>OZ010661.1:30781339-40781339 GCA_963932335.1 Andrena marginata | reverse complement strand
GGCTGGTGAATTTTAATTCCAGTTTCATGCTTGGAACGGAGAATTCGGTTTCGATGAAGCAAGCTCCTGCGCTCGACACGAGTGCCTCGTAGCGCTCCGCGCGCCTGCTGTTCCATTCAATTCCGTGGATTATTGTCGCGAGTCCTTTCTCGTGTTTATTATGCAACACGGACACTTAATACCGTGCATTAAGAGTGTCGAAGGGTTGGAAGGACTCCTGCCGTGAATATTATATGTACGCCACGTTTATTCCGGTCACTCGTGCGCAGTTGTTCCATATCATTTTCAGAGCACGTTACAAATCTTTCTTCGCGGTGCACTCTTCTTATTAAACATTCAAGAGAAAAGGATACTAAATCGTAAATTGAGGGCCTCGCTGCAAGAGGGGTGCGGTTCCATTAGGGTGTTTTATATTACAAGCTTAAAATTAATATCTTTCATTTGTTTCTTTTTACTTTTCTCATGCCCTGGGCGAGCAAATTTATATGAAAATAACACCTTTGGAAAATTGAAATAATCTACTTAGGTTCCATCTTTACTAACCTCAAGTAAATTAGAGAAAGCTGTTTATAAAATTATTACTGTCACTTAACATTAATAGAAACATAGGGTACACCGAGCGATGTACCTAGATTTTTTTTATTACACGACATAAATTAGAAACTGTTAAAAATGGAGCTGCATCCTTCTCGTTGCAAGGTCCTCAACTGAAGATATAAAATACTGAAAATATCAAAGGTGGGCGAATTCACCACCTTGAATATCTCCGGGATCATGGAAGCTACCAAACGACTTTCATTCGAAAAATCTTTCCTATCACTTCCACGGTTTCGGAAATATTCAAGTTGGCGCGTAATTCTTATTGCTCCACCCTGCCATACTAACGAGTACCTTCCCAAACAAGTGCAGCTTCGATTTAAAAGAACAGCGGCAGGAAATACACGAATACCCGCGTCCCAACCACCTCGCCACAAAATCATCCCCTCGTTGTCCCTGAGAATCACAATCGTGGCCCTTTGGACCACGGTTTATGGAAAGATCGTCGCCAATGTAACAGAGCCCTGGGCTTGGCCACTTGATCGTGACCCAGTCCCGGTCCCCGGCGTTCTCCTGCCGAAGGCCACTGCGGAGACAACGATTGTTTGCAAACGAAATTAATGGAACAATGGACCCGTCCGCCGCGCCGAAGAGCAGGACTCCACCATCTCCGTTTTACGATCGCGGATATCCCTTAGCGACGTGCCGGCCATTATCCCGTGGTAGTAGATCCACGGTCAATAAATCTCCCCGCGTCTCTCTCGCTCTCTCCTAGGGCCCGGAGGTCGGCCAGCCTCCCGGAGGAAGGTCCACGAGGGTGAAAGTCCTCCGCTTTCCAATTTATTGTCGTCGGTCGTATTTCTGCTCCTCGAGCCTGGCTAGGGCCTCGTTCACGTCCGCGGACAGTTGGCCGAGGCTCGGCGGGACGAGGGATTTTCGTGGTAACCCAGGCGAGGTTTCGCGAGAAGGATTATATCGGGAGGGGGCGACGGCTGGCCGGATGCCACGGATATTCGTCGGCCGCTCGTTGCATCGACGATCCCTTCCGTAATCCTGAAACGCTATCTACCTGATAAATACATTCGGGGAAGCGAGGTGGGACCAATATGGCCGCGTTCCGGGAACCGCGTCTCCTAAGAATCCCGTACGCCTGCGCGGGGACGGCGGATGGAAAGAAGCTCACGAATCACGACAATTTCCCAAGAAGATTCGTCTGCTGAGGCGGAGACGTTCCTAGCGATGAAGAAGTTAGTCGAGAAGTTAGCGGGCATAAGTAACGACTCTCTGGCCAGCTTCTTCTTTAAGGGCAAGTTTCTTGTTGAACTGTACTTGTTATGACGCGGGGAAGAGGGGTAGGAGTGGACGTTGCAGGGGATGACGATGTTGTATGGTATCGCTGCTGGTCCATGCATATGCAAAGAATTCTCTAGAGGGGCTTCTTCCGCGGCACCGCGGCCACAGAGACACGATCGGGGATTCCCTTTCGCCTGCCCCTCCGTTTGTTTTATGTAACCGAGCTTATGTCACTCGTGGCATCGTTCGCGATCATCCGGCAGTGTTTTATATAAATTTTTAACTTGATTACACACAGGGAGCTCGCACATCAGAGGCCTCCTATTAAGGCTGGCTGATTGAATAATACGACGCCCCACGGGCAGTGAAACTGTATCCACCCTGTGTTCAAGATTCAGAGCCTTAGGTGCGAGGAGAGATGGGGCGCAGCTTCCCTCTCACTTTGCGAGACAGTAGAGAAATTCTGCTGGACGGAGAGAAAGATGAAGAGTTCGCGTACGCCTCCCAAACCCTCTCGATTCCCTCCATCCTAAGGAAAACCTCACCCCCCGAAGGGAGATAGCCGTTTCCCAGAGCGAAAGGGTGTAAAAAGCGCAAGAAAGGTGGGAACGGTGAGGCGGGAGGGAAAGGTAGCAGGCTGAGGGAAGGCGCAGCGGATAGTCGAGGAGAGGGGCATTGTGGAAGGGTGAAACGGCAGCGTGGATCCTAGGTCCGCGCAGGCAAAGCGCGTGGCGAGAGCGGTTCGCCGTCCTCCGGATGGACCGGTACGTGTTTGGATCGCTTTTAAGAGGGCACCGTAAATTTTGTGGCCCAACAGGGTCGTAAACTCGTACCGAACCGAACAAACGGCCCTCGCGAGGCAGGGGTGCCAACGGTCCACGGGGGGTGCCTTCGACGCGCGCACGGCACGACGCGCCCCGCGCACCATGCTGTCAACACGCGCGTCCACGCTCTCGCGTCACCATTTCGAGAAAGGTTGGAGAAAGTTTTGACAGCTCCGACGCCCATTTGCATTCGGGAGAAGCAGCAGCTTTATCGTAGCGGGAGGAATAATTGAATGTACGGAGTAGTGATGAATGAAATTTCGAATAAATATTGCGAATAAAAGGAGGCTGCTCCGGAATCTTAATATATGAAGCAGAAGGTGTTTGTGTGTCTGTCTGTCGCCGAAAAACTTTCGAATGGTAATCTCTGGGGTCACGAAATAAATTCCAGCTCATTATGCCTAACTAATCTAGATGAATGTGACTATTTTCGCCAAAAAAATAAATAATTTTGTTTATAAAATCAGAATCTAAATTTCGGGGAAAACCGAATAGTAAAGCTAGTAACGAATAATCGTACTGTTGGGTGCAAGAACGGGCTTAGAACACTCAGCCTCTTTTTGCGTAAAACGCATAATTAGATTTCTCCTTCTTTTTTACATATGCCCTCTAAATTTCATTGCCGTCTGTTTAAAATTGACAGAGCTATGGCAAATTTTGTAAATCGATGTTGATCGTGGAAATATTAAAGTAACTAATAAAAAATAATATTAAAAAATAATGCTGTTTTCTATATTTCTACATTTTATGCAAGAAGGGCCTCAGAGGGTTATAATTAAAATTAATTTCACTGATCAATTTATTACATAGTCTCGATTGTAATAATGCAGCTACAAAGGAGATATATCAAATTTTTAAATATTATAGACAGTTTTATAACAACTTCACTATATATAAAACATATTTAACTTCGCAATATTTGGAGGTACTTTTCTTAAAACTGTCTTAATTGCGACACTGAGTTCTTTTATGCAAATACATAAAACAGCGATTAAATGTATCGGGTGTCATCAGCGAATGTATGTTATCTCGAGAAGCATTCCCCTTATCTCGCCGGCTAACGCTGCAGATTTACTCCTGACTAATGAATAACGCCACAGATTCATTTATGGGACTTTATCCGTTAATCTTTTTTCCTGATTCGAGATAAACTTTGCCCCACTCTGACGTTTTAGCACTGGATGGTTTAACCAAGATCGAACTTGATCATTGATGCATTTGGACAAATGCATTCAGAAGCATCGCTGTTGATAGGTTTACCTATGCTACTGAATGTCAAACTTTATTGCTTCTCTAATTCGTTCTATTAAAAGAAATCGCGGCTCCTATCGCGCGAAGCTGTGTCACGAGAAAATTGCCCATTCATGTTGTTTGTCACCTCTCCACTCTGCATTAATAGATGCAGCCATGCGCGTCCACAGGGGGATGCAAAAGGGGCAGTTGCCCCCCTGGCTTTTGAGAAAAAATCGCTTATTTTTCAAAACTGATCTTCATTAAGTTTTATACTAAAAAGGAGAACATTTTTTAATTTCGCTTTTAAATTTTTAATTAAATTTGCACTATAAAATGGATTAAAAAACCAAGAGGTGTATATTTTTCTTTCCCATTATCCCAAAGTTGACCCCCCTGGAAAAAATGTCAGCGGATGGCCCTGGATGCAGCAGTGGATGAGAGAAGAACCGAGAATGCGATAGTGAAATTGGAGAGAAAGACGACACGAATGATCAAGTTTTATGTTTGTTCGAGCACTCGGTACATAAAAACAGTTTGGAATTGACTCTGCTCACCTTCTAATGATAGCGCATAAAAGGAAAGAAACTCTAGCCCATGTAAATCATCTTTTACTACCAATTACGCTTTCCCAGTGCAACCTAAAATTGACCAAAAAAAAAGGGCGAGAAAAGAGGACTCTTTTGATGGAAAACCTAAGGTTGGGGTTTGGATTGGAGACCACGACCGGGCCAGTGGTCTCTCGGACAAAAGCCCGAGCGGCTATGAAGCTAGAAACAAAGTGCGAAAAAGAAGCGGTGAGAAAAAAACCGGGCGAAGATGATTTATCGCCGTTTGCGGAGGTCACAGAGTTTCCTTCGAGCGCCTTTGGAAAGCCACGGTTGGCCCGGGCTGGCTGCGGTGGCCGGCGAAAACGACTCTCGGCTTACCGCATGTGTCGTAAAAGTTTTTTCGCTGCACCGAGAGCTCGGTGGTAGCTGTGGAAACGAAGAGGAAAACCGTCGCCGAGATGGGGGGTGCGCGGTAGCCGCTTTGTGGCCCCCTATAAAAGTTATACGACGGTCCCCCCCGAGCCAACCGCCGTGGCACTCCCGAAATTTGGCATCCCTGGATGATTTGTGGGTCCTCTGATCAGGCCCCGACGTGGTTTCTCCTTTATCCTCCAGCTTCCTTTTAAAAACCAGTGTCTCTTCGGGATCGATCTTGCCTTGGCAGGGAGAACGAAATAAGAAATACCGGTGTCGGATAAATTACGAACAGCTTTGGAATTCAGTCATAAATTGAGTGATAAATAGAATCGGAAATGCGAGTGGTCTTAATCTTCCTCCTCTCTTATGAGGCGGTATATAAGTAATTGTTTCCTGAAGTGACGAGTCAGTGTTCTGATATTCGAGGACGCGTGATTCATCTAAAGGCGCGGTCCCACGGCGCGCGGCCTGGCGAGCCTACAAGCATTACAGCTCAAAGTTCTGGGTACACTTATCAGTTCCGCGCTGGAGTGCACAGTGGGAAGAAGCGGGGATTGCAAGTTTGCCGACTTCTTCGATGACCGGTAAACTGGGTAAAAATTTTCAATCAAAACCGGTTCACCAGTTTTATAATCCCTGGTAAGAAGAAGAGGGGCGCGGAGGGCCTCTTCTTCCTCCCACTGACACGCCGGTACCTTAAAGCCCGATCCACATTACCGATCCGCTCACGGTCCGTACTCGACTCGATCACATCGCTGAAGCCTAGTTTACATTAGCCAAGTGAACGATACAGTAGAGAGGGGAGTGTGAAAAAGCATATCTAACCGGACTAGTGTCAACTAGTGTAAAAAGTCGAGTAAACGGGCGATTATTACCCGAGTCGAGTGGTAAACACAGACAGTGATGCGCCTGAACCGGTAAAAAATATGCTCGCTTTCCGTAAAGCCGCACTCGTCATTTCTTCTACTTAACTATTTAGCATCGTGTAAAATCGAGGGTGAGTCGAGTATTAGGCCGAGCACTGGTCTCAGTTCACCAGACCGAGTTACTCGACTAATGTAAACTACTCAGGCTCGTCCACGCTGAGCGGATCGGTAGCGCGGATCGATAGTGTGGATCGAGCCTAAAGCTCTCAGCGCGCACATATCAGTTCGGTACCAGTTCCGTGCCACCAGTAATAAGAAGAGATCCTCTACCCTCTCGTCTTCTCATCAAATGCACTATTGCACCGAACTGATATACGTGCCAAGGACTTTGACTCCTCCAAAGCCATCGCCAGTGCGAGATGATTCCATTGCAGCCGTGACGAGCCACTCCTTTATTATCAATCAACGGTGCAATGTGTAAGATGAAGATTAAAAATTGAAAGGATAAACTCGCGATCTGAGTTATAATGAAATTATGTTTATTTCGATGTTGGACAAAGGTAAAGTTGTTTAAGACTGTTTCGACTCGAGGTCTGGAGAAGACTGACTGTCCGTCACCGGGCAGTCCTTTCGTCAACGGCATCGGCATTCTTTGACGCCCTATCGAATTATACTGGGGCTGACATCATACTATCTGGACTCGGCGTTGCCGTGCTCGCGTTTTATAAATATTTGTACGCGGCTACGTCTTGTCCGTTGAGCGGCATCTCAATTTTCCTAACAAATGTGTGCAGCAGTCTGCTCAGAGTAGCCCAGCCAGTTCGCAGGCGAGCCTGATATAAGAACAGACGTAGAGAGCTAACTGTTTGCTGGGGGAACGCGAGGAGAGTTTCGTATCACTGGAGAGCTACGCGTAGCGTCGCGGACTCAACGTTTCTTTATGTCGAGCTTCGTTACGCGCAGTGCGGTTCTTTACAAACTATACCTTAATCGAGGCCAGCTTTTACGCGACTGGAGACGAAGTAGGTACTTAGAATGGCCATTTTAAAAACATTGGTTACCCTCGGCGAGGAGGAGGGACTGCGTCTGTAGCTTTCTAATATAACAAAATTTCATTGATCAGTCTGAACGCTGGGGAAACACCCACAGCAGGCTCGCATGCGAGCATCTGTTATCGTATTACGGAGGGTTAAATAACCAGTGGAAGTTTGAGTGGCTGCCTCGAAATCTATGCTGCGAGACTGCAAGGATAACGACGTCACGAATGTTGCATTTCGCGTTGAAGTCGCTGTTTTTTACTAGCCTCTGGAATCAAGTATACCGAGGATGACAGGAGGAGCAGCGGAGAGTGAGAGAGAAAGAGCGTTAGCAGGGAACGGAGAGAGAGGATGACGTGCACGAGGTGTGCCTCTTCAGACGATAAGTATTCTCTGTACGAATGCGATAGCGAACAGACATATTTACAGTGTGCAATAAAGCGCAGAAAAGTCCTAGGACTTAGAGCTTCAATTGCTACAAAATTAAACTTCAGCTGCTTCTACGAAATACATAGATAACGCTTCTTCGCGGGCGTATCGATAAAGTGAATAGAATCGAATCGCAAAGATACTGCGACACGCTACTGCGAGTGACAGAGCCGTCGAGATATCGAGTGTGCTTCGATTGCTACAGCGAAGCTAATTAATTTCACTCGAGCTTGAACTAATTATTGTTACAAGAACGAGTGCCCGTATCTTCGTATTAATTGATATCTACACGCTGCGCTGCCTGTTTTCTTATTTTCTTCTGGCCGCGCCGACGAACGGAGGAAATACATAATACGCATTTGCTTCCCGCGCAGGGATAAGGCTCTCTGATATCAATTTATCTTCCTTCCGAAACGCCTGAAAACAGGCATCCGCTGGAAGCAAGCGTATTCGCTCGGCGATTTTCCGGGATGGAAGCGAATGGTTTAAGGATCGACGAGCGCACGTTCGAGAAGGCGCTGCGGACGCTGGCGCCCGATAAGACGGTGAAGGTCCTCGGTATCGCGAGCCGTTGTCTCTCCGACAAAGGGTTGAACTTCCTAAGCGACCTTTACCAGGCGTCCGTGAGGTACACGGTGACTTCGAGGAACGAGAGGACGAAGTCGGAGCGCCTGGCGGACGTGATTATCAAGACCGAGCCGTTCAGCAAAGTGAGCAGGGACATGGTACGCCAGCAGGATATGTTCGTGACGGAGCTGAGGGTCCTGCGCGACGTTCTGCCGAGGATAAAGGAACTCGTCGGCGGCCAGGTGGGGCCAAGATTGTTCTACGGCAGCGAGAATCCTCGAGCTCTTATCATGGAGAACCTGGCCACAAGGAAATTCGTGATGAAGGATCGGCAGAAAGGATTGCCCTTCGAGCACTGCCGCGTGGTCGTAGAGCAGATTGCCAAGTTCCACGCTGGGTCCGTCGCTGTTCACGAGAAGGTGATGTCGAGCAATATTATCCTTACGAAAATGTTAACGGAAAGTGGCTGACTTCGAGCGAAACTCGAGTCACGAGTCTTCACTTCTACTTTATTAATATCTTATTTGCACCGAAGCTCTTTCGTATCTTTAAATAACAAATGACTATTAATAATACGCAATAATAATATTATTTTAAGTATCTTTTATTGCAGAAATTAATAACTTCTTAAAGTATTAATTAAATGAGTAATAATTAAATGAACCGAGCTTTGTTGACTACAGCAATCTGACCCACGTCTGCTTATCCGTTGTAACTTGAAAAATAAAGGGTGAAGCAAAACGAGGGTCGAGTCTTTGGCTCGCTTCTGACTCGCATGCTCGATCACTCTTCATTCTAATCGATATCTCCGGAATTCGTTCTTCGTAGTTTCTACTGTTTTACAGCTGTAAAGCCTGAGTAACCGTAAGAATGTGAATCCCACAGGATCCAGGGGCAATCGAGTGGTTCAAGGAGAGCGGGATCGTGTCAACCAAATGCCCCGCGTCTTATATCAGGCTGATGGAGGTGAGCCTACTCCGGATCGGCAAACAGTTGCAGAAATGGTCGGACGAGGAGTGCTCCGCTTCGGGGGGGAAATTGATTAAGCTTGCGGAAATTATTGGCGCGCGATGCATGGACGTGTATAATTATGATTCAGATGACTTCTGCGTGTTGAACCACGGGGACTGTTGGATCAACAATGTGATGTTCAAGGAGAATGAGAAAGGGGAACCTGTCGATCTACTTTTGGTAAGGCGCACTTTTTTTGCTTCGCACTCTGTATTCCGAATCTTTTTATTTTTTAATTTCTTTAATCCCTGAGTTTACGTTACTACGCATAGTCGTTGAATTCAGCGCAGAGGCACTACCGATAACGAATCGCACTTTTCCTCAGGTCGACTATCAAATGTCCGTCTACACCTCCCCAGCCGTGGACTTGTTGTACTTCCTAAACATTTGCCCCGAGCTGGCCGTGAAATACGACAATGACGAGTACTTCCTCGACCTCTACTTGGCCACCTTGAAGAAGACCATGGTGAGAATCGGTTGCAAGACCGTGCCGCCGACTATGCAGCAGTTGAAAGAAGCGATGCACAAGAGGAGGGCGTACGCGATCATGTCTGGAATCGTGCTCTACCTGCGAATGATGGCGAACAAGGAGGACACCGAGGATTTTGGCCAAGTGCTAATGACGTACTGCGGCGAGACCAGGATGGACGTTTTCAAGAACCCGGACGCGGTGAAGCTGGCGCACAAGATGATCCCAGTGATGAACAGACGGGGTTACCTCGATTGATGCCACTCGTCAGCCTGCATACGTCACAATAAACGATCTATTTTTCTTCCAGCAAACTGAGCTCCTTGAATAGCACAAACGACACCCAAACGGCCAGATGTTATCATCAGCCTTGCTTAAGGTGCGAATCCACGATGGGATCTTACGAAATAGTCGGGAGAGATTTTCTAGAGTATATCACGAAACTTCTCTCATTCGAATCTAGTTTCACGAAACTAATGATAGAGTAACGAGACAACTGTCTCGTTAGATTAAAGTCTCACGCGAGACACGATATTCTTCTCTCCTCGTGGATTTACACCTTTACTCCGAGATTTCATCACCCCTTATCTAAGCTCGACGGGTGGTAACGACCGACGAATGCCACTGCGATCGAAAGGAGTCGGCCGGGTCGCCCTCGGGGCGAAGGTACCGGCGCGTTCGCTCTTAGCCCCCGAAAAGGGAAGCTGCTCACGTCGAGATACAGTCGATGAACTTTCGAAAGGATCCTCGGCAGGGCGAGGGCGCGCGTCCTTGGCGGTCAGCCGGTAGCAATTGATTTATTGTGGGGCAGTAAAGCAGTAGGCTAAAAGGTCCCTGAAAGCATCGCCTCGGTAACCTACATCGTGAACAGAGAAATTGTTGTGGCAAGCCTCGATGGGGTGGCTTCTGCCCGGAGCTGAATCCTCGCCAATGGGCAAGGAGAAAACGCTCTGGAACACAGGCCTCATCGGCACCGGGGAGTTTGCTCTGCCCTGGTGTTACTTCGACGGTCACCGTCCCTCTTCCCCTCCCCCGCCTTCTGCCCTCCCCCGCATCCTCCTCGAGCCTGTTGGTTCTGACGACTGCTGTTCCTCCTTTCTTGTTCCCGTTGACCTGGAAGATGCGACACGGGGGATTCGTAAATCATCGGCGGAAAAGGGCGAATTGGAAAACATTCGGCAGCCGTGTTCTCGGTTCTCCGCACGAGGCGGCGAGAAAGTCGCGGGGCTGAGGAGCGAGGCCGAGGGATAATAGAGAAACCGGCCGATCCGTGAAGTATCCGGGTTACTCGGTCGTCAGTGGCAGAAAATTCCGGTAGCCGGCCGCGATTAGTCACGTGCCGGGCCTGGCCGAGCCGCTGGGAAAGTGAAAATTCGATTTTCTCGCTGCCTTTGTTCCCCAGTTTCGCTCTCCTCCGGTTAGAATGGAGGCTCGTAGCGCGGACCCAGCAAAGGTTTACGATCTTCTGGGGTATTCGGGTCTTTGGCACAGTTCCCGCAGCTTCTGTACGCCAGTGGCCATTTTTTTCCACTGTCAAAATTCTCGACGGCAATTGAAATTTTCTGCTATCGAATTTGAATCGGTACAGTAGCGAGGAGGTCCATCCGAAATTCAGGAGAAATAAAGAATCCGTGCTGGCGCGTTAGCGCAACGCGACAGAACGGTCTCGTCGGTAAACAGATAATAAAATGCGCGGTGGAAATGAAAGAAGTTAGGATGAAAGGGCAGAAAGGTCTCAGACAGGCTAATCCTTCGATTTTTCAGGTGCTCCGTTTAAACGCCCGTTGGGCGACGTATTTGTCAATGTCCCTCCGTGAATAACGCCTGTTTCTTATCCGTCACCCGGAGGAAAACGATACCCAGGCCTGGGAACGAGGATTCGGAATTCGTGAGGCGCGATTGATAAATTTCGAACCTTAGAATATGTTCTCCTTCGTTCAAAGGAAGCCCGAGAACCTGTTTCTCGAACGAACGGTTTAGCACCCCTAAACAAAACTGACTGGACAAGTAGAAACTGATCCCTCGACACCCACGTATCACCGAAAGCTTCTATCCTGGATACCAGCGAAAACAGTTAGGGATAATCTAAATAAAAAATTATTCAAATAACGTATCGAATAAAAGATGCTTTATCTTTATCAGGTACCGTAAACTGGGGTGACTTTGCCCGCCGGGGTGACATCGCCCACTTTTTTACTCTGACTGAAAAATTACCATATGATTGAATTCGCTAATTGTTTTTCGTTAGACCTTGGAGAAATTATTGCTATCGATTACAAAACACGATATGTTCTAATTACTTTACAATAAAATAAAATAAACTCTTTCCGAAAAGTCGGCAATGTCACCCCGGACGGGCAAATTCACCCCAGTTTACGGTATCGATTACTATTTGTCACCTTTAATTCAAACTGAAAATGTTTGCCCATCTCTGCCAGGTATCTAGTCGCAGAATCTACACTCCCATTTTACCGCGTTATTTCTCTCACCGACGCCCAGCAAAGTTAGTTATCTGCTCGCTGCAGGTATCCCGAGCAAGTACCAAGCGAAACGAGCAATCTTCCACGGAGGACGTTTGAGTTTGAAGAACCTCGCGCAGTTTCATGTGCCCGGTTCGATATACCGCAGCGTGATTTTCCCAAAAGCCTGTTGAACGGCTAATTCGTCTGCTATCGATCGAGGAGATTCTGTTCCACATTCTGGTACATATTTCCAAGTGGGGGGGATTGTCGACGAAAGATCCCACGACCACCCGAAACGAGGCCCGCATCTTGACATCCGCCTCTGGCACGGCATTTAGCAATAATTTAGTGGGCACAGCCGTATGGAATACCGTCGAAAACTTCAGAATGGCGTGGTCGTTGACACCAGCAAGGAGGGGATCCAGCTACCGGATCCCACGGGTATATTGTTGTCCAATGACACGTTTGTATTTACACGTCGCGCGCCAAAATTGCATGCCGCGCCGGTGTAAATACGCCCGTATGAGCCTCCAACGACGGAGGATAATATTGATAAGTGCTTTTCCTTTTTTCTCTCTCTCTCTTCCCCTTTCGCCGCCGCGCCGCGGCCCGGCAACACAATCCCGCCGGCACGATTCCCATTTAGACGGATCCATTTCGTCCAGCGAGGCATAATCCCGCCGCACAATGCGCTGCGAGACAGGTCGCCCGAACCTTCCACGGGGTACGCGTATTTTCGATCGGGAAATCGTCCGCGTGTAACGATCGACGTGAAATTGATCGTGTAATGGAATCGTAGGGCAGTGCGGTTTGTGCTCGAAGTGGAAGGAATCCATGTTTCCAGGGATGAATAATAATAATAATAATAATAATTCTTTATTGCACAGTAGACATTACGAAAGTAACAAGAGGATTGAAACAAATATACTTGAGAAAACAAGGAAGAGAAAAATAGTAGAGGCAAAGAAGGTTAAAGTGAGAAGAGTGAGTGAAATTTCTTTAATTTCTCTATTGTCATTAATACCTTTAATATCTTAAGTTTTCTTTAATTCTGATTTGACGATCCCTCGATTATTTCAAGTTACTCGTTGCAAAGGGGGGTGTTTTCTATCCTCGATGGAACCTTTAGTAAAGGATTATTATCTGTATCCTTGGTGTAACAGTGCACACTCGACGCACCAAGGCTTCCTGTAAATTAAATTCCCTTCCCCGGCTTTACAGCTGTCCCCAGGTTGCGCGCGAGCATTCATTAAGAAGGTTCGGAACTGTTCCTCGGCGTGGAAGGTTCGTAAATGGAGCAGCCATCGTTTACGCCTCGGTGTGATTGAATGGAAGCCACGCGGTCCGTGCCGAACATTTGGTTAAAATTAACCGGAAATTTATGGGCCCGGCAAGGCCGTGGGCCTGAAATACGATCGAAGAATGACGAATATTGCGATCGTCGTGGTTGCACGATGTTTTGGGAATCTGCGGCTGTAGCGGCATTCAAAGTTGACCGAGCGTTCCCTCGGTCGCTGCTGTTCGCAAGGTACAGTAAATCACGCGGCACGGATTTATGGGTCAATTCCGTGCGGCCGGAAGGTACAGAGACCATTCTGCGCTTTCACCTTGGCCCGCCTCTTTCACCGACTTGCTCTCTGCGCTTCCACGTAAACGATCAAGCCTCGGCCAGTTTTCACGGGGGCCTTGCGGAAGTCGCTTCAACGAGGCACCATCCTTTCTCTTCCCTAGCAGCAACCTTCGCCGAAAATATGTCCTCGTATAACCTCGTGGGAAACACTGCGAGCGGCAAAATTAAAAAACTTCTTTTCCGTCGGAAAATTTTCTGCTTGCCAATGATAACACCGCAGTATAAAATTTCAATGCAATTCCCCGTTGTAAATAAGTTACCAATAGTGGTGAAAAATGGTACTGCTGACGTCCAACTCCGCTTCCGTAGAAATTAAGGTACTTAGGGGCGACTTTTCCCAGAATTGGCACTTAAGAGGCTTGCAAATTTAAATAAATGGCACGTCTGAGTAGAAGATCGACTATACTAATGCTAAAAATAGAAAATTTTGTGATAAATTTGGATTATTGCGTACCTATACTTACGCACATTAAGCAACGAAAAGAAATCAAAATTCTAAAATAATTTAAAGTAAGTGGAGTTTTTTCTCTCTCCTGAAGAAATTTGATTCTTGGCACTTTGGTGCCAAAACCGTGTTTTCTGCAAGGACTCTTCGATTCTTGTCGCACGAGGTATGCGTCTCTCAAACTCCAAGACGAACGTTACCATTGCCACGATGGGTACTTGGAGATTGTAACACAACTGTCCGATTAAAGACAAGTTAACCCAGTGTACAGTCGCGTCGGAAAATAAGTTGACACTCTTTAAAATCGCATAACATTGTTAAAATTGGTCGAAACGACTTGAGTTTTTTTTAGAAGCTAACGGAATTAGCCTTCTGGGTGACGTATTTCGTCGTTTGGAAAAAAATGCACTTGGTCTGAATAGCAAGAAAAAAATAGTAAAGGTTGTTTTTTTAAACTTTTTTTTGACAGCCTGTAATGAAAATTCAAAAAACCCGTTTGTAGATTGAAGTAAGTTGTATACATGCTGAAAATTTCATCTAAATAGGTTAACGCTGCTCTGAGCTATAAACGCTTAAAGATCGCAGAATAAGGTCGAAAATCGCGGATTTCCGGGAATTTCGCGATTTTCGACCTTATTCTGCGATCTTTAAGCGTTTATAGCTCAGAGCAGCGTTAACCTATTTAGATGAAATTTTCAGCATGTATACAACTTACTTCAATCTACAAACGGGTTTTTTGAATTTTCATTACAGGCTGTCAAAAAAAAGTTTAAAAAAAACAACCTTTACTATTTTTTTGTTGCTATTCAGACCAAGTGCATTTTTTTCAAAACGACTAAATACGTCACCCAGAAAACTAATTCCGCTAGCTTCTAAAAAAAACTCAAGTCGTTTCGACCAATTTTAACAATGTTTTGCGATTTTAAAGAGTGTCAACTTATTTTCCGACGCGACTGTAGAAAGATGTCAGCAGTTAACAGAAGCTTCGACGCAATCTCCGTTTCCCACAAGTCGTCGTTATTCAGCGCGCATCGCGTATCCATTTCGCGTGTCGAAAAGAGAAATAATAAAGACAATTACCGAGGGAATGGCAGGACGTCTAGGGGGTGTGTATTTCTCGCCAGCCGCGCGTCCTACTGTTTTACTATACAGAAACGAGCCCATAGCGTGATTTGTGTGCCCGTACGTGATTCCTGTGTGAAAGGCAGAAGCCAAACGCGATTATGATCGCGGGGGGGGGGGGGGGGGGATGGGGCGACGAGGGGGTAGGGGGTGTATTATAATAAAACGAGAGCGCTGTTGCTGTACTCACGTCGCTCGGCACGTGGCCAGTCGCGTATACTCTGATATTGTATCACTGTCCGCCACGTGACTATCACTTTATAAATGTATGATCGTATCATGCTCGGTTGGTGGTATCGAGGCACGCGTCTCTATCAAACTTGCGAGAGACATCATCAAAATCTCCTGCATCGATTTCCCTTCCCTCCACCGAATACGTGCCCCCGCGTGAAGAATCGAAGGTGCGTCGAAAGAGTTGCCGTTATTACCCTTAATGCCTCCCAATCCCCCAATTATCTCCGCGCGGATTTCTGAATCTTGGCGTCGAGTAACGACAAAGGAAGGACAGCCAGCGACAGGGAATACAATGGACCCGGTGTGTGTACCATTCGGCCCTCAAACGGGCGAGAAAAGTGGATCAACACGCCGTAGCCGGGAGAGTCCCCGGCTCGGACGTGTCGTACGTGTCCGCGCGGGGTGTCAATTTGCCCGGTGGAAGTGCAGTTCTGTCCCTGTTTGTTTCCAGGAGAGCTTTATTTGCAGCACACAAGGGCCGCGGGGGCCGAGAACGGCGGCCGGGGTGGCAGGGGTCGGCCGAGGCCCGTGCGGGACGGCGGAAAAGTGGACGCCTCGCGTTATAACGACGTCCTGATGCCGGGCTTCTTGTTTCAGAGAAGAGAAAAAAGAGAGACCGGGTAACGAGGCGCGAGGACCGTGGCAAACAGCTGTTTCACAAAAGCCCCGTATCCAGGGGTGGCCGAGGCTCCTCGTGTGAACAGAGGCCTTCGAAATCCACGGAATCTTATCCAACCTAAGCGGACGCCAAAACACTGCTGGCTGGAGGAAAGCCCTGCGTTATCGCCGCGGATAATGGAGACGCGCGACCGCAATTGCCTCTTCTGTCGATGGTTAATCTCATTGTCATGGGAACAATGCCTGTGGATGATGAATGGTGATCATGCGCGGATGAAGTTGTACCCGAAGTTGCCGCGGAAGCCGCGGGGACAAATCATTCGGTGAAAGGGGGCCAGGGAACCGGCAGGGGTGGAATTAGGGGGAGGCCGGCGAGGGGGCCGGTCGGAAGGGTCCGGGACGGCCTCGCCGGGAAGTGTGCGTAGGCTTCACGCACGTGCGTCTGTTGCGCCGTGTATCGAGTGCAAACGGGGCACGAAACCCTAACAACAAGGGTGAGAACACGCCGCGCAGACAAAATGTGACATCCGGACCGGTCAATTCCCAAGGTTTCCGAGACAAACCCGCTGGCCCTCCCCCGTGGCGATCTCGCACTCTGTCCTTCTCCCTCCCCCTAGGAAGATTGATTCTCCCGTGATTACGTGCTTGTACGCGCTTCTTGCAATCTCGAATATACATTGCGCCGTTCATCGACCCGCGAAGGGACTTTCACGCGCGCATTTAAAGGGTCGCAGTTGTTTTCTTAGGAAGCTTTATTTACACCATTAGGTATATCCGTAGCACGCGAAACCCATTCTTCTTCTTCTTCCCACCGAAAAGCTGAAGCTCAGTTGGCGGATTTAAAGAAAGTGGCCCGGGTGGCAAACGTTCCGGGACGCCCTGTATGCGTAACAGAATTACGAATTAATCCACGCGCGTGTGGTGATACAAAGTAACGGAAAGCAAGGAAAATAGTATTTGGACGAAGTCGTAATTTTTCTCGGAGGATGGAGGCATTCTGTGCTGGGCCCCGGGCGGCGGTCCGGTGAATCCGTCACAGGTCAACCTCCATCTCGAGGGAAGTGTTATCTGTGCCGTGGGACGAAGGGATGGGAAAAAAGGTATCGCGCGTCGACGATGGGCGCGAGGAAGGGGCGGAAGGAAGGCGAAGGGAGAGGCAGGAGCGGCGCGGGTTCTCGCGCGGAGACGGTTTCCATGGTGTTGTTTTCGCCGAGGCGAGGACAGGGCCAGAGAGTTTCACCGCGATTGCTGTAACAGCATTGCTGGTGACGAGAGACGCGCGTATCGGTAATGTAACCAATCACCGGGGCGAGTCTGTCTGGTTATAAAGCTCGGCGGTGTCGTCGGTGTGTTGGTTCGGCCGTGCCACCCTCCGCGCTAGTTCGCCTACAACCGGCTGCGAGAGTTGGTTTGGCCCCGGCACCCCGTAACGAGGAGTTTAATGACATCGTCGACGTCCACGTCGGACACGTGAATGTCAGGGGAAAGTTCCTCTTGCTCTCTCTTCTCTATATTTTGATGTATCCGCGTCTGGCCGGTGTACAGGATTTACCTCCGTTGGAGCCCCGTGCTCCGTGTCGCGGCAGGATCTATTTTCTTTTTCATTATTATTTTAGAATAAAGAGAAAGGTAGAAGGAATGGAGCGAATTGTGCGAAGACGAAGTGCTAGAATAAGAGGAACAACTAAGAATTCTGGAGCGATAATTATCTGATTGGAAATCGACTCTTTTCTTTTAACGAATCGCTTGAAATTAGGGCGAAGGAAAATTAGCGCAAAATTAGGCTTGTCTATCGCCGTACCTTTTTATTTGAATTTTTCGCGAAACAAGCAGCATTTTGGTTCTGATCTAAGGGGCGAGAGGTACAGTCGCTCGCGTTATCGTTGCACGCGATTATTAACGGTTAACGAGCAATTTGCTCGCGCGAGCCCAGATGCTGTCAAGCTCGGATCCTCTGAAAGGTGAGCTGGCGAGGCGCCCATTGTCGCGAGTCGGTCAGAAATATTTACAGGCACATTAATTTGGAGAAAGGGGCACGTGGCCGGCACGCAGCGATGTCACTAGGTCCTCTCCCCCTCCCCCCCCCCCCCCGTGGTTAAAACACAGTAAAAAGATGGGCGAGAGACACGCGGCTCCTGGGACCGTCCACGAAACCAAACGAGCGCGGGGGATGAAGGATGCGAGCCAATGGCGCGTGATCGTCCGAGTCGTTAGCGAGTGCCCCCTTATTTTTGTATTAAAATCACCCCCTACTTGGCTCGCGCGGCTCCTTTTACCGTGCGCCGACGGACGACGACGATGATAATGGCCCTGTTAATTGTCTTCGAAAGGACAGTGTTCAGCCGCTGAACTTCAGCGGAAACTGTGGTTAAAAAATACAGAAATTGTTGAATCATTGGGTGGCTTACAAGGAAATGCTAAAGAAATGCGGAAATCTGAGGATAATTAATAATCATGTTGTACCTACGTAATTGAATTCTATAGAACATTCTAAAATCGAATGACTTTGATTAATAATTTTAATAATTAATACTTGAACAACTTTGGATACTTGTGCCCTGAACCCTGAACTCAGTTACTGATAGGAGCTTCATACAGGTTCTCGAGTTGCTTTTACGATCGCACGCTTTAATTGCCCCGAAACAGGTTAATGGGAATTTTAAAGCTCATTTCTGACAACATTCTTGACTCAAGAAGAGCGTGAAACAGGCTTTTATTCCATTAGTCGGTGACCTTTTCTGGGAATTCTCCGGTGGAGATTGTTTCTACTACGTTTTCCTAAAATAATTTTCATAAGCTGTTTCCCAATATCTTTTTGAGTGGCGATCTCCTTTTATAATATTCAAACAACCTGCGACCTCCCCATCCCTCCATGTAAGATAAGGTAAATTTAATAAAGTAAAGGAAACACATTAAAAATAGGTATTTCAGAATATAATACTAACTTAATAATATTAAAAAAAAAAAACGAAAACAATTCGCATCTACAGGTTGGGAATCACTGGCACAATTCAGTAAAGATTACAGTTTCCCGAGTTATATTTAAAATTATGAATATAGAAACGAAAATACATAAAAGAGTAACTTTTGCCAAGGATCGTGCTAGATCCTACATCCAACAAATCCCTCTCGTCTAACGAGGGATCAATATTCCACCACGAAATCACCGGGAGCCCGAAAATTTCACAGCGGCCAGTGGGAATTTCGAGCGACAAAGCACAATGTGTCAATCTCGAAACGTTTACGACATGTTTTCTATGACTCTGGTCATTTACGATCTATTTTCAGCGTTCCTCCTCCAGAACCAATAAATCAGCCCCGGTCGAGTTATTCCCGGCGTAGCAGGAAATCGATCGTAAAATTTGATCCAAGATCCGAGAACCACGGCCATGCCCGCCGAAGCCCCCGAAACGAAACTCCTGTCACGAAATCCAATTTTAAGCACTTCGCTAACGACCACTTTCTGTGCTTCATCCCCTCAATGACTCGGCACCCGGCACCCTGTGCATTCTGCGGTCCAGAGTTGCACATTAACTAAATAAAACGTTATTTAAATAACGGATCAAATAAAAGTTATTGCAAACTTTAGATCATCGGACGAATAAAGTTAACTTTTTCATTCGACGATATTTTCCTTTAACTTCTTTCATTATTCGAAATTTTTATTCAAATCAAATTTTACTAATCGGCAATCGAAGAATCCTTGTAGGAATCACCGCGAGTGCCAAATTTATCAGAAAGTATTCTAACAAGGGAAGATCCCGAACCCGAAAATGCTAAAAATTATGAAACTTTGTGAATATGTAGGGGATTTCCTCCCGATCCCAACGTAATTTTTGTTTGCTGCCAAGTTCACTCTAAGGGGGTGAAATTGACCCCCTAAATTTCGGCCATTTTCCAATTTTGTGTTACAACTCGCGAAACTGTAAGAACTGTAGGTTACAAAACGATAGTTCTAATTAAAAGAAGTAACTTTCGTCCTGAAACTTTTTTCCTATCTCTTACAGATTTCGAGTTACAAAATAAAATCGGAAAATAGCTAAATATTCAGGAATTAATGGCATTCCCTTAGAGTGCCTTAGGGCAGCAAAAAAATTGCGTTGTAATCAGGAGGAAATCCCCTACGTATTCGCAAACTTTCATATTTTTTGAATTTCCGGGTTCGGGATCTTCCCTTATAAGTGCCAATGGTAATACTGTAGTATAGAATTTGATTTTTGGCCATTACTGTGTTTTCTACAAGGACACTTCAATCACTAACGGCTAGCATTATTCCCAAGAACAATGCAACAGCAGCCCCTATTTGATCAGCGACCGACGATCACCATCGTCCAGCGGAAAATTAGTGGATAATTTCCCCCGGCCAGACGTTACGCGCGAAAATGCTGGGGCAGGGCCCACCATCCCCGCGAAGTCACGTACGATCGGCTCGCCTCGGACGTTATTCCCCAGCGTGCGGGGAGGGCCGCTTCAAAGGCTCGTTAGCGACCGACAGGGGTTTCCCGATGAGGCTTGTTGTCGGACGGGCAGGTGAAAAAAAAAAGTTGCACGTCGGCCGGTGTAGTCCGTTTGTTACAGATCGCTCAAAGCCCGAGCGGATCCGCGCCGGCCGCGCGTATAATGGGCCGTGCACGCGCGCCCATTCTCCCGCGGGTCTCCCGCGCTGCTCGCACCTCTCTCCGGGTCCTTCGGGAAGCGTGCCCGGAATCCGGAATAGAAAGAGCGAAAAGGATCGCCCTGGGGGCAGGTTTTTAACACCATCCCCGGGAAATGACGTCTTAATAAACGGGCACCAGGTGATGCCCTCTTCCAGGCCGCCGCTTTCAACCTGCCCCCGACACTCCAGCTTCGGGCAATTATTAGCTTAGCCTGGTGCTTTCGGTTACCGAGGCATGGACGTTTAATCGAAGCCTTGAGGTTTTCGGAATTGGTCCTGGTGCATTATGATCTCTGATCTCTAAACGGGTGGAGCTTATTTTTCAAATGCGAAAATGTGATCTTGTTACCATTTCGAGTTGGGGGTTCTCCTTAAATTACGTAAGGGTAATTTTGGGCGATTTCTTACCCCCTCCCTCCCCCAGTATAAGAATTCGTAAGATTTTATATTGCAACCCCCTTCTTACGTAATATTTTTTACACACAATTTTTTCAGTTATTAAAATTCTTTTAAAGGTCTATATAATTCATTTAACTCGGTTTCGGGAAATTTAAACTAAAACAACTTTTCTGGAACATTAATGGTAGAATTTGTATTTATTGAAAATTAGGTTAATAAATATTACGTAAGACGCTACCTGACTCCCCCCTTATAAGAAAACGTAAGAAATTCATGACCCCCTCCGACTCAAAAAAGCCTTACGTAATTTAAGGACGACCCCTTGTTCCTTTTTATAAAAAAATAAAATCGAGAAGAATGTGAACACAATTGATCGATATTTAGGGGTAGCTCGATGATGGTGAAATTTCCTATGTACGTGATAATTATATGGAAGGGCATGGAACACGAGAAATCTTTTCAAATGCATTAATTTGTTCATTAAAAAAAAAGAATAGAATCTGAAAAAAGGTATCATTGTGCCTCCTCTCACGTATAATTAAGTAAAACAATCAGTATATTATACCCTGCCAGTAGGAAACAGACACTCTCTGATGTCTGATCCTCGGTGAACAATAAATTTAACAAATTGTCAAATATAAATGTAAATGCAATGTGACGTAAATGTATAAATTAAAATATGCCCATTATATTCTGAATTCTCATAATTTCTATAATTTTTAACTCACTCGAGCCACCCCAAAACATAAGACTGTATTGTCCAAAGTTTTTATATCCAAAGGAACAAAGCCGGATGGTAAAACTTATAAAAAAAAAACCAGTAGTGTATGAGAGCCTGTCCCTGTTTTGGTTAACAAGCATCGTTACAGTGTAAAGCACACGTATCGCGGGGCTCGCGGGGGATGACGGGGGCGCGCCAAGGTGGAATTGAATTTGCAGAGGTGAGAATAGAAATGTGCGAGGGGAGGAGGGAGTGGAAGTTAGGGGTGTTTAGACGGCGGATTCACGTGGCGAGGCATCTGTCCGACAACTTAACAACCACCCTCCCTTTGTCCGGCCCTCCTTCCATCCCCTTTTTATACTGTAGCACTGCGGGGTGATACACGCCTGAGACGCCCCGCGGCTTTTCCTTCTCTCTTTTTATCTCCCTTTTTTTTTTCTCTCCGTTCACGCCGACAAATGAGGGCCGCTGCACGAGCGCGTTACACGCGGTAACGAGTAAACGGTCTTCATCGCGCACGGAACGAATCGTTCCTTCTCTATGTATATCGTTGGGGACAGCTCGCAACGCAAAAACAACCCCCCAGCCTCAACTTTACCCGATCGCCTCTTTCGATTAAGCCGGAGCTGGGATTAAACCCTCCAGCGCTGTAAAACCAGGTATCGCTCGCGTAGCCGGCGAACGTTTGGCGAAAGGCTTTCGAACGAAACTCGGATCGTCGAGACTCCGTTGCACGAGGATTCGTAGCAACTGCGCGTTGCAGGAGATCCACTGTGTCCACGCGATTTCACCCCGACACTCTATTTAGCGCTTGTTAGCGCCGACAATGCGCCGCAGCTGATCCCCTTAACGAGAACGATGCTTACATTATGCGACGAGGGTGTAAGCTCGCACCGCGTGGCATCCACGGGAAATTGGGAGCACGCGACACCGGCCGCCGAATCGTTATTTCCCCGAGCTTTCTCGAAAACACGGCCCCTACGAGCTTCTCTGTTTGAGAAGCCTTGGAGAGCCAAAAGCATCCTCTCGGGGGCAGAATTTCCGTTGTCACTTCGGGGGGGCGCAGCTTGTCGTTAAAAATTTCTCGCGCAATTGTCCGTCCCAGGAGGACTGCGGAGAAAGCTTCGAAAGCTTGGAGGATAGTTTCGTCTAAATCTAATAATTTGATGGGGGAAACGTACTCGGTGGATATTTCGGTGCTTAGAATCCTTCAGTTGTTACAAAAATATTTTCAGAAGCTCCTCGATTGGCAAGTTTTAACAAACGTACGCTCTCTGTGGAGATTCGTTTCGTACGCTAATTAGACGCGGAGAGATAGGGGCATGTCACGTTACGCGATTCCGTTGGAATGGACTTGTATAAACTAATTAGTTGCCGTAGCAGACATCGGTGTATTTATATCGAAAGCTAAAGAAGCAAGTCTGAGAAATTCCAGGCCTGCGTCGTGTTTTCATCAGGGGCCCCAATGAAACTGTTATAATTTTCAATTAATTGTCAAATAACTGTAAGTTTATGACTATTATCTCTTCTGTTAAATACAGTGTATTAACTGAAACTTTTATTCCACACATTTTTCTGTAAATACGAAACTTTCATTTTCTTGAAAGTTGAAAAAAGTTCTGATTAAACAGAAACATTTACCCCGACCTGAAAAAGCTAAAGCTGTGACAAGCAGAATTCCTGAAAATTTGGGGTCGATAGATTTGAAAGTTGAAACCTTAAACCGTTCGGTGAAAATAATTATACGAAAATCACACTGTGCTTTCTCTTCTATATTTATCCTGCTTCCAATTCCTTAAATAACACTAATTAAACAAAATATTGCTAACCTTTATATTTTACCCTTAAATATCAAACCTATGTGACCCTCCACAACTTTTATTAATCGAATAAAAAATAACTGTTAAAGCTGAAATCGTACCACCCTAGTAGCATTTATTGTTGGCATTTTGATGGCCAACAAATTCCCAACTTGAGGATACCGTGGGCCAACCAGAAATGCTACTAGGGCACAGAGTTAAAGTGTTACTATACAAAGTTAGTTTAAACAGAAAGAAAATGATTTAGAATTTAAAAGTTCAATGAATAACAATTATTTATAAAAGTTAACAGTTTCATTCGACCACTGCTTTTCACCTTTTCCTTCTGCACCCCCTCTCTCTCAGCTCCCCCTCGTCTGCAATTACAAATAAAGATTACCATTCCATTATATTTACTAGCACAATGTGGACTTGAAAGGTGATTCGTTAGGTGCCCTCCTAATTAATCGCGAGGCAGTGGTTCTAATAATAGCGCAGGAGAAATCCGTTGGAGGCGTTTGAAGAACGGCGAAGAGGAAAAGGGTGTCGCTCCTCCCGGAAAAGGATTAGCCTCCTTCACGTATAATCGTCCCGTAGGAAGTCTATTTGTAAAAACGGCCGTCGAGTCGAGCCCTTCGGTTTCCCGAGCAAGGTGGAAAATGTCGCGCCGCGTTACCGCCACGCTCGTAGATCCAAGGGATTTGTCGGGTGGCCGACGTAACGCGGAACACATTTTCGGGAGCCCGCTCGTGCGTTATATATCGGTTCCGGTTCGGTTTACTTTCGACAATTAGCTGGCTGCCGTCCGTCATGGATCCCGGCGATTAGCGTTTCGCTTACGAGCGACAAATGAACGCTCTGAAACACGCCTCCGATTGTAGCACTCGTCCTCGGTAATTCCAGCTGAATTAAACTCTTGCGCAACGAGCCGCCGTAAAAAGCGGTTCAAATGGAATTCTAGCAGAGCGCTCGCAGCACAGAGACACTGGCGTGAAAACGATCCCGAGCTGATTGTACATTCTCCGGAGCACAAGTGGAGAGGCGGCCGGGGCTGACAGCGAAGAATAAAAGGCACACTGTGTACATAATAATATTTCGAAAACGTTGCCAGTCGCTACAGATTTTTCCCAGGAAGACGAAAGGGAGGAAGACATTCTCCCGCTGAAAAGGCAATCACGCCGCATTCAGCCTGGACTCGCATGCAAATCGCGCTCACAAAGACCTCTTTTTCTTTCGTCAAGTCCCCGCTGTGGATCATTCGATGATCCATCATCTCCGGTGGCAAGGAAGCCCCAAATTCGTCGCCAGCTCACCTCGGATTTGATTTCTCGCTAGCGCGGTTGCTTCAAACATCCCGCGATTCTTTTATAAGGAAATTAACGATTTCCCAGAAAGTATCTCCGCGAATGCGTGGGCAGGCTGATTACCGGCGAGTGTAGAAAATTCTCCACCGTAGGTTTCGATAGTTCGGACAGCTTCGAAGAGAGTCGAGGTCGCGAGATCTTCAGTGTATCGTCGAAGACACGATTCAGGAGGATAGGAGAATCGTTGGAAGCGCGTGTCAAGTGGGATAATCGAGCTGTCGGCAGGACGAGGCGTTCCTATTCGCGTCGGCCGTCCATCCTGCGCGATCCTGCTGCGCCGGGATCCCGAAGGACCGCCGTTGTAAAGGAAGCTGGAACATGGACAGCCTCGGATTTCGCAGTTATGTGCAATTTTAGGGTACATGAGCGTCTCGGGGGCCACAATGGCCATCCTAAACGCTTCTGGGCCCGCTGCCCTCTCGTCCTGCTGCGACGGAACCCGAGAAAAAAAAGGGACGAGGAGGAACGAGAACAGTTTCCTCTGACACTACGCTTTTAGCTATAAATATTCAACTCGATCTCCCTTTGCAATAAAACAGCTTCTTTTCAAATACAGTTTAGTTAAAATGTCCTATCTAGCACTTTGAAACAACCGAGAAAACTGAGGTTTTATCGTTTACTTTCTACCATACTTATTTTCCTTAATTCGAATTAAAACATGTCGCCATTATTTTGTAATAGCCTAATATAATTTTTGCTACTCGCTATACCGGCAGGGAATGTTTTATTAACGTGCCAATTAATTACTTGCTTTAGATAAGATATTTTAACCATTTTAAAAGAAGTTAGGTTAAATACATTAAACTGTTTATAAATCTTTACGAAGCACGTAGAGCTTTCTAACTTTACTTAAAAGGTAAAAGACGCGTGGAACTTCAAATACTTCAACATATCTCAAGAAATGAAAAAATGCTACATAGGACAGTTTAACTAAGGAGGGCAGAGCAGTTATCAAGGAACAGCTACACACATTGAAAGCAAAAGGACATCTTCCCCGTTTCCCCTTAATATGTATAGATTATTAGACTATAAGCGATAGCGCAGCGTTCACGGATCCTGCCGCAACGAAAGAAAGGAAGCAGGAGGAGGGAGGAACTCTCATCCCCTGCGAGATCCACCATGAATGAAGAACATCATCCGCCACAAAGGTCAGTACGCCAGAAGGCGATCATTTGACCAAAACGGACACGGTGGACGTTGAAAATGTAGCCGCACCAGGGGCGCGTGTCCTTTGGACAATGGCCTGCAGATCCTGGCGATTCTGCCCAGCGTGATGCGTCTTGAACGGGACGCTGGGCCTTCTATTGGCCGGAAATTTGTTCCGGAAGAGCCGATGGCAGCAGATAGGTTCGAGGACTTCCGTGGAACTAATGCTGCGACATCGTCACCATTACCTTCGGGATCTCCAAGAAGAGACCGATAAAAAAGAAAACAGTTTCTTCCACTGTTCCATGAAGATGGAGTTGGAAGCAACTTCCATCCCCCGGATCGAGCGCTGGCGAATTTATTTTAATCCCCACATTTTGAACAGGGGCGACGTTAAAGGCACACTTCGATTCACCGTCGCACAGCTGGCCGAGGAGACATTAAATAATCTGAACCACTCGCGATACACCGTACACTAGGTTTCTCGGTAGCATTCTGCCCAGAGAAGGAAGCAGCCCCGATGTATTCCTGGAATCGATTGCTGTTCTAATTGTGCTGCGAGAGCATCGGCGACGACCCAGCCGCCCGAGGTTCTCGCCTACTGGGATTAATCAACGGCGAGTCTTCAAAGATCCGTAGGAAGCCTGCCCCCTCGGAGCAGTTTGTTTATCGTCGGCATGGCGGGTAGCCTGCTCGATCATTTCCCTTTTTTCCCTCCGGCCGAAGAATTCGTACGATCCAATGGCGCTTCGCCCGGGCCCGTTTCCTGGAACTCTCCTCTGATCGGTCTTCACCAAGTGACGAGCACCAGCCCTCCGCTTCCGGGGGAGAAGCCCCCCCCCCCCCAACGGGTGCTTCCACGTATTTTCGTTCGGCAGCCACGCACAACGCGCCTCGTCGATCCGTGGATCGCGCGAAAAACCCGGATCGATCGTATGAAAGCGGGTCTGTTTGAAGAAGCTCGCCGCTGTATTTACGCCCGGACGTCAACGGGCGTGGTAAAATAATTCTGAGCGGTGCGGGGCCACTCGAGCTACAGCGTAAACCGTTTACATCTTCTACGCTTCTTTTCGGCGGTGTCTCTGGTGTATTTGATTATCCGTTAGCCGCGCGGCACAATTGAGTGGCGGGAATGGTAAAAAAATGGTAATTAGATGGTGCCGTTACTTGTATAGCGCGGTGTAACGTTGGCAGCGATATGCTGGCGAGCGAGAAGTTATTTCCGAGCTGGTAGCGAGTGCTGGAGCGAGGCCCGCGAGCAGGATCGTGTCACAGCAGAGACAGGTTGAAGAATTCGGGTGACGCGAATGACGTTCGGCGGCCGGGACGATAAAAAGATGCAGGAACGGTGTGTTATTACGGCCTCGCGGCTCTCCCGCGGCGGCGGGATCCTCTGGTGCTGAGTAAACACCGGCCGCGCCCGTCTAGTTAGTTTACACTTTGTTTTCGGGGGATGTTAACGAAACACGCGATCGCTTTGAAGCAACCGCCACCAACCGCGAGCCACCAATGTAAACCTTCTCCTCGGTCGAGGAGGAACGTTTTTCCTCTCCCTTTTTTTTTCGGCCACACTGGTGCGCTCGATCGCTCTTACGAATCGAACGAGTGTCAGAAGCATCTCTACTCCTCGATTTATGGATCTGGAATCGAATCAAACGTACCGGGCTAACACGGTCAGTTGGAATCACTTGAAAGGTAATTGGGGCTGAGTAAGTAGTTACGCGGAGAGCTAGCAACCCTCGATCATCTGAAAGTGAGCTTTAGTTTGAAGATTTTAATTGTTAAGGAAGTTAAAGATTAGCTTTATTTCTATTGGGTGTATTTTATTTCCTTTTAATGGGTTAGTTAATGGCGAGTAGTATAATTAATATTATTTAAAATTCTCTGCAATTTTTCTTCTTTAAGGCTAAAATTGAACTATCTACTTGGTAGTTTTAATAATTCTATAATGTAAGAGTTCTTCCATGGTTTGGTAATTTCTTGCAATTTAAAGATCACTAAATTATGGGGTCCCTACTACGTTTAACTATTTTTTTTCATCAGGCCCATTCGATAGTGGAGACACTTTCGCATTCAACTTTCATTCTGCACTATCGTTTCCCAATTGGCAGGTTATTCTCTCTACCAACTCATAGATCCGTGCGAATCGCGTAACAGGGGACAATTTTAAGATCAACCTTTTTATTAAAATCCTATCCTTTTGTTATAAACGTTAAAAAGCACTCGTCGTGTGTCGACGATCCATTAGAAAAGAAAGATTATTAGTGTTAGCCGCGGACGCGATGGCGGGGAAGCACTCGAGGCGACTTTAACGGTTCCATTTAGTCCCTCGCGATGCGTAACTCCCTCGCGGAACAAATAAACCAGTGTCTGCCGTTTATTTACACGTTGTCGCTTTAAAGTGGCGTTCGCCGGCGAAATGATAGCCAACGATTGTTCCCTCGAGCCAGATTTCGTGGAACCGGCGAGTCGACGCGCCGTAAATCTTCTTTAACGAGATTAGAAGCGCGGTTATGAGCGGGGCGAATATATATTCGACGGGGGCCGATTAGTTGATCCGTGCATTCATTATTCTATTAACCGGGGGAAACGTTTCCAAACAGACAGAATGGGGAGGGAGGCAGTCGATCGGTTGTCACAGCTTTTTAACGATCCGGCGCGTCGTGCTCTCATCGTCGGGCTGATGTTTGTTGCGCTAACGCACATTTATAGCGCGTGTTTATTGTATCTCGCGTTTCCATTGAACCGCGACTCTTCTCGACTCACTTTCCGTGGCTGGCTACTGTAGAACTTTCGACGGCAACGATGTTATGGGGAAAGCTACTTTGTTATGTTCCGTATACTCGTTTGAAGAGTTGCGCGGTACATATTCCTTCCTTTGAATCTTGACACGCGCCGTAAACCATTGCCATCAATTTCGCGAAACAATCGGTAGCGCGATCTATCCGGCCGAACTGTTTAAATAAATTACTCTAATTACTTAACGAATTTCATTGAATTTGTATTAAAAATATTTTTATCCCCTCACGAAATAAATCCTGCGCCACTGCCTGCTTGTACTTTCGCCAGAAAAGTGGCAAAAGCTCAAAGATAGCCAAGGGAAATACTCTGATTAATTTTCTACTTTCATTAAACACGTTTGTTCGTCAAAGCAAACGAACTTTTCGATCGTCTTGATATCTGCAATTCGAATGAAGACCACCCGCATCATCAGGCCAACGAACGCGTCAACACAATCAAATTTCACGGTTTGAAACAAGCCAGCCAGAAGATGATGGGCCAAAATACTGTTATACCTTGGAGGAAACGAATTTCCGCGTGTCACGCGCCGAAGGATCAGAGCGCAGGATGGCACCGGACCATTCGTCATCGGGTTTCGAACAAGGGTTCGCAACAATGAGACCTAATATCTCTCACAGCCTCTATTCGTGGTCCACGAGGATGGCCCGTAAGTCAGCACATATTCGAAAGAGGTGCTCGGTGCGAGTTTAACGACTCAGCCTTCCGTTCGTCGCCGCTGCCATTCGTTCCCTATTGAGGGCTCATTCTAGCCGAGAAAAGACGCGCGGCCATGGTCCCCTCCGTGTAAGATCCGCAGCAGGGCGAGCGTGTAACGCGGAGCGTATTCGCCGAGTGGGTCATTGTGGCGGCTCGTCCTGGTAACTTCAGAAGCTGGGAATCGGCACAAAGCGTCGCAGGAGGCTTCCTCTTTATCCAATCATCTCTGTATTCACGCCTCCGGGAGTGAGTCTTTCCCCGGGCAACCTGGATCTGTCGCTGGACAGCCATTCTTAAATCAACCATGCAAAGTGAATGGCCGATGAAACTGGCGAGAGCGCTGAGCCGTGGGTATCTACACTGCCGTCCACGAGCATTAGCGTACACCTGCTCTAGTTGCAGAAATGGAATGATCACCGTTTTTAATTTAACATACGAAATAGAGCGAAATTTGTTAGAGTTGTTCGATAAATTTGCTACGATTTTCACAAATATTCCACGCAGAGTGGGTGTTCTAATATTTATGAAGCAAGGGGCCCCGGCACCCTCGCAGAAAAAGAAAGGAGATTACTGTAGTCACGACTCAAGTAGTTCCAGAGCTTTGTAGAAAGAAAATAAAAGGATTTTATTTTTATAATCTACCTTTTAATAACATATATTCTTATATTTATAAGAAATATTTTATCCCTTCAACTCAGCTCCCCCCCAGATTAAATTTAGAATTAATATAGGGCAATTTCAATATTTCTTGGAGATGATTGGAAGACGTGACTTTTTGGACCTTGAGAAAATTGTTAGGGGTAAAGCACTTTGGGGGTAGAAGAATGGACGAGGGGACATCGATGCCTGAGTGTCACCGAAGGGTTATGCCTCCCCGCCTCCTAATTCTCGGAGACCAGGATATTTGCCTCGGTCGATGATACATCCTCGGTCAGACGAAGCTGCCAAACTTGCTGATATCGCTGGTATTTCGTAAGCAGACAATGGCTGGACGCGGGAAGAGAACAGTCGCCGGCGGGGGCGCTGTTCTTTTCGGCGCGCCTCGCCAGGATCCGTGTGTAAGGAAATGATCGGATTACGGACAAAGAGGCCATTGTGACCGGGATATGAAGAAAAGCAGAACTGTATCTTCTGAGATATCATCTGCCGTTTGCGCGCGCGATATCGGATTACGAGGCTGTCCAGAAGTTTTCGGTAGTCAGAAAAACACCGCGTACCCAGCGCGATCGTAAAAACGTACAGTTTTCGTTTTGATCTCCAGATCATCCCGCGGATTACGCTGCGGCTCACAGATACTTGCACAGACTTCTCTTTGTCCGCCTTCGAATAGAGGGAACTGTCACGCGGCAGCAGTCGCTTCTGTATAAAGTTACTTGCCATTAATGGGCAAACATCTCTAACAAGATTTAGAAACTAAACGCACCTCACCGGCAACTACTAATAAAAAAAAGCAACTTCTTTGAAAACCCCTTTAATCTTGCAAGACCAAAGCAAGTAGCAAACATTAGAATTGGCCACACCAAAATCTGACCGACCAAAAGAAGATAAAATAGTTACTGAGATTCATATTGAATTGACAGGTTGATGCGGCTTAAAATAACTAAATTAAAAAAATAAGAGACTCGCGCAATATATTAAATCACGAATCTAAGAACGATTAAAAGTTAGTTGGAAGTAAAATATTTCTTGGACTCGTCGTCCTAGGAGGCTCACCCTCGAGCTGGCGTATCGATCGAAGGGGAGTTTCTGGTATCGGGAGTCAGGCCTGATCCATTCCAGAATTAATGGCACCCTATAAATATTGATACCAGTTAGAAACTCGGCGATGTACATAGGCATAAATTCAGAAAGAAACGTGTCACGCTATCCTTTTATCGATGTAACCGAACGCCAATTACCGACGCCTCGGAGAAGAGAAAGGCGAAACCTTATAACGGGGCAGCTTGATCCGGATTCATATTCGCCTGGCGAGCATAAAAAAGCCGATGCTCGGTCGCGACATTTCTGTAGATACTATCTTGCCTCCTCCATCCCCTACGACGTTGCTTTGCTAAGGGTGGCAACAACTCTGCAGGAATTTTACGCATATTCTTCTCAATCCTCGTTATATCACGTGGAAGAACAAAGAAGTGTTGCCACGCTTATCAGATACGGATTTAGAGATTTCCTAACAAGCGTCTGCCACCCATTTCGCGACGAAATCTACGAAACTGGGTAAAAATAATTATCGAATTAAGAATTGCTGGTGGGGGTAACTTGGAAACTATAGACTTCTCGATATATAATTATTTTTACGCAGTTTTCCAAGTAGTTAAAAAAAATGATGCAACTTTTGTGCGAGCTTCTGTTCGATACTAACATTTTTTCAAGGTGTGTTTTCACCCCCTAAAACCGCACTGTGGCACCAACAAAAAATAGGTCCATCTTACGAATGACCTACTCCACTAGCACACAAAGTTGTAAAATTCTCTGAATTTCTGGGTTGCCTAACATCCATTGTCAGCCTAGGTATATACAAATCCACCCCTGTTTCATATATAAAAGTACCACCAAAGTGGTAAATGCCTGGTTCGAGAACAAGGGCTGAAATTCGTTTTCGTTTCACGAATTTTATAGGGGGTCGAAAGACAGCTTCGCACTTATTGCTTTCAGGTAACTTCGTAAAACTGTTTCTCCTCCCTGGCCGCCGTCGGTCACATATTTATAATCCTCGATCCTCTGTGGTTTCCTGTTGCGGCCGCCGAAGAACCTGGTCGCAAGATTTACAACGTTTCTGGTCCTCTTTGCAGAATGGAAAAAAATTTATAAGCCCGTCCGAATCAGGACGGGCCTTGGCTCCGTCCCGCGTTAGAAAGAATACTTTGCGTTTCCGGTTCCTCGCGTACTGGCCGTGGCGGCAGAAATACTCAAGGCCTCTATTTTCGGCAACAACTCGCGATTTTCGAGCGGGAGGGGCAAAAAATTGAGATTCCTAAGAAATCATCGTTTTACCTTAGCGTTTAGTGGTTTCGAAAATGGCACTCGCTTCGACTGGTCATGCTTTCGTTTTTCAGTGTAGCAGGCTGGAGAGTTAAAAATTAATGGGCTATCCGGAGATTTCTGGTGCAAATCATGATGTGAGGCCAATTGGACGCGTTGAAACGTGATGTTGCCGGACGTTGAGGGAATTGAATGATTTAGTCGGACGACATTCTATGATCCACCTTTTGTGCGTGCAAATATTGGCTTTCTTTCGCCAAGCCGGCTGGCTGCATTAGAATCAATCGTTTTATAGCCTCAACGAGACTCGTTTTAAGTGCTTTGTCCGCCAATAGAGTTCATCAAGGCTAAGCGTCTAGTGTGGCCCACAGACTAAACTCGAAAGGAACCAGCGGACGACGGCTGGCGTCTCTGTCGACAACAACTTTGCTCCTCCCAGCGAATAATAAAGGCAACAACCACGACAAAAAAAGAAATAGAAGGAGAACGGAAGAAAAATTAAGGAGAAATCCTGAGAGTATCAGTGAATGCTGACGCGTCAAAGACTTAATTCGATTTGCATGCCAAGTGGATCGAGGGAAAGTATTCATCGGAAGGGTCGAGAAGCGGAAATCCTGACTTTAACGCATAACCAGCTTATCCCCTGGCAACGGTGAAAGGACTGCGAATTCCTCGTGGAAATCGAGTCGCATTCGAGGCCTCGGGCGAATAAAAGTCTCCTAATTCCGACAAAGGTTTACGCCGCCCCGTGTTTAGAAGACAAGCTAAAGTGGCTGGACAACAGACCACCCCCGTGGCATTCAGCGGCCCCCCTCGGGGTATTATTTTTATAAAAATCACTCGTACCGCGCCGGCGTTCGACAGCGTCTCGGGGACAAACTAATCCCGATCAGTGGCAGGAACGGGGCTGGCTAATCCGAGGAATTCGGGGATCGGTGAATGCGCACGGGAGTGTACAGTTGGAGAAAAGGAAACTCCTCTGCGCCCTTGGTAGCCAGGGTGCTCGCTGCTTCCGGCAGCCAAAAGTCCTTCGAAGGCTGGAGTAGTCTAAACCGATAGAAGAAACACGTGGGGACACGCTTGGACAGTTGGGCAGTACATTCGCATTCAAAGTTAACGCGATTCTTCTACCTCGTGATAAGCGAGAAATATAATCAGGGCCTGAGCCAGCTCTTCCGCCACTCTGGGCAAACATAAATTTTACCGCCCCCTTCTTTTCATTATAAATAACTATTTTAACCTTTAGGGGGCCCGGATTTTTTTTTTTCATTGAAATTGTAAATTTTATTTACTTAAAAGCCCGGCCGCGAACGGTATGGCATATACTGGAATTTTTAAAATTTTAATTTCAATGTTTCTAAGGGTTTTTGATATCGCTAATCACGATTCTAAGCTCAGAGTATCGAAATTTTACGCAGAAACAGTGTTGCCAACCTAAACAAGCCTAAATGAATAGCAGCAGTTACATTCATATATTATTTGTTTCTTTGGCTTGTTTAGGTTGGCAACACTGTTTCGGCGTAAAGTTTTGATACTCTGACCATAGAATCGTGATTAGCGATATCAACAACCCTTAGAAAAGTTCAAATGTAATTTTTTACAGTGAATGATTTTTTGTAGGCGTTTGTTGAATAAAACAAGGCTTTCGTTTGATAAAAAAATTGAATATTCATGAATTACCGATTAACCAATTTTGCAGCCCCCAAATTTGTTTCGCTCTGAGCGGTTGCCCTGCTTGCGACCCCCTAGATCCTATCAATCCTCTTCTACCTATGGAATTTACATAGTGTCGCGCTGCAGAATGCTATCACGTGGAGGTGTGATAACAACGCGATCTTCGGCGTCACTTGTCACCGCTTTACCCGATCAGTCCGACGAAAGAGTCAAGCCGGATGATCCTGTGGGGGTGTCAAGTCACCCCCTCCGTAAATCTCCGTGAGTCACGAGCCAGACTCAGCTTGCTGGTCACCCCGCAGCCTCCGGAGCATTGAAACTAGTGTACGCGGACATCGCGCGGCACGATCTCCACGGTTCCTCGGCGCTCACCAGTCAGCAAGTCAAACGGATCATCTCCGGAGCGTCGACGAAATCCGTGGCTCGGCGAGACTTAAGGGGACCTCCACTGGGCGACGCGTCCACCGAGGAATAAAGGCCGGGAACAAGATGAAGCAGCTAATCTCCGACCGTTCCGTGAGTCTTTTTCCACGGAGATGATCCCGCGCCCCGGGCGAACGGGTTGAAGTACCTCGGCCGAGGGAGCAAAAAAAAAAAAGGGTGACCCGGGGAGGTACGTCGCTGGATGGGGGAGGAGCGAAATTTTACGAGAAAGTCAAGCGGGATCGGGACTGAGGTCGGAGATCGCGGCGGAGGCTTAATGCGGATTTATGCCGGTTAAAAGGTTAAGCGGTATTGACCTGTCGCCAGGAGCCGGTTGATCCGCGAGAATCTGACCGCGGATGGCTAGGTGTGCCTTTATGTTCGATGGGGGGAGGGTATGTGGGACTAGAGTCTATTAGGTACCTGCGACCCCTCGCTAATGCGTTTCTCGGAAAACAATAAACGCCTCGGCCACGTTTACCCGGCGTGTTCCGTTCTGGGGGGAGGGGTGAAACGTTGAACGGGATTCGTGTACTGCAATGACACGTCGCTGACTAGCGTGGGGTGTCGAGTGATGCATAATGTACAGGAAAAATAGCTGGCCGATCGACGCATCCCGCATGTAGAAGGGAAAGTACGGGACGGTTAAGAAGGGGGTAGTGAGGGGTAAGTAATTGCACTCGAGTAGGTAAGCATTCATTCGAGTTGATTGCGAGTGGAGCCGCGATAATTCGGAGACGCTTCACTAATTGCAAGTAGCAGTTTTTACGTAGGTAGCCACCCTTTGTTTCGTCGATAGGAAAGATAGCTGAATAATTTAGGGTAGCCTTAATTAAGGGTCGCCGTTACTAATTTATATATTTATATAAAAGGAGAAGTCCTGACTGACTCATCCCCGCCCAGCTCAAACCGTTTAATCTAGGAACGTGAAATTTGACAGAGCTACATTGTTTTCATGACGTAGGCACCCACTAAGGATGGATTTTTGGAAATTCCATTGCCAAGGGGGTGAAAAGGGGTGAAATGTATTTTCACGTGTTCCTCAAAATCTCTTAGGTCCGATTAGATGTCAACTTGGTTTTTGCTTCGAAAAGTTACCCACATAAATGACACAAAATCAATTTCAGCATTTTTCCCTAACCAACCGCTAAGGGGGTGAAAAGGGGTGAAATGTATTTTCACGGATTCCTCAAAATCTCTTAGGTCCGATTAGATATCAACTTGGTTTCTGCTTCGAAAAGTTACCCACATAAATGCCTAAAAAACCAATTTCAAGATTCTGCCGTAATCAACCCCCGAGGGGGTGGTGAAAAGGGGTGAAAAGGCGCGAATGTATTTTGCTAGTAGGTATATCATATCTCAATTTAAAAATTAGACACCTCGCTGTTCTTTTGAAACCACTCTCGTCTACACTAATGAGACACCAAAGTGCGAGCTGCAAATGGCCCCGAAACGACGAGATCCTCGCGAGTACCATTTCCCGGCGAAAGAAGACGTCTACGGAGCAGGCACGTGACAAACGCGAGGAACGTTCCGGGCCCGGGCCTGGCCGAAAAAGGTGGCATCGGAAGGAGCGTTTGCCGGGCCCCTCCGGGAGGACATCTTTATACGGGCCGCTCGACCCCCGTCGTGAAAAACGTCGTCACCCCGTGGCGAACCATAGATTTAGTTGCATCCTCCCGCTTGCGCCCACCATAGCCGCGATCGCGTGTTTTCCCTCCCCCTGCATTTCGCAGCCGACGATGGGTTCGAGTGACTCGCAACAATCAGAGGCATATCACCTGGCAGCGAAACAACTCGGCCACTCGGGTCATTCTGCTAATGGTCCCGGCCTATGATTTACAACCACTGCCCGGCATTGTCGATTTAAGTGGATTAGGCTTCACCGATCGCTGCTCGCGTAAATGAAAGTCGCCCCGATCCTCTCGGGCGGCTGTATACACCGATCCCGGCACCAATAAAATCGCTACCGAGTATTATCGTTCCCCTTTCAACGCGATTGTCTTGCCCGAGGTTCTTAACGGGACAGCAATATTTGTTTCGGAACTTTACGACGCTTTGTTCGCGGAAACGTGGGCCGGCGGTGCTCGGAACCCTCGCTAGCCGCCGATCTCTCGGCGCAGGTCGGCCCCGGACCGTATCAAATCCTCGGTCCCAGAACGTTCATTACTTCATTATCGTAGAAGAAATTCGTGTTCGTCACAGGTTCCGGCGGGCCAGAGTGACTTGCCGCCTTTTCCCGTTCATCGGGGGACCCGTTGTCGACGATGTACAAAACGAACGCGTAGGTACCATTCTCTCGCTCAACTGAATCACACTGCGGATGACATTAAACACGAAAGTACCGGCTGAAATCGGCAGAATACCTGTCGTTGCAATGATCTTAAAGATCCAAGCTCAACTGTACAAATAACACTGTATATATTTTTGGAAAAATACAGAATATTAGAGTAAGCTCGAAGGTGAAGAAGGACCATGGATCCTAGAAGCTCCGAAGCAGTTGCATGCTCGGCTAGGCGGGTGGTGGTGCTGCAAAAGGAGCTGCCGTGGCGAATCGGGGGTAGCCTGGCCACTCATTGCGTCATTATCGGGCCAGCACGGCCCTAGGCTCTAAACGTCCCCGTGGAAGCTGCAGGACGCCGACTTCCAGCCGCGCGCTTTCACGTCTTCCGCCTGCCGGGGGCCGTCCCCCGGGTCCCCTTTTTCACGGCGCGACCGAGGAAATCGGTTTTCCGTGGCGCATGACGCTTGCATCCCCCATCACTTCATCCCCTTGTCACGCAGCCGCCGTCCACGGGGCCCGGCGCGGCGACGCGCAGGTACCGACAGTGGACCAACAAACGACTCTATTTGCTCAACAAAGCGGGGGCCGAGGTTCTGCTCCTAGCCTCGCAAGCGGGATCCTCGGCGATCATTCGACCACGTGTCCGCCTTGTGGAAACGACGGCACTCAGATCGATCAGCGCGGACTCTTGTCTATTGTCGCGAGGTCCCCGCGTCGCCGAGCATTCGAGAGTGACGTTTTCAAACCGCCGATGGTATTCCTTGGACTGGTTTTGGCACGCGTTCACGCGAATGGCCCTTGATATCGCAGGATTTCAGGTTTCTGGTACGCGAAAGGGAAAACCAGATTACCCATTTAGGGTGAGAGGGTTTAATAACGGTCACTTAAGCTATAATTGTAATAAAACCAAGATAAAAGGTGAAATCTTTCTTGGAAATGATTTTTCTATGAACTTAAACTATCAATCTATTTGTAGGATACGAAAATAATTAGTATTACATTGATTTATTCAGTAAAATTAGGTATTTGTAAGTAAGAGTCATTGTAAACACTGCGAGTGCCAAAGTCGAGACAATTTTGTTTTGTATCAGAAGATTTGAGATCTTTTATCAGAAGATTTTCAGTTTCGGCACTTATAGTGAATTCCACGAGGACTCTTCAATTAATCTTGATTATACAATTTAGAGTGGAATACTCCGGGCAGCGGTGCACGATATTTGATAATATTTGTGTGTTTACGAAGGTCTCAGGGGGCCCTAAATATGTTTTTTTGTTGGGTGGGAGGCGGGGAATGGTAGGTCGTTCAGGGTGTTCTGGTTTTTTTCCTCGGCGACCACCAAGAGTTTTCCCATCGAGAGATGAGGATCTTACAAGACACTCTGTTTCGAGGAGACACTCGGTGCCTTTTTCCAGGATTAACGAGCTCCGTTAAAATGGCGCGCACACATAGATCAAACGAGCCGACTGGCCACGGTTAGACGCGTCCCCGGGCATTAGAGTCACAGGTGGCCATTATCTCATCCAGACGATTCAATTGAGCCACGTTAGCGATTGTCTGCAACCGCATTGATGCTTTAAACGCGACGTTAATTCCTGGTGGTCTGACGAATAGATATCAATATAGCATGGAGATAAACTGAAACGTTCGCGTGACATTCGGCGAATCTTCTTCCTCCATCTCCATATTCTGAATATCGCCTCCTACAAATCCAAATGTATTTCTCATTTCTGCCGTTAGCTACCTGAGTAATAAGAAATGCGTAGAGTATCGTGGGGCAAGAGTGCGCACTGAAAGTTTGGACTTCTCTAAAATCTTTGGTATTACACTGATAGTCATATCATTTTGTGAGAAATAACTGCTATCCCTTATTATTCGATAGGCAGTGACTTCGTGTAAATTTACCTGTCCCAACTTATATAAAATAAATATTTCCGAAAACTGTCGAACGCGAACTTTTACCCGATATGTGGGGCAAAAGTTCGCATGTTACGGGGCAAAAGAACGCGACGAGAAATATCCGAAGAAGTGTTTTATTTTCCTGCATAGGTGCATAGTTGGGGTAATACAGCAAAACGCCTAATAGTTTATAATTAATTTTTTCAGATGAAGTTGACAATAGTGGCAAATAAACTTACCTCGACCTTAGTAATTTGAACAGGCATAAAAGTTAATAAAAAACGTATTTTGGAGAAATATTGCGGATTCAAAATTAATAAAAAAAATCAAAAACTCGAAATTTATTTCCATGTTATAATTGATAATTAATTTCAATTTTATTTTTGATAGTCTGTTTAATCAGTTCTCGTTACTAATTTAGCAAACAGTAGAAATAAAATAAGTTTAATGAATTCATAACACGCGTCAAATTATTTTGGGGAAAAAGTTCGCACGTTGGCATTCGAACTCTTGCCCCACTGCATTGTGCGAACTTTTACCCCCGCAGCTACTTTTCCATTGTTCAATCAATCCTATTATCTGCTAGGAGAATTGAAATCTTTTATTAGCACGTTTGATTAGGAGAATTTCAGCTCTTTCAGCCGACATATGAATTCAAATATTTACTGATCAATTTATAGGAATAATATTGATTCTTAAAAATGAGAATATTACATCAGAACTAACGAATTCAGTAGTTAACGCATTGTACGATAACAAAACGAAGCACAGCTACACAATTTGACATTGGTGACTCTACCTTGATTGACAATTAACTGTCAATCACCATTGGCAACTGCTCTAACTGAAACCACGAAATTCGCATGAAGCGAACTCTTGCCCGCTGCGAACTTTCACCTATCTTTACTCTACTTTCCTCGAAAACCCTTCAATTGAATAGCAATTGATGGGCCCGCGGAACAATAGCTGACTTCACAGTCATTTACGATTCGTAATTCCGATACAATAACGGTAATCCCCTGGAAATTATTATATTTACACTCGACCGAGCGGAATGCAAGACTAGCGACAAAAGGTAGCCCAATTAATCGAGCGACTCTGGTTTATTGCCCTACGCGCGGACTTCCAGCAAACGGATAATAAAGAACCGCCTTGGGAACACTCCGCCTCTGTAGGGGAGACCGCGGTAGGTTGTAATCCGGGGATAAATTATAACATAGGTAAGTCAAACTTCTAAACAGCTGAACAATCGAGAATCCAAAATACAGAAGAAAAAAAGAAGTATGAAGGCAAGAGTAAAGAAAGCGAAGAAGATTTTAATAGAATCGGATGAATAAGCAATGACTGTTTAATGATTCACGCGTATCAAATGTTTAACAATGATCTGTGTTTTCATTTATATTTTTCAGAAATGTTTATTAGCGTTCATATTTGTATTTAAATAAGTAAAACAGATGCGTTGCAATTTACCCCGGACTGGGACACATTGTAACTAAGTTTCAGATTTCTTTCTAAAATGAAGCTAGTAGAAATTATTTCCTGGTTCAGAGAAACACTTTGGAGAATAAATTATGGGTACTTTATTTGTCGTTAACTGCCCCGGTCTCCCGCTGGATAAGGTGGTCTCCAATTAGAGTTTATTAGCGAGTGGGATTCGCGGGCGGTTCCGCTCCGCCTAATACCTTGGCGCAATTCTGACCTGGAGAGTCTTAAGCGACAATGGATTTGCAAAGGAGGGTAGCGGCAGGCATGTTGCAGGTGAGGAATGGGTGTACGAGTCGCCGAGGTGGTCGCGAGTCAATCCTATTAGTACAGTAAAGGGAAACAACGGCAACCGACGGTGAATTCTATCCGATTTAGGCGGACGCGGCTAATTACACCGTGCTGGGCAACCGAAAATCTCGTGGCTTATCTGATAAACCGTAATTAACGTTCCAGGAGCGAGGAAGTCATTAGGCCCCGCGAGTATCGCGAGCTCTCGTAAGCGCTGCATTTCCCGCCTCGTCGTTATTTCGTTTCCCTTGAATACTATTCTCGGACCGCAAGGTTTAGCAACAAAGTGTTTGCGAAGGTTCTCCGCTTCCTATGATTCGATAATCATTGTTTATCGCCAACTCCTTCAGCCAGGGAACTGACTTTCGTTGCAAAGGGTTGGTCTGTGTGTGTCCACTGAGGTAAATTGGATTAACAAAGGGACAGGAGTGACCCAAACAATATTCTGTTGACGGTCGGAATAACTGTACGACGCTCTAAATATATTAGCTTATGTACCTAATCGAATTCGATGCAGAATTCTTGAGATATCTGTTATGTAGTTATATATTCGCGGCACAGAGTTAGGGATGACAATGATTGTTTGACAATGTGGATAATATTAAATAACGATTGGTTGTTACAACAGTGCTGGTATGGTTGAAGGAATTTAGCGTAAGCCACGAATAATTAGTTAAATAAAAAAGGGTTTAGTCGGGCAATTTTAGGTACCGTAAACTGGGGGAAGATTGGCATACGCCGGTGTTACGTTGTTTTACGTCAGATTAGTAAAACTTGTTAATGCTGTTTATATGATGTGCCAATGCTACCTTCGGTACAGTAACGTTTTTAATATGTATTAAAACGTTGGCTGCCCACGAAATCTGGAGGTGCTATAGGGTAAAGAGTACAATGGTTGGCCACTTAAGTAAGAGTGTCACATAAATAATGAATTATAAATGTGAATTTAGTAAATTTGAAATGGAAATCAATATAAATAAGTACGAGAAACCCCTAATAATCTAAAAATAAATAGAGTTTATAAAATAAAAATCAAGAATGTATAAAAATATACAAAAATTATGTTTCCTACGAAGAAATATAGTTATTGGCATGGTCAAGACAGTAATTGTCCAATCGGTTCGACAGTGATTGGCCGCTATTTGATACGTAATATAATCTAAAAGAAAATATTACCTGATTTGGTGATAGAAATAAGATTAAAACTATTCAATAAAAATGTATATACTTTATTTAGTATGTTTTTGTCGTGTTTGTTTCTGTGTTTAGCAGGCGGATAATTACTGTTTCACCATTAACGTGGTTAGAAACCAGTCAGTGGCCGTCCGGCCAATTACTATCATTCAACATTATTCATATGACAGTTGTTGGCCCCCTGTGTTTTTCATAATATATGTATAATTCTAACAAATAAAATATTCTTTCATAAAGTTTCAACTTTTATTTATCGATATATACCGATTATGAGATATATACACATCATAGATACAGTAAACTATTCGCATACTTTCAACTGTACTCTTACGGTTTTTTGATTAAATGGCTGTAATTTCCAAGCTTCAAAGCCGAGTCATCCTATTTGCTTTTATACATAATCGGAGTATATAATGAGTGGAGAAATATTGATTACATCCGAAGCAAGAAAGTAAATTAAAAAAAGGCATAACATTGGTATTTCTTTAAATTCATTTATTTCTCAAAATACGGCCAATCACTGTCAGGTGGCCAACAACTGTACTCTTTACCCTACTCGACGCCGAAAATTTTTTGTTTACGAGTCCGTACACGCTCCGATCGCTCCGATCGGCGTAGTCGGCGTCGGTCACAGAACAAAAAACAGGCCGATCGGTGTAGTCGGCAGTCAACGTGTTAAAGAAGAAAAAGAACAACATGTTAATCTTTACATTATATAAGAAAATGTTTCAAAAACCTGCCAATGTTCCCCCAGTTTACGGTATCTCGTGTAATTATTCGCTATTATCAAGAATGACGTAATCCCACCCCTCTGCGCAAATAAAGCCCATTCTCTTGACTTCCCAAAAGTGCGCGGTTCAATTTTCCGAGGAATTCTGAAGCATGGTTTCCAAACGAATTCCTGGAAGGACGGAATGCCCGTAAACCCTACCCTGTATTTCCCCGGGTACTGTTTCCATTGTTACCAATTAGTAGGTCGACCATTGTCCGCACACTTGCGTTGCCGACCGCTGGCTATATTACCAGATTTGCAACGTACTTTTCGCATTTCATTGATCCATTATCTATCTCTGCACGCAGTTCGCCGAGCGTTCAAGTACCTCGTCACATTTTTAGCCAATGGATTATGCAGATAATTCTCTTTCGCTGGAATTCTATCGCATCAACCTACCAGAATCAAATAGAATAAAATATTTACACTCTGTCGCGCGTACGTAATCATCGATACCGTAAACTGGGGTGACTTTGCCCGCCGGGGTGACATTGCCCACTTTTCGGAAAGACTGTATTTTATTTTATTGTAAAGTAATTAGAACATATCGTGTTTTGTAATCGACAGCAATAATTTCTCCAAGGTCGAACGAAAAAAAAATTAGCGAATTCAATCATATGGTAATTTTTCAGTCAGAGCAAAAATTTACCCCAGTTTACGGTGCAACAAGAAACAACCCCTTCCAACGTCTTAGTATTCCCAACAAATCTAACAGCGAAACAGTCAACGCAAAAGAGATTCAGTCACCCCCGTCATTAATATCCCGCGAATTAAGTATGTAAGAATTTTAGCAACCCTCCCTTAATATCCCGACTATACGCGAGTCTGTGTGCTCCCCTCCCCTCACCCCCCCTCGATGGAGTGACAAAACGGCAACAGAAGGGGATCGATTTCAACTATTTCGCGATTCGATCGATCAGGCATCCGTAGCGAGCGTCGTACTCCGCGACAAAGGGCATTTACCCCCCTCCCGTTTCGGTTGCGCGTGTAATTTCTGTATAGGAAAGGGTGGGGGTCCGCCACCCCGCCGAAGGGTTGCGTGCCCCGTGCTCGTGAGAGGGCGTAGAAGCGATCTCGTTTGGATTTGTTTGTGTACGCGGTGTTCGCGGGGGTCGAGTTTAGTTTGCGGCTGCGCTCCCCACCATCCGCGCGCCGTCACGATCGTCCACCTTCGAAAATCCCTGCCCCCGTCGAAAGCTCCCTGTATGTTTGCACTGTTTGCTGTCAAACATTGGCCGCAAAACACCGTGGAGGGGGTATTCGTCAGTGTACGGCGGAGGGCGACCGGGGACGCACAGGATTGGTCGCACCGCATCCCCGGCGCGCAGGCCGAGGCGCACGTTGGGCGTGGCCTCCGGCGACGGTATAAATTCCCCTCGGCGGCGGGGGATACACCAGATATGCGAGGAAACTCGGTAGTAGCAACATCGCTGCAGTGTTTCTCGTGTGACCGTAGGCTATAGCCAAGCCAGACTAGGCTAGAGAGAAAGGGGGGGTTGAGAACTTTCCGCACGCAAAGTTCAGCGGTGTCGGAAGTATCGGTAGTTGTGATTTCCCCGTTCCGTCGGCGTCACGGGTTGGAGCAGTGAAAACGATTGTCCGGAACTTGTGCGCTCTAGGGACGCTATCATCCCGGTCGGTGTTCTAAAGTTCTCGCGAAATAACACACGTTCAGTGCGACGATCAAGTTCTGGGAGAGATGGTGAACATGGAGGGTTCCGGCGAGCAGCATACGGTGACCGCCTCGCCGCCGCCCCGGGCCGTCCTGAAGAGCAACTTCAGCATCCGCAACATAGTGCCGGAGGCCTGCGCGGTGACGCCCGGCCCATCGGACAGCAGATCCGTGTCCCCTGACATCGGTCATGCGGACGACAGCGAGGACTCCTGCGACCTGGACGTGACCGGTGACGGCGGCACCGACACGCCGCCGTTGGACTGTTCCACCAGCAACGCCAGCAACGCGGCCGCCGCCGCTGAGCAGAAGGGCCCCAAGGATCGCGTCAACGACGAGAAGAAGAAGTGCGAGAAGCCGCCGTACAGCTACAACGCGCTGATCATGATGGCCATCCGTCAGAGCCCCGAGAAACGGCTGACTCTGAACGGCATCTACGAGTACATCATGCGGCACTTCCCGTACTACGAGAACAACAAGCAGGGCTGGCAGAACTCCATCCGGCACAATCTTTCGCTGAACAAGTGCTTCGTGAAGGTGCCCCGCCACTACGACGATCCCGGCAAGGGTAACTACTGGATGCTGGACCCGAGCTCCGAGGACGTGTTCATCGGTGGCACCACCGGCAAGCTGCGCAGGAGGACCACCGCCGCCTCGAGATCTAGGCTGGCCGCTTTTAAGAGGAGCGTCGTCCTCGGCGGCCTTTACCAAACGCCGTACGGGCCGCCGAGTTGGCCGACGTCACTGTACACCCTGCCGTACCTGCACCGTGCCGCTGGATATCCGCCGACCGCCGCCACGTACACCACGCCGGCCGGCTACCCGGCCAGCCTGTTACCGGGCTCAGGGACCGCCTCTGTTAGCAGCTTGCCCTGCAAGCCTCAGCCGCTGCCAGCCACCGCCGCGCCTTCCGCTCATGGACCGTTCTCCATGGAGAGGCTGCTGCAGCCGCCGCCGTCCACCGCCGGCTACCCGGCCAGCATCCCCGTAACCGGCATCCCCGTAACCGGCATCCCCGTGACCGGCATCCCCGTATCCGGCATCACCGTATCCGGCACCCCCTACGACTTCTACTCAACTCTGAGGACTCTGCAACACCAGGTGTTCGCGCATAACCCGCAACCAGCGCGGTACCACATCAGCCAGCCTCCGCTCTTGGGTCAACCGGCGTCGGCCACCGGTTCTCCGGGCAGCAGCCCCGAGCCGATGTCGCCGCACTCGCCGCCGATCACCATCTGCAATTCTTCCATCGTTCAGCAACCAAGGCCCATGCAGCACAATCCGCCGCAACTGCTGCTCAAGCCGATCACCGTGCTAACCGGCAGGCAGAGCTGAAGGATCTGGTCGACAACACTGTGAGACACATATTTTTGGACTTTTACTCTCCCGGGCGAACGAGCCTCGTTGGGAAGCTCGCAGTAGACTCGCGCCCCGCGGGCCTACGAATAGAGAACCTGTACCCTGCTTGGAAGTGGGGTGCAGAGAACGTGAGACGGCGAGCCCCGGAACGCTTTCACTCCGAACAAAGTTGAATTGCGTACGCGGCGAGAGTTGACGTTGTACTCATCTCTCCCGTCGCTCTATTTCTTTCTCTTCTCGTCTCCGACTCGATCTTCCCACGTGGCAGTTGTAAACGATAGCTTTAAGTCGAGCGGTCCGCCCGCTCGGCGCAACCCCACCATACCAAAACGCGATTGTCGACTCGCGAGGATCAACGCGGGCAAACCCCGCCAGCGATCCGTATGCGTGATCCCGTAGGAGAGTAACTTAAATTAATACGTGTGCATAGGCGATTGTTAGATGATCTCGTTGTCGTCGATCCAAGAACACCGCGCTCGGCGCAACTCTGTAGCCGGGCCCAGCTTTACGCGGCGACGAACGTCGCGCGGACACTCTTATCGTAATATTGTACATAGAAACTGTTACTCGGCCAAGGCAGTTATCGCATATGATGTATATATGTATGATAGGGGAGAAAAGCGAGAGTATGCATGCAGCAACATGTGTACGATCGTGAGAATAAATGTGCAAAACTTTTCCTTAGAAATCTCTTGTGTAATCGTTTCTCCTCCAACGTCCATCCTCCATCCCACTTCCGCTTACTAATAACGCATAGGTGCGATTATTTCGCAACAATTTCTTGATACTTGCCCCAACATATATTTTACGATACATTGACTTCAAAAAATTCACAAAGCTCGACGGATATCTCGATCCACCGCGGTATATAAACTCGGAGAGCGTGTTTCGGGTGAGTTCGCTTTGCCCACTTCGGTCGGCGATTCGGTATATTCGCCTGCGCTTGTTTACAAACGAAACTGAGGTCTCGACTCGCGGTATCGCACTCTGTCGAGTGTCCTTCCTCTCTGTCCATCTCTTGGTTCGTCGTTAACGCGAGGGGGGCCACGGCACGGTATCTACTTCTCGTCCGAGTTTCGTGCGCGTCGATCGTAAAAGTAACAGGCAGAACCCACCGGCTGTCAAAACACAGGATAAAAGTCTTGCCGTGTCGAAGTCATCGGATAATGGCTGAAAGCGGTCGAGGTCGAGGTTTCGGAAAAATAAGGGATTGCTTTACTGCTCCAATATAACCATAAACCATATTCCAGCGGCCTTCGCCGAGGAGCCTGCTCGCCCTTTGGTTTCACCGAGTCCATCCCACGGCTTCGGTAACCGTCCGTCGAATAAAACCGACGGAGATGCGTCCCGGGTCCATTCTTCTCTTCTTTCTCTTCGCTTCCAAGGATGAGGAAACATTCCTACGATTCCAGGTTCGTTTTCATATTTCTCTTCCTCGCCTAACACGAAATCCTTCGACGTAGCGTCTTCGAGTCTCTCCCGTTAATCTTTAATTAATCGAATCTCTAATTTATGGCGCCTACGAGATCGCGTGCTGTATCTACTTATTGTTAGTGAAAGCCTCGGTTTGAGTAGTGAGAACTTGGAGGCGCGAAACCTTCGTGCGTCCCAGAGTTTCATATTTGATTTAATATACAAAGGCAAACGCACACAATTCGGTATTTAGCGAATACTGAATATTTGGACATTCGGCAAGTTACTCGCTAAAGTATTAAAAATTAATAATTAATTAAATGTCACTGCTCCGCGAGAATCAATTGTTTAGAAACATTTCTCTTCGCACCGCCGCGTTTCCCCGAAATGCGCGACGGCCTTGATGCGCTTTTTCGGCAAACGACGAGCGTTTCGGCTCGTGATCGGGAGCTGCGGACATCCGTGCCGAAGCTCGCGCGAGAATTCGATAATCGTCGAATGACGCGTGGCTCCAGGATAACGCGATTTTTCCGCGACGAATTCTAAGAGCGGAGTGATGTGTTTTGGATAGAAGAATGCGTCCCCCCAGTGGTGCACGCTCGAAGGTATAAGAATGCGAAACACGTCTGCGAGTGGAGAGGCCGCGGGGGTCACAATCTCATCTACCGATCCTAATCGGCCGCCTCTCTCTTTCGCCCGTTCATTCCTCGGCCCTTCAAACGCTTAAACCTCCCCCATCAGGTTGGACATACGCGAGCGTACGCCATTATCTTATTTACGCCTCATTGTCTCAATGTATCATACCAATATCGAGCGGCTCGGCTCGTACCGAGCAACAGCACGCTCCTGAATCGCCTGCACGCGAAAGTAGCCTGTTTATAGAAGCTCCGGTTAGTCGGTCCTTGTCCATGAAACGAAATCCCAACGAGTACCATCTTTGCTGAACGATTCCATTCGAATATTCTCACGGGGTTAGGGCTCGCGAAGATCGCTCGACTCCTTCAAGCTTCGTACAGTGTCGAATTAATAATTCCACGCGTTAATTGTCCACTTTAGCCTGTCGCTGTTTGGAAAAGTTGTCTACGCTGGTGACCAGCCGTGCGAAGAAACGGTTCCTTGGAACAGCGCATGGTGGATCGTCGCCGAGGGCTTCGTCGTCTTCTTCAAACTGTGAGTGCACTCTTTTTTGCAACCAGAATGGATTTATTTGACTTGCTGGCTTAGAATATACCTTCGCAACGTGGATATCGATCATCATTTAGGGGGGGGGAAAAACGAGGAAAGTCTATTTTTTGCGATTCGCGACTGGGACTACAAAACTGTCGAATTTCAAATGGTTATAAAGCTCGAATACTCCTGTGAAATAACGTTAAATATTTGGTATAGATACCTACTGCTTAAAAACAGGAAATGTTCACTCCGTGCTGGAACAAAATATATATGGAATGGCCTCACCCTGCCTAAGCACAAGCTAAGGTCAGAGATGGGCCAAGAATTATTTTGAAAAAATGTTGCGTACGAAATTTTTGTTTAAAATAATTTCTTGCCCATCTCTGGTTAAGCTAAAGCAAGACAATTAAATTCAACGAACCTTCTTTACTGGTGGACTAAAGCATTAAAGCTTAATTTTCTCGATAAAGCTGACTTGTGACATTCCCTGCTTTTCCCCCTTACCCTCCAAGTGTCCCTAACGATTCTTTGTTTAATGAACACCATAACGGCACATCCACGTGTCCCCTCCCCCCGTCGCTATACAATACAATCATTCCTAATCCGCAGCAGCTAGATATATTAGAATATTGACAGTTTCAAAAACAAAATTCCAAGTAGAATTATTCGAACACGTCCCCTTTCTCAATTTCTACTTCTACATTCAACTCTCCTTTTGCATCTCTCACCCGATAAAGTCAGCTTTTCATACATCCGTTTACTTGACTCACCTTTGATTAAGAATAGGTACAAAATATCCGCACAGCAGTGTGGCACATAGCGCGCGCTAGAAAACTTCAAGCTTCAAGCAACAAGGTCGTTATCTTCTAATTACCGGCCGATGATTTCGCTGTATTCAAATGAAATCGTCGAATGACGTATGTAGAGGCGCGCAACGTTGAGAGCCTCCGGAGCCGAGCAGGCGTTCGGTTAAACCGAGGACCGACGATTTCGCATCGGATCGTATCATTCTCGCGATTCAGGTGCTCGATTTGCCGATGGTGTACGCGACGGTCACGGATCGCGAGCTCCGCTCGTAATTACGGGAACGTACGAGGCCTGCTGCCGGCGCGCGTTATCGGTGGACCGATAACAGCTGACAGGGACGTACATGAAGCAAACCGAACGAATATTGTGCATAGCGTCACGTAGCCGAAGGGGACGATAAACACTTGCCTGGTCAATTGCTCCAAGTGGCGAGTGGTCTATGCGAGTGTTGGCTTCTTCGTCTATGCGCGATAGGTATTCTTCTCTATCCGAGGCGCGCCGAATCGTTCTTTAACCCTTCGCACTCCAACCACACTTCTCGCAGCCACCTAACTTCGCATTCGCGCTGGCTGATTTCATTAACCTCTGTGCAAATAGGGGAACGCGTTTGGCGCAGGATCGAGTGAGTTAGCGGGGGGTCGGATCTGGGATTTTGATAGAGCTGCAGTTAAATTTTGCAATGCAGGGATAAGAGTCTCTCTTATTATTATTATTATTAATTTATTTCAACGAACCAGCCCTTGGTATAGAAATTGTACAGTTATTTTAATTATTATACGATCTATATCTTCTTGTTTAACTCTCAGCCGTTCCTCGTTTCGCGAACCGAATCTGTCCCCCGGTGGTAAAAGGTCGATGAAATGACGAGGTAAACAGTTACTTTTATTCAAATTGATGAGTTCACATTCACATCTTAGACTTTTCACAACTTTCGCATAAAATAAAACGATGCGCAGGACATACTGCTTGTTTACAAGAATCACAAATAACAGAACAGTATATAACTTAGGGTAAGTCGGGGAGACATGGCCGACTTTTTTCAAAACAATCAGTACGCCGTAAATTCACTGGTTTTTATAAAGGACAAGAATATATTTGCAAAAGGAAATACATTTTGATAAATAATATAAAATTGAATTAAAAAAATAATCATATATTTAAAAAATAAATAAAATTGAGGTCTATGCGAAAGGCGATCTCACCCGGAATTACTCTATTACGGGAAAACTGGGTTAAATTGACGCGAGGGACGGGTGAGGGTTAATATTTTCTATTCGCGTAGAATACTCTGTATCTTCTTCGTTCTTAGCTTACTTCGCTCCGAATTTCCTCGGAAGGAAGCTAGCGGATGTTGAATTTCTATCGCGGATTAACTTACGCTCTTATAAACCTTCTTAGAAATCGATTTAACCGTTGCCATGCGCGAGCACCGATCCAATGTCGATGAAACAGGGAGCGGGGCCTGCGAAACGCGTAAAGATCGTAAGTGTTCCTGGCATTTTAGTAAGTAGTCGGTAACTCGCTGAATTACTTTGCGCTATTACATTATTGTCGATGTCGTCAGCGTTATTCGCAGACTGGAGCTGCGCTAGGGTTACCGCGATGTCTTTCAGAGCCCTTGCGCTGCCGTTTTACTAATGCCGTATGATTGCCGCGTGATGCGTAAGGCAACGAGGCACATTTTAAGATTGAACCGCTCTTACCAGTCATCATACATCCTAAACATCTAAAATCCGCGTAGATAACAATGCTATCACTTGCGACCAATCGCATCCTGCCACTTGGATGCTAAATTACACGTCAGCATCCAAAGAAGAGCATATTCATTAAGTATATTCCTCAAGCTTTGCATAAAAATCAAGTAGGCGGCTATAGAAATCCCTGCCCGTGTCAATCTCCGCACCTCGAGTGGCATCGACAACTTTTCAAGCGGAGCTATTCGTATCCGTCGCATGACTTGGTCTGACAGCAGCAGATTTGGAGATTCGGAGCCCAAAAAATGAGTTCCACCCTTTCCGCAAGATATCATAAAATATTTTAAGTTAAAAGAATCGATTTAATTTAAAAATTAATTTAATATGCCAACTAGACGAAATAGGAGCGAATTGTTTTTAAAGTTATCCGAAGCCTCAGTGTTTGAACCTTGCCCAATTTAATCCGCTCAATATTTGTCGCTCTAGTTTTGCACGAAACCAGCATCTTCCACCAGTAGGGGCCGTTCCCGAAACGTCGCGCTTCCCTCGCCTCTCCGTTCCACTTTTCCGAGATTCAGTGAAAGAGCTATTCATCCGAATGCCGCGCCTCCCAGAGCGTCGATACCCAAGAACCCCAGCCAAGCGCAGCGGCCACGATTCTGCCCACGGTTATTTTGACAGCGCCATTTTGCTAGCGCGCAGAAGTCAGCCGACACATAGAGCAGCGGCCTCCTCTTGGTCGAAATTTTCGCAAACAGTAGAGAACGGTGGCCGCGAGGAGCATGTGCTCCCCGCTTAGGGTGGCGATGTCAATGGATTTCAATGGCAGCGTGTTACATTATTTTCACCCATAGCCGCACACACGCAACCCCCTCCTGCGGGTATACGTTGCGCCCCACCTCCCCCTGCGCTCAGACAGGGACCTTTACGGCGCAGAAAGGAACGGACTGGTTTTCCGCGGAGGGTTCTCTCATCCCCGCTGCGGTGGCTGTCCCAATGGGGGTGACGAGGGGTCTAGGAGGGCTGCCGGGCGGATCTTCAGCCTATGGGGATGCGTCCGCAGCGCGATGATGGTTGATTTGCGGTTAGCTCGGGGCGAGCCTGCGAACTGCCACGATCTCTTCATCCCCTACGGCAACGACGTTTCCAGGCCTACGCGCTTCCTTTCCTCTCGGCACCTCCGCGGGGACGAGTTACCGAGAGATCCGTATCAAAATAAGGAACCTACGGATAGTGAAACTGTGCGGGGGATAGTGCGGTGATTATCGAGGATACCTACAGTGTCGATCTCCTCTTCCACGAGACGAGGGCGCCCCGTTATTGAAATCTATCCTGTAATTAATTCCCACTCGATACCCGTCCGAACTGCGAGGCAAGTATCTCTACTATCCGCGAGGCAATCGATCACCGACCACTTTGGAAATAAGAAGTCGCGCGGAATCATTGCTCCGACGATCATCAGCGTCAGTGCCAGCAGCTTGAACCGCTGCCTCCCGCGGCATTGGACGGCCATGGTTACAAAGAAATCTCGAGCTGTTAGCGCGAGGCGAGTGTCAGTGGCGGCGCGCAGTCCAGTTGCATCGCGCGCCTCTCTCCACCTTGCCCGCGAATCGAGAACAGAGCGTTACTCACTCGATCGATCCTCCTGGCGCGTAGCAGAGGCCCGCCGGAAGTTGCGCTCGGCTTTCGCGGCGCGGGGACCGGCCAGCGGCGCTCGATAGCTACTTAGAGGCGCGTAGGATATGTTGACGCGGCACTTTGATCGCGGCCAATTTCGTGGAAGATCCAAGGATAGTCGTTCGAGCATAAGCGCGGTAGCTCGGCGAGGCACGCGTTCGCCGGCGCGTATGACGTAACGCCGAGCGTGCGGCACACCTATGGAGGAGAGGGACGTGTACGTGCGCGCTGTCGCAAGAGCGCTCGGCTAATTTATTTAAGCGAGGAAGAAGGGTTAAGAGGAGACGCCTTGGCTGGTGCCGCCAACAGTGCCATTCCTCGCCACCTCCGCACAGTTGGTAGCAATTACGTGCTGGCGATTGCTTGTCTGGAGCGAACCAGTTTGCGGGCTTTCGGTCGCGTCGCCTTCGCTGGCAGGGACGCCCACATTTGAAGCGCTGGCTCCCGCGATCCTGCCTCCTCGACGCCCAGGACCCTGGGAAATTGCCATTTCAGGCGCGCACTCGCGGCTACACTTTCCGCCGACAGCTTCCATTCCACAGATCGATTGATCTACTTTCCGTCTCTTAGATCTACCACACAGACCCCTGTGAATTTTCCTCGGCCACTGTGAGTGAAACGGTCCAGGGGGGGGGGCTAGAATCATGGGAGGATTTACGAATCTTAGCGTCTCGGCGATAAGGATCTAAATGAATCCATGGTGGAGATCCGGATGGGGCAGGAAGAGGAGAGGCTGGGATTGAAACTAATCACGTTATACAAAACAGTTAAGAGGTTCCCAGGCGCGTACCGACGGCGACAGAAGGCCCGTATCTTCGTGTAGCACAAAAGTGTTAAACGAATGAATGAATGAAACGGCCGTCGAATGGCCGAATGAATGAGCGGCGGCTCGCATGTCTTCGAGCGTCGGTGGGGGACGAGAACGAGGGTGGAGAGGAGAGCGCGTGGTCGGGGGGGGGGGGGGGAGGCGAACGTCAGTAAAGAGGGGTGAAGGCGAATGGTCCGTCGATGGGGCATGCTGGCGGCAGTGTTCTTTACCGCTGGAATCAGGAAGTGAGAAATCTGATTGCAGGGGAATGAAGGAATGGCCCCGGTGCCTCGAGGACGCACAAGATCGGTAGCTATTGGTAGTTAGTTGCCTGGGTAGATACTTTCAAGGAAGACTAAGTAACGAACACGCCTAATTAGCTGCTTGCGTTTTAACGGCTCTGGGTTGTAATAAATCAAACTCGTTATAACATATCGCGTTATCCGCGCGAGGGAACAGGAGGCCGCGGCGGTTGCCGCCATTGAAGGGTCAAGGAACTCGAGGTGCTTCGGAGGATCGCATCGCGCCGGATTTATGGTAAAACTGATGGAAAAGAACGCGCGGCGAGAGCGATAGGCGTCGGATTACGAGGACAGGGATTGAGATGGTGGAGAAGGGGGTTTGGAAGGAGGAAGGGATGAACGGAGCCGCGGCGACCGGAAACGCGTCGTGTCGCGAAGGCTCGGCGACGGAGAGGGCAGCGTAAGGATGGGGCTAGAGGAAGACAGCGGTAGGCGCTTCATTCGGTTTTATTAGGTGGAAACGAGCAGTCGCTCGTTTACACGCCGGGTAAACTCGGCGAAACGGGGTTTACACTGTTGTCCTCCCGGCCTCTTCTTCTGCATCGCCTCGGCCGACACCGACACGCTCGCCATGATCTTGAATGGCTTCAATTAGCTTCGTTTAGGACGGTAATTGTTTCTTCAGAATTCTCGTAGAAAGCTTCTTCTAGCAGCGCGCGCCGCGAAATAGCGAGCCACGCAGACAAGACGGAATAGGGTACACCTAGTGGAAAATTGCAGTAGCAGTCGTTTTCTTCTGGTTCTTTTCTCGAAGCTTGAGAAACTTCAAATTTAAAGTCTCGAAGAACTTGGCTATTTTTATGGGGTCGTGCCTAGTTGGCAGACGAAAAAACGTGATTTTCGGGAATTTTTTGGGGAAAATCTAACGTACATTTTTTGCGACTATTTATTTATTTTAAAAGTACATATATTTAGCAACTCTCAGTAATTTTATTATAAGAAAATATTAAGAAATTAATGAATAAGAGCCAATCTCCCGGAAGCTATTTTTTTAGCGGTGAGCACAGTTTCTGAAATTGTAAAGTGAAGAAGATTCTATTAGTATATGAATTTATCTGGTTCGTGAACAAAGGATTTTTGTTTTCGATGAAAACTCTATTTGTAATTCACGAAAAACGAACAATTCAGGCATCGATAAATCATAATTTTGCGTTAAATGACCGCCTTTTTGCCTGAAATCATTTTTCGAAAAATCCTTCGTTCACGAACCAGATAAACTCATATATTAACAGAATCTTCTTCACTTTCTTATTTCAGATGATATTATTCCATCATTATTGAATATTTTCCTACAACAAAATTACTAAGGGTTGCTGAATATATCTACTTCTAAAATAAGGAAATAGTTGTAAGAAACATACATCACGGTTTTCCCCCAAAAAATCCCGAAAATGACGTTCTTTTTCGTCTACCAACTAGGCACGATCCCTTAACTAGCTTCACTACTTGGCTTCGACTGGAATTTAGATTCTGACTCTATAATTTTTCCCTTTCTTAGTGTTGTTTTTGTGAAAATAGTCGCATTCATGTGGATTAGCATAATGAACTGCGGCACATTTCCTGATCTAAGATTCGTGATATAATCACCGTTCGAAAGTTTTTAGACGACAGACAAAAAAAACACAAACTCTCTGCGTTATGTAATAAGATAAAATTCGAAGGAAGCTGACCGAAACTTCCCCTATAAACTCTCTCTCCTCCCCCTTTCTGCGCCCCTCGAACTAGAATTCGGAGGTGATCGAAACGACGAAGGGAAGGGAAACCATACAAGGAGCCGACAAACGCGCGGGGTTAATTGCTTCGCGCAATAGCGCAACGGAGGGTTGTTCGCGCAACGACAGGCTTCCGTTCTCTCCCGTTTCATTATGCTTTTCGGTGTCCAAATGACGCGAGCGTCCGAACGTTACGTTAGATCACCGGGACGGGCAGACGTGCTAATCAACGGCTCAATAAAACCCCGTACCGCGAGATAGAGGAGGAGGAGGAGGGGTAGCAGCGCCGACATCGCCAACCTCCCTCCACCGTCCAGCACGCTTCCTCCCCTAATGAAAACGCCGAATCTGTGGCGTCGCGGGGCACATTTAAGTGCACCAAACGAGACGATAAAGAGTTTTCTCGCAGCAATGAAAGCGGAGAGGAGGAGGGGTTGCACTTCCTGCTTAAACGTCTGACCCGTTCGTGCTCGAGAATAGAGCAGCGCGGGGAGGTGGAGGGGGGAGGGGCGAAGGAGGAACGAGAGAAGGTGAATTAAAGTGCAATCAAGGCTGGTGTCTTTGTATCGACACTTTCTCCCTTTCTGTCTCCCGGCGCTTCTGACAAACGACCATTTAAACTGACGGTGCAGCGGCACTCGAGTCCCTCGTAACATTTAACCGCCCCCTCCGTCCACTGCCCCCGCCAGCAACGCTACCGCGATTCCCTCCCTTGGAGTGCTACGTCGATCGGACTGCTCTCTCCTCGCTTATCGCGCGCACGACTTCGTTCCAATCTATCTCGTTCGTCCTTTCACGATTTCAACCAACACTTCTCGCCCATTCTTCGTCCGGTTCCCGCGAAATGAGTCGTCGGCAAGGATACCGAGGACACGCCGGTGGTGGTCTCGGCGAGAGGGGGGTGGGGGGAGCGAGCCTCGCGGATGAAAGGAAGGATCGAGGGGGGCGGCGGGCAGAGTGAATTAACACGCGCGTAGATAAGGCTCGTGTCTGCTCCTCCCCTCGCCTCTTATCGCTCGGAACTCGATCTCATCCGACGGAATAGGAGTGCGAGCGCGGGTGCGCGTGCGCGCGCGCGCGAACACTTATTGCGAGAGCGAGGGGGGGTGGGAGTTGGCGGAGGGAGAGAACGAGAGGGAGAGCACGAAGCGAGCGTAGCCGACCGAATGACTGAGTGACACTCGGCTGACGTCCCTTCCGGTGTGTCTCGTGTTACACCGAGCCTGTTAAGCGTTTTATATATTAAAGTTACGGCACTGGGCGCGTGCCACCCACTGCACACTCCGTCGCCGACCATTTTTTCCTCCCCCCCCGCGGATCCCCCTCTCACCTTCGCCCATCGGCCGGCTCTGCCTGGGGGGTCGCGCGGGATTCCGCGGCGCTCGCGCCCGGATCTGATTGCAAAGGGCTCGGAACGCTTCCACATCCACCCTCGGAAGTTTCTGTTCTTTTCGACACTCGTTATTACTTGGCGCAGCGTGTATAGTATATAAACTGATTCTCCCGATCGATGACTAACGCGTGCACCGATGTTCGCCTAATTTAATCAGAGCGACGGGATGATTAATCAGAGAAACACGCGCACGGTTGCCAGCGGAGAGAGTTTCTAGTAATCGCCGCGGCAACGAAAGTGAAGCACGTATAAACGCCATTATCGGAGAATAGCGGTGATCCTTTCTCTGAAGGAGCTTGTTCATTTCGTACGCCGAACAATGCCACCCGTTCGGATGGCGCTTAATTGTTAGTACAACAACAATATCCACAGTGCTCTCAGCCATTCCCTTCCTTTAACAAGGTCGCGCAAGACCCAGCGAAAATAATAGGGGTAGTTTTTGTTCCACAGCTGCGCCACTCGCGCATGGTATAATGCCGCGCCACTTATAAAATCGAGTCGGGCTTTGGATCCGATAAATCTTCGCCCGTGCCTCCCCTCTCCTCGCTCCGTCTTTCTCTCCCCGTTTTCATTTTTCCGCTACTCGGCCACCTTTGTTCCCCGGGCGACGTTCTGTTTGTTTTAAAGGGCCGCGGAAGCTGTCCAAATGGGCAACGGGTTAACGTCATCGAGCGCGCAGACACGTTCCCGCGATCTCACCACCCTCGATGGACGTGGCTGTGCAACAAATCGACCGTTAATGCGAGCCGCAAGAGTAAATTCTCCACCCTCGGTCACGATCGGGATACAGTCGGCCCTGTTTCTTCCCTTGCGCGGGAATAATTAATTGGTGACGCTTCGAGGATGAACTTGAGTAAGATTAAAAATAAGCGCGAGTCTTTGAAAAGCGGAGGAACTGTAAAATTCTGAACTGTGAGTTTTAGAGGAATCGATTCGGTAGTTTCTCAATTATTTAACTTTTAATTTAACATGAATTCTTACGGGGGAACGCGATATTGAGGGATATAGCTACAAAATTAAGAGAGAAATAATAGGCCAAAGTTTTTCGAATTCTTGCGCAGGGGAAGGTTAAACACTGAGCAAAATTGTCACAAAAATTCCGGGCGGGCGATTAATACCTTGGGAATTGATTAATCTTTGCACTGTCATGTTTTCATTGTATTTTCTAAAAGGAACGGTAAATTGAGGAAGACTCTCAGCGGCAGCGAATATCAGGGGATGCTTGAGCGACTCGAAGGGGCATCTTTGAAAAGCTTGCGCCACTCGAAGTGGTAGCCCGTTTGTTAAGGATATATCGGACGTACAATATTGGACAAAAGTATATGAAATTTGAAATACTTGAATGGTAAATCTAGATGTATGGAAGTCGAACGACAGTTGCGGCCTTACTTTTACTCCTAGAAAGGTATTCCTCACTTTACAGGTGCTTTTCCAAGCATTATTTGCTAAACTTTTGGTAGCAAAAAAGCTGTGAATTTACAATGTTCTCAATTTTATAATTTATTTCTTTAAAACGGTGTAGCGAAAATAATTGAAAGTCATCAGACATTTTCATCTACCCATATACTACATCTACAAAACACTTGAAAATATTGGTACCATTTCTTCAAAAATTTGTCATCTGTTTCATCTGTCAAGATCGTCTCTTTCCGACGGTCAACAGCCGTTTAGTGAATCCGTTTGAAATTTTTGGAGCACACCAGGAAGATTAAAAAAAAAAACAATCTCACAAATTTTCATCAACTTGCTAGATAGGTCCGATAGATCCTTAAAACTTAACTAGTTCCAACCACGGCGCTTGTCTCAGGTACCGAGTAAGGCGCGGCAGTAAGTATTCTCGAACCTAGAGCCAGCCGGTTCCAAGTAGCCGATGAGCCTCCGATTCCTGGGCGGTGAGTCGCCAGAGGTTGCGGCCGAGCGCGAAGTCACGGTATGTCATTCATTGAGAGGCATCGCCGGGCCGTGGTTCTCGGAATCGTAGGATTCATGAATGGAGCCACGCACTACAAGCCTGGACGCACGGCGTACGCGTAAGCCACGGCAAGAATAATTGTGAAGTTGTCTAGGGGGCAGCTGGTGGCGGTCGCGAGTCAAGGAGTTTGACCCGTGGGCGCAGCCGTCAATGAGGCAAGGGTCTAACCAAGACCCAGGATACGGGGTCGTCTACTTGACCCCGGAGCGCGCGCCGGATGCCACCGTTTTTCTCTCCAGAATTGACCGATTCAATTGGAACCGACCACGCTTCGACTCGCGAAAATTCACGAACCTCCAGCTTCCCTAACCCGTCGCGACCCTCCGCAACGATCGATTCAAGTTCCTTCACCACCCACCCAACACTGGATTCAAAGTCCCTTCGCGCTTCTTGGCGTTCCAGATCCCAACCCGGCTTCTTGCATCCCCTTTGATGGATCGGCTAACCAAACTACCCTGATCGCAACGCTTTGGATACTCTATAGTGTTCCGCGATGTCTTCCTCGTTAATAACTGGCAAGTCTGCGTCCTGGATGCATAATTCTTAATAGTATTATAGAGGCGAAGACACGGAGAACACTTTTCTCACCGCGAGATTATTTCTGCCAAGGGAGGCAGCGAATGGTCAATACCGTGGAGAACAATAGGGGGAGAAATTAAAGTCACCATGGGAAAGCCCTCTGCTCTTCTGCTCTAATGCATCTCCAACTATTTTCTCTTTCGGGGGTTCCCTTCGTTATTACTCGGATCCTCGGTGCGTGTAGTTATACGCGCGCGCGTATCCTGGTAACACGTGACTCACGGTGCACTGTAGCTCCACTGCGGCTGGGACACGTGTCATTCGTGTTTCGTCATGCGTTTTAGACTGGAACCTCAACTAAATAGGAGCACGCACGGCTCTATTTGCGCTCGTTTGCCGATGCCTTCCCTTCCTGCAAACGGCCGCATCTTTCAACGCGCGGGTTTAGGGCTTCCGCAATCCTCGTCGAGAACGGTGGATTCGATGTGTAATTAGAGCTACCTACCGTTTGAGGAAACATTTCGAGGAGCGAGAAGCTCGAGGACTCCGCGGCCTTTGGAATTAAGATCAATGGGCGCGGCGCAGATCACCGCGAAATCACCGTGCATCAGAGCGGCGCGGAATTTTTTTCACAAGCTTGCTTCTCGTTTCCAGAGAGTCGCAGAAAATGAGCATTCGTTGGCGAGAGGCTCGGAGGCGATAGGCGGCTCGGTTAGAATTCGAATCGAGAGGGGCGAAGGACCGGCTGCGTCGCGATCGATTAGTCACGGTACCAGCGTGGCCAGAGGGTGACTTTAGCTTTCGTCTGGACGGATTACTTTCGGGCATTAGTTTTGCGCGGCTGATCGTGAGCAATAGGACTCGCCCCCGCGCGTGCCCGCCTCTCGGTCCTCGATGACCTCGCGTCTGCACGGATCGTGGCCCGTAATGACTCCAAATTACCCGCGCAACGACGGAATTGCTTGCGCGCCGGGCTTTTTCGACCACCCCGGCGACCGTTCGCGATGCTTGACCGTTCGCTTGCTGGTCTATTACGGCGACCTCTAGAATTTAAAGAGAAAGGAGAAATGGATGGGTATCTTTAATGCCAGGTAAAAAGTAAGAATTGTAAAATACTACAACTTGATGTAGTTTCGCGATCAGAAGCGGGTGACTAAGGGGTCCTGGCGCACCCCCAAGGAAGGGGGTTTGTAAAAAGAAACGAAAACTGAATTTCATTCTTTAAACAAATTTCTCCGCTCGCTTAACGAATTTTATTAAATTTGCGGTAAAAGTATTTTTATCTCCTCAACTCGGCTCCTCTCAAGATTAACTGTTCTTTATTAATTTCCGTGACGTTTTTCGAGCTGTAGGCTTGCGTTAGAAATAGAGGGGAACGTATGCGTGCTTCTTCTGAAACTTGAATATCACCGAGGTTTTCTAAAGGGCCAAACAGGAGAAAGCAGACGCGAGGCCGGCGCGACGCTGTGCGTGCCGGGGGACATTGTATCCGAGGGGATTAAAGAAGCCCACTTTGCTCCGTCTGATTCTCGAGACGCGCGTGTGCGCGTGGCTATCTTGGCCATCGGCGGCGCGGATACTCTTCTCCGCTTATGCGCGCGCGTATCGCGCTATTCGAGGCGATGCGTTATCGCTACCAGTGACGTCGCGTGCGTCCTCTTCGTACTCCGCGTTTCCTGCGTCTCGCGAGTGGGCGCCCCTCCAGCAATTTCTGCGTCCAAACAAAGCCCGCAGGGCCTCCGTAAAATGCGTCTCCGGGCTTAATAGGGCCCGGCCGGCGACGCGTACGCGCCGAGGAAATTTGTATGGCCTTCGTTCTTGTCGAATTCGTTAACGTCCCTCCGGCCGTAATCGCGTGCTTTCCGCGCGGGGGCCCGCGCGCGCTACGCGTCCGCCCTCCTCCGTTCGTCACGGAGAATGAACATCCTTGTGCCATAGGTAGATCGAAAAAAAAAAAGAACAGGTCCCAAACACTTGCATCGAGGAGAAGCTAAAAATACTCTTCGCACTGTAACTCCTAAATTTCAAATGCGACGTGATAATAAAGATTTATTTAAAGAATAAAACCTAGAATAAAATCTTTTCTCCTTACAAAACCCCTTCTTTGAGGGGTGCTAGGGCCCCTTGGTCCCCCTATGAGTCACAATTTTTTCTATGTTTATTAAACGAAGAGGGAAGTAACGCTGAATTTTGGATTCCGGAGCAGCGATGCTCCCAAAGAGGTGGATAGATTTGAATTAAGCAGGGAGCTCCGTATGATACAGTGTTCAGGTGAAGTAGGAGTTTCGGAACCGACCAGGGCCGTGCATTCCCGATGAGATATTCAGATGCATAGCGGGCGCGGGTGCGTCGCGCCCCGCTTAACCCGCGGATCGGAACTACCTATTTAATTGGCTGCGCGAGAGCATGCGTGCATACTGTCGCCGGTGCGGGGCGAGGAGGAGCCCGGCGGTTGGGGTTGTAGCGCGCTGGAAACGGGGCTTTAAGGTGGAGGGCCCGGGCATTCACGGGAGGAATTAGTTAGCGGTTGCTTTAGAAGCGTGGACACCCCGTGGTGCCAACAAAAGAGTTACAGGCCTTTCGCACCTCGACACGGGGGATTACATGCCATAAAATAAATCCTCCTGCACCCCCTCCCGGCGTCGCTGCTCTTATGACCTTAGATTATAATGTTTTGCTCGCGCGTGCTTCAACGTCCACGGGGAACCTCTCTTTTTTTTTCTTTCGCCGGGGAAGGGGGCCGCAAGCGAGGACTCGAGGCAGGGTATCCTCTGGACCCCTCCTTCGCCCTGCTCCCTCTCGGCAAACGCGGGCGCTTTCGTCGTTTCCTCGCCCACCTCCGAATTCCTAACCCCGGCGCAACGTCAACATTAATATTTAGAAGTCAAATCGTGCTATGTAGAACGAACTGCCCCGGTAACAGTCTAGAATTGACTCATTCCAGTAATGTCTCCCTTAAATCACGTCCTCAGGATCACAGAGAGCCTCCCCCCCCCCGCTGGGGCAATTTCTCCGACTGCCTCGCGACTCGTCCGAAGGGCACTGTCTGACATCCGGAGACAAGGTTCCAGGGTGTGGAGAATTAGGCGGCTGGGATCGCCGAGAAGCCGGGCCCCGAGATCAACCGGCGATAGCCACCACCGTCGTAAATATTTGCCAAGATGATTGGCGAACTGTCCAATATGGAATTGATTCGATTCGAGGGATATCCAGAATTAACGAGATTAGTCCTTTCGTTTAGGAGGGAATTTAAAGAGTCGGCTCGGCCGCCGTGGAAAATCCTGGCCGCCCTTGTTTGCCGTAAAAGGGAACGAGAGACAACAAACAGCCAGTTGGTGGCAACGAGCGCGGAATTGAGAGGGGGGTCGTGACTTTTGTCGTTTTTAATTGATTAATCGCTCGCGCTATTACGTGATTATCATGGCTCCTCGAGAAGCCTCCGCGGAGATGTGGAAGGGAGGCCGGCGGGGACGTTTTCGGCGGAGAAGAAGACCGTCTTCCTGTCGCGTGGCCCCCACGTTATCTCGCTTTCTCGTCTCCCTTCGCTGGAATTAACCTCTACATTGGGATTAAAAAGCGGATATATTAATTTGCCCGGCTCTGTCTTGCTCTGCCATGGCGAAACGCGCCGGGGCGACCGGGGAGGAAGGAATCCGCGCAAAAAGCGGATTCTGCGACTGGAAAATGGCTGGATGTCCGCGATGGTTCGCCGCGCAGTAATTCTTCGAGTGGGTGAAGATATTGCCGTCTAAAATTCAGGACATTGCGGCGAGGGGGTGCAGCCTCATCTTTACCAACTTCGTGTAAATTAGAAAACGCTGTTTGTAAAATTATTGCTTTGAGTTAACATTGAAAAGAGAATACTACATTGAAGAATATATATTTTCACATAATAAGCAGTAGCTTATCGTGTTTATAAGACTTTATTTCTATTTTTGGCGAATTTTTCAAATCGGGAGCTGCCTCCGATTAATGCGTGCAGGTTCAAAATTTGCAATTAATCATCGCATTTGTCATCGGATTTGCATCAAACACGCACCAAACAATGTAGAATTTTTTTGCTCAAGTATATTACACGCGATAACTAAAAAACTGTGAAAATTGAAGTTGCAACCCTTTTACCGCGAGGTCCTTAATTTGAAACATCACCTAGGTACCTATATCACCAATGTGAATCAATGATTTCGATATTTTGCTTTCCATCTTCCACCTCAAAATTCGTGTAACAGAGTCTCGCAGCGTCACGTGTTTTCCACCGCCTGGACGTTGAAAATCACAACATTAGATGCTGGGGGCGACGACAATTTCGGCATCAATCTCCGTCGTCGCTCACAATCGCGCGACATTTCTTGGCCGGCAGAGGCACGGCCACGGTTTCAACTGGATTTACATACGAATGCGCCTTTGGAATAAAGACAGGAAAGTCGAACGTCCACCGGAACTAATCGCCCCGTTGCCTTTTGCTATTCGTCCTGGTGAACTCTTCCCTTTCAAGCACTTCCCCCGCTCAGCTCGGGCCTCTTGTTGCGTTCGTGTTTCTCGGCGAGCGGACAAACGAGATCGTTTCGCAGGGAAACACTTCGTCAAGAATATCAAAGACGTTAACGATCACCCGAGTGTACCTTTCATTTTCTCACTGGTTAATTAAAATTCTCACAATATTGTAGCGTTCGCGACAGTTTCTAATAAAAAACAGATTGAACAAATCACCCACGTTGATCGTAAGAAAATCTTGGGATCGTCCTCGAGCGTGAAAGACGTCGAGGCGAAACAGTGCACCGTAAATTAATCTCGGTGCTTGTTCCACGCTAATTCGAGAGGCCGCGAAGGATGTTCGGGACCAGCTTGAGAGTCATGAATGGAGGTTGGTTCCCATTATGTGAATGGATCGACGGGGTCAGATCTCGTAGCGTTTGACATTTTCGTGGCGGGGTCGGGTCGCTGCGAGGCCAAGAAAGTCGTTGCTTGTGTCATTAATCGTCCCCCGAGCGCCCTTATCTAAATTGATCGAGCGAGAGGCCAGCCACTCCGGCCACTATTACATTACAATTTGCTACTGATTCTCATCGATCACTCTTACGCGCCATCGAGTCACTCATAACTAACGAAATTACTGCTCAAAACATATTTTCTTTTCGACGATCAGTCGCCTATTACGACGGACTGATTTTCACCCCTTCGGAGTGAGTTTCCGCAGAAAAGTAGAATCCCTTCTTGTGTATCTACTTGAATATTCTCCACATTCGAGTGAAGTTTCATTGAAATCAGAATTTTCACAGATTATTATAATAAAAATTATGTATTAATTGTAACATTAAATATAATATTTAACATTTAATAGGTAGCGATATTATATCAGTATAATAATATTTAACATTATGTGTCTAATGTAATATTAAATATCTTTAATAATATTATAATTGAATACTAGTTTTAAAATCAGAGATTATTAAGTATAATAAAAATGGGGTTGCATTCAGTTCGCCGATTTACTTCGAATTTCGCGCGCGATTAATGTACACTTCGTGTAATAAAATATTAATTTAGCAAGCTGTTTTACTGGAAGCTTCGAGTGCGGATGTTCCAGATACCAGTGCGTAGTTGCCTAGGTGTGCTCGGTTGAGATGGCTGTGAACGAGGGTGGGAAATACCGAGGGGTGGTGAATTTCGAGGCGAGCGATTTGCTGGAAGTGAAAGGAACCCTTGGCCTCGGGGGCCACTTGTTGCGGAGCGCTGGGATTCCTGTTGATCGCGCACCGCGGGACACGGCTTCCGCTAACGATTCCGAATGCCCTCGAAAACCGACTCCCTGTCCTCGAGGTTAGTCGCTGCCTAATCGTCCCTTTATTCCTACCTTTATCCCCTGCCTAATCGATTCCACGATCGCTCGAGCGGGTCCCGGCGAATCTGTCCGTTTCCGTTCTCGCGTTTTTTCCCCGATTCGAATCGAACTAGGTACCACGGAGGAGCCACGTGAACGACTCTCTTCTCAATGTCTCAATGGCACCCGCCAGAAGGCGATTCATTTATATTTCCCATTCCGCAGAGTAATCATAATCAACAACGTTAAATTCGATGTAGTGAAAGGTATATTCCTGTTCGGTTATATTCCATTTATTAATCTTTCCACTGTTAGAGGCAAAGTCCAGCTTCGCTGTAGCAACACTTTTCGTTAAAAAAAAGGATCGAAAGTCCGCCAGACGAATTGACCGACCGTTTTTCTTTCGACGAAATTTGGTGGAAAAAGGGGTGTCTACTTAGCAGCGTAAATTGGCGTGAGGAAAAGCAAGATCGGTGGATCAAAGGAGCGGTGTCTAGAGTAGTTTATTAGCTTGATTTAATTCAATTTAGCTACCAATAATGACTGCGGCGTTTAATTGGCCCAGTGAAGATGTCACACGGTATTTTTCTGGATCGCTGACATGTAATGGCCGGTCGCTGGCGGCATCATCGGTATCCATTACTTAATTAACACGTCGAACGGGCAGATCTTCTCGACCACGGGGACCGTTCAAGTTATAACCAAGATAATCCTATTTGTTTCAGACGATTTGTGGTCGCTTCTCGAATGTTTCTGACAAATGGACTATGACTCTGATTTATTTAAACGTTGAACCGCGCGCGGAATCAGTGTCCCTTGAATTTAAAGCGTGTCGTAATCTGTATAGGAAGCCGGCAAGAATTTTTAACATTCCCAAAGGTAATTGGTATTATTCCCTTTAACAAAGCACGCTCCCGCGGGCGTCTCATGAAAAATTTATAAATCCAAGCCATTAAACGTTCGCGAGCGATTGAGTTTTCGAGATTGCGGCAACGGCTGTGAGAAAATCGGCGTCGACTGTTTTCCGACAATGAGCCGATCATGAACGGATGATTGGATATCAATGACCTCGGGAAGAATCGATCGGGGGACGTATCGATGACGTTGGCCCCGGGACTCCCTTTCGACTCCTTTTCTTCGACTCGAGCACCCCTCGATGACTGCCGATCGGGAATAGTTTTCACGGTGATTTGCATCGCGTGTGTTTCGCTGCGCGAAGAGTCTGAAAATCTCGCGACGATAAGGGCCGTTCCTTTGAATCCTAATATTCGTGGGAACGAATGAGAAGAGACCATCGTTTCTCGCGTTATTCGCGATAAAATAAATTCGCGACGGAGAGGATAATGGGGATGTGACTAGAGAAGCAAGAGAAATCGGAGATCTCACAATAATTATCACGATTTTATTAACGAAGCTCATATAACAATTTGTCGTGGAACCCGGAGCACGATTTCGGATCGCATGATTGGATGTTTTTTTAGGTAAACGGTAAATAGAAAAATGATATTTGCATGCCGAAGCCCGTGAAGGACAATTAAACCGATCAAGGGGCATTACGGGAGGCGAACAGATGACGATTCAATGTGGATAGGGGCGGCTCGTTGCTCGAGGGGTGAGCAAAGGGGGCAGCCTCGGACGGGGATTTCTAGCCAGCGGTGTGTAGATCGGCGTGCTCGTAGACCGCCGATATACACGTTGTTATTAACAACGACACGAACTAGATTGGCCGAGCGGATAAACCGGCCCGGGTGTGAAGCGCTCGTTATACCAATTATTAACTGTTACCGTACTGGTATCTACCCTCTGCTGGAAAGCTACCCTCTGTCGCGCCCTAGAACGCCGTAATTCGCTCTAGCTTCACCGTGGCGGCGCGATTCGACAGCTAATTACGACACGATGATCGATAATCGGGCAGCGTATTACCATAACGAGTGACTTAACTGTCTTTCGCCGTAATCGATACACAAGAAACGTGGGGCACGCGCGCAAGGAACACGTGTCCCTCAGATGTCTCCATGTAAACACAGATAATACCAAGGAAGCTAGGTATCATTTAAATATTCCCAGACATCTTCCGCTTCGGGAAGTCGAATCGGACCCGCCAGCTATCCCTCGTCTTCTTAGAGCTATTATCCAAGTGTCCGTAGGCTCTCTCCACTTCGCAACTTTAAGCTGACAAGCCTCGATCACCGGGATGCACGGGGTCGTCTCCTTAGAGGGATCGTCCAACTGATCGTACATACGCTCCGAGGAGCTGGGGTAACTTCGGCGACCGAGGTTCGCGAAGTGGAGAGCGCGGATGGTGCAAGTGGGAGCACTCTGGTCGGCCGGGATCAGCGTGATCGAAGGATGATCGAGGAGGACAGCTCTAACGGACGGTGGCATCGCAGTCATTGGCTGCAATCCCACGGCGATCCGAGGGGCCTCGGAGCCAAAGGGTTGGCAGTTAAGATGGATCACCGCGCGGCATCGCGCGTGTCGTCAAAGAGGCGATCCCGAGCGTGTTCGCCAGCCCGACGAATAACTCTATACATATCTACCTTACCCTCCCGCCGCCCCGGCCGCCGCTCGCGCAGGTTATTGTGATTTTATTCTGTCCAGAAACGTGCCACGCGGTTACATCCTCCTCTCGTCTATTTCCACCGGCTCGTCATCCAGGCTCTCCTCGGCTCGCCACGTTAGCCAGCGCTCCTCTTCTCCGTGTACCGTTAACTGTCGCGTCCACGCCGCTCGCCGATCCCGCGATCGGGTCACCTCATTCGCCCACGAAGGTCTTCGCTGTCCTCTCTGCACGATTAATGTTGGCTGCCTAACCAAGTTATACTTAATAGCGCCGCGAGGGCGCGGCTCTGCTTAGGTCTGGGCGCGTTGGGGTGGATCAGGGGTGAGAGGGGTTGAGTATGTTTGTAGGTGTTTGGGGATGAGCTGTTAGGGGTGGCTGGGATGCGGGTCGAGCTGGGGCTATTAAAAGGGGACCTTCGGGTTTGGCAATTGCAGAAAGTGTTGATACTTACTTTGGGTACGTGGAGATCTTCACAGGGACATTCATTTTCCAAAGCAGTAAGACGTGCCTTTCAGGCAAACTCGAGAAAATTGACTTTGAAAAATTTTGAGTTCCCTGCTTATATGCAGGGATTTTCTTTTATATATGAGCAATACTCTAGGGGATGATTATACCTACAGGTAAAAACAAGGCGAAAATCAAAAGTGACGAAATTGTGGTAAAGGCTTCGGTTTCCAGAAAATCGACTTTGAATTTTACCTAAATACGCGTGCACTAGAACTTTCACTTTATCAGTTCTCATGGGAACTTATGTGAGAATATTTTTCGAAAAGTTCCACGGTCCATGTTTCAAATAGAACCTATTGAAAAGTACTGGAACTCTTTCGAACCCTGTTGTTAACGCTTAACCGGCGACGTGGAGTCTGGAAGACTACTGCAGAATTATTTTCCCTATATTTTCCTTCCTTGATATGTCGTGCCATGGCGACAACTGTCAGTGGTGCAAAAGTATATTTTCAAATATGTAATAAAGTCACTGATAACTCCAGTATAGGTTAAAAATAAATTCAGGCTTGACACTGTCAAATTATTAACGGGGAGTCTATGAGACTCCATCGTCACAGTTTATGTAACAAAGTGGGACGTCACTGGTTAAGTGTTAAGTTCCGCGGAATTTCCAATAAGTTCAAACCTCTGCATTTGGCGGTTGCCCCTGTGTGCTCCCTCTGCCATAGTTAAGGGTTAGCTATTAATTAGAAATGCTTCGTATTGTGCTGATCTTCAAGCCCATTTCGGTGACATCGATGCCTGCCGGTGGAACAAGGAGAGGTTCCAGGCGTCGTGTTCCTCTTGCGCGGCAGAAATTCGCGGCAGGTGTGCGAAAATGACGAACGCCCGGGAGAATCGACGACACGCGTGCCTGCGGAGCGGGGTAATTAGTCGAGCAGAGTCGGTGATAATGATTCCCCCGTCGCACGAGCGCGCGAGGCAAACGGCGCCCCGTTTGCCTCGGCATCGCCACCAGATGCGCCGGAGATAATTGCTCTGTTCGCCATTAATGTGACCATCATCGCGGATCGAATCGCGCGACGGGCGTGACACTTCGCACCCATCGAATTTTATCTCGGGAATACATCACGGGGATCCAGGAAGCCACTCGTTTTCAAGTTTACTCGTCGGTTGTGCTGTAACACTTGTGTGCGTCGTGGAACATATTTTCATCGAGTGGGGAGGGGGGCACAATTAAAAGTTATCGCGTGGCTTCGGACGAGTCATTGCCAAATTCGAACGGTGCGAATTCAGCTTTAAGCCGTTTCCACGCGTGTACAGTTTGCTAGGTGTATTCGAGATAGGCAAAGAACAGTTTTATTGAAATTCGATGCACGTTTTGAAAGCAGAAAATTTATTCTTTAGCAACCTACTGAAAAGTACTATAACAAAGATTCGGTATCTTCATAATAAAATAAAAATGAAAGTCATTCAAATACGCGGATAAAAAAAATGGGTTCCTAATATGAGGATCAGTTTATTTTTTCCTACTGCTGGACAGTATTTTTTGCCGATCGGTTGTGCGAAAAGTTAAATGAAATTCATGTAAAGTAAATAGTGATATCTACATAGGTATGGCATTGTTTTGAATTATCAATTATTATTTAGAAGAAGATGGGGTATTGTTTTAAATTTAAGAATTAGTAAAAAAGTGGCTATTCAAAGCGACAAGCTTCATCGTCAAGAAAATGTCTCGCTATAAGTTTTCTAAAGTTGTATATAAATTTCGTGTATTCAAATTCTTTTCCCTTATTTACATCTTACCTGATTTTTAAGAAAATTGTATATGCCTTTCCGTGGGCATTTATATTTCGATTAATGTATACATAATCACATGCTCGGCAAGAAATAGTATCGAGCAGTATATCAAGGCGAATCTTCCTAATTAAACACCACTTAGATATTCTCTAATTATAGAGATCAGTAGCTTCCTTCTGCCTCTAGTATACAACCCCTAACTCCAAGACTTCAAGTATCTTCGAAGTCCCCTCCTATTTATCCAACACCTCCCACGCATTGCCACCGCCACCACCCTCGATCTTCTCCAACTCCAAACAACCCCCATAAAATCCCACATAAAACGAGGCTTCCTCCGAAAAGGCAGGAGATTGAATCGCAACAAAGTGCATCCCCCAACAACCGAGCACAATATGTGCATAACGTTATTATTCCAAGTGGTCGAGTGCACGAAGCCCCGGGGTATTTTCCTATCTTGGAAAATCGGCGTGCCCCGCTGACAGTGGCAAGTAGCAAGCTGCTTCCGGTCTAGCGAGAAAGAAGCCCTCCCCCGCCTCTTCTCCCGCAATAATGGCATCTACGGGGCTGAAAGGGGAAAATCCGCTTGTGCACCAGCACGCGGGGGCAGCACGGGATGCGATTATTCGGAGGACAGGGGAACCTCTTTCTCGGCGGGGTAATTACGACAAATATTTGGCCAGCCGGCCGACAACCCTTCTTCCATGGGGCAGCCACGCGAGCTAAGAGCCCAAGGACGGGAGAAGAGGCCGAGGGATGCCGGCCAGTGCGGGAAGGAGGGAGACAGGGCGACGGAGGTAGGCCCGGGGTGGACGAGCCCCGAAGGAAATCCGATAATGCAAATATCGGTAGGACAATATCTGTTCCAGGATTTAATCGGTTCTAATGATCGTAGGCGGTTCATTGTACCGTCCCAAATCCCATAAATATTTTTCCCCGTACTCTCGAAAACACGCTGTTTGGATCTCGTAGAAGAGTTGCCGCTTAGAGGGGCCAGCCGAGGGGCCCGGAGCTTGGGCAATGCCCGGCGGGCATTTAATGGAGATTTCGTGAGTCGACGGCGAAAGGGGACGGGGCTCTTTGTGAAGTCGCGAGGCAGGGGATGAAGACGGCGGAGCTCTTCTGGGTAGCCTTTATCTTGGGAAATTATTTCGTGCGGAAGGATTTCAGCATTTCGTCCCTCGGACTGATTCATAGAATACTTTCGGAATTAGACAGCTCGATGCTAATCGTCTTTTTAAAGCAGAAATTTAAAGCTCCTTGCTGCAGGGGGCTTAAGTGATTAATCATTAAGCGTCGGAGGAGTTGTGGGACAATGTCGAGGAGGGAGGCTGAGGGGACGGTAACAGATAGGTTGAACAGGCCTACCTGTAAACAGTTCATCTGTTATTTCGGAATATCCGCAGCTCCTCTGCCGCGCCCCACGCGAGAGATACAAACGAAGACGAGCAGCCGGCCGCGTAATGATCCTAAGAGGGAAGATCTGTCGAAACGACCGGTCCTAGGGTTTCCCGACGCGCGCGCTTAACTTTTGTCATCGATACGCCTGATTCCTGATGGATCTTTCGGGTACCTGTCCGCCTCGCGCAGATCACGGGAGGATAAGGAGGAAACGGAGGATCCCCTCGATCTGGAAAGCGATACCTCTAAAGAATTTCCACCGCGGCGAACGTAGGTCATCGGGTGCAGCCTGAATGCTTCCCGAAAAGCTACGTTCTCGAGCTCTGAAAATACAACGTCGAAGGTCTCACGGAATCGCCGGAAAGCTGGATTCGGTTCACCCCGTTTGGATGTTAGAACGAAAACACGGGATCGCTGGAGTTCTGTGAACGGAACGGCGCCGCGGCGAGGATGGGGCACAAGGCCCCGCAGGATGAATTATAAATATTCGAGGGACGGTGTAAGTAATAAGTCGCCGGGATGTTAGGTGTATCTGTCGCAACGCCGACATTCGGCTCCGTGAAGCGGACGAGAAGGCATCGGGGCCCTCAAAGGAGCCGCGCCTGGTAAACCGGGTCGTATCATCCGGCCAGGCCCGAGGGAGCCCCCGACGTCTTCTCCTCGGCCGTCGCCTATTAGGAAGTCTCGTCGCAACCGGCTAATGATCGCCTTTTACCTCCTTGACACGCGCGCTCCCACCGCCCGCGCTCCCTTTTCCACGCGTTTATAAATAAGGCCGATTTGTTTTTCGCTTTAACCTCCGCCGCGGAGCGGGCCCGCTCGCCGGTACATTCTTGCGCGGCTCTTTCACGTGCTTTCGACTCGCATCAGCGTTCAGCCTTGTCGTGACAATCCTCTTCCTTTTCTGCCGGCTGAAATTCGCGGCTGCAAGGCAGAAGGCTGGAAGATGGATACGAAAGCGAAGGGGAAACGCGATGGGAGGCGATGCAGGGGTGTTGGGGAGGGTGACGATATTCGGAAGGGGACGTCGTAGAGATAATAGAAGCCGGGGGAGGAAGTGCGTACTGAAATTGAAGGAGAAATGGCGGAGATGGAAATTCGTCGGGAGAAGAAGGGAAGTGGGGGTTGTAGATAACAGAGGCACGAGTGGAGGGTGGAAATTGGAAATGGAGAATAAGTAGAAGTTTGTATATACATATACGAAGACCGTGAAAGAGTTAGTTTGCAAGGTGAAAGTAGAAGGAATCGTGGAAGAAAGGAAGAAAGGGCCCAGAAGTGGAGGACGCTAAAAGGGGAGCTAATGTAGGGCGGGGAGGGTGCGGCGAAATGGAGGAAGAGGAGGCAGAAAGAGAAGAAAAGGAGAGCTGGAAGATGGGGAGAAGGAGTGGAAGAACCCCCCGCAGCTGGTAAAGGGTTTACGGTCTGTCAAGCTCGCATACACGCCGCTCGTTCGCTCGTTCTTCCTTCCACGTGAGCGTTTCAGCTGGTATCGGGCATGCAATCACACGGAGGATTAAAATGGAGGCGGCGTAAAAGAACGTGCTGGAGGAAAAGGGAGAGCATTGCCTCCTATATGCTCGCGTTTAGCTCGCTGGCTGGATCAGGAGGCGAGGGCCGCTGACGGATTATCCTTTCACGGCGAGTCGCGGACACATGCACATTCTTCACGGACGAAAAAAAGAAAAGAGGAGCGCGGTGCCTCGCTCCTACCACCGTCACAAAGAGCAGGAATTCGTTGTTTTCTTCGATGATGGACGCCTCGGACTTGACTCGGAAAACCATGCCACTTATGGGCCCTCGACAACTTCCTTCGTTTTAATACATTCCCTTCTGTTAAGCCGGTATCACGCATCACGAATGTTCGCCATTCCCGTGTTCAGCTATCCGAACATTCGGTAGTACTTGTCGCATAGGTAGGTGCCGAGTTTGCGCGATAAGTGGAAGCAGAATTGAATTCTCGAACGTTGGAAAAAGGGAAACACAATCAGTTCCCAATCATGAAGCTTTTCCTAAATTTATAATATTCAGACGCGTTTAACGCGAGACGTTCCAAGCTCGGAATCGTCGAATCGAGGATCGCGGCAGCGCTCCTCCGCGCTGTACCCTACCATTCGGATGCGCGTGACTCTTCTGGTTCGGCCGGCGGAGATATCGTCCCGATATCGAATCAATCTGCTCTGTCAGCGTCAGCGACATCAGGCTAATGGAATTATCAGACGGGACAGACACCCGCATCATTCTTCGTGGCCGCTCGCACGTGGAGCTTGCCGATCAGCCCGGCGACCGATGTGAAAACGAACCCACCAACGTGTATACAGCCGAACGAAACGAGAGGAATCCTCGGGGAGGACGTTGCGTCACGTAGACATTGAGGAGCATTATTCCTTCGGGCCGCCGTTACAATGCCTCCATTACACGCGTGACACTCGCATCACGCTCCAATAAAACTGTCAGACGAAACCTGCTCGGCGGGCACAATGCCCGCGGCTCGATACATCGGCCCGTTGGTATGCGTCCCATGTTTCCTTCTTGCGCGATCGTAACGAGTTGTCCCGATCCAACCGATCCCCATTTAATTCGACGCGAGAGGGAGGTTGCCTTTTTTAAACGACGAGCGCAGCCCACGCGTTGCGTTCCTAGTGGTGATTAGGGAACAGCTTTTATCTTGCCCGCTATCCGTGTTTCCATTTAACAAATTGGAGAAAGATACTCTTTGGAGCCAGTGGGATTATTCGAAATGCTTTTTGAATTGATTCGCGCGCGGCGTTAGATCACACTGAGGTTTCAATCTTGTCTGTGAGACGTAATGTTTCCTTTTCCCGTGCGACCTCGATTTTAGGGATTGCGGTGGATCGGCGCGCGTGACTGGCTCGACAAGTGGGGACGCGGCTTTAGACCGAACGGTCCGTCGTATCGGGCACTCGAATTGACGCGGTAAGTCGTGGCTCGGTTAAGTACAGTTATGGCGAGTCATTGGGGGCCATTGTGCTTCTGCCAGTGAATCCCACAAACCCATGGTCTCCTGTCTTGGAATATTGTCGGTTCACCGTGCACGTCGGTTCTAGTGGCCACGTCTGTTGATAAAACAGATAAATACGTCGGCGTATCGGAGCCTACTTGAATTAAAAGACGTGCGCGTTAGGAATGAAACGAGCAACCCTTTACGCTCCAACCGCCTTTTGTCTGACGAGATTTTTACACGATACTAAGGAGATCGTAATATTTCAACAAAGATAATCTCACGAAAATAGATGGTTCTATTCGCTTCACTAATTAACGGCCACTTACAACTAGTAATCTCTGAGCAAAATGATGAATTTGAAATTATCAAATTTTACATTTTATTCGTGTTAGATTTTTAATAGTATATATGTATCTAATTCTATTTCCTCGATCTTCGAGCATTCCACACAACTGTTCCGTCTGAATTTATCCAGCGCACTTCCCCACCGATATTTCCACGATCTGCCAGGGAAGCCGGAATAGAATAGAAAATATTTACCCTGGCGATTTCGTGGACACTGGTAGCGCCGACTGTCCCCGCAACTGCGATCGCTCCGAATCCTCTATTTACGGGGAAAAGGGGGTGGTGAACGGGGATGAATAGGTAAACCACTTACACCGCCCAGTCAACACGAAACCACCCCGAGAAATCGGTGATTCGTGAAATCTCGGTTACCTGCGAAAGCCAGCAGGGCTCCGGGAAACGTGAACGTCTCCATCCAATCCGTCGATGCAATCCTTATTGCAAAAGTAAACAAGTAAACGCTTATGCTTCCAAAATCATTTCGATCGAACGTCAGAATGCATTAAAAAAATCTATATTAAAGAATCTGCAACTAAGTTAAGAAGCCTTCCTAAACAAGACTTTCCATCCACCGCCGCTCCTAAGTACCTATCAGGTCCCTCGCTCTGTGTGGAATAATTGTGAAAAGCGTGGAAAATCTGTCGAAGATTTCTGACAAACTCTTCCATAATTGGTATTTTCAAATTGAGACCAGTGAAAAGTCTTCGATCTGTACCAAATTAAATCCCGAAGATTGGGAAAAATGGGGTGAAGCGGGGGTAGGCAAGGTACCACAAATGAAGTCACAAGCGGAGGCAGCAGGTGGCCGACAGTTTCCGGCGAGGGATCCGAAATCACGAGCATCCATTGTGCGACGGGGCGAGAGAGCTGTCGTGGGATCTTTCTGTCGGCGTCTTTCATCTTTTCCAACCCCCTCTGGACACCTTCGGACGCCCTCTCGCGCGCATTATGCGACGCGACACCCCCGCCACGCCGGGCATGCGATCGTTTCGGCGACGGAGTCGGGACGAAAGGTATGTTGACAAGACACCCACCGCTATGTTGGCAGCGGTGTCAGACGGTAGAGATCGGCATGGCCCCACTCTCACGACCGCCGTATCGTTCCAGGACTCTTTTCTCGCCCGTGGGAGTATCCACCTGACAATTTGATTAGCAGTCCGGTTCAACGAGGAGGATCACCTGGCCGGGTTGCGACGAGAACGAGGGGGGGAAGATTTAGGTGAAGATGCTGGACGAATCTGCTAGGGCAACGTACTTGTGGAAATGGGTAATCGTGTGTAAAGGAACTTCTAAGTAGACCTAAGTATTTGTAGATGGAGTGTCCGACGAATTAGGTCCTCCCGGACACATGTGTTCGTGGTATCAGGTGCTTTCAGACGTGAGAACCTGAGAAACCTAAGAAATCGATATTAATAGAAGTAAATACCCCCGCGGTATAGATATTCCCAAAAAAAATGGGACCTCCCCCTAAAGCTCCTCGCTCCATCACCCCCGAAGCAAGGTTTCCCGAAAGCCCTAAAAAATTGCGGCGTTGGAAGCCAGGAGAGGCGAGAACAGGCACGTCGTCCTGAAAGCGCTATTTCGCTCGAAGAGACTTCTATGAGGCTAGGTGTCAAAGGTGCCGATACGTTCGCTACTTCTCCACCTTTATTCGAGATTCACGTGTTGTCGCTTTCAAGGACCAAAGTAGGGTATACACCTCGCCTTTGTCCGGCCATCGTGCGTTCATACGCGCGTCGCAACCTTTGTGGAGAGATCCTACACCTTCTAAATGGACCTTCATCGACGCGTCGAGCTCTATTGAGACAATAGAGCGGACGGATAGAGAGCGCGCTTCTTCCCGTCGCTATCTCAATCGTAACCGTTTCGAGCGATCGGCTTTCGATCGATCTATAGACGCGGGAAGACCGACTGTAGTCGGTTTAGGGAACGGTATCGAGCGGGCTCGACGCAGTGACAAGTGCTACGACACATTCTGCTCCGCTCGGGAGATCTCGCTACTTACGGAGATACCGTAGATCGTGTTCGTAGATGGGAGGACAGCGGGTGGCGTCGCCGAGGTCCGATCTCCTTGTCGACATGTACCGGGCATGAATTCATGAATTTATCGGCAGCAAAATCGCTCGCGGAGTGACTGATGATCCTTCCTTCTAGAAACCGTTTTGTCTTGGGCCTGCTGCCGGAAGGAGGCCAGTGGACGCCTGCGCCTCCATCTTCACAATTTCCTCAACGATCGCCTTTTTGCTCTGCGCCTTGCTTCTCCTCTTGCCCTCATCTTTCCGCCTCTTCATTTCGCGATAAGTACTGCGAAAGGAAACGAGGCGAGTTGCGCCTCTAAATCGCCGGTAGTTTAATAAGGGGAAGTGAGAAGGATTACCTAGGGAAACTATAATTTATTGAGATTCTGCTATCAGTACTGTGGCATAGATTACGACCATAAGTTCCGCGAGCTTTAAAGTCTCTTGTAAAATGTTTGCTAGATAGGTATCAAGACCTGATTATTTTTTTGTTATTTTTATACAAGCACGAGAACCCAGAGGAGATCCGAGATAGAAATTATTAGGAAGGTTGTAGAGGAAGAATGGCTCTTCTGAAGATTCCCCCTTTACTCCGTAATCGATGATGGACGCTTGTTTGCTGCGCTAGCGACGCGATTCGTAAGCGAAGCCGACTGCCAAAACATTGATCCCGGTCAATTAATTTCACGGACAGACGTTGATTAATGAGAGACAAAGGTGCACCTGGCTGATCTAGGTAAGGGCTTGCTACCTGCTCACTCCATTGGGGAAACAATCATCCCTACCTTCGGGCCACTACATTCGACTCTCCGTTCATTATTCCTCCTTCAATTAGCAGTCCTCGTGAATTCTTTATTAGACTCCATCTCGGTACACTTGGGATGTTTAAGAAACAATTTTATTCGCCATCTACGAGGAGTAATTCAAAGCTGCTTAAGGGTTAACTCGCTATATCACTGAGTGACTAGCTGGGACAGCGGTAGTTCTCAGTGTTGTTTGCGTCCCGTGGAACATATTTAAAAGACTCGGCAGCCGAGGCAGCTGCGGACAGCCAATGTTACCGCATAGTTGTCGATCAGATTGGAATAGGAGTCGAAGTATGCCCCTACATGTCGTCTGCGTGACACGAGCATCCATCATTTCGGGGGAAGATCCTTCAGCTCGCGGATTCTTGCGTTGATGTTGTTCCAGTTAGGGATAGCCAACATTTAACTGTTCTGCGTGCCACGAATACCTTCGACTTCCATGTACAGGATCTCTATGCGTCGACGATAATCCAAAGCAGGAAAAGAAAGTTGACGATACTCCCCTTGGTAATCTCTAAGCCTGTGTCTAATAGAATTAACCTTCTTCTATTTTCGATAAAACTAAGTCTAAGATCAAGATTCAAAAATTCCTTTGCCTTCGTATCTTTTAATCTTCACCAAGCCCACGGCAGAAAGTTGCGAGAAATCGTTTGCAACCTCGCTCTGAGTATATGGATCGGTGAATTAATAACACCTTCATCTATTTATCTATCCTGCTCATCACGGGCCACCCTCAGTGCCTGTAACACATTGTATCGACGAAGCGAGCACTCGCAGCTTTATTTCCCGCCCCTATTGTTCCAGCGACTGGCCGTGAAAAAGTGCTATTATGATCGTTTTATGGTCGGTCGTTCACGGCGGAGGATCGAAGGAGGAAGATGAGTAGCCATTCGGGCTAGCTCGCATAGATGGACAAACACGATACCTCGGCTTCTATGCGCGCGATAATGTTCTTTTCACGTTCGACTTGCCTCGATCCCCCCGGGGATCCATTACACAATTCAATTTGCTGATAACGGTATCGATTCATCGCGATCGACGGGTACTGTTCGAATCGCCGATGAAAATGGCACCGTTGCGCGTATCCTTGTCCAGTCGGCCCCGCATTACTCGGCTTCTCAACACAGCGAACGAATGCTACTTTTAATAAACCTGGTATCTATTATAATTAGGGCTGCCATCCGTCCGGGTTTCCCCGGATTCGTCCCCCTTTTTAGGGAGTCCGGGAGGATTTTCTGTAATGATCCGGGTTTTCCGATGCTGCTCGCTCAAAGAGTCATAAATATTTTGTCTTTATTTCTTGATTGAATTTTTCTTGGGATATCGTACCTAATATGAGGCAGAGAGGGGGAGAGAGAGAGAGAGAGAGAGAGAGAGAGAAAACGATAACGAAACAACCCACATTAAAAAAATTTTTTTCCGATTTTATGTGAACAGTAGATCCTATTGGAATGCGTTATTGACACTAACTCAATTTCGAAAAACAATGTGGGTTAGTCCGTTATTGCTCTCACCGCCTCATATAAGAAACAGTTAAAAGTGTCCAGGTTTCGAGTGGAAACATCCGGATAGTTAATGCTCCTTGTCCTAGATTAATGATTTCACGGATGGCAGCCTTAATTACAATCAATAATTGAGCTGCATGCGCATCCAGGTTCGAGTTGAGAAAAACGTAGAGAAGAGGAGGAAAGAGGTAACCGGGACATCGTGCTGCCGTTCATTGTCCCGGGGACGAGGCGAGGAGCAGCACGGAGAGGACATTGTGCGCGCCAGAGTAGAGGTTCGCACGACGGTAACCTGATCGACTTATCAATAACCGTGTAATTATAGTACCAAAGAGTTGGTAGAGCTCAAAACAAGCCATAATAAGACGCAGGCATCTTTCCCACAAGTAACCTTATATCCCTGACGAAGCGGGCCCGTGCCGCGCCCGACGTCTTTTCAGCTTTCAGCCTTCAGTCCCGGGCACCGTGGCTCTTCAAGAAGATGGAGGCCTCCGAAGGTCCTTCCACCCCGTCTCCTTCCATCCCGCTCCCACCCCCCGCTCTGTCGGCCACCACGAGCTCGGGGTCTCCTCGGCGTGGAAGCTTCGAAGCGGTGTGCCAGGCAGGGCGAGCAGTTTTCTGCCTGCAGACTCTATTGAGGCTTCGTGTCCCCGCTATGTCGCACTGCCCGTTGTTTTGGTCCCGCGGGCTTTGTCAGCGAATTAATTTATTACGACCCAATTATCAGCGCGTTACCTGCCAGCCCCTACGCCTAACCCTCGTTTCCTGCTTCTGCGCGCCTCGGGGCCGTCGCGAGCTCTGCCCCGGTCGCGCTTAGAATGGGAACAGCCTCTTCCAGGATGCGACCCGTTTTCGGCCTGCGGAGACTCGAAGGGGATTCGATTTCAGCGCGACGCACAGGGGGGTTGGGGTTAATTCGCTTTTTAGAATTGCTTTCTTTTTTAAGCATGTTTTCAGCCAAATTCTGCATTCGACAGTTTAGAACGACGACAAGGCCGATCACTCTGCAACTTCATTTCTGATGCTCCTGTTTCTCGATGCATTTCGACGCATTGCCCCTGGAGGGTATCGGTTGAACCTCGCAGGATTTCGTCGGGGAGAGCTGAGGAGAGTGAAATGGAGCAGATATTGTAACCGCGTACCCGTCTGACATAACAAATTTCGTTAAGGACGGCGCCGAGGGGGGATCGGCGAAGCCTGGTATCGGCGAACGAGGGCCCCGAGGAGAAGAATCTTCGAAACAGCACAGTTCGATGGCTCATCCTCGTAGAGCTTGAGTGACAACCCGTGAGCCTTCGGGGCATGAGAAGACCCATCTTCGACTCCGCGGCACATCAAAGACGTTAATGCTCGTCTGTCCTCTCGTTTCTTCTCCCCCTTTGTCTCTCTTCGAGCCGCGTCCTCTCCTTTTCTCGCGCTCGTCCGCGGTCCTTCAGCTCCATTTAATAACCCCCCCCCCCCCACACACACTAGCATTCCACGTCTCGCGTGCCCCACCTCCTCCCATCGATTCAATTTCGGGGCACACAGGTACTCGCGTCGATGCACCGCTCGTGTGCGTCTGATTACGACGCGCATCGTGGTGTTTGGTAAACGTAGCTTTCCGAGTACGCATAAATATAAGCCGCGTGGTGGAAGGCGTAGTAGGTAAGTGCGCACTGGAGGATTTAACAGGCGGCCGATGAGCAGTTGCCACTTGTCCAGATGGCCCCCGCCCCCATATTCCGCAAAAGTATTATGATTTTATCCAAACATTATAATTACTTTGTTTCCCATAATTTTCGTACGCCACACGCGCGTAAATATACTTGTGAATCTTTTATGTGCACGGGGTGCTCCAGAACGTTTGCCACCTTTTCCCTTAAGAGTACGTTCCTATCAAATCGGTAAAAAAATAGGCGATCTTTAGGATTTCTTTTTCAAAAAAGTATACAACTCGAACTCGACGTAGGTTTGTCGGAAATAAAAAGCCAAAGATACTCTTATAGATTATATCAATCACTGTTGCATCACCTTTTAAGAAGACAAATAAAGCAAAACAGCGATGTTTGGTACACGTTTGGACTCAAACATGCGATAAAGAGTTAATTCTAAGTCCGAAAATGTTAATAACGAAGAACTATGACCCCTGAAAAATTGATGGCCCGCGGCTGATGCGATAGTGAATTCAATTACAAAGAAAATTCCACCAAGATTTTTCGAATCATTTCATAATTTCTTTTGCTCTGTTGTCTACCGTGCGGAAGAATCATGTGTCGAGTTAAACGCGTTTAAAGTTTTGCTTGTATATTTCCGGCGTTCGGTGGTCGAGATGCTTCTATCGTTGTAGAATCAATATCGTTACGAATTTTGTCTTACATTTGCTGAGTATTCTTCAGATACTACACTCTAAATGTACGCAAAAGAAAAATCCAGTTTCTGCAAAATTTTGATAAGAATGTCCTCTTAAATCAGCCACTGTAAGTACGTAACTCCGAAAGGAAGATGATTCTCGTGACAGGGGCAGTAATAGGAGCGCTTAGGAATAAATAGAGGAATAAATCATAGCCGTGTTTCGGAGGAGACGGGCTTCTAAACCTTAACGCAAAGGGGTCATTCCACGCGAAGTCGGACACTTTTCGGAGTAACATTTCGGATTTTGGTGCAACTTGGATATATTGTAGTATTTAGGGGTATATAAACATATCTCGAAGGATTTTTCGAAATGTCCAAAATTGTGGATGTTACAGCTCTTTGAAATATAGTGTTTACTTTTTTCCCAAAAATTATAACTGTTGAACTAACAAACTGATAAAAATGACCTTTCGGGTGCTTACAGTGGAGATATAAGGGTACCTAATAAAAATTATTTCACTTAATAAAAACGAATATTTGACCATTTATTAAGCAATTGTTCTTAACAAATGCAATTTTATAGTTGAAGGCACCTTTTTAAAAATTTAGAAAAAATATGAGGATGTAGCCCTGTCTTTCCTCTTTACGGACATGTTTTGAAAAACGTGGACGTTTTAAAATTAGCCAAATGAAAATTAATTGAATGTAACGCTGCTTCAAATCACACCGGCTCGACTGGTCGCTCGGGCCGTGCGGTACCCGCAGCGGCCAAGCGGCTATACCTGACATTTTTATATACTGTATTAATTAATGAGGACGGCTGCAAGGTTTAATACCGTTAATAGTTACTGGAAACTCACTCTCTGTCGATGGCACTTATTGTTTGAAACATTTTATGACCTGTGTTCTGAGTCATCCTGCATTTCTTTTATTGGTCCTTAGACGTATTCAAACTTGCCAAGGGTGGGGTTTCTTGGTTTCTTAGTCTCTGTTTGTCATTTGAGTGGCATATTTTTGCAACATCACATGGCAAAAATGCACGAAATGGTATTGGGGGGTCATTAAAACGTCTTGCAGCTCGAGCCAGTTTACAAAGACAGAAGAACAAATAACGACACCACAAAAATTGTTTGATTGGGCGACTGCCAACATTCAAAACATTCATTTTCAATTCAGCTCAATAGAACAATATCAAAAACATTCACGATTATTACTAGACAGACGTGGACTTGCAAAAACAAGTTCTGGAACGCGAAACTGTCATTAATTTATACCAACGGACACAGTGTTTCATTTAAAAGATAAAGTCTATTCATACAGTGACAAATCAAAAGTTGTAGCAATTATCAAATAAGTAATCGCATAACCGTCCATTTATTCCAAAAGATGCTCAAAGATACGACAAAATATTTATCTTTTAACATAATCCCATCATATCCCATCCTCTCCCGATGGAAGAATACTCACCACCTTCTCGTGGTTTCCATTGAACAATGGCTACTTAAATGTTTCAAACAATAAGTGACATCGACAGAGAGTGAGTTTCCAGTAACTATTAACGGTATTAAACCTTGCAGCGATCCTCATTAATACCCTATATAAAAGTGGCAGGTATAGCCGCTTGGCCGCTGCGAGTATCGCACGGCCCGAGCGACCAGTCGAGCCGGTGTGATTTGAAGCAGCGTTACATTCAATTAATTTTCATTTGGCTAATTTAAAAAGTCCACGTTTTTCAAAACATGTCCGTAAAGAGGAAAAACAGGGCTACATCCTCATATTTTTTCTAAATTTTTAAAAAGGTGCCTTCAACTATAAAATTGCATTTGTTAAGAACAATTGATAAATAAATGGTCAAATATTCGTTTTCATTAAGTGAAATAATTTTTATTAGGTACCCTTATATTTCTACTGTAAGCACCCGGAAGGTCATTTTTATCAGTTTGTTAGTTCCACAGTTATAATTTTTGGAAAAAAAGTAAACACTATATTTCAAAGAGCTGTAACATCCACAATTTTTGACATTTCGAAAAATCCTTCGAGATATGTTTATATACCCCTAAATACTACAACATATCCAAGTTGCACCAAAATCCGAAATGTTACTCCGAAAAGTGTCCGACTTCGCGTGGAATGACCCAAAGATATATCAGACGTGTTTTAGAATATAGGTAATCTGGATGCATCGAAAATGGAGACGAATCTCTGAGTTCCCCGAAATGGCTTCCGATTTGTCGCCGGCTACGCGGAATCGTATTAAATTCCAAGAGAATCCCCGGTGCCAATAAATCTGTTTGCAATTAGCGGGGATCTACAGGCGAGCGTCGCTGGTTCGCGTGGACTCGCCTGGATCGAGGATAAATGACGTCATAAGGAATGGGGGTCCTTGATGACCGCCCGTCGCGACGAACGGGCCCCGAGAAACGGCCGCGGGATGATGAACGGAGTGGGAGTGCTTCGACTGCCTACACCTGTAAACAAAACCGTTTTAAACGAAACGCTTGGAGGATTCGCCGAAAGCACGCGGGGGCTCGAAGGTTTAAAAAGAGACAGCGAGCTGGATAGAAGGCTCCTCCTCGCTTCACGCATCGGTCCCCACTTTTCACGCTTTCCTCTCGCATTAGCAATTGATCGTCGAATTTTCCCGCCGCCACAGAAGCAACAGTGACGCGCGGGACTCGAAAGACGCCCAACGCACATGGCGCACCTGCGAGTACTGCCGACTCGATACCTCCTCTGTTTCATTTGCATAATCATTTGGACAGCGAGCACCTGTTTCGCGGGGATATTCAGTCGAAATTCCCGTCCTTACACGGACGATGCCAAACAAGGCGCGAGTTGCAACTGCGGCAATCGAATACACGGCATCTGTTTCTATCGACTGAAATGCCCAATGTAAACGCTGGCAGCTTCGCGTAACGGTCATCTGCGCGCGGATGATTAAACAGATGGGAGGATCCGATCCGGCGCAGTTAATTAGGTTCTTCTATCCGCGGAGAAGGGAAATGTCTTCGCGGGAGCATCCCCGTTCCGGCGGGCCGCTACGTGGACCGCTCTCGGAGTCACCGGTTTCGATAAATAACCGGCCAGTCGAAAAGCGCAGCGGGACTTGATCTACGGCAGCCGTGGAATAAGGTAAAGGAGGAAGAGCCGCGGGGTGGAGTAAATAAGAAGAAGGAGACCGCACGGCGAGGGGGAGGGGTGGTGAGGGAGGGCGTAATGGAGATATCGTGCTCTCGCGGCGGTAACTCGCGCGACGCGTTATGCAAATAGGATTGCCCTTTACACGCCAAGTCGGATCGTAATTGGCTCTCGCAGAAATGGCCTTTCCGTTCTCCTGCTTCTGCTCCACCTATGCTTCCTTCGTCCTGCTCCCTTTTCTCCTGTTTGCGCCGTCGTTCGTGTACGCGTATCCAGCAGTTTCTCTTTCTGTCAGCGTTTTCCCCTCCAACTCGCGGCGAGAGAAGCCGCGGCGGCTCGACACTCTTTGTCCACCGGATCGATAAAGGGTCCTAAGTGTTTTCTGAGTCGCTGACGGACACGCGTCGCCTCCGGGGACTTTCTCAGTCTCCCTGGTACGGAGTAGGTATACAATGGAAGTGTAATCGTTGAGATGTACCGCTTGTTGTCCTCCGTTGGGGTTCTAAAACACCTCCGACGGTTAGATTTTATAACTCGAGCGAAGGGAAGCAGAGATTTACGTTTCGTGCCACCAAATATTATGTGCGACTTCCCCCATCGAGCAGTTAATGTACGTGGTTTAGCTTCGGCACCAGTAAATTATTTATAATCGCCTGGTTGGAGAGGCAGCGAGGGATCGCGGGGACGCGCGATGGTAGCCAGTCGGCCGCGCGGCGTATTTATAGAGGCCGATGGCGAATAGTGTCGGTAATTCGCTCGGTCATTAATCGTCCGACCTGGTGCCGGGCATAATTGCGTTCTCGCGGTGGAACCGCGGACCGCGGGCAACTTAATTGCAACTGCCCGCGCAGGAACCGCGCGCGCGCGGGAATCCACCGGATGCTGGTTCCGTCCCCGAGAAAAATTGCCACGGGAGCCGGCGCGATCGAGATCCGCTAGTCATGCGTTCTAATTAAGATCCCACGGATCTGGCGCACGCGATGCCGATCCACCTCTCGCCGCGCGATACAATTCATCCCCGTTAATAATTACCCCTTGGAAGTAGAGCTGCCGTACAGCGACCGGTCAACCGTGGAGCACTGCTTCGATCGCCTCGCGAACAGTGTCACTTTAAGGGGCGAAGAAATCGCCGAAAGGAATCGTATAAAATCACTGATCGCGGATACCTACTTAAAAGGGAAAATCCCGAAATCGGTAATTAAAAAAATTGTGAAACTCTGCGGAGATGTAGGGACTTAATTTCTTTTGCTGCCCAAATTCACTCTAAGGGGATGAATTTGACCCCCGAAAAATCGGCTGGTGTTTCACGATTTTCTGTCACAACTCGCGAACTGTAAAGTATAGTTTTGTACCAAGTGATATTTCCAATTAAAAGATGTACCTTTTGTCCGAAAGCTTTTTTTCTATCTTTCACAGTTTTAACTTCACAGAAACTTCTGCTTATCCGCTCTCGAATAAATAGGTAGCTTCTGGAGAAACAATGGGAGGCTATTTATTGGCTCCCCCGCAGCGCCGATGCATTTAAGTAGGAAGTTTAATTAGAGAGTGGTAATAGGAGACACTCGATTGTTTATCTCTCGGCTGGGCGAATGCAACGAGCGATGGGAAGCTGGCAACGCGGCGCGGAGGCGGCGAATTCGAAGGCTGCGTTCGCGTACGGCCCGACGAAGGGGGGCCTCGAAATTTAACGCGTACCGCGTGAAATGGTGGCGCGAACATCCCGATGGGGCATCGCCGCGTCCCCGGCAGTGGCTTGTTAATTACGCGCGGCCGGGGCTTCCCGAGGCTGGTTTTAATCGATCGTCTAATTCCGCGGCGCTGAAAGAAGAAATTTTATGGCGACGCGTTGGCTCATTACGCGGCCGGCCTCCCGGTCGTATCCCGCGGCGTCTCGTGTGCGTTCACCATTCGGCCAGGTGTCGGTTCTCGTCCACCGGGGGTTCCAGCGTTAACCATCGTCCAGATCCTTTCATTCCCAGAGGCTTCCTTTTATTCCTCTCCGGCCGCCCGGTTAATTGCTAATTCCCTGCTTGGATCTGTTTAATGCGCGACAATCGACGTCCCTACATAAACAATAAAGAAGAGGTCGCCCGTTAGTTTCTCCTTGTAAACTAATTGGCTTCCTGGTGAATTTTTTGGCGGCCTTGGGCCGGTCGAGTTTGTCAGCGCGAATAAATATTCTATAGCTACAAGATTATTCTAATGTAACGTAATTAATATCTCCTTACGTAATAAAAGATGACCTCTAAGAATTTTGATTCTATTTCACAAGGCCCTCCTTCTCAAACGATTTCAGACTAGACTGTCCTCCTTCCCGCGAATCCTTTTATTTTATTCGATAGGGAGAGAGGCAGTGTTGTTTCTCTCCAGCTCGAAGAAAATTAGTCAGCAGCCACGCGACGTGATTTCTCAAGCGATCCGGCCGAGTTCCAGCGAGGCAGGATTCACGGTGGGACAACACGTGGTTAAGTACGTGCTCCGGGCACGTTTCCTCTTCGAGTATTTTGATAAGGCGGCCGACACTGTCTGTCCGCATTGTCGCGGCTGCTCGTGAACGCAACGGCGGGGATTTACATAATTTGTTCTGCCACTATTTTTTCAGTTACCGTAGGAGCCTTCGGTCCTCGGCGACACGTGCGCAAGGAAAACACGCCCCCGGCCATCCAGCGACGCGTGTCACCGTGGATTTCGGATTCCAAGTGGGAAGAGACGAGCGAGGATGTTAAGCGTTCTTCGCAATCGCGATTTTATTTCTTACTAAACCTGGGTTCGCCGAGCAGCTACTGTTGCCAGCGAAGGGAATACCGCGGAGGACACACAGCTCTGTGTCTGCTTATCCACTACGCTGAAGTGTCTATTCAGCCCCGTTGATCGCGGCCGAAGGAACAATGCGCGACGACACAGGATCCCTCCGAGGAGCAGATCGCGCCAGAAGAGGGCCACCTCGGTGTTCCAGCGAGGGCAACGAGTGGCGGATCCATAATGGAAGCGTGTTGGAGCTCCAGCAGTTCTTTCACGCACGGTCACCACGTGCCCAAGTGGTACCGCGACAACCTATATCCTCTTCAAGGTCCTCGTGGTTCACGTGCCAATCCGGAAACGGAAGCTGGCCCTCCGGAGCACCGAGGGACAAGAGCCGCGGCCAACGTGCACACTTAACCCTTCGAGGCTGACGGTGGAGAAGTCCGCGAGACAAAGATACGGCCAACTGCTCCGGAAACTCGATCCGACGTCCGCGGAGAGGGAATCGATCGACGAATCGATTCCACCATACAGAACTCTATTCCCTTGAAGATTAGCAGGTGTCCTACATTGGAGAATTACTGTATCCCAGCTCCAACCGCTTTATCTTCTTCCATTCGAGTATTCTTATCGCTATGGAGATTCGACGAGGTTGGGAGATGCAGGAAGGATTTAAATTTGGATCGTATAATGTGTTAAGAGATTCCGCATTGGGACAAGTGTCCTCTGGATATTGGGCACGTGGGAACGCGGCTTTAGGGGGTCCAGCAGCCCGGTCCGGGCTGCCGCGCATATCTAGGACGCATCTAGGCGTAATCATTAATACGGATAACGTTTTGGTGTTGGGTTTCGGCGTGGCCTCCCTGCGATCTATTTTCAAGTAATCCCCAGCGCAAACCAACAAACAGTGACAGCTGCTGACGTCGACCAAGGAACGATTACGCGTGTATACTATATCCGCTTTCGTTTCGACCCTTCGTCGGCCAGCGTCCCGCCGCGCGACTGCATTCACCGGGGCAACTTGGAGTTATTAGTCGAGCAAAGATCGAGCCCGGCAGCAACAACAGCTTTTCGTACGGTCAATCGAGCCGGGACGCTGGAAGGAACCGAGTCTCGGCGTAATCAGATTAACCTGCGTCTCGCCACGCAACTAGCACTTGCGCTTAGGGGTAGCTGGTGGACAGAATTCTAAACAGGGGAACGCGATGTTCCCGCAGTTGCGATTTTAATATAGTATTTTGCAAGGGACTCCGAACAAAAGCTGGTTAAATAATCTTGCCGATTGAAAGGGAACGTCGCCCCTTCGCCCCCGAACTTACTCACGCGTGGATGGGCTGTAGATATTTCTGAAAAATAAGTCATGGAGATCTTCAGCACTCGCATCTCTCCGGGTGTCTAATCGGGGAACGATGGAAATCCTGATCTAAGGAGGTACGAATTATTCTCCGACAGATTTTAAGTCTCCATGACGGAGTCGACTGCTCCCCCGTATTTACAGTATCCGAGCAGAGTGTTGTTCGTAATAAACGATTAAGGTATACGCGGTGATCCTTCACGAGACAGTTCCGCCCGAGCTTAAGCCGTTCGACATTGTCCGAGAGGACTTTGCGGCAAGCCGGAGGAGATTTCTGTTTGGCGAATAAACGTTCCAAGGGGATTCCCCGCGGCAGCAATCCTTTTGATCCGTGGAGAGAGAGAGAGAGAGAGAGAGCCACGGGGCCGGTCGAGTTTTCACGGGCCTGCGAGCCGCTCGCTTTTTTCCACGTTCGTTAAATCGTTTCAGCCGCTGGAAGCGTCGGGGATCAGCGGTCGGCGAGGCGGAGGAAGAAGGAGGAGACGAGGGATCCTTTTGAAGGTGCACGCAGGAGAAACCACCTGGCCGTTGTTCGGCTTTAACGCGCAATAAGATCGCCCTTTCAGATTACCGCGGCCATTATCTCGTTAATCGGGAAAAGAGTTCGACAGGGAAACCGGCTCGCAACCGGAACTCTTCCTCCGCCGCGGGCATGAATGCGCATATTTATATTGTAAACAGCGATGAGCATGTCGCGATAGGGGAAGGAATAAAATGTCTATTAAGTAATACGATACGGCGGTGCGCTGCGATGGGGATGAAATTGTCGTTGAGGGGCTTTATAATCCTGTTGTGCTTTCGAGCTGCGTGAATTTTAATATCGACGTAGGAAAGGAAAAGAGAATTGACGGGTCCGAAGAAAGAAAGAAGGATCTAAAAGAAGTATAGACACATTGGATTTCTAAGAGCCTTACGAACCTTTATAATATTAATGATAATTATAATATTGATAATAATACTAATATTATATTAATTCTTTATTGCACCAATAGACATTATGAACAATAATAAAATGATAAGAAAAAAAGCATGAGTACCTATAAGAAAACAAGGAAGAGAAAATAGCAGAAACAGAAATTATTAACTTAACCACTTAATATACTACAAATGGTTGCAATTATTAATGACGAAAAGTATGTGTAAAAAATCTCCCAGCGAAGCTCCATCGATAAATCAGTGAATCCACCCTCCCAATCTCCCAAACTCCTCCTCCTTCAGCGCGAATCGCAAATTAACTCCTCGAAAACACCGACAACAAGCTCACCTAAGGGCGCGACGGGCACGAAAATAAGGCCGCGGAGGCGACGAGGAAGCCGCGTGAGAGAGCGGCGCAGGGAACAGATGCGGAGGGCACGTTCGTGCCCTAGGCGAGCCAGGGTAGGGACGAAGGGGGGAAAAAAGAAGAGGAAAAGAAATAGTAACAGGAAACGGTGGGGGCCGCGGAGTGGCTAATCTTACTAGCAAATATTTGGATTGTCGCATCGATGGCATTGATACATCGAGTGGCGTTGTAGGCAGCCAGCCGCGGTCACGCTCCGCCGGGGAAGCCAAAAAGGGACGGCCGAAGGGTAGCCGGGGGGGAGTGCGGACGGCGGAGCGCCCTGCGACCCGCTGTTTACACGGCGTTTCGACCGATGGAAAATATTGAATGCGCGCCCGTGGAAAGTCCGGTATTAAGATGCTCAGATAGAGTTGTGCGAATCGTGGACGGAGATAAGCTCCTTTTCGGGACACATCGATGATCAGCTAATACGAGGGGAGGGACGAACCGTGATGCCCAGTGTTGCACTCGGCAGATGTAATTGAGAATAAAGCCCGGGCAACTGGATTCCATTCGTCTTCCGAGTTCAACCCGTTTTGTGCCAGCGCATACCTGGGCACGTTGGTTCTGCACCGTGGCCATTGTACCGTGGACGTGTTGCGCGAGCCTGCGCGCAGGTCCCTCCCCGGATCAGTGTATTTCAACGTCACCGAGTGTAGGTACTTTATTTTAGAAGATTTGGACAGGCCTTGCGGATTAGGAGCGGTTGAGGATGTTAGCGATTGAATTTAGGACAGCCGGTCGATGCGAGAGAGGGAAAGTGAGTTAGGCAATCGTGCCTCTCTGTCCCGGTACTAATTAATTCCTTCGCCGGCTAAATTCGAAGATGCCAATAGGGACGTGCTTTTGAACGGCGACCGTGAAAACGTGAAGCCGAGAGACGCTCGGCGGTGACCGGCAGATACAGATCCATAGCCGCGCGCGTTACAGCCACTTGCAGCTGATAGGATTTATCTTCATTAAAGCGAGTACAGTGAGACGTTCCGTGGAGCAGTTGAAACGCGGCTGCGTGGTGCAGCCGAGGCTCTCCTACGCAGGCCATGAGAGTAGAAATCCGGTCCAGGCCGGTCCTGGCCGCACCAGGTCGGACCAGTCTATCACGTGAGAATCTCCGGCGAGTCCTGCAAAACGATTCGTACGCGCATTCCGTCCGAGGGAGGGGGAGGGGGGGGGAGACGCGGCGGGGACGAGATTATAGCTTCTTAACCGAATAGACCTCCGAGCTGGAAGCACCTCTTTCTCTCGTTCTACGATCCATCGCAGCCCGTTTCCCTCTGTCCCACTTTGCGTCGGGGCCGTCGTCCAATCTAGTCGACTCTCCCGATGTCCACGAAGATTATCAAACGCGGCGATATCGGGCGAATTAATCTGTTTGGTAGGCTCGCTGGCCCGGGTCGTCGCGTTACGTCCCGCTATCGTGGCAGGCGAACGGCAGAAGAGGCTTTTCTATTTTTCCACCGTGAAATCGAGGCGCGTCGCGACGGTCTAGTTAGAGTGCTGGTAGGGCTGTGTGGGTAAGTGAAGTGGTTAAAATTTGAAGAGACACGCGCGGTGTAGGGGAGTCTGGGGTAATGAGGAGGGGGGGGCGGGGGGGGGTAGGTATCGTTTGAACGCTTCGTAAATGGGCGGAGGGGAATTCTCCTGTCCCCCTTTATCTGTCTGTCATAACTGTTGACGGTGCTATGGCACTGGATGAGCGTTGTTACTTAAATTATCGTGTGTATCTTGCGCTGGATTCTCCTGTAAATTGGATCCTCAGCGGAGGGCACCGCGACACTGTACTTATACGTTATTCATTTTTAACTCGCCGGCTAGGTGGATAATGATCGGAACGCTGTTGCCGGGACAATTTGAGGAACGGCAGAATGTTGGAAGAACCTCGTGACGCATTTCGATAGAATCGTTTAGAAGCGGCAATCTAGGGCTGCGATGTAGAACCGCCGGGGAATGGAGGAGGGGGTCTTGAAAACAACTCGACAGGGGCGGTATAAGATAATGGGCGACAAGTTCGCGAGGAACTTTCGTTGGACTCTATCAATTGCGACAAATAAGAAAACAACTGTAGTGACACTCAATGGATGCTCCGTTCCATATACATAGTATACCGGTCAGTGGATTCTAGGGACGCGTAGCTTTGGCGATTTAACTTTCAGCTCGCTACGTACGGGTTAGTTGTCTACAACTTTCATGGGAAGGGGGCAGCTTCTGAATACAATAAAGCTAAAACTGTTTGTCAATTAACGCCCGAAGGCCTCTGAAATGGCACAGTGGGCAGGAGAGCCAGGTCTACATCCGGCCTGTTCCCCGATCTCATTAGATAGTCCAGCCTGTGCTGATAATCATGGGAGCGAGGAGCATTCGTTTCAGAGTTCCCGATGATCGAAGTTCCGTGACAAGTTTCTTTACCTTCGCGGTGCTCTGAGAAAAACTGTCAGAACGGTGGTCTGGCGGGTTACGGTTTCATGACAATCGGTAACGTCGGCCGTTCTTCTCCGGGCTGAATCATTGATGAATTGGCGATGGGGTCGTGGGAGCTCGCAGCTGTGATCACCGTCGACTCTTCTACCAGCAAGGTGCTCTATCCTCCCGGTGCCCCACCTTCGCTACTCCCTCCTACGAGACCTGGCATGTGTGCCTCCTCCGATCGCCCGTGCACAACACGGCAAATTATCTGCCCTGGCCTGCGCCGATACTTAATACCGTGTTTGCGTAATGAACGTCTAGGGATCCTTTGAATGCCTCCACCCGACTCGGCCGCTGCCCCCTGTGGCCAAATTAATCGATCGTGGTAGAGGCAAGTCGATCGGGGCGATCGAAGAGGCGCGGAAACTCGGTCCCACTAAGTGCATCATCATCTTGTGGCTCCTGTGTCCAGGAAACAACGTCGAAACGAATGTTTATGAATATTCTAGGTTCTAATAGTTGCGAATTAACGGTAGGTATCTGCGCGTCGCGTTAATCCTTCGATTACTATCGTAGGTCCTAAAAGAGGAGGTCTGCGGACCAAAAGACGGTGACACGAAATTAGTCGGTGACATAACCAATGAACCATTCGACCGGTTGATTCAATAAATCCGTGCTACGGAGCAGGGTTGCGCGTCGCGGCAACGCTTACGATTAATTCGACTGAATTAATGTGAACCGCTGACACCGTGCCGCGAGGTTAAGTCGTACGGTTGAAACCCCGTTGACTTCGCTCCGGCCAGCCTCCGATTTCCCTTGTGAACTTCTTTAAGAGCCGGCCCTCGATTATCGCGAGGACCAGCGACACCAAGGATCACCTGGGATCCAGAGGAGCGCCTCGATCCACGATCCTTCTTCCCCGCGTGCACGCGAGAAACGTCGCGGAGCCGCGGGCGAGGATTGGCGTAGGCCGCGAGGTCACTTGATCGCTTATTGACCATTGTTGACTCGTGTTGACACCACAGACCTTAGGTGGATAAATATACCGTCGGAACGCGGGTCAAGTGGATATTTGCGCCGGCTTCGCCCACATCAGGTTGAAACTGCCGCGGACCTTATCTCGAATGCCGTCCAGAATTCGGATCCAGAGCCTCGATGGAAATCACAGGCTCTGCACTTACGTCCAAGCGCTTGAATGTCGAATCAATTCTTATAGACAATGAAACGCGGCAAGTTCTAGCGAAGAATAGGGGAGAGGGGGTGCGAGATTCTTGTAATTAGCGCGCAGTATGTATGGCGATAGGTATACTGCGTAAAGACACAGGGCGTGGTTATTCAAAATTTCTTAACAAACGTAGTTGAATGTTTCATCTTTCCCAAGGTACCGTTCAAGATCCATTTTCAGGAAAAGGAAGTGTTATTAAATCGGTGGAAAAGCTTGTTCGCTCACTGTCAGCTGATATTGAGATATTGAGGTGAGATCAATTCAGCGATTTCCTGGAATTTATTGCGACGAAAATAATTATAGTGATGGAATAAAACTTTTTTCTATTTATTAAACTACATTTCTACAGTAAATACAAAATATAAAGGTAATAGAATTATTGTTCTTCAAATGCTGTTGAAAGCGGTCTTAATGACATGTTTAAAAACTCATGCCTCGCTCGTGAAGGCGATTTCAGCTGTTAGACTTATCCGAACCCAAAAATCCAAAGTGATTTATCTTCAAAATTAGCAAAATGGGGGACAAAATGCAAGGAAAATGTTTATTCGGCTTTTTTCTTTTGCTATTTTCGATTTCAAAAGTAGGTTAGACTGAATGAAAATACTTGATTGTAGTCTCTGTGAGAGTCACAGGTGAGCAGAATAAGCAGTCAAATTTTTTAAGCAATCGGTTCGATAGATTTTGAGATTTTATCTTCGCAATGTGGATAAATGACGTTTCGAGAAAAACGCGTTCAAAGTTTTTATTCATAGAGGCCGAGCCTCTGCGCTCCCTAAAAAATGCCTCTGTAGAAGCTAAAATAATTGGAATTTTTTTATGAAAATTTAACAGTACATTCTTGGGGATATGTACTTTCGAAAAATGTTAAAAAAATCGATTTTTTCAACCTGGAATGACCCCTTAAGTGTACGGAGATACCTCTGTTTACTAAACCCACTTGTACTTTTACCAGCAAATTAGATGCGCTGGTCGTAGATGGACGTGGAAGATACTTTAATTCAAAGAGCTTGTACTATACTTTTACTTTCCATAAAGCGAAAGGACTTTTTCACCAACCAAATATGAAGCGCAAGGGGGAAAACAGGGAATGTCTATTTTCGCGTTTTTTCGATTTACGGCATCCTCTGTTGGTGAAAACTGGGCCTACAGAACTGTCCAATCACAAAGGGTTATAAAGTTCAGATGCCCCCGTAAAATAACGTTAAGGTTTTGGTACCTACACTGATTAAAAACAGAGAATGCCCACTTTTCATTGGACCAAAACACTTAATTCTCTCGATAAAGCTGTTTTGTGACATCCCCTGTTTCCCCCCCTCACGTTTCCGATTCGATTCTTCCACCCCACTTTCGACCTGGCACCAGAGCGGCAGAGCAAATCGGTGCCGCCGACCAGCCGCCGTCGCGTATGCGAGAGCGAGCAGTGAAGAAGGCATCAATTTATTTGGATGCTTAGCAAAGAAGCAGCAGCAGCAGCAGCAGCAATTATGATATTTGTCCCCATTAGGTGAATTGGGGTGGCGACTCGCGTGACCCCAACTGATCGCGGCGGTCCGTTAACTGGCGCAATGGGCCCGGGGTCAAATAAGAGCGCTTCTCTCTTCATTCATTTTATTCCAACCCCCTCCCGGGCCCCGCGCCCCTGCTCGCCGCTTGAAAATCCTCGCGGTTTCGTCGAATACGGGAGCACCTACACCGCGCGTGTCGAATTCCTCCCCGGAGGTTCAGCCGGCCTGACGAATTGGGTCAAGCCAATTAGCGAGCCTCTTAACCGTGACGAACGCGACCATTTGCCGAGGTACTTTTTAAGACACGGTGCCTCTAGGGGGACTTCTATCGCCCATTAAGATTCCCACCTTCGGGGACCCGAGAAACTTCAACATCAATCGCGACCAACCTAAACAGTCGATTGGTTACAGAGGCTTCACAGCCGGAGGAACTCGAAACCTTCAGGCCTTCGGCAATATTACTCGATGAAGTGGAATTTAAGTTCTCAGAAGAATGGGTGGTGAGAAGGGCAGGTGGAGTTAGGGGAGCCGAATCTGAAGTGGCCGCAGTGCAGTTAAGAGAAACGAGCTTCTTAACAACTGGGCTCTGTTAATCAGAGCCAGTTGACACTCCACAGTTCCCGGAGGAACTGAAAACCTCGAGTATTTAGGGTCAACGCTCGTCTGCATTCTATTTTCCCCAGCGGTAGCTCGCGTTTCGATGAAGCGGAGCGTATCGACGGAGCCAGGAAAGCCGCCGGTGCGCCAGGGGCTACTGCTTCAGCGTGGAAGAGGGAGACGATCTGAAAGGAGCCGTGACTGTACAGCCGGAAGAGGAGATTCCCCGAGGAGGGAGAAGGAGAGCAGGAGCGCCAGAGGGGGCGCGGAGGGGCTGAGCGGGAGGGAGAATGAGGAGAGTGGAAAGAAGAGAAGGGTGGAAAGTGGTCCCGCCCGATTCGTACACCTAGCCGGGCGGATATGCGTCTGATTCGTCGGTCGCAATTGGTGGAGGCGGTACAGACAGGTACCATATCCGGTATGGGTTGGGTTACCGCTGCTCTCCTGCTCACCCTCAACCTCTTCATCGTCTTCTTGACATGGATACGAGCGCGCACATCCACCGTGGACAGGTATTCTTTTTTGCCCACCTATACACGCCCCTTTCGCGTTCGATTTACTCGAAGTTTCTTTGCTCACCGCGCGCACCTAAGTAGTGCTCGCTTGCAGCGGTGAGGATTGCCTAGCTACGGTTTCATTCGATCATAATATCGATAGGTACTACCGAAGCTACCGGCGTATTCGCCAAGTCATTCCGAAGACGCGCACGCTGTGGGCCTTGCTTTGGTCGTTCTTTAGGCTCTTGCTCCCTCATCTCGGGCTACAAATCTAATTGCGAATGAATCGTTCAGTTGGGGTGTAGATACTTTAATGCAACCGAGGGTTAAGCGAGCTTTGGCTTCTGCTTCGGTAACGGCATCGGTAACAGTACTTTTTTATATTCAAAGCGAAAGAGAACCAATTTCCCTTGAAATTCTGCGCGTGTCATTGGAAATGGAGACGTTCGGGACTCTACATTCTAGATCCAGCTACTAATGCTCAACGTTGGTGCGTTCTGGCTTCCTCAAGGTGCAAAGCAAAGCAGAGCTGAACGGGGAGTAGCAGAAAGCGACCAGAAACGGATGTCCCGCAGATTCCGGGCCCCATGAATAGCCTGGAAGTGCAGCGTTTGATTTACGGTGTTTACATCTGTAATCCTTTTAATGAGAACTCACGGCCGGCCCATTCTTAGCATTCGCAGCGGCCGAGCGAAAGGATAGAGGTTGCCTTTGGTGAACATTGAACGGGGAAGCAGGGCGGAGCAGCGTTGTGGTTGCATAGATTAGCGCTTGCGCGCACAACACTCATTAGCGGATTTATTGCCGGTCTTGTCGTTAAAACCCCATTGACTCGGGGCCCTGGCCACGCCTTAATCCGACACCCCTTGGAAAATCTCTTTCAACCGGGCTCAACCGAACAACAGCTTTGTTGAGGCCACAGACGTTAGATGGGCGAACTCTATCTTGACATCCGTTACTGCCACCCATCCACTGATTTCTCATCGTCGGCAGGCTTCAGCGTTGCTAGAAATCCTCATATTTCTCCTTAAACACCGTTCATAATGGTAAACCATATAACTCGTCCAAGGAGAAATAATGCTTATAAATTCTAATAAAAAATTCTACCGTTCGAGGACCACGCGAGTAAAAAATAAATGCAATTCCTCAACGTTTCAAGAAACCCCTTCAATATATTATACCCTCGTCATAATTACTTTCCCTAAGAACATCCATTTTCAGAATTTTTTTCCAAACTCCCAGCTGTTCCACCTCCTCCCTCCAAGTCCACAATCTGACTACCCTTCCTAGATACCTCGTGAAAATTCTATAGCAGTAGACTGTCAACACCGACGAGTCCCCGGTATCAGTGGCTCGACTGCCGGGCAAAGGAACCGTTATCGGTAAGCAGGAAAACAACAACATTGGCCCCCGGGGGCAATAAATCAAGCTGCGGTTTCTAGCGTCACGCTTGTTTGTAGGAACGATGGAAGGTTTGTATCAGCAGCACGGTAGGAGCCGGAGCCTTCTCATAATCCGTCTAATCGTCAAACTCGGCGTATCGCCTCTGCTCGCTGGTACGCGCCGCCGTAAGTTGCTACATTCCCCTTGTGGCTCGTCGGCCCTGCGGGGCCCGTTGTCCACGAGACCGTGTATAATCGCGCCGTTGTAAATTACGAGTGCGGTTTGCCACGAAAGGGATCGCCCTTCCAGTGGATTCCGTCGGAATCGCAATAGCGAGCTCTGTCGTTTCTGATGCCTCTCCACTCTTCCCGGCACTAATCCCGTTCTAGTTATACCGTGGCCTGCCATGGGACAAGCGATTAGTTGGCTAATCTGAGTGCTCGGTGCATTGCTCGATCGTTCGTTGGCGCTGTTCTGGCATTAGGAGTGTGAGTTACAGTTAGGCGGGCACTTAGATCGAGTTCAGGTACCGTGGCGTGGATCCTTGGAGTTTAGATGGGGGAAAGTTGGTGTCGCTGTCAGTGGACGTGGTGGTTGATCAGCTTCGAGCGAGATTTCGGTGGTGAGCGGGAGAATCTTGTTTTGGGGGACTCTGGGATTAGTGTAATCGAATAAGGGATTGTAGTTGAGGAGTTCTGGGCTGTTGGAGTTGGAAGAATTTGAGGAACTCGGGTTTGAGGAGTAGGTGCTAGGCTAGGCTGTAGAGTTCTGATGGTTTAAGGAATTCGGAGTTCGGGGATATTGAAGTTCTGATGGTTTAAGTTTCGAGGGATTCTCATTTGGGGAATAGTAGACTATCGTGTTCTGATAATTTAAGGAATTCTAAATTTGGGAATATCTACTAAATAGGCTATCAAGTTCTGGTAATTTGAGGAATTCTAATTTGCGGAATATCTGCTAGGCTATCAACTTCTAATAATTTAAAGAATTATAACTTGGGGATTATCTACTAAGTAGGGTATCAAGCTCTGATAATTTAAAGAATTCTAAGTGGGGGGATTTCTACTAGGCTATCAAGTTCTAATAATTTAAAGAATTATAACTTGGGGATTATCTACTAAGTAGGGTATCAAGCTCTGATAATTTAAAGAATTCTAAGTGGGGGGATTTCTACCAGGCTATCAAGTTCTGATAATTTAAGGAATCCTTATAAGAAATTCTACGCCACGAACTTGATCTAATCAAAGAAATTCTAGTTAAGAAATCATAGTCCAGCAAACTACTACTCAGAAATTTCTTCCACAAAGCTTCTCCTTCAAAAAATTCTTGAATTCAAGCCCACCATCGGGTTCTCCATCACACAGATTTGCACAAGCACTCCACCACGCTCCACTTCCACCGTGCTTTATTATATTCACCCTAAAAACGTCCCAAAGCTAGACAGTCGTAGACACATTCCTGCCCCCAGATGCTTGGCGTCTCCTTAATAATAGGAGCATATTCATCCCCGGCCACGAAGAGCGTGGAAATAATATCCAACGTGCGCGTGTGCGCGCGTGAGCGAACGAGCCGCTCGAATTTTACCTCTGCCTTGAAACCACCCTGTCTCTCGAATCCTCTCCCAACTCTCAATTCGGAGGGTAAAAGATGTCATATTCATGATTGTCGAGTTGTCATCCTCGAGCAACACACGGATGACGAGCAACTCCAATCGAAGGGATGGGCTCTTGGAACTGGAAATTAGAGGGACGTTTTTGTGCTCTCACCCCTGGTCTCCTCTTCTCATTCTACGCTACTAGACTCCTTTGCTATCCTCTATCGACCACTCAACAATTCTAGTCGACAACTCTTCGCAAGTGCGTGCTTAAACAATCGTTAAGCATAGGTATGCAGAAAGTTTTCGAAACGTGGTTCAAAACTTTGCAAGCTGTAGCACTCACTGAAGTAAACTTAATTAATTAATCAAGCAACTCTGAAAGGATTGATTTCACAGAGTCACGGTGACTAAATATTTTCTATCAAAAACTCGACGACTTTCTTCTATTTCTGTTGAACGTAGGAAACGGTAATAAATTATTATTTTAAATACAATATTCCCACACGCACAACGGCCGACGCAAAATATTATCCTCCCTATTTAAGTAAGCACCTACCACTCTTTGTCAAACGAGTTACACGTAGAAGCGTGAAAGATGCGTTCAGCAAGCTGGACGAAGGTAATTGGTGTCAGGAAGGGAGGGCAGAGTAATTCTATTCGCCGCGTGCAATTTCATTAGGGTCGATCTTGAGCAGCCAAGAGAGCGTGCGTCCCCCAAAAGGAGGACACGCAGGACCGTGAAAAGAGTCGCGTCCGCGATCGGCTACCTGCGAAACCCCGTAAAGTCCCACGATCTCTCGCCACTCGAGAAGCCAGGTCCCCGTGAAGAATCGTTCAGGTAGCCAGCGGAGAGGAGAGGACTCGAGAACGCAGCCCGGCTACAAAGGTGTTAATACGAGGATAATTGATTAATTTGTATTCACGGGGAGGAAATCACGCGCGATTGAACGCGCAGCTTCTTTCGACAAAAGCCGCTAAAGACAGCTCGATTGAACTGGAATCAGGGATCCTCCATCCTCCCTGAGAAAATTGAGCTGTGAAGTAGTGTAAAGCCCGTCGATGAAATAAACTGAAATTTTATTGAAGAGACAGACGTGTTTTTTAATTCAGGAAGAGTTTTTCAAAAAGAGCTGAGGAGCCTTGGAGAATATTACCTACAGTTTAGAATTTAGTTTCCTCAGCACTTTTTATCAACTTGGAGATTTGGTGCCCTGGGCTAATAAGCGCTTGCCACCCTTTCCATGGAATATCATCAACTATTTTAATTTCAAAGAGTTTAGATATTTTTTAAATTAATTCACAGATGAGTTATTGCCAATAATTTCCTACGTGAACGAGAAATGAATTGTTTTTAAAGTAGTCTTAAGCCTTTGTGTTTAAACCTTTTTCAATCTCATTCGCCCAAAATTTGCTACCAAAAATCTGAATTTTTATCGTGACACGAAACGCGTTGAAAGATCGATACTATTATCGAGAATGAACTTCGTGCACATCCACTACCAAAGGATTGTCACCCTTTTTTATTGCAAGCAGTGCCCCTTTTTGCTGGATTATACAGAAAGGGGGATGAAGCTTGGTTTTTTTTTATGAATTAGCAAGGTGCCCGAAGATATAGAGTTTCCTTTAAAATTTTGAAAATGTTCGAGGCAGTTCGATGAGATTAGACATTGGTAAAAATCTTTCTTCGCTGGCCCGTGTGATCCTTTGAGCGGGCTTTTCGTCGCAAAGAGGGATGGCAAAAAATGATCTATTATGGGAGGGAAAACGGACGGGGCCATCGAGGCGTGGAATTATTTCTGTGCGCTCACGTGGCCTCAGAAAGGACGCGCGAAATAGTGCGTCCACAACCCTTCAGGAAATCGGATTTACGGGGCGAACGGGGTGCACCTTTCGCTTCACGCGTTGGTAAATGCAATCTTCCTTTATCCGTCGCAGGCTTACCAGAAGAAGGTGCGCGGTTACAGAAGCCCATAAATACAAACGAATTTAAAAAATATCCCGTCCTTCCACCATCTCGCGCCGAAAGTATCGCTTCAAATGCATTAAAAAAAAAAAAAAACACTAAGAATGTCACCTCGAAATGTTCTACTCGAAAAGTTTCCCCAGCTTAACCACAATTTCGTGTTAATTAATCGAGTTCCCAAGTCTCCAGAAGGGTTTAAAAAAACAACATTAAATCGATCGAGAGACTCCCGAAAAGCTTGAGGAGTTCCCAGAGAGATTCCCGGTTCGATTGAAACTCAGCTTTTCCAGCGAAAGATGAGAGAACGGGGACAGAGGGAGGGAAAGGAGGATAGCGGCAACGAGACAGCTGACAGCTGCACCCTCGACCTATCGAGCAGCGCGAACCAGTCGGCGGTGTAGCTACACCATACGCGGTATCATAACACCGTGCTGCCTATTTGTTACACGATAAATATGTAACTGTAACACAATGTCCCTCGCCCCCTGTTGAACCGTATCCAGCCCATCCTCGCGTTTCGACGGGGGGTTGCCCACGACTACACCCCGTCACGGTGCGCAAACCCCCCTCGCGGGGCACGCAACATTAAATCGCTCGCGTTTTCGATGGCGTGCTCGTGTCCCGCCGCGCGCGCGTGTGTGTGTGCGCGCGCGTGCTCTCGCGCGCGCGTCTCCCAGAAGTGTACGCGACCCACCAGCAAGGGACAGCCGGGACAGATGGTGTCCGCGGAGTCAAAAGTGGCCGAATAAGGGCGCTCCGCTAGGACAACATCGGAGAGACGCGGGAAATTGCTTGACAATTGTTTACCCCTGGTGACGAGCGTCAAGACGCCTATATTTATACGCCCTTGCTTGCGTGATTTCCAGGCCCCTCGTTTGGTGGTTCTTTGTGCCACTCGGCGGGGCGCGGATGCATCGCAGATTTTAGGAGGAAAGTGGAAAGTGGAGTTGTGGAGGAGCTGGAGATGTGGGAACATGGGTTGGATAGGTAATAGGAGACTTTGGGAGTTGGAGTAGGAATCAGAGGGTAGTGGGTAATTTTTAGTGATAGGGTAATGGGCGAAAATTGAATGGCGGAGGTAGAAGCGGGAGGGTGGAGACCGAGGATTAGGAGAGGAACGATTAAATTGCAAACTGGGAATAATCCGAACAATCAGGATATATGGGTTTGGAAGTCAATCAGACTGTGTCCATGTTTGTTCTCGGACTATCCATGTTGTCCTCTTAAATAATTTTGCCTAGTAATTCCGTGAGCAATATAAGTGACATTTATTGCTTACGTATGAAAGTAGTGACTTAAGGGGGGAGGAGGTCAACCTAGAAATTTTCGAAGAATCAATTTTTATATTTTCGTGAAGTACATCTTGAAAATATTCCTTGAAAGTGTGAAGTTAATCCGACCAAAATTGACAAAGTTATACATTCGTAAGTATGTAGATGCTCCTCGGTGTGGCGCACAGATCTAAAACTTTAAACGCGTTTTCCTCAAAATCTTGTTTTCAAAATCGGTGACACACATAAATCAGAAATTAATGAACAGATTTACTAGAGGCTTTGCAGGCTTATTTTAGGGTTAAAAATCTAAGGGCTATCGGGAGCTTTTCTATTTTTTTACGCCTAGATTTTTTTACACCCGAAAAACAAACGATTTTTGCTAAATATCGATGCTCCAACTCCGCACAGCCGCCAATTTGTCACAAAATAATATTTCCAAAATCGGGCCCGATAGCGCCTAGACAATTTCATATATTATATTAAAAAAATCGAATTTTCAATTTTAGATGATCCTGTACCGAGTTGTCAAGGCAAAGCTTCTAAAAAAAGGACGTCTCAGGCATCGCCTATAACTCACAAACCTTTCAATACTTTTTACCACAAAAAAATACTGAAATATCCGTAAGATGTACCCTTTCCATTAGACTAATGTTTAACAATAAAAGCTTACCGGTTTTCCTAGAAAAAATTCCCAAAGAAGCATATTGTTTTGACCGTTTTAGATAAGCCTCCCCTCTTAATTAATTCGTCAACTGAAAGTTTTAACAATAAAGGGATTTCTGAACTATGTAACTCATTTTCAGAGAAAGATGAGGTGAGATGCTCGTAAGTGTGCTTGAAGTAAAAAACATTGAAAAGTGTAGTTAGATGAGCCGACTGTCGCCGCCTTTAACTTTTCATGCGATCTATACGACGGCACCGCGAGTCACGACTTCGGTTGATCAATATCATGCTACTTCGCTTGTCTTTATTTTGATAGTGTTGCGCTGACAGTACTGCAACTGTTTGTTCAATAATTTCGTTGCTCCTCCGTCCACTTCGAAGTAAGAATATAGTTACAGCCTGCTATTAATAATTCAGAAAGACAATTAGTAGCATTGGCAACGGAAACGCCTTCGTGTTCGAACTGTATTCATACTTGAATATTCAGCTGCTCGCTGCAACATTGTGCGGGATAATGTGAATTGAACGATCGACGGAAATTTTGGTAGAAGGAGAAAATTGAAATCATTAAAAACCAATAAGAAAGTGAAACTTTTTAAAGAAGCGTGTAAAAAGTAGACAATACATGTTTGAATTTATTATCAAACTTATAAATTGTTTTTAAATCACCCATATAATTACTAAATTTCTTATAAAACAAAAGGCTTTTGATGTGACAAAAAGATTCGCTCGCTGTCAAAAAATTATATTTTAAAATATTATCTACGGTTAAATATAAAGGGCGAGCAAAAATCATTTTTGCCCAGAGCGACAGAAGAGCTGGGCAAATTGCCTTTGATTCTTTATTATGACGTAACCGCTCGATTATAACTGCACTCATTGTGCCCGTTTATCGTATGTTTCTTGGTAAACAGCGTCAAATGCATGCACTTAGGCACACATGCATCGTTCTTGTGCTCAATTGTACTGTATTCTTGCACCGCCCGTGAACTTTTCGTGCGCGACGCCATCGATCAACCCGGCTATAGAATACGTCGGTGTAGAAAAGGATTGACTTAGCTCTTAGGCCATTCGATTACACTTTAATGCAATGCCACTTTGCAAATAAATACACATACCTTCCGTACCGAGGGTATTCTTCGTAAAAATGGAATTGCGAGAGTAAAAAGCGAGGTTTTCGTTTGATTGAATGTCGTCATTAACCGTATCGACATATGTACTAGACCGTGTCTATAGATTTGCGTCATCAATGGGAATGAATAAAAGTGAAAGAAAGGTGAGCCATCAAAGCGACGGCATAGGTAACGCGTGCCTTATGATTAGCGCGAGACTTTTTGCTTGTATAATACTATGTATACCTTCCCCTCGAGTTCTTCTGTAAAATGCTGATCCCTACGCCTGGAAACGATCGTTGCATTAATTTAGTCTGATATAGCGCAAGGATTCCGTATTTTTTAACAGTGTCTTTTTATTTCTTATTACGACCTCGGTAAGAGTGTGAAACTCCCCGATGAAGGTACACGGAAGCGAATACATAGCCCCGCGATTCACGCACGAACCCATTGGACTTGCAATCCTCGCATTCGCAATGCTGGTAGCAAACAGGATTGGTTACAGAATAATTGAAGAATACCCTGCGACACTAATAAACCCAATTTTTAATTCACTAATCCCAGACACGTCGGTCTTCGCAACACTTAAATACATTTCTACGATCTTCCTATCCTCACAGCTCACCCGGGAGAAGCAACTGTTGCGAGGAAACATTCGGCGATGATTGCCGAAGCCCCCTCGCCGAAGCCCAAACAACCGGTCCCTCCACCCGCAATTCGGTGACGCGGTTGGCAATTTCTGACACGAATCCCGTTGCGATTTCACCTGTATTTACAAAGCACAATGCACGGGAGAGGGGTCGAGAAACCGGGACGGCGGAAGAAGCGTGCGTACACCGCGACGGCTACGTTTCCGGCCTGTCATTACATCGCGTCCACCGCGGTTTCGTGCAACGTGGAGGCGGTGATCCCCGATCTCTGTGGGAGCACCTACACCTGCCGTTCTGCCGTTCCGTCTCTAGCGTAATAACAGCTTATCTTTAAACGCAGCGTTACCGCATTATTAAGGAGCTGGCACGGAACCAAACGACCGTAAATGCGTAATAGGGGCCGGCGCTCCGCCACACCTATCTTCATCGCTGGTACGCCGGCGCTCGCCGCACGCTCGCGCGATTAATAAATCATCCGTGCGTCTTTTGATCGGGCGACAACCGCGACCCAGGTATCACTCGTCGGCAGACATTTTAACAAGCTGACGCGAAACGCTAACGAGAGTGACAATTCCTCGCCGCTCGGATCGGCGTAACGTCCGTTCGACGGGGAAGCGTGTCGCGGCTGCCCGTGGCCGCGAAGGTGGTTGTGAAGGAGGGAAAGAGGGGTGGTTCGAACGAGGGAGGGTCGGATCGGGGTAGTTGATGCCGAATTAAGTGACGTGTACTCGGGGAAAGTATTATGTCGGGGGCAATCTTCGGCGTGCTGGTTCGGTATACCGAAGTTTGCTCGCAGAAACAGTTAAAGCTACAATTACTTCCCGCCTCTCCACCATCTCACATCGAAAGGATCGCTTCAAATGCATTAGAAAAATACTCAAAATGTCACTTACCTTCGAACTGTTCCACGTGGGAAAAGGTTCCCCAGCGCAACCACAGTTTCGCGTTAACCGCGGCTATCTTCGGCGTGCTGGTTCGGTAAACCGAAGTTTGCTCGGAGGAACAGCGGAAGCCACAATTACTTGAATTTCACTTGCTCCCTTTACTTATATGTAAATCTTGTGGCAAAAATTTCTGCAAGCTTCCACGCGGGAGACTACAAACCTGATAAACCTCGGAATGATTCGAAATTCGCATATTTCGCATGTCCTCGAATAAAGACATCAATTACGAATTAACGGCTCGAAGGGGGGGCGTTGCTCCCTCGGTCGCTTCCATAAATCCAAGGCGAGGATTCGGCACGGTTCGCCAACGCCCTGGGTCCGCTTCTTTTCGGTGTTAATAACGTCTCTATCAGCGCGGTGGAGCTGGTCGCCTTGCGCGCAGAGCAGCGGCGCCCTTTGCATCATTTAATATTTAAAAACAAGCCATAAATATGTCGCGTCCGCGTGCTGACCGTTCGTTTGAAACGCGACCGCTGTGGATTATCGGGGGTGGGATTCCGGCGTTCCCGCACGGGCCTGAAAGCAAGACGAATGTTATGTTGAAACGAGCACGGTGTTAATGACATTGGGCCGCAGTCACCGGCGCGGGATAATGTCGCCGTGGAACGTGCAAGTTCCGCTTCGGAAGTCCACGGATTGCTCCTAGAGGATTAGCTTTAAATCTCTTATTTCCTCGATCTCTTCGATTGGTTATTACATATTGAAACGGGGTGGCTAGGGAAATAGGTATATTACACGCTTACGATGTATAAAATTGTTTGTGAAGAGGGTAGATTTTTTTATTGGATAGTACACAATTGGACCTGGTTATGTAGAAAGCTATCAACCCTCAAATTGAAAAAAAAAATAGTAAAACGCAGTGCGGATCCCGTAAATTTGTGATTTTTATTTTGCAAAAGATTACCAACCCGTAGACCAACTCTTATATTATTATTTTGAAATGTAGGAGTCTCTTGTTAAAAGAGATCGCGGGGAAGCTCTGTTCCCGGAGCCAAGAATTTGTTTGAAAGAAATAGTTTCCTTACTTCGAATTGCAAAGAGCAGATTTAACACACGTATGTTACGCAAACTAATTTACATACAATCTATATAATAATATAGACTTCTCAAGGTTTGGTGATCAAACTCGATCGAATTTTTACAACGAATCTCGTCATTTCGTGGCTATAGCCACGATCATTTTGTCAACAAACAATCGTTCCAATAGGTATCTACATGTATAGGTATGTCCAGCGTGGAAATCGAAATAAGCACTAAGCTTGTTAATTTAGGGAAAGCTGGACTACGGGGGGGAGGGGCTTCGTCTGTTTCACTTTAACAGGTTCAAATTAGCCACGGGAAATTTTACGACGTCATATCCCAATTGCTCAGTATTTCCAGTCATATAAATTGGATTATAGATGTGATCCGCGAGGACCATCGTCTTTTCATTCCCAAAGGGGAAAACATACCTGGACTTTCCATAACAATGCCCACGAATTGGCCCCGCAATTGAATGGCACTAATTTGGATTAAGCGTTTTCCAGAAAAACTAATTTCTCCGGCGTTGGGACGCTGATCCTCGAGTACGTTCGCGAATTTTACGACGCCGTTCCCAAATCACCGTGGTGTCCCGCGGCAGCGTCCGCGAGCAGACCCGTAATTAAATGGAATTAAACAGGATTAAGCGGTTCCTGCGCCAACTAACTCTCGCAGAGGGTGTGGCGGTAGTTTCGACCCGCAGTATTGTACCTGATTTTACGGCACCGTTCCCTGAATTATTGCTAGGATAATTGGATGCACGGGCTACCAGGAAAAACTGATTCATCCGCTAGCGTTACTTCTGCTAAATTAGTTTATTGCCGTGCACGTCAATCGGCTTAAACTGGCCTTGCTTCCGAGGTGATTAACTTTTCGGGATTCATCTTGGGGTTTAGCGCGCTGCTAGGGTATTATATGGGATATGCAGAAAATATATAGGTGTATATCACACAATTTTTATATGTCGCCTAAATTCACTCCAAGTGGGATAAATTGACCCCCGAAAATCTGGCTTTTTCCCGATTTTCTGTTACAACTCGCGAACTGTAAAGTAAATTCTTTTACCAAGTGATATTCCTAATGAAATGATGTAACTTTTGTCTGAAAGCATTTTCTCAATCTTCCACAGTTTTATCTTCATAGAAATTTCTACTTATCCGCTTTTGAAAAAATAGCTAGCTTCTGGAGAAACAATGCGATTTCGTGTTACGTCCTCGCGTACTTATCACTTTTACCAAATGATAATCCTAATTAAAAGAAGTAATTTTTCTCTGAGAACATTTTTTTCTGTCTTTTACAGATCGCCAGTCATAGCACAAAATCGGAAAATAGGTATCCGGATATTCAGGGGTTAATTTCAGAGTTAGAGAGGGGCGCCGTAATAAAACACACCACTGTCGATTTTCTTTGTTTTGCGACTACATTGCAGATAAGTAATGTAAGAAGAATCTGCAATGAAGCTTTCATCCTGCATTGAATATTATACGCATCAATTTAGTGTAACATTACGGTTGGAGCTGGCGGTGCCTGGAAAATGAACACATCAATCCGCCGTGTTTCCTAGGGGGGGGAAGGGTTGGGGAACGATATCAGGGGCCGCAGTTCCACGCGCATCCAGTTGCAAATGGCGGAATTATTTAGTGTTAGGGAATCGCCTATGGACTTGTACCCACCGTGAAACCGCCCCGCCTAAACACTGCGTTAACCGATGATATACGAGGCGCTAGTTTCTGGCCCCGTTCTTTAGCAACCCTTGCAGACAACCCTCTTCGGCTACGCTCCAGATAGTTACGCTCCCATTGTCCACTGTCCCCCGTGTCGTTCCACACATGCCACCCCGCGCTTATTAAAAGTCGACCTCACCTACCGTTTAAGGATTCGCCAGGAAATTTCGTGATTCATCCCTGTCGCGGCCCTCCTTCACGGGAGGGTAACGGTTGCCGTCGGGAGGGGAGGAGGCAGTTAGTCCGTTTCTGTTCGGAGGCAGATAGTCATTAAGCGACGTTTTAGTGCTCTGGGCGAGGCAGGATTCAACGAAATACCGCTCCACTGCCACGGAGATGGATTTGCTTAACGCGTTCGCTGTTATAGGGGCCACTGGTGACCCACCCCTCGAACCTTTCCATGAACTGCTTATAATAAGTACACCTCTAGATCCGCGAACTTCTGGGCACGGTTACTGTTATTAGGAATCGCGCTGGATATTGTTCGCGGAAGCGAGCCGTGCAATGTTCTGATACATATTCGAATAGTCAACAGATGATACCTACGGTGCTCTACGACAGAATATCAACGCGAAGATATGCGCGGCGTTTTGGGAACGGTTGCGCGCCCCGTTGCAGAATTAAATGCGCGCGCAGGTGCGATAGGAATTGGCGACGGTGGCCATAAAATGTCCTTATGCGCGTGGATGCTCGAAGATACATCATAATGACTTATGGCAGGCATTATCGCTGGTAGGAGAGAGGTTTGCGGGGACCGATGGAACGAGAAATCGGGCGCGGTATTCGGGCATAAGGGCGTACGTGTCCGTAGGTGCCATAATATATAACGTCCTCCGCCTCGGAGCATCAAGACATCGCCCAATGACAATGTATTATTACGGACGCCCTTATTTTTTTACTCTTCGCGGCAACGTACCCTCTTCCCTTCTAAGCCTCCCCGCCCCTTGCCCGCGTGATTCTTCCCCCTTTCTGTTGTGATTCGACCCAACCGGTCGCGTTTAATTCACCATCCACCGCGCGCGAGATGTTACGCGAGTCATCGTCGCGTCGAAGTCGATCCCGTTGCCCGCGCTTTCATATTTTCAGAACGGAGACAGAGATTTAAGAAACCAAAAAATTGCAGGAGAATGTCAGCAGCCTCGGACGTCTTGTCCACAGCTGCAGCTCGGTGTTTTAATGTCCTGCGCAAGCATCGATGTAAAACAGGACGTCTCGACAAAGGAGCACGGCCGAGCTCCCGGTGGATTATCGTGTACTCGCGCTAAACTTAAGCAATAATAGAGCAGATAGTAATCTAGATAGCCAGGGGAAGAAAGGAGAAGAAAGCAGGGGTAAGAGAATAAAAGTGGAGCATGAAAGGAGCAGCGGCGAATCATGGCGAGGGCCAGGGTCCGATGCTCCTCCGTCGGTTATTGTTACCGTTATGTCGCCATTATATTATACCTCGCGTTATACCTGCAATTTTCAACCCTTATCTGAGGATCCCATCGCCTTCACTCGGAACTCGAGTCTTGTGAGAGGACCTCGCTCGGCCACCCAGTAATCACCGTTTGTTTGCAGTTTAATAGCCGAGATCGGTGGCCCTCTCTGCCTAAGCATTAAGTAATAGAGGAAGCTACTTGCTCCTGCGGGAAGAAAATTTATTTAGTATTTTTTTTACGATAATGTGGTTATTAATTTCAAGTTCGCCTATGTTCTATTTTTTTTTTTTTTCTAGATTCTGCCAGCACAAAAGCGAGCGATCCTAGCGTAATATTCATAAACACGATGCGACCGGAGATTCTGTCTGCAGAGGCTTCCCAGGCGGAAAGATAGAGCATCGATAAAGCACACACATCGTTTTTGATTACATTCGCTCGGCGCGCAAACGCATCCCAACATCGAGTGCTCGCACGGCCAGCATATGCCTTTTCCTCCTTCGATATTTGCATCCTTATCTCGTCGATTTTGTGCCTTATCTGCGGGCTCCGAATCAGCCACGACTTTTCTGCCGTTCGAATAGACAATCACTACGTTTGTCTACATCTATGGATTGATTTGAATTCGTCCAGTAGCGAGAGGAATAATTAAGTTGCTTAAGCTGCGCTTTCTGCTCTGCGCACATGCATTATTATTTCCACGATTAAATATTTTATCCTTGCTTTACAAGCCGAAGATTGTAGCGCGTTCTCTCGTATTTAAATTTGTCAAATAATGCGACCTAAAACTATAAAGTTATAAATATATATTTAAGTAATTTGTAAAATTTCATGTATCTTGCTATAGTGGACCACAAATAAATCATTTTAATTCGTTATCTAAAGCTCGTGTACAGCTTTATGACTGTCTAACGAGAGTTCCATTTAAGCTTGAATACAAAAGAAATACCTGCGCACTCGGATAATTCGGACAGGTATCTGATAATTATTTAAAAATCCCAAAACGAGATCGTCCGTGTGAAGAGCGACGGCTCTTACCAGCTGAAGCATGTTTTCAATTCCTCCGATGTCACCCCATAGATCGACACCCCTTTCCCTCCTCGCCCCATAGCCAGCGATGCTCGGGAAGCTGGGCAAGATGAGCCGACAGGCAGAAACAAACGTTAAATGCGGCCAAGGAGGCGGAAGTAATCGAGACGTTGTCTCCTATGCATCGAGCTGCCTCGTAAAGCAAAGCACGACAATGCGAGCAATGTGCCGGATAATGCGATGTCGCTTCCACCTTTACGACGTCGTAAACTGCGTATTCCGCGAGGTAGCGATCCTCGATGCTCCTATTGCCGGCAGGAAGGAGCTGCGAATATTCTCCGTGCTCTCCGTCGAGGGGAATAACAGCGTATTGATATCTGGGATACTTTACGAGACGAATGCCCACTTCTTCCCTTTTGTTTTCCCCGTTTCCCACATACGGATCGCTGTCTCTTTGATCTATGACTTCTTGCAGGCTGATGGGAAGCTGGAGTCGACGAGCTCTGCGATCTTCGAGCGCGCGGGGATTATTTTAGAAGATTGCTGATACTTCCAATCAGTAGCGCACTCAGGTTTTAATTTTGATAGGAGGGGTGGTGAATAAAATTCACTAGGTGGGTATAAAAATTAATTTAAAGAATAAGATTAATTTGTTTAATTCTCACAAAGACTCTTCAATTACTTCAGTCGTGGTTACATTAATCTCCTTTTCTCTTTTTCTTCGGAGATTCGATTGGAACTAGAATTCCCCAACTCCCCGACGAGAATTCAAGCAAACCATCGCAGAAGTGAAAATGGAGTTCGATTATCGCGAAAGTAACCCGCGCACGCTTTCTAATTGTAAGTACCCACTCCGTTCATTTGGGCTAGAATTTCATATCGTACACGCGAAGGGGGTGAAGAGGAGGGGAAAGCTTCCTCTGTTTGTTTTACGAGGGAGACACGAAGGTGGCGAGCGCTGCGAGGGAGAAGGGTGTTATACCCTTCTCTCGTTCGCGGACGGACAGAAAGACAACCTGGCATTAACTCGCTCCTCTTACCTCCCACCCTCTGCGCTAATGATCTCGCCTCGATACGGCAGGATACCTGCCATTTCGCAGCTTAGAAATTAAATAGAGGCGGCCCCCGGAAGCCGCGGCCATCATGGCCGCTGGTATATACACATTTTAACGAGTGAACCACTTTGTGATGAAGCCCGCTCTCATTATCCTGACACGCGTATCCGTTCTCCGTTTCACTCCTCGTCTCCCGCGTTACTTTCGTGACACTCGAGCTGTAGTTTTTTCGCTCGCCGTTTAATTCCCCTGGATGCGAGCCGGAGGAAGCCATCACGGCGGGCTTCGGAACGACTTTCTGAAGTGGGTGACTGGTGAATGGGGGAAAGTGAGATTTCTACGGGCATGTCACGCGGGGAGCCTTGGGAGAGTCTGTATTGTAATCCGTACAGCGAGCACTCGGCACATGTCCAACTGAATAAATCATGTTATTTATGCTCTTAGAGAAGATAGTATAGAAAAGAGTGCTGTGAGAGGAGACACTAGAGAAAAGAGCGTTTCTATTCACCCAGAAGATAATTCGGAAAACATAGCGCTGTAGGTATTTCCTTGATACCTGACGTCTGTAAGAGGATTACGTATTACCCGCGAATTCGAGGAGAAGACAAAATGGTTCGTCTTCTCGAGCCTAAAACTTAAGGAGATTAAATGTTAACCATGTCCCGTTCTCCAGCGTCGACGGAAGGACAGAGAGAGAGAGAGAGAGAGAGAGAGAGGGGGGCTGAAAGTAGATTAGCGGTAAGTTCGGTATAACATTACCCGGCTCTCGCTGATCCTGTTACATCCTGCCCGGAATTAAAAATATTGTCATCCCGCAGGATTATACCCGCGGATAATATCTCGGCCCTTGTCAAACATAAATGAAAGTTTCGTCGAATCCTTGGCCCGACTTGACGGTCTTAACGGTAGACCTCGTCCTCCTCCTTCAAACCCTTTCTGCCTTCTCCAACTGCGCGAACCGTGCACGGAAATCCTGCGTAGAATAAGCAGTGGAATCTTGAATTTATTTCGATATTAGTTAGGTAGAAGATCCTTGGTAAATTAGATAGTAATTCGTAAATGCTTAGCTTCTAATTTTCAGTAAGCTATTGTTAAATAATTATTAATTAACGTGGCTCGCCATTCCCGACGATTGTTCGAATGTCAATTAAGTTTCCACGCGGTGCAACGCGAGAGTTTAACAAAAATCTTGCCCCGGATTTCGAGCTGCGGGCCGCTCGATGCGCCCCAAGCGACAAAGGGAAGGAATTCGTGGGCGTGTCGGCGGATAATTAACGCGAGATCCTCGGGAGCGGAATAACAATAGGCAGCAACCGTTCCCAGCCGCCAGAGATGGTAATTGTTTTGATTCTTAAAAGGTGCCGTTCGTTCATTGTGCAACCACTACCTGTCGAACCATCGACGGTACCTGCTACCTAACTATGGCTTAATCATAGCTTGACTCAGCTCCGCCGAGTTCATCCTCTTTTCTCTCCGACGATCCTGCGCGGCGGATTATTCGTACCCCAGAAGAACGACTCCGTCATCCCCCCATTTCGAGCTGCGAGGATTTCGGATTTAACGAGGCACTTTCGATTTCATCATCTTGCCCCGAAAGTGAACCGCACAAGTTTCGATTTTAATTAAATCGACGAAGGTAAGCGAGTCGCTTCTCGTCCTCGGCGAACGGAACGAAGCCACCGACATTGCCGCGCGTTCAACAATAAAAGAGAACGACGAGGAGGAGGTGCTTTTCCTTGCGACTCCGCAGTGGGATCCTTTGAACCTATTCCAGCCTGGATCGTGTCCTATATCTGCGCTCCATGGATTAAGATCGCTGATCCATCAAGTCTCGCGTACCCTTTAACGAAGTGGACGCGAAGAAGCTCGATGGGCGTGCGAGCTCTCACCCAAATATAATGGCTCTATCCCACGAGACAAGATTGCTTACACCTCCGACTCGCGGCTGACCATTCACTTCCGGAACCCGCCTACGGTGGCGCTGCCAAAACAACCTTGACGAGCATTGTCCGTCGAAACAACTCGTCCGTGATTGATGGACGTTCCGAGGGTGTCCTGGAACGAGCGACAGATTCGTCCGCGGTAGAACTGCAAGGAACAGGGCGAAGTGTATACTAGGATCGTGCTGGGTCGATACAAATTTCTTTCAGCATCTGGGCCTTGTAATCCCAGAAAACATCTGTAGCACTAAATTCTCCCATTTCTGGTTAATCTGCGCTTGTCCCTCGGTTGGCCATCTTAGAATGGACAAATTCTGCTTCTGCTTCGTCTTTTAGTTAATTCCTTGGAGACTGCTGAGTTCTTCACAGAGTCACCCGTCCTGGGATACTTAGAAGTATGATTTGGTTAAGGAAGCTGTTCGGGTTTAGAGCCCATAAAAATTTGTGATCTTTAGGAATTAATTAAAGGAAAAGTACTGCATATAATTTAATGAAACTTTTTGCATTGTGTTAAGGATGTCTTAAATTATAGAAATCAATTTTTTGGTTTATAATAAATCATGCCAATTATAACACAGTAGTATAGAATTTGATATTTGACACTTGCAGTGTTTTTTACAAAGGACCCTTCAATTATTAACCCTGAAATCCCTTGTGAAATTAGAAATTCAATCTTCTCTAGGAGCGTGGCTCTTAAAATCCTTCGAACATCTCGAACGATAATAACTATAACCATGAAGCTTTGTAAAGGAACAATCCGATGCCTAATTAATCCTATTTTCTGTTACGAATACACCTAAACAATTTTATCTTCTTCGTCCTGCTATAAGATGAAATCGCCAAGCCCTCCAGCATCACAGATGCAAATACCTTTATCCTGTCAATCACGAAGTGGGTTCCACGGACCACAACGGTGTCACGAGTGAGCCGGAGCCATTTCAATCTGGCCGAATCTCGAGAGAATTCGTTAGCGACCGGGTTAATGCCGGAGCTTCCCCGGGGATGGTGACGTTTTCCCGAAGGATAGCGAGTCCAGAGATGGCGAAGAGTCCAGCCTCCACATCCGCGCGCTTCTCAGCCCGTCATTGTGTCGAATTGCCCCGTGAAAACGGCGCGGACACGTGAAAAGGGCAGAGCCTCGGCAATGATCGAGATTGATGCATCGATCCTCGGCGCCACGCGCTTGCCTCCGAACGTCCCGACAGCCGAGGCGACTCGCTCCTCGCGCTGGCTCGAGCACGCTGCCTCATCTCCTCCCACGGTCCTCTCCATATCGGAAATCCATAATCTGGATCCGTCCAAGGATCCATCCCAAGGGGCGCATCGATCGAAACTGAAAGACCCCGGGCGGAAATTTACAGACCCCGAAACCTGGGGGATGTTATTCTTGCGGAGCCGTTAAGAATGTTAAGATGGCTGCTCGGTTAACTAGAAAAGCGGTGGTTTTAATTTCCAACGACTTTTGGGGAGATTCTAGGAAATTGGGGGACGTTCTCGACGATGAACGGTGGAGATTTTTAACTGGGTGGGATTGCGAGAGGTGCGCTCCGGATGGCACGGAGTCAGGTAGACGGAAACAGGACGGGGGGACCGTTCAGAAATTTATTATCGGGAAACGGCTCGACCTTCGACATCAATGGGTTAGCAAATTGAACTTAAATGCAGTTCGGGTTCACGGGGGCAGAAAGGGACGTGTAATTTTCGATGAAAATCGACGGTGAACAGCTGTATCATGTGACCCTTGTACACCTGAATCGCGTTTCACGATCGAAGGGGTGGCAGCTAGCGAGGTTTCGGGCCGAAAAGGAGGAAAATGAGAAAGAACTGAATCGCGGGGCCAGCCACCCGTTTCATTACACGTAATGATCGACATTCGATTCCGGAATATCGGTGGATAGCGTTACATGCCCCAGGTAGCCATGGAACCCTCGAGGTTTTTAAATCGAACAGCTTTGCGAGAGTTTCCAGCCGAAATCCATGCTCCCTCCCCCCCTCCACACACACACACACACAGGCATATCCACCCTGATGAAATTATAAAAGTTACGAGGTAACGGCCGCGGGTGACGATACAATGTTGCAACTATAAAACGCCGAGTGAAACGAGGCGCGGAAATTTTTTTTAATTGCGCGCAATTCGGCTCCGCTGCGATGCTCGGTAACGAGGATAATTAGCAAATAATGACGGGGCATTCGTGCAGTTTCTTTCCAGCGTTTAATGACGGAAACTCCTTCTTGCTACACGTATTCTTTAGAAGTACTGATATCATTCAAATTGAGGGAAGGGAGAATAGCAATCTTAACGTTTTCTCGATTTTGCTTTACTGTTTTTCGTAAATAAATCAATATTATTTCATATTTAGAGGGTAAGGGGAAAACGGGAATGTCTAGTGTTCGCGGTTTCTCGATTTATAGCATATTTTGTTGGTGGCAATTAGTACTACATAACTGTCGAATCACAAAGATAACTTTAAACATTTGGTACACTGATTCAAGACGGGAAATTTCCACTCCGCACTGGAATAAAATACGGAATATCCCCACTCGGAGCAAGGAATTATTTAAGAAAGTTAAATTCATTGAAACTTGCTTCTTTACTAGTGGACTAAAGTATTAAAACTTAATTTTCCCGATATAAAGCTGCTTTGCAACATTCCCTGTTTTCCCCCTCACCCTTCATTTATCGCTAACAGATCCCTAGCATTCAAAGATTTATGCCCCATTTACTGAAAAACCAATGAGTGGTCGGGAAATTTCCAAAACATCCCCGAAGTGTCGACTCGCGTTACGAGTATTTCATTTTTTATGAAATTTCGTTGGAGCAACGATCCCACGGTCGCGTCGTGGAACAAGCGACGCCCGGGAAGAAGTTAGCGAGCGAAGAAGCGTGTTTCGAAGAAAGGGGAGGGCGCGGTCAAGTGAAAAGGGAGCCGACTGACGGTTTTATTTATATTTTTTTTTCAAGAATCCACCGTCAACTCGGTAGCGCCCCGAGATTTTCAAGAACAATGGCCGGCCTGATGATGACAAACGTCTTGTAACACGATACGCGAGCATATGTCGTCGGGGAGGAAACTACCCTCTTCGCTATTAATCGGGGCACAAACTAGGCATCTGCGCGCGCGTGTGCGTGCCCTGCGCCGCGTAACCGTACCAACCTTGCGGCCAATAACGAGACGAAACAACATCATCGTGGCAACAAAAGAGGCCGTGACCTGAAACCCCCGTGGCTCGATACAAATGCGCAGATATGCAGGGTTATAGAGTTACACAACCGGGATCCGAAGCCCCCGGGGGGGGGGGAGGGGGGATGACGAAGAGGGCACGGTCGAGTCGAATTTTTCTAATCTCGCGATACGATTTCGCCGGACAATAAATTCGAGGCTGGCCGCGTGGAAATCGTGGGACCAAGATGGACCTTACCTCCGATATTTAACAAGCGTTCCATTTGATAGGACACGATTCTCAGCGGAGCAATTAAAATTTCACCACCGATGTTCGCGGGATGACCGACGGGATGGTATATCGAGTAATTGGGGAGGAGGAGTCCCGACGGTATTCGCATTGACTCGACGCGATCGAAGAGGTGGACGAAGGGCATTCCTACCAAAACCTCCGCGTCAGCCATATTGCACAGCAGCTGTGGCGGCGAGATCGGGCGGAATGTATAATTATCGAGTCGTTAAGAAGTGTATTCTGACAGCGGACAGGCAGGCTCGCTAATTAATAAATTGCTTCTTTGCCGGGGCACGCTTGCCAGCTCTGTCAAAACGTGATCAATAAGAAATCCCCCTGTTGCCTCGGTTAAGTCACCTTTTGGATGGAGAACGAGGCTGATGGCGCAGGCCTCGCGAGATTTCTCTTCGGTGTGTGCCGAATAAGTATCTGGGATGAGACAGGATTTGTTTCGGAAGCAGGGTTCGGAGAGCAGAAGGATTTAGGTGGAGCTTGTACACACGCGTGTACGTTTCGAGGGAAAATATTTGACTACGACGAAGGGGTTGGTGTATCGGCGCTCGCTCCCCAAGTTCCACAGGCTACTCTCGCGAAGAGCGTTCGACGCGAGCGGCCATCCTGGGAGCGCGAAGGAGCTGGGAGGAACTCGCACGGGGGCGCAGCGAACGCGAGACGATTTTTGAAGCCTCCGCGGAGCCCTGAAGAGGTAATAACGGGGCTGCATTTGTCATGATTAGCCCTTTTAGTCACGGTGACCCGCCATTATGCATGTCCTAAGACGCTCGCTGTTCGTGCACGCGAGCGTGGCCGGCCGATGGTCGTCGTTATTTAAATCGCAACCGACGATTTTCAAGGGACTCGCTGTGTTCACGCTATATTTCAACGGGCGGAGAGTATCTACGCGAAAGTCTCTCCGGTGCTTACGGGGATATTTATCGTCGTATAGATCTTGCGAGAAGATCGAAGGGGCGAGGACGTTTAATCAGTATTTGTTGGGAAACGGACAGCCAGGAGCCCCCGGTGTATGAAATCAGCCTCGAGTATCGCACTCGAATTAAAACATGCTTACCTGTTCCGTGCGCTTAAACAGCGTATCCGCACAAAAGGGCACTGGAAAGGTTGTTAGCTTTAATTACGCATTCAGCTACGGCGGAAAACTGAGGCAGGCTATGAAAATACATATACGCTCGACTGGATCGAAGTGAATGGCTCATTGTTGGAGAGATGGAAGGTATGTTGTCGTGTTCTCGGGACATATAAAATCCTGGCTCGGCGGATAATCCTTAACAATAACAGCGGGGAGGAACGTGGAGTGCCGCGGCCCCGGCTGCCCGCCAACTATGCAAACAACCCCCGTCTGCCTCGCTTTCTGTACCGAATCTCCGCGCACTCACAGGAATTCAAATTTTACTGATGCGGGGCCAGCGCAAGACGGTTCGAATCTTTTTTGCCGCGACTGAAGATGCTTCTTTTGGGGAGAGGGGACTGGTAACTAAGTTGATAAGGGAAGATCGAAAGTGATCGAAGCGAAGACGAATCAGGGGATCGGAGCAGACCAATTTTTTGTTTGCTCCGCTCCGCCATCAAAATAGTTGCTCCAACTACGCTCCAGCTGCTTTTTTTTTAAATAAAAATTCTTTTAATACCTTCAAACAGTGGTCTTTCATTTGTAACAAACCCCATCTTTCTAGCTTTTCATTTTCATATAGAAAAAAATTCATAAAGAATGCTTAAATTTGGGGCAACGAAGGTACTATGCCTCCTTAACACCGGGCTGCGTGGTGCTGCGGTATTATAAAATGAAGGAAAATTCAAATAATAAAATGAAATTTGGAACAGGGGAGCAGTGAAAATTTTCCGTGCTCCCGTTCCGCTCCTGCTCCGGGTAAAACCTCTGAAGAAAATAACAGACTTCCCAGTGTGGAATCTTTCTAAAGTTTCTAGCGCTTTGCGCATCAACCCCTTCGAAGGAACCCCTTTAATTCGGCCTCCAACTCGAGGGCAGCGATCTCTGCGTCGTTTGCCAGTGTTTCCCATCTTCTTCCGAAGCATCGCTCGTTGTTTGCCGAACACTGCCCTCGTTGATTTGTTTTCTATTCCGTATTCATCGAAACAACCGAGAAACACGACACCCCTCGGCGCTCCGGCCTGGACTCGTGCTTTTGTGACGGTTCGCTTGCTCGTGAAAAGGCCGAGTCGCCTATTGTAACATTCCCGGGTATGGAAAAATCGATCGGTGGGGAAGGGATGAGGGGGGACGAGGGAACGTTGGGGGCCTTCATTATGAAATTACGCAACTGTAAATTGAGCAAATACAACGGTCGCGCCCCTGCTCTCCTGTTCGGGTCCGTATTTTTTCATCATCTTCTTCTTGTGCCTTTCGCTACCCTCTTGGTAATCTAGGTATCGAGTTACGGCTATCTGACGAGACATCTACGGGAACAGCTTTCCAGCGGGCCTGATTTTTTTAAATCCGAAACTGGAGGCTCTTATGCGCGTAACAATTGGTAAACACGGGTAACACTCGCGTTCCTGGGATTCCAGAGCGCGTGTTTTGGACAGCAGAAATGGCAAGGAAATTAATATCTCACGCAACGAAGTAACGATCTTTCTAAAACGAGATTCACGCGTAATAGTATTCTATTTTAATCTAATGTGATTAGTCCGGGGTATTGTCAGACTAAAGTAGTTAAATTCTTATTGTTAGTGGAAGAAGTAACTAATAGCCCTGCGAGTAAACTTTTCTGCTGCAGTATTTAGTGACGCGCATGAAGTTGCTCTCACTGTTCCTTCGCCTATCGACGCAATCGAGTATCTACACAGCTATTTGTGCATGAAAAGGCGGCCTAATAGCTGCGGGACGCGATCAGCGCATTTGCACTCGAAGCTCGTGTCGCGCCGCAGCAATTGAAGTCAGATTATCCTGAGCCAGGATTACGCAGGCTCTGCCCCTCCAAGGCGAAGGACATTGTGCCGGAGCAGCAGCTAATTCGGAAAATCCCGAATATCACGGGCGATCGCGAGTGGCGGCACAATGGCCCGTTTAAACCTGCCGATGCATTCAATGTAGATAATCTTCCTTGCCTCTTAGACGCTTTATGCAACCTTAACAGCCCCGACAAACTCTAATTGACCCTCGAAACTCAATATCTCTCGCAATAATCGCCGTGTCACGAAAAAAAAAATGAAGAAAGCTTCCAAGACCAACGAGCGTATTAATTACTTACGGGGCCTTACGTCAGGGTCTAACGTCGCTGTAATTTAATTAAACAACGACGCAGAGACAAGGGGAGGCGGCGAGGAACGAAAGAGAAGCGCGGAGAAACGGTTGCGCGGAAGAATGGCCGGGACGAGGCCCACGAAACCGCAGGAGAGATTGTCCCCGGTTTTCTGTATGGCAGAATTTTTATGCCATTGTCCCCGGTAACTAGGAATGACGTGCGAACGCGTCCCCCCGTCAGGACTCGTCATCGGACCCCGGGCCGACTAATTTACGAAACGCCAGTGTAGGATGTCCCGTATTGTTGGATACAATCGCCATCCGCATTGTGCCCCGCCGCTCTGCTACGTGACAATTGAGCCGCGTCCCTTTGTTTGCTTGTTTGCGGCCTGCTCGAACGTCCACGATCCAAGGCGCTCCTCGCGACCTGCCGGCGAGTCCTACACCGTCCGTGAAAACGCGGCCTGAGTGTGCCAAGCGTGCACGCTTGACTCCGGCGACATTCCTCGGCGGCCGAACCGGCGAGAGGTGACGCGGAATTGCATAATAATGGGACCTTAACGTTCGGTATGGACTGCGTTTAACCTGCTCGACTGGGGTGTCCGAAGTAGGTACGATGCCTCGGTTCCTTTCCCTCGAACCACGCACATTGCACTCGAGAAAGACACGTCCTCCGCACTAAACTCTCGATTTAAATTGCTTCAAACTTTTCGACTATTGAGGCCCCGAGTCCTGTCAACGTGGCTCCAATAAAGCCATTCATTAAAGCGCAACAAAGACCCTCGTCTGTGTTGCTCCCAACGCCGAGTGCCTAATTCGAACGGATAACGAAACAGATACGTACACAGAAACGGCAATTGCTAATTGGCTCGATGGAATCATTGAAATCTCGGTTATCGGCGCTCGGCTACCGCATGGGCATGAAAGCAGAGACGGTGCTCGGCGTTTGGAATAGAATTCACAGCATCGTCGCTGACCGTCCCGCCTCGGGATCCCTCTGAATGCTTCATTAATCACACGGTGGGTAGCCGATTCTCCGTCACGTCAAGAGATGAAAGAGGGCCAGAGACAACAAAGGTGGAAAGAGACCGCGTAGCACGCTCGCGGGGCAGCTAAAAGACGAGGTTTCCGTGCGACGGCCAATAATGGAGACGTAACCGTGAGCGGGGCGGCCCTAGCTAATAGTAATAATGTTAGAAGCCGTGTTGTAAGCCGCGCGACACGGGTTGCGGGTGTAGCAGAAAGGGACCTCTGTTAAATGTATAGTATACATCTATCAACAGAGCGAAACACACGAGGCGAGGGAGGTCGAGGAGTTTTGCCTGGCCAGAGATCACAAAGGGTATACTCGAACCACGGTCCCTTTCATCCTCCCCGTGGCTTTGATTCACCTCTTTCTAAATATTTGGTGATTCCAGGTTCGATCGGAACGGCGGAGGCTCGTGGCGGGGGGGAAAAGGGAACACGATTTGGAGGATATGAAAGTGGTGTGTTAATTCACGAGAACGGAGTGTTTTTTTTATATGGTCCTAAGTAGTTTATTATAATTAATCCGAGGGCACCTGACAACCCCCAAAGAAGGAGCTTTGCGAAAAGAAAAGAAAACTGGATTTTATTCTTTAAATACATTTTTATAATCACGATATATGATGAATTTTATTGAATTTGCATTAAGAGGTTAAACATAGGTGACGTTTGTGATTTTTTCTAGAAAAAAGTATACGATGTATGGGTCTAAAACTTTTTGGGCTTTATTCTGCTACAAATGAAGAGTATAAAACAATTTTTTTATTTCATTTTTGCCCACCCCTGCTTCTGATATGCATTGCGCGCTGCATCGTTGTAAAAGAAACTGGCCTGGACTATCGCCAGGATAACTTTAGACAGGATCATCCAAAATAAAAAAACCAAAGGTATTTCTTAATTACACATGTGTGGTTATCGCGCTACCCTCGGGCAGTGTTAAGAAACAACTGGGCGATGATTGTCAAATGTTTAAACGATGGGGTCCCCGAAGTATGGGTTTTCTCGCAAAAAACGTAAATGAAAATTGAGCGTTTGAATTTTTAGATTCGGTCAAGAATTGCATTTTTTATCCTGGCAATAGTGCGTGAAAAATTGTTCCGAGAAAAACGTACCTACTTAAAGTTTGACGTCGAGCGCTTTCGTCTAGTGACGGGGACTTGCCTGTCAGCGCCCTATTTTCCGCGCGTTTATTCAAATGAAACAAAAATTGATTATTTTTTAGATCAATAAATGAATTATTAATTAAAGAAAATCACATCTCTGTCTATTTTCAAAGCCGTCGCACTGCTGCTCCCCCTGAACTGCCTACGAAATCTATACCTACCTTTAAGAATTTCGATCCAAAATTTTAACTCGACATTTTTTAGATGTTATCGAATGGAAATATGCCAAAAATAAAATTTTCGATTTTTTAACCTGCGGATGCCCTTAAAAATATCTTCATCCCTTCAACTCGGCTCCCACAATATTAAATCCTAAGTGCGCCACTGCTACTACAGCTACCTAAGCAATATTAACTTGCGCTAAGAAAAAGTTAGCCTTTTCTTTTGAAAAACACGTACGCCCCGTGCGCATCTTCGCCCAAAGATTGATCGAAGTCTTAAACGTGCCCCGTTCGTTCCCCGCGCTTCGCGCTCCTTTACCCCGTTCCGTGTTGTCAAACTTTCCTCGACGTTACCCACACGCACGCGTATGAATAGGGGATATTTGCGGGCGAGGTTCGCACGTGAATGGAAAGGTGGAGCGTTCCTTTCGCCGTTTCGACGCCAACGAGCGCATTGTGCCGGGGGCCGGTGTATGCTGGCTGGCTTGTAGAGAGACATTCACGCCGTGGAAAGCAGGGGTCAGCTTTAGTCTCGTTCGATTAGCATGAAGGAGCAAACAGAAAGCGCCAAATGATTTTTGTCCCGCGCACGCGGTGCTACACGGCCCGCGGGACAATACGGCCGATTGAGCGTAAGGGGATGAGAGGTGGATCAGTGTCTGCCCCTTCGTGGTGGCAGGGAAAAGCATCGACGGTCGGTTTCCTGTGTGGTAAACACGTTGTGTCAGCGAGTCCAATGATGGCCCATCCTGCCATTGATTTGTGGCTCCATTAGGCCGGGGCTGGTCGGCTTCGCACCTGGCGGGTCCCTCCGCCTCTGTCGAGCCGCCATCGCGTTCGATAAATCCGAATTACTTCTCCTTCGAAAGCTCCTCCGTTTCGCAACCATCCAGGCCGATCTCGTCCGCGCGCTCGCGCTCGATTCGCGCGCTATAAATTAATTCCCGGCGACGTCGTTGCCTGCCGCGACAGCCCGTCCCTTCGAAAGGACGAGGGAAACGCTGCTCCGAGCGGCTCGGGTAGCGCGAGGGCCACCAGCCGAGTACACTTGCGCGCGACACAATGTCCTTAAACTAACGCGGGGAAGAAAACGAGCCACCAGATGCGGCTTAATTTCCAAAGATCCACCGTGACAGTCTCGGAACGGACCTTCCTGCTGGCTTCTCTCCAGTTCCTCCTGCGCCTCGCTGATCCTCGCCATCAGGGGTGGGCCTTGGACGAATTTTCGACGGCTGTTCAAGGGAATTCGTCACTCGCCGCGGGAGCCACCGTCGACGATAATCTATTTATTGCGTGCATAATCGCTTCCTTAGAACGTCCGGACTCCATTCTCCTGGTACAGCTTCTCTCGGCCCCTGTGTCCATCGGGATGTCGAAGTTTCCGTATACCGAGGGACGTGCTGCTCCAACGTCCAGCTTGATACCATTTCTGACCACCTTCGGTACAACTTTTCGTTCGCGATGCTCGCTGTATCCTTCGGCTAAGAGTGCTTAGCTACTTTGGAGCCATACTCCAGCGTGTACCTACAACGAATCGAATGATTTTCTATTCCGAGGAGCAGCGAAAGCGTCGGAGCGCAAATAAACATATCCAAGGGTTCCGCTGAAATGCCAAGGAGGGTGGCACACCGGTGTCCTTTTTCTCTCCCCTTTTTTTCTTTCTACTTCTCTCTCTCTCTCTTTCTCTCCCCGTGTCCTCCGTAATCCCAGCGATGGCCTCTACCTGCGCGTACAAGCTACGCCGCCGGCAGCTGTTCTCTAATTGAATTATCTAGTTTCCAATTCGACGCGGAGATTTCGGGCGAAAGGGCCGACGAAAAGTCATGATGACTAAATATTGAAAAACATGCCAGGAGTATTGTCGGCGTCCTGGCCCCCGGCCTCTTTCTCCTCGTGGGCGGGGCTGTCGATTTGTGAGAGGCCTTTGTTTGCGGTGGCGAAGGCCCTTTATCCTGGATCCAGATGCTCCTGGCAAAAGTAACGACGGGGATGGCGGCGGGAAGCGATGGAGAGCCGGGATCCGCGGCGACGATGGCGGTAACGTCGCTGTTCCGCTGCTTCTCAGGTATACGAAAGTTCGCCGTGGAGAACAGGATGAAAAATAGCCGCCCTTTCAGCCTCGATTTATTATTTAGTCCGCGGCGGAGAGACACGCAAGCCACGGGAGGCTCGATTCCTTGTCTTTAAGCGGAGTGTTCGCGGTTGCCCTCTGATAGTCTGTGGACGTCGCGGGGGATGGTGTGATATTGCGTGTTTGAAAGCGATCGACTATTAACGGGGTAGATGGGCATTAAACGGCTAAAACCAACGGTTGCTTTTGGGTTGGATTGTAGGACGACTAATAATTCAAACTATTTGCACATTCTACAATACTTTATTGCGGCTATAACGCGCATTTGAAGACCAAGAAACCTGAAAAATATTAAAAATTAATGGAATTACAAAGCGCCAAAGTGGGCGCTGCGCAATACACGCGGTAAAACGGTGAACATCGTAACTCGAGAACGGATCAATATTTTTAGTTGAAATTTTAAGTGAACCTACAAAACTCTCTTCTCCGCAATGTGGAACTCGGTCGGAAAATTTTAATAAAAATTCACGGAGTTATACAACAAGTATCAACTTTGAAGGATTTTACTGAAGTAATACCGTGACAAATGTTGTCTTAAATGTTGTTAAAGTTATGCGATCTTATTGAGTGAATTCCACATTGCGGGGTAAAGTGTTTTGCAGGTTTAGTTAAAATTTCAACAGAAAATATCGATCCGTTCTCGAGGTACGATGTTCACCATCTTGAAAAATATAGTTTTCAGAAAAATTACATTGACCCGCCCGTTACTTTTTACGCTGTAACTCTCGCAATTTTTCAAATTTTTCAATGAAATCACTTTTAAAACACCTCTGCGACCCGTGGCTATCGTAAACGATCGAATAAAAATTTCGATTTTTTGACCCTGAAATATCCGTGTGCACCCTTAAAACAGGGTGGATTCGGTAAGGCATCTAGGCGCGATAGGTCGACGCGTGGAAAATTCGGGAAACGGCAACGACGGGGTACAGTGCTGGAGCATCGGCACAGGGAACGAAAGAGCCTCGTTGTTCGCAAAAGTCTGAGAGAAGCGCCGCGGGTGGTCGAGGTGTTCGGGGTTTTAAATTACTGATGTTCATTGCGTCACGGTTAAACGTCCCCGGATCCCGTGGAGGCTCGGGCCAAGGAGAAGGAGGAGAAGAGGACCGCCGCGTGGGGAAGCGAGCGCAGTTTCCTACCCGATCCTTTCCGGATGGCACCGCGAACAATGGGTGACCGGATCAATAGTCATCTTCGCAAAACGACAAAAGTCACATCTTTTTTTTTTTCTCGTCCCCTCCCGTGAAGTCGCATGCCTCCACCCCGTGGCCCCGCAGAGAAAGACATCGCGTGTCCAAGCTGCTGCGACAACGGTAACGGGCTCTGAGTGACGGCCGTGACGGCGCGGATAATCCGATGTCGTAAAACACTAATATCCGATGATTGCGAGACTTCCTGCTCTCCGGGAACTCCGGGCCCCGATGCTCACGCCGATTGTCGACGCAGCTCCTGGGCCGTGGCGAATGCGACCGACCGTTTTCAGAGAACGACAGTGGTATGCACGTAAGCAGTAGTTAGGTAAGTACTCTACTGGAAGTTTCCTTAGGTCCTGCCGCACGTAATAAGAGAGTAGCAAAGACACCATTGACGGAACCGATGCCTGCGTGAGTCATTGAGAATAAAAATATCCGCATAGACTGTAGTGGCCATATAAAAAAGGAAAAATTATTTCTCTTCAATGTAGAACCATGTGACATAGGTACCTAAAAAAAATTGCTCGTTGCATTGAAATTATGTGGTGCCATCTGTGTGAAATACTTATTAAAGTCGTCTTGAAAATTAATGGTACCAGATACTAAAAATGATGCCTGCTATTCAAACCCTATTTTTTTGGATCGCCTATTTCCTCGTTTAAATATCGAGTATTAGAGTTAGTTCATCGTTGCCCTCAACGGGTGCGACTTTGGGGGTGAGTTTCCCGGTACCACAATCGTAAGAAGCATTCTTAAGAAGCATTAACCTCTATGCCCAGTATCAGGCGCGCGCTAGAATTACCAGTGGCGAAAGTGTTAAACGTCCCGCTACCCTCTTGCACGCGTTCGCCCGACGCTCGAGGGTTAGCAGCAGCGGAACGTGAACAGAGGCGCTCTGTTTCCCAACAGAGGGAAATTCGGTAGAGAAAATATTTGTCGGGCCCGCGTAGGGCCAAGACGCTGTTCCAGGCGGGGGATGAGCCCCCCTCGCCCTTCTGGCGCGGGAAATCTTTCCTCCTTTCTCTCTCTTTCCCCGAAGGAGATCGGTGTCGGCGACTGGGAGCTGCGACCGAGTCCTAGGGGCCGCGGGGTGGAGGGCCCTCCGTGTCGGCTCTCTCTGTAGTTCGATCGTGGGCGGGGCGTCGCGGTGCGCGGCGTCGTGTGTGAAGGAGAAATTGTCAATGGACGGTATTGTCGGGACGTCGGTGCGTGGCGGGAGATAATAAATGGCCGTCCGGCCATGCTCCGAGGGCCCGTGAAAGCGCACGGCGTCGGGGACACCCCCTATTTTTGTCCCTTCTTCGCCCACGATACTGTTAATGCGCGAAATCTTTGCGCCGCCGCGACGGATACGGCCTGGCTTCCGGTCCTGGGCCGACCCACCGACACCTCCGCCGCATCAAAATGGAATCCGACCGCTGAAAAGCTTCGATCCGCCGACGAGCCTGTACAGGGCGCTTCATAACGCGCGGCCAATGTTTTCGGGGGTGGGGGCAGCTACAGGGAGGTAATGAAGAGGGTGGTATGCTATCTCGTTGTAGAGGCTAGTGGTTTAACTCTGGCAGCTTCATCTGGTATGGTGCACTCCGAGACTCTGCTCAAACCGGTGTCCATTTAACCTTTGGAGGTTCGGGATTTTTTCATTGAAATTGTAAATTTTATTTACTTAAAATTTATGCTTTTATACCACCAAGATGGCCGGCGAAGTATCGAAATTCTTAGGTGGCCACTATAGTGGCCAACCCGGCCCTCTAAGGTTTAAGAGATCTCCCTACTTTGAGGGCCTGAAAAGGAGCGCGATATTTGGAATTTTTTAAGAGAAACCCTCGAATTATATTAATTGAAAACTTTATGCTTGTGTTTGTACATATTTAGGCAACGTTTAAAAAAAAAATGAATGAAAAAGGATCGGCACCTAAAACTTTAAACGCGTTTTTCTCAAAACGATGTTTCCAAATGGTTTAATATGATATCTGAAAAACCAATCACCCGATTTACTTCGAGCCAGGTAAACCTACTTACAGAAATGTATCTTTCCACCCGAACTATTTGTGTTTTTACCAGAAAAGTGGCAAAAGGCCATGGATAGCCCAGGAAAACACTTTGATTAAAATGAACATATAGGGGACCTAATATATTTTTTACTTTTAACAACGACTTTGATTAATTGGGCTAACCGAACGAGGCCTTAGGAGAGGGGGTGGCTTAGGCATCGTTTTTTAAGATATCAAATTTCTTGTTTAACAGAATCCACCTTAATTCATACCCAAAACTGTGTACGTCTTGATTTTTTAATATAACGTTTCTTTATCCAAAAAAAAAAAAATCATAAGAATAACCCTAGTTTTCGACTTGCCGAAGCTACGTAACCCCTTAATACAATGCAGGGTACCTACGTTAGAAAGGAACTGGAATAGTTGACTTACATCCCAGCCTCGTCCTCAAAATAGAGACGTCGCCGACGGTAACGATGAGGCGAGTTGCTGTTGGAGGGAAACAGCCAGCCGAGAGAAAAGCGTGTCAGCGTGTTGCCGTAACCTCGGGGAATAGGCGGTCGTCGTAAATCAGGAGCACGGGGCCCCGCCACTTTCACGGGGCCCATTCTTTTACTCCGATTCCGAGTCTCCTTCGTGCATTGTGATCGTTTACGACTAGTTTGATCGCGGGTTCATTGTCGTCGCTAGTTAATGCATTTATTAGTTTACGACCGGGTACCGGCTAACACTGCAACTACCACGCGACAGTTCCTCCGGTGAAATATAGTTGCCATATTTGGGCGTTAAAGGATACCCGGGTACCTTGGAGCGACAATTGCTCCGGTCGTAAAGTTAACGACTGTTTTCCATCCTCGAGGCTGACTCATCGGGGATCATTTCCTCATTGTCCGCTGTAAATGTTTACCGTTTGCCGAATTAAAGCGTGGCGCGGTTAAAAAGAATTCCCCTTTGGAACCTGCATAGGTAAATATGGTGTTCTGCTATCTTAGGGGTGGGGATACAACTTGATTTATCGCAAGTGTCATGTATCGGACATTTTTTAGCACTGCACTGAATGTTGGGCGATTTTGTACATTTTTTTTTAAACTTGTAAACTTATTTCGCACACATGAATGGCATTCAATTGAGTATTGGCAGAACAGAGGTGTATAGTAGAGTCAGAAATTGAGTCGAAAATGATTTTTTGAAGAAAGAAGAAGTCCTGAGTGACTGACTCATGATTCATCAACGCCCAGCTGAAACTGTTTAACCTAGGAACGTGAAATTTAAAAGGTACATTGTTTTCATGACGTAGACATCCACTAAGGAAGAATTTTTGGAAATTCCGTCCCCAAGGGGAAGAGAAAGGGTAAAATTTATTTTCTCGGACTCCTTAATATCTTTTAGGCCCGATTAGATATCGAGTTGGTTCTTACTCACAAAGATTGCCCACACAAATGCCTGAAACCCAATTTCAAGATTTTGCCCTAACCAACCCCTAAAGGGGTGGAATGTGTTTTCAAGGATTCCTTTAAAACCTCTTAGGTCCGATTAGATAAACTCGGTTTTTACTTCGAAAGAATACCCGCATAAATGCCAAAACCAATTTCAGTATTTTGCCACAATCAACCCCTAAGGGGGTGGTGAAATGGGGTGAAATGTTTTCACGGGGTCCTTAACATCTCTTAGGCCTGAATCGAAGCGCGGAGGTATTTTGCTAGTTTAATTATAAAGTTTGATACTGAATTCAAACATGTATTCCCTACTGTTTCACTGATTTTCCAAAAAGTTTTACTTCTTTATTGCTTTCCGTCGATTTTAATTTTCCATTTCTAGCAATTTCGCCGCCACAGGCAATTTCCCTCCATGCGCCCCCCTATATCGGGCCCTGAGCAACCGAAATATTTGAAAACAGTGGCCCGCGCGATATTTTATATTTTTACCGTCGCTGCTTTACCACGCTTCTGAAACAATGATCCGCGCTGGTGTCGATGGTCGAAAGCTCCGCGAAAGCGTACGCGAAGAACCCTTGCGCCTCGCTCGTGCTAAGGACAATGGCGCCATATTGTGAAAATATTGATTACGATTCGCCAACAATGGAGACAATGCCGTCGACTTCGCTGCCGCGGCGACACTTGAAAAAAAGAGCTTCTTCTCGAGTACGTCTTGTATGCCTCACGGCGTCGTGTTTCGCTGAAGTCGAATCGCCCCCCTTTGCGTCGAATATATCAGAAGCGGTTCGCTGTATCGAGGTATAAAAATGCTTGGCAAAAAGAAAAGAAGAAGAAATCTCGACCCCGAGCGGCGTTGCATTAAAATACAAATAAAATAAAACGGAGTGCCTTTAATTTTTATCCGCATTCAACCCTCGCCCCAAGAGTATCGCATCATCCGCTGTTAATTCCCAAGAAGAAATCCATGACGCGTGTGAAAAGTGCGTGCGTCGTAAAGTAGCAGCGGCAGCATTTAAATGTTTTTTCACTCTCGAACGATCAAACAGATAGGTGGGCGGCTGGCTCCGTGCTCGCCAATAAGCCGTCGGGGGTGCTCGAGGAGTTGTTCGGGCGGTTGTACGTGTCCAACTTAAATTTGCTGACGCGCCCTCCGGCATCCTTGAGCGAAAAGACAGAAAACGGGATTCGAGGAGCGGCGGGGGTGGGACGCCGGGGGAATCGCACGATCGACCCTGGAAAATACACGCCACCGTAGCTTTTACCGTTTAAGGTAAACAGACCGGGGTACACTATTAAGTGCGCATCGACGAAGTCGTACCTAACGACTCCCAGAGATTACGGAAGCGTTTCCTCGACGCGAGTACCCGTTGGAGCGGAAACTAGACGCCGATCGGACTGCTCCGGTCTCCCACGATTCCACCCGGGACGAAGCAAACCAGAAACAGAGCGCGCCTGTTCGTGAACGGCCCCGGCGATGCTCGCACAAAGGGTAAAAGTCGCCGGGTACTGGCTCGTAGGGAAGGCGTCTAGCATGATTTTTTTTAACGACGATTCTCCCGAATCAACGAGCCATTACGAAAACGCTCGGCCTCCACTCCTCCCCGATGCTAACAACAAAACGCCTCTCCGGGGCCGGCCGGGATGCTTCTGAATCGGGGCGAATATTCGAGTCTCGTGCATGTGAAACGCCCGGCTCGACGATGGTGTGGCGGCGGTAGCCGTGGTACGGGCGCGGCCAAGAGCCCGGCCGAATGCGCGCACTCGCTCGAGAGACCAAATTGATCGGGCCCCGTTTTTGTTTGTGGTCACTCTTAAAAACTCGAGCGACAAAGAATCGCGCTCCCCCTTTGCGCCCGATATGTTCGTCTCGAGCGTTTTTTTTTCTCTCCCTGCCCGCTGGCTGGCCTCCCCCCCCCCCCCCACAACCTACTCGTTTTGTTAACATCCGCGCTCTTTCTCGCATTTCGAAAACGTGAGACCTTTGTTTCGCCGATACTCCTACCGACCGAATCCTGCTCCCTTGCCGGCGACACGCTCCCTGTACTATACCGATCTCTTCAGTCTTCTTCTTGGACGTGTCGTGGTATTTTTTATAAACATGAATTTATTAAAGTACGCGTTTTTCGCGTTAAGTAGTTAGATCACTCATTCCTTGGGTGGGTAGTAGGGAGTCGCCCTTAAATTACGTAAGGCTTTTTGGGGAAGGGATCGCGAATTTCTTACGTTTTCTCGTAAAAGGAGGAGAGGGAGTCAGTCAGCGCCTTACGTAACATTCTTTTAGCCTAATTTTCAATAGCCTGAAAAAGGTAAGAAGAGTTAAATGAATTATACGAACCTTTATCAGAATTTTGATAACTGAAGAAATTCGATGTGAAAAGTATTACTTATGGGGAGGGGGTTAAATCTCGCGAATTCTTATACCGGGGGAGAGACGGAGGTAAGAAATCCCCAAAATTACCCTTACGTAATTTAAGAACTGCCCCCTAGATGATAGTATCCCCTACTAACACGCGCTCCTCATTTGAATTTTGCACACGTCGCTGGAGTTTCTTGTAATTTTAGTGCTTCTTATATTCCAGCAATTAGGGATTCGAAATTCGATCGGGGGCGAGTCTCAGAGTTCCTTGTGCTTCGGAGATGTACGCGTAGCCCGCTCCTCCCCCTCGCGTCAAGTGGTTACATGCTTGAATCTCCGTTAATTGCGGGCACACTTGTGATAATGTTGTTTTAAAGAGCGTTCATTTCGAGAGGGGCATTATGTATTCAGAAAATATATGCTGAAACGCTTACTATCTTATCGCGAGTGATTAAGCCCGCGTTATTTGCGCCGCTTTGGCGAGCGGCGGTCGTGTCCGAGCTGAGCATCGAAGCTGCGTTCCGAGGATCGCTCGCGTGAAGAGTATGAATACCTAATTTGTTAATTAAAAAGCGGGACTTAAAAGACTCTAGTTTCTAAGTGGTTTGCGGGGACAGGCTTAATGGAAACTTCTGTCAGAAGCGTCAGCTGGGAGCAGGCGATCAGTCACTTCGGGTGTGCAGGGTTTTGGAGTACGGAAAGATGAGCAATAGCGATTTGTGGGTACGCGACCTGATCACTAATTACGGCCTGCTGTCGATTCTTCTCGCCCTGACGGCGTTCTGGATATACCGGAAGTGGTCGGACCTGCAGAAGAGCGTGTACAGGGGCTATTTGACGGGGTTCGAAGTGGAATGCGCGGAACTAGCGTTGCCTTACAAGAAACACTTGTTCGAGTTGCTGCAGAACGTTATTTCCAATGACTGCGTGCTAAGATCGATGGGCTGCATCCGTCTGCTCGAGATCGGCGTGAAAACGGGTGTGCAACGCGCGAATGCGCTATGAATAATATTGTTTCTTATTGCAACGTTGGAGGTAATAAGGACGCAGAAAGATTCTGTGCTTCTCGTCTCATAAGCGAGATAAGAAGCGACGTTAATTGTGGAACGAGCTGATAAAATATAGTAGACGAGACTCGCGCTCTCCGTGAACCATTGTTTCTGTATCTATCTGGTCATTCGAATACCGAGTAACTACTTAAGCGGGGGTGACTTTGTGAAAATTAAAAATTTTTAATTTAAAGTAATGTTAAAAACATTACTTTCTAATGTTTCTCAAATATCACGCGAAAACTATAGATTATAATCCCGAAACAATGTTTAGTTTAAGACAATTCGAGGATTTACTTTCTTTAATTCTTTACTTATATATTTATTTATTTATTAATTCAAAGCATAAACACTGAAAAATCATTTAAGAAGAAAAATTCTTTCACAGTTAAGTGAGAAATAAAATTTGAGGTTGTCGCGAAATCACCCTACATCGAGGGGGTGACTTTGTGACATTATGTTTCACCGTATGAACAACGCAGGGAAGTAAGGAAGTGCCAATTAACCCCGTAACTCACAAAGTCGCCCCTTAGAAAAATAAACATAGTGCATTCTATTGAAATTCCAAGAAGCTAGCATATCGCGGAAGCTTCTCCTCCAGTCAACTAAAACATCCCCCGCTGACATGTTTTTGAACGTTCCAGGCGAGAATATACAATTCTACCCCGACAGCACCCATCTAATCGGCGTCGATCGAAATCTCCGGCTGGCCGAATACTTGATAAAAGGGAATCGCTCCTGGCAATTCTCTCACATTATCATCGAGCATCTGATCGTCGGCGACGGTGGCCGCATGGACGACGTGCCCGATGGATACGTGGACGTGGTTGTCACCACGAGATCATTGTGCTCGGTGGCATCGATAGAATCCACCCTTAAAGAGATTCGCCGAGTACTGTCACCGGTAGAACGCGATTCGTATGGCTAATAAAATCTAGCAAATAGGGTGAATCCGGGAGACGCAGTCGGGTCGGAGAGTTGGTCGAAACAGTCGATTCTTAGAGAATAAATTGTTCCAAACCTTAACACACTTTCACGTATACACAGACGTAGAGTCTGACTATAGCCATTCGACCAACTCTCCGGCCGGACTGCGTCTCCCGGATTTACCCTGTCTCATTACGATAGTCCGACCGCCATCTTAACAGAATAAAATCGTTCTACGATTTTGTTTCAGGGCGGCCAATATCTATTCATAGAGCACGTGCCGGAGAGCGAAGGGACGTTCGTACGATGGCTACAGAAGGTGTTATCGCAAACAGGAATATGGCCATCGTTCTTTGGTGGTTGCCACCTGGACGTCGACCCTGTCGTGCACATTAAAAACGCTGGCTTCGATCGAGTCACATGGGACACGTTCACCCTCGAAGGCTACGTGTCTCAATCATTTCATTTAACTCTATCGAGGCAGCACGTGCTCGGCGTGGCCGTTCGATAGTTACAGATACTACCGAGAACGCGAAAAAGGGGTAGGAAAGTTCAAAGTGTAAGTAGTCACTTGTTAATAAAGCTTGGATGAGTCGTTTACATGGCAGAGGTAGAATTTCTCCAACTACCCTTCAGTTGAGGGTAGTTGGGCCCGTAGTTCGTCCACCCCGATCGACACCAGCTATGAATGTTCGCAGGGGGGGCAAGAGGGGTAGTTGCCCCCCCTGGCTTTTGAGAAAAAATCGCTTATTTTTCAAAACTGATCTTTATTAAGTTTATACTAAAAAAGGGAATATTTTTAAATTTCTGTTTTAAATTTTTAATTAAATTAACATTATAACATGGGTTAAAAAAAGCAAGAGGGGTATATTTTTCTTCACCATCATCCCCAAGTTGCCCCCCCCCCCCCCCCCTGGAAAAAGTCTCTGGACGCCCCTGACACAAGTGTCTTCCAGTAAAGATTTAGTATACTATGTTTAGTATATTATACTTTATTTAGAAAAGAGTAGGTAAATAAGACAACTGAACTGTTATGGTTGCCAATTATTACGGCGTGTAATCTGAGCAATTATAATCCCACTGGAAGCTCGAAGTTACAATTTTATTGTACACCTTGCTCTCACTCTTTTACTTTCTCTCTCTCTCAATCTCTTAAGGCTAATATAATACCGATAATGTAAGGATGATCGTAGAAAAATATAATTTTGCTTCAATTAACAGTTATACAATATCGATTACCATATAATACGCGTATAAACGGTACTTACATCAGTCTTTACTGTTTCGGAAGCGATAGAGCAGGTAAAGTAATTGTACCCGGCGAGGTGATGTAACAGAAAATAACTCTAGCGCCAAACAAAAGACACTTTATTATTAAACAAGGATAATTTACAGATGGGAATAATATAAAAATGATGTATTCTTGAGGAGTAATTCTGTATGAGCCGTTGAATAAAGAAATCTTGAGAAGCAATTCTATGTATCTAAATGAGTGGTTGAGTAAAAACCGAAATCGAGTAAAAAATCCCAGGCACTGAATAAATACTATTAAATCATAAACAAGGATTACGTTGACAGTACGTAACTGTGTTCTAAAATCTTAATCTAAAATTTAATAAACCACGATTTGTACATTTCCTTATAGCGATTTCGAATAAAGCACTTTAATGCAGCTCAAACTTTTGACTACTTCTCAATAAAAAAATAAAAAAATAAAAACGTTTGACTACTCTATATCATACATGGTTATTCCGAGTTGATTAATTGTAAGCGAGATTCGGTTAAGTGTTTGTGAGAAGTATAAGGCTCATCGTCATTAATCTATTTACACATTATAAATCGTCATTGACTGGTTTTTTTACAATCATTTCTCCTTAAATTTCCATTAGACCAACATACCAATTTTCATCTGTCAGATATTAATTAAACTTTATAAATATCATGTACGATAAAAATGTACAGCACGGTCACTACTTAATTTTAAGAGAAACTGTTTGCTTATTTCCCTAAATCAATTCGATCTTTATCGACTTGTTACTCCGTAACGATTTTTCAATGCTATTCGGCATAAAAAAAACGAGTTCAGAAAGGGGTATAATTGAATTGTAACTTAGAATTTTCATGCTCCTGATTCGCTATAAAATTTTTCTCAGTCGCGTCTTCTAACATTACGGAAATAGTAATACTGCTTTACCTTTCATTAAATCATCAGTCATTAGAAAGCAAAGGAATCACGAGAAATACGACGACTCGGAGTCTGAATCAAAGACTTTGGTCTGGAAGCGTAAAGTATGTAAACGGCTTTTGTCTCTATTATTATTCATACTGGTTAGCAGCTGTCTTCTGTCTCTTAATACAATTTCAGATTCATTTGACTTGTAACCGTAAGCTCTGGATAAACTAGACCTCGTTATGCTCACAGGAGCCGCGCGATTTATATTCTCTGCTTTGCTTATATACAACAGATTTTTAGATCTTTTTCTATAGAAATAGGTCGGCTGTTTCTCGAACTTGGTGTTCTGCCCAATCGATTCAGAGAGCAACTGGGCTCCCATAGATTTCGTTGTACCTTTTCCTGCGTTTCGTGTCTTCGCAGGATCGTCAGAGTTCTTTTCTGACGAATTATAAGGTGATTTGCTTTTAGAGTTCTTTCGTGGCGAATTACAAGGTGATCTGATTTTAGAGTTCGTCCTTTGCTTGGAGTAGCTTACAAGGTTCACAAACTCATCGTCTTCGTCGGATAGTATAAAGCTATGCGATCTACCCTTCGTCCTCGCGTTTTTACTCGCAGACGCGCCGTTACTACGCCAATTTTTATTAAATATTTCCGATTCATCGGAGCACGATATCGCCTCGTCGTTCTGCCTCACACCTTCCTCCGGAAGCCCACTTTTACTATTTTTTAAACTGCTCACGCTAGTTTCGAGATTCTTCCGTGGTGATCGTTTTTTTACTGTGCGAGAACTATTGCTCGACAAATCCATTACCATATTTCTGCAGAATCTTCTTTTCGCTGTTTCTGAGGTTTTATACAAGGCGCTGTTATTTGGTACCGATTTATTCGACGTATCTTTTCTTACCAAGCTACGATTTTTAGAAGCTCCTACGATCGAAGACGAGGACTGACGACTTTCCTGCGACGCAGAGCTGTTGCATTTGCAAATTAAAAACGTCGATTCGTCGCTGTCCGGGTCGCCATTCAAATGTATAGCTTTGCTACCGGACTGTGAAATATCTGTGCATTCCGATGAATTAACAGAAACGGAAGCGGTGTCGCTGTATTCCGAGCGACCGCTTTCAGCTTTATGCTGTTTTATATCTTGCTCGGACAGCTTTTTTAAACGAACCATTGGATGCCTGAATCCAACATCCAACGCGACCGGTGATTTTCTGCGCTGCGAATTATTGGATTCTGATGGTTGCTTTAATTGCGTTATTGGACTTGAACTACCGGGTCTTGTCGCTTCCCTATTTGGCTTTCGGTATTTCTCAATATCAGAATCTGATAATGGGATTAAACGAACTACAGGACACAAGCCTCTTGGACTCACCCTCGATTTCTTCGAACTTCTATATTTCTGGATATCGCGCTCTGTTACCGGCCTCAAATAAATTCTTGGATTCAAATATGTTCTCGATGCGTGATCAGATTTCGCAGGGAACCGGTTGACAAACTTCTCCACTCGTGCTACTGAATTGCCGAGTTTACTTTCCGTACTTATTAATTCTTTCGACGGCGGCGATTCCGTGAAACTTTTGTCCTTCGTCGGATTGTTTACCGTTTTATCGACGACCGGGGTACGGCGTTTCTTCGAGGAATCCATTACAGACGAATTTTCGCTCACATGACTTCGGGCAATTTTTCTTCTTTTGCGCTTCCTGTAGCTTGAAATACTCACTATGCTCCTATTCAGCTTGCTCGTATGGAACACGGAGAAGCTGGTCCTCTGCCTTCTCCTGTGAAGCGTGTATTTCTTTGACGTTTTACATGCGGGATGCAGTGCGGGGTGTAAGTTCTTCGTCGAGTTGATCGGTACAATCTTATTCCTACTCATCGTATCTACAAGATCGACCGGTGAATCTCTGCCGCAGTACAATTTCTTGCGACCACTTAGTTTAGTAGTATTGCCCTCCAGCGTGGAGCTCTCATCTAGCATGGATCTCATTACGTTCGAACGCTTTCTGCTGGCAGTAAACGCATTTGCTTCCTCTGTGTTAAATAGTTCTTCGTCATCTTCCGAGTTACAGTTCGATGTATTACCTCTGTCAACTGGATCTGTTGGCACTGTCACTATACTTTTCTGTAAGTTATTAGTCGTTTGCTGCGTTAAACTCACCGTCGGTCTGCAAGGGGTTGTCGGTAAGGCTGCCTGATAGGCATTGCCGTTATTATCTAACATAGTCTTCTCAAACTCTACCGTTTCAACATTTTCGCGATTCTTCTGATTCGGCGAAGCGTCGTGCTTAGCTCCTTTCAGAATAGCCATCGTCTCGACTTTATTAGTCGTATTCATATTCGACAGAATGTACGTAGTGGTGTCGATGGAGGAACTCAGGGAACTTTCATCGTAACTCAGCCTTGCATGGTATTCACTCGGCTTCTCTTCTGCACTGTCGAGAAACGATGAATTTGAAAACTTGTCTTCGACGAACGACATATCGCTTTCAGGATTCGTGGCTTCCTCCGCCATTGCTTTGAACGGTAGATGACCAGTATTTATCCAATACTGGACGAAACTTAATGGTTTGCAACGTTGTAACGTAGCGATCCTATATTCAATGTCGCTCGAAAACTGAAACATACGACGATCGTTATTGAAACGAAGAATACTTTAAGGCGAGTGTATCCGTGTTTAGAGAAATGGAATCGGTCGTACTGGTCTTGAGTAGGTGGTACACAGGTCATCCCAGAATTGTTGTCGCTTCTTTAAAACCTCGTTAGAAACTGTAAATTCTGCATTATTTTCGAATCCTACTATTCTGAAAGAGATGTAGACACACAGTCAATTTAATTAATAACTAACGCATGAATTTAATTGGAAAATCGCGTAAACAGGTATTGCGTATCTCCCTGTCAAGATATCCTAACATTAACCTATAATCAACATTTACCTTTTAACTCCGTCGTTATACGAATGCGAGAGGAAATCAGTGTCATCACTACATGGTTTTATGTGATTGTCCATGACGCATATTTGATAATTTAAACGAACAATACGATAAATGAAATTCTACAGTTATCATTGTAAACATAACCAATTATAAAAAGACCGCGAATAAAGATGGCATCCATTTTAAAGGTTGATTTATATGTACAGCGGACGATCGGCTTCGGTCAGTAAATAATTGTATAAAATGTAGAAAATGAAAATTCAAATACAAATTATTAACCTCTACCTAGTGCATTGAATTTTACTGCACAATATTTTAAATTACTTTAAAAAGAAAGATTGGAATATAATTATGACCGAATTATAAATAATATGAAATTTTTTAGTCATATCTTTGGTGTGCAAAAGATACTCGAATTTTTACGTATTTCAACATGGATTCTGAAGAAACTGATAAAGCTTTAGTAGATTATTTCTTTGGATCTACCATTCTATTTAGTATTATTGAATCCCAGATAGCACAACGTCTAGTAAAGTCTTAAAGACGTCCAAAAGGCGTCTTAAAGACGTCTTAAAAACGTCTTGTTACAAATCCAGACGTTCAGACCTAAAATAAACATAAACTAGATGTCTCTAAGACGAGGTGTGCTATCTGGGATATGTCCATGCAGGTTATGGCATTCCACAGTCTGCAACGGTTTATTCAAACAATATGATTTTATACAGTAAAATACACGAACGTAATAAAGTAGAGCTATTTACTACGTCTTATTCTACACGTAGAGAATTTACTTTTCTACGTTAGGTAAAATACGGACGCACCACTGGCTTCCAGTGGTGGATAAAGACACGAATTTTCTATTTTATACACGACATGTGTCTTAAATGTCGTAAATGTCGTAAACGTCGCAAATGACGTAATGTATCGTAAATGTCGTATATCTGAAATAAAAACAACTATCCTATAATACATTTTTCGTATAGTTTATGAAGAAGTGCCAATTTATTAATAATTATAATTCTGATGAAAAAAATTAAATTAAATTAAGTTACATTGACGAAAAATGGATATTGAAAGGTTAGTAAAAGAAATGCATTGGGAAATCAAGAATTTCGATACGCCAACTATGGACAGAAAATTGAACTACTGAGAGTGGATCAAAATCCGGCGAAGTCCATATCCCAGATAGCACAACGTCTAGTAAAGTCTTAAAGACGTCCAAAAGGCGTCTTAAAGACGTCTTAAAAACGTCTTGTTACAAATCCAGACGTTCAGACCTAAAATAAACATAAACTAGATGTCTCTAAGACGAGGTGTGCTATCTGGGATGATTATTGTACATTTATTTCTAATTACTTTACCTTTCACGATTTACTTTTTATTATTTATTATCTATACAAGTACAAAACAATAATTAACACCACGCTTTTAAATACTTTTTTGGGGTTAGGAAAGTGGCGATTATCATGGTTTTTGACGTAACCGACGTATTCTACAGTATTCTATAGTATTCGCATGCAACCAACAAGTGAGTCAGAAAGAACTATATTTCTCCAACACTTTAATTGTTGAAACCTTAAAATAATGAATATTTCTATTTACGACATTTGCGACAAATGACATGTATAAATTGGACTTAAAAACGGCATATTATACATACATTTGCGACGCGTCGTAAATGCATTTACGACGCGGCGTAAAATACCGACCCACCACTGCTGGCTTCGGCATGTTTGATGTTCGCTCATTGGAAACCCGTCGAGCGTTCGTTGGCTGTATAAATCGACCTTAAAGCGTCACTTAAATTTATACCTTTCAATTAGTAATCACAGCACAAGCCTGATATAAATTAATTAATAAAACTACGAAATAGAATGCTGTAGATATAGCAAGCATCCACATTATTTTTAATTCGAAACGATTACATCCGCCGACTATCGATCGCGTGTTCGCGGCTGTATAAAGTGGTGTCTGTTACGTTGAGGATCAGCCGAGAGGTAGAAGATAGGTGATTAGGAAGTAATGACCTTTCTTGTCCTTAAAACATCAGTTTCCTACTGGCTTTGAACGCGATAACGTCCTTTTCGTTCGACCTTCCACGCAGCTCGTTGACTATCGTTTACTTGAATCCCCGCTTGGTCTTAACGATTTCGAGAAGGTAACGAAGAAATCAGATTATACAGTTTCGCTCTTAAGATTCCGTAATTTCGGCTGCTTAACCTGTCCCAATAATCGTAACTGTGAAAAACTATTCAAGGAATCCGTCGGCCTTTGTCACATTTCCTTAATTCACGATTTCTACATCTTCCTCTCAACTCCTTATCGACTTTGTCCAGGTTTTTATCGCGTGCAACGGTCTAATGCTAATTCGTCAACGTGTCCACGGACACTCGAAGATTTAAATACAGTCTAGAATACCTAACGAAGACGAATCTGACCTTGAAATAATACATTTGCTTCGAAGTATTAAAAATTCGTTATTACTGAATCTGTGTTCAAACTTTTTACACAACTTACGGTTCCTAGTATATAAAATAAGATTCCATGTCCCTCAGTTTCACTTTAGTCGTATATATTGCAATTATCATTTGAAATATACATAAATATATCACATCTGCATCGTTATATCACCTTAGGCGTCACGAATATATTAAGTAATTTTATTCTACTCGCATATATCCTTCCGCTACATTCGCAGAGTTTTTAATTCTTGCCAAATGCGCTGGTGATTAGTCGCCGCCTTCCGCAACGTCAGTTTGTACAATTTTTCTGAAACTATGATTGTTTACATTCTGCCATTGACGCAGGCGATGTCAACTAATGTTTGCGCGACCTATGGATCATTCAGATACTAGAATCATTTTATTAATATACCACTTGGAGTTTGCAGAAACGCGTCTTCCGAGGTACGTGCATCGGAATTCGGCGTACACTGTTTAATTTAAAGGCTGATTAAGACACATCCATTAATTTAGTCGAGTAGTTTAGTAAAACACTGGTAAGTTACTAAGTTACTCGCCACTCTGCTAAATTACTGGACGTATCTGAATAAGCGTCTAAAAAAGGTTTTAAGAGAAGTGGCATTCTTCGTTCTTCTGCTATACGTATACAGAAACCTTGGCATAATATCAGCGATCGCTTGGAGAGAGTAACTACACAGATATGTGCAATCACTCTTACACCACTGTCTCGGGAAAATCCGGAACACATCCGATAACCTTTTAATAAAAAATAAACAACGCACGCGTGACTTATGAACCATGATGCGAGAGAAAAGCTTGACGTCAGGTTGACGGCGCAAGCTATTGCATAACAATTATGTGGTCAAACGCTTCGCTTGTATATCATTGACTCGGCTGGAGATTGACCGGGAAAAATGCCACAGCTTGACGATATTAAAGTAACCTCGCAATGCCATTAAAACATCACGAATACAATTGCGATTTAAAACACGTGACTCTCGCGTGATAATTTTATCGCTCGTGTATTTTTTTTATTAATCTAGTCGTTTCGAGTTAATACTGCCACGAGTGTGCCATCGCGAAATGTATCTGAAAATATCGCGGATGAGGAATCGCGTTGATGTAAAATGATCTTCGGAATTGGCGTAACGATACATCGGGCGAGTTTGTTGCATTAAATTGCGCTTCTCCGAGAGCTGCCATTAATTAATATAGATTCTGTATATTATATCCCTAATTCGTATTTACTTCTGGAGCGTTGCGATCGTTAAAAAATGGCGTGCTCCGAGCAATGTTTACTTTCAGACGATGGCGGCAATAATACGTGCCGAGGGTGATTCACGTTTCTTTTAAACACTGTCGTCTTCGTCGAAGCCTAGGTCAATTTTTAATAATCGCGCGAAACTTTGGGTGGACATTGAACCACTCGAACTTAAACAAAAATCCATCGAAGCTAGTCGAGCGGTAATCTATCAACCCTCGCATTACAAAAAATTAGTTAAACGCAGTATGGATCATATAATTCTGTGATTTTTATTTTGCAACAGATTACCAACCCGTAGAAGAACTCTTACATTATACAATTATTCAAATTACCAAGCCATAGTTCCATGTCAGGCTTAAAAAACAAAAACTGCAGAAAATTTAAATTTATACTACTTGCTATTAAATAACCCATTAAAGAAGATTGTAAAACAATAATAGGAAATAAAATATACCCAATAGAGATAAAGCTACTTTTCTCTAGCAATTAAAATATTCAAAATGAGGCTCACTTTTAGGTGATTAAGTGTTGGTAGTTTTCTGCATAACGTAGCAATTAGGGATCAGCGTGTTCTTTAATACACTTGAACAAGATTCTAAATCATTCGATTACAATTTCTCGCGCCACTTCCAACAGTCAAGCGAATACATATATTTCCTCAAATAATTCACCTCGCGTTAACGATTAACCAGCTACTTGACAGCCAATCACAATTCACGTGTTTGTTACACACGCACCGTACCTTAAACGATTATCCTCCCCGAGTACTTAATTAACACACCTGTAGCGTGCTTAACGGAGCGACTTAAAGTACTTGCAGCATCGCGCAATCGTTATCGCCATCATTCGTTTCTATGAATGAACGTAAAAACGGTTCAGGGTAGAATGGGGCGGCTCGAATTTTGGTGTACCTGCTGCACGCATTGGCACCGCCATCGTCTTTGTCGATCGAGGGGCTCCTTCGGTTCCCCTCTCTGCTTCCGGTTGTCGCGAAACTTCCGCTGCTCGCCCGATAAGGCGCGTGCATTTCGTCCAGCGACGTATGCAGCCAGACGTAGCCGCGGCATCATCGATACCGCATTGCCACTAATTCCTGTCTCCTATTTATTTGCGCAGCCCGCAAGAATGGTCTGGATTACCGTCGACGATAAGGTATTAAAGCCGTCAGTTAGTGGGCAGTTTGTTTTTGCAGTGGCCACGTTATCAGTATTCTTTTATTTTCTTTCCAACACGTCGCTACCCCGCTCGGCGTTTAAGTTGCCTGAGCTCTCTACCGCGTGCATTGTCGTCGTTGCACTCTCATAGGTGGCCCGATGCTCTTTCGACAAACCGTGCGAGAGAGACCGTTCAGCGCGTTAATGTCTGCGAGTATGTAAAATGTAAAATCTCTAAGCGTTTCTCGCACGGTTTGTTCGAAGAAAGCGGGGCCCGCTCTGACGCGCCGACGCTTGCTTCTGATCTTCGCCGCGGTGTTGAGAAAGCTTGTAGTTTGAGAATCGCGTATGGTGAGTAGCGTTAGAGTTGCAATGAAATCAGTTGGCTGGTCGAGGCTGGCGCGATTGCGAGCTTGTGTCGAGGGAGAAAGAGAATGGACGGTGGTAACTGTCTTTGGTAGCCCTCGAAGACCAATTGATTTTGTACTGATTTTAGCTACTTAGTGAGAATGAAACTGCGCCGTTGTATTGTTGCAAGTATAGTTACGAGTGTTTGTAATATCACTTGAGATACAGTGAAATCGTTAATTTCAGCCTGTGGTGCGAGACGCTGAGAGCAAACGCGGATTAAGCCACGGTGAAAAAGTTAATTTTTCCTATTTTATGCGATTAGTACAGACTAGTGAAACACATTGTTGCTACTAATTTAATTTCGCGAGAAATTAAGTTGGTCCGTTTTTTAGCTCAATGCCTCATATATTCCATTTCAGGATGAGAGTAAACATACTCCACACGACCTTAAGCGAAACTGTGGTCCTTAGCGTTTTCTATTTAAACTCGTTTCTTTCGATGCTCGAAAAATATTTGTTCTCGTGTATGGCTGATTTTGCGACTTCGCTGTATCTCCGACAACCTTTTTTAAGCTCTTTTCTGGCATGGTTTGCGTTTGTAGCTCTCCTACGATTCGTGGGGATTATAACTAATGAATGAATGATTATTCAGGTGTTACTTCGCTCCTCGAGCATATAAATTAGTCTAACAAGGGAAGATCCTGAAATCAAAAATTAAAAAAAAATCTGAAACTTTCACAAATATTCAGAATATGGAGGGGATTTTCTCCTGCTCACAGCGCAATTTTTGTTTGCTGTCCAAATTCCCTCGAAGGGGGTGAAATTAACCTCTGGAAATTCGACTATTTCCTGTGAGTTATAACTCACGAACTGTAAGAGATAGAAAAAAGGTTTCAAGACAAAAGTTACTTCTTTCAATTAGATCTATCATTTGGTAAAATAAATTATTTTACAAATTCACGAGTTGTAACACAAAACCGGGAAACAACCAGATTTTCATGGGTCAATTACACCCCCTTAGAGTGAATTTGGGCGGCAAAGAAAAATTGCGTTATAATCAGGAAGAAATTCCCTACATATTCACAAAGTTTCAGAACTTTTTGAATTTCCAGGTTCGGGATGTTCCCTTCTAAGTAAACTGATCGGCCCCTCTCTCTTTTTGAATGCACTGGTGACTTTTTTTTTATCGCTCTTAGCTTGATACACAATCAGTAGCACACATATAGTTTAATGCTATTTGTTCCAGCATCTCTGTTTTATTAAATAGTAATTAAATAGTAATTAGACTTCAAACTGAACCCCTCGAAGCGACGATAAAAAATTCCACCGACTCGCCGCGCGTCTGCCAGCGGAGATCCGACGCTGATAACGCGAATGTATTAATGTTATCTCAGCACCTTCTCATCAAAAGTGGTTCGAGACTGGATCGTATCTCCGCTTTATCAGCGCAGGAACAAAGCATTAATTAGCAATCGTTCATCCTTGACTGGGCCCCGTAATCTTTGATAAATCCAGGTAGACATCTTGCCTTCAACGTAAACATTGAGTCATTGGAATGCTAAAATCTCAAGTTTATCGTCCTCTGATACATATCCCCAGCTGAGCTCGGGTCTTGCGAGGCTAAGCTCGCAACGACGAGCAGCAATGTTAAGTTATTTTTAGCGCAGTGGCGCCGTACTAACGTACTTGAATGTACCTAGCGTAGTCTGAAAGGACACCGAGCCTCTCTTCAATTACGTCGGTTTATCGTCACGCTGTGATCGGCGCTAGCTAAAAGCCAGCCGAAATTAATCAGCACCGCGTACATGAAACCTATACCTCCTACACGTTTCCCGAAGCAATGCCCGCGTGTATAATAGGCGATCCTAATTACGCGGTGCACAGAGACCTGGAGACGCTTCGAAGCTGAATTGCCTGGCGATTGCCGCGAGCAGCCACTGCTCGGCGTAACAGTCTAATCGTTGCTGGTTCTTGTAGATGTCCGGGAAGCCGAACACCCTGGCTCTGAATGCTCAGACCCAGCTAGATCACATGTGCGCCCTGGACGTAGAGAGCCGCGCGTCGTTCGTCCGCCTCTCCGGGATCATCTGCACGATCGGGCCCGCCTCGCGGTCCGTCGAGACCCTCGAGAAGATGATCGGTACGGGCATGAACGTCGCCCGGATGAACTTCTCCCACGGGTCGCACGAGTACCACGCAGAGACCATCAACAACGTCCGGCAAGCGCAGAAGAACTTCTCTGCCAATTCCAAAATCAACGTTCCCGTGGCCATTGCCCTGGACACTAAGGGGCCTGAGATTCGTACTGGGCTCCACGAGGGTGTACGTAATCGGTGTTTGGAATCGGCGTGACACTTTGAATGGCCTCAGGCGCTCCCAAGCGATCGCCTCACTCGTAGAAGCTTTGCAGGGAGCGTAAAAAGCGAGCTCCTTGAGATCCTAGAGCAGGGTTGAGCAACTTTTGGCTCCAAAGTGGAGACCTAACATTTCACGCGGGGCCGCAATATTAGACACTTAAATATACCAATCAAAGTATTTTAATTTATGGGGTGAATTTGTTATTTCTAATGTAGATTGAAAGAATTGCGGGCCGCGGATCAGTGGGTGGTAGAGCGATACCCTCGGTGAAATAACTCCTAGGAGTTATTATCGACGCGAAAAGACGCCGGGCGCTAATCAAAGTGTTGGTACAGCGGTGTGAATCCCGTTAAAATTCCTCATTGAACTTGTTCGTTGCGTTATCAGGGCGGGTCAGCTGAATTCGAGTTGACCAAGGGGCAAACCTTCAAACTGTCCACTGACAAAGCGTTCATGGAGAAGGGCAACGCCAATGTGGTCTACGTGGACTATGCGAATATCTCGAAGGTGTTGAAGCCTGGGAACCGTGTCTACGTTGACGATGGTTTGATCTCCCTCATCGTCACCGCCGCTGGTACGTATCACTGATAGATCCTCTACGTTTCGTTCGGTTGCCTATGCTTTAAACGTTGGCACGCAGCTGTGTCTCGATCCAAGTCGAGGGCTTCCTTCAGGGGAGCTATCTACAGTAAACTCTCGCTATAGGCGCGCGCTCCGGGCTGGCGGCGAACTCTTAACGTGTACCCTCGGCGATTCCGAGCCGAGAAAGAGAAAGAGATAGGCACGTGAAAAACAAAGCTAGGCGAAGTATCATGTTTTCTCTTTTTCACAGCCAACTGGTAACGTCGTGTCGATACTTTCGAAGGATTTCAGGAAGTAGTGGGAACAGTGACGCGCGCGCTTAAGGGGAGGTTCCGGTCTAAAAATCGATTTTTTTAAATTCATTTTTCGAATGTTCAAACTTTTAGGAATACGTGTTTAAAAGGCTTTGTTGAAATTTGTAAAGTTCCCGAAGTTATAGGCATTTGAGTAGCGGCAAATGCATGGGTAACACCCGGCCACTAGGCACTCACGTAGAACTTTAAACGCGTTTTTCTCGAAAAAGTGTTCTCAAAATCGGTGGGACCTGTATTTCCAAGAGTTATTATCCGAATCGACTGAAACTTTTTTTATTTTGAAGAATATACTTCTAACTAGAAGTAAACCAGTCAAATTTAAAAAAATTGAAAATTCATCAATTTTAAAGGCGTTGAAAGGACGAGAAAAATAGGGAATAAGTGATTTCAAACTTCAAGTGTCGATATTTTCTAAAGAAATGTCATTTTTGTAATTTGTTCTGGCCCCCCCTAGCCAGAAGTACGTTCTTCAAAATAAAAAAGTTTCAGTCGAGTCGGATAATAACTTTGGATAATAACGGATAATAATCTTTCAGAGATACACAGGTCCCACCGATTTGGATGAATTTTTTGACGCCTCGACTTTAACGACTCCCCAGTGCCGTCTGCAATGATTAATTATAAAACAAAAAATATATCTCTATAATTTAAGACATCCTTAATACAACGCAACAAGTCGCATTAAATTATATACAGTAGTTTTCCTTTAATAAATTCCTAAATATCACCTTTTTTTTTGGCTCTAGACCGGAACCTCCCGTTAACGCATATCTATTTAGTTAAAATGAGCCTATAGCGAGAGTTTACTTTATCGTCTCGCACCGAAGCATAGAAAACTTATGCCTTCGCACATTGCGAATTAGCGCTTAATGTTATATTAATCAGCGAATAAAAGGATCGCTTGAATTCTATCTCCCACTTTCTTCCCATCCCCCAGGTCCCGATGGAATTACCACCACGGTGGAGAACGGCGGTATGCTGGGCTCCCGCAAGGGCGTGAACCTCCCCGGGGTGCCGGTGGATCTGCCAGCCGTCTCCGAGAAAGACAAGCTAGACCTGCAGTTCGGCGTGGAGCACGACGTCGACATGATCTTCGCCTCGTTCATAAGGGACGCCGCCAGCCTGGCCGAGATCCGAGCGATCCTCGGCGAGAAGGGCAAGAACATTAAGATCATATCGAAGATCGAGAACCAGCAGGGCATGACCAACCTCGACGAGATCATCGAGGCTTCCGACGGCATCATGGTGGCCCGCGGTGACCTCGGCATCGAGATCCCGCCGGAGAAGGTGTTCCTAGCGCAGAAGTGCATGATCAGCAGGTGCAACAAGGCCGGGAAGCCCGTGATCTGTGCCACGCAGATGCTCGAGTCCATGGTGAAGAAGCCGCGCGCGACCAGAGCCGAGACCTCGGACGTGGCCAACGCCATTTTGGACGGCGCGGACTGTGTTATGTTGTCAGGTACCGTTCAGGCTGCTGCGCTTTTAATAGGGGTGGGTTCGAGGCTAATTTTCAAATTCTCGAGACTCTTGAAACGCTAAACTCTCGGAACCTGAAGTGCCGATTCTGTTTTCTAAGCACGATATTCTGCTTTGAGAATTGAAGTGGCCAGAATTTTTGCATTAATCTCTATCGACCATAGTAAAGAAAATGCAATCAAAAATATAAAAATATACAAGTTCCCGAGGCACGCTGAGAATTAATTTTATACGCGAAGAAAGTGCAAAGTTTGGAAGCTCGGAGATTTCTCGGGTTTTGGGTTTCGACGCTTCGAGAGACCCACCCCTAGTTTTCAGGCTCTGGTTCTGTGCCGAAGTGTGTCAGGTATATTAAACCAAATGGTAATTGTGAATTGAACAGGTGAGACCGCCAAGGGAGACTACCCCCTGGAATGCGTGCGCACGATGGCGAACATCTGCAAGGAAGCAGAGGCCGCCATTTGGCAGACGCAGATCTTCCACGATCTCGCGAGCAAGGCTATACCTCCGATCGACGCCACCCACGCTGTCGCGATTGCGGCTGTCGAGGCGTCCGTGAAATGCTTAGCCAGCGCTATTATCGTAATCACGACCTCCGGTCGTTCCGCGCATCTGATCGCGAAGTACAGACCTCACTGCCCCATCATCGCTGTGACCAGGTTCCACCAGGTTGCCAGACAGGCGCATCTGTTCCGTGGTATCCTGCCCCTCTATTACGAAGGTAAGGGATGTCGTATGTTATTTTCTTCGTAGATAGAGAACAAGGGATGGAGGAGCTTGATCGCGCAGACCCAAGAAGCCAGGGCCGGCGGAGCCATTATTCAAGTTGCGTGCCGCATAAACGCCATCGCGCATTTTGGCCAAGCGCGGCGGTAGGAAGAGGAAAGTTTATGAACAATTGCTGACGCAACGACGATTAATTAATTATTATTAATTTCTTCGATTCGCCGCGCTTTGCCCAAACGCGCGAAGGGATCCAACTCCCGCATAAAAGAACATATTAAATAAGGAACGGATGCTAAAATTTGAAGCCCCCAAATTGGGGTGTGAAAAATTATCCTGCATAAGGGCACCAACCATTCTCGCGCCGGCCCTGCAACAAGCAATCATTTCTTTTCTGTCCCCCTGTTACATTTGCGAGTAAAGCAATCAGCGATTATTCTTTCGACGATGAATAGCCACTTAACGGTTTAGTAGCGATTGTGCTGATGGTTAATGGAGATACTCTTTTATTTATTATGTGCAGAAGAGCCATTGGCTGACTGGGTGAAAGACGTGGACGTGCGTGTTCAATGCGGCTTGAACTTCGGCAAGGGTCGCGGTTTCCTTAAAACTGGGGAGTCGGTGATCGTTGTCACTGGATGGAGACAAGGCTCAGGATACACGAACACGTTTCGTATTGTGTACGTAGATCTTGAAGTTCCCCTGTCTGACGATGCATGCACTGTACGCAGTGAGACAGACTCGTACGAAGATATCTTGTGATCCCTGCATGTTCAATTTTGCATGCTTTGTTTAATACATCATTATTTGTCAGCTTATCGTGTCTCTGGTGGGCGGGCGAACGGGTGCAAGTGAAATTTTACCTTAGGCTTCAACAGTGTCTTTTGTCTTCTTCTTTTATGAATAGAAGTTAAAAATGAATGTTTCTTTTAACATATATGTTAAAAGCGTCCACAGTTTAACACCTTATCTTACATAGTGCTTTAAATATTCTAAGTGTTTTCCTGCGAAACATATTATTTTGACTTATACTCGTTTACCCGCCCACCAGAGATAGATTTAACTTCTTTTTAGTTGCATATACAGTTTTCCAGCTTTAGTTTTTAACCGACTTCAAAAAGGAGGAGGTTATAGATTCGACCCGTTTGGATTATTTTTTTTTATTTTTTATTTATGTTTGTCCCAGCATAACTCCTCAGCATATGGACTGATTTTGATGATCTTATTTTTATTCGAAAGGGAGCGATACCTCGGTGGTCCCATCCTACACTGAATCAGTATTGGCCCAATATTTTGCCACTTGTGGTTAATAATAAACTTGCATCAATATATATAAAACTAAAAAGTTAAAAACAAAAAATTTAAAAAGAATTAAAACCGACTTCAGAAAAATAAAATTGCACTAACAAGTAAAAAATAATTTCCTCCCTTATTTAATCTAGGACTCTCGTATCTTTTAAGTCGGCGTGCCTCGTCATTTGCACTGCGTAAATCTGGCGCCGACTTAAAAAATATGAGAGCCGTAGATTAAATAATTGAAAAATTATTTTTTACTTTTTAGTGCAATTTTATTTTTTTTGAAGTCGGTTTTAATTTGTTTCAAACTTCTATTTAGTTACATATACAGTTTCCCAGCTTTAGTATTAATACCTCCCTTCTACCAAGTCCCTGAAACTAATATTATTTGTCGCTGCACTTTGTCCCATATTTACGTAAATACCTAACTGTGTGTCATTACGTTCTCTGCGCGTGGAAGAAGTGGATTGCAGGGAAGGAGGCGTCAGTTTCTTTTTTCTGTATTTATAGGACCGTTGACTAAACGTACACTGGCTTGGTCTGCAAAGAGGAAAAGGGATTCAGTGGTTGTAGATGTCGAGTGTCCAGTATGTACGTAACATATACATACGCTGGACTTAGTAAAAATACCGAAGAGTTAACAAAACGAAGATGCCAGTAGCTGCAGTATTATGTTCTTGTCTTTACAGATGTACCTACACAAACACAGCCACACGATAGCGTGTATGCCCGCGCGTACATTATGTATATCACAGTATACATACACATGTACATATGCGAACGTATATAAATAACTTTACTACCTAATAATCATTTGCACTAGTAAATTATTGAATCTTGAATAACCGATTGCTTGAAACGAACAGTAATACTTCGATCTTTGATTCCTGTACGACGGATGAATAAAGAAACGTATTTTACGTTAACATCTTACAATACCCTATAAAACAGCACCCTCCTATCGCTCCCCAGTGATTTTCCCTATTTTCTCACGTGTACGTCGAAACGAAACTATTGCAGTAGGTATTCAATTTTTTTTTTCTCACCGTAACGTGTAACATTAACCGTTCACTAACCCATTTCAATCAAAGCCGACAAGATGCAGAAATAAATTCAGCTACAGACACCCGGACGTCATATTCACTTCACTGAAATTACCAAGCAGCCTGAACTCGATTACACCCCCACCATGATATGTTCCAATGAAATCCCGACGAAACGGCAAAAGTCGTGCCGCCGAATGCCATGGGTATACCTTCGAAGTTCACGTGACTTTCAATATTGCAATAGTATGCTCGAGATGTAGAGGATACTTGTGTTACGTAGATGATACGCCTTGAGGACGACAGGTTGGCCGACGACCAGCTACGAGCAGCGTATGAAAACACGCGTCTCGAACACGACGCGCAGCTCGACGTGAATTCTAGCTGTAAGTTAGCGAGACTCACCAGAATCATGGTCACCCTGGGTGAGTGAATGAGAGTATTCTTCTTTTTACTCTGACGAACTTTGAAGGCTGCTTTCGCCCCTTAAAAAGGCAAAAGGGGGTGTAATAAAAAAAATTCGTATTTCTTATTTTTCGGTCGGAGGAAAACTATTTGGAAGAAATCTCTATTTAGTAGCGAATAGATGAGGAAAATAGAGATAAATGTTTCGGGGACTACGTAGACTTTACTTCGAGTTTAATCGCACTGGGATCCCCAATTCGATTTCGACTGTGTTGAATATTTAAAAGTATTTTGAGATAAAGTGATGACTATGGCCATTGAACCGTAATTCGAAGTGAAAAGTCTGATAAATTGAACAGCCCTTTCTCGAGACGTCTGCAGAATCGATAGCGCGCTATTTCCCAAGACTGTTGCCCCCATCGTTTCGGTACAGGGGACGCGAATTCCTGCCCCGACGCTGTCGTAAACACGATGATAGCTGGCGCAAACATGGTCCGCTTGAACATGTCCCATCAAGAGGCGAAATGGCACGCAATCACCGTACAGTCTATCAGAGAAGCTGGGAATAGGATGTACGAATTCACCAGCGAGGTTTACCCGTTGGGGGTCGCGATGAACCTCCGCGGCCCTGAAATAAGGACGGGTGTATTCCACGGTGATAGGACGAGCATAGTATGATTATCATTCGGCTGTCTGCCAATCAGCTTATTGCCTTCAACGACGGAGAAGCGAAATGATATTAATTTACCATTCCACCTTCATATTCTGCTCGCGCTTAGGTAACCGAGCGACAGAGACACGTTTAAAGAGATCGATCCTTCACTATTGCAGGGCTACGCTGAGCTGAAAGAAGGGAATGCTGTGAAATTGGTAACCGACGATATCGCGAAACGCGCGGGGTGCGCCAGCTGCTTTTGGGTGTCTTATCGCAACTTGCCGAGAGTCTGTCGACCTGGTGATAGAATCCTGATCGATCGGGGCGCTGTCTTATTACAAGTCGCTTGTGTCCGTTAGTCGCACCCTTATTATTATTAAATAACAGCTGGTGAAGCCGCGGAGTCAATTAAAAGAAAATCAAATCTTAATACAGGCGAGACGTCCATAGTTTGTAAGATCATAAAGGGCGGTGTCGCGAGGGACGAGAAGCTGGTGCAATTATTAGACAGCGTAGTGGCGTTGCCGCAGATTTCGGACAAGGACGACGAGCATATAGAGCTGGCTTCGAACTTGGAGTGCGATTTTATCATAGTGAACCACACGCGAGATCAGAAGATGATCTACGCCGTGAAGAATCGCTTCAAAGAGATGGGTACGTTTAACGAAGGAGGCCGTGCAATAGACTTTAAAGCCTCTGTAATTTGTGAAGGTGCTACCAGGATTTGCGTGGTAGCGAAGATCTCCTCGCAGCAGGGTTTGGAGAATTTCGACGGGATCTTGCAAGCAGCCGATGGCATTCTTCTCGATCGAGCCAGCGTCGAGATAGACGTGGGCAGGGAGAAGTTGTTCCTCGTCGAGAAGATGGTCATTGCGAAGTGCATCAAAGTAAGCACCCGTGAGTTGAACGCCGTCGCGGATATTGAAAATAATCCCGCACGGTCAACACCCACCGATACCGTTTAGCTGGGGAAGCCAATAGCGCTAGCTTTCCACGTGTGCAAAGGCGAGAAATCGAGAATCGACATGAACCTGATTGCAAGCGCTGTTTTGAACGGGGTCGACACGATTCTCCTGAAAACGGGCAGCTTGGACTCGAAGGGAACCACTGAATTGTTGAAAGACGTGGACCTAGTGTGCAGGCAGGCTGAAAGCGCCCGGTGGCAGAAAGAAATCTTTGACGAGCTTAGCCACAAGGTACGCGGTCGAAATAAGGGAATGCGGTCGCTCTATTTTTTAAACTTGTGGGAAATGGAGGAGTGGGATAAAAGAACCACCCGAATTGACTCGGGCGCGGATTTAGATCGCCTAGGGCGGCAAATGTTGGACCGAAAAAATTGAAAAGGGATAAACACAGACGCCTGAGACATTTAAAAACAATTCACTTATTTTTCAATCCTAGTAGAATTTTCGGCTGGCCAACAGTAGCCATTAGAGTTGGGATATAGTTAGTGTTTTTGCCTACAAATTTCCAACATAGAGCCTACGGCAAAAAAGTTACGACAGTTTGCCAAGGAATATTCAATGTTACTAAAATAAATGCTACTAGGGATACAAGTTGCCATATTCAATTAATTTTAAAATTGTCTCGACCCTTTTAAATAAAAATATTTGATGATATTTCGCGAAAAGGACGGCAGACTGTTTAGCCTAGGGGCGGCAAATCTTCAAATCCTCCCCCGCGAATTGCGCCACAAAATGTTCCTTTACCATAACCTCTTCATCTTCTTGCCTCCACGAAAACAGGTGGCAATTCCTGTGGACCCTCTGCAATCGGTCGCCATAGGAGCAGTCGAGACATCTTTGAAATTAAACGCGGCTGCGATCATCGTCGCAACGACGACTGGTCGCAGCGCAGTCCTACTCTCGATGTACCGTCCACGGTGCCCCATCGTGGCAGTGACGCGCTACGGCGCAGTCGCAAGATGGCTGCTGCTCTACCACAGTATCCATCCACTTCACTACAGACGTAAGCGATAACTCTTGCGTCACACGGAATTTATTTACAACGCGTTGACAGCGCTGCAACTCCGCCGTGAACAAAGCGATAGCGCTATAGCACGCCGCGTTTAATTGAATTGCGAATGCAGAGGAGCCACTATGCGAATGGGGAAAGGATATGGCGACGCGGATACAGAGCGGCCTGGATCACCTGCGTACGAAGAAGTACGTCGAAGTGGGCGACGCGATTGTCGTGGTCAGCGGGTGGCGTCAAGGGGCAGGCTTCACGAACTGCATACGCGTAATTTACGCATCGACTGGGCACACGGACGACCAAGTACCCGATTTAGAGCCTTGCTGGTGAAAGATTCCTACCTTCCCCTGCCAATAATTCAATTAACAGAGGAACTGTCCCATATTCTTCCTTCTTTGAACAAGCTTCCACGAATTGTCAGATAAAACACGGTAATGAAATAAAAATCACGAGACTAATACAGGTTCGCGAGCCTTATGGTAGCATGCAGAATCGATAAGTCATAACGATGCACGAGCCCTCGAAACAGATGTGCCGTATCGAAATCAAACATCGCAGAGAACTAATCAGAGTTCCATCGAGAGGCCAGCGTGGGTTTGCCACTGTAATTGATCGATCTGTCGTAATTTTTCAATCGGCAGTGGCAATTTTCTGCGCGGCTCGCGTTACCCCTTATCGTTCGCCGATTAGGCACTGCACGGCAAACTTTCCGCGTCCCGATAAGCCGCGGGCTTGCGATACGTGCTGGTATCGTGGCGGGGGCACGTTAAACCCGCTATCCCGGAGGAAAAGCATCCTTTCTAACCCTATGATCAATGAGAACGATTAAAGATAGCCGCGAAGAAGCGGAGGTAATTTAGTTTCAGTCGTCGGATGACGTGACTCCACTTTTGCACGCCACTTATTTTAACCCCGAAAGTTTAACCATACGCGCTTCTTTGCTTCGTTAATGCCTTCGTTCACTTTTCAGTGCTCGATGTATGCAACGACGCCCAGTTTTAAGCGCACGCTACCTTCGTCTGGACACGGCGTCGAGTATTTCGTGAAATGGGTACGCAAATATTTCTTTCACCCTACACAGGCAGGACGTAGCGATCAAACAGACATTAGGATATTATATTTATTCTTTCTCCGCGCGAGAGTGTATCGTCGCCGCGCGCGCCGTCAATTAACGCGGCTATTACCGCGACCAGATACGTGTTTATTCAGACATTAACTAGCGGGATGCTCAAGTGGAAGTTAACATTAACGTCGGTACGTAATTTTATACCCTCTCGTGCTTTCTACACATGACGCACTATCGATCTCTTTTCTTATACCGTCATCTGTCTTCGCTCGTCAACGAACCCTGACGTACCCCCGCCATTAACAATTTACACCTGCCCAAATCGCCGAATGATTGAATCAATGTCCCTGGACATCTTTATTCCAGCGTTATTTATATTCCACCTTCATTGTTAAACATTTCCTCGTGACAGCGTAAGGAACAGGGAGGAGAAAAGATATTAGGTGGGTAAGGCGCAAGGTGAAGGTAAGAAGCAAGAGAAATTAAATAGGAGGGTTCAGAGAGAGAGAGAGAGAGAGAGAGAGTCGGAGAGATCCAAGATGACCCACGTGTGCCCAGGGAGACTTAGGGAGGTCCAGAGGAGTAAGGAGAGCCGAAGGGGCACGCGCGAGCTAAATTAAAAACGAGAAGAAGTAGAAGTAGTCGCGCGGACGAGGGAAGAGCCTTGGTAAAGCAGAATGGAACACTTTTAGTCGAATACGACTGAATTTCACGCACGCCGCAGAACAGAGATGGGTAACAAATTATTTGAAATACAAATTTCGTACACAAATTTTGATTTCAAATCATTTGTTGCCCATCTCTGCCACAGAAGAAGACTTCGTTCACCGTACCTCGAAGCAACGGGGTGGTATTTGGATAGAGACGGCAGAACATTAATTGAAAGTTATGCCGGGCGCCTCGGTTAAGGAATACCAAAAAGTACAGAATACCTGAGCAGAAGGGACGCGGAAATGAAAGGGAAGGGTACGAGAAGGGAACGCTTGCGCAATTGGGGTGGTCGCGCGCTCGCTTTTGAACAGCCACCGGTGCTCATACTCCCCACCCCTCAAACACCCCTGTATATATACGAAGACGCCCTGACACCGTCTCATTTCGTATCGTTACCATCGTGTCGCGAGATCCGCTCAATTTCCCGCAACGGACCCTTCTGAGCAACGAAGTCGTTGAACCATCAGTAACGCCTTGATCCTTGCTTCTCTCGCACGGTGAGTTTCTTCATTCTGTTCTGAATATTGTTGTCTTCGAATTGCAATTTTCCTATGCTTTTCTCAGTCTCGTGGAAAATAGTGGCGAGTGAAAATTTATTCGAATTTCTTCACTATACTTTTTTTAATAATCGGTGATTTACATTCGTTTCCATTTCATTTCTTCTTCTTTCTTCTGTCCGTTTTAAAACAGTCCCCAGTTCATCGCGTGCATTGCGTTTGCAACAATCGACAGTTGCGTGTGTGACAGAACGTACTACCATAATTAATTTTCCGCGTCGCGCGAGATCGTTAAATAAATTAGGTCAAAATTTCAAAGCCCTCCGTGTTAACATTGTGTTTTATTTATTCTCCTTCGCCTTTTATACCGTTCGGGCTCTTTCTACAATTTCAACGATGACTCCTTCGTCTCAGTCGGACAATAATCGTGTCTGATTCTGTATTCGACTTGCGGCAGAGATCCCTGCTATTGCTGTAATAAGGCAAACGTCTCGAAATCGTCCCCGTTGAAAGCGCCCCTAATCGCGACCGGGGATAAGGAAGCGTAATGAGATCGTTAAGAGGATTCAGCCCTTCCGTGAATACCTTGTCAATTTAGACTCGTTTGCTTCGTTAGATCACAATTCAAATGGACGAACGAATATTAAATCGCTCGCGGGATCATTTGGCTCCGCGATTCCCCACGGATTTACGCGATTAAACAAGACCGCGATTATTCTGTACAAACTCTCTTCCGTTCTCCTTGAATATTTTATTCGAGAGAGCGATCGCTTTGTTATCGATTATATAATTTGCGAGTATTCGTTTGCTCGCGATTATTATGGCGCAACTGAAAGCTGCGATTGTTTCAAGCCTCTTCGGCCGTACAATTCCAAGCTGTTTACGAATCCCTTTGTTGGGATTCCAAGAACGTGATTATGTTCGGCGAGGCGCGCCGTTGAACAATATTAATATTCCTCGGACATTGTTTATAGTTAAATAAACCCTCTATTTTATGGGCACAACGGAGACACGCGAAGTGACGCATTAAATTATGCACGTCGGCAGGGAAGCTGAATGCACCGGGTCTACGCAAACTTCGAGGCCTTAAATTATATAAAAGTTTTGATGAAATTTGAAACGGCAATATTCGCCGGCGAATATTCGCAATTTCCATACGTTAATGTACGATTAATCGCATTCGTATTTTATTATTCTACGCGACAAATGAATGTGAAATTCAATTTACACTTTCGAGATTACTTGTCGTTCCATCGGTTCGCGAACAAAATGGGCAACTCAAATCAAAGGAAGGAAGCGGGGATAAAATAATTGGAAAATCATTGCGAAAAGTAACGCAATCGTGTATTTGAACTTCGGTAGGTATAACAACTTTTTTCATGCATAAAAATCGCATTCGCACGGTTGCGAATTTTGCTCGATGCTCTTCCTGCTTCTCGCATTAATAATCTGGTGTGCGGTTCGAGCACAATAGTCGTAAAGTTCTCTCTCGGGATTTTAAATTCAAACAAATCCCAATCCCCTCAAAACGAAGCAGATTATTTTTATAATAATTCCGTTGCTTAAAATTCGTGCTTGCACCCCTCTTCGGCTACTACTGTATATCTATGTACGTCATTCGTACGGCTAAAAATATTGTGGCAAAATCGATAGCCCAAGTGTCCCCTTGTAAATGTTTCGTCCACGAAAAACCTTAAAAAAGCATGTTAAATTTTACGTCCAGTACGGGGAAGTTCTACGGTAGCCAGACAAATTTTTATTTAATTAACTAATATGCGGATTGTAAAAGACGATTCACATTTCACGAATATTCTGCTGTACACGATACTGTAACTAATATAAAATTATTTTTAGAAACCTAAGAAGATGTCAGCTAAATTCTACATGAAATCCGTTCTGCTTTTCGTTGCCATCGCGTTCGTCGTTGGCGTTGAAAACTACGTTGACTATGGAGGTACGTTAACTGCACAAGTCTCACTTGTGAAGTCAGAATTAATTGCAAATAAATTGCGAACATTACCAGAAGAAATGTCAGAGAAATTGATAAACGGAGTGGAGTAATTGCACCCTTTCTAATCTGTATTTTATGAGCCAATGTACACAAGATTCTTCTCTCTCTCGCGGAACGGCAGAAAATCGAACGGTTCCTTTGGGAAGAACATCCACCGTGCAATCTCTGAGAGATTTCCAAAGGTCGCTGCTTTGAGAATAAATTCTAGCCGACTACTCGATTCATATAAATGCGATGATTACTGCAACCGTTTTCTTTGAAATTCTATTCGACCCAAGTGCAATTTAATGCAACGTCTTTTTTATCTCCAGGTGTTCTCGTACTATAACAGTTTAACTTTCGACTTACTTTACTGGAATTTGTACAGAGTCAAACGTTCTGGTGATATACTTAGTTTCGATTGAACTTTCTTTCATAATCGATTGAACGTTTTTCCCGGTATCCAGAAGACATGCCGGAGAAAACTCCGGGAGAGAACATCCAGGAGCTTTACAGACTCCTGCAGCGCACTGCTTTAGAAAATGCTGGATTCGCCGAGGTCCCACTGGAACATTTAATGATTCGCAAGTCTCAGCGATCACCCTCGCTGCGTCTACGCTTCGGCCGCTCCGATCCTCGCCTTTCTGTGAGCATACCTTCTTACTTTTCAATAACTTTTCCTATTTTCACGTACGCCTACTTCAATGCTGAATTTTCCGACATCGCTGCCTTTAATGAGTAATCTAATAACTAGTGGCGCACTCAGGATTTAATTTTAAGCCGAGTTGAAGGGATAAAAATATTTTCAATACAAATTTAATAAAATTCATGAGGTGATTATAAAAATTTATTTAAAGAATAAAATTCTGTTTTCTTTTCTTCTTACAAAGACCCTTCTTTGGGGGTGCTAGGGAACTAGTGGCGCACTCAGGATTTAATTTTAAGCCGAGTTGAAGGGATAAAAATATTTTCAATACAAATTTAATAAAATTCATGAGGTGATTATAAAAATTTATTTAAAGAATAAAATTCTGTTTTCTTTTCTTCTTACAAAGACCCTTCTTTCGGGGTGCTAGGGACCTTTAGCCCCCCTCTTAGTCAGTGCCGATTGGAAATGATTTCGTCAGTCATTTCTATTTTTCAGATGGCAGGCTTCTCAAGATCCATGAACGGCATTCCATTCACGAGATTCGACGACAATTAAACGAAAATGGATCGTCCCTCTACCACCCAGATCTCCCCACGTGTGTATAAAGTGCTTGGAACGTGCAACGATTGCTTCCTCTGGTATCAATATTATCATTTACTTCTGTTTCATTATCTTCGTTGTCATGTGGGACAATGTCTGACGATTTTATTCGAAGGGGTGACTCGAACAGAGCTATCTAGTAATTTACTTCAGTTTCTCGAATCGATTTATTCAGATCTATCAAGTGGTTTGTGATCTATCAATTTTTCGCGGTCATTGAATGGTAGGGAGACGAAGTATAAATGTACCAGGTATTGTAATTTTTACCATTAATAAACGATATGTGCAATTTGATGAAAATAAGTAATTCCATAAATATTAAAAAAGAAACTACAAATTTTTAAATTAAGTACAGATATTTATTTTCTATTTTAATTACAGTTTTTGCGAAAATTCGTTTTTTAGGAATAATTGAATTCGAGAACCGTTCTTTTCAAAAGTCGGTTTTTGTATAAACCATATTTATAAGGTACAATTATTTCTTAAACAATGGAGATCGCTTTACTATTTGAAGTGTGCCGTCTTCACGGAAGTGCAGAGCTTCTTAATACACTGCATCGCTTCTCTGTCCTCGCGTGTCAGCTCACCCACATTTTTGAACTCCGGGCGCAACAGAATTTGACTTCGCACACGTTTCGGTGTGATGGACAGTGGCATCGTTAGAGCCTTCCTCCAATTCGTCTTTTCGTACTCGATGAGGAACTGAAAAAGTTATTCTCAGGGTGGCACGAAGACATTTATAATGCTTCCATCCGTTCGATCATTCGCTGATAAACTTTATCAAAAACAATTTCAATACTCGCCTGATCGAATACGGTGTCTTCGATGTGGAACATTATGTAAGTCAATGGCTTCGCGAGGGGATAAATCTGTGGTACATTGATTAAGTGCTTCTGGATATCATTGCGTCGTAGATTGTCCAGGACCAAGTCAGATGCACGAACTAAATACTCGTGTGTTATCTGGAATACAAATACTGTGCAAGGGATCCAATTTAATTCGAGCACTAAGCTTTCAATTTCCCACTAGATTACAGATTAAAAGTTTAGCAGGGAAGCCACTGAAGCTAACAGAATTTTGCGTTACATACTTTTAAAGCTTGCCGCCCAGATTTGGTGAACAACAATTCGTCGGTGTCCGTTTCGATGATCGAAGACGCAGCTTTCGATTCGCCAATCTGCGCGTTCGCATTCGTTGTGGAAACACTAAAATATTTCAATTCTCCCATAAACTTCCGACTAATACATTCATCTACAGGCAATCATTCCTAATACACCGTTTTGTCATTTACAAAATCTTTGTAGCAATGTTTAATTTACAAACTGAAGTTATTGAGAGGTGCTGCAACTCTAAATTGCAAATGATGTCTTTCGATCGAGCGAGTCGCTTAACTCGTAAAATGTTTAAATCATCGCGACGACGCTTACTTCTCCTTCACAAGTTGGAAGAAATCGTCGATCTGAGCCGTGTGCTTGTCGTCCTCGTCGATGCTGCAAATAGCCTCGGCTAAGGCGATCGCGACCCCAGGCTTGTCATTGCAATCGAAGAAGTTCAATTCGCGGTCCCTTTCCGCGGGAGCTGGGCAATCCCTGGCCTCCGCGGTTCCCTCTTTCGAGAACTCGAGAAGTGCGGCGTAAAGGGACGCGCAAAGGATGTGAAGAAGAACGTTGCCACCGATCGGGTGGCAATGCGCTGGGATATTGTCGTTCAGCGCTAGCGCAGTCTTGAGAATGGCGGGTGGTAAGGTCACGTATAATTCAGCGAAGCAAGCAATTACCAGCGACATTGCTTGGTAGACACTAGCCCCCGTCTGAAAATTATAAATTCGATTAATCGACAAGTGGCCCCTTGATGCTACAAATAACGGGAAGTTGGGTCCTTAATCTTGAAACATTAACTCTTCAGGTGGAAAGTTTGAAAATGCTGCGCGCTATGGTTTCTGAAAAAGGACCCATAATCATTTCAAAGTCGATCAAATTAAATTCTATAACGATTAGTAACATATTAGGGTTTGTCGGTTTTTAAAAACCGGGTTTAAAGATCGTTTTTTTATAAATTTGTAAAATTCGAAAACCGGTTTTTAAATTTAAAAAAAAATGGTTTTATATACAAGAATTAATATCTATTTAAAATGCACTAATTATGTAATTAAAAACGTTAACATATTTACTTGAAATCACCTCGGACACAAGCATATTGTAGTAGGTAACAGTTTACAGTAAAACTAATCTTCATGAGTTCATATTTTCGGTAGAAAAATAATAAATGAAATAAAGATTTATAATACGGATTTTAGTTATTTTTTTCCTTTAGTTTTGTATGCGGTGTATTTTATAGCGATATATTAAATAACAAAGATTGTACCGATTTTAGTTACTTTAGTTTTTTTTTATTTATTTAGTTTTGTACAGATAGAGTATATTTTATCTTGTTACGTTTTTGTGATTCCATTAATATTAAAAAAAAACTGAAAAATTTAAAACTAAGTGCAAATATTTATTTTCTATTTTAATTATATTTTTTTTCTGATGTTTTCCGAATAATGGAATTCGAATACCGGATTTTTCAAAAGTCTATTTTTGTATAAACCCTATAACATATCGAAGGGACGAACTAATTAAAACCGGGAACTCTAATAACGTCCACTATTGCACTTGCTCGCCCTCCACCCATTGATGACCAATAAAAGACCACGCCACAGCGCAGGCTAATGACAGCCGCTCTTCAAATCCGCGTGGACAGTCCTCAACCCTATTCTTACTCCTCTCCTTGTCGCACACACGCAGAACACCGTCCCCCTTTTTTCTGAAACTACTTGTTCGCACCTTGTTCCCCCCTGATCTATCGAGCACCGACGATAAAGAAGCCGCCGCGCCTCGGGCCACGACCCCCTTGTTCGCACCTTCGCGAGTACAACCGCCTTGGTTTTTTTCTGCAAGGACGTACACGCATCGCTCCTCTCCCTCGCACTCCCCCTAAACTTTTCCTACTTGTTCACACATTTTTTCTCCACGATTCCGCGAAGCACCGAGAAAAAAACCTGTTCCTCTCGGGCTCACCTCTTTTTTTCTCGCCTTAAGTAAACAACTCGGCTCGTCCGTCTCGCGCGCCCAAGACTCCGCTCGTCCTCTTTCCACGCGTTTGAAGACCGAGTCTGTCCCTTTCCCGGCACTGGTACGCGTTACTTCCCCCCGCCTCATTGGTTATCGAAAGGGAACGCGATTGACAGCTGTTCGTCTGATCCGCGTGGACATGCTCGTCCGTCTTTCTCACACGCGTACGACGCTTGCTATCAGTTTCTCTCGCTCTTCTGCTCTCGTTCTTATTGGGCATTTAGGAAATCCTGGTCTTCCTGATTGACTGTCGCGTTTCTAATCCGCGTGGACAATTCTCGTCCTTCTTGCACGCGAGTGTAACTTCGGCCGTCCTCCTTGCACACGTTTATGGCTTTGTCGGTAGTTCTTACACGTGTCCGAGATTTTTTCGCTGTTTTTTTTCTGGCCGCTAGTTGTTCACACTTTTTTTCCCTCGGTTTGTGGAGCACCGATAAAGGGGTCGCCGCCCGGGGCTCGCTCCTTAATTGACTCTCTAATCTTCGACGCGCGTTTAAAGAGGGGCGCTGTCCAAACTGCCACGCAGATTTCAAATTTAACACTTTGATAGCGATGACTGGGCCCTTACGAGCCCAAGTGTAATGATCCCAGTGGCGCACTCAGGATTTAATCTTGGAGGAGCCGAGTTCGACGGATAAAAATATTTATAATACAAATTTAATGAAATTCATGAGGTGATTATAAAAATTTATTTCAAGAATAAAATTCCGTTTTCTTTTCTCCTTACAAAGCCCCTTCTTTGAGTAATAGAGAAATCCTTGGGAATCGAAGATTCGAAGTGATTAATTACTCCGAGTAAAAGAAAGTAAGGTAAGTATTCCCTTATTCCCAAATTCCAAGAAAGTACGCGCGTACTTTCTTACCCGCTCTCAAACTTAAAGTTATTATATCAAACTTGAGCGGGTGAAATGAAATTGAAGAAATAGTGGCTCACTTTCACGGCTTCCAAGAGTATCTCGATGATCGGCTGCATCATGCCGTTCAAAGGATTCAGAATTGCGTTCAGCCACGGCGGCCTCGACTGATTCCAAACCTACTCGGGCACAGGTGGCGCAAGCGCATTACAACTATTTCTATCGTATCCGCTACATCGAGCTTGAAATAAATACCTGCTGGCGATCGAGGTACCTGGACCACTCGCGATGCTGCTTCAAAGCTGGCACGATCACGCGGCCTGGCTCCTTCGCGGTGCACGTCAAAATGTACGTCAGACTGTAAAGAGTGGTGGCCGGTGTGATTTTCAATGATCTGTCGCACGTTGCGCTGTTGCACAGGAAACCGTCGCAGCTCTTTCCACCACCTCGCAGCTTTTCTATATCGTTGAAATCGTCTTCGGAGATATAATCGCCGGACTCGTGAATCAGAGTGTTTAATAAAATCTTCGACACCGCGTAATCGCTCATGGAGATCACCTGTAAAAACATTCAAGCACGCGGAATCTTAAACCGGGAATCCACCTAGAAGCTAAGCTATGCTATGCTACGTTTTAAAATAATTAGCCTCGATATATTCTTATGAGACCGTTTCCACCAAAAGCTAAGCTAAAACATAGCACAGCTTAGTTTAGCTTCTCGGCGGATTCCCGGCTTTAATATCAATTTCGCGAGGCCTATCGTTTCGCTCGATAACCACCTTCATCAGCTGCGGCAAGTTCGGTTGCGGTTGGTGCCTGAGTACGTTCAGCTCTAAGATCGCAGCTCGATCTTCGGGCAATTCTGAGACGTGGACTTCGGAATCGATCGAGCCCAGCAGATTCGGGGCGCATATTAGCAGCCAGGGTGCAGGTCCGCGACGCGGTTGCAGAATTTTTAAGCTCTCCAATCCGCCGCGGAAGACCTGCCATTGAAAGTGATCGCGTATATTCGACGGGCTTGCACGCGATCGTTTCCGAATCATTCGGTTCTCGTACCTGGTACAATTCTTGGAGAGGCGTGCCTCTTAGCAACAGGCAGACCAACAATTCGTTGCACTTGGCGTGCAGGTCCCTGATAGCGACGGGCAGCTTGTTTAGCTTCATTCCGATCAGCTCGCTGCCGCTGACGCAAGCCCCTAATGCCAGATAACCGGTGCAGCAGAGGACGTTGTAGGCATCCGTCCAAAATTGCTCGGACCTCGCTAAACTCGGTCGACCCTGTTACAGTTAGTGGAATCTTGAAACGAGTTAGCTAAATGATTTATCAAATGAATAACGCGGAGGCTTACGTAGACGAATCTTGTGACGATAATGGAGAGAGACTCGTTTAGCATCCCTGAAAAAATTCGCTGCGCCATTTTCGGGGACACGGTGTTCCATAAATCGGCCTTGGTCCCTGAGCATACAAGATTCTGAGATAAGGGAGGATTTGGAAGTTCCCTGGTTCTAAGTTAACAGGCTCGTCGCCCTTTGCGTGAAATATCATCGAATATTTTAATTTCAAAGTTAATTTGATATGATAACTCGTATATGAGTTATTGCTAATTTTCTAGCCTGAGGAAAAAAGGAATTGTTTTTAATATGGGTGGATTCGAAGGTAAATTTGAAATTCTGTAATTCTTGAAGCTCGAAACTTTCTTGGGTTTCGAGGTTTCGACGCCTCGAGAAATCCATCCCCATTTTCTGAAGTTATTATTATTTTATTATTAATCGCCTTTATTGTTGCGAAGCCTAATCGTGAAACTAAAATAGAGGCATCAACAAACAAGCATAACGAATATTAAAAATAGAGTAAAAGTAATCTTAAGACTTAACGCTAAACCTGAGAATAATAATGAAAAGTTGCCTCAAGCCTCTTTGTCTAACACTTTTTTAATCTCTTTCGGCCCAAAATTTGCCACCCTAGCTTACAGTCTACTTAAAACACTTAGCCTACACACAAATCCACCTCTGTTCCAAGTTCTCGGAGAGTCTGAATATTTAAGGGGCGTGAAGTGCTAAAAGAGGGTGGAATGTGGGGATATTAGTCCTACTAAATTCATTAGCCACCCTCCAAGTACGGAGCTCAATAAAGAACCTAAAGTGGTAGGTACTACGTCACGTTGAGTGTAATGTAACGTTATTTTTTTAGTGTAATGCAGAGGTCGATACTGCCACGTTCTACTTGTAGTAATTCGTTTGATCCCAGCAGGGATTGTTACTGTCTTATTAGACAGGGCTTAACCCACATACGTCGCGAGGTTTTACCGTTGTACTTGCTTTTTACTATGGCCCTTTTCCTCGGAGAATTGCATAATTTCTTCCAGGCCCGATCTAAGGGTGAGGGGGCGCAAGCAGGGGAAATTTGGGGGCAGGGAAATTGGTAGAAGGAGAAAATTAAAATCAATAAAACGAAGGCTTTTGTTATTCAACAGATGCCAACGAAAAATGTCACTCGCTGTGAAAAATTACATTTTAACATACTTATTTATAATCTGAATATTTAAAGCAGAAAGTTTATATGCTTCTGTGTAAACTCTGGGGTTGCGACATGTGTCCCAGCTCATTACCCACAGCTAATCCAGATGAATGTGATTAATTTCAGAAAAACAAAATAAATAACAATTTTTTTTATAAAATCAGAATCTAAATTTCGGGGCGAAGCCGATTAGTAAAGCTAGTTGAATATAAAGGGACCCCGAGCTTGCTATACTAAGTTTATTATTACATCGTTAATCACGTTACCTTGCATATACAGCCACCACATTTGTATCACGAAAGAGCATCGTTCCCGCTCGAAGAAGGACTTGTTATCGTGCCAGCTAAGGGAGTCGGCTTCGTTCAATATATACAACGAGATCAAACGGCAATGCAGATCTAATAGTCTCTCTGCCACAGCCTCTGCCATTTCGTGATAAGACTTATACGATTTGTTCAGCTTCTCGCTATGAATAATGAAACGAGAGGACTGTAATCAGATTAGTCTGAGTATCGTGCTTCCCCCGACTGAGTTGAGAAAGAAGACAATAAGCTCCCTTTAAGGAAAATGACCTAAGCGATGTTGATAGGATCAAGTAGCAAATTAGAACTACCTTGTCTGAGAAGAAATAACACTTTTAGCTTGCTGGCAATAGCACCACAAACAATTCCTGATTACCGCGGCTGCTCCCAAAGTGGCGGTCAACACAGTCAAGTCAGCATGATCTAGCGATTCCTGAATGAGCAGATGCAAATGTTCTGAAATCATTCCGGGGCTAATGTGAGCCTCTCTTTTCAAGTTGCAGCTCTCGATTGTCTTTTATTAAAGAGGCACGTCGCACCTAATAATTGCTCAGCGGTGTCGACAACGACCAGCACGAACTCAGATGGCTGAATCGTTTTTATAACTCCGCCCTCGCCTCCTGCGCTCGCAACAGTCTCCTGCTCCGTTGAATTTGATAGTCCAGAGCGACGCTTGAAGGCAGCTTGAAACTCTACCTCCCACCACGCTACGATCTTAATCGCCGAAAATGAAGCGTGCCGCGGGAAATCGAGCTTCCCGCCGCATATACGCGCGCATAACGGCTCCTTCAGCACTGTCTGCATCTCCTGCATCGTCGTAGTAGATTAAGTAGATCATAGAATATTGGAGTACTTTAAGGGGACATTCTACTTTGATCGGCTGAAAAAGAGAAGCTCCTTTTGAAGATTTTTTTCTCAATAAATACAGCATAAAATGATATAAATCTTTTTGGAATTTATTAAGCTACTCTTGTATTATACAGAGAAAATTTTTTTAAGATTTTTTTATTTGTTGCAAATGTGTTTTTTATAGCGTCAATGTGACACCTGCAAAATGTTGTCGGAAGATAATTGAGATTTTTCTCGAGGAACATTCGAGAAAACAGGATTTTTGGGGAAGTATTTCTTTCAAATCAGTGCTGTTTTGTTATTTCTTAAGAAAAATTGTTAATCGAACTACGGGCGATAGCGACACTCTTTTGTTTCAGATAAGCCTGAGTCGGGAAATCACCTCTTTTTGGTAGGTGTCACATTGACGCTATAAAGAAAACTTTGCAACAAATTGAAAAATATTTTAAAATTTTTTTTGTATACTGTAAGAGCAGCTTAATAAATTCCAAAAAGATTTATATCATTATATGTTGTATTTAGTGAGAAAGAAATCTTTGAAAAAAGCTTCACTTTTCGACCGATCAAAGTAGAATGACCCTTTAAAGAACATTTCCGTGGATATTTTTCATATCGGTGCCGGGGTGGATTTGGGGATCTGGCACCCCTAGGCTAGCGTCTGCCGCCCCTTCCATGAAATATCATAAAAAAATTTAATTTAAAAGAGTTAAGACAATTTTAAGATTAACTCAATATTGCAACTTACATGTTTCACTTTACAGGCCTCAAACTTTTCCAATCTCTTCCACCCCAAATTTCCCACCCCCCAAAATGTGCCGCAATGCTTACAGCTATTTATCCTAGATACAAATCCATCCCCGTATCGCTGCTCGATAAATCCACATTCTACGTTTTGAAATTCTCGAGTTTTCCTCTAATTAAAGTATACCTTATTTATATTTGATGAATTACAGGTCACCGTTACCTGATAATACTGCATGTCCCGTTGCAGCAAAATTCTAACGCGATCCACTAAATTTCCATCTTCCATAATCTCCATTGTCGCTATCTGTTCAATGCACAACAGCGAAATTAAAAAGACAACGAGGCGCCGAGTATTTATCAGTGCGAGAATGTGAAAGGGTAGAAGATTCAGCGGTGCTTAAAAATTGTACACTTTATTTACATAATGGGAGAATTTATACACAAAATTTACACAGGATTGATGTTCTCTACGATCTTAAATTGTAGACTTGCGCTAGGCGCAGGGATGTGCAGAGTTCTACGCGTGCTGCTCTATCATGCAGATAGTTTACGACGTCATGAATACTCACATAAATATGTTACAATGTATCGTCTATTTTATACAGCGGCTTATATACAGTAACTGAGATTTCTTTATTTCCAGTAGACAAATATAACGGTTCGCTTAAATGCTGTTCATCGCAGCTTCCTTCTCTTTCCCACTGAACGAGCATTTCTCGAAAACCGTCGGACACCTTGTTACAACTGGGACTTCGTTGTTAAGCAACTCGTGCAACGTCTTTCCATCGTGCCTGTACACCCATTTACCGTTTTCGAAGTCGTATCGCTTCGGCCCAGACTTTGGAGACGACAGCCAGATTTGCTTGTTCGGAGTTTGGCGATTTATAACGTAAGTACCGTGAGGGTTGCCGAATTTAACGGTCAATACGCCGTCCTGCAAGATCGATATATAGTACACAAAGACCATTAGACGCAAACGAATAGCGAGTATAATAGAACGCGTACTCCGTACGATACGTCCGCGTCTGATAAATGCGGCGTTTGCTCGATCAGTTCGTCGAAGTACTCCGTCAAAGACTCGAGGGTTTCGTCCGATACTTTCTCAAACTGTATAGCAGTGAGTTCTCTGTAAGAAGAAGGATCAACGTAGGAAATGATTTATCGTTCGCGTGTTTAAATGAAAATTGGTAAGGTACAGCTGGGTGAGAATGAATACTTACTGATTGGTTGGGTATCCCTCGTCATTACTCGAGCTGAAATTTGCTATAAGTGGATGGTTTGCCCTTCTGAAATCATTGCTCCTGTTTAACCATCTCCGTTGATGCAACGCGAAGTAACCTACAACGTTCCTTTCACATCGTGAGTTGATTTGTCGAGCCAAATTTCTGCTGGCAACATTTGCTACCGAGTCACAAGATAGAAGACTGAGAAGGCCAGTCCTTCTAAAGTTCCTCGTTAGTAGCATACTACAAATTTTTCATGTATCCTCTATCGATCAAACAAACAGAGCGCACAGACGACGTCAACTTGTGCGCCCTCTACATCCGCTATATAATGGAACACATGATTCGCACACCTTGCGCGCCGCGCTGTTACATATTTGCTTTTAAAAGTAAAGAAATAACTAAAGTAAGATGTTTCTCGTGTCCCATTGAATTTCAAACCCTTCTATTCATTATTTAACGGAAATCAATAATAGTTTAGATTAAGACGACGGTTATAAAGACAAAAGAGACATGAAATAATATTCTTTAACCCTTTAGCGCCCGCACCTAGATCCCGTTGAAGGAAAAATATCCCGTTTTGTTTTTATCGTTAAAAATGGTCTGAATTTATATATTTTTATTAAAAATTTTTTTTTTTTTTTTCAAAGGTCAAAATGCATAAATCCAAAGAACACAGGGTTCAGATAAGTCCAACTTTCTTCAGTGAATATAACTACGCTAAACTTGTATTATTTATACTGTTGCGAACAGTGAAATGCGAATGCAAAAGGCGAAACGGCAAAAAAAATAAATGTATCATATATGATACGTTTGGCGCTAAAAATCAATCTTCATCGCTATTTTCATTGATAACTCAAAGGATTGTTTGCAAAATCCACCCCCACAAAATTAATTATTTCTAAAATAAGTATCCTATCCGTAATAATTGATTTACAATTCGGTAAAAAATATATCAAAATATACAGCTAATATGTAGCCATTCTCCTCCTTTGTTTCATTCATTTATCTTAAGTAGTATCCGATAAAAAGAAATGATAAATTTAAGGGCTTTTACTCCCATGTTATTCTTAAACGAGAGGGTAGAGATCTGAAACTTCACGGAATGTTTATCAAAAGATAACAAAATTTGTCGAGGAGGCCGTTTGCTCGTTCTTACCTTTCTAGACTCTTTGAATGGCCAGCTCATTGCTTATACCCTTAAACACGCATCTTCTATTCTAAATGAGGAAGTTCCTGCGCACTGTTCCTGGACTGTCCCATCGGGATGCCCCGGCATACCCAGAGATGCCCCGTCAGCGAAGCTGAGTGGCGATTAGTATAAGAAAGAGGGGTTTCGAAGAGCTGCAGAGAATCGGCACGGTCAGGTCAGTGCAGAGCCGACTATCCGCGGAGCGTTTGTTTTTCTCGCCTCTCAATGACCTCGCGCCTTTTCGCAGATAAGTCTTATTAAAATTGTGGAATCGGTGGCTGCGGCAGACATGATCTCGCACGGTGCTACCATCGCTGCGATATTCCTCGCGGTTCTTTCAGCCTTCGAGGACTGCGCTCGACTAACGGATGGTTACGTCTTGCCGACACCGACGTTCGAAATTCTGCAGCCGTCAGGAATTCGGATATCGGTACCACGTGAGTGAATAAGAGTAATCTTCATGTCTAAAGCAGAAATTTTAATATGTTTGTGCGCTTGTCTGCCGCCTGAAAAACTTTCGAACGGCAAACTTTGAGACATCACTATATCTTCGGCAAAGAGAAAAACTAAAAAATATTTTTTTATAAAATCGGAATCTAAATTTCGGTAGACGCTGACAACTTGAAGCTTCAACTGCTTTGTACAAAATTATATAGTGCTTGGATAATTATGTCAAGGCTTTGCTTCAATTATTACTGGCTTTAATTTAGCGATTCGGTTTATGAATGGCAGCGGACGCTAAGGAAGGCGGAAGTGTTTGGAAATCAATGAATGGTGTCAGTTGCTCTGTGGTGTAGAAATGATGTAATGTTTATAGATATTCGATTCTTGATTGCAGAGGCGTAGCTAGGATTGCATTCGAGAAGGGGCAATAAATAGTGAAATGGAATTTTGAATTTATGTACGCGTTTAGGAGTCAATATACCCGGGATCGTGTGATGAGCGCAATTACTTCACAATTCAATTTATTTTTATTTCGTAATAAATTAATTGAATTCCGCACGAACCGCTAATTTATTCAAATTTTTGCCTTTGCCAAAGAGGGGAGGGGAGTCGAGCCCCCACCGCTGCCCCACTCTTCGCTACGCACATGCTTGATTGCGCCCTGCTATAGTGATTCCCCGAGAATTACTAAGCGTTTCCTTGCTTATCACGATTTCCTTGAAAACCCCGGCGTCATTCACGCGAGAGTACTTAATAGAAATGTCAAGTAGACATAGCGATACTTTATAACACTGGAAGGTAGATATAAAAGTTGATATTTTCCTTTAATTTGCAAGTAAATTAAAGAACCCAAAGTAGAGTGCTATCTGCTCAAAATTGAAATTCTTTCGCGCGTGCCCGCTGCCGTAATATTTTCATAAAATACAAATTGCCCCGTTCTTCTCTCATAATCCCACTATACTCTCCGTTCCCTTTTTATAGATGAAGAGGGGATGCAATTTTTCGCGTTCCACGGGAACGTGAATACGGACATCGGGCCCAGCGAATTGGGCGCAATATCGGGTGAGGTATACAGGCAGAGAGGGAGGAAATGGACCGTTCAAAAGGAGGGTGTAACCGTAAGGGATGGAGACACGATAAATTACTGGATATACGCGCAGGTTAATGGGACCGCGTACAAAAGGATCGATCTTACGATAATCCATGGTAAGTGTATGTATACTCCAGTCAGGTCCGGCTCCCAACCAAAATTAAAAAGCTGCGTATTCTTAAAATTGAGAAGGGGCGCCAAATGGTCTCCTCATTGTTGGAATTTTTTAAAATATTTTTACTTTATAAAATAAACTTTTAAATGAAATATTACAAGGTGTGCTGCAAAAAGCTCGAATAAATGTTATGGAGGGCGCAATTTGGCAAATTCTCGTAGGGCGCAAAACTGCAAAATGCAAAACCTAGAGCTTCACTGCAGTCTATTCGTCGATGACGAATAAAAGTAGGTGCTTTATGATTATACAATTTACAGTGGAACGAGATGGAAACCCCATGGCCACCGGATTAGTGTTCAATGAAACTTTCGACTCCCTCAACCACTCAACTTGGGGGCGAGTTATTAAATTCCCCTTAAGTCCTGTAAGTTATAAAAAATACTTGTTCCGCGAAATTTCTTGTACCGTGATCTTTGCGTTGCAGGATTACGAATTTTGCGTCTACCACAACGGGAACCACAGAGAATTAGTAGAAACTGTGGACGGCGTGCTCCGTATAAAACCTTTAATTCTAGAAGACTATTACGGCGAAGGTGCGACCGCGATCGGAAACACGGAGCTCGGAGGGTGGGTGTAATTCAACGTGCCTTTGGTATTTATCATTTTTACTGTCTGGATAATTCGATACGCTTCGATTTCTCGCAGCTGCACCAGCACCCTGCCGGCGGAGTGCAAACGGAAAGCCAGTGCTTTTAATATTCTGCCGCCCGTTATATCCGCCAGATTCACCACCAAAGAGACCTTTAATTTCCGATACGGTAAGGTCGAGATAAGGGCGAAATTTCCAGAAGGCGATTGGTTGTACCCAGGCAAGTGTTACTTCGAAATCATTATAAATACTTAAACTTCTTTCGCCTACATTTCACTCCACGTTCTTCCCTTTCTACGCGCCGAACGCAACGTTTCTACGCCAGCAATGTAATTTATTATATCTTTAATTGCAACAGAAATGTGGCTGGAGCCGAAGTATGACAATTACGGTGCCGGATATTCCAGCGGGCGCGTGCTTCTCGGCCTTGCTCGCGGGAACGACAATTTAATTAACGCCACAAGCGGTGAAATTTTCGATTCGAGGAAATTGCAGTTTGGGTTTAGAATCGGTGCGGCCGGAAACGTTGAAAACTACATGCTTTCCAAGATAGAAGAGACTGACCCGAGATGGACGAAAGAGTTTCACGTTTACACGACGATTTGGAATAGCGATGGGTTCGAATTTTTGGTCGACCACGAGGAAGTTGGCAGATTGGTCCCCGGAGGGAAGGGATGGATGAACAAACAATTTAATAAAATGGCCCCATTCGATCAAGAGGTGCGTTGCAGATTGTTTCGTAAATAATTGCTTGCTTATATATCACAAATTTAAATGGAGGAGTGGGAGGATGCCCCTTAAATTATGCAGCTGCAAATTTATATTATCGCAAGTATCTATTCGTTGAATCCTCCTCTTCTTTTTTAAATAGTTTTATATTACTATCGGGCTTGGAGTCGGTGGTATAAGAGTATTTCCTGACGGAACGAATAGTTCGGGGACTGCAAAGCCATGGAGGAACCTTGGAGCCAAGGTATGAACCACATACCTTCTGCGAAGCATGTACACGCTACGTTAAGGAATTCACGATATTTGGGGCGTTTCAGGCAATGCTGAAATTTTGGCAGGCGAAAAATCAATGGTTACCGAGCTGGAAGCGACAGAGTGGTAAAAAGGCCGCCTTTGAGATCGATTACATCCGTGTGTGGTCGTTTAATTGAGAAAAGAGACACGCTAAGGACGACACCCCTATTTCCGAAAGAAAGTAGGAAATAAATGAAAGATTGTACATAAATAAATTAACGTAGTCCTTGCATCCTTCCATCGTAATCATCTTCTGTAAATACATCATGCGCCGCTTTCGGTTCTAATGCGACCTAATCTGTAAACTTCAACACAATATAATTATATTTATTAATAAATAAAATAGCCCACGCAAATTGCGGCCAGATGTGTATTACTCGCAGTTCCTTAAATAGAGAACGCGCGCGTTTCGTAAATCGATGTTAAACACAGTTTAAATACGGTATATGACGACGAACATCCTAAAAGGACAAAGTGTAAGTTTCAAGCTGACTCTTCTTTCAAACCGGTTTGTCTTGAATAACGTTAAAAGGAAGGAAAGGAATCGGCAGTTTGCGTTTAATTCCGAGTACAATACGAGGGATCTCGTAATAATTTCTGCCACTTTTTAGCCGCAATAGCATTCAGGCTTTATCTTTCAAATGATAAAGGGGCTGATTGTAATTTTAGTTATAACTGTTATCCAGTTAAGCTGCGAGTCGGTCACCGATACAGATTATCAACTAAAACACTCTAGTGAGTAAAGAATCCAGCAATACGATTCATCAATTATATTCTCCCATTCATCTCTGCATTTACAGGACACATGTTTATACTGCACAGATGCACAGCAACTGCTCAGTTAAATAAAAGGAATCGAGACGAAGGGGTACCAAGCACGAATTTGGATAAACCCCCTGAAAATTTGCTCGGCAAGCTGCAAGGCTCGTTTAAAATGCAGGAGAGAAATTCTAACTTTCGCGCAAGAGAGTCGATGCCCGTAAACTCCAAGCTGAATGATCATTCGCGTATAGATTATGAAACGAGGAACGAGGACACGAGTATAAACTAGTTCGATGCCTTTGGACTTATTAATAGTAGATATTAATGGAAGAACAGAGGTGCGAAGTAATAATTTTATACAATTTATTGGACTATATCCTAGAATAAAGATAATTTACCATTACGCGTTATACTTTATTACTCGGAGCTGACGCCTGTCCAACCGACTCTGGCAATGTTTGCATTTCCACCTGCAAACGGATCCGGTTTATTCAGAATTCGCCGTGCGTTAAGAAACGAACTATCGGGAATCGTACCTTCGTGGCTTTCATAGCTACTCCCTCTGGAAGATTCCTTTGTATGTATTCCAGAAAAGTGTCTGCCGTCGAGCCGGTCAATTTAAAGAAATCCAGGTACCTGTAATACGTTCTTGTCTCGTATTGAACGCGATGCTTCTTGTGAACGTGAATCGACTTCAGCACCGTGTACCTTTCGTGAATAGCTTTCCTCTCGGCGACGCTGTTAATCGCAACGTTACGATCTATTATCCAAGCCCCCTTTATAAGTATAAACTCTGAAACTATAACTTACTTTCTACCAACAACGATGTCTAAATTCTTAGCTGCCATGAGGGCAAATTGCCCGTAGCTTCTTAACACAGCGGGATCGTTCCCCCTGACTTCGATCTCTAATTTCTTGTACAGTTTATCCGGTGCGGGCTAAACGTATAACGGAAAAGCATGAATGACTCTTAGAGGGCATTTCTTAAAACTGTATTTAAACAAAATCATTGATCTTACAATATAATATGTACAATATCAGTCATGCAATACATAGGATCATGAAATTAGTTTGATTTTCCTTATCGTGCAGCGTACCGTTCGGTTTGCATACCTGTTTAGGGAGGGATATTGTTTTCTCGATCGCAACATCGTCGGAAAACAACGCGCGTTGCAATGACTTGACGTATCCGCTCTCGTGCAAGCAGTTGCTTGTAACATTCCGCAAAGCGGAAGGTACCTGGGAATATTATTTAGAGTAAGCCCTTAACCTATCTTACACTGGCGTAATTTCTATCAAACGATATACCTTTAAACGAAACATTTGTCCTAATTGTTTCTGCGACGAAACGGTAGTTGCGAGCGTGCTTATTGTTTCAGGCGTAAACGAAACTTAGTGTAATCGCTTCTTAACACATCGCAAACTTAACGCGTTTCCATACGCACGTGCATTCGGGGGCCACACGTGTGTACAGACGCTGAATAATTTTATTGCTCGTAAGGGCGCATCGGTATGTCGAAGGAATTTTAACGTATATTTCTATATAAATATGTTTATACATAAATCAGATCGCAAAGCAAAGTAGAGGTATTTAATAAGGATTTCATAATCGTATAAAATTCGAGAGTTTATTACTTAATGTTCTAATATAATAAGATCTATTAATATAATCGTGTAGCACTAGCAGCGATTCAAGTTAACTAAACAGTTAATCGAATACAATCAATGTGTTTCTGTAAATGCAGATTTATTTGAAAAGTACAATATAAACTTACTTTTTACACTGCCTCAAAGGAGATATACTTAAATACCACTGCCTACGTTTTTATAACACATCGAGTGTGTTTTGTGTGATCAGAAAGTTATATCGCATCCTTAATCAATACCTATTACTTGACTAAATAACATCTTCAATGCGTAAACAGGGAAATAGTAACATTGAGAAATAAAACAAACTGTTCGCTTTCAGCCGTTTCGTAGAACATAGTTTATGATAATCGATGGAGAGCTTAAATACACAAAAGCTTCGATCGCGTAACTTCTCGACCACTTTATGGTTCTGTTTGTTTGTTCTTCTTTTTTTTTTTTAAATACGTTCTACTTTCATTAAAATATAAGAAAACTGGTCCTCCCTTTTGTGACCTGAGTAATATATACTGAAAAAAAACCTCATCTAACAAACTAAATCGCTGGGTGTTTAACATTATCCATATAAATGTTAACGTTATCATTAAATTAAGGAACACGAACTTTAATTAAAACCTTTGAACTGCGTAGTAGAAAAAGGACGTTGTGACTGAAAATTTGAATTCTGGGATTGCCAAGATGATCCCATGTTCTTTCCGCCTTGCCATGTGCTCGATACAGGCTTCTTATCGATATTGGATTGAGGGAGCCAGCGCGACTCCCCGACGTTCTGAATACCATTATTCTGCCACTGAGGTTTCGTACTGAAAGTTAAACCTTTGTTCTGCCAATTGTCTTTCGGTTTCGACCACTTCTCCCCTTGATCGCCGTCTCTGTTCCACGGGGATGTAGTGGTGCTTTCGAACTTGATCCATCTCTCTTTCAAGCCGAGATTACCCTCGTCGCCCCACGGGTCTCTCGCGTCCTCCGGCAGCTCGTTCAAATCCTCTTTGTCAGACTGCTTCCAGCCTTCCTTAACGTTCATTGTCTCCCACCTGCCTTGCTTCTTATTATCCATCCAACCTTCCTTGCGGCCAGGGAAGCTGTCTTTCCCGCGGATATTCCAATTATCGTTGTTACTGCCCCCGGGCATATTGGATGCGCTCGGCCATCTATTATCAGAGCCCGATGACCACGTCTCCTTAGACATCATATTTTTCACAGACACCTGCTGCTTCGGGGTCCAATTGTTCCCGCCACTATTCCACGTGTCGTTGCGGCCGGAGTCTTTGTTCTCCCACTTCTCTTGGTTGAAAATCTTGCGCTGTCTGTCGTTGCAAGAGGCCTGGTCCCAATTGTTACCAGACGTCGAAGGCTTATCATTTCGCCAGACATTCTGCTCCGGCATTCTGTCCACAGGCCTGGCCCAAGTGTTCTGCTCGACAGCTCTTCTAGTCGGTATATCCCACTCGTCCCCGAATCTCTGCGGCGGCGACATCTGCCTTCTCTGCGGCGACTGTTGCCTCTTCGGCGGCGACGCAGGACGCCCGAACATGAATCTCTGCGGCGATCCGCCGCGCCTCGGCGGCGACATTTGTTGCCTCTCCTGCAGCATCGTCTGGCGCCTGGAAAGTAACATCTCCTGCCTGTTCGGAGACATCATTCGATTGGGGGAAGGGATCTGCCGCTTCGGAGGAGACACCGGTCGCCTCATCGGGGACATCTGCCGCCGCGGCGGTGACATTTGACGTCTCAGCGGTGACATCGGACGATTCATCATCATTTCAGCTCGTCGCGGAGACGACGTCGGGCGCCTCGGTGGCGACATTCGCCTGGGTGGGGACATTCGCCTTGGCGGCGACATCGGCCGCCTGGGCGGCGACATTTGGCGCCTCAGCGGAGAACGCTGTCTGTACATTGGCGACGTTGGACGACGGAGAGGAGAGAAGTGCCTTCTGGGAGGAGAGCAGGGGCGCCTTGGAGGAGACAACAGTGGACGTTTAGGCGAGAGTCTTTTCGGAGGGGACATGTGATGCTTGATCGGGGAAGCCTGTCTTCTGATAGGCGACATCGGTCTCCTCATGTTTCCCATCTCGGTCCAGCGGTTCCTTTCGAAAATCTTCTCCCGATTCCAAGAATTATCCGGCACTTGCTGACGCACCTCCATCTCGTGGTACCGTTCTGGCGCGGGGCGGAAAATCTTTTCTCTGTGATTCACTGTATACGCTGCTGGCATCACCGTGTTCGGCTCCAGAGGCGGCAAATTGTTGTATTTCTTGTAGAACGGTTTGGTCTCCTCCTTATCCAAGAACTTCTTATTCGGTGTCGTGATCACAATGTCTTGGAAGCTCGTCTCTTGAATGTAGCGACCCTTTAAGGGGAGCTCCTCCTGCTTGATCTCCCTGTCCTCCGAATTCACGTTCTCTGGCGGCGCGATACGATCCCAAACCGACCGTGGAAGCTGACTTTGGAGTTTGTTCGTCTGCTCCAACACCATGTTCAGCATGTTCTGTAACTGTTTGGCGGTGGTGACGTCGACAGTGGGCGTAGGCCCACTCAGCTTCTCTTTCGCTATTTCTAAGAGAACCTGGTGCTCTTTCACTGTCTGAGCGATGTCCGTGTCAACGCGATTGTTGGATAGCTTCTCCCTCAAATCGGCCTGCTCCTTGGGCTCGCGTAATTTCTTATCGTACAGAGGATTGATTCGCAGCTGCGAGTTCTCTGCGACCCACTCCTTTTTCTTCTTCGTCGCTTGATCTGGAATTTAAAAAGTGGAATTTCAAAGCTTGACAAATGCAACTTTCCCCAAAAATTGCTCGCGAAATAACAGCGACTTACCTATGTGCCAAGGTTTGGCGCCAAATTTCCCAAGCTTCTTTATTATCTTCTTCGGCGGCACTTCACCCTTGTCTGGAGAATGAGACCGTTTCCCCTTGAATTTATTTTTCACAATCAAGTTCTCAACGGTTTTCGGGTAAATCGGTTTCTTAAGAGGGACCTTCGCTTTTTTCGCAGGCTGCTTTGCCATTGTTTTATTGAAACCCTTCTTCGTCCATAATTCAGCCCCTTTAGGTGGTAATTTCTTATCTGCCACGGTAGAATTCTGCTCGACTACGATTTCTTGGGGATTCTTAGCTTCTGGAGCTTTAGCCTTCGTATTATCTACGTTCTTTAGAAACCACGCTGGATCCAATTTGCTTATCGGCCGTCGTTGCAGCAAGATCACAGCCTCGAAATGAGGCCCGACGGGCAAAGTGTCAACGACACACGCCATGGTAGGAATGAACGGTATCCCGTGATTGTGATCCCCGGGTCGAGCTAATTCTAATATAGCGCGGACTGATTGCTTCGTTAAGGTAGTTATCATCACTATCCGTTTAATAGATAGAATATTCCTAAGACATGTAACTATCTCAAGTGCTGTGAAAATATACATATATGTACACGTACTTCGTTAAGCAAACAGGGTTTCCACTAATCCATTAGAAATTGATAGATCATTTTACATACCTCGACCAATGTTAGTATTCGCATTAATTATCGCGGAGGTTTTGCGATTTTTCACTGCCGCGACAATTTTACCCGTCACTTCGCTGGGAGATCCCATGATAAACGTCGCATTCTTTATACTGTTTAACTCGCAAGTCATTTCAGCTTCCTCTACTTCGGATGGAGAATCCACTCCAATCACTTGTTGGCATTTCTGGAACAATGTAAAATGAAATCCAGCAATCCTGGAACCGAAGATATGGTTTTCGAATACACCTCTTACTTACAGATGCCATCATCAATCCAATGAGACCAATACCGCATCCTATTTCAAGCACTACGGTCTTTGAAGTGGGCGCAAGCAGATCTATCACCGCGTTCGCTACATTCTCTGCCCCCGCAGTGTTCGACCAGAAATTGGTTTTCGGCGCGAGTTGTATTTTCAATCCACCCACAACTTCGTCTAACGCTTCCGATCCCACCAAGAATGTTGTATTCGTAACGATAGTATCGTCGTGTCTAAGATTAAAGGGATTTAATGATCGAAGTTATGCGAGTTAAAAGCTTAACGCAAGTCTCATAGAATTATTCTTACTTATTCATGGATTTGCAATAAAGGGACTTGACATTGCAATCCTTTCCTGGTCCAGATTCGTAGACTTGTTTCAAACGGTCCATAGTGGAGCGATTAATGTTCTTTCCAGTCGCGAATAGCATGAGCTCGTCCATGCTGTTGCAACGTACTAATAACCACAACCATTCCTGCTTCGCCTCGCTAGTCACTTCCTTCTTTGCTTCCATGTCTATAGATATATCGTCGGAGAAGCTTTCGTTCGCACAGCCTTGAGAACCTGGCTGCTCTGTTGTTTGAAGGAAATCTTCGAATATCTGTATAAGAGGTATTTAATATTAACGAACTATATTCAAAACAAGTGGATTTCTCAATTTCTAGAGCAAAACCGAGCACACCTTTACAGCTCGTAATACAAAGGGTGGAAATTCAGATTCGTTATTTATATTAATGCCACATGCTCCACTCGCTTCCAGCTTCCATACTGTTTCTGCATTCTTCTCAGTCGGACCATCAGCATCGCCCGACTTCTTTCCAGATTCTTCTACCCTCTTCCTGTTGCCTGTACATGCAACATTAACTTTATCGTCTGGCTCAGAAAATCAAATTATTGGATATAAGAGTGCGAAGCCGTTAAGCCAAATGGCTGAACTTACAGATAAACTTCCAACGATTAGTATACGGTTTATCCAAGCGACAACGTCTAGCTGGCCTCAATCTGCATAGCGGATTCCCACGCACCTTTTCCTCCCATTCTAACCACTTCTCGTAACACGGATAAGAAATTCCTAAAACTCTAGCTACTTTCGACAGTCTCTCCTTTATAATTGCTTGTTTCTCAGCGAGCTGCAAATTGATAATAAATTTAAGATACGTAAAGAGCAATTTATTCTCATCCTATTTCTTAAAATTATCTTTATATCTTACCTTCTGCTCGTACCATTCATTCTTCTCAGAAATTTCTGGCTTCTCTTTAACATTACTAGATAATACTTTCTGTTCATTATTGGCAGTCTCATTCGCGTCGCTCTTTTGCGCAGAGCTATCATCCTCCGAGATAGACTGGATACATTTCTCCACTGGCTGATCGTCTCTCTTCGGTGTTTGAAAGTCCGAAGACTCTAAAACTATATTTTCAATCTCATCCAAATGATTTAAAACATCTTCGTCCGTCATATCCTTCTGTTCATCCAACTGATCCAAGCTGATATCAGCAGTGAAATCAATCGAGTCCGCAATCGCCTCCTGCGGACCCTCATTTTCCACATTCGATATATTACTCTCGACGTTACTCTCGTCTATCAAATTCTTCGATGCATCTGGCTCCACAGGTGGCTCGGTTAGCTCAGTTTCGTCTTGAATTTCATTCCCACTCGACTCCTCGCAATCCACTGGCGCAACCTCCATAGGTTCTGTCTCGCTATCCACCGGTAGAAGCGTTGTAGGTTCTCTCTCGCTCTCCACCGGCATTAACTCCGTGGGTTCCTTCTCATATTCCATCGGTGATACTTCCAAAGGTTCTTTCTCGCACTCCATCGTCGTCACTTCCAGAGGTTCTTTCTCACATTCCATGGCCATTACCTTCGCAGGTTCTTTCTCACTATCGACCGACGTTACCTCCGCTGGTTCGTTCGCATTATCTACTGGTGTTACCTCCGCTGGTTCTGTCCCACCGTCCTGGGAATTCTCCACAGGTTTAGTAGCATTAGCGGTGTCCTCTTCCTCTACACATTCGTCTACAACTTCATAGTTTTCTCCTTCGATCGTAACTGCTCCAGAGTTCTCTACATATTCGTTACTCATTTTAATTACCTGGTACTCTTAATGTAGCAGCTACTAACTCGCACCTTAATTACTCGCGATTTACGGCGAAAGAAATTATAATTATAGTAGAGAAAGAGGAGGCAAACATACGATATTGTAAGAGTTAAAACCTACACATCGACGTGCAAGGAGTTGCGGCAACGGAAACCGATACATAAAGATAGATAAGGGGGCGAGGACTTACCCATTTCCTCAACGACGATTAAATGCGATTCTCCGATCTTACGATATACAAGACAAATGACACTTGGCGTGAAACGTTACTGACGTTGCACTTGGTGACTATCTTTATGACGTAACGGACGCATAAAGGGAATCGATGCACGATCGGGGATCACGCCGAATCGTTTATCAACCGCTTTGCTGTTATTGCATCCCCTTGCTTTACCATGAACATTTCACTTCGATCCGTAGCGCGTTCGCAAATGCAAATTCCTTGCCGTATATAGAATTATATACCCATACGCCGCGCTACGTTATCGGAGCTATGGAGTTCTCGTGTTCGAGTCCCGTTTATTCCCGTGCACAGCTTCCTCGTTACAGGAGTTTTATATAATCCTCGCTTTATTCCATCGGACTAACGTTATGCCGAGCAAGTAAAGTTTAATCGCACGACGGGAAATGGAGAAAATGGCGTTCCAAAAGCAATCGATTATCGCGGAGCTGGGTCGAAATCTTGGTTCGAAAAATTAAACCTCTGGCGAGTTGATGTCAGTGGATCTCCTGTGCGGCTTTCATTACGTTACGATGGGTTTCATTCATGAATAATTCCATGCTTATTCTGTTCATACGATTCGCGATATTAACGATTGAGCCACGTAGGAATTGTAAATTTGAGGCGGCTTTACATGAGCGATTGGTACCGCTGGATCTACGAAATGGAGTTTACAATTAGTTAAAAGGTGAGAAGAATTCGTATTTACGAACAATGGAATTTTAAACATTATGTGGGACAGTAGTTAAGGGTCTGTATTTTTAATTGGAGTTCTAAAAGTGTATAAATTGATGATAGAAATTGATTCATTTTCGGTGAGAGTTCAGTTCTTCGACTGAGTAGGTTATATGGAAGAATGTATAGTTTGGTTATTTATTTGGATATTTATAATCCGAGGTTGTAGGTCTCTTCTAGAGAGTCCACAGACCATTATGCAACAACTGTCAACGCCAAAATTCTTTATTTATTTTCCGAAAAAATACCGTAGCCTGGCACTGGCGTGTTTTCGCACCTTCAGTTTGTAATTTCACCGTTGGGTGGCGCTACGCGGTCCGTTTTGGCGCCTAAAGTTTATAATTTTCATCGCCATATGGCTGTAGCGTTTTATTGTGGCACTATTTAAATAAACATCGTGCTGTTCGAAGTGTAAAAAGACCGAAAATTGTCACAAATTCTCCAAACGTAGTACTGTGCATTTAACAGTTTCTGTGTTCAATAAACTAAAGATTTTAAATATAAGTACCTCATTTCAACGAGATATCAGTGCGTGCTATTAAACTTTATTGAAAGTCACTGATGAATGAAGATTAGCCGTGTATTTTCCTGTTAAAATCTTGCTACAGACTAGTATCTATTATTTAACTCTTAATAAATATAAAACACCACGTTTCATATTGGTATTAAAAAGAAATGGATAAATCAGCCAAACTGTGATTGATAATAATAAAATTAAAATAACTCTAAAATAATATAGATATAAGTTTATCTTATCAATAAAAAAAAATCTTTATTCAACAACTTAACAACATCACTAAAAGGTTGTAATAACCCTCCTGCCCTAACCTTATTCGGCCCCTTCCGATCCTGAATATAACTTAAACTCTTACGTTCAAACAATGTTAAAAAAGCTATTCCAATTAATATTAATACCAACAAGACAATAAAATAAAGTAAATTTAAAAAAAATATGTAATGACAATTTCTTAAAGGATAAAGTATGCACAGAAGTAGAGATAGAAAGGAGTCGAAAGCAACCCCGCTTAAGTGTACTCAATTATATTTCTAATACTCTAACGCTGTCCAATTGAAAAGTTAGCTATAAATTGTGCGGTTCTTCGCTTCACAGACAGCGTGACTGGTTGTTGACTTTGAATCGGTTTAGGATCTGCTCGTAAAATATATTAGAGCGAACGACGAATGCTTTGAATGTTTCCCTTAGCCTTTCGTTGTTTGAAAAGAAGTATGTTCGTGCAACAGTCTTTTACTTATGTAGTGGATTGACTGACCACCTAAAGGGATCTATACATTTATTAATCATACTTTATATTTGATTTCTTATTAAATCTTTAATAATAGAATAACTATGGGAAAATATTTTAGTAGAAAGAACAGTTCTACTAAAGCAATATGTAATGTTTTAAGCAGAGGTCAATGAATTTGTATCTAAAACTACAAACAGTATAAAAACCGATGGGAAGACTTGCGTTTAAACATTTACATAGTTTTTATACATACAACTGTCCGTTAATTGTGTTTTTATTATGCCATAGAATATTACTTATACTCTTACTACCTAAATAATAAATAATTCTTTGAATACTTTGGTACATTTTATTTCCCACACAAATTACCATATAACATGCACAATTTGCAATACCGATAACTAATACCATGCCTCTCGCATTGTCCGCTTACTCTGTCATCCACCTTTGCCTATAAACTCGGGGACTCGCAGCATTCTGTTGCGTCCCGAAACTTAAATTACAATTCTTTGTCTTTTCTTTTATTTTTTTTTTTAATAAGCAGAGAGTGCCTCGACAATGGTTAGTGTTCTGGGAAACCCCTCGTCGAGCGCACTCTTGCTTATCGTATAATAATACTTTTATCTTTGAAAACGAATACCCCCGGTACTGGTACCGTCGTTGTCGCGGCGATTGGCCGCTGCGCGATATTCTGATCGTGGGACTGATCATGTCAGCATGGTTCTCAGAAGCTCGCTCAGAAAAACTCAGTGGTTCTCACACCTCGCTAAATCTGTTTAACGTAAGCGGCGGGAGTGCATCTTGATGATGAGTCATTCTGGTAAAATCTACTACCCGCGTTAGAATTCCAACGAACCACCACAAGCTTCTACCTTCTTCAGGTCAGGCATACTTGAAATTCGATTAAATTTCACTTTCTGTCTCTTACACCTCGTACCGACAGCGCGGTAACATATACGGATTACATTAGATCAAATCACGTTACTATAGTACTGCTAAGTCTTCATGATGGCCTGGATAGGCTTGAAGCGATAATTGAAACATTGGGACGGGGGCTTTGAGCCGAGGTCTGAACAGTACCGCGGCCAGAAGAATTAAGTTTATCTACACCAGTCCATGTAGAACATTCGTACATATTTTAATGTCCCTTCATCGAAGCAACAAGAAGACCCTTCCAGACTATTTACACGAGAAGTGACAACTGCGATCCCACGACCCATCAAGGAAGTTCGTCCTTTCGCCCTCTTCCCACCTTAAGGACCCACGCGTACTTAAAACAGCTCTCTGCTACCCTCTCCAACGCGACAGCCAGTTTTGTGCCCCCGACTCGCCGGTCACCCAGCCGCACGTGGCCTGGCGAACAGTTTCGGCTAGATCATCGCTGCCTACGTATCGACCAGTGCCTTTGAAACCGTTCCTCCGCCCGAGCCTCGCAGCGCGACAATCCACCCCCGCGATTCCATCGCGTGGACCACCCCGTGCCCACGCGCCCGGCACCGTCCAGCAGCAGCCCCGCGGTCACGTCCATACATCCGACGGTATCGGCCCGGTGCGTGACTCGATCCGCCCTGCTCGCCCCGAAGGATCACCTCACCCTCCCGGCGCGCGGAAAGGCGAAGGAGGACATCCCCCGATGGAGCCCACCCCGGCGGCGGTGAGGCGGCCAGGGCGCAGCCGCGGCTCTTATAGATTTTCCCCTCGTCGCCCCGGCGTCGCTACCGACCGCGAAGGGGGTGCTGGCGATATGGGGGCGAAAGGGGGCGGCTGAACGCGCAGCGTCCATGGAAAGGAAAGAAAGTGCGCAGAAGGCGGAGGGGCGGGTGGAGCAGGGAGTGGGCCAGGAGTAGGTGGCGGAGGTAGGAGGAGGATACGGCGAGAGGACAGAAGCGACGGACTAGGCCAACCGTCTGCAACGTGAACTGCCCCGACCGGGAATGAATAATCTCGCGCGTAGGTGGTGGCCGACGTGAAGGATTCGGACATGCGGCCAACGGCGGACGCATCGCCCGGGTGCATCGTCGCGGTGCCCTTCCTGCTGCTGCTATCTCGCGGGTAAACACGTGGCGCCGTTCACCGACGCGTCCCGTCAACGGTGAGTCCTTCATTCTCTCGCGTGCTCCTCCACCCTTCTTCCTGCCCGCGACGTTTCTGCCATCGCCGCGGTAGGGGAACGGTCTCTTCGGCCTCCGCGTTCAGGGTAGAGTCTCCCAGGGAGCTGCTCCGAGAGCAGGATCCAGGGATTGTTGATTCCTGGGAACGTAGGGCTGGTGGTCGCGCTCAGGGGAATTGGAGGGAGTTCGCTTTTGCCTGTTTCTGGGGGTGGTTTGGGTACTTTGCCGTGCTTGATTCCTTGCTGTAGCCTCTGTTTGGTGAGCTCAAGGCGAGGAGTCTTTTAGTTAGTGCTCGGTAGTTATGGGATGTCAGTGGATTTATACGGTGCCCGCAATGAAGAGCAGGTGGTTCGCAAGTTTACCATCGTGAATATTTGTGGATATAGAATGAAATTTTTTTAGAACCTCGCGGCTAATAACACGCCTTCCCTCGTGGGAAGGTGTGTTGCTTCGTGTCTATTTACACTGGACACATACAGGTAGTCGTAAAAGTGTACACACATCCGGTACACTATAAATAATACAGAAGCTGGTTGTACATACGTAGACTCTTCCCCTGCTGACCGGAAATTGTAAATAATTTCGAGCAACGACCAAGAATCTATAAACTAATCGATTAGTAACAAACGCTTACTCAGGCACTTTGTAATAGCAAAGCCTATTCGTAAAATATTTCATTGCATGGGACTTATGACCGAAGCTTTAACTCGCTGCTTATTTATTTAGACTTTGTTTCATGCCTCGGGCTAAGTGGGAGCTACTATAGCCGCTGTGGACGTTAGAAGTAAATCTTTCGAACTTGGAAAACTTAGTTCCTGTTAGAACTTGTAAAGAAGGAAACGATAAACGTCACGTCGCACGAATTATTCACCGAAGTATATCGATAAAATTCCACGATTCTTCCTATCTATCAGCAGCCAAAGAGAAGATAAGTCTTCCATAATAGTCGCACGTGTTATTCGCAATCTCGATAACGCCACGTGTATCGCCCATTTAATACGCTCGATTAAGATTCAAATCGCGATGCAGATAAGTCGACACACAACAGGCTAATCTAATATTTGCGTTCACTGCTTTCTTTTCGAAATTATTCGCCGTCGAACCTTCAACGACACGTCTGTACTCGAGAATCCTGGAGTGGCGTTACTGAAAAAAAAGACACATGTGACATTAGTTTAAAACATTATCACTTTCTGTCGTCATATATCATCAGCACGTTGCAGATAAAAATTCCGTGAAAAACTATCAATTACCTCCAAATGGATCATTCTAGCCGTAGCTACAGTTAAAAGTGCCATTTTGTAAATATACTCCATACGATTGGTGTGTAAACTGTATAGAAACGATAATGGAGAAATTATTATGCCCTCTGTTTCCTGGAGCGACTATAAAACTCGCTAAATTACATTTAATTGTAAGATGCACGCGCGATGGTCTGAACTTTACCGTTTTATTTACCATGGATGATAATAATCCCACTTACACCACAATTCCCCCTTCATTCTACGTATGCATTTACTCGCGGTACAACAATGAAACACGGTCGTTCGTGCGGAGAATATTTTTATTGTATCCATTGTAAATATCGCCACACGCAGGCGTATAAAGCCGGAGCGTTTTCTGCGTGTACTTTTGCTTATCGGATGATACGAAACATTGGGGTTACCGTTGCCAGTGCCGAGGGGGTGAATCGAGAAGTGGGCGTGAAAGTTGATTCATACTGGTACCGACATTCTATAGTACCGTCTCTGGTCTATAGTCCGATAATAAGAGCCGATAGCGTGAGTGCCGCATTATAGCCGAATTTAGTATCGAATTTCTAAAAACAGCACAACCAAGGCCATTAAATTCGTTTCCCCCAGCGTTCTCCATGGGAGGATTATTTAAATTGCACGTCAATCTAATGCGTTTGAGATTTTAATAATTCTATTTCCCTATAAAACTTTGGTATTTTAAAAAATAAACTATATTATTTAGTCCTTCCTAAGTAGTTCTTTTTGCTATCTATATTTCATCTTTTTGGTAGGCCTCTCGTATTATTTATGGTACAAATTGTCGAGTCAAATTATCTCCATTGTTGTAAGTCCTTCAGCTTCTGAAAGAAGTTTGGTGGACTTATTGAAATTGATTTATTTTCCATTAACACTGTATACAATCTCTTTAATCATTGCCAATACACTTCCTCACTCGCGCTCTACCTTCTCCCCGCAATTTAAAACGAATTCCCCCACTCAGGCCCCATCAAACGCACAATGAAATCGTCAGGTGGCGTCCAGATTCCTCTCGGAGCAATGCACCCGTTCCTCGATCCATTGTCCTCTGCCTCGAGGACCGTCGAATGCTACTCGCTTCTCGTCTCCCACCGTAGTTTAAAAACGCACGATTAAGTTCGCCGTTCCCTCTCCGTGCATCAGAAATGCTCGCGGAACGCCACTCGCCACTGAGTCACCCTGTATATCCGGACGAAACGTCGCGAACCACGTATTACCCATATGGCGCGTAATACGTCACCCATGGGACACTCTTCGAGCAGTGCTCTGCAGTTATTCGCAAGATCGCGACGCGTTATACCGGCGCAAGAATTGAGTGTGAATTTCGTTCCTCGGGAATTAATATAAACTCAGAGATGGGAAGGGAAGGTGTGGATTTATAACGCGAGATTCGGGCACAGTTCCATTACGAACGCGGCAGGAGAAAACTTACAGTGGCGGTCGAGAGAGAAATTAATTTAAACTTGAAGCTTATCTTTGACTCAGGGGGGCCGTAAAATTTCAGATATAATTCTTTCCGATGGCGCTGTTTTATTTGCCACGCAGCTCGCAGTTTAAAGCTTTCTTTCGAACCGCCGCCGTGAGCGCGGAGTCGCCGGAAACAATGAGCTGCCCCGTAGATCGATGAGTGTCCCGGTGGAAACCAACACTTCGCCGCCACGGCGATTAATGAAGCTCCGATGGGGATTAATAAATGTCCACGGGGGAAGAGGATGCCGCGGGCGTGTGGTCAACACTAATCTATTTCCACCATGCAGTTTGGCATGGTCGGGCCACTCTCTCTCCCTCTCTGTTCCTCTCCCGTTCTAGGGTAGACTAGAAATAGACCGCGGCTTCTCGAACGTCAATTGTACACTAGAAATAAGCCGCGCTGCACTCAAAATACGCCCGCCTGCGCGGAAATTATGTGGGGCGCGTCTGGGACGCAGGGCACGTAAGTAAAAAACAAAAAAAAAAAGCATTTCACTCGATCCGAAATCCGGCTGCCTATCTTGTCCGACCGATAACGTATCGGGCTCCTTCATCGCCCGCCTCGCCTCGATCTGGTTCCCCTATTTTTAATCATTCCGAGCACTCGATACGAACCAGGAGGTGTGCATTTAATTGGTAAACTAATTTCCACGCAAACTTTCTTCGGTTCTGAAATATTACGTACCTACACAAATTTGCCGAACTTCGTGAAGCTACTCGTCGACATTCCACTTCCACGTTTCCATCAGAAATGGGTATCACTCAAGACAGGTACAGCGGAGGAAGAATTCTTTGCACCCCTCGTTTCTTATTCGACATTTCCACCCACCTAACGTCCCTCCTCGTATTTCTTCCCCCGTCGCATTTATTAAACTCTGTTCTAAAGACAAAGTCTGTCATACCTCGGCAAGGAAACACTTCTGGGCGGCCGGGCGTGAAAACTTTCTTCATTCCCGAGCTAAGTGGAACGAGCTACGAAATTTATCCCACCCGGCCGGTTACTTCGAGGACACCTTGTACCCGTACAAAGCGCTGGCTATCTAGCAACAAAGCCCCGCTATTGTTGCGCACTCTTCGAGCTCGGAAAGTCGAGATTAAATATGCGGGCGCGTTAAAACGAAGCTCGCCTGAAATATGAAGGCAGCGCGCGCGCTGTGAAAAGAGGCGCAGACCTGTTAGTTTCCTGTCGCGCTGTCCGCCATTAACACCCTTTGTCGTCGGTATCCGGGAGCGCGGAAATCGCTGCAAAAAATTCGAACGTGTCATTGCATTCGGGTTATCTTGATGGCTACTTAACGCACCTTTCGGATCCGGCTCTGTTCACTGACTACCTTATCAGAATGTTCGCGCGCTTTCTAGAGGAAGATTCCTCTCCCGTGCACTGTGAATTTTACGCGGCCACGTCGTCGGTAGATATTTCGCATTTCACCCAGTCTAGCCTGAAAACTGCATTGGTAAATTCAAGGTATTCTCGGAAATGTATCGGTGACGCCAATATGATAATTAGTGTAATTACAGTTTAGAAGTGAAGTTACTAAGTACATGCGTTGATTGTGCCGGTGATTACGAAAGTCATTTTGCTTTTTCTTTCAATTTTATTTTTTTTAGATTTTTACTTAGATAACGTTAACAAATACTTACGTACTCTTAGATATTTATACGAGTGTTACAATAATTGTTTGTAGGTAAATTTAATTTAGTGGAGTTCTCGCGATAGGATGTAAATCGTCTGGGTTTATAAAAATATTAGTGAAACTTGTGTTGGTCCCGTTAGCTAGATCGAGGCCGATAAACCCGCCCGCTTTATTTATTGTGTATATCGAACAGTGGGTGGACAACAATGCGCGCGGGCACCGTGTCGACGCGAAGTCCATCAGATCTAATTAAAAGTCCGTTTCCAATTGGAAAGGAGTCATTAGGAACGTGACCGATATTTCCAACGGCCGATGGCTTTTGCCATTACAAAACGATGCTTTTGGCAAAAATATGAAATTGCAAAGAAGCGTATAATTATTCTTCGTGTAAGAAATTGCTCATTAAAAGAAGAACGTATCGATTAAGCTTGCCACATTTGTCGAAATCGCTTCCTCGAACTAATGCGATTAGAAGTATTTAAATTGATCTACGAGAATTTCAGTTTATGTACTCGACTTCACATTATTCCAACAAACTTAGATCTCGTCTATTTAAATAATTATTAAATCGATGCGAACGTACGTATGCGAAACTTGAAAGAAACATCAATTTCTGAGCAGGGAAGTGTTGGTTTGTCTTTCGATTATTATTACATTTATTCGAGGTAACTATTTCAAATATCTTTATTAGGAAACATTTTTTTTAACCTCGCACATACGCGAAATTGTTTAATGAGAAAGTATGCACAGGCACTCATGAAACTTCACGCCGATCAATTTATTCCTTAATTTCTTCAGACTTGTCGTTCAATGTGAACTGGGGAACACGAGTTACCGCAACAGCGTTATTTTTCACGTCAGATGCAACATTCCGGTTTGCAAATCGTTTTTGTTTTTAAGGGAATGATTCGATGCTGAAACAACTATAACGAGGACACCTTTGAGTTGCTTTTATCTTTAATTCGTATGCAATTTTGTGGGTAGCCAGCCGGTAGCCGAGTCTGATTAATATTCGTTATCCTTGTCGCAATTAGCAGCGATAAGATACCGATATACCATGGCATGATGATGCAAATGGTCATTAGCTATACTCGCCCGTGAGTGAATAGATTTGTCTCGCGTGCTGTTACCGTTTCCCCAATTATTCTTCATAATCTCAAAAATTAGGCATCTTGCTTAAAATAACAAAGAATGCACAGTCCCGAAGTAATTTAAAAGTGTAAGAGAGGAGCAGAGAAACATCGAAAACAGTGCGACGAAATATAATTCTGTTTATCTTTTCATAATTCATAAGTTAAAATAGGGATGCGCGCGTTCTACGGCAATAATAAATGTGGGTGCAGTGTGAAAGATCGTTCGGTGGTTACGCCAGGCGATTGTGAAGTGGCAGTGTCAGAAAATTTGTTTGAAAGATTTGAACACTTGAATTGGGCAAATGACGCGCGAGTACTGACGCAGATTTATGGTCAATGTGTCTCAATTTCTTGCATACAGGCCCGTGTAATGTTATTTGCTTTGGCGATTAACGCTTCTAAGTAGGAAGGACGATAAAAATTGCGATAGCAATGTAACTCCTTTTGCAATTACGCGACGGAAACGTCGAAGGTCGTGAGATACCACCGCTAACACGATTCGCATTATCACGTTTCAAAAAAGTATGTATAGTAACTTACCCACGAATGTGCGGTGTGCGCCATAAATTACACAACAGGAGATATGATACACGAAACATTGTATTATAGTTTTTAAACTTTTCTAATAATATTTATGGACACTGCGAGCTAAGTAGATTTTTTAAACATTTTCTTGCTACAAAGGTGTATTAAAAATGACGAAGGAAAGGTCCATAAAAATTCTACGTCTAAAGAATGGCGAGCTAGTCCATCCTACTGTTTTTAACAGTAGAAGCGAGAAATTATATAATATTCTATTTTTTTTTATCCACTTCACTGGTCCAAATTAGCTTTTACTGTCGAGTAAAGTTGCACGCGGGTTTGGAGGGTCTGAAAGACGAAAATTCACGTTCGCGTGAGTGACAAGTGACACTTCAGTGTCACTCGACACTTAAGCGACCTTCACCCCCTAGTGAATTGCACCCCCCACGCATTAACATTCCCCGCTCTATAGCCTCCAGTACGGTTTATTTTGCGTTACACTGAAGCGTGCCGAATATTCCGTTAATTTGCATTCGCGAGTGTGTTTCGACATATTCCTCGTTACGAAAATATTATTCATAGGGCATCGCTGGTGACGTGACGTCAATAACCAGCAGGAAACCGAGCTTCCGCGCGTGATTGGCTTTCCGCTCGATTATTTTATATTGAGCTTGGAAAATTGGACATCTAAAAAGAGTAATTCTAATTTTAGCGCGATACTAAGCGTGCTTGAATAGATTAAAAAAGTCCCCCGAATTTTATTGACCATCTCCGCTGTGATCGTAAAACAAACGTTGTAATTTAACTCCAGAATAAATATCTCCGACGTTGCCCAAATACATATACGACGGTGTTAAGTTTGATGACTGACGTGGCTATACATAATACTCTGCACCTTACGTCCTTCGAATTTCAAATTGAGTAAATCTCGTTTTCATAATTAACCGGTTACATATGCTTTTTACACGAATGTTCTCGCCTCGTGTCAGCATTTGTTTAAGCTATTCGCTTGGGTTATCGCGTGGCTTAGTGTGTGCCAAAGAAACAGCTGTGTTGAACACCATATTCTCTTAAAATTGTATCTCCAAACGAAACATCTTATTAACGTGATTCGTACTTCTTAAATGGTAGACAGTGTTGCTCCCGAGGCGTTGGTCCCTTAACTTAGGCGGTGGCCATGCTCTTTGGGTTTAGGGAGGAAGAATGAATGGATGGGTAGTCAGCTTGATTAACTAGAGCATTTGGTTCGGGAAGCCAGAGGTCAGGGTTCAATCAGGATCACCAGGAATCTCGTAGTTCATTTAATATAGTTCAGGATCCAATATTTTCTTTATCTAATATAGTTCAGGATCACCAGGAATCTCGTAGTTTATATAATATAGTACCACCATATTTTAATTAACCATCTGACTGTTATACTTTCAGTGCAGCTGAATGGACGTTGCGGGTGGGGCGAGAGACAGCGCATGGATAGATAAAGATTTTTGACAAGACGGAAACGTACGGCATGGGTCTGCCGCGTTTCTCTCTGAAGGGATACTTTTTTTACGTGCTATGCTTCTCCGGCCTGCTGCTGGTCATCCTGAATCTACTGCAGGACGAGATATGGCATCGTATGCGACCTCATCCTGGACAGACACCACCTGCCCGTGTTACCGACCACACCAAGGTACGCTGGTAGCTCAGAGGCCAATCAGTTGCTTCAAGCTTCTGTTGGAATTACGGGTGTTAAGGGACTTTTTCACTAAACATCAGACCGTACGAAGCTACCTATACCTAGCACCGTAGTATAGTAGCTGGAAAGGATATGGCGAGGTCGTCAAAGCTGCGAGAGTCCCAGAGATTACAGCTTCCAGGTTTTGGTAGCAGAGGGCTGCAAACCTTAACTCCCCCAAAAATGCCAAACTTCTTGCTCGGAAACCTCGAAGATGTGAACTTAGGGACTTCCGCAGCTTCGAAGATCTCGCATCCTATCCCTGCTAAACAGCTACGGTAAAGTTTCCAGATTTTCTTCGTCCAAAACCTCGAAGTTTATAACTAAACTCGAGGCTCCTGTCTCCTCAACGACCTCGCTACATCCCTTCTAGGTACTATACCTCTTCAATAGTCCTAGCGAAGACCGATATTAGCTCCACTATTAGGTGATTGAACGGTCCTAGAACGAAACGAACAAAGTCCACGTGAATTCGAGGCGTAAGACGCTGTATTTCTTTAATCTAAAGGTGTCCAATCTCACGGGTACGACGATTTTGTCCCACCACACGGTGAACTCCCTGGACCCGTTGAGGAGGCCTTGGTACATGAAGGGGGGCGTCAGAAGGCCTTTTCCTGCTGCGAGGTCCAATCGCACTGGTCGACGATTGGCGAGGCTGTGGCCCGAGGAGGACGGTTATGACGATCGTGTTACGAATCAAGTGAGATCGATTAGGAGATCGAAGCGAAATCGATGAACTTCTGTTAACATCTACGACGTAACGTCACTTATTTTTGCAGCTGATGTACGTGCCCCATGGTTACAACAAAACAAGCACGGAGCACCAGTTTAAGAAGATAATGGTTCCGCATGGTATGCCCGAGGCAAAAGTCGGTCCAGATATATTTCTTCAGCATCGTTGCCCGGTGAACACTTGCGCGATTACTAGGGAGAACTCTGACGAAGCTGACTTGATACTTTTCAAGGACTACATCACCCACGTGGGAAGGAGGTCCTTCAAGCAGGTACGTCGCACGGATCTGCGGTAATTAATTTAACGTCCCCCGTGACTACGCCACCTGTTACTCTCATTCAATATCGATAATTAATTAAAATACGACCATCGCCGCGAGGACTGAATTTGCCAATTCGGCTGAATAATTGTGAGATATTGGAGAAATTCCAAATTTCGCCGAATGTGCGTCGAATGAGACTGTTACGATTTTCAGCAGGTGTGGATGCTGTATTTTTTAGAGTGCCCTTATCACACGCAAAGCGTGAAGAACGCCGTGATCAATTGGACGGCGACTTACCGCCGCGACAGCGACATAGTCGCGCCCTACGAAAGGTGGCAGTATTACGATTCTAGCATCACTCAAATACCCCAGACGTTCAATTACGCTGCCAACAAGACTAAGAAGGTAATCGCGCTTCTTCTAATATTAATTTAACCACACATCGAGCTTCGTATTCCGAAACACCAGAAATTGCATTTCAATTTTTAGATCTCTTCTTAAATTAGCTTCTTCTTCCTTCTTTGAATTATCAAATGCCTCACGAGTAACGCAGTCGTTGTTTCCACGCGTCGATTTCAGGTGGCTTGGTTCGTCTCCAACTGTCATCCGCGAAATCAGCGGATGCAGTACGCTAAAGAGCTGTCGAAGCACATCCAGGTGGACATTTACGGTACCTGCGGCAGCCTGCGATGCCCGCGCTCGCAATCCCAGGCCTGTTTCGACATGCTGGACGAGGACTACAAGTTCTACCTTGCTTTCGAGAACTCGAACTGCAAGGACTACATCACGGAGAAGTTCTTCGTCAATGGTCTCGGGTACGGGCAGACCTTATTCTTAAATCCCGCCGCTACCCGTCCAACTCATTAGTTTATTACCCAACGCTGCTTAATTAGGGGACAGTGGTAACGATGTAAAAGATTCCCTCGGGTTGTTAGTGTAATTGCTGAAGTGTGCTCGGCACGCAGCTATTGCCACTCTCACTCGTTGCACTTTGCCGCGTCTAGTGGCCCTCAAGGCTCCCTCTTGCCCTACTTCGTTCGAGTGTTGTCTTCGCCGAGATTTTTGGGATAAGGGTTACTATTGCGAGGCACTGAAGTGCGACGGCCGATTTTCATTCCAATACCACCGACATTCCCTTCTTACCCGTACCCTACATAGCCGCATCGATCACTGAGGATGGTTTCACGAATTCGTCCCTCTCACCCAACCGTTCACTCCACATTTCTCCGCCAATACATTCTTCGACGTGACTAAATGACGCGACAGAAATTTTTTTATGGCACCATAGAAGAATCCCTCAGACTGCATTGCATGGAATCGTCCCCCTACCGTTCTCCACTTCGGTGTACACATTATGAAACACATCCGGCGCTGGTAGAATTCACCCAACATCCAATTCCACACAGCACTATGGCGCACAGCTAATAGAAGAAGCTCCGACGTTCACAACGGCGAGGCAACTCTCCTTTGTTTCTCTCTCTGATCCAGGCACAACGTTCTGCCGATCGTGATGGGCGCGCACCCGACGGACTACGCCCGTAGCGCTCCGTACCGCTCGTACATCCACGTGGACGAGTTCGAGTCGCCGAAAGAGCTAGCCGCATACCTCCACCGTCTCGACCGCGACGACGAGCTGTACAACTCGTACTTCCGGTGGAAGGGCACCGGCGAGTTCATCAACACGTTCTTCTGGTGCCGAGTGTGCGCGATGCTGCACGACGACCGGCCGCCGAAATCCTACAAGGACGTGAACGAGTGGTGGCGAGGCGAGGGCGTCTGCACGACCAGCTCGTGGCGGGAACACGACCTGGCGCGCGCCTCCAGCCTCAAGAACACTTGAACGGGGCACCTGGCTAGGGCCAATTTGCTGGCGCTAGACCGCGCCAGCTTGGGCCTCCCTCGAGAGCGAACCTCCGAGGCTGCGAAAGGTATATGGGGGTCTGTCGAGGAGGTAGAGAAGCTCGATCTGTCGTATTTCGTTAACGTTCCTCCTTATCCGAGTAATTTATTTACGGTATCCCGGACGGGGAGCCGTCGGGGCGGATACGCAGCGGATAGTCGCGAGCTCGACGTCCAGTTAGCCCGCGAATCGAAGGGAAAGACTGCCGACCACGAGTCTGACGAAACGGTGGGACCGTTTCGGTTTCTACTTTTCGATGGATAACCGTGGACTTTTACACATCGTTTGGTAACCGAGCCGCTATTTTAGGCGAGGTTACCGCGCGTTTTTACGGGCTTCTACGAGCTCCTGCCGCTTAGACGGCGACTGCGCTCTGAAAGTCCTTTCGATCGATCCTTCGATCACGGTCAATTACGTGCAATTAACTGTACTTGGCAGGTCCGGCGCGGGGCTGGATGCTTTCGTTCCGACGAGCTTGGGAAATTTATCGTACAAAGCGCTCATCGTTGGTGCTGGGTTCCTTTGATCGTTGGGCGTCGAGATTGATTGCGCGGGTAGCTTCTTCAGTTATGTTGAACTGATATACCGAAAGCTACCAGGCGGTGTCCCTCGGGTAGACTGTTATTTCTGTGGAACGGAACCGTGGCGATTTGATGGGACGTGATTTTTTGTAATGATACTGGTAAGGGATAGCTATCGATGCAGTTAATTGGAAATTACTCGCGTATTCGTAGATCGTTACTGTAATCGCGTGAAATTTCGCTTAAAAGAGACATTCCAATTTAAAGTCGTTTACGTTAATTTAGAGATGGGATTAGTGGATTCTATTCACGTGCACACAGCCTTGCGAAGCTTTCATTGAAATTTGATCTTTAACTATACTAGAAGGAATATTCTTTTAAAACAGGAGACATTAGTTTTAAATTATTTATTTTTAAGTTAAAGCGAGAGGTATTTAACAAAAATTGGGTGTCAAACACGAGGCAGTGATTTATATTCATATGAAAAGGTTCGAGTGAGGTTTTATCAAAAAGTAAAAAATAGAGGAGCCTTTATCGAATCGTGAAAACCCAATATCTCAACTAAAAAAGAAATCGCACAGCGTCATTCTTCATTTTCATTTAAACGAACCTAAAGTCACGTTCCCACGCGTGAGAGCGTGGCTTTGTGAAGGAGCTTCGAGCGCAAAGCGACAACTACGTTTCGTTTTAAACGTGACAGGAAATTGTGGTTGGTCAAGTGGCGTTCCCAGAAATTCGTTGGAAACGGAAGCGATGCGATCGTAATTCTTTTTCTATATCGACCTTCTCCGTGCAATGCACTGACAGAGGCAACGAAAACTGTATCGCAGCGTATAAAATTCAGTTCGAAATGTTCCCGGAACATTAACGATGTAAACGCCTATCTTCTTCCAGTGTTTCGATAAATATTCATGCGGCCGCGCGCCCGCGCCCGATGAATATTTATCAGTGTCCCGGTGGATTATTCATGCGGGCTCGAAATCCAACTCCACTTTCCTCGCCATTGATGAACTTTTCGAATACCACTTTATCGAACGGGCAAGGTATACACGCGGACTTAACTGAACGTAATATCGAGCGGATTACCTGTGAATTAAGACTATCAAGGTGCGACTATATCTACAATCTTACTCGTTAACGGTTACCAGTAGATCCCGTAAATATTACCGCCAACGTACAATGACTAGAGTAATAATTTCCGCGGAGTAGTCCCGGACCTCGAGGCGCGACTGCTGTTCTCCAAAATGGCTTCCGAAGCTCCGGGGTTACTCCCCGATGGTGGAATTGATAAACGTAGAAATCGTAAGGACACCGTTCGCACGTAAATGAATATGGTCTAATATAGCGATATCGAGTTTCTTATCCCGTCGGACTCGGACTGTCGTAAGGGTTAGTGTTTGGCAACCACAATCGATTTCCTTCACTGACCGCTGTTCAAATTCTCAGTATTAGAATACTTGCCGCGACATCGTTCACGCATCCGGGCATCGGTCCATACACTCTCATTCGTACTTTAAGTGGAGATATCGGTAATAAGGGAAACCGAGTGATCGTTCACGGTTGCCAACCACTGTCACAGCCAATTGGTCACCTCGGCGCGAGTGGCCGTGTTTTTTCTGAGGCGAATTTTTATATTACGTCGGTGTGTATTTGACGAATATGTGAATGTACAGTCGTTGTTTGTAAAATATGCCGTCGAGCGTGCGAGATTTCCACGGGGTCTAGTCAACCGCGACTGTCTCGAAGAATTAGTTCGTATATTCTTCGAGTGGTTCTGACCGGTACGCGTGGATCGAGTACCTGTTCAAGTGATTCCTAGTACAAGCTAATTTCGATTAAATTAGTACGACGTCAGGTTAATTTAAGGAATTATTTAAATAAACGTCGACCGGCGGGGTCGTTGCGTTATTATATCTCGTTAATTTTACGCTTTCGTAAGGTTTGTTGTAAAAATTGTTGGTCACGCGTTGGTTATTTGGTGTTTCGAAGCTCGCAAGAATTCGCGAGTTCACTTACCTTTTCTACGAGTTGTCGTTTTTTTCTTCGAATTGTTTACCAGAGGCGAGCCATCTTGGAACTGTTGCAGCTACCTTAATTTTAGTTCCTTATCGAGGACATATCAATTAATTACTCGGTGACGATCTGACTGCTAGCTCGTTTGACACGGGCTTCGCAAGATCTCGCCAGCCACGAGCCGTTGTAACATCGAAAAGTAATTGTATAAAGTAATTGCACAAATAAGAAAACAATGAATTCTCATCTGAAAATATTCAATTTCATATCGTCAATATGATATTTCGATGCATTATTTCTTTTACAATTATCGTCTTCTTTCCTAATTCAGTTGCTAATCGATATAAAGAGCATTTATGCTTTCCTTTTCCTTATCAAGCATGATAATTTCATACAGAATTCTTTCGCGCACCTCGGTATCTTCTACTTCTAAATAATTTCAACTATCGCTTCAATCTTCACACGTGCTATGGAATTGTAATATCACGAAAAGCTCTCCATCACTCGTCACCTTGGTACAATTTCACACGTCGTTCAACCAGATCACCTAAGGACATCCGTCTTAGCGGCATAACGATGCAAAATGTAGACGTAACATAGAATTACACGAACAATTGTCGTCGAAGGTAAAACAGTGAAGCCCTGATCTTTGGAGACACGATACTGTTAATTAGCGTACAACGAATTTGTAAACGTGGAGCAGAATCGCAATCATTATCGTGGCCGCGCTCCCAACAAAATTGAATTCCCGACCACTGACTCCAGCTGAAACAAGATGGCTACTTAATTTTCCTTCGTCCAAGAGCAACGTAGCACTTCTCATTTCAACTCGTTTTCGATTCTCTTCGTTCCTTCCGAATGACAGATTAGCGCTAGTAGAAAGGAGATTCGCTTTCAAAGCTGGCGTAGCTCGAGCCACCTAGCTGTGAATTAGGCACGAGTGGATGGTTCAGTTGGATCGGATGTCGGCTGAAATCGTATTAAGGGCGGGCGTGGTAACGTAAAACACATCTGCACACGCGAAATGCACGCATAAAACTATCGATAATCGAGGTACTTTGGGGTAGCGGGCCCCGGGCCGCGGCGCAGAATCGGTTCCTATGTAATGTCGATCTTTCAGAGTGCGCACAAAGCTAGATACTTAGGTAATTAAATAACTGACCGATTAGCTTCGAGTAACGCAATGGATCAAAAGACCCGAGAATTCTCTGAGCCCTGCTCCGTGTATCGTGACGCATGGTTTCGATTGGTTTGTTAATTATTGGTGCTGATCGTAATAATTGGTGCTGGCGTACGCTGCGTAAATTCGACCGCGGGGTGAAATTCGTTTCCAACGGCGAGCGTTAGTTGATAATTATAGAGGGGTTAGCGTGTAAGTGTTAGAATGCTCGCGAACAGCGACGTAACGGAGGACACGTTACCTTTTCGTTCTTAATTACCGGCGATATCTGTCGCGCGAACAGATTGGATGATTAAATTGACCATTGCAAGAAAAATGTTGAAGGTACGATTATCACCTAATGATTCTAATTTCGTATGAAAATCAGGCGGATCATTTCCGTGGAAATTTGGTGGAAATTCCTTGGACTTTTTATAGAAGTCTCATTTTTACTGCAATCTTCTACGACATTTTGAATTGCAATTTCGAAAGGCTCAAAAGATACGCAATAAATTCAGAGACACTTCTGGACTCTTTTATAGCAACAACATAATTGTTCGTTATTTTAAGCGAATCGCATTACAATGTCTAACTTACATTATAGCGCACAGCCCTGTCCGTCAACTGTGGCCAGAGCAAAAAATCAATTGATCTCATTTCCTTCGCTCGAATCGCCAAAGACACGTTCATATCGCAGAGGGCAAGTAGTACGACTCAGCCATGTGTCGGACAGCGCTGTTGCATCCACAGAGCTCCCCTTATTTCATCAAACGCCTCAAGCAGAGTGGTATTACTTTACGTCTGCTGGATATATATATATATATTTTTGATCCGACATCTTTTAGTTACGAAGAGACAACGTTACTATACACCGCATAGATATTAATTCTCAAAGTGATCGCACGTTGTGAGACTAGATAGCGTCATAATTTGTAAATAGTAACTTATATAGTTGTAACGAGCCGGTACGTGTAAAGAAACTCAATCGTACATTATAATAATGACATTTAACGACACATTAATATCCGAGATTTATAGATACAGTTAAGGGGTGGGTGGGGGGGGTTTGGGGCGCGTGTCTCTTCCGTTTTATTCCATGGAGAACCAAAGATTAGCGTGCCACGATTTACACCACCAGCGATCAGCCATTATTGGGACAATCTAGCCGGTGGGGTGTTACATCGTCGTAGCGAATTGTTGCTCCTACACGATTCGTTGTATTTTTTACGGGCAGTATGCTATTTCCGGGATTAATTATGTGAAATGAGCATTAGCATTCTGTGGCTCTTTTTTTAAAGCATGACACGAGAACGTATCGGATGTGGTACGATTTGCATTTTTACGTAAGCATTATTCGAGCATGTTGTAATAGCCCGTATTACGTTAGGCTTCGTCCCTGGATCGCACGGGACCTTCGATAGTAAAGGGCCGAGTTGAGTTTCGAGAGGTCTGCGTTGAGGTATTTCAAGTACCTGCGCTTACGACGGTATCCATTTTCGTTCGTTGTAATTGTAACGTTATGCGTACTTGTATCGATGTTATCTACGTTCCTGATTGTGGGAATAAAATTGAACACTATTCTTACTTCCAAGCGTTTTCTGTCTCCACACCCTGCGACGTGTAAACGCCGGAGGCGCATTCGTTTACCCGGAGTAGATTCTCGCAAGTTGCGGTAAAATCAATTGGAGGGGTGGCATCCCCCGAATTCCACTCGTGGATGGTCGACTTTATTCCAATTAGAAGCTTGTTTATTTCGCTTCGTTTTATTATTCTTATTTGCGCCTTCCTCTTCCTCATTTCCCTTAATCTTGATCCATATGTGGTCATTATTTAAATACGCTTGTAATTCCATGGTTTATTTATCTCGAAAGCGGAGGGAAGTGAGGTGAGCCCGATTCTATCGAATTACTTCACGGTATCGAAGGATTAACGAACGAAGGGGGCGAACTGGATTATCGAACTGACAGTCTCAGCAGCTCGAGAAAATGGAACGATTCACGCTGCGTATCGAAAGGTGTGGTAATAGAGGTGAACAGGGGTATTTACTTTTCCCCTACTGTGTCTAAACTTGTTTATCGGTTTGTAGGTCGCGAGAGCCCTCGGGCATACCGATAAACACAGCGGAGGGTTGAAAAAGACAGGCTGACATCCTTTTTTTTTCTGGCAGTCAGCACATTTATAAAACCCCTATGTACGCTTTTCATTTGCTGCTAGTAAATAACTTGTAGCACGTAATATCCGCCATCCATGGCATTTCGGACAACTACCGTTCTCCTAAATAGTCCATCGAGGCCGTATTCCTATTATTTGGCACCGGACGGACGCATACTTTTCGCTCCGGTAATACGAGCCCTCGTTTGCGAATTTTCATTCTTAATATAGGGGCTGCGCAACGTGTAAATAAGGCTCCCGGCATTCCCCCGCATACAATTATTAATTTCTCGCGTAGCGCGTTACAAGCTGCTCGTAAAATAACACTCCACGTCCGGGCGCATTTCCGTTTGCGAGGGCCAGGGATTTCAGGGGATCTACCAGATGCTTTTAGTGAGAAGGTATTAAACCGTGGAACAAGTAAGCCAACAGTCAACGGGGGTTAAATCGTTTACACTACACTTCTGCTCCTAGTTTAACTTTCACCGACACATTCGGTTCGCGCGATATCGAAAGTGGTATCAACAGTAACAACTGCCACCAGTCGAGAATCAAGGAACACTTCCTCCCTCTCACACTAATTTCCCACTTTCCTTTTTATATACGCAATCGTACGTGTCCCATTTCTGTGACCAGTGGCGATGGAACCATAGAATCATAGAATCCCTTTTTCCTTCAAAAATCAAATTTCGTCTTGATTGACGCGAGCATCGAGAATGCTACAACAAACGGGGACCGACGGAAATCGAGGGACGTTTCCTCTTTCGGGTTTTCAGACCTTTTTCTCACATTCAGTTTTACGCTACGCGAATACTATAGATAGTGATCCGATAACCCTCGGGCTCACGTCGGTTCTCGCCCGTCAGGCCGGGATAAGAGGACTCTGGTTGATTTACGTGACACTGCTCTTCCCCGGCAAAAGATTAAAGCGCGAAAACATACGACCCCCATGGAAAAAAACGATCGAAATAAATAACAAAGTGAATTTACGTCTGTTCGATTTGACCGAGGAAAATAGTTGCATAGCGCGCCCGTTGCTCGCTTCCCTCTCTGTGGTAACAATTTCCAACTTCTGTAACCGACTCCTAATATCGGGGAGAATATCAGCTTCCTCGTGGCCGGATCGTAAGGGACACTATTTAGGTACGCGTGACGTACGTTTCGGTAGAGTGTCGGGCAATGTTGGCACATTGGCACAGAAAAATGTTTGTCCGGAGAATATTAAAGCGCCCCAGGTGGCACGGCTTCCGCGACTCTCCCCTCCGTCGCTTTTACTTCTGGGAGCGTTCCAATGAATATTTCGTTCCGAGGGTTGTTCTTTCATTTGTATCGATGGCAATTGCGCTTTTTCATGTTTAAGTAATGTCGCTTGCGGAACGGTGAAATGGTATCGATCAGGTTTAAAGGACGGGGCCGTTGCGGGGCACTATTGAAGGCGCAGCCAGTTGAAGCCTTTTAGTTTGAAGAGCATATTGAAATTACCTTCGCGAAATGGTATTTATTTCGTCGCGCGCGGTTCCTCGGTAGTAAATCATGGGTAAAATTATTGATCACAACGCTAGGACGGTGGGAATCCTTCCATCGGATTGTCAGAACAGTCTAGCTATTTACCAGAGGGGGGGACACTTAACCCACGTATTTTATGCAATGGAATAATTATCAACGAACACCTGGGGGTTGATCGCAAAATGTTAAAGACACTCCCTTTATCCTCTTCGCGACGCAATCTCACGGTCAAATACACGAGTCGCAGATATTTAAATTGCTAGTGCATTTCAGACCAAATTCTTTATACCACAAAATTCCAAATAGGCCGCTTCAGTGTTATCAGTGTATTAAAAAAAATTCCATTAACATTGTGTATATTTTCCATAAAAAGGGGAATTTTTCTTCTCAAATTGAAATCAAATCGTACATTTATTTGCAAATAACGAAATACAATAATCACCCCTTATTTTAAAAGTACAATGGCTCCTAGAAAGGCAATCCTTGGATTGGCTTCCCTTGATTGGTGGGTAATTCATTAGACGCCACGGTGATTATCACGTCGAATGACGAAATATCCGATTACGAGGGCTTAATATGAAATGGCGTTGGAATCGAACGGCAGCGTGCCTGCTGGATCTCGGTCTTGCAGCTATAATTCCATAACGTAAAACAGCTCTTGTATTAGGGGCCAATTGTGCGTTGCCAGTTCCGCTGTCCGGACCTGAATGCCGCCAGTTCGGTAGAATCTGAATCCGAGAGAATGCACGCTCCCCCCTTGCGGTTTGTCCGTTTGCTGGATTTTAAGAGCGTACTTGACAAACAGTTTAATCGACGTTTCCGTGTTAACGTTAGCAGAGCTGAATATTACTCCCATTCCCCTCGGCTAAAGATCCTCCGTGCCTGATGAATGACTCATTACCACGAAAGATCTGTTGCTCGTGGAGGGGCATAAATTATCGTGACCCCTTGGACGAAGGTAGTTTGGATGTAGGGTCCACTTTGTACATTCTATAGGGTAAATCCGGGAGACGCGGTCGACCTAATATAAAATGGCTATTGAAACTAGTATAGAAATTACTTATTTTATCAGAACAAACCTATATGTTCAGAATTTTATGCTGATTCAGAAAAATTGGTAGATATTTGCTTTAAGACAATATTTACTGTAAATCGGGCTGAAAACTGAAGTCATTACATCTAACCACCTCTCCCGAGGTGCCGGGAGAATTTGAGGAAGAATTTGACATATAATTCCTTATATAATTAATACTAAGCCTTTGGTGGGGGATACCTTGACAGTCGACAGTCGACGAGACGCCCATTTTGATGTAGAATACTTAGTATTATACCAGTGTTTCCCGTTTTATAATATTCAAATAACCTGCGACCTCCCTATAAGGTAAGGTAAATATTTCCTTTCGTTTATGAAAAATCAGTGGCGAATCGTTAACCCGGCGTTGGTGGGGTGGGGTCCCATTGAGTATAATTTAGTGTATTATAGAAATCCATGTCTTTAATTAATATGAGATTACGTAGTGGCGTGAAATTTTACAGAATAAAAACGCAGATACACCAAATTATATTTTTATTACACAAGAACACTTAACTAATTGAGCATCTTTAATTTTCTACAAAAATATACTCTTCCTAGCTTATATAATAAACAAACTAAATAACGACGCACTGCCACGCGTTGTTAAAAAGTTGTACTCAATTTACAAACTTTGGGGTCTGCGAGACCCCACCTTACCAACGCCGGGTTAACAAAATATGGAGATATAACAACATTAAAATAAATAATTGCTAAAACCGTCAACCACTAAAAATACCCATGGCGAACCCGCAGAAAACACTTCGCGACCCACTTGGAGTAACTGTATTATACAATTCTGTTCATATAATTCCTAAAAGAAACATTTCTGTAAGATATTAATTTTTATAGGATCTCAAATTCTCAGTTACTTAAAGTGCCGATATTAAGAAGTGATCTAGTTAATAACAAGTGTAGTTAACACACGTAGAATAATATTCAGGGTGGTTCCAAATGTACCCAGCATCCACCAAACGAGAAATAATACCAGCGTATCCATCTTCTTCGCCAGTTATCAGTAAAAAAGCAACGTCGTCACAAATTTCATTACCTCCACACCCGCCCGAATCGCCCAACAATCCTCAACACAGCAATAAATCTCTCCACCCCTGCACATTCAGTGGCGCGTCGCAAGTTCCAGCGAGCAGAGGTGAATTGAAAATAATTGTCTGTCGATTTCGAGAAACGTTCGAAGAGGACACCGATGGCAGGGTGAGTTGAAGTTATTTTAAGGGGGCGAAAGGGCTGGCCGACGTTGCCGCAAAGTCTCGTTAGGCTCGGCGGGCCCGGTTTCACAGAAGATAGGAGCGCGACGACGCGGCCGCGCTTATTCCTGGCTGATCGAGAAGTAGGGTGCGAGCTGAAGACACCTCGAGCCCGGCTCGCGCGACTATTGCCAAGGGAGGCGGTGGGCAAGCTCGACTAAGCGCTAATCGGGGGCGCCCCGAGTCCCTTTCATCACAGGCGTGACTAATTCCTTTGGTAATTTACTGAGCGAAGCGAATAAGAATTGCGGCGAGGCGTCCTCGCATGGATTAGCAAACGGTCCCGAAGCGTAGACCGGCGCTAAGGGTGACCACCAGAGCGTCATCTTTCCCGGCATAATCGGATGCACCTTGCCAGCGAGGACGGTCCCGTTTTCACCCTAGAAAACTTCCCCCCCGGATAGCTGTTTATAGACCACAACCGCGGTCCTTTCTCCTCTCCGCTCGAATTGTTCGACGGTTTTCTGCCGGATTAAGCATGTCTCCTACAAGTATCGAATTCCCAAAGGGGGCCCTTATCGCCCCGTACCCTCCATCCTTTCGATCCTCCCGACCCAACACCCTGCACCGATCGAATCTCGCCCAGCTCCGTACCCCAGAGTCTCTCGATCCACAAAACTCCCGAGTCCCCGAACCCTAATCGCGAAAGCCGCGCGGAAATATCCTCCAAGCCCCGGTGACCCATATTACGCCTTACACTTTATCAGTCGGATTGCCACGTCCGAGCGCTTATCAAGCGGCTGCGGTGCCGTGGATCCCGCGGCGCGGGACGATGCCCGGCAAAGTGTGAAACGGCCGTGCTCGGGGGAGAAAAAAACGGGAGGAGCGGGGAGTGGCACAAAAGCGAAGGAAAAAGGAGGACAAAGGGCGCGAGGGCATGCAGCGTGCATGGACCGCGGGATAGTTGGTAGAGATGGGGAGGGCGGGCGAGGGGGGTCGCGCATTGCTGTTAACTATCCTTTGAGTCTCGTTGGTTGGAGCATCTCACCCGTGCAATGTCTCACTCGGTCCATGGGGCTGTGACAGCGTATATGGTCGAGCAACGTTGCCCGGCATGCTCGGTTGCCCCGTAAAAAGGCGTTCTCCCGGGCCCGCTGGCGCGCGAAACAGCGGAGGCGCGACCGTGCCCGCCTGAGCATCGTGTAACACCATACTTGATTACCCATAGTGATCACTGAGCCGAGCTTACGGCCCCGTATGCTTCGGTAAGTCGTTAAGAACGCACCTCGTTGGGCTCCAACCTCTGTGGCTAAACGGAATTGTCCAGCCTCCCGTGATCCGCGCGTTATTATTAGTACCCGCGGATCTGACGGCTCATTTCCAGCACACCGGCGGCTCGGGGGGGGGGCGGGGAGGAGGGGTTGCCTCTCCGTGGATTGTTTATTATTATATTAACAGAGGAGCGGCGAAAGGGTGGCCGGGGGCTCGCGGATGAGTGGATTAAAAGCCGAGTGATCGGGCCTCCGTCGCTCTCATACACGCGGATACGTAGGCGCGTAATTGCTATCAGCGGGGAAATGTCGATTTTAATACACCGCTAATCGTTCGGTGGAATGACGAGTCGCGGGATTGGCCGCGACTGCCGCTGCAATTGGCATTCCCGCGACCCTTGTAAGTTGCTCTCGAAACAGGGTGGCCGGTGTATTTTAATTTAGCTGGATCGTGGATTCGTGGAAGCTTCTTATCGCCCTATGGCGAACAGTTGTTTCGCGGATGGTTTAGATCGGGTATCTAACGAGGGGATTCATGCTTCTCGTATCAACTGGCTGCCACTTTGCAATCTGCGTGTGGCAGGCCAACGATTCGAGGGGTGGTAGATTTATTGCCACACGCGTGTTAGGGTTAATTTTTGGTTAATTAAATGACAGTCGCCAGTGTCTCGTCGGGTATTTAATATTCTCAACAAGGTTCACGGATAGGTATTCTTTGGATGGCGTTTCGAGCTGCTTCTGAAGTTTCAATCATCGAAGGTATCATTAGGGGACGAATATTAATCCACACAAGCTGGATAATCATTAAAGAATCTCACTTCAATTTCACCGCCGTCACCCAGAACGCCCGCCTTTTCAATTTCTATATTTGCCGCGTTCTTGACACAATAATTCGGCCGCGCCAGTCCAAGCAACGGATAATTGATATCTACCGATCTGTCGTTTGAAGAACCGGCTAATCGTTCGCCGCGCATCATTTCTATTCCCCCCGCCCGAGTGCAATATCTTCCAACAACGATCCTGTGCGTTTCCATACATCCCCGTAGCGGCAGAGTCGCTCGGCAGAAAATGGGAAACGAGAGCCAAAAGGAGAAACGCTACCAGCGTGGATATTTATAACGAACCGCCCCGCGTTTTATCCGCGTAAATAAATTTCAAAAAATCTCGGCCCTCTGACACGCGGTACGTTTATAAAAAGAAAACGGGGAGAGATACAGCGAGAAAGAGAGCGAGAGAGAGAGAGAGAGAGAGAGAGAGAGAGAAAATAAAGGTAGGTACATTCCTCGGGCTTGAACGATCATCGCGGAGGGTGGACCGCGTGGATGTATCCAATGCGTATCGGCGTGGCATCCGATAAATCAGGCTGAACGCTTTCGTCCACCAAAGCGCCTGGAAATAGCCCGTCGGGGTAGCTATCGGAGGCTGGAAGGAATCTTATCGGTCGTTGGACATAATCGGTATACACGAGGCGCGATCGGGGACAGGGCACGTACGATTACACTCGCGGCTTACCCTCTGCGCGTCGTCTTGAGTCCTTGGAGCGTGAACGGAAATAGCCATCGGTGTGCACCGGAAGATCACAGCGAAACCGGCCACCCTTTGCCCCCGTCCCTGCTTGCCCCGGTTGTAGCGTACGCTCCAGAAGAAGAAAAAAAGGATCCCCGGTGGCAGGGCGGCGCGGCAGCGCGACAAGGGTCGCCAGCGTCGCGGAAAGAGGAAAAATAAGAGGGAGGGGGTGGTGGTGGGTACGGCGAGGGTGTGTGGGGACGGTAGGCGGGGGTCGGGGAAGGACTGGCAGATAAAAGGGTAGGAAGAGAAGCCGATCGTCAGTAGGGGGATGGGTTTTAGGTTCGGTGGTGGCGGCGAGGAGAATAGCGTGACCATAGGAGAGGGGTGGCATTATATTCGCGCAGGGCCGCCCGACAGGGCGCAGTATCGTCGCGACCGCCGTCGCGTGCACCTCGCTCCTCCGTGAGTTTCGGTACGCGTTTAGAGCCACCGCGAGTGCGCCCGCACCGAGAAGGCCCTCTCTGTCCCTCCTCGTTCGGTTTCGCCTCTGGCTGAACCGTCCCGTGCCTCTTCCACTTGCTCTCGCCGCTCTCTCTCTCTCCGACCGTCCCGCCCCGAGTCGCGAGCCGAGCCTCTCTCCGTCTATCCTTCATACGCGCTGTATTCCCCCCCTCCAACGCTTCAGTTGACTCGTCGCTGCCGTGCCGCGCGTACCCTCGCTACCTTCGAACGTCTCTCCTCGTCGGGCGACGGGTTTCGCGGAGCCGTCGTTACTTCTCGCCGTGCGAAAACAACGCGCAACCCTAACCACCTTCCCCCCTCCCCCCCTCCCTCCTCCCTCCGGCCACAACAGTCGAGAGCGAGTCCCCGCGAGCAGCAGTCGCGAAGTGTTATCTGGCCCCGCAGAACAGTGAGTAGAACGGAGTGTCGACGTTATTGTCTGTTGTTGTTGTTGTTGTTGTTGTTGTTCACGTGACGTCTGTTGGTGTGTCCCTGCACTACCTCCTTCCCCGTTGAGGAGCATCTTCGTTCACTCGACGCTCCCGATTGCTCGCCCACCACCCCGCCCCCGCCCCATCCAACCCTCTCTCTACTTCCGCCCCACCGCACGGTCATCCCTCCGCAATCGAAGTGACTTTCGACTTTCACGCAACGGGCGATACCCTCCCACCCCCTCGGTAACCCTCGCACACGCCATCCTCGACGTGGGCACGCACGTTAACGTCGAGAGGGGGGAGCGGGGCGCCTCCGATAATTTGTCGGGCGATCGGTCGATCGTACCCCGGCTGTTTCGCTGGATCTCGGGGACTCCGGACCGCTTCGGACGGCGTTAACGAGATCGACGAGCCGTCGCTCGGTTCTCGCTACCGCCGCGGTGACGAGAGGCGGGGAGGGGGGGGGGGTTTGAATCACCCGGGGCCGAAATGCTAGGACCTTTACCGAATAAGCAATATTAGCTGACATTCTCGCGTTGCGTGAAAAGTCATCGGGACTAGGGACCGAAATAATCGTCTGGCAGCGGGTTGCGGCGAGGTCGACGAGGCGTAATCAGGTAGGCACTTTGTAAACGTACATTCGCGAACGGTTTACTTTCCCCGTGGCACTGGCGTGTGTGGAGGGCGGCTGATTAAAATTCCACGGTTCCCCTTTTGTAACACGGGGACGCCTTATCGTTCCTGCAATTTTGCGGCAGCTTCGGGTGCTTCGATCTCTGCCGGCAATAAATTGCGATTTGTAGATTCTTGCCACCTCCACGTTCGTCCACTTCGAACCACGGATCCTGTGGTTTTATCGAAGGGTTGCTCGTCGCGCTGTTAGCGCGCAGTTAAGCTGGCTATTTATTTCGGGAGATGTTTGCTTACTTGTCGTTTCTTTTTCTGCTCATTTCTGTCGCGTTCCTTGTATCGCGATCGAACGCCACCGGGCAAGTTAAATTACGTTTAAGGGGCAATTATGTCGCTTAGGGTTCAGCGAGGCTCGTAAACGGAGCTAAGATTTCGTTGTTATTTAGATATGACGTTACTTTCTTTGCACACAGTGCCGACCAATGAATATATATATTCTAACGAAGATTCAAATCAGTCTACGCCCAGGGGCGGGCGCACGAGGGTATGGAATACGTTTAAATATATTTTATTAAAGATTCGAGCGGCTAATTTTTCTTCGCATCTGCCTTCGCAGCTAGATGAAAATAGGGAATAATGGGAAAAGGTGGTAGCGCCGCGATCCAACGGCGGTTTTATTATTCTTCGCTGGGAACGGGGGGGGGGGGGTGGTTATTGTTATTCGAGGACTACGCGTTTATGTATTCACGGGCATAGTCGTGGTTTGAATTTTCACGCCATTGTTTGCCGTACAAAAGCTTCACGCGGAATATGTTTAATTCGATCAGACGCGATATAAGGCAGATACGAAAATTGGCTAATTATCATTCTGATATAAAACACGAATATATTCCATTCTCTCTCTCTCGTTCTGTTCGCTTCGAAATCCTTTACATACCCGTCCAAACACAAAAGTGCATTTGTTAAGATACTACGAAGAGTGTTTCGCAATGAAAGTGACATTTAATAAGCCTGATAAGGCCATCGGACGTTAATATATTAGAATACTCTCGCGATTCGCTTGCTTTAGAATGTACGGGGAGATAAATATTCGAGCAAGGTAGCCTCGAGGATAACAAGGTCAAATTTTGTCGAGTGGAAAGAAGGAGAGCGCGGCGCTCGTATTCTCCCTGTAGAATTGTTTACAGACAAGCTGGCCGATGATAAGTTGGCGGTATTGCGAACGCTGTGTAAGCCTACGGGGAAAGCGGGGAGGGAGGGAGGGGGGAAATTCGATTTTCACGTTAGCGTGATACCATTGTGCGCGAACTATCTCTTTGTCCAACTTCCAGTCCATTCTGGCATTGTCCGATGCTAACTCGACAATATAAACCGTAAAACTCGAGCCGGTCCAAAGATACTTGGGCATCTGGATCGAAGGATCCATTAGCAAAGTAGCAATGGAGCGACAACGAAGTCCCTGTTCGCATTTCATCAACATTTTACGATTATCGATTAGCTCCGCTGACGAAACGGCAAATATTTTTAGCCCACTCTTTCGATCGCCAGGCTCTCGCTGAATACTACGCACGCCTAGCATTAGAAGCAAGGTGCGTCGTCTTTGGTTCCCTTTACCAAATGCAACCTAATCGTATACCAGGTTCTTAAACGTAATTCTGATTTATCGGCTGCTCTCCGATGGCTGCAAATTAATTGGATAGCTTCTACAGATTAGTTACACTCGTCACAGCCCTCCACGCGTCGATCAGCTATTATTATTATCGCTGTAGAGATGGAATATAATACACAGGTAATTTATTCCCTTTGTACGGATTATCTTACATTGTTTATCGAGCCATTAATAATTGCACGCAGTTATCTCTCTGCCGAGGAATTATCGCCCCCTAAATTATCAGCAGTTTTATAAACATTTCCGCGCTCTCTGTGCCGTGGAATATTCAGAATACTTACTTATTCCATTTACCCATCGATTTTGTTTTTTACCTCGCTCCGCATAGTTCAATACTGAATATCGAAGGCACGTGTTAATATCCATCGATTCTCGAATCGCTGTAGTCCACGGAAAGCAGAAAGCCTTCGCCGAAAATCGCCGCCTAAAGAATATTCTTTTTGCCGCGGAAATAGGAGCATGTTTCGACTAATCTTCCAAGGCGTGCTATTCGAATGCGACAATTTCACGATCGGTTAAGCCGCCTGAATTCTCCCAGCCACTTCTTCGCGACTCGGAAACTGTTCGGAGCTTTCCACCCACCGATCCACCTTTCCCCGGGCGTGTTTTCGAGGGGCCGATGGCGGAGTGCACGGTAGAGTAGCGAGAAACAGAAAGAAATGGGCACCCTTTGTTTTCGTATTCGCTGCCGTTAAATTCGCCCGTTTCTCGCGATATCTTTGATCCCGGCTACCGAGTCCTTGATCGTGTGTGCACACCCTCGGCACACCGGGCGGGATGTGAGCGCGTGGGCGCCGGAGAATCGAGTATTTCCCGTCTAAGCGTCAGCTCGAAAATAAGAGAGAAATCTGCCTTCCTCCTCCGGCGAGGGTCGTACCATTCGCGGAAAAGGAGACCTATCAGCTCGTCGATTTCTCCTTTGACGCGGAAGATCCCGTGCCACGTTTCCCCTTTGTCTGAAAGTATCGCATTAGAATTACGCGGAGTTGACATTTTAATGGCTGACCCTTAACTTCTGCCCTCCGCGCCGACGGCCCCTGCGGCTCGCGGGTCGAATCTACAATTCCCGGCCGCCGGTTAATAATAATGGAATTTTATACGACGCGGTAAATCTGTATCGGTGCAAATTGCGGTGCGATCTGATGGATGAAAAATGGGGTCGCCCCGGTGCCCATAGTAATGATCAGCTACGGAAAAATATTGCGCGTGTCAACGCGATGAATATCTGAAAGTATTTTATTGCTAGAGATCGGTGTGAACAGGAATCGGTGGGACCTTAATTACCATACAGATATGTTGCTCAGCTGCTTGGAATGGAACGTGCAGCGCGACAAGCCCCGATTCTGGTACTTTTGATTTCGCCACACGCGCCGGTTCGCTTCTTAATTAAAAATGAAGCTTCCTTCTGACCTTATTTTCGTACCACTGTGGCCGCGCACGCATGTGAACCAGTTGGTAATTCCGTTAATAACACTTCCCCGTGGAAGAAATTACGGGCAGGCGACACGCAATACTTTTACCAAGAAACGGGCATTCGAAACCGTGGCTTTAGCGAATTAAAACCCTTCCTCGGTGCACTCGCGGCTAACAGCGTTTTATTTTACTTTGCGGCGAGTTTATGAAGGACAATGATTCTGCACTCCCGTAGAACAGTGGCGTTGAATAATTTTCATTGCCCTTTTATTGGAAAGTGAGGCAATAATCAGGCGCAGAGTTGTTGGTCACCTGGTTTTCTGATTCAGAAAATCGATGCCGCCCTTTTAGTAAATTTATTCACCATGATAGAAGTTAAAAGCTCGGGGCAGTGTAAAATGAATTGACCATTAGAGTGTGACCACATCGATTGCCTGAAATTGGACGGGTTTTTGCTAGAGAATGCCGTTATAAATTTTCATCCACCTCGCCGTGGAATACGGGCTTCGTCGAAGTCCGATATAATATCGTTCTGTCGGCGATAGAGAGAGAGAGAGAGAGAGAGAGAGAGAGAGAGAGAGAGAGAGAGGAGAACACCGGAAATCGTCCCTTTCAGTCCGAGCGCACGTTCGTTCTATTTTTTCTCTCCGCTAATTGAAAGCGCGGATATTTAGGAACACGGGCATTCGTTCTATAACTCATTAATAATAGCTGTTTACCCTGCCGCTCGTTGTTTTGTCGCGCCCATTGCTTATTAAAAACCAATACGTCGATTAATTGACGCCTCGCGTTGAATAAATCATGTCGTTAGCTACGCTCCGCCACTTTTCTCTCTCTATTATACTGCGTGCTCTTTACACGGATACTATCAATTTTTCACTTATCTATCGCAGTGTTAGAAACAATCGACGTTTGCGGGAAACTCGACGAAGTGGACTGTTCATAGAATTCCGTGAAATTTCGTAGTTCGTTCGCGATGAAATAAATGAACGAGGTTTCGCATCGAGTGACCTATAATATTCACTGGTAGCTTCCGAAATTCTTGACAGTTTCCAAGATTGAATACTTTCGATACTATCGATTATAATACCCTACTATTTGACCATTCTTGTAAATTCAAGTCGAGACACTGTGTGGCGTAAAATTAATCAACCATCGGACACTTGCCCCTCGTACCATTCTCCAGTTTATTCAAAGCAAAATCGTACTTTGAGGCAGTGAATTTCAGAAGATGCAACCTTGCGTCTCAAAAAGTGCGCGCAAAGAGAATATTCGGGGAAAGAATAAAATTCCTAACGCGGGAACAGAAGGGACGGAGAAAGGGAAATAAATAAGCAACGCGGGGATTGATAAAATAAACAGTGAGACGTCGGAGGGTGTGGACGGGGTGGAAGGAAGTGTCGCGCAAAAATTCAGCAAGCAGAGATGCAGAATGCAAGGCGGCGCTTGATTCAAAGCGAGACGTAATGTTTCCGCGAATGGAAAAACAGAATCTCATTATCCGTTTTGAAAAATGATGAAGCGAGATTGTTAAGACGGCAGGGGAGGGAGGGCGATACGTTGCAGAAAGAAGGGTGGAAAAAGTGCAGGGCGGTGTATTTTTACCTTGACCCGCGGCTACCCCGTAATGGCCAAATTAAACGCCTCGGTTGCTAACAAGAAACGTAATGACGGTTAAAGAGGTAACCGTAACGGGAGCCTGAAAGGCAATTTTTCAGCCCCGGCACGGCCAAGCTGGATTCTCTAAATTGAAAGTATTTCGTAACGTTCCCTCCCGCCCCTTTCGGCGAGCACTCGGCGCGTTAGAACGTCGCGTTTTCCTAGCGATTTCACGGGGAGAACGGCAACTAGATTGCAGCTGCTTGTTACCTTCTGCGCTGCCCTTGGCTCAATTGGTTCCATAACTGCAAACAACTGCAGACAGGCTAATTTGCGTTTCGCTGCCGGACAAATTGAATTTATCGTGTTTAAAATCACCCCTCCCGCCGTTCGCGTGGCCGAAAGTTTGGCCCGCGACGATTTTGAGTTTCGAATGGAATTAAACAGGATTAATATGTCAAGCTCTGAGAGCCTAGAGAACCGTTTCCCTTGTTTGCTATTAGACACTGTATAATAATTAACGCGAGCTTCCCCTCTTTTCTTGTCGTTCGTTGCTCACGGCGCACGTATTCTTCAACCCTCAAACGCACCCCGTACAAATCCCACAACCAGCATTCACGATTACACACTTGTGACAATAACATCGAGAGAAACAGTTTTCATCCCCTAACCCTCTCGAAGTGGTCCCGGCATAAAGACGCGTCTATTCGTTTCGGAACAGTGGTGGTGGAGCGGCGAGCGAGTTCTCTTCGTATTGTCGGTGACAGGAAGCAGTAGAGCTCGGTCCACGGCGCGTTGCCCCATTTAAAATCGACCCTTTGAAAGGGTTCTGCCCAGCGTGCTCCGCAACAGAGCGGAGCAAAAAACATTGCAGCTAAAAAAGACTTCCCTAACGAAACTGTGCCTCGAAGTTATTCCGCGAGGCACGTTTGCTGGTGGCGCTGAGAAAAGGCAGACCGTGGCCGGTGCGTGTAACCCGGCTCTCATATCTTCCATCGGAGATAAATCTTTCCTTCGATCGACGGGCGACGGCCGGCGAAACTGTATTAACGGTGATAACTCGTTTTCGTTCACGATTGAGTTAGCCCGACATTAGATGGCCGGTGTAATGCCACGGAGAGGCGGTCAGCGAAATGTCTGGCAGCGGGGAATAAGGAGGGTGGACGCTCTTTGTGTGTACGTCTGCGCGTTTAGACGGTCCCTTAGACACCGACGTGGACCTTTGGCTTCGCGGAGGCTAAGATCCTTCCGAGTCTTTCCACCCAACGTCAAAGATTCGCATCGGAACGAAAACTGCTACGTTAGTCGGTTTTAGGGCCAAATGGGGCCATTCTGTTTGAGGGAACTCCTTAATCAGCTGTTCTAACAGGTTTTTCTTCTATAAGCTATAAGATTCTTCGTTGATTCTTCATAGGTCTTCCACGGATCTTCCCCGCGGTGTACCTTCACTCGCAGCCTTTTTAACTTTTAACGTCCCCACGTCGCGCGTCGTTTACAGTTTCCTTGGATAAAGAGCGCCCGTCACAGAAGACGGCCGCCCATTGTGAGCAGCATAATTTCGCGCATTTAGCGATCTATTAAGACTCAGTCGCGGCCGCCGGCCGAAGTCGCGGGAAGCGTAGTCAGTGGTAACGAACGAAAGGGGAGGCCACGATGAAGTTGGCCGATTTAATTTTCTAAATATTCATGGGGCGGCGTGTCCCTCTGGCGAGCGATGCAGCCTGCCCTGGCGGCGGCGGCCGTCCGCCCCGGAACACCATAAATATTCTATGTTGCGCCATCGTAACTTGAAACGAGAGACGAATACGGGATTACGTCTCCGGTAGGCAGGATCGCGACTAACGTGTCACGCGAGTACACACATTCTGCGCGCAACGAACTATTAAGTTATGCAATTATCCCGGCTAATTGTCCGCGTCCTTTCTCCGCCGGCCAGCGAGAGTAATTTCCCCGAATAATTCGAGCTCGATCGAGCGTAGTAAAGAGCGGTTAAAGGGCGCCAGAGGCTGGGCCGATTTTTGGAAATTCCGCGGCGAACCTCGCAGCTGTCTCGCGAAACAGATCCCCGGGGAAATTAGAATTAATATTAGCCTAGGCGTGTGTCATAAATATTCCATTTCGGATCGTTATGCATTCGACTGGCTGAGAGACCCCGGCATATTATTATTCATATCGGACGGCGGGCGAAACGAAGGCAGTGCGGAAGATGGTTGAGTGCAAAGATTATCAATGATTCAATGGGCTTGTAAATCCCCCCGCGCTGAATTTCCAAAAGTCCAGCTGCGACGAGTGGTGTGTAAATGTTTCACGGTTACGTCGTGGGCGATCGGCCTTGTTGATGGGAAATTGAAGGGTTTATTTTCGAATCTTTTCTCGCCGATCGTTTAAAATTTCCTTCCCGGCGTTTAATTGGCGAGACACGCGTTTGGAATTAATAGGAGTCGTGCAGTTGTCTTTGATTCATATTTGTTAGAGTTAAGATACTTCGGGGATATGGCCCCCGATTGCTCGTTGAAAATTGAAGGCGCGTTTGGTAGCCAGGGAAAGGGTCGTTCGAAGCGTAAAGGGGCACGTGAAATGCTGGAAAATCGGGGCAGGGATTCGCTTCCTTTCCCGTGCGTCCTTTTCCAGCGAAGACGCGAGGAGCTCCGCTTTATTGTTGCTTTGGGGGCTCGTACGTACGCCGAGGCAGAAAATATAATTCGATCGGAGCTCGGTAACTCGATTGGGGGGCGCGGGAGGTGGGGATCGAAATAAGAATCTAAAGAAAGGATAATATTTTGCTGCGTTATTCTGGTATCGAGCGAATCGGGTGTTTCCACGCGGCGCGGTCGTTATCGATTTCGGATACGCGATTCCTTCGTCCTAGATGGGAAAGCTCGTAACCAGAGTATTCTGGAACTGTTGGTCGGAGTTGCTGGGCGAAGGTGGCGGTATCTTTAATCTGATCGTCCGTCCTGCTGCTGTATAACATTGGATTATTCAGCAGTACGTAACTTTAAAAGAAGATACTCGTGTCGGCGCGAATTGGAATGGAAAGCTGTATTTGTATAAGCCTTGTGCGAGCTCTGCGAATCGCCAATGATACCTAAACGGTACATACAGTACTTGCGCTGAAAAGTTCGAGTCCATGTGAATATTATTTTAATTTTTTCGGTAATATTTTATGGGCTCGTAACGAGTATTAAAATAATTATTAAGTTAACGTTTAAAGACGAAGAATTTTAAGTTTTTACTGATAGCTCCGTGGCGAAGTTTAAAATTCAGGTATAGTTTAAAACAACAACCCTCGAAGTGCTTAGAAATCGGCTATACAAGCGGGGAGAAAGGTATTACTTATTAACAGCGTGGAGTTTAATTGTTCGTCTTGGCTAGACAGCGATTTTCGATTTTCCTTGGAATTATCTAAAGAACCGTAGCCGGGGGAAATGGTGTTTGCCGCCGAACGGATCCCGAGTAAAGTTTGCGCAACACGATACGGAAGTGTAGATATTCGCCATCACGGCTAACCAGTCAGTCTCCATGGTCGACATCTGACCAGCGGCGGATCGATTCAATATCCGACCGTCCTTTGAGGAAACTAATCTTCTTCGCAGATTTGCTACGACGAACACACGGCTCTCGCTCGGAAGCCAAACACACCGGGTGCTACGAAAACATCTGGGCAAACTCTGACAGCGTATGCTTTAAATAGTACCGACGGACGAAGCGTTTTGGATCTCCGTCTATTCTTTTACTAAATCATAATGCTATCGATCTGCACATCAGCGGAGGTATAAATACCATCGATATTCAAATCATATCGTAAATATCGCGAGTGAAATTTATTATAGTGTGAAAGAACTAGTTTCCTTCCAAATTCGAGCATAGTATCGCGAGAAATTTAAATTCAATATTCACAATTTGGACTTTATCTTTCAAGAATGAAGTTTCAAATTTTCAAAATTTCAAATTTTCAAATTCTCAAATTCTCAAATTCTCAAACTTTAAAATTTTCAAATTCTCAAACTTTAAAAGTTTCAAATTTTCAAATTCTCAAACTTTAAAATTTTCAAATTCTCAAATTCTCAATCTTTCAAATTTTTAAACTTTAAAATTTTTAAATTTTCAAATTTTTGAACTTACAAACTTTCAAATTTATGAATTTTCAAACTTTCAAATATTTCCAATTTTTCAATTTTTTAATTTACAATTTCTGAAATTCTGAACTTGTGAAATTCTGAAATTCTGTAATTCTCAAATTCTGAGAGAAACTAAAATATCTCTTTCCATTTAAATCGAACTCATTAGCCTCTCGAAGACGGGTTAACCGTTTCCCTAAGCTTCCCTATACTTGATTACACAGAAACTATACCGCTAAAACCCATATCCTTAAGCTCATTACCCGCAAAACAACAATAGAACCAGCTACGCAAAACATCATTGCTCCGAAGTTCCTTGTACCTTGCCTCGAAAAGCTCTATGCTGCATTAGACGGTAAAGTCGGCGCGAGGGGTTTGGCTGACGCGAATGTGGCGGTCGGTTCGGTTCGAAGCATTTGCAAACGGTAGCAGGAAACGAAGCTCTCGGACGCGTGAAAGGGGTATCGAAAGACTTTGGGTGCCGCGGTATCGACGACGGTGCTGCGAAAATAATGAAATGGCACGTGTCCAAAGAGATCCGGCGCGCGTCCATCGGGGGAGTGTCGAAAGACTGGCTTTCGGGGCTGGCCGACAGCCAATTGCCGTTCAACCGATACGTCTACTCCTCTGAACGTTTAAATAATGCCGTTACACGACGAAAATCGAGTTCACTTTAAGGTGAATAAGGGGATCGGGGATCGTGTTCCGCGGACCCGGTGCTTTTAGCAAGAAACACGTAAACGTCAGAGAGGATGTACGAGGGTGGTCGATTCACGTGTTGCGTGTCCGTATTTCTTCTTTCCTTTGGTACGTTGACAAATCCGTGCACCTACGGCTCGCGGTCAGAGACAGTCGAGCCTAAAGAAAAATTTCAGCTGCCTCATTCCCGCTTAAAGCATTCACGCCAGGGGGGCTGTAATAATTCAGAGAGAGAGAGATAATACGCCACGGTTCGTTACTTTGAAACTCTCGCGAAGTTTTACCGTAGCAACTGGTTAGTTCAAGATTTTCGGGTGTCCAAGGTTCTGGTTCGCGAACATTTTACATCATGTTTGAGAAAGTTGGAACTTGGCGAAAAGTGATGCGTAAAGGAAAGGTCCGTGTGCAATGTTGAATACGATATAGTTTCAAAGGTGGACGTACAGTTGAAATTATTGTCTCGTCGGGGGTTCGTGTAGAATCGTTAGTTACAGGATGTCGTTTACAATAAAATTACGTAAATTCGGTGTCGTTTTTCGACAAGGGCAGTAACTGAACGACCCGCTCGGGGCGCTCTGTGCCCCCGGCGGAAGCCAATTAGGGTATGTCGGCATCGATTATCTCATTAATTATTGGGTCTGTGTATCATTAGGTGAACATCAAGCTACGCTGATATTACACTATATAGCCGCGGAGGAAAGTGCAATCGGGCCGTTTGACGCGTGGAATAATTTCGCGACGGTTAATTGAAATTAATTTCCTTATAGTCTGGGGAATTTAGCCTTTCAGAGGCCGCCTTGCTAATTGCTCGGCAATCTCATCTCGATAAATACGTTTCCTCGGCGCTATGCGCTTTTGCCGCTGCAAGCTTCGAAAATGCACGGAGGGGTGGTTTCCGGGACGAGCGAAATCTCCGTTGAAAATTCAGACAGGCCTGACCGAAGACAGAAGTTTGGGTGAAACGTAAACTTCGTTAGGAATTTTATCGGCACTTGTTGGACACGGGGTTCTCGAGAGCCGCGTCACGTACCTTTTTCGAAATTTCACCGTTAGTTAGCAGAATGGAATTCTGCCTGAGCTTGTACGCGGGCAAAGTTTGCGGCAGCTGAGGCCTGACAAGCAACTGCTTGATGGGCCAACATGACTGGTGGCATCGTCTTGTTGCGGAAGACCAGCCAAAACCTTACCAGACTTGCCCTTGACGTTCCAAACTAGGGTTTAATCAGTCCGCGGATATCTTGTTAATGGAACGTAACAGAATTCAGAAGCTTGCGCGTATATACGCGAGATATCGCTAATAATGTGATTATGTAACGCACCCGTGGAGCGTGTAATAATAATGGGATAAAAAGGCCGGGTATTAGAATTGGTAATAGTGTCTCAGGGAAATGAGGAGTCGCGTGAAATACGAATCATACATATTTCATATAAAAATTACTCGCTTCTCGAAATATTACCGTGGGCTTAAAATTCCAGAGACGCCAGGTTCATTAGAAAGCAAATTACTTTCATTGGGAAATACGTGAGCATTCTCGTCTACCCGCGGTCAATGCAGCTCACGTCTCGCATAATACGTAAATTTGAATTATTACTCACGCTCCGCGAGCTACTCCTATACACGGTTTACCCACTCCGCTGAGAAATGACTTCGCGCTGCCGCTCCGCGAGTTTCAATTGCGTTCGCGAAGTTTCCAGCTGAACATCGGCGATTCCCCGTCGCTAATCTTCAAATCTTCGACGCCCTGATTAGTTGGCGGCGGGGGGCGGGAGGGGGGAAGCTATTTTCTCTGATTAAACCGGAATTATATATATCATTTATCATCCCAGTTTACGATCCCCCGAAGGATAATGTTATAAAGAAGTAATCTCACGGCTAACAGGCATCGACTTTCTCTTACTCAACGATCCTCCTTTTTTCTCGGCTCCGAGCTTACTTTTATTACAACCCCTTTCTTCTTCATTTAATCGTATTTTTCCATCGATTCTGGTTGGCAGAATCGAATTTTAAAGGTTCACCGGGACGAATTCCAGAATCGAGGGAATTAGAGTGTAGGCAACGTGGACGGGGACGTTGAGATTAATGATTCTGGGATGTAGAGTCCTCTGGGGATATTGAATCTCGGCAACCTAAGGCGACTTCCGGTTTAATCGGGCTCGGTTTCGACGATCGACTCATGGGGCGAATTATTAGGGAATGATTGACTTTGTAGAGTCTGCTGGCTTCCAAGTATCATTGTGCCCGGTTCTCCTGATTTCTACTGCACTTTAAACGAATACAGAGGAACACTTTGCATTCGACTTAGAGAAGCTTCTATCCCGTCGCACCTTGTGTCACCGTTTTCCAAATTCCCCGCCCAGTAATTTTCCATTTACTTCGCGTGGAGCCTTATGACGTTTCGATCTGTCTCTTAAAAACCACTGAATCGAGCTGCACGACGGTAATAAAATGTGTTTCCTCTCGTCTGCTTGCAGGCAGCCACGGCATCCACCTGAGGAGCGGCTGCGCCACGGGAACATAAAGGTACGAGGCACAAATGCATTTTCGATACGCGTATCCAGTATCCAGGGAATGAAGGATGAGTCTGTTTGCAGTAGCGACGCAGGTATTTTTTTTTATTTCTTTTCTCGATTACAACAGGGGCGTGAAAGTTTTATATTTGAAAAGTAAACGGCGCAGGAGGTCGTTGCAGGGCAAGAATTTCGAGGCGCGCCGTTCGCGAGGGATTTATTCGGCGAGAAGGGCGCGAATTAACGCCTGTAAAAGTGACGCGATGCAACATAAAAGAATTCGAGAATCAAATTTTTCTACTCGAATTGAGAATTTTTTTATTTTTAAATTCTACTTACAGCTGCCACTGGTCTGTATCTGTTTCCAATCGTCGATCAATTGTCCCGCGTTTCGAGCCAATATGCAGGCGCGTGAAACGGTTAACCGGGACGTAAAATTGGGACCACGCGGCATCGTTCCCACCTCGGTTCAGTTTTCGTAAATTCATTGACGACCGATGGACAACGGCGTCGCTCCGGGAACAATAAAATTTTGCCGTTCGATTTGTACGCGGTGTATGATAAAGTAGAATATGGAGGAGGAGGACGAGGAGATATGGTAACGAAATTTCAGGAACGAAAAAAGAAGCGGTCGGCCAGCGGACCGCGGGAATTCCTCCGATATTTTATTAAAATTGTTTAGACAGCCCGCGGAAAAATGCCGGCTGCGGTTTCCCGGGCGCTCGCTTTTATCGATAAAGTACAGGGCAGATTTTTTTCTGTTTCTATTTTGTTTAAGCTCCGCGCAGCTCTCTCTCTCTCTCTCTCTCTCTCTCTCTGTGTGTCTCGTAACGCTTTGCTACTTCGTGCGCCGAGCTTGTTCACCTTTCGTGCCCGGCGAATTTAATTGTTGGCAAGCCTTTACCGCGCTGGAAACCAGACAACGATTCTCGCTTTTAATATACAATAATATCGTAATTTACGGGTTGCGCTACGCGCGGGCGTCGTTTAATAATCCATCGTCGTTCATAAATAACGAGAAAGCCACGTCCCATCTCCGAGGGAAGTCTTTAACTCCCATCGACTTGGGCGTCGAAATTTTTCCAACGTTTGAATGTTTCATGAACACCGACCGCGGCTCGGGAAATGGCCCACCGTTATTCAAGCCGCGCGGGAGCGAAGCGCTCTCTTTTTTTTACAACTAATTTAAGCATAAACGGTTCTTCGATCGCGTTTTGACTTTCACGAGAACTTCGCCGATCGGGGTTCAGCGTTTAAGGGGCGGGGGGTTGGACGGGGGAGGAACGGAGAACGAATAGTTCTGGCAAGTTGGTGAAAGAGGGAAGAAGGGTTCAGAATTTTCCGTGGCAGTTTCGAGTCAAAAGGGGGGAGGAAGTGCAAGTCGCATTAAAGTTTTTGTCGAACGAACTTCCATGCAAATGCACGCAGGTTACTGGGTCTGTTGAACGCTTTTGTTGAATTCTTTCGTTCCTTCCTCATTGCTCTTCTTAAATTCCCTGCGCACGCGATGAAATTCCAGCAGCGTGCAAACGATTTGCTTTTCGTTAAGGTGTCTCATTAGAAAGCGCGAGCAAACACGCGCAGCTGTTTTCTGTTCCATGTTCCATCGCGAATGACCAACCATAAATAATCGTGGACAGAATCATGTCGCAAGAAATATGAAATACTGCAGCGCATCGTCTGTTAGCGTGTTTTCGATGCGAGAGAAATTACAAAACCTCGGTCTCCCTTGTCAAATAAAATAAAAACGCCTCTACGGAGTTGCCTCTAGGAATTATTTCCAAAAAGAAATCAAGCAATTTGAAAAAACCAGAGGAATGGTTACTAACAGAAAAAGGAATTTCTTTTCATTTCTATAAAAACGACTGTCAATAATCCCAAAATTTTCAATATATTTCATTCACAGATTCGTTAATCCTTTACTTACTTCGTTTAATCGTAGAACCCACGGGCGAACAGCAACGTTGCACACAGCCTGGTACATAATGCGTATTAGAGAGAGAGAGAGGGAGAGAGAGGGAGAGAGCACAGTAGAAAGTAGAATGGCCGTGGCATTGGTCAGGCGAGCAGCCGTGCGCCAGCCGTCGAGTAGAACAAATTACGTTACGTCAGCCCTCTGGCATAACTCTGTCCAAAGGACGGCAGAAGGCTTAGGTAACGTGAATAAGCATCAATGTCAGCGGACTTATGAGACCGTCGAGTAATTGTACGTTGGCAAATGCGCGTTACCCGCGCCTCTGCTTTCGACGGTATTTAAAAAAAAAGACGATACCGCATCGAAGAACCTAACAACCAACCCCACGAGTCCCCACTGAAACGGCACTCTATTAAATCGCGACGGATTTACAGAAGCGGCGGGACAATTTCTGTTACCGAGCTATTCACTGGGAAATATTTGAGAGGTAATGGTCCCGCCAACAACGAGAGGGACTTGAATCGGTTCAATTACGTCCTCGATCATTCTCTCGCATAATTCGCTTACGGCCACTTCGGAGTTCGACAACAAATTGGATCCACGCGGAATTTCTTTCCCTACCACCGAGCACGCCAATCTCGCGACGCAAATTTATTTCCCGCCGGATGTCGCCCCTCCCCCTCCGCCCTCCCCCTCCCAGTCACTCCCCGCCGCCTGTCTGTCCGAATTCCCCGCCCGGCTCGCCAACTTTATAAAGTCCCGGTGACAGACTTGCCCGCTCTAGCCGTCACATTCATGTATTATGCAAGATCAAAGGCGCTGGGCCCGCCCAGTTTTGTTTCCTCGGATCCGCCGCCGCACGGTTCGCCCGGGTCATTTTCGACGTTCCCGGAATAGTTAGTCCTTTCCTCGTAATTCTTCATCCGCAGTCGGCGTGAAGCTCCCTCTCGAGAATCGATGGCTCATCGACGCGTATAAGACTGGCTTAATTGGCGATTCGGGAGGAGACAGTGGGGGAGGGCAATCTGTGCCCCCCCCCCCCCCCTCCTGAGGGCAATCGGGTCGACGAAAAATTCCTCGAATCGTCGGGCCGATTCCTTAAATTCGTAAGATCGATCGCCGCTTCTAATTGTCGGTGGAATTTCGAGGAGCGGAATTTAATATTCTTTGCTGCACGCTCTCGTGATTATTGCCTTATTTCTTCGAAATCGAAGCTCGATCGATTTGACTTTTGCAATCAAGCCCGGCGGCTCGGCTACGATCCCACATGTTAATTTGAATATCGATAACGAACAACGTTTTCCACTGCGCCGGTTATCGCGGTCCTTTTGCGCCCTCGTTCGCCAGCCCATCGGGAGCAGGAATTCAGGGGCTGGGAAGTGGATGCACCATGGCGAAGAGTGAAATCCTGCATACGTGACAGGCGTGTTGACAACGCCGGCACTGACACACGGCCAGCGGAGCGGGGGCTGTTAAACTTTCCAGGCGTTCAGTCTTTCTCGTACACGAGCTCGGCCACTACCACCTCCCCTTTCCCTCTCTCTCTCTCTCTCTCTCTCTCTCTCTCTCTCTCTCTCTCTCTCTCTCTCTCTCGTGTCCACACACGTGTCGAGGGTGGTAAAATGTGTGTTAGATGGGTGTCGAATCACTATCCATTTTCTGGATGACCGAAGGGCCGGAAATGGAGAAAAGAACGAGCCGCGTCCCGAGCGCCCTTCGATCGCGGAAAATTAACAGAAGTCTCTCGAAATCATTCCATCCCCTTGTCCGTTAACTTCCATTCTAATTGACTCTGGAACGGGAACGGAATTACGATCCATCTTATCGATCGAAAAATAGAGACGTATCGTGTAACGGACATACCTTCCCCAGCTCTGTCCGTGATTGATATCCCCGAAGGCGATCCCCGGGAAACCCTCGCCGTCGCTCGAAATAATTCCGGGAATACGGTTTTCACGCTGGACTTGTAAGTTATACACGAAAACCTTTATGTAACGCGCGGACTGCCCCGCTCCCCGGAGCCCCGTGCAGGGAGATTGGGCGAAAATCTCGCGGCGGCTCGAAACTGTGACGGGGCTGAAGAATTCTGCATCGTTTAACATTTCTCCTCTCGCCTCGCTCTCGGCCCTCCTCCTTTTTATCTTGCCTCAGCCCCCCCCCCCCTCCCACCTCGCCGCTGTGTACTCGATATTCGCGCACGTGCGTGCTTGGGACGCTTGTCGCGTGCAGATGCCGAACACGGACGTGCCCTGCATTCCCCCGTGCCGCGGGATCATGGGAGAAAAGAGTGGAGCACGGTGTCTGGCGAGCAGCCGCGAACGCACGGGGTGGCGTGGCGGTATCACGTCCTCCTTAGAGCCGTGTCTGGATCCGCGCGCCGCCCATTTCTCGGCTCGTTCGCCGAAATTGCACGCCCGACCAAGGTTTCTCGGCTGGATTGCACGTAATCGCCAGGGAGTTTTGTTTTGTATAGACAGCGGCTGCCGGTGTTCAGGAGCTGGCGCTGCTAGGATCAATTGAAATCTTTCGAGCTGTTTCTCCTCTTACAGTAAATAAGAGGATTTGTAACGTAGGTGTGTGGAACCGAGGAGCTTGCAGCAAGACTGGCGCAGCTCCGTCTTTGCCAACTTGGAGTAAATTATAAACAACTGTTTGTAAAATCATTGCTTCGGCTTAACGTTAAAGAGAGAACACTGATTGAAAAATATATATTTGCACGCAATAAGTACTTACTTAGTGGTTACTGAAATGCTGAATTTGTATTTCTATTTTGGGCGGTAAAATATTAATATTACTATTTCTATCTTTATTTATTTGCAATGAATCGTTTGTTATCCGATTTCCATCAAACGTGCAAGGAGTGTCAAACATTAATCTGCACCCCTCTTGCTGCGAGATCCTCAGTTGTGTTTCACTTGCATTTAGGATTAGATCCCACCGGAGTGTTTCATTATCGAAATTCTAACCAGCGGTGCAGAAAAGTAGCGATTTCTCCCGTCGCGGAGCGAGGGTTATTGTTTTCCAACGACCGTGCTGTAAACTGCGCGATTCCAGTCGAATCTACGAGCTCGTAAATCAGTTGTGCGCTGTAGACCAAGGAAATTCAATCGATTCTTGAATTCGCATAGGGAAGACGTAGCTGCTGGAGCCTCCGCGCGGGATTTCGTTTCGCCGGCATTTCTCGCGCCTCGCGGAAGCGTCGGGCGAACTGATAAAGTATTGATCTATTACCGATTAAAGGCTGCGTCGGGACAGTTTTAAATTGGAATGCGAAGCGTCTCGCGGGAGGAGCGTGCAAGTTCATAAATAAGGTCAGGCGGTTTAACGATTTCGATCGGGCCGCGTAAATTGGAATCGAAGCTACTCGGAGGCGATCAGTTTTCGGAACTTTTAACAGGGTGCAAGTAGTTTTCGGGCGCTGGAAACGGTTCGTCGAAGGGAGCCGCTCGATTGAAAGAGATCCGGGCGAAGATCGCCGGCCGCGATTGTTAATATGTTAATTGGTAGCCGTGCACGCGCCTGGAGGCTCGAGCGGAGCGGAAGCGGAGGCAGGCGGCTGTCGGATGCAGGATAGACGCCCGAGCGTCGCTGCTAGTCGTAAATGCAAGTTGGTCGCATGAATGTTTGATGCGCGAGAGGACACTTAATAAGGGAGGCAAGGAACTTCGAAATGCGTTCAACCACTTAAGAAAACGCTACGCCATTTTCGGCTAAGAGACAGGATGGTAAAGAATTCGATTCTGGTTAGCGTTTCAATAAATTGTAATTGTATTTGCGGCTTTGCCCCTCGAAAACACTTCGTTGAATACTTTTTGATCGCACGGTAATTAAATACGATCGTCGTCGCCATGCCTGTTTATATTAAATCGTTTTTGGAGTCCGTTGTGTCAGGGAATTTTAATAGTCCCTCTGGCGAAAAACATCCCCTTGAGTAACCGCGTCTCAATGTGTCTTAAATGTATTCAGGGCGAGTAATCCACGGATCGTCATTGTTCCTCCGGAAGTCAGAGCGCACGGTTACATTTGTAAACAGACAACGTTCCCCGAGAGAGTATATCATTGTCTAAGATCGCGAGAGATGTCTTACAGGAGAATTCTCCCCGTTCCCGTTTCCACAAAGCCAATACTTACATACCTCGCGGAGAGAACGTGCACGGATTGCAGCTCCCTTCGCTTCCAGAGCTACTGCTAATAGACCTTTCCACTGGTTTGATAGGATTTTAAGCCGGCCCATGTGCGATCCGCACCGATCCTTAGCATTTAGATAAATTCCTCCTCCACGATCATTCGCAAAAATGCCAGCAATTAGGTGGCAGCTTCCCGCGTTCCGTTGCTTTCACAGTTTCATTCTTTCGGTTCGACGTGCATTTTCCTCGATATTCTTCGATCAATTGTCCACTTCCAATTGTCACCGGAGATTTTTCCCATGAAAATTGCCGATTCCGCTGGCAGGCGGATTTTGTTTCCCTTCCTAAGCGTTACTTCCCTTCCTTCAAAGGCCTTCCAATTTCTCGCTCGCGAATCCGCCCTCCGTCACAGTTTCCTCCGTACTTTTGGCCTTCCTCCGACTCGTTGCGCGCGAGTCTGTATATAAAATTCAAATTGCCACGCGTCGTTGCAGTTTTTTTTTCTCGTCTTTGTAGGGCACCGCGAACGTGATCGAATTCGCGCAGAATTTTGAGGGAAGAAACCAAGATCCTTGCACGGTCGCCGTGCTGGGATATCCTCCCACGGTTATCTGTGGATACCATCCCGTTACTCTCGAGCTGGGATATCGTTCCTCGAACGCTGCGATTTCGGATAATTTGAAAAATCCAACGGACAAGGAATCCACGGGTAATACGAATATGAAATCAACGAATTCTCGTTTCAACCTCCTCGAGGTACCGTTTCGTGGAAACGTGGGCTCGCCGGGGGAAGTTCGGAGAGGGTGCTGCTTTAAATCATTTATTAGCTTGCGCTGGCGCAGATATGCATTACATTTTAAATGGATTGCCAATAAGTACGCGCGGCGGCGAGCCTGGTAGATTCCATCGCGGCCGGAATGTCGCTATAAATGCAAATGGCCTTTCAATTCGACTGTCAGCGGTTGCCGCGATACCCCGATACCCGCTACATGCACGCGGCGGTGTTCTTCGCGCACGTTCACCCTCGATCATCCCGAGAATTCTCGCACGGCGGATATAAATCTCTGCACGCGGAAAAGGATTTCGGCGGAACTGTGTCAGCGTGCTCTTCAAATACAGGCTGGAGCAGTGTTGTTTGCCGGCACTTTAATTGCTCCCGGAACTCCAGCAATTGGAGGGGACCATGCTGGTCGAGAGTCATTTTGTACAGGGGGGACTAATCGCTGCAGTTTCGGAAATAATTCAGGTACTAATGCTTGCCGGACCACCGTCTTCAAGTCACCAGACGCTTTCTTCGCCAGTTAGTTTGTGGTAGTGCTGGAAGTGGGATTTTGCAAGCCCCTCGGGGGATTCAAACGGGATCTCTGTTAATTATTAAACACTGCGAATCGTACCCAGCGATCGTTGAGCTCCTGTCAGCTTGATCCCTGATAGAGAGCCCATTGAATCATACCTTCCATTTATATTTTACACGAAAAATGCGGGTGTAATTTTTTATCGCGATGGGGATCATTCATTGAAGCGATGTACCCAGGAGCATTACGCAAATTCAGGTGTGCCGTGAACTGTTTGTTCAGCGGTGCCAAGCAAAGGTACCCGTCTGAAATGTTACGTAAAGCGATACATTGTACAGTTAAGTTTTAACGAACCCTTACGCTACATCTTCACCTGCCTCTTGTTGTCAGTAATGGCCGTTAAAGCCGCGAACAGTTATGGAAGCATCGACAGACATCTACGTTACGCAAGGGACGGGCAAGTTTTAGTATTTCATACGTAAGTATACTTTCCGCGTTACATCTCTTCAGAAATCTCTCAATAACGTATCCCGTGCTCCACCTACGCAAAAATGAACCCTACCCTAAAATAAAAATGGTAACAGATAGGAAGTACCTTTTCGAAGTTTCAGAAAAATTTAATCCAACAGCGCAAATCATGGGACATCGACTAGTCGTTCCGTTAATACTATTATTAAAATTGGATTCCCGCGATACTTCGGTCGAGTATGACGGAGCTGGTCAAAGGGAACGCGGACGCCGAATTCGAATCCGCAAATCGGCGGTGGCCAATCGTAGTAACTGGCCGAGCCAATTGCAGATTGCACTCGTCCAGGGCAATAAGGTCATTCCGCTTCGTTTCATACCGATTGCTACTCCCATTCGCTTCGATATTAACTGCCTAGCCCCATTTCTGTTTTTCTCTCCCCGACACACAATCCCCGGCCCTCCTGTTCGCTTTTCTTTTTTCCTCCCCTGCCCTCCGTCCAACTCCACCTCCCCCGCCATCGTTTCTCTGGTCGAATGCAGGATGGTCCCCCGTGCTCCTTCGCCCGTCTTCCTTCCCTCCGCCGTTTCACGTGGCGGCCATTGAAATTCACCTTTCCGGACGGCTACGCGTTCCGTTCGTCTGCACGCGCTCGAGGCGACGAGGCTAATTCAAGAAATCAATTAATGCCGTCCTTGGCCAACGGTCGCCGGACAATTGCGCCTCGGCGGGCTGTTTCGCAGTGCCAGCCGCGAAAGGGATGGATCGCGATCGATGAGCCACCGGGCCGATGATCCGAGCCCTCCCAGCGGCAGCTGGATTATTCCAGTTAATTCGGGTGGACACGATGTGATCGGGTCCCTTCCGATAGTTAGGCGAAAGATGTTTTAGGGAAATGATCATTCGGCGTGGGATACACCTCTCCGTACTGCGTAGAGAATATTCTCTCTAAAGCTGGCCAACCCACGCGGGATTTCTTCTCTCTTACACCATTAAGGGCGTGACGTGGCGCTCGCCGGCGTCTTATAAAGCTGGAATAGACTTGAATAGGAAAATTGAAGCGCGCGGTGGACACTTGATACCACACTCCGCGTTGGAACTATTATACGTATTGCACGTATCTTCGCCATATCCGAGGGAACATCGAGCATCCGGTCCGGGGATAGGGATACTAGTTTTATCTCCGGCGCTTCGCGTGTTCCCGTTCCACCCGGGGGTTTGCATCGGTGCAATAAGACGGTCAAGATGTTTCCCATAGGAGGGTTGGATGCCCGCGGGAGCAGCGTTACTAAGGGAGATAAGGGGATCCCCTTGGGGGACGTTTCTATCCGGGCCGTTTTATTTTACCTACGAAAGCTAACGAGCGGCTCTGGCGTGGGACTCGAAGGGCGCTCCGCTTCGCAAAGTCCAGCCAGGCGGAGGCTTCTCCGGGAAATCTGACCTCGAATAATGCGTCACGTTCGTTCCTCCCTCTTATTTCCCCCGCCACCCCCATTGCCAGGCGACACGGTTGTTTTTTAGCCGCCTTGTTTACCGTCCACAATTTTCATGGCCAGTCCCTATCACCCCCGCAAAGCTCTCCCCCCCGCCGCTAGGGCAATTAGTCGAAATTTACGAGCCTCGGCCGCCTCGACTTTTCGACGAGCGTATACATCGTTCGAGTTGCCACGGACGGTGCCGTTTTCTCTGCCCGGCTGCTCGTTCCGCACGTAACCGAGCTGAACCGTCGACTGGTAATAGGCGGTTCTTTAAAAATTTATGGGTCGAACGTTCGAGGGTGATATTTTCTTTGAGAAGAGGTTTTCCAAGGAGGGAGGAGTGACGTTTTTTTAAAAGAACAGTTAAGCGTACCGTGTGCTTTAATAATAGCGGGATTCTAGTCAGTTTTTCCGCAGGGCCAATCACAGTTTCAATCTCCACCTAGGCGGTCCATTAAAATTTCAGGAAGGGCGAGATTGAATAATCCCTTTTGCTCCATTAACAATCTATTATTACACCGGGATGGCCTGTTATTAAATTATAACGGGAAGGCCAGTCTTTCCGACGAAATTGAAGAGACCTGTCATCGGTTAATTATATAACACGCATCCGCGATCGGAGAATCGCCCTTACCGCGTGTTTTTCGAGATCGTCAGACACCCATCAAGCTGCCCTGCCTCCAACTATCGCATAATTCTCCGAGGCCACCCGATACCTTCTACGAGCGACGCGCTCCGAATAATAAAGAACGCGGGGCGCCGAAACCGTAGCCGCGCAGGGAAAACATTAGCCCTTAAATCGATTATTGTCCCCCATTTGGAGGTAAATAGCTGAGACAGGCGTTGAAAGCGTCCCGTAAACGATGTAAACGCGTTACCCTACGCTACTCGGAAACTTTCCACTCGTAATTATCGTTGCCGATAATTGCGCGAACAATCGACGAAAATTCGTGGTCTAATGAAACGTCCGAGACCCTGGAAAAGCTGGGAAATTCCGTCGAGGGGGGGGGGGGGGGAGGGATTGATCGTGCGCGACGATCGATTTTCGAATTTGCGGTTTTTAGTCGAGTTAGGAGGTAGCCTGCGGCAGAAACGACGCGATACTCTGCATCCATACAAACTCCGCCGGTTATTCGCGGTCCGAGGATATATCGGGAGGGGCTGAAATTTCAACGCTAGAGGGAGACCGAGCCGGAAATTATTAATGGCCGCCGTGACACATCATTCGATATTTCCGGATTACTGGCTCGAATTATTCTTACCTGATGAACTCATCGCGTAAACGGACAACTCCTCGTCCCACATACAGCGCGATATTACTGTTTCAATTTCACGGACGTTCCACGGATGAAAGTGAAATTTAACGGAAGAAAGTGCGCGTGTCGGTCGCAAGCTCGGACTCGCCGATTTCTTCGAGCCGATATAATCGTGCGGAGTTCTTTTTTTTTTTTAATCGATCGTCGCACAGATTTCGTCAGAAATATTATATCAATAAATCTTTGTACCTATTTAGCAGAAGCGTTTGGTAGGCATCCAATAGCGACGTCGAATATCTATCGTCACGGATTCATCCGTACCAAACGTGTGGCAATTTTGTGCCATTAGTTTGGGCGCTTTGTAGTCCTCGAATTAGTTGCACCGTGGAAGTTTCCACCCTTGAGGATGTAGTAACGACTTTGTTGGCGCTTTATCGCGGGCGGAAAGGGAGCATAGGGTCGGAATGCGGCGCGGCCCGTTTAATTTGAAAACGTTCCCAAGGCAAATACGGGCCGGCGTACGCGTGCAGTGCGCGCTTCGATTTAAGGCCGCGGGATGAACAATTTACGAGTGTCCACTTTTCCCTTGAATTTTGCAGAGTTTACGCCGCGGAAGATACGTTATTTATGAGCCGCTACGTACTCGGCCGTCGTATATTCGCGGGTTCGTTTCGTTCGACGTCGCATTGTCCACGATGCTTTCATGAATTTTTGATAAATCCGTGATCCATTCCGGCCCTCACCCCCCCCTGCCCGCGCAACGACTTCGCTCCCAGAGACGGGGTAAAAGAAAGTTATAGAAAGAACGATCGCTGATTTTCCACTGGCCGCGCTGAGAAATAATCACTCGTCCGAAGAGAGCAATTAGAAATCGATGATCGGCAGGTGAGCTCGGAAGCATTCAGTAAAAGGCGTCGGGAACCACTCGAGCGCGTAGTTAGCGATTGGTTATTACGCGTGAAACCAGCTCCTAACTACCAGTCTTAAAAGCAGCCGGTCTCCCATCGATTAATCAAATAATCAATCATTTAAGTTTACCTCGGGAGCACTTAGCCTTCGCTCGACTTCCCGAGAGGAATCAGGCTACGAAATCTAGAACCAACCCTCCACTAGGTCACGGGATCGTGTTGTTTCTTTCATATTCGCAGTGAGAGCAGCGAATTCCTTGCGTTCGTAGATTCTGTGACAAGGCAGCTTCCCGGGCGCTCGCACAATAAAACGACGTCGAACATTCCACGGAGCTATTGTAGGAATCGCGTTGAAATCAGACCTTCGCAGAACGCTTCCGATAACATTTGCACGTTTGCCGCTTTATGCTTCCTTTTTCCCCATCCAACTCTCGGTGGCAAATTAAATTACGATAGAAAGTTGAATAGAACTCTCTACACGGTTCAAAACAGAGTAATTCGCACTACATTCGTTTGGAAATATTTTCTGCGCTTCGTAGTGGCGTGTAACGCGATATTCTTAGACAAGATGAGGGGTCGTGGGAAAAGATCCATGAAAATTCCACGCAGTGTATCCAGGTCGGCTAGCAGCAGGCGATATCTGTAATTTTCCTTGCGGAGAGACACTGTAATTTCCCCCCCTCCCCTCTCTCTCTCCCTCTCTCCCCGAAACTGACGCACGATCCCCGATGATTTATACGCGGGCAGATGAAAAATAGGGTAAAAAGGGTGTCACGTTTCTCGCTTTTCCGGCGGCTGTCCCGCCATGCGTCTGCTCTCGGCTTATATTTCTCAAATGTTCCAATAAGTTCCCTGCTCGTCCAGGAAATTTGCTGGCGGGAGAGAGGAACGATTCCTCTTCGTCTTACGAGCAGCCAATCGAGAAAATAGGGATCACAATAACGTCCCACGAATCGATTCATAAAGTTATTTTCTGGTTCGGGACACTTTAATCAATTCCCCCACCACCCCTCTCTCTCTCTCTCTTACTCTCTCCTCTTTCCCTCCTTTTCCGAGGGATCGTCCTGAGAAACTGCATTCCCTTTCCGCGGATTAACCGACTCGATGCTAATTACACAGTGTTTCCATTTACACGGGCGAATAATGCGACGTTTTACGCGGGCAACAGGAGCCCACCGGCGAAAGGGAAAGATGGATGATTTGTCTGTGTTTCGACGCTCTATTGCTGGCCGAGGGATCTTTGAGAATTTCTGTGGCAGCAGATGACCTCGCGGTACGCTTTTGCGTCGAGCGAATTGAATTATTGAACGGCCGAAATGATATATAGAAGTGGCGTCAGGGCTGAAAGGCAATTACATATTGAAACGTACTGGAAACGGGGCCGGGAAAAGCAACGAATTAAACCATCACGGATCGCATTATGGTAAATTATCCGCACGCTGCGCGCCGCGGAGTTTATTATGCAGATATTTAGTTAACAGAGATCGCGGGACGAATACTTCTCGCAGTGAATTGCAATTTTTCGTTCTCCCCCATAAGCGTTTCCTTTTCATTCTCAATGCTTCGATTCGGGAACTTGGATATCCCTGTTCCCGTCATAATTACCACAGTATCCGCAGGTTTTGAAAGTTAATCGAAATGGAGGTACAGTAGAATCGTAAGGGTGCGCACGGAAGAGGCAAACTCTCGCAAAGTGGATATTTGAGAAGCGCGTAAAACGTTGGAAGAATTCAGAGAATTACTGGAGTTGGTTTCCACTAAGGATCCAGGGGCGGCGGGAAGTATTCCGTTTAACAGTTTAAACTGTTCCTACCATCGGGAAGTTTGTTCTCCAAGTGCGTCCAGGCCCCGTACAGTTTCGACTCTCCTTTCAGCGCGGTTCGCATTTCTCGGGTGTCAGTCACGAGAGTCCTCCGTTTAGTTCTTCCTAGGCATCCGAAGAGCGGGGAAAATGGCCGAGCGAAGGGAGCAGGATGGCCCGTTGCTCGGGACGAGGGAGCAGGTAGGGATATATATCGATTAACAATTTAACAGGGGAAAGAGTGTCTATACTCCTGCCACCGTATTGTATCCCTTCGCGGCTAAAGTAGTGAATTATGGGTTGTTTGGGAAAGTATCTCACAGGGCTTCGGCTTCTGCCCCATCTTTTCCCAGAGATACGATCACGGCTGAGCAATGTGTGTCTATCACAAGTTGCTTCATTAAAATGTGTGGTGAAACGTGCTTCTTATAGGGGAGAGAAGAGATTAGTAACAGGGGGATTTTAAATGCACTAGTTGTTAAATGTGTATATACTCCGAAAGTGTCTATCGATCCGAGCAACTTTTACTGGAAACAATTTTTAAAATAACGAACGCGTGAAAAGTTATGGAGCGATATCTGTGTACCCACGGTCTGACCATATATGGACCGCTTCTACTTACTCGCTGACCTCTCCGCTCTCTCTCTCTCTCTCTCTCTCTCTCTCTCTCTCTCTCTCTCTCTCTCTCTCTCTCTCGGTGTATATTCTTCTCCTGACATCCATGGCACGCACTGTTTCAAATATTTTCCCCCGCGAAACTGTCTACTACGAAGAAAACTTTTCCAAAAGTCGCGCGGTCTCGTCAACAATTCCATTTAAGATTCTCCAGTCTCCTAAGATTTTAAACATTCCGTCTCATTTCAAAGTCATGAACGCTTCCTGCGGCGAAGTTTCCCGGAGGATTCTGTACTTTTTAAACAGCCCTGAAAATGTATCACTAGGAACGGGCCCTCTGCTCCTCGGCTCGCGGAAGTTTTGCGAGACGCTGTATTTATCGCGATACACCGGGTCCGAGGTAATATTTATATTGTTGCGATAAGTCAAGTGGACGGCTTTCCAGCTTGTTACCGTAACGGGGGTGTAAAAGGAGCGAGGCAATTAGGTCTGCTCTGCTGGGATTCCGGTCGGTCGGGTAGTCATTCTTCGTCACCAGAAAGCAGCGTAAACTACAGGCTCCGTCGAAGCCCCGCGCGGCGCCTGATTTTCCCGGCTATTTCTCTTTTGCGGGCTCGCAGCTTTTCCTGGCGGAGATCCCTCCTCCTCCCTCGAGCGGATCTCGTGGGCCCGGGCATTAATTTCCTCGCACGTCGAATCGAACGAAACAGGCGAGCCGTGCAGCAACCTTGCTGCCTTAAAATCTTTCTTCCCCCTCCCTCCCCCTTATTGTTAAGGATAACAAGGTAGAAGCCTCCGACATCGGCGTTTCAACCCGAGTATCAATCTCGCCATTTCGCGCGATTGTCAGGTCCCCCTTCGGCTTGAAAGTCCTCGAGTGGCCCTCGAATCGCTACTATTGGCAGAGCAGACATAACACCCCTATATTTTTCTTCCCGATTCCTGATTGCGTCGAGCCTGTCTACGGGGGGAAAGAAAGAAATGGGACGAGCGTGAATGAAAAATTGAACCCCATTCACATTTCAGCGTAGCGAAAAGGCACCCCCGCTTCGACGAAGATGAATGAAACGTGCGTGAAGAAATTTAGTTATAATTGCCGCGTGCTCTCATTTGTGACAGGCGTTGTCAACCTCTCGCGGAAAATTCTGCCCATTGCAAACGGAATCGAATTGTCTGTTAGAACATCCTAACGCGAAAGAAAGTCGCCCCTCGAAAATTGAACGCCTGTAGGGAGTAACGATAATCAATTAGAAGCTTTAGAATCGTTTGCCGTGAAGGGGTCGAGGCCGCCGCGAAACTTTAATCGCCGAAGTTTAAAAGTCCGTCATAATCCTCGCGACGCTTATACGTCCGAGTTAATTAATTTCTCTCGATCGGTAGATAGCCGGAGCGGTCGGACCTGCCTCGCTCCAAACACTCGGAGACATATTTTCACCCGGCTTATCCGACCGAGGCGCTGCTTTCCGACTACCAGTCGCGTAATTCTCCCGCGGAAGTTGGTCCCGATGGTCGGGATGCACCCAGGCCCGGGGCCGAGTTCGCGATGATACGTCGAGCACGGCCAGAGGAGGCAACTTTTATAAATCGCTTTAAATGCCAGCAACTACCCCTCCAACCCTCCAACCACCCACCCCCCTCGTGCCTATTGATCAGTCTATTCAATCGAAATTTACGATGCGCAGAACAATGGGCGTAGGGAACGCCGCCCTCGTATCGAAACACTGGCAAGGGAGGCTACCGATTGTTTGCCTCCCCGATGTGCACGTTACGTCGGGCACATCTTTCGTCCATGGTCGGAAGATGCTTGCATTCGACGATAGGTACAACAAAGGAAGTGTTTTACCGATTTCCCTCGCGCGGCGATGGGATGCTGGGCTTGTCGCGCTGATTCCTCGGGGCCCTTTGTTCGACCTTGCCCTTTGATCGCGGTTTCTTCGTAATTTTCCAGAGTGATCGAATTCTTTGAACGGGCTTCAAAAGGGTTGATATAATTCAGGTAGATCTGTCGTTGCAACATTTTAATCAAGAATTTACCTTTACGGAGCGTTCATTAATTGAGCCACTGACAGCAGAAAGGGATTAATTGAGTTAGCAGCAATAGTGTACCTAATTCAATAGGCTGTACCTAGTCGTATAAAATAGGAAACTAGTATATTACGTGATAAGGGAGAGAAGAAATCGCGTCTCTCCCTTATCACGTATAATATTCTTTTCAACACCTGCACGAAAGGTTGTGTTTTTGAAAGCCTGCTGAGCGATTCGCAAAAAAATATGCATGTTCGATTGCTCTTTTATTCTGTCGAAATTAATAAATACGTGTATTTATTTTCCAACAAATCGACAACGATTAGTCGAACAACTGCATCTTCATACCACAGGGTAACGTGAAACTCCAGTTTCCTTGGGAGGAAAGTAAGAAATTGCGAATACGCGTGCGCGTAAAGTCTTTATCCCTTGGGAGAAATGTAGAAAAGACGGATACGTCTGAAATTGGCCATTTTGCTCCCGCTCAGCAGCCGTAAAAAAACACCAATTTTCGTGCAGGTGTTGAAAAAATTATATTCTCTTCGATATGAATTGGTTACTCTCACCGTTGATGCTCTCAGTGCCTCGATTCAAGTACCCATAAAACTATGCGATACTTATGTCACGGAACATTTTCAAATATTTCATACAGCGGTTGTAAACAGAATAAGTGACTCAATACCAGATATCACTGACCTACTCTGGCAAGCTCCCAATCTATGGGACCCAAGTTCTCCAGCCGAACTGTCTTGTTCTCGCTACCCTTCGCGTTTTAATCTGTCCCTTCCTTGTAAACACGAATCTAGTGCAGCCGCTTACTGGGTGCATGCAGTTTTACACCCGCCCTTAGCGCTCCATCTGCAGCGGCGAAGTAACGAGGGTGGAGAAATCTGTACAATACTGCAGCCGCAGTTATTCTCAGGGTTCGCGCGAAACGCTATTCGCAGTCGTTTGTCGCCGAAACTCGGGGACTTTGTTGGTGGCGCGCCATTGCGACGTATTGTGCGCGCTGCAGACGGCGGGGACTGGCTCCCTTTCCCGTTTGTAAGTATCGAGAGTAACGTTACAAAGCGGGAATAGGTGTCCTTTTAGGCGGGCCGTTACGCGCGGGATGAATGCATCGCGTACACGGTGCGCGATGCAATTGCATTCCTCGTAGTACGTTGCATCGACGCTCGCCCACGCGCGAGGTCTCGTCGCCGGTGTGCCGCGCGGGGACCGATGTGTGTCGTGGGTGTCGCGTTTTCTGGGTCGCCTTCTCCATTATCAAAGAATCCAGGTCTTACGAAGATATACGCAGAACGAACGTAAACTCCTCCCGGGCAGAGGGAAGAATTTCACTCTCGCCGCTTCGTGAGTAATTAAAAAGAGTTATACACGTGACGCGTAAGTTGCTGTCTGAATGAGAGCGGCGTAAATAGGTGGCGATAAATTAAGGGGGCTAGGGACACTTTCAATGGCGCCGAAGAAGGATCGCGCGGCGTAACCGTAATTTACGGGGGGGAAATGCGGGAGCTTGTAATTGCTGAGACACAATGCCCACGAAACGGTAAACAGCCAGCTGTTTGCCAATGCATATCGGATGTAAATCGTTTGCACGTACGTCCGCGTCCGTGATCCGTTGCCCCGTAATTTCCCCGGTTATCATACTTCGAACCGGTAATATCGAATATCCCATGAAGTTACCTGATACTTTCGAACGATAAAAGATAATCGGTTGTTTTCAGCTTTTGCCCACGCTGTTCGGCGAAACGATTCGTTCGTCGGGACGCGGATGATTTTGACGCGCCCTCGCTGTGTTCCAGAGTGTCCATTTTGAAGGATGCTTTTTATTCAATATTCCGCTGAACGTATCGAAAGCAAACAAATATTTTCCACGAGCGTGACGTGGTTTTAAACGAACTATCAGATGACGCAGAAATTTGCATGGAATTCCGTGTAAAAAGGAAGGCGAATGCGTCGCCGCTTCACCCTCCGTGAGTGGGCGCTGTACCGGCGCGCGTGTCACGTGCTTCGTGCATTATAAACATCGTTGAGTGCGGCATATTTTTTTCAAAACTACATTCCTTCATTGTCCGAGCGAGCGTACTTACAATTTTACTCACGGCTCGCGCACCCCTCCCCGCCCTCGCGGGGAAGAGGTCACGCAAGGGAATGGGGGGTGAGTCTGTCGATACAGGTTACCCCCAATCTTTCTGAAACTGATTGTGAAGGGCGTGCGTCCCATGGGGATAATGCGGTTTACCGATGGCCCGAGGAAGGGGGAGAGAAAAACTATAAAATGCGAAAAATCGCTCTGTCCCCCTATCGTTTTTTTTTTTTACCGTCGATCGCTGTTACGCCTTCGGCGCTCAAAGTATGTACGCGTTCGCTCCGATAATATCGGCATTAACGAGTTGCTTCTATTCGAATTAATATCTAAAACCGGGGGCCATAGCTTCTTCCCCGTTTGAAAAAAGCTTTGCCAAGCCACGGCAATACGTTCCGTTTCATAGAAAATTTACGAACTCGGTTTACATTAATTTGCATAAAGAAATCACGGAGACCTGTGTTCCAGACGCGAGCAAACAGAGTCCCGGCGTGCGAACCCCGCGGCCGTGCTCCCAATTCGACATTGCGCCCCGCCAACGCACTCGTATATTCAAACACTTTAAAAGCCCGAATCCGAACGCTAAACGAGTTTGTCCTTACACGTTAACGAACACTCCATGGATTCCCCCTTTCCGTTCTCGTACCCTTTAAGTCTATCCCTCCCCGCCTCCCACGAAATTTAAACACCCTTATCCCCGGCAACCCTCCCGTCGAGCCTGAGCCTTTATCGATTCCGCCGGTCCATATCAGGATTAACTTTCTCCTTCGCCGAATGTACATATAAATTTTCGCCGCTGCGAAATTCTAGCTCCTACAGGCTGCCCGGCGGATCGCTCTCCACTCGATCTTCAGCTGATAATTTGAAGCTCGCCCAGCCGGGAGCCTCGCGGAAATGACACAGCTTTTTATCGGCCCGAGCTCGTTGTGTTACACTGGAAACGGTTACAGGAGCATGTAACGTCGCAATTTCGCGGTGAGTTCTCCTTTCAGCCACCTTCCCTACCCCTGCGACCCCGTAATCCCGTGGTACACGTGTTCTCGTTATCGATTTCCGCGGCATTAAACCCCCGGTCGTTTTTAAAGCACTGTCAACCGCATCTCTTTACCCGGCCGCGGTCGGGATCGCGGCAACGTGCCCGACTAATTTACTAATTTCGCGCTCGGTTTATAAAACGCCTCGAGTTTATAACGTGCCGGTGCCTCTGGTATTTTTCGCTGGCCGAGCGTTCGGTATCGCTGCGCCCTCCATTAAAGAGGACCCAACCGGCGAGGCTCGACCGTTCGTTAAGCCCCTGTATCCCTGTAATTGGAATCTGTTATTTCCGTGCACGTACGTGGAAACAGAATTTTAAGAACGCCGGGATTTACGGCATCTCGCTTTGCCACGATTGCCGCTGTAACAGAATTATGCTCCGTGTTAATTTGTAATAGAATCTCTTCTTGGGGGAGTGCCTGCTTATGTACCGGTGACTCCCATCTGCACCATGAATTCTGACCAATTGCCATTAACATTCGTCGCATTGTTGGTGCGCAAAGCGGTGTACATAAACGGCCAGGTTCGCGCGGGCTCGCGTTGCAGCTCGAGCAATGCGTCCCAGATATGCGAGCACCTGCATAACACTCCGTTTTATTAATTAAAACCGACATCAAAGTAGTCGCATTTAATAAACGGTCGGCGCGAGGCTGCCGGAAATTAGTTGGCTAAATTAATAAATTAGTTTCCATTCTTTCTTCGCTCGCGCCGTCACCTTGCAGCGACCTTTCGCGTCCAAGTTACTAATACACGATTGCGCAATCTCAATCATAATCGAGAATGGGAGAGTTAATCTACTCGCGAGCTCGGTAATCGAAGCGCGACGGATCCTCGGGGCTGTAAGCAGCGGGGAGCCGGGCTTGAATATTATTTATGATTCCATCCCTCGGCGATTCGGCGAGCAGAAACGTGAGCTGGGGAAAGAGCGTTCGGCCCTGTTCTGTCTCGCGTCGAAAATAACCGTTGTACAGTTGCTTAAGAACGAAGAAGAACGAGAGGAATGATGTTCCGCGGGGGGTGCGCGAGGGCGATGTTTCTCGAGGTGGAGGAATACAGAGCACGTGTAAGCGATATCTTTATTGATTTTCCGTGACGTACGTATTAACGCACGAATAACTCTGGCGACTGGTTCTGTCAGAGTTTATTTCGGACACCACATCCAGCGTATCTCGTCCTTTGATGGGTTTATTCGTTTTTATGATTCTCAAGCTCTCGCGCAGAACGAATTACTACGGTTCGATAAAATCGACGTTCCTCTGATATCGAATTCGCGTGGGCGCGAAGGAAGCTGCCGCACTGCTCGGTTACGATAATCAATCTGGAAGGAAGCTCCTCTCGGCGGAGAGGAACTTTTTAAAATTTCCTGGACACTCGCAGCGCGGCGGCCGCGCGAGTACCCGCAACTTTTACGATTTCGCAAACGACGCGCTCGGAATTACAAGCTCCCCCGTGAATGAGACGCCGTTACTCGACCGCGATGGTTCGCCGCTTCTTCCCGCTTTCTGGAAATCTTTAAAACGCTTGCCCCAGACGCGCTCGCGGCTGCTCCGATTCTTCCCGCAACTTCTACTTCAATTGGCTCTCGCCTCCCCGGCGCCTCGCTTCGCTTCGCTTTCGATAATTCCCGGCGAATCAAAGTGGAGCGATGCAAGCGCGGCCGGAAGCGCGCTGGTGGTCGGAGGAGAGTTTGATACTGCGAATAGCAACAGAAATAAAATAGTTCCATTAGAAAAGATCATAGAAGAAAAAAGAAAGAGGAGAATAATGTGACCTCGACCGAAGTACTTCAAGAGCTTTGTAAAAAGATAGGAAAACTCGATTTTATTCTTTAAACGAAAGATGCTTAAATTAGATTTAATTTTCATTGAAAATATTTGCATGGTTTCAACCCCTGAGATTAAATCTTGAGTGCGCTAATGTGGGGGATTGCCTGACATGGGGGCGCAAGTAAGTTATCTTTGCAGGCTTAATCTTTCTTTCGCCCATCGTTGTACAATAATAAATCGCTGGGAGCCTCTTCGATTTTTGTTTAATTTTCATGAATGGCAGCGGGGAACGTTCGTGACACACGCGGGATCTACTCGAGCCGTTCCAGTTGAAATGAAATAGTACCGTTCGCGCGTAGAAATCTGTCGATTTTATCGAGCACGAAGGTGGAGGCGATACGCAAAATTCTGTCGGCGGAGTTTAAACGTGACATTCTGAAGCGTCGCGGTGCCGGTGAAAGGGATTGATTGCTATCGGAGGCTCCCAGACCGCCATTGTAATTTCTGCCATTTGGGTGGCGCGGTCTGGAGGTTGCTCGAAAACCAAGGGCCGATGGTATCGAATCCTATTATTTTTGTATTCGTTGCACGCGGCCGGGCAAATTTGCCAGCCGGCTGATGTTGCCCGAGCTGATGCGCATGCACAAGGTGAAATGCACTCGCCGGAAATGCAACTGCCTCGCGAGGGGATTCGAGAACGTTTCTGAAAGCTTCGCGTTGTCTTGTATAATACACAAGCGTTCGATCAAAGGTCAGAAGCTTTTATTCCATAAAACGTTTACGCGACCCAGCACCTGTCAGTTCGAAAAATCTGCAAACTATTATTTATCGCGTTCCTTTGTGGTACCCTCGTAATATCCCCCGCGAATCGATCGACTTCCATAAAAATTTCCATCGAAATCTCCCGCCACGGGAAACATCGGAACAAACCACCGCTACTACCGCGACTTCGTTCGTATTTAATTGATGCCTCGGCGTGGGAAGGTGTCCTCCAAGCAGATCCGTTATCCTTGAAAGGAATAATTTTATTAGCGCCCGGTAAGCTCTCTCCCAGCGAGACCCGATGGAATTTTTATCCACCGACGGAAATAGCCCACGGATTCAGGTTACACTCTCCCGCTCATCGATATTCCCGATTGGTCGACAAAGTTAGCCATCGCGAATGACCGCGGGACAATTAATGCGAGGGAAATGGAGGAACTGTAAGCCCGCGCGCGGGTTTTGTTAAGTTCCCCTCGCGAGAACACTGCATCCGAATCCAGCGAACCGCGCAACGGACTGCCGTTCCCGATGCTTTAAATCGTCGTGCCGCTCCGACAGGGAAATCCGTCTCGATCTATCTGGTATCAGACCCGGGAATAAAATTCCTCTGTTGCATCAGCGGTTACGTAGAGCCACTCGGCAGCGTCTGCTTTAAAATTCCGGAAAAAAAATATGAAACACGAGCACAACGCCGCGGAAGGTGACAGGGAAGCTTCGCGATACAAAAGGAAGAACCCTGCGGATCCTTTGTTCTCGGGATCCAAACACGAGCAGATCTCCAGCCTCGCAAATGAGCCGTTTCGAGCTGGGATCGTCGAAGCGGTAACAGAATTTGCGGAAGAAAGGGAGCAAAAAAAAAGAGGGGCGATTGACAGTGTAAACGGGGTAATGTTACGCCCGGTGTATCGCGCTGGTATCGAGCACGTGTTCCGTGGGCGCTCGGAAAAGCGGAAAACTCGTTAAGCACGCGGTTCGTCGGCGCGCGGAAATGTTGTTCTCCCCCCCCCCCCCCGCGCGAGAGGAATTGCTGCTGTTGTTTGACGACGCATCAATTTGGTGCACTAGACAGCTTATTAATTACAACAGGCTGACCTGAATTCACCTTTAATTGCCCGGCAAGTTGCCGCCCGCGCAAAGTGCCGCTCGACCGAAGGCTTTTAGGAAATTTATCGGCGATTCTATTAATATTCTTGCGAAACGGTAGGGACCGTTAACCGTGGCCTGCTGACTCCGCGACAGATCAAAGCGACACGGTCACTTTTTGGGCAGACTCGAGGCTTCATTGAACGAGGGCGATAAAGTGTTGCTATTAGAATTGCGGCACGCGGTGTCCGTCGATATAAAGTGGCGGTCCAAAGAAAGCTTGAACTGCGAACGGTAAGAGAAATAAGTTCCCGCGATATTTTCCACGTATCCATAAACTAGCTGACTTCCCACACACAGAAGTTGCCTCTTACCTTCGCCCACCCAATTAAAGCAATTACGTAGCACCGGTTAAAACAATAATTCGTCGTTATTCATCGGGTCGTCTTGTCACGAAAATCACTTGCGAACTGTACAGAAACGCAAACGTTGGGACGCTGCGCGAGCGTAACGAGACCCGCTCAGCGTCGTATTCCGCAGAACCAGTCGACTTTGGTTATCAGTGTGTTTGAATTATGCCCTCGGTTGAATTCGTGCCGGCGCGAGGCTCACCGAAGTTCTCATATTAAGATGCCAACGTCATTTAGCTCGACTCATTGCACGTTCCCTGACTTTCGTCACAGATACCGAGAATTAATAACTAGTGCACCGAAAGCGATGGCACAGATGCTTGTCCCAAATTCACTCCTCTTCCCTTCGTTTCTGAACCGTCCCCCGCAACCCCCCAGCCGCCTACGATCTCGAGAATAATACAAACCCCATTTCCTTCCGGACCATTATCAGAGGAAATCCAGCGGAGAAGCGAGGGAATCGTTGGGAGGGCATTTTGTTCGTCCCGGTATCGCGAACTGTTCCCGCGGGACAAGCTCGGAATATTTATCAGCCGTGCCTCGGTTCGACACTTCGCGCGGCCGAGGAGAGGCGACGTCAGATATGAGGAGCCGTCTAAATCTATAGGCAGTGAGGGCTGGCTTGTCGCCAAGACTGCGATCGAATGTGCAGCCACGTTCTTTGCCGGCGGGTAGCAGAATCGTATTACCGCCTCCAAATTGATTAATAGCCCCGCGTCGCAGCGCCCGTGTCCGATACCCAGCCAGGGAAGAAAATGGGATAGTTAAGATCGTGGTCACGTACGTGGCTGTTTGCATGGAGAAATAATATCGCGTTACCGCCAACTACTTCCGCGCATCTGGCGTTGCCGCGCGAATTCCTGTTACGCTTTTTCATTTCTCTCCCTTCATCTTCTCCCTGTCGCGGCGACGTCTCGCCCGCCGCTTTTTCCCCCGCACGGCCCCCGGCTTTCTCTCCGCTCTCCTGTTAGCAACCGAGATCCGACAAGCTCGCTCCCCGCCCCCGGAAGCATATTAGCGGTCTGAACAGAGCCCTGCCAAATTCCTGCCGCACGCACTCGTACGTGCTTCCCCGGGCACCCGGTACGTCGCACGGTGGCGTGCTTTTCTATATAAAGCGACGAAGTTCTCGGGTAGTAAAGTGGATTTAATCGAACCGAAAGGCAGGAGTAAGATTGGCAGTGTTGCGTTACGCGAATGAGATCCGAGGAGCGAGTGATCCGATTTTAAAGGCACCCTTGACCACCGCGGTAGCCTGGTTCCGATGGCGCGCAAATACGAAAGTGGAAAGCTCGCGCAAGCGGGAGAGCTGATTTTTCGGGAGGATGGAGTGAGAGCTGGATTCCTTGGAAGCCAATAAGAGTGCATCCCGCCTGTGTTTCCTGGCTGTATCGAGCCCGGCAGACATTCTTATCTGTGACTCCGGGCGAATGCGACATCGCGGTTTACACAATACGGCTTTCTGCCCCTCGGCCCGTCCATTCGGACGAAAGGCATCGATCGACCGATATCTTTTGTCGCTGGGAGCATCGTATGAGCTGAATGAATAAGTGTCCGGAGGCGTGAAGTCTCTCGTGGACGTCGGGCTTATTTCACGTCAGATGGCAAAGGGCACTGCGCCCTTCTGGCTAATCCGCTCGCAGCTGACACTCTCGCGAGTGATTCTACAGATCGAAGTACGCCACGCGGAAGAATCTTTGTAAGAAAGAATTGAACGCTCCCTGTTTTAATAAAGCGCCGTTACGATCCTCCGTTTGAATTCCGGGATTCGTTCTTCCAATTACAGCGACGGATTTATCGGCCGTCGGGTTTTCAGGAGTCGAGAAAATAGTCCCGCGATAAACTGCAGGGCGATTCTGTCCAGCATCCCTGAAAGGACGAGACAAGCTGGCCAGATGAGAATTTTTTAAAAGCGTCCCAGTTTCAGCCGGGATATTTATAGCGATATAAAGCACGGCCGGAGTTTCGGGGCGAAATTGAGCAGCAACTTCGAACTTCCACTTCTTATCCCGCTGTAACTTTCGCCCTGACCCGGACTCGTTCGCTCCTCGGTTTCTGGGGTAGTCGCCATGTTCTTTCTCCGGAGACTCTGGAGACTTTCTTCCTTGGAGAGAGGCGTCGCAGTGCTCCGACCACCGCGGGTTCACCTCCCAACCGATCTGGTATAAGTTTGTCGGAGAACTCCCGTCCCTTGAAGGGATCCACCGGTGCCCGTTGGCATTTCGTGGGAACAGGGGACGTGATCGATTTGAGAGTCGTGGTAAAGGATGATTTCCTTCGGTAATAATTTGAGTATCTTAAATTATTGAATAATTGCAATAGAAATATTAATTCTACGAGTGTTTAGATACTTATTTGTTGGGTGGAGAGTTAGTCAGTGGCGGATTTAACGGGCGGACGATGAGTAGGTTCTGTCTAGGCACCTGCCCAGAAGGCCTCCAAAGCCCCATGCTCAAAAAAATTGTGATTCTATTTAAACTAAATTTTTTTTCATTATTACCACACTTAGCCCGTTTTTAGTAAATTACCTCTTCATTTTCCCGAGAAGATAATCTCCTCAGAATGTTTGCCACCTGGGAGTTTGTCTTTAAATCCGCCACTGGAGGTATTACGTTTGCTTCAATTGTTATCATTGAGCTGTAATAGTAAATTTACAGCGAGAATGACCTCCCGCCACCCTTACCAGAAATCACTTCCGTTTCCGCGTTATTTTAGCTCGCTCCTTTCAGAAGCAGAGAGCTTATTGCTTCAGATCTGGCCCTGGCTCGATACAGTGCTTGCCGAGGTAGTACTTGATTCTAGCTGATCCTTGGAGCGAGTATACGAGACTCCCCCCCCCTTTAAGGAAAGCATAATCCTTGATTTCCTTAGCACGAAACTTGCTCGATATCGAAGTTTATTTATTGGACATCTTGACCTCGTAAAAACGGCGTCTCTGGCTTGCTCGACAGAGATCGTATCAATCATCGTAAGCTTTAATGATCCCTGAAGGGGGCAACGATCCTTTTTACAGCCCGAAGCGTGGAATTTAGATTTTAGCACTGCGCGCGCTGGCCGAGGTATAAAACTGTAGCTCGCTAGTTCTTCCTAGTTCCACCTCGACCTTTGTCCCGCGTCTCCTCCTTTTCCTCTTTACTAGCCGGTAGCCAAAAGAATCCCTCAGAAAGCCGTTCCCCGCGTTTCCCACGTAGCTGACGATTTATTTTGCAAATGACAGCTGCAAGGGGACGCAACGCTCGACTTCGTTAACCATGGCCATTAGAGGATCTTAATTTACAATAACGAGCTGAACGGGGAAGCGTACATTAGCTCGTCGGCACTAGGACTTTTATGCGCAATTTTATCCTCCGATGATGTTGCGTAATGGGTCATTAACTTTAATCACATTCTCGTATGACGAAACCGATTGGATTCCCCGTTACTTTTCCACGAGGGAAACCCCTTTCCACGCGGCCCTCCGCGAATGGACCGTACCGCTGGGCTGTTTGTCCGTGGAAGACTAACTGTTACTCCTGTTTACCAAGGTTTAACGACTGGAATATGGCGGCGGTCGCCACAGATCCCTGATTAAATGCTCGCCGCGATGGACCATTCCGTTCCCACCTCCGGCTCACGCTCCGCGGGGATAAAAGGTGTTTTACTGATTCTGCTAGAAAGAATATGTCGACGGTGTATTAACTTTCTTATTAAACTTTGTGGTTCGAAGAGACTTTTCATGGTACGCGGGGAAGTAACCCGGGATTTTCTTAAAGCAACGAAGCTGAACAACTAATAGGGTGGTTCGAGAATTTTTAATATTTGCTACTAAATTGTTATCCTAACTCGTGTTAGTGGAAGCAATTTTCGAGATAATAAAATACGCTTGTGGCTTCAGGAATGTGGCGTCTGACCATATACGGGCCGCTTCCACTTGCCCCATTGTATAATAGTAACTTTGATCCTCTCTTGGACTTCAGCTACAACGCTCAATCGTACCTCGTTTCATTATAATATATTATCAATCCTGTGTATTAAAAGAAACATTGCGAGAATTCAATTTCCAAGCGCAGCGGGAGGAAATGTTAAACTACCAGTAATTTCTGCCAACCTGTACAGGTGGAGGCACTAAAACAGTTTGAATTTGCCCGGTGCTCGGGGGCATGGAGAAGCGACAAAGGAAAAAGTTCAATGTCTTGATAAGCCCTAACTTCGCGAGCCCTTGCCTTTTTATTAGGTTAAGTGTGTCGGCGCGCGCGGAGAGTGCAATTGCTCTTTTCCTTTAAATGGAACCGTACAATTTTGATCTCGTTAAGCCACTTGAAATTTTCCCTTTATTATTTCCCTCCATCTTGGCGGCGAGAAGGGACACGGGAACCGGAACCCGATGCGCTGGCGAAACGAACGGTAATAACCTCGTCGTGTTAATGCCCGTCCAGCCCTTGGAAACGTTAAATGAAAATTGCGGGTGCGAAAGTATGTAGCAGCCGGGATTCGCGTCTGTAAATGAAAGCGTGCTAAAATATGGTAAACAATCGGCTGTTTTAATTATTCACGCCCGAGGCGTGTAGTACGATATATCCGGAAACGAGCGCGTGCACACGCATGCGGGAGTATCGATTTAATTCGCGTTGTATCGAGTGTATGCAGAGGAAATGTCACGGTTCTATGCAAAGTAGAAAAACATTGCTTTAATATTCTCGGCGTTCCGCGAAACCGTGTCGTCCACACGCTCTCGTTATTCCTTTTTGGAATTTCGTGAAATCGAGCAATCGATAGGCCGATGCGTTCGTTGCTGCGTCAAGTGAGCCCACAGACAGATTAATGTTAAACGAATTTCAATTACGCCGACGCTCGGTGTTATAAAGGAGAGTCTACGTCCGTTAAATTCATTGCGTCGACCGTGGGAGGAATTTCTGATAATGCGTAACAACTCCTGGCCACCAGGGATTTATGATTATACGGCGGTTTCGTTTAGCAGATTTAATTGGCGCGCGATTGGACGGAATGAAAAATAAATTCGTCGAACTGGCCGGTTTAAAGGGATTTACGCGGCCGTTGTGTCGCGTTATCGCGCTGTAATTGATAAGAAAGTATTGCGTAAGAGGGAATTATTCGAGGCAATGAAGATAATATCTGTACGGTATAAACTGTTCCGTCGAGTCGATAAATTTTCATATCAGGCCCGCGCAAACTATCCGCCGCCTCTGCTACCCCTCCCCACCTCTACCCCCCCCCCCCCCCCCCGCCGAATATTCCCCCGAGGTACACACCGTATCCCGCACAATCGCCAACGAAATTATGCAGAACTGTTTTGACATATTCCTAGTTATTAAATCTCGAACATTATACGGGGTGCGTTTTGCAATCGGAGGTTAATTAAAATTTCCTCAACGTATGCTTCCGTACAATGCACCGATAGCAAACGATTCCAGGAAATGTACATAGCGAGAAGTGGGCAATGCCAAATTAACGGGTAAATTAAAATGCCTTGATTAACGAATACCTTGTTACAGAATTATTAAAAGGTATCCGATTCTCCAAAAACCACACCGCCCCTGACACTTCGTCCCAATTTTCCCGCGCCTCCATCAGCGAAGAAGAATGTTCCTTTCATCTCATGAAATCTCGTTTTTATTATTCTTGACTCGTTGTCAGCGGCAATCAGGTTTTCACATCGCGTAGCAAAATTTTTTACAGTACTCGTCAGACTCGCGCACGTCACGGTGGGATGCGCTCCGCGCAGGTCCGCTGCTCGAGGGCCATTTACTTTTCCGCGTAAATAAAATAATTCTATTCAATTCGAAGGGGGAAGTAGGTCGGCGCGATAGTCCGACACCGTTCTCCCGTTTTATCTCGTCCGAATTACGCTTTAAACATTACTGGAACATCGATTCGAGGGACCTTGTTCCACCCAAGGCTCGATTTTAACCTCGCGGGCCAGGCTGGAAAAATTTATGTACCCCCTACAGTCCCATCGGGCAAAAATGTACAGAATAATTTCACCGTCGACCGGCTCCTTTCTGGCCGAAATAATACCCAGCGCTTCTTGCTCCTATCGAGGGCGATGTGCATAAAATATGTACGCGTAATATCTTAGAAAGTAGAATATCGTTCTAACCACGGTTTCCATATTTTATCGACGCACCATTGAATTTTTCCTCCCCTCAATCAAACTGCAACACGATTTCTGGACCCTAATAAAACTACAAATAGGTACTCTATCCCCCGTTCTAAGTAAAAACGAAATATTAGCCTCGCGTTAAACGAAGCATCGAAGCACTCGTCCAGATACACGGTTAATATCAAGCTGTATTAAAGCTGATAAGAAAATCGGTTCGGTGCGACGCAAGCTAAACTTCATTCCCTTTCTGTTGCAGGACAAAGAGGATGCCCTTAGCATCGCTGGAAGCGTGAGAAGGAGGCGCCGTTGATGTCCGCCATATTGAATTTAAGAGGGTGAGTGAAAGTTCAGCGAAACCATCAGCCAAGCTTTCAAAACTACCAGCGTCTATCGCTCAACGGCCCAGCAATTATTTTAATCGCGTATACGTTTGAATTCAAAAGGCTCACTGATTTCTGTCACAGCCACGCAGACCGGAGAACGAATTTCACGTTTCACTTCCCTCTCCCATCCCGCTGCAATTTTTCGTAGCCCGCGATTTGCATTTAATCAATTGGACGGCGGCAGGCAGGCACGCGACCTATCGAACGACACGTGCAATTAGGCATCTCGCTAAGATAATTGGTCCCGCTTGCCCCATCGATTCCGCGACGGAAACGCGCGGCGTATGCCGACTTCGCGGCGGGGGTGTCAGTTTATTTGTCGCGGCTCGGGAGGCTGGCAACGAGCCGGTAATAAATTCTCGCGGGCGCGGCAATTGTGGACAATCAGCGTATGTATTCGCCAAACGTCAGACTAATCTGGTTTATGCGGTTCTATCGATTTCCGCGGAGGCGCGCTGCCAGTCGAAACTCGCCGGGCGTGTTCTTCGAAATTTTCTGCAAGTTTTCTGTTCGGGTTCTGAGGGAGATCAAGTCTGGCGGACGTAGTGGAGCCACGGTTTTCTATAAAGAAATATAAAGGAAACTCGTTAGCTTGCATTAGGGGAGTGAGAGTGAATGCTGAAGGGATGCTGGAAAGAATGTGGAGATTCTTTCCTCACTTTTCATCTCTCACGCTATAATCTTCGGCATGTGTTACTTGCCTAGGTAAATCTTGAAGAATGCATGGTACAGGGTCTATTACATCGCGTCTCCTCAACGGAGTTATGAGAAAAGAGAAGAAGCTGCGAGGCACCACCGACTTCAGCCAACGCGCTTAATATTACGTTGTTCGGGGAATCTTTTTCGTTACGCGTGTCTGTAATCGTGGAAGCAATTCTCCGTCAAATTTTCTGCGCAAGCTCTTCGACAGGCGCTTCGTAGATTCCCTCGCTTCTGTGCACGAATTAGCTCTTCGATATAAGAAAAACGTACGATTCCCCAAAAGTTGCTCTAAATGCTGATCGAAATAATGGGAATAAGGTTTCGCGAGTTAAAAGAGAGCACGAAGACAGGGCACGACAGAAAGCAACTCGTGGCACTCGCGTGGAACGATTAACCGCCACTGCTTCCTGCCTCAAAGAGTCTCTTCAGCTTTTACTTTGCCACAGTAACGCCCTAACATTATACATAAGACTAATTAAGGTGGTTAAACTTCCCTTTTACGCGCAAGAGATCCGTAAAAATTCAGCTCGTCGAAGAGAGGCGGGTCGATGGAGGGCTGGGAACTTTCGCTTTCGACCTGTCCTACCTCTCCAACATGCAGCTACTTTTTCAACGATTCGCAGTAAAAAAAAGAGGGGACAGATTGTATAACCTAGACGTTGCGACGATCCTCGGGAGTTAAAGTATTTACAAACTATCTCGTAACATAAGATAGAGCGAGTAACTCGCTCGTTACAAGCACCTTTGATAAACCAGAAACTAAGTAGATCCTTTCCCTTGTTTAGAACATTGCTATTCCCTCGCTCGTAGCAATAGTTTCGCTCAACTGTTTCATCTGAAAAATGATGCTCAAACCGCGATTCCTTTCTCTAAGGATAATGGCATCGATATTGTTCAGACGAGGATTAAACGAGTGATCGAGCACATTTGGCCGATGGAGCGCGTATAAGATTAAATAGAATTCAGCCCCGAACAGAGGTACGAAGTGGTAGGACACCAAAGGCGGCTCCCCTTCGCCACGGTTGTAACTCGAAATCCGTTTAGCGCGAGACGCGCAACTTGTTACACGAAACGGGGAGTAGCTGCTCCCCCTCTCGCGCGGTGTCCGCGGTTTAGCGGGGACGACAGGGCCGATAAGAAGCAGAGGGAAGCGGAGAACAATTGGAGCACGGATCTCAGTTTCCTAGCCGGGGCGCGCGCGAATATGGCGTCGCGGTCGAATCGACACGCACAAAAGCCATTTACTAGGCGAGATCGCACACCGTCCCCGGCCGGATTAACGGCGAGCCGCGCTTCGCCCGCCATCCCGCGAATCGCGCGGCCGTCGCCGACGCGGCTCCCTCGGCCATTATTCCCGTGGGCGGCCGCGAAAACGTCGACCGTTATGCAACGGGGGCAGCGACGTGAGAATTCTTTGCCGTCGGCGTGCAACGCCAGCGTTTCCCGTCGCGCTGCACGACAGGAATGTTAACCGCTGCGCACGCGCCCACTCCGGTCGCGGCGAAGTCAAATTCAGCCGCGACAAGGGGAGGCGGAATTTCACCCGATCCTCTCCCCAATCCAGCCACCGATTTCCCTTTCAACCTGAAGCCCGCTAGTTTCGCTCGCCAGACAAATGGAATCCGCGCCTTTTCACGGGCCTGTTAAAAAGATTATGGACACGCTCACGGACGGCACACATACGTGATATCGATCTGAGAACTTCCTGGATGGGCGTGGTTCCAGGAATTCAGAACAAAAGCATCGTGTTCGCCTGGCTCTCCTCGCGGAGGATCACAGACGGTGCTTCCGTTAAACGATGTACTCGCGAGTCGAATTAAGTCTGACATTTCGTGTGCTTTACTACTGTTTTCTTGGTAAAGCTTCGCCCCTTCTAGAGCGGGGTGGGTGGGGGGGGGGAGGAGAGGGGGGACATTGCCGCGCCTCGCTGTTTCTTCTGATCCTTCGCTTTCACTTGGGAAGTTTAATTGAAATTTTAATTGCAAATTTCTCTTCTTTAATACGGCGAGGAATAATGCAATAAATTGTTTCCTTTGCAATTCACGGTGATATCTATTTTCAACTCCACAGTTTCGGTGCCCGAAATAGGGGACGGTTAGCGCGAAAGAGATTTTTCGTTCGAACGCTGACGAAATGTCATCAGGGCCGCTTGGCCATTTACATAATGCGAGCTATCGTCTTTTTGCAACAGAAGTTCGCGGCGCAGCTGGCCTCGCGGTTTTGCATTTTTCCATCCGCACCCGAGCCGCGACATCACCATTTCCCGCGAAATTTCATTGCGGACAAAAGCAGGCGGAATTGGCAAGCCGGGGTATTCCAGTGATCGCGGAATAATTTCATTGAAGCGGATGCAAGCCCTAGCAGATTCGCGCGTTTTACGGCTTTCATTGCAGCTTTCGACGATTACGCGCGCTTTGGCGGCGTTGTCTCCTTGAATGCCGACAGCACGCTAGAGGCCGCAATGGAAGATTCCGTACATTTTCGAGTCGCGGCAACGGCAGATAAGAAGCCTGCCTTTCGGCGTCGATTGTTTAATTAATCGCGTCGTGGTAGCCCGGGCCACGGTCGGAAGGGGCCGACGACTGCTTAATAAAACGTCAAAGCAGCGTTTCGCAGTCTAACGTCTGCCAGAGCTCCGCAGCTGCAGTCGCAACTGCACCCGCGCCCGTGTTGCCAAAGCGACTTTGCTGGTCGGTCGCTCCGAGTCGCTTTGATAATCAAATCAAATGCAAATCTCGAGAGCTCCGAGTCCCGTCCTTTTATAGATCTTTTATAGTTGTTGCTGCAGAAATACGAGCTTTCGCCGATAATAAATGGAACCGGAACGGTGCTCGTAAAATTCTGCGACATTCCAAGCTCAATCAGTCGCATCGGGATTTCGCAGAAATTCGAGGATCGACCCAGCGAACGCTGTCGTTTCTCTTAAATAACGGGTGCAGTATCAGGACGGCGATACACAAACTTGTTCACTGATCCAGAATAAAGCCACTGTTGCGGTGTATTTAACGGAAGCTTGCAAGTTAAAAGTATCACTGCACCGTGGTCGGTGAGCGACAGTTTCCTGAGTCAGGTCGAAGGTAATTAATACGTCGGTGAATTATCGACTGCCAAAGATTGACGTGCGTGTAACACACCCGCGCATTCCAGTTTCTCGTAGCTACGATACATCCGCGCTACTCCGTGCAGCCATGTTACACTTCTACCTCCTTTTACGTACCGAACATTATTAAGTCCCTGTCGAAGTTCCCTGTTAACGTAAAGCGAGCTTGCAATCTCGCATTTATACCTTGACCACTGTATTAAAAGTAAAGGGCTCCTTAATTTAAAAAGCCCCTCGCATAAACAAACGCTTTGCAATAAAAATATTTCTACGCTTGATCAACAACGAATAACCCCAGGGCTATTAAGTCACTTAAAACGACACAGTTTCTCGATAAAAATCTCAGACCTCGCTGCATAATGTCATTATAGCCAGACTTTGACGATCAATCTCGCGTTCCGGATGCTTTCCATCTTTCGTTTCATTGTTTCGCCGCGAGTTGCCGGTCGCGGACCGAGGAGAAGTCCGTCAGCGGGATTATTGTAATTGGATCAGCGATTAACGAGGCAGCCTACGGAAACTGTAAGCACCGATACGGTCAGAGTAGTTGGTTATTAAGCGGCCGTCGGAGTGGAAGCCGTTTGACAGGGCAAATAAGAGACGCGAAAAGGTCAAGGTTCAAGCTGTTGCAGAAAGTGCTGGGAGAATTCCAGAAGGCGGGATGAATCTATGGAGAGCCCGTAGCTATTCAATTGCGAGAAACGACGAGCGATTTTTCGCGATATTCGCTCGAAATCTTCTGAATCCGTTTCCCTTAACGGAGACGAATCGCGCGGATGACTGGGGGGGCGAGATTTCTTCTTACTCTCCTCTTGGCAACCGTGGGATAACTGTTTATCCAGTCAAGCAAAGGGAGAGAAATTCCCCGCCGTTCGAAATTCTCCTCCGAATCTTGCGAGCGGCTCTTTCGCGATCGTCGCCACTGTTCGATCAATTATTGTAATTGCTTTCGACGGGGAGGGATAATAGTTTCGCGCGGACGTTTTATTGGAAGCTCGAGCTGCAATGCATATCGCCGCTTCGATGGCAGTGTTGCGAAACTGCGGACATTTAATTAACTTTAATACTTTACCACAGTACACGTTCGTGACAAACGAATAAATCCGAGTGGGTTTCACTCGAATTCGCAAAAATGGCAGCTTTGCGCTGCAACTTCGCCGTTGGTACGATATATAATATTATATTTTAGGCATTCAAATGAAAATGTGGCTAACCCTCGCTTTTGCGAAATGGAGTTGGTAGCAATCATGTATTACAATAGGGTTGTGCTAATCATATAAAATGGGAAAAATTAATTTCTTTTCAGTGTGTGTTAGTCCGTTTTCGCTCTGAGCGCCTCGTTTCATATTTTCCTGCCCACTCGTCGCTTGTTCGTTTCTCACCAAAGATTAACCGAACGCCTAGGACCGCGAGGAAGATTGAAAGTTTCCTCTCAATTAAGTATCTCTTAAGGCACTCATTCGCAGTTACGAAAGTCCTTTCCCACTTGCTGGCTAAATTCAGTTTAAAAGTCATTGAAAGTTCCCCATGAATCCATAGAACGGCAAATAACCGCTTCCCCAAAGTAATATAATGCCGTCGCTCCAAAAGCCCCCTTTTTTCGGCGAGCCGCTCTAAAAAATTCTCTCTACAACACGTTCAACTTTCGCTGCGTCTGTCTGTCGCGTTAGCTGCGATAATTGAAAAAGATACGACGTTGATAAAATTTCTTATAAATTTGGAGCGGCAGGCTTGAAAAGGGAATCAAGCTTACGCTATAAAAATAACACAATGACGCACCCGAAACGGAGGAGAGGGGGTCAAGAAGAGGCTTTGTAAGAAGAAAAGAAACCTGTAAACACATCTTTATAATCACCTAATGGATTTCATTGAATTTGCATTAAAAAGATTTGTATCCCTTCAACTCAGCTCCCTCCAAGATTAAATCCCGAGTGCGCCACTGAAATACTATAAGTGTTCAAACTGGCAAACAGAGGCGTATTTAAGAGGCCCAACGTCAGGCCTGCGAGGAAGCTGTGGTCATCTCGAAATATCCTAATTACTTGCACCGAAATTAGTCTTGACGTCGCATGTACGGTAAACGCGTCTACACGAAGGGACACTAGTAGGTATAGGGGGTAACAGGTGAACGGGGGACTTAATGGAGGTTGATAGTCGATAGGATCGATCGCGTGATCTCCAGTAGAAGCAGTGATAACGGGTCCATCGTCGAGTTGCCACTATATGCTTCGCACATATCGTGTCACTGGCGCGTGGGTACACATTAGGGATCCACCTGAACAGACTTGTTCGTTAGTGCATCCCGAGGTTGAATGACATTCTTAAACATCTGCGCAATCTTCGCTTCAAATACCAAACAATACAAGAAACCTGGTGGGTAAGAAAAAGACTCGCCGAAACGTAGAAATCTCAGAGAAACAATTTTCGCGAAGTTTAGAGACGGGGTAATAATTTCATATTTCTATATAACAGCTGTAAAGCAATGAATCGTCGAAAAGTGTGCCAGCAACTTGATAATTCTTGGGACCTCTCCGAGTTAGAACAATTCGATTAGTACTACGCCCATATTTCCGATTTCTTCGTCAGCCGTACGTCGAACGGCAAATGAATCCGTGAGTTAATGAAGTTTCACGGCGAACTGTGTAACTAGACGCCTCAGCCAGTGACGCTGATAAAAGCCTGGAAATACAGCTGTTGCCTTACGCGCGCAGCCTCGGCTCTATGTGCATCTACTTGCTTTGACACTTCTTACGTGCCGCTGTTATGTGCAACGTACGTGTCTTTTCCGCCTATCTTTGATTGATACACTAGCCGCACCACTGGAGGCACATGTGTACACGTGATTGCGTGGGTACATGCTCTAGCCCCCCGAGTATCTACTTGTATCTGTTAACTCATCTACAAGCTCGTTTATCTCTGGATCTTAAGGCTTCGTAAAGAAGCAGCAGGTTACTTTGTCCCTGAGCTCGAGCTGCTGCTGCTTCTCGCTATCTTCCCCTGCTGTCGCGATGGCAGTACAATCTCTGGGATCGCAGGGACGGCGGAGGCAAAGTGATAAGGATTATGAAAGGAAAGGTGAAATAGACGGCCGGCACTCTTCCTCTTCTATCACTTATTAGAGCAAGCGAAAGGGGAGCTTCCGCCCCGAGGTACTTCCTATCGTCGGAGAAGATATTAACCGCGATAGATATATACCAAAGACCCCATAAAAACGCAACGACGTGGGGAATCGAATCGAGAGTAGATAGGGGCGCCACTTGGCCTTGAATATTCCTACAAAGCTTTACCCCGGAAAAAGCTATGCTTTCAAGTAGAGGAAGCAGCCTTGAGTGGCCAATTGAGATTCTTCCGACTGTGACCGTACGTTCTGCTCACTCGCAACATAGGTTGCTTCTAACTATAAGTACACACTGCTTGCTCCATACGTATGTAAAGTTTATCCGGGCTCATCTTCCTTCCAGTCGCCTCCCTCTCTCTTTCTCTCTCTCTCTCTCTCTCTCTCTCTCTCTCTCTCTCTCTCTTCGTCTCTGCGCCAGCACTGAAGTGCACGCGCATACACAACATTGTCGTTCGTTAATTTGCTGCCGCCGGTATAATGTGCGCGGAAGCACGGCAATGCGAAACCTCGGAGCACACATAAAGGTTCCTCTGGACAGGTTACGCAGCATAGACGGCCCCATCGACCGCCCCACATATTACACGTCCCTGCCCCTCGTTTTCTCGTTCGCCCTTCTCCCAAACTCCACGGTCAATTGGTTCCCGTCTGTCCAGAGATACGTGGGTGCAGCGCGCAGATTCAACTTTGTTATCCGCTGGGAAATATTGGGTAGCGATTTTCCTTTCCGGGACTCGTGTAATTGGACAGCAGTAAACATGCAATTCCCTCCTATACCTGTCCCTTCGCGTTTCTTTCTCTGCTATCGCTGGTTTAATCCGTCCCGATGCACGGATCGAGTTTTCATCTATTTATGCCGGCGCATCGGATACGTTCGCGTTGCGCAGAAACAGTTATCGTTCGCCTCGCATTGTAACGTCCCTCGGTTCAGTGGAGGGCCGCGGCAATTTTCAGACTCCGCTGGAATGTGGTCAGAATGTAATTATCCTAATGGCAGCTCTAATGTGGGCGGAATGACTTTAATCGGGGGGAATTTGGAATATTTCGGGCGAGCATAGTTTTGGAAAAGAGATTATTAAGAATTTATAGTCTTTTATTATTCTACGCGCGACTTTTATTAGAGGCGTTACACTATCTTTGGAGGATATCGGTAAAGCACGGTACATTTATTCGAGCTAGTCTTGAATATCGAAAGAAAACGAGGTTGGTGGTTCTAGTTAATACCCATTGTGCTGATCTATCGTTATCGTCCACGGTAACTAAGCGGAAGCGATTATTTTGTGTCCCATTATGAATATCTTATTCGATGGCAAATAGAAGTGGAGTGAATGGAGAAGTGTACCGAGTAACGATCGTGTAATTGAAGCTGTAGGATGTACAGCAATGGTGTTGCGGTTTGGAAGATCGAAAGTGAAACAGAGATTGGTCTTCCATTAAGGTCAGCGAATAAGGAACATCGTTCGATTCCTGGCTATCCCCTTCGGCCGAACTACTTATTCATCATCGACCCCTATCAATTCGCAAATCTTTCACATTTGAATTTTATTTCCATTCAGTGTCGTTTTCGGATATTCCCAATATTTCGTCGCCTATCCGTGAAAACATGCCTCCGCTGTAATCCCATTATACGCCCAGCACCACTGAGTATCGAAATTTTAAACGCAATTTTTAAACCCTTCGCCCGAGAGTCCTCCGATGGAGGCAACGATTTCAGCGTGGTTTTTTTTCCCCCGTTAAGCAATCCCAGTGTTTACTCTATTGTAAGCGAACCGTTCGTCGCCTTCCATGAAAAATAGGAGCGGTGAAAAATCACTTGCAAGCTGCCTCGAGGAAAAGTATGAAGCTGCAAGCAAGTCACGCGACTTCTAACGAGCTGGAAAGAAGGGTAGCTTCGGAATCATAAATAAAATAACATGCACGAAGCGTGTACATATTTTTCAAGCTCTTACTAGCCTGCGCAACTTTCACTGGCAGCAATCTCCAAAATTACGGGCGCGTGAACAGTTACGGATGGATACAGTTGCAGTTATATTGGTTCCAGCCGCGTCTGACTATTGACGGACCTCTATCACTTGCGCTCTTGTATTTCTTTACTTCCTCGCGTCCAACGACTTCTGTAATACGTTCTGGAAGTCCATGGAGAGGATGAAATACAATTCAGAGAATCAACGACAATAGTTTTATTTATTCGATAACTTATTGCGGCTTAAATCCACACATTTGTAATTATATTTCGGAAATATGAAAAATACAATTCTATGCAGCAAGGAATAATAAATATTTAAGAAAAAGAAGCATTAAAATCCGTACAATAGTTCGTGAAAAAGAAATTCATGAAAATAGGCCTCTTGTTTGACTGACAATGTAGAATGGACCCTTAAGCTCACTGTGAATTTCTTTCACAAGGAGAAAGCTTTCCAGGACAATGTACCTTTCGCAATCCCTTTATTTCCAAGTCACAAATGCTTTTAATCAGTACCGTTAATTGTTTAAAATCTACGCGCCCCTTAACTACGATCAACGAAATAATTCTTCCATTATAGCCACCGTTGCAAGGAGTTCCACCTCATACTTGTTAGACACTTTTCAACTGCGTTATGCTGGCGCTACCTGAAGTACGAGCGTTCGCCAAGAAAATACGGTTTAACCGGGAAAAATGGCATTAATATCCTCCGCGATGCACGCACCGAAAGAGCGACACGGTTTCTCCCCTCGAGCCACCTCGCGATGTACACCCCCGATGCCTCTCCCCGTTGATACCAGGAACATTGTTTCGCGAGGGCGAAGAAAAAGCTGCCCCGTGATGAGATTTAACCGCGACTTTATAAAAGCTTTCGTTGCCCTGCCGCAGAGGGTGGAAAATAAAGGGGCGATGGAAAGCGTGTAATGTAATACATTCAGGCCAGTGGGAATCCATGGAACCAGAAACGAAATCGCGATTTAAGTAAGAATTAAAGTAGAGAAGCAAGAAGATTAAGAGAATTTATTAAACGATCGATGAGTAAATGGGACATTCAAAATATTAAAGACAGCCACAATTTCGCAAGGAAAATTAACTCGCAAAAAGCTTCATATTGTAGATTTTCTAGTTACTAGATTCTTTAGTTACACAGATAGTTGCGTGTACATTTGTTTTCCCAGGACAAAGGTCCTTCGCGCCGCGTGCGCGTATTGATAAATGACACGGAACACGATTCGTAAACGACGCTGGCACAGAAGCGTACAATTAGGTGATACGCGGTGAAAAAAATCCGAGGCGCGGACATTCGCGAATTTTCCGGTCGGTTATGTCAGCTTTAAAGCGCGCTCGATACTGCACCATAATATCCGCAGCACAAAAACGGCTGTTGGTGCGCGATGAAAAAGTAAAAGGATGCGAAAACGCTGGGAAACCCAACAAAACGACTCTGAACGGCAACCTCTCGCCGAAGCTTACGTGCTCGGGCCCATTTGCGCTTTCCAAATGGATTCTTGTTCTTCCAATCTTGCAGAGGGAGGAAGCTTCATAGCGAATACCGAGCTCCGGCCTCGTGTTTGCTAATATTAACAAGATTGATATAAAGAAATATTTCGCGCGCCCTAACTATTGGCTGGTCTTCTTTTCTGAAGCGTAAAAATATACCCTTCCCTCTTGCACTAGAGAATTCTGCGATTCGCTTTCAGTTTGGGGCGTTAGAATTGTTTCGGAACGAAACTTTCACGTCCCATGACTGTAGTGGACACTATTTTATTGCGAAACGACTGGAAAAGGTGTGAGTTAATTCATACGGATGCGCCCGGCGATATAAGTGACGGTAAACGAATATTTCGTTCGGTTCGCTGGCACGAAAATTGAATCGAGCCGGTTCACTTCCGTTTACTTCGCTGACATAAAACCTGATGAACAGAATTGACTCGTTTGTTCGCCGGGCGGCCGTGGATTAATGGGACGAGCCGCTGGCCAGCGAAACAGACTGCGTCGTTTGATTTTACGCGTACAGAACGTGAATGGATGAGTGGAATTAAAATGCGCCGTTCGGACCATCAAAATTCATCGCGTCCAATCTCGTCTCTGTCCCCCGAGAAGCTCCCCAAAAAGATCTGCTTTCTTTCGCTATTCATTGGGGACATCGCTTCCAAATGGTGTTTCATGGCCGCGCTTCATCCCGAATGAAGAAACGCGTTAGGTGCATATTTGAGAATGGCGCTGCAAAATTGCGGGGGAATTAGAAATATGAAAGTCTGGGAAGGATCGAAAGGTCCTTTATCATCCTACAATCTGTGGCTTCCGTCCCAAAAGCTGTCGAGGATTTAAATGGTGCGCGGCGGAAGTCGAAGTCTGAAACTTTAAGCGCCCACATCTCGAGAACGAAGCATCGGGTTGCGAAACGGTAGAGGTGTTTCCAGTTCTTTCTAGCACGAGGGATTATCGCGTGTCAGATTTTCCCCAACATTTCAGAGGACGCTGTTTTATCTTCCGAAGCGTTTCATGTCTTTAAGGGACATTGAATTATGAATATCGAAGCGCGAAGGGCTCCAGGAAGCTCGTTCCTCGCCTCGATCCGAACGCGCGCTTTTTGCGAAACGATTCCGTGTCGAGGGACTGTTCCGCGAGGCCGCGTAAAAGTTGCCGGAATCTGTGCAGTCGGTAAAGGAAGGAACGTATCGTCCAATTAGTCAACGGCGCTGGAAGTTTGTTTCAATAAGAACACGAGCACCACCCTCGAGACTAATAAACCTGAAAAGTTACTGAACATTCTCGCCGCCCCCGCGGAGTTTCCCCTGCCAACGCACGCCCGTTGCTTTCATAAAATCTGCGGCGGAAAAACAGGACGCGGCACAATATCGTGTACACCGTACCAAGTGCAAACGAGATAAACTTCTTTAGCGGGGCACGAGTTTAAATGGAATGCCTGGGACATTATTTTACGTTTCGTCCCCGCTTCTTTCCTCCCTCTTTGCGATCCATACCTGTGCGTGCTACGCGCCGTTTTTGTTTTCCAGCCGATCTGAAAGTGCCTGGCTATGGGAAGTTTATCGGGCAGAGGTTTATTAATAATTCCTTCCTCCGAAATCGACTGCTTTCATCTTGCGAGACGAATCCCGGGGTCCGGGTGGCGAATACGGAATTTGGCATAAGTTATGCAAAGAGTATTTACCAATGTAATGCTACTCTTGGGGAAGTTCGAAGGGCGCGGGTTAACAAGAACGTTAAAGTGTCGTTAAAGGTATAAACATGACGCGGAGCACGATCGATTTTGACTGTCGAGTTCTTTGGAAAAAGAGAATGCCCTTGCCCGGAAGCGACTACTCTGTGTGTACACGCGCGCACTGATCGTAGGATAAATGCTCCAGCGATCAAAGTGGAAGTGGCTTTTGTGACAAATGGAAAGGCACGAAATGTCTCTAAGAAGCTTTCAGCAAACTACGAATTCGAACCAGATCCCTTTTCGTTTAATGAGATCTCTACGCTCATCCTCCGATGGATACACGAGATTAATTTAATATCAGCCTGCTGATATTCTTATCCTCGTCGCGATTATTCTCGAGTGTTAGGAGTAGTCGCTCTATCAAGTCTACTCGCGGCCAGCGAAATCTAATAGCAGGCACTTTGATTTAAATGGAGAATTAATCGCAGTAATAACGCGTGCTTTGTCATCATTCCACCGAGCGAGATAGTCTTCAAACATGCCGCAAGAAGTAACATTTGTCATTTGTTCAGACGATGAGGAAGTCGAGATACTCTTATCGTACTTCAACTCGGAAGCGACCGGGCACGAGCCACCACTATCAAACTTATTACATTAAAAAGTTTAGGTAAATTAATAGCAGCGAGCGAAGGAGCTATGCAGATTCCCTGCGCGGAAAGGAATCGCGGAATTAGTCGTCCAGCAACGCGCGCAAGTGAAATAGGAAAATTGTCGCGTTTCTTTCTCACGAGACACCAGGCCCGGCGAACGGAGTGCTCCCTTCGGCAAGAGCCCGCGACGGAATTCCCCGAACTGCAGCGTTAACTCGCGAGTGTTTCGAGAAGACGCTGGCACCGCAACGGCCCGCCGTTTAATCCGGAAAGAACGACGAAACAGAAATTAACATCGCCCCTCCGAGGGGTCGTTAAATTTACCGGTGCATTCTGCCGGCGACAGTTCGCCGGCTACACTCTGGCAAGCTTCTCGTCGCTTCAAGGATTAACATGACTCCGTTTCCCGAAACTTCCCGGCCGACGATTACACCCGGGCGTTTACCAACCGATCCCCACTCGCTCCTCCACAGTCAGATTCTTTTCCATTCGCCACGATCAGCTTCGACTCGCCCCGCAGCGGTGCGCGATTCCGCGCGCGCGAACAAGTGAACGTAATTTCCTAATGCGGACAGTACGTGGCTGACTATTGATACGCAGAGGGGTATTGAATTCAAGCAAACGATCGGACAACGACGGCAATCAGTTTAATTGGGGCTGATCTGCGTTATAGTAATGCGCGGGGTAATGGCGGTGTATTGTGTAGAACACAGTCGGGATAATTTAGTCCGCTGAAAGTATGAGGTATAACGTTCGGTATCGATGGTATCGTGGATCGTTCCACTCACTCGAGACGCATTATCCAATTGGGGAATCACAGAATTGGGAATTCAATCAAGAATCGAGTGCTTTAAACGAGAGGAGTCGGCTCTTTACCAATTGCGCGTGCAAGTTGAAAGGGGTTAGAAAGAGTAGGGATTTCGATGGCAACAGTGAAATACTAGAAATTTAATTTAATCAAAAGGTAACTAAGTAGGATTTCGCACGAAGCACGCGCCATAAGTACCTACATACCTACAGCAGGAAAATGGACATTATATCAAACTAAAGCAGCCCCGCAATCTGCTTACAACACACGTAAATAAGAACGATAAAGCGTGCTTCATAAATTTCTCCTGAATCAAGAGGAAAAGTGGAATATCCTCGAAAGTCAACGAAACTCGGTTTAATTTCCTCCCGAAGTTTCTTCCAACCATCCCCCATCTCTTCTTTCGCCCCGCGGGCTGCTCACCCCTTTCGTCTGGTTCGACGATAAATCCCAGTTACTGAACCATTCTTATCCCTTGGCTTTCAGGTCAACAAAGGGACGCTCGCATCCTTGAGAGACAAAAAGCGCCGGCGGGGGGGGGGGGGCGGCCGGGGAGGGGGCAAGAAGAAGGAAGGCGAAAACTGTCCCAGTGATCCTGCCCCGGGTGGAGGTCAATGGAGCCATCCTGATGCAGGCTGCAAAACTACGTGGGGATTACCCGTCGTGGTCGTCGGGCTGATTCCAACGGTGAGAGCAGTGGCGATTCCGCCCGAGGGGTGGAAGCGCCGTTTTCACCACCGCCGACGGCGAACAGTGCAGCCACTTCCGCTTCCTCCACCCCACGTGGCCGAACCATTACCTGATAAGGTTGGTCCAAAGATTTAATCGCCCCTTTCAGTGGCTCCTTCAAGATACGCCCCTTTGATCGCGGCTCTGCGCTGCTGTTTCTTCTCCTGGCCCGCAGCCAGTTAGCTGGATTAGTTATTAGACAACGGGGAGCTTGGAATACGAAGGGCGACGGGAAACACAGAGACGTAACGTTAAGGAATTATTCTTGCATTAGAGTAACAAGGTGCTCTTACTTTTAAACTTCCCCTTGACCATCGCTATCGTATAAATAGATGTGATATTTAACTATCGACCGTTAGATACATCTCTGGTGGGCGAGCAAACGAGTATACGTCAGAGTTATTAGTTTTGCAGGAAGACACTTGGAATATTTAAAGTGCCAAAGGTGTTAAATTTTGGACGCGTGAGGCGATAACATATATGGTAAAAGAAGCTTTCAATTTTAACTTCGATTCACAAGAAGGGAGAAATAGAAGCTGTTTAAGCTTGAGGTCAAATTTCACTTATACTCGTTTGCACACCCACCACAGATATATTTCAATTGCATAAATTTGGGCGCCCTTTATTAGTTAAATAACTGATCAAAAGGGTGCGTCTGTGTTTTGGTATTCATTGTTAGAGTTGAAGGGAGGCACTCTCCCACCGAGAGGGAGGAAGACTTAGATACCTTGGGAATACTCATGCGAGCCAAACATATTCCAGATAATATTTTTTACAGAAACAAATTACTCCGTTCTCTACACTGGGTCGGTCAACGTGTTTTTCTTTCAAGCGAGCCGGGTAAATCCTGAAACGATGCACTCGTGTTTGTCTCGGGCGACTGCCCCTTTTATAACGCCACATCTAAAACGCCCCGCTGTAAATTATATCCCGAAAGTGCTTTTATCGGCCCGTTACTAATCTCATTACCCGCGATAATACTCTTCTGACATTTGATAGTCTTTAAAACTCGAGACGATAGGGTAAACGACCGGCTATTCGACTTTTAATTCGCTACACTTTACCGGGTTGCTAGCTTCTAAACAATATTCTTATTACTTAACAGCGTCTACGAACCCGCCGGGTGCCACACAATTTTTCACCGCGAGTTCGCACAGCTACGTCGCACTTAATTCTCCTAACCGATTCCTCGCGCTCGTGCTCGATCGAGTCGCGTATCAATCACGCGAGCGGAACATTACGCTCGAAAAGACAGGCGCTCTGTCAATATTTGCAACGACCGCTTTGACTATCTCCTCCTTGAGTCGCCTTATCATTACCCGATTGCATCGATTTGTCAGTCAAGCTGATGCACTCCAGAACCGTAATTATTAAGCTTCCTTGTACCTGCTCGCGTTCCTCCTGCGAGTCTCGGAATTCCGAGGAAGACCTAGAGCCTAGATACTGCGAAGTTCCTAAGTCGATACTTAAAACGTTTCGCGAGAACTTCGCCAAGTAGATTCATTTCATCATCCCCGCTTGAAGTTAAAAGATTCCCCTTTAGTCGAATAGGAATGCGGAATATTGACGAAATCTGGTATTCTATTAATATTCAGCTATTCCGTTATCGAAGCTTCCGCCCCGAGCTTCCTGCTCGCGTAGCGAACCGTTTCCACGAGTTCCGGGGACCGTTTCATAAATTTCATAAATTCTTCTTCGCGGGCGCGCGTCTCCTCCGGGCGTAATAATTTAACCAAAGCCACCTATGCGCCACACCCTAAATGTAATTTCAATCGTTCGATGCCCTCGAACCGCGAGGGACGAGGGAAGAAATGAAATCCCATGCGGCCGCCGCAATCGGTTGGTTTCCTGTCGAAAAAAAGAAAGGCCCGCTCCCTTTTCTCGCATCGTGTTTACACACCGCCAATGGTACTCGATCAGAACCTCGGCTCTCCGATCGGAGATCCGCGAATCGTTAATCATGTTTGCTCCCGCGGATCCCGTCAGATTCATTGTTTTGCCAGCTCGCGAGCAGCCCCGTCGGCGTCCCGGTAGATCGACGTGCACCGGATACCGATGGATACCAGCTCGCACGCAAATCCTTTGAACCCACGTCGCGTAACGTAACGCGGCACCCAGCACATCGAATTACAGCTGAAATTTTGTTATTACAATCGTATTATTATGCTCGGCTAATGCCTCTGACATATGTACGGCGCACGCGTGACCAAACTACCCCTCTATCGCAGTTCAGATAACAGACTCCAGGCGCAAGTTTAGCTTACCAGATACCAACACCAGATTCCTTCGAATAAGCAAGGTCCCCGCTAACAGACACCCAATGCAGGCGCGTATCCATTTACTTAATTTAGTTAACAGTTCGTTCCGGAGGGTTTTCGAGGGATCCGTGGTCGTGGAGAATCGCGCAGTTCCATCCGCATAGATTGCCTCGGTGTTAAACAATGCGGAGAAAATGAGGAATAATTTGATCGTCGATTTGCGACAGGAGAGCAGATCGGATCGTTCCATTTTTATCCTGCCTCGTAATAGAACTTAGCATAGCGAGTCGCTCGGTTCGTACGAGCCTCTCGGGTTTGGTCCGCGATATGTTTTTTTTTTCGAGGCGAGGCGCAGGCAGCTGGTGATTACGAATCGCTTTAATAACAGCGCGATTCGCGTTACGCGCGCGACCGAACGCTTCGAATTGCAAGGCAGCTCCCCTTGTCGCCACAAACGGACGCCACTGGCGGATTTCCCGGCTGCTCTCGTGCACGCCTATTATGCCCGTACACGGGCTCCCTCGACGAGCCCCGCCAATCTTAATTATTTTCGGCGGAACTGGGGCAGATTTAACATCGGCCGCATGCTTCGAATAACACTTTAATACGCGCGCTTTCTTCCTCCGTCCTCGGACCGGTGCCGTTCCGCGGGGAAAAACGGAAGGAAAAACCGAATTCCAGTTACGCCCGTAACCGTAACCGTTCCGTTTAATGACGGCCGGGCGCGGCCGCGCGCTGCAATTTCGCATGATTTCGCGCGACGGAATGCTGTATAACGGCCAACGAGTTATATATGCGAGAAGTCGTTCGAGGAATGTGACGCGTTGAGTTATGCGTTGTAATATTGAAAGAAGGTAGCGCTTCGGATACTTGTGAGTTGAGAAAATGGGGAGAGCACATTAGGGTGTTTATTAAGGGTTAAAGCTTCGCCCCCGTCGATGAAGAAACGATACAGAGCCATCGGCAATTTATGTCTCGGCGAGCCCCGCGAGAATGGAAACATTAATTCGATGGAGCGGGGCCTCGGGCTGGTCCCATCGCGAGTAACTTTTCGCGGGGCGACGGGATAACAGGCGGCGATATTAAATTCAACGGGGATATGTTTAATCAGAGCTGGAGAAGCGGCCGCAGCCGCAGCCGCCTCGGAGCTCTGAGGAGCTGGAGGATCTGCACAAGCTGCTGCACTTCCCCGAGGAGGTGGCACTCAGGTTGACGGAGGCCGAGTACCAGCTGTTCTACCAGGTACCGCCGCAGGAGTACCTGCGGCACGTGTCGCAGGACCAGACTACCCAGGGAACACTCGCCAGGCGGCCCCCGTCGCCGAGCCGCAGCTGCAGCACTCCCAGCACCGCCAACAGCTCGACCCAGACCGAGGAAGAGTCCAACTGGCCTGTCCCCAACCTCTTCTCCTCCGTTCAGACGCTCATCAATCGGTTTAATGAGGTAATCTCGCGGTTATTCTTTCATCGTTCCGTCGTCAGACTCTCGCGAGCGGTTTCCAAGACAACGGGCTGATGATTTAAGAATTTGCGTGGCGCGAGAGCCTTTGAGAAATGGCGTTTCAAGACAGGCTATTCAGAGGGTTCCACCTAACTCGCCCTTGGCAAATATTCGGGGATACTGGGGGAATACTTTTGATTAATCGGAATACATTAATCTCGCCTGGGATCGGAAGCTTCTACATTGTAGGCTACAGTAGTATAGGGTAACTGTACTCGTAGTTGACAGTGTACCAATGGTTGACACTTTTATTTTCAGTCACGAATAATGAGCTTTCTATTAAAAAAATATTTTCGACTGATACTTTTTCAAACAGCGTATTAGTCGAAAACATTTTTTTAATTATTCGCTTATTATTCGTGACTGAGAATAAAAGTGTCAACTATTGGTTCACTGTCAACTACGAGTACAGTTACCCTAGGCGAATCAGGGAAAGCTCGGGACTCCATCCCGCAATCTGCGGGTCCTCCGCGTTCTGGCCAGTCGCGTTACCAATTCCCCCCAACGTCAACTCCCCCAGGTTACTCTTTTCCGAACTCTAAATGTACGCAAACTAACGAGGCGCCACGTGCCTATGTGCCAATCTCACCATAAGCCGTGCGCCTACACTGTTAGTTATAATTTAAAGCGTAAAGGGACTTTCTGTGTTTAATCGTTGTTGGGGTTTCGTGTTGGCCAGGTGAGCTCATGGGTCACCCACACGATAACCAGCGGCGCGACGATAGAAGAAAGGCAGGCCGTGTTGTCCTGCATCCTGCGGGTTGCTCAGACCTGCTGGAATACTGGCAACTTTAACTCAGCCATGGAGATCATTGCTGGTCTTAAGTGAGTCTTTTTGCAACTGTTTGTCTGGCATTCTACTTAGCCTCGAAGCGGTTCGAAAATAGTTAAGTCTGATCCTTGAATCGAAATCAACTGCTCTGTCAAGGATACTGAGAGCTCATCCCCGGAACCCGACATGGGTGTAGGTAAAATTGTGCGGTACGTGTCCTAGAACATAAGTAACATTGAATACATAACAGAGTCTCCCCGAAGAAAGAGCTCTGCTCCAGTTTCTCCGTGATTTTATAGCGCCAAGGTCTTAGTATAACGTCGTTAAACGGAATTGTGATCATTAGTCGTCCACGATTCTATGGTCGAGAATTATATCTGGAATTAGTTTCCCGCGGCATTCAGAAGTAACGTTTCTCTTTCGCGGGGCTGGTATAATATTAACATTTGCACTTTGATAATTACTTAATTACACTGCTCCCTCTAATTGAGCGTATTAATAACGCGTTTCAGGTCAAGTATATTATACAGCTACACATCGATTCCCCGAATTTACTCTATTCTCTTTAAAAAGAATGTGAATAGTATGGAACACGTTGCTATAAGCTTGCTCGACTTTAAACTACTACAAATAATCTGGCTTATCAGAAATGTGCATGGTTCCCATAGCAAACACGTTTTTAAATCCCCGGCATCAGATGCGATAATTAGGTGTCCCCCTTTTAGCCAGCAATCCAGTACAAATAAAAATGTTTAAATGCCACGGTAAACGAAAACCTTTGATCACAGCTCCCCCTGTAAAAGCTTAAACATTTCTGCGCCCGCGAATAGATAAATTACATCGTGTCAAAGAGGGCTGCGCTTCGAATCAATGGCATCGAGCAGGATTGCTTTTGAATCGAATTATTCTTCTGTCGTGTTGTTGAACGCGGAGAAAAGCCATCGGTTCGAAACCACGGACAAAAGATACCATCGATCGGCGCGTATATGTTTCAATGCAAAGACCTGGAGACGTTTGGAAATAATCATCCCCCACCCCCCAAGGAAGGTCGAATCGTTATCGAATCATTAGCCGTCTCCTGGATTCACCAGCATCTTCTCGTCCCTAAAACAGCCCCGAGCCATACCGACAACCCCGCCGCGGGCGCGGGGCTCGCCCTTGAGTGGCAGCCTTGCTTTGAAAACGGATGTTATGGGAATAAAGGAGTTTTTTATTACCGACATCGTAAAACTCGTCAGCCCTCGGCAGCCGGGGAGATAAAAGTTCGCGGCGGAGCATCCTCCCAGACGCGACCGTTGTCCTCGATGGCTCCTGTACTTACAATTTACCCCCGTGCCCCCGTCCTCGCCGCTTCTGGGGGAGTTTAAGTTTCGGCAACTATGCGATTAACCGAATAGTTGGGATTTTACCTGTATCGCGTCATCGTGACCTACAACCTCACGGTTTAAACATCTTAGCGAGTGGTCTCGCCCGACGGTGTACTCTTTAAAACGCGATATTGCCGCTTGAACTCGTCGCGCGGATACCTAGCATTGAATAGAGGAATTCGAATCCACGTTTCAAGCGTTGTTAAAGGAACGCGTTCCCTTGAGGGAAACTTCGGGATTCCTTTAAATTAACGAATCTCTATTCGATCTTATAGTAACGTACCAGAGAATGTCAACCTCTTTTGCTATAGAAGATATTGAAATAGTTTAAATAAAGGTTAAACTGTGAAGGGTGACAAAGACAAGGTAGCTTCTTTGGAGCTTAAAGCTTTTATTTACATCCTGTTGAAATGATAGTTTAAAGTTATTCATAATTCGTTCTGAAGACAGGCAAAGAATCACGTCACCGTTCTTAGTTTTTTACATCGCCGGTTTTCATAAAGCAACAAGAGATAGAGCGGTAAGAAAATACCACAGCGTAGGAAGAGTTCTCGGTAGCCACACTGGGCCAGTTGATTTCGTCTTGGGTGCAACCACGCGAGTGCCATCGAACTTTTATAATTCAACACGAGCGTGTTTCTGTTCCCAGATCCAACAAGCTGAAGCCCTTTTGGCACAGCGTGGACGAGCCGGTGCCAGTGCTGAAAAACCTCTCCACCGCCCTTCTGTCCTCCGAGTATGAGTGCGCGCTCGCTCGCGCCCTGGCGATGCCTGAGTGTCCCGTGGTGCCGTTCTTCGGGGCGTTCCTCAGGGAGCTGCGAGAAGTCATCGCGTCCGAGTCGCAGGTAGACCATTAAACTCTGCTCCCCCGTAATAACACGCCCCCGGCGATCGGCCAACACCCGGGAATCTAGCCACGGACCTTGGAACCGTTTGCACAGACAGCTGCGAGGAATCGCGACCACCGAGGCTGCGCCTGACGGCGAAGACGGCGCTCTGCCCTTTGCCGCGCCGCGCTCGTGCATCGCAGATCGTAAAAACCGAACTTTGTGCCTGGTAAATTAGATTGGCAAACTCAGTTACCGGGAAACAAAGGCTCGCGAGTGCATCTCGCTTCTCCGCTTCTTCCTGCCTTTGAAAACTCCGCAACTTTGAATTTGTATCGCTGTCGTGTAGTGGTGCGTGATGAGAGGCACGGCGAATGTGACGCACAGCAATAGAGAATCTCAATTCTACCTACACCTTTCGAGCTTGTTTATAACACTCGGAGATTCTTAACAATTACGCGACTAATGCTAGGGACCATTTTCACCTGTCCTAAATATCAAGCTACACGTTGTTAGTATCGTTCTTTTAAATGACACGAGGATTCGATAATTAGCCGCGTGCCTAATTTAAAAGTTCACCCCGAGGTGTATACGAGTGAAGTTAACAAAGGGGAGGTTCCGCTGATGCATAACCCAGTGGCGCACTTAGGATTTAATCTCGGGAAGAGCGGAGTTGAAGGGATAGAACTATTTTTACTACGAATTCAATAAAATTCATTAGGCGATTTTAAAAGATTATTTAAAGAATGAAATCCAGCTATCTTTTCTTTTTTACAAAGCCTCTTCTTTAGGGGTTGCCAGGGCCCATTGGCCCCTATCTAAGCGCGCCACTGTGCGTAACCAATTGGTACCCATTACCGGGCGCCAAACGCAGTGTCGTTTCAAGCGTAAGCAGATTCACCAAAGTGCCTTAAGTGTTCGATTCTAAAGCAGTAGCGACGCAAAGCCACTGTTCGAATTCAGTCGCCATTAACGGACTCCGGTTGCAGCGAAAGCTCGATTTGCTCGCCGGCGATACGTCTTGCAGTGTCCGAGGGCGAAAGCCAATAACGATCAGCGGTTTAAACATTGACACGTGACAACAGAGACGGACCAGCCGCTTCCCTGTCACTTATTCAAACGTATCGGATGACGGCGGAGCGGGGCGAGGGGGGATGGAGTGGCTGCGAGAGATCGGATGATCTCGTAGCGAGGTACACGTGCGATTTGGCGTGCAGCCAAGGAGGTTCCCTCGATAAAATCCGTACATTCTCGCCGCGTCTCTGGGCGAAAGCGTCGAACCGTGGAATACGAGCAGCGAACGGGGGCGAAAGGTTGCCCCGGAGATACGGCGGGAGAGCTACTCAAATTACCGACCCCTTTCCTTTCGTTTGACCACTTTAAAGGGGAGAGAAAAAAAAAACACGGCGATACGGGTTTCTGGCAGGGGTTGAACCGTTGAAACCCGAGCACACCAGCACGCCTTTGGCGCGTGCTGTCTCCGCCGCCACCTTTCTTCCCGCGATACTTCACGGTTTCCCGTTCGACGGTTTCGACATCGGCGATTACGAAAGGGGAAAATGGCCCTCGGTGCCGGGGGCATTAAAACGCTGCGACACGCTCGAGGACGCTGTTTCTCGGTTCGCGTGGGATTAGGGTGAAACAGAGGGAGGAGAAGATTATTCGGTTGAAACGATTGTTTGCGGTGATTCTTCGGCGGAAGAGGACTGGATCGATAGAAGAAGCTGTAGCGACAAGGTTAGGGGTTTCTATCGGCCTCCAGCAGCAATGATGGTTGTAGGCCGGCGGAAACTACTTGCTCTTGTCGCTAATGATCGTCGCCTTGGAGGACGCCGAGCTTCTAGACTCGCCACTCCCTCGAATACTTTAATGAGCGGCATTCACGCGGGACAGGGAGAGATTCGTTACGCCGTTATGCACTTTCCACCATCAACCGTGGCATTCTTGCCCGCCGTTCCAATGATCTAAGCGCTTTGGAACGCCGCGACCATTAAGGGTGGATGATAAGTGACAAGAGACTCGAAACTCCGGCGAGCACATTGAAGAATATTAACCAACCACTCGCGCAACAGGCTCCCCCGTTATCGTCATTCTAATATCGTTGGATATCCTCGCCTCGAGCGTAACGGGATTTATTCGCGTTAACAGAGACGAATTTCCGTGGGGCCCTGGCGATACCGTACGGCGATTTGCATAACGCGTGAACGCGAAAGAAAGGGCTCGACGAGCATCGGGGCGAGGAACGGGCCAGCACCTCCCCTCTCGGAATACTTTGCGTGGAAACGATGTCGCTGGATCTCGCCCACGCAGCGGCACGAAACCGTAAAGTAGTTGAGCGAAACAGCGATAAGTTCGTCGCGCGATAAAGGCCGCCCCGTGCTAAAGCAGAGTGCGTGGTGGTTGGTACCACTGCGGGGCCGCGGTATCTTCCGGGCAGGTGGGCATTCTGCAATCCGATCCATTGCCCAGAACCGTGCCGCCACATTTCTTTTTTTTTTTTCCTTTTTCTTTTCCTCCACCTGCCGGCACAGACTACGGGATAAAGCTCGGGTCACGTCACGTTCCCTGTTACGAGGACGTAGACCTCTTTCGCGAGCCACCGAGCGATCCTTCCACCCTGCCCAGGGGCCGGAGAAAAATGGGCGGAACGCTTCGGAAAGGATCCTCGCAGAGAGACAATTGGGATTCGCTCGAAGCTACAGCTGAGCCTCGAAAGCGGCCTCCGTTGTATCGGATCACGTCTGAGGGAAGCACAGGATGCTGTGGAATTGTTGGTGCGGGCTGCCGGCTGGGAGGAGATAGTACGTGAAGAAACTATTTAGTCGAAGATACGCAGTGGAGTTTTGTCAATAATACTTTCGCCTGCGTTCCTGCTTTGGGTTATACGTTCGGTGGTGGTGAAAAGAGGGGTTTTCATCCCTCAAGCTGTCGCTTGAAATTACATCTTGAAATTCGTATCCTATTAATTCGACATCCGCGACAATTATCGTAAATGATATTAGAATTATTATAAGTTAGCTACGTGATTCTTTCGACAACTACTGTAGCTTTGTATCGTAGAATTAGTGGGTTGCTTCCAGCGATAAGAATTCTCGGTTTTTGGTATTTTATTAATGGAGAGTATTTAGGCGCGATGCGTTTGCAACAGACTTCAATGCGTTTCCGGCGACTTTCAAGTGATGGATTAGTTTTAGGGATGTGTATAGTACGGAAGATAGATTCGTCGTTTAGGTTGGCGAGACAGTAACAGCCACCCCAAAGTGTCTGTTATCGATTTCAATGAAACTTTGCTCGTTTATAAGGGCAATATTAAGAGAGACTCTTTTCTTTATTTCCCACGATTCGACATCGAAGTGTAAGTACCACGAAAGTTTCGCCCCACCGCGACGCCGTTCTGGAAATTACTGAAGATACAAGAAGCGTTCTCGGATAAAAACTTTCGTGGTTCTTTGGTGTGAGGGAGGAAAAACAGGGATGAAAAATTGCGACTCTGCTTTCCCTACCTCTTTTACGCAATTACAAAGTTTCTGAATTTCTGAGTGCTATTTGTTAAAAGCAACCGCGGCGCAGGTTCATTTCACCGTACTATTAAGAATAAATACAAATTTTCTATTTTCTGTTGTAAACGTGATATAATTCACGAAACTGTTACCTTTATCGACGATCTGAGTGCGAACGATCATTGCGATCATAAAACTACCCTCGCAATGGAACGCTAGACATTAATGGATCAAACGAATGAAATTTCCAGCGACGCGCAGCACAAAGAAACTCAATGTTAAGCTACATTCTTTCTAAGAATCTTATACAAATTTTCAGTAATAATTGTCACCAAAAATTTTAAACTTAAAACTCTCGCGACACTGAAACGCAAGTCCCTGCACCTTCTCAGGCACTCATTTCTGTCAAGCTTGAAGCTATGATTCTGAAGACTCGAAATATTGAAGCTTAAAAATGGAAGGAGACCACCCTACAGCAAATGATGTACCTAAAAAAATTCGTTGCTCTGTCCCATTCCCAGCAGGAGGGCAAGGAGAAGCGCGAGTCGCCGCGCTGCAAGGATGCCGATTCTGAAAACGTGCCGCCCCCAGGGCACGCCGCGAAGATCGACGCCGATAGTAACCCGGAATCGTCCCCGGGATGTAACTCGAGAAGTAGTTCCTTAAAGAAGCAGGAGTCCACCCCCATCCGCGACGCAACTTCTGTCCTCGAGGAGGTCGCCGAATATCATAAGGTAAAATAAGCTCGTTGATCGTCGCCTGACTGGTAGACGCCATCAACTTTGCATCGCGCGCATTTAAACTACGCCAAAGAAACTTCAATTTCACTGTTCCACTTCGCTTTCGATTACTTAACGAGCCCATCAACGCGCTCGAGTAATCGGGCAATAATTAAGCTAAGGGATGCATCGCGAAATAAAGTGAACTACTTTAGAATGCGCCTGTCTCACAAGTCCCGACAAATTGAGCTCGCATCGTCCCCTCGGAGTCTATCTTTTCTACGCCACGCGTAGATACGTGATTGCTAATTCAACGTCGACGAGGGCACTCGTATTTGTAGATTGAAGAGCTGAACGTAGAACGGAATTCACTGAAATTAGATTCGTCAGACTGTACTTTTACAAATTGAGGGTTGCCCCGTTTCGTTTGAAACGAGCCTGGACCTGCCTCCGTGGGAAAAGTGTCTGGATCGCAGGGAAATGCTAGTGCAGCGCGAAGCTTTCGAAAGAAATTTGAATTTTAAATAGTCCGTGACTGTTTAAGTATAAAAGCTCGCAGATATGACGCGCTACTATCGGGGGATCGCTTATGTAAAGTCTAACTGATGACTTAGAGGACTTTGGAGGAGTGTGTATGGTTTATTCGGGGGCAAACAGAAACGGAGTTTCCTTGGTTCGAAGTTCTCCAGGAGCTGCATGAAAATTCATGCGCCGTGTAGCCGAGGTGTCTCGAGGTGTTCACGGTCGAGTCGTGTTTCCCGTTACAGCATCGACACGCCCGTGGCAGCGACGCGACGACAGGTTCCCTTCATCGCACGCTGAGCATTCATACGACCGCCATCGAGCAGACCTACATGGTGGAGGAATGCGACGAGAACGATTACCACCTCGATCTCGATTCCTACAAACCCGTGCAGCCGCTCACGCACGACCATGGGGTCGCGTTGTTCCCGGTCGCGGCCCCCCACACAGGAATGGACCTCCATCTTCTGCAGGTGAGGATTCGACAAAGAAAAGTAGATCGATCGGTGTCGCGTTCGTTTCCTTTCATCCTTCTTCAGTGTCACCTGCGCTTTTCCCGTACAGATTGGAATCGTTGCATGATCGTAATGAGATTTGCTTCGCCACTTTGTTAACTGGCATGGATTATTTTATATTTCAGAAGCACGCTGTTAGAGAATGCAAGCATGAGCTAAATGACCGCTTGTGCGTGTAATACTTTGTTTAATAATTGAGAAGGATAAACAAACGCGGCGCTGTAACAGTTAATTCCAGCGCGACTGAGTGTCATTGGATATGCATAGAGTTTGAGGAAGAGAGAGATTCAGATGAAGCGAAGAATTAAGCGGAAAAAATGAGGAGCGCATAGTCAAACATATTTTCGTTTGAAGTTAACCTAGTTTAATTACAAACACTACGGCAGAGTGTAAGCAAAAGTAGCGTCAAAGGGATGCGCATATTCCTCTAATACCTCGCGCACAGTTGCTCTCAAACATACCAATTAAAGCTGCAAGATTTACGATGCAATGGTAAAGGATTAAACTCCTAAGTAGTACAAGTCAGCGGTCGGTCAGCCGCCGGGGGGGCAAAAGTGATCGCGCGCTCAGCGTTCCAGCAATTTATTCCCGTCACGTTCGTCCAAGTTTACGCGAGAAACAGCTACAGCGGGTACTCTGAAAAGGTTCTGGCCATAAAGACCCGCGACCTTACCCCCGGACGATTTCGAAATATTAATATCCCAGCGTCCAGCTATTTTTCTAGTTGCTGGACGCAGCGCGGTATTGAGATAAAAGGGATCGTCGGTGTAATTTCCCCGCGCTTGAAAAGGATTTGAAAGGGGCCAGCTTCGCCGTGCTGCCTGGGCTGTATTACGTAGAAATTCGCCAGAAGGGCAGGGCGGGATCGGGGGGGGGGGGTGGTAGAGAAAGAGGGGGATGCAAAGATCTAGAAGTAATAGGGGAGGGAAGCAGTCAGAAATGAAAAGGATTAAAGGTGGAAGACGTTGGGGCTGAGGCTGGCGAGGCGAAACCGGGTCATCCTTTCGAAGAAAGTGTCTTTTTATTAATTGGCTGCGTTAATAGGGCTCGCGGAACTGTGAGGCGCGGCGTCTTATCGCACACAGTCGGATAAGTCTTCGATATTTAAAAAGTAGAATAGCAGAGTGGTGAAAAAACTGGGCTACTTTTTCGTAACGTCGAACGTATTTCTTTCAATTTACCTATTGCCGAGTAGGTACTCGTACATCGAGCACTTACTATTTTAGTAAGGTACCTCCGCCTCCTACGATCTTCGATCCTATCGACCTCTTCCCTATCTTCGGTGATACTAAAATAATAATTGGAACGCTCCGCGAAGAAACTATGTACAACCCCTCCGGCTTATATCCTCCAAAAAGGTCTCGCGAGCCTAGAACTGTTAACCCTGGCGCTAAACGCTTGCGGTAGTTAAAATTTAATCGCTAACCCATTCGTAGCTATTCCCAGCCGCGCAACGCCTATCAGCATCACGAGCAGCCGTCTCTCACGCTGGCGTTAATGCACCGGTTTGCATTATTGACTCTCGCATAACGCCAAGTTGCCTTTATCGTTTCGCAACGGTGGTCCACCCGCGGCTCGCCGCCGGCGGCACGGTAAAAGGCTGCTGAAACGTATGTAAAGCAAACGTGGCAGTTTGGCATCCATCGCTGACGGGCCCCTATCCCGTCGTGAATTAACGGGGCCGCGTCCCGAGCGAAGATAAATAATTTCGCCCCGCGCGCAACGCTCCGGCAAGTGTCCACGCGGGGGCTGCACTCAGGGCCGACCGCGTAAAAGCTGCTCTAAGTGCATTAGAGGTTCCATCCGTGTTGTAAACACGGCAGGCCGCGGTGCGTCTCGGTGGACCGCAATTGAACCGGCACCGCTGAAACGATCTTAATAACACGGCGATTACGGTCGGCGAGAATCACGCGGCGAGATTTTCGCGACGATTCGTGCCAGTTTCACTGCCCCTCCTCTAGCCAGGGATTAAATCTTTAATGAACTTTGGACGTGCGGTTCAGCTGTGGCTTACGGAGACGCGAGTAATCGCGGAGGATTGTAAAGAGGGAATAGAGAAAGGCGTGACCGAAACGAAGATAGAAGAAGGCGTGAGTGAGGGATCTTCGATGGTTTAGGGGTAGAAAGTTTAGAGTAATCGAGCGATTGTGCACACTTTGCATTTTATTATTGAACGCAGAAATATTACGCCCCTCTCTAATTCGACAAATTGTTCTGTCCAAGTGCATAGTTTAAACCGCGAACGTTCGCATCTTAGTATTTACATCTGACAGATTAAATGGCACCCCAGAATAAGCCAGTGCCAACAAGGTAATACGCGAAGCATAGTTTAGGATATATCGTCTGTGTTTGAATGTGGTTTATTAACAGAGAAGTTTCTCGTGCCAGGTGCTGCATCATGGCACAACCCTGGTGCACTGGGATGGCGAGGGAGGCACCACGAGGACGGCCTTGGTGTTCGCGCGGGTGGATCGCGCTTGCGGGACCTTCGTCTGGGAGAAACCGCCTTGGAGCCCGTTGAAGACTGCTCAGATAGGCGGCACGGCCTCCACAGAGTTCTCGCTGACTGCCAATCCGGAGGTTTTTTTGTCACCTGGCGTACTGGGGCGGTACACCGCGCAGCAGTCGGAATGCTCGTCTGTGACGCTCGACGAGGGATTCCTCGACCTGAGCTCCGTCAAAGAGGTGATGATCGGCTGCTGCGATCGCGACAGGGAGGCTGACCTGAGAAGCATCTGCAAGAGGTACGGTCTGCCTGGCTCGGACTCGTGCATCGGCCTCATGTACGGCTCAAGTCTGCCGGACAATCGACTGATATTTCTACTTTGCCCCCCTGCGCTCAGCAAGTAAGTAGAAAGATCCAACATTTCGCCGACATCTGCGCTGTAAACTTTAGCGACTGGTATTGCGGATTCTATTTCTTGCCTTTGTTTATAACGATTAAATAGGGATGCGTGTAATAAATCAAATTTGCTAGGTGCGGCGAAATTTGACGAGTAAAAGTGTTAATAACATTGGATGAAAAGTAGAGTTTGGTCTTTGAAGGTTCGAGCGCATTCTCGATGCGTTTCGCAAAGTGATTTTCGAGTAATTTTAATGTAAATTTCTTTGGTATAGGATAATCTAAGTGAAAAGTATTTGGATTGTTTTTATTGGAAAATATTTGCTTCATGTAGGGAGTATTGATTTTAGAGAAGTAAGCTTTCTTTAATTTTTAGAGGAAAGTTATTGGAAAAGAATTTTGTTCTGTCGCCACAAAGCTAACGGGGAATTAATGAATTTAATAAATAGGATATAAATAGAGACATCCAATGTGCGCATTAATGACTGATAGATGTTACTGCGAAAATATTTAAATGCGAATGTATAATATTCCTCAAACAACGTTCTGCTTCGTTAATAAATGTCAAAGCCGAGCATAATTCACCGATGCTATCCTGATTTAACGGCTTTGGACTTCCATTGGCTCGAATAATTGACGTTCATGTATTGTGGATACTATTTATCGATCTGGATGTCCAGATAGTAATCTGGACTGACAATTCCGTTAATGAAACCGAATTCGTCGCCGCTGCATGTATATCATTATCACTATGCAATTCCGTCCCAAGTAAACAGAAACCTTTCCCATAAAATTATAAATTCGTGCTTTAAAAAATTATATTCGTCGCGCAGTAATCATTTGCATTCGCGCGAAGCGCAATCTCCACAAGCATAGCTTCTAAAAAACTATGTAGGTACATTTAAACTGAACCAGTGCCAGAGAAATGCCCCAACAGGTGGAGAAACAAATGAACGCGAAGACGTTGAAGTGTACATACATCCACTTTAAAATTTGTCGGCAAGCATCGCACGACAGGCGAGTAACGCCGCAAGAATATTTCTCGATTACCTGTAAACCATCTACGCGAGCAATATAATTATGATTTAACAGCCCCGCGCCCATTTATATTCATCGGAGTTACGCGACAGATGAAACTGTTCGCTGTTTCTATTGCATGTTCCGCGAGATGTAGGAGGATATTTACAGAACAGAACGGTCTTTCTGGTAGCGTCAGAAGCGTCTCTGAAAGCCGGCGCTAACAAGAGCCCTGCAAGAATACTACCTCTGAAATATCCCCGAGCCGTATGTATCTTTTAAAATACCCTCGAGAACAGCGACGCTGACGGAAGTAATTCCGAAGCATCTCATCCGGTGTCCCTCTCCGTTCTGATGTCTTTGAGTCACTGCTTATGAAACATTCTGGAAAACATTCACGGCGGGGATTTGTGATATACCATGCCTACTTGGAATTCTTGATGGCGAGCGGCGATCCGCCTCACAGGAGCTTCATACGGAATCATTAAAGCCCCGGGTCGCTTACGGAGTCGGTGGTAATTCGTCAATCTAATTACTCCGGCACGTTCCCGGTACGCAATTATTCAGCTTTGATATTTTTCGAGCAGACCCCTAAATCTTAGCACACCACGATTCCACGATTTTCATTTTATTAATTTCGTTTGATACTTCCTAAGAAATTAATTTCATTTCCTATTTGCCAGTGAGACGATTGGATCTAAAGGGTTTCGATTTTATTTATTGTAACGCCGCGAGGAGATATTCCAAGTTGATGAAATATTTTAACATCGATTATAATTAAGGTATTCTCAAGTTTAATTCGCGCAGCAGTTAGGGAGCCACGGTCCGCCGCCTCTTAAATCCGAAAGAATGGAATAGAGTTTTTCAAAAGCGACTTTTCCAATGACCAACTCGACGAGAAATTACCCACGAATTGTGTTGTGGGAAGAGACACAGTTGGACTGGATCAGCAAAACGTTCTGTTCGTTTTTCACTAGAGAATATACTGTTACGGGAAACCTTTATCCAGCGCCGGCTATTGCAGCTCGCGAGTCGTGCGCGGAATAGCCATTTTATGGAATCCGCGTAAATTGACGAGCATAGTGCTGTTAAAAAGAAACTAGCGCTGCGAAAGCTTGCGTTCGTGTCATCCTTTCTTTTCTCAAATACACATTCACATACAACACTCACAACGAATAATTAAAAATTAAATTCTCCAAACGGATATATAATAATAACAGAACGATACAAATTGCAACTCTATTTTTAACAAAGTATCTCTCTATCCTATTCACAACTCACTTCATCGTTTAAAATAAAAACTCGGATTATCCGTTGGTTTCGTTCGATGCTAAATTGTCAGTCCACGATTACAAAGCAGCGATATTCCCTGGAAGCTTTGAACAGACAAAAGTCTGACAGCCACCACTGTCGCCCGTTTCAGAATTTGGTACATGGGTCTCTGTTGGATTCTACGAGGTCTAAAGCGGCAGCAACAGCTGACGGACCGAAGGTCGCGATGGCTGAAAGAGAAGTACCTTCAGCTTTACTTCGAGGAAGATTGCCTGAAGCCAATGACGGCGAACGCCATAAGGGCTTTCGGCGGCCGCGACTGGTCGATGACTGAAAGTATCGGGACACTATCGCCCACTTGTAGCAGCACCCTTCGCAAACGGAACGTTAAAGGGAAGAAGACCAAGTCCATTGGCAATATCCACGCGTTGACAAAGGTGCGTACCGCGGCCGTTCCCTTCGTAAAACCGCGTTTCCGGGCGAAACCAGGCCTCGCGCAAACTTACCCTCCCGCGGTAAGGCAATATACTGCTCGCGGCGCTCGGGATCAACGAAGTACTTCGCCCTGAAATTCGATATAGGTACCCTCTTTCGTCTCACGCGAGGCTGTTAGCTCTGCCAAGAAACGATAGAGAATAGAAGCGAGGACGAGTTAATTTCACCCCTCAGCTAATTTGAATAGTTTCAATTAGTATGTCCTGAGAAAGCTGTTAAAGCCAGGTCTAAGCCGAGCTGGTGGTTGTTTAAAACAGGATTTGAGCCTAAAGCAGTATGACTCTTCGTCCTCGGACGGGGGCTTATCAGCGGCTCCTCATCGGCACATCACGGGTAGCAGGGAGTCCTTGACGAGAATCATGCCGGCATCCCCACGGTCTAGCAGAGATCGAGTACCGCCGCGCAGCCCAACAGGTCCCGCCGAACGAATTATTACCTCCAACTTGCCTTACTTCAGCTTGCAGAGGTAGGGATTCCAATAATTTCCAATCTTAGTTCGGAACGTCGCGGAAAGGGGGAGCAAAGAATAGAGCAATCCCGCTTCGACTCTAAACCTCTTCGTAATCACGGCCCCGGTTGCTTAATCGTGCATCGTTTCACCGAGCTGCGTTGCCAGCGGCTATTAAAACGACAGATCGAACGAAATCCCAAAATCTTAATCACCTCAAAATTACCGCGAGACAAATTTGCCGCGGCAATTTCGGCAATCCTCCAGCTATTCCTCAGGGTTCCATTTCCAGCGAAGTGTAACCCGATTAGCACGGCTGAAAGCGGGAGGGAACGGATTCTAGTCCAGAAATTGACCTTCCAATGATCGTGATTCAATATTCAGAGTACCGGGGATACTTATTGCATCGCTCGAATATTAAACACGATATCGCTTATACACCTCTCTTAATATTAATCTCAGGCAGGCATTACTCTAAAATATCCCTTTGCAGAAATGTGCAGCCGACTACGCCGGCCAAAATAAGTTGGGCACGTTGGGCCGCGACTAAGTAAATAAATAAGCGAATAAATAAATTTTATCAATCGTATTGCTGCGACAATTTATTCTAAGCTCTACATAAATTTCAGAGTGACGCAATAAATATACCTCGGTGCTGTGTACAGTGCAGAATAGTTTGACACTTTCGAAATATCTTTCTTAAACCAGTTGCTCCCCGCGTTCGTGCTTTTGTTGTATCGCTCGCTGGGAAAGTTTGCCGCGGCTTAAACTAAGCAATCTCCTTTCTTTCCCCCGTTATTCGCCTGGCCTATTGTGCGTCGCCAGAGACAAGGATAAGAACGGATCCGGGATGTCGGGCGGAATGGAGCCGCCATGGCAAGTGAAAGCGCGGACCACCTCCATCATGTACGACACTCAGTTAAACTTCGTGGAGTTCGTCGCCCTGTTCCGCTCGTTCAGCCTGAGAGCTCGAAAGGATTTGCGCGATCTGTTCGGCCAGCTGGCGATCACGTGTCGCAGCCAGAGCGATGGATCACTCAGAGACTTCAACTTGCGACCGCCGGTGCTGAGGCAAGCCAGCGACGGAACCCCCCAGCGAATCGGTTCGTCCTCGTATTCCCTCTTCCTACGAATAAAAGAAAATCAAACTGGTTCACCACTTTCGCGTCGATGCTCGGAGAGTCCTCGTAGAAAACACTATGAGTGCTAGAATTAAATAAGAAATGTTTTTGGGAAATGTTCTACGTGCAAATTTTCTGCCTGCTTTCTACGAGAACTCTTCGTTTATTGAAAAGCGTGGAAAGTGTTACATTAGAATCCCTAAATGGTTTCTCTCTTAATTTCGCGCGCAACTTTGCCATTTTTCAATACGTTCGCCAGTCGCAGAGTTGGCAGATACTATAACGGGGCCTGGGAGTTGAATCTGATTTGATTCATAATGGGGGAGGTGGTTTTCAGCGGCCAGTTGATTTAGTTGTGACCGAGGTCACTGGCGCGGAGGTTTCTGGCTTTTGCATTAAACTTTTCCCATCGTCAAAGTTTAGCCATGTTCCTGTAATGTTAATCAAACTAGCAAGCTGTATAGTTCGCGATACGCGGTCCGCGCGCCACGCCTGGGACCCGTTGCTTTCTATCGTACAGTCGCTCTAATGAATTAATTCCGTCATCGCGCGGTGGGGTAGTGGATCAGCGGGGAACGTTAAGGGTCATTATTAAATTCAAGGCAGGCGCGTTTATCCTATTCTCTTTGATAAACGAATACTTAAGTAGTAGTGTGTATCAAGCTTCTCGGAATTGTCAAATTGCAACTGCACGGTGGAGGTATCTACGGGGGGGGGAAGGTATCGATTACAAGTAACAAGGCGGATAGGAATATTGAAAAATTGTTGAACAGGCCTTTTGACGAGGAACAACTCCATCGACTGCCAGGAGTACAAAACCAGCAGCAACCTCCAGAAGAAGCAAGTGTTCGACGCGGTGGCTGCAGCCAGCATCGTCAACAATTGCTCCGGCGTGGACACCTCGAAGTCTCAAGTGATCACTCTGGCCACGTTCTCGAAATTTTTAGAGTCACGGCAACAGGAGAAATTGTCCGACGAGGAGGTGAAAGCACTCGTCAAAGTACGTACCTTCATAGCGATATCTGTTTCACCCTTCAAATAGAATGATTCGCTCTTCAAATAGAACTTGAGCAGCAACATTCAGGAAACTTTGAAATAATCGCGGTTTTGTAATATGCTCGTAGCCGCGTAAAGGGGTCAGCGTATTTAGCACTGGAATGCCAGCGATGAATTATTGTTATCCAAAGGTTACACCGTTGTGTGACAATGCGAATAGGAAGACAGAGCGCGGGCACCGCCATCAACTGGGAACGATTTCCTCTGATTGCAGCGACACGAGCCGGACCCAGCCCTCCGCACACAATGGTGTTTGTCTTTCGAGGGCTTTGCGCGGTACATGATGGACAAGGACAATTATGCCTTCCCAAACGAGTACGCGACGCCGTGCGAGACGAAAATGCAGCAGCCATTGTCCCAGTATTACATCGCCAGCTCGCATAACACTTATTTGACCGGCCATCAGCTGAAGGGCGAATCCTCGGTGCAGCTTTACTCTCAGGTGAGCACAGCATCCCCGCGATTTTTGCTTGGAACACGATGAAACGGGAACAAGTGCCCGGTCGTTTCGAAATTATTATTACAGAAATACCTAGCTCCGATATTACGCTCTTTTCAAAACAGCAACGAATATTTCTTACTAAATTCTTGTCAAGTTATCACGCGTGGTGTGTAGATTCTAAGAAGTAAAATATATAAAAACGGCCATCGCGCGATAAAGCGTTAGCTACTACGTGTACGATCTATTCGTGCTATCTTTAAACGTCACTGCTTCTTCCGTAATCTTTGATTTTCCCCGCGCGAAATGCACCGATACCTCCTTGACGGTAAATTCGTTTCCCAGGTACTGCTAACAGGATGTAGGTGTGTGGAGCTCGATTGTTGGGACGGGGATGATGGGTCTCCCGTTATTTACCACGGGCACACGTTGACCACCAAGATACCATTTCGCTCGGTCGTAGAGGCGATCGACAGAAGCGCTTTCGTCAGCTCTCCATACCCTGTGATCCTATCCATCGAGAACCATTGCTCCCAGAGTCAGCAAGCTCGAATGGCACAAATCTTTCAAGTACGTCGCCGTTACTAATTCCTCTTAAAGATACACCACCCCTTTACCGATTCCACCCCGGCAGAGAAATTCTCCCATCGCAATTAAGAATCGCGCGAATGCTCGAACGAACATTTCAATCCCTATTCCTTCGACTCCGACATTCGCGCGTCGATTTCTCACATTTCCGCATCAAGCTTTCGCGAGCTAGTACGTCAATTAGGCCGTTAAATGAATCCTCCGTGTCCATCAGTCCCGACAGCCTCGGAGAGTTTGTAGTCAGACAGAGTTACGTGGATGTTTCAGTCGGTTTTCGGTGAGAAACTGGTAACGAAATTCCTGTTCGATACCGACTTCGGCGACGATCCCCAGCTGCCATCGCCGTCGCAGTTGCGGCATCGGATATTAATTAAAAACAAGAAGTTGGTGGTGGATCCCGGCGGCCCTTTGGCGCACGCTCCCCTGCACAATCGCGGGAAGATGCTCATGTCCGATCGCGCGTCCTCCATGAAGCAGATGCGCACTGACGTCAGCACCGCGCCTGTCGTCGAATATTTCAGCGAGGACGACGACGACGAGGAGGACGACGACGAGGACGACAATATCGATGGTGATTCTTTCCCTCCCCCCATTAAATTAACATTCGGCGTTATTTCCGTTCCCTCGATCAAGCTTGCGGAACGCGGCGTCACAGCAACCGACCGCGTCACTCTTCAACTCCAAAGCTGCGTTATTCTGATGAGATAATACCGAGTTGCCTCGTGTACGAACATGGTCGGCGGAGATTACCCGGCCACCGTTTCAATGCGCCAGAATTGAATTTTAAACGCCGAGTTTCGAGGGCACCTCATAATTGCTTGCCCAACTTCTAATTGCTCGTTATTTATTCAAGTCTGTCCCTAATCTGGCGGTAATCCAATCCCGATCTTCTATCGATGCCACGAGCTTCGAATTAATAAAGACGCGCCCCGGCGACCGGGCGGGGGGAGTTTTGATCGCGATCCACCGGAAGCTTACGGGGAACACGGAAGCCGGCGCGCTTAATCTTTTTGAAGCCGCGGCTTAACCCAAATACGCCAGCTAAAATGTTCGTCATTATTTCATTCGTCCTAATAGCTTCTTATCCGTCAATTTATTGCCGGGTAAACCTCGAGTTTATGCACCTCGGGAACGCCGGCAAGTAATTTTCCCGTCGGCCCCGAAGCGAGTTGTACGTATCGCTCTGCTCCGAAAGCAGTTCTCCCATTTATCACGTTTCGAAATGTTATTCTACATGGATACTTGCCGAAGTAATTATCAAAATCGTCGTCGCTCGGCCTCGCGGACCTCTCGCGCGATGTTCCGCGGAGCTCAACCGGCCGCGATAACGAGGAATCTTAACGCTAATATGCCCGAGCTTGTCAAACGCGGGAAGTTGAGTAATTGTTTAAATTGAAGGCGGGGCGGAACTTTTGCCTTGCAGATAACTCGATCTCCAGTTACGAGAGGTACCTAGGAGGAACGCAGGTGCCGCACGGTCGATTAAAGTCCGATTCCGCGGTGGACGACAAGTCCCAGAAGCAGAGCAGCCAGATCGCCAAGGAGCTCTCGGACCTGGTGATTTACTTGCAGGCCATTAAGTTTCGCGGCTTGAATACTACGCCGGGTACCACTACCACGGGAAAGGCACGCCATCAGCCGCACACGGGTCCTGTTCAGAGGCACAGCATCGCTGCGATAGGAACCATCACAATAGGTGGCTCCTCGGGGTCACCGCAATCTCTGTCGACGTCGGCGTCACTTGCAAGCGGGGGAAGCAACATTGACAACCTTTTTAGGTCAGTTTCGTGTAACGACGTACTGAAAAAAATTAGGGTGCTAATCGATACAATTTGTGGCTTTTAAAATATAGTACGTAGTAGGGCAAAGTAGTCGTGGTAACAATCCTGGTGGCTTAAGAAATTATACTGCTCCGGTAGATCAGATACCAGAATCCCGATTATTCGAGTGAACGAATGTTTTGATTTGAATATTGGGGGTGTTTAAAAGTAATCGCGAGCCTTATTTTCCATGATACAGCGGGATCAGGACCCCCCCTAAGAGGGAGCTCGGAATAAGAGACCTCGGAGCTACCATCGCCCGAGGACCTCTTTTTTCGTGGCTCTCGAACACATAAGAATCACAAAACCTGTTCTTACGATACTCGTATCTGTGTTTCAGATCGAACCGCGGGGTGCCAGCTTGCTTCCAATGCTCCTCCCTGAACGAGAGCACAGCCAAGAAGATCTGCAGGAAGCAGCCCCTAGGCGTCGTTGCGCACGCAGAGACGCAACTGATTCGAACGTACCCGGCTGGCATGCGCATCGACTCCACGAACTTCAACCCAGTGATCTTCTGGGCCTTTGGGATTCAAATGGTGGCGCTGAATTACCAAACAGACGACGCCGGATTGAATCTGAACGCGGCCATGTTCGAGCAGAATGGGCAGTGTGGGTACGTGAGCAAACCTTCGGTGATGTGGGACAAGGGCCACATGATGTACAGGTACGCGCATAAATATCCGCCGTAAATAATGAACTTTCCCTACTTTCACCGACACTGTCAATTATCCAACCCACAGACGCTTCAATCCGTGGGACAAAGAATTCGACGGCCTCCACTCAGCACATTTGACCCTCTCGGTGGTATCTGGCCAATACGTCTCCCCGTCGAACTTCGTGGCCAGCACCTACGTGGAGGTGGAGCTGGTGGGCATCCCCATCGACTGCGCCAAGCACAAGACGAAAGTGATACAGAACAACGCCCTGAATCCCATATGGAACGAGAAGTTCTGCTTCCAAGTGATGTTCAAGGACCTAGCCTTCCTGCGTTTCGGGATCGTCGAGGCAAGCTCCCACCATCTGATCGCCCAGAGGGTGATACCGTTGACATGCTTGAGGCCCGGTTACAGGCACGTGCGCTTGCGCTCCTGCAAGAACAAGTCGCTGGCTCTGTCCACCCTGTTCATCTATTCCCGGCTGGAGGAGGAGAGCCTGGACTACAACGCCTGCTGCCGCGATCACAAGGAGTCGTCGAAGAGGCCGTCCTCCGGGAAGGAGCCGGAGAAGCTGACCACCGTGGACCCCGGCCTGGGCGGAGTGACGTTGAAGAGGAGAATGTTCTTCTTGATGGTCCACCACGTGATACCCGACGAGCCCTACACTATCCTGAAGGTGACCCAGGAGAGCACCACTCAAGAGGTGATGCTGCAAGCCCTCCAGAAGGCCGGCATATCCGCGGACCGCGTCGACGAGTACATCCTGGTGGAGGAGGTGTCCCGGGGTTGGGAGAAGAGGGACAGGGAGGAGCTGCCTACCCAGCGGGTCCTGGACCCGACGGAGCATCCTCTGCAAGCGCAAGCTCTGTGGAAAGGTGAGGGACGCTTCCTGTTGAAACGAGTCGGCGACGATCCAAGCAGCAGAGCCTGGTTGGCCTCCATCAGGAGCACGGCTGGCTACTCGAAGCTCGACTCCGAGAGGGACACCTCCACCCACATCTGGGACGAGACTGACACCTTCCTGGTCTGCATCTACAACGTCTCGCCGAACATACCGTACGCGATACTCCGCGTGCCCGTCAACAGCTCCGCCCAGGACGTCCTGGCCCAGGCGCTGGTGAAAGCTAGGCGGATGGAGGACCCGATGAAGTTCGCGCTGGTGGAGGAGCTGGAATGGGGCGGGACGAGCGCCGTCGGCAGCGGCAATCGTCAGCTGAGGGTGCTGCGCGACGACGAGAACGTTTACAGCACCCAGGCGTTCTGGAAGACACTGGGCAGATTCATTCTGAGGGAGCGGGAGCAGCCTATACCGAGGCGGCACCTGCTGCCGGCCACTTTGGACAGGATCAGCAAAGGGTTCTCGGTGGGGAGGTCGGTGTCCCTGCCGGGGTCCAGCAAGGAGAAGGTGCCCGTCTCCGAGGCGCTCTCCGATCCCACCTCCAGGGGCCTCAGGCACCGTTTCCTGATGCCCGGTCGCAGAAGGGAGGTGCACTCCGACGGCGAGGACACTCGCGAGTCCGACATCGTGAACGCGGCTATTCACTTGAAGAAGGTCTCACTGCGGAAGCTGATGGCCTGGAAGTCATAGTGGCAGTCGCGGGCGTCGTCGATAACATCGATCTTCGCCGCTCGGAGGAACGAATCGTAAGCGATGGTGGATCGTTGCTCGCGGAGGTGCTGGCCAATCTAGCAGGCGCTGGCGCCGGCAACGATACACCCGCGGGTTCCCGGACGATCCCTGGCGTCGCTTTGGAAAGCGATTCGTCCAGCAATCTGCGCTCGAACGATTACGAGAACACAGACGCCTAATTGTACTCGACGCCTCGTTAGTAAGTATGACCCGGGTGTTGAGGCGCGGTGTTGGGTAATTAGTACGATCGGTTGAGAGTTTGATTGGACGTAAACGACGTGCGCTGGCAGCGCAAAGGGAGGACGATTACGTTCGAGCAGTCTTATGTATAGTATAGGGGCGGGTGATTCATTATTATTTCACGCGTTATTGTCGACGTAATCCGAATTAACGAACTGACGCACGTGCCCGCTGGCAATCTTGGCTGCCTCGTTGCAGGCCGAAAGCTATTCGCTGATGACGGGAGAGTGTGGTAATAGTGTCCCCCCCCGACAGTCTCGAATCTAGCGGGTCGCCGTGTCGTTCTAGTCATATCGATATATCGCCCGAACGTACAAATCGCGATGTCGGAGGAAATTAGTAGTTGCGAATGCGGAACGCGGAGTTACCAAATCGTTGTCGCTTTCCGAACGGTTCGCTGGCTTCACTTCGCTTCAAGTCGGACTCAATTCTTTCGGTTGTACATCCCCATGGACTTGTTTCTCCGTATTTTTTTACACAGCTGTACATATCTTTTTAATCTAAACGATATATATTTTAATATATACGTATATATTTGTATCGAAGGCGAGCTTGTCATCGGTGTAGGCAGGCCCCAGTAAATTCAATGGTAGAGAATTTGAAAGAAGTTCGCGGATAGTAGTGGATGCATTTTATTTGAAGAACGAAGCCGCGCGTCGTGTTCTAATATCGATGCAATTTACACCGGGACCTGATTCTTTTTTATAAACATTTACTTGCCCCCTCCCCGCCCTCTTCTCTCGAGTATTCGAACGCTTGCACTTTGAGTACCTGACTTCTCTGTAAATGTTTTCGTTTTATCCGCGACGATGCTCAAATAGTTTCTCTATCAAGATCCAACGATCATGCAGTCCAACCACTCTAACGCCTAGGGAATTTCGTATTTGTAGATCGTAGAACCTAATTGCCGCCCGGGAATGTGTCTTCTCTCAAAGAATGCTTGCTCGTCTGAAATGGAGAATCGTAAAGCTGACGGTGAAGAATTATTCTAAATATCTAAAGCGAAACTAAATCTCTCTTCTCATCGTATTTCCGTTACTTGTAATCGAAAGGAACTTTGCTCGATGACAATAACTATTTCAACTTTTCTACAACGTATCAATTTTACTCTTTACAAAACCTCAGTTTCTTTACGCTGTTTGCCTTCAACGAATTCTCTGCATGGTCTCGTTTTCTTTTCCCGCGTAAGCTATTAAACGAGAACGAAATGGAAGAAGCTGCCTCGTCCGCGTATATCAATCTTCGATTCGCTCGATAAGATTCGACGAGGTCGGTTAGCTTCCACTGTCTAGACGAAAGCACAGAATCGAGAAAGCGGAGGTAGCGGATTAAAAGCGAGGAACGACGACCCGTCACCTTTAAATGACAAATGGAGACGTCTAGTCAAGCTCCAATCATCGATGTTGAAAGGGTGCGCTCCGACCACGATATTAATCTACGAATTACGACAGACTCGCCCGGCGATTAAACGACGCTCCGGCGAGGCGATCAATCGTAGGAGGAACGCCTCGCAGCGGCGGCGGAAGCGAGTCCGATGAAACGGGCAGAGCAGAGGAAAACAGTATTATTTCGACAGCGTGAAATCTCGTTCGATGGGACGATTATGCTCGCTAGGAGGCTGGTTTATCATTCGTCGGCGCAGCGTAGGCAACATTTGTACATAATTATTACGCCGCCCTCTCTGTTGTCATTGCATCTGATCGGGCATCGCGATCAGGCGGGATCACCATAACGCGGGCGCGGAGTATTGCTACCGTAGAAGTCGTATTTATTATTATACATTGTTGATACTGAGGGGAAGTAGGAAGGCGGTAGGATCGATGTTACTTTTACAATCGTTGCTCCCCCTTAACCCCGGACTGTTATAAGCGAGCACGCGTACTTGTAGATCGTAATGGCGAGAGCAAGGAGCGTCGCCTGCCGTTTAATTCACTCTCGGGCATCGCTCTGACCGGCCGGAGGGCAGCGCGTTTTCTCGACAGCTTTCGTCGGTGCCATTAGCCTAATTTTTCACGGTGTAATTCGACGTACGATAGGCGAGGATAGTAACGGGAAAGGGCGGCGCGAAGTCGTATTTATCGAGGTGCAGAGATGTCACGAACGCCTCTCCCCTTCGTCTTCCATCACACTTGTTCTATAGTTTACGGTTTCAACGAGAACCCGCCCCGACTGACTCGAACCTCGGGGCGCCTGAACGCGATCTTCCTCCGAGCGCGGTGCACTTGGATTCTGGTAGACGGCACGGGCGAGCGTTTTATCTGCGCCCAGAGCGGAGAGACCGACTGGAACGACTAGCCACGAGAGAGGATATGCGACTGGCAGAAAGAAAGGCGAGGCTTCCGAGCTCTCCCGGGAATCTAGGAATAGTATTGCCATTTACCAGAATCTACGATCTACCGAGAAAGGAGCCCGGTTTCTTTAGAGAAGTTCGTGACGCCACTGAGCAAACCTAATATATTTTTGGACACCCGCTTCCTTTACATATCTCTTTCAGAAGTCTTCTCGGCGTGTACGCTACATATCCCGGAACGGGGTCGGACGAAATTTTTAAACGCGAAAGTTGACGATCTCGGAATTGTATCTCTGTTCTTAGCACCATTCTTTCTAGCGACCAGCGAGTTACCGAACTGTTGAGCAGGGGAATAGTTTCGTGGCTGGCGAGACGTTTGTTGAAACGGATACATATATTATCGACAGAGTTATAAGAGGAGCGAGTTGTTGATTAATAATAATTTTAGTACTGTTTATTTTCTAATTAAGAACGCAGCAGTGCATTGTTATCAGCTTCGCGAAACAGATACTCTATTTTCTGAGCAATCCCGCAGCTGCGTCTGCGACTGGTACAAATAGTATCGTCCCCTAAGATCTTCCCAAAGTTACGAGGCTAAAAAGTTTAGAAAATTTATCCACCCCTCGCCCCGACAACATATCCATTCGCGGGAATTTCAATCCACGATTTTACATCAATTACTCTCTCTGTCCGAAGTCGAAAGGGTGACAAATATATCCACTCGAGGGACAGGAAGAGATTCATACGAATACATGCACGAACGTATTTATACGTGATACTCGCATGCATGCCTGACAATTCAGCCTGTCGTTTCGCATTATCAACCGTTCATTTCGAGCGCCATTATATTTCATCGCGACGCGTCGTAAATCACGCCCCATGGTAAATCGCGAGATTTTATATATAAAACCAAAGCCACCAGAGCAGTATTTACGTAGCTTGTACTACGGCATTATGTACATAGAGCAAACAATGGCTACTAATAACGATAATTAATTGTTAATTTCGATGCTCCTTGCGTCTCGGACAAAACCCCCGCATCGAGAATATATCATCGACTACACAACGGACGTCTTTCGGATCTTCGAGAGCAGCGGCGATTCCTCCAGAACCAAGCTGCTGTTTGTTATTCAACTTTTCGGAAGCACTCGCGTCGCTACGAAGTTACCCCCCCCCCCCCCGAACAGGGAGCAGAGAAATGGGAGAAGAATATTCAAGATCTTTCGCGTCGCTTTGGATCCCGACGTTCCGCGAGTTTCGTTAAAAGTCGAATTATTTCAATCTCGGGCTCACCCCTAGCATCGTCCCCGCGGCGAGAGGTCCTTTAACTCGTTAACGGCCAAGCGATAAAATAAAAACATAGGATCCTTTAACTCATTAACGGCCAAGCGTTAAAATAAAAGCATGGAATTCTCGTTGCATTTGCCTGGATTGATGGAAATTAAAGTTCAACGTCGCGTTTATGCAACCACAGCCAGTTAACGGGTTGGAACGCCGGCTTCTCAAAGGTTTCTCGCTTACCACCGACATCGTAACGGCGCCTGTGCTCGAAAGGCACCCTACTCTACGGCCGATTCCGGAATCATTGTCGAGGATATTTAAATAAGACGAGAACCACGTTGCACTCCATCGGAACGACTACTTAAAAAATAAAGAGGGAGGGGGGGAAAAAAAAACAAACTTCTGGGACCATTCTCATTAAGCATATGCCGAGTGTGCTCTGTGAAGGGCCACTTTCAGACGCGAACGATGGCAGCATTAAGCTTCTCTTCTCGTCGGAAGGGGCAGAACGGACGCTACTTGGGTGGGATTAGGCGGGGGAGTCGAAGCGGGCGAGGTGAGACGGGAGGATTCGACATCGACATTCGACGAGATTTAAAAAGACTCAATCGAGTTCTATCAACGTGCTACTAGAGGCGCGCAGACCGCATTGGGGGCGCTCCCCGACTTCCGGATCGTCAAGCTCCCGTCGCGGGATTCGGGAATACGTTTCGGAGAAGCTATTTCTTTTGCCGAGACACGAAGATACCGCGCGCGAACTGGGTCAGTTCTGGCAATCGGGGACGGCTTCTCGGCGCCATGGTGGTCGAGAGATTCGTTTGATTTATTTTACGCGAAGCCGAGAGGCTCGCGAGAGTCTGCTTGGGAACGGGAGGAACAGGGTGGGGGGGGGGGGGCGCGGAAATTTAAGCAAACTCGATTATCCTTTTTGATCGAATCGAATTCGAGGGGTGCACGAATCGCGTTGCGCGCCGGCGAAAGAAACTTCTGTAGCTTGTATCGATCCGGGCATATCCCTGTTCTACATATCCGCGGGTCTTTTTCGGCGACTGTTACATTAGACACGCGTACCGATGTATCGGAACGGATAAGTAAATGGGATTCACTCGCGCGCGTTTTGTCTGCGTGCGAGGATGTATCTGCGGACGGACAGCGTTGACAGTGTTGACTAACGGATGCCGGGGTCCATTTCGACCCACCGGAGTTACGTGCTACTATATAGTATCATTCGAAGAGAATAAGAATTTTAGACGACGACAGGATCAAGATATGACTTGGTCCGACTAATGGAACTTGACCGTTTATAAATAAAAAAAAAAAACAAATAAAATCCAAAATAAAGTGGCGAGTTTGAGTCGAGGTATCAATGCGGGTCAAAATGGTCCCTCCGTTCTCCGTCAACGGTTAATAATATATACGACACTGGATTGCACTGGGACGATTCGATGACGATCGATCACGAAAACGCCATTTCCTGTATGTGCACGTACGAATGGACGGAACAAGTATCGCGGAAATTCAATGTGCAGTGAAGCTTATGTCAGTTACCAAAACCACCAGACCTCCCGGCTCGGAAGTGTGTCGGTAAGCAGCGTTGAAAATTCTAAACTACAAATTTGGAAATTAAAACGAGGATGATTTATTCGATTGTCGTTGGATCGGGTCGTATATGTTGTTCGGAAGAGCGGTGAATTACGCGCTGGATTTTTGTACGGGCCGCGCGATTCGAAGCCAATGAAAGACAGACAAAGACACTAATAATAATGAAACAAGTTAATAGAAAGAGGTAGAGTTTAAGGGAAACGTTTCGGCCGTGTGTACTGGCTGGTCCGGCCGCGGCTGCTAGTCTAATCTAATTGAAGTAACGGAAAATGTCTTTTTCATAAGTGTGAATTTTACGATATACATACGTACGTACATATATATCGGCATATATGTATCATTTAACATACGTGGATATAAATACTAATGGGACGTGGTTCGTTTCCACTGCGTACGCATCGGTGGCTTTCTTTCGGTGCGTTAGGTATCAGTAAATTTAGGCCATCGCGACTGTTGACATTGATCGCGTGTGCGAGTAATTACTTGGTTAATCGATTTGTTAACGTAACGTAACCAGTTGGAAGGCGTGCTAATTTCAAGATGACGTAAAACTATTCGCATTTTATTACTTATCGTTCTCCGCGGGATTCCGTGGATATTTTAACGCAACAGCGAGCACACGAGAGTTGTACATTTCGCTATTTAGTTCACAGATTCATTTTATTAACGACGTGAAATTGCCAGTCGCAACGCCTCTGCTCTATTTATTAATTACTTTGAAATGAGCCTTCAATTCTGCTGGTTACGTGGCCGCTAAAAAATTCTAGAGTTTCCGGCGCAAATGTTGAACACTGTGTCTGGTTGATGAATATATTCGAAGGAAATTATGGTGGCACAACGGTGTATACAGATCTTTGGGAGAAAATTAATGGTTCGAACCTGTGCCAGAAATTTTTTGCCAGTTTTTCTCAAAGGCGTATTTGCCACGCAGCGAAGCAATTCGTTCGAGGAACAACTACGATCTTCTTCTAAACGAATGAATTACGAGCCCGAACCAGCATGGGAATATATTTTCGACCTCTCGAGTGATTTCTCGAAAATTGTTTTCGTTTCAAACTACCCACGAACGGGTCGATCGTGCTTCTAGTCTTCTTTCGTTCCCTCCTACTCGTTATTCAACTAATTAATTGTGATCTTTAGTTCCCCACCGATCGATCGCCATGATTTCACGTGTACATAAATTCGTGCCCGTTCGCTCGATCCGTCAGTCGCCCAGCGAGATCGGTGAACAAGAACTCGAAGGGCACGCAGAGACGAATGATTAAAGATTGAACTAATAACCGCGCTAATAATGCTAATACTAATGGCGAAAATGTAACGTTAGACAATTTTCTTCGTAGACCGTAATCGCGAGGGTGATTATTTGGATGGAACGGATCGCTAAGACGATCCCACCGTTACCACAGTAGCTATCATGTTCGCCGTGACGTCGCGTCCGGTATATTGCAAGAATATCGCGGGGAGCAGGACAGGCGGATGGGGAGTGAAGCTTATCCGTGAACGAACGGTTCTTTTACCAGCGCATGCCGGAACGTCGTGGCAGAATCATTTCGTTTAAGTAATATGTAAAACGGGGGGTACAGAGGAATCCAACGCGAAGGGAGGAACGATGGCGATTGTACGAGTAGCCCAGTAATATTACATAGGATATATTTCTCTTTGGCGTTATTGTGTAAGATCTCGAGTAGCTACTTCGTCCCCGTTTCGAGGGACAAGGGTTGCGCGTAATATCCGCGAAAGAGGAAGGCGCGACGCGGCCGTCTTGGAACTTGTGTATAATTCATCGCTACGATGCTGTGCTACTGTATCATCAGCATTGTCGAGAGAAACGGAATCTACATGTAAATAAACATAAAAAGCATTTTTATAAATAACCGTAACCCTCGCTATTTATTTCGAACCTGATCCAACCCTTGCGCGAATTTTCGGCGAAAGAAACTAAGAGGTAGCGAAATGCTTTTGCTGGCAACTATTTGCTTTTTCGCCCATAGTAATGGCATAGATTTCTGCTCTAGAATAAAATGTCTATTTAGTTTCAAATACTGAAAGTGCAGTAAAAGTAACTTTGGGACGATGGTAAAGAAAAATATACCCCTCTTGCTTTTTTAACCCATTTTATAGTGCCGATTTATTAAAACCGGAATTTAAAAATCAGGGCTCGGATGCAAAAAGGGGACTAGCGCTGGAAAATGCGAAAAAGTATTGTCCAAACGCTAAGAAATATTTGGAAAATTAAATGTTGTTAAACTGTATTTTAAAATATATAGTGTTGTAAAGCTTGTCACGACACATATTTTTTCTATTTACAGTTTTTTTATCAAATCATTAGTATTCGAGATAAAAATTATAAACAAAAAAAATTCTTGGACCAAAGTCAATATCTTTTTCAACATAAATTACGATAACTTGAGTGAATATTAACGGATCGTTATGAGACTTAAAACATAAAACTCAGAAAACTCTAGCGAAGCCGTAAAATGTATGCACGAAACCCTTATATTAAAAAATGTAATAATATTTCATTAAAAAGTAACACTGGACATGACCCATGTTTTTCAACGTTCGCCGTTAAAAAGTATCGAGGCAATTTTGACGTACATATAACTTGCAGCGACAAAGTTTTTTTTTATATACAAGGAAGTTTTTCACCAATTTTCACACTGATTAATAAATAATTGTAGAAGATATGACGATATACTGCCACTTTTTTGTACTCTGACGCGGCAGGGAGACAAAATCGTACTTATCCGATGCTGCAATTTTTTTCAATGATATCTACTGAATTTCAAGTAACAATTCAGCATCTTTTTACATAGTGCACGATCGCAAGGTAAGTAACTAGTTCTGAATCATGAAGGGTGAATTTTCCTCCTTGGGATAGAAACAAAGTTGCAAACCGAAATTTGGCTTCTCGCGAAAAACGCACAAAGTTGCAAACCGGGATTTTATTTCTCGAACACCCCAATTTCATTTGCAACAATGCTGAAAATTTTTGGCCTTTGCAACTTTGTTAAGTTTTCGCGGGGCGTTCAATAGCTTACCTGAATACTTACCACATAGTACACGATCGCAAGGTAAGTAACTAGTTCTGAATCATAAAGGGTGAATTTTCCTCCTTGGGAAAGAAACAAAGTTGCTAGCACAGGGGCGCCAAATCTCAAAATCCGCACCTGCCTCGCGCCACTATCGATGGGATATTATTTACGAAGAAATCAATTGAAATTCGTGGGGGGCGTTTCTACTGTGCCCAGGTCTTTCTAGATTAAAGAGGACTACATATTCTTTCTTCGGTTCTTCTCATTTACGCGGAGAAAGAATTCAAGTTACAATCTTGGAGAAACCTCGATTTTTCGTATGTATCACGTTTCGGACTCGGAATATTCAATCATAGGAAACAACAAGTTTATCGATTCAGCTAATGTATTTGGGAAAGATAAAGAAAGCTGCGTGCATGCGAGATTGCTGTGTTACGTGAGAGAAGATTGAATATATAAATACGTATCATGCCTGATACGAAGTTGAGGCAATCTTATCAGAGTCCTCAGAAAAATATTCCTCTACATTCTGTTTTTTACAGCACACAGATTAGTTCTGCAGAAGTCATTTCACGCTCCACGATGCCGGTACGTATGCAAATGAAACGTGAATTCGAAGAAAGTACTTTACGCATTCTAAATTCTAAGATACTCCTTGAAATCGATCAAGGATAGATCTAACTCTGATACTAAATATCTCAATTAAATCATAGGGTCAATATTTACTATTTTACGATAGTGAATACTTGTTACTCTGCTCGTTACTACTTTGCACGCTCCATTTGTAATTTCTTATTTATTATTATCGCGCTGTTGCTTTTACTATTACTTTTAGCTAGATTTTAGTTTTAGTATCAATTTTAGTCTAGTTTCAGTTTAGCTCTCTTTTATCTTTTACTCTTCAAATGTCATGTTCCGACATATTACACAAAAGTTGGCTATAATAACAGCTACCTATAGCTGAGCCTCGCCTTTTCACAGTCATTAAAATTCATGTAATAAAGATGGAAGGTAAAAAAATAGTAGGTTAGGTTTCCGACGTTGGAGAATCGACTAAAATCGTATTCTGCGTCGTTCTGCGGAGGCATGAAATAGGTAAGGGAAAAAATTGTTTCGCGAAATATCGTAAGTTCTACTGCTTGCAAAGTCAAGCAGGCGTTTCTATTTGCATCTCTCGACGCATCACCTTCTATTATCGGAATACGAAACTATTGGCAAAGGGACATGTCAACAAACCCTCTATTATCCGGACTACCTTGTCCCCAGTCACGCTCGGATCAGTAGAAACGGAATTCTACACTGCAACGACACGTCTCGCAGATACGTGTCAGAATTTCAATATTGGCACAGCAGTTTCTCATCAATCTCTATCATGCACGCGTAGTGTAATAACGAGATTGGAGCCGGGGAATAGAAATTCGATCGTTTTCAATTTACAGAAGGTACCGTTCGCGTTTAGAGGGCTCATCGCGCCTGTGTTAACACCGTTTAATAATGACAGGTAATTCCCCCAGCGTTCATTCGACAATATCAGGGGCGGATTTGGAAATTTGGAGCCCCTAGCGATCGTCTGCCGCACTTGCCGCGAAATATCATCAAATATTTCAATTTAAAAAAGTCGGGACAATTTTAAATTAATTCGATAAGACTATTAGCTAATTCGCTAGACGAGAAAGAAGTGAATTGTGCTTGAAATTCCCTCGAGCCTCTGCGTTCGAACCTTTCTCAATTTCTTTCGCCCAAAATTTGCCGCTCTACATACAAATTCGTCCCTGGAGAATATTGAAAATATTTCTTCGAGTCTACCTCTGCCTCTTATTCCAGCAAGAGAACTCTAAACCTATGGATTATACAAAGTTACGCCGAGTACTTGGCCAGAAAGGGAGTCACCGGGGTTCTTAGTAAGTGGGAGTTCGATTATAACTAAGCTTCTCTGAATCGTCGCTTCCTGCAACGTAGTTTTCAATTAACAGTAAATGGGACAACTGGAGAAGGTACTTCAATGTCGGTGGCTGAGAGGAAGCTGGTTGCCGAGGCATGGGCGAAGGCTGCGAGAACCACCAAGCAACACTTGATGGTCCAAATAGGCGGAGCACCTTTGCCAGATGTCCTGGAGCTTGTACGCATAAATCTCTCGATGACTTTTATAGTACTATCGTTAGAACAATTTCCCACTTTCTCTTCTACTTCCAAAGGCAAAGCACGCCGAAAGTATCAAAGCAGATTCCATACTCTGTCTACCAGAGCTGTACTTCAAGCCTACCACTTCGGAACAGTTGACCGAATATTTGAGATTGGTTGGCCAGGCGGCGCCAAACACTGCCCTTCTGTATTATCATATTCCGATGCTGACTAATGTTAACGGTAAGTTAATTCGAATTTACAAGCCACTCGTCGTTATTAAATCGAGCGCAAACTTGGATCAAGATTAGAGCCCCAAGTGGTAATTTGAATAACGAGATGTAAGAGAAATTAATGCCAAGCTTCGATGGTGTTGAACTCAATGTGATTCTTTTAGTGCATATGGGCGAATTTCTTGAATCTCTCGGTGAGAAACTTCCAACTTTTGTGGGGATAAAGTTCACGAGCCCCAACTTGGAGGAAGGTGCTCGAGCATTGCACGCTGGTAATAAGAAATACGTGATCTTCCTTGGAAATGATCAGGTATGCTCTTTAATTTTTTTTTTAATTTTTTTGAGACACTTGGGCGTTAAGTGAACGTTGCACAGTAATGTACATAAATTATACGTTTCAGTTAATAGGCGCCGCCTGTGCGTTGGGAATGGACTCGTTTATAGCCACGTCCATAAACATGCTTCCAGAACTCGCGCAGGAAATTCTTGCACAAGGGAAAGAAGGGAATAGCATCGGGGCGAGGGAAAAGCAAGAACGACTGTCGAAAGCTGTTGTCGCCATATCGAGACACGGTAAAATTGATAACGAGGCATTAAGGGAAGATCGGAGACTAAGAAGGGGCTTTAAATGTGAAATTACAGGTAGCTGGGTGGAAACTATGAAGGTAGCCATGTCTTTATTAACTAATGTCGACGCTGGACCTGTACGCGCACCTCTGAAAGATCTGTCTCCGGAAATTACAGCAACTATGGCAAGCGGATTACGTGGCTTAGGATTGCAAGTACGGGGTAAAAATGAGCTATTAATGTAACCAATATGAAAGCTGATAAATAAACAATTGCAATGCTAAAGGGAAGAGTACGACGAATATTCTTTGATCGATGAGAATCGAGATTTTATTTTTCGAACAGCGAAAAGGCGACCCAAGGAATCGCATTTTCTTGGTCCCACGATTTCGGGGACAGAATTCTGTGCCCATCGGAACCTTACGATAAACAGCAAATTTTCAAGTCGAGGTGACGATTAGTGTCCGAGATATGGGAGATGAAGGGAGTAAAAATTTATTAACGCGTCAGCCGATACGCTTCGATGTTGGACTTTTATGTAAGCCCGAGTTTGAACTTGCAATTTTTCAAAAGATTTTCCAAACTTTGAATAAATGTGGAGACTAAACTGTGACTACATTGCGAGTAAACCGCGGTTAATTACACCGTGTTCTAAAGCACATGTACTTTGCAAGCATTATCCCACGTCTCACGATTCTGGCAGTCACTTACTAATCCCACAATCACGGCATCAACTCAATCACTATGGCGGTGGCAAGTTGTGGCGAGTCACCTACTTTGGTTATGCGCTTCTAATACTTTGAGGCTCCTGATAGTAGGATCAAAATAAATATCAAATGCAACAAAATGCAATGACACGAAGAGGTACGAGGAGGCGACAACGGGTGACAATTAGAGCAAGAGGGAACGCCGTTTCGAAATAGCAGATATATTCAAAACACAAGTGGAACTTTAGTTGAGAGGATCGCCGTCAGACGGTTATAGCGTTGAATGCTCTATAAAATGAATAAATCCTTACAGCCCTCTTAAAAAATCTAAAGGAACCTGGAACAGTATCGTCGCTAAAGATGACTGCGCAAAGAGTTGTAGTCCCTTTATGATAAATCTATTATTAAACTTGGAATGATTACAAATTTCCCTAGATCAAACGCATAGGTCATTATTCGATTGATCGGAGCAATCGTGGCATCCCTGTAGCGTGCTTGTGATCTAGACGATATTGCCGCCAATTCCTCTTGTTTGGTTTGATCTCAGCAAAGTGTAAATAAAAAAAGGAAAAGAAACATTATTCGGTGCCTGTATTATACTTTTGTTTAAATACTTACTAAAGTGCCAATATAAATACAATGGTGAGATATCCGAAATATAAAAGTAATATGTCGATGGCTTAGCGCACAAATATTATATGTCCACTTTTTGTGTAATTTGAGTTTTTATACGCAACAAATAGTTTTTGACTGTTTCTTTATACTTAAAAAATTTGCCGAAAATAATATTTCTCTTCGTTGCATACCCCTGAATCTCATGTTCCATTGCGTGTTTAAACCTATTTTTCTGGAAGACGCTAAAAGTGGGCATACAATATCAGTGCACCGAGCCATCGATGCGTATGTTTATTGAAATAAAACCCATTTATATACGCGATGCATGTGAAAAACATATTTCACGTTCTTCTTAGGATCCTACCAGTAGTTCCCCAGTACGCTCCGACAGGCTCGCAGACGCAATGACATCGCCCGCGCCTGAAATGGACGAACCGTTCGAAGACGAGTCCGAATTACTCGGTACAGAAAACGATGTTAATCAGGAGGAGGGAGACGGAGAAGAATTATTCGGCGATAATATGGAAGAGTAGGATCGTTTCAGCCATCAGATTCTGGAAGAATCGAACGCACTTGGTCCTAACTTTGTTGTAACGTTCCAGCGATTATCGCCCTATGCCAGCTTTGGACAGATACGATCCGGATATAGTCGACGACGAACAATACTCGGAAATGTCTCAGGGTGAACGTGCAGTCGCTGAAACAGCCATGCTCAAAAGAGACAGGGAAGCAGGCATCATCAGAGACGATAGATATCTGCTTTACGGTACACTTTGTTCTAGTAAAATTAATGTACTCTTTAAAACCCACTACAACGTACGTGTGTCTATGCATTTAAGACGAGAGCGACGAGGACGAGGTGCAAGCGCGTAAGAGGCGTATGGCTGAGAAAGCTGCGATTGGTGAAATCGAGGACACAGAAGCGAGTATCTCCGTCCCTTGTTGTATCACGCGATACATAATACAACTGCATAATTTATCATTTCGTCTTAGATGATAGAGTCTATCGAAAACTTGGAAGACACCAAAGGCTATTCAGTGAAGGAGTGGGTATCCATGCTGGGACCGAGGACAGAAATTTCTAATCGTTTCAAGAGCTTTCTGCGTACTCATACCAATGCCAGAGGACAATACATGTACAAGGAACGAATTCGTCACATGTGCGAGAGTAATCAAGTAACGTATCTCTGTTGTCGTAAGTCGCAGCCGACAATGGTAATGGATAATCGGATATTTATTTCACTTTTCCAACAGTCCAGCTTCACCGTAGAGTTCCCTATTCTCGCCAGTAAAGAGCACGTCTTGGCTTACTTCTTGCCGGAAGCACCGTTTCAGATGCTGGAAATATTCGATCAGGTCGCAAAGGATCTGGTGCTGACGATTTTTCCCAGTTACGAGAGAGTCACGAGCGAAATTCACGTCCGAATATCCGAGCTACCATTGATAGAAGAGATACGCACGTTTAGGTAAAAGATTGTCCACATATTAGGCGGAATACTGTTGATTGCAAAACGAGTAATAATAGAATTGAAACGTTAGGAAGTTACATTTGAATCAGTTAGTACGCACCCTGGGAGTTGTCACCGCGACGACAGGTGTATTACCGCAATTGTCCGTTATAAAATACGATTGCACAAAGTGCGGTTACGTGCTTGGTCCGTTTGTCCAGAATCAGAATACAGAAGTCAAGCCTTGCTCGTGCCCCGAGTGCCAAAGCATCGGACCTTTTATGGTAAGGCCATTTTGTCGGCACGTAAAGAAACCGCGTGTTACGATTACGTTAATGTTGTTTACAGATTAACATGGAGCAAACGATATACAGAAACTATCAGAAAGTTACGGTCCAAGAATCGCCGGGTAAAATCCCCGCGGGACGTATACCTCGAAGCAAGGAATGCATTCTTCTATCGGATCTGTGTGATCGTTGTAAACCCGGAGACGAAGTGGACGTCACCGCTATTTACACGAATAGTTACGATGGTTCTTTGAATACAGAGCAGGTAAAGAAATATATTCGCGGTATAATCATTTCGAGAGCTTCGTTGTCGATTAAATGGCACTCGTCACGTATATCAGGGCTTCCCGGTGTTTGCGACAGTTCTGCTTGCCAACCACTTGCACGTGAAAGATTCCAAAGACATCGTGGAGTCCTTGACGGAGGAAGATATCACCAGCATTATTAAATTGAGCAAGGATCATCGAATTACCGAGCGCATCGTCGCGAGCATTGCACCTTCGATCTATGGGCATGATTATATAAAAAGAGCATTAGCATTGGCGATATTTGGCGGCGAACCGAAAAATCCTGGTACTTGAGCTTTCGATATACTATTTTCACCGAACGTGGGCCTTTTCACAATCGCCGAGCTCGATATAGTAATCTTCTGAATTCGAACAGGCGACAAGCACAAAATAAGGGGAGACATCAACGTGTTACTATGCGGAGACCCGGGAACGGCCAAGTCTCAGTTTTTGAAATACGTCGAACAAATTGCGCCGCGATCGGTATTTACTACGGGCCAAGGGGCTTCGGCGGTTGGTTTAACCGCTTTCGTTAGAAAATCGCCGACGACTCGGGAATGGACTTTGGAAGCTGGTGCCTTGGTCCTTGCCGATCATGGAGTCTGTCTCATCGACGAGTTCGACAAGGTAAACGCCATTTATTTCTCTGTCGAACACCCGTAATGGAGCATGATTGTGTACTTCCAGATGACCGATCAAGATAGAACGTCCATTCACGAAGCTATGGAGCAACAAAGTATCTCCATTTCGAAAGTGGGGATCGTCGCGTCGCTTCACGCCAGGTGCTCGGTAATAGCCGCGTCGAATCCTATCGGGGGAAGATACGACGCTAGCATGACGTTCTCGGAAAACGTAAGCGACTGCGTGTATAATCGAGAGAGGAGAGTACGATAAACGAGAGTTACATTGTAAATTCCTTCGTACAGGTAGACCTGTCGGAACCAATCCTGTCTCGTTTCGATATCCTTTGCGTGGTAAAAGACGAAATAGATCCTATGCAGGATCGGCATTTGGCTAAATTTGTCGTCAACTCTCACATGAGGCATCATCCGACAAACGCGAATAAAGCAATGCCCGCGGAAGATAATGGACACGACATATCTATCCCGCAAGACCTTTTGAAGAAATATATAGTTTATTCGAAACAAAATGTTCATCCTAAATTAACGAACATCGATCAAGATAAAGTGGCGAAATTGTACAGTCAATTGAGGCAAGAGAGTTTGGTGAGTTTGCGAACATGTACATTGTAAACTTTTTCGTCGTTACGCTACCACCGCATAGTACTACGCTATACGTACTCGTGTTGTTGATTTAGGCCACCGGAAGTTTACCCATTACCGTACGACACATAGAAAGTATCATACGCATGGCCGAGTCGAGCGCTAAAATGCATCTACGTGATCACGTTCAAGAAAGTGATATTAATCTTGCCATTAGAATGATGCTCGAGAGTTTCGTGGATACACAGAAATTCTCGGTGATGAAGAGCATGCGACAGGTAAATGTTTCTGTTCTAATTCGCAAATATATTTACGATATTCTATTGAAGTCGTACTAACAAATTTCTTCTTACTTTTTAAAGACATTCCAGAAATACTTGTCATATAAAAAAGATCACAGCGAGCTCCTGTATTATATACTGCGACAGGTGACGTTGGATACTTTAGCATTCCAAAAAGCTATACACGGAAATCGCGTTACAACCATCGAGGTCGCGGAAAAGGATCTTTTGGATCGGGTACGAATAGCTCGTTTTGAGCGCGTTTCGCTACATACCCATATGAACAAAGATGAGAACTGAACATTCGACTGACACTTTCATTTCGTTTCCAGGCCAAACAAATCGACATTTACAACCTTCGTCCATTTTACGAAACCGATGTCTTCAAATCCAATAACTTTGTTTACGATTCAAGGAGGAAAGTAATAATACAAACGATCCCTGAAAGTATGGACGACTGAATGAAACGTTCGACGTAATACGAACGCAAATTGCCAATTTATTTACATCGCGGTACTGTTTATACGAAGACCATTTTTACAACCGACTAATATATACTCTCGTTCGATAATGTAATTAAAAATTGAATTTCTGTTTCAAGCTTTTTTATATTTATACCTTGTATTCGTGATTTTATAATAAATGATTCTTATTTTATGTAAGTTTTGGTAAAAAACACTCCTTTCCGTTACGAGCAATTAGTATGCTGGTTAGGTAGGTATCGGTAATAGAATATAACTGTCAAGCCTCGTAAAAATTACACGTCATTTGTATACGTATTTTACATGTAAGTACCTTAGCTATCTCAATTTTGTACAATGAAGTTACACATACATTTATAGTATAGGGATCGGTGAAGAATTTTATACGTACTTTTTAAAAAATTAATCGCATCTACCGCGAGGTGCTTGTTTCTTATCTAAAATCGCCTGGATGTAGTCTTTGTGAAAAATAGAAACCCTGCTTTACGAAGTGAATAAAGAATATATCGTATAGTCGAAACATCGTCGTTTAAGATTACCACAAATATCACTTGTTCTTCGAACATTTACTACCGCTGCTGCTTTTACTGGAACTACTACTGGCACTGCTACTACTAGAAACACTGTCGCTAGAGTCCGATTCACTGTCCGAGGTCGAGTTACTACTACTGCTATCGTTACTGCTACTAGAGCTGCTGTTATCGGCGCCAGAATTTGCATCACTGGAACTGCTAGAATCCTTCTTCATTTTCTTCTGCGAACGGCTCTTCTTAACTTCCTTCTCCCGCTCCTCCCTGCAAAAGTTTCAACGTTACCATTCGCCGCAGCCAAGCGGGTATCAATCTACTCGATTCTACCGGACTTACGTAGTGGAATCTTCCTGTGTCTTCAAAGCTTTCTTCAATTGCGTCGTGCGCGAAGATCTGTGCACGAACTTCCTTTTCCCTTTGCACTCGTAACTCCAATGTCCTAATTCCAGACATTTCTGACATCGCATTCCTTGCGGATATGGATTGCTGAAGTCATTGAAATGATTTAAAAGAATCGTTTATATTATCGCGCTACGATACTTTCAATCGTTTTACTTGTACTAAATACATTCCCGCAAAATACGTTAAAAACTAAGTAGGTATGTATATAATCCGTAGATTCGACACACAAACGAATTACACGCAACATCCAACTTTTATACTCACTTTTTTTTCAACACTTTTAAGCCGTTCGAACTCATCTTACGCTTATGTTCATGCTTCGGTATTTGAAATAGATCGACGGTTTGCGCCGAGAAATGGGAAAGCCTAGCAGAGAGTTTGTTTACATGCGAGTAGAGGTTACTCGTCGATGCAAGCTTCGCCGCGCCATAACACAAACGTAATTACTTTCGAAGATATTCGGTAGGACAGTTGTACACGTTTTAACGGAAACCGCCAATCAGGGGTCATGTGTTCCTGTTCGAATTAAAACGAAGAATACAAGCTTCTTTGAACTTGGATATTTCGTTAATAGAATCGTTGGTATATCCAGCCGCACTTTGTAAGAATTCGGGAGCCATGACTTTTGTAGATAATAAGGAAAACCAGACCAGTTTAATGGAATATGTTAGCAAGAACGTGGAGTTGACAGTTATTAAAAGTGTATTGAGCACGAATTACGATATACTCGAACGAAAAGAGGCGGCATTAACGGAAGAATGCAAGGAATTGGTAAACACTCGATGAACCGGGAACTAAAAATGCGTACGTACGAAGATCGAATGCCCGAATTGAAAAATGCATAATGTTTTTCATAGGATACCGTAAATAACAGCGTCTGGGCTTTAGAAGACAAATTTTGTAGCGAAATATGGGGTTTCTCTTCGGGGCATAATTTTAACGCATTCTTCGATTACTATCCCGCCATTATGGAAGCAATTAAGCCTCACCAATGTAAATACGATACTGCGATACAAAATCCTGTAGACAGTATCGATGTATCTAAACAAAGTATACTTGCAGAATTAAAACGCGATATCGATATCGTTAAGAACGAGATAACCCTCGTTCGTAATAAAAATATCGAAGAGGATATAAGAAACGCTACGATTACTTTAAATGATTTAAGATCATTATCGGAAGAAATATTAGACATCCTGAGGTACTGTGTTATCTAGTACCTTATCGCAAATATAATTTCTATTACTCTCGATCGAAATAATTGCATTTGCGTGCATATAAATTTCAGATCGATCACTACGGCAGAAAATTCTCAGAATACTCGTAATATACCCACGCATCGAGAGCCAAATAGTACAACTACAAGCGTAGAATTCACGAGTGCTAAAAAACTATTTAAAAGACCCAATATCCGTGGTTGCGTGGTAATTGGAAAAAAGGCCACAGCTACTGCGAACAAAATAATCGAGAGACCTAAAGAAGTATACAGCGTGTGTTACAATAATATGCTTGATAGTTTTAAGAATCCATTAAAATTGTAAGGAATACATCGCGTATATTTCGAATTGCAGCGTCACGGAGTAAAAGATGAGACGAAGCTCGGCAAATTTGTCATGAAAGAACAAAGCCTGGTTTCTCTTAAATTCGAGCGCAAAGCGAGGAAATTAGAATAACGCGAGATGTATCGCCGAAGATCATTTTCTTACGCACACGAGTGCAACGTTATTTTGTAATTATGTTCCACGTAAACTGTAATAAATTTCTATCGAATAAAACATCTTGTTTCTTTCAACGATCGAACTAGTAATAAAGAATAAACTCGAAAGTCGGCGAGTGTGTATAGCACGTTCGTGTATTTAGAAATATACAGCATCCTATATAATTAGTCATATACATCGAATTACATTAATATTACGATTCCGAAGTTATACACGTAATATCGCACTCGATAGACGCTATTCGACAGGATTACAACTCGAGAATAGCTATTCGTCTTTAATTTCCATATAAATTTAAACATCTTTCGATCATAGTACAGGGCGTAGCTTCTGTATCTTAAAACTGTTGTACAGTTTATCACAACAACTCGTATCGTAGCACTCCTTTTGGCAACTCTCGCATATGTCCCGTAGTTTATTTAATAGTTTACAACATATTAAACACACTCGCGCGCGCGCACACACGTATATATGTACCGTTGATGAAACAACTCGACGAAACGATACCACATTTGCAACATTTTGAACGTGCCTTTAGTAACAGAGATAAATGTCGCGTGATAAATTATACCCACGATTACTATCGGATACTATCTTGAAACATGAAATAACACGAATCCTATAAATTGACATCGATCGTGACTTTGAAATAATTCGAGTTATCATTTAGTCGTGCGAGACATCGCTTTGATTCCATACACAAAAGTTACGATAGAACCACGAAAGATATTCCAACGTGAAATTAAGCAGAATCTCGTTCGCGCAACGTCGGTTTTTTTTTACTATTTCATGGACAAATTGTAGAAGTTCGAAAGACAACGTTTGATACAAATACATTACACAACGTGGTTGTTGATCTTCGAACATAACTAGTGTAGAAAAATTGCAAATAGACGCGTAACGAGTCATACATTTACATACACCGGTGAATAATTACGTAATAGACGTACTCTCTCTTAATTATAATTAAGAGTTTGCCAAGTTCCATTTAACAGTCGAAATACTTTTACATACTTTCGATAATACGTCGATCTCGACCACTTTTCTTTTTTTTCTTTTATTACAAAGTGTAACAGCTCGTGGGAATCTAATCAGAATCCATAAATATTAGCGCGATTAATTTGTTCGCGGACACCAAAATTGTTTTATAATACTCGCGCGATCTCTGTCGACGACATCATATAAAAATTATACTTTCGATACACGGAGACAGTGCTCGCGCTAATTAAAAGGATACTCGCGAAATTTACGGGACATTAATACGATATAAGTTAAAGTCACGATCCACGTAAAACAGTGCTAATGATTTTTAAATTTTTTATTGCACAGCCATTGCATCATAAAACAAATTACGAATTAAATTTATATATTTATCGATGAATTACTATGTTGTAATTGAAAGATAGTATACTACGTAATATTGTTTATTCACTTCAATCTGTGCATGGAGGTGTTTATATATATATGTGTGTGTGTGTGTTTAAAAAATCAATACGTCCTTAACTATAAATAAAATCTAATCAATTATTACAATCGCGAATATAACGCACGATGTGTATACGTATAGAAAAATTCATTTAAAGTAATTAACTTACAGACATCCATAATCCACTAATTATTATTCGTATTGGCACTATTTACTCGTGCACACTAAATAGAACAAAGAATTACACCCATAATCTTCTAATTACACCCAGAAACTCCATTCATGGAACTTGGCAAGAAATAATCTTATAACAATACGACGCTAGGTAGTACTAGATAATAATCGTACGGTTATGTTTGGCAGCTCCTTAATCCGATGAGAGCACATTAATGATTCGATTAAAAATTTCAATTAGACTACTCGATAGAATTACAATTAACTAATCAATTAAATCAACAGGCGCGTCGTGTAAAGTGGAACTGCTTCGCGCGATTATACGTTTAAACGTATTTTATAATTGCCACCGATTATTGCAACTTATACAACGGATGTTCGTAAAAGTAAAAATTACCGCGAAACCATAGCGCTATTATCATATATGCTTCTCTCACGATACATGTTTCATTTTTCTTTTATAGTAGTTCAGGGTGCTTAAATATAAAATTGTTTACGCTTAGTCTTAGAAATAAGAAAATAATACATCGTTCGTTACAGTCAGTAGACATCTCCTCGTGTTTCGCGGAAGAGCAGCTTCTCTTTAAAACCTTTTATAATTAAAGCTCCCCTTACAACTCATAATATAACGCGCTACGAGATAATCAATGATACGCAAGCTTCGCACTACGATACAGCGCCAATTTATCGTTATACGTCCTTTTAATTCTGCCACCGAAATATTTCATTTATATGGCAACCGCAGCGATAACTAAAATATAAATTCATCGATGCCGATTCTTAATTTTATACTCTTTTCTTTTTAATCGAATAATATTATCTCACTCCGGTATATTTAATACAGTTCTCGAGATAATAATTCTACGTATATATAATTATATATCTATATATGTATATCTACGGACAGTATCATCAGGTATCTCTGTATAACAAAATTGCGAACTCAACGAACCCGCTATGGCGTATTTAAACGATAGATGGTAATTTCAGAAATTTCAACCGTAACAGATACCGTAAAGCAAAATAGCGATAAAGCGCGTCACGCGCGAGTTAAGATATATTACATTAATTATCGTTACCGTACGTATTAAATAATATACATGAAAGAAACGAAATAGACGAAGTGTCGTAAACTATATATACTCTACGTTACATTAATAAAATGTCGGTATAACTCGTGTTGATACCGTACTCGAAATATCGTTACGGGTTCTTATCGCGATCCCTCTCTTTTCTACGTAGTTTCCTTCAAATTTTGTAATATATTTATACATATTGTAATAAAATTGTAATAAATATATCACCGTATACAGTTGAAAATCGAGATTGTCAGATGTTGGTTGTTAAACAGTCTGATAGGGAAACTGCCCCCGAAACTCGTGAATTATGAAATTATATCCTACTGTTTCAGTAATAATATACCTGCGATTCGTTAAAGTGCCCGATTTGCACGATAAACCCGTAACAATGTTTCTCCTCTTTGTAACGAAAACGTGCGTTATTTAATTGTATCGGAATACACGCACATTTTCGTATATAACGTATCGATAATCTTTGTACAAGTTCTTATCGACGCGAGATCATTTCGGGGTGAGAATAAAAGTTAATAAATATTCGTATCAAATATCATTTGTTTTCGTATCACTCTGATTAAGAATCGACATCCAAGTCATATAGGATAGAACTTTTTAATTTTGTTACATGGATCGATAAGGTCCTTGCATTTTTAAAAACTGAATTACCAAGGAAGGGCCCCCGGCCACTATCTCCGCTGGGATTTGGGAGAGCGGGCAATTTTCAATCGACATTATACTGAGATTCGTGCACAAAGCCAATTCGAACGGTAAATTGTGCAAGTTCGCGTTATCGTTTACGTACAGAGAATCTAAATTTTCCAACGTGCCGATCTCTTCGGGCAGATAGTTTAGATTATTTTCCCCTACGCTCAAGTACGTTAAATTCGTCAGATGGCCGATCGCTCTTGGCAAAGAAATTACTTGATTCGATTGCAAGATTAACTTTTGCAAGTCTCTTAGGAAACCGATCTCATTGGGCAAGGACTCGATTCTATTCTCTTCGAGATCTAAAACTCTGAGCTTGCGCAAGTTCGCTATGCTGGCAGGAATACGTTTCAACAGATTATTAGAAAGTATCAAGATTTCTAAATTCTGAAGGCATTGAATGTCGTCCGGGATCTTCGTAAGCTGATTCGTTCCCAAATTTAATTCGACCATATTGACCCATGTACCGATATCCAACGGCAAAGCGGTCAGCTGATTCTCTTTCATATTTAATTTCGTCAGATTCTTCGCTCTGGAGAAAATGCCGTAAGGTATTTTATCGATCTTGTTGTGTTCGAGATTGATGGAATAAACGTTCGTAAACTGAGCCGGCCCGCCCGACGGATAAGCGGCGAAAGCATTCCTGGACAAAGTGATGGTCGTCAAGTCGGAGAGGCTCGCGAGCAATCCGTCCGGCAACTGAGACACTTGGTTACCTTCCACGCTAAACTCGTCCATTAATTTACAATTCGCCAGCGACTTTGGGATATTGGTTAATCTGTTGTATCTGAGTCCTAATCTCGTCAAGGACACCAAATTCCCAATCGTATCCGGAATATCCAGCAGCTCGTTGTGTTGCAGATCGAGCGTGGACAGTTGGTCGCAATTTCCGATCTCTTCGGGTAAATGCTCCAGGTGATTATGAGAGACGTCGAACGTTATCAGATCGACCAACTTGCCGATACCGGCGGGAAGCTTCCTGATCTTGTTCTCCCTCAGGCTCAGCATCGTCAAGCTCGTCAGGTTCCTTATGTCGTCGCTCACGTATTTGACACGATTGAAGCGCAAGAACAGAGTGGTAAGATTGGTCAGCTTGTAAACAACGTCGGGTATCTCGCCGAGCTTGTTATGCCTGAGGTCGAGGACCCTCAGCGACTTTAGATTCTCCAACGTGTCCGGCAGGCTGGTGAGAGAGTTCTCGCTCAGCGCCAGCGTCTCCAAATTCGCGAGGCAGCCGATTTCCGGCGGTAACGCGACCAGCTTGTTTCCATAGAGGTAGAACTCGACTAAATGCGTCAGGTCCCGTACCGTGTTCGGCAGATTAGTGATGCTGGATTTACTCAGATCCAGCCGCTTCACGCACTCCTCTCTGCATCTCGCGAACTCCTTGGAGACGTCCAAGTCGGCTTGTATCGGTTTCCCTTTCTTCGTGGTCGGCTTCGGTTTATTCGACTCTGGATGCTTGACAGTTACCGTCTTCTTCGCGGTGTCCGGGCCAGCTATGGACGCCGACGATAGTTTCTTCTCCTTCGCGTGCTCTTTGCTGTCCCGCAGGACGTCCACGTCCTCGGGCATGTCGCCGGCCGTACAGGTGGTTAGACCGCAGCCTTCCAGATACTCGGGTATATCCTGTTCCTTCATGTAAAGGGTCGGAAGACTGTCTTCGAGGTCTTCGCGGTCCCTCTTCACCTCCGACAAACACACCGTTGAAATGTTACCCACACCTGTCCAGTATTTGCTCGACTTTTTCATAACCTAATACCTATCGTAACTACGATTACTTTTCCGCGTATACCTTCCGCGTATTTCTACGACATGATACACTTTTCGTACATCACACAAGTATTGACATATCGATGTCACATCCACTCTGCATATAGCGCAAACGCGAAACGGCTGATAGAGGGCTCGACCGACGACGAATGCCTGGCAACCGTTCGAAAAGTCATCGACTAAAATACTGCATTCCCATCAGTTTCCATGTACGATATGCCGTGATTTTCTTTCCAGAGATTACCGCTTGCTGGATTTATCAACCGTTTATTTTACAGGGCATATATATTTATATAGTTCAGGTGATCCAGAAAATAATATATTCGTTTCGTGAATCGTACTAATGGAAACGTTTAAAATTTATTCGCGCACGAGGTGTATACGCATGTGAAGCTGACTTAAGGGCGTTCCCGTCGCGATGCATTCTCGAACGTGAAATTTTGAAAAAACGTTCGTTCGAAATTATGAATCTGAAGCGAGATCGTACGATTCACTTTAAATTATAAGCAATTACTGAAAATGGTGTACGAACTGGACACGTTGCGAAAGGTTTTAGGTCCGTCTATAAAAATAAATACAATTCGCTTGTCGTACGTGGCTCGAATTTTCCCGGAATACAAAGATTCGCCGTGCGTGATTTTATATAAAGATGTACGTCGCATAGTGAAAATCTGCATTATCTTTTTAAAACAGTTCACATTATTCAGTACGCATTCTTTATTCTTTTCAGCAACTTACAGACTTCGTCGACGATCGTTCGGAGCGTGCTGACGCCGATCAAACGTATCGTAAGGTTGCCGAGTAACACTCAAGTACATTTGTTTACAATATTGTGTATGCTTTAAGAATAAATGTTTCAGAATTCGATATCACTGGTTCGCCCTTAAAGTACTCGTTCCGTGATGATGATGATGATTTTGAGGATAGTATTATTTTGATGAAGCAAAATTGGTCGGAAAAGGAAGAGAAATATTTACCGTTAAGCAGAACAGAAGCATGGTAAAGCGATAGCAGTTATGCTAGAAACTATGTCGCTATGATAAATACAGCCAGCGATGGTCATGCTATCAATTAATTTCAGTAACGCGTTGAACGTGTGTATCGAGTTTATAACCGATGACTTTCCTCCGATATTTGCACTTTGCAATGGCAGAGATAAGAAAGAGAGCAGATTACTAGGCACGATCGTTAAAGAAGAATGGTTTACTACGATCGATGTTTGTTCGGCCGGTTTCGAGACTCTTCGTGGCATCGAAGAAGCTTCGACAATTATGCAAGAGCATTTAAACCTTTCGCATGTACACGAATATGACGTAGGTATCGCGCCTATTAGCGACCATATATCGCGTGTATTCGCTTACATCAATTTCATCTATGGATTCAGGTTGCTATATCTGCATTCAACACTTTTGATTTATTTGGAACAAAAGCAGAAATGATTAATTGGAAGGAATTTGCGAAATGCAATTTTGAAGGTAGTTTATCCGTAGAAGTAAACGCTCATAGTTTGGCGTTACATCCACCTGCAAGAGCTGCAAACAATAACTTGGTAGGATTACTACTTCGCGCTAATAATAAATTGTGATGTACACAGATTCTGTTTTTTCAGATTGCCCAAGTTGTCACAGGATCGATCAATAGTCCTTTAACAGAGTTGTGGAAGCAATTATTGTTATTAAATCGGTACTTGAACGTAATAGAAGAATATAAAAGAAATATCCGTTCTCGTTATACTCTGTCGCCCTTAGAATTTCCAGAAGATTTTTCAAGTCCGTATAAGGAGGTATCTTAAAGTTTTTTTATTTCTTTAACATTCCTAGTGCTTTAAATTATTGATAATGATAGATTGCCGACGATTTGAAACAGGAACACGATACTGTAAAGAAGAACATAAATCTTTTGCTAAATGGGGATTACAGTTTCAAAACCCCTCGTGACGATGAACTACGTGCGATGAATTTAAACGAAGAGAATTTTGAAAATGATATAAAAATTCAAGAGTATATAAAGAATCTTCCGTGTAGATATAATTTAGATTTTACAGATTTCTTGTGGGAATTGCTAATCCGTAAGTGTACCTTACGCGACGCGTGTATCGCGATAAATATCAACGCGCGTTACGAAAAGTAGCACGTTTCATTTTTTTTACATGCAGTTGTCCGTAAGAAAAAAAATGAAACGTGCTACTTTTCGTAACGCGCGTCGATATATTCGTCAATATGTAAAAATATTTCAATCGAACTTGCAGAGAACTCGAATTATCTCGAGATGACAGAATGTATTCATACCGTACTCGAGGAAATTCTAATAAACGACCGTTCGGTGCAGGTATAACAAATACGTTTGATTCTAAATCAATTATGGTACAGGAAACTGTCTTTAATCGTGCAACTAATGTTCGACAGGTAAATTCTAAAAATCCAACGAGATTCGCTAAAATTATCTCTGGCACGCATTATCAAAAATTAATTTCACATTTACTATCAGGTAGTTTACCGTTAGAATACGTTATAGACATAGGCTTTGAGAAATTGTGTAGAGACTACGTGTATGTTCTGATGAGTGCAAGATTCAGCGAGCTGCGCGATATCCAACAGAAATTAGAGAATGTATCGTCTGGTGAATTTACAGTTGATTCTTACAGGTATGTGTAACGGGTTCACGCTGCAATCCTTAGTATTCTACGATCTTTAATTGCTACGACACGTGTATGTATAAATTTCTTTCGAATGTCCACAGGAGAAAGTTGTTACGCATGGCACAAATTCACGTGTGTTTGGAATTCATGTTACTTTTACAAGACAATTTAGAATGTTCAGCTGACGAGCAAAGATCTATATTTCTGTCTGCTTTCAAACAATATGTTTGCGAAGAGTCGCCTGTACAAAATTATCGCGACCTACACGAAAACACGATTTACAATTTAACCGTTCCGCTTTCTACCGCAGTAATTCATACTTTGAATAAGGAGTAAGTTTGATAAATCTATCAAGTTCTTGTACATAGCTACGAGTGTACATTGCTTTCAGAGTTCCTACCACACGGAGAATTTTACTTTCGTCCGAATCCAAGTTATCGAGACTAAAGACCGTTAAATATTACAGTCGGTTGCCGATATTTCCGACGAGTATATATCCGTTAGGTAAGAATCTTGTCGCGCAAGTATAGTACGAGTGTAAAATGTTTAATATTTTCAGACAATTCGAGCGTAACAGAGGAAGCCTATTATGTTACGAGTGCTACTTGTTCGTCCAATAAATACAAATGAAATATCGATCTAATAAAAGTATAATTCGAAGAAGCGCGGGTAAGCAAATTCCAAAATTATGTTCCTTTGGAGCTTTAAAATAATTAAACATATGCCGAGGTAATTACACGTTTAATTCACAATCAATAAAATAAAAATTGTAAAAGCATTCTCCGAGTACATTAAATGTATTCGCTATATAAATATAACTAGATTTACGAGTGTTTGTACTCTCAGTCATTGATAATGTACACTCCAATTTCCTATTAGACGTTACTTTCACTGACCTAAACCTCGTTAAATATATATATATGTATATATATATATATATGAATTACATTTTGAATTCCAACTACTCTTCAATGTACAAATATATATGCAAAGTATGTTATGTTTATTAAAATATGTGGGTGAGACTTTTTTTATGTACTTTATAGCCAACGTTAAAAGGGGACACACAATGCAAATTTTTTTTAACACAGTACAGAGTGCTAATTTTATAGAAATAGACCATTTTGTGTGTTTGAAATTCATTTAACATACTTTGGTTGCTCCTCCGAGTACGAGTGTCGTTAATGATAAAAGTTACGTCGACCCTAAGCCAATAATCGAAGCATGGCGTCGCCTGCGGTAAGTACGTAACGCGAGCAAGTTTAATACTGAGACGTCTCTGCGTCGTCTACACCCGAAACGCTAGCTTGTTCGAGTACTTCGAGAAGCTTCTGCATTTCCATAGAATCCGATGAATTGTCGAGCGTTCGTTCGAGTGCCCGTACGTAGGACATACACGTGCGTCCTTCGTGGTCTAAATTGTGTGGATTTGCTTTGTGCTGTAACGATTTAATAATGTATTGGCGTAATCGTAATCCTACTGCGAGTGTTTACGCGCTATAATTTAAATAGGAATAAACACACACCCATATCAGAAGCTGTGCCATAGCTAAATTCCCGGTGGCACAAGCCAAATGGAGAGGTGTCCTTAAATCCTCCACACTGACGGACATGTTAATGTCTTCGCAACTACATCTGGCCAAGCACAATGTAAATGCTCTCATGTCACCCCTACGTTACATTCCGTACAAAATAAAGTAAAGTTATCTAACATTTATCTATAACGATGCAACTATAGCTCCGCTCAAGGGCGTCCGCAGACTTTTTTCCAGGGGAAGGCAACTTTGAGGTGACGGTGAAAAAATATAGTAATGAAGAACCGAGTAGCCCGCTTGCTTTTTTGAACCCATTTTGTAATGCCAATTTAATTAAAATTTTAAATCTGAAATTTCCTATTTACTTTTTTTAGTATACACTTAATAAAGATCTGAAAAGCCAGGGGGGGCAACTGGCCCTTTTGCACCCCCCTCCCCCGGACGCCCATGGCTACGCTCGCAATTTTCGGGATATTTACCGGCAAACTGAATCGATAAGCAATTTGCCTAAAGAAATGTTTGGGTTAATTGGAGGCAGAAAGACTTTGTCCTCGTATTTCCATCTGATCCACTGCTCCTTCTCTTCTCTAGGAGAATCTGAATTTGGCTTTTGCTTCCCGTTCAAACAATATTCCCAAACACTATTCGCTATATCGTTACCAAGGGCTAACATTACGCTCAATTGACCTGCGCTAAAGTTAATGTCAGGGCTATTTTATGCTATAGAACGATGCATGCGTAACTAAACTATACTCTTAAGAATTTATATAATTATATCCTCAAAACCCGATCGCTCATCAGCGATGCTAACTTTGTGGGAAATCTGAGAAATTATTCTTTCGAAAAAAGTAGCCATCACACTTACGACCAATCGTCCAAGTCCAGCGATCTAACTTTCGATATGTGGGAACCTAGATTTCTGTGTATTCCGGAGCATTCGATGCACACCAACACACCCAGGTTCAGACTAGCCCAATCTGGATCTGAAATAGAAAACAAGTAGTAATTATACATGGTACGCGAGCGACGAGTGTCCGAGAAAAACTACTCACTAGGCGCGCCACAGTCGACGCACGCGTCGTTTCCCGATACTTTATTTTTTATACAATGCATTTTAAAAGCTTCGGTTTCGTTCTTTTTATCGCCGTCGCTGTTCTGTAAACTCGACAAAATCTGCTGCTCTATGGCGGAGATCCAACTGTCCCTATCTTCGGCATTATTCGCTTCGAAATGCCACGTCTTATTCTCCAACGAGATAATAGAAAATTCGAAACTATCCTCTGAAAATTAAAATGCGTTTAAAACGGAGCCATTTTGATCGGTGTTGATCGAATGATTTTAGTAATTCGTTACGCACCTTGAGCATTCGATGATTTAGAACCCTTGGGCGTCTTTCCAGGCACTTTTACGGTTACGTATTGTAATAATATCTCTTTACCATTAGTGTCGTTCATATAATCCTGTACAACGGTACAAGTACGCACATGTATACCTCCTAAATATAAAACCGGGAATCCACCAAGAAGCTAAATTATGCTATACTATACCATACTACGTTTTAAAAAAATTAGCTTCGATACATTTTTATGGAACCGCTTCCACCAAAAGCTAAGCTAAAACATAGCATAGCACAACTTAGCTTCCCGGTGGCTTCCCGGCCTAATGCTCGATTTATCGTATTACAAAATTATGTAATCGTATGCTAATTACGTGTAAGCTGGAATGATAAGTTAAACGACCATCCTCCAGTAACGTAACATATTTCTTTTTCCATTCTTTTAACGATTTACTACTGCGTTTAAACAAGTATCCTTGCTTCACTGGTATTTCTCTCCCGACACCCATCTCACCCATATTGTACTTTTCTTTCTTCGACGGGGTAAAGATATTAGATTTCCTCCTAAATTTCCTGTAACATGAAAATAAATCGAGTCCTCTGTTCACCAGGCGCGATAGTACAGTTACTATTTGAGCGATAATTGTACCTGATTGTAGTTGGAGTTAAAATTGACGATTTAAGATCCCCGTGCTGGTCCCGCGCGTTATGAAAAACATCGCTTATCGCTCCGGGATCATTTTGAGTAGAACTACTATGAAGAGACCGGGAATCGTCGTCTTTGTCGGGTGCCTACGTAACGATCGATTTAATTGAAACACTCCTCTTCTACGAAACAGGCAAGATAACGACTTACTTTCGATGAATTCGTCGCTTCCATGTCTTTGGCAAGGAGCTGTACACTTTTGGCAATCGTCGGAACGGGATATTTTATTTCATTGTCCGCCGTTGGCTGCCCGTTGCATCGATAGTGCTTCGCGGATATACGTTGTATAATTTTCTGACACACTGCAATATTCGGAACGATCGTGAAAGTCGCCGAAGAATACTGGTAACTAATCGAGGATGGGTGTAATAAATGTACGCTCGAATATTTACCGTCTTGAAACACCCTCTCGACGTTCAAACCGTACATAGCGCACGTTTCATAATAAGGACACCTTAGGTCGCACGCCAATTTTCGTGGTCTGACGTCTTTTATAACGCGGGGATTGGAATCGTTAATCGAATCTATAACAATGTAAAGCGAATGTAACTCAACGTTAATAATGTGAAACGTAAAACAAGAGATATTGTATAAACGCGAGGAAAATATATGTTTTACCTTGTACCCCTACAAGTATTTTTGGTACCTCCGACATGTTTCGAAACGAACACATTCTATTATAGAAACTGCAAACTATAGAGAAACTTTCCTCGCTCTCTAAACTAAACACGAGTAACAAAGCGTCTATCCAAGCGGAGAACTGAAACGAGTGATATCTGTGTTAAGTATGTATATACGAATGCGGTAATCGTATAGCGCAATATATTTTCTCGCGTACTTGCGACTCCGGGACTCCGCCCTCGTCTCTAATTAATAGAAGATAACTCTGATCGTTGATAAAGACTTCCTTTTTGAAGCGACCACCCTCTGGAGATTCTTCGTGCATAAACGAACCGGTCAGGTATCTGTGAACTAAAGCGGACTTCCCCGAGTCGGACGAGCCGATGATCCCTAAATGTAATTCCGGGACGTCTCTGGCCAATGTCCACTCGTGGCTGTTTACGAAGGAATCTGTAATACACAGTTTCGACTGTTATGTTCGAGGCGAACGTTTTCTACGGTTATCTTAACGTAAAGAAGGAAAAGTGAAACGAAAAATAAAATAAAATAAATCTATACGAATGCTTTTATGGCACATAATACCTTCGATTGCGACGACATGTTCACGGATCTGCTTTGCGATGTGTGTGTCGGATATGAGGTCTATCAAGTCGTAAATAGCATATATCGACGGATGAACGCTTTCGAAACGTTGTATTTCTTGTCTAATCGCGAGGGAATGATCGTGCCCGCTCTGCTCGCTTGTCATTTTCATCGAGTTACTTTAAACTACTTTACGTGATCACACATTACACACAACAGCCTTGAACTGCATCGTGCGCGCGTAGTCGACGAATTAAAAGATGTTTTCACATGATTCCACGAGCCGAAAGTTATCTCGTTATCACGGAACACATGTCAAATTCGAATATTTATCAACATTATTGGCTTGACGGGACAGGTTATCTGGCACTGCTGCATATAAAGTAACCCCGCCTTCTCGGGAAGCAATACGAGCGGAATCTCTTGTCGAATCGTCAACGAGGCGATCGTTGAAACTTTATGTCCCTCGATCGATTCTATATAAATAAACAAGTACTTGTAAAGAGAAAACATACGCGGTCCAAGTTACCTACTGTTTCTCTTTTTTTTTTTTACGTAAAACCACTGTGAAACTTCATGTTCGCGCGACGTTACAGATCAGTCGCCTGCGAAAGCGCACGACTGCTTACATTGCCAACCGATAAATGTTACGTCCCGTTGCTGAATGCAACTGCGTACAATTTGCATTTTTATGCAGGCACTACATAGCTTTCCTTTTACGTAACTCGATAGATTTTGATGATTAAAAAAGATCACCGTTGCGAAAAGTAATTATTTTCTAGCGATACAGTGACCAATAGCGGCTGAATCCATATGACGTTGGAAAAGTAGATGTAACTAGACGAGTCCCGTTTGTCACACGCAATAAAAAATCAATTGTAACGAGTCACGTGGATTTTATTGTACGCTTCCCGGCAACAGTTCTTAAGTCGTTTATATCGCTGTATAAATAAACGAGAAATAAAAGTTACCGATTTTTTATATAGTTACATGCGGATCTATTTTGTCATCGTGTTTGTAAACTTGTTCACGATTCATCGTTGCGTAAACAGAAGTGCATGTTTGGGAGAACCCGAACTGTTTACCAGATACACGCTCTAGTAAACAATAAAATTTTGTAGCGACATTCGCGATGACTGCGCTAATAGACGATGATATTTATGATGGATACAACGACTATCCATCGGTGTACAGTATTAAAGATCTCGAGCAAGATGAACTGCTTCGCGAGGCTCTCGATACGAGCTACGTTAAGAGATCAATTGTAAGTGGGAATAAGTACCTGGGGCCCTTGCTTTTTTGTATTTTCATAAACGACCTCGCGGACTTGTTTCGGTTCGGTACTCCGTTATTGTTTGCAGACGACCTCAAGTTATTCGCTACTGTTAACTGTTTAGATGATGCCGTAATGCTCCAGGGAGACCTGGATAGATTATATAATTGGTGCGGGACAAATAGACTGCCGTTGAACCTGGCGAAGTGTCAAGTCCTTAGGATTACTCGTGCTCGTAGTACATGTATTTTCGCGTATTCGTTAGGCCCGATGGTATTATCCAGCATTGAGAAAGTGCGGGACTTGGGGGTGACCTATAATGCTGCTTTTTCTTTTGTTGATCATATTAATGGTGCTATAAACTTAGCATCTAAACAACTAGGTTTTATTATGAGGCATTTGCGGGGATTTAAGAACATGAGGACCTTCAAGCTCTTGTATGATGCGTTGGTCAGGCCTCACCTTGAATATGCGTCGGTTATTTGGGCTCCGCACCAGGCTTACCTTATAGAGGCCATTGAAAGAGTACAACATAGGTTTCTACGGTTTGCGTCCTTTCGTCTTGGGCAACCTCTCAGTGTTTTCCCGATCATGACTATGAGCCTGCACAGCGTAGATTCAATTTTTTAACGATGCAGCAGAGATTGGTGTTGGCGGATCTGTGTTTTCTGTTTAGAATTATTAATGGTGACATAAATTGTCCACGGCTATTGGAGTTAATTAATTTCAGTACTTTGTCCAGACCGCTACGCTTTACTCCTCTGTTTCGTGTTAGATTCTTCCGAACCAACATGCGTCTGAGTGATCCTATCACTAGGATTTGTGTGCGGGGATGCGAGGTAGCCGACCGGATTAATTTTTTTGGTTCATCTTTTGAAGCTTTCAGACGGTCGGTAATCTCGCAGTTTGGAGCAGCCATAGCATAGGATTTCCTGTTATTTTGTAACTGTCTGTATACTATTGCATTTAGTACACTAGTGGTACTTTATTGTTTGTTATTATTGGGCTGGTCCCGTGAAATATATATAATATATAAGTAGATTATACGCTAGAAGATGGCATTTATCGAATTCAATATTTTTATTTTCTAATTGTACGATAGTTTACACCGAAGGTACCTGGTAGCGCCATGCGTTTGGGCACATCCAGTGGAGTGAGTAAATCGACGAGCTTATATTTTATAGCGGTACCATAACGCGTGCAATTTTGTTCGACTTCTTTCAGTTCCATAGAAGCGGTACCGGTATACCGATGCGTCCAGGTACCAGCGGACTTCGACCGATGACTGCGGTTAGAGGCGCCGGTTATACCAGTAGCAGTCGTCAAACTTTTGATCCGCTTAACATGAGTAATACTACCAAAGGACCTGCGCCGCCGTTGGAAAGCGGGAAAGAGGACACGTGAGGCTCAGTTGATGATTAACGTTACTCGGCGTGTGATAAGCGGAGAGTTGAAAAGGTTTAATGTTCATTCGTAAAGGCCGGAAGAGAAGATAAAAGTAACAGAGAGGAAAATAATGGAGCTAATAGAAAGTTCGGTACAAGCGGCGTACGAGAACGATACGAGAGTTGCTCTGGAGAGAGCGAGGGAGGCTTCTTCGAGGGAACGAGCGCTTATTAGATTGCAGGAGCAAGCTGGACTGAGCGACGGTCACAACGTAGACTTGACGTTCGCTGTAAGGACTCGAGTCTATTTCCAATAGCTATCTAACGAAAGGGAAATATCGAAGATATTTAATACTCCACGATTTTCCAGGTTATTTTCAACTTGGCGACTCAATACACTAATAATAATATGCTCACCGAAGCTATAGCTACTTACCAAGCTATAACGAGAAACAGAATGTTCAGTAACAGCGCCAGGCTTAAAGTGAACATGGGAAACATATACGTTAAAATGGGACAATTGTCTCAGGCGATTAAGATGTACAGAATGGCGTTCGATCAAGCACCGGCGGCTCATAAAGATTTAAGGTAACAGGGCAGCTGATATCGGCGACGCGAAGATCGTCAGGATCTTATCGTTGGACTTTTATTTATACTAACGTTAACACGCTAAACGATTCGCAGAATAAAGATAATGCACAACATTGGAATGTTATTCGTGCAAATGGGTCGCTTGGAAGAAGCAGCGAACAGCTTCGAATGGGTGATGAAAGAAAGAGCAGAGTTTAAAGCGGGCTTGCATGCCGTTTTATGCCATTTCGCATTGTCTCGTAGAGATAAGATGAAAAGAGCGTTTTTAGAGTTGTTGGAAGTTCAGCTCAACATTGATCAGGAGGACAGATATAATAATACGAGTATTGTGAGTTGGGCGCAATTATAAATGTCGCTACGTAAAGCGCTACTTTCACCATTGCCCGCACCCAGCAACTACGTAACTCTGTTTGCCTTCACGCTTGAAATAATACACAACACACCGTACTTTCAACGGGAAAAACGATACTTTCTTGCACAAACACGACTATGTAGCGCTAAGAAGCCATCACTTTCTTCAATAATACTGTTTACCGAGCACAGTGCAAACAGAAATGATGAACTTTTCCGTTCCTCTCTAAAGTCGCAGTCGCGTATTTTGCAGGACGACGTTGCTTCTAACATATTAAATGAAATTTTGAAAAGTGACGAGTTATCCGAGCTGGAGAAAGGATTGAAGGCGGAAGCGGAGAAAACCATACTTTGCGCGGCGAAGCTCATAGCGCCGGTTATCGAGGATACGCTTACAGCTGGATTCGCGTGGTAAACCTTTTGAGAATTCTTTCGCCGCAATCTAATCAGAAATCTCTCGGTTATAATCACCTTTTCCGTTCAAGGTGCGTCGATACCATAAAATCTTCCGCTTATGGACCACTGGCCGCCGACTTGGAAATAAGTAAAGCGATGGTATTTCTACATAATCGAGAAACTCAGCTGGCTATCGACACCTTGAAGATGTTCGAGAACAGGGAGAGCAAAGCGAATAGCTCAGCCGCCACCATGCTTTCGTTCATTTATTTCCTTGTAAGCGATTGCAATCACACTTTTGTTGGTCGGGAATTGAATATTAACGATGCGATAGTTGCGATTTAATTGCCAGCAAGGAGATCACGATCAAGCGGAAAGATGCGGGGAAATCGCTCGAAGCACGGATAGTTACAATGCAGCTGCTTACGTTAATTTATCAGCCTGTGCGATTAGAAAAGGTGAATTACATATCGCTAGGGAGCTGCTCTTATGCGCCTTGGACACAGATGCTAGTCACGTGCAGGCACTTTATAATCTAGGTAATTTCCCGTCAACGTACGCACGTCGACACGAGTCGCATTAACGAGAGCTTGTTTAACAGGGCTAGTGTATAAGAAACAAAATATGTACGAAGACGCGTTGGAATGCTTTTGGAAAGTTCGGAACATTGTTAGACACGACCCACAAACGCTCTACCAAATTGGTCATTTGTATCAACTTATGAGCGACGTGGACCAAGCAGCAGAATGGTATTACGATTGCTTGCAATCTAAATATTTCGATTATGAATTTATTCAACCGTGTATAACGAAAAGTCATTCTGACACGCAACAGGTATAATCAGTTGCTCGGCATAATACCATCCGACCCTGGAGTGCTGCAAAAATTGGGTGAGATGTACGACGCTGCTGGAGATAAACAACAAGCGTATCAATTCTACAGCGACGTAAGTTGTTCGATCGCGCTTGATTCTCTTTATGATTTTTATTAAATCTTCTATGCGTACAGTCCTACAGATTCTTCCCAGCAAATTTCGAAGTAATCGATTGGCTCGGATCGTATTTCATATCGATGCAGGTAAAGATTTTAACGTTTCCCTTTCGCGTCGTATGTACAAGGCTCCAATTCGTAAAATATTCAAGGTTGCTGAGAAGGCGTTAGTCTACTTCAAGAAAGCTGTAGAACTTGCCCCCGACGAGCCAAGATGGAGGCTACTCGTGGCCGCGTGTTTGAGGCGAACCGGCCAATTTCACAAAGCCCTCGTCGAGTATCAGGATATACACAACAAGTTTCCAGAAAGCATCGAGTGCCTTAAATTCCTGGTCCGTTTGTGCAGCGATCTCGGGTTGAAAGAAGCGCAATTGTACGCGACGGAATTGAAACGAGCCGAGAAAGCGAGAGAGCTGAAAGATAGGCAGGGATCGGCGAGACCAGGTACGTCGTAGATGTATCTTCAACAGTGTCGAGTAAAACATTGCTTTAACAACACTGGTTTCGCAGGTTCCAGGAGAAGTAATAGCGGGGCATCGTCGCGAACTGGTTCTGGAATGAGTGTATTGTCGGATCACAGATCAAGCCCTACCCTCGGCAGAAGAGATAATCAAGGTTTGAGCAGCGCTGGTATCGCGCGACCTAATCGAATTTCTACGGCGGAAAATTACGCGGAGGCGGCATCCGACACGAGCGATCAAACTGGTGCGTATCAATGGAAGAAGAGAATTTTTTAGGGAGGATCCCGTCGTTAAAGTAGAGTTCTAAAACGAAATATTTCTACGCGAGAATCGAACGTTCGATCGAGCTATCAAAAGGTTCAGAATTGCGTAGCTTTGTTTAAAATGAGCGGGGAACAGGAATGATCTACGGGTGACGGTTGAACTGCCCTAATGGATTGGACGGGTGACGGATGGGTCTAGCTATTTAAAACAGCCTATTCTTGCTCTATTATTACCATACAGTAGTACCTCCCAGACTCTTTGCCTTTGCAATTTGTTACCCAATTGCCGAATGGTTTTCGAAATTCACCGCGATGAAACGAACGATGCAACGTCCCTGTTTTCGAGTTTCAGTGTCCGTGAAATATTTTCCATACAGGTACTGGCTACGTAGATCCGATAGGTCCCCTACCCACGCGCCCCATGACGTCTGCTGGGAAGAGGGACGACGATTTCGGCGACGAAGAACTCGGCGACGACCTTTTACCGGAGTAACGTGAATATAGTATTTTACCACCACTACTTCCACATTCCACTATCTTTATTTATGTAACGCAAGTCGCGCGACGATTGCGATTCACCACGGATTAAATGGAAAGCTGAACACGTCTCGATATCAAATGACTCAATGAATAAACGAGCAATAAAAATGTACAGTTTAACGTGTTTCTTTTCGAACGATCAAGTCAATCGCACGCAGAGAGTTCGCTCAACTACTTTTGAATCGTTTGAGCCAACTACTCGCGTAGACAGCGACGATTAACTTTGTGTCAAAGACCTTACACGCGTCGAGCCTTCTCTGGCTCCATTAAAATCTGTAGTACTTTGCACGCGGTATATTTATTGCGCGCTCGCTATATTAATACGGAAGTGAATTATTCGAGGAACCTGGTGCCGATAATGCGTAAGCATCGCGGCCCTTTTGAATCGAGTTTCAGTACCCTCCCAAAGTCTGGGCGCAAATTACGCTCTCCTTAATTAATCACTTCGAAATGCAAGATGGTTGTCTACAGGATGCACATTATCAAGCCACGAGGGTCAGGCGATTGTAACGATCTAAATTTAAACACGCCGACCAATTTAATCAAACTCCATTCAGCCTATGTAGTTTAGGAGACGGATGTTATTTTATTGCAGCCGCGTTCAAAGTCCATTCAGCCGACATAATCCGAGCCCGCAGGAGTATTCGTCTCTTCTGGTTCGCGCGTTTACCGAATCCCCTGCTCTCGTATCAATTACCTGCAACTATTCCACGAGCTTCTTGGTTCTTCATCTTACCTCTTTTCCTGTCCCGAATACAGGAGAAATAGAAGAGCGAGAGATGAACTTGACGGAAGACGCGCGTCCAGGACGCGTCTACGCGGTTTTCGGATGGCAACCAGAGCCGTCCTTAAGCAAGGGTCCCCGCGATAGTAGGGGCCCTTAAAAAACGCCCGATTTCAAGACCTAAGAAAATTACAGCGATAACAAACGACCCAGAAAGTACTACCACGATTAATTCTATTTTTTAAAAAAGGTACAAAAAAGAGCGCCAAGTATATAATTCCATCATAAAGAATTCCATTTAAAAACATTGTCGTAAATTAATATAAATTTCTTAATATGCTATATTTAACTTTACAAAAGTTATGAGATACAACAATTGCGCCAATTATCACAATGGCTATTTATACAAAGAAAAAAATGTACTCAATAATATTAAGCCGACATATTTTTATACAAATCAATATTTTAATACGAATAAATATTTTATTCAAAATACTTGGCGATGCTCTCCGAAAAAATGTTAATTGTCTTGGTTAATAAATAAAACAAGACAAGACACCACAGAGACAAGAAAGAAAGAAAAAGATTTTAATGCAATTTATGCATATTTATTCAGTTTAGCAACACCAATTCAGAGAGCAGCGCCAAGTATTTTGAATAAAATATTTATTCGTATTAAAATATTGATTTGTATAAAAATATGTCGGCTTAATATTATTGAGTACATTTTTTTCTTTGTATAAATAGCCATTGTGATAATTGGCGCAATTGTTGTATCTCATAACTTTTGTAAAGTTAAATATAGCATATTAAGAAATTTATATTAATTTACGACAATGTTTTTAAATGGAATTCTTTATGATGGAATTATATACTTGGCGCTCTTTTTTGTACCTTTTTTAAAAAAAGGTAATTTTGTGGGGATTTCACACATTTTGTAGTGTTTATTGATGACTGGATAACTTTTTCACCCCCTCGGGGTTATTTTTTCAACAATATATTATATCGTTATCCAAACTCCGCACGCTTGCAAAGCTACAAGACAATTGGATTGGTCGAATTGGTTTAAAGTTGAGTTTTCAGATATGAAGCAAACATACAAGAAGCAAACATAGAATCGAAGCTGAATAAAATCGTTTAATTAATATAATATTATGTCCGATTTATTTTTGTTGTCTGAATTATACAGTTTTCCACATTCATAATAAAACTCTATATTAATTGTATATACATATTTCTTAAAACTCTAGAATAAAATTATACATGAAAATGTGCTTATTTTTCTCATTTGCAGCAGGGTTACTTTCTCTATCGCTTCTGCTTCGATTATCTGTAAATATACAAAATTCCACATTTTAGTTATGACTTAACGTAGAACATATAAAAATAGATTGGCCCTTTGCGATGTTAAGTGTACAGACTACAAAATGTGTCCGAAGGAGGTGAGAGCGTATGGCAGAATGTCTTGTTGCAGGAAATTTAAATGCTAATGGTAATTCAGCAAAAATGAACGAAGAGATTCAATATTTTTAACGTACAATGTATTGGTATTGGAATAAAATTAATTTAGTATGTCTATATTTTTGAATTGAAATATTGTTAATGGGAAACTAATAAAATTAATGAATAGCGTAGGAACTACTGTGGATTTTAATAAAGTATTAGGAATACCTTTCCAAAAGAGATTGAAAAGTATCAAGGGAGATGCGTTTTCAGCGTACTTTCTTCACTAATGTGACTTGCTCAACGTTGCAAGCAGTACGCTATAATTTTCTTAATTCTTAATGCTACGCTACTTTGACAAATTTTGTCGATTTACCTTATTTGACAACTTTCCAGAAACTTGTGCGAAACAAGATGTTTTTCTGTCTGTCTAACCTTCTCTGGACAACCTCCAAGCCTGTGCATCCCCTTCATTTCTATCCAAGCTTGTGCGTCCCCTTCATTTCTATCCAAGCCTGGGCGTCCCCTTCATTTTTATTCGAGCCTGTGTAAAAATTGTTTGCTGGTATAAAAACAATATATTAATTTGTGGAAACTTGTGCGAAAGAAGATGCTTCTCTGTCGAACCTTCTCCAGACAACTTCCAAGTCTGCGACTCTACATAAGAAATCTATTTGAAAAATTTTGGCGACTTACCTTGTTAATTGAGACAATAATTCAGTCTCCTATTAGTGTAAAAACTCGTGACATTTCAAATTCCGACAATTTACTTTATTTGACACTTAGCACTTGGTAGGTTATAATATCTCTGCCTAGCTGTCACGTGACAACAATTTATTTGACACTTAGCACTTGGTAGGTTATAATATCTCTGCCTAGCTGTCACGTGACAACAATTTGTTACGCGATTGGCCGATGCCCGCATCCAATGAACAACGTGCCTGAGAGACATTTCCTCACCCTTTCATACTCCCCTCTTGCCTAGAAGTGTAGGACGATGACTATGACGATGCTGAATTTTAAGAACATAAAATTTAGCAAATTGCAACTTTACATCGAAATATCTCAGCTCATAAGGCCCGTAGGAACAAAACGAAGACACTTTTCTGATGTAAATCAAACCCAAGCTATCCATTAAGACCATTCAAAATCTAATTGGATCAGCCGTTATTGAGATTCGGAAATCTCAGGGTTCTTGATAGCGAGTCGTCGCGTAATAGAGCCACTCCGTGTCTTGCGCTGCGCATATATATATATATACTTGGCGCGAGACACTACCGTGTCTCTTGATCGATCGTCTACAGTTTTATTCCTGCGGTAGGCGGCGACTCCGGTGCTCTTCGCCCAGGGCCTGCGATTCCGTCAAGACGGCTCTGATCGCGACTCGATTCACGTGGTAGCGAATGCACGCGATATCCCAGGGACGGCGTGTGCGCGCGTATCCACGCGATAGATCAAGGCGCGGCTGTGTGCGAAATCGCGCGTGCTCGTAACCGGGTCCGAGGGCCTCTGTGTGGGGAAGCCGCGCGGGGAAGCCGCGCGCGTACGCGCACCGATATGGTTTTGAAGTTGGCGAGCAGTGGGGAAAGCGACGATCCGGAGGCACGACCAGTCGTCGCTCCTCTCAGACCGAGTACACATTTCACGGGATCTCAGCCACGTGCTTGTACGTGTGTGCGTGCTCTGTCACGTACGTCTCGAGAAGCTACACAGTCATTGACCGGTAGTAACTGGACCCAGCCGAGGATAGAAGAGGATCATTGTAAGTTGGAGCGATCCCCGTTGTAGCAGTCGCGCGTAGAAAGTGCCTAGGGTGAGCCCAGCGTTTCCCCCGTTTCTGCTCGCGGTCCCGCGCGACCTGGGGCCTTCTCTACGGGTACACGCGCTTCGAGGTAACGGAAACGTCTTCGTACTCCGCCTCGAAACCGTGGTGTCATCGGCGACGTACCGCTCGCGCGTTATACACTATCCGCGGCTACGAGCGGCGGTCGGGAACGGCCGCGAGTCGCGAGCGAGGCCGTCGTCCCGCGCTCCTCTGATTCAGTATGCATATGCACATGGGGCGATGCGCGTAAGCGCTTACGCGCGATTTTCTCAAGAATCGCTGGTCAGAGATATACATAACGCGATATGTCCGCCGGTGATCATCGGCCGTGCGATCGTTGGCCAACCAGCCGGCTGGAAACGTTCGCGTCACTGTCCCCGGACTCGCGGAATTAATGTACGAAGCCTATGGTTTCGGCTGTTTACATCGCTGACGAGGCCACGTGGGTCCTTGAGACGTTGGCGCTGCACGTGTTGTCATCGTCGCCGCCAGTTTAACGTATTCGGGCACACCGATCAACCTCGGTAATTCGGAAATTACAATTATCGCCTGTCCGCCGCGCCGGTCCCGCCTGTTTCAAAGTGCGTCGTCAATGACGAGAATGCCTGCGGTCATTATGGTCTCACGATTACGTTTGTCAAGCGTCATCGATCTCGACGGCAATGTAATCGATTCCCCCGATCCTCGTCGTGGAAATTAATGTTGCAAAGTATCGATCGAGAGAGTCGTTTCCTTATCCACGTCGCAAACGGGCTCGATTGTAGAATCCTCGCGACGATCTCCTCGTAGAAATCGCGCGGTCGGGCCGCGCTGTGTTTCCTCGTCCGAACGCGGGCACCGCCTCGTTCCCCCCTCCGAACCCGAAGAGTCGTCGGAGAAGCTTGACAGCCGTATATCCCCAAGGAGACACGTGTATTCAAACGCCTCTTTATCTATACCGATCTCACCAATAATCGTAAAACTAGATGCTCTCGCGCATTAATCCCCCGATCGTGGAATTCGAACATTATCGCGGCTATTTGTTATCGCGGCGCGGCGTCGCTCCGCGTAGTTGACGATTAATCGTCTTTACTTTAAACAGCGTCGCGATGCCTTCGCGAAAGGTTGGCAGCTGAAATTCAGCGTTTCGAGCGGAAAGTGAGCCGTCCAAGCTCGAGGGAGTTCTATCCGATTAAGGCTCGCTCGAGGCCTTGGCGATGATGGTCTCGTAATTCACGGAAGCTCTATAATTCAAAGCGGTAAAGATCATACATAACCGTGCACGCTCTTCAACGGCAGGGCAGTCCGTCATCGCTCGCGCGAGAAACGGGCTCGGCGAGCAGAGGCCCGGTACGCTCCCGAATTTTTCAGCGAGCCAAACGCTGTCGTAACTATCGTCCGATGGTTACCCCCCTCGGTTCATTCCGTCCAACATCCGCGGCATTCTATTTGCGTCGGATTCGTTAATCCGGCGGCCCGATAGCGCCGCACGATAAATGAATGGTGGATGATCGATCGCGATAGATAAAGCCGGACATTATCGTCCGTGGCTGGCCCCCGGGGCGCCCGGGCTCCCTGATTCGGAAGGCCTCCTTTCGAGTCCCGCCGGGCTCGACGCGGTTCGTACGACGAGTGTGCGTAGTGCACCGTGGATTAAAATCATCACGTCAGGTCAACTGGCTGAATTATCCTGGTTGACGTTTTGCACCTTCCAATTGATTTTAATGGACTCTGATGGCTCGGAAGAATGTTCCAGCGGCATTTCGCGGCCCTCGTCACTCGCGCGGGATCGACCGTGAAAAGTCTTACGGCGACTGGAATCGACCGGCTTCGACGATCACCACCGATACGATCGGCTTGGGTCCACCTTCCAGCCTGTCCCGGGCTCGAAAACACGGCCGCAATATCGCGTGTTTCTTCGCGCACAATTTGCGTCGCGCTACTCCCCGCGACTCGCTGAAACGATAACGTGCAATGTGTCCGCTCGCCGAGCCCCCTTCGCGGAGCCCCGTATAGAAATTACGTATTTTCGCGCGGTTTCGCTCCTCTCGCGCGGTTGTCCGTCGATAAACAATCATTAAGCGGAGGGGAGTGAACGGGAGAGAGGTAGACGGATAGTAATAAAAATAATACAAGCGGAAGGTATGAGAAAGGCGCGCCACCTTGCCCGGCGAATCTCGCTCGTCGAACGAGTTCTTCAACTTTTACGACCTTACTGTTCCCGCTGAAAGGGGCCTTTTTTTTCTCTCTCTCTCTCTCTCTCGATAGATAGATAGAGAATTATTACGTATTTCCCTGCGCATTCCTTTCCGCGGCGTTTTGGAATAGAACGCTCGAGAAATTTGGCTTTCTCGGCTCTTCGAATTCGCAGGGTTGAATGACCGATTCGATCGATCGGCACATTTCGGTTGGCGGTCAGCCTGTGCGCAAGACCCTGCACCCAACGTGAGCGCGCCGTACATGCGGGCATTAAACGTGCACGCCGCTCTCTGCAGCAGCTTTTCTGATCGCCGACGGGAGAAACTCGCGAACGCTCCCGTGTGTTCGCTCCTTTGTTCGCCGTATCGAACGAACTCGAGTGTCGCGATCCTGGGGGGGGAGTAATTAGTGAGACGGTGAACGCCAGGGGAGGGCCTGATTTATGGATCGTCTCGGGGCATCGTCGCCGCGACGTGCCGCAAATTTCACCGCGCTCGCAGCCTTCGTTTCTGCGACGCGGCTTTCGCGAGGGGAGCGACACGAGTAAGTTGTATATATCACAAAAAATAGAAGGTAATAATAAAATCACAAAAAAATAGAAGACAATATACAATCCCCCCAAAAATAGAACAAAATATATAATCACAAAAATAGAAGATAATACACAAAAAAATAGAACAAAATATACAATCACAAAAAAATAGAAGATTATAATAATTACAAAATAAAAAAAAGGTGTGAAATCAAAATGAGCTGCAAGTACATAAAGGTACTTTCCAACTGCGCTTAAGATGACACAACTACATATACACAGCTAAAATGCTGTGATCATACATTCCATTACTCATATCGCGGACATTTTTTAATTAATCCGTCAAAAAGAATCCCATTTAAAAAAAATTGTCGTAAATTAATAACTTTACAGAATTAATAATATACCAAAATTACGCCAATTATAAGAATGGCTATTATACAAAGACAAAATTGTATTAAATAATATTAAGCAGACATATTTTTATACAAGTAAATATTTTAATACGAATAAATATTTTATTCAAAATACTTGGCGCTGCACTCCGAATTGGAGTTGCTAAACTGAAATAAATATATATAAATTGCATTAATCTTTTTCTTTCTTTCTTGTGCGTGCTTTCGTGAATGTGTGTATGTGTGCGGGTGCATATGCTACGTATGATATTAGAGTTAAATATATGTAGAATAGATCTGACTGCGTTTCTAATATGTATATGTATATATATGTTTATGTATTTTAGATTGTAAGGGAGTTATTATAAATTATTATTACTACTAAAACAATTAACATTTTTTCGGTTCCGCAGCGCCAAGTATTTTGAATAAAATATTTATTCGTATTAAAATATTTACTTGTATAAAAATATGTCTGCTTAATATTATTTAATACAATTTTGTCTTTGTATAATAGCCATTCTTATAATTGGCGTAATTTTGGTATATTATTAATTCTGTAAAGTTATTAATTTACGACAATTTTTTTTAAATAGGATTCTTTTTGACGGATTAATTAAAAAATGTCCGCGATATGAGTAATGGAATGTATGATCACAGCATTTTAGCTGTGTATATGTAGTTGTGTCATCTTAAGCGCAGTTGGAAAGTACCTTTATGTACTTGCAGCTCATTTTGATTTCACACCTTTTTTTTATTTTGTAATTATTATAATCTTCTATTTTTTTGTGATTGTATATTTTGTTCTATTTTTTTGTGTATTATCTTCTATTTTTGTGATTATATATTTTGTTCTATTTTTGGGGGGGATTGTATATTGTCTTCTATTTTTTTGTGATTTTATTATTACCTTCTATTTTTTGTGATATATTTGATTTTTCATGTACTTGGCGTAATTTTTTTACTTTTTGACGTTTTTTTATGGGGATCTCACTTCTTTTTACAAAGATAATTGGCATAGTAGGGACAGACTTTAGATAATTTTTATTGGGGGAAAAAAAAGTGGAAAATTTGAAATCGACCGGAAGACGGGAAACCGGGTCTCATCGCATTTGAATTTTTTTTTGTAATCGTTTTTCTCCATTGTAGTATATCGTTAATATACATGTTTATATATGGTTGAATTTGTCTTTTTACACTCTGTAATAATATAGAATCAAAGTATAAGATTACTTGAAAAATTATGACCTTGAAATCTCGTAAATTTACCGTAAAAAAACATCTTTCGTTGTAATTATTTTTACCATGTCAAACAGTACAACTTTTGTCTAAGGAATTTTTTTCATATATATATATATATATATAAATAAAAGATTTCAAAATTTTAATGAAATAACCGATACTTTCGTTAAGAATACACTGTTCCAACAGATTTTATAAATATGGATTCTCTAGAATGGAAAAGTGATCCCAATTATAATATTGGATTAAATATAGTAAATAATTTAGCAGTAAACGATTCGGCCGAACGAGCAGTCAAACTCATGCAAAAGTTCAATTGTAACTATTCAACAGCCATCTAGACTTGTAACATTCAATACACGTTTCTTATAAATTTTCGTACGCTGAATACGAATTCGCAAACCGTTTTTCGCCAACATCCTCCGTTTTCGAAAAATTAGTTTATTTTAAAAAAAAATGCAAATTTTCAACTTGAACGTCTTGCGTATCGAAATAGTAATAGTTATTCGGTTGCTTGTTCCGTCAAAATTATTTTATAAACCTTCGGGAACACAACGATATAAGTTATTATTGCATTATTACTATTTAAATATATTTAAACCACGATCAAAGAAAAAATGCACCCGAAACGCAACAATTTTTGCAGATATCTGTCAATTTATTTTAAAAACTAAGAGTCTAGAAGAAAATCTGACTACTCCACGCGATGCAGCAGACATTTTTCCTTCGGAAAACATTAACAAAAGTGGTAGGTCACATTTCGTTTTCAATAACTGAGCGAAATAGTTTGGCAAAACGTATGGCGCCGACAGTGGTAGTCGCGCGCGTGTAAGCGATTCTGTCGGTGAGCGGCAATGGATACGCCCGCCGCTGTTGCCTTCTGTATTGAAAACAAACCGTGACTTACCACTTTTGTTGGTGTTTTCCGGGGGGAAAATGTCTGTTGCATCACGTGCAATGGTGAATTTTCTTCTAGAGCCCTAGTTTTTAAAATAAATTGAAAAATATCTGCAAAAATTGGTGCATTTCAGATGTAGTTTTCCCTTTAATCAGTTATTTATAATTATCCAAAAAAAATTTTAGACGAAAATTATACTGTTTGACAACATAAATATAATGCCAACGAAAAAAGTATTTTTTGATGGTTCATTTTTTGAGATTTCAAGGTCATGATTTTTTTGTGTAATCTTATACTTTGATTCTATATTATTACAGAGCGTAAAAAGATAACGATATATAAAAATGTATATTAACGATATACTACAACGAAGAAAAACGAGTTACGAAAATAAAAAATTTCAAATGCGATGAGGCACAGTTTCTCGTTCTCCGATCAATTTCAAATTTTGCACACATTATTTTTTCTCCCAGTGGCATAATCCTTGGGGAGTGACCCCGTCAAAAATCTCAAAATTATATTTCGACAAAAGTAACTAAGGTCCACCCTAATAAACAGTCTTATGACGGGATAGAATTAAAGATAAATTCTACATAATAGAAACTATGCACACCTGCAATGCTTCAAGATGATGATTGAATTGGTGGAATTGGTTTAAATTTGAGTTTTCTGATATGAACCAAACTTACAAGAAGCAAATAGAGGATTGCAGCTGAATAAAATCGTTTAAAAAAATCGTTTAATTAATATAATTAATATAATACTATGTCACAATAAATTTTTTTCTCTGCCGTAGATCATACTGTATCATCTTCTGCTTTGATTATCTGTAAATATATATAAAATCCACATTTTAGTTATTTTAGTTACAACTTAACGTAGAACTTATTATATATAGAAATAGAGTGGCCTTTTGCTTTAGTGAGTGTAGAGACTAAATAATGTGTCCGAAGGAGGTGCGAGCGTATGGCAGAAAGTCTTGTTGCAGGAAATTTAAATGCTAATGGTAATAATTCAGCGAAATGAACGCAGAGATCCAATATTTTTAACGCACAATGTATTGGTGTTGGAATGAAACTAATTTATTTAGTATGTTTATTGGTGATTTTAAATAATGGGAATCTAAAAAATTAATGAATTAATGAATAGCGTGACAACTACTTTGGATTTTATTAATTAAAGTATTACGAATGTCTTTCACAAAAGATTGAAAAGCATTAACGGAGATGTGTTTTCAGTGTACTTTCTTCACTAATGTGACTTGCTTTACATTGCAAGCAGACCACCATAATCTATTTTCTTAATAATTCTTAATGCTATGTCTTTAAACAAATTTTGTCGATTTACCTTATTTGACAAAGTTCCAGAAACTTGTGCGAAACAAGATGCTCTGTCTATCTATTTAATCTTCTCCGGACAACCTCCACGCCTGTGCATTCCCTTCATTTCTATCCATCCAAGCCTGTGCGTCCCCTTCAATTGTACTATCCAAGCCTGTGCGTCTCCTTCATTTTTATCGAAGTCCTGTACGTCCCCTTCATTTCTATAATATAATAACCTTTACATAAAATAAAAACTCTAAATTGCTGGTATACAAATACAAATATCTGGCAATTTAAATTCAATGCAATTTTTTACTACAATATATTATTTTGTACAAGCATGGTACAAATTTCTAGAAACTTATGCGAAAGAAGGTGCTTCTCTGTCGAACCTTCTCCGGACAACTTCCAAGTCTGCGACTCTACATAAAAAATCTATTAAATAAATTTGGCGACTTACCTTGTTAATTGAGACAATAATTCCGTCTCCTATTTAGTGTAAAAACTCCTGACATCTCAAATTTGGACAACTTACATTATTTGACACTTGGAGGTTAAGATTGGTAGGTTATAAAGTTCAATGTATTTAAAAAATAGTTTGTACAATGACGGACGACGATCCCTGCCGAATAATCCCGAGAGTCGACGAACGAAGAACGAAACATGTGTTAGTTTCGTTTTGGCTGAAGGTGTGCGTGTAACACGTATATACGTAGAAGAACGAAACATGTGTTAGTTTTGTTTTGACTGAAGGTGTACGTGTAACGCGTATACGTATTATGTTTGACGAAAAATTTCTAGAAGAATCAGAAGAAGAAGAAGAAGAAGAAGAATCTTAACATTCCGACTGATCCATGAGACGATATTATCATATCTCTGTTATGCGTGGACCGATTTTATTGAAATTGGTCTCATTCCAAAGCTTATATGCGGTTTACATAAGAAAAATGCCTTTAAATTTAGAAAATATTGCAAGCGTCATGAGATATTAATGAAATAAGTTTCAGGTTAGGTTGGATTAGCCGGGCGACGAGTAAATGATAAGCAGTAGCGACAGTCGCCATATATAGGGTGTCTTTTTCTTTCCTGTACTTTCTTTCCTGTACTTGGCGTCGAGACGCTACCGCGTCTCTAGATCTTGGCCAAGGTTTCGGGCGCGCCGCTAAAACCATGGGAGGAGGAGAACGTGCCCACGTGTATCAATGAACCACGCGATAATGTTATGATAGTTGATGACCTGTAGGGCAGCGAGTGTACCGCTTTGTAATTATGTCGGTCAAGCTTGCGCGGCTCGTAAGTTTTAATCGAAATCTGGAGCGTGGCTGTTCTTCTCCCCCGAGTTCTCGATACCGTCGCCACTCGCCGCCGCGCGATATTCCTCCCTCGTTCGGGCCTGAACCCGGGGCTCGTTCTGCCTTCGCGAGAAATCGCCGAGAAGAATATTCTTCCTCGGCCCCCTTCCATTTCGGCACGTCAGAGTCCTCGTTGCCGATCGGCCGCGGTGACGGCGCGTGGCAATCGGCCGATTCCGCCGCCACCGAATGAACCCTGCGAAACGTAATCGCCCGGGCGATTATGCAGTCTCGCCCGCGATCCCGCGGAAAGGAGAGCGTCTCGCCTCGTTCACTCGGTCGAACAAGACCTCCCCCTCCCCCCCCTTTCTCCTCCCCCGATGCTATAACTCACGAGAGCTGATCTGCCGGCGTTATCGAGGCGTTATAAAATACCGTGGACTTTCAACTTTTCATTAAATAGTTGGCGGCGCGGCGTTATCGCGCTCGCACCGAGTGTCGAAAGAAAGAGTGGTAGGAGGGAAAATAAATACGCGGGAAAATCCGTAAACGGGGCCGATCTCTTTAACTCGTCTTCAGTAGGTTTCTCGCGCTCGCGGTGTAACACGCGACACTCTCCCATCCCGTCTCCGCCGGCTTTATCGCTAGTCGCGACGAATTCATTCACGTTACGGCGCGCGGTTCCTTTCATTCGAGGGAGCTCAATCGACAGATAACGTTCGCAGCGACGAGGTGAGCACGTGCCGCGCGCGTACCGCGGCGGCATTCTAGACGGCGAATTATTTCTCCGCGGCCGCAACTGCAGCCGGGAATCGTTGCAGGCTCTGAACTACCGATCGTGATATTCCTCCGAGCCTTGACAGGTTCATCGGTCCCTATATATTCGATCCACTGTACTTTGTCGGGTGAATGTACACCGTCGGCTTCACCGTTGTTATCTGTTATTTTCCAGAGAATCGAGAGGCCCGTAGAAGATGGTCGTTCTCACAGAGCATGCCCTTCACGAGGCGATACAGGTATCGCCGCTGGTGCTTTCGGACGAAGTCAGGCGGCAGAAGGTGAGCGACACAGCCAGACGGAATTCTAGCCGCGCTCTCCGCGCGGTTTATCTAATCGATCCAGGGCAGCCCGACCGTGAACTTCTAGCCCTTTAACACGCAAAACGGGGGAAACGGCGGCGAGCTCCATCGCGGTCACGTGCGTCGATAACGATGTTGTGAGAACCGACGGGGCAAGCATATCCCCGCTCGCGAGTGCCGTTTCGCCGCGTACTGCGTACCGCTGGTCTCGTTTGGGGAAAAAGTCGGATCCCCAGGCGAACATTCGCGACACAACCGCGAGAGCCTTCGGCCGCACCGGTTATTATCGCGTTTCTCTTACATAATTGAATCCGATCTCCGTGCTGGCGCGGTGACGACAACGTTGAATCATTACCGATGCAAGAAACGGCCAGCTCACAGAGTCCTTAACCTTGCGACATTCTCGTTAAGAGTTTACTGACACCGCGATCGATCGTACATAGAGACACTTTCACTTTCGCTCGCGCCAATCTCCTCGCGGCGATGATAACCGCCGGCACTATCAACTCCGCCCGGGACCTTTCTTTGCTACGCGACGCCGGGTTACGCAACGCTTTTGTCGTTCCTTGCGAAAAAGTGTTTACCACCCGTCGCGAGGCCTGTAGCTTGCCGCGGAACATGCGAGAAACGCTACGCGAGAAGCGAAGAAAGAGGGAACGAACCGGTCCGGATCGGTAGGAAGCAAAGGAGGGCAGGAATAAAAGCGATTATTACGAAGCGATAGAAGATTCTTTCGTAAACAACGGGGCGAGACTAGATACTAGACGTTCACGCTAGATTTCCGGCACTATCACTGGGCTTAGTCGCAAAGTGTTTGTAAGTCGTCTGCTTATCCGTGCCCCATAAGTCACGGGGTTATCGCGGAGTAATTCCTTCGCCGTTAAAAGTTGCGGGTAGTCAAACGGCTTATCTGGAACGATACGTTTCGCGTGGCAATAGTACACTTCCAAAAAAGAAAAAAAAGCAATCGAAACTTTTACTCGTAGGCTGTTGCGGAAACTTTGGGGCTGAAATAAAATTTCTGCTTCCCTTCCCGAGAAAAGTTTCGCGGGGCAAATATATTTCAAAGAGGCAACGTTACATCAGCCAGAAGCTGTAACGGTTGCCCACGCACTCTTTCTGCATTCGATTAGCAGGCCGCGCAGTGTCACGGCCAATTCCTCTTTTCTTTCGTTTCGCTGCGTCGTTAGGCCTCGCTCCGTCTGCTTGCGATTTCTTTTCGCCGCCGATATGAAACGGACGAGCGTTACGCGCGGACAGGAAACGGCTGTAATTCATTCGCGCTATCGCGCTATGACGATCCAATTCGCCAGGGGCAATAAATTTCTTTCTGCCCGGTCTGTTCCCCGGCTTAATACCTCTTGACGCGTGCGTCACGAGCTTTTGTTTACGCGAGAGTGCAACGCTGCGTCGCGTGTATCTATGCCGGCGCGGGGACGGGGCACGTCTCCGCGTCTCGATACTTCCAGCTACTTCTTGCCTTTCCCTCGGCGGCTTTGAATATCGGTTTCCTGGATTTCTGCGCTCTTCGCCTCGGCGGAGCGATCGTTCGCGCGGATGCGACCGGTTTGCCTTCGAGGGAACGATGCGTCTGTATTATCCGATCGGCGGCGTGACTCCTTGCGTCCGTCGCGCACGTACGACGAACTCCGCGCGATCGAGGAATCATTGCCGATCGGTTTAAGTACCATCGGCATAGGAGAACGAAGGGGATCCCGAGGCGCACGGTAGGGATAATTGGACGCGCTGAAACAGTCTCGGCAGCGTAACGTTAATTACGTAACCGGCGGCAAGAGCGATCGTTTGCACAGATTAAAGCATCTTTCCGTAAAATCGCTGTCGCTGTGGCTTTAATTGTCAGAGCGGGGCATCTCGCCGCGAAGGAGATGCTCCGCTTGTGGCCTATTAGAATGCCATTAGCGATCACGTAACAGGGAGCGCGGGGTAAACAGCGATCTCGCGGATCGCAGAGACGTTCGTCGCGATGCGAGGAAGATTTATAGACCGCGGAAGATCTTCCCAGCGGTCGCGATGACGACGAGGGGTGCCAGCCGATTACGTAACTGTGTGTTCGCAGGTGGAGCAGAAAGTGGCGAGGATCAAATTTTCGGCCGCGACCGTGAGGAACATCGAGGATGTGTTCGTGTCCGAAATGAACAAAGGGATTCATCAGCAGCCGTCCTCGCTGCAGATGGAGAACACTTACGTCCCGGAGCTCCTCGACGGCACAGGTTTCGTTACGACAGCCATTATCTATTTCTTCTTCTTTCTTTCTGCTTTTTTTTTTCTTATTGCAGCCTCGTATAATTTGGGCGCGTGTAACGCCGGACGAATTGATAAGACGGTTTACGTGGCTCGATAAGTAGTGCTCTTGGGTCGGCTATCGACATTTCTGGGCCTTGTATTTATGTTCCAATACTAGTTTAGTATCGCTGAGAAAAGATTTACAAAAGCTGTCTTTGAAAGCTTTCGAGTAGAGGTGGCTTCGAAGCTAATTTTTAAATTCTCGAGACTCGAATCGGAAAGCTTGCGAGGCCTTTGAGAAACGTTGGAATTCTCAAGGCTCGAAACTTTCTTGGGTTTCGACGCTTCGAGAGGCGCATCCCCGCTTTCAAGTGTTTCCAATTGCGAGTCCTACAGCTCGCCGAGTAAAATATGCTGGGACATGGAATCAGAGCTCACCGTGACCGAAGGATGTAAACTATTTTCAGAGGAGGGCCTGTACCTGGCGCTGGATCTCGGCGGCACGAACTTCCGGGTGCTTCTCCTGGAGCTGGCCCACGGGAAGCCTGTGCGGGAGGAAGTGAAAAAGTACCACATTAGCTCCGAGTTGCGAGTGGGATCGGCGATCCGTCTGTTCGACTATCTGGCCGAATGTGTCAGCGATTTCGTAATCGCGCAGGGTCTTCAGGACGTAGAGCTTCCCCTCGGTAAATTGGAATGAACGTGCATAGGCGTTGGGGGAATCACGCCCGAGACGTTTAATTGCCTACACGTCACGCGCTCCTCCTCCGAAACAATCGGGATCGCGTCCGGATCGAGGAGGAAGGATTCCTATTTTTCAATCGGCGCCGACGCGAGCCTCGAGTGCCGCGAACGTTGCATCGCGCTTTAAAAGCACTTCACGCTATCGGCGCTCGAGCATCGTGTTTCACATTGATTTTTACAAAATTCAAGTGCTCGATACTCGTTGCTAATCGAACAGAGATTACAGCGTCTCGCGCGCGATCGATAGCTCCCGCGCGAACACGGCTCGAACGATGTTTCTCCGGCAAACCCTCCAAGTTCCCGCTGTTCTTAAACGTGCCCGGTGTTTTCCAGGCTTCACCTTCTCGTTCCCAATGATCCAGCACTCCCTGGACATCGGTATACTTGTGACCTGGACGAAAACGTTCAATTGCCCGGACGCGGTGAACCAGGACGCCGTGAGATTGCTGCGCGAAGCTTTCGACCGTCGCGGCGACACCAAAGTCAAGGTCGTGGCCGTTCTAAACGATACCACGGGCACGATGATCCAAGGCTCGACGTTGGATTCGAACACAGCGATTGGGCTGATACTGGGCACCGGCAGCAACGCCTGTTACCTCGAGCGAGCCGATCGGGTGGAGCATTGGGAGACAGAGAGACACGGTGAACGCGAAGTAATTCTATCTCTATGTAATTCATCCCTGCGAAAGTCGTCTATTAGCTAACAAATTGACCGTCGATATTCAAGGTTATCATCGACATCGAATGGGGTGCGTTCGGGGACAACGGGGTTCTGGACTTCATCAAGACGGATTACGATCGGGAGAACGACGCCAACTCCCTTATCGTTAATTCGTTCACGTGAGTAACAGAGACGCGGGGGTAGAAAATGTTATTCGTCGACAGAATTCATTGTTATGCTCTTCTAAATCGGCAGGTTCGAAAAGTACATCAGTGGGAAGTACTTAGGAGAGATTGTGCGGCTGGTGCTCGCAAGGTTAACCAAAGAAGGCCTCCTGTTCAGAGGGGAACACACGCCAGGATCTCTGTTGATCCCTGGCAATCTCACCACCGATCTGGTCTCGGATATCGAGCAGTAAGTAGCTCGGGGTAAACAGGCACCCCTTAGCCTGCAGATTTTTAATATACATCGGTAATGAAACGCAGAGATTCCGTGGACGGAGGTAGCGGCAACACGAAGGAAATCCTGAGCAAGTTCGGTATCTTCCCGGACGAGGATGACGCGAAGATCGTTCAATACGTTTGCGAAGTAGTGTCTAACCGGGCGGCCCTTCTCGTGTCGATATGTAAGTCCCTAAACAGCAATCCTCTAAATCAGAGGCAGCGACGGATAATTATTCAACTAATTATCGAAGGTCTGGGGGTTCTGCTGAAGCGGATCGACAAGGAATACGTGACGATCGCTGTAGACGGATCTCTGTACAAGCACCACCCTCGACTGGACACTTGGATCAAGCAGTACATTCCACTGATAGCCCCCGAGCACAAGGTACTTCGCGTAGCTCTAATATCGGCAAGCTTCTCCTTCCGACAGTTAATTAATCTCTCGATATTGTACAGTTCAACATGATCCACGCGGAGGACGGAAGCGGAAAGGGCGGCGCGCTGGTGGCCGCGATCGCCCAGAGACTCAACGAAAGATTAAACTAGTACTAGCTGAAAATTGTACGAGTACGCTAGCGTATAAGAATTATTTGATTAGTGGAGTTAAACGATCCCCACCAGATCTCTAGTTAAGCCCTTACACGGAGTGTAGCGTAACTTTAACGGCCCTGTACAGTCATACCGTTTTGTGCCGATAATGTCTCATTCAAGTCATGTTGTTGATAGATCGCGTTCGAGGCTCTCACGCTAATCCCTTCTCTATGATTTTAAAGTCGTTGCGTACAAATTGTTACATTAATAGCGTTGTTACCATTGAGAACATTCTATTGTTATTCGCGGCAGCGATGGTTCGAGGGGACCGACTCGACGCGTTGCCTTCGCGCCTCTCCGACCGGTCCATCCGGGTCGGATGGCAATCTTTCCTTACGATATTTACATAATATTTACTTTAACGAGAGGACACCTTGAAGAAATACGATTCCCGCGGGGAGTCGGCGCGCCTCGCTCGGAGAGCTGCTTGCCCGGCGTTTGGACGCGGAAGATCCTACGCGGTTCGAAATACTCATTCTGTGCGACCAGGAGTCTTTTGCCTTCCATCGTCGTTACGCAAGGTCAGCTGGACCTTGCACTTGTTAAACAGCTTCTGCAGAGTCACAGAGTCCGGTAAATGTTTCGCAGAGGGCTTTGCCTTCCCTTTAAGGTAGGCCCTCGCAGAAACGTGCCTTCCGCGAACGCGTCGGAAGCGAAGGATTTACGGGCCTGACGGGAGAACGCGAGCCTGCGCGAGTGTAAACGTGTGCCGTTTCGAAAAGCAGCGGGGGATAATCGCGCTACTGTAAGAGCGAGCATTCCGCGAGTATTGTCAACAATCTGTTTGTATTCTCGCGTTGGAAGCGAAGTGGAATTGCGGCATGGACCACTGAGCGAAGAGAGAGAGACTGGGGGTGAGGAGATGAAGGATACTGTCGTCGAACGAACAGAAATCGTACAAAACACAAATATTTGTAAAATATGTTGTTATATCTTGTAAATGATCGCGAGGACGTTCGGTTTTTTGTACTAGAGGAACGAAGTTGTTATAATAAAAATTGGAACGAAAATCGACGAGTTCGAAACTATCGTAATTCATCGTGGCACCTCTTCACGCTCGCATTTTTCGTTTAGCAGAGCAGAAACGTGAATTGTGAAGCTCGATCTAGCATTGCGGTGGTTGATCGGAAAACAGTCGAGATAAATTGAGGAGCAAGCTTTTTTGATAGTACACTTACCATTTTACGAAATACCACAAATTTATTATACAATCGAGCCTATTAATAGAGCCATGTCGTCGGTGATAGTGCAAAACCAGTTTGTAAATACCGCGGATCTGCAAAAGTAGCAAAATTGAGATTTTGCGCCCACGGTTGCCAAATGCTGTTTGGTTTTTTTTAAAAGTTACACCATTGATGTTAGTATTTATTACAAGGAGTGCTAAAACTGTCCCAAAAAAGTTCAGTCAAAGAAATCCCTTAAAATGGCTAAAGTATTACGTTTTTTCTTCCTCCTGTAAAATCGGTAAAATGCAGATCCGCGGTATTTACAAATTGCTCGTACGCGGTTTTGCACTATCACCGACGATGTGGTGTGCGAGTCGACGATTCAACGACGGTGATCCTTTCATTGGCTCGCTCAGCTATTTTCAGTCAATTTTACTTGGACAGGTAACTCTCATCCACGTACGTCTAATTATCGCCAAGTATTGGACACTATAAGCGCTATATTATGTACATATTTGTATACTAAGGGATGTACGTTAATAATAATAATAATGATAAACGTTGTAGAATGCACCCACCACTGCTCGACGATCCACTTCGTACTAGCGCTCGCGATTTAAACAAACATTTTTTAACCAAAATCAGGCTCAAAGGAAAAGCTGTTTAGTTATACACGACGCACGATCCGTCGCCAAATTCAGTACTGGGCAACGATTACGTAAGAAATCGAAATTATTAGACGTAGAACTGGAATTTTCGTTACCCGGATTGTAACTGCTGCCCTCCTGGCACCTCAACGACTACGTTTGTCAAGACAGCGCTAGAACTCTAGCTTAGTTACGAGGGCATGAATCCTGGAAGCGATTTTTCAGAAAAGCTCGCAGCGAGAATTTCGAACGATTAGTATTTTATTTATAATCGTCGGGTTTTTAGAAGTTCAGCCCGGTGCCGTTATAAAATCGCCCGTCCGTATCGCGACTTCCTTTCGTCGGTCTATTGATCTTGTTGCTAGGTGGTCGTAGCGCGGTTCTTTCGAATGTGGCGTGGTGCCGGGGGATCGGCAGCAGATGGCGGCACGTGCGCAGTCGCCGTAAAGTGACAGCTCGAGGAACTGTCAGCGGTACGCGCACCGCCGCGTTTCTGCTGCAAATAAACGTTTTGCAACGCGACGAGACGACGGTCGTATCTCGTCGCGGAGTGTTCCGTTGTTTCGAGGATCGCGAGGAGATCACGGTAGACGAGTAGGCCGGTGCAAAACTCGGGAGAGCCCGGCGAAACGGTGGGTGTGCACGCAAGAGGGAACGGCTTGCCGGCTCGGCCAGTCTACTGGAAGATTCCATTGTGAGTGGGCTTTCAAAAAGTTTTATCCCCGAAAGGCCAGTGTTTTCGCGGGTCCCGTCGTTCGCCCGTGGATGAAAGCCGAGCCGAAAGGTATTTAAACGTTATCTCAATCACGCAGAGTCGCGCGCCGCGTGGATTAATGGTTATTCGCGAAACGCGGCCTATTAGAAAGGTTGAGGTTACAGCGGCCGCTGGGTTCAGCTGGCCTCTCAGCTGATGAACGAACGCACCGACCGGTTTACCGTGCCTCCTTCAAAAACCCTCGACCCCCATCCTTCTCTCGCCCGTTGTGCTTACAGTTCCTCCTTTCCGAGATGATTATCCCTGGATTTTCGCGAGCTACAACTTGCCGCGAATACCGTGTGCAGCTTTCTTACCGTGACCCGCGGAGTGTGTCAATCCCCGATCATTCCGAGTAACCTCTTTCCCCTTAATCGTGACATTCCACCTAGTGTCTCCCGTTCGTCCACCGTTCGAGCGGATCGTCTTAATCGCCGATTGCTAGGGCCGATCGAACGTCCCGAGTCAACGGCCCCCTGTCTCTCGTTCGTATTCGACAGTGTATCCCTGTCGCTTTGGTATTTTCGGTGCAATCACCTACATCGCTTCTGTATGCGTTTCTCGTTCGGGTGTGCTTTAAAAATTCCGGCAGCATCGAACGAAATATCGATAGATGTTCGTAAGAGCGATTTAACGGTGCGAGGCGGCTCGGGTCCCGAACGCGGCCGGATCGATGCCGGGATCGATATCGATGGGGGGAAGCGTGCTAGGAAGGGAATCGCTCAAGTTCTCGTTGCGAATGGTTAAAGTGGAATGTCGTTGAACTGTCAGTCGGCCTGTACTTCGGGTTGTACTTTCGATCACCTGTAAGGCGACCGATGACCGCGTTTCCGTGAATGACTCGCCGGGTCTCTCTCTCCTACGGTGGAAACCTCTGGCTCGCGCGCGCGCGCGCGCGTGTGTGTGTGTCGGTGGCATTTGAAAAGCGAGGAAAAGTGTGCGCGTGCGACACGAAAGCGCGTTAAATCACCGATGAAAACTGATGGCCGCGCGACACGACCGTTATTGCTCGCAAATCGCGTCGGTTTTCCGTGAAGCCTCGGTCCGAGGTCACCGCGCCCGGCTGCAGCTGAGCACCCAGCTGACGAATGGAGGCTGCGACCGGTTCGCCATCTTCCTTCCTTCTTCTTCGCCTTCTTTCTTTTCTTCGTTTTTTTAAAGGCCACCTCCTTCTTTTTCCCTTTAAATCGCCTTTCACGTGTTCCTGCCGGGCCTCCTGCCGTCCTCTTCTCGTACTCCCCCCTCTCCCCCAAGCCTCCCTCCCTTCTCCACCCCACCTCTCCGCCGCTCGCCGCCTCCACCGTCTTCTGCACCGTTTCCTCCTAGAAAATGGTATTGTTCGTGGTGCACGTCGCGCGCGCGGTCGAGAACGCTCGCTCGACTTCGCCGAACCAGTTCCCCCATACCGTTTTTCTTTGTGCGTCCTCCTCGAGCCGTGTTTGAGAGCCGCGCGCGCGACACGGTTTGCTGTCTCGAGGCGAGACATACCGGGAGTGTAACGCGCGCGTGATTTCGAGGGCGCGATCGTACGACCCTTAACCTCTCGAGCGTTTTAGCGCTGGATCCAGCGCACCGCGCGCTTCTTGGCGATTGTAAGGACGCTTAATTACCATATTTATATACCTGTCGGAATTTAGCAACATAGTTAGACACCGTAAAATCAGGCCTGAAAACACCAGACATTGTTGAAGTCGTCGACAGGAATGGCCACTCATTACCATTGGTCTATCTTTTGCGCAACTATTTCAAGCCCCGTCAGCAAAAGCTGATATTGTTTTTTTTTCTCTTACCGTTCACATCGTTCGCTCGGTAGATCCGCTCGCGTGTCGTTGCTAGTAGCGAAGTGAGAAATACTTCGTCGACAGAGAGGGGGCCGCCGGTAATGGGAGCATCCACCTTGTGCCCGTCTTAAACGCTGCGTAATGCACATGTGCGCGACGATTATATCTGCGTTAACCGCTTGAGAGGTTAAGGAGTGTTCCCGAGCAATGCCGTTTATCTCGCGGTGCATCGTCGCCGACGTGATCCTGATACCGTGAATTATAATATCGAAGACGTGGCCGACGTTCGGCAGGAGAGGGGAGGGGGGGGGGGGCAGAGCGAGGTGCTTTGAATAATGAAGAGCCCGATAAATATTTACGCCCGTCTCTCGTCCCACTCTGTTGAAGGAAGTTCCAGCGTGTATTAAAGTAAGTTTCTCCCCGACGCTCTTGTATGACAGTAGTCGCGATGAATTATTCGGGATGCCGCGTAAAGTTTGACGCGGGGCCGTCGATACGGGTCTCTAGACTGGAGAGGGGGAGGGGGAGTTACATTGCCCACGAAAAAAGAAAAGAATAAACCGTCGGTGCGTTCGGACACGCGATGCGCTAGGGGGAGGGGGGCAGGGGTCTCGCGGTACGTATAGCCGAGCCGGTTCGGTTCCTGGCGAGCCCCCGAGTATAATATCCATCGCTATTTAAAAGCAATCGGGCCTCGCGTGCTCGCAACCCCGAGATCGTGAGTCACCTGACTTCGGACTCTCCGCTTCGCTACTTCTTATTGTGCTCGATTGCCTAATGAAATAAGAGAGCCCGACGGCCGTGCCACCGTTTTTCCTTCGTTCTTCGATCCTTGCTTCTCCGCCGTAATAAAATTCCTACGGTTTAAATAGCCGCCGCGCTGTTACGTGCCTACGACCGTGGAGAATCGAGCCGCGCGAACGATACCGTTTAAAACCAATTCAGCAACGAGCCGGTTAATTGCAAATGTTGCGGCGCCCAATGACACTGGTAATCGCTGGATTCTAATGCAACTGCCACGCAGTTTGTACATCGTTCTACGTAGCTACCCGACCGAGTCAAAGATCCGCCAGAGCTGAAGTCTCGTTGCTCCGTGAAATATGTACTTGACATTTGGTTCGCGTTTAAATTGCACAGAAACGTGGACCGTCAACTATTTCGGGCGTCGTATTTCAGTATCGGTGGCCCGCAGTTTGGTACACCTTTCGACCCTGCCACCGTCGAGTCCACTCGATCTAAAACGACTTTCCATACTTTCCACGACTTTGTCCTGCCTTTCGACTTCTATTCCAGCCTCGGCGAGTAAAGTAAAATCGATTCCAGGTCAAAACAGAGCAGTCTCGAATTACTCCGATCCGTTTATTGCCTTCCCTTTCATTACCAATGATTTTTTTTTGCTCACCGTCTTAGGGAGCAGTGTTTCTCTTTACCGCAAGGTCCGCCTTGTTCCCTGCACCAGACGCGGTTACGCGAGAGTCACGAACAGAAAAAAGACCCGCACAGGGAGCCGAGCGCGCGGAATTACCGCTCTCCCGCTAGTCCGGTGATTCGGAATTGCGAGCTTGCCATCGGTGGCACGCGATTCGTTGCGTCGTCGGTGCTCCCCCGCGCCCCGTCCTGCCCTCCATCGTCCTGGAAACGTCGACCCCGTGACAATGGACATTCGGCCAAATTAAATCGCTCGAATTCGCCGATTCGACGCGGATAGTCACGCTGTCGCTGTTTAGTTTCGCAGGAAATCGATGGGGGGAAAAAAGCGGGCAGGCCGATGGGATCGAATTGTCTCCGGGCGGAGCGTCGATTCGACACAATACGCTCGTCCTGGAGAGTCGATTGCGTTTTATTGGGGGGGGGGGGGGGGGGCGAGGATTTGTTCGCGTGTAGCAAGCTTCCGTCAATCGCAGCCTTTACCTTTACCTTCGTTTTCGCGATGGGTAGATAGCGTGCTATCGATCCTTCCAGTAGAATCCATCCTTTGGCGAACGTGGGATGGGATCGGATACGGGGACACTCGCCGGCTCTGCCGCGAAAAACTATCTTGCGGGGGCTCGGAAGGGTATCGAAAGACCATCGTCGATCGATTTCTGCGTGGATCCCCGCGCTAGGGACTACCACTGGGCGAGGAGGCGTTTGCCGAGCGACCTCTATCGAACGTGTTATCGGCTATCCAGCCCGCGGACACAGGCCCCGATATCGATTGCGCTTTTCGAATCGTGAAACGCGATTATTCAATCTCGTATGACACGGTATTGCTCGAACGGCTGTTGTGCGCCCCGCTGTCTGCCAGCGGCCGTAGTAACCTCAGTGTCTCTCAACGCCAGCCGACGCTGGCATTATTCTTAGCCATCGTTCGTAGAAATAACGCGCTATCGGCTCCAATCGATCTGCACCGGCCGATAGGATCGTGATTCGGCGTAGTCGCGGCGATAGATTCATTCATCGCCGTTAAGGCTTGTTTCTACGGGACGCTCACCGCCCACGAGTCTCTGCCTGCCTTTAGTAGGGAAACGGTCCGACGCTCGTAGAGTAATCCGTTTCTCTTTTATCGAAGAGCAGCCTCGAGCCGGTGTGTCGAACTCCCGATCGATAGCGGGCGAGTGTTTCTTTTCGCCGAGCGTCGTGACTCGAGAGTGTCAGACCGTTAGGTTTGCTTAAGCAAATCGCCGGGGCCCCTTTATATGATCCCCCATGGCGGGTTCGATGGGCGCGTTAAAGTCTCGTCAAGCTCTGGCTGCCTCAGACCGGGTTAGGCTTCGAGGCTCGCCTCTCTTGGATTTTCGTAAATAAAATTTACGGTCGTTGAACTTGATCGCGGGGTGCGCGGCTAGGGTCGCCATCGTGCACACGCTGCCGAAGCGACGGGGACGGGGAGAGGCCAAGAGAGATCCGGCCGAGGTTGGGTCGTTTATTCTCGCTTGAAACACGATTAAAGCCCGTTGGTCCCGGGCGAATTGCTTTCGTTCGGGTTACCGAGACAACGGGGGCCGGGCGCAAAGACTATTTTTTCGCTGGTCGGAAGCCCAGCGCGCAAGCCAGTTTCCGCTTCCCGCCGGCCATTGGAAGCTCTCTTCCGATGCCGGTCGAGCAAGCTTGATCGTCCCCGCGCGTCACGAATCGCTGTTGCGTGGGCCTCTTCGATTCGCCGACTTCGCGAAGCTGGAGCTTTTAAATCGAGGGTTGGGGAACAGAGGGGATCCTCTTTCTTAAGGGGTCACACAATTTTGAAGCCTAAAAAAGCAGCTACTTTTAAGATGTTTATTTTTTTCTTGGAGAAAAATGTTTCATTTTCACTATCAATATCTGTCAACAAAAAAACTTGTATTCTTTTAATCGAATAGCTAACAGAAAGCCCCGAGCAGCCGGAATATAACCAACGAGATCCCAGCTACAATTAATCAAAGTTCCGCTGCGTTAATATGCGTGACAATCTAATTCTTCCGTTACCCGAATAAACAACAGCGACGGAGGCGATACATCCGTTGCAACGAGCCTCGGTGTGCATCGGCCTCCCCTCTCTTTTCCCCCCTCCATTCAACGAGGTTACAATTACAAGTCGATCGAACGCGTCGCGAAACAACAGCGGGGGGGAACGTAATAAAACGTTAACTCATTGTTTGCGCTGAAATCGAGAGCCGGTTGGATCGCGTGCCCGGCGGAGGTGGGTAGAAATTTTCGGAGGTTGGCTGCGCGTCCGAGCGCTCACCGGTGGCATTAAACAATTTCCAGGGCACCCATCCTCGGTGTTTCTGTTCCGCGGAGCCGGCAGCTAGGTGGTGCATTCCCCCGTTGAATATTTATCAGACGTCACGCCCGATAACAATCGGTCGATTGTTTAATTCCTCGTATATACGACGCCCGGCCGCTGTCTGCCGGCTCGCGCGCGATTGTTCGCGTGAACGCACGTTTCTTTCTTCTCTCTCTCCCTTGTTTTTTTTTTTTTTTTTTTAAATCCAGGATACAGGTACGCGTAAAACAGCCCGCCCTCCCCTCGCCCGTGCGAATTTCTTTCCCCATTATACTCGAGGTTTTGAAGTGCAAGAAAAATAGCCTCCGTTACAATGGGTAATTTTCGTGCCGCGGGTTCATTTAGATGGAGAGATTGCGCGGTAAGTGCCCCCCTCCCCCTCTGTTCCCTCCCTGGCCGCGACACTCGAGCCTCGGGATTCAGCTGAATCGAATCTATCCTAGATCAGCCGCGGAGGAGCGGCCCGGAAGATTCTCCCTGGCTCCTCTCGAAAATATCGAGACCTCCGCTCTTCCGATAGAATCCCTCGAACCCGGGCTATCAAGCCTCCAGCGATTCACGATCCCCGCGATAGTCGAGCGGCGTACGCGAAAGCTGAACACGCGACTACCTTATTACTCTTCTCAGAGGGGGGAGCGCAGCGTCGCGAACTCGTGCTCCCCCCCCCCCCTTGAGTTTTCCAAGACTCGAATCGTGCTCGCAATCTGGGGTCTGCGGCGTTTAGCAGCGACTCGGAATAGAGCTCGTTACCATGTTCGTGCTCGCGTCAGGCAGAAATACTGCCGGCCGAAGTTACGCCTAAGCCCTTAACGAACTTAGACTTCGGGCAACTCTGTCGTTTCTTCCTGGATAGCGCTTCTTGCCGGTGCGAGGCGGGGGCTTCGGCTGTTTAGAACGGCCCGCGGAGGGAGCGGCGAGGTGCCCGGCGGAGGAGGGTCGTAAAATATCAGGGTCGTGCGAAAATCTCCGCGATGCTTAGTAGCGATCGGTCGATCTTCCGTGTCCTTTCTCACGGATCCGCTGGCGGGGATCTCTAGGCGCACCGCGGGCTTCTGTGCGAGCGGTATTGCGCGCGGAACGGGAGCGGCGCTGCGCGAGCGAGGAGACGGCGCGCCGCGAAAAACCTGTTCTACTCGAAAGCGCGAATCGATCTACGTTTTTGCGCGGCTGCTCGCTGACCCCTCGCCTCTACCAAACTGACCTCCCATCGCTCTGTCTATCCGCGGCGAACTTTCCCGCCACTCGTCGACACGGGGATACCTGTTCGTAGAGGAGGTGGAGAACTATCGATAGTGTTGACTATCGCGTGTTATCGAATGTGATGAAAATTTAATAAAATATATATGCTTTAAAGTATTATATTTGATTTTTGTATTTCATTTTATTTTACATATATTTTATTAAATTTTCATCTCATTCGATGATATCGATAGTCAACACTATCGATAGTTCTCCACCTCTACCTGTTCGACCTCCGAAGATTCCTGCGCGTAAACGTTTTGATTGACTTCTCATAGATGGTATCTTCCGAGTTAGACTCCACTCGATTTTCGAGTACTAACCGTACGTCGATAAACATGTTTGACGAGCGTGTACTACGTGGATCCTTAACACCTTATCAGTCATTGCGCGCGCGCCTGGTGTACCGCTATCTCTTATCGCGATCCTCGAAATCCAATCTTATCTCGCGCCTACTGCCAGCAGACACGCGTGATCGAAATACTCGAATCCTGTTTGCAACATCTGGTCCGGCTGCGATTCGTTTAACAGATTCCCAAGGCTAGCGGGGATCGGCGGTGCCGTTCAGACGCGCATCCCGCGCGTACCCCCAATTTGCCTGTCCTCGGGGTTGTTGGCCTGGCCGGGCAGCAAACTCGAGGGAATGATTGCGCGTACCGTTATCGAAATCGAGGCGGTCGCCGCCCGGCGCAAAATAGGAAAGTGCATTGGATGCTCGCGTGGCATACAGAAGCTGTGCAGCCGTACTCGGTGAACTGTCGAGGCTGTTGCGCAGGCCAGTGCCGTGCCTACCGGTCCTTTTCGCCGAGCATTCGCCGACTTTCGCGTGGCCATCCACGCCGCCGCGTGCAGCCCGCTTTCTTTTCGAAACTACGGTTTCCTTTATTCCTACCAATCCGGCGCCAACCAACGCTCCCCGCGGAACGTTAGCCCGACCATTTTCCCCTCTATTTTCAGGCCCCCCCGCGAAAAGATCGGTATGCAAATGCTTTCCCGAAGGTGGGGCCTTTCATCGGATCGATTCGTATCCCATCTCTCGATAGCTCCGCGGTGGTTTTAATGCTCCCTCTGCCCCTATCCGCGAGACGCGCGTTTCCCTCGGCTTCTCTTCTGTCCCCGCGGGTTTCTCGGTCAGCCAACGAGCACAGCTGACGGTGGCGGGAAGATACTATATAATTAGAAAGTATACGCGTAGCCATGTGGCTCGGTTTAAGGTGGAGTCTGCGAGCGCGTCTTTGCGGGTCCGCGGGGAGGCGAGCAGCGGTCGTTAGCGGTTTGCTTATTCGCGCTTTTAGTTCCGCTCCTATCGTCCTCTTTTTTCCCCTCGGCATCCGGTTGTAGCTATCCGCGGGGAATCGTCTCTCTCTCTCTCTCTCTCTCTCTCTCTCGCTCTGTCCCTCTTCCTCGCCGGCGTTCGCTCGAAATCCGTGAGTACCACGCACGCTTCGATGTGAACGCAATTAGGAGCACCAGCAGGGCCTGGCACTTTAAAGGTTCGGTTAACGCTTCCCTGCCTCTCGACGTGGATTTTACCTGAAGGGACAGGAAGATCCGTGTCTCGATTACAGGGGCCGATGAGCACGTTCGGTCGATTTGACTTGGCTAGGCGAAAAAGGGGTGTCTCGAGGAGTCTGGGACAAAGTTTAGGGCAGGGGAGGCCTGGCCGTGGCCTGATCCTCTATCTGCCTACCGAGTCGCGCAGATTCGCCTTAGTTACTTAACTCCGCGGAGATCGTAGGAAATCGACGAGGCGGGTAGCGGGGTCCCTGCAAGATCGGTTGCGTAATTAAAAGTCGACGCGCGTTCGGCAGGGGGCGAGCCCGAGGACCACGGTGATTCGGGGGCCCCGATAATTCGCCGGCTTGATTACGAATCGCTCTCGATCGACTCGATGGCTCGCGTGATTGCTCGAGGAAATTCTTTTCACCCTAAAGGGACCGCTAATGGGGTCGTTCGCGAAGCTTGTAGGGTTGAATTGGACACCTGGCGGGGAAATGACGGCGCTCGTGAAAAGTATCGGTAGTCCTCCTCGTGATCGAGGCCGGATGGGTTACGGCAATCATCGTGACACGCAAATCGGCGGCCGATCAATGCAATAATCGTGGCGGGTACGTTATAGTAAAACAGAATAGTGAAAATCTAGAGACTGTTACATCGATTGCCTTGGCGAATCCATTTTTCACGGCCTCCTCTTTTCGAATTCGAGGATCCGCAGCACAGGAATCTCTCCGCTCCGTTGGAAACGCGCGTTTCATTTCTCGCATTTTCTTGCCGCTTTCAGCAGGCTCTCACGGGCACGCCGCGTGTGTACCATACCAGAAAAATAATGTCAAGGGAGCGGCCGGACGTATCTGTTTCTCAGTGTAAAGAGAAGAAAAATGAATTTTCGCCGGTAGGAGCGTGAGCTAGTCGAGTGGCAACCAGTCTATCTCTCTCTCCCTCTCTCATTCTCTCTCTCTCTCTCTCTCTCTCTCTCTCTCTCTTTTTCTCTGTCTCTCGTGATTTACGATTCCACGATAAGCAGTTGTTCGTCATGACTCACGACAAGGTACCTACACCGCGGTTGGGCTCGCTCGTCCGCTGGCCGTTCGATCCACTCTTACGCGAATTTTTAACCAGTGCAATCGTTTTGCCAGTTTCAAATCATTCGAAGGACCGTTCGACGATTGAGAATGTCAAAATATTCTCAACACTGGTTTCTAGTTTCTAATTCCAACTCCACGCGCTCTTACGGCAAACGAAAGAAGAGTGTAGGGTAAGTCCGGGAGACGCGGTCGGGCCGGAGAGTTGGTCGAGTCGCTATATTTCAGAGTCTATACGTAAAAACGCATTAAAGTGCAGACCAATTACTTCTCTAGAAGCCAAATAGTTGAATAAATACGTCATTTCGCTACCTTCTGTGTTTTTCTGGATTTATAAGCTGTAAAAGGTAATTTGAGGTTACGTTTAAACTCTTTTGTCAAACACCGGTGTACAGAAATGTACTTCTAAGTTTATTTCCGTTTAATGTTTGGGATAGGAAGATAGGAGAGATGTTGAGTGACAATACAGCCAAAGTATTTAGCCACATTAACTCTTCCACTCAAAGCTAACGAGAAGACCATTTCTTGCTGCAGAAAGGCGAGATGGTTGAGTTATGATTTTTTTATTTTTTATTACTATTTTATTATTATTTTTGTTTATTTAGTTCATTTATTCACTTTTGTGTTTATTTGCCTTGCTAATCGCCAGTAGGTAGTCACTTTTTCTCTGATGCGTTCTTCACTTGTCTAGCGTAAACAAATTAAATATCAATGAATTTGTAGTTATATTCACTCATAAATAATTTCGCTTTATCCTTTCTTAATTTTTCATGAATAATTATGCGAGTGGTCTCCGCCAACGACGAAAACCGTTTCTCCCGGCACCTCGGGCGAGGTGGTCAGATGTCGCGACTTCAATTTTCAACCCGATTTACAATAAATATTGTCCTAAAGCAAATATCGACCATTTTTTTCTGAAATCAGCATAAAATTCTGAACACACAGGTTTGTTCCGATAAAATAAGTAATATCTATATTAGTTTTAATAGCCATTTTATATTAGGTCGGCGGCGTCTCCCGGATTGACCGTAGGTAGTGAAAAAGTCTGGGACTTGAGAAACGTTCGAAACTCCAATGATATTCGAAGTGGCTCGATGGGCCTCGAAGCTAACTGCAAGTGCGTGGTCGCGCTGCTGCTCCTCGCGCGCATTCATACAACGAAACGCACTATTCGCGCGTGTAACACTCGACACGCTAATCCTCTCTCTCTCTCTCTCTCTCTCTCTCTCTCTCTCTCTCTCTCTCTCCCGCGGTCCCGCTCGCCGCCAGCTTTTCGCTTTTCAAACACGCTTCGAGCATTACCGCCTGTGCCCGCGCCGCCGCCCGCTTGCTCGTGCACGTTGCGCCGAGCAAACAGGGAGGAGCCATCTTGTCCGGATGATTTACATGAGATCTTGGCGGCTCCTCCGCGCTGAATTAATATGCGCGCGTGCACGCCCGCCGCGAGCGGCTTGCGCCACGCCAGGCTCCTTCTGCACGTTACTGCACGCGCCTCCGCGGCCCCGTATGTAGGTGATCCGGGAACGTAACGCGTCCTCCCTTGGACGAGCACCGTTCTCCTCTCCCAGCGAAACCGTTGCCGACTCGGCTCGAAAAGGTGTCGGCGTTTACACGCTTTGCGCCCGGCAAAATGTTGCTGTTCCTCCTCGCTTGCAGCCGTTTACCGTGTCCGTCTCGCAAGCTTTCTACGGGAGCAGAGCGACGGACAGATTCGACTCCAGCCTAGGAATGGCGCATCGTCCCCGCGACTTCTAATTACTTAACCACGGGTGTCGGTGCCCCCCTCGCGTCGTCGTTTATCATTTCGTACCGGGTGATTATCCGACCCCGTACGAGGGGCCATACACGCCATCGTCCACGAGGAGCACGCGATCCTTCCCTCTCCCGACGAGAAGTCCTCCCGGATCATCTTGGTCAGCGAAGGCCGGGCGCATTGTCCGCGGCGGAGGAGCGGCGCGTTCCTCTGTATCTCGATTAGCTATCGGCGCGATACCCCCGCAGGTACCGCGTCCGAGGCACGCTCCGCCGAGCCTCGGAGCCGCTCGACGATCTAGGCCCCCGGATTGTGTACGGTGCCATTGTCTCCGGCGTCCTCCTCCGTCTCGCGAGGGCTGATTAAAATTCATAGAAAGTGCAAATTAACCGTGACGCTTACGGCCAGGTGTTCCTACGCTAAGCAAGGATTCCGTACGGACCCGATACACCGGGGCTGGCGTGCGTGACTAAAGCCTCGTCCACGCGCACGTTCGCCCCGGCCCGTGGTACGTGTCGCGGCTCTATTCGCCCACTTACTTGGTCACTGACGCTCGCGCGGTCCTAAGATCCCCGCTGTCCTGGCACGATTCGCGGGGCGTTATATAACGAGGCCTGCGCGCGGGCCATGCCCTGTCGCGAATAATTATCCGTAATTAAGTGGCGCAATCGCTGGGCTCGCCGAGCCACCTTGCCGACCGTCCGATGCCTGCTTTCCTCGATATTCTTCCCCGCCGAAACGGAGGTGTGACCCAGCGCGCTTCTATCGCGTCGCGCGTCCGTCGTTTACGATCAATGGGATAGAGGCTTTAAGCCGACGGCGAAGAAGTCGTGGAACTTTTTGCCCGCTCGGCTCGTCGAGGACTCACTGGGAATGGAATGTAAATGGGGACGTGTGGGTAATTGTCTCGTGGAGGCTATGGAGCGTAACGATGCCTCGTGCGTAACTCGATTTTCTGGTGTTTTTTCTCCTCTTAGTTGGGGCGGGGAATGATGAAGGGGCATCGCTTATACGGGGTCAGAATCTCGAACTCTCGAGTCCGAGAAAACTCGGCTGCTTTCCACGTCGATCGGCGGCCGTTTCAGGGTCCACGCTGGCAACATTTCATTTTCGCCGGCCGCACGGACGCTTATTAAGATCGCGCGATCTCTCGCTGATCTCGCGTTCCACTTAGCGGGGTTCTTTTATTATTCCCTCGCGGCTGTATCGATGGTCGCGCGATACAGTTTTAAAAGGACTCTTCCCGCCGGGATATCTCCTCTATCAGGCCACCAAGGATTGGCAACGAACCTTGCCCACTCCCCCTTTTCTTCTATTCCTCACTTTCTACTCCGCCTGCACTTTAACTGCGCGTCGGAGAGCGAAGAATCTTTCCCCGGCTAACAATGCTGAAACCGCTTTGACACAGGGTGCGTCGGTCCCGTCGGCAAATATTTGCCCGACAGCTTATCAGCGGCAACGTTGACTCGATGATAATGCCGGTTGTCGTGCACGGCTGGCCAGACAGCCTATTCCCCTTTCGCGAACCCGTCGGTCCTCGGAGCCAGATGAATCGGCGGCTCGGGTCGCTCAGCGACGGTGACTCACGCCGGAGTCTAGAAAAAGGACGGAGGTAGATGGAGCCGAGCGCTGACAGTAGGATAGCGACGACGCAGCGACGGTGTCGTTAATGACGGACGAATTCTACCAGCCGAGAAACCGTCGGTCTGCTCCCTCCCTTCTCTCTCTCTCTCTCTCCTCGTCCTTTTCACCTCCTCCGCCGTGGCCGCTCGCTTCGGACGAAGACGCGTTATTCCACGGTCGTGGCTCGCGCGAGATCGCGCTGCAGATTTCTCCTTGGCAATCAGGGTCGTATTCCGCCTCCCTCTACGCGGCCATCTCGAGCGTTCTAGCCTCGTTTCCGCCTCGTCCCTCCCGCCGCACCGGTATTACGCTATTATCCATCTCTCGGCTGTTCTACCGCCGACGGTCTCGCTGGTAACAGAGCCGACGCTAGACCGGTCAGTGGCGTGTTCGATCCGTGAAATTTCGTCCAAGGTCCCTGGAAGACGCGCAACAAGTGCTGCACGCCGGCCACGGAGCGGCTTGCCGCATCGTCGCCGGCCAATGCCATTGGGCGGATTGCTCGGACGCTCGCCTTCCTCGCAGATTACCAATAGAATGCCTCCGCCTGACAGCCGAACGGGGTCAGATCGGAGGATCCCAAGCGAGATGGAAGAAAGTGGACGGAGATAAACGAAAGCCAGTTACGCTTGCGGCTAAGACTCGCGGTTGCCAAATTCCCCGAGTCTTTATCAAGCCTGTGCGGGGATAACGAGCCTTCTTCTCCCATTCTTCGCAGCCCGATGCATCCTTGCGCCTCTGACGCGCGATTAAACGGTTCAGCGGCGTTGAATCCGCGAAACTCTGCCCGCCAGGAGACTAATGCTCAACAAGTGTTGCACGCACGGCCTGGAAACCGTACGTCGCGACCCTAGTGGCCCGTCACTGTCGTCGTACACCCGTGCCTCTGTTCCATCCTCAGCGGGGAGGCTTGGCCGCGGCGGATACGGCTGGCGAGCGATTATTAAGTTCATTATTTTAGGTGCCGGTTTCTCTTACTTGCTATGCCGGCTCCGTTCGATCGGAGCTCAGGCCTGCCCGTTGCGTTTACCGCTGGTCGGCGGCGTTAAATCCGTGAAATTCAGTTCCCCACTGTGCTCTAGAGTAAAACGCTCAACAAGTATCGCGTGCGCGGGTACCGTACGTTTAGCCAGCGACTCGGCCGTAATTTTAGGTTAACGAAAAGCGGGAAGGCGGATATATTAAGGACATTATTTTCGGTCCCGTACACCTTAGTCAACGCGGCATGCGTAACCAGCCTGCTCGCGAAGTCCAGCAGTCTCATTCGCGATTTATATTGGCCCGCGACGTTCAACCCACGGAGAATCGTGTCTTCTCTCGCTTCGAGTATCATAATAGCCGGGATAATTACGCGGTGAATTATCGATCATTCGCGTGGACGCAGAAGGGCGCGGTGAAATCGTTAAGCAGATTATTGCCAGTCTGCTTATCGCTTCTTATCGAGCCTCTCTTTCTTCTTCCAGCGGTGGATCATTCCCGCGCAGCTGTTGGTGCCCACCGTTTCCTTCATCTTCCCTTAAAATCCTTAAATCTCCTCCAGTTTGCGGTCTTGCGGGTCACCTGGACGCAGCAACTCTGTCGTCGCCGTTAAGACGGCCGCTCAGATCGCTGGATACCTGCTACCTCTTCCCGCAACCATCAGATACGCGGTTTTCGAGATTCACGTTATCTGTGGCTCGTTCACGACGATTCGCTGCCACAGTGGAACGACGTAAGGGCAATAACTGGACGTGGCAATTACTTCCAAACGATTTGGAGTTTCATTGTAAAAATTTGCACACTTTCAATTCGTGTTGAGTAGATTAACTGAGATTTAGAAAAAATAATTAGAATCCTTCTGGGCTCTCTCTAAAAAACGAGGGAACTTTAAAAAAATTCTGAAACTTTGTGAATATGTGGGGAATTTTCTTCTGATTACAACGCAATTTTTGTTTGCTACCCAAATTCACTCTAAGTGTAATTCACCCCTGAAAATCCGGGTATTCTCCAACTTTGTGTTATAACTCGCGAACTGTAAAATAGATTTATTTTATTAATCGCAGATAGTAGCAGGTCATTTCTCTACTTCTTAAAACCTTACCATTAAAGGATTAAATTCATGTATTTCAGACCTTAGGCGACTTTGAGCAAAACTTTAAATCACTAGTTGAATTATTATAGTATCGAGTGTAACGCATGTTTGTTTTATACAGTTGTTTAGTGCTGAAATCCAAGTTAATTAAGAATGTTTTCTGTACAAAATCGTTAATAATAAGATACTCATTAATATGTAAAATATCGAGCACTTATGAAGTAATAGGATTTATGCAATACTTGTTTAAAGTGGTGCAACCGAAAGACAAAAAGACTGAAATTTTCATACAGGTCAGATTCATATACAATTGTATCAAGCCTGATGTGAATATAAAGCTTATTTCTTTGTGTTTTCTAATGCTACAGACACTTAATAAAGATTTAATGAAACTATAGAACAGAATGTCGACACTTCAAACTTCGGCCGGATGTCTAAATAAATAAGACATGCTCGTCCCACAGTGCGCCGTCGGAAACGAGCGGAATACCGGCGCGGTTATATCGTATATTTCACTAACAAAGTAGATAGGTCCGAGCCTGGACGGGCAACGCTCGCGGCCAGGCGATTACAGCGTTTCACAATGCAGCGCGGCGGCTCACTTTTACCCAGCCAGCACGGCCACCGTTTATTCCATTCAATGTCAGTTTTTGCAACCCGGCCGGGCTCCTGAGGTAGACCGTCGCCTTATCTCCGAGCGTTACATTCAATTAACCGGGGAATAAGTTGCCGGACGGTCGGAGCGTTTTCGCCGCGCGTTTCGCCGATAAATCCGAACCCCTTGGATCCGCGGCGGATAAGGAGCTCGGGGATCGTTAGCTCGATCGCGACCACGGTGCTCGAGATCGATCCAATATCCGCGCATCGTCTCCCCCGGGTAGTTGTCCCGGCTGGTTTTCGCGGGCCTTCGGTAGCCCGTGGCCAGCGTTATCGCGAATTTCTCGCGTGTCGCGGGCCCGTAACGCCGACTCGGCACTTTTGCAATTTGCGCTAACCATCGAGCTACACGGCCGTAACGACGCCCCGCGTTTAACCGGCTTTTTGTCGTGCACCGTTATCGCCGAATCGATCGGACAGCCTTTCGTTCGGCCGTCCACAGGTGAATTTACCGATCCGCGCGCGGAGACGGGTGTTCGGGCTTTGCACTTTCGGGGGTTGGAGAAATTGCGGTGAATGCCTATCGGGGAATATTTATTTCAAGGATATTCCGCGCGACGCGTAAAGGTCTTGCAAAGTTTCGGCGGCTCGTTGCCGGAATTTTGTAAGATCTCGTGCGGCTTTAATGGCCGGTGAATTACAAGCGGGCACGGGGAATTTCGTTGGTCGCGTTATCGCGGCCGAGTTAAAGGTGAGCATCGACGCGGACGATCCGGCCGGCGTGTCGAAACATCGCGGCAACTGCACGCCGAGTTTATAAATACGCGATCGGAGAAATTGCATTTTCACGGTTGCATCACGGTGCAGCGCCAGCGGTTTAACCGAGGCACCACGGTCGACCGTGATAACTCCTTACGGTTCGCGGTAATTGCACGTGACGCGGATAATGATGGCCTGTTTAAGAAGGATATTATCGGGATCGTCGCGCGAAACGCTCCGGTCTCTACTAAAAACGTGAAAAAAACACGTTACATACGTCCTCTCTGGAATAATCTGCCGCTAGCGTGGTAAGGGAAATCTGTTTAAAACGATCCCTCGGGGTAAAATGATTCCTGGCTGTTCTACGGTTATTAGTGCTGATATTTCTTAATATCCATGTACAAAAGTTCAGCTTGCACGTCGTCGAGTGTCGCACGAAGTGCCATGTAAATATCAGGGCTGTGTGTGTTATAAACAAGAAAAAATCAAAATTACTGCCTTTTATCTAAGGTAAGCTCTTTTTGTTGTGCAACTTTTGTCATAAACGGCTTAGTGCGGCAGCTGTTTTTTTCGCGAATTTAATGTCAATTCAACAATCATTTATGTTCGTTACTGAATGTACTTGCTTATAAATTTGACGTTATATTCAACCACTGAATGTGAGTTGGATGTTTGGACTCGTATCATCCCTCTCTAGTACAGTAAAATGATCCGAGGAATCCCAGGGGGTGCGTGAAAAATTTGAGCCTGCGAAGCTGATCTCATTATCTTATGTTTGTTAGTTGATTTTAAGTATTTCTATTCATTGATTATGTACCAAAAATTATCCAAGATTTGATTTCTTTAAAAAATTGTTTTCATTTATCATGTTCGCATATTTTGTGAGTCTGTTTAATTTCTATTTTTCTTTAAATAAATCAATTCTTTTTAATGTTCGTCCTATTTGCTATCAGTGGGTATAAAATGATCCTAGAGGTCATTTTTCTAGGGGTCCCTCGTAGGGATTATTTTCAGAGGCATATGCCTTCACAAAAATTCGAATAAAAACTATAATTGATCAGGTAGATAAATTTCATCTAAGCCAATAACGATGTAGATAAACTATCTTACGAAAACTACTTTACTTTTATTTAAATAATACGCATTCCTATTTTTTTATATCTGCGTTCGAATATCAAGAATAATCAAGAATAAACGAGAAATTATAACCGGCATAGTTATGTGTACCCACCTCGAGCAAACCGTGCCCCTTAGTTTCAACTTTAATACATACCTCTGTTACGTTCGGTCCCAACAGCTCCCTCCACTTTGTCCCGATTTTATTTAATTTCAACCGGCGTTGGCCAGCGTTTTATCGGGCCCGTACGTACAGCCACGGGGCCCCTGACCATCCTTATATCTCGAAGACAAAGTACACGAATCAGGAATGCACGGCAACGTGCGCCGGCATACGGTAGCACCGCGCGGCATTAATAATTCATAGCGGCGCGAACGGGAAGGGTTAGGCTTTGGGGAATTATAAATATTTAGATCGTTCCGGAGATCGCCGCGAAGAAACGCGCTGGAAACGCTGAAACACCGTTTTGCGCCCTTTCTTTCCTCGCTTTCCTTTTTTTCCTCTCTCTCTCTCTCTCTCTCTCTCTCTCTCTCTCTCTCTCTCTCTCTCTCTCTCTCTCCTTCTCTCCGTTCCCCGCTCGGTTTCTTTTGTTTTCTCGGGCGATAAACCTCGGCCGTTATGCCGCACAGTTCTGTGCGTGCTGTGCGTGACTCTCCTCGGTTGCTCTCCGGTACCATGACTGTCGAATTTCTTTTCTCCTCCAACGCCTCGTTCTGCCGCTTGTATTTCGTCTGCTTATAAATATCGCCAGGTGGAACGTGGCCTGGAAACACCCCCCGAAAAAACGCGTCGACTTCGGCGAGGGTAGCGGGCTCGGAGATCCCACGCGCGGTATTAAAAGCGGATAGCGGACCAGCGGCGATGATGGATACGGCTCTTCTATGACGTATCGGCCGTGATGAATCGACGTTCGGCGAAAAACGCTCGGGGAGGCGGGTTCTAGGAAAGGATGAGGCGAAAAAAATGCGAGATCGCGAGCGGGCGGAAGCCGGGGGGGTAGGATCACGGATTACCGAGAAACGATTCGCCGCCGCGGGCGATCTCTGCGTTTACGCGATTGGCAAACGCGAGTTTACGCGCGTGGGATCGAACTCTTTCCAGCGGCGGCTTTTTACCGCCGCTTAATGCCACGGCTGAACGCAACACCGGTTTGTTGCAAAGTAGAATGCGTCCTATCCGTAAAAGGCACTGCCGCGGTTACGATTTCGCCCGACCTTCGTACGCCGTTGCTCCGGCCAGGTTATTATATTATTAGTCCCATTAATTCACCGTCTATTAATCTTCTCTGTTCTCGAGATTAGATTCACAAGCGGCATGCTAAGCCCTCGCAGGGTAATTGGGACCACCGTCGTACCTTCGCTCGCCTCGGTTGTCAGGGCGTTTCGTTTCAATTCGGTCCAACGAAGACCTGCCATTATTATAATGCTTTTCAATTCCACTCGAGCCTCCATGCTCGCGATACGTCGGTAGTAGCCATCTGTATTAGGCATTAAGGAAATTGCTTCTTTGGAACGAGTGTTTATTATCGCCATTTTTTCTTGCGAGCTGATGTACGGGAGAGTTGGGAATATCGTACTGGTCACCTAAATCGTATCTCATCAGTTTCTCAGTAATTAATGAATGTAAATGACATCTGACAATAAAAATATCAAGTAAATTCGAAATAAGAAATAGAAACAAAACCTTTTGAGCTTACACCCTATTTTGTGCGTGGTCAGGTATGATTGATGTAACTTTTTACCAGTTTATTTTAACTGATAATAATCAAACAATGTAATTTTGTCCTGTATTTTTGTATTTTTCTAAAAGCGGGTTTAATGTAGAATATTTTACATCCATTTTAAGTACATATTACATTCATTATAATGTTTAAATTGATATTTGTGAATAAATCGATCATGTTTCCTAAATCGTACCACTATAATCGTACCAGTAGGATTTGACAACTCGTATGTTATATAGGTTATATACGTATATTACATTCATATATATATATATATATATATATATCTCTCTCACATACAGGCCGCAATAACCTATGAATATATAATAACCTATATATATATATATATATATGTAACTATATAATAATCATTACTTTATGTTGAATATTTTCTCCTCTATTTGTTATTGATACTATTTTTAGTAGAGGTACGATTTAGAAGACCGGTTGCCTAAATCGTACCTTTTACAGTGTGTGACAAAAAGATTAATAAAAAATTAATTTGTTCCAAACAAAAGGTAAAGCATATAATAGTAGGTGCCTAAAAGATCAAGCTACAATATTCAATAGTCATTTGCGTTCAAATTAGTACCAAATATGAAATATAACGTAAAATGCCTTAAGTGGTACGATGTTGACAACCCTCCCCTACGAGTTAAAACGAAGTCACGATAGTTCGTAGACTTCGACGAAGTTTCTTCACTGTCGTTTCCGTTGCGAGTTTTGTTACAAGCATTATTATTACTTTTCTCAGACTCGTAGTCCGTTTCTTCCATCTACATCCACTTAGAACTAGATTCCCTTCGATCCACCTGGCTGCTCGGATACTTGTTTTTATCGATTAGAAACGTGAACAGGCCTCTGTTGGCATTGAGGCGGCAATTCGACGGCCACTCGAGCCCGAGCTCGCACATCGCGGAGGGAAATCGATGCCAGTTGCTCCGCATCGACCGTGCGAGCTCACCCCATTTTATCCTCCCCGAGATACTGGATAGCGCAGCCTCCCCCTCTCGACGGGTTGCGCCGCTCGCGCGGCCTCTCTTACTTCCTGACCCCGGCTAGCCTTGACCTAGGCCTTTCCTCGCGGGGGTCGATCAATCAATGGGAAGACTGCCGCGGCCTGACATCGACTAATTGCGTAAGCGGCCCGATAATGGCTCGTTCCTATTTCCAAGCCCCTGTACACTCCGGCCGGAAAACGTTGCGGGGGAGCTTTTCCCACCCGAGGCACGTTGCCGCGTCGTGTGACCCGCTGCGGGGCGCGAGTTAGAAGTCCGACTGTGCTTAGGAAGACCTTCCTCGACGCGCGGCACGATACTCCCGGCCGATTCTACGCCACCTGCCGCGACGAAATTTTTCCATCCTTCCGGACGATGACTGTGGGAGCCTCGATCGATCAGTGCTACCCGGATAATCGATCAGGAACGCGGATCCGCGCGAACGCGAGAGAGAGAGAGAGAGAGAGAGAGAGAGAGAGATCGTCCCGGGTGAACGTTTGCCAACCAGAATCGAGCAGCGCGGAACGGCTGCGTTAAAGTTCACAGTCGCCGGTTAGGGTTACCGAGCCTCGCGATTGTTCGTTGCGTAATGTTCGATCGGCGAGTAATCTGCTCGCGGCGCGGAGAGGTGCTTCCCTATTAGCTCTCGGTCACGCCGCCGGACGCGTTACCTTCGCCGAGCTTTGGATATCGAGCGGATCGGTGCCGATCGACCCGCTCAGCCGAAATAACGAGCCGGATTCGCTGCGGAAGCGCCGGGGCCTGTCGCGCGTTGCGCCGCGAAGCAATTAATTTAATTTAATACCGGGCAGCTTCGTGGAAGGACGGAGCTGCGAGGCGAGAGTTGTTTAGCTTCTAGTTACTCTAGTCATAGGAATCGCGTGGTCTTTGGACTGAGAATTTTAGCGGGGTTCGCGATCTTTCCTGTATTCGCTGAGCTCTTTGGCGATCGTTTAGCGCCAGCTTGGTAATTCGCTGCCGGCTAATGATTCGCGTGCACCTCTGCAGAGTTTCCTTCCTGCCACTTCGTTTCTTCGCGGTCCTTGGTACGTTTAATTGAGGGACAGAAAGGCGCGCTGCGCTCTGCTCCAAGAAATATGAGAAAATAGCTGGCTCAGTGGGTCAAAGCTTAGTGGAATTCTTTTTCTGTTTCTTAGCTCCGTCGCGTTCTTTGAATTTCTACGTATTTTTACCACGGTCTCGTTGCTCTCAATGCCCCGCCCCTCCTCTGGTTCCAGACGTCCGATGGATTAACCCGACGACGTTGAACCACGCGAAACCGAGGACAGCCCGCCCCTAATCAGACGGAGTTCTAGAGACGGTTCTCGGCTAGAGAGTCTGCGTAACGATGTAATGAACCATGTAAACGCGTCGCTGTCGCGATAACCGGAACACACGTGCCTCGAGCCGACGGGAATAGGCGACGAGGGACAGGGAGCAAACAGGGTCAGGATAATCAAGAGGAGAGGCGCCCGCGATCGATCGGTTTTCCTCGAAAGAAGCGCCCGATCGATCGTTACCATTCGAAGCCTAGCTCCGGTAAGATCGCCCAGCTTTCTTTCTCCTCTTCTCCTTTTTTCTCTCTCTCTCTCTCTCTCTCTCTCTCTCTCTCTCTCTCTTTCCCTCTCTCTCTCTTCCTGCCATCTTCCCCCGGTGCTAGATCGCCGCGCGATCGACTCGACAGTCGACACCGCCTACTTTCTATCGCCCTGAAACGACTCCCGAGGTGCACCGCCGGTAAAATCCCCGAGAAACGAGTTTTACGACCGATTCTCACGGCGAAACGCGACGAAACGACCGTAATTACGCGAGGATAGTAACGTCTGCGTCTCCTAGATCCTTCTATCCCTCTTCCCCTGTCCCACCCTCTTTTCCTTTGTTCGCGGGCTAAAGAGCCACTCCAAAAAGGGAACCGGAATGCGCGTAATAGTCGGATTGACCGCGTCGTCTAATCGATAGTCGTTCGTTCGACGAGCCTCGAGTTCCCGTCGTCGGGCATCTCGGGAACGATCGCTCTGGATTCATTAACAGGTGAAATGGCGCAGCGAGGTTCGATGGAGGTACAGGTGTCCTTCCGTTTGTTTTCCAGGATCTGAAGAGAACCAGCCTCGCAGCACAAGGGCCGGAGATAACGTTAGACGGCGCAGGTTCGATCTGTCTTCGGGATCGCGTCGAGGGAGACCTGTATAACGTTTGTACGCAGCGTCGCGAGAGTCGCGGGGGCAGAGGATAGGATAGAAAGTTTAAGGGAGCGATATAGAGGGGAAGTGTCGACGAGAAAGCAAGGCGAGATGTACAGAGATCCGAACGGCTCGTCGGGAAGCGGCTCCTCCACAAAGGGCGACGAGGTCGAGATCGTTAGCAGATTTTTGGCGCCGCTGTGCGCGAGGGATGAGACCGCCAGGAACATCGCCCTGGCGGCGGCCAGGAACACCGTCGAGGGCTGGCTCGGAGGGGTCGGCAGCCCGAATCACTGGGACGACACCGGCGAGATGGAGGACGCGGAGGATATCGGGGGAAAGTTCAAGAGCCAGGATGGAAGGTGAGTGACAGAGACTGCTCTCTGTACCGAATGTTTCGATAAAAGCGCGCGCGTCGATACCGAGAAAGTACGGTTACTTCCTGTGCGAGTAGATGGGTAGACGTTCGCTGCTCGCGAATTTCTTTGCAACTCGATTAGGCGAACTTGCACGAGGGTTTCTTAGACACCGGGAGGATGAGTGTAGAGCGCGAGGCGAAGAGATACGCGAAGAGGGTCACTCGGATGATTCTCAGGCGAAGAGAAATCTACCTTGCAACTTCACCTTCCCCCCCCCCCCCCCCAATTGTTAATCCTTCTGAAATACTCGCGACTGAACAACAACGCGCGGCTAGTTTTCTCTCAGTATAACTCATGGACGGTAGCGCCGCGCCTCCCTCCGCAGCGGCAAGTGCGCAATGATTTATGAACGTTGAAATGCCCGTTCCGTGGGAAAGATAATATTTGCTCCTCGATGTAATGATCGCTGGGTTCTCATTAAACGCTCGGAGGAAACTCGCCCAGTCACCGAACGGTAGACCGGCTAGAGTCCTGGCGTTTCCCCTTCCCCGCCCCCCCTGCCCCCCCAATCACTTCCGCGGAAAGATACCTCCCTCGAGCGTGGCTGGCCGTGCGTTAATCGGGGCGTTCGTTCTTCCCTTTCACGAGAAGATACGACATGAACGTCGAGCGTTCGCCGACGAAATCCGCGCCGAAGAACGTGCAGCCCCCGCACCAGCAGCAGCCGCTGCAGGACACCTTCAGGACGGAAGGCTTCTTCCCCCAGAGCGTGACCGAGGTCCAACCGTTCCTCGAGGACAACAGCCTGGAGTGCCAGGAGAGTTATACGTCGGGGTCGTTCGACTGCGTGGACGGCCGGCTGGGGAACGAGGCCAGCTACGGGACACCGATAGAGAGGCGACGGTACGTCGGCGACGTGGAGAGCTACAGGTCCGGTCACTCGACGTCGTCGGACGAGGGGAAGGGCTTCAAGATCGAGGCCCAGGACAAGTATCTGAGGTTTAAGGACAGCTCGGAGGCGCGCTTCGGCTCCAGCAGCGAGAGCGAGAGAAAGTACGCGGCGGGCTCCTCGTCCAACGAGAGATTGAACGAAGTTAGCCTGGAGGACAGGCCCAGGGCGAAGAACTACGTGAAGGTGAAAGGCGCGAAGCAGAAGCAGCTGGAGGACGACGAGCTGGACGCTGACACCAGGATCTACGGGAAGAGCCCGAAGTTCGACGAGAACCTGGGCGCGAACTTCGACCGGAGGAACCGCAACTTCCGGCCGTGCGAGGACCTGGTGCTAAGGGACCGGCGTTGCTACGACAGCGGGGACGACGTCTCCTTCGACGAGACAGAGGTAGCGGTCAGGAGCCGCGACGGGGTGGTGTTCAACACCCTGGACGGCTTCGAGAACGAGAACGCCAACGAGATCTATCACAGGCAGGACGACAACCGCGTGGGGGACATGAAGCTGCAGAATTACGAGATATACGACGACTGCCTGGAGGACAGTCGCCAGCGTTGCCCGCGCCCGGAGCAGCAGGACTATCTGCGCAAGAACGAGGAGAGGAAGTTCAGCGCCGGCCAGATCAAGAGACCGCTCTCGCAGGACGAGGACGTCTCCTCCAAGAGCGGCCGAGTGCTGGAGAGCCCAGACGTCACACCCGGGGACGTAGGCAGGTTGCTGAATCTGGGGAACGCCCTGGACGGCCCCAGGCAGGCACAGGCCAACAAGTACTTGAGCCTGGTCACCCTGCATCTGCCGGTGATACTGAGGCTCAGCGTCAACTGCCCTTTCCAGAACGTGAGGATCAAGTGCGCCGAGATCCTGGAGATGGTCAAGGTGAGCATTCAACTCCTTCGATTATTTATTAATAACAAACCTGACAACGGGGTGGAAAGTTATCGGTAACTAAGTAGCGGTAACTACACCCCTCTGCAACGTCGTCTTTTGCCTCCCCGCTCCAACCATTGTGCTATACGCCGGTGCTGTAGATTTCCAGACACGAATGCAACTTTTCGCAGTGTTCAAACTAAGGATAAAGCTAGCGGAAGCCCGTGAGTTCGTTAATAAGCTAGCAAACCGCTCCGCCAGTACACTATCTGATAAAAGTAAACACGAGCTCAGGAGGAGCGAAGTCCCAGATAAACGTTCTGTTTCCGTTATCTCGTAAAAGTCGTCTTTTTTTTTTCCTATCTCTTTTGTCATTCGTTTTATGAGCGCCTGTGCGAACCATTCGTCTCGCTGTAACCATTTAGAAACAGTAAACGCCCCGTGGAACAATTTTATGTTCTCCTGGAGTTGCTCGTAAATAAACGGCCACCGTGGCCTGGGCCGTTTTCAGGAAAGGCTATTTTCGTTCCCTTAAGGATCGGAAATAGTGTCTTTGATGGAACGGCGATTTCGTTGATAGCGTGTTACTCTCACGCGCCGGGATCCGGGAAGAACCAATAGCCACGTTAATGGAGTTGTTTTAACCGTCTATTCCTGGGTTCGACTGTTGGCCTAAAAATACGCCAGTTACATAGACTTGCTAAGCTACCAGTCGTGTCTGGGATTGCTACGCGATGACGATTAGCTTATTAGCCGTTGATCACCGTCTGGCTGCCGTATTAGAAGCATGTTTAACGGCAAACTAAAGGTCGAACATAGGCGGCTATATTTCCATTCGATATCGTACACTTTGCATAGGAAACTGGCTGTAACAAAATTGCACACGGTATTTGCATTCTTGATGCGCGCAGTGGGTGCATTGTTGAGGATAATTTTTATAATCGATACCCGTCGTAGTATATAAAGACTAATCGATAGCGTTCCACATGAGTCATACGAAATGCACACCGATTATCAAGCAAAGTTAAGCTCCCAGGTTATATACTCCATTGGCATTGAAACTATGTTCAATTCGTTCAACCTAATTTCTTTTTCACCAAGTAGATCTGGAAGGCAGTGTTACTTAACTTTTGTTCTTATAATCGAAAAAAAAAAAAAAAAAAAATTCGCCCAACGTGGGGCTCGAACCCACGACCCTGAGATTAAGAGTCTCATGCTCTACCGACTGAGCTAGCCAGGCCTTAGGGCTTTTTATTTTCCAGGATGCTGAAATAGCGTAGAAATAAAATCCATTAACGAGGGAAATGTTTATTTATTTACAGGACAGGGGACTTCCAGTGCCCGTGCCAGCCTTCGATGGACCCAGTGCCTTCGTCCCCACGCCTGAGGTAAGTACCCTTTCAAGTCACATCTTGCACACCGTACCGAATATTTCACCTTTTCTATTTACCGTTATCGTAGCCCTAAGATTTTTTATAAGTATCGTCTATCTATAGACAAGAAACCACAGTGTCAGATGTATGAAATGCTTTGAGTTTCGGAGCCCGTGGAATATCATGCGCGTTTTCATTAAGTCCCGGATATCGTTCGCCTAGAATCCCCATATTTTCGTCCCCGCGCTAAACATTAGGGGAAAAGCGAGACAGTTACTTCCTTCAGTTTAATCTAGGACATCGAATTCGCTCTGTTAGCGCCGATAAGTTTCACCCAGCGATTGGCAGTGGTCGGTAAAAGCGCGTCTCACGATTGGTTGCGGGGAGCACGATGCCATGGATTGGTTCACATTTACTTGTCCCCTGGTGACCTTCAATTTACCCTAATTAAGAGCAATTAGATGCTCTCGTCGCTCCAGCCTCTGCTCCTCGCAACGTGTGACTTAAAGGGAGCTTCGTTACCGACCGACCATCTTTCTGTAATTCAACTAACCCTCTAATCTCTGGCAAAGATACGGAAGATAGTATCCAATGGATAATATCTACAGAAGCAGCTGTTATCAAAATTGTGTACACATTTTCAGTTGATCCGTTGATCCCCAAGGATAATTTCCATACTTTATAAAAGTTTCCCTTGAATTTCTCGCGTTTCCAATTTGTCCTTCCTGAATACACTTTGCTAGCAGGATGACGGGATCATTATTTTGATATTTTTTTTTTAGTTACCGCTAGAAAGTTTTAACGATGAAAGTTTTAACGATGCCTGGTAGATGGCGCCAAGCGCGCGCAAACCATCGCGTCAATTTAATTCAGTTAGCGTAATTAACGACGGAATCAAACATTACGCAACGATCCCCAGATGTCTTTCAGATACTCTTCGGCCGAATATGTAAACGAACTAATTAAGCTCGGCGAGTCTAACTTCCACGGTTGCTTTACGAAAATTTTTGCGAAAACGTTTAATGATATCCGGGGGACCAGATAAGACCCGAATGCAATGCCTGGCTCGCGATTACATGCATTTGGTAGTAAAAGCGGTTGGGTTCGTTATCGCGAATCCATGGTATCGCCAAATTGAAGATAACTGAATTAAACAACACGTCCCTGAAAAAAAAAAACGGTGCGCTTCCTCGCAAAGTGTTTCACTGGGGTAAACATTAAAAATGGCAATCATTTCATACATCTGGCAAATTTACATGTTCCGTGTATGAAAGGACATTGCGCAACCGTCGCGATTATATTTCTTTCTTTCCTTTTAATTGGCGTTTTCTCGCGCAATCGACGCTCCAGGCCTACCGCGTCTCGAATTATAATAAATCTTGCCGTCAACTATTTCCTTCCGCGCGAGATTTGGCACGCAGCGACATTTGCCTCGCGCCTGTACGATTCTTTTGTTGTTGCCTCGTTGTTTTGTGCGATTTCGTCGAGGAAGGAGAACAAGGTAAGTGCGAAATAAGGTACTTTAAATGTTTACCAGAAGCTCGTGAAAAGTTCGCGCCCCATAGCCCAGGCAAATCGACTCGAAAACTGCTGTACACGTTTATTCGATCGTGTTGTTTGCTTCGATGGTTCGTCAACGATTCTTCTCCCGATCCATCCTATCCAGCTCTATTACGGAAAGCTCGGCATTCTTTCGCAATTAACCGCGCCCCTGTGATTTCCAATTTCAATCTGCCGCCGTTGTTCCGAACAAACAACGCTTGTTTTGCGCCGCGCGAGCGAATCCGGGATTCCACAATGAGAATGTAATTAAGTTCCGCGAAACGTTGAATTTTGAAATTCGTGCACTGTTTCGGGATCGCGCGAGGAGCTTGAGAAAATACGTGGCCGCTGGCGGGGCGCGCGATATTTTTCGATCGGTCGCAACACATCTCGCATTCCTGTAATACCTTCGCTTCTCCAAATACTCCTCCTCGCATCGCACGGTGTTTACATTCGATAGAAGCCTACTGGCAGCCTGGCGCATTCGCCGTAATTGATTCCCGGGTGTTACGCAATGTGTCAGAGAACAGAATTCGATAAAAACGTGTTACGCTGGTAAACACGCTGTCTGGATATTCTCTGTTTAATTTCCCGTGTTGCGCGATCACGCTCGCCGTGTTTCGTGAACGCGATTAATCGCCGACTGTTCGATTCCGGGCATGGCAATACCGAGGGCCGTTCCAGGAACGCGGAGTATTCGATCGGCATCGCGTAAATGCCGTTCAAAACCGGGGATGCCAGTCACTGAGATTCAAATTATCGTAGCCGTCGGTAGTTTCGCTCTAGCATCGTGCCGGTGCTTATCGTGATTGCTCTAGACAGTCGGGCAAGGCCTAACGGGGTAGGCCTGGTCACGCGATCCTTTTCCCTCCGATTTGATATCGACATTCTGCCCTGGATCCACCGTGGAGCCGCGAAGCTTTCCAGGGGTGTCGGAAGAATCGCGAGAAGTGTGCGCAGATTCCGGGCGAGAGGGTCGCCCAATCCCTGCGCGTGTTTGTCCAGCGGTATTCAGCAGCTGGTGCTGCATCGAGCCAAGTTCAAACTGCCCTGAATTTCTACCACGGTATGCGATTTCTGCGGTATCTTGGAGCGGTGCCCAAAGTTTGCCAAGGGAAAGAGCCGGGAGAAGGGTGACGGGGACAGAGAGGCGAGTAGGAGACTAGAGGGTGGGAGAGGGACGAAGCCCGAGGGAATCCTGGTCAGGTGATTGCGAGTCGTAGCTCGGTCCAGTGACCGCAAGTGGCTATAAGTGTCTCGTATACAGCCTCCATTAAACATCTAATTGAATCCCTTTCTCGCAGTTCCCATCCGCAGCGATCTCTGACGTTTTTCTGCTTGGCTCGCCCTCGAAGAACATCTCCTCGCTGGAAGTAGAACGTTTGCTCGTTGAAACTTCAAAGTTCTTCCTATCCCGTTGGCATCCAGTGGCCCCCTGGAATACTTCGGCTCGCCCGAGCATCCTCATTCGAATGACAAGGCAATCCACCAACACGGCGGAGTTAAAGGAGATTTAAAGTTCAATGATTTACGACACGTGGGAATCTGCGATTGTACTCGCGCTTCCTTTGACGGGGGTCACGTTTAAATTCCCCGGGGTCACTGACTTCTTTCCGCGCGTCCCTCGATTGCCCGTGCTGCCATTCCCCGTCGCCGCAACGAAACACAGCCCACGCGCATCGCGATTAATAACACCCGCGACACTCTCGGATCGAACTCCCCGCGCTTCTTCTTTTCGCAATTTCTCGGAGGTTCGCGCGCGGCAAGTTAGCACTCAGGGTTATTGGCAACGAGCTAATACGATCGCGCGCATGCTTGCTTGGCTATCGGAGACGGCGTGACGTAAACTGGCGAACTGGCGCGACGGAATAATGACGCTTTATAGGGAAATTGCGGGGAAGCTAGTGGGTCGTCGAGGGATCCTCGATATGACAATTGGAATTTGCAGCTGGATCGTACGCGGAACGGACCGAAAATAGTCGCGGGGAGGCAGATTCAACGGGGAGAAAAAAAAATGGGGGAGGCCAGGAGGAACGTGGTGGAAGCAGAAATTTCTCATGTAAATCCGCTACCACCCACGTAGCCCACGCTCGGTTTGTAAGCTCTCGTGTAAATAACCAGCTGCTGCCTCGGGAATATCTATGGAAATATGGTATTATTTCGAATATACTTTCGGAGGCGGGATTGGGGGGTGGGATGCTCGACCCCACCTGCTTTTCCACGGTGCACCCTGAGTCTTGCTAAACCTTCTTCGCGTCAACGTGCTCGCTATTAATCTCTGCAGGCCTGCCGCTTTGACCGTCTAAAGAAAATACTTCTAAAGTAAACATTTCTGAAAATATTACGGCGCACGTGCCACGGGAATGTTCGCCAGTTATTTCATTTCTCTTGGCGTCGAAAATATCGGTTGTTTGCTCACGGTTTATCGAAACTATCTCGCCCAGGACTAACGCTCATTTATTTTATTTTTATCGCGTTGTTCTCTCCTTTCCGGGGCACCGTTGCGGGAGGAACGGTCCGCGGGAGTTGCTTATTGCGCTGTAATTGTTACGCCGATAACTCGATAGGGACGTCGATACCGTGGGCAGCAATAAACGACCTCGATATCGGAGCCCCCTGATAAGGAATTTTTCATTTACTCCACCACATATTCCGCTCGATATCGAGGTAACCCCCCCGGGCGAGGCAATGCCCGCCGTTTATTACATAATCTCGCGTGACGAAATAAAAAAGTATATCGCAGTCTGGGCGAGCTGTAGTTTCCAGAAGGAGAGATAAGAAGTCAGGCGGTGGATACGAAAATCCATCCTAATTACTCGAGGTGAACATAGTTCCCTACCAATGATGGATGACAGAGAACACTCTCCACTTCTTCCTTTCATCTCGCTGCACTGAAATTACAATTAATTCTTCGCAATGGGAGAAGAGATTTCATCCATCCTTCCTACAAGATCATTCAACCCCGACGAGTCTGTATACAGCGCTGCAGAAATAGCTGGCTAATAAGAGTTTATTCCAGCCCGATAATATTTCCGTTTCAAACAAGTAAACAGATTTCGCCTCGAATAGGACACTGCGAGAATATCTGAGGAGATCAGCGATGTAATTATCGTTATCATTCCTATTATCCTACTGTCGAATTTAGATCGAACCTCCGCGAACTCTCTCCGCGCCTCCCCGCGAAACTCTCGGATAAATAAAGCGCGTGAGTATCTCCGAAAGAGAGCGTTTCCTCGCTCGTGATCGCGCGAACTTTCTCTCTCCCGGAGATGAGTAGAATAAGCTGGCCACGGTTCAGCCGGACGTATCTGGGGCGACGTCTCTGGTTTTCTTGGACGCTGTCGCTGCATCGGTTCCCGTTGCTTGCATTTCCAAGCCATTGGTCGTCACCGGCTGACACGCCTTCCGCTGCACACGCAGCTAGTTCCTCCTAATCTATAACAAGATAGCCGGGGACTGGTCTTACTGGCTATCAGCCTGACGTGCCCCGGGTTAATTGCGATCCGCGGTCACGGCAAGCCTCTATTTCTACCGGCAATTTCGGTCGCAGCTGTTCCTTCGGCAATTATTTGCGGTCTCTACGTCGAGCGGCGAAAAAAATAGATTGGCCGTACTATTCATAGCCACTCATTTTTTTTTTGTTTCATCGACCGCGACCACTTGTTTATCCGTACCCTTTAACCAGGCTCCCTATCGAGGCCGATGAAATCACGCTTCCTCCCGCGATACCCTATCGTTTCTCCGACTCTTACAGGCACACGAAACTCTGCGGGTTAGTAGAGAACGGTGTTCGACAACGATTACTGAGGCTCCTCGTGAGACACGAGCGGCTTCTCTAGTTCGCGTATCTTACACCGGCCTTATGAAGAAACTTCTTATCGCGCGCTCGGTCCACGGGAAACAGGGTCTGAGCGTAGTGGGTCTGTCGCGTTTGCTAACCGGCTCTTCGATATGAGGATTAAAGGACAGATAACGCCGGTGAACGGTAGTGGGAGTGATAAAACACAATCTGTGTACCTCATTGAAGAACAGGCTGTGCCTACAATTCCATCGTTCAAGTAAATGCCATTCTTCAAGTATTAATACTTGGACCATAGTTACCCTTAACCTTTAGAGGGCCGGGATATTTTCATTGAAATTGTAAATTTTATTTACTTAAAATTTATGCATACATACCAGCAAAATGGCCGGCGGAGAATCCAAATTCTTAGGTGGCCACTGTAGTGGCCAGCCCTCTCAAGGTTAACCAACCCCTAGCTACACATCCCCGAAAAACAAAATACACTGTCCCCGACCTACATACAGTTACTCTAAAGTCCCCCGCGCATTTTGGCGAATCGCGGCGATACGCTGAGTATCGCGCGGCAATTAATTAATTCATATTAAAATGCGCGATCGCCTTTAACCGACTCGCAGTTGAAAATCGAAATCGCTGACCCGGAAACGATCCCACCTCCGAAGCGCACTTGCACAGTTGCCGCAAAGTGTCAGTGAGTGTTCGACAGAGGGAAGCTGCTTACTTCCTTGGCTACCGTTATCGTTTATCGCGCCATTACAGGCGATGGTCAGCTGTCGCAAGATCGGCCGGATGCTCGATCAAGCGCGGCTCCTCGTAGGCGAGAAATCTGCCTCGTACACGTAGCCCGTACTCGTGGCCCAATGGGGGCGCGCGCGCCGAGGGGAATCGGCGAATCGCGGAGCGGCTATAGCGCCGCGGAGGCTCGCGGTCGCGCGTTCACCGCCACCTTCCTCCCCTTGGCGCGCGGCTCCCCGTCAGCGACGTCGCTCTTCGCGGGTGTTCATTCGCGTGTCGAACGTGGTTGAGGTAGGACGTGCGCTAGGGGCCCGTCGACCCTTCTCCACCACGCATCTCGCGTTCTCTTCTTCGTGCTCGCGACACGCATCGCCGCTTCTACCCCGAGGTCACCGTGGCCGCACACGGAACCCCCTCGGCTGTCTCCAGGTGCCTCCACGCCAGTCTCCGCGTCGGAGAGGACTCGCGTGCCGGTCTCGGCGTGCCCTTTCAAGCTGCCCCGCACTACAGGTACGTTGGAAGCCGGATCGTGCGTGTTGTAGGTACCACTTACAAGGATCTTTGTCCTGTGCTCTCTGCGTCCTTGATCCAGTGCTCCGGGCTACGTAGGCTGTGTTAAAATCTTTCGTACCTTAGAACCTCGCATCGATTGCTTTCCAACATTTCCTCGCGTACCTTTGATATTCCGTGATCGATCTGCAACCGTAGGCCACGTCTCTCTGTGAACCCTCGACGAATGCTATTTATATCTGCCGAGTAGATTATGAATTAACAACGCTCGCCATAGAGAAGCCCTCGTCGGTCCATTAGGCTCGTACGTTCCCTGTGCTATAATCTATAGCGGATACTCGGGTAAAGCTCTGCGCGAGCTTAGCCACTGATCATTCCGATGATCGATCGGAAGCCAAGAAGCCAGCGATCGGCTTGTGTTCAACGTAGAACCGCGAAAGTGACGCGCGGGGGTAGTCGGACGTTATTAGAATGCGGTGTTGGATCGCGGCGCATTGGCGCATTCAGCATTGTTTTTCTGGGTCAAACGCGCGACCTTGCAGACTCGCGCGGCCCGTGGGCGGAACTTCCGCGATATCGTGGATTCGAAGCGGCCAGGGCGGTCGGCGATGTCGGGCAATGGCAACGAACGTGAATCGTGACTACGAACGTAATCGAAATTAATCCTCCTCGGCCGGTCGGTGGTCGACGAGCCTCTCCCCTGTCGAATAATCGCGGGCTGGTTGGAATTTTATCTCCCGGCCGGGACGGCTAGTCAATAGTCGCGGGCTGTTTGCTTCCTTCCAGCGATATTGCCGCGCAGAATATTGTCGTCCGGCAGTCCTCCTCGAATTTGCGATGCTAATATCGACCGTTACTGGCCGGCGTAAACTGCGTCTCGACGGTGTGCGCTCCGGTGACCGCGGGGGGGGACGTCATTCGAGGCTTTCCTCCGCGAGTTCGACCGGCGATCGAGCGAATCGAACGCGACGGCCCGGCGTCGCGAACTCGCCGGCAATAGGAGCGACCGGAATGGCAGGAGAAAAACGAGCGGCCGACCCCGGGGCTGTTGCAAAACGCGCCGACTCTGCCCAGCTTATTCAAAGCGACGCGTAGAACTCGTTAGTCTAGTTGGTCGTATTCGTTCCGTCCCAGGCCGTGTCCTCCGTAAATTATCGACGACACCGCGAGCTCCACGGTGAAAAACACGCCCGCGCGACATCTCCCCGTCTACTGCACGGCGGGATCGTCGATGGTATTATAACGAGATGCATCGCGGGCCAAATATTTTCGGCGTCCTCCCGACAGACGGTCCACGGAACGTTCTCACATTCCTCGGCGAATTTCGCGCACGTTCCTGCCCCCCCTCCTCATTGAATAATTCACGAACCACCGATTCCCCGCGTAATTGCCGGCGAAAATACTGGGCCCCGCCTGTAACAAGGACGGCCGGCACGTGGCAAAGGTGACTCGAGGGGAATCGCTATATCGCTGGTGCCGTTGCGACGATGCTCGTAACGAGATTACCGGCGTCGTTCAAGGTCGGCGCGGATTCGTTTCGTCGGGCATGCCGCACGCGAGCATCGCTGGTAATTTAAAATTCCCCGTAGCTTTTACTTCGAACGCCAGGCGTCGAGGAGCCGTGTATCGAAATGTGTAGCTCTACTCGAGACCGATGAGAGATTCGCCAGTTTCTCGCGGATTCCCTCATTATCGCGACGTTTATCGCGCAATAATTTATTCCCTCGGACAGTTATTCTTGGGTCTCGCTCGTCATCGCTCCGCGTCGCAGCTCCTTCCACGTGGCTCTTCCTTCTTCCGTCACACCGTAGATCGTATTCTTTATTATTTGCAGCGCGACAATAGAGCGGCATTAGGTGTCTCTCGAGGGAATTGCGAGTGCGCGGGAGACTTCGAACAGGCGTGATTTCGTTTTTTCTCCTTTTTCTCCTGTTCCTAGATTTCAAGAATGCCGTTCTGTTTCCTTCGCGGTTTTAATGAAATCCTTCAGGCCCGCGGTTTCCCGGGGCACTTTGTTAGCCGGCTCGTGTGCATTTGCAACGCAACGGGCGAGAATACGTTTTATGCACCCGTTTACCAGTGAAATTGCGCCGGCGAGGCTGAAACGGCGGACTCTGAAGCTGGCGAATAAAAGGCTGGGGAAAGCTCGCTCTCGAAGCTTCCGCGAGCGATACAATCCGCGTGTCTCTCCGCGGGAGCCTACTAAACTCGAGCTCGCCCGCGGTATGGAAATTCCCCTGTAATAAAAGAGATTTTAAAATGCAGATCCCCCGTCGTCCAGGCTGAGGACGTCCTTTATTCAATCCCGGCGGGACGTTCGCGTGGCTCGATGACGCGAATGCACTGACGCGAAGCTTTATTACAATCGCAAACGTCGCGGTAGTCCTTAAATGTATTCAAAGGTAGGATCACGCATAGAAGTCACGGCTAGCTTCTTCCTCTTCTTCCTCTCTGTTTCTTTCTCTTTTGTTTTTCTGTTCTCTCCGAAAACGTGTATGCATAGATGCTCTCGCCTCTCGACTGGGGTTTACGTTTCTTTTACGACACGCGCGGCGATATGCAAATGACGTGCAAATCTCCGGGTTCTGAAACACGCTAAAATGTCCCGTCGCGCTCGGGCAATTTGCTCGCGGCGGTCCTCAGGCTAGAAACTCGAATAATACGCCTCTGGAAGGCCATCAGAATGGTTTAAAATAAAAACCTTCGGCGGTCGCGTCCCGAGAGCCCGGTTAATTAGCATTCGCCTTTCTGTCTCGCTGATTTTCTCCTCCGCTGATTTATTATCCGACGCCCTTTAAAGCGGCACCGGAAATTTCGTATGAAAAACCGCCACCCACCCACCTTTCCCTCTCGGTGGCTCGTGCGCGCTTGCTGCCTCGCTGAAATCTCCATCGAGCACGCCAACGAAATTCGAACGAAACCGCCTTTCCTTCCTTTCATTCGCCAGTCTAAACGGGCAAATCTCTGATTACCCCGTTCAAGCAAACATTATAACCCTGCCGGTCTTTCACGACGCATCGACGGTTAAAGCGTCCGTTACTCCCTAGAGTTTCGTCGCTTTAACCAGCCGTCGTCCTCGGTCGCCACTGATTCGCTCGTCGTTTAAGCCAGCCTTATAATTGAATGCTGCCGATGCTCCACTTATTTTCCAAGGGTTTAAAATAATCCTAAAGGGAACGTCGAGCCGGCCGAGACGTGTCTGATCACGGACTGTCCGCATCTACTTTACTCCGCTCCTCGCGCTTGCCTCTACCTCGCGTTTCTATTAGCCGGCGCTACTTTATTCGACAGGCTTCGAATAAAACTCTCCGGGCAGGTCGAGGAGGCAAGGACGAAGCGTCCCGACGAACGAGTATAATAAAGCGTTTCAACAGATTCCCAGCCACGCTCCCCGAAACCTTACGATCCCACGATCACTTTTACACCTCCACTGTTATGAGTTCCGCAAATGGCTGTTAATAACACCAGTGTATCGGCGCAGCCGATATCCAATATTTCACCCTATCGATACTTCGCCGGAGGGGATGAGGGGTTATCGCGCCCCCTGTCGTTCTGTTTCTACTAATTAGCGCTCGTAACAGGGCCCGGCGAGGTTCTTATGCCATTGGGAACGCGCTGGCGAAGATGATGTAACCGCCGTGTGTATCCGAGCTTTACGGTCAAGCACGTTATCGTTGCTGAATCTCGTTACGTCGTCGAGGCGAGCGGCGAACAAAGCGAGCCGAGATAAAGCACCGGCAAGTGCTTCCTACGGACCATTTTCTCTATTCCGGTCCGGCAACTTCTCCACCCTGGCCAACCCCTCCCCCAGCGTAATGGAATTCCCCTTGGCTCTTTTCCCCGCCCTTCTCTCCCTCCCTTGTTTCTCGATTTTCCCCGTAAATCGCGATAACGCTGTTTCCTTCGCGGCCAGAGAAGCCCGGGGGTCGTTTTCGCCCCTCGAGGGCACCCCCGTCGCCCGTGGGAAAAGTGCTACACACGCCTGTGGCTCGTGTACGATAACAGCGCGGCCACTTCGACGAGGAAAAGAAACGGTATTTATCCAGTTTATTTACTGGACACGCGAGTGGATAGGAACGATCGCCCCGTTTCTCATTTTCTGACGGCGGAGTGACTGTTCATTTCACCTTCTTGCCACACTGTCGGTTTTTACCGCACAGAGAGCCGCTTCACGGTCTCGCGGAAGCGACGTTTTTGCCTCGGCTGGCGTTTGGATTTCACGTCGCTTTAAACTCCGCCTAATCGGTATATACGTACCTACCCAATAGCCGTCATAGAGGCGAAACTGGGGCGAAACTCGCGGCGGCTCACGCTGCTGAAAGGTCGCGATGAAAGTTCCACGGTTCCGAGCTTAATGCCTCTTGACCAGTTTCCGCGGCTCATTATTGATGGCTCGTTTCTCTGGGGGCACAGAGCGTTGGCCGATAGACGGCTTACTTTCGGCAAAAAGGCTCATTATGCGACACTTCATTTCGATGCAGTATTTATTCGCAAAGCTGGAATTAATTTCTTGTGTTCTTCCCAGTTTGAGAATTTATATTATTCCCCGTCGATCGACATATTGGCTGGTTCCTCCCGCGGATTAACAGCTCCCCTGTATCGTGGTTGTTTGCGCCGTGATCTCGGGCCGCCACGTGCACGGAATTGCTCGATCGCGGCGGAAAGTTTCGGGGACCGGCTCGGAGTTTCCAGCAGCTTCAGACTCACGGAAGCCGCGACGAAATAGCTGAAGTTGCTTCGATTAATTCTCGTTCCTCCGCGTAGGAAGTTGATGAACCGCCGGCGGCGTCACTGTCTGCCGTATTAAATGCTCATAAATCCGGAGCACCTGCTAACTAAATTCCCGGTCGCCGGTCGAGTTTCAGCAGTTTGGCTCCGGCTGATAGCTGCATTAAATGCAGCCGAAGTGGCGCGCATCTCCCCGGCGAGTTTGCTTTTTAAACTGGCGGCTCCCGGCGAATCCCCATCCCGCGGTTCGCGATCGGCGAACTCGTAAATCCTGCGAATAATCTACACGGGTCGAAGGTAATACCACCTAACGACAGATTATCTCCGGCGGCTGTGTCCTGCCATTCCGGGTCGCTCTTCTCGATCAGCTTCTCCCAGGACAACTCGATTAACCTGTTAACTGCGAAATTTTGTTTTAAAAATCCCTCGCAGAGTGCGGAATTAAAATCAAGCAATGACGAGTATACACGTCGGGCGCAGGGCAAATGGTCCTATTATAAATTGTCCGAAAAAACGAGAAAGGATTACATTTTTATGTGATAAAAAATTCACAATTCAGTCTTGAGAAGTGTATCGTTATTAAAAACTTAAAAAGTGCCACAAAATAATACGATTCATAAACGAGAAAAAGTAAAGAAAAAAAAATAAATTCAAGTGCTTTCAGTGTGGTATTTTTCACAGCAAGGTACCACACAAAGTGGCACTTCGCAGGTCATACGCCAATATCGTGACTCGTGATTAGAAAGGAAACATACCACCAAATAATATTCTTATTACATTTTATTGAAATTTCGAGTTTTCATAGTGAGTGGAATTTTTTTATTTTACCCAACTAGTATAAACGTCAATCGCGTCACAGTAGAGATTTGGATTGCCGTGTACACACGTCCAACGCAGTTAACCGGTTCACCGCCGAGTCTTTTAATATCGCGCGATCTGCGAACAAAGAAGCACAAGGAAAAGTTCGCGTCCGTCAATCGCGGAGGTATGACCAATAGCTGTTTACACACGACGCGTTGACGTATCGCGGGAGCAAAGTGCAGCGAATCTGATACAGCTGCCTTCGTCGGAGCGCATAATAATCGGCCGCGCGCGTCTTTTCCGGCTCGCCTTCCCCTCTCGTCCCTCCGCTCGGCGACTTTCACGTGAACGAAACCGTCCCCTCGAAACCGGGACAGCAGGTATTCTTGTTTCCCAACCCCCAAGTCTCTTCATCCCTGTGCCATCGAGCGCTCGCAGTCTCGGCTCGTAAGTATTAATCTGCCTCGGAGGAAGCGGCTTCCAAGACGGCGCGAGTCGCTTTCAATCAACAGAGTGGTTTCTTTTTTCTCAAATCACGGACAGACGTTCGTCCGCGGGCCGATACGCAACACGCACGGCGCGTTAAACGAGCTATCCAAGAAGATTAGATTACGCGTATCTAGCGAGGAAATTAGAGCACAGGAAGAATAAGATTATAGAGGTTGGCGGAGCTCGCGTGCTCTGTGAACGTGGGGCTATGGTGCGTGCTGTGTCTGGCAAAGGGTAATCACGTCGCGAGTGGGCATTTTATTTCAAATGAATCCGGAGCCTGCCAAGAGCCACTCGTCCGTGTGACGAGACCACCCCTTGCGAGGCAGCCATTCTCGCGCGATGTTCCTCTACTTACGGCTCTCTCTCCTCTTTCAGGTAGCGAAACACTTCGCCCAGCGTTCCCGAGCGTATCGGGGCGACCGTAGCCCGACGTATCGTCGTCCGTCGCGGATCGCCCGAGACCTACCGCTTCTCGCGGAAACCAACCAGCGGGATTAAGTTCGACGAGGAGGAATGGCGCGCATGCTGCTCCAAGAGCCCGGCTGGAAGCTGGAGCGGAAGGGCTCGGCCCTGCTGTTGAGGAGGGACAGCTCGCATCTGAAGACGGCTCGCGTCTGTTTCCGCTGCGACGTCGAGGTCCGGGAATTCGAGCGCGACGAGGATTACATGATCGAGACGGAGCCCGAGGGTGCCGCCAGCCCCCTGGCGATGTGCGCCAGCTGCGTGGCAGCCCTCTGCGTCACGGTGATCCTCCCCTGGCTGCTGATAAGCGGTTAAACGGCTCCAGGGTGGCGCGATCTCGGGGGTGGGGGGAACGTCGGGCAATCTGTTTACCTCTATAGCAACGGAGGACCCCGACGCACGCGAAAGATATCGGGACCTTGGCGGTGGGTCCGCGAAGATCGGTAACTGAGATCCCACGTGGAGGACGGATGTACAGTTCCTAAATCGTAGTCTAACCCAGCGATCACGCGGCACGGTCTCTTTCGGCACCAAGTTTCTGGACCGAGGTTCTCGACGCCGGAGCAGAGAAAACTGGGGAGGTGTTCCCTCGGCGAACGATCGTTACCGCCTCGAAAGAGTTACGGGGCGGCCTTTATGCTCGCCCGCTGACCCGTGTCGCTCCCTTTGAGTTCCGTTCAGACGCGGAAGATGCACGTTTCCTGGAGACAAAAACGCCCGGCGAATAGGTGCGAGTAGATTTCCGCGGGAGTCGATTGGGGATGCACGCGGGAACGGAGGGGATACGTCAGAGGATCGCGCATACTTTCGCCTGTGCGTTAAACCTCCTAAAGGTAGCTTGCTCCTATACGCGACTGGACGCGACGTCGAGAATTTCAAAGTCGATTTTCTCGAAAATGAAGAGCGATATCGAAAAAAGTTATTCTCCCTTTTTCACTTATAACAAGTAAATCAGTCGAAACACAGGAATGAGATTTTTTGATATTGCGCTGCATTTTCGAGGAAATCGACTTTGAAGTTCTTCGCGTTGCGTCCAGTCGCGCATAGGAAAAGCTACCTTAAATCCATTTCGCGCTGTTATCGGTAAGTCCTGTTGAGGCGGAGGAGACACTCGAGGTGTATAATCGTGGGGAACCTTTCAGCTCCGCGGACTTCTTGCTTCTCTGTGAATATTCGCGACCCGGAAGAGTAATTCCTTTGCGAGCGAGCGAGTCGAACTGTGGAGACGGTGACGTTTGTCTGTGAGATCCTCGAGTCGCGATATTCCAGCCACCCCGCGCGGCTTCGATGAAAATTCTGTTTAACAACGGGGTCGTTGAATCGCGGCTCGAGCGGGGAAACGCGCGTAACCCGCGATACGCCGGTCGGCTTTGTTCCTGTTCGAATCGTTCTCAGCGGTAATCGTTCGGTCGAACGAGTACCGTTCAGCTCCGATTCCCCCCGATCAATTAAGCGTTCCCGTGGCGCACGGAGCCCGCGAAGCCGGTAAAAGTTGGAAAAGCTTCGCGATGCAAAGTCAGCGAATGGGAAAGTTTTCTCCGGGCGCGGAAATCCACGAGAGGCGGTGGATCGAGAAATCGGTGGAAGTTCGCGAGCCCGCCACGGCTCGTTGCTTACCGAGGAATAAATATAAAGAAAGGAATGTGTGTGCGTGAACTTAAACGGTGGCGCTAATCCGACCGTTCTGAAAGGTGAAGATCGTTTAACAATCCTATATTTCTATCTATACCATTACTCGTGGATCGATGCATCGGATTGGTAAGCTCGCGGTGACTCCGCAAATTTGTACAGGCCTTCGATCGATCGCCCGTTTAAATGTCTTCGATAAATCGTCTGTACGAGCGGGTGCGCGGAATTTTTGCACCGACACAGAGTGAAAGAGAGCGACAGAGAGAGAGAGAGAGAGAGAGAGTTTTAAATATAGTACGATAACTGATTGTAAGCGAGTGACGGAGAATGCAACGATTCGAGCGTTTCAGATAACGTGCGCAAGCCTCTATTCCGAGCGATCAGTGTAAAAATACTATTTGTTTATGTTTCTAATAAAACCCCGAAGAAGTTACGAAACGTCAGTCAGTTCACGTGCCTCACCTACGTCGTTGCACAACTCCGAGTCCGTCGTTGCGTATTTATCCTACTCTCTGCGTTACCTAACAGGGATAAACAGCAGCGACGGTGCCTCGAACATTCCGTCGCCCAACCTCTCGAACCGTGAAAAAAGAATTCGAGCACAGCGACGGCGATGTACAGCAGCGCGGGCTATCGTATATCAAGCCTCCCTGTTCGAGTTAAATAACGCGGATAACGGCTTCAAACGCTGGGAACGATAACGAGCCGCCTTTGTTCCGCGATTTCAAGGCAACGCACACTTCGTTTATCGCGGGGGAAACGAGAAAGCATGGGGCCGGCGTTGCTTGCTAGCCACCCGTCCCTCGCGCGATCCTGGATCCCCTTTTTCCACGGGCGATATTTTTCGCCGCGTAACGAAGGGCCAGGAAACGGTCCGGGAGAAACGGGGGCCGCGTCGGTATAAATATCTTACGGCTGCTCGCATTTCGACGTTCGACCGCGAAATATGCCCGCATCCCCCCACCCCGCTGCGAAATAGTGCGAATTTAATTTCGCGGCAGCCGCGAACGCATAAATATGCATCGCGCGCGCCGCCCCATTTCTGATTTATTCGCGATTACGCGGGACGGGATGGATTTCGCTGACCGTTCCCAGTCAGCGATTTCCCCGCAAACGCTGGAAGAAATGGAGCGCGGGCTCGATTATTCGAGCGATAGCGGCGGCAGTCGGTCGCGATCATTCGGATCATTCAGGTTAGAGGGAAAAGGTTGAGGGACGAGCGCGACAACTTGATCGATGAGGAAACGACCTTAGAAAATTTATTAGGTGGACCTCGAGCAGGTCGATTAGTAAAAGATGGATGGGTTTCAGAGTATTCTTGATACTTTAACCCTTCGTCACATAACTTCTTCGATTTTGAAAGAATATACATTTTTGCACTCGTAAAAGTAACAATAATAGGGGAAAAATTATAAAAAATTGTATTTTTTTTTATTTTTCCACTTTTTTCACCATTACGATTATGATTACTTAAGTGTCAGTCCACTGTGACGGTTTGACAAAGGAAGCTATTTTAAAAGATTTTTTTCTTCCTAGATACAATATATAATGCAATAAATCTTTTTGTATTTATTAAGCTACTCTTATATTATACAAAAAAGAATTAAAATAATTTTTTTAATTTGTTTTAAAACTTTAAACGCGATTATCTCAAAAGATCATTTTTTCAACTGGGTGCAGGTGAATCAGTCTGAAATGTTTACACGTTATTCAGCACTCAGTGGCTATGGCCGGGACTATGGAAACCTTTTTCAATTAATCATTTCATACTTTTTACAAAGCAAAATGTTTGAAAAATTCGCCGTATTTCGACACTTAAACTTCAAACCTCCGCAATTTTGTTAATTTTTTATCAGTAAAAATAATCCTAGTTCCGGCAATAACCCCACTCATAATGAATACAGCACACTTTGAATTTTTTGTTTCAAATGCGTTGTTCTCCCGGAATCAACTGCACCAGCACTACATCGCATTCTCAAGGCGCTCACATCAGTGCGATATATATATTTTAAAAAAACTGTTAAAAATTTAAAATAGATTTTTTTATGCTGTCAATAAGTGTCTTAATAAGTAGACAAAACATTTACGTTGGACATTCCGTTTACTAAAAAATAAATCCTAAAAAATGGCAATTCTTCACGACTTCACAGTGGACTGACCCCTTAAGGACCGCGGAATTATAGAATATACAGTAGGATATGTGGGTACTATTCTGCCCTCCTTAGTTAAAATGTCCTATCTAGCATTTTTTCATTTTCCAAGATACGTTGAAATATTTGAAGTTCCACACAACTTTTACCTTTTAAGTAAAGTTAGAAAACCCTACATGCCCCATAGAGATCTAGAAACAGTCTAATGTATTTAACCTAACTGCTTTCCAGATGGTTAAAATATCCTACCTAAAGCAATTAATTAATTGGTACGTTAATGATACTCAAATAAAAAATTAGAAAGAAAAAACATGTTGCATAATTGCAACAGTTTGCAACGAAGGGTCAATACCCTCCAAGCTTTGATTCCTACATTTTCAACCCCTGCAGCTCGATGTGTTTTGCGAAATACGTCCATAAAGGACCCATGTTTGTTTTCGTATTTTGCCAGCCGTATCGTTAAAAGGATCCAGAGACTGTAGGCAGTAGACAAACGTTTGACGAGCATTCTGCGCCGTTTCCGCACAATTGGGGAGGCGAGTAATGTGGTTCGATATACCGCGGGGGTTGAAAAGGCTCCCCAAGAAGAATCCCCGAAGTCCGCGCGCGTAATCGCAAGCAGTTGCTTCAAAGACGATCTCGTTTCATGGTTTACGTAACGCGCGGGGTCCCTCGCGCCGGGGATTATCGCGTTTCACCGCGGAGGACAAGGCTATTAAATTATTATTTAGCGGGCAGAGTTATTTCCATGTCGAAGTGAATCACGCGCCACGCCGGGAGGCCGCGAATAATCTGGATCGAGGTGAGCCAGAAACCTGAACGCGCGCGAAAGAATACGATAGCCGTGATCAATGTCTCCGCTCGGCACTTAAGGCGGGGTTTTCCAGTAAGTTTGGGTAACGACGCTATAAACGAGGGGGGAGGCACGTCTTAAACGTCCCTCGTCCCGGTGAGAATCGCAGGAGTTTTATTTTCAAATTCGCGAAACTGGTTACATTACGAAAACCTCCCTTTATTTTAAGGGGCGAGGAAGAAGCGCGGGGGCGTAGAAATTCATGACTCTCGAAATGAAATCGCGACGCTCTTCGTCGCGATTAAATTCGCATGGAGTATTTTTAGACGGATAAGAGCCGCGGGATATCGTGTCGCGGGGTGGTTGATTTGAATTTGCGGGGCGGGAGATCTGTCCCTGCGCTACACGCTTTCCTCGCTTTCACATATTGTTCCCTCCAGCTCGGGCCACGTACGGAGGTATAATGAAGGTTAATTAGAGGGGTTGACGCATCGAGCGTTAAATTACTGCTAACACGCTATCCGCAGCCTCCGGGAGAGCACTATTCAACCACGACAGCTGATTGCCGCAAATTGCCTTCAATTTCCTTCAATTTGCAAGGAAGTTAAAAATTCATGTACCGTGGGCGGCATCTGGGGAACACGCCGGCCTATTCGCAGATAAAGTAGATCCCCATTTACCGGCCGAGCGTCGATTCCGCTTGCTTCCCCAGCCGCTGGTAGATGGCGCGTCGGCGCCCACCGACTGATTCGAATTAGTTATGCGGCGCTTCGTTCGAGTGAGTTTTTCTCCGTTATTGTGCTCGCGTCTTCATTAAAATTAGTCGTTAATTCGCAGTGTTCCCGATTATGATCGGCGACATCGGAGTTGCGGGCTGTCAAGGTGAAATATTCTCGGTAAATCGCCCCCCCAGCAATCGAGATGCAATCGTAATCCGAGGATTACGAATCTCGCCTTCTAACTCTTTTCCATGGTGGCCATCATGGAATTGCTGGTCACCTTCGATGACAGGAGCAGCTAACACGAATTTTACCGTTCTGTTTCAGTTGCCGGATCTGAACAGCCTCGATGAAAAGGTGAGTGTCTGCCCGGAGTCTTCCTACGTTCGTCGTTCCTAATTATTTAGCTTGTCAGCCTTGGGTAAGTGAAGTCAGGCAACGATTTTCTTTCCACTCTCCGCTTTCCCCGTGATTAAAGTGGACGCGGGAAGTTTCGTGGCTCGGTGTTGTCGCGCCTGGACGCCGCCTTGATTCGAACAACGTAGTTCTCGAGAGAGGCCTGCGTCGAGCACGCGGATTTCACGGGCGGCTTAGGCATTCCGAGCGCGGACCGGAGATGTACGTGCGAGGAATCGCGGAGGAGACATTCGTTCACGGAGTCTCGTGGGTGGAGTAAGCTCTCGTAAACGGGGGGAGGTTATGTAATCCGGGCGAAAAAGGCGCGTGTACGAGAAACAAATAAGAAGGCTTCGAGGCAGAGGCGTCAGGCTCTCTCCGACGCCATTAATGCCAGCAAACAGTTTGAAAAGATTTCCCGCGCCTCTCAGCTTGCGCGCGCGTGACTTTGAATATTATTCTTGGATCTGGATTATTCTTGCGCGATGGAAAATTAGAAACAGGTCTCCGCGACTTCTGAAAGGTCGAAGGAGATGCGAGGTGAAGAAATGGGTAGCTATTCGAACTTAATTCCTCTCCCATTATTCTTAACATAAATTCAAGAACGTACCTTGTTCGTGCCTTTCAATTCATTTAATCTCCCGTCACCTTCGATACTGATGCGGATCATTAATCTCCGAGTAGGGGAAGGGGGCATAATGGAGAAGCTAAGCTAACCTGCAAAAAAATTGATAATTATACCTATTATTTAAGTTTTTATGAATCAGTATATAATTATAAGTTAATACTTTAACCTTTGGTATATAGTTTGAGCAACATTTAAATAAAAATTTGAAGTTATCAAACTTTTTAAAAAGAGTAATGAAAAAACATCTTGCCTCTGCCACGGGGTATGACGAGGTAACGAAAATGGGGCAACACGGTTCCTGTAAATATGTCCACAATCGATGCAAATATTTTATTTTATTTTTATTGATAAAAATATTTTTATTGATAAAAATAAAATAAATACACTTTTTATTAGTGTACATAATTGGTATTACGGTTCAGACGGACATATTACAAGTTTTGCAAGGTTCTGTGGACCGAGTTTCTAAAGCTGCTTATGTTAACATCAAATAAGTCAAGCATGCTAACACAATATGAATTTGCTGCACTACATATGCGGTTTACGGGGTCAGAGTTGATCAATGAGGAAGTATATTGCTGGGGATGGAAAGTACGCGTGAATCTAAACGATCTTTTAGGTGCATAAAAGTTTATCAACTGAAGGAGTTGAGGGCAATTGATAAGGTTGTTAATAATCTTAAGAAGGAAAAGCAAGTCCGCCTCAGCTCTCCTAAACTCAAGTGATCGCAGATTCAAACGATTTAGGATTGGAATATAATAAATATGAATATCTTCTAAATTATTTTCTTCCTACCCTCGTACAGGAGTTGTGGAACTGTATATCTTTTAAATAATCGAGAAGTTCTTTCTCTGCTATTTGCGAAAATACACTTTTAATTGGCTCTAATAGTAAACACGTGGTCACTTTCCCTTTCCCTGTTTTAATTTTTGGACAAAACGTTCCAATGTTGTTTGTGGAAGGCAGTATTTTTCGAGCAGCTTTCTTGTACCCCATTTTGTTGCTTAACACTTCATCTACAGAATTCTATATAACTTCTTTTTACCATTTTCCTCGTCGAGTTTTTTCTTATATGTTCTTACCATGTTCAAATCCGAATTAAAAGTAACGAGAGTTCGACTTAAATTGTAATAGAGAACGATAGCGTTGTTCAACCTCACATGAACAACCATAGATGGGGTGCCCCATCATTCCCCGTATCAAGGACCTCATCTTGCCTCAAATCATTGTTTTCCACAGACTGATGTTATTTGTACAATAAATAAAGAAATATTCAAATTTTTAATATTGTAGGCACATTAAAGTAAATGGAATGGATATTATAACGTAACAAAAATAATTGACTTATCGACGATTTTACAGCTCTAATCCAAAGACACATGCTCCCTCACTCATTTTCATCGACGACCTAACTGATACAACACAATGACTCCCTCTTGGTACTTAAAATCAAATATCTAGCATTTTTCGATTATATTTTTTTACGATACCCCATCTTACCTCACTAGCCCCCTTCCCCTACTTAGGTAGCCTCCGAAGCCCAACTATTCTACTTATCAAGGAATCACCATGGATTATCTTATTAGCCCAGATTCATTTCCTTATCTAATTCCGCAAGCTTCCCTTACAGCAGATAAAACTGATCAGTCGCGTAAATACGGTTACGAACTAGGTATATCAGCCTTTATACTAGCCTCTACAGCACTCCTTTCTCTTCTCGAACACCCGCGCATATAACCGCGGCCAGCACCTGCCGCCCCATCTCATTCATCAAGTTTATCAAGCGCAGGTGTTGGTTTACATTTGCCCCTCACAATCGCCCGTTAATGCCGAATAAATTGCATTGCGTTCGCCTCGAGATGGGCAATCACTTGCCGCGGAATTAATCGATCGCCGGCCGTCCCATTGAAACCGGGACCGTCATCGTAACGATCTTGCGCGACCGTTTCCGCGGAACGACGCGCTGTCTGCCACCGGGCGATTTATTGCCCGCGGCGATCGCCGCGTTTTCCACCGCGATCTCGATTGTTTGTTCGCGCGCCTCTGCCCCGCTCGGAACGGCGTTGCGTAACGCGCGATTTCCACGGTGCCTCGCGATAATTGGCCGATTATTCAAGGAACTGGTCGGTGGATCGGCCGCTCGTAGGTGGAGCCACGCGGAAGCGGATCATTAAGATAATCGATCTGTGAAATTACGCCCGCTCCTTCGGCTCGCTGCCGACGCCTGATAGAAAAGAGGAATAAAAACAGTCACGCTAATTTATTATTCGATCGCGGCTAGTGGCGGGATGAAGTATATTGGAAGTAGACTCGAATTTGACTGGACACTTTACGAACACTTCGTGAGTACTTCGAAAAAGAGAAACAATACTTAAGTGTCTAGCAGGGGTGAAAATATATGGGAATAATCCTAATAATTGATGAAACTCCTGCAATGTGAAGAGAAAAAATTGTTAAGTCTAATCCGTTAATTAAATATAGTAAATAGATATATGTAGGTATATAAATTATTTATATATTTATATATATATACTCGAACTTCGATGGCGTAAGTTTGAACCCTCCGTAAGTACTTTGAGAAACGTTAGCGATATTTTCGAGTATAATCGAACCCTGACCAAGTAGATTCGACCCTTTTATGAGTACTTTAACCAGGACTTTTCTATTCCGTGCAATTATGTGATTTGTGCTTTTTCTTTCATAGTTCGAATACTACTTTTACGAGATTCGATTCCTTCAAATGTCAAAGTACTTACAAGGACATTGTCAATCTCTTCAGGTACTCTTTCCGAGGTTCTAAACCAGCTTGTATAACCCAAGTACTTTTATAAGTACATAGAATGAAACCTCACCTCTTATGAATAGTATTCGAATCCCACGAAGCGAAACTTTTGTATTGGAATTGCCTCGGATTCGCGAGTACACACTGAACTTGATCCCACCCCAAATCGCGACCCGTTCGTTCGTTATCCATTCGCGGCTCGCCCGCTTCTGCAGCCGATTCCCCGGATCGATTTCCTCGCAAGGGCGCTGGTCCGACCTCTATCTCACGCGTGCAATTCCGACGGATGGAACCGCCGCTGCTATCTTACGAGAATCGATCGCGCGGCTACGTGACCGCCGTCACGGGCGGGATGATGCGTAAAAAATGCAAATGACCCGCGGCTAGCCGGCGTTATCTGCCCCTCTAAATTGACCGTGATGCAATTCCGCGAGTCCTGTAATCTCTCGGATCGTTCCCGCCTCGTCTCTTTTTCAAACCTGCCTCGCTCGTTACCGTTCTTTTTGTTCCCGACGGTCGGACCGAAACGAATTCGCCGATCGGACGCATTACCCTAATGAAACAACGCTCCCGAACCCGGCCGGAACGTGCGCGCGTTATCGATTCTGTTTCCTCTCGGGGGGCCGGGATTTCCACGAACCGCCGTGGCTCGATTAGGTCGGAAACAATCGCGCGATGCTACGCCAATGGAATTGATTTCGAGGAACCGCGTCCGGGGGACCCGTCACGTCCTCGCACCTTCGCCGGAATGTGGATGAATTGTTCCACAGTTTGGCGGGTTGCTTCCTACTAGAATCCATCGGTCGCCTAGGATCGGTAGAGAATCCCCTCGTAGGACCACCGGGCTATTCAGCTTTCATTCGAGCAATGTTTACGGTACGGGGAAGTGGCTCGCCAAGCTCCGCCATCGTCCTTTCGATGTAAATACCCCGAATCACAATGCCATTCGAGTTTTTCCAAGCCTCCCTCCCGGGGCCCAGGCATTGTTCCATGTATCGCGGCGTTCCCAGCCGATTAATATTCCCGTATCTATGCGGCTACGCGCGCCTACCTAGACCCGCGCAACACCGCGCGCGTAATCCTCGCCGCGTTACGCAACCCGGCTCGCGGAATAATTTCCTTCAATTCCGCGAGACGACGTCGCTCGTTATCTACTTGACTCGGTCGTCGAACCCTTGCGCCTCTTTCGATCGGTGTTCCCGCGTTTCTTTCGCGCCGCCCACCGTGCCCCAGCACCTCCCTGCCGATCGATGGACCACGGAGCAGAGAATCGCCGACCGATTCATGGTCGCTCGTTAAATAAACCTCGGGCGAGTCCTCCGAGCCTCGAAGAACGCCGGGCGCTCGGTGAAATGCTTCCGGAGAACTTTTTTATACTTCCCTGAAAGAGACCAGGAAAGGACGACGGCCGGAGTTCTACGATCCTCTGGCGAAGCACTGAACTGGCACACGTGTCGCGCGGATTATACCTTCCTACGCTCATCGAGGGAAACCTGTTTCTAATCCACTGTTCCTCGAATGCGAAGAGCTGCGGGCTCCGCGCCCAGTGATCTCGCTTCGAGCCCCGACGAACTTCTTCGACGAACAGTTCGGCGGGGCCGCAAAGGGGAAACTCGGGGGAACGCGGGATGAGAAGACGCTCCGCGCTGCCCCCGCGAATCGCCGAACCAGGCCGCGCGATCTCTCGGTTACCCGATCGAGGACCGTCGTTTCGACGCTCGCGATTTCCGAGTTGCAGCGAGACTTCCCGGAATTCGGGTTAATGGATTCTGGCAGACGCCGAGCGGGCACCGGTCGTTGAGCTCGCGGCGAAATTTCTAATGGCCGCGAGGTTCATTCGGGAATCTCGGCCGCCCCGCGCTCGCACGCGGACGCCGGCGCGAATTAACGACGCCGCTCCCGAAATCGGAGATCCGACGGAGGGGGAGCTCGCGGGGCAACGGGGGGGAGAAAGAGCGGATAATTGAACGCGAAGTCGGGGGTAGCGGGGGGTGTGGGGTCCGGTTTAACGCGTTCTTGCGTAACCACACGTTTTCCCGGCCGAGATCCGACGCGGTCCCCGCGCGCGGACCGTTTTGCATACGAGCGCGCTTGTGCATAACCGGCTGGCCGTGTGTGCGCGCGCGCCGGTGTGCAGAACCGGCCTGTAGGTGCCTTTAGAGGTTAAGAAAATATCTGTGTCACCCGCAGCGATCGGGCGACCGGTTGCCAGATACTCGTTGTAAACAGGATGGAATTTCCATGCATATTCAAGCCCTGCACGAGAGCATCGAGGTCGCGGCGCCGATCGTTCGCTCGAGCGCTTGGCGGTTTATTCCAAGGTCCGAGAGTAAAATCGGCGTCCTTTTTGTTTGTTTTTTTTTCTTTTTCGGTGAAAGTAAGCGATAGCTGCTGCGGCCAACTGGCTGGGTCGCTTCGGTTAATGGCATCCCGAAGAAGCTTTTTAGAAGGCGAGGGTCAACGTGCACGGATGGATCCCAAGGATCTTTCGCCCCCGCGAAACGATCCTCGTGGCAGTGAGTTCGACAACAGTGCTCGCGGCTCCTCCGGCTACGAGTGCCTCTTGTAACGCAGTTCTTACGTAACCATTCTGTTTCTGCTGGGTTTGTTTCCTGGCTTCGTGTCCAGTTCCATCTGCACTGCTTCGCCTAGTCGAGGGGTTCAGGCTTAACTCGCGAGGGGAGATTCGCAACCCGGAAATTTTAGAAATTATTTATTTAATTTCAATTTTAACGCGTATACGGTGAGAGTCCAATAAAGAATTAAAGTAAAGATATAGTAGGGGCAACAAAAACAGAAAGGAAAAGAACAAGTGTCGACTACGTTGGGTCATTTAAGGCAGCCCACTTCAAAATTGAGGCATTTTATGGAAAAAGGGCATATAGGCGTATGGACTCTTTTTTCTTAAATTATTTAAATCGACTCAGGTATATGTTATATCTTAATATATAAAGCAGAAAGCTTCTATATGTTTGAACGATAAACTCTGGGATCACGAAATGTGCCGTAGCTTATTATGTCTGACTAATACAGATGAACGTGACAATTTTGACTAAAAAAAAAAATAAAGCAAACAATTTTATAAACTCCGAATCTATATTTCGAACGAAGCCGAGTAGTAAAGCTAGTATATAATAAACCAAGGACATTATTTCTCTCGTGTTAGGCTAGCTAGATACTGTTTTCGACAATGAAAACTTTGAAATCGATTTTCTTGAAATGGCATTTGACGTTATGTGTCCTTTCTTCATCAAATGCCTCAATTATGAAACTTTGAGGATACATATAGTATGTATTACGTGATTTTTTAGTCTGCCCAAATTCCGGCTATTTCCCAATTTTCTGTTCCAACTCGTGAACTTTAGGAACTGTAAATTACCAAATGACAGTCGCGTTAGTTCTCCGGATTATCAGTGATCCTGCCGCAATTCTTCTACGCCCTGAGAGTATCTCTTCGATCATCCCTTAATTCTCTGGAATAGAAGACCCCGCGACTCTCGCGATCCTCGCACAGCCTCGTAGCCCGCGAGCGTATCGCCAATTAGATTTTGCAGTAGAACGATCGACACAAACAGCCGCCTCGCGCGACCACCAGTCCCCCTCGCGTGTATATTAATCCCGTAATGACTGGCGCGATTGTGTTGGTGCACGTACACGCGAAGCCACTCGTATATGGTCGCTCTTGGTAAGCAACAGTGGTTGCCAAATCGCGGCTTCTATTAATAAATTGGAAAATCGATTTGCGTAATGAAAACCGTGGAAGCATCGCGAGTCTCTGCGACCTCTTCGCCCTTTCTTCGCCAAGCTTCGCGTTCTTTACCGAGGAATTTCAGAAAGATCGATATAGCGCGGTTGCGGTTCGATTTCGCGGAGATGGTTGAAGAGCAGCTCGACGTTTCCCGACGGGCCCTCGCGGGGGGGAATAATGGACCTGGATCGTTCGCCGCGAGTCGTTAAAGGGTAATTCTCCGTTCGCCGGAGGAATCGTCGATTGGAAAATCGGAACGGATCGCTGGCGGATCGGCTTGGAAAGGGCACGAAAGAGCAGGCCGACCTTTCGGGGCGAGGGACGAGCGAGAAATTTCGACTCCGGGGCAGTCGTAGATCACTCGCGGGGCACGCTGGAAAGAGCAACACGACTCGCTCCCGGCTCGGGATGATTCAATTCAAGCGGCTAAAAATACCGAGGTTGCCCGCTCCTGCGGCGATATCGCGAATAATAATATAATTGATGACACGTCGATCGGGTCCGCGACGCCGATACTCGACGTCCATCGTCGCCTACTCGCAGCAGCTAATATTTCCCGTTTCCCGGCGAGCCAGCGTATTCGTTTGATTCACTCGTTTGCCGCATAGTAAGAGCTGCAACAAGTCTCTCGTCTCGCGATAAATATAGACCATTACTCGCTGCGACGCGCGGAAAACTGACCTCGGACTAGCGGTGAAACGGGAAACCGCGTATGCGGGCCTGTCCGCTGGTAAATATAATTAAACAAACAATGAACGCGACGCACGGTTTATACGGGATACTTGTGCCCAATGAGCCACTATCCCGCGTCGCTTTATTGCCCCCGGGGATGGAACAATCGGGCCCATTGTACGTCGCGCGAATAACAAGCCAAGGAGAAGCATTATATACCTATAATATTATTATTATCAATCATCTTTATTACTCCAAAGAAAGGAAAAAGTTGAATATTTACAGGGAGCACCGGCTGTAAGGGTAACTAACTAACCGTGTACTATATTAAACTAAAATAGAGGCAACAACAAACAGACTTAACGAATATTAAGAATAAACTAAAGTAAAAGTAATCTTGAAGCTAAACACGAGAATAAGAAAAAGTAAAGTGAAGAGTAAAGTAGGGTGAACGCACCAATAAATCAACACTTAAGGCTAGTGAATGAACGCTATTATAAAATTATGTTTGCAGCGCGATCGACTCCACGTGCTGCAAAAATTGTTTGGATACGGAGCAAGAAGTTAAAAGAAGTCTCTAATTAATTAGTTGCTTATTTTAATAACTTATTTTAATAAAAAATGGCTATTTACTGGTACGTGTTCGCTTACTGGTACATCCACTGTAATATAAATAAAAACAGAACTTCGAAAGGAAAGGAAAAAATGGGGGAAACCGTTGCGCCGAGCAACGTGGAAGGGTGTGACCCCGTGAAACCGCAGTGGAAAGAAATTTTTCGAGCGCGGTTGTGACACGGGCCTGCACATCTGGAACGATACTCGATCGCCTTACGTCCAGATCGCTCGCGTCGATACACGGTTGACGAGTGCACTCGCAGCTGGTGCAACGGGATGCTAATAAAAGCGGCCGATCAGATTGGAGCTAGTCGGTCCATGAACCAGCTCTCGTTCGAGTGCGGCGCGTAGAAGTGCGTGGGTAATTAGTTGCGGTCGGATTCAGATTGAAATTACCGGGTCATTGCGGTTGCGGCACGATAAGGATTGTTCGCGTTACGGTGCTGGGCGCCCCGCCTCCTCTCCCTTTAACAATTCCTCATAGGGTAAATCCGGGAGACGCGGCCGGGCTGGAGAGTTGGTCGAAACAGTTGATTCTTTAACACACTTTTACATGTACACAGATGTAGAGTCTGAATATAGCCATTCGACCAACTCTCCAGCCCGACCGCGTCTCCCGGATTTACCTCATTTCGTTCAAATAGCTTCTCATATAAACATTATAAACATTCGACTCCCCCAGATCCGCGGCGTTTAAATCCGCTGCAGTTTAGGGTAAATCCGGGAGACGCAGTCGGCCCGGAGAGTTGGTCCATTCGCTGTATTTCAGACTCTGTACGTAAAAATGCGTTAAAGCGCAGACCGATTCCTTCTCTAGGAGCCAAACAGTTGAACGAATAGCGTCATTTCGCTTCCTTCTGTGTTTTTCTGGATTTATAGGCTTTAAAATGTAAATTGAGGTTACATTTAACCTCTTTTGTCAAACAGCGGTTGTACAGAATCGTATTTAAAACATACTTCTAAGTTTATTTTCGTTTAATGTTTGAGATAATATGATAGTAGAGATATTGAGGGACAATGCAGCCAAAGTATTTGGCCATATTAACTCTTCCGCTCAAAGCTAACGAGAAGACTATCTCTCGCTGCAGAAAGGAGAGATGGTCGAGTTATGATTCTTTTTATTATTTTCCTTTATTTTTGTATTTTTTAATATTATTTTATTATTATTTCTGTTTATTTAATTTATTTATTCATTTTTGTATTCATTCGCCTTGCTAATCGCCAGTGGGTAGTTCGCTTTTCCTGTAATGCGTCCTTTACTTGTTTAGCGTAAACAAATTAAATATCAATAACTCTTTAGTTGTATTCACACATAAATAATTTTGCTTTATCCCCTGTTAATTTTCCAAGAATAAATATGTGAGTGGTCTCTGCTAACGACGAAAACCATTTCTCCCGGCACCTCGGGAGAGGTGGTCAGATGTCGTGACTTCAGTTTTCAACCCGATTTACAGTAAATATTGTCTTAAAATAAATATCGACTATTGTTTTCTGAATCAGCACAAAATTCTGAACATATAGGTTTGTTCCGATAAAATAAGTAATTTCAATAATATTTTTAATAGCCATTTTACATTAGGTCGACCGCGTCGACCGGATTTACCCTAATAGTAGAGACGGGAAGGTGCAACGCATTCCTTCGCCGGTATATCACGTCAGTATTCGGCCCAAGATTACATAGTAGCCTCTAAACGAAATCGTTAAAATTAAATGCGCTCGAGCCCGCCGCGTATGCGTCCGGTTGCACGTTGCCGAGATCGCGCTTCGTTTCGAGATTGTATTTAGTTTTCGCTAATCGCCGAAAATAATTCTCGGTTGGGCGCGGTTGGGATAGATTCCCTTACCCACGCGCGGGAATCATTCCCCGCGCTGCTTTCGTGTCGGAGCTGATTTTTAAGAGATTCGAACGCGCGCCGTTCGCCCGCTCGAGCGAACTTGTCCGCCGCGCTGCTATTTATACCGTAAGTGAAGTACAGCTCCGCTGGCTTCGAGTGATGACAGACATATCGCTGATGCCGTTTCGCCGGGCTATCAATAGCCTTAACGCTGGCCCTGTTGTTCTGGAACGTGCTGGATCTAACGCCTGCGCTAGATCCGTTCTCGATCTTCCCCTTCGTAAACACACTTCGGGGGCAACCTGCCTCACAATGCCGCCGCTATTAGAGTCGGGGATTCTGCCAACTCCGCGAAGCATGTTTCTGAAGTGAAGCCAGTCTACAGTCCAGATGTGAAGAGTTTATTTAGAAGTCGCATAGTACTCGACGCTATTAACATCATCTCATTTAAATACTCCCATTGGTTTTGCAATGGCCCCACCCTCTCTCCCCTCTCTCTCTCTCACTCTCTCTCTCTCTCTCTCTCTCTCTCTCTCTCTCTCTCTTATATCTCCGCGGCTGAATAAGTAAACAATTGAAATCCATTCTCGACTGGACAACCGCGAGATGATTAAGCGTCGCAACGATACACGAGCGTAAAAGCCGACACGTGGGCGTCGAAGGAGCGAGGTGATTTCGTAATTCCGCCCTCGCTCTTCTGCCACTATTCCCGTCGAATAACCGCGTCGACGCGAATTCGACAAAGGACCCTCTCCCCGCTTTCCCGCGTCCCTCGCACCTTCTCTTTCGAGGTCTTCTGGCCCCCTCTACCCGGCGGCACGTGCTTCTGTTTGTAAAGAGTGGCGCCAAACTGCCAGCAGGACCGCCTGTCCCACATCGAGCCCACTCGTGGGACCACGCAATCCGTTCGCACGGTGGCGCGCTCCGCGAAGGTAGGAGCCGCCTGTCGCTCGGGGCTAGCGGCCTTTTAATAAGCGGTTCCGTGAGATCGGCCGCGTCGGTAGCGGCCGTCTCCGCCGCGAAGAAAGCCACGATAACAGATTAACGAGATCCCCAAGGCTGAGGAGTGCGCGGACCGCTCGATCACCGCCAGTCAGAACCGACCAAACGGCTGTTTACCTCCTCCTGCGCGATTTCTATCGATCCACGCTGGCAGAACGCGGGAGTGTGATGCAATATCGAAAAACAGTCGCATCACCGTGTCGCCGCGCACGTGGCGGACCGCTGGCATCGTTAGATTTCGATAATCGAGAGCGCGGGGGTGGCACTCCCCGCGAGTAACGAGCCGTTTTTGTCGGAACCGCGCGTGACGAAACGGTCTCGTCGCCTTTCGGTACAGGCTTCCAATCGACTGCTTGCTACGTACCGCGCACCGATCGCACAGCAACGCTTCGGGAAAGCAGCTGTGGGGATCGGCCGTGCCTTATCGCTCCGCTCGGCACCGTGAAATCTTAATCGTGTCCTTGGCAGGCTATAATTAGGCGGGTGCCATCTTTCGCGCAGGTTATCGCGCGGCTATTTAACCGGTCGCGGTGAAAATAGACCGGGATAACGGACGGTTCTCCGTTCTCGCCCGGCGGTGTGGAGAGGACGCTTTCCGCGGCGTATATCCCTCCCCTCCTGCCCGATGAAAAATACAATTTATAGCCGCGCGAGGACGTTAATATTCATCGAGTATGCTAATCCCAAGGCAGCGGTGGCCGGGCGCGTGGCGTTTAGTTCGGCGATTCGTCGGCGAAGACAATGCGGCTCTTCTCGCTCGGGAGGCGCCGAACTTGGCGATTCCGCGGCGCCTCCGTCCACGGCCGTTGTTTGTATCGAGGCGGAGACGCGCGATTAATCGACGCGCAGCCTTCCCTGCTTTCCCGCTTACGTCAACCGCCCACGCAACCCGTTCTCGTCTCCCCGCTATCTCTGTTCCGCTCCCTTCCGCTCTCTTTCCATCGTCCGCGCGTTCACCCTTTGAACCGGTCTTTATCGCTCCTTTTATAATTAGCCGCGCGAGGACAACGCATCGGAGGAAAGAAGGAAAGAAAGAAAACGACGCCATGGGGTTATTAACACGTCGGTCGTTAATGTTATGCAAAGCCTTTTTCCCTCTCGCCCCCTGGACGATGTCCTTCGACGATCCAGTCCGTTGGTATGCGGTCCGGTTAATCGAGAAATAAATTCGAGAACTCCGGAGGTGACTCCATCCGACGAGAAACATAAAGCAGCACGACTTTATTGGAGCTTTGTCCTGGACCAGGGTCTAGCTTCCTCTCGCATCCGGTTGCTTGCGAGTTTGGTGACTGAAGAGTCCTCGTAGAAAACACTGTGAATGCCAAAATGAAAAAAATTGCCAATGGGAATACTCTACTATTGGCATTTTCTTATTTCCGCTGCGAAATCTGGTGGCGAAAATTAAAGCAGTCTAATCGGGTTAACTGTCACGTGTACCTAATTGACAGTATTGGGAATTTCGACTGTTTGATGATTGATTTTGTAAAATTTAACAGACTATTTAATGACAAAAACATTATTGCACTAGTTGAATACAGATTCACCCGATTAGGGGGCGTCCTTAAATTACGTAAGGCTTCTTTGGGGGAAGGGGGTTGCGAATTTCTGAAGTTTTCTTACAAGGAGAGAGGGAGAGAGTCAGGTAGCGTCTTACGTAATATTTTTTAACCTACTTTTCAAGAAATACAAATTCTATCATTAATGTTCCAGAAAAGTTGTTTTAGTTTAAATTTCCCGAAACCTAGTTAAACGAATTATATAAACCTTCAAAAGAATTTTAATAACTGAAGAAATTCAATGAAAAAAATATTACGTAAGAAGGGGGTTGCAATATCAAATCTTACGAATTCTTATACTTTGGGAGGCAGGGGGTAAGAAATCGACAAACTTACCCTTACGTAATTAAAGAAATGGATTTTCTTTAATTCTTTAATTTTCTCCCAAATAGATTTTGATTTTTGACGCTTACAGTGTTTTCTACGAGGACTCTAGAATTGCGGTGATCAGGGTGCGATGCGCTAGGACACGCGAAGCTGAAGTGGCAGCGCTCGATCTCGCTGTAACTCCTCGCGAACGAGCACGACGCTACGAAGTGTATATAACAGACGTGGTTGCCGTCTTATCACCTAATGGTTTCGTTTCTCGGAGAAAATTGCGCGTCTGGAGCAATAGGGAGGGGGCCGTGATCGTCGAACTCGGTTCAATTACATGCTAATTGCGCGGATCGAGCGTTAATCGCTATTGAAAATAACAAGCCGGGCAGCGTGGGGCGGAGAGGGGGGGGGAGGAGGAGGACGAGGAAGGGGGCATCGACTGGATCGAAAGAATGCAGAGCCGCGTGCCGGTGACTCTTTCATCGCGCCGTTTATCGCTCCGAGAGAGGGTTCGACGATTTATTGACGAGCCGCGCCGACAGATCGGCGGGCGAATGATCCGCGGGGTAAATGGAAAACAGCTAGGAGAGGGGGGGGGGGGGAGCGGGGCGCATGGTCGGAGTAAAGAAAGATTCCGATAAGAGGCAGGCGACGGGGGTAGTTAATCGTCCGATTGACCCTCTGCTCCGACTCGCCTCGGCTAAACTGGCAATCAGTAATTGTGTCAGACGACCGGCTGCCCTTGTTGACGGTGCTCGGTGTCAGCCGCGGTTATTGAATGCCCGGAGTCGATTTTCCCTCCTGTTTTTCTGCGCCGTCCCGACCTTGCGCAGACTCTCGGGGGAAGCAATCGTGCCTGTAAGGGACGTGGGGATCGGGGCCGGGATATATCTCGCTGGAAGTTGACTCAGATTTCCATATCCCCCTGACCTCTGACGCGTCGCTCGCGTCTGTTCGCTAACCTCGTTACAAAACCGCACTCCTAGAGTACCCCGAATTCGGTTAATCTGCGAGTTCGGGGCGGCCGATAAGGCTCGGGGTCCCTCGCCGTCGGGATTCGGCCGGCGACGCCGGAGCGTAATTGCGTGGATGCTCGCGTGGACCGTTGCAACGTGGTCGGATATCGCCAATTAACTCGTCGCATGTACCACTGTGCCCCCTATACGTTATCAGCCGTCGGGACTCTTCTTTTTCGGACGCGTCGCGCCGGTGCAGTGCGCGCCTCGCGCGCACGCAGGCCTCGCGGCGTGCAATCGCGTCGAGTGGCGCGCGTACAGAGTTATGCGCGGATACGTCAGAGCGCGGATTAGAGTCCAGCCGCGATACACCCGGGTCAAACGCCCTATTATCGCTCGCACGGGAATAAGTGTGCATGCGCTCGCGGCGATAATCGATCTCCCGCGACGCACGGCGCTGACGGTTCGACGAGGCCTCGCTGGCAAAACCACGGAGATTCTCAGCATCCGTCAGAGGCGCCTTCGTTGGATAACGATACTCGCCGCCGCTGGGTAATTGGAGAAATTGCCGGAAATATCGGGCGAACGGAAGGGACGAGAGTTCGGACGATAACGATGGGGAATTAATTGCTCGGGCGATGACGCGCGCTCGGCCAAGTGAACTAGAGTTCAGTGTGTTTATAAAACAGCGGCAATTTATCGCCAAACGCGCTATCTCTGCCCCCAAAGTGCCGCGAGCTTGGGCGTGCCGTTAGAAAAACAAGAGGAAGTAGGCCAGCCGAAGTAACGAGCAGCGCGAGTACACAGGCGGAGCGTTATAATCGAATTGCTCGATCGCTCCCCGGATTCATTTCTTTCCGACACATCGGCGAACGTAGGAAATGCTGCGACGATAGCGGCGCGATAAGAATAATCGTTGCTCTTATTACCGACGATGCGCTATTTTCCAGCCGCGACCTCGCGGCGGGGAACGTACTTACACGTGGGTCATTAATTTACGGAATAATTAATTACGCCGGCTCGGCGTCGAGTAGCTTCTTCCACGACTTAATAACAGTTTCAACCGTGGAGCCTCGATTCTCTCTAATCTTCGATTCCGCGCGGCGGGCGAGTCTCCATCGATCAGAAATCATAAACAACGTCCAGAAAGGCCGAGGGTCTTTCGCGCGTGAAAGTAATCTCGATCGCCCGACCCTGCCGCGCCGAGCTCTCCTTTTCCGAATTCGTGCTCCGCTTACAAATCGCGCGCGCGGCTTCTTCGCCGCCCCGGCACCGGCGCCAAATCGTTTTGTGTACCTCCCGCGAATCCCGTTGATAATTCCAGCTATAAATACGGAGGAAATTAACGTGTCAGCGGTAAACTGTGCTGGCAACGCGGAAGCGAACGCGGCTCGCGTATGATAGCACCGTTTTCAGATGCTCGCAGCGGAGGTTACGCGCGTCGAGTTTATTGCGTCGTTCGTTAGAACGATCCGCGGCTATCCGAGACAGCCCGGGCCGTCTTTTTCGGTCTCTTTGCGCCAGATAGCGGCGAGGAATCTCGAGTCGCGCGCCAACAGCGGTCTATCTTCTTTCCAGTGCATGGGACTCCGTCGCTATCATCTTCCGAACGCTTCGATGCCGATGATCGATGGATCTGCGCATCTAGAACGCCGGAGATTAGAGACCTGTAAAGCTACGGCAGAAGTGGATGTAAAGTTTGAATAGTTGCACGATCGATCATCGCATCTGAGATCCGCGACCACGCTCTAGCCAGCTCTTGAAAACAGGAAAGAGAATAAAGGCTCCCCTAAACCAACGCGAAATTACGTAAGGCTTTTTTGGGGGGGGGGGGGAGGGGATCACGAATTTCTTAAGTTTTCTTACAAGGGGAAGGGGGGAGTCAGGTAGCTTCTTACGTAATATTTTTTAACCTAATTTTCAATAAATACAAATTCTATCATTAATATACAAGAAAAGCTGTTTTAGTTTAAATTTCCCGAAACCGAGTTAAATGAATTATATGAACCTTTAAAAGAATTTTAATAACTGAAAAAATTCAGTGTAAAAAATATTACGTAAGAAGGGGGTTGCAATATGAGATCTTACGAATTCTTATACTGGGGGAGGGAGGGGGTAAGAAATCGCCAAAATTACCGTTACGTAATTTAAGGACAGCCTCTAAACCGACACGTATAAAAAATTACTGAACCGCTGCGGATCCCCTTCGCGCCGCGATATTCGCGTTGGTTTGGGGCAGCCTTAATAGTAACATCGGGCTTGGTTCGCGTAACTCTCTCGTAACGCCGGGTCCTTGCCGCTGTACGGCCGCTTTGTTCCTCCCACGCGGTCCTCCTCCGGCCCCAATAAATGCAGAAAGGGCGCGCGGCCGCTAGACGATCGATAGAGCACGGCTGTTCGATAACGAAGCGCGGGCGTGCCGCCAAATTCGCGGGGGTCCGAGCGATCCCCGCTGGGCCGTATATACCTCGGCCTCCTCCTCCACGTGCAACCGGCGGCCTTATGATCCCCGCTGTCCTGTGATTTGTAAACAATCGCGGCCTCGTAAACACCCGCCGCGGCAGAGAACAGAGGGGCCGGGCGACGGTTTCGGCCCGACGTTTATTATTCGCGACACGCGTTACTCCCGTGTTCTTTTGTAACGCTCGCAGGCGCGCGTGTTCTCGACCTACATACCCGCTGATCGACACCTCGGACAAACAGGATTCCACGCGCGAAATTAACGGAACACGACCAAACGTCCACCGGCGGTGGGGCGACAATTTTACGGCCCGCGCGATCGAAAATAGTGTCCCTCGCCGAAAGTGCCGCTCGTCCCGAGTGTTTATCTCTCGGCGGAATAAATTTCCGCGCGATCCACGGCCAACTATTTACCGCTGAAACGGAGGTCGGAACGCGGTGACCCGGGGAGGCATGGATTTCGATGGTAGCTCCTTAAAATATCGTGTCCCACATGGCAGTTTAATCTCGCGAGATAATTATTTCATTATTCTTTAATCATTTCGTCATTAATTCCATGAAATTAGACTTTCGCGAGACAGGCTTCGTGATTTGCATTTATTTGTTGCTGGGGCATTTGAATTTAGAATTCGGCCGTTGGTGGTTGCAAGTTCGCGTGACGGGATCGAAGTTGAATGATTCTGGCGTGTATCTGGAGACCTCCTTCCCCGTTGCTGATCAAGCTATTTATACGCGGTGACGGGAACATTATCTATGTGGCTCGAAAACTGCAGCAGCCTCGTACTTCGCTGTTTATCGCGGCCGACCGTAATCGTCGCCGCGATGCTCGGTCGCGCGTCCCCGCAATATCGTCTTCGGTCCAGCGTTTTATCGTTCGCCCTGGCGCACTGGCATCGTTTATCGCCCTGCACTCGAGTACCGCCGTGCAACTTTATCTGTCGGCCGGGCCTACCAACAGCTTTACACGCTTATCGTCGCCGTTTCGCTTCCCTTCGCGATTGCGCGGACGTTCGTTCACTGGCCGGCTCGTTCGGGGCGCAATTATCAACCGGAGGGATTCGATGCTTAATTGCGTCCCGTTGCGCGGCTCTGTTGTGTCTAGGGCGACCAGGGGATCGCGATTGGACAGGCCGGACTCCGGCAGACCTCGTTTTAACGAGCTGCCTCGAAAAGGTCGCGGAATCTGCCGTGGGTGAATGGCATGTAGCAAGATTCGTGAAGCACGGTCTTCGTTGCAGAGATGCCGAGGTATGCGATGTCTGTTCACCTTGGTTTCCCTAGGTTTTCGAGAGCTTAATAATTGTGGTAGGTACCTTTATAGGCTCCTTACTACTACTTAGCAGTGATTATTGTACCATCACTTTGTGATCGACTTTGGGGGCGTAAGCGAGGTGAGTTGTGTGGAATATTCCACACTTGAGATTTTGCTGTGTGTGGAATTCAGCATTCGGGAATTTGGACGGAATTTTTATTTTTTTCTTCGTTCTTCTATTATTATTTTTTTCGTGATCGGGAGCTGCGAAAAGTTGTACAGATGCTTGGGTTTGAACCAATGCCGGTGCTACGTGGCTCGAATATACCATCAACGCCTCTGACGGAGAAGCCTTGAAGCCTCATTCTGCCACTTTTCGAGTTGTCCTGAGTACACGATTCATAAGTTCGTTATTATTTCAACGCACGGTGCTTATTAGCGTTCGAAAGCACCAGCAACTATACCCGCAAACACTTCCTCCTTGCCGATTCCACGACGAAAGTTGGTTGAAACGGTTTGTTTACTACACCGCGTATACGTGCAACGCTTTTCCTAGCTTCTTGTGCGAGGGTACGCACACATTCTAGGTCCAGTGAGACAGCAGCCTCAATGTTTAGAAAATCCCCATCTTTACCAAGGGAGCACGTAGCAGCGATAAACTCATAAAGCCAATAGATACAACATCGGTCAACGTCCTTCGATTGAATGCCAACCGTTTTTAGAACTCATTTTCCCTTCACATTTCGTCAGCATGGGGTGCAGATCATCAGCTTTATGTTTTTATTGCCTGGGCAGCAGGCGACCATCTGAACTTTCGTTTGGTCGAAGGCTCGTTCCACCTCTCGATGGCTCTTGACCTTCTCCTTCCACTCTCGCGAAGCAGCAGTCAAGTAATTTGAAAATAATTTTCTCCACCCACTAAGACAACCCTTCCGCTTTAAAAAACTTACATTACTGCTGAAATTGAAGTTCTCGAGAAACGTCAAACATTCAGCCTGACAGGACCATTTCACCCCGTACTAAATTCAATCCGATTTTGACTTAAAATTTCGTGAGAAATATATATATTTATTCTTTCATTAAGTTAAAAGAAATCAGCCGCCACCCTGAGTCGTCGCTCGCAATAACGAAATCGGAATACAGGGCAGAGTTGCCAATATCGTATTGGCCGCCTCAATCGTGCCTCGTCAATTTCTCAATAATTAGATACCAAATATAATCAACACGTAATGGTAAAAATATCAAGTAAATGCGAAATGAGAAATAGAAACAAAACCTTTCGAGCTTGCACCCCATTCCGTGCTTGCTATAAATATTAAAAAAAAATTAGAGATGATCGATGAACATAGAGTATCTTAAATGTCAGGATACAGGCAACCCTCTAAAACTCCCCGAAAATTCTGAAAGAATCTCCGCCAATGGGAACGGTGCGGTCAGGATATTTACGCACCCCTCGTACACGGAAGTTATTACATTGATCGTGCCGAAGCACGCCCACGATCGTTGAAAATGCGCATCTATCCTCATCGTTTACCGTTCGCCCGAGCACAATAGGATATACAAGTTTCCCGCGCCCCGCGCCGCATCGCGTACGAGCCACTCTTCTTTTATCATTTCCGCGGCGCGCACGCGCGCGCGCCAGCTGAATTACAGCGAGCTTTATGGTCGCCTGATGAATTTCATAGCAGGCCTTGGAGGCGTTGTTATTGGGTGTGCGCGTGTTCGCAGTGGGGCCGGGATTCTCGCCGCTTGCCCGCCTGAAACTCGCGTGCGCCAGCCGCCAGATGATGTCACGTATCAGAAGTGTCCGCGCGCGCGTGTACGGGCGCGACCGTGCTGGGCACCGTGGAGCACGTGCAAACTAACGATCTGCTTATCGTTCGCATGCTGAAACACACGCAGGAAATGCATACACGTAGACCTCAAGGAGAGGAGGCGAACGAATGATTTTTATTAATAGGGTCGGCTATTTTCGTACAAGTACCCACGCGTGGTTAGGGGTGACGGGGAGGAAGATCGATCGGAATATTTCAATTCTTCCAGCACTCAGATCTGCCACGGAAAGGAAGCGGATCGCCTCTGGTCTATCGAGGTTTTACCATTTTTACATAGAGCTTAATAGAAGCCGGGAACGCTCAGTCCTTTCTTGCGGCGTGTCCATGGTTCCGCTAAAATGAAAAGCGATAACAGACGAAAATAGAGCCTTATCAAAGTTAATCAGATTTAACGTATCGCGGTGCCCTTTGTTCCACTATTCTTCGTCTACGTCTTCGTTGCCCCATAAAAGGTAGACTCGAGGTTCCCCTCGCCGTCCAGGAGAGGCGATCTCCTTTCGCTCTTCAAATCCTCTTACTCGGTAGGATAGAGCCGTGACTCTTTCGATCCCGATAGAGAAGAGCGCCCGCAATGATAGTCGGGACAAAGTCGAGCGGCTGCTCGAGGCCACTGAAAGACTATTCCCCATGGTGGCCCACTGTTTTCCTCGGCTGTATAAACACTTGCTCGCAGGACAGACCAGCCAGCGGGTCGTAAAAATAGAACTCGTGATCGGCGTAATTAACAGCCCAAGTGTACTCTAAACGACCAGCTGATTTCGTCCGGATTACGGTACGTATCGAACAATGCCAGCCGGCAACTGGTCGGCGGTTCTCTCTCGGCTCCCGGCATTAGCCTCCCTGCATCCACGCTCGCGATACGTGCCACGATAACGCGTAGTATCTCGCTACAAATTGCAACATTACAAATAGAGTTGCTGGTTGCAAAGCGCGTTGCACGTGGTTACGTAAGCAATAACGTGTTATTCAATTAGCACACTCCGCTCCAAAAGTGAAAACGCAACGCCGGCGCGCGTCGCCGTAAACGTCGAACCCGTCGCCGCTCCCGAGAATACGGCAAATCCTGGATTCCCGATATTCGGGATCGGTGTCCGCGCGTCCGCAGCCGGCGACAATTACCCTCGCCCCGATCGGCAGATCATGGGAAGACGATTAAGCAGAAATTAGGCCCGGTTTCGCGCGAGTAACTCCGGGCTACCAGCGCGATCCCTCCGCGGAGCGTGTATCGAGAAGCTGTAAGTGGGTCAACCAGTCGACGATTCGTTTATCTGTTTGTTCCCCGCTGCCTATAATGTAATAGTTCTCGTATCTAGGAGCCCGCTACTTTCTTCCACACTCGAGGCACTGCGCAGCAGCTAATTGTTTCGCCGATTCCTACGGCTTGTTTACCGCCAAAATTATCGCGTTCTCGCCACATGGTTATCTCCATTATCTCTCGGCCCGAAGTTGTTTTCGGCGTTCCTGATCGGCAGAGCCCTCGGGCGTCGCGCGCATGCCACGGAACCGGGACTCTTTGTCCCACGGCTCTGCGGGATTGGGAGCTTTATGATTCGAGCGTTTCGATAGTTTTTTAACAAAGTACACGCGCTCCAGCGCCCCGAAATCGTCCCCGTGAGACGCGATCGTGACCGATGGTAATAGCGCGTAGTGCTTTAAATATCCGGGCGACGTTACGTAAAAAGGATAATCTCGCGGGCAAAGTGGGTTGCCGTCCCGTTATCTTTTATGTAATAACATCGCTAGGCGCGCGTTCTTCTATCGCAGGCTAGATTCCATCGCGCGCGAATGGGTTTCATTTCACGCGCTACGTAAATGCCCGGCGTTATCGGCGTGTTTACCTCGCGAAAAAACACGCGCGCGGGCCTCTCCCAGCGTGTCCTCGATCGGCCGCCTTAAACATCGTAGGCGGGGACCTTTATTCGCTGGGATCAGCCCTGACAAAGACGCCTTAGATCCCCGATGGATCCTCTCGTCCCTGACACGTGGCACCGAGTAGAAAAATAGAATTGTCTGCAACTGTCTGACGAGGATATTTAAGCAAATTTTGCTGAGGATATCCGGACAAAAGAATACTTTGAAAATAAGAATCCTCCTTCATTTTCTCTGTCTTTTTTTTACAAAGTTTATTCTCCACTGATTACCATCACAGACATCATTATTATTATTATTATTAAACGTCTTTATTACTCAAAGAAAAAGAAGAAACTTGAATATATACAACAAGAGTAAAGGCGAGGCTGCAATGGTGACACTGTTATGAAGCCTAACCGTGTACTATAAACTAAACTAAAATTAAGGCGACAACAACAACAAACATAACAAACGTTAAGAATAAACTAAACTAAAAATTAGCTTGAAACTTAAAGCTAAAACACGAGAATAACACAAAGAATAAAGAAAAGTAAGAGAATTAAAAGTGTTGGGGAATATACTGCCGCACTGCATGTTTGAAGGATTGATAAGTGTCTAGCTGTCGGATAGAAGTAGGAAGGGAGTTATAATAACGTGCCGCGATATAAGAAAAAGATATTGACACGCGTAGATCCGTGAAATGTGGAATGTCCCGCGCCTATATTTGCTGAAAAAGTAGACGATAGCTCGATGAAAGGGGTGAGAGGCCCGAGCCAGCCTGTTTGTCGCACATCGAGCTCGCGATCGCGGTGTGCCTCACCGTGCAACCGTGGTTGGGCTCGCGTTAGTCAGGTAACACGTGTGACGAGGCACACGGCGCCGCAATCTCGCGCGATAAGATACGTACGTTCTCACGAAGGAAACGAGCGATCGTCGGAAATAACGAAGTTTTTCGCGGAACGGACGAGGCGCGTGCTGCGCCGCGAGACACTTGTTGCATCGGCCAAGACGCGGGAGACTCTCCCCCGGTTGCATAATATCTCCACCTCCGCCAGTGGCGTGTCGATCGCTCCCAGAGCCCCGCGATCCTCTTCCCCCATTCTCTCAGATCCCATCGGGCCCCCGGCCGCGTCCGGTTACACGCGCCAGGATATTTAGCAATGTTAATCGGCGGACCCAGTCCAGGGTGATTTCCGTTGTTTTCCCTCCATTCGCACAAACCTCCCCTTTCGATCCACCCGACAGCCATGCAGAACCGGTCGCATTATACCGACGACAATTACGTTGTATCGGGCGGTACGATCTGCCGTTTCACTGTCCCGTTTCGCCCGCCTAGTCCGCACCGCGTGTGCGTAAGTGGCATGGAAAATTGCATACGATTTGTACACCCCTTTGAGGACGGCGCGGTAACGAGGCTGGTGCTTTTGTCGAGGCGCGCTGCCGTCAGATTCGACCGAAAGATAACGCGCACGGTGGATAATCGACGCGCCAGTTCGATCGATGCGACGAAGAATCGTTCGGCTTGCATGGGCGTCTCGTCGGACGATTTCGGTCGCGCGCATTCAACAGGCTCTGCGTCATTCGATAAACGGTTCCTCTGATTGTTGTTTCGGTGCCGGTGACATCGATCAACGGCGGCCCGCGAAATGCTTCTTATTCGGTGTCGTTTATTCTTCCTTGCGAAGAAGCGAAGAAGGTGCTTCGGGCTACGTCGCGTTGCGTATTCCGCGTTGACGGTGAACGAGCGAACGAAGATGTTTGCCCTACCACTTGGAAAGAAAACAATCGAGCGGACTCCTCGGTTGTTTGCCGTGCACCGAAGTTTGCTCAGCGAGCGCAGGGCACGTGTAATCTCCCGCAATTACACGCTCTTCGGTCAATATTGCTCTCGGTACATATATCGTTGCATTGTGTTGCTGGGTAAGATAAGCTACCTCCGCGATGGTTAAATATTACCGCGGGCCGCGCAACCTTGGCGAGCGCACCCGAATCTGGCGTAAACGAGCGCCGAGTGCACGTTGCGCAAATACATCATCGTTAAAATTTACTGGCAGACGCGGGCTGGATTGGTGCTTCCAAAAGCTTTGGAAGTGTTCCAGTAAACAGGCCATCGGGGGATCCACTATTGGCTTCTTGGTTGGGTGATTTGACGAGGAAACTGTCGGGATTGTAATAGGGCTCGGTTTGAAAACAGCAGGAATGCTGAATCTCGCCCATTCGTCGCTTAAGGATTGGGTTTTGGTAACATTAAAAATAAGCGTAAACCTTTAAAAATTGGAGGAATGTATTTTTCTGCCGTAGTAAGACCCGCGCGAAATTTTAGAAAAATTGATTTGGTAGTTTTTAAATTATTTAACTTATAATTTAGGGACGAACTTCGGTAACATTAAAAATAAGCGAAAATCTTTGAAAATTGGAAGAAATAAATTTTCTTCGATAGTAAAATCACCGCAAAATTTTAGAAAAATTGATTCGGTAGTTTTTAAATTATTTAACTTATAATTTAAGGACGAACTTCAGTAATATTAAAAATAAGCGAAAATCTTTGAAAATTGGAGGAATTCTTTTTTTGCAACGGTAAAACCTCCCGCAAAATTTTTGAAAAGTTACTTCGGTAGTTTCTTAATTTTTTAACTTTTAATTTAACATGTATTCTTATGGGAAAATGCAATATTGAGAAATATAACTACAAAATGAAAAGTGAAATAATACGCCAGTTTTTGAAGTCTTGTGTACAGAAATATCAAGTGCCGTACTAAATTGTCACAAGAATTCCAGAGAATTGATTAACTTTTGGCTAAGATTGTCACTGAAATTCGCCCCTAATTAACGCGCTGTAAATTTTGTGACGGAGCAAACATTAATTATTATTGTTTCACGGTAAATTCGTGATTCCGCGCGCTCGCTTTACGTGGCATCTACTCGGTGAGCCAAAAATAAGACGCGCTTATTATGCTCGCGCGTGCAAACGAGCAGGTTCTATCTTTACCTTTGTGTATGAGCTAGTGTCGCGCGATATCTTTGGCTTGTTTATGCCGGCTTGCGAAACCATTTCGGCAACCATTAGATTCGTCGGGATGGTGGTAAATTATCATTACTGTAACCGAATGTGGAACGGTGCGCAGGGGCGAATTTCTAGATAAATAAAAAATTATTTAAATAAGGGATCAAATAAAAGTTACTTTAATTTCAGATTATTCGACGAAAATTTATTTAAACACACGACGAATAATTTCTTTAACTTCCATTCGTTATTCGAAATTTTTAATTAAAATCAAAATTTTGCCCACCTTTGGCTATAGCCTAAGGCGGCAAATTTTGAGCGAAAGAAATTAGGAATGGTTAAAACACAGTAGCTTGAGGCAACTTTATAAACAATTCAATCCTCTTTCATACAGCGAATTAGCGATAACTCACATGTGAGTTGCCATATTGAATTAATTTCGAAATGATCTCGTCTCTTTTAAATTATATTTCGCGGGAGGGGTGGCAGACGCTTATTAGCCAAGGAGCGCCAGATCTCCAAGTCCGTTTCGTCCGCGGGCTTTTCGATGGAAATCATCCAAGTTACCCAAAGAAATCACGGCGTTGGAGCAGTGCGCGGCAGCAACGCGGTGGAAGGTAGTTGAACCAGTGAACCAACTTCCGAGTACCGGGACATCGTTGGCCGTCAATCGATTTCACGGTGCCAACAAAAGCGTGGTAAACAATGGTTGCAACGTAGCTGACCATTAAACGACCCTCTTTTTCCCGGAGGCTCGCGTGTTTCTAAATTGCAGGGGAACGGTTAGGTCGAAAGTTGCGAGCCTTGGGCAATTAGCCGTCGCGCTGCTCCCATTATTTCTGCCCTGTTCGAGAAATCGTGATCGCCCTTTGCCATCTTGTTGGCCGCTTAACGACCAGATTTCTACCATTGCTCCGACCATCCGTGAAATCGCCGCAGATTTCTTCGACCCGACCGCGGCGCGGAACGCCGACACCTAGCGATCGCTTTTTCCAATTAACGGTGACTCACGCGGATTCGTTCCCCCCCCCTCCCCCTCGCGAGGCTGGCGGGTTAATTAACAGCCGCGTCGAACGATATGCATCGCGTTAACGCGGAGCTCGCGGTAACAGCACTTTCACTCCTATCATTTCGCTCCGCCGCCGATGGAATAATTCGATTCGAAGAAGAGAGGCCGTGTAGCAGCCGTGAGTCACTCGTCGCGGCTAACCGGCCCGAGGCGTTCGTTTTTCTTCCTCCATATTTCCTTCTCTCTCTCTCTCTCTCTCTCTCTCTCTCTCTCTCTCTCTCTCTCTCTCTCTCTCTCTCTCTCTCTCTCTCTCTCTCTCTATTTTTCTTATTATTTCGCCTCGTTTTATTACCGCGATTAGGAGAGCGTGAAATGGCCCGGCGTAGTCGATGATTCATACGGGGCGCATCGTGACTAATCGAGTTTTTACGCGGCCGCGGGTAATAATCCTTCGCGAGCTCGCAACATTGTCGAGACGAGAGCGCGATAAATTATGCAGGTGGATTTTTAACGGCCACACTGTTGCCGCCAGTCGAGAACTAATCAATCTCCCGAAAATTCTATTATTACGCGTACTTTGGCCCCCGTAGTCTGACGGGCCGGTGTTGCTCGTGCGTCGCCACTTTGGATGGCTGCCGCGCCATATTTCAGTGGCACAATTTCACAGACCAGAGGACTCGAATGCACGGGATAATGGACGCCATCCAACGATCCACGGAACGGAAGAGCCTCGTTACGTTCCGCGGGCAGGCGGCGCGGTACGCGTTCAACGAAGGGGTGAGAGATATTTTTCAGGCATTTCCATGGAAGCGAACATCGGGGGAAAGCCTGTACCCTCGTTCGGGCGCGAATCGGTACAGAGGTGGATGCCTCGAGTCTCTCCAACAGGAGAACACGAACGCGCCGAGGGATCTAAAACTGGTCCAGCGAAATGGTTGAAAACAACGGGCAAACGTGTCTCGAGCTCCTCGTACGCCTCTCGCGGCGATTGTTTTTCATTGACTCGATTCCCGTCAAATCCGTCGACAAATAGTTGACGGTGGAATTGGGTCAGTCACGGGGTCATACGTATTTAAAATAATTTACTTCGCGAATGTGAAGTGGCGGGATGAGAGAAGCAAGACCTCTTTTAATTTAACGAAGAACGAATTATTTATATATTTCAATGCAAATATTGACTGCACTGATCCCATTGAAATCTTTAAAAAGGTTTCAAAAATATATATGCAAGAACCAAAAACTAAAACGATTTAAATATACCTACTTTCAGTTTTCTCGAGCGGTCTTCTTTATACTCCACGAAAGCAAATCGAAGTAACCTAACCATAGTAGTTTCTCATTAAGCCTGACTGGAACACAACTCCGTACAGAAAGCATGCTTACTATTCAGATAAATCCCCCTCAAAGCACTCGCGAAATCGTCCCAGGAGATCTAAAGCGAGCCTATAAACGCGCCTTGTAAACAAACGGACAGGTTTACGATTCCCCCCGCGCAGCCGACAGGATTATTCCCAAATCCGACAACAAACAGTCTCCACGTCGGAATTAGGCCAGTGGCAGAATAGCTGTACCCGGATACGCCTCTAACGCGGCGCGTTTGTCATCGCGGTCGGCTCTAGAAGCCTAGAGCTCGCGTTTTACCGCTGATCGCCCGCTACGAGCCGCACGTGCGCTATTCCTCGCCCTCCGCTCGCGTTATCACGTGCCGGCCCCGTGGCGGCCCTCCGCGTCACGCGCCCGCTACGTTCTCCTACGCGAATTCCGTCGATCTGCGCCAAATCAAAGGAAAAGTACCCCGGCGTTGTTTATCGCGCGCGATCGTTCTCGGCTCGCGTGCCACCGATCTTCCTGCTTCTGGCTTCCCTTCCTCCCCCTCTCAGGCTCGTCACACGTGGTCTCTATGGAGGAGTAGAAGCGGGGCTCGATCCCAAGATCCTCCGTTTTCTGGCGAGACGATTGCGCGATCGAGAGGCGCTTTCACTGTACACAGATCCCTCCCAAGATTTAGGCACACTGTGCAATCTGGCGTAGTCTTGACCGCGAGTCTTATTATAAATCTATCTAATCGCGAACGACGATAAGGTTAATCTTAGGTTGTTATTTCACGCTCCGGCGATCGATATTTAATTATACCTCATGGCAAAAATCCTATTATCGCGGTGACTGTTTACCAAGTCTAGCCTATAGCCAGGCCTCGGCGATAATTAAAAACGTATTAGAGATCGATGGCAAGTGCCGCTCGTAGATTTATCGATAAGCCTGATACGAGTCGATGACCCGCCAAAATTCGGCTGTACTTTCAGCCTTCACAGTTCTGCCCTGTCAATTCGGAAGAGCATATCTGGTCGAAAGATAAATGACTGGGATGAATGACTTTTAGTATTTTCCGTTATGCTATCGGTATTTTGTATGAATCGAATTTGATTAAATAATAATTCTGGACGAAAATGTATCTAAATATGTGTGGCAAACACGTGAAATATTTCGTTTCAAAGGAGACTTTGATAAATGAGGCGGTCAGAGCAACAACGGACCAACTCGCATTAAAACAAAATTTTGTTTTCTTATTTTATGTGGTTAGTAGAGTCTATTGAAATACGTCATTGCTACTAATTCAATTTCGAAAAAAATGTGGCTTTGTCCGTTGTTGCTGTGACTGCCTCAAATACCCTCGAAATCAGGCGTCGGTTTCAAGTATGTCCGAAATATAAACTGTGATACCTATCTTCATTTTGCTACCTGGCAGCTATAACTCAATTTCAGCGAAAGTTGCGGTTCCGCCTTTCGAATTAACGCGGCAGAGTTCTCCCTGTTTTATTCGATTCCGAACAGACTACATCTTCTTCTCAATATATAAAGCAGAAAGATTATATGTTTGCGTGTTTATCTGTCGTCTAAAAACTTTCGAACGGTGAACTCTTGGATCAGGACACGTGCCTAAGTTTATTGTGCCCGTCTAATCCAGATGAATGAGACTATTTTCTCAAAACATACAAATTTTTTTTTTTAAAATCAGAATTTAGATTCCGGGCGAAGCCGAGTATTAAAGCTACTATTAGGATATAGGGAATGGGATCCGCATCTCGTGCGACACTTTCGTATTCCTCGACAGTTCGTCTTGGTCGTATCTCCGCTCGAACAAAACGATCGTTGGGGAAGTAGGTACAGTTAGGATCGGCCAGCTGCGAACAGGCATGTGCTGGTGCGCTCGGAAACGGAAGGAAGCACGGGCTATTAATTAGTCATTGTCTCCGTCCCGTAAACCGATCTACTTTCGCTGGCAGGGACCACCAGCCACTCACTGGTCGCTCGCGATTCGTCCGGCGTGTCGTTCGATAAACACTTTATTTCGGGTCGTGTCGAAACGTTGCGGTGGTGTGCCGCATGCCGTAGCCCGCTAAAAATACACGACTCCGCGGACCGTGCCTTCCGCCCCCTCTGCCGCGGGCTCTCGCCGAAACTGCAATCGAAAATAGCTTCCCGAAACACCTGGCACCCCGGCGTTCTATTCTGCACATTTGGACGGCCCTCCCCTCTTCTTCCTGCCTTTCCGCGGCTCCTCCACGTTTTTCCACAACCCGCGCACCTGCCCGATGAATTCCTCGGCGAAAGAAGCGAGATGGGGCCTTTGAGAGTTTTCAATTCACTCCACCCCCTCTGCTCCCCGAGCCTGCCGAGTCCCATCGCCTTTCTGGGCCGACTGACTACTCGACAAATCTTGGGACCTGCCTCAAAAGGATCCCATGGATCTTGAGAAGATTAAAGGCAGTGGCGGATCTAAGGAAAACGGCCCATGTGGCAAACGGTCCGTGGCACCCTGTATACAGAACAGAATTACAAATAAATTTACGCGCGTGCGGTGTGAAAATTACGGGAAACAAAAAAAGAATATACCTAGTGTAAGGAATATGTGGGTTTCGACTCTCGATGTGTTTCTAAGCGAACACTTAGCTGTCGTCGAGGAGGGTCTTGGAAGAGAGAAAGCGCGATCGGCACTTGGGGGTGTCATAAACTAGGCCTCTCCGGCCACTGTGACGAGGACTAAACAAGGGAGGCTGCAGACGACTGCGTTGCCAAGGGCCCTTTTCGAAAGTATCGTTGTCAAAACGATATATTCGTATTACGATCATTTATCTTCGCAAACTTTCATACAACGGTGTTTGGAAAAAATTATAATATTTGGGGGGAGATGGGGCCCGGGCGGCACCTGCTCGTCGGGCGCCCGTTACATCCGCCACTGATTAAAGCCCCTTCAGAGATATTCTTGTATTCGAAGAAGCCATTGCGTAATGTTATGTTCCTTCTTACGATTGTTTATCGCGAAGGAGGTAAAGCGGGATTGCTTGTGCAAATGGTAATGGTGCTCCTTCTGTTGTCCCTCGGCTTCGACGTTCTTTTGTCGCCAGATGATATATCGAGCCGTCGCCGCCATCGCGTCTGTTGATTCTGATAAGATTACGGGGCAGCGATGATTTCGATTATTTACATGCCGCTGGGCTGTGCGTACCTTTTCGAGCGGTGGGAAAAATACCGTGTGTGGGTCGCGTGTGCAAAAACGCGGCATCAGCTTTTATCAGGGGACTGGGCCTCAGTGGTTCGAGCGGGGCGTGACGGAAGACGGCGGAACAGTACGGAGGGTCTTAAATATTTGACGCTACGTTACATCGCCGTTGTGTCGCCGTTGTGCGAACGGGGGGAAAAAAAATTGATATCGCCTGTCGTGGGGCTCGAACCCACGACCCTGAGATTAAGAGTCTCATGCTCTACTTTTCCTTTCATTCTTCGCGATGTTTATTGACATCGTTGAAGTACATTTACGTGAATTAGTGAGTGCAACGAAAAACATATGAAAAAGGCTCACAAGGAAAGATCCCGAACCCGGAAATTCAAAAAATTCTTAGACTTTGTGAATACGTAGGGGATTTCCTCCTGATTACAACGCTATTTTTGTTTGCTGCCAAAATTCACTCTAAGGGGGTGAAATGGACCCCTTAAATTCCGGCTATTTTCCGATTTTGTGTTATAACTCGCGAACTGTAAAAACTGTAACTTACTAAATGATAGTCCTAATTAAAAGAAGTAACTTTTGCCTTGAAACTTTTTTCCTATCTCTTACAGATTGCGAGTTACGAAATAAAATCCGAAAATAGCTGAATTTTCAGACGTTAATTTCACCCCCTTAGAGTGAATTTGGGCAGCAAACAAAAATTGCGCTGTAATCAGGAGGATATTTCTTACATATTCACAAAGTTTCAGATTTTTTTGAATTTTCGGGTTCGGGATCTTCCCTTGTCAACCATCTGGGTTGGATCTTGAGTAACTGATTGTTTGCATTCATGGTGTTATTCGCGTTGCACTCGCTTCTTTGAATAAAGGGCGCTTCATTTTGATCGATATCCAGTTCATTGATACCGCCAAGCTGTTTCGCTCTAAACATAGCATTGATTTTCGGAAAGAAGACCTCGGGGTGGTCGATTTTTTTAACAGGTTCGTCCAATACTTCTCTATGGCCGACTTGAACTCGGATTGTAATTCCCTGACTAATATTTTAAGGGTTCTTTTTGCTACCCGCGAGAATAGTAGTCTTTTTTTCTTCAAAAATCATTTCATTGAAAGCCATAGGTACAATCTTATATGTTATAAAACGAAAACGAAAACATACATTTCAATATAGATATTGGGAACTCCTATGGCCAGATGGCTCTGATAGAGTGTGTCAATGTGTTCGTTAGGGAGCTTGGAGGTAAACCATTACACTCCTTTATCTTTCTTGTAGATTTCTACTTGGGTGATTGGGTTTGTCGTTTATGCGCCCCGGGAGTTTCTTTGGCATGTGATTTCCAAGGAAAACAGGCGCTTCGGTGACTTGCTTATAAGTAGAGATAAATAATAAATGGTAAATTCAAGAATGGCAGTCTCAACCATGGGTCCACAATGCGGAGGTCGTGCAACACGGAGACCAGCTCACGTTTCCTCTACTGGAGGCTATTTGATCCTCTGGTTTACGTACCCCGTTGTGTCGCCAGTGACCAGCAGCGATCCAAGGGTTTGCCAATGGGAAGCGCGCTCCGTGGAGGATTAACTTCTCGCATTGCACCGCGGAGATTCGGTGTGAGGCAAACGTTAACCGCCTATATTTGCGATACGACGATGCTGGCAAGTGCCCAAGGGATGCTTGCTAGCGCTCGCTGAGATTCTTAGAAACAGGCTCCTTCCCTTTCCTGCCCGTGGTGTGCCGTTCTCTCTCTGACGTTTGCGAGAGTCCATGCGGCGGGTCGATGCACGATCATCGGGTTTTCTGGGTTAATCACCGAGCTTTCCGAGCTTTTCCTACGCACCGACGCCTCGTTCCGTTGCCCGCTCGGTCGGCCTTCCCTAACGAAGCCACTCCGCAACGTTTGCCCATTTCCTTCGACATCCGACGCGAGGATCTCGATGATCCGGAGGATCGCACCGGGGACGGCTTCCGCGCAGCGGACCTTGATCGAGAACGTCAGCCGCGAGCGAATCTCTTCTAATCCGTCGTCACGATGACTTCGCCGAGCGATTGATGCCACCGTTGCCGTCACTCGCCGCTGCGGACGTGTTTGGATCCACGTACCGGCGACCGAAGCAGGAAAACGATCGCGTTATTGACCATTCCCCCTATCGACTCATTCCATGCCCCCGCGATTAATTCCCCCCTATGTCGAAGCCGATGAATCAGCGGTTCCCGGAGCAGAGCGGAGGACGAGGAATGTTTCCTGGACTCTTCGCGGAAAGACTTTGCCCAGGCCAGCCGAGATCCAAGATGAGAGCCGCGGATGCAACGCGGTAGCTGGAGAAGAACGAGCTTCGCTACCTCGATGAAACGCGCGGCTGACGTAATACCGTAGGCAGCAACGATGTAATCCCGGCAATACAATATCGTTGCACGCGTCACTAATCTGCTCCCGCCGCGCGCTGCCACCGCCAACGACAGATTATCGGGACGTTACGCGTTGTTGCTTTATTTAATGGCGGGAGGATATAGCTTAATTAAAATATCAATCCCCGTTGGACCGAGACACCCGGTTGAATTCCAATTCGAGCGGCATCTAGTGGACGCCAAAGAGGGATTAGCAGCCGTTATCGTGGAATTTCAAATTGCCCCATTACGCTGCGAGCCCGGGGCCATTTTACGCTCTTATTCATGCGTTTGCTAAGAATCGAGGGACAAGATGCTGGAGCTTCTGGCAGGATAGTGGCAATATCCACCCCCCCTTTTACTATCTGCCTGAGATAAAGCTGCGCCACTGCGGTATCACCGTAGTCGTCGGGAACACAAGCAGTCTCCCGGCGAAGCTGGTAGCACGTAACTTCTAATATTGAGAACTTGACACATCGGGAAGCTAGTGGCTCCTCGCCAAGAATCTTCGCTTCGGGAAAGCCCCCACACGCTGCGCTCGCTGGACGACGACCCTGAATCACGCTTACAGAAGCGCGCCATCCGCGACCGAATTACCTGATCCGCCATTGGTTTTTCACTGAATTTCCTCGCGCATGGACCGACGCGTGGTTGGAGTTGCTCGAAAGCAACGTCGCTAGGAGAAATTCCCTCTGAGGGACATATTGTGACGTCGATTCAACCCCATTACCACTACCATATGCCTGTCATCTAGATTCTACCGTCCCCTTTTTCCCTTCGTTTTCCCTCGAATCTGGTTACGCTGTTCCGGAGCGAACGAAACACGGCCCCCTTACAAAACCCTCGCTATGGAGTCGTTTCGGCGGGGTGCCCGTGAAAGGGTTCATCTTGACAACGGTTGTTAAAGCTCGGGCGAAAAAATGGGTTTCGGAGTGACCGAGTCAACGTTGCGGAAAAAGTCAATTATAGGAAACAGGGTTGCAACGGCGAAACGCTGCGGCCCGACTGCACCCTTGTTTTTATTTTTCACCGGCGTTTCTCCCCTCTGGATATTCGGGGTTGGCCGTTCGGCTGTCGAAGAACGGCGCGGGGACCGAAATTGCGGAAGCAGGAATTTTAGGTAGGTACGTATTACCTACGCTCTTCGACGTGCCACAGTTGGAGGGAATTTGTTTCCAGACCGTCGTCGTTTCATCAAATTGGAAATTTTATATCCTGGCATGTTTCGTCAAGGACACATAATCGTGCTTCCTACGTTAACCCTTTAACGCACAGACTCTCGCACCGTTATTTCAAAATATTGAGACTGATATATGTTGTCGATCTTTTTTATATAATAATCCTCAATAAACTTTTGAAGAGAATGTTTGATTTTCTGAACCGAGAACATTGAAATCTACTTTACTATCAGGGAAACTACGGATGATAAGAAAAGTTGAATATAAACAGACGACAGGATTTTACGCACTTTTAAAACTAGTGTTGCACCGCTGGGCAGAGTTGGGCATTAGTCGAATAAAAATTTATTCGACTAAATTTTGATTCGATTAAATTTTTATTCGAACGATCTCGAATAAAAATTTCGATTAATGTGTAGCTATTCGAGAATAATGAATAAATTATTATTCGACTAAATTTTTATTCGAGTGATCTCGAACAAAAATTTCGAATAATAATTTATTCGAAAATAAAGATTAAATTCTTTGTTGAATAACTTTTTATTCGACTAAATTCTTAGTCGTTATTCGTTATTCGAAGGACCCCCGTGGCGACTATCCGACACGAATAAGCGTGGGTCAGAACCCGAGCCGCTCCGTCTGGGGTCCCGAGGCCCTCGGTCACCGGTCGGGCCGAGGACCATGGGACTCGAGCCGAAGCAGCTTATTCGTGACGCTCAGTCGCCACGAAGGTCCTCCGAATAACGAATAACGACATTTTATTCGAAATTTTTATTCGAGATCTTTCGAATAAAAATTTAGTCGACTAAAAACTTATTCGTTATTTACGAATAACTTCACTTTATTCAAAATTTGTATTCGAGTTCATCGAATAAAAACTTAGTCGACTAAAAATTTATTCGTTAGTCACGAATAGCTCCATTGTATTCGAAATTTGTATTCCAAGGTTAGTCGAATAACAATTTAGTCGAATAATGCCCAACTCTGCCGCTGGGACACTGGGAGTTAATGAGTTGATCAGAATGTCGGAAAAATACGAGGAATGTCAATGAACGCGAGCAAAAGTCGACACGATTCGAAGTTGCCGGGACAACAGCTAGTATCGTTCGAGGCTAACGTTTGGTAGCGATAGGTCGCAGTCTCGGGAGTTTCAAGTAAATTTTCCTGCGAACGATTAGAGCTCGAACGTGTCTCGACCGACGATAACGAGGAATCTCTGGCGGAAAAATTGCGATCGACTTTGCGCCCCCCCGTCGATTCGTCGGAGGGACGTCGTCGCAATGAAATTGAACCGAAGATTATTTAATTAGCCGGCGATAGTCCGCCTCGATTCGAGTGCCCGCCACTGGAACAACACGACTGGCTTGGTGTCAAGGCTGCGCCCCGCGAGAGCGCCTCTTCTTGGATCAGACTTTTCATTTTCGCAATACTTTGCATTCCCGGTGTAGCGAAAACAGCGCCTCTTGAACGGAGGAACAACGACACGAGCTTTAAGCAAAGGGGCTGGCGTCCGGACACTGTCGATGTCACTTTTATGGCCCTACGCACCGCTCAGCCTTTTGGGACCATGTCAAGCACCGAGGACACAGTGACAGCAACGCACGGTCCTAAAGGTGGGTCTCAACAGTATGGGAATTGAATTTCCTAGGGATCGTCTGTTCGCGAACTGTTCGCTAGTGAGGACGCTCCTTTACACGAGCAATGGTTATAAAAAGTTTGCGAACAACTTGCGAGCATTGTTTGCGAACAGTGTTCGCGAACCTTCGCTAATGAGGACAAGCCTTAAGACGAACAGTTCTATATTATTTCTTAGACTTATATCTGTTGACTTTATTGCATCAATAAAGTGGTACTCTTGTATTCGGTTCTATTCGAGTTACTGTGCCAGGCTTGCCAACGTTACCTCGATCTAATCGCCTCGAGTGCATCGATTAATATACTACGATTCCCGGTTCCGCGATAAGAGGACGCGGGGGAAGAACGAAGGAAACAATATTTTTCCTCCCGATATTTTCGACAGACGAATTTTCCACTCGGCGCGTTCGCGAAGGAAGCTTTCCCGATACGATCTGCTCCATTAAATTAATTCAACCCTCCGCTCGGACGCCAGCGGCCAGCGACTTCCTCTTGTCGTTGCCAGAGTTCGGTTAAAACCGTTCCACTGCCTGTTGTTGCTCGAGTCACTTTATTAGCGAGGGAGATAGACGGGCGCGGGAATAAAGTACAGCTTCGAATGTGATATTAAAGCGGCGAATCGCCGAATTACCACGTGGAGCCGTCTGTTTGCCGAGAAAACACGCGTGCGAACGCAGCTGCTGACTCCGACCTATGCACGTCTCTGTTATCGCGGACGGACGGGGGGGGGGGGGGGGGGGATAGCGATCGACAGAAAAGGGTATTAATATTTTCCTACCACACGCAGACTACGATCTCTGGTGGAACGTTGACAACAGTTTACAGCGGCCGATTACGCGCGGCGAAAAAATTGCGAGCCTCGGGGGTCCTTGATCGCCAGCCTTGGTTTTTCTTCTCTCGCACGCGTGTGCGGACCGAGTCGAAGGGTTAATAAGGAATTATCGCTCGGTTTATAATTATATCCGGCGTGACATTGACGCCTCCGTTTCCAATGACGACGATCAGCGTATCGCGATAAACCACGGAATTTTAAACGCGATACACGTCCTCGTTAGTCGACAATGTGTGTTAATCCATTATTCCTCATTCGCGGAACGATATTTCCAATCTCCCAGGTACATATGTACATCGTTCTTATTGTCAAAGATATTCTATCCGCTGTAATATTTCTCTGCGGATAGGTAGTTCAAATTAATTGGCAAGAATTTGTTAACAGAAATTAATACGGGGTTGGAGTAGTTATAAGACTCCCTGCAGGGAAGACTCTTCATCGCCTGAGTAGTTCAGTTGATAGAGCATCAGACTGGTGGTAAACTATTTCAGATTTCGGCCACAATACCGGGCACGGCTAACAAGGAGCTAATTAGGAAATAATAAGGAGGGTGGTTAAATACCTAGGGGTGCAATTAGATTATCTATTACACGGAAATAAGCACTTTGGTGCCCAACTTGAGAAAGCCAATCGGGTCTTCCTTGTCAATAACAGGATGTTCTATGATAAACCCGTTTCAAAAGAAGCGAGACTGATTCTTTACATGCTGCTGGACCGACCCATAGTCATGTATCCGGCTCCAATTCATTAGAATTGTAATCTCCGCTTATATCGCACCCCGGAGTCAGACTGACAACACTATGTGAAGAAGCAGATTCTCTACGACACAGTTAACATTACCAGAATTGATCCATTCTTGATTGCGCTCACTAGGGATTACTTCAGCAAACTCTCAGACACAAATTACACTGTTATTCAGTCTCTGGCTTTCCAGGAAATTCCGACCACTGCAAAACAACTTACCGCGGGCTACCTGACCCCGCAGGCTTTCCCTCTATGCGATAGTTTAGGATTAATCCCGAAGACTGACAACATCCCAACAATTTGTCACTGGCGCCGGAATGAAGCTGATAAGCGAATCGGGTTTACGCACGAAGATTTTATTATTAATCGTGATAGGTTTAAATACTCATTGGCTATTCCCTAGGTCGATCGCACTGATTTCTATCTTCTGAATCACCAAAAATACTAGTGGCTTTCAGATGACAGTGTACACATGGCGGAGCTTGGTTGCCCACCGTGCCTATCTCCGGGACAGGAGGAACAGATATAATAAGGCTAATTAGTAGTGTGGAACGAAATATAGGGGCAAAATATTTTCTTATTAGGTATTCATGACTTCTAATAGTGGGAAAAGTTGCCTTTTATAATGGTATTTAAGCTACCAAAGTTTGAACGTGATCGACAAATTTATTTGAGGTGCCGCAAGCCTTTAAAAAGTTAATATTTCAGTAAATATATAAATAGCCTTTCAAAAATTAATATTTCAGTAAATATTAATATTTGAAGGGCTTGCGGCACTTCAAACAAATTGTTGATCACGTTCAAACTTTGGCAGCTTAAATACCATTATAAAAGGCAACTTTTTCCCCACTATTAGAAGTCATGAATATCTAATAAAAAAATATTTTGCCCCTATATTTCGTTCCACCCTACTGATTAGTCCTTAATATTATATATAAGAGGCGTAAATTCCTGGTTCATTCAGTTTCTACGCTCCTTTGTATATACTAGTTTGTTAGGTTAATTTATAAGCTTAGTATAGTTTTTATTTATAGCTGGTGTAGGTGTTGGATTGGGTAGGGTTTTTTTTTACCTTCCTTCTGGTCTATTTGGTTTTTCAAGATGTGCAATTCTTTTTTAGAATTTATCACTACCAAAATTGCAGTACCAAAGAATTTCCGCCGTAACTGTACAGCTAAGAGTTTCCACCATGTGGAAAATTAGTTTCCTTTTATAAAAAAAAATGTACGGCAATTTTTACAAATGTTTTTAACGCCAGTTACATATTGTAGAGTGTACAAAATCTTGTTAAGGATAAATTTCAGTGACAATCTTAGCCAAAAGTTAATCAATTTCGAAGATATTAATCAATTCTCTGGAATTCTTGTGACAATTGAGTTCGGTGCTTGATATTTCTGTACGGAAGATTTCAAAAATCTTGGCGTATTATTTCACTTTTCATTTTGTAGTTATATTTCTCAAAATTGCGTTTTCCCATAAGAATACATGTTAAATTAAAAGTCAAATAATTAAAAAACTACCTAACTAATTTTCCTAAAATTTTCGGAGAGTATTACTGTTACAAAAAAAATTATTCCTCCAATTTTCAAAGATTTTCGCTTATTTTTAATGCTGCTGAATTTCATCCTTAATAAACATCTTTAAAAAAAAAAGTAGAGCATCAGACATTTAATCTGAGGGTTCAGGGTTCGAACGGATTTTTTTTCCAGTTTTTCCAGATACTGTTCTCCGATTTGAAGCAAATCGATACGAAACGGGGAGTTGATCATACTGCGCACGTGCCCGTGTCTGTATCGCCTGAATAGCTCAGTCGGTAGAGCATCAGACTTTTAATCTGAGGGTCCAGGGTTCGAGTCCCTGTTTGGGCGTATTTTTTTTTTATTTTAAATATTATTTTAACACAGTCCCACATTCGAAGCATGGAATCCTCCGTACCGATTTATTTGATTTTACAAAATATATCGAGGACAATTTGATTCGGAGATAATATAACAAGGATGCCGAACGCTGAACTCTACTCGAGGGCGTATCTCCGTGGACTTCCCCTCTTGTACTTGCCACCGTAGTACGGAATATGCTTGCACACTGCTTTCCAATCGGTTAACCAACAGAAGCCTACTATCGTCGCCGCCCCGTAAGCCAGCATCGATACTTTCCTGCGGGCAATAAATTTCCGATAAATTGGCAATAATTAAATCCAAAATACAACATCCCGAAGAGAACAGTTTACCAAGCTGCAGCCTGCTCCCATATCACTGACCAGTTCTTCTGATAGGACGGGAAGCCTCCTTGACGAAAATACATTTTCCCGTTAACACGCTCGCGACGTCAGCGATACGAATGTTTAACGTTAATGGAGCGGCGAACGCGCGACAATCGCGATACACGTTTCTCGCCTTTCTCCGGGCAACGTTCAGCCCTATTCGACATCTGTCACTAGCATTCCCGCAAGCGGGCAATCCAGCAACATCATTCGAGCGGGACACCGCAAACTCATTCGCACCTAGCAATTTGTCAAGTGCCCTTGGGATCCCGATCGATCTCGTTTATCCGATTGCGCCGAAGGGAGATAGTCCGCTTTCGTTACCGCATAAATATGAGACGCTTTACTTTCTTCGCATCTGAGCTGGCCGCCGGCCGCGCAAATTCACAGCGTCACGCGTGGACGGGATCTGCATAAATATGCAAACGACACGGGCACGTGTGCGCATTATATTTCAGTGGCGACGCGACGCACGGAATATTTCACATTTCCCGCGCATGTTTCGTAGGTAAACCGCGCGAGCCCGCGGGAACGGAACCGTCGAAACAAGAATTGTTATTGCCACCGACGTGTGCTTATCGGTTCCCGACACGCGAGCGTCGCAAACAAGAGGAGATCAGGCGACAATCATCCCCCTCCTATCTAATGGAAAAGTTGTTCGAGCCAGGGAAGGGAGTACGCGTAAATAGCGCGAAAATTTCGTCAGATCGGTGCCGAAATCTACTTGCTCCGGTGTCCTCGCCTGTTCCCGAATTACATACACAGATATCTCTCTGGGTATCTCGCTCGGGCGTGTTTTCATCGACGCCCCGTTATCACCGAAGAAATTAATCCTCTTTCTCCTCGCGTCTTCGCGTTCCCGCGTCACACGCGCGGCCACCGTCGAACACGGCGTAAAGACGTGACGCAATCCTTTCGCCTCGATACGTAACACGCGCGATTTCGAAGTAATTCCCCAACGCGGACTGGTCGAACGTGCGAAATCACGGTGGGCCGCGATGGGGCGAGGGGGGTAAGCGCGGCCGACTACGAGGGGAGCCTACGATTCGATAAGGCCTGCCTGACCGTGAATGAATAACAAGAAATGGAGCGGGATGATTTTATCGGTTCGCGGAATGCGCTCATTTTCCTCTTCCAGGGATCCGGTAATCACACCTCCTCCGCGATTCTGTGAACGCACATTTCGGTCATCTTTCCGTGTTTAACGACGTCGTTCGGGTGGCGAGCTCCTTTGTCCCTGCACCGAGCCCTGCGCGGTCCCACGTTTCTCGAGCCCTTCCCTCGGCCCCCTCGCCCCGTCGCTTTTTGTCAGAAGAAAAGCTTCGCGCACATGTCTCCTCCTCGAGCCAGATCCTCGACCCTCGTAAATCTCGTTTCTGTGAACCCGTTCCCCTTTCGGCTCCGCGTGCCACCACGTGGTGTTACGTCAAATCGAGCCACGCTCGTTTGTTTTTCATCTTGCCCGGCGAACTGTTCCACTCTCCCCTCTAGCTCCTCGTTCGCGGGCAAACAAAGAGGCCTCCTAACGAAAACGCTGCTCCTCGACGACGCGCGTACCGATCCTCGTCGCGGCTGCCAGGTCTGGGCAAACAGTGGGGGAGTAGCTTTCCGCGAGTTCGCGCTGGAATCCCGCGGACGTCGCGATGATCTCAGGTGCGGTAATCGTGACGCAATGCCGGCGAATGGCAGGATCGTGCCCTTGGCAAAGACCCTCGGAACGCCTGAGGACGATATCCTTGGGAACGGGCGATCACGATCAATCAGTGCCGACAGCAGTCTGCCTGCCATTATATTGTCCCTGCTCCCTGGCCGGCGAGATTATTTAGTCGGTGCAGGTACTTCTCCATTCCTCTCGCGGCCGGGCAACGTGACGGGCTCGTCACTCCTTTTTTTCCCCCGGCCGCAAGCCGTTCCCCCCTCGGTCTCGCGCATACTTGCGAACGAGAGATGCAATCGCGTTTCTTGCCGCGAAACGAGAGGATACCTCGTACCGTTCCGTTTCACCGAGGCGGGCAGGATCAAGGCGAGCCATCGGCATCGCCGATCCCTCGGCTAATCCTGGCGATCGGGGAGATAGGATTGGCGCGGGTCGAGGATCAAAGATTCGACCCGATGCCACTTGTTTGTTCCTATTATCGGTAAGAAAAAAACGGCGTTACGCAACGGAGGATGATTGGTACGAGTGTCGCGAGGTGCAGCTCGGCGTGAGATTGGAGTTAATCAAGCTGTTCTTCTTCGTTTCGATGAAGCCTAGCTGGGGAATAGGTGTGATACGCGGGGACCTTGGGCGCGCGTTAAAACCAATTAGCTCCGAAATACAAAGCCTATTCACGAGCCGGTTAGCGAATCGTCTCTCACCGTGGCGGATGTGGCCTGTGATAATTGAATTGTTCGATGGATCCGCGCGATCCGCTGCAGACGGTTTTACGGGCTGGCCGAAGTAATTGCTTTACATTTTTTCAAAGATCGGTTATTCGTACCGTTACGAGGCAAAGTAGATAACCACGTTAAATATAGCGTGCTCGATACGCAACGTAGGAATAAACAAGCTCGCGTCGGGGAGCGCGGCCGTGGAAGAAAGACGAACGGTGTGCGAATGCAGAAATCATATCGGCCGGCGATCGGTATTCAACGGGCGCCCTGTTTATTTGACCGGGGGCATTTAAATGCATCCGAGCACTTCCGAGAAGACACTCCCGATTGAATCTATTCAAGAGCTCGCAGCGAGCTCGCCTCGAGCCTTTAAAGCCCCATTCACACCGAGCTCCGCCATCCAGTGGATCTCGCTTGTGGGCGGAATCGCGCGAATTTAAAACGGCCCTTAATAGCATTATTAGCTGTACAAATGAATAATCACAATTTTCTTTACGCACTTCAGAAGTAAGATTAAAATCGATTGACTTTCCTGTTCTTTGTGGAGTTGTACGTATAGCTATTAAAAATGACATTTGGTTTGGGCAGAAAAGCCAGTATAAACCTCAAAACTACTCAATTTAACAGAGTTAAAAATGGCAACTGATATAGTGCATATCCGACATTGTATTGTTCACGAAATCCAACAAGAAAAAAATGCTACAAAAACATGCGAATCAATTTGTTCCTTTAAGCTTAAGCGCTTTAAAAATGGTAATTTCAGTCTGATTGACAAACAACGCCCTGGAGAACCTTGGAAGTGCGACCAATCTGATTTGGAGCACCAACTCGCTGAGAATTCGGTACGAACGCAAAAAGAACTCGCAGAACAGTAGGCAATGTTTTACTTCATTTTAAAATAAACCTTGAATTTCGATGAATAGTTTGGATTAATCATTAATACACTTAATAGCCGAACTTATGGTCACAAGAGACATGATTTTTCCTATAAAACTCATCCCGCAATGGATATTCTTAAGGTGTTTCTAATCACCATACGTTTTCGTTCGACCGGCGGCACATGCCACGTGCGTCGTTAGAACCTAAGTAGTTGCACAACGTCTCCATAAATCCCAGCGCGTAAGTAGCGACACCGCGGTATACGTTATCCGTTTCACCTTGCGATCGGCATTTCCAAAGGATTCCTGTTGGATTCCACGCACGATTCCCGTTCGGCCCCTGTCCCCGAGAGCGCCGCGGGCGCCCCCCTGTTTAAAGTTTACCAAATCCCTTGCGATCGCTGTTCGACCGAGGCCCCTCCTGTGTATTCAGTCTCCTCTTACCCGTGACGAAGGCCGTGCACCGATTTACGTTTCCGCTCGCTCGTAAAACGACTTCCGGCGACACCTGCGCCCTTCGGGCCCCGAAGTTACGAGCCGTGGCGGCCCGAGGTTGCCAGCAAATCGCTGCCGCTCCCTGCTCCCTTCTTCGCGAATACGGGAATGGCATCTTTTCGCGCCTTCGTTCGCAAACGATTCTCGTTCACAGTCGCGCTGCGAACCGGAGGAACTTCTCCCTCGGCGGGGAACAGCCACGACTATCGTGGCCTTGCAACTTTATCGCGACTACGGAACTATCTCTCGCGCACGTGATTCGCGATAGCCGTGGAAGTTCCCGTGGAAAGTTTCGCGGCGTCGGCTTCAATTCGGCTGCGATAACAATCTGCGGGGCCAGAGTTTGGAAGGATCGGGGAAGCAGTTGCGCAATTGCAAAATATTCACTACTGTGGCCTCACCTGTGGGGGGCCCACCCTCCGAAGCGCGAGGGGGTCTGCGCAAACAAGGCTCCCTTTTTCTCGAACAGTGCCGAACAACACGGAGAGCGGTCGAAAATACGTTGGGCTAGATTCCAGACGAGTGGTCCGTGGGTAACGTAAACAGGAAGGAAATTAGAACGAGACGTGTATACATACAGGCAGTCCATTACAAACAATGAACGGTCTGTTCGAGCACAGTGCCGCCCCCTCTTTTCCTTTCTCTATTGCTGGTGCTCTAGTCGACACGGGCCTCGTCAGCGACCGTTCCTGTTTCTCGCGGTGTCGGCCAAATTTAGAATCCACCCGTACCTTGTGCTTCTTGTCGCCTCCTCTCCGCTTTTCATCTCGTTCCCCGCGGTCCAACGTCGCCAGTTTCGCTTCGCGCAACGACATTCACCCTCCCCCTGGTTGTCACCCACTCGAGTATCCACTGGTCATGGATTTATTCCGAGGGGAATTGTCGAAGACCATGGTGGTAGAGTTGGTGCGGAGGGGACAGGTGGTAGTGGGTGGAAGAAATTTATTAAGTGGAGGATGAAGACTGCTTCTGAAGTCAAGACTTCTCTGTAGTTCTTGGAAGCTATATAAGATCGGAGCCGGAGTTAGGCATTATCGGAATAAATGTTTAATGGAACAAATAAAATAAAAATGTGTTCTAATGAAAAATAGCTTGATCGTTTTTAACGCCACTGTGTCCCAAGTGTCTTGCTATATTCCTTTCACCCACGATAAGATCCCCGCCCCCCGAGAAGCTTGCGCGTCGCGTCTAACTCCGTCAAGAATCTTCAACGTCTCCCCGCAAACGAGAAGCGCCCGTCGCCTGGCTTCTCGCAGCTTCCTCCGAAAATATGAATTTCCCATCGGTCGGATGAAACTTCGCATCCGCTAACGGCGCGAGGCTCGTTCCGCGGGCAGGAGGATTTAATATCGAGCGTGCGTCAGCGTGACGCGAGACACCGTCACCTAATAGGGAAAGAGGGCGGAGGAATCAAGTCCCCGTTGAATTTTAATATCGAGCATCCGTCAAGGACGCGTGACAGCATCGCCAGGTTCCATGAGAATCGTTTCCCGGCGAGGGGAGTCAGGAAACTGATCGTTCCTCGAGGGAGAACGTGGCCCTTTCCCCAACAGGGGTTGGCCACGTGTGCCCCGAAGTTGGTACACAGTAGCAGAATTTTTGTTTGCCTGGTCGCGGATGGGCAGCTCTCCTCTCCTCTCTCGTGTAGCTACACTTCGAACCACGGCATCGTACGTGTTCGCGATTGTTCGTGAATGTTCGTGAACGCGAGTCAAGTACCGAGCAGCAATCTCGGCTGGCATTGCTTGCGGGAATACCGAGGTGAGCGGAGCAGACTGCTTGGTGCCAGCAGCAGCACATACGAATCCCTCTCCTTCCTCTACTCCACTACTCCTCTCTCTTTCGTTCTCGTTCTCTTGCCCCCCGTTGCTCTGCCCCTCGTGTCACACGTCCCGCACGGGCGTATATACGTAGTGGCTCTCTCTCTCTCTCTCTCTCTCTCTCTTTTACCCTCTGCTTCACCTCCTCCTCCCCTTGCATCTATTTCCTCCTCGCTCGCCCTCTCTAGCGGGCTCGGAGGTCAGGCCAGAGGAGAGTCAAACTCGCGCTTTACGTAATCTTATCTGCGGACGTAATTGCCGCGATCGCTGCGCTCCGCGCGAGACCACCAAGGGCGAGGTGTTGGAGAACGCGGACCCGCCTAAGCGGGATGGCCCTCGGCTTTCCACGGAGCAGAGTTTCTAGCAGGGGAAAATAAGTGTAGGCATCGCCTGTTGACGGGCATTATATCAGAATTACTTCGAGGCGCGCGACGAGGTAGCGTAACACCGGTGGAAACATGTTTGAAGGATGCCTCGGGTACTCATCTCCATAGAAGTACATACAGGACTGAAGTGTATTCAGTCACGCGCGTAATAAGGCGCGTCGGTGCGCAGAATTCCGTGAGCTAAGCGGGACGCGTAGCGTTCGTCGTTAAAATAAACAAACACGCGGGGTTCGGTTGCCGGTACGTACGTAGTTCCGAGGAGCGACGAATAGGTCGGACGCAGGAGCTCGTCGCCCGTCGATCCACGTAAAATTTCCACTGCAAGCTCTCCGATGCTCCCAGATGGAAAGTGCAATTTCCGTCGGCGATATATTTCCGGCCGTGTTTATTCTCGAACGATTCGACGGGCGTAAATCAACGGAACGGGAGCACCTAAGGGGGCGAGGGATTCTCTCTCTTCGCGCCTGGTAACAGAAGCGAAATACAGAACGCCCCGTGGCTAATTTTGCAGCCGCGGTGCATACGGCGCGGACAGAGATACCGGCCCGACCTAAATGCATGTGCATACATCTGCGGTCGCATGTGCGGCACGTACACAATGCACGGGGCCGGTGCGCGTAGTATGAATACGGGAGCGACCCGTCCGGGCCTGGAGGGACGATCTCGATCCATCGGATCGCATCGACGCCAATAACCGATCAGGACCTTTCCACCCCTCTCATCCATTATTCTAATGACTTGCGGAGCCGATAGTTTCGCTCGCGTCTATCGTTTCCCTCGCCGCCGACGTACGTCACCTTCTTTCCAGCCTCTTATCAAATACATCGGCAACGACTCCGCTCGTCTAGCGTTTAACGCCGTTGCAACTCTGTAGAATTGTACACGCTACGTTCGACGACGGAAGTGCATCGAGATCGGTCGCGCGATATCCGCGAGAAATTCGCAGAGGTGTTTGAGCGCTCTGTGCCATTACTCCTACCCTGGATCTCAACAGATGTACTTATTCTTGGCGAAAAGTATCCTCGCCGATTTCACTGCCGATTTTCCTCCCCCTTTATGACCGTTTCCGGTGAAAAGGCTCTTTGTATTCGATCGAGTTGCGCAGGCCGGTGACATATTACAGTATGGAGATTACCTGCGGTTCGGCGGCTCGTCGTCCGCGGGGAATTCATTTCTCGTTCGGCGACCTCGATGAATATTTTTATGAGGCTGCGAGTCGTTACAGGTGCGCGGCTGCGTCGCGTTTCGGGGGATAACACCGGGCCATTGTTTCTCCCGTGAGATCGATTCCTTTTTTTCTCTCCACCCCTCCCGCGAATTCCCGTGCCGCGCTGTATAAATAATGAATTTCACCCGGCGGCCGCGGATCGCCAATGACCTCGATCCCCGCCGCCTCGAAATATCGCGGCGTCCGTCGCGGCCGCCTTATTCTCCCGCGGATATCTCCTCGTCACCGCTTATAAAAAGTCGACGGAACGTTTACGTAAAATCCGTGTCCCCGCGGGTGAGTAACGATCGACGGGATGCATGGAAGCTTGCCCATCGCGCCAGCGAACAACAGATGGTAGTCAGCAAGTGTTCCCCGCCGCATTCTTGGTCGAATTCCTCACCGAGGGTATAAATACGCGGGACCGCGGGGCTTTTTTAAAAATGTGCAGAAACGGACGATCGCCACCGCCTCTCGTGATCGAGGACGCTCCATTTAATCGCGATAAAAGCGACCAGCGAACGGAGAAGTTTTCTCTCCGCTCGGGAGCACTTAACGGGCCTCGCATTTCTTCCAAATTTAACGGCAACATAAATCCTCTCACTTTAGAAGGAATTATATTTTTTTCAGCTAAAAACACGCATAACTACTATATTTATTATTAAAACATAATAAAACAAAAATGCAACCTTTTCAAAGATGCATAAACACATGATTAAAATTTCAGATGTATCGAAATGCTAATTTCTTAAAAAAAAATCCCCAATCTTGCTATGTTTTTCGCACCAAAAATAGGATGCCTCCCTTAAATTTCAACCAAAAAAAAGGGCAGGTTTGTCGCGCTTATTGATAGAAGTAGGGAGCCAGAGATCCCGGCTCGGATTTATTCGTTATATCAACGGAATCGATAAATACACCGTTAACATCGCCTATCGTAGGAAGCAGAGAGGAGGAGAGAAAGAAAAGAGTCGCGAAGAGCTCGCGCACGGTTTCTCCATTTGTTTCCGCCCGTCAATCGCGGGGCCATTAATCAACCGGTTGATTATTCGCGGCATTCTTCGCGCCTCATTGTGTAAGCCGGAAGCGTCAAGATTTACCGTGTTCCCTTCCACGAGCAAAACTCGAAACGTCCACTTTATCCCGTCTATTTTCGCGTGGCGCAATCGAACGAGACGGTTCGCGGGGAAGAATAGAGGGGGACGAGGGAGGAATCTTAATTGGCCGTCCCGTCGGTCATCATCGCCGGTTTTCGTGTTGTAACCTCGCCGCGCCGTTATCGCGACTGGCCGTAACCCATGGCTAATTAAAACGGCGACGGGGATAAAAGTATATTTCTCATCGGGGCCACGTGGTGCCGCGCGATCCGATCGTCGCCAGTGGAAAAATTTCAGGCAGGTAGTCGGACTCGCGAGCACGCTGCCGCCTCTATTTTCGTTCCAGCGTCGTCTTCAATAATTCATCGCCGTCGAGGCTGACTTGTTTACCGAAACTTCTCTGCCTATTCGGTGCTCCTTCTTTCCTTCCTCGGGCTCGCACTCCAGATTGAATCCCATGCAAATTCGCCCCGCCGGCCGGATTATTCAGCCCCCTTCTCACGGCGATCGTTGACGCTTAGTCAATAATAACGACGTCGGCGCGAGAAATATTATCGCCGCGTTTGCATTCAGACAGCGGACCTTGGTGAGATTAGTCTAGCGCGAAAACTAGGAGTTAATAGCAGCCGAACAGCCAATCGAAATAGTAATCGCGTAATGCTTGGTGAAGTGTTTTGTGGATTCCTGTCGAGTCAGGCGGCGGCTACCTTGCTCCCGCTATCGTGTTAATTGTAACGATTTATATTATCCCGAGAGATACGAGTATCGAGTGTTGATACCGAGTGCCTCGATTTTTATATCGCACCGATAATCCCCAAACGAGCCGGTACTATACAAGGCGCGGAGCCGAGCCGTCCGCAATAATTATTGTCGCCAAGTTTTCTATCGGCAGATCGCTCCATTCCGAGCACGCGTGCAGCAACGCTGTTTAATTAACGGCCCATTCAGCGTAGAATGTGTGCGCGGAATGGACGCGTGGGGGGGGGGGGGGGGGGAGCGATGCTGCGCTTGCACGAGTCGAAATGTTAGTTGTGCCGCGCGTTACACAGAGTTGCTCGATCGCACGCGATCGGAGAAGCCTGGAGCGTAACGAGGCCGATAATATTTGCATTAATAAATACGCGAAGGCTGGCGTATGTGCCCAGCCAAACGTCGCGTGAAGGCGTGAACGACGTGTTCGAAATTGGACCCGTGGCCGTCTGTCCGTTATCGCCTATCGCGGGCGTTTGTCTAGCTTTCCTTGCGTTTTGCGCTAGGAAAGGGTGATGTAAGGGTTTCGTCGAGGAAAATGGGAAAAGAAATCGTGCTTGCGTCACCATTGTCCGTCGCGGTTTCACCGATAACACCGTGAATCATCCGAGGGCTTTATCTTGGCCATGAAATCGTCGATGTATGTGCTTTCAGTTCCAGAGGATTCCTTATTCTCCTCGCTCTGCATATTCCGCGACAGCACGCCGGATCCACGGCGAAACAGGATCGTTAGCCACAATTGGAGATCGAGATAGAGGGATCCTGTATCGCCTTTTGGGCAGCGAGGCTCTTTACTAGAACGCACCCCTTGTTCGTACTCTTGGCCCTCAAGGGTGCAGAGTGAGTTTATGTGTGTATGTGTAGCAGGCCACGAGGGCCCCTTCTTAAGGAAGCGTCCGCCGGCCTGATCTGCGCGGAGAAAAGCTTCAAGGAGTTTTCCGAGATGGTCGATGGAGTAGAATTTAACCTGGGAAGGCGTTTTCCCTGCCACGAATCGGCGCGCAGCCGAAAGAAAACACCAGGCGAGCTTCTTTCTCGAACGTCCCGCGCGAGCTTCTCCAGTTTCCTGTCGTCGAATCATTCCGATTCGTTTGCTTATCGTGGAAGGGTACTTTTTTCATCCTCGCGATTACAGCCGGGTCTAATTTTAGTCCACCACTTTTCTCGCCCCGCTGCGCTGGCACGCTTTCGCCCCTTCCCACCCCCGTGCATCGTTCCCCTCCGCCCCCCTCCGCGTTTCAGAGGCCGCGTAACGACAGATCTTTAATTACGACGACTCCACCCGGTCGTTTATTCGACGCCCGCGCCTCTAATTTGCATAAATACGTCATGAGGAGGCCGGGTAGGGCGGGGGACAGCTTAAGGTGTTCTTTAAATCAACCACTTTCGAGGAAGGTCGACGAGGGTAGGCGGAGGAGGGACGGAGGGGAGGAAGACCCTCGGAAGAGCTTTTTTCCATTACCGGGACGCTCGACTTTCACGAAACGAGATCTCTCCTTCTCGCGTGAAAGAAATCCTAATGGTAATTCGCGGGCCGGGGTTGCGGGGCCTCGTATCGCGCGATTTCCCGCGACCACTTTTACCGATAATAATCGTTGCCTTTCGCCAGACTGTGTAAGAACGCTTGCGCAAGAATGCTAAGCGGCGCGGGTTTACGGGTTCCTGTGTTTCCATCCATAAATGCATATTCCCCGAGACAGTCCGTCGAATCGCAGACATCGAGCGTTCCAGCAGTCGAGGAAGGTCGACGACGCGCGGGAACGTGTCGGCTGCTCTTCGGCATAAATTCAAGAACGTTCGATTGTGTTTCACACAGAAGTCGGTGTCGCTTTCTTGAATTAGCTCGACGACTTATAAAAGATCATCCAAGATCACACATGCGCGCTTTCGGGAGACCTCAGAAGCGGTTACGTACACATCTCGTCGACATGTTAAAGGTCGATCGGCGGCGCGAAATGCAAAGTGACGGAAAGAGGCAGACACGAATAACAAGCAGAGGCGGGTGATAACGCGGCCGGAAATGGGTGACGTTTCCTTTCGTGCAAGCGCTCGCTTAATGCGAACGTGCGAAGTTGATTGCGCTTTGCATTCAGTTTCCACCATTCAGGGAAACTTAAATTCCTCTATGAACTGCGAATTTCAATAGTCGATTCGGTCATTCATTCGCGTTATGCATATATCCTCGCGTCTGCTATGCGTACACAGTCTTCGAAGCTTCTGGAAAATCGGAGGCTACCTCGTTCGCGCCGTCCCGAGGAAAATTTCGAGGCGATGGGCGCACGTGGATCAGCCTGTACATCTGGCGGCGAGGCAGTAAATCAGCGCGGCTGTTAACGTTGCGCTTGGGATCAGAAGCCGAAACTACTTGTCCTTTCGTCGTCCACAGGCGCGTGGATACAATTGCCTGTTAATTTTATTGCATTCCCCCGGTAGGTAAGGCCTGGCTACCGCATGCAAGACCGGTTTCGCAAAGTGACTTTAACGCCTCGCTTATAATCTGGGATCACAGCTACTGGCTCCGAGCTCCGCGGAGCCTCTTTATTCCACGTGAGCGCGGCCGATGCGTGTACACGGCTGAATTTAGTTTCCGATTTAATTAGCGAACGTAGGCTTCCCTTCGCGTCCGCCGATCGAGCGTGTTCAGTTGCTTCTACGAGCGGGCGATCTTCTTCGTCGAGAAGGAGTGGCCCATTTCTTTCGTATTTCTTTGCCCTCCCCCTCTAGAAGGGTTCCATTTGATACAGAAATAGTACCTGAAAAGGTTTATTGTAAGCAAAGAACAGGGAAGGGTGCCTACCACGCCTTAAAAGTTTAGAATTCATCAATGATTCGAATTTAAAGAATTTTTCTCAGAAATGGTAAGCCGCATCGAAATTTTGTTCAAATAATATTAAAAGAGCGCTCAATTTTCTATAATTACGGTAGATCTAATGTCTCTGAGCTCTCAACCATTTTTTAGATAATAGAGTTTGAATATAGATAGCTCCGCACCACCTCTACCGTTACGCGTTGCCTATAAAGCAGAGATGGGCAAAAAATAAATTTGAAATAAAAATTTGTGTACGAAATTTATATTTCAAATAATTTTTAGCCTATCTATGCTTTATAAAAATTATTTTAAATAAAAGTTTGTGTACGAAATTTGAAATAAAAATGATTTGAAATAAAAATTTGTGTACGAAATTTTTATTTCAAATAATTTTTTGCATATCTCTGCTTTATAAAAATGATTTGAAATAAAAATTTGTGTACGAAATTTATATTTCAAATAATTTTTAGCCTATCTCTGCTTTATAAAAATTATTTGAAATAAAAATTTGTGTACGAAATTTTTATTTCAAATAATTTTTTACCTATCTCTGGTTTATAAAAATGATTTGAAATAAAAATTTGTGTACCAAATTTATATTTCAAATAATTTTTAGCCTATCTCTGCTTTATAAAAATGATTTGAAATAAAAGTTTGTGTACGAAATTTGAAATAAAAATGATTTGAAATAAAAATTTGTGTACGAAATTTTTATTTCAAATAATGTTTTGCCTATCTCTGGTTTATAAAAATGATTTGAAATAAAAATTTGTGTACGAAATTTATATTTCAAATAATTTTTAGCCTATCTCTGCTTTATAAAAATTATTTTAAATAAAAATTTGTGTACGAAATTTGAAATAAAAATTATTTCAAATAAAAACTTATGTACGAAAGTTTTATTTCAAATAATTTTTTGCCCATCTTTATAGGCTCGCAACGTCCGTCATCTGGCAGCTTTTCGCCGTTCGTTCGGAACCGTTCCGCTTTTCTCCCCACGTTTTCTTCACACCTTCCCCGGCGTGCAGGCGCGTGGAGACGAAGAGCTTCCATCGCGAATCGACGGGCCCCGGGGGAAATTGGGCTAACGAGGTGGAATAGACGGGACGGTGTTTCGCGGGCCTTCGGTTCAAGGCCGCCGCGCGAGGCAGCCCGTAGTTTCGTTTTCGCTGGGCGATGGGAGAGAAAAAGATGTTGGCGTGACTGGCGGCCGTTGGTCGCGGATGGTTTCGCCGTGGCCGGAGGATCGTGCTCCTCCGTCGCTCTGATCATCGAGAGCGTCCTCCTGCCATCCATTATGCACGACCCACTAATTTCCCCGGTCTGACTGCCAGTCGGGTTTATTTCTGCGAGATGGGTTACGGGGTCGGGAACGGGAAACCGTCGCGGGGCTGGAAACGCGCGCCCCTGCTGGGCGAGGACGATGAGCCTTTAAAGGGGCGAGGGATTTCTGAGGATCCTCGACAAGCAGGGGGTGAAGGGGACCAGGTCGTGGCAAGAGGGTGGACGAACGTAGTGATTTGAATGCCCTGGAAGGAATCGATACGTCGAGGGTGCTCGTGGGGACACTCGAACCTCGTTCTTAGTTCCAACGATCCTGAATGCAACACTGAACGCGTATACGTGATCGAGCTAATTCCGAGATCGCGTGTGCAGAGGATGATAAAGTTATTTTCGATACGAATACTTGTTTGTACCGATATTTATTTCAGTAATGTCACACTGTATCGGAGCGATAAACCGAGGCACTACTGTTTCGAAACGGTGAGTTGTAAGCGGTTCTGTGATTCTATAGCGATCTCTGCGAAGTCGGGAGAGGGTAGAGAAATCCGGTGATTTCAACGCGTTGGTGTCCATGCTTCTCGGCAAGGCTAGTGGATCTCCAAATCTCTTTTCTGGTTTATACTACATTACGTTCGAGAAGGTTTGGTGTTAGATTAGTTCGGACAAACCGCCGCTACCCTGCAGCGACATGTGCAGTTTTGAAACTTGTCTTTTTAATAGTTCCATTATCGACCCGATGATGATGCATTCAAGCGTGATAGTTTTTCCAGGGAGAAAGCAGCGGGTAAAAAATCGTCGATCGAGTTTGTTGTGACGTGCACCAGCCAAGGGGGTAAACCCTCGCGACTCACGCGTTCACCCCCAAAGAGGGGGGTGAGAAAAAAACTACATTTCAATTTGAATCACGCGTTTCCCTCTCCACTCGACAATGAACAGTTCTTTGAGCTCGCCCGCGCGGGGGGAGAATCGAGGGGGAGTAATCACCCCTCGAGCAAATATATGGGTCACGATAGAGCAGTGTGTTGGGTAAAGCGGTCTGTCGACCGACGATGCGAACGTAGAATAGAATCACTCATGCAGATTTATCTCTAAGCTGTAAAATAAATTCTCAGATAAAGAGTGCGCTGGCGAGAATTCTCGTTGCTCGTCACGCCGGCGTCGAGGAATTAGTGCGCGATTTAGGTGCGCACTCTAATATTCTTAGGTTTCCCCCGCTTTTCAAAGCTCCTCTCCGCTGGAAAGCGTTTCTAATTCGCCAACAATTCGGCAACAGGTGAATCGAAGCTGCGAGATTGCAAGAGGGGGAGGGGGAAGAGATTAAATTTACTTGATCCTCGATGGATCGTGCATCGGTTCATTATTGAGCGTGGAAAACGCAGGGGGGGGGGCATTGTTGCGCAAGAAGACAAAGGAGACCGGTCCTGGCACGCTTCTTCTTCGACGTTCACATGACTCAGCCGTAGCCCGAAGAACAAAGGAGGCCTCCGAGGGTGTTTCGATCCGATTGGCGGCACGCTTACGATCGTTATCCAGCTTCTCCCCGGAAAAATGCACAATTACGCGTGATTAAGTCTATCTATAGTGTTGCACAGTCTATTTGCAGTAGCTGACGAAAGTCGCTTCCGTGTTGCATCAGTCGACCGATAACCGGCTTTGTTGTTTACCGATCGTTGATAAATTATGCCGCGTTTTCCCTCCTCCCCTCGCGAGCTTCGCCCCTCCTTCGCTCGCTCCGCGTGCCACAAAGTCAAATCTCTCTTGTCAAAACACTGATACCCTCGATTGCCAGGCGACAACCCCTCCGCGCCTCTTGCGCGCACAGGGCGGGCGTGCACGCGCCGATGGCAAATACAAGTTCCTCGTGAAACGCTGAAATTCTCTAAACTGAGCCCCCTCGCAGCCTTGAGACACCGCGATGCCTCGATTGCGTTTCTGAAACACACCCCTGTAATCGCGAAAGCCACCCCTCCAATCGCGAGGCCATTAATACCCCTTCAGCGGGCTAACATCTCTTCTGTCCTCTGTTTCGTCCGAAATGATTATTCCCTAACTTCCTAGTTTACAATCTCGCGACATAATAATCGCAAAATAAATATCTGCCGCCGAGGAGTCCTCGCAGCGTTGCGCTTCCCGTTCGTAAATAATTTCCGCGCCGCCTTTAATTTCCTTTACGAGGTCCCCCGGTGCCATTCACGATCCCAGGCACCGGGGGTCGTAAGCGCCCTTTTATGCTCTCCACGAAGAGCCGGCGTATAACCGCGTCGCCTAATGCAATCTCGGCACAGAGCGGGCGGAAACGAAGGGTGTTCGCTTATATTCGCCACGGCCACTCGATTTATTTTCCCTCTATCAATCGCCACGGATCACGAGCTACGAGGGAAATGGCGTTTCCACGGGGGCCATCGGCTCCTTTCATCCCGAGCATAGCAGGGTAGTTCCCTTCCTCTCTCTCTCCGCATCCATCGAATAAACACGGAATTAGGTGCTCGCGGTCAATGAAGAGGAAGTCCACGAATTATGCCAGCGCGGCGTTCTTTAACGACCGCCCCATTCCACGGGAACCAAAGTACGTCCTCGGGCCCAGACCCCGGCGAGTCTCTCTGCCCGAGAGTAATAAAAGTTGCTGCATTTCTCTCTTTTTGCTCGCGAGGCACACGATTCCAGAGACGCCTCGTCCTTCGCCGGGTTGCCTTTTATTATACCGTTGACACATGGCTCGCAATCACTTTTCCACCCTTCCCTGGCGAGGGATGACTAGGCGCGAGGGACAGCGGCTGGGATTCGCCATTTACGCCTAACCCGAGCCAGCTCTCACACCCGTGTCGGACCTCACCGATCGATTTATCCAGGTATAAATTTGTCCGAGTGGGTTCGTGCCTCGCGTCGATTATTCCCTTCCTCCTTTATTTACGACGCCGCGGACCGCGCCGTCTGATGATGCTCGGGGTGTCGCGGGGACGCCCTTCGCCGAGGGACGAGAGCCGTGGAAATAAAAAAAGGGAACGGCGCGTGCAAAGCGATCGATCGGTCTCGGCGCGTTACGATCGCCGGGAAACGAGCACGGACGTGGGTATACATTGTTTGACACAGTTTTATGGGCCGATCGTAAAACCGCGTCGCGCGTGTGTCGCTAGATCTCCCGCGGCCGTAGATCCTATCGGTGGAAGGGATATTATAGCAGGGCTAGAGGGGCACCGCGAAATGTATATATATCTCAGAATTTTATGCTCTTCCCGCTAACTTTTTCGCCACCGTCGAGGCAGCTTCCCGCCAAGCTTCCCTTAATTTACTGCCGCATAAAAGTCGCCCGCCCGTGTTAAGGGTGCGCTTCGATTCGGCGGCGTTTCGCGGCGGAGGGGCCGCCAGCAGGGGAGGGGCCGATCACAATGTGATATCACGTAAGTCGATAAATATATTTGAGCGCGACAGCTTTTTCTTAACGTTCGTGGGGAAGACTGGATTCGGCGAGACTCGCGACTCGCCGAAGGGATTGGAAGGCTAGTTAAAGTTTAAAGTTAAATAGTCCCGCAGAGGGCAGAAAATTGGGAGCGGCGGCTCGAGGGAAATACAGTGGCACGATTTTTCGGAGCAATCGGAAGTAATTAGGTGGGAAATGTTGCAACCACGTTATTTGCCCGCTCGGTATCGCTGTTTGCGAAATTCGACGGTTGTTTGCGCCGAATCCGCCGACGATAGATGGAATGCCTGGCGCGGCGGTTCAGATAATTTTTCGCCTACGTCGGTGCCTCGAGGTGGGGCTGTTGTTTTTCTTTTTATTTCTGATACTCGGAGCACCGAATTATCCGAGGGCTTTGCGTCATCGATTCCTGGCTAGCTACCAACCACTGTCGCCTCGTCGCGCCTCTAATGCCATCTTTCTCGACAGGCTTGATCAGCTCCGAATTATCATACGGCAAATAAAGCCTGCCTGCCGAATGAGGCGCGACAGCTTGAGCAAACTTCGTTGGCATAGCGTCGCTTCTTACACAAGGTTCGCCGAGGTCCCTTGGAATCGCGCTGTTTAACGGTTTACTAAAGCCTCCAAACGAAATTGCTTGATAAGATCCTCGATAATCCGATACGGAGGGCTTGGGTTGCTAATAAGATCCACCGGGATTCTCGATGGACTTCGAAACGATCGCGAATATTGGCGCGAGTTAGTGCCACGCCAATTAAAGGCTTAATGACTCACGTGTAACATCTGGATCAACACCTCGCCAGCTACGAAATCTCACGAACAGATTCGTCAGCCGTGTTCTTTGTAATTCGACTAAAGTTCAAAAAGCACATGATACATGTTTTCGTGAAGCGTGCGGAGTTTGAGTTAGACCGTCACGGCCAATCAGATACGGCGACAGATACCTCGAAAGAACATCGGATCATACTGCCTTCGCGTTATCGTTCCACTCTGAATCGCCCCTACCCTGATTGCTTGAAAATATGTTGTTTGCATGTGCGAACGGTCGGGGCGATCTGCCCGAAAGAGCGCAGCGTATCGCATTGTTTCGGGCGAGAAATAAAAAACAAAAAGGGAGAAGTATGCAGCGAAGAGAGGAAATATCGATACAAGGCAGATGGTCGCGCGCGTGTATTAACGATCCCCATATACAACGGTGGGTGCAACGTGTCTCGGATTGTAACAACGGGGTTCACGGTCCCTCGCCGGTTTCCCGCCTGTTAACGACGTTATCAGGTGTTACGACTCTGTTGCCGGCCATTATCGCGCGAAAGTGCAGCAATTAAACGGCGCGGCTAATATTCGTAAACAGATTATGGGCGGCCCGACGTGACGATCTTGTGTACTGGCAGCCGGTTCCGGTGGAATTATGCAAGAGGCTATTTGCGGCCGGGCCGAAGCGCGTGGAAAATGATTAGCGTTTGCCGATTATGTTTACCGAAATCGCGTGAAAAACAATTGAGGGGGACTTTGAGACCGGGCCTCTAGATAGGGGAGAGTGGGGTAATCACGAACGCGGGGTAATCGCGAACGCGATGGTTACGGCGATGGTTATTTATTTTAATAAATAAAAACTGACGTTTCCTCGCCACTAGCTAATAGTTTAAGTCGTATCCAACGCCGGGCAGAAAGTAATAAATACAGAACGCTCGTGCTAGTCAAGATAAACATAATTCATTATTTTCATCATGTTTCAAGTAATATTTTATCCATTTTCAATTGCGCGTCATTGCTGTTGAATGAATGATTCAATTGGGATTTTTTTAAGTTGAAATAAAGCACTATTTTACCAACATTTTGTGACCAAGGCGTGGCTTGAATCATGATTCTAACCCCTGAAATAAATTCCTTTTTATTTCTTGATGTCGCGGGGTAACGACGAACATATCTTTAAGCGCGTTGTAGCTCAGAGCAACGTTAACCGATTTTCATGAAATTTTCAGCATGTATAAAACTTATATAAATGTACAAAAGGGATTTTTGAATTTTCATTACAGGCTCAGAAAAAAGTTTAAAAAACGACCTTTACTATTTTTTTTTTCGATATTCTGACCAATTGCAATTTTTTCTAACGCACAAGAAGAGGAGTTTGAAAAATACATTAGGTATAGGTTGTGGCAACGTTTCTTATGGGTCGATCATTGAAATCGCGCCTTCTGCGCGACTGTGATATTTAACACTCTGTTCGTGATTACCCCACGGCAGTCGGGTAATCACGAACAACAAGGGTTTTTCTTTTTCACTATAAAGTCGATTTTTATTATAATTTTTCAAAAATTCGTCACAGTACTTTATAGATGAATAGTGCAAGCATGTTTGTAAATAAAAAACAAATTCATTTCTCACATAGTTTCCGTTTTATTTGCTTTTTGGCTTAGGTGTTCGCAATTACCCCACTCTCCCCTACCCGTTTCGCAGGCCACAGCCGAAATAGCGAATTGCTATTAAGGCTATCACTTTCTCCCGATATCGCGCAGCTCTTTAGGCAGAAGTAGGTACTGAAATTCGTCCGACGATCGCGCAACGTCGGGGCAAACGCCCGGACCTCGCTTTAGCCGAGGTGTCGCAAGAGTATCGGTCATTGGAGAGATACCGTTTATTGTCTTCCGGCCAATATGTGCATTTTCGTCTTCTATTATTGATACCCTGCTGGTCAATAGAGAGGCAGATAGTACGCGGTCGTGTGCTCGCCGTCGCGATAGCGCGTCCGATGTTTTCGTGAAACGAAACGAACGGGGCGGAGGGACCCGCGCGTTCGGATGACACGGATATCTGTGCTTTATCAATCGAGCTTATTGTTGTTGCAAAATTCGGTCGCACGCGCGCGCGGAATCACGTCGGCCGTGCTTGGTAACGATCGTTGACCGGATCGTTCTATTCCGTCGGGGAAGGCGCGAAGGGTTATTCGATTCTAGAAACCTTCGCGTTCCGTTATTTCGGAGCGTCGTGCATTTCGAGGTGCTCCACTAATGGGCCCGCGACCCGCGAGCCAGGGGAATATCTAATCTAGCTACTGTATCTGTCGAGTCACTCTCTCCTACATCGTTACACTTCGTATTTGCCTTCGCGGCTACCTTGTCCACGACTCGGCGCAGTCACGTGTACGTTTGTACGATTCATCGAGCGCTTTTCGTGGCACGTTTCCCCGGCTTGAAAGCCGAGCGGCGAACGGAAGTGCTTTCGAAGAAGCGCTCGAGCCTCGGGCAGCCCGTCGATTGTTCGAACCTCCCCCTATTTGCTATTGTACCCATTTTCCCCGTGTTAACCTTTTCGCCGAAATTATCGGGACGCTTCGGCTGTAACAGCTGTGTGCAGCTCCCGAATATGGAGCAACTCGGCGTTGCTTGCGCGACTATGCGTCACGGGGCCATTGTCGGGCGGAGGAGCGTCTAGTCGGGGCCGCCTGCATCGGCTCGGTACGTGTGTGCTTTTGTCGTTACAGGAAAATCTTTGTACCGCAGCTGTTCGGCGCGCGACGATAATGCCAGCAGGCCCGCGACCGGCGGTAGTCACTAAAACCGGATCGATTCGAGTGACAAACAATTTGCGCCGTATCGCCGTCCACTTTCCATACTAGGCTTCGCTCCGACGTCCGCAGCGCCGCGAGTGATAGCTGCGTGGCTATCGTCCCTATTGAAATCGAAATTTTGGGGCGATTATCTAATCGGTGCAGCCATCGGAACTAGGGACCATTCTGTTGCGCTTCCTTCGCACCAAGGCAGATGTAAGTTTTGTGATTGTGGCAATTACGAGGGGAAGGTAGGAGGCTCTTGTTACCGATTCGGGTGAACTTTAGCTTCGAGGGTGGAGCCTGAAGAACGTTCTCCATCTGCGATTTTAGATTGCCAAGGTTTTTTGCTCGGAAATGATTGGGAATGAAGTATTTGAGCTGAGAAAATTTATGCTGCTTCGAATACAGTTGTAGGAATGTTGAGTAATAATTGTTGCTACTTTTAGCAGATACTTTAAGAGAAAAAGGGTTTCGCCGGGTATCGATCCCGGTACCTCTCGCATGCTAAGCGAACGCTTTACCATCTGAGCTACGCCCCTCCCCCCGATAAAGGGCAATGGAATTCCGCGAAGCTTCCGGCGTATACTGCCGATAACACGTCCCAATTTCTTCATATGAATTTTTCGAACGATCCCCACGCCTTTAATTGACGCCTCGCCGATTGCGAACCGGTTGCGTCCGACCGGGCGCAAGAATCGAACTATTGTCCTTCGGGAAGTTTATCATCGATCTCCCCTCCGCGTTAGTCATTGTTGAATCATCGGCTATGTATGTCAGATCGTTGCACTTAACGACTTGCTAAGCCTAGGCTATTGCAATCGCACGGATCACGGTAATCACGGATCGAAGACCGTTTGATTCTCATTCGCAATCGGCGGCCCGCGTTTCACGCCTGTCACCCGGCTCCGCGGGCATTGTTGTTGCCTTTGTCTACCATCCTTCGCTCCTCGTAAACATCGCGGGACCAGATGATCGCAAAGAAACAGAATTCACCGCCCGGTACATTAACGATAGGGTTAGCGGCCTCTCGGAATAGCCCTCCTACTTTCTAATGATAGATACTCGCTTGGTCGCTCTAATTATGGGAGCTACGCCCGTCGCTAAATCATGGGACGAATAAATTTACTTCACAAGTGGGAAGCTTTGTGATTCTTTATGAAATTGTTTTCGTTCGGTCTATTCTAAGCCGGCCTCGTAATAGCTTTATGACCACGCTCCTCCGCGGTATCGTGAGTTTGCATTCTGCTCCTCCTTCCCGCAGTCTCCCGCTACTTCTCGGCTGATGATGTCTTCGCCTCTGTTATTTCGAAATCGCCTATAACGGTGCGTCATTAGCGAACGAATACGGACGATCCGGTGGATGTCACGTGCCCTGGCCCGTAACGCGTGCCGTCGAAGTCTTCGTCAGGGGGAGAAGGGGGGGGGGGGCAGATAATGCGTCAGGCGAGGAAAGAAAAGGTTGGAAAGTTGGCGGAGTTGAGTCATAGCTGGAACAAAGGTGCACCTTCGATCGGTCGAAATGTCCGTACGCGAGTCGACCGGCGCAACAAGTGTTGTACGTCTTTGAACTGCTTGCGAAACCTGTCACGCGTGGACACGAGGTTTCTGCCTCGATCTTTTGTGCCGGTAGAAGCCGTGCTTCCTGAAAGGAGCTCATTCGCGCCGTCAATGCTCCCCGCGATCCTAAAATTGCTCTACAGACGATAGGTATCGTTGTACCAACGTCTGCCTTTTCACGCTTGTTCTTTTCAAAAGATGCCAAGGATTTAGTGGCATACCGGTATCTAACGTAGCATAATACACCGATGCAATCGATACCGACGCTTCCTTCTTCTTCTACTCCACCGGCGTTAGCCACTTCTGTTAAGGCTCGTTACTTCCCCCTTCTCTCTCCACTCATTTGACAGAAGGGAGAAAGTGAAGTGTCAGCCCTCGCGCGAGTTCTCGATCCGCGAGGCGCCACCACACCAACGACAAAGGGACAAAGGGACGCGGACTCGGTTTAAGAATGTATTGGACCTATCTTCAAAACGGTACCAAGTTAATGAAAATTTGGAAGATTGTTCTTTCTAATGTTTCTGCCCCAAAAATTTTAGACGAATTCACTAAACTTTTTTTAGTGAATTCTGATTTTAATTTTCACTTATTTTACATGTACTTTTATGGAAAGAGACGATCTTGATAGATAAAACAGCTGACAAAATATTGAAGAAATGGTGCCAATGTTTCAATTTTTTTTAACATGTATTATACGAGTAGATAAAAATATCTGCAGACTTTCAGTTTTTTTCACTACACCGTTTTCAAGAAATAAATTATAACTTGAGAAAATTGTGAATTCAGGGCATTTTTACTGCCAAAAGATTGGCAAATAATGCTTCAGAAAGTATTTTCAAAGTGAAAAATACCTTCCTAGGAGTAAAAATAAGACTCCAACTGTCGTTCGAGTTCCTTACATATAGATTTACTGTGCGTAAAACGTAGATATTCAAGTATTTCAAATTTCATATAAGGTAAATGTCCCCATTACTGACCGCGTCCCCATTAGTGACCAATTATTCATTTATATTGTTTATTGCAACACAGAAAGCAAAATATCAACCAGAAAGTTCAGAAATTATTATTAGAGGTATTTCGTTTATAGTTGCCTACGTTATTTATGTAGCCGTACATTCATTTTTAAGTAAATTCACATGTAAATTTTACAGACTCTAATAACGTGAGGTTATACTACAGATATCATTAAACTGGCAAATTTTACAGTAAAAATACATGGATCCATGCAGTAAGTTACTCAAATTAACTGGAAATATATACAGAATTATAAAATAATGAGAAAATATTCATTTTCTTTCATTATTGTAGCAGAGAATCGATAAATTGTAAGTTGGTCAATAAAGGGGACATCAGGTCCAATATAACTTTCACCATAATTATTGTATAAATAGTCAAATATCACTCTAAAATCAATTTGATTAAGAAACTAGAGACTTCAAAAAATATAATAATCCATACTTTATTTAAACATTGTCCTATATTATTAAAAAAATTACTATTTCGAACCAGTCACACTCTTAAACGATCGCTAATGGGGACGTTTACCTTACTATTGTCTAATATCGTACGACCGATACATCCTTAACCCTCCCACAGATATCTCGCCTTGCCCTCGCTTTCCACGACGTTATCCCTTCCTCCGTGGGATCGCGTGCCTTCGACACGTGCGCGCCCGTCATCCGCCTTGACAGCCACCGAGGACATTCGTAACGGCTGATCCTATGCGTACCCTGCGCGCCAATTTGCCGACCCCGTTCGCCGCCGTCCCTAGGCACGTACGCGTTATCGGGCCGTCGTTTCGCGCCGCGACGCGCTCGCTGACTCATCCCCGTAACTCGAGCCGTGATTAAGCGCGATGCCCTTCGCGGCGAGCGTAATTTTCAACTGCGGTGACTAAAAACACTTGGGCGCTATCGGGCGGCGGAATGATATCGCGAGGGGTCCGTTGGGGGTGTGGGCAGGATCCGGCAAGGCCAAGATGAGTCGCGCGGTTTCGCAATCGGAGTACGGAGCCCCGTCGATCGACGCGAACGATTTGCTTCTCATTGCAGCGGAACGATAGCTGGCAACGCGAACTTTTCATTGCCGCGCAAATACGCTTCGGTCGCGTCAGCCCGCCGTGACTCATCGCCCGCGAAAGGATCCTACCGCGTTTTCGCGTCGGTCGGGTCTGATTCGACGACGATTTTAACGCGAGCTTGCTCGTCGCGGGACGGCGCGCGAGATCGATATTATTAATGGGCACGGCGATCGATGAAGGTGGAGGCAGGTGGAATCCCTGCTCGCGCCGATAAGAGAATCACGCGCGGCGTCGAAACGCCCGACCAGTTTAAACGAGACCCCCGGGTCTCGCGTGTACTTACGCAACACCTTGCCGCGAGAGCATCGGGAACGACGATCCCACTGACCGAATGACCGATCGAGGGTAATCGTTCGACCCGGTGGGGGGACAGATAGCGGGGTAGTTCAGGGGCGGTTTCAATGAGCCTCGGTAGGGTAAGCAGCGGATGACGGCCTGCGGATGATTTCATGGCAGCTGCCTGACCGTTGCGTATCGGATCGAGGGCGGCTCTCTTCCCCGTTATAACGGCACAACGCGTGCGACCGGCTGAAAGCCGCGCCGCGAGAGAAAACGGAGCGGGCGCTGGAGAACGTTCCTTGGTTGAGGAACGACGGAGCACAGATCGGCGAGCTAGGAGGGAGCCGCATGGAGGGACGAAGGGGGCGTCGAGAAAAAGGCGGAAAAGCGGAGAAAGCAGGAGCAAAACGAAGTCACCGAGAGTGTTGCGCTGGAGAGAGAGAGAGAAAGAGAGAGAGAGAGAGTAGTGCATGAAAGAGAGGCAAATATCGTGGAGGAGGGAAAGGGACGAAGGGTTGAAGCGCGCAGAGACCGATGGAGAAGGACGATTGGGCGGAAAGAGGGGGGCCGTGGAAGCGGATAAAAAGCCGCGGAGGGATATGTCGAGGCGCGGAATGAATAAGAGAAAGCTGGCGGTGAGGGACGGAGCGCTAGCGCTGGCGCGGGACGGGAGAGAAGGAAAAGGCTCTAGTGGGAGTGGGAAAAAGAGAGGAAAACTGGCGTGGCCGGTGGGGGAGAGTGTGTGTTGAGGTAGAAGGAGGGAAAGAGAGAGTTGGCAGAGGGAAAGAAGGAGATCCCGGAGCGACGGGGCCTATAATATCGTATGGCAGTGCCGTAACGAGAGGCGCTTTCCCGAGCGTTGACCTCTTCGCGCTTCCAATACTAACCTCGCCCAAATGCCCACTCCCAGGAATACGAAATAATAGAAACTCCCGTTGCTGTTCCGCGCGGGCCACTGTCGCCTTCGCCGAACAACCATTTGCCAGATGGATACGCGCGCGCGAGTTGTTTGCGCTTGAAACCTGCCCTCCGCTATATCGAGCCTCCCGCGGCTGTTTCCGTGGGCGAGAGCTGCCCGCTCGGTATCCCTTTAAATCGCCTTCCTCTCTTCACCGCCTTCTGGGAACTCGGCCAGGCGAGCGGCCTCCTTCCATCATCGCGCTACCGGGAAATCGTAACGCGCAATCGATACACGAATCGCCGGAACAATGAGCGCATTGTTACGTTTCCCCGAGCGAATTTCCCTCGGTTCGTTATAGCGCTCGTAGGCCACGCGCTCGCCTATCGATCGCAAGCCGCCAGGTATTTCCCGGACCCGGGAAATCCTGTCTCGTTGCTGGATCGAGGGTTCGTTTAAATCGGATCCGGATCGAAGCGCGTCGCGGATCCAACAGCCGCCCGATTAACCCGCTCCACTGAAGTTAACGAGCCCACTAGCCAGGGCTGTGTTTCAGGGGCGACTCTATGAATTTTTCCTGTCCTCGACGGGTGGCAGCCATGGTGCCTGTTGCTAGGGGCACGACGTTGGAAGACCCTGACAGTCGAATCGACTCGATAATCTGCGAGGGACGTGGAGGAGAGATCCCTTGAGTGTGGGTTTTTTTTCTTTCGGAACATTTTTGGTATCCTTCGATCTTTCGCTGGGGGATTTTTTTATACGTTTGATGAAGACGAGGGATTTTTGTGGGAGTTGCGTAGATGTTGAAGCGCCTCGATCCTCACCGCGACGCGCTCCTCCTGCCCAGCGACAAAGGCTGGTGTTTTGCGGAAATGAAAGGGGGAGAGCCCTTCCTCGCTTCCTTCCAAGTCTTTATTTCGACGTTGTCCTTGGGAGACAAAGGAACCTTAAAGGCCCTGAATGCCTCTTCATCATCTCTCCCCTGGTTACAAAGAGGCCGGGTTTCATTGATCCGAACAGTTGCCGGACGGAATGCTCGCTACGATGAACACTCGCGAATCGCGGCATTCTTGCGTACACACCCATCGCGATAATGTCCCTCCTTACCCTCCAACACCGAGAAGCACGCTTTTCATTAACGCTGATAAACAACGCGAACGCACTCGTCTTCAAAGTATAATACCACTCTCTTCGATTATGCAAGGAGCGAGCTTGACGCTTCTCGAACACGAAGTATCTTTTGCAAAATCAACATCGATCAAAGAACGTCCCCTAGCGCGGTGCATTAAAAATCTAAATTCAACATGCATACTTTGGAAAACGTCAGTTCCCCTGAATTTAATACCACGCGTATCTACATAATAGCAATAAAGAAATTCGTATGCAAAGAGTTAAATGGCACAGCAACCAACGTCTCATAGTTGAAGCTCGCTCCGAAACTGGCGACCCAAAACTTTCTCTCGATAGCTTTTCCAATGACGAAAGCCCGGTGGAAAAGCGACCGGCCCGGTTATTTGTCATTTACTTTTACCGCGAAGCCGCGTAACACATTACGAGTTGCATCGGTGCCGATAATCAGGTGGGACCGATATTTTTAGCAGGGTTCGTAGTCCTGTTGCTAAGGCATCAGCTGATCAAGCCGGCCGCCTGCGTGCGCCACCCTCGTATCTACACCTATCCCACGGAAACGCCACCTATTCACAGCCTTTCCCGTCCACGTATCGCGTATTCCTCCATTTCATTACCCGCCACGCTTCGTTCCCGGAACGTTATTGTAAATAACGAACGACCGCGAAGCGAAATAACAGTTTTCTAGCGCAGCTTGACATAATTGAGATTGCACGATAGCAGGCTGTCGCCCGCTGTTGCTACGGCACTGCCGACCAATGACAGGCCTTCAGAACCGGCGAATCTCCCCTCCAGCTGTTCACCTCCCACCAAGCCGGTTCGACCAGATGATCGCGGCTCGGCTTGGCCATCGAGGCAGCGGTTATCGTCAGTTAGCAACCGGCTCTCTTTCCGTACACATCGTTCACCATAGAAAATCCTTGCACGTAATGTCCAGTGTAACCTGATTCTTGTGCTTCTCTCCCTAGTTTTGAGTGTCGGTGTTGTGAACATACATATATATATATATATATATATATCCGTAGCCTCTATTGAATTTCATTCTCTCCGTTTCTGCCTGCCGTGACGAGCCCATAGCCGGAACGATCGTACGAAAAGTCGAGCCTCAGCCGCGCCAGGGTACAAGCAATATTTCTGTGATATTTATTATGACTGGTAATTTCACGGCTGTGTACCTCGAGTGTGCTAAATCACGGACGTCCTGTCCCAAAGGAAGGCCCGCCGTTAGAGCTCGTCGGTGAACAACTTCTTTTTATAAAGCATCGCGAGGACACGCCGAGCTCCTCCCGCATTGTCATTATTTCTTTCCTTCTGCGAGAAGGCTTTGAAGAGGCGTTTTAAGAGACAGAGGACAGAGTCGTTTTACCCGTAACCAGACGTACACACACCTACCGAAGTCTTTCGTGTTATATCTTTATACATATTATAAACAGTGTATTTATTAAAATCGTCCAAAATTCCTGTGGCTAACGTGACCGAGTCTTACCCGAAGGCGGATACGATCGCGAATTGTGGTGGTGCCGCCAACATGGGTCAGATTGGAAATGAAGTGAGTCTTTTTACTTTTCATACATATCTATGATACATTCCATCTTTCTCTCTCTCTCTCTTTCTCTCTCTTTCTCTATGAAGCATTATCCCTGGTACCTCGATCCCCCGGACTGTCCCGTTCGGGACGAAATTCGCCGGTCGCCACGGCTCGTTTCTTTTTTTTTTCTCTCTCTCTAGCCTAGTAACAGCACGAGGGGGAGGATCGACCGGCTTTTCGGCCTTCTCCGCTCGTCGTTTCTCGCAATTGCGCCCGGCTACTTGCGTACGTGCGTTTTCTCGCTCGCGCGACACATGGCACCGGCGCATTCGGAAAGTCACCGAGGCCTCGCGATTCGCCGAGCAGAAATAGAGCGCGATTAAACCGTGGCAAGGAAAGAGCGACGACGGTAGAGAAATAGAATCGCAAGGTGTCGCGTGGACCAGGCCGCGATTGTCCGCTTTCGACAATCAAACGCGCGACAGTTGAAAGAGAGCCTCGAGTCATATAAAGGGACGTTATTCGGTTGGTACACCGCCGGTCCCCTCTCACGTTACTCTTCACATTGCTAAACTTCTGCGAAACACAGCTACGTACAAATTCCGGGCGCGTGCGATCGAATTAATTAATTAAGCCTTCGTTATTCTAATGTTATGCTCGCTCTTTTTAAACAACGATAGTCGCACACGGCTGCAGCACACTTCCCTTTAATATTCTACTGCGCGAGCCAAGCCCGATGGCCAGCGCTGGGTAGCCGATTCGACGGATTCGATTAACGGGCTCCATGCACGCGCCTAGGCCCCCGTTCTTTGCGGAGCTCCGAACCGGCTTCGTTATCTCGTGGAGGCAGCGAGATATCGCGGCCGAGGATCGAGATCTGGGCTCGTTTTTCACGCGATTCCGCAGGCCTAGGCGCTGCTCCCGATAACGGGTAAAGAATTGGAGATCTAGAATGGCCGTTGGTAATGAATCGGCCTGGCTAGAACGCTCGCGCTGTCCCATTTGAAATAGAAAAAGTAGCGGCTCGGCCACTCGAGTCACGAATTTCGAGAGATTTCGAGGCGACCGCGGTTACCCCTTGGTCTGCCTCCTGGCAGATTCGTCGCGTCTATTTCCGTGCGCGGTTGAATCGGTGGCTTGAATCTCGGGGGCTTTCATAAGCCGTGCGGGGCCGAAAACAGTTTCCTCCCTTTCGTGCGCTAGCAGGTAAAGGCCCGGTGAGGGACGACTCGCAAGGAGTCGCTCGTTCTTGCGTCAGCCGCTGCCCCGTGTCACCGGGCCAACTTTATTGCCGCGTTTCATCATCCGAGAGGATTGTAAGCCCCATCTGTAAAGCTCTCGAGGGCCATTCTAGCCTCGGCCGCCCGAGGAATCTCCGATTCTAGCCACTTTATTCGCGAGGTGAGCGTAACAGCAACAAATGGGCCGCTTTATTGCCAACCTTTGCACTTTATATCGAGAATTTTATCGACGTGTTTGTTCATCCCAAAGCGTCATTATTATTATTAGTTCAGGTGCAAGGCAGAGGTCGCTTTTTCTTGCCGCAAGCTAGCCGTGCGATCTTAATTTTAGATTCTCGCGCCGCTAATTTGTAATTCGCCAGCGGATTACGCGGGTGGCGGGCGCACCGATTTGCCGTTTATTTCTACCATTTATGCCAGCCGATCCCCTTAACGCGCCTCGTAGCCTTCGGATTTTCTTATCGCCGCCACTCGAACGGACATTATATTTTTCCACGATGTATAATTCAAAGATTGCCCCGCTGCTGTCCACGAAAATGGCACGTGTGACGGTCTTATTCTGTTGCGAGCACTTGGCTCGCTCCACTGGCAATTTCGGCCTCCCGCTTGTCAACAAACACGGATATTTTTGCAGTTGTTGTGTCGTGTGCCTATCCGAGGATGCTGCGTAAAGAATGCCGACCTACTCGCCAATTTCCACCACTTTTACGCTAACGAGTCTATAATTCCCGCATTTCGTCAGACGCTGTTTACGTGGGGCACATCGCTAATTCCTCCTCCTCCTCGTGTTTACACGTTTCTTCGCCTCGCGAAATAACCGCGAGCGTCATCCCCGCCTTATCGTACCTACCTGTGCGAGCTTAATCCTCCGCATTGCTGTGCGAAGAGCAATTCGCGAGGATTAGGTACTAGTTTACATCGGCAATTCCTCCGCGCTGCACAGTCGCGTTACACACGCGTGCTCTTATCGGGAATACATAATTCGTTAGTTGAACGGCGTTTATCCGCGGTGTGTAATAACAGGCAGGACACTTTGTTGCCAATTGTATTAACCGCGCGCAGATAACTGGCACGTGCGCTTATTGAATATCAAAGTTCACGCTCGTATTTGAAATAGATTTAACTGTGAGTTTTGCGTATTTACGAACTTATCGCGTGTCGAGCGTTTACGCAGTGGATTCCTCGATTCTCGCGACCGCACGACAATTGATCACTCCGCTCGCGTATTGGAGGCCCTTGGATCCAGCTACACGCTAGTCGAATATCGATTGGAAGAGGGAGCTTCTATGTTCGGAGACAGATACGGGTGATACAGTGGCGCATTGAGGATTTAATCTCGAGGGGAGTCGAGTTGCAGGGATACAAATATTTTTAATGCGAATTCAATTAAATTCGTTAGGTGATCTTAAAATTTTATTTGAAGAATAAAAACCGGCTTGCTTCTCTTCGTACAAAATTCCTTCAATGTGGGGCCCCTTGGCGCCCCCCTGGGTGCGCCACTGCGGTCATATCTTCTTACTCCCTTTCTTTATCACGCTATCTTATTTGGAAGAACTACTCCTTACAGAAATAGAATCCAAAGTATAGATTCATCCACGCTTATTGTGCTTCTTAATCACTTCCACAATCGAAGTAGAAACGGGCCGCTAACGAGGACTGTCATCTGAGTAGCTTCCACAGGATTAAGTCGCGCGGTTCGATTAGATAATCCGCCAATTAATTCGAACGCGTAGTATAAAAAAGAACTAGCAATTACTGGCTGGTAGAGAGAAGTCGCCACCCACCGACGAAACGGAAACCTCCGTCGGCATCACGTTTGCGCCGGAAGGGAAGCAGAATGGAAAGGTTGTTCGAGTAAAGACGCCGTGGCTCTCCCCGCGGTGGCCAACGGAGATATTTAGTTCGTCACGTTCTCCACCTCGTGCCCGTTCCGTGGCTTTGGGCGGAAACATTACGCTTTCTCGGTTTCATTCATAAACGTTAAGCGTCTTAAGCGGAGTACTCGCAGCTTCTCCGTCCGGCTGAGGAATCGCGGGAGAGTCGCTGCGAAAACGCGTGGACGAGCGAGAGGCATCGCGGGCAGGAATATAATAACAGGCTCAGTGGCGGCCAGTAGCGTTCACGGTAGTCGTTACAAGACAAGTTTGCGGTGCGTGTCGGCCGGCTCGATCGTAGCTTTGCATTTCTAATGTTTTTCTCCGCGCCGCCGCGTTACGCAATCGCCGAGCGGGTTCCGATCCTGGAAAGAATCCACCGTTTCTGTCCATTCATTTCGCCCGAAATCGGGCATCGAGTTACCCAACGGGAGGATCCTCGTGGATTATTTTTAGCGACAAACTCTCTGAACTCTGGCGTTTTCCCCCTGCTCTTCCCCCGCTTAATCCTTCCCATTCTGCCGGCTCTCGAGGCTTGCGGGTATATATTCCTCGTTCCGGGCATGGTGGCTCGTTGAGACACTCTCGCGTCGAATCTCCGTCCCTTTCCCCCCCGCCCCCCGGCCGTTCTCTCCCCCGTGATCGTAAAATTGTTTTCCAACCGCGAAACCGGTTCCGGAGATCTGGGTTCTGGTTCTCTCGATGTTGTTGCGCGCGGTCATAGGCCGCCTTCGCTCCTCCGGGGTCCTGGGTGGCGGGGGGGAACGGGCCCGAGGCCCGCGCGAGGCCGCAGGTCTCTCCGCTGCTTTCTTTTGTGTCATCAGTAACACGACACACGAAACCTCTTCCCTCGATGAATCAACCCGGGCTTTGCTTTCTGTTCTTCGTCCCCCAGGGGCCTGGGTGATATTCTTGGTTGCTGGGCCGAGAGGACGGGTCACGCTCCCCCACCCCACCCCCCTTAGCGAAGCGGCCGGAAACAGCGCGGTGTTTGTCAGGTATCGATCGCACATCACGTAGACTTATGATTAATCAGCTAATAATCGTACGTTACAGAAGCAACTATTGCCGCTCCCGCTTCTCTGTCCCCTGCCACCGAATCTCCACGGAGCTCGGGGCCTCCCAGAAGGGGGCCGGCCCTCTAATCCAAAATGAACGATCGATGGACGGGTTGCATCATTCCCCCGTGAAACGTCCACGAAATTATGCTTGTTTGTGCATTCGTACCGAGAGCCCTCGTTTATCGCCGCGTCGGATCATCGGCCAGCGGTAAAATTTCACCGCGATTGCCCGTTGATAAACATGTTTGTCGATCGCTGTCCGCGGGTAAACACCGATTTCACCGGCCCCCGGTGGGAGGTTTATCAATCGATACATTTCGCTAGATCTCTTAAGCCTTCGTTCGAGGCCGCTATTACAGGCGATTGGTTAATATCCCGCCCGACTGTAACCCACTCTTCCGCAGTCCTCTGACACGTTGATTCTGGAGTGACTCAGCCGACCGTCGATCGTGCAAGACGGATTTTTAACGATTGTTTTTCTTGGCTCGCGGGATTAACGCCTCGCGCGTTCGCCTGCTATCGCGGGGGCTAATCAAATATTCAATGACGGCTCCGTAATATCTCCGGGCGAAAAATATTTGTCGCTGTTGTTGACTTCGTAGCAGCTCCGCGGCGATGGCGAAACGGCGGGGGGGCAGTACTGCCTCGCGGATCGCTCGGAAAATCGTGCGATAAGAGCGCGATGGCTCGTTAAATTTCGCCGATGTCGGGCACGCAGACACGCTCGCGGAAGGAGCCCGGCGTGCTCGTTCCCCGCTGCTTTCGACGTCTTTATATCCCGGGCCCCGACCATACTTCAGGAACCCCGTTATATGCCCGTGGACTCCGTGGCGTCTGGAATCTATCGGCGGCTCCTCGTCGAGCCACGATCCTCGCGTTGGCCCCTCGCTCTCCAATCTTGGTTAGAAACCCATTGTTCGCGCGGTGACTTACTCTGACCGGTTTTTTTCCATGGCCCCTGCCGAGTAGCGTCCGTAACATTGTCCTCGATGAGCGCAATTTGGTACTCCCTTCGTCTCTTTCTCCCGCACTTCGTCGCGGTTCATCCTCGAATTTCCAAGGGCGATTCCCTGCGGCCAGTGTTTCTGGAATCTATCGCTGCGGCTTCTCGGAGGCTCGGAGTGATAGAGGAGGAACAGAAGAGGCGTTAGATGTTTAATATTCTGTAAACAGGTTTAGATATATGAGCTCGAGTCGCGTAGCGGATTGGCTTAATCAAATTCAACGCTCGTTTACTGGGCATGTTCACGAGTCTCGGTTTCTCCCTTATCAGCTCCGACGGAGCTTCGATCTATCGCGTTGTGTATATCCATGCGATACCAGCTTTGATAAATTCTCGAATTACATAGTCGAAAGTTTTCGTTGAGCAGGAGAGGCCGAACCCCTCCGTTCTACTCGACGAACCCGATAGTGTCCACTGCATCTGCTCCGTTAGTAATAACGCCACGCGTGTCTTGGACTTTGTACGTATATTAGATCCCACGTCGAGAAGCAGGTTTCTCTCGAATCTTTTCCCGAATCCTCGCAGCGACGATGATTCTTGGCATTTGTTCACTTCGTCCCCGAATCGGCCGCTGAAGTAGAAACTACGAGAGAGGCCCACAGTCGACGAGGAAGTTGGAGCTCGTGCATGGCTATGCACAAGAGGAGGGAAACGGAGGGACACGTTTGATATCACGTGTAGTGTCGGCAATCGATACGGTGACGTCGGGAACAGGCAGACCAATGAGGATTCACAGCAGCTTAGCAGTGTGTAACAGTCTCGTCCGCTGATAAGAAAAGAGCATCGAACTCGCGAAGTTCCTTTGTTCCCGCCGTGCCTCTCATTTCCCACAGCTTCGCGCCTCGCGTCCCCATATTTTCCAAGGGATGTTTGCGCCCTCTCCCTTCCGTTCTCCGCGGCGGCTCTGTCACCCCTTGTTCTCTCCCCCCTGCGTGCCCTTCGTCGACAAGCAATCGTCGACAGCCGCCTCGAGCCTGAAACGATACTGTCGGATTTTACCCAAGCGACCTTGAGCGCTCGTCTCGCCTCGACTCCGTATCGATACGTCGGCCGAGCGAGACCGCGCGCTCGCGTGACTTGTAACGAGCCTGGATCATTTCCTCGCCGATTCCACAGACGGACCCCCCTCCTCGAGATACAACTTTATCCGCTCGGCTTTTACAAAATCCCGATACCACCGAGCCAAATTGATCCGGCAAGATTCTCGCGCGGCATGGAATAATACCTATACCCCGCGATTTCAAAACAAAATTGTGTATACCTATACCTCAGCCGCTCGCTGCGTTGTTGCGTTCTATTATCTCCCCCTCTGTTCTCCCCAGGTATCGCAGTATCAATTGCCATAACCCGCCATCGGCGTATTTTCGATTCTTCCCCCTGGTCGAGCGCGATCTCTCGAAAGAGCATCAAACGGGAGCGCGATACACGCGTCCTTGCCGTCCTATCGAAAACAAGATAAGCCCGTACACTCGACTTTTTTCCACGGCCTTGTACTCCTCTCCCGCCTCACAATCAGCCGGGCTTCTCCACATTCGAGCACCGCGGTCGTGCGTATCGATTCGAGCCGGCTGGCAAAAAAAAAAAAATTACATATTTAAAGCCTCTGCGGCGAGGTGCCGGGCGCGTATCTGCGCCGTGGTTGCGTCACCGGCTCCTTCCGGCCAACGAGGGTCCACTGTTTTCGTCGCGTTCAAAGGAGAGGCGAAGTAAACGACCGTCGGCTCCCTCGAGGGAGAGCCAGCCGGCCGGTCCGGTTTTTAATTCTTGTTTGCGAATCCGTGGCGCCTCTGGATCCACCGGCGTACCCGCGCACGATAAGGCCAGTGACACTCGGGACCGCGTGGCAGCGGGGACAGGTTGTTTTAGGCGAGGCAAACGAGCGCCACGGTAGCCGCGCGACTTTACACCCGGCGTGGAATATAGATAAGCGGTTTAAAAGGATGTGGAATCTAATGTAGCGATCAATCCGGCGACGGTGCGATAGTTTCTCGCGAAATTTATTGAATCTGATGGTGTCTAGTCCCGAGGGATGTTTCTCCCGGGGAGATTGCTTCGGCATGTTTACGCGCGGCAGAAAAAGGCTCGGAGTGTCCCCGGCGAGGACGCGAACTCTGCGTGTACTCTTGCAGTTCGAAGGGTTTTCAGGTTCCGAGAATATTAGATTTCCAATTTTTTCAGCCCGTCTCCGTATTTCACGCTCTCTATCCTCCCAGGCTTCTAATTGCAGAATTTACAAGCTCACTGGACCCCCGGGCCCAGTTGTTGTCGCGTACGAAACTGCCGCCGTCCGTTTAATCGTTGATCTTAATTAAGCCGTATCTCTCCGCAAATGATTGCGATTAACGCGGGGCGTGGGCGTTGCGCCACGATATTATTCTATCGTCCCCTTCCGCTCCTCGCGCCGCTGCTTATCGTCTATTTAGTCACGTAGAGGCCGTAAAACGGCTCTGGCTCTTTGACGCTACCGTAATTCCCATTTGTGCCTCGTGGTTTCATAATTGACGTATTTGCGAGCCGCGACAGCGCCATCATTTTCCCCCTTTACGGCCTGCCGGTCTCGCGGGTCAACGGTCGTTGGATCCGCGAGGGAAGGAGCGGGAAGTGCTCCTAACAAACCGCGCCCGATGCCACGTTACGATAAAGAATTTAAATGCAACGCTAGGAACGACCTCCGTGCAAGATTATTCCAGCGTTACTGCGTGCCCCGCGCGAACGTTGCGCGGCGTTTACTTGCTCGTTCCATTAACGCCTGCGGGTCGTTTCGTTTTTATTCTCCCCGGCTATTTATCCCCAGCCACCCACGGGACAACGTACTCATCCATCGTTTATTGATAGAGCACACCGGCGATGCGTGTTTCTTGTTTTATTAAGCCTCTGTTAAAGGCCACCATTAAGATTCAGAGGCTGGAGTGGCCTGCGCGTAACTTCTGCGCGCGTGGGAGTGATATACACGGAATAATATGGCACAAGGCTTCCTATAATCGAGTTCTCCGGTGTGTTACCCCGTCCCGAGCCGTTCTTTGTCGCTTAGGCGACTTTCCATCTATTCCTTCCACCTTCCCCGGCGCTGTTTATCTCGCCTTCTTCCACAGACGTGTATCGCCGCCTCAGAGACTTCGATATTCCGATTATTATTCTTCCGCCGCGGCGTTCTATCGCCTCTTTGGCATTATCCACCGAAGCGTACAGCGTTGTTTTCGTTAGAGCTTACTAGCCACGGAATCCCGGGATATTTGTGGAAGAACGCGAAATATCGCGTCGCTCAAGGACGGCGGCGCGTACAGGTGTCTTCTGTCTTCCGAGATTTCGCAACGAGTTTATGGACCGCGCTCCTAAAAGCATTCAAACATCGTGTTTACGCGCTGTTCGATGTAACGCCGCCTCGGCTTCTCGTAACTCTCCCACAAGGCCCCGGTCGACGAAACATGTCGAGGACGCGGGCGCGCAGAAAAAGACGAAAAGGCTCTCGGTCGAACGGCCGCCGATATTTCCACAAGAACATCGCTCGTGATTTATACGGCGAAGCTCGCAGCCCCTCGGACAATCGTGGGGCCTACGGAACATCGTGTTCACGCTTAGCTCGCCCGAAATTGGGTCGACCTTTTCGGCTCTCCTCCTCTCCGGTAGCCGTGACACGAGGAGACCTTAAAACCCCTCCTGTTTCTGTCCACGCTGGACCCATTTCACGAGCCTCTCTCGGCCTCTCAGCTCCGCGCAACATCTGTTCCTAACGACGCGATTTCTTTCCAATTGCTCTTTAAACGTATCGCCTTTGAACCGTCCCCCGGAAACGCGCGCTCCCAAGCTATCTAACTCTTCGCCAGCTCGCGCCTCGCTGCTTCGCGAAATCAATTAAAATCCCTCCGCGTTTCCAGCCCGCGCCTCTTCTCTTCCCATTCGTGGCGCCGCGCGGGAGGATCCACGGTGCTCGTGGACCGCGTGTCTCGTTAACAACGGAGACGGGGATGAATAATGCAAGCACCGCGTCAAAACGCTCTATATTCCCCCGCGCGGTGCTTGTTGCAACGGAATCCGTGTATTCGGAGCACCGCCAATTACCGGACACACAAAGAGCCCATGGAACGCCCGCCCCCGCCGGGCTAATGGCTCCTTTGTTTCCCGCTGCGCGAGCCGTGGCGTCGCTCGAGTCGCTGATAAACTAACCGACGAGCAACGTTGCGCGGCCCGGTCGCGCCGCTTTTAGCGCTCTTAATAACCTTCTTGGATCAGTGGGCCGCGATACGATCGTAATGAAATTTTCGAGCGTTCACTCGATCGCGGACGAGGGACTGAGGGCGAGGCCTGGGGCGGCTCTTTACCGCTCGGGACGGGGAAAACAACATTTTCCTTCCACCCCCTCGACCGGTTGCGAAAACAGGGCGAATATTGGATCGTGTGTCGCGATAAACGTCGGCGTGAAATGCGTTTTCCGCGGGGGCAGCGATATATCTCTAGCATTGGTCGTCCAGTTTGGGGATGGTTGCTGGGGATAGTTGAAGCTTTCGAATCTTAGAGAAAGATCGAAGCGATTACTGTATTTAATCGAGGGGAAAGAGAGTTATAGTGATGCGAGGAGGCTTGTGAATAATTGAGAGTGCTCGGAGGCTGTGAAACGCGGAGGATCTTAGGGAAGAGATCCGTGTGTAATCCCAGCTTTAGCTTGCTAAACACGTGCGGGCGCTAAGCGAGATTTTTGTGCGGACGCCCACGCAACCGGGCTCCCGTGCGCTATTCCCGTCGTCTAATCTTGTTTGTCTTGCACGAGCTTCTTTTGTTGCTCGTGTGTCACCTCCCGAGATCACCGCCGTGGATTTCTCTTCGAGGAGGTGGGAATAGCGCGATTATAATTAGAGGCTTGCATATCGTGGTTCGTTTGGCGGCCGCTATTTATACAGCGCGAGTGTAACGCCGAGACGCGAACGATTTTTCGGCTTCGCGGCTAGCCAGTGGTCCACGGTGATATCTCCATGATGATCGAGACTCGGGCGCGTGGCAATAAAGTGCGGTTAACGAGGGCCACTAGGGGCCGGGCTCTGCATTTAGGTTCCCGATAAGGTCCCAGGGCGTCATTAGTTACCTTCGGAATATCTCGGGTCTCGAGAAAGAGGTCGGGAACCGCTGGGGACAGCAGAAGGCATTTAGGGAACGATGGCAGTGGCGTTCGGTCGTGTTATCAGAGTTTTAGAAAGTCTCGAGAGACGGAGTTGGCTGGCTTCCTGAAGCTCGACGACGTTTTCGACCGTCGAAACGTGTCTCTGGGTTTTGAAGTGTAATTAGCTTGGGGCCCAACTTGCACTATGCTGGAAAGCAGGAAGAATTCGGAAGAGAAAGGGAGAAGTAAGACAGATAAGTAATCGCGAACTCCTCGAGAGGAAATAAATCTGAGGTTCCAGTCTGAGACACGGGGCTCCAATTTAGAAGCCACAAATTCTCACGGAAATTTATATATATATATATATAAACGGACCTCTTGGGAAAAATTAGAAGCTTGGTGAACACACCGGAGGCTGTTAGCGACTCTGTTATTAGCATCTTTCACCTAGCCAGCAGCTACCATGAACGCCCACGCCTGGGTGTCCCATTTTACCCCGATTTCCCGAACAAACTTGCCCGGAGCCCCGAGCTAACGCCGTCCAATTCAATTCCGAGCCATATGAAGCGAAGAACTCCGGCAAACTTTGTCCCGCGTCCAGGAAACAGCTTCCCCGGGGAAGTTATCGTACGTTTGGTCGTCGTTCGAGGACGAGTCCCTGGGGACGGATTCTTGCGCGATGGAAGGAAAATTGCATAGGAGCGGGGGAGGATAGGCGGACGCTGGAGGAACACAGGAAAGCCAGGACGCGGCCAGGCTCGCCACCAAGTCTCAGGGTAGCCGCGAGTGGGCTCTTTGCCAGGGGCTTCTGCCAAAAGAAAAAGAGTTCTCGGAAGAGGAGGCTCCGTCGCGCGCTGGCTGCAGCTTTCGAGGGCTTCACCGGGACAATCCGCGTCGGGATCTTGCCAAATCGCGCGTGCGGGTTAATTGAGTAATACTTTTGCGGCTGATGACGCGACCGTCTATTCTTGATTCGCGGGCAGCTGATCGCTGATGGGAGAGGCAGGCCACTGATTCCACCTTCTCTATGGACGATTCCTCCACTCGGCGTTCCTCCCTGCGGCGTTTAAAGGGACGATGTAACCGGTTTAGGTAACCTGAGCCCTTCGTTTGTAAGATTCGTCAACAGACTCCTCGCCCCTAAGCCTCATAGTCGCCTTAAGGTCCCTTGGGGCTCCTGGTATCGAACCTGAATCTTTCATTAGTCACTGTTCTGCCAGTTCAGCTACCTAGACCTCGAGAGCAGGCCTCCTTTCCTTGCCACCGATGTTCGTCCACAGTTCTACGAATCGATGAACGATTTCGAGGAAATGCTATGCAATATCCCACTGTGATTCACTTATCTCTTCCCCCTATCGCGTTATCGTCCCGTAGATGCTTCGATATTTTCACGGACCGCGGCTCTTTATTCATTTCGCCCGCGAGACGGCTCCTTATCGAGAAAGCTCAGCAGAGAGGTGGCATCGAGGTGGTGTATAACACGTCCTCGCCGGAGGTCCGTCGTCAGAATCCATCAAACCGTTAGCCAGTCTCCTCCGTAGAACCTCTTTACAACGCCTGGCCTCAACTCGTTCACGCAATTACGGAATTGCGCGCCGATAAGAAGTCGTTCGGAAGTTTAAGGGCCGATCAGCTGTCGATGACTAAGAGCACCAGGTATGCACGATCGCCTCTTATCGCTCCTATTCTTCGTTCCGAAGGCCTTGACTGTAGCATTCATCCGTGCTTTTATCTTCTGACGTGTACCAATTTGTCGCCTCTTGCGCGGGGACAAAGTACTCAGTTCTGGCATCGAAGCATCTGAGTCCACGTCTGCAGAGAGTCACTTTCAGTTGCACCGAGGGACCAGTTTTTGGGCGAGCGATTGGGACAGTAGCGTCTCGTAAGAAAGCTGCTCGAGACTCTCCTGTGCAACAGGGTTCTAAAGTCGACCCAAGTAGTTCCAAGTCACGTTCCGCGCCACCGGGTAATGGCTTCGCTATTTCCATTGAAATTCTCGGAGGAGAGGCGTCCCCCCGAGATCGTTATCGATAAGCAACGAGTCTGATTTTTTTGGGCAGCGCTCGCGGAACAGGGGCAGCGAGGAACATTTCCCACTGACCGGATTAACGCCTCCGAGGCGTCGTAAGGCTTCGTCGCGACTCTAGCTCGTCCCTTTGACATTTTTAATCGCGCGCCGAGGAGCGATCGGCGCTCGCTGCGCCATCAGGCTTCCACCCCCGCGCCGACGAATCGACGCGCATTGATATTCGCCGCTTGGCGAAAGCCAGCCTCTGTTCCGAGTGAAATGCCTTTCCCGTTTAATTTGTACGGCCGCGGGTCGTCGACCCGCCGCAAGGCCGGTAACTGTGCTCGCATTAATATTGTACTCGCGCCGCGGATATGCGCGCCAGCGCCAGTGGCGCGCGATGAAAAACTCCGCTCCGCGAGCCGCGGCTTTAACGCCGGAATTTCTAGTTCGTGGTTGGGGCCGAGGGGCTCCGAGCATTTGAAAACCTGAGCATCGCACTTATCGCTTACCAGATGCTGGTGCACGAAGTCGGGCTCCCCTCGCCGTGGAGAGGAAAAACGAGCAAGCGTCGAAAGGGTGGAGAGAGCGACGCGAGGCGGAGATCTAAGTTTAGCGCTCGCGCCATCTGCGTTTCGGGAGCGACGCGACGCCAGCGTGTCTATCGGTTTCACGGGCTCTTTCGCGTACGGAGAGGCACACCAGTCGACGATACGCGCGTTAACGGCCACGAGAACGGGGCCCGCGTGATGCAACGCGGACACCTGATTTCGGCGGTCGCTTCCGCGGCGACCCGCTTTGCCCGGACTGACGCGACTCTGCACTTTAACGCGATTATTGCGATCACCGTCCGCTACATCGATTTCGACACACCGCCACGGGTGGCGGCGATAACACGCCCGTAAATCAGAACGAAACGGGTCATCGAACGATCGCCGTGGGTCTCCCTCGATTGGCTACGTCTTCCAGTGCTCGTGACGCGAGAACTTTCTAATGCCGGCGATGAGATTTAGTGAGGAAGCAGGTGGGGCTGAAGGGAGGGAAATTGGGGACACGTGGGTCGTTGGAAAGAACGAAAACAACGTTGAACGCGTGGAATTTTTATACTCGTATACTCCGAGAATATACGAAATATATTTGTATGTTCCTGAAATCTACAAATATATTTGTATACTCCACCCCCGCACGATTCCATTGTCACTTGTTCTCTCCCCACGCCTAGGTGACCTCTCTGACCACCAATCTTTCTCGTTGCAGACTCATATCCTGTTGATGGATGCGTTCCTCCAGAACAACCGGCTGGATCATGTCTCGAGGGTGATGGCCTCTCATCCCTCGTACTTGGAACACTTCCTCCGTACCCAACATTTCATCCTGAGGGGCGACGGGCCGCTTCCATACGACTACAGGCATTTGATCGCCATTATGGTGAGTGGTTCTCCTGGCTTCTTGTTTTTTTTTTTTTTTTTGCGATAACCGCGCACTGGCGCAGGGAAGCCTGTCGTCAGCGCGAAACAGCTAACGGTAAGCTTAACAACACTATTACTTTCCACATCGTCGAGAAGGCGCGTCACGGCGTTTTCCCCGCCCTCTCTCCCTTTTACCTTCTCCCTGCCGATGGCCAAATGGCACTAGATGGGCGCGAGCGCAGCGTCTGAGTAGCGCAGAGACGGGAAGCGTGTTCGACGGTGTATCGGGAGCGTTGTTTTCGCCGCTTGGAATCGAGCAATACGCCGATGGGCGAGCTCGCGTAATCTCGCGGCGTGAGTAATAAACCGGAATGCGATTACCGCGGAGCTGTTTTCCGTCGGGCCAGGCGTCACACCGTCGTCTCTTCTCGAGTTCCTCGGCGCGGAGCGTGCCCGCCGCGCGCTGTGTCGGACGGGTCGTTGGGCCAAAGATTATCAAGAAACCGAGTAAGTGCAGCCCGGTTTCGTAACGGTGACGTCCGCCCGCTCGAGAATCGCTGTTCCGCGGAAAATAATTAACGACAGGGGAATTAACGGCGATCGATTCTCTCCAAGCGGGCAGATATCCCTCGACGCGTGCACGCGTGCCGCGACTCGCTCCGACGACACTTGGGAATCGAAATTATGCCTGTTATCGGGCCGTTTACGGAGTAAACAGGATATTATGTCGAGGTTACAACTTCCTGCTTTTCGAAGATAATGCTTCCCGAGGACTTGCGACTGGTGACCGGCCTGATTAAGCGGGAAGAGAGGCTGTTTTTGTACCGCGGTCGCCCGCTTCAAGCTCGACGATCCATTGTTTCGCTGATAATCGTATTCGATCTTTACGCGTTATCCGTGCTTCTTCGATGAATAATTCATGGCTGTCGGAATCGGAAGGCTTTTCATAGGTCTCAGACAGTCTATCAGCCATTGTTACGTACGCGGTGAATTCGCGGATTCGATGTGTTACCACGTGTAAGCCCGGGGATTCGATCACGTTTCATATTTATCGCTGCTAGGCTCGTGTGAAGTGAGTGAGTGGTCTGGATTCTGATCAGAAGCCGCCGCTGTGAATCTCTTCAAGCGTTGGGATCGTCTAAGAATTTGGGGAATGATGGATGATTAGCTCCAATGCCCTCCTCTTCTCCGCTGCAACTATCCGTTAACCATTCCATCCCCCGCGCCGCTCCAAAGGAAGCGTGAAGCGTGAAGCGCGCCTTTCCCAGCGGAAAGTCCTCGAGAATCGTTCGTCTGATCCGGGCATCCGATCCAATCTGTCTGGACGCTTGGATATCGCGACGCGAGAGATAAGGACTCGCGACATGTCGTTAATCGATAGACGAAATGTCGTCATTCGAATTGATCGACCGAAAACACTCTATCGGGCACAATAAATGACGGTAGCTCGAAAGCAACGAGCTGTCGGGAAGGCGAGTAGAGGGCGGGTGATTGCCAGTCGGCACACGGAGCAGCGCGATAAAGCGATAAGATATCTGAAAAGCAGCTTTTCTGCCAGTAAACATACCACCCGGTGCACGTCTCGCGGCAGGATTCGCTTTAGAGCCTTGCGGATCCCGCGTCCTCTTCGCGGGAATAACAGATGAAGATCTGAGAAGCGCGGAGCGCGCGAAGCCGGCTCCCGTGCGAGCGAAACGCGACGGGGAACGCGTAGCAATTGATTTATCATTCACTCCTGATTTCCTCCTACGGAAGAAGTCTGCGATTACAAGTTAAAACGATCGTGACTGTTTCCAACGAACGATTTCTTTCCATAAACACGAGGGAAGCATTCCTCCTCCCCTGTGGCTCGTATTTCCATCGGTTTCCAATCGACGGCGAGAAGGGTAGGAGGGACAGTATCCCCTGGCGCAGAAGTTGGCCGCGGCGCGTGCTCGCGCGAAACTCTTCGCGTGTTTGCAGGCTTCCCCCTTATCGCTTATCGCGGCACTCGAGTCGATCGATCTCTGTGGGCCGCATGGTAAACACGTGTCTTGTTTACGCGCTCCATCATCCCGCGCCTCCTCCGCTTTCCTCCCCGTTCGTCCACCTAGCCCGCCTCCTTGGCACTCAATAGTGGCCCCGCCAGCATTTAAATTTCTGATGTAATTCCAGCCCGATCAAAACAAACCATTACGAAGATCGCGCCGCAACGCTGCGCGCGCTTGTTCGTCCCCTAAGTCGTTGCGCTGGCGGGACGTCGAGGCTGAAATTGGGAAGAGCGTGTCTCGTTTGCTCTTCGCGAGATATATTCCCCGTGGAAGACGTTGAAGATCGTTAGTCTTCGCGCCGCGCGCACGATCGTCGTTCTTTTGTTCAATTTCGCGCCTCGATCGTCGCGTCACCAGCAATTTGTCTCTGTTCCACTATTTTCCAACCTCTTCGCGGACCAACCGCCCTCTGCTTCAGCTCGAGACCTCTTTCCTTTCGCTGCCTGCTGAGAATTTACCCAGTTGACACGGCAGTTTGTCAACGCGCGTCTATCACCTCGGGGATTTCGCTTCGTCTTCTTCTGGCCACGAACTTGCTCACGCCTTGCTCTTCGCTTGTGACGTAGCGTTTAGGCGGGGAGACAAATGGCTGGAATTGGAGGATGAAGGGTGAAACGAAGTGATTTGGTGAGAACAGATTTGTTGTTTCAGGCCGCGGGTAGACACCAGTGCAGCTATCTTATTAACCTGCAGAAGGGAGAGTTCATACTTCAGGGCGGCGACCCCTCGTGGCTTCGGGGCCTGAAATCGATCCCCGGGAAGCTGCAAGATCTCTACGAGATCAACAAGATTTTAGCCCACAGGCCCTGGTTGCTGAACAAAACGCACATAGAGGTGAGCTCGACGCGTCCACGAAATCACTTTCGATTTCCTACTTGGCGGTTTACAAACCAGATCTCCGTACTGCTCTACTTAATTAAAGAGTGTCCTATCTAGCTTTTTTTTAAATTTTTTTCAGATATGTTGAACTATTTGAAGTTTCACACGTCTTTTACCTTTTAAGTAAAGTTAGAAAACTCTACGTGCTTCGTGTAGATTTATAAATAGTCTAATGTATTTAATCTAACTTCTTTCCAAATGGTTAAAATATCCTTTCTAAAACAATGAATTAATTTGTATGTTAATAATACATTGCCTACCGGTATACCTATTACAAAAAAATATATTAGGCTGTTACGAAATAATGACAACATGTTTTAATTCGAATTAAGGGAAATAAGGACGGTACAAAGTAAACAAATGATAAAACTTCAGTTTTCTCGGTTGTTTCAAAATGCTAGATAGGACATTTTAACTAAAGAGGGCAGTGTAGGCATCCTCGAGACCTCTCATCATACTTTCCATTCAAAAAGTATCTACCCAAGAATACTTTTGAGAATCTCCGAGCCAGGGAGATCCATTTATTTAGAACTGTGGTGAGAGACGAACGGATTTATGTTCCGGTTGCAGAAACTGACTAAAGGCGCGGACAGTTGGTCCCTAGCCGAAGTCGTTCACGCGATAGTCCTGCTGGCCCATTTCCACTCCCTCTCGTCTTTCGTCTTCTCCTGCGGCATCAACGAGGAGCTGGACAACGTAGCTGGTCACCACTACAAGGAGAACGTGCAGGACAATAGCAATAACGTACCGACTGCCAAAGACAAGCTATCCAGTAGTCCCAAGAAGATTCCCAACGGCGATGGCAAGACTGGTGAGTTGTCTAACTTGTCTAATCTTCCCATCAAACTCGGTACCACTTCCGCAGCTCGCGACGAATAATTGATTCCACTCCGCGGTCAAGCAATATTTCTTGAAACTCCGTTCCACTCACAGAGCTCAAAGTTCTCGCGCATCGCTCGCAACGCCTGACCCCGCGAAGACGTCGATTCGCGCACTCCAAGCCCCGATGCAGCGATTAACTTTAATTACCCCTCCGCGATAACACCAGACACCGTTGCAATCTGTGCAGAAAACATGCCGTCGCCGCCATCCTCGCCCAGCATAGTCGGCGAGCAGGAGGTCGGCGTCGAGGCCCTAATGGAGCGCATGAAGCGTCTATCAGAGAAGTCCGAGTCCTATCAGATCACCCAGGAGGAACTTTCGAAGAGATTCGAGACCGTGGAAACGCAGTCCGCGGAACTTGCGGCCGCGCCCCAGAGGAGTAGTTCAGTCCTCGACTCCGACATCGGTCATTTCATCGAGGATCCCACCTTCATCTATCAGGACTTCGCCAAGGTAACTTGCACCTTCGATTGACACTTGTACCGTTCCCAGTGAATCAGCATCGATATCCTTCCATCTCCGTCACGGCGAATAGAAGTTGGAAGCTATTCGACAAACTCGTAATGGAAATTAGCGCCAGGAAACGGTCGGCCCGAGGGAACTACCGCTAGCTAAACCGATCGCGACGGATTTACGCCTCGCCGTTTTTACGAGCGTGATTCGAAAGTACGCTGTGCCAATGAATATTTAAGTCCGTCGATTCGATCGCCGTTTCCATCGCGATCGCCATGAATATTTACAACGCGACGACACGTGCGCGTACGCCGCCCTCCTCGGATCGAGCGGTGTCGAAGCTCGAGCGGACGGTCACCGGCTACCCTGAAGCTGGAGGGAAGCCTTTCGGATCGTGGAAGAGCGATATACATATTCTTATCCGCGGCTTTCTCGTTTTCCAGCGGGGCCAGCTGAACGACATACCGACGTTCCGCGTGCAGGACTACTCCTGGGACGATCACGGCTACTCGCTGGTTAACCGCCTTTACAACGACGTCGGCAATCTCCTCGACGACAAGTTCAAGACAGCCTACAATCTGACGTACTACACGATGGGCACGCACAACAAGGTGGACACGTCGAGATTCAGACGGGCAATCTGGAACTACATCCAGTGCATGTTCGGCATCAGGCACGACGATTATGACTACAACGAGGTGAATCAGCTACTCGAGCGCAGCCTCAAGACTTTCATAAAGAGCGCCGTGTGCTATCCGGAGCGCGTCACCAAGAGGGACTACGATCGCGTCATGAGGGAGTTCAAGCATAGTGAAAAGGTATTGTGCCGCTCGGTTGTTATTGCCCTCTTCTGTTAAGTGTAGCGGTGTCGATGGAATAATTGAGCTGGGCCCGTTTCCCGCCATTGCTCCTCACGATGGGAAGCTGATACCTTAGATCTTAGATGGCCAAAGTTGGCCAGCGTTGTTTAGTGAAAGTAGGGAAACTTATCGAGACATTCTCTGTGGTTTTATGACCCAGAAGTGTATTTATTTATAAACATAGTTGTACAGTTAAACTGGGGATCCTCCTGGAAGCTAAGTTAATTAGGGGTCATGCCTAGTTGGCAGGCGTGATTTTCGGGAATTTCTTGTGGAAAATCTAATGTATATTTTTTACAACTATTCGCTTATTTTAAAAGTACATATACTCAGCCACTCTCAGTAATTTTGTTATATAAAAATATTAAAAAATGAACGAATAACAGGCACTCTCTTGGAAGCTAATTTTTTTTTGCGGTGAGCACGATTCCCCAGATTCGGATTATCTGAACTCGAAAAGTGAAGAAGATTCTGTTAGTATATGAGTTTATCTAGTTCGTGAACGAAGGATTTTTGTTTTTGATGAAAACTCTATTTTTAATTCACGAAAAACGAACAGTTCAGACATCGAAAAATCATCTGACTTTGCGTTGAACGGCCGCCAACCTCAGCAATCTGAGCAGCTAATAATGCGCCTCTCGTTGTTCATTGTTCCAGGTCCACGTGAACCTGATGATCTTGGAGGCGCGAATGCAAGCGGAGCTGCTGTACGCTCTTCGCGCGGTGATGCGATACATGACCTAAGCGAGCAGCCCGCCGCTCCCTTCGTCTACTACTTGCTGTCTGTCAGTCAGTTTGTCGTCGGTTTTTTTTTTAATCGTATAACTCGCGCCATGGATTCGCGAGGCCTCTACTCGCGGACACTGCACACGGCACGGAAGGAACGCGAGCGAACGCGACACCGATTCTCTAAACACACACGCATACAACTATACGCAGTATATAAATAATATATTCACAAACGATGCTACGCATACGTACCATACACAGACAAAATCAGACACACACACACACACCGCAGAGAGACAGAAGTTCACGTTACGACACACGTATTCATGCTCGTCGTCAACGAAGAAGAAGAAGAAGAAGAGAAAGAAGAAGGAGAAGAAGAAGAAGATGAAGAAGTGGAAGAAGAAAGCCACACAGGCCCCTGTTCCGAGTGTCCTCTGCGAGACGTCGTCGCAAGGTGTTCGTCGTTTGCTCGTCGGTGGTAACCTTAAACGAGATACAGAGATCTCTTTGATGAGTCAGTGCTAATTGATGGACGAGGAGAGTGAGGAAAGCCGGCAAGGGGAGGAGAATTCGACGCGTGTCGAAGGCGCGACGTTGCTCCAACGCGAGGAAGCATAGGGGAAGTATAAATAATATCGCCGTAATCAACGTAAGCTTCTGATGCCCTTTACACGCTCGAATTTGGAGCGCGCGCGTTTCACGATTAGCGTGGTCCGTTTCCGTCCCATAGGCACGGAAGCGAGCGCGGTTTCTTTTTCTTTCTTTTCTTCTTCTTTTTTTAATGGAAACCCCTGGTGGGGATCGGCGAAAGCAGAAAGAGAGAGAGAGATAAATAGAGAGAGTGTGAGAGTGTGACGTAGCGAGAGGAGAGACGAATAGCAAGCACGAGAGGAGAGAGAGAGAGAGAGAGAGAGTGATTTATCGTTTGTTTTGTAAATAGACACCCGTATTTTTCTATGTTCACGATATCATCGTAGTAGGCTGTTATTTGCGCGTTTCGTTAACGTTTCAGATCTGTTCAAGTTTTTTCCCTGTCTCCCTCTACCAAATCTCCGACACTGTCGGAGCTTCTGACGGGCCACTCTTTCCGATGACGTTGCTTCCGTTTGACTCGTGTCCGAGCCGTGATAAGCTCCGATCACGATTTCTTAACTTTTTTCCATGTTTTTTCAACGATTTTACGATCGTATTGGACGAAAGAGAGCGAGAGCGAGTGCGAGGGAGAGAGCGAGTGCGAGGGAGAAAGCGAGAGGGAGGGAGAGTAGAGAGATAGAGCTCTGAGAATAAGAGTTGGAGTATCAGTCGTCCGTTTCGCATATTAACTCCTCGCGGAACTCTTTATAACGAGTCGTTTCGTCGAAGGGTTGCGATTAATTGTAGAGGGGATCATCGAGAATTTAACGGTGAGCCCGTGATGACCACCACGTCATTGAACGGTTTAAGTTGTTCTCGTCTCTAGCCGTCGAGTCGAGACGCGCCGTTCGCGTTCCTCCGTCGTCCCTGCCCGGTCCTCTGCTCGTCGCCGAGAAATCCGACCGGACGCGGACGGCGGGCAAGTGGGACACGACCGGGCGGACGGAAATTTTGTCTTTCGCGCTCTGTACATATTTATACATATACATATACGTTTTAACCTCGTTTATTTCACTGACTATCGTATAACGAGAAAGTTATAATAATATAAAGGACAAAGTGTACCTTCGTTTTTCGTCGTATCCGTGTGTCGAGAATACAAAATGGGAGAGAAATGAGGGGGGAAAAAAAGATATCTTAGACCATAGGACGATCTGCGCGTGCCTGCGCCCCGCAGGGGGCACCACCGCCCCCCCCCCCCCCCCCGTAGACTCTGATTATTTACGATGGACCATGGCGCTACTGTAACCAACCCGATGCGCGACGAGTTTTCCGAGCGAGTCGAACGTAGACACGGGCGCGTCGCGGCCGCTGTACCATTCTCGCGAGACTCCTTCGTCCCTTGCGACTCGCAGTAACAGTTATATCGAACTCGTCAGCCAAATGAGGCGTTGCGTAACGAGATCTTGGGTCCCCGGGTCGCAAGTACAGCGGGCCAGGCGTATTGTATAAAGTGCAAGTATGCTCTAGCAAGAGCGTACGTCCCAGAAGTTCGTTATACCTGTTTCGCCACGTGCACGTAATCGCAGTCGAAGCTGCGCCAGACACTTTTGGTACCGGGGTACAGCGCTCGCGAGCGGACCTTGAAACATAAACGGCGAGGACCAAGCGAAGGGGCGAGCGAAACAGAGAGATGTGCAGGGGGCTCGGATGTCCGGCGTAACATTCCGCGCGCGGTTTATCAACGCGCATCTTAATGCCTCTCGCGCGGCGTGTTAATGGTCGAGCGATAAAAACAAAAAGGCGCACGGACAAATGGAAGGTCGTGGACGTCCCTTCTCCCGACGACCAAACGGTTGGCAACAGTAGAACGCTCGCGGCGTAACGCGCGAGTTGGGCAGAGAGAGGCTGTTTAAACAAATCAAATCGAATGTTAAGTCGTTACGGTACACGAGGAACGTGGCACAAACAAAAAGATATGAAAGCAAACTCTATTACACGCGAATTACACGTGTCTGTGATCGCATATTATATATATTATATATATAATATAGATGTATAACGCATATAATTACGCATAGGTCGAGATTACGGAGATATGGAGAAAAACGAGAAATGGCTGATATATATATATATATATATATGAGTATATAGAACGTATGCGCGTACTGTGGGACCAGGAAGCCCCGTACCCATCAGGGGCCCGGAAAATAGAGACAGGGGAGGGGGTGGGCGTCGGTGGGGTAGGTCAAAACGGTTGGCTATTACGCGGAGGATATATTAACTTCAGTATGTATATAGTCCGCAGGGGCCACCGCTGGTAACTCAGCGGTGGATGAAACTTTTGGGACAACTTTCTGTTTCTTAACTTCTGTGATCCCTATTTAGTCGACGAAGAGACCTGCACTCTTCGCGACCTGCGAGAGGATGCTTCGTAGTTTTGCCAATTAATGAATTGGCAAGAGTTTTTTTCGCTTTAGCGACGCGACAGGTCGTTCCTGGTCGCGATCTTTCTATCTTAGTTCTTGAAGATTCAAGAACTCACAGTCAGTTCGACCTGGATTTATAGAGTGGGACGGTTTACGGAATGTTCAGCGGAAAGGATCGTTTGGAGTACCGTTTTATTGAATTCAAACGGAGGAATAATATCGAAGGTTTCGACACTCAATTAAATTCTTGCTTTTGTAGCTACATTCCTGCGATCCCTGAAAACTGTTCATTCCGCCGGCATCTTCGGGGCTTCCTGATCCCACCGTACCGTGCATACGACGCGTATTTACATTAATAGTGAAGAGGTAGAGAGGAGAGCGCGTTGTGTAGCGATACATACGAGCAGAAGGATTAGGAAGTAAAGCAAACAAAAAAAAATGAGTGATCGATATCGGAGATATACGTGTAGCGTTTGTAATTACAGTGTCTCTTTATTATCTAACTGTGTATGTGCGCGCTCTGGAATTATTGTATATTCGTGTATCTGATTCGGAGCTGTCGTGTTTCGAAGTACAGCGAAGCGTCCCTTCAACTTTCGCTCGCGAACCGGTCCCCCGTTAATCGGAGACGTAATCGCGCGTTCTTAAATGCGTCCGTTTACGCTGGTTCGCGATCGGGGAGGCTGAAGGGGAGGCTCGTCGACGAATTAAAAGTAGAGAACCAACGGCAAACACACACAGACATACACACACACACACAGAACACACCGAGAGACTTTTCGACCAACAAACGACGTGTTTGCCTTTCAAACAACGTCCCCACATATCACTTTGGAGAGGGTTTACAGAGGGCGAGTTTCGCTCTCGCGCGATCCTAGCGTCGGCTAGCTATTTCTTTCTTCTTCTCTCGGTTCTCGCGCGTTCTCTATCCATTTCCCGCGAATCAACCCACTAGACGCAACAAATGCGCCAACGACGACAGTATTCTATTCATTTTTCACTTCTTTCACTTTTCCTTCGTGCTTCGTTCTCTCTCTCTCTCTCTCTCTCTCCTCTTTCCCTAGCACCTTTTAATCTTATCTCGGTTACACTGTATGTATCGCTTTCCTCCGCTTCCGGTACCCGACGACCGAGCCGAGTCTGCGCACAAGCACAGAACGCGGCCAGAGAATTAACCGTTTACACAGGACCGGCTTTCTTTTTCGGTGTGTCTCCCCTGCACCCATCGTTTCGCGTTTCCCACGGCCGCCTGAACCCGAGGGACATACAGGGTGTGAGACAATAGCACTACGGAGGCTAACATCGCGGAGCAAATGAGTCGCGCGGCTCTTCTTAGTTCGAAGAGCACACCCTGTTCGTTGAACCGCCCTGTATAAAGTGCCCCCGGAGAAACCGCGCGCCTTTTCTACGGTTCGTGTCGAGCAAAGTGTTTCTGCAACATAAACAAGTGTAAAGAGATCCCGCGCTCGCGTTTATCCCTCAGCCCCAGGTCGAGTAATGATATATTTAAATGTTGTAGTAGTCGTGAAGCTATTTAAGTGGTACCATAATTTAATCGTTTTCGATCGCGACGCGTGTAAACGGTTAAGAAACCAGCAGACCTCCAACCAAGGGACTGTTTTTCTTTTGTCTTTTAATCGCCGAGCCCTGGCACTTGGAAATATCATTCTATCCCCCTTAGAACTTTTACACACCAAGTCCCCTTCGTTCACCGAGTGATACAGAAGGCAGGGTCGATCTGTGATCGACATTCTTACAGTTTTCTTCGCTACCTCTTTCTCTCCCTCTCTCTGTATCAATCTCATATCTCTCTCTCTCTCTCTTTCTCTCTCGATCTCTTCTCCCCTCTTGCCGTGCCCCGTTTCCGGAAACAGCGAATCGCAAGGGGGATCGCGGTAGAACGAGCGATCAGAGCGTCTCGAGAACAATTTCGCGGGGGTGTTCGCGGCACAGGCTTGGTGCCCGGGCTGATCTCATAAGTAATAAGCGTTCTAATAGTCAGCAGAGGGGCAGATGCTTCATAGAGTAGATGGAAAGGGGACCGTGGATGATTTTCGAGAGGAGAGAGGGAGACCTAGACGACGAGAGAGAGAGAGAGGGAGAGAGAGAGCGATCTTTATTAATTGTTTCATACTCTTGGGCCCGTTTCACTTGGGGCGAGAGTTCTATAGAAGCGTAGAGGCGAGAAATCCTGGAGGTGGACGAGACCAGGTGTCAGAACGAACCCGGGCAATAAATTTTAATATCGTAGCTGGAACGAGGCGTTCGTTCTACGAATCCATACATATACATACTTATGCATACACACATAACACTGGCGTACACATTGTATCGTTTCTTCTTCTTTTTCTTCTTCTTCTTTTTTTATGTAGTTTTTCAATACATTGTCGAAGAGAGAGACGATCGACGAGCTCGCGAGCGAACGGTTCACCCCTCGCGGGGATGAGACCGTTGGCCGATTTCGGGATGCAATTGTTTCGCGAGCTCGAGCCACCTCCGAGAGTCACAAAGCGTATATATTACACAAGCAGAAGTATGAAAGGGGGTGTGTGAAATGCGAGAAAAGGAAAAGAAACAAAAAAAAAAAGAAAGAAAAGTCGGAACAACATTATTTACATGCCAGCGCGTCGAATATGATCGTGTGATAATTACAAGTGATTTGACTAGGCCCTTCCAGCATGAATTCTGTCGGTTATATATTATTATTATCGTGTCAGGAGACGTCGCAGGCGCCGGTCGCACCAGCTCGAGTCCGCTCGATCGACGAGTGGCCTCTTTCGCGCTTCTAACCGTTCGTTGCTTCTTGTAACTCGCGACTTCCGCGAATTAGAGAGACAGAGAGATGCGCTTTTCGCCCCCGAGCCCAGAGAATTTTCCGTTCGCGGCCCCGCCACGGAACATCGCGGTCACGTTGATTCGATTAAGCGACGCGGTCGATGCCTAATCTTATCATGGACCGCGGCGGGTCGCCAGACGCCTCGACTTGTCGAGGCTCCAACAATAAATGGAACTTTCTCGACCGGCTGCCGGGGCGATAACGTATCGCTCGCTTGCATTCCTTTGCAATTCCGTGCGGATCGATCGGCGATCGATCGTGTTCGAGGCATTGGAGATCCTCTGAAATATGGGAGGATCGATCGCGGTGCGCTGATTCGAGCTGGGACGACTGGCAGCGTTACATGGGGGGTCGTATGTGATGTGATTTCTTTTATATCATAACGAATGATGAACACTCTAAGAAATGTTATAGTTTCATATAAGTGATATGTTATTTGTCATTTATTTTATCCCTTAATAAATGATGTTATATAAAAAAAAGAGAATCTTGGTGTTGTTCAATTCGCACGAAACCCTTTTATTGCGATGCGCAATAATTTGGAATTATTTGGATTCATACCTGTTTTAGAAATAAAATAATTCTTCATTCTAATTTTGTTAGAATTAGAATGAAGTTTGGCCGTATCGATATGGTAGTTGACACCAATGGATTTCTTATGTTTTTCCGATGTTAATCATACCAAATTTCATGTAGATAGGACTATTTTTAACGAAGTCAGCTTGAAATGATACAAATCGATTTTCCATGGAATTTCTTTCATTATGGTCCGAATTACGTCATTCTTGGTGTTAGTTTCATCGGCGAGACATAAGGAATCGATTGGCGTCATTTTCGCAAAGATCTGATGGGAATTTCGGAAATCCTAGACATTTTTCACCTTTTGAGGGTATTCAAACCCCTTCGAGGGTCGAAAGCCATAAAATTTGGTGAGGCACTGCGAGGGTTGTCCTCGCCACGGGGTAGCAGGCCGCAGAATCACCCTGTAGTTACTTACCTTGCGATCGTGCACTATGTATGTGGTAAGTATTCAGGTAAGCTATTGAACGTCCCGCGAAAACGCAACAAAGTTGCAAAGGCCAAAAAATTTTCAACATTGTTGCAAATGAAATTGGGGTGTTCGAGAAATAAAATCCCGGTTTGCGACTTTGTGCGTTTTCGTGAGAAGCCAAATTTCAGTTTGCAACTTTGTTTCGTTCCCCAAGAAGGAAAATTCACCCTTCATGATTCAGAACTAGTTACTTACCTTGCAATCGTGCACTATGTAAAAAGACGCTGAATTGTTACTTGAAATTCAGTAGATATCATTGAAAAAAATTGCAGCATCGGATAAGTACGATTTTGTCTCCCTGCCGCGCAGAGTACAAAAAAGTGGCAGTATATCGTCATATCTTCTACAATTATTTATTAATCAGTGTGAAAATTGGTGAAAAACTTCCTTGTATATTAAGGAAAAACTTTGTCGCTGCAAGTTATATGTACGTAAAAATTGTTTCGATACTTTTTAACGGCGAACGTTGAAAAACATGGGTTATGTCCAGTGTTACTTTTTAATGAAATATTATTACATTTTTTAACATAAGGGTTTGTGCATACATTTTACGGCTTCGCTAGTTTTCTGAATTTTATGTTTCAAGTCTCATAACGATCCCTTAATATTTACTCAAGTTATCGCAATTTATGTTAAAAAAGATATTGACTTTGGTCGAAGAATTTTTTTGTTTATAATTTTTATCTCGAATACTAGTGTTGTAAAGCTTGTCACGACACATATTTTTTCTATTCACAGATTTTTATCATTTGATTAAAATTTTTTCTATTCACAGATTTTTATCATTTGATTAAAATTTTTTCTATTCACAGATTTTTATCATTTGATAAAAATCTGTGAATAGAAAAAATATGTGTCGTGACAAGCTTTACAACACTATATTTTTTAAAATACAGTTTAACAACATTTAATTTTCCAATATTTCTTAGCGTTTGGGCAATACTTTTTCGCATTTTCTAGCTCTAGTCCCTTTATTGCATCCGAGCCCTCAATTAATGAACGATCAATATTTTACATTTAAATTATCGTCGATGATAGTGCAAAACCGCGCGTCAGCAGTTTCTAAATACCGCGGTTCTGCATTTTACCGATTTTACAGGAGGAAGAAAAAACTTACTATTTTAGTCCTTTTAAGGGATTTCCTCGATTGAACTTTTTTGTGACAGTTTCAGCACTGCTTATAATAAATACTAACATCAATGTTGTGGCTTTTAAAAAAAGCGAAACAGCGCTTGGCAACCCTGGGTGCGAAACCTCAATTTTGCTACTTTTGCAGATCCGCGGTATTTACAAATTGCTCATACGCGGTTTTCCGCTATCATCGATTTTATTTACCTACTTTAAGCATTTCATCTTAAAATATACACCCTTGGCAATCTTCCTCTGTCTAGGCTGTTCCTAATTAAGTAGCTATACGCGGTTATGAAGCAGGGTACAAGAAAAACGCGACACCATTAGCAATACTCATTTATTTCCACGAACCGTGGGTATTTTAATTGCGCAAAACACGCTGCACGTGCTCGCGAAGGTTCTCCGCGCGTCCCTTGTGTTCTGCTCGCGCTGAAACCTGGCGGGAGGTGTATGGGGGGGGGGGGCGACGGAATTAAACGACAAGTATCTCCGTCCTCTGGTCTTACACTTTATTCGCCGTTTATCTCCATACACACGTTTTAAATGACACCAAACGTCTACGTGGTTGTACTCGTTTAACGCTAAACACTTACTCGCTTGGCCTCGCTTAATTTAAAATACTCGCAATAGAATCGTTCTACTTTCGCGTGTACCGCCGCGGTTATTTACATTACAAACGTGGTCGAGTGCGACGATGGCGTGCGATGTCCGTGCGTAGAATCGTACGTGCAAGTATCGGTCATTACGAGCTCAGCTTCCCGATCGTTTCGATCCTCACGATCCTCGCGTTACCCTCGCCCGAAAACAGCAAACCAGAACCTCCACCCCGACCCGGATGAAATTTCCCACCAATCTCAGGCTCGATTCCTCGTTTACCAATCAATTGAAACCTAGTTGCAGCATTGCGGAGAATAAATCGGAGCTAAAGCGTGCTCGGGGAACCGTGTCTCGGTGATCCCATAGCGTGGCACTCGCGTCGAAGACCCTCCGCGCTTGGACACATCGCGGAGTTCCGACTTCAACGAGTCTAGCCAAAATACGTCTCCCTTCTTCGAAACACGGTTCGCTTGAGCCGCAGATCGTCCGTGTAACAGATCCCTCGATATCGCTACGCGTTGCAAGTGAGAAATCGCGCAAAGAGCGAGGACCGAGCCGCTAGCGAGGTGTGGCACCCCTTTCGCGACTGGTCACGCGCTGTTACTCAACATGTGCGAAGAATCGTCGGTGCAGGCTCTACGGAAGAGCGTGGAGAGACGAAAGCTCTCCACAGCCGCTAGGGACGTGCACGGTACGCTCGTCGAGCGAACGGCGGCGAGTGCCCGTGGAGGGATTGTGCAACTAGTGCAACGTTCGTTCGGTGATCTCGCAGCGTGACAATCGCGGCGGGACTCTACGTCGATCTCTACCGAAGGTGAAGAGAAAACGAACTCGTCGACTGTTCCGCCCGGTGCCACTTGATGCGTTTTGTACTAGCTTCCTTTGCCTCCTCGTTCCCACTCCTTTCTCGCCCTCTCTCACCCTGTCCTCGTTCCATCTGTCGCTTCGCAGCTTCACGTCCGGGCGATTAGAGCGTCGCGAAGAAGCGTCGCGGCTAATTTCCATCGTACTCGTGAGGCGGCGGCGGCGGCGCATGGTGATGCATGTGGATGTGTGGCGGCAGTTCGACGGTGGGAACGCCCAGGCTGCTTCTCTGTAAAAGGATAAATCGTTTAGATTAAGGAGACTAGGCAGTCGAAAAGTCGGTATTTTTATTGCATTTTCCGAAAGTACTATCTATTTCTGAATAAAATGCCGCTTGGTTTATATTAAAATTCGCAAAATTGTTGATTTGGCAGCTAAAAAGGTCAACCGGTAACTTATAGCATCGCCTTTGTCCACAAACTTTAAACGCGTTTTTCTCGAATCCCTTTTTCTCTTGGTTTCGGCTAGTTGTGAATGAACGGAGGTTCAGATCGACTTGAAAAAATTACAGGATGTGTAAAACATGTGCCGTTTCAGAGCAGACCTCTGATATGGTCCGTAAAAATTCGAGATTTTCATAAAAAAATTAAAAAGTCACGGATTTTTACACAACAAGACCAATTTTTTTCTTGAAATAATCACCGTTTTTCGGCTACCACGTTAATAATCCTGTTTTAATTTTAGTTTTTATTGCTTCTCGTGTAACAGCCCCCAAAATAACGGATATTTTTAATTTTTTTTAAAAGCAGGCATCTATAAAAATGCAGAATTTTTTTTATGTTGATCCCTCTTGTTATTTATTAATTATTGTGGAATCTCGTTAGCCTCTTCAACGAGAATCCTCCCTTAACTCGCCGCGCGAATGGTCTCTCCCCGAGACGCTTTATCGATAGCGTTATCTGGTTTTAATTGAATCCGCGCACTCTCCGCGGAGCTAATGCGATCATTAGCCCGCGATGTTTCACAGGCGACCGACTAACGAGGCAAAAATGCACTCTCGTTAATACGATATTTATCCTGAAAACCACCAGCGAACGCTAGCGTTAATCAGATCACCTACAAATTACTTGAATATCATTTAAAACGTACTCTAACCCCCTTCGAAGATAGTTTGAGAGGAATTCGCCGCCCCTAAATAGATTACTTAAAGGGCGGTTGAAGAGAATTTGCTAGTCATTATAATGGATCTATATCCCGTGAATTCTCGCGGGCTACGTTACCCTCGCCATTAGCCGAGGATCTTCTTACCTGGGATCTCATCCCGTTCAAGGGGGTGGCAGTGGGGTTGTCCGGGGGATAGCCGAGCACGTGGGTGGAGCATTTCTCGCAGGCGCGTCGGCGTCGTGATGACCCGTGGCAGCGAAGCGCGCGACACAGCTCCCGCGCCATCTCCGAGCACAGAGACTCCTGCTGTTGGTTCTGCTGCTGCTGCGCCTGCTGCTGCTGTTGTTGCTGTTGCACGGACTGCGAGATCCCCTGCAGAGAACCGGAACGGACCGGCGTCGAGACCGGGGCTCTCTGGATCGGGATCCAAACGATCAGCACCGTCTCGCAGCGATCGAGCCGCTGCCTCCGATTCACTAATCTCGTCGTTCTTTTCGTCAGCGCTTTTAACCCTCCGCACTCGGCGTTTCCGCGCGCGACGCGCGCGCGCGCGCTCCGGCCCGCTTGGTGCTCCAAGTGCAAAGGGTTAACAGCCGCCACGTGCTCACAAACGGGAGACGTTTTCCACGTTCATGGAATTAATTGAGCTCGCGAGGCGATGGTGGTTAAAGCAAATGTAAATGAGCGCTCTCGTTGGCAGTGCCGAGGAAAAAGTAGAGGCATGCGCGTGCGGGCGAGGGTAGACCGGAGGGCAGAGGGATGGGGGGAGAATATTGCGCGGTATAACGAAGTTTGAAAAAAGAGACGGACCTTGGTTCACGAGTGAGCTTGGTGCGTTTGCGGTCGGCCGGCATGCTTCAGTGGAGGATGAGCTCATGCTGCGTCGAAAAAACCCCACGACGGCCAAAAATGCAACAGAACCGTACAAAAATTCATGCAACCGTGTGCTCATGCATCGCTACGGGATCTACGCTTTCCCCGTTGCGATCGATCGGCGCAGAAAGAAAGGCTGCTTTCCACCGCGAGCCAACTTGGACATTGCCCAGCTCCCGCGCGGCTTTCAAAGATCGCGAGGTAGCGAGGGAAATGTCGCTTGAACGCAACGAGGACCGCGGGGAAGGCCGATGCCACTTCTACATCCAGGTTTCATTGGTTGGGTTCGGATGGTGGAACGTTCGGACTCACCCGTTCCGCCGGCGTGTTCCTCCTCGAATTGTAGCAGAACTCGAAAATCGCGATCAGCACGGCGAACGCCAGGCCGCACAGCAGGACGACGAATACTCCGCCTAGAAGAACGCACAGGACGCTGAGATTCCAGCAGATGTAAAAATTCATTGGCCCCGGTTTCTGGCGGGCCGATATTTCCTTGAAACCTCCATTCAACCTGTCAGGTTCAGGAGAATGGGGGAAAGAAGCGGCGCGAAGGTGGTCGAGACAGGAGAGCATCGATCAGGGAAACAGGTACAGGGTGGTGCACTTGAATTGCACTACTTCTATAAGAACCGAGGAGTGCGATTATCCCCAAAATTGAGGGGATAAAAGTAAGTCCAGTAATGAAGATATTTCTGGTACCGTAAACTGGGGTGACTTTGCCCGCCCGGGGTGACATTGCCCACTTTTCGGAAAGGCTTTATTTTATTGTGAAGTAATCAGAACATTTAGAGTTTTGTAATTGATAGCAATAATTTCTCCAAGGTCAAACGAAAAAAAAATTAGCGAATTCAATCATATAGTAATTTTTCAGTCAGAGTAAAAAAGTGGGCAATGTCACCCCGGCGGGCAAAGTCACCCCAGTTTACGGTACTGCAAATGCTGTAACTATGAAGAGGCTTTGGGAGAAGGGCTGCTATGGCACCATTTCTTAAGATATCAAATTTCTTTTTTAGAGAATACAGCTTAATTTATACACAAGAAGGTGTATATCTTGATTTTTAAATATGACGTTTCATTATACGAAAAAAATGACTCTATTTTCCTATCTGTCAAGCGTATGTAACTACTATGTATCACTATGAATAACAAAATCAACTACCGCGTTCGAGAGTATTGTTCGAGTAACGACAGAGTGTTAATTTATATTGAGACCTCGGCATACCTATATTGTCCACTCCCAAAGAGTTTGCCTTGCTCTCCTTCCCTTTCTCAGTCCTCATGCAAGTGTCGCCGGGACTCTTCCACCATTTGTCGTACAGCATCTGGATCTCGCCCTTCTCCTGCAGCTCCAGAATCGCCAGGGAGATCTTGTCGCGCCAAGGAGAGCCTGTGGGGCGAGGATCAGGGAAAATTTCAACGATACCGTAAGGTCTACCTGGGTTTCACTATGAATTATATATAAATGTATATATTTCAATATAAATCTGTATGAATTATATTTAAATCAATATTAATCAATATAAATCAATATGAATTATATATAAATCAATATTATTTAAAATAAATCAATATGAATTATATATAAATCAATATTATTTAAAATAAATCAATATGAATTATATATAAATCAATATTGTTTCAAATAAATCAATATGAATAATAAATAAATCAATATTATTCAATAAAAATCAATATGAAGTATATACCGAATGATTAGCATCGATGCAGAATATATTAAAGAAGATACTTTACCCATGGGTGTGGCGATCCCGTATCCCTTACTATCCAGAAGCCCGCCGATCTGTGTCAAGTTACAGTCCCTCTGCACGATGTAATCGAGCATGGTCGACTCCATGAGGAAAGCGTAGTCGCCCTGAAGAACCCTCTGAATCCCCTCCTCGTAAGTGGGCACGAACACCGACGGCTTCTTGTTCTCCATGAACCGCCACATCTTCTTGTACGTCTCGATCATCGAGTCCTTCGGGAAATTCGTACGATTCGAGCGTCGAGCAAACAGAAGACGGATGGAGAAAATTCCCAAGATCGTTACCCTGAAGAACGTCATGGTACTCCCGCTGTCCAGGGTGCCATACGCGATGTCCGTTTGGCCAGCGAGATCCTCGGCGTTCTCGATAGGCGTTATCATCCTCTCTACCGTGAGGAAGGCAGCCAGGTTCGCGGTGTACGAGGAGATGATTATCAGAGTGAAGAACCACCAAATGCCACCAACTAGGCGCGTGCTGGTAGCCTGGCAAACCAATAAAATGGCATTCAATTTTGAAACGCCCGCTATATTTCCTCCACGAAGAAGCTTGGCTTCTGGGCAAGGAGTTCAGAGAGAAATACTTTGCGTAACTGTTCACTGTCGCGCAGTAGAAACGAAAGGGTGTACCTTAGGGTTCAGATCGCTGCCCTGTTGCATCAGGGTGCCAATGGTGAACCAGAAGCTGTTGGCCAGTGAGAATTGATTCTCGACGACATCGGGGCCCGCGTGGCAGGGGTGCGGATCGTTCCACTCGTAGGGGCTGAACCGCGCCACCACGAACATCGTCACCGAGACGAGAACGTACGCCGCCAGGACGTACAGCCAGATCTCGATGGCCAGCGGGTTCATGAAGGAGAAGAGCCGCGCCGGGTGGCTGGTTGGCACCTGAAATTGTTTCGCCCACGGGGGAGTTTGCCATCTGCTCCCCTTCGATCGTTAATTCTTCTACACTTCGCGCCATCCCAAACGGACCCGCACAGACAAAACTTCGTCTCACCCCCGAGGGGCCTCTCAGCCACCCTCGATCACAAACATCGACGAAATGTCATTCGACACGATCGAAAGCCACGCAAAGGCCAGGAAGCCAAGCTTGCGAGTTTGCGTGCACAGTCTTCTGCCGGGCGTTGTTGTCAACGGTGCGCGTCATTAAAGAGAGGAACGTGCCTCGAGGGGTCCGTCAATTATCGAGCTTAACCGCGAGGGAAATTAACGAGCCCGTCGCCGTTTCCCCGGCGACGTCGTCCTGCGGCATTAAACGGGACACGACAGTGTCGCTATCGACTGTGATTTCAATTAAATCCGTGGCCCGCGTACGCTTAGGAACCATCGACATCGCAGGATCCGCTATCGGCTGGATAACGCGTGCATGAGCGCGCTCCCATCGAAATTCAGGGGCGCGGTACGTTTGTCGCGAGCGTTTAATCCAGAAGGGATAGCCGGCGATCGCGGGGAACAGCGACGAGGCACGATCCAGGCTGGAAGACAGGATTCTGGCGCACCGGAGGGAACTGCATGAATATGCATGGCGGTTTTGTAAAAGCAGGCTTTCGAGGTTGATAGATAGATTCGAGGTTGACGGGGTTGTTTTTCCTGGAAGCTTTGAATTTTATCGTAGCACGCATGGAGGATTGTATTCGTGGCACGATTAAGAAGGTGTATTCTTATTGCCGCGATGGCGAAATAAATTGGGCTCTTGAAATCTTTCGAGCTATTCGTCTGCGCAACGAGATCGTGATTCCTCATAAGGTCGCAGTTCCTGCCGTTTTATTCTGTCGTCTTTCTTTTACTGTCTTCGATTCCCCTCGTTTTTCATCCTCTGTTCGAGAATCGACAAGGGGGTGGATATTCCTTGGGCGGGCGTTCAATTTTAAATCAGTTAATTCCGCCGTGAAAGAGGTAACGATTGTAAGGCTCTAAAGAAAGAGCCAACCTTTCCTGTCGAGACCTGGATACAGGCTGAATAAGAAAGGGGAAACGATCGCCGGTGTGTAAAGCTCGGGAATTGTCGACAGGTGATTCCTGCAGAGCGTTCCTACGATTCATGGCTCCTTTCGTTTCACCGTTGCAAGAAAGGGGCGAAAGAAAGCGGGGACATTGGAAGCTGATTCGCGAAATTACTTCTCGTTCCTTTCCCTCGTTTCATCCGAGTCCAGCGCCCTCTGGTAATCCCCTGATTACGCGCAGAGCAAGGTCCTGCGAAGCTGATCGAAGTCGAAGAAGATGACGAGTGGCGAGCGGATTTGAACCGCGATCGGAATTACGAAACCGCGTGGGCTGGCAGGCAACCGAACATCTATAATTCGCGTATACTCTTGCTTAGATTCATCGGGTGGAATAAACGATAAATTCAGCATCCCCATTTCGTGGAATAATCGTGCAGTACCTTCGCAACGAGTGTCCGCAGTTGCAGCAGATTGCAGTATCCCGGCAAATGCTTTGATGCAAACCCGACGGACCCGGAGCATCTGGCCGGACGATCAATTACGATATCGAATAATTAAAGGACACTTTGGGTAGAGACTGCGGCGACGTTGATTGCAATTAACCGGTCGTATTACACTAATTAGAGGAGCACCCGCTGCTTCGCACTGATTGCGTCCAGGAACTTGAAAAAGTTCTGCTTTAAAGGAACAGAAATGGCGGGCGGAGGTGTCCCAAAGATTAAACGGGCCTCCTCGATCCAGTCTCTCTGGCCTCGATGGGTCTGGCGACAGACACAAAGGGGATGAATTGAAATGGAAAAGAGAAAGGTAAATCGTAGTCGCGGGACACGTAGATACCTGCGCCGTAAATTCTTTGGAAGCACGTCTGTTGATCTTTTAACTCGAGGCGAGGTACTGTTGGCCGTGGTTTCGAAGGGGTATGAAATTTGAAGAGTTGGGGTGGTTATAGGAGGGCATCGATGCGCGCGAGGTCCAATGAAGGCCGTAATTCGTAATACTTGTTTTCTGGTGATTCCGCGGGCGAAATAAATGGGGGACGGGGAAATGGATGAAGACGCACGGTAAGGAGGAGGCAGAGGAACGAGGGAAAAGTGGAACTGGCACGGTCGTCTCGTAAATTCGGTCGAACGAAACGCCCGATTGAGTTTTCTATCGATACCCGGGGCAAATAGAAGGCGAGACGTGGAAACGAGGCTGAAACCGAGGGAAGCACGATCGTCCGGGAAATTTTATTTAGGGTCCACCTCGGCCGTTTGTCTCCGCCTTTCAACCTGCCCTCATTACCGTTACTCGTTATTGGTCCTTGCAGCACAATATTCTTCTGCCAGCTACCGTGAAAGTCCAAGACTCTTGGCGTTCAATCCATCAACCCTTCAAAATTACACACCCCCTTGCGATTTTAACTGTCGCTCCGATCATTTTAAATAAACATTCAAACTCTCGCAGGCATCTCATTTTATTTACCCTATTGTCCACTGCAAGCAGACCTAATGAATCTATAAAAACACTAAAAAGTAAATACTAAAATAATTTTTAGTTAAACGATTTTATTTAATTTGATCAAAAATGCACTCGAAAATAAAAAATAATACTTTTCTTGTATTAGAATTACGATGGTGACAGGTCACTTTAAGGGGACTCCTTCCTTTTTTTTTTAAGAGAAAGTACTATGGTTGCATATAATTATTTTTTATATTCTCTAAAGATTGACAAACAAAGCCACAATGCTGGAAGTAAATATAATTAATGGTTTTGTTTTAAAAAAATCCCAAAGTTCGCATCACTTTCCGCCCATCAAGGTAGGGAAACCCCTTAAATTAAATCGCGGGGCAGAATATTCCATAACAGGATATTATTAAATCAATTTAATACAGAATCAAGCATCGAAATGAGCGATGAGAAGCGATGAAACACCCAGCCCCACGATTTTATTTAACCTGACATATCATCATCGTAATTGTACTACGTACAAGAAAAGAATCAGTTTTTATGCTTTAATGCAAATATTTGATCAAATTAAATAAAATCGTAAAAATTTAAAATGTTTTTAAAATATTTTTGGTACTTGTTATTTCACTTTTATTTCATTTCCCCGTTCCCTATGTTACCTCTCTTCGCGTTATTAAATTGTACCAAAGGGTTGTTAGCCCGTTAATAAATAAATAAATAATAATACGCGCTCAAGTATTCCACCGACCCGCGAGGATAAATAATTGTAGCCCCGATAATCTCGCGAATATCAGCGCGATTTCCAGTATGTCTATAATTCTTACCTTGAAGAGAATCGAGATGCCGAGGTTCATGAACGGCTTCGTGAAGTCGATCACGCTCTCGCGGGCGTAATTGATGGTCATCGAACCGACCGCCAGGTCTGCTTTCTGCGAATAGAGGGGTACGGTCGTTCGATTAGTCGACGGGCAACGAAAGAAATCGGTCGTGCAGATCGGGATGCTCGTATTCGATGCGCAGTGCGGTGAGAAAGGGTGGGGGCGCTCGTGTTTCTGAATGCATCACGGGCAAAAACGTGGATCTACGTGGCTGGTAGAGGGACTATATATAACCGAAAGTATCCAGCGAGGTGAAGTGCGATCACAGGGGGAGTAGATCAACGTTACTGACCGTAATTCGTGAAGGTGTGACAAGAGTTATGGACACTCGCGGTGGTTGCACACGCTGCTACTTTTTCCTACCTGGTTCCTTTATGTTCCTTGTTCGCGCCGGTCTTAAATATCGCCGGGGATGATGTACTGCGTAGAAGGTGTACGATTTTGTGAGAATCACTGCTGAGCAACTCGTCGATCTAACGCTACTTTCAACTTGCTACTGCGTACTGCTAAATGTGCTACCATTAATTTCTAGATTAAGTGGATCTAGAGGATTCGAGGTCTCTAAAGGATCCCAGTCACAACTACACAAGCTTCTTTTTATCGCGATCTATTCCTGTCCCTCAGAAGTCCCCGCGAATGCCTCCAAAATCTCTCAAACCCCAGTAGCAGAATTTATCCTAAAAACTCCTAACGGAGCAGATCTCGAGATAAATTAGAGGACTCCGAAAGAGTCTCTCGAGGGAGAGCGTCGCCCGATCGGAAGTGAAGGACCGTTGTAGGACCACCGGACGACGGAAATGCAGAACTTTTGGCCAGGGGAACGGTCTCGGGTCGAGGGGGCGGACGGAGGCAGGCCTCCGACGGTATGCATACTGTACGTATATACACACGCACTCGTACAACTCGTGGAACGTTATCTTGCTGCTTTTTCAGCGTCTGGAAAAGCACTTGCTATGCCGTGGGGCATAGCACCAGTGCCCGTCAGCCTAGGCAGATTTATTTCTGGCTGTTCGCTGCTCGGGAATCGTGCATGTGGGCGCCGCCGATAGAAAGGGCGCTGAAAGAAATCTCGCTCAGCCTTTCGGGCTCCTTGCTTCCTCCTTTCCGGCCGGCGCACATTTCCCTCGTTAACCAGTGTCCATAAACGGTGGGTTTTCACGAGAATCTCGTCCGCGTCAAGGGGGGGGGCTTATCGAATCGGTCCCGGGGCTCGCGAAAGTTGATCGTCGAGGAGAGCTCGATCGCTTGGCCAGCAGAATTTAACTATCGGGGAAGAGCTCGGCGGATGTCGGAGATCAAAGGACACTTTTGACCGAGTGCCGTTTGCTTTTTCGACCGTTCCGATGCTCGATCGGCGGCTCGCTCGCGCTTAATCAAAATTTACGTCTCGTTAAACCAGGCCATTCAGCACGGGCCCTACCCCTGTCACCTCGTCACCCCCAATGAATGCCATAACACTTCATTCATCTCGGCGCGACGTCCCCGACGCGCCACGAATCTCGCGCGGCGGTAATTTCGCTCTGATTTACAACCGCCTCTCCCGCGCTTGATCCCGGCGGCGATAATCGAGTAATTTGTTGCTGGTACTTTCCAACCGGTGACAGCTGGACAACTACGCGGAATCGGGTCGGTGTCGAGCTGTCGATCGCCTTCGCGAATGTTCGCGGTCGATGACATCGAGACGCCAGTGGGACGGACAGTTATTCATGGGGGTGGGAATCCAAGGACCGAGGGAACTCCAGAAAGGGGAAATGGACGGGGATCGGTTCGCTGATCTTGATTTCACCGCGACGCAACACCGCGCTACTTTTATTAATCGCTAGGGAATTATATACCTATATATTTCGATTAAAGAGCGATAAGGAATGTTAAGTAGCCCGGTTATGCGGTCCGAGCTCTCGTCCCTCTTTATTACGGGGAAATTGTGGTGGCTGAGTCGCATTTTTCCGTTCGCGAGCTCGCGGCGCCGCCACGACGTGAGAATTATTAATGAACGCCCGGGCGAAATTAATAACACGGCTGCGGAGATATAACGGCGGTCGCTTTGTACCGGCTGCCGTGGAAAACCGGGAAAAAACCAATGGACTTCCGAGCCACCGCGAAAGATTTCTCTTTATTACTTTCGAGGGTTAATCGGGGGGGGGGGGTCCGTTCGGAATGAATTAACGAAAGCCGATGTTGCGCGGCTGCGTTTGAAAGGCGCGAGTGCCCCTTGAAATTTTTATTCAGAAACTGGTCCGAAGTATGTGGCACGGATTTCCAGCTTGCTATCGTTCCAGAACAAGTTGCCGTTATCGCGCGAACAAAGTAGACCGTGCAGGCGAGAAAATTATTACCGCGTTAATGCCTCCGCGTCGCGATATTAATTACTCCGCCGGCATAAATCTCGGCGAGCACTATACTCATGCATAATGCATCGCGCCCAAAAATATGCATGTTTTCGACTTTCAGCTAGTCAACACACTAATCCTGACACCAACGGAAAAAATGGCAGACGAAAATGGATTCGCAATGTACAGATATCCCTGTTTAAAGTTTCGCACCGCTCATTTCTTTCCTCCTAATGGTAATATAATAGTAGGTAGTATAATCTGGTCTCCATACTGGAAATCTTATATCAACAATATTGAGTGTTCAACATAAATTTTTAAGACTTGCGGCTAAACATAGTGGTCCTCCCATGCCATTTGATTCTCACAACTATGACATAATTCTTAATAAATTAAATATTAAACCATTAAGCAATAGAAGATAGATGTTTAAAATCACGTTTGTAAGCAAAATTCTCGAAGGTGTTATACCTCGTCCTGTTATCATTCAATTGTTCTCTCTAAATCTACCTTCAAGGGGCTTCAGAAATTACTGTTTCATACTGAACTGCATCGCACTGTATATGATTATTATAGTTGTTTAAATCGAATGTCTAACCACGTTACCAGTGTCCATCAGAATATTGATTTATTTGGACAACTCCTGGCCTCTTTAAGATGCTCTCTTGAAGGTATTACATAATTTTATTCTTTAATTTGTCACTCTTTGTTCATTTTTTAAATTGCTATATAAACTCTCTCTCTCTCTCGTTTCCCCGCATTATTATCTCTGTACCAAAGGGTTTATCCCGTGAATAGTAATTATAAATAAATAAATAACGAAGCGATTACCATCCACAAAACATCGAGACTGCACATCCCGAATTATCCGCGTAATTTTTCCAATTACCCCTGCGCGATCGTAAATTTCGATCACCGTCGCCTCCTCCGAGCAACGCTAAAGCTTCCTTCGTGTGTTAATAACGTTAATTTACTAACTCCGTTGGATGCAGGCAGCCGGGATCTGCGGGTCTAAGCCAACACTTAATCAATCGGCTGTGCGCGTATTAGCTGGTACGTGGCTGACAACTGAAGCTACTCGAGGCGCAGCTTCGCACCTCCCCTTGGGCGAATCTGCACGCATTTGCACGCGTTCCGCTGCGTCGAGCGGTGATTTGCATTGCAAAATCGCTTACACGGAATCTGTCGCCAGTGCCTGTTCTTCGCTGCGCGAAACTTACGCGCGGAATGCTCGCGCGTCAATGAACGTCCCTAACAATCCGCCCCTATGAACCCTGCAACCTAAATTCCTTGTATCTCCCGAGCGCGCGTCGTTGCTAGCTTTCAGGGGCCGTTGGTCTGGCCCCGGATAGTTGCTCGAGTCGTCGGGGCGTCGAGATACTTACGTAGACGACTTAATATGTGTCCACCCTCTTCGGGGAGGGGGTAGTGTGGTGGTTGCAGCGAGTTAGTGCGTTAAATAGGGACGATTCCGCGGGCCTGGACGCTTCGAGAATAGACAGACTCACCTTGTCCATCAGCTGGCGGACTATTCCGTTCCACTCGCCGGTCTCGTAATCGTAAACGCCGTACTTGCCATCCGGCACGAGCTCGATCCTGTAGGCGAAGCCCACCATGTGAGCTATCTCCTTGAGTAGGTCGATGCAGAAGCCCTCGTAACGTGCGTTCCCGCTGAAATTCCCTCTGCTCTTCAGCATTACGTACGGCTGCTCCTACGGGGACCATAAAAAGGAGCTACTACCTTCCATCCTCCCCTTGTCCCTTTTCCTTTCTCGCGTTCTCCTCACCGACCCCACCTACCGCTCTCCTTTTATTTCCTCCTCCCGCTGCGAGACCCTTCTCCTAACCCTCCTCGCCTACCCTTTCAATCGCGTCTTTCTCAACCCCTGCCCTTTCTGTTCCTCTTTCTTACTTCCTCGCCTATTTTTCCACAACCCTTCTCTCTCATCGCCAATCCCCCAGTGCTTCTCCCTCATCTGCTTCAACTTCCCTCGATTCCCAATTCACAGCTCGCTCTTCGCTCTTCGTCTTTACACGGGGAGCCTCTCCTGAGCAACAGTAACTCCGCAAGCGAGCAGGATTTACCTACCCCGTTTCTTTTAACCTACCCCACGCTACGCCCTACCCTCTTCAAGATTTGTAAACGATCGAACCCGCTCGATTACTTGCACTCTGTTGCTCGATGACTCTGTTCAGTGATAATCTCGTCGCGTTCCCCCCCATTTTCCTCTGGATACCCTCGGATAACCTCCCTCGTGTGTCGTCTCGCGATTTACAGAAGTCGATCCTCCCTCTCTGCGAACCGACGATTCGGGGAACGAGGGAGCGTTGGCTTTCGTTGGCAACCCTCTCCTCGTCCCTCGAACCCTTTCCGCGATGCCCGATCGCGGGAGGACAGGTAGTTCGCGTCATAAACAGAGCCGATCACGTGTGTCGCGACGAGCGTGCCCCTCGACTGGAAAAAGGGAGGGAAACAGTTACGAGTTGTACACCTCGCGAGTCTCTGCAATCGATATTTACGACGGTGCAGCTGCACGAGCACGAGGACGCCTACTACTCCCGGCGACGCTCGATGCTGATTACCGGCTAAATGGATTACCACTCGATGGACTATTACCCAGAGCACACCCTCGGGACGCCTCCCGAGGCGACGTAGTCGCGTCTACGACGGGAACTGAGCTGCAAGAAATGCGGGGTAGTTGGCCGCGAAAGAATCGATGCCAATCTCAACACAGATCTAAATCTCAATCGGCGATTTCACGGCGATCGGGGGTGTCCCACTGTGCTCCCAAAAGTTTCCGGATCTTCTAACTTCATGGATCTCGCGAGCATTGCACCCTGCAAGGGATGGATACCCCTTGGTGTCGCTAAAAATTCCTCCGCTTCGACTTACTAGTGTTGATCCAGAGAAAGAAGTAACGGACTCCTGAGCGGTAGTCGCGAAACCGGTTTCTTCGAATCCACCCCTTAAGTTAAATTGCATCAAGGATTCCCTAAGCAATGTATCGCTTTGTATCGCGTGGCAGTAGAAGCTCGCGAGTCGGCGGAGCGTGCAGCCGAAACCGAGAACGTTGGAAGCGTGCCTGCACGTTAAACATTGAGGATCCGGGGAATTGCAAATTAGCCGTCGCTGTCGACGGGCCCTGGTAAATTCGTTAAGTTATGGGACCGAGTGGGCTGCAGAAAGGTAGACAACGAGAGCCAGAAAGAGGAACAGAGCGTGGCGATTAATAATTCCGCCCCAGTGCCAAGAGCGCGTCTAAAATATCGACAAAGTCCGCGATCGACTTCGAGCAAGATTAACAGCCTGTAATTAATAAAGCTTCCCCCCCTCCCTCGCGCCGATAATCGTCCAACGACGTTTCTTCTGAAATAATCTTCGTCGATGTACACCCATTGCCTCTAAGACTGATCGATCGCAGATCGTTTTCATCGATCATCCGTAAAACCTTCATCCCCTATCGCGCCTCACATCTGGCGTAAGAGTGTCGCAAATCGGCGTTGCTTCTATTTCATACGACGTCGCATTTTAACTCGCCTGTTAATAAAAAAGTGAAGAAGCTTAATTCCGCTTATCGGCCTGTGTCGCAAACACTCTTTCACAAGTTTAGCCCTGAATCGAGATCAGGATCAGACCTCTGTCAGAGTTACCCTACGCGGATATTAAAATGAAGTCCCTTAAATTGTTTCAAGGGGTTCGGGCGAGGGTATCGTTTAAAAATCACGCGTCCGAACCAAAGGAGAAGGGAGGAGCTGGAGGAAAGTGTTGCCCTTCGGTTCCTCGACTTTGCATCCCGGCGAAACGCTGCCAATTAGCATCCTATAATCCATGCTCGATTTATGGGCTTTGTTACGCTCCGGGCCGACACTCGCGAGCAATTACGCGACATCGTGATTAAGCTTCGACTAGACGCGCCAGCTCGCGGCGATGATCGATCACGGCGAGCCAGGCGAGGGACAGGCCCGGGCAAACATCCCTGTCGAAGTTCTACGACGTGCGGAACGTCTATCGAAATCGCGGACTCCTCCGGCCGAGTGCGGAATGGAACCTTCGGCGAACGATTTTCTAGTGAACGGAGGTGCGTTTACAGCTCTCTAAGTCACGGTTCTACGCGCTTCTAATTGGCGGTTAAAGACACTGTGTGAACGGGAGGTGATGTTAATCGGGAGCTACGGTAGTTGGTTCACTTGTACACGTCGCGGCGTACAACTTTAACCCTCAACTGGCGGACGGATAATGTCCCTTCAGAGGAACTCATTATCTACGCTCTACAACAGCCCCTCGAACCTTTGCATCTCTGCACTCCAGCCTATCGTTAATCCCATTATTCAACCCCTGAATCCAACCGAGGGTTAAAGTGAATCTCTCGTGCAAAAGGTCCCGGGGCATCATCTATTACCTGAGCTACCATTTTCACTCGTCTCTCTCTACGATCCCATCGGCATCGGCACGTCGAATCGAACGCTAAGTGTGCATTGTAGATCGGTTAAACCGTACGGTGTTCCAGTGGCTAGCTTAAAGTGTAACTAAGGTGCGCTCGTGTGCGGTAATTTCTGTCGGCGATGGTGAAGAATTATGATTAGCTAACGAGCACGTGTTTGTGTTTGTATTAAGACAAAATAATCTAATCGAAATGGGGGTCTAGAGAGAAGTCAGTAACGGGGCTCGTCGATTGAAAAACTTTCTCTAGGTAGAAACTTTCTCTAATTAGGTGGTTACCTACGGTGACGGCGTGTCTCTCTGTGTGTGTGTGGACGTGCGTACGTGTGTTGGGTGGGGCGAGAAGGGTGAACCAAGTAAGATGAGAAAAATTAAACAAACCAAATCATACATGTCGCATGAGTTCTCGGACGATGCCGTTCCATTCCCCGGTTTCCGGGTCTTTCGCGCCGTACTTCCTGTCCGGTACCAGCTCCAACCGGTAGGAGAAGCCGACCTCCCTCGCCACCGCCTCCAGAAGGTCCACGCAAAACCCGTAAAACCGCGCGTTCCCCGTGTAGTTTTTTTCGTAGTGCATCATCACGTACGGAATTTCCTGTGCGCCAACACGACACATCCATGCAGAGAACGGGAGACGATGTCGGATCGGGACGATACGCGAGGCTGTCCCTTACCTCCCCGACACGCCCGCGTCGAAATAGGAGGAACCATGCGGCGGTGGACGGTCAACGATTACCGAGAATCTACGCGGGCAATGGCCGAGTGCCGAGGCTAATCGCGATTTCTAACCACTGCTCCAAGGTTAATTAGGATTTCTGAGCACAATGCGAACGCTAATTACGATCCAAGCATCGTTCCCCGGCTGAGTGGGATTTCTCAGCATAGTTTGAAGGTTAATCGCGATTTCTAAGTAGTATAACGGATACCGGACATAAAGTACGAGATTCTGTACTGCGAGAGGAGATAAATTGCTGTTTATTACTCAGTCACGTCTCAGAGACGTGGACCCAGAGTCGCTAGGACTATTGTTCGCGGTCCGAGTGTTCAGTTACGCTGTACGTTCGCGAGATTGTTCCAGGAGCTCTGATCACGGCGGCCCCGAGTCGCCTTCGAAAATTCATTAAATTTTTCCCCGTGGTTGCTTTGCCTCCGCGTACGTTCTATCAAAGCTGTCCCCGATCGAGGTCGCGCGAATGTGCAAGTTCGCGGCGACAATTGGAGAGAGAAACGCGTGGCTCGCAGAGACGCGAATGCTACGCGCTGGCAAAGGGAGACGCGGTTTCTGCTTCATTCTGTAGGAATACATCCATAATAATGTTGCCTCTGTGCCCTGGGGGGGAACTCACCAGTATCGTGATGACTAGCAGAGTGACGTTCGCTGTTCCCGGCTCGAAAAAGGCGGCTGTGTCTGTGACGTTAACGCCGGCACCTGGACGCCACTCGCCGACCTGTTCAAACATTCATTTCTCCCGGTCATTTTACAGAACCCTCCTCCCCGTTCTAGTTTCTATTAAGGCTACAGCCGTACTTTGACGAGAGAGTGTTGCCTGAGCTTCAGCAGGTCCAGCTTGAACTGAATCCGACGGCCTTCCTTGAACTCGATTGGCCCGGAGATGCCTTTCATCTCGACCTGAAACAACGCCAGAGCCAGTCGGTGCAAAGAATATAAATCCCACGAAGAATATTAACACCGCCCGCGGGCGCATAAACGCAGCGGGGGAATAAATCAATCCACCAGCAAATAAGTGAATAAATTTCCAAGCTGACTCCGTCGGGCGCGAGCGTGCCGCGGTATCTTTGAAAGTTCCACGAAGCCGGCGATACCCTCGAACCGCTTCGTTCATCCTCGGCGCGCGTAATACGCTTCAGAGGGATCAGGGGATCCCAAAGGCGCGCTAAAAATTTCCCCACTTAAAAAGTCGTTATCGCGACGGCTCCGTTCGGCCACGGAAGTCGTTACGGCCGCCCCGTCGGCTTCACAGCGGCGCGGAAAGTCCGAGCGGAAGTCGGCCAGCCTTGATCCGCGCTCCCTTCCTTCCCCGCGAAAATATTTTGAGGACGTGCGGGGATGACGGAGCGCCCCGGCTGGCTCCCTCTACTCCGAGGGATCGTGGGGCGCATAAATTTAAGAAACAACCTCGGGGGCACCGCCCACCCCGGACTTTTTAATCCCTCCCCCGCCCCCATCCCCGCTCCCCGGGCCGCTGACCGGGATGTAAATGCGCAATTATGATTCAACGATGGTGAAAAGATTTTTTTCCAACTTCCAACCGGGGTATCGAGGGTCCTCCTTTTTCTCCCCCGATCGCGTCGTCTGCGGAATTCTCTCGGAAGTTGCCTACGCGGGGCAGCTGACGGGGGGGAATGCGAGCCTGACCGGTGAAATCTTTAATGGCCCCTGGCAACTGTTCCCGCGGGAAGACACGACACGAAACTGTGCCCCAGGCCTCTGGATATTCACTTCGGGAGTTGTTTGCTGATCCCAGCAGCCAGGTGAAAGTGGCGCGGTGACGTACGACTGCAATTTCCCGGCTCCAACGGGGTGGCATTGTGCGCGAGTGGTGCGAGTCGCGGGGAAAATGTTAATTAAGTGTTCGGGAGGCAGATATAGTCGTGGCTGGTGGAAGAAGTCCGGCGAGATTCCGGTGGGATATCGCAGCCGGTCTACTTCGGGGAGTAAAATCCGCAACGTTGAATGCTGCGATGATGTAAAAGCGTCGCGAGGGCGTCACTGTGCGCGAGCACGCGTGGATCGAGCCTCGGGATCACGGGGGCGATGACGATCCACTTATTTCTACGATTCCCACCTTCAACGAGGCCCGCGCGCTTGTAGCCTCCTTTACGAGCGGCGTAAAGTGAAATTGACTTTTTTATCAGCCCGTTTGCTGCAGGGTAAGCAGCGGGGAAGGTCGCTTCTCGCAGTGGCGTGGCAATATCTTGACGGTGGGAGAGCAACCAAAGAATACCACTGATTTGACTAAGGGTGTTCCTCAACTTGACGCCTCGCGACGCAATGCCAATAAAACATTAGCGTCCATCAATTCTAATAATTGTCGAAATTTCTCGCTGCTAGACAGGACTTTCCTGTATTTTATTTTCACGGAGAGGTTCGCATTGAAAGGTAGAGCGGAAGGGAGGAGAAACGAGGCGGAAACTATTCCGTCGTATCGCGCACGCTGAATTTACTGCGATATCAAATTTTTTTCTGCTCCCTGTAGGAGCAAAATAATCTCCTCGAATATTCGATGTTCAATTTCACTAGCTGGGACGGTGATTTTCTCTGTGCATCCCCTCTGCCGCGCCGCGAGGCGAAGGGGATCGTTAAAATTCGGCTCGTTAGATGGACCGCAGCACCGAGAGGGGAGATTCACGGGGCCTGGCGAGAATATTATTTGTCGCGCGCGGTTATGCAACCGCCCCGTCTTCCAGTGCTTCGCCGGATACGGGAAGATTCACGGGGCGCGCATAAACGTCGGCCATAAAATCGCGAACGCCTTTCCCGTCCTATCGGTGGCTTCATAAATACGAATACGATCGGTGCGCCGGCGGTACGCGGGTGTACGGGTCCCGGGGATTGCGATTCGAAGGGGATCAGAGAGTTTCACGACTTCTGCATCTGACGGTTTGCTCGTTCCAGCTACTCTTGCCGGTTTCACTAGCTTGTAAAGACAGCGAGAATCAATAGAACTGTTTAGAGTTTAACCGTAAAATACTAAGGACAATCCCGAGAGAGCCGCGTGAATCCTGAACGAGCTTCGGTTAACGACAGAAAATTTACACCCTCCTGCGAAAATGCTTGCTCGTTGCCATTGGCCCATTCTATTAGCCACGTAGCGTTCCACCCGCAGCGCTCGGATCCTCTGTATCAATTTAGCGTAGTTAAGCCACGATCGAGGGATAACGAAGATCGACCTTATCGGGCCGCGAACTAGTTACCAGGCTCGGACACGCCGCCGGTTCTGGTGCAAGTTCGCCGTTAATTAGACCTCGTTCAGGGGGTTAACCCGAGTTCGCCTGGGTACCCGGAGCGTGACTGAAATCAGTGAATCGACGTCGCGACGACTGCGAGACGTTCACGCGAGCGTTCACCACCGTTTGCCTGGCGCAAGATCCACTTCTCCGCGGGCGAGGAGAGGCGTGCGGGGACGCGAGCGCGTGCCTCTCGTAAGTTGTCGCTCGTATATAGTCCTCGGCGCTGGTCCTTCCGCCTCCCCCGCGCGCATATATCCTCCGCACGCGGACAGAATGCGGGAGGCTTAAAAACGGACGCTCCGCGTAGATTTCGCCCGAGGTCTCCCGTTTGATATACGCGGCTCAGACACAGCCCCATCTTCCGGTTCACCTCGTGACCGCGGCTCGTAAAGAGGAGTCACGGAAACGCGATTACTTCCGCGACGATTCCACGCGGCCACCGGTGGCGTGGTGTATTTTCGTTAGCTCGATACGACGTTCAGCCGCGATATTTCTCGCGTGTCACCGCGAGGGATGCTGGTCCGGGAGGGAGCTGGATGGCAGCGACGTTGAGAATCGCAGCGATTTTGTTGCCGCTTCGAGGGGCAAGGAAAACATCGCTCGTTCGGGAGTAATTCGGACGCTTACACACTTGGGAATGATTGCGTTACTCGTGGGAAGATCGATACCCGTTGCGGCGAAACGGGCAACAGACGTGCATGGCTGTTCCGCTGTTTCAATTTCCAAGCATCGAGAATGGCGAATCCTCTCGCGCCACATTAGCCGATTAATAATTACGCGCGCAACTGAACGAACCTGGCAGCGGATTTCGCTCGGAGTAATTAAGTAAAAGCGAATCTCTCGAATGCAAATTAATGCCGGGGGATCTTCCCTGGGTAGCGGCGTCGGGTCGTGTTTCGTTAGGAAAGTCAGCCCCCCCCCCCCCATGATCATCGAGCCCGTGAACGCGTGGGATTATTTATAATTAAGCAATCAGGAGAGCATTGGACGCGGCTCGCGGTCAATCCTCGTCGTGCAACGGGCGTTAAATCGCGGAAACCGAGCAAGTTTGTGCAGACTCGAAAACAGTGGTCGGGGCAACGGGGGGGGGGGGGTGCAGGTAAATTAATGGACGGCTCCTGTCCCAGTTAAAGCTGGCAACTTGGATCTAAGTTACAGTGGAACGACGGATAACTTCTGGCGTTTCGGGCAAGAATGGTCGTTAACTTCTGACGGCATAAGCGGCAGATTAAAAGGGCAATAACTGCACCGTGCCGACTGGATTACCCCGAGTACTCTTGCTTGGTCACTTAATTGCAGCTGGACCGCCCTTCCTTTTCATTTCCACGGCAGGGGAACGCTGCGCTGTGAACGCATCTAATCTAAAAGACTTGCCTGTGAAATAGAAATCTACCCCAGGCGAACCACATATCTCACGTATCATTTTCCCAGCCACCTGAAACTTCTACCACCCCAGCCAGCGTTCCAGGGTAAAAGGAACAATGCAGACGGTTCTATCATTATTTTCCTCCATTCTCATGCGCCTCTTTGATGCAAACAGCGTTCAGCAGGCAGTATTTCACCCACACACGGTCGCGTAATATGATTTATATTCACACACGGTCCACGCTCGCGGCAGGAAAGTTTCACGTCCGGGGGCGGGCGTTACGTAACCAGCGGCTGGCGAGAAAAAAAATACACGACTGGAGAGGGCCACTCGCACAGCAACGAGGTAAACAGTCAGTGAGCGAGTATTCCTCGAAGTTCGCGCGCCAACGTTCATTGTTTTTCTGTGCACGCTCAACCAACCGCGCAGTTACGTAGCGATTTATCAGGCTTCGTCTTTCGGCCCGCTCTATTCCTCCCACGCGTCCCTTCGCTTCTTCCCTCCTCCGCGATCCACTAATGAGAGCCAGGCTTGTCCGCCAGAGCTTTTAATTAGCCGGCGTCGTCAACTTCGCGGCGTCTCATAATTCTATCCCCAGCAGTTGCGTCGCGATCCATCATCCGGCGCGGTCCGCGACGCAACCGGTACAGAAGAATGATTCATGCGAGGGACGCGTCTGTCGGGCTGTTAAAAAGTCAATGTAATTCTAGCGGGGATTTACGATCGACGCTAATTTAGAAGTACTTAGATGTGTGTACATATTTGAAAGGTTTCGGGGAGTGCGAGGGAGTCTGTATCGATGCGAGTAGTAAAGCCCACTATTAGTGAGACGCGCTAAACCTCTGCGCGTAAGTAGTAAAGCCTGCTTATAGTCGGGCGGCCTGAATTTGCGCGCAAGTAGTAAAGCCCGCCGATAGTCAGACCGGTCGACCCACTGCGCGTAAGTAATAAAGCCCGCCGAATTTGTGCTCGCAAATGGTAAATCCGTGGCTAGTCGAGCGCAACGACTACCCCGGCTAGTCACGCAGCTGCAAATTAATTCGAAGCGGTAAAAAATCAAGGATTCACTTTCTACAACTGTGATAGCCGTGATCTTTTTGTTTCAAGCAATCGTGCATCGTAATCGTTGTCCCGCGGAGCGACGTGAATTTCAACGAATAATCAACGACGGGATGACGAGCGAGCAACAATGTTACGATCCCGCGGTCTATGCGCGAGCTCGTAATTAATGGAAATCGTCGAGGGGGTCGTTTGTCGAGCAGCCGTACGTCTCCGTGTGAGTACAGAAAGGTGGAGATACAGTGCGAGCGAGGGAACAAGCCAAGCTGGCGGCTCGGCTCTTTACATCTTCGCGTGTTTTTCAATTTGAAGAGCGGAGGGAACCTCGTTTACACGCGAGTCGGCGTGTAATGATATTCCACGCTGGCGGAGCGCTGCATCGCGAAAGCGAACGATTGCAATTAAGGCGGCAATTATGAGTTAATTGGAGGCGGCTGTTTAATAGCGGTTTCTCCGAGTTTCCACGTGCGCTCGAAGTCGCTATTCAGCGTCGATTATGCGGCAGATATATCGAGCTGTGGTGAAGACTCACTTGAGAAAGCGGTATTGCGAGCGCACGATTGATTCGCGAAGGCTTACCGTGGATGATGAATCGGTGTTCGCGAGATTCACTCGGGGAAAGCACGATTAATCTGCTGGAGAAACATGATGCGGGTGAAACAGCGTTGCGATCAACTGTTTCTTTTAATTCTGTGCCGGAATTCCTATCAATGGAACGTTCGCCAGTTCCACGAAACAGATGCAGTGCCCAACGCTGCCACGGTGGACGGTTATTCGTGGCAATTACTTCTCGTTTCGGTTCAATTAAGCCGCGTCGGAAGAACCGTAATATCGCGAGCCAGGATTTAGGATCGCGTCGAAATGCCCCATTAGGGAAGCGGAAACTTAGTTACACCGTCGACGATCCCGTGTGCCATTCCAAGAAGCGCAGCCCTTGATCCTTTAACGCCGCCGACCGTTTCAGTAACATTAAGGTATCATTTCTGCGAAAGAAGTTATTTCTCGCGGATAACTCGATCGCGACGAGAGCAGTGCCCCGTGCGGGGAAACATTGGCTCCGGGGAGGAGCTGGCTTCAGACCCTCTATTAAAAGATTGCGAGCAGGAAACCCCGAGCGTTCATACCCGAGGACGTTTATACGAAGGTTCTTCTCCCGAAGATACTCCATCAAGTACTATGATTCTGAGAGCCGATCTGGATGGAGCCCGGTGTCTCGCAGGAGATAAACCTATCAAGGCTGAGTTAGCCACGACCCACCCAGCGGATTCACACGCTTTGGGATGCTAATGACAGCAGGGTGGCGCTCGATTGCCATTTGGAAATATGCCAAGGCGCGCGGGCACCATGGCCACCCTCTGTTTGCGATACCAGACCACGTACACCCGACGATATTCAATTTCAGACCATACGTCGGGTCCATTGACACGTACGCTGTCAGTGAAACGAGAAACACCGAGCTCTCCTATTTATCCACCATAAAAAGATGCCTCGCGTGTTCCGTGCGCGGATCATTATCGGCGATCCTCGACTCTGGGTGCAAGTTGCTTTCAAATAACCGGCTCGCCCCCTCTATTTCGCATTCATCGAGTCCTCGATTGGGCGAATAACGCGAAGCTGCTATGGGGATGCACCCGAAAGGGCCGTTTATAGACCCCTTGCGCCGTCGGTGCAGTCGACTTGCCTCGCTTCACGATCTCCGTCGATGCTTCTGTTACGAGAGCAAGTGGCAACTTCCGCGATTCTTCAATGCGGAAGTTCTTTAATGGCTCGAGTGTTGGAGGTTTCAGCAAACCGAGCCCCACTGGCTGTTCGTATATTTGGAGACTCGACAGCCGTGGATATCGATAAAATCGAGCTGGCCTTGTCCCGCCTCTATCTGCTACGGAATGGGCGGCAAAGGGAAGCAGCTATGGAGAAGCGAAGGGTGGTAGAACGGAACCGAGTGAATCGAGGGGGCGAAAAAAGGGAAATGGATATGGATACAGGGCATAACGGGAGAAATATATGTACGCGGGTGGGGGGTGGGGGAGGGGGGACGAGGGGGAAGTGGATGTAACAGGCAGCAATTTCGGTAACCGTTCATCCAAAACATTGCGCGTCCCGCCAGCGACGATGACGGTTTGGCGAAGATAACGGGGGTTGGGGGCGGCGCCGCGGGGTGGCCGCTGTGATAAAAGAGCACCGGGTACAATTTTAACGCTCGGTAGTCCGATTACCCGCACGAGCGAGTCCCCTGACTGGCGTGCAACGCTCGTCGCGCCTCTTCCTACGAATTCTTTTTTCTTTCTCACACGCATCCTGCCTTTCTGGTTGCTTCGTGAATAACCGAGCGATAACGCGCTGCACAGGGACTTTCTCATCTCTCTGCTTTAAACCCAATTCCCTCGATACACCATTTCCTTTCGCGATTACCTTGCCCGCATGAAAACACTCTGGCTCTCCCTTTATTTACGGCGAAGCCACGGGCGTCCGCGCTTTAACTTTCCCAGCCGCTCTGCGTATTTTCGGGACGGGAAACATCGCAGCGAAATATGCGCGAGTGGTATCAAGGTACTTCGAATAAAAATGCCCGTTAGACGTGGCGCGGGGGCGGCTGGCAATTTCTGTAAAGGAACGCTCCGACGAAGGGAGGCCGAGGCTCGGTAATGATAGGGCGGCGAGCGCGTGAATTTTACTGTCGCCGACGCGATTGCTCGCGCCGCAGCGCATTTCTGGCTCGATGGCTAGTGGATTCTGCGGTTGTTCCCTTTTTCCAGGCGCGGGATGATTCTCTCTAGGAGCCGTCGGGGACGGTTTCACTCCACGTCTCGTTGCGTGTCGATAGATTCGGGACGATACAATGGAAACACGAAATGCGAAACACTTAGGGGGGGCGGGAGGACGGAGCGGCGCCCTCCAAGAGTAAATGGAATCCCTAAGAGAAACGGGTGTGTTTAAAGCGGAGAACGGGATTGTTCAAAAGAGATAAGACACTCTGAGGCGGAAAAGGGTCAGCTTGGATAACAGACGCAGTACTTTGGGGGAGAAGAGAAGGATCATTACAAGTAACAAGTACTGCGCTTGGAGAAACAAGGGGATCGCTATGGGTAACAAGTTTGATAGTTGGAAAGGGCAGTGGAACTCGTGGGGGAGCTTGAAGTTGCTGAAACTTGCCAGGTGGCAGAATAAAAATATCACAACAAATAACAAATGTAATGCTGGGGGAAAAAGGGACGGCTGAATGTAGCAAACGGGAAACTTCACAGGCAAAAGGAGCACCGAGAACGATAGAACCGGGATGTCTGAGCCAAGAGAAGCTTGTACCAAAGGGGGGGGGGGGATGAGCTGCCTATAGCGCGACTCAAGAGAAGCAACAAAGAAGATAGATTGAATCCATTGGTTACTCGAACACACGATGCACGATGCATCGTCCAACACGCCACTCATTTCCCAGCGTACCATTCACCACTGTGTTGTCGAACTTCTCAGTTTAGACGTACCGGCACGCGCGAGATGCACAGCTCGACGCACGATTCGCTGCGATAACGCGATGATTTATAGAGCGGAGCAGCCGTGCTTCTATGCAAGTGACTGCGTACTTACGGGGCGCTAGAGATCAGATGCGCTGCATTCCGGAGAGCGACGGTAATTGAGTCGTATTGAGAAGAGGGGTTGACAGAGAGGAACGGGGAGAATAGTGGAAACGTAGAACGGGTGGAAATTAATGACGGTCCCCGATATTCGGACAATAAAATACGAGCGAAACACGGCCGGCAGGCGAGTAAATCACCGTTTGCACCTTTCTGCCGGAGCGTTATGAATTACCGATACATTCGACACTCTGCAGAAAAACTCGGAAATAATGTCGCGATGGAATTATATCATAATTATGGTGCACGCTTTATTTTATATATTAGTTTCCCTCGTCAGGTCCGTAGGGAGCGATCGAAGCAGCGCGTCTGATCAGTCACGGTGCTTATCTACTTGCCCCGTAGCGCAAGGCTCAATTCACTACTCGCCGGCAGCGTTTAGTGTTCAGGTACACTGTAATCGGTATTCTAGAACAGAGGGAGTCGAAGTGGCGTATATATTACCCACGAGTCGAAACGGCACCCTTCAATTCGCAGAATGTTGCTTCCCACGAGAAGTTTTAACGGAGAACCGATTTTCGAAGGTTGCGGGTATTAAGTTCATAGCAATTATCACAGATTTACGTCTGCCCGGATGGCGGGGCTTTCGCGACCGGACCCTAACGACCCATTCTCCCGATATGCACTCGTCTTAAGTGCGCGTTTCTAAATTGAGGAAAGAAGCCCCGGCGCGGTCGGTGCCAACGCGGATAAACAGGGTCGGAGCGCGGGCGTGCCAAAATTTGGTCGAAAGATGCTCGGAGAAGCGTACGGACAAACAGCGGGGAATAGCTAATCCCGCGATAAACGCGCTTGGACCGGGTCCAAGTAGTTTTACGGCTTGAACGTTATCATGCGACGCTTTCAAAGGGAAAAAAAGGGACCATTTATGGGCGCTGCGGCTCGTTAACGCTGGTTAAACCGTAAACAGCAACGACGTTTAAAATCGTTACGGAATCCTAGCGCGGAATCGTGGCTCGCGACGCGGACCGTAATCATCCGTGGCGCGACGTCTGCCGTTTGAAATTTACCGGTCACGGCCAAGTTCGCAGCCCGAGAAGCTAGAAAATTCTAACAGCTGTGAATTAGGCACGATCGATTGGGAGTACCTTGAAAGCTTGACCGAAGTTGCACGTAACAGGTTGCGCAAACGAATTCCAGGATCCAGGAAAGTATGCACATTGTCATCCCAGGATTCCGTGGAACGGCAGAGCCCACAGAAATACTTGGGGACTATTAGGGAACCTCCGATATTGGAATTTAGCCATCCCGCTATTAAATTAATGGTGGTCTATATGTGTTCCCCTAAGGGGTGGTTGGGGAAGATCCTTCGGACACTCCGTTTCCCTAGAGACCGTCTGGATTATCAACTTGGCCGGATTATTGGGTAGGAAATTATCGAACCTTCCCTAAGGTGAAACAGCAACGACTCTAATTCGAAATTAATCGGTAATACCGAGGGCAATATTGAGACAATTAATTACAGCCCTGACGTTTGCTCAGTGCTGCGCTACGAATTATAGAGCAAGCTGGGGGAGTGGCATTTTATAACCCAGCGTAGGTATCGCTATTCCTATGAAAATTTCAAATCGTTTAACCCCCGCATTGAAAAGAGCGTGACACTTCGGTGAAAAGACAACAGGGATTTACTCACCGGGCGAGAGGGGGGACGGGTTAGACCGCAGAAGGATTTGTGGTCACTGGTGGCGACAGGTTCCAGCTCGTCCATTGTTATATTAAACAATTTATACGAGTACGCGCGCAATGGTACGCCGCTTACGCGCTGCACGCGTGCGGTTGTAAAATGTTGATGGGGATTTATAGAAATTGGCTTCCACCGCGTCGACGCCGGCACAGAAGGCGGTCGAATATGGCCGCATTATCTGCGCATCGATATGCCCGAATTTTAAAGCCCGTGACGAGGATAGGGCCGGGATTCATCGACATTATCGCCCGTCAGGTTGCCGATATACGCGTGCCATTTGCGTGGCGTGCGTGGAACAGGCAGAATGAAATCAGTTACCGAGAACGTTATTAACAGTGTTATTGCGTTGACCGACTATTCTGTTAGCAGTGAAACGGCTACAATTGGGCGGCCCGCGGCTCCCGCAATTATGGTTGTTTGATTTAGTCGTTTCCGATTCTAACGAGATTGTTCGTTATCGAAATCGACTGGCTTCGGTAGTTTCATTAAAATGGGCCCGGATCGCGCTAGGGCCGCGCAAATTGCGATCAGTATGCGCGCGACATTCTTCCGCTTCGTTTTACCTCGAACATTCCACCGAAATAGTTTTTAGGGCCATTTCTCGCACTTCTGCCTACCGCACAATGGTTTCGATTTTGCAGCTTCCGTTCAGGCTAGAAACATTACGGGGCCGTCGATTGTCCTCTTGAAACATTACGATACGAGTGTTTGCAATTAGCCAGAATACGGTTGTTTCTGGCGGCCAGCCAGCACTTTTGCATATGTAATTTACAGTAAATCACAAAGTGGGTTTTCTCGCGCGCGTGCTAAACGTTACGTCCTGCGGTTTTAGGGATGTTTCGCCGTTCGCGGTAGCCTCGTGACTTCGTTCAAATATCTCTGAACGTATAATAATAACTGTCGTACCTCCTCGTGTTAATCTCACGAGTGTTTAAGCGAAGGGTCTCCGTTCGAAGAATCGCGCTTTCATCGAAGCCAGCACACGTTACGCGGCTAAATTTTCAAGTGTCTGTAATTTCCAAGGAAAGAGCATAATCTCGGGAGAATCGAGCAGGAAATTTGCTCGGCTATTCATCGCGGGAGGCGCAATGTTAATGCCCCGAAACCAGTGGACGGAGTTTGTGCAACGGGCGCAAACGTGATTCGGACGAGCTTGGCGGAATTACGCGGCCGCGGTTTTTCAGCTACAGGCTACGTGCGCACACAAGTGGCGGAATCTCACCGAGTTAATGTAGTTGATGAGAGACAGTCCGCCGTCCCAGGGGTGCTCCAGCTCGCAGGAGATGTTCGCGGGCCTGAGCGCGTGCGACTGCTCCAGGGTCCTTAATCCCACTGCAAACACCTGCACGCTATCGTACATCAGGGCCGGCTCCGCCTGGAAAAAGGCACACACTTTGCTCAGGGTCAGTCGTCCTCCACAGCCGCGACCTCAAATATTTGCACGGACCACCGCCTTACTTTTTCCGCGCCACCGCCGGGCGAACATAAATTATACGGAGGGAAGTTAAAATCACTTCCCACCAACGACTCCGGGCAAGCTATTCCAAGAATGATTAAGGGCAAGTTTTCCGTATTTCAAGAATGAAATGTGTGCTCGCGCTTCAAGGAATTGCCATGGATTCTGGGGCTGTTTTCCCTCGCGTCTTTATTGTTTCAGGCTAGTAGAGGACAGGGGCTGTTTACCCTGCTGCCTTCAGAGATACAATGCTAGCATTCGATAGAAGCGAAGCTGCCGCATTATTATCGAGACGAGGCGCGGGTATTCAAAGTAGAAATGATTAATTTCTTTCCTCGCGTAGAAATGGACACCGTGTCTGTTATTATATATTCATTATTCCAATGGGCACGCACTCGAGGACTCGGGACGGCATTTAATCAGTCTGAAATTTATCGCCTCCCTGCACCCAATCATCCCCTACACCCCAGAATTTTTCGTAATTTCCTTCGACAACAATAACGCCAGCGTTAATGAAGCTCGGCCGTTACGCGACGAAACCCCCACGCGAGCCGATAAATTATTCGCCGACGACTGAATCTGGAACGGCGTGAATTGCGCGCCATTATACTCCCGGAACGAACGCGGACGTTGAGGAGGCATAGCTGGTTACCCCGAGATCGAATTAATCCTTAACGTAAGCTAATATTAGCGGCAACAAGCTATTTCCTACACGACGTCGTATTTTCCTACACGGGGGAGGGGTTTCCCCACTTGTTTTCACGGTCTTCATTTCGCATACAGGGATCTCCGGGGCGCGTGTTTGTTGCCGGCAAACATAGCAGGAGGAGCCTGGAAAGGAATCACCCCTCTTGCCTAGAGCTCGCTCGCCCTGTTTTCTCTGAAAGCCCGGCTCGAGTTAGGCGAGGCAGAGCGCGGTTCCACCCCTTTGAATTTCTCAATCGTTTTCGGGAGACGTTCGTCTCAGCCGAGGGGTATTTTCCGCGGACGATCGTGGCTCATTATCGTCTTCACGTCCACGGAGCTTCACGGTAATTAACATCGTCGAGCGAATTACGCCGGTGGATTGTTCGATAGGCGATGCGATCCAGGGTAGAGCGCCGTCAATTTCGCGAGGAATTCGATCGGGCGTTTTAAAGAGTGCAAGGGGTGGGCTCCACGTAGATTGTATGCGAATTTCACGGTAACAAGGGGGTGATTCTCGTTAGCGGTGAGTATCGAGTCTTTCCTTGGGAACTTAATAATACCTTCCTTGAATTCAGATCGGAGTCGACGATGGGTGACGTCTCCCGCAATCGATATCCGGAGCATTAGACCACTTTTTTTCAGAGCATCCAAGCGGTATAGGGGGAAGAGCCAAGCTTCGCGACGGTGGTAGGTAAGTAGAATGGTCGCGGATCAGTTGCTGAGTTGATTTTATTCCGGCTACGAAACCAGACCACGACCGTATCCCACAATGCCTCGATCGAATCCTCTGTACTTCTGTTTGGGCGTTCACGCTGCCCGTAATGTATCTTTGACGATACACCATTCAACGCCAAGCCACAGAATATTCAATTTGAAAGGGTCATTCTATAGTTCGGAAGCTGATCATTCGCGAAAGCATTGCCCGCCCCGCTCGATCGTGATATTTATTAGCCAGCTATCTCGTTAATAAGCGAGGCGCGACTGATCGGACAAATGAATGAGACTCTTCAACCACCCCCCTCCCCCCTCCGGCTTTTGTTCCGACGAAAACGGGAGCGATGGCGCGGAAACACCTCATAAACGGATCGACGGGAATTATTCGAACGCGTTCCTACGAACCCTTCGCCGGTGAATTCGATGGAAGCGCGCCCAGAGAAGCCCCGGCTCACCCCATGCAAACTTGTTATCGCTGAAAATAATCAGCGCTAACAGCGTTCCCGTGTGCTTCGTCCGGGCGCTCGTTGTTGCACGGTTTCACGATCGAAAATAATGGGGCAGGTAACTGCTGGGGAAACCTTCGATTTTAATAGCCACTGACTCGGCGAGCTACGAGACGAACGTGGAAAATTGCGGCCATGGTTAGCGGCTCCTCCGAAACGGACAATGAAGCTCTTAGGAATGAAGTTTCTATAATAATGTTCGCGAAACTTTATCGAACGACGACGGTAGAACATACAGCGCGGTGGGATTGCCTTTTAGTTGGCCCGGGGAAAAGTATGTAACGGGAGCCGTTCTATGGAAACTGCTTTCATTTAGCCCGTCTTTCAGGCTAAAGTGTTCGTACCTTTAGTTAGTTTTATGTTACATTAGGGCCTCGCGGGAAGTATTACCTTCAACGTTAGGGAAGCATACGTGTCTACGCGAGTCTAAGGAGCTCGTCTGAGAGCAGCAGGCACTTTCTTGCAAAGTCAGTTAGGAGTGAGCTGCGAGGATGGAGAGTTGGGCGGAAATTAACCAGCGTGTCGTGGAAATTAGAATACACGCTTTTCTTTGCCGTTCTACGGGACCGTTACCGTACGAAATTCTTCAAGGCTATCGTCCCGCATGCCGCCCTGCCCCTCTGTTCTCCGTGCTCATGAAAAATGAAGGGAAATTTGCTAGATTAAAGGGTAGGGGAGCGCTTTAAATCGTCGCTCTCGAGCTCGCGCTTCTCATCAACGGGTAAAACGCCACGTAAATATTTCAACCAGGGATTGTTTGTCGCGGTAATAAGGCTTCCCGAAGCGGAGGGGAGAAATTCAATTATTGCGCGCCGGGTTCGCGTGAATCGCGGGAAAATAGTGGCGGAAACGGACATAACGTCGCGGTCGGGGGAGCTCGAGCGTAACGAATCGATGATCCCGAACAGAAAGCGGGCTTGGCGAGTCTAGAAAGCTGAGGGTTCGAGAGGTCGAAATGTTGAAGGAATCTCAGGAACGCACGACACTTGCCATTGTAATTTCTTGCACTCCTCTTTAATTATTTCCGCGCGAGTATACGTACGCGAAACAAAGGCGTGTAATTATTATCATTTCGTTATCGATTTGCCATCGCGTCCAGTTATAAAAGTATAGAGAAAGTAGTAGCCAGGGCAGTGACTCGCTTATTTTTCATCCATACTGAAAACAAATTTCGATAACACGAACGGAATTGCGCTATCCTTCGATTTCCATCGTCCGTGAATGGAGGAGTACAGGAAATTGATTTGCCCGCGAATCTCCATGAAAATCGACGGACGATCGTTCGCAGTTTATTTAATCGGATATTTCCGCCGGATTTCTCGAACGAAGGGAAACACGCGGGTTAAAGCGGCGGCGAAACGCTATCAGAAATCTCGTCGCCGGATGAAAGTTGCCATAGTTGTTGCACCGCGAGGGCAGCCCCGTTATCTCGGGCTAATTGGAGCGTGCTTTTAATTAGCCAAAGTCCTGGGGTAACGCGACGAACTTGCGATACCAGGCCCGCTGGCATTCTACTTTGTTGCACGCACCGATTCTCCGGTTTCTATTGTATGTAATCTCGAGTACTCTGCGTAACTAAACCGGTAGCTTCCTCAGTTTTTTATGCAAATAATTGTAATTTGGGGCATTAGATCCAGATTGGGCAAACGTACCCGTTGGCATCTAGGATAATTGAATTAGCCGGGGCTGCCGCCTGACAAAGGAAAGGATCGAGCTCTCTAATTTTCGTCCGCGAAACTTGTCTCTGTATACTTCGGCCGGGAAATTCTCCCGCCTCTGCATTCCATTTTCCTGTCACTTCGACTTTCCAGCTACGTAATAGCCAAAGGGAGCCGTGTTTGTTGGACTGGTCGAGCTGTGGACGATAACCATTTCGGATGTTGGTTCCAGAAGGAGGAAACGGAAGATTCGAGTTCGAATCCTGTTCCAAAATTCGGCCAGCCAACCAATTTTCGCCCCACATTTCCTCGGACATCTCGACATTTTATCGTTCGTAACTCGAATTACGGGCTTCCAAATTTCTCCGGAATTTAAAAAGCTTGCCCTCGAAGTGTAATTGGTTGGCGAGCCCAGCGATTGCCGCGGTCAATTAATTCAAACGAGAAATCTTGAGATTCTCCTACTTTCATTATAATTTCACCTGCGACGTTATATCCGACAGGAGAAACGAGCGGGGTTTACTTTCGACGTCCCCTGGCGCTGAAAAATTCGAATTCCCCAGTGTAATGAAGTGACGAGCACGGTTAATTAGTTGCAGTTAAAAGTCCCATGGGTCCCGAGAGGATTTCGTAGCCCCGGCGACGTGAATTCAAGGTTATAAACTACAGTCTAACGCTCGGAGAGTAGATTAGTCGGATTGTCGGTTAGTTAGCGAGCATTTGTCGCGTGAATGCCGCAAATTTCGCGAGTTCCTCGCGAGCATTGAAATTACGAGCCGTGGGGAGGAAGGAGGAGGGAACGACTGCCAGCCGAGCGTCTTAATCCCCGATCCGTCTTGACGGAATAATCATCGCCTGAAATTAATTCGCGGACCCTGTCATTTTTCTTATGGCGCTGGCTAAGTCGCGAATCCTGCGACTCCTCGGCGAGACTCTGTTTTCCAGGGCGAAGGGGTCGGATCGGCTTGTTCATTAGCATTTAAAGCGAAACGGGCACCGTCGCCTGGCACTTCCGGTCGCTGGAGAACCAGAATCTCACGTGTGCCGAGATAACTGCATTAATGTACGTTCTTCTGCTTCGGACTTGGCGACAGAGTCCATTGCAGGGCGAAACGCGAAGGTGTACGCTGGCGTATTAATGCAAGCGATGTAATTATTTCTAGATTACCAGGACGAAGAACGAAATTTCTTTCATTTGTTCGTTAACGACTGAAGCAAAGCCAGCTGTCACGTGCAAACAGAGCGTCGACGAGCAGTCAGGAAACACTCAAGGGGCAATATAACGCACTCCCGGTTTCATTTTGATCGAATTGGCGAAGTAACCGCGAAGCTTCGGGCTCGCAGAGCGAGAAACATTTCGCGCAAACATGCCGCGGCAAATACCGCGAATAATCCAGCTCCCCAATATTTACAAGCGTCTCCGCGCGATATTGCGGCCCTCGCAACGAAAGTGGCGCAAATACGCCGCCAAAAAGCCCGTATTTACAGCCGCGTGAAATTTAAAATCTAATAAGCGGCTTTCAGACGCGACGCGGTTTCGAGCTTCTGTCCAGGGGGGGGGGGGGTGCGCCCCCTGCAAATCCTTCGGCGACCACCAACTGTCCCAGAGACGACTGCCGGCTGCCGGATAAAATAATAAAACCCATCGAGCACGAGATAGCCTGATTTATGACGGCGCAAGCAAAGGTTATCCCTCCGCGCGCGGGGAACTCGGTGATTCATTGGCTACCAAAAAAAGGACGGGGGGGAGGGGTGTCTGCTTCCTTGAAATCTGTTGCTAGCTTCCTGTCAATGCACGACGATAAATCGGCCTTACAATTGACGAGGGATTAAGGAACTGCGGAAGCTTTCGGGCAATAAATCAATATCAGAAATTCGAATTTTTAGAACCCGAGAGATGCCCGAGCCAAATGAACTCCGCAGCTGCGAAGCGACCCTGCGCCGGGGATACATGGGGCGCGTTCGCGCCTCTTGAAATTCAATTCGTTCACTCGATACTTTCCAATCGATCGGCAACTTCATCTTCGTTACCCTTGATTACCGCCGGAGATACTACTCCGTGTCGAGGGAAAGGGTGGCGCGGTGCGCAAGAGACGGATCAGTATGCAAGTATCGTCTGCGGTGTAACAAGCTCTCTCGGCCAGAGGCGGGGCAGGGGCCGTTGCAGCAGACACATACAAGGCTCGCGTTTATTTTTCCAGGGCGAGGCGCCCGCCGCCCTCTCCTCTATATTTTCCCGGACGCGGGCTCCGCGAGAGATCGGTCTAACAGGTGTACGATCATTCCGAGGGCGACTCGGCTCCCCCGCTGGCAAGCCAGCTCGGCCGTACACCCTTTGCTCCCCGAACGTTCCACCCTTATTTCAGCCGGCGGCTTTTCTTCTCCCCAGGACGCCTTTCGCCGGCGCCAGCGTTGATTGTGACCGGGCTTTTTTGCGCAACTTTGCTCCGGCTAACCTGGTCGTTTAACAGCGAATAAAAAGAGAGTCGGGGGCGGGGGACGGATGAAAGAGGGCGGCGGAAGAATCGTGGCGCGCTAAAGAAGGGGGTCGGGGCGGGTATACGTAGCAGACGTTGGCTGGATGTTGCACGCGCCCCAGCCTTGGGGAGCCACGGAAGGGAAGCTGTCCCAGGTAATTTCAGGCTGACAAGTCTCTGTGGGAGCGGCAAAGAGGCGTCCGAGGTGAACAGGATGTCCGGGTGACGGGGAGGCGGGCGGCAACCGTTGGCTGGGTGGAAAGTATTGTCTTGGTAAACTGGAGGAAGCTCCAGGATCGAGATGCTGTTTGTTGTAGGATCGATAGAGCTGATAGCTTCGGGATCAGAGGCGACATTTTTCCCGCGGGTGGCGAGCAATCTTTGCTCCTCGCGCGGATGACGTAGCGACCTGGCCCCTGGTCCAGAGGCGATCGTGATAAATAAGAAGAGAAGGAGCGAGTATGGCTCGGTATGTTGAAGTGCAGAAAAGATTAGAGAGACGCGATGCGATGGCAATCTCTGTTTAGACTCCGACGAGATACTTTCGGCTATTCGATATTTCTAATTTTGGCGCGAGAATCACGAAATAAAATCCTCCTTTCGGCTCACTCGCGACCAGAACTTTAGCCCTTTCCAGGGCAGGGGTAAGCACAAATGAAGCGCGGTTAATTCCCCCGCAGATTCGCGAGCTGAAATTATTTTTCCCTTTGTTCGCAGAGTCGTTGTGCCGAGGGAAATGGCTGCTTGGGAACTTACGACTTCCTTCGGGACAATAAGCCTTTGAATAATGCGGCCATTTAAGGCAAGAATGGGAGCCGTAATTAGGCACCTTTTTTATGAATTAGTAACCTACGGGCGGCGAAAGTTATTGCAGTCTACGGGGAGGCTTGTACAGTTGACGTTCACCTCGTAATAAAGGAGTTTTATTGTCGCTGCTGGGATTTTTAATCGTACATTTCCAGCTGAACTAAACGAAACAGCCACACACACGCGTGCCTTGAGACGCGATTTTTCCTTCATTCGATGTCTTTGTGCAAGGATAATCTCGCTGAAAAGCGAAAGGAAACCCTACGAGTACAATCACGTGACGTCCGACTGCTGCGCTCATTTCACTAATTGGGTAAAACTAATAATAGCAGCCGTTTCGTTACCTCTTTTGTACGGTCTGTGACCCGAGCGACGACGGAACATCAGAGTTCCACTTCGCCGTGCACTCGTCCGGATCAAAAGAAAGCCCGAAGAGCCCTCGTCGCGGAGAATTATCTTCAGCGCGAGAAGCAGCTTTTTTCCAATGCAAATAAAACTGGCAGGTAATGTTCAGACGCGCGCTACGTTTGCCGATAAACTAAAAACACAGCTTTTTTATTTACACCGCGCATCGGGGAACAGTGGTCGGATATTTTTTCACTGCGCTCGAACGTGGCTGCAGGAAAGCCTGGCATCGATACATTTACACATTTACACATTGACGCGGGTGTTCCTGACGCTGCGCGAGATTTTTCGACGGTCGGGAAGCACGGATACGGTATTTCTCGTTCGAGTGCCCGTCAGTGTTTTTAATTACTCAGCGGATTTGATCAATCGCCGTGTTTGCCAACTATGTTTACCAACCAATAGCACACATAACGCTGTGCAATAATTAAACGTTAGTTTTGACAAACAGCGATCATGGATATTTTGAAAAGAGGATCCCCGTAAAAGATTCCCCGGGAAAGCTGACGCCGAAGCGTCGATCAAGTATTGGATCGCGAGGAAAGTTGATTTAAAGCGATTTTTTGCCGAGGGAGGTGAATTTCCTCCCCTCTAACCACGAAACATTAAACACAAGCTTTCCCCGGGCTGGAAGTTTAGCAGTTGCAGCGGATGTAATTAGGAAACTCTTTCTTAGCACCGGCATAGCCGCGAATCGTAAATCTTCCCGGGCTTCTTTAATCCTCGCGACTCGTTCGACGGTGTCCCCTCGGTTCTCTGTTTAAACGCCGTTCGCTTTTCCGCGAAAAGCCGGCGAAGAGGCTGGAATGATGCATGCGCGTCGTACAGGCTGGCGTTGGTCAGAGGGGAAAAACGAAGGTTCGTAACCGTGTTAGCGACGAGGACCGCTCAATTAAATCTCGCGCCGGCCCCGACCGTCCCTTCGCCCTCTGGGCTCGAATTTCTCGAAAAACGCCCGAATTCGCCGGCGCGTCTCGCTCGAGAAATTCCCGGCGTTAATTGAATTTATTTTTCATCGTCACGGTCCTCGGCCGTTTCGCGATTGTCGATTCAAAACGAGCCATTTGGGGTGGATTTCAGACGGGGATAGAAAGTTTGAAAGTGTGGAGTCGCGTTACCTGCTTAGCTTGGCAGGAAGGGTGGGTCCTTTTGGAATACGTATTCTTTTGACCCTAGCTCATTTCCTTGACAGTATATTTTATGTAAAAGGCCGACGTCGCTGAAGTTGAAAAATATTCCTCGAATATAGGGCTAATAATTCACTTTAGGAATATGGAATATGATTTTCGAATTTAATATCAAGTGGGAGAAGATGAATGCTTATTATTATTTCGGGTAGCGATGTATTATAGGATCCACCCCTTGATCCACCGCTTGTCAAATTTCGAGTTTGCTCCTCGAATTTTGCAAAAATTTTATCCACAACCGGCAAGATTGTGAAAACACAGAAGTATCTCGAAAAGGGACGCGAGAACATTCGAGTAGACTCACCAGGTACACGCGACACTCGTGTATATTTCTGGCGTGGTAAAAAGGGACGTTACAGGACCCTATGAAGTTATTCTGGGGACGGCACTGACGCTTGCACCGAATCATTCACGGTTATTATCATTTTTGCACCGCGTCCCTACGCGCAAAGTTCGCGAGACCGTTTGCATGTATAATAACGCGGAGGAGATGCGACGGAAAAAGTCGGCGTTTTTCGCCGAACAAGAAGGGCGAGAGAAAGGGGGATACATGTTTCCACGGGAATCTGGTTATCTTGACGAACCGTGCTGGATGGAATAATAAGGTATCCGTGGGTAAACCGCGACACTCGTTTGCATTTTCAACGCGCAAACTTTGCGTTATTAAAGCGAAGCACATCCCGCAGCGCGGCTGTCTACGGTAATCAGGGATTGTTGGAAAATCTCAGTAACGAAGTTGCTCGATGCGGTCGAGAAATGACTCGATGGGAACATGGGGAAAGTGTTACTGAGAATTTTTATGGTTATCCTACTTAAGCATACCTGTCTATGCTCTGTCTTTTCAGTGAAAAATTTTCACGAGCTGCTACTCTACTCTTTCGAGCATTCTCGTAAATTCACAGGGAGCTGAAAGGTAAAGAAAGCCTTCCACTCCTAGGTGCCATCCAAGTAGGTAACTAGATATCAAAAGTACAATAAACGACAATTAAGAGCGACAGGCAGAGGAGCAGCGAGAACCGGCGGGGTCTTTGCCGTTCAATTTGATTTTCCCCGTGCACGCACAGACACACGGCCACTTTCGAAACTGATTACACGAGCAGCCGACGGTCGCCAGCCAGCACGAGGGCGAAGGTCCGCCCGGGGAACGTTCTAATCTGCATGTAAATCGAGAAAAAATGTTAAAGTTCACGCGTCGTAAGCACGTCGCGGGGCGAACCATATATTTCTCCCCCTCGCTCAACCCTACCGCTGTTTCATTAAAGAATATTACCGGCGATATGTGACTGGTATTACTGTTCGCCGCTGGTATCGTCACTCTTCATCGCCCAGAATGGCACTCGTTGCACCTCGACATTTCAAGCCGGCTGAAACACGGCGATTTCGCCGCCCGGCGCGGTAGCTTTCAAATTATTTTACGAGCGCGTGAAACGCCTGTTTGATATCGGCCTACACTAACGGGGCAGTTTTCCCAGGGGGCTTTTTCCTTGTCGCATTGTTTTATATCCACGGCTACGAGACGACACCTGTTTCGCAGTTTCGACTGGCGGGACTCGTTCCGCCGGAGCTTTACGATCAATAAAGAATCGCGTCGCGGGACCGAACGACTGTTTCCCCGGTGTTTATCGATGGGAAACGGGCCTGGTTTTTCAATCGTGCGCTGCGACGCGTCGATTACGCGGGCGTAAACCTCTCGGCTTTCGACACATTTTCGCGCCTCAACGAAATCGAGCTTCGATCCTCACATCAATCTTATCTAACACTTCTCGGGATGTTTACGGGAACTACTGTACAGTTCACGGATTGCACGTTATATGGAGATTCTTCTAAGAACTGGGGGATTACCGCCCTCCTCCACTGACTTCGGAATCGCGAAAGTAAATTCGAAGTCGAGTAAAGGAATATTTGTCTATCGCAGTCTCCTTGGTAAGAACTGGTGGTTCGTAAAAGCCACCCCGGGTATCCTCGTTAATCGAATACACACACGATCGAGTAGAAATGAACTTGTCGCTTATCGGCAGTCGAGTCTGGAATGCTTGTGGATCGACAAATCGGGCAAACATTTGGCGCACCGATCGCGCCGGATGTTTGATCGCCGGGAGGCTACAGATACACGCGCGCCTTACCTGTATGACTCTCGATTTGTTGAGGATCGTATTCCCGGATGGCTGGTAGCGTTCCATGTCCCTCAGTATACCGCGCACACCGACGTCCTCGGCGTCGACCAGACGGAAGGCAGTGATATTGACGAAATTGTACTTGAAGTCCTCGAGGTCGAAGGTCTCGATATCCTGGAAAAAAGGGGACATACGTGTTTCGTCGGGCTCTCCCACGCCCCGAGGCCGATGTCCCTCCTATGGTACTTACGAAAGTCGTGAAGAGATAGTGGTACTTGTAGTCGTTCATTTGCAGCTGCAGGATCTGAAAGTAAGTACGGGGCCCGAGATTTAGTGGCGGGGATTACAATCGCTGTATTTATGTTATCGGAGAAAACAGTAAGTGCCAAAATTAAATTATTTTATCGGAAAATATTGTACTTGCCAATGGTAATACTATATTAGAGAATTTCAATGCTATTCCCCTTTGTAAATAAGTTACCAATAGTGCTAAAAGATGGTACAGCTGGTACATCCAACGCCACTTCTGTGAAAAGCAATGTGAGAGCAAATTTGAATGAATGGCTCATTTAGTTTTCTCTACAACTACATAACTGGTGGCATGTACAGTGTTTTCCACAAATACCATTCTTTGGTTCGTGAATATGGACTGTATTAATACAAAAAATAGAAAAAATCGTGATGCATTTTGGTTATTGTTGACTTAAGCATATTTAGCAAACAAATGAAGTTTCCTAAATAATTTAAAGCCAGGCAAGTTTTCTCTCTCTCCTGAAAAAATTGATTTTTGGCACTTACAGTGTTTTCTACAAGTACTTTTCAATTAATATAACTGTGCTTTGGTGGCAGATCTGATATTAATATTTAGTAACATCGAAAGATTTAATTGATGGACCAAGGACTGCGACAAAATTTTGATTCTGTCTTCACACAGAAGGTAAGGCTATATGGAATCTGATTATATTTAAACGTGCCACGCGCATTGGATCGTAAAATAAGTACAGAGGCAGCAAATGGGGGTGGTTTGGATATATTTACATTGAGAGACGCGTTGGGATTATCGTAGCCGCGAGGGAGGCGCGGGAAGATCGATAGACGAATATGCAGTTACCATTCGCAGAAAATGATGCATATGCTCCGGCCTGGTATCCACGATGAGATTCCGTACTTCCTTGCTTTTCATCTCGGAGAGAACCTGCCTGTAGGAATCCGGGTCGGCCTGCCTCAGGTTAACCTCGATCTCCCGAGACTTCGGCGACCTGACGAGCTCCCGTAGCTTCACCAGTCCTGGAACACGGGACGTCGGGCCGCGATTAAGTCGTCTCTGTCGCTCAAACGATCGTCTCCGAAGGCATTTAACGACAGCTAACTTCCCGAATCTCCGTAAACGTTCATCGACTTTCAGCGAGGATTTCGACGGTCGCAGTTAAACCAAGAGTCAACACAGAGCAATGCCAATTGTCCAAAGTACAGCCGGTGATTAGCTTCAAGCGTTTCCGAGTGAGCCGCCCGGCGAAGAAGTCGAAGTAACTCTAAGGAACGTATTAACTCGGGGGAACTTCACTCGGCCCAACGATACTCGCCGAGTCAAACTTCGATCGTCTGGATAATAGCCGCGGGATAGACGAAACAGTTCCCTTCGCGGACCCTCCTTAGATATTATTAGGCCGGCCGTTTAATGGCACGGAAACCCGTGAATCGCGTCGCTCCCCCGATGAAATCAATACTTCCCACCGCCTAAGTAATCAAGGTATCATCTCGACTTGCGGGTCTTCCGAGGTTCGAGTTCGTTCCCTTTCAAGTTTCCACCTGGGAACACGGCCGTCCAGGATTCTCCGCGTGGGCGCGGCCGCGTTTCCAGCGGATCCGTTCCGAAGCTTAAGTCAATCTAATCTCTCCGTGCAAATCTCGACGACGCCAATGAATTCCGCCGTATCTATCGCTCACACTGCCAGCTCGCCGCGCGATTACAACCGATTAAAGCGCCGCGTTCCGGCCCCGCGATTCCGCGAACATTTCCATGGAAATTATTCAATAATTAACGAGGCGCGATTAGTAATTTTCAGCGGCAGAAGGGCGCGGCGAATGAATTGTCGCGGCGAACAAATGGCACCCCCACCCACCTGCCCCCCGCGCGAGAGAACGCTGGGAGATTCAAAAGCCACCAGGTCCAATGGTTTTTCCGGTTACAGACGCGTTAATTAGCGGAGACAAATCCGGCGGGGCGAAATCGACTAATCCCCGAGCAAGGAAGGGAGTTTAATTGTCGACGGCGAACGCCACGGGCGTTCAGCGGATTCGTAAACAACGAGGCCCGCTCTTCGGGAATTGTGTCGGCCTGTCGATCGTCCAGGAAGATTCATCGTCCGAACTGTTCGAGAAATGTTGCCGAGGGACGGTTGTTCATTAAACCGGAAGATAAGGCGGGATATTTGTGGTGACACGCGAAGGTATTCCGCCTAGCGACGCGCGATTACTTCGAACTGCGAGCTAGGTATACCCCGCGCGAATCAGGAGATTCAATTGTTCAGCCCTCCGAGCGATCCTTATCAGTTCACCGAAGTTAAATGGATAGCGCTATGCGTCTAAATTCAATATGCCCACTTCGGGCGAGCATCTGTCTTCGAAGCGCCCCGAAACTTCCCCGCCGTTGGATCCGAGGGGTTGCTGGAGCTACGGATGAAATAACAAGAGTATAAATCATCCAGCTTTTCGTTGCACGGCGAACTATCGCGGGATCGCTGAGGGGTCTGCTTCTTCCTTGCGAAACATCGGGAGGAAAAGGAATTGTGAATCCCAGCAGGGAGCCGGGTGAAAAGTCTACGGGGATAATTGCTCGAATCACCTGTAAGCTTTCGCGGAAATAAGAAGAAAAAAAAAAGAAACAGAGAGAATGGGGAAAGCTCCGAGATGAAACGATTTGCTGGAAGGGATGATTTCTCTAGGGGTTGCTCGGGCTCGCCTCGGAGCCGCGAAATACATTATTATATCCGCATTTACGTACTCTAATGACAGCCACTTACGATCGTGCCTCGAATGCCGATAACCGTTCAAGGGGATGAAATATTGCGGTGTCGCGGCGGAAGAACGGGAAGGAAGTCGTTCGATCTTCTTTTTTCCACCCGTACCTACTCCGTCCTAATGGGGACGTCCATGGAAATTGAATTGCTCGCATCTTTCGGCGTACATATTTTATCGAAACAAGTGGACCGATAACGATGATAAATTGCCGGTGACAACGCGGCCGCGTCCAACCCTTTCGTATCAGCCCCGCGCTTCATGGTTATTAGATAATAGAAAGAGATTGATGTTCCCCGCACGGGTTCCCGTGGATCGCCGTGACGGCCGTTCGACGTTGATGCCTTTTTAAACGACGCCGATCCGGATCAACCGCGAGTTTCTTCACGCTCGCCTTGGAAACAAATCGGAGGGAGGCTGTAAACCTGTGCGTCGCCCCGACCAGCTTCGTTAAACAGTGCGATAAATCAGAGGGGCTCACATTTACGAATCCTCTCCCGGGGGGACATTTCGTTGCCTTTTATGATAGCCGACGGAGGCTGTCGCGCCCTTTCCCTGCGTCTTTACTCTTCCGTCACGCGGATCTTCTTTATGCTACGTGACAACGAAGAGAGGACTGTCGAGGATCATTTTAATCCCCGTGCCCGGTAAACGGTGGGGGATTTTTCTTTCAACCAGTTAAATCCACGAAATACCCCCTTCGCTCACGTAATATCTCCCACTTTTCGGTTTTTATTTAAGCGTGTTTCACTAGCGCGTTAAAAGACATAATTCCTGCAGCCAACTGCGCGCCATTTGACCCGCTAATTCGACCATTGCTGGGGCCAGAAAGTTCCTCTCCCGTCGGCAGTTTAAAATGCCAAGTATTTCGACGCTTTTGACGTACATCCGTGCACGTCACTGATCGCCCGGGGCTTCGACTTGGATTACATCATGCGCGCGGGAGGAGTCCATCCAGAATAAGCTCGTGTTGTACGTGGAGTGTCTGTTGGAATATTCTTGTGACAGATTGTTAAAGCACGTGCGTCGCCGCAGCATTCTGCGCTGAACGTGACTCTTCGGCCGACAGGATCGAGGACTTCGTTGTCACTGACGGGGAAATGGCATATTCGTCGTCAGACGAGCCCAGCGGTACCAATTTCGAATTGCAAACGACCCGGCAGCGTACCATCGCTTTAAAAGCTCCTGTATTATATACTAATATTTCTAACTCAAGGGATAGGGACTCTTGCATGATATCCATTACCATTTCCAGGGAATAAAACGAAATCGAAAGAAAGCTCGGTCTCGGAATGAATTTAGACAGCAAAGGAAGCTACGCTTTCTCTTTCCCAAAGTTCCATAATCCCCTTGAGCTTCGAGATCGCCAGATCTTCCCTTATTAGCCACCCCCTCCCCCACCCATGATCTTGAAGAATTCCGCTTCCAGTCGACTACTCGGCGAGATTTGCCACGAAGCTTAACCAACGCCGATGAAAACGTCCCTCGAGCTTAACCGCCTTTGCCAACGAGCTTATCTATTTGCGGAGGCGCACGAAAGTTACACGTACAAGCCGATTAGAACACCCGTAACCCACCAGTCGGCCCCAACCTCCCATGCCAAACTGATTTCCTCCAGAGATTTACCGGAGCTCCGGAATTCCCGTGTTTCCTCCACTTTCAATTCCAGCCGCTGGTGGAACCGCCGAGGGGGCAACGAATCTCTGGGACCGAACACGTCCGGGGCTTGCTCAAAGTCACCGGAACGAACGATTCGGTCCGCGTAACTTCCCCCCGATCGCGGGAAAAGCGAAAGGGTTGCGACGATTTCCTGGCGGACCACGGCGAACTTTAATCCCAGTTCGCCGTGGCAATCGATTTAACTCTACGTCGTCGGACGTTTCACTCGCGGCTTCGTTCCAAGCTAGCAGGCATGTTTCCTGCGCGATACTAACTTCACTGATACGTCGAAGAAGCCCCGTCAATATTTCTGCAGTGAATAGTTGGCGCTCCAATGCAGTATGCGGGGCGGTTGAAATGGGACGTTTGGGAGAACCGTTGCAGGCTCCCTATAAACCCAGAATGCTCGACTATCTTAGTGTGATCAAGGTGTTATAGGATATTATGGTATAGCATGGTCCGTGAGCCTGCGATAGCAAGTGAGAAGGTAGTGAGGGTCTGAGAGAAGCGAGGTTTCACGCAGAGCCTCGGAGTCGTAGAAAATTCCGGTTTCCCGAGGGAGCACCGCGAACCCCATGTTTTACGCGTGTTAATTCCACGTCTTTGATCGTTTGCGTCTTATTAACGGGCGGGGAGCACGTGTATTAAAAGTTCCCCACCCTTGGACGATACTCGGTGAACCCTTCGCGCTACTTAGCAGAGAATTTAGGGGCCTGGGGCTCTTTAGCACCGCGGGCACATTCTTCGCGAAGGGAACGATGTAACTTTCTTGTTCCTTGGAACGAGGCTGCCCGTTGACAGTGTAATTTTAAGTTTTTGAAAGTACAGGCGGGCGAAGCTGAATGGTAGATGGAGGGGGAGGAAGTCTTGAATTTCTGCTCTGGGTCTCTCAGAAAGTCAATGGCGCACTGTGTAAAGGTGCCAGGGAAGGTGGTTCCTACGCAGGTACATTCGTTTAGACTTTGCTCTAAGCCCGGCACGATTTTGAATACGGAAAGATACACGAGATAATGCAGTCCATGGCCCCCGTGGAAAATGGAACGAGGAAATGCTGGGGCCAAGACCACCTCGACCCTTCCTCTGATCCTGACAACCGGGTTCCGTTTCCTTACGCCTCGAGAATCGCCAATGAACCTTCAACTGGGCCCATCACCGACCATTGTGGAACTTCCAAGGCACCCTCCCCTGCCACCGTGCCCTCGATCCTTTCTTTCGATCCTTTTTATTCTCCCGACCTTCGCTCGCGTTACTCGCGAAACATTCTGGACAATGGGAACGTGGCAGGATGGCTCACCAGGCTCTGAATTTTAAACGCGAACGGAGAAAATACGCTTCTCCCTTTCCTCTAAATCCTCGAGGCAGCAGAATCTGTTTAGAAGCTTCAAGAGGCATATTACAACTGTTATCTCCATGACGATGTTTTTTACTTAGAGTGCCCGACTGGCGGGAGAGAAGCGAATGGAAGCGTCAGTTCGTTGAACTCGAAGCAGGGGGCTTCAAGCGCACTCACGAGTTTCGAGTCTTCGATTCGTTCATGCACACACGCACACGAGCACGCTTAGGGCTTATTCCTGTCGAGGATGACGACAAGGGTCTTGCACGTCGCGTGAAATCCCCGCGTCAAAAGCAGACTCTCGTCCCTGCAGCCGCGGATATTGACAGGCGGTAAAGATCCCTCGGAACATCGTCGAAAAAGTGGCAAGTAACGTTCCCTCGTCCCCGTGAGGAGGTAGGCGAGATTTCCGTGCGACCATCGCGGGAATACGTACCTCCGCCTGCCACGTATACGTTGCACGGCAGCTAAATCACTGGGAGGGAGACCTGACGTTGCCTCCCTCTAGCGTATCGCTCGCGGCGGGCTAAAAGATGGAGCAGAGGCGCGCTGGGGACCGTTATCTAGCGGGCCGCGACGCGAGAAAGCATTACTGGGGAACAAAATACGAGGAATGATACGCGAAGGAATGCAACGTGGAGAATATGAAGAATTGATGGGGTGGAAGAGATCGACGCAGCCACCGATCAGAGAGAATCGTGAAACGCAAACGTGTGCCTCTTACAGCAAGTTATTTTCAATATTATGGGGAGGCAAGTTGCGACGAGCACGCGAAATGAATCATCTTCATCATCTCGACAATGTATGAAATGTTAATTAGATTTTTGTAGGACGAAACGTTGGAGGCGGAATGAAGCCGAGCGTCTGCTAGCGCGCACGTGCGCCTTACACAATTCTCCACAGTCCCTTACATTATTCATCGCCGAAGATCGGGACCAAAGAATGGTGGTACGGCGAACGAGGATCACTGAAAGCCAGAGGAAGGAATCTTCGCGCAGTTTAAACCGCCATCTCGCGAATTAATTAGACAGAATTCCCTCTCGGGAGGACATTTTCTTCCTTGGGCATGGATAGACGACGTCTCTCATTATGAACGAATTTCATTATCTCGGTTTTTGCCCCCTCGTGTCGAGCGTTATTAATCGACGTTGCCCCATTACGGCGGCTGGTAATTGTTGCTAATAGGACTTGTAAGTTCGGGCACCTCTCTCCCGCGGCTTGTTTAAACAAATTGACAATCCAACGGAGTAAACTCGGGGGAATGCTGTCACAATTAACGTTGGAGAGACCGACCCTCGAGCCTCGCCTTGCTGGATCCGAAGATCGAACGATTTGAATTAATATTAAAGCAGCCTCCCCGAACAGCGCGTTTTTCTACCCCCAGACGGAACGAATGGGTGGCAAGTACCGAGGATGAACTGCCGCTGTTTCACGGACCACGTCCCCTTCTCCACGATTCACATCGGTCGACGAGATTATGAATATGCATCCCGCTTAATGTCCATGATAAAAAGGCGGTACTTGGTGGCAGAGTTCTGCAAGAACACTTGGCAACGCGATCTTGTTCTCCTTTCTCCTACCGAACACTTCTGAATCCGCGAATTCCTCGCTTCTCAAGGAAATTCATAGAACAAAGAACGCGACAGTGAGAGGGAGGAAACCAAAGTCTACGAAACTATCAAAGAACTCGCGACTATTTCTATCTTCGAAAATAGAATCTCCCCTCGCGACAGAAGTCAGAGGAATATCGCGCAGCTTTTCCCATAAAACTAATTAAGTACTCCTGTAAAACTGTTCGCTAGAAAGATTACAAAACACTATTATCGTTAAGGCTCCGTTCAATTTCAGCGTTCGTCGCCGTTCGCTGTAAATCGAGCCGCGCTAAGTAGTACGACCCGACCTTGGTCAGACGCGGGACGTAACCAAGTTCGCTAGCCTTCTACCACTGCCCTCTCGAGAATTTCTCTACAAACACGTAGTACCACTCACCGTAGTCATCCTCGTAGATGATGGCGACCTTGGTCCAGTTGAGAAACTCCATGATGTCCTGATAAGCGGCGTTGAGCAAAGTTTGTGCGGGGTAAAGGTTGATGCTGAACTCTTTCGCCTCCGTGTCCAGGTCCAGCCTGGCTTCCAGGTGTGGAATGTCCAGTGCGTCGCAGATACTGTGTATGTGCTGGCCCAGGATAGGATCTGACGGGCCGAACACCGCTTGCACGCCGTATTTGACCTGTTGGCACGCTGCAACAGAGAACGGATCGATCGGGATTGATCAGCTCGCGTTCCAGGCTGGCTGCTGGCGTTTAATGACGCGCGGCCGTTTAAAACACGCTGACTACGCGGCCGCCTCGGCTGGCCGTCATTCGATTCTCGTTAAGGGAGCCCGCGAATCTGCTTAGCCATCCGCTGGCAATTTAGCTGGCCCGTTCCCGTTCGATAAACCATTACGCCGGGGAGGAGAGATCGGCGAGACGGCGCGCGCTGCCCATTAAGATCGTACGCGTGTAGAACGACTGTAGAACGACGTTAATGCGGCATTAACGGCTCGCTAAGCCGAACACATGACCGAGATTGTCGCCGGGCGTCGTAAACTTCCTTTATGGCTGCTCGAAATTGTCGCGGCGACGGGGAAGGAATGTCGATTAATATCGATAATGCTGTTACGCTTTCTCCGACGTTCGCGGGTAGGTGTTTCAGATCTCGATAAGGTATCAATTTCCACGCCACCGGCACTTAACGGTATCGTCCTTAGGCTCAGGTAACCGCGGCAGGATAGATTCCCAATTGCGATATGTCAGCCACCGAAAAGGAATATTAATGACAGGGAATTAATATCACATCCTCGACGCTTTCAATCCTAATTAGCGAGCTCGCATGGCGCTCTCGCGTGAATATTTCGGTGTAAGGATTCTAAACGGATCCCAACGAAACAGTGGAAGAGAGGAGCTTAATAGCTCGCTAATGCTGTGTAATCCAAGAGCGACGTTAATATCGCATTAACGCTCAAGTGAATCCACTGTTACGTTATGCTGGCTGTAATGCTGCTCCCCACTGCGTTGCCAGCAGGATGCAGTGGCATAAGTGGAGGAACACGAACAGAATGACCGACGGGAGTCCCGGAATTCAGGGGTTATCTTGCTTCAGTTGCAACGGTTGTTACGGTCGGCCTGGGTGCTATTCGCAACCTAAGTTAGCCTTTCAAACCACGGGCAACTGGTCCTTACGTGCCGCCTAAGTTAATACGTTACACCAGACAAGAACTCACGGATCCGAGCGTCCCATTGGGAACAGCAGTTTCCACGTGGCTGTGTGTTGCCGCCAAGTGTTTCGGAAGGGGGCTGACACGTGTTGGATAAAGCGATTATAGCTGCACGTGGGATCGAATTCTGGCTTCCCGGCCGCGAAACGTCTGTACGATTCCTCTTGCGTCGCAAGTGCGGGGAAGGATGAGAAAGATTTGGAGAAATTCCAATGCGCAACTATCTGACAGAATAGTTTAAACACCGTTCAGCTACAGCGTGAGTTGAAAGCGATAATCCAACGAATCGGCTGGAGAATCCCTTTTGACGATTAACAATCACGAAATCTTCGATACGATTGATTTATGGCTCGACACCATTCGATCGCGAAGAAAGGGTTCCCGAGAAATATGAAAAGCCTCCGCAAAGAGTAATCCCCTCCTCAAATTCCTCGCCCTCTTGCTTAATCTTCCTCCAAGTTCGACCAGTCCTCGAGCTATTCCAAGTCCCGGATATAAAGGACTTATCTACTTACGTTCAAGTGACTTTTCAGCGCGGTGCTTTACGCCGGGGAGGTAAAGTAAAACGATGTCTATCATCGTTCTCTGCGAAGCCGTCTGACGACGCGCCTTCGTCGGTGATACACGTCGGCGACGATGTTCCGTTACGAGGCGCCTTAGCGAGACGAGTTACATGTCGCGGGAATTATAACAAAGGTGGCTCGGAATTTACGCAGCTCCTGTGGCTACGGTCCCTTCGATTATCTGGCCGTAGGGGGACGGGGCAGAACAGAGGCTAACGAGTAATGAATTTTCAGGGAACGAGATAATGGGGTTTTGGTGGTCCATTATCGTGCTACCTTCAGAGCGCCACAGTGGTCGTTACGTTCAGGTTACGCGAACCCCTGGGTCGTTTTTCTCTCGTATCAGAATTGTCTGTTAGTGCTGCTGGCAGAGTCTTTTGCAAGCAAACGGTTGCATCCGATAGGTATCCATGGAGTTGCATCGTAATTAATTCAGAAAGCAAGCGTTTGCCCCCGGCTTTGCTGGATCGGTTCCGACGTCGTTTTATTCCACCGTAGAATACCACAAGAGATCTCTGAATTCGACCGGAAAAGTTTTTGCTTGCACAGAAAACCTGCTGGGTGAAAGACTCAAAGGGGCCGTAAACGAGTCGCACTTCAGATCGCTAACGCTAATTTGCGATTTAACGAAGTAATCGTTGGCAGAACCCAGCGGGGTAAAAGCTCTCGAACGGAGCGCGGCTTTGGAGTCGCCGGCCCCAAGGATACTTCCATTTCCTCTTTGCTTGCTAGGGCTACCGTGCTCCGTTTATTTTTTAATATCCGCCCCAATGGCGTGTTCTTTGAGCTAGATGATTTCGCTGGGGCTCGCGGGCCAGCGGGAATGGCAGAGAGAGAAATGGCGAGCAGGCGGTTGGCTGAGGATAAAGATAAATGAAGCACCTACCGTAGGGATGGAATAATGGTCACGATAAGAAGGAGCCAACCGGCTGGGCTGAGGATAAACACGGACACTTGGCGGGGGATTGCAATCAGAAATAATAAAAATGTATTGTCTGATTCTGAATGGAGGAGATAGGCTCGAGATGTAGATAGCTGATGCTGGGCGAGTAAACAGGGTAGCAATGGGGGAAGAGTTCGTGGGACAAGGAATACGTATACGTAGATGAAAACTAGATAGATGCTCAATAAAAGTGTTTACGAGGGTGGATAGGGGGAATGACTAGAATGGGAAGCATTGTGAGTCTCCTTTGAACGGTGAAGTAACGTCACTAAAATGCCCAAGGTGGTACCTAAAGTGTTTGCGCAGCGTGCAAGTATTTATCGTTCTTCCACGGAGTGGAATGAAGTTGTGGCGTTAATTTACAACCTATTGAGTGAGCAATTCGAGCCCTCCAAGGGTATTTGCACAAGCTTGAAAGGCAGAATTGCACGAGCCGAGGGACGTTGCGGAATTGTGGCTCGCGATTTAAAAAGGTACATGAGTAGTATAAATGCCATTTAAGGCAGCGCAGGTTCAACTGCAAGTCTGAAACATCGCTAAATACACCTGTTTACGACGTACTTTTCCATTGAATATAGTTATTCGCGATGCTTTGCCCACCCTTTGAAAGAAATTACTTTGAACCATCCCTCTTGTCTCCGCCGGCGGAATGAAATGAAAAATATCCAGGCGATGACGTGGATGTTTATTTTTCTCCCAGGTCCAGCGGAGCACCAGCTCCGCGTAAAATAAATTCCGTTTCATTAATCCCCGTGGACGGCGCAGTCCGCGTTTCACAAATTAGACCGGTCTATTTAGCGAAACATTCAGTCAACCATGGGAAAACGAATCCTCCGGATTGAGTTTCGCGCAACAACGTTAATATAACAGAATCCAGCAAGCATTAAGCTCGCGTTTCAGAGCTGTGTGCCTTGCAATTGTAGGTGAACTACGAGCACGGCGATTCACGGCGCGACAAAAGGACAGAATTCGTCGAAGACTCTGATTCAGCAGACTTCAATTAAACTTTTTAATTAAACCTAAAGTTTCATTCCCCGTGCTGCATTGTCACGATGATGTTCCTTCCAATTACTAGGTTCCAGAATACACAAGATTGTTTAACAGTACACGCGACCGTAGCGATTCCTCGATGATAAGAATTCCATTTCCGTTTACGTCCTCAAGTTGGCTGGCACTTGCTCTCGATTCTTTCCTCTGCCGTGGCATAATTCTCCTCCCGTCAATTCAACCGAAAGCCCAAAGACCGGCGGTTAAGCTTCCGGTAGATTTGCCTTCAACCGTTCGCACTGGTAATTACATTATCGGCGACAGTGCCAGGCGGGTGAGGGGAGGCGGGGAGTTAGGAGGCACGTGTGGGAGGTTAAGGGGTGAGGCAATTAAGTGGAACCAGCATCGATCTCGCTAGTCACCAAGAACTGACTGGCCACAGTTTCGGTGAAACGGTCCGACAGGAAAAATCCAATTTCTCGGCTCCACGGTCCGACCAATAAATCGGTGATCCTGCACCACGTGGGACCATGCGGGCTGGTGTACCGGAAGTACGACGCACCTGTAACGGGGCTGAACCGTTAATCCCCCGAGACAGGTTCGAGGACTCCCCCTAGAGACTTTTAAAGTGGACGACGATCGAAGGACCAAACGGATCCGTTTAATCTGTCTGCGCGAAATTCAAGGTTCTATCGTTCAGAATGACGATAGAATAAAGCAAGCTTGCGGAACGTGTTTCGTTTCTTACGATCAGCGAACCACGAGGTATTTTCAAAGTAAAGAGCCCTGCTCGAGACCCGTCGCGAGCGAAATCGGCAGATATCGATGCAAACTCCCAATATATTCACAGCAGCCGAAAAGGAACGCGCGACAATAGGAAGAATAAGGGGGAGAGCAGCGGTGGAAGCCAGCCAGCTAGATCTTGAATTTGTTTACGAGCACGCCCACGTCGAGAAAGTTTCCGTGAGCGACTAGGAGAGGCGGGAAGGAAGTCAATCTTCTTAACGGGCGACACCCTGGAACCCAGTCGACCCGTGCGGCACTCAAGCCTCTCTGCTCCTCACGTTTCACGGGGCAACGTCGCTCCACCGTCCACGTCGAACGTAAGACGACTTCCAGCGAGAACGTTTTCGAAACTCCTCCAGTTCGAAGGTCACGCTTAACCGGACGAACTGTAGCCGAGGAATTTACGAGGTCCCCCCCAGAGATAAAGGCAGGGACAGGTTTGTCGCGTCAAGGTTACGGTTCACTTGCCCGGCGAATCCCCAGCCGCGTTTCCGCTGAAATTCGGAAAGGTTCTCCTCGTACCTTTTACTGGACGCGGGATGGCTGGAACGAGGACAGGAGTCACGAATTTACATGCTCTCCCATCGATTGGCGAGTGGACGATAGAAAACGCTTGGGGCGGAGACGAAAGTAAGCGGTTGCCGAGGATTATAACGCGATCGTGGACCTTCTACCACTTTTGAGTTTAGGGGCTCGATATATTTTTAGGCAAACGTTAGTGACGTTTGCAGCTTTAATGGACCCACGATCCCATTCTTCCCAATTCAATTTCCTTTTGGAAAAAACGCGGTTCATCCAGTATTAATCGATCCACTGCAAACATCTTTCCTTTTTGAATCGACTACGGCGGGTAACGGACGCGAAATTTCAGATACGCTGCACGATCGACAGCCCAGTTATCTTTCTCTTCGTTCCTCCCTCGCGAATGTCGACATGGTCCGTGAGATCGATACGCGAATCTCGCCCAAGAGCGAGCGCAGAGCTTTGCATTGTAAATCCCCGGACGGTGTTCGAAAGTTGTCCTCCCTTTTTGTTCGTTCTTCTCGGTCTCCCTCATCCCTGGCCCGTGCCACTTGGCCCCTTCATTGCGCGCAGACTACCACGCGAGAACCTTGCCCGCCGATAAATTCCTCGGGAAACGTCGCGACGTCCAGACGAGTGATTTAAACGAACCGTATCCAGGCGATAAATCCTCGTCCAATATTATTTGCGCGCGTAACAGGTGACCCATGGGCAACGACAACGATCGATTTACGACCTATTCGCGCGGCAAGCGTGACAGGTTCGCGCCCAGCGACTGGCCAGCCGCGTGAACCGAGCGCGGCAATGCCGGCCGCCGGGATCCATAATTATTCCCGGTTCGTAAAGTGGACTCGTCGGACCGTTGCCAAGGAATCCCCTCTGGACACAAAGGGCTCGAGATACGGCGGCAGAGAGAAGTGTCCCGAGACGTTTGCCAAGGAAAAACAAGCAGGAGACTCAAGGAGATACATTCGCGTGCAGCTCCTCACCCGCGGAGTGTTTCAATAAACCTGGCACGGCTGTAACCTCGCAATTTTTGCCGAATAGGATCCTCGAGGCTTCTGGGACTTGGTTCCCCTGCAAATTTAACAGCATCCAACGCCGTGTCAGCAACGGCGGCCGGAGGCTGACCACACGTTGATACATACTACTTCCACGTGGAAAATAAAGCGCGACTATGGTGTCCTTCCTCTTTTCCTGAATCTAGTTGCAATCATTGCCGATCGTTTACGCCCACGAAGTAGCACAGACAGGGGGCTGACTGGAAGCTTCATGACGCCCTGGAGGTAGCTGTAATTGGGGTTAAGCAAGTTCCGTGGCAGCGAGTCTCTGCGAGGATGAAGTCGCGATCTCCTCGACAAAGGGAGCCGTGATGCATTAAAATTTCAAAGTGCATCAGCGATCCGTCGACGGCGCGCCTCGCCTGCGAGCAAATCGCTCGAGCGTTAATTGGTAATAATCGCGAATCGACGCAGCGCCGTTCCCATGGCTCTACGCATTATTCCAGCCCACTTGCCGCGCGACGGCGAATGCTTCCGCCTAGTGCCAACGGTGGATCGTTTTTTAATATGGAAATGGATGAAATCGGCGCCGCCGCACGGACTTCCCAAGGAAATATGCGGCGCCACGAACGGAGAACATTAACGGGAGCTCGAGACGCGTTCTTCGTCAGACGGTGCCTCCTCGCGCGCGTTATTAGTCGGCCCCTGGACCAGGATTACGCGCAACGCCTGAATAGCATCGTAACGGAGATATTTTCCATTTGCAAGTGGAATTGCTGTCTCATTACTGATACGCCGTTGGATATCGCGGAACTTTGCAACTTCGGAACTCGCGAACTTTCGCGACTCCTTCGATCCTCTGTTCCGTACCTTGAAGTATATTAACGCGAGGGTGGAAGTTTGTGAGCGCCTACTTTCTTCGTTTCCATAGGAGATCGATAACAGTGAAATATTTACGTCTGCTTTCCCTCTGCGGAATTGAGATCCCATAATCGTTGCGATCCTCTGAAGACCGCTGAGGATTCTTTTGAGTAGAAAAGTCGAGGACTACGCTTACCGAGGAGCTCTTTAATGTGCCTGACCATTAAGCATCGGTACTGGCAACTTTCAGGAACTTGTGAAGTTCCCGTTTTAGAGTACTATAACTCTCATGGACATTACATCCTTCATTTCTTTCGCGATTCTTCCTATCGATCAAGTTTTCACCGCTGTGTAAACAGGCAATTCAAGCTGAGAGAAAGTCGCCAGGCGTTATGGGACCGAGACGATGCGAATCCTTTCGCAGAGGTGTCCAGCCGTGGTTCGCCTTTCTTTCAACTCCCTTAACGAGGTGGCGAGCGCTGGTTTGTCCTTTGATGTTGGCAATTCTCTCGAGTAGCCTCCAGAGGGTTAGTCAGGCTCGTTCAATCAGAGTAATTGCGCGTTAAATCTCCCCGCCGGCCGTGAAATCAATATCGCAGCGTCTGAGCATCCACCCCCGTGTCTGACTCCTCTTTCGAGCTACATCGTTCAACACGATCCTTTCCGAAAAAAAATCTGCTGACTTTGACTCGGGGCGGCAGAGCGTAAAGGCATCGATAATCAATAAGTCATTCTTCTCTATTGTGCATCAAGTAGATCCCCGGCTGCCACTTGCCGCTCGCGTCGTTCGACAGGCCCGAGAATACTTCGAACGGGACTCGGCTGGAGTTCGCGAGCGCGTAAAAGCGGGCGAACGTAAAATCGCAACAGGGAAATCGGCCGGTAGTTCTTATGCTTTTAATAAACGCAACCCGATAAGAACTCTCTGCAACGAATGGTTTTAATTAAAGCCCGACGAGCAGATTAAGGTGTAATCGGCCGGCGCGCGTTTCCGTGTCTGGCGATCGACCGTGAATACAGCACCGCGTTCGTAACAATTTTTCGATATTTAATATCTCCCCGCCGTGATTCCACGGAGGGGAACATTCACCCGTATCGCGCGGGCGAATCTACTTGGCGAAGAAATTTCTTACAAATTTATCGCACAGCCCAGGGAGCGAAGTATCGCTCGCAATATCTACCTTCACTTTTTCAAAATTCTATTAACATCAGCTCACCCCTCTCCCTGTCGAGTTCTGACACGCGGACGCGTCCGACCGCCACGAAGGGGGCAACTTTCGACACTTTGCGTGGAGTCGCCGGTACAAGCGTATTCGCGCGGAGTCGCCGCGAATCGAATGCGCCTGCTCCCATCGATATTACTTTCGTAGCCTGCAAGTTCCCCTTTCTTCCATCCCCTTTCCCGCCCTCCTACGGCAGACCCTACAGCTCCCGGTGCTCCAGCGACCAAAACGAAATCGACTGGCGGGGAAGGTGTAGCAGCGGCGCGAGGGGGGGGGGGGCCGAGCCGTAGGAAGCGAAATTCGAAAAAGCGCCGATAAAGCGGCTTACGGGGCGCGGCCCTCGGCTGCGGCGGAAGTATGTTTTGATAACGGCGGGTGGGCGGGCATGGTCCGTCGGGGTCACGATCCCGGATCGAGCGCCGGGCGTCGAATGGGGTTTCGATATCAAGGGATGAACTGGCGCGAGAACACGCCGCGAAGATGCAGCCGAGAGCGTTTTGCACGGTTGGTGCCGCGGGTTCGAGATACTTCGGAACTCGGATACGAAAGTGGCGGAGAAAGAAGTGGCCTAAGATCGTAGCCAGGAGGAGTAGAAATAACGGCACCGAGTGAATCGATAACAGCGATAAGGGTAACGAGGAAAGAACGGAATACACGAGTCCCCGGCACAATGGAGCCTCGGGGAGTGTTGCACAAAAGCCCAGCCTCGCGGGGGCGAAAATATTTTCCTCGTAATATTATTTTCATGGTAATGCGAGCGTGACTGGTGTCAGCGCCGCGGGAGGAAACGGCGGGCGGAGGAAAATTTGGCGAGAACCGAGCAAGCTTCTGGAACGGGGCAGACTTCTGACGAGCAGCGAAATCTTTTCCACGCGGGGAAATAAAAGAGGGAGGGGCTTGTTTTCGGGGGCTACCGTCTGCGCCACGTTCGGAGGGGGCCAGAAGAAAGGGATTGTCTATTTGTTTATGCTCGTGCTTGGACGAATGGTGGAAAATGGAACGGAGGTCTGGAAATTCTAAAGGCGGACGAAGTGTAACAAACTGTGGAACATCGGGGGCAACAGAAATTCCGGGGCAGTCGCGTTAAATGGGATATCTCTGATCCGTAAGATTGCTGAAATCAGGAGGGATGCTCGTGGAAGGTGTAGCGCAGCGAAATTGTGGAACACTGACTTTCGACGAAAGACCATGTCGAGAATTACGGAACGGCACGCTGGTGGGGTATGCTCGATTTTCAACGTGATAAGGTAGCGCAGATGCTGCCCCGAGCGAAGCTTAAATCGCGAAAAGAGCAGCGGCTGCAGGAACGCCGTTGCCCCGGCTCTGAAATACGATCGGCTTAATCTCCACCACGAACCTTTTAGACTCACTGTAGGCTCTATTATTCGCAGATTTCGCTGCTGCGTCGAAACTCGGATCCGCGGGGTGCAGAATATTTCTTGAAAGGACGACGGAAGAGATAACTGATGACCAGTCGTTGGGGAAGCTTAATCAGTGTCTGTCAGAATGCTCCAAGGGTGTGTTGGCACGATTTCGGCTCCCCGAAATTTACGTAAGCCGCCCAAAATGGCGCACGGTGGAGTTCCTCGCGAGGTATATAGGTTCATGGCCGGGAGAGCTCCGTGCGAAAGATCGAAGATCGAGAACCGTGGCGGCGTGAAGGACCTCTATTCGTGCAAGGCATCGAGAACAGAGCCGTCAAGAGGTGCTCTCGAACACGTGACGCGACGTGACGTTGTGCAGAGTCCCGCTTTCTTCTGCTCGTTTGTCAAGCTACCAGCCACGTTTTTTTCGCGTTTCCACGTACACTCAATTGCGGGCTAAATTTCTGGATCTCCTGCCGCGAATATTAATATACGAAGAATCACTGCCAGCGCTGCGGGCGTCTAAATTCGATTACGTCTCTCCTCCATCTTCGGAAGAAATTATTCAATCCGTTCTCTAAACTTCACTAAACGACGAAGGGATCAAACTATCTGCCGATCAAGGGACTACCCATCTTCGCATATTAACCGGTCATCAGATAAAACCCTTCAAGTTGCGAGAGTGTTGCATGGACCAGGCGACGCTGTTCTTTTTCCATCATCCGCAGAGTTATGCCCCAATTCTCGCGCTCCCTTATCAGACTGAACCGTCTAGTTGAAATTCCCAGCGCGTCGCCTAGTCCTTTCCGATTTTCTAATATTCCAAGCCCGAATCAGCCGGGTAAATCCGCGGTATCGGCAGGGCAGGTCCGATAACCGGCCGTCGTTTATCCCGGCACGTATGCATATAACCGTAAAAACGTAAAAAAAAAAGATGGGGGAAAAAATGCTCGACGGTCGGGCGCAGATAACGCTTTATGCGAAACAAACGGTCCAGCGAGGTTCATCTCGGTGGCGGCCGCGCGCATTTGCATGCATACAGCCGGGTGCATGTAGTTACAGCGCGAGACACGAGTGAACTAGCCGCGTTCGGTTGTTCTCGAGAGCCTTACGGGGGCCGTTCCGTGGAACGGTATCCCGAGGCTGAGCCTTTTAGTATCAGCCTTTCGAGCTTGATATCGTTTGAGGTTCGGGGGAAATGATAGGGGCTCGTAAACCGAGACGGCCGTGCGAGTGGAATCCGAGAATCGGGGGGAGGGAACTGGACAATAACTTCAAATACGACACCGTTCCATAGCGAGGGATTTGTCTTCAGAGTCGAGCTTAACCTCGATACCGTTTGACATAGCGATTTGCGAATTTGGGGCGCGAAAAACTGGTAGTGCAGCTGTAGAAATGTGGAGGCTTCTGGTCTTAATAGCGAGCGTATTAAAACGCCGAGTCCGTAACGGAATTTCGAGTCCCCTCATTGAACTCTGGCATTGCGAGGGTAACGCGACCCGAACTAGTAGCTTCCACGGCCCTATCGCGTGTCTCGCCCCCATTTTCCTATATTTGTCAGCGGAAGAAGAATGGCTGCAGCATTTTCTCGGTGCATTACGCGGGAGACTCGTGGGATACAGACCTAACGACGTTGTAAAGTGGGATACAGAGGACCCAGTAAGGTGAATTCTGCCTCCAGCCGTGAGGTAGCGATAAAAGTAAATGAAATTTGACAGAGAGAACCACTGTTCTCGCACACCTTTACATCCGGGAATTAATTAGTCTCGCGGTAAGTTCGACATTAACTTGGCCACGTGTAACGAACAATATTGTTAACCAGCTTGGACGCTGGTCGACGATGTATATTCGACAAGCGACGGAAGGGAAATAATAACGTGCATGCCACTTTAATAATAACGTTGCAAGCACGCCCATTACCCTTGCCCAGATTACATGACGTCGCCGCGATAAATTCTACTTAGGACAGCGCGCTGCTCCACGTCCCGAAACAATTTCCACATCAACAAGAACATCTCTCCCATTTCCATGTTTCGTGACTTCAAACGTATTACCTCTTAAACAACGCGGCACAAAAAGGGAAAATATCGAATACCGATTGGCCAATCGATAACAAATTTCAACCCCTACAAACGGTCGAAAATTCCGTTTTGCAGAAGTTTATTCCGAATGTCCCGTGACTAGAGAGGCAATTCAGAAGAAAAGGTAAATCGAAAAGGTGGCGCGAAATTACATTGTTCCAGAATAGTTTTCTAGGAAATTGACTTTTGAACGCGCTCGGGAGATATTCTGTTATCGGATAGTTAAGCTAGTGAGAATTAAGGAGGCACTCACCCTTTTTCGACGCGTGGAAGGAGTCATCTTTCGGCACGTACTGTATATCGTACTCCAGCGTGGTTTTTGGCAGGATAAGCCTGTCTTTGTTGATCTTGTACACGGCATACTTGAAGGCCAGCTCCGTACTGCTATCCTTTTGGTCATGAGTGAATATAGCACCTGGAACGAGCGGATGAACGGGTTAGAATGGCGACGTCAGTGTCCCGCTAATATTATTTATTTCATTTTAATTTATTTTCTTACGTTTCTATTTATATTTACTACACGCTTTGTATCTTCCGTATTCCAAAGGGTTTGCCCGTTAATAATAATAATAATAATATCGTTTTCGCGTTGGCGACGATATTCGCGACGAAGAATGCACCCTTCCATGGCGATATACTTAAAACTCGCTGACCCCGCTATTCCTGCCGACCGAAGGACAAGTGCTCCACGATGCATTCTATTAACTGGCCCAGAATAATTTTCAACGTGCCCAATTAATTCCCGCCAGCCACTCGATCCTATCTAACGTCGACCGTCACTTTTCACTTGCCGCGAACGATACTGCCTACGAGCGTCAGAATTTTCGTTGCCTCGCCGTTCGTCGGACAAGCCGGTGTGTCATTATGTAGAGATGGCACTTGATAACGGTTCAACACCAACCGATTTGCATTCTGAGTGTCCGTCAATCGCCTAATGGCGGATTCTTCGAGTTCTCTCGCGAGTCGAGGGGCGGAGCAAGCTCGTTTACTAATTGCTGATCGATGCTTCGGAACCAAGCGAGGCCGCGGCCACGAGCATGTCAAGGACTTGCCTGTACGTGTACAAATGCATACACATATTGACAGTAAAGCCTCGCTCGAGAGCTCGGGATCTCGCGGACACTAAATATTCAACGCCTCGTACACGTGCGAAACTATTAAACGGAATTGTAAGCAGCTAAATCGTCGGGTCGAACGGAACCGCCTCCCCGGGGCTGACACAAGCTTTGCTCGCACTACTGTTTCCTTTAGGGGGGCATCATTTCGCCCGCTCGCAAATCCGATCGAGCGTCGAACAAAGGAGACACCTCGGGCAAATGAAAACAAGCTTCCCCCAGGATACAATAGCGACGGAGCGTGATGGGCAAATTTTATTTTTTCCCCCTCTCCGGCGGGAGAAGACACCCGCAAAGAATAGGGGACACCAGGCTCGCGAGTTTTCAAGTGTCCTTCCAAACAGAAGTATCGGGAAACGAGTTAGGATCTTCAGCCCTCCCCTCATTGTTCGGAACCTCTACTATCTACTTATTGCGGAAAGTAAGCAGAGGGAAGATCGACCTGGTATTTTAAGAGACGCTGTAGACAAAAAGCTGCCTAGACAATGGTGAACGGTGAATAGCCGTAACTCCTAACTCGAACTAAGTTAGACCAGAGATGCACAGTATGCTACTTAATACCAGGAGGACAGAATGATGGGGAACGAAAGTCGGGCGACACACAGGGTAGGAATGCTTGTAATTTGACGGTACGGCGAGAGATGAAGCCTAGAGACGCATCCGTACTATGCACAGATATAAACAGAAGTTTCAGAAGCGAGCAGCCTCGCGAACAAGAAACAAGGCAACAGAGATGAAAAATTCATCTCTGCCGCGGATGTAGGCGACCAGAAAAGCAGAGGTGTTATGCGATCGTACTAAGGGGAACAATGGGGAAGGGGGCAAAAGAGTTCAAAATGCGCTGGGCAAGAGACAGAAGACAGAGGATAGAGTGGGAGGACGAACGAAAAGAGAATCTTGAACGCTATGTACTCTGTAAGCTGCGTCCCTTCGCGTTCAAGGGAGCCTTCGAGCTCGCGAAATCCATGAATCCCGGCTAACGTGGACGGGCCAGTCCCCCGTTTCGGTCCTCGGGCATAATTAATTAGGAAGGAGGCGAGCATTAATCGAGAGCTCCGCAGGGTTGCGCTGAAGAATCGTCCTTTTGTTGCTGAAGAATGGCCACGTGTCCTGTGGCAGCGGAGAGTTATCAATTTCCGTGCACGAGGACTCCTTCGCGGAGAGGCGTTTGCTATCTAAAATCCGGTCGCCCGAGGCCGGGACAGTGATGAACGATGGACGAGTAATCGGAATGTAGTCGCTTTCATCGGCTTTCCCATCGCACCGACCCCTCCATTCATCCTGCTGGGCGTTAATTTCAGGCAAACTACACGCGCGAAACGATGTCGATCGCAAACAGCCCCGCGGCTCTGGGTCGAGAATGTTATTCAGCTTGCTTTCCCCCATCGCCGGCGAAGCCCCCGAGGAAGCGCACACGCCCCCGAGGGGGGTTAGTTTCGGACGTGAATGCCGAAACACAGGCATGCAGATGTCCTTCAAAGGTAGGATCCCCGCAATTTCCTTCGAAAAATATCCTATTTCTGGGCGAGCTTTATTGCCGGGGAGCATAACGGCGCGAACAGGGTGACCCCTATCAAAATCGAGGCCACCTTGGTGATTGTCCGGGGGACGCCTCTCCGCGAAGCCTTCGGATGACCGGGTGGCTTTGAGCGTCTCTTCTGAGACAGTTTGTCTTCGGGCGAACACGCTATAAGAGGGCTACTCGATGAATAAGGGTGGCGAGAGTATTGCGACCATCGCCTAGACCAGCTTTAGTAAAAAGCTGCGCTTAAACGTTCCTCAGCTTTGATCTACCTTCCTCCCTTTCTTCGGCGATGCCTTTTGAAATCTGGGAATCGGGACGTGTACCCGCTTTCGACGCTATTCTCAGCCTGAAAAGACTTCGGCTGGACGCAACGGAGAAGCGAAAGAACGAGGTGCGAGGGGCATGATCATTTACGAAGTCTAATGGCGGTAATCCCGGCGCGGAAGAGCGCGAGACGAAATGCCTACAAATCGGCTAACTGGCAAGAACGAGGAAAAACACGAGGCCGCTCGTGCATTGTGGCAGGAAAACACCCTTTCGAGCCATTCCTTCCCCTCTGGGGAATCTTTAACCTCTCTCGGAGGTACTTTCCCTCAGTTGTTCCCTCGGTTGCCGGTGTATCCAGCTAATCCATTTATCGGTGTACAAGCCGGTACCTTTGCTGCTCGACCCTCTGTTTCTCAGCTGGTCCAGGGGTTGCAGAGTGCATCTCGGCCCCTCTGGAAGAGCGATAACTACAGGCCCACGTTGGAATCGCAGACTGCTTCTTTCGGCGGTTTCTTTCGTGCCCGAGAGAGAAGGAAGCCGTTAACGGCGCCGCTTTATCATTCGTCGTTTAAATGGAGGGTTAAGGAGCCCGGCTAAAGTACGTGGTCGGCGGGATAGTTTCTTTCGGGTAGCTAGCTCGGCGAGAATTATGGCGGAGAAGTGGACCGAACACCACCTGCTGTTGCAGTATCAGGGAAACGTTGGTTATGGGTCTTGCTGCAACTTAGCCCGAAACTGTCGCAGTCTCAATTATCCTCGGGAGGAGCATTTCGGGGTGATTCGATCTCGAGCCAGCGGCCGGAAGCAACGCCGCCGATTTTATCGTGGAACGCACACCTTTCGGGAATCAATTTTTCAATTTCATACGCTGCGCGGCATCATCAATTCATGAAGGTTTCTGTATTCTACAGGCGGGTTTTCTTGTACACCCGGGCCCATTCGCGAGATGATATTGCAGAATCCACGCCCTGTTAAAGATGGATTACGCGAGCACCAGTTAGCACTGCAGGTAGAAGAAGTTTCAGGGGAATTTCTGCTGGTATCATAGAGAAGGGCCATGAATGGCACGCGCATCGTATTGAAAGCACACGCGTCGAAAGAAGCTCGTATTGCAGAAATAAACGAGCTTATCCTATCGCATCCATTTTCGACGTAATCTTCGCAAATCCTAAGGGCTCAGGATAACGTGGCCCAGGATTGCTGCAGGTTAATCTTCATTTCTGTGGAACTACGTACAGTAGCGTGGCTTGATACACGACGACGCCGGATAAATCTGAAATATCGTAAGGAGGCAGGGAAGGGTTTAATACCCCGATCGTTTGCGCCACGACGATGGTCAATCTTCCTCCACCATTTTTATAGAGATTCGTTGTGCGACTGTGGGAGAATCGAGGCGCAGACGAAGACAAAGACGAAGACAAAGATGCAAGACACTGTCCGTTTTCTGGCATCAAAGTCGGGAGACCCTATATTCTATAGGTATTAACAATGTAGGAGTTCTGCGATCCCATAGAATATTGAATCAATATTCAAGAACTAACTATGGAGTTTACGAGAACGTGCCTCTAATTTTAATCAAAAAGCTTCCGATGCGAAGATTCGTGGAGGTCTCATTAACGACGCCACCAGACTCCTCGTTATGACGCTGCGATCTTGCGTAACTGTTTCGAATTAAAGAGGATGCGACGAGGAGGGAAATAGTCGAAGAGAAAATAAAATCGTGGTACCGCCGAGCAGGGCTGTGTGTACAATAGCGTTCCGAAATCACAGCAGACGAGAATCTACGTTTCCAACGCCGCTTTCTCTACAGGCAATCGCGATAGTTGGATCTGTACGTCCGAAATTTAGCGAACTCCCTTCGTACTTTATCCTCGTTTTACGCTCGCAGCGGGGAAGTAATTGCATTCCCCAAAAGGACAACGGCGAGGAAGAAAAACGAAGGAGCGTCAAGGAAGGCGGTGGTAATCGAATAAAAGAAGTTAATCGAAGTGACTGGGGGGACGGGTTCGCGAACTCGCGAATTAGATCCGATCGTCCGAGCATTTGGAATCCGCGAGGATTAGCATACGTCCCCGCGCCACGGGACGAACGTCCTCTAACTTCCTCCTTTCGTTGAGGCGGTTAACGAGCACCGGAAGTTAGCGCGCTCCCGCCGGAAGGGGAAGACTTTTAGAGGGCCGCGAAACGTCGAGGGAACACGGGCGAATCTGGAATCCCTCCTGTTTACATCCTTCGAACGGGGTGGCTAACAAATCACGCAGGAAGATCTCAGTCGCGTCCAAGCACCGTGAAACGAAAAATGGGGCGGGGGATTTTTGAAATTCAAATGCAGGGATATTGTCTCGAGGGCGAGGCGTATGGTTGGCAGACTCTGTGCCGAGGAATCCCAAGGAAACGCAGACAGCCCTGAACGGGTGTCTGGGAATGGGAGTTCCACTTCCTTCAGATAGCAGGAAATCTCTCGTTCCGATAAAACAGCGCGGAAGTCGATCAGGCCAACTTCCGTCTCGGTCTCGACGAGGGAACCGCGTGGTACACGAAGATACTTCCATGTTAAACCCCCTTACTCGATCTCCTTCAGTTGCTCAGCTGTACATCTCGCCCAGTCAAGCTGGCTCTCTTCGAGCTGCTCATCCTTCTCGATTACTCTTACCCGTTGGTCGCGGTTAAAGTTTGTTATTTCTGCTCATGACGCGACAAATTCAATCTCCGCCCCCCCTTCGACAGGTCGATAGAGCATCCCGATCGGAAAATATCCGTCTCCCTTTGGGATTGAGTGTCTTTCCGGTCACAGAAGTCCCGTGGAATTTTTACAGATTCGCTCGACGGTGTTTCAGACTCGATCAGAGCCTCTCGGCGAGCTGGGGCGCGATAGAGGCACTCCCGCGACGAGGAGGGTTTCAATCTCTGCGGCATTACGTTGCACCGAACGATGAGCGAGCTTTGAAGAGGGCAATGCTGGGACGCGATTTTTCGTGAATTCCTCAGCGTCCGGGCATCCCCCGTCGACGGTTTGGAAAGCGGCGAACGAAAATATCGAATCCCGTGACGCTTTAGGATTACGCGACGCCACGCGTCACCGGTTCAGCGTGCAATAATTCTGAGGATTACGGCGTGGTCCCGATCCATGCGCATCGCCGCCGTGGTTCTGGGCCCCGGGCACGGCAGGGAACACGATGAATGGACCAGTTTTCCAGCAGACCGTGAGACACTGCGAACTTTACATCGTTTTGCCCAGCCGGACGGGGAACAACGCTGACGACACAGTTTGCTACCGCTGTTTCCGTGTTCCCAGAGAACTCCGCGCGACGACGTAGCTTTGATGAATTATTACGGCGGCTGGCGGCCGTTCCTCGCGGCAGACGTGTCGCCGAAAGCGTTCTTTTTCCGCCGACCACGGGGTTAATCGGGACAGTGGTACAGAATAAAATGGAATGTTCGCGGTAACAGAAGCGCCGATCTGGTTTATTCTAAATCCTCCGGTTCTATCCAAAAGTATTCCCGTTCACCGGGTCAAAATTCACGCTTCCAGTATCCATTGAGTTACAAGTTCACCGAAACTTCCCCGCGCTACTAGAGTTGCTCGTTTCGCAGTTGAATAGACGACGCAATAAGCGCGTCAACGGTTGCCTCGCTCCAAGTGTATTCTAAGTTCGACTCGTTAATTAACTTAAGGAAATTGCGCATAAACCGAGAGCCAATCTGCTCAAAGGAATAATCGATTCTCTCGGAAGGGCGAAGTTAAACAGCGGCCCCTGCAGTGGCTATAATGGAGAGGCGTTGAGGAAGATTTTGCCTGTCCTTCATAACCGTGACACGGTGCCTCCGCAAGGCGAAGCTCCCGCCGCAGCGAGGAATTACACGACCACCGGCGCTTCTTCTTTTGTCCCGCCCGTTGCCGGCTACGCCAGCTTAAATTCCTATTGGCCGTCTTTCTCTGTCCGACAGCCGTTTCCGTTGGCGTGGCGAGCGAAGAAGAGGGACCGGGCTCTCGTCGCGGGCCACCTTTTCACGGACGAGACTGGAATTCCATCGAGTGAAACGGCACTCCAAGAAGATAAGAACGAGGAAGAGAAAGCGTGAGAGCGGGATACAGGGGTTGGGTAGAAATAGAACGTGGGTGCAAGGGGCGGAAAGGGGAAGAACAGGTGGGAGAGATTCTGTCGCGTAGTCTCCAAGGTATTTCGAAAATCACTCCTTCCGACCAAAGGCACTCGCCCTCGCAACCCGCTCCGCGTTCTATAGCTCCACTACTTTCCCTCGAGAGATGCACGAGGAGGAAAAAAGAATCGGCGTGAAAGTCAGTCGCGGAAACGGACTAGCGCGGATACGACTAGTCGAGGGGAGACAAAAGTACAGAGGCAAGCGAGGTGGGGAGTGCCTGGGATAAGAGAGCGAAGACGCGAGGCTGGATTCGTGGAAAGTGGAGTAGAAGTTTTTGCGAAACTTTTCCATTCGGCGGAGACATTATACCGAGTGTAAGAAGCGTCCACCCCACCTCGCCGCGAAGTTGGAGGTTCCCGGGCGAAAGAGGACAACGATGGATCGCGAATGAAACGGCGGGCGAAGCTTCTAATTGTTCATGCAATTCTTACGAGCCCTCGGGAGAGCTGTCTGTCGCGCATCCGGTTACCCTTCGGATCACCGGCCGACCCACGGTCTCAAACAACTTTCAGAGAAGTGGATTGGTCGCGCGGCGAGGAAGATAGCCAGCAAGAAGCGTCAGGGACCGATCGATGACGACGTACTTGTCCCGTCAGCGACGCTTTCGCCGCGAATCGCGTAACCCTAATTCGAGCTGATCGAAACCGTAGCGGTGTGAGTTGCTGGCAGGCCGGTTTCTGGGGCGGATTTCCTATCGCGAAACTCCGTTATCCGACCAACTCTGTTAATCGATGCCCTTTATTATGGGGCCGGCAATCGTGCTAGCGAATGATGATAATTCGAGCCATTAACGTCGCGCCCTGTGTCGCCTGTCCAGTTTCATTAATCATCCCCCCGCTGCGGTGACTTTTTGATAACGTATCGCTTATTGCACCCTATTTCCCGTGCTATCGTTCAAGCGTTGAATTAGGCGACATGATCCACAGCGACGCGATTGAAATCGAACTGTGCATAGAAATAGGCGGACCACTCGTTACGATGTAACTGAAGCTCAAAAGCTCGCGAAATTATAGGTACACGTTGAAGGTATACAAGCTTAAGTCTTAAGAAGACACTCTGCTTACGAGAAAATTATTCCACCGCGCCAAGAGATCGTCGAACTTCGCTGCCGAGGGGCACAGTCGAAGACTCTCAGGCACCGCGCTTTATCAAACAGCCCACTCCGACGCATTATCGGTGGCCAGGGCGTGAAATTCTGGCGCGGACGTAACCGTGAACGTTAAATTCGCGGGACGTCGCGAATATAAGTCCCGACAAAGCTGCGGCGGGAAGAACGAAATTCGGACCGCCGTAATTAATGGCCGGCTAGCGAGTGATTAATAGTTTGAGCACGCCGCGTCGCCCCCGACACGCTGGAGTTTATCGTCGAGCACGCCACGGGCGTCTCTGCCTCTCCGTCGCTACGGAGTTATTAAACTAATGCGACTCGTTAGTAGTTCGCGGCCCCTCTGGCCATCAAGGAATTTCGGCCGGACCCGAAATCCCGCGGATAATCGCCGAGAGCGAGAGTGTCCCGCACGGCCTGTCTCGGCCAATCTCACGCTGACATTCATCTCATTAACGAGCCGTATCGTTCCCCTGCAAAATACCTGCCGAACCCACCGAGCCGCTCGGTATATCGAGCTTAATCGCTCGCGCCCACGGAAATCGATTGCCCTCGGCGGCGCGTGGCCGTCCGCTCGCTCGAGAATGTTTGCTGGCAACATCCGCGAGGCAGGATTCAGATCGAATCCCGCGATCCTCCGGTGTCGCGCGACGATTTCAATCAAAGATTAAACTTTTTCAGCGGCGCAGCCCCGGCGAGCGCGTTTATGAATATTGAAAAACAAAGGCTGATTGGAAATTCAATGCCCCGGCGCACATTCCCTTCGGGGAGCGGCGACCTTTGCAATTTCGATGCTGTCGAGCGATTATCGGGGCGAGGGTGTTACAGGCTGGCGGAACTGAGGCGCGACTCGTTTCCGCGCGCTGGCCAAGTAGTAGAGTTCGTTAAAAGTCGGGCGGCGTGGACTTGCAGGGGAAGAAGGAGGGAAAGGACAGAAGTTAGGTGAATTCTAACATTTTTCTTTTAATATCATTGATGAATTAATTAGAGAAAATCGTTGGTGTGCATTGTATCACACTTTGGGGGAAGGTATGACCTTTGAAACATTGAAACGAGGTATTTTACGAACGTATCTCGCGTAAAGGGCGAACTGCCGTTGGAAGCGTAACGGTTTCGGATCACGCGTGGAAATTCGCGCGACCGTGGAGTATCCAAAGCGTGTCCGGAGGCTGTTCGCGTATGCACCGTTCGAAATTGGCCTCGTTAATGCGCCGCATCGTTTCACGGTGAGCGAAACCTGGCAGCAACTCTGTCACAAGCAGAAACGAGGCCGACTGCGCGCGAAATTCGTCAACCGGCGGCGTCATTAAGCGCGCGATCGACTTTCGCCGGCTCCACTGGCCCCGTGTGTAATTAGTAATCGACCGTTATATTTGATCGCGTTACGGTTCGCGCGTATCTCTTACTCGGGGCAGGTATACACCGTCCGATGGGCGATTTGTACACGCAACTTTCATCCCCACAGCTCGTTGACAAGCCCAGCTAGCAAGAAACACCGCGCTCGCGCCAGGATATATAGAAGTGTTACTCGGACCGAGCACTTCGAAGTATTGACAAATTGAACGGTGTCGAACGGGAAAAGAGCACGCGTATCCCGCGGCGCGGCTGTCAGTCAACGTTACCGGGGCGCGGGAAAAAAATTCTGTAAATTTCTCGCCACTGCGAAACAAAGCCGTACAGAATCGACGACTGACACGTTTGTACGGCTCGTGTCAGCGATCAATGACCGCTGACCAGGGGGGGCTGAAAGCTCCGGGATGGCAGCAGTGTTCGGCGTGGAAATATAATATGTGTGGGAGTAAAGGTTTTGCAGTCTGAGTGAAATCTTTAGGAGAAAGGCTTCAGGCAACGCTGACAGACGACTGCGGAGTAGCCTGCTCCCGCTTCTCGATCGAACTATGCAATTCGAAAGCTCGCGCAAATGATTTTAGTTCAAGCTTCAATAATTGATACATTGCTACAATCCATCCTCTATTAACAACTCCGCTGTGGCGCGCTCGACAGCCCGCGGACAACTCAATATTAACTTCAACGGTCCCGATACTTTTATTGGGATCCACTATTGAAACAGTGATGTAACTATTTGATGTTCGTAATGCAATCGGACGCGTGACCGTTGCGTACCGCTGGCTGGTTGGCGATATGAACGATCGCCTCGTGAAAACGCTGAATTACGTCGAGCGGAATGAACGTTAGGAGGTTCGTGCGCCGGTCACGTTTTATCGCGAGGATTAAGTAGCAGCGGCGTCACGCGAGCCCCAGCCGAAAGTTCCTCGGCTTGATCCAGTTGTTCCGAGCGGGACAGGGGAATTGATTTCACGGGATTCCCGGGGACGTACCCGCGATAACATTAAGATAGAAACGGCGCCGGGCGTTTGCTAGACAATCCAATAGAGATCCAATAACGGGGGAAATGTATCCTCAGCGATCGATCGCGGCCCTTTCTCGTTCGCTCCTCCAGATACTTGGCGCGGCGGATACGCTTGTCCCGGAGCCCGCAAGATGCGTCGAGTCCCAACGAATACTCATGATGCTTTCCATGAATACGAAATCAGCCCCTCGTAAGTCTCAGCTTGTTCTTCGTCGCGGCGCGTCTAAGCGCGTGAAGCGTGGCGCCACAACCATGGAAATTGAGTTCGCCTCTCCGTCGATCGGGCTCGCGAAAGCGGGGTACGTTCTTAAGGAATACGGCCGATAGAATTCCCTTTTATGACACTTTGACTGCGACCGTATTATCGAAAAGCTGACCGGCGTAAGCGTTACTACGAAACGAAATGTAAGAGGGTGGAGGAAGGTTTGAGGGGCTTCCCAGCGCTTTCGTCTTTTGGGTACCCGATGAATTAGAGGCAGAGGAAGCAGTCGATTTCACGGAAGGCAACGAACCGTTCGAATCAATGGTCGACAATCGACGGTTCCGGTAAGGTATTCATGGTAACACCCCGTTGTCGTAATTCATTTATAGAGACCGCCCTTTCGGGCCACGGGGAATGTCGCCCCCTCGCAAGGTAGTCGTAATCGATTTCGCTATCCTTAGACTGCTCCAGCTCCCAAAGGGAAATAATTATATGCACTTGTACACGTTAGGGGCCATTATGCCCATCTTTCATTCGACGCTCTTCGCGCGAAACTCGTCAACACGCGGCCTTTACGTTGTTATCCATCTGCATTCAGTTACACGTTCACTTTACAGTCGAAGAGCGCGCATCGTAATGGCCTGAATGGTAGCTAAACACTTCGATGATTAAAGAATCTGGAACTGTATTATTAAAGAAATTGGCAGTAGGCTCGGCTTGTTACTTAAAATGGTAATGGGACACCAAACTAAATCAACGAATTCTTGGCTCTACTCCACGTTAATATAGCTTCCACCTCGAGCCACGCAGAGAATTAACATTTTTCAATATTCCACACCGCCGTGGAAGAATAGCCGGGGAGTAACGAATCAGACTTTCATGAGGATTAATAAATATAATCCGCGGACCTATCCGCAGGCTGATCGTGTCTCCGGAAGGGAAGCATGGTGGCTGGCTCGATGAAGGAGGCTGAGATCGAGCTCCGATTATTAGAGGATGCACCGGGACATTATACATGACGCAGTAGCCGGAAATGGCGCAAGCGGGTCGATGCACCTGCCAACCAAGGCGACGAGTGTACTCCTGAATAATGCAACGAGATCCTAGATTCGAATTAACGTGACTGCCCTTACGCGCCAGGATAAACGTCCCGAGCACACGGGGCAATCGTGACGATAGTGTTCTTCCACATGCGACGTAATTCAAGGGGGATGAAAATTCCGCCAACTATCCCGATATTCCTTTACTTCAACTAAGTTCGCCAAGTCGGATTTTTCTCTAACCTATGGCGACTTTAAATCGACGAATTCTTCCCTCCACTCTACCTTCAACCCTTCAGATTTACCCCAGAAAGAATGTAAAAAGAAGTGCTGTTTATAAAAAACGAACAAGTTTTTAAAATTTTTCTTTACAATGGTTTGAGAGACGACTTGACCATCTCACCCCTCAAGATCCAATGTCTAAAAATTTGACGGACATTAACAGCTGAAGACTTCACGAAGTTACACAGAAGACAATGCACATCTTGGACCATAAATCCAGCAGACCCGGATAAAAGTTCTCGTTATCGCCGGTCCCTGTTCCTCCTTGTAGACATTCTGTTATCTCCGAGGAGCGAACAATCGAGTACTAATGACCGCGTCTTGGCGGGTGTTTATCTGGCGTTGTCGTAGATCGGAACCCGTCTTGCCGAGACAATGAGCTTGTCGCAACGTGCCCGTTGAATTAATATTACCGTTGCAGAGGGCTTCAACAACAAGAAGCACGGGTCCGTGACGTTTTGCCGTGCTCGGAACACGCGCCGCTTTAGAGCTTTACGGGAAAGCTACGGTTAAGTCGATTAAGCGTAATTCCGGAGGAGGCGAGCCCCGTAAAAGCAAACCCGAGTCGAAATTCTCGAAATCTCTGGCATTTCGTGGCCAGCCACCGTCCCCGCTGACCGACCGCGGCTGCTCGACTTTTATCCGTGTTAAACGAGGAGGAGTTACGGTTTATTGGATCGGAGGTAATGAGACGTGTTTTTCAGGGCGCGGTTTCGGCGTAACAGGATCAGCAGAACTGGAAGCAGGGCTGAGAGTAGGGAGCGCGAGCAGATTACGAAGCAACGCTTTGTGAAAAAGCTCCTTTGGGGTTCTGCGGCGGGAGGGGGGGGGGGTGTTGATGGCGGAGACGGCGTGGCGCGGAATAAAACACTCCAAGTGAACCGGTGGAGAGTTATACTCCTCAAGAAAACGTTCGAGCGCCACTCGAGCACGGGAGAGAAATTTTGAGACGCTTCGGAAATAAAATTGGCAACGTCTCCATTGGAAAATTGCAGTCGCCGCTCGAAACAAAACGGAAATCCAAGGTCTGCCAAGATTGTGAAGTCGAAATTGTCTTTTCATGCGATAGCGCAGAAGCGTTTTACCACCGTATTATCTACAGGCTCCGTTCCGTTACCTACACCGAAGAAGCAGAAGCTTTTTCAACATTTTTGAATCGCACAGCGGTTAGCAGCCTCGAAATTAATTACCAGGCAGCGTTCCAGGGGGATGTCCACCCACGAGGACCACGCGATAATTGTAATTTACGAGAGGCGGGGTGTATTAGCGTGACAAGTCGAGAAAAGCCCCGGGGGCGGTGGTGGGGGTTAATTCAAGGGGGGTCAGAGCGAGGGTGGCAGCCCCTGAAAGCGTGGCCCGACCCCAAAGGAGAGATACGCGGGGGTCAACGTTCCCGATTCGCGACTGGCAAAGATCCAATCTTATCCGGCTCGGGCGATGCATCTTCCGGGAAATATTTGCCGTTTCCTGTCGGGCTTTTCAGCCTAGCTTACAGGGTAGACACTGATCGAGCGTCAAACTGCAACCGTGTCTCGATACTTGCGGCCGTTTTTACCACAGTTTCGCCAATATGCCCGAGAACGTAGCCGCGCTGGAAGCTGGGGATACTTTGGATGGCCCTTTCGCGATAGCTTCTCTATTGATCGATGAAAATGTTTAAGGAGCGGTGATTGATCGCGTTTGTGGGGCTGCCCGGGGACAGAAGCTCTTTGAGGCTAAATAAACGCGCGGCCTGAGCGGATTATGCACCGTAATATCGAACGAGCAATATGCGAAAGAAAAGGAGACGAGCGGAATGTTGGCGACGGGAATTGATTGTCATATCGGTGAAACGTGGAAGGTAGGTAAGTTGTGAATGATGGTAGTTTACGGTGACACGTTAATGGGATCGAATAACTTGCATTTGGTAATAGAGAGTGAACATTTCGCATCCCCACTATCGGATAATAAGCCCCCTAACTTACGCATTTGCAGGCGTAGTTATTGGATATGCATCTATTACGCTCTACCGAAATCGTATACGGGGTGGTGTATCAACAAGATGGTCAATGGAATTTTCATTAACCACCCCCGGTGTATAACAGACCCGCCCGCGAATTAATTGACGAATAGTCTCGCCGTTGCTGCAATCCCGCGGGGACATTCCTCTAATGCCTCTATCGATTCTTCGAGCCGCAACAGTTAAACCGAAATCCAATTAGCCGCTCGTCAATAAATAACCAACTTCCGCGGTAACCGCATTTACGATTTCCACGCCTCGCCGCTGTCTTTTCACGTCCCTACTGAGACCCGTGACCCGAGCAATGCGAGAAATCCTAATTACGAAACGGGGAACGAAAGAAGAAAAATTAAAGAATCTAAACAGCTCGAGGTATGCTTAAGCGAAAGATCCGCCGAGTGGCGTGCGAAGGGGATCTGCGTGAAATTAATGGTAGCAAAGTTACCCTCGAAGCGAGTCGAACGAGAAAAATCTAGCTTCGCGTGCGATGGTGATTTTTCCACGGGCCAATCGCAGAAAGATGTTTAGCTGGAACGGAGCAATAGTTAGAAATCCGACGAGTTCAGGGGTAGTTGGCTGAAGCCCTCGAGGGTAATCGCATTATGGCTCTCGTGTATGGCTCTCATTACGTCCCCGCCGACACCCCATCGCCCCTACCCTCTCCTCGTACCTGGGACGAACGGGTTGAAGCTTCCTCCAACTGTGGCCTGGCGTCCTCTGCCCAGACGTCCCTGTCACCACGGTTTTTTCGCGGGTGGTTGCTCTGCCCCGCGGCCACGGCGATGGCGTAGAGGCACGAAAACGAACCGAAAGAGCTGAAGTTAAACAGGATGAACTATAACCCTATAAACGCCGCGCGTTGTCGTAACCGTGCTTCGTGGAACAATGCGGCTTTCCTTCGACCCGACAGCTCCCCGGGCGTTCTGTTACGCAAGTGCTCTTTCGCATTTCTTCTTTCTGTTTCAGGGGCTCGCGAATTGCTTCGATCCGCGGCCACTGTGGTTATCGAGTGGCTCGTGGTGCTGCGGCTGCACAGATTTAGTCGAGGGGATCGAATACCGCGAGGTGTGGCAGGGATCACGATATCGCTGCTCTTAATTGCGAATTACTAATTTCTTAATTAAATATCCCCCTCGAACTTCTCAATCTTTCTTCAATTTTCACTCCGTTCCTGTCTATCGACTTGAGCTGAAAGCCATTACCTCGCAATGTCAGTTATTCAAGCCCCTCCTCTTCTCCACAGTGACTAATTACCCGCACTTTTATGCTGTATAATTCTTAACATAAGTTTCCGATGAGTGGGTCCTTCAGAAAGCTTTTAACGATCAATGCGAAAGCCAGCCACCCTCTCCCGCGTTTTACAGAAAGGCATTGAACTTGGAAGCTGTACGAGTAATAATCTGTAGAAACATGTCCGCTGCCCTTCCCTAATGGTTGTAGTTCGGCACAACTGGTCGTTATCGAACTCCCATCGTGGAACAAAGAGTCACGTACACCGAAAGGCGCTTTACCGATACGATACGTGTGGCGAGTCGGTGCTAATAGCGAATCGATCCTGCACAAACGTCACACGGAGACCGTTCGAGTTCCTCTAGCGAAAATTTCGCCGAGTCTATGTCTCCCAACTGCTACTACTCTTCTAACCGACTCGTCAATTGACTTTGGACAATGGCCATTGTTCGCTGACACATATGTGGCATCGCCGAGCGCGGCCCTTTCTTACCGGGCTTTATTTCAGCCGCGGGGCATCTTAGAGGCTGAATGGACACGACATTTGTGTCACGACGTAGACCAGTGAATTGTTTCGTGTCGTTAAAGCGCTGGCTGCCAATTCTAGCGGCTCCAACAGTCAGCTCAACGAGGGAACATATCAAATTGCTTAGAGAGCATTGAGAAATTTCACAAGCAGCTCTAGAAAGCTGAAGAAGCCCAATAGTTGATAAGCGGGTCGTCCAATATCGTTAATCAAAACGATCCGATCTCCTTTCTTCCAGAAACTTGGTTCGATTCCACCGACTCGGTATACCCGCGCGGCCTAATGGCGCGAAAAAAAGTTATCAGACCATTCATCTGCCCTCTCGGGAAAAAAATGATTTCACGGGCCCCGGACGCGTAATCCTTCGCGAATCCTCGCTAATGCTCTTATCTGCCACAGGATTAACAAGCCTATCGGTGTTCGCCGCGTCGCGTCCGAGATAAATCGACCCAGTCCACGATGCATCGCGCGTACACAGCCTGTTCCGTTATTATCGCCGTTAACGCCGCTGATAAGCCCAGCGCGTTCGATCCGGCGCCCCTGGAGAAGTTAGGCAACGACCTGGCGGATTGACTTCGGGCAATGGCAATTGTTTCCGTGATTCCGCGGGGATGGTTCGGATAACAAGCCGTTATACGCGCATAAACTAACGAGACGGGGCACAACTAGAAGCTGGATAGCGGAAAGAAGTGGCCGAAGGAAACAGATTACTTCGAGAACGAAAGAGAATACGTTGTTCCAAGATGACTCGATCGAAGCGTAAGGCTTCTTCCACGACCAGACATTGAATTTTTCGATTCAATCGCCTCAACTCCGTCGATTTTCTCTTTCTAAACCGTGGCTGCTGAGAATTCGGAGTTGAATCCACGGTACAATCGATTCTCCCGCGACGAGACACTTCGATGATGTACTTTGGAATTCCGAGCATGCGACACGCAAAGTGGCTGACTTATCCAAGACTTTTCCACTAGCTCGCGGAACTGCTACTGTCACTGACAGGAAAGATGGTGTTCTAATTATCCGAGATGGAAATACTATCAATTCCCTGCGAATCGATAACATAAAAAATATAAAATCTATCCAATGTCACGTGTTCAGGGAAGTATTTTCTCTATCGAAGAGATACGAGTGTTACGCGGAAAAAATATGGAAATGAAATGCCAGGTCGAACCATAAAGCGACAGCGGAACCATTCCACGCGCGTTTCCCTCTGGCTCGCATTAAATATTAAAGCCCACAACATATTTCGTAGATAAACGTTTCCCGTACTGTGGAAGACATTAAAGAAACCCCCCGGCGCGGTTCGAGGAACTTTACGACGGGATTTGTGGATAACGTTGCGCATATTTTCGAAGATTCGGATGAGTTAAAAGGCCCCCCATCTTGCCGTTGTTAGCGTCCCTTCCCTCTATCTCACGGTGGAATACTTTTCAGGGAACAGAGATTCGTCAGAGAGTGAATGAAATTCCCATGGAGATAAGCAACATTCTTTCTGCTAATTACAATTGGACGCAAGGCAACATATTAGCGAGCTTTCTACACTCGCGGTGTGCGCCCTGCGGCGATGTTCGTCAAAGGGACAGCGTCAGGAATGCGAGGGCTGATCCGAGCATGGTTCAAAGGGCGCAGAGTGGGACTCCGGCTGAATAACGCGTCAGGCCAAAGTGAATTAGGGGCGTTGATAACCCTGGTAAACATATTCAGCCGTCTAACATGCCGCGGGGTAGTGACGATATCTTCGGAGCTATCGTCACGACGAAAAAGGAAGCGTTCGAATCTAGCTTCTATTTCAGTTTCATCCAGCACTGTTCAAACCGATCTGGAACACGGAACATAAATCCTTGCCTGTACCAACCATGGCAGACCAAGCAAACCGTTGATATTCCTATCGTTACTCAGCCCAGCCTCGAATCAAATGTTCAACGACTCCGCTGTCCCCCGTTCTCGTGTTCCCTATGATCGACACGTTATCGAACACCAGAGGGAAGAACTGACGCGTGGAAAAGGGGGACGAAGCTACAACCTGTCAGCCTGTCTCAATCTTCGACATCTTCGGCATGATTTGCGAAACTAATGGCAATAATCCATCATCGAGCCGAGTGACTGGCAGCGGGTCAATGATTCCCCTCTCGACTTACAGAGTCAACCCGAGTAAAAGCGAGGAGCACCTCCGGGCGGGGAGGTTAATCCCTCCGAGCTGACAAACCGACGAGAAATTTCGCTCTTTGAATATACCAGCGCGATGTATTCCAGTCGAAAGGGGAATTTATACGTCGAATGTGTTCGAGTCGCCTTTAAATCTCCGTGCCTCGCGAATATTTCCCTCCGGGGGGAGACTTATTCTATTCATTCAAATTCACGAAATCCCACCCCGCACCGCCGTCAGGTTCGACCGTATCCGGGACACGCGTCCGAGGCTCGTCCTTCTTTACGAGCGAGGGACAAGGCGGACTCGAACAATCTCGAAATTCTTCCGCGAGCCCCGCCGAGACGAGGCCGGTAACCCACTTACATGCAAAACCGTCCTTCCGCTCGATTTACCTCGTCCTCTTCTTCGCCGGTCATCCCCCCCCCCTAGCTCGCTGAAACGTCGCGGAACGACGTCCGACGTCCGCGGGAAGGAACGCAATCGACCGAGCGACCGGGGGCATTGTGACGTTTCCGAGGGAGAAACTTGCGTGAAAGTTCCGACGGCCCGTTCTCGGGTGAGAATGTCGCTCGAGCGCTGCCCGGGATCCTCGGCGAGGCTGTTTTTTTTCTCACGAGACTCGTGGGGAAACGCCGCGACCACCCGCCGCGTTCGCGCCGCAGAAGGGATTGCTTTGGCGCCGTTCGAGGTGCCATTTCACGGTTCAGGGGATCGGGCAAATAAGATGAGGCGAGGGACAAGTCGAACGTAAGGTGGACTAGGGTAGTGTGGGTAAACAGTAAGAATCTGTGTTAGAGACGGACTCCACGTATGGAGGGAACCACTGCCCTATGCGACATTATAGAATCGTGCGGAGATCTGACATCAACTCGCGCGGGCCGCAATCGAATACCCCATTAAGAGACTCGAATGCTGTTACCGAGTGCCTTTAAGCAACCAACGGCAACAATCACAACGCGAAGCAAGTAGCTCAACCCCGTCACCCACGAGATCCGATCAAACATCAACTTTCTCGCGTGTAATTTACAAGGGTCGAGGGTTCAGGAGCTCGCGCCAATATTTGCACAGGACGTCGTAATGTTTGCAAACCCATCGGTGGTGTACTCGCGCTCCCTCGGGAGGAACGTGCCTCTTCTAGGAAAGAAGCCACGGGCAATGCATCGATCGTTGGGGAGTTATCGAGCTCGGTAGTCATTTAGCCTTATTTATGAATGAATAGCGAGAGAAGGGTAAACATCGTTTATTGTTCATCCGCGAATGGAATCCCCGGATCGCAGGGGAGGGAAGATAATTTCCTTAAGAAGTGTCCCGAAACTTCTCGATGGACCGTTCCGAGGCTGCTTGAATCGTAATAACGGAAACTAATGGACCGCTCTAACGTTTCGAGGGCTGTTTCCAAGTCAAACGGCATTCGAGGCGGGAGCAGCAAATAAATATCGGCTATTATTATTCCCGGGGGATGAAAATCATATCAAGCGTGCGACGGGTTGGGGTGTGGGGAGGGGTGGAGATACTTATAAGCGTTCGAAAAGTTCGCAGCCACTCATGGGGTTCCAATCCCGAAGTTTACGAAGCTGCAAGTGGCGAGAGGAAAGAAAGACGACAAATGGAATTGAGAGTTGCCAGCCGAGGGATAGGAATTCCTTCGAAGGACGCGCGCGCCGGTTCCTCCTCGAACTGTCGGATCATTGGAAGTCTTCCTCTGTTTGCGTCTTAACTATTCTCGATTTCATCGTTCGCCATAAAAACTCTAGGAACATTCGTAGAAACCCTAGCAATCGCCTCTGAGCTGCGCGACGAGGTTCTTGAAGCAGAAACGATGGTAGCCCGAAGGCATGCAAACAGATAAATTTTCCATGGAACAAGAAACAGTGTATCCATGGTCCAGGGATTACGGCAGAGAATTCGAACGCGAAATCCCGATGGAATTCGTGGTGCATCGAGGGTTCCCAGGCGCCATGGAGCCGTGACCGCCCCCTTCTACATCCTCCGCTTCCGGTTCCATCCTTCCTCGGTTCCTTGCTTGTCTTTTACGTCCCATTCCACGCGTTCTTCTCCCGCCTCGGCCCCCATGGAATTACCCGACCATCCCCCGCTGGGTGCAAACAGCAGAAACCCATCGACCCCGGCAGACGGATAGCGACGCGAGACCGGAAGCCTGCGGGGAAAATGCAGAGCGTACCGTTCCGGCATTTACATAGCGTCTGCCGCTATTTTCTTGCGGCTTCTAATATCGCCGTAAGCCCCGCGTGACGCCTGAATGCGGAAAGAAAGCCGCGAAGACGCCGTCCTCGCGGAGATTGTTTCATTTCGCGAATATATAGAGTCAGAGGGTTCCGAGGGTTGTACTAAGCCACGACCCGCTTCGTGCGTCCACATTTTTTTTTAGAGGAAGACACAATACTCTCCCTGCTCCGCTGATTTTTCAGTCAACGCATGTTTTGTGGTCGAGCGAACTCTGCGATCGAGATCGCGAAGATTCCAGAGATTGCGTGGCGATGTTTAGTGATGGGATATTTTACTGTCTCTCTTGAAAGAGTTATTTTGCTCGCGAAAAGCGACAGTCGCCGCCACAAGGAAAGTTTACGGGCGAAGCTGAAGAGGCAGGGCAATAAAGGAGGCGAAGAATGTTGAAGATTCGGGAACAAGTATCCGAGAGAAAGTGGCCAGCAGCGACTTCCCTTTGTCGCCGAACTTAGTCCATTTATTCACCCTGTTTGCTCGTTACTCGTCGCCGTCGACGAACGAAAGCGGCGAGAAAAGATCGACGGGGGGTGGAGCGGTGGATTTTCAAGCGAGATTCTCCAAGTGTCCTCGGCTCGAGCTCGAAACCGCGAGAAAAATGATTCGATGGGAAAGGGAGCTTGTTCCCTTGGTTTTATCGAATGATAAACCGTGTCTTCGAATTCATGCCCCGCTACGCTCCGCGAATGAAAAGGGAGGGAGATTTTTCTATTACGGGAAAGAGTAAACAGGTTTGAAGCTTTGTGCACCTCTCGCTGTATTCAATTATCGAAAGAAGCTCCCAGGGGCCGTCCATCCCCCAAGAAACTTCCCTCAATTTAAAAGACAAATAAAGTCAAGGAACTCCGTTGAAATTCATAACTCGATGAATTGCTACCTACCCCCTCTGCCACCCTCCCTCTCGCCTCTCCGCGCAATGAAGGATATTAAACTCGCTTTGCCTCTGAAATGAATTATCCATGGCAAAGAAAAGGGCAGTAAGAGATTCCTCCTCGGGATAATCGACATTCCTTTTGCGGGAGGACCAACGATGTTTTTCAATAAATATCAGCCGGTAGAAAAGAATGCCGTAGAGAATTCGTTGAGACATCTATTATTTTAGGTAATTCGCCGTTTTTCCACCCCTCCGGGACGAAATCTTTCGCGAAGGAGGAAGTGCTTGCTCGCTATTCATTCGCCACAGGCCTCGTACAAAGAGAAATTCCGAAACGGTGGGGGGGTGAAAGCTCGGTCTTATGTATCACGAGTTACGCTCCTGGCGAAAGTTCTCGGAGTAATATCATTCGGAGGTAGTTGAAAGTTACCGAGGGGGGTTGCCTAACATTGTCGAGGAACCTGTATATCTTGGACCCATCGGCGATAATGTATTCGCATGGAATCGCCGCAGACAAATATTTTACGAGGAGGAGCGCTGAAAGTGAAACGGAATTCAATTTTCCCGAGTTTCAAATTCGAGATCGCTAAGTAGGTAGTCCCATATCTTTTCATGAAAGTGCTGTTACAAGGAGCGCAAAAGTTGTGGCCCCCGGATAAAGTGAAATTAGTTAATCCTTTGATTCGATCACTGAAATAAAAGACGGCGGGAGGGTAGGAATAGGCGCTGAAACTGTGGAGTTTAACTGGATCGCTCCTTCGTTATGGCCGAATATTGGAATCCAATTTTCCAATCTCCTTTTCCAAACTCCGCGCTGGCATTGGCTGTGTTAATCGAGCTGAAATCCATTGTCGCCTAACTGAATGAAAGCCCCGCGTTTCTTTTTTCTCGCGGCGGAACGGGGATGATGATGGAATCGACGGTTAATTTCGTTCGACTAAGTTAATTGAGACGGAGAACGGGCCGGCAGCCGTTCCTGGCGAAGCGCACTGACTAACGTTCATTATCGAATGACTTATGGCGGTCCATTAACTGGGCTTCACGTAGGAACTTCGAACGCTGTTGCGGCAAACGTCGGGCCCTTTCAAAGGTTGTACTACTGGAGTGGCGGCGAAGTCACGCAAATTGCGCGGCCAATTTGGCAAGGCAACCGACCAGCGGGAAGCGGCTATGCCCGCCGAAAGAAACGACCGTGAAAACGTTGCACTCCGAGGGGTCGGGAATAAAACGAGACATGGACAACCTGTTTCGCGAATTCCATGTATATATTTCAGGATCTCAGCGGCGGAACATCTGCGCGAAGCTTTCAAGATTGATAATTAAGAGATTTCCGCGGGGAGTTGTTTAATAGAGGACGTCGATCGCGAGCGCTTGATTGATGGGGATCGATGGGAAACATTATATTTCTTCGCGGTATCTACCTCCACCGTCTAGCGTGCAGAAGTTACAAAGCACCGAAGTTTCTGCTATAGCGGGTACATCCGACGCGCGGAATCCAATTCCAATGGGAAAGCGCGGTGGAATGAGATTTAGCGAGACGTTGGGTAACACGAGGGTCAAAACGTTATGGTCTGAGACAAATGTCGTCTTTTGGCCAGTACGTGACTGAATCTGTCGTATGCGCCAAAATTCGTGTTTCATCAATAATATTCGGAACGTGCGAGGTGTTCGACCTCCTCTGAGAAATGACGTTCGAAAGTTGGGCGCCAGTGAATTCCGCCCGAGCCCGATACGAACTTTGAATTCCGTGCAAAAGTTTCGCCGATGTAGGTAACGTCGCGAAATATACGGGCCATCAAGCTGCTCACGCGGAAAATATCCAACTCTGACGAATCTTAATAGAACACTCGACTTTCGAATATCGTTACCTTGGAAGCAAATGAAGTATTCTTTCCACTGAAACGATCGAAAAACATGGTACAGCAAGAATCAGCGATTTTTATATTAACTACGCTCTCGTACGAGTTATACACCTCGCCGTGGCCATTGCTCGACAATTACCAAGCAAAGCGAGGAAGCTGTCCGGGCTCGAAACTTCCCCGGATTGAATTAAGAAATTCAATTCATCAAACTACGCCTTAACTTCCTGATCGTTGGAATACTAACGACCCGCAGTTGCACTACATTTTTCGCATTTCTCTGTTCACGTTAACGACCCAGCGTACTATGCGCGAAGCTCGAGGAAAACGTTTACAATGTTCCAGAATGGAGGTACGGCTATCCCGGGTAAAAGTTGTATTCGACAAAAATGCACGAGCATCCGAAAGTTTTCGCGAGAGAAGGGTCTATGAGAAAAGAAAAGTGCTTGAAACTTGTACGGAGATCGTCACGTCGTTTCGTAACTTTTTATCGAGCAATAGAACTCGCTGTAGTTTCCAGGCAATCGCAGATATAGATCTGCATTATTTTCTCTCGCTTACACGTCTGTTCGTTAACTTCGCGTTCTACTTAGCTGGGATAGTAGACTATACTTCGCGTGACACGTTAAGTGCGGAATGATTGGACGGATGGAGAAGTGCGAGGGATGCGAAGGTGACTAATCCGAATGGGACGAAAGGGAGCACGAACGATGTGTTTTTGATCGACTCACCAATCTTGACGACTGAGGGCAACGCTGCGACGTGGGACGGCAGCTGGAGCAGCTGAAGAATGAAGACGGTGGCTAGCAGGCAGCCCAAATTCATAGCTCATCTCGAAAGCCCACCGTTGCGGCCTCTCGTTGGCCCTTTTCACAGACACCACCGCACCAATTACACCCGCGAGCCGCGATACTTCACGCTCCTCTGCATTTACCTGAAAGCACGGGAACAAAGCCTCAGCACGCGTCGAGTTTCCACGAACGCCCAAAGTTTGCATCCGTTCCCCCGCGCCGCCCGATGCGTTCGCGGCGTGACAATCGCGCTCGAAATGCCGGCGTCGTCTGTTAAACAGCGTGAAATCCGCGGAACGATAACGCGAGAGCGCTTGAGATCGGTGCATCGCGAAACGCATCCATTACCGTGTATTTCAAATTACTACTGAAGTCATTGTCTTAGAGTAGACTTAGAAATTCGACGCGTTTAAAACGAAGAAAACGAACCACGTGGTTCACTGTCACGTGGACCGTAGAGCGAGAATATATTCGTTGAATTAATCGGCGATTAAAGCCAAGGAGATGAAATTATTGTGACTCTGGCGCAAATGTTATTTTTCCGCAATTGCGTATTTCAGCTGATCCATTTGCGTTGCATTTAAGGTTCTACCGGAAGCGTGAACTCGTTAATGGCATGTTGCAGCACATTCAACAAGCGTAATGGCCGATCTGGCAGCAATAAATAATCGTTACTACGAACATTCGCGCAATGAAGTTCGGTTTACTATTGCGTGCACGTCGCTTTGGGCTTCGTTACAGATGGACCCGGAAATTACTGTGAATTAGTGCAAGCAAACGCATGAAGGGGGTCGAGCAGACGGTTGTTCGTTACCGAATTATTCGAGCCAACGAGTTTATTCAATATTTTGGCCGGGCAGCAGGAATGGAGTGCAGCTCGCGAGAGATGAGTACACATTGTGCGTTAATGTTACAGCGACGGGGAAAAATCGCGATGGCCCGCGTGCGACCCCAAAATTCACACGCGAACTGATTCTCAGTTACGGGAATAGCTTCCTGTGACGTCCGTGTCACGATATCGATTGTGTCCCTATAAATTCCCGGCTGTTTAATTTAAAACGACCGCTCGACCGTCGTCGAAGTTAAATATTCCCGTCCCACATTCTGCGAATTAATATTACGAACGTTTCAAAAATATTTTCGATGCGTTTCAGAGTAGAACTGAAAGTTTCCAGTTTAGATCGCGGAGCTCGATCGACGAAGCAGTGTTTAAACAACTACTTCATTCCTGACGAGTCGAACATTAATCCCGTTACCGAAAGCAAATATTTTTTTACCCCAGCTGCTGGTTAATTCTCTCGAGAACCAATTAAGAGGTCCCAGAGGGGTGTCATAATTCTCGTTCGCTCGTCTATGAACCGAAGGGCACTCTTCGTGTCGTCCCTTCGATTGTAAGAAAAATACAGTGGCACGTTTCTCCCGGCTCGCTTTAAATGATGGGAAGAACGAAGCTGCGCCGAAGGTCCCCGAGAATTTTCATTCTACGTGGATGCACGTACCCCGAAGACCCGTATCGAGCACTTCAAGTCCGATTCAATGTTTCTCATTGGCCCCTGGAACGAGAAGCCGCGACGATTCTGCGAGCTTTGTCGGGAAATTTACATTTTCCACGGCGCACGAGCGCTCTCCAGGGCGGAATTTATCGCCGCAAACATCGCGCCAGGCTTGCCAGGGCGTCGAGTGCGCCGCGGACCTTGTAAAACTGAAATTTATTCTCCCGTTTTCGCGTTTTCGAAATGATTCGCCAAGAGTCAGGCGAATCTAGGTACAAATGGAACGGGTAAATGACGCGAAATGCAAGACGCCCGGTATAAATGGCCCTGCTAATAACCCATCTGTACCGTTTATTCGCGATCGGAGTTGTAGCAATTATTCTCCACTCTACAGTTAAAATCTTAAGCATCCCTCTCGTCGCGAAAGACCTGCCGAAACTTTCCTGGAAAATCCAGTTCCCCCATGAATCATTTAGGATCCCCGTAGAAAAAGAGAGCGGACAATGGCCCTCTATTATTTTCGCTACGAATCGACAAATGGATTTGCCGGCTACCTCGCGGGCCGCAGATAGCGGGCTCGAGAAATTTGTCTAAGGGATTTCCTTCAATTTATTTTACTCCACTCCCGGGCCACGGTATAACCTGTAAACCAGCCCCGGGTAAGCCGCGGGGAACCAGAAAGCATGCGAAGGGAATTCGCGATCTATTAAGCCGCGAGAAGCACTTCTGGCCTGGCGAATCGATACTAGAGCCAGGTATAATCACTCTGGATAAAAATTTACGAGCACCCTCGCGGGCAAATCATTACTTCGTGCAATCCCACCGAAATTCTTTTCCCCGGATTCGCGTTCGCCATCCATCCCCACCATAGAACGTGAATTCCGATGCGGTGCTTCTCGTTCGTTCGACGCGCGAGTACCTCATTATTCTCGTTGCACGCGCGGCTGCTGCGCGAGCCTCGAAAACGAAGTCACGGAACAGCGTCATTGTTTGTTCGGGACACCGCGGTTCACGAAGGCCGGGCTACGCGTTTTATTTGACTTTAATTCAATGTAACGATCCCGTCGCGAGTCGGAACGGGCACCGGGAAGTTGCGCGGCTTCTTTCCGTTCGTCTGAGAACTCTAGAAGAAACAATGGAATGACTTTGGACCCGCGGTAATACGACGTCGTATATTCGAGCTTGGTTTCCAGTCGCAGACTAGCCGGCGACCTTCTGGATCCGCGTGTATACGCGTCGGGCTGTTTTTTAGCGCGGGTCACATTGGGACCTGCTGCTTGTTTGCCCGGGGGACGTTACTGTTTCGGTAATAACAAGAGTTACGAGTTGGAGCGCGCACGAAGAAACGGGAAATGTATATTAAATTAACGGCTGTCGGCTGGAACGCCGAAGTTCTAACGATAATTGGGAGATTATGTACTCGAACGTATTGGCAGCGGAAAGTGAACGATAATGCTACTCGGGGAAGTGAATAATTTCTCCTCTTTCCGAGCGCAAATTGCCCATCTCTATCAAGGGGAAGCGAACGTATTGTTGGACTAAAGTGCCTCGAGTCCCTTGCGATCCCCCTAATCGCGCCATTTTATTCGGCGATAATTCGTCGTGACCATAGAAATGTCTTAATCACGCCTAGATAGAGGGAAAAGGGATGCTGATACGAAAGATGGGGGAAGTTCGAGAAACGGAAGAAGAGTTCACCCCCTCCCATCCTCTGAATATCTCTCCCTTTATATCTCGCTTTATCTATCTGCGCCCTGCCCCCCCCCCCCCTGCTCAACACCTTCGTCAGCCCCCCCTCCCCTCTTTTGTGATTTATGACTGTTCGAAGTATCTTCGGGAGATTATCTAGAAAGCCTCGGATAAAGAGACAGAAGAAACGTTGCCATTGCAAACTTCTTTAACTTCTTTTCTGTTTTACACGATGAAAACACGCTTGCTCGCTCAAGCAGACGTCGCGCACGTTAAATATCCCATGTCTCGTGGGGGTTCCAGAATATTAAACCAACGTAGCTTAATGCAGGAGAAGCGTTTACAAACGCCATAATATTTCTGCGGGGCTGGGAATTTTGCAATGAGCAAATTCGATCCTTGCGTCGTGGAATATTTGCGAGTGATATTTTGCGTTGCGGACGATTGAGAATCAAGCACCGTGCGAATCCGCGATCGAAAATCTGCGTTTCAGACGGTCGTCGGGGGTGGCGGGCGAATTTTGCAACATTTCGCGCGGCCATCGACGAGAGGCGGTTTTCGCTTATGCGGGCGATTCCGCAAAAGGCTCGTCGTCGGATGGTTACGTCAGCTCTTACAATAGCTCCATCGATTGCGAGCATTGTCCCCCTTTTTTTTTATCGGCCGGCCTATCTGGTCACGTGCCGTTCAAAGATTCGGTAAATTAGACACGCGACGCTGCGCGGCACAACCGGGTAAAATATTCCGATTTTCTGTCGAACGTATCGAACCTCGCAGTCGGATTTCCACACCGTACACCCAACGGTTAAATGTGTTTTTTTCCCCTACTTTCTCGAGTAACCTGTTCCAGCAGCGCGCCTCTATAAATCAGGGGCTCGAGGAAAATTACGAGTTTGATATTCTGGGAGAGAGTTATCATCCGTCGACGTTGCCCCTTTTCCGTGACTTCGAATAAAAACATGTCCCAATAAATTCGGCTCGAGCGGGAGAAGCTGGCAACGGTACGAACGCCGCGCCGGCCCCGCCGGAAATTTAATAAAGAAACCGAGTGTTTTCTTTTCGCCTCCAGCTGGTTTGGAATTTGACGCCTCGCGAATCACCGGTGCCTCCGTCGACTGGATCGAATTAAGCTCCTCCGGCAGTCGTAAGGCTGGCACAGCTGTTGTAACGCTCTGCCTTTAATCTTCTATTCGAGCGCGGGAAAGTGGCTCGTAACTAGCCCAATGACGGCGAATTAGATGAACGATAGCGTTTTAAAATTTCATCGGATTACCACTGTCAAAGCAAATCGCGGTCCGATTCGACGGCACTTTCAGACACCCCCTTTTTTCGAGGTCTTTGGGCAGCACGCCAGTGGCAATGAGGGTAATAGGGGTTAAACGTAAAATATTTGAATATATCGAGAAACCAGTGTATAGTTACTCAGGATAGTTGATATAATATGAGCGATATTTGTACTAGTGTTCCCAGCTGAGTATGCTCGAACCGTATCCATTTAGGGATGAAAAATAGCAGCAATTAGTTAACAATTCTAACAATAATTCAAGCTTGCCAAGCGCAGTTAAATAATGAAATTCATTTCCTCTGAAATTATTACTGGGTAACCGAGGCTGCACGTGTTTATCATGGAATAACATATGCTCCCGATTTCTTTTTCCCATGCAGCATCGGGTAATTACGGTTCGTTGCTCATTTGTATTAGGGCCAACGCGACGCAATTCGGTTGTGCATCGTATTGCAGGAAAAGGGCCGAGTGGGTCGATCGCGGAATTGTTATCGGTGGCCGAGGGTCCGATACGTCCGCAGTCGTAATTTACATGTGGTCCACGGCGGTTACGTATGGTCGAACGATATTAAAACTCGCGGCATTGTTTGCCCCCACCTCTCCCTAGATGGTCCATCATTAGTAATACAGTCGGGAAGAGTGTTCCGTCTTACGAGACAAAAGCGAGCTCAGGACGAAGCGAAAATTCAACGTCCTTCACGGTGGGCAATTGTTCGTTCTCGAAGCGTTCGTTGGGAACCATTTTCCTGCCAGATGACTAAGAGGCAATCGACGTCGTGACATTTTTTCTGATATTTTCGACTGCTTTCGTCCTAAGATAATACGTTCAATTGCTCTGTCAGCGAGGGTACACGGTTACCTCGGACTGGGACCTCCCGTCGTCCACCATTAACTCACGGAACAATACGGTCATAAACCGTGACCCTGGCTAAACACTCCGACCGAACAACCTAGCTAGGTTTGTTAGCCAGATGTCTGTTTTTTCCCGCTACGTCACCAAGAAGGAGAGGCCTTCCTCCTCCACCACCAAATCGCGGAAGGAAGGTTCCTCCTCTTGGAGGAAAGTCTAGCCAATCAGCAATTTGACACCTCCCAAAAATCTAATGTCTTGTCTACCTTCGACGCCGAAAAGGAACACGAGACAGAATTCTATCGGTTCTCAAAGGAAGACATCAGTCTCTCACGAAAAACCTCGAATCGCTATCATCAACGTCCCAATCAAAATAGTGAGTCAGTCAAGCATTCGTGACTAAAACTCACTTACGAACATTCATACTTTTAGTCATCGTACGGACTAACTCGATCAGTCTAGTCAAACGTTCGTGACCAAGACCATCGATCAACATTCACGCTCTTCTGGTCATCATTCGGACCAGCAAGTTCTCGTTTTGTCGTATCAATTAAAAATAGTCACTTAAAATTAATTTGGCGAGTGATAAGGCAACTAACACCTCGCACCACGGAGTCTCTTGGGCCTTACAACCCCAAGAGAAAAGAAAACAATCTTTTGCGTGTGTGTCAGTCGCTACATAGTTTTGGTCCTTCGAGCCGGATTCACATGATCGTGGAAGTGCAGTGAACAAAGACTATACACTACTTTCTTCGCACGGACGCCTAAATTCCCACAACGAGCAGTGGACATCCGACGTCAAGGATAATCATCCGGGCCTGAGACGACTCCACCTGAGCACAAGGCATCGATCAAGGTAGGCTCGTTATTGAGTGTTGTCAATCAGTTTTCTTAGTGACTTTCCTTTTTCCATATATTTCCATCCGTTTGTACTACAATGTCGAAACCGAAAACGAACACGCGTGCGAGAGCAAGCGCCACTGATAACAATCAGATCATTTCAAATTTGAAACTAAAACAGCGTACATTCAAGACGCAGATCAATAGTTTCACAAAATATATTGAATCGTATCAAAATTCAGATAAGGAACGCGTAAAACTTCACGATCGTATTGAACGACTTCGTAGACAATTCGTCACGTTAAACGACATTCAAGACGAATTGGCACGCCTTGAAAATTTTGAGGAAGCTGAGGCCGAACGCGAGGAAATCACGGACCAGTTCGATGATATCATAGCTACAGCGGTAGTTTTACTAAATAGTTTCGAAACATGCGCGAACCGAGTTGAACCCCCAACAAACATCGGAAATGTCTCGCGAGATTCACCTGCGCCATCTACGTCCACTTGCGGGCTTTCGGTCAAACTCCCGAAAATCGACCTACCAAAATTTGACGGTCGTATGGAAAAGTGGGTCACGTTCAAGGGCGCGTTCACTTCCATGATACATGCACAACCCGCGTTGAGCAATATGCAAAAACTCAATTACTTACGCCTTTCGTTATCGGGTAAAGCCGAAGCAGCAATAGAAGCGTATACGATTTGCGATGAAAATTATGAAAAGGCCTGGAATCATCTCATCGAGATATACGACAACAAGCGGACTCTCATTCTCCGCCACGCCGCGCTTCTTCGAGACACACCAGCTATGCCTGATGATTCGTCAGAATCCATTTTCGATCTCGCAAATTATATGCAATTACACGTTCGTTCGTTACAAGCTCTCGGCCGTTCGTGGGAGAATATTGCAAACGACTTGCTGACGAGCATCGTGGTGGCTCGCATGGGGAACGATACGCGCAAGACTTGGGAACGAACATTGACGGACACCGAAATGCCAGAAATCACGGAAATATTTAAATTTCTGTTCATCACGTCACACCAGTGCCAAAATTACGAACCGGAATCAACAGCGATCCACCTGCATCAACGTTCGCAAGCTGAGATGCAACGCCGAAGCGAATCCAATGGATCGAATTCACTTCGCACGACGGCAATGAAACGACGATACTCGCCTTCAGCGCCTCGAGCAAAACGTCAAGCATTCGTTAGCAATTACATCAACAAATGCCGTATTTGTGATAACGACTCGCATGCCGTTTATCAATGTGCGAAATTTATCGAAATGACCGTCGACAAACGCATCGAAGCCGCACGTAAGGCACAATTATGTTTAAATTGTTTGCGTTCAGATCATCAAATAGAGAATTGTAAATCCGGAAGATGTAGGGTATGTAACGAACCGCATAATACGAAGTTGCATCAAGAAGTAGCCGTTCGCGCCGACGTTAAATCATGACTATTAACATCACGGAAAGAACCACAGAGGTTCGTAATAAAATCTCGGGAACGTAATCGCCGGAAGGTCACTCCAATCACCGATGGTTCGATCAACGGATTAATGACTACCGCGATCGTCAATGTCCTTGATCGCGATCAACAACCAACCGAGTGTCGGACATTAGTGGATACGTGTGCGAACGCGAATTTCATCACGGAAGAACTCGCTGCGAAACTACGCCTTCCAAAAAGGAAATTATCATTAACCATCGAAGCTCTCAATGCCACTAATACTGTAACAAATCAAATCGTCACGACCACCATCGAATCACGGTCATCAAATTATAAGCGGAACCTAACATTCTTTACAATACCTCGAATATCAGGATTACTACCGGACACGCAGATCGATCGTACAAAATTACAAATTCCAGTGAATATTCGATTAGCCGATCCGCACTTTCATCGGCCTGCACCAGTCGATATGTTGATTGGAAGCGGCCCTTCACTCGCGTCTCTAAGTATCGGGCAAATTAACCTATCCCCTCCCAACGCACCGGACCTCATACTCCAGAAGACGCAATTCGGATGGGTCATCGGGGGGAGCATACCATCAACGGCGCCGCGGGGGAAACACAACACCTTCCTGACAAAGCTAGATTTCGATCTAAAAGGGTTTTGGGAAGTTGAAGAAGGACCACAGAGACGACATCTCTCATCCGAGGAACGGTTTTGCGAGGACCATTTCTCCAACCACGTTCAACGCGACACATCGGGTCGCTACATCGTCGCATTACCGTTCAACGAAAAAATATCGCTCCTCGGTGAGTCGCATTCGCAAGCTGTTAATCGGTTTTCCTCGTTAGAACGAAAACTCAGTCGCGATCCAGACTTAAGACGAGAATATTCAGCTGTAATTGAAGAATATTTCTCGCTTGGTCACATGAGCCAGGTACGAACGGACGACACGCAAGGTTTCTACCTGCCTCATCACGCGGTCATTAAACCTTCTAGTACAACAACGAAGGTACGGGTTGTATTCGACGGGTCCGCCAAATCGAGCAGCGGCTTATCGCTCAACGACACGTTAAGAATAGGACCTACCATTCAGGACGACATCTTTTCGTTGCTCCTGCGTTTTCGCATGTATACATATGTGCTGACCGGGGACATTGAGAAGATGTACCGCCAGTTCCTCGTTCGCCCAAAAGATCGTATATATCAGCGCATCCTATGGCGAAATGAACGAAACGAAGTCGCCACATACGAACTAAACACGGTCACATTCGGACTATCTTCAGCTCCATTTCAAGCCATACGGTGTCTTCACCAACTTGCGGACGACGAAGCGGCCAATCATCCGAAGGCTACAATCGCACTGAAAAGGGATATGTACGTTGATGACCTTCTGACCGGTGCAAATACATTCAACGAAGCACGGGTTTTACGCGATGAGATCATCAACATACTCCAGCGAGGAGGTTTAAACATTCGACAGTGGGCATCAAACGAGCCCGAACTTCTCACTGGACTCACGCAACAACAGATCCATCCAAAATTCTTCGGCGACTCCACAACGGTGAAGACGTTAGGTATCTTCTGGAATGCAAGAGAAGATAAGATCAACTACACTGTAGATTCCCACATAACAGAAAGAGTTACAAAGCGTACGATTCTTTCATCCATTGCAAAGATCTTCGATCCGCTAGGTTTGCTCGGGCCAGTCACCATCACCGCTAAGATCATTATGCAACAGTTGTGGCAACTGCGACTTGATTGGGATGAGTCTTTACCAATCAAATTGCACACCGAATGGACTACATTCTTAAAAGATTTAACACACCTAAATGATGTCTCGTTCAGGCGAAATGTCACGCAACACACATTTCGCAAACTAGAACTACATGGTTTTTGCGACGCAAGCGAACGAGCATACAGGGCCTGTCTATATGTCAGATCCATCAACAAAACCGGACACGTTAAAACCGACCTTCTATGTGCAAAATCCCGCGTTGCTCCACTAAAAACCATAACTCTCGCACGTCTCGAACTCTGCGCCGCCGCTCTTTTAGCTACGTTGTACAGAACCGTTCAAGAAGCAATGACAGAAAAAATCGAAACCGCCACTTTCTGGACAGATTCAACCATTGTCTTGAATTGGCTTAACAAAGAACCAAGCCATTTAAAAACTTTCGTCGCAAATCGCGTAGCCGACATTCAATTGAAAACAAATGTCAGTACTTGGCGACACGTCAGATCACACGATAATCCGGCAGACTTACTATCTCGCGGACAAGCATCTTCTCAGTTTATTCAAAACCGCAATTGGAACCATGGACCAGCGTGGCTTTCAAACAATGAATCAACTTGGCCAGTATCAAAAATTAACTTCACCAATGAAATCCCAGAAATAAAACGAATTTCGTGTTTCACGGTAACGGTTAATAGCAACGAAATTTTAGACCGTTACTCAAACCTGTCTCGGTTAAGAAATATTATCGCGTACTCTCTACGTTTTAGAATACGTAATCATTTCAAAGGACCTCTAGCTATAGAAGAGCTTCAAACAGCTAACGACCGCATCATCCAGCTTGTACAATCATCCGTATTTGCACAAGATATTCATCAACTGAAATCTGGATATCAACTACATCGTAAAAGTAAACTCCTTCCTCTACATCCTTTCATCGACGATAAAGGACTCTTGCGTGTCGGAGGGCGCCTTCAAAATTCAGCGCTATCATATGAGAAAAGGCATCCGATTCTTCTTCCAAAGGATCATCATATCACAGACCTCATTATTCGAAAGGTGCATGTAGAAAATCACCATGCTGGTATCACCACCACCTTATACGCCGTTCGACAAACATATTGGCCGATCGACGGTAAGAACGCCACTCGAAAAATAGTTCGACAATGCGTCAGGTGCTTCCGCGTTAAACCACCTGCGACAGATTATATTATGGGTCAACTACCTGCCGCTCGTGTAACCGAAAACCGGCCTTTCTATAATTGTGGCATCGATTATTGCGGACCATTTTATATTAAGGAGCGACGTTTTCGAAACCGTACACAATTAAAGGTTTACGTCGCCGTCTTTATTTGTTTCGCTACAAAGGCCGTACATCTCGAGGTGGTTAGCGATATGACAACCGAGACATTCATTGCGAGTTTAAAACGATTCATCGCGCGCAGAGGAATATGTCGGCACATATATTCCGATAACGGTAGTAATTTTATTGGAGCCAATAACGAATTAACGGAGCTATACGAAGTTTTACAAAAGGACGGAAAGGTGCAACAATTCCTTACTGAAAGGGAAGTATCGTGGCACTTCATGCCCGCCTTATCTCCACACTTTGGCGGTCTGTGGGAAGCAGCCGTAAAATCATTCAAACACCATGTTAAACGCGTAGTCGGTGAAGAGCTGTTCACATTCGAGCAATTTAATACGTTCGTCATTGAAGTCGAAGCTATTCTTAACTCACGACCTTTGACACCCTTATCGTCCGATCCCAATGATCCTTTAGCTCTTACCCCTGGTCACTTTCTGATTGGTGATTCTTTGACGAGTTTGCCCGAGATCGATTTCAGCCAAACACCAAGCAATCGACTATGTAAATGGCAACATATCCAGAAGGTCAAGCAAGACTTCTGGACTCGATGGCACAAAGAGTACATCAATCAGCTCAACGTGCGTCAAAAGTGGACCAAAGGGGCTCACAACATTACGGAGGGAACCATCGTCGTGCTGAAGGAGGACCATCTTCCGCCATTGCAGTGGCGTCTCGGACGAATCGAAATGGTTCATCCCGGCAAGGACAAGGTCGTACGAGCTGTCACCGTACGGACAGCCACCGGGACCTACAAAAGGAATGTGAAACAGATGGCTCCGCTTCCCATCCAACCAGAAACTTAAAGGCTTGTCATGTCCAGATTTTTCTATCATACTCACTATCTTAATCATATTTATACCTCTATCATAGTTCGCACGTCTATAGTATCAATCATTTTTTATCGTAATCGTAATCCCAATCATATTTATCAATATATCATACTTCGTTCTTTAATGGTATATTATTGATCGACGGAGTCTCTCAACGGGGGGAGCATGTTCCGTCTTACGAGACAAAAGCGAGCTCAGGACGAAGCGAAAATTCAACGTCCTTCACGGTGGGCAATTGTTCGTTCTCGAAGCGTTCGTTGGGAACCATTTTCCTGCCAGATGACTAAGAGGCAATCGACGTCGTGACATTTTTTCTGATATTTTCGACTGCTTTCGTCCTAAGATAATACGTTCAATTGCTCTGTCAGCGAGGGTACACGGTTACCTCGGACTGGGACCTCCCGTCGTCCACCATTAACTCACGGAACAATACGGTCATAAACCGTGACCCTGGCTAAACACTCCGACCGAACAACCTAGCTAGGTTTGTTAGCCAGATGTCTGTTTTTTCCCGCTACGTCACCAAGAAGGAGAGGCCTTCCTCCTCCACCACCAAATCGCGGAAGGAAGGTTCCTCCTCTTGGAGGAAAGTCTAGCCAATCAGCAATTTGACACCTCCCAAAAATCTAATGTCTTGTCTACCTTCGACGCCGAAAAGGAACACGAGACAGAATTCTATCGGTTCTCAAAGGAAGACATCAGTCTCTCACGAAAAACCTCGAATCGCTATCATCAACGTCCCAATCAAAATAGTGAGTCAGTCAAGCATTCGTGACTAAAACTCACTTACGAACATTCATACTTTTAGTCATCGTACGGACTAACTCGATCAGTCTAGTCAAACGTTCGTGACCAAGACCATCGATCAACATTCACGCTCTTCTGGTCATCATTCGGACCAGCAAGTTCTCGTTTTGTCGTATCAATTAAAAATAGTCACTTAAAATTAATTTGGCGAGTGATAAGGCAACTAACACCTCGCACCACGGAGTCTCTTGGGCCTTACAACCCCAAGAGAAAAGAAAACAATCTTTTGCGTGTGTGTCAGTCGCTACAAAGAGAGGACGATTCTCCACGAATAAATGAGTCGAAAATACAGAATGAAATTTTTGCAAGCGAACCTACGTTCTAAAAAAAACACGACATGGGAAAGCACGCGTGTGGAAATAAACTGTGTTTGAACAACGCACGAGGTAATATTTAAAAGGCACCGGAGGCATACTCTCGCAGAACGAAAAACCTACTGTAACGTAGACCACATTTGTTTCAGCAGTTTTATTGACAAATAAATCAAGTTGGAGGAGTGAAATACGGAATGATTGAAAATGTGGAATGGTTGGAACCGTTCAGAATCTTATAGACCAATCGAGAAGTATTCTGGATATAATAACAAGCATTATTACTACACGTTTCGAGTGCGTAGTAGGAATAAATAAATCAGAAACTAGGAATCTAGAGACTTCTCTTATCGAAAACATTAAAGAATGTTCAGAAAAACTTCGATGCTCGGTAAAAACATTGGGGCTGCATTTCAAATTCATACACACCAGCGAATCTATAGAGCACTCTAGCGGACAAATTGCCCAATTAAGTGGGCTCAATCGCGCGAGCGTTCAATCGGAGTAAAACGTTCGCCATGTTTAATGGAAAATGAAACGCGTTCCGTAATATCATTAAAACTCGCGAAACGAGTAGACTTCCAAGCGCATTGTGCCGTTTGAAGTGAGAGAACTGCGCAGCGTGATACTAAAGATCGCATAGCGAGTGTTCGGTGAAGTGTACTTACAATGTGTTCCCACGTTGGCCGAGCGTCGCCAGGCCGCTCCGAAAACCGAACGAGTGGTCGTGGGATGTCGACGGATTTATCGATGGGCACGTGGCGATCCGTGAGGATTTTCCAATAGGTAGGCACGCAGAGGGGGCATGCGTGGTCGGCGTTTGTCCCGCGGCACGCGTAAACATAACCTCTACGGCGGCCAGATTTTCATCGCGACGACGTAAACACAAACACCTTGTCGAGGCAGCGGCCGGCGCGCGACTGCCGCCGGTTCCACGGGCGCCGACCTACGGAACCACCCGAAACTCACCGAACCGCCACTCGAGCCGGCCACGTGCTCCTGACTCTGCTGCGCACGCGTACTCCCACGTGCTTCGTCCCTTAAGGAGGTAAGGTAAGTATTTGGCCAGCCTTGGCCGTTCGAGTAACCCATTTCACTTTTTCAAACCTGTATGATATGTATAGCGAAATTGACACAGTTTCTTTAATGTTTCGGTGGAGTTATTAATGGGAATTGTTTCTGCACTGATTTTTAGTACTATAACGCGACTTAGGAATGTAAGCACAAAGTCATCTATTTAAATATTGACGTCAGGGAGTTTGATAGCATTCAGTCAAATCCATTAGATCAAAGTTTCTTAAGCCTTCAGCACGGACTTTAGGACTTTTCTTTGTAATTCTTAGGGGGAAGCGAGTCTTTACTTGCCGGACGCAATATTTGGTGGATTATTTATGCTAGATATTTCAATATTAATTCTATAGGTCGTGATTAATTATTTTCCATTCGTGAACAGTGGTTTCTGGCTAAGTTATATAATAGAGAAGATTCGATTTTCAGTGTAATTACTCTAGATAAGGCCTTTCTCCCCTTTCTGTGAATAGAGGGGAGGTGTAGATTGTATCTATGGAAAGTAGCAGTAGAAATTTTAGTCGCAGCTCGTGGATGCGCGAAGCTTCAGGAAACAATAACGACTTTTCAAGTAACGTCGAAGGAAAATGGAATTTTCCCGGGGAGGCGTCGCTCGGGTCGGCGAGCAATGATGAAACGAGATGAGTTGCAACTTTTGGTACACGTTCGCGTTAACTGCTGCAAATCGACTATTCCAGCTGCACGCAACGATTATCCCGACTTTTTCTCGCGTCGCAAATTTAAATTGCGCTCGTACCGCATAATCCCCCTCGGTAAATATTAAATGAAACACCCAGCGTGCCGGCCCCTGTATAATGTTCCTCCCGGCGAGATGAAAATCCCGCGGTAATTTCGTATCGGTTACGGGAAAGGATTTATAAAGCGGCCGCCGACTAGTTTCGGCAGTTTACGAGAGTTTCAAAGTAGCACGACCTCGGCGTTGGAATTAATTCCCCGACGAATTTCGAAATTTTATACCCGCGTGTAAAACTTCTCGCTGTTCCGCGAAAAGTTTGACAAATTTTGATACGCATATTGCTTGGAAGCCTGAGGATGTACGGCGCAGGCTGGCGTAGGCAACGAGCGACTCTAATATCGAAGGGAAACACCTTCTCTTAAATCATTTTCCTACCAGCGTGATGGAATCTCCAAACGGAGAACTGTTTTATTCTGTCCTTACGCGTGGGGAGGGATTTCTTTTACGGGCGTCGAATGTACCGGGGAACAGACCGCTGAAAAATGTAAAGTTTTTAGATAACCCGCCGGGCAAAGACCGCGCTACCTAAGGCGAGGGAGGGGCGCGCGAAGGACTGCTAGTTATTACCTATTTTACTATCCATCCCCGTGAGCGCAAACAAGGAATTCGCGTCGTAAACTCGCGGGAGTTTCTCGGCAACTTTACCCGCGCCTCGGCAACGACTCTCTCATAATGCGCGCTCTATCACCTTGCGATAAATTTCGAATACGCGCGTTCACGTACCCCGCTCGTATTCCCAGCAGTAACTTTGAGCCGGGGGGTGAGCTTTATTCTCCCCGGAAAGTAATTTAAAAGCAGCAGGGAATATGCGCGTCTTCGTTGATTGTAAAGAACATTCGAGTCCCCGAACCAGAAAAAAGTAGATTTATCCAACGTGTAAGTATCATCGTTTGGTTAGCACCTTCTGTGAAAATCGAAGCCACGGAAATTGCTATGCTGGCAAGAAAACTACTGGTCCCTTAAGCCCACGAAAGATTATTGGCCGAATCGCCAGCGGACTTGACGAAGCCGGGCTTAAACACAAATTTAAACATGGTCAGCGACGCCCTGAGCAGGGATTTGCCGCACCGAGTTCAAAGTTCTCCGCCGAGAGAACTACACCCCCAACTCTCACCTAGTGTTTAACACCAACGACCTGCGTGTAAATGATGAAAGCACCCGGCGCAACAGGTCCCGCGACATTTAGGTTTCTATGGATCAGGACGGGGGCTCTAGCCGGGACACGAACCCGTCGATATGACCATGGCAAACCAGGCTCTGAAACGGTTCGCTGCAATTCCAGCCGGACGAGGTAGTTGGAAGCGTATCCGGAGGATGGCGGCGCGCTCGATCCCGGCCAACACTTCCGGCGCAACTTTCACCGATTCTTTAAACCGGGATCACCGCTGCCACGCGGAATTCCTCTTCCCTTTCTTTGCATCTCTTTACGCCGGCGTAAACGTGCCGCCGAACCACGGGCTGTAAAAGATTCCACGGTTCCGCCTCTCGACAAGTTTACACCTCCCACGCAGTTTATGCCTCGAATTTATTCCCGTTCTCGAACGACCGCCGGCGCTTCCGCCCTCCTGGATTCAGCGCCGCTACAAGTCTACGAGGGTCCCTAAAATTTTTACGAATCTTATACAACACCATGAATTCCATTCGTCCTTTGTGCCCATAAATTCCTCCCTTCTCCTATCCCGGCAAGAGTCCCCGCGGGAACCTCTATTCACCGATCCGTATCGCGACCACGAGTCGCGTCACGTAGACGGGACGCGTCGCGACGCCGAAACGAGGGTCGCGCAAAGAGCCGAGAGGGAGAAGCTAGCGTTGAAAGAGCGAGCTGGGGAGGTGGGAGGGCGTGGGTGTTGGCACGGGACGCGGTTGACCCAGAGCTCGGAGGCGAAAGCAAACTGCAGGCTTATTTAAAGCGGAGACTTCCGTTTCCGACTTCCGTCCTCGGCCCTCCGTTCCGCGGCGTGTCCGCCGGATATTCTCACTGCCTTCCGGCTCGGGGGAAGAATTTGCGCCTCCGCGGGGAAACGTTTCCAGCCCGTGACCGTTGCGTGCGGTTAGCGCGAAACGAACGTTTGCGCCCGCTGATTTATCTCGCCTTTTATCGAGCCATCGTGGTTCCGTCGCTTCCTCCTTCGCGCAACGGGCATCGTCCGTGTAATTAATTAACCGCGCCGCTGCCTTTCCGCCTGGCTCGCGAATTTCGCGCAACGAGCGCCGCGCGAGTCGCTCGGGGACTTACGCGCGCGGCAGTCGATTAGCATCAGGAAACGCGATTCCACAGTTACGGGCAATAGAAAGCGTTGCGGTATAATGGGGAACAAATTGCCGTTGCTTCCTCGCGTCGCGTTACGCGCGCGGCGAAGAGGCATAATATGCGCCTATATAATTTATAACCGGCTCCGCGCGGCAAATTGTTCGTCCATTAAGTATCCACGAACATGATCGGCGCTTTTACCGATCGCTTGCGTGGCGAACGGGCGGACACGTCGTTCCAATGCGAATTATATATACTGGGTCTTTAATTACGCATAATTAGCTAAATGGAGGAGTGTAATTTTTAACGAGGCCGATAATAGCGGTCCTATCCACGGAGTGGAAGATTGAATATGGAGTTTGCCATATTATAGTTAATATTTTGAATAAATGTTTGTAGGATGTATGATTGAATAGTTATGAAGTGAAAATTTCCGCGAGTTGAAAATTAACTGTATGAAAGAGGACTACGCACTTTCAAATTGTACTCCTCGATGTTGCGATTGAATTTGTCTGCCTTAGAACGTCCTATTCCCCTTACGCGCTACCGTGGCGTGCATACGTCGAACATATCCCATGGGTTAACAGGGAACCGACGCGAGATCGATCCTGACGTTCCCTTGTGTTATTTTTCGCGCAAATTAAAAGCATCACTAATGAAAGCGCGTTGAAAGGGCCGCTCTGAAACATAACGCACCGGTTGCTTGCATCAACACAGGAAGTGGCCTCCTGCAACAATGGAACTGCTAAAAGTTACATAGATGTAAGCGCGCTCGCAAAAAAGTCATTTAACTAGAGAAACAGTGGCGAGAGAATCTTTCCCGTGTCCTGGTCACTAAAAATGGTCCGCTGCTTTTTCTAGCCCTTGTCGCGATAATAGAACTCGCGCAAGCATATCAATCACGATCAACAAGAAGCTTCCGAGTCATTATAAAATCCCACATTTTAAGGGAGGAATCTACTTTGAAATTTACTGTCGGGTAATATTTACTTTGGGGCAAAACATAACAAAATTTTTGTTTTATCATTTATCATTAAAAATTAATAAAAAAAATTGCAACTTCTTCAAAGATGCATAAAAATATGAATCAAATTTCAGATTAATCGAGGCTAGTTTCTTAAAATAAATTCTAAATTTTGCTCTGTTCTTAGCCCAAAAAGTGCGATTCCCCCTTAACTTTCGTTTAATGTCCACAAACGACACGAAGCTTTGGTTGAAACGGAAATAAAAGGTTCAACGCGAATCCTCGTGCTTGCATCGTTAACTATTTGAAATGGTAGAATGGTTTGAGGTGGCCTGTGGTTATCGAAGAACGGGCGTGCTTTATTGGCCACGATGCTACTAAAGGCCACGCTGATCGACGAAACCGGGACCAGCGGCACCGGTTAATTTGGCTTGGTGCCCTTGCTTAAACGTCCGTCTCTTATCAGGATTCGAGTACACCGGATGCCTACAACGCTTCCGGGATGGTTGCCGGGAAATTTATCGGTCGGGCAGCGCCGGAGGTTGTCGGCCCGGTATTGTTTTTCCGTTATCTTCGGAATGGTTTAGATTACTCGAGCTCTCGCGTTGGCGTTCACGACAAGGTGGCCCGGCCGGAACAACCCTGCGTTATAACGACGCCCCGGGATCGAGCCGCCCCTGTACGCCGGACGATAAGCTGCTGGCTCAGCCGGGCATAAAAGCTTGAACAGCCGAAGGGAATATCGAGGAACAAGCGAGACTTCGCTCCACTCATTCCCGATTTAACGCGTTTAAAGGACGATCATTGAATTGGAATTTATAATTTTACGGGATGATCGCCCGGGTAAACATAGAAGCGCGCCGAGGCTTCAATGAATTCAGGTTACACGAAAGTATCTGCAACGTCGTTAAAATGAAATTCTCTGTGGACTCAGCCACGGCCCTGTCTCGTTAACGTAACCTCGTGAACATCCAATCCCACGTAGCTGTAATATCGAAGCTTAAAGGAGCGGGCAATAAATTTGGAATTAACGCTCGTTTAACAAAGGCAGCGCCTCGCCGTCCTTAAACGACAAATTAAATGAGCGCAGAGTGAGGCGACAGCGATCGTAACGAGAACGAATGGGAAACCAATGGTTGGCATCCCGGGGGATCGATAAGGCTGGGGAGAAACGACGGTGTGAATTCGTAAAAGCGTGGAAGAAAGGGGAATCCGGTAAAAGGCTGGCAGCTAGATCCCTTTTCACTTACGCAACGTGTAATTTATTTGATTGATCCCGCCTCCTTTTTCCCTTCTTCACGCTGGGGACTCGGCGCGGGGCCGATAATAAATAATATCTGTGAAAAGAATCTGCCGATGTAACGCACGTCGATGCGCGGGGGCGACGAAAACGACGGGCGAAAATCCTCGCCAAGGCTCCGAGGAATCGTTGCGCTGGTGATCGCAGAAACTTCCCCGCAGTTGCACGCCAAATTTTCGCAACCTCGTTTCCTCGTGTAGCCGTTGCGCGTGTCTTTCGTGCAGTTAAACGCGGCTCCCTCGAGCGGAAAAATGTTCGTCCGTGGCGGGAATTCTCCCGTGGACCGAGTCAAAGGAGCTTCGACTCCGCTCCCATTTCGCGGGCGAAAGAATTCGTAAATACGATCGTTGCTCTATTTCGCCAGGCAATTTCGCCGTGAAAACAATGAATGTCGCGGGAGGATGTTACGAGGGGTTCTCTAATGGACTGTCTCCGTCGCGATTTCAACGTTTCAAGGATGTTTGTATTAGAAACGGGATGTACGGTGTTCGGAGGAGCGAGCATCAATCGTGAGGCTGGTACAAATTGTGCGAAGAACCGGGAGCTACCAGAGATCCAGTATCACGGGATCATTAATCTTCGTCCAGCGTCCAGTTTCCGTCAGATTAGGGCTTCTTTGTAACTGTACAATGGGGTAGTGACAGAATAAAGCAGCGGCATCATTATTTACGTAGAACAACAAGACAAAAAGCTCCTCCTTCATTCTCATTCAGCGAGGAGGCTGGAACCGAAAGTCTGACGCCTGGGTCCGTGAAACGCGTCGCGTACCTTCTAAATCTTAACGATTCCTACCAGCGCATTGCCCTCGGAAAACGCTGCTATCGGATACACGGAACCTAAAACGCTATCGCTCGACTGGAGCTTTAGGTATTGTCGAGCAGACGGACTTAATCCACTGTGCGCCCCTTCCGAACACGTTCGTTTCCCGAAAGAATCTTCGCGTACCCTCTCGAACGAATTACCTGACCTCCACACCAACGCGATCGTTACCACCTTGCGATATACCGTTCCTAGGAGGGTGCAAAAGCCGGATAAATCCAAGTTAGAGCCGTTCCACTGACATCCCGTTCACGGACTCCGCCGCTTATCAGAGGTCCGGCCGTAAAGCCGGCGCGTTATCAGCGATGCTCGTCGCTGCGCGGAGTCACGAACGCTCGTTGAATCTTTATTTCTCCTTCGCGGCCCGCGTGATATATCGCTGCCACGTCGGTAGCCTTTGTTTCCCGATCGAGCCGCGAGGATCTCACGCACCTGGTCAAATTTCCTCCAAACATATTTCTCTCTATCGCCGCTGGCCAACCATCAGGCCTCCGTTCTTCAGTACGTTCTTCAGAGTTTCCCTCCCTTCCTCCTCCTCCTCCTCGCCGTCCCCCCCTTCCCAGCAATCTTTTACACGACGACGACATTCCATGCAATCTACCGTAACGACCTTTGATGTCGAATCTCCTGTAACCGATGAAGATAATGCCGTTGTCCCTCGTCCGTGACCCGACTCGATAGTATCTAGCGATAACGAGAGAAAAGAAGCCGCTAACGAGTCTCGCGATCGCTGTCGAGAGGGTGGGTGGGGGTTTTGCGTGCACGGAGTTTCATATTAATTGCGACGTGGACATTTGTCTCGCAGGCAAATTATTAGGGAACGTAAGTACCTAGCTACACAAGACCACCTAGTACATTCACGATATCCCAGCCGTTTCAATGAAATTCGCTAGCGTTCGTCGCTGGATCACCGCTGTTACAACGGAACGTTAAGAGAATCCGCAGCGGCTCCCAGGAAGAATACTTTCGCATTCCAGCAGAAGAATGATACTTAAAGATCCAGCTCCGAGGTGCACGGGATCCGAGTCGACAGCGATTTATTGCGGCCACGCGAAAAGCGCTTACAAATTCGTTTCATTCATCGCGACCGCCTTACGCGCGCATCGTTGTTAGCCTGAAATCACGCTCCCCCGCCCGAATTCCCGCTAGAGCTCTCCACGGCAAGTTCTTCCCATCCATCAACGTCCCTGTCCGCCTCTATGCGATGTACAGAATAAAAAAAGGAGGACAGACACCGCGAGGCTATTTATCACTTGGAAAAATTTCGGAATATTATCCCGCGATACATTCAGCATCGAAAAATCGAGGTTCGATTGTTTACGGTGGCCGCGGGGCGGCGCGAAGCGGGGAGGTAAACGCGAGAACGCGCATTAATTGGACGTCGGCTGGACGCCGAGCAGAATCGCCGGGGTGCGCGTATTCATTTTCGAGGGCTGCGCGCATTGTCGGCGGTTGCACGGCCCGAGTGCATTAGAGCAAAGTGCATCCAGCACCGGGACGCGTTACGCCATTACGAGAATTACCAGCGGCCGACGCCTGGTCCTGTTTTTCTCCGTGTTGCCGTAAAATTGCCCCGTTTATTGGGATTCATTGTTGCCTGGTCCAGCGGCCCTGCATTTGCTGGCGCGACGGGGAAGTGGGGCGGACGTGGCGCGCGAGAAGGGGATGGGAGCGTGTCGACTGTCAGCATGGAATTAATTCTGGTCGCGCCATTGTCGACACTGGCTCGATAAACGTTTTCGAGGTGGGCCGCGTTACCGAACGTAACGATTACCCGCTAAACGGTGGATAGTCGACGTGTCGAGCCACGATTATCTACTTGATGAAAATTTCGGCCCCGAGTGACACGAGAGGCTGAACGGGAGCACGGTAAACCGGGCTCCAGTCTTGGAAAAGAATCGATGAGAAAGGAACCGGGAGGAAAAATCGTTGGACCGGTTTGCCAGGCTAGAATAGGAACCTGAATCGGTTCAACCACCAAGGCCGTCAACTAATTCTTTCTTCCTGTATTTAATATCTCACCTGGTGATCGTTTGCAGCGGCTATTATCTGTCTCTTTAAGGCAGTCGTGTCCGTCGAAAATGAAGCATTTTTTTACCAATTAATTAAGAAGAAATAAAGTGAAGCTGAAACTTGTTCTTTGACACAAAGTTTATTAACATCATAAGGTTTAAAAATAAATACTTGTTTAGTCTAAAATATGCATTGCATAGGACGCTACAGATGGATCTTTGAATAAGGTTTTTAAAAAAAGTTTCTTTCGTTTTGCAGTGGTAATTAAGAGACGGATATACGAATCCATTGAAATGAAATTCGAGCTTGCCCGCAAAATGTGTAGTTTCGGTGTGAACCTACATTGAAGTTAATACAAAACACCCTTATTCTTTATGAAAAGAAACTAAAATTATTATTTGCAATAAAATGATTTATTTGTAATTAATTGTAAAAAATGCTTTATTTTCAACAAAAACGACTGTCTACTTAGTACCGTTAAGGAGACTCGTTTCTAATGCAGACCGTCGCGACGGGAACGTGCACACGCTAGATAGCTGTTGATGAGCCTTCTAGCAGACTCCGGACAGCGCGCGTCCCCTTTTTATCCCGTTCTCCTTCCGCTGTGCTCCTTTCACCCCCCTCTCGGTTCGTATACATCGAGCTGGTTATTCATGGCTGTAAAACGTTTCTGGCTTAATATTTCATCGAATTTAATTACCGGCACTGGCTCGTGTGATCTAAATTTTCCAGGAGCTCCGGCACAAAACGAAGCACCGCGGTGAAACTGCACCGAATCACGATCCCGCCGGGTCCCGTAGACACCCGCGCGAGGTAATCGGATTCACATCGGGGATGCTTCCCAGCGATTCGTTAAACAGCCATTTATATTTCCCAACGGTGAAAAGTGAATCCCGACGGCAAAGTACGGTTTAATGGCACTAGACGACGCGGCCTGGCGCCCCATCGATCCTGGTGCGCGCAATCGCGCCTGAAACAATAACTGTCGGGTGAAAAAGAAAACGCGGTCGAAACGTTGATTGGAGCAATGAAGGAGGATAAAAAAAAGAGCGGGCAAGTGGAGCGAATTGCAGTTAATGATCGCGGCCCGCCGCAACCGCACGAGCGAGCTTCAACATGTGGGTGGAACGTTGCCCATCCATTCCGCCGTTGATGTATCAGCTTAGCGCTGTTTGTAATTGAACGGGGCCCCGACGATTCCGCAAAAAAAAAAAAATAAACGCCGTTTCAATGGCGCGTTGATTAAAAAATATTCGTTAAAGCGCAATAACGCCATCGCACCGACGATGAATCACGCTCGGCTCGCCAGAATCGCAAGCGCGTGTACTTTTTCACCGGTCTCTCTATAGACACGCAGAGCTTCGACTTGTATTACGAAACGCCGTCGTCGTCGGCACGTAATTGCACCGGCAGCCGAACGCGCGTTATCTTCTTCGTGAGAGTTTTCGCGCGTCCCGCGGAATGTTGTTTACAAGGTGCTCCTTACGTGAGTTTGATACGTCAATCGAAATCATGAGGTGAACAATCTAACGGGAGATAGGACTGCGGGCTCGTCGATAAACGAAGACGATCGAAGAACGCCGAGGTATATAAAGTAGCGCCGGGTATCGTAATTCATTCGTTGTCTGCAGTTATTAAGCAGACTACAACTTTTGGAATTTATTGAACCGAAGGGGTCCTTCAGCAACCTGTGAAATGAAGGATAAGCAGTTCGTGGCTGCGACTTTAGTGCTGCTCGTTGGTCTACACGTAAGTGAATAGAAATTTCTGATTTTCTGAATCCGCTGTTGAGTTCGATTTCCTTCCGGCCTGTGAAGCAGTGTGACAGAAGGCGTACTCGAATTGCGAGCACGTCACCCACATTGTTCAGCAAGGTGGACGAATGTGACTTTGACAAATGGGAACGAAGCATTAAACCGTTTAATTGAAACGAACGAGCCGTAACTCTCGTATGTTCAACTGGAAAGACACATTCGCCTGCGCGAGACGCGAAACGTTTAACCGCGTCGCGCCTACGTACAAAAGTATCCTGCCGTTCACACGAATCGCGGCGTTTTTAATTAATGCTTCTTCGCGATAGATTCTGGTATAAAGCATTCCATAGTTTGTCGTGATTGATTCTGCTATGAAGCATTCCATAGTTTGGACACAAATTCTGGATAATACGAATATTTAAAGTGATCTTTCTATCCTTTTCGCAGACGATTCGATGCACTTTCGCGCTAAGCCCGGTAGCTCGCTTCTTAGACATCATCAAAGTGCCAGAATTGGAAAGACGCCTTGAAGGCATAATTCTACGTATGCAGAATAGAGGACATCCCCGCGGTGTTTTGGATAACTTAAACGGCGAGGATGCCACTTCGGGCAATTCGCCTCCAATTCAAGGACTTGCGTCTCTTTCAAGGCCGGACGGTATATTCGGCAGAAGGAGGGATCCTGAATTGCCGACGATAAACCAGGTGGTAGGCGGTGGAGTGCGCAATGGGCTTTTCAGCCAGCTACTTAAAGAATAAGACGCGAAGCTTTTAATTATAATTTTCGGTGCTCAAACCATGCGCGTTGTAACATTGTGTTGTAACTTAAATCTTTCCGTTCCAATAAAGAATATTTTGTAAGACATACGAGGCTTTTCACTGTGTGAACTTCCATCAGTTTCTATGGGGAACGCAATTAACAGAGTTTTCGCATTTCATTGGGCCAACAGATTCAGATTCATGCGCAGGGTTTCAATGGACAGGTCTCCGCGGTTACCGTATAAAATTCGCGCGAGTCACCAGCGCAGGAAGTGTTTCCTATAACAATGGCTGGAAGAGGTTCAAGTCCCGTGAAACGGGGGCAAACATTTGCTCCCTCGGATGGAGCAAAAGTCCATAGGCGAGCCAACTCCGACACACTCCGTTTCCCTAGTGAAAGCCGGACGGTAATAATTGAGTTTCAAGCTTAATCGTACGGTTTAGGTTCGGCTTGTTTGCTATGATTTAACCCAAAGTAGAGGTTGCGCAAGCCGCTGGATCGCTCCAATCGCGAGCCCGCTAACTAGATTAACAGGATAAATATAACTTCATTAAACCCGCCTGTTGTCGCTCGCAACAATACCCAAATTCATTGGCGCCACAAATCAAACCTGAACGAACCGCCGCCCTCTTCGCCCGCCGATATTCCCACGCGTGCCTCACTTTCTGCCTCCCCAATCTATTCGTTCAATATGAAAAACCGCGGAACAATACACGACTGATAAACTGCACTCTATCCCTGCAAAACAGTTTATTATAAACCTCGTGAAAATAATTCTCACCGTCGTTATTTACTTACTCACATGTTCTTAAAATTATCACAATTCTTTAATCCCAGTGGCCTCGCCTCCTGCAAATCTCAGCGGTGTAAGAAAAAATCTGGTCGCGATAAGAGAATATTGTGTGACCCGAGGGGACAGAAAAGCCGTCGCCGTCGCACGCAAGCGGTAATTCGCGAGAAAGTAACTCGTGGCCATCAATGCCAACGGCTTCCAGTTTGTTCTCGTCGTCCTTCCACGACACTTCCCTTCCTTGTTTCTTGTACCATTGCCGATCGCCAACGCAATGTCAACGAATAGGACTCCAGTTCCCGGTGCCGTACGAAAAACTCTCTTTAGAAAGGCTGGCTGGCGCACTGCGACGGTGCAAATCGGCCACGGTGACGCGCCGATTTTTCCGTCATCGTTGGCGCTGATGGTTAGTGCAGCGCCCTGAGGAGCAACGCGGCCTCACCGTCGCCGGAAACGCTGGCAGAGGGACCGGAAACGAGCGCCGCGGCGACTGCTTGCGCTGATACGACAGCGTTCCTTAAGGGTGCCTCGACGGCTGCGATTCCAGCCGGCGGTGTAATCAAATTAACCCTCGCCGACGCGGAAACTACGGAGTTCCCAGAATTCCGCGTCGCCGACGCCGAGCTGGACGCCGAACCCTCGACTACCCTCGCTTCCGTTGCATCTGAAAACACAGACCACATCTGTGTAAACGTCTGTCGAATGCAAACAGTCGTTAACGATAGAAAATTTGCAGGTTCCTGGCTACCGCGGATAATACTACGGTAATTGTGTAACAGAGCTTGGATCGTGCAAGTTCTGCGGTGCGAGCAGAACTCCGCCTGTTATAGAATATCAGAATAAAAGGACACGGGTGGAGAGTGATTTACTTGTAACGAGAGCAACTCCATTGCTCGATCCTCCAATGGTTATTGCGTTGGAAGCCGAGGCGTTGGCGACAGCGGCGGAAGACACGCCGTCAGAGCTGCCGGTGGTCGAGGTGGCAGGAGTCATTGGTGCGGCTGTCGAAGTCTCAGCAGTCATCGGTAGGATCGGTATCGGTGGAGCAGTCGGGCCGACGATGATGATGGGACCGGTGGAGGGACCTATTACAGCCCTCGCCGACGCTACGCCTATTGTCTCGCTAATCGTCGTCGCGTTCGTCGATGCTTCCGCAGCCGATGATCCTTCCGCGTCTTTGATTGTCACGCCCGCCTCCGCTGACGTTGCAACGGCCCCATTCTTTGTTTCCGCGCGAGCTGACGGTGCATTATCGGCGCCGGGGACGGGATTGTCGGAGGGAGCGACCAGGGTTACCGGGCCCGCCGTTGCTCCTTTAATGAGCACTGAATCATCCGATGCCTCGTTCGGCGCATCAGCCGGCTCTGCGGAAGAAAGTTAAGGAAATGGTAGCCAGGGCGTCTGACTTCGACAGCCTTACCTCCTCCGCTACTTGTCTCAGCCCTCCCTAGGAATATATTCTAACTTACAACCGCGTTAAAGTTGTAATTCGTGGAGCTAACGCGGCCACTATAAATCCTTCGGTTTATGCATCTCGTAAAATGCATATGAGGCAATGGTAGCCGACATTACGCGGCTAATGCTTACGTAACTGAAGTGGATTCGTTCGGCATCGAGTCTAAACCCCTCGAATGGAAGCCTTGCAGCCCCGAAATTGAGCTTGAAACTTTAAACTTTCCCTGCTTCCGAATGGCTACTTAGCGGAGGAATGAAAATTACTTTCAATCCGGGGATGAGTGTCTTGGAGGGTTTTAGCCGGGCTTCCAGGCGACACGATGGTCACCGGCCCGGAAGACGAGCCTTCGACGATCGTGGTACCGGTCACGGGACCGGCGACGATAGTTGCAGAATCTTTCAGTGGACCCGCGGCTAACAGGCTGACCGCAGGTGCGACTCCATAAACTGGAGCAACGAATACCGGGGCTGCCGATTGCCCTGCGCCCACTATTTCATGATAAGGCCAGCCACTGGCGTAAACGGACGTTAGGAGGATCGATGCCGCTAACTGCAACTGAAAACGGATAAGGCGTGATTTATTAAGACGAGTGTCACGGGCTGCGTTATCCGCGCAGGTTACGTGGGACGGCATTGCTCGGCCCGGCGACACAATAGTTGGAATGTTTTCTCGTAATCTCGGTCGTAAATATGTTCTATTAAACCCGCCTCGAGATACTTGCCTGTCAGATCGGCAATTGCTGCCGCAACCGAGGGCATTATCATTATCGATATTCAATACCGTTAGGCCACGGAAAAAATGCCTCGGATTTTATCCTTTTACTTCGCATAGGTAGGTATTCAATTGCTCGGGCTGGTGAACTCTCTTTCCCAATATCCAAATATTCGAATGTCTACGATCGAACGATCCTCATCGCCAACCCCAAGATGCGCACGCCCGCCCACGCAACAGGGCGACGAATGCTGACACTCGCCATCGGCGATCGCGTCGACGGATTATATCGCGTAATGGGAGTAACTCGGCTGATCAGAGTTTAACCACGGGCATTCGTCGTCGTGAGCCGTGTCAGCGGTTCGGGTGATTTGAGAACAATATCCGGCACGCGTCCGCCTCGTTCGATGGCCGGGGATAGAGCTGCACGCACCGTGAATTTGCATAACTCGGTTCCCTGCAGACGTGCCGTGCATGAACACGTCATCGCCACCGCGGTTTACGTGTCCGTACGTGGACAGCATTCGGGCAAACATTTTACGACGAGCAACGAACCCTTCCTCGAAGGAGGGATCGTCCTGGTCTCTTTCTCGAATCAGTCGCTCCGACAATGGTGTCTGATCGAGGGATCGATATTGCCGTGGCGTTCGTTGGGACACGATGGTACTCGGATCAAGGAGCTTGTCAAGGAAGAGGGAAGAAAATTAAGAATGAACTCCGCGCCGGGACCCTACTGTGCCCCTTCAATAGCGCAATAAGTGTCAAACATTTCCCTCTCCCTTCGGAGGGTCGAACAAACGGAGCACTATTGCGGAAAATGTCTGCAGAAGCGACTGGACGCTCCGAGATAAACGGACAACGAAGCGTGATAACCGCCCCCGCGCATCCCCCTCGGAACGCGTTTACGCGAAATCGATGCATTGCTCGTCTTAATCAAAGTTACAGAACAGGGCCATACGTTTCAATTATCCAGCAGCCCCGGCGAATGCCGCGGCGCTCCATATATCAGGGAACATTGGTCAGAGATAGGGAGCCGTTCATATTTCACGGACGACAGGGAACTGCATTACCGGCTAACAGATTAAAGTTTTCTCATCAGGAACGCCGCGCGGATTCTCTTTTCGTAACAATCTCTCCCCTTCGACCGGTCCCACTCGATGAGCCACGATAAAGTTTCCCAGCTTACCGGCAACTTCATGGCTCCCTGTCCGCGGACGTCCTTTCCTATTATTATCCTTCTTCCCTCGGATGGCCGCAGTTGTCCAGCCGAGCATTCGCGTCCCAGCACTGATACTCCTCCAACCGGATTGAACCTGTTATATACTTACCATTACGCGTAACCTCCTGTGATGAGTAAGGACAAATGGCCACCGCGCCCTGTTTTCCCGATCGCCGCTCGGCATATCTCTGGAATCCCGTCAGCTGGAGATCGGAACAAAGGCCGAGCTGAACATTCGAGACTCCAGGCGCAGATACAATTCGTTCAGCCCCAAACACTGCGCCCACCCTCGCGCGCCACGAGAGCTGAGAGCTCGGACGAGCCGCGGCTTCGTTGCGCAAGCGAGCAATTAAGATATCGCTCGTTCTGCTCAATAGGACAAACAACGTCGGGCGAGAAAGAAAAATGGGTGGTTGAAAAAAGAGACCAGGTAGGAAGGTGAATTGGAGGCGCGCGGACACGGGCAATTGCTTTCCTATGTTGTAACGTTTCACTGGACTTTCAAGGCAGCATTTCCTGCTTTTCTGTGTTCTATCGGCGATCGAACATTTTCGCTAACGGTCAGGCTGATTCAAGGCCGTCTCACGCAGAATCGAAAGTCGATGTCGCAACACCAGGCGCGCATTGCATCTTATAGTTGAACCCTAAATTGTGCAGCGGCTCGCTCCGTATTTTTTCTGCTATCCCCCTCCCCCCCCCCCCCTCTCTCTCTCTCTCTCTCTCTCTCCCTAGCTCCGCGCACCTCTGTCTACCCTGGTCGGCGTGGCTCGACCCAGCGACGGAACGGTAGCGGGAAAAAATCCGCGGCAGTAAAATATGCAAATACCAATGACCCCGTTCCAGACGCGAAACTTCTGCAACATTCGCGCGGCATTGCGTGCGCCGCGCTATTGAGAGATTTCTGATGCAACATTGCCTCTGTGCGAGTTCATCGTTTTAGATCGCTGTCTTGATTTACGGATTCAAGTCCCCGACCACGCCCGCTCGCGACAGAGCCGATGCGGACTGGCCACTCTTGAGGCTGACTGACACGCGTTTGTACGGGGTGGATGACGTACGCCGTTCGAACTATATAGATAGGAAAATAAGAGTATAAAAGACAAAGTCCCGGCTAGGATTTTCATCAGTCGCTTGCACTTTACAGTTCCAAGAAGCTCAAGCAAAACCCAACACAACCAACAAAATGAAATACTTGGTAAGAGACCCCTTACCGCTTTGTAATCGTAACGGTCCTGGAGCCAGCCGATCGCTGGCTTTAGCTGACCGAACAATTGTCGAGCATCCGCACTATCGGCTGGAAGATTCTGTACGGTGAATAAGGGATTCTGTTGCTTTGCAGGTGGTCCTTTTCGCTATCGTCGCCATCGTTGCGGCCAACCCTGAACCAGAGCGAGAACGTCGTGGAATCCTCGCCGCCCCAGCTCTGGCCGCCCCATGGGGAATCCCCAACATCGCTGCTGCTCCCGTTGCCATTGCTACCGGTCCTAAGCTCCTTGCGGCACGTAAGTAACCTCATCTTTGACCAACTACCTTCTCTCGTCCGAATCTGCCCGTGTATCCTGACAAGGACGCTTATGGATCATTGAATTGTATCCCTTCGAAGAAGGAACGCTACGCTGGAGTCTTCTCTGAACGAATTCGAATCTCGAGTATCGTGTATAGATAACGCTGAAGTATCATTGCTGTTTCCTGTACTACTCTGGGATTACGATACACATGTCACCTTTCTTTTGCACAGCAGCAGCCGTCGTAGCTGCTCCCGCCCTTGCAGGTTGGGGGGGACTGAAGGCGTGGTAAGCACTACCCAATACCCCGGCGTAACATGGACCTGAAGTATTACAATGAAGCTCGGCGATGAGGAACATCTCATTGCGCAAAAATTCAGCGATTGACGACACCCTACACCTCCCTTCTTCTGGCCGCAGTTCCGTTCGCCACCCTGCGATTGGCACCATGGAAAATTACACTATTCCCCAACCTGCCCTCTGTAATTTAAATTTTACCATCCGGCAATAAACTTATTTTAAATACTACTTTGGATATATATTCTGTTTTAAACCACCACCATTTCAGTGACGGCTTATCCTGTATTTAGAATAATTAAGGCGTGTATAGAACGCATTGGTTCATGAATCGTTCAATTAACATTCATATTTTCCACGAGTTTTCGCCGTGAATTATTATAACGCTTGTTGTACATGTGGGTCAATGCCTGATATTATGCAGTCGCTCGTGAATTCGTTCATTATGTTTTGTTTATATTCAAACAGAACGACATTAACGTGCTCCAATTGCAGATACTCTGCGGCTACAATTAATTGGGCAATTATAAATGTATAATATGAATGGAGTAGTCTGTAATTTGTGGTGATGTTCGGAGCTTACTGACAGAGTCGCGTATGAGGGAGTAATTAGGTACTAAAGGGATGATTCTTATGCGCAGAATATGGATAGTAATTAAAGTCTGATAACAATTATATGATCTATCCTATGTTTTATTCGATTTGTTCAAGCCATTACTTCGTTTGAAAACAATTAAGAGATATATTGGCCAGTGAGTTTCGTGAGGAGTATTCTCCCACCGCGCAGTTCGCCTGCCACCGTGCTCCTTTTCTCAACGTTTTCTGACTCGCTCTCGCTTTCGCAGAACAAGAGTGAGCCAGAAATGGTGGGGATGATGCCAAGCTTCTGGCGTGTAGGCCAAACTGAGCTGTCAGCGTAGAAGTACACACATCGGAATAGGTGTGCGTTAGCTCCGAAAAAATCAGGAGTTATATTGGTCAGCAGATTGATTCTTTCTCGATAGCTTCATCTCGTATTGGTCAACGCATAGCTTCGTAACGCACACAACTATTACGCTAAGAATAAATAACAGCCATACGGCTACGTTCAGGCGGAGCCGAGTAGCATTCCCGTTACTCCACCATACCCTTCGGGGACCACGCAATTCCAATTGACAAATCCACGATCGTCGGATGTTGGTGGCTAATTTAGACCTTAGTTACACGATCTATCCTATGTTTTATTCTTTTTATCCAAACCGTTACTTCGTCTGAAAACAATAAACACCTGGCTAACACATTTCACCATGAATTCCAGAATTATGATACATATCAATTATTATATTCCCATTATTCAATGAATCACACCTACTACAACTAATTCTGTTGTTTCTGCTGCTAAATTATATCTAGCTTTTGTAGTAACTAATCATTAGACTGCAACCTAGCATAAAATAAATAATTCGCATTCATAGCTTGGCGACATTCGGCTCACTGTTAAATCTTGTCGAAGCAACAAGTGCTTAAAATCGTTAACAAATCCCGTCCGCCTATTTAAATTAATATCGCATTAATTACACACCAGCTAAACGAAGCGCGGCCTTTCATTTGGTAGAAATAATTTTGTCCTCCATACCACAAACTGTCTAACTCGTTAACCAATTCAGTTTTCGATTTATTGGCGTTGGCTAAACAAATTACAGTGTCTCGGCTGCAACGAGCCATTGCAGCCCCAGCGAATCCATTATTCTGCCTATCCTGTCAGTGGCCGCGCCTGTCAGCCTAATGCGTTTAACAATTTAAATTAGAAACTGGAGCAACTGGTCCCTGGACGGGGACTGAGACTAACTCGATAAGTTTTATGGCCACTCAGGTGGCTTTAAACTCTACTTAAACGAGACGATCGCTCGGTTCGCTTACCAGGATTAGGCGACGGTATTGGAAGGTACAAGTGTATACAAACAGACAAGTAGATACAGTGGAGCTTCATTTATTATCGTACAAAAGCATAATATAGATCTGGCTAGATACATGGGGGGTTCAGGGCATTCGTCGTAAAAAAAAACCTGGGGGACACTCGAATTGAAAAGAACTTCGAGGAGAACTACTTAATCATCGGTCTTGAAACTTGGATCCGGAAGCATCGCCTGTTCCAAGCAATTCCGAGCTTTGGTCGAAGTCTCGAGGATGGAGGTCGATGGAGAAGCCGCTTGCAAGTTGACGGGAGATCGTTCTAGTTATGGGGGCCGAATCCAGAGTATTTCGGTGATCTACCAGAGTCCTAGAACCCCGGCTCCAGGAGCCACGACCGTTCCAGAGGGTCCAGCGATGACCGCGGATCCTTCGAAAGAAACATTTATTCAATTTCCACTGCCATTTTTAATTGGACGTCAACACACGAAACATCGTCACTTCATTGCTCCAGTAGCTAAGTTATCGCGGGTGACACTGTTCCTTGAGCATACAAGAAGTTTTAAGGAGATGCATGCTCAAGAATTAGTGCCAATCCCGATGGCTTGCGTAAAGCGAGACAAGTGGTTTCGAAGGGATAAAATAAGAAAGTTACCAGCAGACGGTCCCACGACGGCAGTGGCACCGGCAGAGGGTCCGACAACCGCGGCGGATCCAGCGACAGGCCCGATGACCGCGGCCGCAGGAGCCACCGGTCCTGCCAGCGCCACGCCTGGTACCACTCCACCGAGGACTATGGCCCCATTATTGCCCCAGCCGATAGAACGACGCTCGCGTTCTGGGTTGGCGGCGACGATGGCCAAAACGGCGACGAGGACGATCTGAAATTTGGATTTCGACAATGAATGATGCTCTGGAGGTAGCTATAGAAAACTTTGCTATAGTTATGGAAACATTTTCTTTAAGAGCGCCAGTAATTATCCAAATGATCACAGTAACAATGAAAGACTTAGGTATCCAAAAGTGGGTAAGGCAAGAATGTAACTAGGAAGATATCTGTAATTCAGTTGTACAGTAAAAAGTAATTCCAGATTTCGCATTGTTCCGTTGCTCAGTGCGAAATCGCTCAATTGAATTAAAGAGTTTATTAAACACAGTGTTCTATGGTACTGCTTTAGGTATCTCACCAAGCACTTCATGATGATTCTTGGCGTAGTCTTCAGCTGGCTGCGACTGATGCTTGACCCTCTCGGCAGGATGCTTTATATACCCAGGTGACAATGAAAAAGCCGTCGACGATGCAGCAACCTTCAACCCCGCATGAAAGTAGGAATAATAAATAAGCCAGGGTGCGGTCACCGATGAACGGGATTAGAGTAGGCGAGTTCCGGGTCCCAGCGTCACGGCCAGAGGTGCTGTTATCACTCGCGGACGTGTTTCCAGCTTGGAATGGACCGTTGCCTGTTACCGCAATAACGATCGCAGCAACGGAACAGAATTTTCCTCGGTGGTCAGGTAACGCGCGTAGTCGCGAATTTGCCGGTGATCTCGTTTCTACCTCATCCTCGCTGCGAAGCTCCCTGCATTCCGTTTTGATAAACCTTAATAACCACGGGGCGCGGCTGTAATTACTGACCAAATTCTGCGCGAGCTTACCCAGTCCGAACTATTTGCGACCTACTACCCGACGGACGTGTAGACGACGTGTTCTTCTATGAAGCATTATCGCGGAGAACGATTGCGCCGCGTAACTGACGCTAATTTTCACGAAGGGTCCCGCATTTACACAGCCCGGCATATCTGCGTGGCATTAGTTCGCGGAGCTGAAAGTACGGCTGATGAACGTACCATCCTGGCCAGATATAGAAGGCGAAACTGTAATACCAGCCGTGAAAGTTCCCCGCGAAATTGGCGCGCGTATTATTCCCACGCGTTTCGGAAACAGGAAAAAGAGTGGAATCGATTTTCCCCAACGCGCTTACAATGCCCGCGGTCGTTCACAAAGAATCCGAGCGGTGAGTGGTAAACGTTTGGTCAACGGGACAGGAAATAAAACAGGGGGTTGGTTGGTCGTTTCGACGAGGCTAGGGTGTCGCCCCTTTATTTCGGACGTGACAAGGCAAGCATTTTTCCGCGCGTTCCAGCGATTTCCGCGATGGCCTCGGTAATCCGTCCTTTGAATCTCGGGCGCTGCCGTCGGCTTTGAACGGTGTAATTACACGCGACGGATCTGTCTGGTTGGGAACCGCGGTGGTCGAGCTATTGCGCCGCTCCCGCGAAATTTACCATCCGCACTTTGGCCGGCCACCCATACCGCGAGGGGTTGCTTCGTAATCTCCCGAACTTTTCGAGGGAAGCCGATGGATCTTCCGCGTCGTAATATCGAATTCTACCAGCGCTCTCAGTCAAATCGACGCTCCTACATCGTCCGCCGTTTTATTGCTTTGTCACAGTCGAATTCTCATCGCGATCCCAGCGAAACGGAGATAAAATTTCTCCGCCGCGGTCCACTTTCCAACCCCCATCGACGTGGCCCCGCTGATCCTCGAAATTCCCGCCCCGCCGTCGAAGGTCCCGGGTGTCCGACGGAAATCGTGTCCAGAGGCGGGGCGAACCTGAGATATTGAAAAGTTCGGGCCTTTGTGGCGCGGTTGGAGGGTGGCTGCTTTCGAGAAATATCCGTCCGACTCGGAGACGCGACTCTTTCGATGCCCCTTCTCCCCTTTGTGTCAAAGGCTATCGATTATCGAGAACTTTCCGGCCCCGTTCGCGTGACGCTGCATCTCGTTCCCTTTCGCCGATAAGGGAGGAGCGATCTTCTTTCACGGTGGCTCACGCGACAACGGCAGTCACCGTTCACAACGGAACGGCCGGGTTATTAGCGACAACACCGAACTCGGGCGGTTCTGATTAATATCTCTGGGGAACGGAGCCCGGTCGAGGGAAAAATTTGGAGAACCAAGCAATGAGGTCGGATCACTTTACGATATTAAACGTTTCTCTGGTACGAACGACACGGGTCCCGATTAGCGGCGATTTTTGCCCGCAAAGCACGCGTTTGCCGAGTGACACCAGCGGCCCTGTCGGCCGTAATTAGGTGGCTGAAACAATTAGCACGTTAACATTGGCAGCGGTCGCGCGCATTGTGGCAACAAACGGACGGACGCGGGTAAACGTGCTTGATGAAACGTGCGTGTGCGCGGTTCTGTGCCGAATATGTGGACACGCAAACGTAGAATTAAGCGCGAATAGCCAGGCCTCCGATGGGGGTGGTTCGTCCTTTGCGAGTACACGGCATCATAGCCGATATTGTGTGCAGATGCGAGATACCGTCACGCATCCGATTGCTCTAGTTCACCGAAACACTCTGTCGGCCGTCGCATTTGAAGGACAAAACGGCGTTTAATTAATCGACTGTGGATTTAGCGCGCAGCTAATCCCCCTCGTACGTTCAATTTATACTGAAACTAATTCTAGCCTTTGAAATTTCACCAAATCGAATAATTCCCGCACTGTGTTCCTGTTTCAAAGAGCGACTGTTGCCGTTCCCGTTTTCCTTGGAGCTCGATAAGAGGGCGCGGGTACTGAATTCTTCGCTTCTTTCGCCGATTGTCACCTTAGACAATGAAGGAAAGGTGAAATATTCCCGGGGCTTTTCATCATGGAAATTGTCGCGCCGCTTGTGCCGTGCATTGCGAAATCGATTATCATACCTGACATCGGTCGCTCCATAATTCCGTCGCATGCTCTCGGAGGACCGTTATGTATCCTTGAGGAGAAAATCCGTTCCACTCCCGTAACTGCGGCGGTGGCTCCAGCAGATACGGCCGCGGAAAAAATGGAGCCAGACAATCGGCTATCTCGCCGAGTTGTCGAACGCCGTACTTGACAGTGAACCGATTATGACTGCATAATTGCGACGCGCTGGCGCGGCACGCCGCCGTCGGGTGGCGCATTGTTTATAGTCTCCGTGCCTTTTCGTTATTCCGCCATTTTTCGCGTGGGCGTCGCGGCGAAACGGCGTAACGCAGGTGCAACCGCTGTCTTCCCCCGTGTTACGGCTTGTTCCGCGGCGGAGGTGGCGCACGATGAAATATTCATGAGGGGGGATGCGAGAGGGATCGAACAGAGAGTTGTCTAAGCGCGGCGTACCTCTGCAAATCGCGTGCAGTTGCAAAATTATTCGTACGTGCCTTTTTTGTGTGGGAGCGCTGTTAGCCCACGATTGGCTAGCAGCGCTGATTCGCGAATTTATCGGACGCACGCTGCCGGCGAATATTCTGCTTTTGGGGCTCTGTGAATCGGCGGGGTGGATTTGGAAACGTTTGTTGCGAGGTAATGGCGTAGAGGATCGTCGTGAAGTGTTCGAACGAACGCTTCGAAAACGTACACGCTTGTAATGAAGAGACAGAGGTAGGGTAGAATTCGTATATTTATACAGTTACACGTTTAGATAAGCGTACATTTTTCGGGATAGATTGGCAGTGCCATACAAGTGGGAGGGAGGTATTAGGTCGTCTGTGTAGTGCTTAGTGAAGCACGAGGTATACAATGTAGTATCGAGTCTCGTTGCGACTACCAAGCTTGGCCGCCAGCAACCACTGCTGAGGAAGAGGCACCGATCACAGCAGTTTTTGTGACAGGGCCTGCGACGACCGCGGATGTTGCTGGACCTGCGACGACCGCGGATGATACTGGACCTGCGACGACCGCGGATCCTCCTGGGCCAGTGACGACCGTGCCTGCGGCTGTAGCTACTACGGAGGGTGCAGCTACTACAGCTGGCGCAGCTACGACGCCCACAGGTGCAACAACTCCACCAGCTGAAGATTGAGTGGTCGAATTAGTCGATTGGTAAATGATTTGGTATAAGATAGGACGATTTGATACTCACCAACAACCACGGCACCTGGCTGAGTAACAAGAGTGGGTCCAGCGACAGCGCCAACGACAGCTGAGGGGCCAGCTACAGACCCTGTGACAACTGCTGGCCCAGCAACAGCGCCGGATACCTTCACTGGCCCAGCTACTGCGCCGGAAACGGCTACGGGCCCTGCCTGTGGCCCGGCAACACTCACAGCTCCCCAGGGGTTCCAGACTACGCTGGGGGCTGCTGAGCAGACAGACACAACCGCTGCGAGAAGAACCTGGTGGGAAACAATATTTACGATGTGCATATTATAAAAGGAAACAAGTCACTTGTTGCGCGATGGTCCTTTAAGTAGCATCGATTATTCTTGAGCAAAGTAGCTGAGTAGTTTATGGTAATTTTTAAGTCTCGGGTAATTGCTACGAGTGAGCGAAATCGAGCTCGACGAACTTACCAAGAACTTCATGATGGCTGCTTCGTTTCTTCGCTTCACTGGCTATCAAGCAAATTGAGAGACTGACAATTAACCCCGCGATATCAGCTTTTATACACCGAGCCGACCCTGAATCTTGTCTCCCGCTTTCCCCCATTTTTTTCCCAGGGAAATGTCACGTAACTGGGCACGACCTATTTCCATATGGAAGTATTTCGCCGACTAGTGTCTGCGTGAGCTATTAAACCGCGGAGCGAAAAGACGACACGTAGTCCCGCCGCGCTGATCCTCGGGGCCGTTGCGCGGATTAATTGCGCGGAGCTTTAAACGAGGTATCGCGGCGAAACTCGATTACGGCGAATACTATAAATTCGAAGCTTTCGCGAGACTCGACATTACCCGTTATCCTGGATAATATAATTTGTTCCGTCGCGTCTCGAGCCGGCTCCGTCTATTCGATTTAAGGGACTCGTACTTGTTGCTTCGCGCCCTGATTTCGCGAGCCGAAACGTCGCGTCTGGAACGTCATTGTGCGTCAAAGAGGAGCGTGTAACTACCCGGGAACACCGGTAATCGGTGCTTGATGAGTTTGCCTTGGCTAAACTAGAGACGGCGATTCGTGAACAAGTGAACATTCATTTTTCATTCCCAACTGCTTTGACGCTGCACTCCGAAAGCCCGTGTAATTCCATTTTCACGCAAGATCCTGGGCAAACATTGGCGCAAGGAGAGGCAATCAAATATTTGCCGTGTAAGCCCGAAGGACCGGCCGACTACTCGAGCTTCATATTCCATGGCTGGCCACAGAAGACACCTCCCTCTCGGTTCCCTCTTTAATAACAGACGCTCCGGTTACTTCGTGCATAAACTGTCCGATTTAACGACCGGCCGTACTTGTTGCTCCCCGCCTACCAACCGACGGACATGTCCCTTTGAAATGGTAATGCACGCGAACGTGACGCTAATAATTTCCTCCGGAGTGCCCGCGAGGGGCGGGGAGCGGCGCGAAATTCGCGCGCGACGCGGAAACGGTAACGGCGGGCGCATCCCTGTCTCGGCGGATTTTCCACGGGCCGGTGTGATTGAAAACGGAGATTAAAGGGACGCGACGGCTGCGCAGAGACGCTCGAGAGGGTCGCGGAACAAAGCTGCAGAGGAAACGCTCGGATATCAGCGGGATCCGGTGTCGCCCCACCCCCGTCAGAGAGAATACGCGGCTGATTGGAGCGACGTTGCAGCAATTTCCTACAATTACCGGTAAAGGTGGACAGGTATCGTCCCACGGTGCCCCTCGACAACGAGGGACGGTACAATGGACCGCGAAATAGGGGGCGGCCACGCCGGCGACCAAAGCCTCTGCGGCAACGCCGGCGTGCCGCTCCGGGCGAGAACAATGGACTTCCAGCGCTTGGACTTTAATCGCAAACTAATGTTGACTTGGCCTGCCATGGGTGCCTCTGCTTTGACCTATCGAGTGTGAAATCGCGACGCAGGATGGGCACCTCTAGTATCTCTGCCCGATTTTTTATGAAATTTCACGCTGTTTGGCAGATTAAACGGGTGATTATAATTGTAGGTACGATACTATTATAACTGTAAGGCTGTCGAAACACCAGTATAAGGGAGACCGGGGCAAAATCGGGACAAAATTAAGGGTAAAATCTCATAGCGTTGGTATTATTAATGTAAAAAAGAAATCAGAATTGGGATGCATTAGAATAAACTCGTTTCAAATAATAGTGCATATCTAATTTTTTTAATGGGAGGAAAAATACAAAATCAAAATAATTATTTAAAATATGATGCGTTTTTACGATTTTACTCGATGGCCTGGGTAAGGGTACTTTTATGTTGGAGCTGCGATAAACGATCAGTGCGACGATAAGAGCGAAGCGTCGAAATACATTATAGTGTTTTATAATTTAAGTGTTTATATTGGAGCAACGAGCAGATCTACGTTTTCTAAGAGATTATCGACGAAACTCTTACAGTTTCTTTCCTAGCTCCAACATAAACGTACCCTAAAACCGCGTACCATCTTAGATATTGGCCCTAGCATTTATACTTAACAACAAAAACAAATAAGACGATATAACCTTATAGTAATCACGATTGTGACACGATCATTTTTTGTTGATGAAACAACGCACTTCGCGACAACGCCAGTAGCATTTATTGTTGGCATTTTGATGGCCAAATAATTCCCAGCTTGGGGATACTGTGCGCCAACCGGAAATGCTACTAGAGAATATGCGGCTTTATCGACGCGGGGGAATTTGAGGCAGTTTTAAAAATAATAGCACCACCCGGTTTTACGAAATTGACGAACGCGTGGTTGGAGGAGTGCGAAAGGTATCGGTAAATCGAAGTCAGATCAATTCCTCTCCAAAGTGGCATGCTTTTATTATTATATATAATAACATATACGAGATATTGTTATGTACACAGAATACATGTAAAGATACAGTGATGGGAGGTACTAGCGGTAAATGACGGAGATCGTGGCGCGGTCTGTTTCAAATGGCGGGCATCGGAGGAGATCAGTCGAAGGTGTCGCCAGGGTGGGTGATTACCAGTGTGGACCTGCACGAAGGATTCCACCCACTCCAGCTGGTCCGGCTGCTATGCTGCCAGATGGTCCAGCGATGAGGGCTGGCGCGGTGATGGGGCCAGCGAGAGCTGCAGGAAGTGCCGCAGGGCCGGCCAATACTGCGCCTGAAAATTGAAGTGATCCTGTTATCACCAGAAAAACTTCCGGAGGACTCCCTATGAATACCATCCAACAGGACCGATACGAATTTTCTAACAGTTATGGCTTCTACGTTTCGTTCACGCTGCGGCTTCCAAGGTATGAATTTCAACTGAGAAGAACCTCGGAAGGCTGACAGCAGACAGATATACAGTACACTATAATAAACCATAATATTCCAGGCAACCAATGACCGTTGCAGAGCCAGTGTTACGTTTGTGATCTGATTGGGACACCAAGGAGCGATAAAAATAGAGCTCTCGTGCGTGGTTGGATTTATCGACCATTGTGGTGATCGAGTCCGCATCGTACACTCCGAGATTAGACACGGTCTTTTCTTGGTAAGAATAGATGTCATTCTAGTGCTTTATGTCAGAGTCTAATCAATACCACTCTCCCTTGGAATATAATGAACAGGGAGCAACGAAGGTATGCTGAAGAATCAAGCCGCAGAGATATTAAAAGTTGTCACGGAGATACTCACCCCAAGGTGCGCCCCATCCAGCGGCAGCGGGCCACGCGGCGGCAGCGGGCCATCCGGCGGCAGCGGGCCATCCAGCAGCGGCGGGCCCAGCGATGCTACCGGAAACTAGAGAGGGGCCAGCAACAGCTCCAGTCACAACGGCACCGCCGTCTACAGCTCCGGAGAGGCGAGCAGGTCCGGTAACGGGTCCGGCAAGGGCTGATGGCCCGGCTATGGGTCCGCTGAGGGCGGCAGGGCCCAGGATGGGACCAGCCAGGGCTGCTCCAGGAGCCAGCAGGGCGGATGGGGCCGCTGTCGCGACGGACAGGGCTGCGACGAGGAAGACCGCTACGAGGGTGCACATGGTGAGAGGAAGGTTGCGGGATTTTGCTGGTCGCAAAGCTTCTTGAATAGTTCGCCTTGATCGCTGGAGTGGATGTGATGCCATCGACTAGACCCGATGGTGCTTTTATAGGGGCATTGTCTGTGGCCTGGGTGTCCGCGTGCTCCCGCCAACCCCAAGGGCGGGGCACACAGGACACGCCAAACATTCTCTGCGGGCTGGGCGCGTGGCCGTTTCTTAGCTTATCAGCATTAAGTCAGTCATCGTGTTAGTGACACGCGAGAGCAACTCTTAACGCCTCACGGCCTACCCGTGGCTTAGGGTTCACGTGCTCCGAGTCAACCGCTGCATCCGTTTCCAACCGTTTCTACGACTGCGTTTACCTTGTAACAATATGCGACTGGTCTTTCGACCGACAGAAAAAAAAAAGAACACATAAATAAAATAGGACAGGAACGTTTAACTGTCTACACAAAGTAGTTTGGGGATGAATGATTTTCTGGCTTCTGGATATTCTACGTATTAGGCAAAGTCTTAGGAATGTCAAAAGTGAAACGGGACGTTTGCTTAGTTTATTCCGACAGAATTCCCAATGATTTGTTTCACCCGAGAAGCTACTAGCACGATGCACTCGAGATCAAACGTCATCGGCTCCTCTACTCTCTATTTCGTATTCAGAGTAATCCTCTTAAATTAAAGCTCTTCGCGTAGCATGTTCCATTTACGAGCTCCCGTCCCGGGGGCGACGGGTGCATCACGGTCGATCGGAAGGCGCCAGTCATCGCGGCCTTCACGGCGAGGAAGATCAAAGATCCTATCGCTCTCCCGCTGGATTAGGCGGACAAGCGTCGACGATGGAGTTGTCGCGCGTCCTTTGTCGTTTCATCGGTTTAGGCGAGGCGCGGGCTGCCATTGCCCACGCGTCGTCGCCGGTCCGCGATTGTCGCCTGGAATGACGATGTTTCATTGTAGTCGAACACGCGCTAGTGTGTGTCACGGTGGCACTAGCCTCGCAATGGATCACCGACCGTGCCACGGATCGTTTAGAATATCATTGTTGGGCGTTGCGTGCACTTTCGAAGGTGACGAAGGTGACCCGCCACGCGATTGTTCGAATAATTGTTTCTCGGTTAAGCGAAACCCTCCGAGGGGGGCGAGTTAAATGCCACGCCTCGTTTAGTAGAGCAAGAGGGACGAAGAATTTTTATTTTTTCTTTCAGTTATTTGACAGTAAGACGATACACGCGCACCTCCTCGCAATGAGACTATTTCCTAAAAGCTTCTAAGCAATTATTACTTCTTCACAGTCTTGTGTTTTTAGTAATCTATTTTATCGAGCATCTGTCACTCATAGATATGGAATTGATGAAATTCTGGGCTGATGAAATTTCATTTGGCATGTATTCCGGATTCATTGATCGAGAGTGCAAACACTGTAATCGTTAAAATTATTTTGTTGGCGTAAATACACCCCGGTGGTAGATTTCGGTGGAACCAGAACGTTCCCTACAGTATTTGGTTGATTGCGATGAACGATTTTCGGAAGAACCGTGCGCAATTTTCGATGCTGTTGCAATGAAAAAGAATTCTCTGCGCGCTGACAGGCGTGCCATCGGCCCGCCGATGGTCCCGGCCCGCCAGCGTCCATTTTCACAATGCAAATAATGCGTATCGTGCCCTGTAATTGGTGTGCGATTACAAAGCCCGAAACACGATGAAAGAGGATTACCAAAGCCGTTTAGGAGCGCGGATTTCGGGCGTTCGTTAATCGTTGCTCTGGCCTCAATGTTCTACCTTCATGAAGAATTCGTCGAGAGTACTGTATAGAATTCCATTTCCTCTACTCAAATGACACAGCTGCGCTTGCTTTTTACCTCATTGAAAACTCGATAGCACCCACAGTTACCATACCATTACAAAGCACCAAAAAAGTCCATTCTTCGATGTCTGTTTTTGCGAGAAAGCAGACAGAATCGAGGTGTGGAGATGAAAAACGAACTAACCCACGTTGAATAGAAAATATTTCTTCTTCTCTTATACGATTAGTACAACCTATTGGAATTAATTATTGCTACCAACTCGAATGAAATTTCGCTGGTTTCCGAGGGAAATCGAGCCAGCATCCCGGAACCGAGTCTCAAGGCTCTTACTTTGGGCGCGGTTTCGTGTCACCAATTCGTTCCAAGGCTGCGCCTCGCCGTTCACATTTTTTTCCATCAACGACCGAGCTTTTCCACCCCGTCACGGTCCAGCGGATTGCAAGAGCAGCCCCGCCCTTACCACCGATAAGTTCACCGACCCACGTGCACGCGTATCCCAGCTATAAAAGCTCACTTAGCATCAGCTTGCACGGCAATGTTCCTCCGTGATGGCTGATGGAAAGTCGCTGCTCGGAATCACGGCGGCCTCCGTCGACGTTCGTTGGGACTTTTCGTGGCTGCGGCACGATCGGCTAGGGGAGGGTCGCGCCAGGGAACGTAGAGCGTGCCCGACGGTGGGTCGTTCGGTTCCGATTTAATTGGACTCATCCTCGAACGGGCACCACCCCCGGGCCCCGATCGCCCACGGCGCCCGCAACCACGATGGATCTGTACTTGGAATCGAGCGGAGACGTCGCCCACCGTGGCTAACGGCCACGTCGAATCTCGAGGTAAGCCAACGGTCGACGGTGTACTTTTATGGCCCCACGAAACGAGTTGCTGGAGAATCGGCAAGAGTTCTTGCTTTCCGGCTTGAGGGATCCCGTTGTGTCGGGTACAAAGTATGGGCGTTTCTCAATTCCCTTCTCGGACATGTAGAAACTGCTAGCTCGCAGCACGTATCGCGATGTGAATAACGATGGAACTGATGGCCCAGTGGTGTAACAGTACATATAGGATTTATCTACGCGATTCTGGGTCGATTTTCTCACTTGGAAACACGGCGTTGCTTACGGTGCGAATATCTCATTCGCCGCGGAGAAATGCTAGCTTATTTCTTTCCATTCGTAACGATCTTTGAAACCGTTTCGAAGGTAAGGGTCGGAGTTAAAGGGCGAGATGAGTCTGGCGTTTCGAATCAATGTTTAAACATCCACAGATCTTCGTTTCGCCACGTTTGATCCATACGTTCTTGTTGCACGCGTTGTACATACGCCTGTATGGATACACGAAACGGGATCTCTCCGGACGTTAACCAATCTTTGTTTGTAGCCCCACCTGATTTCTGTATTCCCAGGCGATCCACGGGTCGAGCGTGAGCGTCCATCGTCGACGGTAACGCCAGGTCCGGGTGGAAGGATCCATCGATCGTCCTTGCTCGATCTCCGGCAACTCGCGGGGCATTAACGATCCAGCCCGTAACCGTATCTACCTCGTTATCGGCCACACCTCGTGTCATTCCCGATAGTAACGGCGCAGGGGTTCGCGAGGAACGAGAAAACAATCTGGCCTTCTTGCTTTATACCCGGACGGGTGCCGATCTATCGCGGCATGTCACCGGTAGCCAACGACCTGCTCAGATTGTAACTTTGATTCGCGACGGTGCCGCCTGATAAATCGACTGTTAGCCAAGGAATGCGAGTCCAGGAATTTTGTGGAGGTGTACCATTATATTTTTGGGCTCGCAGTTTGGTTTATCTGGAATTCTTTATTCTTGGAACTCGGGTGATGTCCAGTTGTATGTCAACGCTGGGAGGAGGAAGTCTGCAGCATAAAAGGAGAGAAGAAAAGTTGGGAGAACGTTGGATGTCCGGAGGCGTGGGCATTCTGTGTTTACAGAGTATTTTCTTCTTCTCTTGTACTACAGACTTCTGGATACTCTTCTTTAGTGTTCCTGGTATATTTTCCATTTAGATAGAACGTATTAAGACGAAGCAAATGAAGGGTAACGAATTCCTGCGCCATTTACAATCAAAATCTACCTCATCGATCCTCACGTAGGGCACTGTGTAGCTAGCGCACTGACGCGCAGGCACTGAATGTCGAAATTGTAACAAATAATACATTCACGTATTGCATAACGCATGTAGAGGCAATCCTCCTATGGAATAGAAATAGAGTTCGTCGCTAAAACACCTGTACATAAGTCACGCTTCGTGAAAGTTCGCGCAATATTTCCGCGAATACTTGAGCGGAAAGTACAACAGAATAGAAATAATAATCCCTTCATTTACGAGGTTTGAAAAATAAAGGAAACTACGTATCTGTAAAATATTTGCCTTTAATTTAAATACGAGCTCCCTCCAACGTACGCTGCTGGCGATTGAAAGAAGAATAGAAATAAAATAGCATCTACTAACAGTATGCAATAGCGTGCGAACTTTTCATCTTTAAATCGATTACAATAATTACCAAGTCACCCTTTACGAACACTTGTGCTTTCTAACGATGATACGAAGTGTTATAACTCCTTTTCCACACGCAACCAGCGAAATGCTTAAAAATTTAGCAAGTAGTCGCTCTACTCCTCGTTACCGGGGCGTCTCGTCCAGTGGATGGTCGATCTTAACCAGGCGACCTTTCAGAATTCGTCGAGGTTCGATGCACTCTCGCAATGCAACCGTCTGATGACGAAACGAATGGCCGTGCAGCCGATGCGCCGCGGATGGGCCACGATTTTCCCATAAAGGCGATCCACTCCTCGACTCTCCTCCCTCATATTCGCCCTGCTATCGCGGCACGGCGTGAAAGAGATCCGAGTATGGTGATTTTGACAATAAATCTTCGTGGACGCGCGCTGGATGCAGCCGCGGTTAAATCTGGGCGATTCCCACGATCGCGAGAATCGCGCTGATAAACGATCTGCTTGTTGATCCAGATTCGCGACAGCTGTTCCCCGCAATAAGTATCACGGCCCTCGGATTTCATTTTGAACACGGAGAATTTGATATCTAGCGACTGGCTTCGGGTCATTTCACATATTTCCAACGAATAATATTGTGCATTTTTAACCTCAGAATTTCTGTTTTTAAATTAATGGTGGAGGTAGGGGGTCTGGTATTTCATGTATTTCGAAATATTTGCTCTGCTGCACATTTAGCGGAACAGTAGCTCGAAATGAGGGACTTAAATGGCCATTGTTCTGGTCGTAAAAACCGCGGCGAAACGGTTGACGGGCGAAAAGTTTCTTGAATCGTTGCGGCTGAAATCTGTAGCGCGAATCGGACTGACCTTAGAGGAAACGTACGGGTAATTGTCGTGTATAGATCCTACGATAAACGGTGTGCCTCGAGTGCGACGAAAGATAACGCTGCAAATCTCCTGATCCCCTGTTCGACCTTCTCGTAAATTATGCGCGCGACGTTCGTTAGTTTCGTATTATTCAACTCGCTCTAGCCGAGACACCTGTGTAGTGTGATCGTGGAAAAACTCAGCGTTTTTCTTTCCATTGCTGCAACAGCATTGACACGTTGGTCTGATTACCATCTCTGATCAACCATGAAAGCATTTCTAGTGCTCTGGATACAGAAGAACGATGCAAGGTTCTACTTTACCTAACGATTACTAGAAGAATAAAAATTAATTTTGATTCCGGTACACAAGATCCTTTATTCGATAAGGATTTGATATTTTATTTAGAAATCAGGGACCCTTAGATAAATGAAAATACTGTAAACTGTAAGCACAAAAAATTCTACTAGGTATCTCTGACTATCGATTGAGAGTTCTAGTCGATTGAAAAGAAAGAATTCTAGCGAATTCTTTCCAGTTTGATATCTGAGAGTCCCGAAATAGCGATACGAAAGTTCGTGATCAATTAGAGATCGATCTAATCCAGTTAGCCGTTGTGTTTGTCCGGAGATTGACGGACCGTATCGTAAGTCACGTTCCTAACGACCTTACCCTTTTCCACGGCTCTCGATATATCGTTCTAACGTGTCGGAACTGTGTCAGCGTTTCAAGTTGACTCCGGTTCCTTGTACATTCGACCGTCGTCCCGCGTAGACAGGACCACGCATTCCTGCGAGCTAAACACTGTGAACCCCAGAACCGACAACCATCTAGGATCAATCGTGTCGAACGTTTTTCTCCTATATGTCCCTTCGTGTAGTTTCTCGCTCTGCGGACTCTCTGCTCGAGACCTTCGACCTTCTCTTTGAATTCAAAGTCGACACACGATGTTACAAATAAGGAAGGGGTGACCGAATATAAAATGCCAACAAAGGATGAGCAATATTCAAAGCTGTCGGCGTAACAGCGCGATGGGTTGTAATTAAATCATGTCCATATATTATCGCAGGAGATCAAACATTAAAGTTACACCATAAATAGCGAACGAGCTACAAAATCTACAAAGTAATCGTATAAAAAGGTAATCCTTCTTATTTCAACCATAGTATTCGGTGAAATAGCGTGAAATGCATCGCGGATGAGGGGCGTCGTGAATCAGAGAAACAATAAATCTAACAACGACATCTTAATCGAGACGTCGCGAAAGTGGATACAAAGTTGGCCTTGTAACTTGACGTGGATGTTACCGAGAGATTTCCAAAACTGTACATTCTCCACAGCTCTTACTCATTACCAATGGCCGTGACCAGTGTGGATACCACCGTGGCCAGTTCCGTGGGCTGTGATTTTGCCAGAGGGCCCAGCGATCACTACGGTGCCAGCGCTGGGACCGGACACAGCCGCACTTCCGGAATGTGGACCAGCGAGGACCGCCCCGTGAGACGCTGGTCCTGCAAGGATAGCTCCGTGGGACGCTGGTCCAGCGAGAACGGCTCCATGAGAGGCTGGTCCTGCTACCACGACTCCGTGTCCACCGTGGCCAGCGTATCCTCCGTATCCTGCGTACCCCGAGTATCCTGGGTAGCCTGAGTAACTGTAGGCTGGCGCTGCATACGCGAGACCTGGGGTTTTGAAGAAAAGTAAGTAGCCCGTAAAGATAAAATGACAGTGGCGCAGCTAGAGCGGGAGCCAAGGGTCCCTGGCACCCTTAAAGAAGGGGCGTTGTAAGAAGAACAGAAAACTGAATTTTATTTTTTAAATAAATTGTTATATTCACCCAATGAAATTTATTGAATTTGAATTAAAAATATTTTTATCCGTTCCACTCGACTCCCCTCAAGATTAAATCCTGAGTGCGCCACTGTAAAATGGTATATAGTAGCTTACCCTGTGCAACCTTAGACCAATGCTCTTCGAAAGATATAAATAAAATTGTTTTCGATTTCCCATTTTGCTGTGGGATGCCCAGCCGAATAATTAAAAGTTACTCACCAACTCGTCCATCGTAGGCTCCATCGTAACCTTCAACATGGGCAGGCCCAGCAACCGAGGCGGTGACAAGCGCGGATCCAGCAACAGCACCAGAAACTTGAACCGGACCAGCCACAGATCCAGAGAGCTTCGCTGGTCCAATGGACGGAGCATCCACGGCAATCGGTCCCACGTGAGGACCGGCGACACTGGTTGGGCCCAGGGCTGGACCAGCGAGCGCTACCCCATGAGCGTATCCAAGCTGAGCACCGTAGCCAAGATGAGCACCGTAGCCTCCGTGGTAACCACCCCAAACGGCCTCGCGACGTTCGCGCGGCGCAGCTGTGACGAGGGCGAGCAGAGCTGCCAGGATCAACTGGAAATTCGATCGCGATATCGGTGAGTTTCATTTCGATTGTAATTCGATGAAATTCTCTTCCAATCTCCGAACCGAGAAGGGAGCGCACAAATTCTCTACACAGCTGACAAAATATCGAACCGCACTGAAGCTCGTCAATCGCCCAAGGAACTCGACTGCCGATCCCAGTGTTACAACGAACTTTACAGGGCATATCGATCGCACAAACTTCCGCGAACTATCCGCCAGCGTGGAAAGAGATCGCCGAGACCGGCAACGGCCACATCGTCACGTTCACCAAACTAAAAGCCGCGGAGTAAATCTCTGCCGTATACCGGCGCGCGTTAGGAAAGTTCGCCTCTGTTCCGATCGTGGGATCGAATACTTACGAGGGCCTTCATCTTTGCCGATCCTCGATCGCTGAGTGTGCCCACGGACGACTCGCTCGGACTTTATATACTCCTCTAGGATCCCGACCGCGCCCCCGTTGATCCCTTCAAATCATATCCGCCGATGGTGCAGCCTCAGCCATTGTGCAAGAAGGTCACCATCCGGCACACCCTCGAGACGCTTGGTCCCTTGGCTGACCTTCAACGACGTAACGGCTTGAGAAACAGTCCATTTCCACCGGTCATGGAATCCGCTGGACTCTTTCCCTTCCCATTGTCTCTCGTCTGCCGCCGCGGTCTCGTTTCGTCACGTACGACCGCACGGGAACGAGCCGGTGGTCTCGGCCCCCGTCCTCCCGGGGGGGGGGGGGGGGCGGAACGAGAGCGAATAAAGTACCATCGATCGGCGTGACGATGAAATTTCCATCGACCCCCTCCGCCCGCCCTTTTCGCGCGACTCGTCGACGATAGATTTATTGTGCTCGCGACGTAGCGACCGTTACCCCGCTAGACGAAACTTCCTAACGAGAGGGACTGTCTTTCCTAGGGTAGGGGAAGTTTTAGAATTCGCCGAAGGGTGACGGCGATCCGCTTAGTCGACGGGCCAAGTTAGATCGTTTCGTTTCACGCTGTGATGGGATCGGACGTTCCGCGGTGCCATCTGTGACGACGTTCCATCTTCGGCGATGATCCGCCCCACCCTCGAAAATACCTCGCTGCCGTCACGATCCGCAACTTTCCTCGCAACTTGTTCCACGCAGAAAACCAGTCGGTCTATCGGGGATCGTCGCTTTCGAAAGGGGATAAACAAAGCGGTGGTCGTCGGAACGACGCGTTTGGAACAAAAGAATCAGCTAAGTGGACGCGAGGGCAGCGTGATTAGTGATAATTTGCGATTTCCTGCGGCGACGAGCCGAGGGAGCCGCGGATAAACAGATATGATCTTTTGTCTTTAGTGTAATTGGCCTGAATAACTTATGGTTGCGACAACGCATGCATCATTCGCGGAGCTTCTCCGGGATAGCGTCATCGGTGAAATTTCTTTACTCCGATATTGTAGATTCAATTGGAATGTTTGCTTAACTCGTGGCCGATTAAGTTATCAAGAACCGAATTTCTTCGTTTAACTGCGAAGCGAATTAAGACTGTTCGCTATTTCTCGTCGCCGATGTCGTCGATCTAGATTTTATCCGCGCAAATGTTCCGTATCATGGAAATGCGACAAAGAGGCGATGCCTCGTCGTCTACGTGTCTCGTTTTTATATTCTCACGCTCGAGCACCGTGTTCTCTATCGAAAAATCGTGGGCGGCGAGTCGCGTCATCCTCGCGAGTGAAGCAACTGATCGGTTGGCAGCCAGGCGAGCGCTGCAACATTACGGGTGGGAAAGAGTCACGTTCTCAGGGATTAATACGGTTTTCTGCGCTACGTATCGCCCAAGTTAGCAGCGTAAGCGTGTTCTAATCGAACGTGACCTTTACTCCGCCAGTCAGCGAGAAAAGATGCGATCTTCGACGCTCCGATTACAGCAAGCTGACCTACACGCGTTTCCATCTGCTGAAAATTCTTCTTGACACTTCGATCACCTCCGCCTTCTTTTGATAGTTGGTTGCGATCTTCCCATACTTAACGTTTCCATCGCTGTTCTAACTTCTCCCGGAAATCGTTCTAAAGCCTCCGCGAACTTACCTGAACCGTTGAATTCGTATCGTCCGCGAAACGTCAAGGCGTTAATTCTCCCTCGTCGAAAGTAGAATCCTGGTTAAACTCGAGTGGCATTTGTCTCCATTCCTCCATTACCGTTTGATTGCACCGGGAACTTATTATGAGAACCTGGCGAACTGCTCTCGATCCCCGTGGTTACTGTCCCCGTAAGCGCAGCTGAGTTATCGTGAGAATGTCGCGTGAAACGCGACAAAGCGTGCGAGGGTACCGGCTCGTAAGCGCGGAGCCGATCGTGGTAGCGAACAGGGACCTTTGTATCCGTTCGCCGGCGTGATATTAGTAACGGGACGATTTACAGGCTATTACATCGGCGTTGCGGGCTTAATTCGTGTCGGGGGGCAATCGAATCTTGAAATTCGTAGCCGGGTGGAAGAATCGAGGTGGAACCGACCGCCCCGTTGGGATTGAACGTGATCAATGCTAATGGTGAGACTGACATTTGCAGTCATTGTCTGCGCCAGAGCGGACGCAATGCATTGCGATCCTTATGGGAGCAGAGTAGCCTACTATTGGCGCTTCGAGCGGAACGGTGCTCAAGAAGTCGCACGTGTCCGAATTGTTTCCCAATTTGGGATCGCCCCGTACCCTTTCGCCGATCGATAGTTCAATACCGAGCAGATGGAACGAGAAAACGAAACGATTTGGGGGAAGAGAGAGGGAATATCCGTAGGGGTTCCCGAAAGGGTGGTTCGCTTTATTGGATGTCTTCTATTTCTGCAAAATCTCCAAGCTTCCCTCAACTCGTCGCGTGCGAATTAACCTCCCGCGAAGTTATCGGACTTTTAAAAGGTTCATCAAACGGGCAATATTATATTACACGCGGAAACTTGTGATTAATTACTTATTCAAACGTGAATCTCGCACAACGAGCCGTTGAACTGTCGCGTCGTGGTTGAAATTCCGTTAAAATTCACCGTGGCGTCTTAATCGGTAGCAGCACGGGGCACTGAATTATTTATGAACACCATGGCCACCTCCGCGGCTGGAAATAATACGGAAACCAACTGTGTCGCAACACGATCCACCTCCTTTCCGTTTTCTCAACGTTTACCGAGATCCTGGAAACGTTTCTGGGGGAGTCGGTTTCACTACCGAGTCTGTATAATTCTATATAGGAGGGAGCAGAAACTGTTCCGAGGGAATTCGTGACTCTATTAACGAGGAGTCGTTTCATTCGCCCGAGAATTGCTAGACTTGGTCTGACCGCGATGCAAATCTTTATGGCTTCGTTTCGCAGATGCAACACTGTGCAAATTCATTCAGATATCATTCCGCTGCAGAGAGGAGCGAGTAATTGAATTTTAATTCACGGACTCCTTTACTGACTATCGATCGTCGTGCAACTCCCGTTAGAAGATGGAAAGTGATCGATGAACGTTCGCGAGTTTGAGCAGCAGTTTAGGGGTGGCTCCAAGTTGTTTGGTCAGAGTAGCAAGGGGAGAAGCTCCCAGAGTTATTGACTCCGATCGGTAACTTTCCTTTTCGTCTCCGAGGCAATTCAAAGCTGAGAGAGTAAAGAGGTAGAGATACTCGTTGCGCTCAGTTTCAACGAGCTCTAGTCTACCTTCGGCCACCTAAAACAGAAGAAACAATTCTTCGACTGTGATCGTGAGATTCAGATCTCGCTGCATGAATCTACGTGGAAATGGCACTTCTGTAGGTCTCGTCAGAGATTCTGTGACGAAACGACCTTGGCCGCAAAACCCAGGATCTCGTACGCCTCGTAAGCAGAATTCTTCTGGGAACTCGTGTAGGAATCGAACACCCCCGATAGTGAAAGGACCACGCCTGCTCTTGCCCCACGATACGATGCGCCGTAGTCTTCTGTTTTCCGTTGGCGTCAATTACGAAAGCATCTGCTATTACCATTCATCTTCTCGTTCCTCTCACCGTCTCTAGAAAGTGCAAGGAATTACTTTCGCGTCCCGTTTCCGACTTTACAGCGGAATAAAATTCCACGTGAGTTGTTAAAATCAGATGAAAGTGTCGCTCAATGATATATTTAATGATAATCCCGCGCTCGAAACACGGTTTTTATTTCAGCCGATTGATACAACGTTGCTTAACAGCGCGACACTAAAAGTTCTTGTCGTTCATAATAGCGATAATGGTTTCAACGCCGTGAGCGCATAAATTGTTAACGACGCGTCCTAAACGCTTGTTTCCGGGACCGTGATATCGACCAAGCGTCACGCAGCCGATGGAATGTTGGATTTTATTGCCCCAGCTTTACGTTGTTCGCTTTAGCTCAACCGTTTTATTAATCGCGACAGCCACTTCTCGATTTCGCCTGGTACTTTCATCTACTTATCCCGTATCAAATAGAAGCCCTCATTTCGCCTAAAATCGACTCCTCCTTAACTCTAGACTCAAGCGCCGAAATGAAACCTCATTCCGTTAATGAAGGTAACAAGGATCCCTCAAATCGAGAGCATAGCGAGGAACCAATGACACAACGCAGAAAATCTTTGCAAACGTGTTACGAGTCGCACGCACAATGGAGGCTGTGTACCTAAACGTGAACCTCGCATAAACGACAGCTGCAGCGGATGATCCGGCTCGAAATTTCCGCGGTTGATCTCGTTCTAACGAGAAAGGAACGCTTCGACAGTGAGTGGCGCTGGTATTCGTTTTCGTTCGAGTTAAAAGCGTTCGCTGGAGCCACTGAAGTGGAGTCTTCTCGGCTCTAGAAGCCATCTCCCCTTAATCTGAGCTGTGGAATAAGCTCCACAGATTCTTCTGTTAGTCATTTCACCCTGAAGCACGAGAACTGTCAACGGCACGTTCGAAACTCCCGTCTGCTTGCCTCGAAGTGAAACGAGACTGTATATGGTCAGCCGAGGCGAATTTTAATTTCCATCGTAGCTGTGCTTCGATTTTCATCTGTCGCGTGGTTACGGGGAACACCTGCACAGAAGAGAATAAAAGTCAGTAGAAGATACTTGCGGTTTACCTCCGCGTTCCTCTGCCCTCGATCGATTCCATCGTTCAGGAAGAGGTTCCATGGTATTCCGTGGGTTAGCACGCGTTGCGATGGCTTTTATTTTATTCGTGGTCAACTGCGGGGCCCACAGAGCCTCGTTTATCGTTATCAACGGTCGTTCCGGCACGTGGAAGAGATTCGAGGACCCCTTTAGCGGTGTTTGAAGCTGTGTTTGCGGCGAGCCGAGGCTGCAAACGTGGAGCCTCTTCACCGCGTCGAATATGCTGGGCTAGCAGAGGACGACCAACGTTACTGTCACTCGTCCACAGACAAAATATCATTTGCCACTTTCGAGGATCATCCGAAGCTCGAAGCTCGTTTCAAGTCTGTTTCGCGAGGCGTTCATACGAAAAGCTTGTTGAACCGATGAGCCGAGATCACGGGGTTGCAAGGTCCTAGTAGCCTGGATGTTGTTCCACAAAGGGTCGCTTGTCCCTTCCGTTGACAGCGTCGCACTAACGATCCGAGTATAGCTTACGAAAGCACAGGGGCAGTCTCCTCTGTAATCAACATCGTGCCAATTACCGTTTGACAAGTATCGTAGCGAGGAAAGACGATCGTCGTGGCTTACGGTTACCTTTATGACGTGGTCGTGTAACGTGGCACTCGAACATCCCTCCGGCTCGCGGCAGAACGGTTTTACTGGCGAATTGTGGTTAGCCCGTTCTGGATTGTCAAGGCTCGCTTTGATCTTCATTTAGAAATTAGCTGCCAGCAGATAGGAGAAGATTTAGATTAGTACAGTGAAATTTCTGTGCGAATGTCACGAATTCATGGGTAGAGTTGAATATTGTTTAGGCTTTGTCAAGGGTTCTTAATCCCCCAGTTTCCTCTGCTGGTTGTCCCTTTGACCTAGAATAATGTTTGGCGGATTAGATTCTATCCCGTGATAAGCAATCGATCAAACCGTCGCTCTTCCTTTATCGTACGTCTTTTAAAGCTTCAAAGATGGCAAAGAAAACACAGCAAGTGGTCATTAGCACGTAAACAGGCAATTTCGATTCGAAGGTGAAACTTTCTAACGAGTCGACGGCTCTTGACAAATCTGTCATTAGCAAACCAGATCCAACCGCGACGAACCATAGCAACAGGCGGTCGATTTGGAATGTAACGTTTCGTTAGAAGCTGCTCCCTCGAATGTTTCCACGGTTCACTCAGGGAAAAAGGAAATCTGTCTCGATCAAGTCCAGTTCTAGAATTAATGTGTGTTCTCGGGAATGTGAGCAAAGCCCGCTTACCTCAAATATCGGCTTGTGTTAAAGTTAATGAATTTCGAGTGGAGAAAGCTGCTCGTTCGGGATCAGCGAATTGGAACCTGTGAGTTTGATTTCGGAAATTATAGAAGAGTCGAATGGAAAGTATTTCAGTGATTGAGCTAGGTACTTTTACATACTTCAGAAGTTGGACTAGAACGACGAACCAACCAGTTAACCCCAGTCGATTAATTTCCTATGAATTATTAGTATTCATACCGTATTTTATTGCAGCTACTCGAAGACGATTTAATCTTCCAGCTTCCGTTCCCTTGAATCCACCTTTGCTCCGCCTAGATCGCTGGCCCAGCTTGATACGCTTCATCGTCCTATGAAAGGGTCGAAGCGGATAATCGGTTCGACGTCGTTAAATCATAGAAACCGTGGACCAATAATGCAGAGAGTTTGAGCAGGCCATTGGAGAATCTGCGCTTCAGGTTCAATGCGGATCAAACGATATTCGTTGTTCCATGGGGGCGTTCGCTTGCCTCGAAAGTCGGATTTAAGCCATGCTCATCGAAGCTTGGATAGAAGTAGTAGTAGTAGGTGCAGTGGAGGAGCGACGATTTGGTCGATCGGGAGGGGTTGAGAATGGGCGAGGATGTCGGCGAGAGTATCGGAATAATCGAGAAGAGTGAGTTTTAAATACTGATGCTTTATTTTATATAAAGTATTGTATAAATGTATAAACGCTATAAATATGTGGTATCTATCTATGGTGGTGGTGGGGTGCTAGTCGTGATCGCAAAGAAAGGGTATGACGAGGGCGGGCGGGGTCGGGGGCCGGCAGCGGCGCGCCATCTATTTACATTCATTCACTCACGGGAAGGGCTGACCTACCATAATCTACCGGTCTCTCTCTCTTTCACTAACAACATAAACACGATTATATAATATATGTGTAATGTCTGTCTATATACGAGTACACATATAGCAATAAGTGTGTGTGCGCGCGTGTGGCAATGTGTTCGTACATATATATATATACGCGAAGGAATAGTAGTAAATAGTATGTATACATGTGTATATATATATATAAAGAGAAAACATAATATGCGCGTGGGACGAAGTAATGTAGTAATAATAATATGTATGCTTGAGTGCGGCAGTGAGTATAACAACTTGTGAGCCGGCGGGGAACGGCCGCGTGTTTGCCGCGCGTTTGCCGCGCGTTTCGCCGCGGCCGTCTTCCGGCCCAACGGAAGAGGAGAGAAGTAAAGAGAGAGCAGTAAAAACGTGTGCGAAGAGCGGCGGCCTTACGGATGGTGGGAGACACGTTGAGAGTGAAAAAAAAATAAAAGAGAAGGTAGAGTGCTGCCGGAGCAACGGTGGGTGTTCAGAAAACAGAACAGACCCAGTTGGTCCAACGACGAAGCGCCAAAGCTTGTCCACTTGCTGGGTCCATGGCGGAGCGGGCCCGTTTGCCAACGTGCTAGCGCTGACTCGTGTCCGTTCTCGAAAGCGTCGACCACTCGCCGCCCGGTTGCCCTATCGTCCTGGATGTTGGGAGGGGGTGTGGTCACCTCTCGCGAGTTTTGATCGCGGCAATGGATGGTGCGGTGTCGCAATCGCGGCTGGCAATCGCGGCTCCGACGGTCGGTTCCCTCGTTGTCGCGTTGCAAGTTTGATGAAAACGAAATTTGACTAAATTTTACCCGTGCCTCGTCTGGACGATGGGGGACGAGTCGCGTCGACGCAGAGGGAATCTCGATGCCGGAACCGCGGATCACGAATGGCCGGTGGCCACGATTCTGCACTCCCTCGGAGATCCGAGCCCAAGATCGACGAGGGCAGGGGGCAAGCGTGACGGGCTTTCGACTCCGCGCTTCACTGTGTCTCGATATACGGACCGACTGGACTGCGATTAAAATATTCCGACTATATACCGACTACACCATTAACGCCGTCGCTCTGTGACCATGTTCCCAGGGTTGGACGGAGCTTTGGGAAGAAGACCGTTGAGCGCGTTTGAGGATCGTTTGAGACCGGTAAGTGACTGTGGTGGGTATGCCGCCGTCGCCGAGCCGAGATCGATGGGGCCTTAGAGCGTCTAGTACTTGCCAAGTACCCCGGGGATGATGGCTCCGTGGGAGCCAAGTCCGGCGTGGATGGCGCCAGATGGTCCGTTGATCACAGCAATACCGCCATCATGTCCACCGAGTCCTCCGGCGATACCGCCGGCACCTCCACCGACAACAGCGATGGCACCTGTAAGTCCGAAAAAGATCATCCACGGATTAGATCGATCAATATCCTCTTTACGCGTCTCCTCAATCGGTTAACAATTCTCCATTAGAATACAGACCAACGCCACCGACGGCACCAAGACCGAGTCCACCACCTGGAGCAGCAGCGGCAGCAGAGCCAGAGTCACCGTTGTCACCGTTCAGGTTGGAGCCACCGGCGTACACGTTGACGCGGCCTACGCTGGGTCCGATCAGGTTAGCACCACCAGAGGAAGATCCGGCGACGGTGGCAACACCAGATGAAGCTCCCAGGACGGTGAAGGGGCCGGTGGCGGGTCCTACTTGGACAGATGGGCCGGTACGAGGTCCGGAGTTACTCTTGAAACCTTCCTGGGGTCCTCCGATTTCAGAGGGTCCAACCTGGGGTCCTACGTTGGCTTTGGGTCCTTCAGCGGGTCCAAGGTCGGCCCTGCCGCCGATCACTCCTATACACGGGAGAGAAGAAATTTAATCGCCGCTGAACAAACATCGCTCTCCTACGGATAATCCAGCACGGTGGTCTTTTCGAGGGCAGGTCGCCCCCTTACACACCTCCGGATACGATCTGTTGAACACCAGCAGCACCAGCCGCTGACGCAGCACCAGAGGCATAGCTGGCAGCCAGTTGCGGGGATCCCAAAGAGGACGCTCCACCCTGGGCAGAGGCTGCGGTGTTTGCTCCCGCGATAAGTCCACCAGTAAGTCCAGCGGTACCGCCGCCGACGCCGACGCCGACGCCAGCCAAGCCACCTCCTAAACCAAGGCCGCCGCCGAGGCCGCCGCCAAGGCCGCCAAGGCCAATGCCGCCAATGCCATGTCCTCCGCTCAGGGCAATGCCACCGCCGTGAGCGATTCCGGCGCGGGCCGTCGCCACTGCCAGACAGGCGAACACAACCTGCGACACGGATGCAAACCTCCGTTGCTTACCATGTACAGAGAATATTTATCGCGATCCCCTTCGTACGTGCCCGGGGCCACCCGACCTATACTATCTCGACCAGCGAAATCGTCATCGAGGAAAAGCAAGGAGAACCGAGATGAAAGACCCAGCGAGTCGGTTTACGGAAGTGTCGTGCGCGATTTCAGGTACCCGTCGGCTTGGCAGCGGGTACCGCGCGCCCCACTGTAACAGACACCGCGGGCTTTCACTTTCGACGCTAGAACGGTTCCGCGGTGTCGGGGAAAATAGTCGCGATCGGTTTCGACCGTCTTGTCTCTGGCGTGAAAGCGTGCACGAAGCGCGCCGGAGCCACGCGAAATTTCGTAACGCCGCGGAACCGTAACGATCCCATCTCGTCGTGCCGAGAAAACCCGAGCTCGTGACACGGGGTGCCGTAACGTTTCGCAATTCGCAATTCGAAACGATCGACGGGGCCGATTACACTTTCCCGCGGCCACCTATCCGCGCGATCTCTCCCGTTCGCGATCGGTCGGGCCCGTTCGCCACACCTCACGACCATATTAGGGGAAGAAATTCTTTCAGGCTACCCGTTAACAGCGCGCCGCCCCACCCCTCGCTTTTTATGCAACCGCTTCTCTAATCGACGGGATCGGCGATCCCCGCGCCTCAGTCGGATACCAGTGAAAGATTCGTAATTAATCAACGATAATCTGCTCGTGATCGGCTGTGTTCGGAGCTCGCCCGATCGAACTGGAAGCCAGAAGTGCCTGATCCCCTTTCTCGAAACTAGCCGATACGATGGAAGCAATTTAAAGTTTAACGCGAACCGATCGCGACAATTCTCTCGGGGCCGTTTTTCCTTCCCGTTACTGGAAACGACCGGTCGACGCGCTGCTACCGCGAACCGATTGGAAAGACAGCGTGTCGCGAGAAGAGAAAATCGGTGCAATTGTGCGGAAGGAAGTTCGAGCCGCTTTTAGGAGAAGCCCGCGGTCGCGTGCAATAGACCAGAGGACGGGAACGTTAGACGCGTGTCACGCCCAGCTCGGGACTTAAGCTGCGCTTAAATGGCACCGAGTCGGTCTGGTATTATGCATATCTAACGACTCGGCGAAACTTTCACATCCCCGTTTACGCGGACCGAGGTAACCGTGTGACGTGGCCGACCGAGCGTTCTCGCGAGCCTGGCGATCGGAAAACGGCGATTTCGAAACGATTTCGAGCACGGCTCGCCGCGAATCGATGGAAACGGCGACGGCTCGACGGTTCGATCGTCGTTCCCGGATCGTTCGATTCGGTAACTCGAGAAACGTTTACCCGATGTAGGGAGGATTGTTCGAGTGGATGCAACTAATTCGGGGCTGTTTTCAGGATGGAGCGACGAGTGCTACGGTCGAGAGGGAAAGTAACAGATCCGAACGAGAAGAAGAGCGATCGAGAGTGGAGAAACGGTGCACGTGAATGAAGATGCGCCGAGGATAGAACCGGTCGACGGTTGAATGACGATGATACTACAACAACCGGTTTCGCGACGCGGTCAGTGTACCGTGCGACGGGACTTCTTGTCGCATGAATGGAGCGGGACAAGAAGGGCAAAGTCTGTTCCGATTGTTTCGTGACGCGAAGCAAAAAGGACCAAAGAGCAGTTGAGCCGTGACATTGAATCAGGGAGCGGACGCCGCGGAGGCGCGCCGAGGGTGCGGGAAGCAAGGAGCTAGACAATACGAGGGTTCTCGATGCTTCTGTGACTCTACCTCGCGACGTAACGATAGATCGCCGCACGGATCGATCTGTCTTCGCGGCCCGGCTTCCAGCTAAACGTCTCGAGGAAAGAGCGTGCTCCCGTGTCCTCGAGACTGTCTTTCTGATTTCGTCGCGAAACGGTGGAATCCCTTTAAGGGCAGCGTGCAAATGGAATTTCATAGCTGCTCGATTAAACCGCGACGGTGAGACGATTAATTTTGAAGAAAAACTAGAACGTTTCTGGTCACTGATCGAACGCAAAGCCGAGCGAGTGAATCGATGATCGAGCAAAGGGACTTGAGAGAAGCAAAGAACGAGGCCCGATGCCAAGTGAGAGAGAGATTAGAGAAAAGCGTCGAAGCCGCGGAGGACGCGAGTGACAGTCGGATACCAATCGAACACCCCACGAATTACCAACCCTGTGGCGGATACTCACAAAGGCCTTCATGTTTGGTGTGTGTATGGTGGGCTGGTAGTCCGGTGAATGACTGACTTGGGCCGGGCCGGCGGGCCTTATATACGCCTAACTCTACTCTGGCTACGCTCCACAATCACCATCCTTTCGAAAGCAACGCGCTCCACCACCCTCCCCCCAGAAAAACTATAATCCACGTCGTACCAGCGGCCGGCATAGACGAACGTAGTCCCACCAGCTGCTTTGGGGCCAAAGGGGGGCCCCCCCCGTTTGCACCGGCGCGGCGGTGCAGGCTGACGCGTTGTAGGTTGTTCGCGGGTATTCCAACGGCTTCGTTCGTGTCTAACGGCCACAGAGAACAGCCTCCTACTCCACCCGCCCCGCCATCTTGGCCTACAAGCTCGGCATCCACGCTGCAGGCCGCACCAAGTGCAACCAGGTACCACCCGGGTTACCTGGTCACCTACGATGCCCAGCTCTCTCGTGCAGGCGTGGTGCTAGGACGCCCAGGCTCCTGCAGCCGAGCGGCTCTATTGTTGCTCGGCTCTCCTCGGTCACAGGTGCATCGGCCAAGTCTCGGGGGGTTAATTGGGCAATCGTAGATTCACTGCGGGACAAACGGCACCGCCGAAGCCCCTTTTGTCATCGAGCCATTGGGTAGAAGCGGGGACATGCTTCAAGAGCTACCCTGAACGGCAGTACGATTATCCCGCACGGTGTAGCTATCCCCGTTACCTCCCCTTCAACGGGAAACAGGGACGTCAAGATCGCGAAGACGAAGAGCGAACGTTCGCCCATTAATTGTAAAGAGAACGTGATTCTCTTCCGCGCCTGAAACGCATCAATTCTCCAGAATGCTCCGGACGAGACGAAGGCCGCGCTCAGCTCGGTAACGCGAAAATCGTCTGGAATTCGCGAGGACGGTGAGTAACCGAGTTCCTAGAGCGAGAAGACGGGACGGAAGGATTTCCTGCTAGCGCGGGTGGACGTTAAACGAAAAATTTTATCGCTCGCGGGGAGAAGGAAAGGGAGCGGGGAAGAAGGGGAGAGGAAGAAACGTTGATCCGCGAATGGCGACACGCGCGGTCCAGATTATGGCACGCTCGTTACTTGGAAACGAGGTCCTCGCATCGAAATGGAGTTTCGCGTTAGTGGCAAACGTTGAAACGTTCTAAAGAGTTGGAATTGCGGGCCGTTGAATGGCCTTAAGGAAGCTGAACTCTTTTCTAAATAGATTGCCTGCCGTCGCTCGTTACGTATTACCTCAACCTACTAATTCCGAGCTGCCACGTTATGAGGGAAGCCGGGGATCGAGCCATCGCCGCGAAGGGGTTGCCTTCCACCCCCTTGAGCGACAATTTCGAATTACGCCGCCAGGTTTCCTTCGAACGATGTCGCTTCGGGATCCATGCGTTTCGTCGCTGGAAACGAATCGATTAGGGGGTATTTTGCATAGGGGGTTCCTGGAGTCTTGAAGCAGAGACTTCGGGGACCGATTTCTCGTATTCGTCCAGTCGAACCGTCGAGGGCCTCCTCGACGAAGCTTCTCAACCTTATCTGGTTCCTACCCCTCTGCGTGACTGTACTGGCCCCCGAAGATGTTCTTCAAGGTACATTGCGACGAGCGGACCCTGCTAACAGAATCATGAGTTTCCTTTGGGAGAACGCGGCCTGTCGAAGCAGACATCAGCAACGGAGAAACTTTTACGCGAGACTCTGCTCGCAAAGGCCGTCCTCCTGTCAGCGCGCGCGTTCTAATTCGATGCCAACGACATAATCCGTAAAAGTTCGCCGGGACATCGATACTGTTTTCATATTTACCGTACAAAGAGAGGATACCAAAGCGTGGCCATTTCTCTATTCCTCCGTCACGGAGATACATTTACGCAGACAGCATTATCCCGCGCTTTACGAGGCCGCCGGATCTACATACGTAATTGCGCAACAGCGTTGATCGAAGGGAGACGCGGCTGGCTGAAAAATCACTCGCTCGCGTCTGATAAACGGACGAGCGTCGATGCCGCGCCGATAAGCGACTCTTGCCCCGCAGCTATCTTTAATCGCGACGCGATTCAATGCTAAGCCGACGGAGGAGCGGGCGAGAAGAAAGGAAGAGGCGATGGATAACGGGGAAAAGGGGACGGCCCTGGGAAAACGGCTGGCGAGGATGACTTAATCCTCGGTCGACGCGGCTCCAGGCAACGGGGGAGAAGGGGGGGGGGGAAGCGGCGGTTAATCGATTCGAAGCGTTAATTGGCTTCGTTTTGGCGCTATCCACATATCACGGCCGGCTAGTTTTCCGGCTCGCGCAGAAGTGAAAGCCATTATATTATTTGGCGTCCGCGAAAAATGCCCGGTCTATCGCGAAAGTCGCCCGCGCGTGTCTTTTCTCGCCAGCCCTGACCGGTTTCGAATATATAAAGCGACACGGCCGCTGCTCGCGGCTCTATTCCTTCTCGTACACCCTCGAAACGGTAGCCGCGGATCGATCCCGGCCGCGAAAGGCAATTAGCCGGTCGACTATTATTTCGTCTCGACGATCGGTCATTCAATTAATCCCGCTTGTCGCTCGACGCTCGTTGCGCAATCTGTGTCTCGATGGAGAGAGAGAGAGAGAGAAAAAAAAGGAATAGCCGAGGGGAAAGACAGACGCGGGACGGAGGCGGGTGCGCGACGGAAAATCGCGCGATCCACTAGGAATATTCAACGAGCCGGGTACCATTGTGCAATAGCGTTTCTTTTTCGTTCGCGATGCCACGCCGTTGAGCAACCGCTTGGCGGTCTATTAATTGTGCGCTCGCTGGAACCCTCGCGTTCCTTCGAACCCCGTCGCCTTCTCGAGTCCAACTTTCCGCCGATCGGCAGGGTCAATCGCTGCCGCCTCCTCGGCCGAAGCCGCTTTCTACGATCGCCACTGCGTCGTCTGTTCATTAGCCATTAAACGAGCGAGTAACCGTCGAGTACCCGGGACCTTTACATCCGCCGAACGTCGATGCTCGTTTTCTAGGGGGCCGTTTACGCCAGGGAGCGCGCCTGACTCGCGACGATCTATTTTCCCCTGACTCCATTGCGACGCAGGACTCCACTGGCGTGCCACGATGTTGATACAGTAAACACGAGCAGTTGATCAACGTTGGCTAGCCGTAGCTGACGAAATTCGTGGACCGGACGCGGCGATAATAATTGAATTTTAGAGAGGCAAAGTGACGGCTCGCGATTTTAGAGCTGTTTGTTCTGCCGCGAGTCAACGATGAACTTTGATACCAAAGCGCATGAGAGAATTACTGTGAACAGCGGCATTGCCACTGCCGTTCTCATGCATCGATCGTGCCAATCGGAGCGTGTTCCTTTCTCTGCGGTACCAGCGGACCTTAAGACGAGTCCACAGCTCCAGTCCTCGAGCGTACACCCTCCGGGCGAGCCCTTTGGCAGTAGAAGCTGTCGCTTATATTTCACGAACGTTTCGCGAAACCTGGTGACCTTGGAGAGGAGATTACGTCGCCCGAACGGGCCGCGTGTTCGAGCCTTCTGAATACCAATTTCTTGGGTCACTGAGACACCGGTGGCCACTCTTTTACCGATATCGTTCTAAAAACCTGCTGGATTACCGCATTAATGGATCACGTTGCTTCCTGTCGAGAGTAGGGCTTCGTTAAGTGCACTTGGATGGATGGAAATAGGATCGCTGTTCCCCAGACACGTTCTCCTCGACCTCCGTTAAGAGAAACTCCGATAAGACCGCGTCGTCTAACAGCGATGCTCGTTCGCTCCAATTTTTATGTAACATCAGGATGTGAAACTGGAGAAATTTTAGCCGCGAAGCGGGGGATCCGTGGGAAAAGCGTGCTCGCTGCACGCCGACAGCGTGCCCGTCGCCCGACGATGCTTTAACGCCTCCCGGCTGCGACAGGACGCACGTGTTGGCGCGTGCTTTTCATCGGGCTGTTCGGGCCATCCGGCTGATCCCCACCCGCGTGTATCTTTGATGCTCGTTGCACGTACTGACGCGTGATCACGGCCAAATAGACGAGATCGCGAGGTCGATTGTTGGAGATGTTAAATGAACGCGAGCAGAGAAATGTTGATACCTTCGCGTCGGCGTTTGTTATAGTAACCGGTTTTTTTCTTGTAAAACGAGGCCTGGAAGGTTTTGACTTTGTTTTACAACGTAACCTTGGGAGGCAGCTAGCGTAATATACCGATGGACACTATTTTTTGCCGATCGGTCACGTGGAATGTTGAACGAAATTCGCGTAAAGTAAATAGTCCATCATCTGATATACAGATGGCATTGTTTTAAATTTAAGAATTAATAAACAAGTGATTATTAAATAAATTATTCAATGCGACAAACTTTATCGCAAGAAAAAAGTGTCGCAATAAATTAGCCCTCGTTATAAGTTTTCTCAAGCTGTATGTAAATTTCGTTTATTCAAATTCTTTTCTATGCCTCATTTACTTTTTATATCAGTTTTAAGAAAATTGTATATGCCTTTTCGTGGGCATTTATGTTTCAATTAATGTATACATAATCACAAACTCGGCGAAAAATAGTGTCGAGCTATATATAGTAGCCTTTCCATAAATTCGTGGCAAAAATCTCTCTCACGGTTCCCTCTTCCCTTGCCAGTTGAACTTGTTAGCATTTCACGGTAGTGTTAAGTGCTGTCATAAGTTACAGCAACCGTAGTATTAAGCACCTTTGATCGCTGTAAGTAACCAGAAAAGCCTGACGCAGCACTCTGCGTCTGACCCGTACCGCCATAATCTACTTCGAGCACCATACGCTGCGATAAAAATGGAGCTTCGGCAGACGAGTGTTTTTACTATCGAGTATTTGATTGCTTCCTCCTTCATTTCGGCTATTATTACACTGTCGCGTTGTCGCAATCGTATCGCCGCGGAATAAAAGCTCGACGATCTGTTACAGTGCGAAGCGCGTCGATTAAGGAAAGGATATTAATCGTTGGGCAGCAGTGTTTTCATCAAACCCACGACAAAGTACAGGCGGGTTGCTCGTCGTGCAAAATTTATTAACGACCAGCTTCATCCTTTTATGTAACTCGAGCACGCCGCGTGTAAACGTCGTTGCGATAGAATGGAATGGTTAACCGCGATTTCAAATAGAACAACTTTGATCGATCCTGGACACGCTGCAGTTTCCCTCGTTCCAATTCCGCCGGGCGTTCTCTACACCGCCGACAAATTATCGAAAACGTTTCGAGCCGCGTGACACGCCTTTGATTAATGTTGCTAATTAACGAACAGTAAATTCGCCCCCGGCAAGGAAAAAGCACGCGCAGGACTTTACACTTCACCAACGAGCCGCTTAAAATTCGTATCGGTGAAAGCTATCGACCCGGCCCGAGTGAAAATTTTTAATCAGTCGCTAAATAACCGTCGCGTTTATTAAATGCATCGGGCGTCGTCAAAAATGCAGAGGTATTATTGCGTGAACAACGAATCGCTCCTCATTCGTGCCATATTTGCGTTTCCCACTGGGAATTTATTATTCTTTCCAATTTTTGTACAAACAGATAAGCGTTCCATTTAAAAAAAAATTAAAAGTAATACTGAAGTATCATGAAATATTATTTCTGCCTCTCTAAAAAGTTATTTAACATGGCGATCTTAAGCACCTCGCCGTGGAGGCATCAATGAATACATTGCAAGTAATTCTAAAGGCTAAAAGCCACGGATCAAAGGCAAGACGCTTGATACTCGGAGCTTAAGGTTGGGGATTTTTATGTTCGTATAACTAAAAATATACAGCTTGGAGCTTTCATATAATTTTAAAGCAATCTTTATTTCGCTGGAAAACAATTTTTTTTCTAAAAATTGTACAAAATGGCTTCCAGGAGCACTGCAAAATACCTGATCCACGCTCCCGGGAATGACTGGATTATCTAAGAAGGAAATACAAAGGAGATATGTAAACTGCAATATATTATCTATAATAAAAAATTCCTAACTTTGCTTTTTGTTAGCGGGGCCTTCAGGGTGGGGTGCCCTCTCGAAGGGTCTCGAGGGAGTCGCGCGTGCAAGGGTAAAATTGTACGCGGTGCCGCAGGAAAGAGGAAAATCGCTGGAGGAGGCGCGGAGCGACGCGCTCCTCTGCTCGCGGCGTGCCTCGAGCGGTTCGCTTCGGCAACTAGACTCGAAAGTATCTTACGCAATAAGCGAAGCGAGATTGTGTGGGCTACCGCCGTCCAGCTCTAAGCTGCCCATCATTTCCGTGTTCTGCTCGCTGCTCGGTCGCATACTCGCCACTTCGTGTGCACACAAACCTACTGCATTGTCCGCGTTCGCCGTTTCTCCGTACCGCCTTCGTATTATCTCTCGCGCGGATTTCAAGTATTTCCTCCTAGCGAACGGATATCTCCTTCATTTTGCACGTGTCTTCTCGGCGCGGCATCGCAGATTCTAGTAGCGAATCGAACACTCAAGCTGAGTGATCTCAGAGGGTTGGTTTTATAGAAAAGTAACACCGGCAGCATTGACACTCTATCGTGGGGCATTATTCCTGAGTTCCTCTCAGTCAATCAGCTACCTCTTTGTCGCGTCGGGGATCCGTGTCCCGTTCGCTGAATGGCTGGAATTACTTTTTGCACCTGCCTCGAACAGAGAAGCGGGGCAAGTTTCTGCAAGGTGGTGCAGAGTTGATTGATGAAACTTGGAGAGCAAATGTGGCAGTGCTTTTATCTTGTTACAGCAGAGTGCATCCTTACTCTATCTTTGAATTTCGTACAGTGTACCCCGCACCGTGCCACCGACTGTGACTCGTTGCGTTAGGCAGCGATTGTTCCACCGAAGAATGTGAAAACGTTGTTAACGTCCCGGGGATATGTGTATTCAAGCCGAGCTTCGTTTCGCAGTCGGTTATAACGGTACTTTATATAATAATTGCTAATTCCGCGCATTCAGCGTACGCGAGTAGTCGCTGGATCGCGGAACAATCCACGTCAACGATATTTAAGCCATCGGCAGCGAGTCGTGCTTGCGACAGCCTCGCGACGATTTAACATAACCCAAGTGTGCGGACAGTGTGTTGGCGGAATATGATTTCCGTGTTCCGTAGCGAGCACAGAACGGCATGTTTCTTTGCGATCATGTCAGAACAAACACGTTACTTTGTTCCGTGGCTTCTCGCGCGATTTCGTTAATTCAAGCCCCGATTCCCGGGCTGCGCGGCATCATTTCTGTCACGCGAAACCATTTTGTTCGCTCCCGATCGATCGGGACACTTCGATGCACGGGCCGTTAATTAATTAATTGCTCGGCTACAAGCTCCCGGCGCGAGTGAAACGCACCAGTTCGTAGGCAGCCTAACGATTTGCCCATTGTGGAGCCGTGTCAGTTCCTGTCGCAGAACTTTCCAGAAGGAAAAACCGCAACGCCCATGGAATTTTTCTGCGCCGCACCATTTTTCCCCTTCGTAGTTTCTGCTGCAATATCGGCGTCCGCTTGCGCGAACGGGTCGCTATACTGTATCCGTGCCGCCTTTCCTCGTGACTCGAACACGTCTATGGTGCCACTGAACTAGAATTACCGTGTTTTACGAGCTAGCTCGCGGACCGGACCGGCCGGTAATTAACGCGCCGATAACGACGATAAGTGTACGGCTCCGATTCCCCGATTGTCAGACTATGACCCCATTCGTCATAATTACAATCTGTCGCGGGTGAAAAATGGCCTCCCACGATGCAAGACACCTTTCTGTCTCCACTCCCTACTCCGGCACCAGTTTCAAAGGTATCCCGAAAATTCTATACCAAAACTAAGTAAAAAATAGAAGAGTGGCGATCAGAGCCTCTAACGCGAGAATGATTCTACTCCAACGAGGAAATAGATACCCGCTCCCTTTCCTTCTCTCTGCAGACACATACGTCCCAAAAAAATCTCGAAATTAAATACAAAAATCTGAAGGTGCCACGCGTTTCACCGCGCTCCAAATGCCGATTCGATCCGCAAAATTGAATCCCCGATTGCTCGGGTGAATCGAGCACCGCGACTCGCCGAGCACGAAAAGGATCGGCGACCTCTTTCGTCAGATCGGCGAGCGGCATCGATTTCCCTGAGATTGGAATTGGAGTTTGGGTTGCACCAGTCAACGCGGTACGCGTATGCTAATTGATTGCGCAACGCTCTTCCGGTGCCCGAGCACCGCGCTGGAGGGTAGATACCGAGCGGACTGTATCTCTCTTTCTCTTCGCCCGGCTCCCCGATCTCTTTCCTCCTTCGTTTCCCTTATCTTTCCTCCTTTCTCCGCCTGTCCCACGTCCTCTCTGAGAGGAGCAAGACACGCCTAGGCCATGCTTTATATGTGGCGATCGGTAACGGGCCCGCGCCCGTAGAAAATGCTCCGGTTCGCGCTTTGGAAATATCCCCGGCCACTTTAATCCTGCCCCGCGTACGAAAGTGAACCAACACGCGCAGCTCGTTAAACGCCGGCTCTCGCCGCGCGTACGCGTGACACTGATTGGATCCGCTCGGGCACGGACACTCTGAATGGAATCGAATAACCGTTCAACTATGATCCCTCGCGCTTCATAACCTTCTATCAAGTTTTATCCTGAGAAATCATCCGCTCGGAAGGTGGCGGGCGCAGTAACCCCCGGCACCGATGTCGGACAGATTCGTGTACACCGGAACGAAGGGCCATTATTCGAATAGAATCGAATCTTCTGGAATTGGGATCCCTGGTCGCGCCAGATGACCATCATCAGGCAAACGACGCCGCAAATTACGGTTTCCAGCGGCGGATCGTGTCGAAATCTTGGCGATCCCGCGCCGATCGTTACACGGTTACAAGCTGCTCGACAGATTTTACAGGCCGCCGTATTTGAATACCTTCGCCGCGGTATCTAAAATTCTGATCGAGTCCTGATCGATATCGGCGGACGGGCCACTCTGCCCCGCTCTACGGTGGGATATTTAAAATTCTAATCGGACGATTTGGCCGATAGAAATACCGGATCGCGGCGAACGGACGAGCGGCAGAGGATGCAGCCAAGTAAACAAGTGCATCCATTAACGCGAAAATGGAGGAGACTCGGGGAACACGGTTTGGGAGATTAGCCCTTGTACTCGAATTTTAGGGGGCGATTGAAAGCAGAATCACCGATTAATTGGCGTTTATAACGGGTGCGATGGTTGACTCCCGCCGTTCGACGTTACTTTCAATTACAACGGTGCCGCGGCGCGGAGTAACCGTCGGTGAACTACGCCGCGAGATGAAGCACCATTTGCAAGAGTTTGTTTGCGCGGCATAGTAAGGTGAAAGAGGAATCATTATCGCGGTTAACCATTCGTGAACGAACGCCGGGAATGTAGGGGGGTGTTTCGATAGAAACTTGGGCCGTAGTTAACGGACAGGACCCGTGGCAGCTCGCGACGCAAGATAAACGACGGCGAGGGGACCTTCGATAGCTTTTCCATCCCTTTCGCGAGCGTAACCGAGCCGCGTCACGATTTCAATTAAAATTTTCTAACTCGAGCCTCGCGGTCCGCATTCGAAGACTTTTGCCACCCGCTAGCCTCGCGCTTTTGGGATTTAAGTGGGATCAAAGTTGTCGCTGGCGCGCATGAACGAACGGCCGGGAAACGTCGGGCGTAATTCGGTGGACGTCAATTTGCCCGCTTGTTACGCCGGCCTGCCGGCACGGTGAACGGTCTCGCGTACGCAATTCGAGACGGAAAGTGAAATAACGAGCCGCGGACTTTCCGGTGGCGCGAGCTTCTTTAGAAATCGATCTGCGCCGCAATCGGACGTTATTAAAATGTGGGATCTCGCGTTTCCGGCAGCCGGTGAAATTTAAACACGCCTCGCTTTGTGCTGTCCACCTCTTCCGTTTTCCTCGCGGCCCGTTCTAATTCGCCGTTCGCTTCTACCTGGACAGCCGGTTTTCCTCGTTAACGCGACGCGCCGAGGCCACCTTGTAATAAAATTTCATTGTAACCCGCGCACCCGATTCGCCTGCCGGTTGGCTCTCGCGGCAAAACCCGCCCTCCGTGCCCCGTCTATTTCTAGTTTTCACGCAATCGTTAACAGTATCTACACACTGATCGGTTAGTCGATAGCGTTAACGGTCATCGTGGCGCTGGGAAAAGGAACATTTACGACCCGTTCCTAGATGCTTCTCATGCTTTCATATCGGCGCATGTTACTCGAGAGCCCCATGTACTCGAGAATTTAGCTTCGCTTGCCTGTGTGATACACAGGTGCTTCAGAATTTAGGTTACTCGTGCGTTCGGTGATCGAATTCTACGCAGCTGGATTAAAAAGCCTAATGAGTATTAAAGGCGTAGCGCGGGGAGATCCGGCGAAATAGTCGGCGTGTGCGCGCAAGGACGAAGAACAGGGCGGAAAATTGTGGCGGGAGGGGCCAGCGTGAGCGCTCCCGTTCACCATATCGATACTTTTCTTTTCTGGATCAGCGACGGCGAGTCGATCGGAGCCGTCTACTACCGATACGCTACGATTCTTTCGCATGCCTAACCGCATATTAATGAGGGCCCGTGAGCCGCGACTCGGTACGCGGGCAGGCGAGCGTGTCGCGTAAACGTTGAATAATAACTGCATTCCGCTCGACGTAAGCTCCGCTGGGGCAACGCCGTTAACGCGGCAACGTGTCCAGCTCCCATGCAAGCCGATAGAACGGTATATATATTAACGGCCGTAGAAACGACGCCGCCTATTGCCCGTTGGAACGGCAACAACGATGGATCGTTCCATTTCGCACTCTGTAACTTCGAAGCTCCTGGCGTCGCCTCGCAATCAGAAGCCAGCAGTTTTTGGAATACTTGTGACAGGGTTCAGCCGACTGCCCCAAGTGACACTTGCAAATTCCCAGCCCCCCGAACTCTGCATCGATATCTCCTTCCCTCAGTTTCGATGGATCTATGAACGGTGTGCTTTGGGTGTGCATGGCTGTGTCGTTGCTGCTTTGAATCTTATCGACGCGTTGATTTGTTCCGGAGCATGTTGGAGAGAAGTTGGGAGAATGACTTTGTTGCGCATCCCTCTATTGCGAATCGAAGGGGAATTTGGATACCGTATCCGGTGGATTGATACTAGCTAGGAAAATATAGGTACACTTTCGCATCGCGGTTTCCGTTGTTTTTCAATTTTTTGGGAGAATGCACCTTTGACTTTCCAACGAATCATGTAAATATTGAAACATTCCCCCGAATCATACGCTCCCCCGAATACCAATCATTTCCACGCCGGGGTATTGAAACAGATTAATGGAAGGGGGAGTACGGTTTCCATTGAACGAAATTCTTTATTTTTCATTGAAATCTGGAAATTCGTTGTCCCGTAGCTTCGGTCAAAAAATCATTGTATCGACGAATATTATCGAGCCACCGCCAACCCTGTTTACGAACGATATAGGTACATCACGCGTCCCGCGAAGATTCCACGGAATAGAAATATTCGATTCTTCCCCGGTTATTGAATTACACCGCTTCTTTTTTATTCGCGCCTACGTTCAGCGGCGGATAGAAAAAGCGAGCAAGTGCGCGCCAAGTTCCCAAGTGGTTCGAAGCACTGGTCGTGCCTGTTCGTAGCGGCTCGGCCGGTGTTTCACACGGTGCGCCGCCGCGGCCGGTCCAGATATATATTTCCCGGCGAGCTCGTAACCAATTAAATTGTCAAAGGCAGCTTTTGCGGCGGCGTAACGGAACGCGACGTTTTACGTAAGCCCGAGCGTTTGTAATGGAACAATGTATACCTCTTCACGCGACACAACAACGGCCGACGGGAACGTGCACGCGTGCCAAAACCGCTCGTTAATCGCTCGAACAATGCCCTCCTCCCTCACTCTCGCTTTTCATCGGGATACTCCTGAGGTTCCACGAGCAGCGTACTTGGCGGTTTCCCTCCTTCCACCTCCGCGGCCAGAGCGGCCGGCAGGGAAAATGAGATACCGCCACAGTTAATTCGCACTTTTAACTCCCTGAAATTTCCTTTCACGATTATGCCGCATCCGCCCGCTAAATAATAGTCCCCATTACGTCACGCAAATTTCACTGGCAGCTATGCCGACTCCATTCCGCTGCCGAACGAACGACGCGACTTTACGGGCCGGCAGATTTATTGCAAGTTGCGCAACCAGAGCGTCGCCTCTTGACTCTTCGTCTGCATGGTTATGGTCATTGGTACAGGACGTATGAGGCCGGCAGCCTTTCCTGTGTGAATCAGATGCTCCGGTTCTGATTAGCAAGCCGCGTCCAGCCGAGGCTGCTACGTATGCTCTGATATCGTGAAAGCTGAATTGCTCGCGTCGCGTAATGGCCACTACCGTTGGTCCGACCGTTTCATTACGAGGTATAAAATTCTCCACGGAACAGCTGGGGCAGTTTTCGACCTCGACGCACAGCCTCGATCTTTTTTATTTTAACATATTTACTTTGTACTTTCTCAAGTTCCTTCATCACGGAAGGGATTCGAGCGTGAACCGAAGGCACCGCGAGCGCCTCGGTTTACCAAAGTTTTTATGGGAAATTTAAGGCGAAAGGCGGCGTCTCAGGTCCGACAGGGGGATGACGCAAAGCTGCCGCGTCAATATTGACACCAACTTACGAGAAAGTTCCGTAGCATTCGCGCAGAATCCCCGTAAGGCAAGCCGATTTTCCTCCCCCTCCCCGTTCCTTGTAAACGATATTTGCGATGTAGCGCCCGGGGTACCGGGCGAAACGATCGAATTATCTCAATAATTCACGCGGCCGGCAGGAATTTCTGAATATAGAAATTCGACGGGGAATATTTGCGTTGCGTCGTAGAGTTTTGCGGAAATTCCATTCGAACCCATCAATATTTGATCGATGGACGTGCCGATATAACTCGGGGCATAAAGAGTCCTCCGCTACGGACAATTACGTAAATCCATGAAACCAAGGAGATCGGGGCACAGGATAGAGCTGGCTGATCCTCTAAAGAAAATTTCAACCCGATCGTCGCAACGATTTTCGCCCGTGGAATCGAGGCTGGAAGCCGATTTCCCTTTCCACGGTGCTGGCGGAGTTGCAGCTCGGTAACCGTGCGCGTAGCAACCCGGTCGACCAATCCCCTCGATAGTTCGATCGGTCGAGAGCAGCCTGCTCGCTCGCCAGGCACTTTTTGCTCGGACCGAAGGCATTGTGAGTAGTTGCTTGCGCAATGATAGCGCTCGCCCGGCTCGCTCCCGATAAGTTCATGCTCTAGAATCCAGGCCGAAGGCGTTACCGCGCTTATAACCAGCTGGTCTGTCTCCAGGAGTCACCTAGGCCGGCGTTATTCTCAGACGTCCGGATGCTTCGATCGTGGATCACTCTGGACCACGCTCCAAACACGTTCGAGTTCGATAGATCTGCCGATGATGGCCGAGGATAGGTCGGAAGGTTAGCCACCGGTATTGGGGTAGAGATCGATTTGTGTGACGAAATGATGGCGGTTCGAAAGGGATGTCTTTGGTTCCCGGTAGATGGAAATTACTGTTACGATGTTTCTAATATCGCCAGTGGCATTTTCGCGGCAGTTCGGTGCACAGAAGAGGGGGGCAGGTTCTTTGAGCCCGCAGGCCGGCAACGTGTGCACGCTAACCGTGTTTTAGGGAAGCTATGCGTTCGACATCCACCCGGCTGGTAGCGAAACCACTTCGAAACTCAGCCGCGTCGACAAGTTTCAATCGATTCCAGTCTCAAAGGACCTAACTTCGGCATCATTCCATTGCCCATCGAATCGCGGTAATTAGTGGCCGCGATCGGCTTTCCCCTTTAATCGCTCGTAAAACTATCCCTCTCCTCTCCGAGGCATTCCCCTTGTCAAAGTCAGATCGCCTGTGCTGTTCGCGGAACGAGCCTGCGAACACGTGTGCACTCATTCCTCGGTGACAAGAAACGCTGCGCCATCGATGAATGGCGTCGATCGCGCGGTGCCTCTGATCCGAATTGGAATTCGATCCGCTCCCTCTGTCGAAAATTTGGTCTAACGAAGTATTTAGTAATCCGTGAAACAGAGGGATGAACCGGTACGAGCTCCGGCGTCTTTCGTTACACGACAATGCTACCGAAGCGATTCATTAACGCGCGCCGCTTTCCGTGGACCACTGTCAATTTAATCGGCCCGCTGTACGATGCTCGCGACTAGTCGGGGGACTCGGAGAATTGCAGCCGTAAATTCAGCGGAATCAGTGAATTACGAGTAGCGTAGGGTGCGCGCGAGCTGCAACGTTGTATCCCGTGCGATCCTGGAAATTAACGTCTCTGGCTTTCTGCGGGATTGTAGAGGAAACGCGGAGGATCCGTCTGCCGCTGGTCTCCTGCGACCACTTGCACAGTCTCGTGCCATTCTGCCGCCGGTTCGTGATAATTAAACTCATCGTTCGCGCGCGTGTCTCCGCGCCGCCGCGTTTGTTACGTCTAAACGAGACGCGCAATTACTGCCTGCGACGGTAATATTCGTTACCCGAAGCGTTTGAGGTAAGCAGCGCCCCGACAGCGAAAGATTTCCACGCTGATCCTTGGCGGGGCGTAGATGGATCCCAGTGGTGCCAAGAAATTTAACAAATGGGGCCGAGGCCTCGTGTCTGACTACGTGGAAAGGGAGCAGACACCTCACTGTTTTATTCAATCACAGCCCCGAAGGTCATTTTCAACTTCGTTCGCATTCATCTTTCTCTACTCGAGGCTCCACATTGGCAGATATCAGTTTCACCTTCTCCGTTTAATCCGGGAAATTGATTTCTTTTACTTCGGGGCTCGTCACGAGCGATCCAGGGGCCTCGAAAATTTTGCATCGGGCGAGTGATGATTTGCTGGCGATAACGCTAGCGGAAGTTCGCTCGTCGACCGTTCCACCTTGACCCAAAACTGGCCCCTCGATCGAGTTCCTAGTGAATCCAATTTCCGCCTCGGAGGATCGCATCGCGCGGGATTTAAACGTCGGCGTAATCGCGCCGGCGGTCCAGCCCGTAATCGATAACCCGCAAACGGCATTATTCGATCTTTACCGGCTGCGGTGTTCGATCGGCGCCGGGCTCGCGCGCGGCGTTACATAAACGAGCGGTCGAACCGCGAGCCTAGAATTCGAGAAGGAGGAAACGGCTGTTTAAGCCTCGGTTGCTCCGGTTTCTGACCAAAACCTCCGCCAGGTATTAACGTCCAATCAGCGTGAATGGTGAATCGCGGCGGAGACCGGTCCCCCTCCGGCTCTGTTCTAGCAACCTCTTCTCGTTATAAAACAAGACCTCGACGCTTGTAACGAGCTCGACTGCCTCGCGTTTAAATTGCGCAATTCGCGTTGCTGGCAAGTGGGAGCCCACTGTCGCGTTCCTTCGATCGGAACAAGAATGAAAATCACCTAGGCGGTCTACTTACCGTCCTACGCCGTTGCAGGACGTCGCTGCTGGAAAATTCTCCCGCTCAATGATGGATCACTCGGGCTGAATCGCTTGTAAATTACATTCGAAGAAGGGGAAGTAGATCGCTGAAATAGATGGATGAGCATCCGCGGAGATTTCATGAAACTTGTAGCTTGATATTCGAATAGTCGATCTTCTCGAACGCGTTTCGCAGGCAGTGGAGAAAACTGCGGGTCAAGTACACTTTGTTATCCGAGGCAAGTGTTACTTCGCCGTCGTGATAAGGGGGCCGCGGCGACATTCGCTTTGCTCTTGCAATTTGACTGGCCCCATCGATTCCAACCATTTCGGGGCTCGATATCCTGGAAAATCACTTGACATCTGTCGCCAAAGTGGATGGGAAGCTTTCCAATTCCGCTGCTCGCTATTCGTCCCTCGCTACTGAATAAAGTTAAAGGATCTTCGCCTAACAAGCATTTCAAGCGGTTCGCCTCTGAATTCACAGAGTCTGCATATTACTTTTTAACCACCGGTGCGTTGCCTTAGAAAACATACTCTCTTTCTTCCCGAGTCACATCGAACACTCTGCGGCTACTATAATAATCTTAATCGACTTTTAATAACTTTGAATCTGTATTGTAACTCTGTTGACTTCTTCAATAATTCCTACAATTCCCGCAGGCACTCTGCTCGGATGACTGTTCGTGGTTCCCATTCCCCTTAACTTTTACCTTCGCCTTCCCTTCATCTCTCTCCTTTTTTCACCTTACCTTACTGGTTTGCTTATACTCGTATTTGTCCGTTATATTTGCTGCTGTTATTACCAAGTTTTGTTACATCTATTTTGTAACTGTCATTCCATTGCTCTTATTTCTCTGTTTTTCTTTTACTTTTCTTTTGTACTTTTTAATTGCTTGTTCTATGCTTGTGCGACTGCGATCTGTACTTCTTATAACAAAGGGTTCTCCCCGTTGATATACTTAAATAAATAATAATAATAAATTACTGAAATGAATCTAACTGGGGTAGCTCGTTCGACACCGCGACCCATGCCATTCCCATTCACCAGGCTGCCCACTGCGCACTCAGTGACAATGCAACAGCGTTCGGTATCGAGTGATACAGCGTGGAATCGATTCCAGTTCGAGTGTTATTACGATCGTATTATGTAAAGCCTCATTACGACGTGGAACCAGAACCGACCGACCCGTTCGTCGGTTTTTATCCTTCGCCTAGCTTCCTGTCATTGCATCGCAGGACTCCAGGAATAACGCGATGACATAACGGCAGCCGCGTGCACGCGTCGATGTCCCAGATACGCGGATGAACCACGCCGTGGCTCCTCCATATCGCGAGGAATTGATTTACTCCTGGCGCATTCCGTCCACGCGCACGAACAGCTTTACGCGAACGCGCGAAGCGTTATTACGCGCCCCGAGCAACGGGTTAAGTCGCTGGCTAGAAGCTGTTACAGCTGCTAAGCTCGTAAGCGTTGGAACTAGCTGTCAAACTGACGTAACACCAGGAGTCAAAGGTGTCTCACTGTTGCCAGGGTATTGTGCGAGTAATGAGCCGAAGCGGAGGTAGGAAAGAACTGGGAAGAGGGTCGAAATGAAAAATTCACGCCCTGGTAAATTGACAGCAGCCCGACGTGGCTGGATTTGGACGTCGATGAGAGGGAAGATCGAATATTACGGGCCCGAGGTGGGATCGGGGCTTTCCTTTGTACATCGCGAATCGAATCTCGAAGCAGTTTGGAACAGCGGACTGGGAATTGGGTAATCCTTGCGATTGCAGCCGGATCCCCCGGAATATTAACTTCTAACAAGTTCCGCGCTAAATTTCAGCCCGATCAGCAGCGTACACGCGACCTACACTCCTTCCTCGAGCATTTCTTCCTCTTTACGCGCGATTTTAATTACACCGACTACTTTTTACCTACTCCGGCAACTCTCACGGTGCTATTATCGTTACATAATCCGAAATTTATTGCTCCATCGGTGCGCCGAGTGCGCGCGAATTCTGCAACGCTGTCGAGCTTTCAATGCATCGAAGGTCACCAGTTGCTGCTCGTAATCCATATACGGGGTGTAAAATACAAGTGCCAATTAGAAATTCGGCTAGCAACAAAGATACTTTTCCGCTAGATCCTCTCGACTATCGCTAAAATTCCCAGACAGTATCAACTCCAAAGCCACCATCTCTCCCGATCTTCGTAACCGTGTCAACAGATAAATCAAGGTTCTCTATTTACCTCCCTAAGCACCCCTTAAGTACCATTTCCTGCCGAATGGCTACGCAACAGTGGCCGTACGTTTGTCTCCGCGCAGTGTCAGATGTATTATTCTCCAGCGTCTCTTATTTTACACCCCGTAGGTGCTTTCTACTTTCTACCAGGCTGCCAGTAACAATCCGCGAGCGGTGGCCGCGATCTCGCGTGCGAATATGAATTTCTGCGCTTATCGCCGCGTTACGAGATCTATAGGTCGCGCGGCGTACACGCTGCCCACCTCTACGTAGAATGCATACATGTATAAAGCTAGCTAGCAACACGCTCGCTTTTGCATTACGCAAGAACCACGCCTAAGTCGGTGCTGGTCGGTGCACCGACCGGCCGATCGCCGCGATCCAGAGCGATCCAGCCTCTTGATCTTTCCGTTCTAGCTGCCTGCCCGGACAATTGGCGAACTTTACTCTTGCACGTTTGACAGAGGAAGGGATGAGTGGGGGCGGACGTGCGCGGAGGATAGAGCTGACTGGTGCAGCTAGGATTGCTAGGGACAACAAAGAAACAGGGGAAAATTGCCGGCCCAAAAGTGGAGAGGGGGCTGCTTCCCAAAAGAGGGCTGGTACGGATGGGTCGAAACTATGGAAAAATAAGAGAAATAGGTTCTCCAACGAATCGTTCTGTATTTCGTTGATTTCCTTATTTTACTGCACTTTAAGGATTTCAGTGACTTTCATCGTAATTATCTTTAAAATTGTACTTAAAATAGGAAACTATAAGCTTTGCTAAATATTACACTAGCTTTAGTATTAATGGCTAAGTTACCATTAACTAGTGAAATCGTTAAAGAATTAATAAAGTTGGAAAATGTAAGAAATCCATTTTTCACTCTTTGTGGCCACTTGCATATTAGTTTTGGCCACTTTCAAAATTTAACATAAAGGGTTTAAATAAATTTCAAGTAAGGAAGAATTTAAATAAGAAAAATATAATATACCCCAACAATTTTTTATTTGATTACTTTTATTGGAAAATAACATTTCTATGTACTTAAATATTTATATATACATAGCAATATAGGATCTTATTTATATTATAATTTTACATAGTAATTTTTTACTTTCTTTGCTTTATTTGTTTCGCTCTTATTTGTATTTTTCAACTTTGGTCTCCATTTTCTTCTTTTTTATCCAGCTTTACTCTTGTTGCTACCGATTTACTTTTCTCTGCTTCTACTTTTATCTCGATTTTGATTCCTCGAAGGCAAATGCTCTTTCCTCAAGCCCTATTTTTTTAAGGTTTCGGTGCGGGCCACTGAACAAAATACTTACGGTGTGAAATTCTACACATCGTTGCGTGCCTGCACGCAATTCCAAGCTAAGAAAATCGCGATAATTATGCACATGATCATACCCTACTTGACGCACTTCAGTTAGCACTGTTTGCGAAAGGTCCTGGGGGAAAGTTCAAGGAATGCTATTGTAGGTTTCTGGATCTAATTGGACTTTCAAGTGTAGCTTATTGGATATCCAATTTGCGGTTTGCAAAACTCGCCGGAGTATCGGTAGTGCCACTTTGATAGAGTCACGTTGGCGAATTACCTTGGCCACGCCGCAACATCAGCCGCGTGGCAAATCGAATTATGCTCGATTTCTCGATCCTGAAAAATGCGTATCCGAGCGAATTACGCGGATCCAATCGTAACGGATTAATCGTCAATGGTATTAATTCGGTGCCTGTGTTTCGTTGTTTATTACGGGATCGACACTCTCCCGATTTCGAAATTATGTCCACCCGACGAATATGCTGGCCTGTTAAATGCCTGTTAACCGAGGCGCATAAATGTGCAATTTATTTGCCAGTTGATACCACTTCTGTGCTCGCAATCGATAATCATAGTCCTGATTCACTCTAATAACTCTCCCTATTTCACGATGTTCGAGGATTCCAATCGAATCAGCTGTTCGCACGTATTCCAATCACTCCATAATTCAACTTTCTAACCCCAACTTTCATTGCCTTTATTCCTCAAAATTTGAGGGGTGTTGAAAAAGATTTGCAATGGAAATAATCCACGATCTTTATAGCCGATCTCGATTTATTGCAATGAAAGGCAACACAATGGCAAATACTTTTATCCTGTGATCTCTGTAGCGATGAACGACGATTACCCGTCAATCAAGTCGTGCATTTTCGATGCTCGGTCCTCGCCGCGGCTCCCTGGAGTCCTAATTAAGCAGGGGCTTGGAAAATTAAGCTTCATTAGAGCGGACTCATAATTGGACCGCGTCGAGGCAACGCGACCGAGTCACGTCGATCTCGCCCACCGAGTGGGCCCGGGTCGACCGGACCCGAGGAACCGTCGTCGGTCGTTCGCGGTGCCCGATCAGTCGCGATCCACTCGGTGCCGATCGTCGCCGATCGACCCCTTTCCCAAAGTCGCTCTATCGCGGGAGTTTTTCGTTTCGTTAACGTCCCTCGTGGCGAAACACGAGTAAACTGTTTCAGCAATTGAACGTATGTATCCAGGTCGCCTTAGCACTCTGTAGCACGAAACATGTGAAAGTTGATAATTAACCACGATAGGGTAGCTGTCTGCATAAAGCATCGGAATTTATTCAAACCTACAGGCACGTCGATTTCATTTAATCCTTCAACGCTCTTTGAACAGCCCGATGCATCGAACGAAAGCAAAGTGTAACATCTTTATTTCGCACAGAAAACAAAGGCGATCGCTTTAAAATTGATCCCCTTCTATCTCGACACTTCCGCGAATTGGATCCCAGAATCCTGAAAACCCAGGGCATTCGTAAAGTCCAAGAGTTCGCGGATCCCGTCGTGTTCGTTCCTCGAAAGTTTTGGCCAAGATTACGACACCGTCTGCCCCCGGCATTTATCGCAACGGAAGTGACGCGTGCGGAATTCGCGCGGCGCTGAAACGCGATCGGGGTCGCTGGATGTGTACGAAAATAAAAGACGGCAGATTTCACTCGCGGCCTGGGCAACTTCCTTGCTTTCCCCGCGGAATGTCTGCGCGCGCTCGCGGTGCCTCGCGAGACGAGCCTCCTGCGCTCGCATAACAAGTACCCATCGCCCCGAGATTCGATCACGGACCGATCGTCTGTTCGGCCGAGTCGCCGCCGAATAAAGAATTCGATCCACGGCTTCGCGATCGATAAGCGACGACCTTTGGAACGCGAATAATCTCGCGGACGAATTGGCCCGTGGCGAGGCGCGATCTGCATGTGCAGTCGCTGTCCGCGCGTTACGTAAACCGGCCGCGAGTGAAATCGAACTATAAATGCTAAAGTGGAAATCAAGGTTCAATAACTCCGTTATTCGCCGGTCTAACGATCGGGGCCTGATGGTGCACCCCGTGGTGATCCGACGCGCTACAACCGACACGAAAGCAGCCCATTCACCGGAAATCCTGTTGCGTCTGATCTGGCCGGCGAGCATCCTCGAGGATCGATCGATTAGAAACTTGAGAGGAGTTGTTCGCGGCCCCTCGGCCGAGCTGCGTTCGCCGCGGAGTCGCAGCATTGTCGTTTGCCTGTGCATTATCCAGATAGGGGGAGGTCGCAGGAGGAGGGTGATGGTTCGAAAGGGGTCGATAATGGTAGATAGGGGTTGTTGGAGATGGTTCGAAGTCGAGGAAAGTGAATTGCAAAGCCTTATCTAATTATTATTATTTTATGTACGTACACGCATATCTACTCACCATGTTGTGTCAATATATATAAAACTAAAAAGTAAAAAATAAAAAAATTTAAAAAAAATTATAACCGACTTCATAAAAATAAAAGTGCGCTAGAAAGTAAAAAATAATTCTTTCCATTTTATAATCTACGACTCGCATATTTTTTAAGTCGCCGCCTCAACATTTGCACTGCGTAAATCTGGCGCTGATTTAAAAAATATGAGAGTCGTAGATTAAATACGGGGAAAAATTATTTAATACTTTTGTATTTTACGAAGTCGGTTTTAATTTTTTTTTTAAATTTTTTCTATCAGTTTAGGCTTCTAGGACCAACGAGCCACGCGAAAGGAGACGATTCTCTTTGTGCAATCTGACGTTCCCATAGTTCTACTTTCCATACGCTGTTACAACAGTTTTCAGATTCACGGTCGGCCGTGCTGATAATCGGTGAACGCGTTAGGACCATTTACACGATGAAAATGTACGATCGCTTGCATACGCGTCAAGCACAGGGAACCTACCAGTCCAGTTTTGCCGCGCAAATCCGCGTGCTATGGAAAAGTTAATTGGATTACCAGGCATTCATTGATTTCGCCCGTTCGCCTGGCGCATTATTAGTTTAATCGAGCGAGTTGCCAACGCGTCGCTAATTATTGAGTCGTACTACGTGTCCTTTATGGCACGATATTACATTTCCCACTTGTTTTATCAATGATAAATGCTGGTTCTCGCACGGAATGTAATCAACGGAAGAATCACCGCATAGAAAGTAGCAATTCTCGTCCCACCATCCAAATGGAACTGCATTGGTCACGATAAGAACCGTTTTCTGAAAGAATCGTGTAGATCCTCAGTTACCCGTACATTCTCTATCGTAACAATTCACTGGTCTTAAGGTAGCAAGGTAAGAAAAGGAGGTAGGTAGCAGTCGGCGCGATCAAAGAAAGAAAAGAGCAAATGCAAGCTGGAAACTCGGTGATTCGAGGACCATTCTCGACGTTCAGCGTGCAAAAGAATCACGGAACCGTGACGATCTTCGACGTTGCAGAAATTCACTCAGGAACAGGATCGCGCAACTTTGTTACCACTTCCTGCCACATTGTTCCCCTCAGGGGCTGCTCGATCTGATGCGTAGTCGATCATCGCATCCGAGCTCACCTTCCTCCTCCTCCCATGTTTCAACATCGATGCTCTCCGCGCGCTCTCGAAACGCGAATCCGTACGCCGCGCGCAATTGCATTAATGCCGCGACAATTCATCCCAGTCGTGGAGAATTTCGTTTTACTACCTTTTGTCGCCCAACGGTTCGCGAGATCGTGCAAAAACGGATGGTTGAGGGAAACAATGGTGGATTATTGACGCGCGGCTCGGACTCGCCCGGCGTTTTGTCTCCCCCGTTGTCCGTCTCGTTCGCCCACTCGATTTTGTACGACGCATTCATCTCGTCCGCCGAGCTCACGAAAGTGGGTTTTGGATGTCTAGAATAGGGGCTGACGGTTCCGCGCTGCGAGACACTCTTATGATATCATGATGGATCACCTTTAAAACCAATCGGGCAGATACACGAGCAAAAAGTATCCTACCACGCTTCGACGGGGTGAATTATCCGAAAGGGTGCTACCAAACGTCAATCTAAATGAATCTTTTTTTAAGTCACTCTCTTCCAACACACGAAAAATACTACCAAGTTTAGTGTTCAAAGATTTAAAAGCCTTCTCCGATCAGAGCACGATTCAGGGGGTTGAAAGCAAGGGAACTGCCCAGAGCGGCAAATTTCGGAGCGGCAAAATCGGCGGAAACAGAAGATGAAACTCAGTAAAATTGTTTACGTTCTTCTCTCATTGATATTTCAAAATATTTTATAAGATTTGTGTTTCTTAAGATTTAAAAAATACTTGGGTACCCACTAGGGTTCGCCGTTTTTTAAAAAATGGGTTCAAAATTCGTTTTTTTTTATAAATTTGTAAAATTCGAAAACCGGTTTTTCCAAAAGACGGTTTTTGTGTAAACCTTAAGTAGTACCTACTTACCCACTCCCAATATATTTGATTTCAGGTCGTTACTGTTTTTTTTTATGAATATTAAATTTCTTATAATTCTTTTGCTAGTACCCAGAAAAATTTCACTCACTCTGTCAAAAATTATATTTGAAAATTATTATTGATTATTAGGGCCCTACCCTGGAGTCACAGTTACAAAACGTCTGGTAACCGCTGATTAATTTCATTGAATTAACGTTGCCTGTACTCTATTTCCGACCACATAAAACGTCCGAACCCCTATGGAACCAGTGAATTGTAAAACGAACCGTCCATTTCGGTCCGCCTGCAACAATTGAATGGAGAGTTAGCACTCGGTGGGACGAGGCGTCACTCCTGCCTCGCGCAATCTTGGATAGTATGCACCGTTGAATGCGCAAGGTCTCGAGACCGGACTGGACCAGAAGAGAAGTTAATCGAGCGTGGATGAAACCTGACGAAGAAGAAATTATCCAGGGTGGTGGACGACGGTGTAAAAACGCGGGGCGATTCGCTTTCCCACTCGCGCCTGGCTACCTCTCCTCCTCCCTATCGCGACGGTCGTTTCTTTGTCCGTTTCTTGCCCGCCTCCTCCGAAGCCAGTGGAAATTAACGACTCGGAAATTCTAATTCAATGGCAAGGCTGCCGGGCGAAGTCGCGGCTTTCTTCGGCCCGCGGCTTCCTGCCTCGTCCTCTCGTTTCCTACTTTTTGTCGCCAGCCCCGGAGAAAGAGTCCTTCACCACCTCGATGGGGCGCAGACACGCGGAACGGGGAGAGCTCCGTGGACTGGCTGGCTCATGAAAACTCAGCTGCTCGTTATACCATGGGAATTTTTTTTACCACCAACCGCGGTCGAGCTTCCTCGTCGAACGAAGCACTTTCGGCGCTCCAGCATCGGATCCACGCGCCCTCGCGTCGCACGATCGCCCCCGCGATTCACATTCCCTCGCTCGATCCTCGAGAGACTCTGTTCCCGTTGCGCCGTTTAAGCTATCGCCTCAAAATGTCACACCTCATTTAACCGTTAAAGGAGGCTTGTGACATAGTTCTCGCGTTGTACGCAGCCAGGCGTCACGCGTGGCCGTCGCCGGCTATTCCGAGCGGCGCGAGCGCGAAGAAAATATCGCCGGCTTTCCGCGGTCGATTAAACCCGCGAGGTCGCTCGGACAAAGAAAGGAATCCGGAAAATGAAAGGAACCTGTGGGAGAGCGGGAGCTCGTCTGGTTTCGGGGCGATTTTTCGCGTTTAATTAGAGCCCGGCCGCCTACTCGCGGAACGCCCGGTCGGGTATCGTGACGTAAGCCTAATACCAGCGGTTGTGTAAAGTCACGGTTATATATTTTCACGAGTGAAAAGCGGAGAAACGCACTGGCTCGATGGAATGATTTGTTTGCCGGACGGATATCGCGAACAGTTTTCATACCGGGAAACCGCTGTCTCGTATATCACCACCCCCTCCGTCTGCCCCCTTCTCGCGGCGCAGCGTTAATTATTATTGTTTCCCATCGCGATAAACGAATATTACGAGCGGCGCTTGGGGATCCTCGTCGTTAATTGCCGCGCGCTGGTAATTTAGCTTCGCGGGGAACAAAGGGTGGACGATCCGGAGGCGCGAACCGTTCTCTCGTGATAAACGTCGATCCGACGAGTTCCATATTCGGGGGGGGTTTCACTCGATTCATTCTCAAGCCCATTTCGTTACGGAGCTCCAATTATTCGCGGCGATTCTTTCGGCGCTCGGGTCTGACGATCGCCGCCGGACGGGCACCTGGAATCTAGATCGCTTCGATCGTGGATATTCCGCGAGCGTTGCAGTAACATCTAGGATTCCGTTTTCTTTTTAGAAACCACTCGATCTGCCTGCCAACTTTTTCGCAGAAAAGGAAACTCGACAATGAACCGGCGCGATAGCGCGATAATGCACCGAGAAATCGGTTGCGTAACCCGGCACACATTTACGTGGCGTTTGTAATAAAATGGGGGAATAATGCATCGCCCGCGGATTTCTAAGGCTGTTGCGTGACCACGAGGCCGCTATTATCGCGATTACGGGGACGCGCGCCGACGCCTTGGATCGGCCCCGATTAATTAGCAATCTGTTTAACAGCGACGTTGTAGCGCGGTCTAATTTCAGCGCGAGAGGGGAGGGAACCTTCAGGCATCGCGTCGGAAAGATCCACGAACCGTGAAAGGTTGCAATTAAGAAATGAGATTACGCAATCGGGCGTAATTACGTGGTCTGTAGCAGCCAGGCGGCGGCGGTCTGTTGTTTCCATCGAGCGAATTCCTCCGCGATCTGACGCGTGGCTGCCTGCAGGAAATCGGCCGCTCGAAACGATATTCAGCGATGAGCATCGGCCGAATTGTTAAACGACACCGCTGATTCTCGTGGCTGCTCTAAGGAGTCTATATTTCATTGATAACCATCGTGGGAGCACAATTTTATGGAGGCAGCCTTTCGTAGAACAGGTCCCATCTCTAACGCGAGTAGTAGCTCTATATCGCGGCTGTCATCGCATCGGAATCGCGCCGTCTAGTTCGATACGAGCCTGGGGAAATTTCTCCTACGGTCTCGAGGCAAGCCGGCGCAACCGCGAAGGAAAGCGCGAGGCAAATGAATCCGCGTTCGTGCCGGGAAACGCGTATACGGCGCGCGGATTGGCTCCACGTGTCGCCGGCTACATTCTTGCATGGCCGCGGAATAGTAATGTTGCACAGAAATCCCTGGAATTCCGGGCGACGTTTCGCGGCGAAGGAAACGCGTTCGAAGAATGGCAGGCCGACCGAATTAATTGGCGATAGTTCGCCTTAATGAGCAGCCAGCCGCGGATTGCGAAAGAGGCACTGGGAGATCGAAAATTAACGCCCGTGGCACGGAGGACTCCGAGACTCGATGAAAAAGTTAATATTCCACCTCTAGCATTGAACTTGACTTTCACGGTTCATCGCGCTTCCTTTCTAATATTCATATCTGAGGGTCCTGATTTTCGTGGAAACTCTTATGCGTGTGAAATATTATTATTATTATTATTGAACGGATTTATTACTCAAAGAAAAAGAAGAAACTTGAATATTTACAACAAGAGTGTAGGCGAGGCTACAGTGGTGACACTGTTGTGAAGCCTAACGGCGTACTATAAACTAAACTGAAAATAAGACAACAACAAACGTAACAAACGTTAAGAATAAATTAAACTAAAAATTAGCTTAAAACTTAAAGCTAAACACGAGAATAACACAAAGACTAAAGAAAAGTAAGAGAATTAAAAGTGTTGGAGAATATACTGCCGCACTGCATTTTTGAAGGATTGATAAGAGTCTAGCTGTCGGATAGAAGCAGGAAGAGAGTTATAATAATGTGCCGCGACATAAGAAAAAGAAGACTCAAATTTAAATATCTTTTGCCTACTAAAAATAAGGGATCGTCGAGGCTGCTCTTCCGTCGTCGCGATAAACATCCGTTCAATTTTACCAGACTTCCTCGATAATTAGCGAAGATACCAGCCGCCACGAGAGCGTTCCCCCAGGAGGAACGCGTTTCGGGAAATTCGCGGAACGCGCGCTGAATATTTTTCAATCATCCACGTCGAACCGAGCCGGATGCGTTTCCGTGTTTTTCGATCCCGAAACGTATTGCTCGCTGATATATCGACGATCTATCGCCGGGTCCTGCCAATAAGTCCGCAGGTTGCGATGCCCCGTTCGTTGCATTCGAGATAACCGGCAGGGAAAAAATTCACGCGGCTGGTCGCCGAGGTTTTGCGAAGAAGTGAAAGGTGACGCCGGGCAAAATCGAACGCGGTTGCGTAACACGGCGGGAGAAAATGAAATTTGGACGATATCGTTTTTCTACGGCGATAGACCGATCTCCGCGATCTGACCGCAGCCTCCGCTCGCCCGGCTAATCGGTAATTAACCGTTCAGACGGTTCTTGCTGGACGTTTCGTCGCTGGTAACGCCCGTGCTGGAACAAAATCCTCGTCCAGTGGGAATTATCTCCATTATTCCCTTTGCCGGCGAAAAACGCGGGAATGTCTGTTTTTTCGATGGACGTTGCCCAATAGCTCTGCTTTCACGAATTCTTCCGCGCTGTCCATGCGCCGGGTCTGGAATATTGAAATCTTCCGCGTAATACTCTTTTACAGCTTCCTCTCTCGGCTCGTTTCCTGTCATCGTACTCATTCTTCCGTCGAAATGCTGTCAATGTCCGAAAGCCGTGAACATTAAGCAAGCCTCTTAAGTATTTTAGTAACTTACTCGAAGTGGTTTTCTTCTATCCTTGGTGCTTGAAGTTCATCTCAGAATAATTCAGAAACCGTCTGTCATGCTGAGCAATATATATCACCACGTCCGTCGGCCAGAAAGGGTTTCGTCATCCCCTCGATAAATAATAATGGCGATTCTGAGTTTGATTGCAGACAAGCCCTTGAACATTTATCATCCCCAATTGTTAGGGGACCGGTAATTGAAAGAGGAATATAAGGGAACGTGGACGATAGTGAAGCAGAATTAAAGAAGAGGTCGCGATTAAACGACAGAGCCGAAGAAATTGCCAGGGGTCCAGCATGGAAGGAAAGCAATTTCGAACCGTCGACGGGCCGGAATTAATTTCGAATTTACTTTCGCTGATTTTACGGTTTCCTTGGTAATCAGGCGAACAGGCGGTGAAACGAGCGCCTTGGTACTCCCGGAAGTCTTGGCCGCGCGCCCTATTAAAATCACGAAAAACCACTGCCGGGTATTTCGAAGAATTCTCCGTTGCGGAAACTTTTTCGAAACGAAAGTTTTCTGGATAACGCGTCGAGAGAGACATCTCACTCAACGTCCCGCGTCACGCAACGTCCACCGAAATTTGAATCGACGACAGTATTCTACGAGCCTCCCCCCGGATCTAGCGTCCCATTAAAATCATTCGACTGGATTGAAAATCGCAATCCTCCGTAACAATTAATTAACGGGGTACGATATTGCGTAACATTTATCAGCATTTAGTTGCGGCACTTTTTGCAAGTTCGTTTTAGAAAGCGCTGCCCGGCTGGCCTGAATTCCCCCGCTGCCGCGCGAAATGCGTTGCACTTGAAACGCGGTAGACGCGGGATCGATAATTGAAAGCGGAAGGACCCGTGCACGGTTGCCGAGGGTTGCGCGAGGCCCGCGAGAAAGGTAAACCAGCCGGGTCGCAACGATTGCGACGATTTCGCGATCAATTTTGCAAATGCACGCACACCCGGCGTACACGCGGACGTTAGCGTTTTGCAATTAACGGCCGCGTCGGCTGCGCTGCGCTGTGCAACGATTTGAAAGGTCGATAAGAGCGCGCGGGAATATAATTGCGAATTAGAGTAAGCGCGGTCGGAATAAAAGCCGCCTGCGTTACGCAAGCACGATTTTGCGCGCAGTAAACGGCAAGATAGGGAATTGAATTCCGTGTTTCCGGCAGGGATGCCTCTGAGCAGATCGAAGATCTGATCCGAGATTCGATCGCGAATTTGCGCGCTGGAGAAATATGAAATCGCCTGATGTTGCGTTACTCGAAAGTGCTGGCTCGTACTTGCGGATTGCTCGAGAACGGGTGGCTTCTGGGTAATGGCTCGGAGGTGTACAGTATAATGAGCAGCTTAACGAGCAATATGGTCCCTCAATGAAATAGTTGTTGTACCAGTATGGACGTGTATAAGTAAAAAGCTTTGCTGGCTCTCCAATATCGTCACGGCAGTGATATTTTCATACGATTAATCTCGATTTCCATTACGTTTCCAGTGAAGCAAACGTTGCTCTCGAAAGGCACTGGTATTAAAACTTTATAAATTGACTTTACAATCTTTCCGAATCGACGAGCCCGAAGCGATGGCCCTGGTTTTCTATTTATACGGTAGGATATTCTTTCGCGATTGAAATATGTCACGTATAGGGTCGCGCGTAGACTGTCGTGGGATAAAAGCAATTAATTAAATGCAAAATTGGACTGGAATTTCGGTATTCGATACCGTTGGCCATGGGAAGTGCACTCGTCTCTTAATTGATGAATTCATTCAGAGGTATCGCGCAAATTTGATTGTTTCAACGCAAATGGAACGTGAGTGTCGTTTGAAAGTAAGCAACCACTGCGACTCCCGTAAATTATAATTATTTATGTATAATATTACTATCGAAGCACCAGATCTCTCTCTCTCTCTCTCTCTCTGCGATGGAACTCGTGGCCACTAATTTGCACAAGTGCCTGGAGAGATCCTCCGTGGTCGGGTTTCGTAAAAATGCACGATCAACAACATTCGTACACCGGTGGTTCTAAAAAAATCATTAGCAATGAAAACAAAAGGCCTTCATTCGTTTACACGATGTTACTAAAAACTCGTCCGTTGGCACGCTCGCGATGTGGGCACAAAAAGCACCTTAAAATATGCAAACGTTTCTATGGGGGCCACACAGCTTCTCGGTTGCATGGGTTGCATAAACAATTACGCGAATGCGTTGTACTCTGGCTTTTTCAGCTACCTCGCGAAGTTTGCCATGGAATTAAAAGTTCACGAAGCAAATCTCCACAGCCCGCACAGTGGGCACTTTTCTGTTATAGTTCCGTTAACCGTTGCGAAATTAACTCTGGTGTATCTCGTCCCTGAATCGGGGAAGACGAGTCCATCATTTGAAGTTGAATTTATGCACCTGCGTGCTTTCTTCGCGCGTCTCCGGAAATGCTCGAACCTATGAAGCGAAATCGTTCGACTTTGCTGGACCAAAGGACGGATTTGGAGGGAAGCACCTCCGACGCGGAAGCAGAATATTTCGAAAGCTTTTAAGCAGTATAGAATTGAGGCAACGAAGGGGAAGAGGGAGAGGAACGAGCTAAAATGGAAATCTTGTGTAAGAGGAACCGAAAATCTCTCCTCGGCGTGTTACCCAAGAAGCAAAGATGGATGCACCCAGCGGTGCCTGAAATTCTCACGCCTGACCACGGGCGATATGTCGCTCGAACGCAAACTTGGCTCGCCTGGCGTAACAACGGGAAGGCGGGGGCAAAGGAGAACCACCCTTTGCCGACTGGTAAATTGGTCCGCCATGCTTGTTAGGGGGAAATGACACTGGTAACGCGTGACCCATGCAGTCACTCGAACGAAAGGACGGCCACGGCGCTATCCAGAATTTTTAGAACCACGATCTCGGGCGAAATCGCGAGGAGAATTCAGCTACCCCTTGTGAAGAAACTTTGATAGACTTTTCCAAGGCGCACCGGCCAGAGGCATTCGAAATCTTCTACAATTCTGAGAATATTCTGCCGAGACCTGTACACTTCTGCTCGTTACGTGGACTTAGCCGGATCCCCGCAACGTTTCTGATTTCATCGCAATATCAATTAACGTGATATCGCGCACAAGTGCATGGCAAAGTGCGCCTAGCGCGGATGCAACTGAAATTCAAGCAGGTTACGGACGAGCTCGATGAAGTTTCGGAAAATCGTGTGTATTAACTCGTACGGTAGCTTTCGCGAGCCCCCAACTTCCACTCGTTCGCGATTAAGGGGAGAACTCTTGCTTAATTGGCAGAAGTTTTGCTGTCTCTGAGGGCAACGGGTGTACGTGTTATTCGTGTTTGCGGAAAGACGCTCCCTTCCACTCCTCTCGAGAGAATTTTCCTCGGCTACGAAATAAAACTGACTTCGAGGAGGGGGGGGGGGGGGAGTAACGTCGAACTGTCTCCAGCCACCAGCAAGCCGAATTAAAACCCCGGGATATTAATTTCCCCCGGTAATGCTTCGACTAATTTCTCTCGAGCGGCGTAGCAAAAAAGGAAACTGCGAATGAGCGAGTTCACCGAGAGATAACGGACGAGAATTTTACGTCATCGTCGATAATACGATATTTCCCTCGTTTTATTAGTCAGCTCTTCCTCCCTCCTATTTCCTCCGGTTGCGTTCCGTCACATGGGAACGCATACACCCGCAGTTTGTCCGTTTTTTTCTTTTATTGCAGCGAACAGTTTACAGCCGACTCGTAAACTCGAGTGGACGCGTTCCTTATCATAAACCAATACCATTCAACATAGCGCGGAGGCAAATCATCCAAGATGTCAGAGACAGTGGGAGAATCGAAGCGTTCAATCACTTCTCGCAGTACAATCACTCGCTAATTTAATTGAGGATCGATTTCTAAATTCTCTTCAATACTCACGGCACGGAGATAAAAAGAAATTCCAATTTCTCTATTTATGTTTTCATCCCCACGATACAGAAGCATTACTTGATGAGCAGCTCGGTATTGATCTACCAATTTCGCGGTGCACAAAGAAGCTGCTATTGAACGAACGAGAAAAGGTGCACGAATCGTGAGCATGCATCAGGATTCGCGAAATAACCCCCGGTGAACGGGAAAGCGCAAGAAGTTTTACGGCATTTCAATATTCAACGACATTATGCACCCCCTCCGGTATTATTCAACGAACGTCCCCCGAGAGTTCTTCTTCGAGCCGGTCTACGACGGAGGGGGATTCACATTTCATCTCGCGGCTCATTCCAACTGCTAATGGGATTCTGCTCGTCTCTAAGAAAACGTATAGACGCGACGGTGTTCCCTAATGTGCCCCGAAGCCGGAACCACTGTCGTTTCCTCGGGGTTTCATTGAGCAACGCGTAAGGGGGGGGGGAGGAAAATGAATGGGCCGAGTGACTCGACGTTTTTCACATTCACCGTGAGGATTCCGAGGAAAATTTTTAAACGAACACCCTCCTCGCGAATGAAGTTGCTCGCACTTTGTGGCGCGATTAAGGCGAAGCTAAATGCACGCCCCTATTCAATGAAAGTCGTGCGCGGAATATTCTTACCTGCCAGCACGATACAGGGAAACGCGCGAAGAGAATTTGAAAGAAGGACGAGCAAATACTCCGCTCCGAATTACTTGGAACGAGAACTGCTGGCAAGGAAGATATTCCTCGAAGGAGAATAATTCTACTTCATTGAACCTCGCGGTTCATCAGTGCACGCTCGAACTCGTAGGAAGGAAAATACAGTATCCTCGGGTTCAATCTTCACTGTAACCGCACGCTTCGAGCCTGTAAGAACGATTTTCCTTGAGCGCCGACGCCGGCAAAAAGAGCACCGTTCCCTCTGTAACGGTAACAGCGAAAGCAACCGGTATTGCAAAAATCCTGACAATCGAATTATCGCGTATCTAAATTGATTTCCACATCGACGCACAAAAATGGCAACTTTTTTCCCATCGGGACAATACGTTGCGATACGTGTGAATTGCGCAACGCGGATCCGTGTTACGGTATCCACGTGGCGAGTCTTAAAAAACGTTGATCCGAGAATCGTTGCGTTATTCGTGATATAATTTTAGACGCCTGAAAGTTTCCATTAAGTGACGGCAAAGAAGTCGTTTCCTAAAAAGCGTTCGTAATTGCTGGACGTACGTTCGCAATCAGTGCGAAGTATTCAGCGTTGCAAAATAAGGAAAGTCTGGTTCGATCGAGTCGATATTTTTGAGAATCCTCGAGGCAGAAGGTTCGATATTAATTTAATAAAGTTCAGGCCCGACAGTTTTAATAGAACAATATCACGGCGCGCAAGGGGTGACCTTTCAAGTCTTGGTAATTCTATTATCGGGGAAAACTAGGGCATTAGCGAGTTGTCTCAATAATATTATTTTATTACCGTGGAGTAGCAGCGACAGGGGCCCTGTAATTCAATTCGCTCGACCCCTAAAATTGCTCTTTCACGTCGCTGTGTGACGTGCACGTGTCTCCAACCCCCAGCTAGCATCCCCCGTCCTCGAGAATGTGCTTGCAAACCCCCCCCCCCCCCAGGATGCAACGATGTGAATGTATCGGAGTCCGATATTCGATACATCGGTTTCTTCTTAATACCAAGGAATGTTATAAGGGTTTACCGAGACGGCTTGAAATTACAGTGGCGGTAGAAGAAAAAGTCGAAATTGATATTTCTCCCATTCTTCACCTTTTAATCTTCTTCCCGACCATTTTTATAAGTCCCTGGAATCGTCTTCGATCCCCTATATCCACCCTCAAATTCTCCAGCTACTAACTGCTCCTGTATCCCGCAGAAAACTTGCAGAAAGTGGCAACAGCACCTTCGAGACCGAAAGCACTCTGAAACCAGCAATGTCGTGGATTGTGCGATCGAATGGAGTCCTTGCAATCTGAAGGACCACCCTCCAGGTTCCGCGGGGTCAACGAGGTTAGCGGAGCGTCGACAAAGGCGAGGAAACTATGGAACCCAAAACGCCAGCAGCCTGCCACAATTCCATGAAGCTTGTTCGAGGATAAGTCGGCCTGAGCTGCCTTAAAAGATGATTTCGAGGGGGGAGGAGAGCGGAGTGGCGAAGAAACAGAGGGAGGTGGCCGAAACGCGAGAAGGAGATGGCACGGAAGCCGGTACAAAGGAAGCCACGGATCACGGCGACAAGGAGGCGGTTCCGACAAAGGGGGTCGACCGCCTAAATTGTTAAAATCCGCTAGGCAATCTGGCAAGTTAATCCGTTACGTTGGCCCCGTCCAGAATCTCCTTCCACCTCGAAGCAATTACTTATCGTGCTCCTCTTTTAACGGCCGTTTATTCCGTCTAGAGCAGACAGGGTGGATTTTCAGGTGGGCTGCTCGAGGTCCTCCGGGAGCACCGACGTTTAACGTGTCGTCCTTGTTCTGCGAAAGCTGCCACAGTAACCAGACGGTGCCATTAAACGACCACCGGAAGTTGGACGTTCCACGCGACGCGCACACCGGTCTACGAAGCTACCTTTGGTCGAAGGTAACCGAAGACCCGTCGCGTAGATCGTCCGCGACGACTCGCGTAGAATGCAAACTTTTACGGATCCACGGAACATCTGGCTGCTCCTCGGCCACCTCCGCTTCCTCGCAGTCTCGAGCAGGTTTGTCGAGCTGTTTGTTGAATGCGTCGCGATGCTGGAGAAGCGCCAGGTCCCCTGGAAGACCGGCGAATCAACGTTGCCATTTTCGCGGGCTGCGCGCCCTCCGGAACGATAATTCGCCAGGAATTTTTACGCGCCCCGATGCAATTTTCCCGCCGACTACTCGTTCGCCACTTACTTCTTTCCTACCCTTCGCCGTCTACGGTTCGACGCGTTTCTATCGCTCGTTAGCCGACGCTTGTTCTGATTTCTGTTGCGTGCTCCCCAGGCATGTGACGCCGTCGACCGCCACAAGCGCGCCGTAACGACGAGTCCCCGCACGCCGGCGAATCCCAGCAATAAGCTACAGCTGCTCCATGCCGTATCTGCCATCCGAATAATTCGCACTGTTGCAACTAACCCCCGCCACGCCTCCCCGCTGGGCTTCTTTCCACCCGCTTTTCATTTTCCTCGAGCACCTCTCCGGACGCTAAATAACTCGCGGGGGTTGGGGGGGAGGTATGCACGAGCGATTCCGCATCCCTCTGGGACCCGCGACAGTGGCTGACGCCTCCCTTGGACGAGGCGCCCGTCGCAGGGGAGGTTCAAGTGGCGAGGTGCTTCCGGAGAATCACGAGGGAAACGTCTATTTGTATGTGTAACACTCGTCGAGTGGGTAGCGGCAGCCACCGAGGGTGATGTACGCTTTGACCTGTTATAATTAAGTTTTTAATAGGGGAACGGTGTGGGTCTGGCCGCGGGAACGAGTGGAAATGCTTTTAGTAGGGTGTGCTTTCTTCGTGTCACGACAGCGAGCAGCTTTTGAAATTAATTTACCATCCCACGGTAGCCGTCCAGTCCACTTTCGTCCCTCCTCGAATTTCCGGCAGCTCCCGATATCACCTGGAAAGCCAATCTATCATTTCGTTACACCCTCATCCCCCCCTCTCCCCCAGGTTTTCACAGCGCGACGAACAAAAGCCGACAGAAGATTGCCGTCGTCCGCCCGCGCCGCAATCACCGGCGCAATTAGCGGGGCAATTTCGATAACAGTATATCGCCGCGCTAATATTTTCAATTTCAGATCGGTCGAGAGCGGTACCTGCGAATCCTTTTCACGCGCGAAACAAACGCCAAAGGGGAGGGCGGAAAACGGAGCATTTCGACGGGATAATCGCCGGCCGAGAATTTCTGCATCGAACGATAATCACGTGTAACGTGCATGCGGCCGCTGCGTGCCACGCGGCCACGTACAACGCCAGCCTGCATTTTATGGGTGTGTTAGCGCGTACGTGGGCTGGCCAGCGCGCGTTTTGCGCCAAGTTCTCGTAATAAAACCGGACCACGCGACTACGCCTTTTCCCGTGTCGCGACCGCCGCTCGTTTCGATCCTTGTTGGAAACGCCGCTCGGGGATTAGTGGGTCAAGCGGTGGAAGCGATTTCGTACGTAACAAAATCACCGACAAAGAGGATTGTACCTTTCATCCGAGACGCGGATGATGATAACGCGACGTCTATTCGGAGAAACTTTTCCGAGTATATGACTGGTATCCACATCCCACCGCGACGCCTGAAAATGCGGACAATAAGTCCGCGTAGGCCGCTGAACGGCCGCGATACGAATCGGCTCGTAGGAGAATCGAGAGTCGCGATTTACTCGGAGCCAACCATCCAGCATATGTCGTCACGCGCGAGAAGAATCGAAACGATTCGTTACCAGGTACACTCTGGCATTGTCCCCCGTTTGCTGGTGGCGATCCGCGAAGGGTCGAGAAAATCGTCTGGCCCAGAATCTCGTTGGCCTGCCGGTTTTTCATCATCGCCGATAACGACGCCGTGGAGGGGGAGCTCGCTGCGCGAGTAACACTCGCGCAACATCCAGCCAACGATCCGAGCGGCCCGATGCAGCGCGGCTATGTGTGAGTGTCATTACTCCCGTCATGCTCCACAGGAACACTTTCACTGCCTTTTAGTTTAAAGTCCGTCTAACACTGTCGAAATCCTTCTCTCGCGACACGGAGAGATCGCCACGCGCACCGAAATGCCCGCGTCCGTTCTCTCCTAATTGCGCGCTTTTCTTCGCGGGACTGAATTTAGAGCTCGCTCGGTGTTCTCGATTCCGCCGGCGCTGGGTTTCGAGAGGTATCGACGGAGGCGAGAGATAAGTAAGATTAATCGCGGCAGATGTTTTGCGTTTCTATCGCGCGAGACACCGGCGGCACGGGAGAGAAGCGGCGGACGGTTTCAATGAAAATATGGTAGCCCTTCGCGGCGAGTTATATCACGCGGGAGCGTTTGGAGCGACAGGAAGCAAGACGGTCTATTCGTTGGACGTTTAATGAACGATCCGGTAACGAGGCACGCACGGCACGATCGTGGAAGCGGCGTATCGCCGCGAACCTCGTGTCGGTTAATTAACTTTGCTGGAGACTCCCGTGGTCGGCACGATCTGACCGGCCAACTAAATGGAGAAATTCTGCCGGAGAGATATCTTTGAACGAAACCTGAAACGAGTCGGACATCGATCGAAGCGAATCTGTCTTTCAGCCTCTTAACCGCAGGCTAAGTACTTCCAGGAAACCATTTGTGAGGCAAGATGTGACTCCTTGGCGAGGATAGTTTTGTAATCCTGCGGCTGCTTACGTGCTTCTGCTCTCTTACGTTTATTTCACGCGCTGCACGTATTATTGCGGAAACTGATGGTTCGGTAGATTTCCTACTGCGGGGAATCGTTCCATTGTGAAGATTCAAGGGAATCGAAGACCTTCGGCCCGCCTATCGTCCAGGCATCGAAAGCCATTAGAAACGCCTCCAAACGCGTGCATAATGCATTACGCAACGACGAAATGACTTGTTTCTGTACCGTAACGCGGAACGAGTTTCCCTGGCAGCCAAAGCATAGGATTTTGGACTCGAATCGCCGTCCCAGTTGTTTCACTTCCGGGGGGAAACGCGAACGAGACGAGGCTGAAAATCTCGGGAAAGCGAGCCACTGATGACCGCCGATCGATAAGCCTATTGTTCGTTGTCGCGGGCGATATCAGTTTAGAAAATTAGCAGTCCGGGGAACGTTGCTTTCGCTGAATCGTAACTGTTCCCGCTACCAAACTCTGCGAAACTCTCGTTTCATCGAGACAATGGCTGGCCAAATTGCCGAATAGAGTCACTGCGAAAAAGTGTACTCTTTTTTTATTTGATAATTCACGATGACGTTTGGACATTTCTCAGGCGACTTTTCGAGCGGGAAACATTCCCCTCGAGCTCGATTATTTTCGGAATGTAAAGATTGATGGTTTATGGGTATTTCAATGACGTTTAACGATCTAAATTATATCATATTTCTCATTTTCCTTGATAATTTCTTAATCCCAGCGGACACTCGGGATCTCGATATCGGTGTACGATTTCATGGTTGGACGAAACCGTGGATTGTCTTCCGTGAAACTTGATCTTGGACTCGTGCTGCGAGTTATCATTCGCTACATCGATTTCCACCTCGCCGCTGATACATCATACAAATTAGCCCTAATTGGCCTCCATCGAGCGAACGAAGGAGGCACTTTCACTTTCTTTTTACCGAACTAATGCCAAAGTACCAACAACCGTGGTCTTTAAAGTGCTCTTATTTAAAGACACGTACAGTGACTTTGCAAGCTGGTTCCTACAAAAACGGAAAACTCCAATTCTAACGCCAGTAATGGAACTACACTGAAACTCAAGACGAATGATAGTCCATCGCGAATAAAGCGAGGCACAGCTTTTCTTGCGCAGCTTTAAGCGTATTCATCGGACGCTGTAATGATCGTTTAAGAGCGATCTTTCTTCCTCGATCACCTTGATTTACGCTCTAAATACCCCGGCAGTTCACGCAGCTCGTTAACTTCTGCCCGAGCTACTTCTTTCCACGATTCAGAGCGCCTCTGGCGACACTTAATGGGCCCGCCTCGACGCGATTTCACGGCCCGTCGAAAATCAACTTGTCTTCCGCGATATCGATTTCCACCCACGGCACGCAGTTTTCTAGCCGAAGGATCCGGCCCGTTATTGGGTCTACGTAACCTTGCAGCGAAGGCGTAGTCGCCGACACGCCTCGGCGATTCCAGCAACCAGTTCGCCATTATGGTTCCCACCGCAACGCGTACCGATCGTGGACCGTAGTTAAAAGAGGTAAGGTCGTGCTTGCGTAATCTACCACGTCTTGGGGTGTTCGGTATTCATCGAACGGCTCGGCGCGATCTACCGTGGCCGCTGCGACGAAGAAAAAAAAACACAACTTGCATATCCATGACGAGACTATAGAAACTGAAAAAGCATCCACGATTCCAGAGTCAGCTGGCATCGATCTCTATTCGTTCCCAATTTTGCCACATCCTCATCCCTCTAGAAATCCTCGCAATAAAACCTGTAATATAGACGTTCCAAGCTGCTCCGCCACTTGACCGATTAACGTCCCACTTTCAGAGTTATTCTCGCTTAATGGAACACCAAGAGTTTCGTCAGGAGATGAATCAGCAAATCATGGGGACGGTGAAATCCGTCCCAGTCCCAAGACTCTCGATGAAACTTTTCATCTAAACTTACTTGGTGTCGCGTTACGGATTGGTCACTTACTTCCCAGTGCCTCGCCTAATGGTCCCGCTGCTGGGACAGAATCGTCAAACTGTGTACAGTCGATCTGCCGGGGAGAGCAGAAAACATCCCCTTGGAGATGAATCGCTAGAGCGAATGCGCGGGGAGCAGAGAGCTGCAGACGTCGTCGCGGTATCTCGACGTAACCGTGATTCATAGAGTCCTCGGAGCAGAATTACCTCGGTATCAGGATGAATTTTCGGCGTTATCCGGTTGTCATCGAGGAACGGGGGAGGCGCCGCCGTCCGTCGGGCTCGTTAAATCCGCGTCGGCTGGAATCGAGGCCGTACATCATCCCCTGCAACTTAACTGGGTTAACACGGGTTCGTACGGAGTTGCAGCGGCCGTTGTTCCCGTTGATTCCCCGTACGTTTCTGTGTCGTGACAAAAATCCGCAAGTGTTTCGACGCTTCCGCGGGGGCCTCCCCTGTTCTGCCTGGCGTTGTTCGCGAAGCTGTAGAGAATCGTGAAACCGTTTTAGGCCATTTTATACGGCAGTTTTCTCGATAGAAGACAAAAGCCGAAGGTTTTATCGCTGGGAGATTCAGCCCAGTGATTCGAGGTAGAGCGGAGGGATTTCTTGTGAAAAACTAAGCACGGAGGAAAGAAAGGGGAAACGACGAGGCTCGGTTTCTTTCGTTTCCGTGTCAACTATAATTTACACGCAACAAGTGGGCCCGAAGGGAATCAGTTTGAACCTCCCGTCTTAAGTTCAGCCAACAGATTACAAACTCTTAATAAGGTCATTTTCAGTTAAGTCCATCAGAAACATCTCGAAGATTATCAAACTTTCCGGCCGATTACTCGCACTGCAAATTGCTCGTAAACAACTTTCGAAAAGTTCCGTCGAATATCGACGCTGGGAAATTGCGAGGCGCCGCGGTAGCCAGGGACCCCGATATCCTCCGGGAGCCGTTTCCTTGCGAGCGAGCACGCTTCTGCCCCGGCGTTCTTTGAATTTTTGACGAGCGCACTTCTGCGCGGCGGCGGACAATTTCCACGAAGGAGGAAAGCACTGGTCGGGAGTCCCATTTGTTTCACTTTCGATCGCCGGAGACCGAGGAGAATCGCTGCGAGCGTCGCCAGTTATTATTCTCGAATCCTCCTTTCTTTCACTTTCGATCGATCGATCGACGTCCCTGGGACAGCTTCGGAGCCCGCTCCTGACGTGGCACGAACGTCGCCTGAGCAGGGAGCTTTGGAAGAAGAATGAAGTTCGCGGCGTGAGAGTCGCTTAATTAATCTCGCGGCGTCTTAACGACGAATCCGCCGTGGAAGAACGTCTCTCACCCTTGAAACCCAGCCAGACGAACGATAGACGTCGTTAGTCACTCCGCTTCGATGCACCCCGAGAATCCCGCCTTTAGACTAGCTCGGTGCTCCATCAGGGATTTACCAACATCTACAATGTAATTGCGATATTGTTCCATTCGTTCAGCGAGGACTGCCACTTTGGCCACGTCTTCGACGTACACTTTCGGGGTAAATTCGTCGGTCGTTATAGTCGAGCAAGATTATATACACCGAGTCTAGTTACGCGTTCAATACAAGCTTTACGAGACTTTCTTTGCGAATTATGGAAAATGAAGATGGAGTTGTGGATTGGATCGGGGGAGGAATTAAACTGTGTCGAAGGAAGTAGAACATTCCTAGTCTCCTTTTTGTAACGCACACCTCGGAAAGGGAGGAGAAAGGAAATGATGAAGAGGATTGAAGTGGAAAGTGTGCGAATCACCCTTTAAGCTGACCTCACACCCCCCGGTGGCTCTGAAATGGCTCACTGCTTCTCGTTTTTGCCACGTTAATTAACGATCCCGCTAATGACAGAATAAGAAGGAACCACGGGCACTATCGTACACATAAATCGAGCAGGCGAGACCGCACCGTGCCAGGTGCAACGAGATTTCAGGGAGGAGCTGCCATTTTAAGGGGCAAAATATCGAACTTTGAGATCTAATATAAACTCGACAGCTGCGCCTTCTGGGCTGGATTCTGGCTTGGTTCACAGCACAGTGCCGGGCAATAGCGTTGCGAAAGTTCTCGAAAAGAGGATTCCTCCGTATCCTCGCTCGTGGAAACGAACAGGATCCACGCGTTGCCGATCTCGAGACGCAACGGAGCACCGAAAACATGCTTGCAGGGTATCAAATTTTCCCACAGTGGGGGAGGGTGGCCAATTTATTTCCACGATTCGCCCCGGTTTTATAGCGCATCCACCGCCACTTCTCACGTTACATCGTAAACTGTCGAGCTGTAAACTTTCAATACGCCGAACGGTTTTACGCCTCGCATTACGACCACAGATAAAAAGTATAAAGCTCTTCTGCCATTCGAACATATGTTACGTCATAAATCAAGTCCTCGGGGGAAGCGTTTGAAGAACTCGTAAAAGGCAAAGCGGAAGCTCCGACTCATCTCGGCGTAACCGTGACTCTCCATACTACTCACAATTAACTGCGTAAAACGACAGATTCCAGACGAATGTAACTCCTACTGGATGCAGCATGTAATAAAGGTCGTGCAAAAGGAAATCTAATGAAACGGGTCTCGAGGAAATCCCATATTCCCTTGAAAGCCAGCGATGGGATTATCGTCGGAACATTCTTTCCAGTAATCTCGAATTTCCGCCCCAAATTCACCCTTCGCGCGTGGGTCTAGCTTGCGTGGGAAGGAAACGCCAAAAGTAGGGTAGAACAGAAGACACTTGATTCGCGACTGAATCCACGGATAGAGGAGAGGTAGTCGCGATAAGAGTGCAGGCGGGGGTGTAGCAGCCGGGGATGAAGGTCGTCCTCGCAGTTGCCGAGGGGAGCTGAACGATTTGGCGTCGATCCAAGACACCAGCAATCGATAGAAGCGCGGGGGCCTTTATGAACAATGGTCTCGAGCATCGGCGCGAATTAGCGAGGCCTCGATTCCGGCTCATCGAGTCCGCGGTTAATTTACGAGGATCGCGGGGAGGGTTGAAACACGCGTTCCCCGGGCGAACTTTTTCGCTAATGGAGTATACTCTGATCCTGCCGAACGTGACTTCCTTTCAGCCGGCAACAAATTTCTATCGAAATTTAAGCGATCGTCGAGGAAGGCCGGCGACGAGTCCCGAGCAATCAAAGTGTTTTCAGCGGGTCGAATTGGGTGCAAATGACGCGGAACGCGTTATCAGGGGAATAATGCAATTCGTCGTTAGCACGTCACGCGATAAACTAGAGCCGCGGCAACAGCCAAGCGGCGAGGCCGGGGCACTTTTATCAGCAGGCATAAAAACGATTTTATGAAACGAACAATCCCGCCTGATTCGTAATCGAGTCGTGACAAATAATGGTGGGCCGCGCCGGCAGATAATGCTGGTATTTATGAAACCGTGATACTCACACTGGGAGCGAATATTTTTCGCTTCGAATTCCTCTGTTTTTATCCCGGCAAATATATACACGCTACTGAAATCCAGGAATTATAGATACATAATTCAGCTGCCAAATCCCGGCGACAACTATCAGTAAAGTAGAAATTCAATATACCGCTGAAAGAATTTAAAATTCCGCCGTGCCCCAATTACCATATCCGGTGGTACGAAACTCTGACATCTCGCAGCCCGCTGTGGTCTCGCCAGCCTGGATTCCCCAGGTCGTCCCGCGTTTCCGCGTCCACGCGCGGCAATTCGCCGCACACAACGTCCCCCCAAAAAGGATCCGAGCCAGCCAGAAAGAGCAATCGCGGGTGCATTCAGTGCGAATGGCGATAGACAGCTCGTCTCCGCGAGGAAAAACAGCCGCGAAGCCTCTCCCCGATACAGATTCTCGGTCGAGCGTTCACCGAAAGAAAGGCAAAGCCGCGTCGTCGAAACTGGAGCGGCTTGATTGCGGGGGGGGGTGGGAGGTTGAAAGAAAAAGAGGGGAAAAAGGGGAAGCAATTCACAGACGATACGTAGCGTTTCCTTCTTTCTCTGTTTTTTTTTGCCGACGGCACGACGACGATTCTCTTTCGAGTCGCGAAACCGTCGCGTCCGTCCGCGCGTTTGTGATTTATGCGACGTGCGTCTGCTCGAGGAAGGTGCAATCTTCGTCACGCGACGCAATATCGCTCGGCTCCGGTTGCGCACGTCCCCTTTTGTACGTGATACAGCCGATACATTTTGGCCAATGCTTTGTCTCGATGTAGAAGCCACCCCATCGGCGCTCGATGGCTTCTAGGACAGCCGGGACGCGTGGCAATCGAGCAGCGTGCCTTTCAAGCGACCGACAGTTCGAAGCGCTTCGCGCTCCTCTGCTGTGAGTTGATGGAGCCGCATCGGTGACGATTCACTTGCTTTCCTCTCATTTCGATCGCAGCATCATACTTTTAGCACCGCACTTCTTCCTCGTTGAAGCGATCTTTGGTAAGGGACGCATCGCTGGTACACTCGACGTGACGCGGCTTTGGAGACGCAACTTCTTTTTATTCCAAGGTGCACGATGTGAAAGTATTGGGGGAATGTCTAGTCTACGTAAATTTTCGAATGGACGCTGTCGGAGCTATCTAGCAAAGTGATACACTGCTGTTGTACGATAATAAACGTATCGAATTCTTTGTTCTTTGTTAAACGCACTTTAATCACTACCAGATATTCGAAAATAGTAATATTTTCCCGTCTTCCCGGGCCGATCGATGCTGCTGTTGGACGCCTGCAAACCTCACAAATTATTGCTGTTTGTACGATACAATCGAGCGCTACGGTAAATAATACGAATGCGCGGAATTGATCGAGAGTCGATGGGATCGCGAAATAAATTTCTCTACCGTAGATTAGCTGTTTTCCGGGCGTGTCGACCACGCTGGAGAGGCGCGTGAAAATTCTCGATTTCGAGATATATTTGCAGGGGAGCTTGTTACTCGATCGTTTCGTCCGCGTGCGTTACTTCCGCGAGCGAATAACGCTTACGGCACAGGCGGGGACTGTAAATAGTAAAAACGCCGGGCTCTCACGTACAGCAAACACTGGAAAATGGAATTACGCGCTTGTTATCCGAGTTCCCATCATTTGAGACAAGACAGTGTTATCGTCGTTGTTCAGAAACATTCCCCAGCGCCGGGCAGCACCTGATTCGCGAGGGTTTGTTCAACGGTTGAGTAAAACATGTTCAGCAAACACGAATTACGTACCTACGTAGCATCTTTGAATTGTCGACCTGTAAATATTAAAACGGAAATGCGTTACTTCTCGTGGCAGCAGTGAACTCTGGGCGACGTAATTATCAGCCCCAGCACCGACCGCTGCGACTATAATTACACGGAGGAAATAGAATATTATGCTCTTGTATAAAAGCAGGAATCAAGATCTGTCGAAGTAATACGCTCTTCTTATCCGAATGAAAAATTTGCGTCAGTTGAATACAGATAGGGTTTGGAATTACAGTAGGTATCGTATTAACGACGAATCTCCCCAATATTAAAAAAAAACAACAAGGGACGGTGGTCGTAATGAAGTGCATCCAATGCGGGAAAGAATTACGCAGAATCGATAGCGGCGATGTGTGCCAGCGGCAAAGTATCGCGATAGCTTACTTCCTGGCTCTCAACCGCGACGGGAATTTGCCATTCCGTTAGCGACGATGTCATGCAAACCGCGTTACATTATCCGCGACAGGAAATGTGTCAGCAAGTTTTCTTGGTCCCTGGCCAAGATGTTTGTCTTCGTGCAGAAGGAAGACGTCGAGGAGTCGTGACAATCGCGTAGAATCCGCGGCAATTGATTCCCCCCTCAAAAAAAAGAAGGAATATTTAATCGATATTGGACGCCCCTAAGAACTGCCCCGATACAATTTTCCTCTTCGAGGATTATTTTGTTACAAATCTGCGCGCCTTTAAATCGACGACTAAGCCTTTCGATGGAATTCTCTTCGTCCCTAATTCCAGTTTCGTTACTGAAAAAAACTTGCACGCATGAGCAGGCAACGTGTGAAATTAAACAATAGAAATTGACGGGGATTTTGACAACGAGAATCTGCGGGGATTTTGTTGCGGAGGCCACAGTTTGCCGTGGAGCTGGGAAAACTCGTGGCCATCGAAAGGTCGTTAAAGGATATTCGTAAGCTCCTTTCACGGAAGATGAAACGAAATAGACTGGCCATCGACTGTCCAGCCTAGTCAGGCTTTTCAATTCGTTTCGAGGCCGCAGGAAATGCTGAGCCAATACACTCTGATCGTTGATCTTTGTTTCTTCGCGACTCCACGAATCCACTACCGCGCTGACAAATGCATCGCGGCAGATTTGTCTTTGTCCCTGTAACTTCTGGGAGGGAAGCAGCCATTCAGCGATCTGTCATCCAGTCAGGAATTTCGAAATCGCCAAGGGACCGGCTCGGAAATGTCAACGAAGGTTTAAAAACTGAAAATGGATCTGGCGAGGGTGGAAAAATTGCGCGACAAAGTCCTGCCACCAAATCGCCCTGACGAATGGAACGTATCGATGGCTTAGCGCCGTGAATTTTTCACCATAGGATAACTGCGTCGAGGGAGGATTTGTAGCTCGCTGTGTCCCGCGCAACTTTGACGCGGCAATTGCAAAAGTAGATACATAATAAAAAAAGTCTCTGATCCATCGCGGGTGAAAAAATTTCAAAGTCACAAGGAACAAGAAGGACTCGACCAGCGTAAAGAAAACAACTCCCTGAAGAGGCTGGAAGCTCGTTCGAGGGAAACTAGGCGGTGGGAGTCAGCCCCGAGAAAAAGCAGAGCGCTCGAAGCGGCGGGATCCTCTCCAATTCAAGTGCAATCTCCATCTTGTTTTCATCGCGAGTGCCCGACAAAAAGGAGCTACACTCAATTTAATTAATGCCGACCGCCATTCACGGTGCCCGATCAGGCGGCCGAAGAAAAGCCCGACGTAACGTTCGCGCGAGCAAAAAGTTAATCAGTCGGGCGGATTCGGCTCGATTTTCGGCGGGCAGAGAGGGAAACTTTATCCCCGCGGAAGTTACTCGCGGAAGTTCCACCGCGATAGCCGGCCGGAGAGATATTCCCGGGGTCCAGCCGCGACGTATTAAAAAATGAAGCTAGCCGGTAGGTCCTGGCTAGGATTTCCGTGCAGAGAGAGAGAGAGAGAGAGAGAGAGAGAGAGAGAGAGAGAGGGCCTGGCTGCTCGCTCCGCCACCGGGGCGTTACGTAAGAGCGGAACGCTTGATAAATGCGAGTTTATTTCAATCCTCTTTGCGTAGGAAGTGGTCAGGGTCGACGTCCACTAACCCAGATAAAGCGACTTTGGTTCTCTGTATGGTATCCTCGGTTCTCCAGGGGGTGTCGGAAGGAGGCGACGACTCGCGCTCGCGTTCTCCCTTCCTCCTCGAGCATCCCCCTATATCCATCCTCCCCTCTCGCCCTCTCGTTTTCTTGCTCTGCTGGCTGGACGACCTACTCGTCTCTTTTGCCTGGCTTCGCGGCTCCGCTCCGATCGAACTCTCCACCGTTCTTTCGCTGCTCGTTGCTCTTTCATTAATTCCGCGCGTCCCTTTGTAAAATGTTTGCGTGGCGTGTAACGTCTACATCGTGACTTTTGGTTACACGCGACAAATACGCGGCAGCGCGTCAAATTCAATTTGCGATAAAGCTTAGCTGGATTTGAGGGTGCTGTATTTAGTTAAATTAATCCACCCTTTATGTTACGTCTTCGAGGAATCGGAAGGAATCGCAACGTTGGTCAGGTCCGAGAAAAGTACCTCGCTTCCTTGAAAGTGTCCCGTCCCGAGTGAAAGATTGGCTTAATGCCTTTAGATTACGGTTACCTTTGCTTCCATGAACCTCTCAGCACTGTCGGCTGTATCGTGGCAAAGGACGCCCAGAAGAGAGTAAATCCCGTTTTTACAAGCGCGATTTTCATTGGCAAGCAAAGTCGCGGCACGGTCGAGTAAGCCTAGTAATTCGGACGAGACGCGACTTTGGCGGCTCAATAAGGCGTCCAACGTGCTTTCAATGTAAGAAGTTGTTGAATGCCTTACGAACGCTGGAAAGACTCTGTTTTTCTGATGCTGGACAGTACCCTTCTTTAGAGAGTGTACACTCGCGAAACTGTTTGGGATTAAACGCGGCCTGTTTTCGTGGCGATTTGCTGAATGTAAAAAGTAATCCAATTAAGATTCTTAAACCCCCTGGGCGCGACGTGCGTTCCGTCGACTCGGATGAATGAGTAGCTCGGAAAAGGATTCTGCTATAACGTAGCCAACCACTTGCCTCGTACAAGAACTGATAGATGGAGTAATTAATTTATTACTAACAATTCCGTTCTAGAGTTTTCGCTATTACACGCTGCGTAAATCGTGTTGACATGTATTCGTACATGGAATGCTATCAGAACGTTACATTCCCCGTTGCAGTTCTCAAGTGATCTACGTGGTAAACGAGATCGAACATGGAATAGAACACAGGAAAACGAAACTACCCCCAACTGTTCCCTCCCAAACGAAGCTGCAACTACACCAGAATACCTACGTCATCAAGCAGACCCTTCTATTGACAAAACATATTACACTACTTACCTGCGCTATACCTGCCATCCGCTGTTTACGTTCACGAGTATATTTACCCGGCTGTACCATCATCCATTCATCCAGTGGTCTCGGACGATACCTACAACCGCGGCAATCGAACTGCCCTCTCCACGATCAGCCAGTCTCGCAATCGAATTCCATCTGAGCAGCCTGCCGTTAAAATACAACCGAGGCATGACGGGGTTTAATTTGCGGCTTGGTCAGGGTCGGCAGAGGGAGAGCCCAGTAACCCAGATACCGGTCGACTTGGGGCTGTTCGTCTTTCCGAAAAAGGGAGACGCCGCTCGGAGATTCCATGCGTGGCGTGCGCGCCAACCGAACCCGTTCCCTCCACCTCGCGTATCCTCCCCCGTTGTCTCTCTTTCTTGCGCCTGCCACCCCCTCGAAAGCCATCCGCCGCCGCCACCCCCTCGGCGGCACCGGTCCGCGCACTCGTCCGGGGGTGGCAGATCGTCCTGGCGCAGCCAGTGCCCGCGCGTCTTTCGCGATCGTCGGACCGCGCGTACGAAAAACGGGAAGGTGCTCTTCGTCGCGTGCCCGTTGGCCCTCGAGGACCGAAACTACCGAGCCCGCTCCCTCGCGAGTCAACTGATCCGTGCTCGCCCTACGACACCGAGTGCTCGCCAAGTGTCCACTGCCAGGGTTAACGGTGCGCGAGGATTCAACCGGCTCCCAGGCACCCCCATCCAAATTCTCAGCTGCACTGTACCATCTCGTTGCCCCTGGTGCTCGAGGGATGTTCACACGGAAGGGATCAACGAAATTCCCTTTCGCGGAGAGGAAGCAACGAGAGGATCGGATTATTAGGACGGTTGTAAATTGTTTCTATCGATGAATGGGGGATAGTGAATGGTGATCGCGTGATGTTTGACGAACGACGAGCTCGGGTGCGGGGATAATAGTTCAGGTTGTAGTTAAACAGAATTCTCCAGTCCACTGTGTATGGGTGCCACGTGTGCACGAAAGCTTCCCGTGCTCTCAACGAAAGTCTACGTACCGTTGGACCGTTAATGAAAGTTCGGTGATCGGGCGCCAGAGAGTTTCCCCGCCGCCCCTCCCCTCGCTGCACCAGGATGTCTGGGGTAACGAGAACTTGGCCGAGATAATGCGGCGTAATGGTTATCGGTACGAACATTCGCAGTGACTATATTCGACGAAGACGATAACCAGTGGCGTTAGTAGCCCCTTCGAGTGGATTGACGGGATTCGATGGGAACCAGCCGTCGTTCGATTACTCCCCTCTACCCCCCGGTGAAAGAACTGGTAAAGGTGTAACGCGTAAGGATCGTAGCGGTGAAACCTGGCTCGGCCGAACGGGGACCATCATGAACGACCGTCGTTCGAGGGGAAGCGCCTGGCTGAAACCCGCTCGATCTCGTCGGCAAGCGTGCCACGCAGGGCAAGGCTCGTGAACGTGGTGGTCGAATGAAACGCGAGTGTCCGGTGTTCTCGTCGACGATCGGGGTTGTCTCGTCGAGGAAGACGGAGAGAAGTGCGCCAGGAGTGACTCGTCCATTTCAACCCGTTTCTATCGCCCGGCCCATGGATGTTCGACGGTATCCCCTGGATACGCGAAGAAATGTGAGTACACGCTGCTCGAATAGGACAGCCACGCTAGATGGGAGACTCTTGGTGGGTTTCGAGTGCCCCGCGAGAATCTACAATGTTCCGTCTGGCCTGCTTCCAAAAACGGTTCGTTAGAGCAGAGTGGCCCCGGTGTTCTTTCGTGCCGCCCGTAATTGCTGACACAGGCGGCCCAAACGACTGATCCGGGGGCAACGCGTGGTGCGCGTCCATCGCGATCATCGATAGATCTCATAGCCGCGATTCCAGGTATCGGCGGTTTGCGTGTAACCCAGGCCTGAAACGCCGAGATACCGCGTGAATCCCGAACCATTTCCAATCGGCTGACGATTAATGGCCATCGAACCATACCGCGGCCTCCTTCTCGCCCCCTGCCCCTCCCCCTCCCCCACTCGACGTTCCACTGTCGTTTTCATACGCGCACACGCCGAGCTGAATGCAATATGCAGCCCCCCGAACATTCTCGTTTCTTGGGAAACGAGTTCGGCGGATAGAATCGAATGGAAGCTTGAGAAAGTTCAGTCGCAAGACGCATTAATATTGATTGCCCCCTGGTAAACAATTTTACTAAATGCTGTACAGTCACCCAGCGCAGAATCTGAAATTACCTTCGTCGCGTTCGATGGCACGAGGAGAACTCTGCGGCAAGATGGGCTTTGTTTCGTCGGGGTGAACGCTACAAAAGGGGATGTTGGAGAAGGGTACCGAAGAGAAATGTTGCGAAATATTCTCTGTCTTGCCGTTTCCCATTCCGGTTCTACATCCGAATCAAATCCCCCGAGCGAAAGCCGCAATTACAATTTCACCTCCGTGCAATCCACTTGCGTTCAAATCGATAACACAGAAATCAACGGCTCGTGCAAATATCCACTCAACTCCATAATGGCCAGCCTTTTATCCGCGAAACTTTGTTATAAATCGCGCAACTTTCAGCGCTCGGCAGCCGGGAAATTATAATTCAGGAATAATACGAATAAACGTGACTGCGCCCCTCGAACCCCGCGCGTATCAGCACCGTCCTGCGTCCCCCGAGTGGAGCGGAATTCCGTCCGCGAGCAATCATTGTAAATCGATTTAATTAAACGCAGCGCAACTTTGGGGGGGGGGGGGTGATACCTGCGCCTCGAACCCTGTCACCGCAGACGGTAGGACGCGCGAGGATTCTATTTGGCGCGACGCATCGACTCGCGTGCACGGGGAACGAGCCTGCCCCAGCCACGCGACGAAGACGTGGCCCTTTCAGCGTGACTGACTACGCGCCGACGATTTCTCGGGCTTCCACGCGAGCAAAGTGGGTTTCGTCTGCGAAGCAGGCTCCCCGGGGACTAACGACGATCGCGATGCAACGATAATGACGTTTCCAACTTTCCTGTCACTCGCGAACGCTTTCGACCTTTCGGCCCGCCTCCCCGCTACAACTCTTATACGCAATTACCGCGGCGATACCGTAAACGTTTCCAACGGGCAGCTTTCCTTCGCAAAGAGCACCGAGAGACAACCCCCCCGCTACTTCCTCACGCCGCCGAGTACTTAAACGTTTCGCCCCGCTCGGGACAATGCTCCTTTCGCCGCCGACGAAAGCTCATTTTTTCGCTTGTAAATAAGAAGGAGCGGGAGGCAGGAGGATGCGCCAGAATAATGGACGAATGAGCTTTCACCAGCGCTGTGAAAAATTATTATTCTTAAGCACACCAATTCCGTGGCGAGCTTCTCTTCAAATTCTCCCTCGCTGCGTGTATAATGAAAGAGTTAATTAATGGCGTTGAAATATCGGGCACGGAAAGAGGGGCCCGGCTTTGCGTTCCATTTTTAACTTCACCGGGGATGAATTATGGCTCTTCCCTCTACTTCCTACATCAGCTTCTTTCAGAACCCTGATTCCTGCAGCTCGCGATACAATTGTAATTTATTCCACGCTGATTAGGGGCAGACTAATGCGCCGGGATCGTCACTCGGCCAGACCACTCAGATGAGAATATAAAGGTTTGGGCAACTTTGTTACGCCGACACGCCCTTGAACGTGCTAATTAACTAAAGCCCTTTTTAGCCCGCTCAACTTCCCATTTTGGAGCTTGCATTATCTGCTCCCCTTTGAACGAACGAAATAACTGTCGGAATGCTGTGCCTACCGTGTATATATTTCCAAGCGCGAGGCGCCGACTGGCGAGCTGAAAACTCGAAAAAGCTTCGGCTGAAATATGGCCCGGGGTCGTCGCACTCGTGAAATAATGATTCCTCGTTAACGTTCGGTGATTGCGTTCGATCGTTGCACCGACCAGGGTGAATTTCGCGAAGAAGGGAGAGACTAGGGGGCCATTGCGGGGGGGGGGGGGGGATTGGTGAAACGAAAACAGAATTCGTCGGTTCGAACGATGATTAATCACGATTGGCTGGGCCATGTGTTTATGTCGACACGTGCTACTGTTTATGTTTACGCGCAGTTGCCCGCGGTAGTAAGTTTACGTTCGATGCATCGCACGCTCGTGCCGATAATCCTACTACCTACTTCATTCCTGTCCGATCCAATAGTCATTCGGTCTGAATTTGACGAGACATTTGACATTAACGCTTGGTCGCGTTAAAACAGACCGATGGCCAATTATTCTGCGAGAAACAGCGGTCGTCCCTCGACCACCGCTTTAATTAACTGAAAATTAATTCTCCCCGCAACAAGTCCACTCGTCGTACACACAGAAGCTCGCCATCCCCCCGGGAGGGGGGGGGGCGGGGGAAGTAGATTCTTTATTTCACCATCGAGAATACCACAAGCCGGAGGCTGCTAATAAAATACGGAACAGTGAGATTCATTAAGCCACTCCATCCTTCACTGGGATACATTTAATAACCTCCGGTGCGCTTGGTCCTCTCGTTTCTGCCCCGCCTTTCTTTACTGTTTTTAATTTTACGCGCCACGCGAGACAGAAAAGGGGATTAACTATCAGGACGCAACGTCCGAGTTCGTTGTCCGACTTTCGTTTTACGACTCGCGAGCCGCCCCACCGGCTTAATTCTATTCGGGGCTGTAAAACCTTCCCGGAGGGGTGACGCAGCGTGACTCCCTCCCCTTCTATCATCGATAAGCTTCCCTCTCGCCGTTGTTTTTATTCATCATCGCGAGCAATGAATTCAGGGCACGGCGAAACTGTTATCCTGATCCCGAACGAAAGAACGCCCTGCGTAGGCACGCTTTACGATCTGCAGCTTGACGTCCCGTTAGCGTCGCTCGACCTTAAGGCGGATTAAAAGAAAGTTTCCCTGTAAACGGAACTGCCCTTTATCCCGTGTCGGCAACGTTCTCTCCCAGCGACGTAGTCGCCAGGTACTCGGCAATGAATTAAAAGATAGACCTCCGTCGCGGGGTATCAGTTCCCGTCGGGGGAGCTTGGAAAATTTTAACGAACCGTAAGCCTGCACACGGTGAAACAACCCCCCGATTACGTAACTCTGCGGGGAACGTAATATGTTTCCATTTCGCCGAGATTGTGTACTTGAAATTGCGCGGAAAAGTGTCCCGCTGAAATGGAACAGCGACAAGGGGGAAGCGGGGCTGAAATATCCACATGAATTTCGGGGGAATTCAATCTCGAGCTCCCCTGTTTACCCTCGTTTCCGACTATTCTCCGTAACGAGGCTTGAAAGGCCGGAAATTCTGTAAATCACGTTCAACGACGCTTTAGCAATAATGCTTGAAATATGAAGCGACAGACTCCTGGATGTAGCAAAGGGACCAATAAACGAGCAACTGGCTTATCCCTTTATTTGCCGTGGAAGAAAAAAGTCGCAGGAAATGAAACGGATCGGCTGTTGGACATTGAAACCGAGCAGACAGGAATGAAAGTGCAATAAATAATATATCGACTCGTTCACGTCGACCATCAAAGTCGTACAACTTCCTCCAGGGTCTTCCATCGTCTTAGAGAAGGATATTCGCCGGAACACGCTATGAAAGATCGTCGAGACGGGAGGAATTGGTCGGATGGATTTTGGCTGTGGGTCGTGCAGTCCGTGGCAGTTCGTGGCGGCCGGGAACGGGCGAGGGGAACGAAAGGAATCGAACGGTCGGAAGGGAGCAGATAGGAAAAAGAAGGACGATTCGGACGGCGTTGGTACGCCTACGTAATGAAACTGGACGCTCAAGGCCGGCCGTGGAGAAATGGCAAACAAACACGGCTGGGGGTGGTGGCTAAGTTACCCCTCGGTAAATTGGGTTAGCTTAAATCCGTTTACGTTAACTCTAATAGCGGAAGCGTGAGCTGCATGTGGCATCGACACCGAACTCGTACGCTGCTTGAGAACCCCCGTTTTATACTAGCACGGGGCTCGCTATCGGCGAGCGGGGATCGCGGGGAAGCCGAGTATCTTTTAACGAAAGATTTCATCGGTGGATGGTGCGCGTAAAATATACATCGTTACTTTGTAATTGGAAACACGAGGGAAATGATGGATCTCCTAGAACTCGTTGTCGACGGAACTTTAACCTTTCTGGGATAATCGATTAGAGGGGAGTCTCATTCGAGGTTGGTAAAAACAGCCATCGGGATGAGATGTGCCTGGAATTAGGAATTGTCTTATTTGGTTCGTATATACCTAGATCTTTGGAGCTCTGGAAAAAATATTGGGGTATTGTTCTTAATTTTCCCGGTTGAATTACATTGATCACATTGTTAAATGGTTCTTTGGAAAGTGGTTTATGTTTCGTCGAAACGTTTCTCGCATTTATCGCGCGTTAGGAATCACGGTTCATAGAGTGCGCGACTCGGTCCGACTATACACGGTCCTCCATCACTTGCGCGCTCCGCTTCTCGACTTTTACGCCGTTATCTTCCCATCTCTTTATCTATTTTTGCAGGTGTGTCATTTCAAACGATATTTCGAATGTAAATTTTCTAATTTAGTGGGGATTCTGTGATCGAGACAAACGCGCCGAAGATCGGACTGAATATTAACCCTAAACGATACTCTGCTCGATAAAATCTTGTCTCCCCATGAAAATTGAACAGAAAGATTCGCTGTAAATCCAGGAATGTATGTCAGCGAGGCAACCTAGATCGCCCGAGTCACACATTCGCCACAAATAATCGATGGAGGAGGGACACATAGCGACAAACGTAGGCGAGAAACCCTGAAACAGCCACCACGTTCGATCAGCTTCGAATCGTCTGGCTACTCTCCGTCGACCCTTTACAGCTCCCAGGGGTTGAGAAAGACTGCTCCCCCGGCGCGGGTACCTCGTGACTCAACCGAAACAGTCGGATGGAACGATAAGGGGATGAAGCGTCGGTGGCTCGCCGAAAATAAAGAGACGACACTCTCGCAGCTTTCAGGAAATAAACTGGGAGGATTGGACAAAGGTTAGGGTCTCCTGCTTCGTATATTTTTCTTCTCCCTTGTTTAACCCCGAGAAATACACCCATGGGGAAAGGGGTTGAAAGCTCGCGCGACTTGCCTCGAAAAGGGCCTGCCTGTTCCTCGAGATTTTAACGACGAATTAGCCGAACGTTAATTCGTGTCTCGAGCTGGCTCGTAATTGTTCGTGGGGCGTCGGATTCAACGTTCTGCCTATGGAAACAAACAACTATTAAGATTAATGCAGCCGAGCGTGTCGCTACGGTCGCGAAAGCGCTTGTAAGCGGATAATAAATCCTACAACTACTCGAGCAACGATATAATGACGAGAATTCGTTCTAGTTGCGTTAAAACAGCTTTAATTACTTGAGACTGGCACTTTCAATAATTACCGCGCAGTCGATATTAAGTGAATTATACGGCACTTGTTTTTTCCATTACTTCGAGCAGCTGCTCTATACAAATGTAATTATACGTCCATTGACGTGTCAGCACGGGTTTCATTTCGCCCGAACGTTATTTTCATCAATAACGGTATCCGGTGCCGGCAAATTGCGCGCGTAATCGTATCGACGTTTCTGTTGGCCGCGTGTAAATGGGACACCGAGCCATCGCCAGACTTTTACATCGTCCGCTCGGCGAGAGGTTTTACAGCGAGCTCTACAGCTGCGATCCCAGCCGACAATTAAACGAATTAAGTCACGTACGGAAAAAGTGGGAACTCGTTGAACGTGTTGACTCGTTCGAGGGTGATATACGGATTATGGGAGCTGCATCTCTGAGAGGGAAGGATTCAATTGTAAATTAATTAAACTTTTTACAAGCCCCGAAGCACTTTCGTTGGATATGCTATTCGGGATACGCAGCCCCCCCCCCCCCCTGTTACAATCTACTTAGGCAATTTTCAAATCGGATCATTTCCTCAATAAAATAGAGCAATCGCTGCGAGAAATTAATCCTATTTCCTTCGCAATATCATCCACACACCCCGCCCGTCTAATCTGAGAACGGCCCTATAAATCACGTCGCTCCCCATACACAGAAATGAATGCAGATCGATGATCGAAGACGGTCTCGGGATTCATGCTGCGCAAGCAACCGTACGTGCGGGCTTTCCATTAAACTGATGGCGTCCATTAGGTATCATAGGGAACTTGTGCACACGCGGAAGATAGACGTAAAGTCCGTTCACGATGTCCACGAAATTATAGCCGACAGGCGATGATATCCATTCGCTCTGGCTACCGCTCATCCGTCTGTGTAACCAGCAAACGTAATGGCGATTCGTGTGTACCCACGAGCGTATGCCCCATTGACTGCAACGCAACGTGTGTCCGCTGGTCGATCCAAAAGAGCCCCTACCCTGTGTTCCCAGCGATTGAAATTTAATAAGAACGACGGACGCCTAGGCTTGCCTTTTGCCTTTCGTATCTCGCGAAATTCCACGCGCCGACGTTCATCTCGAAAATCCACCAGGTACCGCGAACGTCCCGAATTGCAGTGCCTCGCAGCGTCGCTCCACTTCTCTCTTATACTTCTCCCCTGTGTTTCTAACATGGTCGTCGTAATTCTTCCAGGTGTGGACGATGACGGTGACCCGAGGATCCTCGCCGGCGTGGCCCCGAAAATGTGCTGTTCTGTGTTAAAGTGTCGGTGAACGGGATCGAGTATCGCGTTTATGTATCCGTGGTTCACGAGCACCGTGGTTCGCCTCGCGACGCAACACGCGGGAACGATGTCATAGTCAGGTGTGAATCGAAGTCACCTCGGACACAATGGCACTGTTGTTCGCCATCATCGTCATCCTGGTCACCACTGCCATGTCGCTGCCGCCGGTCATCAGGATCGGTGAGTAAACTCTGCCCGTCCCACCTCCCCTCGCATTCACCGGGGTGGTTTTTCCCAGTTTTCCAGCGCAAGTGGATAGGAAAATTTTGAGGATTATGCCCGCACGAGAACGCCGGTATCACCGCGTTCTTGTCGCGCTACGGAGATATCTCTCCAAACGCGTTAACGATCCGTTAAAATGAAATTCGAGGAAATCCCCCGGTGAACCCGAAATAATTTCCCCCGGTTATAATATATACATACGCGACCGGCAGAAACACGTCCCCGATGGTTAATCGAGAAATTAGGACGAATTTTATACGATTTAACCGACGCATTGCGCGCATTTGCGCTACCGGGGATGCTTAAGCGCGTAATTAAATTTATCTCCGCGGCAGCTGCGACGCTTTTTCACCCCGGCTTCTCGCTCGCGGGGCGGAGGGGAAGTGCGAAGGCAAAAGAAACGTTGGCATCCCCACCCCCGGGGGGGCACTTATCGAATGTAGCCAAGTTAATCTTTGACAGGTGGGTCGGCAGTAACGTGAGTTTTAATTACTTGGACGACTAATTAACGCCGACGGAATTCTTTTACCCCGTTCGCCGCGATATATATAAGACACCTCCCCTGCGGGAAGTAGTTACCGCGCGAACCTCCGCCGCTGATAAATTGAATTTAACAGTCCGTCTAATTAAACGTCGCGCGACTTAATTTCGGTCCCTCGACTGATTGCCACGTTCACGCGTTGCCCTAGAGGCACCCCGGTCCGTAGTTCCGAGGGTTGTTTGATGGACAAATAGGTGTTCGAACGTGTTTCGCTAGCAGCAACGAATCGGTAATTGTTCAGTGGCGAACGTAAGCCTCGAAGATGCTGATGGGGAAAATTACCATTAGTTTCGAAACTTCTGAGCACGCACGAATCGAGTCAGCGTCGAGCTGGCTTTAACATTTCACGCTCCATGGTTGGTCAGAAGCAGATCCGCGTGACAAACTCCTTTATTAGACAATCTGATTCGTTTCTTAGGATATCCAATAATCCGCATCGAGTCAACTCGCGAAAACCCATCGATCTTCTTCACAATCGCCAAACTACCAAGAAACTGTCACAAAAATACATCTCTCCGTCGCGATATAACCGGTCCACGAGTTTGTCGCCCGTGATCCAGCGCCACGAACCGATTACCGTTTACCTCTTAAGCCACTTCGGCGAGATCTCCGACGTAAGACCTCGTACACGACGGCGGGCGTAATTCCCTCGAAACAGGACACTGAAAAATTGAACTCCCCCCCACGGTAGCCAGTACGTGACCGCAATCGGAATTCGCGACGCGAAAGGGACACCATGGAAGCCCGCAAAGTGGCTACGTCGGATCGAATCTTCACCTGTTACCGGGCGACTTCATCAGCCGGGCCTCTTTGCTATTCCGTTCGCGTGTCCACGAGGAGACGCGACCCCCGCATCCATGATCCTCTCGCGCCTGTACGCGCGTACGTAACGCGCGGACACGCGCGAGGGCGGCCTCTGACCGCCTCGCGGCTCGAGCCGCCAGGCTGGAAACTTTCGTCGACGTAATTGCTGGAATTTCAACGCGGCGAACCCCTGCGGGCGAAATTTAGCCGCAATGGGAATCGTGCCGTTGGCTAAGGGGGTAGGGAAGGCTGGGGGTTAGGTTGAGGGAGTCGAGTGACTCTATAATTGCTGGAGAAAAAGGAGCAATGGGTGTCGAGAACTTCGCAGGGGGATAGGTACATAGTTGTTTAAGGGAAATTAAAAATAAAATAGTAGGCAATTACAAAAGTCAGATTAGCGGTGTTCAATTGACATTTCTTTCACTCCTGTTTAATGTCCTCTCTTATTATAGAGAAATCGGGATGTTTGATTGGTGTGATAACACTTTCGATGCACGATCTCTTGGAGGCTCAGCTCTCCCTCTCTCTCTCTCTCTCTCTTTGTAACACCAGGGGCGACATCAATCTTCGGGTGCATTGTTATTCCCCTGCCGACCGCGGGAATCGCATTTGCCCCGGTTCCGTGGAAGGGGGTAGATCTTATTCAGGATCTCATCGAAGAACAGCGTGATGCTGTCGTATCGATGCCACGGGAGCCTGTCTCCGAGCAGAATCCGCGTGAAAACCTCATCGCGATTCAGCGCTAGTCGGGGTTGAACTCGATTCTTGCGATAGCCGGCGAACTATTCGATTCGTTGGCGGCATGCGGATATCTGGGGAATCTTTGATACGTCCATTCATTACTTGACAATGCAACGGCGCTTCCAGTGGATCTCAGACGTTGGTTGGTAATAAACACGTTCGCGCGCAGAGGGGGCAGGCATCTGGCAGCCTGGATCGCTACAAAAAGATGAAAAGATAAAGCGATCCTGAAATTATCCTCAGAAATAAGGTTTTAGAATTCAGAGGAACGTAGGTTCCATTGAGATGGATCACTGTAGCAAAGTGTTTTTTGGAGAGTCGCCACGGTTTGTTGGGTTTTGTTTTTAATATTGTTAGCTTAGAATTATATTCTCAAACACCCATTTTCAATGTGTTTTCTTTACCTTATTAAGTGTCGCAGGTTATTTGAATATTATAAAAGAGAATCTCAAAAGAGATAGAAAAACACTAGGATGGATCCCTCCCTGTAAACCTTTCGGTAGAATCCTTCTCCTTTAGACAGCCCGATAGTACACGAATTCAAATACTTGAGAAAACTCGTTAGTACCTTAGTCCAAGTATGATAAACGACTAGTGAATTAGATTTCGAATTCAGACGATGTTTGTAGTCCGCTACGTAACAAATAAAGCTAATCACTTTAATGAGGCGCTATGTAATAAGCACGCTGCACAGTTTGTAAATCTACTACGCGCTAGCTGATAATACCAGCTCTACCCTACAGTATTATTTAGTATTATGATCGTTGCGAGTTTGTGGAATTAACATCCTGACGCGACGCTGTCAAAGTTGCTAATACCGTAGTAAAATGTTTCGAGGCAATGTGAAAATAACCCGGAATTTATGGAACCGTGTCAGTCGACATATTCCTCCGTTCACCATCCGTTATAAATCAGCTTCAATGAACTCGGAACGGAAGGGAATCGCCATGGTGCTAACAGTATTAAAGAATTATAACTCGACGACCGGCTACCCGAGATGTCTAATATGCTTAGAAGCTCTAGAAAGGTGTGGTTGGTCAGTGCCAGACCGGGAACCGACGTTCCGGAGATCTTCGCCATGTTTCATGTGAAACGGGATTAAGTATTTCATGGGGCAATGCGTTCTCGATTAACAGTTCCGCGATTCAAGCTCGCCTGACGTTTAGAATCCGATGCTGAGAATTACGATAAGTTTAGTGCTAGATGGAGAATGATAAAACTCGGATATTTCCATCGTCTGGTGCGTGAAAGTGAACCATTTGAATGTTGGTTATCGCAGCTCCCCGGAAACTCTGAATCGCTTAGCCATTCTAAAGGAGGATCTGTTTCGTCCGCTGTTCCGTATCTGTTTTTAATTCGCGCAAAGAGCAAAGCGATTACGCGAGCACTCGATGAATCGTCGTTATCTCCGGCAGACTGTTCTATTAAGATCTCGCGAGAATAACACGGAACGAGTCTAGTCGGATTTCATTGGCCAGTTAAACAGTTTTCTCATACCCCTGAAACTTTGTTCGCCTTTCCGCCGTTGTTCCCCTCGATTTCTCTTTCACCGGCTCTCGCGGCCACCCGATAATTCCTGTAATCCTCGACGATGATATCGAACGATTATTCACGAGTGTTTGCTCCGTTTTTACGACCCCGCCAGGCGGGAATCGAGGGAGCAGGGAATGATTCCCAGGGCACCGTGGAAATAATCCCTCCCTCCTTTGGAGCTTCGGAAAAAAGCTTGACCCTTCGATACGTTTTTCTATCGAAGCTTCTAGATACAGACACTTGTGAAATGAACTACAGATAGTTCCATTTGCCAATTCTGAGCGGGCATACGCGACGTCCAACGTTATCGCGTTACTTATTCCAGTTGGACGTTAATTGGGCGTCCATTACACCGCGGGACTTTTGCGGCATTACAAGGAACAGATAAAATCGATTTGTTATACGCGCCCGACTGCGAAACGCGTTGCGTGTACCTTCCAAGCGATGGAAATTATTCGTAATAACACCTTTCACCGGCACTTGCCAAGCAACGCTCGAGCACCATTCCTGTGCGCCTGAAGGATATCTTACTTTACTTGACGGTCGCTGGAATACCACCAGAGCGCCGGGGGAAATAATAATAAATGTCGCGGGAAAAGTCTCAGGCCTGGAAAACGATCGGGCTGATTACACCGCTCCTCGCGATGTTTATCGCGTTTAGAAACGCTGATCCGTTTCTTCCGCTGTATTACGAGTGGTGGTCGTAACTGGAAGAATAACCAACCAGTGGATTGAAGTTTACAACCGGGCATATAGAGTACAGCGAAAATGCGAAGGAAATTTTTGCAAGATTCTCTCGAGATCTTAATCCACAAAGTTATATCCATATATTCTACTATACACTCTATAGACTCTAAGGTCCATCAACAATGAAAAGTGAAAGGAGCTCGATATATCCGATGCCGCGGAATTTCGAGAAGAATCGCTAGCTTTTAGAGTATCAACCTCTTCGTGATTCTTAAAGTACTGCTGCAACTGAGATGCTTGGGAAACCATCGATTAACGAGGTTTAAAAATTATTTATTCCCTCTATCAAGAAGTTCCTGCGCTCTCACTACGCCCTAAAGAAGCCAACTGCTCGATAAGCAGCCACTTGCACTTCCACGAAGCCACTTAATTCGCTTCAGGAGCCTCGAGACAATGCGACGTCACTCCCCAGGCATTCGCAGCTCCAAAGACCCTGCTGTTCGTTTCGCGGCGAACGAGATAATTCATCGTACGAGATTACGATCATCGTTCGAACGCCGGCCCCTTCTAGAACTGCCGGTGATTGCAACTGCAGTCGCGGTTCTGCTCGATTTATGCGACCCGCTGGGATGTCCATTGCAGGGGGCACGAGCAACGACGTTTCATTCCGCACGTTTACCGCGCGACGATGGGCGGCCACGACGACGATTTCTAAAATGGCGTGGCGGGGCTGCCAAGATAATACAGGCGTCCCGGTTTCCGGGCTTCTTCGTCGACTTTTTGCCCAGTGGGGTTGCGCCGCATATTGAGAGACTGGCGTCGGAGAAACGAGCCGGTTGTTTCGAGGACGCGTCCTGGGGAGGCTGAACGCCCTGTTTTCCGTCCTTCGAGACAAATTGCGAAAGAACCGAGCTTTATCTGCTGAGGAAACGGGGAGTCGACGAGGCTGTCGCTTCTGGGTGGATGTTTTCATGAAGTAACCACCTAGATTGGATTTACGCCTAGTTCCGCTGGATTGCTCGATTTTATTCCTTACCACTTGAAGAACATGTTTGGGGACAATGTAATTGAAGCTTCCAACGATAGACGAATCATCGAAAGCGGTTCAGGATCCACGCTCCTCTCCAACCCTAAATGAAGCCATCAACCTTGGAACTCTCGAGCCGTCTATTTTAACCCCTCACTGTTCAACCAGTGCCCCAGAACCAAGTAACATACAGCGAACACCAAGTACCTGCGCGAAACTAATCACGGCAACGATAGCATCAGCGTTCGTTCGTTCTTAGAATCGTGGCTCAAAAGATAACAACCGTGCCAGCAGTGCTGTTCGGGGTGGAAATCCTTTGGGCACCATGCCAGATGGTGGAGCATAAAGGGTGAACCGTTCGTTCGAATCATTCACCCAAGCTGTCTTCGGATGCTTCCGATCGGAATTTCTCCGGCTAGGTATCAGGTATCCGCCGCTCCCCGAGCCGATTCGACGTGGCTAAACACCGGCATTAGCTTTCGGCATGAATAATTCAGTTTTTAACCCAGAATCGGCTAATCGAGCGCGATGCTTTTCATGCAAATGCCTCGCCTCCCGCTCGCGCCCCGTCTCCTCGATCTTTCGCCAGCGGGTCTGTCAAACTTGCCACGCTCGATCCCCGCGCGGTGCACGCGCGCTCGAGGGCACGTGCACCGATGAGGCCGGCGGGCGCGCGCGTGCAACCGCGCACGGTGCATAGATGCAAACGTGCACCGACACACCGCCCACGGTTAGGTCAGAGGCGCGAAACGCTGAGTTGCAATATCGGAATTCCTAGTAGGTAAGCATCGAGGCGGGCCTTGATCCAGATCGCGCGCACACAGGCGCGTTCTCGTATCGGTGCCCGCCGGCTCAAGCGACTACGAGGAAAGATCGTGTCGTGGCTGTTTTTCGAACGGCCGCCCGTATTATTCGAGAGCTTTCCGACTCGACGTGCAGAAGCTTCGCGCGACGCCCGAAACTCGTCGCGCCCCTGTCGAATGCCGTCGATCGACGGTTTCGCGGCTGCCTCCTACACCTTTTGTCTCCCCAAATGAACGTGCTTTGCTTTAGACCTAGGAAAGCCTGCTAAGAAACATAGAACGTCGTTGGACGCTGGACCTTTCTGTTTTGATTTTAGAGCGATTAGAGTATTGATTACTGTCATATTGGATTTACAGTGGACTTTCATGGAGATAAAAACAGGGAAACATTGCGTTCTAAATAGATTTCACAATTTCTCACGGCAGATTCGCGAGAACCGTGCTCCCGTGCTGATTTTTCACCAAATTAATTCTTAAAACCAGCACTCTCGGCGTTCTCTACGTCCTTAGCGTCAAAGCTCGCTGGCGTAAATTGCGCGTCGATGGTAGGGCGGAAAAAGCACGGTTCCGACGCGACGACGTGTCCGTTTATCAACGAACGGGGTGCTCGTGTGCGAAAGCTCACCGCCGCGGCGCCGTGACGATTTATTTGTTTGAAAAAATATTCGGCCGCGGTCGACGGCGTATATTTGACCGCGTAAATAACGCATGTTGCGCTCTGTGTAACGTATAGAGAACACAGCGATTTATTTGCGCCCCGATTCTCCTATTTACGTGGAAATTCGCTCGGGCCGTAGCACGCCCTGGTTAGATAACGTTTATCGTAATAAATACCGCGACACGCGGCCCCCAACGAAAGCTCCTAACGCCGTGAGTCAACGATCCCACGATCCAGTCGTGGACAACTGTTCGCTCGATAGCGCGGACTCCCACTGACTCGAATCCTCCGAGGAACTCGAGATTACTCGCGCCGAGTTGTATGTAAGAACAGAGGGGGAGAATGGCCGGAGGAACTCGACGAAGAATTCTCATATCGACAAAAAGACGGGACGAGGGAATTTTTCGAATTGACGATCGCGCGACCAGGAATTCTGGGAAGCTCGAGTTATTCGTCTGGCTGGGTTCGTTAGGCGGGGTAATACCGACGAGCGTAATCAAGCTGTGTCTCCTTTGAAAATTTCTGCGTGAACGGAATCGAGTATTACTTGGGGCAAGGGAGAGGGGTCACGTCTGCTAGGACGCTGTTTCAGGGAATGCTTGGTGTAACTTTAAGGGGGGAGCCCTATTTAGGACGGCTTGGAATGAGGTAATTCTTGGGAATTTTTTCTAAGAAGTTGTTAAGCGGATCTTTTCCAAACTTTCAGGGTATTTTAGTTCACATCCAAACGATACAAATTAATTTTTAAGTTACAAAATGTTCAGTAGAAGTTCCTCGCGCGCCGGAAGTGCAAATTGGCGGGCGTAATGGTGGCCCCGTTTCTTCCCTGAAATAGAAAGCCCAAGGATTATCTTATTTCTAGTATAATTACATTGTCGATGAACCTAAGACGTTGATAAATAAATTGAATTGAACTACTCTTTTTCCATAAATAATACGATATATCTTGGGGCAAAATCGTAACTTTATCTTTGAACTCCCACCAATTTGCCAACTTTGAACTTTTTTTTTCGTTTTTTAGGTTCATCGACAATGTAATCATACTAGAAATAAGAAAATCCTTGGGCTTTTTACTTCAGGGAAGAAATGGGGCCACCATTACACCCGCCAATTTGCAATTCCGGCGCGCGAGTCCTAACGAACGTGTTCATATATCTTCATTTCCACTGAACATTTTGTAACGTAAAAATTAATTTGTATCATTTGGATGTGAACTAAAATACCCTGAAAGTTTGGAAAAGATACGCTTAACAGTTTCTTAGAAAAAAGTTCCCAAGAATTACCTCATTCCTAGCCGTCCTAAATAGGGCTGCCCCCTTAAATAGAATTCTATTTCAATAAAATGAATGGTTTTAGAGAAAACCCAAATTTTAGGAGTCAAATTTGCTTCACGTATCTATACACCTAAACAGAAAACACCGTCGCACATTTGTCATTTCCCTGGAGCTAAGTGTAACTGCGTAAAGATGATAATGTAATATGACAGCCCCATCAGGAGCTCCTCAACGCTGGGTGACTTTAATTGCAGCAAACAGGAGCAAGAACAGAGGCCCGGCTGAGATTACATTATTTACAGTTCACTCCCAGCATTGTTCAAAGCAGGGCGTTAATTAAATTTATTTAAACGAGCCAGGAGAGGTCCCAAGCCCTCCTTCGCGGAATAAATTTGAAATTACGCCGCGGCAGTATGAAGCTCACTTTGGACATGGCGCGAGAGACGGCGGGTGGGCAAATATTTGCAGGGAAACGTGTAAAACGGAGGGGAAGGCGATATTTTTGCCCGTATAAATGGCGATAATTTATATTCTCAGGAAACTTCCACGTGTGTACGTGCAGTAGATACCTGGGTGGCGTTCTGACACGGCGGTAAGCCGTATTTTCATATACCGCGGTAAACAGGAAAGCAGTTTATTCGAGACCCAGCGCTGCCGCGCCGCCGCGAAATTTCGATGACTTTTATTTCGCATGGAAATCCGATAAGGGGAGCTTTCGTGTATCCGAGGGGTCTGGAGACGGTTACATGATCCATTTAAAGGGTATCTACCCTGAATCTCGTTCGATTCACCGCCGACCGAGACGTTTTTCCCCGTGTCCCATCGCCATGTGGCTAAAGCATCGTGAAGCATTGAATAAAACTTCCAGTGCAATTTAGGATCGAGATTACGCACCCTATACGCCGAAATATACATAAGACATACCTAATTATATAAACTACGGTTACTCGTTACACTGTAAATACGAGATCCAAGCACGCGAAACGACCTTGTAAACTCTTAAAATACTTGCGCGATCATAGAAGCAGAATAGAATCGCATATTTGTGAAGCGTCAATTTCATCGATGAACATTCTCCGTTGTCTCTGTTTACAGTTTCGCGATTCTTCGAGATTAGGTTTCATACGGAATGTTTGCCATAGCCCCATCGTCGCACGGCAAATAGAATCTCTGTTTCTGCAGAAGAACGTAGATACGTTTGTTCGCAAAAAGGTTTGGGCAACGTTCGAACGAAAAAAGGATCCCCGAGCCACCAAATATTTGCCCGCGTTATCGAGCAATATTTTCTCACGGTAAACCTGAGAATCTCGGCTGATCGATCGGCCGCCCCTATTTCGAGAGCGCGTGAACGTTCCTTCGTTTGACACGCGTGTCTGCCCGGAATTGATCGAACGACGAAGCCCATTAGCGGCGGAGGAGCGATGAAAACGGCGGCGCGCAGATAAAATATCGGCGAGAAAATGTGGAAGGGTGGCGGGGATCCTGGCTAACGTGCTTATCCAGATGCGGGTGAACATAATCCGGCCGCGAGACAGGCGAGATCCTGCTGGGGGAGATTCTCGCAAGCCTGGCACTCCGAAAACGGAGTTCCATATCTTCGTTTCAGGGATATCATTTGGTGTAATCGTTCTGACACGGGGATCGATCTTGCGTCAATTTAAGGGTTGGATCTTGTGTACCTGTGGTAATATCCCTTCCCTCAGATCTATTGGGAAACCCGGTAGAATCCCAAATCGACGTTCTTCTATTTGCAAATACTCGGCGAGTGGAATCACAGCCTGTTATTACAAGCTCTATTCTCATTTTCGTGCGATAAGCAACAAGCGAGCCTCGGATCTACAAATCTCTCGTTTCCCTAATTGATTCGTTCCTGTTGATTCATTCTACGCGGAGAGCGCAAATAAATTCCCGGGCCAACGAGAATGCGCCCTTAAAAGGGGGCTAGGGTTAGAGCCCCAGCGGTGGAAATGCCTTAATTGGGTTATTTTTCCGAATTAACTGGCGGCTTTCGTGAATTATTCCCAACGTCGGCGGGCCCACGGTAACTCCGAGCCGGCCAAGTTTATCTATTGTCCGTGTAATTGACGTACTTCGCGCGCAATTAGAGGTGGCTATAGTTTGCATTTCGGTGCGCGAACGCCCGACCGGAGGTACCAAGTGCGCGAACTCCTCGAAGCTACCAAGTTGCCCCGAGTTCTCCGCTGGAGTACGTACTTGATAAAGAAAACAGGACGTCGCCGAGGCTTTCCTTTGGAATCTGCAATTCCTCCAGACGTTAACCGCCCCTTGTCGCTTGAATTCAGAAAGTTCTCTGTTATAAAAACGAGGGCTGCGTAAAAGTTTGATCCGAGGGTGCTGAGACAATGGAGGAATTTGAATGTCCGATCGAGAGTGAAGAATGTAGAATGAAACCTCGCGGACAATTGGAATATAATTATTCAACGTCCCCGTTACACGGGACTCCGACGTTGAATCGATAACCCGCCCCCTCGAATCATCCCCGTTTCCCGGAATGCAAACGAAAGGCTGGACAACGGGATATCGCTTTTCATCGGAAGCGAATGGGGCCAGCAATGGGCTCGAGAAGAACGGAAGCTGGGATTTCGCCGAAAAGGGCAGGGTTAGCAGGCTGATATTGTCGGGCGGGGTGTGGAAAGAGTAGTCATTTCGGCGATGAGATCAGCCTGTCGAACCCTGCGCCGTATTTTATTTGCTCGATCGCTCGAGTGTCCTGCGAGGGAATCATTCTCCCCCCCCCCCTGTATTTCATTCAACTATGGGAGATCCTGCTACTCAGGGGACCAAATATTACGGTGCTGCTAAATCCTGAATAGTAGTAGTACAACTCGGCAATTAAGCGATCGCATTACGTATCAATTACAAGCGAGGCTTCTTACAAGCTTCGATTCCTCTGTCACTTGGTTATCAGACCCGCAAGGTTGACATTCGCTGAATTCACCCCCTCCGAGCAGAGGGGGTGAATTCTCTGCACCCTCCGCAGTCGTACAATGTTCAATTCCACTCGCAAGTACAAAGAGACCATTCCGCGGCACTCAGGGGCGAACGATAACTCGATTTTCGAATTCCTCGATGATACATGGCATCGATAAAAATGCTTTCAAAGGGATCGCAACGCGCTAACGGCATTCCGCTGCGTGCGTTATGGATTTCCCTCAAGTGTACGAAGGAGTCGCGAGTACCATTCTCTTCGGTATCCTCAGATGCGTTCCTCCGCGTTCCGAGCGATTAACCCTGCTTCCACCCCCCCCCCGCCCCCCGGCTATTTCCGTCGCCCGAGTTAACGTCTCCGCGGATTCCCCGTGATTTTCTTCCGTGATCGCAAAACCGGCTGAGCATCGCGATTGCGAAACTAAACGGGGCACCGGCCCGCGTTATCTCGCCACCCCCAGCGGTCGCTACAAGACGATTCACCGTTGTTTGGCGTTGTTGTGGCAAGAAGTTTCTCTAGAACGTCGTCGTCGCCGAGCGGGAAGGCAAGCCGGGGGTTCGCCGTCGTCATTATGCGAGATTAGAAGTCAATTGCAGAGTTGCTGGCTGCCCGTTCGACCAGCAAGAACCATAGCAAACGTTACTCGCGAGCGATAAGCGTTTCGCCCCGTGTTTCGGATGCTACGCTGTCAGCTGCAAACTTAGCTGGCAGCTAGCTCTCGCGAGAGCCTCGTATCCTCTCCCGCGGATTTTCCAGCTATCTTCCCCCTGAATTACTTGTACCTTTATAATTCGTCGATCGATCGAGGGTTCGAGGTTCCTTTCGTCGCGCCAGCAGGGAGGAGTTTGAAGTATCTTCGGAAACTGTTCAGTGTCAGTTTCCATGCTTTAGTTACCAGGTATTCGATACCTTCTAATAGCGCTGCCTTATCTTGAACTTCTTTCATCTCAATTTCCCGACAACTCCCATGGACGACCAGTTTCCTCAAACAAATTCAAGCAGCTTCGCAGTGTCTCGAACGGGAAGTTGAACGCGTTTAGCTTCACCCTGTCCTCAAAACGTGACGCGGTATTCTCGGTCGTTCCTTTATGCACCGTTTCAGCTGTCACCGTGGAACTTCTTGTTTAATCCATTAATTAGTGCCTTCGGCGAGCACCTCGCGGCACTCGCGAACGTAACGCTGATTAAGGATTAACCTTTGAGTCGATTCTGCTTGAGCGAATAATGTGTATATTTCGAATGACGGAGAACAACAGAGGGGGCGGCGGAAAGGTTCGAGGAATCGATTAGAGGCAATCGATAACATCGTGACACGAATTAGAAGATCGATTAAGTTAGTCGAGCTTGTCATCTGCTGGTGCCTCGGAGAAATAACGATGAGCTCGGAGAATGCAACTTCGTTGTTTCGCGCTTTCTCATCTTTCCCTTCTACTTTCTTTTTTTCGCTATCGAATCTCCTCTGTTTGCTTTACCGAACTGCAAGTCACTCGGACCTCGTAATCGATACCCCGTGGAAGTTGCGTCCGATACTTTTTAATTGGAAACACCGCCGCGATTTAAATCGTGGGTATCGATGCTTGGAGGGTGGACGTAATGAAAATGGTGGGGGGGGGGGCAACGCCCACCCTCGTCCCAGTCCGCCACCGTGAAATTAATTGACGCTTAATTGCTGGTTTTCTAAGCAGTCCGACCAAGTGTTCTCTTCGATCCTTCGATTTGTCGTCGCGATTTCACGATTGAAGGCTCTCCACACGAGGATGGAAACGGAGTAAAAGCAATGGGCACGTTAATCATAGAACGTCCACCAGGGACGACTCAGTAATTACGCATGATTAATTGCAATTAGCCATAGGTCGGGGATGGAAGTACCGGTTACAAATTTTCTACGCTACATTAATACGTAATGACATACCGTGGGCATGTGTATTGTTGATTTCACGTACCGAGAATGTACACCCCACGTCATTATCAAGTTTTCAACGTGCAAGAGTTTATTAATTACCGCCAATGATTGTAATAACAACAATGTTACGAGCGGAGAGTAAAGAAGTCGAACGTAAAATTAATTACTGGCAGCACGTAGAACGTATAAAATTGTCATATTGTTGTACATGCATGTATAGCACAATATTTGAAATGTCTGGGATGAGTGCAACGGGGAGATACTAGTGTCGAAATGCTGGACATGGGAATGGGGCGTACAAATGATTGCTAAAATGCTACATTGTGGAAGGAAAACGTACAATACGTTGTGAAGCTAATTAATGAATCGCCCGTGAATAAGGGGAACGTTTACGCAGTGTTTCACCTGCGTCGGATTAAACTCTGAGCCGTACTACTAGCAACTAGTACCTACTGTACTACACAGTTATATACAGTATAATTATACCCCGTCCTTTTCACCGGGGAGGAAATTTTCCCAGTAAGAAAAACGATCATATTTCTTGGCAAGGAACAGCGTGCATCTAATTTAATAGGTGGAGCGGTAATTAAACGTTCTCGTTACGAAATCAAACTTCTGTAACAGTGACTAAATCGAGGAAGTAATTCTCTCAGAACTTTGACTAGTCCTCCCAAACGATTAACCCATTTCTCGAAATAGCGCAGACTCTCGTTTCCACTGGAATTTTAGCCAATTATACCTTCGCGTTCGTACAACCCTCGCTTAATTTTTATACCCCCAACAGAGCTTGTTGAAGGCTGTCGAAACGTCTGCGGAACTTCGAGGCTCCCGTGACCTTTCGTATTCACTAACAGCACTGCCGATAATGCTTAAACTGCGGAGGCATCTGAGGCTGCGAAAGTTGACGAACACTACTGGGGAAACGATTGTTTTCCAACGCAAGGAACACTTCGTTCATACAGTGATTTGCTTGCAGCGAGAAAACGGAGAGGGCGAAGCAACGAGTTGAATATTTTATGCAGCCTCTGCGCTGTTCGCCGTTGAAGGCATAATAAAGCGCTACATCGTGGAAGTAATAGCATTTTATATATTTGAAGCTGAGAGAACGGAGAGAATGTCAGAGAATCTCAAGGTAACGAAATTCTGCCAGCAAGATTAGACGTTGCAGTGAAATTTCAAATATTTCATATTCAGCAAACTTCGCGATTGCCAATGGGGGATATTCGAAAAATTTCTTAGACGCCTCGAGTTTCAACGCTCGAAACACATATGTACAGCCCGTGAAAGAAGGCGAGATATGCGACATTGTTCATCACTATATACCTTGCTCCCTGCACCTTCCCCCGTCCACGTCCTCCCACCCAAAGAACTTTTCATCCACCCCCGACGAGTTTTCCCCTCTGTCCTTGCTATTGTCAAAATGCTCACGTCTCTCTTCCCCCTCGGCCCCGCGGTACGTAAAGTAATTACGCGGAACAAGGGCAGATTGGTCGGAAAGCAACGAATAGTCTTCCGAGGGAGACTCGTCCGGAGAAAAAGTCCAACTGGCCGGCACCCCTGAGACCCTCCAGTGAACGAGGATTGCAGCAGGGAAGACGGAACCAAGAGTACAACAGGCTTTTTCTTCCTGTTAATTGGATCGAAACTACAATTTCATTAATCTACCTTGCCTTTGCAATTCTTCTTTCTGCGGCTTGCCAGCAAGCCTTTCCTCCTTCGCTCTTCTCTGGCAGATTGTAATTCATTCTCCGAGCCTGTGCCATGATTACATATTCTCAGATATGAACGTCCCTGTTTTTATTTCCCCTTCACTCGGCTAGATTCAACAAGCATCTCCGCGAACGTCAGCAATTATTTCCCTGGAAATCATGTTCGAAAGATCTCTGGGAAGGAACCGTGGAATGGAAACGCAATTGCTATTCGGCCTTTTAGACCCGCCCTCCATCAACCCTTGGCTTTTCATCTTCATTTGCGAAAGGACTAATTTGCCCCAGTCTCTATAATCATCCTGCAGCTCCCTCCTCCTTCATAAGTGCTCGAACTGCGCGTTTAGGGTCCGGGGGTTCTTCAGCTGGAACACGAGAAATTACCTGAAGTGAAGAACAAGGGAAGGGGGGGACTTTTGTCCCGGCCTGATACATGCGCGTAACAAGCCGCTTTTCAAGAATTCTCATCGGGCGTGCAAACGACGCTCTCCAGGGCAGCCCAAGGTAAACGGCCGACGTTAATGAAGGCGGCAAAGATCCACGACAGTGAGCGTACCTTGAAAACCCCGCACCCTCCTCCACGCGAGCGTCCAAGGGCTTTCTAATTAGTCAGCGGGTAATCCTCTCCGCCTAGCGTTTTTCGGCCTCGCCGGCTCGTCGCGCGCTCGGTCCGTTCAATTACGGGGCAATTTCACGAGACGTGCCGGGCGATGGCCTACACAGGGCGCTTAAATTGAAGGAGAGCGTCGGCTTGAAACGTCGCGGCCGCTCGCCCGCGAGATCTCGGGGATCGATCGAAAGGGAGGGCTCGATACTCGACTCCAGTGACTTTGAATCGGACGAGGGGGAGACGGTGCCTTGGAAAAGTTCAGCGAAATCTATTGTGCGGTCGGTGGAACGAACGGGTCGAATCCAGTTTCGTGTTCAAGTGTCTAACGACGGAGGGACGAGTCCTCGAAGGTCGAGAGATTGGTCTCGAAACAGGCTGAAGCGACTTCGGAACCGACAAGGGGTCCTTCCAAGCTGGCAGAAGAAGGTTGCGCTGTTACAAACGCGGCGACGGCCACTTTGTTCCGCTGCCGAATACCCCTTCGGCTGTACGCCGACAGTTTTCAACTATTTAGGAGAATGAATTAAAATCCTAGTTCTTCGGCGGAGTCCTCTAAGCAGTTCTCTGCATCATTTCAATTGTGCAAGATTAACGTGGAATCATTTTTATAGACGTGGCTCCGTAAGCGAAGAAAAGGAGCACGGTAAATTTGTCGATAAAGCAAATTAAATTTCAACTTCTCGCCCTTTCCTTGTCCGTCCTCCCACGCCGACACCCAGAAGATCCAATCAGTCTCGTTTTTACGCCGGCTACGAAGTTAACCGAAAAGTTTCCCGATTCGAGGCAAGAGATCGTGAAGAGAATCTGGGACAGTCCTTTGTGCGAAGCGGTGCATTCTTCTTCGGACGGATTACGACGGGAAGAATCCTCGCCCCGGCGCCGAAATCGTCGATAGAGATAGCGAGAAGCGAAATGTACGGGTTCTAAGCCCCCGAATATCCCGGGGATATCGCGCGAATCGCAGTCATTTAGATAAGGGCGGGAGGGCTTTATTAAATTTACACCGGTCAGCCGTAAGCGAGAGGGCGAAGATCGCGGAGAACGGCGGGGGAACGAGGCGAAATTATCGACGAAGTTGGAGGAGATCCGCGCTTTTCCCTTCGCGTCGCGAGCTCTCGATAATGAACCGTGTCGAAATTCATCGAAGTAAGAAGGGAATAGACTGTTTGAACAACGATTGCGAGCGGAACCTTGATTCCAAGGAAAATACGAGACGAATTCCATGAACTCTCCCTGATTGTTTCCACTCCTTTAGGAAACGATTTTCTCCTCGCGGAAACTTCAGAATTAATTCAGCAATGTCTGCCATCGGAATCTTCAAGAATCTACAAATCAGTAGAAATTCTGTTTTCTCTTTATTCTATTCTTTTACCAGAGAGGCTTGTAGAATATCGCTATCGCGAGCGACGCATGGAAACATCGAAATCGTAAAAGTTTTAACCCAACGCGTTGATTTACACGTCCCGGATTAATGGCGCGACGTTTTAAAACGAGTGCTGCTAGAGCGGCCGTCGTAATTGCATGCATTTAAAGTATATTCGCGTTGCCACCGCGACACGTTCCCTGCGAATGGCAACAACGGCGTATTAATTGCGGCAATAAACGTAACGTATTCCTACGAAGCAGCGGGCCGCGCTCTAATGCCGTTCCTCTTGCAAGCGGAATAATCGGAGGAGCAGATTTCGGCCGGTGCCAAGTGGATTTACGACGGTCCACTCGAACGGAAGAACGACGGCCATCGTGAAAAACCGGCTTGGTCCTCGGCTACTTTTTAACAGGCACTCGTGCCCGTCGACGTTCCACCGGTACGTTGGAACGGAAACAAGCCTTATAATTTGAATTGTGCTCCATAAAGTTTCGACGAAACAAAAGGGGAACGTTTATACCTCGGGCTGTGATGTCGGTGGAAATTCGGCGGCGTACGAGGCCACTGGGGAAAAATTGTCTGTGAAAAGATTTTTAGAATTGTGAGCCGAGGTTATTACCTCATTAGAAGGACCGTAAGTCTATTTCATTCGACCCCCATTCTTTTAATGCCACCCCGGCTCTGCGCCAAGAGCGCAAGGATCGCGATAATTAATTGAAAGAAGTGAAATGTTCCAGGCGCCAATTTGAAAGATAACGACGTCGGTCGCATGATGTTTTTTGTTCATATAGCATTCGAATGGTCCTTGATCCTCCGGGCAACAGTGATCCATCCTCGCGGCAGAAATCGCCGCGAGAGTGTTGCAAATATCACGAAAGCCCGATAATGAACGAATACCGTTAATGACAGCCCTATCAGCGCTCTCCGCCCGAACGAACGCTGTACAGGTGGCTTCATAATTCACCCGTTATCTGCGAGCGTTCGACGCGCGCCCTTTTCACTCAGGTGATTCCCAGCGATCCCCCTGTCTGCTCGTAAAACAGCTTCGCCCGTTCCCTCGGCGGTGCTGGCGGAGCGTGGCAGTGATTGGCCCCGTGAAAAGTTACACACGCCGCCCGTGGGAACGGGTGAAACCGGACTGTTCTCGTGGAATCGACGTATCGACGAGCACCTGTGCCGGCGCGAACACGCGACGAGTTGCAACGGATTCCGTGATTTGTCTGCTCCCACGGACGCTTCCTCGGCACGGGGAGAATGGAAACGCGGGTAATCCTTCGTAGCGAGGGGATGAAACGTGTACGTGTAGAAAAATGAAATCTTCTTAGGCGTTCGAGTATTCGATCCCATGCGAACCGAGGGGGCTGCGGACTGAAGACTACCACTGGAATGCTTAGATCGTGCACAAGTACCACATTGATTAAAACCTTGGACGAATTCCCAAGTTCGTGTGCTGCAGTTATTATGAGAGAAAAGTGGCGCGGATGAACGAGTGGCGAGAATTGCAGGTGGAAACGGAACTAGCGCTGGAGAACACGGACCTGAGGATGAACGAGAACGATACAGCGAAATATAGTTGAACTCTGGATGAGAACGAAATTGGTAAATTATCCCCAGAGACTGATTTGCATTCGAAGAAGCCGTGGAATGGGGACGAGAGGGGATGAACTAATCCGGCCGCTGGCAGGGAGGCGAAAACATTACGTATGAATGAAATGGCGAATTTACATAAGTTTCGCTGGCCTTTGCCGGGCCGTTTTTCAGTAACGCAGCCCTGCTCCGTCGGGTCTTCCTCTCGGAGCAAAGAAAAAAGGGCAACTTACGTCTGCCCATCGGCTGATTTTATCCTGTAAAGATGGCAGGCAACTAATGGACCATCCTGGTCCCCGTCTCGCTCCTCGAAACTTTAATATAGACACCGGTTGTTTGCCAGTAACGCGCCGGTTTCATTCACCCCCAAGATGCACGCTACCTGGAATCTTAATCCCGCGGGAATTTTCCGTCAGTCTCTTTCACTTTAGCGATACGAAACGAATACTTGAAGTTTCAGCAAAGACGGTCCATTCTGTTGCCTTTCGAGTTTTATCTTAATACTCGAACTGTGGAAAACTGAAACGGGCAACGCTCCGAGGGGATGAATCTCTGGTTCTCGTTACAAAACAGATTCCACTCTGCTCGTTGGAATTTCACGATACTACAGCCTCCCCGAACGACACGCCGGGGATTGGGGAAATTTTCGCTGCGAATCAATGAGCAGAATTTTAACCGTTCATTGGCGATGGAAAATGCACGGGTTTTGCAGGCGATTTCCATTAATGATGAGCACGATAATCGGGAGCCGCGCGACCCCTTATGCGGATTATCGCCCCCGTGCTCGTTCTGCTCGTAACAAGCGCGCCAGAGGTCTCAAACGCGGGGCCCCATTAAAAGTGCGATTAATGGCGTGAAGGGACATTTATCACGCAACAACGCGAGTCGATGACAAATCCTTGTCGTGTTTATGTAAGCTCTCTGAATCGCGAGCTGCAGCATAATTTTCATGCTGCACAGCGCGAAATGAAAGCAGATTACTGGAATGCAGACGGGGCGCGGGATAAAAACCAGGGTCCGGCACCTAATTCAAATTATCTAGAGGACGTTCACCCTGGGGCGCGGGAGGGGTGAAAGTGGAAATCACGTTACAGCAGCGGTGTACGCGCAACAGCGAAAAGAGGGGAGCCATGGGGTCGTGTTGAATATCCCGGGAACGCTACAAAGGGTGTCATCCCTCACGCGGCCAAACGAAGCGCGGATTCTTACGTTTGGCAGAGTTCCATTTCTGAACGTCGGCCGAGATGAAAGGGCGGGGAGGAACAGAAACGTCTGACGAAAAAATGGCCCTGTCTGCCTTCTCCTCTCGTAACGCAACCGCTACCCTGCCATTCCCCGAGCTGCCAACCCCTGCCCAGGCCGCGGCGGGAAGCAGCTCGACCCCGATGATCGTGCATTGCAATTAATTACACAGGACCACAAGAACCTTTTGTTTTTAATTGACACAAACTAGAACACGTGTCTTATACGTATTTTGGGTCGCTGAAGTCGAAACCGTTGCCCGTTTTAGCCCATCACGTTTATGTTTTGGGTAAATTGGAAAAAACTGTTGTAAACCCGTAAAATGCTATATAAACACAACATATCCTATTTCTATAAAGTTATAACGTCAAACTGACGTTATCAATTCACGTTATAAGTTTGTGGAAATAGAATATGTTGTGTTTATATGGCATTTTACGGGTTTACAACAGTTTCTTGCAATTTTCCGAAAACATAGACGCGATGAGCTAAAACGAGCAACGGATTCGACTTCAGCGACCCAAAACACGTAGTCTAGTTTGTGTTAATTAAAAAAAAAAAGTTTTGTGGTCCTGCTTTAACGACGAAAGTTCAAGCGCCTCGTTTCGTGGTCCCGCAGAATCAGGGATTACTCGGTTCGTTTCACGCGGGTTGATTCGACCGATTGAGTAGGAAGCCGAGTGGATGACAGCTAATCGTGGGACTGTAAAAACTGCCCCTCCTCCTTTGGGGAGAGAATTCACGGAGATTAAAAGTTTGCGGGAAGAAGTCTTTGCATGTTGGGTCCCTCGAGGAGGAGCTGTGTACTGAAATGGTTCCTTGGAAGTTTCCTCGGCGATTTGGGGTGGAAATGCGAACGCAAAGTGGAGAGTCATTAAATGTGCAGTACCTGTGAAGTTTCCTGGACGGTCTGGTACAAAGATCCCGAGGGAAAGAATTACGAACGTCTTATATTTTTTAGCTTGAAGTAGTCGAATCTTTAACCATTCAATTTCGGGAGGCACTCGTCTGGATGTGGAGAGATTTATGCCCATAGAGACACGAAGATAAGGAGTGCACGTTCGAGGAAAGAGTGGTCGAGGGTGGACCTCCAACAGGATACCTTTGAAAGCTTGCAGTAAATCGACGTGCGACTGCTCTGTAGCAAAACTGTGCATCCAAAGAAGTCTGCTACTTTTTCATATAAATTGGCGCCTTTGAAACAAACGAACCCTTTGCAATCAAATATAGGTACGAAGCGCATGCTCTCGCGACGCGATTGCAACGATTTATACACCCAATTACAAAGTATACACGCTCGCGGCTTAATTGCACGCTAGAACGGCGCAGTGGCTCAGCTCGTCGCCTCGTGCAATCAAAGCAGCAATAAAATCCCGCGGTAACTTGGAAGTTTCTCTGTAAATAGAAATTTATTTAAACCTGTAGGAGGAAGGAATGCACGAGGTAGCGAAAATAATTCGAACCAAGTAGGGACGGTTCAACAACGCCGGGTATGCTCGACTTAATTAATAATTTAGTCGGTGCCGGAATGTCGCGACAATGAATGTTCATAGACCCGATTTAGCTCAGTCGGGGTTTTCAGACAATCGGTTTCATTAAACTTCATACTAACCCCCCGTTGGGAACAGGTACAACGTGAAAGGAATTATTTGCAATTCCCGAGGAGATCCTCTCCAGGCCTCGATTTAATCTCATCACCAGCCGCAGCGGGGGGCACCCTCAAACTGATCGAATTAAATTACACACCAGGCTACGATAATCGATCGAAATATTGTTTATCCTGCAATATTAACACCATCGATGGTGAATACCCACGAAATGACTTTAACCCCATCTTCCCCTCGCTTTCCCATCTAATTTGCTGCGTCCGTTTCGTATTTCCTTGCCGGTTCAATCAATGGCCCCCTTCTGCATCGTGTAATCACTATCCTTGACACTTTCAGCCGCCTATAGTAATCGATGAGTTACGGAAAGCTGGTAATTATAGCGAACCGGGTTCAATCAATGATTGACCGTGGTCGATACGTTGCATTAGTGGGGTCCTCGATAATAGACAACGCAAATCGGATCATGGATATCCAGACAACGGTTCCAAGCTAAGCGCTGCGATTCTGCGGGAAATTATAGCGAATCGACGGCGTGGGCGGAAGAAATGCTTGATATAGAACGTGCTAGTGGGAAATAACTCTCCTCTTAATTAATCTTAATCGAGGATTAACCCTTTGAGCAACTGCGCGGATCACGCATTTCCCTATTACCTATTAAATCGGAATTAACGCCAGTGTTCCTCTAAATCACATGCAGCAGTAACTTCAAATTAGATGTGACATCGCCTAATTCCAATAAGAAAGTCAATCATCGGTAGGGATTAGCGAAGTAAATGGAATCCCGGAAGGCCTGTTTCCTGGAGCGATGTTCCTTGTCCTTGGGAATATTCCACGTTATCCTGCACCATCTAAATCTGCGCCGTTGCCTGGCTGCTCTGCTAAATCAATCTTGATTAATCCTCTCACGGCAATTCCGCCGGGTCATTAAAGCGTTCTGAAAGGCGGGGAACGATGGTTAAGGGTCGGGCCCGTTAAAGGGATTTTCACTCGGGGGGATTCCTGGCGGACGTTAATGGGACTGTGGGCGAGTGTGCCTGATATTTCATTTGCATACGACGGACGACTGGTATTAGCCGGTTACAAGGACCTGGGGAGCGTTCATCCTCGTCTGCGTTGCACTCGAGCTCCAAGACTCAAGTAGTCGCGGTCTGCGCTTGGTCAGACGCAGTCCCGGCGCGCTCCTCTCGCAGCATGTTTCGAATAGTTTCCTGGCCGCTGGTCCACGGGAAGATTCGCGACTGTTGCAGCGGAGATTCGAAGAAGAAATTCGTATATAAAAACAAGACAAGCTTCGTTAATGGCGTTTCCGCGAGACACGATTATTCACTCGATTTGCAGGCGCAGCTCGCATTTTAAGTAGGAAGTGTTACAACTTCTCGAGAGGATGATTCACTGGTCTGCGATTCATGAGACGTTTTTACCCCCACGAACAAAATAAATCCCGCAATTCCGGGTATCTGGCAGCGCCAGTAAGGGGGAGTTACGAAATCGCATTCGAGGGATAACAGAGCACCCCGTCGCATTGGAAATAGGAGTTCCGTCGTTGTAACTGAATTTTTTTTCACCGGGGATTATGTAAATAGTAGGTAACTCAGGGCGGCGAACGTGGAATATAGTTTGCCGCTGTAATTCACCGTCGTAATTAAAACGCGTAACCTTATCTAACTGCGTGTAACGCGGAAATTACGGGGAGCACAGCGAGCGTATGATAATTATACACTTTAGCGTCGCGGTGTCATTCGTCGAGACTATGCACTCATCCTAGCGCGACGATCCCGCTGGTTTCGCCGACAAACGGATCCTCGCGTGGAGCCAAGATAAACTCGGCCTCATTAAAGCTGTAGAAACACTATTAAACTTAACGAAGGATGCTAATCGGCTGGGTGGTGCAGGTTTCTAAGCACGCCAAAAATTGGTTTGAAAGTGAAGCATAGTTTAAGCCGAATTAGCATAGATCAACGCTTCGTTCCTGTCCTTTGTTTCACCAACACACCTCTCCCTGTCTGAAGTTAATTAAAACTCGGTGGTGTGTTTGTCGAACGAATAGTTGACTGGCAAACAATGGATGCCAGGTGCATACAGATTCGACTAGTTGACGAAATGAACTCGATGAATTATTACACATGTACGCGGCGCAATAACTCCCTATCTTCGTTAATTCCGTAGAATTCATTAATTCATTATTTGTACAATCTATGTTATTAAATTTTCCATATCTTACACTGTTTCCAGTGAAACTCCTTTGGTATTCACTGGGCCTTAAACGCAGGCCACTGATTGTCAAATTACTTATTAATTGCGCGACTCTTCGCGGCGAGCGCAGTTATCGTCTCGGTGGAGTTCCAGGCGAACGAACGCGGAGATAATGCGACGCGATACGCGGAACGAACGCGCGAGCAGTGGAGACGAAACCTGCAGCGCGTAAATCACGATCCTCGTTAGCCCGATTCGAGGCGATTACCGTTCGCCGCGAGAGATTTAACGGTAGTGCCGTTATAATCCGCTGCGATGTAACTGCGACTGATCAAGACTTATACGATTCCGTTGCAGTTGATTTATATAGGTGCTCTCAGGAGGAACGTGGAAAACATTAGATACGTGTAGTTTCACCCGCGGCTCCAGCGGATATCATTCAATTGAAATCCATCCAATTAATCAGTCTTATATAATTATCCAGTCTTTATAGTGGCAATAATTATCGCGCCACTCGCTCTACGGTATTGGAAATTCGATTAGGTCTTGCGCGATGTATTCTGCCGCGAGCCTCTACTTTTCGCTGGAGGCAAGCTTCCCCGTTAACACGAGTCCCCCCATTGTTCGCCAAGTGCGGAATAAATCCCGAGCTTCAACAGTAATCGAGATTCGTCGGGCGCTGAATCGCCAGGGTTGAATTATCGTTTAATTAAATCGCCGTATTAAATTAGCTTCTACTGTCTGGAGCGGGGGATTACGTCTAGTTTACGTGTCGCTTCATTGTTAAGGAGAAATTTCATTGTCGTTCGTTTGAATTGCCGAAACGGGCGTTATTCTCTCGTTATCTGAGCGCTGTTTAAAGCGATCAGGTTTCTTAATGAATTTACGCTAGCTATGGGCTGGATCCGCGGAAGAATCAGGCCCGCCTGCGATGGCAAATCTCTTCGCGGCGTTCCTCGGGCTCTCGACATCCGGAAGCTCTGCTGGCTGATATACTTCCGGCTGCCACAGGTGTGCAGTCGCCGCAGAGCGCAGGGTAAACGGTGTCTCCGGTTGCTGGGGCGCCTCAAGCTTTCACAGCGACGAGCTCTCGCCGTATTTATTATTTAAACGCCGCTAGGAGTACACTCTAACGACCCTTGTCGCTGGCTTCCTATGGCAAATCGGCGGGCCGATGACCCACTCGGTGCACAAATATGAAACAATGGAAAGTTTCAGCGCGCATTATGCATTAGAGTCAACACTGCGCGGCTTGCCGCTCTGAATCGATTTCCAAGCTGCTGGAACCATACGAATGGCCACTCACGCGATGAAATTCATCACCACAAATTTATGGAGATCCCCGTTGTCTTCCCTCCGTGCATTCGCCAGGGATTCGCAATGGTATTGTAGTCGAGGGAGTACGAAGCATTCCTTGCTCCGAATCCTATGAAAATCCAACTTGTCGCGCTGATGCTGTTGGAACGAAGGATTTCCCGAGACGATTAACAGTGCGGGCTTCTGTCACGGCTTGCCAGTCAGTTTCGGTACGATGTACCGGAAGATGTTGTTACGCTGTACGTAGGGGAAGGGTCGCGAGCAGATCGCGGAATCGTTTCAGCGGGCGATTATCCACGAACACGCGGCAATCGGGTCGCAAAGGCGTCAGCTGGCTGGAACCAACCGATTCGACCGCGCATTAACCGTGAAATATAGTCGCTCCGAGACAAGCACGCATTTAGACCATTACCGGGGTCATTATTTTCATAAATAATGATACAGCGCTCGGTAGGCGTGATTACCCCGACGCCAGTCGCCAGTCGTTCGAATAACCGAACCCAGATATACATAGATCTTCAATTAAACAGGCATAATTCAGTTCTGTACCGCGGCGGATTATTCTGCACGCGTCGCGATGCAAAGAAGGTATTGGAATCGATCGAGCGGCACGGCGAGAATGATCAGCCATCAGAATGCATCGCTGCTCCTCCCTTGCATAGAAATCTACCGCAATTTAAATGCGAGCGGGAACAGCCGCAATTCTTCAGTTTCGCGCGGAGGAAGTGGAGGGCATGAAGAATTCAGAAGGTCAGTCTCGAGCTCCGGTGTCGTTTTATAACAGCGGCGAACAGGACAAGAAGCCGCCATTAACGAGAATTGAACGGGTGGATCTCGCGTCTACCAAAAAGCAAGATACGCCGGGGCGCGTGAAACAGAAACGCGATTTTTCCAGCCTAACGAGCCACCGGGCGAAAAACCGCGGTGTACACGGAAACGTATGTACATCCGTGAGTAGGACAAGAAATATGAGAATCCGGGCAGAAAACACGCGTGATTACTGGCCACCGTAATAGATCAGTGTCGGAGGCAGCAATAATTACAGACCTGCAAGAACACTCTCACCTGCTCGTTACCCTGAGCTTCCAGACACGGCACGGATTCCCGTGTCACGGAGTCCACTGGAATAATTGTCGACTAATGGAGAACTCACTCCAGGGAGTGCAGGCTCTGGTTAAATAAACGATAAATCGAGTGTTTACCTTGGCGCGTCGCAGACAGTCTCTCCGTGGATTTAGCCGAGGTAACGTTCAATTCAGGGAAGAAGGTGCTTTTTAAAAATCACGCAGCCTTGAAGTTCAACGGAGATACGCGCGAGTATGTGTAATTTTGCAGCGCGAGATGCTGGAGAGGGAAGAGTGGAGTCCAACAGACGCGGAAGTGCGGTGGCTGCGTTGATTGTAAATTGAAGAAAGTAATTAGAGTTGCGGAAGAAATGAGACCAGGAATATCGAAGTATTAATTGGCAAGAGTCTTTAGTGAAGGATTAAGCGAGAAAGTTTGAGAATCTTAATGAAGGAATAAGGCAGATTATTAATTTCCATCGTAACTTCATTACTCATTGGCGGAATGCTTCGCTCCGTCTTTGTTCTGAGCTGCCTTATTGCGAAATAAACGGAGCCAGATTAATTCTGTGGATCGATACCATTCACGATATGCGGAATACACAGTCTTCCAAAAAGAAAACTGATTTAAACCATGGGAAGAAAAGCGAAATACTGGTCCGGCGGGAGGACGAACGTGCGTGCGTGGAGGAAACGAGGTGAAACTCGATGCAACGAGAGAAATATTACCCTGCCGGGCGAATTTCGAGGTGGAGCCAGTAAAAGGCCATGCTCGCATTGTCCGCCAGCTAAATTAAGGGACGCGGGCGGGCGTCAAGGTGCATCAACGCTTGGGGCAACAGTAATTACACGACTGAAAGAGCAGAAACGAGGCTGTTCACGCACGTGGCTGACCCTACGGCCACGAAGACGCGTGCTCCGTCCCGACAGCTTTCGAATTTCCGTCCACGCTTTTCCAATCCAACTGAAGCCCAGTGGATTTTCTATGGCGAGCAGGATGTGAAGCAGCCGCCAGCAAGAAGCAGCGTCGAGGAAACAACGCCCTGCTCGATTATGCTCCTTCTCTTATTATATACTTTCACCGGTTACGTCAGCGCGAAGCGAAATATACGTGGAAACGAGGAAAGCGCCGGCACGGTACGTAATGCTTCTCGCATTACGCGATACAGCCAGGCAGAAATGAAACGACTGCGCTCAGGGAAACGCGAGTTACTTAATGTCACGCGTGCCTGACCACGTTGAACAGCACCGTTTAATCACCAAGCGTTGAATATGCTGCAAAATACTGGTCTATTACTGGTCTCTGCCCAACGGGCGCAGGTTTCCTGCGATTACCGAAGCTGTGCTAACGTGGCCGAGGGCATCGCAGTTTCTGGAGGAGACTTTGACGAGGCGATAGAGGATGTCAAGAGGAAAAGGAACGATCGACCTTGGCCTTTCTCAGAAGGCGTCCTCGCGGCGGCGATTTCTTAGGAGCTTGGCGCAGAGGCTTGCCCAAGATCATGGCAGACTTGTAACAAGAAAAGCGACGGTTGACCTTGGCTCTGTTAAAACAGGCCCGCGCGTATCGTCCCCAGGGGGGTGATCTTTAATTTACAACCTCCTCACCGTCCCGCCCAATAAGCGTTATCACGCCGAGGGTCAAACGAAGATAGCATCGCGTCTGGGAAGCAACGGAGACCTTGAAATCTCCGACAGCCAGAGGGAAGCTATTTCCACCCCCGTATAATATCTACCCCGTGAGCACGCTCCCCTCGGCGCGGCGGGTAATCCCATTTTCTTCGTTCTCATTTAGAGAGACGCCTCCTTCGACGCCCTCGGTCGATTCGAGAAAGATCAGCGGTCGACGAAAGCGGGGCGATACGCCGCGCAGACAAAAGAACTTCGCTGTTCCCCACTCGACTTGGCATTCACTCGATTCGAGCGGGCACCCCGGAATCGAATAACCGATTCCCGCAGGTGGGACGGTGCCTCGGTTCGGGGCAACGTGCGTTTTCAGGGCGAAGTGTACAGAGAATGTGTACAAACGGCTCCCTTGGTCACGGGACCCGCTGTTTCGGGCGGAGACACTCGGGCTGAAACGATTCATTAGTCACCGTTGCTCCTCAGAGGAGGCCGCCCCTTGAAAGTGCTTTGTGTCCGAGGCGTGAATCGTGGCTCGAGATGTTACGGCCCCCGCGTAATCAGGCCAATCGAGTCCCCACAGGCGCAGCCCGTTTCTGCAATTAGATCAACGTACCGTGAACAGATACCGATCCATTTGCCAGGTGGATCGATGCAAACGCCTGGCTTGCCGCCTGATAAGCGGAGCTTCGAGGAACCGGCGAGCGAACGGGTGCTATCCATCCGTTTCGGGTTACTGGCTGAAACGGTGCCTCGAATATTTCCGATCGGTTATGAACATTTGAGGCAATAATTACTCAGGCGATCCATCTTCTCGATACTTAGCGCAGGAAGGCTGGTCTCTGTTCGATTGCAAACTTCATAATATTCTATGAAATTAAAGCGCTGCGGGGTATCGAGGCCCGTATTGCCAGCAGCTGTATCTGAGCCGCTTGTGAAGTCCTGGAGCGGTCTCTGCTTTCCAAAAGGACTTTCAACCATCGCCGCGTTTAGATAACTAAATTCGCTAACGAGTATTGCTCCAAGTACAGCTGTGATATTAATACCACTCGGTAGCCTCTCGTAGTTAGATGCAGTGATGGATGTTTAATTCAACCCGCTCCACGGCCAACTTGCCACGCGAGGCGCGTGAAACGGACGAGCTCGCGAAAGCTCTCAAAACTCGTCAAGGCTTCCGGCGTCTTTGGTGTTCGAGTAATTTTCGAAGTACATTGGTACCTAGCCTGGAACGCTGCGTGGCACGTTCGAAGTGGCGCGATGCACCTCGAGGCCCGTGGCTAATTAGCCGTGTTCCACGAACACGCCAGCAATTTTCCGGGGGAGGTACAATGCGGCCCCGGATATTAAGCACGGTGTCAAGTAAGTTTAATCCGACCCGTCCCTTGACTCTGTTTCCGATGGCAGCGCGTGAAAGGGAGCCGTTTCGACCGAGCTCACGTGAATCTCTTTCATCATCCTAATGCTCGGCCGTCTTTTCTCTTTTTTTTTTGCTTCTTTCCTTTCCCTGTTTCGTCGCGAGCACGCCTTTGTGCGCCGCGTCACGCTGCGCGCCCATACAAAAGGACAGCTCGAGGCGAGCCGCCTGGTTCCTTCGTCTTGGGTTAAATGCACGAATGGGCGAGCTTGATGAAATTACGAGGGGGCGCGAAACGCGGCAACACAATTACGGGGACACACCTTCTCTCGTTCTTCCCCGTTCACCCTGTTTAGACGCGTAATTAATCCGAAGATCGGTCCGATCGGGGGGGGGGGGGGGGGGGATCCGTGCTGCAGGAAATAAAAGTCTATGGATCGTCATTTCGAGGATGTAGGTTTCGTAACTAGAACGAATGTTCGGGTCTCGGGGAAGTTCTGCAAGCGTGCAACTGTAGCCGGTGTCTCTGTGACAGCTTTGTGTGAGAATTTTTAATTAAAAGGAGACACCTGAGGGGCGGACTATTCTTGTAACAACTCTGCCGTGACTTTACTGGCTATTGTATTTAAGGGAAAGGGTCTCCATTAGTTGCTCAGCGTGTTCTTTTGTGCCAAGAACTTTCTTTTCCAAATCGATGTCCAATCAGTGTCCGACAAGAAACTTTCATAACCTTTTTAAGGAATAAGTCAGTAAATCGTTATTATTCTCCGGAGAGCAACCAGCCACGTTGCGAACGGCCGTGCCGCGTCTGACCGAGCACGTTCATAATCTAGAAGCTTCTCGAGTAGAGTATCCACGTCAGGCTCAGCATCGTCCTTCGAGAGACGTTCGAAACTTCTAAACACCCTTTTCTCTGGAATCCCAACCGCAACCCTCGCGAGAAGACAATAATTCGCGCGGGGCCCGACCACGGGCGAATCTAAAGGGAAGTTTCCAGACCGTGAAAGATCGAAGGGCGCGTTGTCGACGGGGGTAATGGGGTGTCCGTTCTCCGAACACGTTGCCAACGATTGTGTCGCCTCTCCACTCAACGATTCCGCTTCATCGAGCTCCCTCAGAGAGTGGCTTTCTTTCGTGCTCCTTTTTGCCGAAATAGATATGTGCCTTTTTGTGATTAACTTGGGACGAACTATACTTTCGAAGCTGAATAGATGGCACAGCTATTTGCCCTTCGCGCGTAAACAGAATTCTATTATATTTTATGAAGAAAATAGGCGACTATAGGGTGGATATGCAGTTTCGTTAAGGGGGTAGTAGACTACTTCAGCTTCAAAAAGTCGATTATTTTGTTTTATTGATCCTGAAAGTCTTATTCTTCACGAACAGTTTAAACAAAATTTCACGAAGAAATTCAAATAATTGTAGAAGTTATAGCAACGAACGTAATTGAGTGCACCGTCGAGTGCACTTAACTTTTACAATTAACTTTGAACCGGTTTTCTCGAAACAACATTTTCAGGCACGATGTACATCATACCTAACTCTTGAACCAATGAGTATATTCATTTGAAATTTTTACTAGTTGTGTAGAATTCTTTCCGTAAAATTTTTCCGGATTTTTATTTTCGTAAAAATGTGGGGAAAAAATTGATTTGCGTGTAACTTCCACGATTTTTGTTCAAACTCATCGGCAATGTTCCACTCTGTAGATTTTGGTGTATAAAGTCCCCCCCCCCCCAACGCATTTTGTTTTCAAATGATTGGCTCACCTGAATCGATGTACACCGCGTGCAGCTGTGCAAGTTACACGGCTATATTCAACGATTGATAACTTCGACAATTTTATACATTCCGGCGATTTTTTTTTGCTAATTACTCGCAAACGTACCCACAATAAATTGGGAAAAGCACGACTCTAACGATTATTTGGGATCAAAGTGATTTAGCGTCAAAGAAACTAACGATTTTACGCATCTACTATTCCACTACCCCCTTAAGTACAGAGAGTCAAAGTGCAAGCGAGGTAACAGATCAAAGTGCTCGACCATCTCTCATTCTCCGAGCCTCATTCTTTGTTAATCTCGTTTATAATTGCACGTTGCAAAGGCCACGGCCTGCTTCTCCCACGTAACCGTGGGAAAATTGCGGTGTTCACGTGGACCGCTGTCAGGGACGCTGAAGGAGAAGCTGTCGTGAACAGAGTATATCAACCTACGCAAAGGTCCCCAAACCTCTTTGTGACAACATGCATGAAACACGCGCATTTGCCCGCAGTCCTCTATTAAATTGGACTTTTCGGAAGCAATCTGACACTAGACAGAAAGAAAGCCGCACTACGAAGCGTGCGAAAAGTAGCCTTTCAAAGAACAAAGCTACTCCTCGCTATAGAACTCCACTCTACTGTCTCATCAATACCAAATTCGGCACACAAGCGGCTGCAATCTTCCAATATCCCCCAAACAAGCAAGCATTCTCCTCTTCTTGACCACAATCTTCGCCGTTCCATTTTCGCCCTGCTCGCGACCCCGACGGGAAACGAAACGTTGGAGGGTCACGGTGTGTGTATCTGGAGCTCGCGCGAGCTATCGGTAGCCGAGGATCTCTCGATCCAGTCCAGTTCCGTGCAGGAGCCAGGATCGTAAGTCATTCAGAGGCGATAACCGTCGTGTTCCACCGGAGCGCGGTTACACGGAGCGTGCAACGGCAGTTGGTAGCCAGCCAGTTTCGCGCGGAACGCGAAAATAGAGGGACAAAACGGGGATAGCTGGACAAGCTGGTCGGGTGAAAAGGGGACAAAGCCAGGGATCGACGGAATGGATTGGAGGGGAAGAATTGTCTCTGTCCAGCGGGGAGGACGCTGCAAGCACTCTCTCTCCCCTGGGGCGAGCTTTCAACTAATGGCTCTATTGGTACTTTCCGCGCTTTCTTCCGCGCGAACGAGAGCCGGCTTCGGGATTCATAATAACAATTGACCACGCGTCGTGGCTGGTTTCATCCTTAATTGTCAATGCCGCGGTGGTTTTCGTGGCGGAAAGGAGGTGATTCGCGTGAATTTCGATGGTTGCTTTAGAATTCGTGGTGGACGACGACGCGGGAAATCGAATCTGTGAGACGCGTGTTTGTTAAGATTCGAGTTCCGCGAGTTGGTAGAGTTTCGAGGTCTTCGTAGAGATAAAGGAGGCTGCCTTCGGAGCCAGTGGAAATTATTCTTCCTTGCACACGCGTTTTCCAACCGTTCAGAGATAAATCTGTCCGCGGGGGTTTAGAATGAATCGCGACGAACATGCGCGACATAACAAACGCGGATGGAACTACGTGTTCCAGGGAAGAGGTATTCATTCCCTCGCACAAACTCCCGATGCAGCCGCGGACGAGTCTGAATTAACAGCTTCTCAGCTTGAAACTTCCTGGTATTCGAAGCGCTCCCACTGTTCGCGCGTCACAGTGCGCTTGGAGTTCGGCGATCGCGATTATGAGACACGCGAGGTAAAATCGACGACGCAAGGCGAGGGAAGCAAAACTGTGACGTCGACGCGCAGAGGGAGGCTGAAAGAGAGCGCTGGACAAAAGAAGGCATCTTCCGCGCGGGACAATTAAAAACAATTAATTGGTGTGAAATGGATTTCACGGAAGACAATGAGCGGGCGAGGTGACGCGACAATGGAAAAAGAAATTAAGGGACAAAGCAGGGACGGGGCTGCGCCACTGGAGGATTCCCGAAGAAAGAAGCCCCGGGTTGGCGAAATAGACGAAGTTCGGGGGAAAGTTGCCTGGTAACGGGCGACTACCACACCGTAGACACTCGGTTAACACGTGCGCAGATGCAGATGTCCGTGTTAGATGTGTTTGTCTTGTTCTCTCAAAAGGACGGGGATGTCTCCCCGCTGTAAGCGCGTTAAAAAGACCGAAGGGATAGAAGTTACCAACTCTGCATCGCGCAGGCGAACGTAACTCGTTACGTGAATGAAGTCGTTCCCCTTTGTACCATCGCGTAGCATAAACGATGGCTTCGCCGTGAGACAAGTGCGCGGACCGTGCACGTCAGCCAGACGGATCAGCTTCGAATCCCGCTGGGAGGACATTATTCCTCTCGAAAAAATTCACTCTTCCATTAAGTCGATGGATTCCCGGTGCCCCTCGCGTGACGCCACATTGCATCGCGCGAAACGCTTAACAACATCCGCGCGGGACAAAGTACTCGCGATTAATCGACGCATCCGTGATCCACGATCCAACGAACGTTCCAGGCACGCAACAAAGTCTCCGACAATTATTCATCGTGCTAGCCGATTGCGATTGCCGTGGGCGCGTGGCTACATTAATCACCGTGTCACCGATGAACCACGCACTAACTACGCAATTACACCGGGGCACCGGACCCGGAGGAGGCAGAGAGGTGCGCGCAGCCGTGTCCTTGTTGCGTTGGCCGTTGTTTAGTGACCGTAGTTAGTTCATTATTGTGCTCCCGGGAGAGCAGAGGGCAGGTGGCCGCGGGAAGGGAACGTCGGCTGGGCGTCTGCGAGGGCGGCCGCCCTCCGAGGAGAATGCAGATCACGTAGCTAATTGGTCGGACGACCGAAGTGGCGAACAGCCGTCGGTGACGCCGCTGGGCACGCTCTACTTGGGACGCTCCCCGAATTTGTCCTACGCCAAAATTGCATCGTTCCTTTAATTAAATTGCGTGACCGGTCGACCGTGCACCGTTAAAATATCGCGAACGGGAGATCGCCCGGAGGACACCTGTAGCCGGAAGTTGGAGCACGATCGCGCCATCCGGGGCGGCCCGCAGTGGCCCCTGTTAGTGAAACTCGCGGCACGTCGGATCCCCCGATTCCAATGATTAATCGTCCCGGGTGTAACTTCATCCAGCCAGCCCGTGGATAACGAATCCTATCTTTCCCGGGGAAAGAAGATATATACCGCGGAATTAATCGCGGCAGATTCTGCGAGAAAGTTTCCCAGCTTCGGGAGATTAATCAGATTAATCGGGCTCGGGAGCTTCGGCCGAGGAACGCGCCGCGCCGTTAGAACGTTCGTTCGACTCGCGTTTAAACGCGCTGTACCTAAGTTCCAGCAGCCAGTCGTGGATATTCGGAATGTGTGTCGCGGTGGGCGTCCGAAGTTGCGGGTAGCAGGGCGATCGTCGGAGGGCCGCGAGGAACTCGGCGACGGCGTAGCTTAGACAAGCACTTCGGTCGCGTCAACAGAAATGCTCTTAACTAACGGCGCGCAGTCGAATCGCGTCTTGTTCGAATCTTGGATCCACGCCCACGACCCGGTTCCGAGCTTTTCAACAAATTGAAAGGTGTCTTCCGCGGAGCTACCCGTCACTTCCATTAGACCGAGTCGCGAGCCGGGAAGCTTTTACACCGTATTAACGCGGGACTCGATGCTGCTCGCTATACATCGAAGTCTCATGGCAGACTCCTCTCATCTGCTAGGGCGAGTCGAACAGAGTCCAACGCCCTGCTCAGAAAGAGGACTTTGTGATTCCGTTAGACGTGGCTGGCGGGAAGAGGATTCTCATCCTTTTGTCAATTCTCTGGATTGTTTCCCTGTAATTACATTGATCTCGTCGTGACTTCAATGACGGAAATACCCAATGACGACTGATCGCAACGCGAGAGTCATGGTCAAACACGAAAAGTTTGCAACCGAAGCAACCGAGTAACAGAGCTAAGCTTGCAAATAATAAATGTACTCGTTTCAATATTAATACCTTGAGAATAACCGGGTAACCTTCGAGATCTTACCCTACGTTTACAATAAAGTTTAATTCCTAGCCCCGGGAATCGATTCCCTCAGATTAATTCCAGGGAATTTACCGTAGCAAGTGGAAGCAACTTCGAGCGAAACTTCAAAGTGAAATTGAAGTTTGCTTCGCCGTAGACAAGTATTTACCGAGGAAATGATTGAAATACTGTGCAGTCGTCTGAGCAAAACTTAAAAGAATTTAAGAAGGCGCAAGGAAAACGTCACTTACACAAAGCTCTCTTAAAGGCACCTCTTCCGAAGATTTCCTGAACAAATAGATTCCCAGTTACGAGGCATTCTGAGAAAATAAATCTTCACTCCTTTAATTAAACACATTCTGCTGTTTCACCGAACCTTCCAAAAACTTTCCAACCCCTCGCTAAGTACCATCTCGAACGAGATAAAAAAACGTTGAGCCGTGGGAGAACACTATCTGCCCAATAATCATTCAACCCGCCGTCGAAACGCTCCCCGCGACTCGTCACGGCTGCAGTAGTCAAGAACAAAGCCGGCGAAGTTCGACTCGCGGCGGAAAATCCCTAGACTGGGTTCGTTCGGTGTCCTGGAAGCTGTGACGGAGGAACTTGCAAGTTGGATGGCGAACAGTTCTTAAATAACTGATGCGAGCACCGAATCGCGTCAGATGTCGAGCTCTGGTGGATTTTATCCGGCGACCCTGTACCCTCGAGCAACTTCCAGTGCCGATGTATATAAGATCGACCGACTACTTTTGGCGCCGAACTATCGCTACACCTTACAGCCTCTCCCTCGTGTGCACACCTACCGCCAACTGGCCTCCTTGCATGCATTATTCATCGCAGCTCGTGACTGATACGGGCGACGTGGCATTTTTATCGCGGTTTCGCTTGCGTCTCGCAGCTCGGCGATCCTCGATTTAGGAATGGTCAGCTTCCTCAGAGTCGACGGTCCCTTAGCGTTCCGTGCGAGCATTCACGACCGATTCTGTGTGATTCGGGGAAGATAAATGGCAGAGTAGTATAGATCACGAGGCACAGTTCGAAAGCTTTTGTTATTGTGTGTGTGTGTGTGTGTGGTGCTGTACATTCTGTTGTAAATTTCACAATGTCACTCTGTCTATCTTTGGTGGAAGGGAAGCGTGTGTAGCGAGGAACGACAAAACCTTGATTATCAGGTCGGATAGATACACTGTGTTACAGACACACACAACGAGCTATCAAACATAATTCGAGGACAGAATGAAACAGACGCGATAGCAGTGAGCAGCAGTGAATAGTTCACACCCATGCCTGCGAGTCGAGCTTGAGGAACGTCAGTTGAATACTATTTCATTCTACTGAAACGATAAGCCAGTCTGGTTTCAGTTTTCGGGGTGGTTGCATGCGAGGCAGGTAATCCCACGTCGCGAAAACCGACACGGTGGAATCAGACGCCATTGAAATATCATCCGGCTGCTGCACTGTTTCCTATAAGTAGAATTTCAATGCGATTCGACAGTGGTGGACAGTTCGCAATAAATCAACCCGCTGAATAAGGAAATTCCTCTAAATTGAATTGAAACGGATTAGCGTGCCGAAAGAATCGAGCGCGCGAGTTATGGGCGAATGTATCGCGGGCACGAAAGGAAATCGCATCAGACTCTCCTCGAGCGTGCTGGAATCCTTTCTAGGAAATACCCTGCCCGTTGTGGTCGGGGAGAGCGCGATACCACAATGAAATTCCACGCTGATGTACTGTCTATAGAATGATTCGTCATTATGGGGCGTCGAGTACTGGTTAGAGAGTTACATTTTATTTGCACCTGTTCCGCTCCTCAGCACCTGTGCTTCTTATTCCAATCTTCTGCCAAGCTTCCCCTCCACCAAGCTGTTCTCCGAGTTCGATACGTTGAAAGTCGATGGCTATTGTCCTGCGCCTTTAACAGCTGCATTCACAATGTAAGATTGCAGGCTTCAGAGGAAGCGTTCCATTTAAATCTCTGAAAGACAGCCGCATGCCCATCTTTCTGCCACAGGCGAAACGCAGTCAGTTGTTAAATTTGAGAGACCTCTCGGTGTTTGGAAATTCGAGACTAACAAGTGCTCGGGTGAGCAACGAGACGATAAAAACGCGCGAGTCGATGTTTAGCTTCCCTGGGACGCGTGAAAAGATTCGATTACCCCAATTAGCGTGCGAAGTGTACGAGCATGCCACTCGAGCGACGATGGGCCGTGGAAAAACCTTGAACCAATGCCTTCCAGGTGAAGTGTTAATTAAAACAGCGGCGCACATCGCGACGGCGCGGAATATAAGGCTATTTCGCTCCTCAGTAATCGTTCTAAACGCATCAAATTCAAATTGAAATCCCTGTAAACTCTTACCCGTATTGTGTAATAAAGTTCTGTTCTCAAACCTAACTCAAACCTAATGAATTGACTTGCACACTCAATTTCTTCTGCCCTGTATCAAGCGCTCATCACCCTTCGTTTACTCACTTCATCTCTCACAATCTGCTCCTCCATTCCCACCACCGATTCTCCCACAATCCCTTCGTGAAGATAGAAGCCCTTCGTGGAACACAATCCACGACCGTTCGATAAAATGGACGGTATAGCGAGCAAGACGCTGTTTCGGATAAAAAGCTGACGCGCCGACGAACGGCTCACTCTGACGTACGACTCTAAGTGATTATGAGAGATCGTGGAATAAACGCGAAGCTGCCCAGCCACGGGGAGATAAACGACCGCCTGCGCCTCAGGATCCGCGCGATAAAAAGCTGATTTATGGGTGACGCGACGGGAAGGGACGGGACGAAATCAGTTTCGCAGTCGGTTCGAGCGGTCGCATAATCGGAGGGGTTTCCAGGGGGCTACGTGACCTATCCAGACTCGTCCCATTCGTGGCGCGTCCGTATTGTACCTCGACGGCATTTCGATTTACCAGGCGAAGGCTCTAGTGCCGGTGGAACCGCAAATTTACAAGTACTCGTGGCCTGCCAGGCCCTTCCTCAGCCACCTCTGTTTGCGTCCGTCCGAATGCCTCGCGAACTGCGACTGACGGTTATCTGGGTTACGATTACCGATGGTGTTTCCGCTAAACTTGTCGGACATGCACTTCTCCAGGCTCTCCTTGGAGTTTCAACTCCGGAGAGCCTGGCCCTTGTCCGATTTAATAGAGCTCCGCGCCGCGGGTGTCTTCCTCGAGGATCTTGACGTTGCGGAATGTGATCAAATAGTAAATTGGAATCCTTGGTTGAACGGGGAAGGAGAAGCGTGCTTGTCAATGTTATCAAATGTTTGCATTATCTCGTTACTCCTTCTCCGGTGCTGAGCTTCTTTGGAAAACAAACGTACGGGGTACTCGCGAACTCTCTGAATTATTGACGCGTGCAGTTCCACTCGTCTGTGTCGAGTAAGCAAACGGGACTTGCAGGGGATAATATTGGACAAGTTGTAATTGCGTCTGTTGGTCGAGAGGGTGAAGTTCTAATTCGACGGGGATTAAGTTTGTAATCGCGATGAAGTCGTCGAGTTCGCGTTACAAAATACCGACCCCTCGATCCCAGTTGCGAAGAGTATCGTTGCCAACGATATTTCTACGATGACGTCGCGGAGCGTTTCCTTTTCATTTCTCCCTGTCCCGTGCCACGTCATTTATTTCGCCGAGAAGACAAATTAGCGATCGCGGGGACGGGTTACGATATCCCCGCGACAAATCTCTCGGAGGATCCCAGTGACGTGGCACGAAGCCACGTAAATAACCGCCGGAGCGACTCGGGAGCGGCGTCCAGCCGCGTCTGACTAGAGGCTGCGTATTTTCCACTGCGAGAATCCCTCCCGGTGCCCCGTGACGGCGATAACCGTCGAGCAACGGTTTCCGGCTCATGAATTATTCCACGCATACGTGGCGTTTGCTTCATAAACCTTCGGCCGGCGATCCAGCGGGATGCGTTTGATTCTCCGCGATCGCGGAGTTTCACCGGGAACGCTCGCGCGTATTCCGTTCACGATATTCATCTGTTTGCCTCGCTTCCTTGGATGGACGGGCGAGATCCTTGTTGGTAGCGAGGATTTCTGCCTTGGACGTCGCCCAGGAGCCCTGAATATTGATTCTTTCCAAAAAGGAATTCAATCCCAAGCCTCAGATTTCCTGCCCGATTCAATTGAGATGCTACGCGTCTGGCCGGTGGCCGGCTCATTCTACTTGCCAGTAGCAAACGCTGCATACGCGGCTGGGAATTCCATTTTCGAAGGTAATCTGCGGTAACTCGAGCACGGTTTCAAGTGGTCAGCAAAGAGTAACGAGGACAAGATGGAGAATTCCGTGGTAAAGGCAGGCGGAAGTGGGCTAGGGATAAAACGACGATAAAGTGGAGTTTCCTTTATGGGTTACTGGCGGAGTCGTTCGCGGCAGTGCGCTTCTTTTTTTTTTATTATTTTCAAGTGCCCCACGGGGGTCCCGGGTTCTTAGAAATATCAGGATCCCTGTAGGAATCGTAAAATTCTCAGTTATTCCACTCGGTATTTCGTAAAACCTCGTCCTGTGATTGCTCCTTTCCGCGGGCATTCGTATAAACCGCGCGGCGGTATGCAAAGGCCCTCGCGGGCGTCTTAAAAGTTTCCCAATACTTCGGTTTTCGGGAACGGCCAGCGAGTGGCTTGAAAAATGTCGAGTGGCGAGACGCCGAGCTATCCAGCCGTCCGCTCAATAAAATCCAATACTTTCCGCGCGGGGTCGTCAATTTAGAGGGCTTCGATTAGCAATCGCAGGGGGTCGACGCACTCCAGCCGGGTAAAAGTCGGACAGTTATAAATATGGTGGACCATTCCCGTCGATTGCAAGTCTTTTTTTACTGTCAACGCTCGGTAGATATCCCAAGAATCCACTAGCCTTAAATCGCTATCCGACCGTAACTCGAGAGACTCGAGTCGAGAGGGTGCTTATGTCATCAACAGCGCGGTTCCAGCGAGCACCCATAGATTTCAAGCGAGGGGTGGACCGACTTTTCGGCGACTGCAAACCCTTGTGCCAGGTCTCCACTTGATTTATAAATAATTATACTGTTAGATTGATTTGGGGGGTGAGAAACAGCATGTATCTACAATATTAGACACCAATTCAATTTGGAATGTAACTTGCACAATCACGAGATCGTCCATGGATCTGTGTTTCATTCTAAACGTAAGATGAAACGGCAGTTTCTGGAATCATCTGTAAAGAGAGAAGCTGGCTTAATGAATTCTGCTGATGCAGGCAAAAGTGGCATCTCCATCTTTCCTTCATCTCGGTGAGAATTTTTGACAGACCAACGCATCGAGCATCGTGTTTAAAAGGGACACCCCGTATACTGGTTTATATAGGCGGCCGTCGACTTAAGTAATCGCGCCGGAGAAGGGCTTCCCCGGCTTCGCTCGCGTCTGACCCCACGCTGGCTCGTACTCGCGCCAGCAAGGTGCACGCCATTCCATCTGACCACGACGTATTTATTAACACTCGCCGACAGGTTTGCGCCTCGCGCCCCCACGTGCCGCTCTTAATGGCACCGACAGAGGAAAGCGTAATTTCCTGGTCGAAACGAGGCCACGAGGGCCCGAGCTTACCTCGCCCACCGATGGCCCCGTGACGAAACTAAAGCTCAATGTTCTTTCGGCCACGACACGTGGAAATTACGAATTTCTCTGCTGCGAGCGATCCCGGCGGCTTCAGTTCCATTCGTTTTGACGGCAGAACAAAAGCGACACGGAAGTGACACGGTAATAGAGTCCTAGCCGCAGAAAGGCACAAACGAGATTAGTCTCGCAGGATGCACAGGGAGAGGAAGGAGATATTAACGAAGGAGATATTAATCGTTACTGTCTGGAAAGTCTTTATCGATCGTGTATGGTGGTTGCTGGATTCTTGAAGCTTCGTCCACCAAATAAATGCCCCGTACCCTGGAAAGCAACTCAGCTAAACTCAGCTAAAGGGGCGAGCTATTAAATTCCCCCGGATCGATCCGATAGAATTGGCCGTTTCGAGTGCGATCGCGCGGAGACAACGGGCGCGAAACGTGTCACCGTCCGGGCTTCGTAACTTCGTTGAGCGGACGCAATATTTTTGTGGCTGCGTGGCCGCAACGGGTGAACGCCGAACGAAATTGCGATGACAATAACCGAGTCGACCCGAATTACCGGCATAATCGAATGACAAATCGGCCCGCGGCCCTGCCTTCGAATCCCTGCCGAGAATACCAGTTTCAGTCGATAACTGCATTATTTCCGGCCACTCAGCCCCCTCCGCCGACCTGCGTCACAATGAAATCAGTTTTTCCGTCGACGTGCTCGAATTACTTTCGGCAACGATAACAAAAGAACCGCCCCTCCCATTGACCGCGCGAAATCAGATCAGTTATTTCGGCTTACCGCCCGGTAATGCTGAAATAATTGGCTTAACGAATTCGACTGCCGATACAAAATGTACGAACACGCCAGCGGGGATGAAATTTCCCGGACGTATTCTCTCTGTACACGCCTATTTCCAAGCATCCTCGATAGGTCAATTATCTGAATAGAAACTTTTTTTACTAACTTCTGTAGGAGCCGGAAAAAGAGAGCCACGGCGCCGGGAATCGAACCCGGGCCGTCCGCGTGCTGATCAGTCGCGTTTGCCACCACGGCTACGCCGACTCTCCACGCTCCCTGTCTTCCGAACTCCTCATAAATGGACGCCACCTAGGTGCTGCTACTAACTAAACAACTAAGGGTGTAGCACACACACTAGGCCGTTGCCTAAATGCCAGTATGCCTACTACAGTTCGGCCATACCTGACATATGCGCCGCCCTCGGCCATAATCCAAGGAGGCACGCCTAAGGGGTCAGGAATCCCACTTCTGAAATTGTAGGAGCCGGAAAAAGAGAGCCACGGCGCCGGGAATCGAACCCGGGCCGTCCGCGTGCTGATCAGTCGCGTTTGCCACCACGGCTACGCCGACTCTCCACGCTCCCTGTCTTCCGAACTCCTCATAAATGGACGCCACCTAGGTGCTGCTACTAACTAAACAACTAAGGGTGTAGCACACACACTAGGCCGTTGCCTAAATGCCAGTATGCCTACTACACTTCCTCCACCCAAGCCCGAGCCGAAAAGTTTCCTGAAATATTCACGAATATCGACGTGCTCCCAACGGATTCTCGACACCACTTGGAACACCCTCAAAGCTCAGCTGTTTCGGACACCTTAGAGGCTACCTCTGCGAGCAGTATCCCCGGATCGCGTCAGGTTACGTATCCGTGACTGGAAGCTTCGTCGCTGTTAGTATTCCACGATAATCCCCCGTGCTAGAGACCTGTATGAATGGCATAGCCGTTGCAATCAAGAGGTCATCCCACGGGTTCGTCGTCAAAGGGCGGAAGGGTGGAGGAGACAGACCCGAGGGACGCCTGGATCCTGGTCAGAGAGGCCAGTCACGTAAGCAACGTTACCGAAAGCGTCAAGAGGTCCTTCTAACCGGAAAGTTGCGCCCCGAGTGGCTCCTCGCCATATCTCAGGACGTAATTCCGCGGCCGACGACGCGACAGACGGAGCGGAGGAAAGCGTCTGTGAAAAAAGAGCGCGAGGTTGCGCGAGTCGGCGTTTCCACGATTATGCTGAGCCCTGGATCCCCGTGGCTCGTATTTCTCGTCCTTTAAAGCCAGCACGAGGACACCAACGAGTCCCGTAACGTGCGGAACGTACGGGCGGAGCGCTCCCGTTTCGTCGGACGCCGTGGCCTCTTGCGCGCTCGCGAAATGCGACATCCTAACTTACTTTAGGTGAAATCTCCTCTCCTGCTCGCGTGCCACAGGTTAAAGAGAAGCTAGAGCGGCTCCGCGGGGCTGGGGGCTGGATCAAGACTCGGATTTCCTTGACAGAGTGTTGAAGAAGTGTTCTAAATTCGACGGATTCAGATTATCGCCGCAGCACGGAAGCTGTGGTATTCCGGGTGGTCTGTTTATAATTTGTAAAGTCAGTGTAGACAAGATCGAGCATGCAAACTGAAGTGTTATGAATTGGAAGCCTTAGAATAGCGATTGCAGAGGGAGTGCCTATCTGGAGTCTGGAGAATATCAGCGAGTAGCCTCGCAAATGCTCTGTCTTCTCGGGTTTCAGACATCGTCTGCTCGTACCACTGTTTCGACGAGCTCTAGTCGTCCCGGCGCGCGTTTTTCTATCCGGTCACTGTGCCAGCTTCATCTGTTACCATCTGTCATCTGACTAAAAAGTGGTTTTGACAGCGGGCAACCTAATAAACGTGGCGATAATTCAATTAAACTGACGCCGCTAATGGCTACTTCGTTGATTATGCGTAATTACGAGGCGCGTCGATCTACAGAGCCGCCATTGCGGCCGTCGAGAGTGTTCGCGTTAAAGTAGCATCCTCTGATTCTCAAACGCGAACAGACGGGCCTGCATCCCCGTAAATGCGGCTCCGGCAGCCTCTCTGACTTTCGTCTTTCTCTTTCCCTTGCTCCCATTACGGATGCGCCGCGGCGCGAGCACACTTGCCAGGCCACGGTGCCTCCTTTCATGGCCTGTAATTTAGAGATTCAATAACGGCACGGCTTTAGAGGCACACGTTACGATCGCTTCGCGAATGGCCCCCGGGAAAACGGCACGCGAGAATGTAACGCGTCGGCCCGTGCGTCACATCGGACCCGGGCCTTAACGTGCAATTGGCGCCGGCAAAGTGGCAACGTTAGTGGATTGATCGCCGCGAATGTGGGCCAAACGGGATTCCCCTGCCTACGGTTTGGAACGGTTTAATTAGCTGTTCCAGGCAGTTAATGGGCGCTCAGAGCTGCTAAGGGACATTTGGAAGAGTGTCGTCCTATCAATTACCATCCACCGTCGCGTTAAATCGGAATCGGGCTGCGAAGTCAAGAGCGTCGCGCGCTGACAACTTTAACACCCGGGGCGATAATAATACACCTGTTCCCTAAGATTACAAGAAACGCTACGAAATCGTCCGGAATTAGCAATTCCGAGCCGCGTAATTCTCCCCCCCAGACAAATATCGCCGCGCCAGTGTCGGCGGAGCTGCAATACCGAGACCTAGAAATTTTGCCATGCGAAAATCGGGACGTTTAATCTTGCCTCGGAAGAAGCATCCCGGTCCAACGGTCGAGGCATCGATTCCGCCCGTGCCCCACATCCGAATACGCGGGCCCCTCCCTCTCGCTCCCGACTCGCAGACAGCGGGGTGCGTCATTCCGCGACGGTATTAAGAGATTCCCGTCGCGAGCAGATCATAAAAGTCCCCAGGGGCGCATAACGCGTCCACCCGTGGACGTTTCTCATCCGATAGACTGGCTTTAACGCGCACTACTTTCCGCGCCATTTCTTGGCAACGATCCCTGCCAAGCGCCCTCGAGACTAAACCGCGCGTCGTTCGACGTCCCCCCGTCGTCCCCGCCCCCTCGACGCGAGTTCTTAGGCGGAGACGACGGCGACTCGTCCCGAAATCGTCTGCTGGGATAACAAGGTATTTATTGAGAGGAGCCAACAGCGTTGTACCAGGGAACTTTCCAGCTTGCTGTTGTACGTGGAACTACCCCTAGGACCCGGGATTCGTCCTGAGGAATAGCGTCCTGGGTAACAGAGGAACCTGGAATGCTTCGAGCAATCCCGTGAGTGTTCTACTCTGGACTGTACTGAGGGCACTCAGATGTGGGTTTGATGGGGTTTCTTGTGAGGGGTTGAATGCATTTGAAACTCTGTTCTTTATGAATGATGAAAGACTTGTCTCTCCGGCAACAGCCTCGTCTGGAGGAACGGAAGTATCGCGGGTTCTTCTCTGTTTCGCTGTTAATCGAGCTCGTAGGCGGGGCCTCTTCAACCCCAACAGCTGACTCTGCTCCCTATACTGAAAACCACGCGGAATAAGCCTCGGTCTCTCGGCTAGGGTTGGAGCAGTCAGCCAATTAGCAACGTCTCGTTCCTCTGCGATTTGTTCCTGTTTCGTAAGAGACTATAAAACAACGGAGTGTCTGGAGGAATGGGTAACTCTTCTGCCCCAACTGATTCAGATTATTCAGATCCTCTGCCAAGCAAGACTATTTTCGATCTATTCCACAGTGCCGTGGCTTCGTAACTGCTATTCGTACTTATGTTCCTTACTTGTCCACGTTCAGAAAGCACCTGAAATCCAAGCGCAAGGGCAGAAGGCTAGCAGGAACGTAGAATTTCCAAAGATCGAAACGCTTCTGCCCCATTTCTCTCTACAGCCGCTACGAACGTCTCGAGCAGTCCGGATCGCTCTTAAATCTCTCTTCGAGCAGTTGTGTCTCCCCGCACGAATTGGGGGAAGAGCTTGAAACGACGCACCGGCGACCAGAGCGAACGATCCACGCACGATTTCACGGAGAAGAACGATCCCGGCTGGCCCGTGGCTCCACCCAGCCGCGTGGTTTACGACGATGCAGCAACGCTCGGTGGCACGGACGCGTCCCGTGCCGCGATTTAAGCCGTTTGGCGTGCTGCCCGCCGAGAGACGAAGCTCCTCAGCCTCTACTTCTTCGTTAAGTTGCGACTGGCCCCGGGCATTTTATCTTCCGCCTCTGCGCTGGACTTTACCAGCCCGTTGGTGTAATTTACCGTGACGTAAAAAGGTCTTACGTCTGAGACCGTGCCACGATACCGCTGGCAGGGCACGCGAAATGGCCAGTAGAGTCGTGTTAACGGGGCGGAGGGAATGAAGGACGGGGAGGGCGTATCGATAAATGGTGGCGCGGTCCGCGAAGTCTGCGTGCGGAAACTGCCAGGAATTCTCGCGGCGGGTCGCAGTGCGCCCTTAAGACGTGTGACAAAACGTGGGATCATCTTCAATCGGGGCCAGCTGGCGCGCAGTTCCGAAGAATCTCTCGTGCGGTACGTCAACCCTCCTCGGGGCGAGAGCTCCAGATGCAGTTTTAGCGACTGGCCGGAGTTCGAGAAAGTTTTAGAACAGAAGGGGACTTGAGAGAAGTGCAACCTCTCGGATTTAGTGGACACGTCAGTTACAGTTTCGCGTGATACATTTTGTGGTAGGTGCAGTGACATCCGACGTTAGGTTACAGGATTAAAGGCTAAAAGTTTCATTGATTTCTGAAAAAATTGCGAAGGTTCCAGTCTGGTGGAAGAGTTAGCCTCGCAGTCAACCGAATCGCGAGGTGTCAAGAATAACGGCGCACTTTGGCCGCCATGGTTTTTCTTGATTTAATACCAGCGCATGGCCCGTGCCGTTGAAACTGTCGATGGTAAAACTTCCCCGCCGTTACGGCAGACTTTAAAGCGAGAGGAATGCAGAGGGGCGTGCTCTGAAAGTGAGACTTGCAGCTGGTTTCGGCTTTAGTTCGGGGAAACGGATTACCGCGGTGTTTCGAAACGTTGTTGCACGATGGAGCTGCTGGAAAGTTTCGTAGGAAACCTGATGCGATGGCCCCCATAAATCGGGACAAGTGTTTAGGAAAGATTCAAAAGAATCTGTGCCCCGAGTCCGAGTCGAATTGTCTGTTACACCGTCTTTCTTAAAGCAAGTACTGGAATTCAAAGTTTTTAGAGGAAACCTGGAAGCAGGCGAATTAATTAACGCTCTTCGCCTGACCCGCGAATATGATGTGTAGGGATGGCTGAGGTTGAGCGGGAAATTGAGTATACAGGTCTTTAAAAACGATACTTTAATAAAAAGAAATAGAATTTACTTGTGCGGACGCGAAGTAGACCCGATGGCAACCGATCACAGAATGCCCTTCCGCCCTCGGGCCGATTCGCACTTCCTTTGCTTCTAGCGACCCGGTCATAAACGGTCGCACGCGAGTCAAGCGTACTCGCCGAACCGACAATACGCTGACTAGGCGTAGGGAAAAAAAACCCCAGGCCCGTCGCTAGTACAGGGCTGCAGCCTACAGATGCACCTTTCGAACCAATTCGGAGGGCCAATAAACTCTCGTCGGGGGTGGTTTCCCCTCGGGACAGGATCGAAAGAAGCGGAAATTCGAGTTTGGCAGCGTGGCGAATGCGGAAGGAAGTGTAAAAAGCCTGGGCCGCGTCTGAGGTATGAATTCCAAAGAGGGTTGCGGCACGATGGAGCCCGATAAAGCGTTGGTTCGCGCTACTTGCGCGCGATATTATCTTATTCACCCGGCTGTGCCGAGCTACTTTGAAGGCTGAGGATGCGTTTCCGCGTTGCACGCGCCTTTTCCGCGGTTTTATCTCGTTTCCTTGCCGCAACCGCGTTGTTTGAAGAGTTAAAGCCCCGTCCGCGGAGACCCCTTTGCACTGTTTCGCCGGCTTCGAGCGAAACGCCGTCGACGAATCGATACGCCCCGCGTTGCGGGTACGGGAATCCCGTTATCTCGACGTCGAAACCACATATATAATCGAAATTGATGCAACTCGCCGGCGAAACGAAACCCCGAAACGGCGGAGGTTTCGTTGTATTTACGCGATATTGTTTATAATCGCGCGGAAATGCGCTGCAGGGAGTGTTAGCGATTCATCGCGCCGCAAAATAGTATTTGTTCTGGTTGGTCAGAATAACGGTGAGTGGTAAATAAATTATCCGAAGCTCATTCGCTTTCATTTATTTCGGGAGTCCCAAAGTTAATTACCTATGCCATCGCAGTATATTTCGTTTCTGACTATTTTTACCCAGCGACCCATTCATCGAAATTTTCACGCCGCTTTAGCCGACGGTAATTATATTCCTTGGCTGTTCCATGCTGTACCAAACTCGCCCAATATGTTAAAACTCCTCGAATAAAGCGAATCCTTGCGACGTACTGCGCTAATTACGCATCGGGGAGAAAAACGAGGGAAAGTGGCAGAAGCGGTTTTGTTCATTGAAAATTCGCTGGTCCATGCATAATATCCGGGACGGAAGCTACCGGCGAGACGCGAATTTATATAGGGATGTTTGGAAACGTACGAAGAGAGGGAGGATAATAATCAGGCGGGTGGTGAAACGGGATGAACAGCTGGAGGGGGAAATAAAACGATACACCGATGTTCCCAGAACTATGTTATGGACGAAATAACATCGAAACGAAATGGCCCCTACGACAACGTCCGTTCCAGCGCGCAGATATCCGCGGTGTGCACGCCGTCGCGCATAAACCCACCCACATAATTGCTTTTCGGGGCACCCACGAGGAAACTGTTAAGGAAGCTCTGAGCTCTCTCGATACCAGTAGCCGTGCAATCCAACAGAGGATCTCCGGGATCCACCGACCGCGTCCAGTTTTCACTGCAATGCTCTTTTTGGAATATGACGCGCAGGTAGATTGGTCTTTGATGTACGAAATCGAAAACCCCTGTGAAGCACGTCCGCCGGTATTACTGCTCGTATAAGTAGACAGGATTCATCCTTTGAAGTCGTCGAGAGCTACGGAATCTAGAGCAGAGGGGTCCCTGGTGATTTAGGGTGATTAGAGTGACGAGGTAGGTAATAAATTAAAGTGCATCGGGGGCTGCGCTCATTATGCACTAGCGAAGGTTGTCCGGCGAGGGTGAAAAGTGCCAGTTTCGAATAGTTTTTGTAGCACGTGCGCCCCGAACAGCTGTACGTCTCTGTCTGGAAGGGGGCGAAAGAACGTACGATGATGAATACACCCCGTTAGCCACTCGCGCGTATCGACTAGAAGAACAATTCTGGTGCGCGCGTGTAGCCAGCTTCCTGGCCGTCCGCCGGCCTGCCGGAAACTGCCAACCATCGCAATATCGGGGCAGCAGTTACGCGAAAAGCCGGTCAGCGAGATCGAGATTTATTCGCGAAATTGAGAATTCGGTTGTGCAGCAACGCCCCGCCCGCCAGGAGTGCATATTTCACCGGCGTTTCGACTTTCGCAACCAGCCTCTGCTCATCTCTCCGCCATAAAGCTCTCGTCCTTTTTCCAACGTCTCCGTATTTGTTCCACTCACGGAAAGAGCGGATTGTATTGGGAACGATGGACGAACCGTCCGGTAAACTTTCGTCGAATTTCCTCGGCTATCTGTCCTGAAATTGTTCCCTCGAAAAGGTGAAATAGCAATAGAAAGTAATAGAAAGCGGGTCCACCTTCGTGCGGAGCATTAACAGACGTCGCGTCTCCATTCTGTTCCATATTTCCCCTTAGCTCTAGTGGATCGACAGAGGATCGTGGTATCGCTTAGAAAGAACGAATTACGCGATACTAACGAATAACCTGAGCTATCGCGAAACACAGTTCCGCGTTCCCAGAAGGACGTCGGTGGAACTTTAGTGATTTATGCCATTGAATTATTTCGCCATGCATTAATCCAACGCCCCGCCGGAACTTCCGGCTAGTTGCTGCTCCTGGACATGGCCAGCGCATCGGCCAACTTTTTCCGCGAGTTTTCGTTTCCTAGCTGGAAAATGCTGGTACCGTCTACGTCGAAGCTGCTTCCTGTTTTTCAAATAAATACATCGAGGCGGGGATGGGGCGATGCCTCGCCGAGAAGAATGGCCATTCCTATCGAAACAGTTTTGGCCGTGGCTGAACCATATCGATCTCGATGGGCAAGAACGGCAGGCGAAGTTTGCGGAAAGTTTAGCGGATAGAATTCTAGCGGCGTGGCGCCTTAAGAACGGGGCGAGCTACGGCTGGGAATAAAGGCGGGGACGAGATTTAAGGACAATGACTGTTTGAACTCGTAATTAGGGAAGTTGCAGGTTCGCAACGGTCCCGGAGGGTCTCCGGGGCCCCTCCTTTTGTCTGTTGACAGGCGAGGCTGGACCTGAAAGAACCGTGGCAATTCGAGCGCTACTTCTATCCGCAAATATTTTACCTTCGATCACCCAGTTGTCCTTGCTCGCGGTGCGTATTTTCCTTGCGGAGCGATTGGGCCAAGTGTTCTTTTAATGGAGAGCGCTGACAATCGCTGAAGCGCTTGCAAGGACGATGAAACAAGAGAGGTGGTAAGAGGTCGGTGGAAATTTGCGGGGCACACAGGCTGGACGTTAATTGCATTTCATCGAAATTGGCCGGGGATACTGTCGAAGCTTGACAAGATTGAAATTGACAAGTTCGCGCGAAGCCGCAACGGTCGAGTTTGTCGGCGGTATATCCAGTTTAATTTGTCAAAAGCAAAGTTCCCATGGCGCTGGGGCACGCCAAAAGCAAATGGCATGTCACCCTGCCAGGTGTAATTCGTCATTACTCGCTGAAGTTTAACTGGTTTAATTTTGCGTGATTCCTGATCTACGCTCAGGTTTGTTTGGCGGGTCGCAGCAAGCCTGAACAATCGAGGAACAATTTGCCGGATGGAATCGTTTCCTATAGCTCCTGCGAATGTCTGGCTGGAATCCCTCTCTCTCTCTCTCTCTGAAATCCGTCGAGCATTCTGTCCCGTTCATTGTCTTAGATAAGAAGCAGACAACCGCGATTTACATGACAAGAGCCAGCGGAGCTCTCACATCGATTTCACCAGCTCGTAACGAGCACGCAGTCAAAAGAAACGACCAGAGTCCCAGGCAGCCGACATCGCAAGTACGGATGACGTTGCAGAAGAAAAAGTTTCGGTGTGTGCGGCACGGGCGTAATCAAGGATGAGAAAGTTCCGCGACACAGGCTCGGGCCTGAAGAAACGAGGTAGGTGGGCTGGATTACGGACAATGATAAGTCGAACTCGTAATTAGCGGAGTTGCTGAAGTTGCGCGGCTGTCTGAAGGAAACCAGGCGCGTGTTAGAGTTTCTTTTCCTTTTTGAGGACGTCCACCCCGACATCCCTCTGCAGAGTGCGCGGAAAATTCGCGATTTTTTTTAGAGTTCCGTAACTTTGCGATGTGTTAATACATTGCCCGAAGTAACAAGGGATTCGGTGTCCCTTCCTTTCTTCAGCTCTCGAAATATAAAACACTGTAGCCGTAGAATTATTGTTGACGTAGCACTATGAAACATGGAACCACTTTATAAATAGGGAGACATCCATGCTTCATGCTTCTACAGTCTAACGTCCAGAAGAACGTCGACGCGGTTTTATTAAAAACTGTCGGCTGAGCAACTAATTAGCCTCTAAAGAGTCTCGCCCCTGATTCTGGGCGAGGTCGGGGATGAATTATCCGCCACCAAGGGGTGGGATAGTTAAAGCGATAAGAAGTTCCTCGCGGAGATCTCGAAACGTGTTATTATGGTTTCGCGGCGAACCGTGTAATTACGGCCCCCGCTCGTTGCGATTATCGCGTCGGTGTACCTGGATTTTAAGCTAATTATCCCCTCTCGCGATACTTTATTAACGCTTCCCTATGATAACGTCCGCTGCAATGTCGGTTCACACGCGGTTTTCTGCTTTTATTTCGTTCGGGTATCGCGATATCAAAGCTCGACGATCGAGCCTCTCGTTAACTCTTAATACGTTTCGTTATCTCCGTAGCGAAGCAAGGCTTGAATTACACCTGAAAATAGGGCAGAATTTTGATCGCGTTTCAATTGATCAATTACAAAGAAATATCCATTCGAACAAAATTCACTTCGGAATTCTTCGATGCCAGTGATTCGCAGGAGACGCGATATAATCAATCTACGAACACATTTGCGACGATGACTAAACGCGGAGAACATTTGACTCGAACTACGGGAGCCAGTAAATAATAGAAATCAGCAATTTGCCCGGTTCGCCGTTTCCACCACCGCTTATTATTTCATTGATGAGTGTCGTTCCTAGCAAAACAGCACCTCGCTGGCCCACAGAATTAGCATTGGCCAGTATGACGTTAAAACGCAATTAGTTATTAATCCCTCGCACAATACAGCGACGGCTGATGAATCCGCCAGATTGCCCATTCCCCCGCATTTACAGTATACCGCATTATCGAGCCCGGTCGTATTCAGTGTTCGTATTTCCCTCGAGTGTTGCCCCGTGATCGCGATAACTCGAGCACCAGCACTTTCATCGTCGCGCAGCTACATCCATCGACGCGTCGACGTCGATTTTCGACGCTTACGGCGCCGTCCCGGCAGATTATAGGTTGCGAGGACAGGGGTAAGTGGCTCTCGGTGTAGAACTCGGTCAAGAAGCAGGAAATCGATCGATTCAGATGAATGCCTATTGAAACGAATTTCGCATTAGAGGGAAAGAACATCGCGAAACCTTGGACAAGTCGATTGATTAGAGTAATCTCTCGGGAAATGAACTCTTCACCCGAACATCCACTTTACCCTCCCTGTAATGGCCCCGCAACATCGTCGGAGCATAAATTGATAAATAATTCTCTTTCAGATTTTCGCGGAAGCTGAATTAAGAATAACGTTCATATCTTAAGGAAATAATATTCTATCTCCTTGAAAAGAAAAAGCTTTCAATAGAACACTACCCTGTTCTCGGAACGCAGTGTCTAATCAGAATTTTCCCCAGGCGTCTTTCATTTATCTCGCCTTCACTGTTCAACTGAACGCAAGATAGACGCCGCAGAAGCGAAATTGAATACCTAACTCGACGTACACAAACCAATGGCAAAAGCAATTTCGTATCCTCCTGCACGGGAACATATTGTAATTCCATCCACCGCGACAGCATTGTTGGATGCGCGGCGGGGTTCGCGTTGCCTTTTTGTCCAAGCGTCCATTCTTCACGGAATCCATCTATATGCGCATTCTCGTAACCGAGACGTTCTCGTGGCTTTTCGAGCAACGATGGGAGCCGCGAACCCGGTCTTTGCTCGCGGAAATCCCCGGCTCGCTAATGGCGAGGCCACGATCGCGCTGGAAAGCCGGGCTGGTGGCGATTAAGGGTTGACTTCTTCGCCACCCCCCCCCCCCATCCCGCCACCCTACCCAGACGATATTCTTAGGGCGAAACGACTTCGTCGGTGGCCCCGACCGGAACGAATTTAATACAAATTCAATGGGACGTCGCGGGTCGTTTATGAATTTCATACGTTCCTCGCCTCGGCGAAGAAAATAGACGTTTCCACGTTCATTCTTCCCCCGGAATAAAGGACTCCTCCGTCCTTGTTTTAAAGATTCGAAGGGGTTCCCCGTCGTCGGCGCGCGTTGCGCGCTATCGGAGGAATCACGGTTTAAACTCCCGGTGCTCGGTCGAAGGGTGGTGGCTCGAAGTAAATTTGAATAATACGAGGAATAAGGAGCTTTATTACCGGCCAAGGCTCCTTTCTTCCCCTCGGCTCTTTTCTTTTCCACGGCCAGGCCGAGAGGGGGGGGGGGGCGCATTCAAACCGACGCGGGAGGGATATTCCAAGAAAGTGTTTAATGGAAAATTCAATGGGACGGCTGGGGAAATGCTTATACATTTTACATGCCGAGGAATGGCCAAGAGAACGGCCCGGCTTTGGTGGGAGAAGAAAGACGTTCGGATCGAAGAGTTTTCTTTGCGGGGACTGGCGAGCTCATTCGATCTTCGCCATTCGCCCTGGCTAACGACGGATAAATCCACAATGGCCGCACCTTTCAGCCGTGTTTCAATGCCGGAACGAGGCACTAAACGATTGTTTCAGCCTCCAAGCGTTTTAACCCAGATTCCAGGGGAAACTGGCGGCGCAGTTAAGACGTCCGAGCGGAGACTTGTTTGATAATTACGGAACTTCTTAATCCGATTAAAAAACGGAATACGCTCCCGAACTCGGGCCCATGAAAGTTGTTCCGGTCGTCTTGGAACTCCCGGCTTGTATAATTTCTCCTAATCCGCAGGAATTTGAGTCCTGACCGAGGAAATGCGATACTTGGCACTCTTCCGTAGACAGAAAACGAATTGAGCTTTTATACGGAGCACCTTCTTTAAAACCATATCTTCTTTACTAAATCGCTTTTGCGGGGTCAAGGATAATCCGCCATTGACCGGATGCTCGGGCCATCTTTCGGAAGTTGGCCCACATTCCCGTCGTGGAAGACGGACACGAAACAATTGCGATGCATTTTCGTTGAATGCTTTCGATGAGTAAGGCTCTTCGAACTTGTTTAGCAAATTTCCGCGTAGAATGATCGACGAGGGTGGCGTGGAGCATGGCAGAGGGTGAGTGGACGCAGAGCTTTCGAATTTAATCAAGTTATTTGGCAACGATCGCGTTAGGCGGATGCGTGGGCCCCTTTGTCGGCTTCCGGTGTTCGATTCACGATCGCCTTTCACCGGATGTGGTGGCGAGGGTGAGGACATCCTCGAGCGCCAACTATCCCGTGATCGACAAGTTGCCAGAGTCGGTAAAGTTTATTGGCCCGGATGATCGAGTTATCAGTGGCGAAACATAATGGCGCGATTTCGCGGTAGCCTTTGCCCTCTGCTCGGATCTGTATGCCGAGAATTGTAGACTGGAGAAGTGGGATTGCGAGATCATTCTGTCCCCAAATGTTTTACTATTATACTTCAGAAGTAATGCGCCGTCAATTTTTCGCAGACTATATCCACTCGAAGTATTTTCAGCAAATTCTCTCCCATTCGCAGAGACAAAATATAAATATTCCGAGGGAATCGCAAAGTATTTCCCTCGTCCATTGTGCTCGTTCATTGTGGTGGCCACTGTATCCGTTTCCGCGCGATACATTGGCTGGGCGTAACGGATATCCGCGTTTGTTTGCGCAACCATGAATCGGGACCCGTGCACCCAGGATCACAGATTCTCCCGATAATGTGTCATCGGTGGCCCGTTCGTTCAACAAATTACTCACGAAAAAGAGGGACGAAATGGTGGAATGATAGCGGACCGAAGTATATCTGCATGCGGGCGCATTTGGATAAGTTTCCACATTTATACAGTATCGTTTTTCGGTTAATTACCCCGGTGAAATTCACAGTTCAAATTCATCACAGCCTTTGGTCACATCTATCGCGAATAATAATTATGCGACTGCTGCTGTTAAATTAATATCCGTTCCGTCTTGATTAAGCAAAACTTTCCAGGATTCTGCACTTTGATCTTTACTTACCGAAACCGGTTATCTTCCTTTCCGTGCCATAAAGGCGACGCCAAAGGGTAATCGTGGTATTCTCCACCTCCGTGAATCGCGACACTCAGTTTCAATAAAACTTCTTTCTCACGTGCCTTCGAGGGAATATCTCATAGCTCGCGCCTCAAAACGATTTAGAAAGCATGCAAGTAGGAGGCTTTAGGGAACACGCGCCGTCTTTCGACGGTTCCCTGAGGGACAGACCCGAGGCGCGATTCACACCGAGTAAGTGGAACGAGGCGGTATTAGTCAGACGCGGGATGCGAACCTATAACACCGCGTCGAAGGAAATCCCTGTAATTTTATCTCTGGACGATGATCCTCCCTACAGAGTGGGATGCCAATACTGGAGCCAAGAGCCATCAATCAAACAAATTATTATTATTATTATTTATTAATATCAACGGGAGAACCCTTGGTATACAAAAACAATGGTAATTAGTATAGCGCATTTCGAGTCTGGTAAACATCACATAACAAAACAAGTAACATAAGCCTAGTGTGATGACCGCGAGAGACATTTATACGAAAAGTCGACTAAGCAATTTCGAACGGAATAAATCATGCGATGCAGAGAACACATCAATGTCCATGAGGCATCGGTTCGCCGAATCCATGGCTGTATTAATGGGATCGGCCGTTTTTGGCCGTGTATTAACTTATAGAGAAACACCAAATCCGAAACAACCCTCCGATCACTGAGGGTAGAAATCCTTATTTTCCTAAGTGCAGGACTACGGTCATGGTGAAAGAACCGCATCGGACAACCCGAAGCACTCGAGGAAATGATAAATAAAAAGTGGCAGCAAACCTTCAAAAAGGAAGGGACAAAATTTCATTCGACCAAAGTCATCGAAGAACTCCATGTACTCGAATGTCCTGTGGAGAAACGATTATTTATTGATCCTCCGTGGCTCAAAGTGTCATGCTGGGCGGAGAGAACAATGTCAGATGAATCGAAAGTTCGATGTGGACAGGGCTTAACGCAAAAAGCACAGAATGCACAGAGGTTTGCTAGGCACGTGCAAGAAGGAGGGCGCGCGAGATCTCTGGGACCTTTATCGAGTGGTCGGAATCCCGATATACCCGATGCCAGCATTCTCGGCATCCTCGACGACTCCCTAATGCGACTTTGAACGGCAACCGCCGCGGAACACAGAAGGAAAACGCGGACCCGGGGACAAGAGTGGCTCCCGATGGCTGTCGCTATCGTTAACGATAGTTACCGCGTCATCGAGGGGAACGATCTTCCTGGGCAAAGTTTGAGCTCTATGAAAGGAAATTGACTCGTTCCCCATCCCTCTGGGAACGATACACTCCATTCGTGTCTAATTTTTACCATCCCCAAGTCGAATATTCCTGCACCTGCTTTGAAACAACTCGCAACGTTTCGATAGCTCTCGGTTTCCTCCTGCTATTGATGCGAGGAAACGAATGGATCGCCGGAATGTATTAATCATTTTCAACAGCGATAATTAGGCGAGAAAGTGTGTACAGCGGTCCAAGGATCGTTTGGGAACAATTAATTCGGTTTAGCCAATTATCGTTGACGTCGTTTTGGCGGAGTGATGGAGATTGATTCGTCCCAGAAAGAACTTTCCTTCTAGGGTGTGGCGGAACGAAACTTTCCGCCGTGACGTGGATAAATTTGCCTTTCGCCGACCACGTTTCGGCGGACAATTTTATCGTGTAAATTAATATTCGGCTGGGCTTTCCTCGAGTTTACGTGCACCGTGGAATATTTCGTCGTGCAATGTATCATCAGTCAACGGAGGGCGAACGGAGGAAACAAAAGCAAGAGGAATAGGGGGGGGGGGGAGGGGGTAGTTTCTTTCGAGTTGCACGGAAACTCGCGGGAACGATGAAACTTCATGAGACGCGACTGGCCGGAATCGAGGAAAAAGGATAAAACGCCCCGGCTCCGGGATTGACCGTTCCAAGATGGATTACTCTTAATAAACTCCCCGACACGCGCCGCGCGACAGATTAAAAAATGAAAGTAGAAGAAAGAAGGTGGGGAATGAATGGCAGACTGGAGCGCCCGCGACTAGGTATAATAGCGAATCCTGCGGAATGAAATTGATTATTAAAGTTACGAAAGTTATGAGTTGGGCGCAGCTGAATGCATAAAAATACGAGAGAATGACGACTGCATCGCGGGACGTTCAATTGACTTCTTCCTTTCTATCGCTCCTCCCCTTTCCCAATTTTAATCCCCTGGAAATCTTCTTCTGCCTTGTATTCCAGGATTAATAATCTTCCGTAATTTAATAATGAAAGGCTAACGAGGAAAAACTTGGTAGCTTGCCTCGTGACTTTATAAGTTGCTTGACGAGCTCTTTCATGGCGATGTTTCCACTTGCAGTTGATATTAACGCCTTTTTATTAAACTTGGGAAATACCAGTCCTTGGACGCTAGAGTTTCCTAACTTTTTCTTCTACTAAAGACGGCTTAATGTTTCTGTTTGTAGCTACTGTCGATGACTTAAAATTAGCTCAAATTAATCGACTTCGCTCCGAAGTCATCCTCTCTCCGTTTCTTCTTCACGCTTAAAAAATCGCCAGCCGTTCTTCGCCCAGATTTTAGAGTCTATGCAAATGACTAGCCCTTCGTGGGAGACGTTCCCATTCACGATCGACTTTAATCCCAAAGTGATCCTCGGCCAATCTTTCTGCTTTATTCCAAAGGAAACTTATAATTGCCCTTTGACGAGGCAACAAGAGTTGCATAAATCGAATGGGCGACGCGAGAACGTTTCCATTCACGCCCGCTCTATTACGTTCTTCCGTTACCCTCTCAGTAGCCGATCCACTCGGAATAGGGAAGGGGATTATAACCGCCTGTCCGTTGCAAAACGGCATCGACGGCCTGTAATTACATTCGCCCAAGTTGTCAGTCGCCTAATTAGTGCCGTGCAATTATAAGGGCGAGGACGAGGCGACGGTAGCCAGAGGAACGTTCGAAATGTGCAACGTTCGCGATCAAATCAGTCGTGGCACCCTATATTCTCCAGCGGGAAGGCGACTTCGTTTCAAATTGCAGAAGTGCCTCCATCGAGCCGCGTTCTTACGAGCTGCCGTTTTTCGTGCTACGACCTTGGTACCTGCAATCATTTCGATTTAATTAAAAGCCATTCGCGCTGGCTGCAGCGTGGAGTGCTCGTCACGTTCACATAAAAGCGGGGGCTAATGGGGAAGTCGTCGCGTGCATGAATGCGTGCTACTGTACGGTGGTTGCCGTTGAAGTTGAAAGGTAACAAAATATCCTGAGGGCTATCAGGTTTAATATTACCGAGGATGTCCAGATTGCATTCAATGTACACAGAAGTCAGGGATTGAAAACTCGTTAGTAGCAGGACCATCGAGTTTCCTCAACTTCGGCTTCGCTGGTTTATTAAAATTTCCATTTTCGGTGGTGTTACAGGTGCCATTTTCACGGAGGATCAGAAAGACAGTCCTTCGGAGCTCGCGTTCAAATATGCCATCTACAAGATCAACAAGGACAAGACTCTTCTGGCTAACACCACGCTGGTCTACGATATACAGTACGTGCCTAAGGACGACTCTTTCAGGACATCCAAGAAAGGTGAATCACGAAACGTCCCATGCCATTCGACAAGCTGCACGCGAAACAATTGTCAGCCCAAATTGAACGAGTAGGAACGAGCTTCGGGATGAAATAGAAGAAAGATTATCACGCTCATTCGTTCAGATTAAGCTCGGCGTAATTATTCGGAGTAGATTCGTGAGAATGAAGCGTTCAGTTCGTTGTGAATGTAGAAAATGAGGGGAATATGAGGGAAGAGCAGCTTTCACAATGACTTATTCTTCTAAATTTGTCAGCGTTCCGGCGGACGACGAAAATTACGCTCGTCCCGCCACATGTAACAGAATTTTACAGTTTCTGGACCACGTTGACCCACATCGCATCCGAAACAGCGTCAAAAAGCTCCCTGGGAAATTGCAGCGAAGGCAACTGCGCTTTCCCTGCACGACTTCTTCCTGCATTACATCTTCTTCCGCCAACAAGCGTCTCGTTTTTCTCTCGCTCTCTCGAGGCAACCCCTGCAGATTCCCCCGTATTCAAGCCCCGGCGCCAACGCAGGAGCGAAACGTATTTAAACGCCTCGAAACATCCAGAATCTAGAGCGAGCATCTCGACACGGGAACGTTACGGCGCCGATAAGGCACGAATTCCCGTATCTGATAAGACCAAGGGGCACTCGAGCCCCGACACTTTCTATTCCCAAGCTTAATAAACGCCAAAGTCGGAGCAATCGGTCGGACTCGCTCCCTTACGTTTTCTGTTGCCACTCTCAAATATTATTCCTCCGTCGCGCAACGGAGTTCTCGTCTTTGCTACGCCTCGATGATAAAACTTACGCGCCTCGGGTGCTCGTACCTTTTCACGCTCGCAATGGATCCATTATTCCTTCTGCGAGCGCTACTTTGAAAGTTGCAACGTAAAACCGCGTCCCTGCTTCTTCTCGCGACAATAATATCGATCGAGGAAATGTTGTCAGCTCGTCGAGATGTGCTTTCAAAGTGGCGTGAATTGTTGTGGGTTCGACGAACTTTTCCCGAGGCTTTCCGTGGAAAAGGGAGTAAGATGTCTTTTCAATTATGTTTCCTGATGGTTTAATTGTGGCACGCGGTGTCACGGAGGTGTGAGATTTATCAGTGCTCGTTTTTAGAAACAAAAGGCGATACTTGGATTTCCAATTTATTCAGTATTCTGTTCGATGTACAGCAGTGTTAAATAATCCACGTGATGCGTTGTGTACCGAATCCTCTACAACACTTTGGGGAATGCTTTTCCGCGGCGCCCAGTTTCTTTACCACGATTCGTCCCGATTCCGAAATTTTTGCTACTCCCTTATCACATTGCTATTACGATCCTCGAGCTCGTAATCCCCCAATGGGTATCCGCGTGCCTGAGATCAGTGCTCCGCGATAGTCACCTGAAAACTATCCCGTAAATGTTGCAAAATGACCACCTCGTTTTCCATTAGCGTAACGAATGGCCACCGATATCCTCCCGCAATACGTTCTATTTACACGAATTCTATTTGCGCGCCGCGTAAATCTCGGGGCTCGCAGGGTGCCTGGCGGCATCCCCTTTAAAGGCCTCCACCCCTTTCGAAACGTTCGCCCCGCGGCTGAAATCATGTTACACATTGGAACGAGGAATCGTGGATTAGCGAGGCAGGGGTGTTTCCACGCTCCACTAGTGGAATTAAATCGTCGCATTAGCGAGCAGGTCGACAAGTGGAGTGGCGAGCATTCAATCCTCTTTATTCAATTGTGCAGTGGGATTCAGGGAGAACCTATCCTCCCTTGATCTTCTACCCAATCCTCGTCCGGCAATTACAGCCTCCTCGTGGATTCCTCTTCCGGGGCGTTGCGATCGCGTCGCTAGGAAGCTCGAGCGCGTTTGTCGTCGATGAAGAGTGAAAGGTGTGCCCGAAGGTGGACGCGGCGAGCCGCTGGCCAGAATTTATGCAAAACAATTCCACGGCCGAGTCAGCCACCGCGAATCCATTGCAATGTTTCTTGCCATTCGATCGTGTACGGCGAGCACGAATTGCGAGCCGTAAATCCGAACGGGCGTCGATAAATTTACAACAAAGTTCCAGCCTGCCGCGAATACCTGTTCCGTCCTGAACGCCGAATGAAATTATTGGGGCCCGAAGACACTTCATTTCCCAGCGTCGCGTGTTCCCCGTAGGCGTACACTACTCGGGATGGTGCAGCTGCATTTCCCAAACTGCGGTACATTGCGCCTTCGATCAACTTAGATATTCGCGAGTTCGTGCGCGCGAGGCGCTTCGCAAGTGAAATGGGGATTTGCCGTAACCGTTGCGCGTATCGAGGGTGGCAAACTTTTCAAATCGCCACCTATTTCGAAGAGAATACCCACGCGTAACTGTAATTCGCCTAATCCATCCGAACGATCTACTCGAAAACGTGGAAACCTAGAAGTAAAGAGCAGTTTCACTGCTGAAACCATCCGTCGACAATACTGAAGCGGCGATCTTGCATTTTATAATCCACTTAGGTTAATCCGCAGGAATTAGACCCACAACCCTGGCCAGCTACACGAGCGGGTTCCAAAATAGCAGACCGCAGTGTGGTCACCAACGTGCCCCAGGATCACCATTTCACGAAGAAGATTCCCCTCGCGGCATAAATAAGCTCGGGGCGTCCTCCCAATGGCTGACATACCGCATCCACCTAGACCTCTCGCGTTTAAAGATATTCGAGGCTCGCCTGAAAGGATTTCTCATTTCCAGAGGCTTCGACTCTTCCTCCTCTGGAGATGGAAGCAGCGGGACCTCCTTCACCACCCCTCTCGCCCACTTTTCCTGCTTTCCCTTCCCCCCGCCCCACTCGCTTTACGGCGTCTTCCATCGCAATAAATCTTAGAGGGGACCGCGAGTCTGTACACATTTTTTCTTCTTTCCTGTCGGGATCCCCGCGACGCGAACTTAATGTCGCGTGCCGGCACGTCCAACCCCCTCGCGGAACCTAATGTCCCGTTGTAGATTTAAAGGGGACAGGCTCAGGATCTGGCAACCGTGACGTCTCACTCGGACTAAGGTGCCAGCTGATGTTTTCCTCGTTCTCACTGAACAGGTGCACTCGCTCGTAGGATCTTTCTTTGGTCATCTATTGTACGGTCATTTCTTCAACATCCAACCTCGTCATTTTAGTGGATTTCATTTCCTTTGGTGCTGAGGTGGCCCTCGCCTATCGAGGATTGATTTTGAAGTTTACTGGACGATTAGGCTCCCAGGCGAGGCACTAGTCAGAGGCGAATCGTGGCCGTTTTCAATGAGCATTAATTTCCGCGTGATTTTTGGCACACTACAGTGACCCTTTTGTTATTCTCGATAGTGGCCCGGCCACAATGATGTCACCACGCCGTGGAAAATATAATTTGCATGAAATTACGAGCATTGATATTCTCAGCGGCGCATGGCAGTGTAACAACGCAGGCCACAGCGCGAAATTTCTGCCACGGTTGTTCGGATTTATTCACCGTTAAACGTCGACTCCTGATCGTCACTTCGACGAGCGCGCTCGACGTGGCAACGACAGCACCAGAGAAATACGCTGACGGGACATTTTTGAAACATTTTCCCGTGGAAAAATTCCTATTTACGCGCGATGCTTCTTTGCTCCTCGCGCCCCTTTTGTTTTTCTGTTTCGCGCAGCCGGCAGGGCTTGGGGACAAAGTAACCGAGGAAATTTGAATTCGAGTGGGGAATATCGACTCGAAAAATGGTGCTCGGTGAATTTCTGAGTGCTCCCGGCAGGATTACGCACCGCGGAAACAGGAAATTATCTTTAGGAACGCGATTCAGTATGATTGTAAATCAACCATCAATGGGATACAAGTTGCATGATACGATATCGCAAGTAGAAAGTATTCTTACAACCGTGGATGATTTCACAATGGTATCGATTGCCGACAATAGACCCTACTATTCTACAGATTCCCTATTAATAAGGCTTCTCGCGGTGCTTTTATTAATGTCTAGAGGGTCCCAGCAACTTCAATTCAAGAGGCTCGATTTCCGCTCGAATTGCCAGCGCAAGCGGAACCAGAGGATACAGGGAACGAAGGGATGGAAAGGAATCCTCAAAATTCATCGACCTACCAGCAGAGTTACTTTGATCTATCGAGGCGGAACATTATAATGGAAGTTGTCGTTTATTACTGGCGAAGTTTCCGTAATCACTTCTTTGAGCCCAAACTCTTGCTTACCAGGATCTCCAATTTGTTAGAAAATCTCATTCCCCTCGATGGTCCAACTTTTTACTCGACTTTCCGCGAGACTTCTGGATAGCCGTGGACGAATTAATTTCCGATCGCCAAGATTGGATATACAAGAAGAGGAGAGGATGAAACCGATTGAGAAGTTTCAGGGGGCTGGAAATATCAGGACGGACAGCTCGATGGAGCGTACAAGTCGCGAAACGAGGAAGGAACATCGCGATTAGCCTGCAGCCGGCGATAATTTCGACGCGGAGAAGCGGGGAGGAAGGCGCAGCCGCTGAAACCGTGTAATTTAGTTAAATGGAGGTCGAGGTAAAGCGCTGATGGAGACATTTTTTCCTACGTAGTCCGGACGGCAGTGTCTAAAATCCGACACAGCGATTTCCCCTGGTCGGGCTCTTGATATATTTTTAATTCACTCCACTCTGGCGAACACCTCTGCCTTTTTCCTGTAGCATATCAAAGCTGAAGAACAAAACTTTCACACCCGGTATTCTCATTTTCACGCCGCTGCAAACGCTGTGTTATCTGCAAGAGAATTTAGGTCGACTGTAGTTTAAGAATTTCAACATTTCACTCGGTTACCCTCGTTCTTTCTTCCCTTAAACCAGTAGGGAAGCTAGGAAAAATCTCGCTATTTATTCATGTCGCGAGGAAAGTCGCGAAGGCGACGATTTAAAAAGACTGTTTGCTGTAGGTACTGAAGGGCGTTCGTTAACTTTTTCATTACTCCATCGACTCTCCATTAAAACTACCACCCCGGCGGCTTCTAAACACGCGAGAAATGAGAAAATCGTGGTTCAAAGGGTTTTCGAATGAAAAATATCTTACGGGGTTATTTCGCAGGCGTTTCGCAGAGCGACGACGAACGGCCACACGGTTTCCTCGAGAATTCGCGCACAGTTTACGTTGGACTGTTACGCAATCTTTGGGTTCAGTGCACGAATGGCGGCTGGAATGTCGACCTGCCGCGGAAATTAGTGACGAAGCCATTTCTCGATGTCATCGTACTCGGTGACGAGCCGGGGCACTCGTAACGATGTGTCGATCGTTGAACGAGATCTCGATAGACGTTTCCACCTCTTGGCGAAGTAGAAATTCGTTCGAAAAATTGTTTGCTACTTCGTAAGCTGGTCGAGATTAATTACCAGTGTTTAATATAACTTAAATTGTAGTAGAAAGGTGGAGAACCTTTAAACCACTTATAGCCTTCATTAATATCTGGTACAAAGTACTCACAGTATTTTGCAATAGAATTTTTAGTAGGTAGAATTTTACATTTAAAAGCATTTAAAGGTGAAAAGTAGTGTGCCGAGTGGAAACGCGGACCTGTGTCACTTGAGTTGCTATTTCATTTTCGTCGTGACTTGAGAAACGAATAAATTACCCGGGGTGAAGGCTCGACCTCTTTCTCCGGACCCAGAGCCACTTTTTAATTCAAATAAAACAGAGACATAAGATAAGATTAGATAATACTGAAGACGAATACGTTCTCTTATAACAATGATAGGAATAATAAAGAGAAATGTACGCGCACTCTCCACTTCCTACAAGATCATGACAGACTACACAATCCGTCGCAGAATTATTACAGCTCTTTATATCCATTTGAAGCCATTTTTCGTATTCCCGCGAGAGTTCGAGGAGACACGAGGGACACGCGAATACACGCGAGCGCGAGTATAAATGATAGCACGCGAAATTCAGCAGGTGCTCGCACGAACGCCGCCGCAGTCCTTTGATATATCGCGAGGAGGTGTCATCGGTTCGTTAAACGCCGCTGCAGTGTGCATCCCGGCGAAGTAACGAAGCTTATTTACCCTGAGCAGCGAGTAAAACGTTCGATTTAATTGCAAGGGGAGCCAGGAGAAATCTCGTCGCGATACTCTGCAATTTGAACGTCGCGCTAGAAGCAATGGAAGGCTGACTGGCTCGAGCAGGCTTGACGATGGTCGTCTTTATGAGCCGATTCTCGGAATTTTCATCGTGCGCCCGGCGAGGTGGAAAGGAATGACTTTAAACGGGATTACGATCGCTCGGCGGGGCTAGAATTCAGTGCCGAGGATCTTTCCTCGTAGAATCAGTGAAATGTCGGGGCACCACGTCCTCCGACGCAACGAGCCATTTACCTCCGCCTGAGTTTCTTGCCTGGAAATAAGTGAAGGCCAATTGAATTATTCAATTAAAGCGCAGGGGACACATGAATAATTCGACAAGTAAGTATAGCTGAGTTTAAGAACATAGACGGAGTTAGAGAATAGCGATTTCAGTATAATAGTGCGTACTTATAACTCAGCTAATCCATCAACTATCGCGTACAAATTACGAAGCTGTACAAAAATGTCAAACACACGAGATCTCCCATCCCTGGTAACCACAGAAGGATAAAGGAGCAGTCGAGGCCCATTTAGCAGGCACCCTGATTCTTCCTCTGTCGGATAACTGCCCTATTGAACTGTCGAGCCATTCAGATTCCTCCCCACGAGTCTAATGTTCCAGATGCCTACCACTCAGAATCGATTGAATCTTACAACCCCCGTTACGAGGAACAGGCGCAGAATTCTTAACGAAAGTTCCAGCCTGCTTTAAGTGAAACCGGCAACGTAAACGCAGAAACGATGAGTCAGGCGATCTGCCCCGCCGATCGTAAGGCAAAGAAGGTCTCGTGAATAATTCAAAGCCCGCGGACAAAGTGTAGAATACTTAGATGCCCCGAAATCCCACTTACGAAATCGAACCCATCCATTCTCGTCCCCAGCAGGGCCTTCGCACGCGTGCCAGGAATCATTCCCGGCGGGTGGAGAAGGATTCTGGGCGTGTCGCGATCCTGTGGTGTATCGTGGCTGATAGGATAATGGATCAGGAAGCTTGGACGCTCTCGATAACGTATCAATTTCCTGTCCGTCTTCCGCGGTGTTCGCGGCCGCACGGCACTCGTAAATCATACGTTAGCATCGGTTTTTCGTTGCCCTCTAATGCTCCATTAGCACGCTGTTCCGCGAGGCGTGTGTCGAGCGTTTAAGGCAGCAGGGTGGCGTTTAGAAACTGAGGATAGACACGTGCGAATTCCCTCGTGCAGTTAAGTATCCCCCGGGAAATGGAAGAGGGAAGTGTATGTCGGCGGAGAGAGTCATAAAGGATAAACTCGGGGTGGAATAGGCTTGTAAACGAAGGGAATGTATCTTTAGGAAGTAGCTAACGACTTGTTTACGGGCGATAAGGTGAAAAGGAGGGACGTCGAAAAGTTTCATGTCAATCTCCCTCGAATTCGCCGTGCACGCTGGAAGTTTATGAGAAGATTGCTGAGGGATAGCGTGGCGAGGTTGACAGAGGGTGAAATCTTCTGCAAAAATGTCTGATATAGTTTCCACCGATAGCGGAGGTATCTGTGCGTTTCATCTGAAAATGAAACGAAAATGAAATTGGCCTGTCAAAGACAGCGATCCTCGTATCTCCATTTCCACTTATGCATGCCCCTTGATTTCTCTCTCCTCATTCTTCTTTTCACTTCCACTCTACTTCTAAGCCCTGAGGAATTAAAGGCTTCTTCTATTCTCCCTTCATACCAAATCGCGACCACGTGGAATGTCGAGAGGCTTCGAACGATTTCCACGCGAATCAGTCACGAATTTTTAACTGATCGAATTGGTGCTCCTTTTGCAGCCTGCAAGCAGCTGTCCAGGTCAGTTCAAGGGATCTTCGGTCCGTCTGATCCTCTTCTGGGAGCCCATATACAGAGCATATGCGAGGCCCTGGACGTACCGCATTTAGAAGCTAGAGTCGACTTCGAACCGACGTTCAAGGAGTTCAGCATAAACCTCTACCCCTCGCAGGACCACTTGAACAAGGCGTTCAAGGATCTCATGTCCTTCTTGAACTGGACCAGAGTGGCCATCATCTACGAGGAGGACTACGGTGAGTGGCGGGAATTTCTTTCGCGCCACGGCTTATTCGGCAAACAGAATTATTGACACCCGCGGCGTCCCCAGTGCTTTTATACACCCCCGAACGCTTTCAACATTTATTTTCGCGACCCACCACGAAAAATGTCATCAGGCCTGCGCGCAACACCCCCGAATTCGCACCGAGCACGTCGCTCCAGATAAAGGCACACGACAATGACGAGCGCAACGCGAACAACAAAGCCGACGTCCCAGGCGCAGCCAGATTTGCAAGTATATGAGTACCGCTCTCCAAGGAGTCACGGAACACCGCTCTCGGATGGTGTAGGGTGTCATACAGGCTAGTCATTACGCGCTTTTTTTTTTATTTTCCCTCTTTTTCGACGGCGAGCTCTGCGCCCCTATGCAAATAGAACGCTGGAATCAGACGGCGGAAGTGGATGCCGGCGTTGAAATGTCGACCTGTCAGCCGCACGCAAACGAAACTGAGCTGTCTCCGCGTAAAATTGCGCTAGATTTGATAACATAGTCGTTGATCTTTTTATTTTTTTTTATATAAAAAAGCTTGGCGTCCCAAATGGAGCTTAACATCGGAGCATTTATGCTCTGAGCTTTTAAGGGTTGAGCTTCTTCGCTCCCCGCTCTGACGATCAGAGGTCAACATCAAAATTGTATATCGCGAATACAGACATTTCACCACTTTCCTTGAATTTTATTGCTTTACAAATAACTTGTTCGTCGGACAGATAGAACGATCTTGCTTTGGAATTACTTTCCCTGATTAGACGATTCTTTTCTGACAAAAATACCAGTGGAGAGCGTGACCTTTTCCGCAGGAACGACAGAAGCAACTCCGAAGAATGCCCCTTTTACATTCCCTTGACGGTTATGGCGGTCATAAACTCTCCACCAATGGGGAGACGTTTCGAAATTTTCCCTTACTCCGCTCTCCCTTGGAATTAAGAATCCCAAAGTCAGTAATTGAATTTCCAGCGCTATCGTTTATAATGATCGTCATCAGAGCAGCTTTAATAAATCTTCACTCTCTTCGCCATTAAGAATCTGAAAAAATTAAAAGCTCGAAGCGCTAGGCAGTCTTTGGACCTGTAGTTCGCAACAAGCTCGGCAAACTTGTCGCTGAAAGCTGTCCCAGATAGCGCAGCGAGATTAAAAGAACAAGAACGAGGGTGAATCTTTCCCTGGATTCTTCCTCATCTCGTGCACACTCTCTGTATCGTGCGAAACAGTCGTAAATTTTCAGCCACAACAACCCCCACCGGCTGGGAGGGCGAACCAGGCTCCCCCCTCCAATACGTTGTACCTCGTTTCCTTCCTCCCCCCTTGCCGACCACCTTGCTGTTGCTCCAAATATATGTATATACGAGCACAAAGGGCCACTTGATATATACCCGCGTTTGCAGAAAGCTGGCGCGATAATTGGAAACCACGTCTAAGAGGCGGTTTGTTATCTTTCAATTTCGCGTTTTTGGCGGAAACAGACCGTTTGAATTATTCCACGAGGGAAACCATTATTTCCCGCCGATCCTCTCCTGCCCTTTCTACGCCCCGTCCGTTATTAACAGCGGCATTTTTCATCAACGTCATAGAAACCCGAGTCCAGAAACCCGAAAACTGAACCCTTTGAATTTCCACGAAGGTGAAATTGTTTGACAGTTTAATGAATATTTTGAACTCTGTAGCCGTACCAACAGCTCGCACTCGTTACCAGCTCGTCTCTACCATACGTTGAAAGCCCAGCGACTATGCCCACCATTTCTTGGAATCCTTCGGCCGAAGGTGGGGGAATCCGGGAACTAGCGAGAGGTTCTTTCGTTTCCTCTCCCTCGCTCTTGTGTTTTCTCACTCGCGCCATTGGCTGCGCGAAATAGTGTCCACAATGCGCTGTGAGTCCGCCGCCAGCCCTGTTCGTCGGGCTGGTAACGAATGCGTACTGTACTGAAAAATTTTTTGATTGAGCTCAGCTATTGTAAAAATTCCGTTCCGTGGTTTTCGAAAACTATTCGAAACGCGCGGGGAACCCGAACGAGAGAACAATATTTTGAAAAAATTTCCCAACATAGTGGGAACTTGAAAATAATTGGAATTTTGACAGTTCCGTTTAAATTTCAGGTATTTTCGCGTACTCGCGTCCGAATGGGAAGCTGTCGCTCTTTGTTCCTCATTTTTGCAACTCATGACCGTTTCAAAAACGCTGTTAAAAAAGATGACCAATATCCCATGCAATTTCGATTGATGCCGGCATTCTGTCGGACGCTATAAATCTTCGACATACCATGGCGCTTTTGTAAATGAAAATCACTTCACGGGTATACCCACCTCGCCGGATGTTAACAGGGCCCAGCCTGGCGCATTCCATGACCGAGCCAGAATTATTTCGCCAGAGATCGTGCGTTTATTGCTTTTCGATCGGAGCACTTTGCATTCTCGTTCCTGTGGTCTGCTGTTGCATCGGGAGCGATGCGATCGAGACGTTGAGACCGTGGGAGAGGAAAGTAGAACCGGGACGGGATGAAGCCCGACTCGCAATAAAACTGCTGCACCCGATTAAATAAAGTTCCGTGCTCGGCGCCACGGGAGCTAACGCGATTTTTAGCGAATTTCGTTTCGAGCTATGGTCCCGCGTGACAATTACGAGGACTGGCTATGGAATTCCCGGGATTCCACGTAACTCGATCCCTCTCGAATGCAAAATAAATATAGGATTGTTGGATGTCCACCGATCAAAGCTCTGCGCGTGTAGCAGACACGCAAAGAGATTCTGAAAATTACAAAATTTTCATGTTGCCTGGTAGAAAGCATGGATTAACTGTGTCTCTCGTGGTTCACAGGCTTGTTCAAACTACAGGACCTCGTTAAATCGCCACCCTCCGCGAGAACGGAGATGTACATCCGCCAGGCGGGGCCTGGATCCTACAGGCAGGTCCTTCGAGAGGTGAGACACAAGGAGATCTACAAGCTGATCGTGGACACCGATCCTGCGCACATGCAGCAATTTTTTCGGGCGGTAAGTTTGATCATTCCACTTGGAATCGGGGGAGAAGAATCGGCAAGAAGCTTCTAAAGGGGGAATAAGGAGTCTCAATGTCAGACACAACTCTAAATCAAATCTCATTAGTCCCATAATTCCCTGTACAAGAACGTTTATTATATTTTACACTGAATAAATAGTATCATACGTAAATTCTATTCTTTTTTCTTTTTAATTTTCCTGCATTCTGCAGTAAAAGCCATTGAATTTTCCTATCCCCTACCTCCTTGTCGTTTAAACGACTCTCGTGGAAAACGGTGCGGAACTCATTATACTGCAATTAAGGCCAGAACACTTGCCGAACGAACGCTGTGCAATCGCTTAAAGTATCCCCTTTGATACATCGATCTGAAACTGGCCGAAGCAAGCGAGAAGAATTCGAAAGTTCGAATTCCCGTGCCGGATACTTCCTTTATCGTAGCCCGAGGCTTTCCCCTGTAGCATCGGTTGAAATATTATACGGTTACGTGCTGCATCGGGGAGCTCGTCTGCAGATCTCGTACGCGCTGCGAACCCATAGAAGCTTACATCCTCATTCAGAGGACCGGAAAAAGAGAACGCCAGCAGGATGGGGGGAGGGTGTTCCACAGATCGATACCGCGAGTACAATATGTATAGCTTCGGGATAGACACAGACCGAAGACCCATAATACTTGCTCGTGCGGTATTTAATCTCCAAAGTCTCCGTAATGCTATCGGTAGGGAGATACATTGGGGAAAGGCGATCTATAACTCCCGCCAGCGGAGGAAAAAAAAATATAGCGTAGAGCTACAGTCCATTTGGCGAAATGGTGGCCTCTTTTTTCTTCGAGAAGATAGCTTGGAGATTTCTAATCCGTGACTGCAGGTATTCGGTGGATCGCACACTCCGCTGATAGTGTCCTAATCCCACGGCAGAGAGGCGTGAGTTTTAGGTCCATGCAATTTCGAAAGTTCTAGATAAACTTCACGACAGATTAGCCAGGATTTTAACGGGGAGACAACCGGCCCGCGAAAGTGAATTTGCCTTGTTACTCGCGGCGTTATCCAATCCGAATCTTCTTTGCGTTACTCATTCCGTTCGCAATTTCCGCGAGAAATAATAAGATAACAGAGCTCAGAAGGGGTATCAGAGATGGAGGGGCGAGGAAGAGAAGCGTAATTCGCCGGGGGTGTTGTTGCAATTAGATTCAGCGATAGCAGCCGCGGGTTTCTCGCGGAACTTTGAATTTCAACCGGCCCCGGCGAGCGCCAGTAGTACAGGTCAACCATTCACGGACCATCTTCGCCTTTTCGCTTACGCGAAGCAACACGAACTCCCTTTGGTACTAAAATAGACTTATCAAATTGTCGTAACAGCTTCTCGCGTATTCTCGAGTGTTCAATTAAGAATATGTATTAAAATTCGGTTTCTGTTTCGAGTTCAGAGAGTTTAAGAAATTAATCATAATGCCACTGAAGTTAGGTTAATATTCCATTTATCTATTGTGAATTGGTAAACTACTAAACCTATCTAGGAGCCCGGCAAAGTTATGGCAGATGATTAGAATTTACTGCGTGTGAGAGAAGATGATTTCTCAAAGAACGAGTCCTTGCTTTTTTCGACAATTCAATTTTTTCCACTTCTGACAGTCTTCAAGAACCGCGTATGAAGTATGCGAAGTTTGAAGCAGACGAACTTCGATAATCGATCACGTAAGTCGCGTTCGAGAAGTGTACGTCACTTTGAGCGCAGGGCATTAAGTTTACAGTTGATTTCGTAGGTGTGAGAGAGTTTGTGGAGCGTCAAGTGGGACTAAGACGTTTCGAGGCAACTATTCGAGGAACGCGCGAGAGTTTCATACTGGCCGAATGGCGACAATGGTGTGAGTTTACGCGTGCCTAGGGCGAGGGCTTCTGGAGGATGTCAGGATGTTGGTGGAGGGTAGTTTAGAGAGAGCAGAGACCTATGCTTCTATCCAAAGTGTCTGCATCAAGCACTCACAGAGAGCTTTTAGCCAGAGAGTCTATAGGAAAACTGTTGCACTTATTTCACTGAATTAACCATCAAAATTTTCAATTACCTACTTCGACATCCTTAACGGTGGGATTACTGCAGTACCTTCTGCAATAATTCACTGTAATAACCCCGTACTTCACCAAAGTATCCTCCACTATACGCAGAGCATGGCGTAAGGGATGTAACCTTAAATCTTCGTCTAAACTTTAACCCCGGGGCACGGGATGCAGTAAAATATTTGCTTACTAAAGCAAGGGCGGATAAAACCCGAAAATCCACGATAAAATCGATTCCGGGGCTCCCCAAAGGCCAAAGCTGCTTAAGGATAATAGATGAAACGGTCGATGGATGGTCAAAGCTCTGCCCTACAACCTTTTCGAAACCGTGTGGCGCGCTGTTCGACGCAGCTGGAAAGTATAAAGCGGCCACCGACAGGTTGGAAAATCGTCACTCGCCAATAAATTCGCTGACAACTTCGAGGGCGAAGAAAATAAAAGAGCGACGTTTATTCGAAATAACGCTCGCTTTGAGCCCGACACGCGTTCAGATTCCTGCCACGGAGTTCGCTGGCGCTGGAACATCGTCGACACCGTGCAAACACGGGAAATTAGACAGAAATTGGCCCAACCTTCGGCCGATAAATCGAATTGACCCTGTAATTGCGGCTTGGTCACTTTAAACTTTCGACGGGCCCGAAAAAATGGCGTAAAAAGTGTGACGCGCCACTTCCCGAGCGTCGTTCACGCTTAAATATTCCACACGGTCCAGTGATTTTTCCGAGGGAAACGCGAGCAGGGTGCAGGCGAGAGCGAAAAATTGAGCGGAACTGCAACGTTTGCAAAGAGCAATTCGTTTTTCCTGAAATTTATTATCGTGTTTAATGCACGTGCATTCAACGGCAGGACGTTCTCTTATGTTCTCTTTGTTTCATCCCCCCCTCCCCCCACCATTTTTTGGTATTTTGATTCTGACGCACCTGACAATAATTCGTTCGCACAGTTCTTCTGCGTGGGAACGTTTAGTTGTTCCGGAGTTGATGGAATTTTTTATCGCGACGGAAAGGCTGGGACTGCCGGAAGGCTTCCGTCGGGATCTTCAATTTTTCAATGAATACGGTGGAACAATTTAGCAGCGGGGAATACCGTTCTCCCGTGGAATTCCGTTTACCCAGTTTTAAAAAGCTATTATACCCGAGGTAACTTACTGCACAGCCTTGCACCAGCCTGGCGAAAGAAATTCGTCGGGGCATTGTTTCTTTGAATAGCGGGCAAAGAGTTTCTTGTTGAAATAGCACCGTAGGAATTTTAATTCGCACGATTCATTCGCAGTTATTATCATATTTCCTGCGGAAAAGGAGCCCCCCGTTTTCGTTCGATTCGCACGAAGCCATAAAGATTGCAAGATTATGTTAATATAACGAAATTAGCACGGTACCTACTATTTGCTCTTAACTTAGAATAATCCGTTCCCAAGGTACAGAAATGGCTAGGGACTCATTCACTCTTTATCGAATTTTTATATTTTTCTGATCTTTCACTTGCTCGACTCCACTTCCGACCAACAGTATTCAATATTTCCTTAAAAATAACCAACAAACACGAGAGAGAATGTTTTCTAGCGCACCAAATCCTCGACGAAGCTGCATTCATTCAACAACACCGCTAACAAAAAACTGAATTGAAAAAGTTATAAACCTGCGGGAAACAGTGAAATGCCCGTTCAATTCCATAGCGGTGCAATGAAAATCCTATAAACCGAAATCGTCGGCGTTACAAGCCAACGGCAAAACACTATTAATCGCTTGTTTCTACTTTTTCCATTTTACCGTTTCGACGCGATGACGAATATCGCCGTTTCGCTATCGATTTCGAGACACGTGGGAGTGGCCGCAACGTGAAATCACACGAATCTGTCGTGGAAATTTTGGAAAACAGTCGACTGAACGATGAGATTCCCGTGGAACTCCCATTGGTTCCAGTGCCAGGACTCGAGTAGACGGTGGGAACCGCGATTTCCGAGCCTTTTACCCGGGGACCCGCGCGTGTTCAGCGCGCAGAGGAATTTGCATAATTCGACGAGCCATCGCCGCGGCGGAAATTGCACCGCACCGCGGACCGATCTCCGTTGAAACGGCCGCCGAGCCGACGTTTTTCGGTTCTCCATCGACGCTGCTGGAGAATACCCAGCGATCGCCCGCGAAATTCGCAAAAATCCACGGTGTCATCGAACGGAACTAATCGCTGCGCGCTCCGCGAACCCAAACAGGCGCCCTTTAACCAGTAGTAACGCAGAGTTTCTGCGAAACGCAAACGGCAGTGCCTGGAAAATCATTTGCCGTTACAACGCTTGGGAACGCCTGTATGGCAGTTCGATTTTTCGGACCTATGGAGCACAATGGATTTATTTCGGGTGCAACGAACATTCAGAGAAATTCAGAGGATTATAAAAATCTGCCCTTCTCTATTCGATATTTATTAGAGAGTTCGCAGTGAAATCAAATACAATACGTTAGCGATACCGTGAACAATGGACTGGGGATATTTACAAATATGTTACAGGAAAATATATAGCGTGATGAATTTGCAATCGCAGTTCGTCGAACTAATTGGCAGGATAGAAGTTCCAACGGATTGAAAATAACGAGACTCCGATATGATCTGAACGGCACAAAGGGGGGATACATGAAACTATCACAGTTAATCTTGCACCCATAACGGTCAATAGCCGCAAAACTAGCGCGACCTTAATTAAATTTCTAGTTCTAATTTTATTTAACGGATTTTAGCAAATTTTAGTTAAAAGTGTTCGGTTATCGTAATCGACAAATAATCGAGACGAGAAAGCTGGATCGCTCGATAGCTTCTCGAGGGGAAAAGTGCCTCTTTCCCGAAGGACTGATCCAGCTCCGCTGTTGCAAATATTAAACTCGCGGATTATTCGGCTAAAGAGAACCCTTCTGCGTCTCCACTGCACGGATAAATGAAAATGAAAAGGAATCGAACTCGATACGAAAGGGAACAGGATAAAGAGCCCTCGGGTCGTTTCATATCCGCCGTCGGATTATCGAAGCTTCTCCTCGGAGCATGAAAGTTTTTTCAATTTTAATTGCCCCCCTCCCAAGGCCTTTATTACATGGGATGTCGCGGGGTATGGGGGGGGGGGGGTAAGAGGCTTCAGGGTTGAATTCCCAGCTCGATTTTTCAGATCGGCCTTCTTGCCCGCGCGAGAGGCAATCTTGCATCAGACGTGGTCGAAGGAGACCCGTTATTTGCATGCCCTGTCTCTGGAGGATTCCCGAGGACATCCCTTCGTTGCTCGAGTAATCAAAAAACTTCCTCTGGGCTTCTTTGCGCGTCGGATACTCGAACCTCCTCGTTCTACTTCGTCCCGCTTCATTCTTTACTCTACCCGCCAAGAAATCCATGCGCCTTCCCCTTCTGCTCCTCGAAACACATTGTGGTCGATCAATGAGTAGAACGAACTCTGGTACAACCATCCAGAACCTGAAACATGTAGCTGTAGATGAGGATGGAGGGAAGAAAAAAATTGAAGTTCCATCGAGGGAATAGAGAACGTGCAAGTGCGTTTTAATGATTCCGTGGAGAGAAGGTTTAAGAATGATTGGCACTTAGAATGGGCGGAGAGTGTAGAGGACAGTGATTTACCAAATGGAACTGCTCAGGCTAGTACTCTAACGGATTGAGCTGTTTAGGGTGTCGAATGTTTTCTCCCCCTTTAGTCTGATACCCAAATGGTGTCGATCTACAAATGCAGTTTTATGGTAGATTACGTAGTCGAACGTGTTGCGAGGACTTATAAACCCTATTACGAAAGTAGGCGTAGGCAAGGGATAAATAAAGGGATGATTCAGATTTATACCCAATTTGCGCCAAACGTGGAGTGGACTCGCCAATTCACTGACAAATTCAGGATACACGAGTAATAAAGATCTCAGGGGGATTAAATTTGACATACGATTTTTTTCGAAAGCACCTACACAGACACTTATCTTGGACTCTCGGCAGATTATTTCGAGAGGGATTTCCTGCTTCCGTGAGCGCCGTGCGTAAACCCATCGACCAAAAATTTCAACGGCCTGAAAACTTCAATTTCCTATAGTATATCCATTTAATCCCTCAGCCATATTATTCTCATTGGTCGAACAAACGGGAAGATCTGCTTTGGCTGCGGCCGAATTACGCGAGGACGTGAGATTTGATTCGACGTTCGTCCAGCACGTAATTTGTCCCTTTCTTTGTGTTACAGATACTGCAGCTGCAGATGAACGATTACAGATACCACTACATGTTCACCACGTTCGTAAGTACACGTTCAGTCGATCTGATATCGCGTGTCCGCGGGCGCGGAAGGAATAGTGACGGAAATTAGAGCTCAGAAATGGAGGGGGATGGGGGATGAAGGGCTCGGGATTTAATGAACCTGGCCTTAATACAGCCGACGAAAGTTGGCCGACTCGTGGAAAGCGCGTGGCCCTTTGACGCGCGCGTTACCTTTTGAGCCACTCGCGAATTTCAATTTCTACTTCCGATGCTTTCGTGCGCGCTCTGGAAATGAAACGTTCGGCGACCAAGGGAAAATTCGCCAGTAAAAGCCTGCTTTACGATCAATATATAATGTTGCGTTAACAGATACGGCAGGAAACGCCTGGTATTGTTAAGCATCCTTCGAAAACTCCTTTCCTGGTTGAACAATTAATAAGTAAATTAATTAATCGTCGACGGGTGACTCTTTCATGCTGTCGATGTCGATTCGTTCTTCCGAATACCGCAACGCGACGGAGCAATACGTTGCGATCGCAGCCTTTGTGACTCGTATAGGTCGCGGTAGACATCAATCGTTGGTAGTTTCGCGTTTTATTGACAGAGAGATGCGCACCGGCCGAGTGAAACTGGCGTTAACGCACACACATACCGGGGATAATTAGGATAGCGAAATGTACCCGATGGTATTTATTGTAATGAAAATATGAGCCGCTGAAATTATTCGCGATCAAATATTGCCTCGCCATATATATTTGCATTGCCTCGAGTAGCACAGACCCGATGACATTTAAAGCCACTTGTGAAGCATTAATTTCCTCTAGTTTCTTTTCCCCACCGAGCGGGGTAAAGCAAAAATAATTTCTCTCCCTCGCCGAGCTGAATGCGTTGCAGGACGCACCTTTTCGTCTTCAATTGTTAATACGCTGCAGTATTCTCACAGTACGATAACTGGAGTTAAAAGTTTTAAGAACGATAAGCTATTCAATGCTCTCTGAAACCTCGACACCACTCGCTTCGAGCCTTCGAGCCTTGCGCAACGAATAATGCCTGCGACTGGCCGAACTACTACACAGACAATTCGTACCCAGATTCCCTCAAGGGAAAGAAACTTTCTTTCGCGTAAGATACAGTCCATCGGATACCGAAGAAAATGCAGGCTCGCGCTTCCTCCGCGCATTCGTCCAAGTCTCATAGACGATTTGATCGCATGCTACATAAACATAACCTCCAGGCCGGGAATAAATCACTTCTTCCGGAACAGGATGCGACTTCCTGCCAGGTTCGCCCGACGATACCGCGATTCGAGAGGGAAATAACACCGCCGAGAGAGGAAAAGGCCGCGGAATAGTGGGTAGAGGGCGAGTGAGGGTTGATGTGGCGAGGCAGGGGATAGCTCCTCCGAAGCGGAAGTCAGCTTTATCTGTCGCCCTGAGTTCGCGATGCAATGCAACGGGTCGACGACCCCGCCGAAATTCACATTATTTAGCTTAACGATCCCGCCCAGGCGATGCATCACCCTGCAATAATTATAAATCATATCTGACTCGACTCTAGGAACCCGGGGTGTCATTCGGAGGGTTGGAAAAGGGGTGGGCCACCTCGGCCAGACGGTAATCGCGCCGGTGGCAACGGAGCTACCGTTCTCTTTAAATTAAACGGTCTCCTTTCCGGTCCGTACTGGAGCACTAGTAGATCGTGAATTTTTTAACAGGAGAATATCGCTAATAATATCGGCACGATAGTTCAAAAGACATTTTTCGTTGGGAATTTACAGGATTTCACTGAAACATTCCGCGCAGACTGAGCCACCCCCTATCTCACGCAATATGCTATTGATTTTCACGATTTTTACCAAAAGTCAGTTAAAACATCGAATAATACAGTGGGCTGAATAGCAGCCCTTCAATAGAGTGTATTTTACGCGAATTTAAGCCGAGCGAATATCGTAGGACAATATTCTGATAACGATACGTTTCGATGGAGTAACAGGCTATCGACAGTGAATCGACTGCCGGTTCAATGCCTGGAGCACAATGCCGTGCCATCAAATGGAATGCTAGCGCGCGAAAAATCGCGTAAAACGGAATTTTCATTCGCCCGCAAATGGAACGGTGTGGATTTCGTCAGACGTGAATTGGTCGGTGGCTGCGCGGGATTTTTATTCAGGCCCGGTTCACGCGCGATAGATTAGGCGGAAAATTCTGCTTCCAGGACATCGAGACGTTCGATCTCGAGGACTTCAAGTACAACAGCGTGAACATGACCGCGTTCCGTCTGGTGGACCTCGAGGAGCCAAAGGTGGCCGAAGTTCTCCGGCAGATGGAGCGCTTCCAGCCGATTGGCCACGCGATCCTCAACAAAACCGGGGTTATACAGGTTGGTGGGAAGTTCGAGTAACTTCTTAGGTATGTCCAGGCACCGGAAGTCGCGGTTATCGGGCGACGTGAAACGACCCCCGCTCCTTTCCACTCCTTCCACCGCTTGTCGCGGCGGAAAACGATTTTCACTGTGCTTCCATGAACGATCGCGCGGAGTTTCCAGTCGCGAGAACGATCCCGAGCTCGATGCACTTTCGCAGATCCGCTCTATGGAAAGCCCGTGCGATCTTGAAACCCTGTGGCCCAGCTAAACTTCGAATCACCGCACTCAAGTTGCACAGAGAGTAGCATAATTCTAGATAGTATAATCGGCATCGAAGCGTCTTTCGAATATATCTTCAATGTCGGGGAATCTCTTTAGCGGCAGAATTCATTAGAATTCGTTAAAGTACCTGCAAGGAGTGCCAGTGTAACGTTAACTATGTGTAAAGAATGCGCGTGGAAAAGCTGGGAATTCTCTAATGAAAGGTGCACTGGGGAGATAGAGGAAGGTGGGCGCTTGAAAATGAATTTTCTTTCACACCGATATGTTTACTGGTTGCCCAGATATAGGGCTCGTAAGTAGAGCGTTCTAAGTGCATGTGGGTTACCTAAAACTGGCCCACTGACCTACATTCCCACCAGGAAATGCAAACGCAGTGTTTACTAATCGTAAAAAAACGCTGATTTAGCAGCCTTGTCTAGGTCACTGGCGCGACGTCGAATGTGGGTCAGTGGGACAAGAGAGAGAGAGAGAGAGAGAGAGAGAGAGCAAGACGCAATCTTTACGCTTGCTTTGAACGACGATATCTCGAGAGCGGGTAGTCGTATCGACGCGAAACAAAGACGATTTTAACCAATACACCCTCTAGCTTCTCTTTGTGTTAACTTTGTGTTCTCTTGAGCTATGTTATACAGTCATGTTATACTATGTCAAAGTTAATGTACATTAAATTACTCTTTTCCATCCAAATCGTTGGTAAAGAGAATGAAAAGCATTGATGACGTTCCTAATTGAATTATGATATGTGTAATCCTCTTAAATTTTGTATATTTCGAGAGAAGACCCCGTGCGGGCTAATTGAAATTCCATTGCGATTTGGGATCTTTCTGACTTCTGGGAATTACTGACAATTTGTGCAGTATTCAGAATACCTACGCCATGGAAAATTGTTCAAGAAGAATTGTACTAAAGACACTGTCTAAATCGTTTGTCACGCGAATGCAACGGTATGTTTCAGGCAGAACCAGCTTTGGTGTATGACAGCGTGCAGGTTTTTGCACACGGTTTGGCAGCCCTGGATCGTAGCCACGACCTAAGACCTGCTAATTTGTCCTGCGAAAAGGAGGAGCCTTGGGATGACGGCCTCTCCCTCTACAACTACATTAACGCCGTACGTACGTTCTATAACTTCTCATTACGAGCAGGAGCCTCTTAAAAGGGAGCACGCGGTGCATTGAAAATGCACAACGAAGAAGAACCCGGGCTGGAAGAGATATCAAGGAAAATACGTGCCACTAAATGTCTAAAATTGTAGAAAAACTAAAATGGATGTGGAGAAGATAGAAAATGGGCATCTGTAGCGAAGATTGTCCATCGTTCAATCCTCTATGCATTCGAAATCGTCAAAGCAATCTTTCGAAGGCAGAATGAAATCGATTAAAAGCCTTTCGTCGCGAGATAATAAAAATTAAGTGCCTGCGAGGCTCGCAGAACGAGATGCTAGGGTAATACTCGCGCTACCGCGAGTCGCGATTAAAAAGGATACACACAAGGAGCCCGATGAAAAGGTGCACGGGAAAACTTTTATGCCTGGAAGTTTCCGCGGATAATTAAAAGAAAACACCCGCGGCCTCGATACTTTTCCGAATTATTTACCTTTCGCGAAACTTTCAATTCGCTTCTCCGCGAGCGATCGTTCTTGGTTGAACGACGTTTTCAATTTTGCTTCAATTAACAGATTGAAAAGCGACGGACCGGCCTGAGAGAGCTGATTTCCTTTTGCCTTCTCCTTCGATCACCGCAGTAAAACGGAAGTTAAAAGCATAAATTGAATCGGGATGCAAATGGGCCGCTTGCAACTGACTATCGACTTGCTCTTTTATCTGCTGGGACTCTTGTTCAGCATTCATTAATCAATCAACTGCCTCGCAATTTCTGCGCATTGACTGTTAAACAAGGATACTTTAAACGTTGCATCGAATCGGTTCTCATAAGAAAAATGGTCACATTCATTAACCAGCCTCAGGACTGGTGAATTAACTCGGGTGCCCCGGTATCGCCAGTTCCCACGTTGGGCCAAGCTTCTGGGTATCGTCACCAGTGAAATAAGCCCACGCCTTGGAGGACTTAGATGCATCTACAAACCTACAGAATCGTTGTCACAAATGGAGCTCTTACTTTTTGACTCGTCGAGTACGCGGAACAACTTCAAACAATTGAATGTTGTATTGTCTGTGGTACTGTTTGATGTTAGCAAAAAATGATCGAACAATACCACATTCAATGGCTTGAAGTAGTTTCGGGTAGACGGGTACCCGACGGGTCAAAAAGTAAGAGCTCTAATCGATTTCTGCGAGCTTTCATCCAACGCTCGGCGCACGTATCCGAAAACAAATCGTTCGTCGTCGAAACAAACTCGAAATATAATAATTCTCTTCCGCCCGGAAAAAGACGATACGTCCAGGCACGTTCCACACGGGCCCTGTTATTGGCAATTCTCGCTATTACCCGATCGAAGTGAATCGACTGTCAAAGCAATAGCGATGAAACAGAGTGCATGCCATAAATTTTTAAATTAAAGAGAAGAAAGGAGTAAATTCCGCTAAATTCTCTGAAAATTCTGGACGATGTAATCCGTTGCATTTCGTACTTCATTGCACGTAGCTACTACACGGTAATGATAACCGAAATTCGAGCCAAATCGGCGATCCAAATCTCGGACAATCCCCTCGTGCGTCGTTGCACTCGAAAAGCTGATTTTAAAATTCAGTTCTTAGCGGTGGAACCATCCAAGAAGAAGATTAAACCGCCGCTTCAAGCCAAATTATTCATCGCGGGGTATTTTTCAACCGAAGTAGATTATCCTGGAATGATTTACGATCTTCTTGCGCCCCTCAACCAGAACTGGAAGCAGACTAAATCCCAGTCGCCTCGTTTCTTTAACAGTACCAATCTTCTTAATTGCGTTCTACTGCATAAACAAGAAACAGATATAAGGTCCTGGTTTCGTGGATAAAAAAACCAGCGAGACGGTGAAGAAGTCTGAAACTCCGCGGCACTTCTGCAGGGAAGCTCGGCACAAGGCGTTGCGCAAAAAGCGCGGGGCGCAATCGGCGAATAAATATCGCCTGTTACTTGCACTCGGTGTGCGGCACGAAGAAACTGGTGCATCAACCAACCAAGTTAAGAGCTCGTATCCGTTTCTTGTTTATCAGATTGCCGAGTGACCGTGATGTTTACCGCTTTCCCAGACAGATAGAACTGTCCCTCGGCGGGGATTTGATCGATACCAGCGTCACGAGCACGTTTTCCCGCGTGAAAAAAAAAGAATCGCCTCTGTCATCGGACGTCCAAACACAGCGGACATCCACAGGCATCGAGCACTTGGACGTTACTTCAGTTTTTTATATTCCACGTTTATGGAACGTTCAGGAGGAGTTGTCTTTTAAAACTTGAGGATTATTGCCACAGTTTCCTGCGTCACCAGCGCTCGATTTCTTGAGAAGCAGCTTGACAGGCCATAGCTCCCTCTTTCGCGACTCGCAACTAGACTTTCATAGCACGCATGCAAGAATTTCCAATTTCACGATCAACCAAGCCCAACCGAAGGAGTCAACATTCCCAGATCTCAAGATTCCGCACAATCGACGTTTGATCGCATCGTGCGTCACGCGTATCCTCCAGCATCGCATGGATGCAACAGAAAGTAGACGTTTAATGCAAATGCTCTGTTACTTTAAAAGACAACGCAGAAGGGCGGACGATTTCCTTGTTGCGCAAAGGGGGAAGAGGACGCGTCGGTGTGCCGGAAGGGTATAAAGGAGGAAAATCGTGAATATCGTCAGATCGGTAGGTGTTCAGCGATAAGTCGCGAACACGAACATAAAACACTTAAGAGTTGATACATGAATAATTGAACAGCGTATTTAGCAAATAGCCACGGAGAATGGACCGACCCCGTCCACCACGTCTCCTGTCCGTTTTCCCTTCGCAGTTTCACCATTTTTCCGCTTCTCAGGGCTATCGTACACATGTCTACATACATTTTCCCTCGTTTCTTTCTTATCGGAATCTTGCTGCGGGGCTGGCCCACCCACGTCTTACACTATGCTTCTTCTGGCTGCCGGAATTCTTACTTTTCGTCGAACTGTATTCCTGGCAGTAAAATGTAAACGTTACGTAATATGCCGCGGAGAAATCTGTAATACAAGAGACGAAATTATTGGCTACGTTCGGTAACTACAGTCCTATGCACCCTTCTTGTTTGACAAATCCTGGCACAATTGAAAGTAATTCTTTTTAGATACTTCTACAATCTTCAGAGATTCTGTCTTCAATGCTCCCTGACAAATTACCCCGCTTCTCGATATTTTCAGCTGACCCTGTTCCCTGAATGTCTATTTTTCCATTTCCCGCCTCCTATTCGATCTGCCCTCCACCCAGTCACCTCCTTCTCTTCTTTTCCCGAGAATTCTGTAGTCCCGGCCCCCTCGGCACGTCCCCAAACTCGCGACGAGCTCGGACTCACGTTCTGCTCGTGCACAAGGTCCGTAGACAGCATTATTAACTGAATATTACAGCGACAGTCGAACTTCCCGGGCGGTTCTACTTGCTCGTAACTCGCGAACTTCCGGTCAGAAGACTGGAATTCGGGCAACTGATTTGAATCGCTAATGTCGAGGCTGAATTGAATTAGAAACTTGCGGTTACCCTATAAACAACTGCTGCAAACCTCGATGGACGTCTATCGATTGCATTTATAACGTACAAGCAATTGTATTATGAAATTAGATATTATGACCTGTCAGGTTGGGAAGCGGGACGAGAATTTACTCCCTCGCCTGAAGTGACAGCTTTTCCCAGAATCGTGGGACGCTATGGTCTGAAAAGTGCTACGTAAATTCGTGACAAGGGGCAGAGCTGCAGACACGACGCATGATGTATCGGCAGGATTACAAAACGAGAGACATTTCACTATGTAGCGCCTATTATCGACCAATGAACCGCGACGCAAATATGCCACCTGTGTTAAACAGTTTCCTCGATAAATGGACAGCGAGTGCACAGTACTTGCGGACACGCGGAAATAACTGTTGCGTCCCGCAGGTATAGTTCGCGCATTGCTGAAACTTTGCGAAGGGGAAGGTCGATTGTCTCCATAACCACGCGACAAATTATGTTTAACGTTCAATGGTGTATAATAACGACGCGAGTTCGCCACCGTTGTTTGGGGCAAATATTAACCATCTCGAGTGAAAGATTCAATGAAACATGTGCTCCGAGCGGGGCTTGAAGATGAACGCTTCCATTTCTCATCCTGGCGAGTTTCTTACCAATACGGGCCGAGTAAAATTTCCAAGGAATTAAAACAGAAGAGACCAAAGACGCAACAATATCCGAAACAACTCGAATGCATTAACGGAGGAGATGTCGTAAAAACTTCCCTGGCGATGCAATGGTGGTTTCCTGTGAATTATTCCAGAGACTATCACTTACTTCGTCCAACCATTATAAAGTTTCCACTTTTCCGACTCTGGATGGAAAATAGAATTGGACGCGAGCTCAGTGAAAACTTCGCTCGTGTCCCTGGAATAATCGAACACACCCAGGCTCGCGTGGGGAGCGGCACAATTTTCTACAATTTATCGATTATAGGAAGACATTTTCGAACGATGTATTACATTGCGCGGTGATGCACCAGCTTGATTCTCCATTGCCAGCAGAATGCCAGAGTCGTCTTGTAAATAAGGCTCTGATGGAACTAATGGTGCCTGTATACCGCAGTCACAGTGCACTTTCGTGTTAAAAAAATACGTCACAGAAGAACTGTACACGGCAGGACGCGCAAAAGGGATCGCGTGCGAACGTCACCACTGCCGACAACATCGAAATACGAGATACCGATAAGTAATCCACCACGCTCCGATATTATTGATGATTTACTGCGACTGAGACTAATGCACTCGCAGTTGTGTGCGCAGTAAGAGGACAAGAGGATGCACATATTCCTATCGATGTGTTACAATACACACGTAATCAGCCGTGAAATCAGCCATGAAATCAGCCTTTGGAATTGACGAGGAAATTCGGTGCATCGAACCTACTACAAAGCTATGTAGATACCTACTCAGTAAAAGTGGATCCGCTTCGCATAATCTATAAAATATATATCAAAATTACTTCGTGGCTTCTACCACGATACCAGAAAAACAATATCAAGCCCTATGTCTCACGGCTGAGAGACGACTACGTGATTCCATCGTTTCTCGGTGTTTTAAAATTGCCCGAGGTTTACTGTCATGATCGATTGTTTTTTAGGCAGCTTCGAATTTAGCGAAAGGTACGCTTCTGTTCGCAGGCAGGCTTACACGGCTTGACCGGACATATCGAATTCAATGAAGGGAAGCGGAACAACTTCAAGCTGGATCTGCTCAAACTGAAGAAGGAGGAGCTGGTAAAGGTCGGCGAGTGGAAACCCGGGTCTGGCGTTAACGTGACCGACGTGGGAGCTTTTTACGAGACATCGGCCACCAATATCACTTTGGTGGTCATGACGAGAGAGGTAATTCTCAGTTTCAATCTACATTACGTTTATATAATAACTGGCAATGTTATTGCGAATAATATAAATCGCTGGTATTGCGGAGCCGAAATTCCGGCACCCGTAATGTTTCATGCCCCGAATTTCTCTGCTCATTAAACGATGTCGTCCATCAACGGGGGTATTACCTTTCCTAGGAGAAGCCGTACGTCATGGTGAAGGAAGACAAGAATTTGACGGGGAACGCCAGGTTCGAGGGGTTCTGCATCGATCTGCTGAAGTGGATCGCCGGCCAGGTTGGCTTCCAATACGCCATCAGATTGGTGCCCGATCACATGTACGGCGTTTACGACCCGGAGACTAAGGAATGGAACGGCATCGTGCGAGAGCTCATGGAGAAGGTATGCTGTAAATCGTTGTGATCTGCTTTCGTGGCATTCCTGTCAATCGAAAATTGCGTTGTTGCCGTAGGCCGATAGTCTCTGTTCTTTTTGATAGTTAGAAGATCATAATTCAGCTGCATAAAGGATTATCGATCGCAGACCAAACGTATATCGGCGATAGATGGTTGGATTACAAAGTCGGGCAGGGAAATTGCATGTTTCCGTCGGAACAAATAATAAACTCGGGAATAAGTGGCACCGAAGGGACAGGAGGGTGGATAATTTTATATGCAAAGCGGTCCCCCGACGAGGCTGTCGCAATAAATCCATCCCCGGCAGAATTTCATTATGCATGCCCTGGTCTGCGACGAGCATCTAATTTAACGTTTTCTAACGGAGTTACAACGTATCGGATATTCTGATTCATAGACCCCCGACGCGCAGATGTTGCCAGGTGACATCTGAATTGTAAAAACACGCGGCCGTTATTAAATCAGGCCACGATGTGTTGGGCCAGTGACGGTTAATTTATGAGCTTCCCTTTCCTCGGCTCGCGTCGCTCGTTCCTTCAACGATTTCGTGAATTTATTTTAACGATTGCCGGAAATGCAAAGGACGTGAAATGCGCGTGACACTGCAAGTAATTTCGACGGACAGTTATTGCGATCTCAAAATGAAGCAGGGAAATTGAAAGCTAAAGAAGATCATTCTGATAATGGTTGATTGGAAGATGCATTGATTTTCAAGTTTTGGTTGGAGATATAAAAGGAAAATTGCCAAATACCCTTGTTAGCCATTCTGTGTCTTTCGCCTAGACTCAGAGCTCGCTAAGAACACTGTGCAGAAATGAGTGGTGCTTTCCACGGGAGGCAAGATTAGTTTTACGATCGGGACAAATCAGGACGTCAAAGGAGACCGGTTAAGCGAGCGTTACCGGTTCGTATTGTCTAGAAAATCGAACGAGACAAGACTTTGCGAGTGGAGGAAGTTCGTTCGGTACCTCGGATCTTCATCGCAATTCCAACGTTTCCCGCGCGCTGACAAAGGAGGGTAAATGTTGTCCTTTCCACGCTGACGGGGTAATTCTCCGTTCGCGCTACGTTTCCACGCGGAAGTGTAACTGTACTCGGAATGCAGATACCAAAGATAACAGGTGCATTTGGAATTTTCCACGTGAGAGCATCGTAACGTGATGCACCCGCTAGAGAAATTCATACGCATGCATAATGAATAAATAAACCAGGGTAAACAAATGTCAGAGAAGGAATAATGAAAATACAGATGTATAAATGAACCACGACATTGGCGACATAAATGCGAGGCGGAAAAGCAGAAGAGGGGTGTTGATGAAAAAATTGATGAAAGTAATATCATCCGCGGGGCCGCACGGAAAATCGCAAAGCACTAGTGTGCGTGGATAAAATAATGAATACGGAAATAAATCACCCACGTTTCGCCCGGTCGACACTTTTCCCCCCGGCTCGTTAAATATTCTCCGTTACTTCACGCTCGTGCAGTTCGTCCCATCCCACCGCCATTAGAGAGCATCTATATATTTATGAAGCATGTGCAAACAGATGAAGTGATTATTTCCCAAGTTACAACCAACACTCTGTCAGGGCTCGTTTCCGCAGCGCGTTACTTCTGAGTGGAACAGGGACGCGGTGTGTGCAAACGTTTCGCGAGTGGAATCCAACATACAGAGAACGAAAATGAACGAAGGAAAACTCTGCGCAAATATTCGCACAGCCCAGTTGATACAGACGCGCGGGTGAATCAATGAGGTTGAAATATTTGGGCAACACACGCGCGCACAGGTAGCGCGTGGCAGCGTAAATTAATTTTCTCAAATAAATATTTCAGTAGGCGAAATATCAATCCAGGCTATGAATTTTTATGAATAATTACGCGCGGCAGACTCGGACAAAGTGGGGGGGGAGCGCGTATCTGTTTGCTTCGAAACTAGGTAGACGTTAATACGGAGACGCGGAAATCTACGGCGAATCAAAGGGCAGAAACGAAATTTCGTGGGGGAAAAGGGGGCACGTCGTGGCACTCGTGGTGAGAAGTACGCAGCTGGCCTCCTGCTCGCTCGCGTTTCGCGCGACTAACCGTAACGTCGACGTAGATACCAGCAGAGTTCCGAAGATCAGCGGTTTATAAAAGATGCAAAGCAATCTGTCCTCCGTGAAAGGGTGCGCTGCCTTAACCCAGAAACCGGCAAAACCGTAAGCGGATCGTCCCGAAGGGGAGACGTCATTGGCGTGACCTACCGTTACGCCCTAGGTCCGCTTATAAAAAATGCATTCGCTATTTTGCAAGGCAAACATTTTCCCCGAGTCTCGCACTGAACGCTTAAGGGGTCATTCTGGTTAGACGATTTGAGAAAATCGATTTTTTTTTTATAACATTTTTCGAAAGTAGATATCTTCAAGAATGTACTATTAACTTTTCATTGAAAAATTCTAATTATTTTCGCTTCTACGTAGGTATTTTGTAGGGAGCGCAGAGCCTCGACCACCATACATAAAAACTTTGAACGCGTTTTTCTAGGAACGGCATTTTTTCACATGGTGCAGGTAAAATCTCAAAATCTATCGAACCGATTGCTTTATGAATTGAACTGATTATTCTGCACACCTACACCTCTGGTCGGTACTACAACCAAGTATTTCTGTTGAGTCTAACCTACTTTTCAAATCGAAAATAGCACAGTAAACACAGCCAAAATACATTGATTCTTGTATTTTGCCCACCATTTTGTTAATTTTAAGGATAAATTATTTATTCTAGTACGGGCCATAGCGACTGTCATACTGATCAAGAATCTGTTTGTATTTTTGGTTTTAAATAAGTTCAACTGCTGAAATCACCTGCACGAGCGAGGCATGAATTTTTAAACATGTCATCAAAATCGCCATCAAAACCATTTTAGAAGCAATAATTTTATAACTTTTATATTTTTTATTTACCGTAGAAATGTAGTTTAATCAATAGAAGAAAAGTTTTATTCCATTACTATAATTCCTGTCTTCGCAATAAATTCCTGAAAATCGCTGAATTTATCGGCGCGCTAACCAGAATGACCCCTTAAACGACCAGCTCGACCGTTTCGATGATGATTTTCATAACGCGACACACGCCGTTGCCCTGTCACGCTTCTTGCCCGAATTTCCGATTATAATAGAAGAAACGAATCAAGCACGTGGAAGCTGGTGGGCGAAAGGCTGTTGGATTCAAAATATTCGTCCCATTGCGTTCAGCAAAAGAAACACTTAACCGCTGATATCTTAAGATTTCCAACTGTGTAAACCTTCCCCCTTTTCTTCCCACAGAGAGCAGACCTGGCCGTCGCGTCTATGACGATAAACTACGCTCGGGAGAGCGTGATAGATTTCACGAAACCGTTCATGAATCTCGGCATCGGAATTCTGTTTAAGGTAAGTTGTTGCTGTCGTTCGAGGTCCTCTTCCGCACTATTCATTAAAGATCTACACACGATCTATTTCCTTCACACGGTCTTGCTACGGAGCCAGAGAACGCAACGATTTCGCAAGGGAACCCGTGCCCGTAACGCAAAGTTTCGTATATCGATCGAGAACCTCGTACCAGACTGCCCCGAACAATTCTTCCTCGCAGCTTCAGTCTTCGCTCCGAGTTGACAGAAGCTCGTCCGTTCGGTTCGCATGATTCCAGCCCGTAGAATCGAGTATCTCCGTATGAGACAATAGGACAATGAGAACGGGAAGTGGTAAGGGATAAGTTTGATGGTACGTGGCTCTCGATGGAACCGATCTAGCAGCGTTAGAACGGCCACGCGAAGGTACCCGGCCGATGGCAGGCGAGCGGTACGGGATCCGTTTTAATTAAAATCGTAGCGTAACGTAATTTAGGTGCCATCCAGTCAGCCGACGCGGTTGTTCTCCTTCATGAACCCACTGGCCGTGGAGATCTGGCTGTACGTGCTGGCCGCGTACATGCTGGTGAGCTTCACCCTGTTCGTAATGGCCCGGTTCAGCCCGTACGAGTGGAACAATCCTCACCCGTGCCTCGCGGAGAGCGACGTCGTCGAGAACCAATTCAGCGTCAGCAACAGCTTCTGGTTCATCACCGGAACGTTCCTTAGGCAGGGCAGCGGGCTGAACCCCAAGGTACAATCACCCGGCGGCTATACACAGCGATCAGGATCAAAGGTCCACCGGCTCGGATCGTTCACTACAGCCGAGAAGCTAGTAGACTCCACCGTTCCTCCAAGAATCGTTGAAACGGCGTGGCTGAGTGCCGAGAGAAAGAGAAATCAGAAGCTGTGACGTCTGGAGGCGCCGATTGTAATCGCCGTTGGTTCAGACCACCTCGTATATTCGGAATATACCGCGCGAAACGTAAACCGTCCCAGATCTGTTTACACCTCTAACCCAAATCGCGAGAGAGTCGCGCCCCGCTTTCGGCGCAGGCTCGACCAAGGGGGAAAAAATAGGGAGAAACGAAAGGATAAAGGAGCTGTGGTATAACGGTTGAACTCGCGCCGCGTTCTGGCTCCCTATTGTGCCGCGTCTGACGGGCCGAAGAATAGAGCGCGGAGCCATGATTTCAGGGGGATAAAGGATCGTCTTGCGCGGCATTCAGAGACGGCAGGAGAGCGACGCGGGCCACGGCGATACCGCCGGCTTCTGAATTATTTTGCGCGAGAAAACGGCGAATGAACAATACCGGGGGGAGGCAAGGAGGATCGCCCGGGGATGGCTTAACGATGCGAGAATCGGTTGGCGGGCTGGCAGGGTAAACCGGGCTCGACGGAAAGTAGCAGAGATTTTTGGGGGGGATCAGTAACGCGGAAATGCCTGTAATTGCTTCAGGTTTCCGGGCGGATACCGTCGAGGTTGTTCTCGTTCATGAATCCCCTGGCCGTGGAGATCTGGTTATCCATGCTCGGCGCTTACGTGATGGTCTCCGTGGCGATCTGGATAGTGGCGAGGTTCTCCCCTTACGAGTGGGTGGAGCCCACCCCGTGTCCCAGCTGCAAATGTCCTCTGCAGGTAGGCTCCCGTCGAGTGGCGCGTTACGGTGCTTCGTAATTGGTTCCATACGAGGATTCCGTGCCAACTGAAGGTCTCTGGGAAAATTGAGGAATTTTCGTTACGTTATACAGCTACCCTTAACTAAACTCGAACTTCCCTCGTGGCGGGTATCTCGACAATGTTGCTCGCTGTATAATTAATAACGTAACAGCACAGCGCACGATGCTCGACACCTTGTCTAACTTAATTCGAAGCCCGTAGTAGCACCGAACAGAAGGTATCGGAGAATATCTCGTGTAATTGTCCTTAAAATTTCGCACCACTTGGCGGGGGCCACGATGCAATCAGGGTGGTCACGTGAGCGCCTTGGACCCCGACAGCGACGACATCCCCCTGCCGAGAACCGTCAACGAGTTCACCCTGGCCAACAGCTTCTGGTTTACGGTCGGCACGCTTATGCAACAGGGCAGCGACCTCAACCCCAAGGTAAACCTTGCCACCACAGAGTCGGCGATACAGGGCAATCGGGCGTAACTTCGCACACGTGGAAGCTTGTTGGATCGCGGGGCAATATGTCGCGAGGCATCTATTGGATCGATCCCAATGATTTCCAGCTTTCGGTGGCGACCGCCTAAAAGTCAGGCGGGCCAGTTAATAAAACACAATCCCCCCTGCACGCGGGACAGCCGGTGGATTATCGAGGATGAATCGCGTGTCCGACACGCAGTTCCCCGAGTGGCACATAAATCAGTGCTCGCTGAAAGGGCGCGGTGATTGATATAAATCTCGATTAACAGAGCGGGCTTGTATGATTTAACGTCGAAATGAAACGTCGCGCCAGGTTCGCGGAGCAAGGGAGGGGCTGGTCAACAACGGCGAGCGAGAAACTGTAATGCAACTTATACCTACCTTGTAACGATATTATCTGCCGTAATGGGGGCTGTTTAAAACGAGCTTGCGGAATTTCGCTGGACTCGAAAGGCTCTATACCTGCATTCTCGTTAACTGCGTGCTTGGGCCGGGCTCGGTCCAGCTACGAAAAGCCTGGCTGGTTCTATTCGCCAAACAATTACCGAGACAACAGCCTTCCTCTTTGCCCCTTTTGCCTCCGTCGCCGTTCTTTCCTCCCGTTGCTTTCGCGCTGGTCCTTATTCCCCTCTGCCATTCGGTGTTTCCTTCCGCGTGTTCGGGGGAAAGGGCTTTAATTGCTTTTAATCATTTGGAGGGTCACGTGCAGGGAAGTTCCCCTCTTTGTCTGTGATGTACGCGTAAGGTGGTGGAAATTAAGGGTGGAAAGTCACATCGACTGATACAAGAGTTTGGTCGTAGTTCTGGACTCCCTGTGATGTCAGGTTCGACTATTCTATTGATCTTTACCGTTTTTCCTTGTCGGAAATGGAAAATTGTGGCTGTAAAAGGCAGGGATACGACACCCAACAAGCTTCCTTGTTTCGCGAATGAAAAGTATGAACCGAGGAAACGTTTCAAGCACCATATGAGTACACCGTGGCACTCCAACGACAAAGACGATAGCACGATGCGCGTTGAAATTCGTACGTTAGACACTGGAACGTTTAGTTTGCTGGCGAAACTTTTCAATTTCGTTGCACCAATGAACGCGATAGACATCCTCGAGAGAAACGGTACAATTAACGCATTGAGAGGACGCATGTCACCCCTGCATGCACATAGCAGCCAAGCACCTTATATTTCGTTAATCGCATTTCCATTCAAACTTTTATCGCCTTTCAATTAGAACTGTCCCCCGAATGATCATTTCCCTTCGTTATGTTACTTTGTTACTCGATAAAGAATATTGAAACTTTCTAATGTTTCGCGCATGAAGACTGTTTTCTGTCGATCAAGAGTTACGCAATGTTCACACCGTAACGCGAGAGAACCCGTAGATAATCACGTGAGCTAAGAACATCCACTTTCGAGTGCCTTCGGACATGGTGCTTCGTGTAATTGAGTGCTCTATGAAGTTTAAAGTGAAAACGAAGTACTCTGCCAGAGTACTTTCTCTCCTAGTTACTGATTCCATCCAACTGGCTGCTACACACAACCCACTCGCCTCAACGAACACGATTCTCCTCGTACAATTGCCAAGTTGATAACGTGACGGGCCACGAGGAAGAACTAAACGATATTTCGGATCACTGATTTGCTCCAGCATCCTTGACTTTTCGCTGACCAAGTGGCTGCCCCAACTATTTGAATCCACGCGTGCCATAGGCAAATTCCATCCCCCGAGTTTAATATTCAAAGTAGCTGGAGACGACGTTCAATATAGCTTAAATTGGTTTACAACGAGACAAGGGAGCACCTGTACAACATATGGTGCTAGCCGGCTCTGGTGGCATGTATGTACATGCGGGGTTGTCGTTGCGACTCTGCGAAAATCGCGGGAGGTCTACGCGAGCCTGGTGCTTCCGCGTAGCAACCAGCTCGCGAAGATACCAAAGCTCTCCGCTAAAATCCTTGGAGGAACGAATGTACGTGCAATTATATATCTTGCAGCGTAGGAATCCTGTGTACAACCGCGTGCACACAGAATTCACCTAGAAACTTCATTATCTCATATCGCCAGCAGTGCACGCGACACGGAGCTCGAAAGAATGAATGATCTAGCAAAGACTCGGAGGATACTCGGCGACACTGCTGGTGATGTGAATAAATATCAGCCCCCGTCCAGGAGGCAAGCAATTCCTTTCTCTGCCACGGTTGATGGAGCGAAACCAGCTCTTTCCATTCTATCTCTGACATTTCTCTAAAAACGACCGCGCCTTCTGCTAGCGATTTCGCGACTCTGTTGCCGAGGGAAGGTGCTCTCGGCTCTCGTGTCCGATTTCGATTGTAATTTTCGAGCCACCATTCGCGGTCGAGGTGTTCGACGGCGTTTCGCGCGGCGTCCTTTGCGCGACCAAGAGAGTGGCGGAGAACAGGCAGGGATGGACTCGCGCGGAAATGTCTTGCGCTCTGTAATCGCTTCCGCGATCGACGGGCCGCCGTTAATGGCCCGAAGTATGCCATTAGCGGCCTCCCCGCGCATAAATGAGACCGCATATTGCATTCTTCGATGATAGAACGGAATGTAGCGTCGACGAGTGCCTCGAGGTCTTAAATCGCCTCGGCATCCGCGCTCTCTCGCCGCGGTTTCGATTGATCGTCCGGGGCTCTTTAAGGGCTTCCGGCTGGGGTGGAGGGGGGGGGGGGGGCGCGAAATTGAAGCAATACTTGGAGCAGATTGCCTGGCGAGCGCCGTGCCAACTGTTTACGGGGCTCCGGCAAGTCAAAGGAGCCGAAGTCCTCCAAACGCGTCGAGCCTGTCATAAAAATTCATCAAAGTGAGCGTCTAGTTTTTCCCTGTTTCGTTTCCGCGCCGTTTGAATGCACGTTGTACAATGGTACCGCCAAAGGATTGCAATGCCGGTGGAATGGAGAGAGCCTCGCGTAGCCAGCAGAAAGGAATTGCCAGCAGACGTGCCTTCTTGTAAGTAAGGAGAGTATCGATCGTCGTTATCAGGCAACTAGCACCAGAATAGTGGGCGGGATCTGGTGGTTCTTCACGTTGATCATCATCTCCTCTTATACCGCCAACCTGGCCGCCTTCTTGACAGTGGAGAGAATGATAACGCCCATCGAGAACGCCGCCGACCTCGCGGAACAAACGGAGATCTCCTACGGCACCCTGGAGGGAGGAAGTACGATGACGTTTTTCAGAGTGAGTACTAGAAATTACCGATCGACTGCGGACGTGGTATTGCTACTGTAGTCCCATCAAATAAACATAAGGCAACGGACCGACAGCACTGGCTATTAAGCCTCCGAGAGTAATGGCAACAATCGAGTACCGACTCGAAACCAACATTGCATAGTACGAGAAGCGATAATATCAAATGGAACGAAAGCTGCCTGGCAAATTGCATCCTTTACCTGCGATCGCCAGAAATGAATCGCGTTATCTAAACCACGGCAGAAAAGCACCGCCAAGACTTCGCGTCGCTTGTAACGCGCCGTTTAATATTTCACAGGTCGTTGAATGCGCCGACGGTGGAAACGCGTCTCGAGCGATATTTTTCCCCCGAATGAACCGCGCGATAATGTTTATGCCAAATTGCCACGCTTTTCAGAATTATTCGCCGCGAGTGTCTTGGCGAACGTTTTAGCGAGCGCGAGGGGAACGCGTCCGCGATTCATCCCTCGGGGATATTAAAACCATAAACTTACCGCGGTTGTAATCGCTCGGTGAACTAATTTGACTAATTATTCGGCGGGACGTGGGCAGCAATTCTGGCGTGACGCACGGCGGGAAATCGGGAGATGCATTCGGAGAGCGCGTTAGTAAATTTCCGAGAGCCTTTTAGCGGGGGAACTCTTAACGTTATTAAATTCGAAACGCCATTTCACCGAGCGCGCCGCTATTACGTTATATAGGCTGGTCCGTTACATGATTCATGTTTAGAGCGTGTATATTTGGAACAAGTATTACATTGTCGCTGGATTATATTTAAACGGAGGGAAAAGGATCGTCGGAAGATTCTCTAAAATAGACGTATATCGAGGGAAGAGTTTACACACCGTAGCAATCAGTCTTATGAAATTATGACGAAACATCTCGCTGGCCTCTACCGGCGACAGAGGGTTCCCAGGAATCATCCAGCGGTCAACGATCGATTGATCCGTCGCTTTGTTCTCTGTTGAAATAATAGGATTCGAAAATCGGTATCTACCAGAAGATGTGGCGGTTCATGGAGTCCAAGTCGCCGGCTGTGTTCGTCAAGAGCTACGAGGATGGGGTGAAGAGGGTGCTGGAGGGTGATTATGCCTTCTTGATGGAATCTACTATGCTCGATTATGCGGTACAACGGGATTGCAATCTCACGCAAATCGGCGGTCTGTTGGACAGCAAAGGCTACGGAATTGCCACGCCAAAAGGTAATACACCGTACAAGAATAGATGGTGGGCTGACTTACGGTCCACAATGAATAATGGATGTACATCGAATTAATCGCAATGGAATGGAATTGAATGCTCAAAGTTGGCTCGCAAGGCCATACACACTAGTTGATATAAAAAAAAAACACTGTAGCAGGTTCTAACTGCATACAATACATATGCGTAACTGTTTAGACGAGTGTCTGTGTCAGACCGCCGCTTGCTAATGTTTACTGTTCAATGCCTGCGCGAGTTTACTTATCGTTCCAAGCACTTTGGAGAACCGTTTATAGTTATCAACGTCCGCTTTCAAGTCCGATAAAAATATATTTCAGCGTTAAGTCGTTTCTACGCGGAAAAGTGCAGTGCGAAGTAAAAGTGTAAACACCGTTTGTTTTCAATTTTCCTGAAAAGTTGCACGGTGAAAGACGTTTCTGCAATGTGGTACTGGGCTGCTCCAGACTGCTCGCGGAAAACATCGTAAAGTCGCCAGATTTGTGGCCGGCCCGTTCGTGCCGCGCGTGTCGCTCGCCCCCAGGACAGAAAGTAGCGTAAAACGCCGGCGTTTTTAACATAAATTCGGCGAACTTCAGCGCCGCACTCGGCGGGGCGAGGTAGGAACGTCTTAATTAACGACTCGAGACACACCGCGGCAAGCCTCAGAACCGTGCAACTTCGCTTTCGCGACGGAAAAGCGCGAGCTGTCGCGTGTAACGCCCTCCTGCTCGCAAGGACCCGACAATTTCCTTAATTGAGGCAAATTTTCCACATTTTTGATAATTCTTTTCCATCGTCGTCTTGTCCCAGCTTAATAACGAATCGCTGGCCGAGTGCTGCAATTACGTTCAGCCGCGTTAAGAATTCGCGAAAGCTCCTCGCCGACTTTCTCGAAGGAGACGCGGCACTCGCCGAGACGCTTACAGCCCTTAGGGAAAGATTCGAAAGACCGAGTCCTCGTTTCTTTTTTTCTCTCTCTGAACGGTCTATCTTCCCGTTTCTTTGTTGACGCGAAACGGGGAACGAGGGGCGAGCAATCTCGGCCCGGTTTCAAAGCGAAATCACGGGGGATCCTTGACCGACCAGCCTAACGAAGCCGTTTTATATGCAGGCTCGCCCTGGAGGGACAAAATATCTCTGGCGATTCTGGAGCTGCAGGAGAAGGGAGTGATACAGATCCTGTATGATAAATGGTGGAAGAACACCGGTGACGTGTGCAACAGGGACGAGAAGAGCAAGGAGAGCAAAGCCAACGCTCTTGGAGTCGAAAATATCGGTGAGCTCGCGAAATTAAATTTCACCGCGGCGTTGGGTCAACGGGGTGGGGTGGTTGGGATTAAGGGGAAGGGGGAGGGGACGAATTTACCGCCGGCGAGGAAAAGGGGTAACTTTATCCGACGTCGCTTAGAGCCGCTACTCGCGCGAAGGGTGGAATTTTTTATTCGAACTTATCAGCGGTTTCGCTGGAGGAACAGCCCAGAGGTTCCTTCCACGTTTTTTTCTTTCTCTAATTCAGGAGGTGGTTAGAGCATGTAATCGTGAGAGATACCGCACGCTGGTAGGGAAAATTCATTAGCGTAGCGCATAATCAAGCCGGCGTGGAATTTTAACGGCTGACGCTGGAAACATAATATTTTATCTTATTATCGCGAACAAAGTGTTTATCGAACCATCTGGAAATAATGAGATCCGAGCGTGATGTTTAGCTGGAATTTTTGTTGAGCAAAGCTGGGTGTACGAGGTATTTCTCGTGAACACAGAAATGATTATGTTAACGTCATTTTATCGTAATTAAAGGAATAATTTAGATAACGTGGGTTTAATTGAAAACGTCTATCAAATTGATCGAGTATCGTTCATCCGATCTCTCGTAATTAATGTACCCTAGAATTTTCGTAGTATAATGAATTCGGCGTGGATAATACGCACCCGGAACGTAGGCAATGAAGTCCCGTGCAATTTGTAACGAACTCCATTTGGGAGCAGTGTGGGGTTACATAATCAACCGCAGATGGATTTCACTTCGTTACAGAGTCGCGCAACAAACCGTCCCCCCAAGGGTGAAAGGTTCGATAGAGATTAATGGTAATTCGTTAAATCGTCGCGATACCTTTACGCACTTGTAAAGGAACCCGAAACTGTTGGCGAGAATTCCGTGATCGACTCGATCCATCGACATCTCACTCGATAAACGTTCGTTGCAAAGAGAACGGTCGGTAATGGTGTAAAAGAGAAACTGGGGAGCTTTCATGCGCAGAGAAATCTCGCGGCAAGTCCTCGAGATATTTTTCTCGCGAGTCTTCGGGACTTGGCCCGGATTTTATGGAAGTCACAACAAGTTCTCCCTTTCTGTCTTTCCCCACCCAGCGACTTGTATCCCCCGGTTCCTCTTTCTCCGCGCGGAGAATCCCTGGCAATTCTTTCTCCCCTTTTTTTTTCTCTCGCCCTCCATCCCACTGGCTGGCCTGTAACTTAGGTAAGTGCCCACTTTGCCGGCAGCGCGAATGTACTCGGCCGAGACAGGAAGAAGGACGAACGGCTCTCGGGTGGCTCGTGAAATTTCAGTTCGGCTCGCTAATCGCCTTTTCACCGGCGACGCGTCGATTATTTGCGATGGGGAGAAAGGAGAGTGCTCCCGCTCGACAGCTCTCCCCGGCAAGTCGGAATAAATCGAACACCTCCCTGCAATTTCGTGCCTCGGAAGGGTCCACAAATTTCGGCCCCAACTTTCTCGCGTTTCCCGTTCGATTCGAACCACTTCTGGTCCCTTGTTTCTTTCGCGGACAGGGAGATTTAAAGAGCAGCGAGGATACTCGCCGCGTTGACTCGACTCCAACTGGGTGCCCGTCTTGAATTCTGGGAAAGAGTCACATCAAATTGCGGGTGTCGTTTCGCTTCGGGCTCCTCTGTTGCCGCGTGGAAACTGTGGTTCACCTGCGACAGCATCTCGCGGAAGTTGTCTTTCAAGCCGAAAACTCAAGGGTGTCCCGCCACAGAAACAAAGTCAGAACTTTCCCGCGGTGAAAGGCGAAGCGTCCCCATAGACGGGCGCGGCAGTTGCACGGCCTGCGACGTTCCCCCTCGCCTTGCCGCGGAATTATCGTGGACAGTGAAATAGACCGGCGTCCATGCGAGAAACTTTGCTGCTTCCGGGGACACGCCTTGGACGTCCCTTAAATCACGACGTCGGCGCAGTTATGCAAATCCGTCCGGCGCAACGAGCCCTGTTACGCGCCTCACCTGGCCCTGGCGAAGGATCCTGGCCGGAGCACGCGTTCCGTTTAGCATACAGATGAAGTTACGCCATCGGCATTGGGTGGAATTATTTTAAAACGCCGCCGTTTCCGTGCTACGGACGGTCCGCGACGTTCGTCACGGTCTCGGCGCCATTTCGGACGAGCCAGCTACTTCTCGGAGCTGAGAAATCTCCTGGGGATAGCTACAGCTGGGTATTCAGGACGGATGAAGGAAAATATCCACGAATGCTGATGCGGGCGGCAAGGAAAGATGTATATACAATGTCTTGACTCTCGAGGTGAGTATTTCCGTCGCGGCGAACTTTGCCGGGATATTAGAGAGCAGCCGGGAGACGGAGTACTTTCTCGCCGAGCAAGTCAGTCGGGGATGATAGAAAACATGTTTTCGTGCAGAGCTACTCTTTGATGCAATGCCAGTAGCGGTAGGTAAGTCAAACAGCAACATTTCAGTGTATACACCAGTTGAACTGCACTCGACAAAGCGGTACGAAAAAAATCCGCTATTCGGGGTCGAAGCAAACACGAAGTTAGCTCTACTGAAAGGTAAGCAGGCTCGGAGGGGAGTAGAGCCCGAGGCGCATACGAAGCTCGGAAAAAAGTTTCGGAGAAGCGTCGAGCCTACAAACGATGCCGAACTTTGCTGATCACGTTTCGCGAGAAGGAAAATGAGAACTGGGGCGGATCCAAGCTGCAGGTTTATCGAATATCGAGAGCCTTTCGGGAAACGAAGCTCGCCGGCGATTTAACGAAACTATCGCCGACGGAATACTGTTAGGAAGATGGAGGACTGGGGCTCGCCTTCGATTCGCTTCTTCGCGAGCAATTATTCCCATCGATCCCGTCTCAAGCCACCAGCGAACTGGTAATAATCGGGAAACTTCCCTGTTGCCTCATCGCTCCCCGTTTAATTGAACGGCGATGGATCCTCGAGGCATTTCATCGAGCGACTACCTCCGAGCATCGCCAGCTCTTCGCGCTGATATCGCGCGATCTGTCTCGTAGCGGAGAAGTTCCTTTCCTCGACGCCTGTCTATCCTTTTCTTCGCGGCGAACTTTCCAGCTGCGGGAGAACGAAACTACAGAGTCTGTGGACGGGGTAGGGAAAGGTTGCGAGGAGGATAGGCGTAAATAAGCGTAAACGGCGACGGAAGGGTGTAGGCGAGAAGCTAGACGGATGGATAAATATAAATGGACAAACAGACGGACGGGGGAACGGGTGGGCGGGGAAAGGGTTAGACGGTGGAGGAACAGATTCAGGGAACAGTCCTTGGTGGCAGCTACATTAACTCCGGAGCGACGCGACATCAGAAAAGAAAACGGAGACAGCCGGGGGCTGTGAAATAATGAGCTTCCGGTTTTCTCGTTGCAGGTGGTGTCTTTGTCGTGCTGCTCTGCGGCCTGGCGCTAGCGATCCTGGTGGCGATCCTCGAGTTCTGTTGGAACTCCAAGAAGAACACCCAATCGGAGAGGGTAAGCGGGCGAAGCACCGAGATAATTCCGTACAATTTCGTGCTTCGCGTGTCACGTGCTGCATGGGTGTACTCTTTCTCCTCCGTAGCGTGCGGGGCCATTTTTCCCGCGAGCTCGTTACCAGTATTTCTTCCGGCATCTGCCGAACGATAGACAGAAACCTATCTGGCCGGCGCGGTATTTTCACGAGACGTCCGATACTTTCAAAATCCAATTTTCGAACTTAACAACGGTCTCGAGCAAAATTTAATTACCACTTTTCCCAAACAGAAGGGCTGCGAAACGGATTGTCACTGCGCCAGCTCTACTCGATTCCGTCTTCCCGACCAATCACGTACCTATACTACTCGCCTGACTCGACATCGTTGCAGTCTGACCGCGCACGGCTTCCTTCCACTTGCCGCGCCGCGCACTGGCCATTCCTAATACACACTCCAAATAAATGCAGCCCTATCCCACTTGTCAGTAATATCCTCGTCAAGCTAATGGCGCCAGAGTACAGCCGACGCCCGCGCACGAAATGGCCGTGCACGCTGGAGGGTATCGCATGGTATCGAGCTCGTACCGCGATCGTCTTGTGTATGTATCATTTATTGGTATTGTTGTGCCTGCTGTGCCTGGTCTCTCCGTCCACGCCTCGATGGGACGATACGAAAAAAACCACACACACTTGGATCGGCCGTGCGCGGTGTTCGGCAGTCCTTGTGCGCCGAGATGGCCTCGGAATTGCGGTTCGCGGTTCGCTGTGGCTCGCGACAAAGGCCAGCGGCAAAAGCGCGCAATTCCGACGCCGCGGTGCCCTGCGGCCGTTGCAGCCCGCGAGCCAGCAGAAGGAGAAGGCGGTATTGTTCGACCGGCCACGAGGAGACCACCTACATACCGAGCATCGAGATACCGCGGTTAAATGGTGTAAGTCCTGTCCCTCACGACGGGCTCGCGACCACTCTCGATGGCGGCTCTTCCGGGACCTACGGGGCTTCTTTCTAACTTCAAGAAAACAGTGGCGGTATCGCGATTGCCCCGCTATCTTCGGCCAACTGTGCATCTGAACACACCCCCGGGAGCACTATGAAAATACAAACACTTTTGGAATCGCGAGTACTTTCGCCAGCGGCGGACTTTCTCGTCTTCTTTTGTCTCGCGTTGCATTCTGGCTATTGGCCGGTACACTCGACCTATCCTGCTTTTATTATCTTGAAAATCGAGCAAGGTCCTGCAAGAAAAGCCATCGTTGGTCGCGGAGCTGTGCCGACTTTACGTTAATCGAATCCCTGGAAGGGTAACGTACCGTGTGAATTCGCGAAAGTTACTCTTTGCGAACGTAAGTAACGTTGAAACGTTGAATTATCGTATTCGAGGCACAGGCTCCACGCAGCCCAACAACAATCTACGCGTTTCCTTCATCAGCACCGAAACGCGAGAACGGAAGGGAAGAGTGATACGAACCACCGTCGAATAACGAGAGAAAAGGGAGTATCGCAAATTGGAGATGCCTTGCGCGAGAAATTATCTCTTGACTGTCTATTTTTGTACTTTGTATCTCAGTCTCTTCGTGTGTCTCTGATACCATTTCGTTCCTAAATAGATTGGACGCTGTTGCTACGTTACACGTTGATAAAAACTTTCCTTTCTTTTTTTTTTTCTTACTTTCTGTTCGTATTGTACAAAGAAACGAACACGTATACGTATGTGTGTCCTGCATTTTGGCACGGTCCAGTATCTTGCTACCAGCGAATCGACCGCTCTGTGCGTTTAATCACGATTGGCGCAGAGTGCAGTCACACACGCTTACATTCGCAGTACCCGACACAAACACACAGACACAGCAATCGGTATATTATACTGACTGGCGTATTCGATCGCATGCCTCGAATTGTTCTTGAACAATCGTAATACGATGCCTCCCGCGATGACGCAGCAAATTCGTCGCGACGGACACCTCGGCTGGCGTTCGTTGCTGGCCTCGTTGGGATCGATTTTACTCGAAGGGCTCCTTAAGCAGCACTCGGCAAAATATACGCAGTCTTTCTAAGCTCGAAATAAAGAAGCGGACGGGCGTACTCCGGAGCGCGAACTTACTGGAGCAAGTTTCATTGAAACTATAAGCTTTTAACTGTTCATATCTCAGATTCGGATCAAGATGCTCTTTATAAAATTCCCTAGCCTTGCAGCTCTGAAATAAGCCTGTACATATCGCGCATATAGGGTCCCCGAAGGGACAGGCCAACCGAAAAAGACTTTTACTTTCGATATTCTCTTACGACTCCGAGGCGATATCGCGGCGTAAAGTAGCTCGTAAAATTTGATTCTATCGGCTCGTAGGGGTGGCTACTTGTCGTTACACCCCCCGCAAATATCGGCTTTGTCGGTTACGTAGCGAGAGAATAGAGCGTACGTTAAACAAGGCTGGAACTGGGAGCGCTGTCGACCCGAAACGGTTTGGTTCGCCTATCGTCGAAACTCGCGTGAATGGTGCTCCTGATCGTGGCGGAAGTGATTTTTCCAGGCTGCGTCACATCTCCGTGCCCTATTCCCCTATAGCGATCCTGGCCAATTCCTAGTTGCATGGTCAGGATTGCGAGAGAAAAGGATCGGCTCGCCTCGATAGACTTTCCGAGGCAGATCCTCATCCATATTCAATCGCCGCGCGATATTATCTCTTCGATAGAGATAATTAAATGAAAATTTTGATGCCCCTCTCGTCTTAACAATGTCGTCATCGTTTTCTACAAATATATCCTTCGTTTCGATTTTCTAATTACTTCGCGAACGAGACCCGGAATTCCCGAACATGGTGATATTTAATTAAATCAAAGTCTAATTAAACTCCCATCGTAATATACGAATCGGCGATATTGCGGAATCCTTATCCGGGAAATGAAATTTTTCATTATTACGTACCGCTCCAATCTAATTATATCCGTTCATTTTCGAACTCGCAGCGTGGTTAACTTGTCTTAATTACATCCGCCGAAACAAAGCCACGGAATTCCACGAATTTTGTAGCTTCGAAAATATAAAGCTACGCGGAGTCGAATTCCCGCGGGGGAAACGTAGTAACGCGACCCTCCCTTCGTCCCTCTGTGTCCTCCTATCCGGAGTCAAGCGCGTAGCTCTCACTTTAGCAGGTTAAAGTTTAATTACTGTTCCACCGAGCCAGATTTAGTAAGCGAATCCAGTTTTATCGACGAGTTCACTGACAAAACTAAACCCGAATCGGATCCCCGATCGTCGCGCCTACTTTATTGAAACTCAAAGGGGAAGAAACAGTAAGAGACACGTATCCATCACGGTAGAATCTAATTACCAACCCTCCAGATGCTATGGCCCTAATGCCAAAGGATCGTACACCGTTACATCTCCCTCGTCTAGATACATATATTCTTTTTTTCTCCAAAAACCAACATATCCGATTACAGATCGCGGCTCCCGGAAAGCCTCTTTCGTTTTCCCAAGCACTTTTCGATACTTTATCGAAATTCAATCCCCTCGCGCGTATACGGACATATTTTCATCGCAAATAAGTTCCTTTTTTTTTTGTTCAAGTGGCGCAGCTGGACGAACGTAAATCAATATACCGGATTTCCTAAATCCCGCGCGAAAAAATACCGCGAATAAACCGGTAGATCCTCGCGCGAATAGAAGAAAAACGCGCAGGTGTGCTCGCACAGATGACAAATCGGCGGCACTCTATTCCTGGAAATTCCGTCGGGTGAGATAACGATCCCTATTCTGAAAACTCCTGGCCGCCTAGATCCCGATGCCGTCGACGAGATTCCTCGGGGCCAATCAATGGCCGGGAAGCAACGGGTTCGATACATAGGGGCCACGCGACCCGGTGTAAACTCCTTTACGAGCTTTTATAAAGTTCCGACAAGTTTTAACGACCGCCTCGCAACTTTTAATAACTCGCTCGCCCGCGGCTACGTCGCGACGACGGGCCCCGGCGAGTCGTTCGCCGCAGACGGCAGCCCCGATATAGCTAACACCAGCGGTTTGCTTCCATCAGCAGGAGGGTGGTGCGTTGTCGATGACGGAGATGAAGAAATCATTGAGCTTCGATCAAGTGGCAGCGGCCCGTGGCGGGAGCACCTAGCACAGGCCTCATCCTCATCTTCATCATCAGCCGCAGCAGCAGCAACAACAGCAACCGCCACAGTGCAAAGCCACGCCCACGCGCACACGTCACATACACTGCCACTCACATTCACACAGCCACAGTCACAGTCATACGCACAAGCACCAACCACCCCCACCGAGGCAGAGACGGGGCTCATCAAGCATCGTCTTGGGTCAAGGTTAGCCGATTTATAACACCACGTACCGTTTCGTTGCCACTATTATATACAGCGATATTAATACAATGCAGCAGAATAATTGATAATCTACTTAACCCTACCTCGACGGCCCGAAAAGAATGCGATACTTGGCTTTTCTTAGGAGAAACCCTCGAGTTGTATTAATTGAAAATTGTACGCCTGTGTTTGTACATATATTTTCAAAAAAAGTTTAATTAAAAAAACACTACCTAAAATTTTAAACGCATTTTTCTCAAAACGATGTTTTTCGAATTGATTTCGAGCTTGGCATATGTCTTCAGTAGACATCTCCTTCTCGCCGGTATTAAAACTAAGTCGGTTTTTGCAAAAATAGATTTTTGCGACCTAAGAAACCAGCGAATTTCTTGCAGAAGTCTGTTTTAAACGCTGCCATTTTTTTTATTTTCAGTATTTCTCCTTTAATCTAGTTCAAGCGATTGCCACACAGATTACACAAATTTTTAAATTTTACGGCCCTTGTTTTATAAGGATTTTTGTAAAGGCCCTCTACTCGAAGCACTATAACTCTGGCTATAACCACTATTTTTGCATACAAGTCTTGTTTTCATATTCTCTAAAGATTGACAGATGAATCCACAAAGCTGCGAGTAAATGTACTCGATGGTTTTGTTTTAAAATATTCCTCAAGTTCGCGTAGAGAGGCCCCTTAAATTGGTTGTACCGCGAAAACGAAAGGTTCGCAGGTAATGCATATATTCGTTTGATGTCCAGGAGGTGACCACCCTGAGAGTATTCTTTGGAGATTCGACTGTGACCTGGCGGGTGAGCCAGACGTGGTGATATCACCTCCGCCGCCGCCACCCCCGCCCTCGGCGGCGGTGTCGAGGACCACGACCCTTTGACCCATACTGGAGGAGGTGCCGACAGGTGTGCCTGTCCAGAAGGAGCTGCCCACCCAAGCGTCCGTGGTCGTGAACGTGGTCGACCAGAAGGAGACCTGCTTATAGCATATGTAGTCGCCGAGGCGGGTGGGTGGACCGCAACGCGGCCTGGCTGGCGCCATCGGCGACCTCGGATCATCGATCGAACCGTCGTCCACGTGACCAAGTCCTATCGAGTGGCGTTCGTTTAGAGGGTTACAGCGGCGAATGAGCTCCGCGCTGCAGCGTGTGCCAAAAACCGGGGGTCCCATCGGATCCATCAGTAGTCGCGCGAGCAGGATCGAGGAGCGGGTTACAATCGAAAGCAGAGGACGGTCGACCCGGTGATCGCGTAAACGGGCCGGGAGCCGCGAAGCCTGACAAGCGACACTCGGCTTGGCGTCGCGAACGAAATCTGGTCACGACAGAATCGATCGTAGAACGTGATGCTTCCGAAGCTTTCTACTTTCCACCCAGAGAGCAGCGGCGGGTCGCTCGTTGCGGATGCTGATCGAATAATGAAAAGGGGTTCGATCGCGACCGAAAGGCGTCGCGCTGAAAAGGACCGAGCGGCAAATGGAATACCGTGCGCGATTTAGATCGAGCTTTCGTTGGCCAGCATTTCCCGGGGCAATCGAGGGATCGACCAATGGCTAAACGTTCGTTCGAATTGCTCTGACACAGCCCGGCGCGACGAGCCATGCCCCTGCGAGCCGCGGGGCCGCAGTTAAACATATCGAAGCGGGCTTAAAATGGGGCTCGAATGGCGCGTGTCTGACGGGGAATGGTCCTCGAAGACAATAAACTCCATCCGTCACCGCGTAAGAAGATTTCCAGCGCGAGGTACCGATGGTGTGCCGTGTCCCTGGATTCCGATCGAAATTCGGCCTTCCGCGAACAGGAGGCGAAATATAAACTGCGAATGTCGACGAGATTAGACGAAGTTCGAAGACGATGCTGGATCGGTCGACCGCCGCTAACGCGGTGTGATTAGCCCCGGACCAAACTTGTAGCGATCACTGCCAACAGCTAGCCTAAACATAGTCAAACGGTCTAGTACACACGACATCGACCAAGTAGAGTGCAACCGGTCGATCCTCGGAATTTTCGAGATCGAGCAGCTTTTCGAGTGAAAGTTCGAGCTCGATCAGCAACGTTGCACGGAACATGCACAACGAAGTTAACGAAGGGGACGTAGAGAGGGGAGCGAAGGCCTGGAAGTGGTGTGTGTCGCGTCTAGTAAAGGGACGAAAGCGCAAAGGCACAAAAGATCGTCTCACGTGCACCGTCATCGGCCGTGAACTGCAGCCGTACGAGGATAACGATCGCGAGGAACGCTGCGATTTCCAGGCTAGCTGGGCGACGCACCAATCTAACCGATAACGCGTAGAACTGTGAGTGAAAGGGAAGCTAGTGCGCGGCGCGATATCACGGAATAGATTAACCGGGCGAAGTTTTTATCGTCCCGAGCGCGCGGGGGCCTAGAACCACAGAGTTCCATGACGAAAGTAGAGTCGACCGCGTTAGATCGACTTCTCGGATACTGAAGGTTTATCGCCGAGCGGGAAACGAGCCTCCCGAGGCAAGTTTCAACTGTTTTCGGGGGGTTGACGAGTCGCGGAGGACGTTCGGCTCGTTCAGCTTTCGATCGCGCAAAGTACAAAACGTCCTGGACGTCGCGATCTCGCGCTCTTACCTTCGTTTCTCGCTGACGATCACACGGTGGAAGACGAATACGAGTCTCGCTGCACCGCGTACCACGATCTCTCAAGCATTTTATACAAACGGCACAGGGAGGAACACTCGCGGTAGAGGAAATCGAGAAGATCGATCACACGGGAACGACGTCACTTGGATCGGAAGAGGAGCGAAAGCACGAGGATCCTGCGACTTTTTTTTAAGGGACAGCGCGTCGAGTCGACGGAGTTCCGTACCACGGTTGTACGCGATAATCGAACTGTTGGACGATTGACAGACACTATTCAACGGCGGATCGTGCTAGATACGTGCGCGTACCTGGAACACGCGTTAATTGACACTTGACGGTATAGAGAAGTGCGTAGCCGCGTAAGAGACCCAGTCGTATTTTGACACGATCGACAAATTTATTATTACTAACGTTGTACATTGAGTGTTTTTCACGAATTTCGAGGTGGTTGCGCCGCGACTACCCAGCAAAGCGTCGTATCGATATGCATATACACATGTATGTAAAGGAGGGACGATCGTCGGAGGCGTCATTCCGGGATTTGTCGAGGCGTTGTTTAGCGAGTCTGCGGTGGGAGAATGATGATGCGGATGAGTGATTGAGCGTGTATGGTGAGAAAAAGGGAGAACGAATCGTGCCAAAAAAGAAAAAAAAAACAAAAAACGAGTAATCTGTGCTGCCGTCAGAGAACTGACAAGCAGTCACGACGCTTTTGATGTTGGACGCGTTTATCCGCCAACGTCGACCGCGCCTCGTACGATAGCGACGCCTCCGAAAGGAGGTCGAACCGAGAGTTGTGTACGATTTGCGTGAAATATCGACGCGAGACGAGCTGTCAGTTATAACGAAACGTTGGACGCGATTTCTAGCAAGATCGATAGAGGATCCCAGGCTTTATTTGTCTCGGTTGGATCAAGCAGGAGGTAATTTAAATGACCCGGGGAAACAATTTATTTCACTGTCCGGGGATGAGAATCCCCTTGTCACGAGTGTGACGGAGAAAGGCATTAGGGGAAATTGACAGCCCTCGCGGCAATCGAGAGCTAACGTAATTACACCGGAGAGATCGATACTTGCACCTGTAACAAATGAATTCTTCATCCCTCCTGGATCAATTGATAGCCTTTTTCCCCCGCATCGAGCCACGACTCATTTTTCTTCCCGCCTACTTTCGCGGTATTAATCGGAACTGTTCGGCCTGGGAACGCATCGAAATCGTAACGACGAGAGGGGGCACGATTCGTTTACTACGAGCGGCTCCGCGTCGCCGCGTGTTTCCTTGAAACGCGTTCGAGGGACGAGGCAAGGCGGAAATCGACGATAGTAGTAGGGTTGCCTGCGAATGGAAAGGAATGATGGCGTTTGAACGCGGGGTGCTGGTCAACAGCGTTCAAAGGTTCATGACTACTTGTCGCGTCATCACTGGTGTGCCACTATTCAATAAATAAATTTTATTTACTTAATCGACCTAGACATTTCTACACTCGGCGTAGCAGTTGGACACGCGTTGACTGTTTCTTTTTTTTTTTGCGATCGGGGGCCTGGGAACTCGTGGGAGCAGAGCTGCTCGTCAGAGCCTCGGTTCGAAGTGTCGCTGTAATAACCACTTACGATTCTCAGCCCTCCGATCGAGTGATTGTGATACGCCGTGAAATCGTCAACTTGAACATATCTCTCCGAAATAACAGACAATTAAATGTTGTTATATACATGTTTTACCGAATCTCACCGAGACACTTTTTCTACTCCATGCGAAAATCATCCAGAAAGTCGCGCTACGACAATCCCATTCCACCTCTCCTCGCCAGCGAACAATAGAATTCAACGCGACGAAATCGTAGAACGCTAAACCATTTCTCCTCCCTCCGCAAGCTTCTCCATTCGCAGCGATTCGACCAGCACAATAAATGGTTCTAGCAATTCACGGTGATTTTGTTTCTGAACTCGTCGCCGATCGGCCCAGGCAGGACGCTGCAGAGACGACGCACGGGGCGCCCCATTCTGGACAGGATGACGACTCAATGCGACGCACAGTGGCACGTCCTGTACAAAAAGCTGGCCAAAAGTCAAAAATTTTTTTTCTGATTTTTACAGATCTATGTATTGCATTTCATTTATGACTTATCAAAGCATGATTTTCCACTAATACTAATTTTTATTGTACGATCCTCTTAGAGATATGCGATCTCAAAGTTGCTAGTGTTATGATCTGGAACTTTTAGACCCGAATTGAAAGTAAATTTTACATTGAATGTGGAACTATGATCTTTTTTTTTTATGCTGGCAGTTATCTGACATGCTCTAAGTTAATATAGATTCTGGTTTTATTGGTTTATTTCACTTTTTACAACTATGGTAGAGGAGAATACACGATCTATATATTTTTTTTCTTCACCTAAGCAAATAGTTATGTTACAAACGAGCTCAAGCGGCAATTTTTGTTGCAAAATAAAGTTTGGAGGTTCTTGATGAAAGGCCCGTTGTATTTTCCTGCGATAAATTGCGATCTTACGAGTTATTGTCATTTCTTTGCCGTCCGCCGTTTATGGAGGGGTACATTTATGGCATGGGATCGGATTATCGTGGTTCCCCTCATTAGTATGCCTAATTCTATACCTAAGTGATCTTGCTAGTTTCAAAAGTAGTACATTTACAGCATGTAGTAAACATCCGAAACAGGCAAAACATAGTTATAATGACTTATTCAGCAACAAGAATAGATACCAGCGGACACCTACAGTCTATTGGCCGTCATAAACCAGCAATTCTTTGGAGCAGAAGAATACGTATCAGCTGGTCAGTTGTAGGTATGAAATTGCAAATTGTTTTAAAACTATTTTCAAAAAGTCCCTTGCTTCTCCTTGCACCGAAAATTTTATTCAGACAACGGAATCCCATAAAAAGACTTCAGAAAAGTAAAAAAATTACGCCAAGTACACGAAATCAAATAAATCACAAAAAATAGAAGATAATAATTACAAAATTGAAAAAAAGGTGTGAAATCAAAATGAGCTGCAAGTACATAAAGGTGCTTTCAGTCAAATACTTGGCGTCGAGACGCTACCGCGTCTCTAGATATGAAACACACCCCCATAAAACATTTATAACACAAATACATTACTCCCACTACATAAAGTAAACGAATAGAAACAAAACAAAGTTGGGGATTATAAGAAACAAACAGTCGTCGTAGCAACAGACATCAGTCAAACTTCGTGATAGTTACATCGATCTCCAAATCGAGTTTACACAATATCAGAATAGCGCAGTTTGTTTGTGCAATTTGTACAGTTTCATTGTGCAGTTTGGTCATACGTTGTTTTGAACTGTAAAAAGTGATAGTATTGTAAAGTGCTATGGAGCCAGTACCTGGAACTTCTCAAGCAGGTTACACTTCATTATCTAGGAATGAACTTGTACAGTGTCTTAGAAGTTGTCCCTCAACCAGTTTTAAAGACAAGTGTGAACATTTGAACGAGTTCGTAAAAAAGGCTGTTGGATGTGAGGCACTGTCACAGGAAAACACGCACCGTATACAACACTTTAATTGCCAATGGAAAAGCAAGTGGGACGCATGTGCTAGAAATTACAATAATTTCTGCAATAAAAATCGTTCGTGGTTAGAGGGTAGAGTGGAATTTCTTACACGTGCAACATTATTATTATACTTTTAATTACAATATTCTTCTCCTCGTAATATCTTCATGTGTTTTAAATTTTTATAGTTATAGTTAATTTCATTATTTTTATATTTAAACAAAATAATTTTTATATTTAAGATTTAACATTAAAATAGTACATTATTATCATTTTGGAGTCATTGTATTGAATTTTATTTCAACAATTTACCTTAGATTCAAAAATATTACTTTTGGCCAGCTTTCCGCAGAAACACGCCACTGTGCGACGGTTCATCAATCACATCCGCGATCCCTCGATACATATTCAGGGCCAGCGGCTTCCCTTCCTCTACGTCCACGTGATTTCGTTTACCACGGCCGTTACATCGTTTATGCAAACCTCATTTCCTAGCCGGACCTATCGTCCCGCTGTCCCTCCTTTCCGAGTCGATTTCAGTTTCCTCCGTTACGTCGCGACTATCGACAAGTGGAAATTGACGACCTACTCCAACTGCCCGGGCTCGAGCGAAACGTCGATAATTCCTTTGGATATTGTACGCTTTCGTATTTTTTCATTCACAGCACACGCTGGACGTACGTGAACGTTGAAAAAGCGGCTGAAAGTTACTGCCCTCCGGCGCATTCAGCGTTAATGGATCGGCGGAGCACGTCGAAGCATACACCAGTCGTCGGGGGGAATCGAAATTTCGTGTCAATTTTCATTCTTAAGGCAGCTTCTGGGACGAGAACAGTGGAGGAGTACTTGGAAAATGACCGCGCTATATCTTAGATTTCTCTGGTGCCGCTCGTCGCGCGAGGCTGCCGCAAAGTGGCAATCAATTGACCAGAGGAGAACAAAACTTATTATTATTATTATTATTATAAACGGGAATATTCCATAGTTTACAGAAATGCACAACCAATCAAACTTACACAGTCACTCTATTATATTAATGTAGGATCACGGAAAAAAGGAAAGTCGCCTCAACGGGACTCGAACCCGCGATCTCTAGATTTGCGCGCTGGCCCGGCCGCCTTAACCACCTCGGCTACCGCCGACTTACCCGATCTTCGCTATTCCGTGTCCTTTCTTGTGTTGGGGGTTCCTGATCCCACATTAACTTGTACTAAATCATGACCCCATAAGTGACCAGAATGCCTATAAACCAGTGCCCGGAACGATTCTAAAGACCCACAAAACAGGTCGATACCATTAAAATGCCGATTTGCAACCACCACGGCTCGATTCATGGGGCCAACCGAGTAGTGGCGATATCGGGGTGACCTCGAGTCGAACAGAGGCCTAGGTCGCAATTCCCTTTGCGGTGCGATGAAGGAAACGGAGGCTACCAAAACCGAACAATCAAGGTGACCGTTTAAAATCTTAAATAGGAACAACATATTCGCGCTTAGTCTACGATCCGTGAGACCAGCAATGTTGAATGAAGCCGTTATAGGGCCATAATCATGGTCAACACGATTCATAGCACGCCCTAAAGTACGAGCAGCAAGTCTCAGAAATTTGTGTTGAACTTGATCCCCTGGAAGCGCGGCTGGCCGATACGTACAGCAATTACGCGAAACGATCGGACACGCGTCGATGGCGGACGCCTAGTTTCCGCTCCTATATTACGATGACAAAGTGCCAGCCTCCAGTATAAGCGAAGAGGAATAATTTTTGCAGGATAATACGCCACGTCCCCGGAATCGGTGGGTGAAATTGCTCGTCGACGGTATTGCGTCTCTATTTATGGGGGTTCCACGCGTAGCTCGGGCGTTTCCTTCCGACCGGCTCGAGTGGACTAGATCGTCGGCCAAGTGGCTGAGCTTCCACATTGAAAATTGCATTCATTTGACCGCGCCGCGTCAAAGGGAGCCCGTTAAAATCTGGGCCATTCGTCGTCATCGTAGCTCGCTGAAGGCGAAAAGATGAAAGGGTGGTCGGTAATGGGGAGGGTTGAGCTGGCTCGGAATAAGAATCCCCCCCCTCGGTTATTCGAAGCTTTACCGGCTTCCGATCGTGTCGCACTCGTTAATTCTTGCGACATCGCCGGCCGATTCAATGAATTCTCCGTCGTTAATGGGGATTCGAGCGGGGCCTCCGAGTTTCGCGAGGGGCAAGCCTTGGAAACGTTTCCTTCGGCGACTGAAGAGGACTTTTTTCGGTCATTCTTTTACCCAGAGTTATGCAGCCTTCTTTGTCTTTCTAATGGAAGCAAGTTTCAAAGTGGCGGGAAGTTTGGATGCCAGAGTTCGGGAAGAAACCGGAGCAAGATCCTTCGTTTCCTTTACGACAGGATCACCGTTTCCCTTTGACCTGCCCCGAGCACGTTCGAGGCGCCCAGACAAATTGCCAGCCTCGCGATACCTCGATACTTCAAAGCAGATGTCACCAACCTCCTCTCTGTTGGACCGAACGCCTCGTTTCCGACGTTTAGGCCGTTCGTTAGGGAATTACAGAGATATACGCGTGATTTGGCCCCGTGAATCTATCGCCATTCTGGCCACGGACGAGAAAATCGGCATGAAGAGAGGGAAACATTCTTCAGCTAGATAGAAGTTCCGTAATTGCGCGGTTAATTGATCGAAACGAAACGTGTCAAGTGTATTCAGGTACCTATATCTCTTGCCTGCCAAGAGTACTTACTTTTAAATAATTGATCTCCGCAACGCATGGTAATTTAATATGCCCCCGCGTTCGACGGGCGAACGGCGGATAAGAAGAGCAGAAGAATAATGGCAAAGAGGAAGACACTGGAAAATGGTAAGAATCGAACGATCCACCCGCGTCAAGTTCGGGCCATTCCTTCTCCTCAGTCTTTCCCGTCCGTCATTTTTTACAATTAGACACCGACTGATGATTTATCGTCGAACGATGCGAGCGTATTCGTTGGTGCACGCCGGTGGCTACGAGTGTGTCGGGGCTTCGAGTTGGATATCCTTCGTATCCGTCCAATCTTTATAAGTTGGACAGGATTACGTCATGTTATACTGAAATCCGCCACCTATTTTCTCATTTTGCCAGATTGCGGAAGAAGAACGAATACGGTGCTCTACGAGAATCGTGGCGGTGGATCTTCTTGCTGAGAAGTTTTATCAGAATACAGTTGGTGAAAACTTTTAATCTCGTTTGAAATCTCATCGTGGATTCGCGCCTATACAATTAATGACTTGCCTGTGCCTGACGTTTTCGTAATCATTAAAATACGAATGTAACGTATGTGCGATCTGAAACAGAAAGCACCGGATGCCCCGAGTGTTTAGCGTTTTAATTAACCAATTAAATCCCTCGACCGTCGGCGAAGCAGCGGATCTGTAAGCTCGTGAAACGCAGAGAGGGATTTCTGTTGCTCGCGCCCGATCGAGAAGCTTCCGTTGACAGTTCTATCGGTGCGATTCGCGGGATGAATCCGAAAAAGAATGCGGGAACAGATCGCTGATTGATAGAACAATCGAGAAGAGTGACAGGGTTCGGAAGGGGCGACGCTGCCGTCCTACCATTGCCTTTTGTCTGGGAAATCAACGAGCACTAGAAGCTAGAATCCGTTCCCGATATTCCACGATTCAGTCGAGCGATCCCGCGACGCTAAAAGCACAGTAACTACGACAACTCCCCGGCAATGTAATAGCGAGGAGTGCAAAGATTTAACTTTCTGTACTTTAAACGGAAATTTCTTTTAATGAAATTTTAATTACACCCGGCTCCCTAACTTGCCTTGTCGAATCATTGCCCTGCTCCATTAGCTCGGCCCTCACTACTAATTGCTTCTAAATTGCTCGAACTTTGTTACCGCTCCACCGAGGAGCGCTCCGTAATGCAAAGAAAAACTGCATTCGACAGCCAGGCGAGCCCGAAACAAAACGATAACGAGCCTCGGGGCGAGAAACGACGATTTTCGAGGCAACCCTGCGCACGGTCCCAATCATCGTTCATCCTTCGCGGATAGTCCCACTTTTCCACTCTTATCTCTGCCGGCGGTGGTTCTGTGAAAAGCATCCGCGTCTCTCTGGAACCCGGTCTGCCTACCGTAGATCAAATAAATCGAGCGTAACGTATCGCACCGGACTTTTTGCGCGGTCAGTTATCTGGCTGACATTTGCCCCGTGGGTACATCTACCATTTTTTTCGGGACACCAGGAAGGAAAGCACTCGTAAAGAAGCCCCAATCGTACGACGGGCACGCGTAGGTGTAGAGGCGGAACGAGGCTTTCCACTACCCGCGCCACCTTGGATCGCCGTGTTTCGAGACGCTTACGCGGCTTTAATCTTTCCGAGGGATAAGTGGTAGCCACCGAAATTCGCGGTAATGCCCTCGCCGGCGGAGTAATAGCGGTTTTCTGGAAGACTAGCGTTATCTCACGATGAAATACGAGCAACGGCGGGGACGACTGCCCCGAAACGGGCGAGCGCTCGCTGGAAGCGTATTCTTTGCGAATCCTTGATGAAGACTCGAGGCGGTTAATCCAGCCCGGAGTCAAGTGTGTTCTTCCCGAATCGTGTGCTGGAGATAATAAGATTGATCGCGCACAGATCGCAGGAAGTGGCTCGAATCAGATAAGTTAAATCCCATTTCTGATAAGTTTTACTATTAGAAATGTTATTAAATCCTCGTAATCGAGCCCTCGCGGCAACTCTACGTCTGAGAAAGCTTCTTCGCTTCGTCGCCGGAGAATTTCTTCCCAGCGACGACGATTTCCCCGAAACATTTCGTCACGTCCGGGACCCAATCCGCTCGGCGAGTAACGAGTGGCAATCCTCTTTGGCGACAAATGCATAGAAGAGTTTCCTAAGCGACTACTGAATATTCCATTATCGGCACGTAGGATTCGAGGCGTTGTATTCGAGTCTCGGAATCGCGACGGGCACCATCGATATTTCTCCGGATTCCAAGTTCTCCCGTCGGAAGCCAGTAATGAGACATCAACGTCACGAACACTCGGCGTTCCCTTAAAAGTTCCTGCAGCAACTCTCGCTGCAGTCCAGTTTCTTTTATATTCATGAATTCTGCAAGGATCGAGAAATCTCGCTGAGATTTGCAACTAAATTTCAACGATACTCAATCAAGGCACGAACTTTCATAATCATCCGACGGCACCGTATCAGAAATCTTTGTCCTGTTTCAATTATTTCGGCAAAAGCGGAGGCTTGAATCCGTCCGATAGGTAATCAGAGATAAGGAACGGCGGTTTCATTGTTACGATGAGATTTACCGAGCGCCTTGGAGACGAACGTATGTACTCAAGTGCATGACCAACAAGGTGGGACATAAATCAATGTGCCCCCAAGGTACGCAATGGGGGATATCCTGGGGTTAATTACAAGGACGCTACATCGGGTTCTGTTTGCAGCTATGTATACACGACGTTGCTCTCAGACGTTACATATTAATGGAACAAATATTAATAACAAAGGAGGGTATATCAACCAGGCGCTGTGTATCCAGTAATGGTAAAATAACTTTTGAGGAATCCTCGTATCTAGCATTGAAGAACAAGGTCCCGCGGTTATACTTACCGTTCGACGATATTAAATAATGAAATTTGAAAATCATTTCGATCGATAGCTCGATATATTTCCCACAAACGCGCGGCGTGTGAACATTTCTGTACAACATTTATGTACGAAAAGATACTTTAATCGTTGCGGTTGATAGTTTTATAATTGATATTCTTCAATCGTTTACCAAATGCAGAACGCTGTCCCTGGTGATGCCGATATCTCTAAGGCTCGTTCCTAGTTGCTCCAGCCTCCTCGGCGAATAACTGAAGTAACAAGAAAGTGGATGTGTCCGTTTGAACGACGTAAGAAAATGTAGAACTTTCAGGGTAAACTGCGAGCTTACCCGCTGAGGACCACTTTATACCCCCGAGGAACAGTCCTCGCCATAGCTTTGTCCAACAATTGGTAGAGCCGAGCGATCGGTTCGTCAGCGGACACGTGAACCAAGTATATAGTACCACCGTTCAAAGATCTGACTTTCAATCGAAGCTCACCCGGCTTTCCCGTCGGCTCATTAATTTGGTGCAAAATCGGTGGCTGTAACGATAACGGAACTTGGAAATGACGTTACGTTTTTCCATCCGAAAGCAGTCTGGGCTTCTTACTGCGCTCTTTCTGACCGGTGTCACCGATTTGGTAGCTCGTTGATTCTTTCTCGTCGCACTGTAATTCGACGGAGCGTTAGGATACTCAGAAACATTGGGGATAGTAAAGTCCGCGGGTATTTTCGTCCTCGTTGCAGACTTGACCTGAACGGACATGCGAGAGTTTGGCAAGCTGGCGGATCGATGTCGAAGGCGGTATTCGGCGCTCTCCAATCGACTGAAGGCAGAATTACTTTGAAACTGTGCGTAGACATTGGCGAAGTTCAAGAAAGGATAGAAATTCGAGGAACCTGTTACCTGGGGGAGAGCCTGGACGATCTATCGGCCGAACTATGGTAACACCTACCAGAACTTGGGAACCTGAACGTACCTCTGGACTTGAGGCTTCCTTCTCGCATAGAAACGTCGTATTCCGCGGGTTTAGCAGCCAAATCTCGCTTGCAAAAGGCAATTCAAAGGGAGCATGCTTGGAAATATTCAGCTGGTTCCTGAAACTGTGCATTATCGATATCTACCTTCTCTTTTCGGCTACTCAAACCCAGCTCAGCGTTAATGTGCGACTGCAAGTGCGTGTCGGAACAGACGTTATTGTGCGATGCCAGTATTTGCGAGCGCAGGACGTACATTTCGATGGGAGGAGGCTCGGAAAGAGTTTTCTGTTTCGACGATCTGTCGGCAATGGTGAAAGTGAACTTTCTAGATAACAAAAACTTATTTATTTATTTGTTAAATACCTACCTTGCACCGGAACAAAACGCTAAAGTTTCTCTATATAACATTCCCCTTTACCCTTTATTTATTTATAAATAAATGAGAAAAACTAAGTGAAGAGTAACAGGGAACGTTGTATCGGGAAACTTTAGCGTTTTGTTTCAGTGCAAAGTACTGCCCTCTTTAGTTAAAATGTCCTATCTGATATTTTGAAACAACCGAGAAAATTGAAGTTTTATCATTTACTTTCTACCGTCCTTATTTTCTTTGATTCAAATTAAAACATGTTATCATTATTTCGGAACAGCCTAATATAATTTTTTGTAATAGGTGTACCGGGAGGTATTGTATTATTAACGTACCAATTAATTAATAGTTTTAGACAGGATGTTTTAACCATTTGGAAAGAAGTTAAGTTAAATACATTAGACTGTTTATAAATCTTTACGAAGCACGTAGAGTTTTCTAACTTTACTTAAAAGGTAAAAGACGCGTGGAACTTCAGATATCTCATCATATCTCAAAAAATGAAAAAATGCTAGATAGGACAGTTTAACTAAGGAGGGCAGCGTAGGCATTACCTGTTTTTAAACAGTATAGCAAAAAAAAATTAAACGTTATCTTACGGGGACATTTGTACTTCCCTTAGGTAACCCTTTGCGATTCGACAGCCCCAGCTGTCACCAAGAAAATATAAATCACGAAAAAGTAGACGTTCCTCGGTTTTCCCCAAAAGTTAATTACTCGGTTATTACAAGTTCTCGATGCTTGTACCTGGATGTCGCAGGAGCCAAGCTCGCAGAGAAATCGCTGCTAGACGTATTATCTTTCGGTTGCGAGCTACGACGAGTTGACTTTTGGGAGGTGGTGCTGGGCCTGCGTGCTTTGATTCGTGAGAGCGTGTTATCAGCGGGAGGTTGCTTTCCCAGCCGATAACCCTGGCCGGGAAAGTCGGCCGCGTTGCCCAAGTACATTTGGTGTCTGTGATCCACTACCTAATAGAAAACGGTGTGAGATAACGATCCGCTGTTTCCTCGGGATCAAGAACTGAGAGTTAGCTTTAGCCCGGCCTAGACACGGATTCGAAGCTTCACCTTGAAAGGCACTCCGTTCGGATAAGCCTGTTGCAACTCAGATGGGAAATAACCGTCCAGAATGTCGCGGAGGAACGACACCGTCGCTGGATGGTCGAAATGGCGCAACGGCCCGTCTTGAACTGTCATTCCGTTTTTGTAGAATTTTAGAGACATGCAAGAAGGGGTCTTCAAACGATCGTTAAATAACACTCGATTAATCGGCAGCCGCATGAGGCGTTACGAGTAACGTTCGATTACTCGTCGGCGAGCGGCCGTGTTACATCAACGTTAGGGAAACAAAGAAACGAATAGAAAACGTTAAAAAGCGCGAGGCAAAGTGACGTAGCTGGCGCATGCCCGTGAATCATGCACGTCCTTACGATTCGCTTGTACCCGGCGGCTGCGATTAACGTCAAGCTTCTGCGTTTCATTAGAACGCAGTAGAGCCGAAGGATCGGCGTCGAAAATCGACACCGGCGTTACGCGAGCGGGAATGTCGCGCAGAACGCGTACGACGATCGGCGCCGTATAAAATTAAACTGGGGGGAAAAAAAGAGGAACGGAAGAAACGCGCACGCGAGGACGTGTAACGATGATTAAGGCGCGGATCGATAGGACGGTACGTGCGATATTTCGAGTATGCTATTTCTTTCGCGCGTGTTACAAGAACACGTATCAGGAAGAATTCAACTCCAACGCTCTGTGGATATTTAACGCGTTGACTGCCGACTACGCCGATCGGCGTGTTTTTTGTTCTGTGACCGACGCCGACCGCACCGATCGGACTTTACGGGCCCGTAAACAAAAAATTTACGGCGTCGGGTATAGCACCTCCAGATCTCGTGGGCAGCGAACGTGTTAACTGTGCACTTTACTTTGAACGTGGCTCCGTTCCCTTTCTCGTTGTGCTGCACGTGAACCTCGCCCTTCCCCGCGGCCAGGTTCAGCTGATCGATGTTCGCGATAATCTGCTTGTAACAAGTCTCGATGTAATTACTGAAAGGCATCAGAGGTAACCGACAGTTAATTGGACGGTGCGTCGGACGTGTGCGGATAGTAGCGTACGCTCGATTTACTTGGGGACCATTTCTGGGCACTTGGGGCTGTTGGTATCGCCGACCCAGATCAGACCGTAATCGGCCAAGAACTTCTGCAACAACGGGGACACTGTAATTTCGCCGGCGCGATAACACGGGTATAAGACGCGAGTATCGTAATCCGATTAAATAGCTCGCTTTCCGCCGCATGATACTACGTCAAGCTGGGGAAACGTTCAACCTCCATCTCGACGATTCTGTTCTCGAGCATCAGGCATCTCTTGTAAAGGTACTCGGACTGATCCGCCTGGACTCGCCGCTGCTGCTGCTCCTCCTTTCGCAGCGCCTCCTGGTTCTTGCTCTTGGCCTCCCATTCCTTCACCTGCGACCGTCCGAAAGTCGAGGGGTTATAATCGACGGGGGTGGTCGATCGACGAACGTTAACCGGCGCCGAACCTTTCGCTTCAGGCGATTGATCTCAAGATTCTTCGATGTCAACTGCTCCTCGCTTCTCTTCAAATCGGTCTGCACCTTTTGCATCTGAGACTCGGCCTGGTGCAGCTGCTTCGTCAACGCGCTGATCAGCTCGCTCTCTGCCACAGATTTCGGGTTTTAGAAGGGCGGGGAGGGGATCGTTAGTACAGCTTCGCACTCGGGACTACGTTGAGCCTGTGATATTGGCGCGCGCAACAGGTTACGTCGAATAAGATTAACGCGCCGGTACCTTCTTCGATGATGGCGTTGTTTGGAACGTAGATGCTGGATGGCTTCGGGTTGCATTGGTTCCAGAACTTTCTACCGCTGTTGTACATCGTGGAGCAAGTCTAGGGAAAAAGCTCGCGACATATTCTTCCTCGTGGCGGGCGTAGGTTGTAGCGATAGTGAAACAGTAATTTTTCCGGCCCGCTTGAATAACGAAGGAAATGTATCATTACGCAACTACCGTTTTATCAGCCCTCTTGATAATGCGGTTGACGTCGTTCTTCAGATCGGAAACCGCACTCGGGCTATCTATTGTCGCGCTTTTCGCGCGCTCGAGAGCATCGTCGCTGTCCACTATATAAGTCGTCGTAGAGGAGATTTTTTTCAACCTACGAGTATAGGAAACATGTGAAATTATAACCTACGGGATATTAAATTTAGGATTCGGGCAATTGCCACATGTTTTTACTATCTTCTCGATATTCAGTCAGTAAAATGCTCGTGTAATTCGGTCGATTCGACGGTGGTATGGGAAAATTTCAGATACTTGTGATTGCTATTTCGAGTGGAAGTCGAAGCCGAAGAGCACTTTGCAAGTTTCTTCCGCGGTTGGGAGGGGTTGCTCGGCTGACTCATCGTGCATATAATGGCATTGATCAGCGAATGTGGCAGCATTTACGTTGGAAATTTTTGCTGGATTTTCCGAAAGTGTTCCCGTGTAACGACGTTGCGTTCGAAGCACACGAGTTGAAACGGAAGGATTGATCGTGAACTTCGCAGTTAGTGAGAGTATACGTGGTCGAACGAACGATCGACGCGAAGTAGGTGTCGATTATATTATTAGAAATATTACAACTGTATTGCTTTCTGCCGCAAATATCGCGGCACTCGATGGCCTCGACGATGGAATCTTAATAAACGCTAATGGTATTGTTTCCTTTCGCATGATATCCCAAGAATCTCGTGCTAGCTAAACATCGTGTTGAGAAAAAAGAAAGAAAACTGTAGAACAGGCGATAAACCTCAAATAGTTCGAAACGGTGAAAGTACAAGACCTTCGTCTCGTCAGGCTTTGACCTATTTCAAGTGAATGCACGAGTGAACTATGCATCCGCCTAACATAGTCAAATTAACATATCCATCTACCATGGTTTATCCCGATGTTGCTGTTTAACACAGAACGCTCAAAGATTAACATCAAGCTTAATTATAATCGCTAAATAATTCCCCAAACTGCAACCGTTGGTATTTCGAAAAAAACATAGCATAAAGTTACTTAAACCTCGTCTAAGTATAATTCAGTAAAAACTATATCAAACATAACTCCTGACCAAAGCTACGCGACTTAAAAATCTGTTGCAAGTCAGGCCTGAGAATCCACTCTCTTTTTTCCCTTACTTCTAGACTCTTCTAAAGCCCCAAAGTATGCATTCGTATACTAACCAAAAGCCTTAATACCCCTTTCGGTCGCATTCTCGAAGAGAACTAGGGTAAGAATGTATTGGAATATCGGCGGTATCCGCTAACGACGACGCGTGGCATCGCCACGAATTTCAATCGATCGGCGGTTTCGCGCGTGCTCTTTCACGCGTCACGTGACCAGAACGCCTCGTCGCTCCGCGAGGCGCCGTTGTGCCGTTGAAACGCGGTGGCATTGCGCGCTCTCGCGTTTTCGTGTCTGACGCGGCTGGTCCCGTGCCGTGTGTTTACGCGTGTGACAAGCGAATTTCTGCTCTGGAAAATCCTCCTCCGCCGTGGAAGGATGTCTGCGTCCGATTGAAGCCGCCGTTGGACGCCAGTCCCTTGGAAAGATGCTAGCGGAGAGGCGGCGCAGCGTGCTTAAGGTCGTCGTAGGAAGTAAAGACAGACCGAACGTGAGTCCGCTATCACGATCGATCGCTTCTACCTCCCCTGTTCCCCCCTCGTTCGAAACGAAGGCCACGGCCAGCTGTTATTCACCGTTGAACACCACCTTCCCTATTGGACATAACCTCAAAGTTTAAGGGAAGCGTCCTGCGATTGAGGTTAGGATTCGCAGAGCCCGTGGGCATTATCGTTATATTCGGTGGATATCTTCCGTGGCGATGATACACGTAGGAAAAGTCGTGTCTGTACGTCGATTAAATTCATTCGCGATGATGTAACGACTGGCAGCCTCGTAATCGACGAATTAAGTGGTGTCAAGCAGTCAGTAACGTCGCGTTGGTTATCTAGATTGCCGGCGTACGTGCGGTTCGAACGTTCGAAACGTCTCCGCGAGCACTCGACTGCTTCCGGTCCGTTTATCATTATTCGTGCTTAAGAAAGGACATTTGTTTGTCGATCTTAACGCAGCACCGATTTCATGTCGGAAGCCATGTAGATTGTAGATAGAATTATCGTAATCGTTTTGTTCTGATTTATTCCTTGCAGCGTTGGAACAGATTCCAGTTATTGGTAGAGGGGAGTGGATCCGCGGGACGATCTCTGAAACTATTCAGCTGTTCCGAGATACTCGGTAGATATATTGTTCTAGTGGGCAGAGTGAACACGGTGAAAGTAGATAGGATGGAGAGGAGTTGTCAATTATTTATCTCGAGGTTCACGCTTTCGAGGTTTAGGCAGGAGCCATGGGGATAGTTTTGTTCCACTGGAAGCCGAGGGATCGAAGAATAGAGGGCAGCCTATAGCGTCACGAGGGCCTGGTCGCATTGCCAATCGAGCGAATCACCGAACTCGATTCGCGTTTCGAGCTTAATAGGGTCAACTGCGAAATAATTAAGATTAATGAAACTCGTGGAAAAAATTCAAGGGACGAGCATTTCTTCCGCGTTGCCGCGACTCATCTCTCGCGCCGGGGGATGAGTCAATTGCTCGCGCTTGTGCTATCGACTGGCGTGAAGCCTTCTTTCCTTTCGTTGCATAATATTGAAGTTAGGCAGACGAATATTTAACCATTCATTGTACGAAGAAACCATGCATTCAGTGTAGAAAGTAAACAAGATTTCCCAGACAATTGTACGTGAACCTTTCCCTAAATTTCGAAGATGAAGCGAAGGTGCTTCTCGGTACCAAAAACAACAAAGATGGAGGATCGGATGACTAAGCATATAACATGTAGCGAATATGAATTCAGCGTAGGAAAATGAGCGAGGGGAACTTGAGCTGGTTGCAATCGATCAGCGGAAATTGACCCGTCGTGCTGCGTCGTCATGACCTTGCAATTTCACGGCTAACGATACTCGTTAGAGGCGTTAAGGGAACTAGGCAGTTGTTTTCCGTGAAGAAAACACTTTCTTTTTAACGTATTTGTCAAAAAATGGAATCAAATCCGGGTGTATCTTTTTACCCAATGTTTATTATTATCATAGAGATTAAAAAAAAAGTTGGTATGAAATATAACAACATATATTCGATATGGCACATGTTTTACCTATACATCCTGTAATTTTTCAAGTCGATCTGAACCAAGAGAGAAATGCTTCGAGAAAAACGCGTTTAAAGTCTCTAGCCAAAGGTGATGCTATAAGTTACCGCTTGGCCTTTTTAGCTGCCAAATCAACAATTTTGCGAATTTTTATATAAACCAAACAGCATTTTATTCAGAAAAGATAGTTCTTTCGGAAAATGCAAATAAAATCGATTTTTCAACTGCCTAGTCCCCTTAAACGTTGAAGGAAGAACAACGAAATTGGTGGAGACGTTACTGGAAGGACTTTACAATCACCTTAATCGTCCTAAATTCTTCTAGATTCCCTAAGAATTGGATAGTCCACCCGTTTCACCACCCATTTGCGTTTGTTCACGAGTCTCGTGCAATGCCACACGCGTAAGTTTCGATACACCCGGGAATTTCGTTTGTCCTTGCCGTTTGGCTCACTTTCCACAAACTATTTAATTACTCCGTGCAGTTTAGAAAGATCCATAGAAAAGCATTAAAGCTACAAGTACAGGAGTGCTTGGCGTCATAGGTATTTCATGGATCGAAAGAGTCATGCGCGCAAACCGAATTCGATCGGAATCAAACGTACCTATGAGCTGGCCCGTCCAGTCTTGGCTTGTCGTCATAACGAGGGCAGAATTTCGATTTCACGTCGTTCGAAGCTCTTCGTTCAACTGTCCCGTTCGCCTAGGATCGTTGTCTATACCTCCGGACCATTTCGAACCCAACGAACCGAGTGAAAACTCTTCTCAACGAATGGCGTAGAGTAAAAGTTTAAGCAGATTGAACGAGAGCCGCGTGACCAACCGGCGCGTATGTTTGAAAACTCAATTGTCAGACGGTGATCTATCACGATGCCGGTACCAGCCGAAGACTTCGTTGTACAGTGTTTGAAATGAAAATTAATAAGCGGAATCGATCCGCTGGGCGGCATCAGACTCTAATTAACACCCATTATCCGGTGTCATTCTTTCTGCCATTGTTTACCCGGTCACGAGGCACCGCGTTAACGCGTCCAACATTCCTCGAGAAGAACGACCGGCATCGAGGCCTATCTACACATCGCGGCTACGTAACGCGCCGGGGGGACCGTGGACGCGTGTACAGCACCGTCATCGTTACGTTTCCTCGTTTCCGGATTTCCTACGCGTCAAACGGGCGATTGAAAAGCTGCGGTGGTGGGGCCGGCAAGATAGTCAATGCCTCGTGGTCCGGTCGCCTTTCAGTGTCGCCTGTTCTCCCCATTCGGGATGATGTTTCGTTCCATTTACACCTGCTGCAGTCTTCCGTTCCACGCTGGAACGTCCGCGCGAGCCGAGCACTGATCGACCAGGATTTCGGCAAACAGGCTCACCAGTTTCGACGTGGCGTTCCGTTTCGCGACCAGGGACCACGCTGCTTTACTTCCGCTCCGACAGCTTGGTGCTTTTGGTCCCCTCGCGCTGATGTTTCGCTGCGTGAAACGTGGATGACACGGGGCGCCAGGGAGCTGTACCGAGAAACGAAGAGCACGGATCTGATATTCCTGCGGCAGTTTATCTATTTCGTAACGCCGACGTGTGATATAAATATTGTGAATTGGAAACAAACTGGGAAGAGTTAGATTGGAAACGGTAAGTCGACGGCGTCGATCACGTGCCTCGCTGCCTGAATCTCATTCCTCGTTACTTTCATTTATCGGGAGCTGTGAGTGCGGAGGCAAAGCGTTGGGTAACGTGGTGTTTGCAATTAATGGTCAAAGTATCCGATGATAACGCGGTTGCACATGTTCTTCTCCGTCTGCCCGTTTCCGATCATACGATACGAAGATAAAGTAAAAGTCGAGGGCAGAAAATAAATTGCCGAGACCACTGCGATACGAATGCCGAGCAGAGATACTGTGCGGCCAACATTTTCATCCTGTGTTTGTAAACGTCGCGGTTACTGCTTACCATAATGTGTATATATGTTTTTTGCAACATCATCGTTTCGCTCTGTGCGGTGTGTGTGCACAAGTGGCCTCCGTTTTTTATGCCCAGAACGAGTTGGGCACACGTAATCGCCAATTTCTTCCGATAACATTCGTACGTGCAGCTATGGGGATGGAATTTTGTCGGCTTCAATTTTGCAGCAGTGATAACGCGCTGTTCGCTCATCGAGGATCGTGGTTATGGAACAGATATGTAATTGGAGATTGCTTTACCCTAGCGAGGAGGGTAGAATTCAGGGGACGAAACTACCCTCGAGCTAAAACTTCCAAGGTCTGCATTCCCTCAAAGTTCTGTGCGAATTAGCATAGGCTCTTCTTGGGAATCTGAAACATGACTCGCATAAGCTTTAACTATCGATCTTCGATCCATTGTAAAGTCAGACGGCAGAGACGTTCATCAAACTGATCAACTTGCACTCGAGTCACACCGCAAAGTTCCCATTGTTCCAGCTTTAAACGTAATGTATTACTGTGATTGCCACCAACGCCGTTCGATTACACAATATCGATGCAAATTGCGTAAAAGAGGCGGCCAGCCGATAGAACTGTGTCATTTCAGCACGTGCCGATTGAAACAGGAAATGAGGCGGCGTGAAAAGTCATAGGCAAACTCCAATACACGCGAGCTCGTGCGACGAGCGGTTAATCTGTGATGAATTTCGCATTACTTAAACGCATTCGAGTAGACAAATCGTTACTTTTGTCCCTAATCACCAAAGATACCGCACGGTCGTTACATACGGGTAATTGTAGAAATGTTAAAGTTACAACGGCTGCGTTATAAATTATTAGTTACATGGAAAAACGGTCGCGAGAATTTCTTATAGCAACTCCAATACACGCGAACTCGCGCAACGAGCGTTTCCTTTGCGAAAGATTTTGCATTATTCAAACGCTTTCAAGTAGATAAATCGTTACTCGAGTCCCTAATCACCAGAGATACCGTACAATTGTCACGTACGGGTAATTACAGAAAAACGATAAGGAATTACGAGTTACATGGAACAACAATCGCGAGAATTTCACTAACGTAAACGCGATCGATCGTCTTGGAAATATTGGAAGCGTTTAACGTGGGCGATTCTAATTTTAGCGCTATCCTTCTTCAACGCGGTTCTCGTACACGTGAGTAAATGAAAAATACATAATCGTGCGTTTTAATGGCTGTACACCGTTGAGGGAAAAAATGTCGAGTATTACAATTTGTCCAATTCCTAGAACAATATTCACAATGGTGTAATATACCTGGTTTCGTAATTAAACGATTGCCGTGTTTTCTCTAAAGTATCGTGGAGCTGATTAAATTATTCTTCATTTTTATCTGCAAAGATACGTCGTAATATAAATAAGGTAGTTGGAAAGTATGTGGGTATCCGAGTTCGAGGAAAGCGAAGCCGTGCGACTTCCGCGAAAGAAGGTGAAGATTCTTTCGTGGAAGCGTCTCCCTGGCCTACACGCAATTACGGTCGCAACCTTTGAGACCTGATGAATTTTCAACGGCGCTCGTCGAATGCCGCGTATATGAGTTCCGTGTCGGAATTTCATCGCGCGCCCCTGAGTCGTTCACACGCTATTAAATTCTAGATATTTCATTCCCTCTACGTTATCGATTCTAGGGCACTAATAAATACGCATTGCCAACATTGTTCGCACCATTATGCTGTGAGACAGTTCGCGCGAGATCATCCTGTCCTTGGCGCCTTTTCAAGTTGTACAATAAGAGTCGTCATCAGCCCACTATTCGTAGCGTCTGTTTTCTCAATAGAAGAGCGCTGAAGATTTACGAGATTAGTCCTAACAGCAACATTGTACCTTCACTTTTTGCGACCGTTGAAATGGGAAATATGGTTTTAATTAGGGTAATTAACGGCTATTATACCTCGCGGCAGTGAGCACACGTAATTGTCTAATGACCGTCGATGAGACAAAAGGAGCTCGAGATCGCGTCGCCTCGAGGAAGTTACATAAAAATGTAATGAATCTGTACCCGTAATTCGTTGCGTGAAATTGCGCCACCGCGTCGCGATCAGCTTACAACTTGCTTGTGAAATAAAAAACAGGGAACTTTAGTTACCTTGAGATCCTCGGTCGTGTTTTTCACGCGGTAAGTGATGCACCGACGGCGGTCCCCCGTGGCGATAATGATGCAGTTAATAGGTAAATCATCGAAGCGAATCAAGTGTCGCTTACCGATTATCATCCATTGATTATTATTACCATCGCGACGATGCGCGACGCTGTCGGTGTATAATTCAATTAAAAAACGATTCATTCTCGTCGAGGTAAAGGAATCTTCAATGAGGCGTGATTAGACTTTGTAACTCGTACAAGAGTACAAGCATATCTTATTTAAGGAATCGACTATGCTTTGTGTTGCAGAATCCCAGGTGATCCTCGATCACTCCCTCTTACCGTTCGGAGAGCGAGGAACCAGCGGCAAAATGGAAGACACACAGAGGTGAGAAAGTCGATCAAAGATCGCCGATACTGCGTTAAGCTCGGCCGCGAGACCGTCGCCAAGATGCGTACAACACTGTGTAATTACCCGAATTGTTAATCAAATCCGTGGCAATTTAACCCGCCGATAGCGTTTCGCGACTTATCTTCTCGTATCATTGAATATTATCGACCAGCAACGGTGAGGATAAGAAGGAACGAATCGCGAGTGTGCCGCTAACCACCGCGTGTGACTCGGTGTTTCTACTTTCCTCCCTTCCATCTTTCTATAACCACTGATACCTTGGTTTATGTAAAAAAAAACACCAATTGTATCTATTACGCAGATACGAAGAGCATACCATATATAAGACACGATCGCCCTGCAGCCTGCGCAAACTGAGAGGTAAAGGAGTTCTCTTCAAGCTATAAATCGTAAAATAAATAAGCGGGAGGGTAAAGGCGAGAATAAAGTGCAGTTGCGAGAGCGAAGCGCCGGGAATGTTGAATTGCTTTTTGATTTCGACTCGTCAGAGCCATCGGATCACAGAACGCCTTCGCGTTTACAGACATGGTGCCGGCTCGGGTGGTTCTGTACATGCTGTCGTTCTCGGGCTTCACCGTCTCCTTCATGATGAGGAACGACATCAACATCGCCATGGTGGCGATGGTGAAACCGTCGCCGAACTCGTCCAACGACGACGCGATAACATCTCAGCATTGTTACGCAACGCCGAACTCGTCCTACTATAACAACAATACGGTGGCGAGGAACGAGGTAGAGTGGCCACGGATTCGCGATAAATTGTCTATAATGTCAAGTCCCATCCCGCTTGAACGCCTCGGTGAACGCCGAAGCCGCAAACTCGCGATGTACGTTTCCTGGAACCCGCAACTGTTCCCCGTACTGTCTGGTTGAAACAAGAGATTCTTCCATAGAACAGTCGAACCGCTTATTATTTAGTGGAGGAAGCATTTGAAAAGAAGGTAAAAGACAAAGGAAGTTTCAACGAAGGTTGAAGCCTCGAATGCCGCAACATCATCTCCAATTTTAAATGTCCGAGTATCTAAACCGGAGGATCTTGCGAACGAGGCTGGCGATTTACAGAGTCCCCTGTTCAACTGTCCACGTGTATATTTCCCTTTGTACCAATGCTAAAGTGTCTTGCAACCTGTCTTTCTTTATTTCCCAGTCGGCGAGGTCAATTTCGGATACGTTACTGCACTCCTATGCAAGTGTCTATTGAATCGCAGAGATCGCTCCGATTTGCGACCCAACCTAACCGGACAGGAGCTAGGAAATGCGTCCACGTAACATCACGTGCATGGTCGTTGTAGAATCGACGTGAAAATCGTATTACAGAATCCGAATAATTATCACCGCCGTGTCGGTTAGATAATTAACCGCGCCGAGGAAATTGATAGAACGATTATCGTTACGTTCCCCATCACTACCAACCGGGTACGAAGACGATAATCGCGTTCGGCAAACTCTTACGCAACGCGACTTTGCTTAGCAAAAATTAGTGACCAAAATCCCTATTCGCGATAGAGCTTCGGGAAACTTTAACGAACCCCGCGATTAAGTGCCACTCGATTTTAAACCTCAACCTTTGCACATGGTGTCGCGTAACTGTCGGCCCTGATAAGCGTTTGGATCGTTAACGCCGTTCCCACGTGTTTTCTGGTGTTTCTTTGTGCGCGACGAAGGCAGGGAAAAAGGCAAGTGCGATTTGCTTTCTATGCAGGATCAAGGGGAGTTCGATTGGAGCCCGACCGTCCAGTCTGCCATCAGCAGCTCGTTCTACTGGTCCTACATACTGTCGCAAGTGGTCGGCGGCGTTCTCACGCAGTACTTTGGGACTAAAACGGTGTTCGGTGGCTCGCAGCTCGTCACGGCGATCTGCAGCTTACTGATGCCGTCCGCTGCTGGGATTCATTACGGCGCGATGATCGCTCTGCGCAGTATACAGGGCATTGCCAGTGTAAGTTTCTTCGGGGAATCGGTTCCTAAGCGGAGCCTTGATGATGTTACCGTTATCCACTTCGAGATCCAAGAAATTATGGACAAAAGAAATCTTTATTGGCATCGCAGCATTTGGGGGGGTTGAAAGTTGGAACTCTTGAATTCCTTGGATCTCGGAGTATTGAAAAGTTAATAATCAATCCCGCTGATAAAACAAAATGGTGTTTGCTCAGGGACTCACGTGGCCCGCAATGTACGCCATCGTCGGCCACTGGATTCCACCCGTGGAACGTTCGCGCTTCATGTCTTCCTTCCAAGGTAAGTCTCACCACGAGCAAACGTCGGATGCTTTCTCTTCTGTGATATAGTGAAACTTGGATATCTACGGCGCCGCACTATCCGCCAATGTCCTCTCTCGCAATTCTCTCTATCGTTCCGTTTTTTTTTTCTTTCGAGTAGAATACAGCGATCCTGTCGATACTAACGCACGCTTCTTTCAGACACGAGAATGACGAAAGTTGAAACGAGAAGCTTCTCGACTCTGCTTCGTTTTGCTTCTTTTTTATTTTCAGTCAAAATTCACGGTTCCGGATCAGGAGAACGACGTGTCGTCGGTCGGTCGGCGAAAAATTACGCTTTCGCGCGGACCGCGAGCGTCCGTGTTCAGTTTTCTTTCGATTGGTTACGAGCTCCACTTGGCTGGATTCGACGGGCCGAGGGGGTATACTCAAACAGCGACCGCTCAACAGCATGAGAAAGGCCGAGTATACTTCCAGCTGGTAGAATCATCCGTGCTCGAAGAACACCTTCTCCTTCATCGTTCTCTACACGTGTCTGTGAAATCCGTGTTCGCCCTTTGCGACAACAATCCAATCGCTTCCGCTGAAACTCTCCCTCAGGCGGACCACGGTCGATAACACTTTTGGGGAGAAGCATCGCGATGCATCCTGTCCCCGTTTACTTCCGTTCGCGCAGAACTTTCACGTCGGCTAGCCTTGGTGCGTGTAAAGTCCCTCTGCCGCCGTCGGGAGCGATCGGTAGACGGTGTGCCGATACAGGGCTTTCAAAGTTCAGTTGATCCTTCTGCGCTACCGAACGCCAGCGGCAGAGGGACGAAATTCTCATATCGACTCGCCATGAAACGCTGTACCATGTTAATATAGCCAAGGCTGGATTGGAAGGAGAATGGAAATTCTTGTTAAATGTTGGAATATTAGACATTGGTGGGCGGTGTCCAGAGCGGCGAGTGTGTCTAATCGACTCGACGGTTAGAATCTTTCTTCCCCGCTCTTGGTATATTTTCATGGATAAAAGTTTCACTGTCACCCGCCTTTTGCTAGGCAGCATCGCCCGCGCCTCTATCTCTCCGACCCCCTCGTAACAAGTCTCTACTTGAATCGCTTTACAGGGTGAATTGTAGCTCCACTACTGCTGAAGAGCGATCGTCGCCACGCATGAATCGTACACGAGCCAAGGCGAAGCCATTCGACAAGCATCATGTTTCACCTTCCTTCCGGGTCGTGGGGTGCGCCACTCCTAACATCTAGATTATCTATATTCAGGGTTCAGCTTCGGCATCGGGATCACCTATCCACTCTGCGGCTTTATAATCGCTCACTTCGGATGGAGGGTGGTATTCTACACCACAGGCAGCATCGGTATCCTGTGGTGCCTGTTCTGGTACATCTACGCCTTCGATACACCGGCGGCGCACCCGAGGATATCGCAGCAGGAGCTACGGTATATTCAAGGAAGCGTTGGCAACCAAGTGCACGGGACTAACGAGGTACCGCAGTCAAAGGCTTACTGTCTCTTGCATATCGGGTTCCATCTTTCGTTTTAATCCACCTAGCTATTCTTCATCGCCAAGCCTGAGGACTCGAAAAGAGTTACAATAAAGACACTCTTGTTCGTCCATCCATTCCCATCCAGAGCATGCTGTTCCTGATCGGTGATCGTTTACATTCGCCTGTTCCACTTGTCTCTTTTCACCCAAGTGAGATTGTCTTCACGCCGCCAATCTCAGTAACTAGTGTCGTGCATTGCGAGTCGCGTGTGATGATTGTGTTCTCTTTGCTGTCACGAAGAGCATGCCAGTCCCGTGGAGGTCCATTCTCACGTCGTGGCCGGCCTGGTCGATCGGACTCACCACCTTCGGAAGGATATGGGTGCACTACATCTTCATCATTTCCGGGCCGATGTACATGAAGAAGGTGCTGGGATTCAGTATTCAAGCGGTACGTGCCTTCGCCCGTCCCCTCCTCCTCTCTCACGTTCGTCTGAAAACCGTTGTCGTCTTTGCAGAACGGAGTTCTGTCAGGATTGCCGTTCATCTGCAGCTACTTCAGCTCGGTCGCGTTCTGCTACATGGCCGACGTCCTCGTCACGCGGCAGATCATGACCCTGACGAATGTTCGCAAGGTGTTCACTGCCTCCTGTAAGTTTCTTCGATCGAAGTCTAGGGGTTCAAAGGATTCCTGCTTCTGTCGCCCGGTAGCTGAAACATGTGATTCCTTCTTGCAGCGCAAGTAGTTCCTGGTTTAATGTTAGTGCTGATCGGCTATTTGGGCTGCAACATCATTCTGGTTTTAGTCGTGTGGTTCACAGCCGTCACCCTTATTACCGCTGCCTATGCCGGTGCAATGGCAAACATCGTTGACATCGCGCCAAATTTCGCTGGTAAGCGAGAGGCGAGGCGCCGATCTCGCCAGCGATTCATCCTGGCACGCAAATTTCTCTCAATCGTTCGCTTCTTCGCAGGTCCGATATTGGCGTTCGCGCAGACGATCCACATGTCCGCGAGTTTCCTGTCTCCGATCGTGGCTGGTTTGATCACCCAGAAGAGCGTGAGTGATTCAATTTTAATCCGTTTAGTGCGTTTATTAGAAATATATTCGCGACAAGTCTCGCTCGTGTTACAGAATCCACGATCTCCGCGGATTTGAATTTTAGTTCTATTCAGAGTACATTCGATCCTCAGATTTCCAAATAATATAAACTCTGATCTGTAAACATACGTCTTTGGCGTGCATCGGTTCAGGCAACAAGATTCTGTAGCTTACGGCTAAAAATAACGTACAATTCATTTCGCAGCAAGCCCTAGATGCCTGGAGGCAAGTGTTTGGAGTCACTGCGTGCGTGGCATGCGGCACCTACGTCATCTTCCAAATTTTCGGCACCGCTGACATCCAAGCGTGGAACTATCCCGATCAAAAGTATCCGCAGTCGGTGCAGGAGGACTCGCAGCCCTTGAACGAATCGCCTCAGAAGAACGGGAAGATCGTTAAAAACCGATTGACCGTTCACGAAGAAGCGTAACACGCACGAATTACAAGGGGGTACACTTGTATCGTGCGACACATTGCAAACGCTTCTCGCTGAGGGACGAGCGAACGAAACGTCTATATTTTCGTAACGTCCTTGTATCCGTGTAAATAGCACCCGTAGATCGTTGTGGGAGGAACGATGTCAGAGTAATTTACACTGTAACGTTCAAAGAATAGTTTTGCCAAGGTGTCTCGAACAACGCTTCGGTTTCCCCCTACTTGTGTCACAGCTCGAAACAGCCCTATCGAGGCGAAAGCACAAAAGCTCGCAGCACTTGAAGCGACCATTCTCTGTGATCTACACTCATTTTTCGTGTCGAGACCTTCATCGTTGCCAGACCTGTAGAGCGTCGAATCTCCTGCTCGTACTAAAGCAACTAGCAAGCTAGTATTTTCTAAAACGGTTTTTATTGCTTAAAAGGTTTTACGAGGAATCTGAAATGTGCGTTGTCTTTCGAACAGATCGCTGATTAATTATTATTCTCTTTGCTTGAAAGGCGAAAAATCGATGACGACTTAACTAGGGAGTTTCTCTTTAACAACTACGCAATTGCACATTCTAGAGGGTTTATTTAGGAGATCGTTATATATATTTTTAAATTAAAGTACCGCGTTAGCAATATCTCTCCAGAACGTTGTCGATGGTATTCGTCATGCGAGAAAAGGAGATTTGTGAACATTTTCCGCGATCTGTATGTAATTGGGTGTATTTGCAAAAAACTCACGGCCCTGTGATCGTCGAATACGCATGGACGGTACAATATACAGAAAAGATAGAGAATCTATACAATGTCTTGATCGGTCTATTGGATAAAACACCATTCTCAGTTTCTTGCAAAAGAGGTCTGATATACCGAAACACACAAATCTCACTTGTTTGGTACTTACGTTCTCATTACGGTCACTCTTAGTTTGATTTCGATACTTACTAGTCACTATTCGTCAAATAGAACGATTAAAATAGTTCATTTAATTCTCTTCGGGACTTTTTCGTTTTAGCTTGATACTTAACGATTCCATTTGTAAGGTACACAATACGCATAGTTAGGAGAATGAAAATTACAAGTATTGTAACTTTAATTATTTTTATATTGGCCCCGTTTAAATACTATAACAATAAGCCACGCGGTTCTGTTCGTTATTTATAAGCGAGTACTTTACTGGAATACTTAATAGCCTGTAACGAACGAACGGAAGCGATTTGAATGGAAACAGCCCCTCGCGTTAACACGGGTACAAAAATGCACACGAGTTGTACACGTAGAGAAGATCCAGTTTCCTTCGACAATTTTCATTCAGCCCGTGCATGGTTGGCCGTACAATTAATTTTAGTTGATGCGATAAGCGTCTACGTGTACAGTTCTGTGTGCCTTTCGCGTGTCGTGTAAAACCGCGCACGTGTCTTTGGTTCATCGTTTGAGATTGTAATTCGGAACCATTTTCTGTGACCTCGGTTCACAGGCTCCGCTCAGATTAAAGCCGATCGAACATGTCTGGATAATCATTTTTTAACTTGGAATAATATCGATGGACCACGAGTGTCGCTCAACAGAACTGCACACCCACTTTGTAACGAGATCGATTTAACGCTGAGAAATCCGTGGCACTGACTGTGATGTCCGGATGGATTGGTACAGTTATATTTTATATATATATATATACATATATATACGCGATTGTATATATGTATATATAAATAAAAAAAAAAAAATATATAATTTCACTCAACACTGCGTTCTCACTTGTCAATATATTTCTGCGCCTCCTTTAGTAAATGAATCCTGGAGTTCGTTGAAGAAACACCGTTTCCAAGACAAGTAAAGGATCAACGACGTGGCTTTCAATTTTTCGTACGTTATTTGTGCGAACTTGTTTCGATAAATCACTCTATGCGAACGATTGCATCATGCAATCTTATTCAATTTTCGATTACGCGATAACAGAGTGGACGCGCTGGGACACGTGTTAAAATATTACAGGTGAACGAAATGCCTCGGACTCGCGGACCAATCGGTAGATAAACCGTGCGAATGACCTGACGTTTGCGAGATAAAGAATTACGGAGAAAACAATCAATTTGCGCGTTCGATTTATCTTCTCAAGGTGTCGCCGCGATATTTGTTGCAAGTTTCCGCCAAGGATAGATATCGAACCGCGAGATAACGGATGCATCGAACGTTCACGAAATTCATAAAGCGCGATTAAAAGACTACTAAATCCTCAAACATTAACAAAAGTAGATGTGTTTTAAAAGATCGCCATCAACTTTGATAACGTCCACGTCAGTCGATAAAAATAAGACATACCACTTTACTGTGACAGAAAAAATCGTCCGACCTCCCTCGCCTGTCCCTCGGATTCTCAAAAATAACGCGTTACGAGGCGAGGAGACCGCCGGAGGAGCACCCACGCGTACGAATTCGTGAGAAATTCACCAAGAATAGCGTTCCCCAGTCCGCTGCACAACGATTTCCGGAATCGAGGCTCTCCTGGGTATTCTCAGCGGTCGCGGTTCAATCGATTCCCCTCGAATTGGTTTACGGTGCCGGCCGCGAAAACAATCAAACCGACTGACGGCGAAACGCAAGAGTCCCCCCCCCGTTCCGAAACGACCGTCGCTCGGCAACCCTTTCTACAAAAATGCCGTCCGATCCGCGTGTCGGATCACAAGGGTAACGATCGACGACGCGATACAGCGCCGTAATCTCGATCGTTCACCGTGGCACAGACGTCAATGGGACACGTTCTCGCGCAACTATTCTGGAAATTACCTGCGGGGCTCATCGTTTGTTTGTTACACTGTGTAATACTCCATTGAGTGGTTGTTGACGTCAAAGGCAGCAAGTACGCAGATTAGATACGAGCCGACCTAAATATCTCGCCTGGAAGTTAGTCGAACGATGAAAGTCGCAGAAAGAAACGATGCAACGGAAGGGAAAATCAAAAATAAAGGAGACAGCAAGAAATGTCGAAGGAAGCCTCTGGCGGTGGTGGGTGGAAGGGGGAAGGTTCGCTATTTCCGGAGCGGATTCGACGGCGTTGTAGGTCAAGTACGAGAGCGGAGAAAAAGGACCGATCTAATGCTCGAACTTCGCACTTTGCGCGTTGCGAAGTCGGATCGCGAGCTGGCCTGCGTATTGGCGACCGATCCCGAGGCGATATCGGGGGCCGATATCGCGCAGACCGGCTGGCGAGGCGACGTGTACGCCGGAACGGGAGACAGGCGTGTTTATCGCGATATCAACGGGAGACACGTATAAGATATAAGGAGGACAGCGAACGGAGCTCAGTGTTGCGCTGGATCTTCGTTTCGATCGTACCAATCTCGAGGTGCGACAATCTATCGATCGACAAGTGAATTAGAAGCTAGACGACATGCGGTGAGGATAATATTATGGTTTTCGCCGCTCGTTGCGGCGCACTGGTTCCCCCATCGCCCAGCCGCGGCTACTTAATCTTTCGTGCGTTTACCAGGATCTGGGTGCTGTTTACCGTTCTCCTGTTCGTCGCGGTGCTGGCGTCCGAGGGGTTCGCGAAGAAGCCTGGCAAGGATGTCGAGTCCAAAGGCGGCCATGAGAAGAAGAAGAGAGACCTAGGGTATTCGAAGTAAGTTTCTGGATTATGCGAGTGCATCGGGATCGCCGATCGGGGCGACAGTTACGCAACTGTTTTGCAGTCGGTCGAGTCTTATCTTCGAGCGCGGCGATGGACTTTGCTTTCGAATCGATTTCCTACCGTAGACAGCAGGGATTAATGGCGCTTGATTTGGGCATTTTAGGGAAGGGGAGCTGAAGGAAAGCGAGGGTAAGAAGGTCCAATCGAAGAAGAGGAAGAGCAGCGCGTCCGAGGAGAAGAACGTCGAGGCTCCAGCTGAGGGGAGCGCGCAAAGTGAAGGATCCGGGAAGGCGAAGAACAAGAAGCTGAAGGGCAAGGAGAATGCCGATCCTCGGGGCAAGAGCAACGACGCGCAGAAGAAGAAGCAATCGAAATATTCGGTGGAGGCGCAAGAGGGTAATCGGAAGAATTCGAAAAAGTCCGGAAAGGACAAGAAGCTGAAGGAGAACGCGAAATTGGAAGAGCAGGGAAACTTGGAGAAGAATAAAAAGTCGAAGCAGAAAGTGGAAGGCAAGACGGCCGAGAAGACCGGGAAACTGACGAAGGAGAGCAAGAAGGTTCAGAAGAAAAAGGAAACTGTGCCCGAAGCCGAGGAGGAACCGGTGCAAGTGGAGGAGGTGAAGAAGCCGCGAACGAAAAAGGACAAGAAGAAGAAGGTTCAGGAGACAAAGGAAACAGTGCCCGAAGTCGAGGAGGAACCGGTGGAAGTGGAGGAGGTGAAGAAGCCACAAACGAAGAAGGACAAGAAGAAGGCTGAGAAGAGTCAGCCGCAGAAAAGTAAAAAGAAACGAGAGGTCGCGCAGGAGGAAGAGGCAGTAGAAGAGGAAATCGCCGCTGAAGAACAGGAAGCTGAAGCTGTGGAAGATGTTCAATTGGAGAAGGAAGAGGAAGGAGCAGCGTGCTCTCAAGAATCAAGCGAAGAAAGCGCAGAGGGGTGCAACAGCGCGTGATGTTTGAATATTTTTTGAACGTCATCCCTCGTTCGTTCGTGCATCATTGATAGGAAGACATCGAGTTCACGATTTCCCACTTTCACAATTAAAAGTTCCCGTCTAATGAGTCAAGAATGAGGTATGGAGTCAAGGATGTCATCAATCAGAACATTACGCGTTTTATTAAATCTCATTTATTTAATCTCTATCTACATCGACTCGTAAACTCGGACGTAACATTGCTACGTTACTTATTTACAAATAATAATTTCCCTACGATTAATCGTCCGGGTTCTTAACGCTACCAGCCTTTCGCACCACTGCGGGGTGTACTATAAAAAAAGAAGAAGCAACATAAAATATCCACGAAATGTATATATACTTTGAAAAATAAATATTTATATAAATCACGTTCGTATACCTTGGGGACTCTGTTAAGGAGCTTTTGCCTTAAACGTCGCGAGCCAACCGGTCCCAACGTTGTTCATCGACGAAGTGTAGGTGACGATAATTCGGCGAGTACTCGACTGAAATGGTGCCGGTTCGTCCTGAATAAAAAAGAGGCTTGCGATTAATTCCCATTCGCGAAAGAGTTGAGAGAAATCTCAGCGTGGAGGAAAGAGTCTCAAATGGAGCGGAATAAAATCGCGAGGCCTTTAGAAATAGAACCTTACGAATTCCCCATATAGAAACGTCGATCGGATTACTCGCTTATCGACCAAGTTACACAGATTCGATTCATTTTTAACATCAAATTACCCCTCTGCAATAAGTGTTGCTTATAATCTGGTCCCCGGTAGGCGTCACTTCGAAAATCTTCACGGTGTTGGACTCGCAGTGGTTACCGGCACCAATGTCGAACACGGTGAACTCCAAGGAGATTACCAAACCATGCGGCACGCTGACATCCCACGAGCAAACGGTATCGTTGCGATATTCGTTCGGGTAAAGGGGCGACGAGAACGATCCGCCGTAATTGTACAATCGACCACCGCAGCCGCGACCTGCGAAATCCCGTACATCAACACCCCGCGACACACCGATACTAGACTTTCTTCTCGTTTCCCGTACCTTTATCCGTGGTCGTGTACGTGATGTCGTAGTAATCAAAGACACTGTGCCACTCGGACCAGGAGCGTAAGCTGAGCTTGTTGCCGGTACTGAAAATAGGATTCGGTGTCTCGGTGCCGCACAAGTTTGCCAGAAGCTTGGCGTTAAAGTCACCTTCGTAAACCTGAATGAAAAGTGTCGATGTAAAGCAGGGAATGAGAACTGCTTAGATACGGTCGAGGCACTTGCCTGCAAGGAGGACTTTGTGCACTCGCTGGGGTCGTAGAGCATGAACCTGTTGAAGTACAAAGAAATCGTGTGATTCTTCGGCGCTGTGATCGTGACCCAGCAATTCTCGATGCTTTCGTGCACGATCTGACCCTGCTCCGCGGTGTAATTTCGATCGCAGGACGCGCTGTTGTATTCGAGCTTGAAGCCCCTCTTCCCGGGACTATTCCCTTGGAACGTCACCTCGATTTCGGTACTGTAACTGCGCGAAAAGAAGGAAATGAGCACTGCGCAGTTTCCATCGAAATCGATGGGATGTCGATATAGCCTACCTGTAGAAATCGTGAGGCAGTTCGTGGCCGCAGTACGTGTAAGTCGCCATGGGTGCCGAGTTGTCCTACAGGAGATTCGTTGGAAATTAATGTTTGAAATATAAAGTGGAAAGAATTTCAATCGTTGAAACGTCGCGCCATGCAGACCGTGTAAAGTATTCGCGATTTAATTACCATATATTGGACATTCTGCTCGCTGCCACCCCAAACGAAGCTCCGACCAAAGCCCTGGTCGATGTATTTCCGGTTCTATTGGAGAAACATCGTGCGAATAATAGAAAGTCACTTTCTGGGACATCTAGGGGCTCGCTGCTTTGTTACCTGTCTGTCCGTAATTTGGAGATACTCCTTGTTGCACCTCTCTGACTCGGCCAAGTCAAAGTCCACGAACTGTATCCTCAGCCTCCCGACGTGGCTTGCGTTCGATTGTAATAACCATCGGCACCTGACGCCCGGTCCGGAGGGGTTCGGGTAATTCGGGGAAGCTAGTACGTGCTTGGTGCCGTTCGTTATTCCGGGAGCAACACCGCATAATCCTGCAACCGTAGAAACGCACCCTTTGCTGCATATCGAATCGAATGGAGTGACACTCTGCAGGAATGTCAGTATTTTACCATCCACGGTTTCCAATGTTCCACTGACTCCGGCACCTTCTATCGTGCCGTCGCTGAAGAATCGTATCCACAGTGTGTTCGTAGAGGACATTATAGGGCTGGGTGCTTGGATACCGCAATACCTGCCGAGAAGTTCGGAGAAGGGACCACCGCCGTCGCGAACCTGACAGAAATGTAGGAAATTATGCGATTCTTAAATAAAAAATCGTTCAAATGACGGATCAGACGAAAGTTACCGTAACTTTAGAGTGTTTGACGAAGAAAGTTAATGTTTTTATTCGTCGAATTAACCTAGGTTAGCTTTATTAATAAAATAAATTGATTCGCGCGAATGTTTCGAGCCCAGAGATAGCGAGAATAAGGAATGGATATGCGAGGCGTAATATTAGAATGATTGATTCATCAAGATTAGGACTTACCTCTAGATAATCACCGGTACACTTATCACCGCTGTCTGTCGTATTAGTAGAGTTCCTAATGTCCATGCTGTTGATAGTGAACTTGATGTTCTTCCCTGGCGATCCCAGTACGGTCCAGTGGCAGTCCTCCAGGCTGTCGTAAGTGGAGCCTATCTGTGTCCTGAATGGTTGACGCCTGGCTGACGACAATTTAACGTCGCCCCCGCAACCTGCCTGGACGCTTTTCACGAACAGGACCTACGATATTTTTGAAAGCTCGAGAATGATCAACGCACGATACAATTCTTTCAATTCTGTGCCGCGACCGCGGGTTTCACCTTCGCTTTAAAGCCGTCATAGTGGCGACTGTCGTCCGCGTAAAAGTGAAGGACCATGGAATTGTTCCGGGACTTGAAGACAGGCAAATGCTGCGTGAGGTTCCCGCACAACATGGCCAGCCTATTGTCATCTTGGATGCTTCCACCATCATAAATCTCGACGTTGTCGTACATGCAACTGTAAACATGTACGTGAGTGTTGAATGTCGCTCGGTTCCGGATTCGTTCTAGTTAGCGATGCTGATCCGGTTACCTGGAGCTGTACTCGAGCACGAAATAGTCGAAACGAATAACGACGTTTTTATCCGAGGGTGCTTGGATGATCCAATCGCAGGTCGTACCTCCGAAATACGTGTCTTCGGTCATCGGTGGTTGGATCTCTCCCGGGGTTGTGATCGTTCCGCCACAGTCTGTCGAACAGGGAACAAGTTTAGAAACGAACTGTTCACTTTCTAGGGTGACAATTAGGAGGGACATACTGCTAAGATGGTATTTGAACACGAAGCCGTTGCGCTGGATGTACTTGTCGGTTTTGAAGATTATATCCACCTTGTTCCACGACTTCAGCATGGGCGGTTTGTCTTCGCCGCAATACGTGTTCTCGTGTGTATCGTACATGGTTCCCGACACGATCGTCAGGTTGTCGAAGCTGCAGTCTCGGCGACCTGAGAACACCGTAAGCGCACCGATCACATTCTTGTCCCCCCCCCCATCGTTAACTGATCGCGAATAAAGATTGAAAGTTATTTTCTTACTTCGTTCAAGCTGGAACGTCATGAACTCCACGATAATGTTCTCCTGGGGGGCGATTATGGTGTAGTTGCAGAACAAGTTGGCTCGATACAGATTCGGGTAGGCCGGTGACTGTATAATCTTCTGGTTTTTGGTGGCCTCGAAGATGCCGCCGCAGTTCTCGTTCCACAGGGCCTTGAAACCCTCCGCCTGGATCACCTCGTTGGAGCGGAAGATTACCTTCATGCGATTGCTGGTCGAATTAAATGGTTGCGGCCTAACCCTACCGCAGACCTTGCCGAGACTCTGCCACCTATAACCTTCCGTTCCGTTCGTCCAATCGAACACCTATTTAGAAACATCACTCTCAGCTACAAGACGACCACCACTTGGAACGCGCTGCGGAAATCTCACTAGAACGAAAATTTATGGCCGTACCTGCACGTAATCGTTCTTACAATCCGCGCTAGTTTCCAAGTTGAAACGATCGACGAAAATCAGCCCCACCTGAAAACCGTTGTCCGCGGTTATTTCCCAGGTGCATTCCGAGTTGTTGGGATACATGCCGGGGAACCTGTTAACAGCAACGAATTTTTTTTCAATTCTACAAATGTCTACCCTGTGTGATTTATGTAGCCTATTTTTCTGGTAATTTCAATTACTGGGGCGAGGAGATCTCCCTGCTGTTCCCGCGCAGAGCGCCCCCGCAGCCGTGGTTCGCAGGCTCCACGACGAACTCGAAATCGTTCGGATCTTCGGCAAAGTACTCCACCCATAGTACATTCGAGAAGGTGGTGATATTGGCGGGCTTAGAGTTTCCACAAAATTTGTGCAGCTGCAGCATTAGGCTGCCACGTCTAAAGAAAATTAAACACTTAGCTGCACACCTTTCGCTCCTCTTGTTAGGATAAACGCCTCGCGCACAGATTGAATACGTAAACGTTATCGGGGGAAAAAAATAGGTGAGCAGTACTTGATGGTCAAGTAGTTCCTGTCGCAGCTGCTCATGTTCATCTTGGTGATGTACAATGTTGCTACGTCCTCGGTGTCTGGGTAATTGATACGCCAGATACAGTTTATCGGGTAGGATATGTTCTTCGGCGCACTTATGACGTGGGACAATCCTTCGAGGATACCTCCGCAGGGTTGCCATTGGTACTCGATCTTGAAGTCCATCAATTTCCCGAATGTGCCGTTCACAACCTGCAAACATTCAGTACCGATGCAACATCGTTCGTCTCGTTCTCCTGCGATCACTTACCGTTAATTCGTTGACGGGTTTCGAGCTCCTCAGGTACGCCGGCTCCGTAAAGTTTCCGCAAAGCGGTGTAGTATCTAAGAATTAAAATAGCCGGTATAAGCGTCGCTGATTTGACGTCTAAGAGACTTGTGACGCCTTACCCTCACCTGACAGGGAAATGTATTGGTTGATGTAGCAGAACCTGGAGAAAGAGTACCTCGCTGTTCCACCCACGTAACCAGTCACCTTTATAGACAACGTCACTCCTGTGCTGTTCTCATTGTTCGTCATGCTCTCGGGTGCTTCGATGCTCCACGAGCAGAAATAGGACGACTCGTTGAATGGTCGGGCTGTTGGTGCCGACAGGTTGCCCCTAACTTCCCTTAAGGTCCCTCCGCAAGCTAGAATATTCAAAACGCTCAGGAAACTGCGATTCAGCTTTCTACTACTGTATCCTGTGTCAGAAGATTGTGAAAACGTACGAGCTGGCGCCACAGCGTTGTAGCGCACTTTGAAGCCACGGTACCCGGGTGCCGACGAGTAGCCAATCATCATAGTGTTACTGGAGCTTGAAACTTGCTGTATAGTGTCGTTGTGCCATAATAGTTTTATTCTCGATTTGAAACGGAAGTCGTTGTAGAACTGAATGGAAAAGAATGTTAGCAGAGAACGCGGAAGAAGATAAGGTTTAGGAAGATCGACGTTGTAACGTTTTGTCACCAACCGATAGAGCGTAGCTCAGTCGCCTGGGATCCGCGTAGGATGCGATATCCAAGTCCAATATATCCACGACCACCTGGAAGCCCCTCGGCAGTTTGATCCTCCAATCGCAATATCTACAAGATCACGCGTGTGTAGAGAATGATGCCTAATCATACGATATATGCTGATTAACGCGAGTTCGCCTACCTGGCACGTGTCGCGATGTTTGGATATCCGTTCGACTTGATTACACCGGACAACGCGGTCAGTTCGCCTCCGCAAACTGCAACAGACGCGTGCATTTATCTATAAGCCCCTCCCTCGAAAGGAATTTCAATCCAGAATTTTCAAACAAATTTCCATCTAGGAATTCGCAGCTTCACCTTCTATGCTAGCTGAAAAGTTCAAGCTGAATCCCCTGTAGGTGGTGTAGTCGAAGTTGTCGCTCTTGAACGTCACTATAGCCTCGTTGGACGATGTCTCGATGATTTCGGGTTTCGTTAGACCACAGTAGATTCCAATATCGTGTGTACCTGTAAGGCGAGAGACAGTTTTAGAAGCTGCGACGCTCGCTTTCACGTCTATGGGAGCGTGTCCTCGTTTACGTGTGTCGTTCTCCGGAGTCTTCTCGCTGATTTGCACGTGATCTGTGTTCTTGCAGAGCCTGAAGCCAGGCAGGTGTATGTCGCGGAACTCGATCTTCAACGTGTGATCCGTCGGCGCAGTTATCCACCAGACGCAAGTCTGATTCTTCGGGTAAAAGAACGGGTAATTTGGCGAACTTATAACTCCGCTGAAGCCTCTTAGGATCCCACCGCAGACTTCTGTGAACGATACAAGACACTTCCAGTTATCCACGGGCAATCGAGGGCAGAAGTCTTTTGAAATCTTGTCGAAACGAACCTCCGACAGTCAGCTTAGCTTTGAAGCCATTTTGCGGCTCGGAAAGGTCCGTGTAGAAGGTGACGTACATCATGCTTCCGGTACTCGCCATGCTGCTGGGCGCGACGTCCCTGCAGAATCTTCCAAGCAGCTTCGAGCTGGACGTTCCGCCGTCCCTTACTTCCACGTATTCCCTCTCACAACTGAAATTCATATTACCCTCTTACCGCTCGCGCAAGTTTCAACTGGAAAATATCAATCGATGGGTCGCGAGGTACCGACTTGACAGAGTTACTCAGGTCGAATCTCTCGATGAAGTGGATGGATATCCTCTCCTTGCTCGCGGCCATTATTTTCCACGTGCACTCGGTGAAAGGTGGCGGTATGTTCGGATAATTTGGCGAGCTTATCTCCAGTTCCTTGCCCGTCAGCACGTAGTCACCCCCGCACTTCATGCCCACCTCCCTGAAATGAATTTAGCAGAATCTTCATTCGACCCGCTGGCCACATACGCGACGCATTGGAACCTGCCGTCACCTGTATGCCAGTTTTATATCGATGCTGTGTTTGACACCAGACAGCTTCACGTAAAGACGATTTCCAATGGTTTTTAAGGGCGCGGGCAGCACTTGTCCGCAATACTTTCCATTGCCGAGTAAAGGAGAATCCACGTCACCACCGTTCTTCAGCTGTAAGAGATTTCCACGTGGGATCGAGTGGTTGCCGTAGATTATTCTGGGAAATTAGGTAGGACGAGGTTTACCATCAAGTAGTTGTTAGTGCACGTTCCACTGGGACCCTGCTGTATCGATAGTTGCAGGAACGTCACCTCTATCGTTCGTCCAGGCTTTACCTCGATGCTCCATTCGCAAGAGTACTGCCAAGAGGGTACAGCTCTGACCGTGCTCGAGTTGTTGATCTCGATCACACCGTTCGGACCTTCCAGCTTACCGCCGCAATCTATATCGATAGTGTCAATCGACACGTTTTCAACAAGATAGGTGACCATCGACTACTTGGGATCATTGATCTTATTCTGTACCGTGTACGAAGCGCACTCGCGGCGACTCTTGTCGAACTACGATCGCTTCCTGACCTTACCTCGAAAGACGTAAGCGCTGAAGCCGGTCTTGTTCAGATAGCTATCCGTTTCGAACTTCACCGTCATCACGTTGCTAGCCTTCACCCAAGTCAACGTGCTGTTGGATAAACACAACTTCTCCAGCAGCTTGGCGTTGTTGGTGGACTGGAGAGCGTTGCCGTCGTAGACGGAAAGAGAATCCGCGAAGCAGCCAGTGGTCTCTTCCAAATCCATGACGAGTATTCGCAGGACCAGGTGAGTTCCTGGCGTGGAGGTGAAAACCCAGGTGCACTTAAGATTGTCCGCGTAACCGTGTGGCCAGCCAGGTGAGGTGAAGTCGTGCGTGTACTGGCGACCGCCCGCCAGGCTCACTTCTTCGACGCAGTCCGACACTGGGATATATGAAAGTGCGACGTATGAAGAACATTACGCATCGTGGGAACGCGGAGGATAATCACGACCCAACAGCAGAACCTACGTTTCTCCTCGACATTCTCGCCCCCCGCGTCCCTTGGCACTTGAAGCCACGTGAGGTCGAACCAGCTACCCTGTCGGAGGATCTCAGTCGCGAATTCGATGTAAGCCACGTTGCCGGTGGTTGTGACGGGCTTAGGATTATCCAGGTTGCAGGTCTCTAGTAACCGCGGTCCCTCGTTGTTGTAACCATCGTATATCTGATGAAAATGGCGCGGTGATTAATTGATTCGAAATCGAGGGAAAGACATAGATCTTGATTGTTCCGCTTAAAGCACGATACGTTGAATCGAATCCGTTACTCACGCTCAAGCTGGAGAAGCAGATTGGGCCGGAATTCTCTACAAACATGTCCGTAATATCGATTCGAATCAACCATCGGAAGTCCACGGTGATACGCCACGAGGTGGTGTCCCTTCGCCTGTACGGCAGTGGATAAAGGGGGGATGTGATTCGCCCGGAGGGCCCGGTAAGCTCGTTCCCACCCTCGAAGGTGTATTGGGCGGCGAAGCCTTTCGCCACCCCGTCGCCGTCGCTCTTGAACTTGATCCACAATTTCGACGAGGATCTGACCGGCTCGACGCTGGTCCCGCAAGAGACGCTGATCAATTTCCCGATCCCGCTGTCCTCGCGTATCTCCAGATAATCGAGATCGCAGTTATCGCTCTGCTGGATGTCGAACTCGGAGAACGTCAGCCGCAGCTTGTTCCCCGGCGAGTTGTTCAGTATCCAAACGCACTCGGCGTTTAACGGGTAACTGTTCGGGTAGCCCGGTGAGGCGATCTTCCCCTGATACGACGTGTAGGTCCCCCCGCACGCTGAAACACAGCCCATCGAGTTCACAGGAGCCGGGTTACCAGCCCTCGGAGGGGAGGCGAACATTTAGATAGCGTCTTGGCGCGAATGCTTTATCAAGTTGCCCGGAATATGTGGCAGCATTGGAGCGCTCGTCAGATTGTCGCAAATGGAGGACGATAAAAAGGAACGAGTGGGTCGTTTACCTGAATTCAGGACGGAATATGTGATGGCGAAGTGCCCTTGGAAGTCCCACTGTGCGTACAAATGCACCGTGAGTGCATTTCCGGTACTCGTTAGCGGCAGCGGTACAACGTTATCGCACCATTTTCCCAGAGAGGGGCCATCCAAGCTCTGCCCTTCGTGCACCTCTAAATAGCTCCAACTGCAGTCGTCTTGGTCGAAGCCGTTATACTCGTCAACGTTCACTTCCATGTGAGTGAAAGTCGCGGTAATGTGATCCGCTGCAAGGAGAGCAATTGTACGTCGATTAATATCTCGCAGTCCTTGCGGCTGATTATACGTTGAATCGCCCCGCTTAACGAGGCTTCTCAGCCGAAATTTTCGGTATTAGCGTAATCGCCACTAACATAATCGACACTGTCAGACGTCGAGATAGTCGCGAGGACACCTACCTGGATCCTCCGCGATCAATATCCACGTGCAGTTCACATCGTCGTCCATCGAGTCCGTAGTGTAGCTCGTGACTGGGGTCAGGTATCCTTGATCCTTCACGATTATTCGAGCGCCGCAGCTTTTATAGTATCTTGCCTTGAATCCTTTCGCTGACAGTATACCGTCGGTCCTCATCACGATCAGCATCTCGTTGGCGGTGGAAACGTAGGAAGGTGGCAACGCGTTTCCACAACGTGTCGCCATCAATGGCGAGTCCGTCGTCGGTCCATCGTATATCTGCGAAATCGTTCGTTAGCTGCGCCCGATTTTCGATCTAAAGCTTTTGCACTTACGAGGACACGATCGTCGGTGCAATTTTCAGTGTTCTCCACGTCGAAGTCCAAGAAGGTGACGTTCACGACAAAGTTCTTGTCGACCTGCAGCAGCCACTCGCAGGCCTGTTTGTGCGGATAATTCTGGGGATAGTTGGGCGAATGTATGATCCCGCTGTCGGATGTGAATAGACCGCCGCAAGTGATAGGGACGCTTCTGTAACTGATGTTGAAGCCGCGCGCCGCGTACGATACGTCCGAATGGAATTTCAGGAACATCTTGTTCCCGAAGCTGGTGTACACCACTGGCCTCTCCGAGTAGCAAATGTCCACCAATTTCAACGCGTTCGCGTCCTCGCCGTTGAAGATTTGTAGCTTGTCGAAGTAGCAGCCCTTCTGCTTCTCCGTGTTGATCTGAAAGCAGAATTGCCCGGTCTCTGTCACGGACCGAATTAATCTCGCGCGATTAATTTGTAATAGACTTTCGCGCGAATGTAGAGTTCGCGCGAAACATTCCTCCCTTCGTAATTACTAACGTCGTGGATGGTCAGCTCGATGCTGTGCGTGTAATCGATCTCGATCAGCCATTCGCACTCGATGTCCGTCGGATACGCGGACGGATATCCGGGCGACGTGAACGAGTCGAAGGGCCTCGTCAGGTGGCCGCCGCAACCGTCGACCAGCCACTCCAACCGGAAGCCACTGGAAGCGACCATAGTGTCCGTGACGAATTTCACGAACACTTGGTGCTGCGAGGAATGAATCTTGGGCGGAATGGTGTCCGAGCTGCAAAGCCTCGCCAGCTCCGTGTTCGAAGCATCGTCCTGGCCCTCCTTGATCTCCAGGTAATCGTACACGCATCTGTTCTGCCCGTTGGTCCCCTCCATGTCGAAGTGCGAGAACGTCAAGTTGATCTTGTTACCGAGGGGCGCTTCGATTTTCCAGCTGCAGTTCAGATTGTGCTCGTACCTATTAGGGAAATTCGGCGACTCGAGCACCCCGTAGAAACCGTGGAGAGTGTTCTGGCACACTGCGAAAAGAGAATTGCATTTCTCGAGACCGGATCTATAGTCGGAGAGTGAAGTTCCAACGTTGTTGCACGGAAGTGTACTCGGTTGGGCGAGTTGATGCCGCAACCGGTAGACGATGCAAATGGGTCGATATCGGATTCATTTGAGGGGCAAAGTTTAATGTAGCCCCGCTAGGGAAATCGACTCACGTGTTTCATACTTGAGATGGAAACCGCGACCGGAATTCGTGAAGTCGCTTCGGAACCGAACAGTCACCATGTTAGTCTTCGCCTCGATGACTTTAGGGTAAGGGTTGCTGCAGTATCTGTGGCTGTTCCTGCGATGTATCCCCTCGGATACCTCGACGTAGTCGAACCTGCACGTGGAGTGTTGCTCGAGATCGAGGTCGACTATTAGCAATCGTATCAAACTGCCCGCCGCCACCGTGATCTTCCAATAACAGTCCGATTGATGCATGTACGGCTGCGGGTAATTCGGCGACATTATATCGCCATTAGCACCGTTCAGAATTCCGCCGCAGCCTAAACGAGATTAATCTTAACAGAGAGATTCTACTTAGCACATTGCTAATTGTAAATACACTTCAACGCTACCTGACGTCGTGCTGTCCCAATCTATGGAGAATCCAGTATACGCTCTCGTCAGATCAGAGACAAATTTCACGTACAGCATATTAGTCTCGCTTATAATTTCAGTGGGTATTTCCGTTCCGCAGAACTTGCCGATCAACGGGGACATCTCGTAGCCACCGTTTCTGCGTAGAAAGTAGATAACCAAGTCATTCGTGATGTCTCTGAAAGGATCGACCAGGGTTGCGCAAGCATCCTTACCTAATCTCCAAGTAATCGAACGTGCAAGCATGGTGAGGCTCCAGGTCGAAATGCGTCACGTTGAGGATGACCCTCTGTCTATTGGGAGCCTCGATCACCCACACGCACTCCCTTCTACCTGGGTAACGATCTGGATAACCGGGCGACTTGATAACTCCGTTCAATTTAACGAAATGTCCACCGCACACCTTCGAGGCGTCGATGAACATGTAGGAAGCGGTGAATCCAGCACGGGCTATCGACGAGTCCGTGTGAAAAGCGACGGTCATCGTACGCCCTTCTGTCATTAATATCGGCGGAAGCTTCGTGCCGCAAAAGCTGCAAGTTTCGCGCGAAGCATTTTAAGGTGCAACAGATATTTCCAATCGGTCGAGTATGTTGCAAAGCAAACGTTTCACACGTACGTGCCTATCAGGTCCGAACTGGACGACGTGTAGTTCTCGTAGACTTTCAGCTGGTCGTGGCGACAAGTAGCGCTCAGCTCCAAGTCGAACGTCATGAAGGCGAGTTGCACCACGTAACCTGGTTGCGCCTGTATCGTCCACAGACAGTTCAGGTCGTTCTCGTAGGTCCCATCAACGCTGGGAGATTGAATGGTCCCAGTCGGAGTCTTGTACAGGCCACCGCACTCTGCAACGAAGGCAAATTACCCTTATTTCCCTAGGTTAAAGCTGCACAAGTGATACCGTCGATATTCTTACATCCGCCATGATCTAAATCTCGTAACAAGGTAGTACGCACTGTTCTGAATGGTCGTGTAGTTCGCCTTGAAGCCTCTGCCCTGGATGGACATGTCTGACGTGAATTTCAGGAACATGTAATTGTAGGTAGAGTAGAATGGCTCTGTGGGCATGAAGGAGGTGTCGCCGCAAAGAGTCGCGAGTTGGGTTGCATTCTCGCTGTCCCCGTCAAAGATCTCTAGGTAATCGAAGAAGCAATTAGACGGGTCCAGTCCCTCGATATCCATGTCCATCATGTTCAACACGATCCTCTTTCCTACGGGCTGCGTGATCTCGTACGTGCAGGTTCTGTAGCTGTGGTACGGGTTCGGGTACATCGGCGAATGGAGAATAGCCGAATCCTCGGTGAATGTACCACCGCAGAGAATGTTGTACGTGAGAGTGAAACCGTCCAGCTGGACTGTGAAGTCAGTCTTGAAGATCACCAGCAACACGTTCGAATTCGATCTGATTGTAGGTGGGATCGTTGTCCCGCAGTACCTTCCTAGCAATGGGGAGTCGATGGTACCGCCGTCGTAAATCTGTGGAAAGCACAGCGTCCGGATACAGATTTCGTATGGGATCAGAGGGTGATATGTTTATCAGTCGGCGAGCCAGGCGTAGAAAATACCTCGACGAAATCGAGCCGACAGTTAGTAGACTGCTCGAGCTCGAACTGCGACCAGCTTATCTGCATCCGTTCCCCTATGGGCATTTGTATCCTCCATTCGCACTCCATGTTTGGGCGATACGAAGTCGACTGCATCGGTGGACTGATTGTACCAGAAGAAGCGGTGAACACTCCGCTGCAGCCCGGTGTCCCTGGAGGAACAATTTCTTCCTCACCACTGACCGTTCATTTCCACGCGATCAAGTGACCCGAGACACTTACCTTCGATCGTAGAGTAGTGAATATTGAAGCCAGCATCCTGGCCAGCGCTGTCGGAATGGAAATGGAGCACCGCTCCCGAGCCTGGTACGATGAGAGGCGCCGGGCGTGTGTGATTGCAGTAGAGCCCCAACCTTTCGTGATCTTCGCCAATGATCTGCGGAAAATCGCGAGGAACACTCTTCAGTTTCGTGGGACAAGTACCTTGAACCTTATCCACGATAATTATTACAAGTTTCATTCGATCGGTATCGAACTTCCCGGAACGATTACCTCGACGTAGTCGCTCTCGCACGTCGGATGCTCCTCGATCATCAGCTGGCCAAAGTGGAACTGTATTCTTTTCGTGCGACGAACCACGATCATCCAATAGCAATCTCTGTTGGGTGGATATCGGCCGGGTGATCCCGGGGAGCTGATCGTGCCGTAATCGTCGGTCAGGGTACCCCCGCAGATGGGTTCCACGCTGTCCCACTGGAAAGCGAACCCGTCGTGGGATATGCTGCTGTCCGAATGGAACCACAAGTACAGAGCATTGTGCGAGGATACGATGCTACCGTTCATTGGCAGGGTGTTGCCACAGAATCTGCCTAGCATTTGGCTACCAGCGTTCCGGCCGTCGTGTATCTGAAACGTAGCGAATCGTGCGACCACTTGGTTTAGTGTTCAAAGGGCGCCTTTCCTGTCAAAGAACAGGCTTATTTGCCTTCGTACCTGCAGGAAATCGTATTTGCAATCGGTCGAGCGCTCGAGATTGAAACGAGTAAAGGTGACGTTCAAGACGAGCGAGCTGTTTGTAATCAGAAGCCACGCGCAGGAGAGCCCGTGTTGATAGACATTCCCGCCGATGGGGAATTCCAGATGCCCCATGGCATTGCGGGACACACCGCCGCAAACTTGTCGGGGTGTCTCGCATCTGCTACCGGTGAACGTCGGCCGGCAATCGCAAGTCGCGGCTCCGTTCGAGACCACGCAGAAACCGTTGTTCCTGCACGGATTCGGGCTGCACGGATCGATCGGAACGTTGCATGTAGCACCTAGAACAATTTCAGACACCCGTGCAAGGGGGTGTGCAAAGAGAAATTATATTCCGAAAGTCGTGATAATGAATCGTTGGGTCTAGCAGGACCTCTACCTGTGTATCCTGAAAAGCACTGGCAAGTGTAAGCCTGCAGGGTTGCTCCAGGGACGCAGGTACCCTGGACACAGGGATTCGGGGTGCAAGCAGAGACAACGGCAACATCGGTTGACCGCTGACAACCATTTGGACCGATTCCATTGCCCGTGAAGCCAGCTGGGCAACGGCACAGCGCGTAGGCGCTCGTAAGTGCCGCATTCTCGATGCAGGTCGCCATCGGGTGGCAACCGCCGTTGTTGATCGCGCAACTGCCAACGTAGGTGCAGGTGACGCCGTTACCGCTGTACCCCGTGGGACACGGCCCGCAGACTCTCGAACCCTGTTCATCATCCGCGTGTAATGAAATCGAAAAGTCTATCACTTTGCAGCGAAGGGTGAATCGCTCACCATGGTGTTGATACAGTAGACTTTGGGCGATGTGCTGCAGCCTCCATTGTCCACCAGACACTCGTCGATGTCGCTGCAATAGTGGCCATTCCCGACGTAACCAGGGGGGCACGAGTCACAGAAGAACGTGCCAGGGGCATTGCGACAGTCGACCCAGGGATTCACGGAGCAGGGTCGTTGGCTCCCCCGGCATTCGTTCACGTCTTTCACGCAGGCTGGATTGCTGCCATCGGCCTCCCAACCCTGGGGGAATAAAGACTCCCAGTTAGAAGCCTAGAAGCGGCAGTTGTTCCCGGCGATTGACGCGTACCTGGTTGCAAATGCAGGTATAACCGAGAGGTGAGCTGGGTTTGTTTATGCAGACTCCGTGACCGCACAGCTCGTCGGAGTTCTGGGCACTGCAGGCGAGAGACTTGGTCACGCAGTGGAGGCCGTGCCACCCTGGAGCACAGTCGCACCTATAAAGCACGGAACGATGTTAGTAAAAGTCGTATGTTAGTGGTAACGCTTCGCGAGGGATGGAGGAACCTGTATGATCCTGGAAGATTGATACACGTGGCCCCGTTTTGGCATCCAAGGTCCGTCCCCAACAATCGCACGCACTCGTTCACGTCAGCCATACAATTCGGACCCTGCAATTATAGAGCGCGATCGAAACGGGCATAAAAGATTGCTATCGCGTTCCAGATGTCATTATTCACCTCCCAGTTGGACGGACAATGGCACTGGTACCCTTCGTAAAGGTCCTGACACGTGCCACCGTTTTGGCAAGGATTGCTGCTGCACTCGTTCTCCTTCAACTTCTTCTCCATCGATCTCACTTTGTCCTCCAGTCGTCGAAGCTAAGAAAATTGTCATAAATAGCCACGAATTCCGCGAACGGAGATTGTAGGGACGTCTTTATCATTATTTCCATACGTACTCGTTGGGCGAACAGTCGTAACTTCGTATTGACAACCGTGGCGGACTGAAAATCGTAAGACACTTCAATATTTTGCGATCCCTTTTAAATGGTTCGTTAGACGCGCGATTTCATTCAAGGTTTACTTGATTCTGTATTGTAATCCCGGGTTGAGAGGTGCTGTCGTCTCCAATTCCTCTCAACATAGCCATTCTCTTCTCCAAACCGTCAGGTCCCTCGACGACCTGCGTGAGCCGTTGCAAATTCGACTCCACCTCGGCCAGATATCCCGTTTTCCACCTTTCGATCAAGCGCGTGGCGTTTTGTGCCTGAAACGGGGTCGATTATTCCACATCGAGCCATTAGTGTTGTACATTCGATCGCTGGAAAATTTCATCCCATACCGCGGACGCGACATGAAGCAAATTAATCTCGTTGACGTTCACGTAGCCGTCTCCCAGAATCTTCAGGGTGATGTTCCTATCCTTCGCGGCGGAAATGAACAGGTTTCCGTCTCGGGACTCCAGCACGGGCCTGCGAGTAAATATATATTCAAGTTACTTTACAAAACGTTACGAACTTTCCTTCTTTTTTCGATGTCGTAAAATGGGGCCGACGGAAATTGCGTTCCCTCCAAAGTGTCGCACCTTTCGTCCATCCATGCCCCGCAGAATCCCAGGTAAATCAGCAACAACCATTGTGACCTCGCGACCATCGCAAACGGCGGTTTGAAACTCAACGGGTCGAGCTTTATTGTAACATCTCTTGTGGAAGATGATGCAGGGGAACCTTTCGTGCACAGTGTTCGTCGTGGACTACATCAAATGATCAGAAACGAAGCGTATCTCCGTTTGAAAGTGGGCGTAGTTGGGGACTTATCGGGGTACACCCAATATCAATTACACCCGTCACGTCGCACGTAACACGGTGCCTTTAATTTGTAACATCGAAGGTTTCGTTTGGATTTAAACGTAGAATAATTTTTCCTTTATCCGCGCCTTTTCATCCACTCTTCTTTCGCCGGGGGTTCACTTTTCTTCGATATCTCCCCTTGCTAGAAAGATTGGTATAACTACGTTCCAAACCAACGAATAATGTATCAAAATCATTACACCCATAAAAGAAAGCCCACATAAAGTATCCCCATGGTTTCCATCGCCCGTTTGCGAATTTTCCCCCGTCGCTAATAATTCCATCCCCCCAATATGCTTCTTTTCCACCCCCGCGAATGAGTTCCCGCAGAAATTAAAATCTCCTCTAAATTTCAAGCTCAGTATTCATGAAAAGTTGCTGATTACATTCTGGTGTGTCTGAAACGTGAAAGGTGAAGGGCGGAAGAAAGGGGCATCCGTCGCTTTGAGCCTGCCCAAAGGGATGCGAACGTGAAGGAAACGTTTCATCGTGTTATCTTCTCTGTTATCCATATGTTCCAAGTGCCAGATGCAGTTGGAGCGCGCGGCGAGGCCGGGGCAGGGGGAGCGTTAAATCGATGCTAAAAGCCGCCCGCGTGCCGTCAAGCCGTTTCGAAATTCGGCGCCAGTCCGGCCAATGGGCGTCGCAGTCGCGCGCGCAGCGCCTCCCGGCGGAGGGAATCGGAAGCGGCGGCGCGTCACCGTAGCCGCCGTTCCCCCCGAGGCTGGGCAGTATGGCTTCGGCTGCCGGTACGCTCGCGTTGGTGGTGTCGTGTCACGGTGTTGCAGTGCGCTGTAGACCGCGGGTGTGCGTGCTCCGTTTTCTGGGAACGAGGAGCAGCTCGTGGGACAGGATCCTGACAGAGGGAGAGGAGCTGGCGTTTACGATCAGTCGAGGGGGCGAGGGTGGCGAGTAGCACGGGCCGAGATGCGACGAAATGTGAAAATTGTGTTGCTCCTGTCATGCGCGTGGATGTTCGCCTTTGTTTACTACTACCACACGTCGCGGGACAACAAGGTGAGTGGTAAATCATGCGACAAGTTGCAGGGTCGCCCGCGGTCGAACAGTAGAAAAAATTAGAATAGCTGCGCTCTCCCTGGATCGTGCATCCTTTTCGGGAATCGTCCCTTCGGAGCATCGTCGTGATCGATCGACCTTGACACGCACGGCTACGGTGCCCCTCGTGATATTACTCGCGGCGTTCTCGTCCGGCAATTTTGAACCGTAGACGTCGCCAGAAACGTCGCCCCGATTCACCACGCGCTCTGCTGTCTACGTTTTGGCGGGCAGACGCCATGTTCGTTGTTGAGGAAGACTCGATCCGTCCTATACGTCCACGCTGTCAGCGTAATTACTTTCTCGCGCGGATGTTCGTTTGTTTTTTTTTCTTTTTTTTTTTTGATCGACGCGACGAATCTCGTCGCATCGGGAGCCCGCGTCGGCGGGGTTCGAGCTAGATATTCACTGACGGGTGGAACGAAGTCCGTTTTCTCGGTCGTGCCGCGTTTGAATCTGGAACGGGCGATCACGTGACTCGTTCACGTGTCTCTCGCGGAGGCAAGAACCGAACGGGTTCACGGTAAATGTAACGCGGAGCATATAATATGGTAAACGGTTTACGCCACGCGAATAACGGCGGATGAATTCCGGTTCGAGCGTTTCTGCCCTTATTAGCGGCATGTAGAACGTCGATGACAGAGATCCTTTCTTCTTCTTTCCCTTCTTTTTCATGGCCGGACCCCGTTGACCGTTAGATCGTCTCGCCGAACCGGATGTCCGCGAATTAATCTGTTAACTGGGTCAGTTTTCGACCGCAGAGCTCCTCTAAAATTCTTCTAGCTTTTACATTATTGGAAGTTTATGGGGCATATGTAGGCCTGTGCCATTCAAATACAGCGTCAGTACGATTTGTTCCATTTTACCACATTTCGTATGCATTTTCATTAAACCGCAGACGAATTTTCGATCTTGCCTGGCTTGTTTGATCTTACGTTTTCGTCCGTGATTGCGTTAAACGCGGAGGAAAATTAACTTCCCTCGCTACCTTTTCAATTATTTCCCCGTTTACGCGCGTGTTCGTCAAGCCGCCCACGGTTCACCTCGTTCTCCTAACTCGGTCGCTACGTTTTTATTAAGCCTTCGCGCAGACCCGATAATTAAACGGGGTAATGCAGCGAGCCCCGCGAAGAAGGTGAAAGTGATTCAAAAATGTTATATAAAACGCGCGAAACTAGCCGTCACGATCTGCTGGCGGTCCGCGAGCCATTTGGTCCGGTGCGCGCATAAATCTGCAACAAATTATCAGCGGAATCCTGGCAATGGGGCAACAGTTTACGGCACGAAAATCTTGCGGGACATTTGTTGCAGAGCGTGCTAGCATATTTACGAGCGTTACGTTCGTGTATATTCGCACGCGTGCCCGTAATCGATTCGACGTATTCGCGAAAGCACAACTGTATCGAACTTGAATTATTTAGAGGGAGGTCCCGTTTTCCGGCGATTTTAAAGGGAAATCGAGTTCTTTGAGCGCCCCTCGTGCAAAAATCAACGCCCGAAGTGGAACGGGAAATTCATCGTGTAGGGAATTCTCCGGGAAATTTTGTTACGATAGAGTTTCTATCGTAAATCCGATCGAGTTCGATATACGCCCCACTACGAGGATTATTACTTAGCGGAATTCCATCGTTCCTACGTATTTCAAGAGAAAGCCAGGCCCTTTGCCGCGACAAATTGATATTTGAAGTAATCGAGTACCGCCGAGGAGGGTTCGGACCGATTGAAAACGTATTGCGAACGGGATTCGCAAAGAAAGCTCGCGGTGGACGGACGTTGTACCGTAAACTGCAGGAAATTCAATATCCCTGCGTCCTTTTCGAAATTTCCATGCGACGAATTCGCATAGAACAGTTCTCCATTTTGTCACGCGGGTAGTCAGTATATCCGTGAACATTTGAACAGCAGGAATACGAAAGTACGATTGGAAAAAAAAATGGTTCTCCTTGAAGTTTACTTGTGCCATATATCTCGGTCGCCGCTTCAAGTTTTTAATACTCGGAGCCGCGTGGAATTACATTCACCACCGATGAATAAACCATGGAAATCTCGCGTGAACTTATTTCTGACGCGTCTGGACGCCACGTGGGGCCGTTGCAATTTGGTACAGTTGACTCCCCGAGTTCTCGTCGCGAGATTTCCTACTTGTGTGTGTGTGACTTTAGGTGTAGATTGCTCGTTTGATGCGACTTCTCTGGCTAGATTCATTTCGTTTAGGAGCTCGTGGGTTAATGGCTGGGAAAGAGCAGACTTTCGCGAACAGTTTCATTCATTTATGTCTCTGAATAATTGAGGAGGCCCGGTCGAGTCTTAAATCTAGCTCAAAGTAACATTTACCCCGCGAATCTGTAAAAAATGTGAAACTTTATCCTGTCAGGTTTTTCTCGCACGTGTTTGCACAACGGGCCATCTGGTTACAAGGATTTTTTGTATTCCGTGGTTCAACGATTCTCGTCAAATTATTTGAGGAAGATCGACAGGCTATCGAATGACCAGTGTCTCTCTGTTCTTTCTTTTTTTTTACCGAAAAAGTCGGTGCCCGTATTTTTGCAGCAATATTAAAGCTGCACTTTGCGCACCGACGACTGGCGGTTCTGGCAATTTTTCTGATTTATAGCCCCGTGGTTTTCGCCTCTCCATTGATGTGGTACGCGGACCGTTAGGATTGTATAAATATCAATGTTTTTCCCTCAGAAAAATACCTAGACGTTATGGTATCGTGTTTCGTAAACATCCGAACACGTGTGCCTGCGTAGATTCATCTAGATACCAAGAAATCATTATATTTCTCCCAGCTCCTATCGATCAATGCCGCGCTCTTGATCGCCGACAACTTAATTTGACCTCTCATTACCATGGGATGATCGATCAGAGTCCAGAATGATCTGCATCGATCGCTATGAATAAAAAATCGAGCCTGGTCGCTCGACCGTTACATCTTGGTCAGCAAAGTGAAAGCTATTCCTGCGGTAGAGCTCCGGAGGAGCTGGAAATTGGAGTGACCGTTATCGAAACTGTCTCTCGATTCACGGGTCGCCGAGAACGCGGTTTGTTTTCGCAATAACGAGTGTCGTTAGCGGGCAGCACGTAACGGAACAACAATTTGTTACTTGTCTTGTCAGGTTGCATTTTCAATTTCCTGTGTCGTCGAGATACTATCCAGCAACTCGTCGGTCTGCAGTCTCCGCGAATGTTTCTCAACTATAAATTCGGATAAACACGCCAAAACGTTCATTCGTTTGGAGTTTAAATGAGACCAAAACGCGACTGTTACCATTCTGCTCCGAAAACAAAAGTTTCGAGCAGGCTGTTCGATTGCCTGAAATCAAATTGAATATTATTGAAATAATACTTCTTATTCGACTTCGAATTGGCTCATTACCCTGTAAATACCAATTTCATTTCAACTCTCTCTTCATATTTGCATTCAAACCGAAATTAACATTGTTAAATCCAACTGATGGTAGGAATACTTTAAAATTTCATGCCGAAATTAAAGTACTTAGAATGCCGATCGTATCGAAGCCCTTTCCTATTCTGCTGTCTGTTTAATCGTTCGTGGTAATCACAAATTGGTCACACGGGGTTCATTGCACCTTAGCGTCATCTTCGAGTTACCATTTTCGTATTTTTATCATACAATCATGCTCCAAGCTCTAATAGTTATTTTCCAGAAATGAATACATTGATATGATGGAATTTGTAGTTGAAGAAATAGTTATGGAAAAATGCGATTTTTGGTTAATATTCGCCAAATGTTTAAATTCTAATATTAAGATCTAGAAACTTACAGAAATATTAGCAAAGACATGTACCTACTTTTGGAAAAAATTGCTTGGGTCGCGATTCGCCTGGCGTGACCACGAAGAGTTAATATGGAATTGCCTATTACTGAATCGAAACTAGTACCGATACGTCCCGATGCAATCGGTTTCCCAATAACGACATTTTTTCCTCCTCGAGCTGAAAACCGCCCCTACTCGATCCGCCTCTCGAACTCTCGCGATAGAGACACAATTCCAACAGCATTCGGCCGCGATTTTCCATCGTCGCTGACGCGAAGTTAATCGCTGACTCTCTAATGGAGCGAACTAATCGCGCGATCCTGCAGGAAACGATTCGCCCATTAAATTCGAAAGCCGCGATCGGGGCGTTTCCGAGCGTCGTTGTCTAGTTACGAAGATCGTCGCGTCATCGAGCGATAAATTTGCAAAATCCTCCCTTCAGGAGTCGCCTTCCCAGGACGTCGAAAACGATTGCACTGGTGGCTCGTCTGCACCCTCTCAACGTTGCGGTAGCAGAACCGTAGCGTTCTATCAGAAGATGTTAAGGAGGATGCAGATCTTTTCTTCATTAACGCCGCAACCCAGGTGAATAACGATTCGACGGGTGTTTAGTGCGATACCTTTTCCACTTTCGTCGAAACGAAACCGAAGCAAAAAGGGGGCGGAATTTACATAGTAACGAGAATACCGTTGCAACGACGGACCCGAGGAACGTGTCCGAAATGTGAATTTTTCGATTCGTCCGTACGCGAGGAGGAATCCGCACGAGAGCAACCAATATCGTTTCGTTAGACGTGGAAATAAAAGGCGAACTGGGATCGACCCAATTACGATACACTTTCGCGTTTAACGCGGAGATACCGCGGGAACAAACTCCATTCTCGATAAGTGTTACGTGCGAATATTCGAGCGACCGATCGAAACTATCGCACGATCATTAGACCGACGGGGAACGGAACGTAACAATTAGGCGCGAGGCTTTTGCCGCATTCGCGTTATTTTCTTCGTACTTTCACTGCCGGATTCAAATCCTCCCATTCACTTATTAGGCTATCCAAAATTTCTCCTCGCGATTCTCTAATTCTAACACGAGTGCGCCGCACACGTGTAAACTAGCCGCCCCCGCGTGCAGCATGCTGTAAAATATTAAGCACGGGTCGCCGATATCCCACCGAATATTGCAGGAACTGAGGGAAGGCGGCCGCAGTAAACATTTTTACGGCAAAGTAACGCCGTTACACGGGGACGCTCGTAAAACGGCCGACAAGTTGATGGGTACACGCAATGTCGATACACCCCGGGCGAGGAGGGTCAAATTCTGAAGGGCTTTCCCTCCGCCATGGGACAAAATCTCCGATAAAAATGGGAGGCCGTGGTAGCCCCGTGTCGCAGCGTCACGGGCGCAAAATACGCGATGTTAACAAATGGCAGCGCGATATTTTCACGCGCTCTCCCGCACGCTTAACGGCCACTGCCGTCGCCGTTTATTCGATTACAGCAAATCTCCCACCGAATTTCAGTTGAATTTTAAAATCCCGCTGAATTCACACAGATTTTCTTCGCCTCTTGTTGATCATAGTTCATTCTTATCATCCTGCATCCTCATTTCCACGTTGATCCGGTTCCCCGCAGAAGGAAAATTGTGAAAGTTTCGCAGGAGTTTTGCTGCCAAGCCTGCGTGGATAGTCAGTTACCCCGATCGAGTTGTTTGAAGCTTTCGTAACCGATTTAATAGACAACGGCAGCGGAAATACCGTTGTGCAGATAAAATCTAGTCTAGAAACGATTGAATAATGTTCGTTCTGATCCGTTACTCGTGTATCGTTTTTATCGCCTCGTCCTGGGCAGACTTTAATTTCCGTTCATCGTTTCCATCTATCCCGCGTTATCGGGCGACTGTGACTATATATTCTTAAAGTGTAACCCTTATTGGAGGCACGGCCAGCGATTGGTTTTTGATACTGTAGTAGGCATACTGGCATTTAGGCAACGGCCTAGTGTGTGTGCTACACCCTTAGTTGTTTAGTTAGTAGCAGCACCTAGGTGGCGTCCATTTATGAGGAGTTCGGAAGACAGGGAGCGTGGAGAGTCGGCGTAGCCGTGGTGGCAAACGCGACTGATCAGCACGCGGACGGCCCGGGTTCGATTCCCCGGCGCCGTGGCTCTCTTTTTCCGTCTCCTACAATACTTTCTATATGGCGGCAGCGAAATATGCGGCCGAGCGAACTCTCGAAGGTAACTCCGATATTCTTTTAATTCGGTATGCACTGACAGATTCTGGAAAACAGAAGCAGCTCCCGTTTCAGAGTTCCACACGCGTGCCAGGCCGAGTATGGCGTGCACGCATACCATCCCATTGTCAGGCACGTCAGCTATTCGCGTTCCGCGGAACGACAATCGCGTTTCTCGATGAAAAAAATAGACGACCATCCCGATTGTGTATCCGTTAGCTCGTTGAAAAACACGGGTATGCTTTTAATTATTCAGCTGGATTATTGTGGGGGGGACACCTGTCGCTTTATCGGGAACTGATCCTCCTCGTGGCCTCTATTTTTGTCAAGCGAATATCCTTGCGCGTATGGAAACAGAATATATACAGCGAGCATTCCGACTCTGCCCTGTTAGCAGCTTAAAAGATTTCGATTTTACGGGCGCTTTATCCCCAAAAATTGCAATCCGAATTCAAAGATCACGGTGGTTAATTGGTTGTTTGTCAAACAGGGGCCATGGAAATTTCGTCTCGCGCTGATAATAGCCTTTCAATCGCGTTGCCTTAACGAATCGGCAAGTTGCCACAAACACTACATCGGTATGTTCGTTCGATTGTATCGACTCCGTTAAACGGATCGCAGCTTCATCTCGATGAGGCTTCGGGGTAGTTCCTGGTCGACGGTTCGGTGTAAATATTTAGTTGATACCTATAGTGGAGTCGATGCCTCGATGGGGGTGGCGCAAGACGTTTGTCCTCGACGTCGCGCAAATTTGCATATGCATGCAACCGTGGCCCTGTTACTTTCACCCAGACATCCTTCTATGGAAACGAAGCTTGCCCTTTCGTTCCAGCACCGTCGGAATCACACCTCGCGCGATGATTCCACACGTTCGAGCTTTCAAATGCTTTTTAACCGTTCACGTTGTTAAAAACTGTAAAAAAACGTACGCTCGTATTTCTGTTATCGGTGGAGAATGAAAATGCGCGCTATCTGGTGTGGATTTTACTGTCATTTTTTAAATAACAATTAAATGTCAATCATTCCGATGTTTGAAGGTTTCGTATCGGGGCAATTTGGTTTCAGCACGATGTCAACGAATTATCGCGCGGTTCCGTTCGTTCCACGCACGCAGATTTTTCGAAATGTTCCGCGCGCGCGCGTCCAGCGCAATTTACTAGATAATAACCGCGCGGAGAGTGGAGAATCCTTTTTGGGCCTCGAATAATCTCGCAACTTCGCCGTAATCGCGACGCGAATTGCGAGAAATTACGACGCGGTTACAAGACAATGGTGTCGCGCTCGCAAATTCATCTCTGCCTGGCCACGAATGAACCGTGATTCGCTTTTTCAACCTCTCGACGTGCGCAGGTGGCCGCGCTTTTATGTGCCGTAATTCCGGTACCCTCGTAAGAACAAGTATGACGCGGGTGAACAGAAGCATAACATTGTCCGCGACGAGCACTGTCCTCCTCTTATACTCTCCGTTGTAATTACATAAAATATTATACTCGCAATTATTGAGTTTCGCTAGCAATAATCCGAGGGAATATTTGTCGTACCTACGTCCTTCTAAAATTGAATCGCCTCCAAAAATTGGATGTCGGAGCAGAGCCGCGCGACGATTCTCTCACGGATAGTTGCGAATCTCGCAATTTCGGCAAAAGCGAACGCCCGTCCCGTGGTTCTGTGCTCTCCTTGGTGTAAAGCCGGCGGATTCAAAGCTCCGCGCAAGAATACACCGTGATTAATATCTCGAGGCCGGCTGGTAACAAGTAATAGCGCGGCCGTAGACCTAGGCGCGTACACTCGGTACGTGTGTTTACATAAAGCTGTGCATTTCGGTCGGGACATGCAGCCCCAGGTACGGGCTAGGTCCCCTGTGGAACATATTCGCGTTCCTGTGCGCCAGACTAGGCTCGCCCGTGATGAAATTGCGTGTGCCCGTTCATCGGGAATCGGCACTACAGCGAAACGGGATTTCGCGGGAGCTGAGTCTGCATTGGTACGCGGGCGATTTCGCTGGCCGTGCCACGGATTGCCCAGCGGTTCATTAAAACAGTTCCGTCGATGTTCGAGGCAACCTGCTGATTAATTCGACTTTGTACCGTAGCCGCCGGGGTAATTAGAAAATCTTCCCACCGACGGTAGTAAGACTTCCCTATTTCGCAGTTCCGATGCTCGCAATTTCTACTCCCTTTTGAATAGTTCCCTGCACGTACTCCCAGAGTAATCTCTGTAATACCGTCTGTGAAAGGAGATCTAACTCAAGGCCTCGTCGATCTTTAATCACTGATGTTATCCAAGACATCAGTGGCTCCTTGATTTCCAAGTTTAATTCTTCACGGGGAAATCCCTTCTCTCCCTCGTCTGCAAGACGATACGTTTCACTCGGAAACTTCGTCTGTAAAGTAAGATTACGCGAGTAGAAATAGCCGCGACTCATTGCAAGCTACCGCGAGGCCGGACTCCTAGCTATTTTACAACGGGTTTGCAAACGACGTCGCGGAAATTGGGTTCGGGGCTATTCCTTCGTTTTTTATTCAGACCAGGTGCCCCTCCACAAAGGATTACATCGCGGCAAAGGGGCGGCCGGGGACAAAGGGGCGCGGATAAAAGAAAAGTAAATATCAACGAGCTGGCTCTTTCCACTTATTTAATTCGTGAATCATTGGATATGTCACCGCGAATTAAATGATTTCACGCCCGACAGGTGGGAGGCTCTCTCCCGCGAGCCTTGCCTTCTAAGATGCCCGGTTGATTCTAAAACGCCGGATACCGTTTCGCGGGCGTTCAACCGCTTCCAAGTACACAGTCCTGATTGTAGATCAAGTCGTTAGACCTCCTAGTGACTTGCACGCTCGCGGAATCACCGCCAATTATCAGTCCCGTGCTTTTTTACCGTGACGCAGCGCCCGGGGAGAACCGGGCCACCGAGGTGCTTCACCTTTCTTCCGTTCGCGTACTCTTTAACGGGTTCGTTCGTCCGGAACGACGCGGTACGGATGATAGGAGAAGTGGAGGAGAAATGGTCTAGTTGTTTCACTGTTTTCGGAGCAACTTCCTTTGATACCGTCACCGGTACACCCTCGTGAAAAATTTCCCGGTCATTCGGACGAGTAGAGTTATAAAAATCAACGTCGCAGGAAAATTCAGGCGACGTTAGCAAAGATCCGGCGCCACCTTTTAACCAGACAGGTCAGCGTTTCGTTGCTGGAGGTCCCAACCTGGCCGAGACGGTGGCTGATTCCTGCGGAGGGCGGAAACTCCGGCGAAAGGATGGACGTGCCGAGGACTTTATTAGGTCGACAGACAGGCGGACGGGGTTGAGGCAAGTTCGGTATTCTTCGTAGTCCAAGAGGAATCTGGACTAATTAACGCGCGGCGGGCACGGCAGCGCGCAAGTTTAATCGCACTTTTCTCTCGCCGCCCTGCCATCTGCCGTAGGTACCTGGTCCCGGCTCCTCACTCGCCGTTAATGGCGTTAATTCTTCCCGTGGGTACGTATGAATCAGGTGCCACCCATTAATCCACGTCCCGGAATTGTCTGGCACCGCGGAGCCCGCGGGGTCCGCCGAAATTGCGCCGCGAGAAAGAAACAGGGATTACGGGAAGGTGCTCGCGCCTGACCCGGGGATTCATCGAGAATCGGGCAGCTTTTAATTAAACGTAATTAACTTGGGCCATTCGCGAGCAGTCCTTCGAGTCCAAGGAAACGGAGCGAGGGAGGAGTTTCGGGATAAAGAAGCGCCGAGGAACGGTGACAGTGGAAGAAATATGATTTCGTGTTTCTCTCCGTGTCTCCGTTTGGCCTGGATTCGCGTGGCCGCCCGGCAAGCTTCTGGATCTTCGTTAATCAGCCTGCCTCGCTCCGCGAATCATTACTTCGAACCACGCTTTGAAGACGCGTCTTTTTCCCCCTCTTATCTCTCGGCGACCCGTCGCAGACCTTCGACCGACTGAAACCTTCCTTTACTCTCCCGTTTTCTCTCCGCTGTCATTGGCTCGCGGATCTTTCAGTTCGCCGCCGTATTCGTGCAAGGCACAGGCGTTGCAGGCGCGTCTAGGAAATCGAGAATGCGAGTCTGAACTTCGGGGGGTTCAACATTCACTGTCGTAATTAATGAGTACGGGTACTGGGTTCTCGGCGAGGGCGGGCTTGGCCCTGTTAAGGCTTTCGATTTCCTCTGAACGACCGAGTGCATTTTCAATTAGTGAAATAGATTGATGTTCACGGGAACGCAGAATATTGCATTTGAAAGCATTTACCGAAGCGGCTAATGTCATTTTCTTTCCCGAGAAGTGGTGTTCCATTGTTTTACGCGTACGCAGGTTATATACGATTCGAGGATTCGGAAAAGACTAGGGAGCTTTCCACCGTTAAATTCTCTATGATCATTCTTCATTGGCTTTCTATGATCGCTACCACTGCCTCGCCGGCGCTCGGAACCACTTCGAGTTTCTCAGAGCCAGCTTAAATGGTTTCTTACATCGGGCAAGTATCATCGGGAAATGCTTGCGGCGATACAGAACGGAAATGCCTCGGGAAGACGATTACTATTTCAAGCTACCCCCGTAAAGCCGATTCGCGTCCATTTTTCGGTAAATGAAGTTCTCGAATGGGTGTTCGAGGTATCGAGCTTCCAGAAAGCGAAAATACCCTTCTTACGTCGTATCTGTCCTGCTGGAACATTTTAAATCCCGAGAACTCGCGATGGGCATGAGTATAGAATGCAATGGAAACTAACGATCACTTATTTATCTTTTACATTCTTCAAGAATACACCCCCTTATTTTCAAGAAGCACATTGTGCCAGAGAACAAACAAGAGTATTATTTTCACTGCCAATTAAACGAGGCTCACTACAAAGTTTCGTTTAGTTACACGGTAATTCTATACACCGTTCACCCACGCTAAAATGGCTTCACAGTGTATCCGGTACCCGTTATAATTTGGTCCATAGTGTTCGAGGTTACATGCTTCCTAGCATAGAATTATGCGGTAACGTTACGGCGTAATTGACCCTGCAATACGAGAGAGAATCGTTCGCGATACTTCCTCGATCACCCTATAGGTCAAAGGAGCAAGTTCATCGTTTATTCGTAAACCCCTGACTTTCCCACGTTTTTTCTTCTGTCGTCTACCGTCGTTCCAGGCTTAGCCGTGCCTCGAACACCGAGGCTGAACGCGGTGAAACGGCGTTAAAAATCTCAAACGATCCTGCCGTGATTCGCGCACGCGAAGCCCCTTCCGCCTTCTCGATAGCTTCGCCGAAGTGCTCGCCTTTGTTCTACGGTGAAAACGGGGCTGGTTCCCAAGAACCCCCGAGCTATCGATCGACTTTGACTCGATCGACGGAGGAACTTGTAACTGTTCTGGCTCTTGCGCGGAGTAACTTCCGAGCTACCAAAATTTAATAAAATTGATGAGCGAGCTCGGAAGCTGCTCTGAGAATTCGTCGAGTTAGTATATACATATATGCACCCCTTAGCGTGCCTCAGAGGTAGGTACAAAAGGAATTCAATTCTTCTCTTTAAAACGATTAATCTCAATAGCGCCAATAGTCATCGCCTACCAAGAAACTTAGAGCAAGGGAATCTCTTCCTCTGAATTTCTTTAAGCCCCGATGTACTCGAGTGGTATCGGCTCGAAGGGGTGGCAGTCGACATCCTTGTCACACGGCGAAATGGCTATGAACATTTAACCACTGCGCATCGAGCTCGTTGCTCCGGCTTTCGGGGCATTCGCAGCATTAGCGGGATCCTCGTAGGGAAATATTTTGCTCGCTTGATACCCCCGCGGCCGTCAACCGCGACGAGGAGGGGTGCGTTCGTCGCACGAGAATGTGCGGAAGAGCTTTCCGTCATTGTACAGGGGCTCGAACGCGCGGCGGAAACTCGCGGCTAGGACGAGCCTAGGCTAGAAAGAGATAGGGGTACGGGAGGGGTGGTTTCGCGACGCGCGGAGTGGCTCGAAGAGGGGCGCACGGCGTGCGGCGTGTGTGCAACCACCTCTGGGAACGTGGCGAATACCGCACTGCGCACTATTTATCCGTTTTAATTTTATTTCGTCGGGCTGCGGCTCCCCCGTGCGCGTTAATCACGATTAAATAGGGTCCTCCGCCCTGCGTCTGAGGAAAAGCAAAACGGACGAACTTTCCCGCGCCGCTTCCCGGTATTTGCGTTAGCCGCTGAAACTTTCCTAGAGAAATATTCGCCGGGACTCAACCATCCTCAATCTGAATCCTGAAAGGCCAAAGTGTAACTTTCCCCTCACCCCTCCGTTGTCGTACGTTTATTACACGATAAGCGAGGCGCAGCTGACAACGGGATATGAAAACTAACGCATCCGCGAGAAACCCCCCGACTGTATCCCGCGTTCCATTAAAATGCGAATTTTCAAATGAATTTAAATTCGCCACCGGTGATCGCTCCCTGGATTTCGCGCGCAGGCTCTGCCCTCCCCCTTTCTCGAGCTTCCAGGCCGATAACGAAATACAGCGAGTGAGAAATTTGTTCGCGACGAACTATCAGCTTGCTGCACCGGCGCGCCTCCTGCAGGAAACGTATTCTTTTTTTTTTTCGAACACTCAAAGTGCAGGATATATTTCAAACGATAAAGTTAGCGGGGGCACCCCGTATATCGGCGCGAAAGCCACCCTTTAAAACACGTCGATGCCCGCGCACCGGCCAGCTCGATAAATAAAAGTTCTTTTATTTTTCTCATCGAGGCGTGATAGTTTCGCGACGCTTTCGTCCAGCGGCACGTGTCCCCCTTCACCCCGTTACGGTGAAATTTTCTTCACGGGGAATTTCCTTTCGAACAATGAAGCGTAGATCATGATAAATAACCAGGGGCGCAGAGGCCGAGGGGCGAGAGGGGCGGCAGAGGGTCGGGCAGGCATCACCCGGGTTAATTTTTAACCCCCTCGCAGGCCAAGAGATTTATCGCGGCGCCCTTTTGTTAAGCCGACCCGGCGTGTACGTGTGCACGCGTGCACGCCGTGCACGCTCGGATATACGCGCCTGCATCCGCGGCAAAAAATGGCTATATTTCCATGGAAAGCCCCTTTATCCGTCCGTTCTAGCTGCCGCCGTCGTTCGATCTCTCGCAAATTGAACGATTGTTATCTTGCTGCCGTTTCCGCGTATTCTTTCGGCGCCGCGCCATCGAGCAACGTTTATCGCATATTATTCGTGCTCGCCTCGCGTTACGAACACACCTTTTGTCCAGGCGATTCTGCCTCGAGATTACCCTCCCCCCCCCCGCGGGATTTTGGTTGGTCAGCTCGTTTCGTCGAGCCTGGTGTTTAATTTGGACGGAACGAATCGCTCCAAGTCCCACTTGAACTAATGAACCGTTGAACAAAGAGATCATTTTCTCGAGTCGCCCGTTGGTATTTTACGATTTCGTTGCCTGCCGACGTTTTATAGATGCACAGGGTACGCGTGGCATCGCGGTGAAGGTGTTAATACCGCGCGTATTATTCTCCAAGGTGATAATGCGATTTTCTGTAGTCATCCCAGCGAAGCCGCGGGGGGGAGAGAAGGGAAACACACGGTCGCTGGTGAATTTCACGGGGAATTTAAAAACGAGAACGAACGAGGAACGGCCGGGAGTTGGCGTCCTCCCGTCGAGTTTTGTTTAATTAAAACCGAGACCAGTTGGACGCGGACTGCCGGCTCACCGCTAATTTTTCCGCAGCCGCGTTGCTCGTATTTCGCTGCTATGAGACAGTCGCGTTCACCTACGTATCAGGGAATCGACGTTATTCAGATTTATGCTAATCGTTCCTTCGGTTCCGTCTACCTGTCCACTGGAATTAAACCGATGGAGCTTCGCCACGGCTATGGGATAATAATGGCTGTCGATGCTGTTTTATGCACCCTAGCGATACTTCGATCGCGCCGTCAAGCATAGAACGTACTTTTAAGGGGAATCTGAGCTGACTGTTTTAGATCAGGCTTGCGAAATGTTTCGCTAATTCTAGCGCGATACCTGTTGAATACAATGCAGTGATAATAATTGCTTGCTCTGGAGATGCTTGCTTGAAAGCTTCCTCTAAGCTCGTTGAATTTCGAATATTTACTATATTCTGCTCTGAGGATGCACTGAACGCGCCTCAAAGTGCGGACGAGTCCTTTGGCAGCGTCCTGTAGCCATTTAGTTGTCCGAGGGTGCACTGAGATTGCGTGAACAATGTTGCCCGTATCTGTGTGTTCTCAGAGCCCGATTGACTCTGTCTGTGCGCTTATTGTGTCAAAATATATTTAGTATTCTCTTTTTAATGTTACGATTAGCGGAGTATTTTCAAAAGTGGATGCACCCCGCGCGCTCGGACAATCCCGCTTGTCCAGCACCCACTGCTAGGAGGGTCGAACAATGGCCGACAAGTGTCATCTGGGTCCTCTAAATCATAACACTACGTGGGGTGTCCTTTTACGCTCGGTTTACAGGGGTCGGCTTTTTAGAAAGGGTGGAAACGTATGGCGGACTGGGTGCACAGGAGGTTACCCCAATTTTGGATCGATCGAATTTCAAGGTCAGAATTCTGTTCATACCTTGTTGAGGGTAATTTACTTTTTAGCTACTGGTATATATTCACAAACCTGTCTGTCTAAACGCAGAAAAAAAAAGAAAAGTTAGGTATACAAATGCTGATACATTTATTTCTTATCAATATGGGATGATTTATGTACATAAGAATGGCAAAATTAGAGGGGGTAAACGGGGTAATTGCCTCCCCCTTTAATATGATTACACTTATATATTATATAAAAAATACATTTGCTAAGAAAATTAGTCCGTCTTAGCTTGCTGTACCGTTCTCCCTTTGGTACATATATATTTATCTATTACAATACAAACACCCTTTTTATAAACAGGGGTTTTTTAGACAGGGGTGAACATAAAAAAATAAAATTTTGAGTAAAACATTCAAACTATACATATATAGCGAAGCATAAACACTCTACGCAGTTGTTTCATCGATGCAATCTTGATAAAATAAATAAAATGTTCCCGGCATAATTCCACAAATCGCTTATTGACGACAGCCGTATCTCATAAAAGTTTCGTCCTGTCGTCTGTCGACGACACCCGTAGTTAAAGGGTTAAAGTAGGTATCACTCATGTCAGATAAGCGACAAGAAAAACCGAACTTACTCGTACATCGAGCAATTTTGCGTTCACAAGCTAGTTTGACCGAAAGCGTCGTCTGCGGGCCAAACATTTTCTACCCTCTTCGAAGCGCGGCGCGCAAGAAATTTCATCGAGGACTAATTACGGCGGGCGTCGCTTTTCTGCCGCGCTTGTTCCACAGCTCGCGAAACAGCGACACAAGCGAGAGTCGGCTTTTCCTCGCACGAATAGTCCTCGTTAATTAGAACAAAATTACTAATTACACCGCAGTCACGCGACAATTAATTTTCGGTCTATCCCGCGGAGAGCTGGCGGCGATTTCCCCGCCGTCCCATTCCCTCCTCGCCGGCCGCATTGTCGAGGAAAGCGACTAGGTCCAATCTCTGTCAGCTTTTTCAGCCCCCATTTTTTTACCATCGAGTCTTGCTTCTTCGAGCAATTTGTACAGGACTCGTTTCATCGAGCCCCCTTTTCTTTCCTCGGTGTCTCGTTGCCTCGTTGCGTGTAGCCGCGGTTTTTAAATGCATCGGTCGGACATCACCCGGCAAATTGCATTCTTGCTGCGTCGTTTCCAGAACAGCGTGCTTGTAATTGCTTGGCACCGTGAGAGCTGCAACGAGGGGGATAAGAGTGTAGCACTCTCGAGGAATTGTACAGTAGAAGTCTCTGTACCTGATACAAAGTCTTTGAGAATCCTCATTTGTCCGGGGCTTAGGGTTCGCCGTAACATAGTCTGAATTCTTCGGACTCCTCCACTTTTCTTAGTCTCCCTTCGATCTCCCATCATATAGAAGATCGTGAACCGAAGTCCGACGCAAGTTCACGGAACCACCACACGGGTGATCGCGCCCAACTCACTCCTAGAAACAGTTCGGTACTTGATCCACTCGACGCTTTCGCGAGTATCCTCTCGTTTAATCGTCCGATATCCATAACGCGTTACAAACGCCCAACCACCGCGCGGGGCACCTGATACTCGAAGCGATGAAAGCTCGCCAGAAGTGCTTTCGACCTCCATCGTCCTGGCGGCAACAATGGCCGAGAACAGTTTTATATCCACCGCTATAGCGACTGGTGGTGATGTCCTCGTAACGCGGCCGGGCGTTATCGTCGAGTTTGCACTCAACGAAATGACAGATCGTGGCGATTTCCTGCGTGCGGCAGGCTGGCCAGCGGGAAACGCGGCCAAAAGTTGCTCGACGCTCCCCACGCAGATCTTGACTCGCTCCTCGACCTGCCGGCTAGAATAGCCGCCCCTCCCTCGCGCCCACCCCCTTGTCTTCCGCGACTTTCTTTCCGCCAGTTGACGCCACTTTATTCACCGTGAAATTCATCGCGACGCGCCGGGACAGCCGCGCAGCTTCGTGTTTCACGCGACGGCGATTTACCCTTCTTCTGGCTTCGCGAGGAGCACCGTGTCGCGGGCAGCCGGAAGAGACCGCCGCTCGAAACCGATCTCTTTCTCCGCGGACTTTTTTGCGGCTCTGCGGGACGACGGCGGGCGACGCGGGCGCAATTTTTCTGGTAATCACCGGGTAGCTACCTCCCGCGGAGCGTGTAGCACGCTAATTGCCCCTCGGTTTCGCGTGCTGCGCGCGGATTTGAACCCGCCCGAGACGAATTCAGCCGAGATGAAGAGCCACAATTGCACTTTGCAAACTCCAGCGTTGCCGGGAGCAACGCCAATTTACTCCGCCGCGAAGTACGAGCCGACGTCATCCGAGATCGTTAATGTAGAAGCTGTTGCGTGGCCGGCTGGTTAAAACACCCTTTTTATCCTCCGGCGATTACGTAGTGGCTTAGGAGAACAGGTGGAGCGACCTGTAATCGAGACTGAGCGAGCGGCAACTAGCGCGACGTAGCCGAGGCTGCTTGCGAATGCAGGTATAATGTGCCGGGCTTTGAGAGGTTGTCGATTTAGAATGGAAGCTTGCTGGAGAGGCGGAATCGTCGGCGCGAAATCGTCAACGCCGTGTCGCAACGGGCACAGCATCTTCGCGGCAGTCACGTAAGTCCGCGGAGCTAATTAAAAGCAGCGGACATCTCTCACGATTTCTACTCCCCCGCCCGTTAATGACACTTTGTTCGCTCGTGGAATTTCGTCACGACGCGACGTCGTAACGGGAATACCGATTTACTTCCCTCGCCTCCGGTGGCACGTGTGAGAACGCAGGACATTAAAACGCCAGACAATCAAGCCACGAAGCGATTTCTACTCTCTCTCTTATTCCCCTTTCGTCGCGGCGCTTTCGTTACAATCTACATGGGACCGGTGGAGACACGGTGGAGAATCGTCACTGGCATCGAAAATCCTCGTCGTTCTCCGAAATCGAATTGCACGCCTACGGAATACAGTTACTCGGACGTTCCCTTATTTCTGAAGTCGAGAGGTAGGTAGTCGAATTAGTAGTTGCGCCGGCGACATTGTGGGCGCGGCGCGAGGCAGACGTCGACGTTCCGTAATGAAATACAATCGAAAATGAGGAGAGCGTACGCCGCCTTCGTTCGACACCTACCTTTCGTCGTCCACCTTCGAAGGTGCTGGTAGGCATTCCCCCTCTCGCCGACGCTAAGCCATGAATATTCTATTCGCGTGCCTTGGCGGGCAGGATTGCGCAACGGAGACCGTCGACGGCAGCACGAAGCCGAGTTAAACGTTGCGAACGCCCGAATCACTTTCGTTCTCGGTTCCCATTCAGGGTCGCGGCCGAGTCGTTTCAGGGTCACGAGCCTTCGAGGCGCGCCGTCCACGAACCTCCGCTTCCACGTTTCTTTTTAACGACGTTGATATCACTACCCACCGTACCCATCTCCGTTCTCTCTACCACCATTCACCTGCCAAATGTTCTCAAGAAGCTTGGCCCGCTCCCTTCAGCCTGGACTTCTCGCCGCTGTTGCTCTCCTCTTTCGATCGCCGTAATATTCCACGCGACGCACCTGCATCCTCTTCCAGCTTCATTAGCAACGCAACGCTCGCCTCGACCAACTTGCCCGTCGGCTATGCACTCGCCGATCGACTCCAACTTGCGCGGGCATTCGAGTTTTTCCTATTCCGGCGCGATCGATGAAGTCACCGAGTCGCGCGGGAAAAGCAAAGTCCAGTCAGACTTCTTGCGGCGATTTCACTTGGTCGCAGGCCGGTTTAATTAAACGGGCTGCAATCGATCCGCTGGTCTACGGGATCGCGCGAGTGGGAACGACAGAGTTAACCGGAATGCGAACACGGTGAAACCGCAGGCTACTCGGCTTAAGTTGCCCGCGGCAGATGCACGGGTACGCGGCTGGCTGGTCAACCCAATGCGTCATTGCGCGCTCAAGTTTCTAACGTTCGCGGATAGGAGCAAGGGAGAATCGGGAAACCGTTCGCTAGCAGCATCGTCTATCCGGTCGCTTACCCGTCACGCAGCATCGCTTCCACGATTTTTCCACGCGTTTACCGGCGATCGCTCGACCGCGACGACCGGCGCATCGCCTTAATCGTCTAGTTAATGTTGCTGAGCGGCCGCGAGCGACACGACTTAATCGCGCGAACGAGCGAGGATTTAATGCCGCGGTAATACGGCCACGTGAAACTCAATCGAAGACAATCGGGGCCGAGTGAAACGGGAACGCGAGGAAACGAGATCCTCGCCATTCCGTGATTGCTGGCTGAAGATAGAGGCTCGAGGAGACGGTTTTCCTCTAAACGGAAGCGCATCGAGCGCTATTTTCGATTCGATCTCGTCGAGCGGCGACTGTACGTGCCGCTTTTAACGTCTCGGATTTAGGGAATCGAGTAATCGGAGAAGTTCGTACTAATTTCGAGGTATTCTTGTCTCCGCCTTGGAGCACGGAGGTATCGATTGGTCCCGAGAGCGGGGGGGCTGAAGATTTTGAAAAATGGATGCGGAATCCTTCGACGCGGCTCGATATGAATCCACTAAGGAACTCGCCACTTGAGCGTCCGAGATGAATGGATTGGATCGACTTTCATCGATTCTGCCCGCGGTGGAGAATCGTCACGTGCAGACGTTGAGGGATAATGCCGTTCTCTGTATGCGGAATCGATACCACCGGGTCTGGTACTCGTGGGTTCGAGCGTCGGTGCTCGAATTTGCTCGAGATTCTTTGATTTCAGGAAATTGAAGTCGGGTCGCCTCGCTCGGGTTGCACGAGACTTTGTACGGGCGGGATGGGAGAGATTGGTTGTAAGAAGAAAGTTGGACTGGATCAGCCTTTAGATCGTAAAGAAACGGGGGTCGCTGCGTTTGATCGATTCTGTTCGTGAAAGCATTCCGGATCAAGCACGACCCTCCAGTCAAGATGATAAAAGGATCTTGTAACGACCATTACATCGCGCTATAGATTACCGTGGAGGGTTGGAGAAATACATCCACCCCCTGGCTTCGATCTGATCGTTCGATTCTCTCTGTAATTTTCACGATTCTTTGTTTAATACAAAACAATTTGTCCATGCACTCTAGAGGACCTATGACAACGAGACGCTGTTTCGATTTGTCTGTGCCTGACCATCGCTCTTGTAAATTCACTGCGTCCTTCTCCTACATATCTTCCTATTATTATAACTCCATTCCTTCTGATATACGTTCTATGTCGTCGTTTGCCTCATTCAAACTTAGTGCTCGGTCTTTCATCCTCTTGCGGTTTCCTATGTAATTGGCTTATTCTTATTCTTATCTTATTTTTAGTTTCGTTTATCTTATTTTATTTTATTGTATTTTATATTATTTTATTTTGTTTTCTTTCCTTTTCTTGCCTCCCAACGGCTTTTTAGGTTAGGTTGTAGAGCAGCAGTTAATGCTGAACCTCGCCTACTCGCCACTGTAATCTTAATTGTAATGGTGTAATAAAGACATTTAATAATAATAATAATAATAATAATAATAATAATAATAATAATAATAATAATAATAATAATAATAATAATAATAATAATAATAATAATACGCAGCTATCAACGAATCTCTTCGGTAACACCGGAGAAAAGTAGATTCCGATTTAGCGTTGGAAATTAAAGTAGGGTTTTGAATTCTTTCCCTTTGAGAAAGCGCCCTGCTTTTCGCCCGAGTTCGTTCACATTCGGCGAGCTCCTCGATACCGTTTTACTCCACGGTGATTTAGCGAGAAATTATGTGCGATTTTATGAAACGATCATAGAGCATGCTAGCGCTAACTTTATGCCCGGCATAAAGAAGACCGAGGCGAGCTTATTAAACCGTTATTCGGTACCGTAAAGTGAAATGTCACGTCGGCTGGAGAGGAGAGGCCGGGTGGGCGGAAGCTATTATATATCGCGGTGATCTCGTGCAAATGTCAAGCACCCTGCGATTTACCCTTTCGTCAATGCGCAGCGACGTCTCCCCCCGTCGCGAAATCGAAAGAACGTGCTTCCAAGGAAACACTGCCGATTACCTTCGATCTGGATCCCGTTGGAGACGCGGCAGCTTCAAGTACGCGGCGATACGAAATCGCAAGAAGGCAAGAGCGCCTCGATGAAGTCGCCGGAATATAAATTGAAGCACCATTAGCATATTTAGAGACGTTTTAAGCTCCGTTGAAGGCTGACTGGGGAAAAAAGGAAGGGGGGGCAGCCGGTTATTTCGCGAGCAAAGTTAACGGACGAAAGATAGGCAGACAGTGAATTATCCAGGCGTGTGCTCGCTTTTGACTGGCGTTTTAAGGGGAGAAATTCCAGCCCCCCTTCGCTGCTGGTCGGTTGCGCACGTTTCACTCTCGAGGCTACCCCAAATAAACGTCTCAGATTCTGAAGCTCTTGAAGTCTCGTTTGAGAATTACGGCCGCTAGTGGCGCGGCGATCGCGCGGAAGCGAGATCGTGGAAGTACTTTTTCCTGTATCCCTCCGCTGAAAGGAAGATGATCCTCCTTTTGAGGCTTCTTGTAACGTTTGCCGCTGGCTTTCGTCGCGTGCTTCCGACCACGGGCGTGCGCCACAACACGAGAACTTAATAATACACCGAGGCACAGGCGCGGACTCTAATATTCCACCGCTGATAATTCCTATTCTCGACCGTCCATCGTGGAAACCGAAAATTCGCGAAATTATCGGCTAAAATTAGCCGCAACGTACCGGCCGCGGTACACGCCACGGTTTTCTAATCGCCTACCAGGGCACGGGACCTAATTCCGGCGTTGGTTTTAACAAAGCTCGCGGTCCCGGGGAAGTCCGTAATTCACGGCCGGCCGCGAGGGGCTTTAATCGTCCCGCCACGAGTCATTAATTACGCGATCGCGACACGCGATATATAATCGATCTCCACGCTGTCCAGGCAGGATCGATGCCGGCGCGACGCGCGGGTTAATTGATTTTGTCGGGCGCGTCGAACGGGCCGACGGCGATAATTATCGAGTCCGCCCTGTCGTAGCACGGGAGATCGGACATCGCCGAGGAAACAGGGCTCGAGCGGATTTTTCCCCGCCGGTGATACGCGTCCGTTTCCGGCCCCGGCTGAAAAATGATTGATACCTGGCCGTTCGCTGGATCGCGACTCCCGTTTAATCGCGCGCGATCGATTTCGCCCGCCGTTTTAATTGAATATTCACAGCGAAACCGCCGGGTAAGCGGATTTCATAATTCTCCGTAGCGAGTCATTTTCAATTTTCCCTGTATCCCGGCCCCCGCGGGGATTGATTTTTTATCGGGTTTTCGCGGGGCCACCCAGTCGAATAGCCAACAGGGCGATCGCACTTGATACTTCTCTCGATAGCTTCCAGCCTAGCTTGCTTTTTACTTTCGATCTCGGATCAGTCAGCGGCGGCGGTTCAATCTGATGCTATCGTAGTATCCATTCGAGCCGCTCGCTCGGAAGGCAGTTCCTATTTCGCGGCAACGTTTCACGATCCCGTGACTATTTAGACTTCCGGTTCACGCCGGTTCGCGTCGGTGTGCCGCGGCTCGCCGTTCCGCAACGGGAACCGACGCGCGGAAAATGGATTCGCCGACTCGAACCTAATGCGTTTTCACAGTCAGCCGACCGGCCCTTACAGTCGACTAACTTGAATTAACCGAGCAACGATTACCCAGCGACCCCTCGTGTGCGCGCGCGGGCTCGTCGAATGTACACACGTGTCTGTCCGCGAAATTCATCGCGCCCGCCTCTAAACTGACCACAGCGTATCGTATGCAGCCTCTTAATGAATTTCCGTCCCGTGGCCGTGCTAAACGGGCCGAGTCGGGCATTGGAATTGCCACGGGAGAAGATGCGCGTGCAAACGGGCGCAGAGGAAGCCGGGCTGTTTCATTTGGAACGGAGAGATTTATTTCTAAAGCGACTCGCGTATACGTTTACGAAACGGAATGACTGAAGACTGCGCTCGTGTTTCCAAAGACCCCAGAATTTTATCCGTGGTAAGAAGTCTTTCTCGCCTCATCTTCGTAAAGTGTTTTAAATACCAACTGTCGCACATTCTCCAGCAGCCAACGATAAAAGATTGCCAATATGGTCGGAGGGAGCTGCCCGTTTCCTTCGCCGTCAGTCAGCGCCAGGGATCCGTTGCGCGGCTCTTTCCGAGCCGCAGCACCTGCGGCGCGTCGTTTCGACAGCTTCCTGGCACGATCCTCCGCGCTGAGGAAGCGCGACAGCGATCGCTGATGCCTAAATAAAGAGAAATCTCGAGCGATACTCGAGGGGATCCTTTTATTGGTAGCCGCGGCCCTGAGAGGTCTTCCCCGATGTCGGGATACGGCCGCATTGCCGTGCCGGCGTCGAATGCATAGTGATCGCCTTATTTCGGCACATCTAGCCGAACCATGTCCATTACCGTCCCGTTTCCCCCGTCCGCGGGCCCGTATACCCCGGCAAAAATGGAAGCGACCGGGGAATACCCGGTGCCCGAAGAAGCTGTGCCCGCGGACAACGAGCGCCGCCATATGGCGGATCACGTATGCTCGGTCTGCTCCTGAAAATACAAACGTTTCGCATTTTTACTGTCCTGCTTTCGGAGATTGCTACCAGAAACGAGATCCCACGGCGGAAGCATAAATGTCTCATGCCGGCCGATGCTTCGCTCTTTGGAGTGGCCAAATCTGCGAGCTTCTGGACGTGGAACGTGTTCCGCTGACAGATTTGCCGATGGGAGTTCTGTTTAAGGTTCGAGGATTCGAGGGGAAGCGACGAAGTCAAAGGGATATTAGTTATAAATATTTCGGAATGTAATGGACGGTGAAGCTTTCATTTGTAATTCTGAAACACCCCGCGAATATTCTAACGATACACGCTTTTTTCCCCGGCCGTACGTCTTCCGTACACAAAATGAAACGTCACCACGGATTTATGTTCCCCCCTCCGGCGGAGCCCTAATTTTCCATCGCGATTTTTCGCGACTCCGCACCGTGCACGACACACAAAAGCTCCTTTGTGCCCCACCCACGCGTCGTGAAACTTTATTCTACATTTTTTGCCCCCCATGTCCTTGATATCGGGCGCGGGCGAGGCTCGCGTGAAATACGACAGAAGCGAGCTTCTTCATTCGTGGCCGGCGAAGCGGGAAGAACGACGCGGGGGAATCGAGTCGATTTCATTGACGCGGCAGAAGGTTCTGTACCGAGCAACCAGAGGCGTCGCGAGCCTGCTCGCGTCCCTGGATCGCGATCGGGAGGAAGCGTCCCGTAACGCGGTTATAGTCGATCACGGGAATCTCGTAGTACAGTTACGCGTGCTTGGGCACGCAACCACGACCGTGGTAGACGGTTGCTTCTGAAAAATACAGTCATTACACCGCGTGTACCGTTGCACCGGTCCGCGAAGACAGGCGTACTGCTCCTCTATGCGTCGCTGGGCAAATCGGTGTCACGCAACCTGTAATTTAGGAGATTGCAGAGCGCTTAAGTCTCCGAGCAACGTGCGGCGAACTGCGGAACCGCTGCAGTGTACGTCAGATATCCCCCGAAGTAATTTAATCGACTACTTAAAGGGAATCGGTGACGCGAATTTCACTTACGCAGGATAAACATGTAAGTCAAATGGTTGACTTGGAAAGAGTTGAAGGATTGACGAATGCCGCGGAAAAGAGGCCAGCGCCGAGCGCAGTAGAAACGCCCCGTCGCTGGTCAGACACTGTTCGGCTCTCGTTTCTATCATTCCTCGCAATCTAGGCTACGAAATTTCGCCCACGAGCATACGCGAGCCAACGCGCAACGCGCGTTCTATTCACGATCGATTGATCACCCCCGCGATAAATTTACGCGCGGATTCGCAAATTGCCTAATCGTTGTAGCATACTTTTGACATCACCGGTACACGCGCGGCCAAATTATCGCGCGGCAGTGAATTAATCTCCCGCCGTTCCGGGGCGAGTTCGATAAACCGCTGTAAATTCAATGCGCAGTTATTTCGTTCGTATTTTTTCCCCATCTCGCCCACGCTGTCTCTCTCTTTACCTGCGGTCCCGACGGAAATCGCTTTCAATAAATTCCTGGCGGCCTCGTATATGAAATTATTTGCCCCTCGACGCTCGACAGAGCGTTTCCGGCGGGAATTGTTTGCGGGAATTTTCCGAAATATTATGCCAGCCGCGTTTTCGATTCATCGTTATCGCTTCGCGTCGCGCGTTTTTGAAAATCGGCGCGCTGATCAGCGGGAAAGAAGTTGCGTCAGAAGCGAAAGGATTGGGGTAGCAATGAATCACGCGCGCCTGACACGTCTGACGACTCACGGTGTAATACACTTGTTACAGAATAATAAGAAAAACTTCTTGCAGCCTGCAGTCTCCAGTGTCTCGAAGGCTCTGCCATCGTTGTCGAAGGTTTCCTCGCGAATACCTCTGGAACGCGTGCAATATAATCGAAACGGGGTTTCATCAGGGCTGCCCGATAGAATCGTCGATCGAAGGAATGGTGCCTCGACGGATCCGAGTCAATAAAGAGGAGAAAAAATCTTGGGGCGGCGAGGGTTGGATAGTCATCAAGTACCCGGCGGGGGTGGCGGGGATGCTAGTGGGTTCACCGCGAAACCGAAGCTTCCGGGGAGGTTGACGGGAAGGGTAGAATCTCTCGAGCGGAGCACAGCTTATTGAATACGATATTGGATTTTTGCCGACATTATGACCCTCCATCTGATACCCGACCGCGGAACGACAAGGGAAATTTAAAACTCGTCGTGTCACGGTCAACCTGCCGCTCCCCTGCTCGTTTCTTCTCGCCGCTCGACTCGAAATCCTTGCTGGAACCTTGCGGAACAAACCTTCCGATGGATCCTTCGTCTGCGATTGGACTTTTACGACGATACACCCAGCGTTCTCGTCTCATTTACGTCCACTATCCCCGACTTTTACTCACTTCTATCTGCCGAATGTCAGGTGGATTAGGTTTACGACTATCTCCGCGCAGCCAATCGGAGGATTCGTCTTGACGCGTTCAGTTCAGTCTCGTCTGCAAATCAATCGGGATGGCGCCTCTGCCTGGCATTCACAGGCTTTTATTAAAACGTACGAATTACGGAGAGAAAGCTTATTCCAGCGATGGCGAGATAACAGGTTTCCAGAACGATATCCCCTCGCGCCGGATTGTATTTAAATGCCCCGCCACGTTTACCCCGATATGATTAATAACGGACCATTCACGTGCACGGGGTGACTTCTGCCGCCCCCTTGTCTGCGTATAAATGATTATACAGGCGCGTTGAGGCCTGCATACGCGCGCAGACGGACGTACGGAAAGGGAGATCGAACACTGTCAGATTGGCTGCCATTGACGAGACGGTGAATGCATTATCGAGTGACAGTAGTGGCAGATCGTCAACTCCGGAGAAAGGGCAGGACGGGGGTAACGTTGGGTGGCAGATTCTGCGAAGTCAGCCGATGAGTTATGCTCCAGCGTTGATGCAGACACATAGGCAAACGGGGAGATCAGCATTTAGTATTTAACTGGGCAGTGCGCACGTGTGGGTCTACCAGAAAATCTTATCGCCGCCTGTTGTTCCCTTAGCAATAGGGTTGACAATCATTCTAGCTTCCAGATACATTGTTTGCATTCGGTATCTATAAGAAGAAAGAAAAAAAAATTGATGGTTAATATTTCTCGTCGTATATTGTGGAGTAATGTTAATGTTCGTTTAGATCTATATTGTTTGAGTTTTAATAAAGCGTTGTAACACGCAGATTTTTCTATATCGTGGTGAATCAATGTTGCTTTTTACTGTGGCTTTATGAGCACCCCGCGTGGATATATAAATACTTGTGTTTCAAAAGTGAAACGGTGATGAGTTAAATGCTCATAAGAAGAGGTACAATAAGCATAACGAGTACCAAGATGTACTCAATATTCCAAAGTGTCGCGAAGCTACAGTGCTCATTAAGCGACGTGAAAATTGATCATAGGAACCGGTTGCCGAAATCGAAATCATGACGTACCCTATTAACGTTAATACACGCTCGATTAATCCCGTCGTATTTGCCTAGCAAATCACGATTGATCCCGATACGAAGCAGCGGGGGCAATAGTTGCAGTTCCGCGCTGGCTATCTCCAGCGGATCGGACGCTAAAATCCACCGGAGGACCATCGCTGATGACTCCGCGGAATTTAGAATCGCATCGGGTCCAGTGCATCCGAGCGGTGCTATGATAATTCAAACTGGCCCGATAAGCCTGCCGCATACATCTCGCCGCGGGCCATTTAGATAACGCGAAAGCGTCGAAGTTCTCCAAGGGTAACGTCCGCGCAGGCCTGTTTCGAGCTCACCGGAGCGAACGGGGGCCATCTGAAGTTCTTGGACGCCTTTGCTAAACTTGCGGTTCCTTCTAACTACGTTCCGTCAAAATCAACTTATCATTCGATCCAAGATACCTAAATCTCGCTGCCCAAAATCGGTAGAGATAGCTGGCTAGAGTCGCCTGGATGGAACTCGATCAGCACTGGAGGGTGGATTTGGGGGCGTTTCGAAATTGCCGGATGAAAACGGGAACACTGCCGCAATATTGCCCCTGGATCACGTTTTCTACTCGGGACGAGTGGCCGATTGATCGTGTTGAGCATTGACGCCGGGACCGTATTACGGGGACGTGTGCCATCTTTCTTCGCCCCCTCCCCCCCTCAGCTATCTGTCTGTCTGTCCGTCCGTCTGCTCGAGTCCCTATCTTCGCGCCACCCCCAACCGTGCACGTCTACTCGCGTGTTTGGTTTTGTCAACGAGCGTTCCCGGCGTTATATATCGCCCACGCTTATCTATGCGGCACGCGAATTTTTAGGGGGCGGGTCCTCGCGGCGGGAATACAAAATGCGAGCAACGTGGCCGATTAGAGCGACGGGGTGACTCTGAGAAATTGACCGAGTCGGTCCGATGGAAGAACACCGCGGAAAACGGTCCTCGAGGAAATGGATGTTAGCAGAAGGGAGCGCGACTGCGAAATCTCCGAAACAGCGTTCAAGTTTGGAGTTGCTGTTAGGTAGTTCTTTATGAAGATCGTGGAGCCGGTAAAGGAGACTGCCATCAGCTTCTGCACACTGCTCAGAGACTCTTGTTTCATGAGTTACGCGGAGGAAAAGCTGCAGCTTTACGACACAGAGAGAGAGAGAGAGAGAGAGAGAGAGACGCGGTGACGAGAGTGCCGTTGTGTTACGAACAGTGGATAAAAAACTTGGCCTGGTTCGTTAGCGCGACTGGAGGTGCTGGAAACGAGAGATTATAGGGTAGAACTTGCGCTTGTGCTTGGCCGAATTTCTTGAAGATGAGTTAAAAGACATCGGGCTGCGTGAAAGTTTATCGAATCCCGGGAGATTCGAGAAATTAGTATCCCTGTGAGAGATAGGGGTAGTAATCTCGCGGGGGGTCGGGCGAGAAATTTATCGCGTTCATTCCCGCCGCGAAAAACCGATTAGGGAACCGCTTCCGGTCGACTTTAAGTTTTAACTAGATCAGAGGTAAACTCTGCGTGACGAACACCATAAACGGCGATGAAGAGAGCGTGTCGGGTACAGTTTGGCGCCCCCTCGTTCGTTTTTCTCCTGCGAAAGATTCCATGGGCCTCGAGAGAACGCTTCAGGCCAGTGGTGCTCACAGTGTCCCGCTCCTCTTTGAATGCTCGTGTAACTTCCGTGCGGGAGCGTTGAAATTTTCTAGCATCGCCGGAGAAAATTGAAAACTTTATTCCTTCGCAGGTGGAATTCCGTTCTTTGTAGTCGCTTTAGACGGCTGCCCCGTTTCCGTGAAATTTCTTCGCGCTCAAAGGTGTTCCCACCGTCCGTTTGAGAAGAACTGTCTCAAGCAGACGTGCACGCGTGGATAATTCCCCCTCCCCCCCCCCTCCCCGTCCTGTTCTGCATCGTGAGAAAAACGTGGCACGCCTGCCCTCGTTTCCCTCGTTTTCACCTTCGCGCTGCTTCCTTTTAACGGCACCATTGTAACGGAGACACGGGCGGCAACGTTATCGTGGAGCAAAACTAGCGGGGCTTTCGTGCAACCTGAAGAGTAAAATCAAACGTCGCCTGGAAAAAAAAAAGTAAACATCAATTGCGTCGTTCTTCGCGTAAACTTGAATGGCTCGTCAGAAGCATTTCTGTTCGAAGCGTGCGTGTTATCGAGCTGGATAATGTTGAGGAACATAGAACGTGCCACCACCGGTGATCGCGATTGATTTTCTCTTTGCCATCGAAATGTCCACGCAAACCATGGTGAACTCTGCTTTGAATTCCTCTCCGCTGATTAACGTCGTATTACAGTTGTCAGGGATTACTACTAACAAGGGAACATATCGAACCCGCACACACCGAATTTCATTAGACACTTCAGATTTGTAGAACAGTGACAAATATTTCACACGTATTTTTTGTTATCGGCAATCGTCCATGTTGAAGGGATGAAAACTATTGGGAATTAGGCTATGAAAACTCAAGACACATTTATACGATTTGAATCTTGATTTTATTCAGGACACTTGGAAGGACCGTCTTTATAGAACGAAACGATTCGGCAGAATGAATTCTCAAAGAGAGATCCGTCAAGCACACGGACTCTATCGGTTGGTCATGCTATCACTATAAACATCCTGATATAAACATTACAGCCCTGTCCTCTCATGCATTCCAGAGCAGTAATAAGAAAGATAATTTTTGTGTAAATAAACTTTCATTAGTTAAACAAAACCAACAAAAACAGCCACTAAACTTGGGGTCGAAAATATATTTTCTAGAAAATCTCGAGAACCATCAGTCGCGGAACAACACTTTTCTTTTAAAGTGTGAGCTTTTTAAAGACTAATCCAGCCCCCTGCTTAGTTTTTAGAAAATCTTAGAAAATATTTCCAAAATTCATATAACAGATCAATTTAGATATCCCATTGATGAAACTCGTGGAACACGTTCATCGTGTCTTCGCGTTCTCATCTGAACCACGATTATCTTTTTATTCCATTTCGTGGGAACTTGTAGTCCCGCGAACTTCAGGATAGTCGTTGGAATTTTCTGGATAAAATTGCCTCAACGAGCGGCCGTCGAAAAGTGGGAAAAAGCGAAGGAAACGCGCGATTAGCGCGTAACGTTGACTGCCCCATCAGCTCGTTACGATACGCTGATAAAGCAGCGTGTAACGTTGTGGTGTCGCGTGACTATCCGGTCCCGAGGAGGATAAATTTACAAGCGGCTTCTCGTGTCCATTCATAAAGCGGCCTCGAGGTGCGCGCGTTACCACCACCGTCGCCAGCGTTACTACTGTCCGTCGGAGGCGGTGGAAGCGGCGCTAATAGTAGTAAAACGAAACGCCTTTGGCAGCGTGAATGAAAGACGTGTGTTTAACTCTAATCACTCTTGGCAAACTCTGCCTAGCTAATCCGCTGTGTACACAGGCTGCTGATGTTCGTGTCGTTCGGCGATTGTTCGGAGCGTTTCGATTCCCCCCGGCCACGCGTGCACAGGCGTTCCGAGCGTGTGTGTGAACGTTAATGGCGACATTGTTCGGAGATTGATGGCAGCGAAACGTCGGGGCAGGCGAATTGATCGCTGTTATCTTAACAGGAACGGAGCCGCCTCGTTCGATTCCTATTGCTTTCCACTTTTCTCAGAGATAAACGTTCTAATCCATGCCGCTCGCAAAGAAATCGCATAAGTCTTTTGGTATTCGAAGAGCGATAAGCTGGCCAGGCTCTCGATATCTTACGCGAACGTTTGAAGAACTTAACCATTCAATTACACTCGCCTTCTCGCCTTATCAACCGATTTTACGGGGCCTGCCAGTTTTTACGAACGTGGAGCACGATACCCTCGACCCCGTTTTCCATCTTTTCCAACGATCGGCTGCTGATGAGATGCCGTAAACGTTGGAAATGGGACTTTGTCGCGGGGAGCATTGTAACATTGGCGTTAGGTTTACGACCGAGATGATGCCGTTTCTCGTGGGATGGTGCGTCATAGATTCGACGTCCGTCTGCGGATCGGAGCGTGTCATCGATCCCATTTCATCCGCTGAGGATGATCCCAGGGAAAAATCGATCCTGGGTACCCGACTGTGCCGTGTCAGCTTGCATATCTTCATCCGTCAATCGGCGATTCGAGGAAATGCATGGATATGTTTGTCCAATGGTCGTAATGGGATGAAGCTTGTACGTTTTCCCGTCGGTTCGGATCTGTTGCTGATTCCGGGATATTCTACCAGCCCGAAGCCCTGCTAATCTACCGGGGATTTCGAGTTCTAGGGAAGAAGACGGTTCTCGATGGATCTGCATATGGCTCGAGACAGTAGTTCAGTCACCTTTCCCCTAGATGTTCGTTTCTCCTATTACGCTTCCTCGATTCATTGCGGGTCAACAAAAGTCCTCGAAGCTGAAGGCGAACGAAAGATTCTTCGGCACTGAAGACGTCGTCTCGCCTTTGGAAACTGTAACGACTAGGAATCCGGATTTTAAATCAACGTTGGCCAAGGGAAACTTGTACTCCCGGCCCCATCGAATATGCGCATGATAAAAGATTAAAGTACACACCATACCGATGCCGGGAAAACTCTGTCGAGCGGCATCTCGCAAACGTGTCACGCCTCGCGGAGAAAAATGTGTACGAAAGTCGCGGGGCCAAGCGTCTGAACTTTACATATTTACCTGTGCGGGGGAAGTTCGCGTGTCGAGAGGTCGTTCGACTCCCTTCGATCCTCCCTTCCACGAGTTCCTACTATCATTTGTCAAATATCACCGTCACTTTGGACGTTGGAGACTCGTACAGTATGGTCCAGCGTCTGTTGACACTTTAGATCGTTGCGAAACCAAGGAAAATTACCAAATAGTATCGAATGAAGGTGGGAAACCGAATTCACTTCCAGTGGCTATTTTCAACATTCATTGAAACCTTCCCCTGCTTCATTTTCTCTTCAAGCAAACACACCTCTTCACATCTCCCACGCCGCGTATTATCCTCTGTCTCTAAAACACACCAAAGGACTCCAGAGCCCTTGGAGATCATCATCTGACCCTGCGAAGCTTGTTTATAGAGCTCTATAAGAAAACAACGTTCTCTGCGGTGATCTAGCGAGTCCAGGAGCATCCTGCACCTCGCGCGCGCGTACACGCGACCACATACGCTTCCTGTGTGCTCGTTTAACCGTGTCGCGGCCCGCTCGAGAGATATGCACGGAAGGATGCATTTGCATGTAGCAGAGCACCCGTTCCTCCGTCCACGTTCACGTGGCTGACCCTGTGTACACACCCCGGCCCGGCCGTTGAATATATTTCGACACGCTCCACTCGCACATAACGCGCGGCCAGCGAGCGCTCTCGATAGCCCCGTTTGTCACTTTCGTTTTGCCTGGCCCTGCGCGCCGCGAGATAGCGCGAGACTCTCCGCCCGTATCGTACCTTAACGCGCCGCGTTAACGCCATTCGACGAGGGTGGCCGCGAATTTCGCGATATCCCACTCCCGCGCACCAAATACTCGTATTACCTTTTATAATTCCCAGATCCACCGAAATCTCCGGCGGCAGCCACTGTCCGCCCAGCGCGAGGAAACTTTACCCTCCCGGGAGTAGTAATCGTTAAATTAATCCCGAAACGGGCGAGTCGACCAGCTACCGTCGCGTAATCGAATCACAGAAATCGTACACAGAAGTTCGCGCAGATTCCTCCTCGTTATTACCACGCGCTCAATTTCCTCCGAGGCTGTGCCTGTCGGCGACAGAACGCCCCGTGTAATACTGGATCCTAGCGTTCTAGAGTTTCATGACGACACTCGAGGCGAAAGAACATTCTGTACGATGGTTAACGCCGTCAAGGGCGATAGAGGCGGACAGCGTACACGACTCGCGAGGCAGTTCGCCGTTCGCTCTTTCCCCAGCGCGTCCACGTTTGCCTGCGACACCTTGCGTCCGCGTCTGTTTGATCTTTCGCCCGTGCAATTATTTATTCTGACTCGCGGGCCAGTGGAAACGCCGGGCGCGTGCAACGCGGCGAACCTTGCCTCGCTGCGAGAGTACGGGTCGTGCTTCCTTCGGCTCGGACATTAACTTCCGGCGTAAACGGCAGAGAGAGAGAGAGGGGGGGGGGGTACTCGAGGAAAATTACCGCGTTCGTCTGAACGAGCTTCCCCGCGACGCGAGGGTCTCTCGTTGCGGAAGCTGCTTGGAAAACGTTGCGCGAGACATTCCCGCTGGGAAGTTGCGCCGGGACACGGGATTCAGTGCGGCTGCGCGTTACACTTCACTCGGAAATTCCTTGCGATTTACTGGGGCACAGAGTGGGGCAAATATTTCGAGTCTTGTAAGCTGCGAAATTCTGCAAACGTTTCTTGGCAGCCGTGGAATAGATAGGTCGATTTCGTTTCTTAATTAAGTTTATTGGAAAGCTTGGTGTACAATCTGAAATTAAGTGGAACATATTTCAGTCAGCATTCACAGACACGCTAAAAGCACCCCTCTTTTCAATTCTGCAGCTGTGGGAGAGACAGGCGAAGCTCGTTCGCGGGTGCAAATAATAAGGTTCGGTGTTTTTTTGGTAACCAGAAGGCACGAGACTCGCCGCGTACTCGTTAAGGCTTTTAAAAGAAAGAAAGCATCGCCGTTGAAACTTTACCGACCTCTCCCGCCGGAGAAGACGACGGAGAAGGTCCATCGAGCCCTCTTCCTCCGCTTCACGGACCTCGTTATGATATTATGAGGGAAACGTGCATTTAAAGAGGCGGAGGGGTGAGCGGGGGAGCCGTGGGCAGACGGGGTGGGAAAAGGCGAGATGGAAAAAGGAAGGGAAAAAAGCCGGAGGACCCTCGACCGAGCGGCAGCTTGCCCGTCTAAGTGCCGTCGGCGCAAAGCGCGTGAAATAAAGATTTTTATCGCGGCGTCAGTCGTCGAACTTGAAAGGTTGTGCTTCGATCAGCCGTCGCCTCTTTCCATCTGGGCCCCGTGTCGGGCTTGAAATTCACCCCTCGAGTGATTCCGGAGAAATGCTGCGGCGTCGATGCGCAGGAATTCCAAATGAAATCGGAAACACTGAGGGAATCCTTGAGCACCTGTTAAATATTTGACAAATTCGCCTCTTTGTCTCTTTCGCGTGATAAAGGGACCGTTCTCTGCCAGACAGGACTTCCGTCGAAAGGAGCTGTCGACTATTCTGGTAACCTGTTAACGTGGTGCATCGGGGACGCGTCGAATTCCGCTGGAATCAATGGCCGTTGATTCCAGCAGAATAATCAGGGTCCCCGGAGGGTGTGCTACTCTGCTGGGTAGCTCCGAGAACTAACCAACCACGAATTGAAACTGTAACGGTTCCGTCTAATCGCCTTCCCCAGAGTGGCATTAAGCCCGATTGCTTGTAGAAACACGCGGCAGCGCGGCTGAAAAATGGACGCGATAAAGCAACTTGCCTCGTAAAACGATCCCTCAGCGAACGGAGAGGGGAGCCTCGCATTTTCTTTTAACGAACTGCTCGTGGATATTTCGCCGCGCGTTTTCGTTTAAGGGACACCGCGCTCCCTAATTGCGCCGCCTGTTTCGTAGAAGATTTCCGAGTGACATCGGGGGTGCCGTATCGAAGGCAGTAATTGAAAGTTCGCTTGCAATTTTGCCCGCTAAAGCTCCGGCCCTTTTGACCCGCTGAAAATTGGTGTTCGTTAAACCGTCATTTGCACCCTTTGACCGAGGCCCCAGCTGGGAACGCCCCCGATCGATTCATTATCGAAAAATAGATTACAAGCGGGACACACCCATGGAAGTTCGTTGTGGCGATATCCGCCGGATCGCAGGGGAAATTTCAAGAAAAGCGTTGCACCGCTCCGAGGTCTGACTTGCCTTGTCCTATACTACTAGCAGTCGAATTCGGGTCGCACTTTAATCTAAGAGAATGTTACCGAGTTTTCCGAAACTCGATCCTCGGAAAAGCAAGGAAAAATTGGTGTCAAATGCAACAGAGGCTCGTCCACGTCGCACCGAAACTGGGAGCAAGATTCCTCCATTCGACACCGGTCCATCCACGTCGCCGCTGTCTCTTTTATTTTTTCACACGGCGAAGAGTGAGATGCAAATTTCTCTGAAATTGGGCGATTTTATAGCAACTGCTGACCTCGCCACTGTTTCGTTATCGTTATTACCGCGTCGCGTATTATACACCTCCCTCTCTCCCATCGGTCTGATCGAAGCCCCTGTTCGTCATGCGTCGTTGAAAATAATTTTCCACGCGTTTCATGTCACTCCGTTCGTAGCTACCACGGCAGAAAGTGGCGCGAATTGCCCGACATTGTCGACGCAACGTGCGGAGTGTTTAATCGCGTTATCGCCGTTTGCTCGACGTCCGCCTACAGATATTCTCTCCTCTATGATCTGCACTATATCCGTTCGCGTGTACGCGCGTGTGTTTACTGGTAACGCAGCCCCGAGGCTTACGTAGGGTCGGGTTCTAACCAGCGTTGCAGCTAATTGCACCTGCCAGTTTGACATAATCGATCCCCGGGCAAAGAGGAGAACGGAACGACAGGAGGAGATGAGCTGAAGCCTTGAACACCCTGCGCATGAAGGACGAAGACGTTGATCCTGACGAAAGGGAAACGCCTGACTCTCCGCTCGGCGCGGAGAGGGATGTATTTTGAGAAATATCGCGAAAGTGGAAGCGGGCATTCGGAGGCTGAAGATGGTGGGGGAAATGTTTAAAATCCACGAAAAATGGTAATGAACTATTACACCTTTCTATTCTTACTGGCTTTGCGGAGAATCTTGAGATAGTTAAATCGAATACTCGCAGAATTACGATTCAACAGTTTGTAGCATTCGAATATCCGTCTCCTCGATAGGTTTGGCGTCTAAAAATATATGAAGAAGGGATGTGGATGTTACGAAACGATATCTAAGTCGCGCCGGTATCGGGCTCGAATTTCTCGCTCCTGAAGTTCGGTCAATATTGAAGCAAAGTAGTTTCTTTTTTTAGAAATCGCCGACAGTATTGACGGGGATCCCGGGGAAAAATTGAAGTTTGCAGTTGTACTCGTATCGGCAAATCCTCGGATCCCGGGGACGTTCCCCTCGAATGGCGGTCGCTTTTGCCCGGCGAGGTGACTCCTGCGCCGTACGAGGACGTAATCGGGCAGAAAATATCGGAGAACTTTCGAATAGAGGGGTTACCGATGTATTTTAAACTTTATACCATTTTTACAGTCGGCTATTTTGCTCGCTCAACGACAGCCATGCCGTACGCAAACTTCGCCGTCTCGCGAGCGACGGAACTTTCGCCTGGGTATTCTCAAAAATTCAAACCGTCCTCTCTCTCTCCGCGGGACGTACGTTCGTGCAAAATTCATTTCTTACGCCCGAACAACCTCCGTCTTCCACCAGAGCAACTGAACTTCGCTAAAACGAAGTAGAGAGACCCAAGTCGATTTCCGCTCTGAGAATTTACATTTCCCGAATCTTCGCGTGTCACAATCAGTTTCATGTAATTCCTCCGCCTTTTAAAAACACTCCCAGTTCACTATTAGACTTCCAATTACCACTCCCCGCAATTAGACCGAGCGTCCACGCAAGAACAGACGCGTTTGTCGCGGAAACGGAGCCTGAAGTTCAGTGAACCCCCGCGAACAGTCGCTCGATTCACTCCGGCCTCTCTCGTAAACATTTATTCCACTTCGCGGCGCACCAGAAGCATTCTTCGCTCTTCATCCGTATCACGAAACACGCTGCTGTATTTTCCATCATTCGGCGAGGGGTGATTTTCTTTCCCCAGCGGAATCCCTGTCTCGCCCGCAAGTATTCTCCACGAATCGCACAGCGGCGACGGGGAGCCGGTAGCTGCAGCTCGGACGAGAAATCCCCGGAATTTTCGAGATCCCAGCGGCGGCTAGTCGAAACGCGGATCATTAGGAACTAATGCACCGGCCGCGACACGTGTTCCGAAGGCGAGGGTAGAACGGCCGTAGTAAAGGCGCCGTGTAAACTGCAATATTGAGTGAGTTATTCGGTAATGGGTATTTACTACCCGGAGCCCGTATACTGACCGCCCGGCCGATGCACCATGTATGACGTTATGTGTATCGGTAAAGGCACATGCCCGCCGATGCTATGTACGCGCAGTTTGCAAAGACAACGGCTCGCGCAGCCACCGAAATCGGGCGCAAGCTTGCTCGGCGGACACGCCGCTGAATCGCTCGCGATAACCATTCGTCTTCTTCTTCTTCTTCTTCTTCGTCACATATTTCACGCGCATCCCGAGTGACGTGCCCGCGCGCAGTTTGATAAAACGCTCGTACCCTTCTCACTCTCGGACAAATCGCGTGCCATTCGTCGCGGCTACTGGAAACGAAACTCCGAGAATTCTTCGCGAGATGCTTCCAGGAAGATATTGTCGGATGCTTGTTGCGGCATATCGATTGGAACGTCGGCTTCTCGCATTCGTTCCTTGTCCCGCGTAACGTTCCTCCCGTCGCTGACTGTTCGCGAATGAATTATCGAAGGGCTTCGCCGCGGGCCCGATTACACAGCGCGTTCCGCGGAATCAGGCTCGAGGGATGCGAAGAAATTCTGGCTCGAAAGAGGTCCGCCGCCTGTGACCGACGGGGAGGAATGGGGAGCAGTTGCAGCCGCAGTTGCAAATCGACGAACGTTTCTTCGTATTACTTATTTACCGGTGACTAATGGCGGCCGTTTTGCTACGGGAATAAGGCCGGCCTGTGGCGGATATTTATTTCCCAGCCGAGCTATACCCGCCCGTTGCGATCCGACGGGCGTTGCGAATGTTTCATCGGGAAGGCGAGCTTTGTCCGTTATTCCTCGCCGGCCGGCGAAATGTTTCCGCTCGTTTGCCGGTCAAAAATGCTCGCCTCACCGGTGTGTCATGAAATTAGCGAATATTCCGACGCGGAACCACGGCACACTGGCCCGGCGCGACGTTAACAACGGGAACGACAGCGGCAACAGCAACGACGGTTACAAGCAGCGAAACAACCGGCGCGTGCTCGTTCCACCGAACGAAAACAAGCGTACAAGGTATTAGTTACATGCAAGTTCGACTTCCTACGGCGAGCCGCGCTCCAGTTTAATGACTGGCGCGGTTATGACGCTGGGAATAACAGCATGTACCAGTAATAACCGTAACTGATAGAAACCCGGACCGGGGCATGTAGTGCGTTCGCGCCATTTCATTCTTTCCGTACGGCGTTACGGGGAAACCCTAGAATCCCCCATCGTTCCTCCGAGCGGTTCGGTGAAAACGTACGCGTGCTTCCTCTGTCGCGTCTCGAATTCAACCGGCTCCCAAACATCTGCTCGTCGGGCTCCGTGCCGTCCGACTAGCGGCGGACTTGTACTACTGCGCGCCGCTGTAACTCCGCGCCTTGTGCTTGAACGCGGAATTTCGGGCGTTAGTTTGGGACGGTCGCTGTATAAACAGACACTGCTTCCAGACAATAGCGAGTTCGGTAATTATACAGGGTGTACCGTAAGATAACGAGAGATCATTTTATAACCGAGCTCGAAACAGAGAGCGTGTACCAAAGCCTTTTCCACCATACACAGCCACTCTTGGCAGTGGAATCACGAGCCCCGGTTTTGCGATATCAAGCGTTCCACGTGGCAGGCACCCAGCACGCATGACCGGAACAGATACGTATCGTTGAGATAGGTACGTTTTGCTGCTCCCGTGCTGGTTTTTTTTCCCTCGTCGAGCTTTTGTGCGCGACAACTCGTGACTCTTTTTTTAATTCCATCGAGTGCACCGCGCTGCATACGTTGCCCTTGCAACAGGGAATCATCGTTCGCGAAAACTGAAACACGCGGACTCTGCGCGAGCCAGCGATTCCACTTCTCGCGCTTCAATGAAAATGCTCGAACTTTTCGCTCGGTGTGGCGCGACTGAAACTGCCGCGCGGTATCGAATCGAGCAAGGACGGGGATTTTTTCGGGAATAGACGCATGGATGAAACTCCACGTCGGTCGGCTATGAAGCCCTGAGGATAGTGGAAGACAACTTTTAATTCGAAGGATAGACGTGTGTTTGCTTAGAGCTGCAGACGCGCGAGCAGAATGCGTCGGAGTTCGTAATGGTGCGTTAGCTCGAGTGGTTACGAACTATTTAATTTGTCGATGTAGCTCGATAATTTGGAGCCGCGTGCAAACCTCCTTCCCACCTCCGTGGCATCCACTTCCGTTGCACAGCGTTGCCCAGGAATCTTGGCTGATTAATCCTCGCCGTGGAAAAATTCGGTTCCAATGACGCGTCCTCCGCGCGATGCTCTTTCGGTGTCGCCCCGCGGATGCTTCGAACACCGGCGGCCCTTAATTGATCGAATTCCCTTCTGTCGACTCGCCGAGCCGTCACGGAACGCAATTTCCCCTCCCGACTCGGCCAGAGCCCTATAAAACCCGCAGCTGGAAACTGCATTTCCTCATCTGCATTGAAGAAGCTCGAGGGTGCGGTGGCCGTAAATCAATAATACAGGATGCCTCTCCTCGGTGTGCGAATAAGTACCGCAGCGATGGATTAGTGACTCCAGAAGCGGAATAAAGGCGCGTTAAGTGTTTAAGTAATTTTAGTGATCCGAGGTAGGAGAGCCTCGAGATATATTTCCGGAAGCCTCGACTCGTTGCTCCACTCTGTATGGGACTTACGTTCCGCGCGACACGTTTCAGGGAAATTTTCTGAGATATAAAGCTCGCCGACAGCAACAAGTTGGTGACTATTTCGAAAGGAAGGATCAACGCGAAAATACGCGACGTGCCCGCGAGTTCAATAGCCCCTCAAGAGTTAATGGATCAGGAAGATTCTATTTACTCGGCTGTCTGCGGGAGAGTCAGAAATTCGTCGGGAGCGACCGGTCCCGGCCACAATTTCGCCGGTGACTAGACGAATCTGTCCTCCAGGCAATAAAACCTGACTCAGCTTAACGAATGCGGTGACTAATAGCCACCGGCGCCAGAAATGAGTTACTCCGCGAGCGAGCCACGGTTATTGAAGATTCCGTTTCCCGTCGAAAGTAATTCGTCTTCTTAACGACGCTGTCGCTAGCTTCAGACCGGCTTCCGCGTAAAGTCCGCTGAAGGATATTTAGACAATTGTCCGGATCGAGCACTCTGTATCCTCCAGGAAGCGTGGAAATAAATCGACTTTAGCCTCTGATGAAAGTTGAGCAGGTTCTATAGCCCGGGCAAAACTTGTTGGCTACTTTTCGTGCAACTCTAAAGACACACCCCTATTTTCAATTAGTTTTAATCGATAGGTAACTCGTCTCCCATGCCGATTGCTACTTCTCTCTGCCCTGAATACTTTCATCTCTCTACACAGGTCTCGCCTGCGGCATTTCGAGCGAGGGGAATTAAAATGGAAGTACAATTAAATGTTCTTAATGGGATGGTAAATTAGAGCAGCGCAGGTACCTAGTTTTATTTAGGATGTCGTTGGAAGAAACTCGACTCGGCCAGCATCGAGTGAAACGCCCCGTGAAACGCAGTTGAAGTGAAATATTTGTTGAAAGCAGCTTCGAGTATCTGTCCAAGTCCTAATGAGACTTCCAAAGTTCTGGGATCGCGATGCGCATCTTTATTGCCGGCGGCGCGACTCGCAGTTAAGTAGATTTTAATTCCTGGCGCAGGAAATAAGCGTCGGTTACAGGAGGCAGCGGAATCACCGCGTCGCGGCCTCAACTTGGTTGCCGCTAAGTAAAACTTGCCGGCTGTAACACGCGAATCCACTCGCAGCCACCTAATTACCACCGAACGCGTGCGAACGAGCAACTTCCGCGACGTTACGGGCAGCGTACGCACGATTCGCAGAAAATCCCCGTATTGCCACTCCGCAGAACTCCTTCGATAATTAGCAATTGAAATGTCCCAGCGATAATCTCATCTCTCTATTCCTTAACACTGTACCTCCAAATTTGAATCCTCTTTCTCATATATCGCGGCACACTATTACAACTCCCTTCCTGCTTCTGTCAGATAGCTTGACTCTTTTCCGACCTTTAAAGATGCAGCCCGGCTTCATATCCTTCAGCACTTTTAGTGTGGGCTACCTTGTTATGTCTTCCCCTTCCATTATAGCCCATGTTGTGCTGTTCCTGCGTATCCATTTATTGTTCTTTGGGATCTATCTCTTCTTTCAAACTTAATTATTATTTAGTTTTAAGTATGTTTAATATTAGTATACGTAGTATTAAGTAATATTTAGTTTATATTATGGTTAGGCTTACTAACAGTTTATACTGCGGCCTCGCCTTTACTCGCCTTTACTCTAATTATGTACCACATCATTGTTTTTTTCTTCTGCACGTTTAAAGGGTAATAAAGTTGAAATAATAATAATAATCGCGTGTAACGCGTATTAATTATCGACTGCGTTGGCCGACGGCGGCAGGGAAAGTCTCGGGCGACGCGGTAATTGAGTTGACCCTGGTAATCCGCCGAATTTGAATTTCCACAGCCCACAGGGTAAATCCGGGAGACGCAGTCGAGTTGGAGAGTTGGTCGAAACAGTTGATTCTTAGAGAATTAATTGTTCTGAACCTTAACACACTTTTACATATGCACAGATGTAGAGTCTGAATATAGCCAGTCGACCAACTCTCCAGCTCTTAGAGCATATCGACGCGCGTTACGAAAAGTAGCACGTTTCATTTTTTCTACGTACAGTTGTCCGTAAGAAAAAAATGAAACGTGCTACTCTTAGTAACGCGCGTCGATATAAACATGGGGGAAGCACGCAATGGGCGAAAATGTAGACGGCGGTAGAAGGAGAAAAATATACACGAGGGACACCCTCTCTCTTTCTAACATAAAAAAAAAACGCTGGCGCTAGGAAGAGAGGGGGTGCCCCCCGTGTATATCCTTCTCTTTCTATCGCCGTCTACATTTTCGCCTATTGCATGCTGTCTCCATGTTTATATGCTCTAAGCTCCATCCCGACTGCGTCTCCCGGATTTACCCTACAACAGACTACTTTCCTCTGTCGCGCACTGAACGTAGTTTGATGAAGCTGAATCATTAGAAATAAAGACGCCGAATAGCAGACACCCCGCGGTGGGTGAATATCAGAAGCGTCCTGAATGTCTGATGGCGTAAACTTTCACCACTGTCAAGTATTAGAATCTCCGCGAGCACTAAATATCAGAAATTTCGAAATCACCGAAAACGGGAAACTTCCCAAGCACTAGAAATTTCTCACGTGCTAGGTAGGGATCGACGGAAGCTTCCTGCTAAGAGCTTCCACGACCGAAACACCAAATGTGCTCGTTCGCAGCAGAGAGAGAGAGAGAGAGAGAGAGAGAGAGAGAGTGTTGTAACTTGTAACCAATTGAGCCGTCGAGCTCGCAGGCAGATTCCTTCGCCCTGAGCCTAATATCCAAATGGCTGCCGCGTAAGTTTCTACGAGGTGGCATCGTGATCGATACGAATGGTCCGAAATGAACTTATCACTGTGCTTGATTGACGAAAGACTGGCTTCTTCCCCCATCGGCTGGCAGCCCGAAATATCGCGTTTGTTGCTGTGTCGCGGCGAGCGGATGATTCGCGACTGTTGGAAACTGCGGCGGCGAGTGCGGTAACCCGGATCCAAGACGCAGCGAACGCTCCGCTCCCCGGAAGGCTTTTCGCGGTGGGGTTTCGATTTCGTGCAACAGTCGCCGGATGTTACGCGAATCATCGAGCAACTTTCCGCCCGTGTGCCTCACAGTTATCGAACATCTGCATCGTATCCGTTTCGTGCGGACGGGCAGGCTGTTTCCGCGCTGCATTATCCCCCATTTCCCTGTGCATTCGGTCTGGAAACGTTTCAATGACCCGGCACGAAGGGGGCGAATGATTATTTTAACGAGGCTATCGCGATAGATTTACCGTGGACTCGCTAATTGCCGGTGCTGGCCGGCTAGTCGGAATCCCCGGCGGAATTATCGAAAGATTTAGCATGCAAATTAAGGGACGAGCCGGCCGTGTACATCGACCGGCGAAAAATCGATGCGCGATGGGGTGTGGAAAGAGGGAGGGAGGGGGGGGGGGACGAAAAGTTTTCGTTTTTGTTACCCGGGGGAGAAGTGGAAGTTTCAGGGTGTTTCCCCTTTCTTGGCCCCTCCCTTCCCTTGGTCTTGGGGTTTGAAAAATTCCAAAGGGCCGTGGGGTTGCCGCAATCTGAACGGGAGAATTTTAAATTCCGCATTATTTTGCATACTTACTGGGGGGCTGCCGGTGGCTCTGCTGCCATAATCTTTATGCATAAGGCGCCCCGTAGTCGATTGATAGGTACGTTAAGAGCAGAATTATTGTTGGCAATTCTTACAGGAGGAGGGGGATTATTAACCCCCCCCCCCCCCCCCCCCCCGATCGGAAGTTTCATCCTGTGGTTAATACTCGCGCAAAGTGCCCCATTGTCTGACGAAAGTATCAAGCGGTACGATCTCTGGAAGACACGGTATTCTCACTTTTATTCAGATTAAGTTTCATCGAAGTGAATCAAAGTCGAATGGCGTCCGAGCGTGATTAAAATCGATTCCGATTACAGGGGAATTGAATCACGATTTCTTTTCCATTTCCATTTACTCGCGCAGGCATAACGAGGCAGCACAGTTCGTTCGCGATTCGCGATTCAGGGAAGAATAAATCGCTTTTCTCTAGAAGATCGTGTAAGCCGCAGAATTGAATGGCGCGTTCAGACACCGTAGAATAGGGAAGCGGGTGGTTCCAGAGGGGGTGGATTATTCGCGGAAACGGTATCTTAAATTCAGCGAACGCGACTGGGTGCAGCGAGTGCAGAGCGCAATGAATGACTGGTGATTGTCGACCGCGGGACAGAGTTCACGAAAACTTTTTCCAGCGAATCGACCGCTTGGAACTTTTCCACGACCCTCCAGCCATTCTCGTGCGTTCGTTCTTCCGTGCCCCTCTTCCTTTATTCTGCGGCCCGCTGCCACGGAAGAAGTCGGTAATGATGTTTAAAGCCTCTTCAATGGGTCAACTTAACGAGCGGTTTCTTCTCTCGCGTCCCGCGACGTTCAGAGCGCCCCTTTTACCCTCGAGCCGCGAGCTCGGAAGATCGAGGGAAGAGCGTTCGCGCATCCACCCCAGAGACGGAAAATAATTTCCCTCTGCCTTCGGAATCTGTCCCCTTTGTTCGTCCCTTCGAGTGCCCACCTGACATCGAAAATGGAAAATAAATAATGGCGTTAGTGGCCGTTGTTACATCGTATAAAATCGATGTAGCGTACGAGGACCGTGAGGATAGTTGCTGTCAAGCCTAACCAACATACAACGCGGTAAACGAAGCGGAATCTTCATCAGACACCATTTCACGTGCCTCGGCAATCAATACCACCCTCCTCCCACGCAATAACGCCTACAGCGACGTACCTACACTCATCTTGAAATGCATCGTTCGCCAATCGAACCACGGAACGGGGAACAATAAAAGCCCAGCCATTCGAAAAGACCGCAACAAGTTTTATCGTGCAGAACGCGCTCGCTGATGGGCGCAGTTCGGCGGCGTCGGTGGCCCCAGGGAATTTATTATCAGCACCGCCATCGAGCAACGACGATCGTCGGAACGCGTTTTATCGCGTTCCCGTCGGTGGCGGGAGAATCGTCGCGGAGGCGCACGAAATGCAGAAGAAACGCCGAGGGGAAGTAGCGGAGCGGAAGAGCAGCCGTAAACCACGGGTACGCGCGATTGCCAACCGAGAAATCTGCTATTCAATAACGGGCGCTTCGGTTTCTTTCTCCGTCCACCTCTGGCACTGTAGTGGTCGGACGGGCGGCGAACGAGTTTTCGGCCGGTCCGATGTTGCTGCGCGTCGAGCAGGGTTGTAAAACTGGTCGAGACGAGTCCAGCAGCCAGCCAGGGGGCTTACAGGAATCTCTCGTTTGTCCCTCTTCCCGTGGCTCGCCTCGTAAAGAACGGATTTCCTTCGTAGCGACGAGGCTCGAGCCGCTCGAAGAACCGAGCCCGTAAGTCTGGGCCTGTTTCGACTTTGTTCCTTCGGCACCGAGGGGCTTCCCGTTAATCCCTGCTCTCGTAAATCCTCCGGCGGCCTCAAATTCCTTCAAATAGATCCTTCATCCTAATACCGAATGTCTGAGGTCCTGGTAAGTCTTATCGAGGAAACAGGGTATCGGGTCCGGGTCGAAGGATTCCTTTCTTCTCAAACTTTCCTCCTGGTAATCCCTTTCTCTGCTACCAGAAGGATCTCAATGTCCGTTGTCGTCAGCAAGTTCTATTATTTCTTGCCGGCCACTTGCAACGCGCAATGACTGCTGGACAAGAGAGCCTCCGCGGTTTAGTTTCTCTTGGAAAGAGCAGAATCGCGTGCCGACGTTTCATTAATCAATCGGGGGAAGGTAAAATCGACCGCTGTCGCGAGCAGGGGTGTTTAAGTTCGCGTAATCGGCTCCTCTCAGATAGTCGATGTCTGTGTCAGCGCTCGATTCATCCGGGACGAGAATATCGCCCGGGAAGTGGCAGGGTACAGTGCACTTTTAAGAACGTCTAAATTTAGGTCGTTTAATGTTTGACGTGGGCTTCTATTTCTCGACTCTCCCGCTCGGTTTCTTTTCTTCTCAATTCCCTTCCCACCAGTTTTCTTCCTTTCTTTTGTCTTCTTTTCCTCGTCTACTAGTGGCTTGCATCCACCTCTCGCCTGCTCACTTCTCCGCTGCTCTCTTTTCTTTTCAACGCGTGCCTTTTATCCTCAATTTTCCTCTTCCCTTTTCTTCCGTCCCCTCTTGCGTTCGTTCGCTTCTCGTTTCCCGATCTCCCCACACGGACCCATCTCTTTGAAACGCAACCTTCCCTGCTGAAACAAACGGAGATCAACAAACCAGCTCGCTGAACCAGTAAACATTCCCAGGCCGCCAAGCGGAGTGCGTAATTTTTCGCCGAATCGTTTTGTGATGCGCGAAAAACAAACGAACTGGCTACTGTAGTCGAGCGAAACGGGAGCACCCGAAACATGTAACGCTTGCTCACAATCGTTCTTTTTTTTTTCTCTCTCGATACGATCAGTCGATGAACGGAGGGATAAAACATTAATAATCGTTTTTACGAGTCGACAAACGAAAGGATCGTATTTCGATCGTTCCTCTGTCTTTCCAATCACCCCCTTCGTCGTCTCCCCATTTGTTTTTTACTTCTATCTTGTCCAGCGTTCACTTACCCCTCGGAACTTTTCGAAACGACGACAGGGATCCATTTTTCAGACGAGTCGCTGGCTTCTCTCGATCCCCGCCCAACTGAAATTAATCAGCGATAAATTTCCCAAGCGCCGATCGTTTACAGCGCAACGCGTCGATCGCTTCCACCGCCCCCTGATCTCAACCCCTTCGTTTCGACTATTCGACAAGGAAAAACGAAAAGCCAACTTGCACGTTCCCCCTCGGTTAATCGAGTGGATCAAAATTGCAGGTTTTTTTCACGCGGGCACCGATCGGTTGACCGCCGGAATTCATTCGCGACATTGCCCTAAGTTCGACTTGATTGCAGACAGTTCCCCGCAACAGGACTGCGGGGTTTCGCCGAGGTGCAGGGATCGAAGGAGATTTATCAGAAGTCGACACGGTACTTTCAGCTCCCGCTCGCCCGCTCTTGGCCCGCGAATATGCATAATGGTGAACGGTGTAAATCACGCGGAGTCGTAAGTGCACTCGGTGAATATTCACGACTCGTCGAACTTCGGGCGACGGCCGTTAAAGGGGGCGAAGAGCGAGGAGGGGCCAGCCAAGAGAGCGCCGAAGTAATTTTTACCGGCAGTTGGATAAATTATTTAGCCACGGGGAGAAACCCCGCGGGACCGCTGCCCGATCGATAAATTATTTATCGCGGAGTTTTCTGGCCGTTGCTCGGACTTTCTCCCGTTCGGCTTCTGAGATTTTCTGGCACGAGCCTCTTCCGCCTCGCGAACGCGGAACTACAGCGATGAGCGCCGCATGCGATATATTTGCGAGTGCGCTGCACCGATGACGCAACGCCGTCACGTTCGAGAAAGTCCTTTCGCTCGCGAGAAATGTGCCGAGCATTTCGAAATTGTTCCAGGGGCGTTTCTAAATACGTTTCCGCCAAGTTATTCCAATAGAATTTCGGGTTATTGCGTTCGATGGGTATCGGTGCGTTCCTCTACCGATCCCCAAGAGAAAGTGTTATACGTGATTGCACGTCAGCGTGGCTGGGAGCGTTTGTTTCGCGAGCATTTCGAATTGGCCACGAGGAATCGAGGCTGGTCGGTGACTCGCGATAATAAATCAAGAGGAACTTCGGCGATGTCCGTTCGGAATGGGAAATCTACGACGCTGAGGCCACCGCATGCACGCCGAATATGCAATTCGACACGTACAGCCGGAGACGCACGTACGCGACAGCCTGCTAACTGTTCTAAATAGCTCTAAAAGCGACGCGCGCCTCGCGCTATCCGGTTTTCCAACCACTTGTTCCCCGAACAATACATTGAACGTGCATTAGAATCGCGGAAATCGGCGGTCCCCGGCTCGCTGGCCGGGGAAAATCGGTCAACGATACTTTCCTCGATTTAACAATTCCTGGTCACTGTGCGGTAACACGAGATTCATTCGTGATTGAAAACGTAGCATACCCGCTTCCGTACATTTCCCAAATCGCGCGGAAGCCCCACCACGGCAGACATACAAATACTCCAATTTTGTTTTTATTCCCCGAGCGGCGATAAATTCGCGATGGGAGAGGCACGCGTACGTAAATTGTTTAGAAGTCGTAGAAAAATTCGTGCGGCGCGCGCGTCGCTGTATTTGCTCGCGGTATTTGGACTCGATTCGAATGGAAAGCCGATACCGCGCGTACTGCGAGCCACTCGCGGCGAATCCCGGCTCTTCCCGAAAGTCGTGGGCGTCGTTTGAAGCTCGCGAGGGAAAGACACGAGGCGGCAGGGTGGGAAACGAAGACGCGGAATCGAGACGCGACAAGGTCGAGCGAGAACGCCCTGGGAAACATGAGATCGTCGTTCGTATGATGCGGCCGCTCTCGGCTCGAATTTCCCTCGATCCAAGGCGTATGAAATCTAAATGCGCGATGGACTGATGGTATTTGATTTCGTCCCGCGTATTAACTTCCCCGCGTGAGTCAATTGCGGAATCGTTTACTCGGCTTTTAAAATCCTTCGCTTAATGCCTTTATCTTTCTTTTTTATCTACCGACGTATAGCGATAATTAGAAGGAAGATTTAGTGCGTGCTAATCTTACAGGTTATCCCAGTGCGATATTATATTTCCCCTTGGAGAGAAACGTTTCATACCTCCGGAGATTTGAGAAAGAATTATCTATCGTTGTACCGTTCTTTCACTGCTGCGAGCTCGAAATTTCGACTAGATTATCGATTGCCACTTTGTTAATAATAGTGAAGGGAACGACCGCGGTATGATGAATGCCTGTCGCGTGCAAATAGTTCGATCCACACTGCGAAACAGCCGTAATTCTCTCCCGTCGCGCGCGCCAGTGGAATACACCAGCGCGCGGTCAGACACCGAGCCTCGAGGACCGACGAATATTATACGGCAGAGTGGACGGAAGTTCGTCGATCGAAATTGATAATTTCAAGCGCGAACCGCTAGCCTGCTGTTCCCTCGAGGCACCGAGGCACCCCCTCGTTCTTGTCGTAACGTTTTCTTTGCCCGCTCGAGGAGGTATTCCAAGGTGAGAACTGCAAGACCGTCGGGATTCCCTTGAATCTTCTTTGGCACGCGCTCGGTCGAGAGTCAGGAGAGAATAGACACGAGCTCGGGGAGTCGAGAGGGTTGAATGAAAAAAAAAAGAAGAAGAAGGGCGAAGGACGGGAGGCGGAGGAAACGGAAAATGGGTCGAGGAACGGGGATTCGTTATTTTCTTCCAAGCTGTAGCGCCTCGACAGGAGAAATAAGTTGCGCCTGGAGAGCTGGATGTTATCGCGGCGACGTTTCGGATCGTGATAAAGCGGCCCATCCATGATAAATTGCATGGAGATCGCGTTAGGTGTGTATTTAACGAAAAATATGGAGTCTGGCGGCGTGGAATTTCAAATGGATCGGATACAGTCGCGATGAACTTTGGGGGAGAAGTTTTAATGGCCAAGAATTTCTGACTTGTCGAGAATTCTTCGTTCGAGGGACACTCTTAAACTGGAATAACAATCGCCAATGATTTGCGTGTTGATAAAAGGGACTTGGCGCTCGAAAGCTGTTCTCCATCCACTCGACTTCGACTGTAGCTTGTGCGAAAGGATTTAAGGAAATTTTCTGAAAGATTTGAACTTAATAGGAGGTGCAATATCGCGCGCTGATTTCCTTACGCCGATTTCTATAGGCAGGCTAGAGATCGAAGTCTAGCTGGCAATAACGTTTCATTTATCTTGCCGTACGACGGCCATAGAATGAATGCCTGCAACCCAGGCGATCATCCCTCTATTCATAAGGGTGTGAACTCCTTCTGGACCATGTGTAACTGTGGTATGGATCATCAGAGGACAATCGGCCGACAAGGGAATAAAAGTCCAGCCGCGGTAAATCGTCCTTTCAAGGGAAATCCTATTATGCTTCGTAATTACTGATGAATGTCGAACTATTGGAGATCGAACTGTGCGCACCATCGAAGCTGAGACATCATCGCTTTTGTAACACCCTTTAAGGCTAGAGAAATATCTGTTTCAGAGTAAGAGTAGTCGACTTGCTTTGCATCCTAAGTCCCTCGAAAATATCTTGAGACTTGAATATCTCGTTATAACAGGAGTTCTCGAAATATCATAGAACGTCCGTAGAATCTTGAAGGTTTCACGTAACGAGGAGGCGATCGCGAAAGCAGTTTCAAGCCGCCCAAGATTCCCATCGACACCGCGACATTTCCATACCGCGATATCGCTAGCACGAGCCTCGGGTTCCGAGAATATTGGGGGAAAAAAAGATCACAAAGCCAACGGACCACTTCCATCATTTTTCTCGCGTGAGAACAGCCGAGCGATCGATTTATTACGGCCTAACCTTCCTACTTAATCGTCAGTCTGATAAACCAGCGGTCAGTGCAACGTGGAAACGATCTTTCTTAGGCGAACCACGCTCGAGACCGCAGTTAACACTTATCGCGCTAGGAGCGCCTTGAAAGTCCTGCGATTTAACGATAATGGCCTGCTGCAGCCTCGCTAAGGAGGAAGAACGTGGTGTGTTCTACAAAATACCCTTTGCACTTTAAGGCGACGCGAGCCCCTCGAGGAGGTCGCGGCTCGTTCCGGAAGAATATCGAAAGGCTGACGATTTTTAGAAGCTTCCAGCAACACGATTCTCCCATACCAACACTGTTTCACCAAATTTCGAAGCAGACCTAAGAGAACTCAACGAGCACAAGCTTCAGCAAGAAGCTTCCACCCACGTTGACCCAAATCGAATCTGGTAAATTTTATTAAAGTCCCATCGGCTTTCCTGGTTCGAAGTCGCAGCACCGAAAGTCCACACCGAAAGAAGCCCTTCGCAGAAGATCGGGCAGAAGTTGCTAAGCACGGTTGCGCAAATCGAGCACGCTTAAGGCAAATTAAACAGCTTTAAGAGCGGAGGTGGTCTTAAGTATTTCCTTGCCTCAGAATTTACGCGAAGTTCGCCTAAGCTCCTGGAAGAATGGAAGTCTGGTTGAACTGGTCCGCGATCGCTGCGGAGCTCGCGGGGCGCACGGAGAATGGCAATCCGATAGGAGATCGTTCGATGGGAGGAAAGTTTGAGTAGCTCTCGCCCGACGGAACAGAGAGTTGCCCAGGATTTCTGATCCACCGAGGATCCTTGACCCGTTTCGGGTGTTTCACCGAAACAGCGGCACGAAACGTTCCGCCGGGCGGAGTACAAGCTTCAGCGGATTCCCGTTGTCGGGCAGCAGCTTGAAAAATTCCAACATCTGGTCCGATTGCTGTTGTCGGGAGTTTCTGTTGGTTCCTGTTCGGCGATCGAGGCCACTATCGCGCGAAGGGATGCCTATCGCCGGGGAAACGGGCAGAGCTGCGGCGGGTTATGAAATTTTCGGAAGAGCCGTCGAGTCGTAAAGCAATAATCGTCCCTTCTTTTCTCCGCGGCGCGCGCGAGACCCGTTTGGAAAATTTTCACCGCGTTTGTCCTCGAGCGGATTAAGGCAGCCGGCTACGACGACCTCAGCGATCCAGAATTACGTCATAAACTGGGATCTTGTACAGCTGTACCTACCGTACGTTCGCCTGTGTCTGGCCAAGAGTACTTAATCCCCTTGCTCATTTCTCGCGGACCCGCGGGAATCCTGGCGTAATTCTCAAAGGGAAAAATGGAGGCTCTCTAATATTTGTAAAGTGACAGAATGTGGGCGTACGTACTCACTGCGTCACGGATTACGTAACCATATTTGGGGGATTTATGGTGACTTGCTGTCGTGCTGTTAGAAAGAAGTGATGCAGGAGAACGTACGTAAATATCACGCGGAAGATACTCGAGCTGCAACTGCTGCAAGCATAGGTTGGTGGCGTCAAGGGAGAACGATGAAACCCTATTGGACAAGAAAGGCCCCGATGAATCTTCATCGATGGCAGGCTCGGTCGAGGGTGAATTCGTTAGCGAGCAGAGCAAGTGCTCTCGCGTCCGATCCTTCATTTCAGCCGGTCATAAAACGCAGAGGACTTTCAATCGCTCTCAGCTTCTCAATCGCTGCGCGAATCTTGAACAAAGATTTATCATCGTCGCCGTAATCGTACTAAGATCTCGTGAACGACTTCTGTCGCCGGTGGTTTCGTCCACCTTCCCCGTGAAAAAGTCCCTTCGCGGTCACACGGAATAAAATGCTGAATGAAAAACGCAGGAAAATTGTAGGAGCTATTGTCGCGGGATAGCTGGAATTTCTCGAACAATTGGAATACTTTGGACCGGTGGGTAGGTCTTGAAGCTTGCTCTGTTAAATGATAGAATAATTTAAGGACACTTGGGTAAATTCGTAGAAATGCCAGAGATACGCGGTGGTTATCGTTGGCTATATAAAAATTCCGTACGTCCAGAGGCAATTCACCGCGTTCGTTCGTTTCGGCTGGGTCTCGTATGCATGCCAAGTTGCATGCGCACGGTGCTGTGGCACTAGTGCAGTGTAGGCGAACGTGTGGACGGGGGAACACATAAGATCGCGGTCATAAGACAGAATACGAGCTTCGAAGTCTGAATGCAGGCTATTGCAGTTGGGAGGCTGCATTCCGCAGGCGAAATTCTGGAACTGAACGGCCATTCCAGAATCGATCACGCTTCGCGCGGCCAGGCCGCTTTTTAAGGGGCGGGGACTCGAATTATTTCTTGGAAAACGAAGACGGCAAGTATCTCGCAATCGCCGTCTATCGATGGTGTCAAATCTGTTTGAGGATTCTACACATTTGGCAAATACATCTTCGAAGAAAAAAGAAGCGCAAAGCTCACTGCAACTATTGAAACTTTGGAAAGAAGCTTCCGAAAGAGCCGAGCAACGATGTTGATTTTCTCCACGCAACATTACACATGTATGTGCGCGAGGACCGGTCCCGTTTCGAGGACGAGCACTCCTCGTTACTGTCTCTGGTGCAGAGACGGGCCAAGATACGCTGATTGGTTCCGCCGTAATCGTCCGTGCCACGAATCTCCGGGCAGCGTTCAGGAAAATCACGGGACTAACAAGATTCAGGCTGGAACCGGTCCCCCTGTATCTCTGATTGTACAGGATGATTTTCTCCGCGCGTACGTGTTCGATTGAAAATACGATGGGTGCTCGTGATTTCTCTTCGCCTGGGGAACGATTCGTTCCGACCTGGCAACGAGGATTCAGAGTCCCACTCTGAAAATGGTAAAGAGCGTAGAACGTGTCCCTGGCAATCCTTGCGTACTAATCCTTGCGAGGCTTTTAAATCGGGGCAATGAGATCATTTCCTTTGGTTCTTTTTCCTTTGGTTCTTTGCTTCAATCCATTTCCTTTGGTTCTTTTTTTATATACATAGTGCTCCACTACTCTGCTACAAGTTGCAACGAAGGCAGAGTTCTCCGCAGAGCGGAGAACGCGATCGTGAACGGCGATTGAGTTAAAAAATTAGAATATTAAAAGTTTAATTAAAGGGGTGTGGCGTAGCAGGAACTTCGTTGACGGGAGACCGAATAATTATTTAAACGGGGAGCACGGTTAAGCGACGTGATTACGTCTCTAACTACCGACAAACTCCGGTCGCGACGTTTCAGGAATGACTTTATGTCAGGCTTATGAAAGTTTACGAGGTCTCCAAACGAAAACGATAACTTTGCGTGGCCTTCGAGTGTCCAAGCCGTGGCCATCACAAGCGACAGTTGCTGTTGGATGAAAAAGCGGCGGTGACGGGCTCGTTTAATTACGAGCCGAGCAATTTTCTCCCTGCTGCATTTAAAGTTTTGCAGCCAGGCCTCGCGACTCGCGAAAACCTCTTCGGGCGCGTAATCGACTGGATTTTTCCTCGATTATAGCGAATTCTTCACGGTTCGACTCATTCTTCAATTTTCCGCTGCCACCTAGGTGATCCGGGAATAGTTTTAATTCGTTCGGTTCAAGATACCCGTACACGGCTGCCCAACAAGTTTCCCCAGCATTCTGCGGCGCATTCATTCCGCGAAGCCTTTCGGCTACGTTTCCCTCGTTCTCCGCGGCTGGTAAAGGCGTGAGGTGATCTGTCCTCGGTGTAGCGCAACCGGGAGCGAAAGTAATCTAACTTTCGATGGGCAGAACTTTGCACGTCCAGCATTCCGTTTACTCGGCTTCCACGGGTCACTCGAGGAGGTTCGTACACCATGTAGACGGAGGTGTACATCGATTTCTCTTCTCGGAGAATGCCCGAGACTCCGGTCCGAAAGTGAGCCGATCGCGACCTTAATGCTGCACGATCTCCCGTTCCCACTGCGTGTCATTAACTTTCTAAAAAGATCAAACGATCTTCATGGGACGGCCGTGGGGAACGCGGGGAGAGATGAGGAATGGGACCGAGATTTGGACGACGATTCTCTTCCTTCGTAAGCGTCGATCATATCTTAATGGGCTATTAATTGTGTCGCTGGATTAGAATATCCCTTCGTTGCTTCTCCATGCGTTCTACCGAAGTTCCTATGCCAACTCTGATCGGAATACCACCGCCCCTTGAAATTTATCCAGAGCGAATCTATCCTCAACAATATTCCCCTATCTCTGACAGCAAACAGGGATGTTCAGACCCCACTGTTTTCAACGTCACACCCCGTAATTCCTTCGCCGACAATTTCGCCGTGAAAATAAACCCCTCGGAATACTCAAGAAGCGAGAAAGTCACGGAACTTGGATCGCGCCGTGAACGTACGGGCCCCGAACTTGGAAACAGATCCCCGGGCTTGCCTCGGGCCACGGTGGCGCACGTGTCCCGTGCAGTGGCACTAATTTCGTTGAAAGAGCTTAAGAGAGCGGGCTGGTCTGGCTGGATCGAAGGTTCGATGAAGGGACCGGGCGTCTGGGCGGCCCTCCCGCCGCTCACCACCGTCGGAAGTTTCGGCGAGGCTGGCTAGCAACGAGACACAGAAGACTTCCCCCGTGACACCTCAAAGCTTTACTCGCGGCTGGAGTAGCTCGTTTCCCGGGGGATGTTAGGGAGACAAAGATGAAGTGGAGTTATTCGCGCGGCCTGATCCCCGTGTACAGAGGCTTTCTCGTCTAACGAGTCCGCCTCCGGTTACAGTCCTTTCCAGAGCCCCGAGAGCAGCGAAGGACCTTTTACTCGGACCCTCCCGTGAAATAGCTGTAATGGATGTTTGTACAGAGTTTGTCGGCACGCCTTGCATACGGCCCGGAAGATCGATCGGCTGGGAATCGGAAGAAAGCCTCTCAGATTCCGAGCGACTGGACTCTGCTTTTACAGACTCGCGCGATGGAACGTGAGTGGGTGTATTTGTATTATAAATAATTTTGAAGAATGCGTCGAGTTTAATCCTTTCAGGAGCCCCGTGTTTTTAATTCCGCGCGAACTTCGTGGAAATTTAGCAATGAACTCCTGGGACTTATCCCTTGATAAATAACCCCCGCAACTCCACTAATCTTCGCCCCTTTCACTCGGCTGTGCGGTTGATGAAGATACATTGCTAGAGCTCGCGTGCTAGGCGATCTTACATCATCAACATCGAACCGCGCCGATATAATGGCCCCGAGGCTCCGCGGAATTGCCATAATGGCGTCATCACGCGAAATTGACCATTTCCAGCGTAATTGCAGTCACGCTTAACACCTGGCCATCTTCTCGCCTCGAATCTGCCGGGAAGATGTCCGCGTTGATTCGGAGAGGACAGCGCCTCCGATCCAATGCTCTGCCTGTCAGAGCCGCGGCCTGCGAGCCTGCTGGATCGAGAATAATTAACGCGCACCTCAAGAGGAATACATTAGCATACATCAATCTAAAATAAACGGCATATCCGCGGACGGGATGCGTCGACGCTTTCCCCGGCACCCTTTGTCTTTCCGCTTAGCTACTGCTGCTTAGTGTTCTCCGGCCACATTCTCTGTTCTAAGTAGCGCCTCTAAGTAAGCACGCCCCGGCAACGTTATTACACCATAATCGTTTAATCGAACCCTCTTGCCAGAATTCGGACGATGATAGAATAGCTTCCTAAAATTTCGTTAGCCTTATTTTGCAACATTGCAGGTAATACGCGATACCTCTGGAGAACTACGGCTATTCACTATCGCCGGGGTAGTCCGAAGCAACATTTCCAATTAATTTCCTCCCCCTCTGTCCCTTCGAAGCTTGCCCATCGCTGCTCGCAAAGTACCAAATAAAACTACACTCTTCCAAAGCCTATACACTCAGTAACGGCCCCTTAATCCATTGCAGACGGTCCAACTAAAAGGAAGCAACCGGCCAAAGGCTGCCCCCCCCCCCCCCCACCATTTCTGAAGCTTCTGATGCCAGGCGCAGGGGGTGGCGCAAAGAGAGAAAGCCCCTGCACCTAGCAACGAAACTTTTCGGAGACTTCTCGCGTTTCAGCGCAAGGAAGCCCGGGGGAGAAGCACGAACGGCAGAAAGGTGGCCGGGCGGTGGGGGTTTGGCCGAAGGGCGGAGGGTGTCGCGACTCTTTTCCAGCCGCGCACTCAATTTTCCACGGCTTAACCGACCCAGTGTTTCTTCTCTTTGGCCCGATCGAGTCGTGGGCCTCGGAGACCGCTCGTTTCCCTCGTTTAGCTCGCGCGCCACGGATTTCCCGGCGACGCCGATGGAAAGGGACGCCCCAGCCTCGTGGAACGAGAGTGGCAGGGGGTCGTAGCAACGCTCCAATTCGTTTTATCCGGTCGCGCCATCGATTACGCGGTATTTTCTGCGGATTAGTTTCCCGGTACTGTGTTCCTCTTCCGCGAGCCCCCTTTTTCCCTCGCGAAAATCATCCCTCCGGCGCGCTTGGCAAATTCGAGACTGTCCCAGGGGTGAATTACGAGGGGGGATGTAGGGCCATTTAACAGACGCTCGGCTTCTTTCATTTCTATTATTCCTCAGTATAGGGTGGCTTCTCGAAATTGTGCGGGGAAGAAAGTAGATCTGTGAACTACTTATTTCAAAGTCATATCCAGTTTTGCAAGCCCGTTGTTGCAGCACTGTGACACTATATCTGCATTGCGAATTGTTCCTCGGATGGCATCCCCGGGTTCGTGTCTAGCGCCGCGATATAGAAACTGCGCGAGCACACTTGGCAGTTCTACGGGGAGAGGACGTCGTGTCTTTTCGTCGAATCCCGTTTAATCTGAGCCGGGCCGTTCCACGGCGGAAGCTGTGTTTAATCCTGGCAAGTAAGCCGGGCGGTTCGCGTTTACTTCTGGCGCGGCTCGAGTGTCTTACAATCACCGCGTAGAGAATAGCTCTCCTGCGAGAGAAGAGGCGGCTGGCGGAAGCTCGAGTACGTTCCAGACATCGGTGGGATCGATTAAATGACACCCCAGAGGCACGGGATTTAGGAGGCGAAACTTTCTTCCCCGGGATTTCTCCGACCGCGGGGAAAGCATTCTCCCCGCGTCAAGGTTACGCGTTTTAAATAAAACTTGCCCGCAGTGGCGCGGGGCGTCGTGGCACGCGCGAGAAGCAACGCGAGATCACTTCATATACTAATCGAACTTTGCAATTTAAACGCGAACCGGTCGAGTTTCTGCGACCCGACGGAATCGTTAGCGGAGCCTTTGACGTGCCGCCGGTTCCGTTCGCCGACTCGTCGAGGCCCCTTCGAACCCCTCAGACCTTTGTCCGCGGCTCCGCTCAAAGACCTCGCCGCGGTGTTTATTTCGCTGCGTCTTTAACCGCCTCTGCAAACTTCCGCGTCTCCCCTTACGCCGCTGTAAAACGATTAACGTTCCCCGATGCCTTGGAGCGCCTGCCTACAGGAAGTTAATCCTTCTACTCGAAGGAATCACGAAGCTGCGGTAACTGGTAAACGTTCACATGCACCAAGAGACAGTAGCTATTCAGGTCGACATGTCGCGCATGCATTAGCGAACAAATTGTAGCATAGGTAGGGTAACAGAAGACTCGAAATCCCTTCCAACCGATAATCCTCCTCCTCCTCAAGTTCCCGTGCGATCAAAAACTTTCCCCAGCTGCGCAAGCTGAGCTGAAAGACACTCCAAAGTAACACCTCCTTATAGCCTACGAAATTCTCGTTCTTGAGCCCATTAACCTTAAGCCCCAAATCGCGCTGCAAGCAGCTTAACAATGCTCTGGCTAATTTCGCCACTACCTTTCCTCCCCGGAATGCTCATCAACCACCTATCCTCTACTATTATGAAACACTGCGCTGCATCTTCCCCGGAAGGCGTAACGGTCATCCAAGCTGCCTGCAGCCTCCGTTAAATCATCCCCCGGATCTCGTGGAGCAAATAACTCCTCCGAGAGTGGCGTTTTTTTTTTCGAATAAAGCTGCGGTACGCCCGTGGAATTGGCTATTCGCCGGCTCGCGGGAGCACCGGCCGTAAGATTCGCTCCAGGACGGCCCAGCGTGTGCGCCACCCCCTGGGAAGGGTGGATTAGGTCGGTTTAACGTGCGATCCGGGGGCAAGGGAGAGAAGCGGGGCCGCCTCAATCGCAGACGCGTCAAGGGGGATCTCCGCGTTGAACGTTGCTCCTGAAGGCCCGTTCAGATGGAAGCCACGATTAATCGAGACGCCAAGAGACTGGCTCCGGGCCACCCCCCTCCCCCCCCCCCCCCCCCGCCACGAATTTCCTTGCTCCCTCGAGCATCTTCCTCTCCCTTCGCCCTCATAACCCCCAGTCATTCTTCTTACACCGTGCTGTTTCGAGTTCGAGTCCTTGGGATTAATTTCTCGGTACCTCGGGGTGGCTTTTAAAGACGAAACTAGTCAGAGATTTTGGAATTTCCCCCCTCAAGGAATTTGAATACTTTAGAGCGTTTTCTCCGTAAGTTTCAGTGCATAAATCGTTTTTATTTCCGCTCGCCCGTTAACGCGGAATGTTCAGCGGTTATTTGCGAAATGCGTTACAAAGGGTCGATCGCCGAATTTCCATTTTCGATCAGCTGGAACACGATTCCGCGATTAACCGTTTGCTCGTTTGCTTGCAGGTGAGTGCATTACATTCTGTCCACCGGAACGTTTCGCCGTGATCAGCGATCAACGTGCCCGTAAGTGATTCCATGAAACTCGCTTTATACGATAATACATTAATTATCGCCCGATCCGGCTGTTTACCTGCCGTTGATTTTATTTACGCGGTTAATGGCCGCCGCCCAGCTCGCACTCATTAATACGGCCGATTTATGACAGTTAAAAGCGAGCCGGCCAGCGGGTCGACGTTAACCGGAGCGTCGATTTTCCAGCGCTAATTACGTGCACGCGCGTGACGCCTCGGCACCGCGTCTTGTCGCGGCGACGCCCGGCTGTAGGCATCGAGCCTGGAGGCCCGCCAATTTTTCAACCCGCGGCTTTGTTGCGTGTAGCCAATTACGCGGGCATCGCTGCCCCCCCCCCCCCGCCCGTCGCTTTGTCCCCGTGACTTTTCCTCGTGCAGGTATAATACGTCAGTGGCGGCACGATAGCCCGTCGCCAGCGATTCTCCTTTGTTCGCTTCGCCGGGCCACCATATTTCCCGATAACGCTCCACCGTTCGTGTCGAAAGGAGCGCCGTGCACGTGGAAACGGTCGAGCAGCGAGCCATTACGGTGTCACGAAAGATTCTAGCTCGTTGGCACGTTGCACCGAGTCCCCCGCTTCCCAGAAATTGCCAATTATCGAGGCGGTGCTGTATCCTAGACGCTAACTAACCTTCCGTACGCGGGGGACGCACTCGCACCTCGGTGGTAGAAATGGGAAGAAGCGTATTCCCCGTTCGTAAAGCGGGGGGAGGGGGGGGGCTACAAAGAAATACCTGCAGGACAAGGATCCCTGGCGGAGTTATCGCTCGAGGACGAGGCTGGCTCGTTACGCGAGGACGACGCCGTGGGCGAGCCCGTATCGAGCCGCGAATTGGAGACGCGCCAGTTTTTCCATTCCCCCGTATATTTTTCACCTGCCCGCTACCGGGCTTTTGTTCCCGGCCAGGCAATTACGCCTGTGTGCATCGTCCGTGGCTGGAAAATCCCGACGGGGGGCCAGGTTTTGTTTCGACTCGCACACGCACGCCCTGAAATTCCGCATGCGGACGGGGCTGCTCGTTTCAGGCCCCTTTGTGCGCCCGGTTTCGAAAAAGGACCGCCGATATATTCTTCCAGCGTCACCCCGCCAGACAGGGAATTTTTTTCCACCCTCCCTCCCTGCATTCATCTCATCGCCCTATCATCCAAATTTCTGCTTCCCAACCCCGGGCGCGTCTTTGTCGCGCGCTCGTGACCCGATACTCGTGAATTCTCTCTGTTCCATCCGCCGAGCGGGTGTGCTCCTTTTCTCCCTTTGAGACGGGGTTTGTTCACCGGAGGAATTTATCGCTCGAGCACCGGCGTGTCATCAGCCCCGGCCATCGAAGAAAGTGTATTGTAAATCAATGCGACGGGATGGCAGTGGGGGGTGGGTCGGTTAGTTACGGGAACGAGAGGTGTCTAGCACCGCGGAGAAGGGCTCTCGTTTAAGGGAAGACGGAAAGGCGACGGTAGTCGCGGGGCACCGTGCTCGTGGTTTTACGTAAGCGGCGTTCACCGGCGCCTTCCATTTAGCTTGCGAAAGTCTCGTCGCGATAGGCTGCGCCCACATAAATCCGACGCTCCGCGGCTGTGCCCGCAGATTGCGATCTGCATTTCACTTTCGGCCGGTCTCGCGGCCGACGAGCCGCGCCGCTTCGCGCCGTCGTCCCACCCCCCTCTCCGGATTAGAACGCATTAAACCCCGGTGATTAATGCGAGCCGTCAATGGATCGCGCACCGTATTACTCGTGTAATTGCACTTCACGATATTTCATCGTTCTCGCGCGAATAAAGGACTGGCTGCCTCCGGGCCAGCCGATGGGCGCCGAATGTCAGAGTTCGGGACAACGCTGGGAATCGATCACGTTGTCGAGGCTGCTTTCAACGAGGCTCGATCACGCCGCTGCTGGAAGAGGGGCGCACAGACGGCGCGGAGAAAGATAAATGTCCTTAATTCGAGAGGCCATGGAAATTCCCGCTATTTAAGGGACCAACGTCCTTTGTCACGAGTCACCAGACGTACTCTAGACCCCCCACCCCCTCCCCCGCCAACCCTCCGGCGAACTCACCCCTCGCGACGGTAGAGCGTGGCTCTTTTAAAGTCGGAGTAAATCTTATCGGAAATTGTTAAGACTCCGATGCAACGTAATGCCTACTGATTAGGCTCCGTCCCCCCAGCCATCGTCTGGACGCGACGTCTCCGATAAAAGGAGAGACCACCTCCAGACGATCAGCCGGGGTGGGAAGGCGGGGGATGGCTCATGAACCAATAATCTCGCGAAAATCCTCGACCGCCCTCGATGCTGCTCTCGGGGAAGAAACGGGGGTCGCTGAAACGGGACGAAGAGGAGGAACGTCGCGAGAAAAGCGGATGGGTAAAAATACGGGGAAAGGGAGCTTAATGAAAGAGAGACGCATTAAGATAGTTGGGGGGATGCGCGTGCTTGACGGAACCTTACCGTTTGAAAGATCTCTCGACGATTTGGCTTACTTAATTCAGTAGTCAGCGTCGATGGTTTCGGCAAATGATTGTCCAACTGCGGGGGAATATCGTATTTCGGGAAATCGATGAAATAGAGGCGAGTCTTTGTACCGTTCATGTAGTGGGTGTTAATTGAGCGCCATTTTGATGGAAATTGGCGTGGTATTTTGACGACATTAAGGACGAATGAGGGCAATTCGTGGATCATCAAGTTTCACTTTAGTTTCGCATCGCGAGTGAAATTTTATTTGAAATACCCCCCCCATAATTGGTGGATGAATGTTATATTGTATATAGAGGGGAGTTCGATCGATGGCGATGCAAAGCCAAAGGTTCCACTAGAAAATTTAAACGAATCGTTCGTACCATCGTAAATTCTAGGATATCCTATACAGGACAAAGGGAATTCGTTGCTTTCTCGGGGGAAACCGTTCGCGGAATTCAATTCGAGCCGCTCAGACTGGCGTCGTTTAAGGACGAAACCGTATTTCATTATCCCCCCAACACGGAGTTTCACTTTAAATTAGTCTCTTTGTGTACGCCTGCGTAAACAGAACTGCTTCTTCCGGTCTGGAATTAACGTCAGCGCTGTTTCTCCGGATCCACCTAATTTCTCGTGGGAATCGTAGCATTCGATCGATGGAATTCTTCCCGAGCTATCATTTTCATCGAGTATTTAAAGCCCTGCCCGTTGGAAGCCTTCGACCCTTGCCGTTCGTCTCACAGCGACTAAAAGTGGCCGGGGCAGCCTTTAACTTTCGTAATTACGCCGCTGGTCCGACGGTCGAAGAGGAATAATCGCGCTGCACCGTGAATAATTACAAGTGGCAATCGACAATTCCCCGCGTGTTTCGCCCATTACAGCCTTCCTGTCGCGGCAAGCGTTGGAACTAATTAGGAAACTCCCCGGCGTGTTATAATTAATATTTATCGCGGCATCTCCGCCCCGACGTTACGCGGGATCGTTCAATTTGCCACTGATTAATGTCAGTGGGTCGAAGAAGTTGCGGGCGCCGCGCGGCGAAAATCGCATTAATTACCGTCGAGTTTCAAATTACCCGAGTCGCTAAGTTCGAAACGCATCGACGTCTCGGCGAGATTCTTCCTCCCCGTCGGTGGCTCCGAACGGGCGCCGGATGAAATTATCTGAAACTTTCGCTGATTGCCAAGCAGGCCAAATAGACGATCCCGTCGATTATAAAGTTGCCGGGAAAAGGAGAGAGGCACGAAAAGTATCCGTCTATAGACACGACCTGCAGAACGTCCTATCTTAATCGATCAGCCGCGGAGTATCGTCGGGATTCTGCCCGATACCCAAAGAAAATATTTCCCATCAAAGGAAACGTGCCTTGAACTTTTTAATCTACCTTATCGACTCCGTTTCGTATTCAGTGAATTAATTCCCCTTCGACCACAGAAAACTTGCCAAGCTAGGAAGATGGGGTGTCTGAAAATTTGTATTCCGAGGGACGGGTATTTCCGAGCGCGCGTCGAAAAGTTTACCAAGCCGAGAAGGAAATAAGTAAGCTAAGGGGTAGAAGGGGTAGATTCCTGGTCTCAATCACGAACCCCCGTTCACCCCCGTCGCCATCGTCGTTCGTGAATTCTAGTTCCGCGTCGTCAACGTCGGAATTAATTTATACGATCTCGTTTTCCGCCGTGAAGCACCTGTTAAAGCAATCTTCCGGGCCATCGACGTTTATACCTATTCCCCAGCGATTAAGTCGTATTATTGTTAAACAGTTTGCGCTGGGGGGCGCGGGACGGCGGCGCGGGCTACATTTCACAAGTTTGACAAAGGCGAGACGACTAATCCGCGATAATCCAGATTGCCGTTGACGAAAGAACGGAACGGCGAATATTAACAGGCAACGGATTGCCGGGGAAATAACTCGTTTCGATGGAATTCGTACAGTGGTTCCTTGACGGAAGAGGATCCCACGGCGTTGATCGGCGTGACGTCTGTCACCGCGGCACGATCGCGGCCGATCCGTACGACAGGGATTAAATTAATTCAGTTGATCCAATTGATTCGAACGGCGGGGTTGATTCAGCTGGTTCAACACTTCAGGGTGCATTAGCGGAATCGAGAAAGCAAACGGGACATATTTGCTGACCCTGACTGGCTGAAATTCCACGATCGTTGACGGATGATTTGACGTTTGTGCTTGCGACAATCAATACTGTGGTGAATCGATACTAATCGTGAATCGCGAAGGGACACTGAGCGCTGTTTCAACAAGTTTCCTTGATATCTAGCCCAACCCCACGAGTCGTTCTTGACTGATTAAAGATGGAATAATTGAAGGGTAAAACATTTCCAGTTTGCTTGTTCCAACCTGATCGTATTCGTTCTTAATCGACTAAGCAGTACGAATGTAGTTATCAGAGTTGTATACATTGTCCTTATCGCAATACCCGTAACTAAGGCGGCTGATTAAACCAGCCCGGTGCCATTTCGCCCAGCGGTTCCATTTCGCTGGCCGACGACTGCATCAGTTTCATCCACCTTCCATTCTACCTAATGATCCGTAAACAGAATCTCGCGGGAAAGAGATTCATGCGCATGGGCAATTGGGATTGCTGCACGCAATCTCTATTCCCATTATCGCGTTTAGACTTCAGGGATCATTCAGAGCTCGACGAATTTCCAAAAATCGTAGCAAGTACAGAAGGAGGAAGGAAATCTACTTCGTGTCATTAAATGAATTATCTGCTACTGCGACGCAGTTAGCGATTGTACCCAGCGTATATCGCCGAGGAAACGTTTCAGTGTTTCTAAACTAGCAGCGTCTCGAGTGCCATTTTTCTGCCCCACTCTCAACAGAGCCATTCTACCAAGGAAAACTCAAACTTGTTGCGGAGTAAAGGCAATTCCACGGCCAGAAGGGGTTCTCGAGGAGACCGAATTTCGGGCGGTTCTCGGTAAGCTTTGTCCTCGCCAAGCTCGCGGTGTCAGCCGCGACAGGGTACAGGTGCGACCAATTATCGTTCCGGGCGTAATTATCGCGCCTCGTCTCGCCCCGGCCTGCCACGTGGTAACGGCGCGTTACGAATGAATCGCGATAATTAGAGAAAGCGTGGCCACCACCTTGTCTCGTTGCTCGTGTGTAGCTGGCAGGCATCGCCGGCGACTTGGCCGAGGATCCGCAAGCCGGAAGAGATGCGGACGGGGGGGGAACGAGGCGGCAGTGTCTTTTATATTCGTCGGGTCTCGTGCAATCTTAATGAACACCGGCTTTTCATTTTACTCTATATTTCCCTTTTTGTTTCGCCCGACCCCTTCCTCCATCCGCCCTCGCCTCGGCAACGGAATTCTTTAATCCGGAAGAAAAGAAAGTTTCTTGAAGCCGACGGAATTCCGAAGAGAGTCGGGGCGCGCGCGCCCCCCCCCCCCCCCCGAGGAAATTATTATTACCGCGCCACGCGGCCCAGTGTCATTTAATTTTAATTTAATCGAGGGACGAGGGGGTCGGCGGGAGGGTGGCCTCGCCCCGTAGGAATTCATTAAACGTTCAGCGCGGAAAATTTTTGTTAGCCGCCCGCTCTCTTAATTTGCGAACCTAATGCAATTTAACTTTGGCTCCGTCGGGTTAGAATTTAAACGGCCTGATTAGGATCTGTTCCACCAGCGACGCCGGTTTTTTTAATCCCCGTTTCTCGAACTCTCGCTGGAACGATCTACCGAAGAGAAGGAACGGAAGCATCGAGGGGGGCCGTTTTTTTCGCGACGAATCTCGCAGCACGGCGGTGACTACATAAGTAGAGCATTTCCGTTCGACGTAATGGGGCCTCCGCGTAGAATCGTTGGATGTAAAATGACTGTGCGTAAGCGTGGAGAAACGGTGCAAAGGTTCCCACTATTTTTCGAGCCTTTCGAGCGCTTTCTCATGGAGAATCTCAGCCCGCTACAATCTCGTCATCGTCAATGGAAACGTCTACGTCGGTTCCATTCGAAATTTCCTTTCTACTAATTTAGAATAACAGAAGGTCCAGTGTCGTTTAAACTTCTCACACCGTTAAACGGACTTCCATTTTCCGCAGTGCAGCTGCTGGTTGGAGGTTTCTACGAAACCTTTCCGAAAGCTCACGCACGCGTTAGCTGTTGCTTAACGTGGCCTTAATCGCGCGCGTTGATCAGACCTTCATGCATGGCAAATATCCTGGATATGCTATTTTTCAGGGCACAGTGGTATTTAACGCAACGCGCAGCCTTCCGATTATACTTGCCTCGGGATTAATCGTCACTCTTAACTGGCCACCTTTGACTTTCAAGACCCTCCATGGCTTTACACGCGCCCCGCTCGCCCCTGCGTCGCAATTACGCTCGTAATTCGCCTCGGAACGACGCCGGGGCTATATTCAACCGCATAATGGTTAGCAAAATGCCGTTGAATTATGCGACACGTTAAGGTTCCGTTGAATTTCGCGTTTGCGGAGGCCTGCACGCGCGGCCGGCAATTCTCGTGTCGTTTCGTTGCGTTAATCTGACGGGTCGGGCAATTTTTTTAGGAGGCACAGGGCGGTTATACAAATTTCGCGGGGAAATAAAAGCGCGATTCCGTGGATTCGCGGCGGCTCGTTACCCCGCTCTCGCGCCACCGTGACCCCTCTTTTACGATGCTGTTTTACGCGAATTGTGCCGCTTTGACGATGTTTAATCGCCGATAAAAAGAGCGACCGAGCCCGGGGGCCGAAAGTAAATTGTAATGCAATTCGCGTGTCCGCGGCCACGTGACTGTATTTCTCGCGGTGATGGAGAGAGCAATTCGCGCGACCATTTTCATCATTCTGAATGGACGATTTTTACGCAAAAACGCCCCGCGCGATTTGTCTTCATTATTATTTTTTTTTTCATCTTTTTCTGTATTTTTTTTTTTCGGGCAATGCAGTTTATCATCCCGTGGTCTGCAGTTGTCGACGCGCCCGCTGAACGGCCGGCCAGCGAGTTCGACAGTTGCCGGAGCGGAGAATTGAAAATTTCACGCGCGATCGGCCGCGTTTCGGCGCCGCGTACAAAAAGAGAGGAATCCCTGGTGCGCGCGATTTTTCGCTCGCGGAATGGCACGGTCGAGGCGGGATCGTCGAAACGTTCGAGCGTCGAGATATCGAGACTTTGAAGCGGCCGCGATAATTGGAAACTATACGCGTGCCAGTGGAGAGATCCTCGAGAACGGTCTGCGCATAATTAAGAGGCTTAATTATTCAACTCTCGATCGGCTCTTTGTACGGCCTGGCTGCGGCGTAGCGCGGACTTGCGGGCTCTTTTTCACGTTTCCGTGCCGCGATCGATTATGTCAAAGACCGGCAAAATTCAGAGAAAACGTGTTCGATTACAATTATCAATTCAACACTCGAGGGATGATTCTTCGTTTGCAGTGTTTCGTTTATTAACACTTTCCCCTTAATCCTTCCAGTCTTTCGTTCATTAACACTCTCCTCGAAGCATTAAAGACAGATTGTTAAGGTGGGATCCCTGACTTCGGTAAGGACGTTATTATATAAGATTGTAATCAACTCTCACGGAGACACTTAGTGCTTTGTTCATCGTTTAAGTTTAGTTTAGTTAACCCAGTTATCTAGTTATTATTGGCTAATTCATTCATTGTTCAGACTCTGTAATTTGCATCTGCCTTGTTTTGTAAACCATGAGGATTCCCCGTAAAATCAATAATAATAATAATAATAAAAAAGTGCCTCCACAAATATTCAAACTTGACCATTAAAAAGTATGAGTACACCATTATTAGTAAAGTATGTATAAAGCTTGCCTGTCTGCTGATATCCTCGTCGTGGTCGAGCATTTTAGATTCCCTCGATGTTAGTCCCCGATCCAAGATGTGTTCGAGCAAGTTTACCGAAAGTGTCGCGCACAGGCTCGGCCGACAAGCTGACACGCGCGTGCACCCCGAGGTCCCACGCCATCGAGCCGCATATTTATGCGCATTACTCATGTAACCTTGTTCATATCAGAGCGGGCGTGTGCAGCAGGCGCGCTTTAAGCGCAACATATTTTCCTGGTTTTTGATTAATGGTCCCGCGGGCGTACGAGCGAGCTAGAGGGCCATTAGCGTCCTCGAAAGCTGGCTAAAACCTTCCGAGGTACCTACCCTGGTCACGCGCAAGATGATTATTCGTTTGTTGCGCCGAACTTCTGGCGCAAAATTGCAAGAAGCTGGTCACGGTCCCGTCTGCGCGCCCTCGAGGCTTCGCTCTGTCGAGCAACGCTCTGTGATTCCTGTGTGTAGCGTACAGAGAAAGAGAGAAAGAGAGAGAGAGAGAGAGAGAGAGAGAGAAATTTCGTTTGGCAGTATCACGGGTAGATAGTGCATTAACGTTTCCCTTAATAGATGATTCAATTGGGATGGGATAGCAGTCATTAAAGCGTTGAGATTTCTCGCGGAAAGTTAAGCTACGTTCCCACGTGTGCAATATATGGCGCGTAGAGCACTTGGGACACTGAAACGGGGTTGCTTTTTCAGGGCAGCGCGCATCGAGCGGGCGGAAGTTTAGGAGGAATGTCAAGTGCGTTCTGCTCCACATGTTGCACACGCGAGGATGTTGATTGAAGCTCCCTGAGTTCGATATTACGCACCGCTCTTGAAATTCTCTCCGAATCGCAGTTAGAAAAAAGGGTTCGCAGGCATAGCTCTTTCGCGCAGTAGTTGGTCTCAACGATAAGTCAGCCGAGCAATTGTTCGCAGAGATAGGAGTGAAATTCGCGTATGGATAGCCTGGTATAGGATTCTCAGGCTACAGAGACCTCTATTCGGTGTTTTACAACACTTTTCAGGAACAATGATTACTCCCTTTAAATGGCCTCGCTCAAATTGCACGCGAGCTGCTACGTTTTCATTACAAGTGCCACGAACGGGGGTTGATTTATTATTAAACAGCCATCGAATCCCGCGATAAATTCACGCGTTACTGTAACTTTCCCAACGGTACAGTTTACAACGATTTATGCTTCTTATCTCCTGGCCGTTGCCCGCTTTAACCGGGGGCCTGAATGGCTATTCGCGTGGGTATGAATGGTGTAATACTTTTCTCCGCGAGAACATCGCCCGAGAGAGAAAAGTTGCGGTGAAATCAGAAACGTCCAAACACCGGGCACGAGGATTTGCATGGTATTCTTCGAATGAATTATCGCCTGACCGTCGTGGACCGGATCTAGCCGTCGGAAGCCGAACCTGTATTCTACATTAACATAATATTTTCGCGTACTTCCGCCCGAAAGCGTAGCGTCGGCTCGCGGCTCGTCGAGCCGCGCGGTCTGCACACTTAATTTCCCTTAAAATCGATAACTCATCGATCGCGGTCGTTTCGACGATTGTTCCTCATTCAATGCCCCCGTGCACCGCTCCCAGGAATGTCAATGGCGGCTCCCGACCACCGTTTCGTAACACCGCTCTTCTCCCGTGGAAGGTGTTTTTTTTTCGCGGGCCCAGAATCGAACTCGACTATACGGCTAATTAATTCATCCTCGCCGTGGCCATGCATTATTAATAGGCCATCTAGTGGAGTGATAAATTGTTTACGACGCCTGCTCGCTTTCACACCCATCGCCAGCGACTCGTGACCGGGCCGATTCCTCGATAACGCACCCAATCTATTTTTCAACGAGCAATTAACCCTCGTTCCAGCGATTGCGGCACCGGCTGGCCTCGCGCGGCCAGCGAAATGTCCAAGAAGCGACCGGCAATTGTTTACGGTGGCTTCGGCCCGCTCCGCGCGGTGTCTCATTCCGCGCATTCCGTTCCGACGCCCTCGTAATGTTCGCTTTACGAGCGCCGAGGCGCGGTCACCGCCTCGTTGTTGCAGCAAGGCGTGTGCGACTCGCGGCGTCGCGCCTCAAGGGCGACCGGTCCAGAACAAGGCCACGAGCGTAATCGCGCCGGCTATCAAACAGTCAGCGCACCGTTACGCTTCGCTCTCGCTACTCCCCCGCAATTCCTCCGCAGGACAGAAACGTTTCCCTGCCGCTCGCTGGCGATGGTAATTAACCGGGCTTTACACCGTTCCCGTGCGGTTAATTTAGCTGCTATGCCGCCGTGAAAAGTTGCATTATTATATTCGAGTTCGCGGCAACGGGCGAACGTGTTAATAAAGTAGCAGCGTTGAACAGCGGGGTCGATTGGTCGACGTGAATCGTTCAACGAGTCCACTCGATCGCCACCGCCTCGACGCACCTCGATTTCCGTCCGCAGGAGAAGCGTCGCGTTTGCAATTTCGCGAATTCACGGGAGAGCGAGCCGGGCGCTCGCGGACGCAGGCTACGTGACCGTCCAGACGAGCCCATTGCGCCAAATTAAGGACGCGGGCTATTTAACTTGCTCCGGAGATAATTCGCGACAGCATCCACGAGAGTGAACAACCGCGGAGTTCTTATTGTGAGTAAGACGACCATTGTGCCGCGATCTTTTCGACGGTGAATGTTTGCGGTTGCAACGCTGCTGTTTGCCGGAAAGTAATTCCCCAGAAATGCCTGGAAGCTCGTCTAACGTGACTCGTTGTGCGAGTAGCTTCCTTTTTAGAAGACCGAAGATATTTAATGGTCAATGCTTTGCTTTCGATTCGCGCAATTTATATTTACGGACATCGTCCGTCGTTCTCAAATACGAACTCGTAAAATTAGAGGCTCGTCGGTATGCAGGCGTTTGGGGTGAAAAATTTAGACGTCCGGATCGACGTAATTCGATTATCACGCCTCTCGATCGCGCGCCGCCTGACGTGTCGATTACCATTGTAATGGAACACAAAAGATTGACGATAACTGGCGGCTCTTGTTCAGCTTCTATCGATAGAAGGATCGTCGTGGCGAATTGGAAGAAGGGAAGAAGAAAAGAGGCTCCGAGGAACCGCGTAGATATTCCCCTGCTCGCGGGGAAAGCGTCATTGGATCGGATGTAATCGGAAATATAATTACACTCGACTTCATTGCCCATCTTCTCCAGCTGGAAAATTGTTCGCCCGAGCCTCATTTCTCAGCATTCTCTCTCTCTCTCTCTCTCTCTCTCTCTCTCTCTCTCTCTCTCTCTCTGCTTTATATAATCCAGCAGTACGTTCCTCATACTTTCCATGGGAGCAAACAAACTCGCGGGAGATCATCAAGGAAGAACCATTAGGAGGGACATTAGACGGTTGCGAACTTTCAAATCACGTTCTCGCTGCGCGCCTTCGTGGAACGTGTTCCACATAGAAAAACGTTCTCACAGACCATCGCTTGCCCTCGGTTATGTAATTCCTCTGCGCCAATTAATATCCAAGAACCGTTCGGGTTCATCTGGCCTGGCTCGTCCTTCTCGCCCCTCCCGCCGTCGTCTATTTTCTCGCTCGATATTCCGCTCGCTACTTTCTCTTCCCCCTTCCAACGAAGCGGCTCGATCGTCCGCGAGGAAGCGAGCAAAAGCTGGATAAGTAGCTTCATCGATTGTTTCGTGCACAATACCCGTCCGACCGAAGGATGGATCGTGGAAACGGTGTACCCACCGTGAGATTACTTGTGTTCTTCCACCCTCGTGGCCACCAAGGCCGTTTACCCTCTAGCTCACCCTCCCCTCGATCTTCGAACAGTCAGGACGGGTGTCGCCTGTTCGAATCAATATTTTTGTCGAGACCACAAAGCTGCTCTGCCCCTGTCGCGAATGAAGGGAAGCTTCGCGCGAGAGCCGATTAAGGGATAAGGGATCCCTATCGATATCTGAAATATCTGTGACTGTAAGCGGCGACTTCTGTTCACGGGTGTATTCCCCTTTATTTTCAAAGGCAACGGGAAACGAAGCCACTCGAACGCCCGACATTCCGCGTCGTCGCTGCATCTCGCGGATAAATTACGATCGCTTTTTCTCCCGCGGCACTTTCACCGACGAGTAGGCTTCCTTTCCTCGATCGAGACACCTTTTCAGTTGCACTCGCACCAGCGAGCCAGATTGGGATGAAAGTTTCCTCGAGGCCGCAGCGAAAATACCTAATTCTTGCGAAAATCAGGCTCGCGCGGTTCTTGCGCAAACGAACCGGTCTCGGGGCGCACGGTGCCAGTAGCTTAACAGTTCACCGAAGCGGAAATGATTATTCATCTCGCGGTTACAGCCTGATTATCCCACGCGTCATCGTCCGAATAGCGTTACCGGGATTTCCTCGACGCGGTGGAGAAATATGAGCCCACTTTCTCCGCTCAGCTCCGAATTATCGTTTAGCCAGGGTCGATCCCAGCGGGACCGTGGAAAAAGAAAAGGTACCAGCCAGCTCGCGTGCTCGCGTCATTACCTTTCACCGTAGGTGTTCGGTTACAATGCGACCGAGCTTTCCGGCGAATCGCCGCGTTAGAAGCATCCTTTCACTGGACTAGCCTCTCGAGAACCGTTGCTACGTCGATTAATGGTTGCACAATGCTGCGAGCAGCGGTACCTGCCCACCCGCAGTTCATTTCGATCTGGCAAGCGTGTAATCCTCCACGTTTAATGGTACACGCATTTGGATACCGTTGCTATCAATTTCCTCTATGAATTATCTCAAAACGATTCCCCTTTACTTCACTCATCGCGGCGCACTGCTCGTCCAATTCCTGCCGATGAAAAAACAGCGAGAAGTAAGTCTCGGTCGCCGGGACTCGTTGCATTGTATTTATCGCTCCCCGTTCGCGGAAGTGACGCCAAGGAGCCCGCGGAGCGTAACTCGGAAGCACGCGATTAATCCACTTTTAATAATTACGGAATATAAACGTGGGAGGGGAGCGCCCATCGAAGGGAGCCATTTGGATTCCGGCCAAATTTCTCGTCTCTCGTACGGGCGAACGGGGTTTTAAGTTCGATTGCCAGCGCACCTAGCCGGGGGCGTCGATAATGACGACGTGACGGCGTTACCGAACCGGAACGTCGTTAGTACTTCGCCAGACAGTCGGATAGGTGCGATGAAAACATTTCAACTGGCTGGTGAAGGAGCGTGGGTGAAGTAATATGGAATATAGGCGAGATACCGGCACTATAAGGGTCGTAAAGTCAAACATCTTTTATACAGAGGGCTGCGAAGATTTCCAAGGAGTAACGTGCCTGTCGAAACTTATGATTAGTCGAAGCCGAACTTCTGATCTAAACTCGAACTTTCCCTTTGACAGCTCCTCCCGTGCCACTTAAGAGCAAAGTAGGCGAGCTAACAACAACGCTAATTAGGTATAATAACGCGACGCGGAACTGGAGTAAATGAATACGGTTCGCCAGCAGAGTTCAAGGGGCCACTCGCTCGATACTGCGATCCAGTAAATATTTGCCGCGACTGTCGAGGAACATCGAAAGTTCGTCGGGGGATAAAAGCTCGTATCCGCGAAGTAACGATTCACTTTCGGGGCGGATGAACGCAAACGTGACCTTGCCGGGTCAAGTCGATAACGACGTCGTGACGAGGGGTCGTTGAATGGCGGCGTCGTTAGTATTTCCATGAATACGCGAGTTTCGTCAAACTCGCTAATTCCAGACGGCGGGATTCTCGAGCCTGACATAGTTCGCGTAATGACGGGCCATGCAACGCGATAAGAAACATTTAAACCCCCTCATCCCCATTCGAGGGAGAACCGTATTGTGTTATCGCTTCGCGCAACATTCCAGTAATGCGCAACTTGCGTTCCAAGTTAGAACGACGCGAATTCGATCGGCCTGAATTGGTCCTCGAATACTTAAAATTACACGCACATTTAAATCTTTCGATCTTGACATCTCGAGACACTTGAAACCCGCGAAAGGAAGGACAGAAGGCGATACAATTTTAGAATGTATCGGAGGACAGAAGGAAAGTACTGGGAGGTGACCGTAGATTCAATCTAGACCAGCGCCCACTCCGGCCTCCAGCGGAATCGTCACCGCTCGGACGTGGCCAACGATCGTTCCAGGAAACCCGTGAACTCGATTCAAGCCGCATTCCCGAATTCCCCCCTCGCTTCGACGGGCGATCGCGGTTTCCAGTGCAAACGAGGACGCGAGGATGATTCGTGAAAGGTGGTCGCCGATTCGGATCCGTTCCCTTTCTAGGTTACTTAACGAGCTGAGCATTGCGAAACACATTTCTGGCCTCTGTCGCAACGCTCGGCGCCCCCGACGTTCGGCGTCGTCGGGAAACTGGCCAGGTATTCGCGAAACGTTTGATCTACAATCTGGAATTCAGAATCAGTGTTCGTTTGCCTCGTGTTACTGGACCCGTGACTGAGCTTTCCAAATGATATCTCGCATTTATAGTTGCCGAGAGCTTTAAACGTCCTGTCGTAAGAGATCAAAGGTTCGTCGCGTGGAAATTAACATCTTTATCTCGCGAGTTCTTTCAGTTACGCTTTCATTAAAATTATGCCTGTTTCCTGGTTGAAATCTGTGCCCACGTTCTCGTTACGGAACAAAAGGCACGACAGTCCCTTTCAAACATTTCCGCGTAACAAAGTGAGCGAACTCCCAAAGGATATTACTGAAACCCGGCATCCAGATAATTCACTATGTGTGGAGGCTGAAGCGACTAGACTCGTGTATCGAAAGCCAGCCCCTTCTTTCACCGGCTGCTAAGTGAAACTCATTAACGCACAGACCCGCGACGGGGCAATAATATCATCGTTCCGAGCCTCGAATGTAACTCGACGTTTAATTAAAGCGGAGCCTCTCGCTGCTGCTGTTGGCATAGCGATCCCACCGTCTTCTAGAACATCCACGAATTCTTTGCCCAAACAGACCGGGAAATATTAATTCCAATCGTGCCGTGGAATTTCATTACAACGACGAGCGCGTTTGTCGCGACTGGAATCGCGCGGACAATCATCGACTCCATGGCTCAGTCTCGATCGTGTGCCACGCCATTTTTCCCCTTTCTCCAATTATTACAGCCGGACCATTTAGTTTCGAAAGTCGCTAATTCACTCCATGCAGCTTCCGTTTCATCGTTATCTTGGAAATTACTGTAGATTATCTTCTACCATCCAGAGGCTCGAAGTAGGAGTTAGTAAAGGCATGCTCTCCATTAGGGGCAAGCATATTACCTACACCATCTCCGTTACCGCGGAAAGAATGTTCTCCCATGGAAATGGGGGCTAACTCGCAAGTTTCACGCGGACTTAGCCCTCAGCAATTTGCATGACGCATTACGTATGTCAAGATGCGTCCCCCGCTGATGTATAATGCATGGGCCCTCTTTAGCATTTTATCGCGGAGCACTCGTGCCCGCAATTTACGTTCAAAGGCCCCGCGGCCAAAGGGCGAGCCCCTCGCCGTCCCATCGATTTACATATCGCGTAATTAAATTTGCTCCGGCGCAATCTCGGTGAAGAGCGAATCGTCAAACCCGAGGCCGCGGCGGGACTTGAAAATGCCGGGACGTGGAGCGCGCCGCCCTCGACGATTCTTATGGCGTACACGGGAAATTCCAGACGAGCGTGACGCGACGATTCTTTTCGCGATAAGATTACGTCTCTGTTTGCCACTCTGTTTCCCCCTGTTTTCTCGTTCAAATAAAACGAGCTACTTTTCCTCCGCGTCACGGAAAAACCCTCGTCCCTTTTGCCACTTTATTAGAAGCCCCATTTCCGCGTTTCCCCGCTAGCTCTCTTACCGCCGGCGTTCTTTCTTTGCCGCTGGCTAGGAGTTCGCGGCGCACGCTGGCGTTTGCGGTGCTTTACGGTCGCGTGCCCAAGCATGATTCGTGATCGCTGCGAAATCTGAGGTACATCGAGCGACTACTCGCGAGTGCGAGCGACAACGGCAAGGGAAATGTCCAGGCAATTGATAATCTGCGTTTTTAAACGATCGCGAATCGTAGAGGGCCTCGACGGGGGGCAGATTGCTCGTCCGCGTGTATGCACGCTGTCAAATCACAGAGACGCGGTAGAATCAACGCGTGAGCAGTAGGATCGGACGATTATCGCGCGTTTGTCGACGGTAACTACCGAATACGCGCAGTAGAAAGGGACGGTCGGTGCACAGCCACAGCGGGATCGGGTGACCCGGCCTGCGTTTGCGTTTCACTACAGTTGACAAATCATTATCGTGGTTTGGTTAGACTCTATACGACGCAGTTTACCGCTGCCACTCCCCTGGAACCTCTACTTATCTCTCGGGAATAAAAGAGTCTCTCAAATGTTACGCTAAGAATGTCTGAGAAAATACGAATCCCCTTGAACATGGTCGAAACATTCCTTTCGAAAAAATTTAAATACGTAGTGGCAAGCCGTAGCATAGACTATCCCCAAAGAACCGAACGACTTTATCATCCCTTGCTTGGAAACGAGGCACGCTCCTCCGCAACGTGCCCCTCGGAACGCAGGCTGTAAAAGTCGACGCTGCACCAGCAACAGTTTCTTCAACTTTTACACCGGCTGTAAAATTCCTGTCTGCTCGCGGGAGCATGCAAAGTTTTTTTACGTCGTCTCCTCGAGCATGTTAGAAGTCTGTGGGACAAATTGTCGCGACGAGATCGCCGCATAATCGAGTAACCGGCGAAAATAAAGGCGGCGGGAAGGCTAGCGGGCTGAGTAACCAGAGTCCGATTCGCATCGACCTGCGGGCGAAGGATATCTTCTGGAGGAGATCGATGAAGTGGCTGGGAGAAGGGCACGTGAAAGGAGATGCTCCGAAAGTCTCGCAAGGATCTTCGGGTCCAGCAACTGGAGTGAAAGGATCGCCGACGGTACTAGTGCCTCACATTATTCGCCGTTTATACGCGCTCGTTAACGATTTTGCAACATTTAATGCTTCCTCGCGTAGAATTTAATACGACGATTAACGCTCGCGTAGAATTCGATACCTCGTCCCGGCGGGGAATTTATTAATTGCCAATGAGAATTCAATTGTGGGAACGTAACGCGGACGATCGTTCGCCGTGGTGAGCCGTTCCAGCTCCTTTCTAATTTTTCCTAACTTTTCCTCTTCTACCTTTCACCGTTGCCCGAGCCCCCTCCTTCGGAAAAGAATGGACCAATGAACTTTTCAATCATCGCCGAACGGAGGAAATTCGTTGCGATTAAGTTCGAAAGTTGCCCTCCATCTCCCGGCCTAATGAAGTGTCGTCGATATTCCCTCGCTAATTTAATCGTTTCCGTGTCCTTTGCGAGAGAAGGGCACCTAAACGGTTTCCTCTCGACGCGACGGTCTATCGGAAAGAAGAGGGTGGACTCGATCGACCGATTCCCTGCACCCGGATTTCGACTATATTTGAAGAGTCCAACCGATGAAGTTATTTTTAAGGCTGGTATTTCGAGTGGCTATCGGGGAGGAAAGTCTAGATGTAGAATAATAGGAAAACGGAATATGAATAAGACACGAGGGTGAATCTTATTCTTAGACGCTGGAGAAATGGAAGAGTGGAACTGAGACTTTGTCTTTCGTGGCTGGACTTTCCAACCGAAGCCTTGTACACTTGTGTTCTAACATACTAGTTTAGTAAACGACCCAGACCTATAAAATATCGCTCCGAAAGCCATTATTCCTCGAATACCTCGAAGAACATCGTCGTAATTACCGAAACTCAGCCATAAAGGAGACTCGCCTGGCCCGTTCGAGGGATTACCTAGGCTTCATTCGCGATCGATTTCGTCCCGGGCTGCACAGAATCTAAATTACGACGACTCCCGGGCGGGGGGGGGGGGGAGGAGGAGGAATACACAGGCTTATAAATCATAGGAGGTGCACCGTCGTCGAGCCATTTAGAATTTCCACGTGGAATTTCGCTAACGTGTCCCGGCGCGGTGCAGCGTGTATCATCGTCGCGATAACGGCGCGCGGGCTTGGCCTGCCTCAGAATTTCATAAAGTCGCGATTGCGACGCAAGAACCTCGGCTGGATATACGGATGACGATGGTTCTCGCTATTTCTCACCGTCGAACGCACGATCCTTGGAGTTTATCTGCCTCCAAGGAGGAGTCAACCGTTCCGCGAGATATTTGAAAAGAAAGAGACTGTAGGGGCCACGATGCCGAAGCAAAGAAATTTACGGCGACTCCGGTAACCTCGGTTCATCGAACTCGTTTCAAAGATTTCACTTTATTACGACGATGATAAAGAATCGCGATATTCTGAGTCCGAATTGTAGGAATACGTTCGGTCGCAGTTGTTCATGGATGGCTAGGCATACATTTAACTAAGTTGAAAGTGAAGACACTCCTCGGTGTAACTTCCTCTTCTGGTTGTGGGGTAATAGTTTCGCAAGCTGTAGAATTCGAAAGGTACGCGAAGAAAGAGTAGAAGTAAAGGGGGCAACTCGAGCTGCGTTTGCGTAACTGATGACTAACAGCATCGTTGTTTTTTCCCTGGACGGGGAAGAGAAGCGCAGTCGATATTATACGGGCCTCGGCGTCAACCTGCCCCTCGTAATTTATGTCCCTAAGAATGTTCCACATCCCCTATCTCTCTGTTCGAAAGCAACATTTTATTACGCGCGAGACGCTGGCATAATGTAATACTGCATTTCAGGCAGCCCGTCCGCCACGCTGGATTTATAGAGCCGCCGCGAAGGAACTCGGGAGAGAAAGAAATATTCTGTTTACCTAGGAGTCGCTGTCGTTTCCATCGGGCTACCGAGTAATTTCCTTCCCGTCCAGGGAGATTTTTTAGAACAATGGGAATACTGTTCGTTCGGGATGTCAGCCTGGAGAAATGAAGTTAGCTCGAAGAAAGGAGCTTCAAATATCCCGTCCGTGTACTTCAGAAAGAGGGAAAGCTAACCAACTCGCGATGTCTTAAATTTTTGTAATTCCTACGAAGGTCGCCACTTTTTTTATTCGAAAAAGGTACTAAGTACCGTTATACCGAATGTTGGCTATCCAGAGACATACTCGTCCCCGTTTTCTAGGGGATCGTAAAAGGAAATTCGCTGGCACTAAAAAAGTCTATAGCTCCGGAGGAAAGTGGTCGCAAAAGTTTATTTCCTCCGCGCAGACGTCAGTCATGCCCCGGTAAAACCCACTGCCGCTCGATACTGTTAAAACAATCAGGCGTTTGGCAAAATAATTAAGCCCCGGCGTCGGTAATAAATCATTGGAGGCAACAAAGCGGCTCCGTTATACCGCTCATTAACAACTGTGAAACTATTCCACGAGGTTCGAGACTTGTCACCCCCTGCACCGCTTCCCAAGCCATCCGAACAATGTTTCGACTCGGTTTCAACCCTCGTCCCGAGTTGCCTGGACACGTCGCGTGCATCGAGCCCGATGTTCCCGCGGACCCGTGTAGTCATTAGGAGGCATGGTCATCGCTGGCGTCTAATTATACGCCGGTATGATCGATGCCGCGTCGGGCCCCGGCACGTGTAACTATCGCTGAAACTTTTTTGGCCAAGAGCCTCTTCCCCCTCCCCGTTCCTTTCCACTCCCCGGTGGCTGTTAAAATGACGCGGCGGTTGAGCAACTTTTTTCTTAGACGGCAAAATTGAAGAATCCTAAAAGCTTCTTACCTACCACGGACTTTCCCGGAGCTTACTACACTTTTAACGCAAGCAACAGCGCGTCTCCACTCTTCGCTGTACGCGAGAGCTCGTTCCCGAAGTTCCACCCATCGAAACGAGTTCTTCTAGGCCACCGCGAAGGATCTCCCGTCCCGTCGAAGCTAGAAATTACGCCTCCCCTTTTTCCCCCCCTGATCCATATTAATTCGCGAAAGTCAACGCCGAAGCCTGCTGGTTTTCTCTTCGTTCCGTAGAAAATGGCCCTCCTGGGTCACCACGAGCGATCGTCCCGGTCCAATTATCCATCCGGGCTGCCCCTTCGTCTTCCGTCGCTTGGCAAATTTGCCGCACACCCTCTGTCAATTAATTGGAACTCGGTTAACGAACCCTCCAACAGCCTCCCTGCCCCCTCCTGCGCTTTCCGTTATCACCGTGCGTGGCCCCTTGCGTTGATTGTTCCCATTATCGAATAAACGGGTGGGGGGGGGGGGGGGGGCACGCCTTCGCTTTCACGGCCAGCGAGTCGTGACAACGTTGCGCGCGAAGGAATTACCGTGTTCACGTGAGCGGGGCCGTTGTCGGTCCGCGGGATTACGCGCCCGGGACAAATGGACGCTCGAAATTGTTTCGCGAACTGAACCGCCCCGGTCCGCTGTCCACTCGGGACGGGAGGAAAACAGCCGGGCACTCCTTTGTCGGAATTATCCAGCATCGACGCGGTAGAATCATCGTTGACCCCACGTTTCGAGGGACGTGCAGCGGCAATCCGTGAGCAACGCAGATAAAAGGACACTGCTTTGCGCGAGAGGCGGCCTCTTGGAAATACTGGAGCTCTGTCGGCAGAAGTTTGTTCACCGCGCGAGTGTGGAAAAGCAGCGATAAACCTGCTGTAGATTTCAGCGGGTGAAGACTAGCCTGAAGATTTATTTGCAGATCCGATTTTATTATTAGATAGAGTACCTGGCTTCTCCGTGTGTAAACACCCAGATGCATCCACTTTGTGTCCAAAATAGCCTATTGAGATGGCACAGCATAATAGCGGAATTCCTTTGCACGCGAACAACACGAAGCTCCTGACTGTGACGCGATTCAATGCGACTGGAAGAGCAACGATAATCATCGTGTTTCTTTGCACTTGTTCGCTGTGGGAAGCCCCCCCAGATTTCAATTCAGAGCGCATTATCTTTCGATTGTTCTGGCAGAGATAATTGGACGCGCCGATCCTTCGTTAGAGCCGGATATTTAATTAAATGCATCACTGAAATGGCTGGCTGCGTTGACCTCGCGAAATATCCGGTGTCTGTTTACGATGAACGACGCGCAGGTAATCAGATTAACTAAATAATAATTGCGCGCCCGCGTATCCGGATCGCAGCAATTAATCGCCGGGTTTTGCGCCACGGAATCCACTTACTTTCTAATCCGCTGCAACGCGATTTCATCCGGCTGATGCGCTCGCGATTAATTACACACAGCCGGGGCTGAGAAATCGCTGGCGCTCCCTTCGAAACTCCTCCCCGATCCCGGCGATTCTCTCGTTATCAAACGCACGTGCTGCGGAGATCGAAGACAGGCAGAGGAGCCCGGCGCCGGCGAACAGTGTCACTCGTTTGTCGCGACACTCGCGAACTCACGCCCGCCGGCCAGCGAAGCGAGGCTACCCGAAAGTTCCGATCGAGAGTTCCCGTTGTTGCCTGCTAGTTACAACCGAAAAGCCACAGGCGTGGAGGGAACGGCGAGCGAACTAAAAACCACGCCGGACCGACCGCGTCCTGGGCGTAATTTCGTTAAAGCCGGATCGAGAATTATCCGTCCGCGGCAGGCAGCTTTTCCGAGCTACCTCTTCGCGCCGGGGAAATCGAAAGCTTCTACGGAAATTGCGTAGCTCCGTGGACGAGAACTATCGACTGGGGGAAAAAAAGTCAAAGAGCTCCCGCGGGAGTAGATCTCTGTTACACGTTCGAAGAATCCCCAGCAACACTTTCCTCGTGATTTTCGACGAACGAGATTCTTCATTTCGGACTTCGGGGTGGCTATTAGGAGAGTGATTGGCGAAATCGAGGTTGGATACCGAGATAAGGAACTAGGATCCTGATCTGGTAGCGAAAGATTCGAGGGAGAAATTTTGAGGTGATCACTTTGAGTTTTCGGCTGATACCATCTACTTCCTCTCGGAGGAGTAATCTGCGCCAAAGGGAGCAGGTTTCGCTGGAAATTTCGCAGGGGCAACGAATTCGAATTTTTAGGTGACGAACGAGGAGTAACAATCGCGAAAACGAGGCAGCAGATTCGAGGATGGGGAGAGGTGGATCCTTTCTCGGTTACGGCAGAATTTTTAATTAAAAGCCCCGACTTCTTGCAGCATCCACTCGTGGCGCACTTGGCCCCCGGCGCCCAAGTGGTTCAGAAGCTGGCGATCAGAAAGCTTCTGGCACTCGGTGAAAACACCGAGTCACGGATGTAATTTGATTAAAGTGGGATCCAGAGTTATCCGAGCGTCGAGAGCAACCGTTCACATCCGTCCGGGGGATCTAGTGGGCGTTCAATTAACAGAATTCCTGCCGTGTCCCGGCTGACACGTTCCCGTCGTCCTCGTCTCTCCGTCTTCGTCGTTCCTTCCCTGATCTCCGGGATCTCTTTTATTATACCCGTTCCATCGTTGCCCTTTACATCCATCTGTATCATCTGTTACTTTATTCACTTTGCCTCTTCCCTATTCACTAGCCCTATTTTTATTCGATCCAGTGTACACGTACACAACGTTTCCCTTGGATATAGTACCCGCGCGTCTGAAGAGTACAAAGAGGGCCACCACCGCCCCAGGAGCCCGCCGCCAGAACTCTGCCCCACGAATCGGAAGGGCGGCGAATTTTAAATCCACATATCTCCGTGCTTATGAATATTTCACCGGTATCCCTACTGCGCCCTGCGGTTCTTGCCACGTTCACTTTCCAATGCCACATCTCCACTCCCCCGATACCGTGCGCCTGCATTTTTAATGACCACGCTCCCCGCCATTACGGGCCACCCTTTTCCACCGAAACTCGAGCTCGATACCTTTCACACAAAAGGGCGTCTGTTAAAAACACCCCCCAAGATAATAACGAAGGTCTCGTCAGAGAAAACCCGTGCCACCCTCGGGCCTGTCGCGATTCTCGTTCGCATAATCTTCAAAGTCCGCGCTTCCGACGTTCCCCTTTCCCCAAAAACACACCCACGAACCCGTGGCCTCAAGTTGGTTTCGTTAAAATCGTCCACGGAAAAAGCGTAGAGAAATTTAGCGATCCGACGCGTAGAACGTCAGGATGCCCGGCTCCCAATGACGTCCGTTTTCAGGGGAACTATATCCGAGCGATTTACCCAACTGCGCGGGCCTTGGCTTCGTTCCCCCCCCCCCCCTTCTGTCTAGCTTTTCCCGGCATCCTCGAGGAAAGCTGGTGGTTGGTTTAAGCCATAACGGTACGGCGCGCGAATACGGCCATTGTCTCGTGTCGAGGGCTACATGCTGCAGATGGGAGGGTGGAAAAAAGGGTCGAAGAGGAGCGGGGGAAGAGAGTGGAGGGACGAGGGTGGGAAAACTACGAGGGAGCCTCCTTCTCCTCCAGCTTCCAGAATAACTTCGTTAAGCTAGTGGCGGCCGCGGAGCTTTATTAACGGCCGTGAAAGCAACTTTTTCAAAGGGGCGCCGAAGCGCAAGCCTTATGAAAACCCCCAACAACAACGCCCTGTTCGGCTGCTCGTTTTGGCTACCCTTTAAGCTGCGCGGATAACGCGTATCTGCCTCTACCGTTCATAGGCGAAATGATCGCTAGGTGTGATATCGACAGGGTATTCTTTTCTACTCTTTTTAAAAACAATAGATGATATTTAGTGGAGCCTTTCGCCGTATTCTCTATTTCCAGATTCGGTGGATCCCCGAGCCAGATTCTTCGCTCGGTTCATAATTTCGGGGACTTAATTCCGAGCGCGAATGAATTCTCGATTTCCCATCAAGGGCCAGCAAACACGTCGATGGAGGCCGTCGCAATCTCGCTGTCATCGACCAGCAAACGGCATTAGGAACGTACATCGCGGCATCGCGCGCATGTATCATTGCCCTGTCATCGTTCTGACCGATTGGATCTCGAATTGAAAGGCAGATGATCCGCGGGCAAATGGAACCGATCGAACGAATCCGTGCCACCGTCGGTTTCCGCCACCTCCCGTCGAATCGCAATTCTGGATCGATCTTGAGCCTGCTCCGTTTCGTTTCTACTTAGTTTCGCACAGGCAATCGTGCTGGCAGAGCCGAGCTAGATTTTTCTAATTTTCAGCTACCATGGCCGAGGAGGGATCTCGAGGATTATCATCTTCACACATGCTCCCCCTTCTTGGACTGCGCGAGCTGCGAGTAGGAATCATTTGTCGGGATTCAAGCTCGGGCAAAGGGATAGTGTCGAATAGGAATTGGTCGTGGTTCAATTGATAGATCAATCAGCCAGGGAACGAAAGATCCATCTGGAAACCTTGATCCCAATCGGCCCATTTCTTCTTCGTCCCACACGTTTACGCTGGAGGCATCTGGATAGATGATGATCTATCGAAGGAGATCTCATTGTCGGTCGACCCAGTTTTCCAGCGTTTACGAAACCACGCGATAGAGTCAGAAGCGTTCACCGACGAAGGTCTGTTACAGAGGTGTACGACTAAAGACCGATCGCACCGAGATTCCTCGATGGAGCAACATAGTCAGCGCACCATTGGAAGTTCGTCTGAACGTTAAAACGATTCCACGATAGCGGAACGGTCAATGCGTGCGAATAAATCGACGAATAGATCCTTTCTCTTCGTTCGACTCGCTCGGAAATACTGCGGTAGCCTCTTCCTTTTCGAGGACTCAAGGCTCTCGTTTAATTGCACGGCTCTGATGAATTAATTGATAATTCCTCGTTAGTAATGATCGACGCGATTACAACCGCGTATTAAGTCAAACATGATTTTATGAGATGCTGTAAAGCTGTCTCGTGTTATTTGCGCGGTGATGGGCGCAAGAAAGGTAGATTTATTCAGGCGGAGTGTAATTGATACTTTCACTATTCTACCTGTTGATCGGAGCGGGGTCAATGCTTGATGTGCGAGTGAATATCTGACTACTTCTTTGAAGGTAACTTCTGCTGGCAGGTAGCGACATTCTACAACCATCTCTATTCCTAGGAATAATTAATACATTGTTGTCGACGAGGAAATTGTAGCATCGTTCAATAATTTTCTGTTGTCACGTGATACCGAAGCTGATTTCATACAGCTTTCTTTTAGAAATGTCTGAGTTAGTATTTAATTATAATAATTGAGTGGTTATAAGCGCGAATTAATTTTGCAGTGCAGAAAGTATCCGTAACGAGAGAGTGTGCCTTTTAAAATCAGAAGCTGACTAGAATATTTAAGGTACTACTCTCGGAGTATCAATTTTAAATAGCACACGCAACCATCGCGCACTGTAAGCGTTCAAAATTTTCCCACGAGGAACGTGTTTCCGGGTGTTTAACCCCGCTGTTTTCCGGTTGCACTTGCCTACGTCAATAACATGCAGACGGATAAGCCGCTGACACGGCAAACAGCCTCGATCACGCTCCTCGATGTACACAAACGCGCGTGTATATCGCGGACGTGTGCGCGCGGACTGACAGTTTGATGAAGCGAAGCGGATCGTTTTAAGCGATCGAGTACACAGAATCACTTTTATCCTTTCGCTGGCGCGACCGAGGACGGGCAGGGTCCCGAGCTCTGGCCGAATCTGCACGGATCGTGAGACGACGATGGACAGGGATCGCGTGGTAACTGCACGCAACACAGTCAGCTGATCGTGAGTGATTAATAGGGGACACGTGGCGGCTGAGAGAAGTTCATTGCGAGATTTCATGGTGGGTGTGCTTCGGCTGATGATGGTATATGGGTTCTTGAATCGTTCGATGCTGGCTGCTCCCCATGATCTCGTTGAGAGACTCTCGGTCTTATCAAGACAAACACAACCGTTACACTGTGGAAAACTGTGAAACTGTGGAAAACTGTGAAACTTTGTTCCCTCTGTTAGGAAGTCCAAACGCTTTCAGTGGACCTATCAAGAATATTAGTCAATATAATTCATTCCCTTCGTTGTAAAATTAACCCCATGCTACAATAAATGCAACGTTGCATGACGAATTTGTGCGTTCAATTCCTTCTCACCGGATACCCTGTCGCGGCAAGAGGCAGCAAGTAAAACCGTGAACAGAGCCGGCACCGAAAATGAAATTTCCCGGCGCGCACCGTCCGCTACTCGTCGTGTGCAGAGAAAGCAACGGGAATCGCGCGACAAATCGTGTATCTAAGCTCGAAACAAACGCGAGCCTAGGAACGAGCTCGTCAGCGCTGCGACAAAGTCGATTGTCCGCCGGCGGCGTAATTCGAATCGTCGATTGAACGGCGACCAGAGCGGCTATGTAGGTTAAAAACACGCCTCTTCAGCTTCGAGCTCGCGAATAAAAAAAAAAGGGTGGGGAAAAAAGAACGCCTGCTCGGGAGAGAAGGGAAAACAAGAAGGGCGAGAAAAAGGGACGGGGACGGGTCGACTGGTTCTGCCAATTGAAAACTTTCGAGAGCGTCGAAATCCCATTCCCTTTACCGTGTGTTTCCCCTGGTTGCACTCGTTTTTCTTCGGGCTGAGGCGCGCGCTCGTCCACCGTGGATTATCTGGGTGTGCAGCCCTTCGAGGAGCTCTCCGAGGGATTGCTGAAGACTGTTGGGGCGGAGGAAATTGCTGTTTATGAACACGTCGCGTTCTGTTATACGTCGGCACGATCATTATAGGGGATGAATTTTGTATTTCCATATAGGACACTTTAGGGAGGAGATCTTGTACGGAGATTATACTACGTCCCCGGTGTAACCTAGTGAAATAACAATTATCGAATGCTGGATAAAGCCATTACCACTAAACCGCGCCAAGGATTGAAGGGAGATTAAAGGCTGGACATGGCAAAATAAAACTGCAATTTTTCTATCGCGCACGCTGCCTCCCCGCTCGTTGTCTCCGCCCGGCGACACAATGGACAACCGTTGTCCGTTCTGTCCACCGTCCAACCCTTGTCCATTCTCCACCCTTCGGCGTGTTTCACACCGGCGGACAGGACCCTCAACAGTGACCACCAAATGCCGGTCCACCCCTGTCCCGTTTGACATCGCCACCGCGACATCGCGAAGAAGGGTTAGCGGTGTGAAAAGTTTCCGCCCCCGTGGATTGACGTGACGGGGGTTCCGTCGCAGGGTAGACACCGGGGCTTTAATTAATGGAAATTGATCGCAGCTCCGGAACGCGGGGAGATCGACGTGGCCCGCACCTCCCCCGAACCCGCGGCGATCCCCATGATTGGTGGTCGATTTGCCTCGTAGCTTTTCAATTATCCCTCGGATCGTAGCGCGAATTCTGATAATTGTGCGTGGTTTACAAACGGTTCACTCGATCGCTGCGCGGCGGGATACCTCGTAAAAGAATGTCACTCGTGTAACAGTTTGCGACGACGTTTCGATCCTCAATAATTTGAGAAACGGTTAAACATTTCACGGCAAGCTTGACCACTCATCGAACCCAAGTTCCACCCCCTCCTCGCTCCAATACACCCCCGTCGTTCATTTAATATCCCGTGGGAGTGCTAAGCCACCCTTGCGGCTACATTTCCATCGGTGATTTGCATTTTTCCGCACTCGTGGCGGCAGAATTTACTTGAATTAGCCGGGCTATCCACCGGGATGGCTGCCCCGCTGCCACGTAGTGACGTTCGCGTACCGATAAGGCCCTGCGAGGCTAAATTTCAACGATTGTCTCCGCAGAATGGAATTGGCGGGACGTGCGAAGAGCCTCTCGAGAAATTGAATTACTCCGTTCGGGATCGTATCGCGTTGCACGAGAGGTATGTACGCGAACAGGGCCGCGCGCAGCCGACCATAATGCATCACGGACTGGGCATGTTCTCATAAAAATTTTCGTCGTCGCTCGCCCCCACCGGTTCCCGTCGCCCCTCGTTAATTCTTACCTCGGCTCGCTTAAAAACGCCGCGATTTACCACCTCCTAGATTCCTCAGCGTGATTCAATGCGCCCGGGGAAATTCTTATGACGGCCCCTCGCGTGTCACACTCGCCGAACACTTTTACCGCTGCAGTGATCTACGGGCGTGCCTGGCGAGTTTCATTAAATCCGGACGAATCTTCTCGCTGTATTAATGAGAAGGCTCCCTCCAGAGATCAGGCGGCGGGACACCGCCGCGCGTTACCATGAAATATTTTCATTTGCGTTCGCGGCTTGGCAGCCGCGATTTGTATAATGCAGCAGTCGTTAGCAGCACGCGTGCGTCGCTATCTGGCAAGTTACGGGCAGCCTTCGAGCCAGCAGAGACGAGCCACGGTATGCTGAGACTTTCGAGTTGCCGAGATAAGGGCGCTAACGACATCGTCCCGTGTTCCTTGGTGTTTCACTCGTGTTCGCGCTCGCGCGAATCCCTCGCCCCTCGCTTGTAATACCGTATTTATACGCGTAGTAACATACGAGGCATTACGTCCCGACGGTTCATTTGCTGCGACCCCAGCTCCGAGATGATATTCGGGAGTGGCAATCTGCTCGTTAAAAACTTGATTAACACGCTCGTAATGGGAACAGCGGGGATGAATTGTAACAACGTCGCGGATGCCTAGTGCGAAGATGTGAAATTTGCCACTTCTTTGCTAGTTTAAAAGGCCTCGCGCAATTTTGCCGCAGCGCGGCGATGCGAAGGGAAAAAGTTTATAAACAATCGATTCTCACGGAGTAACGAACGAAAAGAAAAGAGGGTGGAAGCCGAGGAAACTGTTTTGTTTTTGAAACGCAAAGCATATCGCGTGGATCGAAAGGAAAATACTACTGGCGCGTGGAACGTTTGGAAAAGTCGTCGCAAGAGATTTACCGCGAGCTAATTTGCTGGCTCGGTTTCCGTCTCAGGCGTGGTTAATCGTCGGAATGCTCGTCGCACGGAGACCAAGACTGCATGGAAAAACGGACGACCTTGCTTCTTGCGGTCTCCCGTCGTGCTCGTTTCACCCAGGATATAAAGCTGCCTCTTTAATCTCTGTTATACCGAAACCAGAGAGAAAGAGAGAGAGAGAGAGAGAGAGAGAGAGAAGCAGAGAGGTAGGGAGCTTCTCCAGCCGTTTATTGCCGAGAGTCGTTCGTTCTTCCGCCGCCGCGTGCAACGTCTTCGTCCTCGCGATTACGCCCCGCGAATGTTAACGCCAAACGGCGTCTCTGCGATCGGACAGCTTCTAAACGACGCGCTTTAAGCGACCGGGCTTTACGATCGTTCAAACGTTACCGCGAAGTGCGTTTCGCTGCGCGCTTTCTTTATGGAGTCGCCAGGCACTTGTAACTTTGCGGGTGAAACGGTTCCCGTTGCGTGGCAGCGGCGTCTTTAACGCTTCCCGCAGCTGTCGTTTTTCTTGAGACTCCGTGCAGCCGAGGAGCTTATGACTGTGTCAGAAACTTCGCGATTTTTTTTTTTAAATATTTGCGAATGTCCATCCCGAGCAAAATGGTTCCAAGATGTGCTTTAATTTTCCATAAGATTATTCCATTACAGCCTTACTCCTCTTCTTCTTGCTGTACGTCCGTTCAAAGGATTCGAAACACACGGCGCTCATCCAAGCACTCAAGCAACGCGACTCGAGGCGTTAATGCCGTTTGGATTTGATGAAAATTAGATTTCCTTCGCGAGAAAACTTTGGCGCGGGAAGAAAAAGGGGATAATCCAATCGCGCTTACGTTCTCGCGCGCGCCGGGGGCAGTTTTAAATTTACCCAGCGCGCGCGATCGCGAAAGCCACCGAGGGATTTTATCCCCCTCCTCCGTCAGGCAAATCCTATCAGCGGTATTTTCTTAAACATTTCTTAATCTCCATTAAAGCGGCAAACTTGTCCCCGTCGCTAGCTCCGCGAGATGCAGAGGGGACTTTAATTCCTCGCGGTTGAAACGGTTTTAAATTCGGAAGCCCAGCTACTACAAAGAAACCGATGAGCTCGGGTTCCTCCTTGTTTATTAAATATCAAAGAAAATTGTTGAAAATCCCTAGACACTCACGATCCAAATACATCCGCGCACAGTTCCTTGGAACGTGGAGAACACGAGAGCCGGAGACTTCTTCCTCCGCCACGAATTCAGCCACCGCTCTTGCACTTTCGCGCTATGCCGTCTTTGTAGCGACTGACACACACGCAAAAGATTGTTTTCTTTTCTCTTGGGGTTGTAAGGCCCAAGAGACTCCGTGGTGCGAGGTGTTAGTTGCCTTATCACTCGCCAAATTAATTTTAAGTGACTATTTTTAATTGATACGACAAAACGAGAACTTGCTGGTCCGAATGATGACCAGAAGAGCGTGAATGTTGATCGATGGTCTTGGTCACGAACGTTTGACTAGACTGATCGAGTTAGTCCGTACGATGACTAAAAGTATGAATGTTCGTAAGTGAGTTTTAGTCACGAATGCTTGACTGACTCACTATTTTGATTGGGACGTTGATGATAGCGATTCGAGGTTTTTCGTGAGAGACTGATGTCTTCCTTTGAGAACCGATAGAATTCTGTCTCGTGTTCCTTTTCGGCGTCGAAGGTAGACAAGACATTAGATTTTTGGGAGGTGTCAAATTGCTGATTGGCTAGACTTTCCTCCAAGAGGAGGAACCTTCCTTCCGCGATTTGGTGGTGGAGGAGGAAGGCCTCTCCTTCTTGGTGACGTAGCGGGAAAAAACAGACATCTGGCTAACAAACCTAGCTAGGTTGTTCGGTCGGAGTGTTTAGCCAGGGTCACGGTTTATGACCGTATTGTTCCGTGAGTTAATGGTGGACGACGGGAGGTCCCAGTCCGAGGTAACCGTGTACCCTCGCTGACAGAGCAATTGAACGTATTATCTTAGGACGAAAGCAGTCGAAAATATCAGAAAAAATGGCACGACGTCGATTGCCTCTTAGTCATCTGGCAGGAAAATGGTTCCCAACGAACGCTTCGAGAACGAACAATTGCCCACCGTGAAGGACGTTGAATTTTCGCTTCGTCCTGAGCTCGCTTTTGTCTCGTAAGACGGAACATGCTCCCCCCGTTGAGAGACTCCGTCGATCAATAATATACCATTAAAGAACGAAGTATGATATATTGATAAATATGATTGGGATTACGATTACGATAAAAAATGATTGATACTATAGACGTGCGAACTATGATAGAGGTATAAATATGATTAAGATAGTGAGTATGATAGAAAAATCTGGACATGACAAGCCTTTAAGTTTCTGGTTGGATGGGAAGCGGAGCCATCTGTTTCACATTCCTTTTGTAGGTCCCGGTGGCTGTCCGTACGGTGACAGCTCGTACGACCTTGTCCTTGCCGGGATGAACCATTTCGATTCGTCCGAGACGCCACTGCAATGGCGGAAGATGGTCCTCCTTCAGCACGACGATGGTTCCCTCCGTAATGTTGTGAGCCCCTTTGGTCCACTTTTGACGCACGTTGAGCTGATTGATGTACTCTTTGTGCCATCGAGTCCAGAAGTCTTGCTTGACCTTCTGGATATGTTGCCATTTACATAGTCGATTGCTTGGTGTTTGGCTGAAATCGATCTCGGGCAAACTCGTCAAAGAATCACCAATCAGAAAGTGACCAGGGGTAAGAGCTAAAGGATCATTGGGATCGGACGATAAGGGTGTCAAAGGTCGTGAGTTAAGAATAGCTTCGACTTCAATGACGAACGTATTAAATTGCTCGAATGTGAACAGCTCTTCACCGACTACGCGTTTAACATGGTGTTTGAATGATTTTACGGCTGCTTCCCACAGACCGCCAAAGTGTGGAGATAAGGCGGGCATGAAGTGCCACGATACTTCCCTTTCAGTAAGGAATTGTTGCACCTTTCCGTCCTTTTGTAAAACTTCGTATAGCTCCGTTAATTCGTTATTGGCTCCAATAAAATTACTACCGTTATCGGAATATATGTGCCGACATATTCCTCTGCGCGCGATGAATCGTTTTAAACTCGCAATGAATGTCTCGGTTGTCATATCGCTAACCACCTCGAGATGTACGGCCTTTGTAGCGAAACAAATAAAGACGGCGACGTAAACCTTTAATTGTGTACGGTTTCGAAAACGTCGCTCCTTAATATAAAATGGTCCGCAATAATCGATGCCACAATTATAGAAAGGCCGGTTTTCGGTTACACGAGCGGCAGGTAGTTGACCCATAATATAATCTGTCGCAGGTGGTTTAACGCGGAAGCACCTGACGCATTGTCGAACTATTTTTCGAGTGGCGTTCTTACCGTCGATCGGCCAGTATGTTTGTCGAACGGCGTATAAGGTGGTGGTGATACCAGCATGGTGATTTTCTACATGCACCTTTCGAATAATGAGGTCTGTGATATGATGATCCTTTGGAAGAAGAATCGGATGCCTTTTCTCATATGATAGCGCTGAATTTTGAAGGCGCCCTCCGACACGCAAGAGTCCTTTATCGTCGATGAAAGGATGTAGAGGAAGGAGTTTACTTTTACGATGTAGTTGATATCCAGATTTCAGTTGATGAATATCTTGTGCAAATACGGATGATTGTACAAGCTGGATGATGCGGTCGTTAGCTGCTTGAAGCTCTTCTATAGCTAGAGGTCCTTTGAAATGATTACGTATTCTAAAACGTAGAGAGTACGCGATAATATTTCTTAACCGAGACAGGTTTGAGTAACGGTCTAAAATTTCGTTGCTATTAACCGTTACCGTGAAACACGAAATTCGTTTTATTTCTGGGATTTCATTGGTGAAGTTAATTTTTGATACTGGCCAAGTTGATTCATTGTTTGAAAGCCACGCTGGTCCATGGTTCCAATTGCGGTTTTGAATAAACTGAGAAGATGCTTGTCCGCGAGATAGTAAGTCTGCCGGATTATCGTGTGATCTGACGTGTCGCCAAGTACTGACATTTGTTTTCAATTGAATGTCGGCTACGCGATTTGCGACGAAAGTTTTTAAATGGCTTGGTTCTTTGTTAAGCCAATTCAAGACAATGGTTGAATCTGTCCAGAAAGTGGCGGTTTCGATTTTTTCTGTCATTGCTTCTTGAACGGTTCTGTACAACGTAGCTAAAAGAGCGGCGGCGCAGAGTTCGAGACGTGCGAGAGTTATGGTTTTTAGTGGAGCAACGCGGGATTTTGCACATAGAAGGTCGGTTTTAACGTGTCCGGTTTTGTTGATGGATCTGACATATAGACAGGCCCCGTATGCTCGTTCGCTTGCGTCGCAAAAACCATGTAGTTCTAGTTTGCGAAATGTGTGTTGCGTGACATTTCGCCTGAACGAGACATCATTTAGGTGTGTTAAATCTTTTAAGAATGTAGTCCATTCGGTGTGCAATTTGATTGGTAAAGACTCATCCCAATCAAGTCGCAGTTGCCACAACTGTTGCATAATGATCTTAGCGGTGATGGTGACTGGCCCGAGCAAACCTAGCGGATCGAAGATCTTTGCAATGGATGAAAGAATCGTACGCTTTGTAACTCTTTCTGTTATGTGGGAATCTACAGTGTAGTTGATCTTATCTTCTCTTGCATTCCAGAAGATACCTAACGTCTTCACCGTTGTGGAGTCGCCGAAGAATTTTGGATGGATCTGTTGTTGCGTGAGTCCAGTGAGAAGTTCGGGCTCGTTTGATGCCCACTGTCGAATGTTTAAACCTCCTCGCTGGAGTATGTTGATGATCTCATCGCGTAAAACCCGTGCTTCGTTGAATGTATTTGCACCGGTCAGAAGGTCATCAACGTACATATCCCTTTTCAGTGCGATTGTAGCCTTCGGATGATTGGCCGCTTCGTCGTCCGCAAGTTGGTGAAGACACCGTATGGCTTGAAATGGAGCTGAAGATAGTCCGAATGTGACCGTGTTTAGTTCGTATGTCGCGACTTCGTTTCGTTCATTTCGCCATAGGATGCGCTGATATATACGATCTTTTGGGCGAACGAGGAACTGGCGGTACATCTTCTCAATGTCCCCGGTCAGCACATATGTATACATGCGAAAACGCAGGAGCAACGAAAAGATGTCGTCCTGAATGGTAGGTCCTATTCTTAACGTGTCGTTGAGCGATAAGCCGCTGCTCGATTTGGCGGACCCGTCGAATACAACCCGTACCTTCGTTGTTGTACTAGAAGGTTTAATGACCGCGTGATGAGGCAGGTAGAAACCTTGCGTGTCGTCCGTTCGTACCTGGCTCATGTGACCAAGCGAGAAATATTCTTCAATTACAGCTGAATATTCTCGTCTTAAGTCTGGATCGCGACTGAGTTTTCGTTCTAACGAGGAAAACCGATTAACAGCTTGCGAATGCGACTCACCGAGGAGCGATATTTTTTCGTTGAACGGTAATGCGACGATGTAGCGACCCGATGCGTCGCGTTGAACGTGGTTGGAGAAATGGTCCTCGCAAAACCGTTCCTCGGATGAGAGATGTCGTCTCTGTGGTCCTTCTTCAACTTCCCAAAACCCTTTTAGATCGAAATCTAGCTTTGTCAGGAAGGTGTTGTGTTTCCCCCGCGGCGCCGTTGATGGTATGCTCCCCCCGATGACCCATCCGAATTGCGTCTTCTGGAGTATGAGGTCCGGTGCGTTGGGAGGGGATAGGTTAATTTGCCCGATACTTAGAGACGCGAGTGAAGGGCCGCTTCCAATCAACATATCGACTGGTGCAGGCCGATGAAAGTGCGGATCGGCTAATCGAATATTCACTGGAATTTGTAATTTTGTACGATCGATCTGCGTGTCCGGTAGTAATCCTGATATTCGAGGTATTGTAAAGAATGTTAGGTTCCGCTTATAATTTGATGACCGTGATTCGATGGTGGTCGTGACGATTTGATTTGTTACAGTATTAGTGGCATTGAGAGCTTCGATGGTTAATGATAATTTCCTTTTTGGAAGGCGTAGTTTCGCAGCGAGTTCTTCCGTGATGAAATTCGCGTTCGCACACGTATCCACTAATGTCCGACACTCGGTTGGTTGTTGATCGCGATCAAGGACATTGACGATCGCGGTAGTCATTAATCCGTTGATCGAACCATCGGTGATTGGAGTGACCTTCCGGCGATTACGTTCCCGAGATTTTATTACGAACCTCTGTGGTTCTTTCCGTGATGTTAATAGTCATGATTTAACGTCGGCGCGAACGGCTACTTCTTGATGCAACTTCGTATTATGCGGTTCGTTACATACCCTACATCTTCCGGATTTACAATTCTCTATTTGATGATCTGAACGCAAACAATTTAAACATAATTGTGCCTTACGTGCGGCTTCGATGCGTTTGTCGACGGTCATTTCGATAAATTTCGCACATTGATAAACGGCATGCGAGTCGTTATCACAAATACGGCATTTGTTGATGTAATTGCTAACGAATGCTTGACGTTTTGCTCGAGGCGCTGAAGGCGAGTATCGTCGTTTCATTGCCGTCGTGCGAAGTGAATTCGATCCATTGGATTCGCTTCGGCGTTGCATCTCAGCTTGCGAACGTTGATGCAGGTGGATCGCTGTTGATTCCGGTTCGTAATTTTGGCACTGGTGTGACGTGATGAACAGAAATTTAAATATTTCCGTGATTTCTGGCATTTCGGTGTCCGTCAATGTTCGTTCCCAAGTCTTGCGCGTATCGTTCCCCATGCGAGCCACCACGATGCTCGTCAGCAAGTCGTTTGCAATATTCTCCCACGAACGGCCGAGAGCTTGTAACGAACGAACGTGTAATTGCATATAATTTGCGAGATCGAAAATGGATTCTGACGAATCATCAGGCATAGCTGGTGTGTCTCGAAGAAGCGCGGCGTGGCGGAGAATGAGAGTCCGCTTGTTGTCGTATATCTCGATGAGATGATTCCAGGCCTTTTCATAATTTTCATCGCAAATCGTATACGCTTCTATTGCTGCTTCGGCTTTACCCGATAACGAAAGGCGTAAGTAATTGAGTTTTTGCATATTGCTCAACGCGGGTTGTGCATGTATCATGGAAGTGAACGCGCCCTTGAACGTGACCCACTTTTCCATACGACCGTCAAATTTTGGTAGGTCGATTTTCGGGAGTTTGACCGAAAGCCCGCAAGTGGACGTAGATGGCGCAGGTGAATCTCGCGAGACATTTCCGATGTTTGTTGGGGGTTCAACTCGGTTCGCGCATGTTTCGAAACTATTTAGTAAAACTACCGCTGTAGCTATGATATCATCGAACTGGTCCGTGATTTCCTCGCGTTCGGCCTCAGCTTCCTCAAAATTTTCAAGGCGTGCCAATTCGTCTTGAATGTCGTTTAACGTGACGAATTGTCTACGAAGTCGTTCAATACGATCGTGAAGTTTTACGCGTTCCTTATCTGAATTTTGATACGATTCAATATATTTTGTGAAACTATTGATCTGCGTCTTGAATGTACGCTGTTTTAGTTTCAAATTTGAAATGATCTGATTGTTATCAGTGGCGCTTGCTCTCGCACGCGTGTTCGTTTTCGGTTTCGACATTGTAGTACAAACGGATGGAAATATATGGAAAAAGGAAAGTCACTAAGAAAACTGATTGACAACACTCAATAACGAGCCTACCTTGATCGATGCCTTGTGCTCAGGTGGAGTCGTCTCAGGCCCGGATGATTATCCTTGACGTCGGATGTCCACTGCTCGTTGTGGGAATTTAGGCGTCCGTGCGAAGAAAGTAGTGTATAGTCTTTGTTCACTGCACTTCCACGATCATGTAGCTCCGGCTCGAAGGACCAAAACTATGTAGCGACTGACACACACGCAAAAGATTGTTTTCTTTTCTCTTGGGGTTGTAAGGCCCAAGAGACTCCGTGGTGCGAGGTGTTAGTTGCCTTATCACTCGCCAAATTAATTTTAAGTGACTATTTTTAATTGATACGACAAAACGAGAACTTGCTGGTCCGAATGATGACCAGAAGAGCGTGAATGTTGATCGATGGTCTTGGTCACGAACGTTTGACTAGACTGATCGAGTTAGTCCGTACGATGACTAAAAGTATGAATGTTCGTAAGTGAGTTTTAGTCACGAATGCTTGACTGACTCACTATTTTGATTGGGACGTTGATGATAGCGATTCGAGGTTTTTCGTGAGAGACTGATGTCTTCCTTTGAGAACCGATAGAATTCTGTCTCGTGTTCCTTTTCGGCGTCGAAGGTAGACAAGACATTAGATTTTTGGGAGGTGTCAAATTGCTGATTGGCTAGACTTTCCTCCAAGAGGAGGAACCTTCCTTCCGCGATTTGGTGGTGGAGGAGGAAGGCCTCTCCTTCTTGGTGACGTAGCGGGAAAAAACAGACATCTGGCTAACAAACCTAGCTAGGTTGTTCGGTCGGAGTGTTTAGCCAGGGTCACGGTTTATGACCGTATTGTTCCGTGAGTTAATGGTGGACGACGGGAGGTCCCAGTCCGAGGTAACCGTGTACCCTCGCTGACAGAGCAATTGAACGTATTATCTTAGGACGAAAGCAGTCGAAAATATCAGAAAAAATGGCACGACGTCGATTGCCTCTTAGTCATCTGGCAGGAAAATGGTTCCCAACGAACGCTTCGAGAACGAACAATTGCCCACCGTGAAGGACGTTGAATTTTCGCTTCGTCCTGAGCTCGCTTTTGTCTCGTAAGACGGAACAGTCTTCCAGTTCGAAAGCCAAACAGGCGAATATGTTAAGATACCCCCGACGTTCGTTAATACACACTGTCTGCGCTGAATAACATTTTTTAATACTCAGGAAGAAGCTCCTTCGAGCCGACTCGACGAGAACTCGAACGCCCAGAGATTTTTATTACCCCGAGTCGGGGATCAAAGGAAGCGAGTCGAAGCGGAGATCCATAAGGAGCGACAGGAGATGGGTAGAGACGACGGCTTGGTCCGGGACGACGCGAACTCCTCGCCCCTTTACCAATTTCACGTCTAAAAACCAAGAGTCTCGGAAGTGGTCCTTTGGATACGCCCGCTCCGCGTTGCAGGCAGGAACGCGAACGGAAATCGCAGGCACAAAGGGCGAAACGCTTGCTGGGCTGTACCGGGGAATATGTATTCGATGGCGCGTCGTCTATTTCTCTTCTGTTTCTTTGCTTTCGGCGGTGGTCCGCTCGGAGCGGTCCGTGCAAGGCGATGGATGCAAGAGACCGGTGAATGGCTCTGGAGCCGAGGAACCGCTTCAAAGGCTTCCAAGGACGTACTCCCGGTCGTAAACTAGAAGAGGCCGTAGTTTTACGATCCGCGAGCTTATTTTTTCCCCTCGTTTCCTGGCTGGATCGTATTCGAACCAGGAATCGAGGCATCAAGCTGGATGGTAAGGATGGTCCGGCTAGCTCTTTTCAGCCCTCCGAAGAATTAAGCGTGGAGCAGAGGGCGAGAAGAGGGCCGCGGTAACGTTGTTATCGATCTTCTGTCGCGGCGGACGCGTTCGGCCAAAACCTGGTGTGTAGCGTTTCGCTATGCCCAGGGACTTGGGGAGAATTGAATAACATCCGAGCGATCTCGTGACTACGCATATTCGTAGGATTTTTAATCAAATCCTCTCTGTTTATCGAGCCACTCGAAAATACGACGGGCATGTTTTTGAAATTGGAGGTGCACTTATGCGTGGCCGTCGATGGTATTTACCCGGCGAAGTGCGTCTCGCTGTTTTAATTCACTTGAAATCTGTGGCAGGGTCTCGAATGTAGAGTTCCATCGGAAATGTGGAGAGCTGCGTAGGTCAGAATAATTCGCGAAGGAAAGAATAGAGAGCAGAGGGGTTGCGCGACTAAGTAGCCTGAAAGGAGAAGCGTTCTCTAGCTTTTTCTCCTATTTCCTCTCCCTTCCGTGCACCATCTTCGAGGCGCAGCCTAAATCGGGGCTTCGACGGCTCGCGGAAATCTTGGGGATTCGTTAAGATATCAAAGCCACTACCTTGCCCACCATTTCCGAATTAGCGGATTTCCCCGACGGTCGTTTGCGATACAAAAGACTCGTTAGCGATTACGCTCAACTGTTATTCTTTCCTCTCTTCGTGTCCTTTAATCCAGCGTTGAGAAATTCATTGCGCTGTGAATCAAGATTCATGAGTGAACCTTACTTCTTCGAGGAACCTTCCATCGAAGCGGAACCCACCTGGCAAACTCAACTCCCTTTCTCAGATGTTCGTTAACAAATTTTTCCGAGCGAGGCGAAGAAGGGTGTCGAATAAAATCGGTTGAGAAATGGCAGCCAACTCATCAGTCAGTAATAACCTCGCCTATCACCGTGCTCGAACAGAAAACAGCCCTGATACAAAGCCTGAGAGTTCTCAGCAACTCGGCCAACAAGTCTCTGTAATTTGTGCAGAAAAACTGTGTATTTGTGAATGGAGAGGCATTCGGACAGGGCGAGCACGAGTAATTAATTCGGTTCAGTTGCCAGGAAGCTGGTAACTCAAAGCAGGGGCCAGAGGAGCCGCAGGACCCGTATTTATTTGACGTTGTGCGCCGGGCGACAAAAGGGGGATACTCGCGGGGAGGAAGATCCGCCTCGTTTCCAGCGAGCTTTTTAATATCCTTGCGGCAATTATTCCGCGGAGGCGCACAAGGAACCAAGCCGCGGACGTTCCGCCCGGGGTTAATTAAACCCCGGCGGCGCGCGGCTCCTCAAATTTGAGTAGTTCCGCGGCCCTCCTCGTTCCCCAGTTTCGTTTAAACGCCGCCGCAAGCGTCGCTCTGACAGAAATCCGCGTTGAAACGCGTCGCCTGCTCCCCGAGAGTTACGACACCGATTCCATCCAGCTGCGGGAGAATGCGAAAGCCGGAAGTTGCCTCCGCGACCGATTCCCTGGCGCTCCCGCGAGTTACCATTTGCAGGGGGAAACTTCACTTTGAGTATCCGCGAGGGCCAATCTCGGGCGGAACTTTGGAAAAATCCTAGCCACCGTGAGCGCTAATAATACCTATTCGACGTTCGAACCTTTCTGTGGGTGGCAGCGAGTGGAGGGAAACTTTTATCGCCCAGGGGAAACCTAAATTTCCATGACTCTGGCTATCGACCATCGACTAGGAAGGAGCCAACGAACCTAACCCACGTACCGGCCGCCGCGAGCGAGCCAGCCGAGTGGCGATTTAACCCAGACGACCCAGAATTTCCGCGGATCGTAAGTAACTAATTAACGAGGCATTAGCTCCGACGGGGATGAGTCCTAGATTCCCGCGGCGTTAGATAAGAGGCGCCCGCCTCGACACCCCGTTATCCGTTCGAGAACTTCCGATCTCTGGCGACCATTTCTTAAGGGGGTCGAGCGCCGTTCTCGCCGTTTAATCGAGCATTATCCCCCGGGCGATAAAAGGTGGCAGGGGGGTTGAGGGAAGAGCGAAGAATTTCGATCGCCGGGACGCGATGTCATCGAGGTTTCAGAACTTCCGCGTTCACCGCGGTGCAGTTTCTCGATTCGGGGTTAATTAAGCTTGGGGAACGATAGAAAGAAAATCGTGGAAGGTTGGCAACGGGTCTAGGAGGAGGAGGGTGGTGCGGGGTGAAGGATAGTCTGTTCGCCCTCCACGGTCCGCGACGAATAATTAATAATCCCCTCGGACTCTCCCTCGAGACGCGCGCGATTCCTCGAGCTTCGCCCTTCCTTTCTTCCCACCGCGGAAACGTTTTCGCGCGCTTCCCCCGTCGGAGCCAGGCGAAAGGAGTTGCGTAGCCTATTCTGATCGGACGGCGGCCTCGTTTACGCCGCCTAATTGCCCCGACAGCCGTAGCGGAAGTAGACTCGCGGCGCGCGAAAGTTTCCGCGAAGGTAAATGTTGCGCCGGCGACGAGGCAAATATTGGCGCGTGATTTACGGATACAAATATTGGCGCTCGTTAGCGTCCGTCCGGACGAATTGCCGCCGTCGAAATCGCTGGGGCGGACGCGAGGCGTTCTTTTTCCTGCCACCTCCGCCGCAACGGTCTTAGCCCGCTTCCGTCTTTACGAGTCAATCGGGGAGGCCACTCTTTTCCCCTCCGCGCTTTATACGCGCTCGAGCTTCTAAGCTTAAAAGGAAAGCCACGGAAATCTCTCGGGAGGTGTCTACCGTCCCCGGCCTCGGCGGTTTCGAACACAGACTTAGAGTAAGAGGATTTACGAAGCGTTCTCCGTGGAAATAAGTTACTCTCAGAATCTTCCTCCGCCTAAAGAGCTGGCTGCACCGACCGGCGCTTACGTGCGACAATGGAAGCGCACGCTTCGCGTAAAAGGTTGACGCGATCAGCTCGATGCTGAATCCACAGCGCCCGCTGGTTACCGGGTCTAATTAATCATCGATATCAGCGGGCGCTGTGTTGGGCGTGGTACTTGCCTCCTCGGTTAAGTAATAACATAATTTGCAGCTGCATAAACAAGGCTCAGCGTGATTTAGTCGCGCGGTTTCGCGGCCGTGCCGCGACACTCGAGCGCCCGCGACTTCGCCCCGCGCTCGCTTTGTCGCTTCGAGCGTCTGCCTCCGAACTGTAAAACGCGTAAGCCCCTCTTAATTCTGCGCCAACGAAACAGCAACCACCCCACCGTCTCCTCTCGAAAGCCCCGGGAGACCTCTATTTATTAACGCGATCCTTATTGCGGGCTTTGCGCGACGAAACGGGCGGCAATTAAAAAGTTTCGCGATAACCGTATCGGCAATCCGAAGCATTGGCTACGCTACGCCGCTGTCTGTCCCATCTCCTCCTCCCCGGTGAAATTTAGGAAATAGGGATCCACGAAATGCTAAAAAAACATTCCCAAGGAAATAACGTGCCGAGTGGATGTTCCCGCTGTTCCGCGGATACCGTTGCTCGCGAGCGCGGACGCTATTTAATTGTGTTTCAAGGGGGCCGAGGCAGATGGTGGTTGCAGGCGAGATAACAGACAAATGAGGGGAATAAATAAGACGGGACATTTAAAATTCGTCAGACTACCAAATGAGACTTTTAAGTACACCGCGCGCTGGCAATTGCAGGAAGAAGGGGGTTCCGTTTTAATCGCGCTGGTAATGTTCCCCCTAATCAGACCACGGGGATCGTAACTATCAAGGGAAACGCTGCGGCAGAGCCGTGGAAACGCGCCGCGCCGGAACAGATTTTAATTCTGCTTTAATTTTACCGCGCGCCGCGCCGACTGACAAATAATTGCCGCATAAATTCCGCGGCACGTTCTTGATAAAATGAATCTTAATTCTCCAGTTAGGGGTGGCGTGGGACGGGTAGGGAATCGTAATCGCCGGGGATCGAGGGAATCCGAAACTAAAATTCCATTTTCCTTGGGGGGGGGGGGGGAAGCCTCGCCACTTAAGCTCACCTTCTTCTTCAGTCCCTTTTTACTGTCCTACACGGTCCGGAGCACGCCTTGATTAATCTTAGGCGGCCGGCGGAGGAGCATTTAAAAATGATCTCCCTCGTAATTCTGCTCCCAGCTCCGTTGCCCCGAGGTACCGCGTCAAAGCTTCTCCAATTCTCATACAAAGAGAACGAGCACGACTGCCCATTGAAAACGTGCGCAAGCATGCTCGGAGACGGTGTATCTACTGTTAAACTCCCGCGCGGAATGATAGACAATCCAGGAACAAGAGCGTTCATAAACATGTTCACCGTTCGCGGGCGTTCGAGTCCCAGCGCGGAGACCTGAATAACAGTTTCTCCCCGCGGTTGCATCCCCTGTTTCGTTGGAGCGTGTGCACACGCGCACGCAGCCCCGTCTTCCATTCCCAGGGAGTCTTGCCCACGAAGTAGGAGAACCGGATTGTCTGGAAGGCATAATGGAACTTCCTGACATTCGGCCCAGGCCACGGTGTACCCGTCCTTTGTTCCAGACGTAAGAGAATGTCATCCCTTATTGCAACCACCCCTCGCCACTCCGGGGTAGGGGAGTGGGGGACCAAAGGCGAGGGTGTGGTGTGCAACGTCTCTTCGATTGGACGACCACCCCTCGCTGCAGCCGCCTCGCGTTTCGATCGTGGAATGCGAGAATTTATTCCCGAACCGTACCGTCGACTGCTAGCCGGACGCTTTCCACCCTCCAACGATCCGCGAATATTCCCCGATCCTATTCTTTTTTCCCCCCTCCTTTGGCGCCCCGACACCTTCGACAACGCTCGTCGATTCGGCCACGCGAATTTTTCACCCCGCAGCCCCAACGTTTCGCCACGCTTCCTGCCATCCCTTTCCCTCCCGGTTACATTGTACACTGTACACGTGTTTACGTATGTCCCGCAGGAGGATTCCTATTTCGAGGAAACCCCTTCCTGCACCAAGAATCTCCACGGAACCAGAAGACTTTTACAACCCCTAGCTCGCGCCTCTCATTGTTCGCGAGTTTAATAATAAAACGTTCTCACTCCTCCCGGGGGGATAAATCCAGCGAACAAGTGACATCGCAGTCGCCCCATTCTCTCCTTTCGTTAAGCAAGAAAATTTGCAGCGGCGCCTGCATCCCGGGCACCGTGCAAAGCACCGCAGGAAGCGCCAAAGGAATCCCCGGCAATTCCGTAAAAGTGCAGAATCCAGCGATTCCCCGCCGGGGGGTAACAAAGAATTAGCAGGAATTACGGCAGGCTGGCTCGCCATTCAGATCGCAACGATTTTTCGTGCCAGGGGATTACTCGCGGCTCGCTCGGCAAACGTGCGAAGCTACAGCAGCCGAACTTCCGGTTCGCTGTACCGTAAATTCCCCCGGCGAAATTCCCGGCGACTTTTTCCCCCGGGCTGCCTCGGCTTTTCCATCGGCGGGCTTCACCCCGAACGGTCAGGCAATCTTTGCTTACGATAATATCGAGGGGGTGACGGAGGAAGCAAGTTCGAGCGTCCCTGACACCTGACCCCGCCCTCCCTTCTAGCTTGCGGTTCGCAGACATTTGTCAGCCGATCGGGCTCCTCTGTCGCTCTGTCCTATTTTCCCACCCTCCTTCTTGCTCGTTTTTCACAGCCGATCTGAACAGCGGGAAACTCGACGACGACGAGAAATCTGGGGACTCCTTGGTAACGTGTCACGCGGGATTACACCGAATCACACGTTGATAGAAATTATTCTACATCCGAGAGACCACGGTAGCTTAACATCGACCAACTTCTTAATTCACTCGAATCGTTCAGGCTGCCGTGGTGTGAGCACCCCTCAGAGTCGATACGAACTTCCTCGTCCCGCAAAACACCCCGAGCAAGGCGGGAGATTTGTCTGCGCGTGAAATCGCCGAAGGGCTCCTTCCCTAGGTTTCCCTTCGCTGGACAGTCGTTTATCGTATGGTCCGCTATAGCCGTTTCTCAAACTCCAGCCACCGAGTAGAGCCAGTTAAGTGCGCAAAAAGTCCGCTTCCAAGGGGTGAGCGGCTTGCGCGCGAGCCGCGCGGAGGAGAAAGCTCGGAAAGCTTTCGATCGCCGGCACAGAGTGTTCAACTTGAATCGATTCAGCGCTAGTACCATCGAAACTATGGTATCGAACGTTCCCCGGTATTCGCGTGGGTTGGTTTAAACCGTGCACCCAGGACATACAACCGAGGAAGCTTTAGTGGCCGTCTCTCCGTGGCTGAAAGCTCGAATGCGCTTGATTCGCCGAGGAAGGCGTTAAACGGTGGCATCGCGCGATTGATAGCGTGTTCATTTGGAACCGGATAGGACGAGGGAATTCGATGGACGACATAGGTCTGGCGACTAGTTTGGCAATGAGTTAAGCGGTGCCAGCTATGAGGGTGGAATATGAAACGAGGGTGGATGCAGGCGGATGTCGCGAGATTACCAGGACGAGGGTGTAATTCGATTTTATCTGGGGACGGGCCCGTGATCGCGACTTTCAGCGCGTGTTAATCGGGTGTAATTGGCGAAGGGCGATTAGGTACGTGATTACTGTGATCATTCCGTTGACTGTCGTCGGGTATTAAGAGGGTTGTTAAGAGAAAAGTGATTACGGGCAACTTCGCTTGGAAGTTTCGTGTTTCTGACGTGGATTTTCTTGCAATGGCATCGCGCAATGTATGTCGGGTTCCTAGAAGCCATTTAACACGGGGACGAAGGTTACTCGTTTCATCTTTTTCGCGCTACACCACTTCCGCGTAGCCACTGGAAGAACGCCCCGAGTTTCTGCCGAATACAATTGCTTTATAAAATTTTGAACTCACTCCTCCGAAGAAGGAGATTCCTTCGTAATATTGTGTTTACGAAAGGGACGCGGGAATTGAAGTGCAATACCTTCCTTTGTCGTGGGAAGTCCCAGACGGGAGTTAGGGAAACCTGCTAGTCGTGCATACCTTTTCAACCTTTCTCACTAAGAACGCGTGTTTCTCCTTTTATGAGGAGCATCCCTTCTTTCTCCGAGGAACCATTTCCCGCTTTTTAATCATCGTTTAAAAAAGAGAATAGACGCGGGAAAGATATTTAATAGAATTTTGTGCTTCCGTCTCGTTTTAAAAATTCCAAACGAGAGGTTTAGTATTTCATTGCGTAAGAGGCCAACAGCTGCGCGATTTTCGTCGATCGTACATCATCGAGGCGTGCGATTCTTTTGTCGAGGAGCACGCGAGAAATCCGGCGGGAAGAGCGCCGGAGGAAAGGAAGGAACGGCCAGCTAAAAATTTATTGTCGCGACTTCCTTCCGCGAGCGCGGCAGCCTATATTTACTGGCTGCGAGAGGTAGAACTTCAATTATTTTCCCAGCCGCAATAGTCATGCGTCTTACGGAAATTCCACGCGGAGAACCACGCTGACTGAGAAGAATTCTACTCGTGGGCAAAACCACCGCGGCGTTACCCCCCCCCCCCCCCGGAAGAGAGAGATTCTGTCTCGCCTCGTTCCGTGGCCCGAGTCATTTCTTATCCCAGACCCGCTTCAATTTCCCAGTTTATAAATATAACCGACTTCCTCTGTTATCTGGGGACAACCGCGGCTGGCGGTGAAGCCCGTAGAAAAATTCATCAGAGTCGAATTGTGGGGATCCAACGCCTCGAAAGCTGCGTTAGAATACCCTTGCCAACCTTGCGAACCGCCACTGCTTCCACCGGAATTACTCCGTCGCCAGAGAAATTGCTTTATTTCCATAAATTGGGATGCTTCAACAGGCTCGTCTCGCATTCCCTCGAAGACAGATCAAGTGATCCTCAGACCCTAGAACTCCAGCCGCCTCAGGATCTCGTAGAATCCCAGTGTTTAATTCTCCATCCCGAAATTCATCGTATTCATTCCCAGGAATCCTCGATCCTAGAGAGGCTCTATATCGAAAAATTCTGGAGACTCGTTTCCTTCCGATCGCGTGGCGTCGATTTCACCCCCCGTGACGGCTGCATAAAATAGCGGCGAGCTACCAATCCCCCGCTTAGATCATCGATCTTCCCAGGTAGGGGGACTGTGGAAGGAGAAAGGGAGAAGGTAAAGCATTTGGAGCCGCGCGAGAACGAACGGAGGAACGACAGATTGGGAATTTAGCTAGTTGCAAGCTCTGGCGGGTGCGCATATTTACAACCGAAAGGCGAGTTTCAATTATTCCCCCTGCCCTCCGCGTCGCGACGCCTCGCGAGTCGGTTGTGTATTAAGAAAATACCGGGGCGCGCGAGCCATGAATCGGCTCGGGTCCTCGGTTCTTCTGGCTCTCGCATATTTCTCGCTACACGCTTTCGTTTTTCTTGGGAACACAGCGTCGGGGGAATTCATTCCACGTTTTCGACGCGCTCACTCGAACGAGGGAATCTTTTGCTACTCCCACGACGCTTGCCACCTGGTTTTACGAGCCACGCGAAATTCGAGCGACGCGCCTATGGCGTGTGTCGATCGCCCTCGAAATTCTTTTGAGTATCACTCACAATTTTCCATTCGTACCGGCAAGGGTGGAAGGCAGTGGAAGACAGAAGCGGGGAGTGGGAGCTTTCGTTTCGCGGAACCGAATTTATCTTCCCCGAGGAAATTAGAAAGGGCATTCTTCGCGACGTCTCTCGCCGACTGCTCGCTCCTCTTTCTATCCTCCCTCCTTCTTCCCCCGTTGATTCTTCGTCCCTGGACCTGTATTCGGAAGCAATACATCAGACGCGAAAGAGCCGACAGAAAAATATCGCGTGGGAGTAATGGACGGTTTAATATGGTGCGGGGTGAGTTAATAGCGCTGGACCGACGCGGAGAGCGACTGGAAGATGTGAAATATTGTAAGGGGAGTGTACACTTGTGTGGAATGTATCCTCCAGTTGATACGCAGCTGATGAGAGCAGTTAAGTGCTTGCGTAAAATGGCTCCGAATTGTGAGTGGCGAGTAGATCGAGGTAATGCGACAGACATGGAGGAGGAGTCCGATAGAAAGTACAGTTTAATATACCTTCGATAACTCAATAACGCAGAATCAATGATACGAACGCAGATCCAGGGGGGGGGAAGTAATATCGAGGGTCAGAGATATACCGCGGCGGGTAGAAATTACGTGTGAAAGCGAGAGAGAGAGAGAACGTGCCATCCATAGTAGCACACATTCGTCGAAATTTTCATTTTTATAACACGCTCTTCCTATCCTAGCTTGCACGAGGGAGTATCCTTGTAACTTAAAGGTTCGGAATATTGCTAAAATGGCAAGCATTTCGTTCAGAACTTTAGGTATCCGTGGCTTTTCCGATAATCTCTGTGCCGTCTCTTTACACCGGCGATGCTCTTCATCTACGTATCGATTACATCGATCTCTTCCAAGGGCTGAGCGAAAGAGACATTTTTCATTGAGTCTTTTTAATACTTACTTACACGAAATATGAAAAAAAAACAGCAAGCAAGCGTTAGGGAATGCAAGCCAGTCATTAGTCACCGACAATTAGGCTGCAGGATTAATTAAGGGCGGAGGCGACAGGGCCGTGGCGATCTTCCAAACGCGTCGCGCAGACGGACACGGGTACCTTGGTCGAAGATGAATCTCCTCTCACGTGCAAATAAGATGTCCCGTGGTGACGCGCCAGGGTATTCATGGGTCCTCGAGAGGGATCTAGGAGCTGCACGTCCACGTCACAGTGTAAGAGAACGGTGGTCCTTCCTGTTCTCCGGTCGACGTTACTTCCCGCCGTCGTCGCCATCCTGCGACCCTCCGCACTGTCCAGGAAACTTGATAAACTTGATAAACTGAATAAAGAGGGGAAGTTTATTCGCTATTCCACTTACTACAGACGATTCACCTTGTTCTTGTTGCCCGAGGTCTGACCAGTAGTAGGCTCGTACTACTTGCAAACGCTTGCAGCTCGCAAGTGAACGTATTAAAATGATAAAAGCTAGCTGTTAGTCGTGTGCGAGTATAGAATACGAGGAAGGAAAAGCAAGCTACGGAATATCCGTGGTTAAATGTCGAAGACTCGCTCCCGTAGCGATTGCCGCGGTAATTCTAATTAAAACATCTCGCGTCGCGTCGCAGCAATTCATTGAAATGCCTGTCCAGTTCTCTTCAAAGAAATCCCCGGACCCTTTCCCTACCCTTTGGAAAGCCCGCACTCGTGTCAGCCTGGCATCGCGAAGTGGCCGCGCAATGGGGGAAAAATCAAACATCGATATAAATTCCACTCGAATCGACGAGTACCTTCAGGCAAATACTTCTGATCGAACCCCTCGTCCCGACAGCGCCACTGCCCGACCTCCCCAGGTTGTTGAATATTTGATAACGTCCTGCGTCCCGGAAGTGCACTCCATATCAGTGCATATACGGGCAGATACGTATCGATGCTGTCTACATCGACCGACGGTGATACGCGTATGCGCCGTGACGCGCATTCGGATGCACCGAACGTGTCCCCGCGGGGAACCAGCTACAACGGACAAGACATTCCGCCCGGAATCACGCGCAATTCCAATTCTAATTAGCCCATCCAGGGAAGCCGGCATCCAACGACCCATTCGACTTTTTTAACGAGTGCCTTTCACCGAGCGATGTCGCAAAAAAAGAATTGCCCCTTCTTCGGGGGATCGCGATTCCATGCATCGCGATGAGCCTGAATCGTATTCCGTCGTATCTGATGCACTGCGAGGAATCTTAATTCATTTCCAGGATAGGGGCACGCGAACAGACGGTCGTATCGCTTCTGAATCGCCAATGTTCGACGACAGCGCTGATGCAGCGGTCATTACTGTTTGCGAAAATCTAGTGTCTGCGAATGCCAGCAGTGAACGTTTGCTTCAGACATACCTGAGCACCATCGCCATCACCGACGTAATTTTTAACGTCCTCGCGGTCCGAGAGACCGACTTCTCAGTCGAGGGAAACTAGCGTCGCAGAGTACATGAGACGCGACTAGCACCGCTCGTGGCACCTGCTTAGAGCCCCGGCGCGGCGCAGCGGCCCGAGAGAAATTGAATTTTAAAAATTCACTCGGGAATTCAGACGTTTCCTTTGCCGCGGAGCGTGAATCAAGAAATTACCGCCCTAATAAAGAATTAAAAAGAAGAGGCAGCGCCTCTGCGGCACCGAAAGGATTCCATTGGGATTACGAAACTGATTTCCTCTCGGCCGCTGCCCGCCGGCCAGCCACGCCTAACAAAATCCATACTCCGTCGAAAGACAATCATCGACAAGAATACAGAATCCCCCGCGACGCCTGTCTTCGGCCCCCGCGTTCGTTTGCCTGACGCGCGGAATCGGTGCCAAAACCCAGTCGCCCTCCATAAATCAGGGTGCAGCTCGCGGCCCGGTAGCCTCCGACCCTCTCGATCTTCCCTCTCGATCCTCGCGCTGGTTCCGCCGAACGGCGCATCGTCGCGATCGCGCGCAACGCGACGGAATAATTGACACGAAAGGGAGCAGGCTTTCCAGGCCCGTGGCGTTTAGTGGGACGGGTGAAACATGAATGAACTATGCCCGACGGAGGGCACTCGAGCCTGTCGACATTCTTTTCGATAACTGAATATTCATCCCTCTGCTCCGATTAGCACGGCTCGCCCTCCTGGTTCTCTGGCCGCGTTATTAATGCAGCCAGCCAACGAAGAAAGGACCGAGGAACGGGGTGGAAGAAACAGAGAGGCTAGACGAGGGCCGGGTTACTGGAATTCATTATACTCGCGCCCTATAGAGCGTTAGGTTCCTCAGCGATCCGCCCCGCCTCGTCCCGCTTCAAAGAAACGAAGAGTGTATACCGCGCCACTTGTTATACCGGCGCGGGATAAAGTGCCTCGACATAACAATCTCATCTGGGTAATTTATCGGGTACTCGCCGCGGGCAAAGATAAAGGACGGAACTCGGTTATCTGCGCGAGGCTCTTCCCATCGATCCAGCCTCTTCTCCGAAGGCTCGCGCGAATATATGGCCCCCGTCAGCCCCTGCACGCGTAACGACGAGGATATGACGGGGATATTTATTCATTAGCGGCCTTTCTTCTGGTAAATGCCACTTTCCGCGGCGAACAGCTACCTGGGCTTTTCCGTACCCTTCACCGCCCCACGCCGCCGCCATTCACGGATTTTACTATTTCGGAATTGCAGATACGGCACAGGCTGTTAGAATTCTGCGGAGGGCGCGTTCTGGCTCTCTACGGTTCCGTGATTCCTACAGGCGTGGATTTCTCTAACGGGATTCTGGATCCTCTGTTCTACAGTTACTGCGATCCCACGGTGCCGTTCCACAGCACCGGGTCACCGTGACATCGGGAGCCTGTACCTTTGCAATTCCAACATCTTGAAGATCCTGGCGAGATCCGCGATACGGTGAAGTCTGTGATTTTAAGACAGTAGCAGCTCGAATTCCACGGTCGCGGTTCCCAAAATTTCCTCGAGCGAAAACTCCCTCGCAATTAGATGCCTCTTTCTACCATCGTCTCTAACTTCCGGCGTAGTTGCCCGACGGTATTCGGGAGATCAAACTTACCACTCGCGACAAGCCTCCTCGTCGGCATTCAACAGTTCACCGATTTGCGGAAAGACTCGAGTGGAGTCGTCCTTCCGAACGGGGATACCGGAAGAGTTATTTATTCAAAGTGGCCTGGGAAATGAATGCAAACGAAATGCATTCAACGGCACTTTGCGGGTTCATCGATATACAAGACGGTGTTCCTCGAGTTAAGTCACCCTCTGCCAGCCTCTCGGCGCTTCGGACGCGTAACTCGAGCAACACTTCGGGATGAATGGATCGCTGGGAGAGTCCTGAGTGGCCGACCGAGACGAGAAAATGCCAAAGACCGCCGGCTCTTGGCTGATTGAGAATTATCGTCGCAGCTTCGAATCCCTCCGCTTGTCGTTTATATCGCTTACCGAGAGAACAATCTTCTGGAGCTATCGATGCTTCCCAGCTTATCGCCGCGCCCCGCCGCTTCCACGTCCAATCGATCGTCGGGATATCGACGCTGACGCGTTAAACGATTCCCTCCTAGGGCAGCAGAAAATCCCATCTGCGACGTAATTGTGAAAATAATCGCGGCGAGCGGAGCAATTTTTTGGCTTCTAATACCGCTGAAGGTTAGTAAAAATTCAATGTCCGCGGTGGTTACGGGGGTCTTGCGAGATATCGGGGCTTTAGGGGTTTCAGGGGCACGGGATTCTAATACCGTAGGGCAGCCTGGAATACCGAGGCTGTAACATCGTGGAACACTAGGGTCACAGGATTTCCGAACCCCAGCAGTTCGACGTCATAGGACTTACAGTAGGTACACCGTCAGACCTAGCACTATGGAAACCACCGAATTCAGATATTTCAGAATCCTAATACTATAGGACAGTGAAACGTGTGACTGTATTACCGATAGGTCCGTCCGACAATTAAGTTCGCCTGTATAGGTTCATGAATAAGTATCCCGTAGTTACAGAAAAGCTTTTGCTTGGAATCAACGCGTCCAAATATCCTCGTAAGCTTCCCCCTCCCGACCAACGCCTCGCGGGTTGCACCCAGCGCGACTGTCTCGCGACATGGAAGGCAACGGCTCCGATTGCCCAAGTTTCTTGGCACAGGGTCTCGCGATCAGATTCAAAATCGCCGCGGACTCGCCGGAAACGACCGTGCCGCAGTACGTTCTCGTTAAACGACGTCGGAAGCCTTAATAGGTGGGGGTCCCGCGAAACGGAAGACATTCGAAGGCGATACGAGAGGGCGAGCCACTCCTCGAGTAACTTCCGCGCCCGGCGAGTCGGCTTCGAGAACTCGCGAAAAACTAGTTGCGAACTTGCCTGCCGTCAGCCCCCGAACGGTTTGTTGGTCCGCGCAACTTCCCAATTCTTTTACCAGAGGGATTCGAATGTGTAGAATTTATCGATGCCACGATAAAGTACCTAGTCGGGGAAGTTTAACGTCTTACCGACTTTACGGGCAACGACTGAACGCCTCGCGCCTCGTCTGCCTCCCCGTTCGACTTTCGCGAGCCCCTTGGCGCGGAGGACAGTGTTCGATCTCTCGCGTCGTTGTTATCAGAGGGAATGTTAATTGCCAAAGGGAAGTACCCTCGAAAGTGAACGTCGATGGCCACTGTGCCCCGTTACGCTTATCAAGAAGTTAGAGAAATAATCTTTTATTAAAGGCCGAGAATGAGCGGATGCGTCAGCTTGTAATAAGGATAAAGGTGGATCGAGGGTAGAAGCTCGCAGAAGTCCCTCCCGGGAGGCAACGTGTGCCGATATCCGTGGCCATCTGCACGTTTCTGCAAATCCCGCTAAATATTTCTATCGGTTTCCGGGCCGCTCCGACAAAGAGGATTTCGCCGTTTCGCTGGCGTGTTCCGCATCGAAATGTCCTGCTGCGTCGCCATCACAGCCGCCGATAGAATCGAACGGGGCCGATTAGCACTCCTACGCCGTGCAATGGGATTGGCTCATTAGGGGTCTCGATACGACACCGATATGCTTATCCCGCAGCATCCGTTCGCCGCCGCCGTCCCCCGATAATCGATCCCGCCAAGCTTTCGAACTCTAAGAGTGACGTTTCGTTCACCGTTGCCCCAAAGGAAGCTTCCCGTTCCCAAAGCTAGCCAATTGCCGGCGTCGAAGTATCTTCCCGGAAGAACCATCCCAGCGTCTCGGGCGAAGCTACATATTTGAAGTTATTAGCGACAGACTGATTCACCGTTCCCCGAATCTCCCCGTAATTGCACGTCGAGGGGAGGGGGGCGGTTCCTGGCGGACGTAACACCAGGTAGTCCGGGCTGTACACAAATCCGAGTTAGAAATGTTCCCAGGAAGCGGTCGTAACTTGGAATCAGATCGAAAGTTACGAATCCCGGGGCTTGCCTCTGTCTTTAACTACCCCGAAAGTCGGCGCGTTTCCAAGCCACCCCTCCCCCGCCGGTGGTTGCGCTTCGCCCGCAGTTTCCGTCGGCGGATAGCTGATAGCGGGCCGAAAATACTCGCGAGGAAGCGAAAGCTCGTCCATCGTCGAGCGTCCCTGGTTCCCGCCCATCGAGCAACCCCGCGAACCCCTCTTCCGCCCCACCACCCTCCCCCTGTCCCCGTAATTGCGCGTTCCACTAATTAAGGATGCAGGAAATTGCGCCGGTTAATTATTTTCCAATTAACGCCGAGGAAGATAACGGAGGGGAGAGCCGACTGGCGTGCGACTTTTGGTAACTTTGGGTGGATCGCCAGCGCTGTCCCCAGTCCCATTCCGTTTTCCAGCAATCGGACGACCACCATCGCCCCTCGAAATCGATCGGGTCGGGTTCGTCGAGGCTTAAGGATCACCGATATCCCAGGCACAGACGTATTATTATTCTAAGCGGCCGAACGCCCGTTCTTGGATCCACGAGTAAAGCGAGCAATTCCTCCGGAGCATACTGAAATTCCATCTATCGCGGGCACTGCGCTGCCAAGCAATTCAGCCCAATAGTTACACAATATCGTTCAATCGTTCGATTCCCCTTCGATAGATTCCGGATCGAAATCGATGTCCCGAGGACAATGCTCGCTTCCCTGGCCGCCCCTGGGATTTTCTCCGTCCATGGTTCAGAGAAGTGTCGACAAGACGGTCCCTCCAGCAGCCTGTCCGCCGCTCCCGCATTGAGAGGTGGCAGCGTGAGCAGAGGCGCCGTGGCAGGCGCCGGTGCGCGGACTCGCATGGATGATCGGTCCAACGATGTACAGTCGGCAACACCTGGGTCCACCAGGCAAATGCCTCCGCCGTGCTGGCGGTTCGATTCGGCTCCTTGGAGCCTGATAAATGCACGGATTTAGGGGAAGAGACGCGAGGAGAGTGTGCTGCGTCCGTTTAGCAAAGCGGCAGATGCACGCGCGCGGGAGCGAGCGTGAACGGCGCAAGGGGAGGAAGACGCATATGGCGGGCCGTAGATATGTGCCGGTGTCTAGCGGCGATTAAACGTTTCGAGTAATTAGTAAGCTCGCGAGATTCATACGGCGCCGCTCCCCTCGTTCCCTGCCGTATTTAGTCTTCGTGAACCACGTATGAAAGAGCCGCGCCGCATTGACGACGATCATTAGCCGGAATACGGCCCTCCCCTCCATTGAACGTCGGCTATATCTTCGTTTGTGTTGCACTTCAATTCGCTGATGCGTTTCGTGCGCGTACAATTAGCTGCTTACTGCACTCCGCTCTAGAATCACTTTACAGCTTCGAGCCACTTTGATCCTCGCCGTACTGTCGGATTCACTGAATTTAGAAACTTAGACGCACGCATACGCGGAACTGTTATTGCCTCGCTGGTAGGGCCATTTCGTCGACTGTAGCTGTCAGAAATCGCTCGTAATTTCAACGAGCGGGGAACTGAACGCGCGCCAGTAGAATAGGACCACGCATAGCGAAACACTGCGCGCAGTGGTAAGACTCCGCGCGCGGTCAGACGGGCGAGTAAGTGGAATAGGATCATGTACGATACGGCGCGTTTTAAGTAGAGTAAGCCAAGCTCGGGTGATTTGCCGCGCAGAATATTTCACGGTTGTTTTCATGTCAAATAATGCTCCATTTCGCTAGCTTTCGGACTAAATCGGTGCTCACAGCCTCGTGGAAGATTTTCGTCGCTGCCCCACGTTAATGTCCCGTGAACGTCGAGCTGGCTAGAAAAATTCAATAAATCATTAGGCGTCCAGACGAATCGACGTTACCGGCCGTCTCGGGGGCTCTAATCCTCCATGAAAATCCTTCGCGGCTCGCCATTATTTCTCTAATGGAAGGCATTCCCGGGAGCTAGTGCCGCAATCGCCATTCACATTGTTCAACGTGACACTGCCCGAGTCACTTATCGACCGCGCCTTCTAATTCCTACCAATCCCGGCCGCCACGAATTCACCGTGAACGAGGCGACACGTGCGCCGCCTTCCTTCCCCGCGACAGTCCCCCGGGAGAATGTAAATCGACGCAAAGCAAACTTACAGGCACGTCCGACACTCTTTCTCCTCCCGGGACGAGTACACAGAATTATCGAACGCAACGTCTGGGAACGTCATTATTCCGGCTTGCGCCGCGGTTCTTCAAATATTTCCTTTCAGCTCCAGGCTGCTCCGTGCCTTTCACCGTTCGAGGAAAAAAAGGGCCCGGCAGTCGAGCATTCGCGAAAGCACGGAAGTTAACGAACGTGAAACCTAACATTAACGCCCAGCCATCGTCGGGAACCTGGCATCCAGCTGACATAAAAGTGCCCGACGAGGGCATGACTCGGAAGCGCCCATGCACCGTTCAACTGCTTCCCATATTTTCTATTTCCTTATTTGCATGCGTAATCCGGCGGTATCGGGCGGGGGCGCGCTCGCCTGAAAATCAGAGGCAGCCTTTCGCGGCGGTACAATTTTTCGAGAAATCGGAAATGCGCATATTTCAATGCGCCCGACCCAGGTAGCATCCGCGTGCTCGGAAAATAGAGATAAAACGCCCGAGAACACCGTTCCATTCGATTCACGGGGTTCAACCACTATGAATCTATTAATATTTCCTCATCCGGATTATCTGTCGCTTGGTTATTTATGCGCGTCGGGATTCGCCGATGACGGGTTGTTTCGAATCGGCGGAAAAGACGCGTGCTTCGGAGGGCGGGTGGTTCGTATCAGTTCTCCTGTTCACTTATCGTGAACAAACGGATTTCGATATTCTGCAAAGGTTTCTCCTGCGAAAATATTAATCGCCTTCCCTGAATAATAACCCATTCTTCTGTCGGTAATGGAATGTCGCCGGGCGTGGAAACGATACGCGGAATTTATGAACATTTTATGCCCGAGTGAAACGAGCAGGGCGTAATGGTAAATTGGAAAAAAACATTCTGGTGGACGGCGCACGGACAGCGATACGTATCCTTCGGGGGCGAGGACCGCTTGTTAAGGAAAAAGTGGTGCTTTATATGTGGGGGACTCGTGAAATTTTCATGGTAGAAATATCGCGTTCCTCCGAAGTATTCCGCAGATGTACCCCGTGGCGGTGGCCGTTTGTCGTCTTTTTTCGATTAATTAAAACTGACAGGTGACTCCATTAAAAACACAAGGGAAATAGAGGCGTGCGCGAAACGCTAGTGTCTTATGAAATTTGTCTTCCTTGTACTCTAGCTTCGGCACTGGACGCGATAAGTCTCTTGTAGGTAGACAATATCGGTATGATATTAGCTACGGTGAACTGAGGAAACATTGGCAGTACGGGGTAACATTGCCATCTACTTAACATCTATTAAAAAGAAAAAGGAAAAAAGTTTTGTACATTTTCACACTTGTACTACAATCACAAACGATTCAATGCTATAATAGGATACCTAAACCAAATTTAAAAATGTTATTATAAAAAAATGAAATAAATAAAAGGAATATAAGGGAGAATGCATCTTAATATATAAAGCAGAAAGTGTTTGTGTGTTTGTCTGTCGTCTAAAAACCAGGGACCCGGAACGGAACAGAAACGAAAACGATAAACGAAAAAAACGAAATATTTTTCCGGAACAGAAACAGAAACGAAACGAAATTCTTAACCCTGTTACAGGAGTGAAAACGTAATAACCGAAATAAAAAATCCGACTAATAACGTTCTGTACACTTCAGGTTAAAAAATTTAAATTGAGCGTATTTTCATCATGTTTCGTGTCGGTTTAGACCCTTGATAGGGCTGACTGCGGTGCTAGGAGAGACGTTGGGAGTCTTGCCCTCGTGGGCACCGCTTGCAACCGAAAGCATCAAAACTCTAAATTCTATTCTTAAGACGTAATATATAATATTCTATAATACATAACTATAACGTATAATATTTTATAATATAAGTACCAAAGGCAATAAAATTGTTGAAATAAGTTTATACTAGTTTTTTTTACAAATGAAATAACCGGTTCGGAACAAAATTTGTTTTTCGTTCTGATGGAAACGAAATATTTTTCACCAGGAACGATATTAACCGAAACAAAATTATTATTATCGGAGCTGAACCGAAACGAAACGAAAAAACATTTCGTTCCAGGTCCCTGCTAAAAACTTTCGAACGGTAATCTCTGGGGTCACGAGATGTGTCCCGGCTCATTATGCCTAGCTAATCCAGATGAATGTGACTATTTTCACAAAAAAAATTTTTTTAAAATCAGAATCTAAATTTCGAACATAGCCGAGTTGTAAAGCTTGTTGAACGTATAAAGAAACAAATTTAAATGTTAATGTAAGTTAAGGTGTGGTGAAACTTTAGCTTTTTAGTGCTGTTTATATATGATGAGCGAATGTTACCCTGTTACGGAATATTTAACATATATTAAAGAAGGAAAAGGATAATAAAATGGCATTTTGACACTTGTAGTACATTCGCAAAAGATGCAATGATATGATAGGATACTTAAAGCAAATGTAAAAATGTTAATCTTTATATTACACTTATAGCAAAATGTTCCAAAAACATGCCAATGTTCCCCCAGTTTCCATTACCATTTGGTAACTCTTCTTCCAATTAAAGTTCCAACTTTAATTGCTCGTTATTTACAAAGATGATCCACGTCTCTGAAATTCCCTCGTCAGCAAGCATCCGCCAGCTTCAGACAGCGTTTCCGCCGACGTACGACGTTTCCCCCATCATAGACGCCAAGGAAAACCCGCAATCACATCTCATAGATCATAGCCCCGACGCGTCTAACTGGATCCGAGGCCCTCGAAGATTCGAATCTCTCCCAGCTGGGAGTATCAAAACCACCGACGGGATCTTGGTCGGCTGTGCACATCTCATTGACCCAGCTCCTTGCCTCCATCAACCGCCTTCCCCCTCCTCCACTCCCGAGGACAAGCTGCTGTGGATCATCGGGACGAATTAAAACGAAGACTTCGCTTGAACCGCGGACACCGAAGAAATCGCGCTCATCCAGTCTTCATCCATCAAAATCAACTTAGAACTCGCTAGTTCTCTGTAACCGCATGGCATTCGGTCGTTCTTCCGCCGCTAACGTGCACCAAGAAACGTAAGCTTCGAGGGATCGAAGTTGAAACCGATCCGGACGATCGGTCATCCGGTTCAAGGGAAGACGGCGCCATCGAAGCTGCGGGCTTTGCACTCGCAGGGCAACGAAGCTTCCAGCGGGGCTAGGAGCTGGCTATTATTTCTCATAACTCCACTGGTTCGATTAATTCGATCCCGATCCTGGATTAAGGGAATCCAATTGGACGGCGTACGAGCCGGTCTTCCTCGAGGGCTTCGATCTTTGAGAAGTGGGACTGGCGGATTTCGGATGTTACGCTGTTCGCGGTAATTGAGGATTACGTGATCGAGTTCGGTAATTAATAGTTAGAGAGCCACGTGGAGCGGTTCAATCGTAGATACAGGATTTAGGTACTCCATTTTGAAACTGAGTTCTGTAACAATGGTACAGAATGTAACGCCCCCGACGGCACATAAATTCTGTCGCAATCTGGACTTTCTCTTCGAAAAAAAGGTGCGTTCAGACGGCCGCGTGGGTGCAGTTTAGCGGGGAGAATCGGAGAAGGGTAACGCGGACCGACAGTAAATTTACATTAGGGTCCATGCCGAGGGGACACGGGAAAGCTCTTCTCGTTTCGAGCGGTTCGCGCTTCGCCGTATTGATTTACATAGCGATCCTTCCTCGGCTATATCATAGATCCCCCCCCCCCCCGATCGCTGATTCTTTTCCCGTACTTCGTCCGCTCGCGATGTCAAAGTTTTTCCCCACCCCGATGGTACCGAGTTCGAGAACATCTCGGCTACGCGGAACGAGAAAATATTCTTGGGAATCTTCTTGGGAACGAGAAATATGGGAGGCACGGAAAGCTCGCCAACGCTGCAGCTATGCACAATGTTGCGGAATAAACAAGGAAAATGGCCGGTGAAGTAAATTTCTGGGAGGGAACAGCGGTGAGTTCAATTTAACTATACAATCTCGCGAGGAGAATAAGTAAAATCATTTCTAACTCGCCTGTCCCTTGAATGCCCATAGCTTTTGAATCGCGTAATAACAAGCTGTAATAAACAGAAATTTTCCAAATGAATAGCTACGGGTTTTTAAAGTGAAATTGTGTCGCTGGCAGACAAACCCACGGTTCGCCGATCCTTTTTCCGAGCGGCACGGCCGCGGTGTCGGAGAAAAATAGATCCGTTTTTACGCGGTGCGCAGGTGTGACGCGTTTTAATAAAGTTGGCCGTTTAATTGTCAAGCTTTTTTATCGCGTCTGCATCTCGCGGAAGGAACGAGCGGGGAATTGGCTGGGCGCCAGCGTGCGTTCCGAACGAACGCTAGGAAGAAGCTTGAACATCGTCCGCGGCTTCGGTTTCGCGAACGAAATTTTCCACCGACAGCCGACCAGCGCGAAATCTTCGGGTCAATAAAGCGAAGGAATTCCATTAACGCTGCCCAAGTTACACAACCAACTCCTCTCAGGGACGAGGCAAGTTAATAATATTGACACACGCGATGTTTTTTAAAGCGCGCGCGAACTTCGCGAGGGAAGTCTAACGGGGGAACGAGCTTGTCAAGAAAATAATTAACTGATGTTCACAAGCTGCGCTCTCCCGGTGTCTCAAAAAAAGACACGAAGAAAAGTTAGAAAATGAATTTCAGAGGGAAGTTCGAACCCTCGTAAGGAAGTGTAAGAAAATCTACTTCGAGGGAAGGAAAGCCTTCGTTTCGCAAGGATCTATCCTCGAACATCTGCACTGTGCTTTCATTTAGTTCGTTCACTGACCACGCTAGCTGAGGAGACGAGTTTACCATAGAACGTATTTCACGACTCTGTCAAGACCCTTGTCGTAAGGGATCAAAGGATATACCGCCGCCTAATACGGATCGAAAGAAAAGGGCGGGAGAAAAAGTTACCTCGGCCGCGAGTTCCCCAGTGGAGAAAGGGGCGAAAACACCCCCTCGTCGGCGGACTTGCCTCCCTTATTTACACGGTATCGTCGGCGCGCGTAGTCGAGGCCATCTTCGACAGATCCGCGCGGTATCGTTTCACAAAAGGGGCGAGCAGCTGCTGGCATCTGGGCACGAGACATCTCCCAGAGGGTTCTTTCACGGACCAGCTCTGGCCCCGACGTCCGATTTCAACGGCAGCAATACGTCCCGAAGGAGGCGCTCTGGCAATGGTAGACTCCTCCGGGATCGAAGGAGACTGGCTATTGTTGCCGGTTAATTAAGGGAATTGATGAGAGATTAAGGAGCTCGACGTCGTCGCCAAAGCATCCACCGTTCGACACACATCCACCGCGTCTTCTCTCTTTACACTCTGTAGAAGCTGAAGCTCGATCGGCGACGCATTGTGTTCCGGATATCGGATCTCTCTCTCTCGCTCTCTCTCTCTTCCTCTCTTTCTGTATATGTAGCATGTATACATATATATATATATATAAAGGGTGGCGCAACGTCGACAGATTGAAAGCTCGCTTCCAAGGGTAAGAGGCATCGAGGCAGCGCGGTGATCTTGTCTCGGGATAAAAATTTCATCATCCCATCGTCTGGGGCCGCGCAGATTCCCGTCCTCGGGTAATTAATTACAGACAGCTTCCTCGTCTCGGGGACGATCCAGGAAGGGGGCGAGAAGAAACTTTCCCTCCAAGACGGGATCGTGTTTCGTTCACCCTCCCGTGATTCGTTTTTCGTTATTCGCTTTTTTTTTTATCGATGGGGGTTAATTGAGTCGGGCGAATTAATCTTGTTTAGTTGGCTAAGGGAGCCATCCGGGTTACCCCCGATCAAATTTATATTCCTCCGGCGGTGAGGGACGAAGCGGAAAGAAGGCTTTCAATTCGTAAATCGATTCTAATTCCGGGGGAACATGCTCGGCAGCATTTCCGTGGCCACGAGTCGCGGCTTCTTAACTTCCGGCGCCGCTATCACCTCGTTTAACCTTAAACCCGCAATTTCTGATAACCGCAACTTACACAGCACCGTCCAAACTCCATTAAACCCGCCAGAGCCTGCGAGCCCCTAACCACGTCGATACTAGCCTTCGAATCGCAACTCGATGCAGCCTTTGGTGCGGCGGATAAAACGTCACGTGTACTTTACAACTGAATTACCTGTCCGTTCAGCTGGTACCTCGCCTAGGATACGCACAACCTACGAACGTATTATATCATTCGAGTTACATGTGAACTGCAAGAAAACACGGAGAGGGATCTCCGTATAATCCCTCAGCAACCGTTCGCGAAACCTCGCTCGAAATGTAAGTTTCCGGGTACCTACAGTGTATCCTGTACACATAGGTGCATACGTACTTATGATAAAGATAGGCAAGCCGAACTTAGTTCCGACAGTACCCGTGTTAGGATGCTAAGTGTATTGCCGTGGAAACATTAAATTACCCGAAAGCCCGCGGTGCGGCTTGCAATCGTCCGAAACCGCCACGAGTAACGCTGGACGAGGCCAGCCATTAACCGCAAGAGTCCTGTGTATACAGGACGATAGCAGCTCGCGTTCTGCAAGTCCATTGGCTAACTGGGTTTACGGGTCCAGCTCGAATTAGCCCCGCGATTAATCCTTCGTTACAATAAGGACTGGACGCGGACCAGCCTTTAATTAACCAGAGGGAAGGGTTGGCGTCCCCGCTGTTATTATCCGTCCTGTTATTTTCACCCTCTTTTTCCCGCGTTTGTGGCGAGTCTCGCGTACATCGGAGTTTCATAGCCGCGACGATTGTTTCCTCGACGATTGTACGTACCAAGGCGGTCGACGGGACAAAGAAGCGCGGCGGCGGAGCGAATAATGGAAATATACCATTAATTTTAATTGCGTTTCACAATTCGTAGCGTAGCCACGTTAATTACGCGGCCCCGGAAATGTAATAAGCGTTTCGTTCTATCGGTTTATCGAATTATTCAGGATGTAATTTAATGGTTAATTGGGCCGGCGAAGGTTCGTGTCGTTCGAGTGCTTCGCAGGGGGGATCACAGCGATGTTTTCTGTTAGGAATATACCGAGGCTTTGACGGGAATTTAACTAACGAATGCGAGCAACAACTAAACACGCTATCATTATCTCTCGTCCGTCGAGGCCCGATTTATATTAATTTGCTTCAGAGCCCATCAAGAAATATATTTCTAAGTGTGCGTACTATGTGCAATTACTTACTCAGATTTCTACACAATGACCCTATTTCTAACATCCTAATACACCCGTCTTTGTAGCCTGCTCACACGCGATTCAAATTCACTCCCTAATCAATCACATCCAAGTGTATTCCGCGTGGAACCAACTCCCGAAACCGAGCGCTGGTTTTAACCATACTTCCGAACTAACATCAATCACATCCCGAAGCGTAACCGAGTTTTGTCCCAAAATCCGTCAACTACCATCCCAAGGAGCCAAGGCTAGCCATTAACGCGTTAACTGCTTTAGCCGCCGCCACTACCGGCAACAGTGGCAATACTTCATCATTATTCCCACCGGTAACAGCGTTACTTGCGTCAGTGAACATCGCCCATCGCCCGGTTTACCGAATCGAACGCTCATACTTTCGCGGCGTTTTTTGGACGCTGGAGCGAAGTGACGAGTCGCGCGACAGACGCGAAATTCGACAAAGAGCCGAAACCCGCGGGAGCCCAGGTGGCTGAAACCGCCTCGATCCTCAGGATCACTCACTGGACGATCAATCGTGTCCTTGCCAGCGATATTTAATCCGGGCCGGACGGGACAGCGGGAATTTAATGCCCACGCGTCGCGCACGAGTGTCAGCTGTCTACTTTGCCCGCCGTCCACATCCCGGCGAATCCGCGCGCAGTTTCTATATGCAAATCTACTCATAACTCACCAGGAACACATCGGACGGTCTTCCAGCTCCTCCCGTGCATTCCAGGCCGATCCGTGGCTACCCTCGAAATGTAAATCGCCGCGGAGCTCCACCGCGTGCGAAGAACCGTGAAAACTGGCTGCAGCGGAAAAACTGGCCTGAATGCGCCGCTTCGGGGTGGAGATTCCGACTAGTGCGTCTCGTACGGTTCCAGTGGCCTACGGCATAAACGAGAAAATTCTTCTTCCCTCAGCCGAATACCAATCCACGTGAATTTTAACGTTAACTGAATTGTAGCGCCGGGATCAAATTGAAACGGACGTTTTAGGAAGCAAGTTAGCCGGCAGTCGCCATCCGCGGCGACGCAACGTACGTGACGATTCCATTCGTCTCGTGGCAGAAACGCTCTCACGGGTGACGGATGGCAACGTCATCATAATTTACTCGCGAAAATGTATTCCCGCGCGGCAATATCGAAACGGGCCAATATCGTTAACTCTAATTCGCTTACGTTTGCGCACGCATTGTCGGCCCGTGCAATAACGAGATTAATAATGCGACCCTCGTCGATAATAATCGCGGAATCACGTACCACGGCAATATCGGCCCGCTCGATTTCGGTTACCCGCTGCGAAACCAAGAAATACGGGATTACGCGGGCGCGGTACGCGCGTACGATTAATCCACGTCCAATTGTTATCAATTCTTCCGTTGAATATTTCTCGTCGAGCCCCAGTCCGCTAACGAGTTGTCCCATCGACCGCCAGCCGCGTTCGATCGCCCGATCCGACCCTCCTTCGAAACTCTCGAACTGAGCGCCGTTGGATGATCGATAATTGACAACGCTCCGTGGATTCCTGCGCCCCTCCCCCCCCCCCCCCACCCGCCCGTTATCTCGTAATTAACGTCGCGAGGAGAGACCGGTTCGTTGAACACCATCGATCCATGCAAGAAGAAAGCGCCCCGACAACGACAAATTGACGTAGTTTCTGGATGACGGGGCTTTAATCCGACGCGACGATAACCACGCGCGAGAATCGTCGATGCACGTCGTCCGTGATTCTTACCGACGGCAACGAGGGACCCCTCGGTATAATGGCGAAAAGGGTAGCGCGCTCGAAGGGAGCGAAGGATTGTTCCAAGAACCGAGGAGATAACGACGAGGATCGACTGCGTCTCCGAACGCGTCTGCACGCAATCGCCGCAGCGCGCCGGACACCTTTTATCCGCCCTTCCGTTTTCGTATCGCGAGAGCAGAATCCGCGGGGTCGGGGACCACGGTCATTGTTCAAGTCTATCGCGATAAAGCCGCGCCGCTGCATTTCCGAGTTTCGCGTAATCGTTGCACGCGCAATGAATTTTATGACGGATACGTGCGGTGAATTTGTCAGGCGAAAAGAGATAACGCAGCTGGGCCCGCGTTCCCGTCGGCGTATGCTCGATGGAGTTTCACGGGGTGGCGGATTTTAGGGTGGTGAAAGAATCGACAGCTTGGGGAACCGAGGAAGACACTTTCTGGCCCTGTGTTCGCGGTTTTTTAGGCCAGGATATCAGGCGCCGTTACAATTGAGCTGCAGCTGGGGCGCGAAGTGTTAGATCGACGGTGGCGGAAGGCTTCCATCGCGGAACAGAATTCTCGGTTGACGCAGCAGAGGCTGGGAATAAGGTAAAGAGCGGCGTGTCACGGTGCATTGCGATAAGAGAAAGAAACGGGGGGGGGGGGGGGATCGTTCATCGATCCGTGGAACAAAAGGGGACGAACGAACAATCTCGGCGTCCCGGGAGTAAGCTGTAAATGGCAATATTTCCCAGGGTGTGCGGTAAATGGCGTGGCTCGGATTCACGGTCAAAGACACCCATTCGTTGGGGGAGGTGGAAGTAAATGACTCGAGCGGGAACAAAGAACGGCACGATGGAAAACGAACCGTGAAAGCTGTGCAGAAGGAGAGAAGGGTGGGTGGGTGAAATGCGACAGAACGTGCACACGGTGAAATATTAATTCACGGGTCAGGGGCTGCGTTAGGCCGGAAGTGCAGTCGGCTAGCCGGCGCGGGGCAAGCTGTTGCATCCGGTTTCGTCCGTGGGCCACGTGACGTCGAAACGAGACGTCCGGTCGGCTGAAATAAAGCCTGACGAACTCTGAAGCTTTACCATAAATATGGCACTATAGTCTCGTCGATGAAGATGCATAGAACCTGAAAAGGGGATACTGCAATTTTGTGGAGGTGTGGTATCGAACGTGTTCACTGGAGAGTGTTCTCCATTAGGCCCTTTGTTACATCGCGGTGAGGATCGAGGGATCCTTGGACGATCCCCTCTCCTCGGATACCAGTCTGTTACCAGCACGGGATTGAATCCTCTCGAGCAAAGCAAACCGGGATGTCCAAGTGTCTTGATGTACTCTAACACGATGAAGCAAATCAACGACCATTGTATTCCCATCAAGCTACCAGTTTCTGGTTCATCGACACACCTAGGCTCCCATCATTTCGTCAAGGCCCACGTTCCTGGCGCTGACGTATCTGTACGTGGCGAATAGACAGATCCGTCCAGCGGGGAGAAGCCGATGAGCAAAATTCGATGACCTATATACCCGATGCACAATGCCTGCTGCTGCACAAAGACCAGCGGGAGATACGAAGTGCCTCGCGACTCCGTATCGATTCAAAATCAATACGCCGTATCTCGATGATGTGTCAATACAAAGAGCCCCGGCGTGCAACGAGCTCGCCGAGCCTTACAATTGGTTCTTGTACCGAAGCCAACTAAAGGCCCCGGGAGCTGCGAAGGACGAGGGTTCTTGCATCGATTCCCTGCGCCGTTGAAAATTGCAGCCACGGGGTATCCGCCGGCTGCAATTGGCTGACAAGTCGGAGTCAAACACTCGATGGATGTTACATCCACTTTGCCAACGCTGAGCGTCCATCGTTATCGAACCGAGGAGGCCAGGTTCTTATATTTGGAGAGTTTTCGTTCTGTTGCCACCTCTTCGGTTTCGAGGGTCGGATTGGTCCTGTCGGACCTAGCTGCGTAAGTTTCGCATGGAGATGCCTCAGCCGAGACACTCTCGGCGACAACTGACGTATCGTAAAGCCGCAAGAACACCGGATGGTGGCCAAGAGCTCAGCTTAATCTATGAGGCGGTTTCCTGCAAGTGGAGAACATGCGCGCGATAATACGAGACACGCGCGAAACTCGGGCTCAGGATTCTCGTTGGTGTTCCTCTTCTTTTATACCCAGACCGCGCCGAACACGTCCCGAAGAGAAAAAGCTACCCTCGATTAGTCTTAGAATATAGGACACTCGAACTTTTCGGACTACCGGCTGGTGAAACTTTCGCCCGAAGTTAATCAGACTTTGAAGGTACCTTGAAATCTGGGAACTTTCCAGCTAATCTGCTCCAACTTCAAACTTCTCTAACATTTGAACGTCGGACTGCAGCTCGCCGACTAGGATCCAATGGAAATTGTTGCTCCGCTCCGGGAACCTTCCGGAAACGTTGATCTTCAGCGCGTTTCTGTCTTTCGCTCGATACTCGACGGAATGCACGCTGTTTACCTTCGGATCGGTCCGATAGGTTTCTATTTGCGGGGGTTGGGGTGGTGTTATTGTAAAGCGATGCGATAAACGATTTCGTAGAGTCTGTGTCCTTTGAGCCGGGTGTTTGCTCGACGCTAGGTGAATTCCGGTAGAAAATTTAATAACGCCCCTTCAAGAAGACCTCTGTTTGCTTGCAGAACGAAAACAGAGCCCTGCGACTCAAGGAACCAGCAACGTTGGCCCTGTCTGCCGGAAATTCCGGCAGCTACGTGGACCCAGATGGCACCGCCATTGTGATGTCTTCCGAGCTTCTGCCTGCGCCCACCCCTGATCCAAGAGTCACGTGGAACTACTTCGACGAGCAAGGGTAAACCAATTAGACTCTAGTCGCGCAAACTCACAGTGGATACAGATAAATAAGTGTTGAGGGCAGAGAATTAGCTTTTGTATACCAGAATTCAGTCCCCCGTTCTAATTCACAATAAACTACAACCTCGACGACGTAGTACCTAAAAGAAAGTATTTCCAAAGTACTTAGAATGCAGCCCCGTTCCTCGGCTCAAGTCCTGAATTCTATATAATATCCCCGACGCGACGGTAGCGTGCAATATTAAACTACCGAATAACCGTTTTAACATCCACTATTAATGTGTCTTCAACGAGAACAGAGAATATTTCAGCTGGAAGCTAGCGCATCGATATTAATACTATTAATTATTCCTATGTTTCCCGTTAATAACGTGTTAATTGGTATCTACTTAGTATTAAAGAGATGTGCCTCATTCGTCTACAGCATTCACTGGATAAATGTATTTTACGTAACGACACGATTGTCTCGATTTTAAGGTACGTTTCAAGAGGAGGACTCAGAGCAGGGGAAGATCCATACGCGAGGAACAAGTTCAACCAGGAAGCTTCCGACGGGCTTCCGAGCAATCGCGATATCCCAGACACCCGCAGCGCCATGTGAGTAAAATTGACGTGTATTTAATCAGAACACCCTATGAAGCAGAAAACAAGCGAAACGTACGAGTCGAGAGTCGTTTAACTCGATGACTAGACGAGCTTCGATCCAATCACAGTGCCCAAGTGACAGCCACGGGAAACGTCGATACCAAACGATTCCAACGCGAGAAATTCTTCGGTAAATGTGCTTGCAAGCAAAGGATCCGTTCTATCAGTGTTTCGCGATAATTACGTAAATCGGAAGGATGCATTTAAATGGACAATCGACGGACGGTCTCCGAAAGAAGAGAACCAAAAGGAAGTCGGGCTTCTCCTGCCGGTCGATCAATCCTTTCATACATTACTATTGGGAGCTACGGGATCAACAGAGGAGAAATTACTCCTCGCAGGTGATCGCTAGAATCGCTGCCCAACGTTGGAGAGTCATGGAGCTGTCTGAGAAACGTCGCTACATTCGCATCGCGATGCAGCAACGAAAACGAAGAAGGGCTGCTCCGTGGAAGAATTAGGTTTAACTTACATATATCGTCACCCTTAGAACTTACGATCGCCGTATTTCCGGGCCATCTAACGTTCTGTCCGTACAATTTCGTCGTAGATTCTTCCTGGAAGCACGAGGGGATAGAGGAAAGGCAGACTTCGACGGGGTAAATTAGCAGGGAGAGCTGGTTTCCAAATTCCGACTACCCTGCGCTCTCTCGTTCCCCAGGGAATTGCGTTCGAAATTCCCCAGCGCAAGGGAACGTTCATTTTTTTCGGGGCAAACGAAATTCTGACACGTATATTGGAAACTCGTCGATCAACGTGGTAATAGTCGTGATATTTATGCCTGAGAGGAATGGAACTTTTTTATACCATCGTGCATCGTACAATTGTTTGTAGCGTTTTATACTCCCTTGTTACTTTATTGTACCCTGGGACCAGGTATCGTAAAATATTATCGAATTTCCATAGCACCGGTTATTATTGTCTATTGAAATACTGTGGCGTCGATTGTTCTGGGCGTGGGCGAAACAATCGGATCTGTCAATTGAAGACAATGGCCCTGGTATAGAATATTAATTACGAATTACAGCGGGAACGAAAAGAATTCGTACCCAGTTGTACTAGCAGGCATCAAAGTAACGACGAGGTGGAGTATCAGAGTCTTTAGATCACAAGGAAGTTAGGGAGTCCGGAATTTCTGATTCTCTGGGCTGCCGAATTTCCCTTGTCAGGTTTTTACCTTCACATCGGAGTTCGGTTTCCAAGGTAAAGCCACAGGCCTACAGCAGCGCGAAGTTTTACACGACGATTTTACGCGAATAAGGTTTCTTTTCGCTGGAACGAGCCCAAGCACCAGGCCCGATCTGGCGCTGTAAACTCCAAAAAGGCTCGAGAATCGCGATTCCGCCGAGCTCAATGGGATTGAGTTGGCCAACACCGAGGGGTCTCCCCGCTTAATGGTATTGCTCCCGTTTCCACACCTTGCCCGCAGTTTAGCCTAATAAAAACGGTTGGCCTCTAGCGGCCCCTTTCTCGCGTCGTCCGCGAATGTCGCGATCCAAACACGCGAGTTCTCAATTTCCTGCCGCGTGCGAGACAGAGTGACAAGAGGTGGAGAGTCAGAAAGGGAAACGTGATTCGCGAAACTCCGACCGCCACAGAGAGGGAAACGAATTAATTATCCAGCGACGTTGGAATAAATTCTGGCCGAGTCGCTGTCCATTCAACTCCGGGTAATCAATGGTTAATGGAACCGATCTAATTCCGTGGTGCTGGCCAGTTTTATGGACTCGTAATTTATTCACTGGCCGCCCGGAGCTTCCGTTTCGCCGTTTATACAGCTCTCCTGCCGTTCGAAATTTACGAGGCTACATTTTATTAATTGAAATCGCAGAAATCCGTAATACGAGCCCCGTCTAGGCGAGCCGCCCCCCGGTTCCAAGTGGCCGAGTGTTTCCCTTGGCGCCGCCGGCTTGCCGATCGATACACCACTTCGAAATCGAAAGGCTCGCCCTCCCCAACTACGGAATGCATTTCTCGCCCCTCCGCCCTTCCGACTGTCTCCGTGGGGCCGGAGGGAGGCCCTTCAATCCTCCACGGTGATCTAATTTCCTGGGTACTCTACCCACCCCTTCGACAGTATCCTGTTTCACGTGAACCAGACGCGTTCAACAAGTACCGGAGTCGCGCTGCTGTGGAATCCTGCGTGCCGCGACCTGCCAATTTGTATTAGAGAATAGGAATATTCCTGCGAGCAGAAGTTCTCGCCGGGGCCGCTGTACAATGGACAATTTAAATACGAAGAGGGGATGTTTGTGGATGGAGGGATTTGAACGTGTCTTTTGTGAATTCATAGGACGGAACGTGGATGTGGGTTAAGACGCGGCGCCTCTGCGCCCTATGCTTCAGCTCGATGGTGCATTCACGCCGAGCAATCGACGATACTTCGGAGTCGGGTTAGATGGCTTTCGGAGCGGGAAGGGTGCCTCGATAACCGACCTGACCGCGAGATTATAAAGTCAGGTTCGAGGGGTCGATAACAGGAAGCTGGAAAACCAACGGGGTCCACTTGCCGACATCGCGGACGACCACTCAATGGAGTCGTTCAACATTTACATAACATTCGGGGTATCGGGTTTTCGGCAATCGATGTTTGCTAAACGTTATAAACGAGCGTGACCATGCAAATTACGTTCAAACAACAATTTACCCCGTTGTTTGCGTTCCAATGAATATTAATGGGGGCTTGAAAATTTCGCGGTCGGCATTCTGGCATTCTGGCATTCTTTACGAGCTCGTTTCGTTGCAACCACTCTACCCCTGGGCGAAGCTAATCTCCTTCGTGCGATATACGGACCTGGTCACTCGCGATTCAGTTTGGCCACGGATCCGTGAGATATTTAACCGGCGAGTTCCTCAGAAACATGTGGAATTGGTCCTTATATGGTCAGAAGCTTTTCTATTCTCGGAGCAAGATGTTTCAAGTAGATTCTCCCTGCCTGCTCCATCTTAATCATATTCTTCTTACGCTTAACGAACATAATATTCCATCCAATCCCCTTTCCTCCGCCTCCTCCCCCCCAGAAATCCCATTATTCTTTCATCATATCTTCGTCCATTTCTGCCGTCGAGTATAATGAAAGAAGCAATGCTATTAAAGTAACATCCCCGCACGTTAAAAAGTACTTGGTCTCTCTTGAATTATTCACACCCCCGCGGTTTCATCTTCCACGATCGATTCCTGTGCAAATGTTTCTCTGCTTCCCGATAATGCCACGGTTGTATCACTTATACGCAGCACAGAAAGCTCAAATATTTATGCACCGCGCTCGGATGCACCATTCGTTGCATTAAACATCCAATGCGACCCGCTTCCCAGCCTCGAGTCGTGGGAGAAACTTCACGCGGCTTTCCTATCGCTTCTGACTTCGTCCCTTCTATCTGCTACCTGAAAGATTCATCCGCCTCTGATTCCCCGCCAATCTACTCCGCGAGTTTGCTAACAAGAAAACCGGGGACTCGGAAAAGTAAGAAACAAGCAACGATTTACATAGAATGGAGATTTCGTTCGTCAAACATCGACACGACTCGAGTTCTTTAAATTCTTGTGTTTTAAATTTTCGACAGATCTTCCACCCACCCAGCAACCAAGTATTAATCTTTAATTTCCCTCGGAGGGAAGGGAATTCGATCGACTGATCAAGCTAATTAACGATCCTCCACAGAAATGCTAAAGAACCGAACAAAGGAAGATAAATGAATGGCTGTGGAAGGGAAGGGAGGGGGGTGGGTGGTCGCGGTCGATCGAGATTTCCGTAATTCGTCGCAATCGAGTTAGCAGAGCTCGTTTCCTCGCTTTCGTCTTCGTCGGGGACCTCGTCTCCTTTCGTTTGTCTTCCCTTCGCGGTAACCTTATGTAACGCGATGAAATATTCAAGCATCGATGAAAAGTTACTTCGCAGTCGTCTCGGAGAAGCCAAGGGGAGAATCGGTGGGAGCGTTGCCCGGAATTCGAGCGTCCGCTTTTACGACAATCCGGAAGAATAACTCGTAAAAGGGATCCTGGGATATTTTTGGAAAAACGAGCAAGATCTTTGGGCCAGAGCGAAGTCAACATTCGCCGCAAGAGTTTCCCTGTTGGTTCAACTATGTTGCGTGCGACGTCCAAGTTTGCGTTTCCCCTCGGCCCGTGTGTTTATTTCCGTCGTCGTTTCTCGTTTGTTCCTTTCCAGATTAATTTCCGCTCGGTTTTGTCTCGAATATTGGCGAGAACAATAGCCAGCTGAATCTCGGAGGAGTGCAGCACGAAAATTGAAAGAAACATAGCGGTTTGTTTGGCTTGGCCGACAAAAGTCCAGTCGTACTACTTGCACTGAGGATCTAGCCTTCGCGTAACACAATTTTTAGTAACCCCTGGTTCTGGATGATAGCGGCTACTCTTTCCGGTGCCTAGGACGATCCAGTATGCTGATCAATGAATTTTTGCAAATACCTGTGAATCTTATAAGCCACGCTGTCTCATTGAAGATTCGATTTAACTTTAATAAGTTCAGCATTAGAAATCTGCTACTCTGGTTTACAAAAGAGGGAGAGCCTTTAGCTTTTATATAAAGCATTCGCAAAGTGGTTAACGGGTCCTTTCCCCCTGGTGGCGAGAGTGAATCGTGCCACAAGTGTACCAAGCCTCTCGAAGACGTGATCAAGGACGACATCTTGTCCGAGACACTCGACCGACAGAATGGAACCTGGCCATGATCTGTTCATACTCCGAAGTCACTGCTCGGGACAGTGGATAATCGTTGAAGCAAACGAAACAATGAAGATCAAAGTAACTTCCACGAACTGCAACCACGTCCCTCCATTTTGCCAAGAAGTGATATCGGGCGGCGATAACTCTAGCATATCTACGAAACAGTAAATCCCGTTGTACTTCGAGCATAGATTTCCTCGATTTTTCTCCGAGAAACAAGTCGTTTTAAAAGCAGCTGTCTTATCTGGCGCACATGATGTCCGCAATGGTCCACGGAGATCGTTTAAACGGGCACGTTCGCGTTTAAAACGTTTCTGCCTGCTCCTCAGCCTCCGTTCCTGCTTGCGAGGCTCTCGGAAGGGCGCACATTCTCGAGTACGTAGAGCGATAAGGCTGGATCGCGAGTAAACTGATTTCCCTCGGCCGGGGAACGCGACAGTTCCCAGGAAAACTGCTCGTTCCGCGATATCGGCCACGATGGTGGCTCTTGAACGGCGATTCTACCCGTCGCGAATCCTCGGCCCCGCCGATCTTCTCCACCCTCCGTTCGATCCCATCCACTTTCCTACACCCCAACCATTATTTTCCTCCCCTTCGAAATATAATGGGCACAATACCGACGGAACACGGTCACGGATTCGGCGATTGTTGACGGTTCGAGCGGCGCGGATTTAGGATATCGAATTGGGCGCCGTTCGAAGAGGCGATCGATGCACGCCGAAGAGGTGGGCGCAGACCGAATTCCGAGCACACGCGCGGGCATCGTCGGGTTTTTAATTGGGGATTATTGGAAATTGATGAATCCGCGATGCTTTCGAAAACATACCGCGGCGAAGGGTGGAGATGCATCGCGGTGGTCAAAGCAAAGTTTCGACAGTGAACGATACCGAAAGTGCCACTGTGCCGCGAGAAACAAGTGCACTCCTAAGGGATCAAAGGTGAGAGGATCCCTCTGACTGGCGATTCTACGATTGCAGTATAATATTACAGTTACTTGTACAAACGTACAACGATATGAGTTTTACCTTCCGAGTCGTACCTTCCCTTTGGCCACCACTGCATGCATCACAGAAGAGTATCGAGAATATAAAAGTTAACATGGGAATGTAAAAAAAAAATAAAGAAAAAGAAAATCCTATTCCAGCGAAAATAGCCTGGAAACGAGCAACAACCTTCGATCGTTTTACCGTTTGTTACTGGCCAGAGACGCTCGACGATGGCCAACCCGTGGACGTTATTTTTACAGTCGATTATGCGTCGACGTTTCCTCCGTGCAGCACTTAGTAAACGCGATCCGCGCGAGTAAACTTACACCGAGCTGGCCACGGTCGCTTTATCGCGCCATAAAATGCGGCAGAACTTTATTAGTCCAATGACCCGGCCTCTCGAACGAATCAATCTCCAATAAACTACACCGACGAAAGAGATATTCCAACTCGAAGAGCCTCGGGACGATCGAGTGACCGTGGTCAGGGGACTCGTTGAATTTCTGGGAGAATAATCAACAAGAGTCGCCAGGCTTCGAGGGTAACGGGGAAAAGCTTCAGGCACTGCATCGTAAAGTTTATTAACCACTAAAAACGGATCCCGCTGTACATCAGCGAGCAACGCTTCTTCTTTGGCCAGGATTCCTTTTTTTATCGTTCCACCTGCTGACGCGAAATTACGCTCTTTTGTCGCGGCGGAGGGAGTTCTTCCTCGAGCATCGACGCTCGTTTCCTCCCCCTGAAGCGCGGCGGAAAGTTAATTTCGTTCGCCCCGCGCGTTCAAAGGTTCCCATTGTTTCGAACCCTGATATATATATATATATATACGTATTCGTATCGACTTCGGGGTAATAAAATTTACAGGGGTTGCGCGTGGTGTCTCGTATCGCCGGAAAGATTCAGGGAGATTAAAACGAAGTAATTCGTGATTCCATATCCCAGGGGTAACATCAATTTAGTACACTGAAAATCGAAAAGAGTTTCTAAATGTTTCCTGCAAGCAAACTCGGGGAATTCGTAGAACGGCTATGCACACCTATTTACGAGCAAACACCTCTGGAATATAATAACGCGTTATTAACGATCGTGCGTAATCCAGGGGATCCGTCAATTAACGGCGGCGGTTCTGTTTAATTAATAAAACCGACATAAATGGCAATACTAAGCTCGCTCGAGTGGCTGCCATTTCGAGTCAAATCCATTCGCGGTGGGGTGCCATTAAAGTGTTTGCCCGGAAGATTAATCGAAACGAGCCACCGGGCAGTTCGTTCGAAACGGTATCGGGGCGTATCTGAAACCTGGAAAAACCTAATCCACGCGGAGGAGACCGAGTCGTTAGAGCGCCAGGCTCTTTGTTAGCTAGCTGGAAAGTGCGGGTAATTAGGGAGCTGCTCGCAAACAGTCCCGTCCACTCGTTCGATCGAGCAAACGTCACGGATAAAAAGGGGAAGGTTGAGGGCAAAGCAAAAGGACTCTGTAAATCCGTTGTGCTAACCGACTGTCGCTTTTTTTACCTGCTCGAAAGCGCCTCTTCTAACCGAGACTTCGGCCGACGTGGCATCTTCGAGAGGGAAGAGGCTCGAGATAAGACGAGGCAGCCGAGTTTTCGCGAATTTCCTACTCGGTCAAGCGGCGTCGCGATGTTCCCAGTAGTTACGCGGTAAGGCAAGCCGCACTGTTCTCGAATTTCCTGAATTTCCATCGAAGGAAATGCATTAATATTCTCTGCAGCCACGGCGAAAGGTAGATCTTCGGTAGGAATCTTCTCTTACATTCGCCTCGAGTGGTTCGCGATGAAGAGGTAGCGCGGAGAAGATCGTAATTAATTAATCCAAGCTCTGATGCCCTTAAGCTAACCGTGTATTTGAAATTCCGCTTCGGGGAAAGAGAAAAGTGGCGCAACCTCGCAAAGCGGCGAGCAAGAATTTCGACGTGTCCTTGCGACTACAAGCCTCGTCTAAACACTCCGGGTCTAAGCACACTTGCGAGCGTTTCCTAGTAGCTGCCATGTAAATTCGCCTCCAGGGGCATGTTCTGCATCGAGGCAGACAGAGTCCTCGCAGCGGAAGTATTTTATTTCCTCGCCCTTTGTGCCGCGTTTCAGCGACGTTGCGCGAAAATGGAAAAATGTCGTTCGCCGTCCCTGGCTCGGAGAAGAGCGCGCGCCACGAATGGTAACAACGGGCCAGTGATGAAACGACGGGAGCCCAAGCATACACCGATCCCTTCTGGTGCGCGGAGCGGCGCCGCGTAAAGGCAGCCTCGCGAACTAAAGTATCGCGGAACGCGCGAACACCGATACGCCATCGGCTGCGCATTCACTGCTCGAATCGGCGACGCGAAGCGAGCGCAAAATATTAATGAGAGTAACGAGACGTGCGCGCGGAGACTAGAGAAATACCAGCGCGCTCGGGGAATGTGAGAGAGGCAATTAATGCGTGCCGAGCGTTTCTCCCCAGCCGTTGTCGCTTTCCATGACGCGTCCAACGGGCCAGGGGGACGAAGATGCGACGTAAAAGAGTTGGAGAACGAAAAGCCCCTCGCTTCTTACTTGCAGCCGGTTTCGATTTCCGTGCACACGCGTCGCGAGCTGCAAAATAAATTCCCGCGTCACTCGAATGCAGTGGTTCCCACCTGGAAAACTAATCCCCCGGCTTACCGGCGACGGTATAATTGTGTTTGCTTTCCATTTAAGTTGTTTGCGCTTCTGTTTACGGCCATAGTCGCTGGCGCGGCCTTCCCCCCCAAGCAAGACGCGTCTGCGAGCTCAACTTTCCATCGCTTAGTTGCTAGCTGTTTCCCCCGCTCTTCAACGTCCCCCCTCTCGCGCCCCTCGAGCTTGCCCTGTTTTTCAGCCCCTGCCGCTGGTCCGCGGCGATGGAATATCGCGGCCAGTGTTAATTACGCGATTGAATTTCATTCGGCTCCTTATCGGGCCTCTGCGAAGCCACGCGCCCCGCTTTAAACACCCCTTTCGCGACGAGCACGGCAGGTGCTCGGTGGGATATTGCGGGCGTGTTGCTGGTTCCTTAAGCCGCGGCTAATTAGAAATTTTATCGCCACTACGGAAAAGCTGGGCCGTGCAGGATCTTGGAGCTTTTCGTACCTCGGAGGGCAAATTAAACGTATCACTTCTGTGCGGGAGAAGTGTGCGAAGAAAAATTGAAGCCTTTCCTTCGTGAATCAGTGCCACCGTCTTCGCTATTCCACCGAGGAGCTATTATCGCGACAATTTGCAACGATAATATACATCTTCAACCTCCACTTTCTTTCTCCCGACACACGAGACCGAACTTCGCAATCGCTGCAGATTGCAGGCTCTCCCGTCGATCCCATCGAGAAACCTGTCCGTTCCCCTTAATCCAGCGGCAGTAAATCTCTGTAACCTGCATTCTTTCGGCTTACTCCTGCCAGAAGTGAATCACGCGAGACGCCCACAAGCATTCAGCGGGATCGGGATGGACTTTCCTTCGATCCGATCGCCTCGGACGCGACTTTCTCTGCCGTGTATTCGGAATCGAGGCTTCCCAGCGGAGATCGGTGGGAAGTTAGAAGGGGAGGCTTCCTTCGGGCACGTGCCAGCTCGTAATCGCGACAACTGCGGCTTCTGCCTATGTTAATGTCGCCCAATTGGAGAAACAGAGCCGCGTAACTCGTGGACGTATACATAGTTAGGGCGAGAATTGAATTCGCGGCGCGATCCTCGTCAGATCAGAGACGCGAATTGTCCACGCTAAAGCAAATTCGGAAACAGGGGAACAGCGATGATGGGCTGCGTCGCAGGCTAGCGATGGACGGTGGGTCCAATGGAAATTGGAAATAGCGTAGCAGTAGACGTGAGCCGCGCGTGTTTCCTCGATGATGGCACAACCGGAAATCGTCTCCCCGCGTATCGGGGCTGGCTTGTCAGCTATTTAATCGTCGAATATATCGCTTGTTTCGGCGAGGCCCGGTGCAACGGCGTTGCGGTGGTCGGCCAGCGAGGGCTGATCATCGGAAACGCTGCGAACTCGTTGCGACCATTAATCACGACGTCCCGTTGCAACATTGTTGCCGGAGACAATAACGACGATCACGATAACGTTTTAGAGGCAATATTCTTCCACCCGAGTGGCTACATCCGCCCATTCAATTACGGAGTCATCACTGTAATTAGTTTTCATACACGAACGTCAAAAATCCCCTATGAAACCGATGGGACTGACACTGAATTTCGCTCCCGATTCTGGGCTACGCAAATGATTTCTTCTCTCCGCGCGTCAGAGGAGTGTAACAGACAAAGGCACACAGCGGGAACGCAGTTTGAAAACAACGTTATTTCAGTTTCCCCGGGGGACCTGAAAGCGCCGGGCGACTTAAAATCAGCAGCACAATTAACGCTAATTAATTGTTCCGGCGCAACGTCCTTTTCCTCCCGTGTTCGTTGCTTTTTTCCGCGCGCGTGAAACAGAGTGCCCCGCTGTTACTTGGAGCCGCCGCTAATCCACGCGAGAGGACGCGGAGCAGTTTTAGCTTTTCGCTGAATAATACATAAACCGCTTTTTAAAATCAAAAAAGTTGCGGCCCGCAGCTTTTTCTCCCTGCGCGGGTCGCGTTCTTTCTTCTTTTTTTTTTTTCACCCACTCGAAGCGGACCGGTCGCGTGAATGCTTAAACGCGCGCAGCTGCCGCTCCGTGTCCCAACATCCGCCTCTTCCAGGACATCTCGCGCAACCTGTTTTTCTTTCTCATTTTGCATTCTAGTTTGCCCGTAACGAGCGAGCTCACTCGCTTTGGCGTTTACCCCCGTCGCGGAAACTCGATTGTTTCGGTATCGTTCAGCGGCGTAGCTGTTTTTTCGTCGGTGATAATCGTCGGGGAAACACGGGGGATAATTCTGTTTAAAAACCGCGATGTTTCTGCCGCAGCAGTTCCGTGCCGTTACATCTATCAGCGCCATTGACTTCGATGACTACGGGCCTTGTGCAGCCGAAATTATCATAAACGTCGACGTGGCTCTCTCGTCGGGGCGATATTCGCATCGAGCAATTTGCAATCACGAGGGCCACGCTGGCAGCGAGGTTCGTCTCGAGTCATGGACGTTCACGAGCACCGCGGCGATAGTTTTCGTTAATCGATCCACTTGGTTCGATAGTTGGCGCGTGATTATCGCGGTTAGGGATTCCTGACGACCAATTAAGAACAACGATCGACAGAGGTTCTCTCGCGTGGGTCCAAAGGAAAGTCCACTACCCCGTCCCGTTTCCTGCGGGGACTCGTTTATTTCGATCTCTCTTCACGTTCCAGACGTGATCCAATCTTTCCACCGCACCGAGAGATTTCTTTCGAGTCCTTCCCTGCCCCTTTGTGCCTTTATCCTTTTAGCCGCCGTGATATCGAGTGACGCCAATCACGATTCATCCTAGCCAGTTGCAACGCTAGAAATGGCCATCCGAGAACTGACCACAATGCGGGGATGAAGCTACTTGCTTACTGTAATATTCCTCTTTGAACGAGAAAGGGGAAACGGGGTGGCGCAGCCGTCAGACTCGCGTCCCATACCATGGACACAGTGCTGTTCGCAGTACCGTCGATTTTCAAACGACTCCACTTGCCGCCAAAATTAACCCAACGATTTCACGCCGCGGTAGAAGTTGCCCGCTGAAAAAGGGCACCCCGCCGGGCGGGGGAACGCGGAAGCTAAAGAGCGGAACGCGAGGGAGCCCGAGATAGCGGCAGAAAAAGGGGGGCGAGAGTGGGGGGGAAGGCAATTGCGGCAGCTTGCGAGAAATTACAGGCGTTACTAAGGCGAACCAAGATGTTGAAGAGCAGCGGCGGGGCCGAGTGGATGGTGTGATCTTCTAAAAACTTATGCGAAATTAGATTTTAAATTCCTCGGGTGCTCGCGTTGCCAGCATCCGCCGCACATTCTGCCTCGGCCTGAATTACAGGGAAAATAGAAAGCCGAGGCCGTGGCGCGCCTTAAGCAGATGCAATTCTCCGAGGCGTTATGGCAGCTCGACGTCGGTCAGAGCCGAGCACGACGGAGGGTGGAAACGAGAGGAGAGAGAGAAGAGATCTGGGGGTAAGAAGAGCAAATCGACCGCGGCCCCCTCCACTTTATTTCAAGGATATATTATTCGATTTCCTGCGTGCTGGATTCGTGATGCTTGCAAATAGAAATCGAAGGGGTCGCTATTCTGACGGAAATCGCTCTTTTCCTAATCGGCAGCCACTAACTTTCTATTGATCGACGGCGGGGCGATGGAGCAGCGCTAAAATTAACGCCCACGTCACACTTAATCGACCGAGCCACGATTACGCGAAGGGTGATGCATCCATCTAGCGAGCGTCCCGTGTCCCAATATGAAATCAACGTTCCAGGTGGTGCGGCGCGTGCGATAACCCGTCCAAGCTGCAAATTAGACGGTGGCTTCGAACCTGGCGCCAACCAATTCGTTTCGTAACGCCGTGAATCCCGCGCAATTTCACGAATTCGGCCGGCCTGTGAATCCAGCTTAACGAGATTACCGGCCCGGCGCAAATTCGACGCTCGCCGACCTCGGTCCGGCCGATATAAAACGCGCGTCGGCCGCGAAAACGAAATTTTCCATTTCCAAAACCGGCCGATTGGCCGGCTGTAACGAGCACGCCTGACTCCGGGGAAGGGCTGACGTGTGAACGGGCCATAATTGTCGCGACCAGACAGAGGAACGTCCGTAATGCGCGCGGCCACCGATCCACGCGCCGCCGCCGCCGCAAAATCGTTTGCCTCGCATTTGCATAATTCGCCGGGCCCGGCCTGTGCGCACCCCCCATTGTATTTCGTAACCGACGGCCTTGCGATCCTCTTTCTTCCAAATTTTCAATGCATTTAGAGCACTGCTAGAATCTTAGAATTTTTAAAAGTCGACGTCGATGAGTGACGAGTTGCAATTTCGATATAAAAAATATTTAAAGAAGGAATATATAAAAATGAAATTTTATGTTAAACGATTTTATTAAAAATGCGCTAAAAACTAAAAAATAATTCCGTTCTTGTACTATAATTTTGACGATGTTAATATCGCTTTAAATAATTCGCTTTAATTAAAATCTTTAAGAAATAGTTATATTTATTGATGACTGGGTAATTTGTTCACCTCCTCTGGGTTAATTTTTTTAAAAAATATTGTATTGTCATCCAAGCTACGCAAGCCTGCAAAGCTTCAAGACAATTGGATAGTTGGAAGTGGGTTAAATTTGAGTTACAAAGAAACAGAGAATCGAAGGTGAATAAAATCGTTTAAAAAATGATTTGAAGCCACTTGAAAGCCATCCCTACTTCGATACCGTCTTCCTGCCAGCGTGGACGCGAGGAATTATGCGCGCACGTAAACCAGCCCCTCGCGAACCTGCAGCCAGTTCCTGCGAACGGGTTGAATTACGATCCGCTAAGGAATTTATGGGCTGAACGGGGGTTCGCGATTCGCGGTGAATGCCGGGCACGGGTCGCTGTTTCTCCTTTTTCTACGCCGCTTTCCCTTTCGAGGTGTGGGTGAAAAATTCCGGCGAGACGCCAGCGAAAGAGGTGGCGGAGTTAGCGTGGACTCAAGTTATCGTCGGTGTAAATCAACGGGTGCGCGAAAGTTCGCAGGTAAATCTGGGAATGCGAGGGCGAGAGGAATGGAAGAGGTTTGTCGAAAGTTGAGAACCGAATGGACAAAGTGTTCTTTCCCGTCGATTACTAGTAAACCGTATACAGAGATGATGTAATTTCATCATTTTTCACTACATTTCAACGTCACCAAAGGACCGAGAAGCGTACGGTACGACATGCCTTTGGGGCCACCGTTTATCCAACACCGTCAAATATTGAAGCTCGCCCAAGGGTTTGCACTTATTTCGGGGGAAACGCGCGGGGAATTATGCTCCTCGCCTCGGAGCACACCTCGCACGGACGTCTGCGATAAAACGGGCCCGAAGCAGATTGCTTTGAACAAACAAAACTGCCTGACCTGCCTCGGCTGGCTCCACGTTGCCAACTCAAATGTTTGCCACCTGGGGCCGCTGCCACGAACCCGAGTCGTCCCTTCGTCCTATGGAATGTTACATCCACGCCCTCGTCGCGCTCACAACCGACTCACAATCCCGCGCAACGCTCGCGTCGCTTAACACCGTGTGTTCATCCCCTAACGACCGATTCGACCCAATTAATTGGCTTTCTGACGATTACAGTCAGGGAGAGCTTCCTGCGCGCCTTATCCAACACGGATTATCCATCATCTATTAACAAACGATCGTGCAACTACTTATTCTTTGAAAACATAGATGCTTTTTTAATTTTAAAAAGATGCACTTGTCGATCACAGTCTTACAATTAAACCATCGCCCATTCTTCCAAATATTAGATACATTAGCTGAAAATCTTTCTCGATGAAAGATCTGTCCACTTGTAATCGTTTAATTCCACTGCCGCGATTTCTTTCTAACTCGCGAAAGATAAGAGTTCCAAGTTCCAGCCACGTGGAACGACGGGGCAGTGGACGCGCGAGGACGGGATCGCGGGAAGAGAACGGAATCTGGAAATTACGCTGTCGGATCGCGGTTACTTTCGCGGGTCATAATGCTGATATACCACCGTGGATTTACGCGCACAGCTTTCGGCATTTTTATTGCTCGTACGAGCCCGACGAATGGCTGTATAAGTCAAGTATTACGAGACAGCCGTAGCATAATCTAGCGACGAGACAAAATGCAGGTCCACCCGTTAGCTACGGGAACGTCGCGTGACTAATGCGGCGATTAATAAAAACCGAGGGAATGTTAAAAGTCTATCGGAATTATAAATACCGTTTACGTGAATTCGCGGGAGGACGGGTTTGCCTAGGATTTCCGGTATATTTTTGTCCATTCTCGTGGATGCCAGGGGTAGAGGATTCATTATGCGGAAGTTACGTATGTACATAAATTGCGCGGGTCAGTTGGCCACGATCTCCTAGTCGCTCTCGTCGTTTCGACGAAGTGGTCCCACGGCATTCCTGACAAGGTCGTTTACCGAAGAGTGGCTAGATTAAATCTCCCACACTCGGAATCACGGCTCAGCGCTGGAATTCCGACGAATTCCAGCCGAGTCAGCCTTTCGAAATTAACCGTTCCTTCGATTTCGGCCCGCATTCCCCGTCCGCGATGTAATCGGACCTTTCGCAAAATCGCGGAGCTAAGAAATATAATAACCATTGGAACATCATTCGAATGGGCAGGTATAACCCGACCTCGATATTCTAACCCAAGGATACGTTGCACCTCGAAGAATCCTGGTCTCCAAGTTCTAACGAAGAGCAAGGTGTGCGGGCGATGTAATCAGGGAAAGCCGCTTGAAGCGCGGTGGAAATGAAATTTACCCCCGAGTTGGCAGTGGCGCGGAAACTTGCCGCGGCGGGCCGGTTAATCAATTTAATTTCCGGCCGCGATCGCTCGTTACACGAGCGAAAGAAATTGCGATACGCAATTTCGAAGTTCCCGGAGGCGCGTCCTTGCCGCGCGATTTATCTGTCTTTCGGCGGCGAGCAATTTTAAGCGGAGAAAGCCGCGGCGATAGTTACGACCCCGCGCGTAAGAAGGGTTGGGGCGCGGGCGCGGGAGCCCCGTTGTCGTTGCACGCGGCGATAAACAAAAGAATCGCCCTCGCAGCGACAGCGTCTACGAAATATACGCTGAGAATAAGGGCGGCGAGGTGGGGCGCGAGGGGGGATGGAGAAGGGTAGCCTTCGGTGGTGCTATCAGGAAAATAATGCGTCTACAACTTACGTACGTGGGCAACGGTTTTCGCATTCATGGCGCGGCCCAGGCTACAACCAAGATCGGCTCCCCGTTCGTCTTCTTTCTCGACCTCCGCTTTTCTCCGCCTTCTTTTTCACTCGACCGGCATTCGGCATCGATTACGCGAGACCGTTCCGCCGTAGAATTCCAGCCTTAAATGGGAGAGGCTACCGACCTTCTAAATCAGGGCACGCGTGTCGAACGGCACCGACTGACAATTGTAAAGCGGGGGCGGACGAGCGTTAAGTAGAAGAGGAGGCGCCGGCAAGTTGTTGCCCGGGAGTTCGTCGAGAGGTTTCGGCAATTTGCATAACACCGTGAATATATAGAGGATAATCCGCGGTAACTTCTCCTTTAAAGGGCTCTGCTTATCGCCGAGTAATAACGCGATAAGACAGCGCGGCGTCGCGGCGCAGATGTTGATGGGGGAAATAATCCCGCCCCGTGGTTCCCGGCGGCCCATCAACGCGAAATAGAAACTCCGCGAAAACCGCCGCGAACGGTGATGCAAGAACGCCGACGCGAAATTCTAAGTAAACCAGCGGGGAAGTGCACTGGAAAACAATCGGCGAAGAGGAAGCGCCGCTCGAGCATCGAACAATCCAGGCAACTTCCCCTCGGGAAACTTCGAGTTCCAAGGGGATCCTTCGGGAGCCAAATTTCCTCGAAAAGTACGAGCTCCCTTCGCTCGAACGCGGCCCACGCGGACTGTTACGTTTTTCACGGCGCGGAAACTAGCGTGGGCATTTTCGCCCGCCGCGCAACTTTTCCCGCGAATGGACGGCGGTGAGGAGGGAAGCAGCGAGTATCTGATTCACTTGCGAGGCCTGCGAGCTGCACTTACCGCTGGAGTTCTTGTTTCGAAGGCGTTTATGCGGCGGGAGAGAAACGACTATGCATCTGCCACGGGGACACGGGTTCGGTCGATGCACCCTGCGCCGAGACATAAGAGAAAAGTTTTCCTGGGCATCGACGCGGCCTGGGAAGGGGGTGAAGGCGAGGGAAACTTCGAGGGATACCGGTTAGACAGACTCGCGAGCTCGTAATTTCGCCGAAGAGCTAAGGAGGAGGTGCCGCGGCAAGTCTCGGCGACGCTGCGGGCGTTCGACTTTAATGAAACCGATGTGACCGGATGCTGAAGCGATACGGCGAAGCAAATGAGAATCTATCGCGACGAGATACCGCCCGACCTGGGTTTTCCGCTTTAGAGAGCTGCAGAACAGATATTTTCTTGCCCTTTCTACGCGAGATTGGTCATAGATTCGACATCGAAGCTTCAGCGTCGATAACAGTCTCTGCCGGTGGTAAAAGTAAACGAGAAAGACAGCAAGGTCCTCTGTTTCGCTCCATTGCCGTTTCCTTTCCTCTGGCGGTTCGTAAACCGTCGAAAAGCGGATGGGAAATGCGCGGGACAGTCTGGCAGGGCGGTATCGACACCGTTTCCGGTTTTCCTTCACGCGTCCGCCGCGGACATCCGTCGGCGACAATGCGGTCGCACCAGCCTTTTGTCGCTCCCTCATTATTTCCCTACACGCCCGGGAATGCGGCGCAACAATGACACTTAAAAATAAAATCACACGTCCGCCGACGTGTGAATTAATTACCCAATTGTCGCTCTAATTAAGTCCGACGGTTCGGTACGCTCGCGTTTCACTGAGCTATCCGCGCGGTTCGTCGATATCTCGATCCCGCGCGAAGTTCCTGATACGTCGATGAGTAGAAGAGCGTAAGAATTATGGACGATTAATTCTTGGACGTTGATTCAAGTTTTAAAATCTTCGTAGGTCTCTATTTTATTTCTCAGAGATTCAGGCGTTGCTCTCTAATTGATTCCCGTACCGAAGCCAATGAATCGAAAGAGGAAAGTGGAACAGGCCGCGATGAGAGATACGAATAATCTTCCCAGAATCTCAATCATTATATTAAATCCCGCAATTTCTCGCGGCTTTCATTGCCTAGAATTACCCAGGTCCCGTAATTGAAAGAAATCTCTAAATGACGCGGCATCAACGACCAGAATCTCAACGACGCTCGCCAAAGACGCTTAATCCGTCTTCTACGCGGAGTCGCAACGACGCGGTAATTAGAAGGGAATAACCAGAAAGGAGAGAAACGTGCCTCCGCGATTGGAGAGAAAGGAGCAGGAGGAGAAACGAAGATTCGAGCGAGGTATCTGGTAGCGACGTCCTGCACGAGTCGACCTTAATCCATCGATTTGTCGCCTCGCTAATGCCCCGGCTTCGATTACTCCTCCACCGGTGTAAGAAATACAAACGGCGTCGAAAAGAGATCGAGGGTGGCAAGGAGCGGATCGAAAACAGCGTTCGCGTCCGACGATACATCAGCCGCGTCCAATTATTATTTCTATCCCTCCGCGACGAACTTTGCGGGCGTACTTGTCGCCCGAGGCACACTCGCGAATGGCGCGGCGATTGAAATTCCATCGATTGCCTCATTTTTGCAATCTCTACCATCCCGTAGAAGACGTCTATGTACGTCGTGGCAAAGTTCAACGAGAAGTTTATAATAATATAGACACGGTACGCCGTGACGCGCGCGAAGACGCGTGTTCAGGTCGCAGCTCTTCGTGGAGCAATCCTTCATGCACCGACGCAAAGTGGCTGGTCCTTACGGCGACGAGATTCCCAGCCGAGGGAAGTTCGTCGCGTAATCGAGTAACCGAAGTTGAGCCCGCCGAAGCAAAGATTCTCGAAACGCACCAGCGGTATCGTCGCATCGCGATGACGATCTCAGCTTCCATGGTATAATACAGCAAGAGGGAAACGGCCCTCGGTCCTGTTCGGAAAATTGGATCGCGTTGATCCTCCGTGGATCGTCCGGTTGATCCCACGCGTTAGCTTAAGTGGCTGTTCCCGAGACGGTCGGAACGAGGGAAGTTCCCAGTTCGTTTCGGCAGAACAAACGCAGAACGACGTCCGGCAACCGCGCACTTCAGTCTGTTTTCCACTCCAGCCCTCGGCTCGTACTTCGTTTCGTGCTTCACTTCTCACTTCCCTCGTCCCTCCTCCCGTTGCCTGTCCCACGCGCGGGGAAAATATTTGTGGATCCCATCGGAAGCGACGGGGGGCAATCTCCAAGCTCCTATATTTGGAATCTTCCTGGAACAAGTTCCGCGCCCGTACGCTATGCGCAGGTAAATCAGCTCCGCCGTTACGCGCGAAGGAAATATGAAGCGGACCTCGCGGAACGCGGCCGGTTTTTCGTGATTCGTGTAACGGGAAATTCGTGTCTCTGGCCGTGGGGTTAAAAATAATTTCGCCCCGGCAGCGAGCCGCGGTTTCAACGTGGCACGCTTCAACGTATTAGCGCGCGGCGTCCGTCGGCTGGAACACGAGGGGCGAGGGTGAAAATCTGTAAAACTCTGTGCGCGTTGCTTGGCCCCGGTTGAAACGCGGGGGAAAGGCATCGTGGCGCGCGGCCGACCGCGAGATTGCATTTTATGAAACCGGAGTGGACGCGTGGATGAGTTTCGTGGAAAAGGTCGCGGCGAAAAGTTTCAGGCGACACCCTCGTCGGCTTTGTCCGATTCACCGGGCGGCGTTTCGAGTTGTGGATCGAGGCGAGCTCGAGAGGGCGAGGTGAGCGCGTCGCCGCGTAAATTCCACGCCGTCTATGAAGCTGCGAACGCAGGCTCGAATCTCGCCGCGCGGACCGGCGGATCTAAGGGAGATTCTCTTTTTCGACGAGGGTCAAAGCTTCGAACCCGATTCTCCGCGCGTAAACTCGAATAACGCGCGCCTATACTTTCCACTCGTTATCGCGGCCGATGCGCGCTAACTACGTGCAAAAGCTGAGCCAAATTGGTGATCCCAATCTCGAGCGGCGCTCCTGTGAATTTAAAAAGGTGAGATATCCCAGCGAATAACATTTGCAGCTTTTATTTCACTGTAACGGGAGCGTTGAATGGAAGGCGTGAATCCGATAACAGTTTGGGCTCAAAGGGCTCGCAACGGGAGGGTACGAAGTAGATTATCGTTCGTTTCGCGGACGTTCACTTCAATTTCAATTTTCATTTTCGTTACATCGAGGATTCCAGTCGCAGGCCAATCTCGCCGCCGCGGATTTGTTTTTCCCGACCAGCCGGCGTAAATTCCGCCCTGTGTCGCGAATATTACGCAGAAATTTGTGAAATTTCCGTCGCAAGAGGACGGTTTGTTAGTTTTTAATTCCGAAATCGGACAGTGAAGGACTTCGTTTACCCGCTTAGAGAGAGCATCAGAATTCCAGAATAACTTCGTCGACGAATACGGAGGGAAATTACGTGCGCGCGGAGCTAAAAAGTAATCCCGTAAACGAGTCGACGATGTTATGATAGCACGCCACTTCCTTCAAACCTTTGTGTCCGCCAAATAAACGTCATTACCTCGCTTCCGCTACAAGTACAATCCCGGAATCGTTCGATTCTTGAAGCCACGAAATCAGGACCCTCGACGCTTCGCCGTAGTTCCTTCATCGCCTGTTGCCATTATACCGCGACACGTCGCCAGAATATCGCAACTTCCACCCCCGACAAATTTCCACCCTCTCCTATTTACCCCCTTTTCCTTTTTTCCCCAAAAGTCACGCGTTCCGAGGCAACGGTCCACTCTCGCCGCAAACGAGCAACGCGATGGCCATTTCTCGTTCGCTTCTTCTACCTCTCACCGGGTTCCATTTTCAATGGAACATTATCTCGCGATCGAGACGGTGGAAAGCTCGATATTGCGGGCTACCGTCTACCCTGTCGCAACTGGAGAATAGGTGCCTGTTCGAGAGCAATACTTCCCTCCAAGGAGACGAAATAATGCTACTCCGCGCCGTATTCCCGAGCCCGAGGACTGCGGAAGTCCCGAGGTAGAAGCCGATTCGAAGGTTATCGTATCCTAGTGGATTTATAAGAACTTTCGATAACGACACTCGCGATCTCTGCCGCGATATCGCGAGCGAATCGGCCGTCTCGATTAATCGCGACACAGCGCTGCGAGCGGTCTCGTAATTTACGGTGAACCGATTAGATCCATTTGGATTTAACCCGGCCGATCGTTTCCGTACACGTGTCGCGTCGTAAACGAATAAACACGGCTGCGAACGATAATCGAATATTTAATTAATCGCGCAGAGAGGCGGGTGCACGGGCCATCGAGTCCTGGCTCGAGCAATCGGCTTCGTTTCGCCAATTACGAAAGCGCCGGTTACTCGGGTCATTCGCCGGTCCAGTAAGCAGCGTAACGACAATGCCGCTCCGATTCCGACTTTTCAGTTGCAAATTCGTTTACGACGTTTCTCAGTTAATTCGCGCGACTTGTTTAAACGTATGGCCAGTAAGATGAACGAGGCTGCCGGCGGTATTGTCTCTACGTACTTGAGCCCCGCACTACTCGGAAGAGAAAGGAATACGTCTGGACAGTAGGTACTTACGCGCGACGAGCGCGGTGCCGTTAAAGCGAGCCGCGAATCCAGGCCGAACACGCGACGGAATCGAGGGCGAATTTCCGGGGATATTGGAGTCGAGATGTCTTCTTGATAACGCCCGCGTTTGACGAGGCCTTCGTTGACAACAATACCGAAACAGATCGGTACCGCAACCGACATCGCCCCGTTCCCGTTGATTGTTCCTTGGTCGAATCGGGGCTCCCGTGCCCCGCTAAAAATCATTCCCCGTCTGCGGGTTGGGCCCCTATCCCGGCAACGCAACGGTACGCGGCGCGTTAATAAAAATCGACCATGTTTTTCGGCGGAATTCCGCAGACCGATGCAGGAGAAAGCTGATAAACGCACAATTTATACAGATTTATGATCGAAATCGCGGGTCCTTTCGATTCCTCCGCCTCCGTTATTTCGGTCGCCCGTGCGCGCGCTCACGGAGCCACGTTGCAGCTTTCAATAAAGTGAAACTCTATAAAATGCGACAATGTCTCCTGGAGGAAGCGTCCTCTTTTTCCTTGCGGATCTTTCGCGAAGGAGCACCTTTTAATCACGCGAGAACGGACTGTCGCGAGAGCAACGAAGAATTTTAATATCCCCCGCACGAATGTATATTTCTCGATGCTTTTCATCGATTTCGTTGGGCCACTTTCTCTGTATTGGCACAGAGAGAGAGAGGGGGGGCAGTGACACTTTTTCGCGAAATAAAAGTGTGGCAGGTGCTTTAGCCCGGGCAAGGCTGTAAATTTCCAGGATTTTATCGGCGAAAATTTAGAGACACCATAAAACCGCGCGTCGAACGAAGACGCATGTTTATGTGTATGGATATTCCCGGATATTCTCCACGGCGGGATAAAATACGCGATTGCCGGCGTTGTCGTTAGTTGAAGATTTTACGGCGGTTTAAAGAGAATGAAAAACTGGGGGAATCTTAATAACAGAAACTTTCGGGACTCTAAAAGGCTGACTTGGAAATTAAACACTTTCGCGCTTAACCGTGGCAAAACGCTCTGAGTTCTAGCGCACTGGCAATTTCTTTTCGTTTCTCTGTAAGCAAAGCTTTAGAAATACATTAATTAGAGATGATAGTTTGCTCCGAAGAGTGTCATAAGGGATTTAATTCAGACCTCGGAATCTCCCGCCATCCGCGAATCTACGTACCTATCCATATTTCCATTCCACGTCAAGTTAAGAGAGCAGATCTATCGTCGTGCTAGAAGTCCCAAGGTTCTAACGTCATGGCCCCGGCAGGCAATTAAAATGGCGCACAGACCTCGCTGGCAGAAAATCAGCAGGAATTGGCCAAACCTGTTAGCTCGCCGAGAAGCAATCCACTCAGGCTGCCCGCATAAAAAATTCAGTATCGAGGTTTTCTGCGGTCTTGGGTCCCGGAGCCACTAATTCCTGCGAATCGATCGCTCGAGCAATCCAGGCTCGGCAACCGTTCCAGCGGCGGTAAGCCGGGCGGTATCGGCGATCCGCGTGCTTTAATTAATCTCCCCTTTGCGCCCGCGGGCCGAGCGCAAACGACGTCCGCGTGACTATTTCAATTTACATCGGTCAGCCCCGTAATTATTTCATTGGCGAGCGACCGACGGTTCGCGCAAGTGTCCACTGGCTGGACACCGCGTAACTCAATGGCCAGCTCCTTGATCAGTCTCTGAGGGGGACTTCCCAGCGAGTACCTCGACGCATCCGCCGGCGACGGCCACGAGACACGCGGCGAACGACGCTTCTTTGCGAGTAAATCCGAGCCGGAATGGAACGGACCCCGGTATCTCGTGCCCGTTACTTTATCGCGTCCACCGCAAAGCGGTCAACACATTCGTCTCCCATCCATTTGCGGTTAGCCGATGCTTTGGGAGGACGGTTTTACCGTGCGCCGGGCGAGAGATACGCTTTAGGAGCTGCAGGAGTGATTCTTCCAGGACGATAGCTTAATGAGTTAAGCTCGAGGCAAAGGAATCTGTAGCGACGATCTGGATAGCCGAGCAGGCAGCCTGCCTCGACTCGCACTCCTGTACCGTGCGGAGTCTATCTTACGGCGAAACTGGATCGATTATCGCCCACCCGTTTGGAAGTCAGGGGGAAGGAGTCACGTTCGCCGGGCCCCGAATAACGGCGGTGGTTCGGAAACAATAACCGACTCGTTATCCCAAACGTGACAATAAACGGGGAAGGGTGACCGGTACGACTGGCGGCGATCCGTAGGACTAATGCAATTTTCGAGGGCACCGGTGCCGTTGCATAAAACAAGGGAGCGCCGACGAGAGCATTGTGCCCGGGCAGATGACTAATTAACGAAGGGGGTTAAAACAAGAGGGCGTACAGCCGGCCAGACGGGGGTGGTTCGGGTAATGAACCCGCGGCGAGGCATCGAGCTCTCTCGGTTCACCGAATTGGCCGGCGAAACTATGCGAGTCATCCCTAAAGCTGTCCATTCGCTCGCCCCGGAATCATTATTCAAGCGCTCTTCTACCGCGGCCCGAAGGATCCGGCCGCGAGGAAACACGAGTGGTTATTGGAGTGGACAGCTGCCGGCTAGGATGAGGGCCGTGGCGGTGCTCGGAGGGGCTCCGGTGAGAAATGACAACAAAGCCGCCGCGACAAGGATAGACGGGCAAGAATGCGAACGAGATACGGGGGGGGGGGGGGATGAAAGGAACGAGAGGCGACGGCAACAGATGGATCTTTATTACGCGGGCGCGAGCCACCGCGGCTGTACCTGTGTTAAGGGGGTTAGACACGGTCAAAGTAGATCGAGGATGCCGCGCCATCGAACGGGCAGCGAAATGAATGAAAGCTGGAGGGACGAAAGCGCGGGGATGGATGAAAAGCTGTGCCCGGCAAACGCGAAACGGATTCTGCTGTTCATTAGCAATTCACGGTTTTTAGGAAAGACAGCTTGCGCACTTCCTTGTCGGAGGAGTACGAAAGAGTTCTCGGTGCTAGAGCCTAGGTGTACGCGGTGCTCTTCAAACGAGGAATCATAATGCCATGATTGATCGAGAGATTCCTGACGGATCCTCCTTTTCCCAGGGAGGGGGCGATAATGGATGGAGAGGATCTACGTGTAACGTTTGCGTAATAGTTCAGACAGGTGCACGGATCTGCTAAGGATGGTCGAATAGTTGCGGGAGGAATCGTCAGAGGGGCGGGATGGGCGGACACCGCGTTGCTCCGAATTAATTTTCCGCGTCATAAATATTGTTCGTCCATCCACAAAGCTTTCTCTCCGGCGCGGGATGATCCGTGGTAACCACTTGGCCGAATTCGCGAGTGCATTTCTATGTGAGATCGGACGCAGATTCCGCGCGGGATTAATCCCAAACTCGTTCAGATTTCAGCTCCCATATGGAGCACGACCGTTCCATCTTGCGCGCGTGTTGCTCGCCCGTATTTCCCTGCATGCGATCCTCTCGGGCGCGCGTGAATTTATACGCCCGTTCCTACCCGTCCCAATTTACTTTATTTTCCTTTATTCCGGCTCCGGACCGTGCAATCGTTTTTTCATTTCCTTTAACAAAACACAGCGCGATTCTCTACCGACGTCTGACAATTAAACGCGCGTATGTCGCGCAGTTTGTTCGATCCAACTTCTGCATATTCAAGGCAAACAGGATTTTGAATATACAAGGATGCACTTTTATTGCGCATCGTTGGTCACTCGCCTCTAGAGGCAAGACTCGCACATTAAAATAACATATACTATATGCAAAGTAAGGTAAAATGTACCAGGATTGGCACCCTAAGCGGAAATCCCAATTGGAATGTCTATATTTTTTTGGGAAGATTTTATATGGTCTTAATGTTCAATTATTATCAATGATTATGGATTTATGATTAAAGTAAAACATATTGAGTACCTATTGAGTAGTCTTTCATTTTAAAAATATTCAATGAAAAACAAAATTAGTCATAAAAGTACAATCATTGACACCCTAAAATTTGAGGTTAAATAGAAAAAAATATGTAGTTAAAAACGAAGTTTAAAGTGTTTAAATATACTATTTTATTTACTACTAAATATCTACAATATTTAGTAAATCTGTATTTCAATCCATTACTTAGTTATAAAGCGACAAAATATACTTGCCTACCCCTAAAACTAAGAAATTGTGAAAAAGTACTTTCTAAGCTTATACTTCTTAATATTTGGCTTTTCAATCAGGAGTGCCAATGATTAGTGCAGTGCCAGCAATAATGCAGTTCACTCTATCTATAAAAAGATCCTCCTCTATTTTTAACTAACAGACAAAACCTCTTCACCGCGGTAAGCAATGTTGCAAAAGAAACAAGCCGCAGTCTTAAATGCCCCACGCCGTACACCAGCGTAAATGCTTCGGATCGTTGCGTTCGTATAAAAGTCCCTCGATTTGCATACCGATTTCCCACCGGCGCAGGGAGACAATCGCGAAACCCCGGTCCGCGTGTCACAGGCGCGCACGATTTCGCCGAGCACGCATTGTCGCGTGTAAACGGGCGCGTGCACGTGTCCGAGAATTCCAATCGGACCGCGTTATCCACTTTAACGCCGGGACCAAAGCCGAAATTGAAGTTTCGAATTAAACGGTCCGGATGATTCGCCCCGTCTGGCTCGCTTTAAGTCTCATTCGCAATTTCGTCGCCGACAAATATGTGCCCGGTCCCGACTACATTAATCCCAAAATTATAGCCTACCCTCGAACGTTTCTCCAATCCGCCTCTGAACTTCGATAAAACAAAGAGAAGCAGGGTCAGGTCGTCGGTCGATAAAGTTCACGCGACGATAATTTGCGGAAGTGTTTCGCCTGTACCAGCCATTCCCTTATCGAATCGGAAATATATGAACCCTCTCGACGACTTTCGACCCCGCAATGTGGTAAACACCTTTCCCCGTCCTCCTCGCGCGGCGACCGCCGTTTTATTGCACTTTAAAGTGATTCCCCTCGCACCCTCTCCTTTGTACCCTGCATTATCAGTTTAACGTCACCTCGACGTAACACTGGTCGGTGTAAAGTGGCGGCGTGTCGCGGGCAAAAGTACAGCTGCAGCTCCAAACTATGTGCTAATATCGCGGGGAACGGAGGGGAGGAGGCGTGCAGTTGTACCGCGACGGACTGTGAGCGGCAAATTTTCCGTGTCGGCGCTCTCTCGGGCAGTAATAATTCCCGCGATCGATAATCTCGTCAGTGAAGTTTTACAATCTCGACGGGTGCGGGGAGGGAGGGCAGGGTGTGCGTGGACGAGGAGGGAGAGAGAGAGAGAGAGTGGACCGCGCGAGAGCGGAACGCGGATGCATTCCGTACACGTTCCTCGAGTTTATCTCGGGGAAAGTGGGACTGACATATTGGGGATCGTTCTGGCCGTCTAGTCGCATTTATGTACCCTTCGTGTCGGCCTGCCGCGCCAAAATGATCGTCCTCCTTTTTCTTGCCCTCCCCCTGTTTGGTTTCCGCCGCCGGTTTCGCGCCCCGGCTCGACCCGCCACCTTTGCCCTGCTTTTTTACCCCGCCGGCGTTCCGCGGACGTGATGTACGTAAAATAGAAGCTCGATGGGGGATGTATTCCCGGCGATGCCGTGGATCGGTTACGCTCGAAGGGCAGGAGACACGCTGATTACCAGCCCCAATAATCGAGGGAGCGATATTTAATCATCAACGAAGCGACAGACGTTGCGTACCGCTGGGCCCGAAGTGTCCCCCCGGGATGAAACGATAAGCAAATTAACGGACGTTACGATAGATAACGCCAGGAAGAAACCCGACTAGGCCTCTATCGATCCTACAGGCGAGTTGATGACCCAATTGCGCGTCGCCTAATGTTTCAGTGGAAAGCTCATTACGCGAGTCCCCAGTCAAAGTTCCCCCTACCTAATTAACCTATCGGATCTTCCACACTTTTCCTTCTGAAACGGACCCTTTCTCTTCGGCCCTTTATCAGCTCGGATATCCATCCATTGATTCTTAACTCCGAGCCACTTTAACTTCGCCTATTGTCCGTTTTATTCGGGGGATCCGATAACCCCCGCTAATCGTTTAAGGAGAATCGTTTGGTAGAAGATCGTTAATGACTTGAAAATTTACTCAGCATTCAGGAGCAAGAGATTTCGAATTTCGAACGTTTCTGTTTCAGGTGTCGAATGAAGCAGTGGAGAAGAGACCTCCCTCCAACGTCGGTTATAATCACATTCCACAACGAGGCTCGATCGACGCTGCTCAGAACAGTCGTGAGGTACCGATTTCCATATATTTGCCGATAAATTTCTAGCCGATAGCGGTTCGCTATTTCAACAACTTCTACCGCGCAACATTACCGCGAAGTTACGGCAACGAGTTGGAAAGAAACGGCTGGGGAAGATCGCGCAACTCTCGCGGTGCAAATAGAGAAACGTCGGATTAATCGGAACGAGATTAATATTCCCCCGGCGGAGGGAGGGTAAATTCCCGCGCGTACGTGCAACGGGGCTTGCAGCGAGCTGCAGGATGCACCAGCTCCGACGACGCAGCGGAAACAGGAGAAAATTCTCGATGGGGGTTAGAAGGAGGAGGCGGCTACCGATGGAATTTTCTAATCGTCGTTCCATCGTTCCGCTTTTCCGCGCCCATTACTCGCCCCCGCGCATTATGCTCGCGGGGGTGGTGGATGGTGATAAATCACGCGTGAAATATGAAGGGTTGCGTGGACTGTAAAGGGTTTAGAAAAGCGTCGACGATACCGGCGCCCGAGATAATGATATTCCCGTGGAAAAAAATCTGATCCCCTCTGGTCGTAAATTACGGCGGAATGTTTGCGACCCCCCGAACGCGTTACCATGCCGAGCTGGCTTTTAATATCGACGCGGAAATGCCAAGGGTGTAACTATATGTGCTCGGTTGCAATTATTAAGTATTCACTTTCGAGATTTCGATAACACCGGCACTTTAGAATATCTTCCTGAGAATACTGCGTATCTACATGCGCGAGCTGTCAAAATAAATCTCAAAACCACTAAACGACGGTCTCCGACATTATTATCAATTTATTCAAGACTTTCGCATAGCCCAGGGGTCACATTTATCAAATCCCGCTCGACGGGCAAAGTGTTAAAAGACACGCAACGTCGTGTAACGCATTAGCATAACTTTACACGGTTGATATCTCATCAGCGAGATGCAAGATTAAAAAACACATTTGTAACTTTCACGCCGATCTCGGCAGCGCTTCGATAGCCTCGCGGTTTAAGAGACCACGTAAACACGTTCGATATGCTCTCCCATTCTCCGCGACGCGACAACGCGCAACAGAGATTTCCCTCGCGAGCAGCCGTCTCTTAATTGATACGCATTTCCGCGGCGGCACAGCGTCGCGTGACCCAAACGAGATTACGAGCTACGATCACTAGGGGACCGAATTTTTCTTACCGAGGGTAAACGAATTTAAGGTCAGACCGTTGGCATTTTAGGAGGACACCTCTCAACACGCGGAATATTTTTGCTTACAGCGTGCTGAACAGAAGCCCCGAGCACCTGATCAAGGAAATCATTCTGGTGGATGACTTCAGTGATCACCGTAAGCTTCGATCTTCCTATTTTTCACGTACAACATTGTCGAAATATACAAAGTCAGGGAAGCCACGGCGACGGACGTTGAGCTTTCTCCACGGTTTGCATATCCTTTTGTTCTTCCAGCCGAGGACGGCGAAGAGCTGTCGAGGATACACAAGGTTCGCGTGATCCGCAACGAGAAAAGGGAGGGTTTGATGAGATCGAGGGTGCGGGGCGCGGACGCGGCCACCGCGAGCGTACTGACGTTCCTGGATTCCCACTGCGAGTGCAACGCCGACTGGCTGGAGCCACTTTTGGAAAGGGTGGCCGAGGACCCTACGAGGGTTGTGTGCCCCGTGATCGACGTGATAAGCATGGACACCTTCCAGTATATCGGTACCGTTCTTACGAAAAACTGTTCCGATCCCTCTCGATTCCCTACTCTTTCCAGTTTCCCGTATAAACAGTTTCGGCGTATCGAAGTTACTCGAATAAGTCTCTGACGGCAATTGTGTATTCAGGAGCATCTGCGGACCTGAGGGGTGGCTTCGACTGGAGCCTGGTGTTCAAATGGGAATACCTGAGCCAGGCGGAAAGGCAAGCACGTCAGAAGGATCCGACGCAAGCGATCAGAACCCCGATGATCGCTGGCGGTTTGTTCGTCATCAACAAAGCGTACTTCGAGAAGCTCGGGAAGTACGACACCCAGATGGACGTTTGGGGCGGTGAGAACCTCGGTGAGCATTCCACTTCTTCGCAGAAGATTGACAATCACAGTGCCATCGAATTCGAAGAGCTCGAACGAGCGTGACACGATTTACAGAGATCTCGTTCCGCGTGTGGCAATGCGGCGGCAACTTGGAAATCATCCCCTGCTCCCGAGTGGGCCACGTGTTCCGAAAACGCCACCCGTACTCGTTCCCCGGCGGCAGCGGTAACGTTTTCGCCCGAAACACCAGGCGAGCGGCCGAGGTGTGGATGGACGATTACAAACAATTCTATTACAACGCTGTGCCCCTGGCCCGTAACATCCCCTACGGGAAGTGAGTACACTTGAAACGATCGTGCTCCCGAAACGCACCAGCGAATCGACTAAAAATCGATCGAGCTCCACGGAGGAGCCGAGGAAACCCTCGTTCCTCGCGTAGGAGCGTTGGTCGCGAGCTACGCGGAGCCACTGCACCGTCTTATTTCGCGAGGGAGGGTCGATTTACGGTGTCGAGAACGGGGCGAAATACCGATAGTCGATTTCATTAAAACGCGTCAGCGCACGTGAGCGGTATTAATAAAACGACCGTCGTTTCGCTTTAGTATTCAGGACAGGATGGAGCTGAAGCGGAAATTGCACTGCAAGCCCTTCAGCTGGTATCTGAAAAACGTGTATCCCGAATTAGTTATACCGACGAGCGAGGGCGGGCCAGGCGGATCCCTGAAGCAGGGAACCGCGTGCTTGGATAGCATGGGCCATCTACTAGACGGGAACGTCGGACTTTATCCGTGTCACGACACCGGCGGTAACCAAGTAAGTACGCTGGTTCATTATTCAAGCAGCCCCCCGTACGTATGTGGGACCCCGTGTCTGTGCGCTCTAAGTAAACCCGACCGTGTCGGATAAGTCCTGCTCGCTCGGCTGTTTTACCGAAATAACTCCTCCTTCCGGTCCGCCAGCATTAATCCGTGTATTCAATTCTGCGTTTCAATTATCGCGCCAAGGATTTCACGCGCGGGCAGAGACTTAACGGATAAGTGGGAGACGATCTTCGCTTTCATAAAAGGTTCACTGTGCGAATGGAAATTCTGATTAGCTTCCGGATGGACTGTTAAAATCTTTGAGGGTTACTACCAGAATGCTTCCCGATCGCTTTTCAGCGCGCTTTAAAGTTTAAACCTTTTCTAGGAATGGGGCCTGACGAAGGACGGCCTGATCAAGCACCACGATCTCTGCCTAACCCTGCCGATGTACGCGAAGGGCACGACGCTGCTGATGCAGATCTGCGACGGAAGCGAGAACCAGAAGTGGAGGCACCTCGAAGGGGGATTAATACGGCATTCGAGGATCCCGGTGTGCGTGGACTCGAGACTGCACGCGCAGAGGGGCATCACCGCTGAGAAATGCGACTCGAAGGCCGAGACGCAGAGGTGGCACCTCTACAATCACAATCACTAGCTCGCGACGATGCTCACCGGCTCGTGAAGATCGCGGTGTCGTCGTCACTCGCGGAGGACTCAAGGGGTGCGATATCTAATCAGGAGGAGCAGGGTCGATCTGATTCGGGCGACCGATCTCGTCGACCCGAGAGCCAACCTCCTCGATCGACGAGCCGGTCGATGAGGCCGACACACGAAACATTTCACGTTTGCGTCGCGGCGAACGGACCTTCTCGATCAAACGTGAACGCATTCAAGGTGACTGTTCTCAAGAGAATCGAGTAACTACGATCGTGGAGGATCGGGGGTGAGATGCGCCTGGCGAGGCTAAGCAACGCTTGGAATTGAACCGCCCGGTTTGAAGAGCCACTTCTCAAGCAGGACTATCGGGAAACGGTGTTTTCAACTATCTATAGTCGGAAACAGTTGAAAGCAGAGGCGAACTTGTACGAGTTTTCCAGATTGGTATCTTTTTGTCGTTCAAGGCGAGCGAGTTTTATAACGGAAGGACAGGTTGCTACGCTTTTTTATTTGACGTTTTGGTAGATGGGGAGGTTCAAGAAACGGGGCTGAAGAGAATCGAGGAACTACACCCATTGCAGACGGAATTGATTCAGGTCGACCGATTGTAAATTACCAAAGGGCTGCTTAAAAGGTGCTCCAGTGTGTCCACTGCAACGCATTTACGTTAATTTCGATGATCTCAAAGGATTCTCCTGCCCAATCCAGTTACTATTATGTCACAGGATGAAAACGAAGTAGGCACCGAACCGAAATACTTTGGTGTCCGTAATATTAAGTGAACTTCGTCACCATTATCATTCGTTAATCATCGAAACGTTCAATTATAGAACCACTTCGCGAGCAGTTGAAACGAAATCCCTCTAAAGGATCTCGGCTAATCGACAGCGGACGAAATATCGGACTCGTCTGTCCGCGAAAATGCTTCTTATCGATCCCCCTGTTTTTTCTCACGGCCTCGCGCGAGGTGCTGGGAAAAGCCGTTCCCGGTTTGACGCCGTAGCGACTCTTGTTTTTAGCAGACCCTTATTGTTAACGCGTACACGTAGCGTGCAGCGTCGGACATTTCGATTGCCCTCGGATCGGACGACTTGCTCGATCGGAAGCGGCGCGCTGCGACTCTCGACAAAGAGATTTATTTTTGTATAAACGAATTGTATACTGACTTGGTTGTGCGAGTAGCTGGGAATTGTGGGTGCGCTCCGCTCGAGGGCTCGACGCGTTGACGCCAGTGCTGCCAGAACCGTAGAACGTTGAACACACGCTTACCCCCACTTTGCTCTCCATGCAACAACTCGCATCGCTGAAACCCAAGTTTGTAATTCGCAATCAGGAGGTTGGGTGTTCAAATCTCAGTGCAGCGGTTTTACTTTTTTTTTTTAAATTATTCTCTAATTTCACTTTGTAGCTTCTCAGTAGAATAGTAACTTGAAAATTAATAATTTGCAAAGCATTTCTATTGTTAATGATTCAATTCGCGTTGCCGAAAACCGCAGCAGCTGGCTGGCGTACGATGTTAGTCTTCCGCCGTTCTACGTATACATAAACAGAGATAAACACATAATTGAAATCATAATTGTAATTATAATTGTACACGAACAAATATAAACACTATGCCATAAACTTATCATTTCTCGTTGAAAAGCAATAATTCCACCGACGGGAATGCACTGGAAAGTGAAAGAAATATGAATTCCCAAAATGTGCTATCGAAACGTGCGCAGTGGTACCATTTGTCTCACGTCCCACGATTCTGGCAACACTGGTTGGCGCGATGGCGCACGCGTTCCACTTCGGTGTATCGTCTTCTCTCATACCCTGCTGATAAACTTCGCGTCTTATTAAACGGGATCTTTCCTTCCTTTGGCGGCGAGATTATGATGAAATGGATCTACGGTTGTGCACAATTAAGGCGCGTCCACAACGCGTCGAGTCGATCGGACGCGGGTAACGGCGCGACTAACGCGGCAATAGGCAACTGAGAACGACGATCTTTTGTACACTTCAACTTCCCCGACGACAATGATCTACTGCCGTCAATTTCGCAGGGCAAACTGCATACTTATACATATACATGTACACATAACACGAGAATTATGCTATGGAATATTGTAAGCTTTTGTATGATACTACAAGCGCGCTCTAATCGCCTCGACCATGCGCCACCCTATCAATGTATCCCCGAAAGTTCTTTTTACTCCGGTATCGACTGTACCGAGATCGATCGATATCGTAGCCGAGACGAAGTCGACTGGTTGACGCCGATGGAAGCCCCGCGAACATCGGACTCGTTCGATTTAGAATTAACCCAGCAGAAAATTAAGTGGAACACCCAATTGGACCGACATTAATCGATTGCTACCCGGTAATCCGGACCTCAAAGGCTTGTTCTCCCCAAAGTGATTCGCAAGATCGATGCGCTGTAAATACTCTAACGTATTCGATTAATTCTCTATCTCCCGTCCTGAACCGTCTCCCATTAGCACTCTCTTCGCCTTCAACGCGAACACGCTGCTGTTCACCGCTTTCGTCGCGCGCTTCGCGAGTAACGAGGCGAGCATTATCGCGTATTAAATAATTGTACATAATAACGTCTGCGGATAATAATTATAAGCTAACGAAAACGTCGTACTTCCATGGATGTGTAAGCTGTAATATAAGGAGCGACTCGAACCTAACGTTTAAGATAGCAGATTGAAAATCGGTCGATGTTGAGTACGCGCGTACAAGGGGGGAGGGGAGCCTGTGCTCCACGCGAATAGAATAAGAAACACGGTGTACAGTGAAACGAATGTTTCCACTCCCTCTCATACGATGGGTTCTTGATTAATTTTCTATTCATTAAGACGAGGCCTCGTGTTCAAAGCGTGTCCATCGAGGTCTGCAGCATGCAAAGTGTATCCTATGGACGCTGAAATACTTGGGAGCGCATTTTGTAAACGAGGCGAAGTGATCCTCGGCATTGAACGCCGTTTAATGCCGGCTGCTTTTTAAATTATCGCCGGATATTTGTTTAAACGGATTATATTAATATATCGAAGACTTCGTTGAAATTTCTGCTAATAAAATAACCCTGTGAAATACATGGACCTTCGTTTTCGAGTCTGAATACCTGTCTTCGAAGTGTACGCACTGAATTTCTACAGCTCTGTATTTTGCAAATGTACAATATCCAAACCTCAATGAATATACATAAATGTATACAACAATTGTATGTTTATATATATTCGTTGCGTTTCTGTTAAGAATGTGACATTATAGTACTTATAGAACCAACGTTTTCTAATAAAACAATGGAATATCTCCAGAAGCTTGCACACGAGTGTTTCTCTAAAACGCAAACTCCATTAATCAACAGATACTCTATTTTATTAAAAACTTCATGTATAAAGGATTTAGTTAACAAATCGCATTCACTCGTGAAAACTGAGTCTTACGCTCCGCCGAGCAAGTACTAGAACTGCGGACGTTTTTTCAGACCTTTCTTAACTTTCTTCTTAAATTCAACCAGGTCTATGCCATCGTCCTGTTTCTTACTCTCTTTAGGCTTCTCTTCGGGAGGTACAAATGCCTTTGCCCTGCGTTCCTGCCTCTTCTTCTCAGCCTCCTCGTGCTTCGTATCCTGTTCCTTCTTCCTCTTGGCCCTCTTTTGCTCCTCCTTCAAGAAGTATTCGCCGGACGCTATCATCTTGTCCACCTTGCTCTCCTGCTGCGGCGGAGGGAACGGAGTGTACGGTTTCTTCTCCTTCTTCTTCAAAGGCTGCTTCCGTTTGCTGATATTCTTGCTGGTGAACTTGGGAAGGAACCTCTCCCAGTTTTCATTCTTCAGTTTCGGATCTTTCGCCAGCTCCCTCTTGATCATCAACGCTTTAATATTATAAATCGGATGAATGTTCTTCATGGTGTCTTCCACTATGCGTCTGACTTGCCGGAGACCCTTGTAAGGGCCCACGGCAGCCACCGTTTGCCCTTGTACCAGCACGTAACAATTCGTCAGCAGTTCGATGGATTTCAAGGTACATCCGTTGGGCCCGATCAGCCTCTGTCGCCTCTTGACGAACTTCTCTCTGTTCCTGACGAACGACGAGATCTTTATGATGTCGCAGCCAGTATCGTCTTCCAGTACCTTGGCGGCTTGTTCGAGTGGGACGGATCGAGACAATAGCTTGATCATGTCCCGCGCTTTGATAATTATATAAGGGTCCCATGTTTTCCTTGTCGTTTTTACCGACATGCTACCTTCGACCAGATCCAGCTCCGCCTTGACGGCATGCTCTTCTAGAGCTTTCTGCACCAGCGACCAGTGTTCCTTCAAATACGGTTCCCTGTACTTCGGGAACAAAGTCGCGAACGAACTTTCTTCCAATAGACGACTGGGATTATCTTCTGGCTTAAAAGCCGGGACTTTCAAGGACCACGCATTGTCCACTGGTCCGGCCACTTTTGGACCGTCTTCTTTTTCACGATCACTCATTCTTTCAACTTCGATCTACCCTTTGATCATTGCACTAAATTCTCGGAGTAATTGTTGAACCTTGCGTGTAAATGTGTTCGACAAGATACGTTCGCCGAACGAAACAGAAATCGATGTCCTCCGATTTGATAATACCGTTTTTAAATAATATTTGTGGTAAAAGTTTTAGTAATAGTTCGTTCAGTAATTACACGTGGATTCTTAGAAGCATAGAGTTTATTCTTGGGTTATGTTATTGATTACTATACTATACGCATACGCGCTGAGTGGAATGCAAGATGGAGTCGGACAACCGGGTATTCAAATGGAAGCAGGAGAAAGATGGAAAAAATTCATGTACCTTGAAATGATAATTGTTTCCTATATGTTTTGTGGGACGATGGGCATTCGGTGTATAATATTCACATACAGGAACACGAAATTGTTTGCAAAATGTGAAATAATATTGGAAACTTAAGCTACGATGCACAGCACTCGATATGAACTACGCGAAGGAACCAACATACTGCTGCCCTCTGCTGGAGTTACGTTCAACTATTTTGTATAATCGATTCAGAATCGATACAATCGATGAGCGGCGCGCGAAAATAAATATTTAAGAAAAGAGGCAGGTTAAATACTTGAATTCCTTTACCAGTTTCATATATAATGCAATAACAAAGTTTCTAAAATGACCAGCGAGAAAATATTCAATGTTTAAGTAGAAATACTTGAATATTTTTTTAGTGCAAACGCGACCGCCTGTTATAATATTCAAATAACCTGCTACCCCCCTCACTCCAATTAAAAGGTAAGGTAAATTTAATAAGGTAAAGAAAACACATTAAAAATAGGTATTTCAGAATATAATTTTAACTTAATATTTAATTATCTTAATACATATATTAAATATGTTTAGAGATATTTAATATAAGTAATTTTATTATTTAGTGTAATAAATAAGTGCTAAGAATCGTCAACTAAAAATAACCGCGGCGAGCCTCCAGAAAAGACTTCGAGATCCTCCTGGGGGTTGCGATCGACAATTTCGGAGCTACTGATCTAGAAATACGTGGATGCATTTAAATGGATTCCAATAAATCCTTAATTATCATTCATGAATTACAAAGGGAGTCTTTTAATAAAATATCTGTGCATCGCACTTACCTGTGATCCCGGAGGCTCTGTTCACAAGACAGGGTTGCAATTGACGAAGACAATCGAGGTATCTATGACGCAGTTTATTATACAATTACAATATCCTTACTAGTCATATTGTGATAATGATCGTAGTAATAGCGTATCCTAGATAACATGAACTATTCCAGATTGATATGACTTTATTTATACAACGCCACGGCCACACGCACACGCACACTGCCTTTCTCACCCCTTCATTCACTCCAACTTCTGGTGAATCCCCCGCGGGTGATCGAGGGCGGACGTCATAAGCGCGCGTCGCAGTTGATTAATTACGCCTAATCGTGCTTGGATCCGCGACAGGAGCGCTGGACTACCGCGGGTCCACTCTTAAAAACGTCGCGAGTCTCGCGGCCGCGCCACTAATTCTTGGTACAAAATAGTTTTGACGACTTTGTCATCGAAAGGGGGATCGTCCGCCCCGCGATCTCTATAATTATCTCGTTTACTCTCCTTAAGAACTGTCATACCGTGCTCTCCCATTTCGCCCCCTTCATCCACCTAACTTTTTACCTTCCTCGTATCTTCATAATTATATTTATTCGTTAATGGTATTCCTTCCTTAAATGATTAACGTTTACTCCTAGGCGATCGAGTCGACCGACGCGCGCGCGTCCCATTTAATTACGAGTTACACATCGAATTGTTAGTAGGCTCCTATAGTAACGCTAGACTCCACTCAGAAGACAATTATACACCTCTACTGATTGATTAATCGTCTATAACTCGGTATACCGGCCCCGTTAGCTTCCTTCCCCTCTGAAAAGGATTCCTCTGGCGCGTCTTCCCGTCGTGGCTTTCTTACATTATTCGCAGACGTATTTACAGAATGAACGCGATAGGACGGTAGGAGCAAAATCTCGCGCGGCAAGCGGGAAAACCTCGACCATTCGGATGTTCGAAAGGTCTAATTAACTTTCGCGGTCTATCAGCATCATTTGCGTCTACTAGTAGAGCGAAGAAATATGATCGAAAGAAATTACCCTAGTAGCACAAAATATTGGTTAAATATTTTTTCGAAATATTAAAAAAATATTTTTTTAGCCACACTTTTTAATATGAAAAAAATGTTGATTCCAAATATTATATACACATACTGAAAATGTGAAATAAAGGTTTAGAAAATATGAAACATTCGGAAAAAAATGTTTTCTTTCTACCATTCAATAAGTATTTACTTTATATTTGAAAAGGAATGTTTTTTTCATAGTATAAAATGAATATTTCCCGAACATTCGGAAAAAATGTTTTGTTTCAAACAGTAAATAAATATTTACTTTATATTTGAAAAAAGAATATTTTTTTCATAATATAAAATGAATATTTCCAGCATATTTGGAAAATATATTTGCTTCTTAATCTAGAATAAATATTGTATGTATGTTTAAATATGAAAAAGAGATTGAACCTCTTTTTAATATTGGATGTATGAGCATTCAATATTTTCTGCTACTAGGGTAGCGAGGTATACGCAGCGTCTAACAAACTTCGCGGGCAGATAGTTTGCGAGATTCTGGTCCAGACAGCTATCAAACTTCGAGGGCAGACTTAGTGCAAAGTATGGAAAATTTCAAGTGTCACGAGCATTACAGTCAATCGAGTAGGTACACCACTGTGAAATCTCGCCCCACCAGTGTTACGAATAAATCTCCGCGAATTTCGCTACATAGCAAAATTATCCATATAGAATTTCAATGATTAAGCAAGAAAGTCATAAAGAAAACGTAATCGAAAAGAGGAAACGAAGGATCGGCGGTACGCACAAAAAAGAAATCAAAGGAACGAAAGTAACTGAAGTCTGTCTAGCACTTTTATTTTCAAATAATAAAAGTTAAAATATAATGAAATAATAATAATAATAATTAATAATAATTAATAATTAATAATAATTAATAATAATAATAATAATCACTGCAATAATGTGTCTATTCGCTCGCGAAACGCGCAGGCCCATCGAGGCTCGCGAGGAAAATGAACCAATGACACGTCGATCAGGGGGGGGGGGGGGTCGTTACTGATTTCTCTTTTTATCTTATCTACAACATTACACATCTTCGGCGAACGAAAAGAGAAAACGAAGGATGGTAAGGGAAACGGAAAATTGTCCCTCTCTCACTCGCTGTCTCTCCCTCTCTCCATCTTCTGTACACATTCTCCTCTCCGTGTCTGTCGATTCTTCCCCTTTGCTATCGTTCGCACCCGTTCTCCATTAAATTTATAAAACCGTCTAACGCACTCGTGGCGGGTGCTCTAGGAACTCATTTTGTATCTCGTTTCTCGTTCTAATCAAATTCAAATTCTCTCACACTCTCACGCATTTTCTCTCACTTTCTCTCAGTCGCGCTTTTGTGTCTCGCTACAGCTTGGTCCACGACTCTGGAAGTTAACGTTCGACGTAAAACGAAGTACAACGGGGGGGGGGGGGGGAGGCTGGGGTGCTGCAAGGATTCGTTGGGGGTTGCGGGATCGGAAGTTTCGGAGGGGGATGATAACGCGTATCGGGGGTGTGATTTAGAACAGAAGGACGCGCGTGATCGATATGAGATCTCGCCTCGTACGCGTTTACATACATACATACATACACGTATTATATTATATATAATATCGCGCGAGCAGAATATATTAGAATACCGAAAATATATTTTAATATATCGTGTCGCGTCGACGTGGCTCTCGTAGAAAATTACATATAATATAATATCAAATATATATATACATAGGTCGGTGGAGGTACGCACCAAACACTTGCGATTAACGCACGCTCGACGCCGTACGCATATATAAAAGAAAGGAAACTTCCCGGACAAATGTACAGGGGTGATGTACGCTGATCTGTCCGGAGCGATGAAATCGAGGGGTTGAGAAGCCACGGGACTCGGAATAATCAGAAATCCAACCGAAGCACCGATGATTTTGCTTCAGCGGGCTCGGTAGGACCTGTGTTAAATAAAGGGTGTGGTAAAAAGCAGAGATATCACGCTGGACGCCAGAGGCGGCAGAGAATGTTAGCGGACCTCTCGGAAACAGATCGGAGAACACCTGAACGTTGAAGATTAAATAGCGATGCACGGAAACGAGCATCTCGACCCCTCGACTCACGACTTCGACGTGACAGCATCGCCTAACGATACTTACGATTAAGGATGCTTAATAATAATCGTCGCAATTATAAGAAACGATCGCTACGGTCGATAAATCCGTCGCAAATTCTCCCTAGTATTTACAGACACGTTTACTTTATACATTTATGTATATATTTATACATGCATATGTGTATCCCGATGCACGGTGCTCGCTCCCTTGCGCAATTTCTATGTGTTCCGTCCCGTCTATGTACGCACACATCAACACACACACACCCAGCACACATATATATATATTATATAATATATTTATACGTATATCCACGATTCTTAGCATACGACGAATACGACTGAATTTCTATGTATATCTCCCTGGCGAATTCGTTCCGCCGCTCATCCGCTGTTTATCGCCTAAGATCATAGCCCTTAATTAGTCACCGGGAGTTCACCACCTCAGGAGGGTGTCGATTTCTTGCGCTCCAGGGTGAGAGTTCCCACCTCCAATTATTCGGAAGATGTCTCCTGACTCGTCTCATCTTTCAGCCCCAAGATCGACGGTGTTCGAACGAAGAAATTATTGAAACATAAGGGGAACGTGAACTCTCGTGCCTCAAGCGCCTCCAATCGACTCGTATAAACGTATATGCGCTATATATATATATATATATATATATATATGTATAATAATTTCCGTGTAGCGAGTGTATATATACCGTATGTACACGTACGTACGTATCTACAAGGGCTGACCTTCGTGCCCTATCCAAAGACTCCTCAAGAATACGAACCTGCACTCGTTCACCCGTTTAGAGTCACTTTCAATAGTCTAGATCTCTTTCTTTATTTAGAAATCTTTATTTCTAAATAAATAATTCTTTAATTATACTTTGGCTTGGGGATAATAATAATAATAGTAGGTGAAAATCGATCATCGAAGACTCGAGCGAATGCTTCCTCCGCGTGGATTTAAAGGAGGAACGAGCCCACCACTCGTATTCTCGTTAACTCGACAATGTCACGCTCGTATGTTCCACTTATGTACAGATTCGGGACACGGATATGTATGACGCTGCGACAGACACGCAAAACGTATGCGTAAATTATGTACAAACGTATTGTCGGACCTCGCCGCACTTTCTACCACCTACGGGGGAGCTTGGAGCTCGAAGATCGGAAGCTCGTCCGATGGGCGACTCAAGTTTCATGGTAATTGGGGGTGAGGATGTTTACTGGGTACCGCGAAGTGAAGGGCCAGCATTCCTGCAGAATTGCAACCGCAGCTTTCTCGCTAAAAGTGCCTCACAACTGTGGCAGTGTATAGTCAAGATTCGACTAATTCGCTTAGGTGTATGTGTCAAGTAACGATCAATAAGATTTTGCAGGAACGCTCGCCGCCATTCTCTTTCGGGGCAGACGAACTTTCGATCCTGAAGAGGTGAACACTCCCACGCAGGTGGTGCTTAAACCCTGCTTACCACAGAGAGGCGATTACCTCTGGAGAACATTCGTTCTTCTCGAAGGAACCGTCCCGCTTTCGACGCGATGAACTCTGCGAAACGCGTAGAAGGTCTCTCATACCTCTAGCGTGCTCTTATCGTTCGCCATTGTGTTATTCAGAATGGTTCGGGGAGCTCACACGAACGTGAACACGAATGCAAAGAATTCCTCTCGTCCCTTTCTTCCGTGAAGTTGTCTCGCGATTTCGAGATCCGCGCGGTCACCGGCAAAGGATGTTTCGAGATCGCGAAAGCCCGGATTATACGATCGGTGCAATAATAAATGTATGTCCGAGGAGCAAAAAGGAAGATCAAAGGAACGGCGGAGGGAAACCAGTCGATAATTACATGTATCGTCGAACGGTTCCCCTCTTGATAAATATTTCATGATAATTCAAATGATAACTCGGAGAAGCCGATTAAGGGCCTGCTTTATGGCGGATCGTGGCCGGCTGCATTCGTGTCATTAATTGCATAGGTGAATGTTCAACGACCACATGATCCTGTATCGTCGAGTGAAACCAGCATGAAAGCTCCAAAATCGATTTAGAAACTGCACGCGGATGATATAGATTTTTTGATAAATTGGAGGAATGAGCAAGTTTTTAAATAAAATTTCAATTTAACCCACGATTAATATCGAAAGACGTTTCTCACTGCGTTAAGCCACACGACGAAAGTATTCAGTTAAAATGATTGACAACGTTAGTGAGATGAATCGTAATGACGTTGAATCGGCAATTATGATAACCAGTGCAGTAACCGCTGCACCTTGATCTTCCTCATGTAATTCAAATTGTACGAGATCTTGATCTCCTTCGACGGAGCTTACTCCGTCGGTCCTGCGTGCAATTTTCTGTTGGCTAATTTAACGAGAACCCCAATCTCGCAAAAAAATCGGTGAATGCACTTGTACGACGAGTGAAAATTGAAAGTCAACTTTCGATACCTCGGTAAAACTTCGCACTGACGTACCAGAGAACTTTGGAACCTTCGCGAGCTATTTACGAACAACTTGCCCAAGTGAATGCTGAGTGTCGGAATGAATAATACTGAGAGAAACGTGAAACCTAACGGGATACCTTGTCTAACGACGCTCTGTCCTCTGCACGCGTCTTTCGGCGTTCACCGTACTGGATTTCCTAAGTCGAACTAAACATTTGTCTAAGAGTCTTTCGTCGACGATCTACCGTGCCTCCTCGCCTCTCCGCGACGCGCTTCGTATACTCTTCTTGGGACAGTTACACCGTCGTTTGGATAATACAGAAGAAAGCCCCACGGCACCGGGCTACTTCCGCATGTACTTCTCCTTTCCAAGGCGTAGACTTCGCTACGCCGTGGCAGAGGCGTTCCCGACTGAAACCCTCGTCACCAGGATATGTTTCGAATCGTATCGCAATCGTGTCATTTGGTACACCTCGCCCGATGCTTCCTCCACTCCTAAAGCTGTCTATTGCTTCGACCCTCCCGCGACGATCCCCCGCCTGTTCCGCCCGCTTCGCGCCAAATTCCATTCGGCGTGGAAACACTTGGGTCATCACCAGTGACATCATTGTCATCTGCAGACAGATCGCCTGGCCAGGATTAGTGATAGAACTCAGGTAGATTGCACAAACGTCGTTGCTGTTGCTGTTGATGCGGTTGCTGGTGATGGTGCTGATGAAAAAGTACGTCCCCCTGGTGGGTAGGCTGCTGGTGTCACTCGTGGGACTTGCCGCTTAGCGGGTGATAGTTGCCACCTGCCGATGCCACCAGGGCCAGAGGTGACCCCAGAGGCGTTGGATGGTGGTGAGAGTGGCCCATGCCAGAGGAATGCGTGGTGAGAGCCAGAGGACTAGCGGACATCGAGCTAGCAAGGGATGCAAAGACGGAGGGCGCGGGGGACGCCATCGTCGGGCTGCCCATCGCTGATGTTGGTGGATTGATCCTCTTTTCCTTCTGCCTTCTGCGAGGGGAGAAAGCGTGATCTTTAGATCCTTCAATGGGAGTCAGAGCAGAAGCTTCATTAGCCCTTTGCACGCTAACGATTTGCTATGCAAGGAGTTGAACACAGAAGATGGAAGAAGGTAAGATTGAAGGGGTATAGTACAGAGAATCGAGAGCTTACCTATTGCAAAACCACACTCGAACGACTTCCTTCTCCATCGCCAGACTGTCAGCTAATATGGTGATTTCCTCCGAGGTGGGTTTCGGGTTCTGCATGAAAGCCTTTTCCAGCGCCACCCTCACGCTGGTTTCTATCGAGGTCCTCTTCTTCCGCCGCCTACCGATGGCTTCCGGGGTGGTGAGTGGGTTTGAAAGGGAATTCGGGTTATTCAGGGAATTATCTGCATCCTCCAGCCACTTCTGCAGGAGGGGCTTCAGTTTGCACATGTTTTTGAAGGAAAGATTCAGCGCCTCGAACCTAGGAAACGAAGCGGAACGTTTTCGTGACGAATCTTGAACCACGTCGGCCAGGTGAACGTAGAAAGAATTCGTTCGATTGATCCGCAGCTAAATACTAACCTGGAGATCGTTGTCTGGGAGAAATCGTTGCCATAAAGCTTCCCCATGGCGAGGCCAACGTCGCCTTGAGTGAAGCCCAGCTTGATCCGCCTCTGTTTGAACGTCTTGGCGAACTGCTCGAGCTCCTCGAGGTCCGTGGTCTCCTCTGGCGATGGTTCCAGCCTGGTCGGCGGTTGTTTCACCGCTGGCGGTGTGCCAGGGGGCGGCGGTGACCTTTGTTGCGCCAAACTTCGACCCACCAACCCACCGCCACCCTGAAGGGCCTGCTGCTTCTGCAGAGCTTGCAGTTGCTGGGCTGCCTGCGCCACAGCTTGCTGCACCTGATAACAAATACGCCATCGTGTAATCTTCGTTGCGGATTTTCCCTAATTCACTAGCTGTTGCATCGTGATGTCTACTTTTCAAGATTTTACTCAGAAATATAGGTTCGTTTAAGTGAGGCGCGAGGAAGGCTAGTAGACAAATGGCGGATAAGCAATGGCCTGTCGGCAAGACAATACCTGCATGGACTGTGAGCGCGGATGACTGGGTCTTGAAGGGTAGCCACCGCTCTGCAACAGCCCCTGCAAGACGACCATTGATCAAGGCATCGACAATGGTCTTGTTCAGTTTTTTAAAATATTAATTACAATTAGTATCGTTCGAAAGTCTCTGACATTTCTCCGGCTCTGCAACTAGCTCCATCGGGACTTTGACGGCGCGCTTCGATACGTTCCTCGGTTCTCTAGTTAGGCTATTTGGATGGGATCGAGCGATTCCCATTCAGGACGATCGAAAGGTGACGCGTGTCGCGCTCGTGGACAGGTAAGGAAGGAGTTGCTCGAGGGGTGCCCGGATGGATCGATTATCTTCACCCTTTTCTTAACCAGATGCTCGATTAGGAGAGTAAAGGGCTCGTGCAAAACGTGGCAGCGCCTGGGGAGGAAAAGGGTTTCGGACGGGTCGCGTGTCGCCAGGGCCACGAGATCTTATTTATGCTTATTGTTGGCTACGAAGACACCCTTCGCGGGGATGCTTTGAATAAGCACACGTGCCGCGACAGGTCCCGTCGAAGAATTACCAGTCACCTGCGCGGGTATCCCTTCCGAGCAACTGACTTTTAAACCACCGCAAATATTCCGACATCGCGATTAGAAAGCATGACTGTTTTATCTAATTCTGTATCTCTGTAAATACCGTATTCCGCGATTTCACGAAATTCAAGTGGTGAAAGTGATATAATAATAACAGAAACAAATCTGTATTCTAATTCCCGCGCTAACTACGATATAATGATAATCGGGCCGATCACGTGTAACGATAACGTTGCGAGAAATAATTACTGAAATGAATATATGAAATCTACGAACATAAAAATTCCATTAACGGTACGATAGAAATTACTTGCAAAAGATATCCTCGGAAGGCGAATTTCTCTACAAATCAGAACACCAACGTCCGGGGATCCTTTCGACTCGAAGCGGTACTGCCACGTGTCTGTTAACGCAACAGAAATGAAATATCCGTCACGCAGGCAGACCTCAGGGATGCTCTTGCGCCACGCGTGTAATCATTGAAAAGGGTTGAGGGCAGGTTGCAGCTCACTCGGGGGAAGGGTTGCGCGATCGAGGAGGTCGTGTGCCCTCCCTAATCCCGAAACTGTTCTCAAAGAAAACCGAGAGGGTGCCCCCGAGCGCACGGCGAGGAAAACGACGAATGAGGGTGGGGGGCTGAGGGAGACACGGAAGGAAAAAAGAAACAGCCTGGCCACGTGTGAGGGAACAAAGGGCACCCCGGTGGCAAGGTGCCGAAGGGGCCCTTGGATCTCCTTGTTGCACCTTTCAAAGGAGACACGGAAGACCCAGCTTTAATGCTCGCAGAGATACGCTCGCGTATACAGGGAACACGGACCGGCCATTAAATCAGCTCAAGTTCGAAGTCGTTTTGTTAGTTTTTCCAGAAGGTTACGTAGCCGTGCACGCGTTCCTCGCGATGGAATCTATAGAATTTTTTTTCGAAAACGCACAAGGCCTAGGGCCCCCATTCAAGATTCTCGCTTCGGGGAAGAATAAGGGAAGGGAGGGAGGGGGTGGATTCGTACGGTATCCAGGAAAGGAGGATCGTTTTTCATCGCGTCTCCGGATATATCGTGAATCGATTTCTCCCGTTTCGATCCGCAGGATCTCGTCACAAAACGTCCCGCTGGATGATCGAGGAAAGCCGACGCGCAAGCGCGATGCTGACGATAAATATCTGTCTCCTCTTTTTCATTGCGCGCATCTGGGGGCCTGATATTTTACTTCTGAAACGCGCTGCCGCCAGGTGAACCGACTGACGTCGAATTGTTTCGATAGAAGTGGCAGATCCCTTTCAGAATCTAATACCGATATTCGTCCCAGTCGTTTGCCTAGCCCGTGGACCGTGGCACGACGAAGTAATCGCGGATGGATACAGGGTGCAGCAGGTTTTCTGGAAGCACGTCGCGTTTTCTTCCGCGACGGCAAACGGAGTAGGAACCCCGTCCCTTTGTGACATCGCCAGGCTGCTATCTCGGCGTCAAATCGAGCGGACCGTCTTCGAAGAATAAGACGTCTACTTCTTTCGGGCGCCCGATCAGATACCGGGAGGAACGTCGTCTTTGGATCCTCGCTGATCCACCCCTCCCTCGCCCCCCGAGGTCCCCCCCGTCGCTGTGATTCGAATCGAATTCGTATCGAGTAGGTAATTCGGCGGAGTACCCGGTGCCGAGAGAACAATGGCAGGAACTTGTGTGTACGGGGAGCGCATTTGTTCGCGCTCCGAGCGTAATTCCTTTTCTAGCGATACGGGACGCGTACCAAGCAGCTTTTGTTTCCTCGAGGTGAAAGAAGATTCTGTTACCGATACTTTGTACCGCGGTATGATATTCAAGACGAACTAGCTTTGTCCCCCGTTTCTTTTCTCGCGTCTACGGTTGGCCGGGGAAATGATAGATAATTCTACTTACGAGGGTGATGGGTTTACTCGCAATGAGATTCTAAGGCGCGAAATCGGTACGAGTCCTTGCGACGATGGAGGGCAGTGTGCATTAACAAGAGAAACGCGATTGAGGAATTAATTAGCAGAGATTCGAGGGAACCAGAATTTTCGTTTCACTGTTCACCAGAGCCCGAGGGTGTCGCAGAAGCTTCACGAACCTGATTCTGCAAGAAGAACTGCGCCTGAGCTGGCAGCTGGCCCGCCGCCGCGGGATTCGCCTGCTGGAACATCGCGAACTGCTGCAACTGTTGCTGCAACGACTGCTGCTGTTGCTGAAGAGTCGAAGCCAGCGCCTGGATCTCCTGCGGCCCGAGCGCGCCGAGAGAGCCGTGCATCAGCAATTGCTGGCCAACCAGCTGAGCGGCTAGCGCAGCTTGCGAGTTGCTGTTGTTCTGCTGGTTGGCCGAGTGCTGCTGTTGCTGGTGACCTCCGGTTATCTGGCTGCTCACCCCGGAGCTGGGCGAAGAGGCGCTGCCGCTGGTACCGCTGCTGCTGTTGCGGTGCGAGACGTCCGTGACCTGAAACTCATTTTCAACCATCAATTAAATACGTTCGAAGATGGGGAAGCTGTGGTGGATGCACTTATTTAAGTTTCTCGAGGCTTAAATTAATCTGGCGACTCGGAAGTTGACTTGGTAGCAGGTCGAGAACTTCGATTCAAAGATTTTTAGGCAGAGGTACCTAAGAGCTAGATAATTAGATGGGTCACAGTGGCTCGGAAACATTGATTTCTACAGGATGGAAGATACAACCTTCACGCTGTAACGTGGGATCAGAGACTCGAAGAAGCGGAGAGGAACCGTGCGAGCCACCCTCCTTAATATTACAGAGTAAACGGCGCCGAACAAAGCGGTGTTTACACTCGGCCAGGTCAGGATATTGGTCACTACGGTCCATCCTGTGCTTTTGTGTTTTATAAAACCTACACACCCCTCCCCCCGTGACCTCGTCCCTTCCTGTCGCCCATCTTGCTAGTGGCTTCCTTTATTTATTTGCCAAATATTGAACGGGAGCACTTCTTGCGCCCTCCAAGAGTGACTGTAAAAAGCTTGCACCCGCTGGGGACCGTTTCCTTCCAGAATATTGCCGGAAGTTGCTGCCCCGACCATTAGCAATACCATTTTTAAAGGAACCAGAAGCAAGACGGTCGGTTGTACGAACGACGGTTTCTAATTCACTCGGCAAAAGTATCTAAGTAAATTTTAAATCAGAAAAATGTTTGCTCACCAGATTGAGGGCTTCCCTGTCCGAATCCATGGAATCATGGTCGAGGTTCGCCTCGGTGGCATCCTGGATGTCACTGGCGATACTTCTGTCATCGCCGCTGAGTTCTGGTCCGTCCACCTCGCCATGGAGATCCGCGTCTGTAAAAACGAAGGGGAACGAATGTTACAATCACCTCCCCCTCTGGACTTCTGAATCTGTCCACTGGATTTAGACAAAATCTTGGGAAACTCTCGCGTGAAATGGAAGTTCGGTATGTCTGCGAAAGTTCGTACAATCATTGTTGTTCTGGGGCCTGTATTTCTGATGGCGGTGATGGTGGTAGCGGGTGGGGGTGGAAGTCGGCGTGCTGGTCGCATGGAGTTGCATATCCGCAAAGATCATCCTCGGGTCCTCGAGGAAGACCATCTTAGCCCCGTTTGTTCTCGAGGATCCGCGTGGCCCGTTGCCGGTGGTCACATGGGGGTGGTTTCCAAGATCCAGCACGACGGTCAGTGACCGTGAATCGCGGAACGGTGCTCGAGGATCAACGATCATCCGGCGTCCCTTCTGTTCCGCATCGCGGTGTAAGGGTCGCCGCACTGTTCGCCGTTTTAATTTTCCCTCAACCAGCCGCGAACGGAATCGGTACCGTAAAAGAAAACGCAATTCACTATCGACAGAACACGGCGATGCAAATATCAGCGACTCATTGGTATTCGAATTAGGCGCATGAATAATTAATAACGCGCACACCGGCTACCGTGCGGGTTGAATATTCAAACGAAGGGAAACAGCGTCGAAGGGCAGACACTGGGCGACTCGGAAGGTCGAGCGAGGCCCACCGGTCCTCGTCCAAGGACCGATACAGAACGAATGTCAGAATGACGCAACGGAATCGTGCCCCTAAGGACGAACCAACCCTCCCCACCACCACGTGGCCCGTAAGGGCCATCGATGATTGGTCGTAGGCATCCCAACTTCGCGCACGATTGGCCGTTCAGGAACCCTTTGGCCCTTTCCGCGTGCCCTGCTCCCCTACCCGCGTAACAACCCCTCGTGCATCCATCATCGTATCTTATGACTAGCCTCCCTCGCCACCCTTTCCTTCGTCTTTCGCTGCTGCGGCGCGCGCCCCCCCGACAAAGGGGTACGTGCCACGGATAATGGCACGGAACCGATTCGCTCGGTTCGAGAAAACGAGCTTACGAGCTGCCGTTCACGTTTCATCCGGGCACAACGGTTTTTAATAATAATTACTTCGATACGCCGGGGAGGGGAAGCCGTTTGGCCCTCGGAAAGGGGGATTTGCGGAATGGCGGACGGTACGTCGAGCTTCACGGGATTCAATTCGTCGAATATTTTTGGCGAACTTTTTCCTTCTACTGCGACACTTTCTAGTTTCAGTCGAGTCGGAAGGGTTTCGTTGCAGGACACCGGTGCAATTTTCATGTCCTCCGGTTATACTTAAGGACCGCAAAGGGCGCGAGAGCGGGAGGGGTCAGTGAACCGAGGAAAGGAAGAAAGGAAGTCGCTTAGCCATTTGGACCAAGCTCGAACTTTCCCATCGAGTCTCGGTGGCGGCACAAAGGCCTGGAACGGAGATAAACGCTCGCGAAAAGCGGCTCGTAAAAAGGCCAAGTCGCAGGTGGGGATGTACTACTGTGGGACGAAACGATAGTCGAAGGGAGAAACGGGGGGACAAGGAAAAAAATTTCCAAATCCTGTGAATTCTACGCAAGTTCCTCGGCCCCGAATCGCCCCGATTTTCGCTCCTCCGCATCTGTGCGCCTCCCCTTCATACCTGACGTGGATTCCCCCGAAACGGCGAGAAAAAAAAAGAGAAGAGAGACGACAGGTCAGGTAGGAACAGCTTCAGACAGCGAGTGAAGCCTCGGTATTGGTGGATTCCCTATAAAATTTCAGTTACTCGTCCTTCCATCGTTCTTTTGCGCGGCCGATTACACCCTGCCCTCGATCTTTCCACCCCTCGAGCGTCCGCGACGCAAAAGGCAGGTACCAGCGGGCTCACACGCATCAATTTCCCTCCTCGACCCTGAATTTGCATCACCGTTCCCCTCTTTTCATCGAAAATTACGCTTTTTTTTTTCTCCCGTGAGAAGCTCCCTGGCTGCCTGCATCCACCGGCAAGAAGCCGAGGGAGGGGAGAAAGGATTTTTGGGCTGAATACCGTCGGTTCCCACTTTTTCCACCCTTTCTCAGCCGCACCTATACACTCTCTAGTCTTGCGTCGTTCGAAAAGAAAAAAATAACGTTTATCGTCGTCTACTGTGCCACCAGGTGCGAAATTCTCTGCCAACGTACGTTCACCTTAGATAACGCAACCGTCGTTCTTTTTTCATATTTTCTTCCCGGCTGCCAGCGCCGGAGCGACGCCATTGGCCCGTTCTCTTCCCTGGTTCCGTTTGAATCAGACGATTCTGCGGGCACAGGTCGCCGTTGGTTTAAAGAAGTGCAACGGCCGTTTGGTGACGCTTCTAATGGAACGGAGATAAAACTGCAGACGAGGAGGGTCGAGGCGTTTCTGGCAACGGTTTTTTTTTCTTAACGTATCTCTGCGAGAAGAATGGTTCGCGACGATCCGACAGTCGACCTATCGCGGAGCCGCGCAATTAAACGATTATCTTCGATCGGAATCAGCTGGAAGGAGGACAGAATTTCATCGGGAGGAAGATCGTATCTCACGGCGCGCCTTGGATGTCTCTTTGTCCCGCATCTGCATACACCGACGCGGTTAGGTGCCATTATAAATGGGCCGGGAGGTGGGAGGGGGCACAATGCCCGTTGCCCATGCAATTTCCAGGCATTGATGCACGTTTAACGTTCGCGCGAGTGACACGGTGACCGTCTATCCATCACCCACCCACATTTCCACGCGGATCGGCTTGCACACGCACAGGCGCACGCAACAGAATCCATTCTGCGAGGGGGGCCCGGCAGCTGGACGATGCGGAGCATCTCCTGCTCGCTGCCATCGACCTTCCGCCAGCCATCGGCTCTATCCCTCGCTCCTTTTTCACGGATCGAGGGAAAACTGGGCGACCAGACCTGACCTTCGTGCCAGCAACTGCAGAATCCCGGGGACCGTAGGCCACGTCACGTACGCGTCAGGTGATAAAACGGGACAACCAGACACCTGAGCCGCCCGCCGCGACGCTTGGAATTTTCGGGATCACTATTCTAAGAGGTGTTGCGGTGGGCTCCCGATCAATGGGTCCACTTTAAGGGGGTGTCCGAGTCCATTAGACGATGGTCGATACAGCGATCGTAGCATCCGAGAACTTTCTTGAATAGCTTATAACGATAAGCTAGAAACGTGATTTTCACCCCCAGTTTTCAGTCGATTCAGGAACCAAGGCTAAGAGCGTGTACGCTTTACTTTCAATAAAGTTACGTTGATCTGAAAGCACCGCGGATACACGAGTTCGTTAAAGTTGCGTACCTGCTCGTTCCTTTCCATCCACTTAAACTGCGATAAGTTGCAACTGAGGCGCAAATGGCGTGGCGTTACGCGCATAAAATAGCAACACCGTTCCATTCACACCGGCAGACGGTTGAATACATATTTCTATCTAATTCAACGGAATGCACCGGTGAATAGCCGCGGTAGCTTTCACCGGCCGCGACGCAACAATCGCCACGAAGAAGTTCCATTTTCTGGATGAATTCTGCCGTGCAACAATGCCTTCTGCCGTGTCTCCACTTTCTCTCTCTTTCTCTCTCTCTCTCTCTCTCTCTCTCTCTCTCTCTTCCGTCTTCCCTTTCCCTCGGCTCTGCTTCTTCTCTTGCGTGGGATCAGCCGATGTTTTTGTTCGTCCAGGCGAGAATAGCCACCGACGATGAACGGGCACGTCGCCCTTTTCTCGCGATCTACATAAAATATCGATTCCTTCGGCTTTCAGGGAAAATATCGGCGAGTCACGAATACTCGCGTACGAGCCACCCCCTCTGCCCCTTCGCTCCTCATCATCGTCGCTCTATCTCTCTCCAGCCATTGGCATTCGTGAAACCGGCTCGTCTCGGATTAACGAACGGCACCACAAAGGAGAAATCGTTATTTTCACGGCTCTGCCCGATTTCGCGGTTGCATCCCTCGTTCCCTTGCGCTTCCACCCCCCCCCCTCCTCAGCTCCGCCCTCGAGGTGGCCCTGTCTGAATCGCGGTCTCTCCTTTTGCTCAATTTACTCTGTGCCCTTCTCCCCCCCCCCCCGTTCGCCTTCCCTCTTCCTACTTCTTATTTCCTCGGATCTGAAGCCGCGCCCGCCAGCTTCCCGCGATCGATCTCCCTTCGGTATTCGCGGCACAGGCTCCTGCACCGAACGCGAGCTAACGGTCTGGCAATTACGGAGCACAGTCCTCGATTCTCCTTCGCTTCTCTCCGAGTTGCTACGTTGTCTTCCCCGTGTTCTACCCTTCGATCTACTCCGGCGTTGGTCGTAGTTAGTCCGGGATCCAACCTAAGTCGTTAGCTGCGAGGTTAAGGGGCGATAGAGTCGTCAGCTACGCGAGAAGAAGTTTCGTTCGCAGCGGCCGAAGATTCGAGGAAACTCCTCGTTCGAATTCTCTCGACCCTCCACACACACACACACACACACACGTCCAGTCGAATCGTTTGGAAAAGAAATCTGCTCCCGATTTACCTGGCTGCGTGTGAGGCGAGCCGATTTCTTCCGCAGCCAGATCGCGTTAAGTCTCTCTCTTCCCTCGTCTCGATCCGGCGTCTCGTTCTCGGTGTATCAAGGCGGACAGAATGTCTGAACGGCATCTGCCTCCGCGCCGTTTTCTTCGTCGCCATTCTTACGTAAGGGAACGACAATGCGACCAACCCCCGTGCTACGGGGGAGGAATCTCTGGCCCATTATTCCGGGCTACGTGCACCGCCTGTCAACCGACTTACGATTTTATTAGGGCCTTACATCATTCGATTATGCTTGCCGGGTCCGTTTTCACGCATCGAGGGGCCCGGCAGACGTCACCTAGCTGCGATGGATCGAGATCCTTCCTTCTTGAGAAAGCTCGCTTAGGAAATATTCGATGCTTGGAGCAGGAGAGCGCGTCGTTCTATCCTCTTCCTTTCGCCTGGTAGATTTCAAAGCAGAGAGACACGAAGGAGAAGATAGGGTAGTGATCCCCAAAAAATACTTACGCAATTAGTGAACTTGCATGGCATTCAGGGCACTATGAACGACGCAATGCCCCATAGCCATCGACTGGCGACTTATTGTTAGCGTGAGTTTCATATCAAACTCACTCGGAGTCACCAGAAACCTTGAAAGCCTCAACCCTCCTTTTTACCTGCCTCCAACATTTTGTTCTAGCAAAAGTTTCCTAACGCTGGTGGAGAAATGTTTCTGGACCGTTGGCGGGGGACAACGAGGAAAGTATTGTCCCGGTGGCAGGGAAATCGAGGCAGCTAAGGCGAATCTGACTGTAGCCGCGGATCCCATAGAAAAGGGGGAAGACACGAAGGGTATAGAGATCCACGAGCCAATAGAATAACAGTTTCCTCCGGCGTGTTTTGGAGCGGCGGTGCCGGCGGCTTGGCAAGGGTGACGAGAGAAGGGGTGGACTGGTTTTCGAGCAACGTGTGGGGTGAGTCTAAAACCGTTAGGTTGGTCGCGTGCTACCAGAGGCACGTGGCCTTCCTCTCCTCTCCTTCTCGCTTTCTCTCTATCTCGTGTACGCACGCGCGCGTTCACGCGTGCACCTCTCTCTCTCTCTCTCTCTCTCTCTCTCTCTCTTCGACCTTTCTGTACTCATGGCCCTAAGGGTTTGCAAGCGATAATGTCGCTACCGGCTTGCAATACTTTCATCGACGCGACAGGGTGGGGCCATTCCTTAGGATGGCCGCGAATGTACACCCTGTAAAATGTCGAAAAACATCTCCGCTACTGTGGCGAAGAAGAGTCAATGTGAGGAGCAAAGTGCAACTTGAAGGCAACTTGAAGAATTGTGACCTCGGGACACTATAATGACGAGGATATCCATGTATTATATTCGTTGTCGGGATCCCGCACGGAAATTTCGGAAAACAGTTTCCCAATTAAAGCCGACGGAGCATCGGCCGTCCAATTTATTCCGCCCAGGACGAGGAGAAAAGGAGACTCGGTAGGGTCAGAGGCGATCGATCTAGGAAATTCGATGACCGGCCTAACCCGAAATTAAGCGGCAGGTAAGCAACGAGATTCTCTCATTCACCGTGGACACATGGCGCCATTAGTCGCGGTGGCACCGGTGAAAACGAGATATTCCAGGACGGCGTGGCGTGGGTCGGGGCAGATGCCGGATCGGTAAATAGTCGGCTGGATAACAGCCCGAACCCCAGCCGTCCGTGATCGTCATCCTCCTCATCGACAGCTACCGTTATAATGAAATCGAACGCGCGCGCCTACGTAAGCATAGAGGCCCTTTGGCACGTGCTCCTGCAACAAACACGGGAGTCTGTTCCTCGGATGCGCGGGATATCTGGACGGTGCATAACGGTGCAGGGAAGGTGCAGTCTGCGCTTGCAGATGGCCCCGAGAGGGGTCCAGCACCTTGTGGCAATTAAAAAATCGCTGCGCCGAGGGAACGGCATTGTCGTATTTTAGGAAGTAACATCGACGATCTGTAACCTGAGAAGTAATTAGAAGTAGAGGGCAATAAAGGGGAGTCGCAGAGTCGCGCGGAAAGTTCGCGAGATGGAATTACCGGAGGAGCGACGAAAAGCAATTAAGGGCTCGAGAAGGAAGTTCATCGCGTCGGTCCGGGGGCGATAAGAAAAATGGTGCGGCGAAACGGAGGCGAGCGGAACGCTGCCACGTTCGCCGTAAATTTCCGATAAGGAAATGAGACTATGCATATAAAAGAGGGGGTTTCCGCGAGGGAGTTCCACGTTGGCACTCCGGGTACATTTGGCGCTGGCAACCCCCCCGCTGCTCGCTGGCAGTGATGTATGGTATGGTAGACCTGCATGCTGACCACTATCCACGATCTTCTACGTTTCCTCCCCCTCGAACCTACCGCCCCTAAATTTTTAAACAACCCCCCCTAACTCGCTGAAAATGCCACGCAGAATAGGTTCCGGGCCCGCCGCAGCGACACTGCGAGGAAAATAGGTTGGAAATTCCGATGACCATACGTCAGTCGACGAAGTCAGGCGTGGATGTCAGTTCACGGAAATATGCATGCGCGTAAAAAATAGCTTTCCAACATCCCCCAGCCCTTGCTTCGCCTCAATCTGACAAACTCAAACTCGCGGGGCCATGCAGGGGCAAAAGTAAGCAAGTGACCGGCGGGGCGGTGGAGGGGAGTGGCGAAGGGAGAGAAGTGGCGAGATTATTTGAATATCCCATATTTAAGATTCGTCCGGCGTAGTCCGGGGCAGTGATTGCCGACTTGGCAGGCCGGTCACGTGGCCGGCACGTCATACACGTCAAACCGACCCCCCATGGAAACCGCCCCTATTGCGCCTAAGGCCGCCGGCCAGTCCTGCGAGCGCTTTACATTCTATTTTCACGCTGTACCGACCCCGATGTATGCGACTTTCTTAACATATTCGCCAGATATTGGCTGCCGGCACGTGCTCGATATTCATTCTCCACGCGAGAACGTCGATTTCTGCTGGTCCTTAAAGAGGCACGGACCGTTGGTCTGCGGAAAGGACCTCGGGAGAGTAGGGAGCGCGCTTTCAATTAAATGGAAGGTAGATTCCACGAGCGGAGAGGGAAGAGCATAAGTCTCGCGACAATCACGACGGCCCCAAGTTCAACTGTAAAATTATCGGTCGACAATGAAGAAGCCAGCCCCGATTATCCCCCTCGGCATGCAAAGCTTCCCTCCCCGAGTTATGACGAGCACCTGACGTTCGAAATGGGGTTGGCTGCTATTTTATGCGTGTCACCGCCCCCGCAGTGTTTTCACGGGACGACGAGCACCCCCGGATTTTTGCTGGGGCTGCGCCGCGAGGCCGGTAGCTCTAGCTCGGCGAAGGGGATGCCGCCTAACCGAGTTAAATAACGCTACATTAGCGTCCCGCGTCGATACAAGGGCTGTCCGAGTGTGAAATACCCTCAGGCTTATCAGCCAGCCGCAGAGCTTTTTTTTATTAGCCTCTGGCCGATCGTTCTCCAACCAACTCGGCCCTCTCTCGCTCTAGCGCGCCTCTGCCAGGAGGACACTCTGCGGGGAATATGGGAGGCCATACTTTCTCGGGAGGACACGTTTAATCGAGCTTGGAATTCGTCGTGCAACGAGGAAGGTGAAGTGGATCTGCGTACCTCCTGTCCTTTATCTTTTACAGCTTCCGGGCTGGACGGTCGATTCGACGTTGAAAGAGAGAATAGGTTCATCTCCCACCTTTATGGCGGTCAGGTCCTTTTCAGACTCGTCCGAAATGCATCGAAGCGATATTCCGCTGTACGGCGAGATCGACTGCGCTTGAGGAGTTCGTATATCAAGCAAAGGGGGACGTTTTACTATTTTATAATTGCGATCGAGTCCACGGTTCAGAGCTAGCAGAATCGATGAAGTGAACGATAAATTTCAGCGAGCTCCGGGATGATCGAGGTGGAGCTCGATAATAGATTTAATTACTCCCTCGGTAGTGGCCAGTCGCTCCGCGAGGATAGCCATTCTTCCCTGCACAACTCCATATCCCGGTGAGCACGTAACGGCGCCGTTTACCTGGCCGAGTCGTCCTTTGTCCTTTTGCCACAATTACCGCCGTCTAGACGCAGCCTCTGTTTCTCTGCGAAATGACAATTACATAGCGCCGGGATCGCCTCGTCGACCGTTTCTTCCCTCGAAACGACCCGCTCGTTCTCCGAGGAACGCCTCTGCCAAAAGCTTCTTCTCCTTCCTCGGCCGGCCACTTCTCCGCGAGACAGCGGGGTCTCTCTGTGCTTTTGAATAAATTGATTACGCGTGGAGCATCGAGTTACTCTTTCAGATCGGAGGTGAAAGGCGCCGATTCGCGGAAGCCTCCTCGTATCGACTGTGAGCGTCAACGATCTCGATGTCTACGCGAGACGGCCCACCAGCCGAAAGAAGCCGAGCTCCTTTTTCCTTCTAGCTGTTCAACACCGTCTGCCTCGACCACCCTTCGCGGCAGCACCCTTTTTCTTCCTCGACGTGCGCACGAAAAATCCTCTCTGTCCATTGTTACCCGCTCTCTCTCTCTCTCTCTCTCTCTCGCCCCTCGGCTCTCCCTTTCACAGCTCTGGTTTAATGGCTGACGCGGCTATCGGGTTTCTGCAGAAGCGTAAAAGATCTTCGAGGAAAGCCGCGAGAAGAACGATGTATCTAGCTTTCTCATTCTCTCGCTTCCACAAACCGCTACTACGAAATAAGGGATGACCTGCGCTCGCGTTACAGTTTCTTACACGCGGACGGACGGGCAGGAATCGATGTTTCTTAAAAATCTAGGGAACAGTAGTCATGATCGAAGTTCACGCCGGGGTTACGACGATAAAACAGTCCTGCAAGGATCTGTCTACTCATCAGCCTGTTGCGGGGCCACCCCCTCGAAGCTGGTACAGGCTAGTGTATAAAAAATCAGGAGGGTTGCACCCCTAGAGCGAGACGTTCCGTGCAGTCGATGGCGGATAACCGGTCGCTAATTGATTATAATAAGTGATCAGGAAGCGCAGCCGGAAGCAGGGAGACGATCGCGTCTGCGGGGTTGACGAATGGCGTTTAAACGGTTGCTGGACAAAACGTCACAATTATACTCCACCTACCCCTAGATCTCGAACTCATAAAGAAGCTACACCAAAAATTTATTCGTAACGCTGCTGTAGATATAACCGAGGGAAACCCGAAAGTGAAACTCTCCACTTGCACGAATCTGCTGAAAAACAGTTTCACGTGCGTCAGGAGATTCGTCAGATGGCCGAGAGGGCACGAGATCGAGGAGAATAGGGATACGAAGAGAGAGAGAGAGAGAGAAGTAGAAGGAAGGAGGGAGAGCAGGGCGAGACGCACCGACAGCGGGGGCGTTCGACAATTTATCGTCTTCATTTGGCCACGTCCATATTTATTGCGTCGTTACGAACAATATGGCGTCTATTAAGCGAAATACGAGCCCCACCGTGGACGCGGAATCGAATTAATACCGGGCTTGCGCCGTCGCCGTCGCCGCCGCCGTGTCCGATAATAAGCTTAATAAATATTGATCGTTTAATTAATGTATAATCGACGCGTGGGACACCGCGCACTATCGTCAGGTCCATTGGGCCGCCCACTCGCTCGCCACGAATTTATTAACGGCTCGCTGTCAGCGTGGATCGTGGCCGGGGCTCACGTTTTTGCGCGCGGCTTTCGACGTTTTTAATTGCCCCTCCGGAAGCAGGGTCCTTCGAAGCTCGGCGGACGACGATGCGTGGGCGCTTGCCTCCCTTCCTGTCCACTTTCCGGTAAACGGTTATAAATTTCCCGGCTGGCAATCGACTCGGGAGGTCCCGTAACCTCGCCTTTAAGCGGAGATCGACGTTTCTCAAACGTCGCCCCGATGTTTCGTTCCGTTCTGTGAAAGACTCGAGAGAGCCGATCGGCGAGTGTCAACGCAGCCAGGAGTAACCGCTAGGCGCTCGTTGACGGGCTAATTATACGTTCTCGAAGCAACTGGAGATCATGGGGCGAGATGAACGGCGAAAAACTGTTCGCCTTCTGTGGGAACGTTCGTCCCATTAATGGAATCACCAATTGCAGACTTATTGGTTTAATTGCTAATTGCTGGGCCTTCTGTCTCTCTTCCACGCTCCGTGCTTCGAGGCGAGGAATAATGGCGCCGACACCCACCAGTCGATGGATGCCATTTTCATAAACAGTTGGTCCCCGGTCTAGCGTGGACGCCAGAGCTTCTTGCTCCTGTCCCCCTCCGTTTCACTTTTCGCGGGGGCGAGGGGAATTAATCTGTTTCAATCGAACCACTGGATCTCCTCGCGGACGTCCTCCCTTTCTTTTGGCGCGAGCGGGAGGAGTACGGCGGCAAGAAAGAGGAACGGAAGTCGTCCTCGGGGGCCCGTGAGAAATATGTCGAAGAAAGAAAACGTCTTCGAGCTCGTTCCGAGTAGGCCCCCGCTCACTTCTCGCTCGCGATTCCTCCTCTTCTTCTCCTCTGGCCGGGCTGCCTCGTCGCTCTCCATCATTCCGAGAAACGACCGCTATACTCGTTTTCATTTCCCCTTACGCGATTTGCGGGGCCCCCGCTCGTCCGCGAGGTGTCTTCTGCACGCGCAACTAGCTCGCGTGCAAACCCACGGGACGCGGTGTCTTTTGTTTTTGGTACGCGGCAGAGAACCGGCGATCGTCGCCGGCCAATTTGCGCGATCGTTAGTAAGGGATGATCTCGCGGCGCAATTAAGGGCGACTCTACTAGAATTTCCTCGACGACATCGAACACCGAATTCAATTTTAATAGATTGAATGAAACTTGAACTTCGTTTAATCGTTCAAGAATTTTACGAGCCTCGATAGAACCGATAAGCGTCCGATCAGAATTCATCGATTTCCATTCGACGGGGTGGAAGCAGGGAGAAGGGAGAACCACGGTCAGCACTCGGGCGGATCAGCATATTCCGTTTACGGGACATTCGAGCGGCGGAGGGCGAGGATAAAAATCAGAAAATCCCCGGGAAAGCGGTGCCACGGAATTTGAATTTGCTCCGGCCAGCTCGGACCGCGGGCAGTGGATCCGTGGACGTAGGTCGCCGCTAGCCTCGTCGACATTCAAAACCAGTCTCCGTTGTCACCCCTCGATTCGAATAACAAAGTGAGGCTGCCTGCAACTGTCGGTGGAAATGCTCGTTAACGGGCTGCGAAACGTTCCCGTTCGCCTAACCCGTTTTTATCGAATCGCTTGAACAGGCTGATCGCCGTTCTGGGAAACGAGCATCGCGGAATGAGTGGTTTCCCCGATTGCCAGCGGGCCGATTAAGATACTCGATATTCAATTTGCAGAGACCAATCTCTGGTGCTAAACGAGAAGAAATTGATGTATAAACGTTGGTGGAATGGGCTTTAATCGTTGAATTATGGAGGATCGAGGAATTCTCTAGATTCGATCAACCTGTGCTTCGATGTTTGAAGTGTATGTATGTTCGAGTGGCCCAGCAACGGAAAGGCGCATCGCACCCGACGAGAATAGTAAAAGAATAGGAAATCGAAGGGTTAGGGCGTGCAGCTCGATGGAAACGTCGCGAGATGGAACGTTTAAGCTTAACGGGAATCGAACGATACGCGGTAAGGCTTTTTGCGACTAAGCGACTAAGCGAGAAGCTTTTCCAGGGACGGCGCCGCAAGAACCGGAGGTTCTGGATTGCCAGGCGTGAATGGAAGTCCTCGCGGGAGGGCTCGGGATGCCGTTTCGGCATTCAATAGCGGTTTTCCACGGTCACCGCGGCCCTGGCCGGCTATTTGAATAACAAAATCAGCAGGAAGACGTATTATCGTGGGCGACAGTGGCCGTGCGACCGTGGCGACTTCGCGCCAGTTTATCGCCGCGGACTCGTTTGCATTCCAAGCGAAACCGATCCCTCGGGTCAGGCCGTTCAGGATTTCCATCCTCGTCGATCTCGTCCTTCGCTCGCGATTCTCAATCTCTTGCCATCGAGAACGTCATCGGCCAAAGACGTCCGCGGTGCTCCAATTCGTGGAAACGAGTCCGCGCTCGCGACGATCGTTCGCGATTTGCATGCCGCTGTTCGGACGGTACTCCGCGCCACTGCTAGTCGATTCGAGAAACCCCGACACTTGTTGAGACTCGTGAAATTTCGATTCAGTGCCCGTACGCTCGGGAGCGTAGAATTATTTGACCCGAGAATCCAACGGAGCGATCCATCCGATGAATATCTGCACCCCCGACTCGTCGCTTCGGCTCGACTTCGCCGAAACAGTCGGTTCGACTTCGCCAAAGAGTCAGGACTTTTCGATCCTCGCCGTCGTTCGTTATTAAACGACGACGGACGAGGATGATTGAAGGGTGAGAAAAAAAAGGAACGAAGAAAATATCGTCGTGAGTTCGCATTACAAAGTATGATGAGGGACTTGGCCGTTCTCCGTTCGAGAGATCTCCATGAAGCCCGCGTTAAAAGAATCTCTGGTCTGACCATATCGGTCGAACAGGTGTGCCTGTACGACGCAGGAATAAACGATTAGCGATTCGATTAGCATCCGCGGATCATATCGATCGCGGCTACTTGCATTCCCAATGATACGCTGGTTCTTTCAGCAGCGATTTCGCAATCGACCTGCATCGTCGTCGGGCAGCGTCGTCGATTCGCGCGCTTCCCCCCCCCCCCCCCCCCAGCAGCGCCTCGATATATCGAGTTAATTATCGACGATCCGTTCGGGGGAACATGAAAGTCAATTAACGGACGCGTCCCGCTGCCTCGCACTCGTACAATGTTACATCCTGCGCGTTTCAATTGACCGTGTCGATTTTCCTTGGCGGACCCAGAGCAGCCATTACCCAGCTCCTCGAAACGGCACAGGTACCGATGTACCTGCAGTTCCACGTAATCCGCGAAAAGAGGAACGAACCACGGGAGAAAGAATAGGGCCAGAAGGACGGAGGCGGGTTTAAGAACGGTGGAAGAGGAGAGGAATGAAGCGGGTGGAGGTGGTGGCGCTAGAGAGATCGGAACTGTGTCAAATTACAGAGGTCCGTGATATTAATGACTCCTAATGACATGACCCCCTTCCACCCGCGGGCCCCATCTCCCACCTGACCACTCGACAATCCCCACCAATTCGCCCTCCTGATTTTCTCCTACCGTCCTCCCTCGAACTACCGAGGCCCCTCGGCGTGGCCCCCTCTGGTCGAAAAGGCGGTCGTGCACCGGACCCGATTCACGGAATCGGCATTAAAAGTGCAATTACTAATCGACGGAGGCTAATGGCAATAAGACAAACAATGGGGCTAAATGCTATAAAGTAAAACACAGGTTGGCGATAAGGTCCGTTCCCTGTTCCTCCCTCTGTTGGCCCCCTCGCCGAGCCACGCTCTTCCCTCCCTCGACGATCGTTTGCTCCTTCTCGGTTTCGCCCCTTCGCCTCGTCGCCGTCCGCGATACCCGAGACAGATGCGGACAGGCTGGAACTCGCGGCACAGTCTCGTTCCCCGAGAATCCTCCGGAGTGTCTGCTAGTTACGACCGGTTCAGCATTTCCGAGAGTCCCGGCTCCAAGCGTCGATTTTTTGCCACCGTTCCCGAGCTTTGTTAGCGTCCCGCCTCCTGATGCTTATTTTTCATCGGGAGGGTACCGCGCTTTTGATGCGCCCTCCACCGAACGTTCCCGCGAGTCGAATCGACGCCCAAGGTCGGGACAGGTACCATCGAGCTGCCTCTGGTTTCCCTGGTCAACGGTCCCCGAGATGCTCGAAACCAAAGAAGTTAGAACGTCCTTATCGTTATCCTCGACATTCAACCACCCGTCTCTCCGACGTGAAACACAGAGGGCAACCCTGATGCCCGTCAAGATGGATTCGAGACGCGCCACCAATCCGCTCGTTAAAGTCCAGCGTCTCCGTTATAACAGCCTCCTTGAAGAGACATGATCCCCAGCGTGTTAGATCCCGCGACAGGTGACAGCCTCGAGAAAGCGCAGGCAGCGTTTTCCAGACAGCGCGAGTCGTCAGCAGAATCGCGCGAAGGGTGGACACTTCTCACGCGAGCCTAAATTATCGGACTCCCGTCGTTCCCGCTGTCGCGTGTCTTAGTCCCACTCGCTTCGAAGCCGAACAGCGGCTCTATCCTTGCCTCCCTCGGCGATAAAGTCCGCCGGAATTCTCCTCGATTGTCAGACACTCCTCGGAGTCTCTCCCAAGAAACCACGGTCCAGCCTGCGGGGTTCAACGCCTTCGTCGGGGAGGGGGAGGATTCCGCGCCCTTTTACGATCTCGACGAAAAGTCCCTGGGCCCGTAGTGGGGCAAGGCCGGCGAATAATGGCCCCAAGTTAAAAGGTCGGTTACACACCGCGAGAATTCTTCCAGGCAAATGACAAACCGCCGCGGAGCTGAGTGGGCGGCGCTCTCGCCAAGTGTAATTGGTTTTATGACATATTTTACTTGGAAAAGGATTAGCCGAAGGAAGGAGGGCCTGGCGGAACGCTCCGGGATCCAGCCGTTCCCCTGCTGCACTTTACCACGGAATATTTTAGCGTCTCCTCGACGAAATTCCAGAAGTCTTTCTGCCGGGAGGCTCTCCATTCAGTTCATCGTGGATGGAAGTATCTAAAGCGACAGTCTGCGTCGCTTAAATACAATGGTTGTAGTGGTAGATTAGAGGCACAGAGGAACGGGAGTCATGCGCACGGGGATGCTTGGACGAGCGACTGGTTCCGACTCCTCGAACCCGTTCCACGGCGCCCGATTAATAAGAGCCCCATCGGTGGCGCGCGTCCCCCCGGTTTCTTTGGCGTCTGAAAATTTCTCAATCAGTCGGTTTCCTTTCCCGACGATTTTCAGCGAGCCCGGTCGCGGAGCAAGCTCATCGTTGCAATTAAACGTCGCATCGGGCGAGCCGGCAAAAAGGCGGCCACGAAGAAATAACGACGCGGGATTTATAATGCCGATACTTGGCCTTTCGCTCAGACCCGCCGTGTCGTATTATTCGTTTGCGAAATTTATGTTCCTGCCATCGGCGAAGGTTAAACCCTTCGGTACGTTAATCGTATCGCGGCGAAGGGGGGTAGGGTGGGGGAGGAGCGGGAGGCAGAGAGAGAGAGAGAGAGAGAGAGAGAGAGAGAGAGGAGGAGAGATACGGACGACAGACGAACGATGAAACTCTGTGCAAACTCACCTTGTATGGATTCCGGCGAGGCTGGCTCCTTATCGATTCGGCCGAGCGCGTCGCTGGCTGCAACAAAAAGTGCAACGGGCCCTCGTTAGTGACGTCGCGTTATAAAACCGACCGGGAAACTCGGCCTTTTTCTCGTAAAAATGATAGACGCGGCTCCGAAACCGACGTCCTTCCCCCCTTCGCCCTCCACCGCGTCTCGTCCATAAAGATCGACCGCGGCGATTAATAAGCGATGCAGCTTCCCCGATCATTTGTGAGTCAAAGCGTGCGTCTTGGACGTCGATCTTGCGACAAGCCGAGGTACACACATACCGCGTATAAAGGACGCGCCGCGACGCATCGGAACTGACCGGGGTGCCCAAGAGACGCCGAGCGTTTCGGTTGCAGCCTCGTCTCACGGATCACCGCGAGGCCAAACGTTCCGCGCGCTCATTGCCGGCGTCGTTAATCGTCGCGATTAAACGCCAGGGATTCCACGAATCCTTCGAGCCCCCCATGATTTCGAGAAGCTCGGTGCCCACATCCTGATTAAACAGGGGCCCTGCGAGACCGATCGCTGAGATACCGTCGAGGCACTCCGTCCTGTTATCAATCAGCCTGAATTATGCTAAAACGCTGGCAATCATCGTGACACATGGCGGGGCATCGTCCCCTTCGCGATCGCGATTCCCAGAAATAGGGTGAAACCGAGTGCTGGCCGTGGGCCACTCGGTCGATATTCAAATAATCTATTTGAACCCTCGTACTGGATGGACCAGACTGGTGGAAAGAAGATGGTGGTAATTCGGTGCGAAGATGACCACTATACGTCACGCGGGGGGGTCGAGGACCGTCGCAGGGAGGCCGAGGGCGGCCACCTAGTACCCCCTGGGGGGTCGCAACTCACCCCTGGAACGACTGTATTCAGATAATCCCGCCTCTACTTTCCTTTCGCCTCCGTTCTCCTCGGACACCGCACACGACATTTCAATACCGGCTACCAGCGGATAACCCGCAGCAAATACGAGCGGATCTGCCGGTTCCCCGGCCGTGGAAAATAACGGTGGTCCTAACGATGACATATCGAGAGAACCGAGGGGGATGATGGGGAGCGGTGATTTTCGTGTTTCGTGAGTTCCTTGGGAGATGGGATTCGACGCGGTGGCGAATGGCGTATCAGTGGTACTGAATTCCACGACAAGCAGCGCGTATTGTTTAATACACTGAATTTTTGGATACTCGATCGGTAAGACGAGGACGGTTTTCGAAGGTTTAATCGTGGGATCTGTAATAATTCGATATGACTTCTCGGCGACGGGGGAGAGAAACGTGACCGCGGCGATTACGAGTTTCTTGGAATTCGTTACCAGTGTGTTCGACCAGCGGCCGTCTAAAAAAGGAAACGGTGCCGGGAATGCGAGTACCGCGGTGTCTAACGATCATTGTGCGCCTCTTGAAAAACGAACAATGCAAGATCCTTGATGCGCTCGTTTTCATTATTAAACGAAGGACTGGCCGTCGGAAACTGGCACACTGGCTTACATTAAATATGAACACCGACCTCGTTCGTGTGTATCCCACTGGCGGATCGACTTTTTCCACTGTGCATTAGTCACAATCGCAATAACGCCCCGAGCGGAATATATATATATACATGTCCCTTTACTGCGATTCAACTGAAGAAAAAAAATCGATTAAAGCACCGTCGCGGTATGATCCATAAATGCCGATCGCCGACTAGCCTCATCGATCTCAGTGCCGTCCGAATCGTTAACATGATAATGGGATTGAGGTGACCGAGAGGAACGCTTCGAATTAACCTGAAACATGTGCCTCGTTGCGAGGCCCGTCGCAATTAATCGAAGCCGGAGCGTGTTAAGCGAGGACGACGGTATCGAGCAGGTGCCAGTCGCTTTGAAAAAAAGGGAAGGGACTTGGATAAACGCGATCCACCCTCCTGCGAAAAGCCTCCGGAGGATCATAAAATAACTGGTTCACGCTTCTCTCGTATTCACCTCGTGAACTGGGCTACTAAACACGCTCTCTCGTCTCCTGCGCGTCGATAAATCGGCAAGACAGACGAAAGGTATGTTGCCAGCGTTACGGGCATCTCTAGATCGAGCACCGATGAATTTTCTACCGAGAAATTCGAACGTCAAGAAAGTTGATGCCTGCCCGGCATCATTGAGATTCTCGTGTTCACCGAAGACGCCTATCAATCCCCCGATGTTCCAAGGTTCGCTGTTCCTTATTAATTCGGCACGACCGCCTGCTGACAGGTCAGAATCGCGTGTCTTCCAAAGCAACCCCTTTTCCCTTAGTATTCATAAAGGTCAGCTGTATGCCGCTCGCAAGTGGCACCTCTCGTGCACGTATTCCCCATTCACCCGGTTACGTAGACGAGACACCTGTACAACTACGCGACAGGTGTAACTCGATGGGCTTGAAGTGGCTGGCGAGGAAAGTCCATGGGCAGAAGCCATCCCAGAACCTCGCGATTACGAGCTACACGCGCGCGCGCGCGCCTACTGTAACAAAACCGCGTCGAAAAGGCTGGTTTTTACTCTGCCCCGTTTTCCTTCGCGTGCCCTTATCAGAAATAAAGTTGCGCAGTGATATTCCATTCGCCGTTGTTCCGAACCAGCGGCAAGATAGAAGCACGCGCTCCTACTCTATATGACTCAACGATCTTGAAGCCTACGAACGAGAAAAAGCAACCTCGAGCAAAGACAAAAGAACCGCGAAGCATTATCCTCGGCGAAGTTCTCACATTTTTAAAAACCTCGCCAGTCAGGTGTCCCCTTTTGAATGACTAATCGGATAAAAAGTCGGGGAACGATTGCTTCCGCAGCGCGACACAATGACACCGCCGATACTGAGCGCGAAACCTCGAGGAATTCGCGCTCGGTTTCGAGCAGAAATACCGCGGCCTCTCCCAATTTCCCCGAGGTGGGAAAACTTACGAGAACGCGGCGGTTCGCGTGGATAGCCAGCCGTCCCCGAAATCGGATCGATCCGCCATCCGGTCCGCGCCGCGCGTCCTTCCGTGGTCACGGGTCAGCGGGAAACGAGATTTTAATATTTAAACCACGCCGGGATACAATAAGTGTAATAAGCATAGAGGCGACCGTTGGCCGGCGCACAAGAGACGCCTGAAATATTAATGCTGACATTTCGTTGCTTTTGCGGGTAGTTTAACCGCACCAACCCCTCGCGCGCTGGCCGCCTCCTTTCAAGGCTGCGGTTTCCGGGGAACGATATTGCGCCACGCCGTTCCCGTCGCGATATATTCTAATCGCGCTGAATTCGCAGTAAGTACGCGTTTCCCGACTTTCCCGTCCTTTCCCCCTCCCCCCCCCCAACCCGCGTCTTGTTGGGTCAGGCCACCGGCGATCTTCACCCGTTCTCCTCCGCCCCCAAGAAGCACCATGAATACGAGATGCCGCATCTGGATACATCTACTTTGCGCGTGGCTATCCCTCTCATCAATTTTTAACCACCGCCTTGTAACACGTATGCAGGGCCGCTGACCAGCCGATATGGAAAGCGCGCGCGCCCTCCGCCGCCGACGGCCCCGTTTGCCAAGGGGTGGAAAATCGTGGCGCTACAACGGGCATGAATAGCGATGAGAAATCGGCGAGAATCGTAGCTACCACTGGATTGCTCGGATCTTCGACGTGATTCGTTCGATTGTTTGCCCGGCGAGGTTGAAACCGCGGTTACGAGTGAACGAAGGGTTATAGCTCGCGGAACAGCCCCCGCTGACGAGCGGCCCGGGCAAGTTTAAACGTTGCAGTAAAGTTTCACGATTACGGAGAGGAGGGTCGAAGGGGGCCGGTCGAGATAAAAATTTATGAAGATTTCCATTCGCGCTGCGGTCCTTCGTTCCTAAAGATAACCGAGCGAATGAACGTTTCCCCTGACGCGAGAGAGAAATCCTAATCCGGTGGACAGCGGGCAGCTTGGAAACTTCACGAGTCCAGGACCAGCGGGCGGGGGAGGGTGGGGTTCGGGGGGGGGGCGAGAGGGAAAAAGGGGGCAGGGACCGAGGAAGAAATGCAGCCGCTGGAAGCGGCGTTCTTGCACGTGAGCCGAGACTTTTTCCAATTACAAACGGCGCCATTCGCGAGCCGGCTGGCGGCGATTATTTTTAAAACAAGAATATTCCCTTCCGCCCCGGGACATAATGAGGAGGAGGAGGCACGGTCGGAGGGCGCGATAATGGCGGCCGTTATGAAGAAATCAACCCACCCCTTGTCCTGCCACCCCCACGGCCCGCCACGCCGCCCCTCTGCCCACTTGATCTTCCGTTACCATAGCGACCGCCTTGTCCAACGGACCCCTGCCCCGATCCAGGCGCGGGGGTGGCTGCGAGCATTCTCTCTTATTATGAGAGTTGCTCCACCCGCGAAAGGGTTGCAACCTCGCTTCCTCGGCTACGTGGCTTCCCAATGACTTTCGGAGCTATTGCAGCCGCGAGGCGCATTCGTGGAAAACATTTCTTCTAGCTTGTGGAAGTCGGACGGAGCGTTTTCGGGACGCCGGCTTTAGTAGCCGGGGCAAATTTAGTGCTGCGATAATTTCTTTCCTGAAAGAAACCACGAGTCGCGCGATCAGCGGCCTCAAATTTACCGGGGAGCGGGATGCCAGGTATCGAGACGAAATCGTGAGAATTTTCAAGAAGGAGCCGCGCACGCGTCGCTTTTTCTCCGGCAGCCCCGCAACGAAGCAAGTAACCGAGCATCCGCGAGTCCCGTTTTCTGCGTGGCCGCGATAATTTCGAGGCATAAAGGCTGCATAGATCGTTTCCTCTGGCCGAGGAATTTCCAGGAATCCTCGATGTTTCATAAGGATTCCAACCCCGCGTATAACCTGGCAATGTTCCTGCCGTCGCAACCTGGATTCCGAGAAGGGTAACGAGCGTCATACGGGTGAAAGAAAAAACGGCGCCGAACTCCGTTCCATCCAATTAGACGGTGCCGGTGACGCGAGGCGTCTGCCGATCGATCGATCATCATCCGGCAGGCTGATAATCGCTCTCGAAACGCTTAATCCCGCGGCGGGACTGATGGATTCCGAAATAATTGCACCGTGATTCGGGAGAGGCAAGGGTGCCTTCTACGCCAAATCCTGCGCACACGCGCGACGAAACGCGCGAGGCACGCTATTCAGGGGGTGGTTTAGGTATAGCGGAGGAGAAACGAACGGACACCGATGGACAAGCTAGCGGGGAAGGGACAAAAAAAATGGTGCGGCGTCGGGGAGAGAAATTATTTGAAATTGATGAGGAGGACGGGGAAGGGTTGGGGTCGCGTGCCGCGCATCTGATGCATAAAAGAGCCTCGGCAGCCCCTTTTATTGGTTTCCATTCTGTGACACGCGCTCTCGCGACCTTACACCCCTTCTGCAGACGCCCGCAGTCCCCGCCTCGGCGGCTCTCACTCAATTCGAAAATGGCGTCGTAATTTACAGCGAGTTAATTCGTCGCGATTTGTGGGGCAGGCTCGGCCGGGCCGCGGGAACGATAATGCAGTTGCAGCTGGATATCGTATCGCACGATATGTATCGATGTCCCGAGCAGCCGATTTATTGGCTCCAGTGTCATTCAAAAACCACTTCTGCTGACGAAGCTCGGGACCCTTACAGCCCCCGTGCCCCTTACAGAGTAACGGGGCGCGTTAAGATGCGACCTTCAGGGGTGGTAGTTGAAATTAGAAGGAACACGGAACGGGGACATGTTAGCGAGCCTGCCGGAGCTCGTAAATCGGTGGCTTGTCACCGGCGACAGAGGGACGATCGTCGAATCGAGGGCCGGGGGGGGGGGGGGGGGTGAAACGACGTGGCCGTACAGTTTCGCACGTACCTTATTACGGTATTTTCGTTCGAATTACCGTGAAACTGTGCAGACACGTACAGCCGGGTCGTAGCGCGAGGACGTTACGTTGCACGTACAGCAGAGAAAACGAGGGGCCATTAACGGCCTCGCAGGGACGCGTACGCGGGCGCCTCGCCCGAGGGGGTGGTTTTCCGGGCGACTCCGCGACTGGACGGGGGTGGTGGCGTCCAGGAGAGGTGCGGGAGGTGTGGAGGGGGGGGGGGCGGAGGAGCGTAAGTGCTTCACGCGGCGAGGTAATGGAGTCGACTTATTCGTCAGGGAAACGCCTCGGCCGGGAACAATTGAGACGGAACTACGGCCGAAGCGAGGAGAAAAGGAAAGGAGCCGCGGCTCCAGACGACGCTCCGAGCGGATTCACGCGAACGGACCGTGGAGACTCGGTGGATTACGTCCGATTGTGATTAACGAGCTTTTGATTAAGCGGGAGGACGTTGACGTTACAAGGCGGAACGCTGATATGCAAAAGTCAAGTGTAGACACGGAGCACACTTTGCCGAGTCTAATCTCCATCGCTGACGGTTACTCGGAGACACTGCGACTTAGAATTCACGACCTCCATTAACCCTTTTTGCTGCTACGGTATATATGGGTCAAACGAATGTGCGTAGATGTTGCGCTAATATTTGGGAATAAGTGTGTTTCTGGGTGAACGATTTTGGGAGCAACATCCCTTCTCGTGGTCTATTACACTGTCAAACAGAAGAATCCTAGAAATACGAGACTGTCGGACGGTTTTCGAAGCTGCCCCGAGGGCGATCGCCACCCGCGAGCTGAGCACCAGATGAATCGAGGTCGAGTGCACCGCGAATGTATCCACCGGGTTCGATTAATTAGTAGAATTTCCGGTTTGCACCGGCACCATCGGTCGACGAGCAGGGGGTCAATGAAATATTCATCGAATGCAAATGGGTCGGGGCGCGTGTATGATCCATTAAAAAATAATAACGACAGAAATTCGCGTTAATTGGCACAATAGCAAGCGCCGACATGCCAGCGGCTCGGACTCCGTAGTCCTGACAATTAAGCACGACCATGCCCGGAGATCCTGTGCGCGTTACAAGCGAGGCCCCCGAGAGGCCGGTGTTCGCGGGCTGACGCTCATAATTACGCGGTAATTAGAGAGGTTTGTCGGCAATCAACGTCTCGAATATCACCGCGTCGTCAAGCTCTATCGGCCGGTATCGCCGCTCCTCGTCCAGCCGCTTCGTGCAACGACGTCGACGTGCTCCCTTGTCGCCAGACAGGCCCGGTGCCTCCCTGCTGCGTGCTTTATTGGTCGATTCTAATTTTACGGCCGACCGAATGGAAATTTCGATCAATCGAATTATGCGTCAGCTGGCTGCGCCAACGCGTCGCGGATATTTGGATAATCGAGGCAGCGATCTTGGCTCGTCTCCCTCCCGCTTCTCTCAAGCATGGACATCTCTCAACTCCAACTCGCGTTTCGACTCGAATCGAACAGAGCGGTGGGCTTGCGAACCCCGCGGAGGACCATACTTCGCTTCTCGCTTGACCTCCGTGCGTACAGTAAAATATTAATAACCGACCGGAGAATATCGGTTGTCAGAAGTCGTTACAGCATCGTGTGAAAATCGATTCGCCCCCAGCGGAGCTCCGCCTCGTTTCCCTCTCCAGCCCTCCTCTGGATATAATTTCCCGGCGCAAGAAGTTTCTAATGACGGGAAATCTAATATATATCGCTACGAGGCAGCCGGTCGAGCAGCTTTTCTTGTAATTAAGTTATAACTAAGGACGCGGGCGGAGAAGGAAAGGCGAGGATACGGTTCGAACGGAGCGGCCGGGGGAGGGTCGAGGGGATCTTCGCAAGAGTGGAAAACAATAAGAGGGCGCCGCTAATCCGGACGATATATTATATCCAACGGGAGTGCTTCTGGCACTGGTGAGGCAGCTGTATATATACAGACATAGAAAGAGAGAGAGAGAGAGAGAGAGAGAGAGAGAGGGAGGGAAAGAGCGAGCGGAGAGTCCAACAAATAAAGAGCAACAAGATATAAGGACTCAGTTTCCGGTGGATACGCGTGTACCTTTAACGCGCCTTTTTATGAGGACAGTTCAACTCCTGCTTAACAATTATAGCGCTTGCAGGCGTGGATATCTAGCTGGTGCAGAGGTGCATGTGTTTTTACCTGTAATTGAGGTTAATAGGGGAAGCTGGATTTGCGTTCGAAGATACTTTTGCGAATAATAAGTGGGAAACCGTGAGGAAAAGATTTGGAGCCGTTGGACACATTTGTGAAAAGCTCGAACGTGACTCACGTGTGTCGTGATGTCCTGATTTCAAGTTGTCGCAATTCCATGACTAACGCGCAACGTGTTCTCCTGAATTCCTATAAACCTGGGGATACGACGGTTTCATTAAACATACGATAAACGAATCAGCCAGCAGTTGATAGTATCGACGCGACCCGCAAGCAGCCGTGAAGAAAAAGAGCAAGGCGATGCAGCAATAAGAGAACGAGAGATCTCGAGGCCCGATAATTATCGTAGCGTGCAAATATCGATAATACGTCCGACTCGGAAGAGGGAAACGGGAGAGCCAAGGTACGTCGGTGGGCGCCAGCCTCGGAACGAACAACTCAATTGCGCGAAATCGAGTTAGGTACCAGCACGGGCCAAGATGTAATTAATTAATTCGAGCGCCATTTTGCTACTGACGGCCACCGAACGGGAAATATTATTTCCCGGACGAGGGGCGAAAGGGGAGGGCGCCAAAGTGGCCTCGCAGTTCTTTCTCGATCTCCACTTCTCTACACACAGTCAGACCCCCTTTTCTCAAAACCACCCAGTCGATTATTTGTCGCTTTCGTTTCGCCAAGAATTGAATGAAACTGAGGTAGAACTTGGATCAGGCTCTGTTTACCGATTATTTTAAATTAACAGGTAAGAATACACGAAGCTACGTGAACTTTTCTCGCTTCTGTTTTGCTGGAAATTTGTAGGGAACCCCGCGAGGATCCGCTCGTGCGCGCCACGAAGTGGGCAACGTGTTCGCTTAACAAGGAATTCAAGTCATAACGCTTAATTAAGGTGCTGTACGAAGTAAGGCCCGCATCCAGCCGAGGGGTAAGGAGGGTGGGAAGGTATGAGGGCCATCGGGCCCCGATCGTGACCAAGCCAGAAGCGGGAACGCGGTCAGATCGGTTGATAACGATCTGATAAGCTGCCCTCCCAAGATTACGAGCGGAGTTTCGTTGGAAGCTCCGCGCGATCCGGGGAGCCACGCTTCCTGCGGGCCGAGCTTAATTAGATTTTCCATGGGATTTATCGACACTTGCCTCCGCCCTCCGCTTCGTCCTCGAGAAGTAGAAGAAAAAAACCTTACTGAAGTTTAATATCTGTGCACTTTATAAAATAACGATAGAACAGTTCCCGCCGGCGCGGCGCACTCCGAGCGTCCCCTTTATTTGTGGGACAGTGGGAGCGTCCCTTTTTGCGATCGCTCCACTCGCGGAAAATCGATGGACGCGCGAGAAAGTCCAGCGATAATGCAAAGCGTGACTGACATTCGACTTATCGCTATATAATCCGATTAAACTATCGTTTATAAGCTTAGCAGGGAAACACCGCAAGTGCTCGCCGATATTTCATGAAAATTTATGAATTAGCAGCTCCGATTAGCATACCAGATCGCGGCCGTTCCTCGGTGCTCCCGTACCCTACAAAACTTCATCGAGAGACATCGATTCCTCGTGTTTCAGCCCCCGACCAAACGGTGTACTCTCTTGGGGCACGAAGATACAAGGGCGGAAAGGGGTGAATATCCTGTAAAAGAGGATACAACGAGATCACCAGAAGGGACGAGTGGAGTTCGAGTGCGTCTAGAGATAATCTGGAGCGTATGGGGTGCGCAGAGACTGAAGCTAACACAAACGAAGAGGGTGGGGACTTTAAAATGGCGAGGGCATCCCTCCACGACCTAAAAGCAACCCCAATCGTTGCACGCTGGTCTAATCACAGAAAGGGGGTTGGTTTTGCATTTCGAACCCTAACGGGGCAAGTATTGGCTCCGCACAACACCGTAACCATCTTTCGCCTTCCCTTCAACCCGTATTTATTTACACGAAACACGCGAGAGCGACGTAACACGAATTTAAACAAACCTAAAGAACTATCCTCTGTTTAATAACACTAATTAGTGCGTGAGAAATGGAATGTGTAATTTTTTAAGCGACACGTAATTGAGGAGCATCAACAAGAGGATGGGGGGGGGGGGGGGGACGGTGAAACTGCGTTAGAATTGAGAAAGCGGAGGGTCGCTAATTTAAAGGGACCCCTTAGCCCATGCGGGACGCCACGTTTTTCTATACAAATTCTTGAAGCCTGCTTGACGTATGCTGGTATTATCGTTCACGGAATTTGATGGTAATTGAAGGATTCCAGCGGGGAGACGATTCATTAATTCCATGCTAATAAAATTCAGCCCCCATGGAAACCTCCTAAGTCTCCACAAGATTGTCCCTACGTATCCGACGCAATAGAAAATTAATGTCTCTGCTTACGTATCCGAAACCTCGGCTTCGCGTCCGCGTGCATCTTCCTCTTGATCCCGAAGTGACAGATTCCGACCACCATTAGAAGGCCTTTGTGACAGTCCGTTCAGCAAACCTAGTCCTTGAAGGCCCCTCGATAATCAAGCGTCTGTTGACCACGCTTCGTTCGAGCCTCGTGGCGTCATCAGATGGATCGGGAGTCTTGGAGCACTTCTATCTTGGTGCGAGAACTAGCACGCCACGTGACACAGTACAAGCTATTGCGATCTAACGATACCGGATCACCTCGAATGCAATCGACTCGACCCGCGCGGAGCTCATTAGCCACTGACCGACGAAGAGGACACCTTATCGCGGGACGACCAGCGCGCGACTTGCCTCCCGCTTCGAGCCCGTGGATTTCGAAAACACCGAGGGTGCCCCAAGTTGGCCTGTCGGGGGCGACTTGTCTACTGGTGAGCCAAGAGCTGTCCGTTCGCGTTGGTCAGCGCTGCCCCTCTTCTCAGCTGGCCTGTGGGGGTGCACCCCCGCAAACCCTCCGCAAGGCCAGAGCGAGACAGAGGCGAGAGGCGAGAGACACGAGTCCCTACGTGCTTCTCCGCTGCTCTCTTCTCTCTCCACGCTCGACAGAGGGTACATACATTATCCTACCCTGATCCTCGATCCCGAACGATCGACGTTTCGGTAGGCACCGCACTGAATTATAGAAACGTTTCTCCATCCGCCAACCCCCTCCCAACAACGCCTCGCTGCCTTTTAATTTCGCGGCTCGCGAGAGAGATTGTTAGTGGCGCGCGCGCGGAGCTAGATTTGATGCAAGTTCCATGGCAGGCCGGGGAGAATTTTATGCGAGATCGTGCTGTTAATCTAGGACTAGGTGAATCGAGTAGAAGTGTAAGTTGACGAAACGTGTTTGAAGGTAGAGGCTACGCGGAGGTATCGAAGATCAAGGCTTAACCCTTGTCCGAAAGGGAAAACCGAATCGAGTCGTAAGAGAAAAGGTTGGACGCTCCCTGGTATCGCAGTAAATTCCTTCCTCGATTGTTCTCAGCCCTTTCGTTCGGCGCAAAGCGAGGGGTGCATGGGGAAAAAAAGGAAACAACTGCGCTCGGGCACAGTTCGTCGGAATTTCGGAATGCCTCGTCCGCTGGAGGAGTCATTAAGTCGTAAAACTAGAGGGCGAGTAACCACTGGAAGGAGAAGAGAAAAAAACATATTTGCGTCCCCGCGAGGACAGGGGCAGGGGTGCTGTAAATTTTTTTCCATCGATGGGAAGAGATTTTACACGGCGCACCGAAAATTCCAAATGGGCTTTCCGTGTCTTGCGAAAATCTACATTTCCGCTCTCTCGGGACTGTAAATCTTAGTGACGGCTGGGTTGGAGGAGCCTCGAGGCTCGAAGCTTGTCAAGATAAATCTCGCGTTTAAATAATAACGATAGTTTTGATTGCACGGAATTAAATTATTGGGACTTTCGAGTGTAGGTACACTTGAATTTCTCGCCCTGTAAAAGACGATCAGGCATCGTTACACAGAAATCGAAACGAGGGAAATATTCTTGCGCGAGATCAGGCACAGAGCTCGTAGATCGTATAAATTCCTTGATCAGTAATGTCCGCGTTAATCTATGGCTCGTCTCGTCTGGCGGCTGGTAATCGTTATTGTAAATGTTGATTGGGCAATTGCGCCGGAATTAGCCTTCCCACGGCCCCGATATAAATACGCGCGTTGCCAGCCAGAATCAGCCAATAACGTTTATTATTTCTACACCACGGAGCATCGATCCACGAATTACCTAATTCGGTTAATTAGCCCATTGGCTTAATTACCGCTGCCAACTGCTTGATAAGAGTTACTAAAACGGTGTTTTAACACGATCCACTTTCCTTCCTCCGAGCTTCCTTGATACAGTAATCATTGGACGCTGCTTCGGGCTCTAACCTCGCGATAAATCAAACAAAGGGGCCCTCATACTTCTAATTCTTCGTCAACCTCATTCCCGGACGCACGTCTACTCGACGCCTCCATTTCAGGCGTAACTCGAGGCACGAAAATCAGCAGGGGTGTTAAAAATCGCCCAGAAACCGTCCAGCTGAGGGAACCACCCGCATCTCGGCCGTGCCGTCTCGTTCCGCATTCCTGCCCCTCTTTACAGCACGCATATATCATTCCACGCGAGCCGGCTTTCGCTGTGCATCGACGAGAGAATCGAGCAAATTTTCAGAGAGCTTCTCGGAAGAAAATGCGAGCGGCTCCGCGTGAAAGGCCGCTCTCTGACCCCACCCACGCTTTCAGCGGGGGGACGCGACGCGAGGGTCCGTCCAAGCGCCCCTATTTTGCAACCACCCCCCTCTGTCATTCGCCGATAGTGCATTTGACCAGAGCATTGTCCGGCGGAACGGTCCATTGTCGGATTGAATCATCGGCCTGCCTCGGAATATTCAGGGATGGCCGATGGTCAGTGGCCATCATTGTTACCTTCGTGTGTGGAAACAGGAACGGTGCCATCTCTCTCCCGCCGTCGCTCGCCACCGTTCGCTTTCACTCCGTCGGGAATGGACACACTTGAAAATCTGGAGCGTGGACACTCGGCCCTTTCATACGTTCGACCCGTGCCGACTCGTGCCCCGCGCTACCCTCGCCCTTGTGAATTATTGGCTTTAATTGTGCTCACGTTAATGGCCGGACTGGGACAAATTTCCGGGCGGGAACACGACGGGACCGTGGAGGGCCGATTTTCAGCGACGGGAGACTCGCAATTTAACGACGAATATGCGTAAAGCCGATGATTCTTTTCCTTGCTACTATCGACGAGACTTCATCAGGATTCTTGGACTTCAAAGACGCGTGTAGCATCCAGAATGTATCTTCTACGATAATTTCGATAGATCGAGGTGGGTTCGATCGCAGAGAAACAGGTAACACACTTTCCACCGGGTTCCTCGCATTGTCCCGCGCGGAAGAGGGGTCAAGCGAGCTTAGGGTGCAGCGGGCTGCGTTATTGTATAACGACATTGCTCGTATATCGCCCGTGTCCTGCCTGCTGTAGGTCAGAGGGCAGATTTTCGGCGATTTCAAACGGGGTGGTTTATACCCTTATTACGGCATAAGCGCGTCAAGGGTCACGTTCGTGTTTTCCATGGAGCGGGAGAAGCATGGGACGATCGACGGAATAAGTAACAAGCGAACGCAACTGTTGAGCCAACGATCGATCAAAGCGCCGAGACTCTCGCGTCCCCCGTTCCACATCGGGCACTGTTATCGGGGGCGAATTTTTATCCAAGTGCAACTAATGGACGCACCCTGGGGACAGAAGCGGAAGTGCGTGGAATCATTCGTCCGCAAGTCGACACTTCGCGGAACATCTATTTTAAGGAGCCGAAAGCCAACGGCGACGAAAGATCGTCAAGTCCATCAACGCACCGATCGCTCAAAAGTGTACTCGACGACAATGGAGCTTTAATGAGTCCATAAGGCTACCTGAGAGAAGGTCCGAGGCGATTTCGATCTTCCGTTCGTAAACGGTGCAGCCAGTAGATCGGTGCGCCGAGACTTCCTTGGACATGCTAATGCGAGGGGACGTCCGTGGGACCCCTAAGACTCTCATTACTGTCGAGCCCACGTTCCCGATACGTGCCTCTGTCAGCGCGAAAATCTTTCCCGAAATTTTTCAGCGGTCGGGCCCCATTGAACCCGCAAAGAAGTGCATTTACATGTCTATGCGTTTGGCTAGCTGAGGAAGGGGGAGCTAGGAAGTAGGCCAGGTAGACCTGCCCATATCCTAGAATTTTTAATATTCACCGGCGGCCCGTCGCTTTCGACTCCCCCGAGAAGATTCCTCGCGCTTTGTGGAGCCTCCGGCGGTACTGTGATTGCGGCACTTCCTGCAGAGCGGTGAAAATTGGGAAAGAATACCGTAGGATCCGTTAATTATCTCGTAGAGGTTCTGAGAGCATCGTGGAACGACCGGACAGGGATTCGAGCTTGAAATCAGTCGATATCCTCTCTTCCGAATTTCATGAAATTTCGGTGATAATTTTTCTAGCAAGTAGCACGAAATCGCCGGGCAAAGTAGAGGGAAAGCTATTCCGGAAGAGGAAAATAGAGAGCGCGGTTCTAATTAACGTGCGGGGCGATTTTGGTGGAAGAAACCCGATAGGCTGTCCATAACCGCATTCCATATGCCCAGGGCCGAGGGTAACCGGCCGCCGCCTGGGCCCGCGACCCAGGAAGTAGGTAGTAATTTCGGGCACAAGGCCCGGCGAAATTAGCAGGCAAAGAGCCGAGAGATGATTTTCCAAAATAACACGTCCCGATACAAAGGCCAGGCAATTTCCCGAGCACCAGCTGCTGCCACCTATCTGATTTATCATCTCGCCTACTCCAAGGGCCTGACCACATTATCCCCTTCTATCTTGGCCGTCGAAGAGAAGCGGCCTTTCCAAAACCGATAGACCCACACCTCCGACGAAAACTTGCCGGTTAATTACGTAGAATCATCAAACTTCTTCGGCAAGTCCTTTGGAGAGGATTTCCATAAATCTTGGGTGGTCTTCCACGTGATCCACTTTGATCAGCTGTCAGTTATTCCTGCAAGTCGTCCTGGTGGCTTCGCGAGTATCGCTGGGAACGATAAGAGCAACGGGCATAGCCCTGGAACGCGGTATTGTTTGGCCGTTTGCTTGGAGGAATGCGACCGGAGAGCAGATGGGGGTTGAGAGGGGGTTGTTCAATCGGTTATTGATTGGAAATGTAAGCTGGAGCGCGTGCAGAGCGAGGGGGTGAGTGGCGAAGAGGAAGGGGGTGTGGGGGACAGGGACCACTGCAGGAGCGACCCGACAGATGGCCATTGGTCAGCGGGACCGCGTGGCAAAGTTTGCCAATTGGGGAAACAACTTCGGCCGTCCTTTCGAAATTATTCGATTCTCTAAACTGAAGAATCCTAGCCTGTCCCATCGACACCTGTCGCTACCTCGATTCCAAGTAGTTTCCATATTCTGCAGTTTCACTTGGACTAACCAGGCTCGACTCAAACTATACTCAAAATTACCCAGACCCTCTGCTAATTGGCCACTCTGTTCAAGCCTCTCTGCCTCACTTCCAAATTTGTTTTCACTGCGTCACGGATTCATCCCCGAATAGCCGATCAGAGAATGGAACGTTCGTGACAGTGTGCCGCGGCTCGATCGAGAAATTCCTAAACCGGAGTCGATGGGAGCCATCTGGCAGCGCGAAGTTACAGGCTAGGCGAAAGGACTTTTCGCTGTATCGGTGGCGAAGGTAGCGATTCCCGCTAATCGGTATCAGTTGAATGGGGTGCTAGCGATGGGAGAGACGGCGTTGGTGCAAAGGTCGCTCGGCTACGCGTTTAACGCGGCTGTAGGCGGAACATCGACGCCGCCGATCGTTTACCCAAGGCGGAACCTCCGCGGGATCGCGTCGCCGTGTGTTTTTCCCGCGGCATCCGGCGTGAACGCGCGAGAACGAGCGAGATGAATCTCCCCCACCGTGGACCCGCCTCATCCTCCGTCGGGCTGGGGCCGCGCCAGGATCGCCGCCGCCGCCTCCGTCGCTGGCACGATAGCCAGCCTGGCTCCCTCGCATCCCCCGGGCAATCTTTTCAATTTAAAGTCAAGTATTATGGCTTAAATTGCATTATGGTTTCCTTCCCCACGAAGAAGGTAGGACCGAGAGGAGCAACGAAGGGCGGCTCCTTGTAAGCAAGACTCAATCACGCCGCTTAACCCCTGACCCCTCGGAGCCCGGGCGCGCACACGCACGAGGCACCACCACCGACACGCACCGCGTTCAATTCATCTCGGTGTTGACCGGGGCCGATGCGGCCCATGCACCGGCAATTCCTTGCGCGACACGTGTGTGCGTGGTGGACGAGGCCGCGTCACGGCGCGGGGCACCGCGAAATTAAATCGCCAAGGTCCGCCTGGGCCCACTTACCCTCCACCTAGGACGGTCCGCCCGTGATTCAGGGATGCCCGAGGAGTTCACCTCGCTGGGGGGGACACCGGAGCCACGGCGAATAGAGATCCGAGACCGATGAACGCCTCTACCCAGCCAGCTAGCAGACGCGGATTCTTCCTTTTCCGCCGCATTATGGTGAAGTAGACCAGCGCAAGACCCCGGCCACGGGGACGCGATAAATAAACGCTCGACCGAAGAGCATAATAGCGCCGTCACGCATGCGGTATCGCGATCTCGCCGCGAAAAACCGAATCAAGATAGAAGACACCGACCGCCGGCTACCAGGCCACGTACGTACGTAAATATCCGCGCGAGGTGCGAGCACGAGTTTCCTCGGCGGTCGACGGGCAACCACACGCGTGCACGGTTTCACACGAATGAATGAAACGACCCAGCCCAACCGCGGACCTTGAACTTGCTCGCCGGGGGAAAAAAGTCACGGGCTCCCCTCGCGCACCACCTCTCGCGGCTGTAATAACGCGTTCCGTGCTGTCCATAAGGCATGTAACAGATACCTTAGGCCGAGCTGGAGTGCGCCGGGCCTCTTTTGCTTTTCCCTTTTCCCGTATTACGTTATCGGTTACCCGCCGCAGGTTCCCTGCTCGCGGGGCTCGCCGGCCGCCGCGTGCATTTATCACGTCGCTGCAACCCCGGCCCCGATAAGTATCGATAATTTTCATAGATCACCCGGCAACGGGCGGCCACCTCGCCGAGGAACAATATAGTTAATTGCGAGATAACGAGAGGAAAGCGTACGTAACCTCGGAAAATTACCTTCATCCCGGCGTCGATAGCAGTAAGAACGAAACGCGGGAGTGTGTGTGACAGGTGGACTTTGTCTTCGGAGATGAGTGCAGAGGTGATGACAGTCGGCTGGAAATGGACTGCTGCCCGTCCCGATGCTCCTGAGATCTAAATACAGGGCGTAGGGTGGATGAAGCACCGATCGGTATATGTAGAAAGTTCCGGTGAACTGAGGTTCCGAGACCTGGACAGCTTGGACGCGGCCACGTTTCAACCCCCAACGCTACGAAACACCCTACTAGCTACTGGCACTCTCCGCGGATCGTAAAGCAGCAGAGAATGGAGCGAACTATCCGGAGACACCTCGACGAACGCTACGGCCAACCTAACCCCAGGGAGATCAGCGCCAAGATCACGTTAAGACTCCATTAAATTGCCGATCGGAAGGAGAAGTCCAAATAAGCATCCGCGAGAGTCGCCGACGAGGTTCACGCGCAGGACCCTGATCGCCGGACGTGGAAGCATCCTTATCGTCCTTAACGTTCATAGCGAGCGATCCTTAAGTAATATATTTCCCCGGGGGTAATTGCAGGCAGCGATTTCGTGCGGCTCGTTCGAGATCCGCCCGATACGTCGGACTGTACACCGCGGAGAGCGTGTGTTGCGCGTGCAAGTGTTGGCTCGGAGAGAGTGCCAGGCCGAGCGGGTACGTACGGTAGGTTTTACACGCGTAGGTAGGTACTTATACGTGCCTATCAGACGTAGGTACCTGTATAGACACTCGGGTTCGCCGTTTCGATGGGAGCGAGAGAGGCTCCGACGGTGGCGTTCGGAGCAGGCACCGCGGGGACGGAGCGAGAGAAAGGGCCCGGGCACTGGATAAGAGAAAAACGGGGGAAAGGAGAGAGGCAGGGAACCGAGAGAGCCGAGCAGCACTGATAGAGCGTAACTGACTTCTTGGCCGGTGCATATTACCGGGCTGTTAGAGGGCGGAGCCGGCTGATGAGTTAGCAACGTATTGACTTTATAATAATCACGTTAGCCGGTCCACCGTGATCCCTTGGTATTACGCGGTGGTTCGCGCGGATTCACGTACCGGGTGATTCCGACCGTTCTTCATTCTCGCGAAGCCACGGCCTATCCCCCTCCCGGGATCGCGCTAAAAGTAAGATGGGAAACGATCCTACGATCGAATCGACCGCCGTAATGGGGATCGGCGGTTATTTGTATAGCCCTTCCGTTTAACTTCGTTGCTGGCCGTGCCGTGCACGGGGGGGGGGGGGGGGTTGCGTTTCGCCGGTCCGCCGCGGCCGATAAATCTCGAGTGGCCAGCGTTACAGGGCTGCTATAAAACCGCGGCCCCATAAATCAACGCTCGCGGAAAGAAAACGAATCCAGGAATGGCCGGGACGTCGCTGGGCCCCGATCATTAATATTAACGCCGTCTGTTCGGCCGGGTTATCGCGGAATCGCGCGTCCGTCGATTCGGGAGAGAGGCCGTCGCGACTGGGAATTCGTTGCTCGTACATCGACTTTCGGAGAGCGGTCGACCCGCCTCTGCGCGGAGCCCAGAGCCGCTTCCCTCGGCACCATACGAGATATAGTGGGTGGAAGAAATATAGCGAGGTGCTTGAAGTACGCTCGAATGGCAGAAATGGCCCCCTCGGGAACGCTAACCGCCGAAATCCTTTGATATCGAGGATCATCCGGCCAGGCGTACCTCGACGTGGCGCCACTCGACGGCTAATCAAGGGACGATCGCGCTAGCAACATCGCTGTCGCCGGCGATCCCTCTGATTTTTCGGACGCCGCGCTACAGAGTATCGCAGGGATGCAGATTAGCCACGTAGCAAGAAACACGCGTTATCCAGCGGGGCTATTAAGATCGACGCTGGCAACGGGGTATTAATAGCCGGCCGATAAAAAGGCCCCGGCGGAGGATCAATTATTTTCTTGCCTCACTTAACGCCGACGTTATTTAAGCGGTATCGCGGGCATACATGCATAATGACTCTATTTCAGCAAGGTCGCGAGTTTTTACCGGGGACGTCGATGGCCCGAAGAAGCCCCTCGCGAGGGCTGCAATTAACGGGCGAAAGCTCGGAAAAGTGGCGGCCGGGCATGAAAAGACGCGGCAGTAGGTACCTTGGCCGAGGCAAAGAGAGGAAAGCGGCTGGCCCCGGGAACAAATAAATCGCCGCGGGAAGCTTGTTGCTCTATTTGAGCTTCCTGTCGTACCGGCGGATGCGCGTGAATACGTAACAACCACGGAGCCTCGTTCTCGCGTGCTTCCTTCGCTCCTGACAGCGGCCAAAGAGAAGCCGTGAAGGATCAACCGAACTGCTAATTAAGCGGCACAGCCTGGCAGAGGAACTTCAGCCGCGATCTAAGTTGCATAGTGGATGGAAGGAATATAGCCAGATCGTAAAAGCGAGCGGTAAAGGGTGGAGGTGGTAGCGCATTCGTCCGCCAAGTGGAGTAGTTCAACTTTTATCAGCCGGGATAAGACTGCTTCCTAAATTACAACAACTGCTGATGGATTGCTGCTCGAAGAGTATCGCTCGATCGTTACATAGGTGTCTTAATCTAGTTTCCTCGCCCGCTACGTTCATAAGCTGAAGAATACGCGCGCTTCGTGGGAAGATACCGTCGAGCCTTGGCTGATTATAGTTAACAGAGTTTAGTAGCAGGAGGCGAAGTCGCAAATTGCTTTCGTATCGCCCGGTACACTCGCGTCTCGGAGCCGGTAACGGTCGGCCGATGGAGTGCTGGCTGACCTCCAATCTCACCTCAATTTGCCTACACGCCGCCATTTGCGTCAGCGAGAACGCCGACCAGCCGCCTATCTAAAATTATGATCTCAAAAAATGCCCACGTTGCGCGCGAGCCGACCAACAACGGCACGTCCCGCCGACGTAATCGATTAATTATGGTAAATCGCGGGTTATTATAAATTTTAGAGGTAATTGGTACCTCCTCGGAGCCGCGAGATCTCGCGAGTCTTAAAGCAGCCGTGTTCGAACGGGGCCGTTGTTGCCAGCCGCGAAGATGCCTGCCGCTGCCGCGGGAATCCCGCAACACTTTCCACCCGATCGTTTATTAATTTTTAATGCAAACGGCGGCCTCGATGCCTCCGCGGGAATGCAAGTAACGCGATCGACGTTTCTTCCAGTCACCGCGAGAAAATCCGATGAGACGCGGATGGAGAAATGTGCAATCCTCTCGCGAATGATGAAGGACAATGAATTTTCGCTACGCTTTATTCTGTATATTCTGAATACTTTACACCGAATTTGCGGTTAGTGTCAACGCTGGAATTAGACATATTGGCTAATCATCGACAGATTTCGATTGAATCGCCCGACAGTGGCACGAACTAATTAACCCTTCGATTAACTCGCCGCTTCCTGAAAACAGCTCGCGAACTGTCGAAACCTGCTAGCGCTTTATAGCCCGATGCTAATTTGCGGCGAGCAGCTGCTTTCGGCGAGCGAGTCCACGCGACCGCCTCGAGCTTTTTGCGACAGCTCGCTACAGCGTCTCTTTGCTTATTAAAGCGGCTCATCAATTATGAGAGCGTATCTTATTTCTTTCTCGCCACCAATCGTGGCTTCCCTCTAAAAAATTCTTGAGATCGAACCTTGATCCGTATTGGGAGATTCTATTGCAATTCAGGCTTGACCCACACCGCAAAGGAGACAAAAATGTCACACAAATGCACGAAGGGAAACTCTCCATAGTTAGATTAGAATTACCTTTGCGCAATTTCTTCCTCCCCGAAGAGAGCGCGATACGAGTGACCCCATAACCGCCCCCCTTAACGTGCTCCCCGATAAAGCTCGCGCAACCTACGTAACGCTTTTTTCCTCCTCCATACTGCAGATTTACCGTCTGAAGTATTACCATTAAATGGAAAGCCTTGTCCCGCTCTTAATTGAATTTTCGAGCGCGGGGTCGCGAACGCCCGCTCCGAGCGAGAGCTTTTAGCAGTTCGAAACAATTCGTTCGGCCATAAAACTTGAGCGCGACTTCAGTCACTATAAATCTGAACGCTTAACTGCGTGGCGATAAATCACAGAACTTATATGAGAGCGGCGGCTATAGATCGGGAAACTGCGAAACTCGTCGCGTACATCTCTTCCCCTCGATCCGCCGGCAAAATTCCCGCTAAAGAATCGACCCAGGCGCAAAGCAGGCGTCTTCATCGCTCGGCCACCGACACCGCGCCGGGATATTTCTGCGCCTGGCAAGAGGCAGGCGGTTAAATCAGAATTCAATTTGAACGACGTTCGAACAGGGAGATCCCCATAGAAGATACGAAATATTCATGGCGAGAATACTTTATCGCTGTTATTCTTAGACCCCCGGCATACGGCCTTCCACAAACACGTTGCACGCTACGATCGCCGTTCCACGCTGCTTGATTGCAGTTGCTTGCCAACTGGCAGTACGTCCTAGAACATTTCTTTCAGCTCCCCCTCCGCGCTATCCCCTTTCCGCTTTCGTTTTCATTTAGAGAATTTAGACGCCGTCCTTGAGACGGAGGCTTGCCCGTGCACGGATCAGTTGGTGGACTCTGGCCGAGTTAATAATCGTTCGCAAGGCGTGCTCGGGGCCCGCGAACAAGCCCTAGGCCCTCGCGAAAGGAGCATTGACACGCCGCCAGGCAACGCGCCCTGATCGATTTAGCGCCAAATGTCGCCGTGTTTTACACGCGGCAATAATGGTCGAAATCTATGTAGCCAATATTTCAAGCCACCCTTTTCTCGCCCCGTCCGCCTCCCCTGCCGTCGTATATATGAAACGTTCGTGTACACCAGCGTAGCCCCGGTTATTGGCTCGCATATGGCCGCTCCTCGATATTTCAAAACTGCACGGTAAAATGGAAGCAGGAACGACGTAGCGGGGGCCGCGAATAATTTCGGGGAAATCTAAGAGGGTCGCGAAAAGATCAGACCCCGGAGGTGGTACTGATGTCTGTTAATTAATCAGCGCCGAGGTGATCGTTCACGGTCTTCATTTCTGCCGGCAAACGTCCGACCAGTCGAGGCGCGTCAGGCACGCGAAATTATTTGCCCCAGGGTTGGCCGAATAAACGGAATTTAAATACCTCGGAGGGAAGAGGGCGATCCAGGCGAGAAGAATGATACTCCCAGGGGAGAGATACATCCGAGAACGGCGAGAAAGGATCCTTCCGTAACCGGGCGGCGTAATTTACACGCGACGAGACTACGTTACACAGTTCACTGACTTCAAAGATTACTTTTTAAGAGGCGCTTGCCCGCGATCCTTCTTCCTCCGTTCAACGTCCCCTCGCCTCTCGCGGGAGAGAGAGAGCCGTTACTCAACCACGCGTGGACGTTATTTCGCAGTGCCCCACCAGGTGAGCACGCGGCGAGAAATTAGTTCGGTTGCCTCGTTGTAAGGGGCACACCGAAAGAAGAGAAGATTCTCGAATGTCTACTGGCACGGGGTGCACCGAAGTTATTGATAGTATGCGCCCATTCACCCTCGACATTGTTTTAATCGTTCCAGTGATTTATCGTTCGACCTTTGCCGATTACAGTCGAGCAATACAGGTCCATTTAAAAGCTGGTGCCCCCGAAAGGATCGTCGCGTCGACACATGTCCACGGAGCCCGTGGGTCTGAGATATTTTAGGGTGCTATCCCTCATTCTTCGAAAACCGGCCAGTGCATATGTCGGCGCAAAGAAACATAATGTTATCAGGCTGTCCAGGCGAGTGGCGGTGGTCAGACAAGGACGAAGTCCTCTGGGGGACCTCGCCCCCGTTCTCGTCCACTTCGTCCTTATTGATATACCGAATAAACACACTTGGCAGCTAGGCGGGATAGCTTTGCGAGGCAAATAGACTCACGAAGGGCCGCGCACTTCGACGTGTATCCTCTCTTAAAGCAGAGACGTCCAACTGAGCTCCTCTCCGATACGATTCTGCTCGACCACGATGTTTTGAGAATTCCGAAGAAACTTTAATCTGAAACGATAATAACACGTATACCTTGCAAAGACACTGGCAGACCGAAGGAAAGAGAATTCTAAAAAAAATGAAACGACTACTTAGCTCGAGTTTATCCTCACCTTTCTCTCGAAAAATTACCAAGCAATTAAGAATCAGCCCTGATAAACAAGTCACCTACCCCCGAGGTACTTGAAAGTCGAAATCCAAGTCGACGTTACTTTGAGAATCGTCTACGGCTCGCGTTTCAACTGGCTTTCAACTTTCGACCCTTATCGATCGACTAAGTCTTAGCGCACCTTGACCATCGGTGGCTCGACGGTAAATAAAGATGGGTGGTTTTCCCATCAGCCCGCACACGCGCACCCCCTCGTGTCGCGCGGATCTCTCCGTGTGTGTGCGAGCTCAGACGGTTTTAAATTCCGCGAGTCAAAGCGATGTTTGACATGGAAATGTTGAACGATGCATTAAACATGCCGCGCGGAGTGCTTCCTCTCTTTTCCACGGGAAAAGAGCAAGAGAAATCCACCCCCGCCGCCCCTTCGATCGTATTGCCGACGAAAGAGGCCTGATCGCCCCCTCCCCCCGCGCTATTGTTCGAGCAATGTTTATTTAAGCAAACGAAAGGAGCGGTTCTATGGACCGAATCCACCTTCCTGGACGCTGCTGGACCGTCTTCCGGTTTGGATCGATAGTCGGCCGATGGCTCGCGCTCTTCGCGAACCAACGCCTTGGACGAAGCGACGCTTCCTGGCCACGTTTCTGTATCGAGAGTTTTAATTAATCATCCGAGTCCGACTCGATTATCGAGAAATTTGATCGAACTCTAGGCAAGGTTTAAATCACGACCAGATAAAAACGTAGATCCCTAATTTCGATTATCTATAGCGATTACCGGGCACATTCGAGGAACTTCTGTTCGTTAATACAATACCGAGAAGGATCTGGAGATTCGAAGTCGAATTTATCCTGGTCGCAGCGTAGAATTCGCCATTGTGTCCCGACGAATTTTTCAAGGCAGGTGCCCTTCCGTAGGCACTACCTACAAAGCGTCGCAGTGTCCCGCGAAGGCATCAATCGTTATCAGTTGCGCAGGGAGAAAACGACGAGACGGTACAGAAGCGCCGCGAATCAGAGGATCGTGATTGTCGGAGGCCACGTTTCGCCGAGGGTCGGAAGCACGCACCTGCTAGGGGCAATTTCGCTGGACCTTTCCGTAAAAGGAGCAGCCCTCCATTGTCCGGCAAATGACATCAAGCTTATTGCATTATTTAAAGAGGCTCGCCTTCGGGCAGCTCTAAGTCGCTGACCCTCCGGTTTCACGGAGTGTCGGCGCTGCTCCTTGGCAAAGTGACGCTCGCAATCTCTTCGTGCATCGTAACGGCTCAATCTTATCATAAATTTGCAAGGATAATAGAGGGGAGTTGAATGTAGATCCCGCTTGAACGTTGCATTGGAATTTCGCTTGACTCCCTTGCAAGCTTTGTTCGTTCATTTAATTTGTTACCTTATGCTGATGATAGACAGATTCAGCAAGCTAGGATCGAAACGGTCACGATAATGCGAGAAGGCTCGATTAAAGGATACCGCAAGGACTCACCGGGCGAAATGCCGAGTTTCACGTGGAGGCTGCTCGGGCTCCTGTGGTCGGGGGTGGTCACGGGGGCGGCAATGGGTGGTGACAGGTGGGGGTGTGCCGGTGTACCGCCACCTGTCGTCGTCGTGGTAGTCGTGGTGGTGCAGGGATTTAGGGGTGAGGTCCTCTTGAAAGACTGCTCGGTCCGCCACGCGACCTCGTTATCGCCTATCCAAACTTTACCTGCGGAAGAAAAAGGCGCTTGGTATTAATGTGACAATATTAATAATTTAAACAGTGATCGATAGACCTCCCAGGGCAAATGGAAATCTGGCGGCGGCTCGCGCGCGTGTTCCCGAACGAAAAGAACGGGGAATTATTCGTGCGCGCGCACCGCTATCGACGTCAGGATCAAGTTGCAAAAGAGGTTCCCGAAACAAATTCCCCATCCCTCTTCTGTATTAATATAAGGCGCGCTGGGGTCTTTGTGTCCGTGCAGAAAATGGCTTCGCCGCCCCTTCACGAGCCCGCGTAATTAGCAACCCTCCGAATCCCCTATTCCTGCCAGTTTTCCCGGCTTTCCCTCGTTTCCCTTAATTTCTGGGAACAATGCCTGCTCTCTGGATGTTGTTCCACGATGCAGTGTCTAATTACATCGGGGTGCAGAACGCTTCGGAGTCTGTCTACGGGGTGTATCGAATTCTCCTGGCTCCAGACGCGACTGCCATTAAAGAAGAACGGTAACAACATCCCCCCCCCCCCCCCAACAGGCAATCAAGTTCTTCGTACAAAATTTCATTTACAATTGTACAATGTTTATTACCGCTATTGTCGTTTATGCACAACTTGGACAACGTTTGGAATTGTTGGCGCCTGATGAGGGAGGTTTGCAGAGCGAATTCTTTCCTCAACGTGCAAGTAACGAACCTCGGCTGGGAGATCCGAATTTCCCCGACACCCCGTACGTGACACAGCGAGACCACGGAACACGCAAATACCGTATCACCCCCGCATACGTGGGACGTGAGTCAGGCTCGGTATTATTTGCTTGATGAATGATTTAGCCGGAGAGACTTAGCTCGGGTGCGTCTCGCACCCCATCTCCTCTTTCCCTCGCTAACGAGGGTGAGAAAGAGGAGCTCCACGGCCGAGAGCAGAGAAGCGAGGAGAGAGAGAGAGAGAGAGAAGCGTTCGAAGAGCGAAACGAAGGGAAATACGGAGAGGGTGGAAACCAAAGTCGTTGGTGGCGATTCAGAGACGGTGGGAGGATGGAGGGAGCGAGAGGAAACGTTTGCAGAGAGGAACGAGAGCAGGAGGAAAAGCGGCGGGGCTGAAGAAAGTGTAGCTGGCGCTAACTAAGGGCGTCGGCTAATCAATATCATCAGAGAATGGCCGCTGACCTCCGTGGACCCTCCATTGTTCCGTATGCCAACTTCGCCCAGGCTTACCAGGCTGAAACGAACGACTCCATCTTAGGTTCCGCGTGGAGCACGGACCTCGATACCTTCGTCCCACGAGTTAATATTGATCCGGGCCCCTAATTAACACCCCTCTTTCTCCGTCGAACCATAACAGCGATCGGAATATCCATCGCCGTTGCATTATTACGGTTTGCCGCTGGTAGTATCGAAGCTGCAATATTGAATGTTGGCTGGATGGCATTTCCACGATAGCGAGGTGGCCTGCGGCGTGTCTCCAGGCCACGATTCGAGCGAGACCCACGGCACGGAACAACGGTTCCTTTAATCTCGCGGTGTTTGCATGCTCCCCCGGTCCCTTTCCACCCGACGGAGACAAACGGAACCACCCCTCGAGGGGCGGCGAAAGAGGCGCGCCTTCGCCTGCACGGCCTGGAAAATTCAATTACATTTCGCCTCGCGAGAATCGCGTCACGCGCCTGCTCGTTCGCGATCTGCGAGGCTGCCGCTTTATTGGTGGATGCCTCGGGTACCTGGAGCTAATCGATTGAATCGCTATTCTTTGCCGGCGGTCGCGGTTATTAGGCTCGTGAACTCCTGCCCGGCGGAGGGACAACTGAACGATGGTTATCGCATTAGCGTTCCTCGCGTGGAAAGGTAGGCAATAGTGGCCGCGTCACGAGCACCAGCTCGCTCGCGAGAGTGAAAGCGTTTCCGGCCTCGGGGATTTTGTTCGCGCGAGTTGACGACGGTGTAAGGCTCCTGGCACGATTCGATCCACCGAGCCCGGCGATCCAACGTTCACCGACGCGCTGCTCTACGAAACGTCGATGGGCAGAACAGGTATTTCGACGCGGCACCTCGCGGGATGTTATCCGAGACCCGGAATCGAATTACCAGAGGATGATGGGGGTATGTTTCCGTGAAAACAGCGTCCCCTCTCAATAAAATGTCCCAAGAATATGGACTCTCGAAACGCTAGCGAGGCGAGACCAGTTCGCATAAACAGAGCCATCCATTTCGTGATCGTGCCCCCCCAACCTCCCCCAGCGACGAGGGGTGGTTTCTCCCTTTGCATTCCCCTCGCTCATTCGTCCAGGCGGGCGCGAACTCCATTCACGGGTTTATCACTGTCCAGATAACAACGATTTACCTATGGACGCCTGTGTCCAGTATTTCCCAGGGTCCGACGGGGGGACACCGGGATAAAGTAAGGGACAGGGGCAGAGGGAATGAGGAGAGCAGAAGAGGGGCGATCGAAAGGGGGGTGAGAGACGGCCCAGCCACCTTGCATTCAGAAGTATTTCACTTTAACGGCCCTCCGGGGGATTGGCTGACCCTGGACGGGGACCCTTCACCGTTTCAGCATAATGGACCTCTACATTACTTATTCGTCCTGGCCAATGTCCTGCCAGAAGAGTCCGGCGACCGCGCTCGTTTCCACGTCCTTCCATTTCCGCGCGCGATTAATCGCGGGGTTGGCACGAGCCTGCATCGCTCCACGATTCCCAGCAGCCATTCCTCGTTCGGCGACGGCGAGCCGGGGGTGGCGTATCCCTAGTGTTGCAATTAGAAATGTCGCGGTTGGAATAGCTGCACGGCTTCTCGATTCGAATTGCTGTAAGCTAAATGAATCCACGGATTCCCGAGACCCCGTGCAAACCCATGCTCCTGGAATCGAGCTAAATTCTATTCAGCATCGATCTGAGCGGCTTTTAACAGCCCCCCGAGCAATTTCAATCCCATCTCTCCCGACCTTTCTCGGTGGCCGAAAATTCCCAGCTAATTGGCAGGTGGCGGGCGCGGCGGCCCCGGCGACACTACCGCCGTCACGTACCACGCAATCTCACCCGAAGCCGGAATCCCTGCAGAGGAAGGCTTCCGGTCGACGTGAGATTTCGTTCGGCTGAGTCGCGGGCGACGACAGCCCCGAGCGATCCGCTCTCCCGCGGTACTCGAAAGAATTGAAAATTCCTGCTCGTCCAAGGGTTGAAGAGGTCGACGAGGGGTGGCCGGCCGCGGCGGGGCGGGGGCCGGGAAAAGTCGAAGGGGGAGGGGGAGGGAGGAAACGGACGCGGATAAAGCGTTCGATATAAGATTAATAGTGGAGGCCGGTGACCGAGCCTGTACACGTCGACGAGGGCGGCGGGCTCCGGGGCTATATACGATGGTGATTCCTCTTTGAAGGTGGAATTGTGGGCAGTGGCCAAATTGAATCCTGCTTAGGACAGGCGAAGGACGGGAGGCCGGGCCCTCGAGCACTTTCTCCAATAAATAAATTGCTCGACGTTCCTTCCGATTCGCGCGCCCGCGCGAATTAAAATCCTCTACCGATCTCCGGTCACCAATTCCGATTCCGACGGTTCCTTGCTCGAAACGCAGGTGCACCGTGGATGCTCCCTATCGTTCCACGCATCTGGAGACACGATGAAAGGCTAGATCGACGGCGAGACAGACGTTACGACGTGTGAAAAATTCCTACGGCTCGGTGTCTATAGTTCGACACTCGAACCTCTGATCCACCTGTCGACGGTGTCTCGAGATTATTTCGTCGGCCACGTGCCGCTGGGGCCAAGGTACCGATAAGGGGAATCACGAAAATGCAAGGAGATAAGAGGGCGGCGCGACGGGAGAAGACGCCACCGCTTCCCTTATTCCTATGCACGTGCATGCACGTAGTGTGTGCCTCTGAATGTGAACGACCTTTAATCGGACGTCGGTCTTCTCTCCGGGCGACCCAGGCGGAGGATATGTAACGCCGAAACCGTGACGGCGGCCTAGCCGTTCGAACCCACCTATATCTGTACCCGCCGTTTCGTGATTTCAATAATAGCGAAGATAAAGCACGCCGGGCGATCGCGTCACGTAGATGCTCGAGAGACGGTTAATCGTGGGCGAGATCGGCGCGAAGCTCCGGCAACGAAACAGAGACGGCATCGCGTGAAACTGTTATCGTTATCCGGGGCGATCGGGCCTCGCCAAACAACGAGGAACCGTCTCGAGACACGCGTTTATCGCGTTAATTGCTATTTCATTCAAACGAAATTACTGAACCGAGCGAACCGGCATCGGGGCGTTCGAGCATCGTCGAGATAGAGCGCCGGAGGAAGAGCGATGCCGTCCGGGGCAGGAATTTCTTTTATCGATAACGATGTAAGTTAATTGTGCCGGGGTAATTAAATTACACCGAAAGATTCATTAAGATGACGCATTATAGTGGAAAATTTATGCTGTTTACTCTGGAACTAATAAAGTGGCTTTATCTAGAAAAAGAATCCGATTATCAAGCGCGTTACTCCTACGGTCAGATAATAAACACTAATACGCTTCTACGGGATTATTAAGGGGGCGGGGGGAAAGAAGTCGAAGACGCGCGCACGGGAAACGTGGTCACATTGTATTATCGTCCGTCACGATGATACGGTTAATGTTTAAAAACGTCGATAGATAAAGCCGATTAGAATCGGAGCCCGGGCGTAATCTGCGCGTCATCCTCAATTTCGAAACGGGATTCGTGTAGAGTGTCTCGGCCGACCTCGCCACGAGAAATAATATTTACAAGACAGATTATACGACGCCGCACGGCCGCCGACTCTCCCCTTCCTTTTATCCGCGTTCCCTTGAATTCCAAAAGGGAACTCATTTCGCTGGAAGGAGAAAAGACAAAGGATCGGCATTCATCGCGAGAGAACGGTTTCCCTATTTCTTGCCGGTTGCCCTTGTCAGAGGGGCGATCGATAAAGCCAACCCCCTCCCGCCGCACCCTGCTCCTAGCTACCTTAACGCTCGTCCACCCTCTCCGCGTGTACGCTTTTCCGTACGTCCACGAAAACGCACCGGCTTTGAACTCCGAAATGCACTGTCCCCCGACGATCTCCGTTTCGCCCCGCTGGGAATACTCCGGTCGATCGACGTCCTCCGCGTATGCAAAACGATCGCCCCGATCTCGCGAGAGACTTGCTACGATCGTGGATCAGATTGCTGCAGAAAGGAGCGTCGAATGGGATTGCGATCGGTACGAGGAGCACGCCATTATGTAAATGCCAGCTACCTGGCTCGGTGGCAGCGGCCAATAAAAGCCGTGAATAATAAAAAGGTGTTCCGCGCCAGGGGCTGTGCGAGGGGATCAAACTGGACGGGAAGGGTTGTGAGCGCAAGCGCGAAACCGCCCTCCGCGGAGGGGTTGCGAGAAACCACCCTTCGACATAACTCCTTTCGACCGACACCTAGCCAATCTGCATGTAACTCGCGCCCCCGACGCCATTTTGAGAGAAGTTTAAAGCGAAAGGGGAGGGTACTTTACAACCCTGCTCGGTCACCCCTTGGATCAACTCTATGGAGAACGGACGCGCCGCAGAAGGAAGTAGTATTTATTTCCTCTCCCCTTTAACGATATAAAACACTGTTCCTCAACTGTATCAAATATTTCCGAACATACTATCTGCGGCTGAAGGGACACTGGGGCTCGTCGCGAATGCCACACATTTTTTTTCCAGGGAGAAAAGATACAGGGATACGCCTCGATTCTCTTGTGAGCACAGCTGAATGTTTATGCCTGCGGGTCGGAGTCGACGTACCGTGTCGGGCATCCCTACGGGGCCGAAATAGTCCGAACGCGGGTACAAAAGTAGAATTCTGGAAAGCACGCAGCACCCTTTACGCGATTCCACCCAGCTGGCTCCAGGCAAGGGACAATTAAACATCCAAACGCGGTCTGTCATCTTCGAATACAAAACCACGGCCCCCGAACATCATCCAGACTCACGTAGCCTCGGTACGGATTAAAGGACCGACAGTTTCGAAGGTAACTATACATAATTTCCGTGGACGCGACTGGAAGGGGCTAATCGACCACCGGAGAACAATTCGCATCCGCAAACAGCCCGGGAAACAGGGGAGGCAGGGCACGAGCGAACGTTTTCCATTAAGATGAAAGATCCACTCGAGGACCAGAATCTACGCTGGCGACGCAACTTCAAAGGGGTGGAAAACGCGGAGGGCTGAGGCGGAGAGGGGTGACGGTAACGAGGGAAAGGGGAGTAGACTAGTCGGGTAGCCGATTTTAAAATCACAATGGCAGACACACGTCGACGGCGTCTAAACCATCCGCTCGCCTCTCCTCACCCCAAAAAGCCGGCTGGCTCCGTCTGTTCGCTCCCTGTCCAAGCATCTGCGTCCTATTCCGCTCCTAAACGCTTCTTCCTGCGCGCGTACCGGCGCACACAGGCAAGCGGCGTGCGTGTGACGGCACACAGGCAGGGGAACAGCGTGTAGAAAGGTGCGTGGCACGAACCCAGCACGCGTTTCGATGGCCCCGCATCGGTCCCGTGCAAGGATTCCGCAGGAATACAACCCCTACCGTCACCTCTCGCGTCGAGCATCGCGAGGGACAGAGAAGGGGGGCTGGCCGCCCCTTCCTCAAACATTTTAAACCTTTTTTATTTCTTTCTCTCCAACCCCCTTCTCCTCTCGCGTGGCGAGGCTGCACTTTAACGACGCCACGACTTTCGAGTCGGGGGAAAAAGGGTGGCGGCGCAATGGGGTGGCTGCTGTCTGCCGTTACGCGATTTTTTATTTTTCATTCGGTTCCGGAGGGAGGCGCCGTGAAGTTAGGAGGCGCAATCGTTCGATCCCAACGCGATTCGAGAGATCTGAGTGCTTAATAAATGAGATGCCAATCGCCGACGATGTCAGGAATCACAAGTGAACAAGCAACGAGGAAGAAAATAAGGGAGGAACAATCGGCGTATCGTTTCCTTCTGTTTCTCCCTAAAGCGGCGAAAACAGGAACAAACGAGGTTTCTAGAAAATCGTTTAGCAGTTGCCGGTTTAATTGGCATGCGAGAGGATGCGGGGCCTGTGCGCACGCACGGTGCACCAGAAAATGATCGTTTAATGACGAGGCAGAGGGAAGGGGAGAGGTTCTGCCGCTTAATTATGATAATTCGCTGGTGTTTGGGGCCCGGTCGATTCGCATTAATCGCGAAACCACGGGCAATTCCGCAGGGTACCGCGGGGCCGCGCGCGAGCTTGCACAGCGGCGAGATCGAAATTGGCGATGCATTTATGCGCTCGCCGCGGATGCACGTGGGAACAGAGCCGATAGATAAGGCAGGCCGGCGGGCGGACTGCTTATTAAATTCCTGCTGGCTTCCCGGCCAATCGCCGGCAATCATCTCGCGCACCTCCCAGTTTCTCTTTTTCACTTAGTACCTAATTAATCTCCCGGTGGCTTCGCGACTCGCGCCTCGTTACTTTTCCGTCGACGTTTCCTCGCGGAGCCGCGATCCTCTTATCAATCTCCCGCCACGATATATTCATCATCCGGCCTCGTCCAAACTCCTGGCACCCCTCTACCGTCGATAGAATAGAAAATCAACGAACACAAAATCCTTGCCTTGAATCGCGGGCAATTACGAGACCTACGTACTTTTAACGTACGCGTTACTCGCAATGAAAATGTGCCGCGAATGCTTAATACCGTCGCTGCCTTTTCCATTGTTTCCCCCGCGGCGCGACCGACTCGCGAATAAAAGGGAAAATTATCATCGCGTGCTCGCCCGCAGCGGATCGATACCGCGGGTAATTACGCGCAAACCGAGATGGGCGCCTCGTTAGAGTGATTATATGTCTTTATTTAGATTAATCGCGATTGCCGGTCGGCGCAGCTGTGCATAACATAACGCTGCTAAAGGATGAATTAAACCATCATGGAACGAGACGAAGTTAGACAAGCGTTACGCGTGCTGCCGCGTCCGCGGCGCGGCGCGGCCTGCACGCGTCAGCTCCTCTCGGCCACGCTGGCCCGTGAATAAAAAACGCAGAAAGGGACTGAAACGTGGCAGAAAATCATTTCTTATTCCGCCTCGCCGGTCGTGGCCTTTCCTCGCGTCCTGCCCGCGAGCTTCATAAATATGACTCCGGGCATTTTATTTCACCGGCCGTTTCGTGGCTTAATTAAGGCGTCCACACTCCCGCGAAGCCCGTTGTTACGCAGCCAGCGTGGTCTCGCGTCTGGCCTCGATGCGCCGTTTTCCCTGTAGAAAACGAGCGCTCCGAGGAGTTCCTCCCCCCCTTGCCCCGCCCCGGCCGGCATTCATATTCAAATGGAAACGTTAATAACCGTTTTTGCTTTGCATTCCACGTTATGGCGGTGCGTTACGATGCCCGCGGAGAGTAATGATTCCCCGTCTTGCCCACGGCACGATGAAAGGCACACGGTAGCAGAGATTTACGATCGTCTGAATAGATCGTGTAAAACAGCTGGAATCCCACGTCGGAAACAAATGTCGGGCTAATACTTCGGTTTTCCACTTCGGTACTTTCGAAACGTTTGGAATCAGGGGTACCCGCAGATTTAATACCCGGCTGCCGGTTGCTACGCGAAAAGATGCGATTCAGTTTCTCGCGCGCACCACGGCGCACGACTCTTTCCAGTTCCCAAAGATCGATTCTCTAAACAGATTCGATACTGAAGTCCAAGCTGAGATCGTTCCGGTGCGGCTCGAGGCCGCGACGCGAAGCGACGGGAGGGAGGATCGCGCGAGCAGCGGGGACGAGTCCAGGCGAAGAAAGTATCGGAAGAAGAAGAGGAAGAAGAGCCGAGCAATAAATAAAATAACAAAGAAAAAAAACAAAAAGGACAAGGGGGATCTCGGAGATCCTTAAAGCAAACTGCCCGCCTCGGAGCTCGGCCGAGCGGGGCTTGGAGGGGTGAATTCGTCGCCCGATAACCCGATTGGCCGGCCTGGCCGCCAATGCAACCGCGCTCTCCGCGAATGCAATCGGCCGATGCACTTCTGCCGCCGCGTGGATGCGTGCGCGCGAGTGCGTGCCCGCGATCCGACGAGTCCCTCGTGCATGCGTAATGCATCGACGGTGAACGTAGTTGCGCGCCGTTCCATCGGCTGTGCGCGCATTCTGCCGCATAGAATGGATCCCTGTGCGCGCGGGCTCCTCCGCGTGCGAGTGAATCCGACGCGGCCTGCGTCCCGCGCGTTCGTATAAATGAGTTTCTCGCATTCGAGGGTGTATTATTTCCCTGTGGCTGTGTGCGCGCCCCGTAGCCCGTTCGAATACGTAGGTGCGCGCCGGCGGCTGCGTACGTGAGAGGAGAGACGAGTGTGCGAGAAACCCCGTAGGACAGCGGCAAAAACTGGTAGCCCTGCGGACCGGTCGCCCGTATTGCCATTGCGGGTTGCTCCTCTCTACAGGCCAGACTTCTCTCTTGATCGTTCTGTTGCGTCTCCGCGACCGTGCAGAGAGAGGGGTGGGGGGGGGAGGGTAATGCCGGACGATCGAGGGAGGACTTTTCTCACGGAGCGACGCGACGGCGACGGGGAGAAAGAAGAAACGGCCGGGGAACGAGCTCGAGACGCTCCAAAGGACGCCTGCGAGATGCTCAAAGCCCTCTGGCTTCACGATTCGGTAAGGATTCGATACGTTCTCGTACGATTTTCGCGATTCCCGCTGATAAATACCACGTCTCGCGGTCCCTTCGGAATTTACCTGACGGGAGCCTCGATATGGCTGCTCGCGAGATTTCCGGATCAGGTATGGTAGTTTCGAGGCTGATAAAGGCCTCCGCGAGAGAGCAACTGAACGTGTCGCTTTGACTCGAGTATATTTCGCTGATTCCGTTTGAATTCGCAGGCACCTCGACGCGCTGCCTCTGAAGCTCGGGCCGCGAGGAGTGAACTTGCCGATGGAAATCACTCCGCCGGTCGACATTCGGTTAATTACCGGCAGCCAGGACTGCCAGTTCGCAACACGCGAGCTCTTTGTCGTCCTGCCAGCGACGGGAGTTAATTGCCGTGACGTCGCGTTATGTCACGGAAAGTAAAGGCTTACCGGGTACACCTTCGCCGATTTCCCTTCTGCGCTGAGTCAACTAGCCCCGCTCTGCGATCGATATTTGCGCTGGGATCCGACGCGGACCAGGCAAGTCGTTTAAAGGAATTTCAAGCTGTAGCGGGTCGCCTCGAAACGCGCGAGTTCCACGAACGATTTGAATTCTTATCGGGCATTCCTTCGCAGGAAGTACCGATAATGCGTATCGCTACGGAGTCGTCTTTAAAAGTCGTTTCTTCGACGAGGGCACCTGAAATTCCACGGTGTACCTGACGATCTCGAGGCCGGATCCAGTCAAGTCCCATGGCACATGCTCAAAGGGCCCGCGTTACATGTAATCCGTATCGACGGCCGCGATGATGCACGGCTGATAAGGACCGCGTAACCGTGTGCGTGCATGCGCGCTCGAGAGAGCCCTGATAACGAGCCGTGTCGAGGGCGCACCTTGGTTTTACATGTTTTAACAGTCAATAAGATTATCGCTGAGTAAGTGTCGAATAAATCAAACACCGTTGCGCGAGCAAACTCGCGCCGTATCGATAACCTCGATGAGACGTGGAACGCTGGTCTCGGTGCTCCGATTTCGAAACGCTCTTAAAATGCGCGGTCAGGAGAGTTTCTGGCACCGAATTCAACGCCCATCTATTCCCTTCGATTCATCTAGGTATCTGTTCCTAGGAGAGATTGCTAACAGCAGTTTCTTTGATTAGTCAAACAAGAATGTCACTGTGTCTCATTGAATTCCGTTTATCAGCCAGCGACGGATCTAAGCGTTATTGGCTCCGTCCAAGCTGAGCGCCGACCGCGACGCTCGCCTCGTAATCCCTTAATCGGGATACGATCGTTTAATACCGTTATCGGGCAGCAACGATCGTCCATCGCTATCAAAGGGATCCTCGATTCTCGAATTTCAATCAAATCGCTAATTCCGCAGTTGAGGCCTCGCCCGGCTAAAACCGCAATCGGTCGATATCGATCAACTTTTAAAGCTTTCCCCGCCCGTTCGAATCTACTTTCCTCTTTGTCACTGTGTCATCGCTGGATGAGTATCGGCGGTGGCACTTTTCTTCCCCCTCTAACATTCTCCATGGAGAGTGTTCTGCGAGTGGGGCTATCGATTGATCGAAGGGCGGTTTCACCGGTCGGGGTAAGTTTCGTTCGATGATCGTACGGTGGCCAGGCCGAGGAACAAAAGGAACCTGAGAAGAAACGTCCCCGGGGAGATTGGTACTCCTACCTGGCGAAAAAGTGGATGATTCTCGTTTCGAATTGCGACTCGTGTTTTCCGAGACCTTCCTTTTATTAGGATATCGTCTTTTCGGGTATTCTTACTCGCTGCCACATTTCTGCGTAGCTTCTGTTTTCGCAGCAGAAATCCCGCGAAGTCTCAGCAGCATAGAAAGAATATCATCCTCACAGTTTATCCGATCCCTAAACTTTTGCACGTCGAATCGAGCTAATCGCCCTGCGGGACCGACCTTTTTTCCCCCCGACCACCGTGATTTATCATTCACGAATACAAAATACACAGAACATCGGCAGGCAGTCGAGGAGCATGAGAATTTTCGTTGGAATCCACAGAGAACTTACTATCTACCGGCTCCCGAATCGTAAGCGACCCCCCTTCCCAACGACCGAGCCCCCCCCGCTCGGCGAAAACGCGTAAAAACTGTGTGAAAAAGCGTTATTTTAGGGTGAAATTCAACGCTACACGGGCGTTTTTTTTTCGGTTAAAAAGGAGACCCGATTCGAGAAGGATCGGGGGAGAGAGGGGGGGGGGGGGAATCGAAGTGACGGGGTGCGCAGGTAAATTTTTACCCGATTTCGGAAGATCATCTCGCACGAACACAAACGCATCGACGTTGGGGGATGAAATCAAAGGGGGACGGGGATGATGCATATCCTGCATATTCACTGAATTTTTGTAAAACCGAGGGAAGCCCGTGGAAAAGGAGAGGGAAAAAACCGAAAACTGGCGGAGAAGAAGCCATTCAGGCTAGAAAAAACGTTGCAGGGGGGAGGGGGATGGATGCTAAGGAGGGTCGCAACGGGTGAAACCGTCTGTTTTTTGAACGCAAATCCTCCGCTCTTTAGAATTCCCGATTTCTGGGTCATGGGAAGGTAGCCCCGAGGATGAATGCGCCGCGTTGCCCCGATCTTGGAAACTGATTTTTTTTCCCCCTTTTCAACGTCACTCCGATGCACGGTCCCTCGAGTTTCTCGTTGCGCAGCGTCCCTTAACTACAGCCAACTCGTTCGATTTCCACCCTCGGAAGGGGTTCTTTTCTCGGAAAATGGGGCGGAATTTCCTTGGGAACGGAAATGGTTAATTAAAATCCACGATTCTGAAAAGAAAGTGGTGAGCTGAATGGCAGGGGATGTAACCTAAGTGGTAAGTTTAGTAACCCAGATAAATTGAACAAGTTGAACTTGAATTTGCAGGAACATTGCGACAGAAATATTCTAATTACGACTACGATCATTGGGCTCCTCGAATCGGAAGGACGAAATCAAATCACCCTCGTAATAATTAGGCGAGTCGAATCGAAGGACGAGGGATCGCCGTCGAAATCGAGCATCCGGAGTAACTAATCAAAGCGACTCAGCCGCCGCGATCAGAAATCACATGCGATCGTTTTCATCGCGGCACGAATGTAAATGAATCGCCCCCTTTTCATGGAGGACTGCTCCGAAGGCGGCGGAGCGCGCGAGAAACTCGAGATTCTAGAGATCCCGATGCATTGAGAATGCAGCCGAGCGGTCCGCTCCCTCTCCGCGGTTATATTGAATCGTCATAAAGCATTTGCGTGCATCAGACCGGGCTCATTGTCCTGTCATTCACTCGTCATCCCCCGCCCGTTTTTCCCGTGTTAGTGCGCGCACGCACACGGCCTCGCCTCGCGGGGGAAGAAAGGAAAATAAACCACCCCTAATTCACGTTTTCCTCCCTCGCGCGATTACGTGAAACGCCGCGCGGTCCTAAGCCAGGATCAACGATCCCGAAGATTTCCCTCTTCGTCTGCCCGCCCCCCGAGGCTCCGTTTCTTCTCCGTTTTATGCGAAACTGTTTCGTTTACCGCGCGACGGGATTAACCCGTCTCGGCGGATTTGAAATCGAGAATCAGCGCCGCGTGTGATCTGAAGGCTGAAGGATCTGATTGCTGCGAGTTACGGCGAACAGGTAAGTCTCTGTGTTTCATTATTAAGTCACTCGGTGAGTGAACAGATGGCAATTGTTTTTTATTGCCGATCATAGAAATTAGAGATCGCTCGTCTATTAATATCCCTTCGGAGGAATTATCAAGTCCCGAGTATCATATCCTCCATCCACGTGAAGTGAAAGTTCATTTCATTGGGAAACTAATAGTAAATAGTTGATTTTCGAGAGTGGCACGTGGGAAGGTACTCGGAGGCGGATATGAAAAACGATCGAGCGTGCGATGATAATGAGAGAACCGCTCTCCCCGCTGGTGTGGGCTAAAAAATCAGTGAAATCGACGGGCAGCACGTGCGCGGGTACGTCGAACGTAAATGTGACTTTTCAAAATTCAGCTGGGGTGAATTCAGAACGAACAATGATGCACGGCGGTGCAGCTGTCCCATCATTACCAGCCTCGTCACCATAACTCTTGCTGTTCAACCGTACGCTCGGGTTTCGAACGGAACGGCTGCGCGCGACAGAATCCTCCGTTTCCAATTCAAAACGTTCCGAATCATTCCGCAATCTCGGCGGACTAATAAATTCTCTCCTATAACAAGCTTCGTAAAACAGTTATCCATATGGTATAGTTCGTAACGCAAACTTATCGAGCCTCCCTTTTCACCCGCCAAGTTGGAGAAGTTAAACAACCTCCCTCCGTTAATAAAGGCTACCCTTCTCGCGCTATTAGCCCCGAAACTCTGATAATTCATTGTCACCCGCCGCGAAAAGGACAATCACGATCGTTTGGCCCCCCCCCCCCCTGCCCTTCCGCAAACCGAAGCAGCCACGAGGGCAGACCGTTTCACCGTTGGAGAAATCAATTCCAAGCCAATTTGCAGAGTCTTTGAGCGCGACTCGGCTGGCGCCTTAAAAGTGCGTAAATAAATAGATTCGGACGTGGGCGTAGCACGAGGTTCTGGGGCGAGGGTGGAGCTGTGGAAACGAGACAATAAGCCCCGGAGGGTCCTCGGCCAGAGAACTCAAAGAGTGCCCATGCTGCGACACTCGTACTGTAATCTAATAAAGGGGTTGCCTCCACTTCCCTCGCCACCCCCTTCAAGGCCTACTCCACACACCGGCGCGACGCGCCGCCGCCGTTCGCATTCCTCTTATTTCTTTCGTCTGTTTCGTGGATGCCCGTCGACGGTTACCTCGATGATTCGAAGGTAAACATTACCCCAGAAGATTTCTACGGCCCCCGGAAAATGGGCTATTTCTGCTTCTTAAGGACGCTGCCCTCTGAAAGGGGACGATCACTATTCTCTCGCAGAAGCGCATGCATTCGATTATACAAATTTGCCCATAGTATTTCTAGAGCTTCGAGGCTGGTGATCGTCCATTTCATTAGATGAAATCTCTACACCACTGTGTTAATTAGTAGCTTCGATTAATAAACAGCGACTGGGATCAAGTTTCTCCGCTCTCCTCCCTTTCTCTTTCCTCCAATACCACCGAACACGTGCTACTCTCCCCCGGAACGTCTCTTTTGGCAGCCGGTCCCACTGGTCATTGGCAGTGCTTCGTAGATACGTGTTGCTCGGGTCTGATGGCATTCGCCGACTGCAAAAGTTACCAAACAATTCCTGTACGCCCCTCTGACCTACCCCGCTCTGACTGCGCCAACCCTCCCCAGCGCACAATCGCGGCGTGTAATTGAATCCGGCTAGAGAATACTCTCCTTCTGTCTTCCACGATCCTTCCCCCCGTGGACTTTGTACGGGATCCTTCGCAACCGTTGCACTCGAATATTACGGTGCTCTCGCAGCGAGGGCACTGGAAGATGCCCTGAAAGAGGAGCCAGCCGATGATCGCTCGACCACAATAGCTAGGCCGTGTTTTCCACGATAAACTTTATTGCGGCTGAATTCGCCCGGTGAAGCGAAGAAATTTTGCAAGGTGCACGGACCGCCAGTGTACGCGAGGAACGTGGAAGGAGAAACCGTGGACGGGGGAGGTCTTTCAGAAAACGGCAGCTATTTAGGAGACTGAATGGAAGAGGGTCCTCGAAGGGGGGCAAGGCACCCACGGCCACCCCTCGTCCCGCCCCCACAACACCGCTATATCGACCAGCTCCACTCGGCCATCCCGCATTTTAAAGGGAAAATTTCGGTTTCTTCGGGCCGACTTTCTTTTTTCTCTCCGAGATAATTCGACCAGCTCGCCTCGCGGACAGCAGCTCAGATGGAAAATAACGCGACCTTTTGCTCCTGGCAGCTCTCCCCCGAGGAACGTGAGGCCATCCTCGACCAGCCGTTCTCCTCGTTCTCTCCATTCTTCTCTCATTTCCGTTGGAGATTTTCGTTTATCTTGGCTGCTCGGCCTGGGGAAGATTGGTGGAAGGAGCTCGCACTGTCGCCTCGTCATCAGGCTTCCCATCCTTTAGTTTCGATCTGTATTCCCGGAGATTCAAGGCTGCAGCTCGTCCCCACAGTGCTCTTCTTGCGCTTCCTAAAATCCAAGGAGCTGCCAGTCGCGATTTTAAGCGCAATGCCACCGATGGATTTTGGAAGAACGACAACCGAGGAACGGCTGGAACTCGCGGCCGTGGTGGCACCGCGACCCAGAGTTCCGGAATCGCAGAACGAAGAACCTCGGAGGGCAGGGACTAAACAAACGAGTCCTCCTCATCAGGCAGCGAATTCCGACGTTGTTTGCTCCGATCGAAGCCGGTGCACGGGCGCAGAGGGTGGACGCGTGGCCGCGGCCAAAAGACAAGGGAAAAGGATTCGGACGAAGGGAGAAAGCGGCAGCCAAAGGTCCCGCACGTGACGTTCTTTCCTGCGTCCTCCGCCTCCTTCCGGCACCGCCTCGACTGCTGTTTGTTTTAGTTATTTTATCACACGCCCGAGAAATCGGGACACCTTGCAAACTTCCGTTCCTTCGTCGCGGATGGTCCGACGGACGGGCGAGAATTTCGGTCTCTAACGCGTGGACAGGATGGAGGCATAATTAACAGGAGAAGTATTGTAACACACGAAACGCGGAGGGAATGGCTTCATCGCGCGTACACTTTCACTCGCTTCTATTTAGCATATCGAACGTTTGACGATCCCATTAATCCAGCTAATTCCCGGTTTTCAGTTCCATTACCCTTTATTGCCGCGCTAATTTATCAACGCGCTAGAGCCGTTTCGCGCGGAATGTTTCTTGTCCCGATTAGCATGCGGCTACCAGCGGACTGTAAACGTAACGGCGTTGCACAACGATCCTGCGTCGTGCGCACTGGCTTCATGCGCCAAACGTACCGGCGAGGTGATAATTAACCGCGGATAATTGCCGCTTAGAGACTGGCGCGATTCTGGGATCCGGAAATCCAGAGTCGCGCCAGACTCCGACGAAATAAGAAATACTAAATTGTTGTTGAATACTCGGATCGTGAAGATCGAAGGAGCGCTGTTATGGAGATGGGAATAGAAGGATTGTTTCTGGCCGCGATCCACGGGAGGACAAAATGAAATAGTCAAAGGGAAAAGCATTAATGATCCATCGGTGTGTTTTTACAAGGGACAGTCAAGCAAGAGCCACGGGACATCGGTTGATTTACTTTCGTCGATCGGGTCGGCGTATTTCCTTCAAAAGTAATGCTTCCCGTACGGAGATGTAGTATCGCCGTCTACCGATAAATAAAACACGCGATCGCAAAGACATCGTCGATCTAGGGGCGACTCTGCCCACCCACGTGCAGCAATTCGTCCAACTGCACGCACGTTAGCACGCCTACGGAGCATAAAACGCAACGTCCATCGAGATCACTGTCGGTTATCATCTCCACTCTACGGACAATCAACCATCTTCCGTGGAAATCAAACTTGTCGTCAAAATTGGCCAGCTACCTTTGTACATTTTGTACAAATTTGCATTTCCATTAAATACCATTTACCTAGTTTAAAAATCATGGGTCCCTGGGTTTACGACAGAAGACAGGGCCGTGAGAGCAACCGTCTTATGAACGTACCCAAGCATTCGTCCGTGTTGCAGCACGCAGGAACCACGTCGGCGATCGAACGTCAGCCGAGTCTCATCGTCGCGTCGTAACCGTGCACCGAATTCCTCGGAAAGGAAATTGTTTGGGGTGTGTGGATGTATATAGAACAGCTGGCAACGATGCCCCGTTCCGTCGAACAGTAAACCGAACTCGTAAGAAACACCGTCCACGGAGGGAATGGCCGCGGAGATCAGCTCGCATTCGGTGAAACGGACGATAAAGCGAAGCGGAAGAGGACGGATTACGGGGCGGCGGGCGGGCGGGCAAGGATCCGTATGGGTGCTTCTCGTGCTGCTTTACGGTCGGCCAATCGCCGCGGCGTCATATCTCTGCAGGACCATCCATCAACCCACCGGCAAAGAGCAACCTCTGTTCTCGACCTCGTCCGTCCTCCTACGAGTGTCATAACCTCCGCGAGCCTCCACGACCTCTCGTCAACAATGCCTCCGCAGGAACCCGCGCCCCGAATGGCTCCTGGCTCCTCGATCGACCTGCGTTTCATCATATTCCTCGAGGACACCGCGTTCGATCCTAGGGAGCCTCCAGTCCCTCCCCGAGAACCGTGCCCTCCTTCCTCTGTATCCGTGAGATTTGTTAATTTCGCGGCGGCCCAGCGTGCAGAAGATGAGCTACTTGGGTCTCCGCGGTTCCTTGCGGGGAAGGGTTTGAGATGTTAGAGGTGGACACTGTGACCCAGAAGACTCTCATGCGTCAATTGGCGTTGGAACCTCTTCATAATGAATCCGAAAGTCGATTGCCCCAACGACATCGAAAAAGTGGTTAAGATTGCGCGCTAGGTTCGCAGTGTTCGCGTTCAATTTGCTGGACGATAAAGTATGCGCAGAAAAAGTAAATTCATCCGACTGAGAATCGAGAAATTGATTAACTTTAAGATCCAGGTTCCGTCGAAGGGGAGCGCGTTTGCATTAAGCAACGACCGCAGCGTCGCTGCCAACTAATGAATCCCCGAAAGCTCCATTGCGAGATAGCAACGAACATTAAACCCGCGTTAAGCCCCCTACTCGACTTCCCTTAATGAGACGCGCGTTAATGACACTTTATGCGCGGATTTATCTGGAGTGGCGCGTAACGAGTAATCGGGAGAACATTATATTCAACCTACTCGAAGATACGGCCTCGGAAATACCTTTTGAATCCACGATATTCCCCAGGAAGAATCTCAAATTAACCTTATAGCTGCTGCACAGGCGAACGGCGGGTACAGCCAACGCGAGGATGGTGAAAGACCGGGAGGGCGAATTAAATATTGAGAATGCGACTCGAAGAAGTTAAAGGCCTCGAATTTTTCCCTCCTGTCTCCTGCCAGGCAAGGGACGTCTCAATACAGGCACCGAAGAGCGAATGGCACAGCGTTCGTGCCAGAGACCTGTAATATATGGCCCTTAAATCATCAGGGAAGAGTGGATGTAGTGTTGCTCCGTCGGACCAGAGTAACAACTCCGTAAACATGCCAATTAGCGCAGTGTCCAACGCCACTAAAAGTCCACAGGAGTGTCTGCGTACGGTAGTTCATAGCATATAAGTATTGTATAGCAAAGCATCGTTCTAAGCTCAGGGAAGAGATTTCGTGGAAATGAAATTGTCATAAACTACGGCAATTTTGATATAAAGAGTGGACATGAATTAAAACCTACGAAGCAGAAGGTGGTAGCAGAGGAAGAACCCGTAATCTTCGCATCGAGATCGATTCGCGGCCAAAGGTGTGCAGAACCACGCGGCAGAAGAGCAAACAATGAAGAAATAGACAACGAGCGAGCCGAGACACACGCAATGCCCAAGTTGCACCAGCGGCGAGCGGTTGATTCTGATGCGCCGTGATCGCGTGCATTCGGTTAATTCCATCGGGGCCATAAATAAACGGGTGAAAATAATTTGTAGTGTTTTCCGATTCCCCTCCCGTTAGTGGGAAACATCAATCGCCGCCAATGCCAGCCACAAATCGTCTTCGTTGCGTTTATCTACGCGAACGCGATTAAACGATCCCTCCTCGCAGTGTAGAATCATCGTCACGGAACATCGAAGAACCCCAGCGCCTCTGCGCGGGGACCGTTTCCCCGATAATACCCCAATCGGCAAGAGGGCAAACTTTAGACTTCATCGGGCCTCTGCCTGGACGCGTTTTCCCGCCCGAAAAACCATCGCGCACAGGCCTGCCGCGTGAAAGGCAGTGATAATTTCGTATACAAGAACGAAGCCTATTCCCGACGATTATCACGGTAATCAGACGGTACTGACAGGGCCCGTGAGTGGTAGCACCGTGGCGTCGCTCGCAGATGAAGTTGTAGCAGGCGAGCGGGTAACAATGAGCGCAGTGATAATGCGTCTCGCGCTTGGTGAATGGACGGAGAGGAGGTGAAAAGAAACGGAGGCTGAAGAAAGAGGGACGAGGATGCTGGAGAGCGGTTGCCCAAGGAGATCATTAGTCCAGCTGGCCGTGGCCCCGGGTAACGCTTAACCGCTTGACAAGCGTTGCGGGGCCGTTATCGGTTTGTCCCTAATTATGCACACGTGACCAGGTCCACGGGGCCTCGTGGCTATCCGTCGCCTCTTCCTTTTTCTCGAGGGCGGCTGGGATGAAGGGCGGTGCTCGAAATTAGTCGCATTGTCTTCGCTGACTCGTTCGATCAACCGGCGTATACGTCAAAGAAGACACCAACGGATGAGGATGAGGATGAGGATGCGGCAGCTGCTCCAACGCCACCTGTGCCTCCTCCGAACTCCTTCTCCCTCTTGTCTGGTGTAATACCTAAGCCTTCGCCATGCGATCCCAAGCGAAAGCAACGATGGGCCCCTGGAACGTTCGCGGCAGAATTTGGTAGCATCGTTTGGCGATTCGCTGGCTGGCAGAGTCGGACACCTTTGTCCAAAGACAAATTGTTCAGCGGTATGGTAGCCTCCCTCTGACGGGAGCGCGTGTTGATTAAAATAGAGCAGTCGCCCGGCGTCCCCGTCGGGCGGGTTTTTCTCATATTTTTAGACGATATATGCGCCTCCGGGGGCGCTTCGGTTTCAAAAGAGAGGAGCGACAGGAGAAACGATTCTGCGTGCCGTTCGAAATGACGGGAGACGACGGCGAAAAAACGAAATAGTGCACGAAAATGGCGGAACGGGGAACGGTCGGCGGAGGGCTCGTGACGAACCACGAATGTTTAGGCGGCACGATTAAAACGTCTCCCATCGTGGACCTCTGAGAATCGTATCGCGGAACGAATGCCGATCGATCCACGGCCACGTCGGGAATGCGGGTGCACCGCGTTTGATTTATGCCGCGAGCCACTTTTACGGGTGCGCGTGTGCACCTCGTCGGAGCCCGCGCAACAGACTAAATGGGACTTGCCATCGCCAGCATCTCCCTAACACATCACCGTTGCTTGTAGCATCTCCAAGCAATCTGGCTGCTTGCGCGGGAGAAGTTACGAATAGGCGAAGGCCCCGAGCCTAAGCGCCCTCCACTATCGGGGATTCCCTGTCGCTGGAATTCGCGAATTCTCGTTTGCAGTCGGTTGTGTTCACAGCTCATTGAGACCTGACGAGAGTAGAAGGGGTACAGTGGAAAGAGCTGCCTGAAAGTGCACGGATGCAGCGTGCACGCAGACACCGAGACGCCTTGGAATCGGCTTAATCGTGATTAATATCGCGGGCTCATGCCGCATGTCGGTAATTATCTACACGTGTTTTACCGAGTCGAACGATCCGCCGATCGTGGGGCCCCCGGTACGTGTGGGAACACGATCCAGGCCACGCTTGTTCGCTACCATCGACGTCTCTCTCTCTCTCTCTCTCCTCTCCTCTTCCACCCACGCGGTTCTTTCATCGCGATCTCTCATTCCGCTACTCGCCGCGTCTCCCCTCTCGTTCGATGCATCGAGATTCATTCCGGGGCAACGAACACCCTCGATGCTATCGATAGACGCCGACGGAAACCGGAGGATCGTTTCAGAGCTCAAGCAGGTGAGCGAGCCACCGCGAGGTCGGATACCCGCTTGATATTTAAATGCACAGCCTGGAATCGGGAAACGGCCGGCTGAGAGCCCCTGCAACGCGGCCGGGAATCGCTCGAAACTGGCCTTTCCATTTTTACGCGGTCCATTACTGGCGGGAACGGCCCGTGGCTCGGCAAATAAGCCGCGTAATAAGCACCCTCTCGCGCTGTAATTAGAACGATATTAACAACAGAGCCGCGCGCGGCCGTAACAGCCACCTAATCGATTCGCGTTACGCCAGGATGTACAATCTTCCGGCACCAGCGGCTCTGCACACGCTACGAAGTTATCGGGACCGATCGTTGCGTATCGCGGGTGAAAGAGGCGTCTCGCGAATTCCAATATTAATTGTCCGTATCCGCGGGAGGACCGATCCGCGGGATCTCTGGGCGCCACTGTACACACCTTCGCGAGGGACGGCGGGTTATGAAATAAAAAGTAATCGAAGAGTGGGAGGCAAGATGGCCAGGCCGCGCATTACCATATAGCAGCTTGACTCCGCGAGCGTCCGCGGGGCCTCATCTGAATAAATATCGTATTATAATTAAAGGAATCGTTCGTCCCATAAATCAATGAGGTCGGTTTATATATCAGGCCTCAGCTATAGTAATGTGTAGCGGTGCAGCGGCCTGTGTGCATCGGGCCCTGCACTCGCCGTGGGGGGTCCCCCTATGCTAATGGCGCCCTCTCACGAAGCGTGCAAGGGCTGACAGAGCCACGGAACAGGGATAGAGATATGCACCGATGGCCCAGCCGCGATCGTGTCCGGCCCTGACCTGCGAGAGTGGGCCTCCTCTCTCTCTCTCTCTCTCTCTCGCTCTCTCTCTCCTTCCATCTCGCGAGCTTATACATCCCTCAGCGTAAGATCGGCTCGCGGCCTCTGATCTTCGCCGCCCGCGACCGCTTATCAATTTGTTAGCGAGCGCTGTTTGTTAAATCAAATCAAGGGCTCGCACGCCGTGCCAATAAATAATCCTGCTTAATATGTGCCTCGGCTCCCCTGCCCCCAACCCCCTGCCCCCTCCGTGTACACATTACACCCACGTGCAAGGGAGCCCAAGGGAGGCCTGGGGGGGGGGGTTGGGAGTGAGAGTACACGCGTTCCCATCCACGTGGTTTATTGATCCATCGATCGATCGGCGGGGATCGCCGACGCCGCGCCGCGCCGAGCGGCCGGGACCCGGCGCGCTCTGTCGGCGCGGAGCGGCTTGTCAGTGCGGGATCGAGCTATCGACTCGGAGTGATTGAGCCTGATTCGCGGGTCGACCGCCGGCTGATTTATCGTCGGACTAGGAGGGTGGGTTTCTTTCGTGCCGCGTCCACGCGCGGAGTATCCGTGCCTTCCCATTTTAGCGCGTCGAAGCGTGCTGATTCCGAGGGCCGAATTGGAGCGGGCGCAGGCTGATCTGGAGAGCGAGATCGGTGCAAGTGTGGGCTAATTTAGAGGGCGATGTCGGAGCAACAAGGTCCCCGACGCTAAATTTCTTGGACGACGGTTGTGTGCGATGGTTCCGGGCGTTTATTATGACGAGTCTGGACGCAGCGTGGACGCACGGTAGTTTATTTGGCCGAGGACGGGTCTCGGATTTGCGGCCCCGTACGAATTAACGGCGCGGCCGCGATTAACAAAGGGCGATACAAATTAGATTAAATCGCCGTAGGGGGCGGCATCACGGTGGAGAAAGGCGAATGATGATACCGCTTGATAAATAGACGAACGTCATGCGATGGCTAAACGGAGTCTGCGTCCCTTCGGCCGGAGGAATGCCGCGGCAACTTTGCTACCCCCTGCGCATGCACGACCGACGATCCTGCACCGTCCTCCGAACGGCGAATAGGTACCATTTCCCCGCGAGTTCGCCCTCGTTTCGCGTAAAAAGAGAACAGCCAGCAATAGGCAGCAATTACGCCAGCCCCGATTACACGAGATTCCAGGATGTCCGCTGATTAATCGATCGGTGAATATTGAAACACACTCCCAATTACACGAGTAAGATTGCGGAATATTACCTACTGTATCCCACGGCATCCTCGTCGTTACAGCCGATTAATTCTACGTACTATCGGCTTATCGAGTACGCAGTCGATGCTGGGAAGCTTCGACAGGATAATCGTAAATAGATCGACGAAACGAAGTAGAAGAGTTCAGATGCTACTTAGGAACCTCCATTTAAATGCACCAACTATCCAGAGCATTTTCCATGAAGAAGATCGGCTGTGCCGTAATGCAGTGTGCGGAATCCAAATAAAATTACAGCGAGGGGTAGGCGGGGAGAGAAAGAGCGGGGGGGGGGCGAGACGAAGAAGAAGAAAGCAAAAGCGCGAGTCAAGAAATCCAGCGAACACACCCCTCGAAACGTTCGGTGGAGCTGGGCCCAACGGCCGGGCGGCTGGCCAATATTTAATTACAGATAATTACCGGTTATAATGCGCGGCAGATCGGCGGCCTGCCGTTTAATTGATCGGCTTTACGGCCTGATTTGTGTATCTGCCGTTCGTGCGATCCGCCGTTAAACCCCGAGCCGATTTTTAATACTCCTCTTTCGTGGCTCCGAACGCGTATATGCCTGCCGGTGCATCCTCCTGTACCACCATTATTTAAGCGGCATTACGCAATCCACCCACCTCGTTGCGGCGCGGTTTATTGCGCGTATCGTCCACGTACAAGGGAGAGGAATAGTCGCTGAATTCCACGGTGTCCTACGATATTTTCTGCGCGGTTATTGTATTAGGGAGAAGAGAATGTGGGTTGCATTTTATTGCGATTAGATGTCCCGTCTATAGGAAGCCAGTGAATTTACGGCGTGGAAGTTTGAGAATCCCTGATCCAGTAAATAGTGAACGGATCGGGGGCTCGGTATCCGCGCGAAGGTGGAGCGACTCGTCTTTCAAGACCCGTGGGGGAAAGAGAGGGAGCAGAGCGCGGGGTAAAGGGTCGAGGGACTCTGTTCGATCGTCTATTGCATTATTACCCCGTGACCCTTCCACCCCTTCAGGATCTGCCTCGTCTCGGTGGCCGCGGTACATTTAAAAGTTTGAAACACGAAAGTTCGGCACGGTCGGCTCCCTTTGCTAGGGTCGAGGCATGCAGATCCGACACGAAATATCATTAATAGTCGTTTGCCGGATGACCGAGCCCGGTAATCGTCCCCTCTGCGGTTCAAGATCGGATCGAACCCGAAAACCGCAACACGCCGACGATATCCGACTGATGCGCGGCGAGGGCCCTTTCGACACGTAATTTATGTTCATGAACTCCCGCTGGCCGAACTGCTGGCGCTGACTACGAGGAAGCAGAGATTTTGGTAAGACAATGATTGCCGGGACCGACGGGCTAGGATTCCCGATGCAACGGGTCGATCCTGTCCGCCTTCGGGGCCCCTAACGACTTTCCGATACGTTTTCCCTTTCGATCCGACCCGACACCTGGCGAGACGCCGAGCAGACGGAAAGCAATCCCAACGCACAATGTCCACCGCGACGCACGAACGGGCCCCGCGACGGTGTCATTGTTCGTTTGATTGCTCCCGGCCAGCTCCCGACCGCTCGCACGCGGGCTCGCCTTTTATTAGTCGCCGATTAGCCTCGCTGTACGAGGTCCACGCGAAGGGAGCTTTAGCCACCGTGAACCTCGTCCCGAGATCGCCATGGCTCCCGATAAAAAAGTCCCCCGAATCGGCTGTCCACTCAATTTCAGAACCTTCCGAGGCCCTCGAGGAACGTCGGGCCCCGATGGACGCTCTCGAAGATTCTCAGCGAGATGACCCGATAAGTAGTTTAGAAAGTCGGCTATTTTCTCCCGGTCACTGCGCTGTCCAGTTTAATTGAATGAACGTTCAGGGGCCCGGCGCGGGCCCGATAACAATAATAAAGCGTGCCAGTGGAAAAGAGCAGCGTCCATTAGTTACGTCGAGGAGAAACCCCCCGCCGATGGAACGAACCTGCTCCAGATATTCCCGTCTGGCCGTGCACCGTCATCGTCGTTCCTCCTGACACAAAGACAACGCCGCCATGACGGACCGACGGCGGCCAGAAAAAGTGGCTATGCTAAATAATAGTCCCGGCGGCGGTTCGTTGCTCGGCTCTCGCATAGTTCATTCATGAATCCGGATTCAGTGCTCCTTTAGTGGCGGGGCCTGCAACTGCATCTCCAATCTCCGCGGGGATACCGTGCGAGAGAGGGAACGTTGAAAAACGAAGCGCAGAAGAATTACCGATCGACCGTCCACGCTTTGCATCCCCGTCGTCCGGCGGTCGACGCTAAATCGTTTATTAATCGTAGATTCGGAATTCAATCAGAACCGAGGAATGGACGTAGACCGAGTCGATGTATATTTCTTGCGAACACGAAGACGCGCTTTAAGGCCCGTCCGTTCGGTTTGCGTTCTCCCTTTCGGGGAACAGAAGATGTGCTACCGGACGTGGATACCTGGCCAACGGTCCCTCGTCACAGAAACATCAACGGAACCCACGAATTTGCGTAGGACATCGGGAATTATTATGATGAGATTGCCCGACGAACCGAAATGCAGCAGGGACCTCGTGCTTTTTACAGTGTCCTCTTTCAGGAGGACCTGGGGGCCTTCTGGGGTCTCTTAATGGGGGCCAAAGGACTGGCTGAATGACACCATCGTCTGGTAGTTGTGCTACTAAAATGACGGGGACTGTCGACATGGTTCCCGGGCACGCCAGGTAGTCCCCAGGAGCGTCGCGATGCGCGTTTGACATTAGGTGACGAAGGTGAACAGATATTGGGCCTGTTGCCCGAGATCCTCGCGGATAACGGGAATACAGACGTTCCTCCTTCCCCCGGCAAGTGTTAACAAGATCCAAGAACTTTTCGTCCCCACTGAGGATCAGTTTATCCTTCGGGAAGACTGGACTCGGCCATTCAAGCTCCTCGAGGCTAGCAATCGAGACATCAGAGATCCGAATCTACGAGGATTTCGCGACTCGCGTGGAATAGAGTTCCCGTGCTGAGGGGCGATGCAAAGCTATTCTAACGGAAATTAGAAGCCCCTTGTCGGAGGGTTCATTCAACGAGTTCGCCTGATAATGCACAGGCGAACCGATGCGCCAGCCTCCAGACCAGTTGAACCCCCTTGACCATTCCCGACTAGTCAAAGGAGTCGCGAGATGCTACCAGGACGACTCGGACGTTTTTCTTGCTCACCTATCAAACGAGTTTGACGCAGAACCGGGGTCGGTGTGTTAGTCGAGGAGAAAGAAAGGGTCTGCTAACGGGATAAACGAGCGATCCAGCCACCGTACAGTACATTCCGATACGTAACGGAGAAAAGTGTGTACATCGTTCTCTCCTGCCGGCGAGCGATCGTGCGCAACGCGGTGTAAAAAGTTTCCTGGAAACGTTCGCGGGGTAACGTGCATATAAAATTCGAGAAATTTCAACCGGGGTAGCTGGTTCGCCTGTTCGGAGAACTGCTGTTCGCGGAAACAGTAATATCCTCGCGTCGCGTCGCGGCTGATGCGTTTCAGAGGGAGCAGTGCGATCTGTATCGTTCCTGCATCATCGATTGAACAGGAAAGGATAGAAGCGTTCCTGTCGTTAATTGGAGCACGGCGCAACCCCTAATTGTTCAGGGACCTTGATACTCTTTTCTTTCGTATAATTTTTGGGAGACGTGGACCCCGGCGGGAGTCAAAGGGAAGCATCGGCGACAGACCACCACCGTTCGAGAAATTTCACCTTCTACCCCTACCATCTGCCAGCGCCATTTCCTGCTCGGAGAGTGCCTCCCGTAATCATTATTATTCGCAGCCAAATAGCCGGTGGCTCTCTCTCGCCACTGATTGGTCTCCCTGTCTCGAAAATACCAATCCTGCCGAGCCATACTGGTGCGTTAAAGCTCGTTCGGCGCACTCGAGGCAACCATTCGCGTTGGTATTGTTCGAGGTCATCGAAGGAGCCTAGACTCCGTTGAAAAGGGAAGATGCAAGTGGATCGATTAAGGCTTCTTCGAAAGAGAGTAACTGCCGAGTACTACGTCCCTGTAGCTCGTACAAATTTCGTAAAGTTACCCTCTGCGCTCCACACTAAAAACACCGGTTAATCTGATTTCAACCCCCCCGTCAGCCTCCACGGGATTAGCCCCGGTTGCGCACCGTCGCCCCGGGTCGGAGGGATTAAAACGTCAGACGACATTCCGTGGCCGTTTCACGCGCAGCACGCCCGCATGCAACTTCCGCCAATTACCAGCAACAGAAGTGGGAGGGGCGGGAAGAGGAGGAAAGAGGGTGGTCGGGGACGAGGCGCGGTTGATGCACGGGGAATGCAAAGCACCGGCAAGGTCGCGGATTCGGAATGAACCGAGCCGCTTGCTGCACCCGTCACCTTCCTCGCAGGTAGTCGAGAGCGTTGGAGGAAGAGGAGAGGATTTTCGAGAGGCGGACGGAGAGAAAGAGACGAGCAGGAAGGCGGACAGCAGCCAGGCAGGGAGAAGAGAAGGTGGGACAGGGACGGCGAAGAGGAGAGTAAAGGCCCCGGGCGAGGTCACCCACCGCCCCCGCCCCCCTCGCTCCCCCGCACACCCTGATTACCCGCAGCCGGGGGCGGGACACACTGTAATGAGCATCGAAGAGGTGCTCAACCTCGGCCCGCTGAATTTTCCCCAGCGAAATCGGTGGAAACGGAAGGAGATTGGCCAAACAGGTACTTCCGTGGACCCATCAGTCGGGCCACCGGAGTATCGCCGCCTCTGCACCCTCGTTACCATCGAATTTTTCTCGCTATTAACTACGCCCGTATAAGAACCAGTGGCGCAAAAAGGCCTCCCGAAAGTGGGCCAAGTGGAAGGGCCAGCGTTCAAATTCGACCCACCCCTGGACAGGTGCTGCTGGTGGCGTTTAAGCTCGAGCGTCTTCAGAACGGAAGAGAAAGAGACGATCCTAAAGACAGATCGGCCGTAATACGACCTCGATCGGACGGTGCCCGCCGAGAAGGTCGCGGGGCGCGTGAACAAGAGGGGGCGTAGAGGGGACAGGCTGAATACAAGAGTAGCCTAGTTGCCTGTCGGCGACGACACCCGGATGATCGAGCGATGTTATTTTAAGTTTTCCGTGGGGGCTCCCTCCCGTCTTGCCCTAATCGGCTGTCAGCCACCCCCGCCTGGGGTCGCGCAGGCCGCCCCCAGGACACGACGTGCCGACGCTTCTCTCCTTGCGCGACAACAGAAAGGGAAGGAGATGCAGGGACCAGCCGACGGAGAACCAACGCGGACCCCCCGCGGACCAGATTCGCCCCTTTTCTTTTCTACGAGATTCACGCGTAGGAATCATACCCCAACGAGGGGTTGTGGGATTCAAAACGCTTTACACTCTCATAACCGGGGACCTGTTGATTCGACCGAGTCGAAGATCGGCCCCGCCGCCCCTGCACCGGCCACGCTCGGGAATGTTTTACCCGCGTGCTTCGTCATCGTGTATCGACTCCGGGCCGATCGCCGTTAGCCCGGCCGGGCCCCGACGACCTCGAAAGCAACGTTTTAGTGGCTGATAAATTCCGATACGGGAGTAAGCCGGAATCTCCGCCGCACGCTAATGTCTTTCTACACGGCGAACGTTTAATAGGGGGAGCGTTCGTGAACGCGGTTTAATCGGCTACCAACGCGGCCGAACATCGCGAATATTATTGCGCTGCTTAACAGGACGTTCCGCGGACAAATTAGTTATCAGCCCGTAACGTTCGAGTGACGATCGGGGGCATTGCCAGGTTTGTTACATCGGCGTCGACCCGCTCGCGGCCCCGATAAGACGCGAGTAAACCGGCGGTATCAGCCTGTAAATATTCCGCGGTTAGGCCGCGGAACCGACGAATAAAATGCATAATAAAAATTATCGCCGGGTCGGGCAACGATACCGCGGCGACTCCTGAAATTCCTCGGTGGCCCCCGGACTCGGGAATAGACCGTGGAAGATGAAGTCGCTCCAGGAAAGTTGGGATGACCTCGCCCAGCCTCTTCAGCGGCTCGTTTGATGGACCTCCTCTCTGTCTCTCTTCCTCCCCTCCCGCGTCCCCGAACCCCCGCTTCCCAACAGCCCCTCGTAGTCGCGGCGTATTTCCACCGGATACCCGTTTACACAGTCGTGTTCGGTGGCACATATTATATACCTGCGGAAAGGAGGCAGGAACAGGACGAAACCGAGGGGGCAACAGGGTCGAGAGAGAGAGAGAGAGGGAGATAGAGGGGGCAGGCGCTTTCTCGGGCGGCAGCGTGCTTATTGCGTGATATTAGCCACGGTGGCTGCCGGGGTAATCATAATCTCGAAAGAGGGACAAAACACAGGCCCCGAATCGCGTAACGCTGAATTTTACGACTTCTGGCACAGGGGACGGAGGGGACCGGATGCAACGCGCCACTTTTTACCGCCTCCCTCGGACGTCAGTTACGGCGTTGATGTCAACAAGAAGGTGCTCCGGACCCGGGGTATCTACACCCCCACCGAAATACGATGGAAACGCTGTGGAAGCAATTTCTCGGATCGGATGGAATTGACGAAGAAAGTTCACCCCGCGTCAACCACGGGCTCTCGTGGTGGGAATCATCTGCGTCACGGGTGCGCGACAAATTCGTGCGGGGCTCTGTTGGCATTCTCGATCGACCAGACACGTCTGCGGAACCGAGAATGGCGGGCGACTTCGAAAGCAACAGGACGTAAAATAAATCGTTGGTCGCGCTTTCTATCTGAAACGGTCGTTCCGAGAATTCGATCTAATTTATGCGTTCGCATAAACTGCAACCTGGGCACGGCTACTTCCAGGCGATAAAGAGAAAGAGGGGAAATTGGGGGGCGGGGAGAAGAATGACGGGGATATCGTGGCCGTTTCCCAGTTACATCGCGGATTTCGCAATCGGGCCTCGTAATGAACGGCGAGCAGCGCGGGCCGCTGAATGGAAAACGGACTTCCAATCGAGGCCTGCGTAATGGGCCTGAGCATTTTTTTCACGAGAGACACTGGATAGTAAGGCTTCCGCGATACTATTCCGCGGGCGTAAGTACGGTCGTGTAATTTCTAGGAGATTGAGATCGTGAGTCACTCACCGTAAGGTCGATCCGCTATGGGCTCGCACGAGTCTGGAACAGAGAAGGAGAACGCTGATAAGAATTGGATGCCACGGGTGGCGTGCGCCGAATTCCTCGGTTAAGCCGCTACGTGCAATTAAACAAGCGAGATTCTCGGGTAATCGAGGGACCCCGACCCGAGGAGAATCGTACGGCCGGGTCTTCCGCGCGATAAAATCGAATTCAACGAGAATGCTTCTCCGCTGCCCCTTTCTACGTTTCATGCCTGCTACGGCTTTATTTACATTCTTCGGCAGAAGGACGAGCTGTCATTACGCGGCCGTTCGAGTCGTTTATCCGCGATTCGAAAACGGCCGTGATACTGCGCCGTGGAATAATGACTTGGACGTAATCACTGGCCGATAGAAATGACACTCGCGTACGCGGGCTATTATCTTTTTCCATTTGCATACGACGAACGTCGCGGCGATAATTTATCCGCGACGGCGGAGGCATCGGTTAATAAAGGCCTTCGGCACTCTAAGTAATTTCGAGCTGGCCGCGAAATTGCGAACAATTTGCGCTTCCACGGGGACAATCGCGCCGTCCGAGAGTTCGATCGATTACATTGCGATGCCTTTATTTAATACTTAACGACTGAACGATGCGACGAACTATTTATAGCATTTAAACTCCAGACGCACCGTAGTGAGAATGGGAACGTAAGTAGTTAATCGTGCTCGAAGCTCGGGGAATGATTCTCAAAATTGCAGCATCGCGATTTCGTTGTAAATGCGGGGAACGTGGTACAGAGGTGTCGAAACGCGTGGCTGGAACCGGAACCCGTGCAGAAACCAGGAAGTTTTAATGATACACCTGTGGACAGCAGACGCTAGGCCGACGAGGATCGGCTTAGCAGGAGCTGGTAAATGTCTCACTCAAGGCGTTCGTACACGGCTCTAATAGAAGCCGCTAGGTAGGTCATCGGATGTCATAAACGCTCAACGAAGTTTCTTCGGCGGTGCACCGCGTGTTAATAGCCTCATTAGATATCACAGCACAGTGACGTATACGACCACGGGTGGACCACCGACCCAACCGTGGCGCGATCCCAGGAAGTCAACAGTCGTATCCCCAAACCCCTTTCCATTCTCAGTAGAAATTCACTACCAAAATGTCATTCTAAAATATTGCCTTTCAGCTCCCTACGGTCCCTGAAATTTGTGTCGCATTAAAACCGCCTTAAGAGCCGGAATAGTTATCGCTTTTCAACAAAGCCCCACGGCCCATCTCGGTCATTACGCCTCGCGCAGCACTTTCCAATAAAACAAGCAATCATCGTGGCCGGTTGAAAATGGAAAAGCAGCAGTCCGTACGACATGTCGTCGGCCAGTAATCACGGCTCAGCGGCGTGGTATTCTAATATTTCCCGTGAACATCGTGGCGCGCCATCACGAATTCTAATTCAGTCGTACCGGGCCCGGGAGGTGGCAACGGGGTCGCACGCGATAGTCGATAAATATTAAACGACTTTCCACCTGGCCGCGGTGGTCGTGGGCCGCGGCAGCTCGCCTTGCGCTTCCAGAGGTGGGAGGAGAGCGGGAGACTTCCGAGAGGGAGATGACTGAATGTTAATTAGCGAGGCGTGACAAGTGTTAAGTAATCCATCCATCTAGCGGCGCGCAAAGAGGGGGCAGCCCGCCCTAACGCTCCAGCTAATTAACGCGACGCACACCATCGGCCAGGCTCGTCCCGCGCCCGTCGCAATTAGCCGTCGATTTAACTGTTAACCCCGGCCGAGTGGAAAGTGAAACGGAATTTCGTGGGCCCCCCCCCCCCCTCGCGTCCCCCGGAAGTCACGGCTTCGCTTTCGCGGGACGTAACCGTGCGTCTTCGGACGATCCATCACTCGATGACAAGCCTATTCGTTTGTTGGTGCGTTTGAAAACGCCACGATGTATCCCTTTCCATATTGGAACTCTTACTTTCTTTCGGGTTTCTCGGGTGGAAAACGGTTGCGGGGTGTTTCGAGAAGCTCGGTCGAGACACGGATGTCGAATGAGCTATACGTTGCTATGAGCTCGTAATTCAGCAACGGAGTACCGCGCCGTGACGCGCGATCAGCAAGCATAGAGGCAGCAGGTAATTCGTAAGAAGGAACGACGCGCAACCCTCTCGATTCAATTCACGTTGTTTTACTCTTTCACTGCAACGGGGTAGAGCTAGAGAGGGGCGGGGAGCTTCTTGACGCGCGTCAAAAGTTAGATTCAAATCCCCTGGGAGATCGAACGGACGACGGGCGGTCGAGTTGCCGAATCACAGTCAACCGGGGCCCCGTCCGCTCGAATAGATGTATCAGTGTAATTAACAACAAACAATGGCCGTGAGACGCGCACGCTCGATATCGTGTATTAATCGATTAGCCAGCTCGTCGAGGCCCCGGAGATATGCGCCGGGACTGGTTGTTAATCATCACCGCGGGTGCGTTTGTACTTCTGACGTTCTTTTTCATCGTCAAACAGAGGGACAGAGAGAGAGGTGGGAGAGAGAGAGAGAGAGAGAGAGAGAAACACGAGCGATCGGAGCAGCCACGTACAATTCGCCTAAAGGTTCTCTCCTCAGGTCTAACTACCTTTGTGACGCGTCGTTTCACCGCTCGCGTATCACGGCCACCGTGACTACAGAATCTCCAGTCTAAATTGTAGCCCCTTTCGTGACTGATCGCGTTTCGATTAAGTTTTTGCACTTCGAATAGTGGAGCGTCGGAACGAGACTGTGGCGTTAATGCCTGCTCACCTTATCAGAGCCACCCGTAGACCTTTTGTACAATTTGGTACTGAGCCTGATACGAGGATATTCGCTCGTCCATGTCGCCTTTATCCCCTTCACGGGGCGTAGCTTTTATTTCCAGGAGGTGCGCAGGCTGTCCGCGTGAAACTTTGTTTCCGTGCCCCTCGGCTGTGCGCGAAAGATTCGAATCATTAGCGATTATCGATGACCGTCAATGTGGAACAACCCACAAGCCATCATCAATTAGAGTTAAATAATAGCTCGCGTTGTCCATCCGTTAGCTGGCTCGTCCGGCTCGCTTCCGGGTTCTTACTCCTATCGAGCATTCTATTCCCTTTAATTCATTATCGGAGCGACATATCGTGACGGGGAGCATCGAAGAACGATCTACGGTTATCGATTCTAGTCTCACGCTTGTCAGTGCGCCCTTCTGTCTCCCTTCCTTCTGCCACCTCTTAAGGGAACAGAGACGTTTCACCATTCCTATCATGGAGCTTCTTAATTCCAGGCCCACTCGATAAATGATACAAAGTCCCCGCCACGTAGGCACGCGATAGACGCGTTTCGACAACAACCAAGTACGCGCGGCTGTCCTAGCAGCCCGCGGGACAACTGTCAACGGGAGAATCACACGGGACAACGTGCCGCGAGGTGTTCCGACGCCTTGCGATTCCATTCACGGTCCGCTTTCCGTCGCGAATCCACCAGGCGACACTCGGTTGGTCACGTACGATTCTACGATTAGCCACGCGAGTTCCGAGAGCTAAGTTTCATCGACGAGCGGTCGAACGAACACTCTGATCTACTTCGACCGGAGGATATTTCACGTAACTCGCCGGTGGAGCGCGACGATCCGCCGCGAGACCTTTCGAGATTCGGGATTCTATTAATTAAACGGGAGAAACTTTCGCTGGATAAAGCCCCTCTGCCGATTCATCCGCCTGTCAGTCGGATGATGGCTGAGGTGGCCGGTTCGATGAGTCGACGCGTCGGTTAATCAGACGGCAGTGCTCGTCGCTGGCCATTCAGTAATCAAGAGATCGTAACGTCTTTTCTCGCGCAGTGAAAGGCCCGTGTACGAGGCAGCGTCGCTGACGATCACTAATTACAAAGATAGTCCCGGACTATTTTGTATCCGCGTTGCCTGAATCACCTCGCGCCCCAGTGTACGCTCGCGGTTCCATCGTGGCTCGTTTTACTTTCATTCGACGAACGGGATTATGAGAGGCAATTTCATTACTGGGTAGTGTTTAACTCGGAGGCACGGCTTCTATCGTCGTAAAACGACCATTTGATTGGGTCAGTTGATTTAGTCTGGCAACCCAAGCGCAAGCGCTCTCGAAGACTCGCACTTTCTGGTCAAAGAGAATCCCAAAGATTAGCTACACTGCGAGCCCACGATGCTACGGCCCAGTAAATCTGAGACAAGCCCGCCTAAGGGCAATCTCCAAAGGCCACTCGAATCGCCCACCTGCTCCGAAAAGATCGCGCTCATCTGGGAAGCCCAACAGACTTCTTCTTCCCGCCGAAATTCAGCGACATTCGTCTCGGGAGCGCGTAAAATCGCGAGCTCAGGTGCCTCTAGGTTGGCCAGGGGCCCCGAGGGCAGAAGATCAGGCCCGCTCCCGGCTAACAATCCGTCACCGTGCCGCGTTGCGTCGAGTGGCGAGCCCGGACGTCACGGAAGCTCGACTGCGAGGCGAACGGTGTGAGTCAGTGGGCCCCGATGGAAGGAGTACGTGGGACGGAAGATAGGATTTAATGTATGCGTACGTGTGCACACGGAGTGAAGGGAGCGAGAGCGAGAGAGAGAGAGAGAGAGAGGAGGGGGGACGAGGAGGATAATCAGCGAAAGAAAAGGACAGAGAAAGGCCCCGTGAAACGACGAAGAGAAGGAGGAGGAGGGCGGTGGAGTCGAGATGAGGTAGTAAAGTCAACGGTTGCCGCCCCGGCAAAAAACTCAAATTGATCAAAATGAGAGTTACGTGGTGGCAAAAAAGTAAGCGACCGCGGTGGTAGGCACGCATTTCGTGCCGGGAGAGAGTTTAGGTAGCGACGGCTCCGAGAGAACCGCCGTCCGACAATAGACCTAGCCCGTAAACATCCAGCGACCGGAGCTCGTGGGATCCGGATCGATCGCTTCTCCGAGAATCTCGACGGTCGTTTTGCGTGCGACTGTTCCGAAGCGATTAGGCCGCTGAGTGGTCGGGATTGTTGGCGAGCAGGCACCAACTTCCACGACAAATGGACCCAACAGGGGTATCGGTAGGAAAATGTATGCTTGAATACCGTAAGTGGGGACCTCGGCAAATTTTCACGCGGAGCGCGGCAACGGTAAGTACAGAGCGCATCGATTTGAGCAAGCCTTATATGCCAAATCATCCTTCTCCTCTCCCCTAGACACATAAACAGCCCTAGCACGCGTGTACCTGTGTAAGTAGAATATTAACATACCTAAGCGATGCAAATTACCCTCGGGTCGAGCGCTCTTTGAGCTCAAAGCGAGCCGTGCGTTCGTCCCGGCAAAGGAGCCCGATTCTCAGGATTAATTTTCCGTCTATTACGCGCGAAACATCTGTAATTTCAGCGGTAATGATGACGAATCCGCAGGAAAAAAACCCGAGCCTTTACGTACAAGAGTAGCGCTAATGGTAATTTCGGGTAGTTAAACGGTAAAGTAACATCCGGTAGCGCCGTTTCAGCCTCAGACACTGGATTTAGAATAAAGCCTGCATCGCAAGCATCCCACAAGCCCTAACGTCGCGCTGTTTCTACGCGCCGCGAATGAGGAACAGCAGATATTCGCTTGCTAGCCTCCAATTACCACTGCGACCAATTCAATTCATCCCCCATTCGCGTGATATCCGCGCAAATGTCCATACTCTGTCGTACAGTCCGAGTGCCCTGGATCTCCGCCCTCTCGCTACTCTGCGCGCAGAATGGAATCGCGCGTGCCCGAGGCTAGACGATGAATCATGTCCGCGGAATGCAAACATTCCCGTGGAATTGAAATCCTGGCGATGATAGCCCGTGGCCGTCGAAGGAATCGGTGCCGCGAGGGAAAAGCCGGGCTGAGCCCGGCGACGAAATGAAGTCGTTGAATTGATTAAGACAGCCGCGGCGAGGGCACGTGCAACTGGGCCTTAAAATATGGCCACTCGCGAGCCACGGGGTTAATTACCTCTGTCTCACCGAACGGCCGGCACGGTAATGTATTAGCGCGTTTAGGCACGGCCAGTTAATCCCAAGGAACTGCTCAACGCACCGTTAAGCACGCTTAACTCGTTCAGTCGCCTAATACGCGCCAGCGTGTTACGTACGAGCGATATTATCCCGAGGACGATCGTCAACTGGGGCCGGAGTGGCCGTGTTCGGGGCACTCTAATTGCCCGGGTCCTTTGTGCGACCGTGGCTCTCTGAATATAATTATTGGAACGTCCGCGGGCGGGCTCGAAAGCGTCACCGTAGGCGTGCGCTCGCGTGTACGGTGAAAAGGTGTACCGATCGTGCACGGCGGAGTTATTGCGGAGATCGCGAGGGCTCCTTAATCCCTGATCCCCTCAGCCATCGATTTTTCCCATTAGCACACCAACGTCGTAAACCGTAGAAACTCGGTTCGGTGTCTAACGGAGGCGGGAGAAATCACCGCTCCAACTTTCCCAGTATCAGACCCGAACGAAATCTGATTACTCCGATCGGTATGCAAAGTTCGCGCTTAGGAAGCCAGCAGATACGGGAGTACGTTCCCCCGTCGAGGATCTCCGAGAAATCGTAAGAGAAATTGCTGGCGAAACCGAGTGCGCTTTAATGTATTCGTATCCATTGGAAGTGGATGAAACCTTCGTCGAAGCTTTCCTACCATCGGAATTGAACGGCTAAGTAGATCGGATGGCTCGCGACAGACTCCCCGTCTGCTTTCCCGCCCTCGCGAATCTTCGCGGAGTCGAAGGGAAAATTGCGAATGTTGGGACGCGAAGGGGCGGACGGGCGGGAGAGGGGAATGAAAAACGGCGAGTCCTTAGTCACGCGTGCTCGCGTTTATCGTCCGGCGAGATCGTGCCGGAAGCATAACTCGATTCGCCTTTTCGTCGGCATTTGCATGCGCGGAAATAATTCCCATGATTCGCCGGAAACGTATCAGATAAGGGCCCGCGGCTATATCCCGGTCGCATTAACGGGCTAATTAAAGCGGCGTAAACAATGGCGGGCCTGGGGGAGCCAGGCAGCAGAATCGGCACGTCAGAAAAATCCGGGAGACGTGTATGTAACGCGTAATCCTCCGCTCGACGCATTATGCGGCCGAGGTCTGTAAGGTAATGCACGAACACGACCGACTAATCAGCTGCCATCTACATGCTTCGACTTATGTTTATGCATGATACATGTGCTTACAAGCGCAAACACCCGCAATAACGATTATGAAACAGAACTATTTCGGCCCTGTCTCCGCTGTCTGGCTTCTTTCGTCCTGAGCGACACTCGCGCACACTTTTCCAGAGCCGACGGTTTCCATTAAAGAACAGAGATATTGCAGATGAGTACAGGCTTGAATTGTATAAAAAAATCGCTTTCGTGTTTAAGTACGCGCTATGAAGATTAAACAAATGAATGGCAGGAACGAGAAATGAAGGAATATGAATAATACGCTTTTATTACACCATCGGATTCTGTTAGATTAAGGGGTTAAGCCACTTTGGACGGAGCAAAATTGCAGTCATTTTCGTCATTTTTTTTAGGAAGATAATGAATTAAACAGAAAACTCAATATGAAGCCTGTTATTATACAACTCCCGCCGGATATAATACGTTCTTTTCTTCCCAGAAAATGGCCACGATAAAGCCGTGATACGCCAGATCTTGAGCAGCGACGTTTTCCACGGTGTTCAATCTCACGACTATACCGTTTGATTTAGAACAAAAAACCAAAAAGTTTTATTTTCTACATGCCTGAAACTAGAGAAGTGCGTAGCGGTTTTGCGATATCTTGAATAAATTTTTTGCAATCGACACTTTCATAAAATAAAGAAATTCACTTTTTCTCCCCATGTTCATCGTTTCGTGAGAAATTAATGTTTCTGGATTTCCCTACGTACTTCTCTAGTTTCAGGCACGAAGAAAATAAATCTTTTTGGTTTTTTGTTCCAAGTCAAACGCTATAGCCGTGAGATTGAACACCGTGGAAAACGTCGCCCCTCGAGATCTTGCGTATCACGGCTCTACCGTCGCCATTTTGTAGGAAAAAAAATCGAATTATTTCCAGCGAGAGTTGTATAATAACAGGCTTCGTATTAAATTTTTTGTTCATTTCATTATCTTCCTAAAAAAAATGCCGAAAATGACTGCAATTTTGCTCCGTCCAAGGTGGCCTAACCCCTTAATAAAGTGTCAATTGTTCTTTCTTTTTCATGGTGTAATGAACGAAATTCAGCGAAATGCTGTTTTAAAATCTTACTCTGGGGGTAATTGTTACGCAGGGATGGTTCATTGGAGATTCTGATGGAACTTTTGATTATGTATGAAGCGCTGCGGGTTTCAAAAGAATTAAGGGGTGTTCTTAGCAGGACAGGAGGTAGAAAACGTACACGGAGTTGGTTAAATTGAAAGATACAGTGTTGCGGGAATGTGTTAGGTACACGAGGCAAAACACAGCAGTGGTACACGGTGTAGATTAATGCACGAACACGGCTGCGTAATCAACGACCATCTAGATCATTAGACCGATGTTTATGCACGATACGCGCTCGGCTACATGCATAAGAGATTTAATAACAGAGGCGTCATTTGTACGAGTACACAGTTTCCATTGTGCTCCCGCAGGGTGCGTTACGTGAAGAAGAAAAGGTACGGAAAAATTGGACCACCGTGAATGACGCTGCGGTTTGTCGCTAATTAATAAGCCTGCCCTAGCGCGGGCTCGGCGATCAGCGGCTTGCATCTCGATAACGACGAGCAAGGGTGGAAAGATCGATCGGGTATCATCGCTTTCTCGCGCGCGCGAATTTAGCAATGTAATTTTCAGCCACTGCCTCGCCGAGATTAGCCGAATGACGGCGGATGATTTATCAGCCGCTGACGTACGAGGAAGCGAGGATGAAAGTTATGAGACAGCGCGGGAAGGAAATAGAAATTCGAGGAAGAAAGGGAAAAGCGGGGCTGGAAAAAAGAAGCGGTCCGCGCGCTAGCCTACATTCCTTTAACGATATTCGCCACGTTGCTCCGTGACACACCGTGGAATCCTGGGTCTCTAGCCTTGAAAGGAGAATAGATCTCGCCTGAGAATCTTCTTCAATGATATTTAGAAACGCCGCCACTCGAGCAAAAACCGAAGGTCTTCGTACACCGGGAACAGCCGTGAAATTATTTGAATAATCATATGCAGAGAGGACGGACGCCGACACGCCGATGATGCCCGAGCGCAAGATCCGGAGGAATCCTCGATACGTGCTAATCGATCCGACTTAGCTCTCACTTACGGCCGGGCTCGACACAAAACGAAATTGAACACCTTTCGAATCTCATTATCGCCTCTTTCTCTCGATTTCGCAGCTCGGGCAAACGGGCCTTCGAAAAAACTCAATCCCCCTCTCCCCTCCACGATACCACGGCACATATTACGGAGCATCGTATCGCTCTAAGTTCAGGCGAAAGAAAAAAGAAGCGTGGAAAGTGAAGCGCGCAATTAGCCAGAGGGGGGGAAAAAAAGGAGAGGGCCGAGAGGCGAAGAAATGAAGTAACGTCCGTGCGCGCGGCTGATTATTCATGATTTCGGGAATGCTCGATGCGCTTATGGCCTCGTCGGATTAGCATACCTCGCATAAACTGCGAAATAACATGCTTGTGCACGCAGCCACGCACGCAGCTCACGCAACCGCGCGAGAGGAAGGAGAGGGAGAAGAAAAAAAAAGCGAGAGGACGTCGAGGTGGAAATAAAAAAGATCCCCGGGAGGGGGATGAAGAAACGGCGAGACGGTGCGATTCTCTCTAAGCCGAGGCATTAACATTGTACCGCTTTATCGAGGCCGCTCATCGTGGCACATCCGGATTCAAATTACGCCTCGCTTACGCTTATGTTTATTTAACCGGTTATTAAAATTACATTAAGAGTCGCTCCTAATTATGTCGCTGCGGGTAACGTCCTCGGCCCCGGAGGGGTCACCTGTAATGCCGGAAGGAATTGCACGGCCTACGAGCATCGAAGGGGCGAAGAGGGTGAGGCGCGTCTCGAAGGACTCGAGTACAGATTAACGCGTACGCACAGGTGTAGGGTACAGGTCAACGAACCCGGCTCCATTTTATTCACCGGGTCCCCTTTATATCGGCGTATTAAAGCCTCCGATTGCGCAACCGCTCTGAAAGAACTGTCATCGAGTGGCAAGAGCGATGGAGATAGTTCGCCTTAACGGGGGAAGAATTCCTTTCGTTTTTGGCGGGTGCCAGCTCGTGAAGTAAGGCGCGCGATGCCGCGAATCTTTTCGCGTGGAAATTTCTGGCCGGGTGGACTGAAAATATTCGACCGTGCATCGGGCCTTCGCCGAATTACGCAGCCGCGAAGAATGCGTGATTCCTTTGACAGTCTGACTCTAAACGGTCTATTTCACTGGTCGCCTAGTGTCGTCGCGCATTCCGCTCCAAATATTCACGAGTGATATGATATCTATGTCACTGCGCGTATCGGCACCGACGAACAGGTTATCCCGCCTCTCTTTCCGAAAGAAATTTGTCCGCCGAGCATCGAGGCCCACTCGCTCCCCCGGTCACGAACACCCCGACGATTATTACGAGAATTTATGCACGCGAAAAACGGCCGTTAATAACATAATTACATCGTACGGTGTGGCCGGGTAACCGGTTACAAATTGCTAGGAAATTTCGCATTAGCCCGACGAAGCGTCACCGGCGCGGCCCCGCAACGAAGCTGCTGCACCGTCATCGGCCGGTCAGATGACGCCGGTGACGAGGAGACACGGACAGGAATAGTGACAGTGGAAGAAGCCGTCCATGGGTCTCGTTTACCATCATCATTACCATTACGCAACGGCTCCATGACGGCGTTACGTGCTTTAATTTGAATACATGAGCCAGGAAGCGGGCGCAGGGCATTAGCCACGCGCGTTTCTCCGTACGCCGGCATTATCTTTCCTTCAAAGCGATCCCCTACGTTTCTCCGCCCGTTTGCTGACTCACATAATGCCGCGAAATTCGAGACGACCACCGGCGTCGCGGTTTTTGCCGATTACACAAGGCAGCGATATTTTCTCGACGGTTCGTTACGATCTACGATAATGGCTCGATCAGTAGACGGCCCGAGGGCCGCCGATCTACGCGACATTCGTCAGGGATGCTTTCGTCTACGCGCTGCTCTCCCCGTGATCAAACCGTCCCCTGTAATCCTCGGCCGTGTCTGTTACAAGTTTAAACGGCGCACGGCGAGTTCCAGTGATCGAACGTTCGAGATCCAAGTTTGCTTAAAAATTCCCGATCCTCGGGATCAAGCTGATTCGAAATCGTCCCACGGGATAGTGACGCAATTGAAACGCCCCCGGCGCCGCGTTAGATGGTTAAGAAGCGATTAACATGAGCGCGGATTTTTCGACGTTACTTAATCCCTTAATTAACCGACGTGACGCGGAGAAACCGTCGAAGGATCCGCGGAGGGAACTCCGCGACCCGCTGGCAGCACGGGTACTGGACCCTTTCGATTGGAATCGCTCATTAACGCGAGCGATCCGAATCGAGCTTTACACGAAACAATATAATTAAATGTACATCAGCGCCGGTACACGTCCAGCCAGCGAGACAGGGGAGAGAATAATAAACCGGCCGTGTGTAATAAAGCGTTCGGGCCCAGATATTATCGCGAGGCCGTGAACAAACACGCGGGACACATTGTGCTGCCGCTTTTAAATATCATTTGCGCCGTGTGACCGGAATAATGATCGTCCGGTACGTTTAAGGAGCCAAGGATTAATCAATCAGTCGGTTCATTGAATTTCTGTCCACCGTTTTGGAATGGCTATCTATCGCAGTCTGCCGCGCGTCGCGGGTCCTTCTATTAACCGGAATACCTCGAGGATCAGCCTCCGAGAATAGTGACCGCTCAAGTTCTTCTCGCGCAACATTATTAATGTCAAGGTATCGCGCGATATCGAATGTAGAAGTGGGCATGTATAGCCTTAACTGCTAAGGACGAGGGAGGAGGGGAAATTTGCATACGAGCAGCTGGCACGCGTATTCGGTGAACTTCGAAATGACGCGCGCCCGATGCGGCGACCGCAACGGGCTTGAACGATGAAAGTCTGCCCCGTGCTGTCCCTAGCGGCGACTTTTTAAAAGTATAAATCGTCTACCGATTTCTCTAAACCCCGAGACCGATTATCGGGCGGCAAACAAAAAAAAAACGGCGATTTTTCAGCGAGCGTATCCATCGCGCGCGGAGCAAAAAGCGAGCCGCTATCTCGCGATCGACCGCGGCTACCGTTGCGAGAGATTTTAATTGAATTGCATGGCAAAGCGGCAGCGCGCGCGCGCGCGCGCTACGTTTCTCGATATTTCATTCTCCCGGAAAGATAAATACCCGCGGACAACGATTTATCAGAAAATTATGGTAATCACCGCGGGAAAACTGCTCGCAGCCGAGCCGAGGCGCCGATCAATCATCGTAAATCGGCTCTCGACCGGCTCGATCGATTTCTTTCCCCGACCCGTTGCGCATCGAGGAAAACGAGCGTGATGCGGGAGTAGGCTATCATCGGCACGCACGCCGTTCCCGCCGGCGCGGTTCTCGAGTTACGCAACACCGCGCGAAATTAATAAAAGCCGGGGAAACTTCCAGGAACGTCGCGCGCTCCCGCTACGATATCGACCTTCGTTTTCCATAAAGATCACCAGCGAATTCCGTCGGATGATAATTGCATCCATTCCGCGGCCGTCGCGGAATTCACCGATTCCTGTTTCCTGTTTCCGCGCGCCTCGTCCTTACATTCCTAGCCGATGATCCAGAAACGAGGATCGCTTCCCACAGGATCTAGCGCGCTGCCCGTCGGCTTCGCGTTGATTCACGCGTGCCCCCCCCCCTCCTCCCCCTCCCCCGGCGCGTATTTATCAAGACTCGAATGCCACTAACGAGATGTAACGCGATGGAAGAGGCGAGTCATCGGTAAGCGTGAGAAACCTGCCCGTCCTCTTCTCTGTCCTCCTCTCTATCCTACATCCGACACGTACGAGTCAGCGATCGATTAGCGTTGCGAGTTTCGTTGCTCGGACGAAGGTGAATTACCATTCACCAGCATATTGGCTGCGAGATTTAAATCATCGGACGGCGTTGACGCTTTCCGCGATCCCTGGCGCTCGTCAAAACTACATTTGTCTTTGCGCAACGATAGTTGCGGTCGGTCTATTGAATAACGGCAGACTCGCAGCGGATTATCCTGCTTCACTTGGTGCCGATTTCCATTCTCGATAAGCCAATAGCCGGCCAGAGGGCTTAGCGATCACGCTTATTTTCCTTCTCGACGAACCAACGTATCTTAAACGGGAACTCGTAAACGGACTACGGAATATCACCGCGAGCATCCGTCGCGAATAGAAAACGGAGCATCGGGACCGTGCTGCCATTGGTCGCGACAAAAAGTTCGGCGTTTCCGAGGCCCCGGGTCGGAAGGGAGACGACAGGGGAAATCTCGTACGAGCAATTGCGACAATCGAGCGAGGAGGCCTGAGAAGCGACGGACGAGGTGGCTTCGCGGCGACATCGTTTACCTCCTCGTCGGGAATAATTCACTGCGGCTCCGGGTGAACAGGATTGCAGGATTATGCGCGCGTTGTCCTTTCAGCCGGACGCTCGCGGCCGCGGCCTACGCCGCCAATCCGCGCCGCCGCCGGAATTAGCATACCGCGAGCGCCAAATACGGCGAGCGGCTCACCTGTGCGCACCGCCGCCGACAAATGCGATGAATATGGTGATTTCCATCATTTATCCGGCTGGCTAGGCGCAAACGTGCCCGGTCCTTGAAGCGAGATGCGCCTCGAGCAAGCGAGCCAGCGAGCGAGCGACCGCGCGCGCTGCATACTGAGCGAACCGGTATCATTGAGAAATATTAGCGATTTCCATTTGCGCAGGGGCCGCGGGAAAGAAAAGGCCAGTCGGAGAGAAAGAGAGAGAGAGAGAGTGAGAGAGAGGGGTGGAGGAGGGAATCGGAGATAACGACGGGCAACGATTCAATTTCAAGCCCGGGATTAATAAGTCCCGCGGAGATGCAATAAAACGCGCGGCTCGCGGAACGCCGCGCTTCGCGAGAAGCAGGATAAGGTTCTATTTTCGGAGTGAAGCAGGCCCCCCTTGCATCCTTGGGTGCCCGGCAATGCCCCGTCGATGAATATGGAACGAGAAGAGGAAACGAGACGCTGGACGAAAGATTACCATTAAGATGCTGGAAAACGTTCTTTAAAAATATTCCGCTTTGTTATCAACGAGATCAACGCGGGATGAATATGCATGGCGCTATCCAGAGCTATCGATGCCGCGCGAAGCTGAACGTGCAACTGCAGATGCTACAAGCCGGCAGGCTAGGTGAAAAGCGAACTCGAATCGCGAGGGGAAAAAAATAGCTTCGCGCTCTAGGGGGTGACGAGAAGGGGCGAGGGGCGCGCGTTCGAGCGTTAGGTGCCCCTCGCGATCTACGTGCCGGCGCGGCCACCTCGTCGCATTATCCTACGAGTACCCGCGCGGCATTATAGGCTTCATTACGAGGAGTGCATTTCCTTTACCGAACCGCAGTGAACGCTGCAAGGCCGTCCGCGCGCACCTCTTCTTCCTGCGCGAGCCAGCTCCCGTCCGAGTCGCGGCGGCACCGACGACGCATTCGTCATCGACGCGAGAGAGATCGTATCGATCCGAGTCGCGGGTACGGGATAACGACGCGACTCATAATTTGCATGTCTCGGCCGATGCCACGGCTAACGAAGAGTTATGGGCGCGAGCCGGCCGAGGCTTTTCGAAGGAAAAACACCAGGGACTGGCGGAGATTGCGATCGGGGATGGAGAACGCGGCGCGAAGGTGTCTGGAGATCCGACAGAACGCATGCGATCTGCTCCGCGAAGCATTCCAGAGGATAGCTATCGAAGATACAGGCGTAGACTTTAGGGAGAGATTTTAGCACCCTCTGCGTACCCTAGGCCCCTACGTTTCTTACCGCGGGGAATGTAACGCCAGATAGCTCTTCGGGATGTAAAACGGAAGGCTACGGGATGGGCCAGACACGGCTGTCCGAGCACGTGCTTGAAGAGGGGAGCGTGAAAACCCGAGGCACGTGGCCGGAGACCCTTTGGCTGAATGTTTAAAGAAAGGCGCAGGAAAGTCGATCGCGTGTCGCGGCGGGACGGTGATTTGTCGACGACCCTCTGTTACATCGTCAGGCGGGTCTACGCGAACCAGCGTGCACACATGCATCGCACGCGAAAATGTGGCCCCGTGAGCTAGGGCGGCAAGGGTTGAAGCGGCGTGTACCTGGTCGCGCGGGGCTGCTCGGGATAAAATGAGTACGCAGGAAGATAAAGGGGAAAGAAACCGGGAAGGGCGGGGAAAGAGAAAAGAGAACCGCCACGTGACCCCTGCACGGTCTCCACCATTCCTTATTGGAATCCTCTGCTGGCCCAACCTGACCTATCCAAGGTGAGATTTATCCGGCGGCTTTACCTGCCACCAAGCTATACATAGGCGCGCTCGGTGTATACCTTCCCTCGCTGTCTCTGCCTAGCTACCGGGAATCCCCGCATTCCCATTCTCATTCCCCATTCCCGTGAACCGTCCACCCAACGCGCCGGGTCACGTATCCTAGGCCTCCTCGTACGGATCGAGCATGTCCTGGCTACGTAACAGGTGAGATTTTCGAGGCACCAGGGGTCTAGGGGTCATTCTGTCCTTGCGAGATGCCTTCCTCACCCCGGCTATTCCAACCTGTTAACTGGATCGTTTCTCCGCCAGGCCACTTCTAGCAAACCGCGCGCAACGAATGCTCTTTCCGCGGGAACGTCGTTATTGAGTCCCGGCGAGCAGCCATTCCCTTCGGTTGACGGGGTTGAAGGCTTGCAATCGCTCGGTAGAGACGGGCCTTTCGATCGAGGAAATACTCCGCGCTCGTTTCACCAGCAGGCTGAAGTAAGAATCGGGCGAGAAGAGTGAAAGGTCCTGAGAGAGTCGGCCGACGGGCCCGTCGCGTTAATTTCGCATTGTTTCGGTTTCGAGACGCGTCCCACGGCGAGCTTCAATTTCTCAATGCAAATCTACCGCCGTTGCCCCGGCTATTTCCATCGGGCCCAACGTCCGACCGCCACCTACGAGTCACGTGCCCACGAGCTTCTGGCCAGAGAAACCAACATGTTTGCCCCGGCGAGTAATAGGCGGGATTCGGTGTGCTGGCCCGAAGCGTTTCCAGCAGGTTCCGGCCGGCCTTAATTCGAAAGCCCGAGTAAGGCTATAATCGGAAACCCGCTGGACGATGCAAATGAGGCGGAATCACGCGGTCCCGGCGTGACGTAACAGAAAAATGGCCAACCGCTTCCGGCTCGATCGAGTGCAAACATTTTTTGGCGGAGACTATCGCGCGTTCATTACGCACCAGCTTCTTCGGAAGCTATCCGAACGGCGGATAATTAGCGCTGGAAGCCAACGAACTACGCGAATGCCTGATTATATTAATTAGTAGAATTTTCAACCAACAAATGCGTTAAGTGAAGCGAAGTAGGGATAGGTTCGTTAGGGGCAAAAGCCGGGTGAAAATTTCCGTGCGCAACGAATTCGCGGGACGCGTTAGGTGCCTACTATCGCGGTCGATTATCTCGATTCGTTGTTTTAACGAGAAAAAAAGGCGAACGCCTGTGTACTCTGGCAATCTCCATTCAATTAATTCCGAGGAATTCGCGAGCACGCGTGAACGGGCCCGCGTCAAATCGCTCGTATCCGTTCGGTGTTTCCTCGATTTCGAGGCATAATCTCGACAGGCCATCCCCGGAAACAGCCAAATAGAGGCCGGTACATTATTCATTCGAGAGTTTGCGTTAGCCTACGAAATTTACACGAACGTGAAATGCGTGTTAGTCGAGCCGGGACGCGCGTTTCCGGTGGTCTCTCTCATTCTCTCTTTTTCTCTCTCTCTCTCTCTCTCTCTCGCGCGCACACACTCGTGGTCGTCTTTTTATCTCGGGGCCGAAGCCAAGCCTTCATTTCTCAAGTGACGCGCGAGATTGCCGATCGATAAAAGGCCGTTTCACTCGGCTCGATAGCGACGCAAATCGCAAAAATAAATATATTATTCAGTCAGGATTAATCGAGCGAGGCACCATGTCAACAAGCGCGATTTTGTGTCACTAGATGGATGGTCGCGGGTACGTGATCCAGGTATGCACCCTCCTAACTTCGATTCAATTCGTCTGTTTTCATTGCTGGTATACAGTGTAATGGACCCTGGATAATCATTTCTATTGCACGAAAGGGCAACAGAGAGGAAAGAAGCGATCTTCCAAATATCGAGCAGGGCTTGAAAATTAAGTGGCGAAGTTAACCGTAGCGGATTTAAAGAATTTGTCGATGAAGCTGAATACCGGGAACGTGAAATCGTAAAAGTTTGAGTGAACGGAGAAACAAGGAAAGCGTCGGATGGGGCCCGAAGTTCGTTAAGGGCGAACGACTTCGCGGAACTGTCGTCGACACACGAAGCTCAAAGATCATTGAAGATCACGAGGCACGAAAAGGAACGAGAATACCGAGAGTACCCTCAGGAATCGAGAGGGGGGCCGTCTAATTTTCCGCACGCGAGTGATCCGACGGCGCTCGAGAGACCTCCAATGATTCTGTTTCTCGCAAGATACCGCTAACGAACCGGCAAGTACGGTTCCACCGCCCTTCCTAATAATTACGCCACTGAAACAGCTGCATCCTTCTCGCAACATGAATTACAATTCGAGCAATTATATTCAAAGCGAGAGAACTCTGAAAGGCACCGACCGATCCCGCTTCCAAGTTCCAGATCGATCGAAATGCAAATACCGATGGAAGGTATATTAAAAGTACAAATATCTGACTATCGGTAATTAAATCGTTAAAGGGCGCAGGAACTTCCAGCGACGTGATTTACGTCCCGCTTAACATTATCGCAATTAATTACACGTGGCCGAAGCAGCGCGGCGTGTAATTAGCAGAAATGGTAAGATTACCGATCGATCAAGGATCATTATCTCGTAACGAGCCCCACGCCGCTCGCTATGCAGAAAGAGAGCGTCCATACGTGCTCGTCTCCTAAAAAAAAAACAAATCCGACTATCTTCTACTGACTCGTTGAGAAGAAAACGCGCGGGCTGAGAACGCTTCGCGGGAATCCTCGAAACAAAGGGCACATAGGTAGGCCAGAATGAATGCCTAGGGTTTCGATGAAAGAAAGAAGGGAACGCGGACACGTACGGGACAGCAACGCGGACGAAATCAATATGGAGAGCGTATCCAGAAGAAAATTATTGTTATTGAGGCATCCAGCGTGAAACGTCATCCCCCGGCACGGCCGGGCTCGTGGTTTGCCGACGCGCGATAGAGATTGCTCGGGCATAGAATCTAATTATGTGATAAACATTGTTGCGCGGTACACCTGCTCGTAAATAACATAGAATCAAACGCGTATCACGTTACACCGTAATACACCGAGAGGCCCTCGGGAGAGAACAGGTCCCCGGGCCCCCGGCTGAACCGCAATCGGCTATCTCCGATATAAGGTACCCGGTCCTGCGCGTGTTCCTTGCCAGGATTAATTATATTCTCCCATATCGAACGTGCATTAGCACGGCGAAAAGAAGGAGGCTCGCCGCGAAGTAATTATACCCCGCTGGCCGCGGAGCAATCCGCGTAACGTGACAACGAACGGCTGCGGGCCGTGGCTGCCTCCCCGCCGCTCCTCCCACGGTTTTCGTACCCGCGAGAAATGACGAGAAAAGGGCAAGGGGAGCCGGGGAAGCGGAGTGAATAGCAGCGCGAAGACGTTGGGGAGGGAAGAGCCGCGCGTTTCGAAGATAACAACGTGACAGGTAAATAAAAACGGCGACGCGCCGCGGCGCGGCGACGGGCGGGCAGGGAGATCGTTGCTTGGAACTTTATAAACGAAGTCGGGCATTGTGACGTTATATAAGGCGGGCATTATCTGGAGCACTCTACGATTTCACTTCGAAAAATGGATTTTTCGTCGTATCGCGTTGCTCATCGAAAATAACCGCGCGATCACGCGCTTACGTGGAATATTTATTCAAACAAGCCTTAGAGCCTGACACCTTATCGACAGATACGATATCGGGCAGCATTTTTTCCCAACGCGGCCTGGCTGCGCGCAGTTTACTTGCCGCTGTGTATTCTTGAATATTAGTGCAATTACGACGCGGTGCGCGTACACGTTTACGCACTACTAAAGGGCCCCAACGTGCGTCGAGGCGCGCGGGCGCTATAATCGACCGCGGATTAATTGCAATACACTCGGGCGCTCATCGATAATGCGAAATCAGAGATAACCCTTTCGCCCGATTTTTCATTCTCGGATTCCGCGATTATCGCGGCTATTGGGCGGCGATTCATTGCCGGACGTGTCGGTTTATCGATCGGAACTGACACCTAGATCGTCGCTGCATTTGCCTGGCAACGATGCCTCGTAATTATTATTCTTTTATCGCGGCTAGAGCGCATTACGCGCCGGCGAGAGCTTATCAGGCTATTCCGCGGCCGTGTTTACATTGCATTTTATTGAAACTAATAAAGATCCGGCTGTTTAGAATCAGATAATGGCAGCGTATCGTTTTAATTACGATCATTCTTATTTTCGCGGTAAAGCGGCTCGCGACGCCCCGCGCATTACGCCGCGATAATAGACGCGAAAGATAACTGCAGAACCATCGCCAGGTATAAATACAATAATATTTAGTTTTTTTTTTCGCGGGATAATCAGCGCATCGATACCGTCGGTAAACCGACGAGATACTCGGCCATTTTTACGACTTCTTTCAGCGTTCGTTGCTTCGTCGATTAACCGGAGGATTTAACTATTACGAGCTACGCCTAATCACTATGTGACTGTCCACGTGCCCAAGATTCCAGGCACGCGCGATTAGTGGCGGAGGAAAAATTCTGAAGCTTATCCAACGCACGATACCTATCGCTGCACGATGAAACGTAACCCGGCGATCGTTAATTAACCACGGGATAGATAACGTTGCAACTAAGTCGTGATATGGAGAGATAGTTGGTGGCACGATCTAACGGCTGATCCACTGAAATACAGGCAGCATTAGCACGAAAAAGTCTACCGAAATCCACTGGCAACGATGACTCACGCCGTCAATAACGCGCAAATTAGCGGCACACTTCGATCGGCTTAGACGTCGTCGACGCGATAGGGGCCGATTTTTTAGATAAGTCAATGGAGAGCGGCGCTCAATTAACGGATAACCACTATTCGTTTCCACTAAATAATGCCGTTATCGCTCGTAGTACCGATAAGAATGGGACACGTTAGTTATTCGCCGGAAAATGGATCGGTGACTCACGCGGCAACGTTTTCCAGATTAATTCCCCTTGGCGCGGCTACGATTCCTTTCTCCCCCACCCCCGTAGCCCAGACTAATTCCTTTCCCTGCCATGTACTAATTTCTCTGGCGCGCAGCCGCGAAACGAAACGTTACGCGAATTCATCCGACGAGGAATTCTCTTATCGCGAAGGGAATCGTGCGCTGGAAGGAGCGAGGAACGCGCAACGAAACGAACCGTCGTTCTAAAAGGGAATTCGCCTTCCCGTCGTAAAATGCCGCAATCGGCGCCCGCTTTGCGTATGGAAACGGCGTGGCGCAAACACGGTCGTTTCAGGTAAATCGAGGGCTGCGTCTCGCTTTTACTCCGATAATGGGGGAACGAGTCGCACAATACGGCCGTACACGGGGGCAACAAAGCCTTCGGCAAGATCGTGCGGGGGTGTAGAGCGCGCGAAGGGAGGCTGCATTGACAGCTGACGGATCGAACGCTCGCCACCGCTTTCTCCCCTCCCAAAATGCACACGGGATCGTTTCGTGTTTCGTGGCCCCGAACAAATAGCGACTAGCGTGACGCACGCGCTTGTTTGTTTTCGATTCTCTGGTTTCGCTGGAGAGCCAACTTTTCGGTAAACCGAAGGAGATAGCTGCGGAAACGGTTGTAAAATTGGGGTGGCTTAACCCTTGGGCGGTTGTGAGCGGATACAGTTGTAGGAACTGCTCAGAGCAGTTACAGTTTTAAAAGCTTGTGGGGGAGGATAATATTCTGCTCTAAAGCTGTGGCTAGTGTAAAGATTGAAAGTAGAGGGCAGCTAAAGAAGTAAATAGATACTGAATACAAACTGTAGCGGGTGATAGAACTTAATGCAGAAAAGCATAAGGGCTCATTAAACACAAGTCCGGAAACTGATACTTTTAAAGATTAAAATTAATTTCTTTATATGTAAGCTTTTAATAAGGTTGAGTTTAGTGTCTGGTATCTTAAGAGCTATCTGGAGAGATATCGGAATCAGATAATTGCTAGAAAGTGTAGGAAAACAAGAAATTCGTCAGGAAACTATCATTGAAACCACTTCCCTGAAAATATTACGATCACTACAGCAATTTACTAAAACTTCCTAACTTCTTGCAACGGCTTCTACCACCCCCTAAAATTTCTAACCATTGTTTATTTACATGCTGCGTGGTACAGTTCGAGCCGCTAACGCCCCTAAACAGCCGTTCTCGAGTCTAATACCGATAACATACTCCTGAGGACGAGAGAGCCAAGTTCCAACGCGCACGCCGAGCGATTAACTGATTTCGCAGACGAATGCGAAAACTGGCAACGTTAAATCACAATTCCACCTGATGCCCTGTTAATCCGTATACGATTGTATAATAGATTACGTCATCCCAACTTATCATTGTTCGTGCTCGTCACGGTGATACGTGGCGGACCCGCGAGCGAATAACAGCAACGATAAAAATAGAATTAGCATGTTGCCAGACTCACCGTTCTCGGCGCCACGGAGGGGCCCGGAAGGGCTGCCGCCGGTGGATACACCCTCGTCCTCGCTGCTGATGCTGCTACCCTCGCTGGGGCTGTAACTCCTCCTGCTACCGGTCCCTCTGATCATCTTCTGTACAACGGAGGCACCATTGTTGTTATCGTGCATCCTACCGTGCAGCCTCTCGTGCATAGTCCTCACGCGCGAGTGCAGCCTCTGCTGCTGAAGAGAACCGACCGAAAAGTCCAGCGGCTGATCGATCTCCGAGTGGACCTGCGACTGTCTCTGGCCGCACACGGTGCCGGCGACCAAACTCTGGGTCTGGGGGACCTGTGCGATAGGCGAGGGCTGCTGTTGCTCCTGATGGATGCTGCTAGGAGGACTCCACCACTGGTGCCCACCCTGGATGGACCTCCAGGCCTCAATGGTGTTGTTGTTCGTCGGGCTGGTCTGCTTCTGCTTCTGCTTCTGTTGCTGCTGCATCTGTTGCTGCGATTGCTGCTGCTGGGCCATGGCAACCTCCACCAGGTTGTTGTTCTCCAGCAGATGCATGCTGGGGGTCTGCGTCATCGATGATGGCAATGCGAAAGGGGAGGCTCCCACCGAGGGTGGGCTGGACTCCTGACGCTGTCGATGGCTGGAGTGATGATGCTGCTGTCGATGCTGCTGCTGCTGCTGAGGATGATGATGTTGTTGCTGCTGCTGCTGGGAATTGGACGGTACGAGAACCGGAGGCGGAATTTGCCGGACGGTCCGCGCGGCCTCGGCGACCCACCGGCGCACCGCCTCGCTGTCGAGGCCCGCCAGCCCTGCGGACTTTCCTTTAGACTGACCTCCGGGCGATGATAAACCCTTGTCGGGTATCAGGCCGGGCAGCGCGAGGACCCCGGTGCCCGCCACCGCGACCCTGGGTCCCGAGACGCCCCCGTAAGCAGCCAACGCCGCGAGATCCAACGTGGTCACCTGCTCGGTCCCGTTGTCGCACAAGCCTCGCTGTTCTCCGACCTGGGACAACGGTAAAGATCCTCGCCCGGGTGCCAGGCAACGTCGATCAAGCTGCGATCACTCTCTTCCCGTTGCACTTTCGACTGCGCTGGCGGTAACGGGCGGTTCAGTCTAAACCTTCGACACCGAGGTGCCAACTAATGGCCAAAGAGAAACGTCTTTGCACGAGGAACTGTTATCCTTCCGGTGTCACAGTATATTACGTACAACACTGCACTGACAAACGCGCACAGATACGTTTCCCCCGGAGAATGGTCCACGTTCTTTCTGTCTACCACCGGCCACCGGTCGTCCAGTCACCCGACGCACGGTCCAGACACTCGTCCCGTACAGCTGTTCGACGGAGCAGTTCGACGAGCGTGCGGATGCACAGTCGCTGGCCTCTTCCACCGTAGAATTCACCTGACATCCCACAGGGCAGCTAGGCTCGAGCTGTCAGTAAATCCCGCGCTTTCGCCTCAATACCGAACGCTACGCGAACCCCGCGAAAATTTGAAGATCCTGTCAGTGTCCCTGCCGACTGTCAATCGACGCGTCGGGCGCAGCGTCATCCATCGGCGAACTCGCGAACAGTCCCCCCGTAATCCCTTCCACGGTCCGCGCAATGTGCATGCCCGAGGTTGCGTCTACGTTAATATCCGTGTACTCCCATTGGGAACGGTCACGAGGGTCACTCACTGCCGATGCTCGGCGATTATCACCGGAGTAACCACCGAGCGACGCGCGCGGTACCCGTCCGTTTCGTCATGGGGCTCGGGCGGTGCGTCAGCGTTGCCGGTCCGCCGAAATCGAGCCTGGCCGGGTAGAGAGAGCCGTGTCGTGTAGTGTCGTATTATCGCTGGCACACGAGCGTCCGCGACGAGCTACGACGGTGGCAGCTCACGGCTGCGGCGGCGGCGGCTGTTACGGCGGTCAGATGCTGTCGCGTGCATGTGTGCAGCTACACTAGAGGGCCCACGTACGCCCGGTCGGCCGCCTACCGGCCACGGGGAACGCGGACGCGTACGCGGATCGTGGAACAGCGAGTGGGGGAGTCGCTCCAAGGAACGACAGAGACGATCGGATACACGCCACCGTCGGGAGGGCAGGAAAGTGCGAGCGGGACGGCGAGCGTAGAACGGAGAGCGGCGGACGAGCGCCTGGACGCTTATCCTGGTGGGGAAACGACCGGCGTCGGTGGGGAACCAAGCCTCCAATCGCGAAGGAACGCGGATCACGCGGGACTCCGCCCGGCGAGGAAAGGCGAGCTCTCTGGTCGCGGGCGCGAGCGCGCCTTTTTACCTCGCGTGCACCGGCTACTAACCCGCTGCAACGATACCACGGCACAGAGGGAGAGGAGGTGAGTTTGCATTTGCATATGCGAGAAAACCGGCCAATCGGCGGGCCCCGTTGCCTCCTCTATACCACGGGTCGTAAGTCGTGCCCGGCGATCACGGCGAACAACAAAATTCTCGATGACCGGGTGTCGGTATATCCGATATTTCGAAAAACTACACTTCGCGAACGTCACTGGCATCGATAACGCAAACACGCCTCGGGCGCGAAGCACCGCTTTCCTAGGACTTACATGCAAACGAGCAGCGCCACTGCACGTGATTAATGCGAAAGTCCTCCGGAGTGGGCGCTTCGGTCGTAAGTGCAGTAAAACATCATTTAGGTTTTGCATGATGTGGAACGATTTCGGTTTTAACATACCTATTTCCCATGGATAATTTCGTCAGAAAGTCGCTCGGGATTGACGATTTACCAATCAGGGACGTGTATCTGTAGTTTGGGAAATACATTTTGTGTAATATAAGTGCTACTCTTTGAGTTTTTGCGGGGAAGGGGGCGCTCCATTGCGGCCCACATCTTCCCGCCTAATTGTTTCGTGATCGTGGTTACATTAGTGAGACAGAATCCCACGTACGTTGATGAAAATGGTTGAAATAGAGTGTTTTATACCTTTTTAAACCTGTCTGGATTAGTATAAAGCGTGTAGTAACAGTGTTAGAAAACAGTAGTGAGATATTTGACAGAGATTAGTGTGCAAGCAGATTATGAGACTCTCGCCGGGCCACCTAACCTGTTCAATCGCGAACGGTCGGCCGTCGGTAGTTGGACTTTACTCGTTGAATTTACAGTGTTCGAAAATCATGAGGGGAGGATATGAGCCATTCGATCCCCGACCCTGCGCATCGATACACTCTTGGCGTACCTTAAAGATCGAGATACCTGCCTGATGCTTTACACGGTCCGATGAACCTCCGGCGAACAGCAGGTGGGTACTTTTGCAGGTTAACCGCTCGGTTGAATGATCTCTCGAACAATGGGTCCGTTGTCAATGCAATCCGCTCGCATTGGCAAATTCATTCAAACTTGATCAATGACGGGGAATGATTTCGGCTGTTTCTAAACATATCGCTGACAACCTTTAACGGTATCGTAACGACTCGATAACGAACGGTTGGAGGCAGACATGTTCGACGAATACAATGATTATACCGTGAGTCGCATAGAGTTACGGTGTTTTCGAAAAAAAAAGCGATAGTAGGTATATACCATCGCGATAAGCTATTCCCATGTATGCACACATACGGGAACACAGTTTTCAAGCCTTCATTCTCCGTAGTTATCATCGAGTGGTAGAGGAATGTCTAGGAATCCATCTCGGACGCCATTGTTGCTCCCATCACGAGCTCATGAAACGTAAAAGTATTCCCCAAGCCCGGATCCAGGGCGCCATTCCTCCGAAAGCACGTTCGTCTCACCTATCATATTTCCATACACACGTACATATACACCCCCCGGGGCCACCACTCCCAGCATTTGAATGCGGCATGCGCAGTAGCGGTGCAAAAAAATGAGCCGCTTTAAACTGGGCCTTTATTGGTCGTAGCAGCCGTGCAGTATCCCCGCCCGCGCATTCACCCTCGCGTACACAAGCATCCCTGCCCGTTCTTCCTCTTTTTATCGCGCTATCATATTTCCATATAGCCACCACCACCCTTCTGCTGCCCACCCCACCCTCCCCCCACTATCGCCACTCGATACTCTGCTCAAGCCAGATTTGAATCCGGCATGCGCAGTTCCGCGCGCAAAAAGGGCGCTTTAAAGAGGTTCTTATTGGCCATGGGAACGCCACCCCCCCACTCCTTATCGCGTGTACCGGCTACCTAACCTTGCGAACGGGGCACCCTTCCTCTTATCGCGTGCCCTCCCCTCACCCGAGACGCCGTACCGTCTTCCTCGTGCTAGTTCCCATTTTTTCGCGCGTTTCACTCCCTCTTCCGCCTCCTCCGTGGCAACCCCACCAGGCGTCGCGCGACTCCCACAACTGGAAACGCGAGCATCCCCCTCGTCTGTTTCCCTACCATCCTCGCTGGCATACACCGGCGTGCGACGAGGATGAATAGCGGCCCGGGGGGGATGAAGACGAAAGCAGGAGGGAACGGGGACGGGGCAGAGAGCGAGCCGGTATTGATTTTAATGACGCCCCTACCGACGCGAATTCACGAAAGAGGCGCGAATAATATCTACGCGCTCTGATTCCGGGAGTCGGGCTCCGGCGAGGGTTTATGGCCACGCGTGGGCATTCCGCGGATTCTTAGCCCACGGTGTTGAATATTTCTTCCTGTTTCTTCTTCGTCGTTTCTATCGAAATGGTCGATAAAGCGACGGACTCTCAACGTGTTGTTTCATAGGCAGGTTTGCTTTAGCCGTGACTGAGGATTGGGGACTTCTTCCCCCACAGATGCAGGTTCCTATTTACATACCTCGCCTGACCCACAGGTGTATAAAGGGTTGATAGAAAAAGGTCTGCTCGTATATACGCGCGACACGCGTGCCAGAGGATAAAGGCACTTGCCGGAAAATCGAGAGGCTCGAGTGGCGTTACGGGAAGGGGTGTTCGAACACCGTGTAACCCGGCGCGACGCCTTAATCTGAATAAAGCGAACCCCTTTCGTCGGGGCGCGGTACCCTATTCGTTTTTTATTCATCGCGTGCAGGTATTTGCATGACCCGACTCTCGATCGCAGGTGCCACCCGGGTCCCTTGCCCCTCCCCTCCTCGGGTTGAATGAAAGGAACCTTGCCAGCGAAAGGGGTAGCCGCGTGTATGGAAATGGGTGGCGGATGGCTGGCGTGATGGCGTGCCGTTTGCTCTCGACGGGCCGGTGATAGATCCTTAACGCGGCTTCATGTGTCGATTCGGTAAAAAGCCGCACCTGAGTGTGAACCCGTCGGTTACAGGTGAAATCATTTCTCCGCCGTTTAATCCCTACCCTCGCGTGCTTCGTGGCCGATAATTTGAGCTCGTAAAATTATGCCCCGCGTCTTTGTATCCTAAACGTCGCTCGCCTCGACGAAATATATCCTCGCGGACGTTCCAAGGAAATTTTTAGCGTTTATCGAGACCCACCTATCGACCCATTTAACCGATTAAATCGCATCCTGGCGTATTCTTCCGTGCCTCGCCCTGCTTTCCGCCTTCTCCGCTCGTTGCCGGTTCCAACAGCACGGCCCAGCTCCGACACCCGGTATAGGACTGCCGGAGTCTGTGCCTCCTGACCCCATGACCCTCTCGCAAACCCGACGACCTGTCCATACCCTGTACACGTGAATTGCGGGCTACCATTCGGCCACCTGCGGCTTCTGACATCTCAAGCAGCCTCGGTAGTGACCGACCAAAACGCCTCTCTTTGCACGCGTGAACACACTCCTTGACAAAGCTGCATTATCCCTCGCCCTCGGCTTTCCTCGAAACCTGTTTGCAAACGCGCCGCGAGCGACGCTTTTGTCGCCTGCCCTCCCCGCGCGACGAGTCACAACATCGTCAAAATCGACCAGAAGGAAATAATCTCGCCACGTTAATGGCCTTTCTTCCGACTAGCCGCTTTGATGTTTCATTAGCTCTGTACTTTCCTTACTATACCTCCTGCTTAGTTCCGAAACATTCCGCGTGGCGCTCTCGCTCTACATTCGCCTCCGCATTCCTCAGAATTAAGTCCCTGAAAAATTGTGAATCCCCATATTTGGCATACGTGTCCCTCTGCTCTCCGATAGTTCGCCATCAGGTCTTTGACCTATATTTTCTAACCGTACCACTCGTTAATCGATTCCACGATGCGAGGGAAAGGTTTTTTTCCACGACGCTCCGGAAGGAGCTGCACAATGGTGAAATTCGAACGACACAGAACCCGCCGATTCAAGTGGACCTTCTTCGTCCGAGGCTGTTACCGTTACGGCAATTGCGATTTTCGAAAAAGGGGGAAAAAAAATAGAATGAAACGACACACGAGACTCTTCGCGCGCACCCTGCTAGAATCGCTTCACCCCCCGAGGAGGAGCTTTTTTTCATGCTCCTCGGTGGACCGCCACCCTCCGGGAATAATAAAGACGTCCCATTAAGCGCGAAATTAGAGGTTTTGATTCTATGGGGCATGGCGTGTATGCAGGAGGAAAGCAGTTTATTTCTGCCCGGGAACGTTTTAACCACCGCTCGTCGATACTCGTCGGCGGTCTCTGGGGGGGCCAGGTGCGCCAAAACATTATTTTCCTCCGATGATTTGTTGGAACGTGGAAACTGGGCCAACCGCGATGGGGTAGGTACTCGGGCAACTTGTAAATCAAAGCGTTTTTTAACTGGCTCGAGTGTCGTGCGCGCAGTACTCAGGTATAATAAAAAAAAAAATTACATTCGCCCAAGTGCTGTTCCTTGGCGAGCGTGTAAATTTTGTTTCCCTTTGTGCTCACCTCGTCCGCTTGGCATCAAGTACGCAGCATTTACGCCCCTTTGTTTACTTTCTCACCGATCCTAGACCAATTTCGCGGCACCCCACCGCGAGACGGGATTTCTTTTTTTACACCGGATCCACGGTACTCTCTCTCTCCCCTCCAGCTTCTTCTCCTTTTCCCTTTATTTTGAATTTCTCACCCACTTGCGGAAACTCGAGACGCGCTCGCCCGGCGATTGAGTTCCCCTCCCTCCACTTTTTCGCGCGGGAAACTTCTTAAGAGCCGAGGTGAACTTTACTGGCTTGCTATTCTCGCCGAAGGAGAGGTTCCCTTTTTCTCTCTGTCCCTCATCTTCCACCGCCCTCTCTAATTCAGGTCGAACGGTTCGCAGCGGCGGGTCGTAACGTTCGACGGAACGGTAATTCGGCAAAAAAAAAAAAGAAAGGGAGGAGAGGAGGAAAAAATAAACAAAGTGAATATAACATTGAGGCCATGGGGCGTTTTACAGTTTTCCCGGGCCCGTTTCACTATTTACTGTACCCTCATTTACGGTCGCACCGAAACTCTCGCCCTCCCCCGTCCGTGCCGCCCCAGGTAGCGCGGTATCGATCGACGCGTATCACTTATTAGCCCACTAATTGCTTTACAACCCGATGACCCAAGGGAGCCTTGCAGGAAGCGCGGATTCTTTTTTACACCTTTTTACGACGCCTATATATTTCCTCTCTGGAACGGTCCTGTGGCGATTGCAGCGCGGGCCTTTTTAGCAGAGGAGTTCCTTCCTTGGGCAATGTTACGCCCGTACCCCTGGCACCTTTATAAAATCATCGTGGTCTATTGTAGCCGGGATGGGGGAGGAAAGTATCCTCGTAATATTCCTACAAAGATCCGGGAAATCCTCCAAGAACTGAGCCCTCCGAGCGCCAAGAAGCTACGGGGAATATTCATCGGACAATTAGGGTAAATTAGTTACGCAAATCCTTGGAAGGTAGGCCTCCGCTTTGAAAGGACCCGCCTCGTCGTAGGTCAGCAACAGAATTTTCGTGGAGTCACGAGGCTTCGACCGGGGGGGAAGTTTCGACGGGGCGGTTTTTCGAAAAGCGATTAATTCGAGGGGCGTGAAATCGAATGGTCAATTTCGAGGCGCCCAGGTATTCCCGTGCACGAACAAATATACCTCGCAGCGGATTTTCGGCCCGCGGGGATAATAACGAGGTTTCGGTTTTTTGGGGGAAGGTGTGTACGCGCGCCGTGGATCAAAGGAAGCCGACCCGTTCCCTAACCTATCGGCTTTCGCAATTCCAAGGCCTTTTTCGGACACCTCCGGCCGACTTCCATTTTCCGGACGGTTCTTTTCTCATACCACCGCAGGCCACCCTTCCTGGGCCGATCGAAGCGTTCCTCTTTGCGCGCGAGGGACGATAAACAAAGTCGTTCCCTCGATTGCAGAACCACGCGTTCTGATCTGCTTTATCGGTCTCTCGCTTCGGAATAAGTCGCTCGAATATCCTCGTTCCTCGGGAATCATCCTTACCCTCCACTCTCCATCAATTTCAGAGTAATTCTCGTTTGGCGCGAACGGAAGACAATTTGTCTTATGTACAGACGCATGCGAATAGATAAATCACACGAGGTACTATGTTACTGGCACAGGTTCTGCATCAGTGGAAGGCAGCTCGGTTTCGCGGAAGTTTTGAATTAAAAGAAACGGAACTCTCAATTCCCGGCCGTGCACTGGCGCGATATCGTGGCACGCGTTACAGAGCCCGGGCGAGCTCGGTAATTTTCCTGGCGTTACGCATGTGGGGACCGTAACGTGTGATTATAAAATAAGCGGTTCCTTTTGTGGTAATTAGCGGATCAAGGTCGGCCACCAATGAATTCGGAAGAATTGCGCCTCGTCGCTTTGCCTCCGCTTCTCGTGTCACTCGTCTCAGATAACTTTGTATTACTGAGAAATTCTTTTTACAAAATTCTTTATATTGCTAAAAAATTAAGGTACTATCACTCTTCGCGTGGTGTTGTTAGTCTACTATCCCACCGCTTCGCTATGGAATTCCTTAATTTCTTCGGTGACTACGGCTTCTGAAAGTCCCACGATAGTTTACCAAAGTTTCTTAGAAGACGAATGATACGGCATCGAATGACGCGGCCCTCGCTTCACTCCGCGCGGTCCTAGAAACCAGGCGCATTCTTAGCATTCGCGATATTTCGCGGACGCGAGCACACAGTGACCTCCGGCTCGTTTACGTTGCGTCTCGCGATTTGCCAATTGTCTAACGCTCCCTCCCATGGAATTCCATCCACGTCTCCTCGCAGCAACGGCCGCTTGCCTTTTCCCCCGGCCCTTTTATGCCACGGAATATTCACCGGATTAAGGTAATTGCTCGTTCGCAGCGGCGGCCACGACTAAGCGCCGGCTCTTGGCACGCTCGCGTGGGCGCGTACGCGCGTTCGTACACGCGTGCACCGCGCGTACGTGCAGGCGTGAGACTCGATCGACGTTAATGCCGGCTTATGTAACTCTGTTTGGCCGTGCGCTGGACGATGGAAGCAGGCCAGAGTCGTCCGACTCGCGGGGGCACTGTGCAGAAATTGATTCGTGGCGCTTGCAACGTTCCCCGAATTTCATCAGGGATTAATAATTTCGCGGTCGAAGTCCTGAGAGCACCGTGGAATACATCTGTCGTGCACCTTTCTTCCGCGGTGGTCCCTCCGTGAAATATGGAAACGCGAGAGGCTGAACTCGCGGGCGCGTAACGCAGCTGTAATTGCTTAAAGAGGGACCTTGACTCTCGAATCGTTGCGGCAGTGACGCAAGATACGCGAAGATGAAGGAGACCGAGGTAAGGGGAAGTGGAGGAACTTGTCCCTTGATCGATGGAGGATCGTCTCGAGCCGCGGTCCGTCAGGCTCGGTGGCGAAATCGACGTTGCGCGTAATGCCGGCATTTGGTGGCAGGATATACTGTTTCGTAGGTGGTAATAGAGGCAAGGCAGCGGCAGAGTAGCGCCAGCAGTGGTAGCGGCTCGTGGGGTCGAGGTCTAAGCCGGCGGTGTTGGGTTTCACAGCGATATCAAGCGTAATATAGCACGCGCCTCAATTCAATCCAGCTGCCAGCCACTGTCACACTTAACCGGTTGCACTTTAACGACCGGAAGGATTAATTCCTCCCCCGAAATTTGTTTGTCGAAACGTGCCGGTTGGGAATCAGGTGTATGCGCGATCAGCTGTTCGCCGATGCAAATGAAATGGGCAGAAAGCAGCCCGGGACGTTCCGCATCTCTCGAGCATCGGTCGATTAAGTGTTTGGACAGGACGACAGTGCCACCGTTCCCTGCACTTCGAAATTGTCGACGAAAACGGTGACAGAAGGGCCAGCAGAAATTATCGAACATAAAGGATCCTGCCCATCGAAGGATCATTGAATTCAACAGCAACTGGCCCTCGCTGACAGTCCGAACGCGCATTTACCTCTTTACTAACAAAGTAGAGGTAATTAAACGGGCAACCCCGCGCGGTTCTTGTTCGCAATGGTAACAAGGTTCGTGGAAGAGATGCTAATTGTAAGTGGCCAGAGAGAAGAAGAAGAAGAGGAGGCAGAAGTGATCCCTGCCGCGGAGCCCGTTGCGTGCATAGGCGAGAAAGAAGGAAGAGCTGGAGGGAGGAAGACGGGGCGATGGGGAAGAAGGGAGGAGGGATGATTCGTTGTTGTCGGTTGGAGGCACGATAATACGAGCCGACCGCGGTGGAATCGCATGGTAGCGTTACGCAGTTGCGTCGCGTGAGCGTGTACGCACTAGTGGGCGGTAAACATCAAAGACACGTTGGCTAGTTGAGCCACTTAACGTCCTCGAGTTTTCACATTAGCGAGGCAAAAGACTCGGCCAGTGGAAAGGAAGGCAGAGGGGGTGCCTCGGAGGGACTGCGATACGTTCGCGAAAGTTTGTATGATAATAGGATGCGCCGCCGTTAGCCAACTGCCATGGGAAAAGGGTCGAAGGGTGAAGGTTGCATTCCGTGAACTGCCAACGGTGCTCCTTTAATTTCCTTTAATGTGCTCACGCGCTGGGTACGGATAGCTTATTCTGCCGCAATCTCTTTCGAATTTACGTGCGTAGGTACCCTATATCTAAATGGAAGCTAGATTTCTAGATTAACGTCTCCACGGACCGAGGCACAAATGTGAAACGAGTCGATACCCGTTGCTCAGAATTTCCATTGGATCCGCGATGAGAAGGAACGGCAACGTCACGGACAAGCCGCTGAGCGTTGCGTGTCGCGCACGCATTAGCAGCGAAATATAAACCGTCGTCGTCGAGATACGGCCGATTCTCCACGATCCGAGTGAAATAGGAATTGGATTCTTTTCAGACACGCCCGGGGGGTGTTGCATTCGCTTTCGGAATGTTTATTGCCGCGCGATGCAAACTGGAAGGTCTAGAAAAAACGCGGCCATTCGTCGGTCTTTACGATAGGCATTAATGGAACGATACCTGGCGCGGATTCTTTGCGACGAAGTATATCGACTCGGAAAGAATACCGCGGGGCTATTTAGGGCAGTGATTTATACCGGAATCAACGAACCTTGGCGCCCAGTATACACACGTAAACAAAACAAAAAAAAAGATGAAGCGTAATAAATCAAAGGGGGTTAAATACCCCGTGAAGGAAGAATGATAGTTCGCGCCCTTGATCTTCCCCCTCGGAAGATCATCGAATGCAAACGAATCGCGCGATCTCTCCCAACGATTCGTCACGGTCCTTGACCAGCGCTTATGCAAATATCGATCCCCGCCCCATCGAGCTGGCAAAAAACAGTTCGGGCCGTTTAAGCACCGAGCACAAAGCGTCACCACACGAGAAACAGTTTTTTTCCCCCCATTTCACCCCCTGGCTTCCTCCTTTTTCTCTTTTACGCACTCCCCCCTCTCTTCCACCAGTAGGAGCTAACAGTTGGTCGATCGCATTTGGCTCGTAATTTCCGAGCAAGACAAAGCCACGCTGATCGCTCGATTCCCTCGTTTCTGGGAATTAAACCGGGCAGCGTGTGTTCACAGTACGAAGAAAAGGATCTAGGTATTTGTCTCTCATCCGCTCTTTTAGCATCGAGTCTCAAAGTCAGCCGCGTCTGAAGTCACGCAGCAGATACCGGCTGGGGGATCGAGGAAGTGGTGCGCAGAGGAAAAATCCACTGGGTGGGTGTAACGCGCGGGAACGACAACGTTCTCGCGGTTCTATGAATGGCAAATCAGGGGGCCAGCGCATCGACCATCCGTTTTCCTCGTCCAACTATCGAGCCCACGGCATCTGAATACAATGAGCTGGCCCGGGGGCATAATGCGCTCCTTAATGGCATTGCGACTCCTCGCGACCTCTGCGCGAGCAGAAGCCCCTTTGAGCGACCGGCTTGACGCGTATGTACAGCTTGCGGTGAGCTCCGACGCCGAGCTCCGGCGTTGTTTTATTAGATAATTAGCCGACGAGATGCGTGGGCGGGTCGCGCGGCACGCTTTGCGTAATGCATCCGAGCCGTTGGATCGATCAATTGGAGTTTTTGCGCCGCGTGCAACCGACTCGCTTCTGATGGGATGCATTGTCAGTTCGGCTCGCTTCGATCGGCCGAGGTGGTCGATGGCGTTAATGGGCTCTCGTTGAGGGAAACTCGCGTGAAATGTTTCTCAGGGCCCTCATTTGGGTCCGTTGCTTTTTAGTCTTTTTATAAATGGCGTGTCTGAGGTTTTCAGCAACAGCAAATTCCTTCTGTATGCTGACGATCTGAAGATATTTCGATCAATTGAGTGTACTTAGGACACGTCTATACTCCAAGAGGATATTTCAAAAATTGAGGAGTGGTGTAAGGAAAATAATCTAACGTTTAATACTTCCAAGTGTCGCATGATCAGATTTAACCATAGGAATACAGACATTGAATATCAATGCACTCTTGGGAATACCATCCTATCTACTATCAATAGGGTTGCCATACGTCCTGTATATACGGAACTGTCTCGTAATTCACAGTTGCCGTGAAATATTTTACAGAGTAAAATAAACCGTTAGCTACCCACTTTTTTCATGTTTTATTTATTTACCAAGTAAATGTCCCGTATCAATGTTTAGCAATTATGGCAATCCTAACTACCAAGAGTATCTCAGATTTAGGAATAATTCTTACCCCTTCGATATCTTTTACCGAACACTATCTGAAAATAATTGGTCCTGCCCTCAAGACACTTGGATTTATCTGCGGTTCTTCCGAGCAGCTCTCATGTGAGTCACTTTTGCTATTATATAAAACCCTTGTTCGATCGCAACTGGAGTATGGACCTATAATCTGAGCAACTTATTACGTTACACGCTGTGCTATGATTGAGAGAGTGCAGCATAAGTTTCTAAGACTGATCTATAAAAGTGGTTCAAGTATTCCGTTTGATTGTCACGAATACACGGGCCATGGCTAGCCAAGCATGGGTTGATGACCCTAGAGAGAGACGAAGAAATATGGCAGATCTGCTTTTTGTTTATAATCTCGTGAGGAACCACATTAATAGCACTGAAATCCTGGAGCAATTAAAATTCTACCTCCCTAGTAGAGATACGATGCATTACCCCCTCTTTCACACTGATACGGTAAAAACAATTGCGTTGACAGAATGTGTACAGTCACTAATAGATACTGCCATAAGATTGACTTTTTCGATACTTCCGTATCTACGTTTAGAAATTCAGTCCTGCGTATTCTTTAGAATGATTAAGTTACATTAGTTATAATTGTCATTTCATATTTTTCTGACGTTTTTCCGGCTATTTGTGTACTTTTATCTTATTTGTCCGTCCCCTACTCATAATGCTTTAATTGTTTACAACGTATCAAAGGGTTAATTACCCGTAATAATAATAATAATAATAATAAATGTTCATGTTTTTTGTACAACGTAGTTGCGTCGACGATCCCTGGATATTTATTTTCATTTAATCATCATCCGTCGGTAATTCCAGGGACGACGCTAATGGGTGAATTACAGGAGATAGTTGTATCTCTATGTCCTCTGTTTCCATCAGCGTAAATTGACCTATTAATTTCTTTCGGGCAACGTTATCGCCCCCCCCCCCTGCACTTTTGGCTATCGTTTCCATCGGTCGATCCTCTTTTTCCGATAACTTCTGTCGCCCGGCTATGATTAATACCCAAATTAGGAAAAAATTGCCGGCCGGCGGGGTAAACTATGTCGCAGAGGGTGGCGGGTGTGGTGCAGCCGTGTCCAGGCTGCTGGCCAGTGCCAGGGGGTGGCCAACTTTCGCCCATAAAGACTCTCCTGTCAATTCATCTTTCCTATATATATTTCACGTCAAAATATTGCAATAAATCATCGGAACGGCGACGAATAAGAGAAGAGGGGATGAGGGTTGGAAAGGGAAGCAGGAGGGCGCGATTTCGCAGTGAGTTAAGAGGCTGATGGACGTGGGAGCGCCCTATCGCAAAGAGGAATATTAATCTCTGCGTTGATAATACTCTGGAGAAAGTATTTCTGGTATTTACGCAGACTTCGGTGGTGAATAAACGAGAAAGTAAACGGCAAGCGCACCTTGACGAAGATTTATGGCTTCATCTGGTTCATCATCTGGAGATCGAAAGGTTTATAATTTGGTACCAAAGGATATTGTAAACTCCAACATTCAGGTATTCAATATTTACATTACACGGGGAAGAAAGCCCCTCTTGCTCCAATTTCGATCATTACGCGATCAAAGCTCCTTTCAACGCTCCCACTTTTCCCCTCCACTGTGAAAAACTCGAGACATATAATTATCGCCGCGGCAGCCTCCCCGTGCTTACTCTCCACGGAATTTCCAGATCGTTGAAACGCTTCCAACAGCCGACGCAGTGACGCACAAGGATATTTCCATTCCCCTGGAGAAGCGATGGGAAACGGAATTGGAGATTCCAGCTGTGAGAAAGTTGAAAGTGTGGAGAGGACTCGGGGGACAGCGCCGGGAGAGACAACGTTCCCTCCTCGCTGAGAGAAAAACTCGCGGAACGAGGATGGTATTGAGAAGAGAGGGCGGAAAGGGGGTCGTTGATGGAGAAAAGACGAGGCGGTAAAGAGAGGAGGACGGGGCAGAGGGGGAGGGGGGCTATTAGCTGGCAGATTAGCAGTTAAAATTGAAATTTGCACGGACAGTTCGATGCGCGGCGGCAACGTCTGTGAAGGGGCCGAAAGTGCTCCCCGACCGAAGATTGGAGAACCGAATCTGCCACGCATCGAGTTCGACTCGAGCCACTCGGCTCCTCGTCCTCCTCGTCCACCTCGCTTCTTGCCGTCGTCCACCTTCTTCTACGCTCGCTTCTCAGGTATGAAATGAGCTATGGTTACGAGGGCCCCATATACCACGCGGCAAACGATCCAGGGGTATTCATTCGCCGTGGTATTCACGATGAGATGCGATTGTCTTCTCGCCTCTCGCTTTGCATTCGGCGGTCGCATTAACCGACTCCCCCCCCCCCCCCCCGTGAACGCGGCTACGGCGGGTGGGGGGGATGCCTCTAGTTAATGAATTCTCGCGCGATTTGTATCCCTTAATGAACGTGAATCGCAAGCGGAATTAACTTTCTTATCGTGCCTGCCGCGTATTCTCCTAATTAATACGAATTAATCGCAATCGCCCGCCGATCTCCTCTAATTGATATTTTGATCGGAGTTGATCCCCGGTAATTGCTTTTTTGTTGCTGTTTGCTGGTGTTTGCTGTTGGAATTCTCGAGAGTTCGTTCTGTGCTGAGTTCATAAATTAACCAACGCTCGGGTGTGCTTCAAGTGTGCTCTAGTAAACGTTACAGCTGGTAGCGGGAGGCGGATCCGGGGGTGGGATGGTGTCGGAGTAACCCCTAGGAGTGGACCGTGCTTGGCTCTAGTTAAAATGTATGGTTCCTCGAGAGTAATGTGTATCCATTGGAGCATGATTCAGACTTTCGTCCTTCTAGACTCGCGGCGCATTCTTCTCTCAAGGAAGTCCTGCTTTCATTTTGACACGAGCCGAGATTTACCATGATTCTGCATTGAAAGGACGCGCAGAAACGCGTGGGACCGTTTACCATTTACTAGCACCACGAATTTGCAAGTTATACCCCGGTCGGGGGTTTTATTAGCGGCTACCACGAACCGTGACTAAAAGGGGCTAACGCGATACTCGGTAGTCGATCGTGCAACGAGTTTAGCCACCGTTCTTTATTGCCAGCGGTGGTTTTAATTGCCAGCCCCCCTTGAAAATTGTCCCTCTCTCTTTCTCGCTCCCTCTCGTCAGCCAGTCACCAGCGAGGGTCGCTTTTTCGTTTACCCAGGGGCCCGTGACGAAAGGGGGCCAACGCGAATCGGGTACAGGCGTTTGGAAGTCGATCGCTCGGTGTTTAACAACTTGGCCGGCCGGTTCCTCATTCCTGAATTAATCGCGGATAATACGGAGATAATTCGTGGCTGATCTCGCGACCCAGCTTGATTAAATTAAATCTCCGACGCGACCCTCGCTGGCTCCTGGGTCTCACCTGATAACAGATTAAAGGAACGCCATACAAAGGACTGTGCGAGCTCAAAGCACTTGGAATCGTCTGCGCAATTGTAACGCTCGTCCCGCCGCAATGCTACAAGTGCAAATCAGCTGGGAGTTTAATGAAACAAAGTGAAACCAGTTTCCACGACTGCGTTACGTTATACGCGAGGCCACGGCAACGCGACCTATTCCGAATCCAGCCGAGTCATCAACGAAAATTGAGCCTCGCCTTAAATGCAGCTTGAATTAAGCTGTGCAAGAAGATGTGGAAACACGGCATACGAGATGAGCCGCGCTGTTTCTTTCTGCCGCGAACTAGCCGATCTCTCGGTGTGAACGAGGAACACCCACAGGGAATTCTTAAGTCCGTGCACGATTTGCCATCTCCAAGTCATTGTCCGACCGCGGTGCACGTGTCTGTGTTTTTAGGCTACCGAGTCAGGGCCTATGGGAACCGAGAATGGAAGCAGTGACTCCGAAGGTTGACTTTCCTTCAACTGGTTCGTATCACGGGAAACGTGTCCGTGCACCATGCGTGACGGTGCAAGGACACGCGTGCGTGCCCCGTTCTTCCAACTCTCTGCCATCTAAAAATTACTAAATCTCTGACTGGCAACGGAGTTAAATAAGATAGATGCTTATCACTGCAACAGAAATGCCGGCCGAGATATCGGAGCTAGAAATAGCGCCTGCCGTTCCGATAGCGCGGGAAATAGATAAATCAATATATCATGCAAGGGATTAAGACGGCAATAACACTCTGGGCTCGGTTCACATCCAATTCCACTTGCAGCTGGATTTTCAATGGTGATTCCGATCCATCGTCCCCGACGGAGTATACATATTCCCTTTACCCGCGAAGCAATCGGCAAAGTCGAAGAATCGCGGCACCAGATTTGGAGCAAATAATACATAACGAGCCGCCCGATATTGCTGACTGAGCGAATCAGAACAGAACCAGCGAGAGCGGCTCCGAGCTCGGCGAAACAATAGTTATGCTCTCGAGGATCGACGTGCACACCACGTTTCGTTCGTTGTGTGTCTCCGTGACCGAGGAAAGGCAGAGCGTCATTAGGAAGTCGACTTGACTAATTAAGCTTTAATTGAATGCAAAGCCGCGGAGTGGCGCGGCCAAAGGAAGCCGGGGAGCAATGGAGGAACGGAGACGGACGGACCTGAGCGAGGAAGGAGGCGAACGAAAGAGCGTGGAAGAACGAGCGGCGTTCGGTTGCACGCACCGGTCACACGTACGGCGTTCATAGGTGTACGTACACAGGCGCAGGATCGGTGCCGGGCTTGGGTTTCTCGCGCGCGGAAACAAGACGAATGGCAATTTTCTTAATTACCATGCTAATTGTCATAATTACCGGCCGCATTATGGTAATGAGATGTGACAGGAAGGAACGCATACCGGCGCACCGTCGGGGCCTCTTCCTTCGTTTGCCGCGCCACGATTCGTTCGATACCACTTCTGCCCAGACGATACGCGCACAGGCAACATCCACGAAATTGCTTGTGCACATGCATGCTCTTGCACGCTTCCCGGGGAACTTCCTGTTATCGCGGCTGGCCGCAGCGGCGGGATGCGCCGGTAGATCAGACGTCGCAGATTGCGTCCGGACGCCTCGTTATCGACAGTGGCGGCACCATCCCCCGCCCCGTTCCATTGGAAATTAACGCTTTACTATTCTTCGAAACCCTTCGAAACCCATCGGCAACGATTAGAATCATCGTCGATAAGAGGATTTCGACGGCTCGCGGGCAGCGAAGGTTTCCTCGACGAGAAGCCGCAACATCCTGCACGAAGGCAGGAAGGTGTGCGACGTGTACGAGGCGAGTGCACGCGTAGGAACCTGCCTGCCAGAGAGCTTCTATCGCGTTGGTCAGCCAGGTGTACGAGGTCAGCGAGCAGCGGCCGATCGTTTATGCACAGTGGCTTCTTTCCCGACAATAAAATCGCGGCAAGTGTGCCCGTGGTTGCGCGCTGTGTGGGCCGAGGGGCCGTATATTCAGCGCGACACTTCGCCATTAAGCGTACGGCTCAATACGCATTTATATGATGCGTTTGACGCGGAGGAAACGCCGACGTACGCCTCCCGGCTTAGCTGGGACCGTCACACCTCGGTCTTCCCGCTCGTCGCGCGATACCTGTTCCATCCTTCGCGCTGCGGCTCGGATACTGCAACCGAGTACAGTACCCCACGTGCAACGTCCGACGAACCGAAATTCGGGATACTTACCGAACTTGCCAGGACGTTATGAAGTCACGTGTGGCTGGTACACGCGACGGCCGTTCTTGCGCGCTTTCGATGACAGCAGGGTAGGGGGGCGAGGTATTGTCCCTGTTGGTCCTTTTTGCGCGGGTGAAATTGGCCGTGCGGAACTCGGAAGCAAAGGCAAAGAGAACGCGGCCGGACTGGAGGCCCGGGCTTTGGCCAAACCGACTTCGTTCCACATTCCATGGACGTAGCTACCCCCAAATTACCCTATTCTGTCTCGGTGCGGCTGCACTCTGATTCTGCAAAGCATTTCGTCGCCGCGCGCGTCTTCCTTAAAAACGTGCACGCCGAGCCGGGCAACGTGCCGCCCACACGGAAGCAGGTCTAAACAAATCTATCCCCTCGCCGTGGCGTCTGCGGACCCCGGCGATGCGGCACAGCTCGCCATTGGAATTCGTGGGATCCTCGCCGTTCGGTTAGACTCTGTCGGGAATCGGCGTTACGTAAAATTCAGTCGACGCACCGCGGAGTGTTGTTGGTCATTAGCATGGGGGGGGATCGCGGACGGCCCCGTGATTAGGTACCGTGGTACGTGTCAGGTAACGTATCCGCCAGGTGAATACACTCTGTTATACCTACGCGTGTACCTGTCTCTCGTAGGAAGCCGGGACCAGAGATTTCGTTGCCGATATACAGGCGTACATGGAGACTTACCCATCGCTCTACGTGTACCGACGATGCGAGAAATTCTCAGAATGTTTGCTAGCATGCAAACGAGGCATCGCCCCCCTCTCCCTTGCTTTTGCCGGTTTCTGTTAAGCAGAGCCTGCACGTCGGTCGCCAACCCGCGCGCAATATTCTCGCCCTTTCGTCGCACACTATTTCCAGCTGCGACGCTCGTTTTCGAAGCGATATTTTCCGAGCCTCCCTCGCCATACGTAAAAGAGTAGAGCTCGCGGTTACTTCAATCGCTCCGGCTTTGTTAAACAGCCTCGCCGTGGTTTTTATTATTGCTGCAATTAGCGATATAATTAAGTCAATTCGTTTAATTTGTCGGGTTGTTTCCAGAAATAAGGGGAGCGGGGGAGCAGGGGAGGGGCAATGATTCGTTCGCTCGCGTGGTGGCGGCACCGCCGGTAGAAAGGATAGCCAATTTGTGTTTAATTATTTAAATAAATGTATGCCGTGACGGTGGACGTTCGTTACCAGGCAAATGAGCGAAACGGTAACACGCAACGCCCGGCCGGGCGGTTCTTTGTGTAACCACTGCTCGCGCCGCTCGCAAACCGCCGTCCTATTAGCATTGCTCATGATCTTACCGATAGTATGAGGGTTTTCTTGGAAATATCTTAGCCACCCATCCCTCCTTCCCCGTCACAATTTCCTCCGTCCATATTTCGTGCGAGCCGAGTAGCAGCCGGTGCGCACGAACGGAATCGTCGGCTGACGCGTCATCTCCGTTCAGAGGCTCTGTTCCCTGGCAGTAGTAACTCGGTATTATGCAAACCCCATGAAATTAGATTTCTACTACATTAAGCGTCATTAACACCCAATTAATCGGGTATATCTGCAGAACCGATCTCGTAATGAGCTGAAAATTCAGAAACCGTGAAGGATAAGCGATAGGCCGGGCTCTTCGCAATCCATGATCGCCGATTACCGCCTAGCGGGCACGCATTCGTACAGGGCCAGAATTTCAATGGCCGGGTCCTGGTTGCGTGTCAGTAGGATCGTTTCGGGCCCGCGCCAGTGTCTCGCGCTTTTCGAGCAGCCGTTCCATAACATGGTTGCAAATTGCACCGGGTTTCCAGCGAAGAAAACGAAACCGTGAAGCACGATTCTCGGGAAATGTGTGTGTAGGAGCAAGTTACGATGCGGGGGCGATGATCTTCAAGACTTTGTCCAGTTATCGAGCAAATTGCACGGAAGCGCAATTCGAGTTGTTGAAACATCCTCGATCCTGCTACTCACGTTTCACGATACACGACCGTGGAACGTCGCGTGTTGCGAAATTTTGGCGAATCGGTGCCTCGCATATTTTCATAAGCTGATTATATGGCGCTTGAAAATTTCGCCGACGTTTCGAAGGAGAATGGAAGCTGCCGCGGCGGACACCGCTTCAAGGGGATCTGATAAGGTCGCTTTATCGCGTGCGCGAATCGGTCGGTTGCGGCCGCCACAAAAAAAAAAAGATCACGCCCCGCCGCTCCGTGTCGCGAGCCGCGAGAAAGTTTTTACGGTCCGAGAAACGACGGAATTCCAGTTGGTGTCACCTGGGAACGCATCCGGGGGCACTAATGCTTCGATTGGTCTAAATGCAGGCTCGATTATACGAGGTTGGAACGGCGTCGGCGCGTGTGCGTATGCATCGTGTGACGCGCTTGGCCGCGATCAATATGCGTAATAAACCGCCTCGGTCGATCTAGAAACGCCGGCCGGCTTACGTATGATGCAAATGAAAGCTGAAAGTCGTTTCCTAATGTTAGCGCGTGGCATGCCAGGCACGAAGGTGTCGCGTACGGTAATCGGCCCGAGGGTATTCCTCGAGGCGGGATCGAGGTAAATGCTACGCGGACAGCCGGCTTCGAGGAAGCTCGGCATACGCGACGAAACTTCAGCAGTCGAGTCCAGGAGTTGTTGATGTACTTGACGTAATGCTCCAGGTGGCCGAGGCTTGAGATAAACGAGCGTAACATGTACGAGCGTTCGAAAGCAAGGAGGATCCCTTTGTCTCTCCCCTTCTCGTGTCTCCGTTTTATTTGCTCTTCTCATTACTACCCGGGGGGGGGGAGGGGGGCAGGAGTTAATTTAAATTTAATTTTCCGCCAGGGATATAATTAATATAATTAATATAATTCTTCTGTATTAGATCACGGGCGGATAGGGGCGGCAGCGCTCATGAATAAAAGTGTTCCTATAATTTCTGTTTCATAAATACAAATTAGACGAGAAGAAATGAGAATCAGCTACGGCGCCCATAACCCGTGATGCTCATTAAAATATCTTCGGCACAATGTTCGCCTCTCCGTTAGCACGATTCCCGGGGCGCAAGGGTTATTATACAATTATAAGCCGTACGAAACAAACTATGACTCGTACACGCCGCCGTACGCCGGTTAAGTGGCAGTCATTTTGTTGCAACCCCCCCCCCCCTCCCCGATGCATATCGCGAGCCCACCGTCTCACGGGAATCGCGTAAAAGGAACGGAAAGACTTATTAAGTGTGAAAAAGGCGGAAGTCGGTGTCGTTGGTGGAAAAATAAACCGATTACTCCCCCGCGCTGCCCCCCCCCCCCTCCGATCGTGAATCTGCGACTGGCTGTGCACGGTGCCCCAAACAATGCCCACCCGTCCATGCGTGGGGACAACGGGTGCTCGCGTCCTCGTTAATAAACAAAGATGCAATTACCTGTCAGAGGCGGACGCAGTACGCCTTCTGATAATTCGCCTCATCTAAATTCTCCCGGGCCGCAATAAGACATACATTACTCCCGTTCCTTTCCCCACCGCGTTTCTAATTACCAGCGGCACGGCGGCGAACTCGGCGTGGTAGAGGCACGACGCGGCTACGGGCTCGCGATATATTCAATTTGCTAAATTAACCGTGCGAAGAGGCAAGCCGCGGTGCGCGCCTCGTACGGTCGCGTGATACGGAATAAAATTAGTAAATATACATTTTAATTCGCGCCGACAATCGAGGGAATGAGGCGCGAGGTTGGCGGGGAGGGGGCGCGCGTACACGCGCGGTCGCGTATTCGAGATCGCGGGGGCGAATAAAAGCCAAGCGTAGAGATCGCGAGGCAGCGGAATATCGCGGGGATCCGTACGATAATTATTATATTATTATCGTTCGCGTTACCATCTCGCGGCGATTCAATGCCCGCTTCGCACCGTCATTATCCGCATGAACCGAACGAGAGACAAACGGTATCGCGCCTCCCCCTCCCGCAGTTTGCGTGTCGCGTAACGAATCGCGCTTTTCCGGGCTGTACGCAAACATCCGTTTATCGGTCGTTTGCATAATTAGACCCGCGTGGCCACCGTGCGAAATTTAATGACGCGTGTAAGCTACGTTTACGGCCGCGCCACCCTGCAATCATTCGAGGGATCGACGGGGGGTGGTTGTACTAAAGATTTCAGAACGATACTTTTCCGAGGTGCTCGGTCGTTAGTGATTACAATTTCAGGGACGAATTCTTCTTTTAACCAGCGCCGCGGCTGTTTCATTTCTCCAGACGTTCCGGGGGAAATTGCTTTGTTAGAAAGAATAGCCAGGTCCGCCAATTTTCCGCGGCCTTAGCAACGGAGTGGAGATCCTTCGAGATTATCCTTATTACAGCTGTTAGGATGCTTAGATTCGTTATTATCCGCGTGAAAATCGGCTAGGCGTTAGTCAGCTGCCAGCTACGAACAAGTAATTCGTGATAAAGAAAAAGGCCGGCTGGAAATCACGGTCGCCCACTTGAAACTGCGATCCCGTGTACGAGGACGGTGGAATATCCCGGGCGTTCGTACTTTCGCGCCTCTAAAGTCAATTTATTTATTTATTCCGGCTCACGACCGCGAACACAGTCGACGCGGCCGCGCAGCGGTGAAAAACGTTTTCGGGGCACTCTCATTTTTTCCGCCGCTTTCCCCGCTTGGGAAAGTCTCGTTGGCTCCCTACCATCTCGCCTTCTGTTCGATCCCCTCTTTCTCTCTCTTTTCGGCGTAATATCGTCGCTATTCAATTCCAAGTCTGTATTCCCATGTTCGGTGCTCCGTTTCTCAGTCTGTTTTCAAGAGATTTTCATGCGCCGAGTATTTTATTAAGCAACTTGTCTCTCGGGCGAATAAAACCGGAATCAAGATCAAGACTTTCCACAACTAATCTCGTAACATCGCTTTTCCTTTTGTCGCCACGTTCCACTTTATTCACCGTAACTTTCCGACATCGTTACACCGCGTTGCCGTTTATTTCAAAGATTGTTTTCCCGATTAGCTCCACCGTCTAGCTCTTCCATTCGATTTATTTCTTTCGCGCAATTATTAGTTAAAAGCAACAGGGTCTACCCTCTCGGGGATTAAAACAGGGAGAGCTTTATCCTTGGAAGCTAGTGGTGTAGCACCTCGTTCCTTATTGTACTTCCGTGCTTCTCTCTTTGCAACAATTCTCTCACCCTTGCCGCCTTTATCACCCTTTGATAGCCCATAATTGAGACGTAGACGTGGCGCGAGCAGAGCCGCGTATTTGAGAGAGAAATGGTAATGCTTCGCTCTATAATGGGCGTCAGTTTCGTTTGAGAACGTTGCGGGAAGGGATGGAAGCTCGAAGCGTTAAATTAACACGCGATGGGGCCTGAAATTGCATTGGAAGCTTCCTGTCGACACCAAAAATACACCGTCGAAGGACCAGGCAGGAGAGAAACGGCGAGCGAGAGAGAAGGGGGTGGGAAAGAGAGAGGCGGGTTGCATCGATCGTGCGTGAATGCGTGATCGATCGGCAGGCCATCGATCGCAGTCACCAGGCGCGATGATCGCTCCTCCCGGTTTTCAACGAATTACGCCTTGAATGCATAATAATATATTCGCGCGCGCGCGCGCGCGCCGCTTCCAGCGAAACCGCTCATTTCCATTCAGGCGCCGCGAAGACATTTAGGCGGATTTGCATGCACAACGGCCGGTTTCGACGGGGACTAAAATAAACGCCGCGGGAAGCGTGGCTGTCGATGGAATCGCGAAACTTTCATCGACAGGGGGGAAAGGAACATTGTTCTGTCGCTCCTCGTTCGCTACATTATAATTGGCCCGCTTCGAAGCGCGGTACAGGGAACCGGAAAATTCTGAACCTTTCACGCGACCTCGTTTCGCGAATTTGCATAAGTAGTATGCAAAGAAAACGAGTCAACGATTAGGGTAAGATTGCCAGGTACTTGCCTCTTCCTCAAGGGTCATCCTTGGAAACCTCGATCTCTGATGAATTCACGTGGAACTTCTGACCGAACGTTTTGCCGTCCGACTTTCCTTTCAACGTCAGACTGGCGTTACAGTTTTGCTCGTCCTTGATCGAAGCAACGATCGCTTTATCGCTCGCAACACGGCAGGACGCCCGGCTCGGGGGGGGCTAGGACGTGGTTCCGTGAAACGGAGGCACCGTCGAGAATGAAGGGATAGGAGGACTAGGAAGCTGAAGAACCCGCAACGTGGTCAAGATCGCCGGAGGCGTCGCGATACCGGCGTCGGAAGCCTCGACGAATAAAACCGTATTATTAGAGGCCTCGGTGGAGCAGCGGGGTACCACCCGCAACCGGCTTCCAGGGACTCCGATTAATCGAGATCCACATCCTCGTATCTCTCTCTCTCTCTCTCTCTCTCTTTCTCTTCCTCTCCCTCATCGCGCCGCTATTTCTAAGGCTCCCATAAACATCCTAGAGAAGCGTCTCTCGCGGCGCCGGATCTGTTATTAAACGCATATCAATCAGATGGTTGCGAGCGAGAACGAGAGATGTAACAGAGGCTTCCAAGGGTTGGGGGTGAAGGGAGATTTTGATGCGCTTTTAAATGCGCCCCGCTTGATTTATCGACCTCTTCCTTCGATTTCGTGCGCAGACAGCCGTCCTTGGACATCGAAATCCCTCCATTAATTCGCTCGGTGAGGTGTGCATGGTTGACCCACTCGAGAGAATTTTCGCGAATTATGTTTGACGCTTCAATGATGCAGACAGTGTTACAAATGAGCGGTGGCTGATCGTAGATGTACACTCGTTCTTATCACGCGTGGAGGAGAGATAAAACGGAAAATGTAGCGAACTTTCCCGTTAAGAACGCTCGAATTCGCCACGCGGGCGAGGCACGATGGTGTTTACGAAATACTCGGAGATTTCGAAGAGCGATCGCAGGCGAAACGAAATAAAGAGTCGGTTACCTTGTAATTGCCCAATCGTTCGGTCGCCATCCTATCGTGCACGTACATCTCGTCACGAAACACGAGTTGCGCGCGGTCAACGATCGTGTAGTAAGTCGTTTGCATGGGCAACGCGGTAATTAAGTGCAGCCGCTAATTACCGTTTCTCTTCCTTTTATCCACCGAGAATTTCCACGCGGCCGGCGATGTCCACGGCGACGCGTTTACAAAACCGGCGCCCCGCCGGGAACGGGTTGTCACCGGGAATTGTTGTTCGTGGCTCGAGTCGATAGTTGCAGAGCGACGTACATAATTGGCCCAGCTAAGTGTAGTAGGTGTTTCTGCATCGACTAGGGGCGTGCGCAATTTGCTACGCAATCGTAATCTTTAAATCGATTAGCGATTTGACGAACGGATTCATTGCTAAGGGGAGTTGGATCGTTCAGGCCCAGTGCTTGAGTTTGTTCGGGTGTACGGGCAAGCTGGAGGTACCTAATCGAAGGTTTCATAGCTCTAAGAATTATTGGATGGAAAGTATATCTTCTAAAGAAGAATCAATGGGAGATTTCGTATGAAAGCCGTGGTATCGAGTCTCCATTGGCACCAGAAACCCCCGCATCGCTCCGCTGTTACTACGCCGCCGCAGACTGTTAATCAGGCTATTAACCTACCTAGTGCGAAGTGCTGCTCCTCGAGGCCTACTTAAAATTCCTCCTACGCGATACACAAATTCCCAGCGAAGGAGATGTTTCGACACGCGGATTCCCACCCAGTGTTCGCGAGCAGGCGCCTGACGGTATCCCTGAAAAGGAATTTCGGGGCCACCATCTGGCCAGCGAGTGGCGGTAGGACGAAACAGATCCTTTAGGACTAAGGTGCGCGCGGCCGGTGTCCCAGCAGGGACAGAGAAAGGCGCGTCGTGTGGCAGGGATCGTTATCAGATTCGATCCAGCTTCCTGATAGTTAATTAACGAGTTCATTATGCACCCTTGCCCTCCGCCGGGGCCCTCTTCTTTTCAGGGTACCGTGCAAGCCCAGGCCGTGGATCTGGCCGAAGTGAGGCATTACGGAGATCCTTGGTAGATAGCGACGGGCCCGGTGGGTGGCGCTATTTTATTGCATCACGACTCCAACCGGGGACCGCGGTACTGCACCGGGCCCCGGAGGATGCACCTTCGGAACCTTCGCAGAGGCTCGTGAATCTCCGCGGGCCTCAGCTCTGCGCTCGCGATAAAACAGCCATCTCCGCTAAAGAAATTAGTTTCGAAGACACTCATTCCCCGAAACTCGCCGGGTGATCCGAGCAAGCGCAACGATACACTGTCAGAAGCTTCGGATTCTTTTGCGAACCTCCTACGCGCATGTATCTCCATTATACCTAGGTGATGCGCCACACGCTGCCTTCTACACAATGCGAAACTACGGCCGCGAAGCCTGTCAGCCGAAAGATTTACACGGCGATCCTCGAAAAGGGTAAAACGGTGCCATTAGCGCCCTGTTTGCGCATAGCTAATAGCCCAGAGCCGAGGCTGGTAATCACTTTGCGTTAAACACTCTCTAAAGCCCCAGCCTCGAATTTCGGACGCTCTGCATCGGTGTATCGGTCCCTATGTTCCTTCGGGCGACCGCCGATCTTCCGCCTATATTTAATTTCCTGGAAAACGCCGCAGCGGTTTCTGGGTGCAGAGGCATCAATCAACCCAGCTGACATGGAAGCTGTAATTTGGCTAACCTGGTACCTAGCCCCCCCCCCCCCTCTAGCCCTTTTACCGACGCCCTTCGCACCCTGCCAGCACGATCCACGAAACGTTAGAGCCGCTCCAATTGTTTACGGCCCGTGGTCGAAACCTTCTACGCTCCATAGTAAGCTAAACTACTTAGTATTCGGTCGATAGATTGGAGCCGGTGGACCAAGAATCCCGTGATCTTCCAAGTGTCAGCTTTCGGTAAATAAAGAAAAAGACTGGGCTCCTAGAGAAACGCGTGGAGTTCACAGCCAATTTCGTCTAATATCGGTTTATCAACGGAGGAACTGCTCAGAGGAGAGATCGCACTGCTTTCTGACAATAGCCTAAGACCACACATGTCTCGGGGTCCAATCTCGTAACTGCCCGAGCAGTTTGTCGGCGCAGATTTCTCCGCGCTGGATTCCCGGTCAAGGAAGCGGCACAGTCAGGTTCCAGTGATTATAGGGGTGGCGCTAGAGAACTCCGAATGATTTACATCCCAACTGGGCCCTGGCCCGACTCGGCCTAGTCCAGTTCTAAATCTCCCGTCCTAAATATCGCTGGCCGAGAACGGCTAGACGCGAGCCGTCCCTCCTGGCAACATTCAAATATATCCCGCCATTCATAAATTCGTCAGCATACACACGCCGAAATTAGCCGACGCGCCGAAGGAGCCACGCCAGGGAACCTCTTCTCACGCGTCCTGGCCCACGAACAAAAGAGTGGGTACCTCGGGGAGGATTCGAAAACGCGGCCGGTCGGAGCGGCGAAACGATTTTGTTCGCAAATACGGTTCTATAGCCATCCGATCTAGAAATTATGAGGAAACATCCGAAAGATGAAAGATAGCACGGCCTAGATTTCAACTTAGCTCGGCATTGACTCATCGGCTTGCCTGGAAACTTATACACGCATCTCTGAGGCAGAAATCGCGGAGACCGGTGCCTGCTCCAAGTTTCGGTGCAAGTTTTAAAGTAAAAGTTGAGGTAGAAATGTTGAAGAAGCGTGTTATCTGAACCCTTCCTGGCCAAGGCCAAGGCTGACCCAAATAATTCCAGCGGAGGCTAAAGAGAGATCCCGTGGACGATGCCGGAGTCTCGTCAGCGATCTTGGAAGAAAACGGTCACGCCATGACTTACGTCGCTCGTAAAAGCTGCTCGAAGTTCCACGAACACCTGGACGGGGTCGAGGAACGTTGTTTTTTAGGAGGTGCACGAGGTGGAACAGTTCGCAGTGGAAATGACTCGGTCGCGTGAATATCGTTCGAAGCGGTGCCTTGCTTCCAGGCACTAATTCAGATTCACTTGGAATCTACACGTCCGTTTTAACCATCGATTGTTCGTGTAATGAAACCGGAGCTCAGTTGGCGCAAGCGGGGACTGTTATCTATGGGGATAGATAGCAGGCAGAGGCTAGTTAGGTACTCGGCGGAGAAACAAGAGTTCGACAGAGCATTTCTCACGGTTCTACCAGTTGTCATTTCATTCGCGAGCAGCGGCATTCCCGGGGCAACAGATTTGATTGATAAACACGCAACCGTATGTGGAGGAGCTCCAAGGTCTGATTGCATTATGGTAGCAGTCTGGAGGAATCGAAATGGGCGAAGCATTGTTCGCGCCGCGAGCATGCAACCGTGCGAGTCGATCTTACGCACGACGATGACCGATCTGATCGCGACCCTGTCCACGGGAGCGTGATATCTTGAATCTGGTGAACGCGAAACCGATGGTCCCCGGATCGAGGCTATTATCGAGCTGAGACTCGGACGCGCCGGATAAAATCACGCGGTTCCTGTCGAAGATAACGCATCGTCGGTAACTTCTGGCCCCCCAACGGGCCCTGCACCTATCCCCGGCTAACAAATATAAAGGACGGCAGAAGCGGGATGAACGAAAACGGGGCTGAAGCGATTGGCTTAAACATTTCTCCCTTCATCTACGAAAGGAAGCATGCCGGCGAAACAGAGCCGCGCCATTCTCGAGGGCCTTAATTGCTCGAGGTTCAGGGGTCGTTACGCGGGACGTTTCCGTTCTCCATACAATCGGTCTTCTATCGACCGTCCTCGACAGTGGCCTGGTTCGCGACTTTACGAACAGATTAAGATCGATGGAAATGAGATTTGCATAAAGATGCGTATCTGCGCGCGAGCTGGCCCGTTTACACGTGTAGCCGCGCGTACACGCCATTATCTCTGATTTCACATGATTCGCGAATTTAAATCGTCTCCTGGCGAGGGAGCGGAAATGCCTCGGCGAGACACGGGGGAGTGCAACGAACAGAGGTAGGGCGCAGGACGCCAGCCGGCATACGGAATTTGCACCTAATAAAGCGTCGTTTGCCCGCGCCGCTAACGAGAGAGGGAAGAGAGGTATCCACGCTGATTGCCTCCCTTTTCGGGAGGCCCCCGCGCGCTCGGTGACTTTCCGTGGATCGCCATATCCGCGGCGTGAAATTCATTCGTAAAAGGAGGATCGCCGGTGGATTCACGCCGACGTAACGCGCTCCTCCGAGCTCTCCGCCGGTCGCGGCCCGCTGCATGGAAATTACGTTGAACCCGACCGATGGGAGTCCCCGTCCAACCTCTTCGCGTGTACGTGCACGTCTACTGAGAGACACGTCCCGTGAGATGAATATTTCCCATGTTATCGCGGCTGTCGGTGGGGCCGTGACTTTTCTAGGAATGATTCATGGGCAGAAATAACGTTGACGCGAACCATTGGCTGCGGATCCATCGAGCATCTAATACGCTCTAAGGTGGACGACGTTGTTTCTCGGATCATCTGAAAGCCCGCAGCTCGGACAGTCGAAGCGACCTTGACATCGTTGAGCACATTCTTAGCTCCTGCGAGACAGCCCATCATCCGTAATCGACTTATCGCTTCTAACAGCTGGAACTGCTCCGCGTCGCCGATTCAGGCAAGCCGGTAACGAGACGCTTCCAAGCTCGCGATTGTGTTACTATTGAGGAGGCCAGAGGCCCATGGAAATCGATCGTCGACGCGGCGTAGATGACGGCAAAGGTCTCGCGTTAAGAGGAGTAGACGGATAGGATCGCACGAGATCGCTCATCCCCCAGTGTTGCTGGCGAGAAAGAGGGAGGTTCCGGTTTTTCGCGCGGCTAAGGGTCATCGTCCACCCGGTATACACACATCTCGTTGTAATACCGTGGCCGCATGCTGGATACGTTGGACGGTTCGGGCCACGGAGTAATGCAATAATAGGCGTATACTAATGATACAGGGGGGGAAGCTGGCGGCGGCGCGGGGCAGCCGGCCACAGGATTCAGTCACGTAGTTGCATTAAACTTAATATAAATAATAGCGGTTTGTGGAGCGTTCGAGAGAGCCACGGAGCTGGCGTGTACCCACCTGTCTCCATCTTCTCATCCGGCACTACGCGGGACCATAATACACCGGCCTCCACGTCCCTGGACTCGCCTCCACTTAATAAGCGGGATCGTCCTGAATCACCACCACGGCAGCCGGCCAGCTCGCCTCGTCCCCTCTACCGATGGATCGTTACCGTTCCACCTCGATCCACGTACACGTCCGCGGTGTATTATTGCTTTCGGATAGGGCACATGCAGCTCGAATCTGGAGCCAACCCCTCTCTTCCTTGGATACTTCGCGTCTATTCAGTCACAGAAGGACCGGGCATTGTGACGGCGCGACTGTTTGCATAACGATCAACTTTTCACGCGCGTTCGATACCAATTTCCGCCCGTTTCCTCGCGCCAGCCTGTTCTTCTGCATAAGATTGCCGCGGCCGGAGTATCGCGGGTAATAAGACTGCATTAAACATGAACGTAATAGGAGTCGGTGTAATATGAAACCGGTTAATAATCCGTTCTGGCGCGATTGTTTGAAATTGAAAGGCGAGAGAGATCGCGACGCGATGAAGGAAACGGCTTGGCGAAGAGGCGAACGCGGAACGGAGAAAACGGTCGATGAAAATTGGCTGCTCCGTTATTCGATGAATTAGACATTCCCGTGCCTCCTTCGCCGCTGCACGGATGCATGCCCTATGCACCGAGCAATCTTTCTGCTGATCTTCAATCCAGATCGCTGGCATACGAGCTTCAATCGCTGTGCCGTATCTATGCTTCGTGGTACTTGAAGGGACGAATGATTGGGAATATCAGATAGGTATGAAAAGTACTGTAATGTATCCAAACAGTGTCCCCCATTAATCTAGACAACTAAGGTTCTACCTAGTTGCCTCTTCGGTGCAATAACTCTCGCGAGAGAAGTCAGCCGGGTTCCGTTGTAATACACTCGATAGCGCGCCGTCTACCGGGAACAAACATAATTCCTCTCTCATTGTAGTTGCTACACGTCTTGACTTAATAACAAGCTACCTCTGGCTCGCGCTGAGAGGCCACTGGACTGGCTCGTAGCCACTCCTCTTCCGAGGGACCGGCGACTTTTATCGTTTTCCTGACGGCCGCCTCAAAAACTACAGGCCGCCGGAATGATTTGTATACTCGTTGCGACCGTGACGAGACGCTCCGCCATAAGTATACGCTCGAGGGATGAATGATTCGTACAGGCAGACCCGACGATTTCCGAAATATCCAGAACGGGGACGCGCGTAGAAGGAGCTAGAGCCCGGATATTTCTCGATCTCTCCCCCGGCTGGAGCCTAGCCCAGCTCGAACCAACCGTCCGTCATAATTGCCGGCGTTGCGTACAAGGTAACACGATAATTATGACGAGACAACGACGTGAAGGACCGCGCGCCTAATCGGCCCTCCCTCCCTCTTTTTCTCCCAGAAATTTGTTTGGGGAAACCATTTTTCACGGACGGACAGTAATAACAGCGCCGATCCCGATTGCGACCCGTGATTATATCCGACCAAAGCGGGGGCCCTTCTATAGTCCCCTCCTCGCCTCTTACTCCCTCTCTTTCCCTTCCCACAAGCTTGAACTGTTGCGTGGATTATTTTATTCCGAGGAATCCAAGGTGTTTTACCATTTCGACGTGTTGGGATGCTTTTGCTCCCATCAGATCCTGCTGGTCCATTCCTCGTTCCGTCGATGTTTCGTACATTTGAACAGAGTGATTCTAGTAGACACTGGTACAGGGGCCTAGCAATAGAACAGGATCTCGTTCTAATCCGTTATAATCGTAGCCATGATCCTCCGGTTGCTCTGTGAACGCCGCGCTCTCGTGGACCAGCTCGCTGTTGGCCGTTGCAACCGCGGATATATGCCTTCGCCATCGATTACTCCTTCATTCCTCTCCGCCTCTATCGGTAATTAAGTTACGTACGTTATCTCTCGGTGGCTATTCGTTTCTGTCCCGCGCTCTCTTCCTCCCTCTCCTTTCATCTCACCCGCCCCCTCGGGCGGCCGATAAGGGCACGTCGGCGGATGCGGCCCAAGTTAATGAATCGGAAGGAATAACGGCAATCAGCGAAATATAAATGAGGGAGAGTGGAGGCGATCCTTTGGCTTGCGCGTCACGCACGCACCGTGACTCATGCCGCACCGCCGAGCCGCGGCACAGGCGAGAAATGGGGGGCTTAATTATGGGAATCGCTGGCCAGGAGACGATCCCTAGACCGAGGGAATCCTTTTCGGAATTCGCGGCGCAATTCCAATACAAACTCCGGACTTTTGTCTATTATCAAAGGGAAAGGCACATGGACATACACCTGAGATCTAGTGGCATTACCGAGCCAGCTGTGGTCGTCTTCGCGACGTAAATGGATGGTTCTTAACCTTGATACTTGAGACAGTGTCGCAGGATTTCCAAGATTTCTAAATAAAGTACACCCTCGAAGGTCGAACTTTTAATTAATAAGCTACTTCGCATGGCGTCCCCTGTATTCACCAGCCACTTGGAAACAGGATACATCGACGGGAGAGCCATCTCGTGCGATATGTTTCGATGCGCCAGAAAATCCGTCTCTGCAATCTGCCACCACCCACGCGTCGCCCGCCCTTCTAATTACGCGTCACAATGGCACGTGAGACTGAAAAGGGTGGCACTCGGGGGGTGGGGGGGGGGTAGGTGGCCGGTGGAGACAAAAAGGGATCGGGGCTGGTTCTTAGCCAGGCGAATGGCGGCGATTAATAAAAGCGGGGAAAGCACGGCGCGAAGCTGCGGAGGATTTTCCAGTCACGTCCGCCACGGCCGGGAGTTAATTTACGAAATAAATAATATCTTCTTCTTGCGCCGCCCCGCACGGACGGGGGGCTGGGCGGCGGAGGGGGTGTCGGCGGAGCACGTCGGCAAAGACACGGCGCGAGGGTTGAACGTTGAGGAAGAGGGGAGAGACTCATAAAGCTGCCTACGTGTCGAGCGTAATGAGAACCGGTGATTTTTCTTTCCGCGCTCGCGAATGTAAAAGAAAAATGAACGCGTCCCCCCTCCCTCCGTTCCTCCTTGCCCAGCTGCCTCTCCGTCCGTGCCCTCTTACACGGGAAACGCGTGGGTGGCACGTAGGCAGGTGGAGTCGCCACCGATGCCAGAAATCCTCTTGTTGCCTGTGGGTAACGTTAGCGAGGCCGCGATTCGGGGTCAACGGATTTTTGGAGATGTAAACGGAACGTGGAGGATTACAATGCGTGGCTGGTTTCTTGGGTGGTCGACAAAAGAGCTTCCGTTGATAATATTCTATTTTGATTTTTTAGTGAACATTGAAAATATCGTCGGATGATGCGAAACAAAGGTTGACGCCTGTAGGGGACGGAAAGAGCGTGCCCCTGAAAATCAGAAAATCAATTTCGATCAAGGGATGCTCGCGGTGCATCGGTCGAAAGAGTGGTTCCCGAAGGGGAACCGTATACCAGCGGACTTTCCGGCTACCTAATACCCGGGGCATATACACGGGCATCATTTTTATAGCGGCAATTTCATTTGAGCCTCGACTCATGCAGTGGTTTCTGATGAGCGAACTAAAGCAACCCTCCGCCACGATGCTCCACCGGCGGCGTCGGTATCTCGCTTCCTCGCACCCTCTTCCTTCGTTCCACCCCCGTCGCGGCGCCATCTTTTCATTAAAACGGTTCATCTGTGAGCCGCGTCGAGGCGCTGCCCTTCTTCTTCTTCTTTCCGGGGGGTGGAGGGCGAAGGAACGTGAGAGAGACTTGCGGAGGATGGAACGAGGAAAGAAGAGACCCCCGACACCCTGAGGAACGAGCAGAGAGGGGAGGTGGCTTCGCTAAGTTTTCCTTCGTTTCATATCTCAACTCGGCTCCCCCCCTTCTTCGGCTTTTCCCTCTACACCCCTCGCCCCTCTGCTCCCTCCTCTTCTTGTTCGTTTTCTCGTTGCCCGCCACCGAGCTCCTCTCCTCCATCTAGACCGGCTAGGCGTGCTCTGATTAATGCCCCCGCTAATAACGTCTTCTCCCCCGGGGGAGAAAACCCACCCACGCCACCCTCCCCCGCCTCCGTCACGGCGGACCCTGCAGACTTATGCGGAATTAAAAACACATCTCGCAGCTAGGGCGAGTTATTGCGGCCAGGCATTGTCCCCAGTTTTCCGCGTCGGTGCACGGTTTTTCGGATGCGAATGCCGGCGACATCCCGCGCGCGGCGATGGGGCGAAGGAGCCGATATTCTTCTTTGCTGTTCGCGATGGCGACTCGTAGCTTGCCACGGTAGAGTCGTCTGAAGTCCTTTCTCAGCTCGGTGCTAAATGACGAACAGATTGAATTGGGTAGTACCAAATGGAAACGATATTCTAAGCTATCAGTTAGTGCAAGGTTCCCCGAGAAGAAGCCAAGGATTAATCGTCTTTCGACAACGATTTACGTTACACCCCGCCAGAGCGGGGCGACAGTTTTATATCTGCTCGGGGTTCGGTGGATATCTCGCGGCGACACAATGCCACAGCCGTTTCTTCTCGACATTTCCTTCTTCTTCGTCTTCCCTTTTTTTTTTTTGAGAGAGAGAGAGAGAATCCGCCTCTTTCACGGAACACGTGGAATTCCTTGCAAAGTGCAGCGACCAGCCAGCCAGCCAGTCGGGGCTGCAAGGTATCCGGGCTGCGAGGCAAAATCCAGAGGCGAGTGGAGCAGAAAAGAACTGTCAGACTGTCGTCACCTCTGCGACGGTCTGTCGTTGATTAATGGCCGTAATATTCCGCCGTATACGGTGACCCAGGCATCGGTGACACCCGGCACATGCCTCCTTATGTACACGTATAACTGGCGCAGGTGTGTGCGTGCGAGGGATAATGCACGGCGTATCCGCTTTTACAGCGTCCGGAACCCAGCACGCAAGAAACGGGCTTCCTATTGTAGAATTAGCGCAAATCTTTCCTCCTCCTGGAAATCGTCCCCCCGCAACCAGTCATTTATGTTTCTACGAGTCCCCAGTATGCCTCTTTTAAAACAAATCGATTCATACTCCAAAATCGAATACAGTTGGAAGTGTAGAGGAGGCAGGGGCTGGTTGTCCCGTGGGGTTGGTTGACTAATTGTTAATTACTTTGCACCGACATATGCTCTACTGCGGAGAGATTCACTGTTGAAAGAAGTCACTTCTACTATGGCCTGCATTTTTGTCCGACCCCGCGATCGCAGGTTTTTTAACAGTCGTCAGCGTTTGACGAAAAATTCACTACGTTTTCTCTTAAAGATTTTAGTTTTTCACGCTTTATATATTTACAATAGAATAAATGTTAAGGGACAATTTTAAAGTTTGTTTATTAGACAATCTATTGGCATAGTATTTTTGTTTTTACATAAATTATTGAAGGTTATGTAGATTATTAAAGTCAAAATGATCGGTCGGGGCTGGTTGACGAATAACGTTTAAATTGTTATTTTGTTATTCATAAAGTGATTTTTATTTTTTGTTTAAAGGGTCTAGCCAGGTAAGCACAGGAAAAACGGTCCCAGCACCAATTGTAGTATTTATGTGTACCAAATAATGCTCTTTGCCTAAAAACCACTGAGAGAAATTTCAGATCTCTGCCTCCTTTAATTAGGGTGATATGGGGATAACAACCCTAAACTTTACACTGTGTTATAAATACATTATAATTAATATTTAAGTTGAAAAAATTTTCAGCTTATTATTAAAATATGAAAGAAAGAAATAATATTTTATAATGAAACAAGTTTTCTGACATTGTGTTATTTTATTACCACTGAGATAAGTTACTGATAACATTTTCTTAACTGATTGTATCTACATATAGTCAAGCTACCCCATACTTTAAGTCAACCAACCCCTATCGTGGGGTTGAAAGGTGTTAGAAAAACATTAAAATACCTTAATTGTTGTCACATTGAGTAAACATTAATAATTTAATCAGATAGCCAAATGTGTGCCCTATCAAATATACCAGCCGGTTTAATGATATTTCGCCCACACAATTTATTAAAAATCAAAAATTGAAAAACTGGCCTACCAGTCCCGGTCTCCCCTACAAGATAAACGAATGCTGAAAGTTGCCTTGAATTTTACAGAACATAATAATCCACGTGTATATAACGGGCGTTTTACAGCGCTCTATTTTCCGCCCCGTTAACAAGACGTTCCTCTGTAAAGGGCGAGGTTAGACGGTTTTTCATTGAAGCCCAGTAGTTGCTCGCCCGGCAACACGCGTCGAATACAAATCACCTGCGCTGTCCCAGCGACACCGTGGATTCGCGAGCAAAACCGAGGCCCCGCGAGGCTCGAGGATTTCCGAATCGACTCGTCAATAAATTCTCAGAACTGTGTTCTTTTTTAATTGCGGGTATACGTACGCGTAGCGCAAGTAACGTTATGAAGCGTGTCCGGGCTTACTCAGTTCCTTGGACGGCGTCCGTTGGCAAAACCTTGGCTCGCGACGCGGCAAAACATCTCCTCGCTTCCATTTAAGCCCGCCGTTCCCTGGAACATCGAAAGGAGCCAGCCATCCGGCGTCCTTCCTATTTCCCTCGAGCCAGTCGCTCGGTTCAGTCGGTTGACGTGCACTTATGCGAAACGCTCGCTCGTCCAATTTGACGGTGTCCTCGCCGCGTCGCTATCCCTTTGCCCGGTGATACGCGACGCGGCCGCGGGAGGAGGACACCCCATCCAATCAGCGGGGTCCGGGATGGTGTGCGGCAGGGTGAGAGACGATGGAATCCTACCTAGCGATGGAATCCACCGGCCAATAAGCGATGCAATCATGTCACCTGGCCTGCCACGACCAGTCTCGCCGGTCAGCCACGAAGAAGGGATTAAAGCGGCGGATCGCCGCGGCTCCGAGGAAGGTGGTGCCGAGGACTATTCCCACGTCGTTAAGCCGGCAGGGTCATCCCGCCTCCGCCTCGTCGAGCTTCTCGCTCCTGGATACTCTCACGGATGAGTCCGCCACTTTTTTTTTGCATGTCGCCCGAGGACGCGCGCGCGGATCACTGTGATCACGGCGAAACGATTGCGTCCGCTGGCTCCTCCGAGGGGATCATTGATTTCCTCCTCCTTGCTTGGGGTTCGCGGTTGGCACGCCGTCTGTCGAAGCTTTCCGCGTAGACGGTGTATCGAGGGAGGCAATTAGAACTAGATAACGGAACGAGAGCCTCGTTTTTCCTCTAAGCTCGGTTCATAGTTACAGATAATCCGCTGACACGCGGTTAAACCGCGATGTCCCGCGGTAAATTAATTATCAAGGAAACGGGGGATCGCGCGATCGAGGATCGTTATCATTACGAACTGGTAGCATAAATTTTCCCCCTTGTCAAATGGCAGTGAAAACCTCGAGGTTAGGCGTGGACGATGTGAGGTGAAGGATCTCGTTGCCGAGGGAAAAGGATGATTCGAGCATCGTGTTCAGGCAGGCGTGACAGCTCGTTAGCCATAATATTCGATTGGATCTCGATCGATTAGGTATCGGCATCGACATCGTACCCGGCTCTTAGATATACTCTCCCTCTGCGCACACCCCTCCCCGTCCCTCTCTGCTTCCACCGCCGAGGCCGATAAGTGTGGTATGGAACGTCTCTCGATTATTTCATACCTTTATCGCGAAATAATGATAATAAGCCGGAGTTCTCGGGAGCAGGCTGGCTGCAGAGATGGAAAGGGGAGGGGAAAAAGGGACTTAGCTATCGGCTTGCAGGTTGGCCGGAGGGAGGGAGAGATCGGTGATCGCCGGTGAAACAACAGATCGTAACGAACTCCGTTTAATTTTAGTAAAAAACCTTTATTACGCCTACGTACCTTCTATCGGTGACCGTCGACGGGCGAAATTGCATCTTCTTCTTCCGACGATCAAATTCCTTTTCATAAAAGCCAACGTAAAACGCGATAACGTTCAATTACGGAGTCCCTGGCAGAGCTAGCTGTGTGTATACGAACGTTTTTTGGCATTCTTTCCATCTACCATGCGTGGGGTTGGTTGAGACAGGTTTATGAAATTTTTAACGGCAGACACTTTGCTCCCCGTCGCTCGGAACTGCAGTTCTTTTTCCGACGCGTCTCAACCACCCCGGCGCAGGGTGGTCGGGTAGGGATTTTTAAGCCAGCGCGTAAAGAAGCTCGCCGTAAATCCAGCTGGATGGACAGCCTCGTTCCAGCCGATCAATTAGCAATCATCGCCGTAGACAGTATCGTTTACTCCGCCGTTACCAATTGACCGTAAATTCGATTGCGCGTCTGGGCTCGTTACGCGATCACCTCGATTCGATTAACGTACAATACCGGTGTCTAACGATCCGGAGTCGAGGAGGGGAAGCACGATCCTCTTCGCGAAACCATAGCCGGTACAGCGCGAAGCGTAATTATACATCGAGCCTCCTCTTATCTCTTATCGGCGCCGACATCGACGCGCTGCACGCGCGATCTTAACGAACAACACCGGTCGGATGGGGCGAAGGGTGGGTTCGCTGATCGATGGATCGGGAAGATTCCCTTCTTGCCAGCTGAAAAATACCCCGGTACACCCTTCGTCGTTATTCCCATTACTTTGAGTTACTCCGAAGCCAAACAGTGCCGCAGCAACACGCCGAACGATCGGTACTTGACGCTTAATTGAACTTGCCGATAGCGTTGCCGAGCTGGTAGCGCACGGTACGCCAACCGCGGAGCAACGAAACGCGGGACGTGAGAACGGAGACGCCTTCGACTGTCATCGGCGACGAGATGCAGGAACGTTCGCCGGACGTGTCGCAAAATAAACGACCGGCGGAAATGAATATTCCCCGGCGAGGCGAGCGGCACACCGCGCAGTAAAGGGTACTTTTTCCCCGGGGGTGACGCGACCCTGACACGGAATATTACGCATGTAGAGAGGCAGCGGAGTGACGCGATCTCTATTAACCCCGCGTCGCGGCTACTCTCGCCGTTGCTCAAGGCTGATAGGCTTCAATTCTCTCGTCTGTCGGCTACCGGTCGCTACTGCCAGGAGACCCGACGTCATTACGCGCACGTGTAATCCATTCGATCCTCGTTACGACGTACTCGACCGCGTTAACACCCGCGCCAAGTGCTCGAACCTTCACCTCCGACGAATGGATCCTGGCTCCGCCGTTCGCGCAACCGTCTGCTCTGGGAAGGCTCGCTGAAAATTGTCCTCCGTTAGGACTTAGCCCGTGGTAGATTTCGTTTATAATACTCTGCTCGCGTGATTTGGGAGAAAGTTGCGGGGTCCAACTGAGTTGAACACTTATCTATTCTTCGAAGTGTTTGAATAGATCATTGAAAGATTGTCGCTGTCGAATCCATCTTCTTTCGTACAGTCTGCTGGTAATGTTCGCGGAGCCTAGCCTTTCTCAAGCTTTAAACAGACAACTTACACAGAATCTCTTGGGATTTCTACGCAAAATCAATTCCCCCTGTCGCGAAACTCGCTGGCCATCGTTAAGGAAGAGCTCGCGCCCAGACGCGCCGTTCTCTCCGTTTTTTCGTGGCCTATATCCTTCGTCAGCGTGGCGAGAGCCACGAGAGCCTCCAGGGAGACGCTACTTCCGAGGCAGGCGAAGCGTAATCCGGTACATAAAACAAGAAGGAGCTCCTAGCATTGAACTTTGCCCGCGGGAAAGGCTTGTCAGCGGACCAGCAGGCCATATAGACGCGTGTGCCTGCACCTGCACAGATGCGAGTGCATCCACGATGGAATTATTTTCCACCGTCGTCTGCATTCTCTTCCTTGGCCCTTGGTCACCGTGTCGAAGGGCCGAACCCTGTGCAACGCCAGATGCGACGCTCGCACTAAATCACGGGGCCCCGCATTTATGAAGGTTGTAAAACGAGCTACGTTCTACCTCGAGCTGCTGCGGGGGTGTCACGCGATCGAGGATCCCGGAGAAACAGTGTTTTCCTCTCGAAACTTGGAACTCTGATCGCCAAAGGTAGTCTGGATCTGGGCGCGACGAAAATTCTCTGTGCGTTGAAAGCTCGCGGGGAGCCGAAGGTATCTCGCGATTCACCGATGGTCTTCGGACAGGAAGCAACTTGTCGATTTGCCTGTCGCGCAACGTTCGATGCTTCCAAAAGGAAGAGCGTAGTCGGCGGAGGAGATTCGCGTGCAGTAGCAAGGTCTTACAATTGTAAGAGGGGGTCGTAAAATCGTCGATGCACGGCTATCCGTCTCGAAACGGCAAGATTGAATCGATTAGTCGCGAGCCTGTATACCAAACAGCTGGTCGCCTCGAGAGCAGATCTATCAAGAAGTTTACGGGCGACTTACACGAACGCGAGGTCTCGCTAGACGCGAAGAAGTCCTCCTCCACATAAATTTGAATACGCTTACGTCCGCGAGACACCCGGGACACCGAGGGGCCGATCGTGATTCCAAAGTTGCCGCGATTATTGGATCCGTCTGCTCGCCACCCGCGCGCGGCAAATTAGCAAACTGATACCGCGATAGGTTCATCGCGAGCCGTTGATACGAATGGGAAATAAACTCGATACGTGTAAAACAAAATTAAATTAATTAACAGGCACCCAGCCATGCATCGGACATTAAAGTTCATGAAGGTGCATCGCAAATTAAAGTTCATCCGAGTGCATAACACTTCCTCTTAGCACCACGTTAGCGAGATATTTATCGGGTGTTCATCTGGCGCATATAAATACCGCCTATCTTGATATCCTTCTAGGCTCGGTTAAAGCAATAACGCGTTGTTATTGCGATACCATTTGCTTGCTAGGTTCGCGTCTACTTTTATCACCTCTCTCGATATTTAAATGATAACTAAACACGCTTCGTGTCACTCTAAGCGTTTCCAAACGTAGCCACTCAGGCGGTAGGAGTCAGAGCAAAATTATCGATGAAAATTTCGCGAATTTGGAGCAAGCAGTGCTCGACTTCTCGCGGACGACGAGCCTCGCTCTCAGGATTTCGAGTTGCGCGACACACGAGGCACGAGCTCTAGCCTAAGAATCGAATGACGTTCGGCGGGAGCGGAGTATCCGCGACATTTATTCCGGCCGGGGATAAAGTTCGATATCGTAAATCGAGGTGGGTGAAACGAGCCGTCATCGTGTGGCAAACTCCGCTCGGGATCCGCGAATCGCTGTTTAAAATCGGTGTGAACCGAAACGCGCGCGTCTCGTCCCCGTATAAACAGGCTGGCGCGGCGTAGCAGGGGCAGAAATCGTGTGAGATCGGGGAGAACGATAAATCGCTCTCTTACCAATAAAGTTCGTTACCTCGGAACACGCAGGCCCCGTGTAACGAAGGAGAAACGTCAAATTAAGTGAATTACGTGCATAATTACGATGCGTGCGTTTATCGCGCATCGACAAACATTCGTAATATGGGGTTGCGACTACGGTCGCGGTACACCGACGGTGAGACCAGCACGAACTCTCGGGATCCCTCCTCCAGGCGGGCTTCATGGAAGCGTGGAACACCAGGATCCGCGTAACAGCTGCGTGTGAAACTATTCTGACGCTCGAATCGCCGGTCTCGATCCGATTGTCACCGCATTTTTAAGAATTCAAAATGCCTGGTCCCGGGCGGCAGCTCTGTCCGCGCCGAATGAACGATCGTTGACCGTCGTGTCGCGCATTTGCTTCTTACGTAAGTTCCTACCGTTTCCTCGGGCCCTATTCGAGATCGATGGTAATCATGCCTCGAGCTCGAAATTCGTTGGTGCTTGCCTGCTCGGCGGACCGAATCGTTGAACGATCATGTGGGAAAGCCGCGGAAGAAGCGCAGCTTGTTTCTCGTTATTTCATAATGCGGCATATAGCGGCCGGTTGGCCGCGCGATCTTGCGCATATCGATTGGGTTTCCATTTATAAACCCCAAGTGTTTCCTGAGTTTCACCGGTTGCGATCAGCAGAGTGGCTCGGCCACGGCTACGCTCGCTGCGCACGGCCGGCCGGCCGAGCGATGAATATCTATGGGGTATGCAAAGTATTTCGTGTTCCCCATAACAAGCACCTCATTGACCCATTGCACGCTCGGTATTACTATTGTCTACACGCCGGTGCATGGTATCGGTTTACCCGGTGGGTGGCATCGGAATCTGAGACGGTTACGACTTTCCCCGCTCGAATGCTTCTGATCGATTCCACCGTGTTCCACCGGGGGCGAAGCTCGGGATTTCGATTCCTCCAAGCGGCTCGCGCTCGCTACCGCTCTGCATACAGATGTGCTTTCTGTTCATCCGTCGAACGAAAGGAAATTCCCTTTCTTCGCGTAAATAGGACACTTCCGAGCGATGCAAATTTAGAGCGTGCAGAGTCGAACGGGCTTCGTCGCGCGATCTTCGTAGGCCGGGAAGAGAAAAGAAACGCGACGGAGAGCGGACGGCGCGGATTCCAATAGTCGATCGCGTCTATTCGCGGCCCCGCGTGCCGGGTGCGGTCGTGCGATCGTCCGGCGTGTGTGTAGAGTCGCGGGTGCGAGGATCTCGATTCAGGGCCCCGATAGGATCTCCGTTGGCCTCGGCCAATTACACCCGCCAGCCCGCGGAGGCATCGAGGAATCGAGAGTCTGCCTGCTCGGGTTAACGTTGGGGCCTTACGTTGTTCCTGCATACGTTTCGCCTCCACCGTGACCCACCTCCTCCTTCCCTCCCTCCTCCCTCCTCTCTCTCTCTCTCTCTCTCTCTCTCTTTCCTCTCCCCCTCGACTGTCCCTCCTCCTCTTCTTCTTATTCTTCTTCGTCCCCCGGTTCACGGAGGATCTTATCTACGCGTTACGTTAGTCGTTCGCTCCTCGTGTGCAGGTCGTACGTGTACCTTAAGCAGACCGTTTACTCCCGCTGCGAAACGGTAAGCACCTCGTTGACTGCAATAGCGATTTTAGATCTACTCGTGCATGCGCCCCGGTGGCGGCCAAGTTCCCAGCGGAGCGGCTGATGCATCTGGAAACGTATAATGCGGGGAATGACAGGTAGACACCAGCTATCCCCGCGGTATTGTCGTGCGTGGCCTGCGGTAGATGCGGGGCAGATAGAGGCCGAGGATTCGAAGGGAGCCGCGATCGCGAGGAACAGGCGGACCTAGCGTGCTGGCTGCGTCGATCGTGCGCAACCAGCGTGGAATTTAACGTTAAACATTCCTCCTGACTGCGTAGAATATTCGTCCTGCTGAAAGCGACGAACGGGAGGGGATTGAAAGAAACTCCCCTTGGACCCTTATCGCGGCTGGGTTCGAGCGGCTCCGGGCAACACTCACCGTCGAGCTAATGAGCGACGTACAGTTACACTCATCAACGGTAACGCTCCTCCTCTGCATACGTCATAAATATTTACAGCGCGTTCATACGTAATAATTACACACTTACGCGTTCGTACAAAATAATTACAGCGACGCTTCCGCGCGCGTGGATATCCGAGCGTCTTAACCCATGACGGCCGAGAGAGTTACGTTTTCTGTCCATAAAAGCGGGACCGCGCGAGATACCGGTCCACCGATCGCACAGCCGCCCTTTCTCGCCGGCTCGCGAGCTGTTTAAGTATGCCCAGAGGGCTCGCGTGCGCCACGAAAATTCCGTTTCCTGCTTCATCGATGCTGGGCCAACCGATGGCACTTCTTCCTCGCCTCCTCGCTTCCCTTCGTTGCTTTCCTCGATGCACGCGCTCCTTGGTCCTCGACCAATCAATCATCGGCCCCCGAGAATCCCGCGCGGACAAGTCCTCCCGGTGAAAACGTCACCTTGAACCTTCCCCCGTCTACCGTTCTCCCTCGCCTTACCAGTTACCGGTATGCAGATTTCGGAACCGTTTAATCCAGAAAAGGTAGAGCGGGTCGCGATCTCTCGTCCGATATGCAGAGTAATTATATACATTTATATACAATCTATATAATTGCAGAGGGTACTCGCGTGCGCCGCGAAATTCGTGCTTCCCCGCTATGCTAACGACCATAAAGATTATGTGCGTCTCGCTCGTTACGGGTAAGCCCCATTGTCTGCGGGCGAGCGCGCGCGGAATTATTCGGCATGTATCCTTGTTTTTCGTGCGCACACCGCCGCGTCAATAGGCCCCCGTGCCCGGCTGATTTAAATATTTAATCACATCACCGCTGATGCTAATTGCGCCGGCGCATGCGAGATCGCGTTACGCGCGCCTTCGAAGCGCGAGGGTTCACCGAGTGTTCTAGGAATTCGTTGGAGAAGCATCGCGAACCAGCTACCTCGCTTCGGTACGCACATGACTGACAGTGTACACATTGTACGGTAGGAGAGTTACGCCAGCGAAGCTTATCGTCTCGAATGCGTATCTACTTACGTAGAACGCGCATGCTCGCCTCTGGCATCGAAATGGTTAACTTCCAATTAAGCAGACCGTTGGAGTGAGGCCCGGCCGTTAGCGCGTCGCGACGTTAGAATCGCGATGCTCGCTCGCGTGCGCCGCGAAAATTGCGCTGCTTCCTGCCTGTATAGGCAGGTACTCTATGCTAATGGCGGCACGGCATTATCCTTCCTTCTCCCCTTCGGTTAACCTTTCCCTGTGGCTCGTCCAGGGACGTGGCTCCGAGGGGGGAACATATGGAGCATCGGGCGGGTTAGCGTGCCCGTTCGCAATGTATCATGAGAAAGGGTGGCAGAGGGAGGGAAGGGAGGCCGTAACCGCTCGTGTGGCGTCTTCTCTCGTTCGGTGGGGCCCGGGCTCGCTTCCTATCGGTCCCAGAATCGACTCGCGTAATTGGCCGCCTAAGAACGTACGATATTGCACCATGCAAATGCACCGTGCTTCGCATCCCCCATCGGGAAAATAAAACGCCAAGACACCGGCCCCTTCCGCCCTCCCCCCCCCCCCCCCCCCGTCCTCCCTGACCCGGGAACAACGCACCGGGCACAATGCGTCTCTGGCCACTGGGCCTGTTTCGCGCGGAAAGGCCTGCGTGGGCCCATGCGCGTTGCTCTCGGATGCTCCTGCGGTGAGTTCGGGACGGCGAGAAACGGCGGGTCTCGCTGGATACAGTGTCGTGGGTTTGAAGAAGCACGCACTTAAGCGACAACGATAGGGCCCCTCGGTTTCGAGGCGCCGAGATCTGCGGCACGGGGCCAGCACCGAGGGAGCAGCGAAGAGTCGCGGGCAAAAAGCCGGGGGCCCGGCATGAAGTAGCAGATTTTTACGATCGTGAAATTTAACGAAGGCTGGGCAGAACGCGGCTCATTAGCGGCTCGTAACTAAGCCGAGGGACGGGCGCAGGAAATAGGTGACGTTAACGCGGCGTGACAGAATAATTCGCGAGACGGAGGCATCCCCCGTTGGTCGTCGGCCTCGTTAAAAATCGCCCGTCCCGTCACCGGGCCGCGCACACCTGTCTAAACCAATGGGCAGACGTGTATAAAGGGCGATCTACGTAGAAAACGTTTTGTCGCCGCCGCTATGGTGCACCGTCGCACCGTTCCCCGGTGCTCCGTGCACCACGGAGTTTCTCTTAATTGGTCGGTTTTTCTGTAGTAGCCGGCTACAAATTGTCCGAGTTGTAGGCATGCGGTTCAACCCTGTCTCTGTCTTCGGACGAGGAACGAGGGCCGGAGCACGTGGAACAAGGAACAGCCGGTGATGGACGAGGGGAAATCGCGGCTATTTTTCTTCTCGCCTCGGCTATCGTAACCGCCGGCCAGCCGATTATACCGTTTCCGGGAAAAATCTTAATGCTCGGCTGTCCGGACCGGTGTCATGAATCCATCGCGGCGACGGCTACGCCCGGCTGTCGCTGCCCCGCGTGCCCGCCGATGCACATTTTAGGCGAGACACTTTCAGCGGAAGAGCACGATTGCGATAAACAACGGCCTATATTCTTCTTCTCCCCTGGCGATTCCTGGGATTCTTCCCACCCTGGCCCCGTTCGCTAACCGCCGCGCTAAGCCGCTTTTTGAGGTGGCCGTGCCTTAAGGAAGTGCACGCTGCGACCTGCCGCTTAGGGCGCTCAACGCAAGTGCTTCAGCCCTGAGAGTGGATTGCTCAGAGGTGGCTTTCGGTCTAACGTTCACGAGAATGGATATTAATCAACGATATTCCGAGCATCTTGGAAACCTTCGGATTCGTCTACCGTATAGAGAGAAATTGAGGGTTCCGAGGCTGCAAGTATTCCAAGATCGCGCTCAGCTTTTTCTCCCTCATAAAAATGTATCGGCGAGTGAAGAGCACAGCAATTCAGACCTCGGCGGAGAAAGAAGAGCCTGTATCCTCGAATCGGCGTTCCGAGTACGAATCCCGCGCTCGTCAATTAGCCGGGAGATATCGACGGGGACCGGCTGAGTTCGCCGATGCGGCGTCAATTTGCGAAAGTCATTAATAAAAATCGGCGTTCGCCGAGCGTACCCGTAGAAAAACGTACGCAAGAATGGGTTGCCGGACGGACGCTACTTACGCCCTGGGACCGGAATCGCATTACCGCGACGGATCCCTGTCCCTCCCTGGCTCGTCCTTATGTATCGGGCCCTGTCTGGATGAGCTGGCCCACGGAGGGAGGAGGTAAGCAGAGAGAGAGAGAAAGAGTGGTTGTCGGGAATCGGCCGAAAAGCAGCGATTCCAGCGACAATTTCGCCTCGCGAAGCAGCGTGGTCGTTTGCCGATGGCGCGGAGGCCGCATTATTCCGCGCACTTTTTCCACGGCTGGGATTTACTAAAGCAAGATCGGATTCCACGAATGGATTGGACTGCATTCCGTTCGCACCTGGGTTTCTGGGCTCGTTGCTTCTTCTGCCCGCTTCTGGGGGCCTTTCTTCCCGAGGCAGCGCCGCCACGGCCATCACGCCCTCCCCCTCCCCTCCGGGCGCGACTAGGTGCCCGCCGGACGATTTTACCCCGCGCCCGATGTATATCGAGATATATCGAAGGAGCCCTGTCCGCGTCGGCGACTCGGGGAATTACGATCGAAGGGATCCTATAACTTTCCGGGGAATCTATCGATCGATCGGCAGCCATAACGCCCGGCCGAGGAGGACGATGATCCGGCTGCGGTATAGAAGAAATTGATGTACATTTCAAGCAGCCTCGATGTCGCGACGATGGCCGGCCGAGCGGGCGGTAGAGGGGGGAAAATCGGAGATTGCAGGGGCGAAGAGGCGGAGATTCGTGGGGGCGATTTACGTCATTGCGGATCAACGAAATTGTGGCGTTACAGGATCGCCGCGTGGATCGATCCCGGCCGGGAGTATAATTCGCCGTGCCCAAGCGGATAACAGTTCCTCCGGGAGAAGAATCGAATCGTGATAATAATAATAATATCGGGTTTTATTACACCGCGTACAATGACGGATGGTAAAGGGAAGGCGTACACGCGAGTTCCGAGTACAGTCGAATCTGAAAGTCGAATCGAATGAAATGTTAATGAAGAGTAGGCTGCGGGGCTTGCCGTGGGGGATCTCACGAGGATCCCTGTTCGCGGATGATACGATGGATGGATCGGTTTTGGAATCGTGCTAGACGACGCCGCGGGACCGAGATCAAAGTGGAGGGTATAGGGACATTACGTAGCGCGCATAAATATGTGAATGCAATTCAAGAAGACAACGAAGCACTCAAAGTTGTCCAGCCGCGGAGCGGCAGCTGCGTTCCCGCCAACTCGTCTTCAGTGGTTCACATGGCGGCGAGCCTTTATCCTGATACCAAAGGAAACGCCCATTATCATTCGGAACCTTCGAACCTTTTCGAACGCTCGACACCTTCGCGTCCGATCGACTCTTTTCACCGTCTCGACGCGAACGATCGAACTAATTCGCTGAACGCGCGGTCAACGAACCTCGGCTTTAATCAGCACAGGTTAATGAACATTAGCGACTCGATCGATCTATCTTCGTTTTAGACGAAAGCCCGCGAACGTGAACCGCGCGACACGGAATTGGTGAGCGTTGCGAATCGGCGGATTGGACGGCGAATGCGACGGTATTTAAATGCCGAGGAGGACAGTGAGTGTCACTGCCGAAGGACAGTTTCTTGCTTACTGGGTGCGCCCGTAAAAACAATCGTATCAACTCAACTCACTCATGGCTGGCCGGTCCAGGCCGGTGCAGGGAGCCGAGTGCAGTTGCAACGAGCCACTGCATCCTGGGACGCGCTGGGCCCGCGATCCGAGCAACGGCGAGTGGAAGCCCTCGAGCAGGACACACGCTCACGGTCGCCAGCGGTGTGTAGCTCTTCAACGACGGCCGCGTCCGTGGATTCGTCGCTATGCCTGGTATTTTCACGAGAAGTCTTTGATTCAGTAGCGGCAGAAATGCCCGTATCGGGTTTGCGTCGCTTATGTTTTGCCCCGTCGCTGCTTCTTTCAGCGTCAACGCGACGTCAACGTTGTCCCGCCTCGTCGAATCTTCGTTTCCCTCCTGGCCGTGGTTGCACGCGAGCGTTGGCTCCCGCTCCCGTTCTGAGAGAACCTCGATACAGCATCGTTCGTGGCTCTTAAAAGCTAAATCATAGAGAAAAGGAATATTGACCTCGTTGCTTCTATCCTCACCTAAACCCTGTCTCACGCGAATCCCCCGCGAACGATCCACAAGCACTCGAGTCTGACCATCTCTTCCGAATCCACTTAATTCTATCTCCCCTCCACTACAGTCGATCAGACGCAAGAAGCATCTTCCAAGTTTCCATCACTTTCGCCTACCCAGCGAGCAATATTTTAACGAATGGGGCTCCTCCTCGGATCCTCTCTCCCCTCGTCCCAAGAAGGATCGTCCACGCGAGTCACAATCAAAGGAATCGCTCAGCTACCCCCCCGTCCCTCCCGTCCGAGTCCAGTCCTGTTCTTTCGAGAGTCGAATCGGGGTCCGGTGCGTATGAATACGTATCAGGTGCACGTTGTTGCGCGGCGTTGCGCGGCCGTACGTGACCACGCATGTGCCCGGTTTTTGTGGCCGTGGAATGCCGCGACGGCGGTTCGTTTGAATCGGCGGCTATCCCATGATCATGGGTCCGGCCGATTGTTACCAGCCGCCATCGGGAATCGGCTCCCATCCGGCTGATTTCGTATGAGACGCAGCGCGACCGGTTGATCACCGTGGAATTTGTAGCTCAATTATACTGGCAGCCATTGCGCCGATCTCGGGGACCGGACCGCGAAACCGTCCGCGCAAGTTTTGCCCTCGAAAAGGGCCCTCGTTCGGGAAACCTACGAGGGCCCCGGCCCGCCGATGGATCGTTTCTTTGGCCACGGTTGCCCGGGACGAGAGCGAATTGCACTCGTTACCAGGAAACTCGGGCGTGCCTTCGACGGGCCCGAGCCCTCAGTCTCACGGTCCCCGGATTCGAGTACCGTTTTTCTCTGCCGAGCATTTCGGGCAAGTGTACGATCATTTACAAGTCGAGCGTTGCATATCCTTCTTCCTCATATGCGGCGTATCGGGTCACACTCGTTCCCAGCGAACGCTACCATAGCAATGCAGAATAATACTTCACCGAGTTTGCACCAGCCAGAATTCTATTGCCACCGGAACGCTTAGCATTCGCGACGTATTCCCTCGCGAGCGAGCTACTCGATAGGCTTCTAGCAACTCGCGACTGGAGTTAACTCGGCTTCATTATGTAAGGACTGTTGGCAACTCTGCTCGCGCTACCAGACAAATTGCCAATATTTATGGAGCCGCGGCGCTGGTTAAATCCTCGGGCGAATCGGAGTTAGAAATTCAAACGAGCAGGAAGAGATGGGCGACGTCGGGCTTGAAGAGGAAGAAAGTCTAAACCGTTCTTTATTTTTATTCTTATTTATATATATATCAACGGATCAAAACCCTTTATTACATAGTTGAGACGGAACATAAGTATGTTAGAAAATCGGTTAGAAATACAGCAAAATACATTAAATAAAGTAAAATACATTAAATAAAGCAGATTCATTCGGAGAAAGCAAAAGCCATTACATTCTGGAAATCGCTAGGTTAATAGGTTAAAAAAAGAGCATAACGAATTATTAAAAATAATTCTTGTCAATTCATACCCATCCAACGGCGACAAGTCCAACCTAGATGAGCTTCCATGGAGCACCTAGCAGTCTACCTTTCAGTCAGTGAAACGCGAACACGCGTGTCCCTAGACCAACCTATTCGTTACCGTTAACCGTTCGAGAATGACTGGGCCCGCGAATAGCCGCGAGGTGAACCGGAGGACGATCGAATCGCGGCGTGATCTGTCTATTAGGGCCCTGGTGGTGGCTAGCCAGCGAGTTTCGAAAGAAACCAGGCCGCGGCGTCCTTAGTATTTGCACGGACGGTTGCCGAACGGAGCGCCTCAAATGCTCGCGGTTCCTGCCGGGTGGCGACTTGATTTATCATTGCCGAGAATGCAGATACTTCATAAATTATATACATCGGACATCGGACACGTCGGACGTGCATGCGTTTCGAGTCGACGAGACGTCGGCTGGCACGCCAGGCACGAGGCCAACCGAATGCCGCCCCCTCTTCCATGTTCTGGCTCGGTCTCGCGCCGATCCGCTCCGCTCCTCTTACCCGGTGCACCTTAATCCGCCGAGCAGCCGCAAGATCGCAGATAATCCGCCAGCCCCCGCGGTCACGTCCGGCCAATTTTTCTATTCGATGCTAATTAACTGGCACCCCCGGCTCCCCATCGCGGTGTCCACGAATGCGTGACTTCCTCCCTTTGCTGTTCAGTTTGTTAGGTCATGGACAAAGTGGCGGTACTGGCGAAGGGGTAGTTTATACCCCGGATGGATCACTCGATGATCTTGCACCGGGGTGGTAGAAGAAGGCTCGTTAAATAAGGGTTGCTTGGACCTCCAGTTTCGAAAAGCTGGGTCGCAACAGCTTCCGCGGGCCGAGGCTGAAGGGCCGGGACGCTGTTACAATTAAGAAGCTCGTCACTGGAAGATCGAAGGAGCTGCATTCAAATATGGTGCACCCGGTTGCAAGGCGGGATGGCAAGAAACGCGCGTGGTGCACATATAGAATCCGGTAGCATGCGCAGCGGCCGCCATCTTTAATAACCCGCGAGCGCCATACTGCTGGGTATAGCTTCTCTTTTTGTCATAAATGAGAGGCGACCGCGAGGTTAAACGGGTTGTCAGGTGTCCCCTCCGCCGGACGGTAGCTGCTGCATAATTTTACGATCCCGGTTGCTGGTATGGATTTAAACCCCGGGCATCGTGTCGTATCGCCGTTCCACGTTCGCGTGTATGCTGTACGCTAGCCGATCGGGAATAATCTCGCCTCGGCCCCGCTGTACGGCGGAGTTTATCGTGGCGATCGGTTCATGGAACTCGGCTCGATTCCGTGCCTGTAATGTGTATTCTATGGAGGCCGCGGCTGATGGCCGGCCACCCTCCGTTCCGAACATTTTAATTAGATTCCGATCGATTCTAGCGCGGTGCACCGCCGGCAGGCCACACACGCGCCCCGTCGGTAAAGGAGAGGACGCCGGAGCTGGGAACGTTAGATTATCCTAACAAGTGTAACCGCGTCCCGACGAGTTTCGCTCGGGTAATCCAGCCTCTGTTACGGAGCGGTTCACGGAACCGCCGCGGAAGATGGCTTTTTAACCTTTCAGAAAAACGATTTTATGCCGCGATCGCGGAAGCGTAACGGTCAGAGGAGCAGCGAGAAATGTGTCCTCGGCAGGAGGACGGGGAGCGGTTGATCGCGAAACCATACGTCATCCTTGACGCAAGGAGTCAGCTGCTCCGCAATCCCCGTCGTCCTTCTTGCGCGAAGAAATCGGTCCTTCTTGCCTCGTCGACCGGGCCGGACACATCTTTTAGCTTGTACCGGCGACACCATCCGCCCCGGCGACGCTCTGAAATCGCGTTCTCTCATCGATATGTATGGATGGACACGCCGCTGGAATTTTAGTTGGTGTCGCCACTCTCCCCGAGGCACGCACACGACAAACAAATAAGCAGATCGACAGAAGGACGCGAAGTAGGAGCGACAGGATCGGAGGATCGATGAATGCCTCGAACTGGACCACGGAGATCGATTTCGGTTTCGCGGGGAGAGAAGGCTCATCGTCGCGACGATCAAACGGGAATTTCTTACCATGATAGCACGTCAAATCTCTGAATTACCGTTTAGGGTTCTTTAAGTTTTTTAGACGCAGAGGATGCATCGAGTGATTTAGAAATTCATGGTGATTTCTCAGTCCTTCTCGTCTTCGGACCGCAAGGCAGAGTAGTCGCGACAGAGAGAGAGAGAGAGAGAGAGAGAGAGAGATGACATAAAAATTTTAAAATTTTTAACTATGAAATAAATTATTAAATTATCTTAAATGAAATAAAATTTTAAAATTACAATTTGAAGATTCCGGCTGCCTCGGATTTAACAATATCATCGATGTTGCTGGGGAAGCAATGGCGGGCGTAGTAAAAGGTAGCGAAACCGAGGGAACCGTCCACGTGAAAGACGATGATTCTCCTTGGAAACGGTCTGATTTATGAACCCCTGCCACTCTGATCCCAGCTGAATATAATCCCGTGGCATACCGTAGCATTCATAAAGCCAAACTGCGCGAAATCCCGGTGTTGTCAGCGCGAATTCCCCGTTGAGGCCCCCGATATAGAGCGGAGATATACGTCTCTTGTGACATTTAAAACCACTGCACGCAAAAACCGTCGAAACTGGATCGTTATTTATACCGCTTTCCTAATAAACCTGGCTCGATTTCTGCGCCGATAAAGGTCACGATAAAGCTTCCATTGCTCTGTATCGCTGCCGAAGATTTCATCTCGGGCACAATGGCTCCACCCAGTTCCCGGTACGTTTAAGAATGATCGTTTCCGTGATCATAATTTTAATGGTACTTTCGAATCTTTAAGTCCGTGTAACTAAAACAATAAGGAAATGGATCATCTACTCCTGAAGTACCATAGTAGCGTTATGTTTCGTAAAGAGAAACACGTGCTTAATTTTTCATTATATTATATATATTATTACGCACAAAAAGTAATTTGTCTACTACAACTATAACCATTCAAAAGCAAAACCTCAACTTATTCCAGATTTCGAGCTCATTTTTACCTCCAAAACCACCCCCTTTCAATTGCCCCACGAATTACGCGCCATCGTGTATTAAAGAACGACGCGCACCACGAGGGAGCAAAGTTTCCGTTGGACGGATCTCGGGGCAAAAATTCTGTACGCACACGCGTCACCGTTTTTCCGCCATTAAAGCATTTGCATTCTGTCCGTCCGAGGCGATGCTTATCTACCCGATGGAAGTTAAATTACGAGCGTATCATCGGATCGGATGCATTTATTCCGGGGGTCAACGGCCTGTCGGTGGAGGCTCTCTCCGCCTTTCTCGTTCGACTTCGTAATTCTCCAGGAATAAGACGAACGGACGAAAAAAGCGATACTGGGGAGGAACGAGGAGAATAGGGGGTGGGTAGGAGAGGAGGAAGATAGAGTGACACGAGAAAGGGGTACGGGGGAAGCCCTCGGCGAGGCGGCGGGGAGGGCGGGGGGGGGGGGCGATAGGCGAAAAAAGGACCCGGCTGCTGGGGCCCTTTGCCTTACAATTAGGGAGACCCGCGAGTCTACGGCCTACGGGACATATTAAATAATTTATAATTGTTTTGCCCCGGTCGGTGATACACGTCGGCGAGTCGTTTACACAGCGAGCTACAGCCGGGCTTTTTGCCAGCCCCGTCGCTCAGAGAGCCCTGACAATGACGGATAGTTCGATCCGCGATTATGAAGTCACGATCGCGTTATCACGGACAGAATGACCCATGGGAGGCGCTCGAACCCTTCCTTGACTCGCGAGCACTTCCGTCGATGCTCCTCGATGACGGCTGTTGGCTCGCTGTTGGGAAATCAACCGAGATTGGCTTCTCGTAGAGGAAGACTTCCTTGAATATGATTTTTTTCCCTGTTTCGCATTTGTGTGCCAAAAAACAGTGGACCCGACTCCACTCTGTTGCAAGGCGAAGCAATCGATTCTAAAAGCGCGCGATACCCCGCAGGACATTTTAATTTTGGTGCTCGATTTTACTAGCAGCAGCTTCGAATACAATCTGAAATCGAGTCTGATCACTTCGGTCACTATCTACTTTCGCCTACGTCCGCGCTCTGTGAATCTTCGACGCTACGTTTATGTTGGAGCTAGGAAAGAAACTATAATAGCATCGATCGGACGCTTTTATCGTCGGTTGTCTCTTAGAAAACGTAGATTTGCTCGTTGCTCTAATATAAACGCTTCCATTATAAAACAATATAATCTATTTCGACGCTTCGCTCTTATCATCGCTCTGATCGTTTATCGCAGCTCCAACATAAAAGTACCCTTAGCAGTTCGTGCATTTGCTTGACGAAACAAGGTGTACACTCGAGTCTCGCCCCTTGAATCCAGACACAATGGAATTCGAAGATGTCAGAAGAAAAGTCCTCCTCCCGCGTCAACTGTGACTGGCAAATAATTGGGAAGTTACGGGATCGTCCTGAGCATATCGAAATCCATCTGGATCCCCGGTATGGATCTGGAATTTCTCCCTCCGTCGAAGATCACCCCCGTCCCCGACGGCCTAGCGCGGAAAACGTCTCGCGGTTTGCACGATGGAATGCGCCGCTGCAATCGCAGAAGCTGCGGACGACGAGGACCAGAACCGTGGGAAGCAAAAAGTAGCTTGAGAACCCGTACGAGCTACGATAGGTCGGTGTATATACGGGGCTATTCCGACTCTAAGGAGGTGTCGTTCTATCCCTGCCTCGAGCCCGCCTACGGACCGGCCAGTTTATCATCGATTTCGTATTTATCCCGGTATCCCGCCTTCTCCACGCTCGGCTCGTTTCGATGACATGTTATCCGACCAGCCGTCGCGACGGCTACGAACCGTTCACGAGTAATAATTTGCCTTATAGCACGTGGTACCTCGAAAGCGTAGACGCGAGGCAGATGACGGTTGAGATGAAAATTCGCCCTGAATAGGAGGGAATGTGAAATGGACGTAAGTAATTCTGAATCGAAACTCCGTGGTGTGAGCCAAACGATGATTGAAAACAAAATTGAATTTGAAAAGGAGGGAGCTTGGAATAAATGAAATAGGAAGTTACAGACTTACCAATTCAAAGCTGAAAAGCCAACCACTGGGGATGTGTAATCGTATGTAAAAGGTTAGTCCTAGATCGGTAACTCAAAAGGCGGGTGTAGGAGGAAGGGAGTTTAAGAAATACATGGAGAAGAATCATGGAAGTACCAGCAACGGGAACGCGTAAGTTCGTTGCACGTGGAGCTGCGCCCGAAAGTGGCTTAAACCCGTCGCTAGCCAGACGGCGAGTCGCGAGTGCGCTGAACTAAGACGGCGAGATGCATCGAAAGAGGGAGGAGAGGTAGTGGGAGAGAAAGAGAACGAGAAGAGAGAAGTAGGGAGATGCAGCGAGATGTTTCTGGACCAATGGAGAGGCTGCACCACCGTAACCGTATGCAAACTGCATCACCGCCTCCACCTCGAGAGTGCTCATCGAGTATGCAAAGTCCTTGCTACGTGCTCCGCCCATCTCTGGCCGCTTGGTACAGATTTCTACGTGCACTGCCACGTACACTCGAATGGCGTGCCATTTTATTGCGAGCACGGATCCCCGTGCACCTTATATATCTCCCTGGACACCGAATCCATACAGCTACACGCAGAATCTACGCTCCCATTGCGTGAGATTCTACCATTGCTCGACATCTCCACGAAAATCAAGACGTCCAAGTGCCCCTTCCAAAGCGATGGTTACCAATTTCTACACAGCCAAGCAGTTTCTCCTCGTCGACATCGCTAAACGGGACTTAAGCTGCATAGAAAACGGCCAGCCCCCAAGGCACTTATCTACTCGATATTCTACAAATACGCTGGATTATTACCATACAAAGGTGAGCGGCAACGGTAGCGCGATCTTTCATCCGAGCCACAGCGTCCACGTAAATCTCCACCCTCTGTGCCTGGCGGCGCGCATTTAGGGAAACTAATGGCAAAAACCGGCATAATAATTCCGAATCGGTCTCGCGATCGGCAGCCCTTATCCCGCATGTATGTATACAGCAGGTTGGCATCGGGATCGCGGAGGTTCTCGTAAAGGTAAGGACGGGTTGAAAATCCATTATTAACCCGGCCGAAGGTATCCGTAATAAACGTAGCTGCCTTGGCGACTCGTATCGAATGGAAACTCGACGAGTTCGAAGTTGCGGCAAAGAAGAAACGGAGAAAAGCGGGTGGAAAATTCAAGCCGGCGGGATGGAAGATTGCAGGCCCGGCTGCAGAAGCGGTAATTTAACATCGAAGTACCAGGGCTCGCGTCTCGGGTCGACGCAGCGTCGTATATCGGCCCGGTGATAATTAGCTACTGGCCGGAAGTCCGAGGCTGCCGCTCGCACCGCGGATCTGTCACGCGTTTATACGACGGGTCCCGGGGATCGTAAAGCGCGACGGAGCCGAGAATTTTTCCTCCGGAGTCGCAGGGCCCGCTATCGACGCGCGTGCAGGGCGGTCGTAAAGAAACCCGCAGGCCTTGCGTAAACTTGCGCGAAACGAGGGAACGAGATCCGCGGCGTTTCTGATATGAAACGGCCCGCTTTATTTCGCGGCGGCGGTTTTAGTGGGCCTCTCTCGCCTCGCGATATTAAGTAACGGCGCCGTGCAATTTACTAATATCCTCGGTTTTATGATCGGCGGGGATTGGGAACAGTGGGAGGGTAGAACTGTTGTGTTCCATCGCGCGCAGGGTGCCGCGGACACCGTTCCCTTCGTATTCGTCGGGAGAAATCGAGCACACGCTGAAGCACATCCCGTGAAAAACCGGGACGAACGAAACGGCGCGCAGAGCTAGTGGAGCCTGGGGTTCCGCGAGGAATTCACAGACCAGGGAGGAATACGCGGGCGAGGGTGTATTTTCCGGAGTGAAAGACCGAGGGTTTATGGTGGTCGGTCGGCCGTTATCGGAGTTATACGGGCTGCGGGGTGGCTGGTCACCGGTCCTCTCGCAGATATCAACCACCCTCCAGACCTGCTCTTCTTACCCCAGTGCCTCGGCCGGGCGACACCACCACGTTCACGCGGCAACGCCGGTGCGGCCACGAGGAACCTGGGATAGGTACGCATACAGTCGGAAGAAGAACCGTGATCACCGGTCTCGGTGACCATTGATTACCGATTCTGTCTCTCGCAGATTCTAAACACCACCCTCGTCAACGACCTTGCTTACCTTACGGAGACGGTGATGCGCACCGAAAGCTTCCCCTGCTTTACCTCCGTTGACTCGAGGCGAGATCGAAGGAGTCGCGAGACAGAGGGCCGGGAGACGCGAGGAAGAGAGAGAGAGAGAGAGATTGGCGTTATGCCTGCTCGTTAGAGCGGCGAGATCGGTGTCGCGATTCCGGCGATCGAGCAGATTAATGGTCATCGCTGTCACTTAAGCCCTGCAAATCGAGATTTATCTCGTTACGTTGCTGGCCGTCTAATTGCTTAAGCCGAACGCGCTCTCGCTGGCCGTGAAACGCCGGGAATACGAGCTTACCGATACGCTTTGGTACGCCCTCGCCACGCGAGACGTCGCTTCCCTGTTCCGCCGACCGGCGATTAGCTTAATCGCGGGGCGAAAGCGAGAGTTGTCGCGGTCAATCGGGGTGCTGTTCGAAAGTGTTCGAAGGGAAGGATTCCTCTTCGATCTGACCGAGTATCGTTGGGTGAGATCTGCCCACGATCTTTCCGCGTATCTCGAGGACCTCGGTCCTTACGCTTCCTCTAGTGCGAGTGCTCGCATCCGCGGCCTGGTACCAAGTGTCGAAGCGGCGGTAAGCTTCAAAAGACGCCCCCACGCGCGGCTGACGGTCGCAGAAATGCCACCGCCACGTTTTAGCCCGCTCGACCGGCCGCACGCGTGCACGCACGTCTTCGTTCTAACCGTGCACGCGCGTCCACGTCGGTCATTGGATCGATTATGCGTTTGCTTCGTCGTGCCGGACTGTTACTCGCTGGAATTATCGATAATTCGCACCTGCGCGGCATGTGCGCCGCGAAGGTGCACCGATGCACCGGTGCAGCGGGAACAAAAGCCTCGCTGTATAATGAAAACGCAGGCATTACGCCGGCCTTGTTCAAGGGTCAATTACGGAGGGTTCGTGGTAAGCCTTTCCTCGATTCAACATAGGATTAAATATGCCACACCTCCGCTAATCCCCTTGGCCTACTTTCTCGTCACTCCCTATTCAGTCCTGTTCAAAAGTTAGCCGTGCCTCTGTATCCGTAGAATTCCCCGCGGATCTGACACCTCCTTTGAAAAAAAGGGAACGGTAAACGAAACGGAGCCCTTATTAAAAGATTCCATGCGACACGGTGTCGTCGGCCAGCGCTCGTCCTCGGTTGCACGGTTGTGCACGGGAATGGCGCGAGTCGTTGAAAGCCGGGGGAGAGAGATCTACGATCGAAATTCGCGGTAAAAGATGCCCAAAGATAAATGTACGTGCCCGCACGTGCGCCGCGTGCAAACGCGAAAATCCCCGTGGCCGCATGAGCGCATGCGTGCGTGAGCCTACGTACGAGACGATGATCGTACACTCTTGTGCATCGGGGGGGGGGGGGCCCCCGGCTGAGTGACCTGCCGCTGCATCCGCGTAATTCGCGGCACGTGCATCTCCGGCGCATTTATACGGAGGCGAGCGCTAATCGTGGAACCAGCGTCGAGGAGCTCGTTGCCGATGGAACGGGAATCGGAATCGGCCGATTTACACTGGCCGGAGAACCGCCGCGACGCGTGTCAAGCGACGATTATCGAGGGTGCCCCGCGTTGATCGGGCACATGCAATTGGACACGTCATCCAGCGATGTCTGGGTAATTAGCGGATCCGAATACTACGGCTGTGGGAATCGGACACTTGCCTCCCCTCGTCGAGTATCGCGAAGAAACTTCGAATCACCAGGTGCGCTTGCTCCTCGTTGGTTGCGAGGCACGTCAACCGCTAGAGACAGTTTGTCTGGCATTGTTTCCGTCGCTGAAAACAGAGGACAGCACGCGGAAGTAGGAAACCGCTAATGGGAGAATTATAAATTCGCCTCTAATTGATGAGAATTTGCTAAAGCGTTGAAGCGGGAGAATTATGCAACGAAACGGTACGATGTAATTCGCTCATTGTGCTCGCCGGTAGGAAATATAATATTATATGCCGCGGCAGGCACGTTTCCCATGCTGGGCGTGCATAACCAGCCTGGAGATAACTTTATTATTACGAACGGCGATGTCAGCCCGATAGCTTCTTCGATCCGATAAGATCGCGGTATCTCATCCGGATGTTTATTTCAAAGGCGGAATTACGAGTCTGGAGCGACGCCAGCCGTCGTAAATTTCACGAAGCGAGAAAAATGGCGTGAATTTCACCTCCTCGCTGTTCCCCCTTCCTGACTTCCCCGGCTTTCGTCCCGTTGACGACGCCGCTGCCAAACAATTCGATAATGGAAAGCGGACCAGCGTTTTCGGATGAGAGTCGTCGTTCGATAATCAAAATTCTCCCCTCGACATCGCCAGCCAGCTTGCAGTCTCGCGATCACGCGGGACAAATTACGCTTCATTGTCGTATTAGCCGGGATGAAAAATGAGGGGAGCCCACTTCTTGTCGTGAACGCCGCGATATCTGCTTTACGGTCTCGCGTCTGAAGCATAACTTGGCATGGTTCACTTGTCCCCGTGCACGGTTCGGTAACTTTTCCTTTATCCTACGAGATACGGAAGCCGCTTGAATTCCTTTCCCGCCTATTAGCAACGATTCCCTCGGCGTTTTAAAGAACGAGCGATTAGAAACGGAGCCGCCTAGGGTTTCCCTCCCGATATCCAATGAATACGTGACCGGTGCTACTCTTCATTCCTATGTGTAACACGGTTTCCATGGCGCGGTCACGCTTGACGAGTTTGCGCAAGCAGTGACGTTTAATACAAACATCTTAAAATTAGTTAGACAGGAAGAGAGTGCGAAGGAATCTGCAATGGGAAGGCGAAGCTGGTAGGGGTGGAAGGCGAGGCGAGCAGTGTGTATACTTCTTATTCGAGGGAGCGCGAAGAGTGACGCGGCGGCGTTGTAAGGGCGGCAAGAGGGCGAAAGGGGGTTACCGGCGAGGTGGGGTGTTGTACACCTCCGCGATCCATATTTTACAATATGGCCGGGGGGTGGCTGGCAGGTTAGGGGTGGCCTATAGGCGGCACGCTGATGTACGCAGGTCTGCCAACGATTGGTCGATAGTAACGCGACGATTCTCTCTGGCTTTCTCTCCCTTTCCCTCCGTCTCTCTCTCTCTCTCTCTCTCTCTCTCCCTCTCTGCTCTCTCCTCCTCGCAAGCGTGATTTACGCGCGCCCCGTGCGTGCGCGCGGTCGTATGCAGATCCTCCGAGGAACAGCCGACCCCACCAGCAACCCCGTATCATCCCTCCGCGGGTGAACCCTTCGAAACTCGGCCGACCTATCGCTCCTCTTCTCCTTCGCCGCCGGGTCTTCAAGGGTGGATCTTTTTACATTCACATGGAAAAATGGCGGACACCGTTTGCACCCTTGGAGGAAGAATTCTGGGCCATACGTCGGGGGACATTAGAACGGGATAGTTGCCATTAGAAAACTTGGAATACTCGGTAGCGCAGATGCCAAAGGGCAACTGTTTCGAGGACCAAGAACTGCTTCCTCGGAACCCAGGGCAAAAGCCAAGCCAAGATTTTTATTCAAACTCGTAATAAAACAGGTACGAGGCGCGAGGGTATCAAGAAATAACCTCCCCCGAAACTCGCCCGCTCGTTTCCTCCAATAAGCTGGAGAAGCAAGAAGGAGACGCTGCGAAAGTGAGGCAAATTTTCGAAAACCCAGCCTCGCTGCACGCGATCGTAAACTCGCCGGGTGTCCCAGACCACCCCCCGGAACAACGGGGTTGAAGCAAGCAGAGCGCGGAAAGTTTCCCAGCCCTCCCACGGTTAGGCGGCTCGAAGGATCTCCTCGGGAAACAATGAGAACGGCAAACAAAGGACTCCCGACTAGGTGCATTATGTCCTCTCGAACTCATAAGAAAACGAGACTTCGAAATAGTAATGATATTATGTTTGCGTCGCTTTCGTTCCGCCGGCAGCGTGGAAGAAAGGGGTGGCAGGGGAAAACGACCGTTGGAGCTGTTAGGTGGACGAGCGAGGAAGAGGGAAAAGAGTCATGCAGAGAGGCAAAAGGGGGATGGCGGAAGGGTGCAGGGGCGGGGTGGGGTGGGGTGGCCAGTGCTGGGTAGACGGGGGTGGACGCTCGCAACGAGGGAGGACGAGGAGAGAGTGGAATCCTCGGACGTTGCGGGAGGGTGAGGCGTAATATCCCGAGTAAAACTTTTCACTCAACGCGAGAATAGGGCTGGCCGGTCGCCGGGTGGGGGTTCAGAAGGGGGTTGGACGTACGGCGGGAAGAAAGGAGGCAGGGGCCAACTAAGTACAAAGAATGTAATGTCCTCCTTCTACCGGCCGCGCTATACCTTTCACCGGATTTCACCCGGAGATGTCCCGTGGAATAATAAGGATAAGAATGCCGGGGAAAAAGGCTGGATGGCCGGCGGATAGCTTCAGCTCGCTCGGTTTACGCGCCGAGAGTCCGCGACCGAAGGCAGAGCACTCGTTAGAGTTTCGGGGGATCGGAAGGGAAGAGCGTAGCTGCCGATCATTCTGAGAATCTGTTTCAGTTTATCCCGTGGTATCACGAGGGAAGAATTACGCTGCCCCTCGGTGAAACGCAAATGAGACTTCGCTGCTCCGAGAGAAGCCCGGCGAGTCGCTGGTTACCGAGGACGAGGAATCCTCCCCGCTCGGGGTGAAAAGGATTCGCGAATAAGCGAACGGCGCAAAAACGACCGGTCTAATCTGACGCGCGCATTTCTGCAACACCCTGTACGCAGCGTGTCTCACGCAGCGGAGCCCGCGCGCGCGTGCTTACGCGGTATAATGGTTGCGCGGTACGGGCGGCCGGTCGCGCGGCCATTTACGGCGATTTTAACCATTATATTACGATGCCGGTAGCATAATGAAGGTGAGTTTTTCTCGTGGCTAGCCTAGTCGAGAGAGCTCCTCGGGCCCGTTGTCGCCGTGGCGCATACGCAGTTCCAATTCTCACGGTGTCCCTTATGGAGACCGCGCGCGCACTCCCACCGTCGCGCGAAACGCGCTTCAATCTCCCGCTTTTCTTTTCGCCTTTTTCTCTCTCCCGGCCGTTCGCTCCCTCCCCGCGAGCGGTGCGGCAAAAAAAGACCAGCAGCGCGCGACGGCCAAACGGTTAAATAATTACCGTCGTTTGTTGCAAGCCGGCCTGGGCTCATAAACGGCCGCGGAAAACTTCGGCTCTCCGCGCTTCGACCTCTCGCGGCGATCATTTCCTATTAATATATCGTCCCAGCCGCCTTCCCGCCGTCGCTGGTTTCTTGCCCGGTTGCCGCGAACGCGGTCGCTGGCGAATTTATGGGCAACGATGAGAGCGGGCGCGACGCGATGAAAGTGCGTTTCTCGTTTTTCCTGCCTGCGTTAAGAATCGGTTTCCTCTAGCGGTTCCAGGCAGCTCTGAGGAGCTTTGAAATTCTGCTTCATCCGAGGTGCTTTCCCTTGGAGAATATCGAATTTCAGGGTACTACCAACCCGACGATCGGCACAGGCAAATTAGGTGTAGGTACGGGAGACCGAAGCTGGTTCGTTGTCTCAAAGGGTAGCATGGAAGGTGTTAGAAAAACATTAAAATACCTTAGGGTAAGTCAGGGTGAGATGGTCATACAGAAGAGATGGGCAGTGACAGTATTTTTTTTAAGGAAACGCCTGATTGCGCTGCCTCGGCGTGGTTGCAAAGTGGCATAGAAAAGTCACATTCATAGTTCAAGGTGTTGGAATAGGACGCTTTTAAAGGTTTATAAATTCACTGTGAAATTTAAGCTAGTGCTTCAAAATGTTTGATCAATGTTTTGGTCATCTTGTTTGTGTTATTTATGCTGAATGTTTTTAATTCTCAAGATGTATATTCGATAGTGCATTGTTTACAGTGCATTGTTTGTATTCGGGGTTACGTTTGTTAGTCTAAGCGAAAGGGGAATGGCTATTTTACCAGGGCTTTAAGGAAAAGATGGTCAATTGCTGTCCAGGAGAGCTGGCCATAGCTGTATTCGATGTAATTTCGGATATTTTGGTGAAATTCGGAGAAAATTATTTCGAAACCAAAAAGAAACAAGATTGACTAAGATGTAAGTCATGTGGTTATTGGGCCCATGAAAATTGCACAGAGTTTGACACTGTGTGTCATACATGCGGATTAGGATACTCACAGCAAGAGCCCAAAGAAGTTTTGAGCGGGCAAAAACGAAGGTGGACTAAAACTAGAAAGAATCTGAGATAGCCAGTTAAGGACCACAACTTGTTGGCTTGAAAGGTACATATAACCATCTTTCCCGGACATTAAGGGAGATATGGGCAATGACACTTTTTTTTCATTTGTAAAATTTGTATATTAAATAATAATTATTCGTTTATTGATATTAACGGACATGTAGACCAAGGATTGAAGTTTTGTTCTACATCATTTTCGTTGCTTTATTTCAAATAGATTGGCCGTAGCAGACTCTAAACAAAACCATGACCATCTCACCCTGACGTACCGTAATTGTTGTCACATTGAGTCGAAATAAATAATTTAATCAGATAGCCATACGAATTCCCTATCAAATATACTAACCGGTTTAACGATATTTCCCCCACATAGCTTATTAAAAATCAAAAATTGAAAAACTGTCCTACCATCCCCGATCTCCCCTATACAAATGTCGATGACAAACGATCGCGATGCAAGTTTGGCATAAACCGCGCGGCGCGATGCAAACCTGCGATCGTTGCGAAACGGGGAAAGTTACCGTAGCCAACAACAATCGCATTGGCTCTGCCTCTGAAACGTTAAATCATCCTCGCGTTGCACCACAAGACGAATCGACTTAGACTGCATGTTTTCCCTCGAAATCCTCAACAATAACGATCGCGAATTTGTCCGTTCCTGCGCGTTCTATTACGCGGACAGTCATCTGTCTCCCACACCCTCCGATCAGACCTCGGATAGCACGAATCCTGTCCCTTATTAGTATTCCACGGGACAGGTATGTCCTCGATTCTAAATCCTCCAGAAACCTAGTCCAGCTTTGCACAAGAGTGGAAGGAACGGTCACGAGGCGAGATAAAAATTGCTCATTGTTACCTGGCGATACCGTAACTCACCGCGTTTCAAATCCCCCTCCGTAAATGGGCACGAGAGCCCGTTGCACGCGCCTCACGTCCGCGCGCATAACCGCAGAAACGAATCGGTGCCGATAGATCGAATGACAAATGGAGGCAGCCGGCGGCGGCCTAGGGACATGTAAACGAAATGCAAACGGCCCGCGCTAGGCGGCGGTTTCGCAAGCACTCCGCTGAATTGCGGAATCGCGAAAGCACCGGCGATCGCGACGCAGCCATTGGCTCCCGTTCGCCGCCGCTAATGTGGGAGAGCTATGTCAGAACCGCCCGGCGTGCCAGATCCCGACCGTCAAAGTCGCACAATCCTGCCTATCCGGATCATAAGCAGGTGGTTTGCCAGGAATGCCTGGCCGGGCTCGACTAATAATCGAACAGCGGCTGGCGATACCTCTTTTTCGTTTGAATAACGCACGCCGGGCCCGGTTTTCGAGGGCGATCGCGTGAAAACAGAGTCGGTTTTTACGGCGGCGAGGGAAAATGGCAGGCAATTTATTAGACAGCCGGTCGATTGTTTCGAGCCGGGTGCAAAGCGCAATTTTACCCGCCCATGACGTAACTTCGAAATACTTGGACAATAGGTCCGCGCCGAGTCTGTTTATTTTATTCGAGGGGACTAACGAGCACTTCCCCCCCCGCGATCTTTCCCCGCGCCTATGGTCAATAATTTTAGTTGTTAGAAAGGGAATAATTACGATTCCTCGAAACACTTTCTAACGTGCTTAGGTGGATTACGATAGAAGTGCAGGCTGAACTATCGTCGAGTTTCAGCAAGTTCTCGGCGTAGCTAGTGGAATCACGTTGCATCGCGGTGCGTTTCGGTATTTCGGCTACGCGGGCGTTAAATGCCCGCGGAAGTTGCCCCCGGGGTTAACAATCGTTCTACCGATTATTCCGAGTCGCTGGCAGACCGAGACTTTCCCATGGATTCGGTATACCGCGGTAACGATACCGCGAACCTTCGATCAGCTCGGTTTCGCGATTAGCATCCGATAGACAAGCCACGCGCGACCGTTTTCCCCTTCGAAATCCAATTTCCTCGCGGAGAACGGGCTGACAAAGGCCTGCCAACGCGTGTATCGCGGCAACGCGCGCGGGTATCGATGGCCTCGCGATAGTTCAGAGCACGATAAGGGATCGGGCTGGCCACGGGCATACGAAACGACGTATTCACGCACGCGTGCGAGGCCCTGGTTAATGGCGGGTGAGCATCCGCGTGGCAAGTAATTGAATAAGCCATTGCGAAGCGTGAAATGCTCAATCGTAAGTAAATTACAGGGTCTGGCTTATTGAATAACATGCTGCATAAACGTAATGAATAATTACCAGGCAATTATGCATGGTGCGCGTACCAGCTTCGCTCCCGAGCTTCCTAACACGCGTACCGCAACCTGCACCCGCGGTCCGCGGCTCCGCTCACTGTCAGTTGAACCTCCGGGCTTGCTGGATTTTTACGGGACCGACGAACGCATCTCCGGTAACCAGAAAGCGAAATTTCGGGGGTGCTCAGTCATGCATTTGGGTTTCGATCGAGGCAATTGTGATCCAGAATTGCTAACTATTCCAATCAATTTTTATTTTATAATACAAATTTATTCAATTCTGCTTGTGATCTCTCTACTAAAAGGTGGTTGGTGATTGAATTTAGGACTTATATTGGGTATTTTTACTCCAAGCTGTATTCCAATGAATGAACATGGAATTCACAGTTCAACTTTGAATGAATCGAGTGTAGACATACACTGCGTTAGGTTAGAAGCCAGTTATCTAAGATCGCCATTCCGCCCCCTCTCGCGGCGTTACTGTTACACCTGTGCAGGTGAACCAGGTGACGCGAGCCAACGAGGCTTTCAAGAGTGGCCACCTACGTCGGCGATGATACCACGTGTCACGCTTCCCGCAGGAAATGACGTCACCGTGTCACGAAGCACGATGGAATGCGCGGCACGATAGCACGTCGCCGATAACCGACGGCGATGCCATCATCGATAATCAGAACGGTCGATACCGGGATTGTTGGGGATTCACGAACCTTAGGTCGAGTCGAGATCTCGGGAGGGAATTGGGAACTGGGTTCCTCGAAGCGGGAAAGGTGACTTGGAGCGTTGGACGTTCAGCGTTCCTCCTGAAAAGAGGAAGAAACTTCAGTAATTTTAAGTAGAGGTGAAAGAGAGGGGTTAATTACTCAAAGTTTGCTGGGGATTAGCGACTCTCGCTATAGCGGTAATTATTGAAATTTCCTAGACTATGTTTGTGCTCTAATTAGAATCTCGACAGCTATCCCTGGGCACATTGATTATATCATAGATTGGAATCTACGAGTTGCGCCAATAAAAGGAAGGGTTGACCATTCTCCTTGCTTTCTACTTTCAAATATTTCATTCGATACGTAAACTAGGTAAGTCAAAGTTGAAGGAGGTTATAAGGGTGCTCCCTACAAGCGAAGAGAACCCAAAGTACCCTCAGTACTATCCCAACTAGCCAGCTCGTGAACGATCTTTCCGATACTTGAAAGCAAATGGGAAACATTCCTCGAGGATAATTCGCCTGCAAGGCAATTCCGTCTGATTTGGCCCCGGGGTTGATTCGTTTCGGGGGCAGCTCGCCAACGGGGGATGAATCGATCATCGTCACGTGTTGCATCGACGTGTGGCGGTCTCGATGGAAAAGGAAGCACCGTTCCTGCCATCTCCTGGAAAATGCCCGTACCTACCGCTCGAGTTCCCTGACGGCGGAAAATCAATGTGCCCCGACGAAGTAGCGGACTGGGAAATTTATACGGTTCCACGTTTATGAGCAAATGCGGCACGAGAGAATACCATTAAATCGGGAAGAGAATCTTTATGGAAAGAGCCGCGGATCGGGCGATCTACGATCGTATCCGCCACTAGTAATGCAACGACCACTCAAGCAGCCGCGCTCACGCGTTACTCAAGACGCGTGCACACGCTGGGACGAGCGCGGCTTCGCGCCGTTCCAGGTGGTTTTATTTAAAAAAAAAAAAAGCAAATATATACCCGACCGAAGGTTTTCATACGCGCGCGGGACGTGTCGGACTGTTCCTACTGGAAGGCGGGATCAAGACTTCAGCGAGGAGTCCCCGCGGCTGAAAGATTGGAACAACGGATCCCACGATCGGCCGACGTGGACGACACTGGCCGTGCAACTTCTTCGCGCAAGCCACGTCGAAAAAGAAATCGGCCCCGGGGCTGCATAAAGAATGCAATTAAGCGAATCGCGTATTGTAATTAACGGCCATTCTCTTCTTCCGACGGATTCCCTCCTCGTCAGGTGTGTGTGCAAACGTGCTCAGCTGAGTGGACGTAATCCCTTCTCCTCCTCCTCCTCCTCCTCCGCTTCTCCTTCTCCTTTTCTCTTCTTTTCTTTTGTCGTCCACCTACCTCGATTAGTCTCTCGAATTAGCGGCTACCGCACGAACGTGACGAACAAATGAACAAATTGAACGGGACGCGACCTTCGAAACCGCCGTGAGCTATGGGGGATGAAATCCGTGCATACCAGATCGACGAGAATTATCCACGATGCCTCTTACGAACGCTTTCATGCTCATTCCGAAGTGCGCAAGGTCGGCGAACGCAGCCGCGCAACTAATTATGCAATCTCTCTAACGATTGATAAGTAATAGAGAAACACGAGGGGAGAGTCGGCGCCGCGTTAGAAATTCGTTAGTAATTGAAATCAACCCAATTACAAACGCCATTCACGTCTACTGCACTTCCGCCGCGCTGTGTGAGTCACTCGCATCGCATAAACGCTGCCGTTTACGCTAAACTCCATGTTTTCCCGTCCGCGGGCAGGAAGGCTGTCGAGCTATGCCAGCTGGGTCCAGAGCGGCCGGGGGAATCGGCACCGACGGACACCGGCTAAAAGTGGGGAGGCCGAAGAAATCTGGTGGTCCGCGATTCTCTAGGTGAGTAATCGACGAGGACGTCCGGCAATCAGTTAGGAGGCGAACGAGCTGAAAGTTGATTCGTGCCGGTCGCAAATTCAATTAAAAGTTGCGGTTATTATGTTGGACAATGAGTCCCGGGAGAGTCGAGGGGTGGAAGGAAAGAGACGGGGCTCTGTCTGTGGGGTAGAAGGATAGAATAAAAAAGGAGGAAACGTAAAACTAATGGGGTCCTTGCTGATTCCGCTCGGCTGCCACCTTGATTAAGCTCCTCGCGACGCTTCGGGAAAATATAATGACTTCTTTGCTCTGCAAACGCCGTCGAATTCCCGGCTGCCTTCTTTGCTACCCTCTCCAACAGTAGCCAGCTCCTTCCTCCCTGTTTCTCTTCCCTCCCCTCCCCACCACTCCACCGTCCATCTCCGAACCCACCCTGAAAACGGACGGACTCTCGCGCATCGGCAGACATAGCCCGCCGATAAGCCGACCAAGTCCGATTTCAAAGATTAATTAACAGGCGGGGGAGGATCCGGCCCGCGTCTAATAAACAGTCACGCGTCAAAGCGATCTCGCCGCGCGGGAAATGTAAATATACCACTCGGCAGGTATCTTAGCATTGCATTAGCCGCGTTATCGCGAACACTAAATCGCGCTGCCCATTAAAATTGAAGAAACCACCGGTGCCGCGTACGCAATTAACGCGGATACCGACGAATATTAACCGGGAATAACGAGCCCTTTTATATTAGATCGAGTTATATTAGGGAAGGGGTGCGCGGGGGGGGGGGCGGGAGTTCGCGATGCGAGAGACGATTTATTATGGGAGAAAGGAAACGGGCGAGCCTCGAAGGCTGATGGCCTGCGTTCAATGTAACTGGTACAGTTGATCCCCGGAACGTGTCAAGATGTGAAAACATCGCAAAATCAGCAGCCATCAATCATGTCGAACTACGGTGGAAGGGAGAAGGGTTTCCCGGTGATCAGGTGGACTTATTATGATAATCCGGGCGGGCTTAATTAAGACCTTGCGGTATAGAAGTGGCTGGATAAGAGGCAGCCACAATGGCTGCACGGTCTGAGCAACAGCGAGGAGAGAATAGCCTCGCCCCGAATTGGTCGTGGTCCGCAATCTCGTCCCGGGGCCGAGATTAAAGGAATAAATATCCAGGCCCGATAATTGTATTGGTAGTTTCAGTAACTAATGATCTAAAAGTCGTTAGTGCCGTCGACCGATCGAACAGGGTGTTAGCAGCCTTATACTTTGGCTCCGGCAGAACCGTGGTCGGCGAACGGTAAGAGGGAAAGAGGGAAATTGGGGTGGTTGTGGCTGGGAGCTAGCGTCGAAAATGAAACTACGACCTAACCAGCTCGACGCACGACCAATCCGAGGTTTGTGCACGATGGTAATTCACGATCGAGCCTGCGAGCTGGCCGAATTGGAGGAAACGAAATCGGGATGTATCGCCGTTCTAGGTGTGCCCGGGTGATGAGTGGGTGGTCCCATTCCTTTGGGACCGAGGACGCTCGTTTCGAGGAGGATCGCGTGTACTTGGGGAATAGCGGTATCGACTTCATCCTCGTCGTACACTCAAATCGAATCCTTCCCCGACTCGTTCCCCGGTCGCTCGTATACTGTCAACTCCTTTCTTCGCATGCAAAGAGATCCACCTTCTTCAGAGACCTAGAATGCTGCTTTGCTACGTTCCATGCGGAGATAAGGGATCAATAATATCCCAGGAATATTCTGTGGGTTGGAGTCGCGAGTGGAATCGAGGTGCTCGCACCACAATCGCCTCCGCCTTCCATCGGCCACACTCGTCGATGTAAAGATCGTACGCACGCGTGACTCGACGCGTCCATACGTTTTCCCCGTGGCGAACGAGGATCAGAGAGGCTGCTGCCGTTGGAACGCATTGTCCCGCGTCGATTCGAGCGTTTCCGAGAGAAATATCGATGCCCGGCGCAAGAAGGGGTGTCAAGAAGCCGCCGACTGCGCGGGATGTCGGGTGCTAACCTCTTGATCCTCGAACGGCCAAGAGACATAGCGCGTCCGTGCTCGCCACGCTCGAAACGCGAGTATTCGTGGCCGCGGCTGGCAATAAATAACGGCGAACTGGTTCTGCATATATCTGCGTATATATAATCGGGCGACAGGGCTTTATGCAACGCGTACGAACGTCCCGGCCACGAGTCCGCTGGACGTTCCGCGTGCTGGATCTTTCTCTCAGCATGGTGTCGACCCTTCTGCCAGTGGCTGGGGTGCCTGAAAGACGACATGTTGCATACGAGATGCGCTGCGACTGAGTGAACACCGCCGAAAGTATTGGAGAGGAGCGATAATTGGAAGATCGTTGGATGTTGTTTAAAGACAGAACCCGGGATAGTTTACTGCACAACGAGAATGAAACGCGCAGGTGCCTAGCAGCGAGCTACCACCTCGAGGGGCGTGGAAGATGTATTTATCTGGACGTTTCCAGGGGGCAGAGGCTTGCACAGCGGCCCAGGACAAAGCATAGATCTCCGATGCACTTTTAATACCCGGCGATCCGTTCGCGCCCGACAGATTTGATGCATCGGCGGATAAGTAGCCGCGAGTTCTCACTTCATTTATCAAGGAACTGGGGCCCACCTGTCGTCACCTAGCAGCCTCCTCCATTCACCCGTTCACCGTTCGCCGCGGAGACGGTGCATCGCGCGCGTCCGCTTGCATCTGGCCCGCTGCACAACACGTGCATTAGATACTTACGGATTGTACATCGGGCTGCACGGAAGGGGTTACGGTAAAATACGAGCCGACGATCTGATGGATGATCCCGCGAGTAACGCGGCTGATAAGATTTCTGATATTTTTCATCGCCCCGCGAGGAAATTGATCGCCGCGAGTATTCCAACGGCTTCTCGAACGTTCTTCGGCTTATCTTTACAAACTGATTTGTACTCGCTAATTGTGGAAATGGTATTGACCACGCTTATCTCCACCCGATTAAATCTACTCTTTCCTGTAGATTCCTTTCGGCTTGATAGGTCCGGCACGAATGAATCTGTTAGTATCGGTTGAATAGTGGGCTAATCACCCAATCTTCGACGAGTGGAAGCACGATAGAATTGAAAGCGGCACAGTCGAATGAAGTACTCCGAAGTTGTAAGTTAAGCAGAAGGGAACCACGGCCCTTCCTTCCCCTGTTCAACCTTGAATCAGCCTCGCTGCTCACCCATAATTATCCGAAGGTGTCGGTAAACATTCCTCTCGTTACGCCGGGACAAATAGCCGCGGCGTAAGGAAAGGGGAGCGTCTTCTGGACGGGCATACGTCGCTCGTAATATATTGCTAATATTTCTCCCATTCTCTCCGGCTGCGGCTGGCAAGAATTATCGGCGTATCAACGTGCCGTGTAACGTAACGATCGTATAACGAGGCGACCTGACAGGGCCCTCGCCTTCCGGGACAGTTGGATCCCGAAGTGGACGTGGCTCCAAAAACTATCTGCCTCGGATAAAGGGGAGGGGTGCAGCGAAGGGAGGAAGAGGGCCGGCGGGATTGGCGCGCCGGTTAGAGAGCGAGAGGAAAACAGCGCCAATGCACGGCTGCGTAAATTATCTCCGCGGTGTGTATTTACCAGGAGATTTACAAGCGGGCAGCGCGCGTTTGATTTACACGCCCGTGCGCCCGTAGCCCCGCTGAAACCGGCTAAAAGGGTTCTGCGGGTGAAATATGCAACAGGATGCGCTGGGATCCTCGGACTGCATCCACCGGAATCGTCCCCCGTAGGAGCTGGCCTCTCGCGATTCCGCGCACCTGCGCTCTCGATACCGAGAGCTCTCTTTCGGCCAATTACGATCGAACGGGGGGACCACGGCCTGCTCCGGGTGGCAAGCTAACGAGTGCCTTCGATGATCTGTTGACGGCAGATGAGGTTCTTGCGAGGGATATTAACGTTTCGACTGAAGTCTTCGGACGTCCCTTCACCACCGCCATATGCTCGCAATTCGTAATCACCCCGTGCAGCCTTCGGACAGTTAAGACCGCTGGCGCTATCGAGAGCAGAGCTTAAGTTCGCCTATCCTCGCCAGTGGTAGACAACGAACGCCAATCCCTTCTGATGATCCATCAAACGTCAATCCAGCAGCGGTGGAGACGGGCGTGGGCCAGACGGAGCAGGGACCAAAAGGCAAGATAGCGGGAAGGGCTGAGGGTTGGCTCGGGGATACCAGTAAACGGCGACCGTTCATACATCGCCGGGCTATGAATCGTCCGAGCGTGAGATCGTAAAGTCCTCCTTATCATCGCCTGCATCTTAATGCAGGGTACATACGTTACGTACTGCTGTTTGCCGTGCACACACGTGCGCCCGCACGAGCATATAGTACTCCCCGGTAAGCGTACGCGTACGTTATGACGTTCCACGGGGCGGGCGGAGTGTAGGATAGAGAAAGCGGAGGAGGAACGACGAGGAAGGTGGCCGAGGACGAGGAGAGAGCGGCCCGCGAAAAGGAGAGAGGCCAGGGAGGAGCAGTCCCTATGCAGAGCCAGCAGGCCTTGCACAGGTGTCCGACGCCTCAAACAACATCTTTATACCCCGCTCTTAAGCCCTAACCAGCTCGCAAACGCGAGCCTTAATATATTTCCCCGCGCGCGCGTACATACGCGCACGTCGCCGCGTGCTTTGATGTGTTACTCGCGGTTGTCCCGGAGAAGCCCCAGGTACCAGTGGCGAGCTACTTCCTGAGGATTCTCGAGCACCGTGAAGTAGCTCGCACGGTCGCTGGACCTTGGTGTGATTTACTATAGACTCGTCATAGATTACCTGTACCAACGGCCATCGACTGCCTACGGCCATCAGTCACCTACTCACAGATACTATTGTAATACAAAGGAACCATGTCGGATTCCCGAAGACCTATGCTCCAGTCCCTTGAAATCCTCGAAACGGCCCGCAAACGTCTAATCGCTAGCGTAGAACTCGACGAAGGGGCTCGTTCGGCATTCCGAGTGCTCCCAATTCCACGGAACGATCCTGGCCGTTTGGCGACCGATCGACGTTCCGCGCCGCCTTACCCCGAGACACACGTATCATCCCCCTGGCCCCGGGACCGCGTTCCACAGGCGGTCGAAAAAACCGTCCTCGTCATCGTCGCGTATCCCCCGAAGATAGCGCATTCAAATAAAGGCGAGGCACTCGTGGTCTGGTGACAAGGCCTGACGCTAGCCTCGTTTGATGTCGCCGCCGCGGTCGGCATCTGATTAGCATCCGCCGTCCCCCCCCCCCCTCTGTTCCTCCACCCCCGCAGCCAGCCGAGGAGCCTGCCCCTCGAGGCTGCTTCCTCCTGCGCGACAAAGTGGTGGAACGGAGAGCGCGGCCGGGATTCGAGGTCGTGACAGCGGCAAAGGAGACGTCGGAGAAAGAGAGAGGAGAGTCGAAAGCCCGCGATGTCACCGCGCGACTGTTGACTGAGCCGTGTCTCCTCGCCCGTCCATCTAGCCGCGTCTCTAACCTTCCGTCCGGACCGGCCGAGGGACGAAGAAGAAGAAGAGGTGGGAGTCGGTGAAGGAAGCTAGCGGCTGAGTTATTCTTGCCGTGGTCGCTCTCCTTCTCTCTTTCCCCCGTGCACGGAGCCGCGGCGACATCATTTAAATGTCCCTTTGCGGATCGTCCGCGGCTTTTTCGTCCCTCATCTCCGAGAAGGCAACGGCCCCCGCTGGCGGGTATACGAGCGGTGGCCTAGAGACTCAGCGGCGACCAGGTTTTCCTTGATCCCTCGAAACTGGGTTCGTACGATCCCTGATCCTCTAGGCGACCTGGCCCAGTAACTAGCACCCGTGCTCCCGCACCACTCGCGTCTCCGTTGACGAATCGCGCGGCGGAGTGTTTACGGTGCAAGACTACTCGGAAATATCCATGCTCCGGCAACGGAGGCATCGGCGCGTGCATCTGTTCAAAAGCCGAGGGGTTCGATTTGTCGGCCGGGCATTCTAGCTCCTCTTTCCGGTTCCGACGAAAAAGGAGGCCGGTCGAAAAAGACGCCGACGCGTTGCCCCCGGGGCCCGGCGTGTACGAGTCGCGGATGCCGCGCGCTCGCTCCTCGGGTTCCAAGTAGGGTGTAATTGCCGCCGTTGACGGAACGGCCGCGTTCAGAGCTTGTCCCAACATTGCGGCGTGCGCTTGTCAACGTTCATAAGTTATGAAACGGCGGATAAGGGCCTGCCGAGTCCCTCCGCGGGAGAGGACGCACGAAAAGGGACGGCGACAAAGCGGAGGAACGAGGAGCAACGGGCGGGGAGGGAGCAGACCGGCCGACAAGGGGGTACGAGAGGGAGGGGGAGAGGACAGGGAGGACATAATTGCTGGTGGATTAATGAGACGGCATAATTGCACGATAATCGACGATCGTTTTATTAGGCGACCAGGGACCACGGACTGGAACTGCACAGAAGACACCGCTCCGCCGTGGTCGCATATTATTATACGGAGACGCGGTGCTCCTCTGCTCGGAGTAGGTATGTCTGGCTGGTCAGAAATGACAATTACCGAAGATCCTGCTAAACGCGCGCTCCCTCCCCTCGGACCTCTGCAACCCTCCCCCCTCCCCCCGGTTTCGAGCGGCCATCCTTGGAATGCGATGTCGTTCCTCCGCGCAACGAGCGTCGTTGTACCCGCTTGTAAAATCTGGTGGTCCCCTGTCTTCCTCGTGGCAGTTCCCATCGAGAAAGTGTCCCCCCGGATGAAATCCAGGTCGCTCGTCAACGCATCTTATCCTTCTTTTACGGCCGAGGGCGGTGCTCTGAAAGAACGCCTGATATTCCAGCCCGAGCCTTTTCTTCCTGCGAGACGTCGACCTCTGGGATCGTCAACCACTGCCTGGATCTTCTTCCCAGGGAAAAGGATCTCCTCGATGCCGCTTCTCTGGCACCTCCAGAGGCTCGCGAGAACATGGAAATTTAAAGAGCAGCGCGAAAGTGAGCGGGCACCGCGACACGGGTCCCTCGACAAATAGTCGATCCACTTAGGATCGCCGATGTCCAGTTTGCGGCCCTGGGAGACGCTGGCCGCGGGAGGAACGGACGGGGGATCTCTCGCGATCGAGAGGGGCCGTGGTGGGAAGAGGAAAGGAATAAGGAATAAGGAATCAGCGGGTGCCTTCGCGGCGGGCTTGGATGATTGAAAAAAATATCCGGCAGGCTGTCGTCGAGTCGTCCGGTGGCGAAGGTTTCGCTGGACCACTGGATCTCGGCCGCTAGCGGGATAACGTGGTCGGGTCCTCTGTGAGGGCGCGCGACGTGGTCGGCGGCGCTTTTGCCACGATGTAAATTTGTTTGCATTTAAAAATCAAATCGACCGCGGCGTCCACGTTCCCCGTCCCTGCCCCACGTCCGTTGCCACGGCCCTCCTTACCATTCCCGCGGCTGCGGGCCCGGGCTCCGTTCTCTTCTTTTCTCGGTAGGATCGGCGGTGCTGCCGGGAAGGTTGGTATGCATGGATCCACCGTTGGAACATAGCTTCCTCCCGGTTCTCGTCGCCGCCTCTCCGTTCCTCTCGCGGCCGCGGCTCCCGTTGCCTCTCGGTCGGGGACAATGCACGCCAGTTTTTGCGTCGTTTGCTTCCACCGAGCCCGCCGAGGACGATGGATCTGCTTGGACTCCGGCTACCATCTCGTTTTCTTCCTCCCTCTTCTTCGTCCTCTTCTTCTTCTTCCTCCTCTTCTCGCGGCCACCTCCACCTCCCCGCCTTTTTCATCCACCCGTCCTCGTCCGGCGTTCCCCGCGCGCGAACGAACCCTCTCCCTCTCGCCCTTCCCCGCGGGGCCCCCCCCCTTTTTCTTACAGCGCCGTCGATCGTCCGCTCTCTAACCCACCCTCGCGTACAATGAAACCGAAAATCTTCTCCGGCACCCGGGGAATGCGGCGCATGATTACCTACATCGAACCGGGGGCCGACTTGGAAGAAGGGCCGCGCGTAGCCTCTCTCCTCGCCAACACACCGCGCGCCACACTCTTCCGCTCAGCGACGATTCCTCGTGGCTGTCGCGCCGCGAGACCAGACCACGATCGATCGTCGGATGCTGGACGCGTTAGGTGCCTCGATATTTGATATGTAAACGAGGGGCCCGCTGGTACCGCGGATCGCCAGGAATTCGGAGTCGCCGAGGGTCTAGCTGAAGCATCGAGGGTACGCGGGATCGCAGGAGCTCAGAGCAAAGTCGAGCTTCCAGGGAATAGTCCAGAGGAGTAGACACGGCACAGTCACGGAGGAACGCTTAGACATTTGTAGCCACGCGAGATCAAAGTACAGGTGTCTTCACGTGCCCTTACACCCTTCGTTGAAGGAATTAAGCGCACTTCCATGAACATTCCGGGCTCCTCTGTATGTCCTTCGAACCTTGGCAGGAGCTCATTGAATTGAATCAGCCGGCATTAAGTCGGGTTATACCTAAACGTTCGAGATGAAACGTATCGGGAACAGATATATTAAGCCTGTCAAGGCTGGCCGGAAAGGCTGCACGATCATCGGGACTGGGAACAAACGCCAGACGCGAGACGAGACCGCTCGTGGTCTTCTTTCATTCACGACGTCGTTGGGCGCGGCGATGAAGCACGCGACAGCTCGCCTGTCTCGTGACCGTGAACCGTTAACGTCCCAAGGAACTCAGTCCGCGACCGGTCGCATCCTGCCCGCCGAAGTCTAGGATCGTCGGTCGATAGACGGAGCTCCAGCCGGTTCCGCTCGTGAAAAACCGTTCGTTATCCCGCAGAGTGCTTTGTTAGCCGCCAATGTCCACGTCCACTCTCTGAGATCTAGGGAGACTATGTGAAATCAGTGATGCACCCAAAGGGGGAAGGCCAAGGGGCTCTGGCACCCCCAAAGGAAAAAGAAAAAGGCGATTAATGTAACCATGACTGAAGTAATTCAGGAGCTTTGTAAAAAGAAAACTGGATTTTATTATTTAATAAAATCTTATAATGACCTGAGGCATTTTATTGAATTTGCACTTAAAATATTTTTAACCGACTTCAAAAAGGAGGAGGAGGAGGATATAGTTCCGACCCGTATGTATTTTTCTATGTTCCCGCATAAAATTCCTCAGCGTATGCACCGATTTTGATGATCTCTTTTTTTATTCCAAAGAGAGCCATGGCCCGGTGGGCCCATCCTACACTGCATCAATATTGGCCCCATATTTTGCCAGTTCTAGTTAATAATAAAGACTATTGTCACCCAATTATTATTATTTTATGTACGTGCGCACATATCTCCTCGTCATGTTGTGTCAATATATTATAAAATTAAAAAGTAAAAAATGAAAAAAATTAAAACCAACTTCAAAAAAATAAAAATGCACTAAAAAGTGAAAAATAATTTTTTCCTTATTCAATCTACGACTGTCATATGCACTGTGTAAATCTGGCGTCGACTTAAAAAATATGAGACTCGTAGATTAAACAATGGAAAAAGTTATTTTTCACTTTTTAGTGCACTTTTATTTTTTGTAAGTCGCTCTTAATTTTTCATCCCTTTAACTCGGCTCCCCCCCCCCCCCCAAGATTGAATCCTGAGTGCGCCACTGTGTGAAATAAAAGTGAGGAAAGCGAGGAAATCGGCTGCATGGAGAAGGAACTATTTCGAACACTGGAATATCTCTACCCTTCTGTATCCCGGCAGTACTAACTCAAATTTTACGTCGGCGGTCCTCAACGCTCAAAGCTACCTTCCGCTGATCCCGAGTCCCTCTATCAACGATGACGCAACGAGGCACGAAGCCGGTTGATAAAGCCTCCCTCGAAACCCCGCCGTCCAGGCGCAATGACATCGGCCATCGGGCAGTGGACGCGGACGCGGTTTATGCAGCCGAGTGCAATTATGCGCGTCCCCGGGACGGCAGAAAAAGATGACGGATGCGGTTGGCGCGAGCGACGCGCCCTCTCGCGCAGCCGGAGGATATGAAATTCAGATTCGCAGCCGCGGCGCTGGGATTTTTGCCGGGATTTCGTTGACTTAATTTCATATCCAATTAGATCGCGCTGGCTGGCGGGAAAAAGCCGACGACCGGCTTCTCTCCTCGCCCCGGCCACCTAAATTTATCGTTGTTCGATCGTTTCATCTTACGCTCGCTTACGGAGGAAGTCGCCGCGGAGTAGATCGTTAAAGCAACGTCAGATTATCAACGACGATCCTCTCAGTGGCGGTTTAATGGGTTGTACCGTGGTACACTTTGTAACGCTTTTTAACGAGCGCCTGCGAGTCTCGCTTTTAGCCAGCCTAGCCACGGCATAAACAGCGCAAAGCGTTCTTGGGGGAGATGGGGGGGGGGGAGGGATTCTTATAATTAATGAGAATTAATAACAACGTCCCTCCCCCCGTTGCGATCTTAATTGCAATGAATTCCTGATTCGCCTGCCTGCCAGCGGTGCGCGTGAATATACTCCCCCTCCGCCCCCCCCCCCCACCCCTCCGCGGGATTACCCGGCTGGTACCCATTTTCTTCCCTCTATTATGAATTAAATGCGCGTTAACTTTAGACGTTGTTAACGATTAGGATCAAGGGTCGCGCTAATTAAAGGCATAACCGCCGGGTCGCTCCTCGTATAATTCCGACGTATATTCCAGTAAATAAGACGTATCGCGGTAATACCCGCTCCTCCTGTTACGTGTTCGATCAATTTTATGCGGCGTTAGCTTCGAACACCGGAATATTTACCGTAACCCCGCGAACACCCCGAACCAAGGATTTCGTGGGCGCGATAAAATCGTCTCGGAAGTCCTCCTCGCCCATTTGTATCATTATTATGGATATCCTGTTATTAAATACTGATTACAAGCTGCGGTCGTTGAGCAGCGTCGGTATCGCAAATTCAATGGGCGACGATAATTTGATATTACACGTGTAGTACACACAGTTTGACATTAGAATGACGGGATTGCCGAACCCTCGCCTCGGTTGTTGCACCGTACCGAGGAAATTCCACGACGCGGGGGGAAGCTTGCATAATGGCAGAATTTGCGTAATGTAATAACGGGATCGTCCGTGGAAGAGGAGGGGGGGGGGGGGCAAGGGTTCGGTGGGAGAAGAGGGTACGTAGCTGGATTTCGGCTTCACGGGTCGCCGATTAACCAGAAGAGGCGATGAAAGAGTTCGATGAAATAATGACGGGACCGGGTCGATAAATAGTACGCCTCTGCCTGTGCTTCAGGGGCGGAGTGAGGCAGGTGGAAGGGGGCTGTCGGGGCCCTACGGGGCCCGCGCTAATGCCAGCCAAGGGTAGACAGCTATCAAAAGCCCGTATTTAAATATTATCAATGAAATTACAGTGCTCAATGCTCGCGAGGGCTGCTCGGTCATTACCGACTGGCAATTCGGCCTCTTTAATCGCCGTTGTCAATACTAATCGACATCGTCGTTATTTAATATTCCTCCGCGCGTTTTTCCTTTTCGGGGTCCACTCGCCCCCTGCCCCTTCCACGCTGAGGGCTGCTTGAATTTATCGGACATTACCCGGTCGTACGTACTTCGTAATTCTTCGTCGTGTTCCCACGGGATCAGAGGATCCGACGGTTCACGGGGTTCGCCTACATTTCGCAGCTCCATCTGCGGGGACGCAGGAAGATACGCATTCTCCCCATTTCAATTTCGCAAGTGGAGCACGTCAAAGCCGCTGTCTATCTCTATTCAAAAACAGCAAACCTGAGAGAGGAGACGCGATCGGCGAGGAGAGAGAGACACTCGAAGCTCCCTGTAACTTTCCACGTGGAAAGGAGTACATCGTAATTGCAGAATACAACGAAACATCCAGCGGATTAGCCGAGGCAGTTGGCCGTTTTCATCGCGGCGCGGAGCCGTCATAATAACCGCGCGTTCGCAATTAGAAACCAGCCGCGGTTAAATAGTACGTATCTGGTATATGCTTCGGCGTTGCTCGGTCATTAGCATACACCGTCGAATAGAGCAGCGATAGTGGGCGAGAATAAATTAAAGCCGTCCGATCGCAATCTGAATAATGAAATATCGCCGGGACTAGACGCTAGGCAGATCGCAGACCCGTCGGTCATAATTAGGCGAGAAATATGGGGGCGAAATGCCGTGCGCGCATCCAAATCGCCTGGCCCCCCCCGGTCGCGGAGGAAGCCTCGCGTCAAAATCGTGCCGCGGATAAGTTTTTCCACCAGCTTGGTCGAACCGCGCGCTTCCTACTCGCGCCTCTGTGACTCACCTCCGGCGAAATTGCACGGTTTGCCGCGCTTTCGACACCTTTACGTAACCCCCTTTATGAATATTATCGCTACAAGACCGCGAAACGTTCGAGCGAGAAACGTCGAAGGCTCTGCGCGAGTATGCGCGAGCCTCGGATTCGCAACGGAGGAGCTCGGAACAAGTTGCCTTTCGGTTTCGACACCGATTATGTAAATCGCAGGGAAGTGTTCTTGCTACGGATTCGATTCGAGTGTCTCTAGCTACCAAGTGCTACGGGACGCATCGTGAATTCGTGAATAGAGATGGAAAAACGTGGCCGGCAGGCGACATGCGCGGCGGCATCGTCAAAGAGTTGCACGCGGAGGCTCGCGAATCACAGATGCGATCAGATAAAGGACGGTTCCTCTCGGATTACCGTATGCGAGCCCCTGCTGGGTCCGCGCACCTTAAAGTACCATTCTCACGTGCGGCGACACAAGCGGGGCCCACGTGCTCGAGATACAGTTGAGGCCGACGGGCAACCTGGCCCCCGGTATTATCAGAATCAAATTATATAATGTACCCTCCGCGAGGATTCCACGGGGACAGGTACCCTCGTTTAGCGGCGGGGACCATGGGAGCCTTGACAGGGAGAGGATGAACTTATATTTAACTGGGAAACGGGTATCCCAATGTGATATCGACTTGAGGGGCAAGAGAAAGGAACGGGGAATGTCACAAAACAGCTTTATCGAGAAAATTAAGTGTTTTGTTCCCGTGCAGAGTGGACAGTTACCTGTTTTTAGCCAGTATACCAAAACTTTCACGTTATCTAAGCGTGGTATTTGAACTTTATCATCCTCTGTGATTCGACAGTTCTATAGTCCGAGTTTCCACCACAGAATATGTTATAAAGGACCTAATTAGTGTCACCTTAAGCTATTTTACTTAAAACAACGAATAAATAAGCGTTGTAAAGTCATACACAAAAAGAATTATGTAATTCAACCTATAATCTATACTATAATTTATTGATTCGTTATTTCAAGTAAAATAGCTTAAGGTGACAGTAATTGGTTAGGTGTCAGTAATCGAGTCCTTTACCCTAAATCGCAAATTCACGAAAAATGGACATTCCTCGCCTTTTCCCCTTACACTTCGAGTGGAAATTTGAAGATGGTGCCTAGGTACCTAGGACCAACAGCTTCCGTCAACTATTCTACTTAATTGTTAAAAGCGCATTCTCAGTTGAAGATGGTACCGCTATGGGAGCCTAGATTTGTCCACGTAGCTTCGATTAAAACAATCACTCCCGAAGGGCGTCACGCAAACGAATTCGTCCAGCAATCACTCGCAGTCACGTTCGAGCAATACCGAGCAACCACTGTGATTATATACGAGGCAGCCTGATGACGAGCCTATGTAAGATGAGCTTAGCTTCATAAGCCAGCTGGCCGCGTCGCGTACAAAAGCAATCCGAATCGAGTCGGTCCAGCCTGGAATTAATCGGGCTTTTGTTCCGCGGCAGGGTGCTTATTAAGGCGCACTCCTTATTAAGCTCCATAGGCATGCAAACACGGGCGAGATCCACGCGGATGGATCAATCGAGCGGGAAAATCGAACCACTTCAAAATCGCTATCGTGATTAGGAACTCTATTAAAGGCGAACGTGACTGGCCGGCAAGCTGGGCTTTTCGTTGGCAATTGTTTAGGTTCAAGTGTCCGCGAATTAATCTGTGATTTCTCGCCAGCGAGCCTTTCAAAGAAACGAAACGCCCAAGGAGGCTGCAACTCTTCTATTACAAATATCGCGGGTGTTTACAGATCTGTTCCCTAGCAAATAGCGAATTAGACTCGAGAGACAGAGGTTCTAATTGATTAACATTCAGGTGCCACGCGGTCAGGAATTCTTGCTAACAGAGTCGAACGAGAAGTTGGACGATCTCGGTCGAAAGAACACGATCTGAGTGATCGGGTCTGGTAGTCTACCCTCGATCCTCGTCCTCGACGTATTTCGAACGGCCCCGGAGCACTTGTGCGCCCTTAGCTGGTACCGTTCGCCGTACTGACGCCCGCAGCAGTCGCACTTGTAAGGCTTCTCGCCGATGTGGCCGTATATATGCTTGGCCAGCTTCGTCTTCACGCTGAACCGTAACTTGCACAGGTCGCACTCGAACCGTTTCACGCCCGTATGACGGTACCTGTGGACCTTGAGGCCCCAGGATCTTCTGTAGCACTTGCCACAGTCCTCGCACTTGTACGGCCTCACTCCTGCAAGCCAAACAGAACGGTAATCAGAATCTTCCTAATAAACATCGCAACGAAGGCTATAAAAGCTGGAGCCCGCATTTCAATTAATTTCGGTCCACCTGTAACCGTGCCGGACTCCGATTCACGCCAAGGAACAGCGACAAAGCCTGATATGAAATGCAAAAGTTCCGCTGCCGACTTTACAACGAAACGCTCCATATAACACGAAAGGCAAGGGTATCTTTATTGTATCCGCGTGTTCGCGAAACAAGCATCCCTTTAGTACCCGCCAGCCACCGGGAACGGGCTGCTGCGAGAGCCGGGTTTAGCCAGGGGTGTTAATTGGCAACCGCGCAACACTCTTAAGAGCCGACTTGCTGGATTTTCTAATTAATACAACCGCTGGTTATGGGTTGCTGGAGGAGAGGCGCGTAACGGCCCCGCAGCTTCTTATCTGCGATTTTTATGTCTCAATACTGGCTCGAATTTATATGAGAAAGGAAAAGTCTCGCCAGTCTCGTGTTAAGTAGCAGTTCTCCCCGCGTCTGGGAGCCGCGTCTTCCGCGCCTGGTGTGAGAATATTCGCGTTGGACGCGGTCTCACCGTAGTGCGAGAGTATGTGGTGCTTGAGGGCGCCTTTCAGGTGGAAACGTCTCTTGCAGATGTCGCACTCGAACCTTCTGACGCCGGTGTGCGTGAGCTTGTGGGTCTTCAGCACCGAGGAGCGTTTGAACTTGGCGGGGCAAAGGTCGCACTCGAACGGCAGGTCCGCCGTGTGGACGATCATGTGTGCCCGGAGGCTGCTGGGCCTCAGGAACCTCTTCTTGCAGATGGAGCACTCGAACGGCTTAACGTTCGTGTGCATCAGCTTGTGGTCGCGGAGGCTCTGCCGATGGAGCAGCTTCTTCTTGCACACCGTGCACTCGAACGGCTTGCGCTTCGAGTGCGCTTTCGACCGGTGCTGCTTCAACTGCTCCTTCTCCTGAAATCCACAGTCGAGTTCTCGCGAATGCTCGTCGTATGTTCTTCAACGAAGTTACAGGTTCATTCTACGCGTACGTTTACCTGAAATCGTAGCTGACATTGCCTGCAGGCGAACGCCTTGAACGCCTCGTGCACCCGCAGGTGATCCTTGAGCGCCGACGACCTAGAAGCATGATTCACCCTGAATTAGAGTTTAAAGCGCGACCGCGATCAGTGAATTGTGCCGCAAGTTTCTATCGTTTAACAGCTCCCGTAACTGTGCCTGATATTCTCTGCCTATGCCTCGAGAAATTCGAGATTCCACGAAACGGCGCACAGTTCCGTCCATAACGCAGGATTCTCGCCGGTGAAATTAAGAGCTCGTTAATTCTCGGCCAGCGCAGAGAAAGAGCTGTTGAGGCGCATTAACGCGGCGGGGCCGCGTTGACGATGATTAATACACCGTCTGGGGTAATACCGTTCGCTTCGTAATTAAATAAACGAGCAATTACTCCCGTACATTCGTACGAATTCCCGATGAAAAGGCGCACGGCCCGCCTACCGTGAAAACTGTTTCCTACAGACGCCGCACTGGAACAGCTTCCCGTGGCTGTGCCCGACCATGTGCGTCTTGAACTCGGCCTCGTCGGGGAACTCGATCCTGCAGACGCTGCACAGCAAGCGTCTGCCGCTGGTCAGCGCCCGCACGTACTCCTCGAAGTCGACGTACTCGTCAGCCGTGACGATTTCTGCCTTCAGCAACGCCAAGCATCGGCTGCTCGTGTCGCATCCCCGAGGCGTCCCGGCAGCTTCCTCCTCGCGCCGCTTCCACTTGAAGTCCGCCTTGAAGGTGTCCTCGACCTGCAACTCGTCGTTCGCCGAGAACTCCTCGATCTCGTCCAGTACCTCAGTCTTGATTTTCACCTGGGCGTAATTTCGTTTTCGTGTGATTTCTGTCCTTTCGCGGTTCCCCGTGCGTGCTCGCGGCGGCAATCGCGCGCCGCGATCTTCGCGGCCTATTCGCGGACAGGTAATGTATGCAGGATATTAGATAATTTCGCGCGCGCGCTTCCGCGAGGAATGGCGGAGCAAGGAAAGGAGGGTACCGCGAGAAGGATAACGAAGTGTTACGTAAAAAAGAAAAGAAAAAAATAATGCGTTCGCGGCCGCAACGGTGGAAACGCTTTTATATAATCAATTATGCAATTAGGCGGCGGGAGGAGATTTTTACGACGAAATAATAACCGGCCGCGGTGCCTTAAGAGTTTTTATCGCCAGCTGCGCGCAGGCATAACCTATTCGCCGGGCCTGGCCACAGGGTACAACGTACTTCTTTGCATCGCTTGCAACGCTTCTGCGTCCCTATTATGTTCACCTCGCCGCGCTCCCGATCCTCCGTGCAATCGTTACCATTCAGGTCGCTGTGTCCCATTATTCCGTCGACGGATCGCCTGTTGGCGCTCTCGCGGTCCAGGGAGACGAAAATAGACGCGGGCGGAAAGCGAGAAACAATGGAGCAGCGGTGGAGGAGCTAGCTGAATCGCGTATGGCAGGGTCGAAGGAGGAATCGAACCGGGAAACCTTCATACCGGTCGCTCTGGGGAGGCAATTGAGGACCTTGCAGGGTCTTAGAGCATGTGGGCTAAGTAAGTATCTTCGGCGCGGAACGCTCGCGTCGTCTCTCGGATTTTTTTTTTCAATATTGGGAGTATACTGGCGAGAGATGAGGAGTAAAATTCAGATTATTAAACAAACATCACCAAGTAACATAACCAATATTGATTTATTCCCCATATTGAAGTTTGTCCTTTAACTAATTCATCATCCCACTTTTCAAAAAATATAAACATGGAGGAAGCATGCAATGGGCGAAAATGTAGACGTCGGTAGAAAGAGAAAAATATACATGAGGGACACCCTCTCTCTTTCTAACATAAAAAAGACGCTGGCGCTAGAAAGAGAGGGGGTGTCCCACATGTATATCTTTATCTTTCTATCGCCGTCTATATTTTCGCCTATTGCATGCTTGCTCCATGTTTATAGGCTCTAACAAGGAGAAGGTCAGGATGACAAGTCTCAGAAATTCTTGAAACTTGGTGTACATGAAGGTCTCCACTCGGACATTAATTTCCCAAAGCAGTAAGGCGCGCTTTTCAGAAAAACTCGAGAAAATCAACTTTGAAGAATTTCGAGTTCGATATATGTACTTGATAGAAAGCAAGCAACAATTGAATAGGATAGGGTATAATAGCATAGAATATAATAGCAGTACGTTTACAGATTGTATTTTGTACTTGAAACTTTTCATTTACTGTAAATATTCTTGTTTAAAGATTCCTATGTTTAATAAAAAGTACAATTTTGCAAGCAAGACGTAATGAAAAATGTGTTTTTTAGCTGAAAATAATATTTAAATATCTGTTAATTAGCCTGGGTTTGACAAATTGTGCATGTAAAAGGGTAGGTAATTAAATAAATAAAAAAAAATTGCTTTCTATCAAGTACATATATCGAACTCGAAATTCTTCAAAGTTGATTTTCTCGAGTTTTTCTGAAAAGCGCGCCTTACTGCTTTGGGAAATTAATGTCCGAGTGGAGACCTTCATGTACACCAAGTTTCAAGAATTTCTGAGACTTGTCATCCTGACCTTCTCCTTGTAAGTTGCAGCGACAGAGCTACAGCTCCATTTCTCACACTTCTTGAATTATGACGTGCAGGGTAAATCCGGGAGACGCGGCTGGGCCGGAAAGTTGGTCGAAACAGTTGATTCCTAGAGAATTAATTGTTCCGATCCTGGACACATTTTTACATATACACAGATGTAGAGTCTGAATATAGCGACTCGACCAACTCTCCAACCCGACCGCGTCTCCCGGATTTACCCTAATGGATGTAAAAAAAAAGATGAACGATATATTACAAATTCTGGATCCGCACCCTATACTGTTTCGTGCAATACGATTGCTTCAGATTTAATAAATTTCCAGAAAATAGAAATGTAAACTTATCAACTCAATGACTCCCAATTAGTGTTTAATACTTTTTAATGTTAAGTCAAGGCAATAACTTTATAAACAGTTTTTTTCTAATTTACTTGAAGTTGATAAAGATACAGCTACACCCCTCTTGTTGCAAGGTCCTCGATTCTTCCTCGCTCGTGTGGTTTCCTTCGTCAATAATTTGGATGCTGCTCGAAACAGTGATCCGAGCATAATTAATTAATTATTCCTCGTAAAATCTACTGGTCGATTTGCGCAAATTGTCCCACATAACAGAGAGAGCTGAGTTCCCGTTCGCAACCCTCCTCTGGCTATCAAGATCGCCCAAAGTCTTCGACCCGACCGCGGCATGACGAGAACCCGCGGATCCCTCGGCTCGATCTGCCTTGTTCGAGTGTAACACTAATGTAACCGTGGCTTAATTACACAATCAGTTATGCAGTCCGCGAGACAAAGCGTGGCCGAGGGGTGGGATCGGCGCGAGGAGGGGGCGGGGCGGGGATCGCGTGTAAAGCAGATTTGTATCCCTTAATTACGAGACTTGTTACCGAAGCGGCGCAAAAGTATCTTTATTGCCCCGTAAAAGGCGAATAAAAGCTACAATGAGACATAACAACCACGCACGAAAAATTGAGGAAGCTTAAGCTAATACAAGTAATTAGCGTGGAGTGACGTGGAGTGCGGAGTTCCAGCCGGGTATAATAATCAGAGCGATGCGCTGATACATAGGTATTGTGGCCAAAAGTGCGCCGGCGCTCGCTCGTCTGTAAACTCATAAATAATTATCTCAATATTCGTGAAACGATCTACCAGACGAGCGGGCTAATTAATTAGAATAACGCGGAACGTGTGTATGGTTCGCGTCGGTTGTGCCGCAACAGCGGTTCCCAAATATTCCTTCGTGCCTTCTTCGACCGAGAAATCGCCCTGTCTCGCCCTCCCGATTTCCTGATATCCCTCCGCTACCCGATCTTAACGAGCTGCAACTCGGCTCCGACTTGCCGTAGATACGCCGGACACTCAAGGTATCCCCCGGCGCAACTTGCACGAGACTCGAGCGAGCAGAGTTCAGGCGCGGTGTTAGTCGCCAAAATTCAGGCGTCCCTTGTATTGGGAAACGATCGAAGGCTGGAGGAGGGAGAGCGCACCGTACGAGCAGGATTTCCCCGTGACCAGAGTCCGCGGGTGGTTCGCGGCGGACGTTTCGAGGTCGCTGGACAGCCCGGCAATGGACGTCTAGGTGGACGAGGCAGGACAGGTACAGCGATAACGACAAACTGGCCCGAGAAAAACACCGGCCGAGCGATAAATCAGGCCTATTGCATTCCTAAGATAGCGGGCTTGGCTGAAAGTCATTACGCTGGCAAAAGTAATTCCCAACTAAGTAAGTAAAGCAATAAATACATAATGCATCCGGCGAGTTTCCCACACGCGCGCGCGCGCGGCAGCAGTTCCATGAAATCATGCATCAACGGGGACCACGCTGCGTGTCGCGGATTTATTTGCGCCGATCGACGCCGATCCGCGGATTTCTTTCGCAACCAGGTGGCTGGCGGGCGGGCGCGGGGCCGGGGACCCGAGGGAGCGGAACGAGATGCTATCGAGGGAAATACCGATATGTCCGACGGGGAGGATCGGGGCGGTTGGGATCGAACGGTTTTGGATTTCAATTAACCGCGCGGCAGCCCGCCGTTTTTACGATTAATTTCCCCCGGGCAACGTGGAACGTGGAATTTCGACGATCGCCAGACGAGGAAGCGACTCCCGGCTAATTTATACAAACTGATATTATTTCTATTCTAAGTGGCGAACAAATCAAAACCTGGGAATCTCGATTTCCCTAATTAAGATTCCACGGGAATCCCAATTAACCGATCCCTTTTTAATATTGCATGAGCTGCTCTCCGAGGAAAACGGGTATTTGCATACAGCTCGAAATTTCAGCCGGTTTCTCACGCCGACGTAACGCGCGCAACCTTCTCCGCTCGGGCCGAAAGCGTCGGCGGTTACGCGTCTGATCGACTGCTCGCTACCTACGATCTACTGAAATTCTCGTTCTCCCTCGGCTTCTACTACGTTGGTCCAATGATAATCGAGTAGTGTTGCCAGGAGCTGTCAAGTCGGTCGGATTTGCGTGAACCAGCTACCGATAATCGTCTCGCGAAGGCCTCCCGAAGGCTCCGGAGGAGGCGTTAGGCAGAGCGCTGTAGAAAGGTAAACGAATGTTACTCGCGGAAGGTGGAGCTGAAATGACCATCGAGCTCTCGCAGCCAGCGAACGAACGCGATGGAACTCGCGTAGTTAATCCGCGAGGCTGGGCCCCGCCTCGGCCGAATAATCGGGAAATTGAATAGGGTGGAATGATTCTGGGCATTAACCAACTAATTATTGCGCGCGTGGATAGGATCGGTCGACGTCTGGAGTGCTTTCAGCGAGACGACGCCGCGAGTGGAACACGGGCCAGTGAATCGCGGCGAACGAATCGCACGTATTTTTTCTCTCCTTTTTCATGCAATAATTTCGCTAATTGCCCCGGGATAGACCGGCGGATGAGCATGAGAGTACGCAATAAATATTCGTGATTAATTAACGATGCCAGATGCCGCGATGCCGTTTTAGAATGGAAAAACGAGGAAGGGGAAGAAAGAACGGTTGCGCGTCGGTGTGGCTGTTCTTGGGAGCAGTTTTAATTGGACGTCGTATCGTTTCTCCGGTCTTACACTTCGGACAGTTTTGTAGGCACGCGTCCTTATCGCGCCGATTATCTACCGTAATATCTGGAACGATAATTTGTCGGGAATATTTATCCTTTCCTGCCTAAGACCGCGCCGAAGGAAAAGCGCTGCTTTGTCGAGCACGCCTAGATACGCGGCAGGATTTTTCTTCTGCTTATAAATTTTTTCCCCCCCACGCTTCCGCGGGTGTACTCCTCGATCCAGCGATAAGCCGGCGATAAATGGACGAGCGGTATCACCCAGCGAGGAAAGAATCGTGAAATTAAATCGACGTTACATATACAAATGTTTTCCTTATCCGACCTGCGAGCGTTATCTTGCGAAAAAGAGCGCGATTTAAAAATCCACGATCGGCCGTTATCTTTCGTCTTATCGGGCAAGGGAAATAACCGGTTTGAATACCCAGCAATATTCATATCAGTGCATTACGAGAACACACGTAAGATATCTCTATTTTTCTCAAGGCGGACTAATAGTCATCGGACGATGACTCGTCATCCACGATTTCTTATCGTTAAGTTTAATCCGTTCCAAGTATCGCCTCAGCATTCACATTAGCGTGATTAACTCTCAAGTCTTCAACGAGTGAGTTTGCCTACTGCCGGAGGTACCTGCGCAGATTAAACCACGATCGTTCCCTAGAGGAAGCACCTGACAATTTCTTTGCATCGCCGATCTAAGAACCTCCTACGCCAACCACCCTGTGCTCCATCCTCAACGCCACGGAACCGCCGATCCCGCGCTAGAGACAGCTTGGGAACCGCTGGATCTAGACGCGACTCCTGGTGACCGCGGATCTCCTGTTCGCCGAAGAACGACGTTAACCCACGCAGGCAGATATACGTGGAAAGGGCTGGCATCCGGCCGTTGAGATCCGCGAGGCGCGCGGAATTTCCCTGGCGGCGCCGATAAATCAGCCCCGTCCGGCCGCTTAACGACAATACCAGCCGAGAAAACTGTTCCGCGCCATGACAGCCTGTGTCATTACTGTGTTACTTATAAGCTCCTTCGCGGCCGCGTCGCCTGCATACGAATGAGCAAACGGGTCCGCGCCCCTCTCCCACCCCTCCTCCCCCCCCCCCCCCGCCCCACCCCGTTGGTGGTGGACACACGTCGGTTACAAAACCTCTGTAAGTGAAAAACGTAGCTGGCCACGGCACGCCGCGTATGCGAGGAGGACACGAGCGCTCGCCTGCAGCCCGATCGCGGGACTATTAATTACCGATTAACATGCACGTTGAATATTGATCGGCCGATCGGTACGTGGAAACGGCGCGGTTTCTTTCGCCGGTCCACCACCGACCAACCCGGCCGACCTTTGCGTTCCATCGCTAGACCAGCCTGCCGCTTCTCGCCGTGCCCAAGGTCCGTGATCACCGTGACTCGCGGACGGTTTTAATAGTTATGGAAGCCGGATCGGTGCCGCCGTAGCACCGGATGCCGTCGGGGACCAGGTTTTACGCGCGCCGGCGACCGACCGCCGATGATGGCCTGTAATCGTGAGACGTGGTAAAATGGGGTGGTAAAAAGGGTGGTGGTTCGCGCGACTGGGTAGTTGTGGAGGAATGCCGACGCAAGTGAGCTGCACTCTGCCCTGGGAGCCTCTGTGGTTCGCTGAGTAATCTGGGGTTAGTCTTTGGATGTCGAAGATTCACCATCGACCTAACGGTCTTTCGCTTGGTACCGTCTCAGCGAGGGGTTGGATTCTTCGTGGAGCCAGCTGCAACGCTAATGAAACGTTTAACGCTTCGTCTAAGGGAGGTTTATACTTGAAGGGTCCAAGTGGTATCATCTTCGAGTTTCATTCTCACGTTGATCGAGCACTCGAGATCGTCTGGGAACCTTCAACCCTTCCTCCGTCCTCTGTCCCCTCAGTTTTTTTTTCCACCGCCAGCATCGAAAAAAGCAGCGCATACCTCTGACTTAACGCGCCGCCCTAAAAAGAGCCCCATCAGAAGTCGAGCTCGTCTCCAGGGCCAGCGCTCCGGGTCCCATAAATAATCCCGGCCTCGAAATCATCCGTTTGACGGATCCATCGATCGGCCACGAGTTTTTCCATCCGCGCGGGGTGTCATTTCTCGGTGGTGGTGCGTGCCTCGGTGGTGGCTTCGTAGTATATCTGTCGAGGCGGTGGCAAGCGGTCGGACAGGTTATGGCCTCCCTTCGACAAACACGTCATTTCTTAAGCGAGCAGAAAACCCGAGCCACGCGGACGATCCCGTCCCCGTTTCTCGCGCTGGCTCCGACCGAGCCCTTACTCCGCCGACTGCCAGGGGGTTGAAGCTCCGCCAAAAAAGGAAGAGAACGGACAACGAGAAAACAACTCCCGCCTGCCAGGGGGTTGGAGACGGGTTAAACCGGCTATCATGCCGCTGTTTCCGCCGACAAACACGTATAAACCACTGGCAACCGTCTCCAACCCCCTGCGATCCGCGGACCTTTTTTAACTGTGGAAACAGTGCTGGGCTGACGTGCTTGGGAAGTAATCCGAAACATTCTACCAGGAAGTAATTGATATTTACGTCATTCTATACGATATTTTCGACCCAGCGATTGGGCTCACCTTGCAACACCTCGTGTTCTGAATTAATCAATAGGTCTTCTTTCCCATGGACAACCAAAGTGGAGCACTCGACGCTCCGAAGGAATTCCTTGCACAGATTGTCCTGGTTATTGCGACGCGTCTGCATGATGAACTGAATCCAGGTCCCCCATGATACTCGAAAATATTCTTCTCCGTAGCAGATGTCGATTATTGCGCGCTTAAACCGATCCACCCGTGTATCGATATTTTCTCAAGACCTGACAAACGCAAAAACTGTGCCACCCACTCGTTCCTATGCCATCACGTTGTCGCAAAGAGCAACACCTCCTATCGGTCGGTCTCGCGGGACGAGTTACGAGGAAGAAAATACAAGTCCATCGCCATAACTGCAACCCCCCGCGCACAAGGTAGCGGCGATAGAGGCTGTGAAACTTGCTGTCGCTTGCGTAAGAATCAATCGGGGGTGTGTGGAATATGTAGAAGATTTTCAGTATCCTGATCCAATGCGATATCGCTCATTGCAGCTGTTGAAAAGCGAGCATCACGGGACCGGAAGGGTTTGTTGTTCCCCAAGTGGGGTACAAAGGCACGGAGATAGCATCGAGATCGCGAGCGATCTCGGGTAGGTAATTAGTAATTGTGATGGGCGTGGATAAACAGAAGATTATTAGTCGACAATGTGCACCGGCTTACAACGTGTTCCACGCTATCTGGGAGTAACTCAGCAACATTATTAGCACTGTAGGGGCCATTCTTCCTCCTGTCCTGGAGTACACGGAGTACTTAGTGTACCAGAGTCTCGAGTTTGGTAGAATCGGTTGAAACGAGAATAGAGTGGGTGTCAAATTGCCACCTTTTTCGTAATACTTGCAAAGCGTGCTTTTTCTTCTGAAATAACATTTCGAAACTATACTGTAATTACTTGTGACGTCTAAGCAGCTGCCTCTACCTCTTCGCTCGAATTAATATCGACCTACAAATTCCAATCTCCTCGTTTTGCATCGTTACAAGGTGCTTAGAATCGCGTTCACGGTGTGCCGAGGAAAAAATGATATAGGGCAGCGTTCGTTCCAGTATGCGGTGGATAAGAGCCCGGCGCGTTTACGCGTCGCGCAATGGGAACGCTTGTTAAGCTCGCGGAGAGGACGGTCGCGTCGACAATGAGAAACCAATCCGCTTGCTCACCGCCTTACGCCGTTCCGTGAGGATGAAGGAATGCCACAAAACCGGCCGTAAATCCACCTCCACGAGTGCGTTCGCCGGCGTGAAATTAAGAGAGCAATGGCGAGAGATGAGCCTGCTAGGCGTCAGCGTGTAAACCATCGCCTTTCGCGCTCCTAGCCGCGAGTGACGCGAAGGAAATCGGTTAAAACCAGATGTCCCCCTGCCTGGGGGATTCAATTACGGGGCAATTTCGAAGGTTTGGAAGTAAGCCTGATCTTACAGAATCGCGTAGTCTCGCAGTATACAAGATTCCCGATCCTAAAAGCCATTTTTCTATGGATACAACGTTCCACTTTGCGACGGTCATTCTTCAAGGTACAAGATAACGTTCGGTATCGTCAATTCATAATGCTTTTAGTTGAGGCGCGTGAGTACGCGATAAGTAATTAACGCAGCTTAGTTTTACGCGATAACAGTGGAATTCTTGAGGAACTAACGCGCGGAGGAACGCCGAAGCGTAGAAAAGAGGATAACGAACGTTTAATTCTTGAGAATTGGTTTCCCCGCAATTCGGTGGAATCGCTTTCTCGGCCACTTTTACTCGAGTTTCCGGATAGCCGGCGCGATACGAGCGTTAAATAATTTCCAGCAGAATGACGGGAAGTACTTTAAGCCAGTGCTATCGTCGCGTCGCCGCAACGAGAACGTACGAGAAGAATCGTTCGACAAGAAACCGATGAAGGGTTTATCTTAATCCACGGTTCACCGAGCAGACGAGCTCCTCGCCAATCCCCATTCACCACCCCTTCGATCGACCTCACCCACACCCTTTGCCATAACCGATCACACTTGGCTTGTTTTACTAGCTACTTTTTACCTGCGGCTTGAAAAACCCCCGTCTAACTAGAATCCCCGTCGTTATCGTCGCCGTCGCGAAAAGGAAAGAGGGAAAAGCAGCTGTACCTCCCCTAAATAGATCCGGAAAACACTTTTTGCTCGTGTCGCGCCAATCACAGCTACCTTCCTGAATAATTCCCTTCTCTCTCTCTCTCTTAACAAACATTTAACATGAAATCCTCGAGCACAAGGACACCCCGCTTCTTGCGTCTCAGCGCAGAGACACTTAACGAAGTTACGACTTCTTTCACGACCCTGGCGCATGAAAAACGACTGGAAAAACGGTTGGAAAGAATCGAAGAGGTAGGGTACAATCGCCCAGTGCGCTGGGATCGACGGGAGGAAGAAAGAAACGGTTCGCAGGAATTCGTGCGGCCGAGAGGAATTGAATAAAAAATGAGTCACCATGGCTGTCAGTGGAGGTTCCGATGTTCCGAGGTTCAGAGGCGGCTAGGCACGGCTCGCGTTAATAGACCGGAGCCGGAGGGGGACGTAAAAGAATTCTCGGGGCCGTGGATAGATGGGCAAACACCTGTAACACCGTGTTCCCGGCCTCACGTGCCCGGGCGTGGCCGTGACGAAGGCGGCGATGATCGCGCAAAAAGCAGCCACGGGCAAAAAGCCGATCAGCTCGTGCTGATCGAAAACTCGGAATATCGGCGTCGCTGGGACCGGCCGGCGGAAGCGTTAAAACCTGCCGGCTCGTCGAGTGGGGAACACCTAAGACCTTGCCCCGGACCGCCGGATTACGCAAGGATGCGCCAGACTGTGGGAAACTGGAGACACTTCTCCCCTGGCGTTCCACGTCGACGCGCATCCAACTTCCGACGAGATTGATTAACTGGAAGAGCCTACGCGTGATCCTCTTAACGAAGGGGCGCTTCGATTCGCGCGTTTCATAAAGGAATACTCGAAGAATGCCAGGATGAGCTTGCGGGGCGCGAGTAACGTCACCGAGTGTTTCAGAAGTTGTTTCTTAGAAGCAACAGCAATTACCGTGAATGATAAATCTTTATTGCTAGCCCGTGGTTTCGATTTACAATCTCAACGCCTCGAAATCTATCCTCAATCGCTACGAACGTGTGGAAGGGGCATCCGCAGGGCCGCGCCGAAGCGCGGAGAGGTAGCAAGGCATCGTTCGACGCTGTTGCCGGTTTCTTTCCCCTAGCCGACGGGAAATTGCCGAGCGTGTTGGCAGGTTGTCGCCCGCGTTACAACGCTTTCCCGCGTGCGTAGAATAGGCTCGCGCGGACGAGATCCAACAGTCAGCATGACTCCGCGATCCGCGCCCTCGATCGCGGTGCCCCGCTGACTATTTATCTTGTTACATCCAGCCGATTTGATTTTAACTGGAGATCGACGACGAGCTGGTCGGCCTCCGCCGCTTTCCAGCTTCTTGTTCCGCGCAACCGTGAGAGTCGCTCGGTGGCCGCTGGATGGATACTCTCTTCGAAATCGACTTCTTCATGCTTCGCTGGGATCGATTTCTCGCGGAAAAGTTGATACAGTTTCGTGGATTCTCGCCGTGGGAGCGGTGCCACATCGCCTGCAACAATTCGTTACCGAGTTTAGCTGCTTGTAAACGGTAGAGTCGGTTCGGGAAAGCAGAATCGAAGGAACGTCGCAGCGATGATAACGATCTTTCGACGAATGGCGCGACAGGGCTTCCCGCGCGAAAACTTAAGGTCAGACAGGGTGTCTAGGTAGCTCGTTGCGGTTCGCGATGTTTCATCTTGCATTTTCAAGCAAGAATCGGCCAGAACAGTCGAACAATCCCGATGAATCGATAATGCAACCAGGATGTAAGGAATGGCGGTATAACGTGCGAGCGAACACTTTGTTGAAGCGACAGAGGCACGTCTGCCCACGCCATGTGTTAGTTTCCTACCTAATGGCGGCGTTCGACAGTCGGCCAACAAATATTTATCGCTGCTCACTGAGGAATGTAAACGTTCCAGTCCGCTCTAATGGACGATACCTAATTCCACCCACGCGAGTCGTCGAATCTCCCTTCGCACGAAATTAATTTGCCCACAGAATGATAACTGGGACACATTTGCAACTGACTCGCACTTCCGGCTCCACCAGCGGACACGCGGATATTCAGCTAATCAAAGAGCACGTCGGAAGAACGTGAACTGTACGCGAAAACAGCGGGAGAGCAAACAACGGGGGCGGACGGGGACCGGAACACCCGTCAACTCGTCACCGCGGCCGAAATGTCGTCAGATGTGTTTGCACCGGTCGCTAATGTAATATCGTTTGTCCACGGAGTATCGAATGTTGCTGACAGGGCGGGACTCGCGAGGAATGCTTAAACGATCTGATACGAGCACGACGCCCTGAACTCTTGCTTTTCGATTTAAAATGTGATTAAGGGGTCATATGCGTTTCTCAGCGCTAAATCGTGGTTAATGTTTGCGAGTGATTCAGGGATAAACTATTAATCCGATTGGTTTAATTCTTTTTGTGTTTTATAGGCATATGTTTATATACATATGGTTATATACCTCAGGTATGAGAATTGGAAAATTTTTAAAAATGTGGGTTTTTCTCGAAACATCATTTTCCAAGAAGGTGGGCATGATAACTGCCTCACCGTTCATCCGATTAACTTCATTATTTACACACATATTCTGCATAAGATTCGTTATCGGGCGACGTCGAGCTTTTTCAATTAAATTGAACCACTTTTTAATAACAAGCAAAAACGTACGACTTTTATAGCGAAAATCACGATCCTTTTCTTCAAAGTGTTACCATTTCTGAATTTTTTTTTTTCAAAAAATGGCGACGTCACCTGATAACTATGATCCCAAAGATTGTTAAAAAATCGACGATTTTTGTTTCGGACTACTCGTACGGGCTGAATCACACCCACCGTTTTGGGCGGCGCCAGAAAACATGTTCCACACCACTGGCCGCGGGCGCCACATTTTTAAAAATTTTTCAATTCTCATACCTGTTTTATAATCTATAAACTTATACCTATAAAACACAGAAAGAATTAAACCAGTCGGACTAATAGTTTATCCCTGAATTAATCCCAAACATTTACCACGTTTTAGCGCCGAGAAACGTAGAAACAAAATGTGACCCCTTAACGTGATTAATCTTTCAAAACGAAACGAAACTCTGGGAGCCTTGAGCTTCTATTGGCATTCGTCTGTAAAGGACTATTTCGAAGTACCTATCTCTATGGCGAAGTTTTATGAGCAGTTGCGCGATTCAAGGCTGCAACGACAGTGGAAGTAACTAGCCAGGCCATTAGGGGATCGTTTCCCGCCTAGACATCCAATTTACGCGAAGGGGGCGCGGTCAGATTAATCGCGAGCTCAGACACACCGGTGCTAATTAACTTATCACACCCGCGGCGCGATACGGCTCGATTCAGCTCCGCGTGGAGCATCGCGAGTCCGCGGAAATAATAATAAATATGACAGGGAGGATGGAATAATAAATATCAGGCGGTGGGTCGTAAATCGCTTTCCTATTAGCGCGAGGATACACGCATACGCATCGACAGGATAGAGACTAAAATAAACGATCGGTTTCCACCGATTTCCCGTGCTCGCAACTTGTTTATCGGCGATTGCTCGAACGATCGCCGAAACCCGTTCGCCGGCAGCTAAGCGTCTGGTCGGCCGGATCGCGCCACGCAACTTTATTGTGGCGTTTTTCACAATAATATTGCGATTCACGAGCCGAAGTGATGGAAACCGCGATCGTTCTCGCTTTACCTTCCGGTTAATCCTCGCGTAAACGCAGTGAGATGCAAGAGTAACTTTTACTGGGCGTGTTCAGTTGGAAACGGCGAGCTTCGAGGCTGGACCAGGCCTCCACGCTGTCCAATTCCGTCGGAATCGTGCGAGGGGTCTGATCTTCGGCTTCCGAGGACAGGCAGCTCCGGCCTCCGGTTTCTAAACTCCAAAACAGATCAGATCTTGCGATTGTAAGTGCCCGTTCGGCCAGTAGTAGATACATATCTCGTATATGGCAGAAGTTGTATACCTTTAGCGAAGTTCAGCCAACAATTCCACCGTTTAAGGCGGCAACGGCAGTAATGTTGTTCCTCCAAGCTATAAACCACGAATCGCATTATTTTCGCGCGGCCGCAAGCCGCCGGCTTCCTGCCGAGCTCGCGGGCCCCTCCGCGGTGTCGTAACTCCCGCCGATCGATGACCATTTGCGTTGATTATCCCACGAAAATGTCCCTCGAAGACCGGCCGACGATTGCACGGGAATGGCGCGATGACAGAAGTGATTCAGGCATCGTTCGGTCCTCTGTAATTTAACGGTGCGCCGAATGGTGGCGACGTTCCTCCTCGATTTTACGACTTGGCCTTCTCCAGCGCCACTCTGGAAACAAAAGTTTCCACGTTAATCCAAAGTTTCCGGGCTTCGAACCTGGGGAAAAAAGGGGAAACAAATTATACTTCTGCAATACCTGCGGGTAATCGAAGGCGGGGACTCCGAAATTCCGTCCGCACTCGTTTAATTCAGCTTCAATTTCAGCCCTGGACGAACAAAACGTATTGTATAGCTATTAATAACTACCGTGGTAAGTATTCGCGATTGAAATCGAACGAACCATGCATCTCTGTCAGCTCGCGACCCTGGATCTCTCGCAACATCGTAATTGGGTTTGTCACAATATTTCGTTTACCAGGCGCATAGAGTTACCGCGACACACGCACACGTTTACCAATTTACTCCGCGGTGAACAGTGGAACAGGTGTTTGCCTTGGATCGGAGAATTAATCGAGAAGTTAAACGAGTCCCTCGTGTCTCGATACCGCGATATCATCGGGTACGGTAATATTTTACGCGGGTAGCCTCTAGTAATTTAGTAAAATGCTCGGCGGAGCGTGGAAAAGGGGAACGAGCCGATCCAGCGGCCAGCGAGCGGTAAAAATTGAATTACAACGTATTTTAATCACGCCTGGCAATCGATTGGTCACGATCGTAGATCACCGACCGCCCACGCAGACGGTTGCGCTATAAATACCGAGGAATTCTATTCCGGCGTCCCTTAAATTAGTCACATGTCGCCCTTCGTGTACGCAGCGTCGACTGGCTCTCGCCGCCATTATTCGAGAGGCAACGTCGATTGACGACTTCTATTCTCCGCAGCTCCAATTCGCTCGGCGATCCGAAAGCTGTATTTTCCACGATCCAACACTCGTTGATTTACCCTCGATCTTACCTTTCCTCCTCTATATGTCTGTTCGAACAAGCTCCGGGCCCTTGTTTCCCATCCGTAATCAGGTCGCGCGTAATCGCGACGAATATGAAGTCCCCGAGAAATCGTGGAAACGTGAACGGCGCAGACGTGTTCGTGGAAAGGAGCGTTTTCCCTTCTGGCACGTATTCTCGGAATGGGCATCGAACCTCTGGTTCGTCCGGACTGATCGGGAATTAGATAGATCGAACACGGCGGGGAAGTGGACGAGCGAACTCGATCCCCGTTGCATCGGGTCCGTGGTCTCCGGCCGTCATGGGAAGATTTTCCCGTCCGCGGCTGGAAAAACCGCTGTAACGCGAATAGTCGGGTCGGAACTGGTATTTCGAGATCAATATTCATCCGACTTCTTACCTAGCTGTCATTACTATTTGTTTCTACGCTCGTCCCTCCTATTTTCCGCGTTCCGCCGATCCTCTTCTTCCGAGCCTTCTTACTCGACCCGGCATTCTTCCGCCCGGCCCTTCTTCCGCCGATCACTCCGCTCGTCCAGCTCGCTCGGCATCGATAGACACGCGCAGCCTGCAAAAAAGAAACGCGATATTCGTGAGCCTCTGCGATATGAAAGTCTACTTACAAGGGAAGATCCCCATTCAAAAAATTATGAAACTTTGGGGGTACATAGGTATGTATTACGCAATTCTTTTGCTGCCCCAATTCACCCTAATAACTCGCGAACCGTGAGAACTCTAACTTACCAAATGATAGTCCTAATTAAAATAAGTAACTTTCGCCTGAAAACTCTTTTTCTATCTCTTACAGCTTGCGTGTTTCATCACAAAATCGGAATATAGTAGCTGGATTTTTACCTCCTCGGAATGAATTTCTGCCCCCTGATCACCCCTTGAAAAAAATTGCGAATTAAGGATTTGTGGTGGGGGTAACTTGAAAAGATAACTTGATAATTCTTTCTACGTAGTTTTGTAGATATAAACCAAAGATGCAATTTCTGTTTAAACTGCTTTTCGATATCTCTCACCGTTCTCGAGATATTCCGCGAGAAAGAGAATTCTGCCTTTTTTCAAGGGGTGACACTTCATCCCCTAAAATCGCGCAAAAACTAGCTTTGGGTTACGGATGAACTAAGTACTCTGCTTGCACACAATGTTGCATAGTAATTTTCTGAATTTCCGGGTTGCTTAACTTCCCTTGCGCGGTATTTCTATAGTCAGACTATAAAGATTCTGGACGCGCTGATCAGAAAGAATACTGTAACGCGTCGAAAGCAGCGCAACTTTCGATCGTACAATGTTAGAGGCTAATTGGCCTTATCTCGACTGAACGGCGGCAGTTGCGCCGAAAACGTGCCCCTATTAATAAAGCCAGCCGCCACGGTGCTCGCTTAATTTTCCCGGCAATTATTCAGATGGCTGTGTGAATAATTACTTGCTATTCGGCCCGGTTGCCGCGCTAAGTGGGCCGGCCGATCGCTATCTTAATGGGGCCAACCGTTTGATTAACCGTTGATTATTCAATTAGGGGGGAAATATTTCGTCATGGTCAATTGAGCCACAGTGTGCAGGTATAACGAGGGCGGTGCAATGCGGGGCAGGCCGTCTATGATACTTGTCAATCAATCGGTCCGCCGTTAAACCGTTAATATCAATTACAGCTGCGCGCTGAAGCCTGGCTAACTGAAATTTGATGGTAAAAAAGGCGAGCTGGGGGGATGGAATATTCCGGGTTATGAACTAATTCCGTTCGATTAAAACAACAAAGTCCGGGGAACGGCAAGAACTCTGGGACCGTCTCGACAGACTTGTTCACGTGGCGGGAACTCGTGCTTGCTTCGTCACCCTCGAAGCCACAATTTCTTCACACTAATTACCGATCCGTCCCGCCCACCTGACGAGGGAGAAAGTGCGCAGCACTCGGCAGGCCTCGCTCCTCCAGTCCGACAATTTAAGTGAATGAAAATAGTGGGATGTGCTGCTTAGGTAAATGGAGAAATATCGATGGAACTGGTGGATTTAGTTATTTAGGCGAGCGGACATGTGGAAAACTGTTAATATTAGAAACCTAGGTAGAAGCGTTGAAATTATTAATCTAGATATTTTTATCTGAGTATCAAAACGCGCGAGGATCTTCCGAAGGAGATGGAGATTTGAAAATCAGTGAAATCGTTGAGCTGAAAGCTCCCTTCAAGTTTGCAGCGAGCCTCGGTTCCATCGGGCGAGGATTTATCTGGAGCAATTCGTTCGGCACGATGGTCGGGATAGAGAGATCGATTTACCTGAATAATGAGACGAAGAAGAAACTTCCTCGTCGATAAATTTAACGCGTTACGGAGCCGGGACCGGCACTTTGCCGAAGAACAAGAGTGTTCCACGTCGTTAGACGCCGAGGTTACGTCCGGGGTTCGAGAGTCCCATGGTGGTCCCCCTCGACCAGGTGGGCAGCCCCCACCGATGCTAACTAATTAAATCATGAAAAAGGCGGTGAACGTGCGTCCTACAGTTTTTACGAAATTAATAAACCGGAACCACCAGTGGTTCTCAAGGGCTGCCGCGTTACTCCGCGATTAGAAACGAAAATCTCCGGGAAACGGGATCTCAAATAATCATAAGATTCGTTCTCGCTCGACTGCGAAGCGAGAAGTCATTCCGCGCGAGAAGAAACTGTAGGGAATGAAAAATCGTTTGACAATCACTTTCTAAGGTATTCCTGCGAGTAGGAGCTCGTTTTTAGAAATTCTCCTAAGTTCGATCGATCGGCAAACGGTGCCGAGAAGTTCGCTGAACGCAGCGCGCCTATATTTTAAACGTTGTTAGACCCGTGACAAATACATTTAACACCTACTTTCAAATTACTCAGCATGACGTTACAGAAAGACAGGGTGCCACGCAAAAACCTCCGATTCCTTCGTTCGACGCTCATCCGCCTGGTCGTTTGCATCTTCACAAAGGCGGTTTTTTGCCTGAGTCGCCTCGCGCCGCGTCGAATCGATAAAGTATTAATCGAGGTGACCATGGGTTCCCCGGGTTTCTTGCGCGACACCATTCAGCCGACCAGCTTTCAACGCCTAACTCATTCGTGTTACGATTTTCTGCTCTCGCCGCGTGTTATTCCTAACACCGGTGCAGCGGCCGGCACCCCGAAACTTCGATACGAAAGGATCTTGTCCAGAAGCGAGCTCGCGCGATCTCCAGCAGCGTTCAGCGACATACAAATATCGTCGCGATGCAACAAACAGCGATCCAAGGTTCCCCGGCGACCCTCGCGCAGCGCGGCCAGGGTGGAAAGATGATTGTCGAGCGGCGGGGTGAAACGAGTTTATCCCTCCACGGCCATGCTGCTCGAGTTGTCGAACGCGCGATGGGAATAAAATGTGAAACTGTAAATTGTGCGTGGGAAGAATCGGTCCCCGGGCGGTCGTGGCGGTCGAGCCGAGCCACTCGCCCGCTGGAAAGGTGGAACTGCCCCAGCCCCGACCCTCCGACGCGAGGGTTGGATCCCGGTGCAGGGTCCGAGCGGGAGAGAAGAGTGGACGCTGAACGATTTAAATGCGCGTTCGACGTCTGAGAGGGCCTCCGAGGAGCCTGAGGAAATTTGTTACGTTATGTCGGACTATCACTCCCCAGTGTATATGAAGAAAGATTTCTCTGGTCGGGGGAGGAGGAGCGGGACGCTCTCGAAGCTTTTCGGGGGAGGGTTGGCGCGGTCCATCCCGCGAGGAAGCTCGGGACGACGCCTGGAGGGGATGGAGCACGGTGCCAGGAATATAAAGCGAGGGATAAAAGAGACGCCCCGGTCGCATATGCGACTCGTAAAAGCTCTCGTGAAAAGCTGCATCCGTCCCCATCGAGGGCTGCCAGGCGTACTCGGCCTCTCGTACATTTCAATGACGCGGATCCTGGCTAGCGGGGGCCCTCCACGCCTCTGTCTGAAGGGAATCGAAATTCTCGCGTTAGAGGCTTCGCAAGTTAGATCGCCGGCCGTTGGATTTCAAATTTCGATAGCTGTTTTTGGTCGCTAAGTAACTTCTGATTTTAAAGCTGACCGTGCTTCAAGCTCGCTCGCCCGACGATTTCATCGATCATTGTTGTCCGGCGCACTCGCGATCAGCCGAAAACAGCCGCAGGATCGTCCAGGATCCGCGGCGACATCGGGTTTCTATGGAAACGTACAAAAGGCACGTTCCGCCCCCCAAGGGATCTAGCGATATCGGCGAATATTAAGAAATAGCTCTCGACCGGCATTTCCGTACATTTGCGGGCAGAAAACGAGCCATTCGTTTGCCGACGCGAACGAGGTGCTGTCTATGCATGGCACGCCGGCACCACCGTCCGACCGTCCCATAAATAATATCTCCTCCCCTTCCCACCTCCCGTTCTCCACCTTCTTCCCTGCGGCGGCTTCGCCCGGCAGCTCCGTATCTCTTTTCGGATATCGCGAGCGGCGCGCCGTATTCCGCGCGAGAGCCGCCGTAATTCAGACCTCGAAATTGAGGGACGATCTCCCCGATCGAAGGAGGACCTGTGCCCGCGACCCATGTATTTTAATTTCCCCGCGACACCTTCTGACAGCCTCTCGGCCAGGGCATCGATCCTCGCCGTTCACGAAGCACAGCCTGTTTTTCGGCGAGGCAACCTCCGCGGCTGGAAACACTTCCAGACAATCCCTGGCGGGATTGTCGACCGCTTAATCGTCCATTTCCACCTGTCAGTCTATTCCCGGGGACTCACAATGGCGATCCCTGCCCTCGAGTAGAGAAACTTGGCGGCGAAGAAAACGAGGGGGCGACGCGCGGAAGGAAGACGGCGGGCAAAAAGAATATTCGACGATCGGGGATTATGAAGCGCATACCGTGCCAAATAAGAATCGCTTCCGCGACAGCGGGGAGCTCGGAAAAACCGAGACGTTGCTTCGTCGTGTCGGGGGATTACCGGAAGATGTCCCTTTGGATGGTGGAATGGTGGGGCTGTCTGACAGTGAACGGTCCGTGGCTACTGCACCTTGCATGCGCGCAGACGACGCGTTCCCCTCGCTTGGAACGGGAAGGAATTCGTGGGTGAAAACCTCGATAACTCCTCGTACTTTGAGCGGCGTATTCGTCATTCAATGTTTGACCGGTTTGAAGAGCCGAAAATGGGATTAAAGGCTGGCCAGAAATTCAGCGCGCGAGGTTTGCCAGGGGGCTCGTGGCAAAACAGCGATTAGAAGCGCGGGAAGAGGGAACGCAGGGGGTGGGGAAGAGTGACAGGCCGAGGGAAGGGTGGGCTTCTTGCTCGATGGACGCCTTTTCTTGCGGCGAGTACTCGCCGCGACACAAATAGCGTATGATTGAGTGAGCGCCGCGAGGGATTTCCAGACGTGGAAACGGAATATCGCGCGAGGGTGGAGAAGAATGGCGGAGAGAAAACGTGGACGTTTAGTCGCAGGGAGGGAAAGACGCCCCGTAGCTCGCCTCGCGGGAGCATAACGGCCACCCCCTCGAAAATCGGCGAGCCTCGAATTTACTTCTCTCGACCCTTCCGCGTATCTCCAGATTCCTTCAACGCCACTCGTATTTGCGTTCCTCTTACACACAGGATTCCTAGATCCGCGAACACCGTAGAGGGAAGCCACCCCTTCAACCGGTGCCGCGAGACATTTAGTTTCCGATTTTTTCTTTGCTACGCCACTGGGATATTCATCGGACTGAAGTCACCAATGAAAGTACGAAGCACTGGTCGAACGGTCCATCTATCCAAAAAAAGGGGGTGACATTTCGCGGGACAAGCTCGCCTGTCGCTCGCGGGGGAACGTAATTTTAAGTAAATGTCACCCCTGGGAATTCAAGTGTTCATTGTCTCAAGCAATTCGGTTTTTTGCCCGGTTTCTGGGGTAAACGAAATCATGGATAGTCGAGGCAGAAGGAAGAGAGGGGTCGATCAGCTAGACGTAACCTCTGATCTCGGGTGTTTCCGTCCTCGTCGCTCATACGGGCGGCGCGGATCGACAGGAAGGCAGGGAAGGGTGGTCTGAGCGATCCTGGTTTATCCGACTGGCGTTTCCGGCGGCGTATCGCGGTCCTATCGTATCGATATGACGGCCCTGAGGGTCGCCCGAAGTAAAATCATTAGTAATGCGATTGTGCCGCCCTCCATCCACCATTCCTCCGTCCCCGTGGACAAACGTTTCCGAGTGTATCCGCAGGCCTTTGCAAAATTCCGGGGGACCGCCCGGCTTCATCTCCCTCGCTTTGATTTTCAACGATAACCATAATCAGAATTTCCCTGAACTTCTAACGCCCGAACTGGCGATAACTTGAGACGCTACACCTAAAGCACAAGCTCGTAGAAACTTGCTCTCCATCGGTGTCGCCTGAAACATCTAAATAAGAGACTGCTTACAAATCACCGCAGCCGTCCCCCGCCCCCTTCTTACCGGATCGATAGAGTATAAGGGTGTCTTTCCTCGAGACGTAGTAGCAAACAGCCGACCAATTAACAAACAAATAATTTAATTAGCCGATCGCCATCGGCTCGAAGCCACCGGCACGGAAGAAGGTATCGGCGGCGCCTAATTTCCTTTCCTTCTTCCCCGGCCCCTCTCCGCCGACTCGCAGGCAGCGAGGAAAAAAGGAAACTTTATCAGGAAACTCGATAAAGGGAGTCCGCGAATTTTCTGCGAAACCGGAGAGATTCTGACTGGACCACGGCCGTATCTTATCGTGAAGCAGACGTCTACGCCAGAATCCTGGCTCTCGGCTTCCATATAGGTACGTACCTGTATTATATCCGTCGCCGTTCACGTATCTGGATATACCGCATCATATTCTTCCCCATCTCCACCCTCTGTCGCGATATTATATACATGGTATGTGCACCGGCCGGAGCGGTACGTGTATCAATATTATATCTCGCGAAATATCGAATCGAACGGTCGAGTTTTCTCTATTATTCCGCGACGGGCACGCCTGGCGTCGACGGGCTCTCCTCTCTGTTTTGTATAGGACCCATATTCTGCTCGCATCTGCTCCTTGTTTGTTCTCCGCGTCTCTACGGAATCCTGCCTCGTCATCGATTTCCATAGACATCTTACAGATCGAGGAGCTTCGTTTGTTCCGAGTGTCCCGACCGCCGGATTTAGATGCATCTTTTTGATTTAGAATCCTTTTTACGTTGCTGGAAGGTTCTCAATTGCTCGACGAATAGTCGCGTCAACATGGAACAAAGGAAGGCGAGCGAGTGCTTCGGTTCGTCTTCGTTCTTCGGCTGCAGCTTGCGCCAGCTCGTTTGTAACACGCGTCCACGCGTGTGCCTGTATCGCTGAATTACGCAGCGGCCTGTGTACATCAGCAACGTGCCTATTACCGGCATTCGAGTCGGTATTAATCTGGCCGGGCTAATTGCATGTCGATTACAGTGATCGTAACGAGCGTCGATAAATACTGCGATCGAAGTGAAAAGTTCTCGGGGCGGACTTCCACCCCGACTTCCTCCGAGTTTTACGAGCCAAAAACTGTGCTGCCACGAGGCGCTCCGTAGAGCCGGGCCACATCGCGTGGTTTTATGGCAATGCGCGCGGCAATTTCGCGGCGTTATCGAGCGATAATTGCACCGCGCGAGCCTCGCGTTACCTCGAATCGTTCGGCGAATGGCGTCGCGCGTGTTCTCACGTTCGTCGGCCGTTTTGCAAGCATACAGCTCCGCTAATCGGCGAACCCGTGTTTAGCATACGATCGCTCTCGCCGTTCGTAACGAGTGACCAGGTTCGAGGGATGGTTAAGAAGAGAAGTATTAACAGCCTGTATCGACTTGGACCTCGATGGATCGATATTCCACATCCTCTAATAACGCGGCATATCTGATTCTCCGCTGCTGTCGCGAGAAGCCTCCAAGTCCGAATGCTCGTGGAAGGGAACTTGCATCCGATTGATCGGTAGCTCTGTTAGGACAGCAGTCAGCTCGATTACAGGGGATTTCGGAGGCCCAGGGTCCTGGCAAAGTCCTCGAAAGGATACGAGCTGCATCGCAAAGGCTCGGCGATCGGATTCTCCGCCAGCCACGGCGAACAAAACAGCAATCAATAAAGACGAAGTTAGGATCCGTACCGGCGGATTCCTTCAATCAAATTAGGAACATCAAAGTAGCCAGCAAAGCGAAGGAAAGAGGACGAAAGGACAGAAAGGTGGGCGAGAGAAGCTCGTGCAGCCTGGACCGTCGACATTCCTCGAGGGGTGGAAGCTGGGAATTAGCCTCTATCTCCAGAATCCGAACCCTCGAGACAAAGAGAACCACCCCCCACCCCCACCCTCTCTCTCTCCCGTTCCTTCTTCGCTGATACCCTTCGTCATCTTCCAGTAGTCGTAGCCCTGGACTCTTTTCTGCTTTCTGATACTGTCTTTGTCAACGAATCGCCCTGGGCGTGGCCTTCGGGGGCGAGCTTCGATAATTTGTCTTTGTATCGCTAAACTACCCCCTTGACCCACCACCCTCGGAGCTGGAAGCAACCCCCGCCCGTTTCCCTTTGCCACGAACTTCTTTGGAACAAGAGGCCCCGAGAGGAGCGCGACTGCTACGGAGATATCGGTGTATTTAAAAGGCAGCCGGTGTAAAAGTAGACACAGGTACTTGAGGAGGAAGAAGTGGGTCTCGATTTTTGAGCCTCGGTTGGCCGTAGGACTGGCTGGATGGCGACATCGTTTTCTCGGAATCCGCGATCTCGTTCAAACCGAAACGACCGTGGCCGATGCTATCTCGTAATTGCTCGCCGCGGAGTAATTAGAATGAAAAACTCCCGGTCTGTTTGATCTTCTTCCACGCGCATGTCCGCTTGATGAGCCTGGCCGGCTAGACATGGAAACGCCGTGGCGAATTCGCGTTTGCGTGAGGTATGTGGTGCGTGCCGTCATTGCTTATTTATTTATTTATTTATTACCGCCTGGCAATTTCGCAGAGGCGTTCGAGCCGTTTCCGCGGATACCGGCGCGCTCCTTCGGTCGGGGAATTGTAAATCGGACAGAAATGAATGGCTCGCTGCCATGGCCGCGCCGATGCTTTGCATATAATACCGGGAGCGCGCGCGCCAGCAACGAAAGGAATTCTCCTCGCAGCACCTGCGTGACGGCAGAGATCCGTTCTGCTTTTCTGACCCTGGAATTGCCGGGATACTTGCGCCTCCGAGTTCATATAATATATCAAACTCGCGCGAATCAAATCGCTCAGCCACCCAGCCGAAACTCTCCCGGTACTACTAATTGGCAGCGTTTATATCATTACACTTTGGAATTACATATCGCGTATGTATCTCAACTATGAAGAAACTCGAGTCCAGCATCCTCGCCCATTGAATCCGCGAGACCCGTAGAAAGCCGCCAAGTTAACAGCAATCGTGGCTTCGGCTACGATCTCTACTAAAAAAACTTCGCCATCCGAAAATTCCGAAAGCACGTTTTCAGCTAACAAGAAGGATGTCGCGAGTAAAGCTCGTCGTTCCAACGAGCGAGTTGAGATTTGACGCGTAGACAATGGCTGGTTGCATCGGGGCGAGAGTCTGACCGAAGGGAAGACGGAAGAAAGAGGAAGAAGTGGCCTAGGGGGTTGGAGCGGGTTGAGGGGGCGGAGGGCTGAAAATTGCGAAGGGTGGGTTTGTACGCGAGGCTGAAGGGACGGAGAGGAAGAAGGGTGGCTGCGCAAGCGCCCCCAGGAAAGTGGCGGCATAAGCGTCCGCACGGGAGAAACCACCCTCGATGGTGGCTGGACCGTGAGCAAGAAAGAAAGGGATGATCGTAGGAGGGACAGGGAAGAGGGCACGGGATAGACGGAGGGGCGGGGTGGGCACGGCGGGGATGTAAATGCCCCCGTGATGTATCGGATCGATGCGGCAGCATCCAGACACCCCCTCCTCCCCCCCCCCCCCCGCTCCTGCTTACTACGCGACCTAAAAACGTTCCCCTGTCCGGGGCGGGGGATGAATTACGAGTGTCCTTTTCCTTTCATCGTAATCTAGCCGTCGGCTTTACGGCGATGCGCCACGAAAAATTTTCCACCCCCCCCGATCAGCGGGGCGCCTACGAGGGCACGCCGCGACTCTGCGTATCCTGTCCGGGATTTACGGGGGTGGCCGGGGCGGTAAAAAGTTTACGACGGAGGTGCCCGTCACCGGGGATGGCCTTCGAGGCGCTTCCACTCGCTTGGAACGTATGAGGCCAGGCCTCGGGTCACATCCAGCATTATTCCGATCTTAAAAATTATGAACCCCTGTGAATCGTCTGTTCCTTGTACGATGCAAATTGACGACGGGGGAAAATCGTAGTGCACTCTTGGAAGCCAGAGGACGTGTGTCGCACGTATGTAGCTTCGAGCGATCACTGTTGCTATCAGATCGCAAGTAGAAATCTCTTCGACTTCTTTCGTCACGAATAATTTACATTTTTGAAATGTTAGCTACGGAAACAATTCATTAATCGAATAATAACTCCCACAATAATTTCTAGTCCCCACGTCGCACAATTTAACTGCGATTTCTTTAACCTTTAGAGGGCCCGGATTTTTTCATCGAAATTGTAAATTTCATTTACTTAAAATTTATGCAGTTATACCACCAAAATGGCCGGCAATGTATCTAAATTCTTAGGTGGCCACTTTAGTGGCCAGCCCGGCCCTCTAAAAGTTTAGACGAAGAGATTAAAAGTATTTCCATGATCTACGCGGATAATCGATTTAATTTCTGAAGCGAACGTTTTAAAGTCGACTTCTCCAAGTGGGAAGCACGTATACATGTAGTATCCTAGTCTACGAGCCATACGATCCTTAATAACGACGTTTAAGGCGTAAGAGGACCAGTGCCTGGCCTCGTAGAGAAAAGTTGGCCGCGGTCAGCCGCGAAGATTTCCTCGTTTCCACTTCTTTTTTTCCCCTCGGATCTCCACAACTACCAGGGCCAACTCGCCGCCAGTACATATCCCGCGAACGTACGTGTACGTACCACGTATAGATACGTTACCAGGCGACGCGAGCTGGCAGCAAGTTACTCTGGGAATTGCGGGGAGGCCGGCGATGTTCGTACTTTGTACTCGACGGCAACTTTTTCGAAAAGACACGGCTGCTGGTAGCCGGCGTCCCCGTCATACGGCGAAAACTGCCTTCCTCTGTTAATGCGCACGTGTAGGCTCCCATCTCTCGCGTCCTTGCCACCCTCCCAGCCCTGGACCACCCCTCTAGTCGTCAATTTGCTTCCTCTGCGGTTCTTCCATTCAATTTTAACAATGTAGCAATCGTTCGAATCGAGGTATTTATTATTGTGTCTTTGGGAACGAAGAATTGGAATTTTAGAGAAATTTAAAGATCGGGGGTTGCAATCTTTTTTTAGAAAGAAAGTTAAGGGTCTGTAAAATAATAGATTTAATACATTCTGTGGCTCGATTCAACGCAAGATTGGCGGTATTAAGAGACTTGTATTTATTGGGTTAAGGGAAGAATTCGGTGGCTGTTCGTACTCTGTGCAAATATATGGCGGTTTCTCCCCCGGCAGGGTGAAATTTCCGCGGAAATGTCGCGCGAAGGGGGACATCGCGGGCGAATAATTAGAATGATCTTCTATAGCTGGTATGAACAGATCTGCGTGGAGTGATAACGTTGACGTTAAGCGTAATAAAGCAGCGGTAATTGCCGACGTAAAGTTATGGCTGCGCCTACTCATTAGTACCCGGCGAGGCTACTGCCTTAATTAGTAAACCAAAGGAGGGCCCCTAAGCGCACGTTCCGTATAAAAGTCTGGATTAATGGACGTCCGCGATACTATTTAACAGATAAATTTTCATATGGCTGCCGGCTATGACGTGTACGCGCAAACGCATATAGTTGGAGGAGAAAGTATTGGTCGAGTGGCAGAAATTTTGACCGAAGTCGCGATTTCCTTCGGCTCGATCATTTCTCAGCTTTAGTTGACCGGCGGGTGAGGAGCTTTCTCAGCAGGGATAGCTCTCAAAGGCGCTTAAGGCGAAAATTATCTATTTCAGAGAAGATTTTGTACTTTCAGAGATTTCGTTGTGGGAGCAAAGAACCTGCGGAATTTTTGTGGGTAAAATATTCGACAGCGTTGACAATAAAACTCCTAACTTCTTAATAGTCTTCTAGAAGCTTAGACTTTTTTGCCTTAGAGCCTCGAGGATGCTTGCGCGGTTTCCCAGGTCTGGCTTATCTGGTTTATCTTTCCAGCAGGATTGAATTCTACAAAGTTCAACAGTTCCTAACAGATTCAACCATATTCTGCTTCGTTGATATGCACTCGGGGAAAGAGATCCTCGCAAAAGGAAGCGAATAGCGCGGTTAACCCGATCGAAATTGCAGCCGCCTTATCGCCGATCGCTGTACTCACCGCTGCAAAACGTGCGCTTACGGAAAATTAAAGAGCACGAAGATGAAAAAAAATTTTCCTTCCCGCTGTTAATTACCCCCGGCGGGATCGGGTGATTTAGATTCGCTGTCTAATCGGAGCGCATAAGAACAGTAATTAATGGCGTTCCCGCTTACGCTTTGATAAAGTTCGCGGCGATGATGTGTTCATCGCTAACTAGGAAGACAAAAGAAGGAAAATGGTGTGGCGTGAACATGGGATAAAATTAAACCTCATTAGCGAAGGGCGATCAATGTAACTTTGCTTCTACCTTACACGTTCGCCGATCATAATTTCCAATTTACAATTCACTAATTTGAATATACACTCTCGGATAAATTATGTTCTTCCCACTTCTCCCTCACTGCACACGCTTATTTGGCGAAGAAATCGTTTCATCAATTTTTAACAGATTCTTCTCTAACCAAATTCCTTACCAGATCTCTTTTTCCCTCGCAAGTCTGTCCCGTGGAGGTCGGAGACACCCCCCCCCCCCCCAGAAATTACGTTAATCGGAAGCGTGGTGTATCTCATAAGCCCACTTAGATCGCAATAACCACCGCCATCTAGGCTAGGCGAATCGCGACCAGAGACCGCGAATAGTTTAGACGTGTTTTCACCGTTGCATCGATGAATTACGACAATGCCATATTCCACGGTCGGGAGAAAACGCGGCGCGCACGGGAAACGGAAACGAAAAGCGGTGCCGCGGAAAACAAACTGCGGGATACGTAAAAGGCTGGGCGTTCCGAGAGAGTTCGGAACGGGCGGGCATAGATCTCTCGGGCCGGGCAGCCTTCATTACGAAATCGCGTAATTTCTTTTAATATCCATGCCCCGGAGGCGTTTAGCGCGCGAGCATCAATTACGACGTCGCGGCCGCGTAAAATTGCTGCGAAATATCGCGAGAGCCACGAAACTGGCTCTCCAACTCGACAGACAGCCATGTATATTCATGGGGCGAGGCAGTAGCGTACCCGAGGAAAAGCAGGCCGCGTGAGATTCTATCCTGGCCAACCGTTCCCGTTTTATCATGCACTGTGGCACAGTGATCTGTGCTGACCGTGAAGCTGAAACGCGAGCCTGCGTGCCATTTCGCGAGGCTCGCCGAATTCCGCTTCTCTTCTCTGCGATCCTCCAGAAGGAGAAGTATCTGCCAAGTTCCTTCCCTCTTATTCCCGTTCCCCCTGTCTCCTCTCTACGAAGATTCTTCCCACACAATATCAGAAACGGAGAGGCTCGGAAGCGACGCAGATTTATAGACAGACAGCGCGAAACGCAGTTAGAAACGATCGCAGCGACAGGACGCGATAATTACACGCGCGTATCCTGCTCCTCGCGCCCTTTATCTGGCCTTTCCACGTAGCCAGCTTTATGTACACGCGGGTACACGCCCGATACCCGTTAAAAAGAAAACCCACTAAAGATAAAAGAACCGCTGTGTTCGTGTCTAGTTGAGGCCGAACGACCGCTCGAAACGAGGCCGCGCGGTGATCTTAACGAGTCTCGCAGGAAGACGCCCCTGCGCGCAGATCGGCCGCGGATAACGATAATCATTTTACAGCGTCGGGAATAATGGTAATCGTTACACGGTGTCGTGGTAATGATAATTTATCGCGGCGCTGCACAGAGGAGAATCGGTGCGGGGTGGCGCGTGTGTTCTCGCGCGTGGCTAGGCTCGGCCGGCTCGCAAAAATTACGACGATTCCACGGCACGCGATCTTTCGGTTACCGAAACCCAGCCCCTCCCCCCCCCCCTCCGTTGCTCGTGGAAATCGACCAGCCACCCCCCGGATGGCACGCGAGTCTCCGATCGCTTGGTTTCTGGGGTGCTCGAACCTGCAAGTCGAGAATTTCAACCCCCAATGCTTTGGCAACCGGAGGAAAACGTGGAACGCTGTAATACACCGATAGAAAGTAGTTTAGTATAGAGGGAGGTTTCTTCTAGAGTAGATATAAATATACTGGTGAATTTTAAGATAGGGGTGGGAGTCGTATTTATGCGAGGGAGTCTTACGTTTTCACTGATTTCTTTCTGCCAGAAAATCCTATCAGAATTCTGTCGTTCGTTTAGCAGACATTGTAAAGATACGGGAAATGGGAGGTTCGTTCAAGCAATGTAAATTTTGCGAATGTTAGAGGGGGTTGATATCCGAGAGAATCCTGGGGCAAACAGTTTTTCTAGGCAAGAGCAACGCGTTATCCCAATGCAAGCGGTCTAACGAACCCCGGCGGTCCCTTTCCTTTCTCCCGCAGCATTCATCGTAAACGGATTTGGCTTCATTAACCACCCGCAGACTCACCCCCGCTGCCGCCCTCGCTGCTCTCCCCGACACGCTCGTAGCTTTCTCCCGCATGGTAACTATGGCAACAATGGCAACGGCAATCAAGCACCGCATGGAATTAACGCCGCGCAGACGATGGATATTCCGGCCAGGGAGAGCAGGGTCGATTTTAGTCGGGTATTACCCCCCCCCCCAAACAGCTTGGAGGAATCATTTCCGAAGAATATTTCGTAATAACAGCGCGTGCGTCGGCGTAAAGAAGTCTATGGTGTCGCCATGTTGGGTATAAAAGGAGACCTTCATTTTTGACGACCACTTTTTAAGATTCGGAAGGGTGAAACGCAACCCCTGTCGAAGGGTTCCTTCGCGCACATGCGCCAGACGTATGCAAAGCGATAGGGTTCGCTGGCAGCCAATGGTGAGCCTTTAAAGCACCGTTCTTCCGTTCGACCCTCCTTTTTAGTATCCCCACCCCTTGTTCCAGCAACCAGATTGCCTAAGTTTATACTGCTGGACAATACTTTTTTGCCGATCGGTCAGGCGAGGAGTTAAACGAAATTCTTGTGAATTAAATAGTGTATCATCTGATACATCGATGGCATTGTTTTAAATTATCAATTATTATTTAGAAGAAGTTGGCGTATTGTTTCAAATTTAAGAATTAGTAAACAAGGGACTATTCGAGCAACAACAATTTTATCGTCAAAAAGATGTGTCGCAATAAATTAGTCCTCCTTTCAAGTTTTCTAAAGTTCTATGTACGTTTCGTGTATTCAATTTCTTTTCTCTCTTATTTACTTCTTAAATGATTTTTAAGAAAATTATATATTCCTCTTCTTCGCCACTTATGTTTCAATTAATGTATACATTGTCGGGCAAAGTATGAAGTGGTATTGTTAACTTTAAACCTCCTTTCGCAAGTTTCAATTTTTTGATACATCAGAATGTACAATAAATAATACGATAATGTAACTAAAAGATAAGCTACTCCAACGATCATATACCAAGGACAGGAACTATTTCGAACCAATGAAAGGCAACGAGCCCTTCGAAGGCGTCCTTCAGCCAATAAACACTCAGCCACCCTTTTTAAACCGGAAGGGGGGGCAGCTACCCTTTCCAAGAAGGGTTGGACGCGCGCATGCGCAGCGCTGGTATGCAAAACTTAGGGTTCCAGTGGCGGCCAATGACGCGTGTTTTAAAGTTGACGCACAGACCGACCCCTCCAGCCAGCCCTGGAATAAGTAGAATGAGAGTATCCCTGGCGGTTGCCGCGCCCTTATCGGGAGGGAGCAGGCAGCGGGACTTAAAAAATGATCTATCGCCGCCACCAATCACACCGTGGGTGGTAGCGAGTCCCTCTCTGATTGAGACGAGCCTCCAGCGCCTCTGGAAAACGATACACCCCTTGGATCCGCGGGTGGAAAAGTGTTAGCCATAAAACACGACGATATATCAGGAAGCAGAATACCCAGGGGAATCGATACTGTATTCTTCCGGAGGAATTCTTACGAATTTCTACAACTAGAAAGATCTTTGTATCGCCTACTCTCGTTGTTGAATTCGAAATTAATCGGGGACGGGGTGCGTCCAGAAATTGTACAAAACTGACGCACGGTTGATTTCTATTTTCCTTCATCCGTTTGATTAGAAATCTTTGACTGGACGAATTCTAGCTAGTTCACTTCTATTAGCATCCTTCAGAAGTCTGAGTAGAGAAATATTGGAAATCTCGAGGCGATAGTATCGCCAATAACGGGGTCGCTTTGTATGTGACAGAAACCGACGTAACTACGCGCCCACCGGAAGATTAAGCAACCGATGAAACGGGAGCGGTTCTAGAGCGTTGTTACAGACATTCCAGGGGTATTGTGCCACCTCACCCCCTTGAGCCACGGCTTGCCGCGGGGGCTGGGGGGGCGGCGGGGGTGGAGGTCGGCGTCCATTTCTTCTTTCTTTTAATCTTACTTTTCCCGCAAACGGGCAGCCAGGCGTTAATTCAACGGCATTGATTGCCACACGAACCCCCCCTCCCCTCTCACCAAGGGGTGGAAGACCCCTCCTCGCGCCTCCGACCCCCCCCCCCCAAGATCCAACGGTTTTTCCACCCTTCTTCTTCGCGTCTTTGACCCTACTGGCTCGTTTCCTCGGCTACGTTCCTCGCCTACCCTCTTACCTCCGCCGGGGAATGATTATTTCTCGAGCGTAACGCTTCGGCCAACTCGCTCGCGAGAGCCCAGCGAAATTAAACGCCCGATAAGTGATATAAGAGGGGTGATTCCGAATTTTCCGGGGAATAGAGAGTAGGTTTCGTGGAACGATAGCGTCGATCGGTGTTCTCGGTTGTCGCCGAGGAATGATTAAAGACAGAGCCATTCGACGAAGAGAGTGTTGTTTGTAAAGTGGGTGGGTCCCTCTATCGTTAGACCGGAGAAGACTGTCCGAGGGAGGCCAAGGGTCGAGGCCGCCGGTTCGATGCAAACGATCGAGATAAATGGTCCAAAGGGTGTGGACTGTCCGGGACGGGCGAGAGAATCCTCGGGATTGGAGGCAGAGAGACAAAACGGGGCGAAAGGGAGAGGAGGGCGAAGCGAGGGGTCGAGTGCGGGGGTCAATCTATAATAAAGCTCGCGTTATCTGGACTCGGGTAGCGTGAACGAAAGCTGGGGCCTCGTAAAAAAAAAGGAGGGGGCGAGGGCGGGTGCTGCTTAAGAACGGATTACGAGAATGAAATCGGCCGTCTGATACTTAACCCTCGAGATCGTCGGATCCTCGCGCGCTTTTATCTCGCTACGTATTTTGATTATAGAAGCGACCTACATGGGGGCCGAAAGCTCTCTGCCTGTTCCCCCCCCCCCCTCCGCCCGTCTCGCCCTCGAAATCGTTGCACTTCGGCGGGATTGAAGAAGCCTGCGTGAAAGAACAGCGTAGCCCGGAATATTCGACGGACAATTTCGCGTGGAGGATTAATTCAAGCGGCGGCGCGTCTCGGCGGGGACGAGGCGGCCGTGAAAGAGGCAGGAAATGAATTATTTTCCTCGGCGTCGTGACGAATGATTCGTACGTGCTGACCCTTTTCCACGGGCCCTGGTCATCGTTATTCCGAACGATTGAGCGCAGTTGTTGGCAATTGGTAATTCAGTACAATCGCCAGAGGTCGCGGACCAACCGAGGGAACCCAGCACGTAGGCGCTTGACGAAAAGATGCCCGCTGGTAAATCGGAGCTTCAAGCGAGCCTTCCATGTTCTATCGATCCGTCACGGGCGAAACAAAGAAATGATTTATGGTTAAAAATTCCTACGAAACGAACAACATTTCCTGCCGGAACGTCCTCCAACCCTTCGCAGGAAGGGTAACAAGGTGCGAGCACCTGACGCGTTATTACGTCACGGGCCGGGCTCTACTGTCTACCTGTTACCCGAGGCACCAGCCGTGAAACACATTGTAATTCATAAGAGGCGATTCTAACCCTTTATGCTAATGCCAGAAGGCGCGCAGGGGTGAGCGTCGTGCAAGGGCGATTTTTATCGACCACTTTAAAGCCCATTTGCTTAATGAGGCGCGATACAAGGCCCGCTTATGAAGTTACCAGGGCACTTGAAGCGTGGCCGGGTCCCTCTGACCGTGAAGGAACTATCAGAAAATTAACTCGTTACGCGTCGCTCGTCGTACTTCTGCCTGTTTCAATAAAACCATTATACAGATCCTATTCAACTTGCCTCCTCGCCTGTTTCCTTGGTCGGATTCTTCCATATTCCTAATTGAAATCCTGCTCGTTTCACGCGTGCCTGGCAACCCGAACGCGCCTTCCCCGCGAAGGTAACAGTTACCTCGATCTTGATATTAAGAGGCTAGAGAAAACGGAAATACGTTAGTCGTTAAGTTGGAATTAAGCCACGAATGATGTCCATTTCAGAATGTAAAACAGTATAGGCGACGGAGAGCATCTTATCCACTGAATCACATTCGTTTTTAACATCTATAGAAGCTGCCCCGTTGTCGAAGACCTTCCCAATGTCTTGCAGAGACTTTCCGCGGAATTCTTCCCTGGGGAAGCTTCTTCGAGGCGCGTTATTGCTCTCGAACGGCAATAACCTCGTCGCGAAATGCAAAGCTGCTTTCCCTGACAATCCCACGTAGTACGTAAGTTCTATCGCAAAGGAACGACGGGCTGCTGGCGATCCCCGCAAATCATCCCTAAATCGAGAAAGTTGCCGCGCGTACCCTTGCCATGTATCATCGCTAGCCCCTTTCCGCGGACGTGCAGAAGTATACGTTACGGTGTAAAGCTCGTCATGTGTCCTGAATAAACGGCGAACTCCGCGGTGAAACTACGGCGAGAAGATCGCCGTAACTCCCACCGAACTCTCGTGAACATAATTTTTCTATTGTTTGCGGCGAGCGACCGGCCATTATGGATTCTGCGAGGAAACACCCGGCAAGGCTTCGGGACCCTGTGCACGATGGGGCGGAACTGTGATAACCGGAACGATGGCCCGTTCTCACGGAGGAAACTCGGTGGAATCAAACTCTTAAGATCTTAAATCCTTCTACTCGCTAGGCTTCTTCGTTTCATTCAAAATAACCTAGCAGTCCCATAAATGTTCCTCGGTATTATTATTCCTGATATTATCACAAGCTCTGTACGAGGATGCTAGCAGTGTCTCTGAAGAAGGAAGTGTTTGAAACCTGAAACCAGAGATCATCGTTGTTCCAGTGGGGGGCCTCAGGACGGGCTGTAACGCGCCAAGTAATGTTCTATTGCTTAATAATCTGAAGAGGCCATTAGGCCTATCTCGCGGGCGCAGATGTATCCTGGACAGGCCAGGGGTGGCTCCGTCATAAAGGCCGCCGCCAACCCCCGGTGTAACTCGAGTTCCAGCGATCCTCGCGCCGGTCGAACGACGAGGTTTCTTTTAATTAAACTGCCCCCACCCTCGCCGGCCCGGTCCTCCTTTCTTTCCCTCCGCGCCCGTTCTCCACCGAAAACCGGACTCCCCTGGACATAACACCGGCAGGCACGCGTTATCAGCGTTCGCCAGCAGTCCACCCCCCGGTCGGTTAGCTGTTTCCGCCGCCCCTACAGCGCTGATCCGATCCTGGCCTATGGCAGACCCCGTGGCTGACATCGCCGTTGCGATGTCAATGCTGGTCGGTTAAAAGAGAAACGCTTGTAACGTCGCCCCGAGGAGACTGCTACCAGCCTCCGTTAACGGTCACGTGATAGCAAGTTTCCTTTTAATGGACAGTTCGTTATCTTTCGCGCGTTCCACTGCCAACTATTCAGCGATGGAAATGTCAGCGCGTCCAACGGTTCGCGGCCCGTCGTTCGCGGTGAACGCGCCAATTTCGCAGTTGTTCGCTTTATAGAGGCAGGTGAGCCGGCGAAGAAATAAAAAACAGCACGTCGAAGCGTGGACGAGGGAAGAAGTTACGGGTCCTGGTGACACGTTGGGCGCTCGTAACGTCAGAACGTCCTCCACGGCCCGGTAGGTACCTCCCGCCATTGTCCCTCTCCATTCTCAGCGAAATTACTTATAATATCTGTCAGCGGACAGACACAGCCCGGTAGCGCTACAATCCCTCGGAGAAATGCCCTCTTTATTATCTATCAGAAGCAATCTACCGAACACTTCCCTCCCTTCCTCCCTCGCCTCTCCTCCGCCCGTTCGTTTCTTCTTCTTCTTCTTCTTCTGTTAGTTTTCCTCGCTGTCGTTGAAGGCTTACGCCCGAGACTAATTCCAGGACACGCGCGTCCTCTGCTTGGAACCGGCTCCTTGGCGACAGGCCCGAGGCCACCGCTTGGATCAAACGTTTTCAACTGGACGATCTAGCAGCATTACCGAAACATCTATTTATTACTAAACAACGAGCCCCCGGGATGAACAATTATAGATCAGCGAACGAACGAATTCGTGGCGAAACGTCGCCCTCGGTTTTGAATAAAAATCCCGAGCTCCTCGTCGATGCCGAGGGAAGCGTTCCGAACGGGGAACGAGCGAAGAAATTTGAACGCACGATCGAGGAGAGGCCGGGCTCGGTTGACGAGTTTTCAGGTCCGCTAGAAATGCGTCGGACGTCCCCGCGTATAAACTGGCCGGCTAATTTAGACCGACTGTTCCGTGAAATTACCGGGGCTCGCCGAGTAATGAGAGGGTGGACGGGGAGGGCATCCAACCCTTGGACAGTGGCCGGCTAATCACGGCCGCTCGTTAGCGAATTGAATGCGCCTCGAATCGGATCCGATCGTATCCGTGCCGGCCGGAGAGTCAAAGGACCGATTTCCACCTTGAAAAGGAACCTGTCTATTGCTGAAAAATTTTGCACGGACCTCGAACCCGCCCTGAACAACGGCTCGCTCTTCCCCGCACGCTCGTTCGATATTGCTCTCGCGTCGGGATCGCGTCGTGGCTCATTTTCCCCAGAATTGTACCCTGCCCGCTCCCTGAACGGGGCGCGATCGTGCCTCGAAGACCGGGGAGCTCGTTGGGACAGTTGGTGGATCGAGGAAGTTACGAACGCTGCAGGACGGCAGCCTCTTAAACGCCTCCGCGGAGTTTCGAGGGAAGAAGAATGGCTGGTCGGTGGAACCAGCCGCGCAAAGATTGTCGACGACTTAATGGACACCCTATATTTGCTCATTAACGGACCCTCTGTCGCGAATCCCGAGCACTTCCACAAACTCGGAGGAGGAGGAACGGCCGGGAGGAGAAGGACGCACAAAGGGACGGGCAGACGCGGCTTCGGGGGAGGAGGGAATCGAAGGATGAAGAGGATGTAGGAGGGATGCGAGGAGGAGGAAAGAGTCCCCTCGTTAGGAGTTTTGAGAGAGGAAAAGCGATATGCGCTGGAACGACGGGAATTATACTTTTCTAAGTATTCGACGGGGGCTGACTTTTAGCGTGGCGTACCGTAGCATAAAACCCTCCACTTTTTGATAACTTTTAGTCTCATTTTGGTGAAGATTCTGCAGGATACACGTGAATTCTCAAAATTACAGAGCTAGCTTTCTAAAGTTCACTTGCACTCGAATAGATCCCCTCTTTCCCCTTTTTCTTTCGTCGCGGAAAACTGTGCCCAGGAATCGAAGACCTATAGCAGTACAGCTGGTAATAGTTCTTAGCGCAGAGATCGCGAAAATCATTGACGTTCCGCGAACATATTAACGCCTACCGGTTCACGGTGAAACGTCTCGCGATTAAATGCGACGATCCATCGGCTCGGAGCCGTTCACTTCTTCCCACAAAGCGAGCGAAGAAAATCGTTCCAGTTCCCTCCTTTTTTCCTGGCCCCTTTCGCCGCTTGAAACCGCCGTCGCGACGCATTAGCGGCAATTAATATACAGGCCGTGATTTCAAGCGATACTTAGAGGCCACATTAGATTTCATATCCACGCGCAGCGATTAAATCTCGGTCTCTCTCTCTCTCTCTCCGGAACGATCTTGGTCATTGTTCCCTTCGTGGAATTATTATCACCAGGGTAATATCGTTTTTAGCCAATTCGCGGGGCCGGATCGGCTGGCTCGTTAAGAGAACGAGGACGGAGAGAGAAGTTGGAGCGAGCGACTGGCGTTCGCATTTCTCCTCGTACAGCTCGTGGAATCTGGATGATCGGCTTGGCTAATAAATACGACGATTAACATTCAAATTTCGTGCTCGTGACGGGACTTGATAATTTACGAAATCCACCGGTTGCTTCAATGTGGGAAAATAATGCTACAGAAGAGTCGCTAGAAACGTCACCACGATTCGCGGGATCGACGGAATTACCGGGTGCCTCCCTCGAATCGGGGAGAACGTGTGGCCCCCGCCCGCAAAAGAGGGGGCGCCTCTTGATCAGCCGAATACGTTATACGTGGAAACGTTCGCGGAGGCTGGTAAAAGCTGTTCTTACCTGGACAGACACGCTTTAACGACCGAACCCAAGCGCGCGAGCGAATTCCATAAATCGCGACGCATGGTGCCCCGCGATTGTTCCACGAGCAGCGTCGTAACCGCGGCCGACGAGGACGGAAAGGTGGCGAAAGAGAGAGAGAGGGGCAACGAAATTTTTCAGCGCTGTATTTATCTCCTTTCTCATCATTAAATTCACCGTATTTTACGTAACGTGGGAATCGACGGAACGGGGGAACAATGCCGCGGGTACCAAGTGTTGCGCTGGTACAGGAATCGATCGGTGAATTATTCATCCGCGTGAACGGTTCGTCACCGGGCTCTCCATTAATTACCGATGCGCCTACGGCCTGCGGGGCTTCGTTTACGTAAGCCGAGCTGGAAAAATGTCGGCGATAATGAAGCCTACGTCGCGCGGATCCTCTTAGAAACTCTGGCTGCCTCTTTCTCTTCTCTTCCCTCGTTTATCCCCGCGCGCGGCTGAGTAATTGCCAATGGAGACAGTGGGGGGGAAAAAAGGGAAGCTTGCATCCAGCCTCGTTCGATAACTCTTCGCGCAAGAGTTCTCCGGAAGACGAAAGAATTGAGAGGCGTTCCACGGATTCCAGCAGCGCCGATCAAGGATCCGTCGTTGGATTCCATGTTGCCTGGTTGGTCGATCGTCATTTGCCTCGCGATCGTCGAACGCGAAATCCTTCACAGCTATTAAAACGATCGGGATACTCTCGCGCGACCGCGAAGCATGGGCCCGGGCCCGGGGATCGGCGAAAGAAATCGAAAGCCCGCGATCCGATTTCTTCGTGAAGGATTCCGCTGGCTGCGGTCGAGATCGTCGATCATGAATATTCATGTCGGTCAGGACTTATGCAGAACGTCCTTCTCTCCCGTCGGCTCGCCGCTGACGATGTTGGAGGGGTTGCAGGGAGGAACAGAGAGGGTAGAAGGATCCCCGGGCTCGATCTCGTTCGTCTTTTTCCCCGATCGCGGGAGTTTCTTGTTCCTCGATCGATTCCCCGTATCCGTTCCCCTCCTCCGCCCCGAGCTGCGACAGCCACGAGCGCACGTTCCTACGAGCCTTTAATTAACAAGGAATCAATCAATGGCGGTCTTCATGGAATTCCGAGGGTAAAGAGAGGCAACGAGCTGGAGGGAACGCTGGATACGTGGGAGTCGTGGGAGGAACATGATGGTTGATGGTTTGCGAGAGTACGATGGATTTCCGATTGCCTACACCGTGGGAGGAAAAGAAACTTGCGGTGGAAATTTTTAAAGAGCGCTCGAGGGTCGAAGGTGAAGATTCGTGGTGCGAAGGATAATCGCGGGACTTCTCGCGCGATCCACTTGGATCGATGCCTCCGAACAGCTGGGGCACCGATTTCGTGATTAAGGAATCATGAGTGGAGTTTGTTTGCTAGCAGAGATTTCGAAACCCAAGTTGAAATTGACAAACCCCGAAGGCGAGAGCTTCGGATGGTCTGGCATTGATCCTCGAGCTTCGGTAACTCCCAATCGAACGACCCCTCGCGTATCTTTTACCCACCCCCCGCGCAATTACAGAAATTAAAGAATTCTGGGGGGGGGGCTGACACTGCGTCATCCCCAGCGGCCGATCTCCTTCCGCGATGGTCTCCATTTGATACAAAAGAGTTTGGAGACAGGCCCTCCCTTCCCCGATCTAGCGGAGGGTCACAGGGTTGCGTTTAAAGCTGGGGACACCGCCCCCTCTCTGAGAGGGTCGGCAAGGACCTCGGCAAATATTTGGTTAGTCTTTGATGGGCTTCGAGAAAGTACAAGGAGAGGATACCGACGCTGCCTCGGACGAAGAAGGCTCCGACGGGGTGGAAGAGTGGTTCGAGGTCTCGAAGGGGAGGAAAACCGTAGGTGGAGGAGAGGCCCTGGGCGCGTGCTGGGGTCCAGTTGCCAGTAGACGAGCCACGGACCGGGGAATGCCGAGCATTTTTATTGGTTCCAGCTCTCTCTCCTTGGAAATTCGACGAGCCGATCCACTGAACGGAAGGATCCACGAATCTGATCTCGTATGTAGCTGCGTGCTCCTTTCCTACCCTTAATCGACCGGGCCCGCTAATATCTAGAACGGGCAATCCACTTGTCCTTCAAGCTTTCAGACTTGCAGACAAGAATATTATAGTTTCCAATGAAGATCTTAAAAGCAAGCATTTCAATTCTACGTTTATATCCAATCGTCGAGAATCTCTCCAGAATTTCTACGGAATATTAACGAGTAGTATAATTAACGAAAGCCACTTTCAACATTTTAGCGTAATCGCCGAAATAGGGTCGTCCAGTGTCGCCTTACCGGTTCAAGGATCCTCATTATCCTTATAGCGACAGAGGCGCGGAGGCGAAGATAGGGTGGCCGTGCCCCGACACGCTCCAGAATTCTCGAGTCAAATTACCTTCCCTTTCCACTCTATGGTGCCTTCTCGCCCTGGGCTGTATTGGATTCCTAAACGCCTGTCATTTTGGTAAAAAGTACCACGACCGAGTGCTCCGCGAAATTTCCCTGACGCCGCGTAGTCTCTCCGCCGAATCGCCCGCGTTGCCGTCTCAATTATTCTCATCTCAATTTGCATCTGTTGTCGAGTTACGAACAAGCCGTGTTCGACGAAAAGATGGCATTTCTGCGTCGCGCAGGAACACCGGGGAATATTCTTCAAAAGGGGATGGGCGCCGCAGGATGCAGAGTAAATCGGTAAATTTCGAGACGTCGAAGGGAGGAACGGCAGAACGCTGGAGCTGGCTGTATGAAAACGAAAAGAGCCGGAAGTCCATCCGCGATACACGCTCCTACAATATTCATCCTCGCGGACGTAAAAGTCGAGCGCAATCCTGTAAAAATACAAGGTTTTACCTCGGAGGTATATCGGAGCCCTCCGCAGGCGGACCCACCCTCCCCCTCGCCGTACAATAACACTCCTCTCCATCCGCTTTTGTACTTTGTAAGTCAATTCGATACATGAATCGTACAATAATTCAACGAAGCTAAGGAAAACACGCTGGATATTATTCGTCCCACCTAGGAGCCACCCTTAAACCGGACTCCATATTTATGGGAACGGGGCTTAATAGGAAATGATACGTACGGAGTAACGTACCTTTCTCTCGATATAGAACGAGAAAGAATCCCCCCGCGCTATTTTCATCCCAACCATTTTGCAAAAGCCATCAAAGCTGATGGTCGAAGAATTGCGAGTAAAGTGTTCGAAAATACGTCGGCAGAGATTGTCTGAGTAGACTTCTTCGACGTATGAAATTACCAGCCTCGTCATCGTCGCGCTGCTTTTGCGTAAAATTATACCGGGTGAGAGGGGAATAATGTATGTAGTTCGCGGCGGAAGCCGGCTACTCGCAATTCCAATGAGAAAACTGAGTGCTAGGTGAGGTTCACTCGCATCTCCACGGATTTCTGTCTTCTCGCCTCTCATACATATTGTGATTACTTGTAAGGGAGGACTGCGGAGAAAGATGGCAGCCAGCTCGGTCAATGGGAAAAGAAAGCTCGGCTCTTTTCTCTAGCCACGGAGCGCCGAGAGATATTCGGGTTTTCCTTTCTAGAGTCGAGTTCGCGAAACGTAAAGCTTCGCCAGTCCTTCTAATAACTCGATTCGAGAGAAACATTTATGAATTGTGCAGAGATAGGCCGTGAGACTTGTTTCGTCGGAACTTTTCACCGCTCTAACATCCTGCAGAAAAGGGAATCGGCTTATGCCGGTGTAGTTGAAACGATCCCCGTGGATCAGGAGGATCCCGTTAATTAGAAAAATTTCGGCGCGCCCGAGAATCGGTGTAAAACGAAGAGTTGCCCGGGATGAATGCAAGCCCGGCTCGCAGCGCGAGATTAGAGTCGATTTCGGAAAGCGAGCCAGTGGATGGTCGGTGATCGATCGTTGACGGTAACGAATCGTTCCTCGGCGCTGGAAGAACGATCTTATCGGCGAAGTTTCCATTTCCGTTCGCTCTATCGTTCTCCTGGAGCCGATTCCGCGTGCCTTCTTCCAGGGCCCCCGCCGCGAATCGCCCCGTCTCTCTCCCCGATTTTCGACGCCACGTGAAATTCCTCGGCCCCCATTCTCGCGGCCCCGTCGCCCAGTCGATGCTAAATAGCAGAAACATAATTCCGTGAGTGCGGGGGAATTGCTTTATCGTGCGGAATAATGGCCCCGTATTCACGGGCCCGGCCCTCGTAACTCTCTTCCTGCTATTGCACTTTTCGAAGATTGCACGTGGCTCTCGAGGCTCGATCGACGAGCGATCGGCCGCCGTGCTGCTTTGCATCGATCGCCCCGCGAAAGGGGCTGGCTTGAGAACCGAACGTTCCCGAGTGTTCCCATTTTTTGATTCGTCGAGGGACGTGAAAATTGATACTCTACGCGGGTGGATTATTTAGTAGCGTCTTAGTAGAAGCTGCACGACGCGCCCTGAGAAGCCACTTAGTTAAGCGACAAAGGGGAATCGACGAGACGATCGAGACAGTAGTAACTACGTACCTGATACGTCCAGCAACTGGGAGTCGTTATTTAATTAGCGTGGAAACTCCTGGGAATCGCGTTGCCTCGACTGGACGACGCTGTGTCGAATATTTCCTTGACGACGCAACTGTTTTACAGAGGTAAGCTTCGGATCGATGAACTTTTCGGGTTCAAGGAACAGCGCGCTACTAAAAGAATCGATTCCCCCCTCGAAAGTCGCGTGGCTCCGTTTCGAAGGATTCGAAATTTCTACGTCGCGCTAATGACAGAGGAGTCTACACTCGCAGAGGGAGCAGCGAGTGTGAGAAAAATTGTTGAGAGAAATTCTCTTGACTCTAAGTGACGGTGATGGACGAGCGCGAGTGCCAGGGAACGCTTGTAATAATATCAGCTCTATTCTTCATCCGGGCACTTGAAAAACAAACCCCTGCCCCCCCCTTACCTTGCGCGGGTAACCACCGAAAATCCCATGGAAATCGCCGATTGCTCGTAATCGATACGCGCACGATAATAGCGAGTATAATCCGTAACTAATTAACACGCCACGTCTAATCACCGTCAGTCGTCCGAGCAATTAGGGCCGATTACGCGCCACGCGATCAGGAATATTTTATCGGGGCAATTACGCCTCGTAATAAAGTCTCATCCGGCGGGCACCAATCAGCGAAACGATCCGGTCTCCGGACCCGGATCGTCCGTTCGGCCGCGGAACGGGTAATTAAAAGCATTGTCGGGGCACAAAAGCCTTGAACACGGGGGCGCAGGAAGGGACGTGAAAGAGGAGAGAGAGAGAGAGAGAGAGAGAGAGAGAGAGAGAGAGAGAGAGAGAGCAGACGGTGCCCTCCGTCCATGCCAAAGGCCGGATTGGTAATTACAAAGTGCGATCTAAATCAATCTTGATTACACGGGAGACGCTGCGTCCACGATTTACGTAATACAAAAAGACACGGGATTGCGTGCTATCGCGGAGCGATTACGCCTGATCGTTAAATAATTGCGCAGGTCGCACGAATGTCGAATAGACTGTTTCGTTAATTAGCCCCAGAAATACCCGCGCATATGTACGAGTACCTACTTGGTCTAATACCGAGTAGAAGAAAACATTGCGCTAGACGCCAGGGAGGACGTAGTTCCGAACTTGAATTTCCACGGAGACTCGAGGGCTCGGCTTCATTTTTCACCCCCCGCGCGCGCAGGGTTTTCCACGAGAGGACTCGGTTTTATTCGCTCTCCGGTGGGGGCTCGCGCAAATTGCCTAGGTATCGACTCGCGGCGGACGATACAATCGCTCTAACGTACGGGCGTTTCATTTGTATTCGGCCGGAGGGTAATGGCACGGGCTTTGATGTTTCTTGCTGACGCGCCTCGGAGCCTTTTCCTTCCCCGAGACCTCCCTTTCACGTTCGCCTCGTGAGACTGATCTGAATGCGTGCTACGTATCCGCCGATCCCCTGCTCTCCGCTTCGCTGAAATAGCCGTGGACAGCCACAGGCCACCCCTTGACGCGCCTTTCCACCCGACTCGGGTAAAAAGTCGCGCTCTATACGCGAGCAACCCTCCGCGATAGCCTCTTGCTTGTGGAGGATCTATCTGATTCTCGCTGAATCCTCGCACCTTCTCCGGTAACATTTTATCGTCTGATATTACCGACAGTATTTAACTTGCGCCTCGCTGGATTCGGAAGGCGCCCTCGCTAGTCGCTGGCTCCCAGAGGAGCGTCCGTTCCAGCAGTTGTTCCCCGCTCCATCGGTGGAGTCGATGCAAATCAGTCGGCGCTGAGGATCGACGGTGGCATTGTGGCTACCGAAGCCCGTTCCTCTTTCTCCTTATTTATGCACTCTCCCTGGGAGTAATTGTTTCCCTCGGAGACGATAGCCTCGGCCTGACGCGCCGCCTGAAAGCCACGGATCCGCGCGCGTGTCACCGCGGAAGCCTCTCTGTCGTCAACTTCTTCTGCCTCTCACCCGCCCCTCTGTCCTCGCCGCGAGCGGAATCCACTCTGGATTCCGCCGGCGCGGGTTTTAATTGCCCGTTTCGGCTGGATTCAATCGACGCTCGGGCATCTTGCCTGGGATCGCTCTTGCGGCCCAGGAATCCAAGGGGCGCAGCTAGACCGTCTCGTCGGGATATGACGACCGGTGGACACTGTTAATAACTCCCGAGCGTCTCGGTCATCCCTTTCGTCGCTGTTAATTAAAGCGACGCAGACCGACGGCGGAATCGAACTATCGGGCTGGTCGGTTTATCGCGGTTTTCAGGGGAGTACTCGGAGGAGAAGCGTGTTTTACGATTATATGCGCGATCAGAGATCCCTCCGTCGAGCACCGACAGCCGCGCATATAAAATAAATATCGACGGACGGGAAAGGGAGCGGTGCATGTAAACGACGGTGCCGAGGAATCGCGAGATACACCGGCCGTAATACGCGGGACGGAAAATAGCGGCAATACCGTTGAGTGGCTGGAATGGTGGAATGAGGGGGGGGATCCTCTCTGAGCCTAGGATAAGGATTTGCTCCATGGGGAAAGGCTCGTGCGAGTGGCACATGCGGGAATGCATATGCAGGGAACAGCGACGGCAGGTGCGTCGTTTTCTGGCGCCTCGTCGGGCACCGTTTACGGAAGCTCACCCCTTGGCTGGAACACCCTTCTCCTCGTACAACGAACGCTCCGTGCAATGGCACTTCCCATAAGTTTCAAGACTTTCCAGAACTGGAGGGTAGTCCACGCAATTACGTTCCCACCGTTATGCCTGAAGTTGCTTCCCAGAGGCTTATGGATCTCCGTCATCTCCGTTAGACGATGGAGTGTTTAAAAGAAGAATCGTGCAAGCTTCGAAGTAGCGGATAGAGATGGTAGACGAATGGAAAATGTCTCCGAATCTCTGCTCCCCGTGCAGGGAAATTCTTTCGATATTCCCGTGGACAAGGGTGCCAGGATGGTCGCGACACGCTGCTGAGAGTTCGAGGGGCTCCGTAGCCCACCCCCCACCCCTGCCCAGATCAATAATACCATCCCGATTCGGCGCATGTGCGGCGGGACATCCCCCGAGCTGGTTTCCACCCCCGACGAACTACGCTCCGAACGCGCTGCACCCCTCCATGCAACATTCATAGCGCCATCAATATTATACGCGCGAAATAATAACCTGTGCATTTATTATGAGGGGGTGGCGAGCATCCACCCTGCCGTGCTGGCTCGAGAGCTTTCTGAAAGGAAGAGGCACAGGCGACGGGGGACGATCAATTACGCGTGTAAACTGTTATGCAAATCGATTGGTCCGAGGCGAGAGGTCGCTGAAAGTGATGGATCGCCGGACAGAAGTTTCGTGAACGCGGATGGTCGACGTCGACGCGGGGTTAATCGTGTAAATCCCAGGGAAATTGCTTCCTTCGAGTTCTATTTCACTGGATCGAGTTTACTTCGCAGACCGCCACCAGAAGCTCACTTCGAACGCATGTGAAATAGTTAAACGTCAATGTCCAGAGACAAGCTTACCGAATTCTGCTAGAAAAGCGTCATTTAAACGCCTGTTTAGGAAACGGACCAGGGATTATTTGACGGGGTAATCGTTACAATCGAGCACTGCTAACCTGGACGTGGAAAAAGGGGGAGCGACGTTAATCTTGCCCGCGTCGTTGTCCACGCACGATGTTTGCATTAGAACAGAGATGATGAGGGAAGAGGAGAGAAGTAGTTACGTCATAAAATCTTTATCACCGGTCAGGCATCCCCGAAAACGATCCTGTCACGCTTGTAATCTCGAATCCTCGAATTCCCTCATACCTATCTGCTCGTCCTTCCTTTCCTTCTCTTTTTACGATCGTCGATGAAAACGAGATACACGGTTCCCACCTATCCCCGCCGGCTCGACGGTCCTCGCTCCTATGTGGCGCACCGTGCACCGTTTATCATCGAGGAACGGGACTAATTTATGGACGAACGGACTACTTTTTAAAGCACGCACTTCTGGGGACCGATGGCCGACCGGATGATACCCGTGGCGGCCATATCCGACACGCGAAAGCATCCGAGAATCATTAGCGGCAAAATGACTCCGCCTGAGCCGAAGGACGCTGCGGACCTTTCGGGGAATTCGTTCGCCGTTCATATAATAATCACGTATCGCGATGGAAAAGGGGCACGAGGACGAGGGGAGGTGGGGGGGGGGGCAGCCGGGCGGGCGGGCGGGGGTCAGGAGAGAAAAGGTAGAAAGGGCCCAGTGAAATAATTGCCGCCGCGGAACGGCGAATGACCGTTTATTTCTTAATGAGCCGACCGCGACGCCTCGTTCTCTCCTCGTGGATAAGTCGCCGGATGAAAACTGGTCCCCCCCAAAGGGGATGAAATGTCCCGGGGTAATTATGAAATTCGAATAGGTGGCTGGCTTTTGATGCCGCGTCCGCCAGATAAGCGATTCGCGCTCCGTCTATCCGAGGGGAATGAATTTTGGTGGTTGCTGGGCCTGATACTCCAGAGACTCCTTTCTCTTCCCTTTTCCCCTGATAACTCTGTCCAACGGTGTCGTTAAACGGCCCGTTTTTAGCGAAATCATTTTACAGAGGAACTCGGGCGCATTGGAGGTTTCGAGATTGAATATATTGCGTGAATGGAGTCTTGTTAATGGCGAGTGAAAAGTGGTAAAAACTTCTTGTATTCTCGTGCTTCTTAGAAGGTATGAGAATTTTAGATGGTAACAAGGTGAGGGCTTAATTTCAAGGCTTGCCTGAAGGTGTAGAGGAATGAAATTATTAGACAAAGCGGAGCCTGCTTCCGAGGGGTTAAATTATATAATGTCTCGTAGCGAATGGTTTCAGTGAGAACCTTATGATAAGTTCCAACGAGGATAAAGCTCGAATAAGCACAGAGAGGATAAACCGACAGCTGAGATTGCAGCGCAAGCGACTCGATCACCGCCTCCCCGCCCAACCCCCATCCCCTCCGGCGCATTTATTTCGTCGTTACTCTGCCCTGGACCTTGTAAATCAGCAGGACCGTTCGCGAGATGTTTTCCCGGACTTTCATGAAAATGTAAAGCGATTGGACGTGAAACCAGCCGATACTCCCACTGCAAACCACCCCTCGCGAGATATTTTTCTTTTCTCTCGTCGCCCCATTCCCTGCCCGCTCCTCGTCGCGAGACCAAAAGGGCACCGGTTTATTCGCCCCGGCCCCGATTCGATGGACGAATGTATAAGGAGAGGAATAATTTTCTGGGGTCGCCTGTTTCTCTCTTCTCTCTCCCGCGCGATCAGCAACGGCCCCGAGGAGGGGCACTCGATCGTGCTTGGGGTGATTTTATGGGATCTGGCACGGATCAGAGGCACGGATCTATCCCCGCATTCCGGTTTTTCCGAAACGCCTAAGCCCGCACGCTGTCCGTCCCGTTTCCACTCTTTGCATCCGTCCTCCCCGAAGAGACTCGAGCACCGGGGGACGCTCTCGAGTCCGCCCTCGCGTCGCTGAATAAATATATATGGGCTGATTAGCCCTGCTTGGCTTCGATCATGCGTTTCGTCCTCCCTCGGTCGGCTTCGTTTGCATTTCGAGAAGCGTGGTGACGTCAACCGGGGCGCTCGAGCCACGTTCTGTTCGCGCGGACTAGGAGCTTCTCAGCTAGCGAACACTTTCAGTGATTCAGTGACGAAATACCAAATGGTAAATCGCGGTCCGCTTTTGCATAGGGCACAGCCTCCACCGCCTCCAGAAATCTCGCTGCCGATCCCGTCGGTTGGGCCGTGAAATCCCCGCAGCTGGCCCGGTTAATTTGAATTTAACGCGGGGATCGAGGCGCTCTGATTAATGCCCGAACGTCACCGGTGCCCGAGATCGCGTCGCGGACCGTCGATGGATCGGTCCCCGGCGAGCCGCGGCGATCGCGGCCGATTCGGCTGTCGTTGACGCACAGTCAACTGCTCTCTTCTAGAGGAAAAAGGAGGCAGCTACGTAGGCATGTGGCAAATTGCCGCCGCTGCCAGTTCGAAGGGACCTCTTTCCCTTTCCCTCTCGGTGCGCGCGCGAAGGAGATGGGGGGGCGCTGCCGACGGAGAGAGGCGGAGAGGAAGAGAGGGCCGAGGCGGCGGTGAGGAGAAGGGTGCACCCGCAGGCCGAGGTGGAAGGAAGGCGGGCGGGTAATCTGTGATTCAAAGAGAGCGATCCATCTTGCGACATGCCAACATTCAATCGTCGGCATTTGTTTGTGAAATCAGTCCCGAAGGACTCATCCCTCGGCCTTGTCCAGCCTCTCCGTGCCTCTTCGCTCCGTCTGCGGAGACACGCCGCGCGCTCGCCCCGCGAAAATTGCGCGGGCTGCCAGGAAATTGGAGGCAGAGGACAAGAAGCCGTTCTTTCATAACAATTATAGAGGAATGCTTCGTATAGTGGGGCCGAAGCACTCGGCTGCCGAACACTCGGTGCGATTGAGGCTCCACCGTAATCTCCACTGTAAATATTAAAAAGAGGTTGAAAAGAGAGCAAGGGGTGGAAAAGCGGCGGGAACAGTGAAATGAACTGTAAAGCGGAATGCACAGACTGTAAAGCTCGCCCTCCGCGGAAAACCATGAACCCAGGGCGAGGGGAAAGTCGGGGCAGGGGTCGGGACCACCCTCGACTTTTCGTCGGTCGATGATCTTTAAATTAAGTGAGCCGGCTTATGACGCCCGTGTAAAGTCTTTCGGGGGTGGATTTTCACTCGCGAGCAACGGGAGGAAAACGGGTCGTGAAACGCGTGGCGAATGCGGCCTGACGAGCCACCCCACCTCCTCAAATGAATCAAACGCACCCTCGCCGTTGCAGGACATACATTAGGCTGACACGCCGCTCGGAATGCTGACTATTCCCTCGGAAACAGAGAAATAAGAACGTTTCTTGGGGGATGGAAAAAACGGGAAAAATGTTCCCACTCGCCCAGGGTAAAGCGGGGAAACCATTCCTCCGCGCGACTACGAACTCTGGGTATCGCAGGCTTGGGCATAAGGCAGCTCCGCGCGTCCACTCCTCTGGGGTGAATTTTATTTCGTCGTTTTTATCGAAATCGTAAATGTGGGTCGAATGAAACTCGATTAGAATTTTACCGATGGGAGACCAGCACTGTCGGGTGCGGAATGATACGTTGATGCTCGCGTGAGGGGGAGGAATATTCCTGATGGATTCGTAAAAAAAAAAGAAAGTGCTCGAGTCACCCCTGGAAAATAACACGAAACCGGGACACGGGCGCGCGACATACGGCCGTGGCGGCGTGCGGCGTTAAAAAATCATAAGGGTGCCGTTTTCCTCGTGGTCACACCCCCTCCCCTTCGACCACTTCGAACGGTGGACTTTTGAGTTCCTCGTAGACATCGCTTCCAAACCAGTAGCCTTTCTTCTTTTTAAAGCCATGCCCACACTGAGAGCATCCTTTGATCTTTCATTCGTAAAATTAGAAGTCATTTAAGAGAAAGACTTTGGATCGCCAGGGTTAAGGAGATTGTGTCTAGAGTATCCAACGGAGGGTGGATGATAAATTTCTGTTTAGACTACTTGGAAAGTAAACCGCCAACAGAGTCGTTCACGTTTAAAGGTGGATACGTCCGCGAGGTTATAAAAAACTGGAGATTCACCAGCAGCGGGCATGAAAGTGCAAAAGGTTAAGGGATTCCGACTGGTTGGGGTAGTTCGTCGCGATGTTTTCGTTCGGCGGGGAGGGATGCTCCATCGTGGATGGCAACATAATCCTCGATAGAGGGCTGTGACACATGGGAGCATGGGGGATGTCTTATCTTCATATTACATACACGCGATGGTTCTCAACTTGGAGCACTACTCGCGTATTCGTCGTCGAATCATACCTCGCGCAATCTTCCCCGAGCTGTCGCGCTTCCCTCGGCGAGGATCTCGCTCGGAGGCGGCGCGCAGGAATTACCCAAAGAGCTTCGTCCGCCGCGAACAAAGTCCTCGACGTAGGAGATCCGACGCGAGAAGAGTCGCTTTAATCTCTAAATGAAAGTTCTCGCGACACTCTCCCCGATCGAAGGATAACGCCGTCGGGCCTGTCGCTTCGCGAAATCGGGATTCTATTACTCTGAAAGTACAGGAGAGCCGGTAAACAAGCTCGTGAAAGGGGATGGATCCGCGTGGATCACACGTGCTGCGTGGCGCGACCGGAACACGCGCGCCTGGACACGCATTCGAGGCGATTTCAGTGACTCGGAGGATGGTTTATGAGCCGTAACCTTCCTGCCCAACCCCACCCCCGTGGCGGACCACCCTTTGGACAGAGAAACGTGACTCCATCCCCCTCTAAACTCGATCCAATATATTAGGGCTGGCTTCCGCGAGGAGAGACCATCCACGCCTGCATCCTGGATCGACGTCTTCCAGAAACTTTCCTGGACTTTGGAGGCCGAGGGACGGTGGTGGGCTCAGAAAGCGATCCATTTCATGAAAATCTGAGCTGCACGAACCCGTCGTTTTTTACCTGAATTCGAACGGGCAATAACGGGATGATAATCCGTGAAACTGAATCAAGGAAAGCAGAGGGGCAAATGCTTTCGTGCACCGTGAATTTGACAGTGAAACGACTCGTGATAAAGAAATTAGGGTGGCAGTGGGGCAGGCGATAACGCACGATCCCCTTTTTCGTTCGGCTTCCACTTTCCCCGGTATATTCAGGGTTCCACGTATTCCCCTGGATTGATCGGGCCAAGGGGTTTCGCCTCGGCTCGTCCAGACGCTTGGGTTGGCAACTTTGAAGGATATTTTTTATTCATGTGACGTGTTTGAGGGCGCGGAAAAAACACATTCTCCCGATCCGAAGCTGGAATCGAACCGAGGGAACCGTATGTATGTCCTTCCATCCCCGCAAGACCTTCAATTTTAAAATTCCCTTCGGCCGAGGCCTCGGTATTCCTCCGCCTTTCCATCCCCCTCGACCTCCGCCGAGAATTTTGATGAATTAAGAATCTCCAAGTTTCGCCGAGGAAGACGGTACGCGCAACTCTCCGAGAATTACGGAGCCAGGAACAAAAGGGGAAGGGAAGTTGAGATTCTCCAATCACCTTGTTCTCCTCTGTGAAATGTTGCCGTTGCTAAATCTCCCTTATCGTGCCGTCTAAGAAAACTGAGAATAATCTCGCGCCGTGAAAACCATGGGAAAATACTTGGACAGTGGAAGGTACAGTGGAAGGGTTTTCCATCCACCTCGGAGGGTGGAGTGTCAGCTGGTGTCCCTCGCAGGTGCTCCATCAAGGTCCGTCGAAAAAAAAGCTCTCTTACTAATTGGTCACTCAAAATCGAAGGGAAAGGAGATCCGGGAAAGTTGCGAGACGCGACCGCTAGTCCCGCGGGATATCAACGAAATTCTACGGATCGGGGCTCTTTCAAATATTTAACGGCAATATCCAATTTCGCCTTGCACAGCCCCGTGTCTGCTCGCGGGGTAGATACGACCTCGTCATTCGGCTAAAAGCTGTTCTTTATCGTCGCGAATACGTTGAAACACTCGGGGCACTTAGGCGATCGATTACCCTTCACATAGGAAGATTAAACATCTTATGCAAAATTAACTTAGCGCGAACTGAATTTCGTTAGCGAGCAGTCCGTGGCCACCCCCTTCTTCTCTGTTTAAACGTATCAACTGAAACTGTTAGTTTCGTCGTTTCAGAATGACGTATCCGCTCCTTCGTGGAGCCGCACGGGTACACGTCGACGCGAGTTCGCGGAAAGCCGAGGGTACCAGTGAGAAGACGCATTATGACGCGTCGGTTGACGAGTGAAGGGGTCTACCAGCCGGGTTCAGGTTGGAAGAAGAAGCCAAATGGAACTTCTAAATGGGTAAGATGTAAGAGTTAACGTTCGGGCAGGAAGGAAGAATTAGGTGTCTGATGTATGAGACGCCGTCATCCGGTCGCCTTCCGGCGAGGCATGCTCGGCGCAAATGAAAGAGACATTTCCCTCGCATCGCTTTGGAAAGCACGATTAATCTTGGCTGATGATAGGCGAAGCTGAATTTTCCCAGTAATTAATTATATGTCTCCGCAAGCTAAATTAAAAATTCTCCCTTCCTTCCAAACTTCTCGATTCAACGTAATTCCTAATCTCGAAAATGAAGGCTCTCGGGAAGTGCCGCGAACCTCGCAACTACCCCGAGTGCACGAGAGAAATACCTAGGTACATAGATGATTACAATGGCTGTTAACGTAAAACGCAAGACTCGACGAGAGAGAAGAATGTGACACGCACTGTTATTAAATCTAACCCCGAAATTCCCCCGGCTAGAGGACGTCAAGAACTAGTTGATGGCCTCCCCACACCCCCATACCCGTTCCCATTATCCCCCGAGAAAGAAAAGTCATCATATCTCTTGTTCAGCCGCGCTAACTTTGCAGATTCGATCCCGCGATGTCGACAAGCAAACGCTCGAGCCTGGGCGAACGGGGGGTGGATGGGGCAGGGTGATGCATGTCCCGTGTACCATTGGGCGGGCGCGGACGGGGGTGGGGAAGGGTAGGCGAGGGGTGCCGAGAACGTGATCCTGTGACTGATCCGTGAAAGCGTGAAAGGGTTTCCACTCCTTTTTCCACCCCTTTATCCACTCTACGAGAACACGGGGGTGTCGCGAGGCGACGATCAATCACCCTGTACCACCATCCACCGATGCACCCCTTTCCTGCCGACTAACGTTAGTCTCCCCCTCCCCCTTTCTGGCCATCAGGGTATTCACACAGAGGCTTTCCACTGATATGGCAGAGCGTACGTCCCACCTCTTCCGCAAATACACCCCCCCTCGCTGCTCCTCATCTGTCTACATCATAAGTTCGTTGCTTCCATCGGTTCTCTGTAAAACGGAAGGAGGGGGCCTAATTCTTGGAGAATTCGTTGCATCCCTTTCACTTGTTCGAGGGCACGAAATCACCACACCCCCACGGACGAAATTCATTCTAAAAAAAGGTCAGGCGAACGTAGCCTCTGAAGCCGCGTTCCCGACGCAGAGAACACCCGCGCTTTCTTTCGAGGTGGTGTTAATGACAGTGCGGGCGAAAGGGAGGAGGAGGGGGAGAAAGGATTAAACGAACGATCAAAGGATCGTAGGCAAGTGAGCACGCACTGGAAATCGTGGCTGAAAGATACCCAATGCCGGTTTTACGGTCCGTGTCCGTGTCCAAGGGATACTAAAACTAATGTATTCATGAGATAATTATTTCTTGCATTCATTACGGGGCTGTAAAGTTTTTATTGGCCCCGGGGAGGCCGGGCTGGCGAAGCACGAGGCACCCTTACAAAGTAGAGAGAGGTGAAGCTCGACCCACCGCCTCTCTCCGCGTCTTCCCCCCTCTCTCTCTCTCTTCTCCTTTCTTCGTTTACGACACATTTAAGGACAGTCCTTAGACTCGAATCACGCGGTCGTATCGATAACCCGAAGCTCCCGCGGTCCAGGCGCGATATCTCGAATGCTAAAAGCATTCTTTAATAATATTTAACGAGGGATCGTGGAAAATTTAATGCCCCGAAATGGAACGGTCGGCCCGCGGCCCGGTATAAAAGCTCTACCTCTGATTGTTCGGGCTTTATAGCGTCCGCGTCGGATGCAAAACGGTGGCTAATCGAGTAAGCGGTCACGGTGCCCGGAGGCATTCGCGGCGCCCGGCAGCTTCTCGCGGGTTTTCCTCGGCGTGTGCGCGAGCACGGAGGGAAAAGAGCAAAGTGAGGGAAAAGAGGGCGGCGAGGGTGTCCCAGAAGGACGGCGACAAGGGCGGAATATCAACGAGGAGACGCCAGCGTCCAGGACAAAGGGCGTTATTCCTTCCGGTAGCTCTCCCCGGAAAGGGGAAGATACATCAACTCCTGTGTCATATAAAAATGTGTTTATGCGCCGTGCACGGGGAATGAAAAACACCGGAGAACCTTCCGAGACCTGGTCCGCGAGCAGAAGTACTCTGGAAGGAGTATCCTCTACGCTGGAACAGAGCACACCTACGAATTGCTCGCTGGTTTCCTCGTGGGAAGGCGTGAGTATCAAATTTGCATACCTTAAGGGTACTAGCGAAAGAACCTTTTTTTCAAAAAAACCTCTTTAATCATTCGTCTGTTGCGATACATATAAATACATATTTTTTACCAAACAATCATGCTTTTTAAAGCTTATGATGTTAACATACTTTGTGTGAAAGAACAAGTCTCAGCTTCGATTTGTTCCTTTGTAATTAATTGAAAAAGAAATGCGTGGTACCTACCCTTAAGATCGCTGGATAAAGTCCGGTAAAGAAATGATTGAAAACCATGAATCTTGAGCAATCGCAAATCAAAAGCGAGTAACGAATACGATTGTTGTATAGCGAAATGTGTAACGAGGGGTTCTTAGAAGCGAGGAATGGCGAAGAAGTCTCGCAAATACGATTCCCGAGGAATCAGTTTCGAGAATCGTGCACAAAGGCGCGGAGAATCTAGCGACTAGCAGAATAGGGTGGAAAAGGGACGCGACGGCAGCGTGCGGAAGAATGGAATCGACGGGGCGAAAATCATGAAGGCCGGAAACGGAAACGAGGCTCATCGTTATACACCACCGTGACGTCACCCTAGGTGAAGTCCATTCTACTGAAAACGCCTCTTCGGCTGCAGCCAATGGCGGGGCAGATGTACGGAGGAATAATTTTTTAAAGGGTGCAGCGGGGATTTCTCGAAGTATGCGAGTCGTAGGTGGGCACCACTGGTAACATCGCGATCATAGGCAAAGAAACGCGAAGGGAGGGGGAAAGGAGGCGATAAGAAGGGTAAAGAAGGAGGATCGATACAAAGGGCAGAGACGTCAGGATTTGGGATTTTCGCACGTGTTTCCAGCCCCGTCCACGCGATTCCCGTAATCCCGGGGCGCCCGTTCCCCACCCCTCCCGGGTCGCCGCGGAGGCCCGACCACTCGAGATTTCTTTCTCCCGTGTAAAAAGGAACGGAATTGAAATCGGCTTTTCGAAATTGCACAGCAAACCCCCCGTATCCAGCTCCCCGGAGAGGGAAATGCAAACACGGCTTTGCTGAGCGGGCAACTCGAGACGAGAAGGGCGGGCGAATCGTGGATTTACAAGGACCCCGAGGGGAGGTGGAGGGTATCGTGGATATCCGGATTCTCGACCCCACGATTTCGAATCCAAAGCGAACCGAAGAACGAGCGATCTCTTTGAACCCTTACGAATCCCTTTAACCGGGTGTATTACCGAAGTAACGCGGGCCTTGCGCGCAAGCAATCTAAACGAACAATTTCCGAGGGAGACACCGTTTTTAGGTGACTTAAATGGAATTTCATATTTTTTAGTGCTGGTTCAAAAAATTCTTTGGGAAGGAGGAACTTTACGAAACGCTGGGACTTGGTTTCGAAGTTGGTAGATTAGAAAAAGGGGAAGCTATATCTTGGGGATCAATTTCGCTCAACTCCGATAATATTAAATGAGACTTAAGTGTTAAAACTAAAAAATTCCCGCGTGATTAACTAGAAATATGAATTTCGCGCGGAAAACGAAAGGAAATCGGTTGTGGCGCCCTCTCGTTCTTGTTCCTTGAACTCTACCATAATACTCGCGATTCGTTTAGCTTTAAATCTCAACCGTTAAAACAGGGATCTGTTGGAATTGTAAAAATAGTTTTTAAATAACAATTTCGCGAACTTACCTTTTTGACTATATCCATTTGTATCCTTGCACATTCACTGATATTTATTTGTGATAGTCAACTTTTCTACTTTTCTGATATGTTTCTCACTGTTTCTGGCACACAATCCACACAGATTAAAATAGTTAAGAGGAGGAGCACAGAATAAGTAATAACACTTTGTAGTATAAAAGTGAGGAAAAAAAATGTAACTGAACGTTGTGAAGTTTTATATTGAAACGGAGAAACTTTCACATTGATTTTAAAAATTATTTATAGAAATAATATCCATATATTTTTAATATATTAATATCTGCACATTGAATCGTCTTGCGTATACGTTTATATCTCTTCACAAACGTTTCACATCACATAACGTTTCTCTTCGACACTTCATACCATTGTTAGAACAACACAGTCTGAAGTACATTCAACGACAGCCTCTGTTGAACTGATCTTCCCTTCCTGGCTTTCTGCGGAGGATATCTACGTCAGGGTATACCCAATACATTCCTGACCAATCGTAGGGAAGTATCAGCCACTCCCTAGGTCCGTGTCCTCCGTCACAAATGTTAGAAGGGGTAGCAGCTTTTATAAAACACACTGTATGGCGGCTTTGAAACGGAGCATGCTCCATTGGCATATTCTAAATCCCAAGCTCAAAGGGGTGTGCCCTACCGAGTCTGCCTGGGACGAAGGGAAGGGTGCGTATCTTCCATCAACGACACCGGGGAGGGAGGGAGGGATAGGTTTTATAAAACACATCGAGATGGTAGGAAGACGGAGCATGCTCCGTCAGAATATTCTAAACCCCACATCCAAAAGGGGTGTGCCCCATAAATTCTGACTGTGCGTAAGAGAAAGAATTGACCGAAATGCATCTCCATTCTAAAGATCAACTTCATTTCCTTGTACGTGCAAAATTCTGCATTGCCTTAATTATAAATATATTCTCATACTTCCATGTAATCCTAAAGCAGCATACATTAATTCATCCGAAACTATACAGTGATGAAAAATGATAGAAAATAAAAGCAGATGGTCAACTCTTTCCCAACTGCAACTCCCTTTTTTAACAGCTACCCCTTTTTTGGGATCAAAGGGGTGACTGGTACCCCTTTCAAAGGGGTTAAAGAACAAGGGGAAAAGGGTAACTCAGTGTAGCAGAAAAAAATTGTAGTATGTGGGGTCCCAGCTATACATCACATTTATCGCAAAAGCGATAATTTTTGTAGATATAACAAAACAATTTAAGTATTTACAAGTACTGTAATACAAATGGCATAATATTTTTTCAGGTTAGATCACGTTTAAAAAGAATTATTAATCTGCAGCGTAATTAGTTTCTCAAATAAATTCTATCGAGAATGTTATTTAATAATGATGATTTATAAATAATGAAGAACCAAATGCTAACCTCAATTAACAACACCGAAACATAACCTCAAAGATCAGAATCTCTGAAATTACGGATACTCAATAATATTTCGCAGAAATATTAAGTCGTTTATTAGCAGAGATCGCGTAATGTATAATAATAATATTTCGTTAAAAAAATACTTATTAATTACCACACATGTATATATGTATATACAAATCCACTTTCTGTCATAGATCTTGAAATTAAAGGATACATAAAAGCTTTCTATAACTAAACATTACCAGTCATTATTTCCTTCAACATCGTAAAATAGTAATATACAATATAGTAGCATACATTTCACTCTATAAAATTTTATTTGACACGAGAACGACAGAGAACGAGAAGTAGAAACTTTCTTTATCGACACAACCACTTGCAGCAGGCATACATGAATTTCATACGCGCGTATGTATAGTCTTCAATTTCATATGCAACTGCGAGTAGTCTGCTAGGAAACAGTGAATGATAATGCAAATTAAACTGACATAATACTACCGAAAAAATGACGCTATATCACTTCGGGAATTGTTTAGCATTGGTCTACGTTCCCTATTACCTGACCTACAAATATTCAGGCCTGTAAGTATGTTTCATTTGTATCTAACCTAAAACTCTAACTATAATTAACTATAATTCCCATCTAATCTCTCCTCACCCCAAAGTCTTGCTTTCACAACAATTCGTAAAGTTATTAAACGATCGTAAACACAAGTTTGTAAGAACCCCATACGTACTTTCAGATCCGAGTACGGTGCATTCTGGAAATGTATCCAAGCTGGGGGTATTTATATCTTCACGCAGCTAATAAAAATGCTAGCGCTTGCGACGTTCTTTCCCACAGCTGATAATGTGGGAGATGAAGGCTTCGACGTAGTCGGCGTAAGTGGTCGCAAAGTTAAATCATTTCTAGCACAATGTTCGTTCACCACGATAACACGAGATTTCACTTTTCAGGAATTCTTAAAATCTTCCATAGACTTAGCTGATTTAGTAGGAATATTGTTAGTATTGAACAGTATACCTGGTAAAGGACACGCCAAGGTTTTAACTGCCGGAATCGGATGGGCAGGAGCGGAAGTGCTTCTCACTAGATTCCTTTTGCTGTGGGTGGGAGCGAGGGGCGCAGAATTTGATTGGAAGTACATACAAAAGAGTCTTGAATCAAACATTAATTTAGTAAGTAACGTAGCTTTGTCTATAGCGTATAAAAGCAGCTGTGTTTTAAACATTCTTCTGTTTCTAATATGTCCAGGTGCAACATATAACAACAGCGACGCTTGTATGGCTGTGGTCGCGACACGACTTGAAGCGGGGTTTAGTTCCTGTAGTAGTTGGCATGCTTGTGCTTACCGTCTACAGACCACTCATCTTAGATTTTCTCACAACACTGTTTTTAACCGGCCCATGGTCGACTCTCGTTGTTAAAGCTATCACTACTTTCGTCATGGGGGCTACGACGTTACACATATACGCAGGCCTCGCTCATTCAATTGGTATCTTTTAAAGAATAGTATGCGCGTACTTTTCTAGCAGTAAGATACTTTCATTGTAAGTCCTCTTCTCGATTTCATGCCGCAGCATTGTGTGCATTAGAAAGTAAATTGTTACTGGTACTGTACGACACAAACTCGTCAGTGTAAACAACCTTTTATTAAGTTACATGTTACATTCTGATACTTAAATTTAACTTCCTTTTTAAACCAAATCAATTTCCTCTGTACGTACGATCATCTACGTGCAATCCTAAAAACCTAAGAGGAGAATGTACGAATAAACATTTACATTAACTCATCACACATGTTAAATAAATATTTTAATATATTACTACGTTGAAGGTATGGCTTTCTATTCTCTGATATACCCAACGTGCTTTCTGTGTACGTACATTTGGACCGTCGTACAATTCGCGAATTTATAATCGATTCATATTTACGAAATGTTTCAGAAAATATATCACATCTGTGTGAACGCAATGGCATATTTATATCGCAGAATCTTGAAAATACTGTCTTAAACCATCGAAGTTGAACTTAGAAGAACAGAAGCGTGAATATAGATTTGAGTACAATTATTCACAGACTACAACAATAGATGCTCGCTTCGTTACGAACGCTGGTTCCTTTTAAGTTTTACATTTTTTTGGAGTGTAACGCAACGTTTCTAGAAATGGAGCTGCCTTACTTCGTATCATCTTCTAATATTGTACATATTCTTAGCAACAGTCTTTATACATACACATTGCACACTGAACTCCTTATGACTACAATAATACGAAACGATGTATTGGGTTAGTGAATATGAAATTGCCGATCGTTGATAGCGTAAAAGTTCCACCGTTTATGGTGGGTATATAAGAACTCCTAACGCTGGCTTACGACTCGAGAATTGTCGCAGAAACTGAAAAAAAATAAAGTAGTTAAGCAAAAAATATTTTCAATCAAGCTTCTTTACATAAAGCGACAATTTCATATGCGCGAAATCAATGCATCGCTTGCACCAACTATATTAATTTATGGGACACGGAACGATTTATTTCAATACCTCTAAGATGGGGAACACGCCGATATTCTTGATTCATCGTCCTCTGACTCGGTATCGCTATAATCGGAAGAATCATCGTCATCGTCGTCGTCATCGTCCCTATTCCGATCGCTAGACCCTCTATGCACATTCATATTCTGTATTGCAATGTGAAAATTGTAAGTAACTTTACATACAATCCTGTAAACTAGTCGTGTCAATTCGTGTTTATCAATTAATACATACCGTCACAGATCTTCCATGAGAAATTGGCCTTATTAATACCCAAAGCCCTTCCCTGCGATCTATAGTAACATCAATATTAATAAGATCTCGGAGTCTGTCTCTCCAATTAGAGTTCACGCACTAAAAAAAAAAGGAAAGAATATGAGTACTTGCTTTCTGTTTCGAATATAAATAAATTTAATATACATACACTTTCAAACTTGGTTAGAAAGGTTGGTTGTTGCTCACAAGAAGGCACCCATATCTTTACATCGAAGTCGAGACCACTTGTTGCAAGGATGGGAACATGTGGATGAGGTTCTATACAATTCACCTGTACAGCGAAGAATTAAATTTCATTAAGTAATTCGATTACGCGCGTCACGCAAGCGATCTATCTGAATTACCACGCCCTGCTCGTCCGCAGGCATCCAATTCACAATCGCCTCGGTATTTTTGTCCCAAATAAATATATTTCCGCAATCAGATCCGGACACAATGAATTCACTCTTTGGCCCGAAGAAATTCACGCCTTTCACTGTAAATTTCAGAAGCCGATGTTAATATAAACGAGCGTAAATCGGTACAATCCATGAATTGTACGTACAAGTAGCATTATTTCTATGACCCTGATATTTATGAGCAAAGTCCATGTCTTGAGGTGACACTATATCAAACAAATATATATTGTCATCATTGTACGATGCAAGAACTTCGGTTCCATTATAGTTATATACAGCAGAAGTTACGTGCACAGGTTTTTTAATTGCCTATAATTCGTTAAAAAAAAAAGTAATGAAATGTGAATAACAAAGGAAACAGTATGATCGGTAATGTTTTGAAACACAGAAAAACATATTACCATATTTTTATATTTAGGGCCTAATTTATATAAAGGCGTGGTCACTTTTCGTCGATCGTATATTCTAACTGTTTTAGACCGACCGGCAACGCAGAATTCGTTGCTATTCAGAGGATTAGAATTAACGCTGTACAATTCCACAAAGGAGGAGCCGTCTTTTACCATTAACAACCTACGCAATCGAATCGATTTGCTTTATATACACTGCGAGGCAATATGAATTCAATAAGAGCTGCTTAAAAACCTGACGTACTTCGTTGGCTTCTCTTGTCTAATGTCTATGGATAGCACGTTCGCATCTTCGCCAACAGAGATAATCACATGTGGCGTATCCGGATGAATCGCAAGTTTATGAGTTGGCGCATGGTGTTTCGCTATTTTCCGCGATATACCGCGTCTAATATCTAATAGACGTACTTGCCCGTCGTGAGCACACGTGGCCATTAAATATTCTATATTAAATGGCAACCACTTGGCCTAGAAATTTAAAATTCGAAATGCACACGTTTATTTAGAAACTGATATGAAACACTGATGCAAAGAGATACTCTTACATACCTGAAACACGTTGCTCCTATGACCACTGTCTAAAGAGTGATTTTTCTTCCCTATCGCCCAATCCCATATAACGACAGAGATGTCGTCTGAACTACTGGCTAGTAAATTTCCTTTTTGATTAAAATTCAAGGTGTTAACGCAACCCTGCGAAAACAGTATAAATTTATGTATTTCTGGCTGTGATATTTGAAGTTAACGGAGTAATGTATATATACCTGGTGCTCCTCAAGCTTGTACATAAGTTCAAAATGTTCCACGACGTGTAAGGAACCGTAGTATCTATATTGAAATAATGGATTGCTGCCTACTTCGCGGCGGAGAATTTCTGGCACTACAAACCAGTTAGGCTTTGGTTTCTTTTTTCTCAAATAAGCAGGAATAAGAAAGTCTTCTACCTCTAGTTCTCTTTCGCTAGTTGTTGTTGATTCCATCGAATCATTTTCACCTTTAAAACATGAATAGCCATACACTTGGTCAGTAAGAATTATCGATTCGATCGATGGCGATTGTATATAAACACTTGCAATACGATGTGCATTTATTTATATATACCTGCTTCCTCTGCGTCAGGGCCATCGCTATTAATTTCCACTTCCTGGTCACCAGTTTCTCTAGATACCGTGGCCTCCTCTGATTCTACGTTCAAGGGCAATATAATATTGGAATACCTCGCACGTTATGTGTTTCTTTCTAATCAATTACCTTGTCCCATTTCAACATCTTCGGTATCTCCCACATTATTGTCACCAGCCTCCGCTGTTGAAGATTCCTTGCTCCGATAATTACGTTCCTTAACTTTAGACTTCAGTTTACGAAACTTCGACGCGTTCCCTGCGCCGTCATCCTTGGATTTTGATTTACTAGGCGAACGCTCCTTCGAACAGTTGCCAGATTCCTTCGTGGAAACACCAGCTTCGTCGTTTCTTTCACCTAGAAACTAAAATTAATAAGTACAAAATCTACGAAATTTCTAACAAATATATATCTAGATACCGTAACTATACCTTTAGAAATACTTCCTCCTGCTTTATTTTCATCGCTAAACGAGTCTGCTCCTACGTCGTTCGAAGAACTTGGAGTATTGTCCTGCGAGGTAGTCGATTCCGACAATTCAGTGGAGTTACCACTGGCGAATGACGCTTCGTTAATGGTGTTCTTATTTTTATTGAGCTCTGCTATGTTCTGCTTATTATGTACGTCGCATTCGTTATCGACTAAAGGCTCAAGAAATTGCTTGATCACATTGTTTTCAGTCTCAATTTCGTTTACCGTTTCTGTAGTATCAATTTCCATGCTCGTTCCATTTATACCAGCTTCCCTATCTTTCGCATTATCGTTTGTTTCTTCTATCGCATTGTCTACGATGTCACTGGACGTAGATGGTGCAGCGTTATCTACCGACTCGCAGACATTACAATAATCTTTAGACTCCATCTTTTACTGCCACCAAAAGCGGTACTTCGTAATAAATTGTTGGCTCATGCCGTTTTGGCTGTCAGCATCTGTAATCTACTTTATACCCACCTACAATACAATGTTACATGAACGTGAAGCATAACTTACGCGCTAGAAGTAAATACAGGAGATAAGTAGCATCTCGAAACTTTTCGATAAATATTCAGGGCATACGCCAGGGAATCGCGAGATGCAAGGAAATATACTACAAGTCATTTTAGAAGGGACTTATTCGCGCATGTAGAATGAGCTCATTGGCTCCGAGAAAGCGTTTGTTTGGGGTATAGCCAATAGTAACTTGTTTCGGCACCAATGAGCGCCAACATGCGCAGAACCAGTCTAAACTCGTCGGTCGGCAAGTTCCTTCTAAAATGACTTGGAGTATAGTAACGAGTATCAGGACTTCGATTTAGCACATATTACAGTCGTGACCATCCCAATTTACGCGGTTCCATGTATTTAGAGACGCTATTATTTCAGTTTGTATTCTTTCGTCGTGCACACGTACGCGCGGGGGGTGTAGGAAATATCTAAGATTTACGAAATGTTAACGCAAAGCAAGTCTCATGAATCGTGGCGCGGCTCGCGAAATATAGCTGCGATACAACCATCGGCAAGTGACACCAGCCGAAATAATCAATATACTGATCTTGGCCTCTTACGAAATACATTTATTTTAATGGTAACCAGAGGCACGTATAGAAATGTATAGAAACGTCACGCATTTACGTCTTACCACAGACAAGGTGTAGGATAGACTCGGATGGAATAGACTTTACATCTTACATCTTATGGGAGCTCGTGCTGTGCGGAAACTATCGGCTAATTCGGTGCCTACGTTGCCAATACAATTTTCGTTATTTAATAAAGGCAGATGGAGTCACAAGCGTATAAAAACTTTTCAACATCACAGCGGACTTCGTGGTTACAACAATATTTATACATTCGTGCATTTTTGTTAAATCGACGCGCGTTACGAAAAGTAGCATGTTTCATTTTTTCTACATGCAGTTGTCCGTAAGAAAAAATGAAACGTTACTACTAAACGTGTAATAAAGCACAGGCTTAAAGAATGGCGAAAATATTGAAGTTCCTTCAAACCATAAGGAATAACTGGAAGAAATCGGTGGTAGGAGTTGCAGCCCTATCATATGGAGTTTCGTATAGCAAGGATGTATACGAGTAAGACATAACCTTGAATTATGTAAACACTTTCTATTATGTATTAATATTGTATTAAAACTGGCACTGTTTTCAGTACCGAGCAATTAATGAGGCAATATTGCGAGACGGCATCGCAATACGGCGATGCGCCGTGCCCAACCCATGTGAAACACCGTCACGTGACTATCATTTTAAATCCAAATGCTAAGAAAGGGTTTGTTTGCTTCTCTACGCGTGTACGTTATAATTGTCGTGGTGGCTTAGTCATTAATTATCGCGTTATTGTTTGTAGGAAAGCTAAGAAACTGTTTCAAAATTACTGCGAGCCATTGTTGCATTTAGCTGGAATAGCTGTAACCGTAATACAGACTGAATCAGAGAACGAGGCTAGGAAAATTATAATGAATTTAAATACACCCACTGATGCCATTATAGTAGCAGGCGGCGATGGTACTTTATCCGACGTCTTAACAGGACTAGTTAGGAAATATAATTCTAATATCAATTCGGTTAAACAGTGCCCGATTGGTATTTTACCTTTGGGACAGACAAACAGGGTTGCGAGGTCCCTGTATGGGGAATACGATAGATTGTCCGATGTAAACCAAATAATAGAGGCCACAATGGCGATTGTAAGTGAAAGGTCTAAAATGATGGATATGATCGAAGTTGAACCTGTCGAAGTATGTTTAAATTATGTACGATACATTCTTAACTTTTCTAATGCGTTCGAACTATATCTATGTATCGTTTTATTATTGAAGGAAAACCCTGAGGAGCCGGTGAAACCGATCTATGCTATGGGGGCAATTGAATGGGGTGCGTGGAAAGATGCTCATGTTTTTGCTAAAAAATATTGGTACTGGGGACCTTTACGGAAGTATGTACAGGTTGCTGGTATTTTCTAGCGATCCTTTTAATTCTTTTGACATTTGCATACAACTTATTACAGATATGCAACTTATATATTGAATGGTTACAAAGGGAGCTTAAATTGGAATTGCGACGCCACGATAAAATACACGAATCCTTGCGAAGGTTGTTCTCGTTGCCATCGAAGCGACTTCTTGCTAAATGAGTCCATTAATACGAATAAAAGGTGGTGGCATGCTTTTATTCCAAAGAAAGGAATTACTATGACAGGTTCGTTACAAAAGATTGAAAGATGTTTGAAATGTACATTTAATTCGATATTGACCCTAACATTTCAAATTCTTAGAGAACGTCGATTACAGTACAGTAATAAATGAACAATGTGGAATTCTTCACGAACTACCTGTATCGACATGTGAACTGCATATAGAAACTTCTAATTTACATAAATCGCAAGATTTGTCACCATCGTCCTTAAAAGTAAAAACTGGTAATTAAAAGAATCCTACCCAACAGTAAAATACCATGTTTGCAATAATAATCATGAATACAAAATTTCATTTCTGTACTGTAGGCCCAAAAGACATTGGCTATTTCTCTTTCGTGAATTTAGGGTGGAAACAAGAACACGATAATAATGAACCACTGTGTGTACAGATACTAGAAGCAAAGGATATCGAATTAACCCCGCAACAGGTAAATCCTTAATTACTTTGAAACGATTAGACTTTGTTTATTTTCCAATTTATCGATCTATTTCTAGATGAAGAAAGAAAACACACTGTACATTGACAACGAAGAATATGAACTAAAAACAATTAAGATCAAATTGCTTTCGCAAGCGGTAAAGGTATTTTGCCCTCAGTTCGTAGGAAATAACGTGTAATGTAAATAAAATTTAAGACTTATTTATTACGAATCTTATATTTCTTTATATTTCTTTTATTTCCTGGAATACGAAAGAAACGTGAAATATTGATAGAAAATTGTACAAAATCTTTTTGATTTAATTATATATATTTTTATAAAAATAATTTATCATTGCATATAAAAGGTACTTTATCCTATCGTCATCGGTACATGACATACTTGAGTATATAATCTATTTTTACATACTCCGTAATACTCGTATGTTTATGTTGGATACCATCTATCTTACATCATAACATTACTCCTTTTCACTGGCTACAAGTTTCGATCTTTCCGTAGGCACCATACGATAAACAATAAAAAGCGCGTTGTAATTCTTATCACACTCGTTAATTGACGCTTTGAATGTAGTTCTAGGATATTTCATAAAATGTGTATCGAACAGTATGCGTGGGAAATATAACACAGTTAAAATACAGTCTAGCATTACAAACGATGTTAACCACTAGCCTTATGTTTTCCTAGAAGATATTACATCAGCATCTTCGCAACACACATTTGTCCCACAATCTCTTCCAGTGATTTTGAAGAAGTCTAATAACGAGGGAGCTGGACTTTTAGGTGCCTTGGATACTTTCTGCGGTTCTGTCGATCGCGATCTGCTACTTCTTCTCGCAGGCGTTGTATGGAAAACGGGGCTAGATAACTTCTCCGACACCACTTTTCCTACCTTCTGCTCGTATTTATCTCTTCGTATTCTCGTTAACCAGTCAACATTCTCTTTGTATTTTTCTGGAGACAGTTGCAGTAGATGAGGCGCTGTGCCGTCTATTACAAAATTCGGGAGATTCAACGTGGGCGAGAAAAGGATCGCATTTTTCGTTTCCGTGGTGGAGGAGCTTGTGCTTGGTTCGTCTGATTCGTAGCCTTTGTTCAACAGGGGATTATTATCGCTACTTGGACTAAATAGTCTTCGTGCGCCGCGATTCTCTAAATGTGCTCGTTTCGCGATGAATTCGCGATTTTCCTGTATAGGCGACAGTATGGATTTAAACTTCCCCTCCGACCACGATCCCACCATTTGTTGGTAACTTCTTTTCATTGAATTACTGGTGCAGTACTGGCTTTGATTGTCTTCGGTTTGATTACAAGCATCCATTGAACTGGGCCCAGGTGTAGCACCTAGTAGAAGTAGGTAAAGATAATGTTTGAAATACATTCGACAGAAGCTGATAATCGTACTTAAGATTAACGTACTAGGTGTGGTATCAGATCCCGGAGTACGTTCCTGGGACACCCAACGTCGGCTAACAGTCGGCGTAGTTTCTAGCTTCAAGTTTTCCAATGGATTTTTATTACTTACGACTTCCGCGTGACCACGTATTTGTACTTCCTCGTTCTCTATCTTGTGTTCATAACCGACCCTCCAAATTCTATGGCACGAATCATCGGAACACGTTACTATCTGCAACATTCAAAGACATAATATACAATGTAAGTGCAGTACAAACATGATAAATCATTAGCGGCCGACGAGAAATTCAAGATTTCTTTATCAATACCTTAGTTTCCCCAACACCGCACCATGCGATGCAAGTAACTTCTTCTGTATGTCCAGAGAGTTGCACTACTGGTGCTCCTGGCTTATTTGTACGCCAAATATATGCAAGTTCGTCGCTGGAACCACTGGCAATATAACGTCCGTCGGGGCTCAAGCAAGTCTTAACATAATATGTACAATTTTGATGGCCATAAAATTCTGCAACTAATATAAACGACGGTGAGAATTTCAATGCGATTTGGTATGTGATACGATATATGATATTTACTTGGCTTCGGATTATAAGATGATATATTATACGCATATATAACGTTGTCCATACAGCTTGCGTATAACGTAATTCTCGCAGGACATATTAACAATGACGAAAATCCGTTTCTTGTACTATGTCCAGTGTAATTCATCATATGTTTAGCTAAAGGGTCCTTCTTGTGAACAGTGTAATTTTTACGCAAGTCCCACACCTTTATCAAACTATAACATCAATAATATTATTTGCTATTCTATTCCTATTTTACGGTACAAATGTTTAGTTGTATTAACAGACATACCCATCACCGGCAGCGCAGGACAATAAAGTGAAATCATCTTGGAACGCCAAACCAGTGATACTCTGCGCTCTAGATGTGTGATTGATCGCTCTGCGTTGTCGCACGTTTCCTATCGGCCCTAGATTGTGCGCATTGGAGATACAATTGTCTGGTTTACGATGCTCGCAATGGTTGGCTCTGATATCCCATACCATTATGGAGCCGTCTCTAGCCCCCGTTGCGAACACAGCTGTAAATATTGTATTGAAAAGTTAAATCTGGATCTTCGGAGCCTTCTAGAAAATTATAAGACATAAGCACAACGGAATACCTTGATCTTGGTAACGAAATACTGCAGTTTTAACGCTCCTCGTGTGAGCGTGAAAATAATCGACCTGTTTTATCTCGGAGCCAGACACGTCCCACAATCTAGCCGTGTGATCGCCGGACGCTGTGACCAATTTCAACTCGCCCGGCATCCAGGCAATGTCGAATATCGCATTGCAATGCGCCTGAATGTGCGTTACACAAAACTTTGAGTTTATCCTAACAATCCAGATTCTTTGTATTCTAATATCGTGCAATGTCAATACCTGTGTCCCTTCCAATGGTTGATTAGACGGCTCTCTAACTTTAGTATCTTGCAAAGCAATTTTCCCATCTTCGTTCGCCAATGCAATGATCTGTTCGTACCCATCCGTAGTACAAAAACGGCAAGCGAAAACGGGTGGTTCGGGATTAAAATCGAGCGCATCAGTGTTCGGTGTTATTCCACGGTAAACATCGTCTTGGTAACATTTTAAACGACACAGACCGACGTCGTAGTCACGTATCGACGCTGGAAAAAAATTAATCCAACTAAATCCCGCGAAATTTATGCTGCTGTTATCAACATTACAGGGATTAAACATATCGCTGTTAGTGTTAGAATAATCGAGACCCTAGACAATTTGGGTTACGTATAACCTGTCACTCGATATCTCTAAGCCGCTTAAGTATTCTCGTAATATAGAAGCCTTGAAAAGTGAATTACCAAATCCTCTTTCACGTTCCACGATGGAGCGCACTAAACTCATTCTGAAACTGCATTAAACCACGAGTTTTGTCAACACACGGTTCCGCGAATCGTTCGTACACGCTAGATCGTACGCGGGAAAATGTCAGTTTTCCCGCACTTCCAGATTCAGGCTGACTTCTATGTGACAAAATTCTTTTTCCACTGGCAAGGGAAGATCCCGAACCCGGAAATTCAAAAAATTCTGAAAGTTTGTGAATATGCAAGGGATTTCCTCCTGATTACAACGCAATTTTTGGTTGCTGCTCAAATTCACTCGAAACGGGTGAAATATTAACCCCTGAAAATTCGACTATTTTTCCATTTTGTGTTATAACTCGCGAACTGTAAGAGATAAAGAAGAGGTTTCGAGACAAAAGTTACTTCTTTTAATTTGATCTATCATCTGGCAGAAAAATTATTTTACAATTCACGAGTTATAACACAAAATCGGAATATAACCGGATTTTCAGGGATTAATTACACCCCTCTAGAGTGAATTTGGGAAGCAAACAAATATTGCGTAGTAATCAGGAGGAAATCCTCTATATATTCACAAAGTTTCAGAATTTTATGAATTTTCGGGTTCGGGATCTTTCCTTTGGCTTGTGGATGGGGCAAAAAATCGGTCACGGACGTATTGAGAACATGGCCGAAGGGTTGGTCAAAGTGCGTCGACTCAATTCACGTCGATGTGCGCTGGTAAAAAGTTAAAAAGGAATAGTGACATATAGGTAGAGGGGTCGAATTGAATCTGTCTTATATCCGAATTATGGTTGTACAAACGCTGCGCTGTACGTATACGTATATGTACCTTGCTGATCTGGGATGGGCGAACTGTAATAGGGTGGGTGGTACGAGCCTACACGCACAAACCGTGTTGCAGTCAGCATAGGACATTTAATTATCTTATAATATGTACACAACTTTCAGGTTCCGCTTCAGTGTTTTGCTAATAAAAAAATGCCTAACCTAACAAACTTCATTTTCTGAGGACATCCCTTCATCTATTTATTCTTTTTACTTATAACTCCTTACTGCCAACGTAGCATATTGTAGCATAAGCACATTTCATGTAATTAAAATGTACAATGAATTTTCTAAGTTTGCACTACCAGCAGACTCAACGATTTAATTTTTGCAAGTACAACGCAAACAGAATTTCGTACCACATTCAGAATAGAATATGGAAATAGCTAACAGCTCCCTCTCGCGTTCACCAGGCAGCCGCGTATCTATCGGTATTACCATTTCCACAGACGAGGTATAGGATAGATCTTATGGATGTTCATGTCGCCACCTAAACTGTGTTTCCGACCCATAATTTGAGGACTGAATGTAGTGGCATCTGCTCAGGAACAGCGTCCAACTCAGCAACTACTCTGAGATGTGTTGAAATACACGCTATACTTTGGCTCGGCTTGTCAACGACTCACGCGAATTTCTCTCCGAACATCCATTTCGGGGATCAAGACACTAGGCGCTCAAAAATGGTATTTCTTCAAAGCCATTGATGACATTGTTTATTAGTACTTTGAGCGTAGTAGAACCCTTTCACGTATCGTGCGCCGAAAAGTATTATAAATTCACGCTGTTACTGACGTTCCCGCAAGTTTCTAATGCGCTGTTTAATCATTCTAGTGAAGTAATAATAATTGGATTCTATTTTCCCCGAGTATTAGTTTATCGCCGACATTGAAATTTACAGTAAAATCTAATTCTTAAAAGACTCACAGAAATTTGCATGATGCATAAGTGTCGTGGGGTGCATGGATGCAACTGCATATCGAGTTACTTTTCAAACCCGCATTGCGAAATAAAATTTTTTCTAGCCCTGAGAAATTCATTGGTTCAGTGTTCAATGAAGTGTCTGCGTGCATAGTGTAGATTATTTCGAAGTTTCTCAATTCGTGCATCAATTTCCTCGATTACTGGACCATGTGGGAGGTCGCTTAACAAGATTCTACTACAATTCACCCAGTATCCAGAAGACTTCTCAAGCAATACTTTTCTCGGGGAGTTGCGAGTCGTTGAAGCGAGACGGAACGTCAACAACCTCTAGCAAAGTCGTACCATCGCCGAACAATGTACCTGCCAGTTCAACTTTATTCGCGGTCGTGATCGGATGGCAGTGAAAGCGTGAGCATACTATTTCGTGATATCTCGATTGCAGGATTAATTTCATCGATTACTGGACCACGTGGGAGGTCGCTTAACAAGATTCTACTACAATTCACCCAGTATCTAGAAGACTTCTCAAGCAATACTTTTCTCGAGGAGCTGGGTGTCGTTGGAGCGCGACGGAACGTCAACAACCTCTTTCAAATTTGTGATCTGCCAGTTGAACTTTACCTGCGACAGTGATCGAAGTAGTGTCAACGCGAGAGTAGAGTCATGTTTTTACGCATTTAGAACTATTTAAGTCTAAGCACCGGTGCTCAAATTGCTTTTTGATCCTGAAATTAAAGTGACATATTTGTGTGTGTGATTTCTATTCGGTACTACTGATCTTGGTCTGTGAACTTACTGAAGATGCTGCCTCTCTGGATGGATAGCAGTGAGACTGTTTGCAACGAACGGTGAGTGATACTTCTTCATTCTTTCAATCTTTCTGCATGCCATCGAACAAAATGATTGCTGTAGCGATTGTAGACACCATGAATACATACTTACTACTCACGAATAGTAACAGGAATGCGTGTGCTTCCAGATGTTCAATACGCGTAGAAACATTCTAAACTATTTTCATTTAATTTTATAATCATTCGGGATGCTTAATATATCGAATACGAGTTACATTTCTGAAGTTGAACTCTTCCGACTGAGATCTTTCAAAACTTCCCTCTTAACAGTAATTACATTCGAGTCATTACATTCTCTTAATAAGGCGTGAATAGAGAGCATTAATTTGGTATAATAACTAACAATGACAGTCATCGTTGGTACTACCTGCTCACTATGCTCGGGGCTGGTATATAAACTTAAATTTCTTTCCCTCCTTCTATTAAAATAAGTTTAAGCTATTAAACTTGAAATTTCATACATCGCGGAAGAACTTGCACGCGTGCTTGGTTTTCACTAACTATAATCCTAGCAATAAGTCTTAGTTTAAGAACTTCTGTCGCAAGACATTTTCCAAATTTTTCAAAATGCACATAGCATTGGTCGAACATGGACCAGAAATATTTCGTAGAAATGAGTCACTTTCGTAGGTACCTCCGCGCCGGTGTGCTCGGTTCCTTGGTAACGTTTCCCAAGCATTGCGACTTGCGAAACGGAATCAAGCTAAAGCCTACGATCTAGGTTAAGGGCCCAGATCGAGCCAAACTTACTTCAGTGAGTTTGGTTCGCTCTCGGCAGCTAATCAGAATTTTATTCTGTTTCAGATAGCTATTTCGTCGATGGTTTTTCGTAATTTATTCTATTTCATGTATTTCGTCTATGGATTTGCATGGTTAATTTTATTTCATGTCCTGTATTTTATTATGTTTATTTAATTTCCTTCCATGCTGGTCTCACAATTACTAACATAACGTAGTTAATTGTTTCAGCTTTCCAGGTTCAACGCTCCGCGGCGAAGGGACTTATTAAAATAATATAATTAAAAATAAAAGTGATAGTGAAACGTGATAGTGAAAAGTGATAGTGACAGAAGACATCTAAGGAAGCCTAGGCTAAGTTATCATAGCATGAAGTATTTAAGGCCCTATGTAAAATTGCCAAGTAGTCACTGAATCATTAGCCTTTTTGCACTTTCGTTGGCTCCTTATCTCTGATGAGGAGGTCGCCGCTGCTTCCGTTTCTGGAAGCAAGCGACTGAGCATGGAATTTGTATGGGTGGATCAGTTTCATCCCCTGGTGTTGTTGTCGAAAGGGAAAAGTTTTGGGCGTAGGGGGTGTACCGCTTGGTACACTGCCTGCGTAAGTCTCCTGGTCCGATTACCCAATCTCCGTGTTAGTCGGCTTGAGTCAGGTCACACCTAGTGTTGCTCCTGACGAGTCGCATCGGTGCAACAGGAATCGCCTGGGAAACGCCGAGCGCTTTTCCCTTTCGACTCGGACATTAGGGTGGTAGGAACTGCGCCATCCAATACTCGTTTGATGTTCACCCGTAGTCTTTCCTTCCTTGCCGAATTTATTTCAATCGAGTGATTGCTTGGCAGTTCCCTAAATTCGATATCTAAACCGAAGGGATCGATGGAACTTTTTTTTCCATCCATCTCTTTGGTTTAGTAGGCTAAGGGTTTCATGTACAGGGAGATCGACGGAACTTTGATTCCATCTATCTCTCTACGGGTCTCCAAGCGCAGCAACCTCCTCGCGGTGAGACCTGGTAATCGGTGAGAACCGAGCCGATAGCTGTGATTGTCAAATATATCTAATTAGATATAAGAATTTCTTTAACTTGCAATACTATGGTAGAATTTAAGAATAATATGTATTTAAGAAAAATATGTAACTTGAAATGTTGTTCGATTGTTCCTACCGGATCCCAAAACACGAGCAGGAAGGTTAAAATGCGTATGTGTTCTTGTTTTGTTGTGATCCTTCATTCTTTGTCGTTGCACGGAATACTTTTATAAAGCGATCTTTAAATTGTTACTCGAACAGAATCATTTGATCGCGGGTTCAATTCTAATTCCTACCACGCGTAGCATTACAATCTATGTCGAGACTTCACCGGTAACGTTGCATGCGGCACTAAAATGTTAAGGGGGTTCCAGGACTCCCCAAACCGGTGACAGAAAAATCCATTGGTTGATAGATCTATCCTATACCTCGTCTGTGCCATTTCTGTGCACAAAAAGCTTGCTATAATACCGATCTGCCAAATCGGCCAGGTCACGTAACGTGTCTAGCTCTTTAAGCACCTACGTACTGACACACGAGGAGTTCATTAATCGGTGTGGCCGTCCATAACCCTTACAGTGATGCTTGGACCTTAAAATATCTACCATATATACTCTTAGCTATTCCTGTAGACAGTAATCGTAAGTATTGTATTTATACTTAAATAGTTATTAACAGTTCTTTGACACAACCACAAGAAACGTGACGTCGTTGTTAAATACTCATATTTCTCAATCAATTATAGGTTTCCTAAAATTAATGTATTCATCTTTGCTATTAGATTTTAATATGCAATAATTCTCATTATAATCGCATATATATCAATATAATTAAATTAAAGATTCTGTAGAATTAGATCCTCTGGAAAAAAATAAATATAAAAAAAAAAGAGTTCCCACTTTTCGCAGTCGGTAGGACTCGAACCTACGCTCCCAGAGGGAATCTGATTTCTAGTCAGACGCCTTAACCACTCGGCCACGACTGCTATGACCATTGAACTCTCCATATATCGTTTTCACTATACAAGCAAATATTATTTCAACAGAATTGCTTTAACTAAAAATTCGATACAATCTTTCTTCGATAAGTACTTCGAAAACCTGCCAACTGTTCTATACTTAAAACCATATGACGTGATAGTAACTAAAAGCGACATGTGAAATGAAAAATTGTATTTCAGTGGATCGATACAATAGAAAGATAACAGACGTAGGACGCAATTAGAAATCGAAATTTATTTAATAGACATTATAATATATCCATATCTACGTTACTCAAATACAGCGAACCAAGTGGCTTGTTTCATAGAATTCTTTGTATGCCTGTCCAAGTCAAAAAATCGCTCCACCCGCCGCGGTATAGGTAAATAACGTTCACGGCAAATCCTCATTAAACCACACGCTGTATACGCATCTCGCTACGCCTAGGCGACTTTTAAAATCGACGCGTACGCGACGTGCGCCCTCTCGTAATGTACAGTACAGCTTGTTCCGTGAATTGCAGGTCAGCGGAGAGTTTCCGTCCTTCACAAATAGAATATTAAGGCTACGTGATCATTACGAGATCCGATCAACAGCGAAGAATAAAGTTTCACTCCCGACAGATTCGACACAGTAATTACACGAAAACCATCCATGAAACGCAACTTCCCAGGCGATCGAGAACCATCCCATCCACGCGACAAAATATTGCCACAGTGGAGGTCCGATCCGCAAGCAAACTCGATCCCCCCTTGAACAGCTGTCTCATCCACGCCTGCCTCCGAAAATTGCGTTCGCCACGAACCTGTCGCGAGAACGATCTATCTTGTACCTCTAAAGAATCGCGACGCCTTCTGCAGATTTCACTTTCGCTTGAACACAGAGTCGCGTAACTCCGCTACGCGCGTCTCGCTAAACATCAATCGAGAGTCCCAGGCGCGCCCTTCGCTCTCAAATATACAATGTCCCGTGAACGGTGCCGCATCGAATCGGAGCAAAGATCCGTGGGAACAACGGTGGTATTTTTATACAGCTTATTCGTCGTCTCTACATCTAAAGAAATGGGAGGGGGCGCTGGTGGCATTTCTGCTCGCGGAGACTCGCCGTAATGGTTATTGCGATCGTCAATGTATGTACAATCTTCTAATTGCTCGGTTTAATCAGCGGTCACCGTCGTAGTGCCGAGAACCTACGGCTCCCACGTCTCTGTTGCCGTTTTCTTTCTAAAGACTCCAGTGTGGGCCCTCGTCCCGGGACCTCGCGTTTCTACGAAGCTGTTGCAGTTCCCAATGAAACTAGACCGAGGTCTACGATCGACACAGATCCCCAATGCCGAAACGTCCATCTATTTTATCGACGTCTGATCAGCGATCACTTCGCGACAGAAGAGAAAGGACTCGTTCAACGTATAACACGCCCGCGAAAAGAACGATATTTACAGACACCCGAGCTCTACAACGGTTCCTCCACTTGCATTTCTCATTTTAACCTCTAAATGTATAAACGCACGCACCCTAGAGCGCACTTGGTGCTCCACAGACCGTTAGGATCGAGGTGTGGGGGGGATTTTCTAATTCATACCAAAGGACCAAATAACTTTAGACTGAGAGGGTAACGCTCCTCCGTTACTCCATTTTTTTTTAATCTTCGAAATTTTCGTCAGTTTCTTCTCTCGATCAAGTGTAAAAATAGATATTTCATCGCCTCCCGATATATTTTCTTTATTTACTCGCCCCGCGTTTCGTCTAAAACTGACAGATACAGAATGAGAGTACACGTATGCTCAGGAAATGCTCTAGGAGTCGTTCGAATTGCTCTCAATTTATTCTCTCAGTTTCGAAATGTGTATATATATATATATATGACACGAAGGAGGGGAGGGTAAAGGGGATTCGTTTACCTAAGAATCGATCTACAATCTTGCTAATCGGTGGTTTAAAGTCTCCCGAAGACTGTCGAGCTTCTAGAGCGACACTTGAAATCTCGGAACTCTAATGGAGTGGAGAGTCGTAGAACACTTGCTGAACATGAACGCTGAGTAAAGTGAGGCGCGAGTAAGTACTTTTCACGTGTGTCCCCGAGTAGAAACGCGAGCATCTTCTAGCGCTCGGCCGAGCCTGAACGTTCGCTGTGATCGTCGAGGGGAACACGAAAGAACGCGCGTATCGGGCAAAGGAAATCTAGCTGGTTCTACGGTCGGTTCTAGGGCTTAGCTTCTCGGTTAAAACATTTACAAATCGACCCGTCCGGGGAAGCGGCGAGCACTTCCACCCCCCGCATTCTATCCCGTCGCCTCGCGCGCTGTCTAAGTGAAAATAATCGATCGCTAATCTCTAGTGTCCTCTCTAAACGCTAAGTGGGGTAGGCTGGCTGAGCCGCCTAAACGGGTAAACGTTATCGATTATATGCACAACACGCAGAAGTGAATCTAGAGCAATTACTACCGGGCGCTTATGGATCATTTTTACGAGCTAGATCACTGTATAGTCGTAGTCGTATTTATATATGTACATACGGGGCGGCTGATAAACGAAATTGTACACTAGAACCTCGCCACCCACCCCCGTCCGTTTACTTATTTTCTTTTGCAAATTATTCCAAACTACATCCAGTTACCACTAGGCGTGAGAATTTCGAAAAAGCTGACGCGCGTTTCCGTCGCTGTTCGCTTGTTTCTTATATACCGATCGTGGATGTCGTTGCGAGCTTAGAACCACCCCGTATATGAAGGAGTCATGAGCAAAACGCGTTGTCTTACGTAACTTTCATAATCTACAAACACGACGCGAGTCATTTTGTACAATGTCGCTGCCTGGCGTGCTTCGCACTGGATGGGAATTGGAGTTAAGGCTCGTCATTTAATTAAGCGACTTTATCGGTAACGAACAAGCAGCTCCGTTTAGAAAAAGTAGCTTAATCTTCCATCTCTTATCAGCGTCGAAAATGTTTCTTTTTTTATTTTCAATCTGTCGAACCTCCATCCCTCCTGGAGGCTATTTAACTCTACCGTAGTCGTCTGCCAATTCTAACGCGACCAACTCTGTAATTAAAGAAATTTACCGATTTTCCACGGAATAGTGCTCGAAGGGTAGCAACCCCTAGAATTTTTCGAGCCTTAACTTCGCAGGCGAGCAAGAGTACGGGACCCTTAATGGACGCAGTGTATCATTGAGACACGTTAACGATTAATATTGCTCTTTCCATGGCCATCATCGCTGTTATATCGTTAATTAGTGGCAGTGCCATTTAGTGTCTCTGTGCCTGCCTTCGCTATTCGCGTTTGACGAGCGTGTCGAGCCTACGCTTCTCGCGTTCCTTCTCTTACTATCTACAGACACGGTACGCCCATTCGCCTGGCGTTATTCGAAAGCAAGGTACGGGGAGGAGGGTGAAAACCTTGGGAACATAACAATAATTTGCGGGTAGATAAAAATACAGAGGCGTTATCACAGATCACGTTCAAATACCTTTGATCAATGGGTCGACGAACAATTAAACACGATATCTGCACCAAGGAGAAAAGGAACTGAATACGTTGTAAAAGTAATGGATAACAGAATTGAGTAGAATCGGTTGGAACCGCGCGTCGCATGCAAAGAATATTACTCTCCGCGTGTTTCGTCACAGACGGTTGTCACTACATGGGCAGGTGGCTGAATGTTCGAAGGTGTCAGCGTTCGGCTATTAATTTTGCTTTATTTGTATTTCAAATTATTTTAATTTAAAAATTACAGAGATCATTTCGTTTACGGATTGTCGTTACTGACAACAAAAGAAAAAGGGGGGCGAGAATATGTTGCGAACGTGTATAGCGTAACATACGCCTACGATATACTTAAAAGAAAAGAGAGAAAGAAAGAAAGAAAGTGGGAGAACTCAGAGTAAAGAAGGTGTAATCGATAACAGAAGTAAATGAAAAGGGAGAGGGGAAGAAAGCTGTGGCGGTTGGATTAGGGTGTCCGGTCGCCGTTCGGGGATGAAGTAGGTTTACCCTCGTACGAAAAGGAAAAGGAGACTCTTCCTCCGTCGATAATATTTAAGTAATTGTCGCGTATCGTATTGGATCTGACCTTGTATCTCGTCGTTATATAAATAGACGTTATCGACATTTTAAAATTTCCTTATACTCGTTATACAAAAATAAAATAAGACGCAAGACAATTCATCCTATCTATGAATGAGAAATAAAAATTTCCTATCTAACCGCGGTCAATAGACGTTCAAGTGTCTTAACTAAAGAAAGAGAAAACTATCACCTGCGTTGCTCGAGCGCCAAGCGACTCTCGTCGCGGCGCCCGACCGGTGGCGGGTGATGCACGCGCGTGGGAGGATCCGGCGAGACCTGAATTTTGATTTAATCGATCCTTCGGATATAATACAACGCTTCCCTGTGTCCTATTTCTTTTTTTATTCCTCTCCTCTGCCACGTCTCCTCGTTCGCTCTGAATTGTTAAAAAGGAATGGCGCCTTCAGCGATCGACGTGCGGCAACGAATCGTATCTTTCGCTCTAACGCTTCCACGGTCTTCCTGGGAACGGTCGGTGTGTAACGATCAAGTGTATGCGTGTGTCTATCTGTGATGTCTGCATGTGTGGTGCACGTGTTGAACTTGAAAACCTGATGCTCCTCTTGCTCTGGCCATACACGCATCATTCGCAATATCGCAAGCAGTCATACTGTCTCAGACACATTAACTAAGGTCAGAAGAATTAATGTCCCCCGTGTCCAGCGGCGTCGATCTTCTCTAAGAGAAAGGGCGAGCGATCGACGGACGTCCCTAGCTCCGACGGGCCGACGCTCGCTCGAGATCGACACCACCGACGGCGTGGTATCGCTAGTGCGCCAGCAGTGCGCGCTATGGAGATCTTTTGGTTCCGGACAGTCGCCGAGGGTAGCCAGCCCGCGACTGTCTACGGCGCTGCGTGCATTGCCGTCGCCTGGTTGTCACGATGGTCGTCGTCGTCGTCGGTGGAAGAGGTGGCGGTGGTGGCGGCGGCGGGGGTGGGTGAGGGAGGGCGGCGAACCTCGTCACGCCTGGCTCCACTATGTGTCATTTGCCATTCTGTTGCAGCGCCGCGTTGATTTCCGCCCACAGATCCTTGTCGCAGGATTTAGATCTGGGAACAGAATTAGCCAGTCAACGGCTGAGGTCGTTGCGCACGATGCGCGGGGCGTTCGCCGATCCGCGAACGACTACTAAGCATAGGTATAAGCGTCGACGAAAATGGTGGATAGAATTAAACATAGCGTGGTATCGTGAGCACTCTAAATACTATTGAATCATCAGCCGTACTTTCTAATAGACTGCAGCCACTCTTTGAATTGAACGTGCCCCTCTGGAGTGATGTGAAACGCTGACCTGGCTGCAAGCACGACGTTCACGAAGTCCTCGTAGTCCGCCACCGCTAAATGATACAGCCTCTGATGCATGCATTGAATGTACCTGTGGCCAACATATTGGAAATAGAGACGGTCAATGGGGTTCGCGATGGCGTCAGCTGTTTCGTTGAACAGAGTTCGAAGGGCGCTACTGACATTTGTTGGCACTTGTGGACGAGGGGTACCAGAAGAGCGGATCTCAAGTGCTGAAGCACGAGAGCGGGATTGTTTCTGGCTAGATAGTGCGCGGCCTCAAGCGCGACATCGTGAAGAATGAACGGGCTGACGATGCTGTTCACCGTGCAGATACAGAGCTGATGGAGATACTGTGTACCGAGGCGTTTTGAGATTCTCAGCAACCATTTCACGTCCTCCCCGTAGGGCGGGTTCCGAGCGTATTTCGCCTGCGGTCTGTCGTCGTGGACCCGCCGCGCTAGTGTCTCCAACGCGAGCATGCCGACGCGATACGCGGCGATCAGGGCTCGAGGTTGCTTCTGGCTGAAGGGCTGGGTTTGCCTGCGAACCTGCTGTACCAACAGAGCATCGCATACTATAATAAAACCCGTACCCTATCGAGGCCTGTGGACGCTTCGCCGCACAGGCTGCTAAAAAATCGTGTTCAAGAACTCTTAATACCTGAGGCTGCGTCCTTACAGTGGACATTATAGGCTGCGGCTGGACCAGCGCGGATCCAGGCATGTTGCTCTGGCCAGGAATGGGACCCGCCACTCCCGCTTGCACCTGGAACGAATAGAGCCGCGATTTGAGCACCGCCGCTCGACAGGCTAGGCCGGATCTAAAGAAATACCTACGTTAACGGGCATAGGCTGTTGCATGGCGAACAAATGACGAGTTCCTGGCGATGGTGGCGGTTGCGGTGTGTAGTATTGCGGCAGCGATGGGGGTTGCGTGGGCTGTGACGGATGGTGCGGATGCTGAGGGTGCTGGGGATGCTGGGGGTGTTGGGGATGCTGCGGGTGTTGCGGGTGCTGTGGATGCTGGGGATGGCCCTGATGCGGTGGGAATGCCGCATGATATATTTGCACGTGCGGTGGTGCTGGCGGTAGAGTTACCCTATGCGAAGGCATCGGTCCGCCGAACGTGGGGATGGAATGGTGGGGATGCACGAAACTGTAGGGGGCCACTGCGTACGTCATGCCAACCCCTGCAACCAGACAGGGCGATTAAAAGTACCGTTGCCAATACACAACGTTCGCCGAGGACACGGAAGATAGAGGAAGTATGCAATTACCCAAAGGTGCCAATGTGGTTATAGTCGGATGCGTGGGATACGGCTGAGGTGGCGGCTGAGTAGTGGTCTGCGTCAGGTCTGGGCCCACAACCACAACAGCTTGAGCCGGCCCAGGCATCATTTGTCCATTCGACAGATCCACTGGGGGTCCAGGCTCCACCAGAAGCACGCCGTTCAGATCCAACTGCTGGGGATCGTGCGGCATGTCATCCTGCTGTTCTTCGCCGGGAGTATGCTACGCATTGAAGACCGCGACATATGTAGCTAGACTCAAGAGGAATGGTATCACAGCAGTGCTCCATTTCGATCCACTTACCCTGAGGTATAATTCATACCAATACTTGGCCACTTGGAACAGTACTTCCGGATAGACGCCGCCGCCTTTCGCCGTGTTCTCCACCGTGATGCAAGCTTTCTCCAACATGAGATCGCTCTGTTCCTTGCACTGCAATGAAATCACTTTTAGCTTCAGAGCATCCTCCCACTACTAACGTATAGGAATATATATATTCATTACCTGCAAGAGTGCTCTCTGAACCTCGTTAGGATTCAGCGCGTGAGCGTGCGGCAGACACGACAAAGCGAGCTCCGCGGCCGCCCTGACCATGTTAGAATCGCTGCCTCTGGACGATTTGTCGGCTATGCTGACCGCTTCCGGTGGCGTGAGGTGCCCCTCCCAGGTCTCTATCAGGAACCAGATCGCCGGCGCACCGATCTCCATCGCCTGCCCGGTGATCCAAGACACGTGGCTGGAATACGTGCGGCTCAGCCAGTTCGGCGTCACGCAATTATGCAATCCTAGAGCGTACAGACCGAGCTGAAAGGCGCACATGTGAAGAGCCCTGTGGGGCCCGTGGTGGTTCTGGCTGGTGGAGGCCTGCGTGAACAACGACGTGGAGCTGTTTCCGCCAGCTTTTGTTAAAACTGTCTTGGCCAGTTCGCACATGAAATGCGCTCCTCCTTCGGATGGTTGATTAGGGATAGATGGATACCCTCTCCTACTCTTATATCTGCAAAACAAACGGAAGAGTAGAGCGAACGATGGTGTACAGTTACCGAGTAAAAGGATCCGTTGCTAAGAAAGGGAGCAGACCTTGTTTCCTTAGTTCTAGTAGGCACAGGTTGTTGAACGATCTGCGGTTGCACCGTAAGTGCATTCATACCAGTTTCCAGTTCCGCGCTGGCGCTACGGTGCGGTCTACTGCTGGCGCCGACAATGCTATCAGTGCTCCGAGTGTCAGTTCCAGCCAAGCGGGAGGAGCACTCTTCGTCGTGAAAATACCTCACCCTCTGGAACACGACAGGTCGCTATTCCTCCAGTTACTTGCCTTATATATTCAGCAATTGTATTTAACATCTACTAGCTGCGTTACCGACCTTGCTCTTGGTGCGAGGGCTCGAGGTGTAGTAAGTGGGGAGAATCGGGGATTCGATCAACTGATGAACGTCTCGGTCCAGCAGCTTGTCCATTATTCTCGCCACCTTCGTCGGCTCGTTCTTGTAGTGGACGAGCAAAGTGATTGCCAGATCCCCTCTGAAACGACGTCACGCGATTAAAGAGGGAGTACTACGGGGGAAAGAAGCGGCGGAACGTTGATGGGCGTACCTCTGCCGCCTGGTCCCTTCGCAAAGAAGGGGATGGTCCGCCTCGCTGACGTTGGCTTTCAACCCCAGAGCAGCGACAGCCGCCTCGAACCCGAGGTTCTCCTCAACGCCTGTGGGCACGTGTTTTAGTCCTGCGAATCATTCCACAATCTTTTACTTTCTGCCTCAACTATTCAAACTATAACTCTTCCTTGTCTGAAAGAATTCATCCTTTACCCCCCCGACAACTAAGTCATGCAACTATTTATCCCCGGGGTGTCGAATCGTCCCTCGGGGGGCGCGTAAGGGCGAGATAGAAGTTATCAGGAAAAAGTGCGTACTCGGCGCGTTAAGGGCATCGAATATGAAACTGGCCAGCATGATCGGCAGCAGCGCGTAGCCCCTTGAACACAGAACCCCGTCCCTCAGTTGCTCGGCTCGCTCTCGCACTATGGCCAACTCGGCCGGGCCCAGCGGAATCTTCTTCAGCAGGCCGACCAGCTCGCTCTCCTGGTGCGCCAGTTTCACCTGGGGGAAGGAACAGAGTCTCTTCATTCCACGGGGCAACTGGATGGGGCGAGAAAGTGGGCACTGGGTGAGACAGTTGACACTACCTCGACTTACGTCAACGTTATTAAACCAAACACTGCTCGCGCGAACGAATATCTTCATTCGGCAATAATTTTTTTAACTTTCAGTCGTTATTTGAAAGTTTTATTTAAGGGGTCTCCCTACTTCGGCGGCCTAAAAAAGTGCGCGATATTTCGGATTTTATTTTTTTTAAGAGAAACTCTCCAATTATATTAGTTGCAAACTTTATGCCTATATTTGTAAATATTTAGGTAACATATAAGAAAAAAATAATTAATAAAACGGTACTTTAAACGCGTTTTTCTCAAAACAATGTTTGTCGAATTGGTTAGCATGATATCTCAAAAACAAATCACCCGATTTACTTTAAATTTGGCATATATCTTCAGTAGATGTCCTATTCTCGTTGGTACTAAAACTAAGTCGCTTTTTGCAAAATTAGACTTTTGCGACTTAAAAACCCAACGAATTTTTTGCAGAAATCGATGTCTGTTTTAGTCGCTGCCAATTTTTTTCTATTTTTCAGTATTTCTCATTTAAGCTATTTCGGGCGATAGCCACACTAATACAGATTACACAAATTTTTAAAAAATTTTGTTTCAGACAACTACAACGGTTGATTTTATGCCAACTATGCGCATATGATTTTCGTAAGGCGCTCTATTTGAAGCACTATAATTCCGTATATAACCGCTATTTTTGCATACAATTTTTTCCCCATATTCTCTAAAGACTGACAAATTATGCCATCAAGCTGGAAGTAAATATATTTAATAGTTTTATTTGAAAAAATTCCCAAAGTTCGTCAAGTTAAGGAAACCGCTTAAATCAAATTGTTGCCCTCTCTGATCGAGGTAAGTCAAAGGTGGCGAGCTTCAACTGTTTCACCCTGCGCGGATAAGTGTCCTGTACCTCGAATGACTTGGTGTTGGCGGGCGGCCTGGCCATTTCCAGGCCAAACAGGCCAACCCTGAACGCCAGATTGTGACACTCGGGGTTCTCCGCGAGGACAGTGCAGAGGAAGCAACACTTGGCCAGCGTGGCCGACGCCAGGCACGTGAGCTTGTGGGATGGCGGGGTTACGTGTTGCTGAAACATCGTCGGTGTGTTCGTTACGCGCGTACAAGGCTTCGGCCACTTGGAATTGGGCCTTACTGTTGGAAGAAAAGGGACCAATGCCTTCACGAATGAATCTACCTTCCTCTTTTTCCCCTTCCCCTGCACCCGGGGATCGTCCATGAGATTCGGTGGGTTCGCCAGCAGCTCCTCGCCGAGCTTCACGCCCAGGATGCATGCCTCCCTCGTGTGGCCGTGGGCGTAGAGCCCTTCCGCCCTGGCGAACAGCACGTCCCACAGATCCTCTGTCCTCGTCAGGTTGCCCAGCACCGTGGTCACGTTCGGCGTGGAGTTACCGTCGGAGTCGTTCTTGTCCTTCCCGGTGCCGTTCACGTTCGCCACAGCTTTCGAGTCGTAATAATAGATGTGGTATTCGTCACCGGACGGGCTGTCGCTGCTGAACGAGGAGCTCTCGTCCTTGGACGGCCTCCTGGACGGGTCCTTCTCCTGGTCGGACTCCTGCTCGCTCTTGGAGCTGCTCTCCTTCAGCAGCACCGCGCGAGTCTTCTCCCGGTAGTCGAGGTTCGTCCTGCCGCACTTCACGTCTAAGCCAGCTTTATTGTTACTACTATCACTACTATCACTGTGCATGTCGGACGAGGTGTTTGAGCGGTGCTTGTCCGAGTCTTGAGCGTTCTTCAGGCTGACGTTGCTGTTGGACGATGACTCGCTGCCGCCACCCTCCTGAAACACGCATCGTTCCCTTCTCTCGTAACCGGGGCTCTGGTACGAAGAATGACTCTAGGTCTAAGGAGGGATCGACTTGGGAGTGGAGACTAAGTACATTCGATCAATAGGGCATAGGACGGAGGAACTAATTGCTCGATTCCCAATTACGAACCTGCGAATCCGTGTCCCCGCAATTATTTAGCGCGTCGCAACTTCGTCCAACGAGAACAACTTGGGGCTCGGAGATGTCCGGTATGTCGGTCTCGTTCTCGCAGAAGCCTTCGGAACTGACGCTACTTCGGTTCCCGTCCCCGCCGTCGCTTCGCGAACAGAGGCCAGGGAATTCTCGAGCGTTTAATCGTCTTCGGTCCATGTAACTGAACTCCACCAGGCCCAGACTCAACGGTCGTCTACCGTGGTGGTGCGAGACCGGCGGCTGACAATTCAGCACGGCTGAGCTCGAGTTCACCTGCGCGTGCAACGGCCACGGGTATGTAGGGGGCTTAGAGATTTTCCACTTAGAGAATTTTCGGCATTTTTAGGGGGGACTTTGAGAGCTTGACTTGAGAGATTTGGGGACCTTAACTCTGAGAACTCCGAGGGCCTTAAGGATGCATCGGACGTGTAATATTAGACAAAAGTATATGAAATTTGAAATACTTGAATGTCTACGTCTTACGCACAGTAAATCTAGATGTAAGGAACTTGATCGACAGTTGGAATATTATTTTTACTCCTAGAAAGGTATTTTTCGCTTTGCAAATGCTTTTTCAAGCATTATTTGCTAAACTTTTGGCAGTGAAAATGCTCTGAATTCACCATTTTCTCAAATTATAATTTATTCCTTTAAAACGGTGCAGTGAAAACTATTGAAACTCGGCAGATAATTTCATCTATCCATATATTACATGTACAAAAAAATTGAAAACATTGGTACCATTCCTTCAACATTTTTTTAGCTTTTTTATCTGTCAAGATCGTCTCTGTCCATAGGAATACGTGTAAAATCAGTGAAAATTAAAATCGTTATAACTTAGCAACCATTTAGTGAATTCTTTTAAAATTTTTGAGGCACATCAGGAAGATTAAAAAGAACAACCCCCAATGTTTCATGAACCTGGTACCATTTTGAAGATAGGTCCGATAAATCCTTCAGAACAATGAACACTCTGAGGACTCTAAGAATCTTAAGGACACTGAGAGTCTTCTAGGTCCCTGAAACCCCCCAACACTTAAAAGACATTGAGGCTCTCGCTGTACACCTGTTTTGCCAATCAGCAAGCTATCATTTTGAGTACCTATTCCTAATTGCCAAGGGCCAACTGAGACACTGACCTGGTTCACCTCGGTCCTAGTATCCCCGACGCGCCGGAAACAGGTGAACGGGCAATGGTACATAGGATTGCTTCCGGCGGTGTACGTGATACCTGGCAGGGTGTACTCCTCCCAATCTAAATAGCAGGCCTCGAGGGCAGATTTGAAACCAGTGAAGACGGTCAGGTCGTTCTGCAATGATTCCTTGTGCCAGCCGCTGTTGTTCCTGTGGTGCGAGTTGTGCGTCACCGAGCTGCTCCTGCTCTTCGTCACCTTCAAGCAGAACATAAAAATCGCACCCCTCCTCTGCTAATACCACCATCCCCTTAGTCCCACGACACTCGCTTGCCTCACCGCCCGTATGATCCCAGAGCCGAGATCACAGGAAGCAGATGTGGCCCGCGAGATATCGGCGAGGCGGCCGCGCCACTCCTGACGACCATGTACCACTTACCTTATCTATGATCTTCATGTGCCAAGCGGTGAACTGGTTGCGAAGCATCTCGCGCTCGGCCGGCGACAGGCCGGGGTTCAGAGTGGCCAGTCTCCAGAGCACGACGATCTCGTCGCAGAGTGAGGAGCAGGCGTGCTGCGAGGCGTGCACGCTGCTGTTCACGTTGTGCTTGCCCCCGTAACCGGTGACCTTGAGCAACGCCACCTTGGTGTTGAACCACCAGACCAGGATCTGCTCGCAGGCCATGCACTCCTCGGTGATGATCTCCAGCAGGGGTATGGCGTTACGATCGTTCCTCTTGAACATCTCCCGCACGATCGACAACAGATTCCACATGCCCTCTGGCTCGCGGCCGCGCAACGGGCGCAGCAACGAGGACCACTCGGCGGCTGCTGGCGGCGCGGTGGTGCAGAGATAATTCACGTCGCTGTAATTAAAAGAGCCCCACTGAAGATAATTGCGATTGATGGGTATCGAGCTTGCAGGAGCCGTAGATTAGAAGCAGATGTGGCTTGGGACAGAGATGGGTAAAATTTTGATTTAAGTAAATCTCAAATAACGAATAAAAGTCAAAAAATATTATTCGACCCGAGTTAACTTTCACTTTAATCTTTATTCAACGTCGGATGAAGTTAAGGTTGAAAAATGTATTCGACGCTGAATAAAGTTGAGGTTGAAAAATGTATTCGACGCGGAATAAAGTTAAAGTTGAAAAATGTATTCGACGCTGAATAAAGTTAAAGTTGAAAAATTTATTCAAAGCTGAATAAAGTTAAGGTTGAAAAATGTATTCAACGCTGAATAAAGTTAAGGTTGAAAAATTTATTCGACGCTGAATAAAGGTAAGGTTGAAAAATGTATTCGACGCTGAATAAAGTTAAGGTTGAAAAATTTATTCGACGCTGAATAAAGTTAAGGTTGAAAAATTTATTCGACGCTGAATAAAGTTAAGGTTGAAAAATTTATTCGACGCTGAATAAAGGTAAGGTTGAAAAATGTATTCGACGCTGAATAAAGTTAAGGTTGAAAAATTTATTCGACGCTGAATAAAGTTAAGGTTGAAAAATGTATTCGACGCGGAATAAAGTTAAGGTTGAAAAATTTATTCGACGCTGAAAAAAGTGAAGGTTGAAAAATGTATTCGACGCTGAATAAAGTTAAGGTTGAAAAATTTATTCGACGCTGAATAAATTTAAGGTTGAAAAATGTATTCGACACTGAATAAAGTTAAGTTTGCAAAATTTATTCGACGCTGAAGTTGATACGTTCGACGAATAAAAAAATTAGCGTCATTCGTCAAATAATCTAGAGAGAAAGTAGCTTTTATTTGATCCGTTATTTAAATAATTCTTTATTTAGTCAATGCCCAACTCTGCCTCGGCAGAAGCGACCTTCTCCCCAGTCCTCCGAGTTTCCTTCCCCTAAAGAAGGAACGTTACAGGTGAACGTAACAACGGCGAAGCTAAAGAAGACTCACCTGAAGACTATCGGCGCAGGGATGCAGAACTTAATGAGGATCTTCTGGATGTTATCGTGGAGAGTTTTCTCGACGAGGTACCAGGAGGTCTGATCGTGGGCCGAGGCCCCGGCTGTTGGATCAGGGGCGCCGCAATAGTTGTTGATGGTGCTCGGCTGCACCGACAGCAACTCGTCCAGGAGGCGCTGAGCAGTGGGCAGAATCTGCTGGGGTAGCTCGCTGATGAGATATTGCGCGAACTTCTGCAGTTGTTCCCGGTGCAGACGTGACAAGGATTCGCTAACCGGAGCTCTCAGGCACACCTGCGTCGGCTGAATACAAACAACGGTCGTGTCACTTTTAGCCTGCTCCGCGAGCATGTCAATTAGAATCGACCGATCCCCTCGCGCGCATCATTCTCAAGCCAATCTCTATCGAAATGTCTTGCAACGTGACTCGATTAAGTGATTAGCAAATGTGCGCTTCGCCATGCGAGTCTACTAGACACGCGGATTATTATTAAAGGAAGCACATTTTGCGTAGTTGCTCCGCGTTGTCTATTTAGTCTTACCATGTGTATCCTGTGGAGGCAGACCGCGACCACGTGGGCGCACCAGTAGGCCTTCGAGGAGCAGGTGCAGTTGCAAGATGTGATCTTCCGCCGATCAAACGTGACAGCGACATTGAACTGCGATCTGCCGCTGCTCATCGGTATCTGCGAGTTCACAGAGGCGCACAGGTGGAAGCCTGTTCAACGGGAAGAAGATAACACGGAGATCAGTGGCCGAGCTATGTACTTTCTCCGGGGCCGGTGTCCATATGGCGATCCCCAACCGAATTACGTGGCACCGCGCCATTTTAGGGGAAGTTTGAGGTGGTTCCTTTGAATTTGCACCCCTCGAGTGGTACCGCAGAGTTGAAATTGCAAAAATCTAGGTACGGTCCAAAAGTGCTACCAATCGCGTGATCAAAATGAAACTCGAGTTAGGTGTTTAATCAATTTGTACCCTTTTATGGCTAAATGAATACAGGTGTTATTGTTTGAAATGAGTTTCTTTTTTCTACGAATTTTCCAAGTTCTTGAAGCAGATGATGAGAAATTTGAATCAGAGCTTGGAATCGATACTGAAAGTAGCTGAAAGGTGCAAGCTCTTTAGTTTGCACAAGAATCAGCGCGCTGGCGAGGAGCTAAGCACCGTTTCCAGGCACAAAAACGAACAAAGGCGTCGTTTCGCGCGCATTTAAGAAACAGCCCCTCCGGGCCACGGATCGCGTAAATTAGCTCCGGGGAAATTAACCGTCCGAGAAGCTTCTTGGCTGAACAATAAAATTAAGGATTAAATTCCAAAGCTTCGTAGAGAAAGCCAGCAGAGTTCTTCATTTTTCCTGATATTATCTTAATAGATCTCCCTCCAGGATCAACTGCTGGCGTTACTTTGCTGCGCAGTGCATTGCAGGATATTATAAACACCCACATTTCCGCTTTATTCTCAAGGGACCATTTTAAACAAAGGTTCGAGGACCTTTTTAGTATTCACACCTCACGAAAACCCGAACCTCTAAAAAGAAAAGAAGAGTAGAAGATGTATGTAATGTAAGAGTTAGAATTGAAATTATCCAATATTTCCTTTACAAAAATAAAATAAATTAGCATTCGCAGCGTTCACCACTCTATTCGGCATAGAACCTACATATTTACTTCTCCACTAAACAGATGATTTTTCATTTCTTTGGCACTTGCATCGTTACCGTTTCAACTCCTGAATTGTAATAGCGAAAAATACGTACCATACAAGGGATACACAAGCAACTACGCTACCATACACCTACGTAACGTAAGATGGCGAAGATGAAGGGAAGGAGGAAACGTATTATCAGAGGGGATCGCATCAGCGAAGTCTAAAACTCGGGAGGACCGTTTCGGGCCAGCTCGTTCCTCTCGCCGGTTATTAGCCAGATAACTGGGAAGCGTTCCCAGTCGACAAGGTATCGCGATTCAAACATCTGAAAGTTGACCAGCTTCTTTATCCAAGGGACGAAAAGGGGCATTGTGCGAAGTTCTCGCGGACATCGTCGCGAGAGGAGAGATTTGCCTGGAGGCTTTCCTTCAGACAGCCACCACGGGACAGACATAATTGGAAACCTGACCTTGGCGGTTCCCCGTCTTCAAGCACTGTCGCGAAATCCTCCCTCCCCTAAATTGAAACGAACTTAATGCTGGGATCGATCGAGACGGAGCGACTCGATCCACTAAGAGGTATCTTTGGAACTAATCTCCAAATGAAGTTGCAATGAAATCCACCGTCGTTTCGCTATGGGCGTAGTTCACTGAAAGTCTGCACCTACATAATGACAACTACTTAGTGTGAGCCATATATACCATAGTAATTATAGTAGCGCTAAACATAGTAGTACTAACATAGTAATTACATTACAATAGTTGATAATGTCCCTTACTCAAACTCATAGGTATTGTAATGTTTGAAATTGCACATTGATTGTACAAAATATTACATCATTCTACGTAGAAATGAGAAGTTCGTGTTGATACGCAAGATCTTTTTACCTACCGCAGTAGTTTCATTAGCGTCCGTCTGTTTGCTACTTAGGGACACTTCGATCAATTCGGACCATAACGAAAATGAGGCGGCAGCCTTAAAAGTTCACGAATTATATAACATTCGCAACCGAAGGTCGCTAATAGGGTCCCAGCAGAAAAACGATCATCCCTGTTTTCCCAGAACGCCGCCCCCGCGATGCTTAATTTCGGTGATCACCCGCGTAATAGATAGTGTCGGTTTCTGAAAGGTCCAACAGACGCGCTGCTACACCCCAGAGTCTCCTCTATATAGTAACATTTTTAAACCATGCAAGATGGAGTGGAGGAGCTTCGATACTTTCCTAGCGAACCACCCCGTGCAATGCCACTGGGGTGGGCGGAATAGTCGGGGGAAAGTGAAGAAGACAACGCTTTGACTCAATGGGGTCACGGTAAGGAATTTTTGCTATAGGGTAGGCCTTGAGATCACGAATCAATAATACGTTCGCAACCATGGGGACCTACCCCATCATTATGGTGTGCCAGCAGCAAGCGACGCACCAGAGAAAAAACACGGTCACCCATCCCTCACCGGTACGCGCCCCGTGACGTTTAACTTCGGTGATCGGACGAGAACCGGTGCTGTCATCACGGCCACTGCCGCTGGCAGACCCGCGTAATGTCGGTAGAAAATTTAATTGTATTTTAACACAATTGACTCACCGATCTGCAGGGGATCCTTGACGCTCCTCGAGCGGAAGAACTGCTCGCCACGCTGGAACTCGTCCGCGCTGCCGTTCGCCAGGCACGAGTAGAGCCTGATGTCCTCCTCGTTGTCTGGGAAGCTCCAGAAAGCTATCCTGAGCTGGAGCTGCTCGGGCACGGGCGGGTAAACGTGCTCCACCAGCTCGAACGGTATGTGAGAGGCCACGCATCGCGCCGCTAGCTCGCATAGTGTCGGCACTGCGCCTGTAAAACGGAGAGAAAAACGGGAATATAATAAACTGAAGGGAAAATTGGGAACATAATAAAAAAACGGAGGGAAGCTTCCTTTTGTAAATCCAATTTTCTTTTCTCGCGTATCGAAGCAGTAACGCGGATTTCCAAAGGGAGAAATAAGGGGGAGGGTATTCGCGAGGCACGGAACAGCTGACGCAAAAATAATCGTCGGCCCTGTCTCCCTTCCGGCCATCTGTTTCGCGTTACTGCAAAGTCCATGTTTCTGAATCACAGCCTGACCACACTTTCCCTTGCAACGCGGCGCAGCGCCTGCGAGGGAAAAAAGAAGCCGCGAGGCGAGCTGCCGCGTGGGGACGGTCCTTCGGCTGCCAGCTCGTAACCGCAACCGGAAACTCGGTCGTCCGCAGGCGTCGAACGTTACGGAGGACCGAATGGGTCGCGTAGGACGAATGGAGTGGAACAGTTATTCTTTTAATTACGTGGATAATTTTTATCTTCCACTGTTACCGAGCATCCCCTTCGATTTTTGCAAGTATTCATCGAGCCTTAAGGCATTGAAATAGCAACGTGGCTATTGTAGAATTATTTGTTCATAGCGCAGCCGCGCGTAGCTTTTTCATTATAATCGCGGTTAGCGTGCCAGAGCTATGATCGTAAAGCAGCAGTACATTAGTATTCGATTACAAGCGCGTGGATTCGGGTGAATTCGAGAGGCACGAAGGAAGCCCCAAAAGTGACGAAATTGGTGAAGTCCTCGACACCGGGAAGTTCTCGAAGAGCAGGAGAAAAGTGGAGAGAGGGTCTCTATTTGCTTATTCCAGAGGCGTGAATGGAGGAAGGGAGCCAGGGTGAACACTGTTCCGATAATAAACGGTGTTACTGGCCGACGTCGATAACTTTATTAATATCCACGCCCCGAGGACCCAGGCTTCTTCGCGAAATCTTGTTACCAGATGCGATTATATCGATGCAATGAGCTAACGCCGTGTGATTCCCAACGGTAAACGAGGAACTGGGAGCGAGCCCCGTAAGTGGAAGATACTCGACGATTTACATGCAAGCTTTAGAAACCTGAGACCTGTCAGAATTTTCTTTGAAGAACAATTCTTCACAGAGAAGACTAGAAGACTACAAGTTGTAAGGTAAGTTCGCCATTAACAGCGTTGGAATAACCATTAAGCACGTGCTTAGGGCATCAGGAGAAGTGGGGGCATCACAGAAAATTTTCGGAATTTTAAAATCTAACTTTTATTCAAACACTTTTCAGTCAAATTATCGGAAATGCCTAAGAAATATATTGCGTTGCAGTGATCACCTTGTATAAGGTGCCTTAAGGGGTTAAGAACGTTTGTGAATTTTTTTTGATAAAGAACTTTTGATAAAGAACATTTGATAATTTTTTGTAGAAAAATATTTACGTTGAAAAATATTTACGAAAAAGTTGTCAAACGTTCTTTAAATGTTGCTCCTTTAAGTGCAAAAAGTTCTGCAAAAATATATGCTTCTGCTTTTTCAAAAAAAATTCACAAACATTCGCCCCTTTTCGGTCGCCTGACTAGGTACAATCCCTTAATTCAAACCTGGCCATTACGGTTTCCCATTACTGTAAAAATGATAGGTAAAGGACAGAGATGATAGATCTTGGAAAAATATCAAAAGGAATCAGGCTTTCACATCTGTCAGTGAGAGCTTCAGCGATTTGCTAGTAGCACTCTGAACTTTATTAAGCAGTTAATCTTAAATCAGTGGTCCATTGAAGGGAAGGCGAAAGCAGAATGCAAGCGTCTGATCGAGCAATAAAATCCTCGTCGCTTCCACAGCCGTCAACAAGCCCACGAATTTCTATAATGTGAAATTCTACTCAATTAGAATCGATCCGCGACTTCGACGGACGACCCCCTGTCTGGGGCGTTCCTCTTGCGCTGGGGCAATAATAACCGCGGCCTGGCTCCTACTGAGCACGATAATGAAAGGCGATTCATTAACAATGCCAAACGGTGTTACATAATTACGAAGGCTGGCCAAACAAACGCGCCCGTTAGGTCAGCCTCAAACGCGTCTAGCGAGGCTGGCGCGCATTTTAATCGCTCGCCGCCGTCCCTCGAATATTCAGCGATCTCATTCGATCCTCCTACAGTGTCTAGCTACCGTCGTGACAAGAATACACCGAGTCACCGAAACTCATTCCAATTTAGAGTACTAAGTAGCCAATCGTTTTTGTCGAAAATGAAGCATTTCTTTTTCAATTAATTACAAAGAAATAAATTGAAGCTGAGACTCGTTCTATGCAGCAAAGTTTATTAACACCATAAGCTTAAAAGAAACAAGTTGGTTTAGTAAGAAATATAGATTATAGATCATTAAAGAGGCTGTTTAAAAAAGTTTCTCTTGCTTTGTAGCGATTGTAACGAAACGAAATGAAATTCAACGACCTGCTTGTAAATTCTACTTCAGAATACCTCTGGCACTGCACTGAACCTATGAAAAAAGCAAAATTGAAGTGACCATTTTTCAAAGAAGTGCGTTTTTCGGTAGACAAAGATGAGGTTTTAGTTTCTTTTCATAAAGAATAAGAGTTTTTATTAACTTCAATTTTATTAAGTTCAAAACCGGCCCCAGTCGATTCTCAAAAGCGGTAACTCAAAAGTTACCGTTGCAAAACAAAAGAAGCTTTTTTAAAAAGCCTCTTTAATGCTCCCTCTGTAGCGTCACATATAATGCACATTTTTCATTAAACAAACATGTTTTTTTTCAAGCCTATAATATTAATAAACTTTCTGTCAAAGTCTCATCTTCAATTTATTTGTTTGTAATGAAATGAAAAAGGGAAGCTTCATTTTCGACAAAAACGTCTGCCTAAGTACCCTTAACCACAAATCGAAGATGACCTACTCTGTTCCTCGGATTCGTCGCGTCTGACCGTTCGCAAGGCTATACTACTTAAAATTTCGCGCAGTGCTCCCTGCGCCCCGATTCTACGTCCAGTCGAGACTCCGTCGTAAGAACGACACCGTATCAAGTGAACGAGACAGCTTCGATCTACCGAATATCTATTCACCCGTGGGAGCCGTACACCTGAAGCTCGATGCGCTGCATTCTGAAACCGTTTGACCAACTTTCGATGGAACTGGGTACGCGCAAGTTTTCAGTTTCATTAGGAATTGATTCGGCGTTATCGTCCGTGGGTGTTCCGGATCGATCCGGCCGACCTTTGCGTGGAAAGCGGTGGCGAGGGGCAGCCCGCGGATCGATCGAGCGGAGCCTAACGAGGCGAAGAGACCCGCGAAGTCGCGCGCGAGTCGCTACCCGCCTTCGGCCGAATTTGGCGCGAGTAGCCGGCGTAATTTATCGCTTAATTAAGCCCGAAAACGGGCGGGAATAGGTACGGGGCGAGACGACGCGGTCGGCTGTGCTAGATGGCAGCGCGAAGCTTTCGGCCACTCGGCCGTCGATAAATTTTTGCCAGAGCCCCGGGGAAAGCGTTTTTCGAGCGCTCCAATTTGCACAGGCACACACGCCACGCCGTCCGCTAACACCCCATATTGATTTTCCCCTGTCGTCGGAGGTGTAAGCCTGAGTTCCAAAAGAGGCCGTGCGCGCCGCGTGTCCCTGGGAAAATAAGAACGGCTAATCGATGCCGAGCAATTTGTCCCTTCCCACGGCGGACCACTTAAATATTCTACGGTCTACGCTGCTAGAAGGGATCGGAGGGGTGCGAGTTCAGAGCTGGACTGTTCGAGGCAAACGCTCCGGGCTCGAGTATCATTTTGCGCGTGGGTAGTTTCATAAGCTGGTGAGTGAATACCCAGGGAGGTATTCGCTTGGAAATCTACCCTCTTATTCTCGAATTGTTCGCGATTCTGTGATATCGTTTAGGATTCGTGGCATTTTAGGATCAATTGTTTACTCGTCTGTTGGTCCCAGTTGACTTGCTCGTTGTAACGGGAAGTTTGAAGTGACGGCGAATAAATGGGGACGCAGGGGATGTTTATAATTATAATCACACGTTAATTGAATGAACATCACCTGTCCAGCATATCCCCCGAATGCTACTCGCGACCGTGGTTCCCTCTCGCAACGCAATTTTCCCACGGCCATTTTCCATCGGGGAAGAAAAAAGGCCACGTTTGTACGCCGGCTACCGAGAAATTCCCTCGATTGTCCGGACCAACCCCCCGCCGATGTGTCGATATTCCAGCACTTTGCAAAAATTTCCATTACTCCTCCCCCGTTGCTTCTCCTGCAAATGTTTGGCCGATCGATCCGCGAAAACGTTCCGCGGCGCGTGCAGCTGTGCCCAGCCGATCGAGGCACCGCGTTCTTTGGAACGGCGCTACAACTAATTTACAATTTTAACCGTGAAGGAATGAATACGAAGAATCTAAACCCTGGATCAGATTAATACACAGGTGAGCACGGAAAGCTTCGATGAATTTCAGAGCTGCGACGAGGACACCAAAGCAGACAAAATTCAAAGACAACATGATCTCAGATTCGTGGGTACCCTATTTTCTCAGTTGTAGGGGGGCGTTCCCCTAGTGCCGGACGCTTAAGAATTTTCTCAAGGAAGAAGAAAGGAATAATATTAAGGGGTCATTTCGGTTAGACGTGTTGAAAAAATCGGTTTGTTTTTAAACATTTTTCGAATAACTACTGTTAAATTTTCATGGAAAAATTCCGATTATTTTAGCTTCTACAGAGGCATTTTGCAGGGAGCGCAGAGGCTCGGTCTCCATAGATGAAACCTTTGAACGCGTTTTTCTCGAAACGTCATTTTTTCAAATCGTGAAGATAAATCTCAAAATCTATAGAACCGATTGCTATATAAATTTTACTGCTTATTCTGCACACCTATGGCTCTCGTTGGGGCTACAAGCAAGTATTTTCATTCGGTCTAACCTACTTTTAAAATCGAAAATAGCAAAAGAAAAAAGCCGAACAACATTTTTCTTGCATTTTGCCCGTCAGTTTGCTAATTTTGAAGATAAATCAATAATTACAGCCCCGAGCAATAGCGACAGGCATACTGATCAAGAATCTGTTTGGATTTTTGGGTTCAGATAAGTCTAACAACTGAAATCGCCTTCACGAGCGAGGCATGAAATTTAAACATGTCATCAAGACCGCTTTCAAAAGCATTTTAAAAGCAACAATCTTATTACTTTTATATTTCTTATTTACTGTAGAATTGTAGTTTAATAAATAGAAAAAAAGGTTTATTCCATTACTATAATTATTTTCGTCGCAATAAATTCCTAAAGTCTCCTTAATTAAAACCTAATTGCAGTGTTTCTATCCCCTCTACGGTTTTGCGCGGAACAGCGGCTCGGTAGCGTTTCAAATATCACAGATATAGCCAATGTCCGGTATTAGGTGCCCTGAGGCGTTAAAGGAACTCCCCCTCTAATCCACTAGCAGCTAATGATCTACATATAATTTCGTCATTACTTAAGGTCTCGAATTGCGTCAATGTTTATTACACATGATACGTCAACCGCCTACCAAGAATTTATCCTCGCCAGAGGCTAAAAAACGCAAAGCACAAAGGGCCCAGTATGAATTCGACATACTAGGGTAAATCCGGGAGACGCAGTCGGGCTGGAGAGTTGGTCGAATGGCTATATTCAGGCTCCACATCTGTGTATACGTAAAAGTGTGTTAAGGTTTAGAACAATTAATTCTTTAAGAATCAACTGTTTCGACCAACTATCCAGCCCGACTGTGTCTCCCGGATTTACCCCACTGGGAAGCCTCGCATTGCCAACGCAGCGATCGGTGTACAGAAGCGAGGGCCGCGGCGGAGCCCGTTGCAGCAATTATCCCGCGGAAGAAGACGCCACAAAGGGACCAGCGACGGGGAACGCGAAGGCAGCGTCCGGCCGCCGTGACGTTTCCTTATGCCCCGGGAATTGAAGAACGACGACACCGTTCGGTTTCTGCGCCGCGGATGCTCGCTAATCAAATAGAAATTGAATTTCCATTAATAACGGGGCCGCAGCCCCGTGGTAACGTCGTTTCCGGGCATATTGAGCGCCGTGCCGGCAAGCGAGCGACCGGGACGACGGCGATAAAGCTTTTGTCTCGATGGATGAACCACCGTGTTCCCCGCGCGGACGCGGCAAATGGGATTAAAACGATAGAACGTTGCAGGCCTCCTCCGCCCCCTTCAAGGATCCCCACCCCAGCGCGGTGGTTAATCCTCCCTTTGCCGTAGGAATTTTCTGTTTACACGTGTATCCGTCGGGTGCCGGGCAACCGTCTCGCCGACGAGAGTTACTTTCGCGAATTATTGGCAAATTGAAACCTCTCCGCGGCTGTGATACTTGCTGGGTGATTGTCGGGCAAGTATCGCGCTTTAATAGAGCTGTAAATCCACGAGGAGACGGCAATATCGTGCCTCACACGAGAGTTCAAATTTATGACACAATTATTTCATTATTTTATTATTTTTTAATAACTTCGTTATTAGGTTTCATAAATCAGACCGGTGTTTGCCTACGCGGGCGCTGAGGAAAATCGGGGGTGCTGCTGTTTCTAGGGGCAGTAGGGCGATGAGAAGCAAGCGGGCGATAAGAACACTTACATTTTAATAAATAACTTTGAAATTTCAATTGCTACTTATTTCATTTTGTTTATTTTTCATCCAACCTAACTTTTAAAGTTTCAAAAATTACATCCACAGCTACACTTGGGAATTCTGATAATAGAGGTATATTCCCCGAAGGTGGCGCTGAACAAAACAACGCTTTGAAAAGGGCGCGGTGAGCCAGAAAATGTTTGGGGAAACTCTGAATTAGACTCTCCTGCGACAAGTCTCGTGATATATTTTCAACAATCTCATTTCTCGCGACTATTTCCATTATTTACATTTAGTTGCTGAGATTTTGGTCTTCGCACCATAAAGTGTGAGCATTTTTTTAATCTAACTGCGTTGAGGCACGCTGCAACACGTGCAATGGAGTCTACGAGATTCATAGTCCTCCAAGGCTTTCGAAGCAAGTTCGATTTAATAGAATTAGATTTAGAAGCAAGAAAAGAGGTCTGTTTCCTCGGAGCGAAGGATTGCTCAGAGTTCACGGATTCGAAATCAGGAATCAGGGGCTGGTTAGATTCTGCGACAACCCCTCGACGAGCATCGGAATCACCGGAGCCGCACGTCTTGGCTGTAAATTTTGCGTTAAAGCGAAAATCGAGGATCAGCCTACGAGATCCCTGTCACGGAATCCTGGTAAGTCCTGCTCCTGGATGGCTGTCACGTCAGCGATTCGTCTCGACAGCGCCGCGCGAGAGCCTCGAGAAAAATACCCCGAAACGATTTAATTAGCCTCTGCCACGTTTCATCTCGATCACTGGAATCACCAATTCGGCTCAACGCACGACTCTGCATCTGCTAGCCGGATCCAATGCGAGGGGGCCTAATCTCCATCTCTACTGTTCATGCAGGTAGGGCAGGTGCACGTTTCACGAGATGCTCCTTTGCTAGAAAGAAGACAAAGCAGCGCCCGTATGCAGGTCTACACGCGTGGCCCTTTAGAATCTTTAATCGCCGTAGTTTAACTGACCACGACGGATATGGGGCCATTTCGACTCATAATCGAATTTAATTAATATTATTTTCAGAAGCTTTTGCAGAGGGTGTTGGAATCTGTTAAGATCTGAAGTTCTAATTTTTTTAAGGCAGCGACGTTATCACATAACTCGTGAGCAGTGACGCAGTGAGGATTCAATATTTGGGAGAGCCGAGGAAAAATTTATTTAATGTAAATTCAGTAAAATTCATTAGGTGATTATACAAATTTGTTTAAAGCATAAAATCCAGTTTTCTTTCCTTTTTACAAAGCCTCTTCTTTGGAGGATTGCTAAGATCCCTTTGGGCCTTCCCCTCTGGGTGCGTCACTGGTCTTGAGTAACGTCCAAATACAGGGTTAGAATCCTAGGAGAAGGTGTACCTATTCGGTAACGAGATGCTGTAAATAACCAGCTTGATGGCGCGTTCAGCATCCGATGAGTAAAAGGAAGGAACCGAGGTTAAACGTTACACCCCCGCCCCGATATCTGCGCCGTCGATGGCTGGGAAATCAGTCGACATCGAATTACCGTTCCCAGGGGAATTAAGCACGGGGATAGCCGCCTCCCGAGGAGATCCCGTCTCACTCGTCATTTCGTCGGGAGGCCTGGGCGGCGGGGCCGTTTTTAACCGAACGAGGCGCGTCGCTGCCGCGAGGTGAGGCTCGTAAAAACTTTTAACGTAATAAAGGAACTTCCGGGCTGCCTCGACGCCTCCTTCGGCGCCGAATGGAATTGCATTCGGGCCCGAATGGCCGGCGGGAACTGTCTTTAACTCGGTATGCAACGACGAACATCGCCCCCTGACGCGTCGGTTCATTACGACCAACCAGGTGCATCCAGTCGCATTCTGGGAGATACGAGTCTTCCTGAGAGATGAGCGAAGCGGCTTACGTCGCGCCGGCAGCTCCGATTACCATCAATGTTGAGCGAAGCATTCTGTTTTAATTTCGAAATTGAAGAGTCCTTCTAGAAAATACTGTAAGTGCCAAAAAAAAAAAAATTCTGTGCCAATGGTAATAATATACTTAGTATAGAATTTTAAGGAGATTTCCCATTGTAAATAAATTACCAATAGTGGTAAAAGTTGATACCACTGGAACGTCCAATGCCACTTCTGTAGAAAACAATGTAAGAGCCAATTAGCTAGGGGCAAACAGGATTGGCACTTACAGTGCTTGCAAATTTAAATGAATGGCGCATTCAGTTTTCTCTACGAGTAAGAAGTGGCACATGCAGGGTTTTCTACAACTGCAGTTCTGTTTTCCATGAATCTGTGCCGTGTTAATGCAATAAAATAGAAAATGTTGCGATACATTTGGGTTATCGTGTACTTAAGCATATTTAGCAATCAATAAAAATCGAACTCCGTAAATAATTTAAAGCGAGGAAAGTTTTTTCTCTCCTTGAAAAATTGGACTTCTAGCACTTACGGTGTTTTCTACAATTTTTAAAGAGCGCGCTATCGAGAATAACAGAGGCTACTGTTTCAATTATAATACGCGATCGTCCAGCACATCAATGAATGGGGTGGGTAATTAATTATGACCCTTATTTGCATCGGAAGCTTCAGCTAGTGAAACCCTCAAGCTTGCGTCGACATTCATCGGCAATCGAAGCGTCGAGTTTCACAAGCAACACGATTACAAACGCTCCCCGGAGCGGGGATCGAGCGACGTTAAATCGATCGAGACTATCCACGCGAAAGCTGGCGTCGAGGTTCACGCGCTCGGCATCCCAGCTCGTACGTGTAAATGGCCGGTGCTCCCCCTCGCCTAGGAAGGCAACTTGACCTCGATGGAAGGAATCATCCCCTACCCGTCCACCCTCTACATCCTTTCCACCCTCACCGTTGGCCCGCGAGATACCGTATACACTTCTGCCGAAGTCCGAGGGATTACTTCGTCGACGCTGGCAACCGTCGTGCTAAATTCAATCGAACATCGCGGACCCGAACGACGTCTATATTGATTTATCGCGACGCGAAATTCATTAGCGGATTCGATTATTCGGGAAACGCTGGTCGTGCAGAATTTCCCATCCCGCTTGGTGAATCGCGCCCCGAATCGGGAAGATTGCCATCCCCCTTCTGAGAAAACGAGGTTGCAAGTGTTGGAACAGTGTGGGATAAAATCGCGGTGGATTATTTTCCGCGGGAACCATCTGAACGGTGGGCTAAAGCTGATCGTACAGGTACTGTGGAGTGATGGGTGGCTGAGGAAGACTATCTACCAGGAAATTTGGTGATTAACCCTTTAGCGCCCGCAACTAGATCCCGTTGAAGGAAAAATATCTCGTTTTGGTTTCATTGTTAAAAATGGTCTGAATTTGTATATTTTTATTAAAATTTTTTTTTTATTTTTTTTTCAAAGGTCAAAATGCATAAATCCAAAGAATACAGGGTTCAGATAGGTCCAACTTTCTTCAGTGAATAAAACTACGCTAAACATGTATTATTTAAACTGTTGCAAACAGCGAAATACGAATGCAAAAGGCGAAACGGCAAAAAAAATGAGTGTATCATGTATGATACGTTTGGCGCTAAAGGGTTAAACGGAGAAATCTTCTGGCTTCCAAGTCTGATTAAAAATTTAATTTTTGAATAGAAACAGGTATCGATCTTTTGGCATTTGGAAGGATATTGTTCTCTTCACGATGCTCCCATTCCGCTGTAAATGGATATTTTTACTCGCACAATTTTTTTTATGGTCTTAGAAGGTGATAGAATAAAGCTACGAACGTGCAAAATGGTACTTGCAATACTTGTTTCGTTTTTTAATTCTCGAAGAATTAAGTTTTTTTTCAGCCGGCGCTCTAGGAAGAGCACTTAAATTCTCTAGGTTCGAAGTAACGAAACTTGAGGGATAGAGAGCGGGTACAGGATTTCAGCGGAAATATATCTGTCAGGGAACAATTTTATTTTCCACCGCTTCTGTTTCGAAGGAGGAATGGACGCTGCGATAACACGATTGCCTCTCGCGTTCCTGTTTCCAAGGGGAGATTTTTCATTTCAACGCAGCTCCCGAATCTTTGCTTTTAGGAGCTGGCGCGAGAGAGTAATTGCACAGTCGCGAACGGAGATAACACCCGATACTCGGGTCTGAATTCAGTGTTCAATTAAGCCACTTAATGCGCCCTATAATTCCTACGGCGAGTTCGGGCGAATACACCTCGTTAGACTTAATTAGTTCCGCTCGTTATCGAACAAATATTCTTCCCTTAACGTACCCCCTGGGAACATAAAAATTTTAAGAAAAGATTCCATCTGGAAGGATTATACAAAAATCAAGATAACGTTCATCGAATAATACCCAACTCCAACAGCTAATCCCCGAGTGTCACAATAGGCACTTCAACTTCTAAATTCTAATTTAGAAAATTCTAATCCCCCGCAGCAGAATTCCGTTCCAGCGACAGACACCACGAATTAAAAGGTTTACTTGAGAATTTTCCCACACATTTCCCTGGCGTTTCAACCACACCAAAAATCCTCCTGAACGCCCCTTCACCCCCACACTAGTCAGCCGGCCAATTAAGAGTTTCTCCTCCAGGTCTCCCCGTTTCATTCACCCCCTTCGCTCCCCCGTTCCGTTCCCTCCATCGACCCATCGAAAGAGCGAGCAGTCGGTGAAAAAATCCAACCCTCCCCAGCACGCGAATAATCCCCGTGTCCCATCGATTTCTAACAGGGGGGGTGGCCAGCGAAATAGTATACGCGGAGATCGCCGTCCCGAAAATTCCGAGCCCGCGGAGCAGCAAGACTTTTTTTTCAAGCCGATGGATACTTTTGTTTCCCCCGGTTTAACGGCCGTGAATTTCCCGAATATCTTCCCCCGGGGGGCCTTCCTGGAAATGAATTTCGCGTGGCGCAACAACGACGGTGCATCGACCCCGCGCTACCCTCGATCGATGTCCCGTCCCACCAGCCACGCTACGCGGAAAGTAGACGCATGAAAAGGCGCGCCCGGGGAGATTTCAATTTTTATCCCCGACCCCACCACCACCCCCCTCCCTCTGTTCGACCGTAAAAATTGTTTATTCCCCTGGCGATCCGTACGTCCGACGGAATTCATCCTGGCGGAATGGAAAGACCCACCCCCGCGAGAGTGATCGAACGAACCCTGTCTCTCTCCCTGATTCTCAACCACTGGCAACGATTTTGTTTAGAAGTCTTTTGGGTAATCAATGGAGATGAGGGTGTTTCATTGGAGGAATTAATTTTGAGGCTGGTAAAGGTGTTTTTGTTTCATCAGAGGCTACCCTTAAATTACATAAGGCTTTTCGGGAGAGCCAGGGGGTTGCGAATTTCTTACATTTTCTTACGGGGTGAGGGGGGAGTCAGGTAGCGTCTTGCTTAATATTTTTTAACTTCGTTTTCAATACGAGTAGCCTGAAAACGATTATTAACAGAAATCTTTCAACGAATTTTAATAACTGGAAGATGCAATGTAAGAAATATTAACTAAGGGATGGGAGGGGGTAAGAAATCGTCAAAATTACCCTTACGTAATTTAAGAACGGCCCCTTAAGGGGGCAGTGTTTTGGGGGGATGCCGGGAAGTGTGTCGATTTTCAGAGCGTTTGTGGACGAAGGAAAGATTTTCAATTTTTGGTACGACCGCAGGAATATGAAACACGCGGGTGCGGCGTGTTATTATCGGGCCAGGAGTTCCGATTGCCGCGGTGTTCGCGAGAGGGCGTCGATTAAGGGATTTTTCGCATAGATCGGAGGGGGAGCGCGGCGATGCAATAATTCGGAATATTTGCTGGGTAATCGAGAGGGAATTAGCACGGGCCCGCAGGAAATCGAGATACAATTTGGCTCGGTGGAACGTTCCTCGCTCGCTTTAACGACCTCTCGCGCTAACGATTTTCGAAAACTGATACCCCTTCTTTCGCCCCGTGCAATCTGAACAGAGGGATGCCCATCGCCGACGATAGACCTGTTGATACAGAGCGGCATCGCTCCGTTCCCCTCTCTGCCCGGGGTAATTGCTTTCGCCGGTCAATTTCGAGGAGACCGTTCGTTTTCTACGGTCGCATCTTTGCGCCCTCCAATTCGGATTCCTCGGTGTTATCGCTGACTACCGAAGTCGGACGAGTACTACTACACAGTTCCTTCCTCGTGGAATTCGCAGTGAAACCTTTGTGAATGAAACTCTTTACAATTCCTTCTTTATAATTCCTTAAATTATTCCATCCCCTCATCGATTTAATCCCAATACTCAATGTATCCACCCCTTACTCCCTAAGAATGACTCCTAAGCACACCAAAGCCTAAACCAGGCTTTCGAAATTATTGCCTACTCATTTTCTGTTCAAACGATCGGGGATCGTTTAAATCTTCCCCGTGTCTTATTTCATCCCTTGTGCTCCAGTAATCTCAGCGAACGTCCGTGCTTTATCAGGTACAGCGCAAAGGTAGCAGATTCAGCTTTAATAACCTAATAAGAGCACAGCTATTAAAACGTAAAATGGCAAACGCTTTAATAAGTTGTTTTGCTTGCCGCTGGCACAGCCCCTCGACCCCGGTGATTTCTACAGTAAGTTTCTGCGCGAGTAATTCACGATATAAAATGTAATTAAATCGTGTCTTCCATTGTACACTACCTTTGGAACTCGAGTGCAGTGTCGCGAATTGTGGACGTGGGAGGGTAGATTAATAGGGAAATTTTGGGGAGGCTCTAACCCGATGGGATTTCACCAGGCAACGCTGCCGCCGTCCCTAAATAATCCAGCCATCCTCGGTAATAAAACGTCCTCCTCGCCACGAGGAATTACGACTGCCACTGCTTCAAAGTTTTCCACTCGGCCGAGAACGGAGATGCAAGGGGGAGGGGGGGGGGCGCTGTGGGGTAAAAAACGACGGGGGAGAATCGAAAGGTATCATGGTGATTACCTTCGAACGATCCACCGTTCGCCCTGCAGCCATCGTTGAAGAGCAAGAATACGCGCGGGGATTAAAAATTAATTCGCTGATACCGTCCCATCCCGAACCGCGGGGGTCCGCCGTAGCGAACCGAAATTCCCGCCCTCCTTTCAGCCCTCCGAGAGCCTCGGGAAAATAGAAAACGGAAAGAGGGACTCGAGGGTCCGGCATAAATGATAGTTCCGGCGTAATATTTCCATCCCGGAGAGACGGAAAATGGAAAAACAGCTTTCGGTTCATTCGACCGCCCTCGATTCCGGGGAAAATTATCGTCTGGGGTCGGTTGCAGCGACTCCATCGCGAAAACAAATTCCCGCCGTTGCATTCGACTGGCGGAACACGGCGTTCCATAGAAAACGGAGCTTCGCCCTCCGTCCTTCAAAACTTCCATTTCAGAAGATTTAGAAATCAGAAATTCTTAAAAGAAAATTAAGCATTAAGGGGCGGAGAAACGGCTGGGAAAAAGCTTAACTTTTCGGGAATTAAAGAAATATATATTTGATATATTTGAAGTGGAGCGGGACTTTTGGTGTATTGGCAATCGGGTCTGGCATCCGGAAGGATATATTGTTCTCTTCTCGATGTTCCTAAGCCGCTACAAATCGATATTTCTTCTTACAAATTTTTTATAATCTTGAAACGTGATAAAACACCTTCTATTAAAGAATTAAGTCTTTCAGCCGTTAGACTAGGAAGATCTTACCAAAGACTCCCCAATAAAATACCGCCAGCTGCTAAACGCAATATCTAATTCTTAAAATTTCGACACAAGTCTCACCCCTCTTCCGATTTCTCCCTGAACCTCAAAAACTCGCAGGACATTCGCGTTATTTACTACTACCCCTCACCCCCGTTCACCACCTCGGAAAAGCTTTCCGCCGAGGAAGAAAAATCATCGTTTCACCCTGAAACCGGGCGGACTCTGTGGGTGGATACGGTCGGGTGAACGGGGGTTGCCGCGAAAATATGCAACCGCCAACAAAAGATCGCCCGGCCTGCGCGCAACACACGGGGAAAGGACCTTTCTGGCACGGCTCCTGCTCATATTTCAGGATCCCTTTCTCCGTCGGCGCACCGTGAAAGAGGGCCTCGAGCGGCGGCTCACCCCCGCGCCCTGCCACGGTCGCGCGAAAACGAGGACAAAGAGCCATTTTGCCGTAACGCGATATGTCACGTCGCTGTACGGGGGTGGCGGAGGTTTCTGGGCGGGGGGGGGGGGGGGGGAGGCTTTTCTGTGTCACCGATTTAATCCCGCAGCCCGGGATCCTCCACTTTCGTCGCGGGATATCTCCTTAAAGGAGAGGGTGGCGGGGATTTGCGGGGCATTAAGGGTTGCGAGCTTTTCACGAGCTTTTAAACTCTCGGGGTTCGATAATAACGACACGCGCTGTTTTCCATCCCCTCGCGATACCGTTAGCTCTCGCTGAGTCGAAAGGGAGCTAGAAAGAGTCACGCTTCAACTCCGATTCCTCGAATATCTGGAAAATACGCGGGGGACTATATATTTCATTTGTTAGTTTAATGCTGGTCACTGTTCTGCAAATACCTAGTTGCGATGTTCGTTGCGCGGTAGCTGGTGGTGTTTGATGTATTATTTAAGTTTGTGGATTTAACTCGAGACGTATCTAGTCGAGGAAGAGGCTTAGAGGAGTTAGTGTGATGTTCGCGTGATTAATTGTTAGGAGCTTTTTAGGGGATGCTACTGACATGTTCTTTATCAGACCGAGGCTGTGCAGGCGTAGCCGATGGCTGAGGATTATCGTCGCCGAGACGCTAAAGGGGTCGTGTAGGTAGTTACGGGTCATTAGCCTTGATAAGCGCATTCGATTATTCTCCCATCATAATAATTGATACATTTCATAGTGACCACTAATAGACGAATTTATTAGCCTATTAGTCCAACGACGGTAATAATACGCTCATCCGCACAGCGGCCATTACAGTAATTTCGCTATTTCAAGCGAGGAGGGGTGTTCTTTTTGAAGGAGGCAAGTGGAAGCTCGCTCTGTCGACGCAACGACAGACGAATTCCATCAACCAACCAAATTCGTTATAAGAAAACATTTGAAAGAAATGAGAAGAAATCTTTTTGAATTTCTTTATAATAAAAGAGTATTAAATACTAAAGTAATTTATTTCCTTATACGTTGTATTTACCGAGAATCTTTAAAAACAGCTCAATTTTTCGGCCGATCAAAGTAGAAGGGCCCCTTAAAATCTTTTGTCCTCCTCAAAGCTCCGAAGATCCACAAACTGTAATTCCCTGAATCTCATCAAAACACCATTCCAAACGCTCATCATTCACATTCACGGCCTCCAAAAGGTCCCCGCCCCCTCGCCCCGGCGCTGTTTGCCCTCGGAAACCACAAAAATACCACTTCATCAGGCTCCATTCGGCCCCGCGTCGCGTGGAAACGCGCGGAAGAGCCCCGTCGCGCGACGGGTGTCACGCAACAGCAGCGGGAAGCACGAAAGCTGGCTACGTGACAGGCCGGCGTTAACGATAACATCGACAGCCAGCAGAAAAATAGAATTTCCCGCGGCGAGAGCGTTGGATCGATCCGCGGCATTAATTCCACCTGCGACGACGAGAAAATTCAGCCTCGGTTCGGCCGCGCGCCCTTCCTCGATGACTGGCAGGTCGATCCCCGGAGGGCTGACGGTCCCGAGATCCTTCCAGGGGAGTGTGTATGCGTTCACGGGCCATTAGCCCCGACAAGCGCATCCTATTACGGCTACGCGCCACGGACAGCCTCGGTAGAATGGGCCGATCAGAAAATCCCAAGGCGACTCTTTCCAAAAGGGCTTAAAAATGTCCGCGGTCGACTTTCAGGCGCGCTGGAAAGCCGATACCCTAAGTACCTTCTCTCCTGAGCCGATCGATCAGCTTCCCTGGAAACGCTAGAGCAAACGCGTCGACGACCTGGAGGCCCCAATTCCTTTTCCACCCCCACCCCCCCCCCCCCTCGCCCCTTGCGCGACCTGCGACCAAGGGTTTCGCTCTGCCCTTCTCCCGGCGAGGTTCTAGGGTCGCCTACGGTCGACTTCGGTCGCCGTTAAGTGGATCGTTGCGTTTGTTGTTGATGAATGGGGGATCGCCAGGAGACCGGCCGGTCGGCCCGAGATCGTTGGGCTGATGCGATCCAACGGGGATATCGAATTTTTGTAGGAGGCTCGTTACAAATGATCCGGCATTCATGGATTCTTCGAGCATGGTATTTTCGGCGGCGACGCGGTCGAAGATTGCGATTGAAAATGGCCCTCTTTGCCTTCGAGTCGGCCTCGATAAAGGACGAGGAAGGGAGGCGTTCCTCCCGCTGGTCGTTTTACCGCGGGAAATGCGGCTCCTTTCCCAGGCGTTCCGGGACTCGATGAAAGACGATTTTTCTTGCTACTGAGAGGGGCGCGGGGGTGGAGAGAGAGATATAGAGCATCAGCCGTTGAAAAGAGACGCCAGTCTAATCTCGGGCACAAACCGTAACAAGTCGCCGGGGGAGTTCACGACGATTTTCCCTTTTTCACCCTCGAGGTAGAGAAATACGAAGATTGTGTGGATACAGACGATTGACGAGAGAGTCACCCTAAAATCGATTTCTTTAAGCTTCCGAGGGGGGACGAGGTTTGACCTGGTTCTGGGAAGAATACTGTTGCTTCGGAGTTATCAGCTCGAATCTACCTACGTGTCCGATCGGAAAGAATATGTTTAACGCAATCACGATCCACCCTCTGTCTACTGGATACTCTTCGACGAGTTCCCTCTACGCCCGGGCTCGCCGACACCCGGCAGAAACCAGATCTGCTCTCGATATTTCATTTCGGACGGTGGCGAAGGAGGAGGGTGGTCGGGAGATGCTGACTAAGACCTCCTCTCCCTGCGCCCTCCATCTAATCTCTTTTAGTCGAGCCATCAACCCTCCGTTTGTCATCGTCTACGCCCCTGTCCGTCGTCGAACAATGGGGCCCAACCATTTGCCTGAGGCAAAAGTGCCACATTGCTCTCTATTTAAAATTATTATTGTTGTTGTTGTTATTAGTAGTAGGTACGGCTTTATTACTCACGAGTATGATGCACGTGTGACTACTTAAGGAAGAAGTACAATCTAATTAGAGAATATTCCAGTGTTCCTAATACATTTTTATTTCAAAGAAATTTTTATTCACGGAAAGTTTTATTCGAGGATTTTTTTTCGAGGAAATTTTTATTCGAGGAAACTTTTAATCGAGGAAACTTTTATTCGAGGAAATATTTATTCGAAGAAATTTTTATTCGAGGAAATATTTATTCGAGGAAATTTTTATCCGAGAAAACTATTATTCGAGGAAATTTTTATTCGAGAAAACTTTTATTCGAGGAAATTTTTATTCGCGGAGATATTTATTCCAGGAAATTTTTATTCGAAGAAGTTTTTATTCCAATGAAATTTTTATTCCGGGAAATTTTTATTCCAGGAAATTTTTATTCGAGGAAATTTTTATTCGAGGAAATTTTTATTCGAGAAAATTTTTATTCGAGTAAATATTTATTCGAGGAAATTTTTATTCGAGGAAATATTTATTCGAGGAAATTTTTATTCGAGAAAATTTTTATTCGAGGAAATATTTATTCGAGAAAATTTTTATTCGAGGAAATTTTTATTCGCGGAGATATTTATTCCAGGAAATTTTTATTCGAAGAAGTTTTTATTCCAAAGAAATTTTTATTCCGGGAAATTTTTATTCGAGGAAATTTTTATTCGAGGAAATATTTATTCGAAGAAATTTTTATTCGAGGAAATATTTATTCGAGGAAATTTTTATCCGAGAAAACTATTATTCGAGGAAATTTTTATTCGAGAAAACTTTTATTCGAGGAAATTTTTATTCGCGGAGATATTTATTCCAGGAAATTTTTATTCGAAGAAGTTTTTATTCCAATGAAATTTTTATTCCGGGAAATTTTTATTCCAGGAAATTTTTATTCGAGGAAATTTTTATTCGAGGAAATTTTTATTCGAGAAAATTTTTATTCGAGTAAATATTTATTCGAGGAAATTTTTATTCGAGGAAATATTTATTCGAGGAAATTTTTATTCGAGAAAATTTTTATTCGAGGAAATATTTATTCGAGAAAATTTTTATTCGAGGAAATTTTTATTCGCGGAGATATTTATTCCAGGAAATTTTTATTCGAAGAAGTTTTTATTCCAAAGAAATTTTTATTCCGGGAAATTTTTATTCGAGGAAATTTTTATTCGAGGAAATTTTTATTCGAGAAAATTTTTATTCGAGTAAATATTTATTCGAGGAAATTTTTATTCGAGAAAATTTTTATTCGAGGAAATATTTATTCGAGGAAATTTTTATTCGAGAAAATTTTTAGTCAAGGAAATATTTATTAGAGAAAATTTTTATTCGAGGAAATTTTTATTCGGATAAATTTTTATTCCGGGAAATTTTTATTCGAGGAAATTTTTATTCCAGAAAATTTTTACTTGGGGAAATTTTTATTCCGAAGGAATTTGTATTCGATGAAATTTTTATTCGAAGCAGCGAATAAGGCACAGCACGAAGTACAGTTATTCGAATAAAACCCAACTCTGATTGTTAACCATTAAGACTGCACCTCTATAATAATCGATTTCTGTTATAAAGCAGAGACCTTCTCCCCCGCTAATGCGATTTATCATCAATGAAAATACAGCCGACTTAGCTTTCCAGTTGAAGCTTCCAGCAGTCATCGACCACGCGCTCGCGGCCTCGAGAAAAGCCAGGGGGCTCGCATTCACCGAGGGGAAATCGTAAGAAGACTGATCCCTGTGGCGTTTCGAATGGCGGAGCAGCCGGTTGAAATATAAAGTGCTTACACGCCGGCTTTGCCTGCATAATGGCTCGTTTGCGTGGGAAATGGCTGCGATTTCGAGCGGGGATTGCGGGCCCGAGGTAATCTGAAAATAAAATCTCGCGGGATCCAGGTCCGCGACGCTCGATGGCGGTCCAAAACGGGGGGAGGGGAGGGTAGGCTTGGAAAACAAAGGGGAAGGGGCCGGGGCACAAAGCTCCGCGTCGTTTGGCGCATTAAGCCGCGAGTTCCTGGATTCGACGGGCGGCAACCGGAAGCCGCGCGTGTCCTCGCCGGGGGAGGATGTAATTCGCGGCACAACTTCGTCAACAGAATTTCATTTCGCGGACCGCTCCGCGAATTCTCTTTCATACCGCGGATTTTTCGCTACCGGCTTGCGCCCCCGCTTTGAAGAATTATCGGGAGCAGTCCTCTCCCTCGCACAATTCCGCGGGGTTGAATCCGTTTAGCCACAACCCCGGAATATTTGAGGACCTTTCAGGAGAAGCGGCCATCAAATATTGCACACCCTGTACTTTGGCGACCTCAAGCGAATTAATCCGCGGCGAGATAAAACGCGCATCTCCTCGGCAGACCTTACATCCAGAGAAGGTATCCCGAGCTGGTACGTTAGAACGTTTAATTCCGCACTACACGCTAATTAATACGCGTCTCGGCGAAGCTCGTGTAATAAACTTCGGGCTACATTCCGTCGCTGGAACTAACATGGCGCTGTAATTTAAACGCTCCACGCCATTGTGCGCAACCCCCCGAGAAAGTAGAGTCTTTTCTGGCACGAAACGAAGACCCCCTGCTCTCATTTTACACGAGAGAAGTGCTAAAAAGGCGTTAGAAAATGGGTGATATAATACCGGCTTAAATAGCGAAAGTGTTGCAATTAGTGGAAGGTGTTGGTGCGTTCAGCGCTGATTTCGAGAGGCGACCTTCCCCTTAGCGGTGCTCCAGATACGCGAAAGGGATGGGGTTGTTTCCGGTGGCGGGGAATTTGGTTGCTAAGATCGAGTGGAGAATAAATTGGAGGATGTTGCGAGTGGATCGTGATGAAATTTTGATACTACGTCGAACGGGGTACCGTAATCTGGGGCAACATTGGGCGTTAATTAACGCGTATTAAAGAAGGAAAATGTGATATAATAGCATAGCTTAAGGGCACTGATAGGCATTCGTTTTCCGTGAAAGAAACACTCTCTTTTTAATGTATTTGTAAAAAAAGTGAAAGCAAATTCAGATGTATCCTTTTACCCAATGCTTATTATTAACAAAGAGATTGAAAAAAAGTTGGTATGAAATATACATGCGCTTTAAAAATGGCGGTGCTGACTGGTAAACATTTTAACGTTCTTCTGTAGTTTTACTGTAATATTGGTCTTAATAATTGACTCGATCCAATTTCATAGTGCGATTCTTTTTTTTTACATCCGTAGTTTCCGGCGCAACCAATAAAAACTATAATTAAAACAGAATTATTAAATCGATGGCCGAAAACGGCGATTACTTCGAGAAACATACGATCGTGTTTGTGGGTTATTAAAAATCCGCGACTTTTTAATTTTTTTATGAAAATCTCGAATTTTTGCGGACCATAGGTTGCACGGAAAATGGCACATGTTTTATACGTCTTGTAATTTTTTCAAGTCGAACCGAACCTCCGTTCACTCGCAACTAACCGGAAACTAAGAGAGAAAAGGGCAAAGGCGACGCTGTAAATAGCCGCTTGACCTTTTTACCTGCCAAATCAACAAACTTGCGAATTTTAACATAAACCAAGCTGCATTTTATTCAGAAAATATAGTACTTTCGGAGAATGCAACAAAGAAAATCCATTTTGCGACTGTCTAGTCCCCTTAAAGCAAACTAAAAATGTTAACTTTTATATTACCTATACAACAAAATGTTACAAATCGATAGCTCAGTGCGCAAATATAATATTCCCACTTTTAGGGTATTCTCCAAAACAGATTTAAACCTGCAATCAAAGAAAAATATTATTTCTGACAAATTTACGAAGAAACTGTACCTAAATGTGATTTTTATACAGCACAAAGAACCAATCACGAATTATTTGTTGCATATAAAAACATAGCGTTTCGAGTATAAACGCAGTGACTTCCACTGACCGGTGGGCAATCGAGTTCCAATTTATTAACGACCGCAGCCCTCCCCCCGATTTTCACTGTCGCGTGCCAGCTTCCGCGCCAATTTCGCCGAGGCTGTTACGCTTAATTATGAAACGTGTTTCCCCAATAACGAAGGTGGCGCGTTCGCCAGCCATTCAGCCCGACGCCATTAGTATCGCCCCGTCAGCGGGGCCGCGGCACGTCCGTGGGTTCCATTGATGTAGACCATTGTAGACGGATCGATGGTTGCCGGGGAAGGCAACGGGTAACCCTGTTAGTCGGCTGGAAAGCGTATCCATTACCGATCCTACGAGATCGCCGGGAAACACGGCCAGGGTCGGCGAGGGCTGGCCGTTTTAGGTCATCGCGGTTGTTTCGTTGAATTCGCCACGAGGAGAGCGCGCGGTGTCGTTGATCGATCGGAGGGGACCTCGCGCCGAAGCCTCTTCTCCTGGGGACAACTTCCCCGTATAACACTGCTTCATATTTTACCCAGCAGGTTCGTCGCGAGACAGTTCAGGCCGGAAGTCTATGGCGGTTTAGGTTTCAGAAATCGACGAGAGGGAATCGAGGGAACAGATTTCTTCGGGACGGTACAATTCTGACGAACGGAGCAAGCCGGATTCATTTCCACGGTTTTTCCTCCGCTCCCTAGTCCATCGATCTTCAACGCCGGCCGAGCGAGAGTCCAATCGGAGGTTCATCCCGTGGCCAGCGGCGAGGCTCGATAAAAACCCTCGTTCGGCCGCGTCCATCTTTAATTTGCTAAAAGTCGCGGGGCCGGCTCCACGGCGCGCTTGATTTCGCCCGATTCTCCGGCGAACGGGGGAGTGGAAGAACTGCCTGCCCCGTGATTCCCGTTCCGGGAGAGCTCTTTCTCGCCGCCGCTGGCTTTCGAGCGTGAAAGCGCAAAGAGCGTGAAAGCTCCGGCCGCGGAGCGTTGGGGGCGGGCCGCGTGAAAGCGGCCGCCAGAAACCAAAGGCAGGACGATGGTAAAAGGAAGGACGATGGCGAAAAATTAGCGCGCAAACGGCGAGTCGTGACAAAGTTTCGCGGCGGCTGGGGCCATTCGTTTGGGATAAGCTACTCGCGGAGGAGGAAGCTCCCTTTCAGCGTGCCCCGCCGCCCTTTGCCATTGTTTCGACTTCGCTCTCTCGCTGGGAATCCTACGGCGTCTCTGATTGACCGTAAAGCATACCTCGGATAATCAACCTTGCGCGAATTCAGAGAGGAGCTCTAAAAAAAACGCGCGTTAGGAACCCCATTTATGACTCGACTGATCAGAGTTTAAGAAGAAGTTTCTTTAACAGCGCAGCTTGGAATATTTTTAAACGTTTTCGAATAAGTATCCCTGATTGATAATGCAATAATATTTGCCGCTCGAACACGAACGCGGCGCAGGTTCTTAGTAAGCCTTCATGGAGCCCCGAGGCGCACAGTCATCGCGGAGTGCCGCGCAAACATTCGACGAACAACAGGCAGGAGTCCAAGGGACGAGGAGGCGGCGAGCAAAGGAAAGAAGAAAGAAAAGAGTCATCTTGCGGGACCTTCGAGGTGCACTGCAGTGCCTCGACGCGTCCACCGTGGAAAAGCTCGAGCCTTGGAAGCTCGAGGGGCGAGAATCAACGCTGCACTTTTTGCTATCCCTCGCGTTGGTTCCTTTAAATCGAGGGTTTGCGAAAACACCGGTTCCGAGACCCAGGTCAGGCACCCGGCAGGCCTTTGTGGCGCCGGGAGGAATGGAGGAACCGAATCCTCCTCGAAATCCCCCGTCAAGTGGAGCCAAGTTTCGAACCAAATTCTGTCTGACGTCAGGCAGCGAACCCGTCGAATCGCAATTCAAACAAATATCCAATATTTCAACTCCCCGACCTCCGACGTCGACGATATTCCCGAGTCTCAGGCAAAACGGAGGGTGAACCCAGCCGCTAGAGATAAAATGGAGGATTCTCTGAAAGTCGACGGCTGTTCCGTCTGCGCTAAGTATCCTCCGGAGTCCGTGGACGCGGACTCTTGTGTAACAACAGAAATCAACTCGTTACTTTGTCTGCCATTCAGTCTAGAGCTGCCATCGAGCACCCCCAACCCCGACGGGCGTCCGCCGTTCAGCGAATCGCGAGGTCGTTGTCGTCCTAACGTCTGTTCGAGGAGATGCTGCTTTCCAGCTGGAACGGCGAAGGCAGCAACGTGAACAGCATTCCTCGTGGAGCGGACGCAACCTGTCGCTCGTCTCAGTCCGCGCGTCTTAATTTATTTACCAGCCGCGTGGCCAATGTCCATTATACCTCAGCTGCGAGTAATTACGTGGTCAGCGCCGAAAATAGACTGCGAATGCGTCAGGAGTTCGCGCAAGGAGATGATTCTATCTGTCATTGCAGTGTTAATTTCTCCATTCGCCTCGGAGTTAAACAGAAATGTCCATTCTTTAACCACCAAGGTGGAAACGCTTCCAAGTCACGAACAGTTCATCCCTCCACGCTGACCCTTTGTCAGTCGAGGCTGCCACCCTCCCCCCTCTGTTATTTAGATACAGGAGGGGGGTCCTGCGGGCTCGTCCACCCCACAGCAGCGAGATAATCATCTCCCACAAAATGATACAACCGCAAGCCGGACTGGCCCTCCACTTGGCCAAAATACGACCAACTTGATGCTGAAGCCGAGCACGAACTCGCAACTGATCTTCTCACTCCATCGCGCTCCGCGGTGGATGTTGGGAGAGTGTAGCTCGAAATCCTTGATTCGAAATCTTAAAGATCTTGCAGGGACGTGGAGGTCGAAATACAAAACTGGAGGCTTCTGAACAGGGATTTTTCAATACCTACTCGATACCAATTTATCCATGTCAGAGTCGCAGTGGCGGATTTAACGGGCGGCCGACGCACATTGGGAAATTGATTTTTTAAGGAAATAATCGAATTTGAATAATTTGAAAGAACTAGCGAAAGTTGCCCTTAAATTCTTTAAAGTGACAGAGAAACTAAATATTCCAGCACTGCCTAATGCTTTATAATTTTTATTCTATACACGTTATCTGCAATTTTGAATTTTCGCCGAAATACTTATCTGTTTATTAGTAAATTTTCCATTAAACTATAATTGATTATACTCGAGAAATATTAACGTTTATCGAGAACACCTGTATTTTTACTCACTCACAAAACAAGTAAAAAGTAATCATAAATAAGTAGGAAAAACCTTAAAAATAATAAATGAGTAACTACTTACTATTTATTTATTTCTTTATTTATTTTACGGGAAAACCCCATTATTTGTAAAAAGAAAATGAGAAAAAACTACTAAAGTATATACGTAGGGGAAAAAAAATGACAAACATAATTCTGCTCAGCTAGAATCGCATTTTAAACCACAGTGCGATGAGCGATTTCCGCCTGGGTCCCCAAGGCCCCCAAAAAATCATAATTTTATCAAAACACTACATTTCTTCTGTATTAGTACAATTAGCTCGTTTTTAGTAAACTACCTCCCCGAAAAAAATGAGCCACTCGGAACGTTTGCCACCTGGATCATTTTCCTTAAATCCTGAATTCCTTCCTCCAAATTTCTCTACAACTCTGCCCCTCTAATACATCTGCCGAGGAAGATTCAGTAATCAGAAAATCCTGCTTCCCCCAACGATTTCGATCCCGAGATCTCGCCCAGGAGTAAGAGAGTACCAAAGTCGAGCGGCCAGACGTTTATTATTTCGTAAATGGATAGGCGTAGTCGATGGCCGAAGAAAGGGTGAAAGGAGCTACCGCACCGTTTGTTTCGTCTGCGGCCGTAATCGAGGCGTTTTGCACCTGGGGCAACGGGATTGGCCTTGGCACGGCGGCCAGCTGAGGCGAACGAATCGAACTCCGGTATATACGTACAGCCTAGCGCGATCAGCTGTCGCAGCTGTCAAGCCTCTCTCGCAACTTAATTCCACGGTTTCTCGCCTCGCCAGTTTCTTTTTCATCCGGCGACTGGCCAGAACAATCCATTCCTTTGTCCCGTCGTTGCGAGCAAATGGCCCGACGATCTGCAATTAGCGCAGGTAACGTCATCGGCACAGGGAAAACTCTTCCCACTTGTTTGGTACATTCTGCAGCTAAATCATTCCCCTACCTCCGCGCGTCTTTATTCCTCCGAAATGAAAGGGAAATGTCTTCCTGGACGTTGCAACTTCTGCGAAAGTGTGTCTAATGGCAGCTTAAGGGGACTAGGCAGTCAGAGACTCGATTTTTGTGTTGTTGCGTTTTTCGAAAGTACCACCTTTCCCGAATAAAATACCGTTTGGTTTATGTAAAAATTCGCAAAATTAAGGATTTTACAGCCGAAAAGATCGAGCGCGCCATAAATCGTCTTATCCCTCTTTCGAAACTTTAAACGCGTTTTTCTCGGAATCATATTTCTTCTTCGTTTTGCAGTGATTGCGAAAAAACAGAGGTATACATCGATTTGAAAAAAATTCAGCATATATCAAACATGTCTAGTTACGACCTGAACCTACGCATAAGTCTGCGAAGACTCCTGTTTTGACACGAAAAAAAGAAATAGAATGGTTCTTTTCCCTGGCGAAAAATGATGTTTATTTAAAATTTGCCGTTTTGCAGCCACCATATTTATAATTCTGATTTTTTTTTCTTTTGCAATAGGTTCAGGGCGGAATGGGGGCCGGGGCAAAGTATCAATTTCAGAGATTATTTCACAATTCAATTTCTTACGGCTAGAATCATTGCGAAATTACAGCGGTTCCAGAAAAAACGCCTACATATCAGACGACTGTGGCGCTGTCGTACACACGTGTATAATATTAAAATAATTCTTTTTCACTGTTTATAGTATTAATAAACATTACCCAAAAGTATTAATCACAAGCTGTGTTCATCTCCTTGTAATTAATTCGCAAAAAATACTTGATTTTCGAGCGATCTGACCGCCCAGTCCCCTCAAGTACCCAGGCGGAATCGCGGGTTATCAATTCGGTGCAGGATTATGCGTTATCGTAGCGCTTTTCAATGCTGCGTTTAATCACTGCCCTTCGCGAACCGATCGCACAGCTCGGGCGACTGCGTGCGTGCGTAGGGACGATTAATCGTGGACGCCAGTTCGTCCCGATGATTACGAAGTTTCTTGTGTGATCGAGACAAAGAGGCGACGTGGAAATGCTGGGAACATCGGTACATTTAACTGCGCTTCCGTTCCTCTCTCTTCCTACGGTGCAGCAACGGTCCACTGGGAGCCAAGCCTCGACTCCCATGGGAACCAATCCATTCGTACTTTGTGCCCTGTGCATCCCCGAAATTAAAATGCAAATTCCTTGGCGTTCCACGTCGCCCCTCCCGATGCAACCTTTCGACGAAGATTTACTGCGGCGCAAAAAAAAAACGGTTTAAACTGAGCATGGCTGACGGAGTAAAAGGGTTTCACTGGAAAGAATTATTTCTTAGAATTAGAATTTTTAGGTATAGCGTGTATGGAGGCTGATCTGGCTAATTGGAATAGAGAAGTGGTGAATTTAGTTTTTGAGAGTTCGTAGATATTTGATTGGTTCGGATGTAGGGTTGTTTAAGGGGTTAGCTACCGTCAGGGGGTAGAAAAAGAATCGATTCTTTGGGAATTTATTTCAGAAAGTACATGCATATTTTTACGCAATGGTTTTTGTATTCAGACGAGGGACACTTTAACAGGTTATTATATTATGTTTTGGTATAAAAATATTTATTTATTGCACAATTACAACTGATTTCCCGGAAGCTGTTTTTAGAAACACCTTTTGCAGTGGCCATTATTCGGAACTGGGCTATCTGAAGTGAAAAAACGAGGAAGATTTAGTTAGTACAATAGTTTATCTGGTCTTTAATCGTTCCGTTTTGTAAAATATTAATCTGGGACAAAATGGCAGATGTTTTAAGTGAAATGATCGATTTTCACAGAAAAAACACTCATTTTTCATCCATAAAATAAAAACTATGCATTGGAAAAACAAATGCTTCGATTAAAGACTAGATTTGAATGTCTAGAAGAAACTTACAAAGTTTCAGAAAGATTGGTGAAGCGTTTTTGGAGAAATCGTGGTCACCGCGAAACGTATTTCTAAAAACAGCTTCCGGGAAATCAGTTGTAGTTTTGCAATAGCTAAATATTTTTGTACCAAAACCTGTTAAAGTGTCCCTCATCTGAATACAAAAACCATTGCATAAAAATATGCATGTACATTCTGAAATAAATTCCCAAAGAATCGATTCTTTTTCTACCTCCTGACGGTAGCTAACCCCTTAAGGCGAGCTGAATGATTCCTCCCCCTTTGAGAGAGCATCCAGTGGCTACAAAAGCTAGCCGAACGAATATAGCCCCCTAGGGTTGAAAGCAGCTTCGAACACGCAGGATTGAAGTTTGTGCTTCCAGCAGGAAAGATAGATCCGCTTATTGTAAACAAGGGCGATTATCTCTGATCAAAGTCCAGGTGTCCTCCTGCTCCACACTCCCACACTCTTGCACCCTTCTCCACGGTCGACGCAACAGTCTTCCCTTTAACCACCGCCAGCTACCCCCGATCGCGAATTGGATTCGAAATAACTCCGCCGAAGTCTTGCCAACAAAGTGTCGTCGTTGCTACAACGTCACACCTAACGACTTCGATTGAAGCCTGAGGGTGTAAAGCCGAGGTGGGAGCTGCGGAGGACCAAGGAACCAGTCATCAGCCTGATTTCTGCTTCTCTGGAAGACCGGAATACTCGGGGCGGAATGCACGAGCGCGCCGTGACGCATCCTTGAAGAGACGTGGCTTACTAGCAGACATTGCTCCGATATTCTAACCCCCCCCCGGCCAATTCAATTATCGTTCTCAGAAGTTACGTAGCGGAGTAATGGGCTTCATCCCGCGACTAGAAGACCTTCAGGTCGCCCCTCTGCTATTTCAACCATCCCTAATTTAATTCTAATTCTTCTAAAAAAATTAATTGGGGCTGGGGCAACTGGCACATGTGTCCCATTACGTACGGCCGATCCACGGTAGATGCGCCCGGCGTTCCGAAGACAGAACACCAGCCCAGCCGGCCGTCTCCCCGAGCAGCGAGAGGCCGGGGCGAGCCCCGCGTCTACGGGTTGCCGCAACAAGGGTGCAACAGTCGCGGAAACTACGGCGGCATGGCTGCACAGTGTCGTCCCCGTAGCCTGGGAGTTCGCAACTCGGCAGCCTACTCGCATTAACGCCCCGGGGATAGAATTCGCTAACTGTGAATCGTTTCGTACATATCTCTGCGGCCGTGGGGATCGATACGGTCGCCATGGCGACGGAGCGGGCCTTCTCTATAGGGGTACAGATACAGGGATACATCTCAATACGAGTACGCGCCGCGCTTTCTCTACTTTCCTCCCTCGCCGCCTACCGGCGTCCCGCTTTCTTTCTTTCTTTTTTCCAGCCCCCTCCTCATCCTCACCCGTGTCCCTATCCCCGAACCCGCTCCGTGACTCTTTGTCCGGGTCCTTGCGACTTTCCGCCGCCTCCTCCGCTCTCTTTCTCTAATTATTCGGGGCCGGGAAGGATCTCGGGACACCGTGGACAAGCGGCAGGTTTTCAGCGGGAAAATCGAGGAGCGGAAGGGCCATGGGGGAACCTCGCGATAGGTAACACGGAAGCTCGAGGGTAGATGAAAAGTTGTTAGCTTGGAGTGGATCTATCTTAAAACTGAGCGCACGCGTGGAATTTTAAGGTGAATAATATTTTCATCCATGCTTGAGTATAGAGCGTAACAAACAAAATACGTAATATTATGTACACTGCTTTGGTTTTCCATGAAGAATATTACATTTACATTTCTATCATTATTTTGCTTAATACGAATTTCCTTCGTGAAATCGGCTTTGCTCGGCACTCGAATTCTTCGAATCAGCTGTTGTAAATATAAACTCTGTCGACTCGTAATACTGCACTGGATGATTTGATATTTTTCGTAGAAAGCCAAAGCGTCGTACATAATATTACGTATCTATTTTATTTTTTGTTTTATACTCGAACATTGAATACAATATTATTTATGTTAAAATCTTCTGGTGGATACAGGCTCCATTTAGACTCATTCTAAACGTCAAACTGTATACTGATTCTCAAAGAAGATTAGGATTTTGGGTGATTTGATTCTAACTGAGTCTTGACACGTTTCATTATTAAATGCACCCTTTAAAATGACTTGTATTAGTGAAGGTACATGTCAAATCATCGTGGCTAGAGTTTCAGCGCGCAGAAACATGGTTCCTTCTAAGACTAAGCGACTCGCCTCCGATATCAGCCGTATTGCACGAGCTTATTAACTTCGCGGGCTGTAAAAGCCAGGCGATCTACGCCATCGTGTGCACGTGGTGTGTTTAGACGCAGGGTTGCTCGTTACCTCGTGCACGCCTATTAGCCAGGCTCAATTAACAGTTTTCCTGTTGAATTAAATTTCCGGACGGTGTCGCGCGTGACGCTTCCTGAACGCGGGCTACAGCTCCCTAGGAAACTGTGCAGACAACGATGCATCGCAGTATTGCGATACTTTATGAAGCTGTCAGATGACCAGAAATATTCAAATAATCGCTTCAGTAATAGTAATTGCACGCATATATGATCAGAAGATGACGAATGATCTCCCAAAGGAGCCTGCTTCCACGGTCGATATTTTCGACGTCGGGGATGAACAATCCACGATCAAGCGAATTCACTTTCAAGCCACATTTATCGGTGTAGAATTCCGCTGAATCTCGTCGAGGCTGGATCCACATCTCCCATGCGACCAGCGCCACAAACAACGGGGGTTGCCAGCCTTAAAGGGGCGAAATGATTAAATCGACGAGTCGCCTGAGTGATTGAATCGACGAGTTCTCGCTGTTGAAGATTCGGATGGAGGCCGCGGGGCTCGTCTTCGCCTCGAGGAATTCGGAGCGCGGAGGGGGATCGACGAGCCGCGGGAAGAAGGGCTTTTCAGCCATCAATTTTCGAGGATCGCAGCGGGGCGGCGAGGAAAAACGAGGGCGGAGGAGAGAAAGAGGAGCAGTGATGAGAGCGGGCATCGTTGAACGAGCTTCGATCCGATTGAGAATCCGGTTCGTTTCCTTCGCCCTTCCGTCAAGCTCAGTCAGTTTACCGAGAATTCATCGGGGCAAATCGAGAGATAAAGAAGGACGAGCTCCGCGGGGATGCGGCTCGGCCAGTGAACCGCCCCAGCGAAACGATTCCGTCTTTCTATTCTCACGGATACGCTATTTGCAAGATTACAACTCAAACTTCATCCACCGTATCCGCACATGCACCCCGTTCATCCCTCGCTAATGAAAGAACGCTGTGCAATAAAACATCCGTCCATGGCAGAGAAGGGAGCAAGCGCCGTTGAACGACGTTTGCCACTGTTGCCAATTTGAGTGTTTTATATTAAACTCAGATGTCGGATGTAAGTCTGCTTAAATGGTTTTAATAGAATCCTGGATGGTGTTGGCTGAGGTTGAATACCAATTATGAGAAATAAATTTAATTGGCGGGAATATCGGAAGAGATACAGACTCCTGTTGGAAAGAAGTCCTTCAATTTAAAGATTACTCCGGTTGAAATACATTTGAAGAAATTATTATAGTATAATGTGCGACTTCTGTATTAATATTGTCCCATTCAAATGCTGGAATAGAAATAGTGTTCAGCTGATTGCATAAACTCCAAACTGAGAAATAAAATGAAATTAACGCTGCTAAATGCCATTTTGATGATTAAATTCCGTTTACCCAGACTAGAGAAATGTTGCAGCTCGTACGAAATTCCATCCAAGATACAGAAAGTTCCTAATGTTTCTTCTCAACCAAACCCACCTCGAGCTGAAGAGGACAATTTTTTCTTTTGCTTAATGTGGATTTATCAAGTAGCATTGAATTGAAGTGTTATTATTTATATTTTAATAAACTGTGCTGGAGAATTAGTAACACAAAATATATTTTTTAAATGATTTTTTAGACGCGTGTCTGGAAAATCTAGATCTTTCTAAATGATTTTTATATATTTTTTTTTTATGAAAAACTGCAAATTGAATTGGCAACTCTGGACTTTACATCGATTCTTCTGAACTCTACTGTGTAGATTCTGTTATTGATCAAGGAACTATTTATTTATGATGTACTGGTGGACCTTATACCGACTTCGGTTTAGTGGAGAGTGTCAGGTCTTTTCACTACTTTCCACCACGCGCGAGTTATTTGTCAGGGACGAGCTAGGTGAGCGCTGGAACAATGGCGGGGCCTCGGTTTCACGCGTATCCAGATAGCAACCGTTCGCGCCGGAACGGAACGCATTGTTCGGACACAATCGAATTCCTTTTCAGCTCCGTCGAATGGCCCATTTCCTCTCTTTCCCTCGTCGGTGCCCGCCGATTCGCCCCGTTCGAGACCTCGGGAACAGTGCTCGCGGTTGCTCGCGCACCGAGAACCCCCTTCCTTGTCGAATCACAGTGATACGTCCAGATGAAAACAGGCATGGGAGGCAAACGGGCGCTGACGGTGAAGGAAAATTCGGACGATCCTGCCCGATCCAGGGAAGGCCGGTCACTAGGTACCTTCGCGGAGCAATCTTGGGGAGACGAAGAATCTAAGAAGATGCCTCTGGATGCAGACTACGAAACACTTGAAGCTAGGACTATGTATCGTTAGATTCGAAAACATACTTACCTATTCTACTACACAATAATTCATTCACGTTTTGACGAAGCAAAGAACACTCTTCACTCGTAGGTGTGTTTTCACGCCAGAGGGTTTGCACCCCATACTAGGATTTCTCCAGCGGGACTTCAGGTCGATACTGTAGGAATAGTTTTGCAATTCCTACGTGCAGGAGCTACGAAAAAAATGGCCAGTCAGTACTGGACGGTCACCTAAACAAAGTCACCAGTTCATCGCAGAATAAGGTCGAAAATCGCTGATTTCGAGAATTTCCGCGATTTTCGACCTTATTCTACTATCTTTAAGCGTTTATAGCTCAGAGCAACGTCAACCGATTTTGATGAAATTTTAGGCACGTATATAACTTACTTAAATCTGCAAACGGGTTTTCTGAATTTTCATTACAGGCTCACAAAAAAAAGTTTCAAAAACGACCTTTACTATTTCTTTCGCTATTCCGACCAATTGCATTTTTTTTTCAAAACGACGAAACACATCATTTAGCAAACTAACCCCTCTAGCTTCTCAAAAAAACTCACGTCGTTTGGACCAATTCTACGGGAGTTATGCGATTTTGAAAAGTGTACAAATACTTTTTTTACTAACTGTAAGTACATCACGGAAAGCATCGCCAGTATTCTGTAAGAAGCACCGAACGGTAACATTGAAGCCAAACCAAGTAATCAGTTCGCTTTCGACGGTTTTTCCAAAAGCCTGCGCCACTCTGGGTGTTAAAAAGGATAGATGTTGTCGGATCGCGTTCGTCGCTCACTTGGCTCTTCCCGCCTCGTTACCTTTCCGCTGCACCCAATCTAACGACCCTCCGCTGCGCTGGTTCCATCGGAATTCAATCGTAAACCCTGTCCGCGGCGCGCAGTTGGGAAAACTAATCTATCCCCCTCGTAATCTTCCCGGCTCGCTCGTAAACTTTTCCCTGTATCTGGCCCATCAACCCTATCCGTTCCTTATTCCTCCCGCCCTTTCCCGCACGCGTATCGCGGAACAGTGGGAGCAAACTCGCGGCGAAAGTACATACGTGTGCCGCGGGATCATAAAACGAATTGCTGCCAGAGAATTTAACGAACCCGTGCGTCCTCTTTGACGATAAAATAGCAATTCCTGATGTGCTCTAATGCCGTCGGCGACACGCAGAGGCAAGTTTATAAACAAGAAAATTGGTGACCGAAGCGCAGCGGACGATTAATTAATTATTATTAATTTCTTCGCCGCAAAATGCGCGACGGGCTTTATTTATACCCCTGTGCCTTCGTATCAGGCTGAAGATAGCGCGAACAGAATACGAATATCGGCAAATTAGAAGTTAGATACGGATCTTAGCGACACTTGCTCGGCGAACGCGAATGCTGCGCGATAAATCTACCTCCTCCCGGCACAATCGCCGTCCGCTAGTGGAAATCGTAGCCATCGCATGCCATGCTCGTCCCTCTATCAGCGAGCGGGCCGTAAAATGTAAATGCAGAAACAGGAAGTCTGGCGCAGCTGCTCGAAAACGTAGGTGGAGGCAGTGACTCACGGAGAAATCCGAATCACCGTGACTGCGAGCCGTGGGACTTCTGTAAAGGCACTCGTAAACCGGAAGAGACGTCTTCGAACACGGCCAGCCCGGGAGGGACATGTCCCAGGACGACGTTCCAGTCGGGACAAGCTAGAGCCTCTCGTCTTTGGGGAACCTCGCCCGAGCCTTTCATCCGCGATTTACGAGGGAGTTGAATGTTTCCGGCGATGCTCGAATATTCGCGGAGAATTTGATGACAAAATTGAAAGTTCCTCAGCCATGATCGAAAGTGTGGCGAGCAGTATTTTGTAATATTTAGGGCTGAATAGACGTGCGAATACGATGAAATTAATTTTCATAGGCGAATATATTTCCAACGACTCGACACGGCGGAGCCAAGTAAGTAAAGACAGTAATTCCAAGGAAGCACTTCCTTAGGAGATCGTGATTCAGGAAAATCCTTGAAAGTTCATCGCTGCGCCCATTCCCCGAGCAACCCGAGGAATTACTTATGAATCAATGCAGCCGTGGGCTCCCAGACATGGAAATCCCGAGCGTGGCTACAATGTCCTTGAGCCAGCTTCTGCATTACCGTATTTTCAGTATTCAGCCTCTAGTCTCCGGCGCATTCGCGTACGCAGTCCAATCGGCCAAGGAGTGGTACAGGATCTAATCGAAAGTATTCGGAATGCTCTTGCGGAAAACACCGATCGCAATGGCTTTCCATAGAAGCTCGCGAAAGGCAACAGTCAAGGAACTGTAACGTGTTCTCGGAAGAATTAAAGCTCGCACGGGCCCGAGTGGTGCACGCAATTCAGCGTGGAAAATCGAAGTGAGAATGTTCACCGCTCTGAAAAGAGGGAAATAATCCAGCAACGATCAATCGAGCGAGAGCTCGCGCAAGGGGAACAGGGGAAGACTCTTCGCGAACTCGATCTCCCTCTGAAAATTGGAAACCTGGTACAACAAACCGCCCTATGTAAATATACACCATCCCTGTTGGAGTTTCGCGATCCAGGGTCCAGTTGCGACGACCCCAGGAATCCCACCAGGTAAAAGGAGCGTTCCTCCTTGTCCCTGCTGTGTGTCCAGGCGAGAGTCCATTCGCCCGGGCTGTGCTTCGCCCTCGACTGGGGGCTGCAAGGTCTACGAGCCATCTTAAGTACCAACCGTATTACTTACTGTGTACTTAAGTACCTAGTATCACTCTCGCGAAGAAGATAAGAGCCCCGCGGCACGGGAAATATTTATTGCATCAGCGTCGCTCTGAAATTTACCTGCGCAGTACCTGCGCAAAATTCTCGCAGCAAACTTATTTCAGCCAAGATAGTGAGGTACGCGTCTCTGGAATAGGGAATTGGTATTTCGATAGCGCAGTATTAAAAGGTATAAGTGATAACGTGGTTAATATCCCAGTGATGAAATTATCTAGAATCTAATCTGGCAAAAAAATAGAGTCTGTATGGAAGACTTGATCAAACTATCCAGCGCCCACGGGTCAAGGAAATGGTAGGTCTGGGGACCACGAAGTGTCGCTGTTCCTACATCGATATTCGATACCTACACGATCGTGCTGGGGGAAAATGTCCCTTTGGCGAAGGAATAAAAGGGCACCTTGCTTCACCATGAGCCGCGTGGTCGCGGGAGAAAAGGGAGAGTAGCTGGAGACTTTGAGATTCCAGTCTCCTGTGTCAACAGCAATCTCCCAACCGCCTTATTCCAGGACCGAGACACGTGGAAACACAGAAATGGCTGCTGCATCCCGGTCCACGTTGCTTTTTCACCTCTCCGGCCGAGCAAAACATAACAGCAGACTCCTGCGGTCACGTCGGTCCGCCTTTGTGCTGGCGAACCACCAGCTGCCTGCCGGGCCATCGGTATTTTGCAAACAACCACAACCTGTACCCGATCCATCCTTTGTGCACGCGCGTTTATAGGAAACCGGAGTCTCGCGGATTGAAGAAATTCGGCTGGGCGCTCGTGAAACCGAAACCGAACGAAGGAATCTTAGCGGAGATTCGTTGGGGACTTGTGTTTCAAGACCAGACGTGCCCAGAATCCAACCTTACCTTTCCTTTTAATTTTCCATTCCCAGGTACGGTAATTCTGGGAGAGACGCCGCGCTTTCGGTATTTATTTTTCCAATTTTATTCTATTTTATAACTTTATAAAATAAAACTATGTTTCATTTTATTTTGCTTTTACTTCTTTCCTTTTAAATAGAAAGTTAAAATTGACTAATTTAAATGGAAAATTAAGTATTTCGAAATGCGGTGTCTCTTTCGAAAACTGATATTTTTAGTTTCTGTTTTCTAAGGGCGACAGATATTCAAATTTCGAGTTTCTCCGATGCGAGTAGTAGCGCAAGATGTTAAGCTAAGATCTAGGAAAACTTTCCATTGCAAAAAGGCGCGGTGACGTTTTTATTTCCCGTAAAGTGCGGCATCTCTACCCACAATTACTCTATTCGTAGCCGCTTAACGATCGTTGCACGCGAAATAAAATGGACGCCGCGTGTCACGGTTATCCGTGTGTCGCCGAATACTTGCAAACTGATAACCGCGTCAAATGGAATACGCGAGGAGCGACACGAATGCGCCAAGTGTGCCCCCGTTTCCCCCCCTGGCTCGTTACTCGAACGTGTCAACGGCGATCAAACACCTGGAGCACGACCTCTTTCTCTCGATGTAAATGTTACGGCGTCGACGGGGAACACCTGCCCCGTCGTCGGCCAGGTCGGTTGCGAAACAAACTCGCGGATCGCGAAAATAAAGGTCCGCGGGCAGGTCTCGTTTCGCGATTCGCGGGTAAAAAATTCGGCGAGATAAGCGGCTCTGTGTTTGCGAAACCGTGGCTGCGAGCGTGGCTGTCACATGCGTTTGTGCAAACAACAACAGCCGCCTCGGGAATTCGCTGTTCCCCATGTTATCAAAATATTTCTCTTTCGACATTTGAGTGCTATTTTTCGGATAATCTATTTTCTCTGCGTTGTTTAATTCCTCTCCCAAACCACGCCATTGCTTCTCACTGTTATATAATTATTATTATATTTATATTATAAGAAAATATATTGGCTGAGTTATTCAAATAAATTTGAATATTATGATAACAATGTATCAGAGCTTGAAAGTGTTTCGCTGAGTTTAAAAATAAGTTGTGAAGTTTTGACAACGAAAATGGAGATGCATAGTTCTTCGATCGACGTTTGTATTAATTTTGGCAAGATTCAAAAATTTTATTTTGTTGGCTTCGGTGAGTGGCGCACTCAGAGAGGGTCCAAGAGCCCTGGCACCCCCAAAGAATAAGGAAAAAGGAGGTTAATGTAACCAGGACAGCAGTAATTCAAGAGCTTTGCGAAAGGAAAAGAAATATAAATAAATTAGAAATAACTAGATTATAAATATTTACACTCACCTAATGAATTTGATCGAATTTGCATTAAAAATATTTTTATCCCTTCCACTCGGCTCCTCCCAAGATTATGTATATCCTAATTTTCACCGGATTCTGCCATAAAATGGTAAAATAAATTTCCGCGCTGCGCGATGGCTTGTTGTTAACTTGACAAATTTAGAGAACTCGCGTTCAGGGGACTGCGGAGGCCTTTGGGAATCGTCACGCGACTCTTTTTAAGTTTAATAATTTTTAATTCCCAATCGATACACGACCTTACCCACGTAATTACGCTTATACTATTCCGTGGGCAACGTACCCGAGGCCGCGGTTCACTTCACCCGCTCCAAATGCCGCGTAAGCGCGCGGCCATGTCGCGAGGGCATTTGCATATTAAAATTCAGCGACGAGCAAGCCGGTTTCTGCCGGAGGAAAGCCACCTGCCTCGCTGGTAGGTAATCTTATCGAGGCAGGCTGATTCACGCCTCGGTCGTTACCATTGTTATTGCTGTAGGTCGGCGCGGATCATCCCCAGCGAGCTCCTGCGCGTATCTCGGATGTTGTCTAGAGGAAGATCGCCGACTGAAACGGGACCGCAAGATCTTGATATACCGTTCGCGTAATCACCCCTACGTCGGAAAGCGCTGTGAAATTTTTACTGCGCGAGAGGCGAAGCGGAACGAGGCTGTAAAGCGTCAAACGCATCTAGTTTCCAGCTGCTCCGGGATATAAATCCTTCGGTATCCGATGCTTTCCGAGGACCGGCAGCCAGTTGGCGTCTTTATTGGACTGAATCGCTGCAATTAACCCACTCGAAGGCTGAGCGATGCCTTTTACCGCGAATGGTCCTTACAGTGGCGAAAAGAAAGTTTCGAGACTCGTGTTTCTGTATGTCTGCATGGGTAACTTAATTAATCATAATTGGAGGTGTAACGAAGTCGATATTATTAATAATACTAGGTTTTCAGCATTATGTTGACAGGGGGTGCAATTTCGAGAAATGGCGATGGTAAAGAAAAATATAATAATGAAAGAACAGAATTAAACTCTGTGTTATTGCATTCGTAGCATTAATTTGATTAAAAATTTAAATTTGAAATTTAAAAATATTAATTTTTCTTTTAGTATGAACCTAATATGTCTTTGCTAATATTTCTGTACATTTTTGGACCTTAATAAAATTGAAAAATTTTGTGAATTTTTTAAAAAAAATTGCTTTTATCCATAACTATTTTTCAAATACTAATTTCAAGCTATTACCGTAGCTACCGAACTAGGCCTGATTGCAAGAGATGTGTTTCCCGTCGCCTTTTTGATCTTTGTAGGAGCGATATTGAAGCAGAGTGGGTACACCTCAAGACATTATTTAGTATCAGCCAACTGTGAAGACTAAAATAGGGTGGATAGCTGTGTTGTGCACCTCGATACCAGCAATTCGTCCTGAGAAAGGTTCCCGAGATCTTTGCTTTTGGAATGTGTCTAATTTTAGTCGAATCAGCTTCCCGCTTGTTCGAGATCCTTTGAAACCACTCTCGCATTGTTTGCCGCGGCTTCACTGCCAAGTAGAATGGAACCGAACCACCACGGCCGCGCGTTCGGCTCGCACGCATCCTCCATCTCGCGCCACGGCACAAGAGGCCACGGGAAAAATAGAACAGCCGCTGTGTTTTCTTCCTCGCTAATAGCAATAACAATTACCACGGATGAATTATTCGCGCGGAGCAGGCCTGTCCCGAGGAAAGGTCATGGAAAATCGACGAGGAACTCTCGCCACTGGTGCAGCCAGATGGAGGAGCACTTTATCGTCCCACGCGTCGCCGCTTCTATAAGTCGGTCGGGAGCGAAGGAATCGCGGAAGAGGATCGGAGGCGCAACGACTCGTGTTATTTATTATTATTATCGCAGGCTCCATTTAGCGGCGAAGCTAAATGTCTCTCTTCGGGGAGAACACCTCCAATTCAGAGATGGGCGAAATTTTTATTTAAACAGAATTTCGAGTAACGAATAAAAGTTAAAGAATTAACTTTCCTCGGAAATAAATAATTTTTTTTTTAACTTTTATTCTTTATCCGAAATTTTCTTCCAGCGTCTGTAGTCCAGTTCCCCAAATTCTTCCGTTATCCTGAACCCCGAGTCACCCCCTTCGTTCTCCATCAACTGAGCCAGCCACTCGATCGTTTCTGGCGTCCATCACTAGTGAAAGTCGCAGGAGTAAGCGTCGTCGCAAGGGGAGGAAAGGCGAGAGGGGCGCAATCGGCGAAGCCGTGGGAGTCGTCGCACCTGTGCCCGCGTCGGTCTTTTCGCGTTCGAAGGGGGATCACTTATTCATAGAGGGGCACACGCTAGTCCATTGTTCCCGGCAGCGTGGCCGCGGGCCCCAAGGAGGGAAATTACAGCTGGATTCTCTGTCCCTCCCCATCTGGGATATTTCGTCGCTCCTCCGCGCAGGCTCTCGAACCAATCCGCCAGGCATAGCGCACACGCGCGCGCCAACTTGCCCCTAACCGCAGTACAGCTGCGGCGTTAGAAAATAATTGAACCATATGTTGCCCGCGTGTGTGTTTAAGTGAGGCGCAGCGGGGGGAGAACGTGAACGCTCTCAGGGGGCGATGGAAAAAAGGAACGGGACTGGTCTCGAATTGCAAATCGAACGGTTAATGGAATCGATTAAACGCGGCCCCCCGGTTCCCGTGTCGCCCCCACCCCAATTCGGAGCTTCTTATCGCAAGTTGGATGGTGGCGAGGCTGATGGAACCGTTGTCTATACTCTGTGGAATATTCAGCTGCTTCTAAAAGAGAATAGTAATAGCAGTTCGAGGATTTTAAGACTTTTAACTCGGATATCGAATGCTCTCGCCGAGCGACGTTAAGAATTCTCTTTGTCGTACAGCGGGCCGCTGCGGACGACATTATTGGACGAGCAAAAAGCTTTCCCGAAGAACAACCGCGCAGCAAGGCCTGCGCTCGCGTGGCTCGCTTCTTTTTTACGGTCCTGCACGATACAGGAAGGTTAACAAACTTTCGTCCCTTTATCGCAGCCATGGGCGAAACGCGCGTGTGTATGTACGCGACGGTAGCCGTGTCGACGTGTTCCTGGAAAAGAGAAATAAACGCCCCAGACCCATCCTGTAATCGTAGACGCGCGCGAAAAAAGGAAAACAATGTCGCGCGACGGACGGTCGGATTAAAAAGGGAGAATTAACGCGGCGCGTCGGACTTCCCCTCCGATGCCTCAAGGCGAACTTCCATCGGCGCAAGTTTAGCGATTGGTTTAGCAACACGCTTCCGGAGGATGCTGGGTAAATTGTTGTTATATAGTTTGTGGAATTCTGAATTCTAAGTATTGAGGAAATAGTGAGGAATGATAAAGTAGGGCACTGTAACGGGTGAGACTTTGTTGTAAGAGATGATTCTCTCAAGAGCATCGGTGGTTCAGTGGTAGAATGCTCGCCTGCCACGCGGGCGGCCCGGGTTCGATTCCCGGCCGATGCAAGATTTATTTTTTTTTTCTTTTTTTTTTATATATTTTGGTTATTTATATGCGAATGCTTGGGGTTTGTCGGTTATATGGGTGTTTTGGCGAAGAGGAGCATGGTATTTTGAAAAATGTAATGTAATACTCCGATATCTTAGATTTAACCCTTTGACTACTGTTGACGCCTGTTGGCGTCCGACACATGTTGGCTTCCCGGTACTGTTGACGCCTATTGGCGTCCGACACATGTTGACTTCCCGGTACTGTTGACGCCTATTGGCGTCCGACACATGTTGACTTCCCGTTACTGTTGACGCCTATTGGCGTCCAAATCAAATTTCGCTTGTTTCGCCAGTTTTAAAATTTTATAATTGGTCTTATGGTAATGTAGACCTCTAATGGTCTATTACTATAAATCTATAAACCCAGTGGACGTCGCGAGTAAATTCGTACCGTACCGTACGGCCAGTGCGTGCCAAAGTCTTCCGTAGTCAAAGGATTAATAAATTTCCAGAAACTTGTGCGAAAGAAGATGCTTCTCTGTCTATCGTAGTAAATATTATATTGAGTGTCTTTATCTAACCTTCTCCGGACAACCTCCAAGCCTGTTCATCCCCCTCATTTCTATTCAAGCCTGTGCGGCTCCTTCATTTCTATAAGCTGTACATAAAAACTCTAAATTAAAAATAGTTTGTTGGTATAAAAATATCTGGCAATTTAAATGCAATGCAATTTGTTACAATATATTATTTTGTACATGCATGGTACAAATTTCCAGAAACTTATGCGAAAGCAGATGCTTCTCTGTCGAACCTTCTCCGGACAACTTTCAAGTCTTCGACTCTGTATAAAAAGTCTATTAAAAAATTTTGGCGACTTATCTTGTTAATTTAGACAATAATTCAGTGTCCTGTGTGCTGTAAAGACTCGTGACATTTCAAATTTCGACAACTTACCTTATTTGACACTTGGTAGGTTATGATTGATTGACACTTGGCAGGTTATAATTCAATAGTAATATAGGTATATGTACAATGACGGATAACGATCCCTGCCGGATGATCCCCAGAGTCGACGAACGAAACATGTGTTAGTTTTTTTTTTTTGCTGAAAGTTGAAGAAGAAGAAAAATCATATTACTGTTTCCGGCAGATCCATGCGAGTGTGGGGTTTTAATTATATAATCAGAGCAATATTCTCCTTTCACTCTGAAGGTCCGATGCACACAGGAGCATCGGTCGTTCAGTGGTAGAATGCTTACAAAATCAATCACAAAATTGTTAACCTTTCGCATTACGCGCAGGTCGTATCCAGTAAATTAATGGACTTACCCTAAAGACATCTGTCCATTCCCGCTAACCGGGGTCTTCGATTATTGTAAGATGCTATACAGTACCCCCGCATGCGTTTAAATTATAAGCCAAAGCAACTTCATGCTCAATATCGTTGACCAATCAGCGAATACATATATTTACTTTTATTTTTGGTATGGGTGTGAATGCTTGTACATAGGTATGCGTGTGTTGTAAATATTGTTAAAAGGATGTACATAGGTGTACATGGTCGTACGAATGTGTTCCTGGTTAAATGCAGAGCGGTTCTTAGTACCGATGCTAAGCAAAGTCTTCCCTCTCCCGATAGAGGAAAAGGGATTAACTGAACGTTCCTGTGTAACAAAGTTCCTCAATTAGTAAGACTGCCAATCTTCATTACGCGCTTAGTTATAAGAATCATTATAGCGGTATAGTTTACCTACCCTTTCTATACACTCAAATCTACTAAACTTCACGTGTCTGTGATAAGAAAACCCGTAAATGTACGTTCGAAAACTTACTTCAAAGCTAACACCATTGTAACCAGTGCAATACTAGTATTAATGCTAAGAGGCTGTGCGTACCCGCTAAACTGGGTCCTTAGCCTATGGTAAAGCCAATCTCAAAATGTTTACCTTTTTATGTGTTAAGGTACTAAACACTGTAACCCGCTTTATTCTCATGGGTAATAAAATGTATACCTTATAAAAAAAGTGGTAGAATGCTCGCCTGCCACGCGGGCGGCCCAGGTTCGATTCCCGGCCGATGCAACTTCTTTTTTTTTTATTTAGCATAATAAATCCATTCGCTTAATACTTTTGTGCCTTTCCTCAAATTTGTGCATTAAAAAAGGAACCAGAAATATATAATTTCCAGTAGAACTAACTTTCAAATAATTCTGAAAGAAACTATAAATATTGCTTCGCTCTCGATTTCTATATAACACCTATTTACATTCAAAAGCGTTTCGAGTATCCGACGTTTCTGTACCCCGCGGGAAAAGAGGCAGAAGGTTATAGGGACTAGGTTCGTCCCTCACCCTCCGGATCTCGTTGCAGCATCGATCCTACGGTCCCTGAAAGGAGATGGCCGTGAACTCGGCAGAAGAGACACACCACCACCAACGTAGCCTCTTAGGGTCACCTGAACTAAAACCTCACCCCTCCTCCCTTCATCTGGCATCCAGGAGGCACAGATCTCTCCTCCCCCACGGAGATCGATACCCCTGTCTCTTTCCCTAATCACCTACCCCGAGAGCCATTCCTTCCGAACACCTTCGAAAACAACGGGCACCAGGAACCTGTCCCCAGCGACGAAGAGCGCGCGTTTCAAATAATACTCCAGCAATTTAACAGCGTCACATGTCACTCGAGTGTACACGTCCTCGCGACTGGACGTTGAGGAATTCTAGGTGTATACGGTTTCAGTCGTCCAACCAAAATAACACCCGTCCCCGAGACGTTAAACGACGGCCCCGATGTAATCGAGTATCGAGATAACCTCGACACAGAGAGAGAGAGAGAGAGAGAGAGAGAGAGAGAGAGAGAGAGAGAGAGAGAGAGAGAGAGAGAGAGAGAGAGTCAAAAGAAACGCGATGCCAAGGCCGAGCTCGTCTATACAGAGGCAGCCAGTAAATGTCAGTTTAACCGGCTGACTGTATATACCATTCCCGGTTAAAATTCCTCGCTACGAGCGCGACGACACCGGAGATGCGCCTCCACACGTGTGCGCCACCCTTTTCGAGACGGGACAGCTAAACGTCCAGCAAAGCTGCTTCCAAAGCGTAGGTGGGACGGGGAGTGACCGTTACGGGCGGACTACGTTGACGTTCCGACGAAGAGGAATTCTTTTTGTCCCCCTCAGATAGAAGGAACAGAGAAAAAAAGGCCCCCGAGTGAAATGGCCGAGTCGTTTCTCTTGCGTAAGAGGGAGAGCGCGAGTTTGGGGGACCGGCTCGACGAGGAGGGCCAGGTGCATTGACTTCGGATCCAAACCGGATATCGGAGTCGACTACCTGCCCCTGTCGTTGGGCTTTCCTCGAGATCCCACTTCTGTTGCCCGTGGCGCATAGGTCGCGGGACGTTTCAGCGTATAATAGCTGAATATCCGGTAATAGGTCACTCATTCGGCGGAACGTAGAAGGTTTAACGAATGTTTTCATGGAACTGTGTAGAAAAAGGAACGAAGGTATTGTGGTAGAGGAGGAATATTCAAGGCTTTATAGTCAACGAGACATTGCGACGGTGAAAAGGGCTTTGTAATTGACGTTATATGTCGAAGCTAATGCGAGAGTCGAAGATACTACTTAGTTTCTGCGGCTCGTTCGCTTTGTTGCCCCCGGACCAAGAGAGTGCAACGACCGACCCTGAACCAAAGTCACTGGCGAAACTAACCAGGGATTCGTTATTGCCTCGGTTTGTGCTTGGGGTTAGGCGTGTTTATGGGGAATGGAGTATGATGTTTATTCTGTTACAGGAGAAGTTCTATGCGCACGTGCATCGTGTCTGGCGTAATATTTTAAGACACTCAAAGATGAAACAGTTTTTATTTATGGTATACTGTGTATTCAGATGCTGTACTGATATTATTTGCGGACAAAGTGGAGAATTATTCAAATTGTGGAGCCACTATATAAAATAACCTCAATAACTAGATATCTTCCCGCACGTCGCAAACGTAACCGTGAAGCATCGGTGGTTCAGTGGTAGAATGCTCGCCTGCCACGCGGGCGGCCCGGGTTCGATTCCCGGCCGATGCAGAAGTCTTTTTTTATAAATTTTTATTTATGAATAAAATGTACAAGGTTTATATTAAACCATTGCGTATTTTTATTGTGAATAAAATGTGGAAGATTCATTTTGAACTAAATATTTACTTATAAATGTATAATAGATACTCAAAATTAGGGGGTAGGTTCGAAGTTATTTTTAAATTTCTGAAATGGATTTTTTTTTTAAACTAGTAATTTTTATTTTATTTATTTTTACTATAATTGAATAGAAAAAATCCACTTATACAGAGAATAAGTTGGAATAGTTCTCTACCTCATTTTTGTAATTAATTATACCAAAGGATTATCTAACCCGTCTATTGTAATTAAATTAAAATTAAAAAAATAAAGCCCTTAATCGTAAAACGATGTAATAAAAAAATAAAAAAAATAGGAAGGCGATAGTTTGATTCGCGAATGCTTAACGTTACATGTTTTTCATGGCCAGCAGCTCGAATCTGGAGCTTTAAACGCAGTCTTTTCCGAGAAGGAATGATCTATCGCGATCGATTCTCAAGATAGGCCCCGTCCCGATGCACTTACGTCATGACCCTCTCTCAACGGGCAAGGACAAGGAAAGAAGGAGGACGTGGGATGGAGCAGTAGAATCTCGGAGGAGAGTTATTATCCGATTGTTAGAACCGGTAAGGCAAGCGTCCGATAAGGACAGCGAGAAGCTGGCGCGCAAATAACGTCACCTTAAATTACGACACACCAGCGAACCGATCATTATCCACCGTGCTGTGAAACGCTGCGCAGATCAAGGTACTGCCTTTCCTCGATTTGGCCCCAACGATCGAAACGACTGTGAATCACGATTCTCAAACACGAACCGTTTGCTCTTGAAATATCAAAACGATAACAGATGCTAATTAAATCCACTGCGCTCCTCACTCTCTTTCTGTCTCGCAGCTTTGTAGAACTCCTGGCAATAAATTTTAAACCAAACGCAGTGGTACGAAGGCAACGAGAAACGCCACAATTTTTTTTACTTAAAATAATGCGGTATATATTTAAAAAAAGGGGGTAATGTTAAATTGGTCTAATATGAAGTAAATACATAAAAACGAATTAGGACATCCGTTTATTATCTACTAAAAAACAATGAACAAATAAAATGTTGCTTGGAAAAAAGTATTTGGCCAACGGACGCTCTGGAAAAAGTATTCGCCCATATAAATTTGCAATGAAATGAACAATAATTTACTTTAAATTCACATTACCTAATATTTAGATTTCCACGTGCACGTATAATCGCTGTTATGCGCTTCGGCATTGACTCTATAAGGTTGTTGCATTTTGTCGGTATGATTTCATCCCATGATGCCTTAATTGCTTCGGGAAGCTCATTTTTGTTTGTAGGGTTTTTTTTATACGAATTAACAGCTTCCACGTTGTCCATAAATTCTCTATTGGGTTAAAAATTACTTTCCTCCAATCATTCACAGTCCAATGCCGGTGTTCCTTACACCATTCCAAACGTTTTTTATTATGCTGTTTCGTAGGAAACAGTTTTGTCTTCGCTTCGCAAAATGAATATTCTGTTTCATTTAACCGGTTTCTCACTGTACGGTCACAAACACTTTGTGCCAACTTTCCATTTACCTATTTTCTTGGACGTACCTCGCCTCATATTTTCAACAATTCGTCGTAATTGTCGGTCAAGTCTTTTTGACGTTGAACGAGGACGTCCACATCTTGTACAATTAACTACACTTCCACTTTCATTAAATTTCTTATTTATAGAATATTCTTATGTATGGCTAATTGCACTATGGGAACAATTTAAAGTTTCTGCAACTTTTCGTTGAGTATTGCCCTCTTTCAAAAGTTTAATTATTCTTTGCTTGAAATCGAAGCAAAAATGCTGAATTTATTTGACCTGCTTCGATCGCTAGCTAACAAGATTATTTGCAGAATAATAGGATCAAAACTGAAAAATGGCCAGTCAGTAGGTGCACTAAACCTATTTTTCATTAAAAATTTATGCGTAATATCTCCATAAAGCAATTAAGGCGTCGTGGGATGAAATCACACTGACAGACTGAGAAATGTAATTAAATATGTGGTAATTTGAATTTGAAGTAAATTATTGTTCATTTCATTGCAATTTTAAACGGTCGAATACTTTTTTCCAAAGCTTCCGTTGACCAATTACTTTTTTCCAAGCAACATTTTGTTTGCTCATTGTGTTTTCGTAGATAATAAACGAATGTCTTTATTATTTTTGGTGTATTTACTTCATATTAGACCAATTAACATTACCACAAGTTTTAAATTTATATCGCATTATTTTACATAGAAAAAATTATGGTGTTTCTCGTTGACTTCGTACCACTTTGGTGGAAAACTTATTGCCAGCGGTTGTAAATGAACCGGACGCTCAAGTTTAAGTAACCGAGTAGAAGTTTCAGCTTGTAACCTCAATATAACGAAAGGAAAAAAAGCGGTGACGGGGCTGCAGTAATTAAATTCAAGCGACACCAGCGAAGAAACGCGCACCACCGTCGTCGTTACCTTTCGCAAGAACAGTTCTCCGGTCGCGAAGTGTATCGCGTTTCATCGTGTCAAGGTAGACCTCGCGCGAAAGTGAAAATCGAACCATCGAGGACTGTATTGATCCGTTCCCCGCAAACTTTATCCCTCGTTTCACGTAAGTCCTCGCCTTATTTCCCCTAGAGTAAACGTTTCTTCTCCCCCAGTCCAATTAATTCTTCCATTTGCCCTCGGAATTGCTTAAATTCACCACCCCCAAGGTTTTTAATATCGAAATACAGGTATCAACGAACAAGGGCGGGGCCATTTATTCCTGAAACTTCTATAGCCAAAGTCGATTCTTTCTGCTACTATACATTAAAAGGTTCCGCTGCTATATTTTAAATAGTAGCAGGAGACTCGTTTTAATTCTCCAATCACTCGACTGCCAGCATCCACAAAAGTGCTTGCCACTTTCGCGAGCTTTGAATACATTTTGGCGAAGCAGTACACCGTATTATAGACAGACCTACTCCCCTCATATTTTCAGTGTCTTTTCCCTCCGCCTATTCCGTCCCAGCCACCGCCTTATCCAACATTCCCCGAGACTTTCGAACGGCAAAACAGAATTACGCCCGTAAGGTGAATTTCGCGAGGAAGCTCTGCGCCCTTCCTACCGTGAAGATCTTTCGCGACTCGGCTAAGATTGCCCTCCCCGCTGCCCCGGGAAAGTTCGCGGCGAGACCGTAACAATAGCTATTAAGTAGTTTGTTTTGCAGTCAGAAATTTGCTGCGAGGCTTCCGTCCCAGCTCGACCTCAACGATTCGAAACCCGTCGGGGTCCATTCTCAGCGGTTCTGGAAACGAAAGTCGGCTAACTACAATTTCCACCCCTCGCGTTTGCTTTGTAACGTTCCCCGTGAAATCGCAATATTTGCGGATTTCAGCAACAAGTGCGGATTTGGAATTTTATAAATGCGAAGTTAAGGGAAACTTTCTCGTGGGTGTTGATTCCTTTGTTGCAACAAAATTAGTTTCTTTACTGATGGACAAAGTATCAAAACTTGATATTATTAATAAAGCTGTTTTGTGACAATCCCTGTTTTTCTCTTTACCCTTCACGTATTATACATGTCATGTATCGACGATCGATTCATTATCGACCGATCAGCTGTTGCCGGTCACGCGCCGTTGTGTGTCTTGTCGTGTCATGGACGGTTGTAACCGAAATGTAACCGGCTTTGATCCGGAATATTCCGCAGAATAAACCATCAAGTATTTTGTATAGAATGCTGTTCCACTTAAAGACGTAACGATATATTTATCGTGTCAGGCACAGTCCACAATCGATACTTCAAACAACCATCTATCGCGCGGTTACGTATGAAGCCAAGTCCCCCAACTATGCGTTACACCCAATTTCGAAGTTGCCAGAACTATCCGCGTGGCTCAAACAATTATGTTAGTTACACAAACTATAAATCACTCTCCACCGCAAAATTCACTTTGCGGCTGCTCCGCCCCGTGTCTTTCGAGCTTCCCGAACCGAACGTCCAATTAAAATGCCGTCGCACGAAGTATCCCCTCCCCGTCGAGATTCAAGAGATACAAACCAGCCCCCTGGCAACCGAACTCCCGCAAACGCTGTAAAAACGAAAATTGTAGAGTAGATACACAGAAACAAGAATAAATTGTGGACTCTCCGCAAATCCAGTTCCCTAGAAATCAATCTCCCTCATCGACCTATTTAGGCACCTCGTCGTAGCGAAAAGGATACAATTGCGAACCAAGTCACGACTCCACGAGCCTAGTACCTTCCCCCTTCACTTCTTATCGTTTCAACCCCCAGTTCCGTCAGCCTCTGCCCTCCTTCCCCTTAAGGGGTTATGCCTACCTGCAAGGTCTGAAAACGCAAGTATTTTCGGGATATTTTGGGGGAAAAACTTTAAGACTTTTTCGTACAAACCTTTATGTACTCGAAAGTGTACATCTTATACTAATTGTAGTAATTATTCCAATGGAAAATATAAATAAATAAAAGAAATATCAGTGATCTCCCGGCAGCGATTTTTTTTCTGTAGTTTGCGGTGACCACTCTAACTTTCACCTGATTTAACCGAAATGAAAAATTCGAAGGAATTTAGTTAGTATATCAAATTATCTTGTCCTTAATAGTTTATTATCCCGAAGTATTAATTTACTACAAAATGGCTGCTGTTCAAATTAAAATATCGATTTTCGCCACAAAAATCGCTGATTTTTCATCTGTAAAATAGAAACTACGCAACGGAAATGAAAAAGCCACGATTAAGGAGAAGATTTTTAAATACAGAATAAGCCTACAAAAGCCGAATTCATTCGATGCAGCGGTTCTCGAGATATTTTGGTCACCGATTCTGAAAATGTAATTTCGAGAAAGACACGTTTAAAGTTTTAAGTTAGGTTTACATCTTCCAGGACATTACCTATACTGAAACTCGCACAGCTCCGCCAATTTTGGTCGGATCAAATTGAAACTTTCACACGATACTTTTGAGATGTACTTTAAGAAAATGCCAAAACCTCAAAATCCATTTTTCCGAATTTTGCACGTAGGCATAACCCCTTAACCTTCGGCCGCGTCCAGACAACAGGAGGACAAAGAGCTCGAAGGTTTCTCAGCGATTTGTCATTGAGTCTCATGTGTCTACCGTACCGCATCTTCCCTCCTATTCCACCTTCAGTGATCACGTGCTTCAACTCTGCTCGCCTCTGCTCTCCCTTCAAAGCCGTCTGTTTTCTTTCCGTCTCGCCTCCTCGCAATCTTCGCCTCTCTCGCTACCTTCTGCGTCCTCTAGCCCGCCTATTTGCGAAGTCTCTCCTAATAGCCTGCTCTCCCTCATCGGTCTCGCCTTTACTTTCCCGCAGCTCCGTTTCCCCTCCGCTCTCTTCCGCCGCTCATTTCTTTTTTCTCCCGTTTCTCGCGGTCCTCTTGCTTGCTCTGTCTTTCGTAACAACCCCCCTCTCTCGTCTCTCGCGCGCACTGTTTTCGCTCTCCCCCCTTCGTCGCGCTCCGAGAGCTACGTCGCCCGTGTTTCTTCTAGTTGAATATAAACATGGCAGAAACGCTTGCAGCACGCTCGCGCCAGCTTTAATGCGGCTGCTCCATAATGCATGTATCGCGCATACACGTATATATTTACGGACGCACGGGGCTGTGTAATATTCCAATTTTCCGTTCCGCTATCGGTCGATCCCGGGATTCCGCTGGGATATATCCCGTGAATTTGGGGACAAAGGCTGGGGAACAGCAGGGGAGAAGAGTCGCCCGGCAGAGGGGCGATAAAAGTGCGGATGTTTTCGGCGGTGGTGCATAATGCACCGTTGCGCTGCACAGTGGCGGTCAGAGGCAGTTTGGAACTCATATTTTTACATGTCTGCATGGCTAAGTTAATACCGGGCTTTAAGTATTAAGTATTGCGCCGGGGAGTGTGGCCTAGTTTAGCAAGCCTCGTAATTTATGGGACGTAAAGTTTAAAATATAGTTCTTGCGCTTTTGTTACCCTGCACGAGTGAAACTTTCTTTTCGCCGCTGCTGCGCGTGATCGCCTTGGTCGATTAACGAGAGGCGATAAGCAGATGAGTTTCGTTTGAAATTGGAAACACGGGGGAAATCTTGGATCTTTTCTTCGGAAAGTCTGGTGTTAAATATCTCATTAAGGGGGTAGGTTACCCTCGATAGCCCCAAAAGACACCTTTTTTCAAACGCAAATTGTAAAGTGATAAATAACAGTAGAGAAAACGTTTTTTTCTAGTGTTCATCGTTATTCTATGAGCTTCAACACAAACTTATACACGCTATATTTAACCCTTAACTGGTTTACTGTTTTTCGCAAACGTGAGTGGTACACTGGGGTCGTGGCAGACCCCAAATAAAAAAAGGACACAGAAATTTGTAAAGTCGAAACTAGATCAACCTCTATGAATATTTTGTTCTTAGGTAATGTATAAAATAATAGAAACGTAGAACGTTAAACTATTATCATGAAATTAATTAGAAATTCCGTTAGCAAGCTTAGAGAGCCAAAAATTTCGCAGCGAACAATGCGTGGCTGGGGTCATGAGCGACCCCAGGATACCATTTAAGGGTTAAGAAGGAAAGATTACCTACGAGGAAAAGACACGAAGCTGCTGCGAAATGGAGACAGATAGAGTCATTAATGCGAGTCTACGATACACTTGGGACGGGATGCAGAATAATTCATTCCAATTTCCAGCGTGTCAATGCATCGATACGAGCGGACGCCGAACGCAGCATGGCCGTGCACAATTACTGACCCAGGCACACGAGATAATCGATACGCGGCCAGCCGAGCAAGTTGAAAGCAAACCCGTGAGTTACGAGGAATTAAACCTTACACGGCCGTAAACCCCGTTAAGATCGATTAATTCCTTAAAGGGCCCCTCGCGTCTGTTACCCTTTCCACTCCATTACTTACACAGAGTAGGTACAACGGGTCCATTTTGACCCACAACAGAATTTGTGTTGTTGTGGGTATAATATAACCCCCCAAAAACCGGTCATCCTTCGCCCTCGAAATATCATCCAAGCGAACAAAGTTCCACCATCCAAGAAAATATACTATATATATATATATATATATACACAACTCCAGCAGCGAGTATCGAAGCACCGTGGTCACAAGCTATCGAAGGAGAATCGCGTGCGACCGATCCGTGGAGAGAACCGGGCACGCAGGGGGAGAAAGGGGCCCATGGTCGAGTCGCGTACCGCGATGTGACGCGCGAGAACGTCCTGGGAGCACTTTTACCAAGCTGCCAGCGTGCAACAGGAACGAGAAGTAGGTACACGCATCTGTTGCCCGCCGGGTAATTGCCCCGCGGAATGGACGGGTAGGTGTAGGGCGCACACGTGCGCGTCCAACTCCGCAGGGAACCTGGCCCACGGCACCGTCTATGCGTGTGTGCGAGGGGGATACGTACGTGCAGGCCGATAATCGCGGCGAGACAAGAGACTAGGTGAACGGAACGAGCTGGAGAAGAGGGCCCTCGGTAATTACGCAGGGGAGACGTTCCCCCCATTGTTCTATGCTAGCTCTCTACCGGGTAATAGGCACGTATATGTCCGGTGGCGGGCGGGGAGGGGGAGGGTTTTTATAGGGGTAGACCGCGGGGAAAGAACGGGGCGGTTAACATTGACGGTCTAATGGAAAGATAAAGGAGATAAACCGCGACACCTACGACACACTGCCTTTCACGAGCACTGGGATGCCTACTCTGTGCGGGATAAGTGTGAAAAGCGTTGTGAATTTGTTGGAGAATTGGGGCAAATTTTGCTTTAAGTGTTTGCTGCTCTAAATTGGAAAGGTGTTCCAGCTCTACCAAATGTCCCTTTTTCTGCAATTACAACGGGTGCCTTAAGGGGTATTTCTCCTTCTAATCGACCGAAACTGATATTTAAAAAAAAAAATTGAAAGAACAACAGGTCATATTGGATTAAACTCTTTTGGGGTATAAGGAGGCATCTTTGAGGTTGCAGAAAATATTTTTTTATGTCGATGCTTCTTATTATTTATTAAGTATTGTGGATTCTTGTCCACCTCTTCGATGATGTAACTCCTGTTGGCGGGATGCGTAACACCTATCACAGTCATCTGATTGCAATAAAATAGAAGTTTCTTAATGTTAGGTAGTTTACGCTGGGATTGGTCCACTTTGAAGAAAACAAATGCAAAATTGAAAGAGTTATAGCGTTCGAAGGCAAAAGTAATTTTTTTTCCTTAGAAAATTTTTTCATATTATTCTTTATATCGACGAAAAAAGAATTATAAGTAAAAACTAAAATTAAAATTTTGGGTCCAGTCCCAACGTAAATTATTTACCTTTAAGAAAATTTTCTCTTTTTTTTGCGATCAGATGACTGCGACAGATACCACGCCAACATCGTCGAAGAGGTTAACACGATTCCACAATAATTATTAAATAATAAGAAGGATCGACATATAAAAAATAAATCTACAAGTTTCAACAGGCCTGCTTATATTCCAAGAGTTTAATGAAATACTAACAATAGTTTTTTCAAAAAAAATTAATAAATATCGGGGGCTGTTACACGAGAATCCCCCTTTAATACTTAAGTGTCTGAAGGACTACTTCAGTTTAGTGGTATTTGGAACGCAGAATGTAGCTTGATATTTAATAAATTCTGTTTTTAATATGTAAACACTACTGGGGGTTATCCGTTCATTGCACCTACCCAGCATAAATCAAGAAAGCCTAAGTAAGTTCTCCAAAATGGCGTACGCGTGAATGCCGAGGGTAAACGATGAAGAAGCTTTCCAGATTTGCGAGTGGGAAGTATAATTGTAACTATATGATTTTACCACTAGTTAGTCCCGTCATACGTTATATACTTGCTCGGCAGCCAGCCAACTGTTACCCTTTCCTTCCCTAGTTTTATGCATTCCTGACACCGTGGCAACTTGTGAAAAATCCATTTCATTAACTGGGTCGAATAGCTGGTAAGGTTTTAGGGTGGTGGTGTCGACATTGTTTTAAAGAGGGGAGCAGCTTGAAAGTGTAGCATCTACCCAAATCGACACGGTGTTTCGGCGTGGTTGTAAGATGGCTTTAGGTCGTTGCCCAAGGATACGTATGCACCGACGCAGCATAACGAAGTTCCAGTCCGCGTCCATAGGCTCGCGCCGGAGCACAGTTCGTCAGGTTAATTGAATTTATGGGCCCCGATATTTCGAGCGCGAGCGATTCCGATCGATGGATAAGCCCGCGAGAGCCGTGTGAATCGTCCGTGAAGGAGGATCCTCGTTAAGGAGAGCTGGGTCGAACAATACCGCGATCGCCGATAGGACTCGGCGATCCTCCAAATTTAGCGCGTGCTGCTCGAATGGGCCATTGTCAGAGAGGAAGGGTTAGGGGAGGAGAGGGAGGGTGAATGGAGGGGGAGTGATGCGGAGTATGGGATTAGGGGAGTGGAGCTTAGGGGAGGAGAGGATTAGGAAAGCAGAGAATTAGAGAAACTGTGTGACAAGGGATGGAAGAGCAGGGAATTAGAAAGTTGGAGAGTAGAGATGTGGAGGATTAAAAAAATAGTGCAGCGAAGAGGTAGAAGCGTAAAAGGTAGTAGTAAATACAGGAATATATAATTAGTGAAATAGTATAGAAAAGCGATAGAAAATTGAAGTACAAAGAAATGCAGAGGAGGTGGAAAGAACCTACGTATATTAGAAAGGAAGGAAATGCAAGCTATTAGAGAAGTACAGTAGCCGTCGGGACCATTGAGGAGTCATTCAGATTAGACGGGTTAAAAAATCGATTTTTTGAAAAACATTTTTCGAAAGTACATATACTCAAGATTGTAATGTTAAATTTTCATGGAAAAATTCCGATTCTTTTAACTTCTACAGAGTCATTTTGTAGAGACTACAGAGGCTCGGTCTCTGAACGAGTTTTCCTGGAAACGTCATTTTTTCACTTCGTGAAGATAATCTCAAAATCTCACGAACCGATTGCTTTATAAATTTGACTGCTTATTCTGCACACCTATGGCTCTCGCAGGGGCTACAACCAAGTATTTTCATTCAGCCGAACCTAATTTTAAAATCGAAAATAGCAAAAGGAAAAAAACCCAAAAACATTTTTCTTGCATTTTGCCCGTCATTTTGTTAATTTTGAAGATAAATCACTAATTATAGTCCGAGCGATAGCGACAGTCATACTGATCCAGAATCTGTTTGGATTTTTCGGTCCAGATAAGTCTAACAGCTGAACTCACCTTCACGAGCGAGGCATGAAATTTAAACAAGTCATCAAGACCGCTTTCAAAAGCATTTTAAAAGCAATAATTTTGTTACTTTTATATTTTTTACTTACTGTAGAAATGTACTTTAATAAATAGAAAAAAGTTTTATTCCATTACTATAATTATTTTCGTCGCGATAAATTCCTGAAAATCGCTGAATTTATCGACGCGTCAACCGGAATGGTCCCTTAAATCCCCCCAGAAACTGTATCTCTCTAAACGTATCTCTTTCTACGGTGTAGAATATTGCCCCAAAGTTCTGCCCCCATAAAACTCACAAAGGCCACTTCGCCCGAGGACAATATCGCTAAATACGCCGCCCAAAAGAAGGGACTTTAATTTAATACAGACGGACCCTATTTAAACGCGTGTTTCACGTAGCGGGTGCACCTTCATCCCGAAAGGCAGGGAAGCTGAAACGGGAAGTAAACTTCTTAGGAACCTCGCCAGCCAACAGAAGTTTGTCACGCGAAGCTGCAGGGAATCGTTCAAATTCGGATCAACCGTGCAGCGAGAAAGTTGCGGGGTTTGAAGATGGCGGACGGCCGCGAAAGTTCGGCCGTAATTTATACGAACGGCCACGGACTGGTAGCGCCGTAACACCAGAAGCACCCCTGCAGCCTCTGCCGCGTTTCTTATCCATCGCCCAGGGTTGTTTAATAGAAAACATAGAACGCGAAGCTTTCGCCCTTACGGAATGAGCAGCAAAAATGCAAGTCGAAAGCACTGGGGTAAATTGATTGGAATACCAGGCAGTTTTTTCAGCCCAGTTCTGCTCCCCTATGCCAACAAGGGTTGCGCCGGGGCCGACATGGAATTTCTCGTGCTGGTACAAGCTGAATTCCAGATAACTCGGCGAACGTGCTGACTGAGCCGCGATCTTTAACCCTAGAATCTCCAGCAGGCCTCGAGGCAGCGCAACTGGTACAGAACTTACAATTGGCCGAGGCACGTCGTAAACCCTGCTTCAAATTGTGTGTACGATTGGAATGGTTGGGGCGCGAATTCGCTGAACACTCCTCAGTGCCTGTTAATCTTTATTCGACTGGAAATAGGGGAATATAAAAATGGTCACTGTAAAGAGGCTGACAATAGTAACGAAAACGATGTCGAACAATTTATTAAGCTTCGTGGCTGGAGACAAAGACGAGGGTTTCTGGTTGCGTAATGTAGCGCGAAACTGAAGTAACGACCACTTTGGACAAATGAGTCTTAAGAAGAGGATTGTTAATGCGCCCGACGTGGTAATACACCAGGCTGGACTCGCTCCTCTGTGGAATCTCATTAACCGAGTTGCTCGATGACTCGAAACACGTTAATGCTCGCGCACACCACTACGCATTCCCACGAATCGACATCAATCACTGTCGGGCCAGGAAGTCCAAGCGTTCCACGCGCACGCGTGATTTATATGCACCTATTCGAACGTTGCGCGGACTCGAGGAAAAAGAAAGCCACGGGGAGAAAAACGATTTCGACCGGAAACCATACAGTCTTACGTTTTGGGGCTTGTTTCATTTCATTTACCCTAATGGACCTTATTTCGTGCCACGTATGTATCTCCCATAATTAGAGAAGCAATATCGAAAAAAAAAAAATTCTTGTGTTAAACGATTTTATTAAAAATGCACTAAGAATTAAATTCAAATGATTTAAGAACTAAAAAATAATTATTTTCTTGTACTACAATTTCGATGGCGATATACTACGAACGCCTGCAAACTTTTAGTTTTACTATTCGTAGATACGTGACGGATCATTTCTCGATAAATTGTGTATTTTCAGTAATCGCTTTTTGTCGTTCTCGTAAAGAACGCGAGTGGTTGATTTCAAGTCGTTTGGATTTGTGGTTATGGGCTATATTTATTGATGACTGGGTAATTTATTCACCCCCTCAGGGTTAATTTTTTTTCAAAATACTATTGTCATCCAATCTACACATGCCTGCAGAGTTGCAAGACAACTGGATAGTTGAAAGTTGGATAAATTTGACTTGCCAGATTTGAACCAAACATACAAACAGAGGATCGAAGCTGAATAAAATCTTAACGAACAATAACATATCCCGCGTGACCGTTCCCCGTTTATTCGCAGTTGGCGTGGCCATTTTTCCAACAGCTATCTCTAAGCGCATCAAATATTCGTCCCCGCTGTATCGATGATGAATCGCCGGCCGCGGTAGCGCGCAGCAGTTTCCGCGAAGGGGGACAGTGGAAAGTCGTGCACACGCCAGATACTGGCCCGAAAGCGAAATGCGCGCGCTGATACGCGCGCGTTCCATACGTTTCCGTATAAAAGCGAAATATAAATGACCAGGACGATTTTAATCCCGGGTGAGCGTACGCCGGGCGACGCGGGCGCTCGGTTTTTGTTGGCTGGGAATATTTCTGTCGAGTCAAGTCTGATGTATGCGTGCGCACGCGCTCTGCCTTCGCGAATCTCCGTCGCGGAATACAAAACGATGATTAAAGCAATAATGAGCCTGCCATCTCGCTGCTTTTCTAACCCGCTGTGCCGAAAATACTTGCCGGGCTAACGGACGGGAGTAAAGGGCTGCCATATTAAACGGAATGGTGGTGCGCTTAGGGGTGGAGGAATTAGGAAGTCCGATTCGAAAGAAATCCCCTGTAGAGGCACGCGCGCAGGATGCTCGCGAAGGCGAGCCACGCAACCAAAAACATCGACCAGGAAAAACCTGCCTTCCCTTCGAAAGCCAGCTCTTCATATCTCACAACCACCCCTCTGTCACCTCACCCCCGAGCAACGGCTCGTTCCGCACCCACCCCCCTTTCCGCGCCACTCTTCCCGTGCTATTTCTCTTTCCGTCGGTGCCGCACAGCCTCGCTTGCTCTCTACGTAGGATACACTGCCCAACCCCCCGTCGTGCTTTCTTTTCCTACTCGCGGCAATAGATCTCGCAACAGCCGCCATTGTTTTCCCAACGTTTCGGGGTGGGTTGGACCGGACCTGTTTCTTAACCTTTCTGATATCGCGAGCTTTAGGGGAATTTCAATGCTGATGGGTTGATCATTTTTGTACCTGTGCTATGTATACAGTAGATAGTTGAAATACAAAGTCTAACACGCTAAGCGTGAGTACACGGACCCCGGGATAAATAGTGTCGTTATTGTTTGCTAAACATTGCTCCACGCCTGAACCACCATTCTGTAAAAGCTCATAATTTTATCTCTTTTTTATCTAACTTTAAAAAAGAGGTTATAGATTCGACCCGTATGTATTTTTTTATGTTTGTCCCCGCATAACTCCTCTCCATATGGACCGATTTTGATTATCTATTTTTTATTCTAAAAACGGCGGTAGTCTCATTCTACACTGCGACGATATTGGTTCAATACTTTGCCAGTACTGGTTAATTCAAACTTCGCCTCATTATATAATTTGAATGTCATGTATTCTTGGAATTTAGAGTATTTCCACGCGTTGAGTTGTAGACCCCATACAACGTATTTGAGGCATCCTTATTCTCGCTTTTCCAAGTCGCTTATTTTTGGAATCTTCCATTTCTAGCAAACGGTTCTTTTTTACGAGCAGCTCTTTTTGTAGGCTTACTCGTATTATTTTAAATAAACGTGGTTATGTAGCTTATATAACTAAAAATAAAAAAAATTAAAACCGACTTTAAAAACATAAAAATGCACTAAAAAGTAAAAAATTATTTTTTCTCTTATTTAATCTACGACTATCAGTGCTTTTAAGTTGGCGCCAGATTTGCACAGCGCAAATGATGATGCGCCGACCTACAAAATTGATAGTTGTAGATTAAATAAGAGAAACAAAATTTTTTACTTTTTAGTGCATTTTTGTTTTTGAAGTCGGTTTTAATTTCTTTTTTAAATAAATGAAACAAAAGAGGGTAAATAGCTATATATTGGCTGTAGTTCATGATTTTCTTCCAAATTGTAAATCAATTATCACGGGTAAAGAAAAATAATTTACGATTTGCGGGTGTTTTTTGCAAACAACCCTTTGAGTGGCACCCACAAAAAAATCAAAGATTGTATTAACTATTATGTATAAAAGTTGAAGGATGATCGGGTTGGCAGAATATAGTTAATTAACGTTTCTGTTAAGCCGCCAAGTTTTCGTATCAACCTCGTGCTTTATCAATCATGTAGCTACGAAAATTGTTTCATAACACGTGAATTAAGGTGACGCAACGAATATTCGCAGTACTGTAGGGTAAATCCGGGAGACGCGGCTGGCCTGGAGAGTTGGTCGAAACAGTTGATTCTTAGAGAATTAATTGTTCTGAACCTTAACACACTTTTACATATACACAGATGTAGAGTCTGAATATAGCCATTCGACCAACTCTCCAGCCCGACTGCGTCTCCCGGATTTACCCTACCATATTTCATCGCTCGCCGTTTGACTTGGGAAGGCCCGTGCGATTTTATACAGTGCAAAGAGCCGAGTCTAATCAACTCCCGCGGCTTAAACGGTGATGGTGTTCGATAAAGGTCGATACTTTCATCCCAGCCGCGCGATCAACGAATACACACTGCTCCCAGGAAAGAGCGGCTCTCGGCGTTCCTTTGCACGTGCTCGGCCCGAGATCCCGTGCATTGTGCGTTGAGCGAGCAACAGACCAGAGTATTCCCTTCGCAATGGCGCCGGTGCATTAGTCTAATTGAAATCTGGACAGCGAGGCGCGCGTGACCGTGCGCTATCTCGAGCTGTCACGCTCCCAAATAGGCATAGGCGTGTCGCAGAGGTGCATCGGGGTTGCTCGCTTGGCCGTATATACCGGGTGACGCGGCGGCGGCGACGTCACCGTTACTCGTCACCGCGAAGCTAATGGAATCGGAGCGGCGTCGATCCCGTCACGACGGATTACCTGCATAGTCCACCGGGGCTGCAAATGCACAATAGCCTTTTGTACACCCGGCGTACGCGAACCTGGGCACACCAACACACGCACGGTGCTAACAGTGGTTGCACTTCGCGCGGCTGATACTCGCGTGGCGAACATTTCTCTTAGAGCATAGAGAGTCTCATTGAGAGCTCGAAACTGTCGCCAGCGTCATGGGAGAGAGAAAGAGATACTTTCTCGGTGGTGCGAGCGAGAGAGGTAAAACGAGGGACACCCAATCGCTCGCGATGCGCATGCGCCGGTCTACAACTCTCACTCGCACCAGTTCGCACATGTCTTTCTCTCCCGCGTGATGTTGGCGACAGGTTGGAGGACAGGAGACATAAAGCAATGAGACCTCCAGTATTATATGCTCTAAGAGCGGTATTCAAAGTCGTTACTTATTCTTAAGCAAATGCTTAAGCATTCGGCATCCTTTACTAGCTACTAAGTTAGTAGAGGCATTAATGCCGCATGCTTAAGTATTTGCTTAAGAATAAGTAGCGACTATGAATACCGGCCACAGACATTTCGACGATACTTCGTGAACATTGCCTGGATAGGAGCCTATGTTCGTGAGATATCGTATATGTGGCCATTCGGCGTTTGAGAACGGTCTACGATGCGATTGGCACACAGGTGGCGCTCCGTTAGTTTGGGTATTTGTGGAGTTTCTGGAAAGAGTAGCACTGGAGAGTGGAGAGTCGGCGTTGGGGGAATTGCTAACGCGGCTGGCCAATACGCAGAGATCCCGCAGATCGCGGGTTCGAGTCTCTCTCGTCGCCTGAGGTTCTCCTTTTTCGCTTATATAGAAATATTACCAATGTCACTCGTGTGAAGTGTGCCACTGACCGTCGTCCATGTTTGTTCGAGCGGTTAGAATCGACAGAGCTGCGCGCACGGTGACTGTGTTACTACTTAGGGGTATCAGTATTTTTAAAGTGCTCAAGTGGGACGACAAAGGGGACGAGCGTTCCTCCACGTCGCCCTGTATGGGATCTTCTTTATTTACATTGTGACGCAACGTTTGTGCTTGCACGACTGGGTAAAAAAGTACCACGGATGTCTGTCACCTGGGTGGTGACGTTAAACCGCGAACGAGCGATGCTAACTCGTACTGAATAAGTGCCAAGTTCCAGCGCCCATTCTACGCAACTGTGAAACGAATAAATTGCTCAGCATCGAGGTGTTACTGACAGAGCTAACAGACTATCAGTGCGTGACTGTGTAGTTGCAGGTGAACGGTAACCTCTGCCATCGTAGGCTGAATTAATAGAAATTAATAGAAATTAATAGAAATTAATAGAAATTAATAGGAATTAATAGGAATTAATAGGAATTAATAGGAATTAATAGAATATATCCCGAGCGTGGAAATTGCTCCACAAATGTGAACCGAGGGACAACTTTCTCCACGCACAATAATCCCTCGAGGGGAGCCGTTTAGAAACGGCGCGCCTGCGCACGTCGCTACTACTCATTAACGAAAATTTAAAGCGTAACGCGCGCAGGGAGCAGTGTTTCTTAGCCTCGTAAATGGACCGAAGCTAAAAATAACCGCATGCCTGCACGTGTTGCGTACGCCTATGCTCCTGTCCAATTTTTCAAGAATTTCACGCGCACCTCGGTACCGAATTAACATTGTGCGAATTAATTAATTAAACCGCTAACGACACAGGAAACGATAAGAGAAAGAAACTTGAGCGTCTATTTCGGTTCATCCTTTCGAACGTAATAACCAAAAGTGTGCTAAGTGCTTGTTTCCTCTTAAGCAGAGGTGGAAATCGATTTCGTGGGTTTTCCCGGCCTCGTACCTCCTGGCGATCCCGAACACCGCGTAGAGTAGAGGATCGAACTATAAAATTACATGCACTTTCTCCTTCAACATCTGCTAAACAGCAGACCGCTTCAACATAGAGATATGGCCTGCCCATAAAACAATCTTCAAAGTCTTCCTCAGGCCTCCCAAACCTTTTGCTACTATATTCTACTTAATGCAACTATATCGTTTGTGTGACCATTCGCAGTTCAAAGTTTCCCTTGATATACATACTCTACATGTGACATTATAAATCCTTTTCATATTTACTTTTTCATGTTAAAAAAATTAATTATGCAGAGATGGGCGAAATGTTAATTTAAATAAAATTTGAACTAATAAATAAAAGTTAAAAAATCGTTCGTTCGTTAACCCGAGTTAAATTATTCGACGCGTGACGAATAATTTATCTAACTTTTATTCGTCAGTCGAAATTTTATTTAAATTAAAATTTCGCTCACCTCTGTTATTATGGCAGCGACGCTCGAAATCTCATACCAAGTGTTTTTGCGCGCGAACGAGAGCGAGTGCGATTCGGTTTCTCCGCCCCCGACCCCCTTTCCCAGCATTCTCCGTTTAGTCTTTTTCTCGGCCTTGATCGCCGTGCCATGGAGCAAGGACCGTGGAGAAAAAGGAAAGGAGTATACACGGGGAGAAGCGAGGATCGAGTGAAATCTCTCTTACTTCCCCTGTCCGTAGCAGATGCACACAAGGAAACGTACGCTGAGGCTTGTGTACAGGGTGTGAATAAAGTACCTGTCACGTTTGCAACCACGTGAAAATAGGAAGAAACATTGGGCCTTAAATCCAATGGCCACGATGAATTTATCCCACAAGCTTCTCAAACAACCGTTCACTAGTCTACAATCTTAGCTTCCACCATGAAAACCGAGATCGTTATTTCTTTACACCTTGTACATAGGTCGCGGAGAACGCTTGTATGCGCAGGCAGAGAATGACTCGAGCTGACTGCACTCTCGTACCGCTCTGATTGGAAAGTTTGCCTTGCTGGAACTTGGAGGTGGTCCTCGGGGAAGGATTGTGTAGTTCCAAGCCCTTTATGAAATTGCAGAGAAGAAAAGACGCGCGACTGAGAGAATGGGGTTAATCCCCGACATAAAGTTTGTAAATGGAACTACAATAATGCTGATTGTAAGAAAGACGATTTTTCAATTCGATCGTAATGAAACTCGAGTGAATGGAAATAAACATCGAATCTCGGTTGCACAGGAATCATTTCGGCAGCGACAACGTTCGATATGTTTGTTTTTAGAGCGTGTCACCTTGTACGACGATGTTGTGGCGCGTGAGAAATTACGTAAACAAACGCGGGCCGAGTTTTTACAGCGACCAGAATTCACGCGACTTCACGCTTCGACTCCCAAAGCACAGCCATACAGTAAATTATTATCGTGTAACGCGCGCACTCGCGAGCAACAGTAAAGCTGTGTAATTTGCGCGGCGCGCGATGCCGCGCCGGCCACGTGCCGACTCAATTACAGTAGCAAAGCAAAAAAAGTCTTAATCCCGGCTTTTAACGCTCCCCTTTCGATCTGCCGCGAGATAGATCTATGAGCAAGCTTGGGAGCAAAAGTGTCTCACTGAAAGCTGGAGTAAACGCCCTAACGCAACGGAATTAAAAGACTTAGAAATATCTTAACTTTCCAGTGAATAATAGACTCCTCCAATTATTCCTCCAATTATTCGTAACGGCGCGGTACAGGGTTTCCATTGAAAATATTTCCAGAAATCTGCAGCGTTAAAGAAACTTTTCTAAGGAAGCCAGCGCAACTAATAGACCAGTGCTTTGAGCTAGAAAACTGCCGAAGGATATGAGCAATAATATGCCGCGAAGCGTTTCGAAGAAAATGAGGAATCGGCCGGAGCCGATTCTCCGAAGAAGTCGATGTGTTTATACGGAGCATGCGACCTCGCTGCTCGTCCAACATGGAGGGGCCACGAAACCGAGGCAATCCACGGGAACGTGACGATGCATCAAGATGGTAAATCATTAACCTTGCCTGCTCGTGACAGCGTTGCATGGTATTCGTGTGCGTCACGCGTCTATGCGGGCATCTTAACGGGCGGTTAAAGAGACATGAGAATTACAATGCACTGTTACACGCCCATTCTCGGGGGCCCAGCAACAATGCGTGCCTCTTAGTTGCCGAAGATAATGGACCTGCGTCGGATCGGATCGCTGGTAATGGAACCGTCGATTAAACGGGCATAACAAAGCGTCCAATGGTAATTGAACGCCACGCGAGATGGATTCAAAGCCAATCCACGGTGGAAACTAATTTCCCGCCATTTTCCCCGCGGTACGAGTACGTGCGGGGTAAAGCGGCTGTTTACTCTAACGACCCTCGACGATGCAGAGCGCTCGAGGCTTAATAATTCAATTTTACGAATATTTCGATAGCAATTTCTGGCCTCGTTGTCAGAGAATTTTAGTTTTTTTCGCGAGCATGCAGTTGCGATCGCTTTGGTTTAACCCCTCAGCGATGACCTCTGTATTTACATAGGAAAGAGTGGGGCTAAAAGTCCGACGGGTAAAAAGCCCCGAATGCAAAATCTCCATTCGTAAACAATCGATTGAATATTGCAGCATAACTATGTTGATGGCAAGGGTAATGGAGAAGACCGCAGAGTTGTCAGTCGTTTTTGGACGTTCGTGCGTGTCATACGACACGTTTGTCATTACGTATATCAAGAAGCGAAGAAAGTGCGTCGTTTTTGTTGTGTTATTCGAAGTAAACTACAGTTTAACAGCGTATCAGGTGAATACGTTAAGATTGTATGCTCCTTTAGTAACGTGTGCATGGCATTGTTTACTTCTGAATGGTAATATTTTCGAACCTATGTATCGGTGAAACTATAAAGATACCACTGGGGCAAAAAGTACCTTACTTATATTTTTATTTTTTGATAAAGAAGTCAGGTTAGAGTACTAAAAAGCGTGGCTGTCTTTGTTGAAGCAAACCAATTAGTAAATTCATAAATTATCTATCTTTTTCCCCGTTGTTTTATACTAAAATAATTTGACTTTAAGAAATAAGACCGATGTGCTTAAAAAAGAGCTTACATCTTTATGCTGAGCCAAGATTATTGTGCAATTTATTAGTCAGGCTGAATCTGTGTCCTGTATTTTCATTATTTTGTTTAAAAAAAGGTTGCCGTAGTATTTCCTTTCAATATTGTATACCACAAAAATTGATTCAATAAATATTTGTTGATTTCAAAAGTGCTTTTTACTTATTTTGTTTTATGATACATAAAAAACTGGTTAGAAGGGACTTTTTCCCCGGGGCATGGGGCAAAAAGCCGATTTTGAATTGACACACATTTTGTGATATAACTCAACAAAAAATAACACTATCAACCAACAAGTTTGTAAAAGTAAAGCCTAACAGTTGTAGTTTATACAAAATAACACCGTATATCTCTAGATTGTTATTACTAAATTTTACATAGGTTTATACGAAAAACGGGACTTTCAGCCCCACCCTACCCTCCTAAAAATTTTTGTTTTAACAATCATCTCGAATTGAGGTCAACTGTACAGGGGGCATTTCTATTGGAAAATGCGAGCCAGTTAAGGGGTCGAAAGCTTGCCATCCCGAGCGTGGCCCCGAAAGCACGTGGCCGCGGGGAGAGAAGCAACATTTGAGCTGGCTCACCTTCCGCGGTCTTCTTTGTGGTGGTGAATCCAGGGCTGGGTCGTCGCCATCCTCTCCAGTTGTTGCAGAACGACTCCGACACGCTGCTCCAGCTGCACAGGGAGTCCTCCTCGAAGCGGTCCGAGTCCTCGAACGAGTAACGATCAGCCTCCTCCCACTCGATTATCTGTGCACCGGGTGGATCGGCAGCGTGGTCCTCCGCGGGTCCGGCGGACGCGGCATCCGGTCCGGAGCCTCTAGCCCCCCCGCCGGAACCGCCGCCGCTGCTACCACCGCCGCCGCCCCCACTCCCGCCCCCGCCGCGTCTTCCGCCACCGCCACCTCTGCCGCCCACCGCCACGGGACACCGAGCCAGGTTGCCCGCCAGTTTTAATTGTCGTACGAATCGGCACGCGCGACAATACGGGGCCACTGCGCCCCCGACACACGACCACCGTGCTCCGACGACGGCCCCACCACGATAATCACAAAGCGACGACAACGTCGCCGTCCCTCAACAGCCGAGCCACCCTACGACCGCGCGCGAACCCTTCACTCGCCCTGTTCCCCTCGGATCGCCACCACCTGTAGGACAAGCCGAATTCGCGATATTACTTTCGGGGGGCCATTCCCACTTCGAGGAGCGGGCATGACCTAGGGGTCGTCCTTAAATTGCGCAAGGCTCTTTTGGGGGAAGAGCGTCGCGAATTTCTTACAAGGAAGGGGGAGGGACAGAGTCAGGTAGCGTCTTAGGTATTATTTTTTTAACGTAATTTTTAATGTGAGTAGCCTGAGAAACTATGCTTCATCGCAAACACGAAACCGAGTTGAATGAATTATATAAACCTTTAAAAGAATTCTAATAACGGAAAAAATGCGATGTAAAATATATTATGTAAGGAAGGGGGAGGGGGTTGGAACTTAAAATCTCACGAATTCTTATATTGGAGAAGGAAGGGGGTAAGAAATCGCGAAATTACCCTTACGTAATTTAAGGACGGCCCCCGAGGATTGTTTCAATGATTTGGTGTATGGGGTAGTAGGACATAATTATGGTTATGGAGTGGTTTAAGTAGGGTAGATGCCCCAATTACTGCCCGTGTTCCTATTTTAGTGTTCCCACTTTATTTATTTTACTTAAAGAAAATGTAATTTGTAAAGAATAGTGTAGAATAATAGTAAAAAGAACACTTCCAATTTAATAATTTTTTATACACTATTCTTTATTTTTTTATTAAGTGAAATAAATCGGGTGGTAATAATAGGGACACTAGCAGTAATTGCTACGTCTGCCTTAGTTACAGGGATATGGTGATAGTTTTCGCAAAATTGTCATTGCTAACCCTCGCCCAGCCGGTGGTGGGTCAAGAGTGACCCATGGTTACGGTTAAGTGCAGAGGGAGGAAATATCTATTTGTTCGCACACACTTGGCAATATAACATAATTCTACCTTTCGATACGAGCACTATTAGATAATGTTTAATATCTACAAAGTATATAGTTCTGAAGCAGATACAATTAAAATTCCGGTACGGGTCAGAAGTGACCCGATATCGGCTTGTAGCGGGGCATTTTACGATCGGCTGCTCAAGGGTTAAGTATTTGACTAGTTGAGCGAGGGATTGTCTGAGGCAGCGTTTCCTAATTAAATTTTGCCACGGAACCCTTACACACCCACTGAAATTTCGAGTAACCCCTAAAGATTTCAACATTTCGTGGAACACCAATTGGGAAACGCTGATCTAAGGGTTCGGGGTAGTTTAAAGGGATGACATGTGTGATCGTGTACCTCTGAATAATAAGTTTGTATTGTGAAGAGTAAGAGTATGCTGGACGTGTAATGGAAAACACTCCGTGTATATATTCCGGACACTTTTATTGGTCAGAGCTATGAAATTTGTTGATTGAACTCTGATTTGAAACCATGGCTGGGTAATTGGTAAATCCAAGCGTACACCTCTAACCACTGTTTTACCACCGCCAACGCGGCGCCCGATATTTCCTCTCAATTGCACCCCCTGCCATCGGAGACACCGGGCACTTTTAATTGCTCCTCGAAACGGTGCACGCAACATCACATCAACGCCCCGCACCGCAATCGCTAACCGATCGCCCTTTATCCGAGAGAAATTCGTCCGCCTCGTCTAGCTCTACCGACATTACTCATTCAGGTTAAAAGAAACAAGGACGGTGAAATAAATGGGGCGAATGAATAAAGAGAATATTGTCTGCTGGACTTGTAGAGTTACTACGTCTTCGGACACTGTTTATCATCGACGCTGTTATGCTTCGGCCCGCGATGCCGCAAGAAGGTCACCTTTCACTTTCGAATTCTGTTGTCCAGTTTTGCTTACTACACAAAAACGCCTTTAAATGACACTGCGCGAATCGAAAAGCAGGAATAATTCATAATGAAACAGTTTTTATGCTTCAAGTAAAACGGTATCTAGTACACCTAATTATATCAGATATGAACGAGACTTATAACAAGGAGTAACTGTAAATCGAGATACAAATTTTCCATGGAAACTTAATTTCAGATATAATAGTGAAAATATAATAAGAAAAATATTAAACCGATTCGCAAATACCAAGATCTTCGCGCGTACTCGATAAGTAGTAAAGCTTTTCGAAACGCAAGTCAGAACAGAAACAGCTGATTCGCGACGCTTCGATGTTTGAAGATGCGTATTGATTTTTTTCACTAACAGAGAAGGAACGTCTTTTTCATCTAGTATAACTTCCCAAGGGTCCGCGAAGCGTCGGTAAAAAGAAAGAAAGGAAAAGCAAAGACGCGACGCCGAAATTCGATAGAAGGTCGAATGTTTGTGTTGTACAGCCGTGATTATGAACGTCAAACGAGCAGCGTGCGATTAGGTTAGAGAGAACTCAGTTAGGTTAGGTTCGGAGTTATAAGGAAGTGAAGTTGGAAAGAGGGACAAGAGCGTATATATATCAGTGACGCCAGAGACGGAGGCACAAGGACCTTGGCGGGTCGACAGACCCACGTCAAGAACGTGCGACGACCCCGACCCCGCGGAGGGTAGCCAACCCCCTCTCTTTCCCCATCCTTTCTAACGTCTACTGCCTCGAACGTCTCACTGTTCCCACCTATCCCGCCATCCCTGTACGTGTACGTGTGTATTCCAACCCTTTTTCCTGCTTACCTCACCCTCTCTAACGAGTTCACCCGTTCCGTCACTGGTGCACTTCACACCCCTACTTCCTTCGTCTACAAACTACTACTACTACTACTACCGGGCTACTACTAGCACCGCCGAGCGAACAGCACGGAACCAGAACAGAATGGGGAGTAGTACACTACACAACAAACATGTATTATATGTATACACACATGCACACATAGAACGACGCACTCAACAACAGAGTAGACAGCTGAGCCACCAGTGCCCCACCAATTTTATGTAAGAGACATCTCGCACAGTGTCCGCGATACCTTCCGCGAACGTTCAGCCCGATGCGGAACCGCGATCAGCTCCAACGATTTACGCCCGAATAACGCACTAACACTGCACAGCCCGAGAACTTCAGCTAGCCTACCCCATCGACGACAACAACAAATATGGCGAGCGAACCTACTCCTGCACATCAGTGCTACGACTGCCGACTGACCGCCAGGTGGCGATCGGAACGCCGCCCCTGCGATCCCTACCACTCGTCCCATCGGGTCGTCCCGGTCTCACTCGCGAGAGTTCGGCAATACCGACTAACGCTTTCGCGCCTTTTATTGAATCACGGAATTCTTGTTAAGGCAATTACTCGATGAATATATTCTGCTTCGTACTGGTAGTCTCATTATGGGAATTTTGATAGTCGAAGGAGATGCTGGGGAATTTAGGATCGCTGGTTGTAATCGGTGGAATATGAGATTCTTGGCTGCTCTGTTTTAAATTCTTTTCAACTGAGAATTACGATTGTAGCGATAGAAATTGTAATATTTCTGTATATTTTTGTACATCTTGTTCATTCTGAGTAATTTGTTTTGCAGAGTAGGTAGTTTGATATAATTGTACGGGAAGTATCGTAGGAATATTGAAATTCTTGCAGAATGTTGATCAAAGATTGGTATATTAGAATTTTATATTTTTTTTTATTTCAAATCCGTGTAGTGTGATTGTTAGAAAATTGCATGCATGACGAGTAATTACCTGTAAGTGAAGTGGTCCTGAAATATGTTCAGCGCCTCGGTACGAATCACAATCATTTCAACTGTACAGCGTTGGTCTTCTAATTAACAATTTTTTCTCTAAACTATTTTCACGTCATAAATAATCATATGAATCATGTTACAAGCATCACCGAATAGAAACTGTGTAAACCACGTATGTTCACCAGATGTCGCCACTATACCGAGCATAAAATCGCGCATGCGGGTTTCAACTTATTTTTACACAAATTACTGCAACAGCCTTTCTCCTTCTGCAAACTTATAATTCTCACTTCTACAATAACTAATGCAGTCACTATTGAAAACTTTCTCATATTTTCATATCAAGCAGTATTTACTTTTTCAACCAATCATAATTCTTATCCGCACAAAACATTTCGCGCCCTTTAAAGATGCATTTAAACAGCTTTGCCGGACTTACTCCGTATCGCGTATTTGTAATAAATTAAATATTATTTTACCGAATAATTAGTTGTCCATCCTACAATTACAAATCATCATTTTAATGCGCGATTGCATATGTTCCTAAATATTTTATTAATATTGCTCTGCTTGCTTGGTTATGATTGGTCAGATAAATTTGCAACGGAGTTCAAACGCAGTTTAACGCCGCACTGTTGAAGCGTCGCACGATTGTTTACCTTTTCGCGAATTTGCAAGAAATACTTACTCGATACATAAAATGTCAGCTGAAGCGAACGGTAGCGAAAATGTCAATTTGGATAACACGTTTAATATTCTAATTGCAACCGATATTCATCTCGGTTACAATTACAACAAAAAGAGGGGTTGGTTCCTACGACACACTTATTATCATAAATAAATTCTCTGCGTTATTGTACAGTTAAGATTTATTCAGCACGAAACACTTTGAAGAGATACGGAAACATTTTAATTCAATGATTGTAATTAATTGCTCTGCTCGAATAAATAGCATTCCTCGTAAACAACTGTCTTTTGATAGAGCTTCTGTCTTTTCATGTAATGTTTATAATACAACGTCTATCTTAAATATAAGACCATTCGTCGGAGGACAGTTTCGTGGCGTTCGAAGAAATCCTGCAACATGCCAGGGAGAACGAAGTGGATTTTATACTTCTCGGCGGAGATTTATTTCACGATACCAAACCATCTCAAACCGTGTTACTGAAATGTCTAGAACTGTTAAGAAAATATTGTTTAGGCCCAAGGTTTGCAAAATAAATTAATGCGATCGACAGCGCAGTTACTTTCCTGTCGTTCTTGTTTAAATTGTGTTTTATTCTTCGCTAGGGAGATCAAGGTTAAATTTTTAAGCGACCCTGAAGTCATATTCAAACATTGCACTTATAAAACTGTGAATTTCGAAGATCCGAATCTAAATATCAGTATGCCAGTATTTTCCATTCACGGGAACCATGACGATCCAAGTAAGAAATATAGTATCTACCTTTTAAATATCACATTTGTGTAGCGCGCTTTCAAATTATTTATAATCGTAATGGAATTGCAGGCTTCGGAGCTATCGGATCGATGGACTTGCTTTCGACAAGTGGTCTCATAAATTACTTCGGAAAATGGACGAACCTTACTAAAGTCGTCATTCCTCCTCTGATACTGAAGAAGGGTTCGACGCATATTGCCATTTATGGTTTGAGCTACATAAACGATCAAAGACTATCTCGATTACTGAGAGATTCCAAGGTGAAGTTACAGGAAACATATTTACTCGATACATCGAAGCTCGTTTCTTTTTCGTAACGGGATTGATGTTCTTTAAAGGTGGATTTGTTGCGTCCGACAGAAATAGAGGATTGCTTTAATATACTTGTGTTACACCAAAATCGTGCGCAGCACAGCGAGTATGGGCACATTCCACAGAATAGGCTTCCAAATTTCCTAAATCTTATTATATGGGGGCACGAGCACGAATGTCGTATAATGCCAGAGTTTGTTCCAGATGCAGAATATTTTATTACCCAACCGGGTATATTACTTTTGTTACTTATATTAGAAGCCATAAAATTAATAGATTCGATCCTATTTAAAAATTGCTGTTATAGGTAGCTCTGTCGCTACTTCGTTGTCCGAAGGCGAAGCGAAACCCAAGCACGTCGGTCTCTTGTCCATAAATGGATTGAAATTCAAAATGAAGAAATTGAAGCTGCGAACTGTCAGGCCATTTGTCTTTGATAATTTGATTCTACAAGATATACTGAAAGACAGTAGTCATGCGGTCACCACGGATGTGTACGATTTTGTTGACCAGTACATAGAGAACAAACTTATACCTGAAGCTTCGTTGCAACTAACGTCTCATCCTAAGCAGCCTATTCAGCCTTTGCTTCGTCTGAGAATATTTTACACCAAACCTGACGAAGTATTCGATGCAATTAAGTAAGATTAATTTCTGTTTCAAGCACGAGTGTGGCTGGAATTTAATTTACAAGTAATATTCTCCTCAGATTGGCACAGAAATATTGTGACGAAGTTGCGAATCCCATGGAGATGATTTTATTTCGTAAGATCAAAGCTTCGTTCAAAAAATCGGAATTAGATTTGTCATCTATTAACGATGACTTGGAAGATATAGCGCAAGCTCTTGGCCACGATACTGTAAGCCAAAATTTAGCAAGATTTCTCTGTTCTTTACTCTTCGAATGTAAAAGTTTATCGAGCTCTTTATTAGGAGGTGGACTGGAACAGAACCGTGCAGGATGAAATAAAGATGCTCTTCAGTTTGGACGAGCATAAAGACAAGCTATCGATATTAACAGTTAATGGTTTAAACGAAGCATTAAATCGATTTGTAAGCAGAGGCGACCCGGATGCTTTCAGGGATATAGTGAAGTAAAGTGTTTGTAATTTGATACTCTGGGATTAACGCGCACTTATTAATTCTAATTTCTAATGTTTAGTCATCAGATGAAGAAAACCATTTCTTATTTGGAAAACAGTAACGCCGATGCCACTAATGAGAGTATTAACAAAGAAATTAAGAGGTTCCGAGACCAAAGACTCGAGAAAGAACAAGATGAACAGTTAGAGGTGTGTAAGCGAAGAAACTTAGGTGACTGCATATACTAAATATGTTATTTCGTAGATACAAGAGTTATTCAATAATGCACAGATGCAAAATAAAAAGGCTGCGAAAAGTGTGTCGCACACGGCTATCGGTAATGTCATTAGTAGTGACGAAGATGAAGAAATCGATGCAGCGCCAGCAGCGAAAGCTGCAAGAGGTAGAGGAAGATCCAGAGGCAGAGGTTCCCGAGGAGGTGCCGGTAGTAAATCTAAGAAAGACAGTGAAACAAGTCCTCTTGATGTAACGACTACATCACGACCGTCTAAAGCTGCAAAACAAACGAAGAAACCGGCTCAAAATACGTTACAGAATTACATCGGTACGTCATTCAGTCAAAGCCAGTCAAGTGGAAGCAACATATTTTTTATAGACGATTCTGATTCTAATTAAAATGTAAATTGAAAAGATTCCTCGTTTATATTGTAATGAAGCCTATAAGAAAATAAATTAATTTTCTACCAGTTTAAATATCGAATAATTTACTTCCCACTCTGTAATTATTCTCAACCCATAATTTTTAAATGTTTAAATAATCGACAGCCGATTAGACCATAATATTTATAAAAAATAATAATTCGTAACAGGAATGCAAAAGAAATCTGTAAAATCGTAAGCAGGCGATTGAATTTGAATCCCGCTTGTATTTCGATTTTCGATACTATCGAAGCTGAACTCGATCGCCACGCGCCGGAAGAACTCTTTCTTTAGACTTCCTGCTTTGATCTCGTTATATCGGGGGAGCATTCAGTAAGCACAATTTACAGGTATTCTATAAGAAAGACTCAGTATTATATAAAAATATCATGTTAAATAAACAGAAGAGGCATATATATACAACCTTTAATTGGGATATCGCTCTCGTATACGTTTTAAGTATAGATGCAATTGGATGAATTTCACGTCGCGCAGCTTTGTGCATTGTGAACACTGTCAAGACATAACCGTAAAGTGATTCCGAACAGTTTACGTTGGTCGATATCTAGGGAATAAGCAGTTGAATTAAGAGGAGCCTAAGCTGTCGCAGAAACGTACGTTTAAGAAAGCTATAAAGTAATATTCTGTGTAGAAATGCCGCCGAAAAGGGGAAAGGTACAAAAGGAAGAAGTCCAAGTGTCTCTTGGACCCCAGCTTCGCGAGGGTGAAGTTGTATTCGGCGTTGCTCACATCTTCGCGAGCTTTAATGATACTTTTGTTCACGTGACCGATCTGTCTGGAAGGTACGTTCAAAAATTCACCGTCAATGTTAATAATGTATCCTATACACAACTTTGCACGCTCCTGTTTCTTGCAGAGAAACCATCGCCAGAGTTACGGGTGGAATGAAAGTCAAAGCAGATCGTGACGAAGCTTCTCCGTACGCTGCTATGCTTGCCGCTCAGGTAAGTTCCTTGTACATCGCGTAACATAAATAAAACTATCCACATTCAGGCAGCACCTAGACCTGTCCTCGGTAATCTTAGGTGCGTTCATGTTTGTGGTACATCAAATCTCTTTCTAATTTGGAAATGCGTCTCGATTAATCACATTTCTTTATGCGGAAGAATACATTTTTATATCGGATGTATGTCCTTGATTATCGAGCGTCGAATATTAATAATCCAAGATCAACGATGCTTCTGTCGCTAATAGGACGTGGCGGAGAAATGCAAATCCCTCGGCATCACGGCGCTCCATATCAAGTTAAGGGCCACCGGGGGAAACAAAACGAAAACGCCCGGCCCAGGAGCGCAGTCCGCTCTACGTGCCCTTGCCCGTTCTAGTATGAAAATTGGACGTATCGAAGATGTCACACCAATTCCATCTGACTCTACGCGCAGGAAGGGTGGTCGTCGCGGACGCAGGCTGTAATTTATGGTTCTGTGCGTGGTTTATTAACTTTCACAAATAAATATTTAAAAAAAGATTTGTATTATTATATTCTTCTGATCTGCGCAGGTAACAGTTAATGTCTACGTAATAAACAAATATGTTATTGTTAAATAACATGGAAAGACACGACTTCAATGCTTTTCTTCATATATTATCGTATTTACAATTCGTAGCACCACCTTACACGTTGCATTATTATTCAGTATTAAATACTTCCTTCAGAGTATAACATAGACAAAATTCATTAATACATTGATTGCTTACGATTAATTACAAAATTAGTATAAATAAAACAGAAATAATATACACAAACAACTTGGAATTATAAAATACAAAGGTATCTCTGTGAAATATGTATGAAATTTAAATTTATATACGTTATTACGTTGTGGATATTGTAAGCAAGTAATGTTTTATAGTACCGAGCATTAAGCAGAGCCAACAATATTTCCCACGGTTAGATACAATTTCACTCTGAGATCCAACTTTTTAGGCGCCTTATGCTCCAATGTTGTAATTGTGTTCAAATATCCGTACTGCATCACGAATCCAATTATGACCGATTGACCTTCATCCGCTTGTAAATCTTCGTGGGGAGTTATGAGTAGCTTTATCACTGCTTTGTTTGCTTTTCGCCAGACTACAAGCCTTGATAAAAATAAGAGTTTTTAAATACATAACAAAGGAATTATAAGTATAATGCGTAATGACAATGGCACTGAGACACATACTTAGGGTCGTCTTGCAAATTATAAGTATCGCCAGTATCGTCATATTCAGCAGCATCATCTCTAGGTGGAAGAATTAGAGGGCTGTGAGGTAGAATTAAATCTGCATTTGCGCTAATTTTAATGGGCTTGGTTTCTTCTACTACTAACACTTGCCGTACGATGGAAGGCAACAAAGTAGGGGACTCGGATTCCTATAATTACAATGATGATGAATGTAACTTCTCAGAATGTCTAAAGGTACGTTTATGTTGGAACTAGGAAAGAAACTATAAGAGCGTCGATCGGGCGCTTTTATCGTTGGTCGTCTCTTAGAAAACGTAGATCTGCTCGTTTCTCCAATATAAACACTTCAATTATAAAATATAATGTATTCCGACGCTTCGCTCTGATCGTTTATCGCAGCTCCAACATAAAAGTACCCTAATATATTTTATAGCGTAGGTATTTACCTGCTGTATGCTTTCCTGTTTCACTGTTTCTTTCTGACTTTCTTCAGTCTCTTTCGTTTTATCAGTCTCGGGTGTGTCCATTGGTGTATCCAACGATAGCAATGTCACTTGAGTTTGATGCAACGTTGGGTTACAAAACTTCAAAAGCAATTCACTCGTCTTTCCCGGGCGAAGTGGTTCGCAAGTGACTATTCTTACCTCTGGTAAATGGTAACTATAACAGAAATGTGTTACAGCAGTGAAATATTTGTAAGAACGCGTGAAGCATGTTAGGAACTTACAATGCAGCGAGCTGAATCTTAAACTTTGTAGATTGTGGATAGATATCTGGTTTACTGAGACTATGTTCGCAGACCCTGCACCGTTGCGACCTCTTAATTAACAATTGCCTATGCTGCGGGCGTAACTCGTTCACTTTCTCTGCTTGCACTTCTGGATGCTGCAGTCTTTGCTCCAATGTAGTGACTGCGTTTCGAAATAAGTTTGATTATTTATAAGTTATGGGAGCGTTATTTATCGATGCTCCGATAGCTACTTACTCTTAATTATGTCCACCGGACTGGTGAAAATATCTGGCGATAGCTCCGCGACCTCTTCGCTAGCAACAGCTGGCGGAGGCTGATCGCACTGTAACTGAGAAGAAGGTTTCGCAGGCCGACCAATACGTTTGCGAACCATAGCAGAGGTCATACTAAACAGAGCCTGAAGCGGAAAGATGCAAATTCTTTATATAACTCCATATCAAATTTCGAAGATCAGTAGTCCTTAAACGCTTTACCATTTGCATGTAAGGGCACTTCGGTCGAAACTTCTTCTCTATTTGTTGCTTCTCTATAGAGGCTAATATTTTATGGTAATCGATTAAAGTATGAATACGGGTCATATAAGGATTCTCCTGTTCAGGCCAGCCTCCGGTTGCTACAAAAAGCGTAACAATGTCAGTGTATTCTTCTGCGTACCAGGGGCGTCCGGAGACTTTTTTCCAGAGGGGGGGCAACTTCGGGATGATGGCAAAGAAAAATATACCCCTCTTGCTTTTTTTAAACCCATATTATAGTGCCAATTTAATTAAAAATGTAAAACCGAAATTTAAAAATATCCCTCTTTTTAGAATAAACTTAATAAAAATCAGTTTTGAAGAATAAGCGATTTTTTCTCAAAAGCCATGGAGGCAACTACCCCTTTTGCCCTCCCCCCTGCGGACGCCCGTGCTGCATACTTCTAGATAGCTCTGTAGCTTTACTAATTTAATATAACGAGCATGTTAACCTACCGACGGATTGATCCGATATACCGGCGTCTCTAGAAGTCCATCTACACAACGAACAGAATAAGTAATAAACTTTCTTTGGTGTTGTCTTAACATCTTTAACGTCTTCTCCTTCGGGCGGTGCCACTCGCAATGGTACGTGTCCAGCTCTCGTAGACAGAGTGTGGAAACAACAAGGGCACTCGAAGCAATTGGAACATCTATCGACATATTAGCGAAGTCAGTATACAGTTTAATAAAGTCCGTATCAGAAACTTACTTGTTTTTCTTAAGGCGAACCTCTGTCGATGGTAAATTCTCCATGCAATTAGGGCAGTAGTGCGAGTCGACCTATCGTAATGAATACAATCATACACTCGGCTATTCGTCACGTTTGCAGAAACAATTAAATGGCATTAATTAATACTGAATGGTGGTAAGTATATACCTCTTGACAAACGCAGTAACCGCAACGAATTTTTGAGCAGTGTCTGCAGAAGTAGATCTTTGAGATGGGCTTCAATGATCCACAGTTGCACACGTAGCGCACGTAGTCGGGTTGATTCAAGTACGACATGATTAAAAATTTAGTTTCAGGTTTGTTTTTTCAGGAAAATACAGGACTAGGCCTGAAATGTCATCTCGATCAATTCATCTGCCACTTTCCTTTAGCCATTTTTAGTCACTGACATGGTAAATCAAGTGTGGCGAACCAGAGGTGAGCACTTCCCATATATTTCTGTTTGTAAAATCAGCACCCTCTGATGGAATGTGCTGCTAACTAAATCATGAAAAGTGGCAAAATTGAATCGTGAAATTATGGTATTGATTAATACAAGGGAACATATCGAAGCCGCACACGCCGATTTTAATGGGATTTTTGTATGAAGTTGTTCTCAAAATATTTTTCTGAGAACTACTTCTTAGGGCGGTATTCTCAGTCGTTGCTTAAGACTTAAGATCGTCTTAAGCATTTGGCATCCTTTACTAGTCTACGAGGTTAGTAGAGGATGCCGCATGCTTAAGACGATCTTAAGAATAAGCAACGACTGAGAATATCGGCCTTACAAAGAGTGTGTACGGGAAATCCTTGGCAATGGCAAGTGGAAAATGGAGGGGGAACACCCACAGCAGTGGCGGTATATGTTGCGTGAGACGCTATGATGGGAAACGAGTCGACGCCAGCGCCAAGCCAAGTAAGGTCATAGCCAACCAGCATCGCCGGAGAATCGGTTCTCGACGCTGGTTGGCCGTTGCCTCACTTGGCTTGGCGTTGGCGTCGCTTGTTTCTCATCATGGCGTCTCACGCACGCATATACCACCACTGCTGTAGGTGTTCCCCCTCCATTTTCCACTTGCCACTGCCGAGGATTTCCCGTACACTTTCGCCAAATCGAAATATCTCAGCTCGTAAGGCACGTAGGAACAAAATGAAAACAGTTATATAATGCAAATCAAACCCGAGCTATCCATTGAGACCATTAAAAATGAGTCGGATCAATCATTATTGAGAATAGATAATCGAAGGGTTGTTGATAACGGTGCGTGGCGTTAGAAAGGCACAGTGTGTGTATCTCGCGCTGCGCGTAGACTTTGCGCGAGACACTTCCGTGTCTCTTGATTACCTGTACGATTTGATGCTGACATAGGCTTCGCGTTAATCTTGAACGGAGTATTTCTTGTGTCAGATATTTAAGTAATATTTAACTCACGCAGGCAACGAGAAACAATTGTTCAAAATTTAAACTTTCGAACAAAAGTTCTCGCTGGCTATTGTACATACGCAAACACTCAACAGGTGACGCCGGAGAGGGAAGCTGCGCGTAGAAATTTTTTTCTAATCAGCGGTACGCAGTGGGAAGTTCAGTAATATTTGCGCGATACGCGTGGAAGGTCGTTCGATCGTTTTGCATACAAAGTATCACATTGTATCCTATTGTGTGATGCAACGCTGTTAAAACATAAATTACTGTTAGTATCTCTCGCGGCATTAAGTTTAACAACCAGCATGTGTACTTACGCGAAAAGCTCGAAGAAAGTGGTCAATTTTCTTTTGTACTGTCGAAGATAATGATTTGGAAGGACAGCTTATCCTCCCGTACACCCATTAAAAGGACACGCGCCTGACTACTTCTTGGCTTATTTTTCGAGGAAGCAGGCACATTTCAGAGAGGTTAGTTTGAACACAAGTGATACAAATATTTTGTTTTATGTATATAGATTGCTCGATCTACTTTGCATCAGCTGCAATGAATAATCTAGTATATTTATAAATAATAGAAATAAACGAAAGTATAATAAACTGTTAATGTCGTAACAATGTAGCGTAAGAATGTAGCCGTAATATTTCTCTGTATCAGCACTAGTTTCCTATCGTTGACCTCTAAACAGATGGAATATGAAATAAAGATTCTGTATGGAATATATTTAATTTAAAGAAGTAAATGTATTAATTAACAAAAAATTTCCAAAGTACGACAGTATTTGTTAAATTCATAGACGATTAGCTTTAGGATTTAACTTAAGTAAGGATGTTAAATTTGTTTGGATATTAGACGAGTCTTAAATCATCAAACGTTCAATCATTCGTTAATCTCCTTTGACCTAAGGAAGGCAAATGACAGCGAGTGATAACTCGTTACTTCATGTATTTGTTTCGTTCTAAATATATTCCACATTTAAGTATCAATTTCTCCGCAATTCTACAGAAAAGAAGATAAGGCACAAATAATCTCGAGAACTATTTCACAAATATAATATCCTCATTTACAAACTATCCTTGAATACACTTCAATTTATGTCATTTATAGCAACATTTCTTTCAAATCCCTCATTTTCAACATAATCTTCCACCTTTAATATTCTCAACGTATAACCTAAGAAGTTTCATCCAATAATACCAGACACGAATCAAACAGGAACGTTCCAGTAGGAAAAATCAATAAAAGTAGCCCCGTAAAGTATTGTTGAAACGTTTATCGTATTGTACTAAATCCATTTGAATGAACGATATTATCGATATCCTGGTAATGATAAGGCTCTGCATAAATTGCACGCTGTAGATTCCCATCGTGTCTCGATATGTAATCGTCGCGTGATCACCATCGCGCATATGCAGCGGTATATTCAAATGAGTCACACGTCCGCGGAATATCTTCTTTTTATCGTGTGCATACACGTCGAACGGAAAATATTGCGTAAGCCGGGGCAACTCTAATATCGTTGGAGATTAAATATAGCGTGCAGATATAGCGATAGTATCGTGTCTTTTTCAGCATCTTCGCGGAGGTGTATGATTTCACGTGCGTGAACGTCATCAGCCAGGCGAGAGATAAGGCCTGTAACGGCCTTTTATCGGACACAGCGAGATTGTGATGTAATTGGAACGGACCAATAGTTAATCGAAACGATTGAATATCGAAGGCACGTCCGCAGGCAGTCCCCCCGAAGAGTTGTCGGTCGATAACAGTTAATGGTTATTACCGACGGTCCGGCCCCAATCGTCAGAGTGTGTTAAATCGAAGTTTGAAAAGGATCGAGCGCGGTCCCACGCCGGTATAATCTTGCCCCATTGTGCGCATTAATAGACAAAATGGCCATCTTCCGGAAGTTCAATGGTAAGTGTTTTTTTTTTTAAACTCTTAATCGTGTTTTTAATACTTTTAAATTCGCGCGGCACGAAGTAATGGCTGAGTAATTACACAGCGCTCGTTTGTTCATCATCTGTTCTACTTGAGGTAGCATAGATCACCTTGAGATTAAGAAAATTCCTATGAATACAATATTTGATGGCTCGTCAGACATTCTGTACACAAACGCATTCCTTTCGCGCTCTGCTGTCTTCTTATCATTGCTCTCGTATACACAATTGTACCGTCTCAAGTGTCTTGAATGGACTCAACGAGTAAACTCTAGTTCGAATTCAACAAGATTTCTTGCGCCGTCCTCTAGAGATAAATTTTTAACGACTTCATGACTTTTTTTTATGTTAAATATGAGTTTCAAATACATCGTTCTTTTTTAAAAGGATTTTAAACACTTGTGAAGATAAGTGTTGAAGGTGGGAGGGTAGGGTTTGAGCGAGCTTAGCGATTTCCGACGTCGCGTATCTGCATATAATTTCGTTAATACGAGAACACAAACCACAAGTACAAACAAGTTACGCAACAGATGCCGTTCTAGTAAACAGAAGATGCAGAGTACACATTCATTACTGCTTATTCTGTTGTAGTAACACGATATTCCACGCGTTAATTAATCGCAACAGTTTAAGCTTCTATATAATTCCAGATCGTTCCCTAGTAATTTGTCGCGATGTCATTCCTGTTTAAAATTGTTTTTATTTTCCGCGATGTACGCATGATGCTATTCATTTTGGCGGAATCCTTCCTAACTGCGTCCCAATATTACGGAAATAGCTTAAAGTACGCACATATTTCAGCTACGTACGTATATATACATAATCGTCGGAAATCGTCAATATTTCTTTCGAGAGTAGAATAAAACAAATGGCTTAACCACATTGAGTTTTAGAGAGAAGCTTCTGGTGTAAAAATATTTTAAATAGGTTTCTCCTGTTGCAGCGCGATTATCATAACATAGTCTATATAAAGTCTAAACAATACATCCTGCGAGAAATATTGGCCGATCGTCATTTAATGATTACCTCTCCCCCGTATGCTTGTTCCTTTTATTTTATACACACATACTACTTGGGATTTAAAGAAAATGAATATTCCATCCGCATTTCTTATTTTCGAAACCATCTTCACGCTCTAAATATAAATCTCTAAATATAAAAAACTATCGGGAATACGAGAACGGAATTGGAATAAAAGGATTTTTGTTTTGTATTAAATTACTTTTATCTTGAGAACACATAATTGCTCGTATTAAAGAGAACGATGGTATTTGGAGCAAACAAATGCGTCAATTCCAACTGAAATTTATTGAAAGACAAAGGTCAAGCTTCTCAATTGAATTGCGTTGCACTGTTCGCCGTTAATGTGTATATGTACACTGAATAATGAAAATGCCCGTCTATTGTAAACGCAGATTGATCGGCAGACTTTGGAAACGACTGGAATGTTAAATATAGCTTAATATCAAACACTTTTGTTAACCCTTATAAGTAGGCCGCTATTTCCCAAGCAGAGCCTGTTACAGTATTAAATACGTACCTATCCATGCATATATTACAGAGAAGGTACCCCGCAGAGGAATCCTAGGGGCGATGATGTTTTTAGCCTGTATGTTTTCATATATGATTCGCACAAATCTATCCATTACTATTGTCGCTATGGTAAATGCAACCAGCAAAAGTGGCGGCAGTGGCCCAGCTTGTACCGTCGCCACCGTTAGTAATAGCAGTAACAAAACTACCGAGCTTAAAGATGTAAGCATTCTTAGTTATCTTCTATTTTGTAAATATATTAAATAGTAAAATATGTCGAAGAAAAGAGTTACGCTAGCTCAACCTGCTGTTAGCACTCACATGTGTACTCATCTTTCAGTTTGGTGAACGATACGAATGGGACCAGCCAACGCAAGGTCTTTTACTCGCCGCCTACTTTTGCGGGGTTCTTCCAGGAAGCGTGCCTGCGGGTCTTTTAGCTGAAAAGTATGGGGGTTCTAAAGTAGTAGCGTAAGTAGATTTCCATTGTACGTAATACTGTAATTAGAGTACGTGTCTTGCCATTAAAACCATTAAATGCTAATATAGATTTGCGACACTAATACCAGCAGTATTAAACCTTCTGATGCCTTGGGCTTCTGGTCTTCATTATAGTGTGGTATTGGTACTTCGTTTCCTGATGGGTTTCTTTGGAGTAAGTGGTCTACTAAACTCTATTCCTTTGAAAGTGTACATAACATTATTACACATACTTTTTTATGTATTATGGGAGAAATACACTTTGACTAAGACTAAGCGAACTTTCAGGGGGCAGTGTATCCTGCTCTTCACGCCATGATTGCTAGATGGGTTCCCCCTAGCGAAAAGGGAATGTTTGTGTGGACGATGCAAGGTATCGCTATCGCAAATACACTAATTAATTCACTAAACTGAATATGTAAGACAACGTTCCTTTTCAGGTGGCCCTTTCGGCACAGTAGTTACATTCGCTTTATGTGGCCAAGTAATCAGTGCTTTCGGTTGGAAGTCTGCGTATTATGTTACAAGCGGAATCATACTGGTCTTTTACGCTCTATGGGTTTATCTCATCTATGATACGCCCGACCTCCATCCGGGAATTACAGAGAAAGAAATAACTTACATCAGAGAACAGATAGGCACAAGTGTTTCTAAACAGAAGGTGAGTCGGAGGCTCTGAAGTTCAAATTAATTATTACGATAAACATGTTTCTCTTCACGCATCGTTTGAAAATTGCAGGCGCCATTGCCACTAAGGTCTGTCGTCACATCTGTACCATTTATAGCCCTGTTATGGGCACATTTTGCGAACATGTGGGGCATCTACTTCATAGCTACTAACGGACCAAAGTACACTTTAGGAGTTCTTGGTTTCGATATGAAATCGGTACGATTCTACTCACGTATTTTCAAACTGTTCTCTGTACACAGAATTACAAAGTTTCTTAAATCATCTTCAGGGAGGATCAATTACGGGATTGCCGTACATAGCTAGACTCGGAGCTGGAGTATTATTCGCCGCGGCTGGTGATTACGTTCGAAGGAAGAACATGTTAACTTTAGGATGGATTCGAAGGATATTCATGATCTTCTGTAAGTAAATTTCATTAATAACCGATGCGAAGCTCGGTTAAATAATGAGAATTCGTATGAGAAATCTTGTTCTCTGTTTCAATAGCGCACATAGGACCTGCTGTTGCTTTAATAGTAATGACATACGCCGGTTGCGACGCGGTAACTGCAATTATCATGCTAATAGTGGCGTTAACGTTCAATGGTGCTGCATGCCAGACTAGTTTGCAGAATCATCAAGATCTTGCCCCAAACTTTGCTGGCTCTTTATACGGGATCATGAACACTTTCGGCAGTTTCCCCGGATTTATTATTCCATCGGTTATTGGCGCTCTGACGAGCGAGAGGGTGCGTTTAAATATCAATTAACCATCCTGCTTAATAACGTTTCTAGCCAGTTTAATGCAAAGTGTTTCCTATCGTTTTTATAGAACGGAATAGAAGAATGGCGTATTATGTTCTGGCTATCGTCGGGGATATTTACCTCGGCGACAATACTGTTCTGGCTCTTCGGTTCAGCAGAGATTCAACCGTGGAATGATTTGAATCGATACAATGCAGCGAATCTTGCCGCGGAGGAAAAACAGATGACTGAGCTACCTGTTAAGGAGTTACAGACGGAGGACGAGGAAGAGAATGAACGTCTGTAGTTTTATAGGAATAATTTATATATCATGGTAGGCATCGAACTCAACTTACAAATTTACTACTTAAAAGCTGCATTTTTTGAAGGTCGAAAGTGAACTATTTTTTACGTATTTATTGCAATGTAGGGGAATATATTGATACAGGAACTGAGTTTCCGAAGGTACGTACAAGCACGTTAGACTTGTCTGTGATTATTCTACATAGAGCGAATTTCACTTACGCTCAAATCGCCCTTGATTTTCATTAAACTAGGTTTTCCTGTACTCGACTAAACGCAACGGCAAGAATTTCAAAGTCGTTTTTCTCGAAAATGATGCGCGATATGAAAAAAGTTACTTTTTCTTTTCGATTTATAACAAGTAAATAAGTCGAGAAAAAGGAATAAATATTTTTGGTATTGCGCTTCATTTTCGAGAAAATCGACTTTGAAATTCTTGACGATGCGCCCAGTCGCGTAGGGGAAAACCTAGCTTAATGAAAATCACGGGCGATTTGGGCGTAAGTGGAATTCGCCCGTAATTGCTCGGGCAGATCCGATTGAGATTCGCCTGCAGATAGCTCGATTTACATAACCCTGGTTGTATAATACGATTATTCAATTGTTCATGCGATACACCTTAATGCAGGCAGTGATTGCAGTGACGATATAATACGCCGAAAGAACGAGGAATGTGTGAAATGATTATACAGTCCCATTCTGCAGTAACTCATTATTTCATTTATCAGTGATCGATGTCGCGATCGATCCAATATTTTCGATGTTTCTGTTTCATTTTAAAGTGCGTATCTTATTGAAGCTTCAAGTTCAAATTTCGACTTATTGCCCAATCAAATTTCAGGATTTCTTACACGAGGTGTTTTTATTATCACTTAGCAGTATTTTAGAAAATTTTCTAAGAATATACGCAGAATATCGCATATTTATGCGAATATTTTCGCAGAAATCTTTTTTTACTTTTACACTTTATACCGATGGATGGGAACACTCGATAGCAACGGTGCCATAATTTAAATTGTGAACAAGTATTCGTACATTGACAATGCCATTTCTCACTTAGATGTAAATGTACAAATACGCAAGCGTATTGGAATTGCCGTTGGAATATTTGAAAAGAACAATAACACGTCGAAACGAGAAAAATACTCTTGACCGCATTTCTTGATTTCGTGCCAAATCATACGTCGTGTATTTAATTAGAATCAATGTGGGTCATGGTAACGCGTAATGCTTGACGTCAGTCATATCTTGGCATTGCCGCCGGCCGTTTACTACGACTTTCGTGTCACAACTGTATTATTATAATGGCAGTGAGATTTCATTCACATTGTATATAAGTCGTGTCGTATATGTGAAAAAAAAAACAAGGAATATTAAACAGTAAAATAGAAATGCGCGGGTGAGTGAGAGAGACCAATTTAATTTAATGTGGCGTTTGATTCATTACTAAACTCGTATAAAAGAGTGTGTGCGCGTGTTGAATTTATATATGAAAGTGTGGTAACAGCAATAACATGTTTTAATGAAAAAAGAATATTTAAAAAGACTGGTTCAGATACGCCCAGTAATTTAGTCTATTAGTAAGTAATTTAGTAATTTGCCGTGTGTTGACGATAAAATTTCGTCGAGTAGTTTAGTAAAACAATAGTAAATTACTAAATTACTCGCCACTCGACTAAATTACTGGACGTGACTGAGCCAGCCTTAAGCGACAGCGCCAATTTAAATTATCGAAGACATGGACGAATTTGTTTCTATCGCTACACTTCATTTCAGATTTGCTCTAGAAATATAATTACACGTATGCTGTATGTACGCTGTTGCTGAAACATACATTATAAGGAATTTCGGGGAAGTGTTTTTGAATGTGACGTGCATAGAGTGCTCTGTAAATACACACAAGCATTGTATATGCATTTATTTCTGTCAATTATTAAACGTATAAAAAGAAAAAGGAGTCCGATAAATTATATTGATGTTCAGGCATCGGAGCTCGGGGAGATACGTATAGGGATAATTTTAAAACCATCGCCGCGCGATTTCGTTCGAGTCCGTGGAGATTTATTGCGGCTACTCGTTTTCGGCAAATGTAGTTTGGGGTAAGGTTTACAAGTTTGTTGCGTGCAGAATAACGCGTGTTGTCCGAACGCTTTATCAGCGATGCTACCTCTACTGGAATCGCAGGTTGAAGGGACAGAGTTATGTTCGCTTTCTTTGATGGTACAAGACTCTTTCGAAGTTTGCAGCGAGGTGGCGATGCAGGTTTCTTGATTGCAGAATGTATCCTTCAGTATTTGCAAAGCATTTGCAGCGTCCGCGGCCAAAGTGCTACGAAAGCACAGTGAATCTTGTTCCGATGAAATTGTAGTTCGACTTGTACTGATGGATTCTGTTAAATACGATAGAACGCCACTGTATTCGACGGGAAGCACGCGACAACGATGCGTGATAAATTGAATTTTATACCTTTCATCGAACACGGCTTCATGAAAGTGGCGTCGATGATGTGGGACCATTCGTTGATGGAAGCTAGAAGAAGATAGTTAAACAAATGCTCCTTGATGGACAGCGATTACGCAAACAAGCACGCGTACCTTGTGGTTTAATCTTCTTTTCAGGCTGTAGGAATACATTAATTGTTTCGCCAGATTCTCCAGGGGAATATTTCGAGGTACAAATTAATGGTAGTGGTGGCGGCGGCTGGGCTTTAGCCACTGGTGGACAAGATGGTAGGAGACCCTTCTTGTCTTTTTCAGACGCCTTGGTCACGATGTAACAGGGCTTGTACGCTAACAGTATGTCCTGCGTACGAAGCACTTTGGTATCCTGCCACGGGGCACCCACGTCGTCCTGATCCATTAAACACGCTTGGCACGTGGATGGTCTTCTGCAAACCGAACATATCAGGTCCCTTGATTCCTTTCTTCTCTTCACTTCGTAGATCCCAGCTAGACTTGTCTGAGTGTAAACCGTCTCAGTTTCCTTCTTCGTCATCGACTCTAGAATCTTCTTCCTCCTTTGCTCCAATTTCTTATCTATTGGCTTAGCTAAAATCACAGGAGATACCATGAAAGCTGTGACCTATTTTAAATCATCTCGCATTCAGCCACACAGTCGTTCAAACTATTAAAAAATGGTACTAACGCCTTGATTCCTTTTGCAGTTCCACAAGCCTACTGACTATGATCATTGTTCGCCGGAGGACCGCTGCTATAACGTTCTTGACTGCCTTAGAAGCATTCATGGAAACATTCTCGCGAACTATCTGCAATATGTCGTTCATCAGGGGCACGACTACGATAGACGCCTCCAGAGGATCCACGATCATGGTGACCCTCAGCCTCCGCAACACGTCCGCCTCTTTCTCCTCGTGCAACCTGGCCGCAATAGTTTGCGTGATCTGCTCCCTCTTGGGAAGTCTGATTCTATCCACACTCTTGTCGATGATCTCGTCCATTACATCCTCTATTACCGTCCCAGCTTCGACCCCTTTCGAAATGCACTCCTCCAGCAACTCCGAAATCATACTTTTCGTCTCCATGTAACCGGACAGGAGCGTGGTGTTAGATTTCTTCGGCTCGCAAGTCAATTCAGTCTGCGTCTCGCGGTCAGAAATAAGAGTGTTCGTGTGGTAATTGAATCTGAGGCGAGTCTGTGTCTCTTTGTCAGCTGCCTCAGCTTCCACTTGGCTACCCGGGTCGACTATCCAGAGTGCACGCGCTGTTAAGAAGCGCAAAATATCGGCGATCTCCATCTGCGCCTCTTCCTCGCTGCTCAACGTAAACTCGAACTTCTCCAGCTCTTCTTCCTCTACGTCCTCGGACAATCGATCAATTACAGGATCTTGCAGTGCTTCGGGAGGGAAGCTGATGAACGTTCCCGTTACGTTGGTTTTCTTCAGCGTGGGCATCAGACTCTCGTTCATGGACGCTGAATGGAATACGAATATGGATCAGCGATGGAAATTAAAATAACGTGATTAGTAAATTTGTAGACGTTTACTGAAGTACGTACTCAGGATATCTTTGAAGTACTTCAAGGGCGGACATGGCGAACTCATGTACATAGTTTGCGAAGCTTCATCCCGATGCTCGATCGAGATTTCAACCACTGGCATTCCTTGTAGATACGTCTGGTTTTGGGCATCTTGTTTAGATCTATCTTCTGGTGCTAACTCCACTTCTGCCTCTGACTCAAGCTCCACGGCTCCCTGATCTGGCTCTTTGGAGTCTATAAACTGTCTGTGAGTGAAGGACCTCCTGTACACGATTTTGTCAGCATCGAGGGCCAAGGATGTGTCCGAGGTCGAGGACAGAGTAGCTGTGTTTGAAATCTCTCTGATAGTTGCGTCCTCCTCCGGAGTCACTGTGATGAGGGTTTGCGCCCACGCGTCACCTTCCGATGCCATCTGCTATGCAAGGAGGGCGAAACATGGCAAATTGAATTCGTGATCAGTTTCGCTGCTACGATATTCATTTAAAAAACTACTCAATCGTCAATCTGTGATTGAGAATTCTGTTCGCCAACGGGGCTCGTCCCCTCCTCAACCCAATTCCAATTCGACGAAAAAACACCTTTGCTATCCCAAGAGGGCATCGCAGACTTCCCCCAGCAGCTTCTCAGTAGCTCAAGGAAGTGTTGGTAGACCTTGCGACGGAGAATTTTGCATTGTGAAAAGGTTATGAATTACGTTATATACGTGTCAAAGGCAATGACAACTGTTCACACATACGACCTCCATAAAATATTTCACAATGAAACGTTTCAGCTCTCGTTTTTAGAAAGTCTCAATTGCAAAGTGGGAGAATAATAAGATTCGTAATATTTCGAATGATTATTTATTACATCGCTATTTTAATAAAAAGACTAATATGTGTATCTAATCTTACAGAAAATATCACAACGTTGGAGTAACATATAATGTAAAAAAATCATTCGCGTGCAAATTAGATGTGTCGTGGTGCTGTTTTAACAATAAACGTTCGTATTTCCATTGGTTTTAAAAGAACGTTCGTAACACCTTCTCCAATTTCTACCGGAAGAGTGCTAGTTCCCTGCGTTTGAAGCACATCGTTCGTTTCCGCTTCCCACTTCATACGATCCATGTCTTTCAACCACTGATTCCCACCCAACGTGGTTTCCTCGATAGATAAGATCGTAAAGGTTGAGAATAGATTCTGTAAAAAGAGAAATTATAATTGAGTTTAAATATAAAAATACGAATTAAAAAACTAAAGAAAAGCGAAGTTGCGAACCTGAATATTAATGTCTACAGGTTTCGATAAGTTCTCCGCTTCACCCACTTCAAAAATGTGTTCCAGTCTCAGCAAGATGGTACCATCTTTCCATGGCTCCAGAGTTAGGATGTGGACGTTAGGCGGCAGCTTCTTGGCAAGACCTGACCCCTGAAAGCACGCAGAAGTACAATAACCCAGTTCCTCCCGCTCACATTAGGTAACTACAGAAACGACCCCCTAACATTTTCTCTAAGTAGTATCCAGGCATGCTTACTTCAGAGATGGACGCGTCTGCCATTACCGAGCCGTTCGTTATCGGTGTAATGAGCGTCCACGGTCGAAGCAGCATTTTAAGGGTCAAGGCCTTTTCCTTCATCGCAAACTCGTCTGAATCTCTTATACTACCGCCGACTACGTAGTGCGAACCCCTGACTACCAAACCTTCCCCAAACGCAATCTCGTTGAGAGCTTCGCCCACGCCGAATGCGTCGTCTCCTAAGAGTCTTCTATGAAGCTGTAAGGCATTAAATTAAGTCACTTCTGCGTGCGTTTCTCTTTATTTCTCACACAATAGCGTGTTTATCTAATTCTCACCATTAATTCTAGTTCTCCATCGATCAGACTGGTCCCGCCCTCAGCCCGGTCAGTTAGCACGCTGAGCTTCAGCAACTTCTCCTCGTCCTTCAAGGAAATCTTAGCAGTCACCGGGTAGTAGTTACCTGACACTTCCTCCTGCAGATTTAAGCTCCACGTCGGACGATAATTCCTCGTCCGTTTCAACATCTCGCGGCCGTTACTGTCCGTGTAAAAGTCTCCCGAGGAGTTCAAGTTGCTGTGGTACTTCGTTACAACTTCTTTGCCGATCCCGTCTCTAGAATCGTATTCGATACAGCACTCGTAGATCTTGGTAAATAATTACCCGGTTGCTTACGTAACGGGCGTCGGTCCAACGAGCCAATCGAATTCCACGTACTCCTTTCCATTGTAAATTCGAATCACCTGGCTGATCCAGTCGTTGATGGTTTGATGAATTTCACTTACCACTGGACCTGCAGGGGAAGAGAGTCTGGCTCGTTAATAGAACATTCCGATGGACCATTTTTAAGTAGAATATTACCTGTGTAGATCTTATAAGAGCCAGGTTGTTTGAAATCCTGGGTGGAGGCTTTTCTGGGTCTGAAGATGTACGCGCCTGAGGATCGACTATTCCCCTCCATGCCTTCGTAGTAATGGAAAGATTGAGCTATGCTCATATTCTGCTGCTTCTTCCACTCCACGACCACTTGATCATCATCGTTGACGAACACGTTGTAGAACTGAAAAAGGAATCACTTATTATCTGCGGATTTTCAACGTCTTCTCGGGAAATTAGAACGAAAGGTGGCACCTCGTTGCCGATGGTTGCTACTGAATCGACTTGCTGATAAGGTTCCTCCGATCTCTGCAGGACCTTGTAAGATTTGTAGCCAAGAGCTGGTAACATTGCGAGGAATACCAACTCCTGGGTTGCTCTGCTCATTCTTCCAGGTATCCTTCGTACGGGATCGGGAATGGGCACCAATTGCGAAGTAACATCACTATCATCTTAAAACAAACATTCCAAATCAGGGAGCTTTATATTCCAGTCTGCGTAATCACGAATTCCGAAGTGCGCTCCCAGGGACGCGATTGAATCTTCTCAAAACCCATTTTTACCGTTCGATAGTTTTTAAGCCACAAACAAACACACAAGCATAGAAACATTCTGCTCTATATTTCAAGATTGTTACTACACACCTTTCAGATTCACAACTGAGTACGTCCCTTCCCGGACCGGAAGTCGAACGGGCGTTGTAATTTCATGACTCAGAGGGTTGTAGATCGTCAGCATGAAATCTCCATCCTCTGTGTACTGGCAGGAGCTAATGTTTAATTGCATGCAAGAGTGCATATCTTGCGGCAACAGTTCACTACCGCTTGCTTTCCATTTCCTGGCGCATTGAACAAAGCCGAGAATGATTATAAATCAATCGATATCCCAAAAACCCGCCGGTGGATACCCTCCACTTTACCTAATAGCTTCCGAGACAATGTTAGTTCCATGGTGCATACTGTCGTACAACAAACGTGCATAATCATCGGAGACATGCTGCTTCTGGGTTCCAGTTACTGCGTCATGATGCTGTATCACGCCCATCGCTTCGCGGAAATGTTCCAACTGCTCGTCGTACTTTCCCAAACCAGTCAGTACGGACAACTGTTTGGACACCTGAAACGTCTTTTTAGTTAAAAATTCTCGACAATGGCCCTCGAATTAATCCAAACACATTATTACTCGTACTTGCAAGAGATTATTCCCCATTCTTTCAAAGAATTTGATGGCCGGTCTGGAGGAGAAGTAGCCGGTCCAATAAGAGTGAGGGTCAGTCGCATAGGGGAAGAAGTCGTCGGTTTTCGTTGACCATTGAAGATTCGCGTCGTTCACTGCTTTCAAGTAGCACGACGGCGTCGAGTAAATTATATTCACTTCGGACTCACGCTTCTCCCTCACGTATCTGTTAAATACGAATCGATCCACCTCAGGAGCTGCTGTTACCAAGAGCATTTAAGGAAATGCGAGTATAATCACTCGAATTGCTTGATAAAATAATTTACTAGGCATTGCTATTGGAAATCTGGGCCTTATTTCGTTTGGCTAAGGGGCATTCAGCAACAAGTTTGGAATGCCTGGAGCACGGCAACTCGGTGATCAACGTGGCGGGTTGCGTGGGTCATTTTAAAGGGGGCTGTCCTTAAATTACGTAAGTGTAATTTTGGCCATTTCTTGATCTCTCGCCCTCCTCAAGAAATATTTATTACAATACATTTTCTCAGTTAATAAAACTCTTTTAAGGGTTTATGTAATTTATTTAACTTGGTTTCGTTTATGCGATGAAAAATCGTTTTTTATGATGAAAATTACGTTAAAATAATACACTAAATCCTCATTATGAGCTTGACGAACGGGGCTGGCGGCGAGCTCATAACGCGTTGTGGACACTATTCCGCGCGGCTAATGGCGCGAGTAAGAAAACACAAGAGCGAGCGAGTGGAAACGAATGAGCCTCTCGCTCGTTCCCGTGTTCCCTCACTCTCGTCCGAAGGATTCCAAGAAATGGTGGGGATACTCGCCGGGCTTTAAACGTGTGGTATAAGCGGCTCATTAAGAGGATTTTACTGTATTACGTAACACATTTTGTCACGTAGAATCATCCAGTTCATTCTCTACCACCTGTTGCCGAGCACTGTGGGCGTAAAGTGTAATTATCGCGCTAACTGATTATCTTTTACCTGATCAGTTTGTCCAAGTTAGTGAACCACATTTCAGCCTGCTGATAATTAAAATCATTGCCCATCGTGAGGATAATGTTATTAGTCCTGTAGGCCGCGGCCTGGCGACGTCCATAGTTTAAAAATTGGCCGGCCTGTCGATGGTGCAGTAGATTTTACTCTCCCGCGAACAGACATAGAGTGCGATTAGAGCCATAAGACCTTTAACCTCCTTCCCTTCTAGGCGCAACTCGTGCCGGGATCAATTCTCTTTCGTTTTTGTCCTTTTAAGAAACGAGATTAAGCTAGCTAAATTAATACCTGATCAGCTTGTCCAGATTAGCGAAGTACATTTCTGCTTGCTGGTAAGTGAAATCTCCTCCCATCGTTAACAGGACGTTATTCGTACGGTACGCTCCGGTTTGCGCAGCCACGAAATGCATAAATTTGCTCATCTTTTTCGCAAGAAACATCGTTGTCAATCGACGACGGCTTAGAATTCGTCACGACACAATCAGAGCGTTTAATTAAGGAATTTTGCTTCGCATTTGACCGCTCCTTTGACAAACAAAGCTGAGAGATGTTTCAAGCAACTAACGAAGCTTTGTAATTAGCCAAAAGCGGGTGTATTACTTACAACCCCGTGCAGTTATCACAAAAGGAAGGAAGTACGAGGTCTATGAGCACATTCGCTACGCTTGGACTCACAGTCTGCAAATTATATATTTCTGTGGCTTCGTTAGAGTTCAATCTCAAACGAATTTTCGTTAAAATTCGCACTGTCGTCGTTTATTAATTTGCAGAGTATGCTCCGTAAGGGATTTACGCTATGAATTACCCACCCTCTCGTCGACGTTATAGCCTGGACTGTTAGGGTCGTCAATTATCGGCTCGTCCGTGCATAATACGTCGAAGCAGAAGCCAGGCGGTGGCGAATAATTGTTGTACAACGCGACCGTGAACAAGTTTGCCCGCGATCCTGTAACAATGCTCATAATTAAGCTCGCGAAGGGGGTGACTTTCCACTTCCCGAATTAATTACGGCAACTGCCAAGTGTTCACCTAAATTTGGACTTCCTTTCCATATAAATTCCATGTTTCTCTTCGCGATCCTTGCGTTCTTATCGTGGTAATCCAAACGACCGAAGAACAGGCCGTCGAATCCCAATTGCGCGAACATGGATGCTTGCTCCCTTGAGTGACCGAAAGGATCTATCTGCCATCCTATGCGCGGCGTCGCGCACCTCCCGAAGGTGTCGTTAAGTCGTCTGAAGAAATGGATGTGGAACTAGTCACTTCGAATGGGTCTGGCTTACCGAGGAATTCAATTTCGCTACCTGAAGCCCCACGTATATTGATCGATCATAGAGTGATAGTGAGTAACCGCCTCGTCGTTCATGCTCCATCCACCACTGATTATCTCCAATCTGCCTTGATCGATCAGAGTCCTCACGTCTTCTTTCACCTTGTCGCTTTGGCGTTGCCACCATTTCCATAAGAAAGCAGTCTCCACGTAGATGAACCTGGCACAGGTTACAATTGCACAGGTATCTTTTGAACGTTTCTAACGCGAGCGGGAAGTATTTCTTGGACCCTTTGTAACAAATGGGGAATTCGAGTGCTAGTAGCATTTGTGGATGGTTATAATAATCACCTCCTTTCGGGATTGGCTAGTAAAGCTTGGACAACGCTGCCCAGAATGTACTGCACTCCTGCTCGCTGTATACTTGTTTGACCTTTATTAGAAAATAGAAACAGAAAGGAGGCATTTTTATTTGTATTGAGAATAATTGTTGGTTTAAATAATAAGTGTCTTTGAGCACACTTACTTCCGAAGTAGTACTGGTCGATTGTTTTCAGCCAACCTACGTCGTCATGAGAATGAGCAACTAAATGGATATTTAATTTCTTCGGGTCCACCGTGGGGCAAGACTTAACACATATAATGCATTAGATAAATCTTAAAAATTCGCTTGAGTCTATATTGAAGCATTGCAACTTCATTGATACAGTGGCTTGTTCATTTAATATTTATGGATCTACAAAAATATAACACAATAAAATAGACTGCGCTCAAAACCAAATGAAAAGAAATAATAATATAACTAAAATCCGCACAAAATATAAATCTTTTATAGTGGTACCACATTATAAATCTTTATTCCATTTAGTATTTCCTTTCAGAAAATATGAAATAATTAAATAATTTCTGCAAATTAAACCAGGTTTTCGATTTTTACAAATCCATAAATAAAAACCGACAACCCCTACAAGTCACCTAAGTAGTAAGCTAATCCTTCCAGCTAATCCTTCCAGCTAATCTCAACGATAAAGAACTATCTTCCGCCGTTTCGCGAGACCGTGACACCTCCGTATTGGCAATTGCTTCACGTACCTGGTAGCCGCACGTTTCGCGAGCCGTTCCCCTTGGTATGCTCGCCGCTTCCTCATGGTCGAGCAGCAGCACCGCGCACACCAGCGCAAGCAAGAAGCCAAATTGCGACATAACCGAGCACTGGCCGGGGTGCCTTCAGTCACAACTAAAGAAATAATTACCCACGCTTCTCTACTTATGCTGCCTTGCCGCCACTGCGATTGCGGTTTGTCGGTTTTTAAAAACCGGGTTTAAAAACCGGTTTTTGCTTATAAATTTGTAAAATTCGAAAACCGGTGTTTAAATTAAAAAAAAAAACAGTTTTATATACTAGAATTAATATGGAGAAATGAATGAATTATTTAATTAAAAAACGTAAACATTTTTACTTGAAATCGCCTTGGACACAAGCATATTGTAGTGGGTAACAGTTTAATGTAAAACTAATCTTCATGAGTTCATATTTTCAGAAAAAAATACTAAATGGAATAGAAATTTAGAATTTAGTACCACCTTTCAAAAGATTTATAATTTCTACCGATTTTACTTATTTTAGATTTTTTCATTGTTTTGTATGCAGTCTATTTAATTGTGTTATATTTTTGTAGATCCATAAATATTAAATGAACTTAAAAATTGTAGAGAAGACCGGGGATAGTTGACTAATTCCACTTAATTGTTGTATTATGGAATAAATTATGCTGAGATTCGCGATATTGAAGCATATGAATGACCAGCTTGCCATTTAATGTGTCGCCGTGACAAAAACTTGCGTGTTCTGTCAGTGAGAATGAAAAATCTAAAAAGGTCAGCAGGAAGTAAATATTTTTGTTTCGACTATTTATGAATTTTTGTCCACTAAGTGCTGCTTGATGTTTTCTCATGAATATTTTGTGGAAACTTGATATATTGACTATAATTTACGATATTTCATTTTATTCGGTGCGTGAAGGTTTTGTACACACGGCCCTTAACATGTTAACAATGTCGGACCGGGTTACTTGACTAAGCATAGGAATACCACTAATAAGTGCATTTTTTATCCTCAAGATGCAGTGGAGGCAAAGAGTTTAGCTGCTCAAGTCTACTTCCCCCACTACAAATCCTTCCAAACTCACCCCTACCAGTTTTACACCCTATCCTCCCTTCAAACTCTCAGGCCTTTCAAATAGACCACAACAAACAAGTATCACACCGGCCCAAAATACATATAGGACAGGTGGTGTAGTTTGTGTAAATTAAAAAAGAAATTGTGGTCCTGTGTTATTTATAACATCACTCTTTTAATGGAAGAACTAACATGTGTATCAAATCTTACAGAAAATATCACAACGTCGAAGTAAAATATAATGTAAAAAAATCATTCGTGTCCAAATTAGATGTGTCGTGGTGCAGTTTTAACAATAAACGTTCGTATTTCCATTGGTTTTAAAAGAACGTTCGTAACACCTTCTCCAATTTCTATCGGAGGAGTGTTAGTCACCTGCGTTTGAAGCACATCGTTCGATTCCGCTTCCCACTTCATACGATCCATGTCTTTCAACCACTGATTCCCACCCAACGTGGTTTCCTCGATAGATAAGATCGTAAAGGTTGAGAATAGATTCTGCAACAACAGAAATTATAATTATCATATAAATTGCAAGTACTTCTTACAGAGCATTGAGTTTAAATATAAAAATACGAATTAAATAACTAAAGGAAAACGAAGGTACGAACCTGAATATTAATGTCTACGGGTTTCGATAAGTTCTCCGCTTCACCCACTTCAAAAATGTGTTCCAGTCTCAGCAAGATGGTACCATCTTTCCATGGCTCCAGAGTTAGGATGTGGATGTTTGGCGGTAGCTTCTTGGCAAGACCTGACCGCTGAAAGCACGCAGAAATACAATAGCCCAGTTCCTCCCACTCACGTTAGGTAACTACAGAAACGACATCCTAACATTTTCTCTAAGTAGTATCCAGGCATGCTTACTTCAGAGATGGACGCGTCTGCCATTACCGAGCCGTTCGTTATCGGTGTAATGAGCGTCCACGGTCGAAGCAGCATTTTAAGGGTCAAGGCCTTTTCCTTCATCGCAAACTCGTCTGAATCTTTTGTACTACCACCGACTACGTAGTGCGAACCCCTGACTACCAAACCTGCCCCAAACGCAGTCTCGTTGAGAGCTTCGTCCACGCCGAATGCGTCGTCTTTTAAGAGTCTTCTATGAAGCTGTAAGGCATTTAATTAAGTCACTTCTGCGTGCGTTTCTCTTTATTTCTCACACAATAGCGTGTTTATCTAATTCTCACCATTAATTCTAGTTCGCCATCGTTCAGACTGGTCCCGCCCTCAGCCCGGTCAGTTAGCACGCTGAGCTTCAGCAACTTCTCCTCGTCCTTCAAGGAAATCTTAGCAGTCACCGGGTAGTAGTTACCTGACACTTCCTCCTGCAGATTTAAGCTCCACGTCGGACGATAATTCCTCGTCCGTTTCAACATCTCGCGGCCGTTACTGTCCGTGTAAAAGTCTCCCGAGGAGTTCAAGTTGCTGTGGTACTTCGTTACAACTTCTTTGCCGATCTTGTCCCTAGAATCGTATTCGATATACCACTCGTAGATCTTGGTAAATAATTACCTGGTTGCTTACTTAACGGGCGTCGGTCCAACGAGCCAATCGAATTCCACGTACTCCTTTCCATTGTAAATTCGAATCACCTGGCTGATCCAATCGTTGATGGTTTGATGGATTTCACTTACCACTGGGCCTGCAGAGGAGGAGAGTCTGGCTCGTTAATCGAACATTCCGGTGGACGATTTTTAAGTAGAATACTACCTGTGTAGATCTTGTGAGAGCCAGGTTGTGTGAAATCCTTGGTGGAGGCTGTTCTGGGTCGGAAGATGTACGCGCCTGAGGATCGATTTGCAAATATTTTATTATTCCCCTCCATGCCTTCGTAGTAATGGAAAGATTGAGATATGCTCATATTCTGTTGCTTCTTCCACTCCACGACCACTTGATCATCATCGTTGATGAACACGTTGTAGAACTGAAAAAGGAATCACTTATTATCCGCGGATTTTCATCGTCTTCTCGGGAAATTAGAACGAAAGGTGGCACCTCGTTGCCGATGGGTGCTACTGAATCGACTTGCTGATACGGTTCCTCCGATCTCTGCAGGACCTTGTAAGATTTGTAGCCCAGAGCTGGCAGCATTGAAATGAATACCAGTTCCTGGGTTGCTCTGCTCCTTCTTCCCGGTATCCTTTGTACGGGATCGGGAATGGGCACCAATTGCGAAGTAACATCACTGTCATCTTAACACAAACAGGGACGCGATTGAATCTTCTCAATTCCCTTTTTTACCGTTCAATAGTTTTTAGGCGACAAACAAACACACGAGCATATTATAAACTTTCTGTTCTATATTTTAAGATTGTTACTACACACCTTTCAGATCCACAACTGAGTACGTCCCTTCCCGGACCGGAAGTCGAACGGGCGTTGTAATTTCATGACTCAGAGGGTTGTAGATCGTCAGCATGAAATCCCCATCCTCTGTGTACTGGCAGGAGCTAATGTTTAATTGCATGCAAGAGTGCATATCTTGCGGCAACAGTTCACTACCGCTTGCTTTCCATTTCCTGGCGCATTGAACAAAGTCGAGAATGATTATAAATCAATCGATATCCCAAAAACCCGCCGGTGGATACCCTCCACTTTACCTAATAGCTTCCGAGACAATGTTAGTCCCATGCTGCATACTGTCGTACAACAAACGCGCATAATCATCGGCGACAAGCTGCTTCTCGGTTCCAGTTACTGCGTCGTGATGCTGCATCACGCCCATCGCTTCGCGGAAATGTTCCAACTGCTCGTCGTACTTTCCCAAATCAGTCAGTACAGACAATTGTTTGGATACCTGAAACGTTCTTTTCGTTAAAATCATTCTCGACAATGGCTCTCGAATCAATTCAAGCAGATTGTTGCTCGTACTTGCAAGAGATTGTTCCCCATTCTTTCAAAGAATTTGATGGCCGGTCTGGAGGAGAAGTAGCCGGTCCAATAAGAGTGAGGGTCACTCGCGTAGGGGAAGAAGTCGTCGGTTTTCGTTGACCATTGAAGATTGGCGTCGTTCACTGCTTTCAAGTAGCACGACGGCGTCGAGTAAATTATATTCACTTCCGAGCCGCGCTTTTCCCTCACGTATCTGTTAAATACGAATCGATCCACCTTAGGAGCTGCTGTTACCAGAGGGATTTAAGGAAATGCGAGTATAATCACTCGAATTGTTTAAACTGAAACCGCGCGGGCGAAGGAAATAATTCACTGGGCATTGCTATTGAAAATCTGGTCCTTATTTCGTTTGGCTAAGGGGCATTCAGCAACAAGTCTGGAACGCCTGGAGCACGGCAACTCGGTGATCAACGGGAAGCGTTGCGTGGGTCATTAAGGGGCCGTCCTTAAATTACATAATATTTATTACATTAAATTTTCTCAGTTATTAAAATTCTTTTAAAGGTTTATGTAATTTATTTAACTGGGTTTCACGTATGCGATTAAACATCGTTTCTTTTTGGCGAAAATTACGTTAAAATATTACAGTAAATCCTCGTTATGAGCTCGACGAACGGGGCTGGCGGCGAGCTCGTAGCGGATTCTGGAGACTATTCCGCGCGACCAATGGCGCGAGTGTGAAAACAAGAGCGAGCGAGGGGGAACGAAAGAGCCTCTCGCTCGTCCTCGGGTTCTCCCACTCTCGTCTGAAGGATACCAAGAAATGGTGGGGATACTCGCCGGGCTTTAAACGTGTGGTAAAAACGTGTTCATTACGAGGATTTACTGTATTACGTAACACACTATCTGACTGCCCCAAGGTCTTCGGACTGGCCACCGTATTGCCATGCCTCCAGGAGTTTCTGAGCGGAACTTCTTTTAAATAAAAAACGAAGTCTGCACCGCAATTTCGGTGCCGTTGATTTCCGTCACATTCTGTCACGTAGAATCATCCAGTTTATTCTCTACCACCTGTTGCCGGCCACTGTGGGCGTAAAGTGCAATTATCGCGCTAACTGATTATTTTTTACCTGATCAGCCTGTCCAAGTTAGTGAACCACATTTCAGCGTGCTGGTAATTAAAATCATTTCCCATCGTGAGGATGATGTTATTAGTCCTGTAGGCTGCGGCCTGATGACGTCCGTATTCTAAAAATTTGTCGACCTGTCGACGGCGCAATAGATTTTACTCACCCGCGAACAGACATAGGGTGCGATTAGAGCCATAAGACCTTTATCCTCCTTCCCTTCTGGGCGCAACTCGTGCTGGGATCGATTCTCTTTCGTTTTTGTTCTTTTAAGAAACGAAACTAAGCTAGCTAAATTAATACCTGATCAGCTTGTCCAGATTAGCGAAGTACATTTCTGCTTGCTGGTAAGTGAAATCTCCTCCCATCGTTAACAGGACGTTATTCGTACGGTACGCTCCGGTTTGCGCAGCCACGAAATGCATAAATTTGCTCATCTGTTTCGCAAGAAACATCGTTGTCAATCGACGACGGCTTAGAATTCGTCACGACACAATCAGAGCGTTTAATTAAGGAATTTTGCTTCGCATTTGACCGCTCCTTTGACAAACAAAGCTGAGGGATGTTTCAAGCAACTAACGAAGCTTTGTAATTAGCCGAAAGCGGGTGTATTACTTACAACCCCGTGCAGTTATCACAAAAGGAAGGAAGTACGAGGTCTATGAGCACATTCGCTACGCTTGGACTCACAGTCTGCAAATTATATCTTTCTGTGGCTTCGTCAGAGTTCAATCTCAAACGAATTCTCGTTAAAATTCGCACTGTCGTCGTTTATTAATTTGCAGAGTATGCTCCGTAAGGGATTTACGCTATGAATTACCCACCCTCTCGTCGACGTTATAGTCTGGACTGTTAGGGTCGTCAATTATCGGCTCGTCCGTGCATAATACGTCGAAGCAGAAGCCAGGCGGTGGCGAATAATTGTTGTACAACGCGACCGTGAACAAGTTTGCCCGCGATCCTGTAACAATGCTCATAATTAAGCTCGCGAAGGGGGTGACTTTCCACTTCCCGAATTAATTACGGCAACTGCCAAGTGTTCACCTAAATTTGGACTTCCTTTCCATATAAATTCCATGTTTCTCTTCGCGATCCTTGCGTTCTTGTCCTGGTAATCTAAACGACCGAAGAACAGGCCGTCGAATCCCAATTGCGCGAACATGGATGCTTGCTCCCTGGAGTGACCGAAGGGATCTATCTGCCATCCTATGCGCGGCGTCGCGCACCTCCCGAAGGTGTCGTTAAGTCGTCTGAAGAAATGGACGTCGAATTAGTCACTTCGAATGGGCCTGGCTTACCGAGAAATTCAATTTCGTGCCTGAAGCCCCATGTGTATTGATCGACCATAGAGTGATAGTGAGTAACCGCCTCGTCGTTCATGCTCCATCCACCACCGATTATCTCCAATCTGCCTTGATCGATCAGAGTCCTCACGTCTTCTTTCACCCTGTCGCTTTGGCGTTGCCACCATTTCCATAAGAAAGAAGACTCCACGTAGATGAACCTGGCACAGGAAATAATTGCACAGGTATCTTCTGAACGTTTCTAACGTTGGCGGGAGGTATTTCTTGGACCCTTTGTAACATGGGAGGTGCTAGTGGTATTTGTGGATGGTTATAATAATCACCTCCTTTCGGGATTGGCTAGTAAAGCTTGAATAACGCTGTCCAAAATGTACTGCACTCCTGCCAGTTGTATTCTTGATTGACCTTTATTAGAAAATAGAAACGGAATGGTGGCATTTTTATTTGTATTAGGAATAATTGTTGGATTAAATTGTAAGTGTCTTTGAGCACACTTACTTCCGAAGTAGTACTGGTCGATTGTTTTCAGCCAGCCGACGTCGTCGTGAGTATGGGCAACTAAATGGATATTTAATTTCTTCGGGTCCACCGCGGAGCAGGACTAGCACATATAATAAATTGCATAAATCTTAAAAATTCGCTTGAGTCTATATTGAAGTATTGCAACTTCATTGACACAGTGGCTTGTTAGAAAAAAATAAGACCTTAGCGATAATAGGAGGCTTATATTCGCAATTACCTTACGAAATACTTTTCTAATAATTTCAACTTAAATGGCGAGCTCGGCACCGTTACAATATCGTTTGCACAAAGTTTTTAAACGGTTAATAACGATCAACTTGGAGGACGATTCGTCATGGAAATGACTGAATCAGCAGGTACCACTTGTACATATTCACATTACAGACATTATATTGCGTTTACATTTCACGTTACTGTATAAACATCGAAACGTATGCCTGCCCATTGATGCAGAATTTTCTCATTGAGGCATCAAAATCCGACTTTCGAAAAAAACAGTTTTCGAATTTTTACCATAAATATATAATTAAAATAGTAAATAAATATTTATACCTATTTTAGAACAGTTTCCTTAATATTTATGGAATTACAAAAATATAAAAAAACATGATATTTACTGTGTCTATACAAAACCAAATAAATAAAGAAAACCTAAATTAACTAAAATCCGTGCAAATCTGTGTAATTTTTGAGTTCATTTAATATTGGTGTATTTTCAAAAAAATAACACAATAAAATAGACAAATGGAAAAAAACTAAAATAACCAAAATTAGCACAAAATATAAATATTTTACAATGGTACCAAATTATAAATCTTTATTTCATTTAGTATTTTCCTTCAGAACATATGAACTCATGAAGATTAGTTTTACACTAAACTATTACTTACAACAATATGCTTGTGTCCGAGGCGATTTCAAGTCAAAATGTTACCTTTTTTAATTAAATAATTAAATCATTTCTGCAATTTAAACCGAGTTTTCGAATTTCCCAGATTCGTAAATAAAAACCAACAACCCTCTGAAGAAAACTCAAGTCCTTTGGGACCAATTTTAAAAAAAAATTTCCGCATTAAAAGTGTCCCGATATTTTTGCCCAGCACTGTATTACACCCCTGCTTCCTTAATTTCTAAATTTCTATGTACTCTTACAGAACCCTCGACTTCCCAACGTTTCGCTATAAAGATAGTGCGTAGTAACAGAAATCCACGAAACCCTTCAAATATATATCCACCGTACATGAATTCTCCTTAAATACTTCAATGACCCTTTCATCCCCTACTTCAGCTTCACCATAATTCGATCCCAATACTACGTATGTACATATCAGTGATTCGTGTACATCTGCCTACGTTCCAGCCGTGCAATTTTGTTCGGAGAATAAGCACCGAATCTCAACGACGAAGAACTGACGTCCACCGTTTCGCCGGTTTCAGGAGACCCTGACACCGCGGTATTGGCAATTGCTTCACGTTCTTACCTGGTAGCCGCACGTTTCGCCAGCCGTTCCCCTTGGTATGCTCGCCGCTTCCTCATGGTCGAGCAGCAGCACCGCGCACACCAGCGCAAGCAAGAAGCCTGACCGCGACATAGCCGACCACTGACCGGGATGCCTTCAGTCACAACTAATGAAATAATCACCCACGCTTCTCTACTTATGCATGCCTTGCCGCGCGGCCGCCACTGCGATTGCGTCGAAGATAGATGATAGTCCGTTCGCCGCCGCTCGCTCGGTACACACAGGGACGGGAATATCGAGGGAAGTCGAATCGTTTCAGGTATTATCTGTTTTGCATTTTTTTCTGCGGCTAGATTATTATTGCAGAGCCACGATACGGTATATGTATTTGTTTACATGGGCGGTTTCGTTTTTTGAACCGCGCGCAGCCGTTTACTTTAAAGCCGGGGATCCACCGGGAAGCTAAGCTATGCTGTGCCATGCTACGTTTTAAAAGAATTAGCTCTAATACATTCTTATGGAACCGTTTCCACCAGAAGCTACGTTAAAACATAGCATCGCATAGCTTAGCTTAGCTTCCCGGTGGATTCCCGGCTTTACGCGGCTCTTAAGGAGCACGGTAGATATTTATTTACTAGTTTTTTAGCCTGCCTTCGCCAGGCATTATAGCCAAATAAGGCGCCTAAGGTAAGCACAATGAAATACGAATTCTTACGATTTTTGGACATCGGACGGGTTTTTTCCCTTCTAATTGATAAGCTGAAGAGCATTTTCAGGGGCCTAAGTTACATACGCCTCGGTGACATTTGAACAAACACACCCCCCCTCGGTTGAAACGAAATATAAGTACCACCCTCCAAATCTGGCCCCAGATCTATACCGATATCTCTGAAACGATCAACACAGGTGTAGCCGATGCCGAGTAAATATTAAAACTAAATCGGCGGTTATGTGTATAGGAGAAAGTTGTTCGGAATGATGACAGGTGTGTCCTCTTCTATATAATTACCTGGGCTTTTATTGGGTTTTATTAAATTATGCGCGGCAGCAGCGTGAACGGCGAAGAGTAAATACAGAAGCGAGTGATTTCAGCGCAATATCGAGTGGCTTATCTTCCGCGTGGATGCAGTGTTAAAATGTAAAGTACACTGATTGATCGGGTCAACATCGACAGCGCTCTTTCTTCTAACACTTGTAAAAAGTCAGTTTAGTTATCGGTAAAATAAACAGGGCAATGAGGTCTGATATAATACTGTCGGTTCAGTTGCACTCGAAAGATTAGGAACCTGAAAAATATTCCTCTTCAGGAGCATGGTTTAAGTCTAACGACCGAGTAACAAGGCTTGCCGAAATTTCAATCATTTTTATCTTCTGGTTTTAAAAATATTTCGTGCTCTTCTCAGCTGCCCCCCCCCTCCCCGATCCGATTATTTATCGGCAGAAACGAATCATGACAATCTCGCTTAAGAAAACAACATTTATTTCGCATAATATCATAATATTAATACTTTACAAAGTAAAATGCAATAACACTGTCAGATAAGCATAAATAAAGATCAACGTTTTAATAATGGGAGAGGTAGGTACATCAAGCAAAACGAAGCTTCAAAACGCGTGTGTATATACGCAGCACAATCGGCGTAGACTCCTCCTCGCCTCTTTCGAGTCCTGGAACTCGATGTTGGAGGCATTGTCATTCGACGAAACCAGGAGAAAAAACGAGTTCGTTCGCCGGTTGTCAACAAGGGAGAAAGTCAGAATAATCCGCGGTGTTATGAATAGATCCATAGCTGCATCCTTCTAAAAAGAGAACACTTTAGATCTGTCGCACTGCGTTCTACAGCTTGTGAAAATTCTGAGAAGAAAGACCATTGCAAAACGAGCGGAAAAGTCCTTTACCATTTCGCGATCCGAGCTTTCGTTCTCGAGTTACGAACGATTAAAGTTTCGGCGGCGCCACTTCCGGCGCCAGGCATTTAAACAGCGCGCGCCGGAAGTTGAAGGCGTCTAAACTTTGAACGCCCGTATCTCGAGAACGGAGCTTCCGATTTAAAATCGGTAAAGGACTTTTCCCTTCCTTTCATCGCAAAGAACCCGGCAAGTTTCATAATCGCCCAATAATCTCGAAGCCTTGCACCATCAAATCGCATTAACCCTTCAAAACAGCTACACCCTCCGCTAGAAACGTACCCGTTCAAAGAGTGCCCTTCAATAAATACGCTAGAAGTCGGAATAAACGATTTCCTGCGGTTTCTCGAACTTTATCGGACGATAGGTGGTCAGAGACTGATCCCATCCTCGAGGCGCCGTATTATAGTTAGTCAGGTTGTGAACGCTAGCCAGCTTCGGCCCCGTGTAGGTGTTGCTGTCGTAAAGCTTCTTCCCTGCAACCAGCAATCATATCGAACGTCGCGAATCAAAGCCTGGGGACTTACGGAGAAACTGTCTATCAAATAGTCATGCAGGGTGTCGTTGTTTCGCGTGCGAAATACGTTAGCAGCGCAAGCTTTTGTTAGAGGAAAGCGCGCGTGTTAACTTGCCGTCGTCCTGGCACACGCTGCTGAACTTGCCGTCCGGCGACGGGACGCCGTGCAAAAGATTGTCCAGGACCGGCGTGTTGCGCAAATGCTTGATAGTGTCTAATATGTCCTCCTGAGACGCCAGCATTGAGAGCAGCAACGATTTCGCCTCCACGGGCACGTCGGTCTCGGTGTCGACGAACTTCGCGTCCGCGTCGTTGCAGAAGCTCTCCACTTCCTCCGAGGTGGCCGATCGACGCCGGTGGCTGGAGTACTGCTCCCGGAACATAGACGAGTACTCCTGCTCGCCGTTCATCATGCTCGAGGTCTCCGATTTCTCGCGGTACATCATCTCCTCCTCGTTGTCGTAGTCGTTCATCTGGGAGTCGCTCTCGTCCGACGTGTACTCCGTGTCGTCGGTGGACACGTAACCGTTGTTGCAACGATCCTGCAGCTTCGCCGGCTCCTCGTACGGTTGCTGGCTAGGTACTCTGCGTTAGAATCGATTACAATGAAACCGCGATCCTGCGACTGGTCTCGGCCCCCCTCGAATCGCGAATTTTGAACTGTAACTAAAACTACGCCAGACTCCAGGTGTCTTGGCTCGTAATTGAGGCACACGAGTTGTCGTAAGTGCACAGGTACGTACGGTCCCGGGCAAAAGAATTAGGACACCCTTTAAAACAGAATAACTTCTTTAAAACTGGTCCAAACTATTCGAGTTCGTTTTGAGAAGCTAGGAGTCTAATTAGTTTACTGGGTGACGTTTTCTGTCGTTTTGAAAAAGAAAATGTAATTGGTCGGAATAGCGGAGAAAATAGTGAAGGCCGTTTCTTCAACCGTTTTACCTGAGGCTGTAACGAAAATTTCAAAAATGCCTTTTCACGATATATCAAGATTGATAGCTACGTAGAAGATCTACGACTCTTGGACCAAAGTTCCCTTGAGCTACATCTTTGCACTTCGAACTTTCAGATTTGACCGCTGAACTTTGCTAATTATAGCGCCGTGCTCCACACAGGATCGTATTCTCCGTTGCTGTGGATAGTCCTCACCTCCTCTGCTCCTCCTCGGCGTTATACTTGACGGCTGTTCTTGTCTCGAAGAATCGAGCTATGTCGCTGTCCAGGGGGCATTGCTGGACGATCGGTATGACCTTTGGACTGATATGTTTGTACTGTAGAACCGGCCTGCAAGTCTTCTCGAACTCCTGTATCAATTGCCTAACTGGCACCGGCGTGTACTCGTTCCCCTCGCTGTCTACGCGGCTGGTATCGGTCTCCCGTTGATAGCTCGTCAGCTTTCCCATCTCGTTAATCGCGGTCTGCGCGCGCTCCTCCTTGGCGCGACCCTTCGTCTCTTTGTTAACGGCAGCGTTGTGCGTGTTAGAATAGTTAGGTTTGCTCAGCGAAGCCTTGTTATAATTGTGATTGCGCCTGTTAGCGTTAGCCTGCATTATCGCCGCGTTCTCGCTGCCATGGTTATGCCTGTAGCCGTTCCCGTATCGCTCCGCGTCAGAGTCGAACGTGGTTCGCCGGGACTTCTCTACGATCGACGATCGAGAATGCTCCGCGGGGAAATCGCTATCGGTGCCCACCGCCACCTCCCTTAGATAGATCTTTTTCACCTCGTGCAAGTGGGTGCACTCGTTACCGTTGCATCGGTACTGATTCCTGCCTGCAACGTTCACGGCACAGTTGGGCATTAACTAAATAAAACAAAATATTTAAATAACGGATCAAATAAAAGTTACTTCAACTCTAGAAACATTTAACGAATGAAGTTAATTTCTTCACTGGAGAATACATTTTCTTCGCCTCTGTTCGCTCTTAAAAATTTTTATTTAAACAAAACTTTTGCCCATCCCTTGTTTACGGGAATCTGTGGACGCTCGAAATGAAAAGCTACCCTCGCGATATTGAACTTCCAATGCAATGGTGCTTTGAACCAAGAATACCGTTCCATTTCCAGAATCAAATGTCCCGCGATATTACCCATGTTCGAGAGAAGCGATTGATATCGCGGACCCCGTTGATTCGATTGAGATCAAGCGCCGTCGCGCCTCCACCTCGAACGCCGCGAAACCGTCGATTGGCAGCCGACCGTGCAGATCGTTGTTTATTTTAGATATACAGGAAAAAAGAATGCGGCGGTGGTCTCGCATTGATTGAATAACATCCACGTCGTTTGCCAATCGGTGCCCCCTCCCGGGTCGTTGCACTCCTCGAAGCTTCAGTTTAAAGCAGCCGATCTGCACGCTCGGGAACGCGCGTCCACATTCTTCTCCTTCAGCCCGGCCCGATGGGATTCCGTGCAGGGATCTACGCGGCGAAGCGAAGCTGTGCGGCAGCAAGCGAGCGGATCCCGATGGAAATAAAGCGCGAAGCAAGCCGTCCCACGGTTCGAGCTCGCCCCGGGGTCCTTGGAAATCGTTAGCCACTTGCTCGCGGATCGAAAGCAATTCGAACAAACAAAAATACAGTATGGACCGGCGCCAGGCGATCGTGCCAACTAGATGGATGATGTGGCCGTAGACGACGTAATCTTGTATTTTACGCACCTGTTGTGGGTGGATTCGTGTCATCCAGTGACAAGTCCACGGTGAAGGGATTGTAAAACGGCTTCTCGGCGACTGGCTCGGGCGCGAACGAGGGTGCGCTGGCGAATTTCGAATTGCCATTCATCTCCTGGACACGAGACAACGCGGTTTCTCAGTATTCTTAGCACCGTACGTTCGATATACGCGAATCTTACCAGGTTCCTCGAGTAGAGGGGCGTTTTAGGGGTTCCAGGCGCGCTCAGCGTCTGCGACGACTGATCTCTGTCCACCACCCATTTCTCCGACCTTTTCCTGCGCTTCGCGAATATCTCCGCACCTGCACAGATCGCTCTAGCCTTTAGCCGTCTTCGAGCAAGGACTTAGGGCCGTCGCGACACAGAAGTAACACCCCCTACAATCTATTTGCAACTAGTTTATGGCAATGGGATTCTTACCACGGCCTCTCTGGTTGTTCAGGTCGCGCACAATGTCGAAAAGCTTCTCGGGATTCTTCGGCATCGGCTCGATGTTCACTTCTTCCCCCAGAGCCTGGATACCGTGTATATCTAGCACTTTTCCGTGCGGGTTCATCATGCACTTTAGGGGAATCTTGTCCTGGCGAGAGGTTTCAAATAAATTAGAAGTCTAGATTCAGCGGGTAACCATGAGCGTCCGGAGACTTTTTTCCAGGGGGCGGCGGCAACTTTGGGATGATGGTTAAGAAAAACATACCCCTCTTGATTTTTTAACCCATTTTGTAGTGGCAATTTAATTAATAATTTAAAATCAGAATTTAAGAATATTCCCTTTTTTAGTATAAACTTAATAAAGATCAGTTTTTAAAAGTATGTGATCGTTTCTCAAAAGCCAGGGGGCAACTGCCCCTTTTGCAACCCCTCCGGACGCCCATGCAGGCAACATCGTGTCAAATAAACTAGCAAATAGTACCAGTGAATAAACACGTACCAGTAAATTATCAAAACCGAGTGAAATAAGTTATTAAAAGAAGCCACAAATTAATCAGAGACTTCTTTCAATTTCTTTTAATTGATTTTAGTAATGAAACACTCACTCTGTGGACTGGTGTGGAAGGCTCCTCCGCGTCTTCTATGCCTGCAATGAATCAATTCGTGCGCTCGTTAAAAGTAATCGCAATGGATCTTAGAATATTCAACGTTAACAGCTTCCAAGCATACAGCACGAAAATTAACGACAATATTTCCTCGGTTCCCTCGTGTCTGGCCATAATGCGGGCTAAACTACTGAACTTGTAAAGATTCCTGAACGCACGTACCGTTACCGTCGTGAATCCATTTCACTGACCGTTTCTTTCTGTTCACGTACATAGACTGACCCTTGCTTTTCATGTTCTTCACGTCGCTCAGCGAATGCGAAATTCGTCGAGCGAGCTCCACCTGATCCTCCACCGTCGGGTGCGTTGGCGCGTAAAAGTAGGAGGATGCGAACATCTTCCCTGGAAACGATACCCATCTTATTCACTCGAAAATAAATCCAGCAGCGCCGACTCGAAAATCATTCGCACTCGGATGGCTACTTACTATTTTTCGACTGCATCATCCCCTGCGTGTCTTGGGCAGGGGTGAGCAGCTTCTGCAGATCGACCGGGCCGGTTTCCTTGTGCTCCTGCGGGATCAGAAGTATGAAAGCCACAGGACTTAACTCGCTCTCTTATTTATCAAGATTTTTTCTTATTTTTTTTTAATACATCGGCGATATAAATTCGTGTCAATTAAGAAAAACTTCGGCTTTTTTATTTCGGGCAGAAATTTCATACGATCGATGTACACAATTTGACAATTCCGGCGCCGCGGCGCTAGGGAGATATACTAATAAAACAATATTAAATGAATTATTATTGAATAAAAATAATGTTTTCTTGAGGTCTGAATATACAGTAAACACCCTTAAAAGTTTTGGAAAGATTCTCTTTATATTTGTTGTGAGAATAATTCTTAAAAAATCACCATGTTTTCAGTGTCCTACACCAGGTTTCCGCCTAAAGGAGATTTTCCGGTCTAGGGCCCATAAAAATAGGTGATGTTCTGGAATTAATTATAGGAAAACTACTACTTAAAGGAAGGTTCCGGTCTAAAAATCGATTTTTTTTTATTTCATTTTTCGAATGTTAAACCTTTTAGGATACGTGTTTAAAAGGATTTTCTAAAATTTGTAAAATTCCCGAAGTTAGAGGCATTTGAGTAGCGGTAAATGCATGGATAACAACCGGCCACTCGAAACTCTCGTAAAATTTTAAACGCGTTTTTCTCGAAACAGTGTTCTCAAAATCGGTGGAACCTGTATCTCCAAAAGTTATTACCCGATTCGACTGAAACTTCTTTTATTTTAAAGAATATACTTCTGGCTACAGGATAAACCAGAGAGAATTACAAAAACTTCAAAATTTATAATTTTCAAAGGCGTTGATACGACGAAAAATATAGGGAAAAAATGATTTCAAACTTCAAGTGTCGTTATTTTCTAAAATAATGTCATTTTTGTATTTTTTTCTGGTTTCCCCCATAGCCAGAAGTATATTCTTCAAAATAAAAAAGTTTCAGTCGAATCGTATAATAACTTTTAGAGATACAAGTCACACCGATTGGGATAAATTTTTTGACGCCTCGACTTTAACGACTCCCCAGCGCCGTCTGCAATGATTACTTATAAAACAAAAAATATATTTCTATAATCCAAGACATGCTTAATACAATGCAAAAAGTCCCATTAAATTATATATAGTAGTTTTCCTTTAATCAATTCCTAAGGATCACCCATTTTCTTGGCCTCTAAACCGGAACCTCCCCTTAAGACGACACAGCTCGCGATTTATTTTAGAGCGCGTGCTCACCATGTCGAAGTGCAGTATCTTGCAAGTGAGTTGCTCAAGGAAGTTCCTTTTCACCGGGTCGTGCCTGTCGGAGGGTTTAAATCCACGGGAGCGTATTACAACATTGTCCGCGGAGACGCTCCGCTGCAGATGATTCTTCTCCTGCGCGCTGCTATAATTCACTCTGTACGTGTACTCCGCATCCTTGGAGCTTTCAGACGCGAAAGCGTACGAGTTGTAAGCGCTGCCCAGCACGCTGCGCTTCGCGTTGCTCGATCTGTCGAAACGGAAATTCTCTTACTCCGCCGGGCCGCTCCTCCGAGGTTCTACTTCAACCGCAAGCTTCGGTGGATTAATCTAGAAGCGAGCACGGCGCGAAGCTCTTCCTCTCGGGTGATTAGGAATCGCAGCGATACACGAGAAGCAGAGGACACCTCAAGCATACTTCTTTGACGTTAAAAAAAAAACGGAGAAATATCCCTATTTAATACAATTAAGCTGCCTATAATGCACTACGAGCGTCGCGGAGTTCCGAATGATCGGAACTAGCAGACGCTGCTGCTCTTCTGTTTGTACCCGCGAAAGGTGGGAGATGAGCGGAAGTCGAGGGTGAAGAAAGAGAAAGGTGCGATCCGAATTTATTCTTCCGGCTGGCTAAAATCCCGATCGGAGCTTGAACAGAGATCGTTAGAGACTCTGCTTTACTGGCTTTCTCGCCGACGCTACTTCGGTCGACAGAAACGGCCGTGTCTACAATTACAATTTGACGAATGCAAAACGAAGCACCGACATCCGGCTTAATCGGTTTCTTTTTATCGGAGGGCATTGGTCCTCTTCCAAACGGCCGATTAATTCCGCGTTGCGGTATTGGCAGCGTTACAATGAGGCTCTGTGCAAAAGAAATGCTAAATTTATCTGCTGTAACGTAATACGCAGTAACAGTTCGAACGGTCGCGCTCGGGGTGTACAACCGGTGCTCCATTTATCGGGAGCTCTGGAACCCAATCGCGGGTGTTAATGCGAGAGGGAAATAGATCCGGTCTAGCTAAACGTCCCTACGAGTGGAAGCTCGGTAGCGTGAAGTACGAGGTGAGTCGTGGGGGACGCTCGCGGAAAATTCCATTTTACATTCGTTCCTCCTTTGCCCAAATAAAAGTAGACGGAGGCTTGGTTAAAAAAGAAATTGAAAAAATTCACTGGCAAAAATTCGTTTCAGGCTCTTGCAATATATATTTCTTTCTTCTTTTAATTTTTCTTCGAGTCTTTGAAAAATAACTGCTCTCGCGTTAATGATCGAGATGGATCAACGATTACCGAACGCGCACGAATGCTTGAAAACAGACGGGGTTGCGAATTTTCATCTTCGAATCCAGCCGCAAACTTGCTTCACCGATCCGCGAAATTTTTGAGCGCAGTATTCGCCCCGAATTAAAGCGATTTACCGTGTAAACATTTCTACTGCGCGACTCCTGCGATTGATCCGCGTCTTTAAATAGACCGTTCGGCAGAAGTTCGAACATTTCGAAGATCAGCGAACTGGCGCGCAATAAAGCATATCGAATCGCCGAGAATCGCTTTTAGCTTTCTAATGCCCTGCGAGCTTTGCTACTGATCTTGGACAACATTTGCGATGAGGAGAGCTCTCTTCCCAGGCTTCGATTGTGAAAGCAAGGTATCTAAGGTGAGCAAGCTCGGAAAGACACTCTTCGACGTAGAGAACGTGACACAGAAGAGTATCAATGTTAGGTATCGCCCTCAAAACTGTAACATCAGTATTAAGTACTTCTTCGGTGTCGAAAACTCAAGCTTGAAGCTGCGCTTAACGATGCACTTCGCCCCGGTCCTCCCCTCTAGCCAGCAAAGCACACGGTTAAGCGCAGCTCAACCGAAAACAGCCAATCTGTGGCGGCAATCAGCGCGAAAACTCTGATCGAAAGCGCTCGGGGGGGGGAGCATGAATTTTTCTGAGCGTTGAGCGGTTGTCCCGCCTCTCCCCCAAAGGTCTCCCCTTCGCAACGAAGAAAAATGAAAGTTTACTTATCGAACGGTGCCCTCCTCATCTCGACGTTCTACGCGCGACCTTCTTCGCTCGTTCCTCTCCTCTCCCTCTTACTTTACAAATCCGCTTCCCTTCTCGTCCGCGCTGTCCCTTTCTTTCTCTTCCTTCCCGTTCCTCCCGTATCGTGATTCTACGCGCGTGGTTTCTCCGCGAGAGATTTACGTAACCCGCGCAGGCCGTGCACTACGAGCGAAACGGCGGCGGCGGCCCGTGCACGGGAGACCGACGGATCTCACGACGTACAGGCCACGAGGCACGAAGTCGCATCTTACAAAACGCTTCCCTGGCACGCACGTACGGCGGGGCTCTCACGGTTGAAGCACCAAGAGGTGGCCGAGCAGGCACACACAGGCCACTCCGTCAGCGCGGCACACTAAGTGGCCGGCAGCCACCAGCATCGCCCAGGATCCGCTCATTCATCAGCCGGCGGCGATGCTCGCCGAGGGAAACGGAACGAGACAGAGAGATTTATTTTTACATCGAGCGGGCCACGCCACCGGGCGCTACTGTAAATTCGGTCGCGATCCCTCGGCGGAGTACGGTTTCGGGCGGCGGGCTCGCGTATCGCCTCGGGAAAATCCGAAAAACCGAGGCAAGGCCCGAGCTCGCCCAGCGTTCCTTCACCTACGGCACGTAAACGCTGGGGATCCTCTTCGCGCCGAGATGCTCCTCGCTCGAGCCTCCCTTCTTTAACTCCGCTCTGTCTGGAATGAATGGAAGCACCGTTATTTCGCTTCCCTTTGATTTCTTTGCCTTCTGTTCCCCCCCGGCCAAACGTCTGGAATGCTTCTTCTCTTATCTGATACCGACACTTAGATGAGATGAATTACCGCACGGCCAGCACACGGTGCTTTATAATAGCGGCCAACCGTCGCTATACCGACTTCCCGACTGCCTTCAGTCGTCTTCGGTAAAAATAGACCATCAGAAAGCGACACCTCAGGAATCGGCGGCCACCGCTGCCTTACGGGACATGAGTTATCGCTGGCCTGCTCGGCCCAGTCGCGGATTGTTGTGATTCCTTCCAGAAGTGTCTCCCCACTTCGTTGCCATGTTAAAGTAACAAGCCCGTGGGAATGGTTGACGGAACCGAGGAATCGCAACGACGATTACATACAGAGTGCTAAAGAAAACAGAGAAACTCGCATTCTGATAAACAGAAACGTGCTGGTTTTATTTTCTATTTTAATGGCCATGATTCAGTACGTGCATAGGATGCGTGAAACATTTAATGCTGCAACGTGTGAAACTTTGAGAAATATTGTATTTTTATTGTCGGACAGATTCGAGTGGAAGTGTAGTTAGTCCCAATCGCCACTATTTATATCTTGAACAATATCTGTATTCTCCGTTGGTAGATCGATGTTATCGTTCTTCTTGCTAGGCTTCAGTTTCTTCTTCTTCGGTTTAGCAGGTGGTTTGGGTTTAGGCTTCTCGTCGCCGGTCTTGATCCGCAGCTCGAAATCGCTCTCCTCGCCGCTTTCCTCCTCGCTGCCTTCGAGCAACTTTCCCCTTTTCGGCTTCCTTAGCTGCGGCAGATTGTACTCGGCTATGTCCTCGTTCTTCGTCAGCAGTTTAAGCTTCTGGGATTGATGAATCTTCACCCAGGACTCGTAGAACTTCGGCAGCGATGCCCCCTGCGTTCTTATATTATTTTCAAAGTTCTTTATCGCCTGCATGTTCTTCAAGTCGATCACGGTTTTGTTGCGTTCCGCTTCGATGTACTTTCTGTTCTCTTCGATCTTGTCCAACAGCTGCTTCATTTTTCGACAGTAGTTCGCTACGTGGCATTTCTTTAGAAATGCTTTCAGCTGAAAGTTAGACGAAGGAAATTCATTAAAGTGTACAACTCACGGTGAGATACAAAATCGTAATGCCAAATTCAAAGATAATCCGCTTGCCTGTATCACGCATGGTACGTATAAATCTGGGAAATATATCGTGTGGCTATCCTTCGCGGCGTTTTCTAATACGAGCTTGTATATGGAGTCGATCACATTATCTTTGAAACCGTTTTCCTGCAACTGGGACTTCGACATCCTCAGGATGCAAATGAAGGGTACTGGTTTCATGGAAACCGCCTTGTGTCTTTTGTTAAAATCGTAAGAGCCTAATATCTATAAAAATAATCGGACATTAGGAACATTAAACGACTGAATATATGTAATTCTATGCTTGAACTATAATTTTAAAATACTATACCTCTAATAAGAATGGTAATATAGGTATAAACGTGTCGGTTTCCTTCGAGATATCTGTTAACATTTGTAGACAGTGAAATCTCAGAGGATAGTATTGCGGAGTTGGTATCATCTTTATTGTTCCCATAATAATCTACAAATAAACAATGAAGTTTTATTAGCGACAGAGTATCCCATCGATCTAATAAACTACACCGTTAAAAATATCCATACGTACTTGTACAAGGGGATACAAAAGCGAACGTAACACCGAATCACTTTTCGATAGTTTAATTAATTCCGTCCAAAAGCGCAACGAATTTATATATTGCCAATTGTATACAGCTTGGAAGTGCTCCTGTAAAAGTCTCAACATACAAAATTGCTAGAAGCGCGTGAATTGTAAAACTTAAAGTGCCTTACCTTTTTCTTCAAAGTCGTGGCATTTCTTAAATGAATGGCTAATTGCCGGATATACAAGAAGGCGTGATTATAGGCGAGATTATTATCAAGCAAATATATCTCCGCCAAGGAGTGCCTCATAAAGTTTATCCCTGGTAATGTCGTGAAAGACACGAATTTCGAATTTTCAACGTATTTCACATACATTGCCTGAAACGCATCGCTGTAAGATTAATCGTGTACAAATTACTTTGCTAAACATCGAAGTACCAGTCTCACCTTGAATAACGTATCTAAGACCGATTCTCGATTCGTGGTAGCTATACGCAATATACTTAAAAAGGAAACAACGCGAACAGACTCCTCGCCACTTGACCAAACTTTCAACAGAATCCTTAACAGTGGCTTAGTCAATGATGAAAACGACTGCATGTAGGGTAACATTTGATGTAAATGCTTCAGGAGCACTGTGAGTATAGTAGTGGACGTTACATTTTGCAAAATCTACGGAAAAAGAGATATATACAGTAGGGTTGGGTTCGGAGCTAATTTTTAAATTCTCGAAACTCGAATCCGAGACTTTTTACTTTTTAAGGCTTCGAAACTCTGGAAACTCTTGAAATGCTGATTCTGCTTTGTAAGCGGAATATCAGTATAGCGGAAAATTTTTGCGTAAATCTCTATTGACCATAGTTAAAGAAAACTACAGATAAAAATATAATATACAAATTCTCGTGGCACGCTGCTAACTTTATTTGTTGGTTTTACACTTTTGCTTATCTGAATTTCGAGAGTTTCGTTTCTCGAGAAGTGTGCAAAGTTTCGAATCCCTGAAATTCGAAACTTTTTTCGGTTTCGACGCGTCAAGAAAACCCTTCTCTAATATTTCTCAGTAATTGCACTTACTTTTATTAAGTCAGTCAGGTACGACTTTAAAATACCCTTTACTTTGCCAAATCTTTTACACTTGTGAGCTTGAAACTGGCTTTCTGGTCCCAGCTTTAAAAACCGTTTGAATGCGTCAGGCAAATACAATATGCATAATTGGACAACTCCGTTGAACACTGGAAGAATGTTTAGTCATTTAGAGATTGGCTAATATCTAACAAACACGAAGATGACCTCAGACACGAACTGACCTACACCACCCTCGACTTTATACGGCAAAGATTCTGTCCCCGTAGATTCCGATACTGTTTGCAACGCAGCATGGAAAGCTTCCACCGCGCATTTGATAGTCCTCAATGTCCTGTAAATTTGAAAGCGACGCGACTGTCATTTTGCAAATGGGATACTTAACAAGGGAAGATCGCGAAGCCGAAAATTCAAGAAATTCTGAAACTTTGTGAGTATGCATTGGATTTCCTCTTGATTATAACGCAATTTTTGTTTGCTGCCCAAATTCATTCGAAGGAGGTGAAATTAACCCCTGAAAATTCAACTATCTTCCGATTTTGTGTTATAACTCGCGAGCTGTAAGAGATAGAAAAAAGTTTAAAGACAAAAGTTACTTCTTGTAATTAGATCTATCATTCGGTAAAAAAATTATTTTACAGTTCACGGGTTATTACACAAAATCAGAAAATAACCGGATTTTCAGGGGTCAATTACACCTCGTGAGAGTGATTTTGAGCAGCAAACAAAAATTGCGTTTTATTTGGGAGGAAATTCCCTATACACTCACGAAGTTTCAGAAGTTTTTGAATTTCCGTGTTCAGGATCTTCCCTTGTAAGTTAATTTCCATGATAAGTTAATTTACTTGTCCTTCTGAATTTCTTCCTGCCATGTTTTCAGCAACTGTAGCGTGACTCTTCTCCTATCTTTCTTCGCTTCGCTATCTCCATCAGCTTCGTAATCGCTCTCGTCGCTACCAACCTGAAATATCGATTAAATGTTTTGATTAAAACCTCATTCTTGCTGCTTAGCCTTTCCTTTTTGCTCCATTTACATACCTCCAATTGATCATTAGGTATATGTCTTATATCCGACTCGTTTAATGAAGATTTATCATCGTCGTCATCGGTATCGCCCTTATTATCGTCGGACAGATCGAATTCCAATAGGTTCTTATCGTTCTCTTTTAAATACGAATAAAATTCTGGGTCCGTTTGCTTTAGTTTCTTTAAAGATTTCTTATGTTCTAATGGATCCATGTCACTGTCGCTGCTTCCCGCATCATCTCCATGGTCATTCTCAGCTGTTACGCATACGTATAATTACACAGACTTGTTGAATTACATGATATCGTTCAAATGAATTTCAGAACATTTCAATTCAAATCATTGCCTTACTAATATCCGAGTAACTCGCTACATACTCTCACCTTTATCATCATCGTCGCTGTTAGAGTTATTCTCGAAGTCTTGATTAAAAAAGTCGTCCGTAGTCACTTTGCTTAAATGTTTCTTCTTCTTCGTCCCAGATTTCTTCGACTTCTTCATTGCGCTTTTGGTACTCTTTATTTTCATTATTTAACTGAAAGTAAGAAACGGTATTCAAATAATGCACATAACCTCTGAAAAAGGTGGTTACACTATTTTCACACTATTAGTATCTCGAGCGCGTGTTATGCGTATGCGTTAAAAACACAGAGGAAGAATACTTCGCTCACATTTCTACGATATCCCTACTTAAACGTTTAATATTCACCACAGAATTGCGTTAAAAACAATGCCAGTAATTCTTTCAAATTTCCACGTGCACAACCTGACGTAAACATTGAGCGCGGTTAAAAAGAAATCGTCCTTACCATCGGAGTGGTGATAATTCGTTGACGCGCCAATAGAGGGCCGCAGGTATACTAGCTATTTCTTGTAAGGTATCCCATCTACGTCAGATAATTATCAATAGGGGGATTGAGGGGGATCCTTGTCCGTCTATGACAGTGTCTCTTATGCAAATTTAATGATAACATCATGTAGCAGACCGAAGGGCCATGAATTAATTAAATATGACTAAAACATAGGAATCCAACGTGTAATCTATAATTAACAGGTGCAATCATCTGCGTTAAATACAGACAATATATATTCAATACAATCTAAACACACTGAGAAGCAATTTCTGAACGATTCCGGGTTTAAAAGAAACATGCGTCTTTGGGCAACTTAACTTCTTTGTCTATAACGTGATAGACGAATCAGAGAAGATTTATTCGTAGCGCTGAACATCGTAAAAATGTATCACTCGAGGAGATCGAGATTCCTTTCCGAATTTCGAATATTGCGAAAGAAGGAATCTCGTGTTACCGATCGTTCGACAAAGAGCAGAAATTTCGAGGGATCTAATGGTCAAATAAAAGAGCATCTAGCTTCGAAAGATAGATTATGTATCTTCAGACTGGTTTATCTCTTATCTGGCAGTGTTAGCTAGGTCATGCCCCCGATTACGTTAACCGGTTCGCGGGGGAGTACTATCATATGCGTAATATTTAGTCTGCAGAAACGTCTGAAACCGTTCAATTCTCCGTGCAACCTGTTTATTCGACCGTTATCGTCGCTACGAATCCCCCTCTGATAACGCCCACCTTTAAACATATTCGCCAAGCTGCCGTATTATCGATCTCTCGCGCGAGCCTCCGTATATCTGTTATTCGCTCATGGTAATTTTATTCGCCACCGAAATCAGTCTGTTTACACTGGTTGCTATAGTGTCGCTGTCGAACGCGAGAGGGCCGCTCGCGTTCGATTGAAAAAAGAGAGAGAAAAAAAAAAGAAGAGCAGTTGACGAGACGGTTCGATTCGAAGTATCGAAAAATTTTATAGACGGCCCCGCGGTGCAACGATAGTGTAATTCATCGGTTTGTCCGCTCTCGCGCGAGTAATTAATGCGCGTTATGAAAGACCCCGTCTGCCGGCGACATATCGAAGGTTCGCTTACAGTGGTGTATCACGCAGTTTCCCAATCAGTTCGATAAACCCTCTAGATTGCGCGTAACACTTTACGCGTTATATCACCAATCGCAGCTTCCAATATCAAGGTACTACGAAGTGCTTGAGAGTATGATTATTATTATAATAATTTAAGGAATTATTCCTTGAAATATCTGCAGCTTTGTTACCAATAAGAGTGCCATTATTATAATTCTTTCGAACTTGACTTTCGACGCGCGTTCGAGTAACTTTTACCGTTATTAATCGACTCGTCACTCGGTTACATAATCTTCCAAGACACATCCCTTCTTAAATACGCAATTTACTCCGCAAGCTACGGATGCGAATGATATTTGTCGATCGCGGAGAAGTTTTGGCAGTAATCCTCCGCGGAGTAACTTTCAACGAATTACGCGTCGGGCGAAGGGGGGGATGGCCACGGTTCAAATGGAAACAAAACGATACCGCGGTATCGCTGGTTCGCGCCTTTATCGCGTACGGCCGTGAAAAGAAATGTCGCGCGCGCGTACTCGCGGTGTCCTCGGTTCGGCGCGAACTTACGTATATAAACGATGCGTACACGCTCCGTCCCCTCGGTAACTAAAACAGAATACCGATGGTGTCATCGTTATAGTGTTCGCTGTGTGTTTACGCGCCTCTCCCGGACATAATCGTTCTCCCTTTGTTTCTCATTTTCTCTGGCATAATCGCGACAGAAGGAGGCCCGTGAAAGACGCGCTGCAGGATGCCGAACGTTTCCTCCGCCGATTTCGCCCGCCATTTGAAGAACGCGGGAAAACTTTTGTACATCGCCAACCCCTACGAGACCACCTTCGAATTCCCCCACCAAGTGCCCGATTATCAGCAGCAGGTAACTTTTAACGCGTATTTACTTTTTAACTGTTGTACTTACGCCGAGATGCTTAAATCGACGCGTATTAGTCACTGAAATTAGAGAACAAAGATCGAAATTTAAAGCGTTGTGTATATTAGACAGAGGAAGGTGCCGTTTTCTTTTGTTTCTTACGGAAGAAAAGTTGGGGCAGGCGATTATGATCGCGGATTTGATTTTTGGCGCGTTGGATAAATGCGATCGATCTTCTTCGATTATCGAATCGCTGCGCATTATTGTCGATTATTATCGCTCCGCTCGATGCGAAGCTTCGGTAGGAAGCTTACTTCCAAATGTTACGCTTCGAGTGCTTATTGTTGAGCTTGTAAAATAATAAGGCTCCTGCTATGGATAATTAAGGTTAAGTATTTCGGGAACTTAGGTAACTGAGATAAGATAACTGTGCACGCAGGTATGGTTCCCGTTCTTCGTCCTTATCGTAGTGGAGCAAATCATTCTGACATCGAAAAACAAGAGGTTTCGCTTGAACGACCAAGTGACGTCACTGTCCCTTTGGCTGTTTCAAGAGACTGGCCGGTAAGCATAGGTAACGCTTTGTTGTTTAAACACTTATTATCTCCGTCTGCTATTGCGTAATGTAATCCCCTATTTAACTGACGCCACGATTCTTCGGCTCGGATAAAATCCCTCGCGGTGCGAATCCAGCGTACGAATACTCGGTGCTCCGTTTAACTCTGCGCGATCTATTTGCGCGCGGTTGTTCTTAAAGCGCAGATATTCTTAGCCACCGCGCTACCCCATGTATTTTTATTGCAATTTGGGGCGCGGGGAAACGCAGAGCGATGTACGAATCTGTGGATATTCTTATATTCACCCGAAACGAAGGAGATCTATTCGCCTTTCAAGCTTAATTAACCGCTAGTATCACTCTGATCAATTTTCGAGATTTTCGGACCAGAGATGGGCAAATTTTTTATTCAAATACAATTTCGAATAACGAATAAAAGTTAAAAGAGATTATTCGCCACGTGTCGAATAAAGTTAACTCGGGTTAACGAACGAGTGACGAATAGTTTTTTTTTAACTTTCATTCGTTATTCAAGATTTTATTCGAATGATAATTTAATACTCTATCGTAGGCTTCTTCTTACTAATGTTCAGGACTTAAGGAGAGGTTCTGGTCTAGAGCCCATAAACATAGGTGATCTTTAGGAATTTATTAAAGGAAAACTACTATATATAATTTAATGGGACTTTTTGCATTGTATTAAGCATGTCTTAGATTATAGAAATATATTTTTTGTTTTATAAGTAATTATTGCAGACGGCACTGGGGAGTTGTTAAAATCAAGGCGTCAAAAAAATTCATCCAAATCGGTGAGACCTGTATCTCCAAAAGTTATTATCCGATTCGATTGAAACTTTTTTTATTTTGACGAATATACTTCTGGCTAGAGGGAAAACCAGAAAAATTACAAAAATTACATTTTTTTAGAAAATAACGACACTTGAAGTTTGAAATCACTTTTCCCTATGTTTTTCGTCCTTTCAAGGCCTTTAAAAATGATAAATTTTCTATTTTGTTGTAATTTTTCTGCCCCCCACCCCTAGCCAAAAGTATATTCTTCAAAATAAAAAGAGTTTCAGTCGAATCGGATAATAACTTTCGGAGATACAGGTCCCACCCATTTTGAGAACACTGTTTCGAGAAAAACGCGTTTAAACACGTTTTCCTAAAAGTTCGAACAATCGAAAAATGAAATAAAAAAAATCGATTTTCAGACCAGAACCTCCCCTTAAGTACCTCCACTTTTCCCCAATCCTCCCTCGAAACCTTCCAATAATCTTTACAATAAAAACAATCCACCCCCGCTGCGGCGAAATCTGATTTACTAAACGCTTTCAGAATCTTCTTCCGCGGCGCCGAGTACTACGCGTACATCGTAATCCACGAGCGATACCACTGGTGGGATCTGCCGTGGAATTCAACCTGGACCTGGTGCATCACCGCCGTCGGAGTGGATTTCTGTTACTATTGGGTCCACCGCAGTAACCACGGTTAAATTCCTATAAAAAAAAACAAAACAAAACAAAAAATCGAACGCGCGTCCTCGCCGTCCGTCTACCCGACGAAATCTCATTAGAGCTATTCTCGCCCGTTTGCAGAGGTGCACTTTTTATGGGCTCACCACCAAGTACATCACAGCAGCGAAGAGTTCAATCTCGCGGTCGGCCTGCGGCAATCCGTTTTGCAACACTGGTGTAACTTCGTGAGTATCGCGTTACACGCGCCGATCGGGATCCCGCTACGTGCCCTCGTGCCATCCGTGACCGGAAGTCGGCGTAATCGATGCCCTCCCCCCCACGATCTACGGATCGACGATTCCGCTCTCTCGGATCTAGCGAGAATTGCTTTATCAATCGCTCGTACAGAGACCCTTTGTTCGCAGACGCTGTACTTACCCCTAGCCCTGTTCATACCGCCGTCGCATTTCATCGCGCACAACCAGTTCAATCAGATTTATCAGCTATGGATACACACCACCGTCATCGACGATCTCGGCCCGCTAGAGTCGATATTCAACACGCCGAAGCATCATCGCGTGCATCACGGTGAGCAATTCCCAGCTGACTGTTATGTAAAGGTAGAATGCATCCGCGTGGAGGATTGACGAGCGTTCCGATACCTTTGCGCAGGCTGCAATCTCTATTGCTTGGACAGAAACTACGGCGGGGTTCTGATAGTGTGGGACAAATTATTCGGCACGTTCATGGAGGAGAAGCGGGAGGATGAAATAATATACGGCCTGGTCGTCAGCCCTCGGTCTTTCAATTCCCTCTATCTGCAGGTGAGACGCTGGGGTCCGCGCGAGCCTGCGCGTGAAGGTGCGATTCACGATCGTTTTCAGCGTGAAAATCAATCGCGCGACCGACGCTCAAACAACGAACGAGCGTGTCAGAGCGAAGGAGCGTCGAGCGGGAAAAACAAGGAAAAGTTAAACCGAGTTCAGCTTTAATTCGTTTGACGCTGAAAGTCCACGTGGACCGATCGCGTGACTGGTTTTGAAGCTCAAAACCAGAGATGGGCAAACAATTGTTTGAAAGAAACATTTTGTACACAAACTTTTATCGATTTTCTCGCCCATCTCTGCTTGAAACGAGCGTCGAGCGTCAGCATGGAATCGCACCTTTACTGTTCCCTAGGCGATCCGCGGCCGAAGCACACGATCACTCTGTTACATAAAGTGACAATCGGTTATGCAAATACGAGCACGGTTGACACGATCTCTGAGGATCCCGGGTTTTAGCTAGCATTCGCACGGAATAACCGGCGGGAACAGTTAGCCGCGTAATTTAATCAAGCGAATAAATTACGGGCAGGAGATAATTATGCGCGCCGCTGTTATAGCCGCTCGGTACGCACGTGTACTTTTTAATTTTCGAGGGGAGCTCTTTTTACGCGCGCGATCGATCCCGCGGCGTAATGATTTCAATTACTGTAACGCGCCTTGATAAACTCCTGCCGTGTCACAGGTATTCTACACCGCGCAGCTGATTCGGAAGAGCTTGCAGATGTCGACTTTAGCAGACACGTTGGCTGTCTTCTGGAAAGGACCTAGTTGGTTTCCTGGTAGCCCGCGGCTGGGTCTTGACGAGTACAAAATAAACGTGAGTTCCCCTCTCGCACGGTTCTGGTTTGTTGGCGCAGTACCGCGAGATTTAATTGATAGAAATTTTCTAGTTTATTGCCCCACTTTAACTTCCATCTCTAGTCAATGTCTGTAGCGATCTGTTATCGAGGAAGCCCAAGAGATTAACGGAAAGCGAAACAAATGAAAAGAATCGACGTCGCGGTCGAATCAGAATTGAGGACGTTACACTGTAAAGTTTACAGCAACGAGGGGTGCAGCTCCATTTTTTTTTAAATTTTTTAAGATTTATTGTAAATACATTTTTATTGTAGAATATTCTTTCGCCAGAAATAGAAACAAATAAACTTATCAACTCGATAACTACTACTTGTTGTGTGAAAATATATATTATTTCAATTAGTGCTCTCTTTTCAATGTCAACTCAATGGGGTAATTTTATAAACAGTTTTTTTTTTCTAATTTACTCGAAGCTGGTAAAAGATGGAGCTGAACACCTGTTGCTGCAAGGCCCTCGATTCTAACGCATCATCGGGCAACATCGTAAAGCCAGTGATCTATTATTAAGAATACCAACGAACTTACATAATTGGCGAACTAGCAGGCAACGCGAATATGACATAAGCAGTAAGCACTAGTTTCGAGTCACAACAAGACCGCGTAAACCGGTTTGATTTTGTAAAGAGTCCTCTGTTACGCGCGCACCGACTCCGCGTCTATATTTATGACGATTACAAATAATATATTTGCCAATGCTTCCTTCAGGTCACGTCCAGGATTAAGCACGACAACTGTGCGCCCCCGTGGCAAACACTTTACATAATTGTGCACTTTTGCCTGGTTTTCTACAGTCATCTCGAGTTGTGCGACGAAACACGGGTGAGGATTACGATAGAGCGGCTTCTCTCGTCTACGTTTTACGAATCACAGAGCCGCTGTATTTGCATACGAGCGTAAACGAAGGTTCGAACCGATTGCCAGATGATTTACAAGTTTCTTTTGTTCGTAGGATCTGAGGACAGTCTCCTCTGGGTTCGTAATTATTAACAATCTGTTCGCTCTCACCGCGATCGGGTTGCTGTTTGACAAATCGGTCTACGCCGGCGCCGTAGAGTTTATCCGATGCTCCGTGTATTTAAGTTTCCCAGCGGCGCGCGAGCCAACGAACGTATACGTTTATCACGCGCACGTCGCGTCCTGTTGCGCCTGGATTTTGTATTTTCTTTGTAAAGCAAGATCGAGCGTTGCAAATATAAAAAAGTGATAGAAGAAATGGGAGAATGGTTCTGTGAATCTCACTAGCTCCTCGTCGTACTGACCTTTGTATAATAAATAACGCATTATCTAATCACCATTCGCTGCAGCTAATGAGCCTTGAAAACGCGTAGAAGCCAAGATACTCTTATTCGTTCGAAATTCAAGTTACCGGAAAATTTTCTGAAGCACCTTTATTTAGAAGCATCGACAAACGCAGAGCTTCGTGAATTAAAGGAAGATTTGAGTGTTGTTCTTTAGAATCAGAGTTGAGCATTGTTTGTTATTCTCGAGTAACTTCGTTTTATTCTCAATTTTTATTCGAAGATTATTCGAATAATGCCCAATTCTGTTTGGAACAGACACTCTGCGAAGAAAACGCAGTTAACGTTGATGTAACCGTTAACGCAAGAGGCACAGATAAATATCGTACAATTTTCTTTTATATAGATTTATATTTCGATCGATCAAATAAAAACAGATCCTCAGAGTAAATTAAGAACATCGTTAAAATCTCGATACAACATATAGCGCGTACAATCGACGACATACATAAAAAAGAAAACGTCGACGATAGAACGAAAGCAACGTTATCTCGTACCGATTCAGATCTCGCATACAAAAAGTGTCTACAACGTTTGCGCGTACGCGTCTTACCTTTAATGGTAAAGAATGCACGCCCTTTTTAGTCTGTCCCCTTTCCCCCTAATTGTCTTAAACATTACGTGTTTGCATATAAAATTTCCTTCTATTCGATTAATAGTTATATATTCTGTTCTTCTGTGAACACTTGCAATCAATAATGTTAACGAGTAAAACGTTCCTCGATACCAGTGTGTGGGATTGGATAGAAGTGTTTAGAAGTCTCTGTGTATCGGCGCACGGAGAGAGCGCGCGCGCCCGCGAAGACACGTTATTATAATCGAAGAATTTACAACGCATGCCACGTAATCGCCTAATCGTTATCATACAAGTAGAACACATAAATAGCGGTCGGAGTACAATATTCTCAGAAATGCAAGTTACGAACGATCGCGGGAAGCGGGCCGAGCGCGGAGGCCGCCCGCGGACCCTTTAAATAATTGAATCAAGATCGCTTGGTCTTTAGATAGAATATTCGAAACAATCAAGCGTCGTTCATATTTCAATCTCATCTCGATAACAACCTTATATATTAAACATCATAACTATCTTACTTAAGCATAATAAAGTAAACGCTCTTAGAATATGTTGCCATTGAAACAAAGACGAATGCGTTGATGTCCCGCCTTTTGCCCAACGCGCCAAGTACTTCCCTAGTACATTGTTTCCTGTTTGTGTGTATGTGTGTGTGTTCTTTTTTAATATTATGTTGTACACGTAAAGCATTCCAAGTGGCTCGATAATACATCGTTGCGGACCTTGCGGCCGGTTGCTGCGACGAATTTACCGTGATGGCCCACTATCTGTAATTTGAGCAGTAAGCGTTTAACGTCACCTCGCTAGTGATTGCAAAGAACATTGTGAGTTTTATGTATGGGCGGTGGATTAATTCGTTACTAACATTTTTCTAGCTGAATCGGTACCGAGGCCGAAACTGAAACTCAAGTGCATTGTCCGGAGTGCGTAATCAATTAGGAAAAAAGATCAGCGTGTCCAAAAATGTGTTTTAATCAAGGTACATATTGCGTATCAACGGCTCTTCCATTTCCTTTCATAATGCTGATTAGTTTCAAGGGGAATTTTGTGTGCTGACAACGCGAAGAGATAGTTACAAGTGTACGTTTAACGGTTCAAAGACATTATATCATTATTGTACTTTTTATCGCCACGAATAATTGAATATTTATTGTATTAAATAATTAGAATCGTAATTACGTTACCAAGTGGACAGTGGTACTCGCTGCGGCGCAAAGAGTAGATATTCGCAGCGAACACCAGTACCCATTGTATTCTCAATATCATTAAGGGCCCATTCCTGTAATCACGCCGCAAAATTCAGCCACATTTAGGTTTTTTTCTCAGTGAATACAATGATTATCAATGTCAAACTTTTTTCATTTATTAAACTATTATATAATGTATACGGAACATTTTTTTAAATACACTTTTAATTGTGTTTTTCCAATAGTATCTGAAGTTTAAAATCGCGCCTTTGAAAAGAAATACCTTCCTGGCGGGAGTGATTTCAGCTCACAGACTCATCTGAAACAAAGAAACCAAACTGATTCTTAATCATTGTGAGTACCTCTATCGCAGGTGCCAGAATTAGCCACGTAAGTCGAAATTTAACAAAATTGCGCGCGTTCGAACTTCAAGTCTCGAAAGTTTCCATTTTCACTTGAAGTTTGAATGCGCGCAATTTTGTTAAATTTTGACTTATGTGGCTAATTCTGGCACCTGCGATAGCGGTACTCACAATGATTAAGAATCAGTTTGGTTTTTTTTGTTTCAGATGAGTCTGTGAGCTGAAATCATTCCCGGCGTCTTTTAAAAAATGAGATTTTTACCACCAGATGACACTGAAAAAATATAATTAAAAGTGTATTGAAAAAATTGTTCCGTATACATTGTAAGTAGCTTAATAAATGAAAAAAATGTTTGACATTGTTGTTCATAGTATCGACTGAGAAAAAAAACCTGAAAGTTGCCAAATTTTGCGGCGTGATTACAGGAATGATCCCTTAATATATACTTAATTCACAAAACTCTGTTCGACTGATTAATTCAATATTATCGCGCGATCTGTGTATCACATACCTACGAAATTATTCCTATGTACCAGTGGTCGGCGTTGTCCTGATTTTCTCACCCCTGGCGTCGGTCTTCGTGGTCTCGGACCTCTGCTCCAGCGAATTATCCGAGTGGTCGCTGCCCCTCTCCTGACCCTCGACGTTTTGCTGTTCCAGCAAAGGCATGTCCAAGGAGTCGGACGAGATGCGCCTAACGTTGCTGGCGTGCTCAGCCATGTCCAGCTGTGTCTCCTTCCCGTCCCGAACATTGTTCAACGAGTCGGAGCTCAGCGACGGATAATCCAGGGTGGTCTTCATCTCCAACGAATCGGAGCTCCGGCACAGAGGATGGTGCTTCTTATCCATGTTGTCCTCCAACTCGAGGGAGTCTGTGCTGGTCTCCATGATGTTTCCCTCCTTCTGTACAGGTACGTCCTTCATCTCCTCTTGCTTCAAGCCGGGCATCGCCGGCGCTAGCGCGCCCATCTTCTCGGCGTCGGTGATCTCTATCTGCGAGATGTCCTCCGTGGTGTCGTCCTGCCGGTCGAACTTCTCCACGTTCGACTGTGCTATGCGTATGATCTCGTCGATCTCCTTGATCCGCTTCTCGTAGTCGTCCGACCCGGACGTGCTAGGGTTGAACGAGCCGGCGGCGCTGGTGTCGGCCCTCGGCCGCGGCAGTCCCTCCAATTTGTACCTGTTCTCGGGGCTCTCGTGCTCCAGCAGGTCCTCCTCCTCCCTGGCCCGCAGCTCGATCAGGTGCGCCTCCCGGCAGGCCTTCTCCAGGCCCTCGAAGTCCTTCAACGACGACAACGACACGTCGTCGCCGTGCCCGGATCGGCTGGCCACGTACTTTCTGGGAAGACTGCCGTTGTTCACGGAATCGTGGGAGCCGCATTGGAGCTTCTTCGAGTTCTCGGCGGCCACCGCGCTCTCCAGGTTCTCGAACTCCTGCAACGAGCTCAGGGATATATTGTCGTGATCCGCCGGCCTGACGAAGTACTTCTTCCCGGCCAGAATATCGTAGTCGGGGGTGCTGCCCAAACTGCCGCGCATACTTCCCACGCTCCCTATGGACTCCTTGTGGCTACCGAGGCTGCCGAAGCGGCTGCTGCCGGCCTCGAAGTCGGTGATCTCCTCCTCCTTGATGTCCTCCAGTGGGCCGCGATCGTACTCGATGTCGTAGGCACGCGGGTCCGCGTGGAACTGCATCTCTATCCACTTCTTGCCGCCCTCGTACTGCTCCTCGTCCGAGTACGACTGCGAGTACTGGTCGTCGTTGGACGCTTGCGGCGGGCTCTCCTCGGACTCGAAGTCGAACAGCTCGTTGTTCTTGGACGTCTGGCTCCCGGACACCTGGGAGTCCTCTTTAGGTTCGGTGATCATATTCTCCAGATCTCTGTCGTACTGCTTGCTGGTCGTTTGCGGTATGGTGCTGATGCAGATACTCTTGCCCTCGGAGTCGTACTCCTCGGCCTCGCGGCCGACCTCCTCTACCACCACGAAGTCATCGATAATGTCCGGCTTGTCGACCATCTCGAAGGAGTCGCTGTCTGGTGAGTGACGGTCGATCTTCTCCTTCCCTATCACCGTGTCCACGGACACGCCCGAGGCCGAGGACGTGGACATGCTCGCCTGCTGCATCATCGACAGCGTCGATGCCTGCGCAGACATCTCGGGACTCTCGCTCAACGCTCCCGCGCACTTCTGCTCCGCAGCGTCGGCTTCGGGTATCTGCGCCTCTAACTCGGTCTCCGTGTCCTTTTCGGTGGTCTCTAGGGTCTCTATGTCCTTCTCAGTGATCTCCACGGTCTCCGTGTCCTTCTCAGTGGTCTCCACGGTCTCCGTGTCCTTCTCAGTGGTCTCCACGGTCTCCGTGTCCTTCTCAGTGGTATCCATGGTCTCCGTGTCCTTCTCAGTAGTCTCCACGGTCTCCGTGTCCTTCTCAGTGGTATCCACGGTCTCCGTGTCCTTCTCGATGGTCTCCGTATCAGACACCTTCTCCTCAGTCGTCTCAGCTTCGGTCGCGGCTTGAATCGAGCTCACCTGGGTGCACACGCTCTGCACGCCGTCTTCGGTGACCCTGGACGTCATTATATCCACAGAGTGAAGAGCCCCGGGCGTAACCGTCGAGGTAGACGTAGCAGAGTCCACGCCCTTGGCGTCTTCTGGCATCGATTCTTCCAAACCCTCGGCATCGAGGCTAGCGTCGCTGTCCAGTACCTGCATGAAGATCATCTCCGACGACCTCTTCATGCGATAAGGTACATGGCTGTCGATCTTGTCCATGGACTCGTCAATCGGCATGTCGCTGCCCGAGGAATCCGACTGTTCCGTCAGCTCGTCTTCGAGGTCGCTCTTGAGATTCTCCTCCGCTTCTTCCCTCTCAGCATCGGCCTCGGAAGCCACCAGCGTCTCGGATAATTCACTGGTGCTGTCGATGCTGCCCAGGTGGCCCGAGCTCAACGACGCCAAAGACTTCATGGACTCCCGCGAGCTCATAGTGGTGGCCGCGGTATGGTAGTCTTGGGAAGTCGGTTTAGAGGACGTGGAGTGCTCGATGGACATCACCGCTGTCTCGTACTCCGAGGCTGTCCCCGACGGCATCCCGCAGGATTGCATTGCCTCCACGTCGGAAGAGCTGGGTCTGCTGCCGCTACCGTACTCGTAATCGCAGGATTGATAGTTGCTGCTGTCGCCTGAACTGGAACCAATGTCCGCCTCGCTCTCGGAGGTGACCGCCCTCTTTGACGACCTGCCAGGCTTCTGGCGTCTCCTCAGCACCGGCCGCGGCAGGGCCAGAGAAGAGCTTTCGTCTTTATTGTCTACGTCCGAGCCGGACCTGCTGGTCGGCCTGGGGCTCGGACGATCCTCGTCGTCCTCTCTTGTATCTTCGTGGACGGTTATCGCAGTCTCTATGTCAGACTTATCGGTTTTGATCACAGGTAGCTCCGTTCTAGGGTGCGCTTGCTCCTCCATACTACTGGGGGCGGGCTCCTCTACGTCCGTTCTGTATTCAGTCCTCTTTTTCTCCTGGGATTTCGATGTGTCGCGCAGCTCTTCCTTCGGCGAGCCGCTGCTCGCCGCTTCCGCGTCGCGCTCGGGGGCCTGCTCGCGGGCACGCTCGGGGGATGGCGGTTTGTATAAAAATGGCAAGTCGTTCGGGATGGACTCGGGTTGCAGCATGAACTGAAACTCCGATGGTGAGTCTTTTATTTGAATGACAGTCTCGCTGTTCTCGTTTAACTCCTCTATTAGATCCTGCTTCGCCGCTTCTAAGGACTCCTGCACCTCGGCGATCTCCTTCTTAACTACCTGGTCTAGAACAGTTATGGCGTACCGCGCGCTTAAATCGACGCTAGAGAGATCCTCTTTTTTTATTTTAAAGGCACAAGTGTTGGAAGGAACTGTCGTCGATCTTCCAGGCTTATCGGTCTTCTCCGTCGCTTTCTCTATATGCCTCTTGTAGTCCTCGCCGAACGGTTTCATCTTCGATAGATAACTCTCTGTCCAGTCCTTTAACATGTCGTCCACGCGTATCCCTTTGTCGGGCCCAGTCACTTCTTGAGCTGCTTCCTCCTTCGACGGTTGCGTCGTGTTCTCTAGTTTCAGCTCTATATCTGGTCTAGTAACTGGTTGACTTACTTTCTGCTTATCCTCCACTTTAGACACTTCCTCCCTGGCTTCTTCGGGAGGCTCCTCAGTCTTTGTTTCCTCAGCTACGGTCTCGCTAGCCTCCTCTTCTACCTCGCGAGACTCCTCTTCGTGCTTCTCCGATTCATCCTCCTTCCTCCGCACTTCCACTACCTGTTCACTCAACTCTTCCTGCCGCATGCTCTCCACGTACTCTTTAATGGGCATTTTCGCGTCGTATTCCCGCTGCAACGTATCTATTAACTCCTGACAACTAACGTCTAATTTGTTCTCTACTAATTCGCTTTCAAAGTCCTGCTCGCTAACAGGAATCACCGTGAACTTACTTTTGCTGGCTGATCCAAGGCCATCCTCTAGGGCGGCCTCTTTCGTCGACTCTATCACGCTGATGTCCTCCGTGGACTTCGTGCCAGACTCCTGGTCGTGATCCATGGACCCGTCTTGGGATGACAATCGTTCTTTCTTGCGCATCGACTCGTACGCCTCCAGTTCCTGGTTGAAGATCTGGGACGGCTGTAGCGTCTCCGATATCTCGATCTTCTCCTCGCCGATCATCCAGCTGACCGGCTTAATCTCAAGACCGGGAGCCTTTGTCCTCGGAGAAACCAGGGGAGGACTCTCGATCTCGAAACTGTCCGCCCGCTTTGGCACCAATATCTCGTGCTCCTTGTGCGCCGCGCTGGGAATCGAAGGCTCCTGAACCAGAGAGTAATCCACATTTGTGTCTTCCGACACGGTGCTGGGGCTGATGGTTATATCACGCTCTTCAGCGGCCCTCTCGAACGAGTCTGTCTCCGCGCTCTCGCGCAACGATGGGATCCCCCTGCTGGTCTGCTCAGATATCTTCTGCTCGTCCGTCTCCAACGAAGGCACGTCCACGGAATCTTGCCTGGATTGGCTCTCCATGCCAGGTTCAAGGATCTCTAATACCCTGGCGCCCGAAACTTCAGACACCATCTTATCCTGAAGAAAACTCCCGTCGCTGTGAGCGTCCCTCCGCAATTCCACTTGACTGCTCGACCTGTCCGATCGGACCTTCTCAGACTGAGGGCTTAGGGTTGGCTTGGACATATCTTCCAGGTCGTTTGTGTCGATATCGATGGTCTCCTCGAAGTCTATCTGCTCGGATATGCTACTAGGACTCATGGTGATGTCTCTGTCTTGCAATCTAGCCAACGACGACGATAGAAGAAGACTCTCTTCCTTCTCGCGTGGAGAAGATTCCTCGTCTTTCGTTATGTCTTCGCTGACGCTTATGCTGTCTCTGGTGGACTTATCGTGCAGCTCCTCCTGTATCGATGACCTTAGCCTCGGCGTCTCGGCTAAGTCTTGGTCCACTTTACCTGCGTCCGCTTGCTTGTCCGCTGACTTCCTCATTATACTTTGGAATTTGCGTGTCAAGTCGTCAGCCAGCTTCTCGTGGTCGGTTTCAGTGCTCTCCCTCATGATCTGCTCCAGATAGCCTTTACTAAGCAGCTCTGCCTTTAGATCCTCGGCTGACTTCGCCTCGAGCTCACTTTCGATTGATTGGATCAAAGTTTCCGCTATGGTGCGCGCCTCGATCTCTTTAAACTTCTGCCGCTGCTTCTCCTCTAGACTCTCCTCCTCTTGAGGCACCTCCTCTTTCAACAGGTCCTTCTCTTCCGCTGCCTTCTCACTCGGTATAAATTGGATCACGTCGAAACTCTCTTTAGTCTCTTTATGGGAGTCGCTTTGAGCAAGCGTCTCAATGTGATCCGTATCTGTGATAGGTTTGAAGGTCCTTTCTTCCGTTATCTTCTCGTCCATCGCGCCGTCTTTAACAGCCTCCTCAGAAATGTCTTTCTTGATTCGAATGGCCACGTCTGCGTCGCTCTCCCTTTGAACAGTACTGCCCACTTCATGCGTTGTGGTTCCATCTTCGTCCGACAACTTCTTAATCCTTTCTTCCTTCTTCGTCTCAGCTCTTGATTCCGACGCGCTCGCGTCTATTACTTCCCGAGTGTCGGTCATATTCATGGATAATTTCTGAATGGCGGTTCTGTCTAATTCCTCGTGCTTGCTTGTCTTCTCCTCCAGCGTTTCAGTCGGCGATTCTTTCTTCATTTGCGACTCCGAGGACTTCTTCTTCTCTACGCGCTCCGTTTCCTCGAGAGTAACTATCTTGTCCGTACCGCTGGAGATTTCTGAAGACACTACCTCTTTCTTCTCTAACGTACTAGAGCTCTTGTGGTCGATCTTTGAAGTAACAGTGGTGAAGTCACTCTTCGCGCTATCCATGCCCTCGAACATCTTGAAGACTTCTTCGGGATCGGTGAAGGTTTTAGAAAAAGTTTGTGTTTCACTCTTCGTGGTCAGATGTTCCTCTAACTTCGAAGTCACCTCTTCCTTTTTAATGTGTATATCTTTCTTCCCAGGCTTTTCTGACGCCGGCTTAACGTCGAACACGCGTTTAGGAATTCGAGACTCGAATTCTTTCTTTTTACTCGCCAGAGAAATATCTGACGCTTCTGCGATTGAGACAGCTTCGGGTTTACTTGCAACTTGCTTGGCTTCTGCAGGTGATTTAGCTTTCACTTCTTTTTGACTCTTATCTGCCTTTGTCGTTGAGACTGGAATACGGGATTCCTTCTTAATATGCTTTGTTTCAATTTCTGTTACCGGTTCTTCTTTAGCGATTAAAGTCTCTTCGTCCTCCTTGCTTTCTTCTTTTATTTCCACCTCTTCCTTTGTAGCTACCTCAATGAAAGGTTCAAGTTTCTCCAAGCTTTCGAGCCTTGTTTCCTGGTCGACCGATGTCACCTCCTCGCGAGCTTCAGCTTCGGCCCGTTTTCCTTCCTCAAGAAACTTCTGTATTTCCTTCTGAACTTCCATAGAAGAAATTGTTTCAGGCATATGCTTCTCAAATATCTCCCTTTTTACTCTGTCTGCAGAAATTTCACTGAACGCTCCTACGCCGTCGCCCGTTCCTTCTATTTGAACAGATTTCAGCACTTGCTCCTGGACCAACGTGCCATCTTTCTGCACTTTGTAAATTATAGTGGTCTCCTCTGTTATAATCTGCTTTCCACTCGATTTTTCCTTAATAACTTCTTCTGTTTTGATCTCTGGCGTTTCAGCTGTTTTTCGCTGCAAACTGACGTCTGTAACACGCCGTTCCACCTCCTCGCGGCTTTCTTTTTCACCATTCACAACTTCTCCTTCTAACTTCGTATCTGTAACAGACTTTTGCGTGTCTCCCGGTTCCTTTGTGACTTCTTGCTTAACACTTACTTCTGTGAGAGATTCTTCTATCCCCTCTACTTTTCCTTCTGCACCCTCTATCATTTCTTCTTCTACTCTTTTTATTAATACAGGTTCTCCCATTTCTACCTCTCTTTTCTGTAAGTCTTTCAAAGTTTCTTGCTGCACACTTCCATCTACAAGGGCTTCTTTTACCTCCTTTTCTGTTTCTTCAACGCCCTCCGTCATTTCTTCTTTTATTCTTACATCTGTGATAGGTTCTTCTACTTCTAACTTTTCTTTCTTTATATCTTTCAGAGTTAACTGTTGTGCACTTACGTCCACAACAGGTTCTTTCACCTCCTCTCGAGTTTTCTCTGATTCTTCTGTTATTTCTTCTTTTATATGCACTTCTGCGACAGAGTCTTTCACTTCTTCCTGCTCTTTCTTTATATGTATAGCTTCTTGCTGTGCACTTATGACTGTAAGAGGCTCTTGCACCTCTTTTTCTTTACGTTCCGCACCCGTTTTCACTTCTTCTGTCACACTTACTTGTACAATAGACTCTTTTACTACTTTCTGCTCTTTCTTTGCATCTCCTACAGTTTCTTCTCGTACACTTACGTCTGTACGAGATTGTTGCGCTTCTTCCTGCTTTTCCTCTGTATCTTTTATGTGTTCTATATGCATTTTTTTAAACATATCTGAAATTTCTGAATGTTGTTCTTGAGTGGTATCTGTTACTTCAATTTTTTCTTCTTTAATGTCTAAAACTTTTGATTCAACCGGTTCTTCTTTCATTAATGCAGCACTTTGCTCTATCGTCTTTGCGTCTTCCACTAGTTTAACTGCTCCTTGCGATTTCTCTTCGGCAACTTCCACTATCTGCTCTACAGATTCTTTCTTCTTTATTGTAACTTCGTCAGCAACGTCTGCGATCTTCACAATCTTCTCAGCATCTCTCTGTAACTTCTCAGGCTCGTCTATTTTTTCCGTTGCAACTTCAAGGGCGGATTGCTCTTCCCTTTCCTTGCTCAACAATTCTTCACTATCTAACACGCGTGTATCACTTACATATTCCTGGAGCTCCTTGCTCTCATCCTTTTCCTTCTCGTCCTCGGAAGACAATTTCTTTAGCTCTTTCGTCTCGTCTTCTTTCTTGTCCTTCTTGTGTAGAATAATAACTTCTGTACTCTCCTCGAATATCGTCTCCTCCATCACCTCGCTCGTAGACTTCTCGTCGTCGTCCACCTTCTCCTTGTCGCTCAACCTGGTTTTCGTTAGCTTCTCTTTCTTGAGCTTCAGCGAGTCTTGGTGCTGGAACTTGGGTGTAGGATTAGTCATCTCCTTTTGTATCTGCTCCTCGAAGTAGTGAGCCTTCTCCGCTACGGAACACTCGGAGATGTCGGGCACGTTCAGATCCTCGAGCGTCTCGGACTTCTCCAGCTGCGGAACGTTCTCTGTGGTATCCTCTGTGACAATGTTCTGCACGCATTCGCTGTCGCTTTCATTGTCCGTTAACTGCGACGTCCTCGACACTTCGGACTCTGACCGCTGATAACTCTCCCGCTTCCTCGATATATCTTCCCAGAATTTCCTCTTCTCGGAGTACGTCTGCCTCTCAACGACCGGTGACAGATCTTGCTCTTGCCCGACTACTTTACTGGGATAACTAGCATCTACAGATTCTAGGGGAGAAGCCGCTTTTTGCGCAAGGGATTCGTGAATAGTAACAGCATCTAGAACAACCAAGAATTATGCTCACATTACTTTTTATTAGATAGGTACATATGACGCATAGAATACATTGCGTATATTTACAATCTCGTCCATAGGTTCATAAGATTATGCGACCAAACATCTATAACGAACACTTTAGAGCTCCTCTCGCGAGACCTCTTTCAAACGTTATCAACAGAACGTTATCGTAAACTCTATTACTGTACATACAACAATTTACTTCTAAAAGGAATACAATTTCAGAACGATCAATCATCAACAATACTTCTCAACGTGAAACATGCACGCTACGCGTATAATCGTAATATACGTAATTCTCAATTGCTTTAAAGACTATGAAGAGTGCTCTCTCTCTCTCTCTCTCATTTCTTTCTGTCTCTAATCAATATCCTTAGACATTAGTAGCCTTCAAGCTTTAAAATTAATATCCCATACGGTTGTCTATGATAATGTTGAGGACGGCAGTTCTGTCTGCAAGTATAAGTATAGAAAAGTGTGTTAATACCAAGTGACAATGTTAAAGCAAGCATTTGCTCATCAACAAATCCTCGTTAAACATCAGTACGCAATCCGCGTTCTTGTTTCGTCGTTTCTAGATTTTCCCAAGTTAAGTCCCGGCTTGTTAAATTCGTCTACTTCCTAGCGTCGACTTCTACTTGTCGACACTTTCGACGTTCTAACACAAGCAGCAGAAATTTATTCCAAAGCGTGGTGCAAAAAAGGAAAACAAAAGTTCTCAAAGAAGATTTAGTTACGAACGTAAGAAAAAGAGAAACTACTAAATTTACAAAGAAGCGCATGCAGATTTCATTCTCTAACTAAGTTTACCGTCTGAAATGCTCTATTTTTACAATTACACGTAATTATTTTCCATGAAGTTTTCCTCTGACGCCTTTTAAATGATGACTGGATTCCTCAACCTACGGATTACACTCGGACGAATGTACAACCACCTTGTAATTATTTAGAATCCATATGCATGTGTAGACACGAGATGGTCGTATCTTGCAAATTCATGCCCTTACCCCGGATATGTTCTAAATTACTCTACTCGATCTGATCAACATCCTCAACATCAGTATGACAATCGCTGGCTCCGTCTTCGCTAATATCCTTAACCGTTAACATATTTTCCACCTTATTAATATTCCTCATAATAATCTGAGACGCTGTAAGAACGTCCAAGTCTTCGAGTATCTCCTTCTGACTATAACAAGCTTCCTGTAAATCCTCCTCGTCGGACACGTCCATATCCTCTTCATCCGTATCGATATTAGTCATGACTACAATATCCGGCGTGGTACTACACAACTTGTTCTCTGGGATCTCTTCGCGGTACATTTTATTCCTTATCTCCACGGAAAACGGCCCGTCGCCTTCTTTAGTCATTATAGTCTCTCCGCTGTAGTCGCAGAATATGTCGGACCTCGGCTCCACGTAAATCATCGTCTGAACTTCGTCTTCGCCCTCGAAGTCCTCGAGATCCGTGTCGCCTTGGCAAGGGCTTTCAGCGACCTTAAGAGTCTGATTCTCCTTCTGCTCGGCCTCCGTTTCACTCGCGTAAATCTCGTCGACGTCTGTGAGATTATCGACGAAGCTGTTGCGCCGAGAGGTTTCCACGTCCGGTGAAAGAAGATTGGAAATTTTATCGAACCCGTTCTCAGCCCCCGCGTCATCTGGTATCACAGAAATCACTGGCCCTTGCTGAGCGTCCGATGAATGACTCGATACTCGAACGTGAGAGTTGATCGCCGTCAACTCTCCTTCAGAATCGCTGTCAGAAAAATGTAACGACGTGTTATTGATCATCGCATTCAGCTTCCTTCGCGTCGACCTCGCTTTACGCTTCACTTTCGTTCTCGACGGGCTTGGGTTTTCGACAATCACGGACGGCGATTGATTTTTATCCAGGCTCGTAATCACTCCTGCCTGTTGAGTAACTTGCTCTGAGGTATCTGTATCTGGCATGGATTTCTCCGTGGATGATAGACTCTGTTGGTTCGCCGCCAAAATATTACACTCCATCTCCACTTTTTCTTTTCGTCGCTCACTCGACTCCTCCATGACGAAGGAGAACTTTCTCGATCGGCTACTTCTTTTTTTGTTTTACGATTTAGCGTGCAGATCTTAAGTGCAAATTACTAAAGAACTTAAAAAAACCTGAAACTGAAAATCGAAAGGAAAGTGGAAATTAATGTTTAAGGTGAACAGAAATCACAGTGGATGTATGAGACAGATTTTGAATAAACGAAATAAACAGAAAGATGCAAGAATTGTCACTCGGTTTAAATAAAGTAAACTCACGTTTATAGAATCGTGCCAAGACGATACTCAAAAGAAGATAGTGTCTAGAAATAACGTTTCCAGCAGTGGCTCAGAACAAACTAAACAAGTTTGTCACGGCTACCTCGACAGTTTGTTGATACTGTTATATGTATAATTGAATTAAAGAAGCCTTACTCGACGCTTAAGCCGTAAGCAGATTGATTTTCTCCGCTTCCACGGAAATAGAATTACAATGGAATTTCACAAGCTTGTTTCCAATTGAACCGTTTCAGAGAGAATACTTCCCCAACTCAGTAATCAGATTCATCAAACTTACAAATATCAGTCACTGCAGTACTCTTCTTATTATTCATTCAATCGCAATATCACGAAATTAGAATTATTAAAATGATCGGTATCCAACAACTAACCGATATTTTCTTTTTTTGCACCTTCTACTTTGAATGTTCGATTAAAAATAGCACTTCATTCGATACCATTGTGAAGAAAAAGACCTATATTCAAAGTGTTCATGAATATGCTACGAAAGCTCTGTGAAAGTTGCTTTTCTCTCTCGTTACTCTAACATCATCATCCATTCGATTAAAGGAGCTAGAAGTGAAAACGTCATACCTGATCGTTCTTTTCGCAGAGCGTCGCTAATGAGTTTCTTTTCGGTGGGTGAAGCGTCCTTAGGTTCGTCGCTTTTCTCTTTCTGCTCCATCTTGTACTTTAGCTCATAAGAATCTATCTTTTGATTAATGATATTTGAGTCTTCGTAATCTGCGACAGAGAGATAATAACGTTGTGATATGCGAACAGGAACATCTCCGTTAGATATAAGAATACTCGAGCTCCTCACCTTTCGATTTCTTCTCGACTTCTGCCTTAGACGTAATTTCTGGAAGAAAGATATTTAATACGCAAATCGGTTGCTGAGGCGGCTCTCCTTTGGCGACCTTCGGCTCTCTCATGAAGAGCATCCTAGCTACAGGATCTAATAACGGATCTTTTACTTTAACATGGAAAGACAAACGGTTCTGACGGAATGCTCTAAAAGTGAACTTCAACTGTACACCCGACTTTGTCACGGGCACCAGATTTCCACTGAACTCGATGTAGAGATCCTTCCCATCGAGAGCCTGTACGACATAGAACTCCGTTATTTGTAACAATTTTACATAATCACGTATTTGGGCATGCTACGTCGTTTCTAATTAAAGGGGGAGCCCTATTTAGGACGCTAGGAATAAGGTGATCCTTGGGATTTTTTTCTAAGAAACTGTCGAGCGGATATTTTCCAAACTTTCAGGGTATTTTAGTTCACATTCAAACAATAAAAATTCATTTTTACGTTACAAAGTGTTCGGTAGAAATGGAGATATATGAGCACGTTCGTTAGGACTCGCGCGCCGGAGTTGCAAATTGGCGATTGTAATTGTGGCCCTATTTCTTCCCTGAAATAAAAAAACCAAGGGTTTTCTGAAATAAAATATGTTTATTTCAGGGAAGGAATGGGGCCACCATTACAATCGCCAATTTGCAACTCCGGCGCGTGAGTCCTAACGAACATGTTCATATATCTTCATTTCTACCGAACACTTTGTAACGTAAAAATTATTTTTTATTGTTTGAATATGAACTAAAATACCCTGAAAGTTTGGAAAAGATCCGCTCGACAGTTTCTTAGAAAAAAATTCCCAAGTATCCCCTTATTCCTAGCGTCCTAAATAGGGCTCCCCCTTAAGTGCAGTTGGATCTAAATGATAAAATGAACGATATTTACTTCAACGTCGCGGCTTTTCACAATCTCAACGAATTCCTCTTGCTTCTCCAAAGTGTGCATCCCTTCTTTCCCATCTGTCATACACAATATTCTTAACGTCGCTTCGAGCACGTCCATTCGCTTTGAGTAGATTACAAAACTACGTAAAAGAGAAGGTATAAATTGTTTATCTGCTGGATCGCAATAGTAAATCACAGTTAAATAATAACACTCACTTTATAATGTACGGTACGTATAAGGATTCCTCATACAATTCTGTAGCCATTTTTGGGACTGCGCTTATGTTCCGACAGTCCATTAGCCAAAATCGAGCAGAGACCGTTGTAGTGAACGACACTCTGTCGTTCATAAATGTTAGTGGCGTGGAGCCAGTAACATCCTCCCACTGTGACTCGCTTGTACCACCTACGTTTAAAGTGTAGCCAAATAAATGTTAGCTGCGAGCCTCATAAGATTCATATAAAATAGATATAGCACTTCAATTATCCACTTACCTGCGATACTACACAATAGACGCAGCGTTGGCGTGTCACCTCCGTATTGGTTGATCATTCCCTTATTCGCAGCTTGAGGAACTGGTATCGTTAGAGTAATAGGTTTATGAAACTTCCGCCTTCTTGGCTCAATTGTTATCACAGGAGAAACAGCGACACAATTGCCAAGCAATTTTGCTGTAAGCTCTGCCGGAATCACATGAGCCTATAAGGAGCGAAACACATTTCATCGATCGTTCCTATTTAGAAAGCTTCCGTGTAACTTACCTGCAATCCAACTTTAATCTTCTTTGTCAACGCTCCCGGTGGGAAAACTGCTTGAACATGATTAGCTACGCTCGATATTAAAATGCCACCCTCGGCGCCGATTACGTGGACCTCCTGCTTAATTCTTGTCACTGCGGCAAAGTACTGGGGAAAGTCTGTCGTTATTATGCGAGTGATTCTACCAGAATGAAGGGCGCTCATTTGTGGATCTGTGAAACAAGGATGATTAGATTCTTATTATTTATAAAAGGTTCGGTCTCTCGTGTATTAAACGTACCGTGCGGTGTGTTTAGCAATGTATCGTCGTTATCAACAGAATTGTCATGCTCCTTCCAAGTCTCTCCATTCTCGCTCCTAAGAATGATGATCTCCCTTCCTCTGCCCCGGATGGATGCGAAGTGTGGTATGTCGATTAAAACAGGCCTGGAATAATATTTATCGTTTGAGTGAATAATTTGTCGCTGGAAGTGTTTGAAAAAGGAGTACTTACCCTAAGAAAGTTGCGCCAACTGGTCCCATCTCTATGATACGGGTCGCTAAAGCCTCGCCCTCCATTAGAGGAGGAGGATTCGCTACTTTACTGGGCTTTACCAATCTGCACGTGACGCGAATTGGCATTGTCGCTCGGCGTGGTGGCACAATGATGCGCACTCCGCTGTGCCTACATCCTTTCATAGCACCTCCACGTGCGTCCACTAAGAAGCTCACTAGAAATCTAAGAAAACGGAAGGGAAGCTACAGATCTCTCAAGTCGAACAGTACAATCTTGTTATACGTATATAAATTTACTTACGATCTGAAATGAAGTCGCCTAAAAATAAAAACGAACTTCTTTAAGTTTGTAGCCAATTTGATAGAAAATTTATAATCGGTAGTACGTAAATGATTGTTACTTACCCCAGATTAAATCCATCAGTATCAAAGTTTTCTGCTAGACAGTAATTATTGCTTTGTGTAAACTCTTGTTTCTCTTCTTTTGTAACTGATAAAAAATGACTTTATAACTTACGCGAAACTAATTGCAGTATTCGAAGCTATAGAATAAGTATCTGCGTTTACCTTGCCTATGCACTGGGTCGTCTCTTGTAACATCGATAGGTAGGGAATCGTCTCTTAAACTTTTCATTAAGTCTGCCGTAAGGTAGCGATATGGTTGTTCGCTGATCAGCGCGTCTGAACCTAGGAGGCGAATATTTCTAACTTAAATAAACAGCACATTTGCAGAATCTGTTTAGTCTAGCGAAGTACTTTAATCGAACAGTCGTTAAAGAGAAATATGTATACCTCCTTCGTCGTCAGAATCAGACATGAAACTTGTTTCTTGTATACTTTCAGGCGCGATAACTTTATACTTCTCTTCCCAGTTCTTATTATCGGGTGTCAATGTATCGTAAGACAGTCCTTTCAATACTTCCGTAACAGATATGTACCCCAGTTTCTGAGCTATATTTAATGCAGTTAAACCGTCCTGGAATAATTCGTATACTCGTCACACCGTTCACTTATTTTACTATGTTATTACACTAAGAACTTTCTAAGTTACTTAAATTGAAAAGAAGTGTAACACGCTTACGCTAGTCCTTGCTTTATGAGAAGCATTGCCTTCTAATAAAGCGGTGACAATGTGGGCATGACCCTGTTGAGCAGCCTGATGAAGCGCAGTATAATTCTGCTGAGTTTTCACATCAATACTCGCGTTATGCTTCAAAAGGAATCGAATCATTGAAAGATTTCCAAAATGCGCGGCTACGTGTATCGGTCGGTATCCGGTTTCAGTCTCACTCTCCACGTTCGCACCATTCTTCACAAGGATGGAAGCTACCTTAATGAAATCCTCTTGAGCGCATAGATGCAACGCGGTGAGACCATTCTAAGCAGAAAATCAATGTTAAAGTCCAGTGGTTGGTAATGTTTTCATTTGTGGGCTTCACTGCATGCTTTTTACCTTCGATTTGTGATCAGGATCAGCGCCGTGTTCGATTAATAGATTTGTCATGTCGTAGTGTCCTTTCTGCGCACTTAGGTGCAACGGTGTAAAGCCTGCTTTGGATTCAGCATTGGCGTTCGCTCCATTTTCCAACAGAGTAGATGCAATGTCCATCTAAAGATTCATACATTAATTAAATTTTAAGGGACCTAAAATATGTGTTGAAACTTTACCTGATTTTTACGAGCAGCTATATGTAGAGGGGTATGTCCATTTTGCGAAGCGAGGTGAGGAGATGCTCCCTTCTCTAGCAAAAGATTCGCGACATTCGGATGATCGTAGTGGCATGCCAGATGTAAAGGAGAAATGTCGTTCTGAAATATTTTACATTTACTGTATTATAATCTATGCGACGGTTAATAAAACTTGTCGTGAGAAAAATTTAACAGATATTCAATGGAAAATTTATATACTAATATTGATATCGATGAATTTACACAAACCTTTCCTTGCGCGTCTAACTTGCTGTCCCGTTGTAAAAGTATCTTCGCGACACTCATATTGCCATACTTAGCCGCTATATGTAAAGGCGTAAAACCGTTTTTGGTTGTCGCCTTAAGAGAAGCATTATTTTCCACAAGAATAGTTGCTACCTGAATATCAAAAATATAAACTCGATTGAAAATGCATTGAAAGCTTCAAAACTGTGTTCTTAAATGTGTACTCTTCGTTCGCTAAAACACTTAAAATAATATAATAAACTAAAATTAACTAAACATACATAAAGGCTACTTATAATTATTAAGTAAAATCAACTACAGCAGCTCTATAACTTATAATGGAAATAATACATAGCTTACCTTTGAAAGACTAGAAATAATGAGGTTTATGGAAACTACGTTCACAGTTTACATTATGCACAACACAAAAAAACAATACACTAAATAAGTTACGAATAACACAAATGAAATTATCTCCTATAAAACGGTAAGTACATCTGATAACAGTGTCCTGTAAAAATCAGTTTACACACGAAAGTGAAACTAAATCTCAGCGTAAATACAATCTTGGGATAAAAATAATAACGATACCATTAATTTCTAAAACTGTTACGCCAAATGCATGCAAAGTATAATATTGAAATAAGGCAACATAAAAGATAATCAATGTGACGAAAGATTTTATTAAAATTCAATACATATAAACAACATAAAATATACTGAACATAAACAAAGCTTTATTAACAACATATGAAGATGAAACGTTGATGACGAAGGAAAATATGCGATAAGAAAGTAACGAATTCCTGCGATCACAGGGCCTACATAAGGTACTCGCGGTGCCGCGTCCAAAACAAGTGTAATCTACTCTGCGCGCTGATATAATCCGCGATTTTTGTAAATTCTTTGTACATTACCTCCTCCTGACCTTCCTTCGCAGCAATATGCAACGCTGTATACATATCTTTCGTCGTGGTGTCAACGGCAGCGCCATGTTGCAGCAGTAACATAACGATATCGATATTTCCTAATCGTGATGCAATATGAAGCGGCGTTTGTTGTTCCTGCAAAAGGTGATAGATCTATACTGCAGAATATCGTAGTGCGTACCTCGACGATAGATTAATAATCATTACGGTGGATGTGTGAGATGATATGCATAGATTAGAATAAGCAACGATAACGTAATATCGACGGCAGATGTAGAGAGAAAGCGGAAAATAAGACTGGTTAATGGAATGCATGAGATTTGTTAATAGTAATGAACGCATGAGTGATCATTTATGTGTACACGTATTTATAATTATCGCAAGTATTATTCACGCATTACTTACCCGTGCACGAGCATCGACTTTAGCCCCGTTTCTTAATAAAATTCGAATAATATCTGTTTGATTAGATCTAGCTGCCAGGTGCAGGGGTGTTTCACCCCTAACAGTTGGCACATCAGGATTGGCTTCGTGTTGCAGTAGAAATATCACGATATTCATACATCCCATAAAACTGGCCACATGTAAAGGAGTCAGTCCAGACTGTAAAATATACACAGATGTTCCATTAGAATTCTAAATCTACGACTCCAAGATCCTCGAAAGAGTGCTTTTCGAACAGAGGATACATAGAAATGATCATCTGCATTGGTTATAACAGCATCTATTAACCAGTCTTGTATCAACTAAAAAAATCAGTTGGCTCCTACAATTTCGATTAAAAGAACTCTGTCCAATCGCAAGATCAACTTGGTGTTACCAAGTGGGAAGCACACAATGAAGCTAATTCAGCCACAGACAGCGTTCAGTACGCTGTGTGGTTGAACTGGCCTCATCATGCTTTCCTCTTTCTTCTATTTAAAAGAATTGCATTCTTAAAACATTCTTGATCTTTCCAGCCAAAAAAAAAAATTGCTGGTGTTAGATAAAATGCTCATCATATGGTCAGTTTTTATTCATCTCCCCAAAATTGAGAGATAATTTACCCTGGTCACTCTAGGCGAACATAATTGAGAAAGGAAATTATACACGTCGCAAATAAACAGAGTGCGCAGGAAGCAACCGGCACGAATAAGAAGTAATCCTCTATTACCTCGGTCGTGGACTCGATCGATGCTCCGTGCTTCAGCAAAAGCTCGACAACCTTTATTCGGTTCTTCTTGCAAGCGATATGCAGCGGCGTGAAGCCATTTAAGGCGCGTGCATTCGGGTCAGCTTTTCGGTCGAGGAGCAGCTTCGCGACCCTAACGTGGCCACAGTGCGCTGCCACGTGTAGTGACGTTAAATAATCGATCGTGACTTCGTCAACCGGTGCACGATGATACAGCAACACCCTCGCCGCGTCCACATGGTCCCCCTGCGAGGCCATGTGCAACGGCGCCAGCCCATTCTGAGAAGCACGTTTGATTGAACAATTAATCGAGCGTACCGTCTACGCGCGCCACTTTCGCCGTTCGTTTCTAGAATCGCTTTCAACGTAACGTTCTACGTACTTTCGTTCGTGCGCTGATAGGCGCGGAGTGCTCAAGAAGCGTGGTAATTACTTGCTCGTGTCCAGATCTAGCCGCACAGTGAAGCGGCGTTAAACCGTCCCTGGTTTTAGCATCGATTTGCGCGGAATTTTCTAATAATACTTTAACCATATTGTTTTTACCCCATTTCGCCGCTACGTGCAGCGGGCTTATATTATGCTAAATAAAAGAAACCAGAGATATATGAATACGCGGCCGCTGAGTATCTCGACGGATATAAGACATGCTCTGTGTAAAAACCTTCGCTAAGTAATTCACATCAGCGCCCCTCTTGATCAATAGACGGGCTATCTCCTCGTTCCCGTAATGAGCGGCGATGTGCAGGGGTGTGAAGCCGCTCTTCGAGGTAACGTCGGGTTTGTGGTCGTTCTGAAAGCAGGAGACAGCAAACATCGGCGGGTATAAAGCTTAACGTACTACGGTATAGAGAAGAATGCATTTAATCCCGTCGCCATTCACCTGTAACAGTAAATCGGCAGCCTTGCAATCATCTTTCTTAGCCGCTATGTGCAGCGCTGGGAGTCGGACTTTCCCTTTAGAATCGTTCTCTAAGAGCACACTGACCACCTTGTCGTGCCCTTGTTGCATCGCCACGGCAAGGGGGGTGAAACCATCCTGAACGATCATCGCGCGTTAAGTGGGATTGTTAAATCGCAAGTGGGGCGAGCGTGGAGATTACTCACCTCCGTTGCGAGGCTCTGGTTAGCTCCATTGCCGAGCAACAACTTGACAACTTGGTCGTGGTTCTCCTGAGCGGCCATGTACAAGGGTGTGAAGCCATTCTGCGACTGAATGTTAACCGCGGCTCCGTACTGAATGAGGATACTGACTATCTCCGATTGACCGGCTGGAATGCGGCGTATGAAATATACTCGTCCAACAGTTTTATTGCTCGTTGTATAAGACGCTTACCTAACGAAGCTATGTGCAACGCAGTGTTCCCTTTTTTCGTGGCCGCATCGACCCTAGCACCTCTCTTCAGCAATTCGGTTACTATCTCGACGTGGCCATCCTTCGACGCTAAATGCAAGGCATTTAAACCATTCTGCAACGCGAAACGTACCATTGGGATATGAACGGGGAGCAGGCAGTGCCGAATACTCACCGAATTAGCTGTGTTAATATCTAAATCGGTGTCGAGGAATTCGATCACTTTTTCCAGGTTCCCGGAACGAGCAGCGCGAAGAAATGCTGTCGTGTCGTCGGCCTAAGAAATAGATTTCGTAATTAAATGCGACTCAGGGCTTGTGGATAATTAAGGGTGAAAAATTGCAAGGGGGTTCTTTAAATATTTGGAAGAAGATTTGTACTTGGCAATGCTTAGTATCAATTGAAAAGGAGTTCTGTATTTACGCTAGTTTTTATACTAAGTGAATGAATATATATCGCACACAGCTTTGTTATACTTTACTGCATAGTCTTCGGACTAATCGCATTACTTATAGATTGATCGGGGAGTTTTAAAGAATTGGGTAGAGGGAAGACTCGAAACGACGATTTAAAAGCTGCACAATGTATAGCGTTAAAAGCAGCTGCAAAGGGGTAGTTGCAATTTAGAAATTCAAGCAGTTACGAAATCGTGACCAGCAGTGCCCCATTCTTGACCGCCTGAGTCACCCCCTCGGCATAAATTTGAATTCGAGGAGACCCAGCGCGGGGGTGGAAAAGGTATTTTGCAGGTAAGAATTCGACCTAATAATTTATCGCAGAATTCTCAACCCTGCATAATACTTAGGCATTCGTATATCTAGAATAATGTTAATATAAAACGGTACTAGTATACATTAGAGTTTAATGCTTGTACAAGCGTTACAAAAGCTCCAACAAGGCGTCCTCTTGTAAAACCACCCTCTTCCCGTTCACCTACTCGCAAACGACACGCGACACTATTTTTAGTCCGCATAATAAGCCGTAATTGCGTTACAGCATCGCGAGGGGAGGAGATGTCTGACACCCAGATCCAACCGACGCAGTTTACACGTTACAGTTCACCGTGACCTTCGCCTCATCGTTCTACTTTCTTACCCCCCCATATAAATCTGCTTCTTCCCATAAACCTCGACCATCCACCTGCAAGACTCCCCCCCAGAGAAGCCTCCAACACAGCAACCGGCTCGCGTAGCCCTCCACCTTCCCATACCGTGGCACCTTGCTTACAATCATCCCCTCTCCCGGTCTCCCTTGTCCTCTATCAATAGCCATCGGGCGAGCACCGAAAAAAAAAAAACATCCTCGCTCCCCCGTGTATCCATCATCCCCTCGAAAGAGCAATTTCTCCGTGAAAAGAAAAAAAGCTAAGTCCTCGGCTACCTGATCCATCGAACCGTCGCACGGCACGGGGAAGCCACGAAATTCTATCGCCGCGTACACCCCGGCTGAAGTTCACACCCTTCGATCGCTCGGGGGTGGTGAAGGGTACCGGCAACATTCCGGCACTCGCCGATGGCAGAATCTACGCAGGGGCCATACCTGGCTAGTATTGTCCGTGACCATCGTGCCTCTACGCGGATCTAGACGCCCTGTCCTCCTCGATTTCTTTCACCTGTCCAGCGGCCGCCGGACACCGGAGTTACGCACACTTTTTTTCCCCGGCACGCGCGTCAAATCACCATTCATGCACTCCTGGAGGGTAACGCTGAAGGCAAACAGGAGCATAGGAGCCGCCCCCGTACGCCGGGCCAGGGCGCAGAATCGAGCGGCAACGATTACGGGGGAAAAACAGGGGTCGCGCCGTGCTGCCCTCCCCCGCCCCGCCCGCGCCGTTATCGTTGCGCGCCACCTGTCCTTGTCCGACGGCCGCCCGGGGGTCGCGGCTCACCACGGGGCGCGGGCGCGGGCGTGGGCGCACGCGCCCCCTATCGAAGCAGGTGGGATTGGGAGTGGGGGGGGGGCGAGTCTCTCGCTCCTTCCTCAGCCGTCTCTGTCACACTCTGTCCCTCCGCGTCGCGGTCACTACGCGATCCTACGCCACGATTAACCGGGTTCCGCCATGTGCGAATTATCGGCCGAGCAGAATCACCGCTGGCAACCGCTGGCTTCTGCGTACAGGGTGGCGCGTTGCTGATGGCGCAACCGGTCCTCCCGGACGTATTCCCGGTTGCTTTACTAAGGAGACACTCTATGTAGGAAGGATCAACAAGAGAAAGTATAATGTTTAAGGATTATGTTGAGAAAGAATCTCAAGTAGGAGGGGAAGTTATTTAGACGAGGCTGTTGTTTTTAGTGGAATTGTGGTTGAAAGCCGACGTACGGATAATTTTCGGAGTATTAGATGACACTTGTTAACTAGCTTTTCGGAGAACTGCTTCGAATGCTCCGCTTTCTTTAATGTCCGACATGAATTTCGGCTGGATTTAAGCGGCTTTCCAGTGGTATCGTAGCGATAGAGGAAGCATCTGAATTATATACAGTCTCTTGGAGCGTCAGGATTTGAAGCATGAGTGTGAGTGGTATTTTTAGATCGTTTGTTTCTTCGTTATATTACTTCGCACGATCTCGCCTCGTATAGCAAGCTATTTTTAATTTAATATTCTGAATATTCTTGCCCTCCGGAATCGTCATGCTTATGATTATTGTTTAACGATAATATTTAGCTACGTGTTCCAAGCGAGGTGGGCAGTTCAAACATGTTCGAACATGTATCGTAAGGCGTGATACTTGGATCGTGGTGGGTTAAAGAGAATCGTAAGGTCCACTGAATAAATGAAGTAATCGTTTATTAGTGTTATTACATTCCATTAAGTACACGTTTCCAGTGAAGGCGAACTACGTAACCGTTTCTCAGATCTGAAGGTTGTTCGCGATGCTTTGAATGAAATTACATGTGCTTTTACCTAACAGAACATTGTAGCTGGTTCGTAAACATTGAGAAGTCTGTTTCGATTAAGAAAGTAACAATATGTTAGTCGCGTGGATTATCTAAAAATAGTTATGAACTTCTTGGACACTGGAGTATCGCCAATATCGCGACATAAATACTATAACGCTAAGCATCGCGCGTCGCATTACCTTATATTGCTTAGCACCTTTGTGGAAAGCACAGTCATAGGTGCCGTTTTATGCAAAAACATGGATACTTCGGACGACACTATAGAGCTTGAATATCGTTACAAAACGACGCGTCGGGATTAATTATTCCATTAGGCAAGGTTCCCCGCAGTATTTTGTTTAGGAAACTGAAGAAACACATTCAGCTTAGTGTTGCGTCAAACGTGGGAAAGAAATGCTCAACATTTCTGATATGTTGCGGGTATTTAAGCTCAAACCGCGAGTCATAGAACACAGTATGTGGTAGATGTTATTTGCACACATTTTTCTTTTTACCTTTAACCTAATGATCGGCGGAAATGCTTCCTCTGTCGTCATTCTTAAATAATAAACTGTGTATTTCGTTTGACAGACTCTGCGTGTACGTACATTTTCTACGCCCCATGCTGAAAACGTAAGTCACAGGGGATATTTATAGCATTCTGTTTTATTCTCATGAACACCTTTGCTGCGCGTCTGCTTCGGTCATCTGTATATACATATGTTTATTTAACCCAATGGGACTGTTTAACGGTCCGTTTAATCATTTGTTTACTATGATAGTTATCAATTTGATATATGATAGTTATTAATTTTTTTACTATATATGATGAATATGTATATGTAGAATAAACAATATAAATTACAGTTCTCATGTTTTTAATTCATTCTTATTTTACATATCAAGTATAATACTGCGAGCTTGTATTACAAGTTTAAGTTACTAGATAAAGTAACTCTTCTCTTTTTTTATAAGTAAATTCTGTTTTAAAACCTTTTCCGCTTGAGTTATTTTCTCAAAAGAATTTTATGCTCAATTCCACCAAAAACTGATCGAAAAACTTGGAGTTAATGCGGATACATGGTGCCACCACTTTGGAGGTATATAGAGTATGTCGCTTGGTTTCAAATAAGCCATAAAACCTTTAGCATTGCTCAAATTCGGCCACTTCTTGTAATCCGGATTCAGAGGATCTACTTGCGCCGTGTTATTAAGTAATCGTGTATCGTATGGATACAGATTAGCCGAGTCCTCTGGAGAATACAGAATGACCTTTTTATATCCGAACACCTAAGAGATAACAAGTAATAATAGGAAGTATTTAATACAGAATATTTCGTAAGACATGAATCTGGAAACAGAAATTAATCCTCGTACCTGACACAGAAGATTATTTTTCGGATCGAAGTGCAGAGGCGAAACGGTTCCACCAGGCCCAAACCAGGCGTTTATGTCTGGCGGTTCTACTTCCTCGTCGTCTGTAAAATTGCAATATTCAGGTATCGTGAAATCGTCTTTCAACTCTGGAACCTACAATTAGTATCACAATAGTACTCAGCTTTTATTGGAAAATTTCGAGAGTTCAGAAAAAAGAAATGTAGAAACCTGATCGAACAGTTGATGTTGAGCCAAATATCCAACTCTGTTATCTTTCGCTAACACATGCTTCTGTAAAAATTCTGAGAAGCTAAGTAGCTGTTGCGACCAATCTTCATCGGTATAACGCGATCCAATTTCAATCGGTACTGTACGATTTCCAGCTACTTTATTCAAATAATTTAAATCTTGCCATCGCCGTAGGGCTTCCCAATGATTAATACAATCTGGAAATAGAAAGTAGACGCTTCTATAGTATCGAATTAAAACAGCATACCATTTCAGTACGTAACAATGAAATTACCTTTTAATATTGCTGGAACTTTTGGCTTGAATATTTTTTTATAAAATAACTCCATCGATGGTTCAGTGTAACGGGCAACTTCGCTAAATCCAGGAAGTGCAGAGTCAGGGAAGTTTATAGGATTAATAGACAAGTCGTTCGAAGCCAGCGTTTCCACTACAAAATGAAATAACACCAGCGTAATATAAAAACATAATATAATGGTTATAAATACTGTGTTTACCTGCACAATCGTTATTCAGTTTCGAAGCGATTTTTGGTAACAAGCGAGGCATATTTGGAAGAGGTGCTCCCAATAAAATACCTTTATCAATTTGTTGAACAGTGTTTTTGAACAAAGAAGGATTCTTTGCGAGGTCTTTGGTATCAATGCCGTATTGAAATTCCAGCAATACTACCTAGAGATATATTTATAAACGTAAATAGTAAAATAAACGTTCTAACAGTGATATAATTATAATACCTTTAAAATGGAGCACAACGAATAACAGTATCGATATTCTATTGGAACCGATTGCCAATACCCTGAATTTAATGTTTCCCATGTTCTATCTAAACAAGCTTCCAGCAGAATCAATGAACTTTCTATCCATTTTTTCGGCAGATCCCTTTTACAAGAAGTTAATTTGTTAAATAGAATAAATCATAGCGAGTATACTAGAAAGTTTTATGAAAATTTGCGTATACATCTCGTTTCCAGTGAGATTCTTTAATCTTTTCACAATTGTCATTAAATGTCTTTTCATCTCAACGGGTAAACAATTCTGCGAATTTTCTTCTAACGAGTCCCAAGGAATTAGACTCGTAGTAAACGTGTAATTGCACATTTTCTAAAAATGACATAGGTACATAGATTAGAAAACAGCAACAGTATGTATAAATATTATTTTACTTATAAGTAAAGCGTTTTCTTATACATTGATTTTAAATATGGCCACTGTACAATTAAATAGTCAACTATATAATACAACATTCTGCCTGTTAAAGATAACGATTTAACTCTGCAGAAACTTTCAATGAACACTATAGTAGTGTTTGTGATATAGAACGCTTTGAAGAGAAATGCTACGAGACACAAAGGGACGCAAGTGCCTGGACCGTTGCAGAGGAGTAGCTCTGGGCGCTCTCTCCATAAAATAGGAATCGATTGCAATGTTGCGCGGATAGTAGTATAAACAGACGTGTAATACGATTGATGAATTTCTCTGCTCCTGCGAATTTTTATTACTTTGTAGTCTGTATTATTCTCTTCCAAGTGTTCGATTTTTAACGCACTCAGCTCATCTGTGTCAGCTTGTACATATATTCTAGGCGAATAATTTTTAAAGTCTAGATTGTCAAGAACTCTTATCATTTCTCCGGTGTGTCCACCGGACCCTAATATTATCATTGTTTTAGCAGTATCGACACGAACGTTCTTTCTTTGCCTCGTCTGACATGGAAAAAATAGCATGAAACATATTCTTGTGACAATTACAAGACAAGCAGTTACGAAAGCATAAATACAGTATGTTGCGTACATTTTCTTGACGTAACCTGTAAAAATAATAATGAAAAAATTGCAGAATACATATTAATTTTTAGAGCATTCTCTTCTCTTCTAGATGATTATTAGAAGAAGAATGTGATACTTATGCGTTGCGGAAATAGACGAATACAAATATCCCATAATTTGTACCTGATATTTATTTAGAAACTTCAGTTAAGTACAGAACATTGACTAATACGGAGAATATCGATAGTGGCTATTCTGTTTGATACTAAATTATTAACTATTACGTTAATTAAACGTTAACTATTACATTTGTACCAAATATTGTACTTTTCTGTTCGTAATAAATAGAATTATAGAAAATGAAAACTGTGTTAGAGCATTTGAGGTTAGTTCCAAGGTCAGAGAAGATGCTTTTGATTACTATGTTTGTGCAGTACAGAATCGTAGAGAAGAAGCCAGTTATAAGATTGTTTTGTTGTTTAAGATCGTTGCATAATTTGTTATAGTATCTTTGTCCAGACCAATGTCCGTGCCCAATAAATCTAGTAATTATTAATTAATTCTAATTAAAATAATTACGACGATCATACTGGAAAGTAGCCACAAGTTTCTATTTCAAAGTCCAATCGCTAAAGCGCGTGAATTGTTTGCAGAAGAAGTGTAATTCGTTCGAATACGAAGTAAAGTCGATGCGTTCCAATATTGTACAGTTCGAAATTATTTAAAATCCCGCGCGCTTTACGATTTCAAATTCCCTGCCAAGTTGCGCAACAATATCCCCAGAGCAATAAAAAAATGCACCAATTTTCTAACTATTATAAATCTTAGGGCGCGTCAGGCCTGAGCCGATTTGACAAATAGGGACGAATTCCACTTACGCCCAAATCGTCCGTGATTTTCATTAAGCTAAGTTTTCCCCTACGCGCCTGGACGCATCGTCAAGAATTTCAAAGTCAATTTTCTCGAAAATCAAGCGCAATAATGAAAAATTTTATTCCTTTTTCTCGACTTATTTACTTGTTATAAATAAAAAAGAAAGAGTAACTTTTTTTCATATCGTGCTTCATTTTCGAGAAAATCGACGTTGAGATTCTTGACGTTGCGTTTCGTCGCGTACAGGAAAACCTAGCTTAATGGAAATCACGGGCGATTTTGGCGTAAGTGGAATTCACCCTTAGGTTAGGTTTTGCCGTGGAAAGCAAGCATTAATCGTGCTCCCTAATGTCATATGGAGCTTGTATTCCATTAGCATCCATTAGGGAGCACGATTAATGCTTGCTTTCTACGGCAAAACCTAACCTAAGGGTGAATTCCACTTACGCCAAAATCGCCCGTGATTTCCATTAAGCTAGGTCCATGCTAGCATGGATACACAATTATAAACATCTAAACAAAATAAAAACTTTTAGATTGCAAGCAGGATACACAGAAATCCAGAAGAAAAAAGAATTACCGTAACAACAAACAAGATATAAAAGACAAAAAGGGAAGGAAAAGAAATAACTCCGTGGTATCAGCGAAAGCTAAATCCACACAAACACTATATATATATATCGTGCTCCCTTGCAGATCGTAAATGGCTATCTACCTATAAAAATTTAACCACAGGTGTACATTGTTTAGAGATACCAACATTAAGTTCGCGAAACGTGTATTGTCCAGTATTAACTAACGGTCACCACATTATATCATTAAATAATACTGCATAAGACTCAATGATAATGTTTACGTTTCGTATTTATTATTCGCTACTATAAAGAATAAATAGTCGCGTGATTCAAATTTCAATTTGAATTCCGTCAATGGCGCAAGAGACGTGAATTATGGTTAGCAGTGGAAGAACATTCAAACACTTAGTAAGCCGTAAATATAACAAACAGAAGTATCGGTGTAGAAGTTAATATGCGCAAATCAACAGATTCTCTAATGTCTGTTAAGCGCATAGAATCATACTGTTAAAGAAGGAAGAGTGGTAAGGTTAACACGTTTGCTTTACTTAATTATTATAATCTCTACGAAACCCTTAATCCTATTGATTTATGGAGTAAGATGTAACTGATTTGCATGTAAACATGGATTCGTACGAAAGTATCACATTTCGTCTTTCAGACGCTGAAACATTGAGCATTGTTCGACGCGACTATCACTGTTTAATAAAGACAGGAATCAAGGACTCTAATGACTCTAATTTATATCTGGAAGCCATAAATGCTGGTGCACACAAATACGGCGTATATAATTAATGTGTTGCGTTGGTAAGTGTCGTAGACTTATTCTTGTGTTTGGTTTACATATTGAAATGCGAAGGATATAAATAAGGAATATTTGATATTTTAATAGCGACAAATGTTCCATATAGTTGTACGAAGTTACATGTACTTTATTGTTTGTAGATGTATAAATAACGTACAAGTGTTTTCCTGGAAAAATTGTAGTAATGCAATAATTCAATTGTATATGTGTAAAGGAAATGCGAATCGTGTTGAATAACAAAAATATTGATATTCCGAGATCGAAGAGAATCTGTTAATACACGATGACGAAGATCGCCAAACAAAAGTATAAGGATCCAGCGGAATCCAGCGACAACAAGGTATCGAATATCAATTGTCTTAAGAGTAATGGAAAACCAAAGAGGAATTTAAAGATGTTCAAACATAAAGATTATGTTTATGGTAATGATATTCGTGGGAGAACGTTTATGACTGCGAAGCGAAAGGACTCTTCGAATTCGAGGAAGAAATGTTCAGAGAATAGAGTTACGTCTGTACAAAAGGGGAAAGAAACGGTGCAGAAATATCTACCTGTTTGCGATGCGGAATTGAATACTTCCGTCCCAAAGGAAAATGGGAACAAAATTAATTCTAACTGCAAAGAAGTTATTCAGAGTAATTCTAACGAAAGACTGAGTAGCGTTTCGGAGTCGACTAAAGGCAAAGCTAAGTCGATCAGTTGTGATTTATGTACCAGTTCTTTCTCCAGTAAAAAAGCATTGCATCATCATAAAAAGAAAGTTCACATTAGTGGAATAGATATAGAATTAAGGCGAAAGGGTGCGGTAGGAAGGCCTAGAAATGAAACTCCAAAAAAGCAGAAGGACGAGGAAGTGCATGCGGAATCTCAGGAAAAAATGCTCGAATATTTCCAAGAGAAGTGTTCAAACGACGAAGCCCTAACGAATATTAATATGATGAATAAAACGCACATGGTTATCTCGGAGCAGAGGGATGTGACGACTGTAGAAAACAAACGCAGGAGTAGTGTAACAAGAATACAAACGTCTCAGAAAATGACGCAGGAGAGTTTACACACCAATGGGACGCAACTGAACGAACAAGAATCTGAAGTCGTGAGCAGTACAAAGATCGCAGAAAATGCCATAGACAGTAAAGTACACAAAAGAGAAAGGAAAAAAAGGAGAAGTGAGATGGAGCGAATGATTGCCGAAGGGTGCGAAAGGGGTTTCTTTAATTTTTATAAGCGGACTTTTAGGGACGGTACAATTCTACAGGATTGTGTAAATAAATCTGGGGAAGATAGTTCGATACGTCCGTTGGAAACCCGTGTAAGAACAAGGTCTATGGTTAGGCTAAAAAAAGTCGACGAATCTCTAAAAGATTCAAGCCATGTTACTTCAGCCTCGCATGCTCCAAAAGCGAAAGCCATAAAACCAGAATCTATTAATAGTCAAAGTTTAAACAAATCCAGGAAAAGTATGTCTGAATTCTCTTTTAAAAGCTGTGATAATAAAGGAAAGGTAGATGATACTGTTATACCACGCATAATTCAAGTCGAACGTAAAACAGTATTCGAACGTAATCTGCAAACGACAACGCACGTTCATTCTACGTCTAATGCGTTGTCTTGTAATTTATACGACAGTACTTTCCCCCCCAATGAAGCGTTAAATGAACATCGGAACGAGGGTCACGCACCGCGTAAAAGATCTTTGAAGCGGGAGGAGAGTAAGAATGTCGGGCCGGCTGCTTTACAACCCAATTCTCCGACACTCGTTGATATGCAGATTAGAAAGGAAGACAAATATGAAATTAACAAGTCCGTTACAGTTGTGAAGTCAACGAAAAGCGTTCCTAAGGAAATGAAGGAACCCGAGATTCTGAAACTGGGATGCAACGTCCAAGCGAATGAAACCGACCAGCAAGAAGTGTGCGATATGTCGCAGCAACACGAACATTGTGCCGTTGAAACAGTGGGAAAGGAATATTTCGGAAAGGCAGTAAAGAGAAGAGGCTCTGGGAATTCCTCTAAGCTTGATATAGTGCGAGCAACTAAAAATAATAGAGAAGTAAACAGACACGTAGTGATGCCTGAGAATTTTACGAACACCAAACAGTTGACAGTATCTTTAACTAAAGTGGAAAACTTCCCTTCGTCCGAATTATTGCAAATGATAAGAAATCCAAACTGTATGATGGACGGAAGAAGGAGCGAAGAGAAACGGAAAGTATATCGGACGAATGATATCGTGCAAATGCAATGTTCCGTGCGTAAGTTATATAAGAATACTCAGATAAAGACCGATGAGGGAATCAGCGTGAAGAACAAAAGTTTAAGATACGAGAGCCGCAGCGAAGATAATTTATTCGGGAAGAAGGTGAAGAAACAGATTGTCTCAATACATCAATATAACGAAGAAACGTTAGAGGAGAAGATATCGGAGGATGAAAGCTTAGGTCCACGAATAAACGACAAATCAGATAAATATGGCCTACCTTCGAGCAACGAAGTCAGTAAAACAGCGACGCTGCAAAATGATATATCCAAACTGGAGAATATTGTGAACTTCTTCCTAGAGCATAAGAAGAAGGCGATGAATGGGAAACGAAGATCTAGGCGTAGCAATTTGAAAACGTTAGAAGAATATAGAGTGAGAAGAAGCGTGGCGATGTGCACTACTTGCAAGCAAGTATTTAATCTTTTGCTACAGTTCTCGAGTAAGATCAATTTTGTGAAAGACGAGAAATTGTGCATCGAATGTACGCTTTGCGGTTTACAAATCTATTCCCTATCTCATTTCCAGCAACACATAATGGACATACATTTACAATGTAAAGGTATACCGGCAACTAGAGGGGAACAGTTTACAGTCGACATTATTAATCTTAACGAGCATTTGAGTTTGAACGATAAAGATAAGTTTATTTTCGAGTGTTGTTGTTGCCTGAAAATATTCAGTTCCATGAAGTACTTCGAGAACCACATACGGAAAATACATCACAATTTCAATTACTCCAAAAATAATATAGAAAAGTACGGTGGGAATAAACTAATCGAAGCTTCGGAGTTGTACGAAATGTACAAGCACGAGCAGATATTTAATCCTATGTTTGATGTAACGAATAACGTGGCGGAGGTTTCTAATCAAGATGAGGAGAGCGTAGTACAAACTAGCAATTGCATAAACGAGTATTATTACAATTCGAAAGAAATCAATTTAAAGAACAATACGTGCTACACCAATTTGAACAAGGTGAAATGTTCGAGTATCACTCACATTACGCAGACAGTGTCGCAATTGGAAAGCAACGTGGAGGATTTGAATAATGAAAGGGAATATTCGAAGTTAAATAATAGTCTATACGTTTGCGATATTTGCTCTAAATGTTATAAGAGAAAAGGCTCGTTTCTGTTACATATATCGAAGCACGAAATATGCCCCGATACCAATACGAGTAAAGAACAAGAGATAGAAGGACTTTCACAGAATAACAATAATATTAATTTCGAAAGCGATGCTGTTGTACCAAATGTACATATAGAGGAGGAACAGGATTGCTCCGAAAGCTGTAAAAATAATAATGTAGTTAATTCTGTTGTAACGAGTAGATGTTTAGAAGAACCAATATGTAATATTTCAATGTCAAGCGAAATTAGTGAGGAAACTAACAATGCCAAAAATGAGAATGCAGAAGATATAGTAACAGAGGAAAATACGCTAGACATGGATAATGCATTGGATTGCAATTATATATTACACGTAAACTTAGCGCAAAAGTCGAGAGGTGTGAAAAGGCAGAAATCAATTAAATGTAACATAAACATTACGAAGAAGTGTAAAACAAACGACACCGGAGACGAAATCGTAGATAGTGAAATCGGAAATGAATTTCCAATAAATTATAAAGAAAGCACTGATTTTACGCTTAATACGAATAGGAAAGAAGTCGTAACTTATTTACCAAATGAAGTGCGTTGCGATATGTGCGATAAGAGATTCAATTCTAAAAAGGTGCTAAAGGAGCATATGTTCTTCTTGCATGATTCTATCTTCGATGGTACAGAGTTATCGAATCTACTTACGCCGTACTTCAACAATTTGTATATAACAGAAAATATACCATCGCAGAGCGTGGATATCTTTAGAAAGGAATGCAACGCTTCGCCTAGCAGAGAAATGTCAACGACGCTTCTGCAAAAGAACAAGGAAATATGTCAGAGGGCGATTTCTAATATTCTTAGTAACAGGAGCACGACTGAAAGGAGTAGAAAGTGGCGTTGTAGTCCCTGTAAAGAGAACTTTGCGTTAATTAGAAATTATTTGCGGCACAAGTATTATTGTCATAACGACGAATCAGTGGTTCATATTTGTGATAACTGTAACAAAGTTCTTACGTCGGTCGCAATGGTGAACATTCATATATGTACTAACGTTACCTCGTGGAATTGTCAGAGGTGCGATCTGAGCTTCACAAACGGTATATCATTGACGCAACATAACGTGAGTTGTCATTTCGAGATCGCGGGTCCACATGTGTGCGACGTGTGTAATTTAAGTTTCCTTACGATGTACATGCTAGAAAGGCATAATCTTGTGCACTCGATGATTGGCGATTGCAGTGACATAAACAATTTTACAGATTTATCTGTGCAAAGTAATATACCTCATAGTTTAAGCGACACGAATAGACCTGACATTAGACTCCCCGAGGAAACCACGCAGCTCATGAATGATAAAGGCATTAGTTACGTGAACAGTAGTACGAAAAACTTGAACGGGACAAGCGAAACGGTCAAGCTACCCTTAGATACGTGTATTAATTCGAATGTTATATCCCTGCCGTGCGACGACGACGAATTATTTAAATGTAAACTCTGCAACATAATATGTCTGACGAAGACACAAATGAAATTTCATTTAGAGAAGTGGCACAGCATTAAAGTGGAAATATGTCAAGTTTGTAACGATCTATACACGACAGACGAAATAACGAAGCATCTAATAAGTCGCCACATAGTTTTAGACGATTCGGATTTTAAAGAAGACAATATTAACATTCGAATGAAATACGAGAGAATGGAGGATTTTCAAAATGATATAGCGCGAATACTTGGGTTGAACCGTTTGCTGTCCCTTTACGAGTATCAAAGATTCGATAATATTCCGGAGAATAAGTGTTTCAATTGCGTAACATGTTTAAAAGAATTTACGAGCGTACAGTCTTATAAGATTCATTATTTGAAGTGCCACGATGAAGTATGTTTGTTATGTAATATAAAATTCAAGCACAATTTCCAAGCGTTGGAGCACAAAATCAAGATTCACATATCCGTCGATTCGTATCTTTGGGTGACGGAGAAAGTAATTGCTGCGACTCTGGAGTTTAACGAACATGGGAATACTATGGAAGACGTCATACTGCGTTGCAGTGAAATAAGAATGAGCGACGAAGAGAAGCATTTAGCGAACGAAAGGGAACAGGACTCGATCGACAGCTTCCAAATGGAGATTTCTGAATATTATTGGTTGATGAATTACCAATTCGAGAAGCTGGATGCTAATAAGGATTTTTTGTATACGGTAGAGAAATTTCAAAGCTCCGCAGAATTGTCTGAAAATGTTAACACCAGCATAATAATTATAGATCATAGTAATTATAAAAATTTATCAGTACTGAGCAATTGTGAATAGAATTCGCAGAATATAAAGTTTTTGAACCAGATTGGATTCATCTTCATTGGTCAACTCGTAAACACCATCATATTTAGAATTCATTCGTGCAAAAGAAAATAATCATTCTTTGAGAATATTGAATTCCACAACAGGATTTATTGCTTTTTATATCGAAATGTAAGTATAAGTGTGTACATTGTATATATTATGTATAAAATATAGTTGCTATTTTATAAATACATTATAACATTGCCATATTGTTGTTGTTATTATTATTTGATTAGAATAGTGTAATACAGATCTTGGAAAGCTAGATTACATAACGAATAGCTTTGGGTGCAAAATTGGAACGAAAAAAGTAAATTTTTCTAGGTGAAATTTATTGTCAAATAGTTCAAAGTACAACAGTTCCTATCTTTAATAGAAAATATTAAGTAGATAAGTAGTAAATATTAAGTAGAAATTTCATTCAGCCACCTCTCAAGACTATAATAATAATAATCTTCAGAAGCTTTTGCTAGTAGCTATATGAATATTAATGCAAATCTACTTCACAGTTTCTAAAAGTTAAAAGTCGTACCATTCAAAATACTCATTAAGTAGATTATTTATAGACACTGCAAATTTACATTCCTATAAATTGGCTAGTCTTAGAATAAAGATAGGTAAATCTATGATAGAAAATTGGATTAATCGAGTGTTAGATTTAACCAATTTTCATAAATCTATTAATCCAGAATTCAAATTTCGCGCCAGGTGCATAACACCATCCAAATCCACCATTTTCACCGCGTGTATTTATACACTGACTTTCGAATCAGTGCAATTTCGTGCTTCGCGTTGATACAGTACGTGCAGTTTGGGCGTTTCGTGGAAAAATCGTAATTAGGTATATGGATAAAGATATCAAAATAAAGAAAAGCGACCACTCCCGTTCAACTTGAAAAAAAATAATTCGCACTCCAGTGATTTAATAGCATGCATCACGGACTGAGATAGAACATCGGAATTACACTCCGAAACAATTGGTAGTCCCTTTGATTAATTGTAATAACGAAATTTATGAATATCTGTTTCATTAAACGCTATTATGTAAATTAAAATGACAGTTCTATCCGATACAGTGTATTATCTCGTCGATTAAAGGATACGGAAAATACGATTACTCGTACTCTTCGTATAATACGTATTAGTAATACTAAATAACTACAAATAAATAACTGCCACTCTAACAACAGCTTGTTAACATCTCTCAACTGATGCTCTTCTGTTTACGAAAGTGCGATGTACACTCGAGTCACGTACGAGTTATAACTCGCATCCGAGTACATCTCAGTCCGCTTTGATAATTATTATTGCGATAATTGTTGGAGATACACACGCATCTTTATTACGTATTTATTCTTCCTCTTACAGTTATCATGCTTTGAGATATACTGTAGAGACGCAGGTAACGATTAATGGAGAATTTATTGGGAGAGTTGGTCGTATCATTGCAAATTTACCCAATGGAGTGAAAAACTAATTAACGCGAGGGGAGCGTGTACAGATATAATGAGTACTGGTTGGTGGAAGACAGGTTTTTCAGGAATGGATACGAATAAACGAACGGAGGAATCCAGGTTTTTCAGGAATGGATACGAATAAACGAACGGAGGAATCCAGGTTTTTCAGGAATGGATACGAATAAACGAACGGAGGAATCCAGTAGCATTCCGAAGAATGTTGGAGGAGCTCAGAATTCAGATTCGATAGAGGTTGTTAGAAAAATGGTATTTTACGAATCCTTATTTCCCGGCGAGAAATAAACTTGTTGTGTTCCTACTTAGGTAGACAATTCACACACAGTTCTATTAAAGATAGCAACCCTGTATGCCGAGCGACTTATGAATGATATTTGTCTCGTCGTCGATGGTATAGAATATCCTGCGCATCGCCTTATTCTTTGCGCTTCTAGCGATGTTTTCCAAGTAAGCGAATTCAGTTTTACATTGATGCTGGTTTAAAGTGCTACTCAACATTAAGGGGAGGTTCTGGTCTAAAAGTCGATTTTTTTTTGTTTTCTGAATGTTTACCTTTTAGGAATAGGGTGTTTAAAAGGATTTGTTGAAATTTGTAAAATTTCCTAAGTTATAGGTATTTGAGTAGCGGCAAATGCATGGGCAATAACTGGCCACTCGGCACTCGCGTAAAACTTTAAATGCGTTTTTCTTGGTACAGTGTTCTCAAAATCGGTGGGACCTGTATCTCTAAAAGTTATTATTCAATTCGACTGACTTTTTTTATTTTGAAGAATATACTTCTGGCTGGGGGGGAAACCAGACAAAATTGCAAGAGTGATGATTATCACATTGAAACTTAGAATAAAATAATATTACGTCAGTTATTTCACTTGTAAACTTCCTCTTAAACTTTCACAACTAAAAATAATATATAAAATATGAAACACGTTAAATTTCGGACATTAAGTTTCCGATTGAATCTGACCAAATCTATCCTGAATTGAGCTTATACTTTAATCTTGGTAACTTTTGGAGATAAGTAGTATACAACAGTACGCAGACCATCTTATTTATTCTGTTTCTTTAACGCAGATAATGTTAATGAGCCCACAATGGAGTGAATCTCAAGAGAGTAGAGTAACCCTCCAAGAAACGCCACAATGCGCACCCATATTTAGTGAATTTCTGCGGTACTTTTACACTGGCCAAATAAGAATCAACTACGAAGTCGTTCTGCCAATATTATCCCTAGCTGATAAGTACAATGTGAAAGATTTAATATCATTGTGCCTTGACTACATGCAAAACCACATTGCATTAGCTGCAATACACGGCACATTAGTATCATGGTTGCAGTACACTTCAAACTGTGGCCACCACGACATAACTCACGCATGCCAGAACTTTATCAAGTGGAATTTGGAATTGGTGGCCAGGACCGCGGACTTCGCCAACTTCGACCTGGACATTCTAGTATCGCTGTTACATCAAAGTAGCTTAGTGATAAAAGACGAGATGACATTGTACAAGTGCCTCGAGTCTTGGTTGGATCACCAGGCGAAACGTTTGAGAACTCAGCTGTCGCACGACGAGTTCGAAGCCACGTTGAAACAGTTGGTGATAACTGTTATGACGCCCGTTCGATTCCCAATGATGTCCCCACGGAAATTGGCGGAGCTGCTTCTGTCGCCATTGACAAAGAAATATAAAGAGTTCTTCGTGGAGCGCATGTCCATAGGGATGTCGTTTCATTCGGGTCAGCTGGACAGAGTCAGGGAAGTGAGCTTGAACGAGGAGGATGGTGCGCTGTTCTTCGAGCCAAGACTCTACACCGTAGACACGTGCAGTTCGCTACTTACGATAGAGAAGTTTCACGGTTTACCATCTTACCATACCAGAACGCTAGTGTTCTCGAGCCATTCGTGCTTGGCGGAGTATGGGGATGATCGCGCGTGCGAATGGGTCGTAGACATATACCCGAAGGGAGTCTGGTTTAAAAAGTTTTTCCTAATAGTCTGGCAGGGGACGGTGGAGATGCCCGAGCATGTGAAACGATCGGTTAGGCTGTCGCTTACGTGCAAAGAGCCGCCGGCGAATAACGATATCGGTATGCGTGTGAAAATAGGTGTTTTAATTTATGGACTACAGGGTGGTGTCGAGCATATCGCGAGAGTAACGGAGATCATTCACAGATTTACTCAGTCGGAACGTGTCCTTAATTTGGATGATCTTCTACCGTTCGAGGACCTGAATCCGCAACAGGGTTCTGTGCCAGAAACCACGTCCCCGTTTTTAGTAGGTCCAAAGAAAGATATGCTCAAACTGCACATCGTCATATCGCCAGCCAATTAATAGACCCCCTTAATTTATACTTGAAAGCAATGGGGGAAATCTATCATACATTTCATGTGCATTAAACTTGTACAAGAACTTCGAAAACTGATCTTGTATGCATAACTCATGTATTTGCGTATACCTATTAGAAATTTGACTGTCGTCCTTTCCAACAAATGGCGTGAATTTCGCATTAGGTAACAACAAAATTTTGTATCTAGACTGTTATATGTGGTAAAGATGATGTAATAAAGTATTGGATGACGTAAAGTGTATCTTGACCATATTGATTGGTGTTCTTAAAGGTATCGTTAGACCGGTAAATTTTAAGTTAGCCTTTTTTAAGATTTGTTGTACGCATGTTACTGTGTGGTACAATATTTTATTTATACAGTCTGTACAGGGTAATTTGAAGAAGTATTTGCGAATATATTCGTAATAGCAATGTGATATTTTTTTAGGTCTCTTACTACACGAAAGATTTTAATCTTCTACAAAGATTTGTGGAGGGGAGGAAAAAAGGCGTGAAAAAATTCATCCAAATCGGTGGGACCTGTATTTATCTCCAAAAGTTATTATCCGATTCGACTGAAACTTTTTTATTTTTAAAAATTACTTTTGACTAGAGGGGAAACCAGAAAAAAATTATATTTTTTAGAAAATAACGACACGAAGTTTAAAATCACTTTTTTCCTATATTTTTCGTCCTTTCAACGCCTTTGAAAATTATAAATTTTCAATTTTTTACAATTTTGTCCGGTTTCCCCCTAGCCAGAAGTATATTCTTCAAAATAAAAGTTTCAGTCGAATCGGATAATAACTTTTGGAGATTACAGATCCCACCGTTTCGAGAAAAACGCATTTCAAGTTTTACGTGAGCGTCTAGTGGCCGGTTGTTGCCCATGCATTTGCCGCTACTCAAATGCCTATAACTTCGGGAATTTTACAAGTTTCAACAAATTCTTTTAAACGCATATTCCTAAAGGGTTGAACATTCGAAAAATGAAATAAAAAAAATCGACTTTTAGACCGGAACCACCCTTAAAGATTCTTAACGGAACATGCTGCAATATTTGCATGTTCCCCAAGCATTTATAAATCCAAACAATCTTTTATTCAAATAAGTAATTGTATGCACAATTTGTAAAAAAAGATTACAGACTTTCTGTTCCGAAATGCATATCCAATCTAAGGTAAACTTCTCTCTTTTAAAAGTGTCTCGTATAAAAGTTATTTACTTAAATAAAAGTTTAAATTTTCTTGTCAACCTGACGGTGCAAAAAGTCTCTATAAATATATCCGAAGTCTGTAATTATTTTCTCTGCGATGTAAATCAAACATAAGTAATGAGTCTGCAATAAAGAAGTGAAATAGCAACACCAGTTTAATTAATTCGAACATAACAGGGGCGAATTTTATTTACGCCCAAATCGCCCATGATTTTCATTAGGGTAGGTTTCCCTATACGCGACTGAATTCATCGTCAAGGATTTTAAAGTTGATTTTCTCGAAAATGAAGCACAATATCAAAAACTTTTATTCCTTTTTCTCGACTTATTTACTTGTTATAAATAAAAAAGAAAGAGTAACTTTTTTTTTATATCACGCTTAATTTTCGAGAAAATCGAGTTTGAAATTCTTGACGCTACGTCCAGTCGCGTGTAAGAAAACCTTGCTTAATGAAAATCACGGGCGATTTGGGCGTAAATGGAATTCGTCCCAGGTAACAGGAAGCTATTTTCCATGAGAACGTGGGGATATATATTTTTTCGCAAGAAATTCTAGTGAAAGCCGTAGAATGAATGACCGGTGGCGCGTCTTATACAATGCTGTACTTCGAAGACCTTTGATTTTATGAGCGCCTACGCCATTTTTATTTATATGTGGTGGGGGGTAACAAAGTGTGCAACTTTATCCGTGGAATTTACAATTATCAAAAAAATTGATCGAAAGAAACACTTGTTTCTGCAATGTAGCAGTAATGAACATTGTGACTGCCCTTAAGGTGAATCGTACACTCGCGGAATCGGTATAAACTTATTAATGCAATTGGTGGACCTTCGTGTTGTTAGTGATAACTACAAGTTTTTCCACAATTCTAACCCGGATAAAATGGATTATCGCCAAAAGGTGAGACAGAATTTAACTTAGCAACTAATAAAAGCAAACAATTTATTACTGAATGATCGCTTCTACGTACAATTTATATTTCAATTCCGCTCACAATGCTGTCACAAATAGCTCTCAAAATTCTTTCAAAATCGTTCAAGCACTGACGATAAACGGATTTCCTCGCGATGCTTTTCTCGTACGATTTAACTATCAATTTATTTGCACGGGGAATGCGTGTACTAAGATATATATATTATAAAAGCAGCGAGAAATTATAAACTTATATTGCTGTAACGTACTAAATTTTTTGGAGCATTTTTACGAAGTTAAGAAGCGTAGTTTCTTTAAAATAATCTCGATGCGATTTGCTAACTATTTCGTTAATCTTTATGAAAGATTCATATTAACTTTCTCGTTTTAGGTGGTCATACCCACACAACAAAGTACAAAGAGCGATGACGAAGACGACGAAGATTTAGAAGCACTACGATTAGCAGCTCTTCAATCGTTAAGAGCGAAAGACACTGTACATAACAAAAAAAAGTACCCGCCACAAGTCCATAAGGAAGCTGCAGAAGTCACACACACGTTTCGCCCACCATATAGAGGCCAACGTCCTCCGAGAAGAGGATATTTTCATAATAGATTACAGCGGCAACAGAATGGAGTAAGTTTCTACTTTTATGCATTAGATAAACCTTGTAACGAGTCTCGATCGGAAGTTGTACATCGGATAGTTTGTTTCGATGTGTGTTGAAATTGTACATGATTTTCTTTGTAGAATTTATATTACCAAAGTCCACGTAATCCGAACTTAATAGCTATAGTTCCTGTAGACGAACATTTTCTACTTCAACAAACGGACGTCGCTTGCTCGGTTGAAAAGACTGACCCGTCTGTTGAATCTTATTCAGCAGGTATGTAAAATGTTTCACGTTTGTTACAAAGGTATTCAGTGGCAGGACTTTCACTGTGCTTCTATCTCCCCTTCCTACTTACGAGGTATTATACAAGAGTAATATTTTTAGAAGTATCAAAGTTTCATCGTTTCAAAGACAATGGGAGTGGTTCGGACGACGAGGATAATAAAGATCAAAGGAACACAGTCATAAAGACAGAGACGGTAGGGAAAGATGGTATGGATGTCGATATACCTTCCGCGGAGGTTGAAAGTCAGATGGAGACCGGAGAAAGCTTGAAGAAGGCCGAAGATGACCAAGATGATATTAACGACGACGACGACGATGTTCTTATAATGGCTGATCTCGAGGAGGAGGATAGTTTAGAGCGCTTAATGGACGAAATGGAGAGGGAGATGAACGTCGACAAGCCGTCTGAGAGAAAAGAGAAGAAGAACAGCAAGAAGGAGAGTAAAGAGCCGATAAAGAAGGATGACGCGAGCAGAAATCTGAATCAGAAGAACAGAACGGAGGATAGTAATAGTAGGAAAGAGACATATAGCCCAGCTTTAACAGTAACGGGCTTGAAGAGTGAAAGACGGTCGATGTCGCCGCATACCAATCGAATTTCACAGAAGCGTAGGTCGTTGTCGCCGCGATCACGCTCGAGGAAAAAATCGCCGAGAAGGTCTCCTAGGAGATCCCCGATTAGACAGTCGAAGAAATCTCAGCGAGAGATAACGAGGTACAGGTCACCTAGGAAGTCTCCAGTGAGGTATTCGCCGCGTTCACGGTCACCTAAGCTTTCGCCGCGATCCAGGTCGCCGCGATTATCCCCGCGGAGATCGCCGAACAAGTCCCCTATAAGAAGATCGCCTATTAAGAAATTATCCCCAAGGGGAAGGTCGCCAAGACTATCGCCGCATTCCAGATCTCCTAGACCAGTACGTTCACCTAAATCATCGTTAACCAAGTCCCCGAGATTGACGCGATCACGTTCTCCGAAATTCTCGCCGCTCAGATTATCACCTCAGTCTAGATCACCTCTAAGGTCGAGATCACCTAAGTTATCTCCGAGAAGAATATCGCCGTCTCGCAGGCCCTCCCCAAAATCGAAATCCCCCGGGATGTCGCCTCGAAGAGGGCCCTCGCGTTTAATGTCACCGAAAGTATCGCCGCGAAGAGTGTCTCCGCGCTCAAGGTCGCCGAGATTATCGCCACGTAGATCACCGTGGTCGTCCCCGAGGAATTCCCCTCGTGCTTCTCCCAGGCGGAGGAGATCCCCGAGGTGGTCGCCGAAGGAATTACCTCGCAAGCATGGGCCCCGATCCGTTACCCCGGATGGAACTGGCAGTCCGTCGTACGTTAAAGAACCTTCTCCGGTCGTTAAAGGTAGAATATCACCGGAAACGAATCGTGTGAAGGTGAAACAGAAAGAGGAGAGTATCGAGAAAGTCACTGCGACAGAGAAGGAGACTCCCGAGGCAATTAGCGATCCTGTGTTAGAAGCAAGGCGTAGGAAGTTCGAGTCTACGAAGCCTATAGATCCTATAAATGTGAATAAGAAAATTAAATTAAGCAAAAAGGAAAATACGATTAAGAAGGCGGAATCTGTGGATGCGGTGGAACCTCAGTCGGGGAACGCGAGGAAAGTTAATAAAGTTACGGAGGACTATGATATTCAAGATACAGATTTATGCATAGATACTCATTACGAGTTCGAGGAATTTGAGGAGAGCATGGAAAATACTTCGCCCGCTGCTATTACGAGCTCCGTTAACTCGTGCATCGACGTGGAACCGCAGAAAGTGGAGAAAGAGAGAACCTCGAAGAAGAAGAAAAAGCGCGACAAGGAATTGTATCAGGTGGGAAAGTTGAAAAATGAACTTCCGCTCTCCGAACGTATTGGGAAGGATAAGAAGTGCAAGAAGCGTAAAGATATTATTTCGGACGGGCCGAGCGAGGACGTGGATGCTATTTTCGAGGACATAACGGTTGATGAAGAGAGTGATTTAAGAACTGAATTGAGTAGAAGACGAGCGGAAAGATTAAATAGGACAGTGCCGATTCAATCTGCGAGATTGGTGCAGTCTGCTTTTAAAGGTGTTGTTAATGAGTAAGTATCTTTAATGGGCTTCTCCATGGAAACCATTGTCTTACGATGCTTCTTGTTTAATGAAATCTATTAATATAAATATAGAACATATAAATGACCGAGTTACTTAAATAGCTTTATTTCTTTTCGCAGAGTTGTCAAGAGTAACGCGAAAGCTAATCAGAGACATTTAATTAAAGCAGATGAGAAATGTAAGTAACGTCCTAAGAAACTAGCAAAATCCCTAGCATGGCATTCGAGATCGTTTTGCACTTTAATTTCATCGATTTTTCTTTTACAGCTAATCAAAAAGAAGTTAGACGAGTTACTGTTCTTCATAGATCGATACCTGAATTACACGATTCAGAAGGTTTGTACAATATTTTTATACTATTATAGAAACTTGTTGCGATCTGAATATTCTATTTATTTACGAATAAAACCAAGTTTATTTAACAGTTCGTATTAAAAAGTCTATCGAACTTCTTTCTCATCTTCACTTTATACGTGCTCCTTGCACCTTCTTCTTTCCTGTTATTATATCCCCCTTTATTATTTATTTACAGACGAAAGTACTCTGGATTCAAAGGTGCCTGTGCGTTTTAGACTGGGTCTCAACAAGCAAGTGCAAGATACCAGAGAGTCTAAAGTTTCACGAAAGGCATCTAAAAGGCAGGGTCGCAAGGTAAAGCACAAAGTCAGTTTGCCTTTAACTAATACTGAACACACTATATAATACAAAAGTTACGCTTTATCAAGTGTACATAAATTCATGTATTCAAATTTCTTAGGAAACAAACTATTTACGCATAAGCTTGGTATCGTAATATCTTACATACCTAAGATTGTACTTTGTCAATTCTCTTTGCTTCCGTTCGGTTGATTGCATTTAACGATTTACCCGACACGAGCAAATGCTGGCATCTTCGATATTTAGAAACACAAAAGGAGGGATAATAAATTAATAAACGAATGTACATACTTTATGTTTAGCGTAATAAGCATATGCAGACAGTTTTTTCGACGCGCGACAGATGAGGAACGTACAACTCAGTATAGCATTGCAGTTAATGCGCTTAGCTGTTGAAACTTGCCAATTATGTTATCGATATCAAACGAATTAGTTGGACTTTCCAGTTCAACGTAGTATTTACTATTTTATAATATGCATGAAAAATATTGAATTCTTGAAACACGATTAATGTGATCATCCATGATTTGTAATTATTTACAAGTATAATGTAAAAAGTAAAAAAAGAAAACGAGTCTCTTCCCGTTCGTTTTGTTATTTTGTTAGAGATCGTCTGTACATTCACTCGTAATCAAAAGTGCAATGGCTACAGGGATTTAAGATTCTAGAACACTCGGCAAATTTTTCAATAAGCTTAATCATATTTTTTGCCCCGTTTTTATGCGTTCAATGTCCCGAATGGATAAAACTTTGCGCGATTATTCATTACTACTTCGGAAAGCTGTGAAAGTAAATATTTTAATTGTATGTTCCGATGAAATTTAAACCAATCTGCTATATTAATGCATAATGGACAGAGCTCTCGGATCACTAAAGAACTGCGATCTGAGAATACACAGATATCGAAACCTGCCACACGTTTTTTTATTTTGTGAAATAAATAGTGCGTAGGTTTATACGACGTTGGTATATATTACAAATATGTTTAATTCTGCCTTTCAATGCCTGAAAAATATAAACACCTACAAGATATATCCCTCTGCGAGAGTCTCTCATTCTACTAAGAATTGTTTAACTGCATCGTAGTTTACGGATCGCTGTGCAGGAATATTATCGATCTCGAAACTAAATTGAGAAATAAATAGAACGACGTGATGCAAAATTTAAGAGAAATAGGTAACGGATTCTTTTAAATCGACATGAAAAATATGTGAAATTATTCGTACGTTTTAGCAGTAGAACATAGATGTTGTGTAACTTCAAATACTTTTAGTTTCTCCCGATAGATTTACGTGAAGCATAATCTCCGTTAGGAGACGATAAACGTGATCTGTTGTTTATTTTTTTGTTTAGGAATAAAGTAATCGTGTGTTCTCCCCGATTCCATATTTATATGAAGAGTGCATAGCTGTTCACCTTACCTCCTATTTTATTGTCAGCATAGGAAGATAAAACAAATGCATTAAAAGTTGCATTCTATTAAAGAATTGCGCTCGTGTAGTGAAATATCTGTTTTTATTTGGAGTGTGACTTAGCATAAAAAGGAAAAAAAATTAATAAGATTTATAGAAGACAATATCGAAATTTCAAAATACTGTATGTATGATTGTATCTAATTATTTATTGTTAAGCATCATAGTAGATAGTTGATTACATGTGATTATATTAAATCATTTGTTGTGTTGAAGTATTTGTAAATAATTTACATCAGTCACTCATTTAATAAATAAGAATCATTGATAATCCCAAAGTCATCTTTTGTAAACCTAAGTATATTTATTGTTCTAGAGACAAAACAGTTCTGTATAAATGGATCGATCAATTGTAAATAAGGCTAATTGTTAATAAGCGTGTGCAGAGTGAGGAATAAGATGTATATCCTGTAAATTGAGTTAATATTATTAAGGCACTGAATATGCTGTATAATATGACCTATAGTGACAAAAGAGTGATTTTATTGAAATATATTTTTTACTGTACGCTACACTTTTACAGTACAGTTTTACTGTATCATTTTGGGAATGACAAAATAACAAACGCGAATTTCTACATTCAGAATGCAAGGCACGCAGTATAAATTTATTATTTAATAACGAAACGTATCTGTTATCGCTAAGAGCTCAGTTTTCGAAGTGGTATACATCGCGAGTTTCGGTAAATTGTGATAACGATTTATTCTACTCTTTTATAGGATTTCTTTTGACGCGAATGCGTCATTAAATTTTTTTTATTATACGATTAAAATAGAAGATTCGTATGAAAGTTCTTCTTCTGTATTTTACATGATATTTAATTAAGGTGTTTCTCAATTACCTATTATTATACGTACACTTACTTTATGTTTTAATAAATAGCATGTAAAATACACATTAAAGGTAGACCGTCGCTATACGTTACCGATATACAGATCAGTAGTCAGTACATTGACAAGTATAAGCTTAGATTATTTCAGATATTATATTTGATATATGAAATAGCATACTTCATAGTATCTATGAAGGTGTAAGTGTTATTTTTAATCCAATAAACAAAAAATTAATACATTTATATGATCGTATAATGATATATTAAAGATATTGTGAAATCTTCATGGAAATTCGAAAATATACAATTTTTTATAAATATGAAGGAAGCAATACTTAGAATCATTATATGCGTGTTATGATTTATATTCTGTTTCATCATATCATACTGATACATCCTTAAGTGTTTGTTAGGAACACAGCGTTAATGCTCTTGCGTTAGTCGAACTATAATTTCCTGTACTCTTTCGGTTATATGCCTTTACGCATGTATTTCAACTGTCGACTCCGAGAGTCGAGTAATAGGCACCGCTGTTATTATAAACGTAGAATAGCTTGAAAGACTTAGAAACTGTTGAATTTATCTATCATTAAAAAATGTGATACACAGAAAGACTTTTACTGCCTTATTAATAATAAGCGAATCACTTATTGTAGAATAACACAAATAACTAGCTACTCGTGTCCGTGAACGGTGAACAATACATATTCTAAAGACAAACCAAACGAAATGTGCTATATTTTATTAAGCGAAGAGTTATTAAACATTTTCTTCTATTCGCGGTCCAATGCTCTCTATTTCCGGGGTGTGTAAAGTATCGTAATATAATTCACACTGCTTCTTTGCGAACAGTCCTGTGTCGCGACTCTCGTCTCTCAGTGTTATTCTATAATAAAACTGGTTGAACCGTAAATTTAATTATGTGCTGTTATAATGGTTGGTTTATTTGACTAATTTTGTATTGCTATAGTAAATACAGACGGAACTTAACGGTGGAACGTTAACAGGCACAATGTCCTTTACAGTAATACGCAGAATTGTGCGAGAGATAGATAAAGAGTTATGTTTCTATGCTTCTATTGTAACACTGAATCTCATAATATCTACATTTAATGTTGTTGCATAAATTATTATTATGTATGACTGTATTATGCGTATGATTGTATATTTGTACTTAAATTTTTTTACAAGATAACACGAATAGGCTTTAGACCGTTTAGATATAACAAAAGAGAAACCTCAAATATTAATAAGGAACAAGCTCGGTAATATTTACTTCGTATATTATTTGAAATAAATCAAGCCTCTTATTTCAGAAAAAAATAGAGAATAAAATATTTTTGTCTTAAATAATCTAGTATTATTTTTTGTCACCCTAAAATCAATACAGAGCATTCTCACAAAGAGAGATACGAATTGAAATATGAAACATGCATTGCTAAAATTCAGATCCCCATTGATCGGCGCTATGGCTTCAATATTTATCGAGGTACATCGATATTTAATAGATACAAGTGCTTTACGAATGTAAGGATATTTTATTAGTCTCTTTTTATACATATTCATTACAAGTGTACTATAATCTACATTATCCTGTGTAAGTATAATTTGTTTACTATACTTCAAGAGGTTTCATTGCTTTTAATATACAACGTATATTTCAACAATCAAGTGCTGCAAAATTCCTAAATTCTGTATGCACGGAAGGCGCTTCAGATTGAAAATCGGCAAACATTAATTGCTTAATGAAGCTCAATGAAGCGGGATAGATTGCGAAAAGGGCGCAGACGCAACGAGGGTGTCCCAAATAGTGGTAGCGTAAAGTTTACGGGTAATCAATGGCATGACACAGTGTACGTAAAATTACTCGAGGATCATTAGCGTAGACCGTGCGGGATTTACATAAACAGTGGGACAGACCCGGGACTCTAGCCACGGTTTTGCCTCGGACGTGACCGAGCGATTAATTAAATAACAATTCGAGGTGCTCGCTGCCGCGTAACTGTGCCCGTGCAATTTGTTTATTTGCGAGATACGATGCATAACTTATGCTCAATAACAGCGGGACACAAATGCCCCGCTGCCGACGGCATTATTAGATTCCGTTAATAGGGCAGCCATAAAACATTTTAATCTATGGAACTGATGGAGTGGCAAAGGATCAAACTACCCTGCGATATAATCACGATAGAATCAAAGTGACGGCGCGTGTGACGCGGAATAATTAGTCCCGTGCATTTCACGCATTTCGAATGATGGATACGTCGAGTTTTAAGCACGTCGCGACCTCCGACGAAAAATGTGAAGAAGGTGAGTCAAGTTTCATGATACCAAGAGATTTAATTTATTCCCCGTTAACGCATGATTCTTATGAAATCTCAATTATCCGCATTGTAATGATTCCACTTGAGAGCAACCGTTACGGCTTGTTTTAAAGAACAAACTTAAGCATGGGTAGCAGAGGAGCCTTGGACATTCCGACGATATTTCATCCCCAGCAAACTCGTGTTCCGAGTATCGTTCTTGGCGACGGTCAACATGGTCCTCATGGTAGCGCTGGTCAGGGCACTCACGACAATTCCGGTGTGTAATCGTAGACTTCGCAGGACGGAGTGTCGGAGACGTTGAGACTAGTCAATTAGTTTGCGACTTCTCTTATTTAGGCTGCGAGCAGCAGCAAGGATGCAGCGTCACTGGTGGCTGTGGCGATTCGGCACCGACTTGTCGTCCTTTGGAGACGAGTGGAAGCGTTGCCGGGGGAGCTGGCGATAGCCAGGGGCATAACACGGGTCAAACACAAGTTCAGTCTCATATGACAACACCTGCCGTTACTTATCGCCAAAGACATAATTCATTATCTGCTTGCTATGCGTCTTGTTGCGCTGAATCGGCGATAAAGGTTCGTTCGGTTTATTAATAACTTCGGCTCTGCGTAAAGTGTGTACATTCTTTGGCATTGCAGTGTATTATGATTGCAGATATACTTTGGGGTATGCGTTACGATATGTGTTACAGCGAGCTGGGTTGGCGCTACTCATTTCATCAAATATTTATACTTTCACAAGCTTGAGAGTCCGAGCAATTCGTCGTCCTCGAACTCATCCGTGACCGAACTACGCCATCGCCATGTAAGTTCGTTTTGTTCTCTGCTCTCCTTTGGTTTCAGAATGATAAGGGGATTTTAATAGTGCTGTTTTAACTACTTTCAGACAGTTCCATACAATGCTCCTTTCTTCACAACTTGGTTTTGTACAAATTGGGAGATCCTTTATTTCCCAGTTTATTTCATTTGCCAGGCTGCGAGGATCAAGTGTAACACTCCGTCAGAAATAATCGCGGAGAGCCTGCGAGGATTTCGCGATAAAGGGTTCACCGGTGGTCGTTTCTTGATCAGATGCAGCCTCTTTTGCGGACTTTGGGTAGTCACAAATTACATGTATATTTATTCGCTTAGGATACTATTAGCTACTGATGTAATGGCACTTTTCGCAACAAATGTCTCCTGTGTCTATCTACTATCGTGGGTTATTCTTCACGAACAATTTGTCGGCGTAAGGGTTAGTAGCGCTCTTCGATAAGAATTCTAATTATTTGTTGCGTTAGAATTCATATTCCATAAAGACGAATGCATCGCAGATAGTAGCAGTGATTTTATGCAATACTGGAATTGCACTTCTGGCGTATATGGACGGAATAACTGGGAGTCCAACTTTGGGGGGTGTTGTCCTGGCAACATCCGCAGCAGCTGGTTCTGCGGTCTATAAGGTAAAATCTGATTTTATAATTACCCTCGATTGGCGATAAAGTTAAACCTAATCACACTTCTGCACTTGCCCGTCCACCACATTATGTAATTTTAATCCAGGTGCTGTTTAAAAAAGTTATAGGAGAAACAACGTTCGGTCAAATGTCTTTATTCTTTTCTCTTATCGGATTGTGCAACGCGGCATTGTTATGGCCAATTTGTCTGGCCCTGTACTTCTCTGGAGCGGAAAGTGTACACTGGGGTCGGTTACCATGGACATCGTTGCTCTCAGCGAGCATTCTTCACCTAGGTAATACATGATTCTTAAGGGGGAGCCCTATTTAGGACGCTAGGGAGAAGGTGATTCTTGGGAATTTTTTTCTAAGAGACTGTTGAGCGGATCTTTTCCAAACTTTCAGGGTATTTTAGTTCACATTCAAACAATAAAAGTTCATTTTTACGTTACAAAGTGTTCGGTAGAAATGAAGATATATGAACATGTTTGTTAGGACTCGCGCGCCGGAGTTGCAAATTGGCGATTGTAATGGTGGCCCCATTTCTTGCCTGAAATAAAAAAACCAAGGATTTTCTTATTTCTAGTATAATTACATTGTCGATGAACCTAAGGCATTGATAAATAAATTGAATTGAACAACTCTTTTTCCATAAATAGTACGAAATATCTTTGAGCAGAATCGTAACTTTTTCTTTCAAGTCCCACCAATTTCCCAACTTTTAACTTTTTTTTCGTTTGTTAGGTTCATCGACAATGTAATTATACTAGAAATAAGAAAACCCTTGGTTTTTTCATTTCAGGAAAGAAATGGGGCCACCATTGCAATCGCCAATTTGCAACTCCGGCGCGCGAGTCCTAACGAACATGTTCATATATCTCAATTTCTACCGAACCCTTTGTAACATAAAAATTAATTTTTATTGTTTGAATGTGAACTAAAATACCCTGAAAGTTTGGAAAAGATCCGCTTAACAGTTTCTTAGAAAAAAATTCCCAAGAATCACCTTATTCCTAGCGTCCTAAATAGGGCTTCCCCCTTAAAGAAGACGATGCTAGACATTACAATGACACTTTATTCCCGCTTCACAGTTGCAAACATGCTGGGTAACTTCAGTATCGCTCTGACGTACGACCTGTTCATCACGCTGGGTTTGATCACAGCTGTACCCGTATCTGCAGGTACGATAGAAACTTTCGTCGATCGTATTAGATCGTAATCGTTGTCACTTAACAACCGATTAATGCGATTACTCCGCAGCATTGGATGTTGTCCTGTACGGAGCCCATTTCATGGGCATGAAACTGGCAGGGATGATCTTCATAGCGGTCGGTTTCTTCCTCGTAATGTTCCCAGACAACTGGCCGGACTACATAACCAGACTACTTCGGTATGTTATTTCAGATATATCTCGTAAACATAATTTTACGGTATGTTCATTAATTCCAAGTTAATTTCTTTCTTAGCCTTTAGTTCTGTAGTAATTTTTCTAAGCGTCCTATGTTGTCTCTAACTCCTCACACATTACACGCGCACGCCCTCGCGTGTATATACTATTATACATATTTATATATTTCTTCTTTCCACTTCTGCAAGATTCTCGAAATGTCGTTCATCTTGTTTTGCACCAAATTAGAAGCAGCGTGTAGTCTCACTGACGTAGGATATGCTTGACACATGAAATTGCCTATAAATCTCTAATTTCCTATTACATACCTTTCGTTCTCTCGATCTTCGAAGCGTGCGAAAGCTCAGCCTGTAAACGGTTTCTATGACAGAAGTTCAAAGGCAATCTACTTCCCGGAACATTTGATCATACGATTCATGCATACCAGCATTACGGATAAAATCATTGTTAACTTACTGAGATAGGTGGTCTGTGTAGGTGAAATTAAAGAGAAAGGGATCGAACGAAGTAATCGGTCTGTTAATTGGAGTTGCTTTGTTGCTTGATCGAATTTACAAAACAACTATGTGATAGTTTGTTTAAAGTTTTTATATTTTTGCTGCGTAGAAGACGTTCGAAGCGAACCGTAGACCTTTTCTTTGGCATTTAGAGGTACTTCGTGTGTGTATCCTGAATTGACAAAATTAAAAAAGCGCCACTGATATTGTTTTGCAGGATGCCTGGAATATGCAACAGGTTTAAAGTATAATTAAATGAATACCTTTTGTAGTTAAGAGAGACAATAGGATTGCATAAAAAGATCAAGTACATAATTCACAGTGTAATTAAGATGACGAGACTGTATGTAAGCAGGCTTACAATTATTTACGCAGTAGGTTGAAATATTATTACTTGATTAACGAATGTTGTTGTTAACTGAAGTGTTGTTCAGGTCTTGTTAATAATACAATTACAGCGTCATAAAGATATCATGATCCTAGACCGTAGAATATTCAGGTGCGTCGACGGGACTCGTTACATTCATATTAAAACTTTATTTACGCGAGGTACTTTACAGGGTTCACTTTAGGGCTGTTCGAATACTCGAATATTCGAATAGCTTGAAATTCGGACCGAGCCGAGACTCGGTTTCCGAGCCCAGCTGAGTACTCGAAGAGAAAAAAAAAAGAAAAATAGACTAGTCGGTTCTCTTTGAGCCGCTTGAAAAAATTCGAGTACTCGATTCTTTGGAGCCGCTCGGTTTTTACGAATACTCGGTTCTTCGAACCGAGTCAGGCTCTGCTTGGTTTTTTCGAGTACTCGAACAGCTCTGGTTCACTTCTTCATATATCACCTGCGGGTGGCATGAAAAGTACGTCATACTTAATTTCTATTAATTTCTCTTTGACACGTACAGACAGTTATCATTAATTTCTGATTATTTTCGTGCTATGATTTTACGATTCTTCAATTTTAGTAATTACTTTGCATATATGGATATTTTCGCCATCGTCACAATGACATCGTTTTATAATAATAGCAGTGAATAAAGAAGGTTTACCACGTGTACGTTATTAAGAAAGGTTTGCGATTGTCGTTCCTAGAGTTTCAGTACTTTTCCTTTCTTTATTTCAAGCTACAGAGATAGCGTAAAGTCTGATCTACCAGTTAAATTCAGTAAAATTCTTTTCAACTTGAATTAAAACATTCAGTTACATAAAAAAGATACAACAATATTGCTTGAGCTGCTTGTTGTGTTGTGTGTGAATCGACGTCAACACTTCATCACTCGCTTCCCAACAATCAGGATCCATTATATGCTGTTACAGAAACATAGTCCTCATGAGTCACAGTTCAAGGTAAGAAAATACATCGCCTTTGTTTTGTATGTTATTTACCTAAAAAATTCATCAATTACTCTTAATCTTCAAATCTCTCTCAACCTCGAGCATTTATCCCTCATTATTAACGATAAATACTATTCAACAATTAATATCAGTTCCATTGTCAAAACCACACCTGTTACACCGTTCAATTTTCTCCTACGATCTTACAATAACATTTGCCAAAAAAAAATCGTCTGAAGTACTCGTTACACAAGTACGTAACATACGCTTTACAGACGCAGCGCAAGTCTTAACGCTCTCTGATGAATTTCTTAGAAATAACAAACAAGAGAATATCAAAAGATGCATGATATATCTTTTGCTGTGTCAGTTCTGAGTCTGTGTGGGTATGCACCGAATCTTAATTTCTAAACGCATCGGCCTCTTTCTATCAATTAAAGAGCATGACTATTCTCGCTTCTGTGAACATAAACCTTTTATTTCCTATGTTACTCTGTAACTATTTTCCTTTGGAATTATGGTACCATTATCTATATAAACGTAACAGAGAACATGATATTCCACCTAACTGTATAGATTACTATACCGACTACTCATAAAAGGGAGTTTGCCTGCCAATAATACATTGCAAAATGGTATCATACAGCATAGTTCTACCACGACCGAACATCTATCGTTTAAATGCCAATTCCATCGACGCAGAAACTCTATCGATTCCAATTGCAACGATCTGCTTCGATAGCATAGTACAGATCCCACTGAGACATACTACGAGTAACTAATCGACTGTATCATACGCAGGAAAATACTGTATCGTAGATGTAGCATTGAATTTCTGCGACGAACTGCATAATCCCTGTCCATGTATATTGAAACGATGTAAATACGAAGACTGGAAAGTGTTTGAGCGCAACAGTATGACAGACAGTTGCACATTCCCCTTAATAACGCGTACAAGTTTAATAGAAACATCTCAAAGAGATGCGATGAGAGAATGTACACCGAGACGCTGCCCCGAGAAGCTGCACACAGGTCCTTGGCGGAAGTAATGAAAGTACTGATGAAAGCCTGGGATTAACATACACAGTACCACGGCCGGCACCCAGCGACGCAGGAGCACCGTTGCTAGAAGCCGCTGCTCGTCAATGCAGCAACGGCAATACCGGTTACGAAGCTACGGTGTGTCCTCGGCTCACGGCGACGGTCAAATGCTGCTGCCGATTAACAGCAATAACAGCAACCAGTCAACCGGTGAAGCACCGATGGCGGCGGCCTCGAGTCTGACACACCGGCATACTAATTCGTCCCAACAGAACAACACGGCTTCCGAATCCCAACCACGCCGCGTTCCCACTTCCATTTCGACCCCGAACTCAACCTCGACCTTCACCTCTACCACGTCGAACAGTCATCAACGTTCCCATCTTCCTGGCCTTCAGAACCAATAACAAGGTATGACTGAAAATATTAAAGGCGCGATTCAGGGTTCCACGTTCTTGTCAACGGCGGATAACGGCTCTAGACCCGAGGGCTCATCCTCGCTAGAGGATTACACTCTTCTCTTTTTTTTTTCTCTCTCTCTTCATTTCTGATGGATTATGATATAATGTTCTTGTTAAATGTTTGCGTCCAAACTGAGCCAACGTACAGGACGATCCGTTTGGATAAGTTTTGTGTAATTTTTATGGTAGAATACTGAGCTACGACTGTTTTAATAACTGTTAACTTTGGAACATGCGCTGTAATATTATTTCAACAGTTCTTGTACGCGTGGAGCTTCAGTTTAAGAAATTAAGGGAGTAGGTCATCCCCGATAGCCCTAAAATAGGCTTCTTTTCAGACGCAAATTGTAAAGTGATAAATAAGAATAGAGACAACATTTTTTTCTAGTTTTAATCGTTATTCTATGAGCTCCAAAACAAAAAAAGAAAAGTCTAAATATCTCTATGTACATAAAAGTTGCGAGTAAAAACGTAAAGGCGTATACGCGGTGCACCGTTTGATGGTGAACATAAAATCTCGAAAACCGCTACAATGATTTGGATGAAAATTTAATGAGAGATACAGAAAACCATTCCCTACGATGTGTCGGGAGCAGATTTTCGAAAAAAATAAATACAATTTTTATGTTGAGAAATGCGATTTTATCGATTTCTTGTATGAAAAATATTTTGTACCTTTTTTTAAGAATTTATCTCGAAATTCTGCTACCGACACATCGTAGGGAATGGTTTTCTGCATCTCTCATCAAATTTTCATCCAAAACAGTGGATCGGTTTTCGAGATTTTATGTTCACCATCAAACGGTGCACCGCCGTACACGCCTTTACGTTTTTACTCACAACTTATATGTACATAGAGATATTCAGACTTTTCTTTTTTTGTTTTAGAGCTCATAGAATAACGATGTAAACTAGGTAAAAACGTTCCTCTACTGTTATTTATCACTTTGCAATATGCGTTTGAAAAAAGGGAAGCTCGTGTGGCGTAATTCTAGTTTGCGAAACCTTTTTCTCTCGGTGGACGGTGTACGTGTCATTAAGGTCATAGAGTTAGATGAATCATTTTGTATAATACAGAGTGAAGTGATAGACGTGCTAGAATTTGCTTCTTGGACTTTTGTACAGTAATAGTACGTGTTCCCTTAGAGTTGCTGATTTCTTAGTGAGCTATGTTTAAAGCCGTTACTTACAAGTACTGTACTTGTATTCGTTACTATGTATAATATGCCTGCATTAAGGAATGACTTTGGACATTTTTCGACCAACGTTTCTTAGCATTTGTCTACCCGTAGCTAATAGAAGATTCTTCTAGTATATCTGTGTTATGCCCCTCGATGTATCGAATAATTATTAATTTTTATGGAATGAAGCATCGTGACTGATGTCATGCTGCTCGGTGTTTCATACGACAGTTGTTCCTGATTCAGATAACGAATTGAAATGGTTCGCAGAATTTGTGGACTCTTCCGCAGACCATGTAGCGTCTGAACTTTCATTTCGATGGTTTATCTACTTCCAGTCGTTACGAACCAAGGAATAGTCTGCAAATTTCTAAACAAGAGATACTTGAAGCCACCGCTGTAAAAAATTTTCTGTGGCTCTCAATTACGTTTCTTGGAACGTAAGCTTCCACTTTAGAAAATTTCTACTACCTGGTGAATCGATCCTCAGAATGAGAAGCGATATGTGATTATTTGCATGCGAATCAAAGTTTTAGTCTGCGAAAGGCTGAGAACAATATAATTAACAGGAGATCTAATTGCAGGTGGAGTAGGAGACACGGACATGGGGTACCAGGAGGTACGCAACGAGACGTGATCGATTATCGCACTGGCTACATAAAATCGCATCTTCGTTCACCTTCAGGAAGAGTTCGGTGACCAGATCTACCATCATTCGAATCGCAGGTAGAGTTAAATTCTCAAGAAAATAACGCATGGACGTTTGAAATATTCGCATTCCAACCAGAAATTAAACCGAACGCGTCGAAATGGATTCTTCGCCATGAAAGAATTCTTTCAAACCTCTTCGTTGCAATCTTTTGAAACTTTGTGAAACAAACTTTTCTAATAAACAGAACTACGATTTCTTTTAAATGTTACAAACACATTTCACCCAGCAAGCAAATTGAATTCTTTATTTTTCTTTTTTATGAAGTTCAAACATATCCGCAGATGGTTAATTGTTGTGAAAATTGAATTCCTTAACGTCGAATGTCTTACTTGGGTAGTAAGTAAAATGATGGTAGTAGACGTAGTACCAAGTGATAGATATTTTTCAGAATAAAACAAATTTACACAAACTCGTCTCCCCGATGTGGGTATTTTTATTTAAAATAAAAAGAGTATATATTTAAAAATAAAAGTATATTTCTCCTTGAGCATTTAAATAATAAAATCAAGGGAAGTAGAATTATTTGCACATGTGTTCAAACATTTTTGAAGTCCTCCCCTTAGTATCTATCAAACAGTTTCATCGTCTTGTCATTCTAGGAAATACTCCCAATCTTCTGTTAGAAGTTTCTAATCGTCAGTATTAGTATACTGTAGGTAGGATTAGTTTACCAGTACGCGATTTGTAAAATGTAAAGACAATCAAATACAGCAGCAGTAGGTAGAGAAATAGACGATGTTTCCCTTCGGATACCTGTGCATGTTTATTACCTAGAGAGGATGATAACGTATTGTTACTTGACGACTATCGTTTCACCACACCGCTTCTAAATGTGTATCCACGCGTGTACAATTACGTTGCTATATAAATTGAACGTAATACTTGAATAGCTCGGTCTCGTCGATTCAATGAAAACCACGTACGTTTTACCAAAGTGTTCTCATCATTAAAATATATCGCCGATGTTTACTTTACACCGTACAAAATTAAAAGTATTCGCTCAACTAAAATCGTATAGCGTAGCAACTATCGAGGTATTAATTCGTTAAGTTTTAAACTCTACTTCGACGGTTAATAATAAGTCGAATCGAAGCGTGCGATGGTTTCGCATGATTTTATTAAAAATTTGTACGTCGAGTTATTTTACTCTCTGAAAAATGACGTAGCGCTTTAGAATCAGAGAACTGCGAACTTATAAGAATTCGTGGAAAGATTTTAGGGAGATAGGAGTTCAGGAATTGTTAATTAAAGTATGCGAAACCATGTTCTAATTCGTCTATGAGAGAAAATGTTCTATTGAAGGAGATTCGTAAAAGTTTCGGCATAGTTAATCATAATAATGGGTTCTCATTATTATGTGCTTATTCCTAAGTTGGATCAGATATGTGCGTCTGAATTGAGTTACGTATGACGCATATGGTCAATTAATACTTCGGTCGTTATAAACATTGTAATTGTATAAAGAAGTACATTTACTAGTCATATGATACTTACCACGTATACATACTTAGTTTTGTTTAGTGCAAAGTTAGCGTTTAAGGGATTATAAGTCTCACATATGTCAATAAAGAAACACTGTAATTTATTAAAGGATAATGATACGTATATTTAATTCGAGGTAATAACAAATAGGCGACGTAGCGTTCCGTACAGTACTCGCTGTAAGATATTAATAAGCAACGTATAATTGTTACTGGTTCTTGCGTACTGGATGGATCGGATGATCCATGTGTGATAAATCAGGCGGATTCTTCTCGAAGTAACTGATTTCTCGCATACCTCCCGCGGCGATTTCCCATAATTCTGGATGCTTCCCCTTGAAATTATCGTACCATTTTTCTACGTAAGGCCAGGCACTTAATTTGAAATCGATCGCTTCTAGACACATGGTCGCAGTAATTAGTGGGAAATCGGCGATAGTCAGAGTATCTGTTAAGTGATTAAAAAAAACAGTTGAGACTCTCGTTTCTGTTGTTTAATTCAATATGGGAATTATATAGCGTAGGTAGTAGGGTTGGGACTATTTGTCGAATGTTTCAGTATTCGAGCAATCGAATATAATTCGAATATTAAATTATTCGAATACTCAAATATTCGAATATTAAATTATTCGAATACTCAAATATTCGAATATTAAATTATTCGAATACTCAAATATTCGAATATTAAATTGTTCGAATACTCAAATATTCGAATATTAAATTATTCGAATAGTCCCAGCCATAGTAGGTAGCATGTAATAGAAAAAGTCACGGGACGATCATTTTTTGTAAAATACAACAGTATTATTGAACAGAAATTATGCCCTTGTTTGTTTTTATAATCGAGGAAATAAATCTTCTAAGTGAAAGACTTTAGCTTGATCTTATTAGATAAGGTCAATCGATGGACATTTCGCGTAATAATTAAAGGCGATACTTACTGCCAGCTGCGTATTCTGAATCCTCGCGTTGCAGATACGTGTTGAAAACATCTAGAGCAATTGTCATTTTCTTTAAGCCCATAGGGGTTCTTTCGTAATCGAAGAATATAGGAGCCATCTGTATAAAGTGTATGAAATTATATTACCGACAATTAAGCAGAATTTCTTTCACAAATCAATGACTTTCGCACTTACCGCATACTCAGAGATATTGCGGTAGTACATTGCCAAATTGAAACACAACCTATGGTTAACGATCGCTCGAGCCTTTGCATCCTTCGGATACAATTTGCCAGTGGTATCGTACTTGTCACCAAGATATTGTAAAATGGCATTACTGGCATTTGCGAGTAACAGAAAAGAAGGGGCATTAATTAATTTGCAGCTTATGTAGGAACAATTAAAGATCACGCTTAGAATTGATACCTTTCTCCCATTACAAGACCCCCGTCAACTAATACAGGTATTTCCTTTTGTGGGTTTAACTGCAAAGATAATTACACAGCAAAATTGATTATTAACAATAAGAGATACTTCTGAATACTTTTGATTAGAAGCAGCGTACTTGTTCATACTCCTTTGTCATGTGTTCGCCTTTACCAAAATCTACGTCGACCAATTCATATTCAATGTTTAAGGCTTTTAATGCTTGACGACATGCAAGAGATGGTGGCCCATCGGATACACTGTAAAGTTTCATTATAGATCTGAAATAAAAGATATTAGATGTAGTTATTATCCGACAAGCATTAACTTTTAGAATTTCGAAACCTGATTTATTTAACAACGATCTTTTACATAATATTACTTGCACGTCGTTTTCTATCAATTACAATTGTTAATCGTCTTCGCAATGCTTAAATAAAAGGTTTATTAATTATATTTTGTAAAGAACTTATCGGCAGCTGGCGCGCGTTTGAATCGCCCGCCAACTTTCAAATTCGTACCCCGCCTAACAGTATATATGTATGTATAGAGGTGCGGCAGCGGCGAAGTCGCAGTGTTCGCAGTTCACCACGACTCGTCGGAGGATCGTTGATGTTTATTTGAATTTTTTCTTCTTTACCCTTTTCTTCCAAGCACCCTTCTTACGATTAATGATATAATACGTTATTTTATGCGACACAATCAAATATAACATTTTAAAAGTAGAAAAACTTGGAATATTTTTGCACACATCATTCGCGTATTGCTGATAATATGTAGATCAAAGAAGATAAGATGTTCTCTTTGATGTAGATCTTTAAACGTGGTTTATTATTACAAATCTTTATTACTGAATAACATTCGAGTGATAAATTGGGAAATAGATGTAATATGGAATTCCAGCGGTACTTACTTAAGTTGACGGAACTCAAAATATCCGACCAGAAAGGCTACTGTTCGCAACGGATCTGAAACTACGCCGACAACTCCTGAAACACTTTCGTAGTTCCTTTCACTTCGTCGTTCCTCAAGGCTACTGCTGTCCTACATTTCAATAGCCGTCCGTTTTACTTTTTCTACATTTCATACGCGTCACGAGAATTTAATTTCTTGTCATACGCGTAATATTAATTTATTTATATCACAAAAGTCACGCAATTTTTCCATTTCGTATAAATCGATTTACTTTTTCAATTTCCCGCTATTCTCCTCTGATTTGTAGAGCTTCCTGGTGGCGCTACTCTCAGAGTCTGCAACTCCATATTGGATTATTAATTCCGTCAACTTCTCCCTTCTACATATTATTCTCTTTATGCTCGAACGTTTGATAGTTTACCACATGGCTGAAACGTGATTCCGTGAACATTTGGTTGGATTTGTGCGAGCAGTTTCGTTCGTTAATGCAAGAATGTCAGTGCCCGATAAAGTTTTAATGCGGAAGATCAAGAAGCGGGAGAAGAAGAAATTGCAAATATTAAAGGAACGGGAGAAACAAGTAGAAAATGGTAAATACACGGTTAACTGTTTCTTACGATACACTTTGTTCTTCAATGAAGTTGTTGCTCTTAACGGCTGATTTATTGCATAAAGACAAAACTGCGGTCGAGGACACGGAACATGATATCGCGGAGAGTGGAATGGAAGTGTCAAATGGATTTGAACGTTTCAAAGAGGACGGTCCCGTGAAGAGTAAGTCGAGGCTAGTTTACTTCATAATTCGTAATATTTTCTAAATAATATTACTAATAAAATTCCTAATATTTTCATATTTACGCTAATAATACGTGTCGTCGTTATTACAGAGAAAAGGAAGAAAGCGAAAGATAAGACGGTCTTAACGATGGAAGATGAAAGTGTTAATAGCAGCGATGCGCATGACACTCCTGTAAAGAAAAATTCTACATCCGAAAAACCTACTGTTGATGATGTACCTAGCGATATAAACTGTAAGTATAATAATTGGGTGAGTTCAATGCAATTAACTGTTGGACTCAAGCGTTGGGAACTGATCGATAAACAGCCATCGTTCTGCTTAGTTCCGCTGAACGACACTTGGGAGGGTGGGGATATTTTAGCAGGTCCCAACACGTTGGGTAAAGTGATTCGGAGTTTACCTCCGCTCGAAAAAATGGAGATCGTTCACTGAACGTGTTGGGAAGTGAGCAACTGAGCGTTAGCGTTCATCGAAAGATCAGTGAGTGTTTGGCCAACAGTTGGTTGCGCTCAACGCACCCATTGACTATTTTCTCAGAGAATATTAGAACGTGTTAAATTATGTTCGTTTTATAGTACCTGGATCCACATTGGGCTTAAATGTAACGAACGATACGAGTTTCAAAGTATTAGAAGGAACAGTATGCGAGAATACGTTAAAAGCGATACAAGATATGGGTTTTACGAGCATGACCGAAATACAAGCAAAGTCAATTCCGGCGTTATTAGAAGGCAGAGATTTGGTTGGCGCTGCGAAAACAGGATCCGGGAAAACTTTAGCGTTCTTAATACCTGCCATCGAGCTGATTTATAAGTTGAAGTTTATGCCTCGCAATGGTACGTAAGTGATGCATGCGAAATAGTTGAATACTTTTACTTCATGGTATTTAGGAGAATACAATCCCGCGATACCGGCTGTTTTTTGGATTCCAAAAATCCCGGGATTTGGTATAACTAATCCCGAGAATTTGGGGATTTTTTAAAAATGAGAATTACTTTATGAACGCCTGAAAAATATAAAAATACACAGAATAAATAAGGATAGTCATTTCATAATAATAAGGACAATAATAATGATTTATTTAAATAATAATATTAAGTCACATATAACTAACTAAACTATATTAATTTTTACAATGATATTTTCACGTTGCAAATCGCAACTTGTCTGAACACGTAAAATCGAAACTTTAGGTGCTTTGCTGTTTCTTCGTTCGTATTTGCAAAAATCTTCATATTATCTACTTATTGAGACTTTATTATTCCACATTGTTCAACTGTTTTTACTGTTAAAAATGATTTTAACTTATGCTTCAGAGTAATAACAGAAAATAAGTTTGTTTACTTTAAATGAAGATTTAGAATTTTAACACGTAATAAATCATTGTAAATACTGAAATTTTCTATTACCCAATCCCGGGGTTAGTCACGGAATCCCGAGATGGACTTCAAAAAATCTCGGGATAGTAAATAATGGCTTGGATTGCATTCCCTAATTGTATTGTTATTTACAGGCACCGGTTGTATCATTATATCTCCAACGCGAGAGTTGTCTATGCAGACGTTTGGAGTGTTAAAGGAATTGATGGCGTATCATTACCATACTTACGGTCTAATAATGGGTGGCGCTAACAGGCAGACCGAGGCTCAGAAACTAGCGAAAGGAATTAACATTATTGTAGCTACTCCGGGTAGATTATTGGACCATCTACAGAACACTCAAGACTTCTTGTATAAAAATCTACAGTGCCTCATCATCGACGAAGCTGATCGTATCTTAGACATTGGTTTCGAAGAAGAGCTTAAGCAGATTATTAACATCCTACCAAGTTAGCGCGATATCCTCAAACTTTCACGTAACGACTGATTAACGAAAGGCATAATGTATTAATCGTATATCGTGCTTGCAGAAAAACGACAGACAATGTTGTTCAGTGCGACGCAGACTAAGAAGACGGAATTGTTGACGACGTTAGCTTTGAAAAAGGAGCCAGTGTACGTTGGCGTTGACGATGACAAAGAGAAAGCCACGGTGGAAGGTTTGGAACAGGGTTACGTAGTTTGCCCCAGCGAGAAAAGATTTCTGCTCCTGTTCACTTTCTTGAAGAAGAATAGAAAGAAAAAAGTTATGGTTTTCTTCAGCTCTTGCATGTCGGTCAAGTATCACCACGAACTTCTGAACTACATCGACTTACCAGTATTAAGTATTCATGTACGATAGTTTGATGCGAGAAGCATTATACGTAACTAGTAACGAGATGCCCGCTTTTGTATTAAATCGTTTCGTTAAATAACAGGGGAAACAGAAGCAGACGAAGAGAACGACAACGTTCTTTCAATTTTGTAACGCCACCACTGGTATACTACTCTGTACCGACGTAGCTGCGCGTGGTCTTGATATTCCAGCTGTCGACTGGATCGTACAATACGATCCACCAGATGATCCCAAGGTAAATTGCTAAGAAATTGTGTATTTTTAGAAGCTAAAGGATTAATTGCAGGGTAAGAGGTGAAACTAAATGTGCTTTCAGGAATACATTCATCGTGTTGGTAGAACAGCTCGAGGAGAAGGTAGCAGTGGTCACGCCTTATTAATTCTGAGGCCAGAAGAACTTGGCTTTCTGCGTTATCTCAAACAAGCTAGAGTGCCCGTGAACGAATTCGATTTCTCGTGGAATAAGATTGCCGACATCCAGTTGCAGGTGAGTCTTTTACTTTGAAAGCACGGATAATGTACGTGCAGCAGGTGTGGGAGGAAAGTTTCAAATTGATATTTTTAAATATCTGCCTGGATAACTACAGTCTTAAACTCTATGCGTCTTAAAATGAAGAAGATAATGTATTATAAATGAGATTCCGTATGAATTTCGAGAATTCAATTTAAGTAAAGAAGACCGGGAAGAAGCAACTTAAGAAATTAGAAAGAAACACATATTTATTTTCATTCTGTGTTAAACGTAAATACAGACTTTTTGTCATAACGATTTTAACAAAGGCCCTTGTTGACTACTATGGTTATTTCTATTCTAATCGCGTGGCGTGGAATACTCCGTCTGCGATTTATTTTTAGCACTTCCACAGGTTTCTAAGTGACTAAAATTATGGGTGAAAAAGGCGAGACTTTAGTTTTAAGAAATACCATCAATATTTACATAATTCCAATTTGGTCTACATAAAAAAAGGAGAGATGTAGTAAAAGTTCTCGAATTTATGCATTCGTGTGCAATGCCTCTGTATTGCAAGCATGTAAATGGCAGTAACAAAGGATAGAGAATGTAAATTATATTCGCACATTTATCCTTGTTCTTGATCGCAGTTGCTAATCACATGAATAATTACATTTCCTAATCATTTCTCTTCGCGTTAATCTTCTTCGAAATAGTTGATTTAAAAAGCGAATCGAAACTCCTTCTCTCCTTTCTCCCTGTGTTGGGTAAAGAGGCGATGGTTAAAAAGGTACGATAAAGAAATCGAGGTAATAATTCAGATTAGAAGCCAATAAGGATCGAAAGACTGGAAGATAACGCCCACGTCTGTGATTCAGGGACCACTCCTTTTAGCACATGTCTCCCGACGATCGAATTCCAGATAAATTATTTATTATTGAATTATTGGCTATTTGTTTTAGCTCGAGAAGTTGATTTCGAAGAATTATTTCTTAAACATGTCGGCGAAAGAAGCGTTCAAAGCGTACGTGAGGGCCTACGATTCTCATCACTTGAAACAAATCTTCGACATTGAAACCGTAGACTTAGCGAAGGTTGCAAAATCTTTTGGATTTGTTGTACCGCCAGCTGTAGATCTGAGTATCCTTTTTTTTAACACTACGCACATTAGAACCTCGGCGTTAATCCGGGAATCCACCGGGAAGCTAAGCTATGCTGTGCCATGCTACGTTTTAAAAAAAATTAGCTTCAATACATTCTTATGGAACCGTTTCCACCAAAAGCTAAGTTAAAACATAGCATAGCTTAGCTTCCCGGTGGATTCCCGGCTTTATGCTATTCTTTATCATTTACTCTCAGCTACGCTGCTCCGAGCAACATCTATTTCTATAGTACCTACCGCAAGTTTTCCTTAACATTCTGCCATGATAGAAGTGGGAGTGAGCAAGAATTCACGGCCACGAAAGCGATTAGCTAGAAGTGGTGCTGGATATACGAAAAGCATGGACAATCTCAACTCGGGAAGGCAACTGCAACGCACAAAGACTTTCCGCCAAGTGGGAAAGCACGGGAAAGACAATAGACAGTTTTCTAGATAACCATACTTGGAGATATGTAATAAATTCAACATTTCTGAATATTTTATACGTACATTACATAAATCCAATAGTAGATACATATTTTTTTTATTGAATAAACTTTGAACTAGCATCAGTCACTTTTCCTAAAAAGAACAGTTCAGTAATCTAATCTTGATGTTACGAGCATTCTAATAGAACCACACAAATATGCAATTCTTATGGAGCGTTAAAAAAAAATTGCGAACAAACATTTACATGTATATGTACATACGTCCTTACATTAAAGATGCATTACTTAATTGCAAAATGAATTTTTATACGTAGGTGTGTCGAGTTGAAAGTAGCTCTCTCTCTCTCTCTCTCTCTCTCTCTCGAGGAAGAGAGAGAGAATAACTGAGCATTCAACATTGGATCTGCATTGCATTGCCATAGTTAGTGAATGTTCTTTAAATATCACGACTTGAGAGGCATGTTTCCCTTTTTTCGAGGAGTGCGTTTTCGTAGGAGGAGAGGGACTTAGAAAGCCAGCATCGATTGGTAAACGATGGCCCGTGACAAGAGAAACACTTTATAACGCGCGACACCCACGTTGTTTCTCGGTAGGACCATGTATGGCACATGTTGTATGACGTCAACGCTACTTTACATTAACCAATGTACGTGTGTAGGCGCGTTGGATATGGCGCAAAGGCAACGCTCGTGGGAGAACACTAAGGCGACAGCCTTTGGAATCGATCGTTGTCTCCGGCCAACGTCTTTATAGCTGACCGCTCGTAGGAATTGCTAGCCCTCCTGTAAATCGCATTTCAGTATATAATACAGGACACTACGAATAGCATAAGCGCAAGCTCGAAAGTAACGTGTCAGGTAACTCCGCAAGCTTAAATATTCCTTTCATAATTCGTAAACCTTAAGAGACTCATCTTATCCCCTTTTCTTCAAGCTGTTTACCGATGGAAAGGTTCCACCCTGCTTTCATCTGACCTCCATCTTCCCACCACCCAGTTTCTTCTTTCTCTCGAAAGGAGAGACTGAAATTAGAACATTGGAGTTTCCCTTTTCATTCGCTTAACGCATTACTCCATAAAATTCTGTTTGTTGCAGCGCACATCGGCCACGCCGGGTGCTTCACTAGAAGAGAGATAGAACTCCCGATCGGCGTAGCTCACCCTTTTACGCGTCTTATATGTAAGGCGGTTCCCCGCGTTACAGTTTTTATTTAACGACACTATAAACGAGAACGATCGTTCTAATTGACGTTAAATAAGTAACCGACGTCTGCAGGTTTAATTGAAGGATATCTTCTTTCTCATTACATATGTGGGGCTCGTTTCATTGACAAACAAATACGGAAGTTCGCCCACGCCAACTTTTTGCGAGCCTCCGCCGATACAGGCGCACACCTTTAAAAGGCGAACGCCGCGTTTCTGATTTAACCGATTAATTTCGCGACTCTTCTACGCCACGTATTATAACAGAGAATTTCATCCTTCATCCATTTGATGCCATTTTATAAACCTAAGAGATCGATTCTCTATTTAATGAACGTTAATGAATTAATCGGTGCCTGAACAGTCTATGGTGTATCGATCGATGCGTAGTAACGATCCATGATGCGATACTCTGCGTGGCAGCAAATTGAAAGTAGGTAGAAGCCATTAATTATGCATTCTAAAGCGTACTCGCCTCGAGATTATAGCGCAGTTAAACACCGTTGATACAGTGCGATCACATACACAGCGAGTCGCGAAATTATTGGCGTAGACAGATCGTTTTGCGTGGAGTAGCTTTCCCCTACGCTTCGAATTTATCTATTGGAAAATCATCTGAAGCCAACAGACTCTGATGCATGCTTTTTGGTAACTTATATAAAAAAGGCAATTTGGGGGAACGATCTCGGAAAGCGATCATATTTTTTTTTATACTTTGTCTGACAACCGTGTTCCGTTATCTCAATGCGCGATACAGTTACCCAATTGCACAATATTGATGCTGGAAAGCGAAGCGGGGGAATACGGTTTGCAGGAATCTTGAGGGAAAGGAGTTATTATTTTTAAATACGTTAAAAAGAGATTATAGAATTTAACTAATTATTTTTTCATGACTTGACGTAGAAATCGTTCTCGAATATATTCTCAGTGCTCGTGAAAGCTTTTGAGACTGAGAGTGCCTCGAAGATATTAAAAATTCTGGTACCATCGCCAACGTGCGTGTCGATTATAATGAAAATTCATAAACGTATTCTGGATGCCTCAGGTGATGCTTTAATATCGAGTCTACGAATACCAGGAACCATACTATATACGCCCTACAGTCATATAACATTTACTACGTGTTTTAGTATTTAGATCCACCCCCCTATTAACATGCATCTATGAATCATCCTGTATAATGTACGCAGTGTTGTATCCGATTCCTCGGTCCGTAGGTTTACGCGTGAAATAAAGTTGTCGGCTGGCTTGAAAATATCGCGTTAACGTCGAGAACTCTAAATATAGCTTAGCGTTTATTTTGAAGGCATTGCGCGGTGTTTCGGTCTAACACGGTGGTCCGATTTTCCCGAGATTCACCAAAAATCACGTATCACGTAGCCCGCGAGACGAGAGCGTCCGAGCGGGTTAGAAATTCATGGCGTAAAAGAAAAGGCGTTTCCCTTCGGCGCAGGATTAATTGGACGAGGACCAGAAAGCTATCTAAACGGCCGTGTGTATCCACGCGGCGTGCCCTTGAATCTCTCGCGGTTCCTCGGGCAACGGTAAGATCCGCGAACGAGGCGCGTTTCGCGATGCGTTCCCGTTAGTAAAAAGAGTTTCGCGAAAGGGAGTCGGAGTCGGGGCGTGTGCGCCGTGGACGACGATCCTATGGATCGCGCCCGGCGCTGAGACGCCGGGCACCTACGTCGGATAATCACGGCCCTGAATTATCCAACTTGTATGCGACGATGGTATGGCGCGTACCTCAGTATTCGCGCGTATGCAGAGGCCGTATATGGTAGTGGGCGGTAGAAGCGCGCCGATAGAAACACGCAAGAACCGATGCGCGTGGCGCGCATGCTCGGCACCCCGCGCCTGCGCATGCGCCCCGTGTCGCAAGAGTTTACGGGTAGCTCGACGCGGCACATGCACGGCTGGTGCAGTAGAGCCGAGAATCCCGTAGCGCGTGTTTGTTTTTAATTTCGCGATCTTGCAATCTTTAACTTTTTAACCTTAACAGAATCTGACTCTCGCGAGAGGCTGTGTACTCTCTTACTCCTCCTCCTCTTCCCCCCTCTCTCTCTTCTCTCTCTCTGTCTGTCTGTCTCAGTTGTCTAATTCTTCTGCCTTTCCCTCTCTCTTTCCCTATCTGTTCTTCTTTTTCTTCCCTCCTCACTCTTTCTCCTCCCTTCCCCTTCTCTCCTCCTCCTCCTTCTTTTTTCCCCTCCCTCCTTAATCTCCGCAGTCTCCACTGTTCACCGCTGTTTCAGTCGTTCCTACCCGCTTCTCACTCTCCCTCGCTCTGTCTTTCTCCCCCCTCCACTGCTCCTTATCCTTCTTTTCCTCCTTCTCCTTACACATAGTATACTGACTCCGCTATTTCTAAAAACGTAACGCAATCGTGGCGACGTATGCGAGGAGCGCGCCAGAGAGAAACCACGAGTGAGGAGGCGCGACGTACGAACACATCGGGAGAGTTACATTAAAAGCCACGGGGGAGAAAGAATTGATTGTGCGAAGAGAAAATACCACACGAGTAAAGCAAAGTGATACCGACGTATTCGTACCGCAGTGTGAGCATCGTCAAAACACGGGAGGATCCTGCGTTCCGATCGTTGTGCAATATATCCGAACGTGAAAAGAAGAGCCGCCGCCGCTCCGTTGTTTTTGGATATCTCAGTCGCAACGTCGTCGTCGTCGTCAACGTCGTCTGTCTCTTGCCCGTTCACACGTCTAACGTTCTCTTATTACATATTATTTTTTTTCTGTCTCTCTCTTCTCGACTCCCCCTCTTTGCGATACGTTTTCTTCCGCTAACTTCTCCTCTTACGATCTGTCTCTCTTCTCGTTGGTAAAACTTTTACAATTTTCGCGTGACCGCCGTAGGAGTAATCAAGTAATTGCGATGTGTGATAATACTAACACGACGACGCAGAGTATAGCGGACTACCTGTCACAGTTACTAAAAGACAGAAAGCAGCTAGCTGCTTTCCCTAATGTCTTCATACACGTAGAGCGCCTACTAGACGAAGGTAAGCAACCACCATTAATCCACTAATATCTTCTGTAACTAGACGACAAGTCGTTAATATTAGCAATTACATATTCCAACGCTACCCCGCGACACGCCTTAGTCTGATCTCTGCATGATTAACCCGCCGCCTCTGTGTTCCGTAGCGATATATTCCATCGAGGTTTCGAGCTCTCCCGACCAAACACGTTCCACATGCCTCGCGAAACTTTCGCCATAGTTTCCTACGGAAACCTCTGTGTGCCATACGCCGCGATTTCGCGTGTACACCGCCAGTAAAACGCGCGCCCGCGCGCGCACAAACGAGCGAGAAGGAAGAAAAGTATGCGTATGGTGCTCTGCCTTGCAGCGCGAGAGGGCCGGCTCTCTCTCTCTCTCTCTCTCTCTCTCTCTCTCTCTCTCTGTGTCTCTCTCTCTCTCTCTCTCTCTCCCTCGTTTGCCTTTCGTACAGTTTGCCATAATCGGTAACGGACTTGCTTGCAAACATCGTATATCTCGAACCAGAACGTGGTGTCACGTGTTGCGCGTCCCGGTCTCTCTCTGCTCGTCGTGTGCTCTACCCTCGGGCCTGTGCCGTTCACTTTATTTTTCCAATTTGTCCACGTCGCAGCGAGGAGTGATGGAAATTAACGGTTGCTCAACGTAAGTCGACACCAAGAATTTAAATACAACACTATACAGCAATTTCTCGTGCGGGACTCGCGGCTACCGTTCCTACGATCGATCCACACCGATCGATCCGTACTAATCTTTCACACGTTACTCGGTATCGCGGGCTTGTTCTCCTCGGTCCGATACGACTCCCAGAATCTTCGAATTAATACCAAAGAGGAAACGAGATATGATACGAAAGGAGGAGGGGGGCCGGGGAGGGTTGCCAGTGAAACCGAAGTGAACTAAGTGTTTTCAGAACAGTGACCGAGAGAAATGAAAAGCCTGCGATGTACCCGGTGTCGCGAACTCGTGTTTATCTCTTTCTTTACTATTTTATTCACTCTGTTGCGCGATTCTCCGTTTTCTTCGCTATAACCTCTTTGAAACATCGTTCGCAGCGAAGTTGAGAAATAGTAAAATTCAAAGGACAGACATTTTGTGTATGTATGGACCAATATCACTTAATTTATCTGTACTTTATCGCGTTACACATTATTCCATTCCATTCGACTCGAGCACGTGTGCATTGATTTTCCCGATCACTTGAAAGCATCCATAATTATAATTACTACATGTTGTATTATGGTTTTTTTATGTACATTGCATATATTACAATTAATCACGCAAAGGATCACGTAAAGAAATATGTAAATACATGAGAATCTAGACAAAAGTCATTGCGTGAAATAATTTCTTCTCGATACTCGAACGTGCTCGTATGTACATATCGAAAGCCATTTAATCGCTTAGAACTTGGCCAGAGTTCGAAGTAAACAGTTTCATTGTATCTGCGTCATTTGGACGTTTCGAATGTTTAACGTAAATAAGTATATATATGTAGTGTTCCTTTACATATTAATTTTGGCGCATTACTTCTCGGATCTATAATACAATCGAAAGAATGTCGCAATTGTTATACAGCGAACGCGGCCATAAATGAATCAAGCATGCCAGGCTAGTACACAAAAAATTGTGATGCGATTTTTCCATTATGAGTCACTACCAAGATTATACTTAGCGTAAGCATTTGGGGCTTGGAGGGGTAAACATCGTAGGAAGCGTATCGTAAAACGCAAACGCGTTGGGTTTTGCTGGATTTCCGTCAGTTTAAAATTATAATTTTCTCCCGAGAATATCCGGCGATTTACGATCTTTTACGCGATCCTTGCTCGAATATACGTACGATCAGTTTCGTACTGTAATTAACTCGAGATTCGATAGTAGCGTCTATGATTAATATTCGCTGAGAACGATAACTTTACCTCTCAGCATTACAATTTCAAGGAAACCGGTGAAAGTGGATTAGTAATTCTCTCGTTTCATTTGTTCGAAAAATAACGTTGCATACAGTGTACGCACGCTCGAATCCGTCGATAGTGTTTCACAGGAAATGTGTCAAATGACGTTTACGAGGAGAACCGGTTTTACGAAAGCTCTCGGGCCTCTCGCATTCCTGCGGACATAGCCCTGTTGATGGAAAGAATTCCATCCTCTTTTTTCCGTCCCCCCGTCGATTCAACGCGATACATTTCATCGTTCAACATCCGAAATTCAATTTCAACTTTTAATTAACTCCGCCTTAAGGTGGAATTGCAAAACGCGAGTTTATCGAAAGAACGGTAAACGTATAATTTAAATTCTCTTTATTCCCGTCTGGTTTCGTTTTTTTTTTCAACGCGGAGGGGCTTTTAAAAATCTTTTTCCGTCGTTAAAATCGAGGAATGCCACTTCAGGAGTCCGTAGACATCTGTAACTCCTTAAGCTCGCTGGCAGGCATATGGTTTCCGCGCGCAGTACCCGTGCATGGCGCCTGGAGACCAAAGCACGGATCGCCTATCTACATATATAGCCTTCTCCCGCCGCGCGACCGTTCCCTCTAGCAGAGATCGAAGCGCATCGAAAAACTACGGAACACGGCCAAGGAAGCTGACAGAAAATATATCTCGGCGCGGTAGGGCGTGGGACGGGGAAACGGGGATCGTGGACGGGCGACGCTATTGACACGGATCTGGAACATGTGCACAATGTTGCTCGCCCGTGGTGCACCGTTCACACGATGGCCGAAACGTTACGGTATCGCAATCGTGCCCGAGAGATCTATTTCGAACACGACGTAGTAAGTTTTCTCGGTGACCTAGTGGCGTGAATAGAACTCGTTGTCAAGCGCGTCCTTTCGAAACTGTCTAGCGAAAACTTGGACAGACGCGAGGTCTAGTTTTCTTCTGCTACTAGGTCGTTGCGCTTAATCATTTCAAATGGGGAAGCGGGCACGAAACGCGACGCGTGTCTCCGGGAGATTATTATAACGTTGATTGATGTCGCGTCACCTCGCGGCGTAACGATTTCTGCTCTCAACACCGAAACTCTCGATCTTCATAACCTATTTACACATTTCTACCGATGGCGTAAGAGCGTAGAAGAACAACAAATGTAGTCAGTGTATTTGAAGGTTATTATATCGGCGGTTTGCTAGATGAAGGGTGAGCTAAGAGGAGTGATGCTTTCAGTAAATCGGTGTGAAACCTCTCGCGGTAGAGAATTATTAATTGCCACGAGTGCCCTCTAGTGGCGAGCATGTATAGTTCAGAAGTGACGCTCCTTCGGATAAAAATAGCTCGCTTTTAAAGTTAATTCCTGCAGATATCTCGAAATTAACCGTTTCCTACATAGATAGTTTTAAAGTTTAGTAATCTATAGGAGAGGTTAGAGGTTCGATATTGTATCTTGTGAAATTGATCAACATTCACGTAGGTTTTCTTACATGCAGAACCTACTCTCTTGTTCATTAGTAACCGGGGAATGATAATTGGCGAGAAAGAATTTCTTCTCTTCAAACGTAATCGAGATATCCCCTTTTTAGATAATCTCTCAGTATATTCCGTTGATTGTACACACTAGAGCTGTTCGAGTACTCGAAAAAAGCGAGCCGAGCCTGGCTCGGCTCGAAGAACCGAGTACTCGTAAAAACCGAGCGGCTCCAAAGAATCGAGTACTCGAATTTTTTCGAGCGACTGTAAGAGAACCGACTAGTCGATTTTTCTTTTTTTTTCCTCTTCGAGTACTCGACTCGGCTCGGAAACCGAGTCTCGGCTCGGTCCGAATTTCAAGCTACTCGAATATTCGAGTACTCGAACAGCCCTAGTACACACCGAGCACGCGCTTGGAGAAGTCAAAGTGCCCTAAATATAGCCCCCATTGCAAATACTCGGGGGGGGGGGGGGGCAGTATTTAGTTCGATACACGATGCGGTTGTTGTGTGTTTGTTTTCGTGTCTACTCATGGTCGCCTCGAAATCTGTCAGTGCGTAATCTCGCGTGTCGCGCGCGTTCTAGAAACAGCCAGATCGTACCGCTTTTCGCATGCTCGTTCGTGTATCGGTCACTGGTAAACCGTTCCTCGACGGTGTAATTTCTTTCTCGCACTTGACCTGGCCTGCTTACGGTTTTTCTCAAGATTAAGCTGCGCCGACCATTGATCCGCCATGATGGTACACAACGTAAACACACGACAGTCCGCTTTCACCTATCGAACGCCGTATTCGAAGGCGACTTGTATCCTTCTCAGTATTCTCTCCAAACGTCCGTGAATCCTTGCAACAAAATTCCTCTCCCTCTTTCTCATTCAAACAGTAGTGACGCTAGTTCGCATTAACCTCAACTTTTACACGCCCGGCGTATATTTTCCAAATCAGAAAGCGCCCGTCGGCCCCAAACATATGTCTCGAGCACGCGTACGCCGGAATTAAAAATATTCTTGGACCCCGTGCGTCGTCCCGTGAATTACTTGTATATACAGTGTCCCACCCGGAACACGGCGACAGTCGTTCCTCGAGGGGAAACGGATCGTCGAAGCCGAAACGTGACTTCCTCGACGACGGAGGGTCACGGTGTTCATACTTTCTTCGTTCCTCCGTGGTATCCCCGATATATACTCGTCCTCCTTCGGTAGCTGTTGTTGAAACGCGAAAAGCCAACCGCACAGATACATACTGCCCTCCCCTCCCCGCGTCTCTTCCCCACCCCTCCGCTGATACGTTGTGTTTCTTTCGCCGTCGTTGAAGTGAGCAACGCGGCCCGGCAGCAATAGCGACAGCAGTGGCGACAAAGGCGGTAGCGGCCGCATTCCTCTTCTCTCCTCTTTGTTCCTCTTCGCTTATTTTCTTTTACTCCGCCGAGGAGGTTACAGATACCTGTTAGCAACGGCCGGACCGGGGGCATGCCGCCGTGCATGTATGCGGTTTACGTAGGCGCTCGCTAAAGCAGAAAAGCGGGTATTACCTATTTCAGCGGCGCGGTGGTGTGCTACGCCGTGAGCGCAGCGATCAAGCCTTCGGCCACTCTTCCTAGCCAGATACCGCGGGATTTGCTGAAACACTCGAGACACTCGCGTGGAAATAGTAATTCGGGATTAGGCGAGCCGTATCAGATTTCGATAACTACTTCATAATGGGAAGCTCCCCAAGTGCTACCACGCGTTTAATGTAAACGGCAGGCGAGATTGTAATCGACTCGATAACGGGCCGTCGCGATAACCGGGCGATAACGAACGTTATTGTAAATTGTAAATTAATGGGAGGAGTCTTCGGAGTTTATGAAAGGACCCGATTAGGGCTGGTTGGAACGATGTTACCGTGTTTGTGGCTTCTTGTACCGTTACATGTGGGTCTCTTGCACTTCTTTGCCCGCGGACTTGTGCTTTTCAACACTGTTTTGCCAAAAGCTGCTTTATTTATAACGCGCAGCCGGAGTCTTCGAAGTTTTCATGCGGGAGGAGTCGAGCTTCTTTCCCGAAATTGAGGTCTTGCGTCGGCTCGAATTCTGTGAAGCCGAGAAGAGCACTCCCACACAAATGTTCCTCATTTAATGCTCAATCTGGCGGAACGAATTCCTCGCGGACGATTCCCCTGGCCGTCGTAATTGACTCGAGCCCGTAATTCAATTAAAACCTGGAACTTCGAGGGGATATCGCGTGATGATATTATTTTATTTGGTAATACCAAGGGCGTTCCAAGGTCGTTGACTTTCCTGTAAATGGAACGCTTCTTTTAACATAGTCGTTTTGATTTCAAGCTTCTGTTGAGAGAATAGAAACAAATGGACTCGCCTGGCTATTCCTTCTCTCTCTCTGTTAAAACTAACTCGAATAACCTTGCTATGACCTTGACACTTTCACCTATAAATAAGCGATAGCATCTCGAGATATCTGCCTCGGTAGTTCTTTAAGGCCCATATCTCTGCATTTTTCAGCTTAGTATGGTGCCCGAGATAAATTTCTTTCTAGATAGTAAGAGATTAAATGTTTTGAGCAATAAATTCATTCATGAATACGTACCCAAGGGAACGAACGGAATCTGTAAAAGTATGAATAAATTAAGCGGTAAGTTCTTATCGCTATATAAAATGTGGGGAATATTAACTAGCCAAATTATGTGTATTAATTTCTTTTTTGGTGCTCGCTGTACAGTGGCGCTTCCTTTTCGCGTCTCTTTCCCCCACGCCCGAGAAAGTGCACGTTGCTTTCTGGATTCTTTTTCCACGGAATCCTTCGCAGTAGCCATTGCACTAGCAATGACGTTTCTCCTGTCTCTAAATAAGGAAATGTCTTACGCGCCCCCACTTTCGCGGTCCTCGGCGCGGCCGTTTTCGTCTATGTCGCGCGGGGCACTATGTATACACACGCGTACGCATATATAGGGTGTCCCGTAAGCTTACCATATATAGATTCCTCGGCGATCTGTCAATGTTCACGTTCACACATGGATGTGGGTCGTCCACATCTTAACCCGACCGTAATGGAATAAGTTGGATACCATTTATATTCACCTCCCACTAACCAATCTATTCCGCGATTCTCCACAATTACACGTTTCCCCTTTACCATTTTACTGTTCGCCTACAATATGTAAATAACATTGAATAGAAATCGAAGAATATTACAGCCCAAGGAATTCATCATCTCGCTCGCATTCTAAATCGCGCCAATAGCGCTACACTATAGTTTAAAATTTCCGTCGGATCATTTAGCCACGGAGTACAATCGGCTTCGGAGACGGCGTTGGCCAATTTTAGAAGCTCGCGGAGGTGTAAGGAGTATCGCTGCACATTTCCTTTTACGTGGAATGTGCGTGTGCGTGGCGTTTCTCGATCGGCTGTGGCCGGGGCCTTGGATAAAAGCCACTGTGCTTCGTAAACGAAACGACAGGCGTCGGATCGGTTTTCAGTGGCTCGCGCGACGCACCTTGGAAATTCGTGGAAACGGGGCCGAGAAATTGGAAGTCTCGGGTGAGGGGAAAGTGTCGTGGAACCCTTAACGGTGGCCCTTGGGAGGCTCGGTAGGGGCCGATGACCGGATTGACCTGCAGTTCGCTTCATGCCGCCGCGGCATCTACCAACGGGCTCGTGCCACTTCGGCTTCGTTCCATTCTCGTCGTTCTACGTCTTCCTCTCTCTTTTGCCTGCTGCCTCCTGCGCGCCCGCTCCTTCGCTTCTTCGCTCGCTCGCTCGCTCACGCCGAGCTTACTCTTTAAAACCCTCGTATTCCTTTCTTCGTGAGCGCATCTCTGGTTGCGTTCTTTCTTCTTCTTCTTCTTTTTTTCACCGCTGAGAGAGGAGGGAGAGAAGAGTAGTCCCCCGTACATTTCGACTGGCACGGCTCAGAGTCTCTTAATTTTCCCTCTTCGTTCTGACTCCGATTCCTCCGCTCGTCCCTCCACCCTTGTCCCACTCCCACGATTTTCGTCCTCCTTCGTTCTCAGGCATTTTTTATACCCTCCTTCTCTCTCTCTCTCTCTCTCTCTCTCTCTCTCTGTATCGTTCCGTCCCCCTCTCCCCGTTGGATTCAAGCCTCCCGCTCCGAGCTTCGAAAAGTAGGTAGGGTGAAAGGAATTCTCTGCCGTCTCCGTTTCCAACCCGGCACTCTTCGCTCTTCTCTTCATCATTCTTTCTGCTTGCCTTGAGTTGGGCGTGCACTCGCACGCACGCGCATACACAGACACACACGCGAGCTTGGGTCATTATACCAAACCGTATATTCCCGTACTGTACTCGCCTTTAGTCGGTCAGCTCTGCCTCGCGTTACAACGAAGCAGGTTCAACATCCACGGCTGTTACTTAAAGGCACTGGCCAGCGATTCTGCTTGGACTATCGCCTGGTATCTCTGGCCCCGGGCGTCTCTAAGGATAGGATAGGACACGGTGGAGCGGCTTCGCCAGGCTTGCCCTTGAGCACGCCGATAATTGCAATTAAAGCGCTGCTTCGCCCCCCGACTTGGAATCGCTGTTTAATGTAGGACATTGAAAATCCGATCTGCTCTTTCATTCCCCGCGCTAAGAAGCTCGCGGAGCTGCGGGACTATTTTCGATGGCGGGGTTTATAACGCAACAGAAGCCAGCCTTTCCGCTTTTCTCTGTTAATATTACAAATGCTCCAAGAACCTCTTCATATTCTCTAGCTCAGTGATTCTCAACCGGTGGGGTCGCGAAATATTTTCTGGAGGATCGGTTATTAGGGTTTGTTTTTGAATATTATTAAGTTGGAATTCTATTCTGAAATACCTATTTTTAATGTGTCCTTTTTACCTTATTAAATTTACCTTGCCTTATATTTGGGGGCTTGCGGGTTATTTGAACATTCTAAAAGGTTATCGCGACGCAAAAAATATTAGAAAACTCTGCTCTAGCGCTCGCTATTTTATTTCCATCCCCCAAAGTAATCGCGCGTAACTGAAACATGCAACATTTAAGACACTTTGAATGGGTGTTATTTGTAAAACAGAATTAGGGGCGAGGCTCGCGGCGCAGGCGGAGTAAAAGAAGCAAACGGAGTAGCTGGGAAGGGAAAACGCTTGCGGAAGCGGAGGAATTTACATATCCTGTGTACAGGGTGGCGAAGGAACGGGACTCGGGGCGCGCACTAATGGGGGAGAGTGGAGGAGGGCGGCTGTGGTAACAAATAGAACTGTGGAAATAGAAAAGAGGAAATTTGGTGGGTAACGGGGACAGGAAAATAACGCTGCTCGAGAAGTTAGCAGGGTTGTGAAGGGAAGAGCGGGCGCGAGGGGAGTTCAAGATGGATTGCGCGAGATGAACGCTGGATTTAGACCGCGGAACGCGAAGATGTTTGATAAGGGATGAGAGGAGGAGACGCCGGTCTCCAAGGAAGGAGGAGCGGCGGGGATGGTGGTGGATTTAGGAGGTGGAAAAGCGGGTTAGGAGTGCGAATGAAAAGGGCCCCTAAAGAAAGAGGGTTTATCGAGGGGGACGGGGTTCGAGTTGTGTGAATAGAATTGGGGCAGGGAAGCACAGGGCCGAGAAACGGAGAGTGAAGGACCTGTTGTTGGTACAACAGGTGGTACAGAGAAGCAAGGTCGGTTGGGTCGTTTAATCCACGTCAGGTGGTAAGGCACGAAATGAAAATTAGAGCGACGAGGTCTAGACCAGGAAATTAGATGGTACGTGTGATAAGGTGCCGAATGAATGAGAATAAACGAGTAACTAAGGAATATGAATGGGAAGGGAGGATGGGCTCGCGTGGTCGGAAGGTACCCATTTGTGAAACGGGGCAAGGGATCTAGAAACTAAAAAGAATACTAGGAAAGAGAGTGAAAAGAGTGGGTAGTAGCAGGAGTAGGAAGTGGTTATAGGAGTTACAGCCCAGTGAAATTAAACTGACAAAATGGCCACTCTGCGGAATAATTCCCGGCAAGCTAATTCTCGTCTGGGCCTTTTAAATATAAGAACTGTAAGTAACGTTGACCGTCCGTGAAATTTTCGATAGGCGCTTCTGACATATTGTTTAAAAGGACGAGATATATGAAGTCCCATACAGATATTCAGCTTCCTGGGAATTGTGCCGCCAGGCAGATCCTAATTTCGCTGGACTATTGGTAAAAGTGAAGGGATCTTTGGAAAGGCTCGAAGGAGAGGGAGGAAAAAGGCAGGGGTAATTTGAAGCTCGCGAAATGCTGAAAGCCACCGGGAAAGTAGAGCCAAGTGGCGTGGCGACACCAGATAGCATAAGTTGATGCAAATGCATAGCAGGGGCGAGCGGAACAGGCGTAAAAGAGTGGTGCGTAGCGATACGTGGGTAATAGGATCGTACCTAAGGCACGCGAGTTCTAGCGTGAAACCGTTTCTCTTGAGAAGCCTAAAGGCGGTATAGAGTAAGCCGGCGAAGAATGCCGATAAAGTCCTTGTAGCTCGAAAGTGGCCGGGTCGTTGAAAAATCGGTGTACGCACATTCCTCGCGGCAAAAGCCACGGAAAGGTCCAGCCCTCGACGTTTTGCAATCGGTGGCTTGGTTCTTCAGATGGGAGCGATTAAGATTTCGGGGGTGCGACTTCCGGCGCGCGCTATTTAAATCCGGGCCGCCGAGCGGGCTGGTGCGCGCGCCTCGGGGCCTTCGTTTCGATGTTTCACTGGGTTAATTAACTCGATACCGTTCTGTTTCGGTCGACATTGAAACTCTACCTCCCCTGTCCGTCAGGAACAGCGGCCAATTGTGCCCGCGAGTATTTCGCGCCCGGTAGCCTCTCAGCGGCAGGGTTTTGCAATTGTTTTGCGTAATCGAACCCCGCTGACGTGGACGCCCCGTACCCCCGCCGCGATAAAAGAAAAACTTATAATTGCTCTATTTTCGCGCGGCTCCCCAGCTAATACAGCGGTAAATTCCTGTGCCCGATATTTTTAACCAGCTGTACCCGCTCCGGGGCTCCACCGCGGGATTTTAGGAGCCCGCGATTTAATGTTGTATAAAATTTCTCGGCCACCGATTTATAAATATAATCCACCGGCGTGACTCACTGCAGTGAAAATAAGTTATGAATTGCCTAAGAGGCTTGGCCACCGCGATATACCTACGGCCCCTGTGACATTGATTTAAATTGGAATTCGAAACGGTATTAAAAAAATTTATTTTCGTACAAGAAACTTATATTCGGCGCGATAATGAGCGGCCCGGTGTTGGCTTACACCTTTGTAACCGATCCGTTTTACGTTGTTCGGTGGTACAATGTAATAAGATTACCGGTGTCGTATATTAAAGTGTAATATATCGCGTGATAGATTTGTTAATACTGTGAATCGATATATTTACATTGTAAACAGATTGATTTATTCCGCTCGGATATGCAGCGAGATGTCTGGTAATGGCGTTGGGGAGCGAAGGAACTTTTAAGTAATTTTAAATTAAGGTTAAGGGGAAAAACGAGGAATGGCCATTTTTGTTTTACTGCTCGGCTTTGCCCAAAATTTAGATTTTGATTTTTAAAAAAAATTCTATTTTTTGTGTGTAAATGGCCACATCCATCTGTTTTAGTCTGCCGTAACGAGCTGAGGCACATTTCGTGATTCTAGAGTTTATCGTTCGAAAGTTTTTAGGCGACAGACAAACACACAAACATATAGAAGCTTTCTGCTTTATATAGTAAGATTTTGTAGTTTGCAACTGGGACTACAGAACTGTGGAATCACAAAGGGTTATACTATTTGGTATAAGTATTGGTTAAAAATAGGAAATGTCTAGTCTGTACTGGAACAAAATTCGTACAGAATGTCCCTACTCTTTGTCTCAGCGTAAGATTCTGTATCAAGGTAAAACCAGGAATTATTTAAGAAGGAAATTATATAAGAAAAGTAAATTCATTGAACCTTAATTTTCTCGATAAAGCTGTTTTGTGGCATTCCCTGTAGAGTTTATACAAAAACCAATTTTCGAATTCCACTATTCCCCCCCCCCCCCCCCCAAAACACGGTTTTCCAATTTTCACAAAAAATATATAATTAAAATAGTAAATAAATATGTAAACTTATTTTAAAAAATTTCATTTTCCTTAATATTTATGGAATTACAAAAATATGACAAAATAAAATACAGGTACTCTATCTATACAAAACCAAAAGAATAAAAAATCAAATTAATTTAACTAAAATCCGTACAAGTCCGTACAATTTTGGAATTCACTTAATATTTATGGATCTACAAAAATATAACACAATAAAATAGACTGCATACAAAATGAAATGAAAAAAAAAAAAACAAACTAAAATACCTAAAATCCATACAGAATATAAATCATTTACAGTGGTGTATCAAATTATAAATTTTTATTCCACTTAGTATATTTCTTCAGCAAATATGAACTCATGAAGATTAGTTTCATAGTAAACTGTTACTTACCTACTACAACACGCTTGTGCCCGAGCCGATTTCAAGTCAAAACGTTAACGTTTTTAATTAAACAGTTAATCCATTTCTACATATTAATTCTACTATATAAAACCGATTATTTGATTTGAAAAACCGACAAACCCTAATTCCCTTACCCTCCAAATTGCCTGGTGAAGCGGGATCGTCAGCGAGTTAAATAATGTTCCTCTCCGCCACACGATCTCCTCCTTCAAGCATGTGATCTGTGTCATGGATCGTAGTCTTCATGATTACGACATCGGTGATGTCATAGACGCTGCACCTATACCGACACCAACACTGTCCTCCAACATCACTGCCAACGCTTAGGTAGACATTTGTCCTGGCGTGGCGAAGGTGGTCGATGAAGGAATTTAAAGAAAAACCTCCTCAGAAACAGTGGACTTTTAGCCGCAGCTTTTCGGCCACGACGCACCTTACATGGCACCGTAAACGTTCTTTCACTCCGAATCGATTATCAGCTTCGGATCTCGTCTCGAGCATCTCTTCTGCTTCGAGGATCTTTCTAGCAAACGAGCTCGCTACCCTCGCCAGAGATTAATAATAATAAGAATAAAAATAATTTGTCTTTATTTACCACAAATTACATAAATTAAGTGATAAATTAAGTGAAAATGATTCTCTGCACTCTTTAAAATATCCTGATAGACAGTCGAGGGATGAGGCGAATCTCTTCGCGTACTGGGAACATTCGACTAACTGTAACTTTCGGCATGCTTAACGGCGAAAGAAAAGTTACGACACGGGTGTCGCGTGTGGCTCACGGTACACTTCGAACCTTGCTTTTAAACAGTTGTTTCATGCGTCGTTTTGCAAATGACGTTCCGAGAGTTATAAGTATTTAGTTGATAGCAACGACGAGTCGTGCTTCTCAGAAGAAAATCAACTAACTGAGTCACGGTGCTGTGAATCAAGTACACGGAATAATGGCCATTCTACTCATTACTTTCTGGGGGCGTTTCAACGATTTTTAGTAATAGGGGCGATATGTTATTTGAAGGGTAAGGGGGGAAATCGAGGAATCTGTTTTATGTATAGCATATTTTGTCGTTGCTAACTGACAAGGAAAGATCCCGAGAACTCGGAAATTCGAAGAAGTACGAAACTTTGTGAGTACGTAGGGGATTTCCTTGTGATTACAACGCAATTTTTCTTTGCCGCCAAAATTCACTCGAAGCGAATGGAATTAACCCCTGAAAATTCGACTATTTTCCGATTGTAAGAGATAGAAACAGAAGTTTCAAGACAGAACCTTACTTCTTTTAATTAGAACTATCATTTGGTAACTTACGGTTCTTAAAATTCGCGAGTTATAACACAAAAAGGGAAAATAGCCGGAATTTTAAGGGGTCAATTTCACAGCCTTAGAGTGAATTTGGGCAGCTAAATAAAAAATTGCGTTGTAAACAGTAGGAAATCCCCTAAATATTCACAAAGTGTAAAAATTTCATGAATTTTCGTTTTCGGGATCTTTTCTTGCGAGCCAACAGAACTGTCGAATCACAAAGGGTTACAAAGTTCAACTGCCCCCGTAAAATAACGCCAAAGTTATCCCAGAGTCCCCACTCCGCCTAAACGTAAGCTTCTGTCGTCAAGCTAAATCCAAGAAATTATGATAAAGGAATTCGCATTCTCCAAAGAGATGCCCATCTCCCATCCAAGCGAGCGAACGAAATGCGAATATTACGCGATACCGCTGTTTTGTTACATTCCTTGTTTTTATTCCCTACCCCTTCATTTAGTCTACTTAAAAGTACCCTGCGCCGAATCGGGTAGAAACCACTCGTGTTACACTACTAAGCTTAGCCTAACGGTTCCTGGCGATTCCTCCAGTGAAACTTCGCTGCGCAGTTGCGTCGAAGAAATTTATTGGGGAGCTCGCCACCCAATGAGCGCAGTGATAAATTGCCGAAAGTAAAACAAAGGAATCGGTACGGGGAGCGGAGAGCGCATGGAAGCCAAGAATATAATACAGCTGATGTCAGCTGTAATGAGCAATGTTGCTAAAACTGGACGTGATGCTCTCCTCGCTCTTCCTGCCCGCGCGAGTCCTGCCCTCTTCATTCACGTTCTCGTTCCCCGCGTCCACGGATTCGGGGCAGAATAATTTGCGATCCCTGCGACCGCGGTTTCTGAAATGAATATCTCTGGGAGCCTTCGGCGATCCCTCTATACCTACTTCGGCGAAACGGGTCATTGTCGACTACTCGGTTCTAGACTTCCAAGATCCAGATGATCCGTCTTTTAGCCAGTATATGAAAAAGATTCAGGCAGATTGAGGTCACGAACGTAGCACGTAGGAAACTGTTACCCGACTAGCCTCGTGACTTTTTTATTTCCATAGGGAACGCATTTCTGGGCACAAATTGCTGTCGCATTTATGTTCACGCTTTACTGAATTTCATTTTCGGTAAGGGTGCAGTTGATTACATAGATTGTATTTTCTGTCGCAGAGATCGCGAAAGTGCGGGCGAGTCTATTCCAAATCAGTGGTGTGAAAAAGGAGCCGCTGATTTTGCCGGAACCAGATGGCGAGATCACGACACTCACAGAAAAGGTCTATGTACCCGTCAAAGAACATCCAGATGTAAGTATTAGTAGCTTCAATTATTTTAAACAAACTAAAAATTTTTTTTAAAACAAGCTTTTGTATTGTCATCGTAACTACGCATGTGTGCAAAATTTCAAGTCGATCGGACATGTGGAAGTGGGTGAAAATTAGCTTACAAGATTTCATCCTCGCTAACTAACGAACAAACTCACAAGTGAAGCTAAATAAAAGCTTGTAAAAAGAAGAAGAATGCTTGCTAGTATTCCTCAATGCAATGGTGCCCTCGGAGGAGGGGGGCAAGGGGTCCTAACACCCCCCCCCAAAGAAGAAGCTTTGTAAATAGAAAAGAAAAATGGATTTTATTCTGTAATGAATTTTATTGAATTTGCATTAAGAATATTTTTATCCCTTCAACTCGGTTACCTCGAGATAAAATCCTGAGTGCGCCACTGCTTCGAATTGGCATGTCTACAGTAATATAAATAAAAATAAAATAAATAGAAATAGAATTTTGAAGAGCTGTATTTAATTTGTTCTTTTCTCCCTTTTTATTACAGTTCAACTTTGTTGGAAGAATTCTCGGACCACGCGGGATGACGGCTAAACAGTTGGAGCAGGAAACTGGATGTAAAATAATGGTCCGAGGAAAAGGTTCCATGAGGGATAAGAAAAAAGTGAGTTTCCCAGCGTCGCTTGAAAGTTGCTGATAATTCCGCGACACGCGGGAACATCGTCGCTCCCAAGAATAATACGGAATCCGTAGCGAAGCTAAAAGAGCAATTTAGGCCCCTCGTAAAGTTCCATCCCGTTTTACAATACCACCCATATATTAACTCGATAAAATATTAATTATCTTAACGTTAAGCATTTACCATAGTCGGTATCCTTCGCATCAAAGTTCCTCCTAATGCTTGAATGTTATAACAGAGAAATCTACTTAGAACGATATTAATACTGACCCGCTCAATTGAAATATATTTCTTTCAAGCTGCATGCGATGTGTGAGAGAGAGTTTAATCGTAAGTACGCACGTAAGAACAATTATTCATGCCCGGGATCTAGATCCGTCGGATTCATTCTCGAAAAACTGTTCGCAAAATTATTTGCTAGCGTAATGAATTCGACGCTGACGCAGCCTTGGCGTTAGAAACTAATGTTCGTCGTGAAGTTGTTAATAAAATTAAGAAAGGCTGTTACAGCTGAAGTGAAAGTTCACGTTCCGATCCACGTCTCGCGGGTGCATCTTAGAAAATGCCGGAGACGCGGGATATCCTATCGACGGACGAACCGTTGCGGGATTTCATTACACGTGATGCATCGTAACACCATATTAATTCGCACCAATTCGTTTATTAGGAAGAGTTAAACCGGGGTAAACCGAACTGGGAACACCTGACAGACGAGCTGCATGTTCTATTGACAGTCGAGGATACAGAAAATCGTGCCACTTTGAAACTCGCCAGGGCCGTAGAAGAAGTCAAGAAGCTTCTTGTTCCCGTGGTGAGATAGTTCCTGTTATTAACCATACGAACCTGATATCATTACAGCATTCTTCGCTTCCCCCCTCGAGCACCCGACCACTGTTTTATCCCCATGCTATCCGAGTCACACACCCTCCTTAGCTGCGTGTTAACATCCCTCACTTCGTTTAAAGGAGAAATAGCAATTGGATATAGCCCTGAATAATAAGCAAGTGAATTTAGCCGATACTCAAGTCTCGTCTAATTGCGATTCTACTAACGTTGGTAACATTCACTAACATCTGTGCAATAACTAGTTCCACACAGTAGCTACTCCGGTCGCAAACTCCCTTACCACATTTCAAACCATTCGACCCACAGTCCGATTCATCCCTCGAACCTCTACGACTCGCACGATCGCCGTAAATGCATTTCTTATCAGTCGCCCTCGGTTGTTAGCAGGCTGACGGAGAGGATGAGCTAAAGAAACGACAGTTAATGGAGCTCGCCATTATAAACGGCACCTATCGGGACTCCAACACGAAAGTTGCTGCGGCTACAGGTATACAATTTAAATCACAATCCTTAATCCGTTAAGTAAATGTTCCGTATTCTAAATAGTATCAACGCGACGCAGCTAACTGCACTCTAGAGTCTCGGTCGTTATATGTTTACCGGGTTAACGACGGTAGCCAGAACGAAATTGGCTTTAAACGAGCGTAGCTAGAGGTAATGGGGGATAGAGTTAATGGGGGGTAGCCAAATACCACAGTTAGGAACTGCTGGAGGGTAATGGGCGAAGGTAGTCCTTCGGGGACCTCGAATGGCCAAATTGATTCTTCTGGTATATCCGCTTCTCCTCGAATATTCTACTCGAGCAGAGTTAAGAGTCAGTGCAGCATTCGATGTTACAGCCTGCGACGAGGAATGGAGACGCGTGGCGGCGGCTGCGGCGGAGACGCAGCGGCTCCTACCGGGCCTGGCTACGCCGATGAGGACACCAAGCGCTCCCTTGGGTGCACCGTTAATACTCTCACCACGGATATCTGTACCAACCACCGCTGCCTCCCTTCTGAACGGATCCGGGCCACCGGGATCGCTCCTCTCCGCCGGCGATCCCCACGGGCTGATCTACACGCCTTACGCCGACTACGCCAACTACGCGGCCCTGGCAGCCTCGCCGCTTCTCACGGAATACACCACTGCTGATCATTCTGGTGGGTTGTTTGCTCGCTGATCTTTAGCCGCGACGTCGTTTTTCTCTACGAGTATTTCCACCTTCTGTCCCTGTTTCTTTCATTCTGCCCGCCGTTTGATCCTCCTCCGCCCTCGTTCGCTCCGGCACAGGCCAGACAGAGCGTGCCGGGTTACGCGCGAGAGAAAGAGGGAGATGGATGAGTGACGAACGAAAAGAGATATACACGGGCTTACATATCTGCGGCTTCTACGCGGGGACCTGGTGACTCCGGGCGACTGTTCTTTGTGGAGAATATTCCTTTCCGGTGAACAAACAGCGTTTCTTCTTTCTATTTATTTATCCTCTTCTCTTCCTCTTTCTAATGGAAGCCCCGACACGCGTTGTCTACTCGAGTAGTAAACTTTTCGAGGCTGGCAGAATCTGGCTCCTCGAAGAAACGTGTGCGCGCGCGCGCGCTACGGTTCCGTTCAATTCTTTTTTTCTTTCCGGGAGGCAAATTTGTATGCAACCACCCGTGCAAAAGTGGTTTATTCAACTTCGCCGTTTAATGGTATTTTCTCCGCTTTTAGCAGACTTGCGGGGATTTCGTGGAAATGAGCGATGGGATTATAGGAATTGAAGGTTTCTATTTGATTTCGTATTCGATATCCTAAAAGTGGAGGGAATCATTTAAACAGGACACTTTTCCCAAAACTGTGGATTTAAAGATATTCCTCCACTTATTCGACGAATGTTCTCCACAATTAAACGAAAGAATGCATGTAATCGAACCGGTATTCTTCTCGTTTATGTCTGCACGACAGTAGTTAAGATTACCATTCTTTCGGTTGCATGTGTAATTGGTTGTTGTTATTATTATTACTATTATTATCATTATTATTGCTATTATTATTGTAAGTTATGCATAATATTATTGATATTATTATTGTTTCTCGTCATCATCCACCATGCGATCATTATTTTCATTGATATTATTACATCATGCTTCATTGCCATCGTCATCGTCATTCGAAATTACCATTAGCTACTGCAAAGGCATAACGAGGATTACTCTGATATTAATGAACGATCGTTAAAAATTAAGGCAAACGTTCAGGTAATAATACTAGTTGATAATATTTTTATTACACCTTTTTTTTTTGTTTCTATACTATAGCCAGAATCGAATCAGTCATTTGCTAGTCGTGTCAGATGATTATATAATCCGGCGTTGCGATAACGCTCCATTTTTAAAGTTAACAGTGAATAAATAGAGTCGTATATCGTAGAAAACGCGCGCGGGGAAATGTTAGAATTTAAAGAGGGCATAGAATTCTAGGAATTCTATACATTAGTGATGCTAGCTCAGAAATGATATCGGTGCCGGGAAGGTATTTGCCCGAAAGCAATTGAGAAATTAATTCTTCAGCTTGTTCTATAGATAAAAATAATTATCCAATCGCGAATTTACTTACGGTCTCTTAGACCATTATTCGAAATCTTCGAAACATTTGATTACAAATACGCTATACAAGTACATCACGTTACGTAAAAAATATAATTTATCACGTTTATTTTATACACAGTTTATCGTAACATTTAGAATGTGTTCAATGCCATTCTCTTGAGATTCTTTTTCTTTAATAATTTCATACCGTTGTTAGTCTTATTTAAATAATTATCGCTCGTTTTATAAGAAACGCGGACACTTAATGCATACCAGTATTTAAACAACAATGTGGTCTATCCGTGCAATGCAGATATTGTATATATCGATATTACCAAAAAAAAGAAGGGGAGATCCACTCCTTTCTTCTTTTAAACAAAATACTCGGTTATTTTATAGTGAATCTTACGCGTACGAATTCGTTACCATTTGTTACACAGAGTATAGGTCGTAGGTGTGTTCGCCGAGTATTGGTACGCTCGAAAACTGCAGGTAATTGAAAAAAAATGATTAGGATGTGCAAATCGGTTAATTAATGAAGTGTTCCTCGAAGTATAATTCTTATGTTCAATATTTATTTAGTTCTCATGTTCTCTTTGGTGCTATTACTGCATTTATTGTGTTAGGCGAACACCTTATCTAGCAGAAATGACTTGTTTCTGTAGAAATTTAGAAGTTTAGAAAAAGCGAGAGCATTTAACAAAATAAATACCACGATAATAGTAATGGGAGAATTTTATTAGCGACCATCTACGTTTAGAATTATAATATCTGTTCCTTTACATTGAATTCGAGTAAAGGCCACTTTTCGCGCGTACCATAACTTTACAACACACTTTGTGCTTTCACTTAGAACACTTAAAAGGACACGGAGAAGTGAATGCGCGTGTGTCATTATATATATATGATTCTTTGGTGCATTGATATATTGATATATATTTAATTAATGAATCGAATATTATTTATTGTTGTAACTTTTAATATATACATCTACAGGGTACGAATTAGGAACGAAAGTAAGCCAATTTCTCATGAAGACAAGCATTAGAATTATTTTTAAACCGCGACTCTTCGGTGTCTGTTACTCGCGTGCATTTATTTAAAGTTAAATTCTCGCCGCAGCGCTCTTGAAATTTCAAAGGCTGGCCCCCCCCGAACGGTACAACACGGACATTGCAGTAATTATTTAAACACTTTGTTGTGTAAGGAACAGAATTGCGACTGCTTATTTATATATCCACGTTACATCGAGTGCATTTATATATTCTTATCACGGTTTATATAAAACTAGTCGAGATCGTTTGGTAGGAAGAAGGTATAAATGTAATTAGTGCCATTTTTTTCGAGTAGGTGCAAACGATTAACTTAATTCTATACACTGTCAAATATTTAACGTATCCTCTGCAGAAAATTAAATTCCTCTGTGATTACGAAGGGCAGCTTTTATTATTGACCGTAATCGATTTTTACATAGCGACTTAATCTCGAATATAAGGAACCTCGGAGCTACTGTTCAATTATCGTTTTAATTGTCATGAGGAATTCGCTTATTTCCAATTGCGAATGTGTATTGCGAGCAGCATTCGCCCGGCATGAATCGTTTCGAAGATCACTTTGCATTTGGTACAGGGAAATCTTTCGAGCCAATAGTAAGGCCACTTCGTACATTTTGTACACGAGTACCACGTCTATTTATTAATTTTTATATAATATCGTTAAGTAAAGTTGAACGAACGCTTAATATCTTACTGTACGGAAGTTCAGTATAGACTTATACGTGCACATCCGTCTTTCGGAATCTCCTTCTTCGTGCAGGGAAATCCATCTTAAGTTAAACACTTGGTTGGTAATTCTTATATTTTGTTCAATCGGCGATTAATCTCCGTTCTTTTATTCGCTTTCTCCAGGAGATTAGGCGTCGCAAGTCCTGCGAAATCGGTGAAATTAAGTTAGGCAAATGTTTAGGAGCTTCGATGCATCGAGGAAGCAAGATCGAAGGACCGATATGCAAGAGATATGAAATTGAATTATTTAAAGGAACGAGGAAACGAGATCGCGCCATAGCTATGAACGATCTCTTTCTCGTTCGTCGGATACGCTAAGCCATACAGAAATATATTTTGTAAATATACTTTCTTATAGAGAAAGAAACGTATTATCGATATATATTTAAATGTAGAAACTTGTATTCTATCGATAGATGCTAGCGATGATTTTGTAAATTAAAGATAAATATTTTTATACATTTCTATCTTCTCCATTTCTGTTGTTCTAGAGTGAGTGGGTAAATAATTTCGATTATTTACTATTTATATTGTAATATAAATGGGGTATAAGATACAATTGTAATGCACATTAGGTAATCTCTTTTTTTTTTTCTAATAGATCGAACTTTTCGTTTATGCGTACTTAGTTTATTTCTGCCGATTTTTTGTCGCTTAGTATTCTTCCTCTTCGCGCTCGAAATGTCGACACGCCTCTGGCTTGTATGCTGCAGTTGCAAAGAAACTTGTCAAGAAGCACTTCAAAAAGTTCATTAATGCCATTCTATTTTTAATGTTCATTGTTTATACAGTATTTTCTTCCTTTAAATTCCATAGAATCCATGAAACTTATAGGACGTAGATATAAATAATAGCTCTACCTCAGAAGAGATTTAAAATATAAATTATCTACGTAGTACGCTTGACAATACTGCTATCACTTTTATAATTTCCAAGAGTTCAGTGATTTTAACACTGCCGAATCAGAGACAAACTTATTCTGTAAAGTTTAATGGAAATTCATTGTAAAAGAAGCTTAGGGACCAAACAGATGGTTTTTTACCGAGGACCGATGCTCCTGACGTACATCTACGATAATGTGTAAATAATACATTGAAATGTAGAATGCAGTTTTAATAGTTTCACGAATATCAGTAATGTTTATCATTCTATTTTCTACGATAAGTTGGAGTTATCCCTTGAAATGTTATTTTGTCCTACCTCGTAAAGGATACTTTCAGCTAGTGCAATGAAATTTCTATTGCTGGAAATAGTCGTCTACAGAACGTAGATTATTAATCAACAATGTACACTTATAGCAATGGGAGTAACTGTACAAAGTAACACCCGACAAGGGAAAAGATAATTCCGTTTACATAATATATTCGATTAAGTAGCTTCTAGTTGAGAGTGTGAAGAAGTTATTGTCTAGAACACGATAAAAATCGTATAAATTGTCTCACATTGATCCACTGTTATTTAATTGTATTTCAATAAGCGAAACTGTGAGTTGGGAATACTCATCATTCCTCTGAGCAGAAGCAAAAAAAAAAAAGAAACAGAAAAACAATTGGGCATTGTCAATTGGCTTCTCTAAGTATAAAGCACAAAGGGTTTTTACTTATGAAACTTGCGCAACATAGGGGTAGTAAGTGGCGTTGCAAATATTAATGCATCGATAGAATTTTAGAACCGAATCTCTTTCCATTAGAACAACTTACTGCCCTTATGTTTCAAGGTTGAAGCTCACAATGGGACGCAAATTGATTAGGCTGATCAGCAGCTAATTAATTAGACTCCGCAGTGGTTGTTGGCAAGCGAAGACTGCTTGCGATAGCGAAAACATAAAGAATCTATCAGCTTGCGTTCCTGGAGCTTATGCAAAAGCTTTTAATTAAATCTTATTGTTTGTAGCGGCAGTTAAGTGACTTGCCGAGGACTGGAAAATTGTTAATGCATGTGGAAGCAGACGTATTAAACACATTTGTATGTTGGGGACAGGTGCAGCAGCGGCTGCGAAACAGCGTAGGCACCTGGGTCAGATTCGCGAGCACCCTTATCAAAGGGCTGGTGCTTTGTCGTGAATCCGGAGAGCGCAATCACGATACTGAACGCGCCTCCGCGAAGAGGTTAGTCTTCCATAAACGTTAAATACATATTTCTCTGTTTTAAGTTTACTGTAATACTCTGTCACTGTACGGGTGACATTGTACCAGTGGTACGTACATGTCCTTTTCTTTTTTTTTTGTTGTTTTACACACAGCTTACGTACGATACTTGTAGGGAAATTCTTTCGCAGGATGCTTAAATTTTTTTCTCAGGCTTCCAAGTTTTTGTATTCCAAAAGTATAAGTAACGATAGGAGGAGCTTATCCTTTAAGGAGGCAGGTCACCCTCGGTAGCCCTAAAACAGGCTTTTTTCAAACGTAAATTGTAGCCTGATAAATAACAGTAGAGAGAACGTTTTTTTCTAGTTTTAATCGTTATTCAATGAGCTTTAACACAAGAAAAGAAAAGTCTAAATATCTCTATGTACATAAAAGTTGCGAGTAAAAACGTATAGGCGTGTTCGCGCTGCACCGTTTGATGGTGAACATAAAATCTCGAAAACCGCTAGAAAAGAAAATAATACAATTTTTATGTTGAAAAATATTTTTTATCTTTCATGTAAGAATTTATCTCGAAATTCTGCTCCCAAATCATTGGAACGGTTTTCCAAATCGTTGGTGCGGTTTCCGAGATTTTATGTTCACCATCGAACAGTGCACCGCGTACACGCATTTACGTTTTTATTCACAACTTATATGCACATAGAGATATTCAGACTTTTCTTTTTTTGTTTTAGAGCTCATAGAATAACGATTTAAACTAGGTAAAAAAAATCTCTCTACTGTTATTTATCATTTTACAATTTGAGTTTGAAAAAGGCCTATTTTAGGGCTATCAGGGATGACCTACCCCCTTAAAAGCAGTTCATGATTCTACGAAACAAACGAGGTTTCTTGATACTAGAACGACACTCTCTTCTAATTTACGAAGAGGAAGAAAGAGTGATGTATCTGAACGTACGATCAGTATTCTAGATTTAAAGAGCATGTAAATATAATAGGTTCTGTTAAATTAGCAAACATGCGATGGAAGCTCTGGTACATGTAGTTCTTCGTTACATGTCACGTGTTTGAACTTAGTAGCTTTGAAGTCTCAAGATAGTGTTAACTCCCCGCAATTAGGTGTAAAGAATACGTAGTTCTTACCTTCCCTTTGTGTCTTCTTTGCACCGTCCTGCAAGAAGGTGATATACAATGGGAATAAGGTATGGGTGCGCACCTACCCATTTCTTTTACACAATCGCCTAGACTCTCTACGCATACAGAACTTTCTAAGAGCAAGAAGCGATTAAATGGTAAACTGACAAAAGAAGGAGAAAGCGAAGGCGTAGAAGAGAAGCGTGGATACATGCTTCAAACGAAAACAAGGACAATACAGTATTTCTTTTAAATAGTTGTATCGTAATACAGTTATTTGATAGAATTAGGCGTCTACCTCCGAGATGTGTAATGTTTCTTAACGAGACACCATATTTCAGAATTGATCAATTTTCTTGGCAACTTGTGCCTGTGGAACAATTATTGACCTCTCATTTAATTTTGCCTCTTTTTGCGTGTATGTGTGAGCGCGTGCACGCGATGCACGCGCATTTTAAATAAATGTTTATACGAAACATAGACGGAGTAGTTTTCTTACGTCGAACGAACGTAACAGGGGTGGTACTACGATACGATGCGAAGGTTCAAATTATAAAGCACAGACGTATCTTGTTACTCGAGTAATCTTAACATCGCTTTTTTCAAAATTTCGATGTCTTCGTTCCATCCGAATCCAGGATATCATTTTTCTTGCAACGTGCCAGGCCCGAGAGCGTGTGAAATTCATAATATGTACGTCATGATAACTAAAATCGTAGCCTCTTGTCAGCGTCTCAGGATGAGAATTAATCAAACTAATTTCTTTTCTTTTTTTTTTTGTTTATTTTTCAGTAATTCTTATTAATCGACTTTCTCTGATACGTAACAAATCTTTTTGGCGAACTTCGTCGCGGTAAACTGAAGTTATGTAATTAAGCCCTAAACTTGCATCCTGTCCTCCTTTATGTATCACCACTAACAAATTGCCACACATAATTTACAAACAGCACCTTTTGTTATTATAGATGCGATTTCACCTATTACTCGTGTCGTATAACTTATATGCATTTGTCTTTACGAAACTAACAAAAATGCTCCACATGGCCAAGTTGACACTAACTTGATGTTTCTATTTACATACATTTTTATAATAGTGTGTATTATAATATGGAATGTTGAGGAAATAAGGATAAAGGCCTTTCATAATTTACGAGTCGGAGTCATATACGCATGTAACGGAATTCAAGTACACTTAACACAAATTGTAAAGATTGATAGCCGATGATATTCACGGGAGAACGAGCAGGGTAGTTAAATTTCAGCCGCAAAGGCACTGTTGCTTCCGGCATAGTACACAGATTACTTTAAGGGGTGATGCTCAGTCAGGAGGCCGAAAAAAGGGTGGCCTTTGGAAATTTTTTACTCAAAAGCTATAACACATTTCTCAAAAAATCTTGTTTCCTTGGAAGGATTGCATCTAGTACCGTGTATCGTAATTTTTTTATTTAAAAATATTTATCAATAACTAAGTTATTGTCCATCACTCGAAGGTTCTCTAAAAAAAAAAGGCTCCTGCGGTGATCACTGCTGCTCGAAAGTCGATCATCTAAAATAAAAAATTCAAAAGAATTTACTTATTATATTATATTATCTAGTATTTGGACGAAGGATTTTTCGAAATATTGATTTGGGAAATAATGGCTGATGTTTAAAGTAAAAGTTTCAATTTTTATCATAAATCGTGCCTGATTTTCGCCAATTAAAAGAAAACTAAGCATCGGATAAAAAAATCCTTCGTTCAAAGACTAGATAATATAATATAATAAGTAAATTCTTTTGAATTTTTTTATTTTAGATCGACTTTCGAGCAGCAGTGGTCACCGCAGGAGCCTTTTTTTGAGAGAACCTTCGAGTGATGGACAATAACTTAGTTATTGATAAATATTTTTAAATAAAAAAATTACGATGCACGGTACTAGACGCAATCCTTAAAAGGAAAACAGATTTTTCGAGAAATGTGTTATAGCTTTTGAGTAAAAAATTTCCAAAGGCCACCCTTTTTTCGGCCTCCTGACTGAGCATGACCCCTTAGAGGTTCTCCCTCGTACGTTACTTCTAGTAGGTGATTGCATTAACTACATTTGTATAATGTAAACTACTTAACACTGTCCGATACTATGCTTTTCGTTTTGAAAGTTTGTATATCTTAGATATGCGTAATTTCATTGACCTTTGAACGCCTGCTTGCCGACAGGAATATTAATTTCGTCACAGTTAATAATGATTCACAGTAATAGCGTTGCCATAACTATGTATTTAATATCATACATGTATGTACGATGTCACTTATTTTTAACGCTGCTATATGGTGGCAGGTGCACACCCATGCTGCCTATAAAATTGATGTAATAGTTTTGGGGAATAACGAGGGCTACTCGCATTTTGAGTAACTAAAGTCATCTTACCATCACCACTCTAAGGCTGCTTTTGTTTTTTTTTTACACCTCTAGAACGTTACATAATTTTATGGATTTATCCTCTCGACTATCCTATGCGCGGGGAGGGCACACGATTCTTTTTTTTTTGTTTGTTTGTTTGTTTGCAAAACTTACAGTAAAGATAGTTTGATAGAAAAGGAAAGGCATCATAAATCACGAGTATGAGTCTGATGCATTTACAACTTCTCTTATCGAGCCTTTCCTACTTTTAACAGAACTCCGGCCGCGGAATCAGAGAATTGTTAATTGTAAGATCGCAATGGATATTTGCAATTAGGAATTCTCGTACAAGGAATCTTTGTCATATCACGTTTTATGCGAGATAAATGCTTAAACACTAATATTGACTGAAAGAGAGTGCGAAGCAGTTGCTTGTTGACTATCGTTCATTACATCTGTTCCTTCTAATGTTAGCTCCGTCGTCTTACTTCGATTCCCAAGGGTACGCCATTAGTCGTCGAGTTAGCCTCGACGTTAATCCGAAGTAAGACGAGTTTTATAAGCGAAGGCATTGCTTCCCACTAACTACATTTCTTTCGACTATCGAACTTATCAGAGACTTAATGTTAACATGAATCAGTCATAATTAAATCACTAACAAACTGTTTTTTCTTTTCTTTCTTTTTAACCTTGGTTGCCCATGGCCTATAGGCTTGGAGTGCTAACAATGGAATCCACTCGCCCCGTGCTAACACCTGGACTCTGGAACAACATCCGCGTTCGATCGGTTCACCAACCACAGATGAGACCACCTTCGTCGTTCGCATCACCAGCCCTGTTCGTCGAGTTTATCCATCCTGTATCCTCTTTGTGTCTTGAAATTTTGTTTTAGTCTCGATAGAAATAAGTCGCTTTGCTCGTTTCACCGTCGCCCGGCAATTAGCTGAGCCACTCGCCAAAAAGCGCAGAAGAGATATTGGTCCACGGAGATCACTGAGCTTCTGCGAACGATCCCTTTAAATTTCGATTAAACCAAGACCTCGCAAGTTCACGGAACGCGGTAACAGTTAAACGTCTCGAATTCCCGTTGGTATTGAATGGCAATTTTACTTCCACTGCGCGCTGGCTTCGAACAGACGATCGTCTGTGGAATTAGCACGGTTTATCATTAACTCCACTTCCGAATAAAACGATCCCTCGTTTCTGTAAGCACCATTTCGAATCTTATCGTTTCAATTACGTTCCTTTCCGCGCGCAAGAACCGTCGATTTCTTATCGAACCTGTCCATTCAGCGTGTTCCTATCGTAACGAGAGAACGCGAGAGCTTTTTAACATTAGAACGCCGACTTATTTATTGTTAAGACGCAAGGTCTCGGTCCCTTCTCCACGCAGCACAGAAATTTCTCGCAGACAATGTTGCTCGTCAGAAACTGTAAAGCAAACCTCCACCCGTGATGGTCGAATTAATTTCTCTAGTACTTACGTCGTTAATAGAACACAATAGAATGATGAGGGGGAGTGGGTGAGAAACGAGGCAACAAAACTATATATACTATTATATATTGTGTATAATTAAGAGGATGATAGTGTTCTCGTTGTAATAGGTGCAATATAAAATCAAAATTCTTCGTTTTGATATTTTTTACACGGAAGTGAAATTATTAATGCTAAGTCTAGTACGACTCAGGAAGAGAGAGAGAGAGAGAGAGAGAGAGAGAGAGAGAGAGGGGGCAGTTTGGAAGAGAAAAGAATATTTGTTATTGCAGATTTTTTACTGTTAAGCGGAGGCAAACATTTACGCCAGAGATAAATCGTTTTATATCGTTGGTTGATTTATTAATTGCAATATTAACACGCGTTGAAGCACAGCGTAATATAAAGATATCGAACTGTTAGATGTAAAGTTTAATTGTAGACTATGTTAGATGGAGTTATTAAACGAGTATGTAATTTTAAAAGAATTAATGGCAATGAGTATCGCGTAAGTTTCGGAAAATTCGCGAGTCTGATATATGCGCGACAGAGGAGCGAGAGGCAAGGAGATCGATATATTCCAGCATACCGATCGGGTAGTAAAATCATGCAATTCTCTCTTTAAATGTATTAATTTGTTACACAGCTAGGAAGAATCTCTATTTTTTAACGAGCAGATATTATTCTATGTTTTTTTAATAGTATATCCCGAAGATTCTGTTATGTAATATTACGGTGCAATCTCTTTGTAAAGTAATAGATTTCAATGATTTGTTGAGCGTCTTCTGTTGTGAAAGACGATACGAAGGCTGCACAGGGGTTTATCGGCAAAGGTGGTGTGTACTAGAAATCATGTTGTTACGTACAGCAAAAGCACAGAGCTAATTTACTTCCTTTCTGTCGCGAGAGTAATCACTACTTATGATATTACTTACTACATTACATATGAAACTTATCTACACGGATGAGAGTGTTTGTATGTGAGATTGATCTATTTACCAGTCAATATAACATTAGACACCTAAAGAATGTTCTGTTAATTCTTTAAATTTGCCATATGTAAATGTAACGGTAAGAACTTTTTGTCATGTTCGTTTTTTTTTGTGTATATTTAGCGATCTGTGTAACACGCTTGTATTTTCGACAGGCGACCCCCCTAACGGTTTTTCTTTTCTTTTTCTCGATTATGTAAGGTCAGATAACTATTATTTGATGTACATAGATTGTATTTCACGATACGATTGTATTAAAAATGATCTGAAAGTCTACTTAAGTTCATAGCTTAAAGTAGTATTCAATATATTTTAATATTACATATTAAGCTCGAAAATATATATGTAAAAGGAACACAGATATTTTATAGACATACATAGGAAACGGGGGAAAGTAAAAAATCGAAGATAATTTTGTTGTATATTCGGCGCAACAGCAATTACTTGCTATATCACGAGCGATTGTGAAAGATATGTTTGACCGACAGTTTTCTTACGAATAGTATAGGAAAAGCGCGGAGGAGACGAGACTTTCGCTATATTTTTCGTAAAGATTACAATAACTTAAATGTATCTGAAAACGTGCAATAAATTTCGAATCGTAAAAGTGACCTTAGTATTCGTTAGGAGAAGGTACATTTTTCATATTGTATGTAAGTGACTGCCAAAATGAATTCGAGAATATATAACTACTTTTGTACAATGTTCTATATTCTATAAAGATAAAACAGAAGTATAGAATTTATTTGCGTGTTAGAAGCAGAATTAGGTAGCTAAAATCACAAGATTAATCGAGAACTCTGTGCTTCTAATATGTACAGGACACATACATATGTGTTTAATCACAAAAATACTGTATATAATTTTATTACATACATTCGCGATGTCTAGCGAATATAACAAATAGATATATATATATATTTTTTAAACATTTAATACTATATGGTTATTATGAAAACACATCGAGAATCATCGGAGCTTAATCACAGCCAACAAAATTATCTGTACTTTCTGACTTTCCCTTATATTATTAATATAAATTGTTGCATGTATCTAACGATCATGTGTATGTAGATGAACGTTTACGTTTTCTTTTTTTGTATTGTACACAATTTTAGGTACGTACGCATAATATATAATAAAATACTCTCATACAAAGTTATGATGGAAGCGAAAAAATAATAAAACGCACGTTGCATCCGGATACTTACAATTCTCTCGAAATTTATATAAATCGTTGATACGAACGATTAATCGTGAGAATGAACTGAGCAATGACTGTTGTCTCGTTGTGATTAAAGAAAGTATATAGCGTATTTACCGTATGCAACGTTAACACTTCAGATGTTGTATTATTTTTCTCGTATTTCTGTTAGTATGTTTAGTATTTCAAATTAGGATATATAAATTGGCACAAAATCTTAAGTAATCAACATTGTTCATTTCCGCATTAAATATATATTTAAAGAATATAGAATATAATAGTATATACAATATAAATATATATATTTGATACAGAGGATTAAGAACGTCCGCAATAGACTCGTTAGAATTGTTTCATTGATTACTTACATGGAACACTTCATTGGCATTAAGAAGTAAATACTATTTATAGTTACATAGTAATTTATTCATACAGAATGCGTACGCACCTTTACATACACGCGTTAATAAATATATACAATATATCTCACGGGGAAGTATGCGTAGCTGTGGAAAGATTCTTCTCCTCGCGATCATTGCTTCTGAATTTCGAAGTCAGTAGTATTTTTTAGACGGAATTGTGTATTTTTTTTTAATAGTTATATGGTGAATACATGGTTCCTTCAACGAGGGAAGAAACTACTAATTACCTTGGCGGGTGGAGAAGGATGATCTTTGGGAGAAGTAATCTCAGTAATCATACTTCTCCCGTCAAACCGAGCAACTTTCGTTGTTTGTTACTTCATCGTAGCATCGAACGCGATGGAGATATTTACGTGTACAGTTTTAAGTGCCCCACCCTGTATATAGACAATTTTATTAACAATTATAACGTTTGTATTTACATATAGTGCAATGGTTGCTTAGTTTTCTGTCAAAAAAATATATATCGAGATTGCCTGTTTTGTATTTTATTTCGACATCGATGTTTATGTCGGTAACATGCAAGATATGTAATAGTATTTAAGTACAAGTAAGAATATAAAAAAATTTTATTTCCAAGTCGATCACTCGAGATCCGATCATTGAGACTTCGTATTATTTACAAAAATTGTCTATGTGCACAGAGAATGCAAGTGACAGATATCATCGCCGAACGGCAACGGTAATACTTTTCTTTTCGTTTTCTGGCAAGTCCAGGTGCAGAAGTGTAGTCTGAAAAAAGCAAGAGTTGTCGATGTTTACCAATGTACTGATGATATATGTCCATTTAATATCAAGAGTTGGCGTCTTCTTTTAATGGTACTTTGAGACTTCTCGTATATTTAATTCCGAACGCAGAGTATATACAAAATCTTTGGAAAGCATACGCAATTTAATGCATTGTATCTTGAACTTAAACTAACATCGAATTTATTATTAGTAACCGCAGCGGAGCATTATTTCTGTCGCAACTGTTACTTCTATCAGGTGGCAATAAAACTCGTAAATGGAAAAAAAATCTAATGGACTTAATTAATAATTCATCTTGAGCAGTCCCCGCTTTAATAATTGGAAAGAAAGTTTCGCCTACTTAGCCCTTGGCATCGCATTAACTAATTAACTAATTAATTATAGGCAAAAGTAATTGCAACTATCATATGGGAAAGTAAACAATGGTACTATACTTTAAGATGCAACTGTAAAAATGCATAAATTATTTCTAGGATATTCATAATTCGTTAAATAAAGTATTTGCTAACTACGATGTTGAGATGATTGCAACCCTTCCCAGAAACTGTTAATAACTAATTAATTATAAACAAAGTCATTGTGAATAAAATGCGCATAAAATTATTTTGCAGGAACTGAGTAATTAATTGATTTACACACATGGATATTTGCAATTATTTTATTTATATTCCATTAGTTCCGAGGCTTGAGAATCTACTTCCATTCCCCAGCATCAGTTAAAGGATTGAAGAAGTACAAAGCAGTGGATGGAAAAAAATGTGTATTTATATCTACAGTAAAGTGATTGGAAATGTATTACGATTTTATGCTTTCGGTAAACGATATAATCCACCCGAGAATAGTAACTGATGTTCTCTAACTTTTCTATCAAGAAATTGTCTCAATTCAGGTAAGCCACACTCCATTGCCCCCGGGCCTTGAGACGCGAACATTTTCAGCATCTGATGGATTCTTTCCAGCGGCATAGAATCCAAATTAGTCAACATCCCGACGATGTAAGACCAAAACACTTGTAACTCCTCTTCCCTCTGATCGCTCGCAGATGCCATTGCACTTTCAACTTCCTCTTCCTCAACGATGTCTGACAAGGATCTGTTCTTCGTCGAGCTCTCTTCTTGTAATATGAAAACATCGTTGGAAATCTCTTTCAAAAGGCCTTGCGACACCCAGAAAGTTATTTTCCTCCGAAGTACAGTCGCGGGAGCGTGCATTACTTCCGCGAGCTCTTCTAAAGTCCACTCCTCTGTAAAAATCATTTTAAAATTGAACGTATACTCTATTATTATTCACCTGTAATTAAAATATCTATTCACGCGTCTTACTTTTATCTTGAAAGTGTAGGATTATCGTAGCGTGTATCGGTGTAACGTTTATTTCCAACTTCCTATCTTTAAGTTCAATTTCCAAAGTGACATTCCCCAGATGAGGTTTCCAGCACAGCGTTCTGTTTCCCTTCAACGTCTCGAACGCCTTTACATACTTGTTTAACTGAGTTTGTACGACTTTCGGCAGCTCCAGCTTCCAGTTCTCTTTGAACGGTGGCCAAAATTGTGCCGATAATATCAAGGCTGAGGTGGGAAAGTGCTCTTTCTCTAAAGTGTAACCGGTATCGGACTGTATATGCCCATCTATCCTCTTAGAATCGTAAACATCTTTTAACATAACTTCGCAGTAATGAAGCTGGTTCTCCCCGAAACGCCTTTTCAATAACTCTAGGTGACGAATCTCTCGTTCGGTATGGTAGTTCAACTGAGACAATAATCTGTCCGCTAATAGCGTGCGATACTCATTTACGAACAGGTCTTGACTTCCGTATACGTTTACTAGCATTGAAATTATATCTGACATTCTGCGTTGGGCTGATTTTGCTAGAAAAGAAAGAGCAGATTAGTATCGGTCGCAAAAGAATCTAAGATACGTGATTTATTTAAGGGGAGGTTCCGGTCTAGAGCCCAACAAAATAGGTGATCTTTAGGAATTAATTAAAGGTAAACTACTATATATAATTTAATGGGACTTTTTGTATATAGAAATATATTTTTTGTTTTATAATTAATCATTGCAGACGGCGCTGGGGAGTCGTTAAAGTCGAGGCGTGAAAAAATTCATCCAAATCGGTGGGACCTGTATCTCCAAAAGTTATTATCCGATTCGACTGAAACTTTTTTTATTTTTAAGAATCTACTTCTGGGTAGGGGGAAACCAGAAATATTACAAAAATGACATTTTTTTTAGAAAATAACGACACTTGGAGTTTGAAATCACTTTTCCCCTATACTTTTCGTCCTTTCAACGCCTTTAAAAATTATAAGTTTTCAATTTTGTTTAAATATAACTGTTCCCTCCCCCCTAGCCAAAAGTATATTCTTCAAAATAAAAAAGTTTCAGTCGAATCGGATAATAACTTTAGGAGATATAGCTCCCAGTTGTTGTTGTTACCCATACATTTTCCGCTACTCAAATGTCTATAACTTAGGGAATTTCACGAATTCCAACAAGTCCTTTTAAACGCGTATTCCTAAAAAGCTGGACATTCGAAAAATGAAATAAAAAAATCAATTTTTAGACCGGAACCTCCCCTTAATATATAAATGTACCAGGATCCGCATCGACAGGATCGGGCATCCATTTATCCCAATCTTCATTCTCTTCGTCGCCAGAACAATCATCCAACTGTAACGATTCACCTTTGACTAATTCGTCCGCCAAGTCGCTTGGTGAATCGTCGAGCAAATCGCTCACGACACACCGTACAGTATCTTCCCTGGTCCTCAAATAGACTCTAGATAAAATTGAGAAGTGTATAAGTAACTTGCTAACCATACCAGAAAACTTGATAGAGAACCATTACTTAATAGGTTCCGTTATTGTTTCGAGAAGCACTCCCGTAGGATCTAGCTGCCTCAAGGCTCTTATGGCTGCGATATAAGCTGTCAATATATCTGGCGTATTAACACCCGGATGCAGCAATCTCGTCTTCAAAGCTTCCTGTAGACTTTCTATTAAAACTCTTCGCAAGTCTGTCCGCTCCAAGCAAATATGCAGGTCGTCTATCGCTGGCTGAGAATCAGGATATTCTAAACATAAATAGAAGTACTACAAATAGTATAAATATGAATATAAACATTCTAAGCTCATAAATTTCACAATTAACGCGTAAAAGAATACCTATTATGATGTCGAAGAGTTGTTCGATTCTAAATTTCGTGTAAGTCTCGTACAGAAAATGGGACAATTTCTGTTTAAATTTATCTATCGCCTCTCGAGTTTGATCGGATAGAGATACGATCTTTGAAAAGCCGCCGGAGTATACTCTTATTAACCAGCTCATGACGACTGTCTCGAGCCACTGTGAATTATGACACACATACAGTTAATAAGTAGAATTCGTTTTAATATAAACAAAGCTAATATTATAACAGAATCTTACGTTCTCCAGTGACGCTAACTGCGACACGTCAAACGTTTTGTCGCAGGATCTATTCACGTGACCCTTGATGCGTATGTGAATCAACGACGTTAGGACGTTGCCGACTAGTCTTTCCAATAATTCTAACTCGATCAACTTTCTGTTTGTTTCGTGGAACATGATTACTATCATTTGACATTGGCATTTCTCCACTTCTTGGTAACAGCCTGTGCACTGAAGGGAATCGCTGCCGGGAGGAGTCACTACAAAAATAGGTAACGTTAATACTGCCGTCCTACAAAGTTTATGCGACAATATTTATATATTAATTACCATGCGTAGAATTATCTGCGTTACAAAACACGTTAAACGCAATCTTGTAAAATTGCTCTACTATGTGCTCGTAATTGAGCGGTAGCTGACTTAGTAACGTAGATCGCACAATCAGTTTAAATCGATTCAATACGTCATTCCCGTTTACTGCGGAACGAGCCAGTTCATCCTGCGTAAGGTACTCTAATTTCTTTAACAGTGGTAGAAACTCCGTCACGCTTGCGTATAATCCATCGATCGCGCTTTTGAAATGCTCGAAACCTTGTTGCCCGTCTACAGGGGTCATGAACTTCTTCCAAAATACAGGCGCTACGTTCTGTCGAATGTACAGCTCTATGTGATAAATAACCATTTCTTCGACTAAAGGTATCAAGCTTAGCGCCTTTATTTCGTTGGTTATTTTGGTGAATTCTTCATCGGTGCATTCATTTTGTAGCTGAAAAGGGAGCATTAGGTTATCCTCTCTACAGGAAGAAATATTTTAGCACTACAATTGTTTAGCAAAGTAGAATAATAGTTGGAAGACCCAGACCTTCTCGTTTAAAATTGGAAATGCATACTGCATTTGAAGAAAAACGTCAGGCTTAGTATTTTCACACTTGGCCATGGTGTTCGTGAACAAAGCAGTTTTTAAGAAAGATAAGATCTTAAATGAGAAAGCATCTCAAGCGTTTGTTAGTAAATATTACTAACACTGAATATCTTTTTTTACAGACGGATGATTGAAACATAGATTGTTAATATCTGAAGGCAGGACTATGCACTGTGTAACGAGGGACACAACTAGCACTGCACGTGTTCAGTGCATGCACTAGTTTTGATAATGCTCGGATGGCGGGAAAATGTTGAAGCCGGGAATCTACCGGGAAGCTAAGCTATGCTATGCCTTGCTACGTTTTAAAAACAATTAGCTTCATTACATTCTTATGGAACCTTTTCAATCAAAAGCTAATTTAAAACATAGCATCGCATAGCACAACTTACCTTCCCGGCTTTAAGCTCCACGCAACTACAGAAATTGGATAAACAAGATACAAGAGAATACTTTTCAATGTAGTTTATTAATCTAACTTTCATTTACTTTACATATATCTCTTTGAACTAAGATTCGTGCTTTCTACTTACAGTATCGAGGCTGATATGCTTACTTGGAATGTACAATTATCGTGAGTCAAATTCTAATAACTTAAATTACACAAAATTACCACAATTTGGAAGAAGTTCCAAAGAAAATTACAATTCTTCATAAATAAATCACTATTCTCCATATATCGTTGCTCCAATCGCTGGCTAATCTGTACAGTGCGGTGCACCTTCGGCACGTCATCTGGACAGAGACGAGCTTGCCTCCGACTTTGCGCTTACAGCGGATTGTAAACTCATCATCGACCCCCTAAAACATCGTGTAGAATTGTGTTTATCGTTGCGACGATGATCGTCACGCGAAGATTTATACGAATTGGAGGATACCTGTAATGAATCGAGGGCAATGTCTCGTAGAAGTACATGAGTTGTGCTTTGTGGCCACTGATGGACGGAAGGAATTCTCCCACGTCGTCTTGATTATGCCATTGCAATACGTATATGCCTGCTTCTTGCATGATGTGAGATCCCTGTATTGAAATGTAAGTGCGTTTAAATCTGTGCGTGTACACGCATGAATATTATAGATACCTGAATGCTCTCGCCATCGTGGCAGACAACGCTAGATTCAACCTTAATGAAATGTCCCTTTAATTCCTTCGTTCCTAATAGCTCCCCGTCTTCGTCTGTAAGAGATTCTGAGACACCTGAGCAGATCATTTCTTTAACTATTGAGACAAGATACTGTATAATTGATAGTAGGGCTGGGACTATTTGTCGAATTTTTCGGTATTCGAATATTCGAATACTTCAGTTGCTCAATTATTTTGTAAATATAATTCGAATATCTAAGTATTCAAATACTTAAGTATTCGAATAGTATAAGAATACTTAAATATTCGAATAATAACATTCGAATACTCAAATATTCGAATAATAACATTCGAATACTCAAATATTCTAAGTTTATTCATAGCATTCGAATACTTGTAAAATATTCGAATATAAAATTATTCGAATAGTCCCAGCCCTAATTAGCAACATTATTCTACTTCGTTAAAATTGCATATTGTCCCTTTATGCATACCTGAAGGTAAATGCTTGTTACCATCGTTAGCCTGGAACAATACAGTGAATAATGCGTTATGCCGCATTATGTCGAAGTCCCACGTTAAAACTGCCCCCGGATCATTGGAATGTATTATCACACGATGGATCTGCCCGCGGCTCAAGCTAATGGAATGGTAGAGATTTTGCTCCTGCTCGCCCGACGCGGTTTCTAAATCCATTTTATACAGATGCTTCGGCACTATTCCGCCTTCGCTGATGTAGGACTAAAATTAAGAAAAGATCGCGCGTTAAATGTACGATATAATAGTAACACAGCGATATAGGCAGAAGGCACAAGTGTCCCGACAATTCGACGAACAATTTCGCGGTACAGTTCCTCCTTCGAAATATTCTTTAAGGATTCGTAGAAACGAGGGAATTTCTGAGAAGCTTGCAACTTTCCTAGCCCTAAACGAATAATGCAGTCGTACAAGTGCATTTGATATAAACGTGGAGAAAGTGAAATGCGGATCGCTATTGGATAGAGTGCGAAAGTACATTGTTGTAGAGAGTATTAATTAATCGTAACAGTGGCACTCGTCGTGTGTGACTGTACGTCGGTGCATAGAATGCTGTTATTGCACCATTGTTCTGACAGCATTAAAGATACCATCACGACACAATTTGGCCATTGCACGAACAATTTCTATATCGATCGTATAACGATTTAAGTAAAGCATTTTCCTTGAAACAGAACAGAACAAAACATCAAAAATCACTACGGTCTGAAACACATAGAACAAAGATGTAAAGATCCTTACGTTATTAGGAGTTGCGTCGAAAATATAAAATCTCCGAGGTATCATACCGTAAATCTCGCACACGTTGTCCTATTCGTTAAAATATATTTTTCAATACATAATTCAGGGCTTTCAGCGATATGTACTCTCAAATGAACACCAGTATTTCAACAGAATCGAAAAGAAATGGGAGGATTTTTAAAAGAAGATAAAGGACAGAAAATCAAATTCATGTAAAAATTCGCTTATGCAATGCTTTGCTCTTTCATTGATAATGATGTCAGAGACGTAACGTCATAGTTCTTACCTCGGACGATCCTCCAAGGAAGTCTGGTATAAATTCTGGATTGATGTATTCGCTGAGGCTGCCCGGACCTGGTTCTTGATAATTAGTGCCACAATAAAATATAAACTTCTTTCTTGTATTTTCATCTGTGCAATGAATAGAAGAGTTAAAGAGTTGCGATAAAATCAACGGTAGCTGTAATATCCAACGAATTGGTGCACAAGGAACAGTAGACTTACTTATGAATGTGCTAATAAGGGTCCACAAAATAGGAAAGCATCTAGGTGCCCGCATAATCAGAACTCGCCCCATGGTCTCCGGATAATTATTTTCCACGATTTCAATGATACGTAGTAAAGCCTGCAACAAAACAATATTATAATCAGGAATGGGTTCGAAGATCATTTTTAAATTCTCGGAACTCGGATCCGAAAGTTTGCAAGACTTCGAAACTCTCGAAACTTGAATCACGAAGAAAGTGCAAAGTTTTGAATTCTTGAAACTCGAAACTTTCTTGGATTCCGAGGGGTTTCGATGCTTCGAGAAACCCATCCCTAATTATAACCGTAGGGGTATAATTCGACTGTAACGTGTAATTAACTACGAAATTCATTTAGATATTTAATACATCTTGTACCTTTATGCCGGGTCTCCACAAGTGACGCATATTTAAGCCTTCTAAATCTATTAATAAAGACCACTGTGCGACTGGATGCCCGGAAACCGTAGTTGCTTCTTCCATGAGAAGAAGACCTTCCTCGCAAATATGTAATGCCTATAACAGTATAAACAACCGTTAGTTTCCTAAGGCGCTTTAAACGTTTTACTCTCGAAATTAAACTTACTAGTAACAGCAAGTCGTCCTCTCCAATGGATTTTAATAATCCTTTAACATCCATTTGCCCCAATCTCAAAATGTACAGAGGCCGGCCGTCTAGAATAATTCAGATAATATTATGAAACCAGCGAGCTCGTTAGCTTGCAGTAATTATCGTAATACCTTTATCGAAGTGGTGCCAACCGCCTGGAAAGTAGTCTTTCACTACTTGTGGAACTTCATACTCTTCGAGAAGTTTGTCGATCTGGTGCTTCTTTCGCCAGTGCAACGACTGAGTTAGCATTTCCCTCGCTTTCTCCACTGAGAATTCTGTGGCTCTTAAGAATCTCAACAGCGTCGCGTCGCCAGGTATCGAGTTCCCTCTTAATTCTTTCATGCTCTGCCACAATTGAAGAAGCTTGCTCTCTTGTATCATATCGAGCTTTCCTAAATATCTCTCTATGTAATCCGAAGAAAACTGCATTTCTAAAACCGCGCATCGCCTTAAGTGAGTACATTCAGCTTTGTAAACGCGAAACATGATAAAGCGTAACGAAACATTGTACCTCTATTTTGTAATTTGCTATCAGCATGGGTGTAATCTTCTTTCTCACTGTGGATCGACTCATTTTCTACATCATGCCTACGTACGCGAGATGAATTTCTACCGTTAGTACAAGTGCGCTCGATTACTCGATCACTTCGATACGTTTAAACGTGCTCGTTTTAAATTAATATAATCGAAACTGTTTCTAAATTTTATACCGAGAAGACTGACGAACTTACTCTTTATCCTTTACGGAATCTTCATTCGGATCCTGCCATGGAGGTACATAAATAATGCCTTCCTGTTTCAGCTCGTCTATAAAATATTCGATTATTTCCTTGCCCTGCAATTCAAAGTGCGTATAGTATCTACGAGTTGAAAAAAAACGTTATTACAACACTGTTCAGAATTTTAAATAATACCTTTGCGATGTTCTGAGCGTATTGCTTCATCGCGAATTTTTCCATCGAATTCTCGAAGCCAAAGAAATTCCTAATATCTAAACTCGCAGTTTGCTCGAAGCACGTCCATTCTGAATTCTCAGGATGAATCTATAAATGTATTGCATTACTAAAGAATACTTCATCGTTTACTTAGCCTTTCTATTTTATCCAAGGTTTCTATTATACTATTATTATGTTATTTTACGATTCTCAATAAATGTTGGTACTTACAAAGTATCTACATTTTTCTATAACAGTCACTCTGGACGAAAAGCTTTCATTGAATGCTTCTATTTCTAGAATACAGTTTCGCTTATCTAAAACATTCTTTTGAATAAAGTACACAAAATCCACGCCGATTATCTGGAAAACATAAAGAGGAATAGTTAATAGCCATATTTTCTTATCCCGATAGCAATCACGGAGATTACACACTTTTTTCAAGATATACGGCGCTTCAACGTTTAGTTTGCATCGCCGTTCAGTTACCCTTACTCCGCCGTTCGTGGTCTCCTCGTCTGAAACTATCTCGCAACCAACAAAAACAGGGATTTGTGGACATGTCGGAAATCTACGTTCGTACGCCTATAAATAAAATCAGAGGTATAGTTAGAGGCGAGACAGGAAACGGGTAAATGATCGTTAGACCTTTCTCCATATTGCAATGTTCGACCTACAGTTGGTTCTTCTTGAAAGAGAAACTAGATGTGCGCTGGTTGTCTCGCAATTGCAGACATGTTTGATTTGCGAATTTTTCAATGAGATTATGTAATGTATCGAGATGTTTATTAATTGTACATAATTCAATGGTCTCATGATTGTTGATTACACAGAAAATCGATAATTAAAACGTAAAGCGAACTGATAGAAATGTAAGTGATGAAATTAACGTTGAAATAATATGCAAGGTACATGGGTGAGTGTTGTTATCGAGGTAAGAAAAATAATACGAGAAAACGCACCATCATCACGAGTGGAAAAGGGTGTTTATACACTCGAACAGGTGACTGATATTGTTGAACCATCTTTTCCCCTCAAAAATCTGTCAGCTAACTTAGATGGCAATGCATACAGGAACTAGAATAATTTAACTAATTTAATTGAATAGAACCAATCAAGTGCATTAACAACTGACCGACGGATAAACAAAATTCACAGGTTATCATAAGCCAATTCTTAATATGCTTTCTGTTGCATCAGCTGTTGCAGATACTCTGCCCAGTAATGCGCAGAAAACATTTAAGAACGTGGCATCAGGTGTTGCGCAAATTATAAATAAAAACTCCTGTATAATTGGTATTTTCCATTATAATTATACAATACTTTAGAAACAAACCAAATGTCATCTAAGGAACTGTAAACTGTAAGGAACCACAGTTATTATTATTATTCACTAATAGATGACGTTAGTGCAAACTGCATTGCAGGTCACTTCCGTATCGATGGAATTTCATGCTATAACCACAGACTAGGTATAAAATAGAGCTTTGATCTAATGTAAATTTTTGTCACATGCAAAAAACATGGAGGAAGTATGCAATAAGCGAAAATGTAGACGGCGATAGAAAGAGAAAGATATACATGGGGGGCACCCCCTCTCTTTTTAGCGTCAGTGTTTCTTTTTATGTTAGAAAGAGAGAGGGTGTCCCTGGTGTACATTTTTCTCTTTCTACCGCCACTACATTTTCGCCCATATGTAAACGTAAAGTCTATCCAATGCCTCGTCTGTGGTAAAAACTGTCTATATACAGGGTGTCCCACGAATTCTGTACCACCTTGAGTATCGCGTTACTGCGCGTTACTCCAAGTAATAAGCAAAAATATCATAAAATACTGGCCTGTGGTTGCATAAACTGTCAACCTTGTCTTTATTAAGCCTCTGTTATTAAGCACCCTCGAAATATCTGGAAGATCCTGTATTAACGGGCTTATTCTTCTCCTCGTAAAGAATTAATCTACCGATTCGTTGCATCGGCGATACTGTTGACATTTGCGATTGATCGAGAAACTTGCAAGAAGTTACCGGTTGCTTAAGTGTATCGCAATACACAGCCCCAAGATTCAGTCGCAATACTTGACGTATTTCATTCTCGTAGTAATTAGTTTATTACTTTCCCTATTCGCATATGAAATGGCCTGGTCTGGAAGGTATCAAGCGAAAACTAATCATGATCTGATAGAACATCTTAGACGTGAGTGATATAAATGCAACTCCATGATCTTCGCATTCTTCATTTCATACAAAAGCATTGCATTCTCGTAGACATACGTTAAATATATACGCGAAAACATTTATTTTATCTTAGGGTCAAGGGTAATTAAGTCCGACCGAGTTTACGAGGCAATGTCTTCCGTCGATAGGGGAAATTATACACATTCCAATTACGCATATGTAGACTCCCCGCAGAGAATCGGTTATGGTGCTACCATAAGCGCCCCTCATATGGTATATTTCCTATGAATTTTATAAGTTTAAAAGCTTCGGAACAGCTGTAATAGGTAATTGCAATACTTCAGCACGCGTACGCCTTGGAACTACTTCAAGACAAACTGCACGAGGGTGCGAGGGCATTAGATGTTGGATCTGGATCTGGATATTTGACGGCATGTATAGCAAAGATGCTGGGACCAAATGGATTGGCCGTGGGCATCGAGCATATCGGAGAGCTCAAAGCATTTGCTACGGAAAACATTGAACGGGATAATCCAGAACTGCTTAAAAGCGGTCGTATCGAACTAGTTGGTAGTTATCTTTTAAATGGCTCGTAGATATACCAAGCCTTGCGGTATTATATTAAAGAATGTATGATATTCTAGTCGGAGACGGGAGATTAGGATATCCCGAAAAAGCACCGTACAATGCTATCCATGTTGGAGCGGCAGCTAAAGAAATGCCACAGGCTGTAAGGGAACTTGTTAATCGTTCGATGTTATCCACTGTAAGAAGTAGTCATTGCGCTCATTACAATTCTGCCCTTTTAGTTAATCGACCAACTGGCTCCCGGAGGACGACTAGTACTTCCAATGGGTCCGGAAAATTCAGATCAGACGTTAGTTCAGGTTGACAAAGCACTGGATGGGAAGATTAAAAAGAAGTCTCTCACTAGAGTCGTTTTCGTTCCGTTGACTAGCAAAAATAAGCAGTACCCTTTATGAGGTAAATGCAAGCTCCAGTGAGCGTTTTTTGTGTGAATATAACTAGAGAGAAATGAACGAGGTAATTTTATTCCACGTTACTACTGCCTCATAATATTTATGCATCTAGCGAATCATTGTATAAAGTGCACAAAGACATTTAAGTTATCATTAACTGTATTCATTAATTATCTAGCACCTACTAGAACCAAATGATAAGTAGCTGAACGCAACTTTTCTGCTAAAATAACATAGCTTAGTTAGCGACTACTTCTCTTTATTATAATTCACAGAGTTGAATATTTTTTCTAAAGGTTGAAATATGTAATTTATTGTATCTTGAATCCTTAAGGGCAAATACATTCTTAAAATTGATGACTAGATTTAAATCTCTCTATACAATCAGTTCACTTTTTACACGTTACCATATATTTCAATTCTACTATACATAATTTCATACATAAATTCTTCTTTATTCTGTACATAAAACGCTCTATGTATTTACGGAATGGTTAAATTTAATTACGCGAGCATTAAACGCTTGAAAAATAATTTACCGTAATATGTCAAACATTACGTTGATAAAATTCTGTCGTGATATATAAAAACATTGTGCCGTTTCTCAGTTGAATGCAGTTGAACTCTCTATAACTGTGGTCCTATTTGAGTCCAAATGTACAATAGGCAGTGAGACGAATGATTCAATCATTTACGTCCTCGTCTTTACGTCTTTTAATAACGACGATTAAAGTGTTTTGACCATAATCAAACCAACCGCTGCGCCAGCTATTAATCCCAGTCCAAGGAAAGCTCCCATCATGGCAGATGCAATCTCTCTCTCTTGCGATTCTACGACCCTGTTCGTAAATTATATTGAAAGCTTATGCAAGAGAACATAGTAATACGACCAACAGATTTACTTAACATCGCGTCACTTACGTGGGAGTTAAAATGAACGTTAAGTTGCATAAGTAGCCATTAGTAACGGCAAATACAACAGTTATTAAGATATAATAGATGTCGTTATGAATGTAAACGGGCAGGTGATGCCTAGGCTGTGCGTTACAAAACAGAAGAGCTGGTACGAAGATAACTCTCATTAAACTCAAGAGCATCACTTGCCATGGCTTGTTTCTTGGCTGAAAGGACATTATATATAATAAGAGAAAAAATCGTGTTTTAACGTATGCATCGAAGGATGCTTGGAATATAAAACCGTTCTTTCTACGCACCCATTGAAGAATTCCTGATAATATTCTTCCAATATAATCACCCGCGCTAAAAATAAGGTAAGTGACCACAGGTACAAAGTAGATATCTGTAATGCACGTGCAAACGTTAGAAACTTGCTACAATTTATGCAGAATTGAATGGTCGGATGCGATAAGGGGACTAGCGCTCGAAAATGGGAAAATTATTTTCCAAACGTTAAGACTGGAAAATTAAATGTTGTTAAACTGAATTTTAAAAAATATATTGTTGTAAAGCTCTTCACGACACACATTTTTTTCTATTTACAGTTTGTTTATCCAATTATTACTATTCCAGCTAAAAATTATAAATAAATTTTTCATCGTTCAAAATCATTATTTCTTTAAACATAAATTGCGATAACTTGAGTAAATATTAACGGATTATGTTTTAAGTCTCATAACGATCCGTTAATATTTACTCAAGTAATCGCAATTTATGTTTAAAGAAATAATGATTTTGGACGATGAAAAGTTTGTTTATAATTTTTAGCTCAAATAGTAATAATTGGATAAACAAACTGTAAATAGAAAAAATATGTGTCGTGAAGAGCTTTACAACACTGTATTTTTTAAAATGCAGTTTAACAACATTTAAGTTTCCAATCTTTCTTAGCGTTTGGACAATAATTTTTCCCATTTTCGAGCGTTAATCCCCTTATTGCATCCGACCCTTCAATTAATAACATCAAACTTACCACTCCATGCGTAGCCTTTCCCTTTGTATTGACTTTCTACCAGCACGGTAACTGCCGGATATACGGAAAGAGTTATAAAAAATACTAGAAATACGCTAACACCGTAGTGCCAAATTCTTTTAACGATCCGCGTGTAAGACACCGTGGTGCCTTGTGGAAAAGTCACTTCCCCAGTTATTGAGAAATTCGCTTCGACGTTCTCAGGTAATTTCTCCAACATGTGATATTTAAAAAATGCCTAGACAAAAATTACAGTTCATAAAGAGTGAATGTTTCTCATCTATGTTTCATAAACGAGAGATTAAATGTTGTGCATCTGTGTCGTTATCGTAAGCCGCTTATCATATATTACAAAGCAGCTGTACCATCAGTATCGTTGCTCTGTATTAATTCGAGTAAATAACTTACTGCTTTTTCCAAAACGATGTAAGCAATCAACGACAGGAACAGCACAGCATCCCCAATAATAAAATACACTAAGCCTGAAAGCACAGGACTAGCACCGATCCAAAGAGAACATATTTCTGTGATAGCAGTAAAAATTCCTCCTAGTGCTTGGCCGCTGGACATTGCAGTTATATAGCTCGGTGAGAAACGACCGACGATGCCCATCAAACTTCCTCCGAAAATTGCACTCGCAGCTGCAAAGAAACATTCTGTTATTATAACTATTACTCACGTATTTCATGAATACTTTAGACATCACATTTATACCATTCACAAGCGCCACTGTGGTCAAGGTAATTATCAGGAATGCATCTTGCCCTAAAAATTAAATCAATGTTTCACGGGGAAGATATATAATTTTATTGAATAATAAATATTCTTCTAACTCACACTTATCTGTATCTATTTTTACCAGAGCTGTCGTCAAAATGAACAGCACTAATATTATGCACTGGGAGCCCACCATTCTTAATCTTAGAGAAATCCTGTTACATCAAACGAACATATTTTTATGTGAAACTGGCGAATCATGCGGTTCCTTTTACTTCTTTCTTAAGGGGAGGTTCCGGTGTAAAAGTCGATTTGTTTTATATTTCATTTTTCGAATGTACGACCTTTTAGGAATACGTGTTTAAAAGGATTTGTTGAAATTCGTGAAATTCCCGAAGAAATAGGCAACAAACGTAAAACTTTAAACGCGTTTTTATCGAAACAGTGTTCTCAAAACGGTGGGATCTGTATCTCCAAAAGTTATTATCCGATTCGACTGAAACTTTTTTTATTTAGAAGAATATACTTCTGGCTAGGGGGAGGGGCAGAAAAAATTACAAAAAATTGAAAATTTGTAATTTTCAAAGGCGTTGAGAGGACGAAAAATATAGGGAAAAAGTGATTTCAAACTTCAAGTGTTATTTTCTAAAAAAAAATATGTTATTTTTGTATTTTTTTTAGTTTCTCCCTAGCCAGAAGTATATTCTTTAAAATAAAAAAGTTTCAGTCGAATCGGAGAATAACTTTTGGAGATAAAAGTCCCACCGATTTGAATGAATTTTTTCACGCCTCGACTTTAACGACTCCCCAGTGCCGTCTGCAATGATTAATTATAAAACAAAAAATATATTTCTATAATTTAAGACATCCTTAATACAATGCAAAAAGTCCCATTCAATTATATACAGTAGTTTTCCTTTAATTAATTCCTAAATATCACCTATTTTTTGGGCTCTACAATCGGAACCTCCCCTTAATCTACATTTAGGGGTATCCTTACCTTTTGCTAATAAATGCATTTATAATTAAGAAAAATGTATTTGGTAGTGCGCTAGCTACACTCAAGTATGAAGTGAAGCTGGCTTGAAGATCAGTTCTCTTTTCCAGATTTTCTGCGTGATTCAAACTGTAGTTCCTTGTACTGTTCTCGTGTACTTCCCTAAACTTATACATCCAATACTGCAAAAGAGCGAGATAAATACATATTCATATTGCCAGCGATACAGAGTAATAAGATATACTTATAACTTACGTCATCAGCAGTGATGAAAAAACTCCACGGGATTAACGTATTTATCCCGAGCAAATAAAACACTATGTATGCGAGCTTATACCTACAAAATACAATGCGCAGGGTAAGATAAAGTTCTCGGAAGCTGACAACATGTAACAAGATTCCTTATGCGCGATTAAAGGATATTAAGTAAAAGATACAATACTTGTCACGAGGTTCGTATTGTTTAAAAAACGGTTTTTCATCTGCCACAGAGATGCTCGGGTCGTCTACTTCGGTTTCCAAATCATCTTCGAATTCACTGTCCGACGCAGACCCTAATAAGGGCCGTCTGTTGATAGAGTAAGACATGACGGAGCTGAAAAATGTATAAGAAAATTAATTCTCTGATCTCGGACACGAGATCCTTGGTCTTACAGCCTGAGAAACATCTATTTTATTATAATCAGGCTCTTGTTAGATCGTACTTACAAGATGGTATAAAAACGTCCAAAGAATCGTCACTGTGTTATCTGCCCGTTTTCGAAACGCAATAGTTATTTACATTTTGACAGTTAAGCGAGCATTTCGTTGTCTACGTTATCACGTGCAACGCGTACAGCAGCGTTTCGCGATGGACCATGTTTAACAATCGACGTCTGTGATACGATTGACAATGCATTTAATCTACCATCGGCTCGGGGTCTCGAGCGGCTCCACGTTCTCTATCGGTCATATTTCCTTGACCACCTGTGACTAAGCACACAGGCGAAAAGCCAATACCGTCGCAGTCGCATTATACTAAGCCGAACGCGCTCCTTTCTCCATTCCCCCGTTTTTTTACCTCCACAGACGCAGAAACAGCTGGCGGCGTGTATACAGCACGCAATCGGTCACAATCGGTTACGATGCGATTGAGTATGACGTACCGTTGAAAGAACGTGATGCATCCCACGACGAAACAAAAGTGTATTGCACGAAGGAAGGGAAAGTTCTGCTTTCCTCTTTCACAGCGCTACTCGTATTATCGTCCAACAAGTAATTATGACATGTGCGACGATAGTTTCGCCAACGGAATCTAGCGCGTTATTTATTTTTAACAGCGCGTTCGCGGCTCCGCGTATGCGTGCACCTATCTCCGTGCATGCACGCGCGTTGTATATAGGCATCGCGCCATCGATTAGACAAAAAGAAAGAGGTTCAAGTCCAATGTTACATCGGGCTTGCATGCTGACAAATGACAATGGTGTAAAAACGGCCGCTACGATAGCAGGCGAAGGTTGAGAATTTTCGAGAGATTACGCGTCTCTAAAAAGATAATACATATATTGTTACGGTTAACGAGCTGCAGCCAGCGTTATCCGCGTACGTGCAGTGTGTTTTGGTAGGCTCGATGAGCGATGAATGCGATGCTTATCGCGTTTTAGCGCGCAAGTATTTTGCATGATATGATCGTGTGATGACATTACGGTGAACTACGAAAATGTTCTGTGCACTGGGGAGATGGTAAGTAATAATCATTAGATTGTATCGCGTCGGCGTGCTTAGATTCGTTACGATTGCCTTTTTTTTCTCGCAGCATTTGCAGGAGAGATGCGGTGAGAGCGTTAAGTACGGGCGAAGTGTCCACCGCGCTTCGGCCCTTTTACTTTACAGTCCACCCTGATCTTTTCGGGCAATATCCTACGCAAAGAGTGAGTAACATTAAATGTTCCAATGATTTTGCGTAACTCCCGGAAGGATAGATCTATTAAATGCATGCGATTCGCGATTGCGCGTCGGAAGCGCAGTTTATTCTTTGATTGCACTAAAGATTATTTATAGAACAAAGGAACTATTGCGTTTACTTGCATAGTTACATGTATACACAAACGCGCGCGTACACGATGCGAAGCTTAATGCCGACCGATGAGAAGCAGAGAAATTTTATTTACAATTTCCTTTGAATTTTCCAGACAGTAAACGAGAATTCCTTGAAACAATTAAGCTCCGTTATAGAGAATCTACAACAGCAAAGACCCGTGCGGCCTATCACGTTGCCATTTTATTTACGCTCTAAAGACGAGAAAGAAGTTAAGGCTGGTAAATTTACCCTGGTAAAAATACAATTGAAAGAAGAAGGTCTGAGGCAAACTATACTATCTATTTTGAAAACCTGCGATCTGCCCACCACATTTGTAGATAAGATCCAAGAGCAAAAGCCATCGGAGAATGGGAAATATAAGTCAAGGTTTTGGCAGAGAAGAGGACCCGGAGAAGACATAGATTTCTCCGAATTAGAGGACGATCCTATTTACGCGTCTATTATAATGAAAAGAAAGATTAATGTAGAACCAGATACTCTTAAGTAAGATGAACGCCAAGCGTGCCTTCTCCATTTAAATAGCTAACGCTCGTGTAAAAGAGTTTTAACCGAATATTATTGATTAGGGCGTATTTAGACAAACATATTACCGAGGTGCACGTAAAGCTGGAAGCGTGTAGGCCGATGCGAGAGGAAGTACAAAAGCTAGAAAAGATATTGTGCGCCGACTTAGGTTTAAAAAGTATTAAATGGGACTGCGGATGGAACATAGCTCATTATAGAGGATGTTTATTAGCTTTCAAAGCATTAGTCGAACATCATCCCACACCCATGGAAGTATTAAAGAATAGAATGCTAGTGTTTGCCAATGATACGGGGATTAGTCTAGAGGGAAGCGTTATGTTGAATTCGGGCGAAGTCAGACACAATTGGCTTGATGTAAGAGCGAACCGTCAAGACTATATAACACCCCGTTGGATACTCTACATTTTATTAAAGGACCGTTCTGTTCTTATAGTTAATCAAAAACGTTCAAAAGCATGATGTTGTACTCTTAAAGTTACCAGCTTTCGAGAAGGCGGTCTCACAAGTACTTCTTGACATTAAAGTTGGTCGACGGTGCGTAACACAACACATTATTTGAGTGACGGTAAGGCTCAGGGTGCTCTATATGTGCAGGAAATTCATGCCAAAGGTAATGGTTAGCCAGTATGAGCGTCAGCTTCGCCAGCTCACCACGACCCTGTCGGATTATCGAGGAAGGAAAAACTACCCTAAAGTGTGGCCAGCCAATTTATCGACTTATGAAATTGTGATAGAAGCGTTAGTATTACCTGAAGTATTTAATATTTTTTTTCTTTTATGTACTCTCTTTTATTTCCTGCGTAAGTATCACGTTCAATTAGTTTAGCTTGATATAAATTTGAAACGAGATGTACGTATTAAACAGAGCATTGTTTCCAGCGAAGCAGGCCCCTTGATGCTCTCTCCCACTGGGCAGTTTATAGTACCATCTTCGTGCCCCAGTTTTCTTCTAGTAAACTTTATTACGGAAAATTTAGAGGAAGCTACCAAAAGATTGCATCACTACAACAAGTAAGATTATCTTACGATCCAGTCAGCAAATTTTATCCCTTTATTCTATGTATTATTTTGTTGCAGCATAAAGTACGTGGAACACGAGCTTCACGATAAAGCTGTCCAAGAATTGGGTTTAACCGCCCTGAATAAGGACGATAGTATTACGCCAGATCTGATGATACAATGCTGCGAACGTTTGTTGCTGCATAAAACTGTTTTAGCTCCGTTGCTAGAAGGCGTCATGATGTGGGTGACGCATTATTATTCCGTTATGAGCGACGGCGTTTTATGTATACCCTGGGATTGGAAGCTTTAAGTCCCAATATCGATTTCCCGGTGCTGTTATCTATTTATCTTTCTATCGATTATTATAGTAACTGCATCGGACAATTGTATAAATTACAAGTAACGAATAATGTACAGATTATAGGCGCGATAACGCGGTAAGACGTTATTTTTCTGAAATGTTTAAAACATGCAAAGAATTAAGATACCGCGCCGCGTCGTACGCGGCGAATTTGCATGCTATTGTTCATACACAGCTAATCGTGATACGTTGTACATTAATTCTGAATGTATGTACAGAAACGATATAAGTGAATAGAAATATTTTGTATAACCGTCGTTGATTAGAAACGAGAATTATGCACAGAAATAAATAAAAAGGTTTGTAATATTTATTACTTCCAGTTCATATTGAAGTTTGCTGGCGTTTCTTTTATTCGATCGTAGGAAGATTAAATTAATTTATTTATTGCCGCGTGCGCTTAAAATCGGCTCATCAATTGCACCTAATATTCCAAACATTATATACATCGTAATGGTGAAACATTTTTTCAAAACAATAACGACTCTTAAATGGCTCCAAGAAACGTATATAAGTTTACTTGCGAATATTGCGGTAAAAATTAATTTCTCAGTGTAGCGTTCAGTTTTCTTTATTAGAATATTCTCTCTTACTTATTCACTATCTGAACCACTGTCACCACTGCCACTACCAGACCCGCTGCCACTACCACTGCCGGATCTCGACCTCGAACGAGACCGGGACTTCGACCTGGATTTCGAACTCGCCGGGGATCCACCGCGAGATTTAGCCGGCGATCCAGAGCGAGATCTGGAAGCTGACTTCGATCGGGATCTTGATTTAGACGAGTTCCTCGACTGTGGGGTACCGGATCTTGATCTCGATTTACTGTGAGATCTAGATGGGGATCCCGACTCGGATCGCGAGCGGGAACCGGATCTGGACTTCGATGGCGACCGAGAGCGAGACTTCGATCTGGACGCAGATTTCGAACGAGACTCTGATCTGGATTTCGATGGCGATCGCGAACGAGACTTCGATCTGGAGGCTGATTTCGAGCGAGACTCCGATCTGGATGCAGACTTCGAGCGAGACCGGGACTTTCTGCTGGATGCTTGAGAAGATGCTCTGGACGATGCTCTGGAGCCAGCTTCGTTCTCGCCTTCGGATCCTTTTGAAATAGATACAAAACACTTGTGTAAAGCGTACATATAAATAAAATGATTAGAATTTTATAGCATTGTAGTACCGACCTTTCTCATCTATTTTCTCAACCACTTGCTGAGGTTCCTCCTCTTCTTCTTCCTCTTCCTCTTCATCTTCTTCTCCGGGCGGTTCCAATTGCTTCTCTCTGTATCTTTGCATTTTAAATTCATTGGCATTGAGCGGCCGATGTCTCACGATCAATCTCGTGTTGTTTGGTTGCTGTCCAGCTTTTTGGCGACGTTTACTAAGACGCACGCGCGTTTCCAGCTCGTTATAATACACCTGCGATACGAGTGAAATATTACACGCAGCTGTATTTCAATGTCAAGTATAACGTTAATCCTACGCACCCCGTCCTGTCTCATAACAAGGAAGTAGTTTTCTTCGTATCCCTTCGAAGCTTTACTCTTAACGTTCCAATTATACTCCCTAGCCATTTTATATTCGTACTCTTCGTCGTCCGCGTAATCGATTTCAGCCGTGAAGTCCCTCCTACGTTTCTCTAAGGTTTCGTCCAAGGGTAAGAAGTAGGCGACAAACTGTTCGCCACTTTCGTCCATTACACCCCTAAAACATTACTTGTGTTAGAATATTCCGTTCGATAACGATCAGACAAATACCCGAGTCGCTAACTCACCGAATCATGGCCTGCGACATTTCCTCGATCTGAGCTGGCACAGATCGTCCTGTCGGAGCTGGATCCGAATCGAATATGACTTGCGCGCAAGGATATTTCCACAGCTAAACACAAGCATCGGTGACGTTACAGAAAATTAAAATATTTAAAGCCCAGAAAAGCGTATCGTATTTCAATAAGGTACCTTGAAGTCAGGAAACACTGGCAAAATCTCTACAGGCACCACGTTCGGCTTACTATAATGCCTTTCGATTGCTTTCTTATTGTCCTCAAATGTTTTCTCTATAGCTTTTATTTGACTCTCGCGATCCATATATAACGTTTCTTCCTAGAAATATAAATATCCAATTGAGACTTTGCATACGCAAAGGATACAAAAATAAGTGTAGAAAGGCAACGAAGTATACTCACTTTGAAATTCTTTTTAATGCTATAACCAACTTTCGCCTCGACTTTATCCACAGTTTGCGGTTGAAATCTGGTTTGCTCCGTGGAGATATACTCTGTACGCCTGAGCCACGACACGCTTCTGGCGTGGTGTCTAGATCTTTTAGAGTCCTGAGGAGTAAGGACATCTTCTTCCAGGAGCTTTTCGTCCGCTGGATCTAACTGAGCGTTAACGTCTCCGGCGTACGTGTCTTTATTTATAAGATCGATCTCAACACCCAGATCGTGTTCCGTCAATACTTCATACTTATAATTACGTTCCAAAGAGGTCGGATTATACTGAATGAACCTGGGAATATTGTTGATCGTACGATAACTCGAAAGTTTGGTTAGGTTTACACGCGAGACTTACCGAGTGGATTCAAAGGGATATGTAATAAATTTCGGGTCGAATGGAATATCCGGCAGTGTATTGCAATATTTAACTCTGCATATTAACTCGGACCTGGAAGAATGATTGCAAAGGTTATGTTACTGTAAAAGCAATTATAGGTTACGATCTAGGAGGACTGTTTACCTTTTCTCCGCGGGCCTAGCTGCACGTTTATCTCTTTCGGCTGTAGTGCCATTAGTCTGAATTGTTGGAGCCATATTGCACTAAAGAATAAAACCAAACAATATTTTGTACATCACAACAAAATTTCAGACATCCCCAGCAACTTCACAAGTGTAAACTATACTTTGAATTGTTGCGATTCTCGCTCTAGCGGCGTTTAACGCAAGCTCTTAAAGCGCGAAGTTTGAAGTAAATAAATTAAATTTATTAGAAAAGAGTCAAGGATGAACTTTAGAACATTAGATATTTTTCTTCGCCTCCTTCCTAAACGCTTGAAAGAATTGTATTTATGAAAAGAGGAACGTACGAAGAAGCTTGTTTCCTCGCCTCACAATTCGTCGTCGACCGTATTAGAATAAATCCAGTTTTGATCTCCATAAAATTTCCTCGTTTTGTTCTAAATAATTCTGAATCATTTGCCATTTCAGTTCATTGAGTAATGACTTATTTGTTACAAGACATTTAGTTCATTTAAGGGGGTAGGTTACCCTCGATAGCCCTAAAACAAGCCTTTTTTCAAACGCAAATTGCAAAGTGATAAATAACAATAGAGAGAACGTTTTTTTCTAGTTTTAATCGTTATTCTATGAGCTTTAACACGAAAAAAGAAAAGTCTAAATATCTCTATGTACATAAAAGTTGTGAGTAAAAACGTAAAGCAGCAGATTTTCGAAAAAAATATAATACAATTTTTATGTTGAAAAATACGATTTTATCGATTTCTTGTATGAAAAATATTTTTTATCTTTTTTTTTAAGAATTTATCTCGAAAATCTACTCTCGACACATAGCGCCATCTAGTTAGAACGTACCATTTGAAAATAATAATCCAATTCATTCGGGTTTCTCAAAATATATATATATAAAATCTGATAAGCATCGCAATATGCTTCTTTAAATAATTATAAAATAATATAAAGAATTCACAGAATGCATGAAAAATCCTTGTGGCTTAACATATCATTGCACTTTACCGATTAATGCAAACATTTCCTATATTTATTTCAAATAAATTTATTCCGATAATGCCTGAACTGGACGAGTTAAATAGAATCAACATAGTATATTCCTTAAAAATATGCATAAATCAGTGTACTACTTCATTCGTGATAAGTGCAGACATAGACTTAAGCTTCAGACTTCCTCGCAAAGTCTCCTGCCGTATGAAATCCGATAAAGTGTTGAACTTTCTCCGACTTTTTTTGCCAAAACAATAAAAACACAGGCAACGAAAGCTTCGCATTTCCGGGGATTTTAGTACGCAGGCGTTCGTTCAACCACGGTATTGATTTGTATGCGCAATGTCAAGCAACGATAGTCGGTCTCATTCGGAAATGCGGACATTACTGTTCGTGACTTGTTACACCGCTCTGTAACGAGGCTATTGTTCTGGAACGTGCCCCAGTGACAGGAGGGCTGCACCGAGAGAAAAGTATTGGAAAAACATGGTCGGACCGAACGTTTCCTTGTGACTAACCGTTCCGGAAGGTGGGACAACATCCACGCAGGGCGCATCCTTCAGGACACCTTCCGAACACGAGCGTACAAACACGGATCTCGCGACGCTTTGTAAGGTGAAGTATAAACTAGATATCCCTCCTATACAAGCGCGGTAATTACGCTATCGGAATCCCAAGTCCGAACAGATATCAGGCTCGCTGAAAAAGGACGCAGCAAGTACAGAAAATCGTGCCTTTAAAACTACCGCCAACTTTCAAATTTATGGCGCCTAAAAGAATAATCTTTGAGCAACAGTGTCGATGCGTTTTGCTGGCAAATTTAATAACTCGACGCTATACGATTTGTGACGTTGTGAACATTGGATTTGGCACTTCAGGTGTACCCAGTGAGCCCTGTAACAGGGCCTGGTGCAGCGAGATCCGTATGGGAACTAAGTCCCGACCCCGACATGGTCGGGCATCTACCGAACACTCCAATTTCTAGCACCACCCATCAGAATCATGGATCTGCTAAAGGCAACGAGCTGCAGCCACGAAATGGCCCCGACGATAACATTTACGCGGACGAGACTGCCCCTGGCCAGACACCGTCCGACGAGACGAAGCAGATCTTCGAGCTTCTCAGAGCTGGGTGAGCCTACGTCCTTTCAATTCTCTCTTACAGCTTCTTTTATATAAATAGGGAGGAATAGTGATGGAACGTTGAACTCGTGTTGCAGTGAAATCGGGGCAGTCGACGAACTGGTGGACAAGAATGGCCTGAGTGTATTAAGCGCGAGGGATGAATGGGGATACACTCCTGCCCACTGGGCTGCTTTGGACGGGAACATAGAAGTCAGTTTTCATAGTTCGTTAAATTCTGATAAAGAGAAGCTGTTGTTTCATTCGATGATCTGTACTGCGATAGGTAATGAGATACTTGATAGAAAGGAACGGACCAGTCGATCTCTCCTGTCTGGGAACACAAGGGCCTAGGCCGATACATTGGTCTTGTCGGAAGGGCCACAGCGCTATAGTTCAATTGTTGTTAAAGGTAAGTCGATGGAACTTGGTAATTGTTGGTAATCAAGGAAGATCCCAAAGCCGGAAATTCAAAAAATTCTGAAACTTTGTGAATATCTAGGGAATTTCCTCCTGATTACAACGCAATTTTTGTTTGCTGCCTAAATTCATTCTAAGGGGGTGGAATTGACCCCTGAAAATCCGGTTATTTTCCGATTTTGTCTTATAACGCGTAAACTGTACAATAATTTTTTACCAAATGATAGATTTAATTAAAAGAAGTAACTTTTATCTTGAAACTTTTTTTCTATCTCTCACAGTTCGTGAGTCATAACACAAAATCGGAAAATAGCCGAGTTTTCGGGGATTAATTTCACCCCCTTCGAGTGAATTTTGGCGGTAAACAAAAATTGCGTTGTAATTAAGAGGAAATCCCCTACATATTTACAAAGTTTCAGAATTGTTTGAATGTCCCATCCAGAGCTTATAAAATTCTCGTTCTTTAGGCAGGAGTTGCTGTTAACGCGGCAGATTTTAAAGGTCTAACGCCTCTGATGACCGCCTGTATGTTTGGGAAGTTTGCGACAGCGGCGTTCCTGTTAGGATCTGGCGCCCTGGGCCATTTGACAGACATAAACGGGGACACCGCCCTCCATTGGGCAGCGTACAAGGGCCACGCGGAACTAATAAGATTACTTATGTACAGTGGAGTAGACTTACAGAAGCCAGACTATTTCGGATCCACCCCGTTACATTTAGCGTGCCTATCCGGCAATGTCAGCTGCGTGAAAATACTTTGCGAGAAGAGCAAAGTTGAACTGGAGCCTCGCGACAAGAATGGTAAAACCCCATTGCAGTTGGCAAAGAGCCACAGGCATTCAGAAATCGTACGAATACTTCAGGCCGAACAGAAACGACGGGCTAGATGGATTCCTCCTATCAACGAACTCTGGTTTAGATCACTTTTATCCCTCGTGGATCATTGGCAGGCGTACTGTTTACTGATGTTCCGTTTTTCTTTCAAGGGCACTGCTATTCGGTGGAGCTGGGAACAGTAAAGGACCTATATTACTATTTATGATATCCGTTCTACTATGGGGATATCCGATGTATCTATTAAAATGCATCCCGCTAACATGGAATCTTCTACGCGGCAGTCATTATTGCTTCATTTATTGGAACGTCGTTATGTGGATTTCGTGGATTGTGGCGAACAGGAGAGACCCCGGCTATGTGCCGCAAAATAGCGAGACCTACTACAGGGCAATTAAACAAGTATAGCTTCGAAATACGATCACCACTCGATATGAAGTATCCACGTGGTAGTAACGAGAGGCTTCTTTTTAGATTCCGTACTTCGATAAATGGAAAAAACGGAATGTACTGTTGTCTCGATTGTGTCACAGTTGTAGGTGCTTCAGGCCTCTAAGAGCTAAACACTGCAGGATCTGTAACAGATGCGTTACGTATTTCGATCATCATTGCCCATTTATATACAACTGCGTGGGTTTAAGGAATAGGTGAAGTTGTTAAATATTATATACGCGCGTTGAATCTACCGCGTATAGCTGTTCATTAGTAATAATGAATTAATTATCGTTACAGAATGTGGTTCTTCCTCTTCGTTATGTGCGTAGCAATAAATTGTTCATTTTCAATTTACTTTGCCTGCTACTGCATGGCGATTGAAGGAATCCAATTACTGTATGTACTGGGTGTATTAGAAGCTTTGGTCTTCTGTGGGCTAGGATGGATTCTGACGTGCACTTCGGTAAGTATAAGCGTAGTTATCTGTGTAACAGGCGAAATACACTCTACATTAATTAAAGGACCATCTCTAGGAACCCGAAAAATAGGGGCAAGTTCACATGGTCATAACTCCGGCAAAAATACTCGTATCGATATTTTGAAAACGTGGAATCCCTGCTTTCAGCTGCTTTTTCAGATTTTAGCTGCATTGCTTTTCGGCAAAGTTATAACGATATAAAGAACACTTGGTCAAATTTAAAAAAATTTCTTCAACTTGCGAAAGTTCCAAGGGGAGTATGAAATTTTTTACACAAATTCCATTTACACCAGTCGAAAGCGGCTACTTTTCTGTGTAAAAAGAGAGTAATAAATTTCTTGTGCAATTTTTTTTGGCCAAGTTATTCAACTTGGTGTAAACAAATTTCGCAAGTTGAAGAAATTTTTTTAAAATTGACCAAGTGCTCTTTATATCGTTATAACTTTGCCGAAAAGCAATGAAGCTAAAATCTTAAAAAAAAAACTGAAAGTAGGGATTCCACGCTTTCAAACCATATTTTCAAAATATCAATACGAGTATTTTTGTCGGAGTTATGACCATGTGAACTTGCCTATTTTTCGGGTTCCTAGAGGTGATCCTTTAATTAACGTGAGGAGTATACGTTATCTGCACTTTAAATAATTCGCTCTTTTATGTAGGTACTACACGCGTGTATGAATTTAACTACAAACGAGATGTTCAATTATAAACGGTATTCGTATTTAAGGGACAAGAAGGGCAGATATCTGAATCCTTTTAGTAGAGGCCCTGTCCTTAATTTTATCGAATTCTTCCTCTGCCCACCAAATCATCAAGCTAACGATCCTCAGAATTACCACATACTATCGGAGGATATCATGTGAGATCTTCTAAGTTGTGATCACTATTTTACAGCAGTACTGTACTTGTAGAGCATGTAAAAATGTGATTAATTATGCAATTAATACTATTTTCTTGGAGTAATTGCAACATATGTACCTGCACATGATCTACATCGTTACTGCTTCTAATATTGTCACTTTGTAACTATAATATTATTCATAAAGCATGTTTCAATAAATAATTTATTAACTTAGATTTCAAATTTTATTACACCTCTATTGCAACTTCCACAAAATATTTATAAAATAACCGTATTAGTGATCATGATTTTAAATGCAGTAACGTTACATTATAGTTATAGTCAATTGATTAAAAATCTCGCTACAGACACATTATTCACCATAAAGCTGAATATACTGTTATCTAAGTATCAAATTCGTATATACAAATAATTGTAAAAATGTTATATATAACTTGTATATGTAAATGGTAAATATATATCTTTGGTAAAATGTGCTGCGTTTTCCTATATAATTAAAATATTTCCTTTCTAATATATGTAGTTGAAAACATCGTCTGACGATAGAAATGCTAAAAAATGATTCGTCCGTATAAAAATTGCAGCCTAGAGTAAAATATTATAGCAGTATTCTTGCAAAATACATGAGCTACGTATGCCCGTGTCAAACTGTTCTAATATTATTGAACACAATAGAGGATTTTCACTTCAGTTCGTAGCAAAAATCGTAGTTCGGTGGTGGATCAGGAATAGCAGGTGGATCTTGAGGGATATCGATCCCTTCCGCGTCTAAAAGTCTCAATTTGATATCCATGGACAATAATGTTTCCAAATTATTGTCCGCCTCTTTACTGGTCATCCTGTTCCCTGTAAATAAATCTTGTACTCTTCTAATCCTAGAAAACAGTGAAATCTCATATCACGTCCACTACATACCGAGTAAAGCATTAATGCCATCGGTCCAGTAATCGAAAACTTGTTCATCGGGAGCAACGAAGTCGAGGCTGGACATTTCGACGGAGTCCAAAATTAAAGAAAATGCCAATTGATGCGTGGTTTTTCGTCGCTGTAAATCTTTCATGTGCGGGCAATCTCTGCCAGTAAGTAATCCACGAATTTCAACGACAGCCAATTTCGTGGGAAGCTCGTCTATCGTTGGCACCGACTTCTCGTCGCAATCTCCATAATGAAACACTTTATGATTGGGTGAAAGTCGGACGTACCAAAATTTGTCTTTGACCCTCTGTATAAGTTACAAGTTCTAGAAAATTATTATCATCGTTTCAAGTTTTCTGCAAATAAAAGACAATTACCTGTCCTCTCGCACTGTATTTCATAAATCTAGTGCCCTCCACTAGAAAGCCTAAGCGTTGCTGCTGAATGAGATCCAGAATTTCAGGTGTAATTTGCTCTCTGAGTTCGACAATCGGTCTTGCGTGACTTTCCCACTCCTCCCTGCTGGTTCTTTCTTGTTGCCAGAGATTGGTGATCGTCGAATACGTTAATTGTTGCAGCTTGTTCTTAAATTTATCCAGCCCCGTAGGCTTACCCTGAAGTGCTCTAGTGATCTGTTCCCGAACGACAGAAAACACTTTCACGAAGTCCTCGGTAGTGGCTCTCATCTCCTTCCAAGTTTTGTTCAACAGAACTATGCACACGCAATAGAACTCTTCAAACGGATGGTCGTGAGTGAAGAACATGGGATGATACGATTGGCCTTGTTCGCTCGGCGCTTCTCCGATACGTAATACCTAATGAAACGATAAGTTTGATTTATTCGAATCACGTTACGCTCAACTTCCCACACTTACCTCGCAAAGCAGCTTAACAAGCTCCACGCTCGTCCTACCAAACGGGCACTCGTGTTCGTCCGCTCTACATGAATTCTCTAGAACCACTTTCGTGTAAGCCTCGGTGTGATTGCGCGCGAAGTAAACCATGCAGTCCAGGGCAAGCATTCCAGGAGGAGTCTCCGTGAAGTCGAGGGCAGGATTAATGTCATATTTAAAACCCAATTTCTTATAATCTTTGGCATAGAGACCCTGTTTACGAGCAGTCACGTCCCCACCGATTGCCCCTTCCGTGTCGAAAGCGATCCTCCTAAGCTCTTTAATTTTATCATGCGCATCTTGATCCTGAGGATCCATTTTCGTCATCATTCGTTGCTCCCACAGACTTAACATTAATGTCTGCAATACATATAATTGATGCGCCATTTCTGCACCGACCTGTGAAAGAAATCGATAATGTAGTGAGCGCTGACGAATACTATGGACAAAGAATACTGTAGTATCTCGTACCTGACCAGTGGATTGTATGATATTCGTCAAGAAAACATTTCTGACTTGTTTAGATTGGAGAGTGCCGGCCACGGATCTACGTTTAGATAAATCAGCTTTAAGGAATAAAGCGTTTATCAATGCTATCGCGTTTTGTTGTATCTGCGGGCTTATACTCTGTAAATGCATCACCAGGTTTGAGAAAGTCACTTCTTTCTCGACTTGTCCATACTTTGCCGAAGAATTCAGCACTATGTTCTCGAGGATGCTAAGCGAAGCTTCTACGATACTATTGCCTTGATTCACAGTCTGATTGTTCACGTAGCTCGCTACTTTATTGATAAAAGGCGTCTCCAGTATATCCCACGATACATTTCCTTTATCCATCAGTTCGACGAACGATTGAAGCGCGTACGCGAGCGCGTTACCTTTGTATTTCTCTCCTTCCACCTATAAAAGACATTGAGTACAGCGGAGTATAGCACAGAGTACTCAAAGTAAACCAATTGTTCGTCAGGATCTTAAATACCTGAGATATAATCAGAGCTAGTCCCTGCTTATTAATGAATTCGAATGCAAATGTCATGTCCGTACTAAGAGCGCTCAATTTCTGTAGAGCAGCAGTCTTTTCTTCCATAGTTCCGTTATTGAACTTCGCTAAAATGTCGCTAGCCGTTTTAGAAGGGGAAAACTCTAATCTCAAAATGCTGCCGTTCTTCACTTCGTTACGATTCTTCTCCGTCACGTAATTCTGATTGTTACTGTCGGAGAATTGTAACGAGTACGAGTCTGGATCAGGCAGACCCCATCCGTTACACAGTTCCTAATGCACAATGGAATTAAACATTTTTAGATATGCAATCTAATGCCTTTGATTGTAAACAGCCATCCTTAGAGAAAGTAATAATCGTGGGCGTCCACGGGGGGGGGGGCAAAAGGGGCAGTTGCCCCCCCTGACTTTTGAGAAAAGTCACTTATTTTTCAAAACTGATCTTTATTAAGTTTATACTAAAAAAGGGAATATTTTTAAATTTCGGTTTTAAATTTTTAATAAACTGACACTATAAAATGGGTTTAAAAAAGCAAGAATGGTATATTTTTCTTTACCATCGTTCCAAAGTTGCCCCCCCCCCCCCCCTAGAAAAACGTCTCCGGACGCCACTGGTAATAATTCCCGCTTATATTCTAAAATACCTGAATAATTCCAGTCAATGGATGCTTCTGATTAAATTCAATGAGTTGCGGCACTTGCTCCGTCATTTGGACAGCGATTTTCACGATGTTCGAATCCTTTTGGACCGGCATTTTTATTGTCTGCGTGTACATGAAGGAATCAGGATCGCTTGGTTTTAATTATTAAAACGAACACGACGGTAAACGCTGGTCCAGTTTCCCTCGAGGAATGTTAGAAAAGTTTGACGTCTCTTGTCATAACAACGTGACGGCCATCATGTTGCACTTCCATCTGTGTGCATCTGATTGATCTGAATTCTGAAGTTAGTCACGAGGCGACCGACGACCTCGCCCCTCCACGAATGAATGACGGCAGCTGGACACGTTCTTTAATCTATATGCTATATATATTATTATATAAAATTGAAGTTGCATACTTTAGGTTAACTCTACTTACGCCCAAATTGCCCGCAACGCCCGCGGTTTTCGTTTAAAAATTTATGAAAATCTACTGAAATATGAGAGAGAAATCTGTGACAAGGCCATTATCGGAAACTACAGGTTTCTAAATATAAATTACAACTCGATATCAGGAACATATAATTTATGATATTCATTTTATTACAAAAACGGAATAATCTTACAGTCGTGGGCGCGGGCGATTTAGGCGTAAGTGGAATTCGCCCTTTGAAATGCGGTTTCTCAGTAAATATGAACTATAGCCACAAGTGTGTTACATCACTTTGTTCGGCTTGGCGAGAGGAAGGTTCTAACGTTTTTATTTTTTTAAAATAATGATTTTTAAGTAATAGCAGTTCGCGATCGAGCGAGCGCTTCTCGCTTGCGAAATAGCACCGCGGCGGGAATAAGTGGCCGAGGGCTCGATCGATAGGCACCCACTACAGAAATATTTTTGTAAATTCCATCCCCAAAGGGGGTGAAAAGGGGTAAAATGTATTTTCTCGGACTCCCCTATTCCCTAATATCTCTTAGGTCTGATTAGATAACAACTTGGTTCTTCAAAGATTACCCACATAAATGCCAAGAAAAAAATTTCAGGATCCTGCCCTAATCAACCCCCAAGGGGGTGGTGAAAAGGGGTGAAATGGGTTTTCGTCGATTCCTCAATATCTTTCTTAGTCCCGAATCGAAGCGCGGGGGTATTTTGCTAGTCTTTATATAGGAAAGGAGCGAGCTTTTTAAAACGCATGTCGATAAGAGAAGTCGCGGTCGATCAAACTTAAATTAGTTTAGTTCGGAGGAACGCCGACAGAAAGCGGCTCGGCTCGTTTACAGATTACCTGCGAGCCTGCTTTAAAATAGGATTGCATCATTCGCACGTCGTATCGGAACTGTGATACTGTGACGCACATGGTAGCGTACCAGTCGAAAAAGTGTCAACCTTAAACATTTCTTGGGAATACTAAATCGGGAATGTAAAGACTTGTAAGGGACGTAGAAGGTGAGTCACATCGATACCTGTGAAATACACTTTTCCTCGCTCGCTGGTGTTTCCTAACTTTCGGAACTTACTGCGCGCTCAAAAAACATTGACCCTGACTTATGCGACGCACTATTCGATATGCGTTTGTATGTACTTAGCTGTGACATATATTCCCCGCGATCACCTATGTAAACATTGTAAACCACGTGAAAACATGATCTTATGTATAAATGGCTTGCTTTGATATCTAATAATGAATTACGTATTATTATAATCTAACAAAATATGGTATCTATATAGAGCGAATTCCACTTACGCCCAAGTCGCCCGTGATTTTCATTAAGCTAGGTTTTTCCGTACGCGCCTGGACGCATCGTCAAGAATTTCAAAGTCAATTTTCTCGAAAATGAAGCGCAATAACAAAAAAATTTATTCCTTTTTCTCGACTTATTTACTTGTTATAAACAAAAAAGAAAGAGTAACTTTTTTTCATATCGTGCTTCATTTTCGAGAAAATCGACGTTGAGATTCTTGACGATGCGTTTAGTCGCGTACAGGAAAACCTAGCTTAATGAAAATCACGGGCGATTTGGGCGTAAGTGGGATTCGCCCTATATAGCATTATTAATGTTCCATTTGCTAGTAAAAGCTGTCCTTTGAGTACTGTTATTAATTCCTGTGAATGGTTACACTTGATTTTGTCATCGCGTCAAACGACTGCGGGTAGAAACGCATGAATCTACTTTTAAACATGGGTTTCAGATGGCACCGAAAAATAAAGAGAACACAACAGCTGCGAGTAAAAAGAAACGGCAAGTGTCCGAAGAGGAAGATGACGAAGACTATCGGAGGCGCAGAGATAGGAATAATCAGGTGAGTAATAGTTAAGGAATAGATAAATACTTTATTTCAGCCTCACTGGCCTTGAAATGGGACTTGGCTTTACAATCTAATTCATCCTTCCATATCATCAACCGTCACTCCTACCCTCCCTCCTTCTATAAACTATATATTTTAAGTTACTTAAACTTATACCTACATGCTATATCTGTCTTTGTTGTATTATTTTCCTTTTTAACTTTTTTCCATACCCTCTTAACCATCCCACTGTCTTCTCATACGCCGACCTCTCCAATATCTTTCCTATCCCATGCCCCGGTCTATCGACTGCTGTGCAGTCTTCCTCTAGCAGGAAGAATCTCGAACTTTGGCTGCTTCCTTCTCCTGTTGTACTTAAATATTCTGGTATTCCGATACACCTAATATACGTATATACTCTATTCTACTCCGACTCCCTGATCTTATTGTATTCGTTAAGGAATATGTACATCGAAATCTTTCTGAATTAACTTCCCGATGCTTTTGCAGGCTGTAAAGCGTTCGAGGGTTAAAAGTAAACTACGCACCCAGCAGACCTTAGAACGTGTAAATCAGTTAAAAACAGAGAATGAGTTACTGGAGGAGAAGATTAAAATGCTGACTAAAGAACTTGGATTCTTGAAAGACCTGTTTCTCGCTCACGCAGGTACGTTCGGTTCGTTACACTCGTACGTTTCTTCGTATCCCTTAGTACGCAGAACTGATTTGTCGTTACAGGCTCGAGTCAACATTCGGTGAACTTTCAAGATTTCGACTTGAACACTCTTCTGGCCGACGACACAAAATCCGAAGAACAGGCGAGAGGAGCGGCTAAACCATAGATTACTATAAATTCCACGCGAAGGAAGTAACGTGGTATTGATACGAGTCTGAGATATAGATGCACTTTGGTCCGTCTACTTCCAGCGTTCGAGCTTGACATCTTGGAAAGATGTCTGCTTCCAATCGATCTCTAACAAGCAGAAGATGCATGAAATCTTTATACAAGGGACTCGTCGGGCTCCAAAAATTTAGCAACGTCACCATTAGGGGCACAGTGCGAGGGCGTGTAGGAAATTCAAAGCGTTGCTGAATATCGAACAAATTGAGCGAGATTTATAACGGAGGGAAGGACGATGTGTCACGTGAATTCGTATGTGAGACAGAAAGAAACAATTGCATCGGATTTTCGAAGAAATTAAAAGGTTGTAGATATATTCAGCTTATTGGGCAAAATTTTTTCTAAAAAAAAAAGAAAGGAAGGATTAAGCTCTCTGCTGTATTCGTAAGGGACAGTGATGAGTGGGTAAGAGAGGATATAATAAATTTCGAAGTATTTACAATGTAAGATAACATTATTCCCACAAAGAAGAATATTTTTATCGAAGAGTTATTATATATTTGATAAATAGCCGTCTATAATAGCATTGTTTAAATCATTCCAGTATCGTATCTTACAGTTCGCTAGTATAGAGGACGACGACGAAGAGTAGACAAATATATTTCTATGCTTCACGAAGCATCAAGCTTTATAAAAAAAAGTTCTATCGCTAAATTCAGTGACTCGTACATTGTCGAGGACTTATTTAAATTACATACACCATAATATTTAACAATCGTCAGTATTCATTTAGGCGTAATATCTTAATTAACCTACTTAAGAGAACACGGATAGCAAGCAATTATTTAAATTATAAGGCGGGGGAAAAAAAACACTTTGTATACAAAGAAACACTAGATTTTCCCCCAGCAGAATACATTTGTCATTCGAGAGTTACTAGGCTGAGCGTTGACTTTAGTCGCCCGACGAATTGCCCGTATATTCCGGCTTACATGGTAGTTAAAGCGGAGTAATTAACAGCGCGACTTAAATGAACGATCGAACATGGGAAAAACGACGAAAGTAGTTGTCTGCGGAATGAAAGGCGTGGGGAAGACGGCGCTATTGGAGCAACTTATATACGGGAATCTCGTTGCCAAAACAGTAAGAATTTAGGTTATGGTCGTTCGATCTTATTTACAAACAGAGACGCACTTCTTTACAGTATTGATTCACGACGATTTCGAAGGCTGCAGATAAAATTGCTTGTGTACAACGTGCGCTTTGTAATGTAACAGGAAATTCACCCCACGATCGAGGATATTTATGTCGCGAATATAGAAACGGATCGCGGCACGAAGGAGAAGGTGCGATTCTACGATACAGCGGGATTGGAGCCCATGCACAATAACGCGAACAATCAGCAGCTCCCACGACATTACTTTGGCTTCGCCGACGGGTACATCTTGGTCTACGACACTGCTAAACCCGAATCCCTGGATGTGCTGTTCCCGTTGAAGAAGGATATAGACAGGAACAAGGATAAAAAGGAGATAACGGTGATCGTCGTTGGGAATCGGACTAAAGCGGAGGAGGACCCGCAGAGCTTGGAGAATACGGCGAATAAGGCTGCGAACTGGTGTACCAGAGAGAAGGTCAAGCATTACGAAGTAAACGTCATGGAGAGAGCTAGCTTGTTCGATGCGTTCGTTCATCTGTCCTCTAGATTGAATCCTCCCGCCAATAAGAGCACCTTTCCGCAGCTAAGTATGGGCAGAAAGAATGTCAAAGTCGAAGCGCCTTAATCTTGTTTATTTACCGGCATTCATCCGTGTTTTAGTACGCTTATCTTCCAGTCGCTATTGTGGGAAGCGAACGTACAGTGATAACGGTCTGTGTACTTAAAATATTGACTCCCTTAGACGCTCGTAGGTTTGGCTCGGTGAGATCATGTTCGTCTCTTTTTTTTTCTTTTTTTACTTCTCTTTTGCTCTGTACCTTCTACTTTGTTTGTTCCTTTGCTGTACTTAAAATTATTCCCGACGTACAAGGATTATGTAGATATGTTGCGACGGGTTCACCATTCTATGGGTTTCGCTAATCGTCGTAAATAAATGGTCGTCCCGAACGCCTGGTCCCAGAGTTTACTGCTGATACCGAAGCCTGAGGGAACGAATCGTGTAATAGATCTGATTAATCTAGCAAGAGTAAGGGAATGTTACCTAAATCGTGATGTAGGAAATGATGGTAATTGTGATTCCGTTTCATGGTATATAAATAGGTGCCAGCTTTCGGGGCGCCGTGGTGTAGATAATAATGCATTAGATCGTAACACACGTAACCTGCGAATCGAAATATATCCCATAGACGAGGTATAATTAATGCCGGCGGCACGATCGTTAGATATATAAGTGCACCGAAGACAGTACCTGTTGTAGTACCAGCGGCAATAAAGTAAACCGACGTTTCAGAAAAGAGCTCTCCATAAATGTACCATAACAGTTTCGCTACTAGTAAACCGATCACGGGAGGAAATACTAATCTTCTATCATCGAGCGGTGCCTTTAAAAGAGAGGAGAAATGAGAGAGCATTATCTTTAACTACTAATATTCTTTTGTAACCATTAAGTCTTACCTTGTGATGAACGCCGTGGAGCAAGAAGTGCAAGGAAATAAGTATCTTCGAGGTAGCCGGCGGCTTGAAATGGAAGAGCTTGCGGTGAAGCGTGTATTCTAAAATACTCCAGACTAGTATACCGAATATGTACGAGACCAAAGCTTCGAGCAAGGTATTACCTACGGATTCAAACGATAATCGCATTACGATGATCGGTTTCCAAGATTTTTAATCGCTTCGCGATAATGATCCCCAGAAGAGAATCCAGGAAACGACGGAAAATAATTACCAGTACAATTACTGGCAACGCTTTTACATCCAGAGTGGAGGAAGTAGAGGACCACTGGGAGCCACGCGATCAGCACGAAGTACCAAGGGGTGATCGATAGGGTCTCCAAGAAGTTCGATTGAAAGAGGCGAATCTGTCGGTTCACTGGAAGATTGGCCCATTCCCAGTATCGCTCGCCCAGCGTGCCTACTTGACGAAGTATAGGCGCGTTCCAATCAACGAGATTCTGAGGACCCGTTCGTTGGAATCAGTTAGAGAAGGTCGGTAAGATCTTTTACCATTCAAGGACGTACTAGGCTGGCGCAGGACAGCCTCAAAGGTGAATGATAATCAGCCCACCATCGTTCGTCACACCGTGCAGATTAACGAAGCAGAGATAACAGGCGAGATAAGCAAGTTTCGTACTGCGAGAAAGATATGAAATCTGTATATGAAACGAACTGTCACTACCTGTTGAAACATCGATCTTACGCAATTGAATATTATCGGAACAATGGACGGTGAAGGCAGACGGAGCAGCGTGCATACCGGATCGATGCTTTATCTAAATCCACAGCCATAATCGACATGGCCAAATGCGTTTTTAGGAGGGCTCGCAGGGCTAGTAGCGGCGCGAGGTTTACCTGCAGACTGTGTAACGCGTCTATGACAGAAGTTACTAAAGTTAATGACCTTCGGTGCCGTAATAAAGTTGCGTTTCGACTTTCGCAACCACTGCTTGAGAATTACTGGTAAGGGACTTAAAACACTGGGATTTATTGCGAAGCAATACGAAACACTGACCCGGCCCTGCGATCAGTAGGAAGAGCTACCCTTAACACTTTACAGACGGGTTGTTTTTCTCTGTCTTCCCTAGGTTTCCGGGAATTTTTTAAGAGAATTAAATAAACATGTATGCATCAATACGCATAAAAATGAAAAACTAACGCAGTGTAATAAATATTCAGGCCCGTCCTAGGAAGTCAGAATGGAAGCACGTAAATTTACGTGACCCGTCCGTTAAGTGTTGATGATCGTAGACTGGTTGCGGATTTGTCCTTTCTTTTCAAGGTCATTCACGGTCAGGTGAATCTTCCCGAGCTTGTAGCGGCACTAATTTTTCTAGCCCCGCAAAAACAATTGTCACCTAGGCCCTTCTTTGATTTCAGACTACCTGCATACCACCCTACCGTTACACCAATGCTCTTCCGACACCTTTGGCAAATCACTGCACAGTTGTCTCGCGTTAGATACCTGTGTCGGAGCGCTTAAGAGTCTCAGTCTCTTAGAATAATCGCAGAACTTGTGAAGAAAAATATATCGCAACGCACAGCGGAGAATGACTTCTGAAGCGGAAGAAGAATTCCGATTGCGCATCAACCAAATACGATCCTTGAATGGTGGAAAAGATCTAGAAGCTCGAAGAGAATACCACGCGCCAGGAACTCGTCCTCGCGAGATTTACTTCGTATTCCTGGCACCTCTCTTGTTCGTTCACCGTGAAGTCTTGGAGCAAGTGGAAAGCTCCTTTCGAGTGAAGATTCTGGTCGAAGGCCTTATCCAAGCTTCTCCCCTTGAAGCAACCGAACACTTTCCTTCCTCCTGGATGGTAACCGAGGAACTCGCGAATGTCGTAGTACCGGCCCCGGTAACTCACCACGAACTCGTCCTGCGTCCCCCCCGTCGACTTGTCGTCGGCATTGGGCAGAACACCGCACTCGCAAGCGAGCCCCGTGTCTTTCGCCATTGACGAAACGATCTAGGAGCGCGTGGATTTCAGGAAGGGTGGCCGCCGCGGCAACGGTAACGTCGACGTCGACGCCGACGTCGTTTATACTGCGATGCCATCCGCGAACCATTTATTGCCCCCTCCCGAGCCATCTCTGCCTCGTCTCTATCTGTCTTCGTCGTCGCGGTATTAGAAATCATTACTAATTATCATCGAGTCAACACAGTGGTGACCGTTGTCGGTGTTATCGCCGAACGTTTGCCGCTGGTACGTTCTTTCGATTTACACAGTTCTGTATGCTTGTCCGTGAATTTCCTAGAGTTACCGTAGAGGTCAAATGTGCTAGCCGGTCGGGACGAGCGAGGAGGTAATCTCCGCCACGCCGCCTGCCTCCCTCGGCGCACCTTTTTCTTTAACGCTCTCGCTCTCTCTCGCGGGTTACGCTGTAGGAGGAGCCGAGTGTTCCCTGTTACCTCACCGTACCTCTCAAGTGTCACGCAACTCCAAGTGACAAATCCATGAGCACGCGTGAGGTTCGCTGGAGAGGGCCCCGATTTCCCCTCGTTTGCCGTTCGCGGAACCGCTCAGACCGGCCAGTATCTACGACCTCCGGCATAGTCAAAAACGCGGGGATCACCCCCTTCCTCCACCGCGGCCATAGATATCGGCCCCACCCTTCGCGGATCAGCGATATCGGAAGGTGTCCGGCGGTGGGAGAAAACACGGAATAGCTGACTCGTACTCGGCAATAAATAAGCTTTTATTTAAACGTTTCTGGATACTCGTGTATACAATACATATACCCTATGTACGATCTATACTTTTAACGTCTACGGAACGCAGCGGCGGCCATGCTCCGATATTTCTTTAAAGAGAATAGCGAAGCGTAGAGAGAAGAGAAAGAAAGTAATAGATCGAAGGGGAACGGGGGTCGCGCTATTACCGAGCTGCCAGAAAGGAAAATAAAAATACAGCGCCTGTTGACCAACAGCGTGTTGGACGTTGTACTCTTTAAAAGATACTGACTTTGTTCAGCGGAGAAATGGCCGCCCCTGCGCTCGCGGCATGTTTGTTCTCGCCGATAACTTGGCCGAAATACATCCACCTCGGGGTACAGAGAGAAAACGAGGAAACCACGCGCGGAGGACACGCGTGCACCTTTATCCATCGATCTCCCCGGTTCCCGGCTCGAGGAACCACCGACGCCCGGTTGCGTGGAACTCTCGAAGCCGAAGACTCGAATCACCGCTTCGTTTCTCCTATCCTTTGGAGGGGGGGAGGGTGTCTTTTTAAGTACGGTCCTAAGGGGGAGGAAAAGGAAAGAAACTGTTCGACCCCGTGGCCGGGGAGGACGCGGCGAGCGCGCGTCTTCGGGGATTGGGAGAAAGGACGACTCGACGAAGTCCACGTTTCGACGGAAGTTCGCGGTCTACTTTAAGTAATCGGGTTCTAGCAAGTTGGAAGTAGTAGTACGAATACTTTAGTTGTTACAGAGATACCGTCTATTTATACGCTATGCCCTACTCGTACGGCGCTACAGGCGAGTGGGCGCACCTCTAGGTGTCGCAGGTGGAAGGAATACAGCGAGGCGATAAAAGCAGTGGAGGTTCGTGGAGTTTCAGACCGTAGCGCACTGGAGTAGTGTGTATCGAGAGGCTAGGTCAATAGTTTAGATAACACCAGAGGCCTTGTCGCGGGTCGGGAAAACCTTGGAATCTTTTTCTTTTTTTTTTTTAACAAACTTACACCTTGAAGACTCCGGTAGCTACAGCAAGTTGCTACTTGACCTGGAGGAGCTTCGCGCATCGTGCTCCAATTAGGGCAGGAACTATTCGAATAATTTAATATTCGAATATTTTACAAGTATTCGAATGCTACGAATAAATTTCGAATATTTGAGCATTCGAATGTTATTATTCAAATACTATTTGAATATTTAAGTATTCGAATAGTATGGTGTGAATTATAAATCAAGTTCTTTAAGTTCATTGCTTTTCCACCTTGTATTTAGTTTCAGTTGTGAGCTCGTTAGTTTGTCAGGGTGAAATCTTGTAAGCTAATTTTCACCCACATCAACATATCCGATCGGCTTGAAACTTTGCAGACAAGCGTCATTCCGATGACAATATAATATTTTAAATACTTGAACATTCGAATAGTATTCCAACACTTAAATATTCGAATAGTATTCCGATACTTAAATATTTGAATAGTATTCCAATACTTGAATATTCGAATAGTATCGCAATGCTTAAATATTCGAATAGTATTCCAATACTTAAATATTCGAATAGTATTCCAATACTTAAATATTCGAATAGTATTCAAATACTTAAATATTCGAATAGTATTTGGGTACTTGGATATTCGAATTATATTCGCCAAATAATTGAGCAACTGAAGTATTCGAATATCGAAAAATTCGACAAATAGTCCCAGCCCTAGTTCCGTGTGATCTCTTTAACGCTGTAATCGAGTGTTAAGAAGACAACCCGAGCATCGTTCGAGTATCCCGCTGTATTCCTTGCGACTGCGATGGCTTTCGAGGATTGCAAACACTCCTGACTTTTCTCTCACCCCTGAGGTATGGAAGCAGTAGGAACGTGGCCACCGTCTACTAGTCGATCCTCCGATCTTTCCGCGTGGCTACCACTGCGCGTTTCGAGCGTTCCTTTCCACGACAGAGCATCGACGGTGAAGGATCGATCGAAGCGCACCGCGTTATCCGAACGCAAATACAGACGGCACGCTATCTAAATGGCGAACAAGGGAGTCCGATATCGGCGCGATTCGCGCCTCGCAGAAGGGAAGTCTAAATTTATTATCGACGCCCGCGGAGGGCTCGCGTGTAATTCCTTCTTTCCGTTCTCTATTGTTCTCTTCCTATCTTCACCCCGTTTTGATATTCGATTTTTCCATGAGCGAAGGGAGGATTTTTAACGAAAACGATCATTGTACAGGCGCGAGCGATGGTCGCCCGACGACGTTCAGGCCGTTAAGAAACGATTTGCGCCTCGATGCAAACGAATCGACGAAGCGAGCGGAGCCGCGACGGAACGATCTCGAGTCGATTTATCCCCGTCCTCTTGCGAACCAGCGCCGTAACGCCGAGGCGCTTCTCCTCTCTCGTGTCTCCAACCCTCCCCCCCCACCTCGAATTCTTTTTATCAGCTCCGCACGCCAATGTTCCGCGCCACAGGCTCGGCGGAAGGTAAATATTGCTTTGGAAAGCACCGATCGGGGTCCGGTTCGGCGAAACGCGATACGGGACCCCTGCCGTTGGTTCGGAATCGTTTCACGCGTCTCCCGATGATCGAGACCATCCCGAAAAGGGGGCAACGTCGGCGCTGCCCCCCTTTCCCCGCTGTTTCGTAGAAACGGTGCAAGAGGGGACTGAGAGGCCTGGTTGTCCGGCTTAGAAGTCTATTACCTCCATCTTGAAGGATTTACCCTGAAGTTTGTTCGGTACGATCTTCGTGATCGGCGGCGCGCTGTTGTTGTCGTCGTCGCTGTTGATGTCCTCGTCCTCCTCGGGGAAATCTTCCAGGCGATCGTGGTACTCGTCCATCTGAAAGATCGGTGCACGATTAATCCTCGCCCGGCCGCTTAGATCGTCGCGAACGAACAAACGCAGGCTACGTTCTACGCGCGAGTCGTTCGAAACGCGGGCCAGCTAGGCCAGCCAGCCAGCGCGCGCGTACTCTGCCGGTGAAAAGTAAGGGTGCAAGTGAGAGAGCTTGGAAGCTTTAGCGTGAAAGCTTTCGCCGCCTCGGGTCGACCACTGCCCAGCGGCTCCCTTTAATTTTCAGAGCGGCTCGCTAGGCGCGCAAGCCGAAGGAACCGACCGCCGTCGATCAAGCTCGCGTCGCGTCGACGCGCGACTCTATCGTAGAAAGCAAAGAGGCATTCCGTAAACGTAGTATACTACGGACTCACGTGTAAGGTAGCTATGGGAGAAGCGATTAATCGACGTTACCGCACACAGAACGGACGCTTCCCTACAACTGGCAGGTACGTCCAACGTGAATATTTGAGCTGCTTCTCCGCGGCTTAATCGGCGCGCCTAGGCCTCCGACTCCTCGCCAAACTCGACTTTATACCACCCGTTAATCGCTCGCTGATCTCTCGGCGCGCCGATTAAGCCGTCCGCTGCCGGTGGTTACTACGCGGCTACGTTGTCCCAGCAAGCGTATGAGCGTGCTTCGTGTGCTCTTTTAATGGTCGGACACGTTGCAGAAGGTATCGCTCGCCCAAGGCCTGCGGTGCGTAACTTTCTGCTGCAATGCTTAAATTACTCTCGTTGAGTGCTTCCTGTTTCTCAAATGGAAAGATAACCGGGCGGTGTTCCGCGGTGGGGCGACGCGCGGACCTTGGGCGACCAATATTTCTCGAGTCGAGCGGAATGATCGGTGACGGTGACGGATCGGTGGATTAGATACATCACGGATTAGATCCATAGGTGTACTAAGCTGGCGTGGAGATTACTCTACGTGAGATGTTTGACCACGGGTGAGGATCTCCCTTGGCGATAGGCTAGAGGCTAGGCTAGAATATGAAGGGAGAGGAGGTACACTGGTGCGCGTGAAGAGAGTGATGGGACGAAGAACCCGCGGTTGATGTTGGCGAGACGAGCGGATCGCTAAGAGATACTTTGAGTACACTCACATCGACGTCGCCCATCATCTCTTTGGTAGACACCGTGGTGTCGATGCGCCGTATACTGCCCTGGTGGATGTCAACGTCCAGCTTCACGCACTGGAACCGCCTGAGGAGGAAGACGATCGGTATCGGCGCGATTCCCGCGCAAATGATGGCCACCGCTATGGCAAGGACCCAGCTGGGGTAGTCGAGGACCACGGGCTGAGCCTGAAAGTATTAGCAAGATTGAAGTAGGATGCTTCGTAGCGTGGAATTTAATTGGAAGCGGTCCGAGGATACCAGTACGGGGTCCCACGCGGAATACGTAGGCTTCCTGATGATCATCGACACCACGCTGGACACCAGAATGCACACCATGATAATGGGCGCGAGGAACCGCCAGGTCACCTGCCAGTACAACCCTGGCCTGTAGCCTGTCATCTCCTCGATGTCCTTCGTGAACCTGGAAGTTCGACGGAAGCATTAATCGGTGCCGATGCGGTCACTTGTGCCTTTTTAAGGGGACTAGGCAGTAGAGCTATTCGAATACCCGAGCGTGGCTCGGCTCCAACAACCAAATACTCATAAAAACCGAGCGGCTCCCAAGAATCGAGTACACGAATTTTTTCGAGCGCCTCGAAGAGAACCGACTAGTCGATTTTTCTTTTTTTTTTTCTCTTCGAGTACTCGACCCGGGTCGGTCCGAATTTCAAGCTACTCGAGTATTCGAGTACTCGAACACCCCTACTACGCAGTCGCAAAAAACGATTTTATTTATTGCATTTTCCGAAAATACTATCTTTTCTGAATAAAATGCCGCTTGGTTTATAGTAAAATTCGCAATATTCATTGTTTGTGCCTACTAAAATCCGGTGACTTCTTAATTTTTATATGAAAATCTCGAATTTTTACGGACCATATCAGAGGTTTGGTCGAAAATGGCACATGTTTTATACATCCTGTAATATTTTCAAGTCGATCTGAGAAAGGAAAAAATATTTGAGAAAAGCGCGTTTAAAGTTTCCGGGCTAAGGCGACGCTATAGATTGCCGCTTGACATTATTAGCTGCTAAATCTACAATTTTACGAATTTTACTATAAACCAAGCGGCATTTTATTCGGAAAAGATAGTACTTTCGGAAAATGCAATAAAAATATCGACGTTTCGGCTGCCTTGTCTCTTTAATCAGCCTCGAGATGGAGAGCATACTTCTCGTGGCCATAGATGAAGACGACGGAGACCATCTCCATGAGCGCGACCATCACCAGGCCGATGGTGCCGGCGAAGCTGTCGAACATCTTCAGCCAGTATTCGCCAGCGCCGGTGCAGAAGACCAGGCCCACGAAGAAGCAGACGGTGCACACCACCCCTATCGAACACGAGATGATAATCGTTCGGCGCCTTGGAACATCGTTCTGAAGAGTCTCGTCGATCGTACCTGTTATATATTGCTTCTTTATCCTCTTGAACAGATCTATGTCGAAGATGACGCACAGCATGCCTTCGAGTATACCGATCTGCGAGCCCAGACCGAGCGCGAGCAGCATCAGGAAGAAGATGCAGGACCAGAATGGCGCGCCGGGTAGCTCCACTATCGCCTGCGTGAAGACTATGAAGGCCAGCCCCGTTCCTTCGGCCGCCTAACGATCAATCACTCACACTGCACAGACCGACGGTAGAAAATGGGATTGAGCGACGTCGGGTACTCACGTTGTCCAGCTCCTTGCTGAGGCTACACGTTTCCAGCGTTATGTTGTACGCGGTCTCGTTCAAACTATTCACAACGCTCTCGTACTCGTCCATGCTGATGTTCTCGTGCTGGATGAGCCCGACCTCCAGCAGCAAGTCCCTGTTACTGGAAAAAGGGAGGAAACGATCGTACGGGGATCGGCGCGAGTAGAGACGCCGCACAGTGGTAAATAATTACATTTTTTTTCGTCATTTCTCAGTAAACTTGACGATGTTTTTTCAATTCTTCGCAATTAAATTTCGTGGCTGATTTTTTTTATATTTAGCGAAATATAGATACAGCACTTTTAGGAGATCAGTATCTGTGGGATTTTTTGGATTCCGGTTCGGGTTTTAAGTCAGATTTTCGAAATTGAAGATGAATATAGTTGACTTTTCTGATTGAATATTAATGAGAATGATTTTTTTAATGCTTCATATTTTTAGACACGTACACAAATGTAGAATCAAAGATTTGCTTCCCGAAGCACAAGTCTTCCTCCTCAAACAAGATTGCACTTAATAAAATCGGATTTCTAAAGGCAACTACGATAAAACGTTAAGTAAATTAGGTCTTCTAAAGATATCGAACATTAAAAGTCTTGCCCATCAATATTAAATCAGAAAAGTCAATTCTAAAAATGTGTATGAACAGAGACGAACACGCCTAAAAATGGAAAATCACGTACCCATTTACGATATACCTAGTAATTTATCAAAAATACGAATGTCGATCCACCATTTTAAATTTTACAATTTGATCTACAGTATTAGATTTGTGGTACAAATTAAAATTTTGTTCCTTATAATAATTACCTCATATACGTACTCAGCGTCTCCGAAAATCTATACGCACTAACTAAGTTTCTCCCGAGTAGCCCATTTCCTGAAATTTCGCTTCAACATATTTGCATTCGCAATCTCCGATTTCGAAAATCTTACTTTAAATTCGGAACCAGCGTTCAAAAAAACTGCTGTATATTTCGCTAAATATACAAAAATCGGCAACGAAATTTAAAATTCCGATCGGACAGATCGATAGAGAATTTAATTGCGAGGAATTTAGAGAAAAAATCGTCAAGTTTAGTGAAAAATTACGACCCGTGGGGTGATTCGAACAAAAGGTGTCGTTATCTACCACTGCGCTACGGAACGGGGATTTACCTGGCAAGGCACTTGTCGACCTTCGTCGTCGCCTTGAAGCCCAGAATGGCGAATATCACGACGCTCGCGTAAACAGCGGTGAAGGCGTTACAACCGCTGACCAGTATCACGTCCCGGACGCAGTGGTTGTCCGGCGTGTTGTACGAGCCGAACGCGATCAAGGAGCCGAAGGCTAGTCCGAAACTGTAAAAGACCTGTGTCGCAGCGTCGAGCCAGACCGTCGGCTCTAACAGTTTCTCGATCTGCGCGCAATCGGAATGGAAGAGAACGCCGGTTAAAGGGGATTTCGTGGATGCCCCGAGGTGAATAGCTCGGGACAGCAAAGGAACAATTCGACTCACCTTTGGCGTGTACATATGGGCCAATCCAGCGCCGGCACCTTTTAACGTTATTCCACGAATAAAAAAGATAGTAAGCACCAAATACGGGAACATGGATGTAAAATATACCACCTTTAAATCAAGCAAAGAAAATAAGTCGTTGACACAGTATCTGACTGAAGTGCGTTTACGAGAAGGGAAAAGTAAACGGTCGGGGCGGGGGTGGGTGGGTGGGGGGGGGGGGTGTGGGCGGTTGGGAAGCTGGGGATCCTCGGAAGGAAATTAAACACAACGTCGAATCGAGCGCATCGCGCGATCCCGGTTTACCTTCCCCGACGACTGTATCCCCTTCATCACGATGAAGAAGACCACCACCCAGCTGAGCAACAGACAAAGGACGATCCACCACTTGAGGCTCTGGCCGGTTTCCATCGACGAGGCAGCGTCCAGCGTCGTCCGGTACCAGAAATAGGCAGTCTCCGAACTTTTCGCGCACTCCGGGACCGGCGTGCCGTCCACTTCTGGGCACTTCGCCCAAGGTAATGGGTCCTGCATCAAATCGTTCATTATTGACGCTGCGGGTCCACGATCCGCAAAACGAGCTAGTCAAGATGCTCCGTAGAAGCGTCCGTGTCTACGATCTATGGTAAATCCGGGAGACGCGGTCGGGCTGGAGAGTTTGGTCGAGTAGCTGTATTCAGACTCTACATCTGTGTGTATGTAAAAATGTGTTAAGGTTCAGAACAATTAATTCTCTTGGAATCAACTGTCTCGACCAACTTAACGGCCCGGCTGCGTCTCCCGGATTTAAGCCGGGAATCCATCGGGTGGCTAAGCTATGCTATGCCATGCTACGTTTTAAAAAAATTAGCTTCGATACATTCTTATGGAACCATTTCCACCAGAAGCTAAGCTAAAACATAGTATCGCATAGCATTGCTTAGCTTAGCTTCCCGGTGGATCCCCGGCTTTACCATATAGTAATCTACATCATGCTCGCCGTGCCCTTTCGCTAGCAAAATAGCGGTCTACCGCGGCAGCCGTCGCATTGCGAATGAAGATGCAATAATCGTGGAGTACTTACGCCAAATTTAATCGTGACGGCCTAAACCGCGCGCAGCGTGAAACACAAATCGAAACGGTTAATCGAACGGCTCGCGAGTGCCCGTTTTTATTTGAGAGGAGGGTGGCGCGTAGTTCGGTCGATCAATTTGAGAACGACAGGTGGACGCAGCCGTGCCTGAAGATCGTTCTCGGATCGACGGAACTAACGCGGCCTACTAACGATCGATCGGATCGTCGGGTGTCAAGGGGACCCTCACCTCGAGCGAGTTGAACAGGTAGTAGAAGCACCAGGTGATGATGACGTTGTAGTAGAGGGCGACGAAGAAGGTGACGATGCAGGACGCTATGCCTATACCGCCTAGCCAAGGGTGTATCGTGTTCCATACTCCAAGGGCGCCCTGCCGCATACGTTGACCGAGACCCAGCTCGATCAGAAACAGGGGTACACCCTCGAGGATTAGCATCACGAAAAAGGGGATGAGAAAGGCACCTGAAAACCGTCCCCCCCTGTATGAGATGTGTGTGCTTTTTTCTCTCTTCCCCCCCGTCGTTATTCTTCGTTACTCATTCACGTAAAATAATATTGTTGGCGCGCACCATCCCTTGCCCCCGCCAAGCCCGAGCGATCCTCTTGTTCCTCTGACCCCTTATTACGGAATGAATGCGCAACCGTTCTCTTTTAATCTCTCCCATTTGGCAGAGTCCTCGTCGAGTTCCTGCTTCGCACAGAGAACCTTCTCCTCCGTTCCCCTCGCCCTCCCCCTTTTTTTTTATTTCGTGCTAGCTAGTTCCGAGGCAGCCAGCCGCAGCCAGAGTGTCTGGTTCGGTATTGATCGTGTGTCGCGTACCTCGGTACGTTCGATCTTAGCTCGCTTCTTTTTTACTCTCCCCCCCCTCCCCCTCTCTCTCCCTCTCTCGCTGTCTTTGAGTCGAAAGCATTTGGTAAGTAGCGTTAGGTGGCTATTGATCTCCGACGACAGGTTCGATAAGGGGCGGAAAATTGCTCCGTTCAAGGGTATAACGTCGCAATCTTCCGCGGCGCGTCTTCCACCGCGAGACTGCTTACCGAGTATGCCGCAATTCGGCGTACAGGGGATCTCTCCAGCGTCGCAGCTAGGAATGTGGGTCATATTCCGTTCTAATTGTAATCGGAAGAATGGGCTCGTATTGTGGATGTTGTTACAATGCGCTTAAAATTCTCTGCTCCACGAGTGGCTCTCGGAGGGGAAGCCTGGATAAGATATGCCCGCGCGCATATTAAGTGTCACAGGCACTTAACCGAGCGCTTACTGTGAACCTATAGCTTTGATTACAAGCGCAGAGTAGAAAGATCCACAAACACGCGTCTTTGTATTGGGAAACCTAGAATTTCGATACGCTAACTAGTGACAGAAAATTCAACTACCGAGAGTAGGTCGAAATCCATCGAAGTTTATATGATTATCAGTGTTTATATAGACACGATGTGAAAAACGAGTGTTTTTAAATTGTTTTGAACACTAAATTTTTACTTATTCGATTAAACGTTTGTTGGGATCCGGACCTACTTTCTATAGTTTGCCAACTGATCACCGCAGCGCTGAAATCTAAGCCACGCCTCCACTAAGGCCGGTATTCATAGTCGCTACTTATTCTTAAGCAATGCTCAAGTATGCGGCATCCTCTACTAATCTAGTAGCTAGTAAAGGATGTCGACTGCTTAAGCATTTGCTTAAGAATAAGTAGCGACTACGAATACCGGCCTAAGTTTCCCAATACTTCGTCTCCTGCTCAGCGAAACTTCTGACCACCCATTCCGAGACACCCTGTACCTGCACTCCCGGTAACAATCCCTGAATTTTTCCTAGACATATCTAATCGGGATACCGTACAAGTCTCCAGCTCGCATCGCGCATCAACCTCTCCACCCTCTTTCGACTCAAAGTGGTTGATTTTCCCCCGGAACCTCTCGCTTTCCCAATAAAACCAAAATACATATCCCCTCCACGATCTTCCCCGCGAAAGCCACGAAACCTCCTGAAGACCGAGTGGCAGAGAGAGGGGGATGGTACGATTCACGGATGTTCCCCTTGAGCAGGAACGCGCTGCGGATGTTAAAACGGTTACGTGCGGCTGTCTCTCTCTCCCTCTCTCTCTCTCTCTCTCTCCTCCCCTCGATAGAATGGTAAAAATCGATCGATGCGCGTCGGCGTCGGGCTTGAACGTCGGCCTCGACGACGTCGGTGTCGTGTGCCACGGAAATTTCCATTGAAAGCCGCGGAGAGAGGCCAACCCCTGGTGGCTCGATTTCGGTTCGCGAAGGGGCAAGAACTCGACTGCCCCTGCCGGGTTCTGCGCAGTAGGGCCTCCAACGGTCGCCGGCGACGGCGAAGACGCCGGTGGAAAGTTCCGCGAGCGAGGGGCCCCAGGGGGAAGGGGGCGCTGCTATCGCGTAAACCCCCGTTTCGTGCCCGTGACGTAAATCCCCCCCCCGACTTCCATTCGTGATTTCGTCGGCGACCCTCGCCGCCGTTCTTCCGCCCACGTAACACGCCGTCTAGGTGCGCGACGGCCGGCCAGAGCTTCCTCTCCGCGTCCTCTGCATCGGTATGTAATCGAGTTACACCGCGCGCATAGGTCGCGGAACGGAACGCCGAGGGTTCAAGGGCGAATTTTATAGGATTTTACGCGCCCCTCCGCCGCTGATTATCCTCGCGCGGATTTCGGCTAAACGGTCGGGTCGGAATGCAGGCCGAGGCACGAGGAGAAATAGCTTCCTGGAGGGCGGATGACGCCGCGGGTATTTCGAAGGCGCGCGAAAGACTTCCCGAAGGTATATATTTTTAAGCGGCGCTCAGGGTGACCGAAAATAGCGTATAACGCGGACGTTTTACGTCGGCAGCGGCCTAACGACCGCGGGTCTAGCTGTAGGTATCCGAAATCAGTTCTCCGGGAGAGATGATTTTATTCTCGAGCTAGGGGAGAGCTTGCGATCGCGGTGATTCAGGTTTCGATCAGAGGGAAGTGTTCTCGCCGGCTTGGATCGTTTGGAAGGGTTACTCACCTCCTCCGTTCTGTTGGCACAGGTAAGGGAACCTCCAGATGTTCCCCAGCCCCACACTGTACCCGATAATACTGAGGAAAAACTGCATCTTCCCGCTCCATGCCGCCCTGTTGTCCTCTTTCGTCTCCTGACTGCTGGTAGCATTCTGACCACCGCTCACCACGATCGTCACGTTCTGGCCTGCCTGACGTTCCTCGTTCAACGGAGCCAGCTCATGCCCATTCCTCGTGTTCTCGTTCTTCACTACCATTCTTCAACTCGCGTTTTCGAATTCCAAACGATAAATAGCTTGCCTCTTCAGCGGCTCTTTCCTCTCTCTCTCTCTCTCTCCTTCGCGCGTTTTTCTCACGTTTCTCTTTACCACCTTCGTTCTCCTTCCTATTCTCCTTCGGCCTGCTCTGTTTCTCGCGTGCTCGCGGCCGAGCGACGGGGCAACAGCGACGGGAGAGGGGGATAAATAGTATCGAGAGCAACAACAGTTAACAACAACAACAACGATCGACGAAGACTAGGTTCGAGAACGAGCCGACGGCAGTTCGACGGACGGCTCGGCGAGAGGATCCCTCTCCGGCCAGTTACTCCCTAATTAGAAGAATATCTTGTATAATCAACGTTAGACTCGAATAGTTCGTTACTCCTCCGGTAGAAAAATCCCTCGGGGTAACGCGGAAGGCATGAATGGTACGAAGTGGAACGCGCCTTGTTCGTCGAACGGCGACCGCGCGCCCTTTTTCTCCCCTCCACGCGGGCGCCTCGTGTTTCACGGCCGTGAAAGAGTCCCACTGTTCTCGCGATTGCCGATCGACGAAAAGGACCGGTGTACGGGGGGTGGGGAACGCGGGCTTCCAGGGAGATCGACGCGGGGATGAAATTGACCAGTGAAATTTCTGCCTCGGGCGGCGAGGGGAATCGACGCAACGTGGGTCGACGTTGCGAGGGTGAATCGTCGCGCGGGGGTGCGGGGGGGGGGGGGAGAGCTTTCCCTCGATTTCCTCGCTGCTCGAGGTGAGCGACGGTTAAGATATATCGACGGAAGAATCGAGACGAGTGCGACACGTGAGACCGAGCACGCGAATCAGACGCGACAAAGGGGTGCGAAGGGGTGGTCGAAGAGAGCCGCGTGCAGGACCGTTGAAAGGGCTTCCGTTAGCGGGCGCGTTAGTTTGTTTCTCGAACGGTGCATCGAAGAGTCGGGGATGAATCGCGGGGGAGGATACAGGGGGAGGAGGGGAGGTAGGATCACTCAACGACGACCCGAGGGGTTCGAAGGAAGCTCACGTTTCGCGTCGCTGGCACGTCTGTTCCCCGGGAGCATACCCTCGATCTTTATCTCTCCCTGGCCAGAGTCTGACGCCGCTCCCCTATCTCTCTTTCCTTCTCTTTCGTCTTCCGTAAACGCTGGCGTACCTCTCGGCTCCGTGTGACATAAGCTTCGGGCGAGCTGTAATTCTCGAACGTTGGAGAACCGTGGGCGATCCAGCTGTCCGGCTAGATCGGCGTCGCTCTCGCGTTCGCCCAGCTGACGTCGCGTTCGATGGAGTAATCGCCTCGGTGTAGGATCAGGCGCAGAGGCAGGCCGACCAGCGAGCTTACTCCTGTGCGCGCGATCGGAACTAGGGAAACGAGAATTATTTCGATCCGACGGCCCGCCGATCGAGCGGTCGTCCCTGGCTGGAACGCGGACAGGAATCGCGTGGACGGTGAATAGACAGGCGAGTTTTCGGAGCCATGTAGTTGGATGGTTCGGTAGCCCTCCCTCCTCGCCTCGAACGGCTATTTCCTCGGCTCCCCGCGCGGCTGTTTCCCTTCCTTTCGCTTCCCTTTGTCCTTTCCTTTCTCGCCCTATACACTGGCGGTACGGCTCAGGCGTTTCTCGTTGGCGTCCACGAAGCGGAGTATGTACCGCGCGCGCGAATTCGTTTCCTCGAGGTAGGCTACTCGGGGCTCTCGAGCTGCTGCTTGCTGAAGAGAGACTCTCTAGTTACGCGCCCCGTGCATACGAACGTCAATATCCGACTGAACCTAACCACCGTTGCGCGGCCGTATGCGCGCGCGCGTTCGCGCGCTAGCCCGTGCACGCACGCGAGGGAGCCAACCGACGTAGCCGAGCCTGGAGCTTCGGCACGCTACGACAAAGCTCTCCGACGCTTTCAATCCCCGATTGGCCGCGTGTAATTATGCACATATGGCGCACACGCTCTTCCTACGCTTCGCCGTGAAGCGGGGCCCGCTCGGCGCGCTCCAGGAGCGCCCGAGTTTCCACTGGCCGAGTTCGTGTCGGGGGAGAAAATCGAAAGGATACCGATGTGGGGAGGGGGATGGGAGGGGTACGGAGTGGGACAGAGTTGGCGCCCATCTATCCCTCTGTGCCCTCAAATATTCCCCGAAAACAGCGTCGATCCCACCTCCATTCCTCTGCGCGCCTCTGTTCTCCGCTCTCGCATCTCCTCGCGGGGGCGCGCGCGCGCGCGCCCCGCGAGATCGATCTCCCTCGGTCCGGTCCCCGCCATTTTCGTCCTCGAATCAATTACCCTGCGATCTCGACTCTCTTCGCCTCGTCGCGCGGCAGGATTCGCGGAGGAGGCTCCACCGCCAGTACCGATCTTCCGGCGCACTTCGACCCCGTCGAAGATATCCGCGCGGTATTTCGAGGGCTTTCCCGAGGGGATTACCTGCGTAAATCCCTCCCCGATTGGGAGCTCGGCGATAGTAGGGCAAGTACCCTGACCCGTTTGGCTCCGTCCCCCAATTCATTTCGGTCCAGTTATACCAAGCAGAATACTGCCGCTGGCAGCATCGTTACCGCAGGACTTCAGTTGCGTGTCAAGCCGATCTCTACGCGAATTCGCCGTCCGACGAACTCGGAGCGTGGCAGGCGGCGTGTGACGGCAACTGGCACGAAATTTGCACGAGCAGCGGGGCAAGCGACTAGTGGCTAGGCGGCCTAGCTAGGGTGGCCGTTTATGAGGACCATCATCGACTCAACAACCGTGTCAAGGGCAGATCATGCCCGAAGCTCTCCGCGAAGAAATCAATTTGTTTAATAAATATCCACCGCGGGACACGAATCGTTCGCGCGCCCGTACGGCAGATCGCAATTGCGACACGCGTTAGCCTTCGACGGGGGCCGATTAATTTTCCCTCGTTTTCGACATCAGCCTCGCGCGCCCACTGCCCGCCGAGCGGTATTCCGAAAGGCGATAACCGCGCCGGGTACGTGCCTGGCTGGCAAGTTTCGCTTCTCAGCGCTGGGCTATCTCGCGAGGAGCCGAGGCGATATATCAAATAAACGTGGCCGTGCTCGGGCTGGTCAGACGCCCCGCGTATTACCGTGTATTCCCTCCTGTAGAGAGTCTCGCGTCACATCCTCATTCGCGAACTTATTAATAACGAGACATTGTTTACGGGCAATTAATTCCCAACCGTCCGCGGCGGACAGGGCCGCCTAAGGACGACCCCACCCGGTGCACGGGATGTTCCTAAAGCGACGGCTCATAATATACAGATTCCATTGCGACGCCTCGATCGACGTGGGTCCTCGAGCTTCCCGTTTCCGCGTTCCGATTTAAGCGCAGGCTCGGCTGCATATCGCCGTAGGAAAGCGTGCCCCGCGTCGGGGCGAGAAAGATCGATAGGAAAGATGGGGAAGGTCGCGGTGGACCAGTTGCATGGCCGCCTCGATCACCTGATTTAAATGCCCTCGAGTTTCTTTTTGTGGGGCCACTTGAAATCGATAGTGTATTCTAGGCCAGTGGAAAATCCTGGGGATTCGCCGAGCACCACGTGCGCTCGGTTTTCCCGGGCACCGTGCTAGCGGACGCCTCTTATTCGCACTCCAGATACAGATTCCGTGTCGGAATTCTGACGACACTGTTTCGGAAGCCACTTCGCGTCCGTCGCAAAGTGTTTCGCAGGTGGAGTCGAGTTGCATAAGCCGGTTGATGGCCGAGCGGGCCTCGTGCGTGAAAATTCGACGCGAGGAAGTCCGCGGATGAATTCCGCTTACGGCTTGAAACGTGCACGGGATCGGAATGCTGTTTGCGACCGATTGTTTTACTTATTCGTATAGGTTGTTACGCGACGCGTGGCGCAACTCAAGTGATCACTGCCGAAAATTAAACCGGTACAAAGCGTCGGTGAATATTCCCAACGATTTGCTTCACCTCCGAGATGTAACGTTCTACGAGTCGCTTATGCTCGCCGGTACCCGCGCTTTAAGTCCAATTTCATGCAGGAAGCCCTCCTCCGGGTCACGATCCCCCAAGCAAGAACTCTTACAAGTCTCAAGTTCACGTATTTTCCGACCATCCGTTTTCGCGCGTCCCTGCTTGTTTATTCAAGAGAGATCAGAGAAATCGCCTCGCTCAGCGACGCGCATTTTGGAGGAGCCTGTAGGAAAATCGGGGGAAAATTGGGTACCTGGGTAAAACCGGGATGTGCTGTTATTTTTTAAACTGCCTTAAATTTTCCCGCGTCGTTCAGGGACATATTGTAGGGGTGTTCATTGTTTCATTAACAAAAGATAATCGTGTTACTAGCGTGCTTACTAATTTTCGAGCATTACGAAACTTCAAACACTTTTGACAGTGTTCAGGTAGATACTTTTTCGTGTGAAATTCACAGTGGGAATTATGTTAATTGGTTGCATTTTAAAGTGTAAATAATTTAAAGGTTTGTTTTTACTTCGCGGTGGTATTGTTGATAATTCGTAATATTTACAAAATTGTATGCTGGGGCAAAATGTGCATAACAAAGAAACGAAAAGGTCGACGTTATCAACATTAAAACTAAATCTTAATAAAGGAGTACAAGTAAAGAGAAAGAAAACCACAAAATTCAAGAAAATACGGAAGGATAATGATAACAGTGGTGATGAAAATGGTGAAGATATTTGCATTTATGTCTAAGAATCATATGGTTCATTGAAATTGAATAAAGATTGGGTGCAGTTTACAGCTTGTTCTAACTGGGGCTGGGACTATTCGACTAGTTTAATATTCGAATATTTTACAAGTATTCGAATGCTACGAATATCACTCGAATATTTCAGTATTCGAATACTACTCGAATATTTCAGTATTCGAATACTACCCGAATATTTCAATAATCGAATACTACTCGAATACTATTCGAATATTTTAGTATTCGAATACTACTCGAATATTTCAGTATTCGAATATGTACTATTCAAATAGTATGGTGTGAATTATAAATCAAGTAATTAGCTTACAAGATTTCAATACTATAATATTTAAGTATTTCAAATATTATACTGTCATCGGAATGACGTTTGTATGCAAAGTTTCAAGCCGATCGGATATGTTGATGTGGGTCAAAATTAGCTTACAAGATTTCACCCTGACAAACTAACGAACTCACAACTGAAATTAAATAAAAGCTTGTAAAAAAATGAACCTAATGAACTTGATTTATAATTCACACCATACTATTCTAACACGCCAGTATTCGAATACTTGGATATTCGAATTATATTCGCCAAATAATTGAGCAACTGAAGTATTCGAATATTCCATGACAGAAAAATTCGACAAATAGTCCCACCCCTAGTTCTAACTGCTTGGGAGACTGAAGAATTGGATGAGTTCCGTTGTTACAGGTGCTAGGGCCTGGTACCAATTATGGTACCCGATTTTACCCATGCCATTGGGTAAAACCGTAAAAACGAATCACATTTTAAACCGTCATTTCTTTTGTATTTGTCCTTCTATTAAAAGAATTGGATAGGGTAAATTAGCATAAACTCTTTATCAAATAATAGTATATAGACTCGACCAACTCTCCAGCCCGACCGCGTCTCCCGGATTTACCCTATATACTATTATTTAATAAAGAGTTTATGCTAATGAATCCTAATTCCAATTTCTTTTATACACTAATAATGTCAAAGTTACGAGCATTTATCCTTACCGTCCCGATTTTACCCCGGTCTCCCCTACATCTCCGAAGCCGACTGCTCCGTTTCGCGAGCATCGCGCGATCATCGTCGCGGTACCCGCGGAAACCTGGCCCGATGGATCCAAGCGGTTCCTACTCGGGCTGCTAAAAATAGGCTCCGTGCAAGCAGAATGATTTTTACGATCGATTCGAGGGTTCCAAGAGGCAGACGCTCCGGCGACGCGGTTCGAGCGAGTCTTACGTAAACGTCAAATAATATTAACGCGGTCTACGGACGGGGGAGGGTGGAGGTGAGGGGAGGGTGAAATAGAAGATTACGTCGAAGTAGCGAGATTTAACGCACATACGTGTATTCGACGTGTTCGCCGATACACATCGAATCTAGATTACAGGGAGAAGCTTGTCGTCGTCTCTAAACTCGGCGCGATAGATTGGCGTGACTCCGGTCATTAAATCCGCGCGACCACGTACTGGGCTCTTGGCCGCTTCCTCGGGGAGGACGTCCCCGCTCCGCCGGCCGTATAAAAACAGCGAACTCGCGGTGTCAGCGGAATTAATGGTATGGATGGTCAGCGGCGTGCCGTCGATACCGCGTCGAATCGAGTCGAGCCGATCAGCTGCACGCGCTCGCTTATTCGATGATGCAGTAAGAAGCGTCTGGAACAACGAAACCGTGTTAGGCTAACGTAGCTTCTAGATTTTGCGCGTCGAATCGGGAGGGCACTTACCCGCGGTCACCGAAGTAATCCAGTCCACGAAAGCCCCTACTCTGGTGTTCACGCCGGCGGACAAGCCGCAAACGTCACCGAAACTGATGATTCCAGTGAGCACTATCCGCCTGGTCGTGGGGTTCTCCCATAGAACTGGTCCGCCGCTGTCCATCTGTGGATCAAACGAATGATTCGAGTTCGCGCGATCGAACGGGGGATTTGAGGGACTGAGGACCTGGGTCCGATCTAAAGGCTCCAACAGGCCAACGCGAATATTCGCGGCGGCAGCCGATCCAACGCGGATCAGACGCGGATCCGCTCCGCGCAATGAATTCTTGCGTTGGTCTGTCGGAACACTAAAGCTCTTCCGCCGCTCTTTGTATTTAACTAGCTTTACTACTCGGCTTCGCCCGAGATTTAGATTCTGATTTTATAGAAAAAATTCTTTTATTTATTTATTTTTCTATGAGAATAGTCACATTTATCTGGGTTAGCTACGTATAACGAGTTGAGACACTTCTCATCACCTCAACATTACCCATTAGAAAGCTTTTAGGCGATAGAAAAACACACAAACACTTTCTGCTGTACATATTAAGATTATAAAGTTTGATACTAAATTCAAACGTGTATTATGTACCCACTTTTTTACCGCTTCTTCTAAAAAGTTTCATTTTTTTATTGCTTTTAATTGGCCCCGCGGAAGGGGATGGACTTACCTGACAAGAATCTTTACCCTCGGTGTAGGTGCAGAGCTGGTCGTTGTTAACCTTCTGATAGTATTTAGAGCACTGCAGGTTCGTCAGCACGTTCAGGTTGACCTTCTGCAAGGTGTCAGAGGGAGGACCGGCAAATTCTTTCGCTCCCCAACCTAGTTTTAGCAATGGTTTTCGTTAGTACGTGGCGGATAGGTTCGATGGGAATCGGTGTGTTATGCTAACCCAGCGCGGTGACGATACTGCCGCCAAAACTGTCTGCGGAATGTTGGAAGGGTAGACAAGCCGGGCCAACCTGGTTACCAAACTTTATGTCCCCGACCGTCTTTACGACGCCTATGTCGTTCAGGTCCAACTTCTGGTCGTAATTGGGATGTATTTGAGCCTGGCTCACTCGATGCAACACCGTGGCGTTCGTCTCGGTGCCTAAGTAACAGAATCAATTGAGCCAAGTTAGGCAGAAAGCTATCGACTCAATGAAATCATTGGTAGCTTTCTGCTTAAGGGATCATGTCTACTTAGTTCGCAGACGAAAAAGAACGCCATTTTCTGGAATTTTTTGTGAAAAATGTGATGCTTGTTTCTTACAACTATTTTCTTATTTTGGAAGTACATATATATTTTGCAACCCTCAGGAATTTTGTTATAGGAAAATGTTAAATAATGGAGGAATAACAGCCAGTCTCGCGGAAGCTGTTTTTATAATGGATCATCTGAAATCAGAAAGTGAAGAAGATTCTGTTAATATACGAGTTTATCTGGTTCGTGAAGGAAGGATTTTTGAAACACATGATTTGAGCCGAACTGGCGGCCGTTTAACGCAAAATCATGATTTTTCGATGTCGGAATTGTTCGTTTTTAGTGAATTAAAAATAGAGTTTTTATTAAAATCCTTCGTTCACGAACTAGATAAACTCATATACTAACAGAATCTTCGCCACTGTTCGATTTCAGATGATCCGGCTCGGAGAAATCGTGCTCACCGGTTAAAAAATATAACTTTCGGGAGAGCGGCTGTTATTCGTTCATTTTTTATATTTTCTTATAACAAAATTACTGGGAATTGCTGAATATATGTGCTTTTAAAATAAGGAAATAGTTGTAAAAAATATACATTAGATTTTCCACAAAAAATTCCTGTAAGTCATGTCTTTTTTTCGAGAATGAATTTCTCGAGAAGTTTCATAATTTCTTATTTCTCATTTCTCGAGAAATTAAGCACAGTGTTTCTCGAGAATCTTCAGTGTAAGAAAATTATTATAAATCCCATTTGTTTTCAGAAATGAATTTTCAGTTAGTTCAAATTGTGTTAATCGTGAACACATAAACACATCTACAATCAGTAATAAATGTTAGCAATATGTGCGAAGAATTGCGCGATTGTTTATAAACTTTTTAAACTTTTCTCTTCGTATCGCCGATGCTCTATATACAATTAAACCAACATCCACTCGAAATCAAAGAAATGTTTCCACAGCCCCAGATTTTGTCCCCAAAAAAAGGGAAATCGATTGTCTGACGCAACATTAGACGCATTGTGCTTTTGAAAAAACTATTTTAAACCAAAAAAGTAATGTTTCACGTTGCTCACATTTTATATTAAATAAATAACTTTATCAATTCTATTTAATACCTGTTCTTTTCATTTACACTACTTCTGTCTAGGTTGGACACGAATAAAAATTTAGATAAATTTTACAAACATTATTCCAAAAATATTGCAATATTTTTTTAATTTCTTAAGAATTCTCGAGAAACATAAACTGATTTCTCATTTATCGAGACGCGAAAAATATGGAGAAATCAGGATCACTAGACATGACCCCTTAATTTCGCCCAATTATACCTCGAGCTCTTCTCTTCCAGCCGACGGATTCTTACAAACGGCTTACCTGTCGTCAAATCGTGATCGCCTACCAAGACACCTAGCTGTACAGGATTCCTATTCTTCAAGCAATGAGCCGCTGACAGTACGTATCTCTTGGATATTATAGTACAACCGCAGTACACGTTCCGACTCTGAGAGTCCACGAGGCCAGCCATCATGGGGTACTCGTTCACACCCGCGGTGACGCCGCCGACGATCCTAGTCTAAACACGCACCGTTTACTCCATAGTTATTCTCTTCCCCAGCAGTTCCGCTCGATTGGAGAAGTCATACATACAGGATTCTTCCACCCACATTGGCAATTCTCATTGTCCTGGGGCCTCTTGACCGCTACTGCCTCGCAGAGAAACCGGCCGCCGCTGGACCACACTGCTGTCGTCAGTGTCACTGTCATCGTGGGTCCTTCCGACTCAACGTTGAACGACCCTTCGCCGCAATACTGGTGCGTGGTGGCCGAGTTAACTTGGACGGAGAGCATGTCCTGGCTGCAGTTGAAGCTCTGCAAGGATCGTTTATTATTCCTCCTTCTAATCCGATTACTCTTCCAGCCACTCGACGACTTCGATCTTACCCAGGGGAGCTGGAACGTGGTGCAATTCAAGTTGACGCGGTAGTCGCTCTTCATGGTCCACCTGCAGGACCGTTGCCCCCGATACGGGTACGGATATTCGGGGTTGTAGACGTAGAACGTGGTGCCGGGCGTGAGGTCCTGAGAAAAATTGCACCCGTCATCTATGGCGAGGCTGGACCCAACGAAGAACCCGAGCCAGCTGAGCAGCAATAGCGTTGCTGTGGAAACAAAGATTCGTAAGTGGTAAAATTAAACGTGACCGGTTTTAAAATCTATCTATCGGATCGGAACGATAAACCGAGCTAAAGCAGCGATACGATATTCACGCTTCCTGCGAACGATCTGAAAGTTCAGATCTTTCTAGTCGATAGCACTGCTTAATTATCTCGATGTTCTTGGTAACGATCGCGATCCCTGGTCCGTCCATACCTTTTGCCATAGCGCGCGCGACGATGCTGAAGAGTGTTAGAAAGCTGTCGGCTACTCGCACGGGTCGAGGTGGAGAATTATCGCGGCAACGTACCCGACGATCTGCTTTATATTCCAGCGAATTTCAACGTTTTTATCCTAAACCCGGAGGCATGCGAAAGCTACCAGCTAACAATTTCGCGGCCGCTATCACGCTGTCTTATCTTAGGTATGTAGTTGTAACCTCGGGAATAACAGTAGATTTACGACGACAACTACCAATAGTGTAATACTTTCCCCGGTGCCCGCGAACGAAATACCGGAGTGCTGGTGGCTCGATGGTCTCCGAGGTGGATGCGTTTCCCAATCGTCGATCGATTGGGATCATTTAATCGCGGGATCGTACGAATTACGGAATCGCATTTTCGCGTCGCGAAATGCACTCGGGATAATCGCGGTGTTGATAAGCAGTCATGGTCGACTTTTCGGCGTAAAAAAAGACGAGATCTTTATCGGTTTCACGGGAGTATCGTAAAGGCATTTGATTCACGGAACCGGGGCGAGACGTTATCGCGAGGAGATTACGAGGTGCCGTTTTGGCACGGGTCTACAATTAATTCTCTCCCGATTTAGCAATGCTCTATTAACTCGAAGTATGATTTTTATTCGAAACCCAGACCCGGTCCGTCTTTACAGGCAAAATTAGGCAGCTGTCTAAGGCGTAAAGTTAACGGGGGATATTTTAAATGAAAAGGAAGGAGGCCTACCTGAAACGGTGAAAATAATATGCCACTTTGGGATTTTTTTCTAGAGAAACCGATAAACTTTTATTATTAAACATTAGTATATTGGAAAGAGTACATCTTAGGGATACTTCAGTATTTTTTGTGGTAAAAAGTATTGAAAGGTTTGTGAGTTATAAGCGATGCCCCGAAATGTCCCTTTTTTAGGCGCTTTGCGGTGACAACCTTGGTAGCTTGGTGCAGAATCATCCAAAATTGAAAATTCAATTTTTTTTAGATAATATATGAAATTATTTAGACGCTGTTGGGCCCGATTTTGGAAAAATTATTTATATTTGGCAAAATAATCGCTTGTTTTATATTATTATATTTGGCAAAATAATCGCTCGTTTTCCGAATGTAAAAAAATCTAAGCCCCCCAAAAAAGGAAAAGATTGAGATTTTTAACCCTAAAATAAACCTGCAAAGGCTCGAGCAAATCGGTTAATTAATTTTTTATTTATGTGTGTCACCGTCTTTGGAAACATGATTTTGAGCATCTACCTACTTACACGCGTATAACTTTGTCAATTTTGGTCGGATTAACTTGACACTTTCAGGGAATATTTCCAAAATGCTGTACTTAAAGAAAACATAAAAATCGAAGAATTGATTTTTCGAAAATTTCTAGGTAGGCCTCCCCCTTAAGCTACGAATAAAAATTCAGACTAAGTTCATCAAGAGACTCAAATAAATAAAGAGCGCAATTTGGCAAATTTGCCTAAGGCGCAAAAAACGCTCGAGCCGAGTCTGCCCCTCCCCTACCACCTGTTCGTTTTCCTCGAACTACGAGCTTTCAGTCTCGTAATAACAATAATTGAGCGTAGTCTTAACGGGAAAATAATTTTCGGGTACATTTGCATATATTTCATCATAATTGGCATAAGTATCTATACAAAATACGCATAACTTCGGCCGAGGTCGTTTTGAACTGCCTCGACGCCGCGTCACCGACGCGCGCAAATATCGATAATGGTAATCGCTTTTACCTTCTGCTTCCCGCCTATCTCTTGTTTCATATAAACAGACTTAAGCCGTAACTTTGCGACTCATATGCGCGCAGCAAAGCGAGCGTTTCTCGGAAGCATACTGTACTGGAGGCATAGAGCGTAACGGAAAAACAAATGAAGTAATATCCCGTCGACGGTGATCCGTTTTAATCCACTCGAGTTACCTCGGACAGATAAGTCGTCGAAGTAAACAGTTTGCGTGGGCGTCGAGAGGAGCATGGAGCCGCTGTCCGCGCCATCTGGTGGTCGCTTTCCCATACGATAAATCGCCATGGCAACGAGAGGAATACAAACTCGGGAATTAATAAAAATACGCACGCGTCTGCAGATCCACGCGTGCATATTTTCTTCGCGAGCTATCGAGCTCGTGATGGCTTTGTCGCCCGAAGTTTATTCTCCAAATTTCAAATATCTCGAATATTCCTGACCGAGCGGCTTAACCTCTCCTCCCTTTCCTTCACGGAGAAACAATAATGGCCAGCTACGACAGCAGCGTCGAGCAAGAAAAGAAAAAGGTAACTCGTTCCAGTAAGAATACTCGATACGGCCTCCCTATAAACGAAGCAAAAAGTTCCGCGCCAACGCGTAACCTCGCTTTTGGTTACAGCATAGCCGTAGAAGAACGCCAGTGGCAAAGGGCAATCCGGAGGTAACTTATAAACCTATTTATCATCGTAGGCGCGCCCCGAAAGTCAGGCATATGTCGAAGATGCACAGCGCGTGCAAGGATCCGTCGGATTGTGTTACGGACGATGGTAACGAAGGTGACACAAGTTTGAGGGGCACGAGCAAGAGGCACGAGCGGAGTAGGAAGCTAAGCGAAGATAATCGTGTCGAGGGAAAGGCGTTTGAGGAAGGTGATGCAGATTCAGGTATTATCGTATGCTTAGAGAGCGTGCACCATGTAGAAACGATGTTATATATTTGATTTTCTTGCGTCAGGTATCATCTCGTCGAGGATAAGGAATAAACATTCCTCGAAAGACGCGCTAAGAATAGCCAAGGAGTATCAGAAGTTACAGAAGTCTTACAAAAGCGCTCGAGAAGAATGTCAGAAGTTAAGTAGCTCAATGGAGAGGCGGGAAGCTGAATATCAACGAGTATGTTCTCATTACGAGACCCTGGCGCAGATGGTGCAAGAGATGGATGAAACCAAAGTCGAGCTGATTAAGCGCAATCAAAAGCTGGAAGCGGAGAAGGTGCGGTCGAACGAAGATATAACTCTGTTGAAGAATATCGTTTATCAGCTGAATGCTGAATTGGAGAGGTGTCAGGACAAATTAAGGGATCGGAAGTCGGAGAGTGGCTCCGCGAGCTTCGTAGAGAACAGTGGGAAGGAGAAAGTGTACGGTCAAAGGGTTTGGGGCAGCGTTAGTTTTCATGCTTTAGCTCCGCTCTTGAATGCATACCAAGAGAACTTGTCGGAGAAGCGCGAACTCGTAGTGATGTACGAGCAGGAGATGGCTGATTTTGGCAGCAGGTGTAAGGCAATCCTTACGGAGAATGAACTGATGCACAAAGAGGTAGAAGAATTGAGGTTCGAAGTAAGTATCGCGGTGTAGCTAAGTAATGGAAGATCTTCTTTGTATAAACGTAACAATTACAGTGCGATAGGTGTGCGAGGGAAATTAAGGCAGTAGTCGAGAACACTACGTCGCTAAAGAAACAGAACGATAGCTTGCAGAAGGAGATCGTGGTTTTAAGAAGAGAAGCCAGTGAGATCCGTTCCACGTACGAATTAAAAATGGAGGCTATCTTAAGTCGCAACGAAGTTCTCAAGAGAGAACACATGACTGCTACCTCGGAGCTGAGCAATCTCAAGGGGAAGTACGAGGTGTTGAGCAAAGAGTTCGAGATGCTGAAAAGTAAAGGGGAGCAAACGGTGCCCACCAGTGTTCATAATAGCGCTATCGACGAATGCAGGACGTTGTTAGACGAGCTGAAGTATCGGTACGAAAGCGAGAAAAGAAATCTGAATAATCAGATAAAACGTATGGAAGAGAATCAGCCGGAGAACGAGAAGGAGCTCATAATGGTAACCGCGGAAAGGAATCATTTGAAGAGCCTCGTCGGGAGCCTGGAAAGGAATTTGAAGTAAGAGACGTATCATTTCTCTTATTACACGATCTTTATAAATTTCATCCGCATGCTAACGCGTACGTAGATATTCCTCAGGCGCACGCAACGTAAAGCCGAGCACACGCAGACGGTATTACATTCGACTCGTGTTTCACGTGATTCTTTGAAGGAGCAATTAAAGAAGGCGACCGCCTACTGCGAAGACCTGTTTTCCGAGTACGAAAGAATCATCGCCGAGAGGCAAAAGTTGCTGGCTCTTTTGCGCGAAACCGAGAAAGAGAACGCGACTATCGATCGCCTTGGTAAAACCATTACCAGCCGGGTGGACGGTTTGAAGAACCAATTGGAGGTGCGTATAAAGTATATCAATTAGCAAGCAGATATTATAATAATAAATAATCTACAATTGCAGACTGTCCGGAGGGGCGCCAAGCAGCAAGTGGAGTCCGTGGAGAAGCGTATAAAGTTACAAGAGCTCCGAGTGCGCCGGATGAAGCGTGAATATCGTCGCAAGATACAGCATTTGAAGGACGTAATTAAGCAGAGAGAAGACAGGATTGAGAAGCTACAGAAAGAGAAGCACGCTGAGTGGAATAATTCGGCAGTAGATCTGCCTCGGGCTATTGACGCTGAGGGACCCAAAGCCGCGGTATAAGAAGCGCGAACCCGTCATCCTTAGATCAGCTTCGAAACTGCCGGCTCGTTATTAAACGCGCGATAACGTCGTGTACAACGGGTTGAACTTTGGAGCTGATCTTCAACGAATCTCTTAATAAGCATCTAATTATGGAATAGGTGCTACTCGAAACACCGTCCTCGCATTTACCGACCGTGTCAGTCGCTTTATTTAGCGGTGACATCAAACGCAAGCAAGTGGCTGCGAAGGCTACCGTTCTCGCCACTGTATGAACCACCGATGACAGTGGCGTCAGTAGTAACCACCTTCCAACGAGGAATTGATGTCATCCGTTATAGGTATGATGTCAGAGACGGCTTCGATTCATTCATATGTAAAAGACACATGTTTTATTCTTAAGCTTTTTATAGAGTATAATAATAATCTCGAGCATCGACGATAATATATCGGTGTCTCACTAGCAGTCGATATTATTCAATATCCAGCCGGCTAGTGACTCTACACTTGCCCTAAAAACATTTTTCCGAGAAGGGTGAGATCGTTCCTTTCCTTCTTTTCCTCCCCTCTCTTTTCTACTCAGTTTCTCTAATTTTTCTCGTATTATTATTCGCCCGTAATTTTCTAAGAAATGCATGGAAGAAAGTAGAGAGAACGGTAGGAGTTGGATCATTACAATCGGAGAAGCGACAAAATTCGGGGTGAGTCATGTAAAGTAATTCCACGAAGTGGCCGCTACGGGGCGTTGCGATTGGCGACAGCTGCCGAAGAAGGGTGGGGGTTCAGTCGACTCGCGACACTTCGGAGACGGTCGACGCATTTCGGGCGCGTTCGTGAAAAGCAAAATGTCGTCTGCTAGGCGCGTCGTCGGACCGAACCGGGTCGTATTTCTAACGCGAAAATCGCTATGATAAGTGATAATGCGATGCCTCTGCACGCGTGTACGTAGTGGTTCTCGTTGGAAAGTGTATCGTGCGTCGCGAAAGGATATCCTTCGGATCGGGTTGCCACGTTGCCGACCAAGTCGCTCAACAGCGTGAACACCGGTGAACATTGATTTTTCCTGGCTCTCGCATAGGGCACGACAGATGATCGAACGGTAATGCACCATTCCCCCTATCTCTGTGAATTCGTTATCACCGCTGGCACTTGAATGACTTTGCGCCGTTCACCGTGTACCCGGATCCGCGGCAGATAGAGAGTATCGTCCCCGTGCGTATCGTATTTAAGCCGACCCCGTTGTTTGGGTCAAGACACGATACGTGCGAACAAAACAGCCTACGTCTCTCCTTATTTTCGGCGGAACGGTTATCTCGTTTTACTCGGCTGGGTGAACGTCTGCCGCAGATGTCGCTGATTCTTAGCAACCGCACGTCGCGCATATACACTCTGGCGTTGGTGCGACAGGAAAACGTTTTTTGCTCCCAAGTTTTACGGGATAATATTGCTCGAGGGTATCCGCGCAGATCCGCGTGACGCGCAGGCTCGACGAATTTATGCTTCTTTCGTAAAAAAAAAAAAAAACGGGACTGACCGCGCTCCCGTCGCGCTTCAAGAACTGTTAGGTTAGGTTTAACTCTGGGGCAATCAGGTTACATATCCTTTGTCTCGGCGTGTAATCAAACCCTGGCTCCGGCACGTTTCTCCCTCGTTTGTTTGCTCAACGGCAGGATGTGTGGAAGCACTTTTCGCGATCCAGCGTTTGGACAATTCTAAATCTGACTCGAAAGAATAAAGAGTTGAAGGGGCGGGTGGGGATAGGGAGAGAAAAATTGCTTGGCGTGAATATAGAACGGATGTCCGTGTTTTTGCCGTCTCGGGAGTGTAAAAGCAAATAATCGGAGCGATTTGGACGGGGCTCTTGCGGATTCTCTCTCTCTCTCTCTTTCTCTCTCGAGCGGCGAGGAGGGAAGGGGGTTTTGTAGCGTAAACCGATCGCTACAATTCGATTATCGACAACAATATTGCGTCCAAGTTAATCCGCTACCAAGGCTGTCGCATAATTAAGCCAACTCGTATCAGTAAGCAAGTAGCTCCGTTGGAAAGTAGAACGATGATCTACGCGACGAGGAATTCACGCGTACTACAATTTATTCGTTACACTAACGTCGCCGGCGAAAATCAGCCCGACTTGCCGCGCCGTTACCGCATCCGTTTCCGGCCCTTTGTATCGGTTCTCGGCCGATCCTATCGCATTGACCGTTGACGTTTCGCGGGATTGACGCGCGAATAGAAATCGCGTCGCGGGACACGTTCCTCCGGGGCCTTTAACAACGCCCAGCGCCAGAGAAATCGATCCGTTTTGAAATTTCCTCGCGCCGCGAGCATCCGTAGAAAGCGAGGAACGGCGGAAAACGTATGTATTTGCTTTCTCCCTCGTGGCGGTGAGTCACGATGGCATTGCTAAAATATTAACGCAACGCGGCTCTCGCCCCCTCTTTCTCACGCATCACTCGCATGCACGCGAGAATAAAAGTAAGACCGCATCGAATCGACCCAAGGGCTAAATAAGATCTCTTTTTCTATTCGTCCCCGTAGAATGTCCCCGGACGGGAACGGCGAGGGCGGTGGAAGAAACGGACCACGGTATTCGATCGAGTGAAGGAGAGAAGAATCCCCGGATCGTGGCAGAGGTCTTGGGAAACGTAGAGCAACGACGGGAATTCGAGGGCCGCCCGCGGTGGTCGAGGCCGAGCCTGACCTAACCAAGTTTTCAGCCGTGTCTAACCTGACCTAAGCGCCGCGCGCGACCAAGATACGAAGCATCGCTGATTATCGGCGCGCAGGAAGCGCACGTTGGTCGCGTTGCTAGCAACTGGCCCGCTATCCTCTCTGCCTTTCTCCCTCCCCCCCCCCCCCCCCGCCCCCTTCGTCAAACACCGTCAAGTCGTTGCTGTGCATCGTCAAAAGGACGCCAACACATCGCAACGCTTTCCCTGGTCCCGTCGTCGCCTCCTTCCCACCTCTCTTCCTTCCGTTGCCGTTCCGTTCCGGGTGTGTGCAGTTCGTGCACTTGTTCCCTCGCGGCGCTACATTGTGTGTACCCCGGCGTTCGCACAGTAAATAAACGCGCGCCACGGTGGACGGTACGTCCACGTGCTCCCCGTACCACCGGAATTATTACCGACGGGCCTCGGAGTTATCCTCGAGAGGGGGGTGGGGGTGGGAGCGAAGAAACGAAGCAAGTGGCGCGCGGGACATTGACGGAAGAAGAAGAGTCGCTGGTGGCGAAGATGTCGCGTCCGGCGACACGTGCGAAACTTCGATAGCCACGGCCGAAGCTCTAGGTAGTTCTCGGCGCAACATTTTCGCCGTTCCCGAACGTTGCCGAGCCGAGGTCCCGACGTAACACGGGCGGTCTGGCCTGTCGGTGTGCCGCGGGTTGTGAAATCGCCGTCAGTGGTTGTGAAACAGTGCCGAGCCGAGGAGCCCCGACGCGAATATGGTGTAGAGAAGGAGGAAAAGGAAGTCGCCGTGAACAACATTCTGGATAATGGAGTTCGAGCTGGACGGAAGCCTGAAGGAATGGGTAAAGGACAAGCCACTGAGTATCCTGCAGCTAGATCCCGCTGACAGAGCCGTACTACGGATCGCCGGTGAGTAAGCTGTCAATAATCTCGCTCGAGCTTCCCGTTTCCGTTGAGACCGGGGCTTACGTGTGCCCTCTCGGGGCTCTCTTCCGCCTTTCGTCGGCGCCGGGCAACGCAGAGGGACTACGCCGGGCGCTCGTTCTCCGAGAGAAATCCTGCTTCGTTTTGAAACGCGAGAGACGTCACGTGGCAGCCGTCGATCAATTGCGAAATAGGCATCATTACGCGCACCACTGTGCTAAATTACGCTCGTCAAGGGGCGACGCTTGTCGTGCTCCTGGTATCGCGGTAATTGACAGCGCGTACGTAATCGACCAGAATGCGATCGTATAATGAGTTGTAAATTACTGGCAATGCCGGCAATCAATCGTTCGTTCCCGTTCTTCGTCTCGGGAATTAGCCAAGGCGGAGGTACTACGACTCCGCCACGCGTTCGAGTCGATAATGACCGGCGCGTAATCGAGGACATTTTTCGCCCCCTATTAGTCCCCCGCTGGTTCCCCCTGTAACCCCCCCTCGTCTATATCGATTCTTCGGCGGGTTTCGTGAGGAACGAAAATTAAGTCAGCCGGTGTACGGCTTTATTGCGTCGACCTAGGATCGTCTGGCGAGTACGGGGTCTATCGAGAGTCGTTTTAGCTTGCATAGGTCTCGGGAATTGATGAAGCTGCAGATTAACTGGACTCCGGTGAAGCAGAATCGTTGGAAGCACGATCCTGCGCGTCGACCTTCGGCGATGGGGTGCTGACCAGGAATAGTCACTCGAGACCGTTCGATAAATATCGTATTGCAGCTGCCGATCTCGTCTTACGCGTGAGAATCTTCTCGAGCGCGCTTGCGCTTCGCGAGTCTCTCTGGCGCCTGGATCGTTCTCGGCTTCAAGCCGACCGAGAGACGGTCGATCCATTCCCCAAATTGTACGATCGCGCGATTCCCCGTCACTTGCCTCTGCCGCTGGCTAGAGCCGATGCATGTGGGCCAGATCCGATTCGTGAAGTTACAGGCTCTGATTCGCTCGCACAAAGGGGGCGAGCGCTCGGTTCCGCACCATTTTCAACGTCGAGCCATTGGAATGGCGTTCGATCGGCGCTCGTAGACGCTGCTCCCGTAATAAACGCGCGCCTTAATCGAATGTGCAGTCGTGTGTCCGTGGCACGCGAGCATAATTGTTTCTAATTATAGCGCGGTATCGCGGATGCTCTAGTAACCGTGCTGCTCCGCGCGGACTGGCTGTATTCTTTCGTGACGCGTCCTGTTACTCCCGCCTCCCCCTCCTCGTTCAATTTATGGGTTTCCGCGAACGAGCGGGGAATCCTCAGGGGGCTAGAGGCGCGTCCTGCCCGTCGACGCTGTTCCACAACCGTGTCGCGGTGAATGAAGACACTTGTGCCGCTCTCGATCAAAGAGGCAGACAAGCGGGGCGCGAGCCTAGCCCAGCGAGCGGGCGAGCGATTCAACCGCGTCGCCGCGTCGATGAACTCACTGACCGGGCTTTTCAGCGGTCACGGTCCGCGGGATGCCTCGTGCAGGAGAGGTTACGCTGCCTCGCCGTGCCTACGCGGCCAAGTACCGAGCGGAGGCGGCAGGTTAGGTCGGCTCTCATTAATCTAGGAGCGTGGAGGCGGCAACAGGTGCTCGGGTCACGGTTCGATGCCCCAGCCTCGAGAACATCTTCTTTCCTCTTCCTGCCTCTCGTCCCTCCTCTTCTCCTATCCCTCCCGCTTTACTTCCGCCTTTACGCCCGCGCAGGCTCGGCGCTCGCTCGAGCGGGACGCGTACGGTGACATTGCGGGGGCGCTCGGTCGACTAAAGGGCGCTGCGCGGATCGATTTCTTGAGTCCTTCTGGGTCACCACCGGCGGCTTCGAGGAAGAATAATAATTCTTTGAGAACAAAGGCGGTGTTTATTTCTATCGTTACGTGGGTATAGTTAGTCGGCGCCAGAGCAGGAAGTTCGAAAGGGACGAAACTATTCCTTTCGTCGAAGATTGTCGAGATCGTCGCCAATTGAAGTACCCACGGTTCCTCCGCTTTATGTCCCATCGCGTGGTTCCTTAACGTTTCCAAGTGCATCGTCGCGCGGGTTGCATGCCCCGCGGCGCTCGATCCTCCGCGCGACCGTTGCTTTTCTTCAGCGCGAGCGAGGCTTCACGAGCCGCTCGCTAGATGTCCCGGGGTACCTGGGGTACCCGAAGAGCCGGGTGCATCCGCGATTCATCTCGCGCTCCCCGCGAAAATCTCTCGACGAAGAGTGTAACGACCCCGGGCGGGTAGGTAACCGTCTTCGAGGCGCGAAACGGCCGGGCTAATTTGGACGTTAATCTGGGCTAGAATTCTGACTCACCTCCTCCAGAAGCATCCCTCGTCGCGCACCCTCTACCTCCGCGATGTTCCTCCCTCGGGGGCGAAAAAGACGTTGAACGAACCGACATCACGCTCGCTGTCCGGACCGCACCAGGGGACGCGTGAAGTCAAAGTTTCGGCGTTCACGGGCAGACTAAAATTCCCATAGAGGAATCCCCGTTTTAATATATATTTGGTGTAGTAATCTCCGATTCAATCGGTGTACAGTTAGGAATGCGCGTGAACTTGCCAACGGAGCACGCGGAGAAGAGGAGAAGAAAAAAGAAAAGTAACAGAAGAAAAAAAAAATGTTGCCGTGTGGGATCCAGGTCGGGGCGGAGCGGAGGGGGAGGATGAACCGCTGCTCCGAGCTCATCGAATATGTAATAGACATTACTAAATAGCGTTAGATAGTGGGAATTATCCCTTTCGGCGCGACCGCGGTCTTACGGTGCAAGCCGCGCTCAGGCTGTGTATCGTTCGCCGATGCCTCGAACATTCTAATGCTTGTCGACGCTATAAATCTTGTTGGTAAGAGCGTCGGGATTCGGTTGGTTGTAACAACTGTATTTGCGGCACGTTGCACCGTGTTGGTTACGTCACGAGCATACCTTATCTTTGCTAATGGAAAAGCGATGATAGCGGAGGCTATCGCGATCGGCGAAGATTGCTAGGCTCGATAATTACCTCGTTAACACTGAAATTACTTAGGAAACAATTAACAAAATTCCTTGGGGCCAGCTGGATACCACGCAGCTGACCCACCGATAGGGACCGCTCTAACGGTACCCCTTCGCATCTTGGGTCCCCACGAGATTTAGGACCCCATTTGGGCACCTGATTTTTATGGCCACCCGACGAGCGAGGTTCTGGTAGTATTTTCGATTTCTCGGCATCCTGTTAATTGTGAAATCTCCCTTGGTAGCGTGCGTCCTGTCCTCGCGTATGTAGGTCAGGGAAGAGTACCAGGGGAGTATTCTGGGCACGGGTACCGTCTAGCTGGACGGCCGTCTAGGAACGTCACACGTTGCTCGCATCGATAACTTCGGTTCTCCTGAAACTGTAGGGTACGGTGGGGTAGAGTGTAACGGAACAGTTAATAATGATAGTAGACAACAGAATGTATGATAAATCAACTTTTCTTTCGTACTTAAGGGGGTATACCCGTTTGAACCCGCGGAAAATGTCTACATTTTGTGGATTTTTTACAAGTCAACGGTTTGATGCAGATTTCCCGTTTTTTTACTATCTTTACATAGTATTATGAATTACTTAAAAAAAAAGTTTCAGTTAAAAAACTATTGTTTTTCGGAAGTTATGGATACATATCCGAGTCTCTCGATTTTAGACGGCTCTCCAAACGAAAAGATTCAAGTTTCTTACAAAAAATTTCTTGTTTTTAACTCGCAAATTTGCAATTTTGACTATATCAGAAAAATCGTGGTAGGGGCTAGAATGAGACGTTCGCTGAACATATCTGCCAAGTCGGAACTAAATCGGTTCACTAGTTTTTGAGTTATTACGGCAGCCAATTAAGACAAACTAGTTTCGAAAAAAACTCAATAAAAATTTGAAATACTATTTTAGACTACAAAAACAGAAATATTTCATACTTACAGCTAATCACCTATTTCAAAACTTTCTAGGATCGTGTTTTTAACATGTGAATCTGTATGAAAATGCAAAAGAAATTTCGATTTTTTGGGGCCGTCACACTAGTCTAGCCCCTTAATTTCTCGGTGGATTCTCGGCTTTATCACGGGAAAGGTAGAATGCCGACAAATGACAACTGGATCAGGACAACGGCAGGCGCGTCTGTCGAAAACGTAGAATGACGCAGTGATGATGTTACGAAGAAACAGAAATACTTTCATTACTATACTGTGCCCCGTGTTACAATCCACCTGACCCTGCATACCTAGGACCTTTGGCTACCACTTATAAAACCAGCGGCTTACATCAGCACCCAATATACTCCTTACACTCTTCACGGCAATGATTCAGAGCCCACTCGATACTGTATCTTCCTGATCAGCGATAATTGCTTGCCAGCGTTGTTTAACGCCAACCGCGAAAACTCTGAGAATCTACATCCATTGCTATGCTCGTCCATTCAGCGTTGACCAGAGCCCCGGACAACAGGAATAGAAGTTGCTTAGATGACATTTGGTTGACAAACGCCAAACAGTTCAGGCAACTGTCCACCTTTGCACTCCGCGGGTGAAGGCACTCGAGTTCCTTGTTTTTCCCCGCAGCGGCGGTATCAAGCCGATGATAAGTGGCCGAGCTTATTTCGACGCGTCTGTTATCGTTTATCACGATAAGATAAACATTCCTGCATTCGCGGTCGCGGCTCGGATTAGCGATCCGCTGGAGAGTCGCATATTTAGTGTCCACATCTGTTACGCGGCCGGTTCGCCGCGTTCTGCCGCCTCGGTTTCAGTGCGCGCATAAACAAGAGCTAGAATATCGGCGACGTTAGGAATGATCGACGAAGAAAAAAAATTAAGGTACATTTGGCCGGCCGCCAGGGCCCCAAGAATTCTCACGGTTCGAGGGCTGCCGCCGCGGCGCGTTTACGCGCCCTCCTCCGACGGCTCGTTCCGCGAGTAATGTCGTTTACGCGCGGGGCTTTAATACGGGAGGAAGGTGGCGGCCCGCGCCGCCCCGCTGTTTGTTTATCCGCTTGGGGACCGAATTTCGGCGACGTTTACTTTAGCAGCTTTGTACGGGAAAGAAATGGGTGCAGCGGTGGGACGGGCTGCGAGCTCTGCAACGGGGAGCATCGAAAATGCGGCTTCGGTTAGGGGATGCTCGATGGAGAATTCGGTGCAAACAGGATAGGTACGTTTATTTGCGCGGGCGAGATAAGGAATGACATCAGGGGGCGACTGGGTGTACAGGGTGATTCACAGAGGTTGGAAGAAATTTTTTTATGCTGTCGAAACGAGGTTGGGTCGTGCGAGCTTGTCGCGTGAGCGTGCCAGGTAATATGTCGGATACGTACACGTCGATTTCGATGAGACTTTACAGATTTTTATTTTTATTTTATGTTTATTGATAAACGGGGATAGGTCCCCATTAGTGTTCCTGATTTCACGATATTTTTCGCGTCTCGAGAAATGAGAAATCAGATTATATTTCTCGAGAATTCTCAAGAAATTAAAGAAATATTGCAAAATTTATATTTCTGATGACATTTATCTAAATTCTTATTCGTGTCTAACAGATATTAAATGTAATTGATAAATTTATTTATTTAATATCAAATGTGAGCAAAGCGAAACATTACTTTGTTGTTTTAAAATAGTTTTTTTTCAAAAGGACAATACATCTAATGTCGCAGCAGCGAATCTATTTCTTTTTTTTTTATGACAAAATCTGCGGCTGTTGAAAAATTTCTTTCATTTTGAGTGGATTAATTGTATATAGAGCATGGGCGATACGAAGAGAAAAGTGTAATAAGTTTATAAATAATCGCGCAATACTTCGTATATGTTGCTAACATTTATTACTGATTGTAGATGTGCTTATATGTTCACGATTAACACAATTTGAATTAATTGAAAATTCGTTTCTGGAAACAAATGGGATTTATAATAATTTTCCTACGCTGAAGATTCTCGAGAAACACTGTACTTAATTTCTCGAGAAGGAACACTAGTCCCCATTAGTGTACATAATTGGCATTTTAGTTCAGGCGGACAAATCACAAATTTTGCAGACTTGTAATCGAGTTTCTAAAGATTTATTTATTTCACATTATTTCACATCAACGGTTGAAACCATTTCGTATTCTAACAACTCCAACATAAACACGTAAAGTAGAGACAGTAATGGCACAGCAAATGAAGATTATGCTATAAGAAAAAGAAATTGAAAAATAATTGTATTAAACGATTTTATTAAGGGGGTAGGTTACTCTCAACAGCTCAAAATAATTTTTTATTTAAGTTTTAAACGTAATTTCATTGACTTTAACGCGCAAAAGGAAAATTTTAAATATATTTGTAGCGAGAAAAGTTATAAATATAAATGTGAGAGCGTGTGCGCGATGCACCGTTTGAGGGTGAACACGATTTCGGACAGGTTAATTACCTACAACACAAAGTAAAGGCATTTTTATAATCCGTAAGACAGTATCCACCTTGTACAGGAAGTAAAATTTTAACGAACAAATTAATACAATTTTTATGTTAATGTTTCCGATTTTATCCTTTTCTTGTAGGAAAAATATTTTTATCTTTTTTTTAAGAATTTGTATTGAAAATGTGCTCCGAATACACGGTGGTGAATAGTTTCCTGCGGCTCCCTATAAATATTCATTCAAATCGTTGGTCCGGTTTTCGAGATTTTATGTTCACCGTTTTGGAAAACGTAGTTTCCATGAAATCGCGCTTCAAATTAGACATCGTTAAGGTAAATGTCTCCATTACTGACCACGTCCCCATTAGTGACCAATTCATTTTCTTATTGTTTATTGCAATACAGAAAGCGAAATATAAGCGAAATATTTCAGTTATTGTTTCATACGTTATTTATGTAGCCGTACATTCATCTTTAAGTAAATTCACATGTAAATTAAGACTTGGTCATTGACATGAAAGTTGACAGATTCTAATACCGCGAGGTTATACTCCAGATATCATTAAACTCGCAAATTTTACAATAAAAATACATGGATCCATGCAGTAACTTACTCAAATTAACGAGAAATATAAACAGAATTATAAAATAAAAAGAAAATATCCATTTTCTTTCATTATTGTAGCAGAAAATCGTGGTATAAAATAGATGGTCACTAAAGGGGACATCAGGTCCAATATAATTTTCACCATAATCTTTGTGTAAATAGTCAAATATCACTCTAAAACTAATTTGATTAAGAAACTAGAGACTTCAAGAAATACAATGATCCACACTTTACTCAAATATTGTCGTATATTAGTAAAAAATTACTATTTTGAACCAGTCACACTCTTAAACGGTCGTTAATGGGGGACATTTACCTTATCAGATCTCACATGCAGGCTCGTTCATTTGTCACTGTAATTCCTTCAGTTTTTTGAATTTCGGGGCCCGGGTGCGCTTCAAATACGCAGAAAAGATGTAGCTGGCGGAATATTCAAACATCCTAAAACCCAATTCTCGAAAATTTTGAGGGTAACCTACCCCCTTAAAGATGCACTAAAAAAAGTAAATTAAAATGCACGAAAAACTAAAAAGTAATTCTTTTCTTGTACTACAATTTCGACGGTGTTTTTTCCACTTGATATAAAATCGATTTACAGAACAGTGCCAAATATTTCCACACATCGGCAATCATCCACGTTGAGAGAACTATCTCGAGAACTATCAGACGCAAAGTAATTTCTTTTTTTAAATCGTGTGTGTTCTTAAAGACAAATCCAACCCCCTGCTCAGTTTTCAGCAAACATGTTTCCGACCCCCAACTTCAGGGGTGTCAAATACTATTCACTATTCCGCAACTCTGCAGAGTTTCCCCAAAACCTGCATTCCCCGCGAAGAATAAATTTCACCGACTTCGAGGATTTTCCGTCGCAGGCCCGCGACGTGTTCCGAGGCGTTTCTCTTTAAAGTGGTAATAAGGGGACCGAGTAGGTCCTAAGTGCCCAGCAGTTGACGCGCGAACGCATTTCTTATCGCGGGCCACCGAAAGCACTTAAAACCGCCCGAACGTTTATAGAGTATTCGATTAGTCTTCACGTTGCGAGGTTGAAGTGGCTGAAACGTTGCAGCCGCCTCGGGATCGGTGGCGTTATCCGCGCTTCCATAATGAGGGGCGTAAACAGACACCGCGCGCTAACTCCCGCGCTAATCCGTGTCCCAGCGCGCATAGCTGCGAACAGTTACCTCGTCCCGATACCCGGCCGAAGTCGAAGCCCAAGGTTACGCGCAGCCTTGCCGAAGCGCCGCGCATCGGACGTGAGTTCGCGCGGAACGGTAAAACGAACGAGACAAAACGCTGCGCCAAGCACGGAGGATCCATTAGAAGGGGTCGGCGAGGCTAGAGGGGGATGGCGTGTAAAGAAAACAGATCGCGGTCCGACGCCCCTTGTCGCGCGCTTTAAATTCGCGGTTCGCGGTATTTCCACGGCGCGCCCCTGTCGTTACGTGACCTGCCCTACGAACCTGTTTGTAACGGCAGCTCTACCGCGGGCGGGAGCGTTGTCAAAAAGACCAGCGGTGGGCCCCCTCTGCCCCCGCGGTCTGCCTCGGCAGACCCGTCCCTTGGACCCCTCCCTCGGCCTCTGCATCTCCGTTTCACCTCCCTCCCCTCCGGATGCCCCGTTTCCCCGTTGCCGTGGATCTCTCTGTCGGGCGAAGCGGAGAAAGCGAAGGATGAAAGGTGGGCCGCGATGGCGGGGCACGGCTGCAGGGGAGTGTAGGTTCTGGAAGCTTGGAGGTTCGGAGGCTCGAGGTAGAGAGGCAGCTTGGGTGGGCGGCAGTTGTCCAGGCCGGCGCAGTCTGCGTCGAGGCGACGTGCTCTACACGACGGAGCGGCAAATCGCGTATTCTCCGACTCGCAGGCCGGCTCGCTCGCTCTCCTCTCTCTCTCTTTCTTCTCCTTTCCCCTTTCCTCGTTCCTTCATTCTCCTCTCCGTCCGTTCTCCCTTGCCGGGTCTCGTTTAGCCGTTCCCCCTTCTCCTCCCGCAACCTACACTTTCTGTTCCTTCTATCGTTCGTGGTCCCCCGTGCCCTCTCAACGCCGCTCTGCCCCCCCCCCCCCCCTATCCAAGCGCGAGCCGAGACGTTGCTCCTCTTTCCTCGGCCCATTCATCCTTCTCGGTCCACCTTTCCGTCCTTCTCGCCCCCTTCCTCAGCGAGCTCCGCAACGCTCGCGGACCTCGCTCCCGCTTTGCTCCGTCCTCGTCGCGCGCGGCCCACGGGGCCCGCGGGCCCCAGGCTACCTGGGCCGTGTTACGACGGCCGGGGTTCCGGATACGCGCGTCGACTTCGTCAACGTAGTGTCGTGCGCGCGCGGTATACGCCGCCTCGCAGCCGCGCTGAATTTCAGTGCCACGTCTCGGTTACAAGCGAGCGGTCGTGTGTCGGTTCGGTCGGGTCGATGGGTCGGTTCTGTCGTCTCTGTCTGTCAGTTGGATCGCGCCGATCGTGCCGGGCAGTGTCGTCGCGCCCAGCCACGCCGCTCCGTGGCTGTCCATCGTCGTCGGCTTACCTAACAGCGGTTCAGAGTAAACGGTGCGTGCCTCTCCCCAAGTGATATCCATCGATAACGGAGGCGCGCAAGTACACGGCCATTGAGATAACGCCGCGCGTCAGTGTCGGAGAGGAGGGAGGAAGGAAGGAGCTCTCGCGAGGGGGGGAGCGAAGGTTTCGCGTGTGACTGCTTGTCTTTCGACACGTGCACGCCACCGTTGGGCTGCCCCTCGTTCTTCTTCGGCTTCCTATTGTTTATTCGAGAGTTTTCGGCGGACGTCTCGCGGAGGGAAACACGAGGCGTTCCGTGAGTCACGCTTCGCGTTCCGTCGCACCTCTCTGTTCACTTCTACCTTCTGCCTACTCGCTCCTGCTGTCTCTCTCTCTCTCTCTCTCTTCCCCTCCGTGTTCGTTCCCTACTGTCTCTGTCCCGCGAACACGGCTGAACGCTTGCTCGCTCGCCCGTTCCCACTAGGCACCGTCTAGATTCCCCTCCCATTAACGCCGCCGCGTTGTTGGTAATCACGGAACGGCATCGGGGAGTCGAAACGGTTAAGCGACCGATTCACCAAACGAGAGATACGTGTATCGATATTATCGGCTTCATTCAAGATTACAGGCGGCCCCGCTTTACCCTCGGCCCCCAAAGGCTTTGGAATTCCTCGGATACACCTCGATCAGATTTTGACCGCTGTCCCGCCTCGATTTCGTTAGCAGTGATTCGAAAACTCGGCCGGGGAATAGCCTGCCCGGGGGATTTAAGGACGGTTCGGCGGATGGTTGCAGTGGGTGTAGCTCGTTTCTGACAAGGTCGCTCGGGGATTCTTGGGATCTCTCGCGGAACGGAGAGGTTTAAGAAAATTCGAAGAACAATTAGCGCGAGTGTGGAAGGAATCCAACGAGAATTCCCTGAATCCCCTAAATCGGAATAATAGCGCAGGGGTTGAAATGTAAGAAAACTTTAATGTTCTCTACAGACGTGTGAATTGACGCTAGAATATCAAACTCCCGCTCTAAAATTTCGATCTTCTTACCGTAAACGAGGACCATATACCGCTCGTATCTTCCCAAAAGATGTCCCGAGAGAAATAAGTAAGAATTTTTCGGAAACGTTAATTTTTCGGAAACGAATTTCGGAATATTTAAATTTCAATTTAGGGTCGCGATTGCAGTGCTCTAAAATTGTCGGAGTGTCGTTCTAGAGGTTGAAGTTGACGCGTGTACATCGGACGTAGCCGAGGAGGAGGACGTGCTCGCGAGATCCGCGTAGACGGCCGACGGTTTCAGCAGCGAAGTGAATAAGAAGAAAGTCGTTTTCATCGAATACGGGGATTGCGTAATAATTGCAGGCCTGCTGGGGCTCTATGACAAACCGGCTCCGCGGAGAGACACGCCGCGCACAATCACGTACGAGCTCGAGCCGCCTGTGTGCCCGCTTGCCCATGTACCTGGAATTTCTTAATTTGGTCCGATCGACCTATTCTCTGGCCCGAATCGGTCTCGCAGCCTGTGCGTACCCTCGTACCCGTTTTATCACTCCAAGCCCTCGCCAGACCATCGGCGAACGTCATCCTCCGAAAGACACGCATCGAGTTCCAGCCCCCTTCATTTCCCCCTGGAAAATCGTGCCCCAAAAAGTGACGTATATTTTGAAGTTCCCCCGGCAAGCTTGCCCAAAGTTTCCACGCTGAAACTTTTCGACGTACTCCTCACCACCGATTCCACCCTCTTCATCGTCATTACCTAAGTCTTTACCCTCCAGCCTCTGTTCTCGTTTCTGTGACTCGTTCTCCTCTCGCTCTCTTTCTACTTGCTCGGTTAGTATATCGCCCCCACCTCGGTAACCGCGACCTCCGTCGCGTTCGTGCCGAAAGCCGTATTTGGTCGTCGCGTTAACAGGCCCGCGAAAGTGCAAGTAAGCTTTATCGCTGCATTCGTTCCCTCCGAGTGCTCCAGGCTCTCGCTCTGGCACACTTCCTCGAGCACGCCCCACTTCTTTTTTTTGCCCCACCGCAAGCTCCCTATGCCTGTGCCCACCGCTCTCTTTGCCTCGGCTTCGCGTGCTCGTTGACAAAGCTCTTCCCGCCGCAGCGCAGAAGCTTCCACGAACCGACGATCCCGATCGGTTCGTTCGCGGCACCTCGGCGATTTTTTTTTCACCGGTCTCGGGCCTCGGAACGTTGCGTTCGTAGCCTCGAAAACCAGTTTCAGTTGCGTCGCGAAAAAGGAACGGAGTTTAGAGTGACTCCGCCGCCTCTAGACGGTTCGTTTAACGATCGCGGGGCATTCGGGCCCGGGTCCCCCTCGGTCCCGCGAGAAATTCGTTCCCCTCTGGAATCGACGAGTCGGAGGAGTGGGGGGCGAGGCTAGTTTCCGCGGCGGAAGGTCGTTCCCAAGGACTCTCGAATTCGAAGAGACTCCGCGCGGTGTTTTCGAGGGCGGATCGATCGTGTGCCCGTATCAAGTTCGAGGCTACGGAGGAGCACGGACGGTCTCGCCTCGAGGCGCGAAAGGTCGATCCGCGTAATCGATATTCGCCTCTAGAGTTACGCGAGTCTGTTTCCTAGAGGAGCTGCATGGCTGGCGTTGCGTTATCGTAGGTCGACGGCGAGGAGAATCGACCCGGTCGAAGCTGTAACTGGGACGGGCCGATCAAGGCGAACGCATGTGTAACCGTTTGGTGGATCGTGACGGGTTTGGAACCGCCGTCGCGGTTTCGCGCCGGAGGCTAGGCGTTACGAGAGACGGTCAAGATAGGCGGGGTTTCCGTCGTGGAAACGGTCGAGGGGTTCAAAGGAAGAGCGGTGTTGCGCGTAGCGAGGGAAGGCTGATGGAAACAGAGGCGAGCCGAGCGCTTTTGCCGCGCGCGCGTCGCTCCCAAGGTTGACCGAGCCACACGGCCGGAGAGAGTCTTCTCGGCTTCCAAGAGCCCTCGAGAGTCCTCCGAGAGCCGACTATACGACGGACCCGTTATACTGCTATACTGCCGTTGCCGCAAGAATGCCGCCGAGCCGGCCCCTCCGCAGCTCGCGTTATGCCGCTCCGAGCCGCGTACACGCGCTTCCTCCGCTTCCTCCTTCTTCCCCGGCTTCTGCTCGGCCGCTGCACGTGAACCGTCCGCCTTCCCCCCTCGCTGGCGACCCGGCCCCACCTCCCCCGATTCTTCGCGATGCGAATTCGGGAGAGCTCTTCGGTGTCCAATACAGTTTATAGGAATCGAATCGATTCGAAGGGGAGGTGGAAGGTCAAGGGAGTAGAAAGGATACGCGACCGTTTCGTTTAATTCATTAACGGAGAGGGATCCCGATTTAGCCGTCGCGGAGGTTCGGATTTCCGAGAACCCCAACGTTCCAACTTTTCCAGTGCACCTTACACGGGCGGCAATCGGCCGTTCGGCACCTTTCTACGCGCGTCAGAAGGCCGCGTATCGTTCGCCGGGGGAACGAAAACGATCGTAGGTGTCGGAGGGTAGGCGGGTGGGGAGAAAAAGACACGTCGCGTTTCGACGTACAGTGATGTCATCCGTTTCTCTTCTTAAACACCCATCCGACGCATCCACCTCTTTCCCTCCCACACCACGACCGTCGGGCACCTGGCGGCCTGTGGCGACGCTCCCCGATTTTCCGTCGTTCCCGCAAAATTTCAGACTTCCCGGGCTCGTTACGTGCCCGCGCACCGGGGTACTTTCTCTCGAACTTTCTACACCATCGCCGAATGCGACGGACACGGTCAGAAGGAGTTCGCCTAACACCGCGTGGCGCGTCACAACGGGTTACTCTATTTTCTATTCGCATCTAATTCCGTCGGACCACGGAGGGGACCGGCCCCGGAGTCGTCCAGTCGAGTCTGATCGCTATCGCGAGCCCGGTCCGCGCGCTCTAGATCCCCGAAACCTCGTGGATCAGCAGATCCACTGGTTCGCTGTCCCTCTACCCGAAGAACAATGCTCCTTGAATAATATAGAGCGACAGGGTGACTCGTAATCCGCCGACGGAGGACCGGGTGTCCGATAAGGGTGCACCTGGTGATAAATAATCTCGTCTAGAATTATTCTGGGGTGGGGGGGGGGGACCAATGGGATTAGCCGAAGGGGGCCGTTAGCCCGACCTGGGCGTGTTGCAATTGGCGTCGTCGGTTTTCGCTCCGATTCAGAAGACGACACCCACATGGCATTGCTTCCATTACCATATGCGGAGATCCCGATGGTCTTCGGTTTCCCCGGGTGGCACCCGTGCCTCAGTCACCGTGCGTCTGGTGGACCGTCAGTTTGGTAGATCGTTCGCTCGCTGGTAAGCGCACTCGCGCGGCCACAGCCCGCCGGTTCGTTAGTACAATCGCCGATTCGCTCGCGTGCTCGGCCTCGCCTCGACCGTCCAGGCTTCGCTCTGTCCCCTGCCAGTCGGGCTCGTTTCGGTGGTCGGTTAACAGCGACCGTTCCTCCTGCGGTTCTAACGCTCGCGGCGATTAGCGACCGGCTCGGGCCGCTGGCTGGTTAGCCCCGGAGCCACGGAGGCGCGTTTTCAGCTCTCGCTTAGGGAAATTAGCCGGAGCCCGGTCGTGGTCTCTTTATCGTCCGTCCGCGCGGATATTGTTGGACCCGTGTAGCGGAGGAAGGCGTCAGCGAGAGACCGATCGCCGTGTCTCGCGGTGCACTTTCGGCAGCGAGAGGCCGAGTTGAGTGGTTACGTCCGCGACGTGCCGTGATAAATTCGGTCGTTGATTCGTTAAGCTTCGTTCGTCTGGAGCCGGCGAACGAACGTACGAAACCCGGCGGGGGGAACGAAATTAGCCGTTCCTCCTCTCCTCTGCCTCTAGCCGGTGCGTCCGCGTTGTGTCCGTTCGCCGGTGTTTCCCCGGTACTTGCCGCCCCGTTTCTCGCCCCGTCAGCGTCTTCAGCGGCGGGAGGGGGAGGGCGATGGTTCCCTAGTCTCCGAGCCTGCCCCTATCGCCTGTGTTTCTCTTCTATCCCGACAGTGCAACGTCGCGTCCAGTGCCAGCGTGTCCGATCCAAAAAGAAACGAAAGTCGAGGAGGCGGGGAAATATCGCGCGGGAGCAACGACACTCGGAGCCGGAGGAAAATTGTGAATCGATCGAGGGACGAGGCTGGGTCTCCGCCGACCACCCCCCAAAGTGCCATACGCGAGACATTCTAACTCAGCGTCCACCTACGGAAATTGATGGTCGATTACGATACCTCCTCGCTGCACCCTAGTGCCTTCGAAAGAACACGCGTGTTCGTTCCTCGCGAGTGATAGACTGATAATTGGAGCGAGGCTAAACGGCCAGCAAGGGAGGGAACGTAGGGAAGTGCGTGGCGTGATGAGCGGCGTGCAACGTCCCCCGGCCGCTCTCGATAGAACCTAGAAGAGCCATTTTTTTTTCTCTCTCCACGGCCGTCGAGAGATGTCCACTCAGGCTTATTACAAGGAGAGGCTGGGCTTCGACCCGGCCGACACCGTGGCGGAGCACCATCGCGAGCAACGGTCGCAGCACGGCTACGAGGAGTCGCTTTCCAAGTTCAAAGGTCAGAGCGAAAACGGATTTCCGTGGAGGATGACGGAACGGCGGGATAATTGCTGGGTGAACGGGGCCGCGGAACATCGTTCCGGCAGCTCGCAGGCTTTCTGGGGTTGCTGGGCGATGTTCATCGAGGCGCACGGTAGGTGAAGAGTTGGCATGCCGGTGCTCTGGACCTCGTCCAATACACCTTGACCCTCCTCTACCTTCGTCACACGGAAACTTTCCTTCCGAGCCTCCCCACCCTCGTTTTCTAGTTTTCGTTTTTTTTTTCTTCTCTGTTTTTTTAGTGTTCACGTTGAACTCGCTTCAGCTTCGTTCCCGTTGGCCACCGAACTCGGTGGCTACGTAGAGGCCGAGCTCTGCGCGGTTCCTCTTTGCCGAGGGAAAGTGGCGATAGGAGGGCTCCGAGTCACTTGGGCCCCGCGACAAAAACTCCCGGCCACTTGGCGCGCTCGAATCTCCGCGATTTCGAGGGTCTCGAAACTCTCGAGTGCCGCGGCTGTCGCTCGGTGTATGACGAGTCGCCGGTGGAAAGTATTCCCAGCGCACACACGGGCACCCTTAGCCCGATAGTTGGTAACGGGACGCGTAGATACGCGGGGTTAGAATTAGAATCGCCAGAGTTGCACGTGTGTTGTGCGTCGGGAATGTTTTCCATCGGAAACACGTCGAACGAGCCTCCCGGAGACTAGTAGGACTCTTTAGAATCCCCGTTGCTACTTGGATTCTCGAGTACCCGAATTTCGAGCTCTCAACGTGCGCAGCACTTTCTCGGTTTCGATTCGTTAACTGTGCCTTTAGATATTCCGATATCCAAGTAGCAAGAGTTGCGATCGAGATCCTCGGGATTGGATATAGAACGGCGAACTCTTGAGCGAAAGACCGAAAAAGATCGGGAGAGGAACCCCGGAGAATCGGCGTATCGCGAAAACGCGGCAGTTCGTATCGGTCACTAGAGCCAACCGGGAGCGGAAGTAGCTTTTTAAGGTCGTTTACCTTTTGCCGTTTGACCCGCGAACGGTTCGCGGAAGTGGCCTCGGAAATAGCCGTGGCGAAATAGTTTCGCGATGCAGAGGAGTCCCCGAGACTCGAACGTCCGATACGAAGGCGAGATTCGACCAGGCTTTTCCCGCCACTCGTAGCCCATTTTTTTTTCTCTCGTCTTTTTGTTTCTTAACAATCGACTAACTCTGGAGTGCCTTTGTGTGCCTAATATCGCGAGACGGTACAGGGCTTGGCCTGCCTTTAGAATTCGGTAGCCGTAGTTTCGTACCGCACACGGGGTTACGTAGCGGCTAGCCTCTCGTTCACGAATTCGAAGAAGCAATTTCGGCTGGCCTCGGGCGTCATTCACGAATTATCTGGGCCACGGAATTGTTAATCGCGGCTCGTACGCGGAATATTCCGCGGGCCCGCGGTTTCTGCTCTGCTCGTTTCGGCACGTTACTTCCCGTTCGGATGATCGCAACCGTGCCTCCCCTGCCAACCGGTCCCAGTTATCACACGCTCCCGAAATGTTCCCCATGTGTCAGAAGCCTCGTTGTCCCAATTTATCTCCATTGTGTGCGTGCGCCACAGTTTCGGCATGCCGCTCTTCCGAACCGTGCCTTTCGATCGGCGTCGGAATTCAGCCGGCCCGTGGTCTCGAGGCTGTCACGTTAAATATCCTCGTCGCCGTCGATTAGAATAAATGCGTCTCGTATGTTCAACCAGTTACGTGCCAGAGAACCGTTCGACACGGAATAAAAAGCATACGCAGCCGCGATTACGCCGCGTTACGTCAGCCGGCTTTAATCCGAATCGCTACTGTACGAATCCTTCGCGAGAGGCATCATTGCGAAACGATGCAAATAGGTTTTGTCTTTCTTATCTGGCGAGGTCGGCGCCGAGCATCGTTACACGATATGACCGGGCCTGTTGTCCCTGTCGAGCACGTACGCCGGACAGCAGCGGGGTCCGACGGTTCACTCCAATTAGCCGGTCGTCTCAATTTCCAGCCGGGGCTATTGACGACACGGCCGCCTAGACGTAGAAACGGATAATCGGTCGTAATTAATTGCCCCTCGGTCGAGAACGAGCGCCCACAGCTTGATCGTGTCGTCGAACTGAGCCTGGATCGATGGATCCAGAAGATGCGACGAAATATAGTACACTGTAAAGTTTTTTTTATTTTCATTATTCTTAGTGTTTGTAAACGGGAAGGGGTTCCCTTTAGTGTACAGGAGTAAGAGAGTGCATATTAAAACAAAAAAGGAATATTAAGGCAGATGACGTAGGGTACCGTAAACTGGGGTGAATTTGCCCGTCCGGGGTGACATTGCCCACTTTTCGGAAAGACTTTATTTTATTTTATTGTAAAGTAATTAGAACATATCATGTTTTATAATCGATAATTTCTCCAAGGTTTAACGAAAAAAAATTAGCGAATTCAATCATATGGTAATTTTTCAGTCAGAGTAAAACAGTGGGCAATGTCACCCCGGCGGGCAAAGCCACCCCAGTTTACGGTACATAGATTAATTTGTCTGACCAGCTCCGGTAATCGAAGTAATTAGGGGTGGGATCAAGTTCAATCCGAGTCAATTCCAATACAAAAGTTTCACTTCCTGGGATTCGAATAATAGGTACTCATAAAAGGTGACGTTTTATTCTGTGTACTTTCAAAGTACTTAGAAGGGAAGATCCCAGAGCCGAAAATTAAAAAAATTCTGAAACTTTGTGAATATGTAGAGGATTTCCTCTTGACTACAACGCAATTTTTGTTTGCTGCCGAAATTTACTCGAAGGGCGTGTAATTCACCCCTGAAAATCCGGTTAGTTTCCGATTGTGTGTTATAACTCGCGAAGTGTAATATAATTCTTTTACCAAATGATAGATCTAATTAAAAGAAGTAACTTTTGTCTTGATACTTTTTTCTATCCCTTACAGTTCGCCAGTTATAACACAAAATCGGAAACTAGCCGAATTTTCAGGGGTTAATTTCACCCCTTCCGAGTGAATTTGGGCAGCAAACAAAAATCGCGTTGTAATCGTCAGAGAAACCCCTACATATTCGCAAAGCTTCAGAATTTTTGGAATTTTCCGCTTCGGGATGTTCCCTTGTTAGATTATGCAAGCTGCTTTCGAACCTCAGTAAGAGTACCCGAAGACTTCGAGAATGTGCTTGTAATTACTTTGACATTTGAAAGAATCGAATCTCGTAAATGCAGATAGTATTCGAACATTGAAAGACAAACACACAAATCACTCAATTGCATACAATAGAAAACTCCCGGATCAGGTATTCATAAAAGCTCCGTATCTACTCGGTCAGGGTTCGAGTGTACTCGAAAGTATCGCTAACGTTTTTCAAAGTACTTATAGAGAGTTCAAACCTACGTCGTCGGGGTTCGAGTCTACTTAAAGCCATTGTTTCTCTTTTTCCAAGATACTCACGAAGTGTTCGAAAGTATCCAGTCAGATTCGAGCCCACTTTCAATATACTTCATCCCATCAGCAGAAGTAATCGCGTTAGTAGAGTGCAGGGCTAAAACAGAGAACAGCCGATGCGTATAACAGCACATTACTTAGAATATTCAGATGTCGTTTGAGTGGGTAATGAGATACGGCGAAGAGATGAAAAGAATACTTGCCCAAAGTTGCCCAAGTGACCAGAAGTTGCTCGTGGATTACGGGCAACAAACGGGCCAACTATTACAGCTGGCTTTGTTTCGGGGATAGGTGGATTCAGGTGGCAGGTATTCCGGGTGTCATCGACGAACAACTAATCGGCAATTATAGCCGTCGACCGACAGTCGAAAGTTTTAGTGCACGTTCGCTTGTTTGCCTGCCAGATCCGCTGCTCTTTTCCTACCTGACTGCCTACGTATCGACACCCGTTCTACCTACCTGCCTGCCTACCTACCTGCCTACCTACTTACCTACCTATCCCGAGCCACCTACATGTCCGTCTGCCCGTCCGTCTGTCCGGCTGCTTGGCTGCTTGCTGCCTGATGCCTGTTTGCCTGCGTGGGCGATCGGTGGAAATGCAGATCGACGGTTTAATTGGCCTGTGACGCGGAAACCGATGATAACCGATGCGCAGATTTGGCGGGCGAGGGGGTAGAACGCGCCCTAGACGTTCACGTTCTCTCTCTCTCTCTCTCTCTCTCTCTCTCTCTAGTTGTTCGTTGCAGGGCTCCCCTGAGATCAGCCACCGATTAATCGAACGCTAATTTCTGTGATTACAGACGAACGAGACGCGATCCAGAAGAAAACATTTACCAAATGGGTGAACAAGCATCTGAAGAAGGTAAGCCAGTGGAGGAACGGTTCTAAAAGTATCTGGCGCGTACGAATGGGACGGTCGATAGGCGTGGATGATTCAGTAATTGCCGGGATAACGATGCCATCACGTTAGGGTGTTCCGCGAGTTTACGCGATCTCGGCGCGGCTCCTAGAAGGCTGGGGCCCTTCCTTCCAACTATCGAGCGATCCTAATTTTAGAGCGACCTTAGCAGGAGGCCACGGCTGGCCGAGCCGCGGCGAGTGTATCGGAACACCTGATAGGTGAGCATGCGAGAGCCAGCGACGCGAGACAACCAGCTGTTTCGTAACCGCGCACACGTAAACCGAGCAGGGGGACCTTCCCTGCCGTAGGCGCGCGTGTTCTCGCGCGCGCCTTGCACCCATCTGTCCATGTAGGCCGCGCGCGTGGGCCGGGCCAACACTCCCTTCCAGGAGGGTATTTCACGCGCGGCTATAGAAGGCAACGCGGCGAGGAAACCGAGTGGGTGAAATCGAGAAAATCATTTGCGATCGATAGCGGGCCTCGATCCTTAACGAGCTCTCCCCTCGGCGCTCCGGTCCCACCCAGCCTTTCACGCTCTCACCCCTTCGAATCAACCCCCTCGGTGTGGATTACCTCGCTGCGCCGAACCTTCTGGTAATTTGGAGCGACCGTGTTTGTGGTCTTCGCAGCTGAGTCTCGGAGGAATGTAGGGTAATTATGGGAGAGTTGCCGCACCTCGCTGAAAATTGTCAGTGGGTCTGAATTTGCAATGGAAGCTTCTTTCGAGGATACATGTTATTAACCGAATATCAAGATTTTAATATTTATTACCCTTAGAAAAGTAAAACCAAAAGCATCCTTTTGTCGAGGGGGACACTTTTAAACACTTTTAACCTTTGGGAGACGAGTGGCGGATATGGTCGCGGGAGAAGAATGCAGGGTCAGTTTGACCCATAGCAATATTTCTATGCTACACCGGTTTCACAAAAAATTGAATGTAAAATGAATTAAAAATTCTCAAATTAACTAAAATTTATTAATAAAGAAATAGGGTAAATCCGGGAGACGCGGTCGGGTCGGAGAGTTGCTCGAATGGCTATATTCAGACTCTACATCTGTGTATATGCAAAAGTGTGTTAAGGTTCAGAATAATTAATTCTCTAAGAATCAACTGAATCGACCAACTCTCCGGCCGCGTCTCCCGGATTTACCCTACATAAAAGAAAATATTTATGTACATTTGGTACATAAAATTGGTGTATCTCCTGTATCATTTTTACAAATAATGTTACTGCAATTTAGGCATCATATACTATATTTTGCAATTACCAATACAAATATAACATCGCGATAGACTTTGTCAGAGTTGGATGAAAATAACCCTGCATTCGTTCTACGAGGGTTAATATCCGAAGTACCGAAAGTGCGGCGTCTCTCCCACTGCGGCATCTATCCGACAATCACCCTTCTTGTATTTGTTTCAAAGTTTCGAAGCATCTCCTGTGGCTCGAGACAGCGTCGGCGGCTGGTTATCCAGGGTGTTCGTTCTTTTTTTAATAGCGGCTCCCTTTTCGACGCGAACGTTCCTCCTTTCAGCGGTGGATCGACGAGACGCGGAGCCGGGATCTCGAACAAGCACCGGCACTGTTCAGCGTCGGCCGGGTGCGCGTTCCTCGCGCGAGCACGTGACGGTAAAAACGACCCCGTCGCCGCGGCCGTGTATCTATTCCGACGCCTCTTGTTCAGGCAACGATGCGGACGATGCCAATACCGATTTCAACGACGGTGACGAAACGGTGACCGCGGGGCCACGTCGGCGACGAGCGACGCCGACGACACGGCCACGCGACCGCGAACAATTCTCGCAACTCGAGACACGCTAGCCTTGATCCCGCGTGTCGCCTGTCCTCGTCCCGTCGCCTCTCCGCCCCTCTCGGCCCGATCGATGACGCAGGTCCACCTTCCGTTTTCGGAGGGTGAAAAAAGGCGACCATACGCGGACGATCGCCTCGCGAGATGGAGAAGCGTAGAGAGCAGCGTCCACCAGCCATTGAACGATCCAGCCGGGGCAGGCGTACATTCCTCGGATCGCTTTCTCGTTACGTCGCCCGGCGTGTATGCAAAAGCCTAGGGGAGGAGAAAGGAGAGGCAAGGTTGAAGAAGCCTTGCTGGTAAGCGGCGAGTGTAACTCGAATGGTATTTCGAGGGGTTATCGAGGCTCATTTTCTTCCTTTCGTTAGTCGGCGCCTGTCGAGCTCCGGCATTACTCACCCCCTCGCTCGCTTCCATTACCATCCACCCCACTCTCGTCTTTAAACAGTCTATAGATCGGCTCCGTGTCGATAGGCCGCCACCCTCTTTCCAGAAGCGAAAGACAGAGCGAGAGAGAGAGAGAGAGAGAGAGATATTCGTTTCTCCATGCGCACAGCACAGACACACACGCGTGCTGGACGAATGGCCAGCTCGAGAATCGACCGACTTCTCTTCGTCGTTCTGCAATGGATTCCAGGGTAATACGGCGAAACGGTACTGCGTGTTTGCGCGTCGATCGGCACTGGTTCTCGTCGGCTGCCTACCTGCTCGATTCCGCGCGCGAGCGAGCGAGAGGCGCCCACCTTTTCCTCTCGTCACTCTGACCTTATTCGGAAACGTTCTCCAGCGGACGACGTTCCCGATTTACCACCTCTCGGGGCCCGTTAAGTAGGTGGGCAAGTAGGCAGCCGGCTCTGTGCGCTGGGTAGGCAATCGCGCAGTCAGTCAGTCAGTCAGTCAGTCAGCCAGCTAGGCAGATGTTGCATAGATGGTAAGGCAAAAAAAAAACTGGCTGGCGATCAGCTCGAGAGAGTGCAGGACGTTGGGCATGACGCATCGTCGCCATTGCGTAACGTCTCCCAGCCAGGAAATGGGTCCGCTGAAGTAACTTCTCCGTTCGTGGATTCCGATCTAGCGAATAAACACGCCCTGCCTAGCATTCTTTCGTATTTGTCCACGTCACTTTTCGGAGTACCTGCATCCGTCGTCCGACGTTCAATTGCTCTTTCATATTTCGGGGATGCTGGTTAATTTTCGGTGATCGTTGAATTGGGAAATAGAATTGAGGTGGTTCGATAATACATTTTTATAGTGATAAGGGGTTGTCCTTAAATTACGTAAGGTTTTTTTGGGGACGGGGGTTGCGAATTTCTTAGGTTTTCTTAGAAGGGAGGGGGGTGTCAAGTAGCGTCTTATATAATATTTTTAACCTAATTTTCAATAAATACAAATTCTATCATTAATGTTCCAGAAAAGATTTTTAGTGTAAATTTCCCGCAACCGAGTTAAATGAATTATATAAACCTTTAAAAGAATTTTAATAATTGAAAAAATTTAATGTAAAATATATTACGTAAGGAGAGGGTTGCAATATCAAATCTTACGAATTATTATACTGGGGGAGGGAGGGGGTAAGAAATCGCCAAAATTACCCTTACGTTATTTAAGGACGGCCCCTAAAGAGGCTGTCTTAAATTAAGTAAGGATTTTTGAGGAGAGGTCGCGAATTTCTTACCTTTTTTTGCGGGGGAGAGTCAGGTGACACCTTAGGTAATATTTCTTAACCTAAGCTTAATATATAAAGCAAAAAGTGTTTGTGTGTTTGTCTGTCGTCTAAAAACTCTCCAGACTATAAACTCTGGGGTCACGAAATACAGTAGAGCGTGAATGATCCGAACTGCTTGGGACCGAGGTGGTTCGGAAATTCGAATTGCTCGGAGAATGAAGCATGCATGTACTTTACACAGTTTATAACTATAGGAATTACACCTAAAATGACTTATGAATTACAAGAATACTACCGCGTTGATTTATATTACGCAAAAGTCAATCAATCAATCGGTATCGCTACACTGGTTCGAAGAACTGGGGATAGCGACGATGCAGTACTAAGTAGTTCGGATAACCGACGGTTCGGATAATTGACGCTCTATAATGACCAGCTGATTATGCCTAGCTAATTCAGATGAAAAACAAAAGTAAATTTCAGAGGAAGCCGAGTAGTAAAGCTACTTAGTTTTCGATAAATACAAATTCCATCATTAATGTTCCAAAAAAAGTAATTTTAGTTTAAATTTCTCGATACCGAGTTAGATGAATTATATAAACCTTTAAAAGAATTTTAATAACTGAAAAGATGCAATGTAAAAGATATTACGTAAGGAAGGGAGGGGGTGGAATATAAATTCTTACGAATTCTTATACTTGGGAAGCGAAGGGGTGAGAAATCGCAAAATTACCCTTGCGTAATTTAAGAACGGCCCCTAAGTGTGACGTCAGATCGAATTCCTAGATGTGCAGTTGAGATAATAGATGTAAATAGCGGAGTTACGCAGACGTAAGAGGAACAGATAAAATCCCACGAGTCATCAGTAATCTATCAGCGGCTCCATCGTTGACGCATCCTCGGCTGCTGGAATCTTTAAGCTGAACTCGTTTTTCTATGCATTTACGCAAAGTACACGCTATTAGTATAATCGGGAGCTCGAACGGACGACAATGTTGTTCGCGCCACTAATTGCGCCATTAAACGTCACGCGATCTCTGTAGACTTAATTGCGCGTTCGTATTTCACGCGAGTACTCCGCGGAATATTTTCAAGCGCACGCTACACCACGAGCGTAGAACAATCCGCTTAAAACCGATGAGTCGTAAAGAAACACTTCGATCCACCCTTCCCATCCACTTTATTAAAATCAACAGCTACGTAAATCGTGGCGAAAGAAGAAAAAAAAACATCAGGCTATCCGTGCCCTAATCAATTCCCAACGCCCTAGATAATTGAATACTATCAGGGAAAGCCTTCCACTCCGTTCGCATTTCCGGCGGTCATTCACCGGCAGAGGTTTAGTTTCCGCGGACGTATCGATCGCGCGCCTATCGACCGTGCGCGCGCGTTTTTGTCACACTCGATTTCGATCCGGTAATCATCGGTCGTTGTCCCGGGACGGCGGCGCAGAAAAACGCACACCGTGACGCGGGCATTCGATCTCTGTTTCTGCTCATCCCCGTTTTTACTTTCGTTTTACTCTCGCGCCCCGGAATAGTTCGAAAGCAACGACGCCGGGCGGTGACTGCGTAACGCCGCGCTCGCGACAACGCACCGATTCTTTCCCCGAGGATCGCCGTAAGCCGCGCGCGCCCGCCAGAGACACGGTAGCATTCGTGAATTTGGGTATTTGAAAAAAGAACGAATAAATGGTAAGATCGAGGGAGGCAGGCATCGGGATTCCTGAATGGGGACAGCAGGAGCCGAATGAGAGGCGAAGATACACACGCTCCGTGCGACCCTAAGTCAGCCTGTCCTCCTTTTTCCCCACGGTGTTCTCGATGTCCTTCCCTCGGCGCACGAACTTGTTTACTTTGACGCGCGAGTGTGTTCGAGACCCACTGCCCTATTTCGCGAGCAGCGACCTACAATGCGTGGTCAGCGGAATCGGGAAGTGGGTCAGCTCGGCGGCGCGTTCACGCGAACACGTGGGACAAGGACGTCGAAAAAAAGAAACGTGGGAAAATAAACATCGCGAGCCTCGTGCACGGGCGTGAGGTGTATCTATCTCGCTTCCCATTCATGTCCCGTTAGTCCCATTGACGACTGCGCCGGTGCCCTAAATTGGAGCGGCTTAAACCACTCTCTCGGTGTCTTCCTGCCTCGATTTGACTACTGAATCTGCGAGTGTGTCTCTGTCACGCCGATGTATTTATTAATCCTGCGCTGTAACTCTTCTCTTTTTCCCCTCATGCCTGCCGCAGCACTGGAAGTACGTGAAGGTATGAATCCAGGAGCGTTCATTCCAAACGAGTGGCTTAATCAGGACGAGTGGTTCGAGTACTGTATAGCGACTTAAAATAGGGACTAGCTATGCTGAAAGCTACCAACCCTCGATGGTCTGACACTGGCAAGGGGAGGACAGGGTGTGGTAGACATCGATTTTGATGAGCTTTGGCGTGATGGATCTATGGGGAAAATAAGTGAAGAGGTGTGCGAGCGTTTAAGTCAATAAGTCTTACAAGGGAAGAACCCGGACACGAAAATTCAAAAAATTCTGTAACTTTGTGAATATGTAGGGGATTTCTTCCTGATTACTTACGACGCAATTTTTGTTTGTTGCTCAAAGTTACTCAATGGGGGTGAAATTCACCCCGGAAAATACGGCTATTTTATGATTTTCTTTTGTAACTCGCAATCTGTAAGAGATAGGAAAAAGGTTCCGAGACAAAAGTTACTCCTTTTAATTAGGATTATCATTTGGAACAAAGGTTATTTTACAGTTCGCGAGTTATAACACCAAATCGGAAAATAAGCGGATTTTCAGGGGTCAATTACACCCACTTAGAGTAAATTTGGGCAGCAAACAAAAATGGCGTTGTAATCAGTAGGAAATCCTCTACATATTCAGAAAGTTTCAGAATTTTTTGAATTTTTGGGTTCGGGATCTTCCCTTGTTAGTAATAGATATTTACGTGTAAATTATTAAAGATTTTATAGTCGCCGTGGGGTTTTAGTGGGTTGAAATCCCACACCACCTTGGTTTCTCCGGGGGATTTGTCGCTGGAGGCGTCGGTGTGCCTTTTGAAGATTACCCCAAAATTTATAATTGTTTTTTTTTTATAAATTATTTATTTTTATAATCTTTCTTAACGTGGGGAAATCCATCCCCTATCCCCTATTATCTCCTATCTCCTATCAAAGAAATATTTTTTATAAATCATATTTTTTGACAAATTTTTTTTAGCGTGGGGAAATCTTCAAAAGGCACCCCGACGCCTCCGAAGGAGAATCCTCGGGGGACTCCAGAGTAGTGTGGGATTTTTACGCGCTAAAACCCCACGGTCACCATGAAATGTTCAATAATTTACATGTAAACATCTCTATTATTAAGGCCCATTGGCTTAAACGCTCGGACACCTATTTACTTATTTTCGAAATAGATCCATCGTGCTAAGGCTCATCAAAATCGGTGTCTACCACACCTTGTCCTTCCCTTGTGAGTAAATTTAGTTTAAAGATTTTAATTGTTTAAGCGAAGTAGCTTCATTTCTATCGGGTATATTTTATATCCTTCTATTGTTTTGTAATGTTTTTTAATGTGTTATTTAATAGTGCGTAGTACAATTAATATTATTCTAAATTATCCGTAGCTTTTATTTCTGTAGCAATAATTTCATAATACAGCAGTTGTGAGAGAGTTGTGGGTTAGTAATATTTGGTAAAATCAAGATCAGAAAATTATAGAATCCGTACTGCGTTTAACTAGCTTTTCGCCACTTTGAGCGTTGGTAGCTTTCTGCAAAACTAGGACCAACCGCAAGTCGGTGCTTCGAAAGGTGGATCTCGAGGACATCAGGGCGAGGAGGAAAGAAGCTCCGTTCTGTATTTAATTGGTCTTCTATCAGTCGAGTTATCGAAGCATCGCCACGCGACGAAGAATCAGAAACTAGCCAATTAACCGCGAATGGGAAATTCCACGTCAATTGGAGTCCTTGGGTCAAGGACCACTCGTCCGTGGGACCGTAGGTAGCGGTGGCTCCGAATTCTCAACAGAAGTTGCCCCGATAATCGCGATTCCGTGGCCCAGCGCCGAAAGCAACTTATCAGCCGCGAACGGTACACGGTATACGCGAGATCTACCGCTACCTTACGGTCGTACCGCGGAAAAAGGCACGCGGAATATTGTGATCCGCAGCCTGCTCCTTTTTCAACCGATCTTTTTTTCAGACTTACACGTGCCTGCACGTGTGCGTCCTTGTGAACAACCAGCCATGCTGTTCCCCCACTGTAAGTCCACGGCAGGTGTCGTCAACGACCCGTCGCCGACGTTAGAAGGCATTTTCGCATGCACCGGCGAACACTGTGCCTTGTTTTGTCCATCCAATGACCATTCCTCCAAGTAATACCCTTTTCGAGACCTCCCTTCTTTCCCCCCTCCGTCACTTTCCATGAACTCGTGAGCAACGTTATTCCCACGAAGCGGCTCTAGCCGACGCATAAACCAGGGCTGGGACTAATCGAATAATTTAATATTCGAATATTTTACAAGTATTCGAATGCTACGAATAAACTTCGAATATTTTAGTATTCGAATGCTACGAATAAACTTCGAATATTTTAGTATTTGAATGCTACGAATAAACTTCGAATATTTTAGTATTCGAATGCTACGAATAAACTTCGAATATTTTAGTATTCGAATGCTACGAATAAACTTCGAATATTTTAGTATTCGAATGTTATTATTCGAATACTGCTATATTCGAATACTATTCGAATACTGATGTATTCGAATAGTATGGTGTGAAGTGGGTCAAAATTAGCTTACAAGATTTCACCTCGACACATAATAATAATAATAATAATAAGAATTGTTTATTAACGGAACTAAATTCCACTTGTACATAAGAGACGGCATTAAAGCCTTTAAGCCGAAATGAACCTAAAGAACTTGATTTATAATTCACACCATACTATTCGAATACATCAGTATTTGAAAACTTAAATATTCGAATAGTATTCGAATACTTGGATATTCGAATAGTATTCGAATACTTGGATATTCGAATAGTATTCGAATACTTGGATATTCGAATAATATTCGAATACTTGGATATTCGAATTATATTCGCCAAATAATTGAGCAACTCAAGTATTCGAATATTCGAATACCGAGAAATTCGACAAATAGTCCCAGCCCTAGCGTAAACGCGCAATTATCGCAGGCCGAACGCGAACAATCGCCTCGCACGTCGATTCGCGCTTATCAAACGAGAAGGAGACTTTAACCACGAGTTCCGGGGCCAAAGATTGCTGCGTTCACGCGTCCAGCGAGCTTTATTTTCACGGGGCAAGCGATTATCACCGTCCAAATCCTTCCAGCGGCACCCACCTATGACCTTATTATCTACTATCTGTCTGTCTGTGTGTGTGTGTGCGTGTGTATTTGCACGTTCAACGTTCGTAGATCTGATGTCTCTTTACCTTGCTCGCCGCCTGTTTGATCGTCCGACACCTTGAGCTTGACGTCCCATTACTCCCCTTTCCCTAATTGATTTAGATGCTCGTCGTTGACTTTCAGTCGAGAGTCGTCTGTAGCCGTTAGCCTCGGTCGATCGGGAGCTCTGATCCGTGAAATCGTTGTTACAGGCCACCAGACATGTCGGAGATCTGTTCGAAGACCTGCGGGACGGGCACAACCTCATTTCCCTGCTCGAGGTCCTCTCAGGCGAGCATCTCGTAAGTCTCTGATTCTCTTATCGAATTCCGATCACGCACGCGATGGATCGACTTGGCAGCGCTTTGCTGGAACCCTCGGCTGGCCGGGGTGAGACGGCTCGTTACGTAATTGACAGGGTGGGGCACGACTTGACCCCGATTAAAAAAATAGTGGGTGGAATGCACGTTCGATCTGCAGCGGATGCGTCGGATCCGCGACATGTTACGAAATCGTGACGGGAATGGGAAGCAGATTACACGAGCAGCCTGCCGATGATAAATATTTATCGATTCGGGAAGGTCTCGATGTTTATATCGCGGAACAATATCCAGCGCGTTTCTATTGTCGATCCACGCTCGATTATCAGACCCGCGGAGACCCACAGCCGAGGATTTAACCCGGGGGTCAGCTCTTTAATCTTTAATTACGACTGATCGATGCTCTTGCAGCCGCGGGAAAGGGGACGGATGCGTTTCCACATGCTGCAGAACGTGCAAATGGCCCTTGATTTTCTACGCTACAAGAAGATCAAGCTGGTGAATATCCGCGCGGAGGATATCGTCGATGGAAACCCGAAGCTCACGCTTGGACTGATATGGACCATCATACTGCACTTCCAGGTGAGAGGCAAGCCTTTAAATATCGACCGGCGATCCTCTGCCAGGGTCGACTTCGACTATCGTTGAATATTAGCTAGAAACGGTCGCACATCTCGACAGACCTGGTTCGCCTTTCGAGAAGTTTTGGTTCCTCGTTAGCTTCGATCGCCTACCTTCCCGCGAGCGATACCGATCGAGAGAGTTGCAGCTGGAATCATCGCGCAGGAATCCCCCGACCACTCTCGATTTTTCTTCCCCGTCGCGAGTTTCGTTTGGAAAGCGAGAGGAGCGTAGATCGTTCCTTGAAGCTGACGATCTCCGGCGTCGAGGCCGACGTCGCCGACGTATCGGGATCGTCTGCGGGCTTGGCAGCAAAAAGCCTCGAATCGAGGGATCGATCGCGGCGAGTGCAACCGCGTTACGCGAGTCACCGCACAATGGGAGACAGTGTTCCTCGTATCGATGCACGATTGCCCGGGCGTCCGATGCGTGAAACGGACGTAGAACGAAACCAAGATCCCCTGTACGGGGTGTCCCAAAATTCTGGGTGGAGCTGGAAGCATGGGAGCGTCTCGAGTCGCAAGGAATGGGAAAGTTCTCTGCTGCTTGTCTTTCCGAACTGTGCCGAGGGCCTTTTCGGCTTTTGAATGGTAGGTGACGTAAGTTGTGGACGGCGGATGGATAATAGGGTCCTTTCAGGAGAGAGACTTTTGTGGTTCACGGCTGACATGAGTCAGAAAAGTCTGACTGAAAAGAGTGGCATTGTTCGAGCTCCTTATAGAGATTCGTAACGTTCACGGCGGACTACAAAGCAGCGGAGGACCTTTCGGTGCTGTTCGTCGCGAGACACTCGTGTACCTGGCAGAGTTGGGCATTAGTCGAATAAATTTTTATTCGAACGAACTGAAATAAAATTTTCGAATAAAATGTAGTTATTCAAAAATAAGGAAAAAATTTTTAGTCCCCTAAATTTTGATTCTACTAAATTCTTAATTGAATAAATTTTGATTCGACTAACTTTTGATTAGATTCAATTTTTATTCGAACGAACTCGAATAAAAATTTTGAATAAAGTGTAGTTATTCAAAAATAACGAATAAATTTTTAATCTACTAAATTTTGATTCTACTAAATTCTTAATTGAATAAATTTTGATTCGACTAACTTTTGATTCGACTAAATTTTTATTCGAACGAACTCGAATACAAATTTTGAATAAAGTGAAGTTATTCGAGAATAACGAATAAATTTTTAGTCGACTAAAAACTTATTCGTTATTCTCGAATAACTTCACTTTATTCGAAATTTGTATTCGAGTTCATCGAATAAAAACTTAGTCGACTAAAAATTCAACCAATAATCCCGAATAGCTTCATTTTATTCGAAATTTTTATTCGAAGGTTAGTCGACTAACAATTTATTCGACTAATGCCCAACTCTGGTACCTGTCCACCTCCCCCGATCTTGGAACACCTCGCGCCCTACTCTGTCTATCGGCCCGGCGCATCTATCTAATGGTGTATTTTTTGTTTTGTTTCGCGCCGCAGAGCTGGCGACGCAAGGTAAGTTCCCTACAATTTTATCCCGTAGTGATTGTCGAGGAGCCGAATTAAAGACCGAAGCGTTCGTAACCGAGAGTTAATCGAGGAAGCAGCAGGCAATCAGGGTCTCCGTTATCGACCGCGCGTGTAGATCGAGCGAGGTAGATGGCGCTCGCTTGCAGATATCCCACGCACAAGGGGACATACATCCTCCGGAGGCGATCCTCCCGTCGGTTCTCCGTCGTACCTTCCCGCGTCGTAATCCGCTCGCGTCGGCGCGATCCGCGCGCGTCACGCTACGTCGCCGCCGGTGACGGTTGCCCTTCCGCTCGGCGCTCGCGACAGACGTTACCGTTTATGGTGTTTCGCGATCACGGCCGAGTCAACAAAGGCGGAAGGTTGACAGCCAGTCGAAGCCGAACGGCGATGGTATCCCGGGGCGTGGGAGGAGGGACCCGTGCCCTGCCGCGTCTCCGCGTGGTGTCGCGAGCCACCGGCCGCCCACCTTGCGATTATGATAATCGGTGTCGGCCGATCGGGCGTCGAATACAAAAACACGGATGACGCCACCGGCCAAGGTCGCCGGTAAGCGAGCGTGCGCCTTTTTAGAGCGTCGCGCCATGGTACCTTTGCACCGTCCGCGACGGACCGTCTCGGGAGAAAGCTTTCGCGGCCTCTGAGGAGGATCTGTCTTAATGGGGCAGCGCCGAGCAGGCCCGACCCAAGCAAAACATGAAAGGAGCCTGGCTCCCCACTCCGTCCGCCTTTCGGCGAAAATAAACACGCGTTTTTCACGACGAATCCTCGGGCTCTCCAGAGGAGGGCACAAGTGTAAAAACTGTTGCCTCCGAAGAGGACACGCGAGCGCTTTGTATTTCTTTCCGCTGTATATACGGGGTGTCCTAAAATAGACGAGCCCTTTTAGGAACGCGCGCGCGAGACGTATCGTGGATTCGTGCGCCCTCGCGAATTTTTACCACTCACCTCGTCGTCTTATCGCGTGAAGAGTTATCGTCCGAGTGTCATTTAGATTTCACTTTCAATGGGTCCCGATAGAGATCGCGGAACTTAGAAGACCTGTTGCCAAGTGGAAAGCTCCCGCAAACGATTCCCGCGGTGGATTTCGTGGAAAACCGCGACGGAGCGTTCTCGCAAGCGATCGATTCACGCGCTTGGCCGCGTACCGGAAGCACCGCGGCAGAGCTCCAGCGAGCGGTCGCCGGAGCGATGACGTCACATCCGGTCCGGAGTGGCCGCGGCTCCCGCGTCCGTTTTCAATTCATTTTCCTCTCCTCTGTACCGCGAAGCTCCAGGGACGCTCGGCGTCCCATTTTCCTAGCCTCCTCCAACTCGCTGTCTACTTATTTAGGCATTGTTTTCCTTCCACCTCCCTACTCCCGCGACTCGTCGCACAAAGAATCCGCTCACGGTTTCCGCGCGGCCTCGCCGCGTATTATTAATCGACAGAGGCACGCGCGAAATAGGTAAGCCTGTCCGCGGCCGCAGCAAGTCGAAGGCGGCACTTACGGAGCGTCAGCGTGCCCGTCGGAAGGTTCGTCGAATATCTCTGGAAAAGGAGAAGGAGGAAGGACGCGATGCGCGACGAGCGAGGAGCCTCCGAAGTGGGGCCTGTCGCGGCTCGCTTGGCTCGGCCGGCGCCGAGTCCTCCTCGCCGATGACTCGCGCGATTTCGCGCGGGCGCATGCGCGATCTGCTTGCACCGGCTGCGCGCGACAGCAAACCGCGAGAGCGAGCCGCGACGAGGACGACCAACTAGGACGACGAGGACGTTGACGAGGTGGGGGATGCGTGGCGGAAGCAAAGGGACACCGCCGGTGACGTCGCGCGCGAGCGGGTGGGCAGGACGGTGCAGGGAGCGCGGTATGACAGGCACGAAGAGGATCGCAGGAGGTTGGAGGAGGGAATAGCTGAAAGACAGAAGGAGAGAGAAAGAAGGAGAGTGGGGAATGGAGAGTGGGGCCTGTCGGAGGCGTCTCTCACCTGTGCGCATTTCGTTGGCCTACTCTCGCGACGGCAGCCGGATACAACAGCGGCACGCTGTCGCTCGTACGGTTGTGTCGCGACGTTATCCTGTCGTGTTCGTGCTACGCTCATCCAACCGATTGCTCGGACGACAGGGCTGCCGCTGTGCAAGCCACCCGAGCCTCGCCTCAACGAACGAGGACACGTGTCTCCGAGCGGCGGACGAGCCCGCGTCGTGGAAACCTTACCGGTGAAACGCGCGAGCCGAGCAGCGAGCGAACAGACGAGGCACGGGCGGGGAGGGCGAAGCGGGGAACACGGAGTAGCAGATCGGCTACCTGTACAGTGCGCGCGACACGCTCGGCCAACGCTTACCTCGCGTAAAGCCGATAACGACTAATTCCATCGCCTCCGTTATCAATCGTTGTCCGTCACCTTCGTCTACCGTTCGACTCCCACCCCGGCCGCCTGACGTTTCGTCGGCGCTGCCGGCTGCTCGGCCAGCGCAGTTCCCTGGCCCGCTCACCGAACCGAGCAGACAGACGGCGCTCTCCGAGCCCCCTCCTTCTTCGGGGCCAGTGCTAAAAACGCGACCGTGCGGTACGATATCCGCGATCGGTGCTCTTCCAAACGGCCAGCGAGATCGATCGCTAGACGACACGCCTCGACGAATTAACCGGACCCCGGACGAGCGGCGCCCCAAGCTGACGGAGCCGGCGAGCGGTCGATTCCCTGTAATCGGCTTTCGCGCGACGCGCCTAGCCGGACGCCGGATAAGGCCTCGAATGTGCGCTCGCACGCGGCTGGTTGCCTCTTCGCGCGGAGGTCGATGCTAGTTTCTCGGCAGTCCGGGAGGACGGGAGAAGGAAAATGTCGATCTATCGGTTCAGCAAGGGTGGTCGGCTGTTCGTGCAGGGCACCAGGGAGGACGACCCTCGCGAGAACGTACCCTCGCCGGCCGCGTCGACGCCCGTCGCCGACGACCTCACGGCGATCTACACGAAAAGGAGACTCTCCACCGAGGTTCTAGGTAGGCTCGTTGGGCACCCGAAATCGAGCGTCGAGATACGAGAGAATCCTCACCTTCGAATTTCCCGCGATCGGTGTTCGGAGGATTCTATCCGGCTTGCGCATGCGAGACGTCCTCCGTATCGGGCAAAAGGTTTTCGAAAAAACTTGCTCGATTGTGCCTTCGGCGGATTTCATTGTTTACATATTCCTGTTGTTTCTTGGCCCACCTTTGGACGTAAACAGTGAAGCTTGTACGTGGATCTCCTTGAAACACCGAGCACGTTCGCCCCAAAGAATCGGCAGTAAACCGTGGATTCTTGAGGGGCACAGGCGCGTCGGCGCCGGTTACTGTGAGAAACAAGCAGCGTTAAGTAAGAGCCTTCCCGAGGTGATATTCTCCTGCCAGAAAACACCTTTCTAATACGCCGCGAAATAGCCGGCAGTCCAAACATCGTTGCGCTTATCTTATCGCGAGGAGATTCAAACTTCGGAAGGATGACGTCCCGTATGTACCTACAAGCCTGCGATAGACTTAGAATCCCGTCGCGGTCGACTTAGATGGTGCTACGTCGGAGCGGAGGGCCGAGCCTGAGGCGATCGTGACGAGATTCTTAAATCGGCCAGCCGATCGTGACCGTGCTCGGCGCTCGTATCTCGGTGCCGCGGAGCCAACCGGCATCGGAATGCACGGTTTCGCGGCGCGCCTCTCGCCTCGGCGACTAATTACGCCACGATTTAGGATCGTCGATCGAGTCAACGAAGACGTCGAGGCACGGGGAGAACGGGACGAAGCGTATCGTCACACGGATCGTTCGTAAGACCACCACGTTGACGCGGGGCGAGGAGAGGCGCGTGGCCGAAGACTTGACGAAGCGCGGCTCCGCGGGATACTTGCAGGAGGCGGCCAGTTCCTCCTACTCCCTGAGCCGTCAGGCCTCGCCGAAACCGAAAACCGTCCGGGTAAGCGCCCACCACCAGCGAGCAACCCGAGCATCGCTGTCCCGCGACAGAGAAACCTGACTTTCCCTCGTTAGCTTCTGCGCCTGGATCGCTCGTTGCCGTCGCTGCGTGCTTCCTCTCGATTATGCCAGCGATAGGGCGAGGTAGGACGAACGTTTCGGGGGCTAGAGCCCGCGCGGTCGAACATCGAAGGGCGAACCAAGCGGCAAACAACGTCGAGGCCTATGCACTACCCGAGATTTAGACGAGAGAGGAGAGAGTAGTAGGATCTCAGTGCTGTCCGACGTTGGGTCCGGAGCTCAAGCGTTGTCCCTCGGAAAGTAGGATTTTAGAGAAGGGACGGAGTTGAGGCGAAGGGCTCCATTCGTTGGACAGCATTGACGCTTTGATGCAGAGCGGCAAGGAGTGATTACTGATGAATTTTGTTTCTTTTTTGTTTGCACAGATATCGGACATTGTAGTGGGCCAGGAACCGAACGTAACCGCCCGAGAGGCCCTGCTAAGATGGGCCCGACGATCGACGGCGCGCTACCCTGGTGTACGCGTGACGGATTTCACTGGATCCTGGAGGGACGGGCTGGCGTTCAGCGCCCTGATTCATCGGAACAGGCCGGATCTGGTCGACTGGAGAGGCGCTCGTGCAAGTCAGCCACGAGAGCGGCTCGACCGGGTCTTCCACGTCGCGGAGCGCGAGTATGGCGTTACGAGGCTTCTCGATCCCGAAGGTAATTCCTCCGAGATCGATGGAGGTGTTCCTCTTCGCGCTTCGGCTAGCAACGGGGAGGCCATCGCTTGCGCAAGGATCTTTACGAGAATAGTCTCCGTTAACCTTTAACTGGTATCCTGGGGGTCGGTCATGACCCCAGACACGCTAAGTTCGCAGCAAAATTTTTGGTTCTCTAAGCTTGTAAACTGAATTTCTAATTAATTTTATAATAATAGTTTAACACGTCGAATGCCATGGGTGACCGGCGACGGGAAGATCTGTAAAAACACATTATTATAGTAAATGTCAATACTTATGAATTTTTCAAGACTGCCACCGTTACGGGAGTCACCGGTGACCCTCGGTAAGATAAATTCATTAAACATGATTATCCACCTCGATCTATCTGTTGTGGATAATATTTAAAAATAATGTGCATCGCAGAATAAGAAATTCACGGTGGAGCCACAGGCAATCCATGTAAAAGTAGCGTGGCATTCAACGCGTTAACTTTCTACGTTTCTATTATTTTATACGTTACCTAAGAACAAAATATTCATAGAGGTTGATCTAGTGTCGACTCTACAAATTTCTGTGTCCCCTTTTATTTGGGGTCTGCCACGACCCCGCTATACCAGTTACGTTTGAAAAAAGCTGTATAGCAGTTAAGGGTTAAAATGTCGAATCTGGTTAGAAAAACTCCTCGCGCAAGGTGTGACCTCCCTCCGCGAATTTCTCCGCGTCCCGCGTGTTTTCTCTTGCACCTTTTTTTTCTCTCCTCATGCACGGGACACGCTGCTCGACCGTTTCCTGCTGTCGCTTGGACCGTGACCGTCCCCTCCCGCCCTGCTTCTTCTTTTTCCCCGTCTCGCGTCTCCTCTTTTTTTTTTTTTGGAAAGGGGCGCAGGAGCCGGCAACTGGTTCGAGTGATCTGATTCACATTTTTTATTTCTTTCTTCCTTTACACAGACGTGGACACGCCCGAGCCGGACGAGAAGTCCTTGATAACGTACATCTCTTCGCTCTACGACGTGTTCCCGGAGCCGCCGGCCATCCATCCGCTCTACGACGCCGAGGCGCAGAGGCGCTCCGCCGAGTACAGGGAGCTGGCTAGCTCCCTCCACCTGTGGATCCGCGAGAAGATGAGCCTGATGCAGGAGCGGGCTTTCCCGCCGACCCTCATCGAGATGAAGAAGCTGGCGGCCGACAGCACCAAGTTCAAGAACGAGGAGGTGCCGCCCAGGTACAGGGACAAGCAGAGGCTCTCCTACATATTCAGGGACCTGCAGAAGTACTTCGAGGCGGTCGGCGAGGTGGACATGGAGCCCGAGTTGCACATCGAAGTGATCGAGAAGAACTGGAACCGCTTGATGATGCTGCACCAGGAGAGAGAGCAGGCGATCATCGACGAGATAAAACGGTAAGAAGAAACGCCGGCGAATCCGTCAAGCCCATTCGCTCCGGACTCGATTTTTTTCCTCCCTCCACCGCACTGTCGAGTTTTTCTTTCGTTGCACAGACTCGAACGACTGCAACGACTGGCCGAGAAAGTTCACAGAGAGATGAAGACCACCGACAATCGGCTGGAGGAGCTCGAGAGACGCGTGGAGGACGAGGCTCGGCGCCTCGATCGGCTTCATCCTCTCGAGGCCAAGCACGCCGTGGACCTTCTCGAGCAGGATATACGAAACACCGAGATACAGATTCAGAATATATTCACCGACGTGCACACTCTCACCGAGGGCAGATACAGCCAGGCGGCGGAACTTCATAAAAGGTAATCTGGATTTATTTATTTATTTATTTTGTACGGCTGGCCAGCATTTGGTAAAAGATAAAATATACATGAGCAGAATACGGAGATATGTGCAAGTGACGGGATGTAGTATACGCGATTACAAGATTAATTAGACAGACTTCCTGCGCATTAACATTAACAGCTTGTTCTTAAAAGACACGTTGGTGTTCGAGAAAAAGTCAACAGCGTGACATAGTGTTCCTGATTTCTCGATATTTTTCGCATCTCGAGAAATGAGAAATCAGATTATATTTCTCGAGAGATGAGAAAGCAGATTATATTTCTCGAGAATTCCCGAGAATTCTTAAGAAATTAAAAGAATATTGCAAAATTTATATTTCCGGAATAATCTTGATAATATTTATCTAAATTTTTATTCGTGTCTGACCTAGACAGAACTCGTGTAAATGAGAAAAAAAAACAGATATTAAATATAATTGATAAATTTATTTATTTAATATAAAATGTGAGCAAGGCGAAACATTACTTTTTTGTTTTAAAATAGTTTTTTCAAACGCACAATGCGTCTAATGCCGCGTCAGCCAATCTACTTCTTTTTTGTTATGACAAAATCTGTGGCTGTAGAAAAATTTCTTTCATTTTCAGTGGATGGTTGGTTTAATTGTATATAGAACATCGGCGATACGAAGAGAAAAGTTTAAAAAGTTTATAAACAATGGCGCAATTCTTCGTACATATTGCTAACATTTATTACTGAGTGTAGATGTGTTTATATGTTCACGATTAACACAATTTGAACTAACTGAAAATTCATTTCTAGAAACAAATGGGATTTATAATAATTTTCCTACGCTGAAGATTCTCGAGAAACACTGTACTTAATTTCTCGAGAAATGAGAAATAAGAAATTATAAAATTTCTCGAGAAATTCTCGAGAAGGAACACTAGTGTGACAGAACTTACTGGCTAAGTTACACAGGCGGTCTATGGAGTTATTCTCGTCGAAAACGAAGGTGTGACAAATGAAAAAGCGGAAAGCTCCTGAGATTCCTAGGCGGAGCATTAAGTTTAAATAATTCTAAGAACCCAGAGCTGTCGATATTATTATTTAGGTTGTTAAATTATTGTACTCGCTCTGAATGCTTCGGATCTGTCGGAGAGGCTTTCCCTTCTTCTACGCGTGCCTTGAAATCATGGTTTCTGTGGCACAGAGTTCAGAAGCTGCATCAACGATGGGTCGCCCTGCGATCTCTTCTCCACAAGCGTTTGGTGCAGCCGTTATCAGCCGTGTCGTTCCCGGTGGAGGAGCGCGTCGTCACGAAACACCGTACTACCGTCCACGAGACCCGATTAGTAGACACCAACCCCCATTTCCGTGCCCTGCACGATTGCATCGACTGGTGCAAGGCTAAGATCAAGCAGCTCCAAGAGGCCGATTACGGCTCCGACCTGCCCAGCGTTCAGAACGAGCTGGACGTTCACCAAAGGGAGCACAAGAACATCGAACAGTTCCATCCGAAAGTGGACAGATGCATGCAGTCCAAGAGCCACTTCCACGGGGAGGAGCTGACCCTGTACAGTCAGCACCTCGCCGTTCTTCAGAAGCTTTATACCGAATTATTATCGGCCTCTAACAAGAGGCTGTCCGATCTGGACACGCTGCACGACTTCATACAATCGGCGACCGGAGAGCTGGTCTGGTTGAGCTCCAAGGAGGAGACGGAAGTGACTCGTGACTGGAGCGACAAGAATTTGAACGTGCAGAGTATCGAGCAATATTACGAGGTATTTAGAATTTTGGTATCTTTGATTCTTCCATTTCCAAGAACAATTTCCCTGTTCCCTGTAACTCATCTGCGGTCTGAAAAGATTCGCTAACGCCTTTCCATTTTGTGCAAGCGTACATATGGATCTGGAATAGAGGTAATGGATATGAATGTTTTACGCAATTAGGTCATGGAGTATTCTCTGACAAGGAAAGATTTTGGATCCGGAAATTCAAAAAATTCTGAGACTTCGTGAATATGTATGGGATTTCTTCCTGATTACAAAGAAATTTTTATCGCTACCCAAATTCACGCTGGGGGGGTTGAAATTGATCCCTTAAATTCCGGCTATTTTCCGATTTTGTGTTATAACTCGCGAACTGTAAGAACTGTAAGTTACCAAATGATAGTCCTAATTAAAAGAAGTAACTTTGGTCTTGAAACTTTTTTCTTTCACAGATTTCTTGTTGCGAAATAAAATCGGGAAATAACCGAACTTTCAGGGGTTAATTTCACCCCTTTCAAGTGAATTTGGTCAGCAAACAAATATTGCGTTGTAATCAGGAGAGAATCCCCTACATATTCACAAACTTACAGATTTTTGTTGAATATCCAGGTTCGGGATATTCCCTCGTGAGTCTCTTAAGAACCTTTAATCCCCCAAATTATCACGTTTACAGTCCTTAATGAGCGACCTAGAGAAGCGAGAGATTCAATTCTCCGCGGTGCAAGACCGCGGCGAGGCTCTGGTTCTCCAGCATCACCCTGCTGCGAAGACGATCGAGGCGTACATGTCCGCGATGCAGAGCCAGTGGGCATGGCTCCTTCAGTTGACCCTCTGCTTGGAGGTGCACCTGAAGCACGCCGCCCAGAGCCAGCAGTTCTTCCGCGAGATCCAGCAGGCGGAGCAGTGGATCGCGAAGAGGGACGAGACGCTCAACACCATCTACTCCCAGTCCGATTTCTCGTTGGACGAAGGTGAGCGTTTGCTGAAAGGCATGCAAGAGCTCCGCGAGGAGCTGAACGGTTACGGCGACCACGTGCAGAAGCTTGTGGAGCAGGCGAAGGACGTGATTCCCATGAAGCAACGTCGACAGCCAGTCACCCGACCGATGCAGATCACTTGCGTCTGCAGTTACAAGCAAGTGAACGTAAGTCCGTGGGCGAGTCTCTCGTCATCCGTTCGTTAATAGCCCGTAGATTGAGCGGTTAAATTGGCTCGTTTCAGATGTCCATAGAGAGGGGAGAACAGTGCACGCTGTACGATAACTCTGGAAGGATAAAGTGGCGCGTGAAGAATCAGGAGGGCGTCGAGTCCCCGGTTCCAGGCGTCTGTTTCGCCCTCCAGCAACCGGATAAGGATGCCCTTGACGCGGCCGAGAGATTGCGACGACAGTACGATCGTAGCGTCGCGCTCTGGCAACGGAAGCAGCTGCGACTCAGGCAGAACATGATATTCGCGACCATCAAGGTGGTGAAGGGCTGGGACCTGCCGCAGTTCTTGGCGATGGGTCAGGACCAGCGAACCGCCATCAGGAAAGCGTTGAACGAGGACGCCGAGAAGCTGCTGTCGGAAGGGGACCCGGCTGACCCACAGCTGAGACGGCTGAAGCGGGAGATGGCCGAGGTGAACAAGCTGTTCGACGAACTGGAGAAGAGGGCCAGAGCGGAGGAGGAGTCGAAGAACGCGGGACGTATTTTCAACGATCAGGTTTCAGCGCTTCAGCAGGCACTCGACGAGGCCGAGAGAGTTCTGAACACTCGCATAGCTGCGCCGTTGCCCAGGGACCTGGACAGTTTAGAGCACTTGGTCCTGCAGCACAAAGACTACGAGCAGAGCCTTCGTCGCTTGGCGCCTGACCTAGACAGGGTCCAGCAGACCTTCCGCGGCATAACCTTGAAGACCCCAGCGATGAGGAACAAGCTGGACGCCGTTACTTCAAAGTGGAATCACATCCGGAACGCGAGCAACCTTTACGTAGAGCGACTCAAGTGCGTCGAGATCCTCCTTTCTAGTCTCGAGGAGAACACGACCGTGATCTCCGAGTTCGAGGTGAAGCTAGCCTCCTTCGACGAGTTGCCGTCCGACTTGAAGGGTCTGCAGAACGTCCTGGAGGACCTGAGGGTCCTCCAGAACGCGATCACTCAAGAGCAGAGCGCGATGGATCAGCTGAACGAGGACGCGCACAACACCAGGCGCCTCGTCGAGAAGTCCAGGCCTAGCCATCACGGTCCGCACACGGACATGGACAGACTGGACTCTGAGGTGAACCGCCTGAACGCCAGGTGGACGAACGTCTGCGGCCAATTGGTGGACAGAGTTCGCAGCGCCGAAGCGGCCTACAGTTTGGCTCAGCAACTGGAGCACGCCTACCGGAACGAGGTCGATTTCGTCGACGACTCCTACGCCAAACTGGAGGTGGAGAACGCGAAGGTAACTCGCGTGGCTTCCGGTACATCGTCCACCAGCTTCCCTTCATTGTACTTAATACCTCTCGTTCACCGTTTGCCCTCAGAATCTATTGAACAGAGTGGTGGAACGAGCCCCGGCGATCGAGGCGGTAAATGTGACCGGTGGTCGGTTGATTCGCGAGGGAAAGGTAAGATGAGACGCGACACGCTCGCGACTGGGTTACTCGCAAGCCATTTTAGGTAGGCTTAGTTAGCCTATTAGGTAGCCTTAGGTAGCCTTTAGCTTACGGTATGAACGCTTGCGTGAATGGGATACTTGCGTGACTTCTTTATACGTACAACAGTCCCCTGCGATATGTCGCGCGGTTTGTTTTCCCGCGTCGCGGTAATTTGTCGCGCGTTCTCCTTGTCGTCTGTCTTCCCCCATTGCCCGACGAGGCTCTGTCCGCCTCGGCGCCTAGATCCCCGTCTAGTTCTGCTGCTATGTGAAGCTGCCCCCGTCGTGGTCGCCGTGGATCGTCGCCTGTAGTTGTCATCGGCCGCAATCACGCTAGGAAAACTGCTACTGTTTGCGTCAATGTCACCGCTATCGTCACGTCGGACCTCTACTCTTCGCAGCCAACCATCGGCCCCTCTTTCAACGGGTGTTTGCCAGGGTCTTCTCGACGATCGACGGTCCTCCTGTCACCGGACGAGCAACGTACTCTAGATCTGTCGAGTTTCTTGAATTGTTTCCAGGGATCAAGGATCGCTGCATCGCTATGTACATTCTCGCTTTACGCGTCCGCCAAACGTCCGCTTCTGATATCCTGGTACACCGTAACTGCTGTACATACGGGCGAAGTAGGCTTGTCCCCGAGGCTAACGCTTGCAATAGAAAGGCTGCTGGCGGCTTCTCTCATTCGTTCGCGGTGGCAAACGAGCGTTCCTCGAAACCGGCGTGTTAATTCGAGCGATCGGTGCAGAGTCGAGGGCATTTAATACGCTACTTTGCTTGGAACACCTGACTTATCCTACACGATAATCGCTTCTAATTACACCTTTCGTGTTACCTCTAACTTTGCGCACCCGCCCTAAACGAATATCCCTGAAGCACGGTTAACCGATCGCTCGTGGTAAACGCGAGGCGTCGTAACGCTATGTACAGGGTGGGTGGTTCTGGAAACTGCGGTGCACCGAGGCCGAGTGAAGCTTCCATAAGCGAAGATAGAAGAAGCGAAATCGAAGGAGGATCGATCCTTTCCTCCGCTTCTTCCATCTTTAGCCCATCACAGTTTCAAGAATCTCCGCCCTACAAGGTGGAGGTGATTGCCCGCGCTTTTGCCCACGATGCTCACGTTGATAGACCAGCTCTGGGCTTGTGTTTGCGCAATTCTGCCAGGAGAAAGCCGCTTGAGAAATCGCTAAAATTACAGCGGGGGTACTAGGGGCGCTAAAGGGGATAGAAAAGGGGTAGCTACGCACAGGCGAGATCTAATACTTTATCCGCTAACCGTAACGGGCTAACCGAACTACCCTAGATCTACGGACAAAGGCTTCGAGCGTTCAAGGAACAGTTGGAAGATATCTGCCCGTCTATGGACGCCACGGTGAAGAAGCCCCGAAGAGAGTTCACCTCGACGGTGGACGACGTGGCGCGCGACCTCGACAGTCTCAACAGGAATTACACCAATCTAGTGAACGTTCTTCAGGAGCGAGTCAGGCAGCTGGCGTCGTTGCACCCCGAAGACACGTCCCTGCAGGTGAGTCTTTTCTACGTTACTAAAATTCTCATTAATTCTATGCGACTCTTTCATCTTGCGTTAACGAGGGAAGATCCCGAACCCGAAAATTCAAACAATTCTGAAACTTTGTGAATATGTAGGGGGTTTCCTCCTGATTACAACTAGGGCTGAGATTATTTGTCGAATTTTTCTGTATTTGAATACTTTAGTTGCTCAATTATTTGGCGAATATATTCGAATATTTAAGTATTCGAATACTATTCGAATATTTAACTGTTCGAATATCCAAGTGTTTGAATAGTATTCGAATATTTAAGTGTTCGAATATCCAAGTGTTTGAATACTATTCGAATATTGAAGTGTTCGAATATCCAAGTATTTGAATACTATTCGAATATTTAAGTGTTCGAATATCCAAGTGTTTGAATAGTATTCGAATATTTAAGTGTTCGAATATCCAAGTGTTTGAATACTATTTGAATATTTCAGTGTTCGAATATCCAAGTATTTGAATACTATTCGAATATTTAAGTATTCGAATACTGATGTATTCCGTGGCGTGAATTATAAATCAACATCGAATACTGATGTATCCGAATAGTATGGTGTGAAGTGGATCAAAATTAGCTTACAGGATTTCATCCTGACAAATGAACCTAAAGAACTTGAACACATCAATATTCGAATAGTATTCGAATAATTAACATTCGAATACTCAAATATTCCAAGTTTATTCGTAGCATTCGAATACTTGTAAAATATTCAAATATTAAATTATTCGAATAGTCCCAGCCCTACTAACAATGCAATTTTTGTTTGCTGCCCAAATTCACTCGAAGGGGGTGAAATTTACACCTGAATATTCGGCTGTTTTCCGATTTTGTGTTCTAACTCGCGAACTGCAAGAGATAGAAAAAAAGTTTCACGACAAAAGTTACTTCTTTTAATTAGATGCATCATTTGGTAAAAAATTATTTTACACTTCACGATTTACAACACAAAATCGGAAAACAACAGGATTTTCAGGAGTCCATTGCACCCCCTTAGAGTGTATTTGTTCAATAAACAAAAATTGCGTTGTAATCATGAGGAAATTCATTCCCCACATATTCACAACGTCTCAGAATTTTTTTAATTTTCGGTTTCGGGATCTCTCCTCGTGAGTCGGTCATAAAGAACCAAGAAATAAGCTTAAACAACGTTTCTCCTCGATCCATCATACTTTATTACCCAGATTGCAATCTCTGCACGCTCGCGAGTAGCCTTCCTCCCACCCACAAGCGTCCCGCAATCACGGCCGACCCACAAGGCCCACCGCGGCTCGGTAGCCCCTCCGCTACCGTGAAACTTTAATCGCTCGCGTGAACGGCGCAGCAAATTGGCAATGATTGCCACCCACCCGCGCGGCGCTCTCGCGTAGTTCGCGTCACTTACTCCGTTACGCGAGACCACCGGGGCGAGATTTTCATGGTTCCCGCGGGATCGATACGCCAGGCGTGTGCACCGTGGCTCGATAGGTGCGAACGAGCGACGGCGCAGAGCAGCAGCCCGCACAGCTGGCGCTGACCAGCGTTTTCGCCGTGCCGCACCGCCGACGCGTCTAGAGGTGCCGGCTAGTGTCAGCTCGTATCCGTTTATTACGCCGTTCCACTTGCAATATGCGCGTGGACGCCGGCCTTGGGCCCACCAACAAACCATCCACGCCCAACGTCAGGATCGTCCGAAAGGTACCGGTCGCTGGCGAAGGAACCGAAACCGTCGCGTGTCTGCTAGCATCGGGTGGGGATGGTGTCAGAGGCTGTTCTCCGCGATTACCGCAAACTATTTCCTCCGCTGTCACGTGGACGCTTGGTCGAACCACGTGTCAGCCGCGCAGTTACTCATCGATTACGTTATCCTCCAATTTTACGTGGGCTCCGAGGACGACGTGGTGGGGAAGCGGCTAGCAAGACGGGTGGACGCGCGGATCGAAGTTCAGAACAGATCGATCCGGCGCGTCTAGAGCGGTGATAAGAGATTCGGAGCGTCGCGGAATAACGCGCCCGTACGCGACTTTTGCACGCCGGTAAAGAGCGCCCGGTCGACCGGCTAAAAAAAGAATCTGGCTTTTCCGCCACGCGGCCAAGAGTTTACGAGTTGGCCGGCCAGCCAACTCGATGTTGGTCAGTCGTTGGGAGTTGCTCGCGGTGGATCGATCGTAGCCGCGATCGCGAGCATGCTCGCCGTTAGACAGTTTACTGACAGTGACAAGCCGATTCCACGCCCGTTACCGACCACGCTGGAGCTGGTGACATAAGGCTGTGTTGAAAGCGAACGTTTCAATCGGGGCTTGTGCGTGTCGCGCGGCTATTAATATCGTCGCGGTGATCCACAGTCATCCGGAGAGAGGGGATAGAGTGTTTTGTTGACGCGATGACACTAGATAGGAGAATCGTCAGCGCGGTAATTTTTCAACTTCATATTTTCCTGGTCGAAGGCCGATCGCCCCGAGGCGACTTGTTTTCACTGCTTACGCGTATCGAAAGGTATTTGCTCCGTATATGGGATGCTTGACGACCTGCATTCCTGGAGACGCGAGTCACCTGTGCGCTACGCCGATGATTGTCGCTTCTGGCAGTGATCTAGCGAAAACGTTTGCCCCGTTTTAATGGGCACTTTGAGGATTATTCAGCGGCGTGCTCATTTTCTATTTTAAAGCTCTATTTTAAATTGCTACACCGCGGCCGGTGCATTTAAGCAGGAAGTCTGAAACGCTGACCAAACCTGCGGGTTTCTGTTGAAATTTCAGCGCGCCCTTCAGGAGCAGAGGCCGCTCAGGACGTTCCGCACCGAGTTCAACATCTACGAGAGCAGCAGCAGCGAGGAACGTTACACTTCCACCACCACCCACTATACACAGTCGCAGTAAGTGAAGCTGGCAGAGATAAGGCGATTCTACGAAGCTTCAGCTTATAATTCTGTTGCTTCCCTGGACAGGTACAGCCTAGAGCGCCATGAGAAGACAGAGCGTACAGAGAGGACCGAGACGATCCTGTCTAGCGACACGACGCGTCGCTCCGGCTCTCGGGAGAGCGCCAACCTCGGCCAGGACGCTGTCACCGCCGCGACCAGCCACCCCGAGAGGGAGGACTCGGTCGAGCGGGAGAAGATCTCGCGGAAACGTGAGGACGAGGAGAGGAGGGTGCGGGCGGATGAGAGGGACGGGGCGTCCTGGTCGAGGGTGAGCAGCGGAAGCGGCGGCAGCGTGCACTTTAGCGAGATTAGGAGCGTTAAGAGGGTAGAACGGTTGGAGGAGGGTATAGGTACGGAGGACGTGATCGAGGTTAAGGGTATCGTTGATCCACGGACCGGGAACGTGTTGACGGTGGGCGAGGCGATCAGCCTTAGGATCTTGGACGTTAGGAGGGGTAGGATAGTGTGCTCGAGGGACGGCAGGCGTACCATGACGATAGAGGAGGCGGCCCGCGAGAAGATGATCGACGCGCGTCTCGCGGATTGTCTGCTGGGTCCGTGCGGCTTCGACGAGGAGGGACGGCCGGTGTCTCTGCTGGAGGCGATCCAGCGGGAGCTGTGCGACGCGGAGAAGACCGACGGGCCCGGGGACAGAGCGAAGGTAACTTACAGCGGGGCCACGGCCGTCGGCGTGGGAGCTGTTAGCGTAGCCGATGCGATAGAGGAGGGCGTAGGGGAGAGGCGTGCTAGCGCGATGGACCCGCGCACGGGCGACCTCGTTACGGAGGAGGGCGAGAGGCTGTCGGTAGAGGAGGCTCACGCGAGGGGTTACCTGGCCAAGCTGGACGTGACCGTGACGGTGAAGAGGAACGCGTTGCCGCTCACCGACGCGATAGCGCAGGGCCTGGTGGACGACACGCTCGGCCGCGTCCTGGACCGTGTCACGGGCGACAGTTACGCCCTCGACGAGGCGGTGGACAAGGGGATCCTAGATCCCACCGCGAGGGAGATCGTGGACGCCAGGAACGACACCAAGGTGACGCTCTTGGACGCCATGAGGCAGGGAATCGTCAACCCGAAGACAGGGAAATACATGCACGGCCTGACGATGGAGAGGCTGTCGTTGAAGGAGGCCCGTCGGAGGCGACTGATCGTCAAACCGATGACCCTTAAGGACTGTCGCGACTCGGAGATCATCGACGAGAGTGGCAGGATCACGAGCCCGGCGCACAGGACGAAGTTGACCGTCACGGAGGCAATCGAGAGGGGCGTCCTTGACGCGGACAGGTTGAGCTCGATCTTTGACGCGAGAACCGGGGAAACTGTCACCCTCTCCGAGGCGTTGAACCGTGGTCTGATTGATCCTGACAAGGCCACGTATAGGGACACGAATTCTGCGGAGGAGATGGCCATTTCGGAGGCTGTTGAGAAAGGCCTAGTCACTTCGCTCGCTCAGAAGACTATCTTCGACGTAGACGGATTCAAGGATCCATTGACCGGGGAGTACGTCAGCCTGAACGCTGCGCTGCTGAAAGGCCTGATCAGCTCCAAGTCTGGGGGTAGCTACATCGTCGATCCGAACACTGGGGAGACAGTTTCTCTGGCTGATGCTGAGGAACGAGGCTGCGTTCGACCGGAGGTTTCGGAAATGCTCAATCGAGGAATCGGGATTGTCGAAGAGGGCAAGGAGATCACGCTTCTAGAAGCCGTTTTCTCGGATCTTCTCGACCCTAAGACCGGCCTGCTGCTGGATCCAAGGACCAAGAAGCCAGTGGCCCTTGAGAACGCGATAAAGAGGGGACTCATCACTCCCGATGGCGCAGCCTTGCTCACTGGCTTGTTGAACGTCACTGTCACCACGCAGACTGTGACGAAAATTAAGGAAGCTCGCCAAGAAGAAGCTGAGGGAGTGTTCGAGAAGAAACCAACGGAGCAGAAACGAGGTCCCTCTGTGGATAGATCGATGGATCTCGATGATTCCTTCGAAACTTCGCTGAATAGTGTGCCCAGAGCAATTGGCACCACTACGACCATTATCGCTAAGGATCGCGTAGTCACTTCCTCGGAAACTGTAGTCAAAAGTAATTCAGTAACCCGAACAACGGACAGAGTGTCCCCAGAGGACGATAGAAACGTTGTGAAGCTATCCTGGTCCAGTCGACGGAAGGATCCAGATCTGGATCAAGACACGAGCAGCAGCGTCGATTTTACAGCCGACAGAGTATCCAAGGAGGAAAGTCTCTCAACAGAGAGGCGGGTGTTCGAGCTACCCACCGACGGATGGTCATTATCCGAGGCGATCGATCGAAAGTTCTTCGACCCCACCACGGGTCTCTTCATAATCCCCGGGACGGACAGACTGGTCTCCTTCGAGGAGTGCGTGAAGCTTCGAATAATAGACCCCAATTCCAGCTTCGTGATCGACCCGCACAACGGCAGGAAAGTGTCCTTGCTGCGCAGTCTGGAGAAGAATATCCTCGACTCAACAGGACACTACGCCAATCCACACAAAATAACGATGAAGGAGGCGATCAGCCAGGGTCTAATAATCCTCGAAGGCAGGCATCACGAGGGCGACAATTCTCAGCAGAGGCTACTACGAATCACCAAGGTATCAGGCGAGCCAGACAAGCTAGAGTTATCCAGGGTGGACGATCCATCCAAGCAACTAGAGATCAAAATTTCCGAGACTAGTCAGTCGATACCTGATCCTGTACGCGTCTCTCGAGGCCTAATTTACGACCCAAGCACCGCTCTGGTCATTTCGACCGAGACTGGAAAGTCTGCTGAGCTGATGTCGGCCCTCTCCGATGGCACATTGCCACCTGAGGTGGTGGTCGTTAAAGATCCAATTACAGGGAAGGACGTAGGCATAGTGGAGGCTGTTCAACGCGGCATCATCGACTCTGAAACCGCCGAGTACAAGGTCGACGAGAATAGGAAGATCTCGTTGCTGGACGCGGCGAAGTTCGGTATAGTAAGCGTAATTGGCTCGCCTCTTGTGCCTGTCACATCCTCCACGCCCATCACCGACACTGCAGTGTCCCAGAAAATAGACACAGCCCTCAGCAAGGAATCGTCGCCAGAACAGGAGGAGATCTCCGTAATGGGCAAGCCTTCAGCTTCCGCCTCTGCCTCTGAACTGGACTCTGCCATCGGTTCCACGTCCATAATGGATTCCGTGACCGATCTGTCGCCAACCGCAGCGACCAGCGAGGAGCACTCAGTGTCGAGGACGGAAGGGGAAGCCGAGCCAGAGGTGGACGCGAAATTCAAGACCAAAATCAGCTTCGAGCCTAAATACAGGGTGTCTGTCGGGAAGGCGGCAGTGTCGCAGGACTCTGACGGAGAAGCCAAGCCCATCGTGCTGCAGAAGATGAGGAAGAGGGTAGTGAAGGCGAAGGAGGCTCTGGAAACTGGGCTAATAGACGCGGAAACGACTGAGATCTTTAGTAGTAAAATGACAGTGGAGGATGGCAAGGCTGTCACGTTATCAGAAGCGATTCGTAGCAAGAAGATAGACGCCGGGGCAGGGAAGATCGTCGATCCTCAGAGGGGTGACGTCCTCAGCATCGGCGAGGCAGTGGAACGTGGGATCTTGGACCCAGAGACTGCAGACGTTCTGGTACCCTTAGCAAAGAGTCTGTCGATCCCTGGTCTGTATAAACAGGGTCTGCTGGACCCTGAAGGGGGCAAGGTGGTTCACCCAGAGACTGGGGCGCACCTGACACTCAGAGAGGCCATTCTATGCGAAATAGTCGACCCCCTTTCAAAGTTAACCTGCTCGAACGGTCGCACGGAGACTCTTCGGAACGCGATCGAGAGAGATCTCGTGGATCCAGAGAGATCCCTGATAAAAACCACCGCGGGAGATAGCGTCAGTCTGGTGAAGGCCGTGGAGAGCAACGTGTTCGCAGAGGCGGATAAGGATCGCGAGCAAATACCACCAGCTGGAATGACTTTCGCAGTCGCCCTCGAACGAGGTCTGATAGACTCTACCGGCAGAGAGATTCGGCACCCGATCACGGAGGAACGACAGCTACTCGAGGATGCCATCAAGGGGGACTTCATAATGTCGCTGCCTTGCCCCGTAGCTTCTGACAGCATGGAGGTGACCAAGGCGCTAGAAGCTGGCCTAATCGACCGAGAAAAGGGTGTCTTCGTTCATCCAATGACTGGCACACCGGTGCCCATTCTAGAAGCCATTGAGTCTGGGTTACTAGTAGTGAAACCTTCAGCTGCCAGTGCGTCAGTCACCGTCACCACCAGCGGCGTCACTGAAACAGTCACCTGCTATCACACAGTCACAACCAAGACCGTAGCAATCATGCCAGGTTACGCCTTGGTAGGCCCCACTGAGGTGAGGAACATTGAGACTGGAGAGGTCATTAATATGGAGGAGGCTCGTCGCAGGGGAATCGTCCGAGACGAGTCAGAGACGAAAGAAGAGTTCACTACTAAGGACATTAAAATGGCTTTCGATGATGCTCTTCAGAAGGGCCTTCTCGATATCACTGCTGGAACTTACACCAATCCTACGACGGGTCAAGCGATGCCTATTCAAGAAGCCATTGAAAACGGACTTCTGGATATCTCCTCTGATCGTCCTGAGTCGGGGAACACTGCCACTCAACGAATCGAGCAAGTGTACGATGAAGAAACTGAGAGATTTTTGGATCCTGACACTAAGAAGTCTTATACTCTCACTGAGGCGATGGAAGTTGGGTTGGTCGATCCGAATACTGTACTGTATGATACTAGGACTGCTGAGACTGTTACTACTAAGGAAGCTGTAGATAGAGGGATCATTGATCCTGTTACGGGAAAGACGAAGGGCGAGCAGGGGCGTGGAACGGTTTCCCTGAAGCAGGCAGCGAAATTGGGGCTCCTGGCAGTGGTCGCTGCGCCTGTTCTTGCTGGGAAGGCGGTGTACGACGCTGTTGCTTCTGCGAGCAAGGATAAAGGTAGACAGGTGCAGAGAGAGGAAACTGTGAAGGTCTCGCATGTGAGAGAAGAGCGGAAGATTTCTTCGAACAAGCAAGAGAGAGTATCAGAAATGGATGGGAGTTTTGTGGTCACGTCGATGGTACCAGGGAAGCCAGTGGAGAGATTGATAGATGAGGTGAAGAAGGAAATAGTGGAAGAGTCTTTGAAGGCGCAGGAGGGAGTAGGAAAAGTGAAGGAGGCGTTAGAGGTGGAAATTCAGACGAGAGAAACGGAAGAAACTTTGAAGCAGAGAGTTCAAGAAGTGAAACCTGAAGAGCCTTCTGAGACGAAGGTAGAAAAGGAGGAATTACCAGCGGCCAAAGTAGACGAAGTACACGATCACAAGACACCAGAAGGAGAGATCAAAGTGGTGGAGAAGATTGAGGAAACGAAGGAACCTTCAACGTTACCAACTCAGACGCCGAAAGAAGATTCAAAACTCGAGGTGAAAGTAGAAGAATCGAAGGAACCTCCGAAAGAACCAACTCAGACGCCGAAAGAAGATTCAAAACTGGAGGTGAAAGTAGAAAAATCGAAGGAACCTCCGAAAGAACCAACTCAGACGCCGAAAGAAGATTCAAAACTGGAGGTGAAAGTAGAAGAATCGCAGAAACCTCAAAAAGTACCAACTCAGGTACCAGAGGAATTATCTAAATTGGAAGAAAAGGTGGAAGAACCGAAGGAATCACCAAAAGTACCAACTCCGGCACCAGAACAACCATCGAAATTGGAAGAGTCGAAAGAACTGCCAAAGGTCCCAACTCAGACGCCGAAAGAAGATTCAAAACTGGAGGTGAAAGTAGAAGAATCGATGGAACTTCCAAAAGTCCCAACTCAGGCACCAGTAGAGCAACCGAAATTGAAGGTAGAAGACAAGACACCGAAGGAACCTTCAAAATCACCAACCCAAGTGGAGAAACTAGAAGAACCCTTCAAGGTCCAAGCCCACATAGAAGAAAAATCACAGAAGCCCTCAGAACTCGACGGAGACACTCGCACAGAAAGGGAGTCCTCAGAGGAATCCGAAGGATTGTCGCCGGACGAAGATCGCGAAAAGGAATCCGAGATCGAGCCTGAAGAACCATACAGAAAATTCACGATCGAGGTGACACCCGACTTAACATCTCGCGACCTCGTTTGCCGTGGTGCATTCGACCTGGAAAAAGAGAAGTTCATGGACCCTGAGACCGGAGAAGTGGTCTCCTTCAACGACTTCGTCCTTGACCTCGGGATCTTCGACCCGGACGAGGTTCTAGTGAAAGATTTATCTTGCAAAACGGGCGACAGGTTCGTGTCCCTCCGCGAGGCGATTGGCAAGCCTCTGGTGGACAGAAACCTCGGCAACATGGTCGATCCGAAGTCAGGCAAGAAGATTCCCTTCTTCGAGGCGGTGAAGCTAGGCTTGATCAAGCAGAAACCAGTCAAGCAAACAGAATTAACCCAGGCAATTGGCGAGGAAGGTTTAAGTCTACGGAACGCGGTTGAAATGGGTTTGCTCGACCCATCGACTTGCGAGGTTCGCGACCCAACGACCAACAAAACAATGAGATTGAACGAAGCCATCGAAGTGGGACTGATCGACCCCAACTCCATCAGCATTCGGGACCCTGTGAAAGACGAGGTCTCGTCTCTTCAGGAAGTGCTGGAGTCTGGGGGAAAGGTGGACGTCGAGGATGCTTTCGTGAAAGGGCTGGTCGTCCCCGAGTCACGCAAGCCGATGTCCTTGGAAGCAGCTATTAGAAAGGGTCTCTACGAAGAGGACACAGGTAAAATCCTGGACACGTTGACTAGCCAGTCCATAGACGTAGAAGAAAGCGTACGCAGAGGAATAATCGACGCCTTCATCAGCGAGTGCGAGGACACTAAAGCGGGAACGTTCCTCTCTCTGGAGGAAGCTCTAGGTGGAGAGTCTAGATTGCTGGATGCAAGTACAGGTCGATTAAAGGACACCAAAGCTGGTGAACTGCTACCTCTGAACATTGCCCTCGACAGAGGGATGATCGTCACCACGGGTTTCGTTCCTTCGTTAATCGAGGCGATCGTTTATGATTACTACAGCCCAAGAACCGGCCTGGTCGCTAATCCCAGGACCGGGGAAGAGACTACCTTGAAGGAAGCGCTGGTAACTGGTTACGTTGACGGAGAGACAACGATGGTGAGGGACGATCGAAACGACAGGGTGCTGCCCTTGCAGCAGGCCGAGGAGAATCAGTTGATCGATCTCGAGAAGGGAATCCTAGTGTCTCCACATCCTATGACACTAGACGTCGCCCATGAAAAAGGCTTCATCCTCAGCACAGTGAAGCCTTGGTCCCTGCAGGAAGCTCTGGCTCACCAGACGTACGATCCTCGGAAGGGGACGTTCGATATAGACGGTTCCAGCTACACCCTAGAGCAGGCGCTGGAAATTGGTTTGATCGCCAAAGACAGTCCCTCCGTGAAGGATCCAAGGAACAGCGAGATCATATCCCTCGGCGAGGCCATCAAGCAGGGTCTGATCGACCCGAAAACCGCCACGGCCATCGACCCGTCCACCAGTTCTCCTCTATCCCTCACGGACGCCCTTGATCGCGGACTGATAGTCCCAGCGAAGCGCAAGATCTCGCTACCGGAAGCTGTCTTCAAGGGGTTCTACGAGCCGACCACCGGCCGCTTCATCGTCCCAGAGACGAGAGAGAAATTGCCAACCGATAGAGCCATCAAAGCTGGAGTGATCGATCCCAGCACCGCGCTGGTGGTTCGCCAGCCGGATGGCAGGGCCATTACCTTCGACAAGGCTATCAAAGAGCTGATAGTCGATCCTAAGACAGGAACGGTGACCAACGAGAAGGGTAAGCCTGTCGATTTCCGCGAGGCTCTGGAGCGCGGCTTGCTATTGGAAGCGCGGCGACCGATGACCTTCAGCGAGGCCATTTCCAAGGGAATCCTCGACGAGAGGACGAACATGTTCCTCGATCCTCAGACAGGCGTCTACCTGAGTCTGCTCGAGGCTATCCAGAGGAACCTGATAGACGCTGACTCCGTGACCGTGAAGGACGACAGGAGCGGCTTCCGCGAGAGGATCTCGCTGATGGAGGCCATCAGAGGAGGCTACATCGATGGTTCCACCGGCAGCGTGAACGTCACCGCTGACACTGACATGTCTCTTCAGGAAGCCTACGACGCCGGCTTGATCGTCGACCACAGAGCAGCGGTGTCTCTGCAGCGGGCGATCCACCAGGGGCTGTACGACGAGCAGACGGGGAAGATCACCGATCCGAGCACCGGAAGAGCGGTCACTCTGCACGAGGCGATGAGGAACTGCGTGGTCAGCCCCACGCTTCCTTGCTACTGGGACAGGCGAGCGGATAGGCTGCTCTCGTTGGCGGAAACCTGCCGCGCGGGAGTGATCGACAGGCGGTCTGGGATGTTTAAGGAACCCGGAGCGAATAGATCGGTGTCCCTGGCCCTGGCCTTGCAGCTGGGCCTGATCGTTGACATCGAGACGGCGGAGTTCAGCCTCCACCAGGCGATCACGATGAACATCTACGATCCTTCATCGGGGAGATTCACGCACCCTTCTAGTAATCAAAAGCTCACGCTCGCCGAAGCCTGTCGAGCGGAGCTGATAGATCCTCTTACGTCCATCGTTCGAGGTGTTAGCTCCGATCGGTACATGCCACTGTCCGAAGCCATCTCTGCGGGGATAATCGACGACACTCGCGGCACCTACAACTCGCTGGCAGAAAACGAGCCTCCTATCGATCTCAAAGAGGCTGCGAAGAGGGGACACATCGTTCCTTCGAAGCTGCCGCTTAGCATCGAGGAAGCAGTCACCAGCGACCTTTACAGAAGCCAGGCTGGAACGTTCGTCGATCCTAGAACGAACGAGAGCCACGATCTGACGCGCGCCTTCGACGTGGGCCTCCTCGATCCCGACACAACCGCCTTGAAGGACACAACCACCGGGCAAATCACATCCATCCCCATGGGCATCGAGAGCGGCGCCATCGACGTGGCGCACGGCAGAATCCTCGATTCCAAAACGAAGCGCGCTTATCCCATCAACGTGGCTCTAGAAAGAGGCCTCCTGGTCACCCTCGAGAAGCCACTGACCACTCAGCAAGCGCGCATGAGCCTGACGCGCAAGGACGAACCCTCTCGACGGGAGTACACCCTCCAGGAGGCGATCGACAATCGCCTCCTGGACCCCAACGCCGCCGTGATCAGGCACCCGAAGACCGGCAGATTCGTCGCGATAGGCAACGCCCTGGCGGACGGTGACCTGGACCCAGCCAGCAGAGGCTCGATCCAGTCCACCTCGCCGAAAACCTCGGAGGGCAGAATCGCCCCGCGGTTCGTTCGCTTCGGGGACGTCCAGGTGTATTTCATTCAGCCTCTGAGCTTCGAGGAGGCCGCTGAGAAGGGCCAGCTGTCCCTGGAAAGCGGTAAACTGACGGACCCAGTGACCGGCGAGCCGGTCACCTTGAAGGAAGCCGTCGGCCTGGGTATCGTGGACTCCGACTCGGCGCTGATCAAAGATACCAAGAAGAGGAAGCTCGTTAAGCTGGCCGAGGCGTTCAGGAAGGGTCTGATGGACGCTGAGAAAGGGAACGTCCTGGAGACTGAGACCTCTAGATTGTACCCGCTCTCGAGGGCTGTCGAGGCGGAGCTTTTGATCACCCCTAAGAGGGGCCTGTCCTTCATCGAGGCCCTGCAGTTCGGCCTCTACGACGCCGCGACCGGCGGCTTCAACGATCCGTTCCGCGTCGCGTCCGCGATAGACCCCGCCACGCTGAAAGCGGCCATCGACTCGGGCTTGGTAGATCCGTCCAGCACAGTGATCAAAGAACCCGGGACCGGTAAAATCGTTAGCTTGTTAGAGGCAATTAACGCCAAGATAGTTGATCCTATAGCGGGCAGGCTTATCGAAGACCCATCGGGAAAGAGCCTTGACCTCGCGAAAGCCCTGGAGCACGGTTATATTCTCACCGCAGAAGCTAGGGTAAGTGGCACTCTTTCTCGCCTGTTCTTCTTCCTCTTTCACCTCTCGATCTTGCTGGCACACTTCGTCGTCCTTCACGACGCCTCCTGGACCGGTGCACGCGAAACCTCCTTCTTCCTCTACTCGATTCTTTACGGTGTTCTGAACAATTACAGCGAACAATCTCACCATCGGACCGGCAGGTGATTTCATCCGTAATTTAATTCTCCCTAATGGGTTTCCTGGGGAATCTTACCTAAACAAACGAAGATGGGATTTTAGATTGATCCCATTTAATTATTAGCAAATTTCTATTCTACGATAAAAGCGTTCTGTTCCAATATCCGAAGCACAGAAGAGGATTTCGCGTGCACCAATCTACCGTAACCCCACTAAGCTATCCCTCCCTTATTTTTTGTTTTTTCTTTTTGTCGATCTGTCTCGATTTTCAAGCTTCTTCTTTTATTTTTGTCAACATCTTTTTGTTTTTTTTCCTCTCTCTCTCTCTCTCTCCCCCCCTGTTCTATCATTTCCTTTTCACTTCTAATCACTCACTCTTAACCGCTTGCCAGAGGGTAATGGATCGTTACGTTAATTGTACGCTTACGATGCATCCACGTCGTCTATCGCTCTACGTGTGCGACGATAGCCGGCGTTCTGTCGCGACATTATCTCGCTATCAATGCCGACGGTGATGCTTGTCGGTAGAGGCAAAAAGTAAAAGACTGTAGCAAACAGCGATCGTAACCAGCATCGAGCACACCAAACTATCAGGCATCCTGCATGGAGAACCCCTCATAGAGCGTGCCACGAATACGTTCCCATAGCCAAGTAACCGAGACAGTAACACGTTCGGGCAGCATGTCGCGGACGTGTCGAAGCGTCCGATAAACGCGGAGCACCAAGCTGCATGGCTGAAAGACACTTGGACAGTCGGCGAAACGAAGGGAACGCTAAAAAAAAAAAAAAAGCCGGTTCGCTTCGCGTGGGGCGCTCCTCCTACTTACTCCTTTCGTTCGCACTCGCATCTCATCTACACCAGGATCGCACATCATTCCACCACTTCTCGTTTCTTCCACGTAACAGGGGGCTAATGTCGCGTGCACTAATCAACGCGGTGGTCGTTCGAACAGAAAGGGCGAGAGACGATAATCTCCGGTGAAACGCATAATCCTCGCCGTGCCGCGTAACGTTAACTAAATGGAATTCTCATCGGTCCCGCCAGATCGCATCGGCAATGCTAACTCGATCGTAGTATTAATCGCGTAACGTTTGTCTGTAATCTGCACGTTGGCTAGCCGAGCGTTTCACGCTTTCCTTCGATGAGCTTCTCGAGGTGCTCGGGAATTGGTATCGTTTCGCGATCGACCCCCTCGCCTGCCGAGGCATTCATTTGAAGTTTCACCGTGTCGAATTGAATCCTTACGCCGACAAGAGACGAGACATTCACCCTCATTACCATCTGATCAGAGAGGAAAGCTTGGAGAACCAGCCACCACTGTCATATGTTCTGTCGAACCTCGTAAGCTAGGGGGTTGATTGAGATCGGCGTGATTGTAGAAGCAAAGCGTGAGACAGTAACGCAATGATGTGTATTAAACATTAACGGGTGATCATGCCACCGAGGAGGTCGTTAACATTTTACACAACGATCGAATCGTCAGCGACTAGTCGTTCAGTGCGTAGCCGCGTGTTACGTGCGACCGCATGCATCGACCAGGTGTTCACCATCGAACGCACGCAACCCCCCCCCGTTTGTCAGAGTAATAACAAAATAAGAGATACGGCCCCGTTTAATTTTATTACACAGTCGACCGAGCATCTTGATTTTTGACGACGAATCGCACACGACTTATGATTTTAATTCAGCCAGATTTCTTATACATTTTCCTTTGTTTTTTCAGGTATTATCGTATTCGTTCCCCCGTTCTAGCACGTGTTCACGGAGCTCTGTCAGAGCCCCCATACAAAACCCTCCCCCTCCCCCCACGAACAGAACCCGACCATCGATCTCCATAATTCGCGCGAGCCACCCTTCCATTCTCGATTTCATTTCAGTCGCCACACGTCTCGACCTTTATTTCAGTTTTGTATAAAACCTTGCTTGTGGACGCGTCCGTACTGACGAGAACGCGGCTTCCGTTCTGTGCCCCTCGTTCGCTTGCGACTGCATATAAGGAAAAACCACGTACGGGACGAGTATGCAGTTCGATTACTCGCTGTGCAGATCAATCGGACCTCTGGGTTCTTCTAAAACTGTGTTTTGTTTTTTTTTTTTATTTACATATATACGTATACAATTAATTATTATTATAACGTTTGTCACGTTGTTTGCGTTCCAAAGTGTGTGTATGTGTTCTGCATGCGTGAGATACGTTTTTAAGCTTACCATGTTCCCTGTTTTTTTTTATTATTTTATACTCACCCTCGTTTTAATCCTTACAGAGAGACCGCCGTTGGTAAGGGGGCGGTTTTTTCCGTCATGTCTGTTAGATATTAAGAGGGCACGTTAGAGGATAAGACTTTTTCTAAGAGCGCGTTTGTCGCCAGCTGCGATTACTGCTAACGCCGGCCACCCTTCTCTGTTGCGAATCATTGTAGCAAGCGGTCGAGGAGAAGTACAAGCTTTGCGACGAAACGTCCTCGAGGCTGTTGCAATGGATATCGGAGGTGGAGGACAAGCTGGCCAACCAGGACAACGTCAAGGAGGACGTCGACCAGCTTCGGAATCAAATAAACGCGATGAAAGTAAGGGCGTTGCTAATTTATTTAATTAATTTAATTTATTTAAGTATATCAACGGGGTAAACACTTTGTTATAAAAAGTATAAATCGTAGTCGCACAAGCACGGAACAAATAATTAGGAAGTACAAAAGAAAAATAATTAAAAGAAACAAAAGCAGAGAAGTAAGCGCAAAAGAACCATTGATTATCAAAATAGATATAAAAAAAATCATAGTAATAGTAACAGCAGCAAGGATAATAGTAAAAGTCAAGGGGAATGGGAACTACGAACAGCGATCAGAGCAGAGTGATTGAAGTAATTATAGGAATTATCGAAGAAGTCAACGGAGTTACAATACCGATTCGAAGTTATTAGAAGTCGATTAAGATTATTATAAGAGCCATAGAGTGTTTGATGAGACTCAGGAAGGAAGAGAGTATGTTATCTCATTGTTAGACAGCGTGTACGATGTCTGGGTGATGTTGCAAAAGCTGTTGAGTTAACAAGTCTGATATTTCCAGGAGATCAAAGAGGACCTCGAGGCCCACGCTCGCCCAGTCTCCTCCTGTCTCGATCAAATTCGTCAGGTGGTGCTAACAGGCGGGAATGTACTGTCCAGCGAAGAAGTGTCCACCTTGGAGAGGAACGGTCGATCCCTGAAGACCAGGTTCGACAGAGCCTCGGATCGTACGGAGCGGATGGTGAGGCGGTTGATCGCTGCCAGAGACGAATTGGTCAAGTTCAAGTCAGTATCGCGATACGAGTGGCCCCTCTTCTTTTCAACCCTCTAAGAATTACCTTTCTTCTCCTCAGGAACGAGTTGTCCACCTTCTCCCATTGGCTGGACAACGCCAGGCGAGTGCTGGAAGAGAAGGAGCACTCCCTGTCCGATCTAAATAGATTGAACAGCAGCACCGACGCTACGCGAGACTTCATCAGCGACGTTATAGCGCACCAAGCTGACCTTAGATTCATAACGATGGCGGCGCAGAAGTTCGTCGACGAGAGCAAGGAGTTCCTTCATGTCCTGAACGAGTTCCGCACCAGTTTACCGCAGAGACTGCCCCATAAAGAGCCAGTGGCCAGTCAGGACTCCCCTGTCCGCGGCGAAGTGTCCATCGTCACTGCTCAGTACAAGGATCTGCTTTCACGAGCGAACCTCTTGTCAGACAAGCTCTCTGGCGTCGGAGGAAGGCAGCGGGATTACAGGGAGGCCTTGGAGAAGGCCAGATCCTGGCTGAAGGAAGTGGAGCCCAAGGTTCACAGGGTCATCTCCGAGTCGATCGCTGCGGAGCCTAAACAGGTGGAGGACCAGCTGAGCAAGGCGAAGGCGCTGAACAACGAGATGCTCGCTAATGAACGGCTGGTGGAGAACGTGAAGGTGACTGTCGAGGCACTGCTGAGGTCCCTGGACGGGCAGTTGACACCGAAGGAGGTCGACGAACTCGAAGAACCCGCGAGGGCTCTGGAGGATAAATACAAACAGCTGACCAACGCTATTGGAGAGAAATGCCAGGAACTGGACGCGGCTCTGGTTCGAAGTCAGGGAGTACAGGACGCGCTGGACAGTCTGGTGTTGTGGCTGAACAACATTGAGAGCCAGTTCAAGTAAGTAACAGGGTTCGTGGTGTTCTTTCGAGACTCAGAGTGAACATGGATCCTTTGCTTTTTTGTAGGAACATTCAACGGCCAGCGAGCTTGCAGAAGGAGCGCCTAGAAGAGCAGCAAAGGGACCAGCGGCTTCTTCAATCGGACCTAGACAGCCATCGCCTGAGCGTAGAAGCCGTCGCGAGCAGTGCGCGAGATCTGCTCACAAATTCGAGCAACGCGAGGATCGCGAAGCGCATAGAAGGGAAGCTGAAGGATGTCCAAGGCAGGTTCGAGAAGCTGATGGACAAGTCGCTGCGCAGGGGCGAGTTCCTCGACGAGATCGCGCAAGCTCTGGGCGACTTCCTGGTCGAGACCGCGAAATTCGACAGCTGGTACGCTCACATGATCGAGGCCCTCGAGTCGAGGGACTTGAGCAAGCTGGACGTCGGCGAGTACGAGAGCAAAATGGCGAACCTGATGGACAAACGTAACGACCAAAGGGCGAACCTCGACGATCTGATTCGGAACGGTAAGAGCTTGATCTCGAAGAAGGACGTGACCGACGTCGCTCCTATCAGAGACAAGATCAAGGCCCTCGAATCCCAGTGGAAGGAAGTGAACAATCTGATCGACGAGAAGCAACGGCTCAGTAAATCCAGAGCTGAGCAATTGTCCGCGTACGAGAAGCTCCGCGATCAGGTGATCGATTGGCTGACGCGCACGGAGAATAAAGTGCAGGGGCTCGAGCCTGTCGCCGTGGATTTGGACAAGCTGAAGAGGCAAGTGGACGAATTGAAACCCATCCAGAAGGAATACCGCGATTATGGTAATACCGTGGACAAGGTGAACGACCTTGGAATCGCCTACGATGGCTTGCTGAAGGAACGCACCGAGAGTCCAACCCGTCGACGTGGTAGCACCAGTCCGACCAAGAGACCAGGTACATATCAGTCATCTCCGTTACCATATTTGTCGTCGGCACTGCTTAGCAACTGACGTCTCCCTTTCTTCACTCTCTCACGGTCATTTCTACACCGGCCACTGATCATTCACCGCTATACTCACACATCTTGTCACCATTTTTTTTTGTAGTACGACGAATGTCACAAGACGGTCGCTCACCATCTCCCGCTAAATTGTACGCCGCTCAAAGTCCGGTCTCTCCAGGTGGTAGCAGCGGGTTCAGCAGCCGCCGGTCCAGTCAGGACGGTTTCCATCTGGAGGATCTGTCCCCCGTTCAGCAGCAGCTTTCAGAGATCAACAACCGATACGGATTGCTCGGCGTCCGCTTGACCGACCGACAGACGGAATTGGACAACGTCAAGGACGAGCTGAGGAGGCACATGGACAACTTGAAGACCCTCTCTCAGTTCCTCGAAAAGGTAACGCTTCAGATTCGATGTTTTCAATCCTCGGAATTCTCGGGAAACGTTTGCAAGATGTTCGGTTCCTCAGATTCAGCGACAAATACCCAAGGAGAGCATGCCGAGCACGAAAGAGGAAGCTGACAAGACGGCGAAGCAGATCAAGACCGTGATCGAAGAGATGTACGAGAAGCAGTCGTTGCTAGATACCACCAGAACTCAAGTGCGGGACTTGGTTAGGCGCAAGAAGGGGGCAGATGGCGTGGACAGGTTGAACGACGAGATGGAAGACGTGACCAGTCGATGGAGGTCCTTCAGCGAACGGTGCAAGGACAGGATAAAGTTCTTGGACGACGTGAAGGACTTCTACGACACGTCCGAGGGTCTAGTGTCGTGGCTGGGGTCGAAGGAGAGAATGTTGGGCGCGCTGGGGCCCATTTCAGCCGATCCTAGAATGGTCGCCAGCCAGGTGCAGCAGGTGCAGGTTCTGCGCGAGGAGTTCCGTACTCAGCAGCCTCAGTTGGATCACCTGGTTCAAGTTGGAGAGAGCATACTCTGCGTGGTAGGAATCGATTCCACGGACGGGCAGAGGACCAGTAACAAGTTGAAGTCCATCCTCGACAAATGGTCCGATCAACTGGGTAGGCTCGACGAGAGAGCGCAGAGCCTAGGCGACGCGGTTGACACCAGCCGCGAGTTCGACGCCAGTTTGAACCGTTTGAGGGACGCGTTGCAAGGCATCTCGGACAATCTGGACGAACTGACCCTCGAGAAGGACCCTGAGGATCAGCTGCGTAAGATCGAGAACCTTGAGCGACAGTTGGAGGGCCAGAGGCCGCTGCTGGCGGACGCTGAAGCGGCTGGCGAACAGCTCTGCGAAGTTCTCAGCGACCCAGCTTCCAAGTCTGAGATTCACGGGAAGCTGGCCGCGGTTGGTAAGCTGTACAATAATCTGCAGAAGAAACTAGACCATAAGAAAGCTGAGATCGAAGGTAACTTGCGCGATGGAAGACAGTTCGAAGCCTCCTGCACTAAGACACTGGGTTGGCTCGCTGACGAGCTCGGTAACATGTCTGAGAAGCTGTTGGTGTCTGCTGATCGAGATATCTTGCAGCAGCAGCTCGACCACCACGAGCCAACGTACAGGAACGTGATGGGCAAAGAGCACGAGGTCATCATGCTCCTCAACAAGGGGCGCGACATGCTCACGCGGTCTCAGAAAGTCGAGAACAGGTCTCTCCAACGCGACCTGGACAAGATGCAGTCCCAGTGGGATCGTCTGAAGAAGGACATGCTCGACAGACACACGAAGCTGCAGACTTGCGCGGAACACTGCAAGAAGTACTACAAAGCACAAGACACATTCCTACCGTGGCTTCGACAAGCCGAGGACAGGCTCGAGTGCTTGAAGCCTGCCTCGTTCAAGCGCAAGGACATTGAGAAGCAGCTGAAGGAACTCTCGTCGTTCAGGAACGAGGTCTGGAAGCACTCTGGCGAATTTGAGAACAACAAGACCCTCGGCGAAACTTTCCTCGGTGCTTGTGACATCGATAAGCAAAACGTGAAGAACGAGCTCGGCGCCATGAAGACTAGATGGGACAAGTTGAATAACGGTAAGTTTAATCATCCATATAACTTCTACACACCTTTCTCGAGTTGTTTTAGATATTACATTTAATTGAACGGATTCATGTTGCAGATCTACTGACAAGAACACAGTCCTTGGAAGACACTGCGCGTCACCTGATGGACTTCAACGAGAACCTGCGAGACTTGCGTCACGGGCTGCAGCGTTGCGAGGATAAGCTCGCGTCTCACGACGCCCTCGGCGGAGCGGCTAAGGACCCGAAGCTTCTTGATAGGATAAAGGTAAGTGGACAATCTCGAAGATTGAAACGAGCCACGTTTTCTGTATTCAACATCCGTCATTGCGTCTCGCTGCAGAGTTTACGAGAAGAAACGTCGAACCTGAAGAAACCCCTGCAGTGCGTGAAGCAGCAGGCCAACGACCTGGCGAACAAAGCAGGCGAGCAGGGGGTGGACGCGACCCACTTGCAAGACGAGGTGGACAATCTGACAGACCGAATCAACGACTTGCAGGCCAAGTTGGATGACAGATGCAACGAGTTGCAGAGCGCGGCTACCGCCGTGGCGCAGTTCAACGACCACGCGAAATCAATTGGCCAGCAAGTCTCCAGCCTCGAGAGGGAACTGGACTCCATGAGAGCTCCAGGCAGGGAGATCAAACTCGTGCGATCGCAGATAGAGGAAACGAGCAAGGTGATCAGCAAGGTGAGCCGATTATACGAGGAGGTCACCGACCTGGAGAGCCTCGGGGAGCGTCTGGTCGACTACGGTTTCGCGGCTGACGCTGTTGCTACGAGGGAACAAGTTGCTGGTTTGAAGCGACAGGTTGGAAAGCTCGACGACCGCTCGAGGGATCGCCACGAAGAGCTGACAGCGACTCTAGACAAGCTACAGGAGTTCTATCAATCGCATGCCAATGTCATAGCCGAGATCGACGAGACCAATGACGAGTTCAGAAGATTCAAGCCCGTCGGATCGGAGGTGGAGTCTATAAAGGCGCAGCAGGAAGACTTCAGGCTTCTGAAACTGAACACGATAGAACCACTGGCTCGCGCAGTGGAAGACTGCAACAGCATGGGTCAGACCCTGATTCAGACAGCTGGTCGCGACGTCAACACGAACAACATCGAGAAGGATGTGGACAAGATGAACGAGAGGTGGAACGATCTGAAAGACAGGCTGAACGAGAGGGATCGACGACTGGACGTGGGATTGCTTCAGTCCGGCAAGTTCCAGGAGGCTCTGGATGGTCTGGAGAAGTGGTTGACGGATACAGAAGAAATGGTTTCCAATCAGAAGTCACCGTCCTCGGACTACAAAGTAGTGAAGGCACAGTTGCAGGAGCAGAAGTTCTTGAAGAAGATGCTGATGGACCGACAGAATTCGATGTCCTCCTTGTACAACATGGGTCAAGAGGTGGCGGCTGGAGCGGATCCTAAAGAGCGAAAGATGATCGAGAAACAGTTGAAGGAGCTGGTAGGCAGATTCGACAACCTGACGGAAAGCGCAGCTGAAAGGATGGAGGCTCTGGAGCAAGCCATGGGAGTGGCAAAACAGTTCCAGGACAAACTGGTCCCACTGGCGATCTGGTTGGACAAGACTGAGAAACGTGTCAGGGATATGGAATTGGTGCCGACTGACGAGGAGAAGATTCAGCAACGCGTTGCGGAACACGACGCCCTTCACGAGGATATCCTGTCGAGGAAGCCTGATTTCAGCGAGCTCACGGAGATCGCTAGTCAACTGATGTCTCTCGTGGGCGAGGACGAGGCTGCTCTCCTTGCAGACAAGCTTCAGGACGCGGCTGACAGATACGCTGCCTTGGTGGAACGATCGGAGGCTCTCGGCGGGCTGTTGCAACGGTCGAGGCAAGGCCTGCGTCACTTGGTCCTAAGCTACCAAGAGCTACAGGCTTGGATGGAGGGAATGGAGATCAGGTTATCCAAGTACAGGGTCCTGGCTGTTCACACTGAGAAGCTTCTCCAGCAAATGGAAGATCTGGCTGACCTCACCGAGGAGGTGTCGACGAGACAGACGGAGGTGGACAGTACAACTGACGCTGGATTGGAGCTGATGAAGCACATCTCGAGCGACGAGGCCCTTCAGCTGAAGGACAAGCTCGACTCCCTGCAGCGACGATTCAACGACTTGGTCAGTCGAGGATCTGACCTCCTCAAACACGCACAAGAATCCCTGCCACTGGTGCAACAGTTCCACGACAACCACAATAGACTGATGGACTGGATGCAGGCTGCAGAGTCCGCCCTTCAGTCGGCGGAGCCGCGCGAGGACGAGATTGTGCGCTTGGAAATGGAGATATCGGAGTACAGGCCAGTTCTCGACAAGATCAACGCCGTTGGACCGCAGCTGTCTCAGCTGTCGCCTGGCGAGGGAGCCGCGACCATCGAGGGTCTAGTCACCAGAGACAACAGACGCTTCGACGCCATCGCAGAGCAGATCCAACGAAAGGCAGAGAGGATCCAGTTGAGCAAACAGCGCTCGCTCGAGGTAATAGGCGACATCGACGACCTGCTGGAATGGTTCCGCGAAGTGGACAACCAGCTGCGAGAGGCAGAACCTCCCAGCAGCGAGCCTGAGATCATCAGAGTGCAGCTGAAGGAGCACAAGGCTCTGAACGACGACATATCCAGTCAGAAGGGTCGCGTCAGGGACGTAATATCGACGGCGAAGAAGGTGATCCGCGAGAATGGTCAGCACGAGGACACTTCTACTATTAGAGAGAAGATGGAGGACCTTAGGGAGACTATGGAGATTGTCTCTGGCCTCTCCGCAGACAGGCTTGGAGCTCTAGAGCAAGCGTTACCGTTGGCTGAACATCTGCGCGACACGCACATCGGCTTGGTCAGCTGGCTCGAAGAGGCTGAACAGCAGGTAGCTATGCTGCCCATGCCAGCTCTGAGGCCCGACCTGATCGCTGCTCAGCAAGACAAGAACGAGATGCTCATGCAGAGCATTAACGAGCACAGGCCCCTGGTCGAGAAGCTCAACAAGACTGGCGAGGCTCTGCTGAAGCTCTGTAACGAAGAGGAGGGCATGAAGATCCAGGACATCTTGGAGGCAGACACTGCCCGGTACGCAGCCCTCAGGGCTGAGCTACGGAGTAGACAGCAAACCCTGGAACAAGCTCTGCAAGAGTCCTCTCAGTTCTCCGACAAACTGGAGGGAATGCTGCGCGCTCTGTCATCGACGGCCGACCAGGTGAACGGCGCAGAGCCGATCAGCGCTCATCCTGGTCGTTTACGGGACCAAATGGAGGAGAACTCGGCTCTGGTCGACGAGCTAGCTCACAGGTCCGAGGCCTACGCGGCCGTGAAGAGAGCTGCCGACGATGTGATCAGCAAAGCGGGTAACAGGGCTGACCCGGCAGTGAAGGATATAAAACGGAAGCTCGAGAAGCTGCACAAACTATGGAGCGACGTGCAGAAGTCGACCACCGAGCGAGGACACACTCTGGACGATGCCCTGACGATAGCGGAGAAGTTCTGGTCGGAGTTGAACGGCGTGATGTCGACCCTTCGAGAGCTGCAAGATGCTCTCGCTGGCCAGGCACCGCCGGCGGCTCAGCCGGCCGCCATTCAACAGCAACAGGTAGCCCTGCAGGAGATCAGGCACGAAATTGATCAGACGAAACCTGACGTCGAACAAGTCCGTGCCTCCGGTCACGAGCTGATGGGACTCTGCGGCGAACCTGACAAGCCAGAGGTCAGGAAGCACATCGAGGACCTGGACCAAGCTTGGGACAATGTTACCGCGCTGTACGCTCGAAGGGAGGAGAACCTGATCGACGCGATGGAGAAGGCCATGGAGTTCCACGAGACCCTCCAGAACCTGCTCGAGTTCCTGCAGGAGGCGGAGGAGAAGTTCACCCGCATGGGACCGCTGGGCAGCGACATCGACGAAGTTAAGAAACAGATCAAACAGTTGGCCAATTTCAAAGCGGAAGTAGATCCTCACATGGTCAAGGTCGAGGCTCTGAACAGGTAAACAAGCTCGGTTCTTCTTCTTCTCTCCATCCCCTGTTGCGTTTTCGTTTATGCCCCGCGGGGACTCCCAACTCGAACAGTCGTCTGTGTCATAATTGTCCCCCCATCTCGCCGCGTGAAGCCCGTTTTCTCACGAATAACAATAGCAGGAACACGCCTGTCCAAGCAGCGAGATTCTAATCCCAACTTTTGTTTTTTCCGCGCCGGTTCCTGAACGCATAGGAGTCTGACAAGGCAAGTCAACCTCTCTCTGTGTTGTAGCTGTAGTTAGAGAGCATGGCTTATTTTATACTCTACATCTACATCGTATCTTCGTTCCATACCCGTTGTACACCCCCACGTGTGCTCCACCCCCCTTTTAATCTCGTAATATCCGTAACCAGACGTAATACCTCAAGCCACGGTCGAATAATTCTGGAATCCTTAACTCTCTCTCTCTCTGTCTCTCTACTGGTTGGAGTTTGCGAGCAGAGCGTATTTCCCATCGAACGGTCGTTGTACATTGCCTGCCTGTCTTGCCTAGCTCGTGACGTGCCTGTTCTACTTACATACACGTACCACACTATGTCTCCGTAGGTATTTAGTCGCGGGGACTCGAGAATGGACGCGAGTCACGGCGTATTCCTCTCACATGCAGGGTATACACGGGGTATACAGGAGATGTTGGCTCCTCGAGGTCGGATATCCACCCTCCACCACTGTCTGTGGTAGCCTTTGAACTATATCTGTGCAAATTATAATGGGGCTGACCCTCGAGCAGCCAAACTTCTCTGCCCCAACACCACATACATCTGTGTCTCTCCTCTCCCGTAGATTCGTCGACCCTGTGTTTTCATTCTGACTAAACATCGAATTAAACGTTAAGAATTTAAACGACCGCCCCCTGCAAGCATCCTCCATGGTGTACGCTTTCTCACACCGACGCGTACGGTCCACCCAGAAGGGTCTACGCGAGTCATTCAATCTTCACTGACGCCGTTTCAGACAAGCCGCCGAGCTGACGGAGAGGACATCCTCGGAGCAAGCAGCCGCCATTAAGGAGCCACTCGGCGCTGTGAACAAACGATGGGACGGGCTGCTTAGAGGCCTCGTCGAGAGGCAGAGGCTCCTGGAGAACGCGTTGCTGCGTTTAGGGCAGTTCCAGCACGCGCTGGACGAGCTGCTGGTGTGGATCGAGAAGACCGACGACACCCTGGATAGCCTGAAGGCGGTGGCCGGTGATCCGCAGGTGATCGAAGTGGAGCTGGCTAAGCTGAAGGTGCTGGTGAACGACATCCAGGCTCACCAGACGAGCGTCGATACTCTGAACGACGCTGGGCGGCAGTTGATCGAGGATGGAAAGGGAACAGCTGAAGCGTCGACGACTGCCGAGAAGCTGGGCACATTGAACAGACGCTGGCGAGACTTGCTCCAGCGCGCTGCTGATCGCCAACGAGAACTGGAGGACGCCCTCAGAGAGGCTCAGTCCTTCACAGCCGAGATCCAGGATCTCCTGTCATGGCTAGGTGACGTGGACAACACGATAGTCGCCTCTAAACCGGTGGGAGGACTGCCGGAGACAGCGTCGGAGCAACTGGAGCGGTTTATGGAGGTCTACAACGAGTTGGAGCAGAATCGTCCGAAGGTGGAGACGGTTCTTCAGCAGGGCCAGGAGTATCTGAAGCGCGCCGATACCAGCAGCGCGGGTGGACTGAACCACAACCTGAAGACCTTGAAGCAAAGGTGGGACAACGTGACCGCTCGTGCTAACGACAAGAAGATCAAGCTCGAGATCGCGCTGAAGGAGGCCACCGAGTTCCACGACGCGCTCCAGGCGTTCGTCGACTGGCTGACCAACGCCGAGAAGATCCTGACGAACCTGAAACCCGTGTCGAGGGTGATGGAGACCATCTTAGGTCAGATAGAGGAGCACAAGTCCTTCCAGAAGGACGTCGGCGTGCATCGCGAGACTATGTTGAATCTGGACAAGAAGGGAACCCACTTGAAGTACTTCTCGCAGAAACAGGACGTGATACTCATAAAGAATCTGTTGATCAGCGTGCAGCACAGATGGGAGAGGGTGGTTTCCAAATCCGCGGAAAGGACGAGGGCTCTGGATCACGGGTACAAGGAGGCGAGAGAGTTCCACGATTCTTGGTCCAGCTTGATGAACTGGCTGGACGAGACTGAGAAGACCTTGGACGAGGTCGCTGGGGACGGTGGCCTCGGAGGCAACGACCCTGAGAGGATAAAGGCGAGGCTGAACAAGCATCGCGAGCTGCAGAAGGCGCTCAGCGCTAAACAGGGCACCTACGACGCCACCATGAAGAACGGCAAGGTGTTGAAGGACAGGGCTCCGAAGACCGACGAGTTCGCCCTGAAGGAACTCCTGAACGAGCTGAAGAACAAGTGGACCACCGTTTGCGGCAAATGCGTGGACAGGCAGAGGAAGCTGGAGGAAGCTCTCCTCTTCTCGGGACAGTTCAAGGACGCGATACAGGCTTTGCTTGAGTGGCTCAGCAAGTCTGAGAAGCAGCTAGCGAACACTGGACCGCTCCACGGCGATCTTGACACCGTGGTGAACTTGGTGGAGCAGCACAAGACCTTCGAGAAGGACCTGGAATCTCGAGCCTCCCAAATGGAATCGGTCATCAAGACTGGCCGCGAACTCCTTGGCAAAGCGACTCCAGACGATGCCCGTGCCATAGGATCTCAGCTCGCAGAGTTGAACGATCTATGGGACACGGTATCGCGACTATCCTCGGACAAGACTGAACGCCTCGAGGACGCCCTCAGAGAGGCTGAACGGCTGCACAAGGCGGTTCACATGCTCCTCGAGTGGCTGAGCGACGCTGAGATGAAGCTGAGGTTCGCTGGACAGTTGCCCGAAGACGAGCAGGAGAGCAGGAATCAATTGATGGAGCACGAGAAGTTCTTGCGCGAGCTGCGCACCAAGGAGGTCGAGAAGGATCAGACATTGCAGCTAGCGCAAACGATCCTGGCGAAAGCCCATCCGGACGGAGCTCTAGTTATCAAACATTGGATCACGATCATTCAATCCAGATGGGAGGAGGTCGCCACTTGGGCTCAACAGAGGAACCAGAGGCTGGAGAACCATATGCGAGGACTTCAGGTAGGTCTAGGACACTAGAGTCCCATTCACATTATTCACTCTTAAGCCAGACACCAACAGATCTTATCTATCATTCGATCCACCCACAGGACCTCGACAACCTCTTAGAGGAGCTGCTCTCCTGGCTGGAAGGCCTGGAGAACACTCTGAACGCTCTCGAAGCGGAACCTCTGCCAGACGACAAGCCGACTCTGGAGATGCTGATCGCCGATCACAGAGAATTCATGGAGAACACCAGCCGCAGACAGAACGAGGTCGATCGTGTCTGCAAAGCCAGGCAGATCAAGCCAGTGAAGGATACCAAGAAGATATCGAAGGCTAAGTCTCCCGCGCCGACGTACGTTCACTTTCTTCTCTGCTTTCTTTTCTCCATCCTCCCGTCCCCTCCACTTGTCTTTTAGCAAGAACTCGCGAGAATCGCGGAGGATCGCCAAGGATCGCGCTTGTCGAGAGAGTCATCGCACCTTCGAGGTAGACGAAGTCGTTAATGAACTCATACTCGCTTGTAATTGCTTCTCCAAACTCGGTTCACGGTCCAACGACACCGTGCATTCTCTTTTCGCCGTTTGTTTTCGTTTGCGTGAGCTGTTTGGACGTTTGAGGGGTCACACTTTTGCCCGTGCATGTCTGGTTCTGTATTTCAATTTTTTTTTTTTTTAAACTCTGCGTGAGATAAGATTGCGATAACTGTTGATGACTGACGTCTACGAGGACAAGTGGAACAATTTGGCAAGGTGCGTTGTCGAACGAGACGGGTCTGTCGATTCAAAGGCTCCATCGAGGTCGATAGTCGTTTTGGAGTAGCGTTTCGAAGGTGTATGCGCATCGTAGGCAGCATGGTAGAGTAATATTACCTTGAGTTCGGATTTTTAAGGACACTTGGCGTGCATCCGTGGCGTATACTGTACAGGCTGTTTCTTGATGACTCTATTTCATATACTTTACCATATAAAGAGGTTTTTTAAAGGTATCTTAAACAAATACACTGACCAAGCTCTCTCTTTCTGAAGCGTTGATTCGTCCAAGCAACTTTTACACGAAACAATTCTCCAAATAACGCCACAGTTGAAAGTATAAGGGGAACTAGATCGTTTATGGTCAGAAGCGTCTGGAACTGTACCTCTCTGCAACTTTGGAAATTGTTTCAAGTAAAAAGGGTAACAAGCAAAAAATTCAGTAAGAACTTTATGAAGGAGTCAACGAAGCACCCTGCACGCATACACAGAGAATTGGCCTAATAATATAAAAATATCCGAACATTATCCGTAAATTACAAGTTGAACGTAGCTCGGGCGTAGGCCTGTTCTCCTTTTCCATCCTTTCTCCCCCACTCGCTCGTATGGGTTAGCCGCGGGGGCGGCCGCCAGTTGGGACACGGCGGTCGCTGCACCATGGCTCGAGTTCCGGTGGCGCGTGTTTATCCGGTAGAAGTGTCGAGTGATGTGACGCATGTTCCTGTTTAGCCGAGCCAGCCCAGGTCGTGACAGAACGCCAGACTCGTTGCCGCACATCGGCCCACGGTTCCCACCCAAAGGAAGGTTCGTCACACCCACCCTTACTTGGCTTCTCTGCTCGCCCATGCTCTGTTTTTCACCCTTACCATCTTCCGAAGTGTCTTCTGATTTCTGTGCAGTTCAATCGCGTTTGTGTTTGTTCGAGTCCTTTAGCTGAACGATTCTATTGCCTCCACTGTGTGTTCATTTTTTATTCCTCTTTATACTTGTTCTCTTTCGTTTCTAGTTTTCAAGAGAGTGATTATAGTCTCGCGGTTCATTAAGGTGGTTCAAGGATTCTTTTCCATCGTCCATTCGCTTTCTTTGCTTCTCATGCTTTGGTTACACGTGATAGGTGAACATTGCTGGGGAACGGGAGTGACGTGTTCCTTTCTAATTCACAGCAAGGGCGCAGAACCGGAGTTCCGTAGCCCGAGGGTGAAACTGCTCTGGGACAGATGGAGGCATGTTTGGATGCTGGCCTGGGAACGGCAGCGTAGACTTCAGGACAAGTATAATTACATTCAAGAGCTTGACCGTGTTGCGAACTTCAGCTGGGAGGATTGGCGTAAGAGGGTAAGCACGTAGGAGGAATCTTCCTTCGAAATCCGAAACTGACGAACGCCACTGCTCTGTTTCAGTTCCTCAAGTTCATGAACCACAAGAAGTCCAGGCTAACGGACCTCTTCAGGAAGATGGACAAGAACAACGACGGCCTGATACCACGCGAGGACTTCATCCAAGGAATCATGAACACCAGTCAGTCCACCTTCCGTATCGTGCGTTTATTCCATAATCGACATCCTTTAACTCGCCCTGTCGTTGCAGAGTTCGAGACCTCGAGGCTAGAAATGGGAGCAGTCGCAGACCTGTTCGACCGCCACGGCGAGGGGCTGATCGACTGGAAAGAGTTCATCGCGGCGCTGAGACCGGACTGGGAGGAACGAAGGACCTACAACGACACGGACAAGATCCACGACGAAGTGAAACGGTTGGTGATGCTCTGCACCTGTCGACAGAAGTTCAGGGTGTTCCAGGTCGGGGAGGGAAAGTACAGGGTGAGCGAGGATCCTTGGAACAAAGAAATCGAATTTTCACGGCGCACAGTGTTAATCGCTCTTGTTTTGCAGTTCGGTGACAGCCAGAAGCTGCGATTGGTTCGAATCCTACGATCCACCGTGATGGTGCGAGTCGGTGGCGGATGGGTAGCCTTGGACGAATTTCTATTAAAAAATGACCCTTGCCGCGGTGAGTATTTCTCCCATCTGCTCTCTGTCTCTCTTTCTCTCTATACTCCGTTACCGCCGAGTATATTCCGTCGGAATCGATGAAAGTCGGGTTTAGATGTATAAGTACGACTACGAATACTATTGGAGCGAATGAACGACTCCTCGCGGTTTTACAAGCCTCCTTCGACTGTTCCGTCCCACACGGTTCTCGATATACGATATTTCACACTGTCCCTTCTCCTCTCTCCCATCCAAAGAGGCAGCTAAACGCGTTTATCTTTCTGTTACCGTATAGCGACGCGTGTGGGCTTGTATTGACCGTTTGTTCTTTTTAGTATCCGTTCACTAACGTGCTTTTTGTTTGCGTTTCGTTGAGTTGTGTCGTTTGCGTTTGACCCGTCGGTACTAAGCTCCGGCTTTCGATCGTTGCCCGCTGCCTCGGGAACGTCGCGAGCACTCGTAACAGACGCAACCCATCTCTCCACTAGTACTAAATTGGGCTGGGACTATTTATCGAATTTTTCGGTATTCGAATATTCGAATACTTCAGTTGGTCAATTATTTGGCGAATATAATTAAATTATCCAAGTATTCGAATGCTATACGAATACCATTCGAATATTTAAGTATTCGAATACTACTCGAATAGTTCAGTATTCGAATACTACTCGAATATTTCAGTATTCGAATACTACTCGAATATTCCAGTATTCGAATGGTATGGTGTGAATTATAAATCAAGTTCTTTAGGCTCATTTTTTACAAGCTTTTATTTAGTTTCAATTGTGAGTTCGTGAGGTTGTCAGGGTGAAATCTTGTCAGCTAATAACATGATTTATAATTCATACCATACTATTTGAATAGTATTCGAATACTGAAATATTTGAGTAGTATTCGAATACTTAAATATTCGAATAGTATTCGAATACTTAAATATTCGAAGTTTATTCTTAGCATTCGAATACTTGTAAAATATTCGAATATTCAATTATTCGAATAGTCCCAACTCTAGTACTAAACAGATTCATTCGCCGTGACGATAATTAACGCGAACGATTCATTTTCATGCGTCGCATTTTACCCTCGTTTGGTGCATTTTTACGTACGTGTACGATCTCAGCTCCTGAGGTACGATTATATGTGAGAGCGTGACTAATATCATTAACCTTGGACGACCACGTCTTAACACCGGGTGTCGTACAAAAGCTGAAGATGGAAGCGTGCCCCCGTTGCACTCGCCTCCGCTTCGCGTGTACCTCTACCTGCGTACTTGCTAGGTCTCGTTTGGGCTTTCTCACTAATTACGAACGGACGCTCGGGTTCCACGAGTAACTTGTCACTGAGGTCTCGATTTGGATCAGCTCCTTGGAGCCATTAAAGGATGAAAGAAATTGTGAAGTTTTGTCTGATATTCTATAGTGTAATTCTACTTAATTCACACATCCTCTAATTATTCGAGGTATCTCTATGGTTGCAAGTTGAGCTACCACCTCTTATATCAAACTCTGCTTGCATCGCAGCTCGTGGAACGCGATCGTTCGTTCGATCATCATAGTCGATAGAGTATCTTGGTACTTTAGGAGACTCGTATCGCTTCTCATTAGTCCACTAACGTCGCCCGACCCTCTGCCAACATCCCCTCCGCCCTCCAGACACCAACATCCTCCCCGTTCCGCCCTGTCATCATTCAGATACATCTCGTTTTACTTGCGCACTAGTTTGCCGTCGTCCATATCCGACGTATCTCTCATCTCACGTGTACGTTTTTTAATTGCGCATCGAGTTCATGGAATATCTGCATGCCTTCGTTTAACTTACAAACACTAATAATAGAGGAAAGTAACGGACCAACTAAACCCCTCAAATCGTGATTAACTCGTCAAGTTTTTCTAATGCCGATACCGGACCCTAACAAACCGGAACAACATGAGGGTTGGTGTCCGCTCGGTGAGAATCTTTTTATATGGGATTAATCGCGATTCGTGGCTCGTACGTCTTCACGGATCATTGACCAGACGGTCCCGTCCAGAGAACCTCGATAAGCATCACTTGCCACAGCAGTCTCGACAAAATGCAATCGCAAGATCGCACTGGCCACGAACTCTGCGTTATTCGTATGTCCTGCATGATACGTGTATTTGTTCGTGTTACATACGTCACTGCTTCCTCGCCCCGCGTCTCTTCATCGTGCAGAACTCTCGCGTCTGTGTGTGTGCGTGTGTGTGTGTATATATATTAAAGTGGCATGCAATCTCGAGTTACCCCGTAACAAACAATCGTGCTCGCGTTCTCTACGTCAATTAGCACCGTCGTTCTCACCCACTCTGATCATCTTACCTTTCATTATTCGCCGGAACGACACGAGCTCCGTCTCCTGGACGTCGTCCTGTCTAATCGGTGGCACCCTTTGTCGAAACCACGCGTTACCACCCTGTTTCATCCTCGTCGTCGAGAGTCAACCCCCTCCACTCGCATCGCCCCTTTGAAATTCTAATTTATCACTAGTTAGAGACCAGCAGCTTTGATTTCAATTGAATTTCTAGCTCACAGTGACTCTCGACGTCGACGTCCATCGCATGCCACCTCCCCCGTACCGCTCGAGCGTGATTAACGGGAACTCTGCGCCGAGATCGTTGCGACAAAGACAACCTCCGCGATCTCTTTACAAATCAAAGCGGTTCCTCGACTTCCGCCGCGAGGGACGCTAAATCCGTCCACTCTTCTATAATACACTGTATTTCTTTTCTCTTATTTTTTTTTTTTGTTGTTACCACTGTACACTCGCACACATACATACCGTGTACGCCGCTGGCATCGCTCTAACTTACTGTCGCTACTGTCGCCTATGTACCTCTACACACTCTACTTACTATCTCTCTGCTCTGACTCTCCTCTCTGCGCATCCGTCTGGATCATTTTCGAAATCCATCGACTTCCCCGCTGTTTTGAAACGCGGCATGACTCGTCGCTTCACTTACTCTCCACCCTTTGATCGCTCTGATTTGTACCGTCCTGCAATGGGATCGGTGGAACAATTAAAAAAAACGAACGCGACTCTACCTGTCGGCTGCCCGTTAATTATCCGCTCTCTGTTTTACTCTCCCTCTCTCTCTTTCTTTCTCTCTCTATCTCTGTGCTCTGTCTATCTCTCTGCCTCTCTGTACAAAAATACTCATTCTCTACTGTATTTCGAAACACCCCCTCTTAAATCCCGGCATACGTGTCCTGTAACGGCTTCCTTCTAACTTGCGTGCACGCAACACACTCTGTAGCCAAGGGAAGAACGAATATCGAGCTGCGAGAGCAATTCATATTGGCGGACGGCGTCAGCCAGACAATGACGGCGTTCAGATCGAAGCCGAGCCCGACCTCGACGCTGCAGCGTGCGCAAATCTCATCCGCGAACGCCGGACCCATCACCAAGGTAACGTCACCATTCTCTCCTCGCCGTGGATGGACCGTGACCGCTTCGTGCCCCGAGACGAGCCACGTCTACCGCCACTCCCGGCCAGCCCGGGCGATCACGATCCATCCGCGGCCCTCAACTACTCGTTTATCACTCTGTCTGTACCTCTACGATCGAGTCGCGCCGTTCGATTCGAGCCTATCCCTCCCCTCGTTCGACGGAGAGACCAGACACGATGCAAACTGGATCGCTGGATCGTTCGTTGATCCGTTCAGCCCTGAAACGCCAGATCGACGTTCCACCGACGCTCCGGCGGAGTTTCCTTGGTTCTCGATCGCAACGCCGCACGTAGATCCCAACATCCCCCCCCCCCCACCCCTCTAATGTCTGTTCTATCGAAACTGTCTTGGCTTGCCCCGTCCCCCCTTTTCTCTATCTGGTGTTACCAAAAAGCCCGTCGATGTCGTTTGTACGAGTTCTCTGTTTCGGGGGTAAGTACCAGCGTTGAGAGGATAGCAGGTTAATCGAATCTTCTCTTCTCTCTATCCTCGCATGCGAGCATGTAAGCTTGAAGGACGGTAGCAATCGTCGCACCTAGAGCTACCCTAGAGCCACCCACGCACCTCGAGGTAGCCGCTTAAGTCTCAGAACCCTTTTCCCCGACCGCTCCAAGCTCCCTTTCAGTTTTCAGCCAGGTCCAAACCCGCCCACGAAGATTCCTTGGCCACCAACCCCCCTCGAACCCAGCCACGCTGATATCTGCGTGCTCGATAAATCGGGATATAATCGAAGGTCGCGCCGTGAACCGAGCCCCTCGGCTCGTCCAGAGGGAATAGTACCTCACCTCAGGAGATGCGATTTCACGAGAATTCTGTCTATCTGTCTGTCTATCTATCTCTACTGTCTTTTCTATTTCTCTCTGTTCCTGTAACCTCGCGATCCGACGTCGACGTCGAGATCACGGCGCTCGGATCGTCCGTCGCGACGGGAAGCGAACGGTGGAGGCTTCGACCGAAGGGCTTTAACGATGGCTCTCGTGGACGGAGGATCTCCTTTCGCGGGGTGAACCGGTCGAAGGCTCCAGGCGTCCGCCGCGGCGACGGACGAGGGCGAGCGAGAACGGTCCGCCACGCGCATGGGACAGTGGCGGAATTCCTAAACTTTTCGTTTGTGGTGTAGCGGAGGAGTTTATGAGCCAGCTGACGCCGATATTTGAGAGTTTGAGGCAAAAGGAGGACCTCCCGTGCTCGTATCCCCTCCACATGCACGCCCCCTCTTATCATTGGGTAAATAAGAAACTAAAGTCTACTTCTTCTCTAAGTTCTGCTGTCGTTGGTTGTGACACACGGTGGTGCACCCCCCGATGATCTGTCTCCTTTTATTTATAATATTTTTTCTCTCCTTTCTTGCATTCTCTTGCGTTTCTGTTGTTTTTCAGTTTGGTTTTTCCATCCCCTATTGAGTTTGTGTTCCTTCGTTGTCGCTCGAGTGCGCTTTACGCTACAGGGCCATCGTCAGGCGACCGATGGAGCCGCGCGATTTCATCGCGATCCTTGCGACACCAAGCCCCTCCACCATTAAGTTTTGATTTCTTGCGCTGCTGCTGCCGCTGCCGTTGCCCTCAGCTACCCGCCACGGCGATCTTCGTCTGCGCTCGATTCTCGCGATACACGCGCGTCTCGCCAACGAGAACACCACCCCCGCAAGTCGACGCGCTGCATATACAGCTTTCGATCGAGGATCGTGCATGCGGTAGAGCTGGTAGATTGGCTCGATCACCGACCCTTCATTTTATCACGACTCAGGTTGCATCGACTCGCGTGTCTCTTTATCGATTGGTGATTTTCAACGACGCATGCATCGCGCCCCTTCGTATCGGTTCGTTTTAGTAGCCATCTCGTTTTCATTTCGAACTCGCGTTAGTACTTGCGGTTTTACACTGTTTCGTTTCGACCCCGGCTCGGCCTGATTTCGATTTGGATGCCTCTGAACGATCTCCCCCTCCCCCCCCCCCCGTAGAACAATCGACGCCCTCGAAGATCCGCGGGCGGTAAGATCGCTCGGGCGTGCTGGCGAGACAGTAGAGGGTGTCGAGCATGTCCCAGACACGCGGTGTCGCGTCGATACTCCCGCGGGATCCAGCGCGGTTCGCGTGACGCGTTTACGGTGTTACTACTGGTATCGATTATTATGCATAACGATCTCTCCTGTATTGCTGTATTGGTGCGTGCATAGTGGCGTTGATCGGAGACACTTCGAATCACCATAAGCTACTCTATCTCTCCCAACTTCCTCTGGTAAGTTTGCATGGATATTTCTTTCGTTTTTTTTTCCTAGACGTAAATCTGTCTACTACGGTGGTTTCTCACGCTCTCTCTCTCTCTCTCTCTCTGGTTGTTATTTTTTTTATTTTCTCTCGCGTTGTTTCCTTCGATCGATCGATCGGTCTCTGGTTCGCATCGGTGGCGTTGAAAGGTTGTAAACGAACGACCGAGCAGCATCGCGAAGCAATGTTGTTGCGCGATACCGTCGAGAGGAATCTCCCAGCCAATGGGAATCTTCAAAATTTCACGACAGACGAGAACGTCTCTCTGTAGAATTTATTCGCTCCCAGCCGGCTGGCGATTCGACGCGTATCGCTGTAACTAATAGCATCGACGCGCCCCATTAGCGCGTCGACCATTCGAACGACTCCCGCTGTTTGTCTGTCTGTTTGTTCGCCTATCTGTCTCTACACGGTAGAACACGCATCTTCTCTGCCCCGGCCCCCCCCCCATTCGTTTCGTCTACTCGAGCTAAGATTTCTGTCGCGTAGGTGAGGGAACGCAGCGCGCGAAGCGTTCCCATGGGGCAGACGAGAGCCTCGCGCTCCTCGCTGAGCGCCGGGACGCCGGACAGCCTGAGCGACAACGAGAGCTCATTCAGGATTGGCTCCGCCAGGAAGACCAGCACTCCATACAGAAGCGGCATCACGCCAGGTAAATCACACCGCGAGATGTCGGATCGCTAAGGTTTCTAAGCTCAGCGCCCCTTAACGGGTTTTATGCTCAATCAGCTGGCGAAGAAGAACGCGATTTTCGAGAATTTTTAGTGGAATATCTACTGTATACTTTTTTACAACTATTCGCTTATTTTAAAAGTACACGTGTGCAGCAACTTTCTGTAATTTTGTTGTAGAAAAGCATTAAAGGATGAACGAGTAACAGCCATTCTCGTGGAAGCTGTTTTGATAAAGGCGCTTTGCGGTGCGCCCGATTTCTCTGAGCCGGATCATCTAAAATTAAAAATTCAAACAGATTCTGTTAATATATGGTTGAATGCAGTAGATGAACGAAGGGTTTTTCAAAAAGTTGATTTTTGACAATACGACGACGGATTAAAGCAAAGCCTGGATTATTTGTTGTCTGAATTGTTCATTTTTTGTTAATTAAAAATAGAGTTTTTGTTAAAATAAAAAATCCTTCGTTGATCTACTAGTCTTTGGTATATAAAAGAGGTCTGCAAAAGTTTAAGCCAATCGGTACAGCGGTTTTTGAAATATCTTCCTCACCGATATAACAAATCACCTTCCGCGAGAATGGCTGTTATTTATTCATTTTTTAATGTTTTTCTGTATCACACTTACTGAGTAGTTTTAAAAAAGTATACAGTAGATATTCCACAAAAAATTCCCGAAAATCGCATTCTTTTTCGCCAGCTGACTAGGCATAATCCCTTAATCGCCAAGTACTTTATTAACGCGTGTTTAATTGCAGGAGGTAGTCGACCATCGAGTAGACCAGCGTCGAGACCGACGTCCAGACCAACCAGCAGACCAGGAAGCAGGCCTGCCTCCAGACAAGGCAGCAAACCACCCAGTCGCTACGGTTCCACGCAGTCCCTCGACAGCACTGGCAAGTTTCACTTATCGTTGACCTATACTACTTGCGTTTTCGCATCTCGTCGCCTAGCTGCTCTTTAACCCTTTCGCTGCATATTTAAATTTCCGGATAATTCTTGAAAAGCGTCAATTATAGACGAATAAAGTAAAAATCAATTTTCAACTTATGATTTCGGAGAACTACATAGAATTTAATTTGAAAAAAATTTACAAAAAATTTAGCTCTTAAATCTAGAAATTTTAACGTAATTGATTGAAATAGATTTTAATTTTAACAAAATATACGAAAAATTTAGCTTGTCCAACTCTGAAATTTTAAGGAAATGAATTAAAATTAATTTAATTTCAACAAAGTTTACCAAAAATTTGACTCCTCGAACTAGATATTTTATCGTATTGGATTGATATACATTTTAATTTCAACAAAATATACGAAAAATTTAACTCCTCCACTAGAAGTTTTAAGCGAAATGAATTAAAATACATATAGTTCGATTATATCCAATACCACAGCGAAAGAAGTAAGCTAGCAAAGTTTAACAGGGCTGCCCTCCTCATTTAAATTGTCCTATCCAGCATTTCAAAACATCCGAGAAAACTGAAGTTTTACCATTTTCTTTGTGCCGTCTTTGGAAAAAAATAAATAAACCAGGCTTTTTCTAGATCTCTACGAAACACTTAGGGTTTTATACCTTTACTCACAAGGTAAAAGACGCGTAGAACTTCAAATATTTCAACTTCTCTTGAAAAATTGGGAAATGCTAGATAGGACATTTAATTAATTAAGGCAGAGGGGTCTTCCTTTATTCTTAAAGTGTACGATATTCTTCTGAAACCTGTGACGTCACTTTTGATTCCCCCTGAATGTTAAGTTACTTTGATAATGCATCGCCCCAAAGAAAAGTCACCTAGCGAAGACATTCTACGATCTACCCTAGACTGACCTCCTTTTAATTTGCAGACGACTCGACGAACCTGAGCCGTATTCCGCGGAGAACGACAGTCAGCACGACAGGAAACACCCCGACCTCGAGCAGGCACAACAGCGTGTCGGGAAAGAGGCTTGGAACGCCGGTGAACGGCTCGAGTTCCCGACCCAGAACGCCCACCGGTCTGGTTAGCCCAGCTAGCGGCGTTCCATCGAGGTTCGTAAACGCGTCCGTCATCCCTCCACTTTTGTGTTCACTCGATAAAAACATACCGCAAGAAAGATTCGGACGGAGGTCGCATAGAGATTACAAGAACAGACTAACTCGCATCTTGCCAAGTACATAGATCTTGATGATTTCTGTCGCATCTCAGAGAGTACATCCGTTGATTATAGATTAACGAGGAACGTGTACGTATCCGCATCTGGTCCCCACGAATATCTTACGAATGAATCTTTTACTCGACGTGTCCTCTGTGTGCACGATGTTCGATGCTCATAAGTTTACCTCCCCCCAGGCATTTACTACCTCACCGTTTTTGTTTCCTTTTATTTTTTTTTCTCTCTCTACCTCTCAGTCTCTATCTCTATCCTTTTTTTTTTATTATCGTCGCGAAAGAACGACGCGATTTAGGACGCCCCACCCCCGTCTCACGCATTATTAACGCACTAGGTGCTCACGTGTCAGTTAACGACCATTAACGTGTATCTGGTTAATAACATTTTTTTAGGTTTGGCACAATCCATAGAGCTTCGAGCATTCCAACCCTGACTGGTGTCGGCACACCGATCAGGTAAACCCAGATTAACGATTATCAGAGTCGACGATATGGCGACCGGCTTCAAAGCTTTAATCTCTTTCATTCTACTGTTGTTGGGTCGATTCTGAAGTAACCATTGGTGGCCGGTGGCTCTGAATAACTCGAAGCTAATCACTCATTCGAAATTCATGCGCCTACTGAAAAGCAATGCTCGCGGCAGTGGTGGTGGTTCATTTAATCATTCGTCCTACCTTCTGTTTCTCTTTTTTTCTTTCGCTCCCCCCCCCCCCCCCCTCTCGGGTTTTGCAATTGGGTTCACTGTGTTCGGTTCAGTTACATTCGAGCTGTAGTTCCAACAATTGCGAATGGCTCGGTGAGAATAAACTGATGATTCGATGGTGATGGTTTAGCCGCTCGAGGATCCCCGTGTACGTGGGCACGGATATAAAATCCCCGCAATCGACGACCAGCAATATTTCCACTCATTCCACGCAAAGCAACCACTCGACGGTTTCTACCGATTCTACCGGGTATGGCTGAACTGTTTCCTCTGCTCTTAACGATATAACTCGCTTCACTTTTTTTCTCTCGGCACCTCGTGTACAGAGTGCGTTTTACATGCATGCCGCACAAGTTTGTCTTTTGTTCCCGTCCCTGTGTGCTTACCGAACCATTCGTCGAGCGAATGGTGGACAAGTTTCTTTGCTTCCCCCTACTCTGTCAGCTTCGACGAATGCACCCGCTCGAAGTCTTAAATCGGTAGCTTGAAATCGGCTTGCTTTCCATCTCGTAACTCGCCCGACTAACTTCGTCAGAGCGTTTGCATTCGACGGGCCCTTTCACCGCGCGAGCTTGGTTTGCTGTTATCGCTCCATTTAACGGCCGTTAACACCGCACCGCTTGTGACGTTCTAACTAACCCACTGTCGTGTCTGTTTTCTAACGCTAGGAGCAGCTCGATGTGTACAAATTCAGCAACTAACACCTCGTCGGCCGTTAAGCAAGCTAGGTAATCATCGTTTCGCTCCGACTCGGTTTACTGTGGTTTTGTCGCTTGTGAAACCGTGCCGAAAGAACCCGCACGGGCAGACTCGGCACCCGAGTGTGCAATTAACGGGTGTAGTACTTGTGTATATAGGGTAATACGGTCTACTCGGTTGCGTTCTAGTAAAGGGCGAAGGATATTGGCTGCTTCCACTAGGGCTGGGACTATTTGTTGAATTTTTCGGTATTCGAATATTCGAATACTTCAGTTACTCAATTATTTGGCGAATTTAATTCGAATATTCAAGTATTCGAATACTATTCGAATATTTTTCGGTATTCGAATGGTCGAATACTTCAGTTACTCAATTATTTGGCGAATATAATTCGAATATCTAAGTATTCGAATACTGATGTATTCAAAGAGTATGGTGTGAATTATAAATCAAATTCTTTAGGTTCATTTCTTCACAATCTTTTATTTAGTTTCAGTTGTGAGTTCGTTAGTTTGTCAGGGTAAAATCTTGTAAGCTAATAACATGATTTATAATTCAAACCATACTATTCGAATACATCAGTATATATTCATATCAGAATAGTATTCGAGTAGTATTCGAATACTGAAATTTTCGAGTAGTATTCGAATACTGAAATATTCGAGTAGTATTTGAGTACTGAAATATTCGAGTATCATTCGAATACTTGTAAAATATTTGAATAGTCCCAGCCCTAGCTTCCACCGCTTCGCGGGCAGCCAAAAGGTGCCATTCTCCTCGCAGCTAAATCAAAGAGGATATTACCAGCAGAGATCCTTCGCCCTCGCTATAACCAGCCACGCAATTACCCAGTTTTCAAGATCCCTGTACTAGATACGCTCCAAGCCGACCAGGTAGCGTATCTCGAACGCGTGACAGGATCGTTAGACGGGATCGCGATTAACAACCGATTAACGCCACTGGGTGGGCCCCGGTGCAGAGTGTGACGCTAATCTTGATGCTTCCCTAGAACGAGGACACCGTCCAGCGGATCGAGCACGCCACTGCCGCCATCCCTGAAGCTGTCCAGGAAGCCGTCGGGCGCCTCGGACACGTCCGTGTCGACGACGCCGACCACGCACCGGAAAGGGAAGCCAACGCCGATCGACCAGCGGGCGCCGTTCCGATTGTAGTAGCCGAGCGTCGCTTATAGTCACTCCTAACGAAAGGCCAAACTTATTCTCGAAACAGTGATCGTCGACGATGGAGGATCGTCGGCTTCTTTATACAGGGGAAAAGTGGGTGGGAAGGGGGGGGGGATTTTTTTTCTCGTCGACCGCAACGCTTAGGATAGTCTAATGATTACGTGTAATAACGAATACCCGCGAGGACGTCCCCGAGAGGGAGGCAAGTGGTGCGCCCGTCTGTTTACTTTGCTTTTCAATCTCGAGTTCGATTACGATAGGACGGAGCGTCCACCCTTCTCGGGCGCGTCTAGGACCGAGTGTGAAAGAGCTTAACATTTATTATCGAACTATTTTGTAAAAATGATGCATAGAGAGCGCGATAATGGACGCGAGGCGCGATCCAAAGAGACGAATTGTCGGTGAACGGCGGCGCGGCGCAGTTTCTACGTAACGTGGCGTCGCGGACGACGCCTACGTAAAATGGGGGGGTCGGCGCGTCTCCGTTCCGTGCCCCATTTCCGGCGCATCGATTAACTCTTTTTTTTTCGTAAATAAGTTTCTTTACCGACAGAGAATAGTGATAACGATTTATTATATATAAATATATATTAATGTAATGTAATTTTACGTTTATCCGATAGGACTAGGTTTTTACCAGCCGTAACACACAAACAAACACACACACACAGGAGCAACGTTCTCCCATCCCTCGACGAAAAACAAGGGGGACATTCGGCGATACGCTCATCTCTTTCCGATCGATCTGCGTCTCGTTGTTTCCGCTCCCTTCTACGCCTGCTTTTGTCTCTCTCTCTCTCTCTCTCTTTTTTGTCTTTCTTTGTGGACGGAGAGAGAGCCGGAGGGATGGGGAACGACGAACAGGAAGGGACGTGGCGATTTTGTTACCGTTTTCTTGAGGGCGTGGAGAGGGGAAGGAAGAAACGATTGGGAAAGCACGATGTATATATTGCTCGATTCTCCTGCTCGGTGTCGCGATCGGGAACCACTCCGCGAATAAGACAGTTTCCTAGAAAGACACGAGTTATACGCTACACGCAACGATTGCCTTAAAAGTCTAATCGCCGTGCCGCTTCCGCGCGAATCGTACCTGCCTGCCGTAAGCGAGCCGGGGCACGGATGAATTGAGCAGAGAGAACGGGGGGGGGGGGGGGGCGCGCGAGAACGGAGGTGCGCGTTCTGTCTCGAAAAACGATACGCCCGCTCGACCCCGGCGGGCTCCGCACCGGACGAGTCTATTCGCCCCCAGCGGAAAAGCAATCCTCCGGGAGCGTTTTCTTCTTTCTTTCAGTTTTACGTTCTAGATGCGATTTAATCGCGATAGCACGGCTCGTACGATGATGCAATTAATCTATTAACTATTCTTAAATGTTAATCCCTGTTTTGTCGCTTTACTTGAAGGTTCTGTATCGTCGCTAACCAATTGCAGTGGAGAAAGAAATATACGCAAACGCACACGCATTTGACACCAAAACGCCACGATTTATCATTCTCCTATCTGCGCGAGGGAAGTGAGAAGACAGGCGTGTAAAAAGTATCGTTTTATTAATCGTCGAATTCTCTCGACCGCGCGAAAACATTGTATATACAAATTATGCGTGCAAACTTAACGAGCCTATGTACAATGTAACAGATTCGCCAATCAACATAGTACGCAGTGTCTACGCGATAGAATCGTTATTCTACGGGGTGTCCGCGGGAACACTGAACAGCTGGATATCTCCCAAGTTATTGGAGATAAAAAAATATTTATATGAAATTGCATGGTTCGACGAGGGCAAATTTATTAACGCAGACGAATTGTTTCTTCGATTATTCTTTTCAAAGATACGATGGTCAAGTTCGGTTTTTTAAATAGAATTATTTTTCTTTCTAGAGATCATACGATCTCGCGCGTTCCAAGTCAAATTCAATTAGTGATCCTCTAGGTAGTGATACGCAGATGTGTCCACCATTTTGGCTTAAAGCGGAAGTCGCAAATTGGCGGGCACATTTTGAAATAATCGAGAAAACTGAAGTTGTACTATTTCCTTCTGCCGTTCTTCATACAAATTAAAACATGTTACGTTAAATACATTAGACTGTTTCTAGATCTCTACGGAGCACGTAGGGTTTTCTAAGGTAAAAGACTAAAAAGGTAAATTTCGGGTCAGGCATAATAACAGCGACACTGAGCCTCGCCCTTAGCTTTATCCTAAATTTTGTCTCATAAATATTCATACTTACAGAATCTGCACGCGTTAGCAATAGTTTGCACGTTCAAAAATGACAGCATTAAATGAAGTTTGCTGGTGATTCCACTTTTCGCTCAATGTTGTGGAATGCAATTGGTAGATGTTATTGTTTCGCCCAATAGGAAAAATTACGCAGATAAACGGTGGTGGGGCTAGGCACGTACCAATTACGTGCGAGCAGTATCTCTTTCTTTTTCTACTTGTTTACTTGCTCTCTCTACTTCCGGTTTCGGTCACTAATGGTGTCGACCAATAGAAAACGGCGGCCACATCTGCGTATCACTACCTAGAGGATCACTAAATTCAATAACCTACAACGTATACACTTTATTTACACTGATCTTCGAGATATCGCGCTTGGAAATTTACTAATTTTCAATGCGCTAATAAATTTTCCCCCTCGAACCATGCAATTCCATATAAATATTTTCTTTTTATCTTTTATCCCGCGAACACCCTGTATATCGAAAATTAGTGCCATAAGAAGGGACGGATCGGTCGATCGATCCAACAGCTGCCCGTACCGCGGCATGCCAGGCTGTTATCCTCGCTCGAAGCCTGGCGTCTCGATGGTTGAAGAAACGTTAACGAATCCACTACTTGCGCGAGATCTTCAGGAGCCGCGCCTTCAGTCCCGTCGCGTTCAGCTTCAACTTCTCCACCTTAGTCTTGCTCTCGTATTTCTTCCTCATCTCTTCCACACGTTCCTTGCGTATCCTCTGCTGCTCCTTCTTCCAAATATCCTACAATTACAACAGGCACTGTCAACGCTGTTCCCGTGACTTTAGAAACACCCTCCGTACCTTCAGCTCCTTACAGAAACCCAGCCAGAGGACGAAGAACGCGTTGGGATCAGCCGTGTCTAGGGTGGCACCCTTAGGAGTGTATTGATAGAACTGCATCACAGCTTTGAACTTGTTCCTCGCCTCGACTAGTGCCTCCTGTTCGTTCGCCAGTTCCGCAGTGGCCTCGCGGAAGAACGCGTCCATCTTCTCCTTGAACGGACCCGACGCCTCTGGGTCCGCTCGCACCACTTTGTCGCACTTCTCCGTGCAAGCTGCGTAGAACAGAGGCGTAAGGGGAGACGTCTAAGCCAGCGAATGTAACAAGTCACCTTGCAGCTCTTTTCGCAGCCTCTCGAGCTCGCTGGAGATGTTCTCGAAGTTGATCGTCGAGGCAGCCTCGACGTCCGCCGGTTCGGGCACCGGCAACGGCAGAGGTTCCTCGAAGTTGTGATCCTTCTCTTGAGCCAGTCTAGCTCTCACGACGTAGTGAAGCAGAGTGATCCCCGGCACGTTCGACTTCACGTCCCTCAGCTTCCCGAGGATTTCAAGGTCGAAACCGTCGGCCTGTCCTCTCGTCCTGTTCCCGCCGTTCATGTAGTTACCTAGGGTTAAGATCAGCGCGATCACCTTCTTCAGGGAGCTGGAGCTTCGGAGGAAGTCGCAGGTGGTTCGCAGGTTCGTTAATTTAGAGGAGACCGAGGAGATCGCGTCGCTGGACTCTGTCTGGAACATGAGACAGGCCATCCTCTCCGTGAAGTGGTTTATGCTGGCCAGCTTCTTGAGGAACACCTCCGGTCGGTCCAGGGGGACGTCTGGGCTGGCTTCCTCGAAGGCTCCTATCTCCTCCAGCTCCTTCGCAGTGGGCCTCTGGGGAAAATTGGATCGCTGAAGACGAGGGCGTTTGCTCGAGGGAAAACCTCGTTCGAAAGCGTGACGGTGGATCTCACAATTTCGTATATCTGCTGCAAAGCTTCCAAGCTGACCACGCTGGTGTCCAGATTGTACACCGCGTTCTCCACCTCGCAGAAATCCACGTGCAAGCTCTTCTCGAGGATCCCCACCGTTTTCGATCGCTTCGAGTCGAGGATCTTCGCCGGCTGCACTTTAGAAGGCCTCGAAGTCTCGTCCGCCTTTTTTACCGGCTTTCTCTCGGTCACCTGCCGCGAGAAAAGGCCGGCGAACTCTTTCATGTCCACGTTTCTCTCTTCCTCCAGCTCCAGCCACAGTGGAACCTGTGAGGAACCAAGAATCACGTAAAAGTCTCCAGCAGCCTTCTCGTTAGTCTAAAGACCCTTCTTGGTCCCAATCATCTCCGTGAATAACAATGTGGCGCAAAGTGCTCTTTCACTCCCGCGCTATTAGTCTCCCCCCACAATTTTATCACCTGAACGGGAGAGTCGGACGCTTCGACGGAACCAAGCTCGATCGGCACCGCGGGGACCAGTATCCTCGTCCAGTAGAGCGGCTTCATGGGCACCTCTGGGCACTGGGGCTCTTTCCTCATGCCTAAACGATGAAGATCTCATCTGAAGATCTAGTCAATCGAAAATCTCCATTACACATGCGTCACGTGACGCTTCCTGTTCTATTACTCACACGCTCTGCTGGCTGGGTTCCAACCTCCAGCTGGCGGCGCGGGCAGAGGGCAGGGTCCTTGGACTCCCGGCGGAGGTGGAGGTGGCGGAGGACCCCCAGGAACTCCCATAGGCGGAGGAGGCGGAGGCGGTGGGGGGCCTCCGTGCATTCCAGCTATCGGCGGAGGTGGCGGCGGCGGTGGTCCCCCGGGTACGTTTCCCATGGGAGGTGGAGGAGGTGGAATTCCGCCGAAAGGCGTGGGCGGGGGTGGTGGAGGAGGCGGAGGCGCAGGTGCGCCGGGAACCGCGCCTATCGACGGCGCCGGAGGAGGTGGTGGAGGTGGGATAGACGGACGATGTATCAGAGCGGTGATCGCGGTCCCTGACAATGCTGGAGGTATGGAACTTGACAGAGGGGATTGCGGGGGAGGTGGAGGAGGAGGTGGAATTCCTTTCGCTACTCCGATCGACGGTGCCGGGGACGGAGGCGGGGGAGGTGGAGGCGGGGCGGGTGGTGCTCCCGGTATTTCTCCAGTCAGAGGTTGCAGGAGCGGTGGAGGTAGCGGAGGAGGCGGAGGTGGCGGTACCGCAGAAAAGGAACTTATACTCCTCGGCGAGGGAAGCGACTGTAATGGGCACGTGGAGGGTAGCGGCGGTGGAGGTGGTATGAAAAACGAGGGAGCCTGAGGTAAAGAAACTGAACTAGTGTCGTTAAGAGAGCGATGATCTAGGAAAGGAGAAGGTGGAGGAGGCGGCGGAGGTGGTGGTGGGCGGGAGACGTTGGAGTATGCAGGCGGGGATGAAGCTGAGGGTGGCAGCGGAGAAGCTGGCGCGGATTGGGGCGACGGTAACCGCGAAGTCCTCGTTGACGCCTCATTCCTAGCACCTTTCGCATCCTTCGAGCCATTTGCAACCAGTGTCGAGGGACTCTCCGGCATCGGCTGCTGTTCCTCGAGCGTGCCATTCCGAACACTCGCTCCCTCCGAAGACTCTCTCCTCCCCGAGGTGTCCCCTTTGCTTTCCTCGGGGACGAGGGCCGTAGGGGACGTCTGCGTGGATTTCCCTTGGGTCGTCCTGCCCGCGTTCTTCGTCAACTCGCGAAGCCTCTCGACCTCGCGCCTCAGCGTCTCCTTCTCCGAATCCCGACGATCCTTGCAGGACCCTGCCTCCGAATTCAAGCTAGCAGACACTGACACCGAGCTCTTGCGCTCTGGCTGATCTTCCTGAAAAGTTACTCCCATCGATTGCAGCTCCCGAACCGCCATCCCGATTCTTCCCGCGCCTCTTACCCCGTCATCCTTGCTCTGACCGACACTGTCCAGAGTGATCGAATTGAGCAGGCCATCGGAGATCAGTCTGGAGATGAGCCTGGTCGCGAATTGCTCGGTTTCCGCCTTCGTCAGCCGCCACTTGAGCTGCTCAGGCAGGGCCGAGATCAGGGAGTTGACGAGTCGTCGCTCTGCAAGATCAAACGTGTCTTCTTTCAATAGCGTTCTCCTCTACTCATTTCCCCTCGCTTCTCCCTGTCACGACCTCCCTCTGGCATCGAAAGAACCGGCGAACCTGTGGCATCTTTGACGACAGAGGGCAAGCGAGAGGATGCAACTCCGTTTTCATCTTCGATGCAATTGGGGACTTCGTCCAGCATTTGTGCCCGCTCTCCTTCGTCCTTGGTCGACCCTCCAGCCGCGGAACGGTTGGAGTTTAGAGGATCAACGCGCTAGGGGAGACTCGAAGAGTCCAAGCGGTGTCGTCGACGACCGCGTTTCTGTCCTCCGCAATGCGGCGAACCTCGCGCGATTAGTATACACGGACGCGTTAACCTCTGACGGAGGCGAGATAATCGCGAATCCCCGAGCCATCTAGTTCGCTGGTAACGCGGGGCGACGGTGAAGGAGCCGATGCCGATCTGCGCGGAGGATGAGTCTATTCTCCCGAGGCTCGGACCACAATTTTTTAGCGAGACTCGAGGAACTTTGCACGCGAGAAAGGGAGCGCTTCATCGTTCCCAGCGGAACGCGCCCGACTGCGGAAGGCACGAGTTCGACACGTGGCGAAATCACGCCCCCCTCGTAACCCTTATCGCTTCCTCTTATCAATTACTGCCGCTAATCTGGCGCGTACTATCGTCGTCGGCTATTCGCGAGCATCTTCGCAAACAGCTACGGTTCCCTTGAAGTCTCCGAACGTTTCTTGCATTACAGGACGCTTCAAAGTTGATCGCTCGAAGGGGTGATTATTGTACGGGGTGTTTATTTGTGTTAACAAACGTCTACGGCCCTTTACGTGAAATAGCGTAAAATATTTTAATCTAAAAGAGTCGGGACAATTTTTAAATTAATTTAATATGACGACTCGTGCATGAGTTATTGCTAATTTGCTACGTCAAAGGAAAGTGAATTAGTTTTTGAAGTTTTTTCAAGTCTCTGTGCTTCAACAAGTGGCGCACCTAAAGGATAGGGTTTGTAAAAAGAAAAGAAAACAGAGTTTTATGCTTTAAATTAATTTTTTTAAAAATATTGTTATCAGTTCAATTTGCTTCCCTTAAAATTAAATCCTGAGTGCGCAACTGGTTTCAATCTTTTCCAATTTCTTTCGCTCCAAATTTACCGCCCTTCCGCGAACTTCGCCTGCCTAGGCTGCAGCCTGCCTAACCCATTATCAAGATCCGCCCTGGGCACCCTTTCAATTCTCTCCAGGCGAAACACTGTGTACATAACTAAGAAGGGAAGATCCCGAGCCCGGAAATTCAAAAGAGTCTGAAACATTGTGAATATGTAGAGAATTTCCTCGTGATGACAACGCAATTTTTGTTTGCTGCCCAAGTTCACTCTAAAGGGGTGTAATTGACCCATGAAAATATGGTGATTTTCCAGTTTTGTGTTATAAACTCGTGAACTGTAAAATAATTTTTTCACCAAATGATAGATTTACATCGACGAACTTTAAAAAAAAGTCACAACACAAAAGTTACTTCTTTTAATTAATTAAAAGAAGTTAATCCCTGAAATTAACCCCTGAAAATTCGGCTATTTTCCTGTAAGAGATAGAAACTTTTGTGTTGCAACTTTTAACTAATTAAAAGAAGTAACCTTTGTGTTGTAACTAGTTTCATGACACAAAAGTTACTTCTTTTAATTAGTTCAAATTCCCTGAAAATTAACCCCTGAAAACTCGACTATTTTCCTGTAAGAAATAGAAACTTTTGTGTTGCAACTTTTAACTAATTAAAAGATACAACACAAAAATTTCTATCTCTTACAGAAAAATAGCCGAATTTTCAGGGGTTAATTTCATCCCCTTCGAGTGAATTTGGGCAGCAAACAAAAATTGCGTTTAATCAAGAGGAAATCCCCTACATACTCACAAACTCTCAGAATTTTTTAAATTTCCGGGTTCGGGATCTTCCCTCGCACGTAGATTCGCGAGTTGCCTTCACAACCCTACTTAGTCACCTCTCCTCCAGAGTTGGAACGCTCACTTCGAAACGTCCTGTATGCTTCGAGAACAGTCGCATCCTCTCCCCTTCCGGCTTTATCAAGCTTCACGCAAGTGTCTACCTCGGTTATTCACGCTTTCGCTCGCCGATTCCGCGCCCGATCAACCCACGCCTCTAGATACATCGATTTTTCATTGAGAAGCACACTATGAATGGACACTCACCCAGAAGAGGAGACAAGGGCGACGCGACCCCCTGACTCTTCGCGTCCACGAACACCTTCTCCTCCGTGGACGTGGACGACGCCATAGCGGGCGCGTCTTTCTTCCCAGGTTCCGTGGCGCCTGTAACTTCCTCGGGATCGGTGAAGACGCTGTCGCTGGAGGACTCCTGGCTGGGCGGCAACGACATCTCCGTGACCACCAGGCTCTTGTTCGCCAGTCGCCAGGAGTCCGTGACCAGGAACGCTAGCCCTTGCCGCTGACCGGAGGCCGGTGGCACCAGCGTGTCCGAGGCTTCCGGTTCCGCCTCCGTCTCTGCCGGTTCCACCGTGTCCGTCGATCGCCGAGATCCATCATCACCTTCGGGCCTCTCCCGCTGCGCGGACGTCTCCTCGGGAGCCTCAGCCTCCGGCTCCGCGATCTGCTTCAAATGCCAAGAGAACGTGAACTCGATTTTGCCGATTGCCCCACGAACGGTCTCAGATCTCCACGGTCACCGATATCGCTCGCCATTCGGAAAACATGTGATGCTCTGGTATTAGGTTATTATTTAGCACTATATAGCAAAATACCCGAGCTTCGCTGAGATATATAAATTAGACTTTCCGGTTTCATTTAATTTAATATTTAATTTTAAAAATAAGCTTAACGCCCTCTACACGTGGATTTTTATTCTATAGTTATTCTATAGTATATAGCAGTGCCATTGAAACAAAGATTCTTCTGGTATAGGGCTCGTCGAAATCGGTGCAGTAGTTTTGGAGCTTTGCGCTTTCAAACATAAATGTTCATTTAAAAGCTGCTAAACAATTGTATAAATTTTACAGAGATATTGAAACTATTCAAATTACACGTACTACCTAGAATACTGAGATGGCTTTCCTTCTTCCACTTGAATTCTTATGAAACAACTTTCAGTAAGGGTATCATTATCAATAGACTATGCTAACAAAGTTGAACCCGTTTTGACTTTTTTTCCGGATCCCTGTACACGTTCAAGCGCACAATAGCTGACTTGGTAGGCGACCTTATACACTAGCGGACAACAAAGTTACCACTTTTTCGATTTGTTCTACTTTTGTTATTTTTTAGCATTCATTTGCTTAAGCTGCACGTTTGTTAAAATTAGTATTCAAAAGGCGTTATTTGATCCCCTGAGTGTTATTGCTGTAAGGGAGCTGTTTTATTACTAAAGTCAGTCATCCCGGAACACAATTCTGGCAATGTTTGATATTTATAACTTTCATTAAAAATATAGCAGAGGGTTAAATAAAAAATGAGCCAATGACCAGTGAATGAACATAAATTTCTAAAGAATGAACAGGATTGAATGAGAAATTAAAGCTGTATAAAACACAGTTAACGTTGGATTTATTTAATTGACAAACAAAAGTGTTATATGAAATTGAACGGGGTAACACATTTTTGAGACCGACAAAGAAATTACCACGTTTAGTAACTTTTTAGGATGTCCTAAAAGCAAAAGGCGTCCCCCACAAAATATTAGATTTTTTTTATTAATGTTCAAAAGTGGTAACTTTTTGTTAGCTTTGAAAGTGTGTTGTCTTGTTCAATCATACGTAGAGTTTTTGTTTGTTTGTTAAATAAATTCAACTGTAACTGGGTTTTACAAAGCATTTAATCCTCTTTCAGAATATGTATATTCGACACATATTGCAATTTTGAGTTAATATTGAAAAGTAATAGAAGTAGAATAGTTTGAAAAAGTGGTAACTTTTTTGTCCGCTACTGTACCTATCTAGCATATAAGTTCTCAATAATTAATTCCCAATTATATTATATTCTTTTTTAATTCTACACTCTATACCGTTTAAATTCATTTCTATACCAAAGAGTAGTACCTGTTAATAAATATTATTATTATTATTATTATTATTATTATAAATATCTGTGGTTGTAAGGAAAAACGACCCATGTCACATGTTTTCACTTTCGAGATATTTTCGTTGAAAGTTCTAAAGACAAGTTTCCTTGTTTTCTTCTTACGATATAAACGTATATTTCCTTCACTTTGCATAATATTCAATATTCGTATAATTAACGTAAATAATAATAATAAACAAAACAGTAATAATTTACATACATTTTAGGCAGAACGACACAAGACCACTGGACTTTTCTTCTGTGCCTTGCGTTGTTTTTTGTAAAATACAAGAGTTACACATTTATGTATCACTGTTATTTCATAGTGTGCTGTTTCTGGTAAAATAAAAATATGAAATATAATTTTGCTCATTTTATTTTACACAAAATACGTTATAGTATATGCAGATAAATAAAAATACAAAATAAAAAGCGATCACAAAGGAAATACACGTCGTATTCTCCAAATTTTGTGGACTTACGTTGTTTTGCCAAATGCGTATTAATTGAACATTGAACTTCGGTTAAATTGCATTATTCTTTCAACGTATAAAATTCGTTTTCATGCATTGTTTCCTGATAAAAACATACACCCAATATTCCACAGTCGAATTAATGCATAAACTCAAATTTTTTGAAATTGTGACATGGTTCGTCTTTCCTTACAACCACAGCTATATCAATGGCACGAACATTTTTGTATAATGGTATAGGTTTTAACTACCTTCCCCGGAGCAGGTGGCAGCGTAGTAAGTGATTTCCAGAAAGCATTATATTAATAAACTCGAGCACACTGATTCGAATGAATTTCTGAATATCATGCATCGATAAGATATAGCCCAACGCTAGAATATTTCGTCAATGGAGGATAACTTGTAGACCCCCGACTTCCCCTACCCGCAGGATCGAAAATTCACCCTCCATTAAACCCCCACCAAAGCCTGATCCCCGTAAAATCACGGAAACATCGCGACCCTCGCCTCGAGCCTCGAGGAAGCCATGAAAGAAGGCACGCGGAGTCCCCGCGGCCTCTACCCTGACCTTTCTCACGGTGGATTCCGGTGGTTTAGGCGCCTGCCTCTTGGGCACCCGCACCTTCTCGAACTCGACCCTCTCCTCCGGCTTGGCAGCATCCGGGGTGCCGGTGGCGGGCGTATGATCGACTTCGCCGTTCTCGGCGTCGTCCCCGGTGTCCGCGTCGTCGAGGCCGTCCCCGACGGAGCCAGGCGTGCTGGCCCTGCCGTCCACCGGCCCCCTGTCCTTCTTGGTCCTCTTCCGCCCGTCGCTCTGCAGGTTGCCCATGCTCGGGCCACGCTGCGGCTCCTCTGGCTCGGCCCGCCGACAGCCGGCGGATCTGGTGGAGGTTGCTGGTGCGGCCGCGGCCCCGGCTCCGACCTCACCGGCATAGAAGGCTCTGAAGGTGTTGATACAGAGGCGGGCGATGTCGCGCAGCGATGGCCTGGTTTGCTGCTCCCTCGACGCGCAGCCGCCCTCGCCCTCCTTCCTCGCCTCCATGTGCCCCGTCGGTCGATACGCGGCGCCCTACGCGGCCGGTGACCGCCGTCCTGGAGCCTGGTGAACCGTCCACGCGACACGGCCGCCGCTACGCACGGCGGGCACGCGAGACTGAGGGGCAGAGCCGAGGGACGAGCCGTGGCCACGACTGGGATCCTCCGGGAGGCCGTTCATTTGGGAACGATGCCAACGACGGGGGCGAGAGATGCTGGGGCGCGGAGGGGTGGACGGATTTCGGGGATCTATGGGGGCGGGTAATATTTATCGAGCGAGAGTAGGCTGCAGGGAGCCTATTTTCTGAGATTGATGTTATTCTACCTCCGGAGTCACTTGGCGAGCAGTTAAAATCGATCGGACGTAGGAATGTTGTTGTTGTCGCGAGGTGGTACTTGGTTGTGGGACAGGCTAGCGGGTGTGCGGAGCTGTACGCACGGTTGCCTGCGCGAGGGGACCGCGAGGTTGACCTCGAGAAGGTTTCCAGATAGCTGCGCGTTTAATAATTATTAATTAATCGCGGCTATCTCTGGCTTTGTTTCTTAATGATCGTAGCGGATCAAGGTCGATGTATATGGAGCGTCGATCGCGCGACTGTAAACAGACGCTGGGAGCTACGCGCGTGTTTACGTGTTAAGAGGAAACACGCTTGCCTCGGGCGGATTGAATAGATCGATGGATCGAGGGACTTCATTTAACTTGGATTATATAGTAAGTATGAATCTTCGGGATCTTTCAGGTTCTGAGACGCCTAGGATGCCCTTCTGTATTAGTTTATGGCGTAACACTGGGATAGCCGAAAGATCTATAGATCCCAATCGTTCGGGAATAATGGAGAACACTTTGCTACGGTTTCCTTCCAGTCCTCGCTTACTTTCGAATGGTTCACAGACACCTTTAGTGGGAAATCAACCCGCCTCGATATTCCCCACTGAATGATCGATCACCAAGTGGTTACCACGGGCAGCAACTCTTTCGAGGAGAGCTTAGCGATAGCAGATAAGTAGCAGCACCCCGGGGGGGAACGTCCTTTGTAGCGTGTAAGTCCGACGCCCTTCGTGACGTCCTTTGTAAGGAGACACTCGCCGCGAACGCAACGATGCTCCATCGAGCGAATACGAAACGCACGGGGACGATTTAAATCCCTCCGAAGGTCTGTTTGGTTTCCGAACGACGACAGCCTGGTACAGCTTACGCATGGGGACTGAACACCGTCTCGGTAGAACGTACGAACAGCGCAAGCTCGTCTGATCGTGATAAGAGGCGCGAGACGTGAGGTGAACTTGAGGTATTATCGATGGGCTTGGCTTATATGTCGTTCTCGAGGGCCTTTGTTTCGTTTTTCTTTTCTTAGCGGCGGTGAATGAGAAGGTCTGAGCAGGGTCGAGGGCTTCGAGACACGTGCAGGAGATACGCGTGTGTCTCCGAAGGTATTCGCCTGGATTTATGGAGACGCGCCAGCCTGTTTGAAATTACATTGCGCGCCGGACTTTTTCATTCGTGGACTGTGGCGATGTACACCTCTGCACCCGTAAGAAGAGGACATTTCGAGGTGATACAGGTGTTTGGCGACAGATAAAAATACCGCCGGCGTGTAAAGCAGCGGGCTGCTTTACCTTCTGCTCTTGTCGAGTCCTTTGCTATAAAATGGTACCTGACTGTATCACAGACCAGGGTTTAGGGTAGACTTATCATCCAATGTAATTTTGTGTCACACGATCGGGGAGCTCGCGAGACTGTTACTATTTTCGTGGTAGCCTCAACGTTATCGACTCAGTTTAAAATAAGATTACAATGCTACGGGTGGTAGGAATTAAAATTAAATCTTATAGTGTTATGACTAATTTCACAGACGAGGTAGTGGCATCTGCTCATGAACAGCGTCCAACTCAGCAACTACTCTGAAATGTTTGAAATTCTGAAAGGTGTGTGCGTGCTTTTATACGTGTGACTTGTTTAGAGTGTGAGTTTGACATAGGGGTCGGGTTTTCGGTACGCTAGACTTTGACTCGGTTTGTCGACGACTCATCGATTGAACTCTGTTTCTATCTATTTCCATTTTACAAAAAAATTGCCCTTGCAACTTTGTTAATTTTAATTCCTACCACTCGTAGCATTGTAATCTTATTTTTTAGACTGAGTCGATAACATTGGGTGTGACACAAAATTACATTGCGTGATAAATCTATCTTCTACCTGGTCTGTGCCGTATAGTGTTCATGACCTTAGGTTAGGTCCATGAATTGTGAGGTTATGACCGAAGGATTTTTAAAAGAAAACACTTTGCATTCGCTCCGATTACTTTCCGAATCCGCGGTTACCTGGCAAACATTGTGTCCTCGAGTCACACGAGTGTTTTCGCTGAAAACGTTGTTGGTGACCGTTAATGGCAGGCTCCGGTAAGAGCACGAGAGAGGTTTTGTTGTCTCTTGTCGACGACATCGAACTAATAGCAAAGTAAGAGACACGCTAGTCAACTACCAAATACTTAGAGTGTTTTGAAATTATTGCGTCGAACGTAGCTTTTATTTCCCTATTCTAACCCAGATCCTTGCCTGTTCTTCCACGCACAGAGAAATGATAGAAAACACGATAGCGCAGAAGCCCATGAAGCTCTCCAGCGAGGAGCACGCTCAGCTCACAGAGTTATTGATTGCTAAAGACGATGAATTAAAAGCGACCCTGAAACAAGCTGCCGAACAAGCAAAAATTAATTTAAAGATGGACGCCTCGAGGGCCGAGGTGGAAAGACAAGACCAAGATATCCAACAATTGCAACGGCAACTAAAAGAGGCTGAACAGATTCTAGCTACCGCCATTTATCAGGCGAAGCAGAAGTTACGATCCATCGCTCGTGCCAATAAAAGACCAGTGTCGTCGGAGGAGCTGATCAAATACGCGCATAGAATAAGCGCGTCCAACGCTATTTGCGCCCCTCTAACGTGGCAGCAAGGAGATCCCAGGAGACCGTACCCCACTGGTAAGAGGATTTGTGCGCTTATATTCCCAATTGGAGTCGAGATTAAACAGATACCGGAGTTGCAGATATCGAAATGAGATTGGGATATCTCGGAAGATTGAGCGATCTGCCGCTGAATGGACCGATGCTGGGCAGTTCCCACCCAGGAATATCGTCCGAGTTGCACAGAGCTGGTCATCCCGTGGGTGGTAAGTTTGTGTAAGGTCGATCGCGCCACTGGCCGCACTGTTGCGATAATAATGTCGCTCCGCGAACATATGCGTTGTTTCAGACCTGACCCCGGTGTCGCAGGCTAATCAGTTCGCGTGGCACCCGTCAGGCGAGATTCACATGTCGGTGAGTGGACAAGGAAGCGTTGCTATGAACACTCATAAGCAGGAAACTGAGGATGTCGAAGTTATGTCCACGGATTCTTCGAGTAGTTCGTCCAGCGATTCCCAATGAGCCGGCGGCGGAGTCGCGCAACGCGGAGACGGCAAACGCCAAGTTTTACGTGCGACCGAACGCTGCCGAAATGCGATGTGAGAAACTACAAGTATCTTGGTAGAGATTAGTGCATTCGTAGGAAACTTAAACTTTTATTGTCTATACACGTTTCTCGCTTCAGCGCGTCGGCAATTGGACGCACCAGGCGAACAGAGCGAACGGCTGCGTTCTACGTAGGCCCAAGAAGAATACACGGTAGGAAGCTATGCAGGGATCGAGGGGTGTAATACGCCTCGGTATTCGCCTAAAACAAACCGTGGTAAATTATTTATGCCACTTTCTGTCCAAAGTAAAATCACGCATCGGGGAAGGCGGAATCCGTTTTTATCCGTCTCTTACCGATTGCGCTTCGTCTTTGAAACTCGCTTTCTGGAATAAGATTGTATCTTGGTCGGTGTACGCGAGACCGAACAGCTCGCAATCTGCTCGAACCTTTGCAATGTCTTTGTACAATAAAAGGTGTTGTAAAGCAAGTCCTGGGAACGTGAGCACCTTGCTGTTATATCCTGAACTCATGATTCTTAATGCCGTTCTAAAAAAATAAAAACCTTACGCAACATGTTTCCGGGGCGGTTCTCCCGTGTAACGGATAATGAAATCAACGCACCTCCTTATGTTTTGTATGTTAATCATGGCTGCGCAAACTAGTATCGGGGAAAGTTGCCGAATCAGAGAACAAACGCGTGCGTAATTCTTTAAATACCAGGCTAACGATATCTTCGTAGATAGTTGAATATCCGCGGACCGCCTGGGAAATGAACAACACGTGACAACGACAACGGTAGTCTAACGGCAAGAGATGAACGTCGATAACGATTTAGTGGAAATCGTACTTTAAATCCGGTGGAAGGCTCAGCGCCCTTCTCAAAGCTGCCGCATTACCCATATTCAAAAGAATGTGTATCGCTTCCATTTCTTCGCGGTTGTTGCTCAATGCCAGTTGCTCCATAATATCATCGAGGTTCGTCGAATCTGCCTTGTTGCACGATTTATCATACAGAACCAGCAGATGCGATATGCATTCGGAAAGGTGTTGATTGTTAATTTTTGCATTGAATTCGGAAACGCTTCGATCGCACAATCTGCGATTGTTACTCCAAGTCTGTTACTCCGCCTTATCGTCGCCCCCTTCATGTCGAAAAAGGGAATAAAGGGGAAAGAATTACGCGTCACCTTACCTTTGCGCGGAATAAACTAAAAATCGAACGATCGGTTCAAAGATCTGGATACTCATAGGGACGTTGATCCTTTGAATCGCAATGTCTTGTCTCACCGATCTCAAGCGGTCGAAAACAAAATCGTACACGACTATCCAATCGACGTCGGTTCGCGTAGCTATACTGAAATGTATCGGTGTCTGTTACAATGATTCGCGTAACAATTAACGTAGTGTTTGGAAAATGTAATAATTTTATGTCCTACTTATCCAGCAGATATTTAGTAGTCGATAATAGTACAGACGCGGGACGTAATTGATTCGGTTCGGTCATGTTCACCCCTGCTGCCGAACGGCTGAAGGATTTTACAGTTTTTCTTGGATCAGCTTTTGGTCGTTTTGCCCCCCTTGTGCTCTCGTCGATTTCGAATGTGTGTAGCAAACCTTCCTTCTCCCTTCTTTCTCGCATCCGGGTGATACATGTTTGTCAAATGGGTCCGTATTTGAATAGATGACAGACCGAGAACAAACGGTATACTTAGTTTTATAATTTCTCGTTTTCGAAATGTTAGGAAAAGGAGGGGGGAGACGACTCGTATAATGAGTAGAGTTGTAGGTTTCGAGAAACACGTCTTGATAACCAATCTACAACTAGATACGCGATGAACGATTACACGGCTGCGGATTACTTAACTACTTAGTGGTTTTGAAAATAATTTCTCTATTGGTAAACAGCGCCGAGTAATATTGCTGTAAATATCACTCTGGAGAGTGGAAATACATATCCCGGAATTTGTTTCGTTAGGTTTCTGTACGTTCCTGACTTAACCAGAAACGTCGTAGCGATATATATATATATATATATATATACTTGCATATGGTATAACAAGAAAAAGAAGTAAGCGGTTTTGGGGGAAATCCCCAGAGCAAGGAATTTTTTACCTTCTCCGAGTGTTGTCACGATCATAAAAAGTTTTCGCGATTATGGTATATAGTAGCAATTTTACTTACATCCAACGTTCCTTCTCCGGGCACATTAAAACACACGTCCCTTGAATGGTGTCTGTCATCCTATAAAATTCAATAAAGACTTTTAAGATATTACAAAGTCGTACTCTCTCTCAAATTAAAACATGTACTAATACGGATCAGTACAGATTCGTTGAACGTACGTAAATTTACCCGTAACGATTACTATTGCTTTCCGTATGACAGGTTATCAGGTTATGTTCGGTTAGTTACTGTACAATTTCACGCATGTGCCAGTGTGACGTCAATCGTCTAAACGTGCATGCAGGCATGTGTGTATATACACGCGTAGGATATCTTCCGCAGGTGTGTTTATATTTTTTTTCACAAGTGTTATACTTGTGAAAAAAATACGAATTATTTTCTATCGTTTGCTGCGCGATGTACATATTTCGTGCGCGATATAACTCGCCGACGTATGTATTATACATATTGTATAAAAGTACGACTCGGCGAGAAAAATATCGCTTCATTTTTAAAGATATTCATCCTACACCCCCTTTTTAGGCGCCGGCTGACTTTGCTTTTCTCGGCGAGTGTTGAAGCTACATGCATGGAATAAAAGGAACGAAAGGGCGTCTTTCCTTTTACGATTATACCTATATATAGGTACATGTGTATCTAGAGACGCGGCAGCGTCTCGACGCCAAGTACATGTTTCGACACTCTGTATATGTCGACTGTCGCTGCCGCGTATCTTTTACTCGTAATCCAGCTAATCCAACCTTACCTGAAACTTATTTCATTAATATCTCATCACACCTGTAATATTTTCTAAATTTAAAGGCATTTTTTTTATGTGAACCAAGTATAAGCTTTTCGAATAAGGCCAAATTCAATAAAATTGGTCCATGTATGACAGAGATATCTTAATATCATGTTCATTTCGCCATGAAAAAGTCGAGGACGGAAAAAAGTAAATCACAAAAAAAATAGAAGAAAATATACAATATAAAAAAAGATATGGAATCAAAATGAGCTGCAAGTACATAAAGGTGCTTTCCAACTGCGCTTAAGATGACACAACTATATACATATACACAGCTGAACTGCTGTGTTCATACATCCCATTACTCATATCGCGGACATTTTAATAATGTGCAGATAAAATGTAACATCTAGACATTTAGAGGCCTGGAAGTCAAATGCTTGGCGTGGCCAGGCTAGGTCAAGGTGTCGATGAATAAGAACTATTTAAAAACGCATAATAATGAAAGTGTACGGATATTGTCAGAGTTTTAAATTGACAAATTATCTGAACGCTTGTGAGAGGAAAGGTACATATCGGTGTCGACGAATGCTCTTGGAATTATTTTAAAACGCAATATAATGAAAATGTACTCATATTATCAGAGTTTTAAATTTTTAAATTATCTGAAAGCCTGGGAAAGGAAGGTATGGGTACTGATGACGCGAGAATATGTACCTGCCGTGGCCACGCCAAGTATATGATTTCCAGGCCGCGGACATCTAGGCAAATGTCTAGATGTTACATTTTATCTTCGAATTATTAAAATGTCCGCGATATGAGTAATGGAATGTATGAACACAGCATTTTAGCTGTGAATATGTAGTTGTGTCATCTTAAGCGAAGTTGCAAAGCACCTTTATGTACTTGCAGCTCATTCTGATTTCACATTTTTTTTACAAGCTTTTATTTAGCTTCACTTGTGAGTTTGTTTATTAGTTAGTGAGTTAGTTTGTGAGGATGAAATCTTGTAAGCTAATTTTGACCCACTTCCACATGTCCGATCGACTTGAAATTTGGCACACATACGTAGTTTAGATGACAATGCAATATTTCTATGTCTCCGACCTGATCTTTTACTCGGGGAATCAAATAAAGGGTTATACAGGACGATTCTCTCGCGACGCCTTTCAAAAAGATGCCGATGTCCGATCAATTTGAAATTTGGCACACATACTAAAAAGCATACCTAAAATAAATTTAAATAAAAAAAAATTAAAAACAAGCCTTTATTAAAATGTACTAAAAAAGAAAATAATTTTGATACCGGCCTAAATGACTGCCTTAGAAAAATTCCCACATATGATCAACATTAGAAGCGTGGGGCGTAAATATTTATATTAAAGGACATTTCAATATTTACGCTCCACGCTTTTATTGTTGATCATATGTGGGAATTCTTCTAAGGCAGTCATTTAGGCCGGTATCAAAATTATTTTCTTTTTTAGTACATTTTAATAAAAGCCAGTTTTTAAAATTTTTTTTATTTAAATTTTTATATTGTATATTTTCTTCTATTTTTTTGTGATTTACTCTTTCCCTCAATATTCTTCGACTTTTTATGTGCCTCACAGCCATAATCGTACACTCTTTAAAATCGCATAACTTTTTTAGAATTGGTCCAAAGGATTTGAGTTTTTTTTAGAAGCTAGAAGGATTAGTTTGCCAACTGATGTGTTTCGTCGTTTTAAAAAAAAATGGAATAGCGAAAAGAATAGTAAAGATCGTTTTTTAAACTTTTTTTTGCTCACAAAAAAAAGATTAAAAAACCCACCTTTACTATTTTTTCGCTATTCCGACCAATTGCATTTTTTTTTCAAAACGACGAAACACATCAGTTGGCAAACTAATCCTTCTAGCTTCTAAAAAAAAACTCAAGTACTTTGGACCAATTCTAAAAAAGTTACGCGATTTTAAACAGTGTACGATTATGGCTGTGAGGCACTGTATAGTTTTTTGTATACTTCTTGTATACTTTGATATAGTTTTGCGTCCCTTTCGAACGTTTTACGTACGACAGTCCCTTCTTACATTGGCCAAAACCGTTACGCATCTTGTTATGCTTGAATCAAAGATTCACCGAGTGAATTACTACTGCACGAGGGGAACGTTCTTGCGCGTCCTTGTGGGTTTCACAACAAGCACAACCTATATACCCACCATTTGTGCGTTGTGTCATCTTTGCCAACGATACCGTTACACGAGGCGAAGGTTGATGATCTTACGTAAACTTTCTCACTTTTTTCCTTTTTAATTTTCGCTCTCTGTAATTCAGTCCTTGTCATTCGTCAAGCCACCTCTCGGTGGAATCGAAGAGAAACGCGACGGACTCGTTTGCAGACTACATTCCGAGACGATCGAGTTTTCTGGAAAGCAATTAATCACGCGGATTTACAGGGTGAATTCCAGCTGTAAAATGTTCGCGCGAAGCGTGATTCCCAATGTAGCGCGATACAGCTGATCAGTAAGAATTATAATAAGCGATGATCAGCCGGGCGTCTAGAATCGCGAAGGTCGTGGTTTGACGGAAGAACCGTAGAACCACCGTCTTCTCGGTAATTAGTATCTACACTTAAGGCTCAAGACGATTCTGCGTAACAATACGAGGAAAAACTTGACGGGCGAAAATTGCCCGGCAATATATGTACATATTTAGTTCTGGAGTAAAACCATTCGATCCGATCCTTCGTTCCGCACGTCAGCCGCTTACAGCTCGCTCTTAACCGGGAAAACCGTGACGCGTGTCCCGCGTTCGATTCTACGGAAGAATTCACGGTTCGCTTGCCGCGTTATATGCTCTAAGGTCGGATGTTTCCAAACGTCCTTTGCTACGTTACGTTCCATCTCGCGCGCGTGTCAGACGAGAGAAACGTTTGTTACATTATGTAAAGCGGTGAGTCGCGCTTGGTCCCGAACTCCCGATTTCGCGATCTCGCCTGATTGCGCCTCTCCAAGATAATCCCGGCGGATAACTGTGTCCCAACGACGGCGACGCGTCACGAGCGATTCTCCGCGTTCGAGCTGAAACGCTTGGGAAACGTCAGTCGCCGAACTGAAAACACGCGATCGCCTGGCACGTGTATATCGTTGTATACCCGCCTGTGCGTGAACATAATCATGTACGCACAATCGTGCGTGGAGCACGTTCGCCGAGACGAATTTAAACAAATTAATCCCGTTTTATCACTTTCGGAAGAGATAAAAATCAAACGTTTACGGACGAATGTAAGCTGTCTACGCTGCTTTAATGCGAGACGCGGCTTGTTCCGACGCACACCGCGCTCGGTCACCACGGGGAACCGCAAGCTCGCGTGCAAAACGAAAGCTGAGACTGGTAATGCGAGTGACACGGACGAGTTTCGATTGTGCGTAATTCCTAGCGCGTTGGAAATTCCCGTGACTCCCCTTTTACAGGGTAAAAGAAGGATCGCGGGGGGAAATTACAGCGGGTATAGGTAGTGCAGGCCGTAGGTAGAGGTGCGTACTACACGTGACAGCCGCGTAAAGTAAGAGGAGGACCGTCGCCGGGCGATTCGTGGGGTACGTGTGACCTCCAGAAAATTCCTGTATAGAGAAACGGACGGTGCTGCATTAGTCCAGTCTTTCTTAACGCGTCGCCAATTTTACGTACCCGTGCGCGAGATTAAGCAGAGAGGCGAGCATACGCTTGGCCGTTATTCTTTGGCTAAATCGTTAGATCGCTGGAAGATTGGTCTTGTCTCCCACGACGCGCGCAACACCACGCGTACGCTTTGCTGTGACGAGGCGTCGCAACACCCGTTGGCAGTTGCATAGTCCTTAAAAAGTAAATTTCCATTTGACAACAACGAGCGCGCGCGGTCACCTTGAAGGCGCGCGTGAGTTTCCGTCAACTTTCGCGTCCGTTCGAACGAATCGTTCTTTTATGCACACGCGTACGTTGTATTTTCTTCGTGAATTGCAGAAAACTCGTGCCACCGATGTTTGCTTCGCGAACGTGAAATCCGAGATACCTCTCTATCATTTGCTTGCTCGTCGATGCTTTAACGCGAGGATCAACGTTGCGCGCGCGCGCGTTATCGCGCGTACAATAAAATCACGTTACCTGCTCTACGAGTTGCAACGAAACGTGTCCGAGACTTGGATTTTCATCCGCATCTTCTCGCAATATCCGGGTTAGATAAGGAAGAATATCGAGTGTGTCCCTCCCATCTCTCCCCTGGAAGTTGCCGATCCTATTGTTCGACGCGTTATGTAGCTACTCGTGGACACCACGGTGTCGTTACCATTTCGTCTGTTTGGACGAAGAATTAATACACCGCGTTGTAAAATCGTGCGCTTATTAGATTGGAGGTGGCCGTGAGTCTAGTCACCTTTGCAAACTCGGCGGATCAGAGATGACATGTCGGAAGGTGATGCTGCTTCTGATACAATTTCCTCTGCTGTTGTTTCGCCGTTGTTCGTCTGGTGAGAGTAGAAGCCGCGCGGGTGTGTGACTGGTGGTCGCGTTTAGCCTGTGATAAAATTGTTCTCTTTTCGTCTTTGAAGAAACGATCGTAACGGCGCACAATGACTTCGAATACGGGCGCATCGAGCTGGAGGCCGCTGACGAATTGGACTGGAGAACACATCCTTGTCGGCGGGACTGCGTTGACGGAGCTCCGCCGATGGACTGCCATTACATCTTTAAATTAGAGGCTTATCATACGATGAGTAAAGCGTGCTACGATTGCCCGTTTAATGTGACCGATTGCTTTCGGGCGCACTGCGTTCCAGCCGATGGCGTCGAAAGATCGGTATTGGTCGTTAATCGACAAATGCCCGGACCGCCTGTCGAGGTATGCAGTTGGCGATTTTATGCGCCCGCATATGAACTTGCTTGGGTTATACTTGATTGCGTTATTCGCGGTTATCTGACGGCATCGAAAGGAGGCCGGAATGAATGTGGACTCGACGCGCGCGCTTGGTTGCTTCTTTCTTTATGACAATTATATATTGACTGGCGAAATATACCCGCGCTTCGCTTCGGGCCTGAGGGATATTAAGGAGTTCGTGAAAATACATTTCACCACTTTTTCACACTCTTAGGGGTTGATTAGGGCAAAATCCTGAAATTGATTTTTAGGGATTTTTGTGGGAAAGCTTTGTATGGGAAAGCCGAGTTGATATGTAATTGGGTCTAAGAGATATTGAGATGTCCGGGAAAATATATTTCATCCCGTTTTACCCCCTTGGGGGTTGGTTAGGGAAGAAATCCTGAAATTGGTTTTTAGGCATTTCTGTGGGTAACCTTTTGAAGTAAAAACCAAATCGATATCTAATTGGGCCTAAGATATTTTGAGGAATCCGTGAAAATACTTTTTTACTCTGTTTCACCCCCTTAGGGGTTGGTTAGGGAAGAAATCCTGAAATTGATTTTTAGGAATTTCTGTGGGAAACCTTTGTATGCAAAAATCGAGTTGATACTTAATCGAGCCAAAGAGATATTGAGATGTCCGTGAAAATACATTTCACCCCTTTAGGGGTTGGTTAGGGAAAAATCCTGAAATTAGTTTTTAGTCATTTATGTGGGTAATCTTTCGAAGTAAAAACCAAGTTGATATCTAATCGGGCCTAAGAGATTTTGAGGAATCCATGAAACCCCTCTTAGGGGTTGATTAGGGCAAAATCCTGAAATTGATTTTTAGGGATTTTTGTGGGAAACCTGTGTATGGAAAAGCCGAGTTGATATCTAATTGGGTCTAAGAGATATTGAGATGTCCGGGAAAATACATTTCACCCCGTTTCACCCCCTTAGGAATTGATTAGGGAAAAAAATCCTGAAATTGATTTTCAGATATTTGCGTGGGTAATCTTTGTGAGTAAGAACCAAATTGGCATCTAATCGCTCTTAACAGATATTAGGGGGTCTGAGAAAATATATATCACCTCTCTTCACCCTCTTGGGGGATGGAATATCCAAAAATCCTTCCTTAGTGGGTGCCCACATCACAAGAACAATGTACCTACCTTCCAAATTTCACGTTCCTAGCTTAAACGGTTTGAGCTGGCCATTGATAATTCAGTCAGTCAGTCAAGACTTCTCTTATATAGGGTAGATTTCCCTATTACTGTCAGTGTCCCTATTACTGCCACTTTCTTTATTTTGCTTAATAAAAATGTAACGTATAAAGAATAGTGTACAACAATAATATTAATAATAATAATAACAGTCCCAATTTAATAATAATATTATTGATATACACTATCCATTATACGTTACATTTTTATTAACCTTTAGAGGGCCGGGATTTTTTCATTGAAATCGTAAATTTTATTTACTTAAAATTGATGCATATATATCACCAAAATGGCCGGCAAAGCATCCAAATTTTTAGGTGGCCACTGTAGTGGCCAGCCCGGCCCTCTCAAAGTTAAATAAATAAAGTGGCAGTAATAGGGACATCTACCCTATATAAAAGATATCGCCATGTATGCTTACCCATTTCGATCCGCACACCCGACGCGAATTGCACGCGCAGGTCGTTTGCCGGGGTTGTCTCTACGTCCGTTTCGTTCTTAGGTGTGCCAAGGCGACAGAGTGACGGTGGACGTGATAAATTTACTGCATTCCGAGAGCACCACGATGCATTGGCACGGGCAACATCACGTCCAAACACCGTACATGGACGGTGTTCCGTACGTGTCTCAGTGCCCGATTTTGCCAGGATCGAGTTTCCGGTACGATTACATCGCCACAGAAGCGGGCACGCATTTCTGGCATTCGCATCTAGGTACCACGGTTCCGAATCGCACTATCCGTCCGATTGTTCTCTATCACTCGTCGACTAATTCAAAAACGCCCAATTACCATTCAGGCTTTCAACGTGGCGATGGGGTGTTCGGCCCGTTGATCGTCCGAGTACCTCCACGACGGAATTGGCACAAAGACTTGTACGACGCGGACCAACATACCATAGTAATCTTGGATTGGACGCACGAATCGGGAATCGATAAATTCCTGAATCACTATTACGCGGGTGGGAATAACAAGCCGCCGAATCTACTGGTCAACGGTCTGGGTCGTTTCACGTCTGTTTCGAATGGGAACAACGCCTCGGCGACGATGCCGATCGCAACGTTTGTCGTTAAACCGGTAACGAGCCACTCTGCTGCTCAGAGTCAATCGCGAATCTTTCCGATATGTTAATTCGTTCGTAACTACGCGCGCGGTAATCGCATCCGTCCGATTTACAGAACAACCGGCACAGGTTCAGGCTCATTAACGCTGAAGTTCTCAACTGCCCGATCGAGTTAACCATCGATAATCACACCATGAGCGTAATTAGTTCGGACGGACGCGACATCGAGCCGATCCAAGGTGCGTAAGCAAGGAAGGAAAGAAGAAGGGACGTGATGAAATTCATGATGATATAGATCGAGTGAACTTCGATGTAAGCTACTTAGAATCTCGTTTCAGTGAATTCTCTGGTAAGCTACGCTGGCGAAAGATTCGACTTCGTCGTTCACGCGAATCAGAACGTGGACAGATATTGGATCGTGGCTCGGGGATTAATGGATTGCGACCAGAGATTTACCAAGGCTTATCAAGTCGCTGTACTGCGGTACGAAGGTGCGATCGAAGAGGAGCCGGAAGGCCAAGTGGCGTACGAACGAGAAACCAACGACTCCTCGGAACGGAGGGTATGTATACAGATACTAGACAGTATACGCATCTAACATCAGATTTCCATGTCGATCGCGGCTTGAGAATGTGCATTGGGTAATAATTAACAAGGAGTAATGCCACTGTGGAGCAGCTTGATTCTGAGAATCTTTCACGCGAGTATTGTGAATAGGGAATTCAATCCCGGGATACGGGATCCCGGCTGTTTTTTGGACTCCAAAAATCCCGGGATTTGATATAACTAAACCCGAGAATTTCGGAATTTTTTAAAAATGCGAATTACTTTATGAACGCCTAAAAAATATAAAAATAAACATAGTCATTTTATAATAATAAGAACAGTAATAATAATGATTTATTTAAATAATAATATTAAGTCACGTGTAACTAACTAAACTATATTTATTTTAACAATGATACTCTCACTTTCCGTTATTTCGAAATCGCGCGAATTGCAAATTGAAACTTGTCTGATCACGTAAAGTCGAAACATTGTAGATATGTACTTTAGATGCTTTGCTCTTCCTTCGTTCGCATTTCCAAAAATCTTCATAATGGTTTACTGATATTATCTACTTATTGAGACTTTATTATTATTCATTGTTCTACTGTTTTTATTGTTAAAAATGATTTTAGCTTATGTTTCAGACTAATGCTAGAAAGTTAGTGTGTTGACTTTAAATAAAAATTTAGAATTTTAGCACATAATAAATCATTTTCATTACTGAATTTTTCTATTACCCAATCCCGAGATTAGTCCCGGGATCCCGAGATAGACTTTAAGAAATCCCGAAATCCCGGGATAGTAAATAATGGCCGGGATTGAATTCCCTAATTGTGAATGAAATACAAAAGCCGATAAAAGGCCTTCATTGCATATATATACATAAAGGCCTTTTATCGGCTAAAAAAATTAAAAAAAAAATTGTGATCATACTTCAATTGCATATATATACATTGAAGTATGATCACAATTTTTTTTAATTTTTTTAATGCAAAATGCCGGCGCCACGGCTCAATGAAAGAAGCTTCTTCTGAAAAACAGTGCTCCGCGGCCGGAAAGATTTCTCCTTCAATTTTTGACCTAGAACTAAAAACCAAAAAGTTGTAGAGTTCTATATAAGATTATCTCGGGAAGTACAGGAGGAAATGAAAAAATACTGTTTTTTTTTTAAGAATGGTGTGTGATTGAACAAAAAGTTTTATTTTGAGGTAGAAAGTGTTCAATCGCGCATCATTCTTTCAAAAAACAGTATTTTTTCATTTTTTTCTGTACTCCACGAGATAATCTTATATAGAACTAAAAGAAATTTGGTGTTTTCTTCTAAATCAAGAATCGAAGGAGAAATCTTTCCGGCCGCGGAATACTGTTTCTTCGGGAGAAACTTCTTTTCTTGAACTGTGGCACCGCTATTTTGTATTAAAAAAAATTTTGACCATACTTCAAGGTATGTATATGCAATAAAGGCCTTTCATCGGCTCTTGTATTCCATTCGCTATACTCGCGTGAGAAATCCTCGAGATCAGGCTGCCTTTCCGGGCTCTACAGCGGCATTACCCCTTAAACGGCGACGCGCCTGCATTACTTTCAGCAACTAAACGCTTTGAACGAAGGTACCGAAACGAACGTGAGCGTTAGTATACCCATGTTGAGAGCTATGGATAAAAACGACGAGTCGAATACGAAAGAACCGGATTATCAGTTTTACGTGTCTTATGACTTTTACAAGAAGGACAATCCTCACTTTCATCGCAGTAAGCTTTACGGATTTAATCAAGGTACGTGGTGTTCTCCATTTTGACTCTACACAGAAATTCGTTGCGCTTCTTCCAACATTGTTCCTACTTGCAGTAAAAGATACGAAACGAGTTCTGACTCCGCAACTGAATCACATCTCGATGAAGTTCCCGCCGGTCCCTTTGTTGCCTCAGAGGGATTCTATCGATCCAAGTGAATTTTGTAACTCGAGTACAGTGCAGGGCTGTGAACGAGATTACTGTTCCTGCACTCATGTGCTCCAAGTGGCGCTTGACAGCGTGGTGGAACTAGTTTTGGTAGACGAAGGTAGTGTGGTATCTGTAGATACGATTTTTTCTTTCGCCTGCGCGTATGGATCTTAACGTTTACCCCTGTCGCGCTCCTCAGGCATGGCTTACGATGCGAACCATCCGTTCCACCTCCACGGCTATCAATTTCGCGTGATCGCGATGGAAAGAATCGGGAGAAACGTTAGTGTAGAAACTGTTAAGAGATTAGACGACGAGGGACTGATACGCAGACATCTTGATCACGCCCCGTTAAAAGACACTGTAACGGTACCCGACGGTGGATTCACGATCGTGCGATTTCATGCCGATAATCCAGGTATGTATATACGCGCGTACATTAGGCTGGCTGTTATTTTCGATTTTTGAATTTTCTTCGCGGCACTCAGCAGAATAGTTCCAAATAATAAAAGAAAAATCTGTGTGAAGTTTGAGCCTGATTGGATAACGAGGCAAAATGCCCCCGGGGCCCTTGGACATTTAAATAATTATTTTACAGCTCGCAAAGTCGATTTTATATAATATCCTCCAAGTTGTTGATTATATGAAAAATGATATAAAAAGTTGTAGATCCTAACACGGAGCATCTTTTATGTTCTATTACTTTTTCTCGTGCGATAAACGGTTTTCGAAAAAACTCCGAAAAACTAAAAAATCATCAAATTTTGAAAGTTTAAATTCTACTCGAACACTTTTTATTTACGAAGGCGAAGAAAAAAGTTGTGATTTTTATTTTCGACGACTATTTTTTTAATATTTAAGAAATAGTCCTCGAAAATAAAAATTACCATTTTTTCTCCGCCTTCATAAATAAAAAGTGTTCGAAATGGATTTAAACTTTCAAAATTTGAAAAATAAAAATTTTTTTTAGTTTTTCGAACTTTATTCGAAAACCGTTTGTCGCGCGAGAAAAAGTAATAGAATATAAAAAATGCTCCTTGCCTGGATCTACAACTTTTGTTTGACATATTTTTTTATGTAATCAATAACTTGGAGGATATTACATAAAATCGACTTTGTGAGCTGTTAAATAATTACTTAAATGTCCAAGGGTCCAGGGGCACTTTGTCCCATTGTCCAATCGAGCTCAAACATTACACAATTTTTTTTATTATTCAGAACTATTCTGGGGGGTGCCGCGAGGAAAATCTCGAAAAAAAATTCACCAGGAGTAAATAAAAGCCACTCTAACCTACACACATATGCGGTATTAAACCCCGAAACCTTTGCAACGTCTCGAAACATTTTATCCTCCAACGCCGTGCTTTATCCTCCAGGTTATTGGATGTTTCATTGCCACATTGAATTTCACGCTGAAGTTGGAATGTCGTTGATTTTCAAAGTTGGCGACAACAAGGACATGCTGCCGGTGCCGCATAATTTTCCATCGTGTGGCGATTGGCGACCTGAGAATGCGAAACACGCGACAAGAAGTACTTCTCACTCGACGAAGGATATGTCGGAAGCTGCGATGGATGACATTACAGAGACCAACAGTGTGCAACGATTCGTGAAGCTGTTGACCCAAGTTTTGGACACAATGCGAATCTCTTCGTCGACGAGTACCTTGATCGCTTCGTATACTCTTCTATATTTCTGCGCATTCGTCACCGTTGTCTACACAAGTGTGTAAAAAAAAGTTGCGCCTATGCTTGATCGGTAATCTAGGAAACGCGATTTAGCGCTGCGATCGTATGAAAGATATTGTATGTACATATGTAAGTAATAAGGTACCTGCCGCGATAAGCAGTGAGTTGACGGTTCACATTTTATTCGGGTATAATTCATAGTTCCTACACTGTGATATCGTTACTGTAGCAAGAATCGTCAAGGTGATCAATCATTTAAATCCCCCCCCCCCCCCCCGGGAAAAAGTAGCAGATTCCTTTTTGGAAACGACGAGCCGGCGACGACCGGTGTACGAAAAAATTGATCCGATTCCATTTAAAGACACAAACTTGATCTTTGGGGCGGTCCTTAAATTACGTAAGGGTAATTTTGTCGATTTCTTAACCCCTCCAACCCCCCAGTAAAAGAATCCGTAAGATTTGATATTGCAACCCCCTCCTTACGTAATATTTCTTACATTTAATTTTTTCAGTTATTAAAATTCTTTTAAAGGTTTATATAATTCATTTAACTCGGTTTCGGGAAATTTAAATTAAAACTACTTTTTTTTATCATTAATGATAGAATTTGTATTCATTGAAAATTAGGAGGAAGAATATTACGTAAGACGCTATCTGACTCCCCCCCATCCCTGTAAGAAAATGTAAGAAATTCGCAACCCCTCCCCCCTAAAAAAACCCTTACGTAATTTGAGGACGACCCCTATGCGTGTCCTCTACGCGTTCAACAACTGTTCCAAGATGTGTACAATATTCGAGGGGATGGATTTATTAGACTCGCCCCGTTTGTACAATACATCTACAATGTACATACACGCTGTATATACATTTAATACGTGCGTATCATATGAAACGTTGCGTACACTATTATATTAAAATGAATACGCCGTTTACACGGTATTGCCAAGGTTTTGTACAAGTTTCTAGATAGATTTAAGGAAAGAGATATGAAAAGTAGGTAGTCGATCCGTGACCGCAAAATTGTTCGCACGTAACCGCGCGCGCGCGCGCGCGCGCGCGCGCGTGTATATGATGAGTAATAAATTCGTAATCACGAACGTGTGTGCAAATAGAGTTTATTTTCGGTAATGCAACTGGCGAGAGTTACGCCGCTAAACGTTAGTGTATATATCTTGTAAGTTGGAAGCCGGACAAATGGTGTAACATGCGTCCTTCTGAGGCGGTCGTTGCAAAGGATGCGCCAACAGCTTTGCCATATTATCGTGTAATTTCGCTGCGTTCCTTCCTACCTCTAACATATACGAATAGTTTCTTGTATCCAACTTCGTCATTTGGGCATAAATTTCCTCGCACAGATTTTCCGAGCACGGGGGCTCGTGTACGTATAATACATCAATGAAAAAGTATGGATTCGCCTCGAGATTGTCTAAATACTTTTTATGGGCATGAAATTGCGGGATGCTGTGAGATCGCGAGTATATCAAAATTACTCTGGTGACGAACATTGGAACGACGGCGGTGTTGTTTCTTTTTGTTGGCAAAGGTAGCTTGGACTGTATTTTCTCCAACAGCTGATCAAAGTCGTAGGACTTTTGATCTTCTTCCAGAACTTGTTCGTTCGTATTGTCCAAGTGATTGATAATGCTCTTGGTGTTGTTGGTGAAATCGCATATCCACCGAGCGCCTTGGGCGTTCAGGGTCATTAACGCGTACTCGTGGCTGCGTTGAATGGTCGATTTGATGCAGACAAAACTCTCCACCACCCGTTTGATCATTAGCAACGGCTCGATACACTTGCCACCTGATGTGGACAGTTTGAAAGGGGTGCTGTTCTTCTCTCTTACGGTGTCGATTATAAACAGAATCTTTTCGGGCAGGTTCAAGCCCGACAACAAGTTTCGCGTCGACGCATCTTCCTCGTCGCCGTAAATTAACGGTTTACCGTCCGGAGGGAAATATGACGACGTGTTGATATCGGAGTTGTTACTCATTTTCGATGCCTCCTCTCGTTCTCTATTTAGGACGCGGACGCGACATTCGCGCAGCTTGCTGGTGCTTTAAAACACTGTTTAAACAATCATTTCCGTTCGCCGATATTATTTTCTTGTTACGTATGTAAATAGTATGTGCTCGAGCAAGTACTTTAAATAGTTGTCTCACTCTCTAGAGAGATTGCGAGATTGCTAGCTGTTGCAAACTTTCGGACACCAACCGCCCTCGCGCGGCGGAAGAATGAGTTGAGTTGTGGAGCGCCTACGGGCGAATTTACACGGTTCGCTTCAAGTTGTGCAATGTGCTCTTCGCTCTATTCAGCTCTGGGCGAATTTCACTTACGCCCAAATCGCCCGTGATTTTCATTAAGCTAGGTTTTCCTGTACGCGACTAAACGCAACGTCAAGAATTTCAAAGTCGATTTTCTCGAAAATGAAGCGCAATATCAAAAAATTTTATTTCTTCTTGTCGACTTATTCACTTGTTATAAGTCGAAAAGAAAGAGTAACTTTTTGCGATATCGCGCTTCATTTTCGAGAAAATCGACTTTGAAGATTTTAATGTTGCGTCCAGTCGCGTATAGAAAACCTACCTTAATGAAATTCATGGGCGATTGGGGCGTAAGTGGAAATCGCCCGAAGCTCGATCGCCGCGTGCGTGTTACGCCCGAAATTTCATGCCGAATGAAGCGCCATCTAGTGGACCTCGCCCGAATCGAATTCTGTTGGCTTTGTTATTTTTTTTTTTTCATCCGTGAAATCAAGTTTCGTGTTGTGTAAACAAGTATGATTTACGTGCTAATGTTTAGCGATCGATGATTAAATAAACGAGCTACGGACGATCGCACGAGTACCGAGGGAATATGCTTGCTCTGAAAGAATATGGTAGCAGTGACGAGAATAGCGAGTCGGACAGTGAACATGAAAACATGAGCAGCGAGGTTAACTGCGTCTCGGATGTTGAATCTCTTCCCGTAGAGAAGTCATCAACAACTACCACGGCTACGGACATGCAGATCTGCTCTGCACCGGAGGTGGTACCAATGGTAAACATTTGTTTCTGGGTCTTTTTTTCAAAAATGCCATCGTGCCATTCGACAAATTTCATCGAGGCTACGTGCCCTGCGTAATCAACTCGTAAATATTTCCGTAACAGTTTTTTCGACGTAATCATTAACGCTCGATTCAACCTCGATGTATCGCAGGGAACCGAATTATGCGTAAGGCACATAGATTCGACTACGAAGGAAGTTATGCACAATCCAAAGTACGAGGAGCTTTTCGCTCCGGACATCGGGCCGGAGAATCCTTTTAAAACGCAACAGCAACGAGCTATTAAGAACATGCTTTCTGGATACGTGGAGAAAGCTCACATAAGCGAATTTCAGTTTGAAAATCAAAGAAGAACTTTTGCCAGTTACGGTATATATTCGCGGAATGGCGATATTTTTGGATTTCGACCGGATCGTGCGAAAGGTAGAGTTAGTCGTCTAATTAGCTCTGGTATATCGGCGTCTCTGTTTCAGGGTATGCGTTGGACCCGACCGTGGATGGTAGCGCGGAAGAAGGTAGAACGATTATCGGAGCGAAGGATGTGGCGGAGGAATCCGGCGGCAAGACTGTGTTTGAAAATACGCTGCAGAGACCTTCGGATAAGAGAAAAAGACATAGGAACGACGATCCTGCGGATATCGAGGGATTCTTAGGTCCCTGGGGTGGATATGTGGACGAGAAACGAGTGGTAAAGCCCACAGAAGAGGAAGCTGCAGAATTGGAAGAGATATTGGCCAAAAGAAACAGAAGAGGAAAACCGACGGAAGAGAAACCGCTTGAGGAGAAGACAGTGTTGCACAGTACGTACACACCATTCTATCGTTTATATGAAACTTCAATCCTTTTACAATGACAAAATCGCTTTTGTAGTCAAGGACAGCGTGGACTATCAAGGGAGATCGTTTCTGCACGCGCCTCAGGATGTTGGGGTGAATCTGAGGTCAGAATCACCGCCCGACAGATGCTTCTTGCCGAAAGCGCAAATACACACTTGGGAGGGTCATACCAAGGGTATTTCGCAGATCAGATGGTATCCGCGTACGGCGCATTTATTACTTTCGTGCAGTATGGATTGCCGAGTGAAGGTGCGTATCCTGCGCGACCCACCCAATTTTGTTCCCTTGTAAGAGTAGCTTTTAATTCCGTGTGTCTGTGCGTCGGTTCCATGAATACGCGCAGTTGTGGGAAGTTTATAAAGAGAGGAGATGTATCCGGACTTATTATGGCCATCGTCAAGCTGTGCGGGATATAAGTTTCGACAACGATGGCAAGAGGTTTCTGTCTGCTGGATACGATCGTTACGTGAAGCTATGGGACACGGAGACTGGTGCTTGTATAAGTCGATTCACCAGCCGAAAAATTCCATACTGCGTGAAATTTAATCCAGACCCGGACAAGCAACATTTATTCGTGGCAGGCACCAGTGACAAAAAGATTATATGCGTGAGTTTTCGGCAAGTTTTATATTTTATAAATATCGGCTTTTACGGTAAAGATTAATGTTATACGTTTATTGCAGTGGGATGTCCGATCCGGCGAAATAACTCAAGAATATGATAGGCATTTGGGAGCTGTGAATACGATAACTTTCGTCGACGAGAATCGACGATTCGTAACGACGTCGGATGATAAAAGTCTACGAGTTTGGGAATGGTACCATGTTTTTTTTTTTTAAATGTAATGCACCTGACAACTTTTAAAATTGGATAACTTTTTTCGAATTTGTTCAAATGACACGAGTTTTTTTTTGTTTTTAGAAACTAGAAGGATTAGTTTGCTAAATGATGTGTTTCGTCGTTTTGGAAAAAATGCAATTGGTCAGAATAGCAAAAAAATAGTATAGGTCGTTCTTTAAACTTTTTTTGTGAGCCTGTAATGAAAATTCAAAAAACCAGTTTGTAGATTGAAGTAAGTTGTATACATACCTAAAATTTCATCAAAATCGGTTAACGTTGCTCTAAGCTATAAACGCTTAATGATCGCAGAATCGCTGATTTCGGGAATTTCGTTTAAGATCGCAGAATAAGGTAGAAAATCGCGAGATCAGCGAATTGCGTTGTAATCAGGAGGAAAACCCCTACATATTCACAAAGTCACAGAATCTTTTGAATTTCCGAGTTCGGGATGTTCCCTTGTTAGCAAACTAATCCTTCTAGCTTCTCGAAAAAAAACTCATGTCGTTAGGACCAATTCTAAACAAATTATGCGATTTTAAAACTTCTAAACTTTCTTTCGTCCGCCATTGTATACCCATGTATGCTAGTACACGTGTGTGTGTGTAGGATAATTTAGAATTTTTTATGTTTACGCGCGTAGGGACATACCGGTAGACATGAAGTACATAGCTGATCCTTCCATGCACTCGATGCCGGCGGTCACACCTTCTCCAAATCAAAAGTGGCTCGCCTGCCAAAGTATGGACAACAAAATCGTAATATTCTCCGCGCTCAACCGATTTAAAATGAACCGTAAGAAAACATTCACGGGTCATATGGTCGCCGGTTACGCGTGTGGCTTGGATTTCTCACCCGACATGAGGTAAGAAAGATTACAATCAACTTGCGCTCGCGAATCAAGCGCATTTTAATATCGCATAATCTGACAACTTCACCGTTCACCTTTCCCTCCCCCCCGTTAGCTACCTCGTGTCGGGAGATGCGGACGGCAAATGTTACATTTGGGACTGGAAAACGACAAAATTATACAAAAAGTGGAAAGCGCACGACGGCGTATGTATCGATGTATTGTGGCATCCGCACGAGCCTTCGAGACTCGCAACGGCTGGTTGGGATGGAAAAATAAAGTATTGGGATTAAGAACGTGATGACTATTATTTCAACAAAGACACATGTACGAATTACGAACAATCGCTTTTCGGCAATAAATTTCCAGCTCGCTCGCTTAATGGCTGATGTTCATCTACTTACATCACCTGTCGCGGACGCGCGCGATATCTATTATAAATCGCGTCGACAGCCCCGAGTAGACGTTGCCTGAACGTTCGAGCGCGAGTGGTTCCCCTTGTACCATTCGAGTCATTTGAGATGGCGGTCATAAAAATCAATAGTAGAGTACAACGCGTCGTGATCGTGTTGTCTGCCGCTTTCGTTTCGTTTCGTGCGTTGTCGCTGTGGATTCAATCTTTTCTCTTACCGTAGCTGACGACCCTTTCCAACCGTTAATCGCCGAATATATGCATATATTCTATAGTAATTAATGCTTGATAATACGTTCCCACGTTATTCGAATTTCATCCGACCAAGTACTAATTGTAAGTAAAGTCGAGTGTGTCGACACTGAAACAAACACTCGTCGAGAGGCGCCGCTGCTAAATGGAAAGGTAATTGCATATTATATATAAATACATATATCGTGCCTGTACATACATACATACATTTCTTCCGATACAGCTTCACGCTCGTGATAAATCGAATCTGTCTCTCGTGATGTCGGGAAAGATGTACATATTTCTGAGATTTCAGTAGAGTTCAGGGATGAAAGCTCGCCGAGCAACAACACGAACGGAGCTCGTTTTATACACGCTTCTTTTCTCTCTGGAACATAGCTGAGGAACCGAAAAGTGTGCGTGTATTATATGTACATATATTAGGTTGTTGCGAGAGTGAAAATGTCATTAATGGGAATCTCCTATGACACTGCGATAGGACTGACGTAAAAATGGATGGTCCTGGATTAGGATACTCGTACCAGCTCCCCTCCACAGGATGGAATCTTAGAGTGCGAAACGTTCTCTCGCAATTCAGTGATCTCTTCCGTGAGTTTAACAAGTACATTGCACCCGCTTATCATCATGATCGATGCGAAAGGTATTCGGAGTGAAAATACAATTTAACGGGAGTAGGCATGCGTTGCCCGATACCTACTCCACTGTAAGAATACAAATCTCCTTTCGCAGATCTGTGCAGATGCGACTATATTCCATGCATAAGAGAGAATTCGTTATGGTGTTCGTTGCCTTCTTTGCGTGTATTGTGTTGGCTGTATTCATCGGGCTTGCAGGTAAGCCCGAGACAATTTACAGAGACAATAATTTCAGTTAATTATGTCTAAGATGCCGCAGAGATACAAAGATACTTGACTTTCTTTCTCCTCTTCCACCCTCTTAACGCGCAGGTCCTCCCATCACTTCTACGAGCGAGCAAAGAGCTCATTTGAATGGCAGCGAAGTGGCCACTGTGGTCCAAGTGATTGATAACGCTCTTGGTGTTGTTGGTGAAATCGCATATCCACCGAGCGCCTTGGACGTTCAGGGTCATTAACGCGTATTCGTGGCTGCGTTGAATGGTCGATTTGATGCAGACAAAACTCTCCACCACCCGTTTGATCATTAGCAACGGCTCGATACACTTGCCACCTGATGTGGACAGTTTGAAAGGGGTGCTGTTCTTCTCTCTTACGGTGTCGATTATAAACAGAATCTTTTCGGGCAGGTTCAAGCCCGACAACAAGTTTCGCGTCGACGCATCTTCCTCGTCGCCGTAAATTAACGGTTTACCGTCCGGAGGGAAATATGACGACGTGCTGATATCGGAGTTGTTACTCATTTTCGATGCCTCCTCTCGTTCTCTATTTAGGACGCGGACGCGACATTCGCGCAGCTTGCTCGTGCTTTAAAAGACTGTTTAAACAATCATTTCCGTTCGCCGATATTATTTTCTTGTTACGTATGTAAATAGTATGTGCTCGAGCAAGTACTGTAAATAGTCGTTTCAACTCTCTAGCGAGATTGCGAGATTGCTAGCTGTTGCAAACTTTCGGACACCAACCGCCCTCGCGCGGCGGAAGAATGAGTTGAGTTGTGGAGCGCCTACGGGCGAATTTACACGGTTCGCTTCAAGTTGTGCAATGTGCTCTTCGCTCTATTCAGCTCTGGGCGAATTTCACTTACGCCCAAATCGCCCGTGATTTTCATTAAGCTAGGTTTTCCTGTACGCGACTAAACGCAACGTCAAGAATTTCAAAGTCGATTTTCTCGAAAATGAAGCGCAATATCAAAAAATTTTATTTCTTCTTGTCGACTTATTCACTTGTTATAAGTCGAAACGAAAGAGTAACTTTTTGCGATATCGCGCTTCATTTTCGAGAAAATCGACTTTGAAGATTTTAATGTTGCGTCCAGTCGCGTATAGAAAACCTACCTTAATGAAATTCATGGGCGATTTGGGCGTAAGTGGAAATCGCCCGAAGCTCGATCGCCGCGTGCGTGCTACGCCCGAAATGTCATGCCGAATGAAGCGCCATCTAGTGGACCAAGAATAGCGAGTCGGACAGTGAACATGAAAACATGAGCAGCGAGGTTAACTGCGTCTCGTTAACAACTACCACGGCTACGGACATGCAGATCTGCTCTGCACCGGAGGTGGTACCAATGGTAAACATTTGTTTCTGGGTCTTTTTTTCAAAAATGCCATCGTGCCATTCGACAAATTTCATCGAGGCTACGTGCCCTGCGTAATCAACACGTAAATATTTCCGTAACAGTTTTTTCGACGTAATCATTAACGCTCAATTCAACCTCGATGTATCGCAGGGAACCGAATTATGCGTAAGGCACATAGATTCTACTACGAAGGAAGTTATGCACAATCCAAAGTACGAGGAGCTTTTCGCTCCGGACATCGGGCCGGAGAATCCTTTTAAAACGCAACAGCAACGAGCTATTAAGAACATGCTTTCTGGATACGTGGAGAAAGCTCACATAAGCGAATTTCAGTTTGAAAATCAAAGAAGAACTTTTGCCAGTTACGGTATATATTCGCGGAATGGCGATATTTTTGGATTTCGACCGGATCGTGCGAAAGGTAGAGTTAGTCGTCTAATTAGCTCTGGTATATCGGCGTCTCTGTTTCAGGGTATGCGTTGGACCCGACCGTGGATGGTAGCGCGGAAGAAGGTAGAACGATTATCGGAGCGAAGGATGTGGCGGAGGAATCCGGCGGCAAGACTGTGTTTGAAAATAAGCTGCAGAGACCTTTGGATAAGAGGAAAAGACATAGGAACGGCGATCCTGCGGATATCGAGGGATTCTTAGGTCCCTGGGGTGGATATGTGGACGAGAAACGAGTGGTAAAGCCCACCGAAGAGGAAGCTGCAGAATTGGAAGAGATATTGGCCAAAAGGAACAGAAGAGGAAAACCGACGGAAGAGAAACCACTTGAGGAAAAGACAGTGTTGCACAGTACGTACATACCATTATATCGTTTATATGAAACTTCAATCCTTTTACAATGACAAAATCGCTTTTGTAGTCAAGGACAGCGTGGACTATCAAGGGAGATCGTTTCTGCACGCGCCTCAGGATGTTGGGGTGAATCTGAGGTCAGAATCACCGCCCGACAGATGCTTCTTGCCGAAAGCGCAAATACACACTTGGGAGGGTCATACCAAGGGTATTTCGCAGATCAGATGGTATCCGCGTACGGCGCATTTATTACTTTCGTGCAGTATGGATTGCCGAGTGAAGGTGCGTATCCTGCGCGACCCACCCAATTTTGTTCCCTTGTAAGAGTAGCTTTTAATTCCGTGTGTCTGTGCGTCGGTTCCATGAATACGCGCAGTTGTGGGAAGTTTATAAAGAGAGGAGATGTATCCGGACTTATTATGGCCATCGTCAAGCTGTGCGGGATATAAGTTTCGACAACGATGGCAAGAGGTTTCTGTCTGCTGGATACGATCGTTACGTGAAGCTATGGGACACGGAGACTGGTGCTTGTATAAGTCGATTCACCAGCCGAAAAATTCCATACTGCGTGAAATTTAATCCAGACCCGGACAAGCAACATTTATTCGTGGCAGGCACCAGTGACAAAAAGATTATATGCGTGAGTTTTCGGCAAGTTTTATATTTTATAAATATCGGCTTTTACGGTAAAGATTAATGTTATACGTTTATCGCAGTGGGATGTCCGATCCGGCGAAATAACTCAAGAATATGATAGGCATTTGGGAGCTGTGAATACGATAACTTTCGTCGACGAGAATCGACGATTCGTAACGACGTCGGATGATAAAAGTCTACGAGTTTGGGAATGGTACCATGTTTTTTTTTTTTAAATGTAATGCACCTGACAACTTTTAAAATTGGATAACTTTTTTCGAATTTGTTCAAATGACACGAGTTTTTTTTTGTTTTTAGAAACTAGAAGGATTAGTTTGCTAAATGATGTGTTTCGTCGTTTTGGAAAAAATGCAATTGGTCAGAATAGCAAAAAAATAGTATAGGTCGTTCTTTAAACTTTTTTTGTGAGCCTGTAATGAAAATTCAAAAAACCAGTTTGTAGATTGAAGTAAGTTGTATACATACCTAAAATTTCATCAAAATCGGTTAACGTTGCTCTAAGCTATAAACGCTTAATGATCGCAGAATCGCTGATTTCGGGAATTTCGTTTAAGATCGCAGAATAAGGTAGAAAATCGCGAGATCAGCGAATTGCGTTGTAATCAGGAGGAAAACCCCTACATATTCACAAAGTCTCAGAATCTTTTGAATTTCCGAGTTCGGGATGTTCCCTTGTTAGCAAACTAATCCTTCTAGCTTCTCGAAAAAAGAACTCATGTCGTTAGGACCAATTCTAAACAAATTATGCGATTTTAAAACTTCTAAACTTTCTTTCATCCGCCACTGTATACCCATGTATGCTAGTACACGTGTGTGTGTGTAGGATAATTTAGAATTTTTTATGTTTACGCGCGTAGGGACATACCGGTAGACATGAAGTACATAGCTGATCCTTCCATGCACTCGATGCCGGCGGTCACACCTTCTCCAAATCCAAAGTGGCTCGCCTGCCAAAGTATGGACAACAAAATCGTAATATTCTCCGCGCTCAACCGATTTAAAATGAACCGTAAGAAAACATTCACGGGTCATATGGTCGCCGGTTACGCGTGTGGCTTGGATTTCTCGCCCGACATGAGGTAAGAAAGATTACAATCAACTTGCGCTCGCGAATCAAGCGCATTTTAATATCGCATAATCTGACAACTTCATCGTTCACCTTTCCCTCCCCCCCGTTAGCTACCTCGTGTCGGGAGATGCGGACGGCAAATGTTACATTTGGGACTGGAAAACGACAAAATTATACAAAAAGTGGAAAGCGCACGACGGCGTATGTATCGATGTATTGTGGCATCCGCACGAGCCTTCGAGACTCGCAACGGCTGGTTGGGATGGAAAAATAAAGTATTGGGATTAAGAACGTGATGACTATTATTTCAACAAAGACACATGTACGAATTACGAACAGTCGCTTTTCGGCCATAAATTTCCAGCTCGCTCGCTTAATGGCTGATGTTCATCTATTTACATCACCTGTCGCGGACGCGCGCGATATCTATTATAAATCGCGTCGACAGCCCCGAGTAGACGTTGCCTGAACGTTCGAGCGCGAGTGGTTCCCCTTGTACCATTCGAGTCATTTGAGATGGCGGTCATAAAAATCAATAGTAGAGTACAACGCGTCGTGATCGTGTTGTCTGCCGCTTTCGTTTCGTTTCGTGCGTTGTCGCTGTGGATTCAATCTTTTCTCTTACCGTAGCTGACGACCCTTTCCAACCGTTAATCGCCGAATATATGCATATATTCTATAGTAATTAATGCTTGATAATACGTTCCCACGTTATTCGAATTTCATCCGACCAAGTACTAATTGTAAGTAAAGTCGAGTGTGTCGACACTGAAACAAACACTCGTCGAGAGGCGCCGCTGCTAAATGGAAAGGTAATTGCATATTATATATAAATACATATATCGTGCCTGTACATACATCGTGCCTGTACATACATACATACATTTCTTCCGATACAGCTTCACGCTCGTGATAAATCGAATCTGTCTCTCGTGATGTCGGGAAAGATGTACATATTTCTGAGATTTCAGTAGAGTTCAGGGGTGAAAGCTCGCCGAGCAACAACACGAACGGAGCTCGTTTTATACACGCTTCTTTTCTCTCTGGAACGTAGCTGAGGAACCGAAAAGTGTGCGTGTATTATATGTACATATATTAGGTTGTTGCGAGAGTGAAAATGTCATTAATGGGAATCTCCTATGACACTGCGATAGGACTGACGTAAAAATGGATGGTCCTGGATTAGGATACTCGTACCAGCTCCCCTCCACAGGATGGAATCTTAGAGTGCGAAACGTTCTCTCGCAATTCAGTGATCTCTTCAGTGAGTTTAACAAGTACATTGCACCCGCTTATCATCATGATCGATGCGAAAGGTATTCGGAGTGAAAATACAATTTAACGGGAGTAGGCATGCGTTGCCCGATACCTACTCCACTGTAAGATTACAAATCTCCTTTCGCAGATCTGTGCAGATGCGACTATATTCCATGCATAAGAGAGAATTTGTTATGGTGTTCGTTGCTTTCTTTGCGTGTTTTGTGTTGGCTGTATTCATCGGGCTTGCAGGTAAGCCCGAGACAATTTACAGAGACAATAATTTCAGTTAATTATGTCTAAGATGCCGCAGAGATACAAAGATACTTGACTTTCTTTCTCCTCTTCCACCCTCTTAACGCGCAGGTCCTCCCATCACTTCTACGAGCGAGCAAAGAGCTCATTTGAATGGCAGCGAAGTGGCCACTGGGCCTTTCATCATGAAAACGCCTTTACTATCCACTTACAGTCAGCAATTATGGGTGATGGCAAAATTACAGACGTCCAATAACGATGGTAAGACCACCGTGGCGTGGGGAACGAGCGAACGAATGAATTTTCACAGTTTTCTTCGACTTGATAGTACAACAGTGGTTATTTTCCATTGTTACAGACGAGAGATACGACGAGAGTTTTCAAATAAGCATCTCCATAGATGGTATTACCACTGATCGTAAGCTTATGGCTGTTTTGTCCTCGGAAACTGGACGCAACAGGTCTGTCTGTGTAGTCTGTAATATTTCTGTTGGAAACTACGTTCCATGCTGATCTATGTATACGTTTACCGTCGTCTAGGACCAGGCAGTTAAAGTGCGAAAGGCAAACGTGCGAGGAGCTCGTAGTTGCTCATCTCGGATTCATAGATTTCAGTTACTACATAATTACCGTTCGTTTCCACGGACTCGAGGGCTTCCATCAGCGTTATAACATACGCGAACTCACGTTCTACGTCAGTAAGCAGTACAAACGAAACGAGACATCGCATCGTACTATTTTTTTTTCCTTTTACATACACGCATATACATTAGTACGTCCTTTATTACATTTAACTACCCTTGTCTGTTCGCAGTTCAAAAACTACAACCCAGCATTTACGGAGCTGGAGATTTGGTTTCGTCTAATCTTCTTGTTGACTGCGTTCTGTGTTATGGTAAAGTTCTGGATAGTTGTTCCTTTCTCGCGCGCATCGCACTATGCGGAACGAAATGCTACATCAGTTTCGTTGATTTTTAGTGCTGGTTCGGACATTCCCTTCGAAAGTACCCACTGCACGACTGGTCGATAGAGCAGAAATGGATGTCTATACTCCTTCCGTTGCTAATTTTATACAATAGTAAGGTTTATTAGCCTTTAATCGTACGAGGGCTAATGAGATTGTGTTCACGTTACATTTTCTTTTCCGCATAGATCCGTTATTTCCCATGACGTTTTTGATCAATTCTTGGGTACCTGGCATGATGGATGCGATTTTGCAAACAACATTCCTCTGCGCGGTCCTCATGTTCTGGCTGTGCGTTTACCACGGTCTCAGACAGGTATAATTTCATTTTACTGTTTATATTTTCTACTATAAACTGTGTAAGAACATGATTTATTTCGTTTCGACAGAACGAAAGGCGACTTGTTACGTTTTATTTACCAAAAGTTTTGGTAGTGGGGTTACTGTGGTGTTCGGCGCTTATTCTAGCAACGTGGCTACGTTGCACGGAACTGGAGGATCCTACCTACAACTACGTTCTTGATACATCAAATTATTTTGTAAGTTGACGATAGGTGCGACCTATGACGATGTGATTAGCGCGTGAAATTCCCGAAGAACGAACAAGGTTTACATGATTGCAGGGTTTCAAAGTGTTCTTCTTCACTGTAGGAGGGTTTTACATCGCGTATCTGCTTCTTTTGATACTGAGAGCGTACAGCGAATTGAGATCAATGCCGTACTTTGGTATGGCGAACGTAGTTGATAACTCAATGTAACTTCTCCACCTAATTATGTATACATGTGTTTATATAATTTTTACAGATCTTCGTTTACGTTTTCTAACGTTACTAGCCGGGGTCGTTTCGTTGGTTTGCGGTTGCGTGACAGCACGGCAGTTCGGAGCTGGTATTTTCGAAGATAGTTTTGCATCTCGCCTGACTACTTACTATCGGTCCTCGGCTCAGTTTATGGCTTTGTACGGTCTACTCAATTTCTACTTGTACACGATGGCTTACGTGTACGCGCCTGCACACCAACAAATATACGGTCAACGTAAGTGTCGAATGAAAGCAGACGAGGGAGAGAAACACAGTGTCACCGTCTTGCGTGTGGCCTCTGATTTCATCCATTTCCAATTGGCGTCTAGATTCCTCTATAACGAAAGACAATCCGGCATTTTCAATGATCAACGATTCCGACGAAGACGTCATTTACGGCTCGGACGAAGAAATTACGTACGGATCGGACGAGGATAGCCGGCGCCCTTTAACTCGCGCGTCTCGAACTACGAGTGATGTTAATTAGACGAGTAGAATCTCGAGTACTTGTATCGTGAATACGGAGGAGGGAAACTGTTCCGAACGGGGAACGATCTCGATCGTATTTCCAAAATTACGTATTTGTAAAATAAAAGATGTTTTGATGGAAAAACCATTGTTCTAAGCGAAGCTAGGAATACCTACACAGGATTTAGTTTGGTACTCTATTTGTATACATCAGTGTACACGCATATGATGTATAAACAAAATAATAATACATATATACGTTATATTACATGTACCTTGCTACTACTATAAATAATACGTACGACATTCCCAATAGATGGAAGATGATTCAACGTTTCCGCCTTTCGTTTTGAGGCGATACGGGCGCAAAAGGGTTGCCCTGGACTTTATTATTTTTATTCATTTCCGTGTCCTGTAATTTGTTGATAGGAAATATGTATACATACGATGGATTCGGCACGTCAAATTTATTTAATACGATACTATATTAAGGGGGAGCTTTATTTAAGACACTAGGAACAAGGTGATACTTGAGAATTTTTTTCTAAGAAACTGTTAAGCGGATCTTTTCCAAACTTTCAGGGTATTTTAGCTCTCATTCAAACGATAAATGTTAATTTTTTCGTAACAAAGTGGTGGGTAGAAATGGAGATATATGAACACGTACGTTAGGACTCGCGCGCCGGAGTAGCAAATTGGCGATTGTAATAGTGGCCCCATTTCTTCCATGAAATAAAAACGCTAAGGATTTTCTTGTTTCTAATACAATTACATTGTCGATGAACCTAACAAACGAAAAAAAAGTTAAAAGTTGGCAAATTGGTGGGACTTTAAAGAAAAAGTTACGATTCTGCCCCAAGATATTTCGTACTATTTATGGAAAAAGAGTTGTTCAATTCAATTTATTTATCAATGTCTTAGGTTCATCGGCAATGTAATTATACTAGAAATAAGAAAATCCTTGGTTTTTTATTTCAGGGAAGAAATAGGGCCACCATTACAATCGCTAATTTGCAACTCCGGCACGCGTGTCTTAACGAACGTGCTCACATATTTGCAGCTTTGTAACGTAAAAATTAACATTTATCGTTTGAATGAGAGCTAAAATACCCTGAAAGTTTGGAAAGGATCCGCTCAAAAGTTTCTTAGCAAAAAAATTCCCAAGAATCACCTTATTCCTAGCGTCCTAAATAGGGCTCCCCCTTAATTAATAAAGGTGTCAAGTGCGCATATATTTATGTGCGTATACCGCGTGAAAGAGTTTTGCGCGTTAGAAAGGGTAATTGTAAACGTACATACGTCGAAAACGTAATACACAATTGTAAAGATTGAATACATTACATAGTTACAACTTTATAACGATAATTCTCAAATTGTTGGTTGTACACATATATACCATCTAACGCGTGTGTATTTAGCAATATGTACACGCATTTATACCCTCGACAATATGAATTATCAAGAAGTAACCGCAAAAGATACACCAGTGCATTTTCAAATATGCTCGCGCGAGTCTTATAAAACCTTGAGCGACTTGTATTCGCTGTGACTAAAATTATATAAACGATTTTTCGAATAATTTAACAATATGAATATCGATACGGAATTGACTATTATATTTACTACGTATTGCTAGTTTATTTGCGAGGGAAAGGCGGCAAGTATATGCATAAACGCGTATACTTGTGGGGTTGGGATCCTGCGCCTCGAGACGGAAACGGAAATCGATGCCGACACTCGTTGAACCGGATCTCGTTGTCAGTTAAACACACACAGTCGAAGTATGCTCGTGATTGCCGTAACTGTTTAACCGTCTTTTTTCGAATTATAATTTGATCCGTTGATCCTTTGCCATTTCAGTTTCCGAGTCAATCCAAGTGTTCGCCCGTTTATCCAGTGCGACGCAATTTACGAATCGCCGCTTCGCTTTTCATTCTCTAAATACCTACAGGTACTTATTGCGTGCGTGTGTGTGTGTGTATATATATAGCTATTTACGCCTATTCTCGCACTCGTGAGAGGTTATATCAAACACAAGAATTCGCCTTCGTTTATTTATTTAACTGGTCTTATTGAGAGATATCAAGTACTCGTAAATAGAATTATTGATTACGTGTTATCGATTTCTCGCGGAAATAATATTACTTGTCGTTTAAAAATAATGTTTTGCTAGCAAAATTGTTTTTCTTTTAGGTGTACATTCGTAGAAAATGCCGAAAACGAAAGAGTTCGTGTCGACCGATGATGACAGCAGCGAGGAGGTATTTTATTTATTTACATTACGAAGTATACGTTTATAATTTATACAGCTCTCGAGTCTTCGCCCACAATGCCCATTTATTTACCTATTATGTTGTACGATACGCGTTAAAGTTTGTCGTAACATTGCGTTGTCCCCCGTTTTAAAGGAGGTGAAGCCAAAGAAGAAACCAAAGAGGGAGAACGAAGACAAGGAAGAAAAGCCATCGAAGAAGCCTAAGAAAGAATCTACCGAGGACGAAGATACTGTTTGGGATCTTGGAAGTAACCGTCAGATTAGTGTACGGGACTTCAAAGGGAAATTGTACGTGGACATTAGAGAAATGTATTACGACAAGGATGCGAATTTGAAGCCCGGAAAGAAAGGTATCGTAGTATCCTATGCTTTTCTCGCTAGGTTTCAAGATAGAGTTAAAACGTGGATAAAGTAGCGACCGATTTCTTTCTCTCCAGGAATCTGCCTCAGCATGGCGCAATGGCGAAAATTACTGTCCGCTGTGGAAGATGTGGACAAACTCGTAAAATCCAAATGTTAAACACGCGTCTTCTTTTGTGCCGATTAGCGAACGCTTGGAACGTTTAATTTGTAACGCAAAGTCAGTATGCGTCTACTGTATTATTTGTAAACAAGGTACATGTTGATTTTCTTTTCATATTCTTGCGTGTTGCTTTTGTGTACACAACTCTAGCTCTGCCCGTTAAGCGCAAATATTTTTAATAAACATCACGATTATCTTAAGGTATACATTTATTGTAGAGTCCTTTCTATTCTATGCGACGAATTAAAGTTATTATTTGCAAGTTCTGTACAATGTTAGAGAGCTAAGCTTAGCGAGATCACGCTGGTCCGTGGACAGACGTTAGAAACTTATCCAGATCTAAGTTGCTCAGCAACGCTTGAGGATCGGTTGCGTATTGTCGTCTTTCAACCTGAAATGAAACATTATTATTATTATATTTTTGTTTCGTGATCGAGAATAAAACATGAAAATAAAATCGATTATAAACCTGCTTGGATTCTTTTGCCTCTGGTAATTTTCTTTCACGAGTTTTGGAGCTGGAGTTGTCTGAAAAAAAATCTCGGTAATTCCTTCCTACTTTAATTACACAAGTTTTTAGGGGGTAATGCCACTGTGGAGTTCGGAAAAGCAGCCTGATTTTAAAAAAATTAAAAAAAAATTGTGATCATACTTCAAGGTATGTACAATAAAGGCCTCCGAGCAGATTTTGTATTTCATTCGCTATACTCGCGGAAAAAAGCCTCGAGATCAGGCTCTACAGTGGCATTACCCCTTAAACGAACAATAATTACCCTCATCGATGTCGCGACATTTCTCCACCTTCGTCCTTCTTTTATTATCTTGTTGCCCCTCGTTATTTCTTTCGGTTGTTGGACATGTTTTAACAGCCACTTTTTTCGTCTTCTGTGTAAGCGTTTTGTCGATAGGAGAAGACGTAGCCAGCGGCTTCGTATGTACAGCCTTCGTGGCGCAAGTGCCGGCAGACGTTCTCTTGGAAGATTCGCAAACATTTTCCTTCTTGACCGGTGATGATGATGATGATTTTCTACTTGCCAGTCTTTTCCTAGGCTTCGGCGGAATATTAATCATCTCTTCGTAATCGGTGGCCGCCATTACTTTAACGCATTCGTCGCAACTCTCTTCGTTTAAGACGATATTAACTTGAAATTCTAATTCGCGACTGCTGTATTTTCGCCTCCTCTTTTTTACGGGTGCGTTGTTGTCGTATAGGAAATGATACTCCACCGAGTTGGGTACAGAGGTTGCGTTAAAATCAGCCTTACGGTCGTAGTCGTGCTCGTATTCAGGTTCTTCTGTATAAATGTTCTTACACGTAGGGACTAGCTGTAAGCATTGGAGAACGCGAGACAAATTCTTGGGACTTGACGAGTTGACATTTTCTGTAGGCGATTTAGTAGCGGCACTGGTATTAATATTGGTAATAACAATAGCAGCAGCATCAGTGGCAGTAGTTGCGGTAGTAGTAGTAGTCGTAGTAGTAGTAGTAATAATAGTAGCAGTAGTAGCAATAACAACAGCAGCAGTAGTAGTAGAGGTGGAGGTGGTGGTGGTGGTGATGCTAGTGGTATTAGTGATGGTGGCATTTGTGATTGTAGTGGACGCTCGATTGCATACAACATCATCCTCCCGAATGCTCGAAATTTTTGTCGAATTAAATGTCTCGTGATTGTTTTCTTCGTCGCTGAACAAGTCTCGTTTTACTTGATCGACCTTCAATTTTGACACGCTCCTTGTTTTACTACCATAATTCGAGAATTCTACCATGCCAGCGTTTCCCTCGTTACGATTATGCTCCTTCTTTCTTATTGTATCGGATTTACTCGCTCGCGAGTCAATCTCAGTAATCGGTCCATTATTTTCCGACTGTTTTACATTAAAATTCTGTCCTCTGCTCGACTCGTTCTCAGTAGTGTGTTTTTGTTCGGCAGTATCAATGGCAGCGCATTTCACCCGCGAGTTTCCTGCCACTTCCAGTGTTGATACGCTTTCATCCTTCGTGACGCTTGAATTTCGAGTTTTCTTTTCCGCTGCGGGTGCGTCTAAATTCTTCGAGTCTTGACACGCGCTACTAACCGGATTATCATTTGTAACGTCATCGACGGGGAGTTTGTCAACTTGTTTCGAGTCGCTCTTTTCTCCGTTATCCGTGTGCCTCGGAATTTCTAAAGTCAACGTTTCGTCGCGTATAGTTACAACATTATCGTCCTCTCGAACCCGGTTCTCTGAACTCACATCGTCAGTCTTGTTGTTAATGTTGTTGGTATTAATATCAGGCCCCTCCTCCTTCAATCTCTTCTTCTTCCTCTTAATTTTGTTACTCTTGAGTTTGATCCCGCCAAGCTGATCGACAGCCCTCTGATTGTGCTTACACTGATTACTCTTTTTCAATGGATTAGTATTGCCCTTACCCTTAAATATCATACGTCTCTGCAGAGATTTCCCGCGAGTCGTATTGGACCTGGGGATTTCTCTAAACTTGACCATCATGCGTTGACGCTTTGCTTCCAACTGCAAGACCAGCTTCTCATTCATAGTCAGAGACCTTTTCTGTTTCTGTAGAACCGAAGATGGACTTTTCAAACGACTATTGGGTTTAAGAGTAATCAAGGAATTTAATCTCACCCGCTGTATGTTTATTATTCTTGGTTTCTTCTTTGCCGTAGAATCATTCGATTTTAAGTGTTTCCGCTCTCCCGAAGAAACGAATGGTGAAGTTTTAAAAGATTTACTAGGTAGATTTTCCACGCCAATTTTCGAACTGCTGGGAGTCTCTGAAATGTTTGCTTCGTTCAGCAAAGTCTCGTCTTTAGCGGGAGTTTCTTTGGTATCGCAGTTTAATTCCTCTTCAGTCTTTGATATTGAAAATACTTTTAAAGGCGACAACTCGCACTTTCTCGGAGCAATAATCGCTTCGGCCGCGTGATTTGTACACGGTACGTCCCTTGCGTTGATCTGTATCATTGAATTACTTTCCGGGACCACCTTTTCCGTAACATGTGCCGAATCGTTGCTCGTGTCAGTATAAATCTGATTGGGTACTTTTTTACACGTACCCTTATTGGGAAAAGATTTTACGAACGTATTTGTTGCACTCGAATGATTGAAAACGGACGGTGACGGTGGCGGTGACGGTGATGATGATGAGGATGTCGACGACGACGACGATGATGATGATGATGAAGAGGAGGTGGAAGAAGACGAGGAGGAAGAGCAGGAGGAGCAGGAAGAAGATGAAGTACAAGAGTCGTTTAACTCTTTACCGTCGCGTAAGTGTACATCATCGTCATTGACGCTTGTGCAAAATTCTGTACCATCGTACTTGGTTTCACCCACATGTCCCGCAACATCCTCGATACAGTCGGCCTCTTTCAACTTTGTCCAACATACCGAGTCTCGGGGATTGCTCGATATTAAGAGTTCCTTCACCGCTTCTTCTTTTGGTAGATTTTCTTTAATCACTTCAAACTGCGTTATTTCTAATTTCGCAGAGACACAAGCTTGATACACATTTGTGGGACTGATAATATCGTGAGGCATAGATTGCTTCGTGCTCTGCTCAAGTCCCGTGGGCGATTTTTGCGCAGCGTTACCCGACTCTGACTTTTTAAATCTTTCAGCATGCTCGTTATGCTCCGCAGCGGTAGTAGGCTTGTAGTACGGGGAACAAGAGTTGAACGTTTCCTTCTTCGCAGTCATATCCTTGGACGTTTCTCCGGAATGTTTAGGGGTTAATGCTATGCAGGGCGTTTTCGGGAAATCCGGAGTGTTTATGAAACTACGCATTTTGCTAGAATCTTCGTTGATCTTCACAAATGGCGTTGCTGTATCAATGCTGCTGGGACTGAGTAATCGCGGGGTCGGTGGAACGCCGGAGGTAGTTTCAAATTTCCTTGGCGTTTCCAACTCGATCGTATCAGCGGGCATCTGTAATATCTGTTGCGTAAATTCTAAACACTGCATGGTATCCGCGGAGATTATCTCACCTCCCAGACCCGGTTTCTTCTCGGTGCTACATTTGTTCAAATTGGTCTTCAATGTTTTTAACTGTGCGTACTTTTTAACATTCTTTTTCTGCAACGATAGATTATCGGTGGTCGTTGTCGTTGCCGTCGTCGTTGTTGTTAACGATACACTGTTAGCGTTCCCTTCTTCGGGAATATCTGATAATTTTCCAATGTCGCGCGCTTGCGAGACGATATTGTTCTTCGTATTATTGCAATTATTCGTTGGAGTATGATTTACGGGCGTGTCCAACGGACTTGTAGAATCGACCGCTAACGTATGTACACGCGCATTTTCCGCGACAGTCGATTCTATTGCTTTCTGTGTTTCGCCCGGACGTTCAGTTTTCGCGTCGACCACACCTTTGGTCGGCATATTTTTATTTCTCGCTCTCGGCAAACGAGAATTGGCACACTTGGCTTTCTTCGATGCCACGGCCTTACCTCTCATTTGACCTGCCGCCTTCTTAGATGCCTTTGTTCTCTGATTCTCGCCGCTCGTGGTTAATTGTAAAGATTTCCTCAAATCTGCGTCCCAAACACTTGCCGCAAGCTCGGAGGCGTTCGATTGAACTTGCTTGTCCAAAAAATCGCTATTTATCTTTTGCGGAGATACTTCTCCTAGCACAAGTGCAACGCCGTTGCATTTCTCCCAGTCACCCATAAGCTTCGGCAAAGGGCTTCTCGTTGCTATTGGAACTTGTAAAGGCTGGCGGGGTTTCTTCAATCGAGTGTCTGCTCCGTACGCGGATGCCGCCGCCGCCGCACTGTTGGAGAACGGCGGAGATTTGAAAAGACAAGTCCTTCGCACAGATTTAACATGCTTCGCAGATCTAGGCGAGAAATGCACCTTCTCGTTTTCACCGATCGTCTTGTTCGCTTTGTTCGCCTTGTTCGTCCTGCTGGAGCCAGCAATAACTACCTTCATCGGGGTGTTAAAGTCGAGCGCTCTTACGTGACTGTTTCTCCTTCTGGGCGTCGATAAGCTCAATCTATGATTCTTCGATCTGCTTTTCAACAAAGATCGTGGAGTCCGTTTGTTAATGATATCGCGATCGTTGCTCTTGGACGTGGAAGGGCCCGGGTCCTGCGGAACGTTAGATTTACATGCCGGGACCACTTTCGCATTCTGTACGACAGGTGTCGAGTCGATATCCGCCGCCGTGTCGACACACTCGTTAGCCTTGTTGCAATTAAATTTCACGTAGGGAGACAATCCGGTACCGGATAGATTAACGACATCTTCTACGTGTATCGTGGGCATGCTGCAAGTATCCGGCAGCAGGGCTCTCGCGCCATTTTCATTGCTGTAAAGGGTTATTATCGGCTCTCCGACGATTGGTCCAGCTGCGGTGGATGCAACAGGACTCCCGATCAAACTGCCGATCGGGTTGTTAAGAGTCTGAATAGCTGGTTGAACACTCTTTGCTTCGTCGTTTGTTTTACAGTTGTTCGCGATTTGGAACGGCTGCAACGGCGCGCAAGTTACTAAGTTTCCCGAGTCGCTAGTCAAGTCGTTGTGAGATGGCGGTGGTAGTTTGTGAAAAACATTTACAGTTTTCAAATACAATGTTTCCACGTGATTCTTGGGATTTTTACTACTCGTCGGGTCCCTGGGAACGATTGGTACGAAGCGCGAATGCGTGGTGGACGTTATAGGGCGAGTTGGCGGATAGGGCGAACTTGTAGTCGGTAAATTTCTTATTTCTTCTCTGGAACAGACTACTAACGTCGGTATCGCCAGCATGTCTTGCTCGGGCGTGTACTCTTTCGCGTTACTTTTCGGCACGCGCCCAGGTTTCGCGGGCCGCGGTCGCCTCACCGACGACGACGATTTTCTCATCTTTGATTCCGTATCGATACTTGCGATCGTTGCGCAGTTGCTGTCGACCTTCTTCCGATCGTCGCCGCTGGCCGATTTTTCCAGCTGCGTGTCTTTAATCGGGGAAATATTTAGAGTTGGCAATCTTTTCTCGTAATCATCGATTGTGTCCAACCTAACCGTCCCTTTATTCGTGGTGTCTACGATCGTCATTGTTCGATCGGTGATTAATCTGTTATTACAGCTATTAGCGATGTTTGCGTTTATTATGCTCAACACTGCGGCAGCATTTTGATCCTCCAAGGCACTGTAATCTTTCTCTTGATCCCGTTGTTCGTCTTCAACTCGAACGTTTTGTTGTCTAGAAGAACTACGGAGTCTGTGCTTTAACGGCACGTCTGCTTCGTTCGTCTCGTTAACTGACTTTGCGTCTACGAGTAGTATAGGTTCCACTGGCGAACTAACGTTGTTCGCGTTAATTATAGTTTGCTTCTCACGCGATCCGTCGAGAGCGAATCTACTTTCCAACTTGGCTTCGGCGGTGGCGGTATCTTCGTCGGGGCTTGTGTCGGTTTCCCCGTGTGGCCCGACGATTTCGTCGAAAAGCCTTTCAAACACCGGGTCGGACTCTGTGGCCTCTACTATCGCTTTAATGGCACTATTCAGCTCGGTCATCGTGCAGGTATTTGCTCCTTCGCTGTTCACAGATTCGTTTAAGGTTTCATCTTTCAAAGACATATCCGTCGGAAGTATCGCTTTATTAATATTCTCAGCGATACGTTCTTGTAATTCCGTCCGATTCAGGAGCTCTTTTGTCAGTAGCTTACGACAATAACAGAATGAAAGATTAGTTGAACAGCTGGTGTGACCGCGCGTAGGTAACCGCGTTAATACTTACGCTTAAATTTTCTATAGGCTCGTCGTTGCCATCGGACTCGGACTCGGGTGTATCGGAAAAATTAGTCTGAACTTCTGCGCACAAACAGCTGGTCAGTTCTTCCGTACTTGTGGCAGCTGTACGCTTCTCGATGGAGTAGGGGCTCTTGATGTTGTTTTCTTTGAACAAGCTATTCGCGACAGCACTCGTCGTTTCCATATTCAAAACGTCTTGATCCTCGTCGCCTCCTAACCGGTCTGGAATAAAAGATTCTCTTGTGACTTTACTACTCGTTGTCGAAGAAGAGGAACGCCTTGTATTTATTGCATTGAGACACACAGACCTTGATGCTCCCATTGAAAGTTATTGCATTCGTCCTTTGGATCTTCCTTATCGTTGGCTACATATTTAGATTGTCGCGTGGACGCCTCTGTGTGGCCAGGTAGACTTTCCAACGGAGTAGCTTCTATGCTGTCCGAACCTATAATCGTAAACAATGCGATCGCTTAGAAAAAGTTTTCACACAAGCGTATATAGAGGTATTGTGTTCGATATATTATCAAGCTATAGCTTAGCCCTTTGCGCGTCTCTCTACCTCGAGTGGAGGGTGATTCGGACTGATGAGATGCGTTGGACGCTGTTTTCGTGCGCTTACATCGTTCGCGATCGCTGTTACTGTGATGTCTTTTCCGAGCGCTGTTGGACACGGTTGGAGAACCGTTGCATATTTGAGAATTGGCCTACGAGTATATATTTAACTTGAAATTCAATGTAATTACGACAGCGCAGTTTTCCTTTCTCACCTGCGTGGGAACATTGATGTTGACGACAAAACGCTGTCCACGAGTCTCTTCGATTAGAAACTTTAATTGCTCGAGTAGATCTCTGCAATGTTTTAATTGCTCGCAATCTGCAATTTTGCCGAGACGCTCCTGAACTGTATAAATGTTGGAATGTTTTTCACACGAGCGAATAATAATTTCACGGAGATATTTAATTCTGACTGGTTCTTACTTATTGCGTTTATAGCGAAAAATTTTTCTATAATCTCCAACAATGTCGTTCCACCGACTCTGGTGCTGAATCGCCTTCCATTGGAAACGACGATGCGACATTCTTGCAAATGCGGAGATGTGTCTAAAAAGATTTTAGCAGCTTCGATGCAGTTTTGATTCTCGAGGTATCCTGAAATCAATCGTTTCGGGCGGGTGGAGATTCGAGAGAAACTCTTTGTGACGATGCTACGATCTACGTTGCAACTTGTTTACTTATTTGTTTATGGGATGCTTGAACGTTACGTTTTACATAGTGTACGTTAGCGCGAAGGTAATTCGATTAATCCGGATAAATTATGCAACTGAACAAAGAAAGGCACTTTTCACCATTTCATTAGTAACATCGGGGAATATTTAAGTTCCCGCCACACAGCAGGTTATCATTAAAAGACGCTTCGGATCATGGTCGTGACCCGTTCTTACCGAGAACCAATCGAGCTATTTCCGAAGGCAATAATGTTTCCATAGCGCTTAACGATCTTCTCGATTCAATGATATCGCCGAAGATTCGAGACGTTTCTCGGAACCTCAATAAATACAAAAATGTAAAGCGACGCTTTCGAGAAATAACTTAGTACATTGTTTATGCTTGAATAGTAAACACTGGTAAATCCAGATCCTCAGGGGCGAGCATTTCCCGTATATGTATTTCTGTTGGCAAAATCAGCACACTCTGGCGGACTGTACCCCTAACTAAATCATGAAAAGCGGCAAAATTGAATCCTGGAATTATGGTATTGGTGACAAGGGAACGCATAGAACCCGCACACGCCGATTTTAATGAGGCTTTTGTAAGAACTTGTTCTCAAAATATTTTTCTGAGGACTACTTCTTACAAAAGCTTTACAAAAATCCTTACTTCTTATCTTATCTTATCTTACAAATAGTTTCTGTATACTTGGTTTTATTTCAAAACATCCGCACTCCGACGAGCAGAGCGGTCAGCGCTCCACGGGCACCAACCCGCGTTCGAATCCTGAAATCCCCGCTAAAATACGCAACAGTATAAAAAATAATAACAGTGGTGACCAGAGCGCGGGGTAACATCTTTTTCGGAGGTTACGTTGTATCTGCGATCATACGATCATTATCCCGCTTCGATAGCGAGCATTTAACGCGAGAAAAACTGCTTCCGTTCAGGAATTTAAAGAAACTGTTTTAATACCGGTTAGTAACACAGAACCTTCTCTTTTCTTCGGTTTAAAATTCATGGCAGGTTACCTTCTTACACGTATCTTAATAAATATGTAGCCATCTCGAATATAAGCGTGAAAATAAGGAGAAAAGCAGCTATCGTATGTATCAGTGTACACTATTTATTTGACAGTATCGTGCCCACGGATATAGGAAACATGGGAAATTGGCAAATGGAGGTTGGAAGGATGATGTTATATGTTTCCTTTCCAGTTGGAATTTTTCATTACTTCAATCAGACAGAAAATATCGAAGAATGGCTAATCGATCAGAGGAAAAAGCATTTTTCCGCAAATCAAAGCCAACACGAAGAATTTATGCAGTACATTGAGAAATTCAACAGTGAAAAGCGAGCTAAACAACTTGATGAAATTGAACAGCAATATCGTAATATGACAATGAAATAAATTATGCAAGCTCGATTGTCACATATTTGGGTGGCTTAATATGGGGTTCTATAAATGTGAGGATATGTTTATCATTGTTCCATTATTATTGTTATTAGTCTTTACATCGGTTGAGTACACCTGATAACTTGTAATAACGATCGATTATTATTAATTCCTTTGTTACTGTAAAACATTATGATAAATAAAGTAAAGGTTACATGAATATCAAGAGCGAAACAAAGTATTGGCATTACTTTTATGTATTAACCCATTGAGAATCTAATAGCAATGTTAAGTACATACATAATTTTAACTTTTGTACAAATCTTTTTCATGAATCAGTAGTCATTAGCAATTTTTTGATACGATTACAGTAAATATGGCAGCAACTTTGGCATATACTCTGGTTCTCAATTACGAATTGTTTAAAAATAATTCATTTAGGTTTCCAAGTTGCTACTGTTGTAGGCCAGTTGGGTAGGCAATACCTAGGCCCTCGATTATTTTCAGGTGTCCATGTCCATTATGTATTAAGTACGCCCCAAGTATTTATTATTAATGATTATTACATAGACCGTATTCACGAAATATTATAAAATAGTTGACAAAACTGAGGCCAACCTGGCCAACAGTGTGAAGTAAGCCGCTCGCCGTGCGATATATTTTCTAGCCGAGAGCAGGGCCAAGCAGGGCCGTCTGGAAACCCGGGGTTGTAATATACTTCCGTGCACCGATTGCGAAGAAATTGTACCCTTGGGGCAGGGGCGTCCAGAGACTTTTTTTCAGCGGGGGGCACCTTTGGGATGATGGTAAAGAAAAATATACCCCTCTTGCTTTTTTTAACCCATTTTGGGCGAATTCCACTTACGCCCAAACCGCTCGTGATTTTCATTAAGCTAAGTTTTCCTGTACGCGACTAAACGCAACGTCAAGAATTTCCAAGTCGATTTTCTCGAAAATGAAGCGCGATATGAAAAAAAGTTACTCTTTCTTTTTGATTTGTAACAAGTAAATAAGTCGAGAAAAAAGAATAAAATTTTTTGTTATTGCGCTTCATTTTCGAGAAAATCGACTTTGAAATTCTTGACGATGCGTTTAATTGCGTACAGGAAAACCTAGCTTAATGAAAATCCTGGACGATTTGGGCGTAAGTGGAATTCGCTCTTTATAGTGCCAATTCAATTAAAAATTTAAAACCGAAATTTAAAAATATTCCCTTTTTTTAGTATAAACTTAATAAAGATCAGTTTTGAAAAATCAACGATTTTTTCTCAAAAGCCGGGGGGTGGCAACCGCCCCCTTTGCCCCACCCCCTGTCGACGCCTATGCCTTGGAGACTAGGGCGCTAAAATTTTTTAGCCCAGGGCGGTCAAATTTGTTAAGACGGCCCTGGCCGAGAGACGAACTATACGTATTACGTGTATTTAGAAGTCATACATATGCATGTACATACACACATCATACTACCAGCTCTGCATAGCAGTTCCGCTTTCTTTATATAGGTATATGGAATGGCAATACCACCAGTTACTTATGTATGTACATACCAATAGCTGTGAGCATGTATGTAGCTTGCTCGAGCTTGCTGTAGTCGACAAGTATTACGTTATTTCGTGGCAATTGATAGCAATTTGTATTCATAGATTGAAGAAATAGACGGTGTGCATAAAGGTGCCGGTGGGTACCGGTGTTAATAAGTACGCGTGCGATAGGTCCATATCGCTTCCAATCGCTTCGTCGTCGGCCGTCGCGGTAGGTCGCGGTCGTCGCCCTACAGTCCTACTACACATTCTGTCGTTCTTCATGCTTGATTAATACAAAATTCCTGGGATATTCTATAGGAAACGCGAGCTATTTACCATGGCACAAGTACGGTATACTCGTAATTTATTTCTACGAGGGATATGCGTGATATATCTCTTTGCATTTCTTAGCTTCTATGTACAAATTCCTGGTGAGTATTTTCAAACCATACCGTTTCTTGCTCCTTCTTCGTTCTCGCTTTTCTTTCTTTTTCTTTTTCTTCTTCATTGGCTACATACTTTTGTTGTAATATAAATGATGACTTTTTTTCTATCGAGTACAACGAAGGGAGCAGAAAGTATTATGTATTTACAACTTTCAGTATACCCTTTTTGTCGTTGTAATCTTTATTATTTAACTGCGCTAAAGATATTTGTTGATTATTGATATTCTGTATTCGAGTGAAGAGGAGATGTGTATGTTAACGCGTGTATGTTTATCTTTCATGGGAAAAGGATTATACGGCGACAATGGGATTCTACCAGCTAGAACTCAGTTGGATCTAAAGAGTCGAATGCCTCTGCTCCATAAATTAAAACAGAAGCCAACGTTATTATGGTTCGCTCCTTATTTTGGACTGAACGTAGAGTACATGCTAGATGTATTGTCGCTTTTCGGAGTGCTTCTATCGTTCGCTGGGTAAGAGTTGTCTCTCCCATTCTCATTTCTCCAGATTTGTATGGAACTATAGTAAATTCGTTTCCATTTTCCACAGATTCGTCTCGCAAAGATTTTGTATCGCAGTGGTGTTTGCGTTGCTTTGGTCCATATACTATTCTCTGTATCAAATCGGCCAGACGTTTATGTGGTTCCAATGGTAAGTATGTGTAGAATTCGCTTTTAACCCGGCGTTGGTCAAGTGGGGTCTCACGAACCTCAGATTTGAAATTGAGTATAACTTTTTTACCACGCGTGGCAGTGTTATAAAGTTTGTTCATTATATAAGCTGTTTAGGAAGTATATTTTTGTTGAAAATTAAAGATGTTTAATTAGTTAAGTATTTTTGGGTAATAAAAATTTAATTAAAGATTTCTATAATACACTAAATTAATTGTGGGGTCGGTAGGACCCATCTTACTACTCTCGTTACATTTCCCCACGTTACTAATCAAATCGTTGAATATTGTAATTGCAGGAAATTCTAAAAGTATCGCGTTGATTCATATTTTATTTCTCATTACACAGGGATGTGCTGTTGTTGGAAGCAGGATTTCTATGCATACTTGTAGCACCGATTTGGTATTCTCAGCGTGGGAAAGTAAACACGCCGAGTGATGCTGTAACCTTCTGGAGTGTACGTTGGCTACTTTTTCGCCTAATGTTTTCCAGCGGAGTAGTGAAACTCGTCTCCGGTTGCCCGGTATGGTGGAAATTGGACGGTACGACATCCCAGATTCTGTATATTTATAAATGCACGCACGATGGAACACGATTAAGGAATAGTCTCGTTGTTCCGTTGAAAATGTTACAGCTCTGAACGTGCATTTTGAATCGCAGTGTATACCTACCCCGTTGGCGTGGTACGCGCACCACTTGCCAACGTGGTTTTTACGTCTCACTACTGTCACCGTGAACATTCTCGAGCTGGTTGTTCCATTTCTATTCTTCTTCCCGAACAGGAAAGTGAGAACAACAGCTTTCTACGCACAGGTATAAACTATAGAGCGGACCAGCTTTATTAATTTATATACGATTGTCCCGTTCTCATGTATAGTAACGATTTCTCTTCCCTCCCAGATGTTCCTTCAAATACACATCGTAGCGACGGGGAATTATAATTTCTTCAATTTTCTCACAATTTGTTTGTGCATCTCTCTACTCGACGATCAGTTCTTCTATAAGAAAAAATCTAGGAACAATAATTACAAAATCGTGGGACATCTCTCCACGATATTGTGCATTCTGGTTTATATGGGAGTCCTGTACGGGACATGTGTGCATTACAATGTTCGAATCACGGACAACTGGACCATTCAAAGCGATATTGGTACGTACAAGCGTGTCTTTGTTTTCTGTAAACGTAGACAACTGTTCTCATCCCTGCCACCATCTCCCGCAATTCTATTTCTAGCATTTACCCAAGAGCAGTTCGAGCATGTTTTATCGCGTGCGATTCCCATCTCCATCTACATTGGCGTAGCGTCTCTTGGTTTCACTATAGCAGACGCAATAGTAAACTCTTTATTAACGGTCAAGGGGATACGAAATAAAATTCTCACGGTGTTCGTTACGAATCTGTATATGGCAGCAGTTTGCTTCATCTTTGCTATGAGTATCGTAAGTACAGTCGTATATAATGTACATCTGTATATGAAACTACACTCGTCCATGACTGCGAAAGACTGGAATCGACGGTAATAAAAAAGCCAAGTGACATTTTTTATTTAGGTACCATACGCTACGCTGCATCATTCTCATAATTCCACGGTACCTACTCAACTAAGGCAGATTCATGGAAAAATTGAGCATATTCATCTGGTGAATAGTTACGGGTTATTTAGACGCATGACGGGAACGGGAGGTAGACCAGAAGTAATAATCGAAGGTGGCGATAGCATCGATGGTCCATGGAAAGAATACGAATTTTTATATAAACCAGGAAATGTTAATAATTCGTTGCCCTTTGTTGGTGAGACACTTTGTGAAAACTATTGTCTTTATTCTGTATTTCTTTATCTTACTTTTGCTCGTAATTCTCTGTTCCTCTTGATATTCTGAAATTAGTACCTAATTACAGTAATAATCTCCGAGCTTCTCGAAATATTTCCCGACGTACAATTTATATTCGACCGCGATACTGTGCTTTCTTTTCTATTTTCTTATTCTTTCTCCAGCTCCTCATCAACCACGTCTTGACTGGCAAATGTGGTTCGCTGCACTGGGTACTTATCACCAGAATCCGTGGCTGATGTCGTTAGCATATCGCCTCTTGAGCGGTCAACCCGAAGTCCTGGCTTTAATGAATCAGGTGACAAGTCCGTTCCACGAAAAACCACCGAGATATATTAAAGCTAGCCTTTATCGTTACCACTACACACCGTGGAGCAGTCAGTCGTGAGTATTTTACACTTTACGCGGCTTTTAAATGCACAACGACACTTACTTGACTCGTTCGTTGCTTCTTCACCTTCTTCTTTCTTGCTAGATGGAAGAAACAAGCGTGGTGGACAAGAGAAAAAGTCGGGGAATATTTTCCGATCTTCAGTCACGATCATCCACCTCTTATCGAGTATTTATCGAAGATGAAAATCATTCAAGACAAGCCAACGTTTAAAGTCACAAACGAACCACTAAAACTGCTTCTCGACAGTATCAGGTCTATGGTTCGTAAAATTGAAGCCAGCCTTCTGTTATGGGGAATCTTTACGGCGGGCTGTGCAATTATTATGACCAACTACAATAATTCAATTTTAAAGAAGAAGTAACTACATGGTTAGCCTGCAACATCTTAACGGATAATGGTTATATCTAAAAATGAATTGCAGTCTTTTTACAGAGGCCGCTCGAAACTATTGTGTTATACAGAGATTGCCCGACTTGGGTTTCTTTTTTCTACCGTGCGGCGGTTGCGTTTGTATGCATGTATGTATATATGTACGTACGAAAGAATTCGTTGGTGGCCGATGCGGTCGGGCATCGTATTGGATATATTTGGTCGCGAGACCAAAATTCGGGGTACGATTAGCTTTCACCAGCGCACGGAATACTCCGTCCCCTTCGCATCTTTACGATGCCCGATTAGGAATACAATGTAAACACCTGTTTGCTACAGCGGGTGAATGTAGTGAATATCGTTACGAGAAAATATTTAGCATATAACATAGAAAAATATACTGTTTATTTTACATTAATGTCTGAGAACCATGTACTTGCAACTGAATTCCCGAGGTTGCAGTATCTCGCGTTCCAGCGTCAACTGAGATTAACATCATTATCAATATCAATATTATCGTAAATTGCTTACATCTTTGTACTTTCTGCCACAAACGAGAGAAACCATAACAATGTACCACGTTGTTCTTCGCGTGTGTCGATTTACGCATTTCATATTGAATCTCATCGCCCGAAGGAAAAGAAGTATAATATTTAGCATTTAGGCGAACACAATTATTGTATTCACACGGGTTTGTGTTTCTTATAGGTACCTTGGAACGATAATTACCTCGCAATATAATTCTTGAAATAATCGAGTTGTTATTCCCTCGAAAACACGGTAACATCGCTAAAAAGATATTGTATTTGTTTTCCCAACTTGTTCCGTCTATCGACATTCTGTAATTTCAACGCGTTGAATTCCCGTTGTATTTAACGAATGATTTTGATTTCCTCCTCTTATGCGTTTCTGGTGTACAAGACACCTTGGAAGCTTTCCTCTTCAAGGTTGCATCGTCGTATGAGAATGTATCCATAGGAAAAACTTCCGGTAACACAGTTTTCGACAGAGCAACGGGATATTTGAATAATTTTTCTAAACGTGTTTCCAATAAACTAAGCGATTCAACAAATCTCTTTGGTCCGATAATCAACTGACCCGGGTTACTGCCGTTGCATGTTTCGTTCAATCGCTTCGAGTACATTAAATTCTTGAAACTCTGTAAAGTTGTGTATGTCGCTTCGAGCATGGATGATGTGTCGTTATCCTTGATCGTTGCTGTGCTAGAGGAGATGGGCAGGGAATGCCGCGTTCTTTCAAGCACACTAAACAAGGTGAAGGTGTTGGTCGTTTGTCCGAGTGGTTTCTTGCAATTGTCGTCTCGCGAGTCAATATTATTGCTTCGAAGCAAGGTATTAGCGACGCTTTTACAACGGGCGATCGATTCCATCGTCTTGTCGCTTAAATTATTCCTATCGTTGCTAGTGCTACTACCTTGTTGTTGTTGTTGTCGTCTTCGCCGGCGTCGTTGCAACGCACAAACGTCTTGCGAGTCGCATGGTTGACCGTTCGAGCTATAAACTTCGAGTAAATGACTAATCTTTTGAAATTGTAACTCTTGCTCGTTACCACCGATCTGGGATATCACAAAGTCTGGAGTGTCGAGGTTCATCGTTTTCTCGATTAAAAATGTATTCTTCGTATTTAGATCGTAGTCGATGCACCGAGTTTTGGCTAATTTCTTTAATTTTACCCGCGAGTCGAATGGAGGTGGTGGCACAAAATGAGAACCCTTGTCAGCGGTGGTGTAACTTGTCCCGAACATACGTGAACTGCACTCGTCTATAGCTTGGAGATACATTGCTTTGTCGTGCTTTGCGTTTGCATATTCTCCCATTGAACGTAAGAGTTGCCTGTCTCTGTCCCTTAATTTTAGATCGTCAACGTTACTGGGCATACGAAGCTTAGCATCCAACGATTTTAAGGTGGTATATAAACTTTTTGTACAACATTTTAGCTCTTCTGCGGTATAGAGCTTCTGGTTACGCACGGATCTTTCTATCGCGTGTTCTATATGAAAATATTCTATCAACTCCCTATCCACTTTACTGTTATAATCTCCATTTGATGGATCGTCGTTATTAGAATCGAGTACACCCTGGTAAGATTCTTCTCCGCTTCCTCTTCCATCGCCATCATCCTCCTCTTCGTCCTCTTCTTCGTCCTCCTCTTCCGCTCCTCCTTTATCTTCTCGCCTTCTCAGATTTTTACTTTTAAAGCGGTTCCTGTTCAAGTCTATAATGGAAACACCTCTGTTAATGTATCTTTGCAGAGCCGCGTGACGATGCCTCAGTTGTGTTCTAGTTTTGGAAGAAAATGCCGTAGCTATTCGAGACCAATTAGGCCCGAAGCGTTGGAAAAGTTCCAACAGCTTCGAATCATTCTCGAGTGTCCATACGTTCCAATTTTTCACTCGATTAATGGTCAACGTGTGGTAACGATCGTGAAGTTGAACAGTCGACCTGTTGGGCATCAACGCAGCTGATATTTTACGAAAGTTTGTACCATACTTGGTGATAGCATCCCTTAAAACGTTATCTTCGCTCTTGCTGAATCTACCTTTCGTTAGGTAAGGCGCTAAGCTATAAGTCCAACGAAAGTAAGCTTGCTGTTTAGTCCTGTCTGGCATCCAACTGGCTATCTCGCCCCAGGGAATAAAGCCACCAATTTTAAATATTTCGACAAGGCTCAAAAGTCGTTGGTCCTCCTCGTTTTCCCAAACGCAATTTCTAATTCTAGGCAACCTTTTCGTCGTGTTATATCTGATGAAACATTGATAGGCCGTACGATTTGATTTTAATCTCTCCGCAATCTTGTCCCAGTTTTGAAATTTATGCCTTCTCGCGATGTCTTTCAATTTAGTATCTTCCGGTTTCGTCCAACAGTTCTTGTTGATATCGGGATAAAGAAAGACATTCCACATAACGCGACAATCGAGTGGTGAATGTATGTCCTCGAAATGAACGGAGGATATTTTAAACCAATCGAATTCTCTTTCTCGCAACGGCCCAATCATTTCTTTTAAGTCTTTAGGTGGGAATTTCTCTATCCTTCTCCTCTTTTGCTGTTCCTGTCGATTAATGTCGGCGGGTACCTTGGCCGTCGCATTCGCGTGCTCCGTGCGTTCCACCTTTTGAGACGATAGCATATCGGAGATAGCTTCTTCTTGTATGGCTTTTAACAGAGTATTTCGCTCCCTTGGCGTCCATGGAGAGACTCTGGGAAGGTTTCTGAGTTGTAGCTCTCTGTAGCTCTCTTTCAACGTTTCATCTTCGTTATTGGGAGGAAAAAAGTAATCCCTGTCCTTGAAGTACGGTATACCGGCGTTGCAAATCAAAACCTTTGCGTCTCCGATCGAATGTTTTCGTAGGCTAGTTTCAACCAGCGTTAACTTTTTCTCGCACTTTTCAAGCGCAGCGGTTATGTGCTTTTTCAAATCTAATAGGAAGGAGATTATTCGTTTGTTCGAATTCAACATGCGATCGCAGTTTTCGACGTCACATTCTAGAAATTCATTCTCAGCCTGATGACACTGTAATTTCTCCTGCGACGTATAATCTTCTATATAAACTTCCATGTCCTCGGATGTTGGTTCGTCGCTTTTAATAACGGATGTATATTCATAATGATCTTGCCCTCCGCGTTCGGGACACGGCATGTCTCCCGATAATAATAGGATCTTGGAATCGAAATCATCATCAATGTCACTTTCATCCGCCGTTGGCTTGTTGTCCATCATCGCGCGGTCAACCGCAACTCTATTCCTTTGTTTCCAGTAATTTGGTTTAGTATACTTGCGTATGTGTATGTACTTGTGAATGTGTTATATACTACGTTATTATCGATTAATCGATTCGACACTACTATGGCACATGATGATGTATATATATATATATATATGTAAGTTTATGTAAAAATAGTATGTATTACATGTCAAGTGCGCATGAAACGTTCATCGAAACGTGTAACTCGCGGATGCTCGAAAGCGTGTGCAAGTAAAATTTCATTCAAATGTATAGCTAGTTCCAAATATACACATTATATAGTTGACAGACGCAGCTGTGGCATGAGTGATGAGAAACAAGAAAAGGAAAAGGATCCACCTGCAGCTTCGATACGCGATACTTGACGTCGCAGGATCATGAAAAAAACTTGCAATTTGATTTCACCAGATTACAGTTATCTTGATCAGAGGCGTATCTAGGGTGGAGCAAATACGGCTCGTGCCCTGGGCGCTCATGCCGAGGGGCGCAAAAAAGCCGAAAGAAATGGTGTTTCTTGAATAAATTGATTTGAATGGTTACAATTAGTAGTTTACGCTTGTTATTCGTGCGCTTCGCATGCCTCTTTAGAGAAGCTTCGAAACAAATCTGCTGCACTTTTCGGTTTCATTTGCCTCCAACTTTCGTCTTTTCCGCCATTCAGCTCCACTTTCTTTAAAAGGATTATCAAAATTCTAAATAAAATGTTTTATGTGATGAAAACTTGTAACAAAGAAATATTAGAACAGAAAAGATGGATTTAGAATAATATGCATGGGGAGAGGGGGATGGGGGAGGGGAGCGCAAATTCTAAGCTTGCCCTAGGCACTGTTTACACTAAATACGCCACTGACCTCGATATATTATACGAAACGGACACCTATATAACGGAATTATGAATCGCGGCGCCATAAAACTTTTGTCTAAATCGACTGTCAAGTCACATTGTTTTGGATACGATCGCAATATCGATCGATTTATACATGTATGTTCAAATACATACTTGTGAGTAGTGTTTTATCTGAAACAAGGTCGAGAAATTCGGTATAAATTCTTAATCTAATCGTAGTAATTATCAGTTAGAAGATCAAGTATACAATAGATATATATATATATATATATATATATAGGTCATGTATAAACGTGGAAGCAAATACAACGTCGTTCAATGCTTCTGTGGAGTAAAATCCGATCGAGCAATCAGAACGAGTCTCAAGTCTCGAGATTCTCGAGTGTCTCCAAGTGTCTCGCAATTCAAGCGCAAGTTGTACGCTCTATATAGTTTCCAAACGTACAACGTATGTACAAGTAGGCTCCTGCAGAGTGCAGAGCGGTGCATGCGCATCACGCATTGCGCAGTTTATAGTTTATACCTACGGCCTGAATATGTCGGCTGGGTAAAAAGTACGCAAACTGTTGACACGACTGGAGCAATTTTCCTTTGCCCGAGTATTAAAGGCGTCGAGCCATCACGAGAATCGCCGTGACTTGAAGGCCGAAAGTCACGGCTGCGATTGCTACAGCTATTAATTCGCGAGCCTCCCTTTGCCATATTGTACATTTGAAAAACACACAAGTAGCAGGTATAGTGGAGGCCTTATGTCAAGTCCGTTTAGTGTCGAGAGGGCCGACGACGTGTGCCAATATGAAGAAGCTATTTTCGAAAATCGAAAACACGTCCAAGGAACCGAGCAGTTATCTAGGAAAGGTGTTTGTGGTGGGACGTTACACTGTAACTGTAGAGGAAGTGTTGGCCGAAGGTACATGTCACGCACATACATGTTGTCTGCAACCTGCAACCTTGAATATTCATCACCCCTCCCATCATTTCGCTCGTACGCGCTACCGTCTCTATTGCTTCTTATACACGCTCGATCGTGAAAATAAACATCATCGTCGTGTGATGCGACAAGAATATCGAGGAGAAAGAATGAATTAGCTGTACTATACGCACGTATGTATGCATGTTTTCGTGCGTTCGTGCGTGCGTATGTATGCGTGTATGTACGACGCGTGCACGGACGGGTGAAATGCAGTAAATTTGTTTTGTCACGCGAAGCCTGAAATCAAGATCTGCAACAAACGTTTCCATCGCATCGATAAAGAGAATGACGGTTTGGTTATAAGAAGTATAATTGACTGTTGCGCCGTTGCGTTTCGTGTATTCTTGATTAATGTCGAGCAAGTCTATCACAGCGGGTACAATTATCTTTCGATAACGGCATTATAGGAGGATTTGCTATTGTATTCCTGGTTAAAGCTTCGAGTGGACGCTATGCGCTCAAACGCATGTACGTTAATAACGAACATGACCTCAATGTATGTAAAAGGGAGATACAGATCGCAGTGAGTACATGGATATAAACACGCCGATGGAATTAAAGTTGACTGTTAAGAGGTTGAAAGTGACGATTCGATTCGCAGAGTAACTTGAACGGTCACAAAAATATCATAGGATACGTGGACAGCAGTATCGCTCACATAGGCGGAGGGGTTCACGAATTATTGCTTTTAATGCCTTATTGCAAGTCACAGCTTCTTCGGGTGATGAACAATAGGTGATGCGCACATTACGCGTAAATTTAAAGCGACACCTGCTCGTCAGACTGGAGGAAATTTCTGAATTCTTTTATTTCAACATTTCCAGGCTACAGACTGGTTTCAACGAATCGGAGGTCCTTCAAATATTCTGCGATATCTGCGAAGCTGTATCTCGATTGCATCATTGCCAAACACCGATAATACATAGAGACTTAAAGGCTTGTCTTTTCGATTGTTTCCCCCGTGTTTTATAGACGCAATTATGGCTGTGCCTGTAATTTGTTTATCATGGGATTTCTTTTAGGTTGAAAATATATTGCACACGGACGCTGGTCATTATGTTTTATGCGACTTTGGTTCGGCAACAGCGAAAGTTCTTAATCCTAGTGTACAGGGAGCGGCGATAGTCGAGGAAGAGATTAAAAAGTACACCACCCTTAGTTATAGAGCACCTGAAATGGTTGATATGTACTGCGGGAAATCTATTACGACGAAAGCTGATATATGGGTATGAGAAATTTTTACACGCCTCTGACTTATAGAACCACTCGTGCAGAACAAATTGGGTCAAGTTTTCGTGGTTTTAGGCGTTGGGATGTTTGTTATATAAACTGTGTTTTTTCACGTTGCCATTTGGTGAAAGCATGCTCGCTATCCAGTCGGGAAATTTTACTATACCGGACAATTCAAGGTTCGTGTCTCATCAAGTATACGAGCATATGTATTATACACATGTATTATACATATGTGTACTTTTTTCATACCCATGTTCTATCGATATACACTTTACTTTAAAACATCTTACATAATGAAACTATTAGAACAACGCTCAACTTTATATAGATATAGTAGAAGCCTACATTGTCTGATTCGTTATATGCTTGAGCCGGATCCTGATAGCCGCCCCGACATTTACCAAGTTTCTGTGATTGCTTTCCAAATTCAGGGCAAGGAATGCCCTGTGCAGAATTTGCACGTACGTATAAAGTGTAACGATGTTTAAAGAAAATAGCCAAGTTAATTACAATGACTTCTCCCCCTCGTTACCGGCGTTCTAGAAAGTCCGAGATCCTGTTTTGGATACACTACCCTGCCCACTTATGGAATCTGAAAGTGTTAAAAGATCGTCGCTGGTTAAAACACCAAAACCGTCTTCTGTAACTACAGTTGAGGGTACTTCGGTGACGCCGAGGCAGCGACCGAAAGGGCAGGCCGTCGGCGTCGGTGCGGGCCCTATAAGTTTAAGTGGGCAGATTGTCAGTCAAATATCTGGTCAAGGGAGTAGTCTGGTGCAGTCGCAAACTTGTACTGGAAATTCGGTTTCCAGTACAAGTCAGATCGGTCAGCGGGTTTCTTCGTTGAACGTATCTCAGTGTTATTTAGGGCAGGGTATGCAACAGAGCAGCGTTCAATCGCTGCCGGTGAATGCGCAAACAACACCTCAACAAATGCCGTCGACGCAGGCGTCTTTTGCTCAAGCTCCGTCGCAAGTTTCCACGCCCAGTCAAAGCGTTGCGTTTGGACAGCCGCAGGGCCATCAGTCGCAGTACCATCAGTCGCGGGATCCGATGATTAGACAATCGCCCGTGACTGTCCAGGATAAGAGTCCATATTACTTTTATTCCAAGTCTACGACGGATGTGAGCGAAGAAAATCTGGAAGCATTATTCCCACCATCCGGTAAATGTCTCTTGCAACAGATATATCAAATGTAACGCGAAAGTCGGGTGGAATTGTGTGTGTGTCTAAAGTCGTAGCTTCTTCTTCTTCTTACGCTTTTACAGGATACCCCGATCCGTTCAAAGATGATACCCGAACCATGCCACCACCTGCGAAAATACCACCTACCGTGGCTCCGAAACCTTGTAAAACTCTTGCACAAGTATCCAGTATTCCTCCTAGTTGTCCACCATCGAAATTTACACCTGCCGTTACGTCGTTGACATCGAAACTGAATATTCCAACGGGGCCTAGTACGATCACGAGCCCTGCAACGCCGCCAAGCAATTTACCCGAGCCCATCGTCAGAAAGACGGAACCTTTGAGACAAAATTCAAGTTCCAGTACTTTTACGCCTGATAGCCCGACGTTGTCTTGTGCGCGTCATCGAAGAAACGTTAGCGATACAAGCGCCTGCAACAAGTAAGTAGTGTTGTCATCTTCTTGCTCTGGAGCTAAACCACGAACATCAAGTACGCCACCATTCTCTAAATGCCTTTCTCCCACTTAGAGCATTTGCGAGCGAAACTACGCAATTTCTGGCACCGTACGAAGCCTCTGTGAAATCCCGTTCCGAAGATGGTAGCCCTCCCAAAGTTCTAGCCGAGATAAGGCCAGGTCTAGGAACTAGCGCCTCGCATGTACGTATTGTAAGTACATAAAGAGCGTGGATTTATTTTAATTTATTTTATTATTCTTGTCTTTCATAATTTTTTATTATTGTTTTTTTTTCCTTTCCTTCTTGTATTATGGGGTCGGAACTCTATATATATGTATATTCTTAATAACAATAGTAATAATAATAATCGTCGTCGTCATAGTAGTTACTCGAGAAAAATGCTGTGTACTTGCTTGGAGAGAATTCAATGAAAAACAAGTCTAATTCAATTTACATAATGCCTCGTAGATGGCTACATTGAAGCGATGCGAGAAATTTTATTACTTTAATGTCATCATCCTTTTCGCGTCTAATTAGCCGATTTCAAAAAGGAGGAGATTATAGATTCGACCTGCATGTAATTTGTTTTTATGTTAGTCTCCGCATAACTCCTCAGGATATGGACCGATTTTGATGATTTTTTTTATTCGAATCAGAATTGATCCAATTTTTTGCCAGTTTTGGTTAATAATAAAGACTATTGTCACCTAATTATTATTATTTTATGTACGTACGCGCATATCTGTTCAGCATGTTGTGTCGATATATATAACTAAAAAGTTAAAAATAAATAATTTAAAAAAAATTAAAATCGACTTCAAAAAATAAAAATACACTAAAAAGTAAAAAATAATTTTTTCCTTATTATATCTAGGACTCTCATATTTTTTAAGTCTGCGCCAGATTTACACAGTGCAAATGATGAGATGCAGACTTAAAAAGTATGAGACTCGTAGATTAAATAAGGAAAAAAATTATTTTTTACTTTTTGGTGCATTTTTATTTTTTTGAAGTCGGTTTTAATTTTATTTATTTTTCTTTAAACTCGCATCGGAATAAATATATTTATATTCTATTGTTTTCATTATTTGCTGTACAGCACCATTTTTATTACGTATGTACTTGATATAGGTACATGGGTATATTAATCATCGATCCATTTAAATTGGGGCTGGGACTATTCGAATAATTTAATATTTGAATATTTTACAAGTATTCGAATAGTATGGTGTGAATTATAAATCAAGTTATTAGCTTACAAGATTTCACCCTGACAAACTAACGAATTCACAACTGAAGCTAAATAAAAGCTTGTAAAAAAATGAACCTAAAGAACTTGATTCACAATTCACACCGTACTATTCGAATACTATTTGGATATTCGAAGTATATTTGCCAAATACTTGAGCAACTGAAGTATTCGAATATTCGGGTACCGAAAAATTCGACAAATAGCCCCAGCCCTAATTTAAATTGGTCGGTTCCGGGAGATCATTTCAAAAGTACACTCAAACATGCGTTTATTTATAAATATATTACATACACGGATTATGCCGTGAAAAATTTCTCAAAATGTTTTACGTATCCGCGCGCTGTCGTATTCGCGTGTGCATGCGCAAGTTCGAACACGTAAATTCGATATTGGTCCGATAGTTTACATGACTGAGAACTTTGTGAATTAGGGGGAACTTTCAAGCTCAATAGCCACGGACGGAAGATTGTCAAGCGCAGACGTCGCAGCCTGGAATCCATTTGAAGATGTACAACCTTTTAATCAATTAACGGAAGATCATATTTTCGGTGCCGAGTTTGATAAGATTAGAAGAGGAAGTAATACGAGTATTAGTGGCGTGAAGAGTCGGGAAAGTCTCGTTATGACATGTACAGATTTACCGGAAGATCCGTTCGAATCCGCACCGTTTAGTTTGCCAAGTAAGTCGACCCCTCAACCTTGCAATTAGCCCGCTTTTCGAAACTCGATATAATATAAATCTCAAGTTAATAATTGAAAGTCTACACGATACGATAATACTTTTCATTGACTTGCTTTTAGGAGGAAAGAAGAACAAACTTGGCTCAAAGACTGCTGCGCTTGCCGGAGGTAATGCATAGACTCCTTCGTATACTGTTCTATTACATTTTTGTCTTCTTTACGAGTCTGGCCGCAGTTTAAACTAATCACGCAGGCGTACGCGGGATTCGCGTATTTTATCAGTTTCATTTCCCGCCGAATCATAATTAAATAATGCTCAGGGTCATATAACGTCGTGTTCCGTTACGAACAGTCCGTGTTTCGTTAATGTAGATTTTTGTCCAAGGCGACAACAAGAATATTTTCGATTTAAAGCGCTGTCGTATATGATACGAACATGTGATTACCACGTGACACCCGTGCCGATGTCAGTGGAGGAAATATTATATTACAACGTCACGCGTTCCGTGACAAGTAGATATTAAAACGAGACGAATAGTGTCCCCACGACGGACGCAAAATGCGTAAATTCTCTCTCTCTCTCTCCCCTCTCTACCTTTCTCTGTCATTCACACACACACACACACACACACACACACACACACACACACACACACACACACACACACACACACACACACACACACACTCACTCACTCACACACACACACACCTCTCTCTCTCTTTATCTCTCTCTCTCTCTCCCCCCCCCTCTCCATCTCGTGCGCGCGCTCGGTTTTGTTCCACTTTATTCTGCTCTGCTTTCCTACGCTTTGCTCTGTTTTATTCGTTACTTCTAATCCTTTGCCTCCCACTTTTCACGTAAGGTGTTTGTTTGTACTTTTGTTTCTTTATGTCGATCATAGTACTTTTTCTTTTCTTTCTGCGTAGAATCTTTGTTTCTTCGTTTGTGACCCATGGAAACCCATGCACAGTACTTTTCATATTTGCATTTGTTACATTTTAAAAAATCTAGCAACTATGTATGTGGTGCTATAACACGCGGTGTCTTGCTTCAATTCTTAACTAGGCAGAAAGTAATTGCGAAGCATTAGGGATTCTGTTTTCTATTTCTAACGTGCTCATGGATCGGGATCGAACGAATGTTTCACCATCGCATTCACAACATTGCCCGTTACAACAGAAAATCGATGTTTACCTCTTTTAATCCACGAAAGCGTTAGAAAACCGTTCGCCGTACAGCGGGCTCGTGGTATAGAGAAAATGTTTTGAATGCGCTTCTTCCCACGGCCAACGTTGCTGGGAAAGATCCCGCATTTTGTCCTCACTTGTCTGGAACAACCTAATGAGTTTGGGAGGCGCGAGCGTACTAGAAACGCGTTCCTTGTTTCTCCCGTTCCGATATATCGAGTGTTAACTGTGTTTGGAAAAAAAAAATGAGGGCTCTCTTCGATCGTCCCGCATCGTTTGCCTCCCATTGTGCCGCCGCAACCACTACGAAACTGTATAATCTTGGTTGCCCTTTTAACGGTATCACGCAATTGCTGTGGCTGCTACGGTATTTCTCCTTCTCTCTCCTCGGGTACGATGCGAGGTACAAGAGAAACCACGCGTGCATTTTAGTCGGGAATTTCGAATGATCGTACGAATGACAAAAGCACTGTAGGAGGCCGACAATCTTGGGCATCGCCTTTCTCGCTGTATTAAGATAACAATGTTACAGCAATAAACATGTACATTAGCACACGGCATATGGAGTATTGTTTTTCCTCAAAACGGTATAAAAACGCAGCAATTCTTTGTTCGTTAAACAACTTCGTATCCGCGGCCTACAATTATCGGACGCGCGCGCGCGCTTATGGTGTGTGTGTGTGTTGTGTGTTGATACACGCCACTAACATTGAATGATAACAACCGCGATACGATGATTACTGCGTTTTCTCGCATATTATCCTTAACCCCCTGAATCTGATTAGGACTGTTCCAGACCTTATGGTGACGGGGTACGGTGATGCTGGGTGATGGGGCACTAGCAACGTTATCTAGAAAGGAACATGAGCAAAGTATGTATGTATAAGAGGAGGGTGTTAGGTCTGGGAGGGTCGGGCAGAGAGGGAAGGAGCTGAGTAGATAAAGAGAAAGAGTTGAAGGGGAAAGGGGAGAAGAGAAGATAAGTCAAGTTACAAGTAAGGGAAAAGAGAATTGATCAGTTTGTTGTGTTTTTTTCGTAACAGTCTTCTCTCTCCGAAGCCGTGGTGGTTGCGAATGCCCCATACTCGATGGTACAGCAGTATGTACATGATTGTGAGCACGCAAGAGTCTAACAGTGTATGATACACCGTCTGCAGCAGACCTAATCAGACGTCACAAGTCTCGCCAACGTTTCTCTCTTTTCACTTTTAAATCACGTGAACGCTTCTTTAAGCAGACAAGTAATTAACCTACCTAATTGTAACAATGATGGCTCTTGTGAACGGAACGCGGTACTTGTCCAGTGTTCCAGTAGTATGCACTAATGCGTGTATGTGTGTGTGTGTTAAATAGTTTATATTGGTGTTGTCGGAAAATTGAAACGTGGGTCTCGGCGTAACATTTAATTTCTCGTTCTTGAAAACTACTACTGCTACTACTACTACCACTACCACCTCTGAAACGTCCAAGGGCTTGTTTAGGTAGATGCAACTATAGCATGAGAAAAGAAACACTAAACGCTCAAGATGCACATAGAGTCGTATTGTCGTAAGGTGTATGTCGTATGCGTTCTAGGTAAGTATTTGCAAAGAGTTTTTAAGGTTATTTGGTGGAGAAATAAAATGCGTGGGGGATCGGTGTTGTGTTTGTTAAATGTGGGAATTTGAGTCGTCGGCTATATGGATCGCTGGCCATTGCGGGGACGTTATATAAAATAACCAATTTACGAACGATGGTGTTTAATTTTTCAGGCAAATCTGTAAACGGTAGATCGAGAATACCCCCGAAGCAATGGAATTCGGAAATCGAAGCGGACGACGAAACGGTCCTCTTGACGGGTAATCCTACTTCTTCGTCATTCGTTCGGGCTCCCATGGAGGATAGATCGAAATACGAAAAGCTGGCATTCAATGCCGGCGATGCATCCAGCGGCGACAGCGACGAGGACGTAACGCAGCAACGAATAAAACAAAAGAGAAGAATCAGGGGTGTGTTGCGTAAGAAAAGTCAACTAACACAGAATACAGTAAATCCTACTGTGGTGAAAAAGGATGAATCAACGGACTCGAAAAGTTCTGTTAATGACTTGAAGAATCTAAACGATTGCGAGTGTAATTATAAGGATGTTACTGGCAACGTTTACGGGAATGGTATTGGTAACCATAAAGGTGAGAAAAACGCGGAGGGGGTGAGGGAGGAGGAGCAGGAAGAGGAAGACCTGGATGAGGATGAGGATGAGGAAGCGGATGAGGACGAGGACGAGGATGACGACGACGGCGATGGCGACGATGACGATGACGACGAGGGCGAGGATGAAAAAGAAGAAAAGGGAGAGAAGAAGGGAGGTGCTGAGAACGACGAGGGCAAGGATGATGATGCTAACGATGACGGCGACGGCAAGTACGGTAAAGTGGATGAAACCGTTTTAGGATCCATACGAACCTGTGACGGTTCCATTGATCGCGCGAGATGCGAGATCGTAGGTGTCCACGATGAAAAGGAGTGTAATGCGAGAAACTGGAAAGAATACTATCGGGGGCAAGAGTTGTCGACGACAACTAAGATGGATGATGCGGTCGTTGGCCGTCAATATGAAGCAAAGTCTCTCCTAACGGACGACAAACTCGATGCAGAATCGCATGGCGATCCGTTCGTTGAACAGCAGTACGTTCTCAAGTCTAATCTGTCGGTGAACGGCGACGGTTCGTTGAAGAGAAACGGAAAGACGAAATTTGAAGAAGATGTGTTCGCGTTGGCCCCGTTTCCCAGAACCGGCAGCTTGAGAAGAATCAACGACGAACAAAATAATGAGCCGAGAATTATCAGGCAAGAGAAGGCGAAGAAACGTTCAACGAATTTGCCTATCCCGATTATCAGTTCATCATCCACCAAGTCTGACCGAACGTCGCAATCGGTGAATGCGGAAAGCAAGGGATTATTCAAGTTCAGTTTGCCGCGGTTCAAGAAGGAAAGTTACGAGGACATGAACTTGTCTTCCGGGGACGAACTTGTCCTCCGCGGAACAGAGCCAATTAACCGAAAGGAGAAAGCCGAGACTTTGGAGCGGAAAGAAGAGAACAAGGAAAAGGATCTGTTTGGGTCTTCGCCGTTTAGTCCGAGTGGTTTCGTGAATCCATTTATCAATCGTAGTTTAAATTACATTGGCATTGCAGGGAACAATTCGAGTTTGCCAGCGACGGCGTTTCCTAGTCGAGACCGCGACGCGCGTCTTATTCAGGCTCGCCAGCCTTCGAGCGTCTGTCATTTGCCGCAAACTGTTTCAACTACTATTAATTTGGCGGCTACGGCGACGTCGTTCAACAACGTCACTACCAATTGCGATCCCTCGAGTATCTCGGAAGCCTCTAAAGATCTTTTCGGTTCCATTCCGTTCGACGAGTTGGCACCCCTTCGGACCAACGAGCCTAGACAGAGGCCTAATTCTGTACCCTATTCTCAGTCTGTACCTGTACCTACACCAGTTGCAATACCAGTACCAGTATCGGCACCGCTACCGCTCTCGCCGACCGCAGTCTCAACGTCACCTTTGGTGCCATCCTCGGCCTTGGCTCCGGCGTTAGCGGGAACGCCGGGGTCAGCAAGTTTCATTGACGACAGTGCAAATGCGACACTATCGGACAAAACGACAGCGTCGAGTTGCGGTCGCTCGACGTGCAACTCTCAGGGATCCCGGTATTCCATTCAGCCGGTCCAGTACACTCCCGGAGCCCTAGTACAAGCCGTTCAAAACAGCGTGTCAAAACTGGACGTTACAACGGACATTGGTTCTCCCATGTCCCCGGAACCCCTCGTCGCGGATGATTTGTCGCGACACAAAAAAGAGAAACTCGAGTTAAAGAAATCTAAATACCATTTGATCGACGACGACAACCACCACGGGCTTGTTCCTAATGTGAACGTTCCGTCTTGCAAGTTGCCTTACAAGGGTAAACCTATTTGCCACAAGAAGGCCCCAAAGGCAAAAAAGTGTTCCGTTCTTTCCACTGCCGGCTTCAGCAATATGAGCTTCGAGGACTTTCCAAGTGACGAGAACGAGGAGAAGCAAGTTCGGACGCCACAGAGAATCGCGCCGTTCGAAGTAATCAGGGAACCCGAGAAACGGTTCGGATCGTTGAAGAGAAGAAGTAATCCGTTCACTTGAAACACTCGTCGGGGCTGCGAAAAGAAATTACTCGCGCAATGATATCCATCGGACGGTTTTTATTAATTTGTTTTAATTGCTGCTGCAACGAATTTCGTTTCGTCCAAGACTTGTGTGCGTGTGAGTGAGTGTGTTACATGGGTATACATACTATACTATACAGCGTGCGATGCGTCCCCAATGGGAGATACTTACCGAAAGTTACTTAGTTCCCAATAGCAATCTGGACACCACCTACTACACCGCACCTACTATGGTATTACTATTCACACACGTACGATAATATACAAGTATGTATATGTAGAGCTTTGAAGACACCCACTTGTTGCAACAGAGATGGTATCAATCGACTCGCAGTCGAAAATATCGTTCATTCAGTCATCTCGAAACGATCATGTATATCTAAATTATTAAACATGACGGGGTAGTGCCGTTTCTCTTCAAGTGTTACCAACTGCGCGTGGCTTTGCTTTCTTCACTTTGCAACATTGGTACCCATGTACTTGCATACCTACACAAGTACGTGCGTAAGAAACGAGGCATATTGTAGTCGGGTATTCCCGTGTAAGATCACATTAAACGAGAATGTTGTATATAAACCCGAATTCACGAGTTCTACCAATTCAACGTGTACGTGAATTGCGTCGCGTGGTCTGGGTTAGAGTTTAGAGGCGTCCGAATCCTAAATGATTATTCGCTTGCACTCGAGATAACCTCGATGGGAAATAGAAAAATGGGAATAAGAAGTAAAGAAAGAGTGAGGAGAAGAGAGGGAACGTATTGTATATCTAGGTAAGTAGATGAAGCTCGTGCATCTATTTTTGCAGCTAAGCGTTTTCACTACGTTTGTACTTGAGACTTGTAGATTTTCTACCGTTATATATTATTACTACTACTACGATCAATCCGTGTCTACGAACGAAACAATTTTTTCGAGTAAATTAATACAAGCAAAGGCAGGATACGCGGCGATCGAGCTTTTTGTGTAGTCCGTAACTGATGTACGAATGTTTAGAAATCATTTCTGGAGAGAGAGAGAGAGGTGGACGAGGGCTGCCTATATGTGTGTTTACTGCTTTTAATATTCGGGTAACCGTTTTATTTAGTAATTAATTGGTGGCCTTTCGTTGAAGCAGGGCCGTCTTAACAAATTTGAGCGACCTGGGCTGAAAAATTTTGGCGCCCTAGCCCCGAAGGGTGCAATTTCTTCGCAATCGATGCAAGGCAGTACATCACAACCCCGGGTCTCCACAAAGGCAAACACGAACAAAAACAATACCCGCGAACGAAGTTTTTGTCTCCAAAATTGAAGAGAAAAAAGCATTTCAATATATTTGATTCTTAAGCGTCCTTGAATCACGGGTGCCTCTGGGCTATAGTCTGTTGGTAAAGGCGGCCCTGCGTTGAAGCTTGAAAGAAAATCCAATATGCCTGATATACCGCATCTCAAATCTATAAGATGCTACTGATCCACGACTCCGCGTATAATTTACAGTCGAGTAGCCATGCAAGTACGTAGGAATCATATTGATACATAGTCGTGCGGCTGGAATACATTGAAATGGAAAGAGAAAAAGGTGATTTGAACGTCTATATGTACATACATACAAGTACACATGTACGTCCCAGTGTTCTAGATCATCCTGTACAGTTGAATTGTATATAGTGAAACAGGAGAACCACGGAGACAAGTCGTAAAAGTATCCTGTGTAATTAATGTACTATTGTCACATATTTACATACGCGTACAAAATTCTACACGCATATTGGTGCATTTTGGTGTAATAGAACTGTAGATAATAGTAGCCAATACATATAATTAGGTGCCTTCTATTCGTTTAGTTGACGTCTCAGGCTTGTACTCTGTACAGAGGACAAGTCGCGCTTGAAATATATGAAGAATTGTATTTCAAGATCAATGGAATCAGTTGTATTTCTCTCGTAAGAGCGACGTGCATAATGGAAGGTGAAGCGCACGAAAAGCTGGATCTTTTAAATGCTGCTAGAGAGCAAAGGGTGGGATAGAGATGATGAGAATGATAAGAGTTCTTCTCTCCGCAAGTAAAAATTGTGAATTTTTCGTAAACTTAAACGTAAACGATCCAAAGATCGCGGGTTTGTCCTGACAAAATGTTCTTGCAGTATTGTTAGAATAAAAGATAGATTGGTGCTTCAAGTGTGTTGGTTTTCTATATACAACCCTGTTCTATTCATAAATAGATTCTCGACGCAACAATCCATGGTGCAACTCGTCGCAGTAAATACTGCATTCATTTGCCGGTGTTTATGGAACCCGAGCAGTTTTGATTTCAGGTAAATGCTTATTCGCTTCGACTGTTGGATACAGTAAGTCTGAGTAAAACAGAAGGAACATTTATAGTTCCCATCGCATTCGAGCTAGCGTGTTCAAGTACCGTGACGTTGTAGGGGACGATGTTGTAAGAAAGTTACAATCGCCATCGTATCTCTCTTATCCGACGTTACAGTAACAACGCATTTACACGCTCTCTTTTTTAGCGCGATTATAATTCTAATTCCTACCACTGCAGGCGCTGCACTCCTATTTCATTCTGAGCTGATAGTTGGCGGAGGTGACAGGAAAATGGTAATGGCACTTACATGAGAGCCAACGTCGGCTGATTAATCTATTCTGTGCCTGATCTGTGGCGACAACAAAGCCTTTTCCACGCCATCGTGACATTTAAAAGTAACGCGAGTATCCACGCGGAGAAATTAAACCACGTGGAAACGATTGCTAATCGTAGAGCGAATCCGGTGTCAATTTCCTTGCCGCGTTGCCAAATACTTACACTTATATCCGGCTGTAGATAATCCATAAAGTCGAGGATTGCTCCGCACGAAAGTCTGTTATGTATCACCTATAGATAGAATAAGGGAACTGGTGGGAGGGTAGTTAGAAGAATTCTTAAAGAACAAATACACGGCTATTGGAATGTAAGCAACATGTACATTAGGGTGGACCTTATTTATCGACCATAAAATTTTTAGCACGCTGCCCCTCGGAGTTGTTCCATTTCATGAGAAAATAATTTGTACAAAATTTAAGATCGACTGGACGTCGAAAGGACGTGGCACATCGAATGAGAAGCTTTGAAATAGGAGTAACTGCGCGCTAAATGTAAAGAGTAGCGTGTTTCTGAAAATTGAAATGAAATATTTTATATTTTAGAGAATATTATGATATATATTAATATTAAGTTTTGTCCATATGTGCATTGAAACTCAAGATTAATTTGTACAAAATAAGACTATTTCACAATAACAAAGAGAACAGCAACCTCGAGAAGATTAAAGAATTTTTGCAGTTAATAATTACACTAGTTTACAAAATAAAATACCACCAGCAATCACGCGCCTCGCTGAATTCCGTGGTCTTCCAGGTACTCTAAACCAGCGGGGTCATACAATATTGCGCACTAAACAGCAGCGAATCTCGAATTCTGCATTTCTAATCAGATCTTTGCGAAAGGGACGCTAATCGATTCCTTATGTTTTCCTGATGAAATCGACCCCAAGAACGACATAATTCGGACCATAATTAAGGAAATCACATGAAAAATTGATTTGCATAATGTTAAATTAACTTCGTTCAAAATAGTCCGATTTACATAACATTTGGTATGATTTCCATCGGAAAAACTTAAGGAATCCATTGGTGTCACTGCCATATTGATCCGATGAAGAAAATAAAGAATTCCATTTTTCGCATAAGCTGTGAATCATCGCGTGAGCGGCCGGCGAAACCCGGCCTTATATTTTGCATCCAACGGATATATAAACATGTATATTAACGATCCGCTACAATGGAGAAAAACGAGTTACAAAAATAAAAAAACTTTCAAGTTCGATAAGCCACGTCTTCCTCTTATCCGATCAATTTCATATTTTACAGGAATTATTTTCTTACGAAAGGGAAGAATTTTAGGGGTTGGTGTGAAAAAATTTCGCAAAAAAATTTTCACCAAAAGTTCCTAAGGTCCATCCTAATACGTATAATACTGTTGTTTACAAAGTAGAAAGTAGCTTAGATGAGCTTAGGATAACTTACCTCGGCGGCGGGGCCTCTCGCATCTAGCATTTGTATCAGCCTTTTTCTGTACTGTTCGCACGTTTTGTAGTATCCATCGGTCGTTACGACTGCGTGAGCCAGGGACAAGCAAGAAAGTAAAATTGCGAGAAAAACCCCAGGTATCCATTGCTTGTACGGTGTTCTTCTTTTTGGTCTAATCACCACCGTCCTTTGATCGCTGTTTAGGTTTCTGCCGAAAGAAAAAACAGCGTAATCCGTACATACAGTAAGTAACACAAGTACACAGCAAGGGACTAATCCCAAGATCCTACCTATAAGTATGTACCTGGTAGTATCGTCGTAGACTTGCACGGGCTCCTCTAAGTTCTTATTAATACAACACCTATACCCGTGATATCCGCCGAGAAGTAAGCTGATCAAGATCGCGGGAATCAAGCCGTAAACTCCAAAGTGGCAGAGCTTCGCGTCGCCTCCCATGAAGGTGCGAAAGGTGTTAATACCGTACAGTATGCAGCCGCAGTCGATGCTGATGCAAACATCCAAAGTCCAAGCCCAATATCGCCAAACAGTGAGTAAGCTGATCAACGATGTCACGGACAAGATCGCGGAGGAGACATAGAGCACGCTCAACATCCATTCGGCTCGTGTTTCTTTCATCGCGGCGTTTCTTCCTGCGCGAAAGAAATCTCACCGGACCTCTGAAATTCCAACGAATAGCTTTCTTTTCCACAGACATCGCGTTTACGGGATTTCAGCTTAAAATTTAGGGCGCAGACCATCGACGCCCGACGGATTACGAATCTATTAATTTGCGAATCCTAGTCGCTCGGTATTCGAAATGAATTATCGCAGACTATTGACTATATTGACAAGCTGTGGGTCGGTAATAAAGATGACGAGATGTGACGGTCCACAACGCAACAATCGTTGGGCAAGTCATCGTGGGGTGTTCGAAAAATGATGGTCACTGTTTTCAGGGGAAAACTACTACACCTCTGAGTGAAATAAAAAAAAATACAGTGAAAATTGGAAGAAGAAAAAGTTTGAAATGAATCATATATCGCGAGTGCGCCGTTTTCTCAAAAACGTGAGAAATGGGTTCGTGAAATTATATACCTATGTGGATCGATTGTGTAGAGATTCAATCATCCCTGAAAGCAGTGACCATCACTTGTACATCGCATGCTGTACATACTGGTGAAAGTTATAAAGAAGAGAACCGAAGGGGCATGATAGGGATACAAGGAATCTAAAAAAGATAGCAATGAACATAAAGAAGAAACGTATACCGCGAGAAATATTCTACGAGTACTAAATACTACAATTTTTGTATGACTTCGGTATACAGCAGGGGCGTCCGCAGAATTTTTCCAGGCAGAGGAGCAACTTTGGGATGATGGTAAAGAAAAATATACCCCTCTTGGTTTTTTTAAACCCATTTTACAGTGCCAATTTAATTAAAAATTTAAAACCGAAATTTAAAAATGTTCCCTTTTTTAGTATAAACTTAATAAAGATCAGTTTTGAAAAATAAGCAATTTTTCTTAAAAGCCAGGGAGGGCAACTGCCCCTTTTGCTCCCCCTGCGAACGCCCATGGTATACGGATTACGCGGAATGTTGTAACGAACGTCTGTGATCTACCGCGTTTCCTCAACGTACTATTTTTGTGATAACGATTCATCGACGAACCTTCCAACTTTCCAATATACGTAGCCGAGATCCTCTTGCGTAATGGCGAGTCTTTTTCAGCTACGATTCGTCTAAATGCAATTTCATACCACCCGTACTTATTACTTAATCTAACAACAAAGATGCGAAGACAGTTGAAAGATTAATACAGCCTGTACGATCGATAGAATACTCGTGCTCTTTCATTTAGTGATTCTCTAATACATACATTGCACATACGTAAGGATATATTTATGTATGTATAAAATTATCGAATAATGTATAATGGCTTATACCGTTCTGATCAACTGAAAGACATGATAAAAGTGTTGTACCGTGAGGCAAAAAACTTCCTCTTCCTCTAATCTTCGCGAAAACGTTACAATAAAGGTCAGGCTAGTCCTAACACACACTTTTCGCCAAAACGCTAATGGTTCGCCCGGTTCACTCGTGGAACGTTACTACCACCACAACGTGCACAGGGATCGTCCGCGCGCACGCCGTGAATACTACGTGTTCGTTGTTTCGTCGAGTAAGCCGTGGATTTTTGTCGAAGCTCAACGATGCAGTATCTACGAGCCCGAAGGATCGTAAAGATTAAAGACAAATATTTACTCGGTGAGACTTGGCGTGCCGCATTTCGTCCAATAAGTATTCACGTCTGGTCACGCGAGTGTGTCGAGCTTTACGCTTTATATGTTATTAATTGAAATTCGGTAAGAGTTCGGTAAACTAGCGGTTTGCTTTCGCATTGCTAATTCGTCGGTTTGCGTGTTTGCTCCAGGAATATCAAGTTCTTCGCACATTTGTATCATAGGCATACATACGTGTAGAGTCGACACTTCCAATGGTATGGACGTGCAAGGTGTACGTTTCGTATCCACGGTTGCAATCGCGACCGAGTCTTTAGTCAGTCACACCATCAATTTTAATAATCAACTTTATTGTCGCTCGACTATTTTCCTACTCTTTTTCTTCCTATGATTTTATTTTCCTTAATATGGCGGGTGAAAGCCTAAGTACAACCACCACCGATGCGATACACGAGACGTACTTGACTGTAACAGCAGGGAGATAAACTTTGATAAGATTATCGTGCGTTATTACTGTCACACAGTCCAATAATCCAGGTGTCGCGAGCTGTGTGCATCCTGTTTGTGCTAGTGATATATAGAATCTGTGATCCAATACTGATCAACTCCAACATCTATAATCTAATATATACTAGAATAATAATAATAATAATAATAATAATAATAATAGTAGTAATAATAACGATGAAATAATTGACAATTGGACAACGTACAGAAAATTAGAAATACTGCTGCACAATTTTCTTTATTTATATTACAGACTGACTCTGTATTTGGATAAACTATTTATTCTATAGAATTGTCTGAGGAGATTTTCTATGTACAAAACACACGAGTCGAGTTAGTATTGTAAATTTCTAGTTGTTTGGAATCGCATATTGATCTCACTTTAATCTGTAAGAAAACAAATGAAAAAGTATGTGAATATACGTGCTAAAAGTTGTATTTCTTCGTTGGTGTATAACTTTAATCTTCAAGTTATACCAATGAAGAAATATAAAGTAGGTAAAGTATAGTTCGTTCGAATAGTTTAGTTTCCTACTTTTACTTTTTCTCGTGATTCTTTCCCTCTCGAGTCCGGCGTCCAAGTTAAACAAACAAAACTATAATACAACAAACATACATACACGCATACATACATACATGCTTAATCATATTCATGATTGAATATTATGAATTTCGAGATTCACAAATTCAAATGAATTCCTTATCCGAACGCAATAATACGGCTCGTATGGTAAAAACGGCCTTGACGCTAATCGCGGGCTGTGTAGATTAGGGTGGCTCTTATTCAATCTTGGTAAAATTTTGTTAAAGATATTCTTCGGGGCACCCTTCAGAATAGGTCCAAGTAATTAAAAAAAATCTGTGTAAAATTTGAGTTCGATCGAATAACGGGAAAAGGTGCCCCTGGGCCTTTAAACATTTAAATTATTTAACAGCTCACAAAGTCGATTTTATATAATATCCTCCAAGTTATTGATTAAATAAAAGATATGTCAAACAAAAGTTGTAGATCCGGACAAGGAGCATATTCTATGTTCTATTACTTTTTTTCGTGCAACAAACGGTTTTCGAAAAAAGTCGGAAAAACTAAAAAAAAACTTGTTTTTCTCAAATTTTGAAAATTTAAATGCTTCTTGAACACTTTTTATTTATGAAGGCGTATATTTAAGGAGAAAAAATAATAGCGTATAAAAGATGCTCCTTGTCCGGATCTACAACTTTTGTTTGACATATTTTTTTATTTAATCAATAACTTGGGGAATATTATATAAAATCGACTTTGCAAGCTGTTCAATAATGATTTAAATGTTTAAGGGCCCAGACGCACCTTTTCACGTTATTCGATCGAGCTCAAACTTTACACAGATTTTTTTAAAATTATTTGGAACTATTCTGGAGGGTGCGCCGAAGAAAATTCAAAAATCTAAAATAAGAGCCACCCTAACGTAGATATTGTAGTTAGCGGAAGTTTGCAACATGCTCGAGAAGGAAATCCCTGCTTTTTTTTTAAATTTGAGCATTCTTTGCCGGATGTATCTATAATAACGTAGTGTCGGGAACTGTATAAAAACCACCATGTACGTACTTTATCTACTTTATATACATGTATTTTGTATGTATGTATGTGTATATAGGCTCATATGCATCTCATAACGAATTGTCAGATAGGTCTTTATAAAATTAATTAGAATGTATGTGTATGTATCGACTACGGACCGACGATGTGTTTGTATCTCACATTCCAAGACTATTAATCGTAAGGCTTGTCCTCACTAGCGAATACTGTTCGCAAACAATGTTCGCAAGTTGTTCGCAACTTTTTATAACCATTGCTCGTGTAAAAGTGCGTCCTCACTAGCGAACAGTTCGCGAACAGACTATTCCTAGGAAATTCAATTCCCATACTGTTCGTGAACAGTTCGCGAACGCTGGTGGAGACCCACCTTTAGACATGTGCAACAACAAACATAGGTTCAAGCAAAAGAAGAGAAAGAAAGTAAAAGGAGATCGATACATGTATGCAGTTTAAAAGATTTTTGACAGTATTAAAATATATATATATATATATAGATGGTAGTAGTATGTAGATCATTTGAATGGAAAGAGTCGAGTACTAGAAATGTTGAGAAAATGTACAACATAGAGGTTTTGCTGGTATACACACAATCTTACGCTGGATTAATGCTGCGATGCCTCAATTCCGACAGGGCTTCACGATTACTCCACAGGCAATATACCGATGCTATTCCTAGTCCGATGCAACCGCCTAATGTGCATTTTCTCAGACCAGCTGAAAGGATTAAACGTTTATTCTCGCTGTTTCCCTATATCTATGGGTAAACTATTTAAATAATACATACTTGTGGATTTGAACAGCATGCCTGTTGCCATTGCTGCCGCTAAAGTATTCAAAGAGTCATCTGTACCTCTTGCCCAAGACAAAAGAACACCGAAACCACTGTACATCACAGACACTATCCCAAACGTATTTGCTAACGAGGAACCACTTTTCATAACATGATTAATTAATCTGTTAACAAAGAATCAGACACCTTCATTCCAGTTTTGTAGCAGTGTTCGGGACGATTAACGTTAGAAATATCTGAAACTACTTACTGTGTTCGCCTAAGCTTGCCAGTTTGACCAGCCAATGACGTCGCCTTGATACCTCTGTAGAAACCTGTAGCACCGCCGATCCCAGATCCTATTATGCATGCTGCGCCTATTTGACTAAACGCCAATTCAAATCGACCTCTCTGCTTCACAGCACCCTCCGGAAATATATATTCGGGTTGACTAGGGGGAAGGTATGCGGGATCAAAATTTAAATATGGACTGAGCGGTGCCAATCCTTGGTGAGACGTAACTGAAAGATCATTTATCAATCATCGTCGTTGTATACATATTTGGATGTATTGTTGGTATGGTACTTTATCTTTTAAATTTCGAACTTTCACGAGCGAGTTCAGCTGCTTTTAATACATCGAATGCTAGGGTTAACGCGACTAAGTAGATACTTGACAATACCGATATATTCTTACTAGTCTTTAAGCGAAAATTATTTTAGAATGTAGCACTAAAGAATCATTAACCCTGAATTAGGTTAATGACAATGCTCAATTGTTTAACATTAAAAGAGGAATACCGCGAGGAATATTGGAAAATATATTATTCATATATACTCCTGTACACTCATAGGCGTGAAATATTTCTGTCACTCTTTGCGATTTTAAAGGTACATGCTTCTTTTAGTATATATATAGGTTACGGTACGGAGGCTATAGAATTGAGGTTAGACGAGCGTGTCGATATCATTCAAAGTATTTCGTTCGATTTGCAAGCATGTGCGTTGAAAGTTATGTAGACTTTTTATAATCCACTATTGTATACTAATTGCCAAATTGTGTGTCTTGCTCCGAAAACCCCAATAACCATTTGAATCACGTGCGTAGTGTTACACTATAGAATGACACTATTCACTATTGAATAATTCTTTAACTTACCCGGTATATTTAGATTACCGTATTTCTTACTGTTGTTGGCGTTCTTCGCACTGTCGTCACGTAAGTCTATCATTTTTTGCGTCCGGTCAGTTGAATTTTACGTTCTTGGATTATTTTTATGAGAAGCAACCGGGATCAACCACGGTGAACGGGGACAGGCACCACGGCACACGCACGGCACACGTTGTTCACAGCAATCACAGCCTTACGCTTATTTCCAAAAATTCATTACGATCGAACAGCCTGAACATGCCGAGGCTGAAGATAAATTCACTGCAGTTCAGAAAACCGTTTTCCTTCGTTTGATGATACGTGATATTGTCGATATTGGTCCCAACTATCGATAATACGTATCGATATATATATTTTCTCGTTCAATATCGATACATAAAATATATTATTCAAAAAGTATCGATATTGATAATTTTGGATTAAAAAGAATTTTCCAAGATAAAATTTTTTATCTTGTACCATTATTGAAATTATTTTATTTAAATTAACATTCGAGGTATTAAAACAATTACAAGTAATTTACTTTCTAAATCTTATTCATAAAGAAAAGTATTGTTGCGGGGCCACCTGGGAATTGTGATGGCTTGAGGGAATTTCTGTGGTTCGGTGTCCATGGAGCCCTGAAGGACTCTGTTCGCGAAACGTGTGATGTTAAATGAACTAAATGATTGTATAAACTGAACAAAATTATATTGTCAAATGATTCAAACCTATTTAGAAACAGAACGAGAATATTTTTAGGATTGGTCAAAGCTGGATTTATTACAACACGTCAGAGTAACTAAATTGGAACGGTTATCTCTGCACTTCATGCGCAGTATGCGTGAATTGGAATGCTAAAGAAAAGCTAAACTCTGTGTAGTTGAGATTGTGTTGTTTTAGGTAAGTAAGGCTTAAGATCTGGTCGGTTCACATTGTAATCTCTCATTGACCCTCCCTCCGATCGTTGCCGCATTTCGTTCCTCCCCATTATCTTGAACGCTCCTTGTGTCATCTGCACTCTCAGCTCCCTAAAACTGAAGCTGCTATATCGTACATTTATAATTCACACTTACTAGGATTTAGACGTAGACGAAATCCATACCCATCTGGAGGTATTCCTATCGATTGTGATAGAAATGTTCTTGAAGGCCTCATCATAGGAGGATGTATATTACCTCCAAGAGGTCCTCGAATTGGGTCCCATGGCTGAACCATAAATGGTCTCGGTTGAAAATTCTGAGCAAAGAAATGAAAGAGTTTTATATCATGGCCAAATTATCGCATTTTTATCTAAATAAAGTACTTACTCCATAATAAATAGGAATAGGAATTGGTTTAATATAATTCTCCCGGGGAACCCTTTGTTCTCTAGGAGTATATCTTTCTCTATCTGTTTGCCTCGTGTCTCGAGAATGATCTCTGGGCCGCCCTCGATGGTCTCGGTAGGATCTCTCACCATCTTTCCGCTCTCTACTATGATCTTTCTCCCTATGTAAATAATGTAATAGTCTGGTTGAATACAATTGAAAGAAATGTAATGAACGCAGATACATGAAAGTGTAATAATAGCTTTTACCTATTACTTTTGTAACTTCCTTTATCTTCATGCTTAGAATCGTCATACCTGAAAGAGGGTAAACAAATTAGCAAAACATTTAATTTCCTAAACAATTTCAGATTATACATTAACACATTTAAAATAGTAAGTTCTTTGCACATGATTTATACTTATGTTTAACTTATATTTATATTGCAATATTCTGTGTAAAATCCAGGCACGAACCTGGGGTGACGGGACCACATGCGCCTAGGACTGTGATTTCTGGTTCTTGTAGGACTCATGGACGCCGAATGCCTTTTCAACGATTTCAACTTGTTTTCTAAAAATTAAAGTGTCCATATTTCCGAAACAGAAGTTGTAATAAATCTTAATAATTTGAAATAATAAACATACCTGAATTTTCCAAATTCACAGTTACAACAGAACGATGTTCCTCAACTTCTTCTGTTTCACCTATTGCTCCCTTTATTTCTTCTCTATCAAATATCGGCTTGGATCCCTCCCCTACAGTTAAGTTTAGTAAATTTAATAGTAGAACAGCAATCGTGTGTAAAAATTGGGAACGTGTTTAAACTACGTTTTCGGGGGAATGTTAATTTGTACTAAACTATATTATATTCATCATAGCAGTTAATATAGCTGAAGCATAGCAATCTTAAAACAGTCAAAGTAAAAAAATTGTGCTTACGTATTGCACATTATGCGATCAATACAGTGATCCAACGTTGTATTCCAAATTCGCTATATCCTGGGCGAATCAGAAACACGTTATTAATTTGATGAAGAAAGTTGAGAAAATTCTTGAATATTACAGGGGACACAGTATGATCGTAAAGTCCAGAATCTTCATGACTGTAGCAATCAGTGATAAGGATTCCATTCTTCGAATGTAGCACTTGGTAAAGTGAAAACTTGGAAATATTTATCTGGACTTCGATAATACATTTAAACAGAAACTGAATGGATTCTAAAAAGTGGAGAGTAATGTCTTACAGAGAAGAGACATTTTTACATTAGAAAGCATACAATGTTCTGTAACTTCAATTTGTTGACCGTGATTTCTAGAAAACCTCAGAATCATCTTCCGCGATGAGCTCATGTTGCTTTGTGGTACTCGTTCGCTGAATGACTGAAAATTCTTAAGAAATTGCGGTAAAAAGAAACAACACGTTACCCGCTCTTCTTTTAAGCACCACATCTTCCTTGTTGGGTATATCCCGCTTGAGTTCATTGGTAGCTACTCTTCCAGGAATGTTTCTATGAATATCTACTTTAATTTTGCGAAGTTCTATTGGATTAATTTTTGTGCCTTCAGGTCCTTTAAATAAGGGCGTTCTATCACTTGATATTTCAAACCTAAAGTGCAGAATAACATTATTTGTATATATGATTTAATAGATTTGTACTTAAAATTTATTACAATTTAATATTTTTATCGTTTCTTAAAGCATATTGTTTTATAGTATACAACTGTATTGAAATACTATATCAACTAAATTTGATATTTTATACAAATATAAATTAACACTTCATCAGTGTACTTTTCTAGATATAGCTAAAAACATATTTAATTTAAATGTATCCGTCAAAACATAAGGCAGAAAATTCGATGACCCAATGATGAAATGTTTAAATTCTTCTTTGTCTATGAAATCCTCCAGAATGGGACACTGTGTCTACTTCAACAGTTAATAATTAAAGAAACTTTATACTTACTTTTTAGAAAGTACAGTATCTTCGGATGTACGATGCGTAGAGTTTCTTCTACATCGACTAGGTGGAGATTCGCTTCTACTTCTACGAGGTCTGTTGCATCTTCCTTCGGGAAGTGCTAAGCCCATATTACGAGCGCGTCGTATTTCATACTCCATAGTCATTTTTCTTTTTAGTCTATTATGCTTATCCATTTTTTCTTGTTCGATCATCCAGTCACGTCTACGCCGTCGCCTCTCCTCTTCCGTTCTTGCACAAATAACCGCGCCACTATCATCATTACGCGAGGGTTTAAGTTTTTCATCACGATGCGAATTCCTCGATGTATGCCGTTTCATCCCTACAACGTAGCAGAGATATTTTATATTACGTATTAAAGAATTTCAAACTTGTTTAGCCGAACGCAAAATTTGAATAGGTTTGTACATTGTACCGAATTGATGTAAAAGAAACTACCTCGTTATCACGCAGAAAAATGACGAACAATGAGCCGAATAACCAGTAAATAAAAGCATAAGAATTAAACGTATGAGCATTATTTGTAAACTTTAAGAAGGAAACGCCTCACACACGCGCTCACTTCCCAAAATAATGCAGCCAAGTGCAGCCAGGGTTTCTGGACAATATTTTGCAGAGTCGAATGTTTCACGGAGAGGGAACACCTACACGAGCGGTGGTCTGGTGCGTGGGAAGCCCCGATTGGAGACGAACCGACGCCAGTGACAAGCGAGTGACGCCACGGCCAACCAGCGTCGACAATATATTTCCCGGCGACGCTGATTGACAGTGGCGTCTCACGTACACATTACCACCATTCCTGTAAGTGGTATCCCACCGCAAAACATCCGGCTTTACAAAACGTTGTCCGGGAACCTTGAGTGCAGCCAACTGCAGCGAACTGAAGCGACCTCTAAAGTTTAAAGATTGAATCTTAATGGTTGTGAAGCCGGGAATCCACCGGGAAGCTAAGCTAATTAGCTTAAGCTATGCTGTGCGATGCTATAGCTTAGCTTTTATTCGTTATTCGAAATGTTTATTCAAATAAAAATTTTGCCTCTCATAACGTTTGCCACCTGTGCTACTTTCCTTAAATCCACCAATGATTACGACTTCAATATTTATCAACATACGGCTTACAACATGCTGTACCCCACTGAAGAATGTATAGAAATACATTATGAAAAAACAGGTCTCGGACGACAAGAGACACGACGCAAAATATATTTCGTTTACATGATCGGACTGATCACATACTGGGTCCCGAGATTTCTCGTCAAAAGCGATGAACGGGCGATATAGGTTCGCGAGATGTATTTAGCATCATCCAATCATGAAATTTTCGATTTCTATGATTTTCGTTCCATCTTTTTGGAAATAGTGCCAATAATGAGCCAAAATATGGCAAATGGGGCTAATTTTAGCAATAATATCGTAATTCGTACGTCTTGCCCTGATCATTATTCAGGATAATTTAAGTGTATTCAAATTAGTAACTATCAAAACTAGTGCGATGTATGTCGTGTATCGGGTTATTTCCGTCGGGAAAACTTCACCAATCCATTGGTACAATTTTTAACAAGATAGCATAGAAATTACGGGACACCCTTAGGGCGGTATTCATAAACGTGTCTTAAGATTAAGCAAATGCTTAAGCATGCAGTATCCTCTACTAACCTAGTAGCATAGTAAAGGATGCCGAATGCTTAAGCATTTGCTTAATCTTAAGACACGTTTATGAATACCGCCCTTAGGCTCCAGACAGACGAGCGAGTTCCCAAACGGTCATTTAGCGGTCGTCAACTTAGGCATTGAAAAATCGACACTTGAGGGTGTTATAAACCAAGTATTTCCGAGAACTGCTTCGTGACCTGAACAAAACAGGCTTTGGACAACTGCAGTTCCGAGAAGGAATGTATCGCGTTAAGGACGACGACGCATCGTTATACTTTATCGGAGGAATATAACATTATTAACGTTATCTCCTGCGCTTTATTCTTTTAGCCTTACACGACAGAAATGCCCGCGCGAAGGAGATAAATTGAAATTATTATTGTTCATAATTACGTATCCCTTCTTGTTGTTTAGAAGATGTTAGAATTCTTCGTAAACTTCTAGGTACAACACGTGGTACAATCACTTTGAATTCCTTGTTCTGCGTTGCACCTGCGCCTTACGACGGTTCAGCTCGGAGTGTTCGAAACATTGTTACACTGTTCACTCTCCACGGATATATCGATAGGCGAGTATCGATCATCGATATGTACAATTATCGATTAATATTGCACAGTATTGCATCGAATGACTTGACTATACACATGCACACACAGTAAAGAACCCACACACAACAGTCAGAATGGCGTTCAGTTTGGCGGCTTTCTCGTATATCGTGGCGTTAATAGTAGATGCTTTTCTAATATTTTTTGCAATATTTCATGTAGGTGCCATTCACAAATGCTGACGACGATTTTTGCCGAAAAATATTAGCCAGAATCGTGTATGCGAATAGTCAATGCGAATTATAACCTCGTATTTGGTGCGTATCGTTAGTATTAATAATTACCGAGATTAAATCTTTCAGGTTATCGCGTTCGATGAATTAAAGAGTGGATATAAGAATCCCATTGAACAATGTAACAGTTTAAATCCGGTAAGGTATCATCGAATAAGGACAATTTTGATCAGAGCTATTATTGTTATGTATTGACATTTCAGCTAGTTATACCAGAGTATAGCCTGCACATTTTCATCAACATTTTATTTCTGATAAGCGGACAGTGGTTTTCGTTGCTTCTCAATATTCCGCTAATTGTGTATCATTTGTGGCATTATTGTCACAGACCAGTTATGTCTAAACCGGGTCTTTACGATCCCACTAGTATAATGAATGCTCAGGTTTTAATGGTTTACCAGAGAGAAGGATGGATTAAACTTGCATTTTATCTGTTATCGTTTTTCTATTATTTGTATGGGTAAGTGTTTACATTTTACAGGTACATAAATTCTCATACACGTTTTTCCTCATATCTATTTCCTTCGCTTTGTTTCAGCATGATCAGTTCATTGATTCAATGAATGCGAGCAAGTATCGTGTATTGTATTCCGAGTTATAATTTTCCATATCTCTCCGGTACGATACTCACTGCAGGGCCAATAGTTTATTCTTATAACGTATAAACGACATTGTTCATTCTGTTAAAACATTAAAGTTTTTTAAAAATAAAATAAGCTTTCATACTCGAGTACTATTTCATTTTCTTCTGTCACGATTTATAACGATCCAATAACAGAAATCTAACGAGTAGAAATGTGGTATTGCGCGGTGAAGTTGTCGGTTGCGACAGTCGACGCGATGTAGGGCATCGGCGCATTAGCATCGCGAGCATCCTAACCTTTATGAAACGATTTTACAAATTGTTTTAAATTTTCTCTGCGTCTGTTTCTTGTACATCGATTACTCTTTGTTTTACATGTACAAGATGTATGTATATATGGAGTTGATATCTGATGTCGTTATCTGAAATTTTCATGCTTTTTGCTTCTCAAATTCCAAAAATGGATGATATACATGATATGTATATAACACACGGCTCGAGAATGTCGTTCAAACTAGGGCTGGGACTATTTTACAAGTATTCGAATGCTACGAATAAATTTCGAATATTTGAGTATTTGAATGTTATTATTCGAATGCTATTCGAATACTGATATATGGTGCATTTGAATACTTAAATATTCGATTAGTATTCGAATACTTGGATATTCGAATTATATTCGCCAAATAATTGAGCAACTGAAGTATTCGAATATTCAAATACCGAAAAATTCAACAAAAAGTCCCAGCCCTAGTTCCAACTATCTCGAACGTGCAACGATGCATGAAACTCGTACACACAATTTCATTCTTTATATATGTTGTAGCTTATTTAATTTAGGACATCTGAATTCCATTTTCCTCTTTAGAGAATGAAAAATAAATGATTATGATTAGAAAATTCTTAAAATTTCGAGACGTCGATTTTTTTCTCGATTCTCTTAGAGTCGATTGTTGGTTAAAAAATAATCGATTCTTAGAATAATCGATTCATAGGGAAGAGTAATCGAGAATCGATTCTTAGAATAATCGATTCATCGGGAAAAGTAATCGAGAATCGATTCTTAGAATGATCGATTCATTGAGAAAATAATCGAGTTATCGAGAATCGATTCTTAGAATAATCGATTCTGAAAGAATCGAGTAGAATCGGCCCAATGCATACTGATGCATAGTTTGCATACTATGCATTTGGTAGTACTTATGCGTTTGTTTGTATGACACACATATGTGACATATGTACATATGTGCGGTCACTGGTCAATTGCGATTCTAACCTCTGTTTCTTTCCTTATTAATTGCTCCTCCTAGTTTAAGGAAAGTACTTGTGGTATAAAAAATGCCGACCATTAATATTAAACGTGACTTATTGTTTAAAGCTCTAGGAAAAATATATTGTAAGTTATAACTTTTTTAATTAACATATGCATGATCGATCGTTTTTAAGTAACATTGATTTCATTCGATAATCAGTTCCATTTAATGTATTAATTTTTCAATTATAATCATATAACTTTATGATGTAATTTTAGCTGATGACGAGTTCCAAGATTTGTGTTTCAAATTTGGCTTAGAATTGGATGAAGTGGTAAGAATCTCGTGTGTCAATCGATATTTTTGTGTGTTGTCTTCAAAGGAATATTAATCGGCTTTTTAATTTTTAGACAACAGAGAAACAGATAATAATAAAGGAGAAAGGATTAGATGAATCTACGAAAGCATCCGAGGAAATTATATATAAAATCGATGTACCGGCTAACAGATACGATTTGTTGTGTTTGGAAGGTTTGACACTTGGATTGCTCATATTCTTAAAGAAGTGGGTACATGTTACAAATAATTCAATAATTGATAGTTTGTGTACAATTGTTCTTTTTCCCCCCATCCCAAACAAAGCTCCCTTTTGTATTTTCTCTACATTAATAAGAATCAAGTTAGACTTAAACTATCAAGTATGTAAACCCTTTTACGAACTCACCTTGGTAACATTTAAATGTTCAACCGCAATGCAGTATAGTCGGCACAGCCATATTTTTCACCTGTTTAATAGCATTTAATCTTTTCACCTAGGATAGATATACCACAATACGTGGCGATACTTCCAGGTGCAGATGTGCAAAAGATTACTATGACAAGCGAGGTATATCGAAATTGGTATCATGATTGGTTGCCAAAGTAAATAATTAATTAAACTATTAAAATATAAAGCATTACACCTGAATAAAATGTTTGTGCGTCGCATTATGTTTCAGTGTTTGAGAGTTAGAGGTCATATTGTTGCAGCTATTTTACGAGATGTTTCATTTACGAAAGACTCTTACAATAGCTTCATCGATCTGCAAGACAAGTTACATCAAAATATCGGAAGAAAACGAAGTTTAGTATCTATTGGAACTCATGACTTAGATACCGTCAAGGGTCCATTTTTATACGACGCGAGACCACCAGCCGAAATTTCCTTCAAACCGCTTAATCAAGATAAAGAGTATACAGGAGGAGAAATTATCGACTTATACACCGTGGGTGTACTTGAATTTTAATATAAATAGAGTTTCATTCAGTTGGCGTCAGGTAAAACTGTCCATTGAAAAATATTTTGCAGAACCATGCTCAATTAAAGCAGTACTTGCACATCATAAAAGATAGCCCAGTTTATCCTGTAGTGCAAGATAGCGATGGAACAATTTTATCGCTTCCGCCCATTATCAACGGAGATCATTCGAAAATCACGCTTGATACTAAAAATGTACTCATCGAATGTACAGCAACGGACCTCACAAAGGTATCAACGTTTTTTCTATGTTTAATTAAATTGAAAGCAGAACTGGCTTCAAGTTCTAATCGATAAATTTATAGGCAAGGATAGTGTTGGACACTATAGTATGCACTTTTAGTCAGTACTGTAAAACAAAGTACACAGTGGAAACGGTTCAAGTGGTATATCCTAATGAACAAGTATTTTATTATCCCGACTTAAAATATCGAATGGAAGAAATCGATTGCGATAAAGCGACAAACTATATCGGCGTAAAACAAACAGCGGAGCAAGTGGCGAGCTTACTTTCAAGAATGTCGTTGAAAACGGTTGTTGGAAGAAATAATAAATTAAGCGTCCAAGTGCCTCCCACGAGGCACGACGTGCTGCACGCATGTGACGTTTATGAAGACGTCGCCATAGCGTATGGCTATAACAAAATTCAGAAAACTATACCACATTTCTCTACGATCGCAGAGGAGGTAAGGATGTTTCGAGGATTCTTAAATTTCTTCAACTTGAAAGAAGAGATTAATCGTTATGTTTATTTTATTTTTCTGCGTAAAATTCAGTTCCCACTTAATAAATTGTCTGATCAATTACGTATGGAACTGGCCTTTGCTGGATTTACAGAAGCGTTAACTTTCTCCTTGGTAAGAAAACTTCTTAGCAAAAACGCTTTTGGCTTGTACGGGTCAATCGGAAATAATCGAGTAATTTTCCCTTACAGTGTTCGCGCGAAGATATTTCGGATAAATTGGGCCACAAGTTGGAAGACGTGCCGGCGGTTCATATATCGAATCCAAAAACGCTAGAATTTCAGGTATACGCTATGTAAATTCTATAGACGTTGGATTTCGTTGGAGGAATGAAACAAATGCTCTACTTTATACGGACGATGTTATAGGTAGCGCGTACCACTTTGCTACCAGGATTATTGAAAACATTAGCTGCGAACAAAAAAATGCCGCTACCGCAGAAATTGTTTGAGGTTTCTGATGTTGTATTAAAGGATAATACGGTGGAAGTGGGCGCGCGCAATAATCGACATTTATGCGCGGTATATTGCAATAAATCAGACGGATTCGAGATAATTCACGGTTTACTGGACAGGATATTGCAAGTATTAGAAATACCGTGGACCGTTGACAAAGACGACAATGGGTACTATCTTCGCGCAGTGGAAGGTAAAGCTTCGCGCGAGGAAATATTTTATTAGCAAAGTTATCGTATTTACGCGTGCGCACCAATTATTCACATACGATTGCTTTCAGATACCACTTTCTTCCCTCATCGTTGCGCAGAAATTGTATGTTACGGCAAAGTGATTGGAAAAATGGGCGTTCTGCATCCGGATATTATCACAAAGTTTGATTTAAATATACCGTGTTCTGTATTGGAGATTAATATTGAATCATTTTTGTAAGAAATCAGAATTCGTTGTTCCGATGTTTAGCGAATTCTGGAATAAATAATGCGTACACCCTGCCAGCATCTTTTCATTGTGCAAAATAAATAATAAAACACTACGTTCGGAGGAAACCCTTAATGATTGTTATTATACGAAATTAGGACTTTTGTTTTGTAGGACCTGACCCGGGCCAATACTTAATTTCTTATTCACAATGAGCGAAGTGTGAACAGGCATCCTTGGAAATTTTCGTACCTTCGACTTTCGAGTTGCTTGTTTTATGAAATCGGTGTATTTGTGATATTTGAAAATAAATATAAAAGAAACTATATCCCTGCGGTTTTTATTATTCATTTCATGTAAAACACATTTTACGCGTGACTGTAATTGGTTGAATTACTTTCTTGAGAAACTGAAATGTTCTATACTTAAATAGGTACAATACCTTTTCTAATACATACATATACAAATACATATGTACTGCCATGAAGTAAGACTGATCGTGAAACATCGCGTCGTTTAATTAACAAGTTGCAAATACTTATATAGGTATTTGTTTAAAAAGTATGTAGCAAACTACATAAATATAAAGTAGTTTGCACGTGTAAGTAAATCCTTGTAAAAGGTTGCGAAGTGTAAAGGAACAAGTCGAATTTGCCCGCCACTGAAAACGAAAGATGGCTCGTCGAATCGTCTGATATCATATAGATGGTCGAAGGGGCATCCGGGAATCTCGGTGTCGGCCATAGTAGAAATGGCGGGTGTTAGCTTACGTGAATGACGGCGATCGTGCTCGAGATTATTATCGAAAAGCAAGTGTTCTGTGTGTGTTTCGCAATACCAGAACGATACCTCAGTATCATATGATTCATCTGGAAGGTAAAGATGCAGAATGTAGCACAAGGAACGACCTCGGATAGTCAGAAGCACGAAAAATCAGTAAGCGTTCACCACGACATTGGAAAGACGTCGTCGACTCCCCAGTCTTCGAACTCCAGTCCCACGAAGTCAGAGACCGAGACCTTCTCCGAGCTGCAGCCACGCTTTATGGCAGACTCGTCGGAGAGCGAGGAGGATAGTGTTTCAGAGGTAAACTAAGCCGAAAACATGCCACGTCGTGAATAAGATATTCGTGCGAGAAGTTGAATACACGCATGTGTACGCACCTATACGCACTATACACGCACACGAACGAATTCGTTGGTCGTTCTGTCGTTCGTCCCGTCCAGTCCAGTCACCGTTTCCCTCCCTTCCCTCCTTTCTACTCCTTTTCTTCTTCTTTCTCACACACGTCGTGTGTACGTATATATGAGTGAGCGCGAGCGCGCGCCCATCTCTCTCTCACTCTCTCTCTCTCTCACTCACTCACTCACTGCGCGTCACACACATACACCACATTGTGGGGTACAGCGATCGTGTACGTACATGCATGATGCGCGCGCCAACACTTGTATACCAGCCAGCAGGCACACACACACACACACACACACACACACACACACACACAGGGGTACTTACGTACGTTCCTCCTCCTTTTCACGAGGTCTACTCGAATCGATGTTGATCGTGTTCGATGTATTTTCTTATTTCTTCGCATACCTATTTCCCGTAATTTCCTTATGAAATCATCGACTTGTACGATTAAAATTAGGTACGAGGCTACATAAACAAACGCGCAGTTGTCAGGCAATCGATTTACATCGATAATTTCTGCAATTTCTTTATTATAATTTCTAAAGTTTTGCCATTTACGCCGAGGCGATCGGCGGCGAGTTGCTCATAGACGGAATGGAGATTCTGCTCGTGACTAGAACCTTGGTGAAATTCAAAGAAAACGTGGTGTTGTTGGCTGCAACATAACATACCCTACGTACAATGTAAATCTAAACTGCGCGCTTTGTAATAAATGTAAGACCGATTCGCGAATATTTAGGGAAGCTCTAATGTCCGTCTCAGCAAGTTGAAATCTGACATCGAGTGCGAGGTATACTGACGTATAATCGTCAAGCTGGTCACTCTACTACGAAAGGAGAATTACATGTGTATAGATTCTTTAAAAGGGGGAAACGAAGGAAGACCGAGAAGGGAATTTGCGCAGGGTCGTTATATAATCGGGATATATGCGTTAGGAGACAATGGAACGTCAGTACAGACTACAGAGATCACGAACAACACGACAACGATTGCACATTGTCCTCCCGCTCCTCGGGATATAGGTACACGTACATATGTTTGTGTTTATTAGTTGTCGTCGGTTTTATGGATAACATCTTACTCATCTACCTTTCTAAATTTTCACTAAAGATCCGTTGAGTAACCGCGAATGAGTGATCTGCCGATATCGAATAGAGTGTTAGAGTATTTTAGATCGCGATGTTTCGTGGCGGACAATAAGAAAGAAAGAGAAAAATAGAGAAAGAGAAGTAACTTTTCTACAGCACTTTTCGTGTGCGTCGCCGTGGCTTCGAGTGCTGTATGAGTGTACACGGCATACAAGCACTGGGTAAAGAACTCCGGTTAGCTGTGCTGCATAATCAAGCGCGTGCGCACGCACGTGTACGCCTGTGTACACGTATGTATATGTTTTATAGAAGCTGGCATTTACGTGCATATATATAAAGCGCACACAGCGCACGCGCGCGCGTACGTACGTACCTCTTTTCACTGTTCGCTAGTAAACTCGCGTGTAGGACATTCGCCCGCGCGCGCTCTCCTGCCTGCCCTACGTGCATACGCGCGTGCCTGCGTGTGCGTGTACATATACGCGAGTGGTGTGCTAGTATTTTACGTCCGCTTGCACTACGTTGTTGTGCGCCACCCAGCGGAGTTCTCCTCGGCCGCGTTTCTCGCGTATTCGTGCGAGTTCGTAAGCCTGCTTGCCTGTCGGTCGGTCGGTCGCCTCTATACCTTCTCTAAACGTTTCTAGACGTATTATTTCTACCTTCGTCCTAACAATTCACTCCGTCTTCGATACTGTCAACGAGTTGTTCCAACTCCATCCTTGCCTCTGTCTCTACCGGCGGTTGCCTCGACTCTCCCCGTGTCGCTCGTGTTCGTGGCGTGGAAATTGTGTGCAGAAGCGGGGCCACCATATTATTCTATATTCTGCCAGCAGCGGTTACACGGAACTCCTTTTTTTTTCCACGATTTTTTTCGGTCTGAACGATTGCGTTAGTCGAAGCGACGTACTTGCGCGATTAGTGGATACGCGACGATTTCTCTGCGTCGGGTTCGAAGGAAATAAACGGAAAGGAGAGGAAAGGAATGAGAAGAATAGGAAAGAATAGAAAATAATAGTAAGGAATAGGAGAGAAAAGAAAAGAGAAGAGAAAAACAGAAACAACCGAGACGCGTAGGTACGCGGGCAGAGTATAGCGAAAAAGTGTCAGTTTCGTCCTTCTTGGAATGGCTGCACATTGTTCTTACGTCTGTGTTCACTGGCGAGCGGTATTAGTGGCTTAGAGAAGACACGATACTTTCACCCATCTTCTGATTTGCGTTTATGTCTCATCGGTTTCCACTGGTCGCGCGAGAGGATATGACCTCTACGCGAGATGTACGTACGATAATGATTTCGATTTTATAAAAGTCTTAACTTGCTCTTATTAGAAATATAGAGGCCTAATCGTAAGCTATAACCCGCAAACGCAAGGATACTTTTCTGCCCCTCTACTCTCTTCAATCATATTCTCTGTAACTGTTATTTAATCCTTCCACAAACACTTTAGTACTTTGTCATTTTTTCGCTATGTTTGATTTAATTTGATTTGATAATTTATATAATACGATTAATATATCCTCGGTAATATTCCGTATTCCGCATTCCCCATTCCGTATTCGGTATTCCGTTTTCCGTACAGTTTTCAATAACAACTATATTTCTGTAATATTTCTCTGACAGCTTATGCTTCGTAAAAGAACCTCTAATTGTTCGGTTATTCTTTACTTTGCTCTCAAATGTTCGCAATTTCTTTTAAATGTCACTAAAGGTATTCCCAGGGTCAATCGAGTACACCGTTATCGTACATATTTTTTTATAATATTATCTTGCCTATTGTATAGGATTATTATTAAAACGATGGTGACTCGGCAGCTTACTTTCAACGATATCTGCTACTTTTGTACTAGACAACAAACAAGAAGCCCAGAAATTTATACACTTACACTTACGCTTACGTTACGATAACCACGTTATACTACAAAAGCAACAGAACATGTTACTTATGTCTAAGACGTCTTACCGTCGAGAAATATTTCTACATGCAAGTGCGTAAAGGAACTGGTGAATTCTTTTAAATAAATTTGAACGGTATCCTTGCTGTAGCGTATATTGCCCTCCTAATTATGTAATATGTGTTTACGATAGGATGCGATCCTACTAAGAATAGTGATATTATCTTATGTACAGGTGGAGTGTTTTGCGATTGATCAGGTTGAATTAGACGAAGGTCATCATTTAGAATCATCCAAGTTTCTATTAACTTCCGGAGATCCAGAAAGATCCGTGGACCCTGACACTCAGGCACGGTTAGAAGCCTTGCTGGAAGTGGCTGGTATTGGCAAGTTGTCGTCAGGCGATGACGACAGGAAGCACTTGGCTGATCACGAAGTGCTCCGTCGCTTAACATCTAGCGTTTCTTGTGCATTAGATGAAGCAGCAGCTGCATTAACTCGTATGCGTAGCGATAATCCACGCACACAAAACGAAAAACGCTCTCTTGTAGAGGCCTGCACTGACGGTGACGTTGGTACTGTTAGGAAATTATTAACGGAAGGACGCAGCGTTCACGAGACTACAGAGGAGGGAGAGAGTTTGCTCTCTCTCGCCTGTCAAGCCGGTTACTACGAACTTGCTCAGGTTTGGATTTTCTTTCATACTTTCCTTACAGTACGTACATACACAGACAATTTACCTGCAACAGATACTATTATTTGATAACAGACAGTTATTATTTACCTTGGGAATTTTATTCAATGCTTAAATTTGTTAGGGAGAAAGAAATACCCAAAGCGACTGAAATATTTGTCGAGTGTTCGTGTTAGACAGTTTACTCGCGTAGGACATTATTGTACCCTTTACCCTTTAATTTCCTGCAGAGAAACGTTGTCACGTATAATCTTTGTTAGTTGCGAATGTTACAGCGAGCATATTCTGTAACGTGTCTAAATTTTTAACAATTCTTCCACGAGCGAACACTCTTCTACTCGACTGTTTACGGCAACTTGTTATATGGACAGGTACTTTTGGCAATGAATGCAAACGTAGAGGACCGTGGCATAAAGGGGGATTGTACCCCTTTAATGGAGGCTGCCAGTGCAGGGCACGTAGATGTTGTAAGCTTGGTTATTGCTCATGGAGCTGATGTAAATGCTCAATCTACTTCAGGTAAGGGATAATTTCAATACAAGCTTCTGTCGAGCTTGAATTATAGAGTGCGAGTTCGTGTGTAAGAAGTGAAAAGCTTAAAGTTTATTATATTTTCAGGTAACACACCCCTTATGTACGGCTGCGCGGGTGGCCACGAAGACGTAGTGCGAGTATTGTTAGAAGCAGGTGCCAATGTGGAGGATCATAATGAGAATGGGCATACGCCGTTAATGGAAGCAGCCAGTGCTGGGCATGTTCCAGTAGCCAAGATCTTGCTAGAACATGGAGCCGGAATTAATACTCATTCCAATGAATTTAAAGAATCCGCGCTAACACTGGCCTGCTACAAGGGACATTTGGAAATGGTTCGCTTTCTATTAGAAGCTGGTGCGGACCAGGTACGCGTAAACGCGGTTGATTTGGTTATTTATGAAATTTGGGCTATTTAATCGAGGGCGAGAAAGTAAAAGACTGGAGTTTACAGGAACACAAGACCGATGAAATGCACACTGCCCTTATGGAAGCATCGATGGACGGTCATGTGGAAGTAGCTCGTTTACTATTAGATTCAGGCGCGCAGGTGAATATGCCAACAGACAGTTTTGAATCTCCATTAACTTTGGCTGCTTGTGGAGGTCACGTTGATCTTGCAATGCTTCTAATCGAGAGAGGAGCGAATATCGAGGAGGTAAACGACGAAGGTTATACCCCGTTAATGGAAGCTGCGCGCGAGGGTCACGAGGAAATGGTTGCTTTACTTCTAAGTCAAGGTAGAAACTTGACCAACTTGTTTATTCGATAGTACACAAGTTCTGTTGTCACTGTAAATAATGAATATATGTATTCTGATACAGGAGCGAATATCAATGCTCAAACGGAGGAAACGCAGGAAACAGCTCTTACCTTAGCTTGTTGCGGTGGCTTTCTGGAAGTGGCTGACTTTTTAATTAAAGCAGGAGCTGATATAGAATTGGGTGCCTCTACCCCGTTGATGGAAGCCGCACAAGAAGGTCACCAGGAACTTGTTCGCTATTTACTTGAATCTGCGGCAGATGTTCACGCTCAAACGCAAACGGGGGATACGGCATTAACGTATGCTTGTGAAAATGGTCATACTGATGTTGCGGATCTCTTACTTCAGTTTGGTGCTAATTTGGTATGTTATTGTTCGATCGACAAAAGTTACGAAGAAAGTAATACATCTACGCGCCAATTCATACACACATTCGTGTATGCATGTAAGCAATATTTCTTCTGATTTTCTAGGAGCACGAATCGGAAGGAGGCAGAACACCGTTAATGAAGGCGTGTAGAGCTGGCCATCTCTGTACAGTTCAGTTTCTTATATCGAAACGTGCGGATGTTAATAGGCAAACGACAAATAACGATCATACTCCGCTTTCATTGGCTTGTGCTGGTGGTCACCTTGCAGTTGTAGAACTCCTGCTTGCACAGTCTGCGAACCCGTTTCACAAGTTGAAGGTACGAACTAAATAATCCCTAATTTTCTCGTATGATGATGGATAAACTTTTATATTTCCTTGTAGGACAATTCTACAATGTTAATAGAAGCTGCCAAGGGTGGACATACTAGCGTAGTACAACTCCTGTTGGATTATCCCCACAGTATTATGATGAGTGCCCCGCATAACGCGGCGCCTACGCCCATGTTGCTTCCACAACAACAACCGCAGCCGCAGCAGCAGCAGCAGCAACAACAACAACCACCGCCGCAGCAGCAGCAGCAGCAACAACCACCGCCGCAGCAGCAGCAGCAGCAGCAACAACCGCCGCCGCAGCAACAACAACCGCCGCCGCAGCAACAACCGTCGCAGCAGCAGCAACAACAACCGCCGCCGCAGCAACCGCAGCAACAACAACAACTGCCGCAGCAGCACATAACTCACCAACAGCACATGTCCCATCAACAACAAGCATCCGCGCAACCGCAACCACACCATCAACAGCAACATCATGCCGCAGAACAACCGCAGGCGCAAAACCTTCAACCTAAACATAATACCCAGAAATCGTTGTTAAGAAAGAATCGATCGGTAACCATGATGCCCGACATGAGTCTTACTTCCGCCGAGGCGCAGCAAGTTCGTTCTCAGCCCGCGGGAGAGTCAATCGTAGCAACGAAAGACGATACTAATATTCTGGATAAAGGCAGTGGAGGATTCACTAACCTTTCAGAACCTAATATTAGCCTTAGCCCTGCACCAGCGCCGACGACGGGATTAAATGTTTCGGAGAGTCGAAAGAACACTCGACAGGAACAAATTTTACATAAGCAACAAATTCTTGAGGAATTACAGGTAAGTGTTTTTCAACGAATTCAAATGAAAAGTTTATCCATTGATAGGACTAACGTGTTTTTTGTATTCTACGAATGTGTCAGAGGGTAGAAAGAGAACTTCAGATTAAGGGTGCGAGCCACTTGTTTTCCGGTTCAAGAAATTCCGTTGTAACTCAACAACAGCAACAACTAGAAGATCCCAGTGAGCCAGATACGATGTCACCAGGTATGTTGAAACCTCGATTATCTCTTCGTTCCTTTCTATTCACTAATAGTAATTTAGACACTTTGTGAAGTATTCCTAAAAGCAGTATTTTCGATCAAAAGGTCTGGTTTGCAGTACCACCGGTATTTCCGGAAATTCGTTAACCCACCAGGGTGCCAGCCAGGCAATGACGCTGTATAACGCTTTTCTCCGAGGAAAACGGGTTGCGCACCAAGAAGCTCAGCTGTCTTCACCTCCTGAAATTTTTCCAACAAATTCACTGTCACTCGCAACGATACCTGTTACGTCGTCTGTTCCGTTGGTTACCTCTAATACATCCTCGGCAACTATGCCCAATCCTCCAAGCATATCTACTCCTCCCGCCGTCATGACTGTCTCCCAACCTATTACCGCGAGTAGCGATGTCAGCCAAAATACCGCCATAAGTGATCGCCCGAAAGCCAAACCTGTCTCCAAGAAGGAGGGGAAAAATATTCGGAAAGCTGCGTCCACTGCAGTTGGCGGGAAACTGCAGCAACAACAACAGCAGCTGCAACAACAACAGCAGCTGCAGCAACAACAGCAGCTGCAGCAACAACAGCAACAGCAGCAGCAGCAACAACAGCAGCAGCAGCAGCAACAACAGCAGCAGCAACAACAGCAGCAGCAACAACAGCAGCAGCAACAACAGCAGCAGCAAGCTACACTGATGGCAGGTCTGCAACAACAGTACCAGCAGAAACAACGACAACATACCTATCAAGTTCAACAGGTACATCAACTGCAGCAACTTAATCAACAGCTACAGTTGCAACTGGATCAAGTACAGGTTTGTTTGTGTTCTTGGGTTTCATATTTTTAGCTTTTTATGCGCTTTCTAAACCGACGCAAAACCGACAATTTATATTTATAATTAGGTGCAGCAGCAGCAGCAAAAGCAACTACAACAACCACAGCCGCTGCAACAACAACCGCAAGCCCAACAGCAGCCACTACAATTGCAACAACAGCAATCGCAACAGCAGCAAGCGCAGTCGCAGCAGCCGCAAGCGCAGCCTCAGCAACAAGCTGGAACAATAACTGCTAACGGAAACAACGTACTCATGCCAGCCCAATTAATGTCTCATCTTCATTCGACACATACTCATCACCTTCACGATCAGGTACTTACAGATCGTCTCTCAGAAATATACGCATAACGCAGAGAGAAAGTGAATACATATACAGATTTTTACGTGTAAAAAATTTAATATGCAGCAAACAACTCAGCAGAATCTTACGGAGCAAACAGATCCTGAGTTGGCGAGACTGCATCGAGATGGAGCTTGTCCCTTTGTTGCCGCTGCTCAAAAAGCAAAGGCACTTTGTACCAGTGAAAGCGTTATAAAACTAGAGGATGGTACACATATTCCCCTCGATGATGCTTTTGAAATCTTTCGATCTATTGGTTTTGATGATACTGTTGATGGTAAGTAAATACAAATACAGACACGAGATTCCATTTTCACTTGTCTCTGTTTCTTTGTTTTTGATTTATGTCATTTCACGGGATTTATTCGGGAACGTTCTCTGTTTAAGTAGCGACAGAAGATCAGGAGAAGCTGGAACTAAAAAGATTAGAAATATCGGGTGGCATGGATCCACAACAACCGCAACAACAACAGCAGCAGCGACAGCAGCAACAACAGCAGCAGCAGCAGCAACAACAACAACATTTACAAACTACACAAATAGTCCAACAGACAACCAGTCCTTATACATCTCAAGGATATTTTACCAATCCTGTGTTGTCGGTACCATCTGTTTCGTTACCAACTTTGCCTTCGCTTCAAGTAACCAGCGCTGGTGTTCAAATTCAGGCAGATATACCAGCAGGTTTGCAATTGACCAGTGAACAGCTAGAAAACAAAGACTTTAGAGACGGATATCTTGATGGCCTTCGATTTCATTTGGAATCACGATTGTCTCTCCAGTCATCTCAGATAAGTGAGTTTCATATGTACAAATGTATGTATATATATTTGTATGTATAATACTACTACTTCTACTACTACTAATAATAGTAATAATAATAATCGTAATATGAAGGTATATATATATATATATATATTTTACTATACATGTATATATATTATATATTTTCCAATTAGCATTTCCTACACAAGCTTTACCTAATCAAGTTCAAGTAGCTACCCAAACTCAAGCACCAGCAACAACAACTGCTGCGACCATTGTTGCTTCAGACAAGAAGCAAGTTTATACTGCGCCAACGACTGGTAAAGGTAAAAAGGGGAGGTATCCCCTTCTGACTCAGCAACAGTCATGCCAACAACAGCAAACTGCCAATACCCAACAGCAAACTCCTAATTTTCAAAGTCAGAATTACCAATTAGATCCAACGACAGGTGAGAAAGTACAGTTTCAAGCTGATATCAAACGAAATTTATGTCCACCCAACGTTTTCCTAATGAAAGTTTACTATTTAGTTGCTGGTCAATATACGACAGGTGTTCCAACGGTTGGTGGTTATACAACTAACCAAGTACCTCCTGCACCATTCTCCTGTATGGATGTGGATTCTGAAACAGACAGTAATCATGATACAGCGCTGACTTTGGCATGCGCCGGTGGACACGAAGAGCTTGTCGAGCTGCTGTTAAGTCGTGGCGCGGATATAGGTAGCGTCTACAGGCAACACGGTGTAATTTTACCCTTATCGCTCCTGAACTCCAGATATAAACATCAGCAAAATCCATCCATTTACAGAGCATAGAGATAAAAAGGGGTTCACTCCACTGATTTTGGCAGCAACGGCAGGGCATCAGAAGGTGGTAGAGATTCTTTCGAATAATGGGGCTGATATTGAGGCTCAGTCTGAACGTACCAAGGACACACCTCTGTCTCTCGCCTGCAGTGGTGGTAGATACGAAGTGGTAGAACTTTTACTTAGTCGGAATGCCAATAAGGAACATCGTAACGTCTCTGATTACACACCTTTGAGCCTTGCTGCATCCGGTGGTTACGTTAATATAATAAAGCTTCTCCTTAGTCATGGTGCTGAAATTAACTCCCGGACTGGCTCAAAATTAGGTATTTCTCCGCTAATGCTTGCCGCTATGAATGGTCACGTTGGTACGTTTATCATTAGAAAAAAAGATTATTCGTTTTTTTTTTTATAAAAAAGAAAATGAAAAGGAAAGAGAACATAAGACATAATAAATTTCTTAATGATAAATTGTGCAGCGGCGGTGAAACTGTTACTCGATATGGGCAGCGACATAAATGCTCAAATTGAAACTAATCGTAATACGGCGCTAACGTTGGCGTGTTTTCAAGGAAGACACGAGGTGGTTAGTCTTCTCCTTGATCGTAAAGCCAACGTGGAACATCGAGCCAAGGTATACGAAAGTATCTCTTTATACACGCGTTCGCCCTTAGCAAACGAAATATCTACGCGTATTTATTAATTATTCGCTGACATAATCGGCCGGAGAATGCATATGCCTATGTAAATATTTTGCGCAGACTGGATTAACGCCGTTAATGGAAGCAGCTAGTGGAGGATATGTAGAGGTTGGGCGTGTGTTACTCACTAAAGGGGCAGATGTTAATGCTACTCCTGTCCCGTCATCCCGCGATACTGCCCTCACCATTGCTGCTGACAAAGGACACTGCCGTTTCGTAGAATTATTACTGTCGAGGTGAAATTTAATTCTTCCCCTATGTCGTAAATGATTTCTTGTTTCATCTCCCCCTCGCCAGCACGCAAATATATATTTTACAAATGTTGCAGAGGGACTCAGGTAGAAGTGAAAAATAAAAAGGGGAATAGTCCGTTGTGGTTAGCGGCAAACGGTGGACACCTAAACGTTGTTGATTTGCTGTACCATGCGGGCGCAGATATCGATTCCCAGGATAATCGTAAGGTATGCGAGACTTTATGTTTAATTAACCGTGCCACGATTTCTTTCACTTCTTCTTATTCTGCTTCTTCTTGTGTTGAAATTACAGGTGTCTTGTTTGATGGCTGCTTTTCGCAAGGGGCATGTTAAAGTTGTCAAGTGGATGGTAAATCATGTTACTCAGTTTCCAAGTGACCAAGAAATGACAAGATACATAGCGACTGTCAGTGACAAGGAACTACTAGAGAAATGTCAGGAGTGCGTAGATATAATTCGAGCAGCGAAAGAGACCCAAGCAGCAAAAGCGTATAAAAATGCCAAGATATTATTAGAGGAGCTCGATATGGAGAAGACTAGAGAAGAATCGAAGAAAGCAACCGCTGCTCGCAGGCGAGAAAGAAAGAAAAAGAAGAAGCTCGAGAAGAAAGAGGAGAAAAGAAAATTGCACGAAGAGTACAAGAAAAGTGAAGCGAATTATGAGGAGAAAGATGAGAACGGGAAGAAATCCGGGGACGAAGAGTGCGACAGAGGGGACGATAGCGAACATGAAACTGGCGACGTTTGCGAACGAATGGACAGTATGCCATCTCCGGTTAACAGAAGCCCGGAGGATCCTGATAGAGAGGAGGGTGACAGTGGAATCGACGCGAACAGTCAAGGCAGTTGCAGTAGTAGCGACGTGAAAACTAGAGAGAAGAAGAAGGATAAGAAAAAAAAGAAAGCCAATAGTCCTGCCAGCAATGAAAAGGATGGATCCCCACAAAGATCGCCAAAGTCTGTGATTGCGCAAAGTGCCGCGTTATCACAAAACTCCATCACTCCAACCAAATCTCAAGCTAATACCTCGGAAAAGTAAGTAGAGATCATCGATCAGCGACCAGCTTCACGCTTCGTCTCGGTTTCAATGGTGATGTTTTCATTTTTCAGAAGAATCATAAATAACGTCGCTAACGGAGTATCCATAGCTTCGACAAGTTCTTCCCTTACGTCGAGTAGCCGGTCCTCCGGCGTTAATTGTGGCGAGCGCAAATTGAAAGGCCAACTGGTATTCGAATCTTCGAGACATCCGGCCGACAGGGAAGATTTCGAGGCAACGGGGAACGAAACTTACATGCCTGGCAAAGGCAAGAAGTCTTACAATAATAACCAATACGATGGGGATGCATTGAACCCTACCACAAAGGCAAACAGTACAACAAGTCCCAAACAAGGCGGCAAGCGCGAAGAAGGTTGGAAGGAAGTAGTGCGAAAGTAAGGAAAGCGAGTTTGCCCTTTCATCTTTCTGTCGCTAGATATATAATGACAAATAAATGAGTAACTAATGCTTTTTCAATTACATAGGGGGCAGTCGGATGATTCGGGAAGATTTATGAACTCGCCATTTCGCTCGAAGAAAGTCTCCGTTCCGCCGAATGCCATTAGTCGGGTGATTGGGAGAGGCGGGAGCAATATAAATGCTATTAGAGGCGTTACAGGAGCGCATATCGAAGTAGAAAAACAAAGCAAGTGTCAGGGCGAACGAATCATTACTATCAAGTATGTGATCTTCAACGTCGGCGTTGTGTTCCTTATTCTGATCTTACCTATATATATATATATATATATGTTGTGAGTTGGTATATTGTAATCGACCCCCTCCTCCTTCCCTTTCCTTTCCGTTTTGAAACTTTTCAGAGGATCGTCAGATGCAACAAAGCAGGCTCATACATTAATAGCAGCCCTTATTAAAGATCCGGAAGTTGATATATGGCAGATGCTTCCAAAATCGAAACTGACGGTTGTGACGACTTCCTCTTGGGATAAAACCGTTTCTACTGTAGCTGTAAGATCGAATACAATAATCTCGAACTAACGTTGCGCTCCTTTTTCTCATGCAATTTCTCTTTCAATTTTAGTCGAGCAAAGCGAAAATAGGTGCTGTAAGTAAACCTCCTAGTCTAACGTCCAATTCCAATAGTACGCAAATTAATAAATCTAGTTATACAACGGGAGTTTCTACCGTCAATCAGTTGATTCCACTTCGATCGTCGTCCACGATTAAACTTGCTGGAGCATTTCCGACACCTCTGCCACGCGCAACAGCGCCTAGACTCGTTGCTGCAGGTAACGTACCCTTTACTCTTCTTCTTCTTTTTATCGATTCTTTCAATAATTTTCATTTACAAGTTAAATGTCGAGAAAATCAAAATCACCAATGAAACACGCGATTAATATGTGTGCAGCTGAGAAACGAGCCCAAGCTGTGGCCGCTCAATTGGCTTCGTCATCCAACACAAAGACAACAATGTCGTATACAAGCGCAATAATGACAGCCGGCCGGGCGACAAAAATCGTAACGACGAGTACCACGCAAACGTTTGCTGCAAAATTATCAGAAATCACTGCCTCGACCCATACATCCACTACAGTGATGCAGTCCACTCATACCACGGTAAACAAGCAGAAATCGTTACAAGCAAACACTGTGACCGTAATGTCAGCCACGGCTGCGGCAACGGCACAGGCCTCGTCACAGCAGCCTGTCTCGACAGTCAGTACGTCGCCCAAACACTGCCGACCACTGCCTACTTTGTCTGCCCCGCCGACTATGGTCTCACATTATTCTGGAAAATCAAATTACTCTCCGGGCTCGAACGTCACGGTGTCGCCAGTAACCAGCACAATGGTTGCATACTGTCCGGATAGTAACTCCATCGCCTCAACTTGCTCGAACTCGGTCCGCGTTAGTCCATCGCCGCCAATTGTATCGCAGTGTCCGCAATTACAGCAGCCGCAGCAGCAGCAGCAACAACAGCAACAGCAAGTACGTAGCTCGACACCTATCGCATCCGCGATTCAAGAACAACAGCAACATCACCAGCACCAGCACCAGCAACACCATCAGCACCAGCAGCAGCACTTACAACAACAACAGCAGCAGCAACAACAACAGCAGCAGCACCAGCACCAACAGCAGCAACAAACAAACAACACACCCCTTGAATATTCCTTGTTCAACGATACTTTTACGAAAGTTACTCAACAGTCGATGTGGGGTGGCCGTGAGAACGAATCTCAGAAAGGCATGAATTTTGCGACTGTGGCTGGCGGTGGGGTTTCTGTGAACACATCGGGCTCATCCTCGTCTAAATTTATCGACAGCGTTCCCCCTCAGGTCAGTATTAAATCGGCTTTTCTCCCGTTTTTAACCGACTTCAAAAAGGATTTCTTTTTTTTATATATTTGTTTATCCCCGCATAACTCCTCAGCAGAGTTGGGCAAAATGTAATCTAATTACAAATTACAAATTACGATTAAAATGTAATTGTGTAATTTATTACACTTTATTTTCGGTGATCGTTGATTTAGACACTTGACAATATTGTGGTCAACTACCTAAATTAACGATTACAAAAAATAAGGTGTAATCAATTACACAATTACATTTTAATCGTAATTTGTAATTTGTAATTAGATTACATTTTGCCCAACTCTGCTCCTCAGCATATGGATCGATTTTGATGATACTTTTTTTATTCGAAAGAGCGCGATGCCCCGGTGGTTCCATCCTAGACAGCATAAAAATTGACCGAATATTTTTCCAGTTCTGATTATTAACAAAGCCTAATTAGTATTATTTTATGTACTTACACGCATATCTCCTCAGCATGTTGTGTCAATATATATAAAACTAAAAAGTTAAAAATAAAAAAATTTAAAAACAAAATTAAAACCGACTTCAGAAAAATAAAAAGGCACTAAAAAGTAAAAAATAAATTTTTCCCTCATTCAATCTACGAGTCTCATATTTTATAAGTCGGCGCTTCATTATTTGCACTGTGTAAATCTGGCGCCGACTTAAAAAAATTGAGAGTCGTTGATTAAATTTGTACTTTTTAGTGCATTTTTATTTTTTGGAAGTCGGTTTCAATTTTATTTTAAATTTTATTCGTTACGTGTGGGGATGCCAAGTTATTCATTTGTCTACGAGCTTGGAAAGAAACATACAATCTATATCGCGTGAATCTAAATTACGTTATTTGCCCGGGTAGGTGGATGCTTCGAAAGCTCCCGGATATCGTGGGACAACGATGTGCTCTCCCGTTTCAAGCAAATCGAATACCACTACCAACACAAGCGCAAGTAGCATAGGAAGCTGCACATCATCGAACACGGGCCACAGCCCGATTCAGCCGCCTCAGTATCAACCCTCTGGAAGCAATTACAGCGAGCATTCACTTTCGAACAAGCCACCCGGCAGTTTGGCCGTAGCACGGCCAGTAATTCCTCAACAAAGCATGGAAATGGGAGGGCAGTTCAGCAGGCCAGTATTTCAAGGCGAACTGACATCGCGTAACGCGGGAGCGCACCAGCCGCACGTGATACCACCACCCTCGGCATCGCAGCCAACCTTAGATGTGGGTTTGTTCAAGGCCAATAATGTTGGCTACGAACACCCGAACGTAAACTCGAGTTTGCTGAAGATGGTACCAAACGAAGGCCAAGCTCATCCTCTTCTACCTTTCCACCCTCACATGCAGAACTTCACGCAAACAATGGCGGCGCCATCCGCGTCAGTAAATACTACCGTCAGTATGTCGAGGTTAAACCCCAGGGCACCTGATTTCTCTAGTTCGTTACATTTGAACAATAAACCGCAAGTGACGATGTTTAATGCGGGTTCAGCAGCGGCGGCCGCGGCAGCAGCCGCCGCAGCTGCGGGGATACATCCGAATATGTTCGCCACGGTACCGCCGCCCCCTCCATCTGCGATCCAATCGAATAATCTGGCGATGCTCGGGAACTTTCCCCTGGGAAAGTATCAGGCGCCGTCGCGGGCCACTCCCAACACCGGCGGTATCTCCGCTAACGGACAAACACGTTGGCCGTTTGCTTCTCCGCACAACAATTATCCACCCCATCAGGATGCAATGATAAGTCAGATCGGCTTCTCCAATCATTTGGCCAACATGACTGCGCAACCCGGGAGTATAGACTTGATAACGAGTTTAGAAAACGGTGGTTCACCGGCAATATCGCCGTCCTCGCCGGCACAGGTAGCCCAAGAAATGAATCAGCTGAAAATAGAGGATCGTAAAGTACCGCGCCCGATTGGTACAGAAAGAGCCTGGAAGAATTATGCTACGGCGGGAATGGGGCCGGGCGGAGATGCCGATTCCATCAATTGGATGCTTAATAACGAGAAGCTCGTTGGATCTTGGGCGAATCTAGCGCCGGGGATAGATAGGCATCAGATGTTTCGCTCTAATGCCACGTACAATCGTATATCCAACGTCGACACTGAACTCCACCAGATGATGGAATCTTCCTTTCAAGTACGTAGTTGGTTTTTGCATATTAATGATTCCTTCTCCTCCTCCTCGTCCTCATACTCATACACAAATTGTCCCATCGTTTTGTCATTCGTATAAATCGAATGATTTGTCGGGATCGTACTCGATGTGTATTGTTCAACCACATTGCGTAGGTGTGATTTGACGGTAACGAATTTTATATATTTAATTTGTATGTCTGTCGTGTATACCTCTGTAGATTTCGTTTTCTTTGAGCGATTACTTAACGATTGTTACTGATCAGGGCCACGTGGATACTCAACAACCGCAGTTCCCGAACGGAAGTGCAGCGGCTCTGTCGTTAATGCCTGGATTAACGTTATTACCAGGACAATTTGGGACGCCAACTTTAACAGAAATTCCTCCAAACGAACCGAGTAAAATGGATCAACCGGCCTGGGGGATACCAGATGCTGTACAAGATAAACAACACCCGGTACGTCGTAGGTAGTCTAAAAAAGCTACTGTACTTACATATCATCCTAATCGAAATAAAGTAAAGTCCTCTACCCTCTTTTAGCTATAAATAGCTGCAGTATAACTTTAACAGAGTATTAATAATTTGATTATTACAGGCATGGAGTAAATGGAGTCATTAAAAAGGGAGGGAGAAACTTTTGCGAAGACAACTTCGCTCGCTTTCTTACCTGGACGACATGAAATGAAACTTGGAACTCAAAGTAGCAAATACATGGAACTGGAATACGAAGCGTTGTTTCTAGGCACTTAAATTACTACTACTCTAATTATATCCATTAAAACACAGATTAAATATTATTTGTCATGCTAGGTAATAAGACGGTAAAACCATGTTACAACATATTACTGTTATCTAGTATAATTATACGATCACAAATAATTACCAAATATGGTATAAAAGAGTTTAAAAACGAAGGCCACGCGCAATGCTGAGGAACGGAAGAAAGAATTTTGATCGTTGCATTACTTTGGTTCGTTCTCGGTGTTGCAAGTGGTCGCGTGCCGCTTCTGTAATCCAGGCTCGTAATGTCAGCGACTACTTTCTCACGACATATGCGACTGGTGTCGGCGAAAGTGCATCACAACTTTATCCTATTTCGATCGTTATCGGTTCGATTTGCCTCGGTCGTGGAGACATTCGAATTTTATCGATTGGTATTTCATAGGCATTCGTCGTAATAAATTCAGATGCCGACGATACGATACGATACGATACAAGACAAGACAACTATTACCGTCATCTTCGATAATTCACCTTTACTGGTAGGTGTGAAATTAAAACTTTGCATCCCCTTTTTTGTCTTTATTTTCTTCTTATTCTTTGAATTTCTTGTATTAAATTAAAAGTTTCGTTTCAATTACGTACGTGGTGTGAGCACAATGGCAATGGATTTGTCAGCCACGAGGATAACAGCAACAAGTAGTACATAATTACGTCAACTAAATAATCGCTACTAAAAGAAAACAACGATAATAGCGATGATATGACGATAATAAGATGTATTATTGTCGTGTTGAGAAGAAGAATTTCTGTATTCGTCGGTTATTCAAGATGAAAGAAGCAAGAATTTGGGAAACTGCTGACGGCATTTGAAAAACTGGTGCGCGAAATTGCTATTCTTCCTCTGTCCTACATTCGCTTTGTTTTCTTTTCGTCTCGTTTCGTCTCGTCTCGTCTCGTCTCGTCTCCTCCATCTCTTTCTAGACAACCTTACGCATTATCGTATCTCCCCAGCCTCTGCCCCCCAGCCTCAGAACTATTTGCGCGCTTCGAGTTTCGAGTGTGACTTCTCTTCCGTTCGGTTCGGAACGGACTAAATCGGATCGAAGCTAAATCCAAGAAACAACGCTTTATAGGTACAGTTTGTGAAACTCGATGCCGACAATTATGCAAGAAATTGTTTTATCCAAAGACGGTACGCGACGGTATTGCTCCTTCTCTTTTTTCTCTTCGTGATTAACGCACCGCGCGCGCGCCCAGTACATGCATTTTAAACTTAAACGTTACAAGCAATCGCAAGCCGAAAGGGCGCAAGAAAGGCGAATATGTATATGTGTATTGTGTATGTGAGGCGTATAGAGCGAAAAGAAAATGTAAAAAGAACATAGCCGAAGAAAGGAAAGGAATTAAAAAGGACTGCATACGCTAGCACACGCTACACGACTAGCACACAAGGCACGATCAGACTTTCGACATACCTACGTGATTAACAAACACACCATCTTATATGTGGACGAAGATGATGTCGAAATAAACGTGAAAAGAAGTTATAATGATGTTGGCAGGAATTAAATACGCGCTGTACTAATAATACATTAAACATTATGTATACCGAATCCTATCCGGGTCAATGAACATCGTTGATTGTTAAACAGGTAGTGGGTCGTGGATACATAAATATAACTCCGTGCGTCCCTAGCAACAGTGCTATTATAATATACTATTATTGCTGTGGTGGTAATAATGTTTATTATTATATTATGGTTATTATTACACAAGACGTAATTATAGGAAATGGAAGGTAAATAGAAAACGTCACCTGCTGTTTCAGCTGGACTAGTATGATATACTAAATATTCTAGATATAAACACTCGATATACATATATAAGAAATGTTCATTTCGATTGAACATTTGAAATATCTTTCTTGGCGGGGATTCCGACAAGTGTTCAATACATAGCGATGATACTGTAATTGAAACGGTCCCCACGCGTAAGTTTCGATGAAGCTCGTGGAAATTGTACGAGAGCTTTTGATCTATTATTCCAGGGAGCGCTTCGATTATTCTCTAAGATACATTGTTATAATTTAAAGCCTATTTTCAAATTTGATTTACAATAATTGCGATATACAACACAAAACTATTATATGACATACAACAATAAAGCAAATAAATGGATCAATACAACTGTCTCTCTCGAGTGTTGAGATATTTCTCAGCTTCTCAATTGATTTCTTTCTCTTCCTCTCTTCGATAGAAGAAACAATTCGTCATACTTACGTCGTTCTCTCCTTAACTGTACGTTTTACTTTACCCTCAGATTCCTCAAGGTTACAAGGTTTTAGCGAATCTGCGTAAAGTAAAAGTGAAGGGTGATGGTAGGTGTAATACAAACACATTGACAACTTACTGTTATCATAGAAAAATGTTTAATTTAGGAGATAAGCTTACACGTTAATAATACCAAAGAAACAGAAAACTTATAACGTCTGAAATAGAGAACATTTTTATAACATTCAGTATATTAAATAACAAATTATAAAAAATTCGGAGCTCCTGCGTGTATTTCTTTCGCATTGGCTGAACGGTGAACATAATCTTCCCCCGGAGGAGCCAGTGAAACAGGATACGAAGGTGGCCAGAGGGTAGGAACGGCGCAAGCGGTGGTAATGGAGAGTAATACTAATCATCCTCAAACAGCGGTTCACTGTTCAGCCGAAACGATAGAAATCACCATTCGATTATGCGGTAAAAATAATAAATATTTACATGTCACACATTTATACAAAAAGTCAGTACTGTGGGGAAAAAAAAGTTGGTATGATTGTCAAATCTTTGCAAGTTAATGTTTCTCTCTGAATCGACCGTTTGCGAAATAACATTGCATGCGTGACAAACTGTACAGAACGATGCAACGATAAATACCCTTTTAAACAGCTTTTCTTTTTTTAATAAACAAGTAGCCTTTAAGTAGCTAAACGGTAAGTAAATGCTTAAGTAGAATATAAAGTGGAGTGGTTCACACGTACGAATCGATCAACAGAGAGAAAGTCCCGTAATGGTTGTAACATTTTTAGAGCGCCGATTAGAACCAACTTTTTATACATAAAACGTGTATACGTACACCCATATATATACCCTTTGTGCACGCGCGTATGCATATATGTGTGTAATATACGACACCTATGCACGCGTACAATATGCATATTTCGTATTTCTCCGTTTATATTATACAAGTCTATCTATCTATCTATCTATCTACCTATCCATCCATTCATCCATCCGTCCGTCCGTCCGTCCGTTCGTCAGTCCGTCCGTCCTCCACCCACCATTCCATTCACCCATCCATCCATTCATGTAACTATTTATCAATCTATCTATCCATCTCTCTATCTATCTATCTACCTATCAATCTAAGGTACCTAATTTAGCTTATATAGTCCTCGAATAAATAGACAAAATGAAGGCATTAGAAAATAATATCTAATCCGTATTTCTTTTTGCGTATTGATTTGCACAACAATGATAAATAAAGCCATTTGTACATAGCGGAAGATAAATCTTCTAAATCGTATAAAACTGACTGTACCCGTGAGGAACCACACAATTGCCCCCTTCTCTCGTCTCTCTGCCTTCTCGCTCTCATCGCTCGAAATGTTCTGGCCGAGTCGAATTTATCAACTGCCTCCTCGTAACATTATCTTTACATGGACAGCGAAAAGAGAATGAATAAAGCATCATGCCACACGCCGGAAACATACATCTAAGAAACAGTGAGTTATCCTCGGTGATCTAATAATCTCATTGGTTTTTCACTGCACTGTTACTATCGCCGCTCCCTATATATGTACTTATGATCTTACACACATACATACGTACATACGTACATACGCGCACGGAAAGAATCGTAATCGACAGGCGCAGCAGCAGTTCAACACGTGTGTGCATGTTTACGCGCAGAGGTGAATAAAGAGTTACGATGCTAGTAATTATAATAATGTTCACACAACCACTTCGTCCCTTAGAAATACTCACGCTGAGGAGCTTCGAGACGAGATCGCTCGGCCGCACACAAGAAGCGTGGTAATTCATTATGCGATTGTCTCGAAGATCGTCGCGTTCCGCTGGCTTCTGGTGTTTAATCTTGTACGTTTACTATTCTACTTTCTCCCGTTCATATAAAAATAACGCGCAATGCCAAGCTATCCAACATTGCTTTGTACATTCGCCCGTGCTCCAATCAAAAGGAATCGAAACCTAACGAAACTAAAAAAAAAAACATTCAATGCGAAACCATTGGGACTAATTCGGCGTTCTGACATTGAAATTTCATTCTAAAACTTAAAGCTATACGTTTAGACTGTCCTCGTCTTTGCCGTCGTCGTCACTGTGGTCCAACTTTCTCGTTTCGGTACATATTTTTCTTTCTATCACACGCGGAGCACCTTCTCGTGTTCTTGAAAAAAAATGCGATTACACGTATACACGTATGTACATTGCGCATGTATACACGTACGTGTGTACACAAGTATGTACGTACGTATGTATACCATTGGTAGTTCGTTCGTTCACTCGTTTATTCGCTCGTTGAATGCTGCTCTGAACGCACTGATATACTTTAGCAAGCCTTGTGACAGAATTAATACTTTTTGTTCGTGTCTTCTTACATTATCGGACAAACTACTTAAAAATACACGATCTTTAATTAACTAGGACCCCCCCCCCCCGTCCGCCATCGAGCTTACACGATAGTTTAGAAAACATAAATAACTGTTAAGAATAATTAATTTTGTAGAAATAGACGTAACAGCGAGAGGACTAACGGTAATAGTAATCAGCAATTACATTAATATGATAAGAGCGACAATGATAAGTAGCGCTAGTATTAATGTCAGTACTAATTATTAATCTTGTAATTTTTTTCTTTTATATCCCCATTCTGTTGTTGCTCTATGAGAAAAGAAAAGTTCATCGTTTGCCGTTACTATCTGCTGCGGCGGCTCGTTCTATTTTCTGTCTATACAAAGATTAATGTTACAAGCATGCTTGTACATGTGCACGTCTACAAAATATTCTCAATTGGAGGTAAACTGATTTTTCATGATCCAGCTTGTTGGCTTCACCGAGAACGCTAATCATTCTCTCGGTTGTTCAGTTACAAGCACAGTTGTTAGTTTTGCGTCTTTTTCGAGAGTAAAGCAGAGCTTCTAGATACTATTTCATCCTCTTACAATTGCACGATAGTCCGAGTGTCTAACCTACTTAACCAATAAAGTATTTACAGTTATACGTTACAAACGTTACGTTACGTTTTCGAGTGCTCATGCGTCGCTACACACAAGTAAATGTCGCGGATCGTGCTTAATAGTGTTGAACTGATTGCGAGCCTGCCGAAACAGAACGATACGCTACCGTCGACTCCTAACGAGTCGTAACGAATACGTACTCTATGGTAAGAATAATTGGATAAATAACAAATCCATGTCGTCGCATACCTCTTCTATGCACGTAAAGTATAATTCTGAAGTAACGCGAACTTGCAAGATTCACAGTTTCGTATGCCGGCAGATTGCTACTACTCGTTTCGAACAGGGCTGGGATTATTTGTCGAATTGTTCGGTATTCGAATATTCGAATACTTCAGTTGCTCAATTGTTGAATATCCAAGTATTCGAATAGTATGGTGTGAATTATAAATCAAGTTCTTTAGGTTCATAGTTCTTAGGTTCGAATACATGTAAAATATTCGAATATTAAATTATTCGAATAGTCCCAGCCCTAGTTTCGACGGTACTTGCTTTCGGTCACGCGAATCACCAAACGTCATAAAACCTACCTTCGTAAAGTTATCTTAACTCGGATAGAAATATTGAACCGGAAAATATCTATTTCTACCGTAGTTACGAAACGGCGAGTTATAGCATGTTTGATAATCCGCAACTTGTAACTATGCCTGATAGTAAAATTTACTCGAGATAATCAAGTTCGCTCGAGAAATCGTAAGACTGTTTTCTTTACAACTTCAGTTAACATCCTATTAGAGGGAAATGTGGGCCCTATTTCTATTGCAAAAGCTCGTAGCTATCCACGCGTGCGTACACGTGTGTAATGTATAACTGGTAACAATTGCACTCTTCTCCATCTTTTCATTGTATTGTTTTATCCGACTTCCACATCCAAGTTTCATGGAAGCCGTAAGAATAAAGATTGTCATTGTTTTAAATGCAGTTTACCCTTAACCGTGCACATGCTTGCCAGAACGGCTCGTTGCCCATTTTATCTCTTCGCTTTCAGTATCGAGATCGGCTTTCACGCTTGTAGTTTCCAAAAATTTCTCCCTCTGGCCTGTATCGAAGTTTACTTAACGATCAAGTTTTAATGTTTCATTAGTAACGGAATACTTTTATTTTAACACTTACGTGTCTCTTCGACTACAGCCTCTTCGTGACCTTCTCTCTGCTCCTCTTCCTCTTTTTCAACGTCACCCTTCCCCGCCTTTACCTCCGCCTTCAGCCTCATCTCTTCCCTCAATTTCACCAGCGCCGCCATCGCCTCCTCCTCTTCCTCTTCCCCCTCCTCCTCCTCCTGCTCTTCATCATCCTCGTCACCCTCCCCGTCCTCCTCTTCTACGGACGAGGAGTCGCTATCGCTTTCCGAACTTTCGGAATTTATTGAAAGAGAAGATTGATCATAGTCCTCGAGATCCGAGTACACTTCCGCTCCGGGGAAAATATACTTGCCAGGTGTTAGTTGATAATATGAGTTTTCTGTTGGGAAACAGTTGTTGCATGTTGAATTTAGACAGACAGAAGAGAGTAAAACAGAAGAAAAAGAAACTCGTATACTCGTTGAAGGAATATCACGCGTACCTGGTAGCCTCATAGCAAGGCCCTCGCGCGCTGTAGGCTGCCAACAGTGCCTCCGTAGTCTTCCCTCCTTTAAATCGTCCTTCTCGTCTTTTCCCTCGCGACTGTCCACGCTGTTGCAACTATCGCCAATCCCTGAATCCAAAGCGGAATCGATGGATGCCTGTCTTGGTTTGAAATTAATTTTGTCGACTTCTGTGATATCTGCTGTGTTGCAAGCATCACTCGTGTCCGACACTGCCGACACCGTCGAATGTAATATTCTGTTTCTCGAGGAGAATTCGACTATCCTTGGAAATACTTGACACTCTTCTAAATTATAAACTTTCCCATTGTCTTTCAAGGTGGACTCGACCGATACGACATGAATATTATAGTCACTCCTGGAGTAATCGGAAGTCTCTGTCGTCGAAGAGGACGAGCTCAAGTTGAGCGTGGAACTGTAACCGAAGTTCATTCTCTTGGGACTACTCTCCGCACTAGATTCGCCCAATCTTCTCTTTGGGCTATCCCCCAGAATAGTTAGTCTCTCGTCCATGTTATTCGTATGTTCATTGCGAAAGGGTGAGACGCAGGTGTTCATAGATTCTCCATGTTGCCGTTGCGTGCCACTATTATCGGCCATTAGACTATCTTGACTTTCCGCGGAGCAAGGATCGTACGGTTTAATATCAGTCTCGGCACTGTCTCGGGATAATACAGTATTTGTAGTGGCGTCTTGGCTCTGCTCCCAAGCATCATCCGCCAAGTAACGCACCGGCAGAAGTTGCGTTGCCTCCTTAAGGACTACATCGTTCCAGCATACTTGCTTATAGCACTCTCCCATTCTACGGGAACGTAAACGCCTGTTAGCATTCGCCATGCGCGGATAGATAATCAGTAGGATCATAGATATCAGGCTACTTACAAGTGACACAATTGATTTATAATGACGTCGCCGTCTCCTAATAATTCAACGTCAAACTTTAGATGCGGCAGTGATTCGCGGTTGATGAGAATCTGTGGAACATGCGACGGAATGGAAGAAGGGATTAATGCCACTGGCCGAACTTTCAAGGACGATCCAATTACGATTAAAAGATCGCAGTCGTCTTTATCTTTGGCCATCGCGTCGTGAAAAGCATCGGGAAGACCTTCGCCGAAGAAAACGATGTCCGGCTTCATTATGCCCTGTGTCACCAAATCTGTAAATTATACAAGTATGCAGATTCGAAATTTATCAACGGCCAGTCAGAAACTGCTGTCTACTTTTAAATGTTTAGCTCATGTGCTTATAAAAAAAGCTTTATTAATGTGTTTTATACCACAGAAATCCGTAATCCAAGCCGTTACATATGTACAGATATTCTAGGTATTTGGAATTACCTCCGTAACTTTCGTTAGGATTGATGTCCAATATGGGAGGCAAAGCGTTAACTCTGCACTTTGGGCACACGGGTATTTTCTGGGCAAATATGTCCTCCCTGATATCGTCCGCTTTCACTTGATATTTACATCTCGTACACGATGCAGTCGCAAACGAGCCTTCAACGTAGAACGCAATTGTAAGAGGCGCAAGGGGACACGCTGTGTCTTACCACATGCAATTACACGCCTTCGAATCGAAACATCATTTCTCACTCACCGTGGCATTCAATTACATTCTCAATGCCCGCTACTTGCTCGAGCGTATCAATGTTTTGGGAATAATTCCTTAGAAGCTTCTTTTGTTTATCCAGCATTTTTATGAACCTGTGGCAAGGGCTTGGTTTAAACTGTCCAGGATAAATTTCTCGTGCGAATTTGTAAAACGGTCTTGGATCTTGACCGAAGTAATTAATGTCGAACATAGCCTGTGAGAATCAAGACAAACATTGATAAAATTAGTTTAGAAGAATCGGGCAAGACGCGAATATGAAATATCTCGTATCGTGAATTTATTCGAATAATCTTTCGATCGTCTGTGGATACCTGCGGATCAGGTAGATCGGGAAAATCTTGCGCCAGTCTGGAATAAATACCGTCTCGACTTCGGAAATCGGGGATGCCGCAGCTGACACTTACACCTGCACCGGTCAACACTATAATTCTCTTACTAGTGCGTATTAATCTGACCACGTCCGACAAAGTATTTATATGCCTCAATTTCTGTCGACGCGGTGGTTCGGACATCATATTTATTATAATCTGAAATATAATTATACAGAAATGATTGGTAATCGTTCCCACACGCTCAACGTTCGCATTTCTTTCCTCATACCTTCCAAAGAGTCAGGTCATCGACCTGCTCTGGAATCTGAGTAGAATCCATGAGGAGATGATGCAAGAGATTGCGGGGATCAGCGCCTATCAACATTTGCTTCTGAACCCACGACGACGCGTTTCTCCATTGGTGATTGGTTCCTCCGTCGCCAGAGAAATCAGACAGTCCTGATAAATCAGACAAGTTTGAGACTGTCGACGATACCTCGTCTTTCTCATCTGCTATATCGATTCTGAAATGGTATCACGTCCAATTAAATAACTTATTTTACCAACGTATTAATATTTATCGCTTGTCTGGAAAGTAAACTTACGGGCAACCAGTATCGTCGCTAGTCGAATCGATTCTAGACAAGCTTGTGGTCAAGTTTGTAGCATCCGGGGAAACAGATGCGGGTTTCGATTCGTCGCTCAATTCATTAAACCCACTGTCTCCTCCATATGTTTCTGCAAAGAGGATATGGTGCTCTATTCAATTTATTGCCAAGCAAATTCGGGTAAATTTATGATTACAATAACAATGAAATTCCTACTCTATATTCGTATTTGAAAACTTTATAGTGGAATAATATTTCGTTGCTTATCAGCCTTGGTGGTTTGAAAAGTGGCGGGATGAAGAGAAACGCGTGTATAAAGTTGGCGCCCCATGAACGCCGTGCCATCTGTGAACGTTGACCGAACCAAGTGTACAGCTTGGTGTTGTCTAGTCAACTGTCACTAGTCTTTCTATTTTCGCTATACGAGCCTTCGCGCAACTAATTCTTCGCTTGGATATAAGAAATTTGTATAGCCTGTCGAAAAGAGGGTGGCTAGGCAGGAATTTTATTCAATAGAATGAATCCTAATTGAAAAGGGCTGTCATCGGAAGCTCGGACAAACGAAAAACTGAATTGCGCGAAGAGACGGTGACGGTAGATAGAAACTGTCATGGCGGCTTTGCACTCGCATCCACTATGAAGAAGCGCGATGATCACGCGAGAAGAACGGACGCCTTCTATGCCGCCATCTTGTAATCTCACAAATTTCATTAATGAATAGACCATATTTTTATGAAAATACCTTCGAGATCTTCGTTCGGGGTATCATGCGACGTCTCACAATCTTGGAAATCCGGTTTTGTAGTACTGGTACCGGTGTAACCGTTACCCTCCACTTTTCGTCGTTTCGCTGGGGACGAATATTCTGGCAGCTCCGAGCCCGACGCCATTTTCGACAGCAATGCAATGCATAGTTTGATGCGCGGCCGTTGCCACAACAGAGGTCGCTTTTGTCGCCCTCCTCAACATTTTTCCCCTCCACTTTTTCGGCTTTGCACTGTTGGCAGAATGGCATCGAAACGATATTACCTACGAAAGCTTCCAATAGCTCTTCCATCCGATCTAAACTTTTATCTAAGTGCATGTGCAACTGCATCGATTCAGAGTGGGATTTGATTACAATTCCTACTAGCGGTTAGAATTGAAATTAAATTTGGTCGCTATTTTTTCCTTCACTAACTTTACCGACATTGGTTATTCCCGCATTGATTTGTTGCTACTTTTACTAGCTAGTGCATAATGTAAATTGTGAATCCAAATTGATTTATATTTGCGTTTTTCCTAGCAATTTTCATCATATTTAGTTTCAATTCTAACCGCTAGTAGGATTGTGATCAAATTCCACTCTGAGTTGATAACGTTGCATGCGATACGAGAATGGTAAGGGCTGGTAAGGCCGAAACCATCGATGAAATATAGGATAAACCTATCACGCAATGTAATTTTGGGTCACACGCTCGGGCAGGATGGGCGAAAAATTATTTGAAATCAAAATTTGTGTATGAAATTTTTATTTCAAATAATTTTTTCCCATCTCTGCGCTTGGAGGGCTCGCGAGTTCCACGACACGTATTATGTCATCTTGCAATTTATAGCTTGTATAAGCTCTCAAGAAATTCCATATTTCGGCCCCATATAGTCTCCGGATCCCCGAAATAGATTTTCGGAGAGAAATCCACGCGAGTCGTTGACAAACCGAGGCAAACCGTAGCGAATGGTAGCGAAAGAAAGCCCTCTATTTCAACTCTCTCCTAAAACAAGTCACAAGTATACAAGCACACACACCTTCCAGCATTTACGCATTGCAGAGTAGTTCCTGAGTTGGACGCTGTTCATGAGCAGAGGCCGCTAAATTCAGTTCTCAAATTATGGGTCGGTAACACAGTTTGAGTGGTGACACGAAGTTCCATAAGGTGATAGGTCCATTCTACACGATATTTCGTCGATGATCAAATATATACACAGTGATACACAGTACCTGGGTGGTACCTGGGTGTGGAAGCGACAAATCAACACGAAACTGATTGCCGAATCCGCACAAAGATAGAAACCGTTTTGATAAACGGATACTTAGAAGTTATTGAGAATCCTAAACGGATATTTAAAAATTATCGTGTATGGCACCAATACTTTACTGGAAAGGGAATATCGTCAAACGTGTTTTTAGTACGAACTCGTACGAACAGCAATACCTTCTGAGAAATTACCACTGCCACAGGCATTGGTTTTACACAATATGAGTAGATACAGGGCTATTTTTGGGTAGGATGTGGAAAAAAATAATTGCTTTCTTTTTAATTGTTTTGTGCATAGAAGCAACAGTCTTCACCGATGCAAGTGTCTGCTACATTAAGATGTAGAGAACAACGGACTAATCCGCATTGAAAAAAAATTAATTTTTCATATTTTATAAGAGTAGCAGAGCCTATCAAAATACATTATTGTTACTTATTTAATTTCTGAAAAGATGTGGGTTAGTCCGTTGTTGCTCTCAATGCTTTATTTTAGCTTTCATCTCTAACGAATTACATAAATACTGTATTTCTTTAATTTTTCTGCAATACGATATGCACTATATTATTAATGAATTTTGTATATAATAAATTATACACATTTACTTATTAACATTTGCAAAATACATATTTTCGACACTAACACAAAAGGCAAATGTAATCCATATTTTGCAGAATGAGTGAAAAAAGTATTTAATATTTCTGAATACATAATTTTGCAAAAAGAGATAGCTGGAAACATTTTACACACTATTAAATTCTACAGTTTCAAATATGTAAAATTCCATTTTTTGTATGATCACAAACATGGCATGATAATTATGACATAATATCCTTAAAATAATAATGAAAATGTACATGGGACAATTTTGTAAACAAATGAATGGTGGAAAGTAGAACGAAGTAGTATGTATTTAATAAACAAACATGAATATGAGAAGTATATATTTTTTGCACCTTCATACAGTTCTTCCTTAAAATGAAATGAGCAGAATACAACCATTGTATGACTATACACTATATAATTATTTATAGTCGATAGAAATTGTGTTTTAGTCATTTATCTCCTATTTTTAATGAAATTGACTAAGAAGAGAACATATGAAACCCCCACACGCCGATTTTAATGGGGCTTTTGGAAGAAGTAGTTCTCAGAAAAATATTTCAAGCCCCATTAAAATCGGCATGTGCGATTTCCATATGTTCCCTCGTAACCATCATAATTCCAGGATTCAATTTTGCCGCTTTTCATGATTTAGTTAGATGTACACTTCGCCAGAGGGTGTTGATTTTGCCAACAGAAATATGAATAAATAAATTTTTGAACTCTCCTGCGATATCTGTAAATATTATGCAACTAAATTTCGCATGTAAAGTATGCAGTCGACGCTGCGGTATGTTGAAAATAACCGTTTATTATCTCCGACAACTGTTGCGTTAGAATTAATCGCGCAGCAAGCTGAACGCGCGGCAGGAAGGGGAAAGCGGCCACTGAAGTTGCGAATTATTTTCCATAAAATATTGATCCTCCTGCATAATTTTAACACAATCGTGTATGTCCAATGTCACGTTGCTCGCGTACGTGAACAGAAAGTTAAGAAATCGAATAATCTCTCGTACTGATTGGTTAAAACACCGAGTTAATTGACCGTAAAATTTGGCCTCCAGCGCAATCATTCGAATTCGAATCTATCTTCCAGACCAGTCATCGTGAACGCTGCTGTACACTGAATTCATCCTGTTTGACCTTAGTATCACTGGAAAGTTCGGTCGTTCGCTTTCGCGTTATCTTGAGATCGTACCCTTACAGATAACACGCATCGCTGCAACATGGTAAGCATTAAGCCGAAAATATTAATTGCTCTTTTAATTATAAAAATAGTTCGAATAATTCTTAAAATTTAAATTCCGTGTACCATTTTGTTAACCTACATTTGACCTTCAAGAATCATTGAAAATGTGTAGTACTTATACTGTAATAATCATTAATTACTCGTCCACATGGCGTTTACCGTAACCGCCCTGCATTAATGAATTCATTAGCTAAGAGAAGATATAAATAGAGAGCAATATATTCTGCTGAAACTTGGTCTGTTCGTTGGGATGAAGAAACTCGAACGAAACTTGTACGGTGAAGTTCCTTTTTTATTTTCCAGAATGACCCAATAAATGTGGTGGTCACAGGAGCTGCGGGGCAAATCGCCTACTCCCTGCTGTACCAGCTCGCTGCTGGTTCAGTTTTTGGAGCAAACCAACCGGTCAACCTTCGCCTGTTAGATATTCCAGTAATGATGAAAGTATTGGACGGGGTAGTTATGGAGTTGGAAGATTTAGCTATTCCTCTGTTGAGAGGTAAATGTCCCGAGTTCTATGAATATTCTTGAATCACGTGTTTTCTCAACTACCAAATTCGCAAACATTATTTCACTCGTCTTTGACAGAGTCTCAGTATCATATATATTAAAGTATGCATCGTTAAATCTTCACTCGCAGAAGTCGTACCGACAGCTGATCCAGCTGTAGCTTTCAAAGACGTAGCTGCCGCTTTCCTCGTCGGAGCTATGCCCCGCAAGGAGGGAATGGAACGTAAGGATCTTCTAGCAGCCAACGTAGAGATCTTCAAAGTTCAAGGGGAAGCTCTAGACAAATACGCCCGCAAAGACGTTAAAGTCCTGGTTGTTGGCAATCCTGCCAATACGAATGCCTTAATTTGCTCGCATTACGCGCCGTCGATTCCGAAGCAAAGCTTCACTGCCATGACTAGACTGGATCAGAATCGTGCGCAGGCAGCTTTAGCAGCGCGATTGGGCGTTCAAGTAATTTTAATATTACACCGTATACGTTACCGTTAAGTGGTTTGAGATTTGATAAACTAATGTTTGCGAGCAGGTTGACAAAGTGAAGAATGTGATTATCTGGGGTAATCACAGCTCGACCCAATACCCTGATGCCGCGCATGCCACCGTCAGCCTTCAATCTGCCACCAAGCCAGTAGTTTCATCCGTGAACGATGACAATTGGTTGAACACTACCTTCGTAGAGACTATTCAGAAACGTGGCGCGGCTGTGATAGCTGCCAGGAAAATGTCGTCCGCAATGTCGGCCGCTAAAGCAGCTGGAGATCACATGAGAGATTGGTGGGTGGGTACCAAGGCAGGAGAATGGGTCAGCATGGGTGTCCTGTCCGATGGCAGCTATGGAATTCCAAAGGATATAGTTTTCTCATTTCCAGTCACTATTGAGAATGGACAGTACAAGATCGTTCAAGTACGTCTGTCGTTTTCTCGTAGTCTCTTGTATTGAAAGATATTACAGAAAGCGAAATTAACTGATATTTACAATAACTTCTTCAGGGTCTTCCGATCAGCGAATTCGCGAGATCGAAATTGACCGTCACGTCCAACGAGCTGGAAGAAGAAAGCGCAGAAGCGAACAAAGTGCTGCAAAAGAAATGACTAGCCACCGGGAAGAATAATTCCGAGAACCGTTCGTCCGTGGGAGCGAAGTTGTAAAGAATTACCGATAAAGGTTTTGCATGATATATGCCGTAGCGATGGTTGTCTTATGAAGCTTATTAAAATCACACTGATAAGTCTAATGTACAATATATTAGTGGTATATTATAAGACATATATTATAATGGGGGATGTAACGAGATGCGTATCTTTTTCTAAATGGCGAATGGAATTGTTAAATACACGTATTTATATTCATAGACTGTATAAAACATGTAACAAATTATGTTGGAAAACATGTCATACTTTATAACGTTTTTTTTCTTTTATTCTTTTTCCCCAAGAATCAATAATAATTTATATTACAGTAATAGTAACTATTCCTCATATATCGATATTATTAATCAATCTTTCTTCACGTTTATATTATCTTCATACTCTTCCTCTAGACACTATTATTACAAGTATACTGATTTCCGCCTATAATTATTAATTATCGAGTGAGCATTAAGTAGCATATTGTACAAAGATGCAGAGTGCTCAGCTTGCCAAGTCTTCGTAATGCTTTCATCCAGAATCCTTTACACCCATTTCATCATCCTCATCTCAATGTGGAAAGACTCGCGCGCGTCTTTCGAAGTATGGTGGATGCGCTGATATTTGGTTAAAAGGACAAACGTTTGAAGCGGTGAAAATTGGTCTAGATGCTAAAAAACATCATTCTTTTCCATTTTGTGATCAATAAAAACTTAGCACTTCGCACAAGTCAATTTTGATTTACAATCTTCTCGCGCGCTTCCAATACAACGACCCGCGTGCGTGTATATGTGTGTGGTGTGTGTGTGTGTGCACCCGGTAGAGGCATTTTGATAAAGAAAATAGAAATTTCCATTGAAGGTGCCTCTTCCCTTACGATACGAATCACTTTCCAAGCACAACGATACCTCACAAAGAAGACAGTATGAACATTCGTTCTAAAACGAGGAACTGTAAAGTTTTTGTTCCACAAGGTCAGCAAATATATACTTGAAAACACTCGCGTGAATAGTACATTTCTTGAGAAAATACAACTTCTATTGTATTGGACAAAACTCGTTATCATATCGTACGATCGATACCTGGAACGGATGGACAACTCTCTGTATCATCAGAAGCACGAATTAGCGCGGAAGAGTAGTTCGTTTTTACAAAATATTAGATTCACGGCGAATAGCGAAATAATACATATATATATATGTGTATATATATATATCCATATTATATCTTATAAATTTAAATACTTGGAGCACTGACAATTCTTATAGATTTCGTTCGATCAATTTTAAACGCTTTACAGCCTCCGTTCCAGGTCATATATCATTAAATCTTCCTTGTAAACCTGTACTGATTCCTATTGGACAACTGTTATAAGTTTTTTCAAGTAACATCAAGGCCAGATCTCTGCTTTTTATATGGAGATTGCACACTTCAATCTGTTAAAGCAATGTTCGGTTCGCACGCTTTAAGAGCGTGCACTTCTGATTATTACTTTATCGTAGCAGTTTCATGCCTGGGCAGAAATGAGATTAATTTAAGTGAAATCCTCTTTCTCTAGTCGCGGCCAACAGTCTCTCTTTAAGTATTTCTTCGGTAGGGTACTCTGGTAATTTTAAATAATGAACACAGGTGTTAACTGAGGGGTAACCACCTGATCCAGCGTCTACCTTTCGCACAACAGTCAATCTAGGATGTAAATTACATAATCCTCCGGGAGGTAAAGCCGAGCATCCTGTAGCGAATTGTAGGAATGCCTTCCTCTCCGGACCGGTCAACGAAAGCAGAACATTGACAAATCTCTGGAACCCGGGACTGTAAAACACAGAATAGAATAATCATGTTTTCAAGAGGACACAAGATGTTGGGTATTAAAAAGGATTGAATATGGAAGATTCGCTCACCTTTCTCTAGTATAACCCAGCTTCGGCTCCGTGTAATTGAGCAAATCTTCTCTGGTCCATTGCGGGTTTTGTTCTCCGCAAAGCATGGCCCTGACCTCTTCCGGGCTGAAAGCGTGGAGCTTCTCCATCGGGAAGACTTTCGAGAAACCGGCTTTAAACGACTCGAGCTGCCTAGCGATTCCTTGATCGAGACAATAATTAATTGTCACCTCGGCGTATTCTCGTGCATTCTCTATAGTGACCAATGTTTCTACGCCTCCTTCTACCAGTTCCACTTGCTCGTGTCCGAAGATCTTCGAGCTTGGGGAGTACGTCATCGTCAGAGCCAGATCTTCGATGGACACCGACATCCCGGATGGATGAGTAATGTGCAGCGATGATTCCTCGTCGGCAGAACTGCGACCATCGGAATACGTCCTATCACGTTTAGCAGTCGCGGCCTGTATTTCCTTCAGAAAATCGCCCCTGACTGGATCAACCAGCGTGAGGTCCTCGATGTCCAGTAAGCCGACGTACCACGGAGAGGGTTCCAGCGAGGAGTACGCGGTGTCCGCTTCGCCCTCCTCCGATATGAAGCTACTGGACATGCTGGACGACATACTCTCTTGCGCGACACCAGAGAGACCAATCTTTTCGTTTACATTGTTTGTGATGTCGCCGTGGCACATTAATTTTAAGAAAGGACGGGACAACGGTAAATCAACTAATCTATTATCCTGCAGAACTTTCGCCAGGAATACACCCAAGAACCAGAAGTATCTAACAGCGCGATCGCAGGCCGCGGAATCTTGCGGTAACGGAGCGGGGAACAATCCACTCGGTCTGGTAACATAATACCCAGCAGGTCGGATCTGTTCTCCAGAGACCCGTGATTGTTCTGTGTCAAGTGTATCTTCGTCGTCGCACAACCATAGGCCCAGGTCTTTGCGCTGCAATTCCGCAGCGACTAACGCGAAGAATTCCAGCGTTGGCCCAAGACCAGTTCCTTCCTCGCCGACAAATTCAACTTCCAATATACTTTTGCGACTTGCATGCACCTGCGAAACAAGAAATCACGCGTAAGTAACCCTTTGCATCGCGCGACAAATGTAGATTGACGATACTGTCCGAGATTCGACTTACTTTCATTACTTGTTCTGCCCAGTCTAATAATTTCTCTCCCCTAGGTACGCTGACTCTTTCGTGTTTCAGTCGACCAACGCGGAATTCGTGACTGTCGTCCCGCCGTGGACTCAATCCCGGTGCTCTCTGCCTCTCGAGGACAGCATCTCTTTGCGTCTGAAGCCAAACGATGGACCGCGACGCTCCGAAGGCGGTGCAGCTGAAGTACAATCGTCTGGTCTCGAACGGTAACAAAAACGGGCAACTCCTTGCCAGCTCTTCGCACCAGTTCGGCAACGCCCCAGCAGCCAACGCCAAAGGATCTTGAATTTGTTGTACTATCTTGTTCGTAATCTTCTTCGAAGTAAAATCGTCCGGATGGACCCAGCACGTGGAGTCCTCGGACTCTTCGTAATCGGTGTGCTTGCCGTCGTCGCGGGAGGTACTTAAAACGTAAACGTGCCTGAGAAGTTGTAAAACGTCTTCCACAGTGCACACTGAAGAGTTCTGGGTAGTATTGCGAGAATACAATGTCACGATAGGCGTCGCTCTCCCAGACGATTCCTCATCCCTGGATTCTTTGTATATTATACTACGAAGATAGAAATAAAACAATAAATATACAACCTTGAGAGTCTTATGATACGAAAGGACAGATGCATTACGTGTAAGTTGGTTCCCATATTCTCCTCAGCTTCTCTTGTCGGCTGCCTAATTCTGTTAGCTGCATTAATTCTTGTACTGCTTGGAAAATACTAGAATGCGGTTCCGTGAGAGATAGTTCAACATCCGGTATTCCTGGAAGTCCGGGGCCTTTCAGTGTTAACGAAAGCCTAGGCATTGGCAGTAATCCTACGCGAGCACTCGACTGAGTTTCACTTCCCGGTGGTGGAACTTCCAAGTCCGTTGTCTATAAACCAAATTTTGTAATAACGCAAAGTCCTTGCAAATTAGATCTTCTGCTATTGAAACAGTACTTGCCTGATTGATATTTGTTCGGCCGGGTCGCGGGTCGAAGGCAGGAATCAAGGCTGAGAATTGTCGTTTCAAAACGAACTCATCGTCCCAAGCACGCCTCTTACTGGTCTGAGGGGTCTCTTCCTCCATAAACGCCGCCAGTAGATTGCGACTTACCGTCACCTCTTCGTAATCATCCTCACAGGCATCGCCAACTTCTTCGTATTCTTCGTCGTCTTCCTATAAAAAAAAAATAGCATTTACGAATACAGAGAATCATTCCTCTGTTACTATACTTCGTAACACGGAGATGTTAAATGTTCATCAACCGACGTCTTCGTCATTCTCATCGTTGTCTTCTTCTTCTTCGAGAACACCATCCTCATCACCTTCTAATTCGGTCAAAAGGGTCGGCCCGCCTGTTGTTCTACCTCCACCGACGCTAGAGCTCGCGACACCTCCGCAAGACTCCAGAAAGTCCTCCAGACTGACCTGTAGCCATAACTGCTTATTACATTATATAAAATCATACATTCCGTGCTCGATTCTGTATACGTGCTGGCGCTTCTCCAAACACACGCCCGCGTAAAACATCGCCAACTGCACGCTGATCTTTACCTGTTCGCTATCGCTACTTGTACTAGTCAGGGACATTGTAAGCCCTTGTCCTAAGCCAGGTCCAGTCGTCGTTGTAACACCGCTACCAGCTACTTGACCACTGCTGGTCAAACTTGGATAGCTTTGAGCAGTACTCAGTAAGCCACCAGGAAAATTAGGACTTAGGGCGAGTCGAACTAGACTCGACACAGAATTAGGTCCGCGCGAATTTGAACCAGTATTGGAATTCGAAGCAATGTGTTGCTCACCTGTAGGTCCTAAAACAATTTCCACTGTTAAAGCATTTCATAACTAACAAACCCAGCTCGCTACAAAGCGGTACTATGTATATAAAGAAAAGGACAAAAAGTGAAAAAAAAAGAAAAGAAAAAAGAAGAAATAATGTACGAATGCTGTTAAGCAATATTACGTGGACACTAACCCAGTGTTCGTCTTCGAGCCATGGCGGCAAAAGTTTGTAATAAACCGGTAGCAGCTGTTGGTTCCAAAGTATTGTTAGCATCGGAACAAGCAAGGTTCGGGACAGACACAGACATGGGATTGGTAACGACAACAGGACAGCCGCCCGTTGTATTCTGCGTAGATGAGCTAGCTTCTTTGTCTCGACTGCATTCTTTGGCAGCTAGTTCAGAGGATACACGCTTAGTTTTATGATTAATTACAGGAATGATGTACGTAAATAATAAAAGAGGGAAAACAATGTAGATATTAGTTCTGAGATGTTTAGAGAAATATGAGCGTATAGAAAGGGAACTATACGAGCTATTATCGTACCATCAGCAATCTCAGAGTGGTGACTTTGACCGCATTTGATCCTCATGGAATTTTCCTCGGATTCCCCTGACACGTTGATTCTAACGGGCATTAAACTAAGTAACTCTCCGCTCAGGAAGCTGTTAGTGTTATTGCGCAGTCTGTCGGCTCCTTCTCTAACACGGTCCAACGCTTCGGCGGCCTCCAAACTCAATAAATTTACACCTGGCTGTAAATGTATATACATTATTAAACTACTAGAAAACCCTACGCGCGCAAAAATTCGTGGGACTAGTAATTATGCTAGCAGCTTCACACCTTGTTTCCTCGCACCGTACCAAACAGAGGTTTCGAACTACTAGACGCGCGATTGCTGTTACTGTTGGCAGGACAGTCAGTGTTAAGTGCAAGACTCTCGACAATTGTCGCCAGATCACTCGTCACGGTAGTGTCAAGCCTTGGATGTAACACAACGGACAATTCGCCCGTTGAATTTGCTCCACCTTCACCGGTTACGGCAACGACCGCTTCGGCGCGAGCAACCGACAACACACTCTCCGCTATCGACTCGGCGGCTTGCTGCTCGTTACAAATGACAAAAAAAAAACATTAACGCTACGTTCAAATGACGAATCGTCCACTTTGATTCTAACAGGACGCCACGGTAATTAGAGCACGCGGTTACATATAAAACGATCAACACCTTAAATTGTACCTTCGCTGCCAAATTATCTGCACTCGCTGCTTGGTCCGTCGACGCCACTGAACCGCGCATCACAGTGTCGGTGCAGTCCGGTAAACTAGGGGTGCTACTAGACTTTCGTCCCGTTAAAACTCCAGTGGCCGTTTTACACTTCGACCCGCTATCCGAGTCGAGGCCGGTGCCGACTAATCTTAAATCGTACTTCCCCTCCGCGCCCATTCTATAAGAATTGGAACCACCGTGATCCCATGTTACATCTATCCAGCCATTATGCAGTTCCCCCGTCACAGTGCCTTCGTCTGATAAGGGAAGAAATTTGTTAATTAAAATACCGCTTCGACATAATTTAACCGACTTAGTGCATACGTACTCGGTGGAACACCATCCTGATCCCTCCACTTCCAGTCTAAACCTCTGGCGACTCTAGCGCCCACAACCAGATGACGAAGCATTTGAGATTTGATTAGCCTCCGTTGCTTCCGAACTCCAGCCTCGGCTTCTCTGGCCGCGCGGCCCAAGTCCTCGCAGACTCCGGTAACTTCTCCGTAAACTTCAAAGCCAGATACGGACAGGTAATGCGTATGGCCGGAAGCGTTTGTCCCGATTTGTTGCAATCGTAAGTGACGCCAGCCTTGCGTCTCATCTATCGGCGGCTCCAACGTCCAAGTGGCCGTATTACCAGGATCATTCAACGACGAATCGTCCACGTGGGCGTACAGCATCGTCCAAGTAACCCCGTCCTTCGATGCTTGGAACATCCAGTTTCGCAGCGCGCTCATGCCATATCCTCTCGCGTGTCTCAGCGTGTAAGCGCTCGGGATAATCCAGACTCCTAAATCGATCGAGAACCATGCGCGCTTGTCGTCGTTCGTATGGCAATTCAACGCCGACGGATCGCGGCTCAGGATGTCTTCGAGATGGCCGTATGGTAGATTCCTTCCATCGCTGGACGTGACGACAACCAAGCCGTACTGCCCGGGATTCACCCATTCGGAGCATGTTTTTGCGTTCGTACCGATCCAATACAACAAACCGCTTTCGTCAAAATCATATTGATACTTAAATGTTATTCTACCCCCTTCTTTCAATTTCTTAACAAACGTAAACGTCGATCTATCGTGATCGTGCCATTGCTTCGCTACCATCTTTAGCAAATGATTCTCTAATTGCTGTACAGTACTTAACGGTTCCATTTTCAGGCTCCTACCAGATCTATCTATCAGAGAGCTCTCGCCATTCGCCTTCTCCAACCGAAAACGCAGTCTCCTGGTTAGAATTTGTAAACCATAACCCGAGCCAGGCGTGTCGTACAAATAAACGGGTAATTTCTCAATGGACTCCAAGACTGAAACCAATTTCTGGACTAGAATTTTAGCGGAGTTGTGCTCTTTACTAACGTCCGCGGTGTGGAAGCAACTCTTAAACACTGCTATCCGTTGCATCCTGAGCTTCGTTGCTCTCAACGTCGGCGGTTGTGGCCCCGGCGGAGCTGCCAATAGCGATAGTAACGCTTGTACTAAACCACTAGAATGCAGTTCATACGCAGAAACTCTTCCTTCTTCGTTCAGCAAGACTTTAAGTTCTTCCAGAGCAATTTGTAGCATATTACGCCACTCTCGATTCCCAGACTGTTGCTTCTGACAAGCCTTTTCCACTTGACTGACAATGCCGCCCAGCTTGGCGACCACTCCGCGCGGCTGAGCCTGGGCAGCCTTGAAGTAACGCTCGTAAATGTCTTGCGCCTGAACTTTAACTTTCTGCTTAATAGCTTCGATCTTGGATCTCAATCTCTTTCCTCTCTTACCAGCCCAGCCTGCTGCAAATTCAGGACCTAGAGACCAGTAACAACGTAAACCTTCCCGCAACGTAACGCAAAACATATGAAATTTCCGGCTTCTCTTACCCAAGCTAGTCTCTGCTGTAAAGGAATGCTTTGTACCACGGTTCGATTCGAAAATAAATCCCGGCAAATCTTCTCTCAAAATGGTAGCTTGCTGCTGGCCATCGCTATTATGTATACACAATTCGCTTTCTTTTCTGCTAGACAACGCCCAATTTCCTACAACCAGCCGGGTCGTGCCAGGCCGCGAGAGCACCGGTTGGCTCGCGGAATTCGGCTTCACTTGGCTGCGCGCTCTTTGTAATTTCTCCAGAAATTCGCCCCGGTTCTCTGCAAAGTACATGTTCTAATAATTCATACAGTCGGGGGGAGGGCCAGCGGAATGGTGCGAAGATTTATTAATGAACTGAATAATGTTATGGCAGAAAATGTTGAGGGCATGCTGAAATAAATGTGGTAGTTTTCATGCGGTCAATGATGTACACTGAAGGGTAGGATAGCGTGCACAACTAGGAGAGTTGAACATGTGTGTACCTACCTTCAGTGGTAATCGACTCTGTGTTCCTCCCTTTTCCTGTAGGCAGTTAGTAAAACCAGTTATTTACTAAACTATTCCCCTCGCGGAAGTTAATCACAAATGATATAGATACAACATAAACAGTGATGCGAATAGAGCCAGCTTGCCTGGCGCGAAGGGTGACGAGGAGGTGAAAGGAGGACTTCGACAAGAGAGACAGTGGCAAGATGGACGAGACGTGGATGAATAAATGTTGTGTATCGTAGAAGAAGTAAACGCACCTGACGTGTCTGGCCCGCCTTCTGGGCTTCCGCTGGAGTACATCGTCGCTAACTTCCCGTCCAGTATAAACCTGAACCATCCGTTACTTCCATTAGATAATTCTAAGGCAGCCGCGTCCGACCAGACGTACAAGCAATCGCGTCCTCTGCAAATACACCAATCTCTCCAGTGATAAGCTCTTCCCACCAGAAGCTCTTTGGCATCTTCTACTCTCTGCTCTTCTCCCGATTGACTCGACTCAGTCTCCGGCTCCGGGGCGGACTCTTGCGGTCCAACTAGCGCCGCGACTTTGGAGAACACTCCCAGGCGAGCGAAATGTTCTAGAAACTCATCTTTGCCTTTTATCATCAAATCTTGTATCATTTGCAAAACCACTAAGTGTCCGTCTTCGTCTTCCTATTTAGATCGAAATAAAAAGACAATACTTTAGATACGGCACTCCGTTAATATTCAATAGCCAGTTAAGTTAAACAAATATCCATGGTCCTCTCTCGGTTTAATAAGATAAGTGCTACACAAGTTTCTACGTAGTGTCTATGATTGTTTCGTTGAGTCGTATCGTATACAACATGAACGTGACGGCACAAATAATTTTTTTTATGAGCAACACGATTAACGCGATTCATCGAAATCACAAGCGTATGCCCGTTAATCCCATCAGCAGCAGGCAGACAGTCGACAGAAGTGGACAACCAGCTTCGTGTCTAATCTTTCATGACTTGCATCTGTTTGTAGAACGATCTCACTCGCCATTCACCAACAAATTTAATAAATGTCCTTTGCATTTAGCATTTAAAAAATTTGTACCCCAACTGTCCTCTTATGTCAAGTTCTGTGCTAAAGAATAAATTGCACCTTGGGCTTTATAAATATTTATATATTAATGCATGTAGTTAAAGTCTCCGCTCCATGCGGTGGACTTATGGTATTGCAAAGTATGTTTGACATCGTGAAAGACATTTTGTCAGAAAACGTGTAAGACATGCTTATTTTTGTTAGAGCTCACGCTTCGTGTGAATTATATAAGAAATGCATCTTGTTAATAGTAAATGAAATCTTTGCGTGGTTATTGTCAATATAACTAGTAAAAAAAAAGAGACTGTCGAGGTTCACGAACAGCTTATAGGGGACACAAAGGGTCTTCCAACTAGCGACTGGCAAATATAGAACAGACGTTACCGTCTTATCAACAATGTAGTTCAGGGAACTGCAAGACTTGCGCGACGAGAGGCAACGCAATTTTGGGCCAATTATCGGCTTGAGAGGCGGAGGTGGTGGTGATGGTGTTTTTATCTCAAGCTCCTGCGAACAATCTTAACTAAATCACTAGTATTGTCTGTTTGGCTGCCTGCCTGCCTGCATGAAAACATTAAAGATTCTAAAACATATCATTAAACTAGTCTTGCAATAATACTACTTCGTATTTATGTTCCTTTAGGACCTAAAGAAATATGCACAAGATAATCATCATCACCTAGCGTAAAGTATGCCTTCGGCTCACCTCGTTATCCAGAACATTAGCGATCACTTCGACAAGCATAGCGCCACAACCTCCCGTTCTGTCCGAGCCACAAGTCTCGACAAGTAGCTCTGGTTGTATATAATGCACCATCTTCCTAATTAAACTTAAGCTGGCTTTCCTAACACTCGGCAACATAGACGATTGAAAGGTTGCGCAAAATACAGGCAGGAGCCTCTTTAAATACACCGGAGCCATTTCGGGATCACCTTTCGGCTCCGTGAATTCCGTCTCCGTCTCCGTTTCTGGCTTCCTGTGCTCTTGGTTCGGCAACATCCATTCTCCGGGCGATTGCAATATAGCTGCCACTTCTCTGTGCCCTTCGTCCACGCGCTCCCTCGCCTTATCTAAAGGTGTCTTTCCATCTTCGTCTCGTAAATCCGGATTCGCCCCGTGCCTAAGCAATACTTTAGCAATAGCTGGTCTCCCGAAGCAGGCAGCGTAATGCAGACTAGACGACCTTTGACCTTTGTTCACGTCTGCTCCCCTGTCGCACAGAAATTCAACCATCTCCTGCGTTCCAAAAGCGGACGCCCAATTCAGTAATGTTTGCCCGACATCGTCCATAAAATTAACTTCGATGCCTCCAGAATCTATAGCTTCTATCAGCGCATCTGTGTCTTTCGATCGAATACAGTCGATCAACTGCCGGTGAGACTTTTCCCCGGCGCTATCCAAACGCCTTGAGCGCGGTAACAGTGGGCCGGACGAGCCCCCGCCTGTATTGCGGCCCAACGCTGATCTGCCTTCGAATAGTAAAACCAGCAATAAATCGACTAATCTCATGGAATCCAGAGCGCATCGTTCGTCCCCTTTCAAAGCTTTCTCGATTGCGTCTGGTAGCTCGGAGCGTAGAAGGTCGTGGGTAATAGAAGGTGATCCTCTGCAAAGCGTTGACAGAAGGCTAATTATAGTGGAAACAGAAGCGCAAGATTTTGCTTCCGGAGCGGGGATCGTTGAGGCTGTACTAGAAGGTGGCGGTGTTTTTGGATTTCCGGAAGTAGCTGCTATCGATGTGCCAGGTCCAGCTGCATTTGATAGCCTGCGAATAAACGTTATGAATACAGGAATTCCACTGTAAATCCTCGCGTAATTCTAACCACTGCGAACGGATACCTGTGTAAGAGCTCGGACACTAATCCATTGCTTGCTAACGGAGCAGGGTCTGTATTTCTCCTTGAAAACCTATCAGCCAATGACGCGAAACAACGGAGCGCCCCGTCAGCGACATGTGCATCCTCGTGTCGGAGTAATGTTGACAAAGCTTCCACGCAATCTGGTAGAGATGCGTCTTGAGTTTCCACCTTTCCACACAGACGGGTAACTACAGCCATCGCCGAGTGCAGGGTGTCACGGTGAACACGGGCCCCGTGTTCCCGAATAAAGCATAAAGCGCACGGAAGGCCACCAGCTTCGAACACAGCACCAGCCTCCCTTGCGCAAACAAGTTCTAATACCTGAAATCATAATACGCGTGAATATCGTTTCGCATCCTACCTGACAGAGCTCGGGGAACTTAATACCTTTATGCACTGCTCGGCTAAATCCCGACTAGTTCTGGAACCTAATCCAGCTCCGGACAGGCGACTGCAAATAGCCTTTACAGCGCCTTCTATAGCTACTACCCTGCGTGTACATTCCGCGGAAACGTCCAAGTAATATGTAATGGCTCGAGCGGTCACTTCTAATACGCTATCTGGTGCGAGTTCATCCAAAAAAATTCTACATAACGCGGGAAGAAATGTGCGTGGAGGACAGCTGGAACGAAAAGATTCTCGGTTAGAAGATGAATTCGCTAGAGACGGATTATTCATTGTTAAACAATTCTGATATACCATTCGAAGCATCGGTCAACGTTATCAGACATGAGTAACAACATGCATAATTGCTCCAGAGCAATTAATTGCATGTCCCTTTCATCTCCTTGACCCATGCTGAGCCATTCCAATAAAGTTTCCGGATCGACGTCAGCCATCTGCGTGGGAAGTAGAGAAACGATTGGCATTAAATCCGAGGTAAGGGCGGTATTTAAGATTATTATAAAAACAAAGCGAACAGATGCTTAAGCAATGAATTAGTATGAAAGCAAAACGTAATAATAAGTAATATATACTTTCACTTCATGATTTCTCTTTTCTTTAATCGAACTTGCCTTGTAAGTTTAATAGCACCAATTGAATGTATTTCAAACCGACAATCTGAAATCAAAGCAGAGATAATAAAGTTAAAGTTCAATTTTCCCAAAAATCACTGAACAATGTCACGAGCGGATTGTGCAAACCGACAACACAAAGGTGACCAAAATAAATGCATAAAATTCCACTGATACATCTATATTAAGAATCACATTGACAACATTCTCCCACCCACGGTCCCTCGCGTCTAAGGAAACGCGACTTCCAGAAAAGAGTTCGAAGGGGGTATGAATAATCACGATCGTGAATCACGGGTGCCCGAGTCGTTAGAACGGGGCCCAATAAATAAAGGCACGTGGCCACGGAATCGATACCCGTGCGATCCTGTTTGTCGTTAAAGTACAAAGAAAGGTGAAAAAAAATTTGTCATGACGACGGGCCGTAAGCGTGACACTGTCTTAATAACACTGTGTAACCTTCAGGGAATTCCGAGGGGCAGCTGTTGCCGTGCAGGTGCATGTTGTAAAATCCGATATGCATAAGAAATAATAATGTACAGTTTGGTATACACACGACCTGCTTTACACGGGGGATACGTACCGTTGTGCACAGTGTTCCATTATTCGGAAGGGGTCAGGTCGCCATCCTTCCAAAGACGTGTCGTTTTCCACTGCGAAAAACAACGTAACCGTGTCGTTGGTGCTTGGTCCGTCCGCGACACGAAACCTTGATCGCACCAACCCACCGACAAACCACTCCTCCGAACAAAAAGATCTCGCTCTTTACCCTAGTGTCGTCGTATATATTTCGCCATTTACGCGACGTTCAGTATAGTCCGGTATATCAACTCGAGGCTCGCGTGAAAGTCGTGTTTCCATATAACCGCGTAGGCGCGTACCGTGCACGAGCGATTCTTGGCAGATTTTCATGGAATCGCACGCTATTACGATTCGACATATATATGAAACGATGGTTCCAGGGGGCGCCAGTAGAAGGCACGCTATAGTGATCTTCTAGGTGGTGATCGGCAAATGTGACCACCATTTTGGCCTACAACGGAAGTCACAAATCGGCGAGCACTTCAGTATGAAATGAAGTTTGCTGCTGATCCCACGTTTCGCTCAATGTTGTGGAATCCAATTGGTAGATGTTATTGCTTCGCCCAATAGGAAAAATTACTTGCTCTTTCTATTTCCGGTTTCGGTCACTAATGGCGTCGACCAATAAAAAAGGGTGACACATTTTCCGATCACTACTTAGAGGATCACTAGCACGCTACGATAACGGGCGAATTCCACTTACGCTCAAATCGCCCGTGATTTTCATTAAGCTAGGTTTTTCTGTACGCGACTAAACGCTACTTCAAGAATTTCAAAGTCGATTTTCTCGAAAATGAAGCGCGATATGAAAAAAATTACTCTTTCTTTTTTATTCATAACAAGTGAATAAGTCGAGAAAAAGGAATAAAATTTTTTGATATTGCGCTTCATTTTCGAGAAAATCGACTTTGAAATTCTTGACGATGCATTTAGTCGCGTACAGGAAAACCTAGTTTAATGAAAATCACAGGCGATTTGGGCGAAAGTGGAATTCACCCTTCGATAACATCCAATCGAAGAGCGCGACCATTACTTTCCGCGCTGCGGAACTTACCACCAGGTGGCTGTGAACCTTAGTCGATTCTCGTAAGTGGTACTCGAGGCATGTTGGCTCCCACGATAACCTAAAATCTCAACATCTTTCGCACTCGTGTATTAGCAACACTGTTTAGCACTTTCAGCAGTGTTCGCCGCGGTGAATAGCTGTGAGTTAAGTTCTTGCGGAGGTTATCCGATTTTGACAGATTTCGATCATGCCAATTCAAATACCGAGTTGACAACGATTTCACAATTTGTCCGTCGACAAGTGCGCACAGACCTCCATTCCGCGCGCATGTATAGGCTACGATTTTTATTCTCATTATAGTTTATTTTTTTCTCCCGATCGTCTCCAGTTTCTTGTAACATTATCGTTTTTCTGTAACGCATCACGGAAATCGTTGCGTACCAATATGAAGCTGCATAACGATGTGTACGACAAATTGTATTTGTGAGTATTTCTTTTGCGCACTTCGCGGCAACGTCTAATTACTGAACGATTGGTCCGAAGTCGCTGTGCAATCGTCTCGATTTCACCGACAGGTGATTGATTTTTCGATCCCCCTTTTAGGTACATAACACCGGAGAAGTTCTATGTGGAACCGGTTGGAACTAAAGTGTTGCTTGTCGTCGATCGACTGAGTCAGCAGATTTATACGCAAGGTAATTACGTGTTTACGTCCAACGAAGCATAGGCGTCAGTGTGACGCGTGAATTTCTAAGACACTCCTTTCACGTTTCAGCCGGTACGGCCAGTCAGATCCCATCTATCGCGAGCCGCAGAAAAATATGGGGTATAATAGGAACCATAAGGCTGTTGGCATGCCGGTATCTTATAGTTATTACAGATGCCGCGGAGATTGGGACCATCGCTGGTCAACAGATTTACAAAGTAGTCGCGACGGATGTTATACCGTATACAAAGTCGTCGTTGCATCTTAGCGAGAAACAGATGCAGAATAACACTGCGTACTTAGAAATGATTAAATCAGTGTTGAGCATGCCTTACTTCTACTTCAGTTACACTTATGATCTTAGTCATACCATGCAGAGGCTTCACAACACTACGCCCGAATTCTTACAGGTTACTATAACATTTAGTCACTGTCGCATAATTACTTGTATCCAATAATAGAAGCGTTCTGGATCCGTAGATGCCGCTTCACGACAGAGCAGACCTTAGATTTGTGTGGAACACTTATCTTCTGCAAGATCTAACTTCAAGGCCAGAGCAGTACAAATTTTGTCTGCCTATTATTCACGGCTGTATCCTTATAAGCGAGACTTTCCATTGGTTTTATATATCCGCGATATCTGTTTTTTCCTTAATTGTTATTCAGTCATATCGTTGAACACTATCACTGTAACTGGTAGCACGTCGTTTAACTTGGGCATCGTGTCCAGGCGTAGCGTACACCGCGCGGGAACAAGGCTGTTCACGCGCGGTATAGATTCCACCGGTAACGTCTCGAACTATGTAGAAACGGAGCAATTGATCGAATTCAATGGGCACCGGACTTCTTTTGTACAAACACGCGGCTCGATTCCTCTGTTCTGGTACCAGGCGCCGAATTTAAAGTACAAGCCTAAACCCCAGTTGAGCGTGCACGAGGATCACCAGACCGCTTGCGCTCGCCACTTCGAAGCTCAGATATTCCACTATGGGAAGCAGATTTTGATAAATTTGGTAAGGCTTCGTATGGGAAGCAAAATTGAACGTCCATCTGTGCCATTATACAGTAGCTTCTCATTCGTAGATCGATCAACACGGCCCGGAAGCTGCATTAGAAAAAGCGTACCGCAGCGTGGTACAGCGCATTAACAATCAGAACGTTCGGTACGAAGCTTTCGACTTTCATGCTGAATGCAGGAAAATGAGGTGGGACCGATTGAACGTTCTGCTCGATCGATTAGCCCCCGAATTGGAGCAAATGGGCTACTTTCTGCTGCTGGAAGACGGCACGCTGTTATTCGCGCAGGATGGCGTATTTCGTACAAATTGCATAGATTGTCTCGATAGAACCAATGTTGTTCAGAGTATGATAGCGAAGCGCGTTCTCAACGACGCTCTGTCGAGATTAGATATCCTTAGGAGGATCGAGGATCATCCGAGCGTCGAAGAACATTTCAAACGGGTAACGGCGCAGCTTAGCCCCTCGTTCCCATCGCGATCCACGCCGCGCATTATTTTATATCAAGTTTAATGCTTTCAGATCTGGGCTGACAACGCGGACGTGATAAGTATTCAGTATTCAGGCACCGGCGCGTTGAAGACAGACTTCACGAGGACAGGGAAGCGGACTAAATTAGGCGCGATGAGAGACGGCGTGAACGCTTTAACGAGATATTACAAAAATAACTTCACCGACGGCCACAGACAGGTACGTGACACTTGCGTCTCTCATCGTTTACAATTGGAATTTTGTGAAATGATCGTTGCGCATTTATTCAAGGATGCTCTGGACTTGTTCTTGGGTCGTTATATCGTGCAGGATGGGGAATGCACGTTGGTTCAATGTCCCTTGGAGTCCGAAAGAAATTGGCGTTACGCCACGTTTCCTTTGGTACTCCTTGTCGCGTCGTCGATGCTGGTTGCTCACATTATTCTTCCCTCTAGATATACAACTGAGATTCTGTTGTATATGCTGTTCTGGGGCGCGATGGTGGCTGGCACATTCGCCACCATCATTCATCATGGCAAGCAATACGTTGATAAACCTAAGTTACTTTAAATACCTTAGCTCCTAGGTAGCGCGTATCGTTTGGTAGTTTTAACTTAACGGCGGTGAACAATTCTTGTTACTCTCTTCTTTCCATGGCAAACGCTTCGGCGTGGAATTCCGGCGACAATAGGGATTAGGGTTGATTTCGAAATTCCGTATCTAGCACTTTTACGAATTCCAAGCTTTGCACATACCTACTGCATTTTGCGTTCCGAGGGATAAATTATAAATGATATTTTAAGGCACTAGGATGGGTATGAAGTGTAGGTAATGTTGGGCAAATGTGTTTTTATCAATGTACATAGGTTTATATATATATATATATATATATATATCGTAGTTGATCTTTCTAAGTGATTGTTAAAGTAGAATGCCGTGCAGTTTACGAGGGTTGCTCGTTCCTTTTGAGTTGGCTTGAGCTCTTCATTTTTGTAAAGTATTGTAAGGAGACGAGCCTTTAGTCTCGGGCAACGTTTGCCCGTTTATGAAGCCGATTTATCTAGTGCTTGGTGTACCTGCCGTTCAGAGACGACCTGCGATCGCTCACTCGATATCCCGTGTTGAATTGTAACGTCGCAGTTGTGCCTGGCGGCACGCGAAACCTGTATGCCACGTAAAACAAAATTAACGAGCATTATTAGCGAATTGATATCGACCTGTTTGAATAAAGGGAAGGTTGTAGGAATCGATAGAAATCTAATGGGTCGTTTTTAATCTGTAAATGCCATGTGACCTAGTCGAGCCGCATTCAGCGATATGCGAGACGTTCCGTTATGCATCATGACGTTACGTAGACGTACCATTTACGTACCAAAGTGTGTATAATGTTTTTTAAAGTTGTACCCTATCGTAAGCCTGTAACAATCACGGACAACAGCTCTGAGTCAGACTGATCGCGACGAGAGATCAGCCAACATTCTAGCCGGGGAATATTTTTTAACATTTAAGGGGTGACTTTCCTACTAAGATACCTAATCAGTTGGTACTCGATATGCATCAATAAAGTTAATGTTTCTTCTCTTGCGAACGAGTTTGAAATCCAATCTACTTTAGAGTACCGCCGTTTTTTCAAATACTATAGTTCGTAGTGGCATGATTTCTTTCCCACGTAGAGTCTTACATTATCTCCGTTCTTCGCGATTTAATCGCCAATTAAACATGCCATCCGTCCGCTTCCTTCCTCCACGAATCCATTAGACGCGTTTAGTCGCGATTAAGTGATTGTTGATTAGCTTGCGCTCGGGGGCTTTCCTTATTTGCTCCGGTGTTCAATTCGCGGCATCCAGCGTGCTCGGGGAATAAGAGTGGCTCGGTGTGTGTCTTTAGGAAACGTAAATGATTAAACAAACATGCTCGCGATTAGCATTTACTTTTCTCTCATTTCGTCGCATTTACGATAGTGCATGTATTAGAAATTTCGTGTCGCTTTATCGGGGAAGTGTTTTGAGTTCTTGTAATTGCAAGGATATGCCAACAAATGGAGCAAAGTTTTGAGCCTAAAGGTCGTCGCGCATTTTGGCGAAGCGCGGCGATACGAGGAGAAAAGTTTATAAATAATTGATGACCGATGCGCGGCGACGACTGATTATTTACTATTAATTTCTTTACCAAAATGCGCGACGGCCGGAGTAGCGTCGCGGCTGGCTACGCGCGGACCTATACTACTTCTGCGCTCCTTCGTCATTTCTATTTGCCTTTTAACATCTTCTATCGTCGGAATCTCTGATGCGCCAAAGCTCTGCGAGTCTCAGTGAAAGTCTTCCTAAGACGAAATCGCATAGAAAACGAATAATAGTTCATTAAGGCTTATCGTCATCGAAATATCCATCAGCACCTCCTCGGTTCTTCCAAATTTGACAACTCCATTTCGCGCCTGAATTCAACGATCTGTTGCTTCTTCCCACGCATGATCCAGGACGAGGGAAAGCACGAAGTTGCCCGAGGGGAAGAGGAGCGTTTACTTTCGAGGCACGCGTTCGTAAACGATGAGGCGACGACATCGACAGCCGTAATCGGAAAATTAAATCTGCGGCGTCACGCGCCCCCAGGATTTTTCGATAAAACAGCCCTCTCCCCCGCGAAACTTTGCCAGCGTGTACGCGCCCGCCTGGCCGGGATTCGTATAAATCGGCAGAAACTTTTCATTATATCATTTTATGGCCGACTTTTAATGCCGTCGACGCCGCGCATCTGTCGACGGCCTCTCGTTTATTCCTATTGACAGAACCAAAGGGGGGGCAGGGCGAGGGGGCGGGGGGGAGCGGAGGTGAAGGAAAACAGCCCTCCGCCCCCTCGTATCCGTTCGACGTCATTCCCGAGCCAACGAAGGTAAAACTTTCCTCGTGGCTTTGAGCCTTTGACAAACGGTCGCCCGTAATTGGATTCGTTTTATAAAGTTCCAACGAAACGTGCAGCTTTCTGCTATTAATTGGGGATGGTAAGCGGCCTCCGTCGCTGCCAGCGAGACGCGGACCTCCCACAAGGGTGGGGGATCGGCGGGGGTGATTAATTTGATTCAATTACAAACCAACGCCAGATCCGGGCCATCGATTTTATTGCCGTTCCTCCTACCATCGGGATCTTTGGGCTCGCTGGCTGCCAGAAGGGGAAAATAAGGCACGGGGCCTCGTCCTTGTCAGCGAAGGTATTGGCCTGTTTTCAGTTTCCATTCTGCTGACGAAGGGGTGTGAGAGAGAGAGAGAGAGAGAGGGAGATAGAGGATGACAAAATCTTTTGTTTGGAAAAAAATCATCTCTAGAAATATGTACAAGATAGAATCTTCTTACAAGGGAAGATCCGCAATCCGGAAGTTAAAAAACGATGAAACTTTGGAGATATGCAGAGGATATATAGATATGTATCACACAATTTTTCTAGACAATCTGATTATTTAAAAATATCCGGATATTTGTTGATTTTCGGACGAAAGCTACTTCTTTTAATTAGGACTATCATTTCGCAACTCACAGTTCGCCGCGAGTTATAACACGAAATAATAAACAGCCGGATTTTCAGGGGTCAATTTCACCTCCTTAGAGTGAATTTGTGTAGGAAAAAAAAATTCGTAATGGACATCTATATATTCTCTACGTATCCCGGAAGTTTCATAATTTTTTGAATTTCCTACTTCGGAATCTTCCCATGTTAGGTAATAATAGCAACGTGGTGTAATGTTGAGCTAGCGCGTCTCTATTTCGCGCGTCCCTAGCTTTGCGCGGTTGAAATAACATCAGCGAACTGTTCTAATCGCCCGTCTCCGTGGCAGACTTGTTTGCCGAAGTATTAACGCGGTGTTTCGTTAGCGGGACAAGCTGTCACTGTCTTCCCGCCCTGCTGCATTCCCGAACACTTCTAATCAGGGGTTTTTGGAAGCCATCTCAGAAACAGTACACTCTCTACAACATTCTTCCGCAGAAAGAGCAGAAAATTTTCTCTAATTACTGCGCAAGGCTTGTCCTCGAATTAGGGATATGGAGAATCTGGCCCACGCGGTCCGCCGAAAAATTTCTGCGGCAAAAGCGTCGGAGCCTTGCGGCCGAAAGGGGAAGGGAAAAAAGAAAGGGAATTCGTACCCGGCGGTGGATGTTACTCAGTTTCCCGCACCTGTTCGCGCGTAATAAAGATCCGCCGCGGTTTCGCGGGTACCCGCCATTACACGTGCTTCGCGCCCCTCGAGTGTAAAGTGATCCGATAGCGGATTTTTATAGCGCTGCTGGAGCTTTTCAGCGTCGCTCCGCGTACATTTTCAGAGGGAGCTTTTCGGGGAATTTATTCCGAGGCCGGTCGTCTTCCCTGCGATATAATCACCCCGCTCCCATTCGGAGCTCGCGCGGTATCAATAACCGTCCTTCCATCCCGCGTCTTTCAATCTATCCAGAGACATTATTTCGCGATGCGCACAGCGTTCCGCGACGGATAGACGTCTCGCGAATATCGAGGGCCGGGGGCCGCTCGCGTGATTTTTATTCCCACCAGACAGCGAAGCTTCGGCGGGTGTATAAGGGGTAGAACTGAATTAGAATTCAACTGGGAATCGGTGTTAAGGTTAAACCGAGAATTGAAACTGCGGCGAAGTAGGTGGAACCAGGCTCGCGGCGGAACTGAATCAACTTCGGTAGCTCCGTGCGTGTGTGTTGGGTATTTTAAGGGATCCCGGAGTGGTGGGTTTAGGGGAGGTTTAGTAAAACGCGAGATTCGGCGGTACAAAGGGCGGGGGGATGACACAGGGTTCGGGTGATAGAGTGCTCGGGTGACAGAGGCTTCACTTGACGCAGGGAAAGCTTCAAGTGTTGGGAAATATTTGCCTGGGAGTCTGTGTATCCTGCTTCCTCCTCCGCGTGCCGGTAAATTCTTCGAAAGAATTAACGATATTCCCTCTCGAGAGATATCAGCTTGGAATCTCGATTCTCAGAGGGTACCGTTACGTACCTCGGTTACCGTACTCCACCCTCGGAAGTTACCAAGCTCACCGCCACCCTTCCGCCCCCTCTTCTGTAAACCTCGAATATCAACGAAGCAATCTGCCCGGGCAGCAGCATTTTCCGCGATCGCCCGAATGGTTGGCGGCGTATTCGGGCCGGCGGTCCGCGCGCGGTTTCCTCGCGCGTGTAAGGGCGCGCAGCGCGGAGGGTAGCGCGCGCGCGTATGCGGTGTACGTACGCTGGTTACGTACCTACTTACGCTAGCTTCCGTGATACATGGAGGTCGCACCTAAATTTCCCTTGGGAGTCATACGTCTCGCCGACCTCTCGGCAACCCTCTCCATTTTCCCCCTCTGTCTATCGCGCCCTCTTGCTTCCTCCCGTCGCGGCGGCTACCTGCTTCCTCGTTCTGCTGCCTCCTTGCCTCTGGGAGCCCGCCACCACCCTTTCTCTCGCGCCAGTGCCGCGGCGGCTCGAACGTTTGCGGGGGCCAAAGATCAAACGGGGCGCGGGGGTGGCTGGAGAAAAAAAGGGGACGCTCGGTTGCCTCGTTTGCGAGCGGTGTGCATTAAAATGATTGAGGGGATTCGATCTGGGGACGGACGAAATGGTGAAGTTCAATTCTAGGCTCGGAATTCTATAGAAACCTCTCGCCTGGTAGGGGAGAGGTGCTATGAAAGGGGCGGGTTTTAAATGGGACAAATCATATTGCTGAAGTTCCAAACGCATTATAGATACAACTTATTTTACTGTTTAACACTTTCCATGCCACTGTGGGAATTCAGATTTTTAGTATGGGCTATGGGCTGTGGGAAGTGATGAGAACACTAACTTATTAGCGATATTCAATTTATTATAGTAACTTCTGGTAGGGCGAACCAACCAGTAATTCACCGCATACTAGTGAATGACCATTAGGCAAAGAAATGTGAATTATACATTTAGAAATGTTATATTTTTGTAAATGGAGTGTAGTTGCACTTTTAATATTCCATATTTTTAGTTACGCGTATTAACCCTTTAGCGCCCGCTAAAATAAAAATATCACGTTTTGTTTTTATCATTAAAAATGGTCTGAATTTATATATTTTAATACAAAAAATTTTTTTTTTTAATTTATTTTTATCAGAGGTCAAAAATGCATAAAACCAAATAATACGGGGTTCAGATAGGTCCAACTTTCTTCAGTGAATAAAACTACGCTAAACATGTATCACTTAAACTGTTGCAAACGGCGAAACGGCCAAAAAAAAGGAATGTATCATATATGATACGTTTGGCGCTAAAGGGTTAAGCAAACATCAATAAGTACAATTCTTATTAAAAGTATGCGGTCATTTACTGAGCTTCTACACGTTTTGCATTTTATAATCGTTTCTTTTTAAATTACGATAAGAATAAGTAATTATTTTTATAGAAATTTCAAGAAAAATAAATTTAAATGGCTATAAATTCAACAATTCGATCATTCACTGGTTGGTTTACCTTATGGGTTATAGGCTGTGGGAAGTGATGAGAAAACTACCTTGCGATATTCAATTTATTATAGTAATTTCAGCTACATACTTTTTCTTCCATTTTAAAAATCTTTTTCTAAATTTTCCTTTGAATAAAAGTCTCACTACTGACGAATATCGTGGGCCAAGAATGGCTCACGTGGCACGGAGAGTGTTAAGGCAACACTAGGTTGTTGTTGACGTAAACGTCACCGCGGTCTCAGTCGCAACGGATCACTAAGCCGCGGTGAGGTTTCTCTGATCGGTATAAAAGAAAAAGTTTCTTCACTTAATTATTTTTTAGGTTTTAGTGCATTTTAAATAAAATCGTTTAACTTTGTTCTGTCTGCCATTAATGATATCCTAAAAATTCATCTCATTTTTCTTCTCATTTCGTTTATTTTCATCAATGTGTCCATTTTACTATCTTTAACGTCCCATTTAACGCTACCTAAGCAGTCGCGAAAGGGACATTTTCGACTTTTCTAAAGCTCGATGATTTTGTTATTTTCTGTTAGGTATTATTAATGGGTTCACAAGATATTCTCATTGAAGGCCAATAAATCATGATACCTATTATCAGAACTGGACGCTAAATGCAATTGCCCTTTTTATAGCACGTCTCCTCCACTCACTCCCCAGCACGTCTGTTATCAATTTAATCTATAGTTTGCTAGACTAACGCGACACTCGTAATATAATCAGAATTCCAGATAAGAGTCAGCGATAATCGATCGATACGCTTCGAGGAAGCAATGTGTGTTACTCGGATTTTGCCTTTCGAGACTTTGACCACCAAAAGTAACTCTCCGCTAATCTTTTCACATCACCGTCGCCTTAAATCCGAGATGCGAACACCGAAATCTCGAATGGTCCCAGGCTGACCATCTGACTCGCGTTCGCAACGAGCGGCGTCAAGCAGATTAAACGATTCGCGTCTCCAGGCGATATTAAAGGGTGTAATAAAGCCGTGCACGGCATTTGTCCGTCTCTCTCCTGCCGCGTGGCGTTTAATAAAAAGCCCCCCCCCCCCATTCCCGGGAATCCCGTATTTCGCGCGGATGTCGAGCGTTCCAAGATTGCGCGCAATTTTTGCGGGAATGCGTCTTACTGAAAATTACGCCGCGTTTCTGTGCATACGTTATTGTAATGTCTAATAAAACGCGCGATACCTCGCCGCGCCTCGGCGGTGTCGGTAGGGTAGGAAAGGGTCGGAGCGAGACACGTAGCAATTTTTGGAGAAATATCGCCGTGGCTCTCGTAATTTGCGTCGATGGGGCCACATCTGGCCCGTTGGGCGTGCGTTGTGCACCGTCGGAATAATAAATTGGCCCGCGAGCGTTGCGCGCCAGAAGCGACGCTTCTTCGAGGCGTGCTCGGCGACCAGCTTAAGCGGTATTATTGAAATTGCGGCTGTAATGGCGCCCCAGATATCGCGGGGTGCCTGTGTGCTTGAAAATAAATAGCATCCAGCAAACTGTTAAGAAAAAGTCAACTTTTAATAAACATACCGTTCCGTCCGATTCGCGGAGTCGAAGTGCCTCTGCCATTTTCACTCGCATATTCAACTTTCATCGGACAAAATTCTCGCAGAGGAAACTATAGAATATCGCGAAAATTCTTAAAAGGAAAGGGGAAGGTCGCAGCTTTAAATGATTAAAAAGGCCTCGCGCCACGCGCGAGATCATTTGCCATTCAGGGAGTATCGATCCCACGGCCGCGCTTTGATCGCTGCGAGGGATTAAATTTTTGAATGGCTACGGGCCCACGTCCGCGTAGAAACCGTGGGGCAAGGGCGAGAGAGGGTGGATAGGGCGAGAGAGGGGGCGCGTTAAGTTGGTTTCGTCACGTAGCGGTGGTCGCGTGGAATAATTCCGCGCGGAAATTTGCGAGTGTCGAGGGAAGACGGAATCTCTGAAAGTGTATTAAAGTTTGTCGTCTCCGTGAGTTACGGGCCGTCGACGGGGGGGGGGGGGGGGGGTGGATTAAAGCGCGAGAAGGAGACAATTAAGAGAGTATTTTTCCGACGCGACTCGATCGTTAAACCGTCCATGGATCTCGGTGACGTTTCGAGTTCCCCTACACCCGCGACACCTAGACACGGCGAACGACGTGGTCCGTTACACCCCGCCGCGCCACTCCCGCGAAGCTTCCAGACTCGAAGATTCCGTCGCGTTCGAGAGTCATTAACGCGAAGTGGCTTAGCCGGGCTCGGTGCTCGAGCTCGGAGTGGATCCCCAGGTGGAACGGGCTTGTCCACTTTTACGCGTGTCAAGCATTCTCTCGAGGCGGCGCCCGCGCCGATACGTGTACGCGGGGCGGGGGTAGTAAAAGAAACGGTCGCGAAAGGCGACAAAGAGTGGACGCGCGGGGAGGGTTGGGTGGAGGGTAGGTCGTAACGGCGGATAGAACAGCAGCATAAAACGTCGCGGGGAAGGCGCGCTGGTTTCCCGCAATTTCCTCGGGATCGACGAACCTGCCCCGGCGGCTTATTAACTTTTATGAGGGCGGGCGGAGGGGGGGGGGGGGAGTGAGAAAAGGAGAAAAGGACAGGGGGGTCTGGCGAAAAAGAAGCGACCGAGCGCCGTTTGCAGCCGGCGAAAATATTCCGGCCAACCCCTAACTTCCGCCAGGGATACGAGGGTGGTTTTAATCCTTCGACGCTAGCGTAATCCACCGCGTTGCCGCTGCTCACTGCTGCGCGAGAGATTGCCCGCAGCATCGCCCGGGCGGAAAGTAAGCTGGGAAATTGAAGTAGTTAAGGACACGCCGATCGTACCAATCACGGTGCCGCGAGTATCTTACGCCTCGAGGAGTACAGGCGAACGCAGCGATAATGTTTCCAAACTCGAGTGGCCTGCGAAACCAGCGGCCAGTTGCGCTTCGAATGGCTGATCGAAAAGGTGCATTTTCACCCTCGTTAAAAGTATCCATAGAATTCAGCCGCGCGGTGTCGACTTCTGATCATCGGGGCCGCTGTTTCGCTTGCGCTTTATCCCTCGAACCGCCATCGATGCCAGCCGGTTCTCGTTAAAGCTTACGTTTCGATTCCGCTCGGCGGAACTCCAATTATATTAGGCATTCGGCCGGACGGGTTGCGTTAGTGTTTGATAAACAGTAGTTAGCAGCCAGTCTCGATGAAAAATCGGGGGGGGGGGGGGGGGCGAACGGCATCGGCGCCCGATCGGCGCTTTTAAATGAAAAGTCAATAGGGAAGCGGGCCGCCGCGGTATCGGATCAATCCGCCCGTGCATTATGAAGCGGACGGGCGGTCGATCGCGTTGAATCGCTTCGGCCCGGAGCGGCGCGAAACTCACGGCAGATTAGCGGCTCCCACGGCCTGGCTTTTGGCTCCCGTTCTTGCCCCGAGCCCCCTGGTAATTTCCAGACGCGGTGGACTTCATGAATTAAACAAGCGGCCCCCAGAGCTCTGGTCGCTTGTTTGCGTCGCCGCGTGTATAAAAATACGGGATCCCTCTCTTGTGCCCTCTGTGCCGTTCTCGCGGGTGGTACGTGGGATGCTTCCTCGAGGGCGCGCGCCGGTGGCTGTGTCTAGCGGCAAGGAGCAGAAAGAAAGGGAGGAGAAATGGGGGAGAAAGGGGAGAGAAAAAAAGTGGAGGCAGAGAAAGCGATGGAGTCGAGCCAATTACCCTCGTCCCTCTGGCGGCTGGGTCCATTCGAGAGGCCGCAATTTTCTTTCATTCTTGGACCCTTGCAACGACAACTAGCCACGAGGCTGGGCAGGACTCCTGTCCGTGTAGAACGGCGGGTTTATATCGCGCTCTCCAACGGCCGGCAGAGCTGACGGAGAAGGCGGAGGGCGGCGGTAGGCATCAATTTCCAGCGGGCCGATCCACCGACGGATATTCGCCGGGCCGTATCGTTTATTTTGATTTGCTGGATTCGTTATCGGCGGCTGGCCCCTGGCTGCGCCGAGGGTGCCCGGGATTAAGAGATTTCCACGGGGAATTTATGGCGCGGGTCTTCTTCGTTGCTGGGACTTCATAAATACAGGGGCCAGGTAGATCGAAACCTCGACCCTGTTTCGCAAAAGCCCCGGCTTCGTTTCGTCGTCGATGCTGCTGGTTCCCAGGCGTCGTTTGTTACGTACCGGCGCGTGCAAAGAGGGTGGCTCCTCGTGTTCCTTCTAGACGGATATTCCACCAAAGCGAACGTTACGGAAGATTGATCGCGAGGATGACTTTTATTGTTCGTCGACGCGAAGATTTCGGAGCGGAGGCTGTAGAAGCTGTTTTAAAATCGGTACTGACGATCCGCCCGCACAGTGATCGGAATGCCTGTTGGCATTCCCTTATTTCCGCTACGCAATCTGGTGGCGAAAATTAAAGCAGTGTAATCGGGTTAGCTGTCGCATGTAACTGGCAGTATTGGGAATTTCGACTGTTCGATGATTTTGTAAAATTTAACAGGCTATTTAATGACAAACACATTATTGCACTATTTCAATGCTTGCGGGACACCAGCCCTGTAACGCGATTCGCCCGATTACAGAGCTTACTTTAGTAGATGGAGCTCTCGGAATATTTCCCAATAGGGGAGGAGTGGAAAAAACCTAGTAATTTCAGCATTTCTCGATATTTTTGAATAATTTTCTGGTATATTGCTTGTATGTATGTATGTATAGCTTTAATGGATTCCCCTTAGGGTTACATGTACCTCACTCCTTGCCTTTAAATCCCTTCCTTAACTTAACTTACTTCTAATTCTTATTCTACCCCTTTGCTCGCTTTCCTCCCCTTTCTCTCTCTCCGCTCGCTCGCCTCTGCCGTCTCCCTCTCACTTATCCTATTCTTAATCTATTCTTATCCTACTCGATTCCGCTTCTTAATTCTACCCTTTCGCCTCTGCTTCCGCTCGCACCCTCCGCCTTCGACTTCCATTTCCATTCTTTCATTCCATTCCTTCTTTCGTTTCTTCCTTTCTTCATACCTCCCTCCTTCATGCCCTCTTTTGCCCCGTTCCTTCCTCTCTCTCTCTCTCTCTCCTCTTTCCCTCTAGTCTCTTCATCCATTCCTCCCCTTACCTCCTTCGTCCAAAATTTCCCTTATCTTTTCCCCGACCCCCTTTTCATCTCCCTCTTCCCCTGAGCATCGTTCCAGGACGTGCTCCCACGTCTCTTCTTCCCCTCCACACACCCTACATCTCCTCTCCTCCTCCTCCTCCTCCCAATACCTCACCCTCTGTTATATTACTTCTTAAATTTCAAACTTACTATAATATTAAACAAAGAATTTAATATGATTTTTTTGTATATAATATTACTGCTGACGTTATCAACTAATATTTTAACATACGTAAATTACATGTTACTTTATGTATAACAGTTACGTTTGTTTAAAAATATTCGCGAAACCTATACGTATGAAACTATTTTGTTAATGATTGTGCTTATTCTCTATGTGGGAGGGACTTACAAGGGATGTTCGGTTACCCTAGCACTCCGATTTTTTTTAAACTGTGCAGATTTGTAAAGGACCTCAATAGAAGTATCAGAAACCATTCAACTTTTATCTAAAACATTTTTGGATATTATCAAAAACGAAAGTAAGATACTCCAAATACTGATAAAAGCTATAACAAAAATGCTCCCCACACCAAAGCCGCAGGTTTACGCAGATGAAACCTGTTTGTTTATGTACTCAAAGGTACAATGCACCACTAGTATTAAGTCTTACCTTGTCGCAAAAAACTTATGTCTAATTAAACTTCCATTCTATTATTAAAAATACCTCTCTGTTCAACTTGCGTTCTACTGAAATCAACGATGGTGTCGTTGACTTAATTCATGTAATTTATTTCTTCAGTATGAACATAATCAAATTACAAAATTACGATTTTTTTGCAGATACTTAAAATTTTACTTGCAAGATAGTGCGTTTGTAACTTAAAGTTGCAGGTATTCTGTGCCCCAACTTTCGTATTACAATTTTCTTACAAATTAATGGTATTTACAGAAAGTTCTTGTTGGTTCTGGTGCTTCAACTATCCTTCTATGGAATTGCATTGAAAAAACTCTGTGTACTTAACATTCAAAAAATGACTTTTTTCCTCTGTTCAAACCACTGTGCGCCGTTACGTTTTTACAGAATGGTCCCGTTCATGAATTTACGATGCTCGCCGGATCGCATCGGGTCTAACGTGTTTGCTTTGCGACATCCAGCGCGGGGGGGGGGAACAAAGGAGCGGAAAGGTGGACGGGCAAACGGGGAAATTAAGGGTGGACAGTCGGAAGGACGGGGAAGTTTGAAGGCGGAGACGGTGGCCGGGAATGCAAGGAAAAATACGTACCCATGTATGTTTTTCTTTCGTCTCCCGATCCTCGTGTGCTCCGCGGAGCGGAATTATCGGGGGGAGGTTGGGAGGGGGGGGGGGGGAAATCGACGTGTATCGGAAAAACCGTTCCAGCCGGGGGAAACAAGCAGAAACGCGCGACGGTGGACGATGGCAGAAGAGCACTCGAAGGTAATTAACTAAAGTGCCGTTTGCAATTAATACGGTCGAGGGAGCATGCCGAAGAAGAATGGGGAGGAACACACGATGCCGGGAGAGCAGCGCTCTAGTTTTGAATCGAACCGGCAAACGAGACATTCCCCTTCGATTCCACGCAAGTAACTATTATCCTCGTGGCACATCTTAACGAGCCTCTACCTATCGCCCCACTTCCAAGAAGCGAAGCACGGCCCGTTCACGCGTCAACGAAGGCATAACAGGGGAGAGGTCGTCGTTGAGAGCCGTCAGAAGCTTAGAAAAAAGTATTCCCAGACAAACTCGACGCGGGAAGACCAGCTTGCGTCATCTCGAAGATTATACACCTCCCCTTCTTCTGGGGCCTCGGACAATCACACCTGTCCGCCAAATGGTCGGAATAGCTCAATGGTTACGATCTTTTTTGGGTGTCGTCCAATGTTCGCCTCTATTCATACCTCCGGCTGTAAACACTCCGCGTAATCAGTGCCAGTAGGATAGCCATTCGCGGCGCGAAGTCTCGGGCAGTTTTCTCGCGTAGCTCCATTCGGGAGGCTTAAACGCGGCTGAACAGCGCGCAGTGGCTGGTTTAGCGAGCTTATCGCGTGTTTGTTCGGAACCTCGTCGCACAATCGCCGCTCTCGCAATTCTAAATCACGGCGATAAATAGTTGCTCCCGTGCAAGTCGTTCTACGCCGGCCATGCGTCGTTGGAACGAGACGTTCGCCGCGGGCCCCTCCAATTGAGCGCAATCAACTGTCTGAGAGTGGCCTGGAGGATTCATCTCCGCGGAACTAGTGGCAATGTTTGCCGAAGTTATCGCTTGAAAGTGTCCCTTGGAAGGGCTTTATCTCGCGGCAGAGATTGCCCGGTTCGGTGGTCGAGTACGCGGACGTGTTAGAGGCTCTCGACTCGCTCGCTAAGGCCCGTGGTAATTATAAGCCGGACGAAGAAAGAAGCTCGGAGGTACACACCGTTCAGATTGCTAGTGGTAAACAGAGACTTCGAGTTACGAGCCCGGAATAGCGAATCGTCGTCGATTGCTTGCGTAATACGTCAGGCGCGTATTAACCGCGGTGTCGGTTTTCGTCCTCTCCGCGATCGATTTCGTTCCGTTCGAGAGTTCGTTCGCCAAACGCAGCGGGATCAACCGTGAAGCGGCTGGATTTATCGATCGTGCCGATAAGGTATCTTCTCTAACGCCATTATCAGTTAAGAGAGATATTGTAGTTTTTTTCTACACCGCATCGATTCGGTACTAAACACTGACTCATCGTTACCAGCAAGTTACCGTTCGCTCGACATTTCGAATTCGACCCCTCTCGCGAGAACGGCACTGCCTACGCGAAACCTCGTCATACAGTTGCGTCGTGGTGGCCGTTGAGGAAGCAACACGCTGCGTCAATTAAGCCGTCGTCGCTCTAATCTCGAGAGGAAGAGGAGACAGCCTGACAGAGGCTACGGACTCCACCATGTGGCCATCACGGGCTTGCTTTGTTCTTTCAACCTTGGTCGTGCTCCTCGCGTGCTGCTCGGGGACCACAGACGTCCCTTCCACCCCCAACGCTACTTCCACCCCCGCCAGGAAGCTGAAGATCTTAGGGGTTTTCGGTCACCTGGGCAAGAGCCACTTCGATGTTTTCAAGCCCCTGCTCGAGGAGCTGGCTCGTCGTGGCCACGACCTCACCGTCGTCTCGTACTTCCCGAGGACGGAGCAGGCCATCGCCGAGGAGCCACTGCCGAATTACAAGGACATCAAACTAACCGCTGAGAACTACGGCGTGTTCGTGAACGTGGTCGATCTGAAGCTGGTCGACCACTCGTTCGTCAGGCTTTTCACGGAACTGCACATGCTGCGGTTCATGGCCTCGGTGGCGTGCGACGCCGGCTTGAAGAACCCCGAGGTGAAGGCGCTGATCGAGTCCGGGGAGAAGTACGACCTGGTGATGACGGAGAACTTCAACACAAACTGCTTCATGGCCCTGATGCACAAGCTGAACGCTCCGTTCATAGAGATCACCACGCACCAGCTGATGCCGTGGGCCTTGGATCAACTGGCTGTCTCAAACGCGGCTAGCTACATACCGGCGATGTTCGCCCGAGTTTCCAAGCGGATGAGCTTCTTGGAGAGGAGTTGGAACATGGTCGTGGTGTGGATCGCGACCACCGCCTTCGACACTGTATTCCATTGGAAGGACCAGGCCATCGCTGAGGAGACTTACGGTCCCTGGCTACCCGATGTTAAGGAGATCAGCAAGAGCATGTCGCTGATGATGGTGAACACGCATTACAGCCTCCACGGGGCCCGACCCTACCCTCCGAATGTCATCGAGGTGGGTGGACTCCATATACCCCAGAAACCCAACGCCCTGCCGGAGGACATCGCTGAGTTCCTCGACAAGGCCGACGAGGGCGTTCTCTACTTCAATCTCGGATCCATGGTGAAGATGTCCAGCGTGCCCGAGGAGAAGCTGAAGGCTCTGCTCAACGTGCTTGGATCCATACCCAGGAAAGTGATCTGGAAGTGGGAGGCGGAGGATCTGCCGCATAAGCCTAGCAATGTGATGATTAAGAAGTGGCTACCCCAGTTCGACATATTGGGTGAGTGAAGACCATCGTTTCTGTAAGATTAAAAGTAGGACAGAAGGGGTTAGACCGGGTTGGTATATCGATGAGCTTTCATTCCTTTCGCTTCTATGGTCGTTTTAAGGGGGCACTCTAGTGTAACTGTCCCTTTTTCAACGCTATCTTTGGGAATTTATGTAACAAAAACTATAAGTTTATACCGTCTGGCGTTTTGCTTGCGTGTTAAGGTATGTTCGAAGTAATACTCAGAATTTTTTCCAGCTTTCTTAGCGTGTGTTTAGGTACATAGATGTAGTTGGTAGCGCAAGCTTCTTCAAAAAAAATTCTTCCCCGTTGGGCGATGATGTGGGGAATGTTGTAGTCATCTAAAATGGGAGAACTCAGGTTTAGTTTCTTTATTATGGTTGTCGCTATGGTTCAAACCACGGAATTTGTGAAAAAGTAACTTTACAAAACGAAAACAGCTAAATTTTTAGCAAGAAGCAGACATTTTTTTCAAAATGCTGTCATTTTGAAAAATTTTATTGTTAGGGGGTCTCAGTGGTTCTATCCATAGCGACAAATTTGGTAGACGGGGCTTTAAACGAATACTTTAATTAAAAGAAATTAGATTTACTTGTGCCGACACGAAGTAGATCCGATGGCAACCGATCACAGAATGCTCTGTCGCCCTCGGGCCGACTCGCACTTTCCCTTGCTTCTAGCGACCCTGTCATATACGGTCGCGTCGTCCTCGGCCGCGTATTTGGCGAGTCAAGCGTACTCGTCGAACCGACTGACCAGGCGTAGGGAAAAACCCCAGGCCCGAAGCTAGTTCAGACCCGCGGCCTATAATTATGAAGAAACTAAATCTTAATTTTGCCGGAATATCGAAGATATAGACATCAGAAGTGAGGTATTCAAATGCATTTTTCTCGAAATCATGATTCTTACCCACGATTACTCAAAAACTATTCAACCGATTTACTTCAAATTTTGCATGGTTATATTATACAGTACACTATTACTTAGTTTTTTAACAGCTTGAATTTTTTATTTGATTCGTAGTTTCTTTTTTATTGCCTAAAAAGTCTCTGCCACCAATGAGCATACTTCCCTTCTAATGTCTATATCTTCGATATTTTCGCGAATTTCGGTCACAATTTTTCAGGAAACATTCGTGACATATCAAACACTGAAAATAGGGAAATTTCTTTTTATCTCTTTGTCATATTTCGGTATATGTCCCCTTTAAATATTTAAAAATTAGTCCCCGAAAATAAAAATTAATTCTTTCCCGCCTTCATAAATGAAAAGTGTTCGGGAAGGATTTAAACTTACAAAATTTGAAAAATACAAATTTTGTTTTAGTTTCTCGGACTTTTTTCGAAAACCGTTTGCCTCACGTGAGAAAGTAATAGAGCATAAAAGATGATCCTTGTCTGAATCTACAACTCTTGTTTGACTATTTGTCTAATATTATATAAAATCGACTTTGTGAGCTGTTAAATATTTATTTAAATGTTCAAGGACCTTCAAACATTACACAGATTTTTTTATATTATTTGGAACTATTCTAAGGAGTGCCGCGAAGAAAATCTTGAAAAAAAAAATTTCACCAAGAGTAAATAAGAGCTACCCTAATATACATCCATGGACGATAGTTATGATATAAAATAATCGTTTCGGAATAACTTCCATATTCTTTATCTTCTGTGATATGTAGATAGTGATTTGAGCGTAATTGTTACGTGGATAATTGCTGGTTCAGTAACACGCTCGATTTTAGAAACAATAACTTTTATTCGAATTGACCGTTACTTTGGTCGACAAGAGTCCAAGTACATTACGAATATATGTATAGCCGTTTCTAAGGCTGACAGGAGCCGAGAACCTTTGCCTTCGTTTTTTTGAGTTCTAACTCTTCCTCCTCCGCGCACCCTCTAACGAGACCTCGGTTTGCCCCACCACCAACGTCTGCTACGGAGGTCCGTTCAGGGTGGAAATATTCGTTGCCAATCAGTGTCCTTAAGGTGACACGTTGGGCGTTTCCCTGAACTCCATCCACACTCCGCCCACCTTTCCGCATAAACAAAATGCAGTGGGGAGACACCGTACCGAGACCCCGAGACAGGCCCCAAGGTCCCGCGGACAGAACGACCCTCACGTGCGCGCCCTGTCCAGGGGGTTTATGACACGTCAATCGCTATTGAGCGCCAGGAAAAAATCCAAGAGTACCCGTCATAACAGGGATTTGGAGTTTTCCCCTGTTTATGATGCCAGATGCTTAACAGCCACAATAATCACGCTAATGAAATTCTTAAACTCAAAAATAGCGAAGAGAGCACGTCCGCATCATAAACCTCGTGGCCTTTCGAATCCTTAACAGATAGGTTGGCTTTAAAATTAGCATAAAGAGATTCAATTTCATACATAAACATACAAGGCCACAAAGCTTTAGATTTTTTCTTCGACTATTACTAATTTAAACAAATATATCCAGAAAAACACTTATTGTATGTTTATGTATGAAATGTTATCTCCTTATGCTAACTTTAGTTCCAATCTATGTATCTCGGCAGATAAAGTACATAGGAGTAATTTCCGAGCGATTATTTTGTTTCATAACTTTTGTTAATGAGCGTATATACAACAAAAAAGCTCCAAAAAATTCTGAGTATCATTTCAAACATACCTTAATATACAGGCAAAATGCCAGGCAGTATAAGCTTATAGTTTTTGTTAAATAAATTCCCGAATATGGCGTTGAAGAACGGGCAGTTACACTAAAGTGCCCCCCCCCCCCAAGGCGGGAGCAAGACGATAGTGGAAGAGGAATCGATCTTGACCCGCGTTCGAGGTAGTCAACTGCGATTCACGGTCAGAGGAGATAGATATATCGAACACGATGATAAATTTTAATTGCGATCCGTGTTGTGCTCGATAACAGTTCGCGTAGTGCATGTTCCGTTGATACGAGGCGAACTGATATCGCCTTCTATCGATACGCCTCTTCTAGTTGCTCGTTTTCTAATACCTCTGCTTCTGTGCAAACACAAAGTCGGACATAGTATCTTTCAGGCTCGTTTTACTGATAGAAAGTGATAGGTTTAACTAGTAGAAAATTGCAGGTAATATATTACGCTATCTCCGTTTACCAAGAAAAATACTATCTTTCCTCTAATCACCTCCTTGCCCTCGACATTACGTATCATCACTTTTTTAACAGATTACACTATGACAGCGCAAACTCTATTCAAAGCACTTTTTATTTAGGATTATTTTATTTTATTTTACTTTAATATACGAATGACTCCCTTCATATACAAAGGTTTACAAATCATTGTCAGGCAATGAATGGTAAATTATTCAGACACTGTGTCGATGGTCACGGCCAGAGATGGGGGAAGATTATTTTAAATTTGTGCACGAAATTTTTATTTAAAATAATTCTTTTCCCCATCTCTGGTCACGGCTCGTCGCGCTTGTACTTCGAAGGAACTACAGTGACTTTTGAAAATATTCGGACACTTTTTGAAATCGCATAACTTTTTTAAAATTAATCCAAACGACTTGAGTTTTATCGAGAAGCTAGAAGGATTAGTTTGCTACGTGACATGTTTGGTTGTTTTGGAAAAAATTGCAACTGATCGGAATAGCGAAGAAAATAGTGAAGGTCGTTTTTTAAACTTTTCTTTGTGATCTTGCAATGAAAATCCAAAAAACCCGTTTGTAGATTTAGGTAAGTTGTGTACATGCTGAAAATTTCATCAAAATCGGGTAACACTGCTCTGAGCTACAAACGTTTAAAGATCGCAGAATAAGGTCGAAAATCGCTGATTTCGGGAATTTCCGCGATTTTCACTATTTTCTTCGCTATTCCGATCAATTGTAATTTGTTCTAAAACGACGAAACCTGTCGCTTAGCAAACTAATCCTTCTAGCTTCTCAAAAAAACTCAAGTCGTTTGGAGTAATTTTAAAAAAGTTATGCGATTTTAAAAAGTGTCCAAATATTTTCAAGGGTCACTGTAAGCGGAATTCGAGAGAAGATTATGGCGAGCAGCGTAAATGGTGACAGACTCTCCTATAGGTCTCATTCTCGGAAGTGTCACAAGGAAAATTGATTCCCGTCGTTAGTATAAATTCAGAGCAGGCTACTTAGTGCCGTGGATACAGAAAAATGGTTTCGAGGTTCCCCGATGCACTCGTTACGTCTGCCAGAGCTTGTTGACGCGTGGTTACGCAACCGAGTCGTTGGTTTCGTGTTTTAATACGTCTCGAAGCCAGGTAAACAATGATTCATCGTGCTCTCCATTGAGAGTGGAACGTACGCTCCGATATATTACTTAAATCTACATATGTCGCTCCCGTGGAACTTGTTCCCACGGATGAATCGCAAATCATCCTGCTCGCGCGCTCGCTTGCACCTTCCTTCTGGGCTTCTATCAACATTTGCATTTTCATGCATGCTCCACGGTTTTGTCGCAACGCGAACAATCGGGCATGTTGCATATTCGGGGTGAGAAGAGGGGATTCGTCTGTGGCGTAAAATGTTGGACTTCGTGGTATCATGATGAGTCTTCGAATCAGGGGACGTTCGAAGTCCCAGTTGACGTAAATCTTTGTACTCTATCGTTCTCATTGTGTTAATTTTTAAAGAATAAAAATTCGCCCGACTCCGCTTAAATTTTAAATTTAGATCATATCAGGAATTCCCGTAGAAAATATTCCCCTCTTGCTGATTATATTTCATATAAATTAATTGCGATAAGAGGGCCAGAATGAACGGACCAAGGCTACAGGTAGAAATTGGAGCCCCTCGATTGCGAATGAAAGCTAATCGAGGCAGCGAGCCCCAGCACTGGGAAATGGTTGCGAAATATCGAAAGCGGATTTTCGAGGCCGAAACGTTTCGAGAGCGCGCCGGTATTTGCTTTAGCACCGCGGCGTCGGCGTCGGCGTCGAGCGTCAAATAGTTTTGAAACTTTCAAAGCGGCTTGTGCATAGTCGAGGAGCTTTCGATGCCTCTGAATGATATGGAAACATTGATACGCCTGTATCCGATGCCCGTTCACGGATATTAAATTATATTTCTAATTGCAAAATTAGCGTGTCCCTCGGCGCTGCTGCCTATTCAAACTACAGCTGCCTATTAAAAGTACAGCTGCCTATTGAAAGCACAGCCGCTCCTCAATTATTCGTCGCTCTCTACCATCGTCAGTTCCCCTATCGCACGGAAATAAAATGGTACGTTAAAAGAAGATCGCTGTGCGCGATCGCCGTTCCGGCGAAACTTCCTTTTGCCTCCGAGTAATTAGCATCGGCGGATCAGGTTCCCGGGAAGCCAGCGACCTTAGCCAAAAACAGGAAGCTTCTTCAGGGTATCGCCAACCTGTCCCAAGTACTTTGCCGAGTTCGTTGCGACAAAGAGGTTACCCCGAAAGGCCAAACTTGAGGCCGTCGCGGCCAAGGATGAGATAGGGGACCGGGCAAATTCCCGTGTAGGTAGTTTTGCAGGTCCCTGCCCTTCGTCGACCGAAACGACTTTAATTAGGGGACTCGCTAATGACCTGCTGGCAACATAAATCACTGTTAAACATTGCCAGAGCCGAAGGACGTGGTGGTTGTTTCAGTCGGTTCACTCGTCCCCTTCGAGCATGCTTTCTACATAGTCAGTAGCTTAACCCCTTCGGTGGTCAGACGCGTCGCGTTCGTTAATGGCGCGCGTAACCGGGCTTCCTCGAGTCTTTTGGTATAATTTCGGATGTGCTCTAGTGGTCGTTACACCGACGGTCGCGGAATATGTCTAGCAAGGCCTCTTAAATAACACTCGGTTGCGACACTGCCCGCGTGTCACCGATTGTGCCACGTAAAGGCCGTCGACATTGCGCAACACTGTTTTTCCTCCTTCTCCACGAGCACGTAACACCGTCGGACAATTATCATTCGATTTGTCCGCTTGCCTTGGTATTCCTCCGGTCACGATGACTCTGGTGATTTTTCAGGTAAAGCAACGTTGGTAAGTAAGCTTTGAGAATTAAGTAAGCTTGTGTCACTTTCATGAGTGCCTTCTTGCTAGTATTTTTATTTCGCATTTTTATCTAAGTTCAAATGGCTATCTCTAGCAGGCCACTTGAATTTTCTCTATTCGACGATAATTTTATCTATATCCGCAGCGGGTGTGTATCAGGCACGACTTTTCACGAAGCAACAAAACCGACGTTGGGGCTGATAATTGCCCGACGAGTCTCCTTTCCTAGGCAGCGTCGCGCGGCCACCGGCGGCGGCCAGGCAATCTAGCTGGGACTGGCGGTAACTCGAGCGGAGGCTGCGATCGATCGGTTTAATTTTATTATCTCGCTCCGTGACTGCTGTATCCCTCCAAGCTGGCCCACCCCTTTCCCTCTTCGTGATGTCGATAAGATCGCGGCGCCTCGCTCGTGTTACTCTCGCATGCGAAAAGGTGGCCTTTTAGCTCGAACAGCTGATCGTAACCTGGCCCCAGACGTCCTTATTACCAGACCACGGGAATCGTTAATCCCTGGCCCTTAATCTATCCACTGTAACCCCGCAGTTGAAATGTAATAAAAATTCAGCTGTACAGTGGCGATAGTTAAACAGGACACGAGTCCCCCCGATTCGCCCACGCAGGAGTTTCACCATTTCCATAAATAGTATCCGGACAGGTTGATAGATCGACCCGGGGCTTGTCTCGATCGCCGAGATACTCGGACGCGTTCGCGATCGATCCTGACCGTCTCGCGTACGATCCGCTAATGCAATTGATTCTAGAGGCAACGACGTCGTATCTGTTGACACGCAACGCCCCCGAGTATCGCGTTTAGCGGTGCAGGGGGCGGGGGTGGAACGAGGGAACGCATTAGCCCTCGAGCGGGGAAGGAGGTGGAAGCAAGGGGGGGGGGGAGAGGAGGAGGATCATTCTATCCAGGGTCCACTTTGTTCCGTTCGGTATCCATTAAGGAATGGGATAATACTTCTTTGTTACTTTTACGATTCTATTAGATTAGGCGGGTCGGTCGGAGGGCGGGCATGCTAACCCGTTGCTCCACCGGTGATGCATCGAGGAAATTTCGAATGCGAATCGATCGCGATTCAATTTGTCCCGTGGATTTACCTAGCCCGGTATCGGCAACAGACTCGACCAGCGTCTCGAATTAACTCTGCCCGAGGACGGTAATTCATTTTCCCTTCCGCAACGGCGGCCCCGAGCACGGGCTTCGCAGATTCTGCGGTAGAATGAACTCGGGGCTGTTTCGTGCCCTGTTTTATTATAGACGATTCCACTTTAGTAGCTTCCGTAGAAACGAGATCAGGCTGGCAGGAAGCTTGCCGCCCCGAGGATGCTACCGATTCTGGTAGGCAGAAGGAGCCCGGAACTTCGGTGGCGAAAACTATCGACTGTCAAAGGCATTGATTTGCAATCCTTCGGCTGCACAACTTCGCCCCGGTGACAAATGCGGAGGTGAGATTGAACTTCCCCGATAGACGGGGGCGATAATAAATCAAAGTCGTCAAGCCACGCGATAGGTGGGAACCGGGCCGGCGACTTTTAACGTGCACTTTCCTCGCAGATGTTCGCAAAGAAAAGACTGCTCTCAGCCCCCCTCGTTACCAGTTGTCCCGCGATTCGCCCGGCAAATATCAATTCTCCGCGGGGCGTCCGCCTCGTAAAAGGCGGGCGAGCGTCTACAGGAAATACCGGCGCGTTATTTCCTCGTTACCAGCGCCGTAAAAATGTCTGCCGCGGCCCAGGGAGATCTGGAGGAAATCGGGCGCGAACCGCCCCGACAGATTTTTCCCAGGCCGCTGTCGCCTGGCAAAAATTCAGGCCGGGGCCGAGATAGATATCCGCCGTCGTCACGTATCGACGCGCGCCGATACGAGGTGCGACGTATCGAGCGTGGAAACCTCGTGAGTCGAACCTTCGCCCTTACGCTCGGCAACGGTACACGTAACTCCGTCGCGTACACGTCTGCACCCGAAACGGGGGTTGTCGGCGAGGGGGGGTAGGGTGGGGGGGGGGTGGGGGGGTGGTAATGGAATTTGACATTAGGATCGACGCCGGAGGAATCGTGCACGGAGACGCAAAGATAGGGTAGTCAGGCGTCCCTCGACGCGCGGGGTGACGTTCTCGCGATAAACGCGGCCGACGGGAATTTCTCAGTCGAGCATTCGGCGCTGGGATTTCTTTCCAGCCGGCAGCTTTCCGCGGGCATCTTTATTACGCGGGGGGGTGTCGCGATTCTTTGAGGCTGGGAGATAGCATTCAGCGATGTAATAATTCGCGGAGGATGTTTTATACGCGACGGTGCATATTTAGGGAAGCGAAGGGCTCTCATTTTTGGTTAGCCTCGGGTGGGGAGGAATGGTGGATTTATGGACAGAGTGGCAAACTTTTTGGAGCACCCTGTATACATAATGGGATTAGAAATAAATTTACGGTGCGTGTGGTATGGAAATTATGGGAAACAAGAAAATAGGGTGGACCTGTCCAGTGAATGAATTCTTAAGATGCATGTCTGTTAAATTTAGTATTCAAAAGTTGTTATTTAATCTCTTGAATGTTTTTGCTATAAGCGAGCTGTTTTATTAGTAAAGTTAGGCAGCCCGGAACACAATTCTGGTCATAAGTTTCATTAAAAGTTTGGCAGAGGATTAAATAAAAAATGGGCCAATCAGTGAATGAACATAAATTTCTAATGAATGAACACAGGTACCCCAGTAAATGAACGGGATAATAACAAAGGTTAGGTTTCCAATGTATTTAGACGGTTTTCTGTATAAACAATATTCCAGTCTTCAATTGCAATAATATTATTCATTTGATACTTTACTAGTCTTATAAGATCATAATCATGCATAGTTGAAATTTCTGGGGTGGGTTAACTTAATCACCACACTGGCGGCAAAAGTGTCAAGAGAAAAAATGACGGGGTAAGTTATTCATTCAGTGGTAACGTAAGAAATGTCCGCGTTTGCCAGTGAATGAGTAACGCCTCACTGCTTAGCTATTATCCATATTTTTTTCGTTGGTGTCACTCAAGGGGTTCTTTACAAAAACTACCCTCAAATAATCGATTCCTTTATTTCTACCCTTAATTATCACTCCAAAATTTTGAAAAAAAAAAAAAAATTTAGTAGAGTTAGTAAGTGCCTAATATTTGCGACTTGTCGCATTCAAATATCTTAAGTAGTTTTCGAGAAAGAAAATCATAAAGTTTGGGGTAGTTGTCCCTATATCACCCTTACGGGACAGGTTACAGGTCTGAAATTACTCATAGTAGTTTTTCATGCAAAGAGCATTATTTTAACAAGCATAAATGATAAAATTGGCCGTTTCCCTATGCTTACTCTGCTAGGCCCTTTCGGCGTAAGTTTCAACGTGAAATGAGCGCGATAGGCGTTAATTTCTCGTATTACACGAGCAGCGTTCATTCACTGTACAGGTCACCCTATAACGTTTGGATAAAATTATATTTCTCTTTGGAATATGGGGCCCAGCCGGCAACTGCTCATCAGCCGCCCTTTAAATTTTCTCTACCTGTCACTGGAATGCTCTTTTTCTGTTGCAGCTCACCCGAATGTGAAGTGCTACTTTGGCCACGGAGGGCTGCTGGGTCTGTCCGAGGGCGTTTTCAACGGAGTGCCTATGATACTGATGCCATTATACGGTGATCAGTACACGAACGCACTAGCCGCTCAAGCCAGAGGGGCCGCCTTGCTCCTGGAATACGAGCAGTTAAACGAGCGGACCCTGAGACACGCGTTGGACGAATTATTCAACAATACAAGGTACTTCCTCCCCGCCGCCCCTTTCGTTGCTCACTGTATCCAGTACTTCACCCCGGGCAACAGGGGTAACCGTCGAAATTTAATACCGCCATCCGACGCGTCGATAGGACCGTTCAGTGCCACGGCGCGATAACAGGTTGCCCACTCCTCCTGACTAAAGTCAAATCCACGCCACTCATTTCGACCCCCTCCGGCTGCTAAATAAATGATTCATAGGCGACCACCGTCGATGCGCATCGCTCAGGGATCGCTCGCGCCTTAAACCGAACCTCCACTCTTCCTGGCTCCCCGTGAGCGGTCGCGCCGACGGAAAAGAGGTAGCCTGGAAATAAAAAACGGAAAATGGCGGAGAGAGGGGCGAAGGGGGCTGGAGGGGTCGCGGCAAAAAGGAGAATCGTATAATCTGCCCGGATATTCGGTCCGCTGAATATCTCACGAGCTGTCCAGGACGGCTCGGATATCCGGGAAGTGCATCGTCGTTGCAGCAGTGGCGCGACCCCCCGTTAATCCGTAACGCGGCTCGCTGGCGTTTTTCCACCCTCCCGCCGCCCCCCTCCTGCTCAACCCTCGCTCACTCTCGTCCCCTCTAGCAACCCTGCCCCTTTCCGACCGACACTTTATGCCTCCCCACTTTCCTCTTTGTCTCGCCTCTAGCCGTGTCATCCCCCGTTTTTTTTACCTCCATTTCACCGTCCGCTTTGCCGCGCGTCGCCGCAGCCCGGGCGCCCCCTAAATTCCAGGCACGAATCGCGGGAAGAGCGGACGTGTCCACGGGACGGCGTGGCATCCCCTCGGCCCATCGACAAATACCGGCGGCAGCTTTGCCCGCCCGCGTATCCGGTCGCATGGGAAATTTCACGGCCGCTAAATGTTTCACGGGCGCGAATCAACGCGGCGGCCCGATGACGACGGGGGGCCAGGCCGAAATTAAATTGTGCATTATTCAATGGCTCGCCCTCGGATAACTTGTTAACCGCGGGCTGGCTCGCGAGCCAGTGTTTACGCGCTCCCACGGATCCGCTCGCCCTCGCGATAATTGGTCCGCGGTGAATTTTTCAGACGTTGCGGCTGCCGCGCGCTGCCGGACAAGCGTTTCAGTCGGGCGGGTCAAACGATGCGGACGGATCGTTTTTAGAGGGGTTTTTTGCTTGATCTGGAATAAGCGCGGAGGTCTCTCGCTTTGGCTTTGAGCTGCGGGGGTGGTTTAATGAAGCTTGAGTCCGGAATCATGAGTGATTACGTGGTTTCGTATAGTAGACGTCTGTATTTCATTGCTCTATTTTTATTATTATTAATTTTCTTTATTACTCAAAGATAAAGACGAAACCTGAATATTTACGGGTGGCATAGAGAATAAGAGTAAAGGCAAGGCTGCAGTGATAACACTGCTGGGAAACTTAAGCGCGTATTATAAGCTAAACTAATATAGAGGCAACAAGAAATAAACGTAACAAATGTTAAGAATAACTAAACTAAAAGTTAGCTTATGGCTTCAAGTTAAACATGAGAATAACACAAAAAGTAAAGAAGAGTAAGAAAATGAAGTAAAAAGTAAAGTAAAGTAAGAAAATTAAGTAAAGAGTAAAGTAAAGTAAGAAAATTAAGTAAAAAGTAAAGTAAATTAAGAAAATTAAGTCAAAAGTAATGTAAAGTAAGAAAATTAAGTAAAAAGTAAAGTAAAGTAAGAAAATTAAGTAAAAAGTAAAGTAAAGTAAGAAAATTAAGTAAAAAGTAAAGTAAAGTAAGGAAATTAAGTAAAAAGTAAAGTAAAGTAAGAAAATTAAGTCAAAGGTATGTAAAGTAAATTAAGAAAATTAAGTAAAAAGTATGTAAAGTAAATTAACAAAATTAAGTAAAAAGTATGTAAAGTAAATTAAGAAAATTAAGTGAAAAGTAAAGTAGAAAGTGAAAGAATAAGTAAATTATGCTAAGAATAATATTAAAGGGTATATAAACGTATATGTCGTTCAAATGACGTATACGATTTTAATTCCCGAACGACTTCTAAGTGAGCGGTAAATGCATTTCATCAGTATTTATGATGCTACTTTCTGGGGGCACCGAAGAAGTAAACACTACTTACCTAGATCTCGACTGGCGCGTAACAGATGAGTACATCATCTGAAATTTCGAGGAAGCAGGAATAATGTGCTTCTTCGTCGCGAACTTGGGTGGCTCGTAGTCCCTATCAATTGCAATCCCATCGATCTTCCGAAAGGGAGGCCGACAATGAGTCTCGTATCAGTCGCGGGCCAAGAATCCCAGTCTGACGGCTGGTGATTTAATTACAATTGGACGGCACGCGAGTGGACGGTGTCGAACGACGAAAGCCGCTTAATAAATCAGAACGGATATGAAAGCGTCGGCGGCATCGGGCTCGATGGAACCAGCCACCGTCCCGCTATAATTACGACAGCCCGGATTTACGAGGCTCGCCGCCTTGGACCCACCGCGCCAGGGGGTGGATGCGATCCATGCCGTGGCAGGTGCGATTGTATCCCCCGTTACGTAACGCCCTGAATATTAATTAATAAATAGATTCGAGCCGCGTAATTGGACGATAGCGATTTGCGTGCCGTCGTTACGTGATCGAAATACAGGGCCTCGGTAATCGGCCTCTTCGCTCGCCAATGTGACGATCGCGGACGTTGTTAACCGCGCAGCAACGAAGAGTTTCTGATATGTTAGCGAACGGCAGCGTGTGGGAGTTGGGCGTTTAGGAACCACCTATGGCGCGCAGCGCTTTAAGTAGAGTCTGAAACATAGAGATCTAGTGGAATCGGCGTTGGGTGAGGTAAAGGTGGAATCTGACGACGCGTGAATCGGCGATCTTTGCGCGTGAATCGCCGAACCCACGTACCGTGAGAACGCTCATAGCTCGCCGAGTCGACTCGTCGAACCTGGGTGAACCGATCAAGCTCGCCGATCCACGTCCCTTCAGATTTCACCTTAAGGGGGTAGTGGACTATTGGATGTGTAAAATCGTTAGTTTCTTTGACGCTAAATTACTTTGATACCAAACAATCGTTATAATCGTGCTTCTGGTAATCTATTGTGGGCACGTTTGCGAGTATTTACATAAAACAAAATCGTCGGAATGTATAAAATTATCGAAGTTATGAATCGTTGAATATGGCCCTGTACGGCGTGCCGCTGCAGGTGGTGTACATCGATACAGGTGAACCAATCATCTGAAAGCAAAATGCTTTGGGGTGATTATTCTATACACAAATATCTACAGTATGGAAACTTGCAGATGAATTTGAACAAAAATTGTGGAAATTACACACGAATCAATTTTTTCCCCACATTTTTACGGGAGAATATCGTTTTTAATCAGTTATAAAATGTTTTACAAACATCCAATGTTAATGCGGAATTGTTACAAGATGGAGAATGGAATTCTACAGCTCCAGTTAAAATTTTAAGTAAATATATTCATTGGTTCAAGAATTATTGTGTACACCGTTTCTGAAAATGGTGTTTCGAGAAAACCGGCTTCAAAGTAAGGTGCCCTGTGCCAATGCCATGTCTGATAACTTCGACAATTATTTGAATTTCTACATGAAATTTTGTTTAAAATTTTCATAAAGCATAAGACTTTCAAAATCAGTAAAAAGAAGTAATCGATTTTTAGAAGCTGAAATAGTCCACTACCCCCTTAACCCGGCACAGGTCGCGGACCAAATGTCACGTAAGAGGTCTCACACGGAGGTTTCCTCTGGGTTTCAATTTCAGTAGTAATACATACTTTAACGCAGATCTTTAATTTAAAATATTCAAAATCACAGTTTTGGATGCAGAGATTAATATTTCAGTATATATATTCTCAAATATTTATAAATTATTAAACTAGAAATACGTTTCTAATCTTATAAATATCGCAGAAGAAGTAACAAGTTTTCGTTATTAGATAAAGCCTACACAAATCTTGCAAAGTAACGCCGCTATTCTCTTATTATTTAATGATATACACGACACCCGGAGAGTTCCTCCAGGGTTAAGGTGGCCCGGCCAGTGCTCAATGAATCCAACGATCGCGGGCTCGAGTGTGCTTCCCTTTTTCTCCTACAAGCATCGAGCCTCTAGTATACAAATTCGAGCCCCAGCCTAAGCTTTTCCACTGACAGATGATCGATAGTTGCCCGATCGACTTATTATAATCCTCGAGCGGAAAAGTTTCCCCCGGCGGTCACAGTAGCCCCGTGCCGCATCCCAGCTCCCGAACCAACAGACCCGACTCACCCACTGGAAAACAACTTCCCGAACCTTTGCCCTGCGCTATCACCCTCGAAACTCCCTGAAAACTCGGCGCATCTGCCCAGCGCCAAGTCTCGGTGGCATCCTACTTCGCTTCCCGTTCCGTTGCCAGCCGAAGCTCTGTCACTTTAAATCCCCGTGCCCACTTTGCGCAGAGACAGTTCCACAGACTCAACATTGCTCTTCGGTTCCCCGACTTAATTAAGCGGCCGTTTGACGCGCCCGCTTATCGCCGATCGGGCACGCCCGCCGCGGAACGAATGCCGGTGGTAACGACACGGTGAAACGAGAGCCGGGAACTGGCGCGAAGCGAGGGAGAAGAAGGAAGGGGGCCGTTTGATCGGGGCTCGCGTGATGCCGCGCAATTGTTGAGCGCGACGTCTCATGCGCCGGCGATATAAAATTAACGAACGATTTGGAAACATCGGGGGCCCCGCTGGTTGCCGTGCCGCGCCTGCTAGCCGGTTTCCCCTCGCTAATCACCACTTCGCGGCTGATTTATGCGGCAGGGGCCAGGTTGTTGCGCGCTCCACCCCGCGGTTCCAGAAAGTCGTCGCGGATAAGGGCGGAATGGCGGCGGTGGCCCCGATACGAGCGATTGTCCACGCTGGAAGGTGCATCGCTCGGTAGCAATAAAACCGTGGACGGGATTACCGGGATCGACGGAGTCAAAGTGGCGGTCGTCCGTTCTGGCCGCGGGGTCGTGGAGGGCCGCTTCGACTGTCGGGGGGTGATCAGTGGGATCTTAAAGTCGCTATAACCGAAGTTATATTATCGTCTGTGGTTCACGACTTGGCCGAGGAGGGGGGAGAGAGAGAGAGAGAGAGAGAGAGAGAGAGAGAGAGAGAGAGAGAGAAGGGCTAGCAGCGATGTACAGCTTGTTTCGATTCCCTGGGCGCTGCCAGGCGGCGCCAAGTGGCCATTCGATTCCCAAAGATCTCTGCGCGTGATTGCGCCTGTAAGCCAACTCGGACTTATTGCCATTCGACGTCGCGATCAAACGGTAGATATACATACATCGCCGCTGACGCAGTGGACGATCATATTCACGTTGTACTCGCACCCCTGCGGGAGGGTTGGGAGCCGTGCGATTCCTCCGGGTCTGGGGTCGCGCGTCCCCGAGAATTTCGTCGAATTTTATTGCGCTCGGGAGACGGCGTACTCCTCCGCGGTCCCACCCTCTTCGTATAATTATAATATATTAGCCGCACCGGGGGTGTTTCTGCAAAAACGACTCCCTCAGGCTGGAGTTACGGGGCGGGAAGACTTGGTTTTCCGTGCAATTAGCCCGGCTTCTTCGAGCACACGTTCCCTCGTTAATTTGCCGCGGTGAAAGAAGCGGCGGAAGTCGTGTTTGGCCGTCTGTCGCGGAGTCGTCGGCCGACTCGTTAGTTTCTTCGGCTGGCGAAGTCCGGGGCCATCGAGCTGCGAGCGATTTTTAGAAGTTTCAGGGACTTCCTCTCTGTTAGAGGCTGCCGGGCCCTCTCCTCCTCCGCGCTAAAAGAGTAGAACTCGGACAGGAATTACTCCGGGCAACGCTGGGGCCGCTGTATCCGTTGACTTTTCTACTGGAATTAAAGCCTCTTTGATTCGCCGCACTTTATTTGCTCCGCTCGCCTCGTACAACAGAATTCCTGCCAATGTTCTCGCGCGCCCCCTCGCAGAGCGACGAACGCACACGCGTGTAACACACGGGGCAAGGGATGTGTTGTGCTCGGTGGCGCGCAAGCTGCCGCGTAAAGGTGGCAGTCGGGTGGCTGGGGAGGGGTTGGTAGTCAAAGTTTCGGCAGTTTGTAAGGAGGTACGGGGCACGCCCCCTCTGCTCCTCCGCTTCTTCTTCGGTTACGGCTGAGGGATAACATAGTGCAGCTCCGTCGTCAAGTTATCCCGACACCAGACTCACCCTTCTCGCCCTCCGTCTCCCTCTCTCTCTCTCCCTCTCGCTTTGTCCCCGGCTTTTTCGCTCGGTTCCCTCCGCAGACATCTATCTTTCTCCGGTTTGCTCGTTCCCCGGCGCTCCTCCCCGAGCTCTCGACCTCGTCCTCCGCTTTATTGCCCTGTTGTTCTCGTCCTTATTCTCCCCGGAGCGTAACCCTTTCGCCCGACGAGCTTGCAGCTTCTTGGTCTCGCCCCCATCGCCGTCCCCTCGTTCAGCTCGGCGTCCTCTCGCGTCGGATTTATTCGCGGGGGGGAGGCGAGACGCGGCCCGGGGATTCTTATTCCACGGACGAGGGAGGAGGGGATACTTTCGCGAGGCTCTGCGGCTTCGACGACCGCTTCGGCGCACCTGCTCGCTCGTAAGGGACGCGTAATGGTCGACCGTGACGGGGGAAACGCGGAAAGGGGTGGACGACGGCCAGCAGCCGGTCGAGGAAATGAACAAGGCCGGGGGAGCTGCGTAATGACGCGTGGAACGTCTCCGGACGAGAAAGTAATTGGACGAGTGGCGCGGGGCTGGCTTCGGAGACGTCCTGCTTCCGTCTTTGACGAATGGACAGTCGTTCGATGGACTGGTCAACTCGACTACTTAATGGGACTTTGACTCTGATCGATGCTTCTTAAATCGCTCGCTCTTAGGGAGAATCCGCGTTGACCATCCAGTGGTATTACCGCACGTGTTTCGTTTACTAGTCTGCCCTTCTTACAAGAAAACATCCCAAAGTCGGAAATTCAAGAAATTCTGAGACTTTGTGAATATGTAGGGAATTTCCTCTTGATTACAACGCAATTTCTGTTTGCTGCCCAAATTCACTCTGACGGGGGTGAAATTGACCCCTTAAATTCGGGCTATTTGCCGATTTGGTGTTACAACTCGCGAAGTCTAACAACTCTAAGTTACCAAATGATAGTCCTAATTAAAAAAAGTTACTTTTGTCTTGAAACTTTATTTCTATCTCTTCCAGATTGCGAGTTACAAAATAAAATCGGAATATAGCCGAATTTTAAGGGTTAGTTTCACCCCCTTAGATTGAATTTGGGTAGCAAAGAAAAATTGCGTTGTAATCAGGAGGAAATCCCCTACAGTTTCAGAATTTTTTGAATTTTCGGGTTCGGAATCTTCCCTTGTTAGTTAAAGTGTCCTAGCATTTCTCAATTTTTCAAGAAATACTGAAATACTCGGAGTTCCACACGCCTTCTACCTTTTAAGTGACGTTAGAAAACCCTACGTGCTTCGTAGAGATCTAGAAACAGTCTAATTTATTTATTTTTTTACAAGGAATTTCCTCGAATGTCTCGAAATTCTAGATACGACATTTTGACTAAGGAAGACAGTATTACACTCGCATTGCGTACATGTTAGAATGAATGTACACGGGAAATAAAAAGAAGTAGCAAAATCACAATAAATGTTAACCTAAGAAGGCGAGGCTTTAATAGCTGCTCTTAAGCCTGACCTAGGGTTTCTCGGGGATTTCTCAGTTTGCACGTGGCACGTCGATTACTGTTCAAAGAACCGCCCCCCACGCGGAGAAAGTACTATTTGAGCGCAGACAATCAGACACAGTTTTCCACGGTGGCCCATGATTGCAAGAGCGTTCGTTTTTCCGGAATACAGTGCCGCAGGCGTCGCGCAACGGTTTCGCTCCCGAAGGGATAGGTTCCCTCCACGAATTGGAAAATTACCTCGCCGCGAGGGCCGACCCCGCGGTTTTCTCCCCCCTTCGTGCCTTGCGCGTCGGATTAAAAAGTTGCTTATTTGCAAATGGAAGTTGCGCGTCTTCGGCGTTGTGTTTACCCGGGAATATATTCCGTTTCGGAGTTAAAGCGAGCGCGGGGATGGCAAAAAGCCGGCTTCCACGGATCCGTTGAATTTCATTATTTAAGTTACGTGTACGGGTACAAGTGTTTGAATAATGCATTCGAGCGCGATGTACACGAACGCCGCGTTTAGAAAACGCCTTAATACAGACGCTCCCGTCCGCCAGCCTGACGTCTTCATAGGGCCACCCTTTCGACCGTCCCGACAGGGGGCTTGCTCTTACCGATCAATTGCGTGCATCGCACGAGCGTACGCAGATCCCCCCCCCCCCCGCGCTCTCGGCGAGCACGATATGCCACGCGAATTTTTCACTGGCGATGATTCGGCGAAAGAGCGGGGAACACGTGTAATCCCTAACCGTTCGCGAATAATCCAAAAGCACTTATCCTGGATTCCCTGCTGAACATGTTCGGCGAACTAGCGTGCACGTTGGAACGGTATCGTTACATTTATCGCCAGTTTTCAAGTGGAAGCGATTGCAGCTTTCACGAGCGTACCTACCGATACAGAATACCAGATCCAGTTGCAACTATTGCGTCACTAAGAAAAAGGGGGTGAAAAATCTCGGACGAGCATACGAGGCAGACTTCCGCCTTGCCTCTCGCATCGTCTCCCATTTTATCCGTCTTTTCGGTCGCCTCATTAAGCTCCGTACGCCCGGCGATTTCTGCTCGACCGGATTTCATGGTATAATAATCTAAAGTTGGCAGGCGAATTGAATTGCGGATTAAAACGATCACGCTTCGTGCTGTGGGCAACTCAAGACTGCCTCCAACAGCCAGCTCATTTAGTTATTTATTTAATTATTTATTACGGGACAAGCCCAATGTGTACAATAAAGAATACAGTAGCGTACGTACAAGAACAGAAACAACACATTTAATCGTAAAGAAGAAAGAAATAAAAATTAAACATTGCACCTTACTTAGTAAATGACAATTTTGCGCAGCTTGCTCTTGAAAATTTTGTATGGATCGCGATTAGTCGTCGCAGTTTATAAGCGGCAAACCTAAGGAAATAGAGACACTATGATTAGGGCTGGGACTATTCGAATAATTTAATATTCGAATATTTTACAAGTATTCGAATGCTACGAATAAACTTCGAATATTTGAGTATTCGAATGTTATTATTCGAATACTGTAATATTCGAATACTATTCGAATACTGCTATATTCGAATACTATTCGAATACTGCTATATTCGAATACTATTCGAATACTGCTATATTCGAATACTATTCGAATACTGCTATATTCGAATACTATTCGAATACATCAGTATTAGTATGGTGTGAAGTGGGTCAAAATTAGCTTACAAGATTTCACCCTGACAAATGAACCTAAAGAACTTGATTTATAATTCACACCATACTATTCGAATACATCAGTATTTGCATACTTAAATATTCGAATAGTATTCGAATACTTGGATATTCGAATAGTATTCGAATACTTGGATATTCGAATAGTATTCGAATACTTGGATATTCAAATTATATTCGCCAAATAATTGAGCAACTGAAGTATACGAATATTCGAATACCGAAAAATTCGACAAATAGTCCCAGCCCTAACTATAATAAGAGTCTGGACACGAGCCACTGTCCACTGCACCATTTCACCCTTAACCACTCTTAACAACTCTTACGTTTATGGCGGTATTTTAAAATTTATTTTAAAATGTATTTTAAAGTAGGGTAAATCCGGGAGACGCAGTCGGTGTGGAGAGTTAGTCGAAACAGTTGATTCTCAGAGAATTAAATAACATATATAGAACACAAAATATGGTTTTTTAATTTATATCTTCATCATCTTGGTATAATTGACAGATTTAAAAATCAGCGGAAATAGATGAAAAATGACGGGCCGATCAAAAACCCAGCTGTACATTTTCAGATTAATAGATATTAAAATACCGCCATAAACGTAAGAGTTGTTAAGAGTGGTTAAGAGTGAAGTGGTGTAAATCTCTTTCTCTCTCGCAGGATTTCGATCAGAAATGGCGGACCAATGAAAAAGTGTCCCTCTCGTCTCCAGGCTCTTATTATAGTGTCTCTATAAGGAAATTGTTTTAGACCCTCTCTACAACTAGATTGTCTCCCCTATCTCTTTATTGTGTTTCCAGAAAGTACAAACACGCGACCCATATCTGCACACGTTGGCTGTGACGATCTCGCGACTCGATTCTTAAACAAACAAAGTCGCATCGCTGACCGCGATATCGGTGCTAATAATTATCCAAGCCGACTACACACTCACCCTACACTCGTTTCTTTATCTCCTGCGGCCTCGTTTCGCCCGATCGAACCGGCTTCGCTCGGCTGCTCGGCTGAGAACTCGCGTGTCCCATTCGCGCGCGCAACTTTTCTTTCGTTCCTCGTCGATCAACCCCGCAGGTACGTCGATCTATGGGCGCCGTCGCTTTTTCCGCGAGGGGCGCAGGGGGGAAGGTGCAATTTTCGATCTCGGTGCGCGGAATACTTTGGTTTAAATCGTCGCGTCACGTGTCCCAGCGACCTGGCCGCATCCGAATATCCGAGGCTGGGGATAAGATTTCCGGATTTTGATCTCGTCCTCTATCGGCGTTGCCCCTGTCCTCCCCCTTCCCGCGCCCCCCCTCACCCCATGCTGGACGTCGAAATTTTCTTCGTAAGACTCACCCCTCCCCCGCGTTACCCGAGCGACTTATCGAGTTACAAAGACGTATATCGTCGGGAAGCGATTGGATTTTCCCGACCACCGTCTAGCACCCGACGAAGGAGAAGCCTCTGGGGAACGAGATCGGTTTTACACACAGGGTGCTCCGAAATACGCGGTCGCCAGTCGCGAGGGACTCGGTTCTTTTTGAAAGCCAGCGACGACGATGGGAGCTTGATCGTTGCTGCGGAGACTTTGTCGCGAGCTGGTGTGGGTGAATTGTTTGGGTAGGTTCGCAGGTACACTTGCGCGTGTTGGAAGGATTGTGAAAGGAATCATTCGAAGGTTTCCTATTTGTGGAAATTCTTCAGAGAGTTTAGCGAGCTGAAAATTCAACTGGAACCGTTTCGTAAGAGACACCCTGTATACACACGCGCGGTGCAAGCTACACGCGTCATACAGCCCCCCCCCCCCCCGTGCAGGGTGTTTGATCTCGAAATCGGATCGTTGTCTGTTCTGGGAACCGTAGAAACAGGTATTGGTCTGCTTTGGGACGGGGGCACGCAGGCCTGTGAATTTCTTTCGCGTCGGGAGGGAAACCCTCTGGCGATTAGAATCCATCCCCCTCGAAGGGTGTCGACGGTGTTCCAGATTATCGTGGCCGCGGGAACGTGTCACGGAAGACGCTGGAGGAGCGCGGATGACGCGCGGGGAGAAAGAAGGAGACGCCGGCTCGCTTTAATCAAGGAAAGTTAGCGATGACGGCGTGAATTTCAATCGATCCCACTCTCTCTCTATCTCTCTCTCTCTCTCTCTCTCTCTCTCTGCTTTGGTTCCGCGGGGCTGACGACTCGGGGGAGGATCGACGGAGTCAGCGAGGTCGAAAGATGCCGAGCATTAGGCCACTGCGTTATTAAGCTCACTCTCTCGGCGCTGACTTTTATTTCCATAGCCTCTGATTGCGATGTCTCCACTTACCGTGATTGATTCGAAACGGTCGTTCCACTTTCGATGGACCCCGGATCATCGACCTCTTCTAGCGCTCACCGATAACGATATCGTGGAGACGATTCCGTGGTCGAATTACGTGCATTCACCTTTCACATAAATATTTATTTATAAACGGGAAAGTTCCATTAGTGTACAAAACAAAATAAGTAAGAGCGGCAAAGAAATGGTAACAATTACTGACACTTTGACGCTGACATTATCGTAGACTTATAGACTAAAAGTATATGTTATTCTTGTTATTTATTATTGTTTAATATGTTTACTTGATGAACAAAATTTGGTGGATGTTAAAACTTCGATTTTTATGTATAAATTCATCAATTTCATAAATATATTTCGGGATCTATTACTGACAGTCTTCAAATATATTTGGCTGAATTACTAACACCCCAATTACTGCCACCTAACATAATACTGTTTATTTACTACTGCTATGACAGTAATACCGAAATGCTTGTAACGCTTGCACCAATCACTGCCACCCAATTAATAAGTAAAAAACATCATGGATCGTTGAATTCGGATCTTTACTACTTTCTATGATGCTTGTATTATATAAAACCTTATATTTTGTTATGTTAATACCTTAAATATTAGAATCTCGAATTTGCTTTCTCTTTCGCTAGTAAGAAAGTCATCATTTCCATTCTCCTAATATCCGCTTAAAATTTGTTATCGTTTTATTCAAATTAACGAAGAAAAATTTAAGAACTTTTTTGTATCGTATAAATAACAGTTTCAATTGTATGTTAAATTTTTTTTATGCATCATTTCACAAGATTTATTCGTTATTTTACGTAAAACTGGCAGTAATTGAATCCTTCGCCCTATACTCACAGAAGTGTGAGCGCAGACTTGCTGAAAGATAATAAATATTATTGAAGAATTGAAAAGCAAGAAGTTCGAGTCTCTCCTATGTAAAGTCTCCGCTATAATTAATACCATAGGAGCCTAATTAACAGGTTCTCGATCAATTCGTGGGTGGAAAGGAGCGGTAAGTAAGCTACGCGCGCCAGTAGACTTGCTTTCTTTTTCCGCTGTGGAAGAATTAGTTGAAGGCGCGACGAGGCGAGGCTCGCGATTCGAGGACTGGCGCCTCCAGGGGGATTACTTCCCAGCAACAACCCGCGTCTCCCTCCCGCGCGGCGGGGTGCGCGAGTATTTTGGCCGATCTTATCGCCCGAGATCTGCCAAGGAATTTCGAGGCAGCCGGGGCCGAATGGCTTACGAATACGTAGATTTTACGCGGCCGCCAGGCGAGCGGGCGATAATTTAGAATCGTTGCCACGGACAGGCACGAGTTTATGCGTCCAAGCCGGCTGCCAACGGTCCCGCCCACCTTTCGAACTCGAAATACTTATTCGGACGTGAAGTCAACCGGGGACGTCTTCGAGGGCGCAGTTTCCCCCGATTAAAGATCGCCGTTGGCTGGGCTCCGGACTCCTCGTTTACTCGAAACGAGCTGGCAGTTTCGCCACGCGGGCAACTGTCCCCCATCCAATACCCGCCTCGATCCACGGAATTACGGGAACCTCGTCCCCCGCTATCCGATTCGTACTCCATTTTCACCGGCGGCTAGTACACCGGTAACGCAAACGATTCCGCACTCGCCACTCTCCGCATTCACCCTCGCGACTTCTACCTTGGCGACGCCAGGGCTGTTATCACTATATTGACAGCTGAGCCACAGCCGTCCACGACAATGGATCGATGGACAGTTTCAGTAGAAAGAAACACGGAGGGAATTTTTTTGGGTTTAGAAATCATAGATCATAGATTGTTGATCGGCAAGCAGCTTAGAGGGTGAGGCTGTTCAATAAAGAGTGATCCAAAAAAATTGCCCCTTTTTAGGACCACGATTTTAGAATTGAATTTTGTGAAAACAAATTTTCAAGTTCAGGTGACAATTAGTTTCTGAGATATGCGAGGTGAAAGAAGTGAAAATTCATTAACGCGTCAGCCCAAACGCTTCGATGCATGGACTTTTATGTCAGTCCAATAATTTGAAAAATTATTTTCACGGGTTTTTCTGGCCGCTAACATCGAATTTGAACTGAGATTTTCAAAATTCGCAAGAAACAATAAAAAATATAAATATCCGTGAAGTGGGTGTTTTTTTAAAATATATCGTCCACCATATTGACTCGGCCAATGTGAGTTTTGCGGACTGCTAACAACGAATTTGAACTTAGATTTTCAAAACTCGCAAATAAAAATTTAAAACAAGAAATATAAATGTCTGCGTATTGGGTGCATTTTTTAATATATCTTCCACCATATTGAATTCTCCCATATCTTAGACTCTAATTGTCACCTCAACTTGAAAATTTGTTGTGATTGATGTCTCATCGCAAGCTATCATTTGGCACAAAATGCAGTTCCAAAATCGTGGGCCCAAGAAGAGGCGAAAAAGGGCCTCGTTTTTGGGTCACTCCTTATTCCCACGAAGAACCCGCGATATATCAGCGGAATCGAGGAGGGAAATCATTAAAGATTGATATGTCGAGGGTACAGTAAAGAATTTCTGTGGCGCGGTTGGAGTTGCAGGGGTTGGTTAGCGGTGCTGTTCATACGCCACTGGCGAAAGGGCGTCCAGTAGCCTCGGTGTCAAAAGGCTGGTTACCCTGGGAACCAGTTAATCTTTTTCTCAGCCCGTAGGGACGCAAACCGGTACGTGACTCGCGGGACAGAGCGGCGGGATGGGTAAACTTTTATTAAAAATCTAATTGGATCGGAGCTCGGGGCCCGAGGGCCATTTCACCGGAGGTTCCCTTCGTTCTTTCCTCCTCCCGCAACACCACGCGACCCGATAAGCGAAGCAAGTAAGCGCGGATGTGCTCGCCCCTCGCTTTTCTTCTTCTTACCCAGCCCGGCCGGGATCTAGGCTTGTATCGATCTCCCCTCGAATCGCTCCGAACTTACTCCAGCTGCCGCGAGAATTGCCGGCCCTCGATCATTTCCGCGACCCGTTTTATTGATTTACTCCATACACTCCGAGAGTTATAGCGCAGAAAGGATTAATTATAATGAAAAGGTTCGAGGCACCACTACGGGAAACAGGCTTCTTCGAGGCACTGACGTCGTTAGCGGCGCCTCGCCCGACCGAACCTCGAAGGGGATGAAAGGGAGGTGTAAATTCGTCGCAGCTCCTTAAACCCACCCTCTTTTTCGCTTCCCTTCAATTCCCCCTGGATTCCATTAATTCGAAGCAGTTGGTCATCGGCGCTCCGTGACGCCACGTAGCTTGCCGGAATCCATTCGGCTCGATCGAATCGATAACGATCGGACGGGGAGGGCTTTCCGCGAACGTCTGACTTGAATTCCAAGCGTTCGCTACAACTTGGAAAAACGTCCCTCGGCAGAGACGGCTCCGGTGTCTCCGAACCCCCCCCCCCCCCCCGGTGCCGTTTACTCCACGTCCTAGTGCACCGATCGGAAAACACTGTCGCGGACCTCTTCCCCCTCTCCGTTGAAAAGTAACTCAAGAGCCTGGCAATTTCCAGCGCGTCGCAGAATTAACGGGGCACGCCTGCCAAACGGATATCCTGTCGCTCGCGCGTGCTGCTGTAATTGAGGATTTAAACGGCGCTTGTGTCGGCGCGCGAATTAAACGTATACCCGGTGTACGGAGTTTTCTGCTCCTGGGCCAATTAGCTGGGAGGCCTGTGCCATGCTCGCGGTTGTTTCCCCAGCTGTTTGTTAAGCGTTCCGCGGTCCTCGTTACAGCTGTACCTCCGCGGCCCGAACGACGCGTCGACGATTCGCTGGTCGCGTTATCGTCCACTGCACGGTGCAGTTTCCCAGCCGCGCGAAACGAAATCTCCTTCGAGCCTGAAATCGGTCCCTCGTTCTGTTCCGTGCCGGAGAGAAATACTTCCGGCCGCGGGAGGGTCCTGCCCGGTGTAATTGCCACGCGATTTCCAACGCGCCCGGAGATTTATGCTTTATAATTTCGAAGGCTGCAGCGCCGAGAATCCTGAATAATGCGTCGCGAAGATGGGTGCGGGCGCGCGAGTTCGGTTACGCCTGCTAATTGGGAGAGGGTGGATGGCGGGGAGGCCTCGCGGCTCGCCGTGATAACGTTACAAGTCGGGGAAGTAAGTTGGGTAACGTGGCAGGGCCGGCGCGGGGGGGGGGGGGGAGAGGGTGGGCGACAACGAGCCGGGAAATCGTAAAGTAACTTCGAAGGAATTACGAGGGGGCGATGATTACTTTTCTGCGAGTCGCCGGGCGCCTCGAATTTCACCGGCTTGGTCTACACCCTCTCCTCAACCTCCCCCTCTACATCGGCCAATAAAAACGCGTGGCGGGGGTCGGCGAATTAACTTTGAAAAAATTCCACCCGGAAATTACTTTCTCGCGCGGGGACTCGACGAATATTTTAATTGCGTGTACCTGCATATTCAGCGGCGCGAGTCGTGGCCCGGAATATTCGTAACTCGTTTGCGGGGAATTTGCAGGCAGCAAAGGACCGTGGCGCGGGATCTCGATAACCGGAAGTCTCATTTATTATGTGGCGCTGGCTTTCGCACTCACCACCGGCGAAATTTTCCACCTTCACCGGCGAAACTCCATGCTTGACAAACGCTGCCCGCTTTTAAACGTGCTGTTTGCTATCTGTAGTTCCGCCGACGTTTCCCCTTATTCGCCGGGGGATGATTTTTATTTTATTCCTGGCATTCCCTCTGGCGCGGGCGGGACGGGTTTCGTAACCGAGGAGAGGAGAGAATGACACAGAGCGGAGAAAGAGCATTGGAATTTAATAGATAACGCAGGGAACAGAAATCTACAAACGAGATTTATTAAATTTTCATTACACGCTCAGATGAAAAAAAATTGAAAAAGCGACGTTCTCTATTTTCATCGGCATTCCGACCAATTGCAATCTTTTTCAAAGCGACGGAACACGCCACCTAGTAAATTAATCCTTCTAGCTCGAGTCGTTTGAAACAATTTTAAAAAAGTTATACTGTTTCAAAGGGGCGTCCCAATATTTTTGTCTCCCCTCGCTGTATCTGATAGACACACTAGGAACATCAAAATTGATTAAGGGGTTACGCCACCTCGAGGCGCTCGAAACAGCATTAAACTAGACGAATTTTTTTTACTTATACCATGAGGTTGAAAATTATTTATTTTCTTCTTATGCGTAGAGCATGTATTATTGGATATATTGTATAAATACTGTACAAAAATATTAAAAAATGACCGAGTTAATTGTTCTCCCGCGAAGCTCGTCCGCCGTTACACGCGTGACTGATCTAACAAATTATAACGCCCAGGTTCGTCTGAAATAAAAAACATGATGATTTTCGTGTTCCTTAATAAAATGCCTACAATGTAGCAAACGGATTTGAGGAAAAAAAATTTATTATACAAATGAGAGCAAGGCGAAGAAAATTATTCGTTTTTCACCTGACAAAATGAACTTAAAACATTTATTACATACGAATGGGTTATCGCGTGAAAAAAATGATACGCCGCATTGTAGATAATACCATTAAGAATATGCGTACCAAGTTTGAAATCAATCGGACAAATAGTTTTGGAGATACTTGATATATATCACCTTTGAAAATGAATGTAGTTTCGAGAAAAACTGAAAAGAAGAAAAGTAGAATGGTCGCTACCTGCTGCGAAATATCGACATCCGCGCCTCGTTTAAAGTCTATAACTCGGCTATTTTGGGGAATTCTTCCGTCTACCACGACTTAAATTATTCTTAAAACTTCGCGTAATAAGAAAATGCAAAAAGAAAATCGATTTTTCAAAACCTCCAGGGTGGCGTAACCCCTTAAACTGACAGCAAATTTCCTGCCACGCAGTTAACAATCGAAGTTTACGCTGAGAATCATACTTCTCACTCAGAAAACATAAACAAAGGGTCGCATAATCCAAATCTTATCGAGTTACTTCCTCGAAATTGTCCCCGGAAATCGGAAGCTCGGCGGCAATATCCGTGGCTCGAGGGGTGGCTTTCGCACGGGCCGATCCAGTTGACCCAGGGGTGCGATAGCGTTTCACGGATGGCGCGGCGTCTTTCTTTCTCTGCCGCGATTAGAACAGCCCCGACCGAGTAATTCCCCGCGTAGGGTGCCGCGAATGAGTTGCGCGTGCCGGGGGTGCCTCGCCGTGCAAGCGGCGGCCGCTGGAGCGTAGAGAGGCCTCCGAGTTTGCCGCGATAACGTTACAAGTCGGAAAGTAAGTTCGTAGCGCGTCGGTGTGCCGGAGCCGAGCGACAACGATCCGAGATATCGCGGGGAATTATGATCCCCCGGAGATACGAGTCGGCCTCAGAAACTGGGATAGAAACGGTTCCTCGCGTAACTTTCGCGACATCTGCCGTCAGACTTTCCCGGCTAAATAATTTCCCCCGTTCTCCGATAACGCCCCCGCCTAGCCAGATTCCATAGCCCCGGCCGGGAAGAATCGCTGGAATCTACGATCGATTCCGCGGCACCCTAAATAGGCGAAAGATACGAGGGTCCCCCCGTCGAATCTACCCCTACCGTGAATCGTACGTTATCTCTCCTTCCGAGCTCCGGGGGGGGGGGGGGCTGTAAATTTCCTCGTGCGGAAAGTTCGCGATACCGCGTGCAGTTATAATTCGATCGGAGGTAACAGGCTCGAAGCGAGGGCTGTTGAATTTTTTAACCGATCTCGACGAGGTGCGTTGATCGCGGGGGTTGCGACAGTAAGTTGTCAGCGAATGATCCAGGCATCGATCGACACCCTTAATTGAATCGAACGCTGACGTCTCCTCGAAGCTGCGCGCACCCCCTTCGCGCTTCCAACCACCCCTCTCGCGGTCCACGCCACGGTAAATTAAATCCCTGCGCGCAGCGTTCCTCCCGACACCCTTGCAAGCATCGCGGACGGAAGGAGGAGGGGGGGGGGGGCGTGGGACGCGCTTAAAATTGATGGTTAATTCAAAACCACCGCGGGGCTGCGACTGAATTTGACCGAGGCAAATAACAGGGGAGGGGACCAGGTTGATTCGCGGCCTGCAGCTGTAAACACGAATAATGGAGAGTACCGATTGGTAAATTGTGTGCCCCGGGTCGTCGAGGCTGGTCGCGGAACGAGCGTGCGCTCCCTTCACCCTCCCCTGTTTCGCTTGTCCTCTATGTTCCCCTATGCTTCTCTGGCCTCTGTCATTCCTCTTCACATCTCTCGTCCTATTTTCTCTCTCTCTCTCTCTCTCTCTCTCTCTCTCTCCCTCCCCTCTTCTGTCTCTCTGCTCGTGGACGCTGTTCCCTCGACACGAACCCGCGCGCCCCGAGCATGTATACCCCGATACCGACGCCGGCGCGTGTTTCAACAACCGGAAGACGGTGTTTTCGCTGTTCGTTGGGGCGAGTCGTCCTCTTAGCGACTGCACCCCGGCTCCTCATCGGTATGGAAAGGGTTGTTTCCGGCTGAGCGATAAGCGCGCCGTTAAAAGCTCCGGGAGATATTTATAAAGTATCCCATGGCATCTTTTTCCGCTCGCTCGCGGTATCGAGTGGCCGATCGATCCCTTTTATTTCATGAATTATTCAACGGGCAACGGTATTGTATCCGAGCTGTAGTTGTTGAAAAAGTTAAGAGGTGGGGGGGAGGGGGGAGGCGAAGGAATTGCAAGCTCTGCAGCTGGGGCGCGTTTAATCGCGGGCCTCAGCGAAGGCGATCGAAATCTCCGTCGACTTTAACGACAGCCCCCCGTAATTTCTATCGAAAACTGACGATTTTTGGACGTTTCTGTTGCAGCTACATGGACAACGCTCGCAAGCTGTCGAAGGCTTACAGGGACCGACCCGCCACCCCCGTGGAGACGGCAGTTTGGTGGACAGAGTACGTGGCTCGCACCGATAATATTCCCTATCTGAGGAGCGAGGCTACGAAGATGCCTTGGTGGCAACGTGAACTCGTCGATGTCACTGTCTTCCTGACGGCACTTTTGGCGCTCGCCCTCTATGCCGTCTATTCGGGGGTCAGTTACCTTCTCTGCAGTCGAAAGAAGAGAAAGGCTAGCTATAAACGGGTAACAAACAAGAAGAGGAATTGACGGTGACGTCATCTAGAGTACGAAAAGAATCATCATCGTTTATGGAAGTGCGACTCGGTGTTTTGGACATGTGAGCAGAGAGAAGAGCGCGAGTGCGGACGCTGTTTATAAACTAGTAGCGGAGGGATGATCTAGGCTGACCCGTAAGGGCATTAAGTAGTTACAGGACATTGTTTCGCAAGCTTTACGACCACGCCGATACCAGCCGTTTTACTCTCCCGCCACGGAAACAATCAATCGATCCTGTTCCGTGTCGAATCTCGCCGCGGAGGTTGCGTTTCGACAATAGCCAATCAGGCGAGCTTTTTATTCAGCCGTCGAGGAAACTCTGCCCGGGCTTGAGGGGGGGGGGGGGATAGCGAGAGCGGAGCGGCTCCAATAAATTAAATCATCAGCGTCCGGGGCCGGGTCGCGTGTTCGTAATTCTGATTACGGAACTCGAGACGGAAGTCCTCCACCGTAATTTTCGCGGGGCGCGCTCGTTGCCTCCAGTCCGTAGCGAAGAGCGAGGGGAGCGAGGCCAGTCGACGAGAGACAGACGGTGGCTGAAAAAAAGAAGCGACGAAGGCAGGGGTGGCGGGTGGAGGAGGAGTGGTTGGAACTGTTGGAAGAATGCTGGAGATGAGGAGGAAGGGGCGGAGAGAGCGAGGGGGGGGGGGAAGCAGCTTCGCGGGCATTACCCGGTATTTCCCAGGTGGCCGAGTCACCGACTGCGTCAACTGGCTTCTGCTCGCAGCCACGGCGAAGAGAACAACGGGCAACGACGAAGGCTTTGCCGGGACGAGGGGCTGTTGCATCGGTTCTCCAAGGCGAATGTGGAGGCTCGGAAGACGAGCGTTCCTCCGGTTGAAGAAGAAGAAGAAGAAGAAGGGACGAGGCGCAGACGTCGCCAACAAAGACGGATCGCGTCTACCGTCGCCAGATTAAACGCGGCAGGATGTTCCCGTTGGCTTTTCGTCCTCCGCTCCCCTTCCTCTTCCGCCCTGCATCGGCCTCTTTCGTCGTCCCGGATCCTCGCATCCGTGCCCAAGCAGCGTGAGAAACGGGGAGCGGCTCATAAAGATACAGCCGGCACGATAAACGCGGAATTCCGCGCGAACGGCGCGTCTCGCGGTTCGAGAACGAATCTCGCGAGATAAGCGCCTCGTGCTCGTCGTCCTCTTGCATTCGACATTGCTGCTGGGGATGCGCTTGTATTCTCGTTCGAACGATTCCCGATCCACTTTCTTCTCAGCGATGAATTTTTAGCATCGTTTCCATTGTCGCGCGGAAATACCGGAGCGATATAATCACCGGTATAATGCGATTCACCGATATAGCCGATTTTCGACAGCGGCGTACAGAACAGGGGGAGGGGAGGGTGGCACAAGGGGCAGGTGGTCCCCTGGCTTGTGAGAAAAAATCGCTTACTTGCAAAAACTGATCGTCATTAAGTTTATTCTAAATAAGTGAATATTTTTAAATTTCGGTTTTAAATTTTTTATTAGCCAAATTTGCACTACAAAATTTGTTGAAAAAAGCAAGAGGGCTACTCTACTCGCACCTCGTGTTTCAGGATTCGATTCGTCGATGCCATCGGCAGGGTTGCTTTTTCATTACTGTATTTTTCACATTACTGTATTTTTCATTACATAATCACATTTTTTGTTCAAATCACCCTACAGGTCGTAATTTTTCAGTAAACTTGACGCTTTTTTTTAAATTCTTCGCAATTAAATTAATAATAATAATAATAATAATGATAATAATAATAATTGTTTATTCCACAGTACACTTTCAATTTAGAAAATCTGCCTTTAAATTCGGAACCGGCGGCCAACAAACCCAACAGATACTGATCTCCTAAAAGTGCTGTATATTTCGGTAAATATAAAAAAATCAGCAACGAAATTTAAAATTCCGGCCGGGCAGATCGATAGAGAATACTGTGCTATTCAAGTCTAACTGTTATTTTTCTTTTCCTTTTTCTCTTTCTCGCTTTCTTATATATTTTTCTTTTGTAAAGTGTACCGTGCAATAAAGAATCATTATTATCATTATTAATTTAATTTCGAAGAATTTAAAAAGAAATCGTCAAGTTTACTGAAAAATTACGATCTGTAGGGTGATTTGAACAAAAAAATGTCATTATGTACCACTCTGCGCCCTTGCTACAGAAGATTTTCAATTACGCTCTCACCCTGCGTTTATGTACTGATGAAATATTGAGGCGTTCGCTTCTGCAAGCCGCCGACGCGTCGAAATGACGGTTCCTTTGGCCGTGACTCGTACTAGTCCCGTGCCATGCCGCGTGAAATATTTATCTGGCGATTCGCGGAACGTTATAGCGCGGGAAAGTCCGTGTCTGGTCCGGTTTTCCTCGGAATGATCAGTTGTCAGTGGAAACAGAGGTGCAGGAAAGTACGCGTGTTCCTCGGGTCGCTGCGGTTTTCCTCGATGCCGTTCTCCCCTTTTCCGACGTCTCGCGGACCGGTCGCTGTTGCGCTGGCAAACGTCGACAACGCCGGTCGAATACAAGCGGAGACGCTGGCGCGCGTGTAAAACTGAAACGATTCGATCGACGTTCCTTTGGATCGTCAAGATCCTGGTGTCTACTGTCCAGCGACGCGGAATGCTGTGTGCTTGCGAGACGGGAGGATTCCCGGGCGATATTTCCTATTCATTCGAAGCGAGATAACTGTCTTATCGATTCGCGCACTTCGTCCGAGCGTTTCGCGGAATATTCTGTAAACAGTATACTTCTACAGATAGGGGAGACCAGGGTAGATTGTAACAAAAACGTTTTCACAGTTTTTTCTCGAAAGTGTTTTCCTTAATCAGGAAATAATTATCGTGACTTACTACTTACGTATGTGGTGAAATCGTTGAGTGTAAGTACGTGATAAAATCTTGAACACTTAGACATCCAGCTTCATCTTAAACAAATCTGAAGCTTTCTTCTGTTTTATTTATTTAAATACAAGTATTAACACAAATACACATTTCCAAAAAATATAAATGAAAACACAGATCATTATTATACATTGTATATACATGAGTTAAACAATCATTGCATATTCATCCGATTCTATCAAAATCTTCCTCGCTTTCTTTACTTTTGTCTTTATACTTTTTTCTACTTTTTGGATTCTCGATTGTTCTGTTGTTCGTCTGGAGTATCTTTTTCCGGTGTGTCAGCAAACAGCTTGCTTTATCACCATTTAGAGTGGAGTAAGTATAGTAACATGTTACAATTCACCCCGAGCTTGAATTTTTGCGTTTTATCTCAGCAAACGAGAAACTAAACATCAAATCACTAAAATGCGTACACATTATAATAAACCAATGTGTACTGATTCGTTTGCGACAAAGAAGCAAAAATTGAAATAAAAGTGCTAAGACAACATTTACTTACGTGCTCGAAATACTAAAATTCTGTGCTATAAGCACAAAATGAATAAATAACGCTCGTTTGTGTCACTAAAACCGACGGTGCTAATATCGTCAAGCAGCTCTCGCATGCTGTGGGTTACCAAATTTGTCGTTCAATAGATTTTACTTGTTTTACAATTTACCCCGTGTTACAACCTCGCGTACCGACGTTGTATCTTGAGCGAATATAGTGTCGAGTTTAGATACGTGGAGAAACAAAATCTGCTTCACTTTAACCAGTGACGCACTGAGGATTTAATCTTTGGGGTAGCCGAGTCGAGGGGATAGCAATATTTTTTAAGCGAATTCAATAAAATTCATTAGGCGATTATACACTTTTATTTAAAGAATAAAATCCAGTTTCCTTTTCTTTTACAAAGCTCTTGAATTACTTCAGTCCTGGTCAGCTAAATCTCCTTTGTCATTTTTCTCGAGGGGTTGCCACGACCCCTTGACCCCGCTCTCAGTGCGCCACTGACTTCAACACTCGAAAGCTGCTTCCTTCGCGAATAAAATGAAAGGAGAGTCAGACCCGGGGACGCGCGACACTGCGCGCTAAGGGTTTACCATTCCGCGGACCGATAATGTGTGCCGATGTCCAAGAATGGGGCGCGGTGGCGACGGAAGTTCGACGGGGTAGCTTCAAAGGGAGCTTCCCTCGAGCAGTACGCCCCGTACGGACGGCAAGCTTTTTAAAAAGCGCCTCCTAGCTCGCAGGAAGCTGGAGGGTTGGTGGCGGCTGAGAGGGGGTGGCAGGATTGTCAGAACTGCCAAAGAGGAACGTACTTCCGGCGATACGGCACTTTTTTTCTCGGCGTAATGGAATGTAAAGTTCCCGATTAAATTGCGTCTTTAAGCGATCCTCGGCGCGGAGATGTTTCTTGTGAAAATACAGCCAAAGTAACCGAGGAATATCGGTGGCTAGTCTCTAACGATCCTCTCTCTCTCCTGCCTAAGGGAACTTCGAACCCGTTGTCGCAAAGGGACAGTGGAAGCGTGGCTTCTCAAACGTTGTTGCCACAGAAAATATTTTTCAATTATTCCTACGCGCAATACGATCGTCCGCGGGGAAACCCCTCGCGAGGACTGAGTGTCAGCGCCAATGGAATTGAACGAAGGGCGCGTTCATTGTAACGAGTCGGGAGGGCTGAAAGCAGGGCCCTGTCTGCGTTCGCGCCGCGTCATTTCGCGCTCGCTTTAACTTGCTCGATCGAACGACGAGCGCGAGACTCGCCCTTTTCCACGCGAGAGACGCGCCTCCAGAGGGTTGCTCTTCCACGTGGGCCAGGTGAAACGGAACAGGGCTCGGCTGTCTATCGCTCGCGAGCGTAGATAGGCCACGTAATTCTGGCCCCCGTTGCGTTCGCCGAAACGAGGGTGCAAGGAGCCTGGGGTGGAAACTCAGTCAGCGAAAACGGAGGGAAAATTAGGGGATATCGATGGGAGGGACGTGATCCCGACACTCCCTGGCGTTCCCTTGTCCTCTGTCGACCTCCTGTTGATCGCTCCTCCGCCCCGCAAGGTATTCCCGCGGCGAACTTTAATCCGTTCCCCTCGGCCAGCGTGGCTTTCACCGGGCCAGCGGTAACAATTCTTTTTGCCTTGCGAGGCTTTATGGCGCGGATGTTTTTTTTCCCCCGGCGCAGGAACGGCCGAAACTCGCGGACGAGTGGATGAAATTCCCGAAAAAGCACCGTCACGCGTTGCACCGGCTTTCGGCCGCCGTGTACCTACGCGGAGACCATTTTTCAAATTCACTGCATTCCGCGGCCATTCGACGGCTGTTTTTCGAAAGCTTCGCTCGATGCACGCACCGGGGAATGCTGCGTGCACGCCGCGCCATATATCTGCGACGCGGTTGCGTATAAATAAAGAAGCAACGAGTGCCGGCGAATTCGCGGCCAGCGAGCTTCCAATTTTTCTTCGGAGCAAGGGGAGCAGTGGCGCCGTCTCGATTCCGCGGTGAATTGCGGGGCGGTCCGTGTTTCATCGGCGAAGGGGCACGGTTGAAACGCATTCTTTCAGCGTGATTTCAGGTCAAGTGATATCCCGGCATCCGGGGGGGAGAGCGCGCAAGCCTCGGCAAGAATCCGGATTTAATTAAGCTAATTAAATTCCGGATGAACGTGCGTTCGCCGGTAACTGCAAACTAGCGCGGGTAACGCGTAACAAATGGATGGAATCAACGAAATTAACCGGAAGTCGAGGGGCCCTCCCGACTGTCTATCGTGTAACGTACAATCTACCAACCCCCTCTCGAGGGAGCCCGGGCGAGAGCGGTATTTATTCATATTTTGTAATGCGATTCCGTCCGCGGTCGCGGGAGTAGAATTCCAATATTTACGCGGCCCGTAATCTAATTTAAATGCAATTCCTTCGCGTTCTCCCAGTTTAAACATCGCGATGCCTTCCCTCCCTAGACCGCCCCCCCCCCTCGTCCACGTCCCCGCGGAGGAACTTTTCCAATTAGAGCAACGTTTTTCTTTAATTTCGCTGATTGACCGCGCCGTCTCGCTGCGTCGAGCAGGCTGGCTCCGCCTGCGGGTTAGTCGCGGCTGCGGGCAGCGCGAGATCCACTTCCGCGGACTCGAAGACGAGCCGAGTGGGTAGTACCCTAGCAACGGGTACCGCTGTCTATTAAAATGTAAATCCCGATCCCGAGGGGGGCAACAGGTGCACGATACACCGTCTCCCGCTCCTTTCGCGCTCCTCCATCGACACATCCTCCGTTGCTCGCCACCCTCCCGTCGTCCCTTTCTCGGCCCTCGGCTGGCCATCCCGCCGACTTTTCGCAGCGGCCAGCAATTATCTGGGTCGACTTACAAGGGAGCATCCCCAACTCGGAAATTCAAAAATTTCTGAAACTTTGTGAATACGTAGGGAATTTCATCCTGAATATAACGGATTTTTGTTCGCTGCCCAAATTCACTCTAAGCGGGTGTAATTGACCCCTGAAAATCCGGTTATTTTCCAATTTTAACTTGTGAACTATAGAATATTTTTTCCCAAAATGATAGATCTCATTAAAAGAAGTAACTTTTGTCTTGAAACTATTTTTCTATCTCTTGCAGTTCGCGAGTAATTACACAAAATCGGAAAATCGCCGAATTTTCAGGGGTTAATTTCAGCCCCTCCGAGTGAATTCGGGCAGCAAACAAAAGTTGCGCTGTAATCAGGAGAAAGTCCCCTACGTATTAACAAAGTTGCAGAATTTTTTGAATTAACGGGTTCGGGATCTTCCCTTGTCAGAAGCGCTCGCCAGCTGAACGACCCTATTAAAAGCGGATGGAAAGGGGGGCTGGTACGAAATAATTTATTCGAGCATCGTCCGAGGGCACCGTGGAATTCCCAGCCGCGTGATTCGGGCCCCGAGCTCGCGCGGATTCTGCGCGCCGTCCCCGGCAATTGTTCCAGCGCCAGTTTTTAATATTTCGAACGGACCGGAGGCCGTCACGTCGTCCAGCGAGGAATTAGTCGAACGCCGGGCAACAGGTGCCTTCCGCGGGGAGGGGCGCGGAATCGTCGAACTCGTTTGATTTTTGACGGGCGTCGGGTAACGCGACAGCGAAAATGCCGTGACGCGCACGGCTTTGAGCGGAAGTCCGTGGTCGAAGATTAACTGGACGCCCTGGGGGGGTTGGTGGTCGCGCGCAATTTGCTAGAATAGGCGGGAGGTGGGGGTGGGAAGGGTCGTAAACGTTCCTTCGGCCATTAGAGGGCAACGTCTCGCGAAAATTCAGTTCGTTAACCGAGGACCGAACGACTCTCGACCGACCCACCCGCACACTTTCAAGAAGTAAGTCGCCTCGGAAGGGGGACTGGCTCTCTGCAGCCGAGCTCTGCCGGCGAGCTCACGTCGATCTCATCAAGGAACGTTTGTAGAGCGAGCAAGCCACTGGCGGCCACCGAGACCACACGTTACTCGTGGCTCCTCGAAAAGGACTTGGTCGTTTTCACCCCGTCGTCCTCTCCTCCCCCACAGCTCCCTTTCCGTCGGGACTGTTTATTCGAGAAACGCCACTTCGGAACGAGGCCAAAGGAGCACGGGGGGGGGGGGGGGTAGCGCGGAGGGGGTGGCCGGGACGTACTTTCGTCGTGAAGGAGTTGGCCAAGGTGAAGGGACGACGAAAGGGGATGGTATTAGGGGTCGAGCAGTCTGACTGTGAAGAGCATCAGCCAACCTCTCCTTTCGTGTTGGCTGGTTGTTAGCGTCGAATGGAGAAGTTAGAGATTGCTGGTGGAAAGAGTCGCGTGCATCCAGCTCCGCTCTGCTATCCAACCCCTTCGCCAGCGTCGCTCCTTCCGTGGTATTCCGTCGGTCAGGGTATAATTTGCGGTACGCGTTAAACAACCCCCTCCATCCCCAGCCTCCCGCTAGGCAACTTTATGTCTGGAGATTAGCCGCTCCCGCTTGCCGCCCGAGATTGCACCTTCCGCCTTTATTTCGCCTTTACCTCGCCTTTATTTCGCCCCTCCTTCCCGCGACGGGGAACAAACGATCGTCATTCCGGGGAATATGGGTCCGGCGCGATGTTTACGGCGAGCTGATTCTCTATGGAACGGCCACAGCCTATGGAAGCTCCCGGGGGGCTTTGAGATTCGCGAGAGAAGAGCCGGGGAATCGTGTTAATTCGACGGGAAGCATCTGACTCGCGATCTAAAGATTCTATCGTCGGACTTGAGATGCTAAAGTATCCCCTCCTCCTCTCTAACGTCGTGGAACGTACGCCCGGTAAAGGGAGCGACCGCAAATTTTCACAGGGGTTTGAGAAGACGGTATCGCGATCAGGCAGCCGCCAGGGAGAATTCCATTCTGCCGGTAGGGTCTGGGAAAGCTGGCCGAAAAGAAAATCGCCCGGGCGATGCGTTTCACCGCTTATGGACGGCTAAGTCGCTTACCTCCGACCGGGCGAGCTCTCGATATCCTCGATACCAGAAATAGCCGCGGGGGCTGCTGGCCGTGGAATCGATTCCGGAGCCTTGCTGACACGGGGGATTTAACGACGTTTCCAAAAATTCCGTGGCCCATTGATCCCACCGTTACTGGCTTGTCGCACGAACCATCTACGGCTGCCGTGGACCCACGGTATCACTATTTTGTCGGGCAGCCGGTAAATTTCTTTTCCGGCTGGTCGGGCGAATTACGCCGCGAGACGTATCTCGATAACTCGAATCGCGGCCGCTCGGCGGACGCGCGCCCCTAAATAAAATATTCCACGGCGGTATTGACGGGGGCTATCGGCGTTTATCAACGGTTACAAAGTGCCTTTGCAGCTGGTTACACCCGGGCGTAGATTCCGCCCGCCCCTGCGACTATTTCATTTTCCTTCGCTCTCTATTGTCTCTCCCCTCCCGCGGGAAGCTTGTTTGTCCCGTGCGCCTGATCGACGGTAAATCGACGGCGACAGCTATTCGCGCGTCGATTACCAAACGAGAATTGATCGAAAGAGCTCGGCTCGGTACAAGGGGGTTAGCCGTGGTTTTATCGATCTCGTTTTAAGCCGCTAGCCTTGAACAGCCCCCCACACCCGTCGCGATAATTGACGGAACCAGGAAGGCCGCGCCGCCATTGGCGACTTCCGACCCGTTGGTGGCTCTGAGGATTGCTCTTCGAGGCTCGATTGCCTCCTCGCGTGGAAAGAGGTTCCGGTAGATTGAGGACAATTTCCTCGCCACGGAGGCAGGGCTACGAGAGGGAGTTTGTTACAGCCTAAGATCGGGAAATAATTACTCTGTCTCTGATGGAATTGGAACGTCAGCGTGGCCATCTCGAAGGGGCTCTCGATCTCGGAAGAATCACCGGCGGAATGAAAGCTGACGGTCTAGAGAATGCCCACGGCCCCTTCCGTCTCAATTAATACGTGTTTAGCCAGCGTGCTTCGCTCGGTGTTTTCCCTCGCGCGATCAACGACCAGCAGGGGGGGGGGGGTTGGTTGCATCGCGGAGCGGAAACGTATCGCGGAGAAGCGAGGAGAGACGTCTGAAAGTCGTCGGACGAGGTTGGCGGGGGGTGGGGGAGAAGGTGAAGAAGGCGGAGGAGGCGCAGCTGCACGGGGAGGCGGAGAAGGTGGAAAAGGAGAGAGATTCTGCTTCCGGCCACCGGGGAATTACTCGGTCGAACCGCTTCGTCGAGTTGAAAATCGTAGACGAGACACGAGAAGTAAGGTCGCCCCGTGAAGCGTAGTCTCTTACGTGTACGTGCAGGGGATGCAGCGGGTTCGCGGGGGGGGGGGGGGGGCGAGGGGGGCGCGTGTGCAACGGGGGAGGTAGAGGGGAGGACGAAGGGTCGAACGGGAAAAACAGACACGCGAGGACGAGGGTGGAAGGCAGAGGGCAGCCTGTGGGGGATGAGAGAGGCAGGATACAATAAAAGGAGCGTGTCCTTGCTCCGAAGCTAACCTCCTCCTCGTGTCTTTGCCCTCCTGGCTCTTTTCTTCTCGCTTGGAAGCTTCTTCCCTCCGTCTTCTCTCTCTCTCTCTCTCTCTCTATCATCCACCCTCTCGCCCTTCGTTTGGCATGTTCTTACCTCCGTCTTGCTCGATCCTTCCTCCGCCTTCTTTCCACCCTTCCACTCTGCTACGCTCCCTTCTTCGCCCCCCCCCCTTCTACCTCCTCCCTCGACCGCGCGCTGTCCCTTTCTCCCTACACTCCGCCCCAAACTTGAATCCAATTTTCCACATCACATCCCGCAAAAGTTACTCCGCGGCGCTCGGCAGGGCAGGAAGCAGCGCGACGTAGCTACGACGGAACATTTTTATCTTCCCTTTGCCTCCAGCCGGAGTAAAACAATTTCGGAACATATTGCCCGCTACGGCCTTCTCCGACCGCCACCCCGGCCCACCCTCCCCCCTCTCCCGTTATTTGACTCTCATGGAAGACGTAATAACGCGTGTACCACCCTCCAGGACGACGCTGTTCCCTTCGGTTACCAGGCTTCCGCGGCGCACAAATTCGCCGTCCTGCCGATGCCCAACCGATACGGAAGACCTTGAACCTGCGCCTCGAAACCTGGCCGCAATTCTCTTGCACCTCGCCCCTCGCCCCCCTACGTCGACTTACCTCTCGAACGCCCCTTCGACGTTGCGGGGCGTAAGTTAGCCAGTTACACACCGCCACCCTTCCACCCTTGGAAAGTTTTATAGTTGGCCGCGTTCCGTTTCCACGGAACTTGCGGAGTCTCACCCCTCCCCGTAAAGGACGTGGTCGTAAAAAGGGCTCACGGAGGAAAGTTAGCGATACCAGGGTGCGCGGCGAGGTGGCTTGTCCACCGATTGGCGCAGGTGTTTTAATAGGGTGGCCCTTCGTCCTCGCCTTCGTTCGCGCTTTTTCCGTCGCAAATCCTGGTTTACAGGGGCGTGTTACGCGGCTGGCGAGGCGGAAATGAGCGGGTCGTGTTGAGTTTTTAGTAGCTGGTCAGAAGTCAGCGGGGAGGGTGAATCGTGGAATGAAAGTCGGCGGCTTTAAGGGGAGGTTCCGGTTTAGAGCCCAAGAAATAGGTGATCTTTAGGAATTAATTAGAGGAAAACTACTATATATAATTTAATGGGACTTTTTGCATTGTATTAACCCTTCGTAGTCACACGGGGTGTATTGTACCCCAAGAGCAATTTTTTATTTGAAACGTCGCATCGTTACATCTTCCAAAGGGGATTTATCGCAAAAAATTTTTAAAAATCGGTATTTTCCACAACGATGGAAAATCGCTCATTTTCAAATACAAATTTGATCATATAAAAATTTACATTTCTAGAAAAGACTATTAGACCATGACTGTATCAGTATTACGAATGTAGAATTATCACTAAAAAGTTAAAAGATTCAAAAATACGAAAATGGTAAATCAAAAAATGATGCTGGGGTACAGTGAATCCCGTGTGACCAATTTGTGATTGTAAGAAGGTGTGACCGCGAAGGGTTAAGGATGTCTTAGATTATAGAAATATACTTTTTGTTTTTTTATTAATCATTGCAGACGGCATTGGGGAGTCGTTAAAAAATTCATTCAAAAGGTATTATCCGACTCGACTGAAACTTTATTTATTTTGAAGAATATACTTTTGGCTAGGGGCAAACCAGAAAAATTACAAAAATTACATTTTTCTTTTAGAAAATAACGACACTTGAAGTTTGAAATCACTTTTTCCCTCAATTTTTCGTCCTTTCAACGCCTTTGAAAATTATAAATTTTTAATTTTTTGTAATTTTGTTTAGTTTCCCCCTAGCCAGAAGTATGTATTCTTGAAAATAAAAAAAGTTTCCGTCGAATCGGATAATAACTTTTGGAGGTACAGGTCCCACCGTTTTGAGAACACTGTTTCGAGAAAAACGCGTTTAAAGTTTTACCCATGCCCATGCATTTTCCGCTACTCAAGTGCCTATAACTTCGGGAATTTTCCGAAATTCAACAAATCCTTTTAAACACGTATTCCTAAAAGGTCGAACATTCGAAGAATGAAATAAAAAAATCGACTTTTAGACCGGAAGCTCCCCTTAAGTGCGACGGTGTGCAGCGGCGGCAGTGGTAAATTCGTAATCTTGAAGCTTATCAAGGATGGCGTCGGCGAAGTAGTATTTTTACGACGCGGGCGGAGAAAGGCGCGTCGAATTGTTCCGGGGAGGCTCGCGACGAGGACCCACGGGAGAAGCTCGAAATTGCGGTCGTCGCGGAATATAAATTAATTTGTTAAGATCTACCCTCTTCCGCGGAGAAGCATCCCCAGCCGGCGTTAATGCCGGAGCAACGTTGCGCCGCGCTCCCCGGACGGCGATCCTTTCACGCCCCCGCGGACCCACGGAAATTTATGCCGACGATTTTTATTCGAATTAGAATTTACGTCCCCGAAATAGAACGTCGCAGAACGTCGGTAAGAGAAAGTAGGGGCTCGCTGTCCGATTAATTAAGGGGGACGCTTCCGCGCGGCGTGTAACGCGTGTAACGACGTTTTGTGTCGGGAGTGGATTGTGTTTCTGCCTGTTCTCGCGCCTGCACACGCTTCGAGTTGAAAATCTCCTACCCTCGGTGGCCTCCCTCCATCCCCCCCTGTAGATTCTTCTTCGTTGGCCGAGATTACGAATGCCCGAGCGGTTTTCTCATTTAAAGTTCACTTCCCTCCCGCACTTAATTAACGCGCGGCATCAGAAGGCAGCCTGAATCTGCTTAATTGTCTATTTAATTACGCTGCACGCATTATAGCCGAGCCGTATCAGTGGCCGTACCGACCGCCGCATACCTACCTTTTAATCCTATTTCCATTTTCTTGCCCGCCCCGAGCTCCCTTTTCGCTTTCTCGCATCAACGGTCCGGTATTTCGCAAAGACGATATTAAATGGATCCCTCATCTCCTTGGCTTAATACATAAGCTTCTTTTTACGTCGAGGTCTTTGTATATTAATGCCACGGTTCTGTTGGCCCGCGACGAGTCCTCTAGGGAGTACGCCGGATATATCGTTTGGCTACTCCACTGAATCGTCTGCTTCCCTGCGTAAACACGCAGTTAGAAGTGTCATTGAGTTATCAGCCGAGTTCGGATCTTCCGTAATCGCGCATATTATCGCGAGTGATTACTCTCTGTCAGACACGAGCACGATAGCCACCCCTTTTTCCACGTCACGCGACCAGGCATCAATGAAAGATCGTTCGCTCGACATTCCAGCCCCATTGATCCACGCGTCACTGTATTACCGTTTCGAACGGCACGGAGGAGAGTCCTCTATTTCTCCCGTGAACCTCGACGGCGGCCGGTCGTTTCCGGGTAATCGCCGTTAATACGTTGTATTCGTTCGTTGTCGTGACTTTTTCGCCGTAAAGCGGCCGAAGTGGTGTGGTGGTGGGGGGGAGGGGGGCCGCGTGATCCAGTCGGAAGTATGTGTTCCACGGCGGATAGGGCAGATACTTATCGAGGCGATTACCGTTATTGCACGAACGTGCCCCTGTACCAGCCAGTGGCATAACCCGAAGAGCTTTTCCGGACTCGGGGGCCACTTACAAACTTGCGCGAGACACTTTCAATGGAGATAAATGAAAATGAGTTCCTTCACCTGGGGGCGAGCGCGACGCCCCGCCGTCCCTCGGTCTCTTCAATATGTATCAGCCGAATATTAAATTTCCCGATCCCTCCTCGATCCATTAATATCTGCCCCCTTTGATATTCGCTTACGAAACAACGCTCGCCATCCTCGTAGCTCGTGCCTCGTTAAAAAGGAGATAGTTCTCTTACATCTCTGCCTCGTTGTCGAGATTCGAGTGCGCTGTAAAGACTCGAGACAACCAGCACGGGGGGGGGGGGAGGGGATACCTTTCGCGGCAAAAATTCCCTTTTGATTCGTCTGCAACCCCTCACCCCCCAGTTCCTCCTCGCGGATACTCTCTTTAATATCGCGATTGTCCCGCGGCGTCTCCGTCTCTCTCTCGGGAAAAGCGATCCACCGACGGGGTAGGTAAACGACGGAGCAGACGGCCCGGTCTATCGGCGGGGTGCACCGGCGCAGATAAGGTTCGCGTAATCAGAATTGCAAACGACCCTTTACGTCTAATGCTAGATTAAAAGTAACCGTTTAGCGGCGCCGGGCGGACGTAAATATCGGTGGTGGCGGCGCATCGGTGCACCGACGTCGATGGGATCGATACGAGACTCTCGTTTCTTCGATTACCGCCGATTTCCAACGCGACCGGGGGACAGTCGTCGGGAGCCAAGGAATTTCTTTCGACGTTCCCGTGCCTCGCGGCCACGGCGAGTCTCCGAGAAACTCGCGAAAGAGATGGATGGAAGACGGTGGGGCTGGTGAGTGCCGGCGACGAGTAGAATGGCCCAGTATCGGGCCAGACGCTGGCGTATTCGTCGCCCCGTCTACTCCGTCTCGTATGCGAGAAGCGTGCGAGATTACCCCGCGACGCAGGTGAGCAAATATTGGCTCTCGTACGAGTCGGTTATACGGTGCTTATGTACCCACGGGTTTTCCGCTTGCCAACCACCCTTCCGCGCCCTCGCCAAGAAGACGCTCCACTCGTGCCGTCCTCGCGGCCGCTAGGACGGCACCCTTTGATCGCGCAATTACGAGACGTCGATCTCATCGGGACCCTCTCCCCCGGAGCGGAACCTTTTTCTGCCCTTCCGCGAGGTTTTAATGGATCGGTATCGCGCGGTTGGTTACCATCGAGGATTTTATTCTCCTGGTGCGGAGATCACGAAATACCAGAGGTTCATAGAACGCGCACGACTTTTTAATCTTCAATCACTCGCAACATTCTGGAATTACATCTTCGGGGTCGTTAAGAGCGCAGAGCACACGGTGCCCGATCTAACGCAATTAATGCTCCCCGAAGCGACGGGTAAATTGATTGCGATATGAATCGATTTCCCTCGGTCGCCGTGTCCCGTTCGCCTTTCTTCCAGCTTGATTTAATTACGCGTCTCCCGTCTCTTCGGAGGTGGGGCTCGAGTTTCTCTCTTTTCCCATGGACCTCCACCCCCCCCCCGAGCTCGCGGAAAGGGGTCACCGTTCGGTCGAAAAAAGCTCGGGCAACTCGGAATCCCTCGCGCGCGCCGCGTCCTCCAGGGACTCCCCTCTGTCCCGTTCGAACGGAAACTTGGAGAACGTTGGACTTGCCGCTGCACACGCGTCGCTCCCTCGACGCTTCGTATTTGTGTAATCGGTAGTTCGACCGGCTCGCCGGCTCCCGTTCGTGGAAATCCAACCAGACAGTGAAACGATTCTCGCGGTTCGCGCTGGACCGCGTCCAGTCGGCGGCAGATAAGGAGCAGACGTTAGCTTCCCTGGAAGAGCCGAGAATCACGGAGGAAGCCTGCCAAGACCACTCTTCCTCCGCTTCCGAAGCATCAGACGCCCGTACACCCCATCTTTAAACCGCGGCAACGCGCATACTGGAGACTCACGGTGCGTCGCGCCACTTCCTCTTCGAGCTATCCGCTTCTACGTTATCGAATATCCTCCGTGGCGGGAATTCCCGCACGATACTTATCCACCGTCTGCCCGTGCCGTTTACCAACTCTTCCGGGTACACTCGACAGCTTCGTCGCCGAGATAACCAGAGAAAGGCACCTTGTAATTTCCCTCCGTTCGGAAGCACCGTCCCTTCCATCGGCCCTCTAAAACGCACATCGCGAAACGTACGAGCCCAGGAGCGGACCGCGCGATTATTACATTCCACGCGGACGTATTTCGCCGTGGAAGAAGATTCCGCGCTCGGGACCTGGGCCCTCCTACCCGTACGCGTGTTCCCCGGTCGCCGTGGGCTCCGTTTCGAGACGTTATTTCAAGTATGCGAGTTCCATCGTCTGTCTGTCGCGTTGGCCCCTCCCCCCCACCCCGGTTTCCCGAGTCTGTCGGCGGCGTGGCCGAGGGAAATTTCTCCCGGGCCGATATTGGTTTCCGCGGTGCACGTAATGTCTCTCGACGATACGTAGCGCAGAGCCCGCGGGGGTGCGGAGGGGCGGGCGTGTAACTCGAGGCTGGGCGAAACGTCGCGTTCCACGGATTTCGCGTTTTCTCGTCGTAGTCCGCGGAACAGATTGCGTTCGCCCCCACTCCCCCTTCCTCCGCCCCCCCCCCCCGTTCGCCCCATGCATTCAATTTCGCGAGAGGATGCATCGCGCGGCGTTTGGCAGCGCTCCCTGCGGTCTCCCCTGCTCGTTACTTTCTTGGGAAGCGGGAAGGGAGCGGGGTGGAATGGGGGAGGGCTTCTTGCACGGCGCCACGGTACCACCCCTCCTCTTCCCTTCCCGACCGGATACTTTCTATCGTGCGGTAAACGCCGGACGTGGCGGAGATCGTTCCGTGGCCGCCAAGCAGATTTATCGAGGCTCAAGCTCGCCTGAAGATCGCCTCCCCGCTCGGCGACCCCCTTGGCACGATCGACTGTCTCCCTGTTCTTCAATTCCGACCTCGTTCTCTGGCCGATTGCAGACCGCCAACTGGCTGATTTATGGCGGTTTAATTCTACTTCGGAGGGAGCCCTTCGCGGTGTGTCTGGCCATTGTGTTACTTTGACTACTGCCGAAGCGATGGAAGTGATTCCGTTGGATGTAAGTGGTTAGCGGATGGGCTCATGGGTCTTTATATTAGTCTTCATGGGTTTCAATTGTGATTAACAGTATTGTGAGTCCGGGAGAGTTCGACCACTTTTTGGAAAAGAAATTGTAGCATCGTTGTTTTTTATAATTTTGTCGTTTTATGTACATTAAAGCAAAGCCCAAGTAATTTAGAGTATATATAAATTATAGTGTGCGATAATTTCAAATATTTATTTTCATTTTCAACGAAAAACATTGGCACTGCAAATGCTCGGTCTCACCCGCATGTCGGGGTTAGACCGTCCACCCACTACGGGTAATCAAGGGAGCGATCGACCACCTTGTCAAAAAAAATTAAAAACGAATACATACGTATTGTTGGTGTTACACTGTAGTTATATGCATATTATATCCCCAATATCGGAAGAGTGTAAATAGACTTACCTGTCTTTCAAATATCACCACCACTGTCACTTGGTCTAAAAACTTTCAGCCTCGCATAAAGTCTTAACTGTATCTTATAATTCAAATATGGATTTGTGACAATGGTCAATGTGAGATAAACAACAAGCGTCTTCATTTCATTTGTGTGAATGACACACAGTGCCCTATCTTGCGTCAGTCTTAAAATATCAACACTGGCCGGACTGTCCCGGTGGTCGAACTCTCCCGGACTTACCCTGCGTACTGCTGTCTTTCCCCCGTCATCCCGCAGTTCTTAACGCAGGTAAAAGTTTCCCCCTCGCGTATCCCTTGTGCGAGCAGTCACCGGTGCTAGACACTTCCACGGAGCGGCCGTCCAATACACGTTCCACGAGTTCCTTGAAGACTGTCGCGAACTGTTCGAAACGTCGTTCGATCTCATTCGATACAGACCTGCCGCGTAACTTCTGTAGAATTGTGGGGCTTCAGGGCGAGACGTGTCGGGAGAGAGCCGCGAAACTTACGAGTTCTCCATATTCATACGTCTCCTCCGTTGTCCGCTTTTTCTCCAGAGCCTTCCCCTGTCTTCTTTCCCTTCTGTCACTCGCGGCCTGCGTCGAGTGAGCCGCGGTACCAAGGAACAGTCGGTCGAAAAGCCACGGCCCGCCAGAATTAAGAAACAACCACGAACTTTCCCTCTTTTTTTCACTCAGTTCAACGGCGAAGCTCCGCCGTCCCCTGGCTGCCTCCAATCAGTCCCGGGGATCCTGGTCCCGGGATTAAAAGGAATCCCAGAGGCCAGAAGCTGCCCGGGCTCGCGAGAGGGCCCTATCGAGCCCTTGTCCGCGTAATTGGCACTTTGGAGCGGCGCGAGACCGACAGCCGGTGTAATAAAACGCGGAGGATCGAGCCGGGAGCCGCTATTGAAAGATTCATCGCCCGCTGCCATGCGGCCTTTGAACCGAACTTTTCTCAGCGGCCGGCCTTCAAATGAGCCGTCGAGCTAAATGGCCACTTGTACGCCCCGCGTTCGCACACCCTCCCGGAAGAATAATCGATCGGAATTCTAATCAAATTGCAATCTTCCTGCTTCCTCGCCCGTTGCCTTTTAACAGCCACGGCGCCGGCAGCTCGCGCAAAGAACGGGATTAGCAACCCCCTCGGCGCATGTAGCAGCAACCAAAGAGTATATTAACTCTCTGTTTCCCTTGCCTTCGGTACTTGACGCGATAATTTCGCTGTTCTCGCGCCGGGCCGCGCGTTTCGCCGCCGTGCTCGGCGCGGCGCGTTTAATCAGCTTACGCGCCCGGTGTTTTTACAGGCAGGCCGTTGAGTACTCGGCAAACTGGTGTAACGAAAGAGAAAAAGCGGGAAAAAAACGCGCGGTTACGATCGGGGCGGGAGGGAGGGAGGGAGGGCGGACAACGTTGACGCGCGTCGAATAATCGTGGCCCCCCCTACGGGTTTGTACAGAGGTACCGAGGCGTGCCTCTTTACCAGAGCCGCCTTTTTATACCGGAGGCCGTAAAAAGGGCGGAACGAGTAACGCAGGAAGCGCCGTCGAAGAGTAACTCGCACGATATTTGCTCGCCCTGCGCTCAGTCCGGTCTCCCGATGTTGATTTTCATCGTAAAACGAGCAATTGAACCGCGCTCGCCAGACTTCATAAAACCGCCTGCCCGCAACGGGGGGAGGTATGGTGGGGGTTGGGGCAGAGAGATCTCCAGGGCGAGAAGGGAACGCGGATGGATCCTCCGCTGGCAGAGGAAACAAATTAGCGGGCCTGTTTTAATAAAATAGACCCATGCAAACCAGCTCCCCGGTGCTTCAACAGAGGGAGAGCTTCGCGGTACCCTGCAGGCTAAGAGAAATATCCGTTAAATCCGCGGTCCCTTTATCGGTATCCGTGGAAGCTCGACGCGTCGAGAAGCTCGTTAAAACTTGTCTCTCGGAGGCGCGTGCGTTAATCGATACACTCGATCGAGGCTTGTTTATGGTGATTTAGAAGCTCTGCGAGCCTTGGGCTTTGTCTCTCGACACGCTTCGAAGAGATTCGCCTGGAGAGGATTCGCCTCTCCTTCACTCTCTCTCTCTCTCTCTCTCTCTGAAGCTCTCCACCGAGCTCGCGAGGGGGAGAGAGGTATTATTGCGCGGAAGGAGGAAGCGAAGTTATCGCGGGAAGGAGGTCAACTTCTTTGGAGGAAGCTTAAAAAATTCAGCCCCTGACATTCCGCCGCTCCGAAATATTTGGAGCGCAGTGCCGGGGGCGCAGACGGCGGCCCGCCGGCAGCTGGAATTCATTTATCGCGGGAGGCGGCGTGGCACTTAATCACGCGACCCTTTCGTCGGTTTCATTATCCCCAGCGCCTTATCGTTTCATAAAGATATTAACTCGCGAAGTCGGCGGCTGGCGAGGGGGAGCGGAGCTTTACGAGGATCCCCGGGGCGTCTTATTGAAATCAGCGGGGCAGAAAATTTCCACGGGTCTGTGTGCAGGCTCAACAGCTGCTGAATTAAGCGGACCGCTGTGTATTTCGAGGGGGGTGGGGGCGGGGCGGGGGAGGGTTGAAGTTGGGGAGCGCCGCGGGCCAGGTAGCCACCAGTACACAACCGTCGAAACTTTCGCGATCGAACTTGCGCGCCGCTGATCGGGAAACTGTGACATGTCGGCGGCCATGCTGGATGTTCAGGTTCGGGCAGCTGGTAACTGACAAAGCATCTGGAAGTCGCGGGATGTTTGAGTGGAAACAGGGACACCGGATTCTTTCAACGGGATCCGCCGGTAACCGCACGTCAAATAAAGCACTCGATAAACGGAATCCGGTATCGGGACAACAACCGCGTCGCCTAGTTATTCGCATCGAGAAATCTCGACGGAGAAAAAAGAGGGAGGGAGAGAGAGAGAGAGAGGGGGAGGGTCGGAGTAAAAGAGACGAGCCCTCGATGGAGATCGACGAACTTGCGCGCTCGAGATCGTCGATCCCCGCGGCACATTGTTTCCCCCGGAACGCGACTATTCCCGGGGCTCTCAGGAAGCGCGCAATCCCCGACGAACTTCCGGTAATCGTGTGCATTCGCGGAGAGCCCTCGTCGAGGAGCGCGGAACGGAGAAGCGGAAGGCGCCGAGGTCTGGGCGAGAGAGACGGGCAGACGGAAACAGTTGAGAAACGAGAATGAAAGAAAAGGGTTGAAGGGAGACAGACGGTTTGCGAGGTGGAGGTAGCGTAGGGGGATGGAGCCGGGGAGCACGAGAGAGGATTGTTGAGCTGGGGAACCAGCAGAAGCGGAGCGGGCACACGCAGCCGTGCGGCTGCATACACACGTGCACACGCTGGAATCGCTTTAATCGACGCGGCAGGTAATCGTCGCCGAAAGTAATTTACTCGCACGCGTGCCGCTGACAAAGCCGGCTGTTCGCGACGCTCGGTACACATTTTAAAATCTAATTGCAAATCTAATTAAAAGCGGCTCGCAAGGGCTCGTTCAGGGCATCGATTCGCTAGAATGGTTCTGGGATGCAGGGGGTGGCAGCTGTTTGTACTTTGGGGGCTGATGGGTGTGCAAGACGTTGACGAAGGTAGTTGAATATTTAAATGATTCCGTGCAGGTGATTGTGGATTGTACTGTCGAGTTTTCAGAGGCGGGTGTATCGGTAAGGAGATAAGGTCAACGCTAAGACGGGCATGCTATCTACTCCGAGTTTCTTAAGGGTGTATAACCGTTTGAAAGTGCCGAGAATTGGACTTCTTTTCTACACATTTTCGTAGATTGGTATTTTAGAAATAGCATAAATCAAGTTCGATGTAAAAATTCGGAAAATTGATGAATATAACTTCGTCAAGTTTCAGGCATTTGAGTGGAACAAGCCAGGTAGCACGGGCCGGCTGGACCGATCGCAGTGGAAGTATATTTTTCGTTACGGAGGCCCTAAAAACTCTCGCTTCGTTCAACCAATTCACTTCCAATTTTGCACGCTGAATCTTAATAAGATTCCACATCGACCTACGACTCCTTTTTTTATTCCGATTCCCCGTTTATTACGTATAAAGAAAAAACGTGGAATTTTTTCTTAGAAAAAATCTAACATTATCTTTGATCTCGCCATTTCTTTATTTTTCAAAATATTCAAAACCGGCGCCGTAGACCGATAGCTATTAACATATTTTATGAAAGAAATTTACTGTTTTTCAATTCAGACACGACATACAGATTTTTTAGTGCCACCGTGTAGCCGTCTAAAATCGAGAGAGTTTCGGATATATATCCGTAGCTTCCGAAAAACAATAGTTTCTTAACTGAAACTTTTTTTTACGTAGCTCATAATACTATGTCAACATAATACAAAAACGGAAAATCTTCATCAAGCTATTGACGCGTAAAAACATCCACAAAATTTAAACATTTCCCGAGCGTTCAAACGAGTACACCCCCTCAAGGAATGAAACGAAGGGCGGCCGGCGAAAAAGATCGAATAACTCGCCAGGCGACGTCGATGCTCGAAGGTGATTTATTAGCAGGAAATCGGAGCTAATAGAGAGCGCGTTAGAGGAGGAAGTGTTCGCGAATCGCCGGGAATTTAATTAAACCCGCCGGAGGAAAGAAGCAGGCCGAGCCGGAAAAATATCGGGCAGGAGCACGTAAAGCGGCTGGATTATTAAAAGTGGAACGGCACGCGGGAGTTTCGAATCAAAATTTAATTAAAAACCGCCACCCCAGGAAGCTACGCGTCTGTTAAGAACGACGGGAGGCCCCCTCGGAAAGAAGCCCTATGGACATCGTGTTATTCTTAACCGCCGCCTCGCGTCCCTTCCATCAATCATCGGAGTAAGAGTACTCGCCGACGGGTTCGCCCAGTATCCAGCTCAGGTAGACCCAATTCGTAAAAAATTCCCGAGATGCTTCCGCCTCGCCCGCAAATGAATTCCGGCCGCCCCTCGGCGTGATTCGCTCCGGCGAGATTTAATGTTTGTTAAAGGGCTACCCTATTATGCCGTCGTTGGTGGGGTAATCTCATCACGGTGTAAAGATAACATTTCGTTAACCTCGTTCCCGACGTTCGACGAAAACAGCGGGAACCGGCGAGGGCCGAGGGAACCGGGGGGTGGGCAAGCCCGGGACACCGGGCGCTGCAAATTTATAATCTCGCGAAAGCTGTTATTTCGTAGTCAAAGTTTGAATATCTTGTAAACAGATTACGATTACTGCTGCCGGTTCGTCTCCATGGGGGACCGTTTTCACCGTGGCGGCGAAAGTTTGACCGTAAGTTCGCTAATCGCCTCGGACCAGCTGCGCGCGCTAATTATCGCGAACAATCGTCGCCTCTCCCCGTGCCCTTTCGAATCGAGCCCTGTCTATTGCAATGGAACAGAGAGGAGAAGGGCAACTAGAGCCGAAATATCGATACCAATTTATTTATTTATTTTATTTAACACACGTGGAGGGGAAACAGGGAATATCACGAAACAGCTTTATCGGCAAAATGAAGTTTTAATACTTTAAAAATAATTACCGGAAAATCCATCCTTTTCAAATTAGCCCCACCACGAATCCTGTTAAAAAAGATGCATCTTTTGTTTAAACTGCTTTTCGATATCTCCCACCGTTCTCGAGGTATGTATTCCGCGATATAAAAAAAGAATTTTCAGGTTACCAAAATTCCCTTGTGACCTGTTGGTGATTTTGGAAACGAACTCTGCACAGTGGTTGCCAAAACGCGAGAGATATTCCAATTTGATATCGTTTGTTGAAAACGGGCCTCGATAAACGAGGCCAAGAGACAAGAGGCAAATAAATGGACGTTTCGCGAGGGATCGAATAAATTGAAACAAATCCGTCACAAGCCCCGCCAGGTTGCGACTACGATCGCGCGAATCGGAAACCCGGCGAATTATTCGACGTTACGGTGAATGGCGGCGTCATAACCGAGGAACTCGAGTCGTTCCCATGGAGGATCGAAAAAAGAAGGGTTCTGTAAGAGAGATCGTAAACCCGCCCATCGAACCTGATACCCTGTCGATTTTTACAAATCCGCTGGCCGTTCCGGGGCACCGTTTAATTCCCTCCACTCAGCCTGGGATCTCGTTTCGCTATAAACACCGCGCAGCGTTCATGCCCCACCGGCTGTGTCCGTTGACGGGACGAATTCGCTAGGCTGTATGAAACGTCCACGGTCCTCGCGTCGCGGCGCGTGCCCGCGCGGTCGTTGAATTCCACGAACTTCCGTAATGAATTTCGCTCGGGCCTGGTTCGATGGAAGATGAAAGTCACTCGCAGGGAAAAGTTGCCCACCCTCTGCACTCCCCCTGGTAATTTTCTGGATCCATTCAGCGGGGAGTTCGTTCTAACTCGATCGAGGTCCTATACGCAACGCTGTTGAGCGCGGGTCTCAGCTCGCCACTCCCTTAGCGATATTTTTCCAAAACGCTCACTGGTCCCTGAATAACGCGTTTATGCTGACCTCGTTACGAAAGCTTCGACTCTGGCCCCCCGTCACATAATGACATTTTTTTTCTTGTTCAAATGTTGTTTGATCCTGCAGGTCGTAATTTTTCAGAAAACATGACGCTCTTTTGTTTTAAATACTTCGCAATTAAATTCTCTATCGATCTGTCCGGCCGAAATTTTGAATTTCGTTGCAGATTTCTTTATATTTAGCGAATTATGCAACACTTTTCGAAGATCAGTATCTGTGGGCTTTTTTCGCCGCCGGTTCCGAGTTTAAGGTCAGATTTTCAAAATTGAAAGTGTTGAATCCAATATGCTGAATACAGTTTACTTTTCTCACTCAATATTGATCAGCAGGATTTTTAATATTTGATATTTTTAGATACGTACATAAACAAAAAATCTGAGATTTGCTTCCAGAATATTGCACATAATAAAATCGGATTTCTAAAGGCAACTGGAACAAAACGTTAAGTGAATCAGGCCTTCTAAAAGTATCAAACATTAAAAATCTTGTTCGTCAATATTGAATCCGAAAAGTCAACTGTAAGAACATATGAACTATATGAACTCAAACGAATAGGTTTAAATATTCAAAATCACGTACAAATTCATGAGATGCCTAAAAATTTGTAAAAATACCTTAATAATAATTACCTCATATTCGTAGGTAATCAACGTTCCCAAAAATCTAGACGCATTATGTTTCTTCCGAAGAATCTCATTTTCTGAAATTTTGCTTCAACATATTCGCCATCTCCAATTTCGGAAATCATACATTAAATTCGAAACCGGCGGCCAAAAGAGGCCGCAGATACTGATCTTCTAAAAGTGCTGTGTGATTCGCTAAATATAAGAAAATCAGCAACGAAATTCAAAACTTCGGCCGGACAGCTCGATAGAGAATTTAAAAAAAAGTCCTCAAGTTTTCTGAAAAATTACGAGCTTTAGGGTGATTTGAACAAAAAATGTCATCACGTACCACTGTGCGCCGGCTCTTTCCTGTTGCCAGGCGTCTCTGCCTGCGTCGCCAAGTTTGCGGGGGTGTATCAAAGAAAACGGACGACCGGATTATCGACTTTTGTCACTCTTTATTGCAGAGAATTATCACTTTTAACGATTCGGTCGCGCGAGACTGAAGTCGCTACCCCGGTGACCTTTCGCCCCGGCGCGCACAGGCGTCCCGCGATTACGTGGCTCGGGGGATGGTTGGCGGCTGGCGGCAGTATTTTTCAATCGACGAGCAATACGGCCGTGGATGCATAGCGACTCGTTAAAAGTTTACGCCGCTCGTCGAGGAGCCCACGTTCGCGCGCTCCTCTGTGTGGCAAGTTCGCCCCGGCTGCGCCTTCGCGCCGCGGAACAACCCCTTCGCATCCCGATCGCGGCGTATTTTTCCGCGCGTGTACTAGAAACACTGAGGGAGAGAGAGAGAGAGAGAGAGAGAGAGAGAGAGAGAGAGAGAGAGAGAGAAATGGAGAGAGGGAGAAGAATTTTCAGAGGTGTGCGAGTGTCCAGGTGCGCGGCACGTAGACACGAACACGCTGCAAGCTGGTTACGGGGTGCGACGATACGAGCGCGCTGGAGGCCATAACCGCGGGGAAAGCTAAAGTGCTTTCGAGCTTTCCAGCCCCGACCGACTGGACACGTTTTCACGTTCTTTTCGCCCTCGACCCTTTTTTCGCCGAATGTTATTGGTCACGGGGATCGATGCCTTTCAGCGATCCGTCATATTCCGCGGAAATGGGGCGCGATGTTTTCCGTTCCGGACCTCGCCGCTGCTCGTTTCCATTCGGTCGCGGCGCGGATGCTTTCCACGGGGTATTACTCCCCGTTGTTGTAATTCGAGCGCGGAGAGCGAGTAATTCGATAGTGAGCTATTGTTCGGTTCATTTTCGTTCCCATGGCGGAATTGAAAAAATATATTTTCGTAAATTGGACGGGGTAGTCGATGAATGACGGGGGAACAATGCCAGTCCCTCTAGGGGTTCGTTCGATCGAGTTGTCTCGCCGGCAGTTTTCTCGCCGGCTTGTTTATGAACACCGATGGGAATGCTGGATGCGCCTTTCGCCCGGCGATAGAACCTCCGCTCCGAGACAATGCCCGAGGAACGCCGAGCCAATAATTAACGACGCTAATGATCGAACAATGCAGCGCAGGCCCCCGATCGCTCTCTATGATCATTCACCGCGACGGACGCACGTCCGCGCCGAATAATTAATTGTACGTTAGCCGTAACAATATATTGAATCCTAGCGTTTGATACGTAACGGCCCTTCGTTGTGCCATTAACGGGCAACGATATTAGGATTCACGGATTCGACGTCCCTTGATTGTGCCTCGACGGTAGAGCGGATTCCGAGAGGAATTCAGTAGTTAAGGAGGAGAGCGGTCGAAGTGTCGAATTCCTCGCTTCTGACACTCGAGTTATAAATGATTATTGAGAGAGGAGAGGGTCAATGAGGGCTGACAATTACAAGGTTTCCTAACTCCTTTATTAACGCGTCTCGTATAGATGCATAGTAGACGGGATTGTTTCTGAATGCACGTGAATAATTTCATTAACACGTTGCGTGCGGCACCAAAAATAGTTGACCTTCCAAAATTGCGGGAACAGATTTTTGTAGAAAGTGCACCCTTCTATGCTACTTTCGACACATTATAACATTTTAACTAAAATAATTTGTTTTTGTTGAAAAAAGCATGACGCATTAAATACAAAACAGCTGCACAACGGTGAAAAACGCATTTGTAAGGAAATGCAAACACTGGCGAACAGGTTCGTACTGAATGCGTATGCGAAAGGAAACTTCGGTATCTGAAAAATTCTTCTTCACCTTTCACAATTATTGGGACCGAGCCCAAGACGTGACCGCACACGTCACTCGCACGCAACGTGTTAAGAGACTCCACACAACGACAGAAAATAAATGGTAAGGGGAAAGAACAAGGAATGTCACAAAATTTAGTCCATCAGTAAAGAAACAAGTTTCTATAAACTTAACTATATTGCTCATAGCAGGGACAAGTTATCAGAAGAGAACTGAGCAAAACCATAAATGTTTTACATTGTTCTAATATTTTGCAAGTGGCTCACTGCAGAATACTGTGGCAAAATAAATGTCCACTTCTATTACTATCAAAACAAGAATGTGTACGCAGTGATGTCCGAGGGATCCCTACGTACTCCAAGCAGAGTTGTGCAGAATTACAATTGAATTACTCCATGAATGATAATTACAAAATAATTAAATTACATTGTAATTAGTAATTCAGATCTCTCGTTCAATTAAAATACGTCGCAATTCGTAAATGCAATTGAAGTACAATTGCAAAGTGCAATATAATTGAATTAGAGTTACGAATTTAGCGGTAACAAAATTGAGAGGTAATACCTAAGATGTGAGAAACATAAGATTGAGTCAAGTATGAACGGGGAATGGAATACGTCGCGTCGTATAGAGATGAAATATAAATACATACAATCATTTATCTCACTTCTTCAGAATTTCGAGCTGTAATTTAATTACATTTTGTTTGAATTACATTGTAATTCAATTACACGCATGATTACAGTAATTAGGGGTTGAATTAATTCAAAAGTTTGAATTATGTAATTCAATTACGCTGTACTTGCGTTGTAATTAATTATGTAATTCAATTATGTTGCAATTGAATTACTATGTTAATTATGTAATTGAAATACATTGTAACTAAATTACAGTGTAATTCAATTAACACAACGGTGACTCCAAGCTTACACTAATCAGAAATACATACTATAAGTAGAAAGACCGGATACATTCCTTCTTTTATCCCAGTGGAGGGTGCGCATTCCCTGTTTTCAACCAGTACACCAAATCTTTAATGCTGTCTTTTGTGATTCGCCAGTTCCGTGCTCCAGTTGCCACCAACAAAATACGTCTTTTCCTCTTACCCTTCAAAAAGAAACTTCGAAAACGACTAAGAACAGTCCCCTTTCATCCCCCACGCGTGGCTGGCGCAACGCAGGCTCGGTAGCCAACGAAATCCCCCCCCATTTCCGTCAGCAGAGTCTCGCGTCAGCGAAAACGTTACTTACACGCGCCCGCCACCCACCTCCCCCGCGTTCATTCATAGTCCTGTGGATGTATTGTGAGCGGCGCGTTTCCATCTCCGCGTGACAATGGGGAGAACCGCGCGGATGATAACAATTAATCGTCGGCCGCGGAGGAACTCTCCTGCCCCGTAACTCGCTGTTGCGTTTTGTCCCCGCGCGACGTATCGACGTTTTTGACGCCCCGAGCGCAGCCCATTGTCCGCGAAATATTTATCATCGCGATCCTCGGCGAAAATAAATTATCGCCGCTCCCGGCACGGTTCTCCTTGCGCGGCGCTTGGCGTCCATCCGCTCGTTAAACGACGCATTACAGCATCCGGGTAATTCGAGAGGCGGGGAACGCTTTATCAGTCCTGTTTATCATTCACCGCGGAGAGCGACTCTGTGGAAACGCGCGGTCGAGTGTGTTAATACGTACCGTGGAAAAATGCCACGTCCAGCTACCCAGCGGAGGCTGAATATCCCGGTAAAAGTTGTTACGCGCCGGCCCGTGCTCTTTCCTCACGCACGATAACGCGCGCGATCGCACGTTTCCCAGGCAGCGGCGGATTTCAGGAATCCGCCCCGTGGAAAGCGGCGTCGCCCGTCGGCGGTAACGCGATTACGGGAACATCGCGCGGAAAATAACGCGTCGTGTCGCTGGAAACAGCGTAACGGTCACTCGATTACCGGGGGAATCGATACGGGGAGGGGAGGGGGGGGGGACGGCATCGATTCCTTAACGAACGAACGGGCGGCCTGTTTTTAAGAGTATTCTATCGGGGAGCGATGTAGCGGAAAGTCTGCCGGCTGTAAGGGCGGAGGGGGTTGAATTAGAGGTGTATGTCGTTATCATCCCCCGTAGCGATAAGTTCTTTCGGCGGAACGCGAGTCTCGTCGTCAATAATCCCGGCGAGTTACCTTAATCCCCGGCCACACACATAATTCCCGATAATTAATCGATTTCCAGGGTGGCAATGGGGCATCGGAGCGAGGGAGGGTAGCTGCGCCGTGCGCGGAGGAGCCGGAGGAAAGTATGGTGCGGGGTGAACGAGCTTTGCGTTTAGGTCTACGTCATATATCGAATGGCTGAGTTAGACGTGGCCCGCGAATGAGCTCGGATGAATCTCTGGAATTGATGCAGACATCTCGAGTGTAACGTATTGGGCAGGGGGGGGGGGGGCGAGAACAGTGGGGTAGGTACTTTACGCGAGAGCCTTCTTTTATATTCCCGTCTGCCTATCGGTCTTCTTACACTACTCAGAGGCGCACACACACAATACCCACCTAGGCGAGCCTTCCCGGATCGTTGTACAAGGGCGACCGGAGCCTTACACCCACGAACACCAGTGTCCGAAGTCGCGCGGCACCCTTGGAGGCCGCAACGTCACGCGCGATTGCGTACACCACCGGCGAGATTCGAAGCACGGAAATTAAAGCGCGATAGATAGGTACACGAGGCGAAAGGGCTGGACGTGGCACGGGGTAGGGCAGGAGGAAAGGTATGCTGGAGAACGCAGGCTGCTGGCCGTAGGGACAGAGAGGGCGAAGGGTGCGAGAGAAACGGAATTAGAGAGGGGTGGGAAGAGGAACGCGGGCGTTAAATATGCATGCCGGGTAAAGCGGCAACAATAGAAGCTTCCTCGTCCCTCGCCGTTCGCAAGCCTCGCTAGAGAGAGAGAGAGAGAGAGAGAGAGAGAGAGAGAGAGAGAGAGAGAGAGAGAGAGAGAGAGAGAGAGAGAGAGAGTGAGAGAGAGAGAGGGGGGGCGGCTCGCAGTTGATCGCGCGACCCGGGCGCAAAACACACCCCGCTAATGGCACCCCCGGCACTCTCTGCTCGTGATACCCGCACCCTGCCAGCCCTCTATATACCACCTACCTATCCAGCAACACTCACCCCCTCGCCCGCCTCTCATCCGGTTCTCGCTGCTACACAGCCCCCGCTGGCTGCTCTTCCTACTCTGGCCGCCCTGATGCTCGACCTTCCTACCCTTCCTACCCTTCCTGCCCTTTCGCGCCCCCTCGAACGCCGCTTCCCTCTGTTTTTCTCCTCCGTCCCCCTTTCCCTTTCTCCGATTGTGTCCGTCTCGCTTTTCACGGAGCTCGTTGCCCTTTGCCTCCCCCCCCCCTCTACCTTGCCACCCCCAGCACGACTCGACCTACTGTCTTTTTAATTCCATTTCCGGCTCTCCGCGTCTTTTATGTCGCGCGTCGGCTCGAGGGCTGTCGTATCGAGAGAGCGATTCGTTAGAAAGTCGGTCGCTAACCCACCCCCCGATGGAGAGGGTGTCGGGGGACGCGTGGAAATTCGGGAGCCCACCCTTCGTTCGATGTACTCGACGGGCACTCTGGCCTTGTCGCGTTTCCGGTGCTCCTGCTGCAGAGGATTTCATTCGGCTTAGCGTGCGTCTGATTTTCTATTCCAGCGTCAGAGAATGGGACGTGAGCGTAGGGGATGTTAGTAACGGCTGCTTCCAAGCACAAATGTGGCTTACATCGCGCGCAGGGTAGTTACGAGCACACTTTCCGGCGACTGACGTACGCCTCTAGGAAGAGAGCGCGTAAATATTAGGCGTTCGACTCGCCGAGTAGTTTCAGTCAATATCGGGGCAGCCATCGAGCGCCGCGAGGCGATCCACCTCGGCGACACACTCCGACGTGATTCGCGGCGCGTCGAACTCGTGAGAGCCACGAGCTCCGTGCATTCGGCAACTTAATATCGCGGTGCAGGATACAGCCGGCGGATTCGAGGAAGATCCGCGGTAATGCCGGCCCGTCGTTACGGGGGTTGCTTGTTACGAAGTTTGAATGTTGTTCTCGGACAGATGCTTATTCGAGAGCGAGACTAGCCCAGGGCTCTAGACCTCGCGTCTTGTACCCGTTCGAAGTTTCCGTAGCTTTCAGTGTTTAGCCGTAGTCTTTTCGGGGTGGATGGAGAGCGCGGGACGTAACAGACTCGCTCCAACTTTCTCCGCTCCGTTCGGAGCTGAACGTCTCTTATTCCGCACGGTTCGATCGAATCGCCGTGGCCCTCCACTTTTAATTCCCTCCTCCCTCTCCCAGCCTCTGTTTAGATGGGGGGAACCTCTGGCGTCTCGCGGCTCGGCCCAGCGAGGGGGCGAGTATCAATTTAACTTCGAAGGAATCGCCAGGGACAAGGGGAACGTCGAGCGTCTTCCTCTAGCCCGTTACCCACGGAGTTTTCCAAACAGGCCGTGTAATATTTAGCCCTGCAACTAATCCAAAGTTAATCCGAACTTCGATCCTGCGGATCCCTCGGCTGCTCGTCGGATCCCGCGTTCCTCTGAACTGCTGGAGCGAGCAAGTACCGATTGTTGCTCGACGGACGGATCCTTCGCTCAGCTCGGAGGACGAGTGGCCAGCAAAACACGCGAAAGCTTGCAGGAAGGAGCCGGGGATATGGGCTGCTTGAAATGCGGCCGGCGTTCGCGTCTACTTCCGATCCATCTGGCTCAAGACGGGCGACAAATCGAGTTACCGCCCAAGAGCCGAGACCAAAGAGCCTTGGCAGCCTTCTTTTCCTTCCTTCCTTCCTTCCTTCCTTCCTATTTTCCTCCGCTCCTCCCCCTCACCTCCCACCCGCCCGCCAGTCGCCGACTCCTCTGACGTTGGTTCGTAGTTGCCTGCTTCTTTTCTTTACTTTCCCGCGGCAGTTTCCTCGGGACACTCTCTCTCGATCGTCGGGGATCGTGGAGGAACGCGGTGCCAGAGGACCGGGGCGGAAGTCCGGGGGGGGGGGGGCGACTCGAGGAAGAGAATGAAAGTCGAGCCAGGATAACCCTGTTTGGTGTTCGAGATCGCGAGTAAAACGAGTTGCCAGCTCGTTAGGCGGTCCGAGCACCGGCCAACCAGCCTTCCATCGACGGCGATATCACGTTCCCCCGGGGAAGTAGGCTCTTCGCGAATTAACCACCACCTCGGCCATCCCCCTCTGTCGATCTTCCCTCTTCCTTCTCCGCAGGACTTCTCTCTTCTTCTATTTTTTTCCCCCCTACCCTCGACGCGTCTCGCGCCCTCCCTCTTTCAGCTCGCTCCCTCAGCTGGGAGGGACGGCAGCGTGATCTGGTCAACGCACGGTTCATTGAATAAGGTATCACCGAGGCCGAAGTTTTATGAGGTTAGCCGCGACGCCGGTCGCCCGGTGTGAGTGGAGTTCGCGGTAAGTCGGGTAATGGAGATGGACTTTGCGAAAGTATTCCCGCTACACCGTGTTAAATAATTTCGCGACCGGGGCCAACGACGTGTCGAGCTCCCTCGCCGTCTCAGATCGATCATTACAGGGGGTGCGGTTGCGAGGCTCCTTTAATCATCTCGCAGACGAATTCCCGGTGCCTCTCAATTTCGCCGGGATGGAGTCCCCCGGGTAAGCAAATTTCACTCGCTACGTCTGTTATTAGATCTAGATAAGCCGCCGTCGATTTTTCTGCGGAAACATATCACACCCACCTTCCACCCTGCTCGCTACCTACATCTAGATAGCAGCCCCGGGGCGCGCGACAAAAGTAGGGGAAGAGTTTACGCTGCCAGCCTTAGTTGCTCGGGCCAGGGGCGAGGTGGGGAGCTCGGGGGGAAAGAAGAAAGGCTAGATGCGAGGGCGATGATAACCTTATTTAGTGCCCCAGATCGCGGGCAAAATGAATTACCGGAGGCGCGGCCGGAATTCCCACGGGCCGCGATATCGCGCTGAACGGGAGCGCCGTGTTTCTTCGAGGGGAACCAACCTTCCCCTAGTTTCTGACTTGTCTCGTGCTCGGTTTCCCGCGACCAGCGGGTAGGGGCAGGGGGGACGGGGACAGGCAGCGATCGGTTTCTCCAACAAAGAGGAAAGACCGACCGTGTAGGATTTACCGTTTAGGACCCGCTGCAATTTACGTTCGTAGCCGTGCTAGTCGATACGGTCGCGTTTAATGATTCAAACGGCGTTCCCCGCGGCCGGCAAACGGGACACAGCCGCGACGGAGCCCGATCCGAAGCTACTTTCCTCGCCGAGGCATCCAGGGGAGGCTTGCCTCGACGAGGGGAGCCAGCTCGGCAAAGACAACAACGCTAATTGATTCCGCTGCCGTCGCTTTGCTTACATTTTCTCTTCTCCGGTCGACGATGACTCGAGGACGGTCTGTTCTCGTTGGCACTGTTTTTCGAGGGCGTGAATCTCCGAAGGCGCAACGTCACATTCTCAACGGCGGCTTAAAACCGTAAAAAATCAGTGGAGAAGGATGACTTAGATCGAGGTTGATTTGGAATAACTGAGACACCGCACATATCAAGGAGGTTCGATACAGGAGAAAAAATAACGAGAAATGTTTGAAAAGTGTTTTAATCTAACGTTTAAAGTGTAGTCCGCATTGTGCCAAAATTTCAAGTCGATTGACCGCACAGTTTTTGAATAAATTGAAATCAAAGTTGCGCTCTTATACACAGGCTGCTATGGGAGAAGTTATCAAATTTCTATAAAATGTTACACAGACTCCTTAAAAATAGTGAGAAAGTCCCAAAAAATGATGCAATGTAAAGCTTAAGTATTGCTACGATATTCAAAAAAAGAAAATCGGTCGTGTATCGTATGGTTTATTAGATAATTGAATAATTAGACAGCAATGTGCTCGTATTTTTGGAACTGGCTGAAGGAACCCTTTGAAACGAGGCAACGCTGTACACCGCGTAGTCATTTATACAATGTATAGTTGTACAAAGCATACAGTAAAAATTGGTAAAAACGCTAACAAGCTGTAAAAATGCATTTAGTAATTTGTTGCGAACCGAAAAGAGAAAGAAAGATGGACGCAAAGCAACGTTGCTGCATTTCACTCACATATTTTACGCTATTTTTGATGAAAATGTTGTGTTTCTAGCTGCATTAAACATACTTTTTGTTTAATTGAATTCCTAAACGAACTGTGTAGTAATAATTTTATTAAGAATAGACATGATGGGTAAACCAACTAGTAACTGACCGCATACCAGTGAATGACTATTAGACAAAGAAATATCAATTATAAATTTAAAAATATTATATGTTTATAAATGGAGTGTAATTGCACTTTTAATATCCCATATTTTTAGTTACGCGTATTCAGTAAACATTAATAAGTACAATTCTTATTAAAATCATGCGGTTATTTACTGGACTTCTACACGTTTTGCATTTTATAATCGTTTTTTTTAAATTACGATAAGAATAAGAATTAAAATAATTATTGTTATAGAAATTTCAAGTGAAATAAATCTAAATGCTATTTCAACAGTTGTTTTGTTGTTATACATAAATATATTCAAGTATTAATCTCAAAGGTCCGTAAATTCAACAATTCGGACATTCACTGGTTGGTTTACCCTAAATAACATTTTTGTCTACATAATTTCTTTTATCTAAGATTGGTATCACTGCAGAGCTCTCATGTATAAGCATAGGCTTGCCCCTCTCGCCGCCTGCCCCGCAAATGAGGTATCGAACCCACTTAACAATAACACTGTCAACTGTATATTAAACTGAACTTTAACAAACGTGCCTGTGGCAATTACTAATTAACAAATATATGGATATGCACTGAGTCCCGTGGTTTGGTGAGTTCCACTGGGGCTGATAAGGGAAGATCCCGAACTCGGAAATTCAAAAAGATCTAAAACTTTGTGATTACGTAGGGGATAGCCTCCTGATAACAACGCAATTTTTGTTTTCTGCCCAAATTCACTCTAAGCGGGTGAAATTAACCCCTGAAAATTCGGTTATTTTCCAATTTCATTCTGTAACTCGCAGACCAAGTGTCTGCCAGACGAGGTTCTGAAATACAAAGCACCCCTACGTCCTTGTTGGTCAGGCGAATAGCTAACGCTCAACAGTCGTCGCTCCGGTGGATCAAGGGACGCTGCGACGATTTCGGTGCAAGCAGCAGTGCTATTTTATACGCGACTGGTTTCAAGTAGAACGTATCTAAATTGAGTCAGACCAGCTTCTCGCTAGCCGAACCATAACGTACACAACGATGAAGTGTCCGTTCTCTTCGATGACGTCCGTTTAACGAAGGCCTACTCCACTGTTTACGGCCAACCACCCCCGCAGCGAAGGGGGTAACTAACGGGGCAAACGAGGGCGAAGGAGGAAGGCCAGGTCGCGGCCGTGTGTTTCGTTTGAAAATTTAATTTCTCTAATTAAAGTGCTGGCGTGCTCGGTACATCTCGTCCCTCCCTCTCATCCCCCAGCGTCCCCTCGCCCCCGTGCAGGATGCGGCTCGTGGCCGCGGCCTAGCTTTTCCCCCCCCCGAGTCACTCGTTTCATTAGGCTAATGAAACTTTTCTTTTGATGAAGGCCGCGCCAAACAATTTCCCGCAGCGAATCCAACGGCCGCTGCGGGTCACGCATTTAACATCGCGTCACCGACCGTGTCGACCAGAAACACAGCCGCGTTTTTACGGTTAATTACACGCGCGGGGCTCGCGCCCAGCCCGTCACGCGATATTTCCACGGTGTTCGGGGAGGGCCGCCCGGAATCTTGTTACTTCTACTTGTCCGCTGAAGTCGCTCGCCTGGTCCAAGTGGCGCTCGTTTTTTGCGACGCTGCAAGATTAAACGCCTGCGCGGGATTACAGGTATTTGGTATTTACCACGAATGTTATTGTTTTCGCAGAGAAACTGATGAATAGCCCAGAGACGTATTCAATTTCATTCATTGACACGCCTGACGGATGACAATGTTTTTGGTTGGACGCGGTGCAGCGTGATCCATCACTGGCCCGTGAAAGAGGCCGCGGGAGAACAATCGTCGCTCGCGTTTAGCCGGTGTACGACTGTTTACTTATCAGCTTCCCTAGGTATCAATCATATTCCCTGAAACGCGATCGAGTCCGTTTCATTGTCAGCCGTTCTACGCTTCGCGAACACTTCTCCCGTCCTCTATATTGGCTGTTTTTCACGGCTGTCGTTTAGTCGGCTACCATCTATCGCGTCTGTAGATGCTGCGCCGCGTTTGATCGAGGGATTCGGCGGTCTCGAACCACCCCCGCAAGAGTGGACTTTAGATTATTCTCTCGCAAGTCTAATACCCTTCGCCGAAGTTGCTTTCCATTCTGCCATCTTTCCGCGATACAATGGCACACGCGGTCTTTGAGGATTACGTACGTGCGGGATCGATAGGGGGTGCAAGGAGGGACGGCGAACCCGGCCTCCCTGCGGCAAGCCAGTGTCCATTGTCGCGACGCGGAAGGATCGCTAACAGGTGCAGAACAGTCTGTGGGTGGCAGGATCAAAGGGGGTACGTTTCATTCAGCGTGCCAGCTGAAACGGAGAAATTCATTTCCATTCGATATCCGGATGACGCCGCGGCGCGGCCCAGGACTCTGTGCCTTGGGAACGAGATGACCTGGTCGTTGGGACACCTATCGCCACGATCCTCCGACGTATCCAGGAAATTATGCTTCTTCGACAGAAGCCAGCGCCACCTTTGCATTGTCCCGTGAGCCGGCGTGCTCCCCCACGCTCCCTTTGGCCGGAGGGACAGCTGGTTGCCATCCAGCCGCTCGCTCCGTTTCCAGCAGCTAGATTTAGGGACATTCTCGCGAGCCGAACGAACGACTGTTCCCGACGCTGGGACGAATTTAATTAAGGGAGGCCAGCTACGCCCTTGACGTCTCTGTTAACGAGAGACGGCGCGATGACGGCTGAAAACGGCCGCTAATTAATCGCCCGTCGAATTAATCTCGCCGAGTTACGGCCGCCCGGAAATGTGGCGGAAAAGTTTACTTTCAATCCCCGCGTCACGGGGTCAGCCAGATAGGAATCGTTCCCCCCTCTCCCCGCCAGCAATGAAAATCGAATGACTCGCCCACGCTCGATCGTGAATCTCGTTCGTTTCGCCCGCCACGCTTTCCCCTCTGGAATTCGTGCAGTGGCCGGCCGGATCGTTAAAAGCCTACATCTCTTCGCAGGGATTTCGCAGTCGTGCCCGCGGATCTGCGATAACGTTGCTCGCGTTTATAAGCGTAATGCGAGCGAAATAACGAAACCCCGGGCGCTTCATGTTCCCCGCATAAAATTGCTCTCGTTGTTTGCAAAAATAATTTCACGATAACGAGGACGGGCGCGGAGGGTAGCGTTAATAATCCGCAAGGTGCTTAAAATTGATACGCGAAAATAAAGGGGGACCGGTTGCAGAGAAGCAGCTCGGGTCATCTTAGGTCATCCCGGGTCATCTGGATGCCAGTTAAGTTTTCGATTCGATTATTTAAAGTAACGTCTCTCTTAATAGCCGAGATCCCGCTGCCAACTTCGAACGTCTGCGGCGAGGTGGAATATAGCAGAGTGATTAGAAGGGAATCCAGAAAGGGAATTGTAACTGCGCCGCGAATTAGCAGTAAAATTAGAAGTCCTAGCGGAACTCCTAGGACGAGAGGAGGTGCGCTTCAAAGGTGCAAAGTTTTATCCTTTGAAGAGCCCCGCTCCGTATTCTTGCTTTTCACCGACAAACACGGCCCGGTGTTCGGGCTCGAGCTTTGAGCCCGACGCTCGCCTCGGCGGATCCGCTCGCGGACTTTGGGGCGAGATGATTTATGAAAAGAATAGCGGCGACGCGACGGGGCCGCGTTTTCATTAGCGAGCCCTCCCCCTCTCCGTTTAATTATAAGCCGCGTCGCGAGCGTCAAGTTCCACCCCGCGTACTCCACTTTTCGACACCCCGCCGTTTCAGCCGCGGCGACGCGTCTTCGACTGCCCTCCCCTTCCCCTCGTCGGGCTTTAATTAATTTCCAGATCTGCCGCGACACACGGGGGCCACCTTTGTGCCCGGTCGCCAGCGAGGCAGCGCGTCCCCATTTTCAACGGGAGTGGCGCCCCCATTTTCAACCTTCGCGGTTCGAGAGCCTGATTATCGGTCCCATCGACCCGCAACCAGACGAGGGACTGTTTAGAGCGCTCTTTCCTTCCCCTAATCGCGAGACTACGCGATCGTGTCGCCATCGTGCATCGACGTCGCCACCCGATCACTTTTCCACTCGAGCGTTCCCGCTCCTTTCTTTTTTCCTAGCTGCCAGGGGATCTCGCGACGCCGAGCTCCCGCCGAGCTGCTCCAGGCAGAAGGAATTGCCAATGAGAAGAACCCTGCGAAGCCGTAACCCCGTTCGCTACCGCCCCGTAATTACTAATTCTCCCTGCGATCCTTTCGGCGATCCTCGCCCTTTAATCATCCCCCGTGAATTTATCTAAACTGCTCGCCACAGGGCATTATCGGGGGAAAGGTTCTGCATGTCAGTTGAGTGTGCTCGCGTAGCGCCGGGACCAATTTCGGCGCTCGCATGTTCGCCGGAAGCTTGGGAAACACGGTGGATCGCGGTTGTTAGAGATCGCCAATGGGATTCTCTCTTATTTCTCAGCGGATTTAATGGCAGCCTTCACTGTTCACCATTTTGAATACCTTTTGACCAAGGAATTCCTAGAATATTATACTTCAATGGACGAAGGTACTTGATGCGTTGTAATAAAAAAACCATTCGTCATTCGTTAATCTACCTGTCACTACCTTTCCAATCAGTGAAAAAGAGGATCGTTTAAATCAATAGCTGAGAAGTGAAGAGAGCGCGGCGAACTTCCCCGTCTAATTCCCCGTTTTTGTCGCTCCAGTTGGGCCAGCGCAGTTTCGCGTTTTGCCGGAGTTTTTGGTGGGAACCGTTACTGCCAATAGGAAGCAGCGTCAACGGTTTTTGACTCGCTTTCAGACCGACGGAAAGTAAATTACGCCCGCCATCGTTCCATCAAGTACCTACACAATTGGATCCCAGAGTCCCGTGCTTTTGAAGTCGCTTTCGGCCGTCCATCTTTATTCAGCCACTTTGCTTTCATTAAATCCTCCGCTGCTACCCATTACCCGCGCTGCTGGATGCACAAGGTCGAGGCGTTTATCGTTTTCGCCCCGTGATTCCGGGCTCCGCGCCCTAGACGATTCTACGCCAACAGCCCTGTTGACAGGCACGCTATCGGGTAAACACGGCTACCTCACACCCCCGGACGTCCGACGATAATATGGATTCAGCGTGATTTTACACGCAGCTAACCGGGTTAATTAATATCCCGGTAATTAGGTCCCGGCCAAATAAACTGCAACGCTGTGTTAATTGGAATTCGCAATTTCGACGCCACTCCGGATGAAAACCGGGGGATTAAAGGGCAACGCGTAAAATTCGATATAATCGTCGCATAAGTTCTTTGAGCAGCACGCGATTCGTTGGATTCCCTCGCCGCGAACAATTTCTTCCCACCTAAAAATCAGCCACCAAGAAACCGAAAGCAGCCGGACGCCCATCCCGGGCAAGCAGAGCTACCCTGTAACCCCCTCGAGTTTCCCATATTTCCACATCCTTTCATCAGAGCAGCCACGCGCAAACCCTAGCCGAGGATATTTGAGCCAGCTCGAAGAGCAAATTAATTTCTCCAGAAAACGCACACGCTGGTTTCCATCCCCCGGCTGCGGCCGGTTGCCCGTGGAATTTCGAGCGGAGCGGAGGGTCGAGACCGCGCGCATTTTGGCAATTCAATTCACCAGCCGATCTCTTAAACCCTCGGTTGTCGGTAAAACGTCGCCCGAATTTACGCTCTGATGTATAAATCCCGACTGGGCAGCGGTCTCGCGGCGCGCGTCTTCCTCCCCGCGTATTAATTCTCGGGTGGTCGCGTTCGCGCTCGCGCGCGCGGCAAGTCGGCGCGGATGTTAGTTTAGTCGGAATATTTCAGCCGGACGTGCACCGGTACCAAGCCACATCCGGCGTGGCGCGGCGCGCTCGCTGCCCTCGGCGGACCACCGTATTTTCGTCTGTGCGGCCTGGCCGCCACCGACGCGCTATATACTCGATTAACGCTGAAACGAACAAAGCTTTCGGCCAGCCCGCCGGGAGGTCCGGCGTCTCGTTAATCGTCGACGTTAATAACGCGCCGGGCCTCACGGCTCGCCGAGCTTTGAATGCTCGCGCCTCCGACACGACGCTTAACGCGCCCACGGAAACAGCTCTCAGCGCGCTTGCATCGCGCGGGCACCCCGCGGCCGTCGCGACGAGACCTTGTTAATTGTTAATTGCGCGGAACCGAGGCGTAGACGGTCGATGGACGTGGCCCGCGTATGTAGGTGAGCCCTTGTTGCGCCGCTGTTCGGTGGCTTTTCGATTCTGGGGCGCACAACGAGCGTTGGAAGGGCGTAGGGGTTGGTTAGGGGGTAGTTGCTCGGACAAGTTGGTGGACATGGTTTTGTGACTCGGGGGTGATTAAGAATATGTACTTAGTTTGGTTGGTACACCGTAGAATATAGAGTCAGGCGGATGGAAACTCTGCGAGTAGTGTGATCTGAAAATAGTCAGGCGCAGGTAGTTTTCGTGTGAATTCGACTAATTTCTGTGCTGATAACTTTGTACTGTTTGTATAATAGTGTGTGTATCGGTGTGTAGATATGTATAATTTTGTACCTCATGTACTTCGAATGTGTATAGTCTTAGCTAATTTTTTACATAAATACTTTTCGAAAACACTTCACCGTAATCCTACCATAGAACTTCAAATCGGAGTCATTTAGTATTTCAAGTTTTCATTAATTCTTTTTAGGTTTATAAAAAAACACCGCCTTCCACCGAGCTCTAGATAGTACTATTTGAAAGCAGATACCATCTACTAACAGGCCTGTAAAAGTTGCCCGCGTTATTTTTGCAACTTAGGTGTTATTAATACGTAACCACAGGAGGCATGCTGCGCATGCGATTTCGCAGAAATTCATAGCATCGACATTTCTCGCTGTTTTTGCATACTTTCTATTTAAATATTATGTTCTAAGAGTTTTAGTTTTTATGGACAGTAATATTAACAACATTAAATAATAAAAAAACAATAAAAATTATAAATAAAGTACTGTTACCACAATCGTTACAGAGGAAACATATTTTCTAATTATTTACTAATACTTATATAACATTCCTTTTTGCAATATAAATTAAGATTTTAAGCCTTATAACTTATGCTGTATTTTACATAAACGCATATGATTGCTTAATTTTTATGAAATCTGCATGTATAGAAACATTTATGTAAATAGTTTTAAATGTCATAAGATATCAATTATTTTATGAAGTGTCTATACGCACGTTTATTTCTGAAAGTCTTGCTCTATTAATAACAAAAGTGATAAAATATTAGTTACAAGTTTCAGCAATTTCTCCATTTATTATAGTGCAATACAAGATATTATTAACATTATTTTATTATGTACTTTTCGTCGTTTAATGTAATATGTTATAATTCTATTGTGTTATTTTCTTTCTCTATTATGCTTTATAATGCTAGAAGCTAATCAATTTGTTGCTTATGTAATATTACATACTTATCAGTACATAATTATCATACATGGTTTCTGTATACCGAATGTTTACGGGGTTTATTACTATTTGATTTGTTATAGATGCTTCAATTTTATTAATGTGCCTGTATATAACCCTTGGCTATTAACAAGTAATATAAAAAAAAAGTTTAACACTATTGAGAGGTACGAGAGGACCGATGCATAAATGCGTAGCATTTGGGCAATACATCGTTTGGTAGGGATACGTAGAAAATGGTGACGTGTTTGTAAAAGGGAAAACGTAGCGGGGGTGAAATGAGATTGCGAGAGCCAGAGTTTATGGAGACATTACGTGGGCATTAAATACAAGTTCTTCTTTCGTTGAACATTTACATAATATTATATATCCACATATTTACTAATAAACTTTATTTTATTACACTTTGATTTAATCCCACAATAGTTTAAACCGACCATGCTACTTGCGTCGATTAATGTTTCAGGTTTCACGTAACAACCCTCTTTATGAATAAATACGATTATAAACAGCAGAATAGATCCACGGTTCGTTTAACATCGCATCCCCTTTGTCGAGCGCAAAGGAATAAACAAATCGTCGGTACAAAGCGTCGAATAAACCCCCTTGCCTGTACACTTCCGTCGGTCATTGAAAACACGCCTCAAGGGTGCAAATAACCGTCCGCTTGATAAGGTCGCCTCATTAATCAGTTCGCAGAGCGTCCTCGTCGAGCGTAGGCAGCTGACGTTCGCTTAATCGCCCCACGTTGTTAACGACCAAGGATCACAATGTTAGATTGCAAGTGGGGCTCGGGTAGGGGGTGGTCGTTCATTGCGTAACAACAACACAGCGGACGGTTACGTTACCGTGGCCTGTGGGTATCGATATTCTCGGCGCGTTCCACGGAGAGAAAACGGCTCTTGGAACGATGTACAAGAAAGAAGGAGCAGAAGGCATCCACTGCGTATCGAGGAACAACGATTTTTCGCGCCCGGTTTTTATCTCCCGCTCTACCACTTTTACGACACGCAGTTTTCGGCGGCCCACGTTCACGCGCAATAAAACGCCGCTCCTCTTCGTCGCCGAAGATCGATTCCACGGGGGAACTGGAATGTTCGCAGGTGTCGGCGAGCCAAGCGTGAAAATTCTGTAGTATTCCAAGGGGTGGAATAGTTTCTCCCGTAAGCGAAGTATCTCATGATCCCGAAAAAGACAACAATCGTTCGTTTCTGACGTATAGGGGCGGGCGGTTCGCATCAATTATGCGAGCGGTTTCGGGAGGTAAATTATGAAACGTGGCCAGTTGGCGTGTTGGGCTCGCTCGGGGCCGAGTGGCCTCCTGAATTTTGCAACGGTCGTTTCTCAGCGGCCCCCTGCATGCCGAGGTATAAATCAGGAAAGGCCAGCAGGGGTGGCTCGGGGGCTGGCGCGCGGGAAACGCCACTTGACCTTCCGTCGTTTCGCGGGGGACGCGACCTTGCTGTCCGGAATGACGCGACCCTACGGAATATTTCATCGCGGCCGCCACCTGCTACCCGCCCGGAGCTCTTTTGTCCGCGGCGCGGAAACGGGTGCCGCGTACCTGGCGCCGGCAAACTTTTTCCAGCCCCGGGCGTCGTTTTTCCACGGCAGCCGAGGACGCTCGACGTTTGTCTTCTGCTTGACGGATGACGCTTAATGGACCGATTCATTTCGACCTCGATCAACGCGCCACCGCGAGGCGCGTCGTCCCGGAAAGATTCGTCGGAAAATTCGCTCCCGTTTCGCCCCACTGCCTCTTGGCTTTTATTCTAGCTGCTGCCGGCAGAGAATGCCGAGGGAATTCCTGCTACTCTGCGGGAGTTTTAGCTGGGAGTACTTACCTCGGGGCATGGGAAGGGCGGAGGGCGTGACTGTTTCCTTGGTAGGGTCCAGATTTTTCTTGACGGCGAGAATTTTTATCTTTCAGATATTTTAATTGTATTCCTCGCAGGAAAGCTTGCACTTGCTGGTTCGGGATTCGGAACTTAAAGCGGACGGTTGCGAGTTTTCTTTGATTCCAAGTGTTTGAATCCTGAGGTACCTATTTTCACTTGGCAAGTGTGCGACTGCTTTAATACCTCGCACGCTCATCCTTAGCTCCCCGCTCTGCTGCCTCCCCCCGTAATCGCTCTATTTCATTAAGCCCTAAACGACCTCTCTTAATTACTTATCGATCGCGCAATAGGATCAGTCACGACGATTACGTCGTAGCCCGTACCCCCTCGTTCCTCAGGATCAACGGCGACTTTCTCATTTGTGTTGCGCTTTATCGAGGCCGCTACGCGCCCCTTAATCCCGCACGGCTCCCGATAATTAAGGAGGATTTTTCAGCCGGGGAAAAGCCCTGGTCCGCGCGCCGCGTCGAGAAACGCGACGTTTCCTCGGTCGAACGGTTCGCGTCGATTTCCTTCGGTGAATCGAAGCAGTGCTTCTCTACTCTAGGGTAGGTATTAATTCGACGCAAATTAGGTTATGGGAATACGCGGGTGGTGGGTAAGAGGAAAATCATTCGACTCGATGTAGGTTTCAGCGATCTTTATTTAATTTTCAGTATCGTACAATCTGTAAGACCTTCGTTGGCCCTTTAAACCCTTTATCTTCGACTTTAATCGCGAGCTCCCGCTACTTGATATCCCAGTAGCCCTTTCGTTAACAACCCCGTCTCCAGGAAAACGCAGGCGACTCCATTGTACCAGGGACGACGTATTCGTCCCCTCAGCGTGCTAAACTCCCGCGGCTGCATCGCCACCGAGACAAGTCTCTATCCAACACCAGCCCCCGAGCCCCGTTACGCGGCGAGCAGAGCGGAAAACGACGGCCATTAACCGTGCGCCGCATCGTCCCGTGCTTTTCACTGGTTTCTTCGAGCACGAGCCTTCTGTTTCAGCGGAGCTTTTGTATCGAGAGGTCGACCTGCTCCCCCGAGGCTCCTTCGGCGTAATAAATGTCCCGCTGCCCTCTCGACCCTCGAGGCGGTACGCAGGGCTCGGACCAGCAGGACAGGTGACGGCAGGCGGCGTAGGAAAGCTGAGGGTAGTCGGTATGGAATATTACAGGCCCTTAGTTTATTTATTTCCGTAAAAACGTCACTTGGAAGATCGCTGTTATTTTTGCCCGATAAGTACGCGTGAAATATTAATGGTGGGGCGAAGAGGGGCGAAGGAAGAAGCGTTGGGGTGTAAGCGATGGGGGAGACAAAAAGGGGCTGGCAAAGGTCGAAACGAAATGGCACGCGACGTGGCCCGGAGTGAACCGACTAAACGAACCACTCGTTCGTCTCGACGAGTTCCGCTTTAAAGATAACGAAGCGAGTTCTTCGCGGAATAAAGGTGGGTAACCGCCACGGCACCTGTCGAGTGTTTGTCGAGACTGTCTCTGGCAGGGCGACGGGAGCGACAGGTGGCTTCGTTCCCTCCCTTTCCACCCCTATTCCTCAGACCCCATCCGTCGTTCTGCGTCTACCTTTCTCGCGGTATTACCCTCATCCGTCTTTTTCGCCCACTTTCTCCTGTGGGCCAGCGGCCGCCACTCGCTCCGGGCTGTGATTTAAAGTGTAAACTTAAATATTCCTCGGTCGGCGGCGTCTCGTGCAAGTAGATTCGATATTAATGGAGCTTCAGCGCCCTGCGACGGCGACAGGGGCACCGGAGATCCGCGCCAAACTCCCGTGGCGAAGCGAGTTCAACGCTTCGAGAATAATCAAGGCTCCCTCGGACGCTTCGGATCTTTGCCTTTGGAAATATTCTTACATGGAATTATTGCAGCCCTGAAGCCGTTCAGGCGTTGCCTCGAAATGTGTGCAATATTTTTAATAGTTGTGAAGGGATTCGTCTGGATCGATTTAAAACTGAATAACCTGTGTATCTGACATACCTCATGTGTTTGAGACATATTGTATAGGTACCAGATTTCCTACGTTTCCTATATAATTCATGTGAGCTATTTGTCTTATATTGTGCGTCATATTTGTAACATGCTCTACACGACACGGTTACTACACTTCACATTTCCTATACTTTTCGCATATATCACGCCTTCTAGACACCCTACACAACCCAGATTTTCAATATATGCTTTCCCACAGTTCTTGTGCCTTCCAGGACATTACATATTCCATATTTTCCTCGTGTCACAGACACACCTCGTATCTGATACCTCCTAATTCTTTTACATGGTTCTTTTCACACGATCCCACATTGGACAGACTTCTCGTATACTCCTCGCACTTCCTACGTACGTATATAGTTGTTGCAATATTGACCCCACACTGTTCATTAGTAACGAAAACAGTTGTTTTTGAAGGTCAATTTTTGGGATTCCAAAGTCATGATTTTTTTCCAAGTAATTTTATACGTTGCTTCTATATTTTTACAGAGCAAGACAAATTCAACGATATATAAACGCGCATATTACCGATATACTACAATGGAAAAAGATGAGGTATAAAAATGGAACATTTTCAAATTCGATGCGGCACGATTTCCCGTTGTCCGATCGACTCCAAATTTTGCACAGAGAATTTTTTCATCTAGTGGCACAATGCTAGGGAGTTTCCCGAACAATTTGAAAGTCGAAAAAAGGTCCACATCAGGCTTCACAGAAGTGATTCTACGTCATTATCACACCAGTCACCAATCATTCCTAGTCCATTCTCATACATCGCACTTACCACAGCACACAGCACACCACAACACACATCACACCACAACACACCACACAACACACAGAACACAACACAACACACAATATAGTTCATAAGTTTGCAAACTGTTTTTAAGCTTCCCGCGAAAACGCCTCAAAGTTGCAAACAACAATTTTTTTCAACAAAGTTGCAAATGGAATTGACACGTTCGCAGACCGAAATCTCGCTTTGCAACATTGTTGCCTTCCTAAGAGACGTAACAAAGTTGCAAACTGAAATTTTGCTTTCATTGCAGGTGCAACAAAGTTGCAAGCTGTAAGAGCTTCTCTTGCAGGTGCAGCACAAAACTCTGCTTCTCTTGCAGGTGCAGGAATCGTGAAACGAATTTCCGAACAAGGGCTTTTTGAAGTGCCGCACCTGCAAGAGAAGCAGATTTTTGCGCTGCACCTGCAAGAGAAGCTGCGTGGCGAGAATTGGTCTTTCTTGCAGGTGCAGCACGAAACTCTGCTTCTCTTGCAGGTGTAGGAATCGCGAAACGAATTTCCGAACAAGGGGTTTTTGAAGTGCCGCACCTGCAAGAGAAGCAGATTTTCGCGCTGCACCTGCAAGAGAAGCTGCGTGGCGAGAATTGGCCTTTCTTGCAGGTGCAGGCCGAAATTCTGCTTAAAGAATGTACTTTTACAGTTTCCTGCAACGTAGAATAGATTTGGAAACAATTTTTTTTGTGAATTGCTGCACCTGCGACGAAACTGAATAGTAGAGTAGGCCTTAACTACTCTTGGTGACAATTCTTTTTCGAGATTTTGTCACGCCACCCCCTAAAATTGTTCTACTGAGTAAGAAAATAATTCCTGTAAAAGATGAAGTTGATCAAATAACAGAAAGACGTGGCACATTGAAATTGAAGTTTTTTTTACTTTTTGTAACTCGTTTTTCTCCATTGTAGTATATCGTTAATATACATTTTTATTTATCGTTGGATTTGTCTTTTTACGTTCTGTAACAATATAGAATCCAAATATAAGATCACTTAAGAAACAAATTCACGCGCTCCAAATATATGGCAGTATATTTACGTCATGAAACAGTACCACTTTCGTCTAAGAAACTTTTTCATATATTCGTAAATGGCGAAGATAGTTTGATTTCTCTTTTCAAACAATCCACTAGATATAATAAACGCACTATAATTTTTAGTGTAATACATAATACAAGAAAGTAGGTCTAAACCTGAGTTTGGCATGGATCTACCGCTGCCATTGTAGCTCCAATCCACGGTTTTATATGAACGCTGGCGAGAAACACACAGAATCACGAATTCCAGTTTCTTCTTCGACAATTATTGAGAATTGGTGTTTAAATAAATATAATTTCAAGCAATATAAAGCTTTCGACATCCATCGAGCGTGGTGGAAACCTCCCGGGGCTCGAAAACTTATATGTTTTGGTGGAGTCCCACCCAGGAAAATAATTATTAACTGCAAAAATTCTTTGTAATCTTCTCTAAGTTGCTATTCTCTCCACCAAATAACCCGGAGTGCACAATGACTGCATGAAAGCAGTGACGAGATAGTGTGGTTACGATGCAGAAATATACCGCAGTACCCCGTTCTATTCTAAACTCTACAATACCATTCTAATTTTCTAATCATTTACCTTCTCAACTATTCTACTACTACTCTCTCTAATCGTATTGAAATTCTAACACCATTCCAGCGCGCATAAGGGGATATAAGGCGGAGTTGATATCGGGTAAGAAGAAAATGCAGTCATTTTAGAGAAAAATAAAGGAAGCTTTATTCTTTACATACCATAGCAGGCGATACGAGTCGACAGCGCGTCAAGATTCCCGCGATATTGGCGCGCTGGTCGACGGATATAAACGAATATCGGGAGGAAGATCGGGGAGACGTCGGGTGAGGAATTACGGCGAGTCGATGATAGTGGGTCTTTCGTGGGGTCATCTTATAATACACACACTCGTTTCTCTCGTTGCTGTCTCTGGTCACCGTCACGGCGTTATCGCGGCCGGTGTCACGAGGTCACGCCAGAATCGCCGCCAATTTGTGAAGGTTCATGATGGTCGTGGCGTCGCCGGGCTGCAGCCTAAGCGCCTCGCTGTACGCCGCCGCCGCCTGCTTGTATTTGCCGTTCAGGTGAAGGATCGCCCCCAGGTTGGTGTGGCTCCGCGCCTCGTGGGGCCTCAGGGTGGCCGCGTGCCTGTACCAGATCTCTGCGTCCTCGAGGCGGTCCGCCTGGCGCAGCGCGGACGCCGCCGCCATCGCCAGCTCGTAATCGGATCTGGAAAGTTCGGCCGCGCGGAGCTGCTCCTCTGCCGCCTCCGATAAACGTCCCTGCGAGGTCAGGAACAGCCCTGCAAGCCAGTAGTAACAACCTGAGAATCATCATCCCAGAAAGTGAAGCTCCTTATAATAAATAAGCGGGATGGAACTTGTCGAATGTATCCAAAGCGATGTATTCAGGATGAATAAACACTCTGTTACGCGAACATCCACTTGAATTTACTTGTATCCTTTCTACCTATATGCCCCTCCCCCTACTAAATCCTAGTTCAAACCGACCCAGTTGCACGAATACCTCCGGATAGCCAAGATCCGTCAACGGCGTGTCCTAAAAATTCGCCCGCCACTCGACGACGGCCGCCCATAAATTGCAGGCTGATGTACAGCGCGACCTTTCGCGGGCCACTGCCTAATGACGCGTGCCGCTAAGAGAGATAAACCGCGCCACTTTTTACGCGCGGGAAATACTACGCGAGCGTGGCTTTTTTCCGCTAGTAGATTAATCCCGACCGCAAAGAATCGGTTGACCGATGGTCGACGGGCCGCGGTGGCGTATGGCGCGTCTGAAAAACAGGCTGCGGAGATTTTCAACGAGGGGCCAAAGGCGAGTGAAAAGGGTACCGTGGGTCTGCCAAAACTGCGACCCAACGCGGGTGAACGGACGTAGGGGAGGCTTGGAGTCGCTAAGCTTTTCTGGAATTTCAATGCCCGTCGCCATCTTCCTTTTTCTCTGGTCGCCTACGTTTTTCGATTACTACTCGCATCGAGGGAAACATATTAAAGGGGAATTTATACCGGCTCGAGCGTTCCTCTTGTCTCACCTATCTGCTAACTGCTCTCGCGATGCTCTCAAAGCATCGTGTAAACGTTGCCCGTTCGATTGAACCGTCGGGGGCTTGTGTCTAAAGTTCCCGGCGGCCTCGCGACCCACAGAGGTTCCCGGCGAATCAATTATACCGCTCGTTACAATGGGGGCGAACGATGAATCGGCGGACGGCCACTCCAATTTGCCCGGCGACCGCGGGGGCACGCTTAAGGGGGTCGTATTTCATTGGTTCAGTAACGATCGGGGTCCTCTTATCGTCTCCCGCCGATAGGTAGCCGAGAGAGACGATCGGGGATCGAGAGGTGGGAGGGGAGGGAGAGACAGAAAAACGCGTGCATTCAATTCCCCGTGCTCGTTGATTCCTTTCTCCCCCGCCTCTCGTCCTCGGGCTCGTAATTAGAGAATCTGGCGGTTACACCTTACCGTAATGATGGTGCACGCTCGAATCGTCCGGCGCCAGCCTGCGGGCTCTCAGGAACCACCTCTCGGCCTCCAGCACGCGGCTCGACTGCGGAAGAAACCACAAACGAGCCTTGAATAATTGGCGACACGATCAGGCGGGGGTATTGTTCGCGTGGCTCGTCGGGGCACGATGAAAACGAATTTAGTAAACTGCAGTAATTGGCACTCCTGATTAAAAAGCCGCATAGTAAGAAGTACGAGCTTAGAAATTATGTACCCTTTTACAATTTCTTATTTTTCTTTCACTACACCACTGCCAATTCCGGTCGTTAAACTGCAGATTTTATATCTGGCAACACCAGAGACAAATTCTTGATGGTACCGGAGGGACAAACGGCTGAGTTTTAAGTGCTTTCTTAAAATTTTGATAAGGAGGGAGAAAGCAAACTAAAATAGAGAGAATCATTTTGCAACGAGGAAGCGTTGATGGCTTCCTTAAGAGGGAACACCACAGTGACGGACGGATAAGTAAGCAGTTTGAAAAGATTTTTTTTCAGGAATAACTTACAGTTTTCATAGAACAATTGTATTACCTATCTTTAGTGCAAAGCCTTAAGAGATTATATAAAAAATAATAGAAAAACATGCATAAATTTTAATATATTAATTAATTTTCTGGACCGCCACGCGCGCTCGTCGAATGTGTAACTATGGAACAGCAGGTTCGAAATTAAATTTCATTTTTGTTTTATAAACTATATCAGTGTAGTTTCCGTTGCACGTATCGATTTCTTATACAAATTGTTTTTGTAAAAATGGTGCGCTTTAGAAGAAAAGAATCGAAAATTCGTGAATAAGATGAACAGTTTTTCGAGCGTATTTCAAAAAATTTGTTTTCAATCAAAAAATTCGCAAGCTTGATTGTCACAAGTTTTAGAAGGATTTTAAAAAAGATTTCATCGAAAATCTACAAATTAAACAAATTTATTTAAACAAATGGACTTTTTGAAAATCTGGTGAGTCAGTCATATTTCGCATTCAAAGACACAAAATTCGTCCATTGACACTATTCCCCTATCTCTAATAGTTCTCGAGATATTCCACAAAAATGATTTTTCAACCCTAACTTTGAACGCAGTTTTCACCCCCCAAATATGAAAACGGGGAAAAATAAAAAAACACGTATTTCTTATTTTTCGGTCCTCTATAACATATCCAAAAATCAAAATGATCGGAGGCGGACACCTAAAATACTCTCCTTGTTAGATCTTAATTTCATTTTCTTCTTCCTGGCCCCTTATTTATTTTTATTTTAAGTTATTAACGAAGAATGAATTATTAAAACTTAGTGTTTGATTGCCAATAATTTATACACGCCGTGGCAATAAAGGTAGATACCAAGTATGCCAATGCTTGCACTACTATGCCTATATTTGTTTTCCCTCGAATCTTTTTAAAATAAGAGACATAATAGGTACTCGAGATGTTTTATTTTAATGAGGAGTCCATAATAATCATCGATAATAACATAAAATGAATTCCAATTCGGATTTTCGCTTAGGGCGCCAATCATTGTACGCGAAGGAATACCGTCGCGTTGCAAACGAGCAATGGCATCGAGACCTTTAATGACGAACAGATCGTTCGCTCCTTAAGTCGAGCGCCGTGAAAGTATGAAGGAAAGGAAATGGAATGGAGTCCCTGTAAATACGAGCGAACGAAAAGTTCATTGACGGTGCGACGCACCGTCAAGTTTTCCCGGCCAAGCGTTCAATTACACCCCGTATCGTTTAATAGTATTGACTTTTCATCGACCCTCGTCGAGCGCGTGACGAGCATCGTAATTCACGCGGCGCGCATCCGCCCGCGCGATTACTTCCTGCCGCCGCGCCGGGACAAAGGTAAAAAGCGCTACTCCCACAGAATAGGGTCGAACGAATTAAGAGCGACACTTTCGAGGCCGTTCCGCCGGAGTGGCGCACCCGAGCCCGTGCAGCTTTCCTTCTACGAACGCACTATTGTCTTGCAGCGAGGGGAACGAGGGCTGGTAGAATGATCGTTAACCGTGCGACAAATTCGGCTAAATTTAAGGCCCCCCACTGTTCCGTGCAGCAGGGAAAAGGTTAATATAAAGCGAAAAAGAAGTAGCCAGCAGTACTGCAAAGCGACGGCTCTGCACGGGCGTCCAAGTTGGAATTATTTCGTCACACTGTCTCGTTCGTGCGCGCGACAGAAGCAGCGTCAAATTACCAATTTAGCAACGTTACGCCGTGAAACGGTCGGCTGCGCGGGATAATCAGTGTCAATGCATCTACGTTCGCGTGGAACGACAATGCCGATGGAAATGACCGAAACGAGCAACGGCGAGGGACGCGAGCTCGTTAAAAAAGTAGTCGATAATCGCGTCACGGCGCTTTCGAATTAAAATTACGCGACGGACGGTTAATTGATCGCGAGGTATCGTAGTGAGAAGGAGAGCTGCAGGCTTTCGGTTTGGGTAGAAAGCGAGGCACGTACGCGGGTAACATCGCGCGCCTACAGAATACCTCTCTCCCTTCCTCTCTCTCTCTCTCTCTCTCTCTTCCTCTCTGCCTCTACCTATCTCGGTTCAGTGAGCGTAATCGTCGGTCGTGTTAGATATGTTTTCAGGAGAAATGCCGTTTTCCGGTCAATGATTGGCCGGAGCACAGAGAGCGGCCAGTGGATCGGGCCGAATCAGCTTAACTGCGCGCCGTTTCCCGTCGGCGGCTTCCCTTTAAGTGATGTGGGTCAGCCGATTCCCCGGCCTATCGCTGGTTCCGTCGACCGAGCCGCGCGCCGCCGCGCCAAAATAGTACTAACTACTTACGTGCCGAGTCGAAGGTTTGCTAAGTGATGTGGGTCGGTACGTGGTCGGACTTGCGGAGAGGATCCAGCTTGCTTATCGGTGGTCGCCGCGGTCGCGTTTCATATTCGAGGCGAGAACTTCCGAGGCGTCGTGGCCACCATTTTTCAAACCTTCCCCCCCCCCCTCCCCTCGACGATCGAGCTTCCTCGTGATTTCCGTTGGATCGTCGCGGGCGAGTTTCACGACAGTGGAAAATTTTCTATGATCGCGCGCGACGCGGAGGGAAGTCAAACGATACTACGTGGGACACGCCACTTGGCGAACGAACGAGCAACGCTCTTCCGGACGAGTTGGCGATCGAGAACTCGAGAGATACCACCCCCCGCCCCCCCCCTCCCAACCCCCGGTAGTTGGTTTCTCCTCGGTATCGAGACTGGCCGCCGGCTATCTCTGGCTACGAAATTTCGTGGAATTTCGCGATATCGGTGGGCAGTGGGCGGGCAGGGACGGTGGTAAACTTGGGGAAACTGGATCCCGCACTCTGATGAAAGAGAACCGATCTAAAACTGGTAACTACTTACGTTTCGGGCCAAAAGTTTGCCGTAAGTGATGTGGGCCGGCACGTGGTCAGGCTGGCTGGCCAGACTCGCCTGGAACCACCTCTCTGCCTCGGCGTACTGTTGCAGCCTCGATAGAGTTTCACCCAGCAGATTGTAAACGCTCTGTAAAAACGGGGTCGAACGTCAGGGTATCCGCGGTTCTGCCGCGCGGCGCTGCCGTTTTTCTACCCTCCCATCGCTTCTTTCTTTCATGGAAACGCGGGGAATCTCGCGGCCCGGTGCCTGGCCAGCGATCGGTCGCTTTACTTTCGCTAAAATGTGGTTCTCGAGTCGTCGAGATTCCTACTTCTGGCAAACTCCGCTAACGCTACTTTCCACGGAAATCTCGAAACGGCCTGGATTCAGATGCAAACGATCCACCCCCTCCACCCTGAAAAATGGTAGCCACGAGAGAAGGATCTTTGTGGGGAGATCGGGAGAGAAAATGACCGTGGCGTGTCGAATGAAAATGAATCCTTGTCCGTTTTAACGAAGCATCGAACAATTAATATCCAGTCGCGTACGATAAATCCGCGTGGCTGAAAGTAATTGGCTCGGAGGTAGGTGAGAGAAAGGGAGAGAGTGAGAGAGAGAGAGAGAGAGAGAGAGAAAGGCAGCGAAGGCGGGGGATCAGTTTCGGAAGTTTTCTGATTTTCAGGAGCGACGGCTGCTGCTAATGGTCGACGGAGCTCGGCTGCTACTCACACCTATACGGGCCGTATGGTGGTATCGCGCGCGAGCCAGACACGTACGCGACGTACGGCGGAGGAGAGAGGGGGGTGGCGTATACACAGAGGAGGGAACAAGATGGGAACACAAACGACCGTGAGCGTTACGGAACGACTAACACCGAAAAGCTTCTTTCCGAGCGCGCGGGCTTGGCCCCGCGTCCCGGAGTTGTAGGCTAAAACTTTTATGATTTTGTTCGTGCCGGGTGTGCTGCTCGGGAGAAGCCAAGTAAAGGAAAGGAGGGAGAGAGCCAGCTAGAGGCGAGGGGGGGGGGGGTAGTAAGCGGGAGGGCGAGGGAGGTTCGCGGAATGGCTGGGGAGAAGTCTTTCGCGGGCGGCGAAGACAAATGGCGGAGAGCGTCGGTAAGGGAATGAGGTCGAATATCCAACTGACTCGGCTGAGTCGAGCCCGATTGCCCCGTGATTCGACAGATCCCGCGCCGTTTCCGCTCAGATACTTTGCTATCCGATCGAGCGGTAATCTGTATCCGCTCGCGAGCAATCGCGGAGGGATTCATAAGAATTCGATCGACTCGCGGCCGATGATATATCGTTCACGACCGTGGCTCACCAGCCCCTATTCGTCGGGGAGGATTGAAGCTGGATCGAATTGAAAGCAGTCGTGCTCGGACTCGAACATTCCGTGCGTACAATTAAATTCCACGCGGCTCACCGTCCCCGAGAGGAATAGCTTTCGGAAGCTCGGGAAACGGCGCACGTTCGCGTCCCCTCAAAAAGCCAGGCGACCTCGCTCGTCTTAGAAACCGTTCCCGCGGCTGAACACGGCAAGAGAGACCTAGTCGCAAGTCGCCCCGGAAAGGTGAAAGCAATTCCGCGACTCGGCGGAAGTGGCCGGGTCGTCAAAGAATACGGCTTTTTACAAAGTGGAACGCGCTCTGACGCATTGTTTCGCGTCATTATTCACTCGAACCAGTTTCCCCGCGGGTGTCTCGCGCTTCTTTAATCCCGATCCCTCCTCTCTGTTCTGCTCCATCCTCCTCGTGGCCGCGCTGCTGCTCCGAACCGCTCATAAATTTCGCGGAAAAACCTCGAGCGGCGCAACGTACGGACTACCGATTCCTTCAGTGAAATAGTAACGACGCGTCGTTGAATAATTCCAGGGTGAAGGCGCGGCAGGATGCTTGGCCGACTGAAAAATTTACGAACACGTCGAAGGGAACAACCGGCGAACCCGGGGACGCGCTAATGCGCTCGAGAAACGTAAATACGAGCGGGGCTCGCGGGGGCGGCGAAAGAATGCGAAGAAAGTTTAAGCCCCCTCCCCCCCTCCCCCCTGTGCGAGAGGTCTCGAAACTCCATTGTGCGGAGTCATTATTCACTTGGACTACTTTTCAAGTGCATTACGCGCGGCCGCCCCTTTCAGCCGTCGGGATACCGCCGCGCCGTTCCGAGTCCGCTGGATGCATGTCTTTCGCAGCCTCCCCGTCATCGACGCCCTCGTCCGCCATTGTTCCCGCGAAATCGCCTCGATCCTCTTCCAATTTCCCTGCCCCTCCAGCCGAGCTCCTGACAAATGCATCGCGAAACGCCTCCCTTAGGTCATGCTTTTCACCAGTCGATCTTGTTATCAACAAGGGGATGGATTGTGTTCGCGTAGGATGGATTTCCTATCGATTCGGAGAACTCGCGTTCAGGGCCCGATCTAAATAGCTCTCCCGTCAACTCTGGGCAAAAATGATTTTTGCCACCCTTTATATTAAATTATGAATGATTATTTTAAAATAAAATTTTTCACAGTGAGGGTTTTTTTTAGGTATTTGTTTAGTAATAAAATCTTTTGTTTTATAAAAAATGTAACGAAACAAAATAAATTGTATTACCTACCTACTCATGTATTCACTTTTTTACCGATTTTTCAAAAAGTTTTACTTCTTCATTGATTTTAATTTTCTCTTCCTACCAATTTTGCCTGTTCGTATTCGGTAACGCGATTTAAACACTGCGCCAAGAATGTACAAAGAACTCAAGCTACTCGTTCCGAGAGCCATTGTTCCTCGAGTGGAAATTAGGCTGGTAACGCGCTTACGTAGAAATCCTGACGATTCCGGGTCGGTCTAACAAGGAATTCAGCCCCGTCGTGGATTCGGCGGGGACGCGCGGCGCTGCAGTTTACCCTTCTCCCTTTTTATTTCGCAACTTCGCGATATCGGGGGAAAGTCGAGCTCCGGCGACGTCCCCTCGGATGAATGGTTAATCAAGCCTCCGGAACCCGATTTAGCGCGCGCGCGCCGCCTCGCCGGGGAAAATTAACAGAACATTTTCCTCGACATTTTCGGATTCGTCGAATAGTCGCCGCGCTCTAAATTAATATCGCTGCCGGCGAATAATTAATCAAGCGCGCGACGCCACGGTCCGCCAGACAGCGTTAAACCTGATAACTCGGGGCGCGCGTATCAGTGCGAGACGCGATTAAAACGTGTCAGAAACTCCGCGCCAGATATATCTAAACACAAGTCAGGCTTCGGAGTTTCATTCCGAAATTGAAATTCCCCCGGTTCGAATGTGCGGGCCAACGGATGGGATTCCCTTGGCCGTGGATGAGCCGCCCCACCTGGCCATCGCTAATCGCCCACTTCCGGTGGCCAGTCTCGCGAAGCGATCCGTGAATTATTGCCCTCATCGACGATGCTCGCCGGCAGAAGTTCGGCCACCGAACCGTTGGTTCGGTTAATTCGCCAATAATTACGTTCGTCGGTTTCGCGAGCACTGCAACTCGGCCAGCCGGGGGAGCTGGTCCGTCGATGCGCGGAGGGTCCGAGGCGGTTCCAGGCGGGACGTCACGTCGTCATTGTCGTCATTGTCGTCATTGTACGTCGCCGCTTGTGCGCGCACCGAGTCGCTAGCAGGGGACAAACAATTAGGGCGGTAAGTCGAGCGGGCCAATTAGGGGAGTGACTCTCTCTCTCTGTGTTCGAGAGTTGAAAGGGGTGGCGGCGGGAGAGAGAGAGAGAGAGAGAGAGAGGGGGCGCGATAGGCAAGAGGACTAATCGCCGAGAATAATTGGATTAAATTGGGGGCTCGCGTTTCGCGCATTCGAAATCGGCCTCCTGGCCTCATCTTTGATTTACACCGCTCGCGAAAGACACGAGTTAACTATAGGAGATGGACATACGTACGTTTCCGTTTCTTTCTCGCGATGGAACAGCTGCAGCGTCGAAGAATATTAATAATTCAAAGAAGCAGCGTCAATTGTTAACAATCCCACTTTTATACTGACCTATCGATTACACGAGCCACGTAAATAAGCAATTTCGCTGCAGTAAAGATTTATAATAATTCCCGTTTTCCTAGGCGCAATATGTTCCCATTAAAAAACAGAAATCTCCAGTCCCCGCCCACGGTTGAAGCTCCCCAACGATTTCATTTGAACCGCCCCGGGGGGTTCGTGGCGTGGACGAAAATATAACGGCGCGGAAGCGTCGCGATTTACAACGCAAACGGCGGCTCGCATAAATATTCAGGCCGGGGCTTCGGCGGATTAAGATATATTCCCGACACGTATGCAGGTAACGACGCGTGCATGCAGTCGGTCGAGCGTCGGATGAAATAATTTCTCCACTCTTTCCCTTCGCTATTTTTTTTCCCCCCCTGCTGTCGCATTTTTGCTGTCCCCCGTGGAGTTTCGCGGGCACAGATTTAATCGGCCGTGCACGCGCGCCGCTTAATGCTTCGACGCGACGCCCGGCGGCGTGACACGAGACGCTTCGTTCTTGCCCGCGAGCTTTAATCCCGCGGACTGCTACGCCACGTCACGAGTTCTGGTTCACCGAGGCCATTTGGCAAAACTCGACGGAAACTGCGGTCCTGTTAATCGCGCAATTATTACACCACTGTTCCCAGCGTCTCTCCCGGCCGAGAACACCGGCTACGTCCGGTTAACGACACTTCTTGGGTAATGAATCGACCCTGCAACTTGGGGATCGTTGCCGGGGGATCTCCGCGATAACGTCGAGGAAAGGGGAGGATGGAAGCGTTCATCTCCGATAGAAGTTGCCGCGCTGAAACGAGTCCGCGACCACGGTCGCTATTTTTCCGTGGAAGGGTTCGAAGTGGATAACAGAGGACACGCTTGCTCGCAGGGTCAACTGCCTTTCCCGAATACGCGGCTCTGTTAAATCGAAGGGACACTCTCCGCTATAGGGTGATACTTTGGCAAGTTTTCCGAGGTGTTTGGCGCGGCGCAAAAAGCCGTGGAAACGCCGCGTCGGTAGCTCGCGGCGCGTATGGTAATTCCCGAATTAATTCCGCCAGCGGAGTTGCATTAAATTCGCGTTAGCCGGGCGAGCGCGGGCTTGCACACGCTCGACTAGAATAAACAATATCCGCGGAAAGGGAGAATTGATCAAACTCCGACCGGGGGAAGCCGTATGAAAGTTTGGAAAATTATTTCGAATTCGCCGCGACCGGGCTTGTATTAAATTTACATTAGATAAATACGCGGCGGTCGACGCGGCGCAAACAACCGTTTCGCTGCCGGCAAATTGTCCGACCGGTCCAACCACGGCGCGTCGCTAATTTACGGCACTCGACCGCGGGTCGAATCGATCCCGTCCCGTAAACGCGCGATACCGGCGCGTCGGGCCGAACCAAGAAAAGAATTCTCCCAATCCAGCATGCCCTCTGTTTTTCCTCTGTTAATTCGCCCCGACGCACAATCGCTCCCCATATCAACCGGATCGTTTCTCAGAGACGATCCTCGGGAGACGTCGCGTCTCGATTCCCCACCGCGAACCGAACAATCAGCCGGCTGATTAAGAGAACGCGAGGCGAAACGGATTAACTTCTGTCTGCCCTCCGATTGATGTTTCGATGGCCCCTGCGAGCTTTCGCATCAAGCTTCGTTGCTCGCCTCGAAGTATACCGGCGTAATATCGAACTAGACGGAGGATTGCTCGCGAGGGCAAATTGTAATTCGTCTTCCCGGCTTCATAGATCAAGCGGATTTTACGGCTTGTGGTGCTGATCGAGGCGAGGAACTCGTGGAAGCGAAAATGGAACGAGGGATAGAGAGCTGGGAGCATTACTTAGTAATCGAGTACGGAGGGTATTGGTTAAAGTGTAATTAGCTCGGGTAGCGTTACGTTTGACTAGCTAATGCAAGGGGATATCTAATTCCGTAAAAGACAGGTAGTTTACTAGGAATAAATACTGACTGAAAATTTGCTGGTTAATTTGCAAGTGGAATGACAGTGATATGGAGGATGCATCGCGAAGACAGCTGCCACTGATTTGAGAGACACTGTCGTCTGGTACTATGTTCACTTCACAACGCCACGCTGACATTCGCACTGTCCATTTCACACTAACTAACAGTGAAAGCACGCGAGAATTTTAATTGGTGCGTGATTGGGTTTAGTTCGATATAATAAAGTGTGACGATCAGTCAATAGAATCTAAAGTTGCACTACTTCGTCCCTGAATGTTGACACTCGTATCCCCCAGCGATAGACTTTACAAGATAGAGGTGTCTGCGCTGCGGTATTGATGGTGTGCCGAGGAAGAAGGGGCTTTCTACCTGCCTCGAGTGAATTCGACGTCGCGCTACGCTCGATAGTGAACCGGATGATTTACAATGCCTATTGACCAGGCTTTTTTTTTTTAGGAAACAGCGCTTGGTGACACGACAGACTCACGTGGCGCCCTGTGCACGTGACACACGCCTGGCTCAGTGTTTGACGTGCAACGGTCATCAAGCGTGCTCGCGTTGAATCGCGAGAACTTTCAGAAGAGAGACTAGTAGCTTTCCTATCGGTTTGAAACTTACGCAACACATATCAGTCGGAGAGAATATTTCAAACCCCGCGATTCCATATCTCGATACGAATCGACCGAGCGTTTGAACTCAAGTGGATATCGGGTCTGGCCGAGCGCGAGGAAGATACAGAAGAGACCGAGGGGGCTGAAACTCAAGAAAACAAACTCGACGACTAATACCGCGAGGTTTCGCAAAGTTCTATTTCGACCGGGGCTAGAATTTTTATTAAACCGCAAGTAGATATCTACGGCTGGGAGTTGCCGAGGGGGAAAAAAAAGGCACAGATAACCATGGGAGGGGAGAGGCGGGGCAATAGAATGTTTATTGTGTCTAGTTTCGCGTCATAAAGCTAACGGGAGGGTAAGAGAAGGAAGAACTCGGGACGGTAGTTAAAACTTTCGTGGCGGTTAAAAGATCTCCACGTCCCGAGGAAGTTTCTTCCTATTTACACGGCGCCGCTCATTAAATCGTTCGATTGTTAGAAAAAGTCTCGGCCGAGTCGATCGTCACTCGGCTGTGATGAATCGGCGGGTGCGAGGTAATTCGATTAACGAATACTGATCGCGATTCCCGTAGCCGTCGATGGAACGTAGACTTCAATTAAAATTTCATCAGCGGCGACGGGGACTTTTCCCCGTGAAAATTAACTCCGTTAATTAGATATGTTTTTGCCGAGCGCTCGGCTCGCACTGGGTTACGATCCCACTTTAGATATGCCGGTTACAAATCGGCCCAGCCGATGAAACGCAGGAGGCCGTCGAAATTCGATTATGTTTTCAAGCCACTCGTCGAAACGGCCGATTGTTCGATTAATTTCACACTAATTGGTCTTCATCCGGCCAGCCTTTGAGCGCTCGAATTCCAGCTCTTCCGTGATTAGATCAGATTTTTTCCAACAATCACCGGCGCCACTCGAGGATACAGCTTTCCAGCGTTGTTTCCCGGGCTCGTATGAAACGATCGCGGGATAAACGCAAGTGGGCCGCGTCTCGCCCACCTTTTTTTATCGCGATTTTCGAAAACGCTCGACGTCTCGTTTGCATTAAATCCGCTTAAAAATTCCGAAGGGAATCTAGATTAGCCGCTGAATACATAAGTTCGCAGGGGAAGGGGGGGGGCAGAGAGGGTTATCTGCGGTGGGCAGACAATTTTTTCCAACCCGTTTATCCACCGTTATCCGATTCACCGTGACGTTTTAATCAGACTCGAAAATTAACGCAACCGAAGTAATTATCAGCGCCCGCTCGTAAATCATCCCCGCGGTACGGGAGGGGTAGGGGTAAAACTATCCGCGAGTTGACGGGGGTTGGAGGGTTGTTAAGGATCTCCAATGACCTCTGAAAGGACGAAAAAATTGCTGGAATCTTCGACCAATTCGTGGCAACGTTCCTCATACCGTAGATTTTGTAGACCCGAGAATTCAGGGGATGTTCGAAGCGAGGCGACAGCGCGAGGACCACGCAATAGTTACCGGGATTCTCGACTCATGCAATCCGAGAGATCCGAAAGAATTCGAAAATTACGGGACACAGTTACCCCCGGGACACCCCGGAAAACTTGCATCTGGTCGAAGTCGCGGCGAAGTAGACGAGGGGTATGAAACTCGACGAGTGGAGCGCGTCCCTGGCTCGACGAGAATCACGAATTCCCGATAACCGTTTTCTTGCCCAGTCTGCTCGAGAGGGACGGGGCGGGCTTCCTTAGCGTATTATTCCGAAGTTTCGTCCGATTTTCCACGCCAGCGGCCGGCCAGCCAGCCACACTCTGCACCCTCTCCGTCGTGGATGGGGACAAGGAGGGCCGGGAGGGGGGGAGGGTCATCGCGATAAAACATCGGAAACTGGCGAAACTCCGGTGTAATCTTGCCCGGTGATGTTTTACCCCCGCACGTACACTTTCTCGAGACGTAAGCGTGTCCCCGTGAGCATTTGTGTGCACCCTCCCACTGCCGCGTGTTCCTCTCCCTTTGTTCCCTCAAGATTGCGCGTGTGTGTGTGTGTGTGCAGGGCATCGTAAAGTCCCGAGAGATATCGCGGCAGCGATTAGACCCTCGTTTCGGGAACTAAATTTCTCCGGGTCCCGAGCAACCTTCGCCCCTTAGAACCCTCCCAGCCCCTCCCCGCCCCTTGCGTGGCCATTTTCGCGCGGACCTCCATCGTGCTGCCGGGGGTCGCGCGTTTCCCTTCGACAGGCTGTTTCTGACGATTTGCCCGGCCGTTCTGCTCGCTTCGCTTTGACGAGGGATCGATAACGAACTCCGGCTCTTCCAGGGCCTGCTGCCTGCAAGACGGAAGGTGTAGCCTAAGGTGAAGGCGTATGCTTGCCCCGCGGGTGTCTGTACGACTATCCAACCTCGAAACAACGGAATCTCGTTAGCTGCTAATAGCGGGGCAGTTTCGGGGCAATGACTCCGCTGCACGATTCCAGAGATTCCCTTTTCCCACTCGGGCCGCGTCGCCTGACCGAGTCCCATTCTTAAGTATCGCGATACTTTGAGCATCGTTCCCGCGAAATTAAATTTCCCACCGCCCCCGGGATGATTTTTATCTACCTCCGGTCCGCTCAATTGCGCGCGGAGGAAGGAAATTGAATCGCCCCGGAATTGTTTTCAGTTTGAGGGGAGAAGGACGGGGGTGGAGGGTGGTTTGGGAGCAAGGTAGAGAGCGAAATTATGGTTTCTTGGGAGAAGTGTCCCGCGGGACTGCGAAGCGATTATTTTCGCGTCGCTTTGGCAACTAAAGTAATTCGCAGGATGGTGCCTGGCCGGTTGACAACGCGGCACGGCTGTTTCTTTGGTGGTTTTTCTGCGGTGCCGGCTGTCTTGGGACCCCGATAGCACGTGTCGCAAAGTTCCCAAGAGTTTCCATTGTGGATAGGTGAGAACGGAGTTTCGAGGGCGTCGTAAGTTTTTCGCCTGAGCAGCAGCATGATTCGTGCGGGGCTGCTAGTCGAATTAGCGTCGCAGTAGATACGGACGGTCTTAATCAGACGGCTGGATCGATGAATCCGCTCGAGGCGGTTCGCAGCGAGGGAAATATGACTGATGAGAGTTTGAAGCTGTGCCGAGGCCCGACGACTGCCAGGCCAGGGGAATGGAAATTGGCTTCAGCCGTTCCTTCTTAGTTTCGGGGACGAAAAGGAGGTAGAAGAAAACAGCGCGATCGGAGGGGAAGAGATATATCAACTCCCCATTCTTCCCTGTCTACTATACAGTATCTGTGTATCTTCTTTCAACATCTAATACCCCTCCACTCCGACACTACCCCTGTATGCAGTGGCGGGTTTAAGGAAAAAGGCCCAGGCGGTAAATGTTCCGAGGGGTTGATTTTTCCGGGAAAATGAAGAGATACCGTAAACTGGGGGAATATTGGCAGTACGGGTACCATTGGCATCTACTTAATATCTATTACAAAGAAAAGGAAAGAAATGTTATGCATTTTCATGCTTCTGGTACAATCACAAACGATGCAACGTTATAATAGGATGCCTAAACCAAATTTAAAAATGTTAATTAAAAAAATATAAAATACAGTGCATTGGACATAAAAAGAAACAAATTTAAGTGTTAATGAAAGTTCAGATGTGGTAAAACTTTAACTTTTTAGTGCTATTTATTAGGGTGGCCCTTATTTTTTAACTCTAAAGTTTGTATTGTCTGACCCTCTTCAAATCTTCTATTTGACAAAAAAAATATCTTCGTGTTCTTTATTTGTATATTTTGATATATAAAGGTCGCTCAAGGACTTTATATTTCGCATGTACCACAAGTTTGGCAACTGCGACTTTCCATAACTGTCAGTTGTCAATTTTAATGAAACGGAGCCCATATTCATATATCAGAATCCGAAACCTTGCTTTTATCTATGCGTTTAACAACCTGAATATGTAGAATGTACGTCAAAGTTTGCGTCTGCATCTGATTCGAGAGCTGCTGATGGGAGAAATTTAAATATGCATATAAAGCCAACACAATACAGTACACACTCGTTATAAACCCGTTTCGTCCATGCGATGTGTGCCCGAATTTTAATTTTATACTCTCACTTAAAAGTTAGTAAAGTTATTCTGTCCTTGCAAAAATTTCTATTAATTTATACGAAAATGGTAATATTTCAATGCCATTGAGCGACCTTTAATCCTTAATATATTTTAACAAAATTTTAGACGAAATTCTTTTAAACTATTTGGAAACTTCTGAGAGAGGATCAGAAGAATATTATAAAAACATTGATTTTTTACCATACATATAAGGACCACCCTACTATTTATATATGATGTGCCAATGTTACCCCGTAATCGGGTATTATATATTTAACATATATTAAAGAAGGTTGAGGGACAAAAATTTTACGCATTTTTACATTTATAGTGCATTCACAAAGACGCAATGTTATGATAGAATACTTAAAGCAAATGTAAAAATGTTAATTTTTATATTATCTAGCAAAATGTTCGAAAAGCAAGCCAATGTTCCCCCAGTAGTTACGGTAGTTTACTAAAAACGGTCCAAGTGCAGTAGTACAGAAAAGAGTTTATACTGTTTGGATAATTATTTTTTGAAGATGGGGCAACTGCTCGTCGGCCGCCCGTTAAATCCAACACTGATCCATGTAACTTTTACACGACTGATTAAAGACGCTACCACAATGATTGTCAGAGGAAATATATTATTCCCTTTATCCCCACCGAATCCTGCCATTCGAAGCTCATTGTAATTCCCCCCACCGAGTCCCATCGAATCCCCGAGAGTAGCGCAACAAAGGGCGCCCTTAATAAGCGTCCTCGACGAGCTGTGCCGCCCATTGGATGCTTTAATTACTTAAAAACACCGGTAGCAACCGGCGCTCCCAATGCTCGCGGCTGATCCGCGGATGGCCCGAGGAGCGTCGCTAACCTCCCACAGAAACGGCCAGGTAACAGCGAGGCGGGAGTAATCAGAGAAGAAGATGAGGTCGCCGCATTAACGAAGCTTCGACCGTAGGTCTTTGAATGTGTCTCCCTCAAAAGGCTTCGCCCCCCGCCTCACGTTCCCTGCGCCCCGTTTCGGTTCCCTCATTTGCGGTACCCGAAGGACAAACGGCCGAGTTTCAGCAAGCCCGAACGACGCCGGCGACACTAAGGGACAAAGGTGGAGGAGCGGTAAAAGCAAAAGTGCTTAATTCGAGCGAGTGCTGGAACGAACGGTGCCCGCGCTTTTTTCGTCATTCCAGGCAAAGGTGCGGCGGTCGACGCGTAAAGTTCCACGGGGGGTAGGGGGAGGGGGGAGAGCGTGACAGCGCGGAGGACACAAGGTGAGGTGGAGGGGTAGAGGGTGGAGGCGTACAATGGACGTTCTTCTGGAAGATTAAAGTGCGCCGGTAGCGGTGGCGAGCGAACTACTGGGGGAATGGCTCGCGTTAAAATTAAAATTGCGCGCAAAAACCTGCGGCCCGTCGGGAGGGAGGGGGCGGGCGGGCTAGGTGGATCGCAGTTCGAGGCTGCTGGCTTGTAATTTAAAAGCTTCTCGGTGGTTTTTCGCCGGCCCTGCCAAGGCATTAGGCGCCTACGAATGAACGTTAATGCGCCACCGTCTTTCCTGGAATTTCACCCCCTTGGGTCTCGCGTTGTAATCGACGCGCTGCTCCTTTTCGGGGGAGGGCTCCAGTCGTCACGCGTTTACCCTCGACTCGAGTCGCTAGAACCTCATCGTAGGAACACCTCGTCTAACCTTTCTTTTTTTTTTTCATGGAACTCTGATAGATCGATTTACCACCCCTCGCGGAGACCCGTCATATAGGCGTCGCCAGGGACCTGGAAATTCTATCGAAAGCAGAGAAAAAGCGCCCCTCGGAATGGAACATTATCGACTCTATTACGCCACGGACACCACCCCGCTTCCTGCCGTTGCCTCGTCCTCCGGGGGGTGACCCTTCGAGCACCCAACGGCGCGGCTCGAAGGACGTTGACGTTCGCTGTTGCCACTCCGAGAGAGAGAGAGAAAAAAAAGGAAAGAAATCTACTTATTTCTCCCGTCCCCGCTTTGTCCCACTCTCGGCCCCGTCTCGAATCAGACGACAGAAGGCATCGAGTGGCAGAAAAGAAGTGAATCTCGCGGCCTTAAGCTCCCTCCGAGGCTGGAGGGGGGTGCGTCGCGGGGAGAAAACGGAGTTTCAGAGGGATTTGACGAGCTCTCGACGACTGTACGAGGTAATGACGGAGAAAACGGGAGTTGAGGGGGGCGGGGTAGGGTGGTGGTGGAAGGTCGCCAGCGTTCCTCGTGAAATTACGAAACGGGACGGGGGATGGATTCTGGGGAGGGGGCGAAAGTTAGGTCCGAGCTGGGTTGCCAGCGAAATGGGGTACCGAAGGACGACTGGAATGGAGATTGGAGGGTGTGCGAGTGTGCACGTGCACGCGCAACCGGCGCGGGGCGAAGGGAAAGATCGTGGTGGTAGAGTGGGTAAGGAAGATGGAAAGTAAAAGGGGCCGTGAAATTACCTCGAGCGGCATTGTGCGTTGCCTGGAGGGTTGCAAGCACCTAATTAGCCACTCAAACAGCGCCGCACAAAGCGACCCTCTGTTATTAAAACGACATGCAAAACACGGGGCTGCGGCCCTCCCTTTTTTCGGACAAAAGGAGCAGTCGATGGGGAGGAATTTCGGTTGTTATTGGAGGACGCTACCGCTTGAGAACCTCAAATGACCAAGGAAACATAATACATATCTTTGTGCGCTCCTTTCTCCCCTACAACCACAGCTTAACCACCGTCAATTGAAAGTCCGTCACGAGTCTCGTAATTCACGTGCACCGCGAATTTTACGCACGAGAAATTAATCTACCAGCGTAATCTGTGCGGGTATATACCGCAGTCTCTCGCCGGCAAACTCCCGGAGACACTCTATGCTTGCGAAGAAACGCCCGCGAAATGCAAGGGGTGACTAATTGATACGGAAGACCCAATACGCGTCTCCTGAGCCCGAAACAATTAAACCCGATCCATCCGTGGATTATTTGTTGATCCACGTGCTGGTCCTCCATCCTCGGGACTCGATCAAAGTCCCCGCCGCGATAATGAATCGAATTTCTCGAGGGAGGGACGTCGCTCGATGGGGGAGCAGAGCAAACAGAAGACGTACAGCGATAATGACTACCGTCGTCCCCCTTTCAACGGACGATGCCGAGCAGGGAAGAAAAGAACCGCAGGGGGCGGTTGATTAACGAAATCGACGCGTGTCACGCACGAGCAACGTGACGTGACGTATCGATGCCCGCGTTCCAAAAGGGGCGAGCGAGAAACTTTTCCGGTTATTAATTTTTTCTTAGCGGCCCCGACGATTCCCTTGAAACTTTCGTCGGCGCTACCGGTGCCCCGAGGGGGATCGATGCGGAGTTTGTTCGTCATAATTGATACTTCACGATAGAAGACGGGGCGGGGGGACGAAATCCTCGCGTGGAGAACTTCCGACCAATTCTTCTGGCGTGCGATGGAATCAACGGAGAACCGAATCTCGGCCCGATACGATAAATCCTTGTGAACGCCGTCTTCCATATTCAACGATCGAACGGCGTCGCCGTCGAATTAATGGGGATGCTAATGCCAATCGGGGATTTGGAAAGTGTTTCGGGCTCGCGACACCGCGAACTGTTGCTGCAACGTTTTCACTGACGAATTAGCGGCGGACAAGGGTATCTTAACCTTTGAAAGTGGAACAAATTCGCTGTTCGCTCCAGATTAGTACACGTTTAGGGTAGTTTTATTCTTTGAAGAAAGATGGACCTGCCTGGAACCTGTATTCATTTGTTTTATGCATTTTAACCTCCGAAAAAAGATTGAAAGAAATATAAAATTATTAAAATTCAGATCACCTTCAACGGTAAAGAAACACGGTATATTTTCCCTTGAAAAGCATCTAGGTACCGGGACTAAAGGGCTAAACTGCGAAACCGCGACAGACACGCAAAAGTTAGTTAGCCTCCTCGCCAGTAATCTCGTCCAAAGATAATTCCGTCAGGCCTCCGTCAGTCACAGCGTCATCCAGTCGCCGACAACGTTTCGGAACATAGGAAAATGAAAGAAAGTCTTGAGACAGCTGGGTCGCTGGCGAGTTCTTTGCGCCCCGCGAACCTGGGCGCATAATTATGAGTGCACGGGCGCACAATAGATAGCGGGGCCGGGGTGCAGGCGTTCGCCGAGGCTCTTCCCCGTCGTTCCAGAAACCGCGGTCGATACCTAGGCGTCCCTGCACCCACCGTGCTCCACCATTGTCTCTCATTATCGCGATCCTCGATTGTCGCCGACGTTCCTTCCCGCAGCCCACTCCTCTCGCCTCCCTTTCGAACCTGAAAAACAGCCCCGCCGATCCTAACGATCATCCGTCTACGCGTCTTGTTTCTCATTTTCCACCGCCCCTCGTCTGTTCCGTGCGTCCTCCGACGTTTCTCGCCCGAGAAGCGACTCCGCGTCGAGTAATTTACGCTCGTTCGCGAGGAATTACGCGGTGACAGGGAGTACAGGTCTGGCTTTAAATCACCGCCGTGCTCGTTCATTGAATTACTCGAACGGGCGGGGTGGGTGAACGAAGGGGCCGCAGACAACGGGGAAGCTCCGAAATTTTTGACGTTCATTAAACGAACTCCGTCGCGGAGTCCTCTCGAGCCCGCGCCCTCTTCCGACCCGCTCCCCGCGTGTCCGGTCGCTTCCGCTTAATAATTCCAGCCCGACGGCGAGCTGGGAAATAAGACGATAAATCCTGTTGCGACTAAATAGCGATAAATCAACCGGCGGACGACTAATTGCGCCGGCTAAGTACGAACGAATGCGGCGATAAATTAAATTCGCGGTAATGAGTTATGAAACAGCCGGCGTTCAACGAGCACACACAAAGTGGGTGGAAGGAGTCGCGCTCCCCGGTCGTCCGAGGGGGGGGGGGGGGGGGATGGATGAACGTTATACGCCGGCGGGGCTCGCGGTTAGGCCGACGTCGCGCCCGACTTACGCGTGTCTCGGGCCACTCTCCAGCGATCACGTTTTTATCTGGACTTTTGCGAAACGTAAATTACGTCGGATTTAATGGTACCGGGCACGTGATATCTCGGGGGTGGGCAAAGCGAGCGGGGGAGGGTGGCTGTAACATATGTAACGACCGACGAACGGCCGCGTCACGCGCGATAAAAAGCCGCCCGCGACACGGCTCGCAATTTTCGTTTACCTTCCCCTTTTAACGAGTCTCGTTGCCTTTACGGGGGCGACCACGGCCTCGATAAGTACGCTGTTAAACACTGGTTCGCGGGTATCGGGCGCAGCGTAAGCCCCGACCGTATACAAGGATCATTTGTCGTGAATTCAATTTTGTAGGTGGACCGGCTGACCCAGCTGCCGCGATACCGGTTTATCTGCGCCCTTAAATACAGGCTGGCTGTCTTGGAATTCTGCGGGCAAAGTGGGTCGATGTGTTTTATGGGGGAAGATAAAGCGTTATGGAAGCGCGGGACAGAGTGATGTTGGTTAAACGCGGTATCAAATTGTGCCGCGCTTTGAGAGGGGTAAGCGCCGGTGGATGCAGGCCTGACCATTCACGCGTTATACTACTGGCGCGCGACGAACTACTCTCGGGATGGCGATTCGAGTGGGGTGCTTCGGTCGGGGGATGATTATAAGATGAGTGGTGACTAAATAGTTGGAAGCAGCTTGAGGCACTTGTGCGATTATTGCAAGTGATTGGAAGCTTTGAACGTTCTTGGATCTTCGAACGTTCTGATTTCTGCTCATTGTGCCCAGCAAACATAACTCCTCTGTATAAGCGTCTACCGGACTGAAAACCTTGCCAGCCGGTTCCCGGGAAACGCACTTGATGCCAGTCAGAAATGGGTGTTCAATTATGCGTCTTGCTGATTCGAAGCTACAAACAGAAATTCTGAATTCTAAAGCCGGAAAAGCTGCAAGCCCGGGCTCTACGAATACGCCATTGCCCCTCAACGGTATTAGAGCGTGATACATGCAATGAGACTGGAAGCTTCCACCCCCCCGTCGAATTAGTCTGAAGGCGTTTGATGACCGGGCTCGAGGCCTCGTGCCTAACGTGTTTGACGCGTCCGCGCGATTGGCATAGATTCGCGGAAGCCAGACACCGTATAATTTCACGCAAAGCCCCTTTGAAACGGAGCTGTCGCGCACAGTATAACCGGGCGCATACTCGGCGCGAGTCCCCGGCTGTCCAGCGCGCGGTAATAACGTCGAACGAGAGCGTAGAAAAAGGAACAGCGGAGCGAAGGGGTCAGAGAGAGCAATGGTTCGGCTCGGCGAGAGCTCTCCGCGATGCTGTTCGCGTAAGCCACCGATATCACTCCGCCGGCCAATTTAAAGTTACGATTCGAAAGGCTATCTCGTCGCCCTGGCGACCGTGAATCCATGCGCGCGCCACGTTACCGCTTCCGCCCTCTCCGCGAACATAGCGTTGGCCGGAGAGAATTCCTTCGATCCCCGGCATCGCGGTGTGGCGACGCGTGTGCGATCTGAGTCATCGAATCACGCGAGGCTTCCACTCGCCCGGCCGCCCCGCTGAATTCTTCGCCGCGATTCCCAAGAACTAGCGCTCGACGATCCGCGAAGTGGAGCAGAGGGAATGCAAAAAGCCTTCGACGTCGGAATTTCAATTTGCCTCCCACCCCCATCCGACCTCTTATCGATATCAAATATTTCGGAATCCAGCGCCCGTAAGAGGGGTTTAATCAATTAGACGGAGGATCAAGCCCGGGGAAAGGTTCCCGTGGAAACGTGCCAGTTAGGGTGGGACTCTTCAATCGGCACGGATTCGTCGGTCACAGATGACCGAGCGGGGCGCGACGAGCTCCAGCCTCGGCAAGTGATACGAGATGCGATGAAGGGCTCCCAGGGGGAGGGCTGGCAGCCAGGTAATGTACCGTGCACATGATAAAAGCAATGCGGGGTGAATAATAAAAAGGAGACGGATGGAAGGGGCGCTTCTTGAAATTCCGAACGCTGCCACGGTAATAAATTGTTAATCCCATTTAACCAGAGATTTCCTGCATTTGCATCTAAATTCATCGACGATCCGTGGCGGCCGATCGGGCGTATCGGGGCCGATATCTGCTGCCTGTGTCAACCGTGGACGCGCTCGCGAATTATTTCACGTTTCTCTGTCACGCTCCCCGATTGCATAGACGTGTACCGAAACTTGGGAGTTCATTTCTGGTCTTCGATACGGACGAGCATAGACGTTATTTAGGGGTTCATTAAGTCTCGGATATCTAATTTCGGAACGCGAGCCTGGTGGATGTACAGAGTGTTTAAAAATAGTACGTGGGACAAATTTGCAGGATTGGTTTTACTGACCAAAATAATTAAAAGAGTTGTAAAACACGGCCCCTAATTCCTATTAATGAAGCCCAGCTGCATTTCCACGGAGCGATATATTGATTATATCATTCCGCCTCTGTTTTTTTGAAAGCCAGAAAGAAAGGATATGAATGAAAATGTAATATACTACTTGGCTGACCTGTTGCCTGGTTTCACTCGCGAATTATTTATCATGTTTCCCACGTTCTTCAGAAGTGGCCTATAAATTAATCTAGGGCTCGAGTAATGTCTATTCAAAGTTTCATCGAAATCCGTTTAGCCACTTAAGCATATAAGAAGGATAAACAAACAGACAACGTTTCACTTTTTTAGACACTAGGGGTCGGTGCTTTAGGGAATTAAAACTGCAAAACTGAGCATTAACGGACATACGCGTATTTCCATCTTTGTTTATTATTTTTATGAGTAGAACCGATCCTGAAAAATAACCCACATTTTTAAAAACCCTTACCATCGCGCTACTAAATTATTCCATCGAAAGACAGACCACGAAGAGTCACCTCAAAATACTACCACCTCCATCGGACTAGGGAAGGGTGAATTATTTTTACGACGTGGGTTCTGGTCCAGCGAGCGTCCCTGTTCCCGACACGTCTCGCTAACGAGCCCGACTACACATCGAAAGCTCAGCCGCACGGATCCGCAGCGGTAGCCGGAAGCCGTCGGTGGGGCTTGAATCCCGTTTTCTTGGTGCATCTGCGCGACGTTTCTGCCGCGTGCACGGCTGCGAGGGTGTGGCGAAGCTGCACACGGTGGTCCACGGGAGCCACGGGAAAGGCGAAAAATACTTTTCGTATAAATTGTCGGGCAGGAATTCCACGACGATGCGCTGAACAAAACGCGGCCACGGTTGCGGCACGTAGAGAGGGTCGGCCGGGCGAGGGGGTGGGCGGGGTGCCTCGTAAAAATGCAAACTTCTCTCTTCTCCGTCGAAGTCGAGCGCGAAGAGCCGCTGGTTGTACGAGCTGTTGTTGTCGCGCCTCCACCCCCCCCGCCCGCCTCCCGGCGAATCCAAAAAGTTGGACGTGCATCGCGGCAGCAGGGTGGAGGGAGTAGGGAGGGGAAGAAAAAAGGCTGGTCGATGCTCGCCGCGGTGGAAGGAAGGGCCCAGGAGCATCCGTGCTGCCGCGGAAATTCGCGAGAACCTGGCTGCGAGGACGATTCCACCAGCGACAGATTTCGCGAGGGGGATGAAACGGGGAGGTTCGATGCGTAACGAGGACTCACGTCCAAGGGTGGTCTTCGGAACGTCGGCATTTTCGGGGAGCGTTCGCAGATCTCGCGAAAGTCAGATGGCGGAGTAACAACCCCTCGCGAGACAATGACCGAGCAGCTGACTTGGAATTGCTCGTAGTCAGGGGGGGATAACCTTGGAAAGCAATTAAGAGCTGCATCGGCGGGAGGATGCTCGATGGAGAGGTGGAGAATCACTTCTGGATTGATTGGTCTCCAGGCTGAGCGAAGTTTAAGAGAGTTTTCAGTTTCCCGGATGATGGAAACTCTTGAAACATCGCGCAGCACTGTTTCCCCTCTATCCGCGTGTTACGGAATCACGGGGATTCGGAATGGATTCGTTCGACTATTGCCTCACGTTTCTCATCCGCATTCACGTGCACCCAAAGCTGCGGTTATTGATCTCGCGGGGCATGGAATTTTACATAATACAACGTTCGCGCGGCAAAGTTTCGAGAAGCTTTGACACATGTCCCGGTACATTAGATCACTTCAAATTCTGGATCTGATCCAGACGTCTCTGCAAGTTACCTCCATTTTAACACCGAACCACGTCGCATCGCGATGCAAATTTAACCCACTGTTGCCGTACCCACGAAATGGAGCAGTCTACTCGGTACCTATAAATTTCGAAAAACGAAACTTCACACTGAGACAAGAATAGTCTCGATACTATCCTTAACACCCCCTCGGCGTAGAGTTTTTAAGAAATTAATACGGTGCATCGAGGTAAGAAAGTTTCCAAAGGATGACGGCGGCTTCTTCCCCGGCAAATTCGCGGGAGATTAAACGAAAAATTGAGAGTTAAACGCATCGGCAGTTTTCCGCGGCGCCGTGAGAAAGGAGGAGATGGCTGAGCGTAACGGAAAGAGCGGGAATTACCGCGCTGGATTATGGCGAGGTTAAAAATTTTAATTTTGCTTTATGACGCGACTGAAAATCATATTCGCGGCGGGATCTATACGCGCTTCACTCGGGGGTGCCGGAGACAAAGTTGCTTCGACATTCTCACTCCACAGTTAGCTACTTTTCGCGCCGCTCATCGACTACTGGATCGTTCCCGCGGCTCGACGAGCGTTAATTACACGGGGCCTCTTCCATCGGCCGCGAACTCGTCTTGACCGCCGAAAAAACCGTGCCGCTTCACCCCCCTCGCGATCGATACTTGGCGAATTTAATTAGCTCTCCGTGCCAGCCTCGCGTGCTTCCCGGCGACAGGTGATTACGAAAATTGCGACCCGTACGTATGTGCATACATACGTGGAAACACTTTCGCGCGATCCCGCGACTGTTCATTTGATTTAATGGCGAGGGTTGAAATAACGTTAGCCCGAGAATTTATAAACCAGCCGATCGACGACCCGTAATATCTGCGTGAATAATTGCAAAATCCATGGAGGAAAATATAGCCGCGTAAATATCCCCTCGCTGCAATAAAGAATTTTGGTTGCCGATGCGTTCCGCCGCGAATATTCCTCTCAACGAAACCGACGATTCTAATTCGACTGTCGTTCAGAGCCCGTCCCCGTAAATTAGATGGAATTAAAGACTGTCGAGCTGCGGGATCGAGGAACAGATTGCCGGCGGAATGTGTTCGCGAGAATGTTGAAAAGAGATGTGGAGAATGGCTCCCCTGTTTGCGGGAAGGAAGAAGGAGAATAATCCCAGCGAGAAAGTTGGAAGAGCGAGGATGAATATCCCTGGGAATAAATAGAAGACTGAGGAGCTTGGAATCGAAGATCTCCCGAGGAAGAAAGTCAAAGAATCTTGTACAAACGATCGACAATCTAAAACAATAGTAAAGCTGAAGATTCCGATGCCATCCGACAGGGCCGGGCGCCGAATCATTTCTCCGCTATTTCATCCGCGCGGATCGGCAAGACGGGCGCGAACAGCTGACAGGGACGGTGGGTGCAGGCGTTTCCATTAGCGAGAATTAGCCTGAGAAAGCGCAATGTTCGCGGGACGACGATCCCCTATCAATATGCACCGTGGTAGTCCCATTGCAAACCGCTTCTATGGACCAAGAAGGCCTCCGCTCGTCAAAGGGTGGGCTCGAATGCGCGATGGTGTCTAAGTGGCACGCGGCTGCTCCACGTACCCGACCAGCTGTTTCGCGTTAATGGAGCAACGAACAGGAAGAGGTGAACTGACCTGAGGTGGATAGTGATCCGGCAGGGCGTCGAGGGCTTCCCTGTACGCGGCCAGGGCCCTTTGTAATCTGCCCTGATCGGCGTAGAGGGCGCCTAATTGGAGGAGGGCCTGCACTCTGGCCGCCTCGTGAGCCCTTTTGTCCTTGAGACCGGATCCGTCCAAGGACGCTCCTGCCCTCAAAACCGCAGCAGCCTCCGCTCCCCGTCCCACGGACGCCAGTGCCGCGCCCAGATTCACGTAAGCCTCTGCAAAAGACAAACGATAAGGATCATCAGCGGCGTTGGATTACGCCGGGCTTCACCCCGCCACGTCGAGGAACGGCCATGAATTCCTATAAATCGAACGAGCCACTCTTTTTCCATTTCTCCTCGTAGATTCAGCCACTAAGGCGGGCCATTTCTTTCTCCCCTATGGTCTGCCTCGCGTCCTTATCGCCCACGCGTTGGATGCTATTTGGCGTTTGAATCGCGCTGGGTCGCGAAATGAACGTCTCGAGGCCGGTTTGAAGCAAACAGCTTTCTTCGTATTGTATATACGCACAGCGCAATTAAAAAAGAAGTCGCAGTGGTACGGTGAATTTCGCCTAGACGCGGTGATCTTGTGTAATAATGTAAGCGAGAAAGGGGGGCAATTTTTGGCTCGGTTCGCGTGGTAAATAAGAGAGGAGGGCTTGGGATTTTGCGAGCGAAAAGGCAGCCGGTACCCTTTAGAATTCGGACAAGCCCGCCTGCGCGCAGCCACGTCAGTCTTTAGCCAGTAAATTCAGACATTCATGGCAGGGCGACCACTTCGCTTCTTGCTCTGTCCGCTTCTAATTAAAAGGGCATTGCCGAGGTTCCGCGGGGGCTGGTTTCACGGGGGCGAATCAGGTTAAGTCCGCATGAATTTCCGCCGCGGCGGAGTGGCCGCCTTTTGTCGCTCACCCCTCCTCGTATTTCCCGCTTTCTCGCCGGTAATTACTAAATATCGCGCGAAACGGCGGACGGTCGGAAGTAGAATCGCCCATAGAGCTGCTCCGAAGAGGGACGATTAAGCTGGCTTTCCAACTAATTTCGGCCGCCCCTGTCACCTCCCGCGTGACACCCCCCCCCCCCCCGAGAATTTTCATTAAAACATGTTTCGTCTCGCGAGCGTCTGCAAGAAGATAGCGATAACACCGATTCGCTTCCGTTAAAGATATCTTCGATTTCTTCCACAGACCTAACTTCCCTTCCATCGCTTCCCGCTTTTATTCCCCGTCGCTTTGTCGTCCCATGCTCGCTAGACCGCCGGCCTTGCACCGTTGTTGGCGTCGTTAAACGATTCGAGACACAAGGCGGGGCCGACGTCGCGCTATACGAGGGGCCGGACAAAAAGCCGCGGTCGGCTATGACTTTAATTAAAAATTTCAAGTTTCCAGGGGAACGGGGGTGGCATTCTTCCGGGAGAGGCGTGGAGGACGGAGGAGGCCGCGTCACCGTGTAACGAGGGCAAAGTGAAACGTATTAAAAAGTTTATTTCCACTTCTATTGTCGCGCCGGTGTGGCGTGATCCGTTGCCCGCGTGAAAAGGGACGAGAAGGCCGTGGGTGGGAAAGAAGAAAGAAGAAAGGTGAAGCCTCCGCTTCTCCGGTCGATCGACGAAAGGGAGTCACTTAATACGAAGCAATCCGCTTCCAGCAGATTACCGTCGACGGATTTCCAATTCCTGACCTCTCGAGCGTCAGACTCGATCCCCTAATTTTCGTCGCGTTTAACTTCAACCTACCCCTACCCCCCTTCTCGCCACCCCCCTCCCCCGCAGCCACGTTTGCCGTTCTACGCGCTAAGTGTAATATAGTACGCGGAAGGCGGCTGCTAATCCTGATATCATCCCTGGCGGTATTACAGCAGCCGACGTAAGACGTTTACCCTCGTTGCCTCCACGTTGCGCGGCACAAACGGGTGCACCTTAGGGTGCGACGGGGAGACAGAGAGGCCGGGTAGACTCTCATTAACGAGCCGTGTGATTGGCAAATTTTCTGGGCGCCGATGCCGCGTCAACGGGAATCCGATTTCGCTAACGAAATCCTCCCCCGAGATCCGGGCTAATTTTTTACCCATCGGATATCGGAGCAAGGTATCGATGTAATTATATAGGCCGTAGGTTGACGTAAGGGAGCCTAATTGGGGTGGTTTTGCTACCCCGGGGAGCCTGAATTAGATTCTGAGTGGAGGGTTTAGATTTTTCCTCCCGATTCGCCAATATTTGCAGTCGATTTCCTCTACCTTCTCTTGATCCCAGCAGGCTGATAAATGATGGCCCAGGGGAGAAAGGTACCAACAGATCTGCCCCATCTTGAATAATTAAAAGGGAAGGGAGCGCCCGATGTGTAGCTAACATCAGAGAATCTCATTGAAGTTACAAATTAGAACAAGATTAAAATTAATTAGATTTACCCTGTACAGTTTGGCGCAGGTAAGAGTTACCCTAGAAGGCGTCTAAAGTAAACGTTAAACTTAATTAACTCCAGGATATGAGTTACGATCGAAGAGCTATCAATAATCCAGTCCCCGTTCGTTTCTAAGATCTACATAGCAACATTAAATGAGAAAGAATGTTGCCCGTGTGTTGATGAGACCCTAACACTCTGTTTCAACTAAGAATTTACCAATAAGGGGACTCTCCAGTCAAACCTCTTAAAAAATAAGAGATCTTTATGAATTCATTACAAGAAGAGGCTATGACAAATGTCAAAAATTATTTTTATTATTGATTCCAAAATGGTAACCACGAAATTCAATCACAGGATCGTCCAAAATAAAAAATTCAAACAATTCCTTAAGATTTATTTCAATGGCTATCGCAGTACTTCCTGTTCTGGCATAAATAACCAAAATTACGATGTTGCTACACATTTGAACGAAGTAGTGCAAAAAAGCGGATAATTCACCGCACAAATATGCAGATAAAAAAAAACGTGTTTCAAAAAAATAAGTTATACGGAGCTGCGATAGCGAGTCCAATTACGAATCAAATGCCACAAGCTTTTTTTTAATCGGTTCATTAGTTCTTCTGAAATCGTGGTTCCGTGTTCAAAGTGTTCTCGGCTCATTCCTGCGTTCGAAGTTTGAATTAGTTATGTGACTGTAAAATCTATACCGTTACGAATTTCAGTGCGAGACGTTCACAGGGTATTCTCGGGATGTTACGCTGCAAATATATATGTAAAAAAATCGATTTTCTGAAAAATTTTAACCCGGGGGTCTCCTTATGTCATCTGCGCTTAATGATAGACCTCTAATACGCATTTCCAACGATAACTCATAGACGACCACGCCGTAGAAGGATTTTCCTGGCGCACTAATGAGTCATCGATACTTGCCAACCCCTCGACACACATTCCCCAACGATAACCCCACTACAAGAAGGACATTTCCATCGGCGTTAATGAATAATCGATACCCGATCACGGCCCCTCGAGGTGAGTAACTTGTCAATGGACGAACTTTTCACACTCGCAGGCAGGAACGTAGATCCGCCAGCCTTTGAAGATCAAGCGCTTAAAAACCATTGGAAATCGGAAAGCGTCAGGCTCGAGTTTCCCCCTCGTAGCTCCGACTCCAATTCCGTGATTTAAATGAATTTTGCCCACAGAGCGAGCGCGCGACGAGAGGCCCCCCATTTTCAGAGCCGGTCCGTTTTAAGAGTAGGTCAGGGTGTTCCATTCGCGGAGCGGCCGCCCGTCGCAATTCGCCGCGCAATCCGTCACGATATCCGAGCGTTTCCTCGTCAGCCGGCCCGACGTCGGCGTTTTAAGATATTAGATTCGCGGCGGCCCGGACAGAAGGTGTACAGAGGGGACCCGGTTCTACATGTATAAACGTCGCGCAAACTGTATCCACGTCGAGAGGGAGCGCTCGGATACTCTAATTCCATAGAGTATCCCGCGGGAGAGCCGCGGCGAGGAAAATGGATTGCCCGGCTCCCCCGTCCCGCCCCTCCTTATTCAAAATAATGTGAACCATAGGCGGCGCGCGGTTCCTTTGGCCGGGCGACGTCCTCGCCAGGAAATTGCTACTCCGACGCTACGGTTCCCCGGTCTTAACGGGCAACTTTTTGTTAATTAAACGCCCCGCCCCGGCCGAGATAAAGGGAGAGAGAGAGGAAGGCAGCGGGCGGCCGCTCGGCGAGATAGGCTAACGATTCGAAAAGTTCCGTGGAACGCGGTCGGATAAGCAGTCTGCCTTCATATTTTCGAATGAAACGGGGGGGACTGGAATTTTGCAAAAAGGGAGAGATTATCCGCGGATAATCTTGCTCGCCGGCGCGGGATCCGCGGGAACTCGCAGAGGGCGCCCTTCTCCTCCATGATTATCGCTCGTCTCGTTCGTGTTCCGTTGTGAGCGCGGCGAAAGTCGAACTCGATTTTTCACCGCGATACCCTCGACCGGCCGTATTACGTAGCTTTTATGTTATTTCGCATGCAATCTTGTCGCTGGAGTTTGGGGGGAGGCGCCGGGCAGAGGCCGCTGTCGCGCTTTACCCGCCGGATAATTAATTAAAAGCGGCGAATTTTCGCTGCGCGTATATTTTAGGTTCGCGCGTTCCACCGCGATTGCAGATGTCATTTGCAATCTCGCCCGGGAAACGAGCGGGTTTTGCGGGATCCGGGATCGATTGACGGTAATCCCTCGCTCGTGGGGCTGCTTGTGACGAAGGAAAACGCGGCGCCCATTTGTTGTCCGACGCGTGATATTCTGTTGTCGGGGGACGTGGGTGGTTTCGCGTGGGCGTGACTTCCGCCCCATCGAACGTCACTTTTCGCGATATATTCTTCTCTGACAGATCTGTGTACCTCGAACGCGGCCAGAAGCTCTAAGAATAACAACTCGAAAATACCTCTAATATATTCAGCCGCGGAGGGGAAAGAACGGCGACAGGGTCGCGGAGAGAGTAATATTTCACCGGTGAATAAAAAAAAAAACCCTCGTTTCCGCGACTTTTCGAGTCCGCGTAAAAAGCATCCGCGACGAAGCAGCTCCTCGACCGGAAACCGAATAAAAACCGTCCCGCGCTCCCGATACAGTTTTCGCGGCGGTTGATCCGAGACTCGGTGAACCGAGGGGAGCGAGACTAACCGCGAGAAAGAGGGTGGAGGAAGAGCGACAACGAGGGCATCCTCGCGAAACACCTCGACGACCCTTGCGTATTCCAGTGAAATAGGGTAAACTTGGTGATGACTGTAGTAATTAAATTTGAAAGTACGAATCAGGATAAGTATGGTACGATTTAGGAACATTAATCCTAAATCGTACTTTTTCTATATTAAAAATAAATCGTTTTTATGAGTAGAAGTTGATTATTTTTTGTTGCGTGAGTTTATAAAACTGTTTGTTCAATAAATAAAGAGTTGAGTACCACTAATCTCGTTTCACTTTCCCCGTTATTTCTCATGTACGTAATAAGCATTTGTTCCGAAGGGGTACGATTTAGATTTCAGGCAAATTCACTCTGTACCGTCGAAAGCCTCTCGCGACTGGACACGATCGCGCGAAACTGAAGGAGAAAGGGTGAGGCGCGCGTGTGGAACAGCGAGGCGCAGGATGGCCGTCGGCGGAGGTGGAAGAAGAACGGTCGGACGGAAACTGCTGTTTCATCTCCGAGTCCGCCAAGTTGGCAGGGCCGCCGCTCTGTTTGCTTCCTAATTACGAATGAGAGAGAATAAGGCGCGCGAGTCTCGAGGAACGTGGGAGATGTGGTGCAAGAGGGGCGCAGTAAGAAGGCGGGGGGAGGGGAAGGGGGGGGGGAAAGACGCGAAAAGATGAAGAGAGAGGCAGGAGGCAGTGGGTGAATTCAAGCCCAGCGCTCGCGGAATTAAGATTCCATAGTGCAGGCGAGTTTTGTGTGTGCATTGCAATTTCCTGGCTAACCCGAGCGCTCTCTTATACCCGCTGCTCCCCTCGCCGGAGCTTCTACTAGCGTCTAGGATCGATAGACCGCGTCGATGGCTCGAATCGAGTTTCACCGTGGCGTCGGGGAGTGGTGCGTTCCTTTCCGCGGGCCCCGTGGACAGTAATAATGTGTTCTTGTTCAAGGGCTTATCGACGCGGAAGCAAGCGAATTTATTAGCTCCCCTCCGGGCCCTGCATCGGGATTGCCAGCGGACCGGTGCCAATTTCAATCTATTTCGGTCGTTACAGGGCCACGTACGACCAACGAACCGGGATGACCCGTGTCCCGATTGATAGCGGAATTCCACGGACCTCCGCGGCGTTCTTTTTGCCCCTGTTACCCAGGCAAATCGCTCGTAACGGTTGGGCTTTTAAAACACGACCCGCTCGAGTAATTAGTGGACCGATCGGCCGCCAATTTGTGGACGACTGCCGCAGTCCGCGCACGCAACCCCCTTCGCCGTGCTCCTCGGGGCTCTCTCCACTACGGGATCGCCCGTGCACTCTCGTGTTTCGCCAACTAGCGAGGCTCTCGAGGTCAAAATCAACGCTTCGGACATGCGATGCCTTCGTTCCCTCCTCCCCTACTCCGTTCAATTCTGCAAACTTTCCCCCCCTCTTGATATATTCAGCGACGAAACAGACGCTACGGCACGACTACGTGACTTCGCGATTTCGGTTTCAATTTTCCCCTAAAATTCGAATTCAGCTGCCACGGTGGCGCACATGTCGGTGTTATTGTTCCCCAATGCCGAGCGCGCACGCGAAACGCCGGGGCCTCGGCTCGCGCCGCACCAGCCCCCGCGTAAATAAATAAATAAAACGCGACGCCGGAGCGTTTAATGGGTCGTAGTAGGGTCGACCGCAAGAAAGACCGGGGCGGAGGCGAAAGCAATTTGCGCCCGCGGCGTTGAATCAAAATTCAGTTCAACTAAATTGAAATCCTGTAGGAGAGTTACGAGGTGGCGGGTCGACGCCGCGCGTCTGCAACGGATTCGGGCCCGAAATACCGCTTCAGACATTAAACAGTCCCGGGGAGAAATATATATTCCGTCGGAATCGCCGCGATAAAATACCGTTCGCTGAGTTATTGTGTATAATTCGCGCTAATTCGGTAGAGCCAGACCTTCTCGCGTCACGACAGGTCGAGTTTTATCGCGAGGCCGCGTGCAATTAGAAGAGGAAACGTTGCTACCTCCGTGATTCCAAGTATAAAGTCCGCGCGTGGGCCGGATCCTCGTAAACTAATTTCCACCCTTAATAACGCCATCGGGGTGGCTGCGAAGGAAGAGAAAAAAATTTATGCGAACACACCGGCGACACTACTGGCCCCGTGTAGCGTGTACACAGAGTGGGTACGCGAGCTCTATCGACCGGCGGCGAGGCGAAAATGTGTGAGCCCGTCGATACGTGTGTTTACGGTTTTCGTGTATCTAGTCTGTTTACAGTCGCGTTCGCGCGTGCACGCGCGCGCCTCCGCGCGTGTTTGCGCACGTACAACTGCCTGTGTGTATATCTACATGCGTGTCCACCGCCCCGGAGCCTGGTCTCCTGTCGCCGCTACCCTTCTTCTTCTGCCCGCCCTTCTTCTTGTTTTTTTCCTACGTGCGGGCGGTGCCTCGAACTCGACGAGGGTACCCGGGAGCCAGTTAGGCGGTCGGCTAAAAAGTGGCACGAGCAACGGGGGGCGCGGGAGAGGTACTCAGGAGTGGCTATCCGGGAAATTCGGCGATACCACCCGAAACTCCCTGGTGAAAAAACCTTTTAAAAGGGAAGTTTCACCTGGCAGGGTAAACTCGAGGGAGAGACTCGGGCTGCCGCGTCGCGGTGTGCTCTCAGCCCCGATATTTTCCAGCGACGTGGAAAAAAGAGCGCAGCAAACGTTGGTTGGCGCGACCGTCCGGGGCTAGCCGGAAACCTCGCTTCCCCGCGGGCAAGTAATTCCGTGTATCGGCTTTCGCCCGGGACTGACGTCGTCGTCGGGCTCTGAACGCACCAATTCGCGGACCGTAATTTTGTAAGCAATTTCGCGAATCTCGGGCAGCAGTTCCCTGGATGTAGCTACGGCCCCTTTGAGGATTTTCCACGGTAGGAAGGAAGGATTGGAGCGGGCGGGGAGGGGCCGTGCCTCGGAGAAGACCGACTAGGGGGACGGTCGGGGGTAAGGAAGAACGGAAGCGAGTCGTCGGTCGAATTGCTGTGTTCGGGGGAATCAATCGTGTTAAGTGCTCGTACGGCAATCCGGCTAATTTCCTACGATCCTACCAGGGATCCTCGACACTTGTCGCGCCCCGGGTGGTACGTTCCCGTCTTTCGTGGTTTATACCTCGGGCCGAGATTGCGCCGGGAACGGTGACGTGGCCACTCGATGGACGAGCAGCCGGGTTCCGCTGGAAATTTTGGAGTATCCGGCGTCGATAGGCTCGGGATAAATACAAAGTGCAGCGTGAGCGTAATTAATCAAACGGCGCCCACCTCCGCGGCCCGCGGTCTTGTTAATTTCGCTGATTAATGGAATTAGTGGAATTCACGGTTCGTGCACGAGTTCATCGATGAGCGATAAGTAGGACGAAGGTCGGTTGACGTTCAGAAAGTCCTCGTCGAGTATCGTGATGAATCTGCTCGCTGTTAAGATATTGCGCAGCGATCCATCTAGTTCCCTGGTGATCGATGCTCGGAGCCAACACCGTGGAACCATCTAGGCTTCGCGGAAAATCGCGAGCCACACGGCGCGACCGTGGAAAAGTCTGCCGCGCGTGTAATTAATCACGCTCGAATCTCGCGCGATCGGATCTGCGAGCTGTGGTCGTTCAAAATACACTGAACGGTTCTATTTGGGTTCGATCGGTGCGAAACAGTGCGAGTCACGGTGACTAGGCTCCGTTTATCCCGATGCCTGACGTTATCGGCGCGTCCGCGTTGACTTGGACTACTGGCCGGCGTCCGCCTAGGCGCGTGCCACCGCTACTGGCCAGCGTCTGACCAAGGACGGGGCTACTCTACTTGCAGCGCACATACGCGTCGCTAAACAAATAGGCGCGGGGCTTCTTATCGCGCGCCCCATCGCGCTCAGCCGTTTAAACTTTAAACGTTAAATGACAATATTCCACGGCAGATCTCTAATTACTGGAAGTAAGTAGGAAGCGCCGTACACAAGTCGCAAACAGCCCTCGCTTGCTCTGGAGATTCGAGCACACAAGCGGCGCGCAATTTCGAGGCACTTTGGGCTCTAATCGCGGAGGCAGGAACACGTCGAAAGCGAAAGTCGAGGAAATCGCGAGATCCCGCGCGGTGGCTCGTGCACCCTCCGTCTAATGACATTTAGCGAGGCGCGAGGGGAGGCGAGGTGCTCGAGGGATAACCGAGCGGCGAAAGAGAACGGGCAGGGCTGATGCTGGGGGGCGTTTCTAATTAAATAATCCAGGCTAAATTACAGGCATTCGGTCAAGCAGCTCGATACGACCGCTCGAATGCTCGCGGCGGTTCGAGACCCGTCCCTGAGCACAATTAATCTAGTTAAGAGCGGATACGACGACCGAGGATTCCGTGTCTGATGGCTCGCTGTAACAGGCGCGCCCGGGCCCAAACTAATGCACATCAAGATGCGAGCAGTGGCACCGTGGAATTTCTAATAACGACAACGGCGAATTCTGAGTGGCTGGTTAATCCAACCGTCATTATTCGCAACGGATTACACCCTTGTTTTCCGCTTGATTGTTAAGAGGCGGTAATTAACACCCATCAGTCCCTTCCCCTACTGATCCTCCTTCGACCGCCATGCCAGTCACGTCGCTGGGAATCATTAACTATTATGTCGCGTTGCCGGCGAGTATTGTTCACCCCGTGAACGCGGAATATTCCTCGAAACAGGTGCAACGGAGGAAATTCCCTTTAGCATATTTGACGGTGGGAATTTCGCGCAGGTCGACGAACCGAACCATTGCGAGCAATAAGAAGACAGCCCCCTATACCATTTTATACTCGTCACGCGAAGTTCGTGGACAACGGCGAGCTCTCAGAGTCGAAGATGTTGAATTGGATGGCGGTTGTTGGGCAAGATCGTGGAGAATTCTGGGGCCAGGAGGAACCCCGAGCCAGTCTCGCTGTTGCGCCGTGAAAGGCCGTTGGCTGTGTGCAGACGAGAACGGCGGGTGTACACTTGACGAGTGCTCGCCGACACGTCTGTTTGTTCGCCGGGTTCTCCCGCTTCCCGTTGGAAGTTGGTTGCTTTAATTGAGTCACTTGTGTATCGCGCAAGGCGTTTTACGTACGCAGGCGAAACGGGTTAGTCTGGAAAGTTTCTGTCGCAGTAAGTCCCCGGCCCGAGGCGTTTCCTGCAGCTAGACGTCGCGGTTCAAAGGGACGAGGGAGCGCTTCAGGTGTTATTTTTTTCCCTTCCCGTCGGGCGGCTCCTGCGGAAAACTTTTCGCTTCTTTGAGGGGCGCATCGCCGCTTCGTCGGTGGACTGCTCCTTTCACGAGGATCCAGGCTCCTTCGACGCTTCGCGAACAGATCGCTGACAAGGAGGCAACCAATTTCACGGAAATTCCATGCACAGTTCTCGCAGGACGAAGATACGTTCGGAATATATCGTTGCATTCCGACTCGGGGCCCATACTGGCAGCGTTTCACCGACACCAGCCCGTGGTCCCGATAAAAGCGGAGCCTCGGGAGGCGGAGGATCGATACGGAAGCCGCTGCCTCGTATATTAATAACGCTATTAGCTTATTATTACCAGGACGGAGCGCGTTTTTACCCCAAACACTTGACGGCCACTTGAAGCGTTCGACGTTACGCGTTGATTATCGATGAAAGCGCTCGGGGGCTGCATTAGCCGCTTACCTGGCTCCGTGTGCACGGTTAAGCAACCGTCGCGCAACGATTCAGACGCGACCGCCGGTCGGTGTAATTGTGGCGCCCCGCGCGAGCAAAAGTTCCTCGGGGCAGAAAGACTTTTTCTCGCTTCGAATTTTTCCACCCGCAGGAGGCGCGAAAATTGCTGCAAAGGGGCTCTCGACGGTTGCTCCTTTTTCCACGCCCTCCCGCCCTTCGGTCACCGGCCTCGCCCTCGCCACCTCCCTCCCTTGACAGGCAACAATCGAAGTTCCACTTCTCCCGAACGATTTAAAGCTCGGATTATAATTAAAGGTAGCTGAAAGGGCCACTTGTTTCATTGCCCTCCAGGGTCTACTTCCATTCGCGTTAGAGCGCGCTGGGAGGGAAAGGTCAATACCTTACTCATCTCCATCGGATGAAAGTTCCAGCGAGCTTCCAACCCCTTCCCGTTTTTTTCTCTTTGTTCCGCCGTGTTCCGCGGTCCCGATAGAACGGTGAATCGTAATTCGACACCTGGACTGGTCTTTTTTCCTGCCCGCCCAACCCCCTCGAAGCTGATTTACGCTCGTAACCGTCGACCTCGTTATTCCTTTCACGCTCGCCACGGGAGAACAGAGTATCCGTGCCTCTCTTGTTTCCAACATATCCAGAGCAGGGATTTAGGTCGATATCGCGGCTGAATGACAACGGCGGGTGTTTCGTCGGGACTCGATTACAACGAGATCACGTTTCATTTAGCAATGATTCCGATGTCGCGAAATATGGTGAAACTGTGAAGTCTCTAATTCAACAGAGTACAACTCCCCTCGTCCAGTAGCGCACTCAGGATTTAATCTTGGGGGGAACCGAGTTGAATGGATAAAAATATTTCTAACGGAAATTCAATAAAATTTTACTTTAAGAGTAAAATCCGGTTGGTTTTCTTTTCATAAAACCCCTGAATACATTAATCTGCTTTTTCTTATTTCTTTGGGAGAGCGACACTTCCCACCTCTGAATGGGCCACTACCCTCATCTAATTCTGTTTGTAGTCAAACTCCTGTCCCTCTCTACTCCGTTGCAAAGTAATTTGCGCAGCGAAGATCGTCGAAGGGAGAGTAATGCAGAATTAATTGTAAATTAACGGCATAGCATGTTCGCGAATCGTCGCCAGCGCGGACTCGATTATTTCTCCGGTGTCGCGGGATTTCGATCCAAGTCGGATTAATCCGCCGTCGAGCCTTTAAACGCCGGATTAGGGGCCCGCCTCTCGTTCGAATATCACGGCCGCGAGGAGAACAAAGCGCGCTCCTTCCGCTCGACAGACAAAAAACGAAGGTGCGCCGCGAAACGAAACGGCAAAAAAGTAACGAGGGGCAAACAAAAGGCGAGCCGTCGATAGCGTCGATAAAAGCGGCGTCGGGTAACGAAGTTTGCCCCGATGTCTCTTTGCACGGTGCAGCTTAAAATTCAAAGTTTCCATATCGTCCGCGGGGAGGGAAGGGGAGAGCTTCGCGCAACAAATTTTACGACGGCGATAAAATTACTCGGCTAAAGCCCGAACGGAAGATCGGTTAAATTACGTTCCCGGCCGCTTTTCATAAACTTCGCGGAACTTTTAATACACATCCTGTAGGCGGCGCGCTTTATATAAAGCTCGCCCCCTCCCGCCTCTGTCCAATCGTCCTCGCCCCCGTGACAGGCAACCCGATCCTCGATTATTTATCACCCCTCGTACATCCCGCCCCTCTGTTCGCTGTACCCTCCTCGATTTCAACTGAGAGAGAACGTACAGTTCAACTGAGATGATGTTAATTGTTCCGAAGACTTGCTGGATTACCGTGCGAGGAAAATCAAAGGGATGATTGCGTCGGAGCAGAGGGTAACTACTTAGATACGCAGGGTTATCTTGGTTCTAAGTGGACAAACTTGGAGAGGTTATTCGGACTGTCTTGGGGATATAATAGGATCCTGTGATCGTTTTCAACATCCCCAAGGTAAGTCGAATAGAGACAAAATCAGGCAACTTATTTTTAACCGCATTCAAAAAGAATGTAAGTTAGTATGTATTATGTTTGTCCGTGAATTTCTACGTAACTACTGGTTCGATTTTCGTGAAACTTGTTGAATTTAGTTTAGCTTCAACCAACTTAGGTCATTGAGAAAGAATTATTAAAATCGGTTAAGTAGCTTTGAAGTTACACCAGAAATAAGAAATCTATTTCATTAACCGACCTCGTTATTTAAATAAATGTACTTATATAAATTAAATAACTAAAAAGTAGAAAATAAAAACAATTATAAAAAATTGAAAGAGACTTTAAAAAATGGACTAAAATGTAAAAAACAATTTTGTTCCTTATTTAATCTACGGCTCTCAATTTGTTTATGTCGGCGTTAGATTCACACAGTGCAAATGATGAGGCGTCGACATAAAAGAATTGAGAGTCGTAGGTTAAGTAAGAAACAATTTTTTTTGCTTTTTAGCGCATTTTTATGTTTTTATTCTGGCATCTTATGCAGTTCACCTCGCCTTTTACTGGCACCTCACTTTTTACTGAAGTAATAAAGTCGTTTAATAATAATACGTGGGGACATACCACTGCTTTAATACTCGGCTTCCCTCTGAATTTAGATTCTGATTTTATAAAAAAAATAGTCACACTCATCTGGATTAGCCAGGCAAACTGAGCTGAGGTACATTTCGTGACCCAAGAGTTTACCGTTCGAATGTTTTTAGCCGGCAGACAAGCACAAGCATATAAACTTTCTGCTTTATACATTAAGATAAAAAAAACACAGGTATATTCGAGGTAAATCGGCTATTTTCGGGCCGAGGACGTAAAAATAAGGGGCGAGGTAAGTGGAAGGTGGAAAATGAGATCGATTTCGCGGCACAGCGGAGTATTTGCTCGGTAATGAACCGTTCTCGGTACGGTCCAAGTAAATCGTCGTACATGGATCGTACGTACGGGTCCCGTGACAAACGATGCCCTCTCCGTTCCCTTGCAACCCTCTGCTCGTGCTTTGTTCCCGGGGGTACACCACTTGTCCAGGGTTGTAGGGTTGGTTCTCCATTGGCAGAAGGTGACTCGTCAAGCAGCCGAGCCCATCGCGTGTACTTGGGTTTTGTGCCAGGGGGCACGGAAAATTAGTAAGAAATGGCTGTCGATGTCTTTATTCTAATTTCTAGAGAAAACGCTGCCTCCAGCACGCAAAGTTTCAAAGTTTCCCTATTGGCACGGGAGCTTGTGCCCGAGGGAAATTGCAATGTCTGTTCGTCGTCTGTTAAGAAACCGTCCACTGAATTCGAGAATATACCAGATGTTTCCTGAAGGTATTCCAGAGGGGTTTAATACGTTACGAGAGAAATCGTAGCGAGTAACCAGCCCACCGACCAAATAAATAGGAATAATATTTACGCTGCGGGGATACGTGGACGAAAGCCGACCGTCCGCGACCACGACTTAGCTAGAAACAATATATCGGCCACCAGTGGGCAAGGGGTAAATATTTCCCCGGGTATACGGCAAACATTGTCCGGCACTGCTTTCGCCTCCCGGGGTGTCTTAAAACCGAGCTTTCCATCGAGGGTGTACGCGAACGTGATAGCACGCGTGCGGAACGACAAATAAAAGTTCTCTGGATAGCCAGTGCATCACGGGAATGTCCTCCCGCGTTCTTCAAAGTACCAAGAGCGAGATACCACGACCTCGGTGAGTATACTTGAGGAAGCAACGAAGGAGGAAATTCTTTGTCCATAGACACTCTTGTGCCTTAATGACTACACGCAGTTCTCGCCTAGTAACACGCCTAGTAGGGAGAAAGCAAGGGGGCTGCTAATTGATTGCTCCGCGTTTTAGAGTGACTGGGTGACGTTAGCGATAAGGAAACGGAAGGGACCTTCTAAAATGTAAACGAAGGATCACGCGGAGGGTGCTCGGTGTACTCGATAGACCGTGCTCTTTCCCCCAGTTCAAAAGGGAGAAACGCCTGAAGGGTGGTTCTAGTTTTTTTTTTCACGCGAGAACTGCCGCTTCAGTGCCCTAATGAACCGCGATAACTCGCGGGCCCGCGGTTCATTAATGGTACACGCCGGCTGAGTTAAATTACATTTGCGCTAATTCGAGTTGCAGGGCGTTAACGTCGATTCCCGCGCTGGCAACGCGAGGCCGCCTCTGGGCCGTGACGGTGGGAAACGTCGACGAGGCCGAGTGACGTCGCACGGAAATATCGTAAAACCTCGAGGGTTCCGGCAACGGGGAGCGGCCGATCGTGAGCGGGCCCGACCAATTGAAACGCCGAGGAATAATGGAAATACTTACGAGCTAACGAAGGTCGGAAATGGATCGCTCGCTGATAACTCAGAATGGCCTCCTCGTAATTCTTCCTGCCCTGCTGTAAAATCCCCCTGGAATAAAAAGAAACAGCTGGTTAGTGGAACGCGTAACCCAGATATCTTTCGCTCCGAGAACTCGCGATATTGCCGATCAAACGAAATCCATTTGTTGCTCAAGGTCAATGAGCTACGATCCCCCACAATACCACGATCATTTTAAAAAATTTATTAATGTTGATTACACGCATTGTAACTTGAAATGGAGATTCTAGGATACCTATTACCTACTAATTAATTCTAAAAAACTCCCCCAATCATTTTCAAAAATGTCCATCGATGATATACCTACAAATAAACAAAGCTCTTCTTAATACGTTCTACCCACGTTAATTACCAACTGCATTGCTAATGCAAATTACTATGATTCATGTGGCTAAGGGGCATCGTCCCAGGCCAATAAATCCATCTCTCTATGAACAAACCCATCTATGCGTCCATCTACCCCCATCCGTCCCATCTGGGCCCCCTCGCGCAAGCTGACACGGGGCTGCAAGTCCCTAGACGCACCCCCGCGGAGGAAGGCTGCCTCGAACCAGCAGCTGCATTTGATTAGACTACAGCCGGAGCCTTCCTCATTCCGCGATCTGAAATCTGAACGTATCCAAGCGTGCCCACCGACAACAATCGCCCGTGTACCGAGCCTCGGCCGATTAATCTCCCTTCGGGCGATGTCGCTTTCAGAAACGATAAAAATATTACTTGTCAACCGATGACTTATCGCGCGAAAGTCGCCCAGCGTAACGCGACCAAACGTTGCGGCAGTGCACGGGACGCAGGGGCGGCAATAAACGAACTCTGTAGCGCTTACACGCCGAGGTCAGCGCGGCACATATTTTAGGAAAGAATTCATTTTAACGGGCCGGTGATTAATCTCCCCTCGAACGTTGTCGCTCGGAGACCGATGAAAACATCAGTCGCCAGAGGTTGGGAGGGTTGGTGATTTACCGGGGCTGGGCTACCTGGAGATATTCGCGCTTTTGTTAATATTTCTCCCCCGAGGGTGTTCGCGTCGAAGTGCAACGTTTTTCGAGGGCGTAGTTCCCGCCATACGGCTCGCACTTATTTCACTTCGATCGTTCTATTATTTCTACTACGGCTCGTCAAAGGAGAAGGGACCCGGGGGGATCTCTAGGCGATCGATCGATCACGTCGTCAATCGAGCGCGCCGGGGCTGACTTCAGAGGGTGGGAAAAAAGGGCGGCGGAGAAGCGAGAGGGAAGGGATGAACGAAGCGTGCGTGTCCTCGCGAGCGATCGATAATTCATGGTTCCATGAACGTCGATCCGGGGATGGTCAATAAGGCTCGGGTTTTTTTTTTGCGACTGGCGCGAGATATGTCTTCGGGGGAGCCGCGCTCTCCGATCGGTTGGGATAAACGGAACAAACGGACGAACGATACGGCGCGCAAATATCCGGGAAATGTGGGAACGCGTCGACACCAGCGGGAACCACGGGACCGATAACCAAAGGGCCTATCGCGGTCGTTAATATCGCGGCAACAATCGCGACCATTTCATTGTTCCCCGATCGCGGACCTCGATTCCGCGGAATCGCATTATTTTAAACCGACTACGAGAATCCCGGTTCCCAGCTGCACAGCCCCGACCCAGTCTTTCCAACTTGTCCCAGGCGTGGACGAAAAAACAAGAAGTTACACTAATGACACGCTTTGTGAGCGTTCGAGGGGACTGAAAAAGAACTAAAAAGTGCGGGGGGGAAAAGAAAGAAAATGTCGTCCGCGGCGGAGGGTGGCGGAGCAGAGGCGAGGGAGCGGGAGAGAAAGGGAGAAACAGGATATTTCCTTTCCGGGCAAGCGAGCCGCCTGGACCAGAGGAGTTTTCCTGTTCGTTAACGAGACGCTACTCGGCGTTCGTTAACTTTCAAGATGAATATTCGCGCCATACATAATGGACTCCTTTCTCTCTTCCGCTACCTATTACCGCTTGTCTCTTGTAGCCGCGCTACCCCCTTCGTTCCTCTCACAACAATCCCTCTCGTTTGTACCAATTTGCAATTGTCCGCGGTATTTCGCTCGATTTATTATTCGGCCCCGGTCTCGGTTAACGGGCGCGCCCTATTAGAACCGCGTTTCTCGTCGCGTTTCAGGAAAAAGAAAGAGGAAGATCCGGGGAAACGATCGTTTTAAGAGGCGTTTAAAGATAACTCTTGGAGATCTCGGTGAATCCGCCGCGTTCCCCGTCCATCCTCAGGCGTGTAACGATCGAAGCTACACGCGTCCCGGGCGATTTATATCGCGCGGAGGCGGGGTACATCGTTCTCGTTATTCCACGGGAAATCTGTTTCCCCTTACGGTTAACTGATTCGGTTCGATCCCGCGTTCTCGTTTCGAGTCCCCCTCATTTCGAGTAGTTTACGTCAGCGGAACGACGAGGCGTGAATCGACGAGGGAGGGAGGGGGGGGGGGGCGGGGGAGCGGCGCGGCGTGGATAAACAAGCCGGCCGATTGTTGAAATAAAAACATTGCTCGCGGGGGAGGGTATTGTTGGACCGTTGAAGCTATTATTCGATGGCGGGTGTAACGAGCGGTCGTGCGAGGCGTGTAACGACATTTCGCAACGGCCGCGAGCGGCTTTGTGCCCGGCGCGGCTCCGTGACAAAGAGCAGGGCTTCGAATATTCGTGGACGACTGGGCCCCCGCCTGTGTGGCTCGTCGAAAATTTTATCCACGGCCGTCGAGGAGCAGTAAGGGACAAAGAGTCGCAGAGGCGCGAGTGACAAAAGGGCGGGAATTCTGGAAAAATGAAATGAAAAACGGGGGAAAAAGAAGAAAAGACAGGGGTAGGGGGGTGGTAGGAGTAGCGTTTCGTTGGGATTGAAGCAGACTATCTGTCCGTTTAGGTGTCGCGCCAATAAAACGGGCGCGGCCGTAAAGCTCGTCGCGTCCCTCATAACGTTCACGCTGATAAACGCGCCGCGCGGAAAGTTGGCCGCCCGGCGTGCGCGCAAACGCCGCGGGGCTTCGACGGAATATCGAAAATACCGCGCGCTTCGAGCTAAATAACGGTGCGACGATACGTGTGACGTGCTTATAGGAGAATGCTTGTCGGTCGTTGCGAAAACGCCGGATGAAAATATTCCGCGATCGCGCTCCGACGATGGAAAGCTTCGAGAGCCATGGAAAATCGAGTACAGGCGATACTCGCGCCCGGAATGCTGTGTTACGTTTCAGTTATGCGGGGCATTATACAGGCTCGTGATATTACGCGAGTTCGCGGGATTAACTCAATCGCCTACTCCTGCAACGTAGGCATCATCCCCGAAGTGCAATCGTTCTCCAAGGCGAGCCTGACGCGGACCATTAAGGCGATGGCAGTGTGCATCCAATCGCCCGAGAAGAACGTGCCCCGGTATCGAAAGAGAGTTACACGTGTTTGTCTCCTGTATCTTGCCCAGCGCGCCAGCCCCTGTCGCGCGTTCGAGCCCCGTTAATCTACTACGCGCCGGGGGTGATTCTTTGGAGACGACGGGTCGGGCGACAGCTGCTAATGCGATTGGCGTCGCTCTAGAGGCGGCGAAGTTTGATGGAGCGGGCAGGGACGGTGGTAAACATCGGGACACCGGAGAATAAAATTCGGCGAGCGTTGCATCGATGTTTCGCCTCGTTAATCGTCGATCGAGATACGTTACGCGGGTAGCCGCGATAAACCATCCCACGCTGAGCAGCCAACTTCGCTATAAACCAGCCACGGGCTTATGGATTCCAAAGGGCCGTTTAGCCCGATAATGACGGGGATTACGGAGGGGGCGAATAAAAAAAATTCCAATAAAGGGACGCGTGCGCGGGCACGGGTTTATCGGGCTAACGAGTCCGTCTGACCAGTTACGCTCGATACCACTGGCGGCGATCTGAGTGGAACGGTCCTCGATAACTCGCACGTCCCCGTGTCGCATTGTTCCCGGCGAATATCTGATGTACCTATAATTATCGCTGCCGGATATTGCGCAGAGTGTCCGATAATAGCGCCTCGCGCTCCTCGGTAATGGGTGAACGGTAATAAGCTCTCGCGGTATTGAAATTACTCTATGTTCGATAGCATCGAGTGGCCGTCAGACTCGAATACTTTCGCCGGGACGTATCGAGTGACCGGGCGCAAATGGAGTCACTCGCGGGGAATAACGGCCAGGGAGTAATTGACGCTACCGGGGACATTTGGAAACGAAAAAGCTGATGCACGGCAGAGTGCTGTCCCATGGGTACTTTGGAATAGAATCATTGGTTCTGCGGACAAAGACTGGAATATTCCGAGGCATGGGCCTAAAGATCTGCTACACTCGAGAGTGAAAAATAGAGAATGTAGCGATATCTTCGACTCTCGCAAGTGACTCCCTCATCTACTCTCTCCTGTAGATACTCATTTCGTTCTACTTTCTAACATCGCTGCATCTGAGGCAGAGTTTGCTAGGTAAGCCTTAGCGACGAGTAGGGATGGAGGGCAATTGATTGAATTATTTTGTATAAAATACTTCAATATAGCTACACAAGCTATATTGAAACGCATGCAGTCAAAGCGTGTTAATGCAGAGAATATATACATTCAAATATAGTCAATATATGCACAGGCTGATTTGATTGACTAAAGTACATATTCACATATGCATTGTACTTTTTAACCAAAGCGAATAAATATTCGTTAATTTAAACAGATCAAGAACGATTACATTGGTTCAAAATATACCATTGAGATTCTACGAGAACAGTGAGGACTTGAGAATGTCTTGCGGGAAGTTAGAAATTGGGGTTATGCGACGCGTGAAGAGAATATTAATGTTTAATAGGGTGACCTGTCCAGTGAGTGAACATTTAAGCTGCATGTCTCTTAAAATTAGTATTCAAAAGTCATTGTTTAAAGCCCTGAATGTTATTGCTGTAAGCGAGCTGTTTTATTAATAAAGTCAGACATCCCGGAACACAATTCTACCAATGTTTGATAGTTACAACTTTCATTCGAAGTCTGGCAGAGGATTAAATAAAAAATGGGCCAATGGCCAGTGAGTGAACATAAATTTCTAGCGAATGAACAGGGGTACCCCAGTGAGTGAATGTAATAATAACGGTGGTTAGGTTTCCAATGTATTTAGACGATTTTTTGTGTAAATAATTTTTCATTCTCCAATTGCAATAACATTATTGATTTGATACTTTACTAGTCTTATAAGATCATAATTATGCATAGTTGAAATTTGGTTTCTGGGGTGGGTTAACCTAACCTCCACACTAGCGGCGAAAGTGTCAAAAGAAAAAAAGACCGGGTAAGCTGTTCGTTCATTGGTAAAGAAATAAATGTCCAGTGAATGAACGGCCGTTGAGTCATTGGTATTCACTGGTATCTCCCATCCAATGCACGAACGCCTAAGAAACTCAACAAATTCTTAGAAATCCGTTATTTCATACAGTACTTTTCGTTAAAGGAACATATAACAATGTAATTATAACGTCAAATTTGTCATAGGATCATTAAATGCACCTGGAAATACAAATTGTAGATATCACGTAACAAGCCTTACTTCGAACTTGTGGGACGCCACGAGGACAACTGCTGAATAAACGGAATTAATACCGTATCGGTTATAATTAAACAGAGAAACGCTTTTGCGAAATATCTGTGGGTTTAGAGCATATAAACATGGAGGAAGCATGCAATGGGCGAAAATGTAGACGGCGGTACAAAGAGAAAATTATACATGTGGGACACCCTCTCTCTTTCTAACATAAAAAAAAACGCTGGCGCTAGAAAGAGAGAGGGTGTCCCACATGTATATCTTTCTCTTTCTATCGCCGTCTACATTTTCGCCTATTGCATGCTTCCTCCATGTTTATATGCTCTAAGGCCGGTATTCATAGTCGCTACTTATTCTTAAGCAAATGCTTAAGCATGCGGCATCCTCTACTAACTTAATAGCTACTAAAGGATGCCGAATGCTTAAGAATTTGCTTAAGAACAAGTAGTGACTATGAATACCGGCCTAAGTCTGTGGGTCTCCAGTCTAGACGTCAGTGTCATTTTCAAAGCGAAGTGGGCGCCATAGGCGTTAATTTTTCGCATTATATCGGCAACGTTCACTCACTGGGCAGGTCAACCTACTCTCCGCCAAACCGAAGCGATCACGAAGAATCACGAACCACTGTGAGAAATTACAGTGATTGGAAACAAACGGGATCGAATGACGAGTGACTCACAAATAATAGTTCTATCGAACGCTACTGACGAGTCCACTAGCAGGCCCAGAACGAAACGCACTTTCCCCTTCTCCCATTCCGTCCTACCTACAACCATACTTTCAACCCCCGCCAAAAGAAGATCCAGAAACTTTTCCACCTATGCTACCACAACACCAACATCGAAGCAGACGTTTCGCAAAGACTCCACCAATACACCCCGTTCCCGCACGAGTCGTGTCATTTAACCAAAGAATCCATCATCGTGGCAAACTCCCGCGACTTTCCTCCCCAGTATGGAGCACTCGGCCGATTCGACCCCCTCGATCCAATAACCGCATAGATCGGCGGAAGGTTAACGGTGCGCGGCTGTAGGCGGTCCACCCCCCCCCCCCCCAAGAAAAGCCTCGCAATTCCTCGGGACCGGTGTAATCGGATCGACGGGCATCGTTCGTCTATCGAGCGGGAAAATCAATTTGGGCGAGGGTCGCGGGACCGGGCGGTCGGCGGCCGACCATTCAGAGGAGATGGCGCCGCGGTGATGACCGTCATCGCCATTGTCGTTGCCGTCACTGTCGGGCGTCGGGCTTGCCATCCCGCTGTCACCGTTGCTTCATCGAGCACGAGGCTATTGTCGTCGGCGTCCTCCTCGACGTCGTTGCGGTCGTATTGGCGGTTCACGCCCGCTCGACCGTTTCACATCGACAAAAGACCCCTTCCCCGTGCCCGCAACCTATGCGCCAGCGGATTCACGCCAAGGCACCACGGACGTTGGTCCTTTGGCCCTTTCCGCTCGTTACGTCGCTCGTATTACGCCGCGAGATTGACGGCTCGCGAGAGGATCGGCTGGCCCGTTCGACGACGCCCGATAATTGCACCTTCCCGGGCACCCGTAACCCCGCGTTCTAAACGTAACGATCCACGATTTACGAGCCCCGCGACGCGTTTTAACGGTCCACCTGCCCCCGAGGCTCGGCGCGCTCGGGCTATTCGAATATTCCACTTGGTCGCGCGGAGGACGTGGGACGAAAGAATCAGAGGGTGTTGACGGGATAAGGAACGTTCTTATTACCGGAGAAGTCGATCACGATCCGTTCTGACTTCTCGCCGGCAGCAAGTGCTGACAGAGTGTACTTTGAGGAAAGCTCGGCTAGGACCGAATACCAGCGACACGGGACTTGAGAAAATTGGCCCCCTTTGAGGAAAGGCAGTTCTCGGGTTTCCGCGGCGCCATTTCCACCCCCGTGATTGGCAATATTTCTCCCTAATCACGGGGAAATAAGAAAGAGTCGTAGAAGTCTCTATCCCTCTTTGAGTCTAGCTTAAACTTTGCGCCCCCGGTTGGCTTGTAAATGGCTCGGTGCCCGCGTCGACTTTACGCAACGAAAAGTCCCGGGCGAAAAATTTCCCTCGCCGGCTGATTACGTTCCATCGAAGGCTCGGAGCAAGTTTCCTGCGCATTAATTGTTTGTTAGGTAAGCGCAAGCTGTCCCGTAGCTTCCTAATAGGATTATATCCTCAGCTAGCATCGGGCGGCGCATATTGGCCAGCGGAAGTTGCGGAACTCCGAGCTCGGGCGTCACGGGGTTAAGCGTGCGGGCTGTAAAAATTCGATCGGAAGATGGGGTAATCGCTTTTTTCCCCGGGGAATAGAGATTCCGGGCGTGAACGCATTCGCGCCCCTCAACTTTCGGGGCCTATATATTTCCCATAGACCGAATTTCCCAGTTTCCTCGTTTGCCGCTCGGTGCGGAATAAATTCCGAAGTCTTAAGGGATGAAGAGTGGCACGGGCGGCTCGGCCCGATAGGGAAGTACGTCAGGAATATTCAGAGCGAATCTTGGTACCACCGAGGACGTAAACCAGAGTCGGTTACCCAGTATTTATATAGGCTGATCGTCGATGTTAATAAAAAGGTGCTTCTGGGGGATATTAGCCGGTTTGAATATCGGTGGGATCTCCGTGGAGAGCGGTCGGCGAAGCGGAAGAAGAAGCCTCGAGCCGATAAGGAACGATGGCCCTCGACGTGTATGACGGTTATCGACGTCGTGGACAGTGTTTTTTCAGAGAGCGGACCCCTGGTGCTCTCTACGCGGGGTACTTGGCAATGTTCCCTGCTCGAGAGGGCTTGGAGTCTCGAGCTCGATGGGGAGCAACGCGACGCAGCAGTCGTCGTTGAACTCGGAGGGTGGGGGGGAAGAGAATTCTCGCAGCGCGACGCGCTATTAGAAAACGGTCTCGCGGCGGGCGAATGGAAAACTTCAGCCTAGAGGATCGATCATCGTCGCGGAACAAATTAATCAGGCCATTCGTTACACCTGTCGTTTACACGTTTCGCGGAGAACCGAGACTCTCGCCGGTACCTGCCACTCGTCTCCGCTTCGACGATCGAGAGGCGGTTAAAAGTCCACGCTTCGTAGAAAACGGGCGGGGAGACTCGCCACTCCATCGCTGGCGTATCCATCCGACTCGCGCGCGAATCGCCCGTCGTTTCCCCACCCATCATCTCGTGCCGCGGGAAAACTCGGTCACGCGCGATAACCAAAAAATTTATAGAGCCACCGGGACGGGCCAGGAGCGATCGTTTGCTGACGCTTTCAATCGAACGACTGGACTCGCGTCGCTGGGAGCTTGCAAGAGGAATTTCCGCGCGGAGACGCGTCGATGAGAATTTTCAGAAAGCGAAGAAGTGGGTTGGATAGAATCTATCCATGCATGCCTGAATCTTGGATATTCGAACGCAGAGTTCAAAGTCTCGGAGATTTAGCTAACAAAGAAGTGAGATCGCATCGACGCTCCGATGCCAGATTTGTTGGTGGAAAATTCGAAGTCAGCTCTCGGGGTTGTGGAAGGGTTCGGTGAATTCTTCTGTAACGTTGCGACGTGATATCGTTGGCCGCACATTGCGCGACCTGAATCTTCCCCAGTGCAGTGTTCCATTCGGTATTATTGGGGGTGCGCGGCTAGACACGTATTCACCTACGTGCGGAACCAGCCACGGGCAGGGCAGACAGGCAGACGCACACACGCACAGAGCGGCGGAAGGGTATTATCGCGAAGCGTTCAGGAGGCAACGGTGTACGAGCGCTAATGCGTCGTCCTCGCTTCGATCGGAGCGAAGAGGGCCACAACAGCGCGCTGTCGCTTCTCCGTTGAGGCTGGCTGGCTCGGTTCTACCTGCAGCTGCAGCTGTCGGCCGACTCGGCGCATCGATCGGCTCCGACGAGCGTGAATCGCGTTTCCACCGAGTACCGCAGCCACAATTGCGATCTTCCCTGTCCCTCCCTTGTCCCTCCTCCCATATCCACCCTTCCTGTCTCCCTTCTTCATCTCCACTCCCCTCCCCCCCGCTTCAACCCCCTTTCCTCTCCCTCAATTATTTTTTGCAGCCAGCTCCCGCAGAGATCTTCCCTCCCCACTTTCTTCCCTTTTCCATCCCTCTGTTTTCTCACTTGTTTCGAACCCCCACAAAGCAAATCTTTCCCTGGCTTCCTCGATCCCGCGTGCCTCGCGTACTCGAAACTTTTCGCGGTTACGCGCCCCGCCACCGGAAGACCTCTCAACCCCTCCCAACCACCAAGCTGCCCCGTGTTCCGCGCTACCGAGAATTCTTCTCGCCGCGATTTTCGAACCGCGATGGAAGTAACGCTTCTTGAAACGCGCGAGATTTCGAGGAATGCGTTTGTACGCTCGGTTGTGCTGGCCGCGGTGGTGTTGACTCTGAATCGGTGGTTTCGCCCCGCTACTAGCAAATCGGCGTTACAGACTCGACGCAGCGTCGCAACGGGCACGAAACTTGGATCCCTTCCACGAACCTTTCCCATCAAGAAAACTACCCGATTTGAACGGTTCCCGGAAGTTTCTCGTCGACCGGCGAAAGAGTTTCTCGCCCCGTTGGAAGGCTGAGTTCACGAGCTGTTTACAAGATCAACCGCTCGCGCGGCCGATTGTCCTCGGCTGTGCTGCAGCAAGTTGCTGGCAACTCGTCGTCGGGCATAGAGGAAAAAGCGCGACCGTCGTAATCGTAGCCGAAGCGGAAGAAGAGGCGAAGAAGAACGACGCTCCGGGGAAGAGTGGCGTCGATCCCCACGAATATATTCGACTGTTTTCAAGCCGTTAACGTACCTGCTTACGCCCTCGCCCCCCTGGGCTCGCCTCTTTCTTGTTTTGCCCCGCTTATTGGCCAAGTTTTCAGACGGGGCCGCGTCGTATCGCGGGCGCCTCGGAGTTTACCGAGTTCCTTGTCGTTTGCAAAGTAAATCGTCCGCGTTCCAGGCTCGCCCCTCCCCTTTTTCCCATCCTCTTTCTTCATCCGCGTGTTGTTCCGTCGCCGCGACGCTGAACGCTCCGCCGACTTCTCCGCGCGAAAAAAGGCGACACTCGTACCAGATCGCTCGGCGGGTTGTTACATCGCGCGAGGGAAACGGGCCAGGATGAAAAGGAGGATATCGCGGAGATACAGCGGAGAGAGACGCTCGATTGCCTCGATGCATCCCACCATCGCCGTTTGGTCGGATTCAATTTCGCTCGGCCGACTGAAACCGAATTGGCTGGCCTGTCGATCTGAAAATTATGCTTCCCCGCATGGTCGACCCGCGCGCGAGACGCTCCGAGGCAATTACACGACGCGAAACGGTGTCCTAGAAGCGGAGACGTTCGAGGCACAGACAAAAGACTGCGACCAAACGATACAAGGGGATATTGGAAACAGTGGGAAGAGCTTCGCCCGAGTGTAGAATCGGGCTAATTGCACCTCGCAGAGTGTAATTCTAGACGATTCTGTCGCCAGGCACTCGACGAATAAGACTGGTTTACAATATAGGAAGACAAGTCGCGGATAGAGCGTGGTCAGTTATCTTTAATTTGATATAATTTTCGACCATATCGGTCATTCGCAACGCGAGATATTCGCAATTGAAATCTCGATAAATCGATTTTTTTATTAGTATTAATTCTGAAAGTGTGATTCTTCGTGAACATTTCCAATAAAGTTTCACGAGGAAATTCGAATAGTTACGGAAATTATAGCGCCGAATGTAACTGGGTGCACCGTCGAGTAACGACCTCGCAGAGCAGTATTGGCGTAGGGGACTTAACTTTGAAGCCGTTTATCTTGAAACTACATTTTTAAACATCGTACATCACGTGCCGTGTACATCATAACTTTTGAACGAATGGATATTTTCACTTGAAATTTTAACTGGGGGTGTAGAATTTCTTTCTCTAAAACATGAAATTTCCGCATCAACATTAAATGTTTGTAAAAAGTTTTATAAACGATTAAAGACGATTTTCATAATTTTTGTTTAAATTCGCCAGTCGAATTCCATGTTGTAGATTTTGGTGTAGAAACTGCTCGTCCCAAAGCATTTTGCTTCCAGATGATTGGTTCATCTGATACTACCTACACCGACTACATCTGCGCTCTACGCAGGACCATATTCAGCGCTTAATAACGTCCACAAATTTGAACATTCCGACAATTTTTTGGGGGGTAATTACTCGGAAACGCGTCCACAATGAACTGTGAAAATTACGGGTATAATGATTACTTGGTACCTAAGCAATCCAACACAAAAGAAATCACCAATTCTACGTGTCCAATAGTCCTGTACCCCCTTAACTGGAACCACCTTTTCGACAGACAGGTAAAAAGTTCACCCGAATTTAGATCTTATTTTCGGATACAGCGGGCCATTTCACACAAGAGAAAGATAGTGCTATCTGCTGCGTAAAATGGCTGTAAACTGTTGCAATCGAACGCGATCGTGCACGAAATGAAAGATGCGCGAGGGTGAGCGAGATGCAAAACCGGATGAAAAACGTGCCACGGAGCGACACCGGTGCCCGACGATTGTTATTAATTACCTTTCGCCCCAGTTCGCCGGGACGACTCGCCCGCGACGTCCGCGCGGCCCCAAATTCGCCCCGACTCCGCTTACGCCCTCCTCGCGCCGCTTCCACCACACGCTCACGCACAGTCACACACAGGCGCTCTAGCCGCGAGGTAAGACCCAATTTCATTCGCGTGTTCGGACTCGAATTACCCACCGATTCCCGACGGAATACCAGTTAATAACGACTTTGGCGGACGGAGGGGCCGTAGAGGGGGTTGGTTTCGCCAGAGGGGCGCAGCCTCGTGGATCGGCCCGACCCCGGGCGATGAATAAGCAGACGAGAGAGTGGCTAGATCGGTTCAACGTCGAAACCCTATTATTCCGACGAGTTCGACGGAACAGGGTCTAGGAGAAGAGGGGGGGTGGGGGATAGGAGGCAGTGGGTTCGCGCTAATTTTACATCGCTTAAAATTTATAGACGGGATGTTAAGGCGCTTATTAAGGCAGCGCTCGAGCACCCTCTAAGATTCCGTAAGTTTCCCCTCCGAAGCACCCCGGTAATAGCTCCTGCTCGAGGGCCAACGGCAAATTGGTCCTCTTCCCTCTTTGTCCACCTTTCCCCTCGATCCTCGACCGTTCCCTTTTTTCGATCGATAAGTTTTCTAATAAGATAGGAGTTTCGGTAGTGGCACGGTTCTTGCGCGTCCCCCACGCCCCTCTAGGCAGAGGCTGCGGTCTCGTTAAAACCGCCCTCTGTCCCCGGCCAGTGACTTTCCAACAGCTTTTTTCACCCCCCCCCCCCCGCCACGGCCGGATGCGAGCCATTTTTTTTCCGAAACGGACAGGGCGTAGGTGTGGCGTAGAACGCGCCACGGCCACGGGAAGGGAAGAATTCACGGCTCGTTTCCGTGGAAATTGTACCTGTCAGCGTCGCGCGGAATTTCCACGGCGCGTCGAAAAATTCCAGCGTCCGGCCGCGACAGCGACGACTGACGGGGGAGAGAGGAACAAGGAACGAAGCGGCTGCCGTTTGATTCGCCAACGATTACCGCCCTGTCGTTTGTAAATGCGGACGTTCGTCCAGCGAGCGTTGCGTTGCGCCAATTCAATTTCTCGGCCGGAGGGGTGGTTGACGCGACTTGGGGAGAGAATGAATCTGCATGGTGCACGATAAAGGAAGGCAGAGCCTCATTTCTGATGGAAATGAAGGGAACGTATCAACACGAAACAATGCCCACTTCAAACGTACGCAACTGAGAGACCACTCTTATCATCTTGCGCAAATACCTACCCCAACTCAATCCCTGATAGTAAACTCTATGAAGGCAATTGAAAAAGCACCGAGACTGTCTTTACATCCCCTCGTCCGTTAAATCTCGCCGTGGTCCCCTCAGTGATCATTTACCCCAACCCCGTGGTCCGATGAAAAATTCCAGGTGTCGACGGCAACGGCGAGGGAAAAGACTGTCCTGTCCGATCCAGGGGCAGGAGGAGGGGCGGGGCCGTGCTGCGGGGGCAGTGAAAAGAATTGGCATGGAGGGGGGGGGGGGCGGGGGTGGGAATTGGCCTGGCGGCGGAAACGGACGGCCGGAGCGATTAGATCTGTCGCGGTGAACCGATTTAAATGGTTCCGGAATACCGGCGCGCAATTAGCGGGCCGCCGCTTAAATCCAGGATACATTATACGATCGAGAGATAGCCGATTCGATTTATCTTGCCGGGCGGCAGCTTTCGTTCCCCCGATTATTTACCGATCGCTGGATCCCCGGCATTTTTAATTAGCTCTTAATTACCGCCGCATAAATAGGAGGCGCGGACCCGTTAATGCCCGCGGAGAGCCGCTGGTTAATGAAACGGAAAATTCGAATGGTAAATTTCGCGGCAATGGGGTGGCGGCTGGGGTGGGGAGGGGGTGATGGCCTCGGAGGGGGAGGGCGCGCGGCACGATCGCAGCTTTCACGCGTTAATTTCGAAGCGAGTGATAAGACACGCGTCGCCAATTCGCGATAAAACCGCGATCCCCGTTGAACGAGGCAATTTGCGGCGAGCTCGCGATCCGATTACTTGCGCTCGCCGTTGTAACTTGCGAATCGCGGAGGGGGGGGGAGGCTGTGTGTAATATCGATCCGCGCGAGTATCGTGAATCACGCCGACGAACGAACGAGAACGTCGACCGTTTCCGCGCCCGTATTAATTCAATTGCTGCCTCGATATCGCGATACACGGACGGGGACGTTCGAGGAATTTCCGCGGCACGCGTTAGCGTCGACACCTTCGCGATTAAGTGACCCCACAACGCGTCTATGGCACCGGTGCGTCTGAGCGGGATTCAACTAATCACGATGCCGCGGAGATATGCGCGGCGAGGCCCGCGAATTTGCGGCCCGGCGCGTGCACCAGCCACGCTTTCATCAAATCAATGGCGCGAGGATTACAAGATGGTGATCAGAGTGACTTGTGCCCTTCCAAAGGCACCCACTGGCATGCCTCGGCTCGAGGACCAGGCCAACGCCTACGTTGCATTCCCATCGGCGAAAGGATTCATCCCTAGATAAGAGGTATCAGTGATCCATTCAAGCCGCACAACGGCTGGCCAGCCTCTGAACAGAGACCCTTTGTGGCAGCCTCGAATCCCGCCGTTGCGGCGCGTTTGCTTTTCCTCTATCCTTTCTCCCCTTGTAACGAGCCCCGGCTGATTGACGCGCACAGAGGCGCAAACGTCTCTCTTTTTTCCGCGGGCCCAGCAATAATCCGGCTTTCCACCGGCCCTGCTATTTGGCCCGCCGTTTCGATGGCAACAATGCCGCGATACCATTGAGCCCGGCTGCCTCGAATACTAATTAGCGGTATGTGTCAATCCATGAAAATCGTATCGACCGGTGAACGACAGCGGTCCGTGGGCGGCGTATGATTAGCCGAAACCGATTCTAAACCCGTCACTGTTCGATTACGCTGGACGATACCCGACGACCCCGTCGCCGGAAGCGGCGCTTTGAGCGTATCAACGCGATGACGCCGGGTATTGAATCGGGCGCCAGCCTGGCGTCCGCTTCCATTGGCACGGGGACGAGGAGCTAGCACGCGCAGCCCAATGGCTTCGTGGCGATAGGCAAGCTGCTCGCGGCCGAGTGTGTCGAACGCCGGGGGGGGATAGGCAGGGAGCGGAGGCTGCTCTGCTGCGTACCATTATCCTGGGTAATATCTGATGCGACGAGACAAAGCTGCAAAGGGCCCCGGCGCAGCGGCGTAACCAGTGGTTACCTGGTGCTCCTGTAGCAGCTGGTAATACCGCATGCGGGCCGGAATTGGTCCAACCTTTGGGACGCCTCGGCTCGCGACAGCGAGTGGGATGCGGCTATCTGTGCGCGCCAGAAGAGACGGGGAATCGCGAGCGGCAGGGGGGGATAAAAAACGAGGCAGAAGCGAATTCATAGGGAGCGGCAAGTAGAGGGGGATGATAGAGAGAGCGTGGTGAAAGGGTGGCGTTCGAACTGACCGAAAGGGGGACGAAGGGATGCGGGGGAAGCCGCGTGTATGGCGACCGCAGAGAAGAGACAGAGACGGCGAAAGGGATTGGCGGATGGATAAAGAGGGCTGTGTGTATAGTGGCCAGAGAGAGGGTTTGGGGAGAACGATAAGCGACCAGGATCGAGGGTGGCGGCCGGTGGAGATGTGTGAATGGTAATCAAATCAGGGACACGGAGAGAGGCGAGGCGGAAGGTGGACAGGAAGATGGAGAGACCGGTGCGTATGGCCTAGAGCGTGCGGGAGAATGGCGCCAGCCTGGATGTTTGGCCTCGGGAAATATTCCGTGTTTGGTTTTCACTCTCTGGGGTGGGTAGACGTCGATACGTTTATACAGAGTGTAGGCTACTCGGGTTGATACTGGTCTTCAGTCTACGCGTTCTATGGTGGCGCTGCTTAAGAGTTTTGACCGGTTGCAGTTTCGCGTGGCAGTTCAAAGTCTATAGAGAATCCCTGCGATAGAAACGTCCCCGTCCCGAGGAACAGATCCACCTGCGCCTCGAAGTCCACTCCATCCCCCGTCGTTGAAGTAAACAGCGAGTACTACGGCCGAAACTGGGCAAAGAGAGGACCCTTGCGCGAAATAAGAAGAGAAGAGGGACGGGACCGCCGATGGAACGAGGCGGTCGTAATATGGGAATAGGGGACGTTTTCTCGTAGGAGCCGCGGATGCACGAAAAATATGCGAAAGAGTCGGGCAGCAGGAGGGCCCTCGATGTTGCGATGGACGTTTGCCCGCGACGAAGTGGAACTTGGCGGTTCGGAGCCAGCGGCAGAAGGTTCCAAGTGCCTCTCTTTTCCCGCAGATGCTGCGATAGTGGCCACGTCCCGCCCTCCTCCCCCCCTGCTACCGTGGAATATCGAGCGGCCGCTCCGACGCGGCCGGTACATCTGTGCGCGCCCGATGCCTCATCGGGCAAGTCGGTGCGGGAGGGCCGAAAGATACATGCGCGACAAGCACGATTTAGGGGACAAAAGGGAATTATAATCGTATTTTAAGCCAGTGAATCAGCGGAAGACGCCGATTGTGTGTCCAGAGGGCCGGCCATTCCGCAAACCGATTGTTCGTACTGATTGCGCCGCGCGGCGGACGGAAAGCCGCGTGCAGCGCGGGGCCAACGGCTTTGTATTATCGGGCATTGCCGTCTGGCAAACGGGTTACGTGGCATGAACAAACGTTCGGTTCGGCCGTGCACAAACGTCCACGTGCACCCGTGGCCCGGGGCCCCGTGCGGTGCGCGCGGCCCCAGAGATTGCACACCGCTTTCCGAACAACCGGCGGATAAGTCGCGTCCGTGAAATTGACCGTGCTATCGCGACTTCGAGACGGGAATGCTCGAATCCACTTTCCAGTTTCGAGGATAGGACCTCGTAGATTGACCATCGACGAGGTCGCAGCTGAACCCCCCCGTCGGGGGCCACGTTGTACTCCGCGCCGCCCCGCGCCGCCCCGACTGGGAATTTATGAAGGGCCTAGCGCACGTAAGCGCGCGAAACAAACGATATCGATCCGGAAGTTATTTACTTCCACTAACTTCCACCGTATAACCGAGGGTGTATGCTAAGCGTTTACATCGCCTGGACAGGGACGCCCTGGCCGCGACGATTTAGGGGACGTGCGACAATTTAGGGGACGAAAGGGAGTTATAACGACGCTTCGGCTAACGGGGGAGATGGGCCGCGATGGAAGCGAGAGCGTAATCTGCGTCTCCCTCGCATACGCTTCGAAGGGGGTTTCGCCTAATTGAAAAATCACTTTGCCATTAACTTGAAACGAGTGGCGGTCAGAAACTCCTTTCTTTTTTTTTAGAAAATATTCAAGGGAAGATGATCTGTGGTTCGCCTACCGAACTTCGAGAAAGCTAACTAGACTGACATCTCGCCTTCCGTATCTCTAGTCGTCAATTAAGATGTCCAAAGCACACGTTTTGCTTCAGTTAACAGTCGCTAATGTATCAGTCCCCCAGTCGAACCGAAGCTAGAATGCGACTTTGAGCTATCAAACGCCCCGGCGTCGGCTCCTCCGACCCGTTCCCCCTGTAAATCACAAACAGAAGCAACGACCGGAAACCGGCTCCTTTGAGGAGGAACGGTTGAGTGCTATCGCGGAAAACGCGCGTTTACAGAGCGGAGGGTACGAGGCGACGCGTTACTCGATACAGTCATTACTCGGTCGACTGGCGAGGAAGAAGTGTACGTGTGGAGTGCAGGCGTTTGTAACAGGATGCGCTCAATGGACAAATTGTTCCTGATGTCTGGCCCCATATTGTCGTTGCCGCGTGGCCGCTTCGGTGACTGAGGAGTATCGAGGAAGGCAGAGAGTACCGGGCAGCTTATTGAAATAACGAATACTTCCGGTTGGCGATTCGGTGCCGCCTTGGTTACGTGCTGGTAGCTGGTCGACGTGAACTAGGTGCCCCATATCTGGGCTGTCACTAACAATAAGTCTCGCTTGTTACGCTAACGACTTTCGTAACTGGGGGATAACGCCGGCCCTCGGTCACGAGACGAACATATTCAGGAACTAATTGCCACTGAGGGCCGGGAGCACTATCGGAGGATCGATCGTCCGAGCGCGGGAGGAAAGAAATCAGCGGCAGTGTATCAACGCTAGCAATGTCGATTACCCGCGGTCGGGTGGCGCGATAGAACGGCAATTATTTTTCCGGCACTCGCGAGCCCCTCGAATCGATTCGTCTCCCGTAATTGTAAACCGCGAACGAGGGATTTCCTCGTTGACGAATGGCGACAGAAGCGAGCGATCCCCGCGGAAGCTCTCTTCATAAATCCCCTCGTAGACCGCGGGAGCTGTTGCCCTGCGCGTAGGACGATGCCCGAGGAAATTTCCCTCCGCGGAATTTTGAAGGATTTCGAGAAATATTATGAGGATCCCTGGCGGGGAGGGGTGAGGAGAGTGGAACGAAGGCAGAGTCGAACATCGTATGCGTGGCTCGATTCCCGGGGGTGCCGTCGGAAAGCTCTCGAAAAGTTTCGTGCCTGGATCCAGGCGAGCGAGCACTCCGAACTTCCTTTATCTTCGACTCCCAGCAACCAACCATCCCCTCCCGGAGCCCTCATTTTCTCGATTTATATTTATGTATCCTCCTCGGCGTCCGCCAGCTTCTTCCCATCTTTTTTTCTTCTTCTCACAACCGCGGAATCAGATGCTATCAGCGCGACGGCGAACAGGGAATACGTATCGTGGCTGTATTATTCACCGCTATTCGATCCCGTGGGGCCAAGCAAGGTAGCTCTACCTTCCAATGAACATTGCTGCCCCGTTACCCGCGCACATCCCCCGCGAGGTCGCGTCCCTCCCGGAACCTTTATGCTCTCGGCTCATCCTCCCCCGCTGCCCTCGTCCATCGCCCTTCCTCAGCTCTAAAGTCTCCCGATAGTTGGCACCCTTTTGGAGGACGACTGTGCCGTCTAGGCTACCCAGATCTTCGAGGGTATTATTCAACGCAGCCAGGCTCCTCTAGCTTCCAATGGCCTCGATGAAATTCCTTCGCAGCACATCCGGGATTCATGGATTCCGTAGTTAAGAGCCATTGTCCGAGTGGAGGAATATCTCCGGTTTGCCCGGTTATTCCTCTCGTTTGCTTGATTCGGAGGGCCGTCCATATTCCGCGCGCCCCTGTCCAGAGATGCCTCGATCGGTTACCCGCGGGCTGGCCCCGGTCAGGTGTACGCGCGCAAGTGGCCGAGGGACGAACTTTTTCGTGCCCTCGAGTAGCCGGGCGCTCGGTCGTTTCGTCGTTTGCCGACTAATTAATTCATGGAGTTGGTTTACCTTGAGGAGCCTCGAGCCCGGCAAAGACGTCGCAGATAACTCCGCGAGGGCTCGTGTCTTCCCCCTTTTAAGCTCTCCGAAACGTTCGTCTCTCTGCTCAGCCCCGGTCTCTATCTCTGTCAAGGCCTCCCCTGGCCGTTATCCTCTACGCCCTTCGCCCCCCCCCTCGACCCGCAGGCTTCGTATCCGTCTGACGGTGTGCATTACAGCGGCGGGCTACGGGGAGCGGGAGCTGCTTGCGTCTACATCGGTCCCAGATTAAACCAAGTTTCAACTCGATAAATTCTCCAACTTAACGGATTAACGTATCAAACTATCACGCCCCCTCCGCCAGCTCGCGCCAGCTAGCTGGGAACGAGGAGGGGACGCGAGTTACGCGACGATCCCGGTGAACAGTGGAAAGTTCCTCCGACTTCGCGAGTTTACTTTAATACCCCGACATCGCGAGCCCACGCGCGTTGCGGTCGTCCGACTCGTCGGTAGCTCCGGGCAGCCTCTCTTCGCTTGTCCAACCGTCCCATCGTGCCTGGTCCAAACGGAAAGAAAGCTGGAAGTCTCAGCTCGAAGTGCCTCGCGCATCTGTCGGGTGCTTTCCTCCGCTGCTTATCTCCCTTTAACCACACCACCAATACTCCCCCATCGTCGAGGAAGAGACGCGATCAGCCCATCAGTGGTCGACCCTGTTGCGAGGAGCAGTATTTAGCCCGCGATTCGACCGACCGTACCGAATACTCGGCGAAACATCGCCCGAAGTTTCCATCGTCGGCCAGGGCGTTTCCGTTCTGCGAGTGAAACTCCGGCGTGCGCCTCTAGACACCCTGTCGCGCTCCATTCTGAAGATTCTATGCACCTCTGTCGAGCGAGAAACGCGTCAAACTATGCTGCCGACTCCGAAGTTCCCGGCTTTCACCGGGGGCCAAGCGATTGTCCAGCCTCGGGGGGCTATTCGGTATCGCTCCGTCAACTTCAGAATTAGCGCAAGGTTCTGGCGGCGATTCTGCGCGGCGATAAACGATGGCCGGGCTTGAGTAAGCGGGAGTACAATAGCGAGGCTGGGAAGATCGTTAATGCCGTGGGAAAGAGCCGCGAAATCTTGCGGGCAGGGCAACAGGCCGGGGATGAGATATTTATTCGGGGGCATAGGAGCCGGCAGGCCTGGCCGCGGTGAAACGAATCGACCCTTCGGCCACGGAATCACTTTCCCTGCCAGGGATCAACGACAGGCTATCCTCCGAGGAGTCCCCCGTGGACCTCCTTTTTATTCCCTTTGCTTTGTCCAGACACCGAGACCTATCGGGAACGGAAATCGACGCGGACTCGTGGTGGCGATCCAATCTGTCAGGGGTCGAGGGCCTTCGCTCATTTTTCCTCGCTTTTTGCGAAATTCACTGGACCCACGAGCGTATCGAGTAATATTGACGCACACGAAACACGGCGAAACAGCTCGATCGCGAATTACACGGGTCTCTTTGATAGCTACACCGTTCACTCACCATCGATACGCAAATATTTCAGTTGGCCGGTTCCAATTATTCCCATCGAGGTAAACCGTGCCTGGCTCGCTTTAATCGCGGGTATTCATACAAATTGAAAGATAACCATAGCCGTCGAGCGCAGGTACGCGCGCGCTGGTCTGTTACAATCGTTATAATATACATTTGGTCGCCGTGCAACGGCAAACGACCGGTGTATTAGAGATTAATGAAACTGCCCCATTGATGGGTTCTCTGAAAGGCTGACAAAAGAAAGAACGCGCCTGTTCGTAGAGAGAAAATGGATTGACACGTACCTAATTACACTAAACATTAACAATGTTTGGCGACGAAATTCTATCGCGTCCGGATTGAAGTTTTGTAGGTAACTAAAGGTTCTTTAGGAAATGTTAAGGGATTACAATGTATCAAAGCTTCCGAGAGCTTCGCGTTCGAAACGGTTCGAGCCTCTTATCACGCGTTCCAAACGATTAATAGCGTTTAAGGTGGCTCAGTGTTAACGATGCACCGCGGCTTCCTAGTTCCGGTTGCGTGTGCACTGGCAACAAGGTCTCGTAATGTAACTTCGTTGCGCAACACGGCCAGCAACGGAGGGATGTTACGCGCAACAAGTGGCGAACAAAGTTTCGTTCGAGCCCGTTTCATATCGCGAACATTCGAGCGTTTCGTACATAGGTACCTATATTCCCGAATCGAAGGATAGCCTGATGAGAGCAGATGTTTCGCCGCGCGTCCGTTGGCCGTATAATTTAGTCGAGCCGGCGTCCTCTCGCGAATAGCTGAATCGATCGGGACCGTTCAATCCGCGAAACAAAAGGATTCCCAATCACCTGCCTGGTAAACTGCGCGCGGCCGAGTTATCCTCTTCCCGGGTGTTCGTGTTTCGACGAAAAAGTTACGCGATCGCAGGGACTGGGACAAAGAGGAATCAACGTTTCTGTTTCCCATCAGTCTTGGGACCCAGTGGCAACTGTACGCGCTGCGAAGGGAGCGCAGAGTAGGTGTGCGGTGTGCGCACGATAATTGCCAAACGCGCTGGCAACTTGGCGCGAGCTTGACGCGCATTAATCCACGATTTCGCGGCTGACGTGGAGCAGGCCTGACGGATAGATATGGGCTTCACCTGCGCGCGGAGCGCACTCGCGTTTGCGGGCGGGACACGCGTACGAGAAGACACGGGCTCGAGTAAATCCCAACGCACCAGGTCGGGGGAGATTGGAATTTAGTGGGATCGTTTGTAGAGAGAAGCAGAATCGAGTGGACCGGGATTCGAACTGGAAGACGTCCTCCAACGAGCCGAATTCCTAAATTAATTATGTGATTTGGTTGGTGGACGAATTACTAAGACTCGAGTCTGGTGTTTAAAAAGAAACAGTGTGTAAGATGTGAATTAGAAAAATGGCGCAACAGTGTCGAGGATGATCCAGAAAAGAGCGAGCTCCAACGTACCCGGCGCGCTACGTTCGAGTTCCACGCAACGACGCGGTGTCTGATATCACAGACGTAAACCTGAGATAATACTCTTATACACTAACCACTGACACGAGTGGTTTAAGTTGGAGCGTCGCGGCTGAGTATGTTCATCGCGTACAGGAGATAAACCCGACTGGGAAGTGAGGCTTACCGCGCGAGGACGCCTCCTCGAAAATGGCGATACTTTTGTTCCCCGGCTAAGAGGGAAGACAGGAGGAGCGTTCCCCGCGAGATAAGTCAGGATTTGCGTGCTCCTCGCAGAACGGCTAGGCTGTTGGTTCAAGAATGGACAGATTTCGAGCTCCGTCTCCGCGAGCATGATCGATCGCGGATGCCGAGCTAACGCGATGCTCGAGGCAGTAAGAAGTCCCTGTAATACTTCCAAGATACCCGTATCTCGATAATACGATAGAGAGAAAGCTGGCTGATCCTCTGCCCACGGCAAACCCGCCACTAATAAGTTCGTGTAACGTTAACTGTCACTTCCATCTCCCTAGTTTATCGGAGCCGAGAGACCGTTGCTCGTTAAAAACTGATACCCAGCTGTCCGTCACATCGTCCCATCAGCCGCACGTATCTCCGCGGACATCGAACCCGAGACATCCTCGTTGCAGACGTCCCGTCTCGGTAAATGTTTGGAGATCGCTCCAGGGAGCCGAGAAATCGGTTATCCCTCGCGAAGAACCCTCGAGAGCCTTCGCTCTCAAGCCACCAGCCCCCGTCAGGGGCCTGAGCCACGCGGGCCTGTTCATTTCTAATTCAACTATATACTTCTGATAGCCAAGAGCAGTCGGGACGGAAGTTGGGACGCTAGCATCGCGCCGGGAGTCGAGGGGAGACAATGCGGGAGGGCTCCAGTTACCCGTCGACTGTTGCGTCTTCGGGGCCGTGCCAGCGCCGAGCGCTCGCGGCCAGGAGGCTTCCGCATGCAAATGCGAAGGCGTACAATCAAAGCACAGCCGGGACGATACATATTCAAGCGGTCAGCATGGGTAAACACCGGTCCAAACGGACCGAGGACGGTTTACCTCGGCCCCCTACAGCTGCACACGCAGGGCAAACGACGTCCACGGCGTTCTGTATGCGGCTAGGAACACGTGAGGACAGAGCGGGCCGCGGATGGGGCGGAGGAGCGTCGGGACGCTCGTAGGTGGTACAGGCTGTATACACGAGCGGGGACACAACGGAATCCAGGCGGGGGTCTATGGCGGATATACGCCGCGTACACGGCCGACAGGGCGAAGCCCATCAATTTCCCATTCAATTCGCAGCCTCGCCTGCCCGCCTTGCGAATTCTAGACCTGACGCGACTCCTACGAACGCCCCGGGGGGAAGGGAGGCGGCTAGGGCGCGTTCCATCTTGGAACACTTCCTACCCGGGGGATGCTCGTACAGGAACGTCGATTCCAGCCGTCCTTCGTCTCGATTCCGTCTAGTCACGTCGCTTAATGCGAATTAAATATCGACACGTCGCGGGTAATACTTCTCCCGGGCAGAGTCATTCCGGTCAGACGGCGTCGGCCGTTTCAACGTTTCCGAACGGACGGGGTGGGGGACGATTACTCTCGCGATGTTGACGCTCCGATGGGATGCTTCTGCTTCGGGGTGCCCGTTGATACCTTTCGTGGAATCTTTTTTCAATCCTCCGAAGCTGCTCTAATTCCGAATTGTACCCGACGTCGACTTCCCGAGGTCTCTGTGTTTCGCGCTCCACTTAACTCGGCTGCCATCTATGTGCCAATCCCGCTATATGCCCTTCCTGAACGCCAAACTCCTACTTACAAATGTACATGTAACTTCGAATTCTGATGTAGATGAACGACCATTGCCCCACTTCATCGTCTCCAGTGCTATTCTCGATATTAGCCATGAATTCAGTAAGGAGATGGGAGTCTCTGTAGCATTTATTCCCGTGTTCTATAGCCGTAAAATAGAATACTTATACCTGCCCAGTCAGTGGTTGCGGTAGACACTCGACGGTGTAGTTTATTCGTAAATATATTGTAAGTCCGGGAGAGTTCGAGCACTTTTCGGAAAAGAAATTGTAGCATCGTTGTTTTTCACATTTCCTGTCGTTTTATGCAGATTAAAGCAAAGCCCAAGTAATTTAGAGTATATATAAATTATAGTGTGCGATAATTTCAAATATTTATTTTCAGTTTCAACGAAAAACATTGGCACCGCAACTGGTCGGTCTCACCCGCATGTCGGGGTTACACTGTCCACCCACTATGGGTAATCAAGGGAGTGATCGACTAGCTTATCAAAAAAAATTAAAAACGAATACATACGTATTGTTTGTGATACACTGTAGTTATATGCATATTATATCCCCAATATCGGAAGAGTGTAAATAAAATTACCTGTTTTTCAAATATCACCACCACTGTAACTTGGTCTAAAAACTTTCAGCCTCGCATAAAGTCTTAACTCTATCTTATAATTCAAATATGGATTTGTGACAATGGTCAATGTGAGATAAACAACAAGCGCCTTCATTTCTTTTGTGTCAATGACAGACAGTGGCCTATCTTGCGTCAGTCTTAAAATATCAACACTGGCCGGACTCTCCCGGTGGTCGAACTCTCCCGGACTTACCCTATTAGGCGAAATCAATCGGGCATCGATATTGGACACGGTAACTGTATACCTTGTAAAGGGAGTAGATGTAGCAGAGCATCGTGGTTTTCGGAGGGCGCTTCCGCGCGCACCCAAAGTGTATTTTTAAATAGCGAACGGTTCAATGGATCGATACGTGAAATCGTAATGTGCAGGATGAAGGAAGATTTTAGGTGAACGAGCTACGAAGTGGGATGAAACGACCGCTAGCACGGGTTACATGGAATCCGAATTTAACCGTTGAATCATTTCAGGTTTATCATTGCAATTTCATGCGGATGCCAGCTTCTGTTTATTTTCACGGCGAGCGGAAATCCGGCGGAGAAGCCCCGGTTGCTTCGTTGCGGCAAAAAGAAGCTGCTTTCAGTGGTGGCAATGTTCATTAATTATTCATTTAGCGGTGGCGTGTCAATGCCGTTATTATGGCGCATCAATTATGCAATGTCACGTGCAGATGTCAGAAATGCTCGTCGATTTCCCACTGTTCGAATCGTTGATCTATTCTTTGAGCGATTAACTTCTTCGCAACTTGTCAGCCGTTTCATTAAGCTCATAAATCTTTCATGCTATCCATTATCTTCATTACCTCAATCGTACGGGGTCGACCGAGACGATTCGGATCAAAATAAGTCCCGCCCCCAAACTTCGGGGCCAATCGGATATTGCTCACTTTTTCGTTTTTTTGTTTACAAATGAAAGATCCTTGTTTAATTTCAATTTTTATATATTAATGTTCAAGCTAAACGTGTACTGGTCACGAATATATAATAAAAAATTCGTTTTTTTTATGTTTGACTATTATTTTTTTACCATCAAACACAGAATGGTCCCCCCATTCACCTCGGTCGACCGTATCCTACTTTCATCGTTGGATCACGATATCGTCGACTTCTGTATCGTTTAAACCCTGCAGAATCTCTATCTTTAGCCCTTTCGTTGGTATATTCGCCGAAGGAAGACTATTTCTAGCATTCAACATTATAAATGCATATTCAATTAAATGAAACTCGAAGACGGGAGACAAGCATCGTAGCGATGAGCCGTTAAATTTAGAAAACTCTGTCGCCTGTGCCACGTATTTCTGTAGATTTGACTAAACCCCTCCCATGCGAAATCCATCCTGCCATTTTGGCGCTGCCTAACTATTCCAGGGATCTATCACTGGTTACACGATTACTATTGCTCGTTATACAAATAACGACCCGCTTTGAATTCATTTACGAATCATATCCCGGTAAGACTGTTTGGATACCGTGAACACTACAAGAGCATTACAAAGCCCCCCACTGAATCGCTCGCTGGTTCCGCGACACCCTTTCCCGTGCCTCGCGAATTTTAATCCGCGATCGCGCGGAGGACAAACGTTCCCCGGCCCGTCGAGGATCCCCGGGGCGCGTTCAAAGACTCAGCCCCGACAGACGACGCAAATATTTACGGCCGTTTAACGAACTTGCGCGTGATCGTGACGGGGCTACGGCGACGGGCCACCGGCGCGGGGCTCAAAGGGCGAGGAATGGAGTCGCTGGCGCGAGGAAACGTTTGTCGCCGATGGCAATTAGCGTGCTCATCGCGGGCCGCTCGTTTCACGTCAATTTCACAGGGACAATAAGCAAATTAATTCGCCCGGATCGCGGCTTGATTTCGTTACCGTTTTCACTCGCAGGAGGCGAGGCTCTGTCGCGCGTAATTTCGCCGTAATGACGCCGTCACTCGTCGTGAAAACCCCTCGATTGCACTCCACCCCCATGGCCCCTTCACTCGCAACGACGATGCACCGCTACAACCGGCTGCCCCTTCTGGCCCCCCCCTACGTACACGCTGCGAGCAGACTGTCACCCTAGCGATCGCGCCCCAACAGCAAACGATTGCTCCACGACGGGCGCGGCCGTGTAACTCGTGGCGTCGCGACGACAATTAAATCCCTCCTTTGAAGCCCGGTGTCAATTTCGTCGGCGAATCAACTGATTCTATTTACCGTCGGGTAATTATCCCCGCAGGCGTATCCGGTGAACAGTGGCGGCCGTGAAACGGCCAATAATTCTCGCTCGCCGCTTAATTAGCGTGTCACGGATACTCTTTGCCTTGTCCATTTTTCTTCACCCCCCTCCCGCGTCTCTGGCTTCCACCAGCACTTCGCTCCTCGCCGCCTCTTTGTTTCCATAGAGCAAGCTACTAGCTGCGCCCAATGCCCCCGAACCGACGTCTCACCGTAATTATTCATCGGCTCAAGCGATCCACCGCCCCTCCTAAGCGCGCCCACCCTCTCCCAGCAGCCAATCATTTTTTAATCCCGGGCCGCTCCTGTACGACGTCCGGTGTGATTAAAACGCTTTCCCCCTCCACCCGACGCCGCCGCGGTATCTGTTAATTACCTATCGATCCTGCGACATCATTACCTAAGTGCTACATAATCGGCAAAGTATTACTGGGACCAGTGACGGGGGTAGGGACAACTTTCTTTCGCCGAAGCGGGCTGGGCCACTCGGCTGTCCCGGGGACTAATCAATTTCCCATTCGCCGTCAGCCGCTGACGGATGACTTACGATCAGAACCTGGGGTTTTAATAAATCAACACCCGTCGGTCCTCCCTAAACCAGCCATCGGTCTTCCCGGCTGCTCGGCGCTGGAGGGGGGAAACCACGGAAGACGCCGCCGGTAGGCGTAAAATCCCCGTTGTCCTGTCGGTCGGCGAACAAGGGTGGCCGGTGTCGTTCCGTGTCGCGCGACGATCGATCCGTCGAAGGGACAACGTACCACCGCCGGGGGCTGCTCGGGGTGGCTTATCGAGCCCCGTCAGGCCGTTTCTTTTGCGTGCGCCACGGAGATCTCGCGACAACAGGCAGACCCACGTGGAATCGTGCTAGACACGTTGCGGCCTGGGTGTTGTTACTCGTCCCTCTCGTCCCTCTCGCCCAGCAATCGGTGTGTCAGGAAGGGCCGAAGTCACGACACTCGGGCTTTAAGCACGTCTCCATCTCGGCGAGCTTCTCTTTTCACCACTGTTCAGTTTTCTGAATTGTCGGAGGGGGGCTTTGGGGCGACGCGTGGGGAAGAGATAACTGAAGACTTGATTTGTCTGTACTGCAAAGTGCGTGTAAAGAGAGTAGGTATGTTCATACGCGAGGTTCAAGTATGGGCACACATGTTTCGCAGACTATGGAAGATTAATCTACTAAATAGAAGATGCTATTAGATTCTTCGAACGAAGAAACAGTTGTATATATAACAGCAGCTTTAACAACCGCGCTGCAAACACGCCCACCGCTGTACAGTGGTACGAATCACAGAAATCGCGAGAGAAAAATGGAAATGCATTTTAGAGAGGTTGATTTTACTCGAATACGAACTTCAACCGGATAATAAAATTCCGCGGCCTAAGAAACCCCTCTGTTAACGGTTTTTACAGTGAAAAGTTGCGTGTTATTAAGGGGGTAGGTTACCCTCAAAATTTTCGATAATTGGTTTTTAAGGATGTTTGCATATTCCGCTAGCTACCTCTTTTCTACGTATTTTAAGCGCAACCGGTCCCCGAAATTCCAAAATTGAAGAAATTACAGTAAAAAATGTACGAGCCTGCACATGAGATCGGATAACGATGTCCAACTTTAACGTTTTCCAAAACGGTGAACATAAAATCTCGAAAACCGCTCCAACGATTCGAATGAAAATTTACTGGGAGCCGCAGGAAACTACCCCCCCCCCCCCCACCCCATGCATGGGAAGCACATTTTCAATATAAATTCTTAAAAAGAAGATAAAAAATATTTTTCCTACACAAAAGGATAAAATTGGAAACCTTAACATAAAAATTGTATTAATTTGTTTATCAAAATTTTGCTTCCTGCACAACATGGAGACTGTCTTACAGATTTTAAAAATCCTTTACTTTGTGTTATACGTAATTCACCTGTCCGGAATCGTGTTCACCACCAAATGGTTCATCGCGTAGACGCTCTCACATTTATATTTATAACTTTTTCCCTTTAAAAATATTTAAAATTTTCTTTCTGTGCATAAATATCAACGAAATGACGCTTAAAAATTAAGTAAAAAATGATCTCTAGGGTAAACCAACGAGTAATTAACCGGATACCAGTGAATGACCATTAGGCAAAGAAATGTCAATCATAAATTTAAAAATTATTATATGTTTATAAGTGCAGTATAGTTGCACTCATAATATCCCATATTTTTAGTTATGCGTATTAAGCAAACATTAATAAGTACAATTCTTATTAAAACTATGCGGTGAATTACTGGGCTTCTACACGTTTTGCATTTTATAATTGTTTTTTAAAAAATTACGATAAGAATAAGTGCTTACTTTTATAGAAATTTCAAGAAAAATAAACTTAAATGCAATTTCAACAGTTGTTTTGTTGTTATACATAAATATATTCAACTATTAATCTCAAAGTTCCCATAAATTCAACAATTCGATCATTCACCGGTTACTTTACCCTATACCTATTCATTTATGACTTCAGAATATGCGTTTGAAGAAGGGCCCGATTTGGGGCTATTGCGGGTAACCTACCCCCTTAACGTAAACACTTTTTTCGCAATTTCTAAGATCCGTACCACCGTGCGCTGATGTAGGTACTGTAGAATACGCCTCGCCTCGCCGGCAGAGTCGATAGCCGCGAAGAATGAATCCAGGTTATCCACATGACCCGAGCAATTTTTCCTCCGGTACACTTTGCCGCGAGAAATCGCCGCTCGGAGTAAAAAGTTTCCCTGCCATGAAACAGATCGTAATAACGTTCCCCGTCCCGTGTTCGCGGCGTGAAATTTTATGAAGCTAGATCGAGGGGCGGTTGCCCGCGACTATCTGGCCCGGGCGCTTTATTAATCGCTCAGACGGTCCGAGGTAGGGGGGTGGTGGTGGTAAGAAAAACCCGGGAACGCCACACGTAAAGCTCGTATCGGGCCAGCCACGGGCCGCGGCGAGAAAGGAAAATAGATAGGGGTCGATGTTTGCCCACATCGTCCGTTCGTTGCCGCGGAATGTTTTCCCTTCACGGTAGCCGTCTCTATCGGGCAAAGTTCGAGCCGTCCCGATACTCGCGCAGCTTCTTCCCTCGCGCGAGTGTGCCGCTCTGTACGTAGATAATGGACAACTACGTAGCACAGGGCGCGCGGTACGTGGGGAACGGCTTATCGCGAGCTCGCAGAGGGATGCCCAGCGGCGGCTTATCGACTTGCTGGCTTGTCAGGCTTCCACGTCCTCTTCCGACCGGCCGGAGAGGATCGTCGGAAGATGATGAGCGCTGATCGAAGGTCCCGAGAGACTTTCGACGGTTCCCAAGGGAACAGCGCGCTGTATACTGGGTGGCGATCGCGAAACTTCCACGGTGGAAACACCTGTCCGAGGCGGTGGAATTATTGATACGAACCCCTTTCGGAACCTGTATCCCCCTACGAATCTCATATTTTTCGAGGTCAAGTAACGCGAGGACTGCAGGCCTGCGTGGTTTCTATACAGAAAAGGAATCGCGGACGGAGTTAACGAGATTTCAAACGTTGTCACCCCGTACATGGGACCCTTTATACTCTACACGAAGAGCCGTCGAGGTATCGAGATACTGCCCGAGGCACTTCCGACCGATAATACCAGCTCGCTCTCTGCACCAGGACTCATTTGATCCTGCAAACGGAGACGATAGAGGGAAGTCCTCGCCTCCTGCGATCCACCGACCTGCGGTCCCCCCTCGACCCTTATTCTCGCCCAGCTGGACTGTAGCGTACTAGTTTCTAGCCAGCAGTCTCGAGATTTCGGACACCGCCGCAGCTGCTTAAGTCAGGAGCGAGTTCATTGCTCGCGAGATTTGCGTAGCGACGGTCGCTTTGCTCGCGGATTATGCAAATACGGGAGTCGTTCCTGGATTCGAACCGACCGACAGGTCGAAACGTGCTAGTTTCGGAAGAAAGAGATTTTCGGCCAGCTGCGCCACGTCCCTGTTATTACCGAACCGCGAAAATATGGAGAATATACGCCTGCCGAGTCGACGACGGACGAACATTTCCCATTCTGAAATGCAGCTCTAATTCCCGTTGCCAATCGATTACTTATTTACCGCGCTGTAATCCGGCTGCGTGTCTACCAGTGTTCGGCGCCATTAGCGGCGAGTATGTAAAAAAGAGGACCAAGTGGATTATTGCGACACGTTGTACTTACAGATTGTAGTGCACGTCCGCCATGTTCGGTCGATATCGAAGCGCCTGGACGAACGCCTCCTCCGCCTCCGCGACGCGTCCCTGGGCGCTGAGGACGCTGCCCAAATTACCATAAGCTGCAACAATCACAACGGGAACGCTCGTTACAAACTGGCATCGGGAGCGTGGAAAACCGGGGAGCCAGTAAAGAGAGGGACCATTCGGAATGCGCGGCTCCCGAATAATTCGAATCCCTCGAATCAGTGGTGAATTTAACGGTAGGCCGATGAGCAGTTGCGGCCCGAGCCCCCATCCACTTAAAAAATAATTATGATTTTTTTCCAAACATTATGATTTTTTTCCAAACATTATAATTTTTTTTCTTTCCATAATTTTCATACCACACTCGCGTGAATTTATTTGCGAGTCTGTTATGTATGTGAGGAAAGTACATGGCACTTCCCTAATGGTATTTGAATCATACCGCGTGATAACGATGGTCGGTAAGCCAAACATCTATAAGTACAAAACAAGGATAAGAAGGTGAAGGTGGTGACGAGAAACACGTGGGGGAAGAAATTGTGATTATAAGAAATCGTAAGAGGAAGAAAGGAGCAACAAAGCGAATAATAAACATTGAATGTTGCTTCTTTGATTTACAGGTGATTTGTAATAAAGTAAACTCTAGCTTATAAGCTTTAAAATAATACAAATCTTCTTTGATTTACAGAGAAACAATTCAGTTTGATTATTTACGATTGTTCCCAAAAGGGAGGGAATTAATTGAATAAAGAACATTATATGTATACAGGGTGTCCAAGAACGTTTGCCACCTGGACCATTTTCCACTGCCCCGAATCTCTTGAGAGCGTTGCACACGCGCGATCGATGGTCACGCGGGCGTTAAGCGAGTTCCATTTATTGGCACACTGTATTAAAGCACAATTGACTCGGGGCATAACTGAGCTCGGTTAAGAACCGAACTGCAGCTGCCGTTGAATTAAGAATGGGCTTGTACTAGAATCGGACGGAGCTGGTACTGACGTGCTACTGAATCAGTGATGAACCGCGAATTGGAACTGACTTGGCACTGGAACAGCTGGGAAAGTTGATGCAGTTGGTTTCCAGCAGCTTTCGGAAATAGCGGCGGTGCACATTGATGCTAGATAGATCGTCGAGAGAAGTGTGATATATCAGAGGGAGGGTCGCTTCGACGAAACACGCGATGCTTTACGAGGAAAAGTTACAGGTCTTTGAAGTTTGATTGAAAAAAGAACGTCGCGCCGTGTGCACCGACCCAATACAAGGGACAATATATATATCTGTGCAATATATTTTTAAACGGGGCGCGCGGCTCCTCCTCGAAAGGCAATAAGACGTGCGCCAGGTACTCCTGCAACCCCTTTCCTATCCGCCCGCTCTCCTTGCCGCCCCCTACAACCCCCTCCCGACCCCACCCCACCGCGCCGCTTCTTCTTTCCCAGTTCTTTGTATTTACGAGCAATAAAGCCGTACACACGCGACCGCTCGCCGTTACACACCGGATAGCGCGAATATCGCGGCAGAGCGCACACGGCGATCGCGGGAGCTCGCTTCCGCTTTATCCTCGGCCAACAATATCGGCGATAAAACATTTTCCGGGGTGCTCCTTCGTCGCTCGACCCGATGGCTACTCGAGCGGAGAGTAATAAATGAATCCCGCGATCGTAAAATTGCTTTCGCGATCGCGGAACGGGCGAACCATCCACTCCGGGGGATCCCCTTTGGCTACTTCCGTTTTAAGGAGTTACGCGCGGCGCATCGAGGATACAGGCCCGCTGCACCCTCCGCGAGATACCTCGATACCGCGGGCGAATCGGGCGAAGCTGTTCGGGGATGGAAATCGCGCGGAAATCGTCGTACAGAAGCGGTCGGAAAGTTTCGAATTCGGGCTGACGGGAGCAGCGGGAAAGTTTCAGAAATTAGACGGTTTTCCGAGAAGTAATAGGGGCACGCGAGACCCCCGCCACGTAGCCGGGTTTTCCGCGCGAAAGAATCTCCCCCGGAGCAGAAATTAAATTTAATAACGGGACAAGTAGACGCTGGAGTACGCGAAACCGGCATTACGTGGGCGAAAGTAAAACATGCTCCCCCTTTCGTAAACACCTACGCGATTATTCTTAAAGCCACTTGTGTTCTAACGCGTTTAAACTGTTACCGCGTTGCCATTTTTAATAGCGGCCTGTCGCGTATTTCCAGCGGAAAGATAATCCGGCCGCGCGCAGCCGGGGCATAATTTTAATTAACAACTAATCCCTTTTGTCCCGAGATTCTTAAGAAATTCTGGCTGTCCCGAGACTTATGAATAGCTCCGAGCATTCGAGCTATTCGGAATTTCCCGGGCGCTCCGCTTTCTTCCAGGGATTTTTCAAGCTTGCCGAGGACTTTTAATTATCCGAAACGATTCGGAACTCTTTTTGTGCGCCGCTGAATCGCGGAGGGGGGGAAACTCGCTAGACGAAAAATGGAACGTCTGTCGTCAGGCCGCGCGCGTCTTGCGGCATTCCGGGGCGATTTCCGAGCCGCGTCTCGCTTTATTATTGAGCCGTGGATTAAGGCGGGCACCCGGAGCGCGACGCCGAGGGCGCGGGTCGCTCGATGAACTCGAGTGTTTGGTGTTAACGATGGCGGGTTCTCGGCGATGTTCCTCGACGCAACGCTGGGAAAACTCAACGAGCCGTTGCGCTTTCTATTTCCATTGCCCATTGAGTCGAGCCCGGCGCTTTCTTCGATCCAATTACATCCTTCTTTCCAGTGTCACTGTGACGAATGGCAAAACGGAATGCTCGCGAATCGGAGAGCGCCGCGATGCAAATTTAACGGGTGATAGATCGAGTGTCACGTGACGAACAAAAGGGTAACTCGGCCTTTAGGCGGCGAGGGAAAACGTGAAATAACGGAGGATGTGTGACGGCAGCGGGAAATATAGCTGAGAGGAAGGAACGTAATTGAAACAAAAGAAAAAGGGGAACGAAAAGAGATTACCGTCGTTTGTCACAGATTGCCTCTGACACTTTACATTCATAAATAAAAGGACTACCGAGTCAATCTCCCGTTCTAAACGAATGCTGGATCCCCCGAGCAGCGACTCCGCGATAATCCAGCCCACCCCCTCCGGCAGCGAGGCAGGCATTTTAAATCAGTCGCGATAAATAAACGCGATAAATCGCCGCGGGGGACATATTTCATCGTCCCGCGATTCCATCGAGTGGCGCGCTCCTGCCACTCTCCGAGCACGGGCACGCTTTTCCGCTCGTAACGCGGTCGTCGAGTTTCACACTGAAAAAATCAAGCACGGGAACGGACGAGGCTGCGGGCATATTCCGTTTTCGCTCGAGGTTTTTTGCTCGCTCACCGACGCGTGCCTAATCATTGCCGTCGCGAGCCAGCTGGCTAGGCGATAGGAGAAATCACGGTTAAACCGTGGAAAATCGCGCTCGGATACAGCCTGATGGCTACGCGGGGGCCAGGAGCGACGTCGAGCCGACGTCACGTTCAGCGGGGGGGGGGGGGGGTGACTTTGGGGCGAGTTCACGGGGAAAGAAAAAGGAAAGAGTCGGGGGAGAGAGAATCTGGCCGGGCAAGTTTGCCGAACCAAGATTCCAGGCTGGATCTTTTGTTTGCTGGACCGTGCTGCTTCTGACCCAGTGCTCTCTAACTTCCAACGAGTCAGCTTGGAAGTCTGTTTCTTTCAGAATGGACGGCCGGGGCCACGAGGAGCGGTGTTAATTATTTCCTAAAAGACCCTTCGCGCGCTATGTTTCCTGACTATGCTAACGGCTTCTACTGAACTACCAATAAATGATACCGTTGGGAATCGAGGATTCAATGGACGGAATAGAAGAGCACCAGCGTTCTATTTCTTCTTTCCTCGGAGGACCGTGCAGGCCGCGTCGCTCCGACGACTGGATACATTTGCAACGCGTACGAGAGCGCGAGGGCACAAGGCAATACGTAATTAAAAGGCGGCCGTGACGAGAGCGATGTAACGACGCCAGAGGGGTCCGTCGGCGGTTGTAACGCGTCGCAGGCGTCGCCTCGCCTCGCGTGACCACCCCCTCTCGTCGCGCTTTTGACGCAAAGATTAAAAGGGGAAACAAAGCGGGCGGCCGCGACAAAGGGAGGAGGAGGATCGCGGAAACGCGGCTAGCTGGGCTGAACGAGCGTATTACAAAGTGTATTAACGCGGCCGGCACTCCTGGCGGAACGAAGTTGCCGGAACTCGGCGAATAAGCAGCGACCGCGATAATGGTTTTGGAAACGGGCGCGAACCGACCGCGATGGCAAGCGGATCCGACGGCTGCGTCGGGGTGCGGCCGGGGGGTGGTCTGGTAATTAGGAAGTCGCGGGGAGGGAACGGAGGGCGCCGTATGAAGCGGCTAGAGAGTAACCTCAGATCGAGGAGATAGCCGGCAAAAACGAGGAGCGACGCTGAAAAACGGACAGAGACGGATAAGGGGGCAGGATAAAACCTCGAGGAGAGAAAGAAAGTCACTGGGAAACCGATGCACTTCGGGGTCTCAGCCAGTGGCCCGTATCACCGATTCATCGGACGAAAATAGGGGATGGGGGGTGTGGGAGGGGGGGAAAAAAGGAGCAGCGATAGAGGGAGCGACGAACACAATCGACGACGATATATCAAAGCTACGGTAATAAAAAGGGTGTGCTCGATCGCGGCGATGGAGAACTGGGGCGCGCCGGCAATTTTCCTAAAGGTCCGACCTTCTTGCCCGCGCGGGCCAATAAAAGCGCGGATAACGATCGAAATTATAACGTGGACAGTGGCTAAGGACGAGCTGCAAACGAGGCGAGCGGCTAGGCGACACCGGGAACGTCGGCGAACAAGGGTATAGACGTGTCCTGGCGGTTAGGTGGATAAAAAGGGTGGACGATAAAAAGCGAACGGGTAGGGGGGGGGGGGGGGCGGAAGAAGGTGCCGGGCGACTACGTGTCACCGTATTGCATGTCGCGTATCCACCTTCCCGGGCAATTTTATGTACACGGTAGGCGGATCGCTGGCTAGCCGCTAGCTGGAGATGAGAGGCTGGATAGCGGGGGCCAACCGCCAGCGTATAACGAGAAAACTGCCAGCGATATCCGTCAGGCAGGGGCTGAATTTCATTTTTACATCGTGCCGTATATTTTGTCCCCGCGGACGTATCTGGTCTCGATCATCGAGGCCACGCCGTTCATCATCAGCACGCGACTGTCCGTTATCTTTATCTTTTTAATTCGTTCGCCGGCCCCGGACGTGCAGCGTGTCTCTATTGTTAGGGTGGTTTTTTAGTCCGTTCGGCGAGGGAAGAATTAAAGCGTTACCGGGCCGGGGGGAGATACCGCGCCGTAATTTTAAGTATTAACGTATTTGCTCTGGGGCACAATAGAAGGGTTCGTGGGTGGCGGGGACACTCGGGCGTGCCTGGGGATTTCAGCGGGCTTGGTCCCTCATTACGGACTAATGCACTATCGCTACGGTATTCGGGCTTCCCGCACCGTTCTTTCGGTCGTTCTGGTAAATAAATCGCGGAACTCTGGGTGATTGTATTCGCGCGGGGTATGAAAGAGCACCGAATAACTTGGCTGGAAAGATCGTTAAGCAACGAGTACTCACCCTTCGGTGGGTTGACCTGCAGGGCAGACCTGTAGAGGCTCTCCTCGTCGAACCAGTCGGCGTTCCTCAGCAGCGTCTTCGCCGACATCAGGCACACCAGCAGAACGGTGGACAGCAATACCGTTCTGCCACGTCTTCTCGAGCCGCTTCTCCTCGCTACCCGATAGCATCCGGAGACGGCGGCGCCCACGATCAAACACGCACCCACGCTCGGCAAATACAGAATCCTCTCGGCTATGACGAAGCCCACGTAGAAGAAGAGGTTGCTGGCCGGTAGGAAGGGGAGCACAAGGAAACCGATCGACACCGCGACACTGGTGGCTGCCGCCTGTTTACTTGCGAATCCACTGGCGTAGGTCATCGAGGCCCCGCCGTTTGGCCTCTTCGCGCAGTGGCAGTCGCCGAACGGGCTGTTATTGTTGTTGTTCGCGGCTCGACAGCCGTCCGTGTGGCAGCTCCCCGTGCGTCGGCCCGCGCACACCGGACACCTCGAGGAGAGAGAGCGGGGGTACGCTTGGACCAGGCTGAGAATTGCCTCCCTGGGCGGCCGACGGAGCGTTCTGATCGCCCAGATAGAGGTGCCTATCAGGGCTGTGTACAAACAGGCCGACTCGATGTTCCTGGCATCGAGCAGGCTCGTGATTCGCGGCACGGCGTCCATGGACCAATCGAAGCTGAGCGTGCTGGGGCAGAGCAGCATCCTCGCGCTGGCTGCCGGCAGGTAGAGGAAGGTCAGGCCGCGCGTCAGACGCGACGGGTGCCTGGCGGTTGGATTGTCCGCGCTGGCGAACTCGGGCCTCGTGCCCGTGATCCTCAGTCTGCCGAGGGCCAGCAGGGCCAGACTTCCAGAGAGAATGCCAAGGCTACGGGTGCGGGTCAGACCACAGTTCACCTGCAACGACGGGGAGGTGCGCGTTAATCTCTGCTGAAAGGGTGAGACGAGCCTTTGGAAACGAAGGAGATTTTGTTGGAGAAAATGGGGCACGAGTTCCATGAATTTATAAGCAAGCGCACAAAGAGCATCGAAAGTCATTCAATATATTTAAATACTGCTTTGAAAATTCGAGATGCTCGTTCACGGTTCAACAAGTGACTGAATAAAATGTCTGCCTAAATATCTCTACCCTTTGAGCCGACGTGCTGTCGCATATCATAAAATATTCATCTGCACTAAATCGATCGTCATCGAAATAGATAAAGGCGGTGACACGTATGAATCACAGAGCCGGGAATATTAATTGAAACACGATGTAATCGCGATATTGGCAGCGGTTCCCTCATAATTAAATGGAATCTTAATAATTGCGCGCGGCCGAATCAAAAGCGCCACGCTCCGCGTGTAATTTAAACGAAATGTCTCCTACGCGTGGGTCACTACCCAAACTAATTTTCCCAGCCGCGCAAACATGCCTGGGCGGCCAAAGCGTCCGCCAGCTACGCGATTAATTTACAGGAGACAGGCTTTGGACGATTTTTAGCTGACCAGCAAAGCGAGAAACGTCAACGCGTTTCCGTGCCTTTATTTTCGGGGCGAAATGTAATTTGAACCGGCGTGTCCGTGCAGTCGAACGGGAGGGGATCGTAAAAAAGCGATGCGCCCCGGGAAAAAAGGCTGACAGCCAAAGGAATATCGCTGCGTCGGTTCGACCAGCGTTGTTTTTCCATTCGCGATGCGACCAGCGTTTTTCAACGTAAAACAGGATTGAAGGGCGACACGAGGGATGATTCGGATGTATGGCAGGCCTCGGCGCGCTGGCAATGATCGCTGCCAACCCCTTTGACGGGGGATGACCGACATGAAACGGACGTTGGCTCGTTCCGGATGGAGCAGGTGGGACGGTTCTTAAAAACCGTCGACGGTCGGTCTAAGTGGACGACGGAGAACTAAATAGAGCGCGCGGCTAGTGTAATTGCGGTTGGTCATCGCGGTATCGCGAGGGAGGCGCGCGCCGCGCGCTTAATCGACGCGGTTCGGGGGCCAGTGTTCCGTGCAAATGAAAAAGTAACGTCGAAAGCTTTTAAAGCGAGCGGCGGTGGCACCGCCGGTCGGTGTAACGCGAGAGCGACATTTTAACGTGAAATTGCGCCACCGCGAAAGAAGTCGCCGGCGATAATTGCGGGCTCTAGAATCGCACCGAAGCCCGGGGCTTTGTTGGCAGCGACGCTCTATAACTCGCGATAGATTCGCGCGAATGCGGCTCCGACGACTCGCTTTTAACGTTCGTTCGGAAAAACGCCGGCGCGAGGGGATACTAAATCGGTCGCGCTTCCGCGACCGATATTTCAAGCACCTCGGTACGGATCGCTCGGAAGCTGAACCGCGCGGGAATTACTAGCTCTTGATATTATTCGTTTATCCCAAACAACCGCGATAGACATTGCCGCGCTGTAAATATACATACAGCCGTCGACGAAATTCAGCGGACACCCGGGTTAGCGATGATTGATCGCCCGGCGACGAATGGGAGTGAAATTTCAACGACGAGCTGGAAGAGTGCGCTATCAACAAAGTCCGGGCTTGTTAAACGCAGTGAAATATCGAGACCGTGGTCCCGCGATGTTCCACGGGAGCGAGGGCTAATCACGAGACGATAGCTCTCTCGCGAGTCGAAACTTGCCGGAAGTTTGCGACGCGCCACGGAGAAGGAATAATTCGCCGGGGGTAATGTAACCGAGTTGCCAGGAGAGCGGCGGCGGCGTCCTCGGTGTCGTTGCAACCGGCAATTCTGTGCCGGAAGTTACGGGACAAAGGGCTCCTTTGACGAAAGGGGAGCGATTAACGGGGTCGCGGCGCCAACAGCACGCCAACTATCAACGATAATGAATTAGATCGCGCTGCAGGCAACGTCGTTTTATTAATAATTCACTCGTGCACGTCGACGGAGCCACCGCACCGTCGCGTCGCCACGAGCGCGTTCGTTTCCGCGAGCTGCAAAACGACGCCTTCCGTTCCCATCCCCGTTCCCTCTATTCGACGCCGAGGGACGTCCGCGCGGGATCCGCGGCGCGCATATTTTCTCGCTTCGGCGTGACAAAACGGGGGGAAAACGTCGGGGCGAGAGATTCCGTGGCGCTAGGCGTGACGTTTCCGCTTTCCTGCGGGGCGTCGGGGTCCTTTGGCTGTTGGCGCGAGGTCGGCAAGAAACTCGAGGGGAAACGGTTCCGCGTCCTCGCTTCGGGCTAGCCTGGATCTCGGGGCCAGAAGGTGCAATAATAAGAAGAAAAATATGGCGAAAACGGGTGGGGGGGGGAAGGACGAGGGGGAGAGGAAAGACAACTGGGGAGGACAGAGACGAAGAGCCAGGAAGATCGAGTTCCCGCGCGATGCTACACTCGGAGGGGTGTTGGGAAACGCGAACGACCCTTGGCATCCCTCCAACCCCTAGGAGGGTGGTTGGAGCTGGCCCGCGACATGCATCACGCCAGGCGTCTGATGCATCCAGCGCATCCGGATGCAATGTGCACGAAAGGCGAACGCCTGGAGGAGCGTTCCAGAGCCGAACGTTCTAGGTGTGTGTCTAGAGGTAGTCTGAAGGTGGTTAAAGCCGGTACGGAGCTAGTTGAACGCGGCTGGAGCTGGCTCACCGTGCATCAGCCCCCTGTCTGCGCCAGATCGTTGGCTGGCCTCGCGTTTCCACATGGCGCAGCGCCGTTGCGTTATCGGTTACACGACTGTCTACCGCCGGTTCACCCCCGCGGATACCTCTAGACGGTCTCCCGGAGCACGAGCAAACGGAAACTGGCCGGTGAACTTTTTGGGGGAATTAAGTGACAGGGTGGAATGAAAATTCTTTCGCTCCCGGATCTATTGGGGAAACATCGTGCTCTACATAGTCCACTTGTCGTTTTAAGAAGAACAACCTGACCCGAGGGTTGAGAACCACGCGATCCGCCCCCCTCACAGGTGGTGCACTACCTACCTGGCAAGAGACACGTTACTCTCGCGCAGCGGATTCGACGGCCAACTCGCTCGCTTATAATCACCGTCGCGTCAGAGCGTACATTCGAGGATAATCGTGTCCGCGTCACCTAATTGCGCCCCGTTATCAATTCCCCCGCCCGTGGAATAATCTCCCCCGGCCCGGTTTGCCCGCCTGCACCCCCTCCACCCACTCGCCCTCCTCCCGGTCGCCTACTTTCCCTCGTCAGGGGTAATTTGATTACGTCGTTCTACTAGACCGCCAGTCCATTTTCAGTTGTTAATATTCGTAATGGCAGGCGGAAGCGCGGCCCGGCGCAATCCGCCGTAATGCAACTCTCGAAACGTTAATTTACGGTAATGTGTCCGGGACACGTGAGAAGCGACGCGGTTCGACGAACTTTGTTCGCCGTTGCGTCACGTTGCGCCGCGTAACGGGGGACGACTCCGGGGAGCGGGAGAATTCTCGCGGCCGTTGTAAAAATTCTGCCATACCGTGGCGAGTCAGGTGCCGGCTGGAAAATTCGCCGGACTGGAAGCGAAGGTTCGTTTTTACAAACGCGGTGGTTCGTGCGGACGGCTTACCTTTCGATTCGACTCGCCGCGACAGAGTTCCCAGAGGAGGCAGAGGGCCAGGGAGGATATTCCAGTTTCTTTGGCGAGGGTGGCCAGGGTGGACGACACCAGGGCCAGCAGCAGTGGGAACGGCGCCCTGGTTTGATCGCAGTGGGCGCAGTACGCCAGGAAGGCCGACAAGGTCAGCAGGCAGGCGAGAAGGTCGGCGCGACCGACTATGCCCGCCACCGCCTCGCTGTGAATCGGATGCACCGCGAAGAGGAAGCCGGCGATCGCGTGCCCCAGGTTGTTCCTCCCCGGCAGCACCTGCAACGTGACAAATATGAGCTGAACAAGTGGACAATGGGCCCGTGTGTATCTCTGCCGTTCCGAGGGACGTGAAGCGGGTGGCTTTAGAATCGAGGACAATGAACCGATCTCGAGGGTGAACGGCAGGCTTGCCCCCAAACTTTCGACGTTAATTTCTGTTTATCTTACGATGCCCTTATGGGCGCAGTAGACGTGAAATTTAGCGATAGGTAAGTCGCTGCAACTTCACCTCGCAGTATCTTGCGGCATAAAGTTCCCACCTCCTGGGCTGCATGATGGAAGCTGTTCAAAGCGTCCCGCGCGATAGATAACTTGGGAATATTTACTAGCAGAATGCAGCGTATATTTCGCGAGTGTTTTAAACAGCTTCTATTATTCTACCGAGATATTTCATAAGCGAAGCACGCCGGGAATGTCGTCGTATTATTCGGGGAGCGCGGCCCGCGACCTGACGTCGCTCCGTGGATTTAAATACCGCGGACGAGCCGAGAGCTTCAACGGAACCGAAGCACTCGGGACGGAGCAGCGGATTTCCCACGGTAATCGCGTTTCCATTACGATCGCCGTGGCAGGTGACACGAGCGGCCGTCAGGTGGAAGGCGCATCCCCCGCGCAGTTATTAGCGTAATATACGGGAATTAAATGGGCTGGTAAAATTTTATTTCCAACGTCCGCCATAAGGTCTGGTATTATCAACTCTGCATGACGTACGCTCTACAGGTGTCACTATTATCCCGTTTTCTACCGCCCTGATATAAAATCTGGCTCGGCAGACGAGCGACGGGCGTTAATCGAAAAGCAGATGAACGCGAATTTTTCCAGCCGCGATTCAACCCCCTCCCCTACTCGCGCGCGCTCGAATTAGTTTCCTGTTTGAATAACCCATGAATTTAAAATGCTCCGTTTGTTTGGCTACCGCGATTAGCCCCGCGTGGCGCTGTAATTTACCTTCCTGGCAACCCTGACCACGAGAACGGTGCAGGCGGCGTGCAGAGCTACGTTCACTAGATGGTAACCCCAGGCTTCCAGGCCGCCGAGAAGATGATTCAGTCGAAAGGTCGCCACGCAGAGAGGCCTGTAGCTGCCGTGCGAGCCTCGATCCTCAAGGGGCGTGCCCCAGAAGTCATTCTCCAGCAGCCGATGCCACGGCGTGCTGGACAGTAGGTCTGGATTCGTCAGGATAGCCCTTCTGTAAACGAAACAAGTGACCGCGTTAGCGTTTCACGTCCCACGTGTTTATATAATAAAAAGATAGAGAGATAAAGTCTCCTCGAACGACCAACGCACGGTGTAAAGCTTAATTATTTCCCCTACTCACTTTGACCTCGCGCAGAAAGCCGCTGGTCTATGCAGAATCTACCCCGTCGCGCGAATCATAAGCGCAGGAGGAGCTAAAGAGCCTAATCCAATTTCCCCGGGCGCAACGAGCATAGTAATCAGACGAAAAACAAGCGCGCGGCCGAGTAACGACTTCGGTAACGATTTAACGAGTACTCCTTCCCGCAAGTGCCCTCCATTCCGTCCACAAAGCGACGCAAACGCCGCGTTCTTCGCGCTTTTAAATCCATTTTTACTTGGAGGCAGCCGCGAGCCCGTAATTTCTACCTATTTGCATTGTACTTTCACGATGTGCTTCAACGCGATCCCCACCCCTCCCCCGGGGCCGTGCAATTAGCAGGCACCGGTTGAATTAATAACGCCGACGCGAAGAGCGCTCTCGGTCTGTGTAGGCCGCGCGCCCCCGTCGCCCGAAGCCCCGTCGCGCGTCATTTTCGCGGCGCTATCCGTCCAACGGTCGACCGCAGGGCCCGCGGCATTTTAATCGACGCGAACAATCGATATTCACCGGCGAAACACGCGATGGTTCTAGTCCCGAGCCAACTATACCGGAGGCGACGTACCTGTGCCATCGGCGGGGGAAAATGGGAGAGCGAGAGACAGAGTTTGATGAACGTCGGGGAAATGATTTCGAGTTCCACGGGCCTCTGACAAGCCTGGCCCCTTCCCCAATCGCGTCGCATTTTATACGCCAGCGTGCGAAGCAATGCTGGCTGGACACTTCTTGGGGCAGCACGAGGTTTAAACCGGTAAGTGGTTCGAGTACCTAGGTATCGTCCGATAGGAAAATCCAGTCGACGGACGGGATAACGTGTGCGTGGAGTGGCAGAGGTTCCAGCCTCTTCGTTGCGCCACCGATTAATGCTCGGTATAATCGATTCCCCTCGAGGGGATGGAAAATGGCATCGGCCGTGTGCGAATGAATTACTGGCGATGCCCCTTCGCAACGGACGCTTTTTTTTTCCCTCGGTCTTATTAAGTCGTCGCGTCGAAGCGGCGCGGCTCGCGAAGCACGGATAATAAAAACTTGTAAAATCGCGGCGAGGCGCGCGGAACGGGGGACGGCTAACAATTAATCTCCATTCATGCCGATTGCAGCATTCCGAGTTTTTCGCCCGCGCTTTGCTGCCTCGTTTGGGGGATATTTCTCTGAGAGACGACTCGACGGCAGGGGTGGGCGAAAAGCTCGGGGGGGGGGGGGGGTGCGCGGCCTCTTTATCGAACGCTGTTTATTTCTCGACCGCGGCTCGATTCGAAACAGATGATTAAACTATTCTACTTGGTGTTATCGTAAGCGAGAGTTACAAGTTTCGAGGGGACTCGGCGATCTCGCAGTTTCGAAATTTCATGCCGGAATAAACCCTCCCGATTTACCGAGCTCATACAATGCCGCGCCTCCGTCCTCGTTACGATGTAGCACTGTTGTTTTTCAATTTCGTTACCCAGACGAACTCCTCCGGCCTACGATTCTGACGCACATTGCCGAGACGTGGTTACCGCAAGTTCTTCAATTTAAGCGACCGTGTCTGACGAATACCGTCGGAACGTTAGCGCAAGCGGGATCCACGATCTCGCGAAATTCATTAGAATCGCGCCGTACCAGCTTCGGAACAATCCTCTTTGGCGGCACTCGAGTTTCGTTCCCTCGGCTGCCGCGGCACGCTCAAGCATCCCGACATATTTATACGAGCGAGCAGATGGCGCGTAAACTTCTCCCCTACCGATGTTTATTTCCATCTGCGTGTCTACCTGCGACCACCAACCCCTCCCCGGCGCGTAGGCGCGAGTATTTATGGGAAAGGATGTAATAACGAGGCGGACCAATCCGTTTCAGCCGGCCGACTCTTTATCGTCCCTCGTTAATATTGATCGATCATTAACGGGGAGCATTAGCGATCGCCGCTCGGCTGGAAATATGAATGTTTAATGAAAACCCTCGAAGCGGTAGAATAAGCTGCGGCGCGACGAGCCGTGGCGTCAATAAAATTCCGATCCCCGATTGCTGGTAATTTCCTCGTTATTACAGAGAGACGAGATGATGCACGGAGGGTGGAGGGGGGGTGTGCAGTTATCGCGCGAATCACTTTAGGCCGGCGTGCTGCTCGCCATCGCGGAAAATTAACGATTAAACAGGATGGAAAGCGACTCCTTTCGTGAATCGGCTCTCTAACGTCGCGCGATCCACGGGTGTTAGTCGCGGCTGGGGCATCGGTGATATTAAGCATCTGTCAGAACTGTCGCGAAACGGGGACGGCTTTTCCCTCCCCGCGCCCCGCGCCCCGCCCCTCGGCGCCGCTCATCCCTCGCCCCCTATCCGTGTGTACACGTTCGCGGTATTCCCCGAGGACTATTTCTGACAGTACACGTGACGTTAATGAAACTCGGTGCCCGGTCTCGAACGGAGCAGCCCGAGACGTGACTGCACGCGGAGGGTTCAGAGCCCCGGAAACGTGGCTCTTCCAGCCCCAAAGTCGAGAGGCTAATACCGGTCCAACCCCTTTAAGCCTCTCCCGTCGACTTACGTAAGGCCAGGGACGCCGATTCAATTTTCCCCCGGGGTTCTTCGTGAGCAGCCACCGAATCGGAAAGCGCTTAGCGCGGTCAAATTAGAATTATTGGCCGACCCCCTCGGCGTAGAAATGAATTAATAAATTACACCTCTGCCACGTACCGCCTCCCCAGCCCCCCGTCCTCACGCCACCTGACCCCCGCGGTGATATAGATACCGCGGCGATATTAAAATCGACCAATGATTAATCTCCGTGGTGGTGCGCTGCACCGTGCCACGCGAAAGAGTGGAAAAGAGGGGGTTGAATAGGCGGGTGGCTAGCGGGGCACCGCCAGGGATGACTGTCCTATCGATTGCACGCCCGATGGCCGAGCGAGGGGCACTTATAAAAAAAAAAAGATCGATTTGGATACGGCGATTCCAGCTGGATCTGTAAATCCTACGAACAGAGTTCGGTGCAAATGATCGAGAATGGGGCGTCGTTAAGCTGGAGAAACAAGCGACAAGGGAACAAAAATGTCCTACCTTCGTAAATGTGCTCGAGAAGCTCAATGACGCCGACTACACTTAGCAATTGCTCCGGGAGGAATGTGTCCTGAACACCAGGCGATCGATTGTCGCCACCGAAATAAGTCGGAGAGTCGACGGCCAGTATCCTGTCTCTTATCTACAGAGCCGTCCCCTTCCCGATTCTCGTGCAATAAATCCGGGTCACGCGGCTCAATTTCGATACGCGTTAACCGCCGGGACGGCGGAAAGATCGAAACGATGGCGAGCCATAAATATTCGCCGCGTAATTTCGCGACAGATGACAATTTAATATCGCGAAACGGCATATTTAATCCACGAATCGACTGGAATTATTTATCAGAGCGGGTTGGGAGGGTGGAGTGGAGGGGTGGGACTGACGGGTGGCAAAAGGGGTGTGCGGCCGCGTTAAATTCTTCGACACCCCAGCCCGCTTCGTTTACCCCTTCGTGAAACGATATTTCACGGGCGCCGCCGCGGACGAAATTCGATAACGTCCCAGGGGGGGGGGGGGTGGAAGGGGCGGTCCCGACGGCGGTCGAAATTTTTTTCCCGAACAGCCGCGCCGGAATCGCGAAATTTAAATACCGCGGGGCGGCAGTAAAACACCTGGCGCGTCCCTCTCATAAATTTGGCCGCGTTACGATCGGTTCCACCTTGCCGGCGGAACGTGGGAGCCGCCGAGCGGATAAATAGAAATTCGCGGGGCCGTGACGGAGCGTTCCACGGGCGAGAAGTTCCTCGCGGGATCCCCCAGGGGATGATGCGACGCCCGGCAATTTGCACGACATCCCCCCCGCGTCACCAGCTCTCGCTTCCTTTTCCATCTTGATCCCCTACCGTCGCCCACCCCCTGGTCTTGTCCTTCCCAGAACGGATCCCATTCCGAGGGAACAAACGGCCAAGAGACGCGACAAAGAAAGAGAGAGAGAGAGAGAAGGCAGTTAAGTAGGGGTACCCAAAGACTTGTAGGGAAGAACAATAAAAGCAGAGGGAAGGAAGGGGAGAGCGGGCCAGAGGGGTGGATAGCACGAGGCTCGACGACGTTACATTATGTCGGGCATTTCCCCGAAGATGGTCCCTGGAGCGAGAACCGCGAAGATGTCGGCGAGGGAGGACCAAATAAATACCTGACTAAATCGCCCGGAAAACTCATTCCATCCCACGGGCGTGTTTGGGAGCGGGCCTCGGCCGCAGCAGGTTCGTTCGAGCGGCACACCGCGCCCCATTGATGGCCCCTTGCTGCCATTCTCCCTCCTCCCGGTGCAATTTCGAAAGTGAAGCTTAAGTCACGGCCGCCTAGGTGTGACGGAAGGGAAAAGTGGCCGTGCCGTAAGTTACGTCGTAAAGGAACCGCCCCCCCCTCCTACGAGAAATCGAGCTCCCGAGTGCCTCGGACTAGCGTGTCTTTCATGGGGCGAAGAATGTGTGCAGCATATCCCGCTCGAGCCACGTCGCATGTAATCCCGCGGCACCAACGACTGAACAATGGGGCAGCACTTTCATCTCTCCCCGTCAGAGAATCGCCCCGCCGCATCGGTAGCGGAGAGTCGCGATAAAGCCGCGAGTACGGCAACAGCACGAGCAATCGAGCGATCGCGGTTCAAGGAGGTTCCGGGGTGCTCGTAAAATCGTTACACGGGGTAATCTCGCTTATTGAATATTTTACGAGCCCCGGCAACATCTTAGCCGCCCGCCCCTGCAGTAGTATAACCGCGAAATGGGTCAGACACGGTAATCAGAGCGCCGAAAGTTCGCCGGGTGGCTCCGCGCGTCGTAAAATGGCCATCGACGGGGTGCAGCTGAACGCAGAAACAATAAGGTTGATGGGGAAGTAGCTCCGTCGATACCAGACGCGAACGATAACCAATCGCCGGCTCCGTTTTACGATCGCTTCACGCGGCACTTCGCGATTAGACGCCGTTAACGCAAGCCTGCCCCGAAGGATAAACGACGATGATTCTACGTCGCATTGTGGTGCTCGGGGAGCTGCGACAAAGCGTGACCGCGATCCGCCCGAACTGTTCGATATGCATCATCCGCCGCGGATAAGATTCGCAGACTTTCGCGCGCCACGAAATAACGGAAGTTATCCAATCTCGCGGAGACGGTACCGCGAAGTTGATAAAGGGAAATACAGCCCGGCCCCCCCGGTATGCGTGGAGAATATTCAGATACCGCGGTTGGATCGCGAGCAAAACTGTGTCGCTGGCGTAAAAGTAAATCATCCTTCGTCGCCGTTTTATTTGCCCAGGGAAATAAAGCTCCGATTCTGGATCAGAATTTATTAGCCAGCCAACTTCCTGGCTCGCTTCAACCAGCGCGCGTCGCTGGTACTGCGAGGAACTGGCTGTATTTAGTCCCATTGCCAGGCAAACTACTTGCGAATCGCTCGAGCCACTGAACCCAATAACTTTTCTGACTAAAAGAGCTAATATCCAACGGAACCGACACTTTTATAATGAAATACGTCAGCCCTAATACACCCGCCATCCGTCTAACGTAGACGCCTGTCTAACTACCTCCGAATAGCATCCAGCTGGCTCGACGGTCTACCTGTATGGCTGCTCTTGGGACGCTTTGAAGCGATGTTTGGTACTTTGCTGCAGCTCCTAATTGAGGGCGAGCCAGTGAATTGTATGGGGTATTGAGTACACGAGGCTAGCTGAAATCAGATCAAGAGCAATGAACAGAAATCAAGGGCCTGTAACGTGAATGAACAACACCCCTCGCCCCATTAATCAACCTAAAACTCGTTTGTCCCTGTGTCCACTCACGACCGTCCAACCATTCACCGTGTTTCATGGAAAATCAATGCCCGGCACAGATTTTGCCTCGTTAGCGGCGTAATCAAAGAGTCGATTAAAGGGACGGAAAGAAAGAGGGGAGACATTAAACTTGAGCGATCCAGGTGGACGGGTGGTCCGGGACAGTGCCAGTTTTTACGCGTCTACGAGGTGATCAGTTTCTTTTTTCCACGGGTCAACGGGAACGTGTTCGAGGCTTATACCAGGGGGCGTGAAAATCGACGGGCGTAAATCGAGGCAGCCCCGTTCGTTCGCTCTTCTGTGAGAAGCGGCGTATAAAGAGAGGAAGAAGAAGAAGACGGAGCCAAGGACGAGAAGCGGAGAAAGAACGTCTCTAGCCAGACGCGCGCCTATATACCTTTTATAGCGGGGAATCCGAGAGCGTCGTAATAGAAACCCCTGACAGGGGTCAATCTCCTAACGGTCGATCCCGAAAAGCCAAGCCAGCTACCATTCATCGATCACTTCAATCCCTGCTTCGATCTAGACCCAGCTCCATTCCCGAATAAGCTGCGCCTCTCTTCCGGGTTACTCTCCGACGCTCTGCATGCCAGCCGATTCCCTCTCCCCCTTCCCGCCCTTAACTCGACGGGGGAAATACTTTGAAAATGATAACTGACTCGGCGGGGAATTGGCTGAGCGAGGGAGGCCTCCCCCAGCCTCCGCCTGGGAATCCGCCTCGACGGTAAATAAGGGGATTTCGAGTTCGAAATCGTCGAGTGTTTGGGGCGGACCAAGTGGTCTGGTTTCTTGACGAACACGGGGCTACCGCGGGCCTGGGCGAGATTACTTGGTCATCAACTGTAGACGAGAGAGGGGGGGGGGGGGGAGGCGAACTCGGAAGTTCGCGGTATTCAGCGCGATCGAATCAGAGTTCGCGGAGGCGACGTCGCAACTCCGGCGCGAGTCTGTTTGCTCGCCTGTGGCCACTCGAAAGGGCCGTGCGACGAATAGAAATTGCTCTCCGAGTAACAGCCAGTCGCCGTCGTCGGCCGCGGCGAGGGTGATTGGAGTATCTCGCTAAAATGAATTTTCCCTGAACTGTGAGTAATTCTTCCCCAAGTTCAGGTGACCTAGATGGTTGCCAAGGAAGGGGGTGTAGGGCCTGAAAGAAGCTTTCGTCACGCACCCTTCGAGTTGTTAAGCGAAGATCGTCCCGGGGGTTTGTAAGAGTCATCGTCTTCGGGACGGTTCAGTTTTAATACGCGTCGTAAACCTGGAATAATCGACTATCGAGCTTTATTCTACCCGTAAAACACCAGCCTGATGCACATACCATCCACCGATTCTATAGTAGTCGCGGCATTGTAACACCACCGAACTGTTCCCTGGTCGCAGCTGTAATATCAAAGTTTCTTCCACAGCCACAATGCGAGGATTCAGGACGGTGTTACGAATTTAGAGCGATCACGCGAGCCGGCGGAGGTTCGTACCGCGTCATCGCGGTAGTTTTCCACCGCGACAGCTTTCAGTCACAGCGCTCGGATCCGAAACAATTGCATTGTTCGGGAACAGTGGATACCGGTGACGGCGCGGCGCGCGATTCCAACGGCTGAGGCCCCCGTTCGCGGCGTGGACAAAAACCGGGGAATACCTTTGGTTCGGGCTGCGAGACACAGCTCCGGGGGAGATATCGAATTCACGATATCGAGCGTTTTCGATATCTAACAGGCGCGTCCCTTTTTAACACGACAGAGCCCTCGACTATCCGCGAGCCGTTCTCGCCGGGCAAAGGGAAGCCTCCCTCTGTGAATGGGATCGCGTCTCTACGGTGGTACGTAATATTTTATTTTGCATCGAGAATGGCCCGCAGCCAGTGTCGTTTCACGGGTCCCGTGGATCATTCGTGTCCCGTAGCTTTCCCCCGTATCCAAGGTATTTTCCCTTTTATCCGAGGACCCTCTGGCAGCCTGCCATCGTTGAAGACGGCGAGAGTCCCTTCTATTTTCCCTGCCGCCCGGCCCCACCTCGCCATTTGGTAATAAAGGTATCCCTTCTGGTTCCCCCTGGACCTCCCCCGTGTCTCTATCTGTCCGCCCGTTTCCTCTTCCCTACCATTTCTCTCGGCGTATTCGTCGCGGGCGAATGTCCATTCAGGGCCGTTGGCAGTAGACGTCTGGCGGTCGCGCCTCCTTCTCGGCCAACCCCATATTCACCACTCTTCCCCGCGACCCTCCACGGGTTTTTTTTTCTCTCTATTCTTCGGCTCTAGCCTAGACAGCCGAAGCGTGGGCGGAGGTGCGATTCACGGTTGTTCGGTCCCTCGGTTCCACTTGACCTTTCGATTCTTCGACGGGATCCCGTAAATGGAGGGCTTATTAAAGGCTCCCCGGGGCTCGTGATAGAATTAAAGGGTCGAGAGTTGCATTGAAGCCGGCGGCTGGCACGATGCTCGAGAATTATTGCGGCAACGGGCGTGGAGGATTCTTACGCGCGACCTTCGCTCTTTCGATTTACGAGCTGGAACCGCAATAAGGATCAACGGCAGCCCCGGCGGAGGAAAATCAATGCTCAAAGGGAGAAGAGGAGTCGAGCACCTGGAGACCACTCTTCGCGGATGCTCTTTGCGTTATTACATCGCTCCCGGCCCACTCCAACGGGGGTGGCGTTCCGGAAAATAAGATCCAGCGATGGACGTTTAACCCAGATACCGTGACTCCTGGACGTTGCATATCGAACGGCCATAAATCTCGAAGCTCCGTCGGTCCGTCGTTTCTCTTTTTTTTCTTCTTTTCAAACATTGGCGCTTCGTTTAGAAGGATTCTCGTGGTTCCATAGCGTGACTAGGGCATCGAAGGTCGAACTGACGTCGGACTGTTGAACGAAGGCCGTCGCGGCACGAAGAATTCAGAGCGCTCAGCGTGGTATTTAGTTGCTCCCGTCGTTCTGCTACGTTCAGCTTACGAATATGACAGGCCGGAGGGCTGGTCGAATGTTTCGAAGCCGCAGTCGATGCTACTTCGCGTGGCTGGCACTGAAATAATCGACACTGAGATGAAAACGAGCGCCACGATCCGCGCACAAAGTTGCTGCGACAGTCGGGCAAACAGCCGACGACTAACGCGGTAATCCAATTTACCGTGTCGAATTCGAAGCGGCGGGCGGACGACGAAAGAGCTGCGAGCGCCCGCGAAAACAAGCAGGTCAGTTTTATCGAAAATATTGGTCGACCCACGCCGCAGCGTTTAATTAAAATTTCAATCGGGATTTTTGTAAGCCACCCTCTTTCTCGGCCGTTCGCTCGAGGAGCCGACGAAAATACTGCACCCCCGGTGTTTGCCAGTTGAGAGTTCACCACGACCAGCCCTTTATTGTCCTCGGACCTACCAATAGTCGCCGGATCGATAGCCGGGCGTCAATTATTTCTCAATGGACGGAATTAGCGAGAAGAACTGGAACAGCGATCCGCGTTTGCATTGGTTCAGCGTCGACCTCGGTCCGAAATCATGCAATTATTATTCGCAAGTAAATATTTACCATTCCTGGCGGCTGGGGGGGGGGGGAAGTACCTGCACATAATTGGAGCTTATCAGCGTGACGCGGCAGAGTTCCCGTCCATGGGAGCTGGACGATGGGGACCGAGACGAGAATTTCAAAGCGCGAGAACGACGAGGAATCGTTCCAGGAACAACGACGTCGTCCCCTGAAGACTCATTGTCCCGAATTTGATTAGTCGATGGGAGAAGGTAATCCGAGGTAGACCGTGGCTTGTAATAAAATTCATAGCGTCGCCTGGAAATCAGACCGCGGTGTCTCCTCGAACGCCAGTTGAAACGCGCCCACCGTGCCCACGTTCGACCACCCCTGGAAACTTTTCTTCGACCCCGCGGGTCCCATTTACGCACACTCGATCGGCTGCGCTCAGATGGGACTAGTTATTCCGATCACGGTAGAGGATTTCGCTTGTCTGCTTGGACGAGAGAGAGAGAGAGAGAGAGAGAGAATCTTTTACGACTGCCGCCCCGTGTCGCCAATATCGACGACGACTACGTACTTTGCCTTTATAATGCGGCCAGCGGCGGGCCAGAGGCAGCGCAGGATTTACCTGTCGCTAAGAGAACCGCCGTTATCCGTTTCTTACCGCGTTTATCGGCCACTCGGTCCTCGCGCGTCGAGGGAAATAATTCTGCGGCGCTCCGTAACTTCGCCCCTGCGTTTCGCATCGGAACTCCGGAGGGTTGTGGAATTGATTCCGAGTAACGGTAATTGTCGTCGCGCTGAAGTTAACAAGGTTGCTCGCGAGGGCAGCGCACCGAGGCAGATCCAGTTTTCTTGGAAGAAGGGTGTGACGAGGGAAAGCGTTTGGAAAATCTGTCAGACGAGGAAATGGATAGGTGGAGAGGAAGGAAGAATCCTAGAGCAACCCTCGTTTTCGACTCTCCACGCCGAAGCCAGTATGCAAATGTCGCTTACGCGCCTCCCGTTCCAATGAGACAGAAAAAAAAAACACCCCAGCGAGATCGACCTCGTATCGTTTCATTTTCTGGCGGTCCTCTTAAAGGGGGTGAATTTCGTAAACGCTAATGGCGATCGGAATCGTCGCGGTAGCAGCGAGGCGCGGAGTAACGGCGGCCGTTCCGAGCGCTCGTGAAAAGCAATGGACGCTCAAAAGCCGGTGTAAACGGCGAGTGGCACCCTTAATTTTTCATTAAGCACCTATCCCGGCTCGAGCAGCCAATAACGTTCCCCTCGGTTCGAAGGAAGAATAAAGTTGCGGTTCCCTACTCATCGTCGTCGAACCCACCCCTTCCCTTCTTCCCTTTTACCCCCTGTTCCGGCATTTAATCGCGGCGCTGGGCGATTCGGGGCCACGTAATTCCATTCATCGACGCGAAGACAAATTGCACGGGCCACAATGCCCCCCGGGAGGGGGGAGGGGGAAGGGGCGGGTACAGGGGGCCGTAGAGGGGGTCGGTGGACGTTCGATCGCGGTTACAACGGGAAACTATGGCACGAACGAACGGTATAGACGCGTACGCCCGGCTCGGCCTTCCTGCCTCGAGAGGGAAGCCTCCCTCTTGGACGGGGCTGCAGGAAATTCCTTGCTACTCGAATAGTTTGAATAACTACCCCGTCCGGCTCCTCTCGACGACGGCGATCCGCGTCGTCCGTATCTTCCAGCTCCTCTCCTTCTCCCGCGTCTTGCCTCGCCCCCTGGCGGATGCTCCACTTTCTCCAATTCCACCTGTCCCCCTGCCACGTCCCACTGAGTTACTGTTACGCCCGAAACGGAAGGGCCGGATGAACGATTATTGCCGGCGCTCCCGCTATCTCCCCTTTTTCTATGGAATCCAACTAGCGGCGAAGCAGAGTCGCGAAATTCATGAAGCGACTTCCGAGAACCTGATACCCCGGGGACCACTCAACCCGCCGATTCGTCGCCGGGAATACGTGGGAAAGAGAAACAGTCCCCGGCTTCTGACCGCGGTAAAAAGCTGAAAATTGAATCGATGGTTTGATCCAGGATCAAAGCTCGGACCCTGGAAATGTCCACCAAAGGGGTTCAGCCTTCAATCCCATAGATCCAAGCCCGGGGCCTGCAGGCTCTCGACTGCTCGCAGTCGGTGCGGCTTTGATAGGATTTTTCCAGCAGCGTGATCAAGGCGGCCGGAAAACACAGGCTGGGCCTCGCTCGCCTCGTGCAAGCTCCCTGAGTGTGTCCTCGGGATCGAGGGATCCGCGCCGGTTAGCTTTATTGCGGCTGCTAAACGACCCCTGGCACACGAATTATCGCAGGTAAACTCGGTGTGTAATGAGTAAAACGCGCAATGTTGTTCGTAGCGCGACGTATGCATACACGGGCGGATGTAATGGAACGAGAGTGGCGAATGAAAGCAGGGGACGAATACGACTGCAGAGCTACTGAAAGCGTTGAAATTAATCCGGGATAACGGCTGCGAAATCCAGCCGATCTCTGTGCGCGTTCGAACCGAGCGTTTTTAATAAAATACCCCCTCGGCCACCCTCGTTACAGAATATATTGCCGGCACTTCATAACGGATCGCTGGCCGTACAGGGGGTACGCGCATAAAATAACCGTAACGGTGCTTGCTAAACACAGTTCCTGGCCTGCGTCGCTAAATTAAGCGCGACGTAATCACGAATTTCCGATAATCTGGCTAAAATCGCGAGGGCCACGTGCCAGATATTTTCGCGGACCTTGGTTAGCAGACGTCGGCAAAGGTCGCGAGCTCGCGTCCCATCTATCCGCCGTTGAGAAATAGCCGGCGTCTCACGGTCGGTCTTATTTAACGCGAGTGTCAGGGAAACAGGTCTGCGTAAGAGCAGACACACGGTAGAAAGCCCTAACGGATCTGCCAGACGGGGTAGGAGATGCTGCGGCACAGAAGGAGGAAAATCGAAACGGCAAAGGCGGAGGCTAAACGTCGAAAGCGATCTCCCAGGCCGATTTACCGACGTATGGTTTATTGGCTGAAGCGGAACACTCGACGTGTTCGGCTTGGTCGCCTCGGTGAAAAATATCCAGCCCTTTCTCGCGTCTTTCAGTCGGCTAGCTCGCGTTTCAAAGGTGGGGGCGGGGTGGGCGGGGAAGGTGAAACGGCGCGAGAAGGTTCGCCCTGACGGTGCATCCGAACCCCCCCAGAGGCTCTTTATGCCAATCCTCGTCGCACCTCTCCCCTCGTGCCCGAGAACCTTCAGCCTCGTTCCATCGGGCGTGGCGCTGTCAAATCACCCACGTTCCGTTTTGTATTCAATCGCGCCGCGGCTAGCGGAGTGCAGCCACACCTGCAGCCGATTCCGCGGGGCTGGCTGCAAACAACGACGCCTCTATTCGTCGACGGCAATGGACTGGGCTGCTCTCGAGCGTGACGTTGAAAAATGCTCGCGCGATCCGCGGGAGCGCGTCTCCTGGAGATCAGGCCGCGTCGGGGGAATCGATTCGCCAGCGAGTTTTCGCGAGCTAAACCGCGAATCACGGTGTTCCGCGGAACAGGCACTCCTGTCGGGGGATGAGAGTGACTTGGCTCGTTTCACGCGAGCAGTCCCGATTTAATTGCTCTCAAGTTGCGTGAAACTGATGGAAGAATAGTTTCAACGTCCATCCGGTTGCGCGGCTCGCGAGCGTCTGGATCGGGGAGGTTTTGTTTTATGGAGCATAAACTCGGCAGGCTTTATTTCACAGTCGAATCGTTCGTTCCCAGCGCGTATTCAATTGTGGCCGCGCCGAGTGCCTCCGATATAACGTCTGTATTCCTCGCCGACAGGCACGACGCGTTCGATGACGACGCTGAGAAACGCTCCTCAGATCCCATGCCAAGGGGGATCCACGTCAAACGATAGAACGCGCATACCTGGCACCGTTTCGCATCTTTGAAACCGCCTGTTCGCGACCCCGCGTCGATTCGCAAATTTCTGCGACGTCGCTAGATACTTCGAACTTTATATATCGAATATATTCTCTTCATTCGTACCTGTACCTATCTACTCAGTATCTGGGGATGCATCTAGACCCACGCTTGCCCGTCGGTCGAATGTTTCGCTCGCGATGGTTCTTAACGCAGCCAGCAAGCATCTGGGAATGTTAGCTCGCGACGTTGAAAAATCTATCGAACCTCTGAGTAGCTAAATTCGTAGAGACGTCCGGCGAATCCGATCAGTCGACTCTATTTCCCTTGCGCGGTGGAAAGCATCGCATTTGAATTCTCGCAACTCCGTGGAATTTGACAAATACTGTCTAGACCTTCCGCCGTAAGAGTCTCCCGCAAGAAGAATGTAGGATTCCCAGCAGATTCGCTTCACAAAAGCACCGTTCCGGCCCCAGCGATATAAATCGCTCGCCCAACATCGAGCGATATTATTCAAGCTGTTTGGGGGGGTCCCATCGATGCGGGAATCGCACGGTTGCTCGAGGGAAATCGAATCAGGCGACGGGCACGCTGGTTCGTGGGGGCTTAAGACATGGCTGGGGAAATTACGGGCCCGGGGATGCCTGGAGCCGCGCGATACAGCGAGGGAAATGAATAAACCAGGGTTGGGAAGAGAGGGGGCAGGCCGCGTACGTGGTCGTGGTCTGACAAATGAAAGACCGGACACGGTAACCTTCTGCGGTCGCCCGCTGGTACGGAGACGAGACGCGTCCCGGAAGCGTCGTGCAATCTCCACGCGAGCCATTCAAATGAAAGGGTGGCCCAGAGCACGAACGAATCGGACGAATCCTATTTCTCTTGCGGCGGGACCTTAAATTGCCAACGAGATCCTGCGGCAGCGTCGCATATGATTGCTCAAAGCTCCCGGTGCCCTCGCACCGCTACCCTCCCTTTCTTCCCCCCATCGATCCTTCCACCAATTCGCCCCCGTTTTTAAAGCTCCCCGGCGGACTGATCGAGTCGAGCGCCCGCTCTTTTCTAGGCATCTGGGGAGGGGGGCGGGCGGCGTAATCGCGGTTGCTAGGTAGAAATCGACGATGACGCTGCTTGGCGCCTTTTCTATAGGAGAAAACCCCCTGCGCTATATAGCCGCTCGTCGTCGGGATATAACGTATATATCCGGCGCCTGAGGCTCGAGGTAGGGCATTGTTGATTGAGGGCCGATGCCGAGTCTCGATTCCACCTTCCATTGTCGAGTGGAAAGCCCGAGCAGGAAGCAAACGGAGGATCAGAGACCGCGGGTCGGTGAATGAGGAAGGCGTCGCGAGCGGGAACGGCAGCCAGCAAAAGAGTGGAAATCCAGCGCAAGAAGGCTTTCGGAGTTGACGGTGATCGCTCGGAGAATGGAGAAGTTGGGTGAACGAGGAGGGAGCCGACGCGACGATCCCAGGGAAAGACAGATGAGGGATGTATACGCGTTCCGCTGATGGCCTACTCCTACTCGGACCCGCGACCCAACTTCCCCTGATCGCGGAGATTTGTCTTCGGCGACTTTTATATTCGAGATTGCTTCTGGTAACTTTGTATCTTCCGAGGGAATCGGGGACTGGATGCTTTCTAATCTCTAACTTCTACCTTGGGAAATTCTTGGCTCGGGAGAACAGGAACGGCAAACAACACTGGCCCGCGATAAACCCCCAGCCGGGGCGCACGCTGACTCCAAGATTCCTCGGCTCGGGGAGAGAACGAGGAGTCAGTGAACCCCCGCGATAGGGAACGGTGAAAGATCAGGATCCATTCGGGAGCGAGACGCTGGAAGTCGATCGTCGGGAGAATAGGGGGCTGGGGGCCGAAGGAAATGAAGATACCCTCGGAACGAACCAACGAAGAATACACCCGCGACGTTGCGTTCCCGTATATCCGACTCTTCCGGTGGGATGGCGCGAAACCGGAGGCGACGAAGAAGAACGCGGGATCGACTTGACGAAATGAAACGTGGAAGCCGATAGACGCGATGGCAGGCTAAAACGAGGTCGATCGTGGCTCCTGGGGAAATAAGGAGCGTCGAACGGGGTGGAATAGGGGAGGGCAGCGCCTGCGGCACGTAGATAAGATTCATGCGAGGAAAAGCCTCGAACTTCGACGGGCTGTGAACGAGGCCTAAACCCGAGGCTCAGCTACGCGAAAAATCCCAGCGAGGCGACGCGCAACCCTCTTTACGATATTGGCCCCCAGGATGGATTCGACGGGTGCGACGGGAACGACGGCTACGTTCCCGTCGCCCATATTCTCGAGCCAGTGGAGGGTTAAACTAGAGTCACCAGCGACTCGCTGATCCGCGTTCCTTCAGCCACCGTGGTACACATTTATTAGGTCGCTGCGTACGAAAGTATCCTCCCTTCGTGCTGAAATTCTCCGCTGTAATTCTCATCTCTCACGTACGCAGATCGACAAAAAGATCGCTTCCGGAGTCCGATTGGCTGGACCAAGTAATTTCCATCAAAGTGGATTAACGAAAGCAGAGGATCGTTGGAGGGATGGGTGAGAAAGATAACGTAGACAGAGCTTCGATTAAGTACAGGAAGTTTTAAAAGTTCTACGCCGCTGAAGTTTGATCGGAAAAAAGAAAAGGAGAACGATATTACACGTGCGCCCACCTAATGAAATAGCCCGGCAATAAAATTACGGCGGTGTGGATTAGCCTTAAAATAAAACAGAACCGGCTAACTTTTTCCCGTCTCGCGCGCTGGGATTATTCCGTTCCTTTTTTGGGGCAGGCGAGAAGCTAACGCCCCTTACGAGGACCTGAGGTATTTTACTCGCCCTTCCGTCGCAAAAAATTAAACTTTTTTTTTCAGGCGTCGGCGCGAACGAGTATAACGAACGAGGGACTTATTTATTCAACGATCCTCCCCGTTGCAGTTGCTGGCGAGAGGCTTTGAGACGTCCACCCGCGATGGCCGAAAAGTTTCAGCGCGTCGCCACGGTGCTCCCATTAATCTCCGCGTTTTCCAGGTCGCGTCAAAAATATTCTCAGAACGCCACTGCCTCGGCCGAGATTAACGGGGAGGCGGAGCAATTAACGAAGAACCGTTCAAAAGTTCAAGGGGGCGGGAGGGGGGGTGGGTCCAGATTACGCCGCCCGGGGATTCAAAAGCGCTCGCCACGTCGACGGTTCCTTCGAGCCACAGTTGCGTATTTTTTTCCTCGTCCCCCGCCGCTTCGGCGACAGGCTAAAGGCTGACGGACAGTCCTAAGCTTTTGACGAGGGTCCAGGCGAAGGAAAAAGGGACGAGCCGCGAGCGTGGGGGAGGAAGCACGCCGGTCTATAGCCATGGAAAATTGTTTATCGGCCAGGGTTTCCCCCGAGGGATTTTGGAAACGCTCCATCTTCCGTCTCTGCGGAAAGCTCGGCCTGCCATTAACACGCCTTGTCCTTTTCCGCGACGTGGAACGGTCCCCCTTTGCGAGCTGGCGCAAAAATTCGTCCGTCAACGGCAGACACGATCCCCTTATTTTTTTTAATTTCCAGCCACCGTACGGGGGCTGGGATTAAGGGCGGCGAATGGAGGAGCCTGAATATACTACCACCAGAGCCAACGCATCTGTCGCCTTATCCGAGTTTTGTTATTGCCACTGGCTAGCCAGGTGGACTCGCGTCATCGATTCGGAATGAAATGGATCTGGGCGACCATTGAACAACGATAATCGCGATGCTGCCCGCGGGGGATGGTGGCCAGCCTCGATTTCCAGGTGAATCGATGCGTTATCGCGCTACGTCGATCCCCGCCAAGTCCCTAACGAGTCAGCGCTAGAGGGTCCAGCGCTTTCGACTATTATTCCGGCGAAATAACGTTGACCTGGATAGGGGAGTCCACCCTCGATTTAATAGGGGCTCCGAGGAGCTGCGAGGCCCCGTGCCGAACGCGCCCGCCACTATTAGGATCATTGACGACTCATTTCCGGCATATGACAGAGGGTGTTTGGTAGGACCGAACGGGGTCAAGTCGAGCGAGCCAGGCCGCGTGTAGTTTTGTCATCGTCATCGAGGATCCATCCATCGTCGGCGGTCTCGTTCGACAGACAAGCATGCTGGGACAATAATAAACGTGCATTACGAGCCAAGCACGAATTATTCGTAGTCGGAGTTGGGACAGCTGAGATTACTTGGGACATTGGTGCATCCTACTCGGTTCGCTAGACTTATCCAGACATCCAGCTCGCGCGGATATACAACACAACCGTTTTACTTCCATTCCGCGTGTTAATTCTGTTCGGCGCGCATAAAGCAGCAGCCTACCGAACACGTCAATCAGATTAATGCACCCATGGCATCAGCTTTCGTATGAAAATCTACGATGGACAGTGTCACGTGCCGTCACGCAAGTATATCGCGAGATCCTCGACGTTGAACGCGAGCGACAGGTGCGATGAATCCAGCGTGCACGGTCGAGTGTGACTGGAAATTCGCGCACGAGTTCGCACGATCATCGAGCGAGCGAGCCGGAGGGTCACCAGCGTCGGTCTGACGAAAGTGTAAGTGACGTAATCTTCGATCGAGGTTGGACCGTCGGTCGAGGGCAGAGCCGGTCTTTGACGGTCCACCCTCGCTCGAGTGAAATTGAGTGCAAGCGGCTGGGTCGCGTGAACGTTGAATAATGACGGACGAGCATCGTATTGGAGACCGCAAGCCTGGTTATCTTTGCCCATCGTACGCCGGCTCGTATTTGCTCCAGCCTCGCCGAGAAACGCCCTCAAACCGCTTCAACTCTTCGCCCTTGATGTTGGGATCAAATTGTGAGTACGCGACGATTGATTCCGAGGGCGTTAAAGGGAGGGCGGGATATCGGGTGATGAGCACTTGCAGCCAGGGCCAGCCACAGAGGGAAAAGGAAAAATAGAAAAGAAAAAAGTGAGGACGATAATTTTTTTCCTCGGTTAAAATTAAGAAAGAGAAATTAAAATATACTTAATTTCTAATAGGGTAAATCCGGGAGGCCCAGTCGGGCTGGAGAGTTGGTCGAATCAGTTGATTCTTAGAGAATTAATTGTTCTAAACCTTAACACACTTTTACATATATACAGGTATATATCCTGAATATTCGACCAACTCTCCAATCGTATCTTTAAATATGTTAATGTTTATTACTTTATTTCTTTTATTTTATTTTCTTTATTATTGCTTTTATTATCTATTTTTTCGTGATTTCGTTCTGCGAAAAGATGTTATACTTTTTCCCTCGAGAGATTGTTTGCGATCCCAAACTATTTCTTGAAAATTTGAGGGACAGCCAATGCGAAAGGTTGACAATAGATAACATTCGCCAATGCGACACCGCGTTACAAAAGAGCAGAGAGGAATTCATGTTTCGCTCATTGCAGTGGTATTTTAAACGCGGTCGCCTCGTGCATTTTCTGTCACAGCACGGCCGTTTGATTAATCCATTAGCTGCGTTACAAAATTACAGCCCGGCCGGCAAACATCGCGTAATATCCTTTCAGCAATTAAACGCTAATTAGTTCCTCGAAACCCTTTGAGATTAATGTTGGCCGGCTCGTGCAGCCGCGTACCTGTCAGGGCACTGGCGCGCCAGGGCCGAGCGTATACACTATACACGCGGGGACCGACGGGTCGAGCCTTTGTCGTGTCTTAATGAAACGTCACTATCTACCGTTGGCTGGGCATTGCTGGCCGAGAAGGATGCTGCATTCTAACCGCGCTGCTGGCGCTCGATAGACGCGCACACGGCTGGGTTCGATGGATCGCGGGTCGAAAGGATCGACGCGGAGGGACGAGATCGTTCGGCAAAGGTGGACCCGACGAAATGGACCGAGGGCGACCGCAGAAACGGAATACAGAGGAGATCAAACAATCGTGGGACAGATTTTTCGGAGCTTTCGTGGCCCACTTCAAAGTCCCACTCTCCTTTATCGCGGTGAACGATGTTGCGGAGAGCTGAAAGCTCGACCGACGGAGACGGTCGAGGTTCAATTTGCGTGCACACAGAACGGATCGCGACGGTAATTAGAGATTGATACGTCCGAAAGAACTGTCGCCAAACTCGTCAGCGATGGAACCGCGAAAGGCGAGCTCGTCAGAATGGACACAATACGTCAAAGAGCGCGTTCAAAGTGACGTTTGCCTGTCGATGTCTCTCATAGAGCTTTCAGTACTGTCCGTAGTGCAAAAATCCCTATGCAAAAATATGCACCCGCGGCGGTAATACACACGAGTCCCCCGTGGTCCAGATTAAAAAGTTGCAAGCGAGGCGCAACGCGAAGTTATTAATCGTTGGCAAAGCCACGCCTGGAGCTGAGAATGCGAGGCAAAGGGAGGAGGATGTAAAAGTGACGCTGGAACAGGGCCGAAGGGCAACCAGAGGGAGGGGGCGGAATGTTCCCTTCGGTTTCCCTCTCATCTGTCTCTCCGCTCGTCGACGGCATCGTCACCGTCGCATCGACGAACCAATCTTTCCACCGGTCGATCTGCCAGCCGCTCGCTCGCTGAATCTTAACGCGGCCAGATTTTCCGCGAGTGGGATTAAGGTATCGACTATCCGTCAAACGTTTATGCATCGACGGTTAAAAATTGTCGCGCGGGGGAGAAGGTTCCCCTTACTTCGCAAGTGTAATACATAATTGAAATGCACGTAATTGGAGATTTCGCGGACGTTCCCTTTTCCACGACTTCGAACATACTTATCGCGCAATTAGCGCAGGAATTCCGCCGCCGCTGTGGGAGGATTAATCCAGAAAAGATCGCCGGGGAAAGAAAGCTTGGAGGTTTCCGGAGGTATCCGCGAAAGGAACAGCCCGCAGAAGTTTTAATTCTGTGGATCGAGCGTTTCTCGCGGACCTTTTTGTTCGAGGATCGAGGTGGAGGAACGGCGCGCTGGCACGGCCGGCGCTGCAGGGCGGGAATAAAAATTCTGAATTCTCCGCGGAGGTCAGATTTGCAAAGTGCTACGCCGCCGTCTCCTCCTCGCCGGATCGTTATCGGGGACTACTACTTTCCTCTCGGCGTATCCACGATCCCTATCGGCACTCCGGTGACTACAAATGCTGATGTTCGCGGGAAACGACTCTCGCCGGAGCAACGTAGCCCGATCGTTGCCAGGGTATTTACTGGGCGAGAGATCGGCCGACAAATCGCGATCGACGAAACCGTTCTCCAGACGCGAGACGGTAATTCCGGCGTTCTCGCGCCGCCCTCGCGAAACAACTGCGAACGTGCTCTGATGCCGGGCCGCAGGGATTCCTGATACGAACTATTCCGTGTTATTTGGATCCTTCGGCACTTGCAGAATTTTATTAAAGTTCAACAAGTACGCCAGCAGGCTCGTAAAAATTTATCAGCGATATCCTGTTTCCCCCTGATAATTTGGCAAACTTCTGAGTGGAAGAAGCACCTGGGTTTCCACGAGCGGCCGGAATGCTACTCGTTTGAAAGGGAGGAAGGAAAGGCGCCGCTCCTAGCGCGGGCGAGCGTTTTGCATATTTTCCAGGGTCCATCGATCGCAGACGTCTCACGTTCACCGAGGTGTCCGTTCTGCGTTTCGCGCAAACAGACGGCGATTAACACCCTTGCCGGTGCTCCACTCGTTCGATTAACGTCGCCGTACCCTCGCCAGGCCAACTGGATCGCGAGCGCGCGTACGCAAATACGCGGCTAAGCGTGCCGCGGCATGCAAGTTGCCTTCGACGACGACCGGATAATTTCAGCGGGGAGCTTTATTACCCGGCCCCGACAAATGGTCCAACTTCTACGCTCGTCCGTTCGCCGATCCATCAACTCGAGCACGATTCAACCCCTTCCGCGGCTCGTTCGCGCGCGACCCTTCGACTTTTTGTCGCAATCAGCCCGAGCCAGTGTGCCCGTAATGATTCGGTATTGTCGCGGACAAGCATTGGGCCGCGTAATAGTATGTTCTTTTGCGTGATCGATGGAAGTCATTGTGGCAAATTATCGCGGCAATGCATCACTTTTATTACAGACGGAGCGAAATTAATTGGCCGCGCAAGGATACCGAAAGTGGTTACACCCACTGTTCGCGTCTGGCTAAGCTACGCGAGATTACAGCCCTCGGCCTTCTTCGTGCAAGACCGGGGTACGCGGTGAAGAGGCAGTCGCGAGAGAGAAGTGGCTTCGAGTGGCTACTTGATTCTGTCCCGTCGCTGAAAGCCACCGGGGTAACAATCCCGATGAAACGTACGTAACGAAGTTTCGAAAACTTGCGTGCCTTTGAAGTCCAGTCGAAGGGAAAGCTCGACGATTTCGCGTGCTCCGACGTAACAAGAAGAAGATGGCAATATCTCCGTCGTATGCGGCACGATTCGAGAGCTTTAACTTCCGTCGGTCGTGGGAGGACGACCGAGCATGCCAGTGCGCTCGCGATTGTGCGGTGAAACATCAAGCGTGGCGCATACGGTGCAGCGATTTTCTGGAGGCTTCCCTCGATCTCGATCGAGCCGATGTTCCTTGAATACGATGTTCCCGTCGGCTCTCGACGAGCCGGGCTCCGACTGAACGGGCGCGGGGGGGGGGGGGGGGAGAGAGAGGGAAAAATCGTGGAAACGCCGCGAGCCATGCGACGGAATCTATCGTCGACGATTCGCACGAATATGCCACAATTTCCCCGCTGCAACCCCCGCCCCTCCGCGCCGAATCACCAGCCCCCTGGTTGCCGAGCCGCTTTGTTCGTGCATGCATCGCTATTCAGACGCAGATATCCGAGGGGGAGTCTCGTTTCCTGCCTCTGAATGCCACGGAACGACTGCCTCGTGCGGTCGCATACCAATAAGAAGCCACGTCCCCGTCCGCGGCGATACACGATACAATTAAAAAGCCTTCGTGCTCGCTGTCCAAGGAAAGCTTTCCAGTACAGCGAAGAAGTCTCGCATCGGCCGAGCTCGATGATTCAAAGTCGTTTAGCGATTCCGCTGCGCGTAGACGCTGGCGGAATGGCAGATGAACCGAGGACCATTTTCCAAGTTCCATATCTGGAGCAGGTAACCATAATATTGCCACTGTGTCAGGCAACGTTTGCGGAATTTCAAGAAGGCCGGGACAACGGTGGCCCGCATTCATTGGAAATGTTTCAATCACGCGAATAATTCGAGCGCGGGAGTGTGCTAGGCGCTGGCCTCCGCGTAAACTCGTTCCATCGCACCCTGCGAGGGCAACAACGAAATTCTAAGGGAGTCCTCGCGGTAGTCGACGCGCGGTCGCGTTTCGCCCGTGTTTTTCCTCGTTAGGGAAATTTGAGTTTTCATAAACGTATCTACCCGGCCGGTCTTCGAAAGGAGGAGGTCGCGCGAGCATTGATGCTTTAATAAAGAAGCAATGACCGTGTAGAAATGGCGCCGGCTACGCGGCTGGCTTCATACCTTCGCAAGAAATTTAATAACAGCGCGGTCGTTCGCCGCCCTTTTTGCCCCGGTGGCTTTCTGGAATTTTATCAGAAAATCGTAGGACCCCCGCGACGCGGAATATCGCGTGCGCATAACAAATGAGGGGGACAGAAGGAAGACACCGGGGACATCGGCGGTGGATAGCTAGACACTCTCCACCAAGTGTAGAACTCGCTCTTCACTTTCCCAGGAGGATTTCCACATCCTCGCTGAGCGACGAAAGCTTTGAAATCTTAATCCTCGATGATGCTGGAGGGACACTATCGATCTCCACGGTTAGGCAAAGTACAATAATTGATGAACCCGTCGAGATTCGAATGCTACTCGATCTGTAAGTCTATCTGTCATCCTATCACACTGCATGCCATTTGAGAATTTAATAAACTTGAAAATTCCAGGCGCAAATTAACACCTCTTCGCGACCTTTGACGCGAGACTGATATTCCCACCCACGCCTCTCGTCGCCGAGCGCAGCGAACAGTAACGATGACAAGGCGCCTCGCGCCTCCGATAAGAGAAAAAGAATCTGTCGGCATGGATGGAAAGAACCGTCGCGTTGCCCGTATCGAACGGAAGCCGTCGACATTTAAAGAGGCCGCTGGAGACACAAAGCGGGAGGCGTGCCGCCACGTAAACTCCTTAACAGGAGGCATGGGTGCTCTCTCTCTCTCTCTCTCTCCCTCTCTTTCTCTCTTTATTCGACACGTTTCGCGATGTCGCACAAAGCGGCATCCTGCGTCGCGACGCCGGCGTCGGCGGGAAACCATTTCCTCGAGAAAAGTGAGATCCATTTCGCGCGCCCCCCTTGCCCCCGGTTCCACGAGTATAGCTTTTCTCCTCGGTGGAAAAGGTGGGTGGAGGAAAGATGGCTGGGAGTCGCGGGTGTTCGGTAAACGCGGTAACCCGAGGCACGTTCGCTACCAGCTTGTTCCGCAGCGGCTCGCGGCACCAACGAGCTTCGAGGATGCTCTTTTGCGAGCGAGCTGACGCTCCCGAGCTCGTTCCCCGCGCCACATAATGTCTTATGCATAAAGAGCAAATTGAACTCTGAAAGCGGGCGGCTGCCGGAATGCTAACGAGAAAACTTGCCGCGAAAAACGTCGCGATCCTCTGCCTTCTGTTTTTTTCCTGCCTCTTCGCCAGGTTTCAAGCTCTCAGCTCGCGGAGTGCTCGGAGATTTCTTAGAACAACTGATGGGGTTCCATTAATTTAATTGCTGGCACGATTCCTTTCGGTGGGTGAAGGTCGTCGCTTCAAATTTCTAAGTTTCGACAGACTTGTTACATAAGTATTGAGAGAGAATTACTGACTTGGTCTCAAGGACTCAACTCAGGTGCTTCGGGAACGCCAGTTCCCGTCTTGAGGACACGCTTCCAGGGAATAACCAGCCACGAAACAAGCCCCGAGCCCTGGAGTTAGTATCGCGTAGTCGGAGATCTATTCTCTCGGTTCACGCGAACGATCACTGCGGCTAGATCGGCCAGGATCTCTGCAGCCAGGGCGAAACAACACGGGGCTCGTTCGAGTAAGGGGTGTATCAGCCAATCGGACCAGCCCTCGCGAAAAGTTATGTCTGGAAAATCGCCGGGCACCGGGTTCCGATCGATCGCATTTATACGCAAATAACAGCTCGGCTGAACGCGGGCTCCGCGGGACGACGATCTTGCTGCTGGCTTTATTACCCTGCTGGCACGAAATCCACGGGGGAAAATAAATTTCGAGGGGCCGGCGGTTGTAACGAAGTCGCTTCGATTAACTCGATCGCGGAGGCGCTGCGATACTTTGCCGATTTTTCCCGAAGAAGAATGCGACTTTCGGGCCGGGGAACGGGACATTTATGAGGATCTATTTCACCGTTATTCAGCCGAGATGACAATTCTCCCGCCATTTGCTCCAGCCACGAATCATCGAAGGTATTTCGTTTCGTATTCCGAAACGAGGATTCAGCAATTGCGGTGGTGGGAGGGTACACGATGAATTACGCCCGACCGCATACCTCGTGCCGAGGATTTTCGTTTGCACGAAACACCCTGTACATGTACATTTTATTAAAATACCAATGAGCCCCGGGGCCCATAAATAATTCATACCTTAATCGGTCTCTTTGTGTAGCGCGATAACGGGCGGACAACGGACAGGCTGGATTTTCATCGGCGTATCCGGGGCGAATATTTTCGCCGGGCGTACAATGAAGTCGCCGGACAAAGGGGCCAGCCTTTTCTAATACCGTCCCTTTTTCAACGACGGCCGCGAAAAGGACGTCTTTTCTTTCCTGCCGGATAGCCGGCTACATTGTTCAACGCGTACGTATTGCCTCGAAGAGGATCAGCAAGGACCCTGGAATCGGTTAGAGTCTGTGTGAATTTCGTGGGAGATCCTGCGCCGAGGATCCTTCGTTCCGCGCCTCCGTTTTCCAGAAACTATATAACAAATATCGTGAATTAATTCAGAGGTTCGTTCGAGTTGACTTCGCGCACTTGGAGCTTTCAGGTACTCCCCGATAAAGTACTTGGCAATCTTGGAAATCTCTCGCCGTTTCAAAAAGATCCCAACTCCTTGGTCGCCAAATCGCCCCTCTCTAATTGCACCAGCGATGGCAGAAGCCAATGGCGAAGAGAAACTCGGGTTACTTTCAAACGAGATCGAGATAACCACCAGAGAGTTAACTAGCGGTCTTCCAGGGCCCCGAGAACCCCGTGAAGACGGAGGAACGGCGAGGAGTCGAAAATTAAAAACCGAGTATCAAGTGAAAGGGGATTGAACGAGGGACGAATAGCGCGGAAGTCGGAAAACAATGGAGACCCAGTGAGAGAACGTGGACGAAGATTGCAACGCGGAAGAGGGGGGCGTAGGGGTTGAGGAGGGATAGAGGGGAGGGGGGCAGGGGCTGCGGGCAGAAAGCCGAGGAACGTTCACCGTTAACTCGAGATTGGGAAGTTCACCCGATCGTGTGATTGCGTTGGGTGGGCAAGTTTGAGGGAAAGGAAGCGGAGGGTGATATCGGCGCTTCTCGAGAGACACCGTTCGCCTCTATCGCGCCACTCTCCTGACCACCGATGCACCTTCGTAGAAATGATTCACGCTAAATCTACGTTTGGCAAAACATCGGGAATCACCGATAGTCCCGAAGCCGTAAACTTCCCCACCCGGTTTCTAAATTACCCCCCGATGCTCGTACGCAGTTATTATAAGCAGGGGCAAGTTTACGAGAGGGAAGCGACGGCGCGAGAGGGCCGCTGAAGCCCCAGCGCGGGCCATCTCGCCCCGAGATCCGCGCGCGACTAGACTCCGAGAACTGCAGCCAATTAGCGGTTGTTAGAGTTGCAAATAACTTGGAGCGGGCCACATAATACAACGCCTCCGAGTTGGCTGTCGTTTGTTCGAGGGCAAGAGGAGAACGTAAGGAGAGACGGAGGTGCCTTCTCCTCGACCGATAACTGACTGGGGCACGCGAAACATATTTCACTCTCTAATGGCCGACTTAGCATAATGTATGCCCCCGACAGAGCCTCTAGACCGGCTCTAACCCGCGCCCCTGGCATTACACCTCGCCCACGCTGCGCCTCTCGTTCCCCGTCAAAATAGGCATCTGTTACTGAGTTATCACCCTTTCAAAAATTCCACCCTGGAAGGCTACACCCCCGACGCTCATAATTCGACAGTCTCCTCACAGTTCCGTAACCATTTCAATTCCCGATTGCTGAACAAGGTGACAGGCTTGCGCTTCAACCTTCCACCTTTGTACCAGTGACCCCGCAACGCAAGAATTCGGAAAGCCCCGAAGGGTTTCGCGATAAACCGAAAGGAGGAACCCCCAGAGATGTTTCGGACACGGTGGCTCGCCGAACGATTCATCGCGCGTCGCGGTTAATTGCGAGGGATCGATCAAAAGTGAGCAGAAGATTTCGGTGGCCCGAGCAGTCGGCCCGGATATCTGTTAAGGTCGATTCAATCGATCAGCCAGAGGGATGTAGGTCGGACTGCGAGGCGGAGGGCCATGGATCCCCGGAATCCTCGGAATTGCCGTACCATCGGGACCGATTAATTTGTCGAGCAGCCAAGAGAGTGGTCGTACGGCGTTGCCGTCGGGATTTAAACGGAGCCCGGCCGCAAAAGGGAAATACCCCGAGCGCTGGGTTCGACCTAACCCGACCCGGCGCGACCCTCCTGCGACGGCCGTTTCGCGAGTATCCATCACGGATGGAATAAAGTCCGCTTTGCCTTTCGATGCTCCCCGCGCCGGAGGACCGTCGAGAGCGCTCGTCAACGAGTCGAGTGGCTGGCCCAGATTAATTAGCGTCGATCTTTGTGCGCGGACCGCCCGCGAATACTTTGTCCGTTCTTTTACAAGCCAGAACCGGCCGTTTATCGCCCGGCACGAATATCCAGCGCGGGCTTTTGTCCCTTTGCCTCTCTGTAATTTCCACGCTTGCGGGAGGGGAATAATCGCGCGGCGCCAGCTAAACTACGAGCACGTATTTACATACATTTGCAGGCTTTAGCGGAGGGCGCAGAGTTTCGGCGGCCACTGAGAACGGGCCGATCGAACGACACTGAATTCTTCCGTTTCGTACAGAGCCAGCCGAGTGATCCGTCCGTGGGGTAGCAGCCGCGATCAGATTCCGGATAACCGTCCGATCGGTCGATTCCACTTAATTGCGACGAACGTACGCCGGATTCCGGGCGAGTCGATAATGCTCGCGAAGGGATATCCGATCTCAGCCAGCCGGTAGGTACCGGGTATCTCGATGACGTCGTAAGAGACTGACATACCGAGGATTCCCGGTTATTGATATCGCGAGCATCCGACGCGAACGCTCCAGATCGTAATCGAATCAACCGCGGGGAGATAGACGTGGCGACGGAGACGAATGGGGGGGGGGGGGGAGACGGAGGCGTCTACAGCATGCAGGGCCCTGGGAACGTATATTTGTCGGCGAGGCAGAGGGTGGCGCGATTTCGATGAACCGGCAACGACAAACATTTCCACGTCAACGTCAACGTGTTTAATTTCCCTCGTCGTTTATCGGCGGAATGAATATTTTATCTAGTTTATCGCGGGTATTACGGGATCGAGGTCTGAAATAGAAGAGGAGGCAATGGAGTGGTTTAATTATGCCTCCCTAATTGATCGATAGGAGGATTGTAGGTGGGAGATTCGTTGGTCTAAGTGTCCCGATGAATATGCACGAGATTGGAGCCGAAACAAATCGAACGATGTAGAGTTTGAAATCTGCTTAGGACTTTTAAGATGGGATGATTTAGGGGACTGGATTATTTGCCCGGCGTAAATGCGATCCTGGATATATCTGTCCGCCATTAGCCACGTTGCGCCGTGAGTCACTCTCTCTTAATAACATCTCATTGTCTTTGCACGGAACGTCCTCCAAGGGAAGATAATAAAGCGTTCTCTTCCTTCTGACGGTTTTCTTTCCGCCTTACCGTCGTCGCCTTCCACTTTCGACTCTCTCTCTCTCTCTCTCTCTCTCTCTCTCTCTCTCTCTCTCTCTCTCTCTCTCTCTCTCTCTCTCTCTCTCCTTTTCTCTCGAGTCAAACGCAAACCACCGTTCCAAGTCCTTCCGCTATTATTAGCAGCTCCGAGTTGCCCTTCTTCCTCGATCCACCCCCCGCCACCCCTTCGTCTTTCCACTCTGCATTCGAAAGCAATTCGGCTGCCTGGCGTATTTCAATAATACGAAGAAAATCATCGTAATTTCGCAGTCGCGACGTCGCGTTCATGAATCGCAATTATCTCTTCCCTCTGCCCCTAATTGTTTTGTTGAACTCTCGTTAGCTCTGCCGTCCAACCCCCCCCCTTCTCTCCCCCCCCCCCCTCCTGAAGAAGTGCAAGCGATCTCGCGAATCAAAACTTCTTTTGTCGAGCTCGCATTGCAGATACTTCCCTTAAGAACGAAGTCTTTTAACGTTCCCTGGAATAACAGAGCAATACTTCTTGGTTCCTCCTATCGCCTCTTCCAGTATTTCTTACGGTAGTCAAGGACGAACGAATTCCTACGTTCCCGTTTAAGGATTTTGGCGAGCAATGATGGTGCTTTCGTTGGCTGCTCCAGGAACAATTGCTGTGTTTTTAACTTAATAATAATAACTTCGCACCGATGTTAAAGGACAATTTTCTGTGCATTGGCTATCTTGCAATATTCGTAAGATCGTAACACTCGCTATTATTATTATTATTATTATTATTTAAACGGGAGACCCTTTAGTATACAGAGATACAGATTAATACAATTATAACACAGTAATACGACTCTGTTAAACGCCTAAATCTTTAACCAGTCTCCGTCGAATGTCATACACATTGCCAGACCTCCGCGTGACGCATGAATCGATAAATAGATTGCGGCCCGTCGTTCTTCTTCCCGCGGCGAATCAAATTTTCACACATCCCTTCGGAGCGGATAGGCTTTTAAGCTGCCGGAAGTGCCGTCGAACGAAAACATTTTACTTGCCCGAATATTGTAACAAGTTGAAGCCCCCGGCTACCGCGTTAAGCCCAGTCTTTCGCCGAGGCAATCAGCCGCGTCTTCGCACATAAATTTCCTGCTAATTACCGCGCAATTATTCGTCTATAATAACTCAGCGATTATAACGGCGAAGAAAGTTCCCGTCAAACTTTTAAGTCACCCCCTCGGCCACCGGCTTCCAACTGCGTCCAAGTGTCTTAAGCCACCGCGGGAACTTATAAATCGCGTTCGACCAGGTCGTGAGGGGTTGCGCCACTCTTAAAATCCTAACGTCCACCCCCTCGCCGCCCCCGGGCCGACCTATTCCATTTTTTCCCCTGGGAAAACAGCAAGGAGCCACGCACGAGTCGGCGCGAAATTGAACGATTATCTCGGGGCGGGCTCAAGATCTTCTCGTTTCTCTTCATTTTCCTCCACCCACCCCCTCCCCCTCCCCTTCCCTAAAGACGAATCTGCGAGGCCAAGATTCCCGGCGACGATTCAAGGATCTCATTTCGCACTCGTCACGCCTCGACTCTCGCCCCTCTCGCCAGAGGGGGACGAAGGATTATGAAAATCTATAGGCGAGAATATAAAGGGAGCCGGATAATCGTGGTCGTCCCCGTTCAGCACCCCAGGAAATTATTTCCTGGGAGTCTCGCGGCTCTCCGGGGCCCGATGAGCGTCTACGAGCACGAGGGCGGGTATCGCTGACTACGCGATGATTATCGTGGCACGATTCGTGGCCGGCGACGATCGAGCCTGTCTGTCGCGTGATAGGAGGGTGCATGGGGGTCTCTGCACACGGTGCAACTTTATTTCCCGCTCGCCGATTGTGGGCCCCGTGGCGATAACGCGGGCAATCTATTTCTCCCCGTTGGTGATCAAGCGTCCACCCCATTGCGAGCATGCGAGTTGGAGCTTTCAAGGACCCTCCGAGGGTGTATCAACATATCAACGGAATTCGATCATCCCTTGCACCGAAGCACTTTTCTCCACTGCTTCGTCGGCCTCTCGGTGCAGCTACTTTGATTTCTGCACGCTCGCGCGTACTCCGTTTCCCGTATTCTCTGCACCCACGCTCCTTAAAGCGTTACTAATGGAAGCAGGGGCTAGAAAACAAATGATCGGGCCGTGGAGATCGATACGAAGGGAGGCGCGCGGCGAACGAGACAGGCGACAGAACGAGCCACGGCAGCCCGCTACCCGTTTCTCCTCCCTTGCACTTTTATTTCCCCGTTTGCTGGTTGTCGGCTGGCACACGATTCCGAGCGAAATCCGGGAACCGAGGCGACGGGCTTTTTCCGCTTTAATTCGCCAAACTTTCGGATAATCCGGGGGAACGGTTGATACCGCGGGGCGGATGGATGGATCCGGGAGAATCCCCGGAATAGTAACTAGAAGACACCCTCCCGCTTGATTTTAGATTCCGTCCGAGAACCCCGTCGTATAACTCGCCCGCCCACCCTAGGCCCAGACCTCTTAAACATTCCGCTCGAGGGATCCGCGTGCCTCGTGCGCTGTATTGCCGCGTGTTTGCTGAACAAAGGAAAGATTTCCGGATACCGGGCGCGTGTGTGCTCGGGAGGGGAGGAGGAAATCGGTGATCGATGCCACTCGTTTGTCGTCCCAGTACTTTCCTTCAGAATTTTCGAAGATTTTTACCGAGATCGTGTGATATTCGCGATGCGGAGGGGGCATGAATTTTGCAGATGGAGCTGGGGTGGATCTTGTGTTCCAAGACGAGGATATTCCAGATTCTAGTAGGATGGGTCTATAGATCTTCGCCAGCCGAAATGAACGCTGAACTGGATTGAATGCGGTTTAAAACCGCTGAGGCAGCAAACTTTCGTAAAATACACAAAGAACCGGGAGAGGGAGGGGGATAAGTAAATTCCTGGGAAAGGTATAGAATATCAACAATCGATTCGCGCGGTAATTGGCTGCGAAACGATAATTAACCGCACACAGCGTTGTCTGGTAATGCCCGGGTCGATCGACGGCCCAATGGCAGCGTCGATAATCATCCGGTAACAGTTCTGTTGGCAATAGAGTTACCTTGATAACATTGATCGATGCCTCGGCCACGGCTGATGTTGATCGACCTCCGCTAATAATTATCCAAGACTGACTGATACAATGCGCGCGTGACACTCGAGTGATGTATGTAACGGTCACGTTAATATCCACGATAATCCCTCTGCGCCGAGACAAGTTTAATCGCCGTTGCTCGGTGCCTTCGGCGAGGGAGTCATTGCCTTCATCTCTACCAAGCGTCAACTTATTTCCGCGTTCACCACAATGATCTGGTAATAGTTGATAAAGCACGCAGTCTCTGGGACAGATTGGTGGAAATTAAAGTACGTTCGTGGACATTCGGCAGCGCTGTCGATGAGGGACCACGGGGGGTACCACTTAGGGAGCGCTCCATCCTGACAAACCCTACGAAAGAACGAACCCACATGCCATTTAGCGACTAAAAGTTTCGGATGACTCAGGGTTCCGCTAACGGTGTGGGATAGGGTAAATCCGGGAGACGCGATCGACCTAATATAAAATGGCTATGAAAATTAATATAGAAATGATTTATTTTATCAGAACAAATCTGTATGTTCCGAATTTTATGCAGATTCAGAAAAACTGGTCGATATTTGCTTTAAGATAATATTTACCGTAAATCGGGTTGAAAATTGAAGTCATGACATCTGACCATCTCTACCGGGGTGCCGGGAGAAATGATTTTCGTCGCTGGGAGAGGCCACTTACATAATTATTCATGGAGAATTAACAAAGGGTAAAACAAAATTATTTATGCGTGAATATAACTACAGATTCATTGACATTTAATTTGTTTACGCTAAACAAGTAAAGAACACATCAAAGAAAAAGTGAACTACCTACTGGCGATTAGCAAGGCAAAGAATACAAAAGTGAATAAATAAACTAAATAAAGAAAAATAATAGTAAAATAATAAAAATGAACAAAAATAATAAAAAAAATCATAACTCGATCGTCTCTCCTCTCCGCAGCGAGAGATTGTCTTCTCGTTAGCTTCGAGAGGAAGATTTAATATGGCCAAATACTTTGGCTGCGTTGTCCCTAAATATCTCTACTATCTTATTATCCCAAGCATTAAACGAAAATAAACTTAGAAGTATATTTTAAATACGATTCTGTACACCGCTGTTTGACAAAAGAGGTTAACGTACCCTCAATTTACCTTTCACAGCCTATAAATCCAGCAAAACACAGAATGAAGCGAAATGACGCCATTCATTCACTGTTTGGCTTCTAGAGAAGTAATTAGTCTGCACTTTAACGCATTTTTACGTAGAGAGTCTGAAATATACCGACTCGACCAACTCTCCGGCCCGACCGCGTCTCCCGGATTTACACATAATACGCTAGACATCGAGTTACAGTGTGAATCACGAAGTTGGTCGCTCCAGTCAACCAGCCCCATCGCGGTGGTTGGCGTTCGTTTAACACGATGCGGCGTCTGCGTCGGTTTATCGTCAAATGAAACGGAAGAATTCAATTTAGAGGACGCCTCGCCCTTCGACGCCCGAGCCTAGCCGCTTTTGGGAGCAGGGAACGGGTGGCAGCCATCTAGCCATATCCCATGCGAGACGCGGTCGTTTCGAAGCTGCAGAGAAAAGTCGCGGCGACGGCCCCGGAAAGTGTTTCCCGTTCCCATCGAACGGAACATAAATCTCGGACGGGATAAGAATTCTGGATGGCCGTGGGTCGCTGATCGAATTTCGCACCACCTCAAGCTCGTCAGCTGCGAGCCTTCTACCGGAGACTTTCATTCCTCCGTGAAACCATTTCCCACGGATTCGTTGGAAATTAAAGACACTAAATAACGAGCCAAGAACACGAGGCAATTATTTTCCATGGGCGAAGGGGACCGCTGGGCGCGTATAAATCCGCATAAATTAAAGGTATCTTAACCGTTGGAATAGGAGAAGTTACGGTGGTTGGAGGCGCTCCGCTTTAAACTGCGGTGGCCATCGGGGCCTTGCCGATTTCAATTGAACAAGCGACGCATACTCGACCCGTCCCTGCGTATAATTCGGTCTCGGCTTTTTCTCAAAGCCGATCCGTCCGCTGGCTAACACCCTGCACCGGTCGAGCGACATCAATGCGAAGTGGAAGTTCGCGCGGGTTGCCCGAATTTCTTGCCGCGGCCGAGAAGGATCGAGGGGGATCGAGGAGGATCGAGGATGCGCGTGAATGCGGTCCAGAGCCGTCGTTCGGTATCGGCGATAGAATGGTGACCACAAGACGAAGCTTGGCCGAGTGGCATTCGCGATAGAAGCTTCCTCTGTGCGCCGGTTAGGTGCGTGTGTATACGTGTGCCCCGAAAGCGCTGGCAAGCGGATAGAAGCACGGCGAACACTGGAACTGGGAACACAATGGACCTCTTCAACTATCCCGGGAGCACTCGACGTCGCAAACAAGCCCCTTCGTGAACTGGCCGGTGCGCGTGGACCGAGTGACGGTAAATTTCGCAAATATAAGCAGTCGAACGAATCACGCCGCGGCCGGCCCGACACTCCTCGCCTCTCGCGTGCACGACTAAAGGAACCGGGGGGGGGGGGGGGGGGGGGCGAAACCGTTGGGCCGGCCAGCAATTTGCAAATCAACGTTTCATTGATTCCCGGATAAGGGACGCTGGCAATTTCGCCGCGAAAACCTAACCACACATGCGCCTAAGACGCGAACCCCGTCAGCTACCTTCGATCGATGAGAGTCCCGTAGCCTGATACATCCTCGCGTCCTCCTTACCCCCTTCGTTCCACGTAACAGAATACTGCACCCATCGGGTGGAGTCGATGAAAACCGAGCACGAAATTAATTGTCTTCTGGGGAACGATAGCAGGGCGGCGCTCTCGGTTCGGATACCAGTCGTTTAATGTGGAAGCAAGAAAACGCGGAGCGAAACGGAGAGTCGACCGCGAGGAACCGCTCGCGGTCGCGACTGTCGCGATTGAAATCGGAGAAGATGAGCAGGCGATGGAAAACAGAGCGTTCACCCGTCGATAATCCCGGTGGACAGTGCAAACGTTCGAGACGGTTACACGGTGTTCGGCCGGACCGTAGAAAGATGTGTCGCGGAATTCGATATAAAAGAAACGAGCTCGCGGGCCACTCGTGATTTCCAGCCAGCGAGCATCAGCTCCGTACGACTTCACAGGCGATCTCGGCCCGTCTGGCAATCGATGTACGAATGCGCGGCACGAGTGGCCGGACCAGCCGCGTAGCAAGAAGAAAATTCCAGCAATAAACGCGGCTGGATACGGGCCAACTATTTTTATCGCCGACCAGGGAGCCAGCCATCGCTCGTGTTGCTCCCGCAGCACGGGCTACGTCTAAGAAATAATGCTGGACGTACTGTAATCGTTGGCTGCGCGACTTACGGCTCGATGCACAGCCATTCTTGCGAACATTTCCATCGTTACGGGGGCGCACCGCGTCCCAGGGAAATACCCTCGCCCGTGAACGACCGGCTGAATGCGTATAACGAGCCACTTTCAGCCGTCCGGGGGAAATTCGTTCACGGATGAATCTCGAACGCTGGCTGAACGGGGGGCGGGCGCGCGCGCCAGAGACAGATTTTTCCGTGATCTCCGGGCGGGTGTGCGGCTGTTAAAATGACTGCCCGCCCAGACGGGGTATTCCCGAGGGTAGCGATGTTTTTTGATGAGCCGTAATTCAAATTGCGGCACTCGACGGGCTATTTTATTAAGAAATAAAACCCCCACTTACCGACACCTCGGTTTTTAGAACGGGCTTTTATCGAGGCATAGGCTGCTCGAATCGACGTTCGCCGGCCCTAACGCCAGCCGTTGCTCTCTCTCTCTCCCGATCAGCGAAGGCAACTCTGACGGGACGTAAAAGTGGAGGTCGTGGCGCACCGTGATCCTCGATTAGACAGGAGATTCCCGAGCGCGGATGTAGCGCTCCCATTCTCCTCCTCGCGGCTAAGTTCGAGCGCCTAATGCACTGTTCGCGATCCAGTGAAGCTGACGAGCATATTAACCTACATCGATCTAATTATTACACCGGTAACCGTAGCCCGCTGAGAAGACGGAGCCGAGTTGCCCGTGATCGCGTCGGATCAGCGGTAAACTTTCGAGCGACGTCGTTGCACGATCTCCGATCTGCCGACAGATGCTCGTGAAACGTGCAACCGAGCCAATGATAGGAAACCTTGCCTTGGGGGGACCGGTTGCACCGTCCACGATCTCCTTTCCTCGGGCTATCGCATTACTAATGGCGGACGCGGTAATGGCTTCGGACACCCGATAGCCCTTCCATCAACCGTGAGCGTGGTGGCTGCGGTCTCAGATACAGGCACGCACCGCGTCGCGACACTTGGGGAAACTGGAGTGCACCTCTCGCCAGGTCGCGGGGCTCCACGGTTAAGCCTTCCTCCTCGGCCAGATCCCGGAGATCGGATTCACCGGGCTCCCGCCGTAAGCCGCGACGGCTTGCAGAGCGCCGCGGCTGACTTTATCACGAGCTGAAGGCGCACCGACGCGCAACGGTGGACCGAATGTCTCGAATAATAATGGAAAAGCAGCTGTACGGCGCAGTCGGATGATCCTGGACGACGGGCGTAACAGGCGACAGGCTGGCATGCAAATAAAGACGAATGCGCCGGAAGATGCAGAAGAGGATACGACTCGGAGAGAGTAAGTAGGATATTAGATTCCAGGGAGCTGCTGGGAGGAACCAGGCTTCGGGGTTTGTATCTCGGCAGTGTTCGAGATAATCTCCCGGAACGTACGATCTCGCTAATGTCCTCGTTCCGCGAGCACGCTGATGCACGACTCGCCCCGATAAAGTAGCGGCGGAGGCGGGGAGAGAGAATAATCCGTGGATTCGACTTAAATCGAAGTGGATACGTCGATACGTACGACCAGCGGCGAATAGCCTCTCGTAAATTGGGCGTACCCGTTTCCGGGGAGCTGATTCTCCGCGCGGAAGCATCGTCCTTGGCCGCGGAGCGTCTAGGACTGACGCCGCGACGCAACGACGCGGAGCAATCGCCTCCTCGACGATACCCCGATCCCGCCTGGGAGGGGTGGCGGCGCGAGATCGGGAGGAAGAGGAAGTGGAAGAGACTCGGTGCCGTGAAAGATAAATCGCGTGGGCGGGCCACGGCGAAGAAGCTAACGGGGTAACAGCTACTCGGGAATATAGTTCCCGTGGCACGCCATTCGTAACGCGATATATCACCGGCAGAAAAGTTTTGGCGGGGAATCGAATAAAGAAAGAGAAAAGACTCGGGCAAGAAACCGGGGGCTGAGGATCGAGAGTTCGATTCCGGGTGGCGACGACCAACGGGCGTCGCTCTTGGGCGGTCCGTGGGGCGTGAAGGGTTTTGTTGGACTGAATCGCGGGGTGTCGCGGCGAGACGGGCGTTTATCAAGAATCGTGGATAAGAATCACGTTGACGAAGGGGACGCGAGAGCAGTCTGACGACGGTAGGTACTTTCCCGAGCGAGCTAATATAGCCTAGCATAGGAATCGGATCGATGGACAATAAAATCCGTGGAGGCGGGTATTTTCGAGAGGTTCCCTCTGCCTCGCTCCCGACTGGCGTGTCCGTGGATCGGTTATTATTCTCGTCAGATCGAGGGGACGATTTATAAAGCTCGCCCCCCCCCCCCCCCCCCCGATGAAATTCGCTCGCCCTATCCGCCGACGTAATACAACGTTCTCATTAGAACTCGAGCGACGTTCGAGCCGCGCAAAAAAGCGCAATATCCATGCTCGCCGTCCTTCAATAATTGCCATTCTGCATTCGCGATCCGATTTCATTTTAATCGGGCTGGTAGGTCGGTAGTCGCGAACGGATTCGCCTGACGAGTGTCGCCGCGCGTGCACCGGGCTACGGGAGGGACGAAGGTACGAGCCGTCCCCGTCCCCGTTTCCGTTCCCTTTCCCATTCCCATTCCCTGCACTCGACTGCTACACTCGTGTCTCCGTTAATTTCCAGCTCGTCTCCCGTCTCTTTCGCCCCGCTTCCCTTTTTTCCCTAGCCGAGCGTCATCCATTGTCCTTTTTATGCGGGCCTTCCTGCTTGCGCGCGGCACCAGCTACCCTATAGTCGTCGACCAATTGAGCCCCATTGTGCGATTACCCATTGTGCGGCGTCTTGCCTCGCCCCTTATCCACCCCCTCCTAGCCGCCGCGGTGTCCAAGACGAGCGTGTCCTCGCTAACGACACACTTCGGTGTACATCTTTTAATACCGCGAACGGCCGCGGGCTGAAAAGCACCGTGCTTCTTTGACGAGCTGATTCTTATTTAAGAAAAACGCATTTATACGCCGGCCGGTTTCAGACATTCGCTAATATCCGATGCTGTACCAGATACTACGGGCTGCCTCCCTTATCTCGGCCACCGATTGGCCGTTTTCAATGAGACAGAGCATGTTACTCGCCTTACGATTAATGATACCCTCACGCGAAGGTCGGTTTTATCGATCTGATACTATCAAATCATATCCCTCCACGTCCGCAGTTGATTCTCTGAAGAATTGAAAGGCATCAGGGTTGTTAAATCCGACCCAGGGCGCGCAAACCTCTGTCCGAGGGCGCAATGCGATTTCTTCGCGAACGACCGGTCCGCATAAAATCCCCAGGCAAATGGGGTAAGCCGGAATCTCGAAGCGTGTTTGAGGAACGCCAGGATTACCGGGTCGTCTCCTCCATATACGCGGAAACGGTCGAATCTAAGCAAGATTACTTTGTTTGCTGGAAGCGTGGCCTCCTGGTCCCCGTTCCGTCGGCGGGACGTGACCGTCGTTAGACCGGCTGCGACGAAATTGCCCCGATTCGCGAACATCCTTCTGCCAGTTACAAAGCTGCGCCATTTTTCCCCGCGGAGCTTCGTAAAGCGAAGATAAATAGTCCATCGGCGGTGTGCAGCCAGTCTCCAGCCGGAGAAGATACTTTTCTCTCTCTCTCTCTCTCTCTCTCTCTCTCTCTCTCTCTCTCCCTCTCTCTCAGCCCCTCGATACACGTACACACGTACTTACACGCGCGCCTATCTCCGCTACGCCAGTACATACATATTTCTTCGGCGGATTCGTCGCCGTTATTTTTCACGCGGCAACCCTTACGGAGTCGCCTGCAAGCCGGAGTCGAGTGGAATTCAACGCACGATTTAGTAAAATTAATGGATACACCCGGAGCCACTCGTGCCCCGACCGCTTCGAATCCATTTGACGGGACGTCGGGCCACGTCGAAAAATCGCGGTCCAATTGTACCTGAATGGTGCTGGGAACTCGCGGCGAAGCCCGCCCTCCGCGCTCTAAATTTATCGACCCGATCGTTCCTCCGGAGGATTGATAAAGAATTGATCCACCGATAACGGTCCGCGCGGCCAACTATCGCGCTCCTTCGCCCGGGCCATCCGTCGACGAGATAAACTCCACTGTACCGTGAGAAGCAGCGCGATGATTCCCAATTCCGAGCGCTGCACGTTCATCGGACCGGACACGTTCGATCGTACCCGGGGTCTGAAATAACACCGCGCTCCACGGTCAAACGTGGCAATTAATGAATTATGCAAGCGCCCGAGAGATAGCCGGCCCGGTTCGGGACGTTTAAACGCCAGCAGCGCGGCGGCATCGGACAAAAACGCCAGTTTGAATTAATCGACGTTGCGCGGGGCAGGGGGTGGCACATCTTCGCGCGCCACTTTAACCACCGTCGTGGAAACCTATCCATGTTCCCTCGCGCCTTCTTATGCGCCGACCCACGAATTATACCTACCGCCAAGTTGCTCCGAGGGGGATGAAGAAAAAACTGGAAATCCGCTTCGACGGGAGCTGTTCCTCGCCCAGCCGGGACGTGAAACTTTTTCTTAGACCCGGGGGCACCTTCCCCGGCTGGCGTGGCGATGCCTCGACGAATAACGACGCCCCCCTCCCCCCTTGCTGTGGACGAAAGAGGGTGGGCGCGCCGGGGGTTGATTTAAGCTGCCAGACATTAGCACCTCGCGGGAGGTGTCCCCTCACCGGCGGCAGCATCAAGGTGTCCAATCGAGATACGGAGTTTCGGCTGCTATCTCCCCTCCGCCCCTCCCGCCCTGCCTTTTCCGCCCCTCGGGCCACTCCAGGCGACACTTCGCCCCCTACACGTTTTCGCACCCTCGACGCGGCAGGCAGCAGGGGATCGGAGATCTTGGAAACTCACTTTGGAAACTTGCACATTCATCGCTCCTCCATAGCCTGCCCTCCCATGGCTACGTGCTAACCGTATTCGCCGGCGGAGAAGCGCCGCGACGCGGACTTTTCCTGCCGTTCCAAATTCGTTTTGCCCGATAGACTTTCGGACGCAACCCAACCGACCGTCCTCCGACCCCCTGTCGAAGGAAATTCACCCTCGAGCATTCTCGGCGCTGCGACCACTTATTCTCAGGCGTCTCGCTGGCAGACAGTTATTTTACACCCCATAACCTTAATTCTCGGGGTTTCGGGGCTCCTCGGGGTGCTGCGGAGGGTGTAGGTGAACGGAATCTCGTGGAAACTCGTTAAAATTTCGCGCAGCCGGAAATCAGGGGTGATATTCGAGCGTCTGCTCGGGTGTCGTCCCCTGCACGGATCTCTCGTGACGTTATCCGCGCCGCGAAGATTTATCGGTCGCCGAATTCAACGTCCCTGCCCGTGTATCCGTCGAAAATTGAAAGAGGACCTGGAAATGTTTAATGAACAGGCGGGTAATACAGGAGGCTTTTGTTTTCAAGCGGGGCGGATAACAGGAAACTGGTCGATTGGACAATGGAAGTGTTATTAAAGCGAAGCTTCCTATCCATTGTTGCTACGTGGTTCGTGGACGTCGACGAGGTTACAATTTTCCCGCTCGGTTCGATGATTATTATAAAACAGAGCGAGCAATTTTCGACAGCGACACCGCTTCGTTCCGACGTCCCCTTTCGACAGCCGCTCTCTCGGCGTGAAATACACGCGTCGGAGAAATTACTGGCGTTTCCGCGAACGATGGTACCGTGAAACGAGCTTCGCGCCGATCATCGTCATTCTTGCGCTGCCGAGCTTTCCCCCGGCTTTCGACTTCCACCGGCATTCGAGAGGCGCGAGAACCACCGTCAGATTGCACGTACGTATCGCTGACGATATCTGTTTCGAGCGTAGCCGTCGCGACGCGAGTGGCGCGGCTTCTGGCACGCGTGAAATTGTCCTGATAGTTTCCTTCGCGAGCGTTGAAACGCGTTTCCCTCCCGGCAGCCAAGCATCCGGAGCATTTTTCTCGGCCTCGCCGTCTGCCTCGCATGCTGCTTTCAGGAAAGCTCCGAGACGAGACGCGGCGACGTTTCGCCGCGATCTTTGCACTCCGCCAACGATACGACCTTCCCGTTTGCCATGAAAGGGAAGAAAAGGGGGCGAAGATCGACGACTGTGCGGGGCCCTCTACTTTCAAGGATTCGCGTAGACAGCAACGAGAAATTTTTCAAGCGCGGCCCACCCGGCAGGCGGTGTTTCCGCGCGCGTTCCAACCGCCGCTGAACGAGACGTCGATATCGAACGATGATTCAGACGAGATTACGCCCCGGAGCTTTAAACATCTCGCGGATTTCTTGGTGGAAACGCGGGCAACGCGTTCTAATTTAAAGTTTCCTCGTTCCTGTATTGATTTCCTGACGTTGCGTTTCCGCCAACCTCCGTCCGCCCAATGGTTACCAATAATACTGAGAACGCGCCGCGGAATATTTTAGCCTCCGCTGGATCCTTTATAAATTTGACGTGCCGGCTGCGTCAGCCGGCGCCGTCGAATCCTAAGTAAATTCAATATCCATCCGTCTGTTTGTTCTTTAGACCGGCTGGGAAACAGAAATAAAAGTGCGCGGGAGAGCGGCACCCGCGCGAGAACGCCGGCCCGCACTGCCAAGCGATCGATTCGCCTCGCGTGCCATCGCCAACATTAATCCGGGGTTGGGAACAGGGAATCAAATCCACGCGCGGCGACATTAAACTGTCTCCAATCGGCGGATTGGTTTTTCACGATGCATCGCCGACGATACACCGCGCCGGCAATTACACCGCGGACGTATCTCGGAAGTTTTCAGCTCCATCGTGCCCCTACGTGACTCGATTCTCAAAATTCCGCAGTTCCGGTCAAGGAAAGTGCCCCGCGGGACGCCGCCGAGCAAACTGGCTGTCCATTCGTCTGACTGTCCACGGGGCGCGCGTGTGCTTGGAAATCGTCGGGAAAATAAAGTGGGGGAGAAAAATGGCGGGGGGGAAATAATAAAGTGAAAATCCCTTGGAACGGAGAGGCAGGAAGTAGAAACAGCATTACGAGCGGGGATAAATCTTTCCGCAACGGCAAAGCGATATCCATCGAGCCGCGTGTCCGCTTCAATTCCATTTAATATAAATTATTTACCTGGCCATAAACTTTTGACCCGTTTCGCGGCTCGTATCGCTTTACCCGCCATCCTGCAACGGCGCCAACTTCTCGATATCGCTCGTAGCGTTTCGGTGTACCGCCAGCTACTGTAAATTTGATATTTCATCCGAGAAGAAGGTCCCGCGGGAGTTGGAGTAACTTCCCCGTACGTATACAAGCGTCTCAGCATCCATCCGCGTCGCTCACCGAAACGAGTCTCGGAACGACGGCCCGCCGCCGAGAAAAGAATCTCGGCGATTGTTGAATGTCTACTGCTTTCCATCCAGTCGGGAATCACCCAGAGGATTCGAATAATCCTCGATTCCATCTGCCGCGCGTAATACCCCCCCACCGACAAATCTCGAACAACACGAGCGACGATATCGTCGGGGGTAACGGGGCTGTAATCTGTGTGCCAGGCTGCGTGGCAGCCGCGATTTCTCAGCGCGCCAACCGAATTAGCCGGAACGCTCCATCTTCCAGCCTGCACTTTTGCAAATTTCATGCTCATAGCCCGGGCTGGAGGCTCCCGCGAGATTCGAAGCGAGCCCGATGTCCATCCATCTATCCTGTCCGCGTGCAGGAGGCGAAGGGTGGACGGAGGGACGAAGAGCCGGGGCGAAATAGCGGCGGGTTCCGGCAGCAGGAGTGTGCGAGCTGGAGGATGAAGGGAGAAGAGGATGAAGGCCCGCAAGGTGCCGTTGGAGGAGCACGGTCCAAGGATCTCGCCGAGGAAGAATCACAATTGCAAAGCAGCTTCGTAACTGGCTCGCTATTAGACAGTCCAAGAGCTTCCTTCTCCTCCTTTCTCCAGTGCCTGCCCGACGAAGGGCGAGCTGCTCCCGATGCGGAGCAGGGAATCGAGTATACGGTGTCGGGAGTCATTTGCCGGCGATCCGTTTCCGGGAAAGTTGCCGGACAGTGTTTGCCAGATTGCCGGCGATGTGACGTCGGAATTGCTTTTTAACTACAGGATCGCGGGGACAGCCGCGTAAATTAGGTTCACCCGGCTGCCCGAGTACTTGAGATTCCGCGAGTTAACCGAAATTTCGGGCCGCGCCGAGGGGAGCAGCACCCGAGGCGTCCGTACAACCCGCATTTGCGCGCCGCGGCGACGCGTCGCTCTGTGCACGCTCGCTTACGTAACGGTGCCTTAATGACCAGCGTAATTATCTCGCAAAAACAACGAACCCTTCTGCCCCACTTGCTACGAGACGCGCGCTAGGCACACCTGCGTGAACACTGTCCGCCCAACTTCCCGGCGGCGAAATTCTGGTGCGCCAGTGCTCGCGGAACTCTTTGCCCATTTAGGGGGTGTGCTTCGAAAGGGTTGGTGGAAACTTTGGGTAGTTCCGGCAAACGTTTCCCACTTCGATTTATGATGGAAATGCTGGTAGCACGGTTCCTTGTGGGTATGGCTTACACGTGGCAGCCGCTAGAAGCCAAATATATTGGCCGGCGAATTCGTTTTCGCGAGCAGCGATCGTGGAGAAATCAGCCACCACCATCTGACGATCGTGGGTTTGTCAATGAGGAAGATGACTGCAACTTTTTCCCACCCGTGACGCCACCAGCGCACATTCGCATTTATACATTCCACAAATGAAAAATTCGCGCGCGAGCAATTCACACATACGCAATCAGGCGCATCCACGGTACACGCGCTAGTGGCGCCATCTGCGCCGAGCTTTGCGTCATCTTCCCCATTGGTGTATGGTGGAGTAACGGGAATGTTACTCGGCTACGCCTGAACGTAGCCGTATGGCTGTCATTTATTCTAAACGTAATAGTTGTGTGCGTTACGAAGCTATGCGTAGACCAATGCGAGACGAAGCTATCGAGATAGAATCAATCTGCTGACCAATAAAACCCCTAATTTTTTCGGAGCTAAGGCACACCTATTCTGATGTGTGTACCTCTACGCTGACAGCTCGGTTTGGCCTACACGCCAGAAGCTCGGCGCCATCCCCACCACTTCTGGCTCACTCTTGTTCTGCGAAAGCGAGAGCAAGATGAAACGAGAGCGAGTCAGAAGATGTTGAGAAAAGGAGCACCGAGGCAGGCAAACCGTGTGGTGGGAGAATACCCCTCACGAAATTTACCGACCAATATATCTGGCTTCGACCTTAGTCGTGTCGCTCCAGCTATTCCTACCATCCTGTACAATCACTCGATGCCTGCTATTAGGGATGCTTGACCAGTCACAGTTTCCCAAGCCTCTCTAATGTGACAAGTGCGAAAGTAATGGCAACGCACAGCCGAGGAGCAAAGGCGAGCCAGAAAGGAGCAGACGGCGGAGAAACGAAAAGCCAGCAAGGTGGACACAGTATTATTCGGACAATCAAGTTGAAAGGGAGTTTCGGAACCGTATCAACGATAGACGCATTGTGTGCCAACCATTCCGCAGGTTCCACCTGCTCCGGACCACAAAGGTGTACCTGCATACCCCGCAGGTATGCTCCGTGAATTATTCTCGCAGCCCCTGGCCGGAATTAACGTTCACGGAACTCTCTGCCTAGTTTGGAATTAACTGGTACCCGAGCTCGATTGCATAGCCACGAGGACCAGGCCGGACCTTGCCAGACCGTCCTCTGTAGATTGCGGCTTCGTTCCGCGCATTTAAATGTTTCAGCGACGGAGTGAAAGTTTGATGCGCCCGACGTTGATAATTCGCGTACAATCGGACGCATCGCTGGGGTGAGATCGTTCAAGGTTGAATTAGAAGATTCTGAGAGTATGATACACTTTGAGAGTACAACGGCACCAGCTCCCAGCGCGAGTAACGGAGCCTTGAACTCTGTAGCTCGGCGAAGGCACGGTAAAAAGAAGAAGCCTGTGCAATTAACACGCGAGGCTCGTGGCAGAAATTTAGGGTAGCCGTTTCAAGGACAAGGGTTGGCGTAACAAAGTTCCCCGAGCCTCCTGGATGTTCGGTGGAGACATCGCTACTCGTCGCTTACTCGGCGATTCTCGCGAGCCGTTTTTTTTTCCACCCCCTCAGGAGTTATAAATTCGACGGCTTCGAGGACGATTAAACACCCCCTCACCCCCTTGGGAGCAGGGCAGCCGGGGGGGGGGGGACATCTTTCTTCTCATTCTCGACGTTAGAAAAAATCACTCGGCGGGCGGGAATACAGTGGATGGAAAGCAAGGCGCGACACGGAACGGGGACAAAGCCAACCAGGCACGTTCCGTTTCGTTCCAATTCCCCGCGGCATCATCCCCGATGGCTTTCTCCGTTCCCCTTCGTCGCCGCGCGTCTTCGACGACATTCCAATTTATTCTCAGCTGTTGGCTGGCACGCTTTACGCCGAACCACCCCTCTACCCAAGGCGTTCACCCCTCGTCTTCCTCTACCTGTTCACCCCTCCGCCGGTTCCCCACTTTCATCTTCGACCGACATTCGTGGCTCCCTTCCTTTCCTTCGCGTCCGCCATTTCGTCCCCGGTTGCCTCTCGTTTTAATCAATAACGCATCTGTTTCACCCTGTTCCCCGGTTTGCAACGCTTTAGACTCGTTGTTGCCGCCAGGATCGATCGCCGCGAGCAGCATCCACCGGGCCATTTATTATTTTCTTAGATTACCCCGGCTTCCCACCGACGATTTTCGTTTCTCTTATTCATCCTCTCCCCTCTCCCACTCTCTTACATCCACCCTATTCCCCTTCCCTCTAAGAAGCATCCTTATCTTCGCTTTCCTGCCCGTTCCTTTTCATCGGCAAGGACTTTCGCCGCTTTGACTCGGGGTTTATTAGCGAGCTTTATCCACCAAGTTCCCAATGGTCCGAGGAGTCTCGGAATAAAAGCCTCGTAGCTTCGAAACTTTCGCCGTACACACGTACAAACCGAGCACGGAGGGTCAGAGTTATATAGGAAGGAAGAAGCTGGAGGAGAGACGGAGCGCGTGAAGGAGAACGGAAGGACGGAAACACCATCCGAAAAGAAGGGGGGGGGGGGCAAGGACGGGAGCCCGGGACTAGATGGCAACTTCAAAGAACCATTCAGAGCTTCTCGAGTCTTTGAAATTTTCCCGTTAAAGGAGCTACAGGCGTCGCTCGATTCTTCTCGTTTCGACTCGCCCGGAGGACAACAACGAGCTGAGCGACAGAAACCACGGGCGCGAGAGGAGTGTCGGTCGATACCGTAGCTTATCAAAATACCGCCTGAACCTGCCCTCTCTCTGGTCGCCACACCGTGAACAGCTGCCTTTGAAAAGCTTTGTTGCGCGTCGCGATACACTGGCCACGGCTGAAATAAAGAGGCCACGAATCGTTCGAGTGCTCCAGGAGGACTGGCAGAAACCGCGGTTCGTTACTCCGAGGGAATTGTTGCCGAGCAAATTGGGCGCGGGGCGACCGGAGGACCTTTGTACTTGGAGCGTTAGCCTCTCACTGGAAAAGCATGCCGGATGATACACCTTTCGAATTTTTTGCGATACCCGCTCCCTAAAACTTTCCCTTCGTGGCAGCGCAGTCCAGTTCGAAGCGGAACGCAGCGCCTCAACGAAAGTAACGAGAAGCGAGCTGGCGTCGATGCGAATTGACGGCGGCGAGGAAATAGAGGAAGTCGCGCAGAGATCCTTCGAGAGCGGCGCATAAATCAGGCCAGGGCGGGTTTATTACAACGCGGAAACAAGCAGGGGGGCGAGAGGCCGCTGGAGAATTCGGTTGTTAAGATTTCGTACGTCGGCCGAGGCTGAATAATTCAGCCCGAAAACAAACGATCTTAGGAAGCTGCGCGATACATCGCTCCGAAGCCGTGGCGAGATGAGTCCCTTGTACGCGTCGCAGCTGCCTGGGCTGCATTGTTCGCGAAAGTAATCATGCTAATGTATTCTCGCTCGGTTGTCGCTGCCGGCAGGGGACAGCAAAGTTTATTCTTAAACACGATTAGCAATCTCCAAGACTCCTTACCGTAGAAAGCAGGGAAAGTGAGCCGTCGAGTCCTGCCTAGGAGCTCCCTTTAATCTTGCTGCGCAAACATCGGATCAACGATTTCAGAAAGACGAGCTTCCTTTCACCCGACGTCCCTTTGCCCGTCTACTCTCGCCGACGAGAACGCGCCCTTCGACGATACCGTATCCCGAGGCAACGGAACGAACGAAACGGAGCAAAAGAAAAGCGAAAAACAGGGGGAAACAACTGCCGACGGACTTCGGAGATAGCGCTGTGAAAAGTCCTTTACCGTTCCGAAGAATATCGGGAGAGGGACGCGCACGGCTGCCGGGCAGACCGTGGAAAATCGGGCCACGCTTTTCAGTGGCAAAAGACGGACGGTGGATGGAGTTTTCTAAATGGAGCCGCGTGAAAGAGGGGCACGGGACGGTAACGAGCAACGCGGAAAACGTCGTAATCTCGTATTTGCCCGGTGGTCGTTGTTGTTAACGTTACGCTCCCCCGTCGTCAATGGGGGCCCGCGGAGAACGGCTGAAGAATCTGGGACAGGGAGATTTTTATGCGACGCTTTTAACGTCGCCGAGCTCGCAACCTGCCGTCGCGTACGCCACCTCTCCTCGCTTTTGCCTTTCCTTCCCGTGAAACGAATCTCCGCGGTGACGTACCTGTGCGCACCGTCGCGTCCAAAGGCCCGAGTAATGGTAGGCGACGAGGACGCGGCGGGATCCCTTCTTAAACGCGGTTAAAACAGCGCCCAGTTGTACTCTCCACCGTACCCGGTGTTCGTTATGCGCTAGCTGCCGCGGCGAGCGCGCGAAAACGGAGAGACGCGGAGAAGGAGCCCGGGCATTTTCATTGGAGGGGGCGAGGAGAAACGGAGGGCAGACACGAGAGAGGGCCGGGACAGAAGGGATGGGCGGGCGCGGGTGCAGCGGAGAGAGATAGTTGCGTGCGTTCCAGATTTCTAAAGGCGTTCAATGATATTCCCGAAGAGAAGGAACGAAGGCGGAGGGCTCCGGATGGCCGCAATGAAGTTGGATTTAGCTGCAGGCTGGATGGTGAACCGGGTCGCACAGAGTTGGAAGACGTGCTTGTGTGCCCCCGCCTCTCATTTTCTCCCCAACCCCCTCGCTTTTCCTCTCTGGCTTTCTCTCGCCCTCGCTACCACTGTTTCCCTCGGCACCGTGTGTATCCTACGCGCTAGCTGCCGATCGGGCTCGCCCCACGTTTATTCAAATCCTCCCAGTGCGCGCACGTGTGCGTTCGCCGCCGTCTGCCCTTTCGCGCAACGTGTGTGGGCACCGTTGAGGGTAAAGTAGAAGTTCGCCGCACCGCTGCCAGTAGAAGCGTCTTAAGAACATCGACGCTCTTCCGTCGCCGATGGACACGTCTTTTCAAAGATTCTGTTAGCTTCCTTTGACCGTAGTCTCTCGCTGCGGGTATTCCCCTCTCACTGGAATTAATAAAATACCAGATTCCCTCTGAATCCTGTACGTCCGTTTTGCCCCATACCGAACGTCATACTCCTCCCATGCGGGATCGTTTAGAACGTGGGAATCGAAGCATTCCTTCGTAACACGTTCTCCAAGCTCAGCGACGATGTTCCGACCGAATTCCCCGATAATTATTCTATCGCGGCAATTCACGGCGGACCCGATCCTCGATGCAAATTTCGGTGCTCCGAGGCGGGACGAGGATCGATCTACGTGCGTCCGCCGGCGGACTATTCTGACGGCGACAGAGCCAGGCTATGACTCGTGAGAGTCACCGATTGGCCGGTCACGTACTACGAACGTTAATTACGCTTCGGTCCCGGCTAAGAGGGAACTTTGTTCCCTCGTGGGATTAGACCCGGGCGAATTCCGGAATCATGCAGCGGTTCCAGCGGTGTTAACATCGGGACGCTGGATACATACAGAGCAGGGGGGGGGGATGGGACACGGCGCCGGGTGCCTCGTTGCATCCACCGCATACTCTCTTCTTTCGAGGTCAGTTGAGGACCGATCCCCCGGGGACATCGCGGACGGTAATCCGTGCATTTACCACCCGTCGCGTCCTCCATCGAGCTTTTACCGGCGTAATCACGTGCCCGGCTAATTGACATTTCTTCCGGCCGCGAAATGGAATCTTGAGGAATCCCTCGGCAAACGGGAGATGGAAACGTTCGGCTCGTTAATGGAAGGACGTTCGCGGCGGCCGAGATATCCGCGCACTCGGAGACGATCTTGCCGGGGGATTGGAGCAGACGTGCGGGAAATCGGCTACACTAAAGGGCCTGGGAGCTTTGCTAAGGGGAACAAAAGGAAACAAATTTCCCGGGGAATGCGAAAAGTATTCGAGATCCGTTCGATTACCCTGCCCCTCCCCTTTCGCAACGGTGCGAGCAAGCGAATTTCCCGCAGCTTGCCACTTGAGAGCCTTAGGCTGAACGTTGACAAGACCTCCAGCGATGCGGGAGGTGGTGCATAATTCATCTTAAACTCGCTGCACCACGCTCTAATGGATTTTCGAAATAAATTACGCGATCGCCGTGGGGCGTCGCCTCGCAATCACTATCGCGGAGACACCTCGGTGCACTTCGCCACAGATTCAGCGCACGTGAATGTTTAAATACGAATAGAGTGGGAGAATGTTCTATTAAACTTGGGTAATGGCACTTTATTTAGACAACGTAATTAACAGTGGACTTTATAGGCCGAGTGGCTTCGCGGACGAAATAAACTCTGAACGGGCGGATGCATAATTTATTCGAAGAAGCTCGCTAGACCGACGCTAATGGACTTCCGAAATAATTTCGCCGGGTGGGGAGTAAATTACAGGTACAACGTTTAGATAGAGCTAATTGTCGTCGCGACCGATATAAGTGTCGGGCGATTTGCGTCGAGCCCCAGCCGTGCACCACTGGAGTCGCGTGTTTACTCTAAACCCGAGGGCCACCCGAATACGGTTTTAAGCTATGAATACGTAACTGGCGTTGCCTGCAGGCGCTGGATGTTCGAATTAGGCTCGCGTCGAGAAAGCGACGCCGTCAGCAATGACGCCTAATTGCATAATTTATACAGCGTAACGTGCACCCTAACGGAACGCGCATCGGATCCGTGTTTCGACGGTTTCTACGGTTTCGCGACGCTCCAATCCCACAGCCGTGGGCGCACGTATAATCGACGTCAAACGAGCCGGCCGAAATTTCGTCCCCGATTCCAATTACGCGAAATTAGCTCTAACCGGGGGAGGAGGGGCGGTAGGAAAAGTGGACGGGACGAAATTTCTGTGGAGAAGCCTTCCTAGCCGGCGCTCGGTTTCACGGGAAATTTGAATATCTTGCGTCCGCGTGGTGGAGCGAATTTTTAGCGTGAAATGTTGAACGCCAGTCCGCTTTTCCGTCGTCGCTCCGACGACCGGAGGAGAGAGAAGTTGGAACGTGACGAAAACGAGGACGAATGAGCAGACCGGGCGAATGCAAAGCTTGACCGCCCTGGCGGTGGCTTTGACCCGAGGAGAGCCACTTTCGCCATAGCCGGGCGCGACTTAAAAATTACGCGGCAAGACATCCAGATGGCCGGACAGCCCAGACGGATGCACCAAGGTTGCCACCAGCGCCTCTGAGAAGCGGCCGCACATTTATTCAGTGGCGAGCCCACTCGTTTCAGTGGAACGACGCGAAATTACACCGACAGCTCTCGCGTTCTCTGGAGGACGGGCGAAGATTTTGCTTGCGAGTTTCCTTTCCTCGGATGGGAGAATGGAAAATTGTTAATTCGAGACCGCGGTATAAAGAAATTCGAGGGGCCCAGCTGTACCCAGGGGAATATGGCGTGCAGCTGTCCAAGAATGCCAGTTTATGGTGCCGCCTCCCCTTTTTCGAGTAATAAAACCGAGTTTAGCAACGACAGGATCGTATACTTCATTTACGTATGAACAAATTGGAATTAAAAACTTGCCGGTGTCCCCGGGGCGAATCTTGTCCCACGCGTTGCGAACTGTCGTAAAACTATTTCGAGGAGACTCTCGATGCGATCATCGTTCAGGGACGGGCTATATCGTCACGCTATAAAAGTAAGCAGAGCCAAACGAATGCGCATTCAAGCCTCGCGAAACCAGTGGCAAACTTCTTGACGACTTCCCGATACTAACAATTCCCCCATTACTTCCTCCCAGCCGAACAGAACCCGCCTTCGATCTGCATAAATCGATTTCGAGCGTGTCCGATAGCTCGCGACCGAATCTCCTGCAGCGAAAACGGGACCCATCCCAGTCGGCTACTGACACTACCTGCTGCGGATATTATTACAACCACCGGGAAGCCTGTTCTCCTGTTTGATTCGTCCCTTGGCCATCGCTAAGAGTCGCGTTAAGCCGAGGTATGCGTCACACGAGTGGGAATCAGACGAAGGAGGAAAGGTTTGCAACGGGGGGAACGAAGGCGAGAGAAGAAGAGCTTCGCTAGGCAGGGGCAGAGAGAAAGGTGAAAGGTAAAATGGAGGTGGGGGTGTCGCGGAGAGCACGGAAAGGCCGGAAATGCTTGGGGGTGGTGTTACAGGTGCCGAGGTGCGAGTGCTCGCTCGAGGCAGGCTAACGGTAACGCTCGTCGAACGGAATATAGAGTAGGTAGCGAAGTACGTAGGTCTGAGGGAAGGGTTTGCACGAGAGACCCACAAGTGGCATGCCTCGACGGCGAGCGTGTGTGCACCCTTCGATACGACGCGGCGCGAGGCTCTGCTCCTCGGTTCCCTCGCATCTCGCTCTATCCATCTCGGTCCCCTGCACTCCGTAAACATTGTACCATCCTTTGATACGCCGCGATATACCTGCGCACGTCGAACGTGCACGCGTTCCTTTATAGACACTTTCCGAGCGGCGTTACGTGCCCCACAGGCGCCAAACGACACGCGTACCCGCCAGTACACGCGTACATATATACGTATACCGCGAGGGGGAGGACGCAAGGCTGCGTGAAAATCCTCCCGAAGATTTCGTTCGATTTGGCAAAGCTACCGAAACCACCCCGCCAGCCTAGTATCCGCCGGGGCTCAACTCCTTCTCGCTCCCCCTATCTCCACGGAAATGTAAACATTGGTAGTCTGAGGGGATGCGCGATTTATCGGCGGCTCCCGTTTGACGGTTTTTACAGCGGCGTAATGGAGATCCCGAGCAAATGTCCCGAGTCTCCCTCGATCCCGATACCCTCCACCGGGCAAATATCCTCCTTTGATCCAGTCGCCCTGAGCTCTATCCTCCCGCGACTACGTTTCCGAATAGAGGATTTTCTGCAACTTCAATTTCAGCTTCCCTTTTAATCGCGGCAGCTTTTTACTCACTGCTTCGATCCTGCCAGGCGACTGATGCCGAGCTTCGCTGAACCCTAAGAGAGCCCTCGGAGTTTTCAGAGTTTCCCAGAGTCTCGCGCGACATGGTATGTAACGCGAGTACCACGCGTGTGAAAAAAAAAAGAAAAAAGAAAGAATACAGCGTCACGTTTCCCGTTAAAGCCCCTCTATTCCCGGGGTCATAAGAGCGAGGCTATGTGCGCTCGCCCGCGTTCCTCTCCATCGCGCCTCTCTCTCTCTCTCTCTCTCTCTCTCTCTCTCGATTCTGTCGCCCTATGTAAACGTCATTTTGTCCTTTGAAACGCCCTCTCCGCGGCTATGGCTCGTTAAAGGGCTCCTCCGAGTGCTTTCCAACACTTTTATCCGGTCGGGACGCGGCCACAATCGCCCCTTTATCTCGATCCGCGCGGACCGAGAGAATCATAAAAACCGATCGTCGGCCATGTAATCAGGCTTCCGCGGGAACGACTGGAATATCGGCGATAATCGACAACCGATCGCGCCCCAGCGGCTTCTCGTATTACACCCCCATCCTCGCGCTTCGTTCCCCCCGTGCCTCCCCGTTACCTCGGACGGACGCGTTAATTCGTCCCGAGCGAAGGAAAGCCCACCCCCGTCGTTCGGCGGCTTCAGGCGCAGCTCGACGTCCGTTCACGCTCGCTGGAATCCTCCCGGCTATCTTTCGAATGTTTATCGGCGTCGTTTCGTAGCTGCGCGATACATAAGCGCGGGGCTCTCGCCGCGCGGCGAAATCGAAATTGCGTATTCGCGGAACGGCAGGCTATTGTAATATACTTAGCACGTTCTTCCGCGCTGGCCGGATCCTCCACGATCCTGTTACGCGGCCCCTTGGCTCGACTCGCGAACCAACTCGAAACGTGCATTATATGAGATTCCTGCGAGCCGTTCACCGGGCAGTGGGGGAACGAAGCGGCGTAAAACGAACGCATTCGCTCGGAACGAAATGGTCCCTCGTTACCGGGCGCAACGCTGATATATTCGATTAGATTGCCCGCCGTTCCCTTGTCCCGCCGTTCCCCGGTTTCCCTTCGCGCACCAGCCGTTTATTAAATCGTTTCATAACAGCCACTAATACGTAACTATCTGGCAGGTAAGTCGGTGTAAGAAGGGTGCCAGCGACAGCGCGCCGCGCCGTCTTGTTATAACGTCACTGGCCGCTACCCTCCGAGATGCCAGCCCCTGGGCAGCCTGCTCTTTTCGCTCGCCGCGGGAAAACGAGAGGGAAGCCCGGGGCCGAGGTAACGGCGACCGGGGGCGCCATTTGGTCTGGACATTAAACTGATATCATTTTTCCGAGGCGGTCCCGCGACCCTCTATTACGGCTCGCCGCGCGCGTTATTACCGGCTCTGATTCCGATCCCCTAATACAGGGGACGGGGCCGCCCTGCTTCTCGATGACGCTCGAAATATCATCCGCGAGCGGCTACGATACTTTCGATCCCGGCATAATGGAGAATTAACGAGGACATCGTTAGTCGCTGAAAGCTTTGAATAATGCCGCGGGTATGCCGCGCTAATCGACAGATCGGGTAATCATTTATGCGACTTTATTGGACACTTCTGCTCGCCTAGAAACCCCGGCTTCAATGACGCTCGAGTACAGCGGCTGGCTCTTGTTGAATCTGTCGCGGGATAACGACTAAACGGGAAAGGATCCAGCCCCTATTAATGCTCGGTCTAATTACGTACCTACTACGAGCATCAATTCTTCGCGTATCCAACATCCGAGAATAGCCTTCCGGCATCGAGGACGTCGGAGCGTGCGACTCACGTCAGGATAAAATCGCTCTTCGGCACAGCGGAGTCGATTCCACCGCGGGGCAGAGATTCGTCAGACCGCCACTATTTATACATTTGCTCGATATCGACTCGGCCAAGCGAATGGATATCTAGCCGCTGCTTCCGTTGGCACCTTTGTTTGCGACTCGCCGGAATTTACATTGCAGATACGACCCCTTGACTCTTGATTTCGAGGGAGCCGCGCGTTTGGAGGGTAACGGCGCTGGTCGGCGAACCAGCCGAGGACCCCGTTCCGCGTTATCGCCCGCCGATTTTTGCCCGGCAATTTTATGCTGCCACAGTCTTGTATTACCTTAACGACCTTCTTCCCCGGTGCTGGCCGACATTTTTGTCCGTCGAACTGGCTCGCGAACCTTTAATACGTCCCCGCGTCCCTTCCTCGCCGAAGGAGCCGGATAAAACGCCCGGAGAAACGACGCGAGAGCTCGCCACCCCTTTTCTTCGTTCACGCTTGTAAATCACTCGTGAATTTCATTACGGATCGCGGGGGGGAATTGGAGTGAGCACCGATAAGCAGGAGTCGATGAGAGTAGAGGATGGAAAGTAGCGATTCCGATCTGCTTGTCGGAATTTAATTGCAATAAGTAGGGCGGTGATTACCGATAATGGCATAGGTGATTTAGAATTCATCCGAGACTGTACCAGGTCGAAAGTATAAGTCTTTGCAGCTGTAGATCCCCGAAGATATAGCTCTGTGAAATTATAGGCCCGTGGAACTATAAATCCCCCACAACTATGGAATTAATACGCGTAGCAGCGCGCGAGGAGTCTGTTTCGCCAAGACATTCGGTGGGATTATATTAATCTTGTATTACGAGCGGCGTTGCACAATTCAGCAACGTTCTCCCTCCGCGTTTCTTCCTCTACCTTCCCCAGGATATCCACCAACCGTGCAAGATTCGTCCGCCGTCACCGTCTAGCTTCAAGGCTCGTGCTTCTATGCAAATATTTGTCCAGCGTCGAACGATGGAAATAATAAGTCGACACTTTCGAGGAAGCATCAACCCGGTGGAATTTAGAGGATGGTACTCGAGGAACGGCGGATGGTAGCAGCTAGCCAACGGTACGCTCGGTTATCGAGCGCCACTCGTTGTCTCAATTATGAGGACTCGAGCAAGAGGCTTCTCATCGAGCCACAAGGGTCGTTCTTCCTCGTGTGTGCTCACCCTCTGCTCGAACCACCCCTCTCGTCGCGCTCCGGCTGCGATCTTATTTATAGTGCTCGACACGTGCGAAATGCAAAGTGGCAGGCGACACTTGTAAACACTTTCTCAACAGGCTGATAAGCGGCAGCCTATGCACTGGGTGCCATTTCCTAGATCGAAGGGTAACGCTCGGAGGATTTGATGCGGCAGCTAGAAAAATAGTTAGAACCTAAGAGGAAGTTTAAAGAGACCATAGGACCGCGCGTTTTCCATTGGACCGAGGCAAATTCTACTCGAATCTACGAGAGACTTCAGACAGTTAACCGCCCACGTTCAGTTACACTCGTAATTACTTTTCTCATAACTGTTGCGCCCAAGATGAAGGAATTCAGTTCCCTGTTTGCAACTCTGAAATTATACTTTCAAAGGTTGCAATGCGCTTAGGCAACTTTCGTACTGCGATGCTTTTTAATTTATTCCCATCTGGAAGAGAAGCCGCTACGTCTGTTCCCCTTCCGCTTCGAATTAAAGCGTTTATAAAGCACGGCGCCGTTATTTCCCGCGGCCTCGCCAGTAATTGCTTTCATCGGCAAGCGGTTTCCACGTCGCCAAAGATTCCCGTGCGCGGGGCCAAGTATTTTCATAAAAATTCGACGACAGGCGTCCCTCGAACACGCCGGCGTGTAGGCGAGAAGCGAGGCGAGCAAGATTTTTACTTCCCGCGGCGGACCGAACTCAGCCCCCGAGAACCCGGAGCAAATTATTCCCAGCGATGTACGAATGCCAGTCACGGCGAAGGGATCTCCACTTTACTGTTTTCGGGCTGCCTGGCTGTCCTAAGCTACCCAATTTACGGTGCAAACATTAAGGCCGTCATAAAGTTGCGGTAGTCTTAAGGCGCTATAAATCGTTCCACCCTCATCCTTCTGACGTCGCGGCTCGTCTGCCAGGCGAGAGCCCCTCGTGGCCGCGTCCGCCCAGTTTCATTTTCCAGACGAATCTTCGGAACCCCTCGGGTTGCCCCGTAGCAGGGTGGGCCAGGGGTTGTACGTATTTCACTTTCGCGTGATTCCTCGAGGCCGCGGCGAATGTCGAAGCAGCGTCCCCCAGAACTAGAACTTCGCTGCCGCCTTTCGGCCTTCCGGGGCGACCGCAACGGTTGCGGTCGAACTCGGTCGCGGCTCCGTAACAACAGCGACGTCTTCCACGCGGAAATTCACCGCGGGACCAAAAAAAATTACACGGCCCTCGCTCTTGGTTCCTCCGTTTTCCACCTGGCATCTCTTATTCATCCAGCGCGCAATATTCGCCCTCCTAAACATTCCGCGCGGCGTCTCGCGGGGCCGTAGCGTCATAGAAAATTTCGAAGGTAATAAAGACGAATGCTGCGGCGTCGGCCTGCGTCTGTCTGCGCAGCACGAGTTATTATTAAACTTCCCTCTTCTTCGAATGGGTTGCTCCATCTCGCGAGGCACGCAGCGAGCCGTGCGCCCTCGCCGCGCTTGGCAGAGCGCGCGGCAGGAAGCGGGTTCCACGAGCTGAATCGTAGCTCCTTTGTCACAGATATCGAATCCGAATGCCGAGGATCGCTACGCGGCACGTCACGCTCCAAGGGAGCCGGCAAATGGGGATGCGCCGGGGTCGCGGCGCGGCCCGCCACCTTGACGCACAAAGAAGAGTGCATGTAAAGGAGGAGTCGCTCGAAGAGGCCAGCAACCGCTGCACTCGGTAATGGAAGTGTAACGAGACCGAATTTCTGTGTTTAGCGTCTCGCGAGGGGAAGCTGCCGCTAAAGGGCACCCTCGAACGAACCAAACGCGAGGAACGTTCCCGTTTTCGGGCCTCTGCCGCGACGAAGGGGCCAACACCAGCCGGCGAACGTGCGCGCACACGTGACAAAGTTAACTAGCACGGTGCGTGTGACGGTATAAACATACTGCTGCTCCATGATGAATACGGCCGGTAATTACCGAATGGTAATTACGCTAAAATGATAATGACGTCGCTTCCACGGAACTGCCAGCATGTTTGCCAAACGGTTCTATAATGTTACGCACCCCGCGCCGCCGTATCGTATATATCCGGTTATCCCTGTTACGTGATCGCAACTTACAAATAGTAATAATACGGCCCGCAATCGTAACAACAACAACAAGAACGCGGACAATAACGGAACAAACGCCGCGGCACCGGCGATCCCGGCGATTTACAGCGGCGCCGAGAGAAAAGTTAGGGGACCTTTAAATCGCCTCGGAATCGCCAGGTACGATTGAATTCGGGGCGCTGTCCCGTGCCCAGCGAGGAGATCGTTGGCGACCGTTAATTTCCATAAGCGGCCCGTAAATACTTTTACAAATTGCGCGCCGTCGGGCGTCGGTTTTCCGAGGGGAAAGGTCGGCCCGCGGGGCAACGACTGCTCCTCCCTGTACCGCTCGTAATGTCGCAAATGGGATGATAATAATTATTACAGGAACGAGCACTTTGCGGTGAACAACGGTGATCGCGGTAAAACATTAATGATAATGGCATCGTTTTCTCGAAATTGCCGCGGAGGTGGGGCTCGCGCCAGCACGCTGGCTCGCGCGACCTCGCCGCGCGTAATTTTATATAGTCCGATGCTTAACGTCCATCCACTTGATAATCGCGCCGCCTCGCGGGGCAGCGGGGGAGGGGGCCAATTACGCGGGCTTTAAGTCGCAACAACGATCCCGTACAGCCGGGCCGCCTCTAATTCATTAGAGTATCATGGCCAGACGCCTTTCAATGGAAATCCACGTGAATCCCTTAACGAACGAGCAACTTGCACCCCCTCCCTTCTCCCCCTGGCCCGAGTACGTTCGCAACGATGCAATTTCGCGGGGGACAATCGCCGGACGACGGACGGCGATCAATGACGTCGAAAGAACGAGAGCACAAACGCGACTAATTGGAACCGTGGACCACGCCAAAGTTCACCTCCCGGCACCGGGGGATTGCCCGTTTATAAAAGGCCTCTTGTAACCCACGAGGCACGCCCTTCCTATCTGCCGCGGCTTCGCAAGGCTACCGGTGATTAAATTACCGATCAAATTATAACCTGGTCAGCGTCCATTGATTTATTTACCTCCACGGTGGATGAACCGATGGCCGATACAGCGCGGCAGACGTCCGCGTTATTGAAGCTCGTCTCTGGTGTTGTGATTCTGGTAAGTCGTCGCCCTGCCGTTTCGTAACCACCCCTGCACGTTTGAGATTCTCATTCCTGGCACGGTAGCGGCCAGGTAACCGAGACGACGGCGACGACGACGACGACGACGTGGCAAGGGAAGGTCGTGGTTTAATTATCTTCGCCTTCCACCGTCGTCGCCGCGACGCCGTCCTACAGGCCTCCCCGTTCCTCGACGACGTGACACCGTTTCTAATTCTCAACGCCCGCCCTCCCCCTCCACAGCCGATTACATTATTAATATCAACGCCAAGGCAAGCTGGCGTCGGGGCGACAAGTTTTTGCGAGGATCGCGAGACGCTGGAATATGAATGCGTGTTTGCGCGAGCGCGCGCGCGGCCCCCTGGGAATTCGAATTAGTCGTGTCGCGTAGACCAGACCCTTCTCCCTGCGGGGAATACGATGCACCGCGTTGCGGGAAGCTCGGTAGGGAAGAAGTGAGAGCGAAGGGGCTGAGATTTCTCAGCTGCCACGATCGTCGAGTATCCTTTCGGAATTATGTGGATAGGAAGGGGTGGTCGATTGCATGGCTGCCTTGGCAGCCCTATGACTCGAGGCTGGTCTTCGAAAATTAGCCGCCAGCTCCGGTTGCCGAGGGTGGTAATGTAAGCGAAGCTCGAGACAAGTCTGCGGGAGCAAAGCCCGGCGAGTGGTGTGCTTAATGGAGTATAATTAGCGGAGTTGGGTAGGAAGACCGAGATCCATCGGGCAAATTAGACCCCTGATAAACAATTCACCCTCCAAAAAAAAAACACCGCGGCATAGAGTAATGGACAAATGGCGTTTCTGCGGGGGTAATAAGCCACGATCCGTTTCGAGGGTGGACGCAGCGACGCACGCTTAGCTGATTTGATTTCCACAATTTCCTGGGTATCCGCCGGATTGTCATGCGGAACGCGAATCGGGCTATAATTTAGAGGAGGGCGAGAGGCGAGCCAGCGAAAGGGTAACGAAACACGAACGCGAGAGGGATGACAGAGCGAGGGGAGGGTGGAAAGTGGGAAGCGGTAGAGCGGAAAATAATGCAGCGTGCAGAATTACAAATTACACGCTACAGGAGCACTAGGTCCCTCCCAGTAGTGGCAGAGGGGCTCTGTTCGTTCCGTTGATTACACAAACAACATTCGTCGCCGCACAAAGAAGGACAGAGCGATGGGGTTGCGAGGGAATAAGAGATGAGGACCGCGAGAGCGGCTGGTATCAAACGCACAGTCGTCACAAAGCCGACGATTAATCTTTATTACAAACAATCCACTCTGTTAATTCCGTGTAATTTGCCAGCAGTCATGCTCCGCGACATTCTCAGCCCACCCCGGGCACGTCTTGTTTGCGCGCGTTCCTTTTCTCGCGGGCCGCACAAACGTTTTCGATTTAATCGTTCTCCTTTAATAGGAGAAACACCCAATCGCTTCCCTGTAAATCGGTACGTAGTCAAAGGACGAAGGGGCAGAGAGTGGCTGCGTGGTAAACGCGACCGCGGTTAAACATCGGTATCATTTATCGTGTTTTTTACGCGCCTGTTCTTCCGTGAAAAGCGTCCAGAACTTCGTCGTTGCCGTTGCGCACTGTTTATACTTACTCTCGTAACTCGCCGCGATTATTTTTTCTTTGATTGCGGAACGTACTTGGCGACGCGTGAAACGCCCGCAAAGGAATTTCAGTATTTACCAGGGAGTCTCATCGGTGGAAATATTAACGGCGCAGTTCACGGAACGGTGCACAAAAATATGGGACTTCATCGATTAGCAACCGCTCGAGGGAGTAAGTTCGTTGCGGTCGCGGCAACGATTCGATAGCCGACCGAAACCGAGCGTCAAAGGGCCATCTCTCTGTGCATTTAAATCTCTTACGTCGTTACAAGTTAACGAAGTTCCAGCTGGCGAGCTTCGTTAACGGCGAGCAGTTATCAGATGCCCCATTGATCGCTTAAGGATTTACTCGCTGGGCTTGCAAGCCCCGTCGCGAAGACTCGCACGAGGAACGAAATTCGGTGCAGCTCTCTTTGAAAGTCATCGCCAGGAAGTAGTGTAAAAGCCGTTCAACCATCGTCAATCGAAATTTTCGTTTCCCTCTACCAACAGGAAAGATGTAATACAATCCTAAATTTCGCAAGTGTTTCGGAGAGGTTTCGGCGCGGAAGGTGTTCAACTGCGCGCTGTCCAAGATTCGTTGTCGTGACTTGACACGACACGCCATGGAAGAACCTCAATTCAAATTCAGAAATTCGAAATTAAGATAATAGTGGGTGTTTGAAAAAACAATGGTATCTTTCACTAGAAAAATTTACGTTAATTGGCCAATAAAACTAATTAAATTTAATAAAATGATTCCGGATTGAGGTACATCCGCAGCGCAATTCCATCAAAAACGCAAAACTAATTTGGTTCGTTGATTCAGGCCACTACAACAGACCCTACACAGCACGCAGTTGAACAACTTGGTCGCTCCGAAACCCTTGTAGCATTTGGAATTATCGTGTTATTTTTGTATCAAAAAGTTTTTGTTTTCTTCTTGAAATACATAATAATATAGGCTGTGTAGGTGCTGGAAAAAGATCCGCGTGCTGACCAGCCGCACAGTGGTATATAATAACATTTTTTGTTCAAATCACCCTACAGGTCGTAAATTTTCAGTAAACTTGACGATTGTTTTTTTTTTTAAATTCTTCGCGATTAAATTCTCTATCGATCTATCCGGATTTTTTTATATTTAGCGAAATATACAGCACTTTTAGGAGATCAGTATCAGTGGGCTGTTTTGGCCGCCGGTTCCGAATTTAAAGTCAGATATTCGAAATTGAAGAGGACGAATCCATTACGTCGAATATAGTTGACTTTTCTGATTCGATATTGATGAGGAAGATTTTTAATGTTTCATATTTTTAGACACGCTCACAAATACAAAATCAAAGATTTGCTTCCAGAAGCACACAGCTTGCTCCTCAAACAAGATTGCACATAATAAAATCGGATTTCTAAAAGGAACTACGATAAAACTTTTAGTAAATCTTCAGGTCTTCTAAAGATATCAAACATTAAGAATCTTGCTCATCAATATTGAATCAGAAAAGTCAACTCTAAGAACAGTTATAAACACGCAATAACCCGCGCAAATATGCAAAATGACGTACACATTTATGAGATGTTTAAAAATTTATTAAAATACGAATGTCGATCTACCATTTAAAATTTTACAATTTGATCTACAGTATTAGATTTGTGGTACAAATCAAAATTTTGTTCCTTATAATAATTACCTCATATACGTACTCAGCGTCTCCGAAAATACACGCATTAATAAGTTTCTTCCGAATAAGCCCATTGTCTAAAATTTCGCTTCAACATATTTGAATTCGCAATATCTTCAATTTCGAAAATCTGACTTTAAATTCGGAACCGGCGGCCAAAAAACCCCGCTGATATTGATCTCCCAAAAGTGCTGTATATTTCGATAAATATAAAAAAACCGCAACGAAATTTAAAATTCCGGCCGGACAGATCGACAAAGAATTTAATTGTGAAGAATTTAAAACTAAAATCGTCAAGTTTTCTAAAAAATTACGATCTGTAGGGTGATTTGAGCAAAAAACGTCATTCTGTACCACTGTAAACCACCTAACCGATTCACTCACGCCAACTTCCCCGTGGTCTCTTAGTTCCGAATTCCTACCTAACCGACGCCACCTATGGACCACTCGCGCCATAGACCGTCCTCTCCGAGCGCCTACAGCTGAAAATTTTAAAACGAATACATCTATAGGTTCCTTACGAAAAATCACCAAAAAGGAAGCTTGATTTCTGCCGATTACATCAGGTCCCCCCGTTAAGGGTTGTCCACATTGAGAGAACCAGTCGCGAACGAGCGGCCAGGCTAGAAACAACAAGCGAAGATTCCTCGACGATGATGTTCGCCCCGATAAGAAACCGAGCGTCCCCGTATCTACGTTTCTCGACGACCTCGAAGGCCGTCCCGGTCGCTTATCCGCGGGCAAAGGACAGGAAACACGCGAACGACCGAGCATCGCCGGTTTTACTCTCCTCGGTGTGCACGTTCGCTGGGAACAGTCTACAAACACCTGCTATATCGCCCTATAATGCACCCTATACCGGCAGCAGTCTCACTCGGACGACTCTGCGAGACCTCCGGGTTTATAACGCGCGGTGGGCTGTGCCGTTCCCTTCTTTTTTCCTCCTCCTCGTCTTTTTCGCCCGCGAGAACACGTCCCTGCATCGATTTCGCATCTACCGAGTGTCTCGCTCGTAAGAGGAGCGGGAAGGGCGGCAGGAAAGGACCTCCATTATCCGCGCTCCACTTTTGTGCGACGTTTCACACTGCACTAGCAGTCTGTCGTTTGCGGAAAAGAGCCAGTCGTAACGCGACGAAATTGCCGCGCGCGTACGGCCAACCGGAACACGCCGCTCCAACTGTACACGGCCTGCTTAAAGTTAGGGAGCGAATAGAGGCCCAAACGACTCCGGTTTTTTCTATCCCGGCCAACCCCAATTTAAGTTTCAGGGCTGTTCTCCCCGATTCTCGGAGCCGGCGATCGATGTCGTTTAGGTGTGCCGGAGTTTAGGGGGGGGGGGAATAGAGGGTGCATAGTTGACGATTTTCCATTTCAACCACCACCCTTGTTTCGCGCATTCCGAGTCGGCATACAACTTTACGCCCACGCGGCAACTTCGTCAATCAGCCACCAATTGGTTAATTATTAGCGACCGATCCGAAAACGGCCAACACCGTGACGAACGGCACGCCAGAGCGGCGGGGCTCTCCTATTTATGGAGGCCGATCGATTCCTTTCGCTTTCGCCAGCCGCTAGGTGAAATCCAACGAGCCCCGTGCACGCACGCATTAAACATTTCACACGTGTTGAACGCGTTGCCATTGTTTGCCCGATGAGGCGCGCGGCTCGAGAGCGAGGCGACAACGGGCGAGGTTCCTCCCCCTCCCGTTGAAGAATAGGGGAGGAGAAGCAGTTGTCAAAGGAGTCGCGGCTTAAAATGTACCGCGACGGCAGTTGCTGGCAACGCGTCTACTCAAGGAGTCCGCAAAACCAAGGCATACTTCGACCCAGCAACCTAACTTTCGCGGTACCTATACAATGTTCAAGCCCAGGCTGCCTCCTAATTACTGGAAATTATTCATGAGCTACAAGGTTCCGCGTAGCGCTCCTCACTGCTCCCGGGGTTCTCGCGATCCGCTTAGCGTGCCAACGGAGTTCGCTGCTCCTAGGTACTCGGTACCGAGCAGCGCTGCCTCGGAACGCGATACGGAATCTTTTGTAGGTACCGGGGAGCTTCGATGCGAGTGGAATATCGATTGAACTTTTCATAGGACCGGATTATTCTGCTGAATATAGCTAGACGCGAAGCGACTGTTTTCGGATATTAGGGAGTAGAATAGGGGAAACTGTCGGAACCCTAGCATTGGCAGCGAATGGACATTAAGGCAGCGATTTGTGGAGCGAAGGGCGACAGATGATAGTTACTTGGGATAGTAAATTCAGGTGGAAAGAATCTCCATAAGCCAGAGCTCGCGCCTCCGTACCCATAACTGGAACCTGGGAAGATTCAGATGGATGGCATCAATCGCAGCGGGCAGAACTTCTTAAGCCAGTTAAGTTACCTTCCGCGTGGTTTCAAGCTCCGTCTAACGGACGCGAGTTTACGCAGGTGTACACGATGGCGGGTTTACGCGCCTCCGACTGTGCCTGGACGATATCGCCGATGGAGCGGCATAAAGCAGCGGAACACGATTTCGCGTTCTTCGGTATCGAACAACCGGGCAAATGCTCGACGGCGAGCTATAGGTATACGGCGAAGATAATCCACTGCTAAGCTCGCTCGATTCGCAAAGACTCCACCGTTTGTTTGAGGATTTGCTATTTCGCTTGACTTCCTTCCGCCCATCGCCCCGCTCTTCCGCCCCTTGCTCACCCTCGCCCACACCCTCGCGACCCGCTATCTCTTTCCCTCCGCTCTCGCCCTCTCGCTTCCAACTATTACCACCGAGTCGTCTCCCGAAACTGCTCGACGTACCAGTTTTCCAGAGGGCTCGGCGAAACTGTTCGCGAGACTTTGTAGAAGCTGCGAGAGGGGAACCGGGTGGCGGGAGGAGGGCTGGAGGGGTAGATAAAGAGGGAGGAAGAGTCGGAGCAACAGAGTAGAAGATCTAAGGGGGAGAATAAAGGCGCAGGGGAGAAGGCGGGAGAGACAGCGCGGCAACGTTTTGTTGCCAGTTGAACAACGAAACATTGTTGTTCCGAGCGGCAAGCTCGCTGCCGCCAGGCGATAAGAAAGAAATCGCACTTTTATCTCGCTAGCTGCCTAGCTTGCAAGCGCGAAAATCCCTACTGCGATTCTATTCCAGGCGCCTGCAAATAATTCTGCGTTTTGTCTAAGATTGAGCGAACGCTCCCTTCAGCGGGAACCATTATCTCGCGATGAAAGGATCGCTTCAATGAGGAACGGATCTGAGACCTCAAATTTAGACCTGATCTTTGTTGTCCGCCCATTGTTAACGGCCTTAATATTTGTCCATTTACTCCGACCGGGAAGGAAATACTTTTCAGGGAAGGTAAGCATAAAGACGGAATACTTAACACCCACAACCAACCGGTCCATTCAGGATGCTATCAAAATCCCCTAACAGTCTCTCTCTCTCTCTCTCTCTCTCTCTCTCTCATACCTCCAAAAATGGAGAACCGAGAGACTGACGATGGGGACTGATGAAACTCTCTATCGAATCATTAAGACCTTCAGAGGCACTTAAAAAATTTTGAGGCTCCCTTATACAGGGTGATCATTTCAATTTAATGAAGCTTTCTAACAACAGTTAGATTTTAAAATTCAGAAAATATCTATGTTGCCCCCCTTTCGCATGCTTATTTTGCTTATTGGTTTATCCAGCACTGGATATCTACATTAATTAATCAGCTGCAACCGTTATTGGCTCACCTTAACAACGAAGATGCACCCTTCGTCGTTAATGAAAGTCGCGGGACGTGACCCCCTTTCAAAGCCGTCGACTAACTTTGCCGGATTTATAGATTAATAAATCGCACGGCTGAATTCATTACCGCTACACGCACGGCGGAGGCCGTGAGTTTGGAAATTGCTTCGTGCCGATACTATTTTCGCGGTGGCGCGACGGGTGACCCAGGAAACGAGCATAAAAATGGCTCTGCGTGCCACCCGTCGATTCGTTCCGATTCGGGCAGGCGCTGATTTCGCCAGGGGTAGGAGAGGGCGAAAAAAAGAGCGGTGGAATAGAGGGGTGAGAGGGCGATACCACCTGGCGTCAGCCTATCGGCTCGATTATATCATCGTTTCGCGCGAGCCCACGCAAAAATATTCGATTTGCGATCGTCGGTGAAGAATCCGATACTTTTCATCGACCACTTTTTTTTTTCGACGTTTCATAATTACGTAGCTGCCGCGGAAAAAAAGAGAGCTCGTCATAGCATCGATTCGATCGGTCAATGAATTCCATTAGGTCATCCTCTCTTCCCCACCGACCATTCGACAATGGGCATTTGTTTTTTCCAGCATTCGGACCATTTCGGAGGGAACGAATTGTTTCACCAGGAGAGGAATGCCTGGAGTTGAACGAACGATTTTCTGCTAGAACTTTGGGAATAAATATTTTGGATGCTTTGTAAGTCGCGCGCCTCTGCAGCGTGAATACAGTAAGACGGACGTTTCTCGCACGCTAATCTAATAGGTACATTCACGCTGTTAATTTCAATCGTAGAAATTGAAGCTGCCGGGGGCCTGAAAGGATCTTTATGCCCGGCTCCCGTCGAGTGGTCTTACGTCGGCTAATGGCGCACAAATTAACCGTGGCTAATTAGTTCCGGAACGGCGCGGCGGTATACTTGCAGGCCTGTCCGCGCATCAGTTTACCAGTTCCACTGATCTCGCGCGGGCCGAGGTGAAACAAACTGCGCTTGCTCGTCGCTGGTCGTTACGGTCGCAAAGCAGATGCACGCGTCGCGTATTCATCCGCGGAGAAAGCCTTGGCCCGAAAGGAGCACGAAACCGTGGCCGGAGCCTGAGCCCGTTTCACCGTCGGATCGTCGTTTCTACCAAAAGGAAGATCTGCCAGCGAGGGGAGAACTCTTAGCGGTATTGGCTGGTCAGTGAATAGTACGTGGCGCGATCTGAAAGAGACTACTTCGCGAGATACAAGGAACCGCTGAAACTCCACGTACGGACGGGGTTTATTCATCGTCTCTGCCACTATCCAAGAGTAGCACACGATGCAGCCGTGCAGCCGCAGTGTTTCCAACCATTGTTCGTGATTTCGGGAGGAAGGCAAACCACGGCGAACGCAAACCATCGTCGATACGTCGGATCGGTATCCGTTTCCCGTTACCTTTCCGGTGCGCCGACGAAGAAGACCGACCGAGGGGGATCTCCGCCACGTGAACTCTCAGCGTCGTTAAGCCCGACGCTCGCTGGCGCGACTTTACGAGGGCCCGCGCGTCTGTATCCTGATCCCCAATCTACTGGCGGTGTTTTTACATTTATCCTCCATCCACGGGCATTCTTTGATTTTACGCTGTAAGACGCGCGATCCTCGGCGAAGACCCTCTCTGCATGGAAATTTCCAGACGGATTCCTATCGTTTCCCGACCTTTACGGCGGCCTCTATCAGCGACCCGTTGTATTTCATTTGAGCGGTAAGGCCCTATCAAGACCAAGAGCCCGGCGATAAATTATCTGCCGCCCTTCCCATCCCTCGCAGTCTTTCTGGCGCGATAAAGCGCATCGATCCCCAGTTTGGCGGATAAATGCTCGCCGGCCAGCGGTGCCGGCGTCCAACGACGCCTGCATCGCGGTGCTTTATTCGCGGCGCAGGCCGCTCTCGTCCGCGCTCGCCTACGTAAGCGGAACGACGGCTGTGTACGAATAAATAAACCGATATTCCAGCGACGGAATTGCAAGAATTCCAGCCGACCGGCCAAATGACGCTCGCCAACGTTCAGCAGCCACACTCTCCGTTCCAACCCCTCGGCATTAATTGTTCGACCGTGCATCTAGCCGCGCCAGGACGAATGAGATTTTCAATTCGTGGGCGCGCACGCTGGATGCCTCTTACCGTTACGGTAACATTATCATTCTCCCGGGAATTCCAGGATAATTCGTTTCGATAAAAAGAGGGTACACCAATTGGAGGCGGCTGGCGTTATTGCTAGCGGGGTAGTTTAAAACTAGAATATCACCACGTTTATCTAGCACGGTTTTTCGAGTTCCCCCCGACACTCAACCCTCTCCCGCGGAGTTTATCCCCGAGAGGTGGGATTGTCGGTGGCAGCTGACAACGCGAACGAAATAACGAGCGGATTTGCATACGATCCAAGATCTATTTCGCGTTGCAAGAGGCGGCGCAGCACTTTTTTCCCCAGGCCGGGGTTCGGCTTTTTGCTTTCAGACACCGTTCGCCGAATCGACTGGTGGCTGGCGCTCGCGGCGCGGGGAGCCGCGGGGCTCATTTGAGTGGAAACGCCGGTTCCCACAGCGCAGGCTGGACGGATGCAATTTTTTAATATTCTAGAGCGACCGGCGGTTGCAGCGAACGGAGGATGCCCGTAATCCGGGACTAAATACGACGCAACGGGGGTAATCGTTTTCGCGTGCAGCGCGGGGCCGTAATTTTTGATATTGCGACATAATGGATTATCGCGGGCTGTCGATCCGACGGGGGCCACGGTCGCCGTCAATTTCGCAAATGCGACGACCGAACGAGCTCTCGCACCGTCAAGCGGCAACGGCCGCGGTCCCATCGGCGAAATTACGAATTTTTTCATAACTCCTGGTCGGCAGAGGGCCGCTGGTTTACGCCGTAACGCTGGCAAATGTGCCTGGACGCGGTGAACGAAACGGCGCGAAACGGATGCACCGTGAAATAACAGAGGCCGCAAAAAAGCTATGCAGCTTAATTCCATTATTTAACGGAAACATAAATATCGTGGCGCGTCACGGTGAAACGCGCTGTTATTTTCTGGACGCGCGACAAAACATATTGAAAAAGGCGGGGGAACGCGCCGCGCAGCCGTTTTCTCCGGCTCCGGCGACCCACTGCCAGCGGACGTTTCGCGAATCAACGAGCGGCAAAAAGCGCTGAGAAAACAAAGTCCCGTAATCGATTTCGATTATTCATACGCTCGAGATTGTTTCTGGGGGAGGGAATTCTCCGCGCCACTCTCGCGGGTCTATCCCGCCCCTCTCTCTCTCTCTCTCTCTCTCTCTCTCGCTCGCTCGCTCGAAGATACGAACCGTTCCGGCGGCCGCGTCAATTATTTACTCGCATTCCTGCGAGGGCGCGTATCCTCTCCGGAAAAGTGCGCGCGCGGAACTGAAATCGTAATGGGACGTTTTACATTTCTTGCGACCGAATGGCGTGCACTCCAGCCGCGGTATTATTCAACGGCAGTAAGGGGACCGACTTGTAAGTCCGTGCGCAACTTTTCCGAGTTCCGAGCTCGTGGCGGCGAGAACGTCACTGCGCCGTGTGCGAGTACAGTGCGCCTGCACATCCGCGGGATGCGTCGGTTTACGAGATTAGGCCGGCTAGACGAGGGGACAGGGCACAACGAAACTTTCCTGCGTCGCGATCCCTCGCACCTCCTGACATCACCCACGCCCCTTCTATCTACACAGCCGCGTCGCTCCTCGCAGCCTCTCCGCGGGGCCGCTATTGCCCTACCTTTGCCCGTTCCTTCGCGGTAGCTGAAGGAAAAAAGAACGAACCGCCAGGCAAATAAATATGCCCCCGTATTCTTTGCCAAGGCATTGTGGACGGCGCGGAGCAGTAAAATACGGCACTTTTATTATCCCGTGAGTTTCAGCGGGGCCGAGCCACGGCCAGAATAAACTCTCGAGACGGTAAACTCTCGGGGTAAAACCTATGCGCCAAGGGGGGCGAACCGGATCGGCCGGGATCTTCGGATCTCGTATCTCCTATTTATCATACAAACTTCTCCTCATTTTTTACCGCGGCAGCGATACCCGTGTTTCAGGCGGACGTGGACGGAGACAGGGCAAGGATTTGCTGGATGAACCGAGGCTGGTCGCGAGAAGGGGTTGGAAAAATCCTGCTCGAGTATTTTCCAGGGGATGGAGGAGCGTCGGTGTTGCGGGACTTTTTGCGATTGTCGTGACCTCCTAGGCCGTGGGCGACGAGAAGAACGGGGATGGGGAAAAACGAGGGGTGGAGGGGTGGGGCAAAGAGATGGAGGAGGCGAAAACGAGGCGGAGGGCGCAAGCAAAAAGGACCACGGCGAAGGGAAACTCGGCTGGACTCTCGTTAATAACTGGACTCGACTTGATTATGGTCGCCACGGGCGCATTGGCCGCTTTAGCCTTGGCGGTCGCATCGAACGAGGCCGGCCGCTAATGGGGCGGATATGGATGAAAAATTATCTCGGCTTAATGCGCGCCTCCGTTTTTCGTTATTACCTGGGCTTTAAGGTTCCGCTGGGAGGATCGCGTCCAATGGGCGCATGGAGAGGGATGATACCCTGGCCCTTTGCTCGTTTGTAAGCACTCGGCTCTAATTTATTCGGCGATTAAACGTTTGATCGCCGAGCCTGACCCCGTTACACGCGATTCCATTAGAACAGGCTGCACGGTTGATTTCTAACGCGACCGCCGGAATAAACTGATTCATACGATCGTCCACCGGATCGCGTTATTCCATTACATTATTTGTGATGCGAATCGAGGTGCATTGTCGAGCTGGCGATACTGGGTGCCTGATGAACTGGTGGGCTCAATGTTCTCGGGAAGGTGGGTGAAATGTGTGGAATAAACATTGATCGGTCCGTTGCTCGATATAGTTTCTCAAAGCTTAAAGGTGCAAATCCACGACCGGACAAAAATATCGTAGCTTACACGAGACTTTAAATTCTTAGGACAGATATTTCATTGTTCTATTATTCTTTAATTCTTTTTCCATTAGTTTTATGAAATCAGACTCTCGCGAGACAAGTCTCATGATATATTTTCAAAAATCTCTTTTCTCGCGACTGTTTCCATTCTTTACTTTTAATCGTTGCTGAGACTTTTGTGTTGTGATAGAAAAGTCTTATGTAAAATCTCATCGTTGATTCGCACCTAAATAAGCCATTCGTTAACACGTAAAATAATTTCAGCGGCATGGTTGGGCAAAATTTTCTTCGAAAACAACGTGCCCCATCGAGCGGAATCTACTCCACACTTTCCACCCCGTTTTCCCCGAGGGATCACCCCCGTGCACCACCGATTCCCCAAAGAACCTGCACACCGGTGTAGGTTCATTACAGCGAAACGGAGCTGGTACTCGCCACGCAACAAAGACCGCGGCCGCGGTTCTTACGCTCGAGAGCATATCGGCGAAAATACAGGCGAATAAATCGGCCCCGTTATCGGTGAGCCCTGTCAATGGGCAGAGGTGAAGTTATATCGGCGCGGGGCCGTTGCACCCTCCGCAACGTTCACAGAGGCGAGCCAGCGCGATAACGATGCAACAGATTCCCATCGATGACGCCGAGAGTACGTAACCGGTGGCCGTTCGGTGAGCACACCGACCTTCCCAGCTGATCGACCCGCAACTACGATGTTCCGGAGATTACGGGATACTCAATTAAGGGATTCGGTATCATAGAATTCGAGAGCTTCGGATTAAGGACGCTTATCGCCGGGAGTAACTCCGGATTATACAGCAGAGTGGCCGCCTCAGCCTGCGTGCCGAATCCTATCTACTCACCGCGACTCGCGAATAATAACCGAGGATATAGCTGGTGGCTGGTACCTGGACACCGAGCTCAAAGAATTGGAAAACGGAGAATCTGGGAAACGTAGAATCACCGAGCTATCGTCCCTTGGAAACGTGTACGCGCAGACTAGCGACTTGCGAGGCGATTTTATGGGTGGATGAGACGAAAGTAACGAGAAACAGCGCGCGATAGAACGCGAATTTATGGAGATAACATTTAGCGACAGTCCGATGATTCGGCCGCAGCAGTGGAAATCGAACACGATAAATGACCACTCCCCCCCCCCCTCCTCCTCCCGCGAACGGACGCGTTCGATTTCGGTCATCTAAAAAGGGCACGTGCTAATCCAGTGGCGTATGATTTGCGTCCTGTTGCCGGCGGTAACGCTGCCGGTCCCGTAATTAGTAATATCTGATTAACTAAACCGTCCCCGGAATCGGATTAAATGAAATCGCGGAGCAAATCGTGGTAAGCTCGTAAATCAGCTTACCCAGCTGCGACTTGTCCTTTATTCATTGTGTTTACGCTTGTTTCCCGCTACACTCTACATTTACTGCCTATTGGCCCGACGGCGATAAATATCGCCGTTTTACCGGACCCGTGCCCCGCTCACGACCTTTAATGTTCCCCGAGTATTTCAGCTAAATCACCAAGGGAGCGCGCGTTACGTCATCCACGCGAGTCGTTCGGTTAAGTATCGGGAGGGTCGACGAATCTTTCGATCTGCTCCAACCACCCCCGAATCGTTCCCCGTTCGACTCCAGTTGTTCGGATAAGTGGGGAGAAACAGTGCGATAAATCGGTAGGAGAATGGCTATTCGATGCTGGGGGAGAGATAGTTACACCTTGCAAACGAATTGATGAAAGAAAACGGGGTTGAAGGGCACGGAAACGCGGTCATCTACTCCAAAAGCAGAACTAATCCAAAATATAAGGAAGACGTCAAGGGGAAACGAGTTTCCAAACACAAAGATTTTTAGTAAATTTTAATTTCGGCGCAATGGTTCGGTCAAAACCATGATTTTGACCGAACCATTGCGCCGAAATTAAAATTTACTATCAATTATTACGGTCGAAACTAAAAATTCATTTTGTTAACAAAGATTTTTAAATACGATAGAAAACAGTGCACGACTAACGCGGTATTATTGTCAACACCTTCAATCGAAAGAAAGTCAAAGCCAACCCAGAAAGGCTTCGAAAATGCCCAAGCATTTCGTTCAACCTCCAGTTATCGTGGATGAAAGCGGTACAGCGAACTCGTGAGATACACTGACAGTACGAAAATTGATACCCTTGTTTTAGCTACTAAACTCATTCAAACCCCCCTTAATTTACAACTTCACTGTACCCCTTTCCCGTTCCACGCATTCCCCTACGATAACACTACTTAATTCACTCGGAACCCTGTATATTCACCCTTGATCGCTGGTAATATCTTCTAATAGAAGTGCGGGAGTGGTCGGAAGTCTGTCCCACAACCACGCCTAGCGATAAGACCGTTGAAGGTCGAGGCATCCAACCGAAGTGCGGATAGCGTGCCCGATAAAGGGAGAATTTCGGAGAGAATCGGACTCACCGATCATCGTAGACGAAGCCGGCTTGCAGGGTGTTGCAGTAGAGGGCCGTGGCGACGAGGGCGCAGGCTACGGCTAGGATATCCATGTCACATCGTGGCGAGGACGGTTGCGGCGGCAGCGATGTCGACGGTAGCGGCGGCGGCCTCTTAACTTGTTGCACGTCCGCGGGCCTTCCTCCTCCACCACCTCCACAGCCCCTCCTCCTCCACCTCCTGGCTCCAGCGGCTCGTCGTACGGCGGTCGAGACGTCCGCCGGACGGTCCAGCGACCGCCGCTCTGACGCCTGCCCGGATGTATCTCGCCCGGGACGAATGTCGCTGACACGTCGCGAGAAACGAGCCAGTAATCAAGCCGCAGCCTCGTCGCGCCGTGACGCGCGGCGACGAAGGGGCGGATAGTCCGAGTCGTCGCGGACAGGGCGAGAGCACGGGCCCAGGTACCCTCGCGAGGGTCGTTCGTAGTGTCGCTCGTAGATGGTCGACTCCGGCGTCAGAGCGCAAGGGGATCCTGGTGGCTGGACATCCGTGCTGGACTCGTCGAGCCTCCAATCCCGAAGCACGACTCCGCCGGGCGATCTGTGCTGGGTCTACCGTTTCACTGACGCTACCGGTCCCGCTTACCCCCTGGGAGCCGAGGACCGTCTCTAAACGCGACACTACCGATGATATCACACGTCCAATTGCTTGCGTTCTCCACCGAATCACTGGTCGATGCTACCGACAAACCGGGACCGCGCGGTACGGCGAACCGAGACCGAAGCAGCGAGCCGTGCGACGTTCAGAGTTGAGCTGGCGTAGGCAACGGTCTCAACAGATTTAGATTTCTCTCGAGCGACGCTGATCGTTTGTTATTGCCAGAGGCCGGCCGAGGTGGGCGCGCGGCTTCCCGAGCATCGAGACCGATCTGTCTCTGTACTCGGCGGATGCCAGCCGCGATGCTTTCGCCGCTAGGCAGGATCGAGGTTTGATCGTGGGTGATACGGCGGAAGACACTAACGACGACGAACGGCGGATCGGTGGACGCGCTGTACCCGCGACGCGGCGCATGTTCCGAATGCGGAACGCCAACTGTCGCGCGCCCCTCGAGGACGAGCGCTTTATACGAACGGGAGACGGGCATCGATCGGACGGGCGCTTGCGCTTGCCCGCTCCTCTCTGCTCGTCCTCTCTCCTCTTCCTGCCTCCTACACACACCGCGCAACCTCCTCTTCCTCCGATCTGCTTCCTGGTCCTCCTTCGCCCCCACTTCTCTCCTCCTCTCCGCAGGAGCAGCCTTGCTTCCTCGTATCCGCGAGCGGCCGCCAGCACTACGCCGACCACGATCACGACCACGACCAACGGACCGGATTAACCGCAACCCCGGCGACGATGCTGACCGATCGCTGCGCTTTTCGAGAATGACTAGTCAAGGCCGAGCACGGGCTGCCATACGCGCGCACGCTAGCCTTGAGCAGGCGGCCTTGTCCAAGAACAGATGCATCGTGGGGTTAGATCGTTGCTACTGAATGACGACGGTGACGCGGAGGATGGAAGGAGATTGGTGCACCCGGTTCTGGCTAGTATCTCGAACATATTCGCGCGCTATCTCCTTCGATCTCCCCTTAAATCACCTCCGGTGGTTATCAAGTGAATATGTCCTGTAAATCGGCAGTGGGATCTCCACGCGTCTCGTTTAAAGCACGTGTCCCGGTGATAAGAGAGAACTAGGGATGAGATAGGGTCTGTAGACAACGGGCGTTAAACGGATCCCGAGATTTCTTTGCCGTGGAACACTTGTGCCCGGTACAGCAGCATTAAACGCGTTTCCTGAGGCTTGTAACCCTGCCACGTCGTTGCTGCTGTTTCAGTCCCGCGCTCGCTCAAATTACCACGATTAATCACTATAGTCGCGAATAATTAATTGCGCGCAAGGGGCTGCGTGAAGCGCGCATTCATCACCAGTATTGTTTTAACCGTGCCAGTTACGGCCGGTGATAGTACAGTTAGTCGCGGCGTGTACCAAGGACGTTCCCGTGGAAATTACAATTAATAAAATGAGCAGAAGTCGCGTTTCACCGCCGGTAATGAGATATTCATCCGCCCCCTCACGCGAAACTTTTCTGTTTGCCGTTTCACTTTCACCTCCCCTCCCACCCGTTTTATCGCGTTCGATTCGCATCGCGGCACGCTCGACAAATATTGAGGAACGCGACGGGACGTCGCTCCCCTGACGATTGACGGGAAACAGCGGTGGGTGGTGAAACGAGCCGGAGGAAAAGAAGCCCGAATCACCCGTAATCAAGCTGCCTGCCACTTAGCCCCGGGTCGCATAAAGCGGGACGCATGGATGTCGCGGGGGCCCGATCGGAAGTCGCTGGAGGTCCCGGAACGAGGCACGGGTAAACAATTCCGCGCACGGAATGGGCAGCGGCCGATTATATACGAGAGGGGAGGGCGAAGGGAAGGATCGTGACCATGGACGCTACGTAGGTGTATGTATTACGGCGCGCGTACACCAACCGACCCTCCACCCAGCCCTCTGCGTCCTAACCTTTGTCCACCGTCTTCCGTTTCCACGTACCCTCGATGCGGGGATCGCTCGTGACCGCCGGCGTTGGTGACGAGCCACGGATCGTTTTCCATCCCCCAGCGACAGAGAAATACCAATCGGCCCTCCGGGCGCCGCGAACGTCTCGTGTGAAACGCGCGTGCCCGATCCCGATAACGATCTCGTAATCAATTAGACAACGAGTGCGTTTCCCCGTGGCCTCGGAAGGCGGAAAGGAAAAATGTTACTTTCGTTGGGGGAGAAAAATATTACTTTCCGGCGGGCAGTAATGTAAGCGGGAGCGGAGGGGTCGGGGCGCGGACATCGCGACGGGGCACGCCACGTCGTGGCGGAGCGAGAGAGAGGACGGTGTATCGGGGGCTACGGCGAGCTGGCGGCAGAGGGATGTGTGCGGCTGGGCTACCCTGTTATTTGTCCCACGCGCTGGCAGATTAAGATAATGGGCTAATGCGGACCCTCCGCGGCCGTGCTGTTGCTGGCGACCGATGGTGGCGGCCGGACATCAGCGTGTCGGCGGGGAAGGAAGGGCAGAGATACGATGACCAGCGACCACGCGATCCTCCCGGACAAGCTCGGTTATACGCGCCTCGTTGCGAATTATCGTGCGAACCAATCGCGGGGCATGCGACCCCCGGGCCTCGGACCTCCAACTCGCTAGAGAAACCGAATCGACGATTGTTACGTCACACGACGCGCCTATTACTACGCACTACGCGTACCCAAGGCGGCACGGGGTAGCGCGTCGCGTCTAGTTCACGGGGGACAGCCAGGGCATTGATTTCCATCTACTTTACCCTGCCCAGGTGGACCCAGCGGCAGGACGTTATTTCATAGGACTGCCCACCACCTAGCACCATGTTATTTCCAGGGAAATCAGAGCGGCTACCATGGAGGGTTGTTTTACTATCCCTTCACCGATGTCACTCGTGTTTGATAGAACAAGCAGGAAGGCTAGCCTCGCTGCGCGAAGATCTGAATATGAATGCAAATCAAAGGGATAATTTCAAGTGGCTGTACGCATCAAGCACGGGTGGACGGGCCGATTCGTTCGTAATCGACGACGCGGTTTCTCAATTATTTGCAGCCACGCTGGAAATTGAACGTCATTTGATTTCGCTGGAAGGAAATTAATTCTGATGCGGCCGGGACCGATCGTATGCGCTCGAACGTAATCTGGGTTACGCTCCGGGGGGGAAGGGGAGAGAATGGAGGGCGATTGGGGAGGGAAAAATAGGGGGAACAGGAGAGAAGGGACGACGACGGATTTGACGGTTTCGCCGGTGATAACCGGCGCTGTAGCGATCCTACCTGTTACTTCGTCCCAACGGCTTTTAGACGGCGAATCGCTACGGGAAATTTCGCGCAGACCAATTTTCACGGGGATACAGGCGGCCGCGACACCGCGCCTGTCGGTAAAAAATCAACCAACCACAAAATCCTGAGTACGCGACGTGAATTGGGCTCGTCAAAATCACGAGAACTCGTCGCGTAAATTCCGAAGGACAATGGAGGCGATTTCTGCAGAAATTTCTATAAATGTCCACGGGTCCGGTCGAAAATATTATTTCCAGCGTCCCATCGAACGGCCATCACCGCCCTCCAACGTCGATCGAATCTTCCGCGATATCGCTCCGAAACGGTCCGCGTATCTCTCGTTGACGCTATTATATCGGGTATCCGCGTTTTTAATCGGCGAATTGCTCGGGCGAACGAAAACCAGAGAGGGAGAGAGAGTCGCTCTCGGTAACCGGTATGAACGGTTAGCGATTATCGATCGACACTGGAGTTTTCGACGTGTCGGCGCGAGGAGGAGCGGAGGAGTGATCCCAACCCCCGGCTCGCTATCGAAACGGCCGCGGCGTTACCGCGTTGCCGAGATTTTTCCGATATCCGTGCCGCGGGGGCTGCGCGCGGAAAATTCAACGCCATTATCCGAGCACGCTGCCGCCGGGACAGAGTCTGTCCCGTGTACGCGTACGCCCGCCGCTGTAACTACACGCTGAATGTTGTTAACAACCGGTATCAAGAGTAGATTCAACACGGCCGCGGCGAAATCTACGAGGCCTTGTCGCTGACACGGCCAGCGGCGAGCTGGTGTCCCCCCTCGAGGAGCTCGGAAACGCCGCCGACCGGGGCCGGATCCTGCGTCGAGGGGGCACGTACCATCGAGCCAGCGTCGAGATCGACAACGAAACTCGATTTATAGTTTCCCGGCGAACCCGACAGGTGTTTGAAAAATACGTGCCCCGACAAGGCAACCCGTTGCCAGCGGTGCTTCGCGCCACGTCGAGCCTAGACATTTTCCAAATCGCATAAAGCGGCCCCCGTGAGCCTCGACACCGTGCACGGGAATCGCGTCACGCTAACACGCCTCCCGTGTTTACTCTTCCCTGTCGCCGACTGTCCAACGGATGAGCTTCAACGTGTTCCTCTCCACTTACCGTAGGTACACCTTACGTCACGCGTGGAGATCGTAGCACAGGTTCCTGCGATCCGCAGCTCGCGTTTTAGGGAACCCGATGAGGCTGGACGACCATGATCATGGTCTTGTCCAGAACGCGTTGGGACTTTCCCCCTTATCGAATCGCAGGACCGTTGCAGATCTATCGTTTTTATATAAGATCGTCAAGAACTTAATACAGTAATTCCCCGTTATGAGTCCGACGAACGGGGCTGGCGGCGGACTCATAGTGGGTTGCGGACATGATTCTCTCTTTCGTACCCGACGGTAACTTCGTGTCTGACTCTTTCGTTTCCTCTCGCTCTTTGTCCGGTTCTCTCACTCTCGTCCGTAGGCTTCCAAGAAATGGTGGGGATAGTCGCCGGACTGTCAACGGGGGAAGAAAACGGACTCTTAACGAGGAATTACTGTAGAACTGATTGCCCGGACTTAGTGGGGCTAGTTCGGTACAATGCTCCGACTAGAAACCTGCGGAAGCGATCCCTATTCGATTCCAGATTGCCGGTGTATAATTATTGGGCAGTTGACCCATTGAATAGAGCCATGGGGAGTGCGAATGAATTAATAGAACACTTTGGTTTATTTACCTGTTCACTGAGCTCAATGCGCACCCAGTTACAGAACCGTCTTCCGTAGCGTTAATGTTAAAAACTCTCTGATTTATGTTATTGTAACCTCCATTTTGTATTTTTAGGGGTTTTTCCGTTCATAGAAATAAATAAATAATAATAATAATAATAGCGAGAATAGCTAGGTGTAACTTCAATCGAAGCGCTGAATCTCATTATGAGCTTTAAGGAAGTTCGCTTAAAGAAAGGGTGCAAGGTATAAGGCGTCCCCCTACGTTCTTTCCAACGCCCTTGCCTCGAGGCTTGTTTACTTTACGCGTGAATGCGTTTGACCCAGTCCCCTATTTCCCTTCCAACCGTCGTGCATGCGTGGTAGGTGGAATGAGGAAGAGGGTCAGCTCGGCGAGGCGTTAAAGCGAATAAGTTGGAGCGACGAGACAAGTTGGCCGAAAAGTCGTGGAAAAACAGACCCGTTCGCCATACTTGGGGTGGTGTAGAGTGACTGTCTCGCTCCTCGGGCATCTCGCTCGGTCTCCATTCATCCCATTGAGGAATGCACGCGAGCCTACATCGGAGCGCCGTGGACAGCTGTTTCGATGAGTTCTGCCGTCGCGATCCGACTGCGCCGCTTTCATTGGCTTGTCCCAGCGATTGAAATGTGTTTACCTGATTGTCCGGTTAATTACGAGCGCGCTATATCTCTGCCGCGTATGTGTAGAAAGTCGATCGCGGGCGCAGGAATGCTCGCCTACAATGCTTGGTGGAACGAAGGTGCTGGTGGAAGGAGCTCGATTTCACCGTATTAGCTAAACCGGGAGATTTGAAGAGGGCTGGGCCTGGGATATAATCGAGGAAGGGCACGGTTAAAACCCTGCTGCTCGCAGGGATCTTCCTTTTCACGGCTTTCTCCTCGGTCTTGGTTATACTCGGACGCACAAAGAGCCCGCCTCCCTCTTTTCGCGCGAGCCGATATTTCATCGCGATTTTCCGCACACTCATCGTCGCTCGTTGAGGTCGTTGGCCCCCCCCGGTGTTCGACGAACAAATGCCTTCAGCTATTCTCCGGCTGGCGAGAAGGGGAACGCGTCGATCGTGACTCGGCGACGCCGGTGCTCGACTACGCCACGGAAAACCGAACAAACGAGGGACACCCCGGTTCGCTGGGAATCGCGCGCCCACGGCGGATCCTAGTGAAAACCAGCCGGCTACGGTGACTATTTCCACCTCACGTTTCCAATTTGCGTTCACGCTCTCGCTTGTCTGGATGCCAGGCGAATGGACGCGCGACAAAGGAGGCGATTCTTGTTTGTTGCCGCAAACTGCTGGGAGCACATCAGCAACCGTACAGTGCTCTACGATCCGCCAGATGATGTCATTCGTTCACCAAACACGAGGATCTCTACCGATTTTTCTGAGAGGTTCGACTAACGGTCTGTGATGAACTATAACGCGGTCAACTAATCCGCCTATCGGGGAGCGCGCGTCACGGTGCGATTAGTACGGCCTCGTTACAGCAAGAGGGTTAATTAATTTCCTGGCGAAATTTAATTAATCGAACGGCCGAGAATTTATTTCCTGAGCCGCAGGGCGCGGACATCCGGCAGGGACCATCATCCCGATATCGTTCGATTGGCGCGCGCTCTGTCGCCAATATCGTTTCGGCATCGTAGGCGAGAGGAAAAAAGACGCGAACGCGATCGAGGGGCCGAGTGGGTGGGAAGTGGAGATTGCGAGAAACCGCAGTTGCCAGCGAATCGCATTTTGTTCCGTGGAAAGTTTTCCGGTTACAACGGAGACGCAATAGCGTGAGGGGGGGGGGGGGTTGGCTATCCCTGCAGGAGGAACAGCCCTCTCTAACGAGTGGTGTAAAATGCCCTAAAACGATTCCGGTAATCGCCAGTCGAAAATTCTATAAGGCAACACGAGCCCAACCCCCTATCCACTCGTTCCACGTTCCCGTGGCTTTACAACAGCTGGTCCAGTCGAAAACTCCGACGGGAAAGTGGTGCTCCAAAGGGGAAACTGTGGGCTTTGCGCTCCCACACACCGGCCCCGCTCCGAGCTTGTACGCGAGCGACTGCGTCGAAGCCGGGAGGCAGAGGAGAAAAGGAGAAAAGGAGAAAGGGGAGAAAAAGGAGAAAGTAGGTGGCGAGGGCGGAAGGAGGAACAGAGAGACCAAGAGATGGCTCAGTTTCCATCCGAGCTCGAGAGCGAGGCATTGTTCGTCAGTGGACGGATAACCGGAGCAAAGGCTGATATGTAAGGGAGGGGGTGGGGCGAGGAGGGAGAGAGGGGCGAGGGTAGGGAAGGTAGCCGATTAAACCATTCCCTCCCCCGAAGCAACGACTCGCCCACCTCGGGCTCCTGTCCCTTCTTCCTCCGGCATTGTCCTAGCCGAGGCAAAGTTTCGGCCATCTGCGACTGCTTGCTTGTCTTCTCCTCTATGTCTTTGTCGTTCGACCGAGTGTAACAAAGTTGGATGCAAATGTGCCCGGCAAAGGAAAGCCATCTCCCAATGGAGAGGACGGAGTTTCGTGGCTTTCTTCTTGCCGGCACGTCCGACCATTCTTCTCGGTGTACAAGCCAAAGCGGCGACTAATGCCGGACAAAAGTTCGAGGGGGACGCGTGGGCTGCGAGCGAAAAAGCCGCCGCCGCCGCTCAAAGACGATTTTCAGCGCGCGGCACGGAGGAACAAAGGGGTGCGTTTAATTAAATTTCTGAGACCAGCCGCGGCGGAACGGGGAGCGTGTAAATTGGGGGGGCCTTGAATCGCCAGCCAAAAGGAGCTTAATGAATAATGCCGGTGCGTTTAAAAATTAACGTCCGAGCTGGATCCTCCGGCCGCGCTCCGGCTTCAAGTAGAATAAGACCGGGCGCGGACAGACGCTGGGAGCGTGGAGGCGCGCGTGGCGCACGTGTCTAATTAAACGATTCGTTCGAAAGGCGAGAAATTGCGCGGCAAACGTAACAAATTCTCGGTCTCGGAGCCTTGACGTTATTACGTACCTCGAAGTGGTTGTGGAACGGGGGAACGGGGGGAAGAAACGAGACACGGCGACGGGTCGCAGAGCGAGTGGGACGAAGAAGAACGGCGTCGCGAGCTACGAGGGGAGGGGAATGGGAGAAAGACGGACGAGCGAGTGTCGCGTCGCTCCGAGCAGCAGGCTCGACTTGTTGAGCACCATCTGTCGTTGTGTCTCCACCTTTCCATCCCTGTCTAAACCGTAAAAACTCATATCTTCCGCACTAACGTACTCGCAGCCAGGGTCCCCGCGTCCTCGTGAAGCGGTCACTGAGCCTGATGTAGATAAAATACGACCCCAGCAGTCGTTTCGGCGGTAAAAAAATGTAAACAACCGGCAGCTGACGCCACTCGTGCACAGCCCCCGCGTAAGGTCCGTTGTTTTCGAACCGCGCAACGAGTGGCGGCCACCCCCTCGCCCGGCGATGACTTATCCGCGGCTTTTTGGTGGCCGCTGTGCTAACGCGCTCGAGGGTGGGAATAAAGAGGCACGGTAGCTGCGAGGGGCTGGTCGAATAAGAGGGAAAGCGGCCAACTGAGGGGGACGGAGAAAGGAACGCGGAGTCAATTGCTCGCGTAATAGGATTCCGTAGTTCCCTGTTTACCCTGTAAAACTTGCACCGAAGAACGCTCATGCACGGAGAATCACTTTCTCTGATTACGCAAAACTTTCTGCAATTTGTTGTCGCTCCCAACCCCCTTGGCCTTCGTTCTCCGCCGCTTCTGTTTCCCCCGTTTCCATCACGACGGAACAATTAACGCGGATAATCTCGGTGTAACGCGCGCAGCGTTGCTTCCCGTTTCGGAGCAGCTTCCACGGGGAACAGCAGCGTAGAAAATTCAAGTTCCCTCGCTCCGTGAATGTTCGCCGGACGAAAGTTCGTCGTGCCTCCCCGATTGTCCGTGTCCAGTATACCGAAATTCTCGCCTCGAAGCGACCGAGCGCACGCGGACTTCTTCGATTTCCACTGAAATTCTATCGACCAAGAACCATTCGTCATAACGTGACTCACGAGGTTAGGCGAATTCTGATCCTCCGATATCCTGTTTCCGCGGCGTGAGCGGGAGAGGCGACGATTCCCTGTACCGTGGAAAATTCGATACGGTTGCACGACGGAGCCGTTTCTTAGGTGTAACCTGCACCGATAATGGTCAACGTGTAACGTCTATCGCGCTCTCTGTACGCTCTAGATAGTACGGGCGAGCCACTCAGCCCGAAGGTGGTGCGCCGAGTCTCGTCGAGTTACTCGTAACTGGCGGATGTCATTTCAATCCACTATTCGATTACGTCGTCTCACCTTACCCTGCCCGCTGAGTAGCTCGTTAACCGGTTGCTCCTTTTGTTGCGCCACGCTTCTCGCTGTGTCCCTGTGCCCTGGATGATAATCCACCGGCGACAGACCTTTCGAACCGTGGAAAAGTGGCGCGCGACGAAATTGCCCGGCGAGTTAGCGAAATCGCGTTATCGCGCGAACGACGTGGCCCCTTAATCGCGGGCCGATTTTCACGGTAAACTCGAATGTTTAAATCACGCCCCGCTGCCAAAGCTTGAATCGTAACCAGCAATTATGCAAACGTTTCCCCTTCGGTCCCATTTGCCACGTGTCCATCCGTATAACTGACACCGGGGGACGGTGGAACCGCCTCTATTTACCCCTTTAACCTCGTCTCTCTTTCTAACCCTCTGTTCCTACCCCCTTTCAACCGTCCCTACGTTTCCCGCGTCTATCCGTCTCTACCTATCCCTGCCAATGAGTACGTGTCAGGGACCATGAGATCCTTCGGCCCATTAGTGTCCATGCGTACCGATTCCAAGATCGAGTGGCGCAACACGGAGGCCACTCGGCACAAATGAGCCTGTCGCGTCTGGATAATACCGAGCGCAATATTCGGCCTGTCGCGATAGATCATTCCACGCGCACACGCGCCCGTGTCCACAGCCAGGCGACGGCACACGCACGCTCATCTCTCGAGCGCAGCGAAACGCAAAATATCGTCCAGCGAGCACGCGATCGCCCGTCGACCAGCCGGAGGCTTCCAAGCGAGGCCGCGATCCCGTCCACTGGCCTCGTCTGTTCGATGACGAACGATACCACTTGCGATACAACTGCCCGAACGGGTCGCGTTCTGTGTAAAAGGAACGGAGGAGACCGGCGCTGGTGGGCCAGTTTTTCAGGTTTTGATTTTTAATAAATTATGTGGGCGAAACATCATTAAACCGGTTAGTATATTTGATAGGGCATACATTTGGCTATCTGAATGAATTATTAATGTTGACTCAATGTGACAACGATTAAGGTGTTTTAATGTTTTTCTAACACCTTCCATGATGGTGAACCAGCCCCATGATCGGGGTTGGTTTACTTACAGTATGGGGTAGGTTGACTATATGTAGGTATAATCAGGTAAGAAAATGTTATAAGTAACTTATCTCAGTGGTAATAAAATAACAAAATGTCACAAGAGTTGTTTCATTATAAAATATTAATTTCTTTCTTTCATGTTTCAATAATAAGCTGAACATTTTTTCAACTTGAACATTAATTATCATGTATTTATAACATAGTGTAACGTTTAGGGTGGTTATCCACATTTCGCCCTAACGAAAGGGGGTAGAGATCTGAAATCTCTCAGTGTTTTTTTAGGCAAAGAGCATTGTTTGGTACGCATAAATACTAAAATTGGTGCTGAGGTCGTTTCCCTATGCTTACCCGGCTAGATCCTTTAAACAAAAAATAAGAACAACATAATAACAATTTAAAGCTTATTAGTCAACCAGCCCCGACCGATCATTTTGACTTCAATAATCTATACAACCTTCAATTATTTATGTACAAACAAAAATAGTATGTCAATAGATCGTCTAATAAACAAACTTTAATATAGTCCCTTAACATTTATTCTATTGTGACTATATAGAGCGTGAAAAAATAAAATCTTTAAGAAAAAATATTTACTTACGTAGTCAATTTTTCGACAAACGCTGATAACTGTTAAAAAACGTGCGATCGTTGGGGCGGACATAAATGCATGGCATATTAGAAGTGACTTCTTTCTACAGTGAATGTTTCCGCAGTAGAGCATATATCGGTGCAAAGTTATTAACAATTAGCCAACCTGCCCCTTGAGACAACCAGCCCCGGTCTCCCGTATAAGAGACTACTAGAAGCAGTAGCATCCGAAGAGGCCAAATATCCATCCAAAATAAGTCCCAATCACTCGCCAAGCAAAACAAGGAAACGACTAACTACCCGCGTCTACTTCCAAATACTTCGCAAATGAACTCCCGGAAGATGGTATCGATGGGATTTAGCCGGTGGTATTGCGTTCGTTGGCCTTACGAGGAGGATACATGGTACCCGGAGCGGAGTGCGCTTAAAGTAACGCTCGATCCGTGCCGTTTCGTTCTCGTGGAGAGATCGAGTCGCGAGCCGGTTCGCTCCGAGCGCGATTCTTCGGCCGTTTACGGCTAACGTATCCGACGCACGTAGCGTGTACGTGACATGTCCCACCCTCGCCCAACCCCATCCGCCGTGCTCGTCCACCGTTTTTCCTTCCGTTGTCCCTCTGCCTGCACCCTCCCCCGGTGCCCAAGCTGCACGAGTCATTTGCTACGTTCGACGGGACACGAGCTAGCGCCGAGTACGACGACGGCATCCCGGCCAGCCGGTGCGTGAAAAATCGCGCTCCCTTTATACAACTACGCAGATTCCTTCCGCCATTTCGTCACCCCTCGGCGACATCGCGGCGACATATGGCCAGCCTCGGCTGGCAGGCTCGCGCCTCGAATACGTCGAATACCTCGAACCGTGGTAATGCCTGTTCACGTGTCGACGAACCCTGACAGGAACACGGATACCGCTTCCGTGTACACGTCGGGAGCCATTAATAACTCCGGCTGATACGTTTCGACGATTATTTCGACGATAATGTTGTTCCACGGCAAGTTAACCAGTTAGCTGGCTCTGGACACGCGTGGCTAGCTCCTCGGTCAATTGTGCCGAGAGTTGGGCGCCGATTAGGATAACAGTGTACCCGGGGAATGCCTGTGATTGCGAGGGAAAGAGAAGCGGCCGTCGAGGTGCAGATTCGAGGAATGAAAGAAGCTGGCCGCGGTATCGAGACGGGGGTGAATTATTCTTGCCCCGTTAATGATATTAATCGGGGGGCGCTTAGGTGACGGGGCGAGTTCGTAATAGCTCCATTATGGGGTCGAAGCGTGGAGGTAATTGGGCTGAACGATATCGGGTACACGGACTTTTGGCATGCGGTGAGGCATAGCCAGTCGGGTAATCCGGTAGGCCTACGGCGGTGTGGTTTGCTCTCGAATATTCTCGGTATCTCAACTAGCGGATAGCGGGGGCGTCTATACGTCATGTCGCGGCTGGCTGGAAAGCCCAGGAGCATCGCGTCGCGACGCGGCCCCGAGCCGCGGCGCTCCTGGCTGGCTGCAAGGCTGTTTCGTGTATTAACGACACCCAGCCGGCAAGGAGCGATAGGGCGTAAGCCGTGAAATATTGAAATGGGATTTTTCCGTCCCCCCCAGGGAGGAGCTCGGTCCACCGACCGACGCCCCCGACCTACACGGAAAATGGGAATATAATGCGATTGGATGAACACCTCGTCCCCGCAGCCCAGCGGCCCCGTACGAGCCGACGTAATGTCGTCGTTGTATCAAGAAAATTCCCTATTCCAGCCTTATCGCGACACGCCATGCCCGTTACGACAAACACCGGCCCGCCAGTGAACGGCGTGGTCAAATAATTCGTTCGCAGTCACACCGGTCGCCGCCGACCCTCCACTGTGCTTCGTGACTTTGATCCCGGTCGAATTTAGCAGATGTTGAAATTACAGGGAACATGTATTTACCGATCTGGGGTCGGGGGGATGCTGATAATATTGACGTGCTGATAATATTGGCGGAGCAATCGGTACAAGGAACTCGTTAAAGCTGAAATGCGTCCATATTCAAATTTACCCTGAGCTGGTCGATGGAGCTTACCCCGTGGCTCGAACAAACTGTTCGGTTTTGGGGGAAAAAGCTGCAGAGGCACGGCCATGGCCGCGTTGACGGTTAAAGCGCGATGGCGTTACATAAAATACATCCAACATCTCCCGCAGATAGGAAGGCACTTTCGTTGGTCCGTGGCGGGGGCCAGGAGCCACCGCTCCGCTAGTATTTTTCGCACCATTATCGCGGCTTACCGTGGATCTCCGGCTGGGCTTATCGGCGCCGAACATCGCCGCGTTATCAGAGCCAACCACGTAACTTGCCCGCCCCCCCCCCCCCCCCCGATTATTTTCATTGTTAGCAGCAGGGACCTAAGTTCTCTTTTATCTCGTATGATTTGCTGCGGAGGATCTACAAGGTCGCCTACGACTCTCTACAGACTCCTATTTCTTTCACCTAGCTGCGCTGCGCCGAGGAGTGAGATAAGAGCACGACGCAGGGCTGAACGAAGTTTTAGTAAAGGCGAGAAATTTTCGGGACAGTGATAGGTCTCTTCCGCGCCGCGGAGCGTTGCCCGCGTCGCCGCTACGGCCGCGAGCTTTTTAGCTAAATGAAATTATCCGTGACGAAATGAAACGCGAGCTATGCGGTTCATTCCGCGCGGGAGCGATTGGACGGGCTCGATCCGTCGCAACGAGGCGGCCCTGGTCGAGGCATATCGGTTCGATGATCGAAACGACCGCGTCCGCGTAATTCGTAATTGCGGTCGGCGGTCGCGGCTTCGACGCTGCGGAATAATTCACGCGCGAACGGGTCAAGTTTTATCGAAGCGGGATGCTGGGGTGGGGGTGGTCGGGCTCCTACATCCTCCACGCCTGCCGAACGGCGGAGCGCTCCACGCCGAGGGCCCTGTTCACCGTAACTCGCCGGTTGGCGCTGGTTTCGCGCTTGATTCGTGCCGGCGAGCGGGCTAAAACGCAAAGTTATTCGGCCACCTTGCCAAATAGGCGATCTAAATGCGCTCAACCGAGCAGAAGTGGTAATACGTTACCGGTTATTGCCGGCGGCAGCATCTTGCCGAGGGGCCACCCTCTCGAGAAGTCGTTCAAGAACGCCCCGGCTAGAAGTAAGAGGGAGAGGGTAGGGGCGGAGGGCACGGTATGATGCACTGGGGGGCCAAATATGCCGTGGCACCGCGAACCGCCGGCGATTCCGAGCCGTGGCAGAACGCGAGCGCGTCAAATTAACCGCGAGATCCTTTCCACGGTCGGTTTGATAGCGGGTCGGTGAATTTTTCCGTCAAACGATTTTCCAGTGGTCGAAGTTTCGGCGAGTTGGCAATCGCCTCGAGTCCCTCCCTCCCTCCCCCCCAACTCGCGCAGGGAGCAATCGAAGAGGGGGATGTTACGACGAGCTTTTTCAAAAAAATATTCACCGGGTCAAACATAATGGAGCTTCCGTAAAATTTACGCCGGCCGACGCGAGGGGACATTTTTTTTTTTATATTACATTTAATGCCCCGCGCGGGAAAGTAGGACGATCCGTATTATCGGAAATAGCCGTGGCCCTTTTTCCGCGTGGATCGATACAACGGTTCGATCCGCACCCCGTAAAATTACATCCAATGAACGAAAAAGCTAATGGAACGTGTAGCGGTGGGATAGCCTCTCGGGGGAGGGGGGAGGGGCGGGGGCTGCCCGTTCTAAACCGTTGGTCAATGGCCTTGAGGGATGAAACGAAAGAAGGAAGCCTCGGTAAGTGAAATGAACCACAACTCGCGGGGTTGGGAACGCTGGACGTTTGACTTCGCGATGCGTTCTAATTTCGAGCACGTGGAGCATGCACCGAAGCTGGAGATTCTGAAGTATTAACGAAGCGGACCGAAGCGGCCGGTAGATCTCGGTTCCGAGGGATCCCCAGGCCTTTCGCCAACGGCGCGGCCGAGACGGAGACTTTGTCACGGCTCGCCGATTCCGCCAGTAGCCCAGTCACAAGAGCTACCGCTTTCGACAAAAACGCATAAATCAGACCGAGCCGTATCTCACGGCGGCTACAGCACGGGAACGGCTAAATGGGGGGGGGGGGGAGGGGGAGAAGAACGGGTAACAGCGTAGGCGAGCAGAAGAGAAAGGGAAGTCATCGATCGGCAGCCCCTGTCTTCGTTGGCGCGATTCGACGAGGCGTGCACTCGCGCCCGTATTCATATTCATATTTCAAAACTCGCATCCACGGCCCATTGTACCGTTGAATACGCTATGCAGAATGCGTCGCCTGCCGTATAACGTTGCGGTGCTGCGACCGCCTTCTGAATTAGTAATAGCGCCCTGACAACGGCCACCCTCCCTCCTACGCCCGACCACCCCCCGCGGCCCTCCGCCCCGTCGCCCGAATGCCTACCGTGGCAAACGCAATTTACTCCAGATATTAATTCGGCTAATGGATCAGGCGTTAAGCGACGGGCGAGCGAGCACGCGCCACCCGCGTGCATCGTCTTCGAGCGCGACGCTCCTGTCCCATTGACAAATCCGCCCGTGGAAATTCCACGCGAGCCTGATCGCGGTCTAATAGGGTAAATCCGGGAGACGCGGTCGGGCCGGAGCGTAAAAATGCGTTCCAATTCCTTCTCTGGAAGTCTTCACAGTTAAATGAATAGCGTCATTTCGCTTCCTTCTGTGTTTTTCTGGATTTATAGGCTTTAAAAATTGAATTGAGGTTACATTTAACCCCTTTTGTCAAACAGCGGTTGTACAGAATTATATTTAAAATATACTTCTGAGTTTATCTTCGTTTAATGTTTGGGATAATAAGACAGTGGGGATATTGAGGGACAATGCAGCCAAAGTATTTGGCCATATTAACTCTTCCTCTTAAAGCTAACGAGAAGACCATCTCGGGCTGCAGAAAGGAGAGATGGTCGAGTTACGATTTTTTTATTACTTTCGTTTATTTCTTTATCTTTTATTATTATTTTTGTTTACTTAGTTTATTTATTCGCTTTTGTATTTATTTGCCTTGCTAATCGCCAGTAGATAGTTCTTTACTTGTTGAGCGTAAACAAATTAAATATCAATGAATTTGTTGTTGTATTCACTCATAAATAATTTTGCTTTACCCTTTGTTAATTTTCCATGAATAATTATGTGAGTGGTCTCTGCCCACGACGAAAACCATTTCTCCCGGCGCCCCGGGAGAGGTGGTCAGATGTCATGACTTCAGCTTTCAACCCGCTTTACGGTAAATATTGTCTTAAAGCAAATATAGACCAGTTTTTCTGAATCAGCATAAAATCCTGAACATATTGGTTTGTTCTGATAAAATAAGTAATTTCTACATTAGTTTTAATAGCTATTTTATATTAGGTCGACCGCATCTCCCGGATTTACACTATGTCCCATTTCCGATCGTCAAGCACGGGGCATGGAGTCTGTCGATGAGCCGAGTTCCTCGGGCGGAAAGGACCAGAGGACTTTCGCCATCGAGTTCGCTGTATTCACCCGCGGTCGAAAGTTCCTTTAGACCGCCGCTGTACAAATCCCGGATAGCCTCCGTGATGGATCCTCCAGCGAGCTGCGGACGAAACGGGATCTTTAACGTCCCTTAGATTCTCCGGTGTAATCCGTTCGACCGACTCCCTTTTGGTTCTTAGAATTTTCAAAAGCGACGCCAGGCGAGCGCGACCCTCGGATGACCGACTCCGCGTGGTACGAGAATTGAAACGGCCGGCGAGTTGGCGAGGTGCGAATTACGCGCGAGCGTGTTGGGCGCGCGACGGCACAATTGTCTTAATATTCAAAAAAGCGGGAATGCGTGGTTAAACGCGGCCGAGCGAGGAGAAGCGGGGTGGGTTTTTCCCCACGGCTCCGTCGCTGCTGGCTCGCAATTACGACACATTCGAGGATCTCTCGAGGTAAAAGAATTCTGGCCACTTCTGAGAGCAGCCGGATCGTCGGCGCTCTCACGTAGCGCAATTAAATGACATAGAACAGAACCGCAACGGTCCAAGTGGGCACACGCGCGTATACTTTCTCGCGGCTACCTATATACGTTGGTTCAAAGTAGAAGCGCGGAGAAAGAGAAGGAAATGCGGGGGTCGGAGATGACGGGAGACGGAGAGAGACAAGCGGCGAAAGAAAAGAGAGAGAGAGAGAGAGAGAGAGAGAGAGAGGGAGAGAGGGAGAGAGGAGTGGAATAGACGGCAGTGCTAACGAGGCTCCGAGGATCGAATCAAGACCGAATCTCCGCCGCTGATTGACCAGGGCGAATCCTACAGCGGCGGAAGGCTAATTAGCTACCCGGATTTCTGTACGTGACCCGACAACGGGATCCCCGAGACGTGGCGATTATGGTTGCCCTGAGCGTCTTAATTTCAACCTCCACATGGAAGCCAGCGAGGATAGAGGGAAGCGTTACGCCCGCAATGGCGTCGGTCAAATTTCTCTTTGAGACCGGCCGCGCCGGTCCGCCTCTGTTTTCCCTTTAAATAGCCCTTTAACCGCCCCTGAAATTCGTCCTCTCCGATATTCCCTTTGAGCACGATAACTAGACGCTACTTAAGCCGAACAATGCCACTGCCCGCGATACAGAAGCCGCCTGTTCGAGCACCCCCGCCGAGCTAGACCGTCCCGTTCACTCGTCCAACGTCTCCGCGAGTCATCCGGCGATCAGCGAGTTTAATTAAAAGATTCGCCGACTAACTTCTCGGGCACGTTGATTGAAATTTTTTAAACCGAGCCACCGGGGAGCTAGACGAAACTCAGATTGATCAATCCTGGCGTTCCGAAGCGACAGTGATGCCCAGGCCGCAGAGTCACTTCGCCTATTCTTCCATCTTAAAAGAACCGCGACCCACTTCCGCCCCTGGCTATAAATTCCCCTCGATCTGATCGATCCGAAGCATTACTACAACACGGTGCTGTTTCCTCGAGAGATGAATACCTGAAATAGCCACGCGGATGCAGCTCGAGGGAGGAGAGGGATTGATGGAAGGAGCGGGTTTTTAGCGTTGCCAACGTTGATTCGATATACCCGTCAGAAGTGACGCGGTTCGACGCCGCTTAAGGTTAACGTTCACCGGAGGACGGGCGAAATTTAACGAACAGCGGCTGGGGCTGCGACCGGTTGAACGCGAAACGCTTAATTAATCCATTCATCATCGTCCGCGCGGGACTGGCGCGGCCGCGGAATAAGCCTAGCGGGGCCAGCCACACCGACGAGCCTTTCCGCGCGTTTTCCACGCGTGCGAACGCCACCCACACCGGCTTAGCCGACGAACAACCGTGGGTAACTTCGCGCGACTCCACGGAAGTGGTGTAATTACAGCAGGGGAGGGGTGGGGGTGGGGGGGGGGGAGAAGAGAGTGTAGCTTGCAAATTTGGCACAGTGCGTGCGACTCGTTGAATCCAATTCAACCGGCTGAAATATAACGCTCGTCGATTATTGCCGCCGCGTGTGTGCGCGTGCATGCGGGTGTAGGTCACGCACACGCGCGAGCGTAGACGGCCGGCAAAAGCTGGTACGCTCACGGGAAAGCCGCTGGCAGAGCCGTCGTGCGCTGTATGGCCACTGTCGGCCAAGCAATCTCTTTCCCTGTGGAGAGTACGCAGGTAATTAGCCGGGCTCCACTCTATCGTCGATTCCAAACTACCAAAGGGATGTGTACAGGCCGAGCCACGTGCCTCGTCCGCCTTCGTTATTCTCCAGCTGGCCGTTAGCGCAGCTTGATTGGGGCGCTGGGACTACATCGCGACCCTTCTTCACGCGCACTTGTGGAATTCAGCTGGACGTGGAAAAGGAATCATAGGACGATGCTGCCCTCTTTAGTTAAAATGCCCTATCTAGCATTTTGAAACAACCGAGAAAACTGAGGTTTTATCATTAACTTTCTACCATACTTATTTTCTTTCATTCAAATTAAAACACGTTGTCATTATTTTGTAATAGCCTAATATAATTGTTTGCAATAGGTGTACCAGCAGGGAATGTTTCATTAACGTGCCAATTAATTAATTGTTTTAGATAAGATATTTCAACCATTTTAAAAGAAGTTAGGTTAAATACATTAAACTGTTTATAAATCTTTACGAAGCACGTACAGTTTTCTAAATTTACTTAAAAGGTAAAAGACGCGTGGAACTTCAAATATTTCAACATATCTGAAAAAATGAAAAAATGCTAGATAGGACAGTTTAATTAAGGAGGGCAGGATGGGTCTGGGAACTGGTCGAGCCTACGACAGTTTCATGGAAGTGGATTCCCGTCGGCGTTCCGCGTGCACGAGTATCAAGATACTGGAACCGTGGTTCAGCCTGTACACGAAGCAGGGCCATTAATTCTGCCGCAGTCGAACAGTGTCCACGTCGTGATCCATTCCCCGCTCACCGGGCACACGGCCCCGTTTCCCTCGGCCGAACGCGTCCCCTTCATTATCTTTATTATTCCCGGTATCGGTTCGTTATCCTTATTATTTCTGCGCCGCGGAGGACGTCGCTGGGCTGGGCGTCGAAAATCGGGAATTGATTGCTTGGCGGGCGGCGCGCGCGACGGCACAATGGGACCTCGGAGAAACCGGTTGATTTAATCACATTTATTCCGTCAGTGCCCTCCCCCCGTCGGCGCGTCAGGTTGTTATTTTTAATGCACACAGCGCCCGAGCCGCGACGCTGTTTTAATGGCGCCGTTCGATGCAGCGGCGACGTTGTTCAGCGCTCGATAAACAGCTCGCGGAAGCAAACGTACGGAATCGCGAGGGTGGCGGCGAACGTTAGCGCGCCGATTTGCTTCTGCACGCTTGAAGGAGCTCTCGAGGGAACACAACAGTTTTCGAGAACTTCTTGAAGCAGAGGAACGTTGAGAGGGGGGGGGGAGGGAGAAAATCTGTGTCAAAGAATCGAAGAAATCTGTCGGGCGTAGTTCCGTCCGCGTCCTTCCCCCCGCCGATGCTACGAGCGTTTCAAAGGAAGACAAGCCAGCTGATACGCGCGGAATCGAGGATTCGACGAAGAGACTCGACAGTTCCACTGGCTCGATAATTTGATCGCCGATAGGTTGACAAAACAGCGCAAAGGGCCGCGATACGAGCGGGAAGATAAAACGAACGTCTCGCTCGATTTAACCGAATAATTTAATCGATATCGATCGACCGCGATTTTTTCCCCGCCCGGTGTCTGTCCCCGATTCAAAGCCGGCAAGCCCCTTCTTGCGACCGGCCGAATCCGGCGGACATTTCGAATGCGAGCCGCAGTGCGTTTCGTGTGTACGAGGAAACGTAACCAATGGAACACGGACGTTCTATATTATTACGATCCGGCGAGTTTGCACCATGTACGGTGCCGGGGCCGAGCAATTCCAATTCCGCCGGCCAGGCAAACGTGACGGCCGGGAAATAATTTACGAATAATGAGGACGCTACGTGGATCCCGGCCAAACTTGCTCGTCTAGGGTGGACGCCGCGCGCCACCTACTGTTCACCGACCGATTGTCAATGACCAGACTCGGACGTGATCAACCGTGAAATACGCTTATAAATTATTCCGCCGTCGACCCTCGGGTCGGAATTAGATACTCCGGCGGTCGGCCGCGCGTTTTACGAATAACCCCCGCCTGCGTCGCTAGAAGACGCGCCGCGCGAGGCTGAAACAGACAGATCGCGACGTGCTCTGCCAGGGGGACGTGTCGGTGAACCGTGGGGAAGGGGGGGGGGGAGAGAGCGAAAGACATTTCCCCGTCGCGCTTTGAGAAACTCAGCGCGACGTCTGTCAATTTTTACCCGCACCCCTGTCCGACGGGATACGCGCACCTTTCGCTTCGCTGTTTTTAAGCTGTCCATCACCGTCGTTCCGACCGATTCGCCGGGGATTTTGAAAAACTTGAATTCCACTTGACACACGCGTAACGCGCTGGAAAAACGCCACGTCACACCCCCCCGGGGATGAACGGTTACCTCCGCCAGGTTTACAGCAGCGGCGTGCACCAACGGCTTACGTACGCGCGTTTTACGGCCTCGTTCCTTCCCCTGCATCCTCGATAAAATCTAACGCCATGGTAGAATAAAACCGTATGATCCGGAAAAAGCATTTGCATTGTTTTCGCGCCGCCACCTTCCGGCTTGGGAGTGCCCGGGGTGGTGGGTGTTGATAACGCGCGTCGTAAAAATTCTGTCGGTGTCGAGATGCGGCAGCGACGCGGAAGAGTATTATAAAATTGGACGAGCTACTTTGACACGCGTAGTTGGTCGCGTGGGGAAGGGTGGAAGTAGGGACGGAGGCGCGGTGCAGCAGTCTCGAGCAGCTCCACTGTTATTAACTTCGGGGAGCCGTACACTTTTCGAACGAAAGCTGTCCGCCCCGATACTGTTCGCACATTTGCTCGGGGAGAGTCTGGCGAACGACTCGTTTCGCGACGCGTGCAGCCCTCGCGGGAAGGAATGTCGAGGACCCTCGGCGGACGAAGAAACCGGCGACGGAGTTGCCACGCAATACCGTGTCGAAGCCAGCGAGGGAATCTTATTAGAAACTCCTACCGGCTTAGTATCGATTCCGCATCAATTTGCATCGTTGAAGACGAACCGGGGGAAACTATTCGCCGCTTGGTCCCTGTTACCTGCTTTCTAGGAGTCCCGATAGAACCAGGGAGAAGAAGAGCGACGGAGAGAGAGGGGGGACGGAGAGGAAGATTCCGGGAGTTAGACTCGCCGGAGGGGAATGTGAAGAGGAGGTAAGAGGAACGGTTGTCAATACCATCCATTACCGTCATGACGCCTTTATTACTATCGTCGTTCCGTTGCTTTCCATACGGTCGAAGGGGTTTCCAAACCACTCTCGGCAAGACAAGTAGCGTTTCGAGAGGAAGACCCGACCACTTCGCCCCGGGACAGACACGCGCGCGTATAATCGGATATGAAAGATTTCGTCCGCGGCAGAAGTTCCACGTCGACAGAATTTCTGGTGGTTTCACGACGGGGGAGAAAGTGGGGCGAACCAGCAATGAGCTCCGAGATATCCTCGATGCCCGGCAATCTCGGGCGATGTGGGTCAAGTCGCAACGAACTTCGCGAAATTTTTCGCGGCGAAACCCTCGATCCCCGTCAAATATCGGCGCCATGTTTACCGAGAACGGCGCGACCCGGGCCATCGTTGTTTTCGCGTCGATGGAATACAGGGCCTTTTAATCGAAAAACCGGAAAGCATAATAAAGCCCCGAACGCGCCCGCTGGTAACGCGTCAAGCACCCTTTCGCGCGAATTTCGATGACGATACAGCATCGAGGGGATAAAATAGTGGACTGCGAAATAACCATCGTGTTGCGATAAAACGTAAGGGGGAAGGGCTCTTTAAATATTATCGGTGCGTCGATGTACCAGCAAGTGTGGACACGCGAGTGCATTGCTAGAATATGGAGGACCATCCAAGTCTTTCACGAGGACATTTAACTTCACAATTAAATCACTTCTGATTACTCCGGCGTCTTGAACAGCTTGGGGCGTCTGACCAAACGCCGACCCGATCTCCTTGCGCCGAATAGAAAAATGGCATTGATACAGAGGGAGACGGGGGAGGGTCGTCGCATGCAGATTTCGGGGATGATCCGCGCCAGACAGGGCAGAGGGTACAAAGTGGCCGAGTCACTTTTGCTCGGCAGGCAATAACCAGGGGAGAGCAATATAAGAGGGACTTGTATGTACAAAGTGAAGAGCATATTTATTGCAGGCCATAGTGGGCCAGGTTGTGACGGCGCCCTCAGAGACGACAGGTCTGACGAGGGGCATGATATATATTTTCGGCGGCGCGCACCCACCGCCGCACGGCCTATCTCGCGGAAATGCCATTTTCGAGACTCGACGTTCCCGGAAAGCAATAATACCGAAAGCAGTTTTAATAAAGGCTCAGCCACGATATATCGTGGCCGTGCCCCCACACCCCCACCTGTCCAACCCCCGCTGTACATTGCCATCGTCCTATCGTCCATTCTTCCGCCCTCCCGTCCCTTGCCGGCGGTGCTCGCCGTGAAAGAGGGAGCACCGCCGCACCGGCACACCCGCCAGCCTCCCCCGTCGATGACCGAATTTTTTCCCGTGATTCCTCTCGCGCCCCGACCGTCCAGATTGCCGCGACATCGCGGCCCAGACCCGACCGGGCGATATTTTACCGCCGCGTTTCATTATTTCGATGAACGCTCGTTTTATTAAGCGATACGTTTCAATCGCCGCCACGAGAAACTTCAGCTCCAACGAGCGTCATAATCACGGGAAAAATCGTAACCGTCCGAAGAAACGTCGGGGATAAAGCATACCGGGGGCTACCTTTCCGCCCCCGTCGCCCGCTTCCCGCCGCCCCCAGCCACGCTCACGGATTGTCTGCATGAAACGTTGACGAAAAAAAAAGAATAAACGAGCTAATCCCTAGGAAAGTCAGCCGAGGTGGAAGGATACGCAAGAAAGCCGGGAGATTAAACGGGAAGATATATTGCGTATCCTCCGCCGTAAACAGACTGATGAGACGTACGCGCGATAGAACTGCTTGGGATGGAAACGCTTTCTCTCGAATTACCTCGAGCCCGGCTCGCTCGATAATAATTTTGTAGATTTTCACGAGGAATCCGGGCGGCAACGGATTCAACCCTCCCTGTAATATATCCTCCGCGCCGTCTCGCTCGTCGCGATGGCACAATCGGGCTGCGACTCTGGAGAAATGGCAATCTCGAGGAATCTCGTCAATTCGCTTCGTCGAAGGGAGGACGAAGGCGAGGACAGGTGTTTCAGCCTTTCACTTATCTCGCATTCTTAACACTGCTATCGTTTGCCGAACGAGAGCACCTGAAACTTCGCGGCTGCCAGCGGAGGTATCTCGGCCGACAACCAACGGCAACGAATCTAAACTGCGATCTAGCTCGAGGCTGGACGTAGGAGGGACCCTGAGAGCACCGCGAATCGTGCGCACAGATGCGAGCCATCGTCGTTTACAGCCCTAGACGACACGCGGGCGACCGGACGGTGGCATCGCGAACGAAACGCTCAGGCACGTTCGATGATCGAGTCGACGTCACCGATGCCCCCGCAGAATTCAATCGGACCCGCTCCCCAGCGTTTACGAGGGAAAGATGGAGACGCGTCAGCGGAGGCCAGATATTTTTGCGGGCACGTCGCTCATGCGTACGCCGCCCGAATCCGCTTGATTTATGGGGGAGTGACAACGCGCCGATGGTCCGGCAAATATCGATTTTTCGATATTCAACCGATGCTCCCCGCGGGCGAAATATGGAGGCGTACGTGACGCCCGGCTCGGCCCCGGCTTTGCCTGAATTATCATACACCGTCCAACGATTTCTGAATTAATTCTGTTTCGTTGGGGCCAGCGGAGTCGTGGCTCGAATATCGGGGGGGAATTTCGCGGCCGAGCCGCGTCGAGGTTCGATTTTTCGTGAAACCGATTTGTACCGGGCCGCGATAAGGGAGAGCGAATCGATCGGGACCGATCGCCCGCTCCGCAGAAGCGACTCGACGCGGGGAACAGTTTTTGCGGTAATACAATGCGAGGGAATATCGAGGCCCTCGCGCACGGCGATGGTAGAAAGAAAGTAACACTTGTGACGTTCGTTACTTGAAGAAATACGAGAGGTGCGCGACGCATAGTGCCGTATCGAGTTGCATCCACCATCCTGTATTCACCGACCAGCGTTTCATCGTAGAAATTACTCGCAACGCTTCGCCGGCAGAGTCTACGCCCCGGCGTAAGCCCCGGAGAGACGGTTCTCTCCCCAAAGGGTCCGTCTGCCGTGGAAATTAACCAGATCGCCCGTGCTCCTAATTTCTCAAGTTATTTTATCCACGAAGTAGATGCCTCGGCTCTGTAATCGCCGCGACTCTTACCTCGTCTTCCCCGTGGCTCCCGTCCAACACTCTCCCGTTACCCACCCTTCGCGGCAGATCGAGCAAATCTTTTTCAATCTCTTTTGAATCCTTTACGAGCACGGTGAGATTGGAGAACGGAGGAGCGCTGGGCGGGGGATGTCCGTGGAGAAAGATGAGAATGGGGTAAATCTCGCGGAGGACGTGGGAGGAGAAAGGGAGCCGGGGACGAGAAAAAAAAAAAGAAGCGAAGAAGAAGTGGCAGAAAACGGTGGAGGTGTGGGATTCCAGACTCTCTTCCTCATTTTTTTCCCCCCCCCCCTCTTCCTTCTCCCCGGAGCATCGATAATCCCTCCACGTAAATCCTTAAACGCGTCATAATGGACTTTGCCCGGTTATTATCGACTCCGCTCCTATTCTCCATGGAATTCTCTCCCTAACCATACCACGCTCCGTTAGATGATCCTCGAGCATCGAAGCAGGAGGAACGGAGGACCGACAAAGCGGACGACAGCGGCGGGGAGGAAGACAGCGGGTCGAGTGGCGAGGGCGAGACGGTGTGGAAGAGAGACGAGACGGCAGCGAGGTCACACCTCCAAGTCGAACTTGAGCAGGACGATTTAGCTGTGACTGGAGGAGAGTGCAAGAGAGCGATAAGTGCTCTTCAGTGTTAAATCCACGGGGAGAAGCGGCTGTATATAAAAGGGTGGGGAGGAGGAGGAGGGAGGGATGATGCGGGGATGAAATCCGCTCGCAGGTGTTAAAATATTCGTTGCGCAGGAAGCAGGCTCCCCCCGTCGGATGCTGGAGCAACACTCTGAAAAATACTTTCACGGTTGATCGAGCCCGCGCCGCGACGACGTAACAGGCAGGAAGTCGTGCTATTACATCGTTGAAAGGTCGCGCCACTGATCGAAGGGGACTGAAATATAAATTTCATCCCGTATATCCACGCTGTTATGGCATCCTATCGAGTTCCCCTCCCCCCCCCCCCCCCGATCAAATTATCGATTAACCCGACTGTCTCGGATCAATGGCGCTACCCTTCGTTACCTTTATTTCCAGGCTTTTAATTCACCTCCATCGGCACGAATAGTTGGAGAAGGATCGACGATAAAGCAGTCGCAGGGAAACGCGAGCGCGGCAGCGAAACTTTTCACTCGTCGAGCGAATTGCGGGGCAATTTGAATCATTGCGCGGGCATTGTACGACGATGGGCAACGTTGCCGGAACACGGTGCAATCAGGAAACGCTATTGAGCGATGTGAAATATTGGCAAACACTATGCACAGATTGCTAGAACGTTGTACCGCGGTGTTGACTGCGCTGTAACGTTACTGGAATATTACGCGACAATGGTGGATCCCCGCCGCTCTGTTAGAAGATCCTTCGGCATCGCGAAACAATGCCTCGCGCGACAATAAAGAATACTCTTCGGTCGGGGAAGTCTCTTATCGATTTACCTGTACCTTCCACCGCACGCTTCCCGCCACGAGGAGAGATTTCGCCACACAGCTTGAACCCTTACACGAACGCGTTCGCGGACAAAAGACAACGGTGCTCTTAAAATAGACAAGCTTTAAAGCCGGTAACGGGCAAAGAAGAACGGCCATTTCCTTGGCTCGTGACCGCGATTATTATCGCAATGCCCGTCTCGCGGAGGCCTCTCCATCAGAGAGCACGCTTATACACTACGCATGCAGTTGCATCGCGATGCATTCGGGAGCGTGCGTCGCGGGCAGGCCTGGAAAGCAGGGGAAGTTCGAATCGGAAGGATGAAAAAGTCCTGGATAGGTAGGTACTTTGCCGTGGCATCGACAATGCGCGGTCAGATCACGCGGAACGAGTCGACCCAGCCAGACCCTGAGAGGGATGCGCGCACTGTCAGATCCTAATAGGTACGTTACTTTCAAAGCGAATGGATTCATCAAAATGGGAATATATCTATTTCAGATAAAAGTAAAAATGCATCTAGCACGGAGCTGTATGCGTGTTAACGTAAATCTCTCGTTTCTGCGATGTTACTTGTAGTATAAATGCTCGGGGTCAGCCATTTGTTCGTTATCATCTGTTATATCTCATGTCCTCAAATCCTTGAAAAACTTAGTTTTTATGCACCGGTGGGTTGCCTTAGAAAACATACTCTCTTCCTTCCCGAGTCACATCGAACACTCTATGGCTATTATGATAGACTTAATCGACTTCTAATACCTTAGAATCGGTATTGTAGCTCCGTTGACATTTTGATCTCTGATCGCTGTTCGTAGTTCCCATTCCCCTTAACTTTTACTATTATGTTTGCAGCTGTTATTATTACTAGGATTTTTCTATATCTATTTTGTCGCTATCATTAATGGTTCTTTTGCGCTTACTTCTCTGCTTTTGTTTCTTTTAATTATTTTTCTTTTGTACTTCCTAATTATTTGTTCCATGCTTGTGTGACTGCGATTTGTACTTTTTATAACAAAGGGCTTATCCCGTTGATATACTTAAATAAATTAAATTAAATTAAATTATATAGTTGTAGGAATCGTAGGTGACGTCATTCCTACCATGGCCACTATGCTGTAACTATTCTGCATATAATACTAAGTAGGCAGAGCGTTTTATATAACATGCCAAAATATTTGAAAACGCCGCCATAATCACCACATATCAATCGCATAGAGCATCTATGTAATTATAATATTACATCTAAAGAAATTTTGAAAGCCGTTCTGCTAGAAGAGGAGAGTAAAATACAGCCTGCTATAACATCCAAATAACAATTAGTAAATTCCATATCAAGAAGCCCCGAAGCTGTTATAAAATCAAAGGGCAATCATACAAATTATTAAAAAATATTTAGCCTATTTCCATAGTTTATTAATTCTTTATTTAACTGTACGAATACTTTCTGCGCGTCTACTTATGCACGTTTATCTGTTTTTTCTCAATGTCTTCGTAAATATTAAAGAGAATACGATTTTCTTTTTACAAAATCTATTCTACAAACATCGACGAAAATTTATTAATCATTTCTTTCCTTTAAAACTTATTACTGACATGGATATACAAAATTTTACCTTAAATTGGTCGCTGTTCGAACACTTTTTACACCGACTCTAATTCATTAAAAGAAATCAATTCGGTTGAATTTTATATCTGTAGCGTGCACCACTACAAGCATACCCCTACCTTCCGTAGAAGATCGCATCTGTAGCAGAAAAATTAAACTGCGAGAATGCTTTGTAAATGAACAGTTTTCAAGTTTCTAGTATTCCGAGAATATACAAAGAGAAATTATAGCACGATTAAAGAAACAAAGAGCAGAATACCGTAGGGCGAAAACCCACGATTCTGGCATCACTGGGCGCACAAGCAGAAAGAAGAGAGACGGGCAGAAGAGAGGAGAGACGCGCGCGTACATACGCGGCCATGTACACGGGGCCGTGTACAAAGGGGGAAGAGGCAGCGCCTAGCTACGAGTTACCCAAACTCCCATTCGATTCGAGCGACAAACTTTGCAAGCAGTTTGATCGTCGGAGTTACAGATTCACCGTGGAACTCTGAACTCCAAATGGGGAATCTATTATCGGAGCAGCGTTTACACGTACACGTTCGTTTACGCGTCTTGCCAGCCGCGACGTTGTCATAGCCGACGGATCCGCGCAACCCGGTCTCGCGTTGTCTAGGTACTTTTACTCGCGGCCAAGGGAGCCCGAGGATTCGACTGATAATGCGATTCCCCCGGTCTACCAGATTGCGCGCTCCGCTGTCTCGGCTTTGGTACATACGCGACGAAGTCCCGCGTGTAACGACGTTCCCTCGATTAATTCGCTAGCGGCTCCTTTGTCCCGGTAAGAACAACGCGGGGTTGGCGAATGGATCGAGGATTCGCATTGTGTGATCGCTCGGCGTGGGAATCCGTGGGTCAAGTTCGAGTAAAAATTAGTTACTACCAGAGCGATCCGTCTTGCTAGCTGTAACAACTATTCCTCTCCTCTCTTTCGTTCTTCTACCCTCTGTTTCTTTTTTTTATCGCCCAAGTACCAAGCCGCGGGGAGCTTGCCGTAATTTTGCGAGAATCCCCCCGGATAAAAGGGGTAAGCTTGAAAGGTGGATGCGGGCTTCCTGGCAGATTCACGACGTAAATACATTTGTCTCTCCACCTAAGTGGGCCGCTGTCTCTTCGTTGCCGAATAAATGCCAGCCAAATAAAACTTCCCGGCTACACACAAACGCAATTACCGGACGTATCCCGGGCGAGGGATGCGGTGCCGTGGGCTGGACCGGGCGAAAGACACATTGCCGTTCCGACGGGGCCCGTCCACTTTGCGCCGTTTCACCCGAGCGCGAAAATTAACTACCACCTTCTTCTTTCGTTCGACGCCCGCCGAGGCGATCGAACGGATACGGCGCCGCGCGCGATTATTCCGCCGAACTGCATCGTACCGGGAGGAAGGGAATTAAAATCGGGGCGGATCGAATTTTCAACGGGCTGGCTCGGCGCGAGACGGGCGCGAGAAGTTTCGTGCAACGCGAGAAACTTGTATCGGCTGGCTGGAAAATCGCGAGGCGAGGCGGCGGGCTCGAGTGGAAAATTTACGTTGCGCCCGGGGAACGCGGGGCAGCTCTCGATAGTCCCGTGCCCCATCCCCCGGACTTTATGCATCGACCTCGCCTTTGCACTATTTTTTCGGTATGCATTGGCCGCGCATAAAGAGCCACGACGCTGGCGCATACCTCAGCGTTCGATCGCCGTAAAATTCCTCCGAGGCACGTCAGTATCCGGCGTGGCTGGGAAACGGGCAAGAGGTAAAGCGGAGATGCGGGAGAGTTGCCCGGGGGCCAGGTATGTCCGGATCAGGCATCGATAACGCCAGCTATTGCATGCCCGATAATTGAAAGGCAGGCAAACAAGAATGCCCCCTGGTGAAAGCTGGCCCGAACAAACGTGCGAGCGCGGGGTTTTTCACGAACGTTAGCCTCGTTATTGCTAAATTATTGGACAACAAGGGAGCAACCCCTGTCGGGGAGAATCCGACCGTTGGCCTGGTATCTTGAATCTGGGGCATATGTACATTAACCGGTTTAATCGAAGTCTAGCACTCGATACAGCGCTGACTCGGACAGTGACGAGGCAATTTTTAGAAGAATGGAGGGAAGAGAGCGGCCCGGGACAGATGGAAGATGGAGTTATTGGATTGGACGAAAGAACAAGGCATCTATATCCCATCGGTTCTTCGCGGAGAGGCGGCAAGCTCGATACCGAGTATCCCCAGGCGGGGCGGGTTCGGAGGGGGATTGGGTCGGAGGTGCGCGAAGCTGATGATTATTGCGAGCTAATATTTCCAGATTACGTGGACAGGGTGGCGCGGGGAAAGGCCAACGGAGGCGATAGCCAATATCGCGTGGCGCAACGTGCCCGCCGGCGGATACATAGGTATACGCAGTCGATATCCCCGATATTCCCGATAGCGCGATACACCGGCCGGCCGCGTAATTAAAACTGACGCTTTCGTTCCGATGCGCGTCCATACAGAGGCGCGGCCGCGCGCCAGCTAGCCCTCCCTCCCTCCCCCGGCCGTTATACGGCTATCTCGGCCTTTACTTCCGCCGCGATTGCCATCGAACGGGGGAGAAAAAGTTTTCAAAATCGCCGGTTGTCCGTCAAATATGGGCTGCATGAAAAACGGGAAATTATTGGGCGAGCATTTCCGCGCGCGCGCTCCGCACCGCCGTGCCCCGCGGCGCCGCGCGACGAATGTGAATTCGTGTCGCGTCCCATCGCATCCACCGTCGCGTCTGCCATCCGCCGGCGCGGTGACGCGAATTAAATTTCACGGCTATCGGTCTGTATCGCGCCGCGGCAAATATTTATTTGATTCCGGCCGTTACCATTATGATGTAATATCGATTTATTTAATGTTTCCCAACGACACACGCCCGTTCATAAACTGAACAATACACGCGACCGTCACGTTTCAACGATGAATGGCCCCGAAACGTGCCTGCGCCCCCGCGGTACGCGCACGTGTGGGCGGCGTGCCCCCCTCGCCGAGCCAGACAAACGGCCCGCTGAAAGCTGTTGCTGATCGTTTGCCTGCCCGCGTTCATTAATCGTAATTAATACGTATGCGAGTTCGATAATCAACCGCTGCTCCGAGACGCCGCGCCGCACGGAATCACTCGGCCGCGGAAAGGGGTTGCGTGAAGGAGGCGGAAACAGGGGCTGTTAACAGAGTGCGTAACGCCGGCACGTAGGCGCGGGAGCCGCTATGATAAAGCGTGACGCGATAACGATTTCCAGCGGGCCGGTGTGCCGCGTCGAATCGACTATAAATCGAGTTAGCTCTCTCGTCAGAAAGCGATAAACATTGCTGGCTGCTCGACGGTGGACGCGACTCGACACGATCGTCCGTCTTCTTTTTTTCTCCCGTCCCTTTTTCTCTCTTTTTTTTTTAATTCCACCAAGGGACGATTGAATCGTCGCGAAACGATTCGGGGGACAAATTGAAAAATCCTTGGCGCAGAACACGCCGCGAGGAGCCCGCGTCTCCTCTAATCTGACCGGTTTTACGAGCGCCCGGTCCATAATGCCATTTCACGACCGCGCTAATTACAACGTCGCGATTAAAGCCCCCTCTCCCCTGGTCCCGCCGCAGCCCGGAAATACCTATCCGCCACGGGGAAAGAGCTTTGTCGCGGCATTATGAAGAAGCTTTCGAAACGTTTCGAGCGAAAAATTCCTCGGGGAATCGAGTTACGCGCGATTTCAGCAAGGGAAGGAGCAGAGGGCCGCAGAGAAGAAACGGGAACCGAGGCCGGAGCTGTACAGGTCCGTACGGAAAGGGAATTAATCTCGGTCCCCTCGTGATTTTCGCGGGTATCGCGGCCGGGCAGGAAATCGTGTCTCCCCCGGATTATGGTACTGCAAATGTAGGTGTAATGCGTCCGTGTAAAACCCGTGGACGCGTGACTCTGCCTCGTATCGGACACAATAGCCTAGCCGGCGCTGTATTTTTCCTGTACACGTAAAATCCATTTGGTCGTTCGACATACTGGGTTGTCACTCTGTACAATCGCATCCTCCTGTTGTCGGGGAGGGGGCCGCGCGCGAGCTCGCTGCCACGGGTCAGCTTTATTGTCAGCGCCGCCAAAATTCCGGCTTTCGCGTCGAAACGAAGAGCAATTATTCTCGCCCACCGCTGCGAGCTTTTAATTGTCTGGCGGCGCGCCCCCTTCCGTCGCCCCCTCAAAATATTGTATTACTTTTCTGTTACGGAGCGACCGTGAGCCCGTTAAAAGCGCGTCCCGCCTACAGCCCCTTTCGATTCCCCGATCAACGGGCGCCTATCGATACCGCCCCGATCTTGCGACCAATTCCCGTCGCTTTTTCCTCTCTGCCGGGGCCACGGTTCTTCGGTGTCCACCGGACACTCTACGCAGGGACGTTAACAAACGATCGACGTTTACGTTGCGAAGGAATTAAGCGCACCGTTGCAAAAAAACACGCGACCAGAGAGACGTGTCTGGGAACCGCCACGCCTGCGGGATATTAGATCTCTAAAACGGTTTTGTTTCGTGACCACGACCGGCCGCGTCCACTCGCGGTTCTCGAGAGATATTTGCGAGAATTAGTGGAGGCGCACTCGGCCGCGTCGTTTGTTGATTCTGGCGAGGAGTTTGAGATACGCAGCACGACTTTCCTGGGATGCACTGAACGCCTCGAATCGGTTAGAATCAGCTACCGCCATTAAGGCTAATGCCGAAAGAAGCCATCGCGATAACCGCCTACGGCACGCATGATGTTGCCTCGAAAAAGTGCCGCATGACTGGGAAAGTAATTAATGTTCCGTTGTATACCGGCGAGTTAGCGCCGCGGGATTATCATACCTACCGATCATCCCCGCATTTCGCAATCACGAAGAGTCGGCAGCGCGATCTTGGGTACGTTGATTTTCATGCAAATGGCTTAGATAAGCCGCGTCAAAGATGGCAAACAATTGCCAGCAATAATCGCCCCGGGATTAATCGAGTAATCTCGGCGAATTAATGGGCTTCCCTGTACAGTAACAATTACGGTGACGCGACGAAGCTCGGCGACGTAATACTTTCGATATTAAAGACGTGTCATTTTCCACGGCACGTCCCCCGCCGGCACACCGCCTCCGTTCCTTTTATCGGGATCCTCTCTCGTTTGTTTTCACGACGCACATACTGGCCAAGCTTATTCCACCGTCCGGCAGAAACTCTGTATTCCCGGCGCATCGCGTAATGCCGCAGCATTACTGCGGATGTCTGAGCTCGCTAACCGGTAAATATGAGTTTTCACTTGGTGCGCGCCACGCGCGAACCCATTGCTACTAGCCGGCTCTATTTTTGCCTCGTTAATTACGATTACGCGTCGTCCCAAGGCACGGCCTCGCTGCGGTAACACGCCCCGAGCCGCGGCTTTCTTTCTCCAACGACCGAGGAAAGTCTGCCAGACGCCATCGAGAAGTCTGCAACCGCGGCGAAAAAACCCTCAGAAGCTCCGCGAGCACCGGAGAATTTTGATGCTTCCGCGTTGCAGACTCGACCCGCCGGTCGGGTGCTTTTTGCCGGTAATAAAAGTACGCCAGGGACAACCGAAGAATTCCCGAGGAACCGCGATCGCGCTGCGAAGCGGAGTCCGTCAGTTTTGCCGCGTGGATTAGTTAGGCCAGGTATCCGCGGCATCGTCGCATCGCGGGCAATTTATGCGAGCAGAGGTTCGACAATCCCAGTAGAATAAACGTGAGAGTGAGATTCAGAAATTTTTTCCTCCGGCAGATGCGTCAGTCGGACCGAGTTCCCGTAGCTACAGTCGACTGACCATTGACGTAGATCTTGTCTCGTTTCTGGCTCGGTAGTGATGTACGAATATTCGAGCGGTGGCTCGCAAATTTATTCGAGTGGCCCTCGATAAGTTACGACGTGGTAACAACGAAGAAAGCCAAGTTCCCTTCCTGTACGCGCCTTACCCTCGGGATAACTCCACTCAACGTTTCTCGGCCAGACGCGCAGTCTTCCGTTAATTTCTAATTAAACATGGGAATTTAGTATATCAGCGCCATAGTTTCGGGCCACTCGAACTCGAGTAGACCAGAGGCAGAGATGGAGGACGTGGGGGAGCAGAGCAAGAAGAGGAGCGGGAAGGGGATGATACAGAGAGAGAGAGAGAGAGAGAGAGAGGGAGGAATACTGGGGTAACTCGAGGAGGATCTACGACCTCAATTCTCTGCTCTGAAATAGGCCCGTGTCTTCCTGAGGTCGGACTTCGGTACTTCGACCTGCGGAAGCAATATTTCCACGGGACTTCCGAGAAACGGCGAACCCGCCGGCAATTAGTCAGGAAGTGGCTGACAAGCCTCCTCCACGTCTCTGAGGCGAGCTTTCGACGAATTGACCGCCTTTGTGCGCTCGATCGCCGCCGACTCGATATTGCCGCGAACGCCCGCATACCCCGGGATTAAAGATCCTCCCTTTCTTCTTAATTAATCGTCCGGCGAGATTCGAATCGTCCGCGGGGATCGATCAGCCGTCCCGCAGATATATAGAGAGGGCCGGCAAGGGACAGAGAGAAAGAGACTGCCCCCGAATCGTTTCGCAGGCTTTCATCGGGTACGGTGATTTATAGGAGAAGAGCCGTTCGGCGTTCGTTCGACTAAATCATCGCGGCCTCGCGTCGCGTTGTCGTTTCACGCGATAAGACAATTCGCGCGATTCCCCGCCGATATAATTCTTCTTTAATGGCTCGTAAACAAACTCCCATAAATCGTGACTTTCGTCGGTTCGCCGGCCCCGCGCCGACGCGAGTTTATAATGCCCACGATCGAGCCGTGTTACCGTGATTGTAACACGGCCGCAGCCCCTATCGCCAGACGCTATCATCCCCCGCTCTCCGATCGGCAAAAAATCACGTTTCGGTTTTATCTCCGCGGACAGGAGGGGGAGGTCCGGGGCTATCGCGTGTCCCGGATAACTGCTCCTCGGGGACCCGTAAACCGATACAAGCTTCCTCTTGCGCGTTCCTCCGAGCGACCATGCCTTATGAACGGGCCAGACACGAGACGAGACATCCTCGCGGCGCGGCCAAGTCGCCGCGCCGGCCGGATAACGGATGCCGCAATATCTACGAGCACGCGAGACGATTCATATAAATTACCCGGGCTGACGTGATTTCAGTTCTGCCGTCGCGCGTTTCGTTACACGTCCAGTTAACACCCGGATTTGTCTTGCGCGACGCCCCAAGCTTCTCTCGGAAATAAACCTCGGACGGGGACATTCCTCTCTTCCCTGCTCCGCTTTATCACGCGCACGTTCCTCATGCATACGATAGTTGGCGATCGGTACGTGATTACCGGCGAGGACATTTACCCCGCGAGGCGATTCGGGTGGGCGGGATCGATGGAGAAACAAAAAAAAAATTGGGAATTCAGAGAGGCGAGCGGGCTTGGCAAGATGCACGTTATTATACGCAGCTCTTGTTATTACCGTTGGATCGTTATGGCAATCGAGCCAAGATAAAAGGCCACTCTGTATCGCGCCGCCGTCGCATAATGAGTACCCATTACGAGGGACTCGTAGCTGGATCCGTAGGCTCTCGAGTCTCGTCCCGTTCCAGAAAAGTGCATTGTCTCTCTCATTAAATTACGCCACGCTAATGATCGTCCACCCCCCCTCGCCCCTCCTCGGTACGCTGTAATTTGCGTAACTGCAGGCAGTTACGTCAACGGTGATTCGCGACCGTCGATGACAGACCGATGGGAGCGGAACGAGGAAAGTAGCATTATCCCGTGCTGCTGCAGACGCGCTCGAGATACCCGATCGCTCCTTTTTCCAGCCTCCGTCGCGTAGATACGCTTCTTATCGGCGTACCACGGCACCGATGCGATACCCGGCATATTATTATTATTCCCTCCTATTCCATTTCTATCTTCAGGATGTCCCACTTTAATCGCCCACCGCTAGTATCGACGACGCATCGAATTCGACGATATCCGCGGCGGTTGGTTCGAGCGGGACACCCCGTAAATACCTGCGCGTTACGAGGTACGTATACTACCCCCGGGGAGAAGACGCTCGGAGCGTACGAAAATTGCACACCGAGGACATATTCGCGGTAGCTGCGCGCTCCGTAAATGATACTCTCTCCTCGCTGGTCCACGTCCGCGGGCTATTATTCACGCGAGGTAACGTCGCCGCGCCCGTGATTTCCTATTCCCCAGCTTCTCCGCGTTTCATTAATTAACGCTGGACACAGGCTACCAGTTTGCTAAGACGCGAGCGTAACGCCTGTTCACCGTCGTTTAATGCCACGGCCGAACACCCCGGCGATAGAACCGTCGACAGCCAAGCGGGGCGATTAATTTCGCAGCTCGCCCCTCTCTCCGCCCGGACGCGGCTAATCGATCGGCAGCGGATCGGTGGGCGATCTTCGAAAATATCGGCGGTGTCGGGTTCCAGTCGTAACACGATTACGAGGAGAGATCGGTTATCGCGCGGCCTGGCTGTAAAATCGAAACGGTCGTTCCATCCCCCGCCGACGCGTTCCGTTTTACGGTTCCCTGTACCAACATACCCTGCCCGCGGCCCTCTGGCCGCGCTTTTTCTATATGCATTTCAGTCGGTAATGCGTATGTATGAGCAGGCCTTCCTTTTTCCTCTGTTATTCGAGGAAGGCGAAGTGGCAGGCGAAGGTGAGCTTCCGATCGATCTACGCGAGAGAAATGTGGAACGTTCGGGAACGCCGCGGAAGACTGGGCGGAATTAGCCCGGCCGGAGAGAAAGCGACGGAGAAGGATGAGGGATATTACTTTTGCTCGTTATCGGTTAATTGGAATCACAAGATTCCCGATCGGTTCTGAGGAGTCAGGCTCCCCCGCCTCGTCCCTCTGTCTTTCCCTTTGTACGGGGCTTATCCCCGCGACTTACGTCCGCGCGGCAACAGTCAGACGCGGAAGATGCAATTAACCAGCCGGTAACAAACTCGTTTGGCAGGGTAACTGCGGCTAGCGAAGTGTTTAAACTGCAATCATGTATCAGCGCGATAAAGACGTTACCGAACGGATTTCCTTCGGTTTTTAGCGTCACCCCGACCCGCGCCGACCCTCGGCGTAACCGCGACGGGAACGGGTCTCTATATTTAATTGGAAAGCCGGGGCTGCCGTTGATTTATAACGTCGCGTCGATCTCGCAGGCAGATTGGTACTAATATACGGCAGCCGGGGAGGACTCGGTAACGACGACGAACCGACTACCATCCTCTTCTGTCCCGCTTCTGCCCCTCGCCTCTTTCTTCCATTTCTCCTACCCTTCCCCCGACCGCCGCCTTCTTCTTTTTTTTTTTTACCAAGCGAAATCCGCAAAGACAATGGGATCTCTCGTCCACAAAAACCGATATTTCCGTCGTCGGAGCGACTGGTACGCGGCTTAACGATCGACCCGGAAAAGGAAATTTCATCTTCTCACGGGGGGGTGCACCCTTTTTATTTCCCTTTTCCTTCGTTTTTCGCTACCCCAGCCACTCTTTCCCCGCCCCCCCCCTCGTTCCTCGCCGTCTTATTTACCGCGGCAAATAACTCCTTTTGCGACGTAATATCGTTACGGTTATGTAGTTTCGCCGATACGCCGGTTCTTTATTCTATTCCAGGGGATTCGTACAGATCTTCTTCCCCTTGTATGCTCGCCACGTTTCCTCCCCGTTATGCCGTCCCTCTCTCTCCCCGTTTCCCTGCGTATATTCCCAGCGATCGTCCGGGACAGCCTATTCCCTTCCCTGGCACGAAGACAGAAAGACGGTCTCCGTCGCGGGATTCGGCCGATATTCAGCTGCGCCGCTCGAAATTGAACGATTTGTCGTATAAACGCCTTTGAACCGTTCCGCGGCGACTCGACTGATAAATCCGAACGTCTTTCCCGCGGCAACTCGTGCCGAGTTAACCCGCTGCGCTGTCTGCGCGAATAACGAACGAGGCACGTTGCGTGGATGGAAAAGCCTGGTCGATCGATTGGTTAACCGGAGGCTTTAATCGCTGATCACCGTGCTTGGCGTCGCGCGAAACGGGGAGGAAATATTTTCCGACGGAGCGTACCGGGTAAGCGATGTCAATTAGCAGGGGAGAGAAGAGTATCACGTTAGATCGAAGCCAGGGCACCGAAGATGTCTTTTAAAAAATCCTCGTTAAGACGAGAGCCGCCGAGTGCCTGGAGCGTCGCTGCTGCGAGCTGCAAAGCGGCTAATTAATTATTCGCGCTCCCCTTTGAGACGACAACGATAAGCAACGACATCGCCGCGTAATTGCCTGCCGGGTAAAAGTAACGATAAAGACGACCGGCTGGCCTCTCCCTTGTAATTGAACCCTCTCCCCGGCTGCAAAGCCACGACAGCTGGATCCTAACACGAGCACGTAACGACGATTTACGAGCTAACGAGTTCGCGCTCCTCGAATTTCCCCGGATGTTCGCATGATTCTCCGGCACCTTCAACCACCCCGGTAGGAAGAAGGTGACTCGCGGCACCCCGGTGTCTTAAGCTAACCGACGAAAGTTCACCCCCCACCCTCACCCCCCGTTGCATTATCGTCGCGGTGCCGCCGCCAGCCAGCCCAGCCGCGGGTCGGTTCTTACGCTCGCGGGTCCCGCTAACTTTTTAACTAGTTGCAAATTAAAATTTAACTCGAGTGTGCCCGCCCTCGCCTCTGCCGACGTCTCCCCGTACTTTCTCGTTTCGTCGAGCCTCCAGAGGGAAGCCGCGCGGAGGCGAACGAACAGAGAGAGAGGCCCCGCGAGAGTGGATTTAAAAACGAGGCTGGTGAAAATTACAGGCTCGAAGATGCCCGGGGCTTCGATCGTTTCCGTAATTCACGAAATTTCACGGCGAGTGAACGCGAGAGGAGGCTTCGCTCGCGCGCGCGCGCGGTGGTCGTTGCTAAAAAAAATTTCCCAGGGACAAGCGCGCACGAGGCTGCTCCCGCATCCACGGGCATCGGGGGCCGGCTCGAGTAATCCGACGAATTGCCGAGGGACAAACGGAAAACTCCGGGCGGCCGACCCCGCGACGCTTGTTCCCGAAACCGACGAAAATCCGCGAAATAGCGAAAATCATGCCGCGGTGGGCGAACACTTTTATTCCTAACGACCGCGGCAACAACGGCCGGCACCGCCGCCGGCGGGCTACCGGCAGATTTAGTTAGCCAGGCATAATGGGGAGGCAGCGTACATAATTTTTCCTCCTGAATGCACGGACGGGGTTACAACGAGGGCACCCTGTGCTCTCGTTCGTACAACATTTCAATTGCCGCTCGACGTATCCCATTGTTACCGCCGAACAGTCGACAACTTTGAATCCTCCATGGCCGGGCGGCCTCGCCGCCCCGCCGTGCAACTGCAAAATAATTTCGAAACTGCCGCCAGCGATTTTTCACGGGTCTCGACCGAGATACCAGATAGCAGATACACGGGACGCGAGATGTAAAACAGGCGGACGCGGGCAGGACGGGCACAGGGGCGAGCAAGACAGGGCTCCGGGAGAAAGGCGCGGAAAAGAGGTATTGCGACGAGAGAAGAAAGGGTGGGTAACCCCTCTTGCGACGGGCCGAGGGCAGGACGAACAAATTGCACTTCCCCGTCTCGTTAAAACAATGTCGTCGCGAGGGCGCAGAGGGGAGGGGGAGTGGGAGAGGAGAAGGGCGAGAGGAGGCCACGGATCGCGGGAGAGGAGACGAGAATGAGAGGAGGAGTAGAGGAGGCAGAGGCTAGGTGGCTGCTGCAGCTTCCAACGAAGCAGTATTCAGGTGGAAAGAGCTCTTCGCTCGTTAGCATTTAATTGAGAACCTCGCGAGGAGAGGACTCCCGGACCCCGGTAACGACCGGTCGACGGGCTCGTTTAAATATTTTAATAATCTCTTGTATCGCGAACGGCGATTCGAATATTTAGCGGTGCCGCGGTGCACGGGCCTGCCTTTACCGCAACTTATTGGAAAAAGCTGGGGAAGGGTATCTCGCTAGCCGAGCCGGGCTCGTCTGCCGATCGAACCAGCCGCGAGGACCCGCGATCGCAGACAATCAGACAAGCCTCTTCCTCTTTCTCGGCCGCAATTAAAAAGAAATCCATCGATCCGCCGGGGCGAGCTCGATTCGGCGAGCGACCCGACGGCGCTCATTATCAAGCCACCGAGACGGTCGCGTTATATTTTTAAACGGTCGAATTTCCATCGATCCCCCTCCGTCGCGATCCCTCGAGCACCTCTCGCCTTCCATTCTTCATGAGCCGCGAATGTAGATCGATCGCGTGTCAAATTAATAAAACATACACATCGCTCCAGGTAAGTACTGACATATTGATGCTGTGAAATTAACGATACGGTGGCGCTCTTAGTGGGTGTTGGATATTACTGGGCAGATATAAGTTTAAGAGTGAAGCGAGGCTAACGTTAGGCCTCAGGAGCAAGGGACAGAATAAGGCTAGGCGATTAATCGCATCGCCGATTCGATCGACCCGACCTCCATTCTACTAAAGCGGACGATCGTTGTAACGAGCAACTTATATCGACCCGCGAGGCCTTCGAATTTTCCAGTCTAATGGAACGTGCTATTTAGGCGAGCACTTTGAGGCGACTCGTTTTTCTCGCCTTTTCTCCCTCTTTCTCTCTCCTGCTCTCCACTTCATTTTTTTTCATTTTAAGTCGTTACATCGACCCACCACACCTGCCTACTAACAATCTACAAGCAATGTCGTATCGACACCCGTATACGTGCACGGGCCTTCTTATCGCAACTTGGCGGAGTGCTCGTTTATCATCCGTAAAGCGATAATCAATTAATCGCGCATAGCCGACCGCGGCGAGAACTCGTATTTAATATTTAAAATTGTCGAGCGTGCGCGAGTTCACGGGGTAGATTAATTCTTTACGCTCCAGCTAGGGCCTCTATGATCGACCTATTTATCAGCGGCCTTTCGCCGCTCCCACCCCCGCGGCCCCTCCGGCCTTCAGCGCTCGCGTTACGGCAGAACTTATCAAGCGTTGTAAAATATATTACCGCTGGTTCGTTAATTTTTCAAAAATATTTATGCAACCCCACCCAGCTCGTTCCCCCGGCTACCTCTGCCGCGACGTATCGCCGATCTCGTTTCTCCAACGGCGATCCTTCACGATCCTTAACGATCCCCATTAAACGGTCGATAATGCATCCCCCCGCCTCGGATAATCGCGAGCAAAGTTTCCAATTTATTTCCATTCCGTACTAAAGCCCACTTACGTCTAAACAGGGTGTAGCTATCTTAAACAGCCCATCGTGCTGCACAATTTCACGTGCCACTTGCTCCAAACGCGCGTCCCCCGTCTCTGGACCTCTCTGGTAAGAGGATACAGCCCTTAAAAATCTCATTAGCAGCAACCATCCCGGATGCCCTTTGACCCCGCCGCGACGAGGAGAAATTTGACCTGCGGCCAGCGTTAACCACCTGACTTTGTAACCTGTTGTCGCCGCAGATTTCACCCTCCCCCCCGCGATCCCTGCTCCATCGTCCACCCTCCAACACGTCCCCTCCATCCTGAACCCTTCCAACGCTCCCCCTCGTCGTTACAACCCTCCCGCGACGATGTGCCTTTCGGCGGAGATGAAGGTGACCCAGGTTCATTAGCTCACGACCGACGGTGTACAAAGTTTCTCGCAGCCTTAAAGCAAAGCGGGGGAGGCAGGCAACCAGCCCCGACAAGACTGCAGGCTCCCCTCCCGATTAGCTTGCGCTTAGGGGGCAGAGGCACCAATACGCCTCGTCTTTGGGAACGATCGGCAAATATAGGGCGGTGTCGGTATCGTGTACTTCGGCGGCATTAACCGGGTTTCCCCTGCGCGGATTTCACGGCCGTCGGCTCCGTGTTTATACACACCGTTGGTGGAATGCACGCCGGTACCCGCTGGTATTTGTTGTTTGCAGTTACTCAGCCCTCCTATGTTTTCCTCCGCCCACCTCCCCCCCCCCCCCCCCGGCTTGAACCGTCTCAACCCGCCGCCGCCAACCCTTGCCGTCGTTCCACCCCTTCCTTTACGTACGCCAAGAATGCACCACGCGTCGCACCGTGCAAGCACGGCGCGGCAACATACTGTGTACCGAGGCGAGATGCTCGGGGCGGCCCAGGGAACGGGGAGACAGTCTGCTGAGAGGGATTTTATTATACGGTAGAACGGAGGGCCCGCAGGAATATAACCGTGGAAATGCACAAATAATGCGAAAGCCGCGGAACAGGCGGCAGTGATAACATCGCGAGCACGGTGACAAGAGGGCGGGAGGAACGGTAAGAGGAACGTGCCCTCCGCCGTAGTAGCACCGTTCCTCACGGCGGACGGCCCCCGTAACGAGAAGCGAAACCGACCGATCGTGCGAAGGCGACGCGGCGGAGGTTACCCCCGTGATTAAACTCGCAAGGAAACGTGGAAGGAAGTCGAGCGATTCTCCTGCTGCGTTTAACCCCTCGAATTTGCAAGAGGGGTGAACGCAGGGGAACGTAAAAACGAAGGCCTCCGAGGGAGGAGGCACACTCGCGGCTGAACGACTCCTCTAGAAGCAGAGCGCTATCCCGAGTTTAAGGTCCCAACGGCTGACCAATCGTTTCGAAATGGACGAGGATCGGTTTTACGAGCTCGGTAACGAGGTATCTTAATCGAAATCATACGGTTAACGCCGTGGAAAAAGGGTCAGCGGTTTTACGCGAGCTGGGCGGGTCTAAAGGTTTCACGTGTGCGGCCCGGATGGTAATCCGGTCGCGGGGAAATTGATCGACGGCCCATTTGATCGTGAGAGGATCCAGCGCGCCGCGGAGGGGGGCAGGAGGATCGTATCGGAAGGCCGAGAGTGTTCGTAGGCCGATTTTTGATCGCGAGAGGTCAGGAGACACAACGTGATCGGCTCGCCAGCCGACCGTGTTCTCCCTTTTACTCTTTCTCGCGCCCGCGTGGGCGTACAGGGGCGGATGGCGAGCTACACGGTTTCCCCATTATCGGGTGTTTACGACGACGACGACGAGGGGCGTAGGAGGCGGCACACACGACGAGGGTCGCATCGCCGCCGGTGGAGATCGCATCGGCCGCTCCGCATAATAACTAGCTACCACGCATTTACATTTTAATACGGCCACTCTGCATAGCGGATAAAAGGCATGTACAGGGTGTTCCCAAATCCTCCGGCGTTTTCTTCCCGTGTTATAGGTGTCCACGGTTATAAAGATCAAGTGCCTAGTAGATAGCTAGAATCTTTCCACTAACGTACACCTGTAAATGTCTGTAACTCCAAAAGGAAGTGGACGTAAAGGGAATTTCGAAGCCATGTTTGCGCGATATGGTTTTACGAACGACGAATATGCTCGCGAAGTTTGATGAAATTGATGGTTCAGGATCACCCTGTATATCCCCGTCGGGGATGAAATCACCGACCACCTCCTGGTGTCGTCATCGACACCCTCCACCATCGTCCATCGCTCACCGGAAATAACCGGCAAATTAGCCGGAACCATTATCCGATCTTTTAAGAATCTCCCTCCCTTTTCTTTTAATCTTTGCCCCTCTCCACCCCCGCGCTCTTACTCCACAGCTTGTTATTGTCGTCGTCGCCGTCGTCGTAGTCGAGAAAAATGCGAGCCATGATTTCGCGGCGAGGTCGAAGGCGGCAGTTTTTATTCGCCCTCTTCTCGGGCGTCAAAGGAGGAGGCAGACTTGTTATTAATGCAGTTTGCACGAGACGAGGGGTGCAGCAGTAAATTAAAGAGTACGCGCGCAGAAAGAGATATATATTGCGCCTCTTCTGAGAAGCGACGGCGAGGAGACGTCTTGTTCGACAAAAAATTCGCGCTACCCTGTTATTCTAGCTTCCCTTAAAAGGTGTTTAAGCTAAAACGCGGAACCGTCGAAATGTCCCCGCTGGGTCTACGTCCTTTCTACCCTCTGATTACCCAGCGAGATAAAATACATAGCGGCCGTGCAAGAAGCCATAAATTAACTCTATCAACCCTTAAAAATATCCTTAACCTCCTCCATCCACCGGAATTCCCCTTATTAGATTTCCTCTCCAAAACAAGGGTACATCCCTTAATCACCCCCCGAAACTTTTGGGATCCCATCATTCCGAACATTTTATGGGGCCGCCCCGTTTCTTTGGTCCCGCACGCGTAAACAGTTTGACAAGCATTAGATGGCAGGGACTCACCGATAATCAGGAACGGGAAGCCGATTCGCCGTGACGTACGATCGATCCAAAGCTGTTCCATCCCTGCGACGGTCGTCGGTCATCGGTTATCCGGGATGAGAGCCGAAGGAACGTTCCGCGTCCCAAAACATTTCCTTGTATCGCGCCCGAAGATCCTCGGGGGAACCAACTAGATGTCCATTAAGATAAGCGCGGGCCATGTTTAATGGTGAATCCGAATGTCGACAACAGCGCTCCTCGGTGTCCTGGCTGCTGGGGGGCTGCCGGCACGTAGGGGGATGGGAGGCGGTGACAAAGAAGCGAGAAACAGGGCGGCGATCGTTTCGTTCCGTGGTTTATAGCGTCCTCGCGACGTATCCGAAATGCGATACTGCGGCTGGATAGGCCTTGAAAAATGTCCTGAAACGGGAAGAAAGATAACCGGTTAGCTATTTTCGCGGGAACAACATCCGCGACGGGACGAAATCCATTTCACGGAAGAGAGAGAGAGAGAGAGAGAGAGAGAGAGAGAGAGAGATCTACGCAGAAGTAAAAAATTATTAAACGCGATCGTATCGGTGCGTCCGGCCCCTCTGCAAATGGCCCATAAATTTGTGAAATTACATTGAAAATCAATGCGCGAGGCGCACAGCGACGGGACAGAGAGAGACAAGGCGGGTTTTAATAAAAACTCCCTTCCCTTTTTTGTCAACGAGCGCTGCTCTCAGCGATATTAAAGCTCAAACTCCAATACGACTCTCGTCGACAGTGGTGGTCGTTTCGCAAAGTGCAAGAGTCCAGATTTTCTTAACGTCTCGCAGCAATCACCTCCACGAGAAAAGTGGGAGGGGAAAGCGGATTGACCTTATTGCCATTATAGCAGGACTTTGCCGTTCGATCGATCCTTGTTTATCAATGAGAATCTAAGCCGCGAATAAACGATGGGACGTTGATAACCATCGCAGCCCCCGGGTACAGCCAGGCGGTTTCGATCGCGGACAACGGTCTATCGATCCCTCGGATCGATCCAGCCCTCCCCCTTCTCCTGGATCCTCCCCCCCCCCCGCAGCTGCGGCTCCCCGTGCCCTCGCGCGTGTTTCGTTATCCGCACGATCGTTCCGCCGTAATCGGTTCTACGGTCACACGAAACAATGTTCGCTTTCCTGGCGAGGCCGTTGCCGACGAACGATGGAGCTGACGCTCTATTCCGTGGAATAGACGCCAGCCGGAGAGAATGGGGGTGCACGCGTCCCGCTGCACGCAGAGATGCACAACGGAGTGATTTATTAGGTGGGGAATTCCAATTCGCCGTGGACCACACTCGAATCCGCTAAACATCTTCGATCCTCTTCCTGACAATCCCCCTCGGCGCTGGTAAACGCGTTGTGTGCCGTCGCGGAATGCCCCCATTTATACCTACCTACGTCTCTGCGCACCCAGTGATTAGTCGCTGGACAATTAATCGCGACGAGGATCGAACGTTTCACGGGGACGATAAAAGATCCTTCGGCTGTTTTTCGACAACTGTCCGCGGTCACGCGCCACGCCGTTGATGCTCTCGCCAGTAACGCGACCTGACCTTTCCCCGACGCTCGCCAGGCTCTCCCATTGTTAACGAGATCTTACCTACGGTAGACCGACGCCTCTCTCGCCCCGTGTTCCCCGCACGGAGCCCAACAAACGACCGAACTTAGGTCGGGCGGAAACCGAATGGACTTTCTCGCCCGAGCCAATAATTGCTTGGAAGCGGGTCGACAAGCCGAGGGAACAACACGAAAGAAGCAGGATCGTCGCGGGGGACCACTTTCCTCTCGCCCCCGCGCCCTCGCAATGTCTAGCCGCCGCCACTCCCACGATCCAGCTCTATCGGACTGATCGAGGAACCCCTGACGGTTTATTACAGCCGCGGCGCAGCCAGCAATTTCGAGAATAAGCCATCACGGACATTGGCGTGGAAATGAAAGGCGTCGCGGCGCCTGGGGTGTCAGCGTGGAAGGAAGCGGGACGGGGGCCCCGTGCGTGTCCCACCCGCGAAACTATCGGCTGCGAGGGCGATGAGTTATGTCCCCGTAAGGTATTATTCCGCGGCGAACAGATGGCAGAGCAGCTATCCGATCCCGTTATCACGGCGCCTCGTATGCGCTGGCCGTGGATTCCGCCGCGAAATAACAGCCCGAAGGAATAACGTATTCCGCCGGACGGGAGCTTTCAGCGTCCTCCCAGGTACGCCCGAGCACACACGTTCGCCTTTCAACGACCGACCCTTCTTTATTTTCTCTCCTCCCCGACCGGGTAAGACGGAGGAGGAGGACAATGCTGAGGAATGGGAGCGAGAACGGAACGAAGTCGAGTCTACTGGTCGCATATGTACCCTCTGCACCTTGAAAAATTAAAGTATGTTCATTGTCCGACGTCCGCGCGGGTCAAACGACAATGAAGCCTTTTGCGATGATATCTACGTGCCGGGGGACATTGCGCAGTGATCGATAAGTATTTCACGAAGCGGTAGGATCGCTGGACGGGTGGTTGAAATCGGAATGCTCTAGATGTATGGGGCTAGGAGGAGCTTGCGTTACAGAGAACGGGGGCGATTCCCTGTATACCTACTCGCAAGCAGAATATTGGATTAGATTACATTCAAAACGAAACAGGTACGATGAGGTATGCCCTGCGAAATGGAATGGCGGCTAAGCCGAAACTTAAACTACTAACCCCGCGAACAGGAAGGGAATTTATCGAGGATAGGCGAGACAGATGAGAGCAGAAAGGGTGCATGTACCGGTACGCTGCAGGCTGCCGTGGCTACGCACGCGCTAGTCAGCTATTAATACCCGCAAATTATAAATAATGTCGCCGGCCCGACCACAAATCAACGTTTGCCGGTAATACCGGGCGCGGGGCTTTCGACCGACCGGAGGATTAAGCGCTTTTCGAGAGACGCTTACCTGCTGCTGCGGGGAAGATGAAGAGCGAACGAGGGGTCGGGACACGGATACGATTCTGCGTCCAGCTGCGATCGAAAACTGAAAGCCGGGGGAGTGGATCTGCGCGTTAAAGCCCCGGCCCACCTCGATACCATTGGAATGTACCTACCGCGCTTTGTGCGAAATTTCCGCGCTGATAATATCGACGATCCGCCGAGTAATATCGATATTGGTATCGCCGTGGCCGCTCGTCGGGGCGACTTGCACGAAGAAAAAGAAAGGGGGATGTTTAATCTTGACAAAGTGTTCGGGGGCAAAAAACTGTAAAACGCCAGTGGCTCTGTCTCCGTTCTTTGCCGATACTCGGGTAGTTTAGCGAAAGCGCGTTGCAAATGTTGGGGAAAGTTTTGAGAACGGAGTTTCTCCTAGCGGAGAATTATCTGGGGACCCTCGGAAGCTCGACGTAAGGGATTAGAGTGGCCTGGACTGCTCAGGTATACCAGTTGGTAATGTTTCCCAACACCGCGATAAAAAGATTCTAGGGTAACGATCCCGCTGCCTCCAGCGAGCGGAATTTCGGCAGAGAGGGATGCCGCAAGGGAGAGGAAAAACAAGACGCTCCGGGGAAGCGAGCCGCAAATTCAGCGTGCCCAAGTTTCCGGGCACGAGTCAACGGAGTCTCGCGTAATTGCGTATCAATGTCGTTCGAGGGACCGCCTGGGCAGGACCGGCCGATAAGTCCTTGGGAGCATGACCGGGCGAGGAAGAGGACGCGAGAGCGCCAAATAGCCGGCAAAAGATGCCGTGGCGCGATAACGAACGGCCGCGTCGCGTCGCGGTACTCGTCTCGTTGTCTTCGGCCTGGGACAGGGACGCGGTGCACCGGCATCGGGCACCGCGGAGCGAGAAGGAGGGCGAGGAGAGCACCGTCAAACAGATTGAAATCAACGGGAAGCGACTTCTATTTTCTCCTCTGCACTGTACCGGAGCCAGATCTGAAATGAAAATCTGTGGCCCCGCGAGCGAGGAACCGCAAGATAATTCAGAAAGAGCGGGAAACGGAGAACGGGGAGAAGAGAGAACGAAGGGAGGCGGAGAGGAAGGGTTGCGGTCCTTGTACACGGCTCCTTCACGGTCCTGCAGCATTCCGTCAGGCTGATTAAAACGTCCGACTACAACGTGACCGAATTACGAATTTCATTTTCGAGCTGGTTATGACCGCGCGCGACAGCTTTCAATTTGCAGGAAAAACAGCTTCGATATTCAATTAACGATTTTATATTAAAAGCAGATATTACGTTTTATAATAATCGTATCTGGAGCGACACTCGACCCGGCATTTATTGTTTCGCCGCGCGCCGTCGCGCGTCGTCTTTCACGGGCGAAGTGGAACCGAGAGGCAAAGGAGAAGAAAAAAATGAGGAGAGCGCGGGTACGACGGAAGACGGGGCACGAAAAAACTTTTCCGTTATCAGATAGAATTGTAGGGTGGCAAAAAATACGAGAGAAAAGAGGGCTTTAGCTCGCGGGAATCTGCACGGGTAAGCGTTTTTTCCCTAACTCTGACACAGAGGAAGGTAGGGGAGGAGGAAAAAGCCAGCGACGATAGAGTTTCTAGTTATGGGGGGAAATTTTTATTATATAATCCGCGAGCCAGTTCGGAGCTAGAGATTTCGAAAAATCACGACTCGGCTTGGAAGTCTCGCGCTGCACTACGCGACTACTAAATCGTATTCGAACTTAAAAGTTTCCCTCCGTCCTCGGTGAAACACGTTATGCCGACTTTTTTCTATCGTATCCACCTTCGACTTTCATTTCCTAGCCCGTAGGAACTTTCGATTAAATTTTCACAGAGGACCGCGCCAGAGTAACGCTCGCCCAAATGGCTGGGGTAATTCCAACCGAACGTCTCGATCCTTTGACGCGACTCGCGTCTGCTAATATAGCTGTACATACTCAAATACGCGTCACGTGATATACACCTTAACTCTATCGGCACATGCCAGTGACAATATCGATCGGTAAATAACCTAGCATAAGATTTTTCTACGTAGGCATAATTAGTAATTAGTTCACCCACACGTTCCAAGGAGAGCCCGTATTCCTAATAACTGCGCAATAACTAGGATCGTAGGATGACACGGCCGAGTTGCCACAGCCGCGAACCAAGACGCCTCGGCTAAATCCCCGTTTGACGCTCGCCAGCCTGTTGGCTGGCTTCGGGGCACAGACAAGCGTACGATATTGCGCCAAACCGAGCAATTATTGTCGGTAATCTCGCTAATAGAATTCCAATATGCGTGCCAATTGAACCGAGGCGCCGTATGGCCGTACGGGCGTGAATCTGCAGATTGTACGCGCACGGCGAAACCCGTGACACGATTTACCCATTAAATACGATGCCTCGGTTCACTCTTGGCACAGCTTCTTTACCCGTGTACCGCCTAGAGTGCGCCAACTATGCAATTCCGTGCCGCGAGATTATACACGCCGTGAACAGTTCCCTTCGTCACCCGCTACACGACTATCCCCATTATACTATTTAGCCGTGCTCACCCTATTCCTTGCTATTTCACCGCAATCGATGGTTACAATTAATTTCACGTCTTCAAGAGATCTCGTTGGCCCTCTTGGCAAGCGAATCTCACTCTGCGCCCTCTGTGTGTCTCTCCGTAATAACCTGTGACCCCCCTCCCTAAGTCTATCTCTCTGTCTCTGTCTCTCTCTCTCTCTCTCTCCCTCTCTCTCTCTCTAGGTACGTAAAACGACAAATTGCTATCCGAATCACGGCCGAAGTGGTTAAAAAAGAATTCGCAGTATATTAAGGATGTTGAAAGCACTTACCAGAACGCCATGCGACGAGCGATGAATGAAAGTAATGGGAAATCTGTGCGACGAATGCACCGGGACAACGGTATCAAGGAACCGAGGTGATGTACGAGAGGCCTGGATGGGACTTAAGCTCGTTAATTGGACTCGGTACGGTGACGCCGCCGCGCGAATTGTTCTCGACGAAATTACCTCGGTATCTCCTCCACTATCTACGTATTTTTTGCACGATGCCGCGATACTTGGATTCGCGCGGATTAAGTTTCTTCGCGAACGTAACATACTACGCGGGAAAACCGTTTACCCGGCACACCGCACTCGTCAAGCGAACAACCTAATCCAGCCAGGTTACCATGGTTACGCGCCAAATCCACGAACGGCGGGAAAACTTGGTCACTAAAAGATTAGCGTAGTCTATCCCGCTCCGAAGCGCGAATTCAGTTTACATGCGTGTTTTGTGCAAATTACCGGGCCTTATCGGACCGTGAAATAAATTTCACGCGGATTCATTGAACGATTACATTTAATTGCGTCCAATTAAATCGCCGTCCCAATTAAAATCGGCGGGAACGCGGAGGATTCATTAGAATTTATCGAGCCGCCGATAACGATCCCCTCTCGCTTTCCGTTATCGGGATACACGGACGGTCGATGCCGTTCCACGGGAATAATTTATGCTGATGCGTCCATCCCTCGGCACGGGCTGTTTATCAGGTATCAATTATCGCAGAGCTTCTGTGTTTTCGATGACTAAGTTAACCTCGAAACGGATCGAACGTTTACGGCACAACGGGGAAACTTAGGCGAATAGTCACTGGGGTAACCGTAGAAAAATACACCACTCGGAACATTTAGAAAAACTTAATGCATTTGTTTCAAGTTGGCTGTTGGACCTACCGAGTAGACTATCGTACGATAAAAAGCTAATACATTTCTATTTAATTTGAAATTACACGTGTACACCTCGCCCGACTTGCATGCGCTCCGAAGACAATTGTCGATAAACGTTTACAAACGATCTCTCGATATTCACCACATATTTATAAAAGCATAGGCAGTTCATTGACTAGTTGGCGGAGATTCACCATTGTCGTATTGGCTCTTGTTCCTTAGCAAGTATCCAGCTAAGAAGCTAATCGGATCGGCGGGTCGTTCCTTAGCCAGGCTGGACAGCGCTTGCAGCAGTATTGGCACTACGGTCTGATCCAGGTACTGCCTCGTTGGAAGAGATTGCACCTCGACGCGGGACTTCTTTGGTGGCACACCGGTCAGATCGGAATCCTTGTTCATTGCTAGTATCCTCTGCAACAGCGAACGGTGAGTCGCAGCATTAATTACTGGCTAGAGTCTGTTTCGCAGGCGTCAACACAACTCCTCGCCAATGTACACGATCCTTACGCGACTGGTACGGTTACAAACCCAGAAGCGTACTCAACACCCAAGCCACATTTGGCGAGTAGAACAACTCGGACATATGCATTCCATATTACTGCAATCACGCGAATCAAGGTTTCAGATTTCGATACAACAGCTGTCAATTAGATTGGCGGGAAATATCGAGATTGTTTCGGGGGATTAGTTTGTTTTGAATTCCAGTGCATTGGAATAGACGAGATAGACGAGATAGAGCGATTAGTGTCGGTAGTTTTTGAAATATCAGTTGTGTGGGTAATTTAGAAGGAGGCATAGGTGCAGAAGGGTACGCCTAGATTTGTAGGTTATTCGACTTACGTGCGCTGTTTCGCTCACGACATTGGTGAGGGGTTGTGCCGGCGTCGCTGGCTCGGTTCTTTCCTCCGTTGTGTTCTCTGCCGTTATGAGAGCAACAGATTAATCAGCATCGCTATTGCAACGTGTTCTCGCCCGAAACGTATGGACGAGCGTTACCTTTTAAACGATAAAAAGCAAAATAAACGGATACGTACCACCGCCAGACGCCATCGTGCGAACAAATGATGCTACCAACTACTACGAGTTATCACTGCACGAGCACCGTTCAAATGTTACCACGCATTTGGAACTCGTCGCGATGTAGTCACGAAAGTTCTATAAAACACTTGAAGCAGCGAGCGGGTGGCGCGTTGCTATCGTAGTATCGTAGATTGAACATTGAGGGATTCTTAAGCGAGACTCACTACGCCCAGGCAATCGTTTTTATCTTTTATTTAACCCGGGAGCGAAGGTTGATGCGGCGGTGCTGATCGACGGTCGGGCGTTCGAAATCACTTGTAGGCAATTGGGTGTCTTGTTTTTTTTTTTCTGTTTTTTGGTTTTATTTATTTAACGTAAAGTTAGACGCTACGACTTTGGTACAAAAACATAAAATAGTGGTACTGAGGAAACGGTGTACTTGCGAGCGGATCCTCGAGTCCCTACGAACGCGGAGAAATACGAGTATCGTTGTACGAGAAATGCAAAGTTACGGCCAATTTAAAGGCGAGCACAGAGCGCAAACACAAGGTGTACAAATCACGAAACGTCCCGAGTCTGCAACCGAACGAGAAAACGATACGCGCCCCGCCGAAGGTGAAGCTCGAAGAACCGCCCCGCTGTCGCACGAAAACGAACGATCCGATATTTCCAATGGACAAAACCATGCTGCCTGTGTTGCAATATATAACGCGGACGGCGGCGCCGACCGTTCATTTTTTCCACGGCATCCTCAAAAGTAACATTGAACCTTGCGAAGGAAAACGATCCCAGATCGATCACACAAACCATAACGACGAACGAATGATTTCCTCGAATCGGTAATAAGACGAAAGCTATGCGAACGTCACGTTTCTTCTTTCTGCTTTTTCTTTTTCTCTTGCCGTCATTCGGCTTATTTTAATATCGACGCGACGGTCGATCGCACGGTTAATATCGAATAAGTTAAATATCCTTTCGGCTTCCCCTCACATCGCGTTAAATTCCAAAAGCTTGATAAGCGAAAAGCCCCGCGAGCGTTGCGTGATTAAAACGTGATATACATCGTAAAAGGGTGACTTGGATATGGCTACATTTAAATGTGGTAGAGCGCGATCGTAACACATACACGGGACACGAGACCTTTGCGCAGCCTTTAAAATCACATCGATGAGTAAAAATGCGTCGGCGAGTCGAGTCGTAGCCAGCGTTACCGATCAGGGGCTAGGTAATTCTCGACGATCGGGAGGTGCAGAAAAGCAACGGTGTTCACGGTCAAAGTACCCCGGCATTGCCCCGTCGTCCACGACGGGGCATCCTTCGATCGTGAACTATGTCCGACTGGTGTACCACTCGCGAATCGCCTCGGCAAATAAATGCGACATCTAGACATACCTACTTACAACGTATGTATATGAACGTCAATGTATACATATATATATTTATATATATCTAAATAGTGTTGTAATAAAAACGAGCTATGAGATACGCGCCGTGACCGCGTCCTGGCGTCGTATCGAGCAAACACAGATCGAATATATTCCGACGATGCGATCCTTTCGTTTCTTTTTCATCTATTCTTTTTTTTCTTTCATCTTCTATCTGTGATCAGTGGTTTATTATTGCAAGGCTGCCAGGTTCTGTTTGCTTAAATATTTACCCGAAGGCTCGACGCGTCACCATTCAACGAAAGGGAAACGGCGCGCCTCGCGACCATCCGTCCGACTTAAGTCCTACTTACGATTAAATCGGTACTTGCTCGAATTGCTTACACGTTATATAATAATATCATCGTCGCGTTATCAGTTAAATTCACGTACGTCATATAATTGATCGAGATTAGCTTGCGGGATATATGTGTGTGTACAGCGGACTAAATATTATCATATAGGACGATTAAAAATCGGCAGCGAGCGGTGGTGTGTATGTGCTTTCTTTCGCTTGGATCGCGTGACGCCGCGCGGCCAGCAATTTGAATTTCGTTGGATCGCGTTATCCGATGTTTGCCGTACGGCGTGCCGCGCTTCTTCCTGAGGATTAATCGACCGGAGTTTCGCGAATTAAGTGATTCGCTCGACTTCCCGCGCGGCAGAGGTTGTAGCAGAAGGTTCTCGGTAAACGCCACCACGGCATCGATGCGACCTATGTTGTCCGACTACAGCTACGGCGACGACAACAATGACGCACTGTCGGCGGAACCGGTGCTCCTAAGACTTTTGCTCTCCGCGACGTCGAGACTCAAGATCGTCGATCACCAATTAGGGGGACACAACCTTCGTTACGAAATTATAAATCGTATATATATGTATAATATCATTAATATACGTATGTATGTATAATATCATATGCCTGCGGGGAGAGGCAGTGTGGCACAACCATGACTTAAAAAAGCGAGTAACTAACGTATCTCGTGTGTACTTCCCGTGACTCGTCGCGCTTGCCAGCGACGATCGCGTAACCTAGGACATCTCGCGAATATCCCCCCCCCCCGTGAAATTCACCGTCGCCGAGAGCACACGTCGCGTGTATCAACGCTATGAACCACCGCGAACATGCCGGGTCTGTTCGCAATTCCGAATGCCAGCCTCGTTCGCGATCGCACGCCTCACGTTCGCCAATTGCGCACGGCCTACGCTATATCGTTGCCTCGCGAGCAAAAGTTCTCCCCCTTCGTCCTGTTCGGCAGTCAATGGATTTGGCAGTTTCGTAATCTGGCCTTGTCGACGACACAACGATTGAGCAATAGCAAAGCAACGGTGGCGAAGAGAAGATGCGAGATCGAAATGAAAAAAAGGCCAAAAGTTTGAGGTGGTGGTGAGTAAATGATATGGTCGAGGACGAAGAGGACGGTCCCTTCGAGAGGCAGATATCGTGGCCGTTCGTGATATTGATCTTAAACGAGTTCCCGAACGAGCGGTGCATCCGTGATTCTATACGCGATGGGCCGAATCTACAAGTATATCTACTCGCGACGATGGCAATTTATTGTTGATAGATCGTTGCAAAATTGGACCGACGACAGCACCGGGGGTAGAGTTAGCGTGCGCACTCATTCCGTCTCTCTCGTTTCTTCGGCCGTTGGCGACGGGGAGAGGTACGGAAGACCACGTAAGACGATTTACAGGTTACACTGCCACAGTATCGTAGGGTGTGAGGAGTCCCCCGTGACCGCCGTGGCCGCCGCCGGTTTGCCGGCCGGGAGCTTCGTTTCTGTAACAGTAAGTTTGGATATTTACCGGTTGCCACGGCACCGCGCGATCCCCGTCGACGTCAGCGGTACTCTAACACTATCCACGTGCAGACGCTCTGGCATTTTCGCTTGGACGAATAGCTGCTAGGCGTCTAAAGGACAGTAACTAAAGTAATCTCTGCGCGTGGGCACAGCGAAGCATGCACTAGCTGCGACCGGCGGCAATGTTAATGAGACGAGAGCCGTTGCATCAATGAGTATGGGCACAGAGAGATGTAATCGGTAGCGGCGGCGTTCTAACGTATTCAAAGGTTAGTAGCATCGGCGGCAATGGCAGCAGGATCTGTAGCAATGGCAGGAGCGACAGCTGTAGCGGGAACGGACTCGGTATCGTTCGAGCCCTTCTGACGTCATCTAGGGAAGAATTAGTGTCAACTACGGATATCACACACGGCACTTGCCACCAAAGAATCGCATGCAACGAGACACATGTATCGGCTTAGCAAGCGGCTATCGACCCAGGTAGAGATCTGATTGTCGTTGGTACGGAAGCGTCGCTGTCCAAGCATTCACCGACCTAGCTTCTCGTGGCCACAAAACAGACTAACTAAAAACAGATTTAACGCAACTTCTAAAGCAACTTTCCAAAAATCATCTCTAACGCGAACTGTTGTTACGGGAGTGCGGCCTGCGTTTTAATTACAGATTATTGTCTAACAGACTTACGGCTTCCTGCGTAAAGAGTCATGAAACAAGAAGAAAAGTCAGAGATAATAAACGTTAGGCAGATCGTCGAAAGGATTGTTGAAAGTTCTTAGCGGAACCACCGTGCACTCGATCACCACTATCGTTTTCAAATGCCCAACACGAGTCGTATAGAATCGTGATCCGAGGATGCCAATTCGGGATAATGGAAATGCATTGTGCACTGTAGAGAGCGGGGTCTAGCAAAGAGTACCAAGCGTCGAGTACGACGTTTACTCGAAACTGCGAGAGTGACAGAGGGGGCTAGTAATTGTAATTCGAGGATTGGCCAATTCGCTTTCGAGAATGTCAACGACAGTTCTCGAGGCAAAGAAATCGCTCGAGACACAGCGGCAGGAACGGTGACACGTTATGGATCGTTCACCGTTAACCAAACTCACTCGATCTCTACTGACCTCTCTATGAGTTTACGCATCTCCTCGGTGGTCATGCCGTCCTTGCCGCGAGCATTCACTGAAATAGAAAAACACACGGCACGATTGACACAACGGTAAACTACTACGACGACACGTAGCATGCAATTCGTGGAGTAAGCTATAACGATTAGATACACAGACTCCGGAGCGAGTACCGAGTTCATTCTTGTACGACGTGACTCGCTCGGCATGCCTATATCGCCTACTGCATAGAGGAACGAGCAACAGGAGTGGATCAAGGGAGAGAACACTAGACAGACCGGATTAGGGCGAGCCAATTCGAAGCGGGGACAACGATGAAACTTGTCTACCGATTCGAGTCGCCGCGTTCCTCCAGTCGCCTCGCGACTCGACCCTTAGGTACCCCACTCGATCGCGGTTCTTTGTACTAACCGCCGTAGTTGCGGTTCACAAGTTGGTCGCGATCGCACTCTGCCTCGCTGATCTCGTTGCTCTCCTTGCTGTCGTTGAAGCTGGAATTGTTCTGGTCGTGGTTCCTTGGGGGAGGTGGTGGTGGCTCGGGTGATCCAGAGACGGGGATGTTGCGAGCCGATCCTACGCTGCGACGGCCGACAGAGCCACGAGATCCGTAATGATCGTAGGGAGCGCCGTATTGTCCGTATTGCGAGCCATATTGATCCTCTTCCGGGGCGCAGTTTGCTGGGTCGTCGTATTCCGGGGAGAAAACGTTGTGAGTTCCGCTGCCGCCTCCTTGGGATGGTACTCGGGAGTAGCGACCGTTTTGACGTGGCTAGAAAGAGGAACGAATCGGAGGTATGAAAGTTAAACCCTCGTTTGATCCAGCGTTTCAGTTAGTCGTTAGATGGGAGGGATTCTTGTACCATAGATTGAGATCCAGAGCGGCTATGAGCGGAAGCATTGGTAGGGTGGCCGACGGGTGGTCCCATAGTGCCAGAGTGTCCGTTTCCAGGGTGAGGGAAGGTCTGGAACTGCATAGCCTTGCTGGGGTCCATTTCCTCGCGGAATCCAAGAAGGTGGAAGGTGGCGTACGGGCAGATCTCATCCTCCATGCCTGAAAGAAAAGATCACCGAGGGTAGACTCCGCCATTATAGACCTAGTCGAACTAATCTATTCATGGTACAAGATTATCTCGATGCGTCCAAGACATTACAGTCCCCCTCTCCCTTCTGAAACAGGAGCCATATCTTTTGCAGGTAGTGGTGCGCATGCACTGTTATCACAGAAATCGGGTACCTACTTATCACAACTATAAGTCTTCCTCTTCTTCCCACCTTGCTAAACGAGTAACGGTCGCAGGACAATGTCATGCTTGTAAATGTTAGTCTCCCGTTTGCGCGGGTCGCAAGGCCCAGTCACGTCCACCAATCGTCTCATACGTGTAATACACGCTATGCATCGTTTTCAATGCGACGAAGGAATTGAAATCTACGGTTCGAAATTGTCGAGAGCCGAGTGGACGGCTGGCCCTGCCTCGCCGTGAAAATTCAAACGAATCGAGAGAGGTGTTTTCCATGAGTGCAACGTGTTTATCTGTTTGCGAAAGAAAAGGGTACGAGCGCAAAGCATGCGTGGGCGTGCAACATTAACGAGGTGAATGGTCGCCAGCACGGCGAGAGCCGTGGAACGATTAGGACTTACGAGGACCGGCTGCAACCAGCCGGAAGGCTCGTCACGGCGCGGCCACACGGAGGAGAAAGAGCGCTTCGTTCGGGTCTTTAACTATTGTTACCAACCTCTGTGGGATAGAGCCTCGGCACTGCCCATACGTGGAGGCGGTGGACATCTTCGGTTCGGCGGGCAATGATTCAATTCCTCGTACATATGCCGCCTGGGATCCCACGTCGAGTGGCTCCTTATCGAACCTGTCCCACCTATCGAACATATACTACAAAGGTGGTACGACTGGCTGACGCTTACCAAGGATTCGATATTGGCTCGCTGCCTTTACGGGTGATATGTAATTATGTATCATTGGCTGGGATGCCGGGGATGTACCAATAATTAACCCGCGATCCACGCACTTGGTACGCGCAGCACTCCGATAATAAGCGCAAATAAGGGAGAAGAGTGATCTGTTCCCGCGGGACATACATCTCGATACGTAATATAGAAGAGAAAGGAAAAAAAAGAGTACATTTTGAAGCGAGGCAAACAATGGAACAACTGGCAGTGTCTGTGGTGGACGCGTGTACCTATTGTTGTGTGTATGTGTGTGCTGCTCGACACTCGACGGCATATCGGTCTGCCGAAACTGTCCGGCAACGGGGTGAGATCTAACATGTTCTCTGTGCCGATCGTGTCACGTGAATCGTGTAAAATGGGAAATAAACGGTAACACTATCGTGCCGATGCGACAACATCTAGACAATTAAATTGGAATTTAGCTAGAAATCATATTGTTGGCAGTTGTGGCTTACTTATCACTGTACCTCGCTTGATGCGATCGCAGGTGTTATAGTTGGAGCCTGGCACGGGGGGCAGCTTACGATTCGGTGGTGCGATGTAGCCGAGCTCGTCGCGAAGATCAGGCCTGCGTTTGTCAAGGGTAGCTCCGCCAACTCCGGTTTGCTGATAGACCACGTCGTCTGAAAAGATCAATCAATTCGCGTGAACGCCACTCCGATACCCTAGCATTTCATGTATTCAATACTTGATTGTTGGTCCACCGACACCTACAACGGGAAAGCGGTTTAGAATAGGATTTTCCGAAAGTAGGGCGGCGAACGGGTGGACCGATCGTCAGAAAGATCATCTCTTCGTTCCGTCCGAACACCTAAGTAGTGTCCTCTCTCATCGATATCGCTTCCATCCGTTCAGAAAGCCAAGCATCCACTCGTACCCGAGTATCGCCGAAAGGGATCACCCTTCTGACAAATCGTTCCAACAGTTTCGTGACTTAGCAAGTTAAAATAATAAAAAAAAATTGATATACATTGTCCCTCGTAATATTTCTCGTCGGCTGATGAGATACCTCGCAGCCGTGTTTGCTCCGGACCTCGAGTTCTCCTCGACAGCGCGACGCAAATCACCACGATCCCTACAATAATCACGACAACCGTAGCACCGACCGGCACCACCACGTTTACGTCAAGCCAGCTCGGTAGCCACGGGAAGTAACGTCTGACGTCCGTGTTGTCGTTACCGCCTTTGCTTACGGGGGGTGCGATCGTACCTGTTCGTTAAAGCAACCAGAGAAACCGTTTCATTACCTTTGTCGCCACCGTGGCCCTTGCCTCGCAGCACGCAGATCACGATGACGGCAACGATTATCACGAGGATAGCCGCCACCACCGGCACCACCAGATTCAGGTTAGCCATGAAGATTTTCATCGGGTCCTCGTCGTTGCCACCACCGTTCACGTCCGGCAGCTCGCGGGCCGGTGCAATGGTGCCTGGAACAGAAAATACGGCGATCATTCGATCCAGCCACCATTAGCACCGGCTACGAGCGCCGCTGCTCTCCCCGTTCACCGTCATACTCACCTCCGGTTACGGTCAGTGTCGCGAACTCGTACTCAGCCACGGCGAAACCAGCATTATTATGGGCGGTCACTCGCAGATAATACCAGCTAGCAGGGTCCAGATCCAACACGACAAAGTTTCCGCCGGGTTTCACGTTGTTAGAGACTTGATTCCATTCCTGCTGGTGCCTGGATCACATGAAACGAGAATAGTTACGTTTCCACCGAGTCCAATCGTTCATGGATTCTTTTGTGGGTGGTTTCCCCTTACTTCTTCTTGTGCTCGACGACAAAGTACAGCATGGGGCAGCCGCCATCGGACCAGGCGCTCAGGTGAAGGGTGATGCTGTTGGTAGACACTTCTATGAACCTAGCTGCCTCGGGGATGATCGGTTTCGAGCCTTTGGTGCGCGTGTTGAGCATGTCAGACGGGTCGCCGGTTCCAATTCTGCGGGAATGGCAACGATTACACTCTCCCACTGTGCGCTTAACATTTTATATTGAATTGCGAACAATTACCCGTTGTACGCTGTAACGTAGATCTGGTATCTCGAGCCGCACCACAGATTCTCCAGGGTGTACTTTTGTGCCGTCGAGCTGATCTGCGCGGTATCCCAGTCGCCGAATTCGGGCTTGTAATGAATCGTGTAGCCATGGATCGGGGCGTTGTCGGTGGGGTGAGGGCGCAGCTTCATTGTCAACGAGTTGGTGGTCGTAGCGGTGAGAGTGACTTGTGGGGAGTGCGGGGGAGCTACGGGATAACGCCACATTGTAATCGCTGGTCCTGGATACTGGCTGAAGCTCGGGATATGTAGCATGTATCTGGATGCTCACCATGGACGATCAGCTGATGGGTAACGGTGTCGTGGCCAAAGGAGTTCTCGACGTAGCAAGAGTATTCTCCAGCATCGGTACGGTCCACTTCCTTGATGAACAGCGATCCCTCGGGCAATTGTCTCAGTCTGTCGCTCGATTGCAAAACGGCGCCGCGTACTTTCCATGTCACTTCCGGTGCGGGTACTCCAACAGCTAGGCAGGGCAGTTTGACATCTTCCTTGTAGGTAGCCGTGAACTTGTCGTCGAACGACGCGATCTTTGCCGGTACTGAAAGTAACAACAATGTCACGGAATCATCCTCCGATGGTTGAAAAATGTAGAGGAATAAAGTAAAAAGGGTCTTCGAAATACCTCGAACGCTCGGTGCCAAAGCCACAATCTTGGAAGCCTCTCCCTCACCAATGTTAGTGCTGGCGGCCACCCAGAAGTCGTATCTGTGTTGCTTGTCTAGTCCAGAAGCTTCATGGGTCAGCTGATTCGGTGGTACTTTCTGACTAGTCGGTTCCTCTGCGTTGTCTGCCTTCGTGTAAATGGTGTACTGGGTGATCACTCCGTTGGGTTGGCTCGGTGGGCGCCAGGAGACGAGGATCGATTCAGCCGACATGACGAGAGCCTTGATAGCTATTGGCGCTTCGGGGGCTGCGAACAACAGAGCACGAGGAAATTGAAGACACTTCTCTGGTATGTTACAAGCACATCTCTTGATATTCCACGTTACCATCCTGTTCAGTTTGGCAGTGGATAGGTGCGGATTTAACGCCATCGCCGCCAGAGGTGAAAGCCAGAACTTGCATGCTGTAGTTGGTGTACTTTTTCAATCCGTGCAGAATCGTCTCGCTGGAGGAGGTGATCTTGGTGTCCTTGGTATTCTCATCGTACCAGGTGTCGGACGGTCCGTAAATGACCTGGAGAACGTAGCTGTAAATCCCTCTGGAAACGCTTACCAGCCTTGACGTTTACTAACTTTGTATCCGGTGATGACTCCGTTGGCAGCGCTAAGGGGTGGCGACATCCACGAGACTCTGATCGTCTGAGAAGTGAGGGTGGTGCAGGTGGTGTCGTGGGGCGGCTGTTCAGGTACTCCCTCGGCAGTGTGTTGTCTTCGTTCCTCGCTCATCGGTCCAGATCCAACCTTGTTGAAAGCTTGAACAACGACGCTGTACTGGGTGTAAGTCTTAAGGTTCATGATCTGCAAATGATGTTCCTTTCCATCCTCCTTCGAGAAGTCAACGGTCTCGAACATGTAAGGTTTGTCGGAGGAGGACAGTCTGTAGCCAACGTAGTATCCAAGAATCTCGCCGTTCCAGTCTTCGCGTGGGGGTGGCTTCCATGTCACCTGTTGAAAATTCTCTCGATTACTACGTTCGAAATTAACCCACCGATCGAAACGTTACCTTGAGAGTGTGCTGGTCAAGGGCATCGACGCGTACGGAGGTTGGTGGGCCACTGGGTGCTTCTTCGGCAGTGATGATGGTGACGGTGTCAGACGGATCGGACGCGCCAATCTCGTTCTCAGCGACGATCCTCAGGTGATAAGTGGTGGCGGGTCTCAGGTTGAAAACGCCAGCTACGTTCTGCTGCGATCCTGGCACGAGTACTCTGTCGATATCGGTTTCCCAAGAGCCCTTGCTGACTTTGTATTCGATAACGTAACGTTTGATCGGGCTGTTTCCATCGTAGGGTGCTGCCCAAGACAACTGAACCGAACGTCCGGACTTGTCTAATACTTTCAGGCCGTATGGTACTTCGGGAACCTCTGTGACCAAAAATTCATCGATTATCTCGAGAGGTGCAACGAAGAAATGGTCGATAGGCTAGGATTATTAGAGACTTTATGGGAACCTTGAACGATCATGTTGATGCTGGTGTCATCGCTCCCAAAGGCATTGGTGGCAACGCAGGTGAACAGGGCGGAGTCGCTTCTCTCGGTTCTCTTGATGCTCAGGTCAGACAGTACTCCATTGGCCAGAATTTCCTCACGAATGGTGTAACGGGAATCGCTCTTCGGGTCCAGCCTCTTGTTGTTCATGTTCCACAAAATGCCGATTGGTTTCTCGCCCTGTGCCTCGCATTGCAATACAGCCGGCTCTCCACGTCGCGCAGTCTGGTTCTTCAGTTTGATCTCAAAGTGGGGTGGAGCTGCAACCGGAGCAATTATCCTTGATATCGCTGAAACGGTGATAGAACAGGAATGCTCGAAAGCAGCTTACCCTGAACCGAGATGAGAATGACAGCCGAGAGTCCAGAGCCAATTCCGTTCACAGCCTCGCAGAGATAGTAGCCTTCGTTCGTCTTCTGGATGTTGTTGATCGACAGTGTTCCATCTTCCACGCTGATGTCCGGATTGCTAAGTTTCAAGTCCGTGTAATCGCCCGGCGTGTCCCCTGCGGAGGAAGAATAGAAATCACGTTACAGCGGAGAAGGCATTTAACAGGTAAGGATATTGTTGCACCTCGCTGGCATAAGAATGCTTACCAGCTGCTCTCTTCCACGTGACTTGTGGCTTGGGGAAACCGTCGGCCTTGCATTCGACGCGTGCGTCAGAGCCCTGAGCGAATGCCTTATCGGTGGGTTCCAGGATCCAACGAGGTGGTACTGTTACAGAACGAACGAGTTAGTCAGGATGCTCCCCTGGCGCACCCAGCAATAGGCAGTTAAACCGGGAGCAAGTCGCATCGTGACCTCCAGCCATAGCGGTTTATCTTTTGAAACTGTCGTCGGGCGTTATCGCGCAATCAATTATCCAGCATGGCCAATGAAAGTGGCTGGAGTCCACGACGAGTAGGCTTTGCCGCGTGCTTGGCGAAGCGCGACTCCCTCCCGCAACTGCGACAACACTGCGCTAATTCAGCATGCTGGTATTCGAGATGATTATGCGGGTGACTACTTGCACGAGAACAGAAAAGAAAAGAGAAGGTCAACAGGCAGATAGAAAGACAGCGGCCGCGGCTCTGAAGGAGCGCGCGTCGCGCATGCATAGTGACACTGCAACTGGTTCGCCATGATACTCGAGCACGGACCATCATGCTGCACCGCGTGGAAACTGATCTACTTTCGGTTAGTATTAATGGAGAGAAGCATGCGTGTTAAAGAAATTATCCACTACCGGCTACGGTTGCATGTACAGAAAATGAACGAGGCGAGACGTGTGGTGAGAGGCAGGGCGGCGGTGAGGGTGAAGGGCGGGTTCTCTCTTTTTTCTTGTCGGTGATATGGTGAGGTGCACAGGTTCGAAGGGGGTTGATTATCGGGGCTCGAGGGGTGGGTGGGGGTGATCGGATTGGTCGGTCGGTCATCTTGGAGCAAGGACACGTTGTAGCGCGACGGGGTTTACGGTGATGTATAAAATCGACACTCGAGATGGCGTGATCACGAGAGACACAAGCTCGATCGTAGGGCCTAGAGCGATCGCCTGATAGATCCCGACGATTCCGTGGGGCAAGGCGACGCGACCACGGGAGTCGCGCGACGAGGAAGAGACGCGGTGTGTAGCCTATCCATGTGCCTGGTTTTCTTTGCTGTCGCGGCGAGAAATCATACCCGAAAGCCAACGAAAAGTGTCGTCGAAGAAAATTAGCGACGATGAGCATGACAACGAGACATGGGATATCAAACGAGGCGAATATACTTATTGTTAGCCACAGATACGATGCGGGTCAAGCTCAACCAACTTGCTGGGGGGGGGGGGGGGGGACACATGTGGGGTCTCTGAGCGTGACTTTTGCGTTCGCTACTCGGCTGAAAGACACAGGCGGTACCAGAAAGGGTGAATGGAAACGCAGAAGAAGTGGAAATCATAAATAGACAGACAGTTATATACAGAATTGCCAGAGATTACAGATCAGGAAATACAGAGAAAGGAAAAGAATGAGAGAGAGAAATAGAAAGAGAAAGAGAGAGAGAGAGAAAGTGATAGAGAAACAGAGCGAAAGATAGACAGTTAAAAGAGAACGTTAAGGAACGGCGCGCAAGAGTGTCGTCCCCGATCGACGAAAGCAACGCGCTGTGTGGTCAAACTCTCCAGGTGACAACTGAAATATCCAGAAAGCTTTCGCCAAGGTAACACGGCAGCTTCGGCAACGACGAATATGCATTAGTCAAAGCCTGCAATCAAATATACTCTCACGAGCCCGGCGCGGTTGCGTTTGTATTTTTTTTTTGTTTTGCTTTTTCACATTCCGACTTAATTCAATCATCGTATCAATCATCAGTACATCATTCAATGCTCCCATTAGTCTGGCCCTAACCGTGAACTCGTAACGTCGCCTCTTGCACCGTCTTGCCCGACGGATTGCTAGCGATACACGTGTAACGTCCAGCGTGCTCCGGCGTAACCGGCTCGATCAGCATGATACTCGTCCGTGGCCCGAGTTTCCCGATGCTGTATCCCATGAATTGCGACAGAGGCTGGTCCTCGTGGGTCCAGGTTATATTGATCGGGGTGTCACCCACCAGCACCATGCACGCCAATTGGGCGGCCTGCCCCGCATAGATCGGTTGGTCCCCAAAATCGAACGGACTGATCCGTGGCAGGACTGGAACGATAGGGCTGGAAAGCTAGAGCTAGATCCGAAACTGGCACGCGATCCCCGTTCTCCGATCGCCCCCGTCATGGCAGACCGGCCGCGCGGCAGCCTCGTTGCTCATATTCATCGTCGACTTTCATCGGCCCGTCGCATCCCTACGATCCGCGAGAGCGACTCTCACGACTCTTGTCTTTCGCCCGATCTCTCGGTAGCCGATCTCCCCCTACGGTTCAGAAACCGACTATACCTCGCCACGAGGGCACAGAGAAACACTAGACGCCAGCGAAACGATTCGTTCTCCATCCGCGAGTCTTCCATCGCCAATGAGATGAGATATACACCGAGAAGAGTGCGACGAGAGAAGGATTTTCGTGAAGATAGAGATAGAGAGAGATTCAGAGGCGATGTACGTGTGTGTGTGTGTGTGTGTGAGAGACAAAGAGAGGCAGAAAGAGAGAAAGATGAGAAAAGAAGAGAGAAAGAGAGACAGAAAGAGAGAGATAGTATCGGGCCAGGGGAGAGAATGGGGAACTTAGCTCGTCCTGAACTACGGACAAATTACCTTTGATCATGGTAGCCCAGGGATAACGAGAGTGGGACTGTGGTCCAAAAGCTACACTCGGCCGAGCGACCTACCTAAACGATGATGCTTCGAAACAAACGATGATGCGGGAAGATAATTATATATGTATGTATGTTGAGAAAGAAAGAACGGACGGTCGAGCAAATGCAGACTTCCAAAATATATTCTGTATAGATATGTGTGTGTACGCTATTACAACAATCAACAGCAGACAGTAGAGACGTTTCGTTCGTTCGTTTCAATATTACGACTACTACTCGAACTACGGACCGCAGCAAGAGCGAAAAGAAAGAATGACAAAAAAAAAAGAGAATAGAAAAAGAGAAAGAAAGAAAGACACATTGTTTCACGTTGCCGATCTTTGAACGTAACGTAACACGCATTACAAATAACGTATTCAATTGCGACTCTGTCTACGCGTTAAACGCCTGGTTGGGTTAATACATCATCATGCCGACTTCAGTTTCCTTCGGTACCACGTTCCATTGTCCTCGCTGGATATACAATGTGCGATCGTGACGTGCGATCACGTATCTGTACCGTTCACTTTCAGATGGGCGCTGTGCCTAGCACGACCGGCTGGATTATCGGCGACGCAAGCATACTCTCCGGCGTGTTCTCCCCTGACGGCGGGGATCGTCAGAGCGGACACTCTATCCCCCAACGCGGTGATACCCACTCCGTCGCCTACTTCTAAATGGCGTCCATCGAACAACCACTTGAGCGAAATCGGCGTGTCCCCCTTTACGACCGCGCAATGGACGATTATCAGATCGCCGGAGTTGGCCTCGTCGAACGAGAACGGCTGCAGATGCGGAGCGACTGCCGAGAGATAGAGACAGACAGACAGAGGTCTAGAGTCAGGCACACAGAGAGATATACATACGCGGAGGAGCGGTGGAAAATAGACACGTTTCACTTAACGGGGATGATTCAACCGTCGAGCTTCTCGCGCGATCCGCGCCAACGTTAACGCGTCGCGGAGACGGACCCGGCGAGTTGTTCGCGGCGCGACATGTATGTTCCGTGACTCGAGTGTGACCCACCATCGGGCGGAGCAGAGTAATCTGTGCTGGATAGGACATTCGATGCGAAAAAAAAAGAAACTCCGAGAGTGCCAGTAAAATCATATGCAAAGATAAACTAGACGTGATTGCGAACGAAAGAAACTTGAGGATAAACAAGAGGCGACTGAGAAAGACAAAAAAGAATCGAACAAAGAAGAGTAGACGAAAAGGGGATCGAACTTTACTCGAGCAAGGGATGCTACGGGAGAACAAGAGGGTGTTTGAGCAACACAATAGTGCGGGCTGTTCGAATTTCGATCACTGTGTAGAGAACGTTTAAGCACCGTTGACAATGAGATCGGCCGATAGCTCGTGCCTTCCGACTAGGTTTTCCGCGATACACGTGTACGTTCCAGCGTGCGACGCCTGGACCGATCCTATGCTGAGGATGGCGCCCCGTCCGCCGAGATCCACGATCGAGATCCCAGAGTGCGGCGAAATCGCATGACCGTTTAAGATCCAGCTGAGCTTCAAGGGTGGATCGCCCTCGACCACTGCGCACGCTACCGTTACTACCTGACCGGAGTTAAGCGGCTTCTCGCGGAACGAGAAGGGCAATAATTTCGGAATGACTGGAAAAAGAGAGAGAAAGAAAAGAAGAAGAGAGTCTGAAAGGAGGTCGAAATTGATCGAAATCGGTCGCGCCGCGGCGTGGCCGTCGTCACGCAACGCTTCACCCAGTTGGCCGTCGAGAGAAACGCGTGTCGAATTGTACTCGCTCGCGTTTCGTGATCCCGTTCCTTGCATCACCTCATTCACACGGCGGGCATCACCGACCTGAACGGATGAGAAATAAAAGAGATGAAAGAGACAAAAGAAACGAATGAAAAGCGGGAGAGAAGTAACCGAGAGAACTACGAACAGAAGCAAGAGGAAGGAGAAGAAAAGCGTTGAGCGGAGTCTACCGAATGGAACAGCGTCGGGGGAGCGAAAGGATACGGACGGGGGCGGTGAAGATGCATAGGGAACGAGGTCAGGGATCACGGTGCTCGGGGGTTTCTTTTCGTCGTGAAGTGTGTACCGTTGACGTCCAATTTAGCCGAGTGCGAGGTCGATCCAGCCGCATTCGAGGCGACGCAGGTGTACTCGCCGGCGTGTCTCGCCGCTACGGACTCAATGGTCAGTTGCTTGACGCGTTTCCCGGAGCTAGACAGGATCACGTCCATTCGATCGGATCTTATAGGCTGGCTATCGAAGGTCCAGGTGATCTCCAGAGGGGAGTCGCCCTTGGTCACCACGCACTGTACCGAGACCAAGTCTCCGGCGTTCACAGGCTCGTCGCCGAAGGAGATCGGCGCGATCTGCGGGGAGACTACGGAGACGAACAACCACATAGAGAGACGTTCGACGGAGGAAGTTGAAAACGTGGCTGTCTCGAGGATTCATTGTACTCGAGACTGATCGATACGATGCTAGAATAAAATGAAATACGACGACGAAGGGGGTGTAAAACATAGGAACGATGACGAGACGTGGTCTGACGCGTGATAGTCGGGGTGTGAGGTGGTTAGGGATCGATTCTGGGAAGACTTTCGTGGGAAATGGTGCGAGATGCGTTAATGGTATAATTGCGTAGTACCGTTCACCGATAGCACTGCCGAACGGCTGACGGATCCCACCAAGTTGCTCGCGACGCACGTGTATTCGCCTGCGTGATGCGCGGTGACGGAGTCGATGATTAGGACCGAGGTCTTTTTCCCGCTTTTCGTGACCGTTATGTCCGGATGAGTGGCACGCGTGATCGGGTCCCCGTTCAGACTCCACCGTATCTCGATCGGTGAGTCGCCTTTCAAGATGCTACACATTGCAGAGACCTGCTCGCCCCAATTGGCTGGTTCCTCGCCGATTGAGAATGGCGCGATCTGTGGGGTGACTAGAAACAATGCCCGAGCTATTCAATATTCTTCGATTCACGATACCAGTTTCGGTCGTTCCTGCAAGTCCATGTTAGGCAGACACATGGGAAATGGATACCTGGGTACGTGTGGGAGGAAGATGGAAGAAAGAGGTTTCTGTGTTTAGCCAACGGGAAGGAGATAGTCTCGTCGGACGCGTGCTGGTGAAGGGGGTGTGGTGATAGCAGTTTCGTTTCTTTGTTATCTATCGCATGGCACAGCTCGGCGGGAGCCGGTAAGTGCATTTCTGTACCGTTAACGGCCAAAGTCGACGAATAGCTCGTTGCTCCAGCTGCGTTCGAGGCTGTACAAGTGTATTCCCCGGCGTGCCTGGCGCTCACCGCCTCGATGGTCATCAGACTGACCCGTTTCGCGGTGCTCGATATCGAGACATCCCCGTGATTCTGGCTGGTTATCGGCTCCCCGTTCAGAGCCCAGGACACTTCGATCGGCAGGTCGCCCTTGACGACCGTGCAGACCGCCGAGACCGCTTCTCCCCAATTCGCGGGCTCGTCGCCGATCGAGAACGGCGCGATCTGCGGCGCGACTGAAAACGTTTCACCCAAAATCGATCAGCCCCGACCGACCAACCCGGAATCCCGCTAGCATCCTCGTTAACCTATTTAACGGCCTCAGGAATGGACACGATCCCACGTCGAGAATCAACCGATCGGATCAATCAATCCGGCGTTGGATTTCAGTGGAGGAGACCTTGCCTCCGAACCTCTCACCACACACACACACACGCCCACGCGAACACACAGGTTAGATAAAGGGGCAGGTATGAATCTTGAGCAGAGGTGGATGGTGCACAAAAGGAGGAGAGTGGGGGAAGATGAAAAAGGTGGCTTTCCTGGCTTTCTCGGTTTTCCCGACGGCTATAAGAAAGCCAACCAACAGACGTGCCCGTCTACACACATGCGTGCCTATTACCGTTCACGGCTAACGTCGCCGTGTGGCTCGAGGCTCCAGCTTTGTTCGACGCGGTGCAAGCGTACTCCCCCGCGTGTCTGGCGGCCACGGCATCGATCGCCAGCACGCTCAGCCGCTTGCTCTTCGTGATAGTGTACTGATCGGTGGTCTCGGAATCGATCGGCACGCCGTTGAACGCCCACGATATGTCCATCGGGAAGTCCCCCTTCAGGATCGAGCAGGTCGCCGAGATCGCCTCGCCCGAGTTCACCGGCTCGCCGCCGAACGAGAACGGGAACATCTGCGGTGCAACTGAGAAACCGGCCCGTGCCCTTTTAACCCTTGAGCCTCGAGGTGCGAGCGAACTAGGCGTCTATCGCGAATGGACGTTCGAGAGTGAGAGATATACAACAATACACCTTTCGCCGAGCATTCGTCTGGGAAATTTCAGGTGGTACCGGGAGCGTTTAGGGCGTTGATTGGAACGACGGCTAGGGGGATCGTCGAGAGACACGGGGGATGCGTTGCCAGGGAGGTGGTTTTTCATAGGCAATGCTTGTGCAGACTCGTTTGACGTGCAATCGTGCGTTGGTGAAGATAGGTACCGTTGACAGACAGGGTCGTCGAGTGGCTGACGTTTCCAGCTCGGTTCGTCGCGACGCACGTATACTCGCCCGCGTGTCTCGCGGCCACGGACTCGATGCTCAGTGCGCTCATACGCTTATTGATCTTCGTGATCGTTACGTCTTGATCGCTGAAGCCTATCGTCCTACCGTTAAACTTCCACGCAATCTCTACCGGAGAGTCGCCCTTCATAATTGAACAGGTCGCCGAGACCATGTCCGCCGAGTTGGCGGGCTCGTCGCCAAACGAGAACGAGAGGATCTGCGGTACAACTGAGAAACGCGCGTATTTTTTTTTTAACCAACTCAATGTCTACTGAAAGCACGCTTATGGACGTTTTTGCAGACGTGAGATACCTGAGCATACCACCACCTTTCGAGGATTCTCACATTTCTCATACTTTCGTAGGGGGTAGAAACGGGGTTGAAGCTTCGAACAGGGCAAGGACGGGGTAGTCTAGGAGGGACAGGGTGAAAGCAATGCCGAAGGATGGTTTCTCATAGGCAATGCTTGTTGTACAGAATTTGTTTGACGTGCAATCGTGCGTTGTTGAAGATAGGTACCGTTGACAGACAGAGTCGTCGAGTGGCTGACGTTTCCAGCTCGGTTCGTCGCGACGCACGTATACTCGCCCGCGTGTCTCGCCGCCACGGACTCGATGCTCAGTGCGCTCATATGCTTACTGATCTTCGTGATCGTTACGTCTGGATCGTTGAAACCTATCGTCCTATCGTTAAACTTCCACGCAATTTCTACCGGAAAGTCGCCCCTTATAAGTGAACAGGTCGCTGAGACTATGTCTGCCGAGTTGGCTGGCTCGTCGCCAAACGAGAACGGGAGGATCTGCGGTAAAACTGAGAAACGCGCGTATTTTTTTAACCAATCTGAAAGCACGCTTATGGACGTTTTTGCAGACGTGAGATACCTAAGCATACCACCACCTTTCGAGGATTCTCAAATTTCTCATACTTTCGTAAGGGGTAGAAACGGGATTGAAGCTTCGAACAGGGCAAGGACGGGGTAGTCTAGGAGGGACAGGGGGAAAGCAATGCCGAAGGATGGTTTCTCATAGGCAATGCTTGTTGTGCAGAATTCGTTTGACGTGCAAGCGTGCGTTGTTGAAGATAGGTACCGTTGACAGACAGAGTCGTCGAGTGGCTGACGTTTCCAGCTCGGTTCGTCGCGACGCACGTATACTCGCCCGCGTGTCTCGCCGCCACGGACTCGATGCTCAGTGCGCTCATATGCTTATTGATCTTCGTGATCGTTACGTCTGGATCGTTGAAACCTATCGTCCTATCGTTAAACTTCCACACGATCTTTACCGGATTGTCACCCTTCACGATCGAACAGGTCGCCGAGACCATGTCCCCTGAATTAGCCGGTCCGTCACTGATCGAGAACGGCCCTATATGCGGCACAACTACAAGGGCATCGAAACTCCGTTTAGCATTCATGCGGCATGGTGTGCTGGTTAATCGATATTAATTCTGCTGGCCGCCGCACGGCCCCCCGTAAACGTCACCAGCACCGACTGCGACATAGTTGACCTCGTGAGAGTAATTAGCGGGGGGAGTCGTTGAGCGAGAGCGAGTCGATAATCTCTGTCGCGCCCACGTCGAAACATCGGCGAAGGGATTCGCTCGATATTCCTGGACGCCACAGGTCGCGGGAATCGGAACGGACGATTAAATTATTAAACGAACGCGACAGGATTCTGCCGATCGGCGGAGATGGGGGGCGCAAGGAAGCGGGGGAGGGATGGCACAGTGTTGGCGCGCATGCATGACAGAAAAAATTAAACAGTGAACTCTCTAAAGGAGCAAGAGTGCGGGGGAGAGGTGTTGCTGTACCATTGACGGCGAGAGATGCGGAATAACTTGTTCCACCGGCTGCGTTGCTCACGGAGCACGTGTACTCGCCCGCGTGTCTCGCTGTCACAGCGTCGATTGTCAGCAGGCTGACGCGTTTGCTGGTGTTTACTATCGATATGTCGTAATGATTGCGAGAGATCGGTTCCCCATTCAGGGCCCACTCGATTTGGATCGGGTAATCCCCCTTCAATACCGTGCACGTTGCGGTCACGGTGTCCCCCCAATTCGCTGGTCCCTCTCCGATCACGAATGGTACGATCCCGGGCGCAACTGCAGGTCACCACAACAGCAGACACATTTAACAGACGATATGAAAGGAAACGGGGAACGTTCTTCGCGGGATACCTATATCGTAGAGTTGTACTGAATTCACGGTGGCGGTGATATGTACCTGATGGAAGATCGTAAAGTCAACTGTTCCTCGATGAAACGAAGGGATCGTGGTGGGGGGTTGTTTGATGGCGGTGACACGAATGGGATGCGGTGGGAAGCTGTCTGGCCGAGTGCCGCGCATGCATCGAGAAAAATAAAGCAAACCGAGGGGGATAAGGAACACGTATTGTACCATTCACGGCCAAAGTCGCGGTGAAACTCGTTCCACCAGCGGCGTTGCTGGCCACGCAGGTATATTCCCCGGCGTGACTCGCCGTGACCGCGTCGATCGTCAGCAAGCTGACGCGCCTGCTGGTCGCGATCGATATATCGGGATAATCGTGGGAGATCGGTTCGCCGTTCAGGGCCCATTCGATCTGAATCGGAGAGTCACCCTTCAGCATGGTGCAGGTTGCGGTGACCGTGTCTCCCCAGTTCGCTGGTTTCTCGCTGATCACGAATGGAGCTATCTCGGGGGCAACTAGGGTCAACAGAGAATCCTTAATTGTCTAATTGTCTCTCCCTACAAGTGACCTTCAACGACACGACCGCCCCTTGCTACCCGACATAGGTACGTACTACGTCGGAGCGCCTCGAACCCCTGACAAAGGACTGAGAGAAAAGCTTTTCCATCGGGCAGACGATCCGAACCTGAACCACCGTCGCCGACTAGATAGATGCAAGAGGAAAGCAGTGAAGAATGGCAAGGGATTGCGAGCAAGGAATTGTCGGGGGGACGTCTCTGTTGAGAACAGTACCGTTCACGGCCAGGGTAGCCGAGTGGCTGGTACCACCAGCCTTGTTGGACGCCGAGCACGTGTACTCGCCCGCGTGTCTCGCGGCCACCGACTCGATGCTGAGGATGCTATTCTTTCGCGTTGTCGCCAGGATGTTTATGTCTGAACGTTCCCGACTGATCGGTTCGCCGTTCAACGCCCACGTGATCTCGATCGGTAAATCGCCCTTGAGGATGGCGCACACCACGGAAATCGAGTCGCCCCAGTTCGCTGGCTCCTCGGCGATGACGAACGGAGCTATCTGCGGTGCGACTGCAACCAATTCACTCTGCCAATTCTCACCGTGACGAAAACTAGCGTAAACGACCTGCGAGTTCCTCGACTCGGGGAAGGGGATAGGGATGTTTCGGCGAATGAGCGGATTGAAAGGGGACGATGTCGGGGTGTCTGTGTTCCTTCGGGGGTGTCTATCGTAGGTACCGTTCACTGTCAACTCCGCTGAGTAGCTGGTCGCGCCGGCTGCGTTCGAGGCGACGCAAGTATAGGAGCCAGCGTGACTCGGGCTAGCCGAGTCAATGGACAGCAGGCTGTTCCTTTTGGTGGTGGTCACGGATATCCGGTGACTCTCGTCGATGGGCATCCCGTTCAGGGCCCAGCTGATCCCGAGCGGGGAGTCCCCGTTGACCACGGTGCAGACGGCCGACACGGAATCGCCCCAGTTTACGGCCCTGTCGGCCATTTCGAACGGGGCTATGCGCGGCGATACTGTCGACGGGATAAGAACGCTCATGGAACGTAGAAGCGCGTGGGGCGCCTAAGTAACGGTCCACGGCGGAAGAGGGGAACCCGGGAGAACGCGCGAAGAATGTCCTTAGACGTCACCTCCACCCTCAGCGGCTCGCGGACTCGCGAAGCAAAGCGCTACCACGCCGTGCTGTTTCACACGACCGACCGACCAGCCAATCGAAACAAGGTTCACCGGCTCGGTTCCAAGCTGACCAAATCGTAAATCGTACCGTTCACTGAAAGGACCGACGTGTGCGAGACGGATCCGGCTGCGTTGCTCGCGGCGCATTTATACTCGCCCGCGTGTCTCGCTGCTACCGAGTCTATCGTCAGCGTGCTGATCCGTTTGCTACTTCTGGTCACGACGATGTCGGGTGTGTCGTAACCGTGGCTGCTCGACACGCGTCCGACATCGACGGGCCGACCGTTCAGCGACCACACGATCCTCAGGGGTAGATCGCCCTTGATCGCGGCGCACTGAACGGTGGCCATCTCTCCCGCGTTGGCCGCCTCGTCGCCGAACGTGAACGGCGCTAATTGCGGCGTGACTGCAATTTCCAAGGCACAACTCTGAATCACGCGACCGAGCTCACAAAAAGAGGAACGCTAGTTCGGGCGGTCGGCCCGCGAACGGATAGCGGTGGGGGACGTGTGACGATGGAGATAACGAGAACGGCTACCAGGGATCGGGATACATGGGCGTGGAGCAACAATGTAAGAAACTGTGAATAAGAAAAAGCAATACGAGAACAGAGTAAAATGAAACATGGACCATCGCCTTGCTGCATCCACGGGATGGACCGTGTCCTTACCTGCCGTCGTCTCTGACGATAATCTCACCTACCCGCTCCGCTCGAGGATCGCGACATACGTTCACGCGTTTCGATCATCGGCACGACGACGGCAGTGGCCTTCGATACAGATTATACGCAACGAATATATTTACTGCGGGGAAACAAGAAGTTACGAGACAGAATACTGAGCGTAGGTACAGAAAGCGATTAAAACCCTCGACGATCGATCTTCCGCGGTGGATGCTTCCTGTACCGAGGGGAAACGGTTTCGGGTAACGTAGAACTGCGAATCTCGCGCCAACCTATTCCCCTGCTGTTCGCAGAGGAGCGGATACGAGACAAGTGATCCACGCTCACCGAGATCTTTTCTCCGCGCGCCTCAGCATCCACCGCTTGGAGTCACTGAGGCGCCTTTTAATAGCCATGTACATTCGGAAACGAATAAATTCGTGAACGAGGGGGGTACCGTTGACCGATAGCACGGCGGTGTGACTGTGAGATCCAGCTGCATTGGTCGCGATGCACTTGTATCTTCCTGCATGCCTCGCCGCCACACTGTCGATGCTCAAGAAGCTGACCGTTTTATCAATTACGATATTAACGTCCGGTGTGCTCGAGTCTATCGGTGTGTCGTCGAACGTCCACGTCAATTTCACCGGTTGGTCGCCCTTGATGATCGCGCAAGTGACGGACAGCATCTCGCCAGAGTTGAGGGGACCGTCGCCGAAAAAGAACTGGAGGATCTGTGGCGCGACTGCGTGAGCGACGCGGCAGCATGGACGAAAGGGTGCGGCGTGAGAAGGAAACGAATCAGAGTGATCAAGGAGGGGTCACCTCGGCGAGCTTGGGGTCGCCCTAACGAGACCCTTCGATCGCAGCCGCGTACTCACAGACCCGAGCGTCGATCGTGCGAGGGGATAGATCTCGATCGTTCGCGTGGGAAGAGCTGCTCGCGATGGAACTTTGAAAGCCGATACGCGGGAAGGAACGATGAAGGATCGAGGCGCTGAAGGTCTATGAAGATGAGTGATTCGTTGTACAGAGGAGAGAAGAAGTTAGTCGGGGGAGCACAAAGATGTGACCAGTCACGTGCGGTGGTGTCGTACGCAAGTACCGTTTACGATCAGCTGAGCCGAGTGCGTCGTTGCGCCGGCACGATTCGACGCGGAACAAGTGTACTCCCCAGCGTGCCTTGCCGCGACCGACTCGACAGTTAGAACGCTGTTTTTCTTGTTCGTGCTCGCTATGACGACGTCGGATCCATGGCGGCCGTCGATCGGAGTCCCGTTAAAGGCCCAAGATATCTCGAGAGGCTTGTCGCCCTTGGTCACGGAGCATGTCACGGAGATCAGTTCGCCCCAGCTGGCGGGCTCGTCCCCGAATGCGAACGGCAGTATTTGCGGGGCGACTGGAAACAACGACTAGAAGAGTCCAGCCGAGGGGGAACGAGTGTCGATTCACGGACGACGCTTCTGCGCGTTCTACGCGGTGCATGATCAACGACGATGGGGTTGGTATGGCGGTGAAGATGCGACTGGCGCGCAACAGGGGATGAAACGAGCGGGGGGGGGGGGGAAGAATAGGGATGATCAGTGACTATGAAAGCAGGGGAGTGCGTGAATGAGAAGGGAGAGGGTGTTGGACGAGAGGGGCTCGTACCGTTCACCGTTAATGTCGCCGATCGACTGACGGAACCGGCAAGATTCGATGCGGAGCAGGCGTACTCTCCGGCGTGTCTTGCAGAGACACCGTCGATGCTAAGGGTGCTCAGGTGTTTGCTGATTCTCGTGACCGTGATACTAGCGTCTCTGGACGTGTCGATCGGCACGCCGTTGAACGCCCACGATATGTCCATGGGCATGTCGCCCTTCAAGATCGAGCAAGGGACGGACACGGAGTCTCCCGAGTTGGCCACCTCCGCGTTGAAAGCGATCGGCAGAAGCTGGGGGCCAACTGAAGTCATCGTACATTAGGATCGAGTCTGATCGCATGCTTACAGTCCTGTTCTATCCTTCCGCTGTCGCGATGAAAGCGTTCAAACGCTGGAGAGAACTGTTCGGGGAGTCAGGGGGTACGAGTTGAACGTCGACAGGTTACTGGGCTCTCGGTGCAGGATGTCGGGGATAGGATACCAGGGGGAGGTTTCGCTACGGTGCTCTTTGCCAGGGTTGTGCAGAAACGAAGGAAACGAAAGAAACGTAATGTAAATGAGAAAGTGTAGCTCTCTAGGAACGGATGATAGTCCCGAACCATTGACGGTGAGTGTGGTCGAGTGGGACGCGGTTCCAGCCGCGTTTTCACCGGTGCAAACGTACTCCCCCGCGTGTCTCGCGGTGATGACTGAGATCATGAGCATGCTAACGCGATCCGCGACCTTCTTCGCAAGTACGCCGGAGGAACCGCCCATCTCTTCTCCGGGATAGCTCCAACGTATGTTCAAGGGCAGGTCACCGGTCGGTACGATACACTGCAGGTTTGCGAACTCTCCGGCGTTCATGGGTAGCTTCGTGAACGAGAACTGCTGTATCGTGGGCGGCACTGAGGGTGGAGGATGCGATGCTTGGACGTATGATAACAGGTCGCGAGCGTATGTACGTATGCGAGCGTGATCGTGTGCGTGTCGTACGTCGTGTGGTCGAGTGGACGTCGATAGGCTGGCTGTATCGATTTTAGCTGATTGGTAGTGAATTGGGAATCTTTTCAACAGAGTTCGAAATGAAGAATTCTTGAAGGAAACGTCAGTGTGATACAGCTAGCCCACAGGTCTGTGAAGTTAGCACTCCCAAATGCGAATTTTTGGAAAAAATCGACGGCATTCGTTTGTCCACGTTTGTCCAACAAAAATTTTCGTTTGTCCACCCTCCAGAATAAAGTTATGAACAAATTAAAAAATTCGTCATCAGCACACCCGCGAACTATTAACATTTCCGCTTCTTTTTACGTGCGATACGATTGTCCACGATTATTACACGTTTTCACGAAGAAAACAAGGTGCTACTGAAGAAAATCTATGGATAAATGTCGAAATTAGAGAGAATTGTGTGAAAACACTAAAATTACATAACTTTTTTCTGGAGGGTTGACAAACGAAAATTTTTGTTCGACAAACGTGGACAAACGAATGCCGCCGGTTTTCTCGAAAAATTCGCATTTGGGGGTGTCAACTTCACAGACCTCTAGCCCCCTGATTAGTCAGTACGTACAGAGGTAAAGGCACTCTGTGCAGCATCGGTTGCTATCGAATGGTGGACGCGCGATGATAGAACAATTCTGACAAGAAAGCACCAGATTTCTTACGGTCGATCGTCGGCCACCGCCATACCAACTTGCAACATTCCAACGAAACCGCTAGTCCCTCTTTTTCGAGGCGTTTCTCGCTCGACGCGATTCAGTGTTCGTGAAATCTGCAACGGGGTCGTCGTCCGTGTGTGCGTGTCCGCGTCCGTGTCCGTTTGCATTCGCGGATTTTCGAATCGCGAGTGGTCGATTACGCGCGTCCGAGTTGTCATTCGACAAGACGTGTCTGGCCCTATCGACACCGTCGAAACGAGCCAGGGTTCGCTGAAAGAGTCGTTATGCTTGTAACCAAACATTGAAACGCTATCGTGTAACGTTCGTTCGATTATCTAACGCAGCCTGGGTACCTGTAAAGAATATTTTACGCGGCTTTCCTCTCGCGACTCGCGACTGTACGCCTTCGTTCGACAAAGGACTGTTTTTTAAAACACCCTATAATTCGTCGGTGGAAATATTTGCTACGTAGTCGATTAATTCGAAATTCTAATCCATCGATCTTTGCGAAAAACTCGATCACCGAATTATTCTTGATACTTTAACGATTTAACGGATTCTGAGACGCGTCTCGTGAAGAAAAATTATCAAAGAACTTACCCATGACTTGAACCTCGATCGTTCCTCTCGCGCTGTACCCCTGGGCGTTGCGTGCCACGCACGTGTAAGTCGCCTGATCGCTCATTCTCTCGACGTTCTCGATGATAAGCGTGCCATTGGGGAAGACCTTCTGTTTCCTGTTGATCGGTAAGACTCTCGTGTCGCGCTCCCATACGATGCTCTCGATCGGATATCCGGCTACCGGGCAGGTCACGCGAAGAGTTTCACCAGCGACGATGGCCTTTTTGTCCATGTGTCGGATGAACGGCAAACCGTAGACGTTCAGGCGAGCAGAGTGTTCAGCAGATCCAACCTGTAATCACGAAATCATTGCCCGATCGTTATATGCCCCCTTTGTGCTCTGTTGTTCCTCTGGAAAGAAAAAACAAGAAACGGCACAAAAGAACCCTGCTCCTCACCTTGGACGCGGCGATGCATTTGTAGAGTCCTCCGTCGTTGGTGTGAATGCTGGAGATGTTGAGGTGAGAAACCACGTCGCCGTTCACCGTGACGTACTGTCCCACTTGAAGCCTCTCGGTGTTGGATAGTCGTTTGCCGTCGAGTTCCCAGGTGATCTCAGGGGTTGGGTTTCCGCTGGCCACACACTTCAAGAACATGCTCGGTCCGGGCTGAAGAGTCTCCTCGGCGAAGGCCTGACGGATCTGCGGGGGTTCGACTGTGGATGTGAAGACGTTTGTCCTTAATTAACATCGCCCTCCCACAATCCGGCGCCGGGCTGCAGAGAATATCGACTTACATCTTCCACCGAGCTTCAATTCAGCTGTCGCCTGCGCGCTCTCCTGGTCGTTCCTCACGAAGCACTGATACATTCCCTTGTCCTCTTTCTTCACGCTCTCGATCCTGAGCACGGCTTCCTCCAGTCCAAGGGGCTTGCCATCCTTCAGCCAGGAGATAGTCTTGATGGGGTTTCCGCGAACGTTGCAGTTGAAGGTCGCTGGTCTTCCAAAGTCAATGGTCTGGGTGCTGGGCTCGATTTCCGCGGCCAACGGCGCCGTCACAGTCAGAACTGTCTCCACGCTTTCGCCACCGACGGAGTTGTTCACGATGCACAGATACTTGCCAGAATCCTCGACGCGAGCCTCGCGAATGATCAGTGTGCCGCTGACTTGACGAACCCGCTCGTTCAGCTGGACCGGTTGGCGACGCGACGAGCCCTCGATGAACTTGTACCATCTGCAACGACAGGACGAAAGGGGATCGTTTTGCGAGCTGCTTGGCCCGGAACGAACTAGCTTCGAAATCGATTTCCACAGAAAATGAAAAAGCTCGTGCGACGCGTAGCGAATAGAAACGTGGCGCCTGTCTCGTTCGATCTGATCTTCGTGTAATACAAAAGAAGAAACGGAGGAACGCTTTGAAAGCGACGTTTCTGTTCGCTTCGCCTCGCACACTGACTCTATCTCCTCGTTTCGTACGTATACATATGCAGGGCTTTGGGCGTCTCTGGGCACGGGCTTCCGTCTCTACTGCCGGCTCATTAGCGCGTGTCTCGCGCGCAAAACTTAATCAGAACAGAAGGAGTGCTATCAACGCAGCTGGGGCATAAGAGCGGTCGTAAAGCAGAGCAGGTCGTGATACGGTGGGGAGGGAAAGGCTGGCAGGGACGGCTTCGTCGCGAGCAGAAACAAAAAGCGTATACCAGAGGGACGCGTGACGCACGCGAGCGCGCGTTTCTCGCGTCCCGCGACACGCGAGCCCCGAGTCGGATGGGTACACCTAAGGGAGAAAGTGAGGGGGCGATAGTCGAAAGCGTAACATCGATTGCAGCGAGCCTTCTCGGTTCCAGGAGCTTCTCGAACAGACGAAAAGGAACGAACAAACCGCTTGAAATGAAGAAGAAAATTGCTGGAGGATGGAGGAGGCGATTGGGCGAAATCAAAATAAGCTTCCATGTACAGACGCGATTGCTTTTAAATCAGAGATGGGTGGAGTGGGTGGTGTGGCGATGGTGCAGCTGGGGAACGCGATGTACATATCACGAGTAATCGTGGCGTGTGAGAGATAGAGGAGGACGATGGGGCAGTGAAAAACACGAACGGATGAACGGAGGCACGAAGGTGGCGAGGACTTACCAGCCAGATATCGTGGGACTTATTGGAGGTGTGCAGGTGCAGGGCAACATTGGTCGCCCCAATTGATCGGGTGACACCCTCTCGGACCACCCGGATCAGCACCGAGGTTACCGAAGGAGAAGAGGGCCCGCATCCTTTTCGAAGTCGCGCTTCCGTCACCTATCTCGGGGTTCCGCCACGGGGCTCCAGTTGGCACTGAAAACCAACACGTCCGATTGGCCCCGGATACGGGATACACACTTTTTCCTTTCTTCCCCTTTCCTTCCCATCTTAATTCACATTCACGTTCTCTCTGTTTCCCCATCGTTCGCGACTATCTAGCTTTTCACGTTCGCGATCAACTTATTATCGAGACAAAACAGTACGAGACAAGCAAAGTTCGCCCTATTTTCTTCGTTCTCACTGATCTACCTCCCCTGCCCTTCAACGTAGATCTTCAATCGTTGTCCTCGTTTACCTATCTTTTATGCTTGGCAATTGGTGGCTCTCTCTCTCTCTCTCTCTGATTTTATTCTCATCTATCCATATATCGTTTCTTTGCCTCTGTCGAACGTCCAACTTCTCGGATTTTGCGGTACCGCCACCCGACACGGGGTAGAGGGTAAGGATGGAACGCTTCGAAAATAGGAACCGTGCTCTGCGGAGCAAGACAAACGACCAAAGAAAAGAAAAAAAAAATAGAAGCTATACGGAATTGTGTTGTACCTAGAGATCGGGGCAGGAAAGCCTTGTGCCGCACACGCCAGCGCCAGAGACTCGCCCTCTACCCCGCGGTACTTATTAAGGCCGTCTCCAGTCCCTTTTGGGGCAGTACGACCGGACGGTTCTGCAAGGATATCATTCATAGCCCAGAATAACTAACTGTCCCCCTTTGCTTCTTTTCTTTAAAGTTATCCATAATTAAATACCCCTGTCTTAACATATCAACCGTTATCTTCGCAGAAAAGGGTTCCTAGTGTGTAAATATTCCATCAGGTCATCCAGCCTCTTATACTAATTTGACATTATGCACCATTTGGAGGACTAACGTCACTTATCGATTTTTACACGCACAGAACCCCTTTCATACGCAAAGTTAAACACAGAACTACGTACCTCTTCATCCCCCTCGGTGAGTACCTTGAGTCGACCATCACGTATAGTTAGTCATCGCATGCAACTTACCTGAGAATCACGCGCTCCTCCAATCAGGCAATCCAATTGTTCATCGAAACGTACAGAAACCAACTGATTTGACTCATCGACGACGACGACAATACACTTGGGGTGCGAAGGGGAGCGACGGGGGAATGACGGGGGTGTCTACCTTGTTAAGGGCACGGGGAATCCCTGAAGCGAGTGACTCAACGCGATTTCCTGACCTCTAGCAGCCAAAACCACTTCCCTTTCGAATTTCTTGCCCGAGGAACGCGGCGCTATCTTGGTCGTACCCTCTGAAACGTGATCAACGTGTCTCGAGAACGAACGGGCCGTTAGTCGCGGGTGTACCTTGTCACTGGGACAGGAAATCCCTGAGTCGAGCAGTCCAGAGCCACCACCATCGTCCTCGGAACGTCCACGAGTTTGCCACCCTCGTAACGTTCGCCAGCAATACGCGGCGGGACATTACCTGTCGGTTCTGTGAACAGGACCCGAGCAAAAACACGACTGAACCGACGCGCTGGCTCGCGGCTTTCGGGAGGATGCGACGTAGAAAATTGACCGAATACCCGAGCAGGATCGCCACCGCCTGAAGCAGACTCTCAGTTCCCATCTTTAGCTATCCTACGATCCCGTACCTGAACGTGGGCGCTGGGAAACCTTGGACAGGGCAGGGTAGGCCCACCATTAGATCAACTAGAACGTCCCTCTTCAGTCCATTCACGTCCTTGTCCCGTACGTTCGGACGTACACTGCCCCGTGGCTCTGCAATACCGTAATAGAGGGGCATGGGGCACATTTTGTCGTCGTTGTCGAATGCGTCGTCGATGCACGCCGCGCGACCCTGTCTCGAAGGGAAGTAAGAGACGTGAAGATAAAGACCGATCGACAGAGACTGAGGACGAAACGTGGAAGCCCCTGCAGGAGGTTCACCTACGTTGCTCACCTGTACAAAGGCGGCGGGCTGGACTGAGCCTCGCAAAGCAACGTCACAGCTTCACCCCGCATATTGGATAATCCATCGAATTTCGACCTAGGCGGCAACCGAGGAGGACTACCCCCGACCGGCTCTAAAAAGCAAAACGAGGAAAGATTCACGCAAGCAGTCGGAAACTCAATCGATATCTTCACGTTTCTCTCGCAATTTCCACCATGGAGATTCAAACGCGCGATCGTCCGACTGAGACCGTTCCAGGCACACGACCCGTTACCCTGATGTTAAAAGAGCCAGCAACGATAATTGCAGAACGCATCGAGAGACCATTTCCCTTTGCTCGTCCAAGCGTACCTGGAGATCGGCACTGGATGCGCCTGGGCCTGACACAGCATGGCCATGGCAGTTTGCGCCGCTAGCGAGAGGACTGTTATTTTAGCCGTGGGTGGTACTTTCGGTGCCGCGCCACTCACTGGCTCTGAGAAACGACAAGCGGAATGGTACCTAGCTGGGCATCGCGGAACATCGATGATAAATACCTAAACACTGGAAGAGGGTGGCCCTGCGCTGGGCATAGCATCGTTACGGGGGTTGCCACGTAGCTGGCGAGGACGTCGTACTTGGCAGTGGACGCGACTCTAGGCTTGGCACCGTTTACAGGCTCTACACAATCACCGAATCAATGTAATCTACGAATCGACGAGCATCGACGGGTTGACTGACCTAAACGTGGGAGCAGGGAACGCCTGGGCGTCGCAGAGTAAACTGATCTCGTCACCGCCAGCCACCTCGAAGGAATCCGACTTTGCAGACTTCGGGAATTTCGGGGACACCCGACCCGCTGGCTCTGACATTCACAAAGTGCAAAATGTTATACTTGGCTCTCTCGCTCGCGCGAGTACGTACGCTTGCCTCGTGACAGAACGCGCCACCGCCATCATTTCTGCTTCCCTTGCTTCTTCGAGCAATCGATATCGCGGAAGCGTGGAGAGGTGAGGAACGAAACGGTTACCTGTGCGTCGGGGGTGGCGATGCCTGAGCGGCACACGTGAGCGCGACCGACGATTTAGCGATCCTCATGTAGGTGACACTTTTCGCATCGCTCTGAAAGGCGGGCGCCTTGAATCCCACGGGCTCTACGCGAAACAGAAACGCGAGGCATGTCTAGCCGGAGCCCTGTTTCTCTAACATTTACCTGAACGACGGAACTGGGAACCCTTGGGCAGGGCAGAGCAACGTCGACGAGCTTCCCGCGGCGCGCAAGAACGAGTTGACGCGAGACTCGCTCGAGAATTTCGGCCCCTTCGCTCCCACAGGCTCTGGCAACGTAACAATTCCGCAGTTTGCTCAGAAGTGCCCTCGACAAAGGGCAGAGCTGCGGCATGACTTCCTCCGAATGGAGATTCGGAGGAGCATGGCGACGGGAAATAAAATTACAGGCGATCGATAAGAAGAGACGGTCGGGCTCTCGAGTACCTGAACGCTGGTACCGGGTGACCCTGCGCTTGGCACTGCACCGCGAATCCCATCGTGGTTTTGGTCTTCTGCCATCGTTTTGCGTCGCCAGATATGGATGGCGCCTTACTTCCTACCGGTTCTTCGCCAGGAAAACGGTAAAAAGTTGTGAAAAGGAACGTCGCGAGCCCAGGAGACTCGAGGCAAGAATCTCCAGGCTACCTCTGTCGCGAATTACCTTCCGTCGAGGAAGATGATTTGAGAACGGGGGGAAGAATGGAAGTTTGCTCGCTCGCGATTTACCTGAACGTTGGAACAGGGTAAGCCTGCCCTTGGCAGGGGATCACGATGTGCGTACCGGTGCGCCTCTCCATCAAACTTCCCTTTTCGCCGAGTATCGAGGGTGCTTTGCTACCGACCGGTTCTATCGAGCAGAGAAACGAGAAGCCAATCGTCAGGCACTCACGGAGAACTTTACCTATAGTTGGGTACAGGATATCCCTGAGCAGGGCACGTGAGCACCACGCTGGAACGCGTGCACTGTTCTTTCCAGCCCCGTTTCATTTCACCCGTCAACGCGGGGGCTTTGCTCCCGACTGGCTCTAGCGGCACAAACAACGCAAACTTTCACGCGAATGCTCTATGTCCATGGGACGTTTACCTAAAACTGGGCACGGGATAACCCTGAGCTGGGCAGAACAGATTGACCGTCGACTGGCAGGTCCTTTCCTTCCAGCCGCCCTTCAAGTCGCCCGTCAACGCTGGCGCCTTGCTCCCGATCGGCTCTATTCAAACAGCGGTTTTCGGAACGTTCAAGGGGGCGCAGATGCAAGCATCCAACTAGCGAGTCTCTTTACCTAAACATGGGCACAGGATGCCCCTGGGCTGGACACGACAAAACGGCGCTGGACTTCGCTCTCTTCTTCAGCCAACCCCCTCTCAACTCACTCGTCAACGCCGGAACCTTGGTACCGATCGGCTCTGCGGAATTCACGCGGTGCGTGCGTTCAAGGCTCGTGTGCGATATCAGACATGTAACCAAGATGTTAGTGAAACCCTTGGACCAGGCGAGAGTACGACCAGACAGGCAGAAACGAAACGTGACGGTGGTGGTTTAGTCACGACATACAGCGCGAGACAGATCGATTAGAAATTTAGAAGTTGCATAGGACAAATTTAGTTGCATTCTCTTAAGAGTTTGGCGTTTACCTAAATGAAGGCACGGGATAGCCCTGCGCTGGACAAAATATCACGACACTGGACATAGATCCGACCTCCAGTATCATCCCTTTAATGATCCCCATCAACGCTGGCGCTTTGCTCCCGACTGGCTCTGATTATATGCAAAACAAGCAAGCTGTCAGCAAGGTAACGCCTCTCGGTGGGCACAGGTTTTATTGTACGACTACGTGATTCCCCTAGCGGAACAGGGGACCCTTGATCGGAGAAAGAGGACAAAGCAGCATCGCCGGGGAAAGTGACCGATGAAACTGAATCCTGAAAGGCCTGGAGCGCTTTCTCTTTGCGGTTCGTTAGCTGGCCGGGATCGACTGAGAGCCTAGCCGCCGCGCTTTTTTAATCACTGCCAGAGGCTTTACCTAAAGGAGGGCACTGGGTATGCCTGGGCCGGGCACGGCAGTACGCAGCTGGTTCCTGATCCTTTTTCCAGCCACACGCCCTTCACGTCGCCCGTGAACGCCGGTGCTTTGCTCCCGACCGGTTCTAACAATGCACACGCGACGAACAGGGCGATATTAATTGTTCCTAGTTTGCCTGTCGGAAGAGGGGACTTCGGCAGACCGGACAGCCACTTGGAGAGGGACATCGACGTAAAAAAAAAGGCCAAGGCAACATAATGGAACGAAATTGGACCGATAAGTGCTCTTCTGTTTCCACCGATTGGCGAACAATGCGAGCGGCTTGGCGCGAAGGTCTTGGCGTTTAAGAGAACGAAAGGGGGTCACGAGGGTGGCCGTGTTAAGTAACTCGCGAACAAGTAGCGGGGAGAAAAAATAGTCGGGACACGTTGAAGGGGGAGAGAGACATTTACCTAAATGAAGGCACTGGGTACCCTTGCGCAGGACAGGAGAGCACCACGCTGGAGCCCGCTTTGTTCTCCATCCATCCACCCTTTAAATTGCCCGTCAACGCTGGCGCTTTGCTGCCGACCGGCTCTAACGAATCACACAAAGAGACACGAGGAGCATGCTGTGAGCTCGACGCTCTTTGACTAACACCCAGCGATTAGATGCGATCACGGTAATATGTATACCTATAGGTTGGAACTGGGAACCCCTGGGCGGGACAGAACAGGGTGAGATGTTGCCCGGTGACACGATCGTACCAGGACAGCTTCGCGTCACTCGAGAACTTTGGCTTCTTCGTGGCGACCGGCTCTGTCACAGGGATTAACGAATGCAGGGAGGGTGAAGACCGCCTTCGTCGGCCTCAAACACCGTTTCCACTGGACTAACTGTATCGCGTTACCGAACACGATACTCGCGAGCAGAAGGGATTCGCACCTGACCGTCGCCACTTGACGGACTTGCGGAATCATTGCACCGTGATCGCGTTCTCAGACTCGAAACCGCGCACCAGGGGCGCCGCGAGCAACGTTCGAAAGCGTGCGACAATGATCAGGCGGGCGCGATAGTCGATGCCTTTTGAATGGGTAATTTAGTACCTGGTTACGGGAACAGGATGCCCCTGGGCATTGCACGGCATGCCCACTTCCGACCCCTCTTTACGGAGGAAGAAGAACGACTTTACGTCTCCCAGAAAAGCGGGCGCTTTGATCCCCATAGGCGCTGGAGCAAGGGAATAACGAAGTGACGCGGAATGCCATTAAATTTATAGACGCTACTACGCCTCGAGTCCCTCGGACAGGGTTCCCCTCCTAACTTTTAATCGACCGCGTCGCTTCCGCTCCCGATACTTCACGCCGCCCGGTAACCACTGTAAAACCAATGCTGGATCCGTGTGTTCGTCCAGTTTCGTACCTATAGACAGGAGCAGGATGGCCCTGGGCATTGCACGGCAGGCTAACGTCCATATTTACTCTTCGCGCCAACAGAGAGAGTTTAGGGTCCCCGGCAAAGGCTGGCGCCTTGCTTCCTACGGGCTCTAAACAACACCGACACGCTCGATTATTCCGTGATGCGAGTTTCGTTTGCCGATACACGGTTACAGGGGCGCGACAACGGCCAACTAATTCCGGCGGGACCGTTGTGTGCTCTCGCGGCGGAATTTAACCGATCGAACGGGGGTACGGTGGATTCTTTACCTAGTGGTGGGCACAGGGCTTCCCTGCGCGGCGCAAAAAATGGAGATGGGCTGGCCCTCGGATCGTCTGATCGTGCGGCTCAGATCGTCCGACGTTAATCGGGGCGACCTCGCTGCGACAGGCTCTGAAATCGATCATGTCTCGCGTTCGATCTTCGCCGTTGTTGAACTTCGAAAGAACACGCGCGTGGAAGGCACTGGACCGGCAATTACCTGGTGGTTGGCACGGGGAATCCCTGGGCGCTGCACGCGAGCACCACGCTCGTGCCCTTACGCCTCGCGTATTTACTGAGACTGTCGTCGTTGGAGAATATCGGCGATTTCAGTCCGACCGGCTCTAGAGAAGACAGATTGGCAGTCGGGAGGTGTTCTCGAAAGGCTTCGCTAGCGGGGTCGAATCGATGACTGTCGCTTTGGATACTCTAAGGGGTATCGATGGGTGATTACCTGGTGGTTGGCACGGGGAATCCCTGAGCGCTGCACGCGAGCACCACGCTCGTGCCCATTCGCCTCGAGTACGCGCTAAGGCTAAGGTCGGTGGAGAGAATCGGCGACTTGAATCCGACCGGCTCTACGGAACACAACGAAAGAACACTCTCACTTGTAGCAGCACGCCAGAAGAAATCGCGGCCTTAACGATTAACACGCCACAGCCATTAAGTGGAACAGCGAGGCTCGATAAGGATCCGCAGCTGGCGTTCGCCGAAACTCATATACGTCTCGAGGGGATCGTGCACGATTTTCCCAAGCTACACGCGATAGATTACCTGGTGGTTGGCACGGGGAATCCCTGGGCGTTGCACGCGAGCACCATGCTCGTGCCTCTGCGCCTCGCGTATTTACTAAGGCTATTGTCGGTGGAGAAAATGGGCGACTTGAATCCAACAGGTTCTACGAAAAAGCGTTACGATGCCAGGAGTATGTAGTTGCGCTCCGTCGGGCCCGGCCACGGCGAAAGGGGAATTAGAATTAATGGACAGACACGGCTGCCAGAGCCGGGCCGTGAGTCACTTGCCATCGACAACGGAGAGGCAGGATTAGGAAACTTCATCGATCGCGATTAAATGTCGTCTCACCTCGAAAGTGGAACAGGGTAACCTTGAACCGGACACATCAAACTCATTGCCTCATCAGATCTCGCGTCCACGAACTCGACTTTACGATTGGTCGGTAGTTTTGGCTTTACGCTAGAGGTAGGCTCTGAGGAATAATAGGAGAATCGATTATGACGGCTGCTACTAACCGTGTGACGGGGACAGGGAACCCTTGAGCGGGGCAAGTCATCGACACCTCGCTGGAGGTCGGCATCGGCCTCACCACTTTAATATCAGCGTTCGTGAACTTTGGTTTCGCGCTGGACACCGGCTCTGACGGACAAATTCATTCGACACTTTTCAGCCAATAGATTCTTCGATCCCTTGACGCTGGAACTGGGTAACCCTTCGGTTCGAATGAAAGACGATCGACACCTTCTTTTCTATCCCTTTCACCGCTAAATGGGTGCATCGACGAGATGAGAACACAGTTTCTAATGTACCTGAATACTGGAACCGGAAACGCCTGCGCCGGGCAGGGCAGAGTCAAAGGCAACTCGCGTTGCACCGTGTAAGCGGTGTAGGTGCGGGAATTTTCCGTCATAGGGAATCTCGGCTTCGTGCTCGCCACAGGCTCTACGGGAGGAAGCCAATCACGCTTTAATATCTGCTGTGAGTCACTGGGACAGGGCCCCAGATAACGATCAACTAATTGTCTTCATCGACCCACCGTCGCGCCGAGGCAATTGAACCGCGATACCATCGAATTCGCGGAAAAGAGCGCCTGGAGTGCGATATCGATTAAACTATTCACATGTCGGAAGAACTGATCTACCGTGGGACAAAGGGTGCTAATTATTTCCGAGGAGGATCGACCGTTTCACCATTACCTACCAGCAAAAGTATCGTTCCTCAGGAAACGGGCGGACCAACGATCAACGAAACGATTTACCTGAGTGCTGGCACGGGGAATCCTTGAACGGGACACAACAAGGTGATCATAGTACCGAGCATCGTGCTAGGATTTGTCGATTTCACGTCCAGGGCGGTTAGTTTGGGTTTCGAGCTCGACACCGGTTCTGCATCACACGAGAAACGAACCGATTTACAGCGGGGGTTATCTGCCAGGGCTAACCATAGCTCCTACGCGCCTTCTTGGTGGACTTACTTGAAGACTGGGACTGGATACGCCTGGGCGGGACACTGTAACGGGACGCCCTGTGCTTCCGGGACTTCGAACGTTCGGCTCTTGTCGATCGTCGAGAACTTTGGCTTCGCGAAGCCCACGGGCTCTACAAACGAAAGCGGTGAGAAAAGGGAGGGATCATCCTGTGACTGGATGACAGGGAAATCGATGCAGTTACGGCCGCGAGAGCGAAAGCTACTAAAATAATAGCGAGCCAGCCGGCCGCGGCGGCGTTCACTTTCGAGAAGAGGAGATCCACGGATTGTGTAGCGTCTGTGCGCCTGATATACTGGGACAGGGTGGATGCTCCGCGTGCACGGTGAAGAAGAAGCTCCCCCTACAAGCACTCGACTATTTTTCTCCGAGTGGACGGATATATCGACCTACCTAAACGTGGCGACTGGAAACGCCTGGGCAGGACAAAGCAACGAGAAGCCCGTGCCTTTCGTTACGCGTAATCCGACGTCGTTCACAGATGGAAACTGTGGCTTGCTGCTCGAGGCGGGTTCTAAAAACAGAACGGGAGACGGCTGCGAAGGTCGCGCGTTGAAGAGGAAGCTAGGAGAAGAGTCTTTTGAATATGCTGGAATAGGGACTCCCCCTTTCGCCATAGAGAGGGTCGCGAGCCTGCCTTCCACGCGAACACTACCGGCTGCGTGCCCATCGAAAGCCCCTGAAAGTCTGTTAATAGAGGCGGCACGGTACGCCTGTCGAATCTCAGGCTCGTCGTGACCGTCAACAGCTTTTTCATCGCTCAACACTCGCCTACCTATAGAGAGGAACGGGGAATCCTTGAGCGGGACACACGAGGGTGACGCTTTTCTGCGAAGACGCGGTGAATCTCTGAAGATCGCTGGGACCAGACAACTGTGGTCGCGTGCTGGATGCTGGCTCTGACGGAAAAGTCAAGCAATTCGCCGGATGAGAGGCAAGGCAGAGACTAGGGGGAGGTGTTACCTGTACGACGGAACGGGGAACCCTTGGGCAGGACACATCAACGTCATCGCACCACCGAGCGTCACTTTGAACGTCTGTGAATCGGCCAACGACGGGAATTTCGGTCGTGTGCTTGCAACGGGTTCTACGAGAGACAGCAACAAGAATTTCTGACGACAGATGCGAGTTAAGTAGCGATTATACTCTTTCCGTCCCACTGGTTACATTAATACCGAGCCACGCACCGATTCGCCATACAACTGTAATCTAGCGATGCTCTTGAAGAATTCCATGTTGTCTGTACCTGAAGGCTGGAACTGGGAAAGCCTGGGCAGGACACATGAGCGTCAGTGGCTGATCGAAATGGACCGTGTAGGTTCGCGAGTTTTCCGTCATGGGGAATTTCGGTTTCGTGCTGGCCACGGGTTCTATGCGGGAGAGAACAGCGGTGAATTGAATCTGTTTACCAAACGCCGGGACAGGGTGGCCGTATCTGGTCCCAAGTTAGTCACACCTGAGAGTCTTCTTCGCTACCGAGTGTTATTTTTCTAAGTGAAACTGTATAATTAGAGCTTTGCGTGACGTTATCCCACCTATGCGAAGGGACAGGAAATCCTTGAGCAGGGCACAGCAGGGTGAGAGTCTCCCCGAGGCTCGAGATGAATCCCCGGGAATTATCCATTGTCGGAAACTTGGGCCGCACGCTCCCCACAGGCTCTGCGAGAAGTCCCAGGGGGAAGGCGCGAGTAAGGAACGGTGGTAACGTGTCAGCGTTCCGTGTACAGGGGAATGGGGACAGGGAGCCCACTGGGGAGGCACGAGACGAAAGAATCGCGTTCATCGATCCGGAATATCAATGGGAACAACTGCTCGTGTCTGAATACAGCTGTTTTGTAAGAGCACCAACCGCGAGGACTTTAAGTAATCACACTTCCCTTCGCCGCGACCAACATCCGCCATCTTCTGATACCTCAGAAAGCAAGGAGGACCAAAGTATCGCGTCGCGTAAATGAATGGCAAGCTTGCGGAAGTGAGCAGGCCGAGATCCTTGATTGGAATCGTGTCTGGAAAGTTGAGAGGACGAGATCCCTACCTATATGACGGAACAGGGAATCCTTGGGCAGGGCAGAAAAGCGGCAAGCTTCCGTTCATCTTCGCCGTGAGCCCAATCAAGTTGACCGTACTGGAGAGCTTGGGGCGCGTGCTCGACACGGGCTCTGCGAATCGTCGTCGAGTTGCAAAGGCGTAGGGAAAGTTCACCCAGACTATCTGTCTGTCTGAGGGCTGGCTAATCTCGCCGAGTCACCTTCGACTTACTTGTGCACGGGGACAGGGAACCCCTGGGCTGAGCACAGCAGCGTCGCCGAGCCATCTTTCATCGTACGGAATCCCCTGGTGTCGTCGATGGTCGGGAACTTCGGTCTCACGCTGCCCACGGGCTCTGGACGTTTATCAGATTTGCACTTCGCGCGATCGCAACTACGCGCTCGATTTGAGGGATGGGGGACCCCTGAACGAGCCTCGACAACCGCGGGAACGAATTCTTCGTTGGATCTATCCTTCACCAGTGACTTAGAACACTTCGTACCTATGACTGGGCACCGGAAATCCCTGCGCGGGACACAGGAGGGGCAGGATCCCGTTCGTGACGACTGTCAGACCGTTTATGTTGCTGACGGTCGGGAACTTCGGGCGAACGCTTCCCACGGGTTCTACGATGAAGAGAATTCGAGAGAGGAGACTAGGGGCGATCCGCCTCCAACTGAGACTTACTTGAACACCAAGACAGGGAACCCCTGAGCGGGGCAGACGAGAGTAGCCGAGCCGTCCTTGACCGCTCGAAAGCTCCTGGAGTCGTCGATGGTGGGGAATTTTGGCCTCACGCTGCCGACCGGTTCTGATTATGCAATCAAAGAGGAATCTCGGTTTCGAAGCATCGATCTCGGGATCTATTCTCTGTTCAATCGGTTCTCTACCTGTTCGAGGGGACGGGGAACCCCTGCGCGGGGCACATCAGAGCCTGGGATCCGTGGACCGACGTCCGGAATCCACGAATGTCGTCCGTCGAAGGAATCTTTGGGCGAACGCTGCCCACGGGTTCTGAATTAAACGCGAACAAGGGTTCAGGGGATGATTTTTAGCTGTCTGGGGAACGGGGAACACCTGAGGGGACAGGGTCCTTCGTGTGCCACCCTTTTCATGTTCGATGGAGCAGCTTTGTTCAAACGAGACCCCCGTGTACTGGCTATGGACTTTGATAGCACTCCGAAGAAGATTCAGCGAAACGAGAAATCTAGGGCAACGCAGCCATGCTTTCAGAATAGCAGAGGCTTGTGGTCGAAGTCTATTTCGGGATCCTCGATGAAACACCTCGAAAAGCCCTTCCCCAACGGCTCTAGCTACACCTACTCGTTGCTTCCGGGACCCCCTGTTCTTTTGACCGTGCTCGTTCCGCGCATCAGTGATCAGAGATATCGTACCTAGAGACCGGTACCGGGAATCCTTGGGCAGGGCACAGAAGCGGGAAACTCCCTTTCGATTCCATGATAAGTCCGTTTATGTTGTCCATCGAGGGGAACTTTGGCCGTACGCTGCCCACCGGTTCTGTTCCACAACGAAAGAGCACCGTGACTGTCGGGGGCGGTTCGTGGCGCGTGGGCCCCCCTGCTCGGGCCTCTTTACGATCCTCTTTACTCGAATTTTGGCCATCGTTGCCCCGATCGCGTGGTTCTATCGCGCGTCTTGCGAACCCGAATCAATCCAGTTCGATAGAATCGGTCTCGTTCGAACGGTGCAGCTCAGTCTGCTCGATCGCTATCGTGCATCATCCTTGATCGATAGCTCCGACGATAGAATAGCTCTGTACCCAAGAGAAGCTGTGTGCTCCAGTGCAGCTGATCGTACAAGACTGGCGAGTGCTCGCGAAGCGAGATATCAGTCAGCGAATAAACGAGGTGGACGTTAATGGCTGACAGCTGCATTGAGCATCACATCTATTCCACGTGCGAGTGTCTGGATATCTTTGCGCCCGTGTGAATAATTACATGTGACGTTCAACTTACCACGCGAGAGCGAAGGACAGAGCCCGGAGATCGCGTGAGGGCGCCGCAAAGCGTCGGTAGAATCTTATCATTCGGTCAGAATTCCTCCCTTTATCGACAATCAATTTTGCCTTCTCTCTTCGTCGAGAGAGTCATCCGAAACCGATCATGCCAAGAGTGAAATAATGGGCGGGCGGTGGCGCGTGCCCGCAGGGGTACCCTGTCCCAGCATTCAGGTTCGCCAACGAGCTTGATCCTTTATTAGGAACATTACCGCGGGACTCGTTCTTTTGCCATTTACCCGTGTCGCGAGAGAATAAATGCATTCGAATGCAAGCGAGCGTGCGAGTCACGCTTTTCGATTGGGCTTGATGTCGCCAAGAGCTAATACGATCAAGCTCGTCGGTCCAAATGGTTACACGTACATCGACGTGGCTACTTAGAACCAAGACAATTGATTTTCCAAGGTAGATTAATGGAATCACCTGGAAGATAAAGTAACCGGACTGCTCGATGGGAGGCTCGAATTGTATCGCTTTCGTCCACGGAGAATCAATTGTCTCGGTGCGTAGCTTCGAACCCAGACAGATTTTTACGAGACGCTGTACTTTGTAATTAATTTAGACGCGGTATAGAAATTCAGTGTGTTTCATCTGTAAATCACTTGTCTTTCGAAAGACACACACATTTCACGGACGAGAAGATTGGTAAACGAATGCTATTAATAATAAACTACTGTGTGAACGGTGAAAGGACCTAAACTTTGCAATGTCGTTATAAAGAAGAGGGGCAATTGCGCGTCCAGGTTCGAAGCTGAGAAACACGATTCTGATTCCCGTTTGAAGAAGACAATTATGTATGGAGAAGTCACGTTGCAATGGACTTTCACGGTCGTTGCGCGACGCTTTAACAAGTACCGGCACAAAAGACAGGACAGGGCAGACTCTACTGAATCAGAATCGTGATTTCAATGGTGATGAAAGTGATCGATGCTTGCGCTCGTCACTTACCGGTAATGACGAGGCGCCCCTTGGTGGCAGACAGTCTGGTTTCGCCAGTGAGTCTATGCTTGGTGCGGCACTGGTAGGTCTTGTATCCGTCTTCGGGTCCAACGTCGCGGATGTGCAGTTCCCCAGATGGCAGTACCAAGTATTTTCCATCTGTTCGTTGGTGGCCCGGCCACGAAAGAAAGGCACACAGATTAGTTCTCGCCCGGCTCTGATTCCTCTCGTGTAACTTTCTACTACGGGATAATTGACTTATCGGAGAGCAGCTTGCCGGCCGTATCGGTATTGGAACAGCTTTAATCCAGCAGAACGATATTTTACGCTTCGCCCGGATGGCTCTGGCAATTAGAAATATTCAATTATCCCGAACGACCACACGATACTCGTCCTATCTGCTAGCCACACACGCAGAGCACAGACGCGCGCGGTCCTGTGTGCGGACGAGTACAATGCCGTCTTGATTAATACATCGGCCCGCATGCACTCGCCATTACCTTCTACTACCTTGGCCAAGTTCGGTGAACGTTGAATAGCGACGGACTCTTTATCTATCTCGTGCTTTCACCGTTCGACGAATCGTTCGCCGTTACCGGCCCGCTCGTCAAACAACGGCCAAGGGAATATCGTGGGGGCGCATTGTTCATCGGATGCCCGTGAAATGTTGTAAAGAACGATATTGGACCCGATCGAATCGCTCGTGGCCCCGCGACATTCCCTTCAATCCTTTTAACCCTTCCGGCGCTTCGAGTCATCTGTCGGTGACGCGTCGGTTAGGGGTTGCAATTATTCTGGAATTATTTCTGCGTTCGAGGTAGATCGCTCGAGACGCGGAAGGATTAAAAGTCTGGAGCCTTAATTTTGTAACCACTCTGTCCATCAGTGGCGCAACCAGAGGGGGGGGGGGCACCCTCAAAGGGGCTTTGTAAAACGAAAAGAAAACTGGATTTTATTCTTTAAATAAATTTTTATAATCACCTAATGAATTTCATTGAATTCTGGATTAAGAGAATTCACTCCGTTCAACTCGGCTCCCCCTAAGATTAAATCCAGAGTGCGCCACTGTTGTCCATACGCTAACGTCTCATGGAACACATTTCACCCCACCCCACCTCCTCTGGCATTACACCCTTCTGGTTACAAAACGAGAGACGAACGAGCCTCAGCGCATGCAGTTAGTAAAAAAGGCTACAAGCAACAACGACCACAATCCATATACTCGGGGGTTAGCACACAGGGACGGAAAGGTTCGAGTTTTGTGGAACTGGCAGAGTGTTAGGGGAAGGAAGGAAGTCTGGGACAGCGCGAGCAGCGGCAGTCAACGTCGTACGAACAGTTCAAGAATAGCATTCAGCATTTGCTTTTCGAAACGAGGGGCACCCGGGCTTTCGGTGCGATCTCATCGCGCGCCTGGCACAGTTCTGTCGTCGGTCGATCATCGGGGGGACGCGATTCGATGTTCGAACGGAGGCCGATGGAACGAACACGCTCGTGGAAGAACGACACCACCCCCAATCGCGAAGAAACAGCTCCAAACCCTTCTCGCTCGTCCAGCCTCGATATCCCGTTCCATAGTCCCTTCCTCGTAATTTCCTGCATCCTACCCTCGTTCGTTTGGCAATTTCCGCCGCCTCGTTTTCTCTATCCCCGCGATCACGGCGCGCATGCAGCTGGAAAATGATTTTTCACGGACTTGCACGGACTGGCGTCTGTGCAAGATTGCAGCAATTAATTTTCTACTCTTGTACAGCGGCGATCGGCGCGCTGGTGACCTGTTGCGTGGCTCCGGCGACTTCTGCACAGGACGTCGCCGATTATTAAACGGCGGCGCGGTAAACGTTTCGCGGGTCGCCGGCTGACACGGTCCGCGCGCGGTCCTCCGTACCTTTTTATGAATGAAAACCATCGCACAGCCGTCCGTTTCTCTGTTTTCCCGCGGTCTCGGGCTAAACGGAGCGCGTGCAAGCGTGTAACCGAGCCGCGTCTACGCCGTTTAGAGCCGCGACAGAGGAAAAGCGCCCGCGACGTGGAATAAAAGAGAAACAGGGAACTGATAACGCTCGATTGTGTCAGGCGGAACGTGCACGTGGGGTATGTACCGTAATCGGTGCTAGGGTATATTTCAGTGGTCTCGTCTTCGATCCAAGAGTCAACCTCGACGAATTCGGCGACGAAGCTCGGTATGTGACACTTGATTATTGCGGCGTTCCCCCGAAGGACGTGTTCGTCCATCACGTTCACTGCATACCGCTGCCCGACAACTGCAACCAGACACCGGTTTCCGGTTTTACCATAAGCCGCTCATCTACATACAGCCTGGTATCCGCGGCGATTGCGATCGATCGCGGGGGGTCGAGCTGCGTTCGAGAATTCGTGCGATCCCGCGAGTTTCATTTAACCGAAAGGTAGCAGGCGTCTCTGACTAAAAGCTCCGCGAGCTACCCGCAATCTAACGCGATACCGAAGCGAGATTGCATCCAGCTGCGGGGGGGACCATTGATCTTGAAGAGCACGAATTCAGGAACGATACGGCCCCGCGCGACCTGCGGAGGGACGTGTCGCGGGTGTCGTAAGCGCGGCCATCGATCTACCAGCGAAAAAGTGGGGAACACAATATCTGTCCATGCTGATCGATACCGTATGATTGTCCATCGGCCAGGTAACTGCCGCCGTTCGAATCGATCCATCCCACCACGTCCACGTGGTCGGCGACGAACGAGGGAACTTGACACTTGAAAATCGCCGCGTTCCCGCGTATCGCGAATTGATCGTAAACCTGAACTTCAAAGTATTGGGCGACCACTGCAATAAAGCGAACAGAGAGTGGAAAAAAAACGATAGCAGGACAGCTTGTACGGACGGCGTACGGGGCGGGCTTTGATCCGACCGATTAAACTTTCAATGAACCGCGCTCGCGCGGCCTCCTCTGCACACGGGAGCGACTCGGGTCTCTTTGCGCGGATGGAAATTAGGCTAGGCCAGCGGACATCAATTTCCTCGTCGGTTTGATTAGCCCGGCTTTAATCTAATCCGAAATCACGAACGGGGGCGCCGCTGATCCCGTTTCCCGCCCAGCTATGTACATTCTGCGCTCATCTTCCGCCGCTGCCGAGATCGAACGACAAATATTTGATGGAAAAATATTTCCACGTCCGGTTTGATGGACGTTAATCGCGAATGGAACGGCCAAGCTAGTCTCTCCTATACCTATAGAGTTATTCCAGTCCTGATTCAAACGCGTGAATCTGCCGCGATCGGCCGACACCTCTTGGTCGTCAGATATAATCCCCTTTTCACGTTACATTCGCGCCGACGCGGCGGTTGACTGAACGAAAGTGGCTACTTCCTTGTCCGCTGGGAAAGCTAATTTACCCGCAGCTTGGTTAATTCGACTTGACCTAATCCGAATGATCGCCGCGAGGAACGAGGCCACTGCCAGCCGCGCGCTCTGCCTCCGTTTCCTTTCTTTCTCCGCTTGGATACCGCGAACTTCTCGCGAGCGAACCGAACGATAGTTCCACTCTGCCAGTCCACCTCTCCTTTCCCGTGCTTCACGCACCCTGTGCACCCCCGAAAAGGCCAAGGTACTTGGCGCCGTAGCGAGCGGTCTGCCCGGGCGAGGGATGAGCAGGCTGCTAATTCGAGTCGTTAGTTCCATTGAAACGACGCGACGGCAGGACTCGCTTAGCGGAATGAAACGTGGGCGGTGAATCGAGTTCGCTCGGTTTATGGAAACTGCTTTCTGGCGAACGCGATCAATGTGTCGGGCCGCGTGAAAGGTGGCTCGAATTCCTTCCAGGCTTCGTGACAGGAGGAAGAGAATTGGTCTTTGCAAGTCGTAGCGAGCCATGCTCGTCGCGGTCTCGCTAAATATCCCCCCGCCCCCCCCCCCCCCTGTGTAATCGAGACGAGAGAGGAGTACCCTTTTCTTCTTGGCTGTTAGCCGCGGTGTAGGTGAGCCCGTCCTCGACAGCCAGCCACTCGATCACGTCTACGAAATCCGCCACGAAGCTGGGTACGAGACACTTGAGGGTAGCCGCGTTGCCGCGCAAGACGAACTCGTCGATGACCCTCGTCTCGTAGAACTGCTGGACCACTGCAACGCGCATTCTCCCAGAAGACATCGCGACACGAGGCGGGAACGATACAGGGCCGAGGGTGGTATCGCGTGACGCGCGCAATTTCCTCTCGCCCCCTCGCGTGCGTTCGTTTTCGAGGGATAGGGAAATGAAAGATCGGAAGGGTGGGCGGTGGGGGTGGGTGAGAGACGGAGGACAACGTTCTAACGTGAGACTCGCGGAGCGATCGAGAGATCACCAGCCGTCCTCTCGCCTACCGTACTCCTGTCCAGCCGTGTATATCGTCCCGTCGTCGGCCACCCATTGATCCACCTGCACGAACTCGGACACGAAGCTCGGTATTTTGCATTTCATGATCGCGCTGTTCGCCCGTATCACGTACTCGTTCTCGGCCTCGGTGACGTAGAACTGCGAAACGACTGGCCGCGCGGGCACGCCAGGATTACGTGTTAAACGATTAGGTGCACAGACCGCGTGGACATCGTACAGATGCGCCGCTACACTGGCACCCGCCTTTGCCGCGATTCAGTCGATCGCGTTAATTCGCAGAGCTCAACGACACGCCTCAGGGTATCCACTCGCACATTCCATCTACCCAATTCCCCGCCACTTTACGTCCCCCGCAAAACCTCCACGCCCCAAAGCAGCCGTCGCAGGCTTCACGCTTCTTTTCCACAATTGCTCGGTTCCACGACCGCCGGTACCCAGTTGCCAGTTTCCAGTAAAAGGGATCCACGAGGGGGACAGTCGAGACGGATTAATCGCAAAGTTCCCGCAGATCTCGCGTGTCGCCGGCGGACAAGCGAATTTACCGTGAGGCGTGTCTAACCCCGATTAAGCTGCTACCCCGCCCGAAAACAGGATCCTCCGAGAGGTAGACCTTTCCGTCCTACCTGATCCACGCCTCGACCGTAACGAGCTCCGCGATGTAACTCGGGACGCTGTACTTCGAGATCGCGCTGTTCTCCCCGATCACGTAGTCGCTGAGAATTTCCGGCTGATACGGCTGCGTGGCGACTGTGCGGAAAACAGGCGACTAACAGACAGCTCTATCGAAGAGACTGATCTCCGTAGCCCGCTGACCGATGGAATCGCGAGAATTTCTACGCTACTCCGAGTGGGATCGCTCGCGAATGAATACCGAGAAGCTTCTCGGGTTAAAGTTCACCCCCTAATGAACGGTTCGCGCCTCCGCGTGGGCCACGACTTTGGTCGAGCGCATTGGGATCGAGCTCGTTTATTTTCTTAGCAGGGCCATATAACCCCGGGCGTGAGAGCCGCAGCGGATGGTTCATTAACCCTCCCGTTGCCGCCGCCGCTGCCGCCGTGCACGACTGCCGCCAGACTGGACCGCGCCGGAAACGAATCGTTACCACGTGCCACTTTGAACTTGTACCAAGTTTGGCGGGGAAGCGGGCTGGGGTGCCGGGTGAAAAAACGTACTCTCCCGGGAGGTTCGAGGGGATCGCTCGAGGAGGGCGGAAGGAGAGAAAAAGGGCCAGGGACGTTGAAGAATGTGGTTAGGTATACCGTAGTCGCTGGATGGCTTGAAGGTCGAACCGTCGCTTCCCACCCACGAGTCTACAGACACGAATTCCGCGACGAAGCTGGGTATGGTGCACTTGAGGATGGCTGCGTTTCCGCGAATCACGTATTCGGACACGACCTCCGCTTCGTAGTACTGAGTGACGACTAGAGGAAACAGGGTCCGTGCGGTGAGTTCAGTTACGTAATTAGCGTTCGCGTACGGTGCGACGGATCGGCTCGCCTGGTCAGTATAGTCTGTCGGTCTCGAGCGTGAAAAGAGCTTCCCGGTTCGCGCGTGACCGAGACGTCGGGAACCCCCTCGCGATTCGAAACGATCTCGCGTTGCCGTACGACGTTGACTAATCCGTGCGACAACTAGCTGCCACTTAGGCGCTTTATCGGCCATCGGTATCGCCCCTCCCCAGTATACCCCTACCGTTCTTCTCGTCCGGGTTAAAAGAGTTTCCTTGGTCGTCCTGCCAGCTGACCACTTGAACGAACTCCGCTACGAAGCTCGGTATGCTGCACTTGAGAATAGCCGCGTTCCCGCGTATTACGTACTCGTTGTTCACTTCCGACTCGTAGTACTGGTGCACCACTACAATAAACGGTGGTTTACCTACACGCTGATAATCCTGAGCGCTCGCGATCGATGCGCGACGAATCGCGCTATTTCTAGCCGGGCTCGTTATCAATATCCACGCCCGCGAGGTCGCAGAAGCTGAAACGTACTGTGTGGCATTATCGATCTCGCTGGACCGGCTATAAGACCGTGCACCGGTCGTGACGGGATCTCCCAGATAATCGAGCATATCTCCAGAATCGGCGGGGTGAACGAGGGGACCAGTTCGGACGCACGACGTTGACGACAGCTTCCTCGGCGATGTATCACCGTCGCGGTCGTCTCCCCCCCGGAGCAGATCGATCCGCGTGGTCGCATCTTACGCCGCAGTCGCGGGCTTGGCCTCTATGTGCAGGCCGTCGAACGATCGGTGCACTTTGACACTCCGCGCTCGCGTGTGCACGTGTGTCGGTGCGTTTCCACGCATGTGCCGACACGCGGCAAGAGCTGAGGGAGCTGAGAGAGCTGAGGGAAACGAGGAAGGAAGGGACCGTCTGACGCCGACGATGTGCTCCAATTATTTGGGCCACAAAGCTCCACGGTATAAACCAGCGAGGCGGGAGCGACGTTAAAGACACGACCGAGGATGCTCTCGCGTGCCCGTCCAACGATTATGCCAGCGGGGAGAGCGAGTGACCCCTGCTTTCGGACCATCGCTCCATTTTATATGGATTCGCGATGCTCGCTATGGCGTGGCAATTGCTTCCGAGACTCGCATCGACCAGCACGCGTGCACGCGATACGTTCCACGATGCGGAAAGAGAAGGTTGTAGGAGTTACATATGTACCGTGCCTCGAGGACGCGCCGACGTAACCGATCTGCTCGCGGGGACTACGACGACGGGATCGTACGATCGAATTTCTCTGTGTGTGTACCGTAATCGTCGCCAGGTATGAACTCCTCTCCCAGATCGGTATGCCAGGACAGAACCTTGACGAAATCGGCCACGAAGGACGGAACGGCGCACTTCAAAATGGCACTGTTTCCGCGGATCGCGTACTCCTTGTTCACGTCTGTGTCGTAGTACTGCGCCACCACTGTGCGACATTGCCGTTAAACTATACGTTAGACGAGATTTCCCGAGCAACTGCTGCACTCCAGTCCCTCGTTAATCATCTCGTTTCAAATGTTTCGCGTCCGGCTCTTCGAGCTCACGCTGCTTTAAATGCCCCCCACCCCGCCCAGTAATTGGGTCACCGTTGTTACGCTCGCGGGGATTACAACGTTCGATCCGACGATTGAGAGACTGAGAAACATCCAGAGGGGTGCTCCAGTTACGGTGATCGATCCGATTTTCCACCACTGCCCCGATCACCGGGGACTGGAGAACAGTGAATGTTTTCGCAAACAACGGCGGCGGCAGCGATTGCTTCGTATCGAGTCCCGAGTCTGAGTTTGTCTGCAAGTTCCAGCAGTCCGTGGTACCTACTTGTCGTCGATATCCTCTACCCGTAAAACGCTAAACTCACAGTACTGACCCAAATTCGAACACTTCGCTCGTTCGTTGGCTGTTTATAACAGCTGTAAAGAAGGGGCTTAAAGTGCTCCGTGCCTGGCCAGTTTTAGAACGTCTCACCACCCTGTTTTTTTTTCCAAATTTCGGAAACAGTTGACACCCAGTGGCGAATTTGGATGTCATCAAATATTTTAATTTAAAATAGTTAAGACAGTTTCAAAATTAATTCCACTCCTATTACAACTCACATATTAGATATTGCTACTTGGCTAAATCAAAAAAGTGTTTGTTTTTAAAATTGTCGTAAGCCTCTGTGTTTAATCCTTTTCCAATTTCTTTCGCCTGAAATTTGTTGCTCCCCAAAATTTACCGTCCTAGACTGCAACCTTCGAATAACAGATCACCTATCTACTCAAGTTCCAACGACTATCCGCTTTCACTCGATTATTTTCTGCCTAAAAACTTGAATGTACTTTTCAACTTTGATTCTTATTCCTCGAGGATGGCAGGACGTTCGTTCTGCACGCATATATCGCGGTCTATTTAATCGAAATTTAATCGCGAGTATCGTTCACCTCGCTATCTTGTTTGAAAAGTGACAGCTGGCCAGGCGACGGCGAACGTGTGATTTCGGAGCGAGAGCAAGAGGATGGTACACTTACCGGCTCTCACATTAACATCTCGGCTGTGAACTGAACCTGCTGGGGAGCGCGCCAGGCAGCTGTAAACCTGAGCATGAACCTCTTGACGATAATCCTCGGCGCGGAAAGGAGGGAAGACCAGGTTTCCGTTCGGCAAGACCTGCGACCACACGAGGGTTTTCCTCGCCAATGAACGTACTAATTCGTGGCTAATAAGGCGACAATTAATTCGGCCTTCTCGGTCGAACGGCTGACGTAAGATCATTGCATCGGTGAATGCACGCCGCGTGGGAGTGCGAGCGATCGGTAGTGGGACGTTTAATTATATCGCGATTAGACGATCGCGCCAGAGAGAAACTTCGTGTCCGTGGAATCTAACGATCTTTATTTAACTTCGATCACAATGCAAGGAGGAAATAGAATCGTTCGTTCGACAGAGATCGGCAGACTTGGTCAGTTACACGAAAACAATTGTCGCCACGTGTAGTTTATCAAGAGAGAAAGGGACCACGTACCTGTCGCAGTCCAGGAACATCACCCACAGCACTTCCGTCAGCTCGGACCCAAATGATATCCGGTTGGGGGTTTCCTCTGGCCTGGCATTCGACGACAGCTCCGGTTCCATTCGAGAAGTCAATCCGGTTTGGTGGTTCCTTGAGAAACACTGGTCCCATCGATTCATCCTCAGCGCAAGCCACTGCGAGCAATCAAGGAACAGTAGCGTTACATGAGGAGATCGTAGGGCTCGATTCGATTGTTCCACCGGCTTCTCGCGCTCCTAACGATCGCGGGGAACACGGGGGTAGAGCGACGCTGACAGATTTAATTGATTCAAAATCGCCACTCGAGGCGGAACTTTCGTTGCGTGTCTTTCGGTCGCGCTTATCGCCCGTCTCCGTCAGGATACGCGACACCCACGTTCAATTGGCGCGTTGCCAATTGCAGCAAACAACAGGTTGCCGGTCTGCTATTGAATAATATGCTATCAACGTCACGTGACCATAAGGGAGACGGCAATGCGTGATTCCTTTTCCCGTGGCGACTCGCCACGGGGAACGCTGCTCCTTGCCGCATCCGTCGCGGGGACTTCGTCATCGCGCATCGACGCGCGTATTGATCGGGGATTGCAGGGATACAGGACGTAGATTGCTCGAATCGTTGACGCGCCATCATCGACCGAGATATTTGCGTCTTCCGCGACCCGGATCGCTGCTGGAGGCTTCCTCGCCGCGAACGGTAGCTATCCTTTTCAGCGGGCACTTGAACGTTTCGACAGCGTTGCAGTTAACCTCGTCAAGGAGCCGAGAGCGACAGGGAATGAGGAGTGTGTATGTGCTCGCGCAGCCAAAGCCTCGAGCACTTGCCGTGATCGATGCCCCCCCTGATTTCCGCGAGCTAACGGAAGCCTCTGAAGCCACGATTTATTTTTAAACGCATTTTCCGTCGCGTGTTTACGATTATACAAGAGCTCCCTGTGCCACTTTCCTCGCGCGTAACCGCCTACCGGCTCAACCACGGCTCGCTCCGCGGCCGGAGAACGGATAAACGCAGCACGCCGTAAAATCGAGTCACGAAGAACCGGTTGCCGGGGCGTACCGGCGGCTAAAGCGAGCGACAGGAGGTGTGCGCAGGTACGAGGGAACAGGTGTTCCGAACTTTCGTCGTGTCGGAACCTCTCGCGGCGGTTCGCTCGCTTTCGTCTCCCTCGCGCCTCTATTCTTAGCCAATCGCCTCGATACCCAGGATCCCGCGAATTTAATTACCATTCCGATCGTTGCGCGGAGAAGGATTCAACGCCACTTCCGGAATAGCTCCTCCTCCGTCCTATCACGGGCTGAATGAACAGCTTGCCCGTCAACACCCACGGTCGGGCAAACGGTGGAGAGAAAGGCTGCGAAGGAACATTGATCGGTGACCCGATAATCAAGGCGTGCGAAGCACTTTTTCGTAAAGCTCCAGCGTTACGCGCTTGCGATCAAAGACGCGTTTCTCCGTGATCGATGGCAAGCCTGTGGTCTATATATAAGTTGTTTAAACAAATGATTCAGGACTCGCAATTTCTTATTACGTTTTCGCCCGCGCCCCGCAACCAACGTTTATCTTATCATCTCGCCTCGCGCTCGTCTTATCAACGCCGCGAATACTGGCCAATCGTCCGCGCGATTATGGATTAGGCACCTCGAGGGGTACTCCTTGAATTAGTTCTCCCATGGGGATATCTTTGTCGATATAGAGGCAAGCTCTGAAACGACGGACGAATACATTTCTAGGAAACGTGGAAGCATGGCATGGTCGTTCGTTGTGTCCACGCGTGTGTCAACGGTACACGTGTCGGATTTATGACCGCGGGTCTGCACGCGTTGGAACGGAAGAAGGTCGTGACTGTCATTATAATCGGGACTTGGGGGAAAAAGCTCGAGTGGAAGCATGTCCGACGTCTCGCCACTCGCTATTCCGGTTCCGCGATTTCCTTCGTGTAACGCGGCGTCGAGTGGCGAGAACTGTGTCGCGAGTTGGCGATAAGCGGAAAAACACCAGGGCTTGGAGTACTCCGAGCTGGAAATACGGGGAAAATTGCTGCGTTTCATTGTTGGGTCAAGTACGGGCGCGGTCGGTTCCTTGGATTTAATTGCAATTAGTTTCGAGCCTCCGCCTCGCCGCGCATATGGAAAATCGCGGAAATCCGTTGCACCGGCACGAGCGGTATTGCGAAACCGCATGAATGCGCCTCGTGTTCTTGCGATCGAACGATATCCTCGCCTCCACTGAATCATCGTCGCCGTGGCTAGCGTCGAGAGCATGACTAACGCGAAATCAGAGGATTCACCTGGCGGCCGGCGGTGCGGCAGCAAAATACGAATCTCTTTCAAGGATCGGGGTCCGTTCTTGGAACAGCAGCTGTTCCTTTCCCTCGGCCCCCTCCCATTTCCCCTCTTTCTTGGCCTTTTCTTCGGCAGCTGCACTCCGTGCTCGGTTTCTACCTACGCCCCGTGGACCTTTCACGGAGTGATGGATTCGAAATGAACCGGCGCGAGATTGCATCGACATCGACCAAGGCGATTTCCTGCCTGTCCTCCTCCCGGAGGGAAGGAAATTGGCTTACCGAAACTTCGCGAAGAGTAAAAGTCTCGCGAACCGGAGCGTAGCGCAAGACTTAGGTGTCTGCTCTATTAATGGCGATGACATAGATCTCCGGAGAACAATCAAGGCGCGGAGATCGCCAATGCGCGTCGATCGGTTACCGCGAACATTCTCTTGATTCCAATTGCAGCATAAAGTGCGCTAAATCACGAACCCCAGGGAATCAGACAGTAGTCGTCTGTACATTGCTCCTCTAATGGTCACGAGACGATAGCAATCTCCCTATTGATCGTGCAAGCGTGGAATGTGTTGATCCGGAAGATCGTTAAACGTAAAATGAGTGACTGCGTCAGCTGCTGACCTCACAGCTTGCGGAGCGTCATACGCGACCGAGGTGCTGCATTTGTTTTCGTACGCAGGTTCCCAGCGACGGAATTACAAGAATCTTTTGGTTAATTAATCCAGCGACTCACCGTTCGTCAATGCCAGAAGAGCCAAGAGGAGCATCGTAGATATGTTGGTGGGTATTTTACACCCCCCGCCTGGAGGATCGCGCCACATCCTGATCCTGTATTCCTTGATCGCACTGATTCTCGCCTGATCCCACATAAAAAGCACAGAACTGAACGACGGGCTCACTGTTATTCCGCGAGGAAGAGCGCAACAGCCACCGCCGACTCGTAAAGCTTCCACGTTGGAGAGAAACGGAATGGACGCCCGAAACGATTTCCCGAATCGTTCCCGGCGTGGCAGGGGATCCACGCGGATTCCACCTACGCGCGCCACCGACGAATATATTTGAATTGAACGACCTTTATGCGGTTCAAGGCCGACCGGTTGATTCACGGCAGCTGGCTCGGTACGCGGGGGATCGTGCCGAATGTGTTCTCAAGCTAGCAGCCAACTTCGTCATGCAGAACCGTTGCAAGCTGCTGGCCGGAAGCCGTACGCGTCATCGGTCGTACTTAATAGTTCCCTCTGTTTTTACATTCTCATACGACCGGTACGCAACCGCGGTGTAGCATCCAGGCGCCGATACCTGAGGTCATTCGTAGCAAAATAAAGCAGTCTGACAGAATCGCTGCGAAGGGAGGGTATAATTGCATCGACGGGAGTCCCAGCCTAGCCGAGACAGCGAAGGCACGCGCTCCGTGCGCGTAAACGAAAATGCATGCGCGTCAACGTTTCGTGCGGGCTGAAAAAAAAGCGAGGCGAGGGAACAGCGGGGAAAAGAAAGGAAAAGGGAGGAAAGCAGTCTGCGCGCGAAAACTGAAAGTGGGCGAAGCCTTTAGCGCCCGTCGGTTCGCGATAATCCCTGGAACACGTTGCCGGTACGTTTTGCAGAAGCACCCGGCGAAACGCCGTGCACGTGCTGAATCGTTGATAGGACGGCTGTGCCAGGTAGGAAGAGGATGACGAACGTGGGAGGGAGGAGGCTAGTTGCAGGACAGTCAAAGAGAGAGAGAGAGAGAGAGAGAGAGAGAGAGAGAAAGAGTGAGGGAGAGTAAGGGAGAAAGGAGATGCAGAAGCACGGAGTAGTGCGGCTCGTCACGGAGCTGCTCCCTCTCGGCGGGTTTATTGATCGCAGGGTGCGGAGCGGACCAATCTACCCCTCGTGCAGCGTACGCCATGCTTGCTGCTATTTGCCCGAGCCAGTCCGCTTGCTCGCCGGCCTGCCTGTTTCTCCGCTCCTCCGTCAGACCTTCGCTAAATCTGGAAAACCCGCCCCCGATCTCGCGAAATGCCCCACGACCCGGCTACCTGCACCCGAAATACCACTGCTCTACCCCGCTCCTCCGAATCTCCGCCAGCAAAAGGTGTAAAACGGAGCGCAACCGTTCACGGCGCCACGCGGCTCGTGCTTGATTCAATTAATCCTGATGACGACGGTAGTACGGCATCGCGACTGATGGATCTGGGACATCCGGTGTCCCACCCCCCCACTTACGGCCCCGCGGAAGGTCACCACCCTTGCACGCGACGCCAAAGGACCGGTGGCTAGCTTTCGCAGAGGCGAAACCTCCTTTCCACGTCGAAGCAGAAAGAGAGCTGTCCCAGCGATCGTTGCACGCGCTCGTCGGCCCAAGAAATCAGACATCGACCTCCCCCGCTGCGTGAGATGAATCGTTTCGGAGAGCGGCTAAATAATTCACCGTGGAACGTCGCAGTGCGTGGACGAGCACGGGCTCCTCGCCACTTTTCAATGAAAGATCCAGCCCGTCGGCCGATAACCCACCCCCCTGACCGACGACCTTCAACCTGCCGACCTATCTCCCGACGAAATTGCGAATCGAGTCAGCGGGCTGTTGCGAACTTTCCGATCCAAGGGCAGGTCGGAGAGGGACGATCACCCGCGACGATAACACTCGGTATTCACAGGAGCACACGCACCACACGTACACACCCAGGGACAGAGGTTTCGCGGATCCCCGTGCAGCCGGTCACGGTTTTCGGTGGGCCCCCGATTTTTCAATGCCGGTATGTCGCGGGGGCTCGATGGCCTACGAGCCCTTGGATCGTGGCTCACGCACGTGCGAACGGCGACGTTAGCTAGCCGGTTACGTACCGACGACACGTCGATTAGTATCGGGTAGACACACGCTGACCACACCGTTCGGAGAACGAGAACGAACACTCTAGGTCCGTGGACGACCGAAGAGTGCGGCGAGGAGCGTCGTTTTGCTTCGGGACAGCCGCTGCTTCACGGGATCTCGGGGTCGACGGTGGGGGGTCGCCGTCGTGGTATACGCTTTTGGCTCTCCCGTTCTCGTGGTGGGGACTCCGGTTGGTCGACCTTTGTCGCGCGCCACAGAAACGACCGCGGTGTTATTATTATTGTTATTAAACCTTTTTATTGCTCGGCATATCCGGGCTATATAGCCTGTGCCGAGAGTTGTACATGTTTACGTATGTAAATGACGAGATGCAGCAGGTTGTTATTATACCTGACCTTGATAATAAAAAAACTACCTAAATCTATAATTAATAGAAAAATCCATGCATTTCATTTTTTTGCGCCATTTTCGGTGAGGAAAAAATTTTACTTCAAATTCGAAGTGCGAGATAACGATTTTAGACAACGTCACTCTCGACCGCCTGCAATACCTGTATTTGGAATCGAACGGAAGACAGATTCGTCGAAGGTAACGGCAGTGCTGGCTAACGGGACCCAGTTCGTTATCTTTCCATCTCAAAATCTTCGCCAGATTAAGAATGAAATTTAAAAACGGCGCCTCCGCGTGACTCGATGCCCGATGGGTACTTGTCTTCGGTTGTACTTCCGAAAACCCCCACTCTCCGAATTGGCTGAAATTTTGGAAACAGTTTCATTTTGCATAGAAGTAATGTTTGCGAGAAGGATTTTTGGCTACTTGATAATTTTTTTTTTATCGTTGAAGTGTCACTTCCTATGTTACCGACACGCTGAAGGCGGCTCTAAACATTATTTCTATGCAAAATGAAACTGTTCCCAAAATTTCAGCCAATTTGGAGCATGAGGGTTTTCGGAAGTTTAGCCGAATTATGCAACGTGTTACTTAAAATTAGTCGCAACATTCGGGCCGTTTTAATTTTAAATGTTTCCGATATGATTTAATTTTAATTCCTACCGCTCGTAGCATTGTAAGCTTATTGATCTTATTTTAGACTGAATCGATAACGTTGGGTATGACCACAGACGAGGTACAGGATAGACCCTATCACCTTATGGATGTTCGTGTCGCCACCCAAACTGTGTTACCGACCCATAATTTGAGGACTGAATGTAGTGGCATCTACTCATGAACAGCTTCCAACTTAGCAACTACTCTGAAATGTGTTGAAATGCTGAAAGGTTTGTGTGTGTGTGCTTGTATACGTATAAATCGTTTGAAGGCAGGCTTTCGTTACGCTATACTTTGGCTCGGCTTGTCAACGACTCACGCGAATTTCTCTCCGAAAATCTATTTCGGGGATCAAGACACTATGGCGCTCAAAAATGGTATTTCTTCAAAGCCCGTGTAAGCAATAAATTGCAAGATGACATTGTTTATTAGTACTTTGAGCGTAGTAGAACTGACGTTTCCGCAAGTTTCTAATGCGCTGTTTAATCATTGTAGTGAAGTAATAATAATTGGATTCTATTTTCCCCGAGTATTAGTTTATCGCCGACATTGAAATTTACAGTAAAATCTACTTCTTAAAAGACTCACAGAAATTTGCATGATGCATAAGTGTCGTGGAGTGCATGGATGCAACTGCATATCGAGTTACTTTTCAAACCCGCATTGCGAAATAAAATTTTGTCTAGCCCTGAGAAATTCATTGGTTCAGTGTTCAATGAAGTGTCTGCATGCATAGTGTAGATTATTTCGAGGTTTCTCAATTCGTGCATCAATTTCCTCGATTACTGGACCATGTGGGAGGTCGCTTAACAAGATTCTACTACAATTCACCCAGTATCTAGAAGACTTCTCGAGCAATACTTTTCTCGAGGAGTTACGAGTCGTTGAACCGAGACGGAACGTCAACAACCTCTAGCAAAGTCGTACCATCGCCGAACAATGTACCTGCCAGTTGAACTTTACCTACGACAGTGATCGGATCTCAGTGAACGCGTGAGCATATTATTTCGTGATATCTCGATTCCTGGATTAATTTCATCGATTACTGGACCTTGTGGGAGGTCGCTTAACAAGATTCTACTACAATTCACCCAGTGTCTAGAAGACTTCTCAAGCAATACTTTTCTCGAGGAGTTACAAGTCGTTGAAGCGAGACGGAACGTCAACAACCTCTAGCAAAGTCGTACCATAGCCGAACAATGTACCTGCCAGTTCAACTTTATTCGCAGTCGTGATCGGATCTCAGTGAACGCGTGAGCAAATTATTTCGTGATATCTCGATTCCTGGATTAATTTCATCGATTACTGGACCACGTGGGAGGTCGCTTAACAAGATTCTACTACAATTCACCCAGTATCCAGAAGACTTCTCGAGCAATACTTTTCTCGAGGAGTTGCGAGTCGTTGAAGCGAGACGGAACGTCAACAACCTCTAGCAAAGTCGCACCATCGCCGAACAATGTACCTGCCAGTTGAACTTTACCTACGACAGTGATCGGATCTCAGTGAACGCGTGAGCATATTATTTCGTGATATCTCGATTCCTGGATTAATTTCATCGATTACTGGACCTTGTGGGAGGTCGCTTAACAAGATTCTACTACAATTCACCCAGTGTCTAGAAGACTTCTCAAGCAATACTTTTCTCGAGGAGTTACAAGTCGTTGAAGCGAGACGGAACGTCAACAACCTCTAGCAAAGTCGTACCATAGCCGAACAATGTACCTGCCAGTTCAACTTTATTCGCAGTCGTGATCGGATCTCAGTGAACGCGTGAGCAAATTATTTCGTGATATCTCGATTCCTGGATTAATTTCATCGATTCCTGGACCACGTGGGAGGTCGCTTAACAAGATTCTACTACAATTCACCCAGTATCCAGAAGACTTCTCGAGCAATACTTTTCTCGAGGAGTTGCGAGTCGTTGAAGCGAGACGGAACGTCAACAACCTCTAGCAAAGTCGCACCATCGCCGAACAATGTACCTGCCAGTTGAACTTTACCTACGACAGTGATCGGATCTCAGTGAACGCGTGAGCATATTATTTCGTGATATCTCGATTCCTGGATTAATTTCATCGATTACTGGACCTTGTGGGAGGTCGCTTAACAAGATTCTACTACAATTCACCCAGTGTCTAGAAGACTTCTCAAGCAATACTTTTCTCGAGGAGTTACAAGTCGTTGAAGCGAGACGGAACGTCAACAACCTCTAGCAAAGTCGTACCATAGCCGAACAATGTACCTGCCAGTTCAACTTTATTCGCAGTCGTGATCGGATCTCAGTGAACGCGTGAGCAAATTATTTCGTGATATCTCGATTCCTGGATTAATTTCATCGATTCCTGGACCACGTGGGAGGTCGCTTAACAAGATTCTACTACAATTCACCCAGTATCCAGAAGACTTCTCGAGCAATACTTTTCTCGAGGAGTTGCGAGTCGTTGAAGCGAGACGGAACGTCAACAACCTCTAGCAAAGTCGCACCATCGCCGAACAATGTACCTGCCAGTTGAACTTTACCTACGACAGTGATCGGATCTCAGTGAACGCGTGAGCATATTATTTCGTGATATCTCGATTCCTGGATTAATTTCATCGATTACTGGACCTTGTGGGAGGTCGCTTAACAAGATTCTACTACAATTCACCCAGTGTCTAGAAGACTTCTCAAGCAATACTTTTCTCGAGGAGTTACAAGTCGTTGAAGCGAGACGGAACGTCAACAACCTCTAGCAAAGTCGTACCATAGCCGAACAATGTACCTGCCAGTTCAACTTTATTCGCAGTCGTGATCGGATCTCAGTGAACGCGTGAGCAAATTATTTCGTGATATCTCGATTCCTGGATTAATTTCATCGATTCCTGGACCACGTGGGAGGTCGCTTAACAAGATTCTACTACAATTCACCCAGTATCCAGAAGACTTCTCGAGCAATACTTTTCTCGAGGAGTTGCGAGTCGTTGAAGCGAGACAGAACGTCAACAACCTCTAGCAAAGTCGCACCATCGCCGAACAATGTACCTGCCAGTTGAACTTTACCTACGACAGTGATCGGATCTCAGTGAACGCGTGAGCATATTATTTCGTGATATCTCGATTCCTGGATTAATTTCATCGATTACTGGACCTTGTGGGAGGTCGCTTAACAAGATTCTACTACAATTCACCCAGTGTCTAGAAGACTTCTCAAGCAATACTTTTCTCGAGGAGTTACAAGTCGTTGAAGCGAGACGGAACGTCAACAACCTCTAGCAAAGTCGTACCATAGCCGAACAATGTACCTGCCAGTTCAACTTTATTCGCAGTCGTGATCGGATCTCAGTGAACGCGTGAGCATATTATTTCGTGATATCTCGATTCCTGGATTAATTTCATCGATTACTGGACCTTGTGGGAGGTTGCTTAACAAGATTCTACTACAATTCACCCAGTATCTAGAAGACTTCTCAAGCAATACTTTTCTCGAGGAGCTGGGAGTCGTTGGAGCGCGACGGAGCGTCAACAACCTCTTTCAAATTTGTGATCTGCCAGTTGAACTTTACCTGCGACAGTGATCGAAGTAGTGTCAACGCGAGAGTAGAGTCATGTTTTCACGCATTTAGAACTATTTAAGTCTAAGCACCGGTGCTCAAATTGCTTTTTGATCCTGAAATTAAAGTGACATATTTGTGTGTGTGATTTCTATTCGGTACTACTGATCTTGGTCTGTGAACTTACTGAAGATGCTGCCTGTCTGGATGGATAGCAGTGAGACTGTTTGCAACGAACGGTGAGTGATACTTCTTAATTCTTTCAATCTCTCTGCATGCTATCGAACAAAATGATTGCTGTAGCGATCGTAGACACCATGAATACATACTTAGTACTCGCGAATAGTAACAGGAAAGCGTGTGCTTCCAGATGTTCAATACGCGTAGAAACATTCTAAACTATTTTCATTTAATTTTATAATCATTCGGGATGCTTAATATATCGAATACGAGTTACATTTCTGAAGTTGAACTCTTCCGAGTGAGATCTTTCAAAATTTCCCTCTTAACAGTAATTACATTCGAGTCATTACATTCTCTTAATAAGGCGTGAATAGACAGCATTAATTTGGTATAATAACTAACAATGACAGTCATCGTTGGTACTACCTGCTCACTATGCTCGGGGCTGCTATATAAACTTAAATTTCTTTCCCCCCTTCTATTAAAATAAGTTTAAGCTACTAAACTTGAAATTTTATACATCGCGTGCACGCGTGCTTGGTTTTCACTAACTATAATCCTAGCAATAAGTCTTAGTTTAAGAACTTCTGTCGCAAGACATTTTCCAAATTTTTCAAAATGCACATAGCATTGGTCGAACATGGACCAAAAATATTTCGTAGAAATGAGTCACTTTCGTAGGTACCTCCGCGCCGGTGTGCTCGGTTCCTTGGTAACGTTTCCCAAGCATTGCGACTTGCGAAACGGAATCAAGCTAAAGCCTACGATCTAGGTTAAGGGCCCAGATCGAGCCAAACTTACTTCAGTGAGTTTGGTTCGCTCTCGGTAGCTAATCAGAATTTTATTCTGTTTCAGATAGGTATTTCGTCGATGGTTTTTCGCAATTTATTCTATTTCATATATTTCGTCTATGGATTTGCATGATTTATTTTATTTCATGTCCTGTATTTTATTATGTTTATTTAATTTCCTTCCATGCTGGTCTCACAATTACTAACATAACGTAGTTAATTGCTTCAGCTTTCCAGGTTCAACCCTCCGCGGCGAAGGGACTTATTAAAATAATATAATTAAAAATAAAAGTGATAGTGAAAAATAATAGTGAAACGTGACAGTGAAAAGTGATAGTGACAGAAGACATCTAAAGAAGCCTAGGCTAAGTTATCATAGTATGAAGTATTTAAGGCCCCATGTAAAATTGCCAAGTAGTCACTGAATCATTAGCTTTTTTGCACTTTCGTTGGCTCCTCATCTCTGCTGAGGAGGTCGCCGCTGCTTCCGTTTCCGGAAGCAAGCGACTGAGTATGGAATTGGTATGGGTGGATCAGTTTCATCCCCTGGTGTTCGTGTCGAAAGGGAAAAGTTTCGGGCGTAGGGGGTGTACTGCTTGGTACACTGCCTGCGTAAGTTTCCTGGTCCGATTACCCAATCTCCGTGTTAGACGGCTTGAGTCAGGTCACACCTAGTGTTGCTCCTGATGAGTCGCATCGGTGCAACAGGAATCGCCTGGGAGACGCCGAGCGCTTTTCCCTTTCGACTCGGACATTAGGGTGGTAGGAACTGCGCCATCCTATACTTCTTTCACGCTCACCCGTAGTCTTTCCTTCTTTGCCGAATTTATTTCAATCGAGTGATTGCTTGGCAGTTTCCTAAATTCGATATCTAAACCGAAGGGATCGATGGAACTTTTTTTTCCATCCATCTCTTTGGTTTAGTAGGCTAAGGGTTTCATGTACAGGGAGATCGACGGAACTTTGATTCCATCTATCTCTCTACGGGTCTCCAAGCGCAGCAACCTCCACGCGGTGAGACCTGGTAATCGGTGAGAACCGAGCCGATGGCTGCGATTGTCAAATATTCTAGTCGGATATAAGAATTTCTTTAACTTGCAATACTATGGTAGAATGTATGAATAAAATATGTAACTTGAAATGTTATTCAATTGTTCCTACCGGACCCCAGATCACGAGTATAGTGTCAAGATAGAAGGATAAGTGCAAGTTATCCTTCATCACATTATTGAAATATACCAAGTTACAATTCCTTGGCGAGGTATTCCACCTTACATCATGAAACCATGTCTTCCACTAATAATGTTGTTGTTTATATTAATTTTTATGTTAAATATATTTGTTTTGCGTTAAATAAAGTCGGATTTGACAGCAAGGTTAAAAGTCGCATGTGTTCTTGTTTTGTTGTGATCCTTCTTTCCCTGTCGTCGCACGGAATACGTTTATAAAACGATCTTTAAATTGTTACTCTAATAGAATCATTTGTAAATTGCGGGTTTCAAATGATCTAAGTTTTACCCGTGTTGAATTCTAATTCCTACCACGCGTAGCGTTACAATCTTATTTGAGACTGAATCGATAACGTTGGGTGTGACACGAAAATGGTAAGGGAGCTCGCGAGCCCCCGGAGCGTGTGGCACAAAATTACATTGCGTGACAGGTATGTACTATTTTATGATAAGGAAGGACCCCTCCGTGACGTTTCGCGTGCTGAAAATTGTTGTCGAAGATGGTACTGAACAAGCTGACAAAGAACGACATAAAAGAGTTGGCGAGAAATGACAAGTACTCGATTCTATTGCCAACGTACAATGAGGTGGAAAATTTACCTATAATCATATGGCTAATCATCAAATACATGGACGAGAGGTAACTACAATGGCAACATAACCTCGCTTAGCGAACCTAGTCGTGGCACTAGTATGGTGTAATTTAAAAAATTACGATTATGAGGTCTGAAACGTTGATCAGTGAAGGGAAAATATGCAACATTCCAGCGAACTTAATTACGAGATAATCGTGATAGACGATGGTTCCCCTGACGGAACACTCGACATGGCTAAACAGCTGCAGAAAATGTACGGAGAGGACAAGATAGTCCTGAGACCAAGGGAAGCGAAGCTTGGCCTTGGAACTGCTTATATGCACGGAATGAAGCATGCCACAGGGAACTTCGTCGTTCTCATGGACGCCGATCTGTCTCATCACGTGTGTATCTTCCTCTAGAAACAGCTGCTCCGTGGAACATCGTCGATAATCATGCGCGTTCTCCCTTCAGCCCAAATTCATACCAAAAATGGTAGAACAGCAAAGGTACCTCGATCTGGACATCGTCAGTGGCACTCGGTACGCGCAAGGAGGCGGAGTTTACGGGTGGGACTTCAAAAGGAAACTTATAAGCAGAGGAGCGAATTTCTTGACACAAATTTTATTGAGACCCGGTGCCAGTGACCTCACAGGGAGTTTCAGGTAAGTCGGAGCTGACTGGCACGCATCTTTCGACGCTACATACAACGCATTACTGAAACTACAGGCTGTACAAAAAGGAGGTACTGGAGAAATTGATTCGATCCTGCGTGTCGAAAGGGTACGTCTTCCAGATGGAGATGATAGTCAGAGCCAGGCAATTTCACTACACTATAGGAGAGGTGCCAATCTCATTTGTGGATCGCGTTTACGGGGAATCGAAATTGGGAGGTTCGGAGGTTTTCCAATTTGCGAAAGGTCTTCTGTACCTGTTCGCCACGACATAATTATAATGTAAGATTTTTTAACGAAACATTCCTCCTACTACAAGAATATGTATAAACGGACAGTATGTCGTTGGCCGTTTTTTAAATAAATACAATTAATTTTTACGCCTGATCGTTGGTTTCAATCCACCGACACTCAAAACCCAAATACTCCTTTCGAAAGGCGAAGAGCCACGTGCACGCACACGTGGCCGTGAATGGGCGACATGAAACACACCGTAACGATTCTCGCGAGCGATTCAACCCTCGCCGCACCCTCTGACGTCACGCAGCCTCCGTTTATTGATCCATTACGAAATTACAGTCTATATTTCGACTTGAGCGGAATGCAAGACGGTGCCACGATGTGCCACGTACGAGAAGTCAAGGCGCAGAAAATCCTTCAACCCTTATAAATACAGAATCAAATATCCAATTTAATCTCTCCCTACCCTACGTCCATTTACGTTTGAACGTAACGGAACGTTTCGCTGTGTAAAAGTAACTACACCGCGGGTAAAGTTAGAGTACCACTAGCCAAAGGTTTTTCAACCCCCGATCGCAAAGTGTTAGGAAACGGCGCAGTGTGGAAAGGAAAACGTCGAGTCGCTGTTATACGCTTCCAATCGATCATTCGCTTATTACGTTCTCTATAAAGGGACTTGAAACTACAAAGGGGGCTCTCGCGATGAGCAGAAAATGCTCGAGATCACGAGTTTCCGCCGGCGGAAAGCGGGTGCAGTTCGCCAGTTCTGTCGCAAGCTTCGCCGCGGCCAGACGTGCAAGTGGCGTTGCCTACTCGCCGGGGTGAAACTTGCAAGCTCCCCCTTATCGAGCTTTCAGATGGCTGTGCCTTTTAGATTTTGACGTTTTCTTCGATTGCCCCTTCTCCCGTCGTACACTTTCTTTTTACACAGTCCGTTAGATTGCCCGTTCGTCGTTCTCGTCGCTAGAAAACCAGCCCCGGAATGCCGAGGAAGATCGGATTCAACGTCGTGCATGCCACCAGTAAGGAGACGTCGGATTGTGAACCGTGAAACCCGTGGAGCAACGATAACCTCGAGTTGTGCGGTCGTTTCGGGAGCCCCGAGGGATGGAAAAGGGGAGGAAATCACTCGAGGATCGCTCCAAGAGCCTCGGACTGTTTAAAGCCGCGTGGCCGTTTCCGCACGCGGTCATTGATTTTTTCGGCGTCGGAAGTATTTTATTTTCCCGGTCGATTGCCGTTTCGCAGACAAATTAACAGCGTCCACGCGACACGTGCTCCTCCGCGTTTCACCGTATATTGCAAATTGCTCTTGAGGGTGGCTAATTAGGTCGCGAGCAACTCGTGTTTCATACTCTCCGCCGGGATTCAGAATTAAGCACGATAGAGTACATATCTTTCGATTCGCGAGCGCACAGAGGAGCACAGCAACGGACCTCTTCGATTCTCGCTGGCCCAAAGCTTATTCTAAGCTGCAGTATCGCGTGACAGCGTACCGTGCCAGCGGTCCATCGTTGAAAGTATAATTTCATAGTTAAAACGTTATCGATTGCCTCGGTATCTCCATTTTTGTTGGGGAAATAGAACGATGGGATCACGCGAAGGCGAATCCGTCGCGAGAAAGATAGATTGGGGGGTACATATCTAGAATAGGAAGATCACGTAGATGTACCTAATCCCGTGGAATCATCTATTATCTGTAAAAGCAGTCTTCGGAGGGGGCTTCAAAATGATAAACTTTTCGAATATTCGCAGGCGAAGAGGACAGGCACTCTTCGTTGGAATTAAACGTTCACGGACCGACGGTGAGGGGATGGCAAAGTTCAAGGAGATGTACATATCCTCAGGAGCTGATTCTGCGCCTCCATGGGCCGACGAAGCTTACGAGAATACAAGTCCTGGCTCACCAGTACCTTATCCGTATGTTACCTTCTAACAATAAGTTCTGTCTTCCTAACTTGTCTTTCGCTCCAAGCATTCGGGCATTTATTCCGCGGAGCCGAGGTTTCAGGCGCAAACCCTCGGCATTCTACAGAAAGCAATTTAGCGACGAATGAAAATCGAATTACCGCTCCTACGCCAATTTCCCGAGGCTACCCTTCCCTATTGCACCCTCGTTTCCTATTCTGCTCAGCGCTGAATACCGGCTAAGAGTCTTTTACCGGGGATTATAATTCCACGCTAAATCTTCACAGCTGAGAAGTTGGAGATCTGGACGTCGAGGGAGGAGAATGCCTCTGTGACGACGGAGTTCAGTTACCTGGGTTACATCACCTTGTCCGACAATGCCTCGACAATGTACAAAAGCAGAGAGCTTAAAAGCGTCGCGCTTCCGGAGACAGAGGCGGTCTCGTTGAAGCTGAGGCTGCACAAACCGCACAGTAACGCGCACAACGTTTACCAGCAGGTACGTGACAAAGCTTCTGGCTCTGTCAGAGAGCATATTTTCTGCAACGCCGGGGAATTTCAGGTGGGGCTTATCGCTGTCAATATCCTGGGCGAACCTTACGGGCAGGAGCTGACCGGCCAAGGAGACGCGCCGTACAATCCTCACTACACGTCTCCGTACGACGATCTAGCTTTCGAGATGTACGTGGACCGGGACGTGGCCAAGATCATCAGGCAAATGGAGGCGAAGAAGCTGCAGGCAGTGGAAGGTGCGTACCGCGCGCGAGATGAAATGTCCCTCGTGGAGATCCCCGTGCGAACGAATTTTTCAGAGGAGAGGTTCGAGTACGCTTCGAAGCTGAAGGTGGCCATGGAGAATCTGAGGAAAGCTGGGGAAAGGCTGGGGAAGTACGAGCTAGAGAAGAAGTACGCTATAGCTTTAGAGGACTACGACAAGGCCAAGGCGAAGAAGGCACAAGCGCAACAATATAGGCAGCAGGTGTACCAGAGTCTGGAGGTGCAGGATCTGCTTGAACTTCACGGGGTATGTATATTTCGTTGCGAAGACGAGCGGGTCCTTTCCCGAGATTTTCTGCCCCAAGTACTGTTTATTCGCATGATTAGCCATTGGAAAAGAACAACTTGTCATCGGTGGAGGGGAAGGAGCCAATATCCGTGGACACCTGCACCTCAAACACGGCCACCGTTCCTGAAGACATTACTTCTCCTCCGAGGCTAGTAATCCCACCTAATCGCGACGGGGCTATATCGCCGACTGGTCCCGCGCACCAGCCGCCTGTCTCGCCCCTACACCAGAAGCCAAACAGCCCTGGTACGCTTTCAGTTAATTAATAAACGCTATTGAACAGATCAGCAACGACCTGTACCAATTATCCTTTAATTCGACAGAAGTCACGGACAGTCCCACGAACGGAGTCGTGGAGAGGCAGAACAACTGCAACAAAGGGTCCCTCAGACGGAAGACCAAGTCCGCGGGACCTGCCCTACGGTCCAGCTACGAAGCTTACGAGGAAAGGACGATCCCAGCTTTAAGACAGTAGGGATCCTCTTGCTTGCAACCTCTATTAGTCGCCCAGGGGTGCAGGTGTTACGTTAAATCGCGTTTCAGCTCGCACACGAACGAGTTTACCAGGGAATGCCACATGGACAACGCGGAGACGAAAGTGATCTCGAAACTGAACGACAGGGAGAAGAAGCAAGCCGCGTTACCCATCTCGGTCTTCGGAATGGAAATGGTGATGCAAGTTTCGGATGACTGGTTCGATTGATGTTTGAGATAGTGATTAGTAAATCGATCGTTTAGGTAGAAAAATTCTACTCGAAGCAATTCACGGATAAGGAGGAGGGGCTGATGCAGCTGAAAGAGGAGCTGAAGAACTTCGATCCGGATGTGTCGAAGCACTCGGCGAACAAGACAGCAAGGGTCGCGATTGTGCTGCTGCACAGAGCTCTCAGGGATAAAGTATTCAGCGTGTACAGTCTGGCAGCGCAATTAATTAGGATCTTCTTCTCGGAGTTCGCCACAGACAGGTACAATCGTCGTGGGTACGATTTTTAAATTGTCCAAGAAATCGATTATTCATTTGCGTGGTCTCTTTTAGGGTATCGTCGACGGAAATCGCGAGGAGCGTGGAGCGTCTGCTTCCAGAATTGTTAACGAAATCGGGCGACACTACTCCAAGGATTCATAACATGGCAGTGCACACGATACTCAGCATGGCAGACTGCAAGTGCGTCAGAGAGCTGCACATAATACCGGTGCATCTAACGAGGCCTGTTAGCAGTAGCACGCACCAAAGACTGGCTCTCAGCAGGCTGGAGATGGTGGAACAACTGATCCTGAACCATGGGATATCCACGGATAAACAGAGGTGACTCCAAAGAACGTAATCCTGATCGCACGTTTTGGCATTCAGTGCAGAGAACTGTGGAATATTAGACCTCTGCCAGTGAGCTTATGCCTCTATGTCACTCGCAGAGGTCCATCCTCGACGTTAAGACTGTGTCGCCAAAACGCAATTACTCTGATAAGGTATTGTAACTGTTGCAGCGGACTCACTTGCCGAACTTTGTCCGAGTTGGGTTCTTCGGGCTTGCACCACCCAGCGGAAGCAGTGAGGAAAGTTTCCGAAAGGATCTTAGTGTTGGTGTACAAAGTAAATCCCAGATTGGTTCGCAAGCAATTGCCTCCCGACGACGACATCACCAGAAGGAACTTGCTGTACCGTCAGCTCTTTCATGAATTCGATCTCACCGACCTTCAGGTATAGTATCCTTAATAGAGAGATCGTAGACGCCCGAGTTTGTATTTAAACGTGTATCGATCGACAGAGGAAGAAGGAGGCGGAAGCGAGTCACAAGACGACGACGCCGACAAGAACGAAATCGACGGAGAACAATGTGGTGAATTCAGCGAAATCGCCGTCGAGGACGAGCCCTGTTGTCAGTACCGGAAGCTCAACGAGCATAACGTCTCCGTCCGAGAATAGTACAGATCACAAGGGTGACAAGTAGGTGACGTGCAATCTTACTACGATGGCGTATCACGAAATATCTGTCACTTGTCCGTTTCTGTCGCAGGATGTGTATATTTTGCCTTTCCAAGGGGCAAGCGTACTCCGAGGAGGGATTGAACATCCACTATTGGAGGAGTTGCCCCATGCTAACGAAGTGCGAGGCGTGCAAACAAGTGGTGGAGATTTCGTACTTAAACTTACACTTGTTGAGTGAGTACTTGTTCGTTAAAATCGTAACTCGGATAACAGCGTTCGCTCGTAATGGAAATCTACTTTGCTTCAGACGAATGTGATATGAGAAGCAATTACGTAAAGTGTGACACGTGCAAGCAGGCAATCCACGAGAGTTCCTTCGAGGAACATAGAAAGAATAATAAGTGTACAAGTACGTATCGCGATGTGTTGCAAACTTTATCACATATGATACGATCGCTGACTTTACAGAACCCATCGAGGGCTACGATCGTTGCCCACTCTGTTTCGCCCTTGTGAATCAAAATAAATGGAGGGAGCATCTGATGGGCGATCATCCTTGCACAAACAATCCGCGAAACAAATTAGGAAGAAGCTGTAAGTTCGACAATTATTTAAGTGCCGCATTGCATGCCCGTCCATCGCGTTCCTTTCGCTTGCAGGTTCCAAGTCCCCGTCGAACTCTCAGAACCTGGGCGGAAAGATGACTTCGCCGACCAGTAGGGATTACTAGCATCAACCGTCTACTTCGAGATTTTTCGGAGTGTAAAAAGTTTTAGAAGAGATTTTTCCTTTTGTCTCCTTTTATAGTTTATCTATACGTTACGAGCTGTCCAGCGATTTTTCATATTTGTACTTGTATGTGGCTGTTTTTTATAGGAAAACCCGTCCTTCATTAGTAGAGATCTCTATGTTAAACAAATTTCTAAACGTAAGTTGAAATCCTCTAATATCTAGAACCTTAGGAATCTTGTTGTAGGCTAAATTGAAACGAGAATCGGAGGGCAATTGCGCGATGTAATTTAAAGCGAATATCAACGAGACGTGCAACATTCATATTCTTCGACTTTAACATACGGTAGAAAGAAGTTCAATACGATTTAACGTTATTAAACGTTATGGCAACAGCCATTTCTGAATTAATGATTCCTCTGCATCCGGCCATATTTATAATAATATTTGTACTATAATCTATCAGTAAAATATCCTGGATTTAGTGGCCGAAATTAATAAGAAAAAAAGAGAGAAGGGTACTTGTCGCTCAAATTGCATAAGATACTACATGTAATTTCGTAAATTATTTCATAGAAAATGGATAGTAAAAAGGCATTTCCCATTACATCATTGTAAGTTTCTTGTCCTGTAGAAACGTTTTATTTCCTGCTTTTATACGATACGTTTTACGGCCATACATTGAACGACATCTCCTTCGACGCTTCTTCTGAATTCTAGCACGCGGAGCTTTGTTCGTTAAACTTTAAATAAAATAAAAAATTTTACTCGCAATTCGTACAGATTGCGATCGGCGTTTATAAAGATATTAAAGGACCAGCAATTTATATTACAAAATTGCGCGCTCTTCTTTTGTATCGTCCAACATTATTTTTTCTTCGTCCACTGGTTCCGAAATGATTTCATCATCGTCAACTGGTTCCGAAATAATTTCATCATCGTCAACTGGTTCCGAAATGATTTCGTCATCGACTGATTCCTTCATAATATTATCAGTATTGTCAGCAACGTTATCGGTAGCTTCGCCGTTACCCACTTCTTCGGTGGCAACAGATTCCCGGTTCTCCTTAAACTTATTTTTCTCTGCAATAGAATTCGGGATGAGAAAGGATTGTAATCGTGATACCTAGTACATAGTTTATAAATACATACCGAATTTCGAGCAATCAGCTCCTAACAGTCGTAAGTAATGAACAACATCGTGTACAGGAACGTAAGCTCTCAAGGACATAGTACCTCTCCACCCTACCATTTGTAATTTCAACGGGTAGGGATTGTCTGTATCCTTCTCTTGGTACGAAAGTATGCAGCTTCCGGACCCTAGAACGAAGCGCGAATGAATGAGTACGACAGATTCTTAACACCGTTCGGTTTTAAGTGTGTATATCTATTACCGAAACTTTGTAAACGTTCTTGAGTGTCTGGGTTAAGTTTCACGATTTCCGGCGGTGCATTAGGATTATCATTTTGCAACAACATAATCAGATCTTCTTTAGTTATCTCGATCTTCCTACTATCGCCGATATACTTAATGATTGCTTGCATTCCCTCCTGCGCGAGTCGAAATGTGCAATTGGCGTTTTTATTGTCGCATCGTACAAATGTTTTTACTCCAGTATTTATCAGTTTTATTTGATCCTCGTTAGATATAACAACGTCGCGTATCTCCGGCGACGTATAGTAAATGTTCTTTTTCTTTCTACCGAGGCATCGGACTAATAAACAGCGGGGGTCCAACTCGTCAGATATGTTGTAGAAGTTTCTAATAAGTTCAAGATTCAATTAGAGATCAACAAGACGCGTGGAAAACTATTAAAATCCGTCACTCACCTAATGGACAGCCATACATCTTCCTGATCATCCTTAAAGAAAACGAATGGGTCCTCTCTATATCCAGCAGCGATTCTTCTGCGTTTCCGCTTCGCTGCTCGATACCTGTTCTCCTCGTCTAGCGATCTTTTCGGATGTCCCTTTCCCTTACCTTTCTTCGCTTCTTCCTCCAGACTTAATTCAGTTTCCTCGCATTTGCTTTCCGTAGTCTCGCTTACTTTATCCGCACTATTTTCCGTAGTGTTATTAGTTTCACATACACTATTTTCTGTAATCTCATCAGCTTCTAACTTATGTTCCCACGGTAATTGTTTTACCTTCTCCAGGATTGCCACAAAGAAACCTCCTGTATCTTGATGGTGTGGCAATATCCTCATGCTACGTATGTAATTAAAGAGTAACATTAATAAAGAATGGCAAGATTAACAGTAATTCTAACTTTCCTTTCATTTACCATCGTTCGAAATGAAATTTCGGAGCGTCCTCTGGTTTCGGAGGGAACATTTTCGGTCGAATTTGCGTCTGCCATTGTTCCGGCACGTCTTCCCATGTCTTGTAATAATCTAAATTCTTTGATGCCGGTAACCAATGAGACACACCTAAGCAACATATCGTTAAATGTATAAATTTACCCAAGTATTATATGGTTCAGCGTAGCTTACCTGGATCGCATACTAATCCAGGTACTAAATCTCTGCCGTCGACTAGCTGCACTGAATCTTCAGTTTCAAGAAGAAGCCTGTGAAGTACGGCTTCATTTTCTACTGGATTGAGGGAGCAAGTAGAATATACCATTCTTCCTCCAACTGCTAGTAGCTCTAATCCCCTTCTGGCTATCCTGTACTGAATTCTTTATATCCATTGGTATCAGTTATCTTTGTCAACGCAACGATACGATTAAAATATTAAGCGATATTTACCCGTGAAGATTGTTACCATTCGCTGGACTCCACTTGCACCAAATATCTGGATTCTTCCTCATTGTACCATCACCGCTGCATGGTACGTCAGCAAGTATTCTATCGAATCTATAATAAAACTTACATTTAATAAGACAGTTTACACATTATTTGCACATTATTTAGCACATATTTTACTAACTTCAATTTCCCTTTCGTGCCATCCGACTTAGTATTAATAAAGTTAGGCAACAGAGAAGCATCATGATTTGTAATTAAAATAATTGGGCTATTTAATCTCTTTGCTTGATGCACAAGCATGTAACAACGGTTATTGTCTAGATCGTTGGCTATTACAAAACCATCTGTAAAGAATCAACAATGTAATAATCAATTTACACGCTCGCCCCAAACTCTCGGGTATTCCCGATTACCTGGAAGCATACCTTCCTCCTCGGAATGTATCATTTCTATCAGCTGAGCTGTCTTCGACCCCGGCGCGGCGCACATATCTAGAACTTTGTGCGACGGCTTGACGTCTAATACTAAAGGTGGTATCATGCTGACCACTTCTTGCCTACTGATACTTCCGCAGTTAGTTTCAACAACTAAAAAATTGTGTAACCTAAAGTACGCCTCCGATCTCCGAATATCGTTTCTGGTCAGCTTCAACTGCCATGCTAATCCGTCTGGATAGAACGGCAGGCATCGTAATATATCCTTCACGTCCTCCTTATTCTCGGAATCGTCCTCTTTGCTTACATTTAAGATCGCCTTAAAGAAATCCCCTTTAATAGTTTCGAGTAATATCTTAGCTTCTGCTTTCGACCCAGTAATTCGAAACGCCACCGGGAGATTCTTTCTCATCGTATTCATAAACGAGTCCCATTGCGCTTCGGGAACAATTCCCTGAGTTTTGTAATAATTCTCGAAATCTGTATTTTCCCTGACGATGTCTGCATAGCTGTGATGCGGCGTGTGATCCCAACCATCCTTCTTCTGTCCCATAATAATAATACACTACGTTATTATCTATGTTCCAAATCTACTTATGGCTTAAATGTACGCGAGTTAATATATAAAGCAGAAAGGTTCTATATATATATTTGTGTATTTGTCTGTCGCTTAAAAACATTCGAACGATAAACTCTGAGATCACGAAATGTGCCTCAGCTCATTATGCTTGACTAATCCAGATGAATGTGACCATTTTCACAAAAATACTAAAAAAAATCCTTTTTTTATAAAATCAGAATCTAAATTTCGGGCGAAGCTGATTAGTAAAGCTAGTAACATAATAAACATAACCGCGAACTCGGCGCCGGCTCGTGTCTTGTTGGAAATTTACTTCGTACCTTTTGCTTTTCACGACGTTTCTCCGCGAAGTTCTTTTTTGGCTTATTCTTTCGTCCTTTCCCCATTATTCTCTGTAGCAGGTGCGCTTAAGGTATCGTTTAACAATGAGCACGTGCTCGTCAAACAGCAACAAATGACCATACGCTTCCACTTTTCACAGAAGACAAAGAAGACCGCCTGTAGAGAGTGCCCGCGTTATTTAACGAACAGCAGGCTTTCTCAGAATTATTTATGCACTTTTATAATTGGGCTTAAATGTATGGACGCTTAGCTATATTCTGCAACAGGTTTCGCGGATGCTTTGCTTAAAATCAAATAGTTATTAAACTATAAACGCGTTTAAAACATTCTCTCCGTCTAGGGACCATGAAGCGCTGTAGCCATCTAGCAAGAGAGAAGTGATATGTGAGAATAGAAAATTCATTTCTGTATTTATTCGCAATTTGCAGAAATACAGATCATTTATGAATAACGCTTTGAATAACGGAATTATTCATTTATTGCTCGAAAAAGGTGTTGGAATATTTGATCGCGGGGTAAAACAGAATGCTCGTCACGAGGAACTGGCCCGAATAGGAGCTGAAATTCGCCTGAGTTAACAGGAATACATGAGCCTGGTGGAGGTGGCGCGACCGAGATACATGAGAGAGAGAGAGAGAGAGAGAGAGAGAGAGAGTGAGAAGTGCGACAGAGATACTTGGTGTGCCACTTCCTTCCATTATGCGATCCTGATACTTTGGAGCTCCTGGTAGCAGGATTACGACGCGAGGAGGTGGCGATTAGAGTGAGAGGAAACGTCGTTGAGAAAAGAACGGAGATATTCGGATTGCGAAAGGTGCTCTCGCGAGAATAGCCGTCAGGTGACAACAGCTTTTGAAGATGATAGATTTAATATGTAAAAAGAGAACGGGGAATCGTGTAAAAAATATAGAGGAAGCCAAGTACTGTACAATAAAGTTTTATTACAACAATTATACATGGTACGTTTCAAGCTCCAACAAATGTTTTTCGATGCATTATAGACTAACTAATAAGCGTTTAATCTCACAATTTGTAATCATTTTTATAAAATAATCAGCAGACTTTCTTATATACAAAATTATCATTCACGATCATTGCATTACAAAACTAGCCCCTGGTATAACAGACTATCCGTTTCAGGCGATTCCATCCTGTTCCTTAGATATTCTAACGTGTTGGCCAAATGTTTTTGAATCTGTTCAGTTTCCTCGCTGACTTCTAAATTGGGAAGTTCTTCCCTAATTTTCGCGATCACTTGGTTCAAGATTTGAACAGTTACCTGTAAACAATTGTTGCTTAACGGCTCGTTCTTCTGAATGAAAATAGTGAAGAAATAAAAATAATGTTTACCGCTATGTTTGCTTTCTCGTAGAAATAAATGTAATGATTTAGCAGTTCGACGTAAAGTTGCACTTGAACCGATGTATCCATGCACTGACTTGCGATTCTAATACCTTTCTTCAAACAGTCTAATACTTTATTTCCATCTTGCATCTAGAAGAATTGTATAGATAAAGTATAGTTTCTGTTCGTTAATATTATATAACGCTGTTCGCGTAATACTTTAGAAGAATTCAATCTCTCACTTCTTTCCCTCCAGTTGCCAATGATTTCCCAGACCAAAATATATGCGAGCAAGTAGCAACCCCTCTGCATTGATCCGGTTTTCTTAGTAACTTGCTAGCATATAGAGCGCATTGGTTGCGCACTGGCTCCGCATTCTCTTCGCTGAAGCAGCTCATCTGCTCAAACGTAGCAATGATTAATGTAATAGCTGCCAGCTGAGCCTTGGAATCACTTATTTCATCTTCGTATATAGAGAACGCTTGGCTCATAAATTCATAAGCGACCATTTCGAAATTATCGAAACGTATCTCTCCTATTGCTATCGCGCCCTGGAGGAACAGTCTCAACGGTAGTTCAGCTAATTCAGCCTTCATTAGTGCAGTAATGGTCGCGTGGCAAAACTGAAAGATCTTTTGGCACTTCTTCTGCCACATTTCGTCCTACAAAAAGTAATGGTTAAACCGAATTCAAGGAAATCGTATTATGCCTTGGTAATTTACTAACTTGGTCCTTTAACCCCTTGTACGTGAAAGCTAGTTGATAAGCCTGAAATACTATCGGCGGTAAAGTGTATTTTATTCTCTTATTTCCACCAGCACTGAAGTGCTTTCTAGCGGCACTCAATATCATGTATTGCTGATCAGCTGTCTCAGACTTAAAGTGATGTATCAGTCTGCCAAGTAGGCCTTGCTCTTCTGCGAAATCTTCGGGGTCTTCCTCTATGTTAGGCTGATCCGGCTGATCCTGCACCAAGGGAGACACCATGGAAAGCACTGAATCCACTTGTTCTTGAGTCGGTATTAAAGTCTCGTTTTCCAAAATGTTTGTTATTATATAAATAGCTAATAATTTTCTACCCTCGTAGTCGAAGTACTCTAATAATGGAGCGAAATGTTCCAGTTTCAGAACAGTTAATATATTTTTATAGTTATCTATTGGAATCTTCATTAATCTTACTAACTCTCTCGACACAGCACTGTTATACTCGAGCCTGAAAATTTATTCACACTTGTTATATGTAATTTTGCGCATACAGAAATTTCATTGAACTATATCGTTGTATGTACATACTTATCTACATTTTGTTTCTGGAATATTTGAACAGTTGTTAATAAAACCTTATCCACATAGTCCACTCTGTCGGGATAACATTTGTGTGCCAAGTTAATGAGAGCTACTTGAAGGGAAACCACATCTTCCGGAGGCATATCTTGTCTAGTCTGCAAAGGAAATCAGTTCCATTAGCGAAAAATAACGGGAAGATTAATGACTATTATGGAAAATCATTTTCAGACTTAAACTTGGTGAGTAAGGATAATTTGTTATTGATAACTTTGATCATACTTATATTCAACTGTGTGTAGTATCGAATCATCATAAAGCTTATAAATTAAGTAAGGTTTTTTATTATATACTATTATAACTATACCAACCTGTATAATGGTAGCAATCTGATCACTAAAAACATCAAAGAGCTTTACATCTTGTGGAATTCCTGGCACTTGATTGGGACTTCCTGGTCCTCCTACACCATCTGATCTTTGACTGAACGCTGCGAGACGGTCTATTAATGAAATGATTATATTCTTCACATTTACACCATTCTGCAACTCGGCGCAAGACTTCAGAAATGCGTTTAATGTTTGTAAATGGAACTCATCGGGGAAAACCTGAATAAACATAAAAATACATTATTCACGATCGTGTCGTTGTATCAGTTTCAAATATGCTGAAATTTATTTACTTGAATTATACACTCCATAAGATATTCCTGGGCAATCGCATCCCTACAACTGACTACTTGCTCCAAGATTCCTGGTAAAACGAGCTGAAAATCATTCTATTATTAGTTAGTAATTTAAAAAGATCTATATTCGAATACATCTGACACCCACCTTTTTATATTTATCTAACGTAACTGACTCCAACTGGCTAAGCCGTACGAGATTAGTTCCCACTAAAATTCTAAGCTCTTCTCTCTCTCGTTCTCTCCTCTCTCTATCCCTACTATGACCTTGATGTTGCATGCGCACCCATAATTTATTCATTTCTGCGAAATTCATCAAGACAAAATCTATACTGTCACGAACCTAAAGAAAAATACAGAGAATGTAAACTTATAAGCTGGACATTTCCCTCTCTTTCGATACATACACTTCCATCCAAATCGTCGTCTTCGGAAACATCTGGCAAAATGTTACGAGTACACTGTAGTAAATAATTCCTCAGGAAAAGGCCTCTTAAAGGGTGTTGTACACCTCTGCACATTTCTACCAAATCTCTTAACAGATCTCTTTTTAAACCAGGCGTTGTTTTGATATATACTAATCCGACCGTGATAAGCAGATACCTGCGGTATGGAATATATTATCATCAAAGCCTCGTCAATAATGCATGCTGTCGAGAATAATGTATTACATCTCTGTCGTTATGATATCCATGTCTCGAACTTACAGTCTAGGGACGATATTGCCAACGTATTGTACCAATTCGTATAAATCCGTGACTTTCCTTCCTTTTTGAAATTCATCTAACAAATAGAGCTCCAAGTGCCTCAGTTCGTCCGTGATAGCCATATCTAAGATTTAATGTAAGGCGGGCTAGTAAATACTTAAAAGGAGTCTTTCAAACTCATTCCACGATGCAGGCTGGCTAACTGAAGTTAATAAGGATACACAGCTCGTAGTAACTCTTGGGACTCAAAAGAGAAGTTCTAAGTTCGCCCAGCATCGTAGATGCATGTTTCAACGCATCCATCAATTTGGATTTGTCCAGGCAATGCTTCATTTGAAAAGCTTGTACCTTAACGACGCCGATCGCATCTTCGAGTAGTTTTTCCTGCTCTTCTACTCCGGTTATGGCAGGTGTCATTGGCTGCGAAAAAAACAAAGATACCTACCAGGAATACCAGGTAGTACCATGCTAGGTAAGCCATTCAACGCAGGCATGCACTATTTTACGTTTATAAAACGCCAAGAGCCGAGAGCAACTATAGCTGCAAATCTATCCCCTTTAATAACTATTTAAAAATAAAAGCATGTAAGCGGTAAATAATTCACTGATATCACTACGGGCTTACGAGAAATTCCTGCTGAAAGTAAAGTGTTAGAATCTCCAAGATTCAACGGCGTTCGCACAATTTTTCATTAATACCGGAGGTTATAATTTGCGGAAAACTGTCGCACAATAAAAGGAGAGCATTACACAAACGTTTCTTCCACTACACTGGATTGGGGGATAAAAAAAACTATCAGTCGGACTTTAAACATTCGCCGAGTTGTTAAACATAAACATCGAAATTTACTTGCGACAGTTAACCCTAATGACATTAAGATAACTTTCTTGACGATAGTTGCGTATATTTTTCGTCAAATTTGATTGGCGTTTAGTCAATTGATTACGCAAGCAAGGATTTCACATGCTTCTTGAAATTGAGATCATGAGATCTGTACTTACCATTTTCTTTTCTAACAAACTGAACGCTCGCTTCCCGCACTCGAAACACCCAGCGACGAAAGTGACACGCTCTGCACACCTATATATGCGTTAGTTATATGTACAGAGAAGAAACGACATTCCTATACACACCATCAGACGAAACTGCTCGTATGTATGTATGAACGTGTGTGCAGTTTAGAATTAATGAAAAGTGCCTCTGTAATTGTGACAAACTTGTATCGTTCCATTATGAGATTAACATTTGGAATTTAAGAAAAACTTTCAATGCGTCTCCTTCTACTAAACTGCATGTTTCTCCCACTGTTCGGAACTAGTTGTTCGGTGTGATAAATGAGCATCTGTTAGCTTTATCGATTTCCAAGGGTTTTTATTTACAAATGTTGTACTTATGTTACTGTACATATACAGAACTAAGTCTGAGAGTAATCGTCGCGTACAAAATTATCCGAGGAGAGCGTACTCGCAGTGACCTGCTCCTATTGAATAAACAATTTTTTTCTGTGAATCAGAATCTTTTATGCGAACCGATCATAAACTGTAATATATCAATTAACCTTAAGCGAATTCATATAAATATCCAGTTCGTCCTCTGTCTGAATTTCGTTTGTATCTTCAGATGGATCTAAAACTTCGGGAGATTCTGAATCAAAATATTTGTCTTCTTCGTCTTGCGATCGTATGTCTATGTTATCGTACGCTTCGTTGTTATCCACTGTGCTGAAACAATTAGAAAAGTATTTAGCATGTACGGATAAACAGAGGCGCTGTCGTTAGAAGTGAGAACGTCTTCCAGGTACCTGTAATCAAAATCAAAGTCTTTCCCCTCCAAGAAATTTTGATACATATTGCTGACAAATTCTTGTTTGAGTATTTGTTTCTCCGCTGTCGAGATGCTGCATGGATTTTTACTTCCTTGCCTGGCCACATTTTGATGCTGCGCCTTGTTCTCTGGTGCGGATAGTCTACCCCAATGAGTGTTCTCTATGATTTCATTTAAACGGTCCGAAAGACAATTATCATTTTCCTCTTCGTCCGATTCAGTTTCTTCCAACACATTATCCTCTTCCTCCTCTTGTAACCTTCGTTTCTCTTTCACGATGTCTCTGTCGATACTCTCCATTAAAAGATTTACAAAAGTAATATTCTTGGTATCGATATTGTCCCTCCTTTTCTTCTGTTCTTCGGTCATATACTGTCCAACCAGGTGATCGTACAGCAATGGATTTCGTTTCATCATCTCGGTTTCACTGAAGTACTCTCCCTGCTTGACTAAAGTCTTCAGAGCCTGATATCTCCTATTCCTTACGTCGGTCTGTCTCGTCGAATTGTTAAAGAATCTTTGTAATCTCTTAATATGGTGGGCAACTTCGTAGTCCTCTTCTTTACTTTTCTCAAAGTATTTTAAATGCTCCTCCTTCATATAATGCCCAAACTTAGATAAGAACAAACAACAGCTCTTTCCCAAGACATTACGAGCTATTGTTAATTTCTCTTCAAGAGTCAAGTCTGGATCATCTTTTTGCTGGCTCTTAAAGATCGCTTTGCTTTTAGCTACATGATTTAACAGTTCTTCTAAATCTGTATTGTCCTCTTCTTTATTCGGAATACCTTGTCGCAGGTCATTGTTATCTTTTTCCTTCAGTATCATCCCCGGTACGTAATCTTGCGTGTTTTCCTTCTGATTCATCTCTAACCAAACTTATATCCTTTAATTTATACATAAATAGACAGCCTGAACACTACAATTAAGTGGATAGAACTGTAAATTTCTTTGTCAGTAGTTTCTTTTATATCGTAGTTGCGTATTCATTAATATTTCGATACATATATCGTAAGAAATTGCATATTAAATTCCCGTTTTTATCGCAACGTTCTCCCCAGTTCTCCCTTCGTGGGATTGGCAACACGCCGACCGCTATCAAATGCGTCATCGACACCCACTGACTGTCAGACACTTAACCAAAAATTCATCGGTAGAATTAATCCGAAACACAATACCACACAATACTTTGCGAAACGCGTGACGAATATTAAGAAATACACGTATGTTGTTGTCGTATAAAGCAGGATATATGTTTGACAGGTAAGTATTTTTTATTACGATAGAACTTTCGTTACAAAAGTCGCTTTGAAAGTAAAATTGCCCTGAAAGCATTGCCTCAGTAATTTGCAATTGAAAATAATTTGTTTAGAATGACAAGTAATAAAATCAAAGTAATAGAAGTAATTGTTGCGCGTAATACTCGATTGGAGTATGAATCTTATATTGTACGATTGTGTGGTTGTTCAGCGCTGTTTCTTTTCCTAGATCTTTCGTAGCTTTAAAATATGGATAATAATTGGTTAACCGATGGTGGCGGAGAAACATGGAAATGGAATTGGACAGAATTTTGTGGATACCATGGAGGCATTAAGCCGTTGAATCCAGATACACACGATCTCGATGTCTGCTTCCAACAACTTTGCCTCCAGGTGATTCTATATCAGTAGATCAATTTCTTTTGCGTATAGTTCTCATATGCCGGCACACTTTGTATTTATTGAGAATTTTTCTTGTAACTTTCAGATTCCAGTTTTATTTTGTATCGCAATAATATCTGCATATCATTGCGGTAAAAGAAATCTATATCCCCCTCGTCACTTCGGCTCTAATTATATCATAAACTTGAGAGTTTTAATTACGGTGTGCCTTGTAATCCTTCCTATAATTAGAGCATATATAATTCTAACTAATACTACTATCGATCCACCGAATAATGTGCCATTTAATAACAATTTGATGCCACGCAGGAATATTATGACGTCGAATAATGATTCGGATTTAGCCTTCAACATGTCAAATATAATATATCAGCTAAAAGATGGACTGGATCGTACTATTACCTTTACGAAATCAGTGTTTTTCCCAAAGGGTCATGTAGAAAATCTAACCGAACCTTCTCTTACCCTCGATACGCAAGATTACGATCCAGCATTGAATGCAGTCGAGAACAAAATTACATCCGCCAAACCTATCGATTACCTCGTGGCGGGTACAGAAGGAATAGCATGGGCTGTTCACATTTGTTTCATATTAAGTTTAAGGAGAGGGAGGGACTTTAATCCACGGGGTCCCGTGTCGGTTCGAGCATTGATATTCTTATTAATCGTCATTTCTACGTTATTACTGCAAAGTCATGTGAAACATACTCCGCAAGATGTTTTGCCCAATTTGTCGCTGGGATTTAGTATCAGTGTAGTCACTCTACTAATACTCTATGCTCTAACGCTGATACCGGGTCATAATAGTTTACAAGATATGAGATCATCTCGATTTAACGAAGTAAGTGATTATAAGTTGTTTGCTTCCAATATAGCGGTTCATAGTATTATCAGTGACTAGCGTTTCTACATGCTTATCGATGTGAGAGATTTCAAATGTACGTTGCCGAGTACATGTGCCGTTAACAAATTGACCGTGATATCAGAAACCATGGATTATTAAATAAACACAGATATCATAGATCGGTAAAAAATATGTTCGTAGATAGGAGAGCGGACTGCACTGTTGAGTACTCCTAATTCTTCTTACGTAAGATTCCCAGAGGAGCAAGACCCAACTTACCTTGGGACTGCAATGGAGAATGCAACGACAACCTCTAAGCTCTCGTTTCATTGGGTGCACCTATTACTGGAGAAGGGTGTCCGTGGGGTATTAAATCATTCGGACGATCTGTTCGATTTACCAGAATATGTCAGTACCAATACGATTAGTCGGAAGATCGATAAATATTTTCAAATTATGGTAAATTCAAGATTCCGTTATCTCTGCTCCCCCGAAAAGACAGAAGTTTCAGTTCATAAATGCATAATACTATATTATAGCCCAGCGATGTTAATAACAGAATGGAAAACACTGAATTAATGACGGAAGGAAATGTAAAAATTATTAGAAACGAAATGACATTATTTCGTTTATTACATAAATGCTTCGGTTGGGAATTTTATTCAGTCGGAATATTAAAATTTATTGCTGACTGCACTGCATTTATGGGACCAATATTGTTGAATAAATTGGTTGGGTTTGTCGAAGACAAGAATGAACCCATTTCGTATGGATATTTGTACGCGTCATTAATATTTATTAGTGCTTTAATAGGTACGCATCAAAGTATGCCAATTAATGTTTGTAGAGAATGTTTAATGCTTAAATCGAACATAAGAAATTTTATAATTCAGTGTGTTTGATAAAAGGCACAATTTGTTTATTTTAGGAGCTTTTTGCAATGCCCACTTTACATTTTGGATGTCTATCGTTGGCTTAAAAATTCGCTCCACAGTCATAACTTTATTGTACAGAAAGACTTTGCACTCCTCGAGCGTTCAATTAAAACAGCAATTTAACTTCGGAGAGATTATTAATTTTATGAGTACAGATTGCGATAGACTTGTCAACAGTTGTCCAAGTTTTCATGCATTTTGGAGCATACCGTTACAGGTAATTTCTTAGTATAGCTCTATATGCTTTGTTTTATATTACAGTAGTAATTGTAAGATATTATTATTAGAGACTTGGTCTTTGCTAAGAATATTCTACTCTCCGCGATGGGCAGATAAGAATTCCTTACATGCATATCTTTTCAGTTAGTTGTGACATTGTATCTTCTGCATGAGCAAATAGGGATTTCATTCTTAGCTGGTGTTTCTTTTGCGATAGTGCTTATACCCATAAATAAAGTAATAGCAAATCGAATTGGGAAACTTAGTACGAAATTAATGGAACACAAGGACCAAAGGGTCAGGCTTACAGGTGAAACACTACGCGGAATAATAGCGATTAAGCTGAATGTATGGGAAGATCATTTCTTGTGGAACATCATCAGTTAGTATACTTTTGTTTACACGAATTTATCTCCGGCCATTGGTCTCCACGTACGACTATTTATCCTATTTTCTTGCTTAGAATTACGGGAGAATGAGATTAAATATTTAAAAGGTAGAAAGTATTTAGATGCACTGTGCGTTTACTTTTGGGCTACAACACCAGTGTTGATTTCTATTCTAACATTTGCTACGTATGTACTTCTTGGAAATGCTCTCGATGCGAAAACAGTTTTCACTAGTATGGCACTGCTGAATATGCTAATAGGCCCACTAAATGCATTTCCATGGGTTTTGAATGGTCTTACCGAGGCTTGGGTATCACTAAAAAGAATTCAAAGAATGTTAGATGTAAGTGAAAACTGCAATCTACTAATAAACCTCAGAGTATTCGACAGTTCTAATTTCTAAATATTATTTATTCCAATTCTATCTCATAATAGTTATCAGATGCAGATATGTCATCGTATTATTCAGAAGCGCCAGTCGGTGTAGATTTAATGCTTCAGAACGTACTGCTTGGTACAAAGAAGCAACAACTTACAGAACAGAATGATCCCGACACGCCTAAGAATATTTCATCGCCATCTTCTAGCTCAGAGTCTAGAAAAACTATCACTTTTGAGGGTGACGGCTCTTTTAGCTTGCAGGATATCAATATTACAGTTCCAAAGGTAATGAAAATGTAGCTCATCTTGATTTCTGGAAATTTTATAAGCCGAGTGACTTTGTTCTAGGGCCACTTAATTGGAATTATGGGAGAAGTGGGTGCTGGCAAGTCATTGCTTTTAGATGGCATTCTGGGCGAAGTTACTAAAAGTCGTGGCACAATAGCAATGAACGATGTTGAAAAGGGTTTTGCATACGTAAGCCAGAATCCTTGGCTTCAACGAGGTACCATTCGAGATAATATTCTTTTTGGGAAATCGTACGATTACAACAAGTACAAGTGAGTATTGAACCGTACAAAACAGATGTTGCGAAATATTCTAATACAAAACGCTTCGCATTCTTCAGGGCTATCCTAAAAGCATGTGCTCTCACGGCTGACTTAAACTCCTTGCCGAAGGAAGATCTAACGCCCGTGGGCGAAGCAGGGAATACTTTAAGTGGAGGTCAAAAGACACGAATTTCTTTGGCAAGAGCTCTGTACGCGGACAAAGATATTTATTTATTGGACGATGTTCTAGCCACTTTAGATCCAAAAGTCGCCAGCCACGTATTCGAGCACGTTGTTTTGGGCTTGTTGAAAAGCAAAACGGTATTATTATGTACCCATCAGACCCAATACTTAATACATGCAGATCTGGTAGTAGAAATGTCGAAAGGCAGGATCGTTAAGCAGGGTGAACCGAGCGATGCTTTACCCGATTTGGAAGACTACTTATTGTCTTCGGAATCTATGGACTCAGATTTGGATATTACGTCTATAAACGATTTACCAAGAGAAGCGGACCGAACTGACAGAGATCATAACGATCCTTTCCTCAACGAAGAGTTCTCAGAAAAGGGAACTGTACGTCTTGGAGTATATGCCTGCTACGCGAATGCCGTGGGCCGTTATTTGGCAATATCGATAGTTCTCTTGATGTTTTTAATGCAAAGTTCCAAGAACGTCACAGATCTGTGGCTATCATATTGGGTCACTCATACTAATACTACAGCAAGCAATACTACGGACAGTTCAAAGCCTTTGCGATTAGAATCCTTCCTTGACGAGTACAGCCTAACTACTGATTATTATTTAACAGTCTACGCAATATTAGCCGTGTTTAATACACTCTTCACGCTTATGAGGGCATTCGCGTTCGCATACGGCGGAGTTCAAGCGGCTATCGCTATCCACAAGCAGCTTCTAAGAGTTGTTATACGGGTATGTAAAGCACGTAAGAAACAAACGTCGAATGTTCGACTTTCTGAACTGAACGTAACATGTACTTGTAGGCCAAAGCTGTGTTTTTCGATATTCAACCCTTCGGTAGAATCATAAATAGATTTTCATCCGATACGTACACGATTGACGACTCCCTCCCCTTTATCGCTAACATATTATTTGCACAACTATTTGGCTTGTTTGCAACAGTTATCGTGACGACGTACGGTTTGCCATGGATACTTTTAGTATTGGCTCCACTTGTGCCAATTTACCACTGGATTCAGAATCACTATAGGTACACCGATTCCTTCGATTTCGAAACGTTAAAGTGGCGTATTGCTTTATTAAAAATTTTCCAGACTAACGTCAAGGGAATTGAAGCGTTTATCGAGCGCAGCTCTTTCGCCATTATACGCGCACTTCAACGAGACCCTGCACGGACTATCCACTATCAGAGCTTTTCGCACCGTGTCTCGTTTCAAACAAGAGAACGAGCTTCTGCTGGAAGTCAGTCAGAAAACGCAATTCGCGTCGATCGCAGTGAGTCAGTGGCTCGCGTTAAGATTGCAACTTATCGGAGTTGCTCTTTTAGCAGGGGTAAGCAACATAGCTGTTATACAACACCAGTATAACATAGCGGACCCTGGCTTAATAGGTCTTGTTATCGCTTACTCCTTATCCATAACTGGATTGTTATCCGGCGTGGTGAACGCATTTACCGAGACAGAGAGGGAGATGATCGCGGTCGAGCGAGTGAAACAGTATTTAGAAAGCATCCCTGTGGAAACTGCGAAGGGAGATAATCCGCCGTATGCTTGGCCGAGCCAGGGTGTAGTCGAGTTCAGAGAAGTTGTTTTGAAGTACAGGTAATTAATAGGATCCGTTAGAGGCTTCCATTCATTGTAGATGGTTAGTACTTAACGGCAAGTGTATTTCGCAGCGATCATTTGGTGCCGTCCTTGAACGGCGTAAGTTTCGTTACGCGGCCGGCAGAAAAGATCGGAGTTGTCGGGCGCACAGGTGCTGGGAAAAGTTCGTTGTTCGCTTCGCTGTTCAGATTGAGGGAGATAACTTCCGGAACTATACTTATCGATAACGTTAACGTACAGACTCTACAGCTGAACGCGTTAAGGTAACGTTTCTGTTAACACTTGGAACCTCTGATTGCTTTGATAATTCAAATACATCTTTTCAGATCTCGTTTAGCTATTATACCTCAGAGCCCGTTTCTCTTTTCGGCTACCATTCGAGAGAATCTTGATCCTCTGAATCAGTATCCGGATCTGCATATATACAAGGCGTTGGAGAAATGTATGGTTCATTCGTTAGTGTATCGCCTGGGAGGGCTTGGTGCAACTTTGGATGAGAATGGTAACAACCTCAGCGCGGGTCAGAGGCAGCTGTTCTGCTTGGTTAGAGCAGTTTTGCATAACGCCAAGGTAGCGCTATCCATTCTTCTGTTACTAATCTTTCGGGGGTACGCGTTTCGTGTAAAATTAAGCTTCTAATGCTCGCCCGCAGATTGTCTGTATCGACGAAGCCACGGCGAATGTTGATCAGGAGACGGATAAATTTATTCAGACCACGATAAAGTCTTCCTTCCAGGCAGCCACGGTGATCACTGTGGCGCATAGGATAAGGACGATCATGCACTGTGATAGGTACGGTAGTCTTATTATTCGCAGCTCGCGCTTATATTTGATGATCGTGCACGTTCTAGAGTTCTTGTGATGGGGGACGGGGAGGTTCTAGAGTTTGACGAGCCGAATCTTCTGATTCAAAATGTCGATTCCCACTTCTATCAGCTGGCGAGTCAAGAGTTCTCCGACAAGGAGTGAAAGTGATTGCGCCATCCGACAGGAATATTTATTTCTTCTCATCTGACGAACTCTTATACGTGCCAGTATAATGTGTCATAGTATTACGATTATTGACTGCATATGGCGCAACGCGTCCTGTATATTATTGTTAAGACTGTATTTTAATCTGTAAAATGTAATTATTTTTGTACAAAACTGCGAGGACTGTATCATAGTCGGTGAGGTTACAAATAGCGCGGTAATTTAGTAAACACGCTGCGAGATTGTGATAAGATACGAAGCTTTCCCTTGTCTTCTTTATTTACATATTTACTTTGTACCTAAGTAAAGCTGCACGCCGCAGACCAGACTACCTCGTTGTAATCTTTTATACAACCGACAATATACTCGTGAATTCATCGAAATCGATGTACCCTTTCTTGTAACGATCCAGTTCCTTGAATACCGTCTGCCAGACGGACGAAGGTAGCTTCAAATCAACGGACTTGCTCGCGGAACAGAAATCCTCTAACACCAAATATCCTTTGTCTACAAAAAGTTTCTTACATAGTTACTCGCGAACTTTTTAGTTCAGTGAACGACAGTTACGTACAATCCTTATCCAGCAAGGTGAATAACATCTCCGCGTTAACGCGCAAATCATTCGAGAAACACTTCTTACGCACCCAATGTTGGAATTGCTCGTAGGAGATTCTATCGGCAGAGCGAAACACCAGTTTCACTTCCACCTGAAAGTAAACGCAGCGATAGCATTCATTTAAATATCTACGCCGTTTCATGTCGTAAAAACGGTACTTTGTCCGGGCAGTATCCAAAGACAGCCGTCATCGCGACTTTGTACCGGCGTTTAGTCAACGAACCCTCGTTCTCCGCGTCAGCGTAGTCGAAAGCCTAAGTTAGCAGAGCGCAGCGCCGTAAATCCCATTATTCCTCCCATCGCTGTGCCATTTTACCTTTCTCGCGCGCTCCTTGCAAACGTTCGGCGTCATCCCCCCCTCCCGAGATGAATGCCCAGCTGGAAGGAAACTTCCTTGAACGACTTCCATATTAAGGGATTCCCGATGAAAGCGAGGCGTTTGCTCGTCGCGTAACGCAAGAGGCGCGTATCGGTCTTTCACGCGAGGGCAACTCGACCGGCACGCATTATATCGTAATTAAAGCGTGGCTCTCCTTTCAGCCGGCGGTATTTTGTAATATTCATCGCGGGGCCAATTAACGCCGCCGCGGGACACGCACACGCCGCCAGCCGAATGACACAACGTCTGGCTATATCCGGCGTATTCAGCCGTCGCGTTTTCGCAGCCTCTGTCACCGTTCTGAGCCGCTGAAAACTAATGAGCTGTAACCCCGGCTGATTTTGCTTCCCGTTTTTTAATTACCCGCCATTTAAATCCGTTCAGTCCGTTCTCTTCTCCGCTGGGCGGAGAAGCGATATTATTTTTCATACGCCCATCCGCGATGGGCGAAACGCACGAGAGAACACCGACCGTCTGCGTTTCATATCGCTAATGATGCTCGTTTCGCACGATCGTCTGTCGCCTATTCTCGCCCCCCTTGCCGACAACGATTTAACGAAATCTTCACAGAAACGTCACCCCCCCTACCTGGGACAGTCGCGCGAGACGATGATGCGCCGATCCTCCAGCTTCAATCGTCAGATTCTCTTAGTTCAATCGAGCAGGATGTTCGCGGAGATCCGCGTGACTCATCCAAGGCAAGCTAGACGACGGATATGCTAGGCTCTGGTATCGAAAACGTCACGATCGAGAGGTCTAACGGCGCTGTTTTGCGATGCTTCAAGCTCCTCTGTAATTCAGCCGCGTCCCGTTCCCCGAAAGAAGCCACGAATCCAGTAATTTCAGGACGAACGGGCAGAACAGATGGGAATCTAGCGTCGGCGCGGCTCTGTTTTTTCTTCCCTCCCCGCTTTGTAGGAGCCGCCTTTGAAACACGTGCGCTTCCGGCGCAAAGCACAGGCAATCTCGGCTGAAAAGCAAGACTTACGGGTGGCGTTATGTCATCGGCCGATACTCCCTGACAGGCCGTAAAACCGCGCTGGCATGGAGAGCGTTGCGCTCCCCTCGTAAAGTATAAGTTTGCGGTGTGGGTACGGGAAACGTACGTGGCTACTAATTTGGAAAAACGTCACGGATCTCTGCTCCTTTCGGACGAGAACAGACACTGTTTAGAAATATCCCCGAGTGGTTTTTCGGCTGGGCCGCGAAGAGGAGTCGCTCGAGCGTCTCCAGGTACACGCGGATTCTTGAAAAGGAAATGCGGATTCGACGCGCCCCCCCCCCCCCCCCCGTGAATATATTTGAAATTTCATCTTGGATGTAGCTCGTCTCGTGACATAGCCGGTGCGGCAGCCCTTCGCTCTTGCGCGTCTCGCTGGGCACTCGAGGCTTGAAGCACAGTCACTAGCGTGGGGGGCTTGCCGGCTACCCCGAAAGTGCACCTATCAAGGGTTGCTTCAACGAGCACACAGCCCTAGAGACCCTTGCTATCGCGGAGACTGCGCGCCGCCCTTTCGAAACTAGCTCGCGTTTATTATCGCATTCGGGGGCAATTCCGTTTCCGGCTAGCCGGGCCGTCGAATCGGATCGGACGGAAAATATGTACATAGGTATTCGGTAACCGTACGTAACGAGCCACGATATTAACGTGCAATTTATCCCGCTACCCTCGGCTAAATTGCGCGGGTTATTTAACCGCGCGATCTCTGCGCGATGAATATTATCGAATTTGTAACTGAGAGACGCGTATCGCGGGTGATTATACACGTAGGTACGCACGTCGGACCTCGGACGTTGGATCGAGCGGCACCGCGGCCTCCGTGCCGGTGAAGGGTGTCTAGGCCTCCGTTCACCCTTGAAGTTACGCAGAAAATATGCCAGCGTTGTTTGAACGAGGGGTCCCGGGATGGATAAAGGAGGCAGGCGGCGGCGCGCGATCGCCAGCGAACACCGTGGAAAAACGTTAACTGGCGATCGCGAGCCCTCCCCGAACGGTTCTCTCCCGTGGGAGAAAAATCTGGATCATTGGACACGGACAGCGGCGTGGCGAGCTGTTCCGCGTGGCGAGCGCGCGGCACGTCGACCCGAGTGGCTGATTACGGAGCAACGGGCCATATATTTGCATTAGACCGCGAGAGTCACCCATAACTCATTACCGTTCCAACAATTCTCTTTCGTCAGCCGGCAACGCGACGGCCGCATAAATCACAATTTGCCCTAGTGCTCGCAGGTGGACAGCACTAGGACGCGATCGCGCTAGCTCTTCCCCCGCGGAAACTGTAATGATTGAGCGTGGCGTATTTAATTGACTCAGACGTTACACCCGTCCGTGGTAATTACGGGACCGTAATAACGATCGCTCGACATTTCGCGCCGGCTGCTCATCCCCGTCGACGAGCATCGAGCCGCGGCTCCGCCGCGAACAATTGATCCCTTTCGGTCGAACGGAGGGTGAGATCGATGCTCCATCGAGGAGATGGAACTGGTTCAACGTGTTACGCCGCAGAGGGTGCCGATTATTGGCCCCGGCTTTCTTTCGCTCTCGCAAACACGCTCGTAATTTCGGACATGGGGCGCCGCGGCGCGAACGGAGGAGACGTCGACGCCGCGTGTTGACACAACCTCCGCGGCGGCCCGTGTTTGTGGAACAATGTCCCCGCGGTATTACTAGGAATAAAAACAAAAACAAAGAGGGGGGGGGGTAAAAAGGGAAGAAGAGTAGGATAGACGTGTCAGCAGACGAGTGTAACGTCTCTCATATCTCCATTAAGTAAGGCAAGACACAGCCGGATAACGGATATAACGGGCGCCGGCTACGGCTTTTACCGTGATTAGTGCACGGTGCAATGGGAAGCTTCGTACGGGGTACAGTGGTGCGTGGCAACCTTCTCGAATATTCCACGCATATAGTATAAATGCGTTTGCAATATTAACGCGCGCGCGCGCACGCCTGTCTCCATGGTCATGGATCTTGAACTCTAGGTTCGTTCATATTGGGTCTCTCCCCCGGGGTGGATGAGGACGCGTCGCTCTGAAATGTCTTCCTCTTTTTTCTATCGTCCCTTTCCTCCCGACGTGCTCTCGTCGCCGACGAGAACGCGCGCCGTGCAAATGAAATCCTGCGACGTTGAGTCCATTAAGTCAATGTTCGGTTTCCACCGCGCAACGGTCTTAATAACGTTCGCGTCCCCTGAATGGGGGTTGCAGGGGCGCGTCGCCCTGTTCTTCACGCGTGAAACCCTTATCGTCTGTCGCGTAAGTCTTATTATGCTTTGGCAAAAAAAAAAAGGAAAGAACGAAAGGAGAAGAAGAAGGGAGAAAGGAAACGAAACTTCTGAATTTCCATCAAGGATCGTCGAGACGAGGTTTCGGTCGAAGCCTCTTCTATATAACCGTGCGCGTTCTCTGTCGCGACGCCAGGCAGTGCGCGCATTATACGGTCTGTCGCGACGAGGAATAGCAGAGACACGAAGGTGGCGGGTCTTCTACATTTACTTCTGTGTCACCGTAGAATCATTACTACGTACCGGGCTAAGCGAAGCGCACGGGCGCCTGTTGACGGCAACCGTTGATGCGTTAAAGGGGCGAGGAGATAAGTTTTCTTTTTTTTTTCCGCGAATTATGAAGGCGCTCATTCATTACGCGTCCCGTAATTGACGAGTCGCCGGGAAGAGGATGGTGCCAGTATCAACAACGCTCTCTTCCCGTCCGGATCCCATCCGCGGCCGGCGGTGATATTTTTTTTCCCCCCCAAATACCTGCACGAACGGTCGCCAGCAATTAACCGGAATCACTCATCGATCGGCGCCCGACAATGAAAAAACTGCGCTGCGGGCAAACGCGTTTACGACGCCGACGTAATTAAATTCAGAAGAGTGCATCGACGCGGCAAACGTTAGCCATGGATCAGATTCGATTTCGTAATTCATTAGCATAGAATTTCCGGGGAGCTATGCTTTGTTCGCCGGGCATTATAATAATTTAGTACGGTACTATTGAGCGGGACTGGCGATTGGCTCGGTCCGGTCTGGCACAATTGGCTTCCACCTGATGCGAAATAGATGCAACTCCGAGCGGATGGAGCCCGTTCGTACCATGCCAAATGCGGCGCAGATAGTAATTGGATTCCCCTCTCTGTAGGATCCCTGCGTACGGTCAGCAATAAAAAGCGACATGCATATTACGCGTAATACAGAGAGAAATTTAGCCGGGCCGCTGGTAGAACGTACGCAGAGAAATCTTTAAAAACCGCGGAGCAAGCGGGGATACCTACGCGCTCGGAATTCGTTGCATCCAATTGAATTTCAGTAGATATTGCGATCGGTTAATGGCCCAATGAATTACTAAGATTAAATCTACTTTCTGCGCGGAGTGCGCGTTCGCTTTTAACGAATAAACGGATCCTGACGAAACGTTTCCATTCGCGTTGCTTCCATGGGATTTATTTTCTTTTTAACGTCTGTAAATCGTACCTATCAAACTTTCGATTTTACCCCTTCGTCTTTCGCTCCGCTGGCTTGACAGGCTTCGTTTCGCGCATTGATTAAAATCACCACGGTGAGACGTTGTCCCTTTGCCTACCCAGAGGGACGGTAATTAAAAGCAGGGTAAAAATCGATCGATCTTCCCCGGGCGATCTTGAAACTGTATATCCGTTTCCTTCGATTCCTCGTACGAGCGACGCGTTTGGTGGCCTGCGACGTTCACAGGGGGCTTCGTTCTCGAGGCGAACACTTGCTCGTTTACAGAGCACCCTCCCGGCTTTATCCTCCTGTTAATCTCTCCTGCTCGTCTGGTATCTGGTTTCACGCCGCCTCCCCGCGCGAGCTTTGGCGTTAAATGAGAGCTGACAAAAACACGTGTAACTTTCAATTGGCTGAGCAGTCGCCCGAAGATTCTCGGCGGGGTTCCTTAATTGGGTTAAATAAATTCGTTCGGGTACCCATGTGTGTACGCAGCGGGACGGTGCTCGCCCCGGTGTGGGCGCACACCGAGTCCCGCGACACGCGCCCGAGCGCCGTAAGACGAACCCTCTTGGGAGCGTTCGTGTTGTTCCAAAGGGTTGAAATTGAACGCGGGCCCCAGGTCCAGGAATTCGATAAACGAAACCCTCCCCCGTGGAAAATTTATTTACCTAACTAGGCTAGGCGATCGAACGGTCGGGGGCAGGACGAAGCGACTCGACGATCGAGACAATCGCTTTGGCCCTGACAACCCTGTGGGTGCCTCTATAAATATTTAAAGGCGCCACCGGTGGCTGGGGAATTGGATTCGCGACGATATTCCACTCCCCGTTAACGCAAAGAGGTCCTGCATTAAAACGTGCTCAATATCGGCAACGGCAACGGGCCGTTACGGTAGCCAGATTGAGAAAAGGTAACGACGGAGGAGCGCGAGGAGGATTCGAGGTGAACGGGGGAACGTCTGCCTGACTGGCGGGGTTTCCGCTCGGAACCAAGGACTCCCCGTTTTAATGGAATAAAGGAGCGCCGGAGAGTACCGGTCTGCCCCGCGGGATCTCGCTTGTAAACGATATTATTACGAGGTCGTGTTAAAATATTGCGACGCTCTCGCGGCGGCGGGGCGGATGTTTCATTTAGTTGGACGATTCAGAAAAGAGGGATGTTTCGGCCCTTCGCCGGGCTTCCACCCGCCAGCGGTGTCTGCATTTATAAAATCCAATAGGCGCGGAGGGAGGTTGGAAAAATGCGGGCTCGCAATATCGCGGTGAGCAGCGGCGCGTGATCGTTTAATATATTTCATATATAACGGATTCATTTCGCGGAGTGCGAAGTTTGGCGTCTTGCTCCCGCTTTGTTCCGCGATAAACCGAGCCGGCTTTTAAAACAACACGGCGGAAATCGACGCGCCAGCTAACCCCCTCGCCGAGTGTCTGTCGAGCTCGGCGCGAGCGCAAATTTTTCTCGTGTTTTCGCTGTTGCTAGGAGGCGACGTTTGGTGGCGAGAAAAGTTCAATCGATCCCCGGTAACCCCATTAACGAGGACTCGTCGCGGAATCCCCCGAGCCCGGTCCTTTCGAGACATGTCCACGGGGAACAAGAAGCTGCACCGCAAGATCAAGAAGATCACCGAGAAGGACAAACGCATGGCGCAGCTGGAGAAAGACATCGCTCGACTGGAATACGAAAATTGCCAGCTGAAGCGTGACAGTGCCGACTACGAAAATCGACTTGCCGCTTTCGTCGGCCCGGTACGCTTTAACAAAGACTTCCCGGCGGTGAGCCGCGCGCTGCGATCGGTCGCGGAGAAGAGCGTTCCGCTGAGGCCCGAGAAATATTCCGAGGATGTGATGCGCGCGGGGATCGTCGGCGGCAGCGGGCCGGGCAAGAAGAAATTGTCCCCGAAAGCGATGAATTCCAAGAGGCCGGTTTCGAAGAAGTGACGACGAGGTCTCTTGTTCCCCGTGGGCTCTCGCGGTCGGTAGAAAAAAATTCCCAAAAAGGGGCCCGTTCGACGTTGACATTATCGAGACCGTCATATCGAACGCGAGCCTCGAAAGGCGATACGTTCAAGCGGCGGACTCTTTCGGCCATTAAACGGTCTAACCATGCGTCAAAATTAATTGAAGAAATTCTCGGTGGCGAAGCGACGCGGCTATGCCGACGCATATGCAAGTGGTACCATGCCGAGAGAAGCAAACGATAGCGAGGTGTGCGAAGAAAGTAACATGCCCCCAAGGGAAGCCTAAGAAGAAACAGATTCGAGAGGTGCCATGCCCGGCGGCAGAGCGTAAGAAGCCTCGGGGACGCGACGAAGAGGTACCTTGTCCAGAGACGGGGCACGGAATAACCGACGGTCAGCACGTATCCTGTCCAGGAAAATCCCGCGAGAAGACTGTACCTTGCCCGGCCGGGGAGCAGAAGAGATCACCCAAAGGGTGTCCCAAGTGCGAGTACGACCGGATGGAGAAGCTGGAGTGGGAAGTGGGGCATGATTTCTGTCGACGTTCACTGATCGCCTTCCTAGAATCTATCTCTCACGCGATATCTCATTCGTAGGTGTACCAACTGCGACGGGAGATAGAGTGCATGAAGGAGGACCGAAAGACGGCCGAGAAAGCAGTGGAGAGGGCGATCGTCCGAGGCGCCCGCGCTCTCCGGGGGAAATTTAAACCCGTTGTCCCGGAATCGATTGAAAAACTTTTGGATAGTTGCGATAGCGATGACTCTTCGGCGTCACGCTCGATCAAGGTCTGCTCGAACAGAGCCAGTTCGGGCCCCGCAGCCGGTCGCTTCTGCGCGAATAAACCGGCGACGAAAGAGAAGTTCGATTACTGCAAGTAGCCCAGGCATCGGTTAGACGCGTCTGAAAAAAAAAAATGGTCCCATAATGTTTGCCGGGGAAGGAGCTGTCGGCGCGGCGTTTTCAAATAAAGCGAAACCCGATATTGATTGTAATTAATTACTTCGCCGCGATCGGGATGAATGGGGACAAACCGACAAGCAAATTGTCGCGGTGCCGTTGTCGGCTGCAGACGATTTTATCGCGTGGCAATAATTTCCTACGTAACGCGTTAATTAATAAACGGGTAAGAGCGACGGGTGGACCGGGGCGTCGATTTAATTACACGTAACCGTACGTACCCTACGTACGCACTACTCGTGCTCTACTCTCCGCGCAGACTTCTCGCGCTGTACACGCGCACCGGCCGCGGCCTCTAACTGGCATCGTTAACACTGATAACATTCTCCGGGCCCACTCGACTTACCGGGAACCGCGGATACCGCCGCGGCGCAACGCGCGCGCGGAAATAATTAACGGCGCTGCCAAAGAAACGCTTTGTTGTTCGCTGGAGGAGAGGAACGATTGCGGCCCGTATAAATCGAGGAACGCGAACGTTTCGGCTGTCACTCGTGGTTTTGTTGCCAGCCACGGGAAAGGTTAAGGCAGCGCCATTTGTAACGGGACGTTTTACCGGATAATTATGCCCCGGTTAATAATACCAGGCGGGACAACAATGAAACGTTATATCGAGCCTGGGGAATCGGAGTAATGGCTCGTTGTTTATCTGCAATGATGCAGCGCCCGTCGTATTTGTCAGCGGTGACTGTCGATGATGAGTCTTGATATTCTATCCGTAAATGCGATGATGGACTGCCGGATCATCGTTCCGAGTCCCCCGCCCCACTACGGTCACGCACGAAAAAGCATCGACAAACGAGCCGGCACCGTTATAAAATTTCGCCGGGAAACACATTGTCGCGTTACCCCGTTTCGTTTCGACGGATACGTACACGGACAATCGCGGACGGGCCGCAGAATCGCGCTAATCTGTTTCCCCGTAAAATTTCCAATCGACGCCCCCGAGTATCGGCAAATAGAGCCGAGCGAATCGCGAATTTTTGATGTCTCGTTAATTCACGGGAAATGGAAACATTCGTTATTTATTTTTTTTTTTTTCTTTCCGTCCGTCCGCCCGCTCGATTTGTACGGGAGTGTGTAAACCATAAAATTGGCTCTCTATTTGAGCAAACAATCGGAGCGCGGTCGATAAGATCCGTTTTGCGTTAGTTGACCAGAACGGGGAGCGTAAAACCTGCCACGGTCGTCGAGGGGCCGTATTGTAAATTGATAGCGATAAAATCTACTCATCTCCGGGTTTATTCGGCGGAGCCGAGCGCGCACAGACTTCGCCCGTGGCATTATGCAGCGTGCACCAGCGAAATGGCAAGATTATTTTAAGGCGTATCTCGGTTCTTATGCGATTTCACGTTACCCTCCCCTCGCGCCGCTCCAGCTTCGCGGCAATGCTGGCTTCTCGTCTGTTCCGAGGGGTCTTCGCGTTTACCGGGGGTATAAGTTAGGCCCCGGCGAAGAAGCGAGCCACTCTGACCAGCTAGCAAGCGAGCGAGCAAGCAAGCACGGAGAGAAAAGAAGCCGTGTCTGCTGATGGTTCCTTTGCGATATCGTTCTTGGCAAATATTAGATGGTTCCGTCGACTGGAAGACGGTCCAATGTTTTCATTTAATATCCTTGTGAATGTCGGCCAGACTCGCAACCGGCATTCACGGGAAAGATTGCGAGAGCCATTTCCCGTGACTAGTGAGCGATGTCGTCTTTGAGATAAAGCACCCTGAAGATCTGCCGTCCGCGATGCGGACAGACGCTGCCTACGAGTTAAAGGGGTTGTCACTTACTTCGGCTAGTTTTTAATCGCGGCCGAACAGAGGGGCCGAGTCATTGCTCCCCGCCGTCTCCTCTCCTCTTCGCTCGTTACCGTCGTTACTCCGAGCCGACGATGCAGCAGAGGGACAGCGGCTTCATACACCTACCGGATAACGCGGCATATGCTCGACGCGATAAATTAACAACGATCGCCCGGCTGATGTTGATACGGCTAATTCAAGTTTATCGCGACATCCTTATCTGCCGGAGCAGCGGTTGATAAAAGCGCGATGAATGGCAGCAACAGAAATTGAACGGCGCCGCGTCGGAGAGCGTTCCGAATCAGATCAAATGCCATGAATTCCAGCCGCGCATCAAAGGGGACTACGCCGCGAGCAAGTCGCGTACGCGTGCCTATTAACGCGTGCCCCGATAAACGCGGGCGATAATGACGATCGAAGGTGTATCGCAAAGAAAAACGCCCAACAATGGGATCGACGCGGATCTGTATCTCGTTAACGATCAAATATTTCTCCGCGGGTCTGGCGGCTGGATGGAAACGGCTGGAACGCCGGCTCCTTGAAATACGTATTCCGAGAATAATAACGTCCAAAGGAAATCACATCCGCCGGGATGAACCCCGGCTTGCAATAATTCCTGGCCCCTCTGTCGCGATAAACTTTTACAATCGTCAGCCATTTGCTTCAAAGAGGAGAACGGTTGTCGGCGAGGGCGTACGAGAGCAAAAGAGCCCGATTATCGATGCCGCGAGGAGGGGGAGGCGAAGCGAGGCGGGCTCCGTTAATAGTGGATTATTAAAATAAGAGAGGCAGACGAGTGGGTAGACCGATAGCGTCTGAATTAACAACTGTATCCAATCTGGTAGGTAATCGGACGTAAACTTGTGAAACCTGAAACAGGGATAATGAATTTACCCTCCTTTCCTTTTTCTCTTCTCTTCTATCTGCCGTGCACTTTGATACTTCCAATGGAAGTCTCAGCTCCACCAGAGTAGTCTTCATAATTTTTATGTTAAAATCGAGGCATCAAATTTGCCAAAGGGCCGCGCGATATCTGTTGATTGATGGCACGAAACAAAGTGGCGTAACGAGGCGATTTGTACGAATACGGTCGCTTGGAATGCTGTCCACCGACAGGACCGTCGCGACGATCTGACAAATTCGTGTTTACGAGGGTATAATGTCTCGGACACGCCTGTTGGGCGAGCGCCAACGGTTACAAGCTGTATATTCGGTTATCGCGGCCGGATCGCGGTAACGTTTCGCTATTCGCTAGACACCGCGAGCGAGTTAATTAAGCGTCCGTTCGTTTTCCGTTCTCCTTCTATCGAGCGTGCCAAAACTTTCGTTGGCCGCAAACTTCTCTCCTTGTCCCGCGACTTTCACGCGATTCGCGTAGCTGGCACGAGGCTGAGTCGCGGCGGCTCGATAACAGATTCGGCGGGAACGTTGATCACCGTGGACAAGCGAGTTTCGAAACGTTTCCATCGAGGAGGGGGGGGGGGGGGAATTAAAATATCAGTCGATCCATTAGCCTTTCGCTCGTTCGTTATCGAAGAAGTTGGGGGAGTAGGACGAATTTAATTTTTCTAATTAGCGGGGCCGACCGCGCGAGAACTGTAAGTACCCGGCAAACGGAATGGGAGCGAGGAGAGTGGCCGGAGATGTCCAGTTCTGGGTTGAGCCAGTGAAACGGTTGAATGCCACCGTGGATATGTCGCCGAAGCACGACAGCAAAGTCTGTACTCGCGTCGTCCGCGTTGCAGAGCTTTTGAATTCAGACGATAATCGCTGGATCGGTATGGAGAAGTGTTCCACCTGTCGCGGACTTTATTTCCCTCGCGCGAGCAATACGAATTGTCGGCTGCGCGCACGAGGCCAGCGGTAGATTATCGTCGACGAGGCAGCAATTCTTGCGGCCTGACACGGTGTAATATTTCAACGCCGCCTTGACAATATTTTTCACCGTTCCCCGAGCACCGCGGCGGGTATAAACCGAGAGTAGGAAATATCAGTGGATGTGCTGCGGCCTTATGCGCCGTTCTGACATGATCGCTGGAAGATCGCGATAGCGTCGTGAGCCACGTTCGACTTCCTTTCGCAAGCGAGACTTCAACGTTAACCTTTGCCTGGTTCCATGTAAAATCGTGCGACCGTTATTACACGGGCGTTGCTCGGCGTCCCTCCTCTCGTTAGACGCTCGAAATCACGGACCTATGGCTCCGCGTCGAATGTCCGCGCGGGAATTGCCACTCGCGAAACCGTCACCGTTTGATAAACCGTTTCACGAGATACGTTAGACCGGCGAACGCACCAGACGCGAGTATGAATTAACCTGGCGGAGGAGCGGGAAACACCGTGCCGTGTCCTCGATTGTGCGTGGCGCAGGGGGATCCTTCTTTCAGGGTTTCGCGAAAAAAGAAACGACAACCCTTGGAAGAACGGAAAAGCCATCAGCGCTGATAAATAAAATGTTAGCGCTGCACCGTCGCACCGACTGTCTGCTCTGCCGCGTATTCTTATTAAACGCGCCTGTATACGTATATATACCTACACTTGAACCCCCCGCCTTTCGCCTGGGGTGCGTTAGGGGGTGCGTGGACGATGTGGTGGCTCGGTGAGGCGCGCACACGTATAGATCCAGCCACCCTGGCTCTCGGCGCTACCGCTACCGCTGCTACCAGTGAAACGCGTGCACTCCAGCCAAACAAAAGCGACCTGTGCCACCCTCGCCCCGCTACGCCCTCATCCGGCAGCTTTGTGCTGCTCTTACGTAATACTCCGACTTATGTCTACCTATACTAGATTGATCGAGCTTACACGACCCCGTGAGCACATAACTCCGTTCAACTTTAAGGAAATTGGTGAATCGACCTCTCCAGATCACTTTCTCAAGGGGCGTTACTTACCGCCAGATGCAAACGAGATTAGAAGACCTGCATACATTCCATTCGAATAGGGTGGACCAGGGGGAATTGGATCACAGGGGGAATCGGATCAAAATAAGAATTCAGTCCATATTTCTTACATCGCGATAGAAATGAGCATTCCGATCGTTCGTAGTACCTCGTCCCTCTTCCCCGCGCCTACTGCAATAGCCCGTTGATTGTCTTAAGTCATTGTTTAGAGCTGGCATACGTTTCCAGTGAGATGGTTGCGTGCGAACGTTAGAATTTTGGTCTGAATTTATATTCGTAATCTACAATTTTGGAATCCTTATCCCTTCAGGCGTAAACGGCTGAACGGATTTGAATAAAATTTTGAATATACATTAAATACGTCCTAGATTAGATTATAGGCTATTTATCAATATGCTAACTAAAATAATAAGTAACAATAATAATTCCCGGGTGAAACTGGGTTACGGGTCAGCTAGTTTAGAATAAAAACTAAGCTTGAAAATTCAAATGTGCTTATTGTTATTAGTTTGCACGATGTCCAAGTTTAGTATTTGATGTATTTTAGACTGTTATATCATAATATGTTTATGTAATCTACAATCTTTGAAATACTTATATATGGGGCTAATCGGATCACGTTATTTGGGGCGAATCGGATCAATCTTTTCTTTCATTTGAGAATTTTTATGATTATAAATGTGATAATTGTTTATATACAGATGGTTCGTAGGTACATAAAAAAGAACAATCAGGGATCATGGTTTCCAAAAAAAAAATAGAGTAAGCTGTAATAAAAATTAAGTCCAAAGAAATGAAAAAATAAATAAATTAATGGTTTTAAGATAATGGCATTGTATTTACTCCGGTGAAAAATTAATTCGTCCTCTTTCAGAAGATTGTTGCCGGAAGAATTGTGCTGATAGAAGCGGCAATAAACGGCAATATCCTTCCCATCTGTGTGCTAAGTAGTGCCACTTGACTTAAATTAGATTAAATTAGATTGGTTTAAGTTGGTTCTAAAGATTTTGTTATGAAAAATTTTAGTTTATTTAAGATATTTCTCACTTTTTCGTTTTTTGTTTATACAAGAAAGATTTTCAAGTTTAGTTCTAATTTTTACACATTCATGTTAAAGCCAAAGGTGTACCGATCACGAATGTATAATAAAAAATTATTTTTTTAATGTTTGGCTATTATTTTTTTACCGTCAAACACAACGCGATCCGATTCGCCCTGGTCTACCCTATTCCAAGTGATAGGCGAACGGTTTTACGAAGACACACGATCCCCCACTCTCGTTCTTTTACTTTAGAAATTGCACGCCTAGCGTTTGCCGCTTCGTCACCCGCGGTTCGACCAAGGAGCAACGAGTTTTTCAGCAAATGACAAAGTCCGTAGGTCGTCGACGCCGCGAAAAGACTCACAATACCGAAGCCAAGGCCTTGTTCGCGACGGTGGCAGCGTTTCTCGGCGACGCTCTGTTTCAGGCGCCGCCGTGGAAAACAACGGGCAACGGTTTCCCCTTGTTTTCCAAGAAATCGCGCCGACGGGGCCGCGACGCATCGTTTGCGCCTTCAATAATCCGATGAGTGAGCTTCCGCCGCGGTGGGAATGCCCGGCGGATCGCGCGGGTCCCGCTACATTTTCTCCTTCCGCGTCATTATGCCGCCGGGGACAAAGACGTTCGCCGTTGGATTTTCTTCGCCGCGTCACCGCCCCTTTAAATAGACGTCGCTTAACGGGGTGGGAAGTGAGCCACCGTCCATAATTATTGTACCGCGGTTCGAGGATCCGCGGTAACACGTGTGCGCGGCGGAATGGAAATTATCGTCGTTAATGAAAGGTTGAGAACGCGTGCAGCGCCGGTATTCGTTTCGACCCGCGGCCTCCTCTTGACACCTCGACGACCGCGACGGCGACGAGGCGCGCGAAAAATACCAAGAAATCGTGACACACCGGTACGCGGCTTTAACCGCGTTTATTATGTGCAATGCAGAGAGCGCGAAGTGGCACATAATTTTTTTCGAAAAAGAAGCTCGACTTACCCTCGAGGATTCAGCCGTTCGCCTTTCAGCGAGTTTTTCTCTCTCCGCGCTCGCCATTTAATACCTGCCTCTATTTGCGAGCGGGTGACTAGGCAATATTAATTCCTCCGCGGGGATTTAGATTTTTCGCGCAGAACTGCTGCGAAAAGAAACTGAGAGACTTGTTTCCGCGCTGCTTGCAAGCGGCCAGAAGGAGGGCTTTTTCTTTCACGATAATTCTTCGCGCGTTGCTTCGCAGTTAACAAAACAATATCATCTCTCGTCGGTGCTCCGGGAACGCCGGGGTTACAGGCAGTCCCCGCCGCGGCGAAAGGGGACGGGATGACAACTGGACAATCTCCGTAACGAAACTCGTTTAAACGTGCCGTGACTCGATGCAAGAACGCGTGAATGCATCGTGCACACAGAACGCGCATCGGCGAGAGGACGTTCGGTAGAGGAGCGAGGAAAAATCGAAGGATCGCCTCGAAGCGGCAAGCGGGCCGCGATGAAAAGGGTCCCGAGAAAGGACCTGCTTTCGATTTAGCCCAGGAAGTTCGCAACGGTGACATTTCTTGCGACCGTCCACCTTAATTGATTCGCGCGTTAACAAGAACAGCTCGATTCACGCGCTCGTACACAATTACGAGAGGATCGCGAGTTCGCAATCTCGCGCCCTTCGGATCGTAGCTGAGCGCCACTTCGAGCGGGGCGTTTTTTTCTTCCGGCGCGATACTCCGCGGCTCGTAAACACGAGAAAATTATCGTAAGCTCGGGTAAAAGGTGGCGGCGGCAATGTAACTCCAGCCTTCTCGCTGTTTATGCCTTCTGCCCCTCTGGCGCGAATGGGAGAGAGAGAAAGAGAGAGAGAGAGAGAGAGAAACGCCAGTAACATAAAGTAGCGTCGTCTGTTCGTTAGTTACACAGAAAATTTTCGATTACTTTCTTTCCGCGTCGCCGGCCCGGCTCCTCGTTACCCCTATCGACGCAACCGAGTCGCAGCATTGCGCTCCATCGGCGTCGCTGAACCGTTTCCCTCCCGTTCGCAGATCGTTTCCAGCCATTGCGAATCGATCGCGCTTGTATAGCACGAGATCAGACTGCGAATGGACTAGAAAATTTTCGATTACGCTCTTCCTGGAACGATGGCGCAATGTTTCGTCGGAGTGTCGATGGTTTCGTAGGCTGTACGGTCACGTTCCGTGGACGACAAACGGAGTGGCTGCGCTCCCCTCGTTCGTACGTTACGTCGCTTCGGATTGCCGGGAGGAACGTGATCGTTCAATATATATATATATCGATGAATCGACGGGTCGTCCGAAAATCGATCGCGTGGGCAGCAAACACGATCGCAGCTCGAAAGGAGCAGTAAGGCCGATCTGTGAGAGTGTCGTACATTGTTGCACGCACCGCGGCCAACGGGGGCGAAGAGAGAAGGGCAGGGGGTAGAACAATAGCCCCGGGGTGGTAACGGAGGGGGTGAGACGCGGCCGTAGAAAGCAGAATAAAGGTGCCAGGTAATGTGATATACGGGATCGATTTGAATCGGGCGTTTAAGCCGCGAGCCATAATTCAATCTCAATCGTTTTCTTCTCTGTTCCGCACGTCTATCTGTTCCTTCCACTTCTCCCCAGTCCTCTCTTTCTCCGGCTCGGCCGGTGTAGTATCCCCCCAAGGGCACGCTCGATACTCGATATATACTTAGGTACATCCGAGCTACTCTCGTACTACCTGGCCGTGCATCGTATAATATATACCCATATCGCGAATCGTTGACTCCTTTAAGTCTCGTTCACACTGGATTTTTCGGTGACGGAGATTTATCGAGCCGGCTCTTACCCTGCCGCGCGAGGGCGACGCCGTTGCCGCCTAGCCTTTTACGGGCCTACCCGGTTCGCGCGGGCTTGTAATGTCTGGCATTACCATAAATGTAATGAATCGAAGGGCGAGGAGTTCGAAATTGATTCGAGCAACTCCGAGCTCGCGGGCTTTTGTATAATGCGGGGGATTAATTACGGATTTGCAGAGGGGTGTGGTAAGAAGATGCGCGTTTGGAGATGCGTTACACGGTCGGTGGCGCTCAAGCCTCCCGTCGCACACGCATTCCCTTTTATGCAGGAATGTACGTGTAAGAACGCGTGTCGAGATGTCTGGGTTGGGGCGCATAAGAGACGGAGAGCCGACGACATTAAGAGAGGGACTCTGAGGGTAGGCTCTGTCAAGGTCCCCGAAATAAGGTAATTAATATTAATGCAGGAATATCCCCGATGAACCGCGAAATTCGGACGGATATGAATGTAGGGGAAGGGGGGCATGATGGGGAAGCTAAGCAAACGTGCAAAAAAGTTGATAATTATACCTTTTATTTATGGTTTTATTAATCAATATAAAATTATAAGTTGATACTTTAACCTTTGGTGCATAGTTTAAGCGAGATTGAAATGAAAATTTGGAGTTATTAAACTTCTAAAAAAAAAAATAATGAAAAACCATCTTGCTCCTGCCACGGAGTACCGAAAATGGGGCAACAAGGTTCTTTCAAATATTTTCACAATCGATGTAAATATGAATTTCTTTCAAATTATTTTCTTCCTACCCTCGTACAGGAGTTGTTGAACCATATCCTTTAAATAATCGACGAGTTCTTCCTCATCTGTTTGCGAAATTACACTCTTAATTGGACATAATGGTATACCCTGTTTCAATTTTTGAACATAACGTTTTAATGTTGTTTGTGGAAGGCAATATTCTCGAGTAGCTTTCTTGTACACCATTTCGTTGCTTAAAACTTCATCTACAAGTTTCTTCATAACTTCTTTTGACCATATTCCTCGTTTAGTTTCTTCTTATATGTTCTTACCATTTTCAAATCCGAATTAAAAGTAACTAACATTCGACCTTAATTATAATAGAGAACAATGGCGTTGTTTCACCTCACATGAACAACCATAATCCAGGGTATGATGGGGTACCCCATCGTTACCCGTATCAAGGACCCATCTTGCCTCAAATCATCGTTTTCCAGAGACTGATGTTATTTGTACAACCAATAAAGAAATATTGCAATTTTTAATATTGTACATTAAAGTACATAGAATGGAGATTATAATGTAACAAAAATAATTGGCTTAACGTTTTTAAATATATATTTATTATAAGTCTTTTTAGGACACAAAATAAGATCCACGCAGCATGTGGACGATTTCACAGCTCTAAACCAAAGACGTGCTCCCCCCACTCATTTTTATCAACGACCTAACTGTTAAAATACAATGGCTTCTTCCTTTTGGTACTTTCATCAAATGTGTAGCATTTTTCAATTATGTTTTTTTTTACGATACCTCATCTTACCTCGCTACCCTTTCCCCAACTTGTGACTCCGATAACAAATACATTTGGAGGACTAATCATCTACTTTCCGTACTAACATTTGCATTTACTGAGAAATCTATACAGAGCGCTCTAAAATCTTAGTCTGCTCCAAAATCTCAGTCTACTCCATTTGACTCGTACCACGTGTTATGAGTCATCGTGTATACTCTCTCATACTTTATTAACCCCGCAAAGTCGTTTCGTGTATCGCCGGATCTTTTGCGAAACATTCAATCGACCCGGGTACAATGCAAAATGTTCCCCGCTTAAAATTCAATACACTTTTGTGGAGTTGTGCATACGGTCTCCGCGCGAGGTCCCCCGTGCCGTCTGTTAATAAGCGGAAAAATAACAATCAAGATGCTTCGGTGAACGCGAGCCACGCAGAAAACACCAAACCGGCGGCGCAATTCCACCGGGGCGCCGTGGTAATCAAGCTAATAATAAACGAGGCAAAAGAACGAAATTCCCTCTCCGTCTGTTTATAGGAATATCAACGTGCCCAAGGACAATATCCAGGTAGGTACAGACTCTCGGTGCGCTATTTACATTGGCCAGAGTAAGGGGCTGACTCAGTGCATAGTTACGCAAATTTTATTTCCAATTAAAGAAAGGAACGACGCTTCGAAATAAGTGCGCTTTCATATAATGAAGCAATCTCATTATATTTACTGCATGCGAGTCGAGAACGTGCTCGAAAACGTCGGATTACTTAAGAACACTATTAATTTGAAAGCAACGCCTGAATGTATAACAAGTAACGAAATTCGTTAAAAAAGAATACCCGTAGAAAAATAAATTACGCTTCGAACGTTATCTCCCATTTGGAGCGCAGGGGATTTCGACTGTGAAGAGAAAGAGAGAAAAAGGATAGGGCCATGTGCGAAATGGAGAAAGCAAAGTTCGAAGAGAGGGAGACAGAGCGAGAAGGGGATATGGGGTCCCGTGCTCATTCGTTTCTGCAGAAGAAGACGGCTGGGCAAGGGTGGGGGGACTTCGGAACGGGAACCGCGCGAGCAGTACACGCGCAGCCGCCGGGACACGCGCATCCCGTGTACATTCGCGCTCTTCCAAACGTCCCAGGCGGAGCCCGCGAAATCTCGATTAACGCGGCATTGTACAACGCGCCTCGCGACCGTGATCACGACCGATCACACGGTTACGCGTGCCCGTCGATTTACCTCGCGAAGCACCACCGCGGGAATCTCGCGGAGAATGAAGCACAAGATCGCTCACCCGACGTCCGTGCCGTGGAGAAAGCATCGTTTCTCGTCCGGCCATCGAAATGCAGCTGCACCGGGCACGATCGTTGTTTAAACAGGAGGCATCCTCCCGTAATATAGGCGCCGGTGTTTCGGAGCGGGTCCAGAATTGCACAGGTAAAAATCAGAATCGAAATCGATGCCAGTCGCGACGGAGCAAAAACCGCAGGAGCAGCCGCAGCGACGTGAAGTTGCAGCGGAGCTCGAGATCGGCCAATTGCGATTCTCGAACGCCGATGGCGCGATGATCGTGTAAGAAACATCGCGGGGCTGGCCGTGGTGCTCGTTCTAGTCGCATTGTTGCCGGCGAATTCGTGGAAGAAGGGTCTGTCTCCGAGGGCATACCCCCGCGCCGTAAGAAGCTCCGCGGCTCCGGCCGCTTTTCATTCAGCGCGAAAAGTAAACAGAGCCGAAGACGCGCGGCGCGCGCATTCTTTCCAAGGACGTTCCAGTGTGCTGCCTGGCGTCGGAGAATTCAGTCGTTTGACGAATCGCGCGCGTACCTCAAACGTCTCGCTGCAGCGTCGCTTCCCGCGGCTTCGTCTTTTAAAACCCACGTGGACTTTCCGTTTCCATTTGTTTCGTGTCTCCGTCTGCCTGCTGTGCGTTTCGTTATTCCGGGCGTGTGCAATCGTTTTCGAGTGAATACTATCCGCGAGTGTGACGGGCCGAGCTCCTCGTCGAACTGTTCTGCCGTGTGACCGCCGCCACCAGCTCGTTGGCAACTGTCGCCGGCGGGAGAAGGGGAGAGGAGCGAAGAATTTCGTGGAATCGAGGATCGCGAATTCGGGAATACCGCCCGGTGGAACCGGTTATATCGTGGGAAGCCAGCCTCGGGGCAAAGGGCCCGCTCGATAGAAGGGAGAAATCGGCGGGAAATTATTTAGCGAGCGTGCCTCGACGATGACACCGAAGAGGGCGCGACAGGATATCAACGGATGTGATTGAAGTGTGACGGCCAAGTGGATCCAGAACAGGTGCATCGAACGTCGAACGGCTCTGCTTCGCTTCCGGTCCAGGATGAGGCGTCGAACTGTGGCCTTCCCTCGTGACGAGTAGCTCTGTCCTTCGTCTACGGCTGGTAAGTCCTTTTTTCTTACGTTATTTCTTTACAATCGCTAAGCGTGTTCCGGTGCTGGGCAGGCTTTCTAATGTTCGTTCGGCGGGGCACGTGCGTTGAACGCCTACAGGCGTTCGGCCACTGTGGTTAACTCTACGTAACCAACGAATTCCGCACGCCGCATGTGTTGAGCGTTGACAATTCAACGTCGAAAGGGTTCAAGTTGATGCCAATTATTGTTGGTCGGTTTTTCATTGATCGTACTTGCAAAGTCTTTTCTTCCACAGCAAATTGAGTGAATTTTCGAAACGTTACAATATTTATGCAATTTTTGCGATAAAACAGAGAAAGAAATCATGATTATTGAATTTCTTTGAGAAATTCCTATAAGGGGTCATTCTGGTTAGCGCGCTGATAAATTCGCCGATTTTCAGGAATTTATTGCGAAGACAGGATTTATTGTAATGGAATAAAACTTTTTTCTGTAGATTAAACTACATTTCTATAGTAAATAAAAAATATAAAAGTAATAAAATTATTGCTTTTAAAATGGTTTTCAAGGCGATTTTGATGTTATGTTTAAAAATTCATACCTCGCTCTCGTGCAGGTGATTCCAGCAATTTGATTTATTTGAAACCAAAAATACAGATTCTTGATCCGTATGACTGTCGCTATGGCCCGAACTAGAATAAATAATTTACCCTTAAAATTAACAAAATGGCGGGCAAAATACAAGAATCAATGTATTTCGGCTGTGTTTTCTGTGCTATTTTCGATTTCAAAAGCAGCTTAGATTCAACAGAAATACTTGGTTGTAGTACCGGCCAGAGGCATAGGTCTGCAGAATAAGCACTTCAATTTACAAAGCAATCGGTTCGATAGATTTTGTAGATTTTACCTGCACCATGTGAAAAAATGACGTTTCGAGAAAAACGCGTTCAAAATTTTCGTCTATAGGGGCCGAGCCACTGCGCTCCCCACAAAATGCCTCTGTAGAAGTTAAAATAATCGGAATTTTTCAATGAAAATTTAACAGTACATTCTTGAGGATATGTACATTGGGAAAATGTTTTAAAAAATCGATTTTTTCAAACCGTCTAACCAGAATGACCCCTTAACAAAAATACATTTCACAAAACTGCCTCGGGCACCGTCAAACTCGGATTAATCCATGCAAAATACAAGCCGTAGGCGGAGATCGAAAATATTGCATCCAATCGTCGTGCGTATGGAAAAGCCGTGTAGACACTTACAGTTGGGTTGGGAAGCGCAGTCAATTGACATGGATATTGCGATCATGCATCCATTGGATTCGTCCTCTTGTACACACGTTATATCTTCGTACTTGCCTCTCCTCTTGTTCCACGGGTGTCTCTGGTTTCCTCTTTCAGTTCCCCCTGTCCGCCGATCGGTCGTTGTTTTTCCTTCTCAGAAGGGACTCGCCGGGTAGCGAGAATTAATGTCGAGTGCACAAGGGATTTCGAAGCAGCCAGTAGCTATTTCCGCTATTGTCGCGCCTCTCTTCCCCTCTCTCTCTCTCTCTCTCTCTCTCTCTCTCTCTCTCTCTCTCTCTCTCTCTCTTTGTTCCCCTCTACGTGGGCGCCTCCCCCCGGTATTCCATATCGCGAGCGCGATTTTTACGGGGAGATAAATCGGGAACAATACCAGTAGGGCGGCGGTTAATATCAGAGGATGTAATTATTCGACGATAGGCTAATAGAGCGAGCGAAAGGCTGGGAGCCGTAAACGAACAAAAACGCCGGGGGCAAAATCCGGTCGAGGAAGATGTCTGCGGCTCGGTGAACCCTCCGCGGCTCTCGGGGAAAGTCTTACTCTAATTTCAGCGAGGTACGACCTCTCCTGCTCGTCCATCTCGCCTCGTTTTCGCGGCGTTCAGCGTTGCCCCTCGCAAAAAACGAGAGGAACAAGAAGCTCGCGTACGTGCAGGCGCGTGCACTGATGGAAAGTAGGCAGAAGACGAAGCGGAGACGAATCGCTTGTCCCCCGCTTCCTTTACTCCGGCCCGTCCAGAGATAAGTGCATGAGAGATGAGAGGGCAAGAAAAACAGAGTTTCCTCTTCGCGCCTCCCAGGCCAGACGAGGAATTTTTAAAGGCGCCTGGCCAGACGTCCTGTACACGCAATCGTCGCGTTCATCTATCGCAACAGCGTCCCCTTTGACGCTGAAAAACGGCACGCGCGCAAATTCCAAACAGGGCCCGGTCAGGTGCGGCCGATCGGGGCCGACGAATCGATAGGGCGACATGTTTGACGATCGGTCGCATGAATGAATAAGCTTAGACGACCGATGCGTGACCGTTTAACCAAACGCGGGGACGCCCGCTTGTCTTTCGCCTCTCTCGTGTCCGGACTCCATTACGTATAAAACAATATTAGTTCGGCCGCGTCAATGGCACCGGTGTTTATAAATAATTACCGTGACGGACCGGGTCGAACGTGTCGATGATCGAAACAGAGACGAACGATGGAGCGAGGCTGACCGGGGCGCAGGTAGACAGTCGGGGGAGGGGGGAAGGAGCGAGAGGGATAGTAAATTAGATGACGAGAGGGGGTGTTTGCTGGAGGGGGGGGGGGGGGTTCATTTTGAACGAGGAGCATTCTCTGCGCTCGTCTAGCTCGATCTAAACGGGCAATATTAGCTATTGACTCTGGCTCATGGGGTTTGTCGATGGTCGGCTAAGTGATGGCGTGGGTTTCACCAGTTCTGTACGGGGGATTTCGATCCTGTCTCGGCCAAAGGGACCGGTCGTTACAAGCGGGCCAAACTCTGCTAATTTCCCTGCCTCCCGTGCTCGCTCACCCCCATGGTAAATAAAAGTAACACGCGGCGAGGAGGACTTCTCTGCCGTGTCACTTTTCCCTGCTCTACCCCCCTCGCGATTCGATTCGGCGTTACGATCGTCGGTACAGCTGTCGACCTGTCTCGGGTTCGCGATCCCGTGCGCCGCTCCACGATGGTTCGTGACCTATCCACAAAGCTTCCCGTTGGGGTTCACGGACGCTCGTAAAACTTGGCGCGGTGGGTAGGTGCGCGTACGCGTTTCCATGCCCTCGCTCCTAGCAGTTTGTCTCTTTCGAATGGCATCTGGTATAAATGGAAGTTTCCTTCCGAACGGACTTTTGTCCAGAGTTTCGTATTCATCGCGCGCCTCTTTCCCCCTCCTCCCTCCGGCGATAACTTTGAATCGCCGACGGAGGAAAGATTTCGATAAAATCTTGGCTGCGCCACCTCTGTTTATTTATTTCATCGCGTACGAGCCGGCTAGGTAAAAACTGTAGGCGGAGGAGGCTCGATCGTTACTCGGTACGACGAGGCATTCTTATTTCTGGGCTGAAGTACATCGGTACGTTTTCAAAATGTTCAGGAGGGTGAAAGCTCCAGAAATCACGCGCATATGATCGAGAAGTCGAGTATCTACAATTTTATTCTTTCTTTCCCAAAGTCGCGGTGGATTTGGGAAGGTCTCAGGGTTTGTAGAATAAGAATTCCAAGAATTCATTCTGAATTTCGTCAATGAGGGCGCAGTGATTGTGGCACAGTGGACCCATATTTGAGATTCTACAAAATACAATCGTGGTACAGGTTTTCGACTGCGGCAGGTCCGTGGAAATGGATCGAAACCCTCATGACAAATCCCGGAGCCCTTCTGTGGGCTTTATTCGGCCTTCATTGTGGTGGATAGAATGGGACGGAATAGGTGTGAATGTAAATCCCATTCGCCTCAGTTAGGATCGTACAATAGAGCTGGAATATTAATTATTAACCGTACAGAGGATCGTCAAAAGGCATCGGGTTTGTGATTTCCTTGTCACTCGCGTGAAAGGGAGACAGGCAAGCAAGACAAAGCAGATTATCTGGTGCGGGGGCCAGCGTGATCTCGAAGCCATATACTTCGCGTAATTCCAAAAATTTGTTCACACTGCGAGTCGAACTGAACGAAATTAAGCGAGCAGAATATACACAGGGTGACCATTCAATTTCACGTTTAAGCCTGCGTAGAGGTTATTGTGCAATACGGTAGACGACGAGGAGAACGAGGGGGCAGACGGGGTGGCACGGTGTCTCTCATATTTCCGGGCCCGATAATTATTCATTTTCCTGCGCGTAATTTGGCTTAATTTAATTGCAAACGACGGCTCGTCGTACGCGTTCGCGGAGATCTCCGTCCCCCCCCTGCTGTCGGTTTATCTTCAACGGTAATAACCCTTTATGGATCCCGCAGACTGGCTTAATATAAACTGCGATTTAATTGCCGCGTCGCTCGATAAATCACGCATCGGCTATAAATCTGCCGAGGGGGTACCGTCGTCGTCGGGGCGACGGGACGGGGTAAAACGCGACGAGTCCTCGGGCACGATCGAGTCCTTGTCGGTGAAAAGCCATGGACGCGCGCGCCATCCAGCATTTTCCGCCCAATTATTCGGCGGCGCGCGTAAATCTGGACAAAACAGGGGGGGCGCGGCGGGAATTTTCGAAAGCGAGAGCTTTCGACCGCGGGGACGCTCGATTTGGCGCGTCACCCTGACGCCTGGCCAAACCCCGGCCGCTAACCGTTGATTCAATTCCAAATCCTTGGCTCGGCCGAATCCCACGATTATTCAGCGCCGGCTGTAATTATCGAGTCACGTACGCTTCTCCCGCGTCATTAAATTCATCCCGCGCTATCGATAACTTGGCCCCGGCTACCCGCTCGCCCTCTGCTCGTTCGCCGTTCCAGATTAATTTCGCATTTCTGGCCATCGGTTGTACCGCACACTTCCAGCCGGCGTTCACTTCGCTCGCTCGCGAATGTTCGAATGTTCCGAGCCGCGTTGCTTCGCGTTGCAAGAAGTGTTTCGCGGTAGCGTCTAAGTTGTCGATGGAAAGCCGGTAACTAAATAGAGGGAAACAGGCGAGAGCGGGTCGGGCGAGAAACTCCCCTGTTTCTGTGAGGAATACCGTGAATTCTAGAGCTGCCAGCGAAGGTAGCGCAGGCACCACCGCGGAATATTGGGTGGTGCTCGATCGAGCCTCGTGCCGAGAGGAATTTCTTCCTTCGAATCTGTGCGAGCCTCTAGGCCGTCGACCCTCGAGCTACTTTGCGAATCATTGATTCGCGGTTGGGGAGGAAAAATCAGCTCCGCGGAGGTTCGCTGCTAATTAAGAAGCCACGCCAGCCTCCATTAAATGGCTGCGTATATCTCTGTGCAGCCGTTGCCGCGATATCTCGCGGATCAAGTGGCGCCGCGATCACGATTAGGTATTATTGTTATTCCTAGAACTCCGTCGTCTCGCTCCTCGGGGATGAAAATGAAGGAGGACCGGGGGGAGACACCGGAGCCGGTAGTTGGTCGTAGTTGCTTGTAGTTGGCTGTAGTAACGGGCGATTAGGCAGATGCGATTCTTATTGTCGCACTCGAACACGAGGCGGAATAACACTCCGGCGCGTATAAAAGAGGCGAACTCGAACGGATCGACACCATCTGGTGTACCTGAGTGGCTGCTGCATTACCCTTGAAAGCTCACCGCTCTCGAGTGACGCCGCTCTCTCTCTCTCTCTCTCTCTCTCTCTCTCTCTCTCTCTCTCTCTCCAATGCCGCGGGTGCATTCATCGCGTAATTAACGTCTCGTAATTATGGCCGCGGATGGGAGAGAGAGAGAGAGTCTAGACGTCCCGCGGCCTCTCGCCCGCGCCAAACTACACTCTCTCCCGTTGCTGCTGGATATTATGAGCTTTCACGGGGCTCCACGTGAATAAGGCGCTTGGCGTTCCTCTGAAGAGGGTGTTACGTGCATTATGGACCCCTCGACGATGGACCAAGTGTTGGTCAACGAGCCGTTCATCGCTCGTTCGAGGTGCTGCGCGCGTCTTGGCCTCTCTTTGCCGACCAGTCTGCCTCGTTCTCTCTCCCTCTCTCCTCCTCTCTCCCGGGACCTAAATCCGTATCGCTCGTTCTCCATGCACGCTTTTATGTCTCCCGGCCGATTCAGTGGCACACGTTGCTGGTCGACGGTGCACGCGCGCCTTCACCGCACCGCCAGGAATCCCCTCGCAGCCGACCAACGAACCCTAGCCCCGCGAGCGGGGAAAACCAATGGCGACGATCCTTCTTGCTCGAGCTTCCACTCAGACGAATGGGTACCGTACGACCTCTCCGTTCCGTAGGTCCCTTAAGAACCACTTTCCACTCGCCACCTGCCAATGAGACCCCGCGCCGATTCTTTTCCCTGAAAGGGTTGCTATCCGCTCGTTCCCTTCGGCCTGTATCGGCGCCAGGAAACGCCAGCCATAGGGAAGTCGATTCCAGCGATTTATCTCCCCGCTGTGGGCAAACTCTGCCTGGAAAGCGCGCGGAATCGAGCGGGTACATCCGTCTTCGTTTTAATTCCAGAGAAAGAATCCGCCCGGGTAGAGGCCAGAGACCTCCTCGAACCCACGGAATCACGTCGCTCACGTTCGGTATTAGCATTATATTCGAGTGGCATCGCGTCAGGTAGGTGGTTTCTCGGGGCGCTCTCGTTGCGCGGTTGCGCAAAAACAGGAACGGCTGCGGCAGGGGGAGCCGACGAGGGCAAGGGGAATAATAATGGTGGCCAGTAACGCGAATAATGTCGAAAGTTAGTCCGGGCGGAGCGACGTGGACGTTATGCACGGCGCTCACCTCTGACCTTGCGGTCGGCCCGGCGAACGGAAGTTATGCGTCTGGATGGTTTCGCGGAACAAGCAGGAAATGCAGCCGGAGCAAACCGTTACGAGCCGCGAGGGAATCATTACCCGCCCGGTGCATCGTTCGTCGAGTCATAGAACGCGGCTCCGCCACCCCCGAGGACACCGTCGCCTTTCGCACTCGATGCTGCCCTGCCTCGCGCCGTATGATCCCACTGTTACTAACACGTCGGGGTTGTATTACTCAGCGCCGCCGTAGAGGCGAGAAAAAGAATGCAATAACACGAGTCGGGCTAGCAACGGTCAGCTCCCCCGATTTAAATTCAAATTGCTACTAAATTGCCGCGCCGCTTCGATCCCTTTGATCTCCTCTCATTCGGCCCGAAGAATAACATAATTCAGATTTCTCCGCGCCCCGGGGGTGGCGGCCTCCTCCTCTCGCTCAACCCCCGAGCATACCGGGAACACCTCTCGCAATCTCTTTCCAAATGAATTTCTATTTCCCCCACTGTTCCGCGCTCCGGGCGCGCTCTTCTTGCCCGCCGCTCGCTAATTGCGCCGAATGCCTGACGGCCGCCTAACAAAACACGCTGCAGCTTTGTCGGGCCTACGGACGGGGAAGGCACGAGTCGCCGTTCGATCGTAAAATTGGTCACGTGGCTAGAAATGTTTTGAACGCCCGCGTGTAGGAGGGAAACTCTCTTGAGAGGGGCACAGCCGCCTGGAATCGAGCCCGCGATTCGTTATGTAAGCGGACGCGTGCTCGGTTTTACCGGGCCCTCGCGGCTCGTCGCGCTACCGAAATCCACGTCACGTGCGCTGGCGAGAGGAACCGAGCGAAAAGGCGGCCGCGACCAAGCTGGGGGACCAAAAAGAACCGTCAGAGTTGCTTCGGTAACCGCGTGACACAGTTCTTGGGATTCTATCGGAGCTTCGACGACGAACGCTTGCCCCGGCACCGCTTCGATGCTCCCATACGAACGGGAAGGAATAAAAGACGCTCGGCTCGGAGGATATTCGAGCGAGCTCTTACTATTTATTGCCGCCGCTTGTCGGCGAGGCGAATTTAACGGCGAGCAATATTCAGGCGAGGAAAGAGGGACAGCGGGAGCACGGCTAGCCTCGATACCGTATCAATCGCGGGGAAATATTGTCAATCGCCTGGCAATTTCGAGCGGCGAGGATCGCCTCTGTTCGAGGAGCCGCAAAGCCGCTTCGATATTACGCGAGGTCGAGGAGATGGACGAGAAACGTGAAAAGAATCGCGATTGTTGGCGGGCAATAAATTACCGGACAGATATTACGGTCGCAATTACAGCTGGATTGATCGGACGAAATCGGGGCTCCTCCGTTTGTCGCTGGTTCAAGGGAAAATAGCTATCCGTCGCGGAGCTTCTTGGGGAATAATAAATGCGCCGGGAACCAGGGCGGACATCGTCGAGAGCGTCCCTGGTTCGAAGCTCGCCATTGCTTCCGGGGCGATCGCCGGATTTTATGGGGAATTAAAAATTTTCCATCCCGCCCCGCGGCGCGGTCGGGCAGCGATGAATAAAACATCGTGTTCCGCGTGGGTGAGCCTCATTATTTACGCAGTTACGTGCTCACCTGCGCAATCCAAAATCAATGTAGCCGCGTCACGTAAATATCGACGATGCCTCGGCGCGGCGGCAGGACTTTTACACGCGTGTTTCACCGTTTACACCCCCGTGACATCGGGCTGAAAATCAATAGCCACCCGTCCACCTCGGAAATATTCTATGCATTCCGGGACGGATTTTCGATATTCAGCCTGTCGACGGCGCGACCAGCAAGATCAATCGTGCGGGGTGGTGGAATAAAAAAAAAAAGGAGCACCGAGCGCGTCGATTCCCTTCGCCGTGGATCTTTCGCCGCGATCGCTGCCGGGCTACATTTCGCCGAATCAATGGGCACGCTGTCAAGGTCACCGGAGCTCTTTTACCTCGAGTATCCATTGGTCTCACCCCCGTGGACGCAGACAGCGTTCTGAAGCTTGCCGAGGGGTGGCTGGGCGTCCCCTGTTCGAATTTCGTTTGTACGCGGCCACGTGGCGGGGCTACTGGGGGGAACCGTCCCGCTTCTCGCTCGCTCGCTCGCTCGTAGATCGAGCTGTAAAATCCTGCCGAGAATCATTTCGCGGAACCGAAAGATTGATGCTGACACGCGCGCCAACCATTCAGGCACTCTCCTTCCCTGTCGGCCGTGCGAGTTCCGTGCAACTTTGGATTAGAACGATCGATGATTCGTTCCGCTCGTTAAATCTCGGTCTAACTCGATCAAACGATCGCTCGAGTTTGCTGGGAGATCGTTTGGGCGAGGGGGACGATCGGTGCGCGCGCAGATCAAAGGAACGGAATCCCCTTTTCGGGGGTTGTGGAAACGTGCTTTCCTCCTCGAAATCATTATTTTAAGCAGCGGTGGGAACGGGCAGGTTTTTGTGCGGCGAGGGGCGGTTTTTAGCTGAGTGATAGATACATTCGGTCGTAGAATTAACTCTTCTGTGCTATGCGGTAACTGTTTTCCAACGTTACGATCGAAGAATATGTCTCTTTACGTCTGCTTGTTTTTCCAAAGGGAAGTCGTTTCGACCGGGGGATTTAATAGGCGCGTAAAGGGGGGATTTATTAGGCGAATAAAGCGGAACGCGTTCGTTACGGTGTTTTTCGACGGGGCGTATCGAATCGAACGGAATCGGAGTTTAGATAGGAAAATGGGGGTTCGGTTACTCGCGGGAGATAGAAGTAATTACAACGGGCGGACCGGCGAACGCCTGTTGCCGTAATGATGCTTTTATGCCTCCCTCCTCGTCGAAAACCCAATCGCATATATTTGCACGCTGTCGTTCGGCGTGTCTGTTAATAATAGAATAGAAACGATGCCAATTTGCGGCTCTGCCTAATGCATCCGCGGCTGGCAAGACGATACCCGCCCCCGCAACCCGACAACCATCGCCGTCTGCGGGGTAAACCGTCGACTGGGTCAATATTGAGTGTCTTTCGAAATGCTGTTGGAGGAGTTTCACGCGTCTCTCGAAACGGTCCCTCAAGGCTCTGTGAGCTTCGACGGGAACTCCGAAAGCGATAATCTCCAATGAACGTGCTCGACATTCTCACCCCAAAAGAAAGTCGTGCAGAAAAATAAGATAATTCTCTGGGGCGCGAACGAAGGTGAATAGTCGTCTCGTTCGTTCCCGCGAATTCTTTCTTCACGCCAGCATCCATCGCATACTTTGCGACCGCGTCGAGACGGAACTCAGGCTCGCACCCGCGGCCAGACAATGCCTAATTATACGCAATCGTGGCGCGAGAGGTTTACAAACTTGGGATTAGCCGCGTTCATCCCAGAATAAATTCGTCCGCGGCGAACGGAGGATGATCGAGGAGGCGGGCTGAAAGCAACGGTGGTTGGAGCGAGACACCGAGATTTGGGAATTCGCTTCGGAGCTCGCTGCTTTCTATAGCGTGACGAATGAATAAGACACTCGTCCCATTCAGGAATTGGAGTCGGATGCGCGCTCGAGGGCGTTTTTGTCATCGACAGTCATCCTCGTTTATTATCATCGTCGCGAGCCGTCGAGGCCATTTACGTTTGGCGCGGTGATCATCGCTGTCCCCCGTCCCAGCGTCTTCTGCCCGAGTGAACACGGCAACGCTTTCGACGGATTTTCGTAACCTCTCCATCGTAGGTAATTTGTCTGCCGCTAAGGGAGAGCGAGTTGTCGCAGCGGCGCTCCCGACATTCGATTCAGATCCCCGATCCCCGTATCCCCGTTTTATTATTTGGTCGCGCCGTACGGCTGGGCAGATGTTTTCCTTTGCCTCTCCCACTTGCTCGTTTTTTCTCGTCGAGCCTCCTTCCTGCATTTTCTCCAGAACCATTTTCCCCGCGCCCGACGGAAAAAACGGCGTGCATATGTATGGGAGGCGGTGTTTATGCAGACCCGCGCCGTGTATCTTGGCTTTTATTACGTACTCATCTCCATTCTGATTTTAAAGCCGTTAAATATCGATCGGCCGCCCCGTCAGGAGCGATTCCGTGCCCGGCGCGTCTACGCCCTTAAACGGTCGAGTACAAATAGGATTGTATCGCGGTCCGGGCCCCGTCGCTCTGTTCTCGAGGGATAGTGATTAGGCTGAGAGTCTTTCCTGGTTCTCTCTACCGAGCACCGCGCTACAATCGTTGAGATTATCAAGTGCCCTCGGCTCTGGCACGCGAAGAAGCATCGCGCAGGGCCCTTTGTTCGAGTATTCTCATCGCGACGAGAACGTTTTCGATCCACGGGAACAAGGGTATCGAGTGATCGACAGCCACCGGTATCCGCCAGCGTCGCATTACCCGCCAGCTCGAAGCTAGTGGATATCGGCTTCGCTTCATTTTTCCATCCACCTAAGCGATTCAATCGGCAAGATGCATTTAAAAATTCTCACAAGCGGAATCGCGCGGACGCGAAACGGGAGCGCGTTAAGCAGCTCGCGTTGCAGGGCTGTATAATGACGGTGGGGAATTTATACGCCGATCCCGCGCAGCCGATACCACAGCGGATCGAAGGAATATTCATTGAGGGGGATCTATGGAGGTGGTCCTCTCGACACGACGTCGAAAGCCACTCCGGATACTCCGGCAGCCAATATACAGCGATACATATCCGTTTTCCCTGGGAAAACCAACCTAGTCGAAAGGACTTGCCTTATTGAAAGCGGAGAAGGTCGTGGCGGCCGCGGGGGTCTGAAGCTCGCTAAGAGAGGGTTTATTGAAGCCACCCACACTACCGTATTTATGATTCGAGCATCGTACCCCGATAACGCTCGACTACCAACGATCCAACTATCGGGCGCACATGTACGCGCACGTAGCCGCTGATTTATTTAATAAATAGCGCGACGCCGGCATTCATATTAGATGCGGCGATGTACGAGCCTCGTAGGGTGGTGAACGCGGACCGAAGGGGGAGCAATGCCGCTAGAGAAACGAGGGGGGGGGGGGCGAGAGCAAAATTGATTGGAATACTCGCGTCGTTGCTTCGATCGCTCCGGAAGAATTGCCCATTTTTTTTTCTCCCTCGATGATACACTGCCCGGCTCTGCGCATGGCAGTATTCATCGTTGTACGAAATCTTGTACCGTTCCCACAGCGCTTTTCCATTCATCTCGAGGCGTTGATTGAGCTCTCGGGCTGTGCGATGGCGCGATTACAGAATCCAAGGCGTTTGACTGCCGCTGACAAAATCACTGACTTCGCTCGGGATCGCTCTGAGAGCCTCTGACCCGGCAAGCAATAAAGGCCAGGCTCTCAATCTAAACATCCTGTCTTCGTGCCTTCGTGTTTCCATTCGCGCGACGTCGGGCTACACGTCACTGGAAACGTCTATAACGAAACGTCCCCGCCGCCCCGGCCTGGCTCGCCGTTGGTTTCGGTGGCCGAAACTCGGGGAGGCGGGCCGCGACGCAGCGGTTCGTGACCCGTGCCGACCGTACGGCTAGTTATTTCCTACCTCGAACAATAGCTTTCTTATATTAATTATTACAACGTGCCGGCGGTAATTAAATCATGTTTAATTGGCCGCGAGTAATAGGGCCGTGTTGACCGTCGTGCAATTACGCGCCGCGTTTGATTACTTTTAGTTGATTAAATCGTACGGTCCAATCAAATTGGTTTATTCGATAAAAGGTAACGCGCGGTTTACGCTGGCCCGCGCGCCCGGTGGCTTTCGATTCTCAAACGTTTCCCATTCCGTAGTCGAAACGGATCCATTACATTTCGGTGGCTAGTTTCGCCTGGGAACTGGTGGGTTCGCGGGGCCGGCGGTTAGAGGGAGAAACGTTGTTGTTACTTCTGTGTTTGTCGTTGTTCAGGCGCGTAACAAAACGGAGGCACTGTCGGACCCCCGCGACGTTCACCTCATTAGCGAAAGGGAAGGGGAGGAAGGGAGGAAGCGCGCGACGTAACAACCCTTTTCGCTGTTGCGCGGATCACACCTCGCCGTTTCATCCCCGCTCTGGCACACTGGCCCTTATCTTTTAAAGCTTCGGTTTAAAACACGGAAATCGATGCGGCGGTAACAAAGGGCGGCTATCTCCCCCGCAGCACGAGTGACGCGCCCGTGGGGGCCTCTCGCCCCTTAAATCCACCGCGGTTCGCTCTTCTTTTTTCTTTTTAATCCCAAACACCGCATGTCTGGGCACACATCCGCGTGTGACGAACTTTCGCGTTAATTATAGTACAGCGGGCGCTGCTAGGGCAGGGACAACGTTTCATCCTAATTGCCCGGATCACCGCCGAAAACGTTTCAATTCCGTTTTATTGGCTTTCGTTAACGTTCGCGCGCAGTTCCGCCCGTCAAATGTTTACTTTGTCTGCGAAGTTTTTCTTGAAAATTCGGAAATGCTATTAAATTAACGGGCCGCTTCGGAAATTTCCCGGCGAGGAAGTGCCGCGGAAGGTACCGCCGAATACGGTTAACGTAATCGCGGTAAATCTCTGTTGTACGCGGTCGAGGATATATAAAAATCTCTCCGATGGCGGAACTTTTCCAGCTGCTCCAGCTCTCCGCGTGGTTTTCGTTTTCAGCTAGCCATTAACTAATGCCCCGGGTGGGTACTCTACTGTCAAACAAGCTTCGAACGAAAATTCCAGATTACTCGAGCACCGTCCGTTCTACCCACGCCAGAGAATTCGAAGCTGCTAATCCCCGAAGGCTCCAACCCTTAACTTTGATAATCGCTTAGATTGCGAACGGTTTCGAAGGTCGGGAGAAATTTCACTGCGGATGGTTAATCCTCGCGGTATGTTTTTCTCTACGCGTGTATCGCCGCGGCTCGTGACGTCGTTGCCTTACACCAGACACGTCGAACATTCTCCGCCCGTTAGAACCGCAACCATGGCCGAAAAGGATTAATGCCGCGCGCGTGTCGTTCGTATCCGCCATCAGTCGCCGGCGAAATCACCGCGTCGCGTCGCGGCCGAAGAAGAGAGCGTTTCCGATAAGATACGAGCAATAAATGACTCGCATCGCGACGATATATTGCCCCCCTAGCGCTGGCCGCATGGCTTTCCACCTGGAAGCGAGGCGGGTATCGCGACATCGATATCCATCCGTTGTAGGGGCGATTCGGCAGAGGTGGAAGAAAAGGGAATGAGGGGGGGGGACTGTTGTTCGCGGCTGGAAATTTACGCCGATCGATGGCTCGGCCGTTAATCGACCAATAAGAATAATTCGCGCGCTGCCACGAGACAAAGCCGGTGATTATTCCTAGAGGAGGCGAGCCTTCGATCGACGCCTTGTATTTCGCGCACTTTATTACACGATATTACTCTCGGCCGATCGAGCGGTTGGCCCCGTGGGCGAGCGTTTACGAGTCGACCGTTTCGCGGCGGCTGAAACGACGCGAGCTGAAAGACGGCGTGGAAGACGAGCCGGGAAACAAGGGGCGGGGGATAAACGCGCGGCGGTTTTGAGACAGGGAGGGAAAGAAAGGGCCGAAGACGAGAGAAAGCACGCGGGAACGAGTACGGCGGCGGCGCGACGGGACTCGATGCGAAAGAAAAAGTACGCGGGGCATGCCCCTGTGCCGAGCGGGGCCGAGCCGAGGGAAGATGAAAAATCTGTTGAACTGACGTTCATTGGGAAATTGCAACCAGCCGCCTTTGGGACAGGATGATTAATGCGTGCCAGACGCTCCTCCGCTGTGATATATATGCATCGAGTACCTATGTACGTATACATGCGGCCGGCGCAACTTTCGGCAAGCTTTCCCGATTCGGCCAGCGGCGAACTTTTCCTTCGGAGTAATCTTCGAAGTGGAGAGAGCCCCGCCAAGCCTTATCGCTCCAAACTGTCTTGCTTCTCCCGTTCGGGAGAGCCTTAATGCCCCCGTTATCGAGAGGGCGCGCCACTGTTCGTATTCCCCCGATCGACGTGTCTCGCGATCGCGATCTCCAGCGCCGTCGAGGGTGAAGCTGACGCGTCGCGCCACGTATCACCACCCGGGAGGAATTAAAGTGGTCGTAATGTCTCCTCGTTCTTTGTCTTTTTTCTTCTTCTTCTTTTTAATTACGCTGACAATTGAGGCGTGGCAGGTGATGCGTCGAGATCGGATGAGCACCGCTGTTAAATGGCACGATTATCTGTCTCGTGCTTTATTTGCCGCCGGTCGCTCGCGTTCTACTTCTCTCTTCGTCCCTGTCCTTCCCCTTTCCCCGTTCTACTCGTGCCCCGACCGGAGCATTGACTCGAGAGGGTTTTTGCACGGTGAAGAGGTCGGCAACTCGTGCGCCGCGGGGTTCGGGGAGGGTCCTTAAAAACAGATCCATTAAAGTTTTTCCGGCGCGTTCCCGAGGTGGTAGTGGTTACTCGGCGAGTACCACGGTAAGATTGCGCATTTCTCCTATTCACGTGCAAGCGCGTTACGTCGTTGCCGACCAGCGAACGGGCGCAGACGACGCAGTAACCACTTGCCACCGGATACAGGGGAAAACTCTCACCGACTCCCTTCCACTTTTCCACGCTTCTCCTGGTAAAACAGTTCCTGTCTTTTCTCCCCTCCCCCTCCCGAACCAGCGGTTCAGCGATCGTAACAACAATTTTTCGCCCCCCTCCTCCCCGGACTCATTGAAATCTTCTTCACTCTCTAGACGAGACAATTGACCCAGATTATAATAAACACTTTTGTCCGCCCGACCGACTCGACGTTCCCCATTGTCCCCGATGATCAGAGCTAATTAACCGCGCCGGTGATTCATCTGTTGTCGCGGCGGTTCAATTATTATTCCCGGCAAGAGTTCGCGGAAACGTGCACCCTCCAGGGGACTCGCGACGGTTTCGTTCGCCGCGCGGGGTCCGCTACTTTGCATCGCCGATATCGGAAAGTCGCGTGGCCGGACGGCAAAGTTTGGAAAGTGAATTCGTCCCCTGGCCGGACGTTGCGGGGCGACCCCGAGCGAAAAGTTCTGGGGAGAGCGGCGAATCGAGCCACCGACCCCTTTTCCTTCGCGACCCCTTCCCCTCCCACTAGCTTTTCCTCGGCCGCCTTTTCTCGGCGTGCAGGTGGATGCGCCGGGGTTCTTTCTAATTCAACATTCCGCGCCTCCCACCTCGGGAAATCGGATTTGCTCGCGACGCCTAGATAAACTCGCCCCGGTACAGCGTACAGGGAGAGTCGTGCCGACCGTTCCAAGCGTCGGAGAGCGAAGGAAAAAGGCTATAAAGCGTGTGCACGAGGAAAGACAATCTTTTTCCAGAACGGCAGTCCCTGCTCTGCCTCCGATATTTGCTCCTTAACAACGCCGTCGGATAGAATTTCCAATTTCCAGTGGATCGCGGCTAAAGATCGCGAGCTCCGTGAGTCGGGGAAGAGGGAGGGTAAAGGGATTCGTCGCGAGGATTCACTTTCAAGTTCCAAGGAAAACACGGGACGGCGTCTCGCGGTAGACGCGGCGAAGTCGGGGACCGTTTTCCTGCCCCTTCGCTCGCCGGGGAATTATTGGAAATTATTGAGAAGATCGAGGGGCGCGATTCAAGTCTATGAGCGGTCTTCAAGACGAAACGGGAGGGTCTTTACTCTCGTGAGCGTCGATATTAACGAAAATTCTAGGGACCGGGGCTTGCCTTTGCCCTTTCGAGTAATGCCCGGTAAAGCTCGCGGCCAACGTTCCGCCTCTGTGCCGGCGACAGGTGATAGAAAGATTTTCGCGGTTCAAATCCCATCCACGCGTCCGTGGATGGTAGAATGATTTCCGAGCCGCCGAGGTCCCTTTAAACGCGAGGGGTTTCCGGCGTCTGCCGGTCCAAAGCATAACGAGTCTTTTTCGTTCGTAACGAGAAGACGGTTCACCGGTTTCTCTGAGAAGGGAACGAGCACCGAGAAGAAAGGGTAGTATTTCTCTGTTTCGCTTGACGGGAACGTTCCTCGATCCTCCACGGCCGTGCGGCTTTCCGCGGGGCGATTTGCGCGATGGAAACTGGCTGGGTGCTTCTTGGCTCGTCGCTGCATTCCTCCCTGCTTTCATCGGGAATTATTGTTTCCACGGGCCTGCTGAGATTTGTTGGCCGTCTACGTTGACGTAGGTCGTCTAGACGCGCGCCTTGGCCGTTCTCGCGTATACCTCCGAACCGGGGTAGGCGACAGGGAGGGTGGAATTTACCGATATAGCCGAGGGAGTGGCGCCCTTTCCCTCGTTACATCTGCGCCCGCCACCAGCGCCAGTGAAAGTGGGTTAGGGTCTTCCGTAAATTGGGTTACGACTCCATCCAAGGAGAGAGCGAAGCAGATTCTTCGAGCAGCTTCCGCGGAGGAGAGCCGCGGGATCGATTTAAACCGATTGGACTGGGTTAAATCGATCGGGGAGACCGTCGGGCTGGTTGAACCTCGTTGCCCGCCTGTTCTGCGTAATTTGTCCAGGCGGAGGATCTAGGTGGGTCAGCTTGGACGCGTGGAAATTCGAGACGCTGGAAGACAGGAAGGCGTGTGGACCGAGAAACGTCCATCGACGTGGACGACGGTAGAACTGGACAGAAATCCTTCGGAGGTGGCCATTAGCGATGACGCGAGGATGCCACGGGCGGGCCAAAGTCTTAGGCGACCGGGGTTTAAAACTAAAAGCATTCCTCGCGATTATTGACAAGGGTAACCGCCCGCCATTACGTGTTTCAGAGGATCTCTAATCCCTCTCTGTCCTTCCCTCCTCTCTCTCTCTCTCTCTCTCTCTCTCTCTCGCCTACCCTCACTTGGCCCCCGTCCAGTTAAAAGCATTCTCCTGAATTATTCACGCGACACTAAGATCCTGATGCGCGAGGAATTTAATTATTTTCTTCTCGCGTTTCGTAAAGCCGAACGACAAACGTCCAGCCTCGCCGGATCCTTCGGCCCGCGTCTTCTCGCTAATACAGTCCCTTCTTTATTTCCCGATCGCGATCGGGGACAATCACGGCCGGCGCGTAGGCGGTGCCAGCGAATTCACGCCACCGGACCCTTTAAAGGCTGACGGCGTTTCGCGGGAGCTGGGCCGTATATCAGATGATTTGGAAGACAGTGCATGAAAACGGCGACGCGCGCACGCATGGAAATAAATCCCTTTTGGGCGGACCGTTCCCGCGGCGACGCCGGTTCCACCCGCAGGAAATCCCGAATAAATCCAAACAAACGCGCCGCTACCAGGAGGAGGATCAGACCTCGCCACCTACGATTTCGAAAGGGACGAGGTTTTATTTATAGGTGCTTTGGCCGACGGCACATGGCGCGCTGGCACGCGCGGAATCACGCGTGTTTCCGTGCGCGCGAGGTGCACGCTCGCCGTGTAAATTATTTGGACAAGTCGTCGCGCGGCCTTCGCTACGCTGCTTCCTCGAACCACCGAACTCGGCCGTCTCGTTTCCACGAGCAACTGTTCTTTAAACGCCCATCGACGAGCGACGATTTTAGAGGAATTAGTGGCCGCAGATTTCTTCGATTATTTCTTAAGTCTTCTCCCACGGAAGTGTCCGAACGTCTCGAAAAGATTGCTCCCACGATTTTTTATTTTTAAATCAAACAGACGGCAGCCAGCGTCGCGCTGGAAAGTTATCGAACCGTCTCCACGGACTCCGAAAAAGAGAAATCGAACCTTGTCCGCGGTGTTTAAACTACGCGGGGTGGATTTGCTTTCTTTTTTCGGCCTCGGCGCTCGCCGCCGTGCTTTCGATGGCTCATTCGTTTAATGGCCAGCTAAATATTGACTCCCGGCTATTCGGTTTGCCTGCGAGCCGCTCGTCCGGCGCGTTTCGTTGTCCGTAAACCTGTCTGCCCAGCTAGGATAGGTAGAAAACGGTATGCACGACCGTGCACACCTGTGGATCTCTTGAAACGGTGAAGCAACTGCGTAGACAGTCGTGGATCGACTTCCCTCGATCCCGATTACTTAGTGGATCCGGCGGATCCCAGCTTTCCCATACTTTTACCGCTCGTTCCCCGCGCAAAGTAGCTTTCATGCTGAAAGTGCTACATTCGAACGTCTGGGGTAGAAGGCAACCTACTTTTTTTCCCACTCTTTATCGCGCGCTCGGTTCCCAGGGACTCGTTCATTTCCCTTTGCAAGTTCAACGCAAAGACTGGACACTATCTTCCCTGCTATCTCGAAATTTTAGCCGAGTTTAGAGGGGAAATGCTGCGGATCGAGATTAGAATGACCGAGAGCTTTCTCGCGGGAGGACGTTTCCATTTCAGAGCGTCCGCTGAGCGATCGTGGTCCAAGCACTATCGTAACGAGCGCCGCGACGCCTGTTCGCCTCTCTTTCGAGCCTTGCCTCCTGTGTCAGCCGGCTGCTGGCTTGGCCAAATAAATCCAACACATTTTTAATGGACCGCGGACAAACGCTCGTGTTTCGCGCGCCCACTCTGACTGTTTGGTACTTAACGCGTGCGCGCATCGACGATTGTAGAGGCGTCTGGGGACCAGCCACGGGAATATATCGACGCTGCTGTGTTGAATTCGGCAAGGGTTAATCGCGATTTACAGCTTCCACTGGGCATCGATTCTCGATTCCCAATCTACCATATCCACCCCGGATAGTCATACTTTTTTTTTACGAGGAAAAATTCACTTCCCTAGGTGCTTTGGAGCTTTAGAGTCAGTAGATGGCGAGCATCTGTCTACGGTCTGGTTAGCTTGATTTCGAATCCCGGATATCCCATCTGTCGACCCTTTCTTTCCTACAATCGGAACGCCGGTAAGTGGCGGGATTGCTTTCGGTGCACGAACCCATCGCTGAATCGATACGCTCGTTCCCGATACAGCCGGGAAACAAAGCGAGAAGTCGTGGAAAGGAAAGGAATTAATTGAAAGCAAACATCGAGACCCCACCGCGGATCGCCGTAGAGAACGTTCGATACGCGGCGAACTTCTGCGCGAAGAATCCGCCGTAGAGAGCTGCTCGCTGGCGGATTTCTAGCAACAAGTGACGCGCGGTATCGCTACCTTCTTCCTGCAAACCCTCGTCTCCTCTTCGCAAATGCTCCGCGACGTTTAACGTTATCGTCGGCCGCCGTCTCCTTTATCCGGCCTCGTTTCGCTGGGCGCGCCTTTCGTTTCCCAACGAACAGAGGGATCGAACCCTTTCCGTCGCGTTCCGCGCGATTCAAATGCCTTCCCGCGATTCCGAGATTCAATCGATAATTCTTCGCTCGCCCCCCCCCCCTCCCTTCCCCCGTAACCCCTCCTCGCTGTCGTTTCGCCGTTAATTCGCGACTACCTTCGTCGGACGGTAATTCGTGGGTTTCGACGAGTTCGTCTCTGCACACTCTGTTCCGGCGATCGCGGAGGAAGCTCGCGACATGGCCGGAGAGCAAGAGAAAGCTGGGGGAGGGGGTGCGCGTGGAGGGACGGAGAGCCGAGGAGAGGGTTTAAGCCGATGCGACGTCGCGTGCAAAGCGAGAAGGAGAGAGGAGTTAATGGATCCTGCGGGATGCTAATGGGCTACACCCGCGCGTATACAGGCAAAGCCAATTACAGCTAATTCGACGGCTATTTATTAGCCGATTAGTCGGATGTATTCCGGGAGACCACCCTTCAAGGGCGTCTTTATGAACGATCCCTGGAACGACGATAACCGGTGGAAACTTGCCCGATTATGTCCCCGCCGCCCGTCGGTGCTCTCCCGGCTCTCTCTCGTCTCGGCTTGCCGAACCTCGGCGACAGCCTTTAAATTCCATGGTAATTCAGTCACGATCGCGAGCCCTGCCTCGATGTATTGTTTTGCGCCCGCTGGCTCTTAGAAAAGAGCATCTAATTAAACCGAGCAGTCGAAACACTGTGGAGGGGGAGGCTTTGCCACCAACTTGGCCGTGCAATAATCGCCCGTGGAGGACGGTTCTCGAGCAACTTTGAAGTCTCGCTTCTGAAAATAATTTAGCCCCCGATCGCGGTCGCTTTGAGGCCCTTCGCGGCCCTCTCTCTCTCTCTCTTTCTCTGCGAGCCTAAATGCTCAGTTAATAGGTTTCAAGACTTTCGAAACGGTCGAAGAAAGGAATTAGAGTAGAACCTTGACGGTCGTTTTCTACTTTTTTTTTTCATGCTTTTTCCGTCTTTGTTTTAACGAGCTGCCTCGTTCACAGTCGACGCGAGCGAAACGATGCAAATAGACGGGGCGATCGTTGCTTTCGTACCCGTCGAATCGATCCCGCCGCGACATTCTACCGTCCCAGTAGCCGTTTGTCGTTTTTTCGGTTCCCTTAGGAGCGCATTGTTGCATTTTCATGGATTCCAGCCACCGAGCGTTTGTCTCCCTTTCGTTTGCCGGTTAATCGGCCTCGATTTGTTCTCTTCTCCGCCCCCCCCCCTCGTCCCCTCTGTGCCCTCGATTAACATTTAAAAGTCACGGCGGGAAACGTCGATGCCCGCTCGATTCGTCTGACGGCGAGCACCGTTCTTGACCCCACGGCGCCATTAGGCAGGGTGATTGCGTTCCTGCACAAGTAGCCTCGGATAAAGGAATCGCCGCTCGTAGTCTTCTTGTTCCCGATCTCCGCCCGCAGTTCCCTCGTCGATTCTCTCCCCAGTGGCTAGGACGGAGCGGCACGGAAAAAGAAACGGAGGGAAAGGATGAGCATCCGAGCCTTTCAGATCCCAATACGATTCTACATCATCAGCCAGCGAATCGATGCTTTGAGCATTTATCACCTTCCTCGTTAATTCGAGAAGTCCTTGATTTTCCAGCGGCGGGAAAATAAATTGCAAGCTCTCCCGGGTCAGCCGAGGCGGCAACCTCGCCTCTGGTAGATGAATTGCTCGATCCTCGATCGATTCCCTAGCCCCGAGAGGGCCACTTCGTTTCGTACCGACAGCGATTCGTCGCTTGCAATTTTTTTAAGTATTTCCCCGAAGCTTGTCTTGTCAGGGCGGAGAGAAGATCCGTGGAAAGGAAATGGGAGTTAGAGGTTCAGCCAGGGTGAATTCGCAGCGGGACGGCCACAAGGGGGGTGGCTCGTCGGCCCGGAAAAAATCGGCCTTTATTGTTTTCGTTAGCTTTCCCTTCTCGCCACCCCTCCCGTCTTCTGCCATTCGGGGCCCACCTCCCGTTTCCCATTTTTCGGGGGCTCGCCACCGGCGCGAGAGGGCCGAGCGAAGAGGATGAGCGAGAGCACGGAACGAGGTAACAGGAAAAACCGAGAGTGGTGGTAATGGGTGTTGAATAATAAAGAGGCCCGTCCCCTGGCGAATCGCCCGTTCCTCCTTACTTGCGCCCACGCCGGGCTCGATGCTAAGAGGAAATTAAAAAAAATTCTACGTCTGGCCGCGCGTCGTTGATCCTCGTCCGGCGATTTAATCGCGAGACAACGGACACGCGCGCCTGTTTATTTCAACCGGTCAACGAGCGTTGCAACGTTATCGTCGCGTTTTTTTTTTCTCTTTTTTTTCGAGGGTGTACGCAGGCACTCGCAACTAAACCGTTTACCGCGGGGCACGAGCGACCCGACAAAAGTGTCCGCGCGTAGAATTCACGGCAAACATGGTAGATTTTACCAGAATATCCGATTACACGGGGAAGAGCGTACGGTTACAAAACCGCGCGGACGCGCACGATCGGGCGCTGGTAGACTTCACACGCGCGCGTCCAGCTAGAATTTAATCGGTCGCCGCGGTGGTGGCGGCCTCGTGGAATCGTCCACGTCGGGGATTGATCGGGCGCTCGCCAGCGTCGAGAGTATCGCCATATATTTTCTTAATCGTAAATCGATGACCGGTTAGGAACCACCCCCCGGCACCCCTCTGTTATGCATCTTGTAACGCAACGTGTCACGAGCGCACGGGGAAGAGAGAACGCCCCTCCGAGCGAGTATAAAGTATAAAGGGACCAAAACTATCCCCCCCCGTCGAGGTGTTTGCACAGGCCAGCTGTTGACGGCTGGCCCGAGGCCGCAAAAGCTTAACCATCTATCCCATCAGCCACCGCGCTGTTTGCGAAAATCGTAAAAAGGTAGCCGAGGATTTTCTTTGAACCTGCTCCACGCCTCTCCTCCTTTGAAACTCTACCACTGGATCGGTAGCTAAGTAGTTTCTAGTCGTTGGATTTCAATGAATATCAGATCGACAGGGTATCGCGTACGGAAGGCTAACGCGCCCCTGGTGCTATTCTCGCCGAAGATCGCGGCAAGTCGACGGGACGGAACGATGAGGGAAATAACGATGGAGCGTGCCGGGCGTAAAATCGGTGGATCCGCGGCGTGACGATCGGATCACTTGCTATCTAATTAGGCACGTGCGTAGGTATGCGAGGATCCGTTCGACAGGCGTGCGCCCGCTTAACAATGGGTAATCCATGCATTCACGGCGCTCTGCGGCCGTTGGAGAGCGGATTCCCGGTTATCCGCGCGCGCGTGTGCGTGCCCCGTGGAGAGCCAGGCCATAGAGGGGTATACGCGGGTACGCAGGTACTTGCGAGTACCCCATAGGTTCCGCGGATAAAGGAGCCGAGCAGCCATATGGCGCCACACCGAGGTCCTTACTCTCCCTTTCACGCGTGCACCTACGGGCGACTCATTCCCTCTCCCCGGTCCCCTCGTTCCCTCTTGCCGCTCGACACATACAACTCGATTCTCTAATGGCTTTGTGCCCGCTGATCATGCCCGCTGCTCCTGGCCGTGTGTGCACGTGGGTGGACATGCGCGTGATGTAATCGGGGGCTGATCTATCGGCACCCCGAGCGGCTCGAGGAGCTGGAGCAGCCACTCCTGCTGGATCGTCCAGTGGATCGGCGTTTCTCAAACTATCCGCCACACCAGCCTCGTCGGTCGTCAAACTCTGGGCAACCGCCAGAGAAAGGTGCATGTGTCGTTTCGGTCGGTGATCGGGAACGATGAGCTATTTCTGGCAGCCGAGAGCCGACGAGCAATCGTGCCTGATGGCTACCGATTGTCCAAGTAGTCGCGTCTCGCTTGAACGTCGCCAGTGGCGGGCCAGCTCGAGGGGCGCGACGGAATCTATCCCGGCGACGGGATAGCGTGGACAGAGAAAGGAGCGAAGGAACGGCAAGGTCTCGGCAGAGATTAGGGATGAAAGATGGATCCGAGTAATGGACGCAGTGGTGCAACGGTAATTCCTCCGTCGCGTCGTAAGTCGGAGTCGGTGCACACAGTCAAGGAGCCACGGGCCAGACGCGGCCATTCCATGGCTGCGTTTTGTCTTCTCAGCGCGTCGAACTTCCGCGCACCCACGGGGGCTTCCTATTCTGTAGCTTCTTCTTGCGCCTAATCCGGCAACTTTTCGGTCGGAGCCTCCCTCTGCAATGGACCGTCGTTGAAAGTTTTATTATTCCAGGGCCTCGTGCGTATTATCGTTTGGATGAATGGCGAAAAGCGAAGTGAGATTCGGCTGCGGAAGTTTTAGTTATCTTGACGGAATCGCGCGTACGGCTGACGCGCCATTATCGCAGCGCAAACTTCTCTGCGGAGCAAGAGTTTCGCAATTAAAAGGGGTGCGCGCGCTCCGATGTTTACGCGCGAGGAATCAATGGGCGCGTAATTCCATTAACGGATCCTCCGCCTCTGACCGCAAAACGCGCGGGTTCCCTTCGGCCGATAGTCGCGGGCGTGTAGATTTAACTCCTGCGCGCGCGTGAAGCCGCGACAGAGGAATAAAATCATCCAGCGCTATTATTATTCACGGTCCGATCAGCCGGGCAGACAACATCGCGGATGGTTCGCGAATAACAATTAGCCCGGGGGATGGCGCACGCTCGAGACGACTCGACGACTTAAATACAGCTTAACGATTCACCAGCGACACCTCCGCCGTGAAGTTTTTCAACCGTTTCCGTCTCACTCAATTAGTACCGTGCTCGTCGTCCCCGTCGCCGTCGCCGTCGTCGGCGGCGTCGTTATTTTTCATTTTTCCTCCTCGATAGGCGCCTTAACGAGTCCCTTTGCGATCGGGAGAAAAATCAGTCCCGACCCGCAGAGTGGCCGGAACACTCGGAGAATCGGGCTTGAAATAATCGGCGCGGCACGCTTTTCTCAAAAATCTCTTTCGTTTGTAATGTCGCCCTTCGACTCGTATCGTTATCCTGCAAGGAAACTATCGCCAGTATCGTATCGGGATGAGAATAAAGGCTCCGAAACGGAGAGATAACGACGCTGCGTTAGTTGGATAGAGAGTCATCCATCGACCGGCGTAATCCGGCGAATCACCATCGCGGGATCGGATCATTCATTTTTCTCCCCGTGCCGCGAATCATTCCAGCCGCGTATCCAAAACATTTCGACGAATTTGAAATTCGATCACGTCCGTCGGACATATGGAGCGTGCGGCGCGACGGGACGTTATCGCGCCCGCGATTCGACGATCGTCGCGCGGCGGGAATACGATCGGAACGCGGTGGCGGATGCATATTTATGCGACGATACGTCGAAGTCGTCATCGCCGACAAATGAACGGGGTGAACTACCCGCCGCGCGACCGTCAGTCATCAATATTTCATATTCGTTCGTTGCCGGAGCCAAGGAAATCCCCATGGGTTTTAGTCGCTTTGTCAGTGATCGTTGCTCTCTCTCTCTCTCTCTCTCTCTCTCTCTCTCTCTCTCTCTCTCTCACACACACACTCTCTGCACCCTCCTCCACGCGCCAGCGGACCCTGAAATTCTCAATCGAAATTGTTCCCGAGTTCCTTACTTCGTCGTCACAATGGGATCTTCATCCGATCCGCTTCGAACCATCTGGATTTCGAATATCCCGCCGGAATGGTCGGGAGACGCTCGGCAGGCGTTCGTTCGATGCTCGTAAATTGCACGCGCTCGGACATCGCGAGGAGATAACGAAGGCAGGGACGTTCCGAGCGCGACAGACGATACCGAGGAATTTATCGGGCTGTAAGGCCGAGAAGGGCGCGAGAATATCGCGGTGTTTTAGTGGCAATAAAGGCCTACTTTGTAGCGTGTGCGCGACGGCGGGGTTTAATCGTAACGAACGCTGTCCTTCCGATTTCGAGGGTTAGCAGCGGGGGATCGTCGCCTGGATCCTGCGAACCAGCAGACGTCATTTCGTTTGGCGCGATTGACGCACAGGTGTCGTCATTATGGGCGCGTTTATCGAAACGACCGCGTTACCGGTCGCATGATTCGCAGGAACGAGTCGATCGACTCGACTTTATTCTCCATTTGAAATGCAGGCGCCCTGGCTGTATCCCCCTCGACCCTCGATCCCACGTGTCTCCTCCGCTCGGCGGTTCCCTCTTGCTCGCCTCCGTCGTTCCTGGCGAGCGTTACCGGCACGATTTAACGAGGCATGAGTTAACGCCTCGTCGTGTTTCGTGCGCTTATAAACCTATGCGTAGGAACGTTCGTACGCACGTCTGCCGTGGGTGCGCGGTGTCGCGTTCCCCAGCTCCCCAACAGGTAGACACGCGTAGAACGTTATAAACGCCTCCGTCGAACGTCGTAATTTCTGCGTGGATCGGCCCGGCGGGCTCGGCAGCGCAGGGATCTACTTTTGAAATACAATAACGCCGCGCGGCGTAGTCGACCGGACGTCTCGACAAGTGTCCCGCTAATTCGGCCTTCCCCTTTGTTGCGCGTGATTTATCGCGACTCATTCCCGCAACGGCAGAGAGAAATATTCGGCTATAAATATAGACGAGCCGCGCGATAAGTTTGATTCGCTGCGCGGCAGAAAACACGACGAGGATAATGGACGACACGGTGATTCGCAGGTTGACGAAGGTCTTACTTCCCACCGAGGTACCGTATACAGGGTGTTACGGAACTGAAGTCGGTGTCATGTATATCTGCCGGTGAGTTTCGTGAGGGGTGTTCCCCCACCACACACTCTGCTCGCCTCGCGGTGCTCCTTTTCACAACGTTTTCTGACTCACTCTCGTTCCATCTCGCTCTCGCCTTCGTAGAACAAGAGTGCGCCAGAAGTGGTGGGGATAGCGCCGAGCTTCTGGCGTGTAGGCCAAACCGAGCTGTTAGCGTAGAAATGCACACATCAGAATAGGTGTGCGTTGGCTTCGAAAAAATTCAGGAGCTTTATTGGTCGGAACATTGATTCTTTCTCGATAGCTTCATCTCGTATTGGGCTACGCATAGCTTCGCAACGCACGCAACTATTACGCTAGGAATAAATAACAGCCAAACGGCTAGGTTCAGGCGAAGCCAAGCAGCGTTTCCTTTACTCCACCATACCCTGCGAGGGCCACGTAATTCCAACTGACAAATCCACGATCGTCAAATGATGATGGCGGCTCATTTCTCCTGGATCGCTGTTCCCGAAAACGAATTCACCGGCCAATATATCTGATACCGACTTTAGGAGCACGGATTTGCTTGGTTAGCGGAGATCGAAAGCTGCGTGCCGATCTGGAATGATGAATATGTAAACGCGAGGCACGAGTCATTTCATTCGTCGAGACTTCGCCGTCTCTTTCGATCGATTGTATCAACCAGCGAAGTTTGCAACCGCGGCTCTGACGCAGCCTGCGCACAGACCCGTGCGTATGCCTACGCCCGAGATTTATTCAGCCAGCAAAGTGGAGGATCGCGACGTTTCCAGCGGCTTTTAAATCCCCACGCGTACCGATGCTTTTTTCCAGCGTCGCCCGCGGAAACCGAGCTTTTCCTCCAAGGGTGAATGACGTCTGGGGAAATCAGCGGGCGAGTGTGATACACCCTCGGAATTTAATATTAAAATGTCGGATTTGGAGAGAGCTCCGCGCCGAGCCGGACGGGAGTCCGCAGCGATCCTCGGCTTAAGGGTGTTCCCCGGCAACAAGCATTCTTGGAATTTATCTTTCGCTGTTTGTATTCGTTATGTTTCGAGCTTTCCGCCGGCTAAGAGAGCCTGGAGAGTTTGTACTTTTCTCTCCCTCTCATTTTCTCGTTATTCACTGGAGCCCCGGTGTACCCTTTTGGTCTTCTTAACTTTCCCGCGTCTCTCCTCCTTCGTTACGTTCGTTTCTTTGCGAATATCTCCATCCACCGTCGCCCCCTCTCTCACTCGATCCCCACCCCGCCCTCCATCCGCAGGAAAATCCGAGAAGACGCTTATTTCTTCGGCTTTGATCAAACGTCGCGCCCCGGCGCGAGGTACCTGAAGTCGCGGGAACGACCGGAGAAGTCGTCTGCGTCGGCCTCCGTTCCCACGGAGAAGAAACATCTTTGCCGTACTTTCGGCCAATTAAAACGTCGCGAAAGTTAAACGTGATACACGAACGGCTGGTTCGCTCGCCCCTTTCGCTATTTCACCTCGTTACGCCGATCTTTTTCCTAACGACTGCGGGCGACCCGTGGCCGCCGATCCTCGGCGGGATTCCATTCGGAAGACGCGCGAAACTTCCCGCGAGCCATTCTAACCGCGTCCTTCGCTTCTCCACATTTTCAAAGGGATTCTGAACTCTCCTGTTCCCCGGCGTCCACTCCGCGGAACGTTAAGTCGGCCGGGGAATGTGGAGCACGGTCGACAGACGGGAACGAACGCACTGGAGGACCGAAAGGGGTGAAAAAGGCGCGGAAGAACTCTTCGGCGCAAGTTACGTAGCGTCTCAAGGGTGTGCTTGAATTGCCCCGAAGGGAGACTGTGTGTGCATGGGAAACGAGCGAGGACGACACCGGCACCGTCGACGACGCTGCAACAACGGACACGGGGGAGTGGGAGGATGGTTTCTGATGACGAGTCACTGTCACGTGGGTTGGACGAGGTTAATGTTTAGTGACCGGCTGGCGATAGTTGAGAGGCGCAGGTGTAGGTAGCAGGGGTTGGAGGGCACACGAGACACCGTCACGAATTCCAACCACACAGCAGTTCTACCCTGGTTTTAGCAGTCTCCTCTCTCGTTGTCTAGTGATTGCTTGCTTTGATCTCTGTAATCATCCTGCCTCCTCCCACACCCCTTTCACCGTCCGCCGGTCGCTCGACTTAAGTTCTCGTCACCTTGTTCGGCTTCCTCTTCATCCTTTCCAGTCTGCTCATCACCCGATACGCCCGGGCCCGAGTGCTTCTTGCCAGCCACGAGAGCAATAATAACGCTCCTCGATTCGCGGTAATCAAGCCTCTCTCCACCACCCCCCCCCCCCCGCCCACCGCCTCGCACACGCTTCTGCATATCAGTAAGGTACTGTTCCTGGTACGTTCGATATTTCAAACAGTCGCCACGTATCCCTGGAATTATTGTACACGTATCTATGGTGCTCGAGCAATTTGTGCCTGGACTAGGTTAACGAGCTCTCGCTTTGAAAGAAATGCCTAGTAATTTATCCCCGGGGCTGGTGTATCCGGTTTGAAAAGAGAGGATCTCTGGAGTTGAAGTTCTTAACGATCTGTTTGAACGACAGCTGGAGGCCGGGTCCTTTCAGCGATGAGTTTCATTTATGAACCCCGAAGGGTCTCGCGGAAGTGGATGTAGGCCAGGATTGGACGCCGTCGAGCCCCGTTACGCGGGCAACGACTTATATTTATTAATTTTGCCGCTTTGTTGGCCGAGGTATAACCTTTTCCGATGCTCGACGATGCACTCGAGGCACGACAACGAGTGCATCTTTCTTTTTTCCTCCATCGAATGAAAGCGAGATCCGTGGAGGTAAAGCGAGCCTGGAAACATTCGCCCCGTTAATCGTCCATTATCGGCCACGGTGCCCGACAGCCGCGAGATTTTTGGCTCCCCGCGCGAGCCGGAACACTGAATCCCGTTCATTAGCTCCGACGCGTTATCGCCGTTTTCGGGGAACGACGATTAATTATGCAGCTTCGGTGGTTCGTTAAACGAACCGGCCGATTATTCGTATTATTACCGGTCTCGCCGTTAATTCGCGATGGATTCCCACGGTCGGTGGGGCACTTTTCGTAAATTACAGTGCCTCGGCTCTTCCTACCTGCTTATGCGCCGCTTACGGCCGCTTCTCGTTAAAATATTATTAATTAAACGCGGGGGCCGCGCGGGGCTTTCGCTCCCCGGGCGCCTAGTTAAAAGTGAGCCGCGAATAAATGAATAATTAATTAAGCCCAAGGATATGGGCAGGGTATCGAAGGTAATGGAGTGGCTTAGGAGGCGGGGGCGAAACGACAACAAAACGGTCGAAGCCGCGGCGCGTAGGAAAACACGGGCAGCGTGTAGAGGCGCGCGAATCGGCATGGGGGCCAATTTAAATGCAGATGGAGGTTTAAACGCGACCAACGGTTCGAACACATGAGACCGCCGCGCCGGCACCCTCGGAGCCACGTTCCTCTTCCCGTCTCCATCGTAATGCCACCGCTGGGATTTTAATCGCGAATTTCCACCCGTTCGCTTCCCCCTTTCCGTGTTCGCTGATCCCGACAACCCTGCTTCTTTTTCCCCCCTCCACGGTAATCGCGACATCGACGACTTCCTTCGCCCCCGTCTGCGTTCCCTTCGTTTTTACACCCCCTCCGCGCGGCACGAAATTGTCGACGGCACTGCGGACGAATCGTTGGAAACACGTATCACTGGGCGAGACGATGCCCCCCCCCCCCCCCCCGGCAGGCCGACTCCTTCGCGGGGTCCTTTTCAAACGATCCGACAAATTGAGAGGATGGACGGGTGGTTGGGGGTCATTGATTGCGGGAGGGTGGCGCAGGAGCGCGGAGGTGTCGCTTATGAATATTCAGAATTCGTGCGTGTCGTCGCTACGTGACGAATATTCGCAGGGCAGCTGACACGTACGATAGGAGGAGAGCGTGGGGAAGAAGAAGCGGGGGGACGAGGGGGGTCACAAGGGTGAAGAGACGCGAAGGGAACGGGAGGCGATGATAGGAGATAAGGGTCGCGTCTTGCCTATCGAACGTCTCGCATTACAGGATGGGGGAGCGCCGATAATCCGCTTACACTCGACAGACAGATAAACTGTTTATTATTACTACGGTTGGGTTGGCCGGCGAGCGTGCACGCGGCTCGAAACGGATCGATAGAATGCTCGATATCAGTCAGTCAGTCAGTCAGTGAGCGAGTCAGCCGTTCTTGCCCGAACCCCCACGACGAGGGAGGGGGGGGGGGGCGCCATAAAATCCATTTTCCCGCCTCCGCGTGGGACGAGATTCGGCTTCGCGAACTGCTCCGAGTATTCGCCCGCGTAATCCAGTTTTATTACTTTTCAGTCAGCGCGGGGAATGGAGGAGATATTTCCCACTTATCCGGGATTATTTCGGAGTTAATATCTAACGAAGGAAAATAATGGTGGGTGCCCCTCGCGGGTTCACCGATCGTCATCGGTTATAACCCGTGGGCCGCTGTTCCCTCCGTCCCGTTCGTTTGCCTTCCCGCGGTAATCCTCGCCACGTCGGGACAAGAGTTTTTCATTCGCCTCGCGTACGCGTCTGCGGCTCGTTCAGGCTCTACCGATTTTTCCGAGCTCCTCGATCGGGGGTGCTCGGACAGCTGCATCCACGGGAATTACCATCGCCGGAGAGATAGAGGGAGACCGTGAGTGTCTGGAATCGGCGAGTGGCCGCGCCTGCATATCCTGCTCCTGCCTCCGTTATTGGTTAATCAAATAGTAGATCCTCTTGATTAGCCCCAGGATGCTCCTGGCATCTATCTAATAATACCTGCCAGATGGCCAGACAGATTTCTGTCAGGCTGCATCGGGATCTCCTGGAGCGTGTCTAATTCCGGAACAATATTGCCCGGGACCCAGCAATATCTCTGCACGCTCTCCAACCTTCTTCGCGAATCCTGTGTAGCTTAGGATTTTTAGGGAACAACTTTGTAGACTTCTCTAATCTCCTGTGTCTAAAGTCGCGCTTAGTGTATCGAGTTCAGGAGCGTAGGGTAACTCGGGGTAATATGTCACCGCAAGTAATATGCCACTTCTCAATAATTTTCTAAATAATGCACAGCTAGCGTTGCATTTGCACTAATTCCGTTCAATTTAGTGTAACTGCTAAGACCACAATAGATTTTGGCTTTTACCTTCTTCCATTTTCAGTGAATCCTGGTAAGTTATAAAAGTATCGTCTTGATCTAATTTCATACTGTAACTAGATTGCAGATTATATATTTGCGTGGACAGTTATACAAAAAATCAATAGATTATGATAAAGTATACTAACAAACGAATTTTGTAACCTCTCGCACATGCGTTGAATTTATGTACTTTGTGGAGAGACTTTCAATTCTTCTTTTTATGGCTAATATGCCACATGTTTGTCGGTATAATATGCCACAAACTCATATCTCTATAACTTTTTCTATTTAATGCTATCGAGTTGTTTTTTTCGTATTAGAACCATGCCGAAGAAGTATGTACGAACTTCAAACCGTGCTGCTTGGCCAGACGAAAGTTTAAAGGAAGCCATTCGAATGGCGAAGGAGGCTCGTACTACAATATAGAACAAATTTTGAGAATGTAGGCATTTCTTATAACGATTTGACTGGTGCAGAAAATGACAACTACCGTGCAATATGTGAGCTATATTATTACGATAAAAAAGGACTTAAATGTGATTGGGTAAAAACCACTTGTTGCAAAAAGTGGGTTCATGAAGACTGCGAAAAGATTGGGGACTGTTTAGTTCGTAAGAAGTAACTATATTTTCAAATATATTTTACGTTTCACTGAGTTCAAATATTTTTTGTTAGTTACTAATAGCTTGAATAGTTTAAATATTGTTGATTCTCAAAAATTTGAGTGGTTGGTTCGCTTTTCATAGCTTGTGGCATATTACCTCAGACTTTCGGGGACTTTTGTATTTGTACGTTTCTCATTGAACTATAAAGGTTACATATCTCTACTCATCGTACGTTCTAATTTACGGCATCTTTCTCCTATTTATCCCGTTTTTATTACAATTCTCTTCCTTTGGAAATTCGTTCTCTGTCCTCTATCCCCGCTTTTAAGTGTGCTGTCCGATCTTATATTCTCGTTCACTATCCGTAACACCTCTTGTCTTGTGGTTCTCTCTCTCTCTCTGTCTCTCTCTCTCTGTCTCTCTCTCTCTCTTCTGTTGTTTCGCTAGCTTTATTTCTGATTTATAATGTTTTGGGGTTAGGTTGCAAAACAGCAGATATGCTGAACCTCGCCCATTTGTCACATAATTTATGTAATTTGTGGTGAATAAAGTCGAATTATTATTATTAGTCAATACACAAAATTAGTTACACTTTCATATAGTTTTATCTTTTACCCGGTATCTACTTATACTTGCGAGATATCGCGTTTCAAAGTTAACTGTGGCATATTACCCGGAGTTACCCTATATCTACAACCCTGATCTGTCTTAATTTTCCATTCTCAGGCATTAAGCACAGAGGGAAGCAACCCCTTCAGAGCCAGTAGATCAGTCATCCAACGAACGAAAGGCCTGTGTTCACGCGGGGCATAAATTAGCGCTCGTTTTTCATCGTAAGGAATACATACCTACATATATATCCAAGTGTCACGCAAATGAGTTACGGGAGTTGGTTGGGAAGCGTGGTGATTAAATTATCCCGAGTTTATCTCTTAATAAACGCAGAGGGCCATGAAAGCGTTTTCTTCGACGTGGAGGAAACGAGGGCGTCGGCGGTGTCTCGACGCGTTACAGCGGCGATCGCAGACGTTAAGCAGAAACGTGTCTCCTTTAAAATTTATACGACCAGGCCTGCTGGTTCGCGCGCGAGCCTGCACGCGATTCTCGTGGCCGACGATGGAGTCGTAACGCGATCAGGTAATGATCGGCATCGTGATTAAATGCAGCACGGGGCTCCGTGGCGTCCCGATCTCTGTGCAGGGGAGGCTCGATATCCGCGAAACGATCGGTACTCGATGCGAGTCCTTCTACCCCTACGAAGCAGCGATCAGAAAAATCGAGGGCGTAATGGATATGTGTCACTCGACACTTGGAGAGATTACGAAGAACGCTCCCATTTCTGTTGGCAGAAAGACCGCGAAACTGGAACCAGATTACGAGCGGAACTAAGGGGGAGCGCGCGAGGGCAAAGGTTTAGAAGACTCGTTCATCCCTAAGCCGAATGCCCGAAAATTGCTTTCCCGTTGTACCCCCGATCGTTTTACACGGCTCGTAAAATACATCGAACGTCGTGGAAGGAAGACATAGAAGAACGGTTAGCTACTTTTGATAGAGCAATTACGAGACACTCGATACCGTCGCGAGACGAGGGGAGGCACCGTCCGACTTGGCGCCTGATTCACGGACGATGATAAAGAAAGTAACTGAGCAACGGGCAAACGAGTTAAGCTGGCACATGCGCGCGCGGCGAGAACGACGCGAGAAGGGAACCCCGTTTAATGGTCGAGGGCTGACAGAAATGCGATTAGACGTTCCTGACGCGAAGAAGTCCGTGATCTGGCCGCGCGGAACCTGTTGAGAGGATTCAAAGGCTTGCTTCTTTTATTCCCCTCGCGCCTCTCCTTTCGATCGGGCTTTCTTCGCTCGCTCGACAGCCGGGAGACGCTCGAGATTGGTATCCCGTGTCGCGACCGATTCATTATCCTCGCGGGAGCGGTCGCGGGGAGTCCGATTTCGTTTCGACACCCATTCCGACGCGTCGCGCCGAAAAGACGCTCGCGCGAACGCCTCCTAATTAAGTCGGGCCTTTAAGAAAGACGCTGGAGGGTTAAGCGAGCATCTCTAATTCTTCTTCCGTCCGCGAAGACGACGCCGGCCCCGCATTGTGCAAGAACGTCGAAACAAACGGCCGTGAAATATTGTGGGAGGCAGAGGAAACGGAAAAATGTGCGCGCCTTTCTTTCAGCCTAGATCCAGCTGTCTGGCCCGCGAGCTGCAGCCACTCCATGGAAATGCACGCGGGTGTAGTTGTTGTTGCAAGAAGACCACCTTAAGCGGGTGCCGCGAAGAGAAACGGAAAGGAGACGGCGGGAGGCAACAGGGGGTCGGGTCGGGGTGGGTGGTGTCTGTTGCGTCCTTTGAGTTAAGTGGTACTGTTTATTGTTTGAGCTTCAGAACGCGTGGGTCTTCATTAGCAGGAATTGCAGCGAGACTGCTCCGTGGGCGGAGCGGCGACGAATATAACAAAGAAGAAGTTGAAGAAGAAACCTGCCTACTTCCGGCGTCCCGTTAATTAATTAAATTAAGATGCTCGGTGCGCGTCCCTCTGACAATGAGATACCTCGCGCGCCTCCTAAATGGCACGGCGTTCTCCCTGAATGTCGACTAATTGCGCGATCCCAAGACACATCTTTAAAAAAAAAGCACGCGGCCGTTAGTTTCCTCATAATTGAAAAGCTCAGTGGACGTGGATCGTGAAAGACGCGAACGCCAGAAGTATCACGATTGAACGGGAAAGGGCGCAAATGATGTTTCTCCTACCGGGTTGCCCTGGTGCGCTATTTTTCATTATCCCAACGAACAAGCCCGCGGGCGAGGCGGCTCGCGCGATTAGCAATTCTTCCTCCACTCGAACCGGAGAGATGCCTCCTCGCCTTTGTGCCAGGCCAGCCCCGTTCACTATTTTTCGCACCCCCGTGGACCCCCGACTGGCTGTGAGTCAGAAGTCATACACGCGTGTGCACAGAGGGGGAGGGTTGTTCGAAATAGAGAGTGCACGGTGTACAGGCTGATTTCGGCTGTGCCACGGCGCCCCATCATTTGAGTTATGGCATCCATAACTAGCACCTACGTCTTTCATTAACCCCGCCATTGTCGCGTGTACTGCGACCGCGTCGTTAAAGGGGGGGGACCGAAAGATCTAGTCGCGAGGGCCGGGTAAGAGACGCCTATTTGTTTTTGCTCCGTTCGTATTTGCCTGCCATATGTCCCACTTATCCTGGCTCCGTGGGTCGAACAGCCTGGCTCGTACGCTCCGCCGATCGATTCCCCTTTGTCTCCCGATTTTCGCCGGAATCCTTCGGCCCGGAGGATAAAGAGACTCGAGCTGGCCGCGCCACCCCTGTTTCCACGGCAAACAACATCAATCATGATCGCGGTATTTAGATATTAGATACATCGCGACACCTTGGCTAATGGATAAGATCCGAACCGATTGGGGATCACGCGAGGAGCGCATCAGCGTGCGAACATCTGCTCTGAAACGCATCGCGCCCCGCGTACCCTCGAAGCTTCGTTTATTTTCTCGTCGTCTTCTCCTAGAGGCGAGCGTAAAATATCCGTGGGAGGATCGGAATTAATCGTGGCCCCTCGTACCGATACGATTAAAAAGACGGCCATCCCACCTGCGCGGGATATCGGGGTAGTTGGTTGCAATTCCAGGGGCGTATTTTTGTCCCTTTTCTCTAGGGGTTTTCCACAACTGTTGGCCGGTCGGGCGTTTATTAAAATGTTTATTCGACGACGTTGAAACCTACCCTCTCTCCGTGTACACGGGTCCTCCACCGGACTCACGTTCCTCAGCGCGAGCGTTCCGAACTGCCATAGTTTTACGCGCACTGCCTGCAGCTCGGAGCCGTTAAAACTAAAAAAAAAATACGCCCGTAGAAAAAATACGGGCGGCACGCAGCGCCGGGAGTAACTTTTTCCCCGCCGGCGGTGAATTATTCCTTTACCTTGCGTTCTCCATCGTTAGTGCGTAGTTTTTTCGCCGATATGGCCGGATGCGTCGTAGGGTGAACGCGGGGCGCCACCCTCCCGTCGGCTAGCGGCGTGCACTGTAAAAAATTCACCGAAACCTGGTTCCGAAAATTCGTCATTCTGGCGGCGGGTCCGCGGAGGTTTATCGAAAATTAATAGAGGCCGGTATTGTCCGGCGGTGGGGGTTTGACAAAAATGTCGCTTTTCAGCGGACTGGTGTCCTGCCGTGGATTTATAATAAATGGAGGGCCGTCGAAACATCGTTCCGCGGTTTAGCCGCGGTGCCCGATTTTAAAAAGCGACGGAAGAGGAAGAGTAACGAGGGCGACGGCGCGAGGGTGTCGCTATGAGAAACCGCTCGTATTTTTAGCGCGACCCGCTCGCATCTGGGTGGCCCCAACTGCTTTTTAGTGTCTACTAAACACCGCCCAAAGATAAACTAATTTGTCCCGAATTTATAAAGTCCGCCTGCCCCTCTCGCTTCACCGTTGGAAATGATACATGGCTCGTTTATACATCTAAACAAACACCGATTAAATCACAGACGCTCGGGTAAATATGGTCGTGGTGTGTTTGCTGTGGTCCCATAATTGTGATCAAAGTCGATTAATGTAACTACTGTACAGGATTTTGATAATTTGTGGATTCATTGGCTACCAGATACCCTCGGTGGATGAACTTCATTTTCTTTTCATAAGGAGAGAACCTCTTCCTATGAACTTTGAGGCGTGCTTTCACTAGGGTGTAACGAAATATAGGGGCAAAATTTTTATTTTATTATTCATGACTTCTAATAGTGGGTAAAAGTTGCCTTTTATAGTGGTATTTAAGCTGCCAAAGTTTGAGCGTGATCAACAAATTTTGGCAGCTTAAATACCATTATAAAAGGCAACTTTTGCCCACTGTTAGAAGTGACGAATAATAAAAAAATATTTTGTCCCTATATTTCGTTCCACCCTAGCTTTCACCTCTTAAACATACAAATGACACGCGTTTTTTTACCTTTTATGTAAAGTTAGAAAACCCTACGTGCTTCGTAAAAATCTAGAAACAGTCTAATTTATTTATTTCAATTAGAACGGCGGCACAAAAAAATAAAACTTCAGTTTTCTCGGATATTTCGAAATGCTAGATAGGACATTTTAACTAAGAAGGGCAGCATAGCAATTGGAGGCCGAGCAATTTTAAACGAGAAGCTTTACATTTTTCTAATTTACCAGCAGCGTACATTTTATCTATCAATTATTCTACCATTCTTCTATTGAAGCAGAAACTGTTCCTATGAACTTTGAGGGGTGCTTTCGCACCTTAAACATACAAATGGGCCAGAATAAGAAGACACGAATTTCTTATTTTTCGGTCCTCTAAAACATATCCAAAAACTATAACAATTGAAGGCCAAGCAATTCTAGACCAGGAGCTTTACATTTTTCTAATTTACCAGCAGCTTAGATTTCATCTATCGATTCTACCATTCTTCTATTAAAGTAGAAACTGGTATCAGTTTCGTGGCTCGCGTCGATTTTGCAATGATGCGATCCAGCGAAATTCACGGTTCCGCTATGGTGCGCTGTATACACGTTCCGACACGCGATATCCATGAGAAACTAGGGACTGGCTGCATGTGTTGACCACGTCGCGAGATGAGAAACTCCCGCACGCGTTTCGGTATGGCTGTGCCGCACGTACCCGTGCCGTTGCGCCGGTGATTAATAGGGATCGACAGATCGACGGTGCTGCAGCCGGCACGGAATATCGGCGATAAATTCCCGACGGCGCTGGTAACGTGCTCGCGGACAAGGAAATATTTTTCGCCGGCTGATATCTTTCTACCCTGGCGCGGGACCGTCCGTGTTTCGCGGCGCTCAACAAATGGCGCGAGCAGCGTGATACGAGCGTGACACAGATTGCTTCGTTAACTGTTCCATTGAAGGGAATTAATCGATCGAGTCGCCACCGCGTATCGAGTCGAATGCGAATAAATCTCACTGTTACGATATTGTAAAAGACATCAACAACTGGTGACGTCGATGCACAGTTATTCCAGTAACACATACCGATAGTTTTCGGACTGCTAGAGACATTGTACTATCGTCAACGTATACACAAGTATTCCCATGGAAAGCAAGCATTCGCCTCAGGTAAACGAGCGCCGGTGAATCCGCGTTGAAACGATCATCTCCCCCGACGAACTGCCGCGTGAGCGGAAGCGTCGGCCGATCTCCATAATTTCAATAACGCGGCAACTTTCTCGCCAGCTTAATACACCGTGAAAATAATTACCGCCACGGAAATGGATTGCGGGGTCGATCGCGACGCGAGCTTGGGAAGAAGCCGGTATATCTCGCGTAGTACGGGGTGCCCGTACATCGACGGGATGACGGCAGGGCAGAGGGCGAGAAACAGATATCCTAGCTGCCGTCGTCGCCGTCGCGCAAGGGTGGCGATGGGGTGGCCTGGCGTGTCACCAACGATGGATGCACGAGCACGAACTTTCGTACCTTCGTACGCGATACATTGTTTGCGCGATGTACCGGCTGGAATACGTCGTTTCATTTTTCTCTGCCGCCCCCTCCCCCCACCCCACACCGAGTCCCTTCGCCCTCATCCCTGGTGGTGTCTGCACAAGTGTATTTTCCTTTATCCGTTTCCAGAGGCGGCTCGGCCCTCTGCGAACGCATTTGTCGGCCCTCGAGTAGGTGTTATTGTGTTACGGGATACAACAGCTTTCGAGATGCCTACGCTCCGGCGTACACGGATCCTGGGCAAACGTGATTATTTTTCGCAATTTGCTAAGCAGATGCCCCCATTGTGCCGCGGCTCCGCCGCGAAGCAGGAGTTTGTATTCGCCACCCCTTTTTCTCTCGCTCGCCTCCCCTGCTTCCTTTTCCTCTGACCTCCTCCTCCTCCTCCTCCTCCCCCGTCGAGCCCTCGTCTCGCCGTGCCGCGTCGCGCCGCGTCGACCAGCGACAGGATTTTTTTTTTCCTTTTCACCTGTGTATACACGTCGCCGTGCACGCGTTCCCGCGTCTATTTGCGAGCGCGCACGCCGAGCGTGCACAGAGACACCAGCCCTCCGCGATTCCTCGCGATCTCGCTCCGCCCCGCGCCGAAGGGGCGCTGGCGCTCGTCGCCCACGCGGGGGGCACGCGGAACGCGCGAATCCACGCACGCCGGGGGCTGCATATTTTAACCAACTTGCCTACGCGCATTGTCTTCCCGACGTCCCCAGCCTTGCCACGCTATACGCCGAGAAATAATGATCCGTACCCAACAGCATCCTGCTCCTCCGTCTATTCTTCGCGCGGGAGGGCAAAGCACCCGTGACAACAATGTTGCGCAACGCTCGAGAGATTGCGCGTGTCCCCGTATCCGTTTCTTGCTTCGATTGTTGTCCTCCCCCGGCGATCCTGAGGGGTGAGCGCGAGGCGGATCGCTGCGAGGCTTCTTTCGCGGGGCGCTCCTCGGTATCGTCTTTCTCTGTCCACCGAGATCATCGACGGACCAGGGGGGGTTCGTTCCTTTCGGACGGCCTCGATGTCGGTCGAATTAGGTGAAACGGGGCATCGTGGAGTAGATAATTAAAACCCACTTAGTTAGTCAAAGACAGAGAAAATAAAAGAGATAACAGTGAGAACGAATTTTTTTTTATTGGATTAAAATGATGGAAAAACAGAATTAGAACATAATTTATAATATCGTAATAGAATAATCTATTATTATTAATGATACGACAATACAAAAGTCATATATTTAAATATGTTAATATTTATTTGTTTATTTCTTCTATTTTATATATTATTTTCTTTATTATTCTTATATTAGGTACTATCCCTTTTTTTCGTGATTTTGTTCTGTGAAAAGACATTACGTTTTTTTACCATTGAGAAATTGTTTGGGATTCCATAATATATCTTGTATCGTAGCCAAGGGCCTCCACCGGGGGGGGGGGGGGGCAGTTGCCCCCTGGCTTTTGAAAAAAATCGCTTATTTTTCAAAGCTGATCTTTATTAAGTTTATACTAAAAAAGGGAATATTTTTAAATTTTAATTAAATTGGCATTATAAAATGGGTTAAAAAAGCATGAGAGGTACCTATATTTTTCTTTACCATTATCCCAATGTGCCACCCCCCCCCCCCTACCCTGGAAAAAAGTCTCGCGGCGCCCCTAACTAGGGTTGCCATGCGTAAAATCATTAATCTAGGACAGAGAGCATTAAAACCCCGGACATTTCCACTTAAAACCCGGACACATTTAATTATTTTTTATATGAGACAGTGAGAGCAATAACGGACTACATTTTGTTCGAAATTGAGTTAGTAGTAATAAAGTATTCCAATAGGATCTACTAATCATAAAATAGGGAGAAATTTTTTTTATCTAATATGGGTTGTTCCGTTGTCGCTCTCCCTGCCTCATATTAGGTACGATATCCCAAGACAAAAATTTCTGTAAATTATAGACTGTAACTGTTATCAAGAAATAAAGGTAAAATATTTATGACTTTTTGAGCGAGCAACATCGAAACCCCCGAATCACTACAGAAAATCCCCCCGGACGCCCTAAAAAAGAGAACAAATCCGGGGAAACCCGGACGGATGGCAGCCCTACCCCTGACCGGGGCCATTTTATTGAGAAGATCGGCCCTGGTCTCTCTGAATTGTATCAAAGCCCGATGGGTCGCGATCTGCTCGACGATCAGTAGACGCGATCCTTAAATTCCACGTGATCTTCTTCTCGTTCAATGGTGTCGCCTTTCCAGAGGATATTTCGTAGCCTCGGTCGGCCAGTTCGAAGACGCCCAGAAGAGAATTGCAGGTCGATTGTCCTGCATAATTGAGTGGCATTCAGGCTTAATGAGCTCATTGTACGCGCGGGGTACGGTTGATCGAAGCGTGTCGGAGGTGTATCGCTCGTCGAAGGCCTCGCCAATTCGGCTGACGTGACAGTTGAATTGCCGCTATCACGAGTCGATATACTCTGATTGTTCCAACGTGAGCCGATGGGCTTTCAGCTGGCACACCTGCTCGCGTTTTCTTCTCTCGCGTGACTTACGCGCCGGTGGACTCACTTTCTGACGCCGAGACTCGAACAAGAGGTAATAAATGTCAGTTGAAACAGTAGAATGGAACGCGATCGTGGCGCACGTCGATAGAATTAGTTCATCGATGAATTGAATATCCTGTCGGCGAAGCGGCTAGCACACCTCCGCGAAGGGAAGCGAACTTCCTTTCGTTCGCGCGACATCGCTGTCGCGACACTAATTCGAGAAACAAGATTTGCAGCGCGTCAATTTAAAGTTCATCGCTATCTAATTGATGGCAATTGACAGTGGGAAGAGCGGCACGCGAACCTCGTCGTTAATTAAGCTTTTGTTTAGCAACTCGTCTGAATATTCAGGTCGCGGGCTGCGCAGTCGCCCGATTGCTCAACGTCCCCCGTGTTGTCACGTGATTTCCATGGATTATGAAACACGTGGGACGCTAGTAGACGGACTAAAAAAATGACGGAGCAACTGCCGCGTTACGTCTTCCGCGTTCTTAACGGCGCGCGTCGCGATGAAAAATCTCCGCGAAAGTCGTTCGCGGGGCACTTGTTCCGGTAGAACGGCCCCAGTTGTGGAACCAACGAATTTCGAAGAATGGACCCCACGGGAGGGTACAAGTATCCTTCACGCCGCTTGCCTCCTGAAGAAGTTACCCTTTTCGAGTCGTCTTCACCCTCCGCCCCCACCCGCCCTTTGCGATAGATTATGTTTCCCCGAACGCATGCACGACTTTTTGCGCTTCGAGGGGCTCCGAAAGTGCGCCACCCACAAGTTTAACTCGAGTATCTTCTGAAGCCTCGCGATTACGATTCACGGTTGAGGAGGCGCGCGAGTACCTTCCGAACATCCCTTTCTCGTATCGGTGTTTCCGTTTGAACCGTAGCAACTTGGAGGAACTTGCCTCGCGGAAAGTCGTGCAATGTTCCAGGGACAATTTAGGGGAGGGCCATTTCGCTGGTTCAGGCTTTCGAGGCGCCGCCGAATTTCAACGAGAACGAAATGTATCGGAACGGAGGTGTAGGTAGGTGTCGCATCGACCGAGAAGTAGCCTTGCGAGACGGGCAGAGAATGGCGGGAAGAATTGGAATGCGAGGAGAAGGGACCACGGGCTGTCACTTTGGTGGCAGGGTGCTTTGAAAGCGCCCATTGAAATGGCTCGCGGTGGCCTGACGTGCGCGGATCATTAATTGAAATTCCGTTACGCAAATGCTACGTACACGTACGCTACCCAAGCAAGCGTTTCATCGCGTCTCGTGGCAGGCCCTCGAGCAACGGCGCGGACTAGATTCTATAGTTTTTATCGAAGTAAATTAGCGGGGGCTGCGGGGGTGGTAGGCATGCGGTTAATTAGAAACACACGCTCGCCGGCGCGGAGTTTCGCTGAGCGCGAGTGTTCTGGCAGCGCGAAACGGCAAAAATAATTGGCCAGCCAGGCAACATTGTTGGCGGCAACAGAAATCGGCGGCGCAACAGCGAGTTAATGATCTATTGGGATAAAGCGACGGTTATGAAAGTGGCGACTGTGTTGTGCGCGGCGGCTGCGAATCACGGGCACAATCGTTATTACGCGCCGAGTAATTATCGGCTGGAAAACGTTCCTGGAGGAAAATAATCGTGACGTTTAAACGATCGAATGCCGTTCGACAAAGAGCCGCGTAAACAAAGTAGCCCGGGACCGAGAGGGATTTTATTTCTGTCTCCGCGATTTTCCTCTCTCCTTTCTCCCCGGCTCCCTCTGTGCACACGTTCTGCACGGGACTTTCGGGATCGCTCTTTCGAAGTTCACCGCAATCCCTGTGATGTCTGCCTGGCCTCCCGGGCACAAGAGAGAATGGCACTTTTATGTCCCGCTTACTAATGCGTCTCGTAATAATTTCGTTTTTTTTGTCGACTACCTTTTACGCGGCTCGTTTCCCAGTCGCAATTTCTAGATCGTCCCACCCCGGCCCCCCCCCCCTACCCTTGGGAAGACCGGACGGACGTAGGGAAAGATGCGACTGAAAATCAGTCGAGGGAGGAACGAGGAAAAAAAAGCCGCCATGTTTTTGTCTGCCGGGGATCTAACAAAAGGCGACGTTTCGAATGATTCGCAGAACGCAACATGGAAGTACGGACAGAGAGGCCACGGACCGCTGGCCGGATAGCACCGACCGGACGCGTTACTCCGACCATACATCAAACAGGTGGAGGAAGAAGAAAAGCGATACCGGTGCCGCCGCCGAGGGTGCCAACCCCTATGCCCACTGCCAACAATAATCAGCAAAAGTGAGTGAACTTTTCCATCGATACACTTTCCTTAAAACCCCCTAGGCTAGATGGGCACGGATCGGCTGAAAAACTGCCGCCCGATCTTTTAGTTTCTCCAGTGAGATCCTTAATATGCTTCGTATCAGTTTCCATTGCGAGCTTTCAGCCGATATCATAGAGTTCGAGCAGCAAGTCGCGTCGAACGCGAAGGGACAGACGCCATTAAGTAAGTGGGATTAGGTGCGCGCGGAGTTTGGTCTCGACTGATTAAAGTTTACCGAGCTCCTGTCGGTCACTCCGTACTCCCTCGACCAATTTCAAGATGTGTCTCAGCTATACACACAGACTGTTTCGCGTAGTTTCCGCGCGGGGAATAGCGTGTAATTCCGCGCCCCATTCAATTACATTAAACGCCCGATCCTGGGAACGTTAGATCACGATTCCCGTGGATGGCAGTTCGCGGGATTTTAAAGTTCTTTATCCGTGGAAACGATTGTGCAGATGAGGATCGGCTGGGCAGTCGGGTACTCGCCAACGAACCGATGGGATCGATTTTTCCGATCCCGTTTGGCGAAGTGACGCACTCGGGCTCGTCCCTCGACGGAGCGCCAGCAACTTTATCTTGCGGTTTAGGGGATTTCGCTCGGGTTTCGGGATCTATCGGCCGGCAAAGCGAGGTTAGGCTTCATTAAGTACGCCACACCGGCGGAATACAGAGAGCTCGGCCCGTCTGATTAAAGTTCACGAAGCACGGGACCACCGCCGGCCACTTTGCTGATCTCTTCGGCCAATCTACTTCGACCACACGCTGCCTGCCGCCGGTACACGGATTTGCGGGGCTCTTCGCCATCCTATTAAGCACCGGTGTACGTAAACGTCGCAGTCCTCCCTGCTCGATCGTTACTCCTGCTTACAAAAGGTGGCAGCTGCTTTATTTTTTAACTGTAACACTTCGGAGCTCGTTAAATAACGCGGATTATCAGAGGCCCGTATATTATTCCCCTCGTGCGGGAGTTACTGGGCGGATGGGGACGAGTGGTACGGAGGACTGGCTGAGGCCAGTCGGACTCGTTATTCCGAGATACTCGGCTGACGTCGCGACTGCGATAGACCCGTAAAACGTGCACCGCCCGCTGCTCAAGCACTTGCCGCGCAACTTCTGTTTCGTAGCGGATTCGAGCCACGTAGAAGAGTTAACGGAGTAACCGTGCCCGCCGGGCAACTGGCGAATTCATTTCCCAGACGTCCCATATCCCGCGAGCGAGCGCGCTTTCGGCGTGTCTGTTCCTTGGAGCAGCCTCACACCGCCCGTTTAACGATTTCGATAACGCGGAAATTGGTCGCAGGCTTACGGCGCGATATTGTCGAAGTCCGATCGCCCGGGGGAAGGCTGTCTCGTGTTTCACTCGCGGGCCACGCGGATAGTCTGCTTTCGCGCGATCGTCGCGATTATATTTAAATATCGCGCGGTAAGAGGTGCGTTTAATTGTGTTGGCGAGCCCCGGCCCTCGAACGCTCGGCCGAGCTAGAATTATTACGGGCAGCGGGGCGGAGCGAGGGAAAATAAAATTCAGTAATTCAGTCTGTCGGTATCGCGGCGGTGGCGATCGATGGTCGGCTGGTTGTTCAAATTTTTAACGAGTCTCCCGCAGCACCGCGAAATTAATTACTTAACGGCTGGAGTTTTTTTCCACGGTTTGAAATGAAACCTCGCTCTCTCTCTCCATTTCCGCGGGGGTTCATTCTCCTCTGGTTTTCTCCGCGCAACGCATGCATCGGCGCCGCTTTTGTGTCGCCGGCGATACACGCGGGATACATCATTAGAGAGCGATAAGTGTCGCTACTTGTCGAACGCCCGGCGAGTAAATGATTTTTACTCCGCCGGCGCCCTCCGGCCCCTCCGGCTGGCGGCGTTAAATCGCGGACCGATACCGTCGGGCCTTGGGCGAAGCCGGGTCGACCGTGGAACTCCCCTGTACCCAATATTCCACGGTCTGCGAGGGGGCTCTTAATCCGCGGGCTCGTGGGCTAACGAGAGAAGCAGCAAAGGCGGGGCACGGAAGAAAGAGAAAGGCCGAGGGAGGAGATTAGAGATCCACAAGTTATCTCGAAAAGTGGTTTTCGCCGTTGCACGGTCGGTCGTAAGCGGCTTAGGGGCGCGTTCACGTGATTTCGGTGCGTGTCCCGCGCGACTTAATGCCACGCGGCTAAATCTGCATTCGATTAATTAAAGACTCGAGATTGCCGACGCAACGCTTTCGCCGTTTAAGAGGGGTCCAGGCGGAGGAATTTCGAAGTAGTTGCTTGGTAATTGTATCTACTTATCCATGTTCCAAGTGTCTACCAGTTGGTAGATACTCGCTTGCTTTTACGCGGCATCTGCGGCAAGGGTGCAGCGAATGCCAGTTTTACTAGGCAAGCACCAGACGAGCGAGTGGAAAGCCGCAGGTAAATGCGCTGGATTAAGATCGTTTAAATTTCATTCGCTCGGCCTAATTACCTCTCGGAGCGATCAGTCTCTCCCCCAATTCCCGCGGTTTCGAGTTCCGCCCCCGTCTTCGTGACTCTCGTTACCGGAAAATAGCCTCGCGGAGCTCCTCGTGGCTCTTCTATTTTCTTTTTTCCAGCGGGGGTCGGCCCCGATCGGCTTCCGTGAATGCTCCCCCTGAAAACCAACGGTTTCAGCGAACTACCCCTCTGTCTACATTCGAAAAAGTTTGAAGCGTAATGTCCGCGGGAAACGGAGCAATTATCCAAAATATCCGCGACCGGGGCGAATTTTTTCGACGGTGGGATTTTAATTAATTAGCGGCCCTGCACCGGCGATCCTTTGGCCGGGCGGCGTGCACGCGGCGCGCGAGCCTCTAGCCGGGCAAAGGTTCATTAGATCCTTGCACAGGCTGAAATTCTGTCGACCACAGGGCAAATAGTTCGCCCCGCGCTTTATGTAAAGCAGCGACTCTGCCTTTGTATCAAAGAGAGAGCTGCCCGTATGTATTCATTAGGCGGTATTTAGCATAGTTCCAATGAGCAACGGGGAGGCCCGTGCCCTCGTAGGTATAATGCGCGTCTCGGCGAAGCGTGTGCCCGAAGAATTGTCGATGGGAATCGGAATCACGGCGCGCGGCACCGTCCGCGTACCGCAGACGCCTGCAGCCAGGAGGTCGTGGTCCTGGACGCGGGTCGTGCGACCAAAACCGCCGTTTAATTATTCCGATTCGCCTCGTTATAAGGCTAACGTAACGCTACCTTGGCCTTCGCGGGCCCCCCCCCTTTGTGTTTGGCAAGTCACTTGAATTTCACGGGCACAGCGGAAGCGTCGGGTAGCTCCATTGCCCCGGATACCATTTCGTTCTCCGACCTTCCACACTCCTGGATGACTCTGACTCAATGGATCCCCTCGGATCTATGGGGATCGCAGGGACGATGCTAATTAACGAATATCGATAACATCGATTCTGCATTAGCCGGATGGGGTCGGAGCGAATGGAGGCCAGGACAAAGGCGGACGTCGTCGCGAACTTGGGATTTCCATCGGCTGGAAACGGTGAACTGGAGCAAACCGAAGCTTCCGAGGTAGCGCGGCTTTTGATCGCGAGATGGGAACGTTCCCGTGGTCCGTTTCGGCGAGTGGAAAAAGTTTATTCTTCAGGGTGGGTTCGTTAACGAGGCGATCGGCAGGCAGCCTTTATTACTATTTACTGGGACAAACGGAACGGAAGCTAAACTCTCGCTGTTCGCAAGCTTCGTTCCTCTCCTGTCAAAGGATCAAAGCGTCGACGGGTTTGTCCGTGGATCGCGCGCGTATTCATATTTTTTTTTTTTTTCGAGTGAGCTCATTCGGACGCGCTGCTGCCCCCGACGTAAGCCGGAAACGCGGATGAAGATAAAGAGAAAACGGCCTGGACGAGACGCAAAGGCAGGCTCGGCGACTAGATTCGAAACGCCTATGTCCGTCGGTATCGATCTTGCACGCGTCGCGACCGCTCGTTATGTAAGGTTAATCTGGAAGAGAGTCTCTTTATTTGACGTTCGATCTTTGTTCCCCTCTACGCGACTCACCCCTGCCGCCCCGGCAACCCCTCCGTCGATGGCGCGTTTCATCTTTTCAGTGTTCCTCCCTTGGCCGATACTTGCCCCTGTGTCTAATAGACTTCACTTTCCCTGTTTACTTTTAACGAGATTTGTTTTTCGCCAAGCCTCCGCACCATGATTCCGTCGACGATTTACTTGCCCGCGTCTCGAGTGCCCGAGGGCTCATTAGCGGACCGCGCGTTCTACATAATTCAACTTCGACTGCTTATGGACGGCTTTCTTTGTGATAGCTGGGCTCAGGATCCGCTCGCGTTTGATGCGCTATCTTTGGATATCAATAAGTAATCAAAGGACCTATCCTTTGGGAGATATTTGCGGTGGTATCGATTACTCACGCTCCTTGGAGCGCACGTTAGAAGGTTTTATACGTCTCCCATCATTCCACTTCCGACTCTCTCCTGTTTCAGATGTTCGTGTAAATCTTTTCTGTTGCTTCATCCGTTATAATGTCTCATAGCCCACTCTGCGATTTGGTTAGTTTGTTCCGTTTTCTGTGTTCTCTTCCTTAACTCTTCGTTTTGATTTCTTCTAAGCCGTAGCGATGTTATTATTTTATTTTATTTTATATTAAGCCTAGGTTAGTATGTCTTCTTTTCTTACATTAAAAAATTTTTTTCTTCTCTGTATTATTTATAACTAGGTTAAGTTACCGCCTTAGGTTAAGTTGTAAAACAGTCTTTGACTGAACTTCGCCTGTTGCTTGTGTCTTGTTTACCTTCTTTTGTTGTTATCTTCTGTGTGTGCAATAAAGACGCTTAATAATAATAATAATGTACGGTACACAATGGGGGAGCCCAGAATCGCATGCACCGTGGGGCAAAGGATCTCGCCGTAAAATTGTCCCCTAATCCGTTTACATTTAATATATTCATTATCGCGGGTGCACGGGCCAGGGGTCGGAGGATTTGATTTCTTGACGTGTGCAAATGCATCGGGACCGGAAGCGAGGGTGGCAGCTCGGCCTTTGACGGGAGGCTGGGTGCGCGTGCGAACTCGCAGATCTCGAAATACGTCAAGCGATTTAATGAGCCGGATTTCACGGGATCGGCGCCGAATGGGCGGGGAGGGTACGGGGATCTTCCTATGGGAACTCAGCGGCGTATGAGCCGATCGGCGGGCTACTGGGGGGCGAAACGCACGAACGAAAATGGTGAGAGGTTGGCAGCGAGGCGGGCAGGGTGCGTAGGGTGGGCGTACGCGGAAAACTGGGGTCAAAAGCCCGCAGAAATTTTCAACAAAGCCGCTCATTGTGTTCGCGAGCGGCGAAAGGGGTGCCAAGCCACGTATATAATGTTCGCGACCCACGAGCTTTCCTCTCTTTTCCTCCGCGTTTACGCACCGGTTGCACGCGTGCCTGTCGCGAAAACAGCATTGCAAGTAAACCGCTCCACCCAATTTTCACGTGCGCCTCTTTTCGTATTTTTCCGCCGCCCATCAAACCGGCCGCCCACCCCCTCCAGGGCGGGGGGGCCGTGTCGTTCGATTGTCACTCGCACGAGTCGGTCTACTTTGATACAGGCTAGCGGCCGTTTTCGATCGGGAGCACCGGTGCTCGTTCCACTCGACCAATTTGACACGCGCGATATGTATTTGCCCGCTGCTCCTGTATCGTATCGCGAGTCGAAATTAACCGTTACACCGGGGCGAGAATGCAAATAAAATCTGTTTCGAACGCTCGTGTAATCTCGCTATTTTAATTGTCAATTGGGTATCGGAATGAGAGTGGTTTCGGATGCGCGATACGTAGGTAGGTACATTTCAAATGGTATCTCTGAAAGACACTATTTGACGGATGCCCGGTGATCCGTGCGCCCTCGTCACAACCAACCCTCCAACCGCCCGGCATCGCCTATCGCTTCGAATCGACAGGCTCGCCGATTTCAACCCTTTCCGCGCTTTTCTCTCACCAACGTGCCCGTTTCCTCGCCCCGTCACCACCCTCTGTCGCGCTTTTCGGGCCTTTAGAAAGCTGTGAACGCGTGATAATCGAGAACGTCGCTTCGATTGCCGCGATCCTCGCACCTTTGTCGACTGTCGGACCGTTATGTTATAACGAGTCAGCGACGCTTAAGTTGGTTAAAGTGCCTGCTGGTTAGAGAGAGCCTCTCTCTCTCTCTCTCTCTCTCTCTCTCTCTCTCTCTCTCTCTCCCTCTCTCTCAGTCCCCCGTCGCACGAGTTTGCCACAACGTATCCGAACAGGATCATCCACTTGTCCTATCAGCCAGGCCACCCTGGCTCCTCTCTCCCCAGACGAAATAATATCAATGGCACTTTACACTAGCGTATCCTCTCCAGCTTGCCCCCCCCTTTTCACCTGCTCTCCGCCTCTGGATTATCCCAGGCATTGACGGCGCGGCAATTTAGCTCCCCGAAGGTACTACACGATTCCCGCGGAGCCGCGGTGGCACTGTCTGCGACGTTATCGAGGAACAAGATCGATCGTGTCGAAAAAAGGCCGAGAGATTTATTCGCGACAAGACCCGGTATTGAGATCTCACGTATCTGAACGTTGTGCAACTCATTTCACCGTAATTAGCATAATTGAATCGATTGGAGATTTATAGGCCGGATCGACGATCCTGTTTTATCGGCGCGCGATATATACCGTGTGTCGTGATTAGAAGTAACGTCGTCTCTCGATCTGGTGGTAGGCCGCGGAAGCATCGACGTCGGGACGCCTGCCGGTTCCAGGCGTCCCCGCTGGTAGGCGCCACTCTACCGTTGGGGGGTTGCAGTGGCTGATTTCAGCCCCTAGCTGCTCGCTGGCGAACTTGCCCGCTGTGTCTCTGAACTCTATGGAAGCTGCATCGAATTTCAGATCTTCTCTCTCTTGGAACTCTCTTTGCCAATCGAGGGGGTTAAAATAGGGGGTAAAATGTGCCGTTATCTCTAAGAATCAATTAAAACCATATTATCCCGCTATTCTCTCAAACAGGCTGGTTAAACATGTCCCAAAAATGGATCCTTCATCTCTGCTGCCTAATATACAAACTCCTTTCCACACAAACACCTCGTTACCTTTGTGACCTAATCCCCTACAACGCTGACTTCCACTCCTCTAACTCCTGCCAGACGAGAAGACAATTCAGTCTTTCCACTCCTACTTTTCACTCCGCAAAATTCTCCGGCTCTTTTTCCTTTACTGCATCTAATTTTTATAATCTTCTTCCCGATGCTATCCGATCACTCCCCACTCTTTACGCTTTCAAAAATGCTACCAAAGCTTTCCTCCTTAATCATCCACTTATGACATAGCCCTGACCGGGATGATATGATCTACCGCTGATTCGTTCATTTAATTGTTTTATTTTGATACTCCGCCCCCCTCTTATTCTTGTTCCCTCTTCTTTTCCGATTCTATTTTGGGTTAGGCATAATAACAGCTGCGCTGAGCCTCGCCCATTCTGGACTTTGCGTTTCTAATTCAACTGCGTTGTAACTTATATTTAAAAAGAATAAAGACGACTTATTATTATTATTATAAAACCATGGTCTACTTCTCTTCCAAATCGCGTAGCTCTCAACTGACCCACTTCTAACGAATCGACGTAGCAACTCCAAGTGCACCCCGTACGTTTAACCGTAATAGATGCGTGTACTACTAGGAATACACGAATCAGCTGATCGATCGACCAGGCGACGTATGAATTCCGCATTTCTAATTTGCCAGCCGGCTGCTTTAGCCAATTGAGCCGTCCAGCGCGTCGACAGCTTCTTTTTCCCCGCAGCCTAATGCACCCGATGCACTCGCCTATCCGTTAACATTATTCGAGCTGCACTCGTCTATTACGAAGCCGGCCCAGCGTCGACGGCGAATTACCAGAGGCTCGTCGAGGCGTTGATGGACGCATCCAGACGTCGCGGCGGAACGCGAATTTATGACTCTCAATCTCCGTTCGGTAGTTATTCTCTTAGGCTCGCTCAGACGATAGTCGAAGCGCGGCTGGCAGCATCGCGTCGCAATTATCCGCATGGTGAATAGTTTATCAGGCGTGGGTCGTTAACCTAATGGAAACGGCGTTAAGGCGAGGATCGATATGGTGCACTTCGTCGCCGACATCCTTCTGCGAGGCCAATCGCGAGAAAACGGCCACGGCGCGGGGGAGGGCGGGGGAGGCGAGGCGAAATCCGCGGCGGCTCTAATAGCGCGTGAATACATTTAATGGAGCCATTTGAATTATAATGGTCGATCGGTAGAAAGAGGAAGAGAGAGATAGAGAGAGAGAGAGAGAGAGAGAGAGAGAGAGGGGGAGAGAGAGAGAGAGAGAGAGGGACCAGCTCCGATTGGCAGTTGCCATCCGAGAGATCTCGACTTGTTTCTCGCTGCCTAATCTTTTTCCGCGATTAGAAACCGGTACCAGCGACGACCTGGTCCCGTTATTGAGCCATTACCGGCTTTTAGAGTTCCCCGAGATCAGGATCCCGATTGGTGACGCGGGTGTTTTCGATCGATCTGGAAACGGGGAGCTGGCGCGTTTTCGACGTGCCCCCGCGAATCGATGGCTGACGGATGGTGTCACTGTCGAGCCACAGGATTATGATAATTCGCCCCGAGGGGATACGTGGACGCGGAAACGCGGCGGAGAGATCGATGTGCGGGCGACTTTCGCGTAAGTGTCACCGTCAGGCTACGCGGCAAGCTTTTTTTATGCCTTCGGAGAACGTTATAAAACGTCGCCGTAGGTTATTTTTTTTTATCGACGTTAATTCCGCCGGAGCGGCTTTACGACGAGGCTCGCGGTCCCCGTTGAATTCGAGATCTCTCGTCGACCTCGTAAAAACACCGAAGCCATCGTTCATCCGATTTCACGGCGATCCGGGAAGCCTGATGCTCGTTAGCCCGCGATCAAGCGGGCGGATCTCGCGCAAGATGTATCGGGAGGGATATTTCCAGGACTCGCAGCGAAGATAATCTCCGGACGAAGGCGAATCGATAACGTAAATGGACTCGGCCCGGCGCCCACCGCTGTGGGCTAGAATGGTCGTTAACGGCGTCGAACATAATTATTTATAATTTATTTAATATCCATGTTTTAACGATGTTAATTAGACGGGAAGGGGCGCCCAGCATCGTCGCCTCGGCGTAATCACCCCTCGGGACTCCGCGCTCGAATCTCTGCCGACCTTTAAAACACACTCCCCCGCACCCTTCTTCCCCCCCCCCCTGGTGACTTGATAATGACTTCGTTCCACCTCGGCACCGTGACAATTGCTGCCGGTTACCATGCTTTCAGCGCTCGTCTCGAAGACGCTTCTTTTACCCCGTGACTTCATCATCGCGGTCGTTACGTAGGTGTATCATCTCCGGCGCGTATGTTAGCAGAGATGCAAGGTCCTCTTCGCGCGCTCGCGATCCGCGATATCGCGACGGTGGAACACGAGCTGTGGCACGTCTTCGAATGATGCGCCGCTCGTCGCAATGAAGCTCTGCCTCTGTTAATACGTGCAATTTAAGGAACATCGACGGAACACGTCACCCTCGCGCGAGCTGGGGACGGTCCTCAATTTCCGACGTACACTAAGATCGCGTGTTTATTTCGATGAGCAAGTAACGAGACGTCGTGAAATTCACGCGAGCCCTCGAGAACGCGCCATCAACGCCCGCCGCTCGTCTTAGTTATCTATAATGACGGTAAATTACCATCCCTATCTGCCGTGACTCCGTGACTTGGCTGAGGAACGACGAGGAACACGGACGCGTGGGTGGCTGAGGTAACCCGTAACCGTGGGTCCTTCGCGTTCGACTCCTCTCTCGATGTTCGACCGGGATCCAACAGCCACCTCGGCGAACGATCGCGGAGGGAGTTTTGCACGCTTGTCTGTTAAATCGTCAAATGATCCCCTATGAATAATCGATAACTGTGTTTCGTCAGCGTTTACCTAGCTCGGTGGGTGAGCAGGTGGGTGGCGGACATGGACGACGAGATTATCCTAGCCAGGGTCGGACGTCCAGTTCCTTGCGGGCTGAAATTTTTTCGAATTTAAGTTGCGAAATAGAAAATGGATGCTCAAGGGGGTTTTGGTGTAGCGGTGAGGGGGTGACGCGGAACAGGACTCGGAGAAAAGCGAGCTAATATTCGACGACGCGAAGGCTGGGGTAACTCGGAGAAAGTTCTAAAGTGTGACTGAAAACACTTATTTGCGTGGAGCTGGCAGGGATCGTTTCGCGTTACAACGCGATAGCCTCCTATCCCCTCCCGTCGTGCTGCGCGACTGGTTGCACAAGACGTATTGTAAAATTCCGTGATTTATCTAGCGGAGCATCGACTTTCCCGCTCTCCCCGATCGAAATAAATTCCGCGCGACGGGATTCGTTACCGCCGCGTATCAGCCCGATCGGCAGAAATATTCGCGCGATCGGCTTTCGCCCGTATTTATTACGCCCCCTTTCGTTTTGTTTCTGTGGGACAGAAAACTGGATCAACCGTGTAACCCGGCGTGTACGTCCTAACGAGCGACGCGCGGTCGCGTTAAGGGAGAAAATAGACACGCGCGAGTTTATCCGTCGCGAATCCTTTCGATCCGCGAGCGTGTCTGGTTCGTTATCGGTCGCAACGCTCGGTTACATCTTTTAACGAACGTGTAACGAATGTTTTCAGCGACACGCCCCGCCGATAGCGGAGCTAATGAAATTGTTAAGACCGGTGACACGGATCGAGTTAACGAGGCGGACTTGACTCTTGAGATTAAGGACTCGCGTGCACTCTGCCGTCTGCCTTTTGCTCATTTCGGGCCGGATAAATTCCAATTTGTAACTGCGCTTTTTACCCGCTATACCTCGGCCAGCCGAGACAGTACTCCATCGTTACCAGCGGATTGCAATGGATTTCGTGGCTGTAATTCGTCGCCGCGACGGGCATCCTGCGAAAACTCAACCCCACGGCGTTTAAGGGAGAGTCGGGTAAACACGAACACGGCGTTACGCCGTTTTAATAAATAAAAACGATGTTCCTTCTCCACTAGCTAATAGTATAGATTGTATCCAACGTCGGGCAGAAAGTAATAAATATAGAACGCTCATGCTATTCAAGATAAACACAATTTATTATTTTCATCATGTTTCATGTAATATTTTGTCCATTTTCAATTGCATGTAATTACTGTTGAATTAACGATACAATTTTTTTTTTAAGTTGGAATAAAGCACTTTTTTAACAACGTTTTGTGACCAACGCGTTGCTTGAATCATGATTCTAACCTCTTAAATAAATTCTTTTTTATTTTTTGATGTCGTGGGGTAATGACGAACAAATTGGATGGGGTAACCTTTTGGATTTTGATGAAATTTTCAGCATGTATAAAACTTACTTAAATCTACAAAAGGGATTTCTGAATTTTCATTACAGGCTCAGAAAAAGAGTTTAAAAAACGACCTTTAACTATTTTTTTTTTTCGATATTCCAACCAATTGCAATTTTTTTCTGACGCACAAGAAGAGGAATTTAAAAAAATACATTCGGTATAGGTTGTAGCAATATTTTTTATGGGTTGACCATTGAAGTCGCGCTTTTTAGCACTCTGTTCGTGATTATCCCACGGCAGTCAAGTAATCACGAACACCAAAGGTTTTGCTTTTTCACTATAAAGTTGCTTATTATAATTTTTCAAAAATTCGTCACAGTACTTTATAGCTGAATAGTTTAAGTATGTTTATAAATACTAAACAAATTCATTTCCTACATAGTTTTCGTTCTGTTTGCTTTTTTGCTTAGGTGTTCGCAATTACCCCACTCTCTCTCTCTCTTACATATTTGGCCACTCGGCGACTTCCGATCCGAGCGCGTGGTCCACGATAATGTATCGATCCTGCCAGGTGCAGCGCGGTGTCGCGCGAGATATTCAAGGCAGATATACAACCAGCCATATTTCCTCGATATTGTCTTTACCGCGTTTCCGCCTGCAGTAAGGAATAATCGGGCGCGCGCGCGCGTGAGGGACACCTCTCGCCTCTTGCGTACGTAGTTTATTCGAGGAGATAATGCGCACTTTTGACCAGCCCACCACGGTAAATTATTCCTTATCTCGGGTCGCAAACTCGGCCTCTCTCGGCTGGCGAACGGCTGTCCGCGCGATGACAAACGCGCGTTTGTTCATTATTTTATCGGCGTCAAAAGCACCGTTTCGAAATCTCTTCGATCCCCCGTCACATTGTTTCGCGTCCCGCCTTTTTCCACCGGCGCCCGGTCGGCCTTCCGCGCCGATGTGGGAACGAACGACACCTTCGCGGCTGTGCGCAATAAAACCTGGCCGTCGTGCTTCTTTGCCGGATATTTATCGCCGCCGGGATTACGGCCGAGTAAATAAACCGTAAATTATCGTAAACGCGGGGACGCGTGGCCCAATCGGCGCGCCGTATCGCAGCTTCGTAAAATCGATCTGTAATTTACGCTCCTCGTCTCCTCCCGATAAAAACGTCCCGTAGCTCGGGGGGGCTTCCAGCGTCCCAGGGAGGCGAGCGTCCTGAATTCAGGCGAAACGTAGCCGCGGGAGAGGGCCAGGTGAGAAAATACCACGGGACGAAGGGAGGAAGGAGGCCACGGCGAAGAATGAGAGAGGACAGATAGAGGAGCATTGTGCCGGTTCAGCGAGGCAGCCGTGTACGACACGCGGCATCGTGCAACGGGGCTCCATGGTGTGCCCTCTCACCCGTGTGCTCGGTGTACATTGTACATCGCGCAACAGAGAAAGGGGCTGCAAGCGGGGCCTCCGAGGGAGGAAGCTCCTTCCACGTGGTGTCCGTGCGCATACAATTGGACGCGTTAATTTTTCTTCCGGCACGGTCTCCCCAGTCTATGGAACGAGCTACTCCAAAGTGGCCATTATAGATCCATTTCTTCCGTCGCGCTGTGTGTTGCGCGCTAGGAAGGTGATCGATGATCCCGTTTCATAGTCGAGGTCTTACGAATCCTCTTTTAAAGACGTTACTTTCAAAGTCCCTCGTCGTTGCATCTCGTTGAACGCGGATGCAAGGAGTAAAATGGAGCGCAGGGAAGTGGCAGGGAATGCCACCTCGCGGGGAAGAAAAATCGTCCAGGTTGTTAGAGGTCTGTTTACGGCGAGGGCAGCCGTAAATCTTGTTTGACAGTCGCGATCGTCGCTTACGGAGGCGATTCGAGCAGCCGCTGGTCGCGGGGTCTTCCCCGGAGGCGTGTTCGGGTTCATCGGTATGGATGTAACGCGCGCGGGGATCAATCCACGTGGAATGCCTACCGGCGGACCAGCCGCGTTCCAACGGTTGATGTTGATGGATAAGCGGCTCGTGGCCCGCTGATGCTCGATTTGTCATCGTACAATGGGACGTGCGCGTCGCGAGAGATAGCGCGCGTTTTTAGGTCCGCGCAACGCCATTTACAGGCCGAGGTGCCGGCGCGAAGGACACATTCCCCGGCATTGTCCTGGAGACGGGAGCCCCTGGGGCGGTGGGCAGCGTGTCCGAGTTATCTCTTTCCTCTCCTGGTCCAATTTCGGTTTCTCCATTCGATGCTGCAAGCAGGGAACCGCCGTATCTGGTCCACACAGTGCGAGACAGAAGACTCGACGGAGTATCCCTTCCAAAGAGATCGATCGAGTGCCGTTTGTTCCGTTCTGATTGTCGGAAAATCCTACTTTAAGGGAGTCGTATATTCCGTCTTGCTGCAATCAGCAACAACTTGCAGAACGGATGATCCCCTTTAAAATTAAGGGGTTGGGACACAGTAACCGGCCAAGAAAGCAGACGATTTTTAGACGACGATAATAAGAAAAGTAAACAATCGATTAATATAAGGTTTTAGTTCACTATATTATGAACTATAAGAAAAGCATATAATATTTACAAAATGGCATTTGTACGCCGTGTAATGTCTACATTTAAAATATCCTTTTTTCCGGATGGCCAACTGGTGGGCCGGATTCCGGGAAATCGGATGAACTATAACAAAAACCCCAAAAATGTCGTAAACTATAATATATTTCCGAGGTATCGACGATCCAACAATTCAATTTTTGCGAAAATTGACAAAATGGCCGATGTGTGAAAAATAATGATCAAATTTCGAGGAAAGTGTGTGACCTTTCTGTTTATATTTTGTACAATAATTAAAAAATTTGAAATGTTGCATCGTCAATGCCTAGGAAATATATTATAGTTCATGAAATTTTGGGGGATTTTTATATAATTCATCCGATTCCCCGGAATCCGGCCCACCAGTTGGCCATCCGGAAAAAAAGGACATTTTAAATGGAGAGATTGCACGGCGTACAAATGCTGTTTTGTAAATATTATACGCTTTTCTTATAGTTCATATATAGTGAACTAAAACACAAAACTTTATATTATTAATCGATTGTGAACGTTTCTTATTATCGTCGTCTAAAAATCGTCTGCTTTCTTGGCCCGTTACTGTGTCCTAACCCCTTAATAAAGGGATCTGGTTCAAGGAAGGCACTGAATATTCAATATTAATCACACTTTAACATTTAATATTATCTAAACTATGGTTAACTAGAGAGAGAGAGAGAGAGAGGTGTGATTCGTATAATGATTAGAAGCCAACTGCCTGCTCTCTCTCCGGGCACAGTCCACCCCGAAGCAAGAGGGGCGGGGGGTGTACCCTCTAGAAGACTGGTGGAGTCAAATCGTCACCGAAATACATAAACGAGGCAAGACTCTCTGGAGCCTCGTCGAATAAACAGAACCATCGACAACTGATACGAGGCGAGATTCTCGGACCTCTTAGCGTACTTAAAACGAGTTGAGTAAAATTAAATCGTGGCCTACTAAACGCAGCCACCCACGCCGCGCCATTGTTCGTTCCGGAGCCGAACACCGTTTTCCTCCCTCGAATTCCCTCCAAGTTCCTCCATTTCCTCCGTTCTTCCACGATCGTGCGAGCGTCTCCCTCGAAAGGAATCCCGCGCCGTTCGACCGGTTGGAATCCGGCGTGCGGGTGAAATATCCGAAAATTATGCCGGTAATATCTGGCAACGACACACGCGGCCTCCCGAGGGTGCGCCGCGTCACCTGCGAGAAAGGAACGAAGGAGGATGCGACAAGGAGCACCCTCGGGATCCTCCTGGCTGCCGGTACCCTCACCTCCCGCGGCGAACATTTTCATAAACTCCCTCATAAAGCATATTCGTGTACTCTGCCGCTGGTATTCGCGCGGCAGGCAACTCGCCCAGCGGCTGACATTAATTATTTCTCAGTGGAATGCGTAATGCGATTGTTTAAAACGGCACCACTCAGGCGACGCGTTTGGACGCGTCCACGGCTCTTGATGCTTAATGCTCGCCTTGAAGACAGCAGACCTTCCCTCGATCAAGCACCGGGGGGAGGAACGAGGGAACGTAAACAGTGATCGATAGGAACCGTGTCACGGAATTAATTCGCTGGTGACGAAAGAAGAAAAACGTAACGCCTCTTCCGCGGACGATCTCGTCTCGCGAGCCACCCGATGAATATGGATGAACGCGACCTTTGTTCCGTTCCCCAATTCGCGCGATCACGATCTTCGGATCTATGGTCTCTTTCACTGGTTAAGATAGCGCGATGTTGCGTGGTCGTTTATTCGTCACCACGTTGCGTTTAAAGGCGACGATCAGATAGTACCGAGTAACCGATGGTCCACCGATCTTCTCTTTATAAACTTTCGATTCTTAACGATGGTGCTTAATATTTCGTGTGCCCGTAATAGCGGGACAGCACTTAGTAACACTCGAATCGCGTCGTCGACGAACGTGTTCGAGTGGTTGCGTAAAAGTTCCCGTGAACTTCTTACGATCGTCATCCAGGGGCTATATGGATCCTGGCGGTTACGGCGGAGGGGGTGAGTCCGCTCGAACGACGTAATGAAATGTCGTGCCTAAGACGCTATTGGACGACAAGACAACGCACTTATGGGATCCACGGAGTATGAGAAGGAGAAACGTACGCACACGCGAGTCTGCGTCTGTGCGAGGGTGGCCAAACATTGGCGCGTTACGCTTGCGTTTAACAGGTTCGCGGACGTGAATGCTATAGCATTCATTTTCATGATGATACAGAATGACACGAATGCCATAGCATTCAAATCGTAAAGTCAATTATTTTGAATTTAATTGTATATAAGGTAAATGTCCCCATTACTGACCGCGTCCCCATTAGTGACCAATTATTCATTTATATTGTTTATTGCAACACAGAAAGCAAAATATCAACCAGAATGTTCAGAAATTATTATTAGAGGTATTTCGTTTATAGTTGCATACGTTATTTATGCAGCCGTACATTTATTTTTAAGTAAAGTCACATGTAAATTTTACAGACTCTAATAACGTGAGGTTATACTACAGGTATCATTAAACTGGCAAATTTTACAATAAAAATACATGGATCCATGCAGTAAGTTACTCAAATTAACTGGAAATATATACAGAATTATAAAATGATGAGAAAATATTTATTTTCTTTCATTATTGTAGCAGAGAATCGATCAATTGTAAGTTGGTCAATAAAGGGGACATCAGGTCCAATATAACTTTCACCATAATTATTGTATAAATAGTCAAATATCACTCTAAAATCAATTTGATTAAGAAACTAGAGACTTCAAAAAATATAATGATCCATACTTTATTCAAACATTGTCCTATATTATTAAAAAAAATTACTATTTCGAACCAGTCGCACTCTTAAACGGTCGCTAATGGGGACATTTACCTTAACCAGTTGAAAAATTTGATCTCTATTGTCGTGGATGCTGTAGCATTCATTGTATATAACGATTAAAACATGATAATCTGACTACCCTTATAAAATGTGTTTAATCAAAGTTCGGATATCACAACCAATTTCAAAATACAATGACTGTCAATTTTTGCACCTCGCTGAAACTTTTACTGTCCGCGAACGTGTTAATTTACCATCCCCGCTTTCCCCTTTATCTATCCAGGAGTTTGGAAAATGTTGAATTACACACTGGAACTCGGTGCATATCTCGGGGGACGTCGATTCATCTCGTTCGTTGCAAATAACGTTTCCATTGCCTCGACAACTCGCCTGGAAACAGGGAAAACGCGAGAGGGGGACGTAATACCCGAAGATCCGTCTTGGATCTGCACTGTTGCGATCTTCTATCGCGAGCATTTTCTTCTGCGGCCTGGCGAACGAGAATTCTGGGTAACGGGCGGGAAAACGACGAGAAAAGTAGTTGTCGGCGAGCGTTAACGTCTTCTCGGCCAGTGGTCCGGCCACCCCCAATGGGGAAACCATTTTCCAGCAGCGAGATTCTCTGATCCTGTCGGACAAAGGGCCGGCACTCGCCCGATACCTTGCCGAACTTTCCACGTGAAAGGAAACAGAAATCATATCGCTCCCGCTCGTGCTTATGAGGCATTACGTAAGCGGAAAATGAATCTCGAAAGGGACAACGGCGACGGAGGTGAATCGTTTCTCTTTTAAAAATGAAAATGCTCGGGATCGCGAACTCTCTTCCCAAATGTAGCGCCACTGTTTTACCAGGTGAATAATGAGGTGCATCAAGATTCGACGGCCGTTATCACCGCTGTTTAGAAGCCTATAAACCTCTCTTTAACCCCTTGCCGTACCAATTAGTAGGAGAAAATTCCGGCCAAACTGGTTTGGGACGAAATAATCGAAAACTTTGTAAACAGTGTCCATGGGAAAAGGCCTGATAGCTATGAGCTACGCTCTGTTGCGCATGCCCGCGACGAGCGGTGACGTCAAACCGATCAACGCCAAGCTGGTAAACGAACCGAATCGACGCTAGCGCCAAGGGAAACGAAACGGCGTGAACGCGAAGCCGAGCGAGTGACGCCACGCTTTCCAAATTCCAGTCGTACTTGTGGCCTAGCTTATACAATTCGAATATTAAATTATTCGAGTAGTCCCAGCCCTAGTACGTACGAATCGGTAATTATGTGTGAAGCACGCGGGTATGTGCAATGCCGTTTCGTTTCCCTTGGCGCTAGCGTCGATTCGGTTCGTTTACCAGCTTGGCGTTGATTGGTTTGACGTCACCGCTCGTCGCGGGCATGCGCAACAGAGCGTAGCTCATTGCTATCAGGCCTTTTCCCATGGACACTGTTTGTAAACAGGAATCTTTCGCGTTCATGTTTGGCCCGAATTTAATGCCACGAGTCAGACTCGTGATAACTATGCTTGGTCCAAAATTTTTACCACGACTGGGACTCGTGAAAGTATGGCAAGGGGTTAAACCACGATTCGAGCTTCACGTCGGTGGTCGTCTTTTGTAACTCTCCAGGATTCTACTACGGTTGCTCCATCGTCCTAATCGACTACGTAACGACGTTCCTTGCAAGGAGAGTATCCGCGCTTTCGTTACAATTAACCGAATTGCCAAGCAATTAATCGAGGAATGATGGTGCTCGAACGGCGGCAACCACCGTCTACAGCGCAAGCCTCCTCTCCTAGTCTGCCAGCACTTCCCCGACGTCACTCAGCTATTCACCGTCAATTTCTATCCGTCGTTTCATCATCTCGAGGCTAAAGTGTCGATCGAATTACATTATGGCTTGTAGGCCGAAGACGAGAAGGCGTTCGTTGCCATCCACCGTGCTCCCACCTAAGAAAACCCCCATTGCATATGAATATAAGTGTATTATCATAATATCGCGCCTAGGGTGGCTTCCCTTCTGCTTCGCTGCTAGGGGCCCTCGAAATCCCGCGCTGCTCCGCGGCCCGGCGGAGGGAGCCAACCCACTTTTACAAGCAGACGCGTATGGATGGAAATCCTGATAGGTGTACGTCGATGGAACGCGGGGCCTCGCTGTCTCTCGGGGAGATTGAGCAAAATAACTGCCGATTTATATATATATGGCCCGGGCGCATACTTAATGCCAAGTATGCCGGGCTTCATAATAAAAAGGATATATCGCGAGAGAAAGGTGAGACACATAGAGGGGGCTGGGTAACGTGAAAGGGATCGTTCCTTGGGTTCCTCTGTCGCGCGGCTCCTCCGTCTTTCACATGATGAATGAATCAATGGCTAATCCAATAATTTAGATCGGGGGAGAGATTGCGGGACGGTAGAAGTCGGCGGCATCGCGCGAACCTATCGCTCCCTCCGCGCACGTTTTATAAAGCCCTCTGACTGCGAGGAGCGCTGAGATACGGGAGAAAGGCTTGTCGGGGGTATACAGGTCAGCGGCGCGCGAAGGATTAATTTAATTTCCGCGTCGATACGACAGCAGATATCACGGTGGGACGGAGTGGAATAGCCGCCGTGGGGATTGATTATCTTTCTCCGCGGGAAGCAGCCGTTCGACAGCCGACAAGTCGGCCGACAATGCGATATCTACGCCGCCTCGATCGGATGTCTATATTTATCCCCGCGGCGTTGGCTCCCGGCTGGATTTGTCCGTCAATTAACGACCGTGCCTTAATTAACGCCCGGCCTCCGCGAGGCGTCCCGAGCTCGTTCAGATAAAATGTCAAAGGACGGGACTCTCTGTCTTCCCCCCGCGGGGACTCGGGGAAAGAGCCCTCCTCGGCTCTTTCACGCCCGGCGACGCAAAGTAAATTCGAGTGACCCACGGGGCGAGATGGTGCGACGAGGAGGAGACTTTTGGTCAACGATCTAACGTCTCGACGGGCGCGACTGGCCTCACGATTAGACGCGGACGGTATGCAGATAGAAGAAAGGGTTCGCCTGGACCGTGTCCTCGGCTAATGGAATAAATAAAGTAGAACGGGGAGCTGTTGCCTCGGCTGTTCCATTGTCCTGCCCTCGGCTTCGCAGGAATCGAGTTAATCGTTTTATTACGTCCTCCCGACTTCAAGCCCCTTCGAAACGATCTCGGGGAGGGACAGAGAGCCGCGAAGAAAGCTTGGATCGAACGGGGCTTAATTACGGTTAAAAAGACAACGACAGCGGACAGTTAATAAAACGCCGCTGCGAAGGATGATTCATGGGTCGCTGGAGGAAACGAGGTGTCGTTCGAGGAGCGATAGCTCGCTTATATTTCGAGGGCACTCGAGCGACACTCGATTTGTCGGGGCATTGGGCTCGCCGAGTGCCGGCTACTCGCAGCGAAGGTGATTTAACAGCTGCGCCCAAGAAACGGCGGGCAAGGACTCGCGGGGGCAAGTTTCGCGACGGGTCTAACAAGTGTCTCCCGGCCTGTCCCCCAGTCGGACTTATGCGGTGTCGCAGGTAAACATGGCGGAGGGTAAGAAAAACCGCGCGGCGACTTGGTCCCCCCTGGCCTCGGCGTTTTGCGGGCCAGCAGCGGGGCAAATCGATGGCCATTAGTTCGATAGTCGAGTTTTTAGTGGGCTCCCTCCGGCTGGCCCTCCCACACCCCGAGACCAGCCGTTGCTTCGGCTACCGGCTCGCGGAGAACAATGGGTCACAAATCACCGTGCGGAACCAGCTAAATCTCGTTTCGCGGACTGGAATGGCCGACGTAAGTCCTAACGATACGCGGAATAAAAGAAAGGCCCTTCCTTCGTCTCGTCTGCCGTCTGGCCTCGCACCTCTTTCTTTCCCCCCCGTAGGCCGCGGTCGAACCAGAATCAATCCCCCGGGACGAATAAATTCGGTGGTTTCTTTTCTGCCACGCTCGATTTCTCTTGGACCGTTCGGTTCGGTTGCGCGGAACGCCGCACTGCGGATCGAAAATGGGCCACGGCTGATAGGAACGGGCGAAGCACATTCGCCTGGCTTATCGTCCAGCCACTGGCCCATTTTCAGTTTCATCCAGCGGACAGCAGAGTGGTCGCGGTGATTACATTTTCCGCTATGTCCTCTCCCCGTTCTCTCGCGCTATTTGCTTTCCCCGAGCTAATGGAGCGAGGACCTACCGCGCGTACCGGAGGAACGTCCGAGGCTCTTTGATCGGGGATAAACGTCGGTCTCGTTGCCGAGCTTTACTGCTCGACTGACCGGCAAAACCGTGCGTCCGGGGGATCATCCTTCGCTGGGTAGAGAGACCGTGAAGTACGGGGAAAGGAACACCGTTTCGCGAAGTTCTGCGGGCGAGGCCGCCTCTCCGGAGTTCCTGGAGGATGCGAGGGAAGCCAGGGAAGAAGCTGGGAGAGGGGAAGAAGCGAGACGCCTTGGATAGGATGGTAGCAGGAGATAAAAAGTGAACGGGAGTATCCTCCGGACGATAATCGTTATCATCGACGGTCACCGGTGCTACCAACCACAACAGTGGCCCGGGAGTATCTACTTACAAGCGCGAGAGCACGATACTCGGATATTACAGATATTTCTTCGATACGGGAGGCCCGCGACGTGTGGCAGACGAAGGGTGTAGGAGCTGGAGGAGTGGAAGAAAAGGAAGAAGAGGAAGAACGGGGAGAAAAGGAAGAGAGAAAAGGGAGCGGAAAGGGTAGAGGCTGGAGAAGACGACGGTGCAGAAGCCCGAGGGCTGCTAGCGTCCCGATACGATCTGATCGCCTATTTATCATTCGCCGCGCTTACCTTCGCTACACCCTTCGTTTAGTTTTCATGGGATCTTTACCTGACGGTCTTTACCTCCTTCGCGCGTAACCACCTCTCAGAAATCGCGACGACGTGCCGTCTACACAGGGGAAAACAATCTCCCCCCCCTCCCCCCCCCTCTCTCTCTCTCTCTCTCTCTCTCTCTCACGCGAATTCCATGCACGTGTACACCGATCGCAATATTCATTCTAGCGACGTTAAGGACTGGCTGTCCCGTTGCTCTTCGAACCAATCCTACTGTGTACCTATGTGGTGGACCCGTGGGGGGTGTCGGTGTGCCCGATTCCGTAGCGATTTCGAGTTATTTCTATCGTGACTTACGCCGGGCACGCCGGTTCGTGCAATGAATACGCCACTGATACCTGGTCGAAAGGATGGGGAGGCAGAGAAGGATATATGTTTGACGACTGGACCCGATTGTATCGTATAGGAGAGCGCGGCTCGTCCAATGGCAGATCGATATCGCGGCTCTTAACGGATTTACGACCCGTCTTATCTTTCAAAGGCACCGACGACCACGCACCGCGATCCCTCTCGGATGCTATCGCTTAACGATTTCGTTCTGGACTTTACCTGTGCTCAATGCCAACGATTGTCCGACTAGGAGGGACGCGTGCGCGACCAATCGCTGGGTACGATATCGTTTAGATAGCCGATCGGCCCTTGCTACTAACGCTCGATCGCAAGTATCGCAAACTCCTTTGGAAGAGACGAGAAACGTGAGTCGGGTCCAGCATCCTCAAAAGTATCCAGCTGGTAGCATTACACTGATTCAATGAATTCTTCGCAATCCATCCTTTACATCAACGTTTCTAATATAATTTAATTTATTTAAGTATATCAACGTGATAAACGCTGTGTTATAAAAAGTACAAATCGCAGTTACACAAGCATAAAACAAATAATTAGGAAGTAAAAAAGAAGAATAATTGAAAGAAACGAAAACAGAGAAGTAAGCGTAAAAGTATCATTAATTGGGGTTGCCATACGTTCCGTATTTCACTGTTCCCGTGATATATTTTACAGAGTAAAATAAACCATTACCTACCCACTTGTTTCATGTTTTATTTATTTAGCATTTAAACGTCCCGTATCGATGTTTGGTAATTATGGCAACCCTACCATTAATGATAGTGACAAAATAGATATAACAGAATCATTGTAATAATAACAGCAGCAAACATAAAAGTTAAGGGGAATGGGAACTACGAACCGCGATCAGAGCAGAGTGATTGAAGGAATCGTAGAAATGATTGAAGAAGTTAACAGAGTTACAATAACGATTCGAAGTTATTAGAATTCGATTAAGACTACTATAATACCCATAGAGTGTTCGATGTGACTCCGGAAGGAAGAGAGTATGTGTTCTAAGACAATTTCTGTTACACTTTCCATTCACAAGGAACCTCGTCGATAGGTCCTCGATTAGGGTAATCGCCCAGTAAGGGGCTGTCCTTAAATTACACAAGGGTAATTTTGGCGATTTCTTACCCCGTCCCTCCCCCAGTATAAGAATTCGTAAGATTTGATATTGCAACCCCCTTCTTACGTAATATTTTTTACACTGAATTATTTTCAGTTATTAAAATTCTTTTAAAGGTTTATATAATTCATTTAACTCGGTTGCGGGAAATTTAAACTAACAAACTTTTCTGGAACATTAATGATAGAATTTGTATTTATTGAAAATTAGATTAAAAATATTATGTAAGACGCTGCCTGACTCTCCCCTCTCCCTTGTAAGAAAACGTAAGAATTTTCACGACCCCTCCTCCCAAAAAACCTTACGTAATTTAAAGACGACCCCTTAAACTGATTCATCGATCCCTCTCACCAACCCTCGCACATTCCTCCCCGAATGCTAGAAACGGGAATTCGAGGTCCCACAAGAAAGTCGCGCAATCCTGCGCAACAATCGCACCGCCCTCGGGCGGATCGAGTTAATATTTTCGAAATTGCCACGACCTCGTGCATCTTCCCTGGAACGATCACGAGAGCCAGCTCGAATAGCAGCGCGGAAGGGAATCGATACGAGGAAGTCGTCTCGTTACCGGGTAATAGGCCAGCATCGGGAACGTGCGAACGAGCCAGGAAGACGAGTCGATCTCTGGATGGAGCTCGTGCGCGATATCACGCGAGCTGCCGCCGACTTCCGTGGCAGCGTCTCACGGGCGAAAGTGCGCCCCCGTGGATACCGATCGGCCGATGGAAACCGCGCATTACGTTGCATTACCGGGCGCGTACTGAAGCGTAGGTACTAGAGCCTGCCGACGCGTCGCCCCTCGCACAATCGGGATCGGTTATGCCTGTGCGCCTCCGGGCCCCGATTAACGCGCTCGAGTCGCTTTTGAGCGTGGCAGGAGAGGAGCGAGAGCAACGCTTGGCACCGCGATAGACGTCGCCGCGGCTAGCAGGGTTCCAGCGCCGAATGCTCCGTCGGCGATTTACATATCGCGCATGCCGTGCTCGTCTCGGAAGCGTTTGCCCGCGCGGTGGCTCGAATTACCGCGAAAACCGAGGGTGGCTGGTAATACGCCGGCCGGGAGGAGCGGACGGAGAGGGAGGATGGCTCGATAACGGGCGCCACATTCTGCACACGGATCGCGAACGACTATCGCGGGAGCCCGCGCTCGGCTCTGGTGTTTTTGCTTCCTCGTAAATGGAGCGCCTCCCCGTGCACGCGCTCCAGACCCTGTCGATTCGTTCGATCGAGCGAGGGTGGATGTTACGGGCGAGCAGCGCGGCCGTCCTCGCGTTTTACTGCGAACGATGTATCCAGCTGCCAGCCAGACGTTGCAGCCTGGATCGCGCAATAACGTCCGCGATACGGGACCGACGATCGCCTTGGAATACGCGCGGAGGTATGCGTAGATACTTGGCTACGGTAATGAAACGACTCGTTCGCGAATAATTCGCTCGTAAAGAACACGCGATATCGGGGGCGGGGGCAGAATAATACAGAGTCGCGGACGGTAGCCGCGCGTGCCTCGCCGCTCGGCTAGCCCGGGGGAAATAAACTCGCCGACGAAATAGAGCTTTCACGTTAGCCAGACTGTCGATCGTACGTTATAAGCGTAAATCGGCGGTGATCACTGAAAGTTGCCGCGCAAGGGGTGATCGAGGGGTCGTCGCCGATTGACTTCGCTCCCACTAAATACACGGATTTACGCCTTCGCGCGGCGCACATTCTAACGCAATCGCCGTTTTATTGGTCGTGAACACGACTAGAACGTTGCCAAGAGCTGCTCCCTCTGCTCGTCTCGGGCGAGCCTCGCATACCGATCGGTCGACGAGTTATCCGACGTAACGCTCCGCTTCGTCGCTGGCGTCCGATACGTCGAATCGCCGCGGCAGAAGTTCGTATCGAGAGCGTAAATTACAAATTGGCTGCGAGATCGTGAACGATCCAGCGGCGAGACGCTCCACGGCCACTTGGCCTCGGAACGATCGTTATTCGTTAATTCCCGCTGAGGCATCGATCAGCGTTTATAGATATTTCGGGCGCCTCGGTCGTCCGCGATCCCCTGCTCGCGGTGTCGCACTCACCTGCTGCGTTAGTGGCTGCCTGTTGCCTTAACGACGCGCCGTGGACAGGTAGAGAGGCAGAGCGCCCGTTAAACTATCGAGTTTATCGCGCGGAAGATCGTAAAGTCCGCGGCGAAGGTCCTCGCGGGCCTCCTGATTCCGACGAGGCCTCTGACAGGATGAATTGTGACCGGCAACGAAATTTCGGCCGGTCCCTTTTTTTATCATCATCCCCGCGCTCGAAATAAACCGCGGCGCTCGACTTTTATCGAAGCCCCCGCTCGCCTGATTTCTTTGCCGAGTTCCTCGTCTCGACGCGGACGATTTATTATCTCGCAGTGGCTTCCTCCGGAGCCAGGCTCCCGCGCGGGACGTCGCACGCGTTCAACACCTGACGATCGCGTCAGGGATCGGCGTTCAAGTGTACCGTGAATACCCGTCCACGGACGCGTGAATTTCCCGTGAGAAATTTCGTATACGAAGGGACACCTGCGACAGCGGTCAACGCCGATGGCAAAGCGTCGAGATTTACCCGCGGACCGGGGACCCTCTAAGCCTCCAGTAGACGCGCTGCCCCGAAGATTATCTCGAAGAATGCTTGCTTTCTCGATCCTCGTGTCCGACACATTGTCCCCGGCATTCCCCCATTCCCCTCGTCCGCGGATGCGCGACTCTTGCACGGGCTGTATTATTAACTGCCACCGTTTAGATCTCGCTGCGCCAGCCAGCCGAAGGGGCGAGAACGGTGTTGCTCGCTAACCGTCACTCGTCCCGGGTGCGTTCCCGCTACCACCGTACACTTGTAGCAACGTAATTAGCCGGAGCGCTGCAGCGCGGGAACAAGTGAACGACAAAGGAAGGATTTGTAAACGCCGGGAATCCGCGGATCCGCCGCGAGACATCGAGATCAAAGAGCCACTGCGGAGCTGTTTCTGCGTCATTCTCGCCGGAAAGGGATGCGTAGTACGGTGGATTTCACGGTAGAAATCCTTGCGAATTGTTTTGCTGCTGAATGCCAGTCGAGCAATTTGTACCGAGTGACGTGTCGTTTTTCCGAGGCAAGGGTAGCTTGCTCGCTCGGGGGTTCGGGGGAACAGAAGGAGGTAGCCTTGAAGCCAACTGCTTGCGGTAAGTTGCGATAATTCGCAGGGAATAGGTGAAAGGCGGGGGGGGGGGAGGGGGGGTGCCGGCGAAAACCCCAAGGCGTCGACGCGGAGAAGGGCCAATAATTTCGTCGGTTTCCAGGGATCTTGGGCGTAATTTAGCCAAGGGCCTAAAGCGGCAGCTGCGACTCGACAGCGGCGGACGCGGGACCACGGAGTCACGATAAACTCTCATAATTCACTTACGCGATATCCTGGCCGTATAAACCCGTCGCGTCGGCTGGAGCGCGCGCCGGCAAATTCGCTATTGAATGCGAATGCCCGTTTCGTAACATTTGTATACGCGCGTGCACGATTATTCATACCTGGCCCATTGTGCCCGGCCTCGCGCGGATCTATCGTTGCGTCGTAATGCTCGCCGAGACGTACGGCAGATGGATATTTTGATACACCGCGCAGCCGGCAGAGTAATGAGCCACGCGCCCATAAAATTCCGTGTAAAAAACCTCGTGGAAAGAAGTTGTAAAAATCCAGGAAGAAGGCGGACCATTATGGCCACCGGCGATAAATAGCGGGCGACGATAAAACCAGATTAAGAGTTTACATCGCTAATAAAGACGCTTGGTATAAAGCTGGGAGGAATCTAGGTATCGGCTTCGACAGGTTGTGCGATTAGGGTCGGCGCGCTTACCGGAGAGAGCGCTCGGATTTTCAGCCGGGGAAACGGTAAATCTGAGGATTTTAAAGGGAACGTAGAATCCGAAGTCCTGCCTCTGCTGCGAGCTTAACAAACTCGCGCGATAGAGAATCTTAAACGTTCGAGGAAATGATCCGAGTGGACAGTAGAGGCGGAACTCGCTACACTGGCAGAATCCGAAAGGAAACGACGAGTAAGACGCGGTTCGTCTCGATTCGAGGCGAAAGCAATCAAGATACTCGCGAACGATAACAGTGCGGCGTAATGATCTGCCCGGGCTCGAGATGCGTGTTGTTGTCGGGCCGCCTAATTGCGAACTGTTTCGGCGCGCGACGTGCAATCTGGCATCGGGCGATGGTCGGTGACGGTGGTGATGGTGCGGTGGTCCCGCAATAGATTCGGTTTGATGCATTGCCGGAGAGCAGGAGACCGTTAATTTCGTGCCCTCCTGGCCCAGGGCGGTCCCGCGCGCGGATTGCCCTCCTCCGTCAAACGTCGTTCGCGTTAATAACTCATCGAAGTAAATAATAGCGTTTGCCAAGGCACAGCTAGGGAGACGCCACCGGTTCCCGGTTTGTCACTATCGAGATTCGGTCGCATCGATCGGTTCCTGTCGTTAATGCGTGTCCCCGTTTATCTCGTTAGTACACCTCGGCCCATCTATCTGTCATGCTGTTATGGGTCTGTGAACGGAGGACGGGATCCATAAGCCTTCGTTTGCAATACTTGTTGGGGAAACACGATGTCCATCGATAAGGGGGCAGACCACTGTAAAAAATCGGAAAAATCGATTTATCTTTTTTACATTTTCTGAAGGAGGTTCGCTTCAAGAATGCTTTCTCCAAATTTTATGAAGGAATTCGCAAAATTGACGGAGATATAGTATTTTCCACGAAGCGGTGTCAAGCGCGCGAATGAGTCGCGCGGAATTTTGAACGCTTTTTCCTCAGAATGACATTTTTCAACCGCGTCTACAGAGAAAACTATACGTCCAATTGACACGAGCAAGGGCATTTATTGTACCGAAAACCCGGCGCTATTACGTGACGATCAGTTTCTTTCAATTAACGACCTGCTTCTATTTTTTTTATAAACATTTCCCCAATTTTGTACCCCGAAAACAAGATTCTTTTTCAGCGGTCCGCCATTTTGTAATTTTTTGCGATTTTGACTCTTTTTGATTGCCACGTAATAGAGGTAGGCTTCTAGTTTTTAAATATTTTTGTCTTCTTGAATTCGGATTAACCATATGGCCTGGGCACTCTCAACGCGACGAGCACGATTTTGCCGCAGCGCATATTTTGACGAAGAGTATAGAGGAAACGGATTTATGAAGTTGATTGAAAAAATATTTTTCTTATCCTTCAATATGGGGCCGTCCTTAAATTACGTAAGAGTAATTTTGGCGATTTCTTGCCCCCTTCCTCCCCTAGTACAAGAATTCGTAAGATTTGATATTGCAACCCCCTTCGTACGTAATATTTTTTAAACTGAATTTTTTCAGATATTAAAATTCTTTTAGAGGTTTATATAATTCATTTAACTCGGTTTCGGGAAATTTAAACTAAAGCAACTTTTCTGCAACATTAATGATAGAATTTGTATTTATTGAAAATTAGGTTAAAAAATCCTCCCTCCTCGCCCTGGTAAGAAAACGTAAGAAACTCGCGACCCCCTCCCCCAAAAAGGCTTACGTAATTTAAGGACGACCCCTATGTACATTATTAACTATACTCAGCAATAAATTGATTTACCTGCGTTGTTTGGTTGAAACAAATTCCCGAAAACATCCTTACATTTCGAACCGTTACAGTGGTCTGCCCTCTTAAAGCAGGCTTTGAAACTTTGCATGTCCTGCTGCTTTTTAGAGATCACGTAGCTGTAGTTGCTCCACATTTCCAGCGCATCTATCCGACACCTTTCGCGAGTCAAGTAACGGAGCTGTTCCTCCCTCGTTGACCCCCCCATCCCGAAAAAGGAACGTCCCGATCGCTTTGATCGGCTGCGATCAACGCCCACGCTCCGACACGTTCCCAGAAACGTTTCCGATGCTCACGATCTCGCGTTCACGCGTTTGTTCCAGAAACAATGCCAACGGTGACGCCCCGCCCGCGGTCCCAGCGCAGAAGAAAGAGCCGCACGAAAACATCGCTCGGATAGCGAAGCGGTATCTCGACGATAACATGCAGCAGGCGTGGATCAATCCACGGCTAATATCAATGGTGAGTGAATACAAATGCAGTGATTATACGGTACGTTAGACGCTCGTAACCGAACGTTCTCACGTTCTCCACGCCAGGGATACATCTATCTATCCCGGCGGCGCATGGACACGCCAGCTGTAATTTCATCCGTATAACAAATTAGTTCGTACGAGGCGGTCGAATCTGGGCGAAGTCTCCGCGTTAATTTAGTCGACGGGAGGAGGTATCGACGAGGCGAGGAATTTGATTACAATACCCCCGCTGGTATTTTTCACCCTTTGCGCGGAGATTCTTCTCATTTCCGTGGCTTTCGTCCCTCCCTGCTTTTTTTCTCCAACCTTCCACGAGCCGTGAGCCGGAATTTTCTAAAATTTTCATTCTCCCTCGGTCATCTACTCCAGAACTTCGTTTATTAATCCAGACAACTACCTCGCGTCTCCGTTTCTCTATCTACATAGCCTCTCTGTAACGTTCCTCTAAAAGCGTCTAAACGGTCACGTAGATAAGTAGTCGAGCGTAACGGGTAGCCGGGCCTCGAGGATATTGCCGGGGATAAAACTCGCCCCGGGGTCGAGCTTCTCATTAATGTCGCCACTAGACTGGTGCTCGTTGGTCGGAGCAAATGGCCAGGATTAAGACGTGCGCTTGCCAGCCGTCCGATCGCGCCTTTGTACTTTGCGACGCGTACTTCGCCGCTTTCTGCTTCGCGGGCGCACCGTTTCGAAACGCTCTGCCGTGGGAATTACGGGCAACGAGCGAATCGGGTCAGGTCGACGAACGAAGGGGAATCAATCGATCGGGCTATTGGATGGAAAATTCGACGCCGGAACGTTTCGGCTCGGCGGGCCGGACTCCGCGTAGTAGCGTTATTCGGCGGACGCGGCCGCTCGTTTGCCGGATAGTTATTGAAATTCCGCCTTCCCCGCTCCACTTTATACCTGATATATTCGGATCACGGGGCGCAGCGTACGCCAGGCTCGGCCGGCGGCCGCGTTATATCGGCGTTCACGGCAGATTGGCATCCGCGCGCGTCAGACTTGGCCTGCAGACAGGTAGAACGAGTGGACGAGTCATTAAGCGAGCCAATAACAAACTCGTGATCCACATAACCCTTCGTTATGCTCGTGGCCGCTATTAGCCCGCGCGAGGCACCGGCAATCATCGCCGGCCAGGCACCGACCACTCCGCGTTTCGTAACCTGGGGATCACCGGTGCCAGGCCCTCGTTCTCCCCTTTCTTTCCTGCCCCCCCTCCCCGAGATCCTCGCTCTTCTTTCTCCTCGTTTCCATCGCCGCGACCTTACGTAACGCCATGCACGCTCTCGATAATTCGACCTGCTTGCTCGCACACCTGCGTCCCCTGCGCACAATGGCGCAATCGAGTGAATCTTTCTCCGTTCTGTCCAGGGGACACGGGATTGTGCTCGGAGCGTTGCCCGGCAGACGATCAGGCCTATTGAAGCTTGATTCGCTGGTGGCGGGATCTTTGAGGGCGTGGGAGCTCGAGGTGGTTCGTTTCGAGTCGGTTGCCCCCGATGGATCCTATTTCATTCGAATATTTTTCTAGACATCCCGCCGGGGTTGTTAACCTTTAGCCTCGAAGCGTACCTCCTAAAGTAGAAATTCGTCGGTGGAAGAATTAAAGTGGAGAGTCACGCGAACTCGATACCGAGAGATCCCGCGTTACCGTTCTCCATTGGCGAACGAGAAGCTAGTCGGCAAGGGAAGATTAACGTCCTCTCGTCAACGCGAACAACCAGATATCTGGTCGCTGTCAGCGGACGGGTTACTCCGGGAATAATGAATATTACTCTCTTCGCGTCTGTTCGCTCTGCCGTCGCGCATTTGTCAAATCGGCTTGAAACGGCTCTGTCTGTCCACGGCGAGGCCCTGCCTGCCCGTTTACGCTACCGTCGCTGCACTTGCACGCGTGTTCAACAGCTCCCCCCGGCGGCAGGATTTACGATCGTTCCACGTTACTTATAGCTGCCGGCTTTATTAGCATGATCGGCCGCTCGGAGGATAGATTACCCCGTGAAACCGGATCATCGGTCGGCCGGGCAATCCGATCGCCCGGCCGCCACGCGGCTCCGAAGGACTCGTTTCCGAGGCGTACGCACGACACGACAGTAGTCCTCGTCTTCCGTCAGGAGTCGACGATGCCATTTGTAATTTGCTACGAGGGCGCCTCGTTACGACCGGTTCGAAATTCCTACGTTTCGCTCCTCTGTTCTCAGGCTGCGCTCCGCTACTTTGATCGGCTTGCGTCGCACGGCTCGCTGGGGAAAAATGGACCGATCGTTGGCTTTGAGAGTGCACTGAGGGTCGCTGGTACATTAAACGGCGAGCGAGCGACGAATCGCTCGGAGGAAGAGACAGTGGGAAGGATATATATTTGCCCGGGCGATTAATAGCGCGGCGAGGAAAGTTAATTAAGGAACGGGCGAAACAAGATTCATTCCCAGTCTCGTCAGCCATTTAATAATCTCGAAAATTCAGACGATTAGGAGAAGTTGCGCGCACACGGGCGCCTCGAATGTACGTGTGCCTCGCACGTACGTACGTACAGATGCGGAGAGCCGTCCCGTCTATCCGGCGCGATTCCCCGAGTGCCCTGCACTCACTTCCTCTAATAACAATAATAATAAGAAGGGATGGAGGCCCGTTTTAATCAGAGGGTCTGCCTGCCTGACGTGATTAACTCGAAGAGCCCGGGGAAGACGGGAGGAGGTGCAGGCGGGAGAAAAAGGGGGAAAGAGACTTGGGGGGGGGGGTGGATGGTGCTGTCATTTTCGGTGTTTATCATATCAGCTAGGCGACGGAGGGGCTTCCTTTCGTCGCCCCGGGCGGATGGATGGGGTTGAATCTTGGATTTCACGGCCGATTTGTACCTCCGTCCCTCTTTCTCCGTCTCATTTGCATTTCGCGGCCGTGACGCGCTTACCATCTTCGCCCTTCCCCCATAGCTCAACCGTTCGAGCGCAGAAAATGCCCTTTTATTTTCATCGTGCCCGTTTTTCCGGCCCGGAGATAGCACGGGTATTACGTAATGTTAATGCACGGCCGTTGGCTTTATCGACACGGCCATAAATCGGCGGCGCGCGAGGCTCGCGCGAGAACGCCGCGAGCCAGAGACGGTAATAAGGGAAAAAGCTGGATAATTAAGTCCTGTCCGACGGGTAAATTATTCGCGGAGACGTTCGATGCACGGGCCGCGTTCGATACGTTCGACCCGCATACAGGACACGGCCGGCAGCAGAATTTGTTCTACGATCGAGACGCGGCCACGTAATAACCGTTCGCCGTCGTCCATTGTTCGCGATCTTGCCGTGGACCATTTGAAAAAGAAGACCGTAGGGTGAATGCCATTATGCGTGCTATTCAAAACGACGACGAGAGCAGCCTCGCTCGATGGAGGGGGCTAGGGGAGGGCAGGGACTTTACTTCGAAGACGTCGCTCTTCTTCCCGGAATTAAAGTCATGTCTATGGGGGTCCCGACATTGAGAACGTCCCCGCTATTTCTCTTCTCCCGGCTGGCTGCCGCCTTACCTACGTCTCGCGCTTTACTTTCGACGTCTAATTAACAAGGTTTTCCTGGGGGTTTTCATGGGGGCCTTGCCGCCGACAAGTAACTTACGAAGCGGTAAATACCGTCGCGCAACGAATCCACTCGACCCGCTTGATCTTCTCTCCCCTCGTGTCCGCTGTAGAGGCCGGGGTCGAGGCAATAGCCGGTGAATTTTTCGATAGAACACCTTTCGATCTTTCCCTTCCTACGATTCCACGGTCGGGGGGGGGGGGGGGGGAGGGATCGGGCCGGGCTTCGATGGCGCGGAAGAAACTGGTTTCTTCCGAGTGAAAAGAATCCGCCGAGTCACCCCGCGGAGAAATTACACCGCCGTTCGATGACTTCTTAAGTAGTATCGTCAGCGGTCCCTTGCCGCCTACCTTTACAGAGGATCTCCACGTAACGCTCGTTGAGATTCGCTGGATTTTTCTGGCATTTCTATTCGCCGGTGTCCGAGCTCCGTCGCGTTTTTATCGCGCTTCGAGCATAGTAAGCTCCGTTTAATCCCCGTCCACCTATACATGTATGCCCAGACGCTTATCGCACCACTGCCTCGACACGATACGGAATACGACCAAGAGTTTCCGGGGCTCTTCCACCCACTGCGCGTATCGATCGTTCCTCTTCGAGTCGAAGGTTGCGGAAACGAACGGCGTAGACGGGCCGAGGGACAGATAAGCGAAGAAGGATCGGAGGTTGGTTTAATATTCAGCTTTGTCCGGTTCATTAGCGCGGCACAAAAGTGGCTTAAAATAATTGAGTCTACGCCGAGTATAATAGCCATTCTGATGTTCCATTGTCGGCTGCCACCACGGTTTCTTGATTCGCGGCGTTATCAATGGCTGCTTATTTCCTTCATTGTCGTCCCGCGGCCGGGCCCTTTGTTTTTGTTTAATTTTTCAACCCCTCCGATATCTTTCGACCATCGCGTCGTCGACGCTCGTATACGAACCTCCCCTCCTTCGTCTGCATCGTCTGGCATTTACCAGCATCCGTCAGTCCGACGAAAAAATTCTGATTTATCATCCGCCACCGCGTGCATCCTCTCCCGATACTTTCTCCAACGCAGAATCCTCCTTTGACGGACCAGTCATTCCTGGCCGCTGATTCCCTAATCGCCAGGCTCTTTGCACGCCAACCCCTGGCTTCAACTAGAGGAAACAAGTAGAACAAAACGTTTATGGCGCGACGTAAACGTGATTGAAGCCCGTTAAGCGAAGCGTTGGTCCATCTCGGCGGGCATTAAAGGGATTCCGTTGTCCTTTCCTATCGCCTTGGTGAAAATAGACCCTCGAATTCGTCGCTGTTCCCGCGAGATAAAGGAAAAAAAAAACGGAGCAGCCTTCTCGAAACGCTGACGGGGGCTGTCCCTTGTATAATTGAATCTTTGATAGGACCGTTCCATTAGCCTGGCGGAGAACGAAGGCAAAGCCGCGTTCTTTTTAATTATCGTCCCTCGCCTGGCCGAGATACGAATTACACGTTCGAGGCGGCGCTGCTCTGGCGTTAGTGTAATTCCTCGTCGGGATGTCGCATTACCGAGCAGCCGGCAAAGAAAAACACCGGCTAGCTGCCGGGGAGCGCAGAATCCGAATCCCAAATTAAATAAAGCATTCATAAATTCTCGGCAGGGTGCACCGGGGGGGGAGTGGGGCTCGGTGGCGGCGATGGCGTGCGGGTTTACGCTTGTCTGCCCCCGAAGAAAGTACACGGAGGCGTCCTTTTAATTCCGTTGTTCAATCCCTCTGCCTCCCCCCCACCCTCGGCCACCTGCCTCTTTTTCATCCGCGGAACGTCTCCCCACCCTTTCCGCCCCATTCTTGTCTAATATTCTTATCCAGTGGCGCGGTGCCGCGGCCCGCATTTTTCGCGCTTCTTCCGGTAATATCCGGCTACTTTCCCTCCATAAACCCCCGAGTTTACGGTAAATTGGCTGGGAAGGGGATCCTTGTACCCTTTCCGGGCGATGTTTCTCTTTTCCCCGATGCTCTCTTGCAGCGAGGTGTCCCCCCTCTCTGCTTCGCGGGGCATTGTTTCGGCTACATTTTCCGCGCGACGCGCTTAAGAACGCCTGGTAAACTGTGCAGACGCAACTTCCTCCTTTTTCGCCCGATGTTTTCGAGGGGTTGTTCCTATGGGATGGCGTCAAACAGCGGGGACCGTGGTTAATCGAAAGAGGGGTTACGTTCAGAAAGGATTCGAGAGCCTCGAGAGCCTCCAATTGCTCGATTCACTTACCCGCTGGCTAGTGGGCGTTCCAAGGCACCTGGCTGCTTTGAAAAATTATCCCAGCCGGCGTGAAAAATGATTGACCGGTCCGCGGAACCATTTACCACGGTCGCAAGCCTCGTAAATCCGCGCGAGATCGACGGTGATCCGTGTCGGCGTTGTTTTGATGGCTGTAGCGGGGGTTGATTCCCGTTGACGGGCCTGGAGTTTTCGAGTAATTAATAACGAGAAGTCGTGTACATGGTACCCGAGGGGGGGGGGGGTGGCAACTTAAACCCTCGCTCGCGTCTCCTCGACGTCGAAGAACGCAGGGGTAGGGGGCGCAAACGAAACTTCCGAAGTCTCGCCGAGTGTCTCGAATGCCGCGAGGGTTCTCGTTAATATACCTTCCTGCCGCGAAGCTTCTTGCTCCCTGTTGAACTTGTCGTTGACGCGGCACGCTGACAAACGCATTTCGCGTTAACAGGCAGCCCGACGATCTGCGTCTCCGATAGCTACTTCTACCCGATTTCAGCGAAGTAAACCAACCGGGGTGGGGAAAAATGTGTTTCGCCGCGGGACCGCGAAACGAACCGCACCGTGACGCTATGATTAATGCGGCACATGCCGCGGCGCTTGGACCAACCCGATCGCCGAGAGACTTCAGCGAACCCTCGGAAAAATTGCGCGAGGAGAAGTTTCGCTCTCGATGATCCGTCCAAGTCACTTTTCAGAATCAATTACCAACACCGCTGGCAAGATGTAACGCGGAGACGGGTTCGCGGACGTCATAAACGTAGCGGCGTCATAATTCTACGGGTGGCAACCGCGTACGTGTAGATGGTCGCAGTGTATACGTTCTAGATAGTGTAAGTCCCCGAGTATAAGGGGTAATATCGTGGAGCGAGGGATACCGTCCGCAAATCCCCCTGATCCCCCTTCAATGCACAGTCTGACGTCTTAAGGTTATGGTACTTTCTCCGGGGGGAGGGGCGTCGTGATACCCTCGGTTTAATATTTATAAACCAGATATATATATATCGTCACGTAGTTGCGTCGCTCGGGCACGAAACGAACGTTGCATTCGCCTCGGCTGGGAGACGGAGCCTGGACGCGAGCGACGTCGCGTCGAGGGACGCGAGCAATCCTCTCTGATTTTATTCCCAATTATGGAAATCGCAGTGGCCCGGCGATCGGAGCGGCGCCTGGTTCCGTTTGTCGTTCCCCGTCTGGCGCGTCCTTTCAAATCGATTTCTCGATCTCTCACCCTGGCCCTCGAAATTAACGCGGCCCATTGTTCGCGAGTCGCACGCGGCCAGATAGAGGAGGGAAACCGATGGGGCGGCTACTTCAATCTCGAAGGAACGAATTTCCGCTCGGGCTGCCGCCGCGATCCCCGCGACGACGTCGATGCCGAAGGTGGCGGCGCCGGTACAGCCCTAAAAAGACTCGGGTCATTTGGCAAAGTGCTACTTTGTGTCACATAAAAAAAAGCGCCGGCGTCCCTCACCGACGCCAGTTATTTCGCAGTCAGCGTTTCCCGACGCTCGAATCCACTCCACCCCTTCTCGCAGCTCCCAGGCAGGCGAGCTATCGAACCGCGTCTCCTTCCCTCATCGCCGTTGGACCACGAACCGGCGATCCGTCGTGGATCTCTAATAAAACGCAGCGGACGGAGTGCAAGTAGCGGAGGATTTGTGTCGTCAACGAATTTGCATCGCGGAAACAAGTTCATCCATTCTCTAGATATTTTAATTGGTTCGGGAACCGATGGTTCGACTATTCCACTTTAAAGTTCCATTCTCGTGTTGCTCGAGTTAGGGAGGAAAAGTCCGCCGGCCCTCGGCGAACTGTCGTTCGAAAACAGTGAAAAGGGAAAGGAGGGCGCTGCGTCGTTGGCCTCGACAGGCAAGGATACGTGCACGCTCGAGATACCATCGGTGTCGTTCGCGCTGCAGCCCGGGATAACGCTGGAAACGGCAATAAAAGATAAGAAGACGGTTACCTGAACGAAGTTGCAATGGATCGTAAAAGATTAACTTTCACATTCCCGATTTGCATAGTAGATGGTTGGCGCGGCGCAGATAGGTATCTGCGATTTTTCCAGCCTCCGCGAACCCTCTTACGTAAATGCATCGACGCGATCGTAGCTACGGCCTGAAAGCCGATAATGAAACGTTTCCGAGGCGTCTCGGGCTATCGAACTGGAGGGGGAGCGACTTGGGCGGAATTTTTGGCCGTTCGAGCTGCGTTATTGTTGCGAGACCGTAATTACACGGCGAAAGGGGATAAGGATGAATTCGTTATCTTCTCCTCGCCCCCGCTCCCTCTGCCGCACCCTCCGCGGTGCAAAACTCCCGCGAGAGTTTTCAGAAGTTTTCCCAGCGCCGAGCAAGGGGGGGGGGTGGCGAGTGGAGGGAGCGGAAGGGAAAAAAGTCGGGGTAACAGCTTAATCGCTTCGGAAATGCATAGTGCGTAGTCCGGGCAATAAGTTATCCGTGGCAAGAGGAAAGATTGTCGGCGCTCGTCGGAGAGGGTCGGAGGAACAGGGCGAGCCGAGAGTGTATGTCGAGCCGGCGGAGTCAGGGATAAGAGGTGGAAAAGGGCGGCTGGCAAAGGGGGTAGCCCGTCGAGCGTCCGTTAATTTATGGACTTATTTTTCCCGGCGTGCGGTCGCAATTAATCCTGCGCTTTAATTGCTTCGTAACGCGGCCCCGCCGCCCACGCGAAACGATCCTTCGATTTGATTAATCGGATTCGACGGATGTCGCCGCGCGGTCCCGACGAGAACGGATGAATCATTACGTAGCCCGGAAAGAAGGAGCCTTCGCCCTTTTTCCGCTCGGCGACATTTGTCGTAACGGCGACTCGCCGGGGCGATTAGTAACTCGCCGATTAAACGGAGGAACGCCGGAGGGAAAAATCGGAATTAACGTCACTGGTGGAGGCGAACGCTGGCTGAACTGGGCGGGGGCGTAAAAACAGACTCGCAGAGGATACGGTTGCGAGGGTGCGGGTGCCGCGACCTTTTGAGGAAAAATAATCCAAATATTTAGGAGGCCAGGACGGCCCTATAAAATTCCATCAAATTCCCGACACATCCGAACCACCCTCGGTAAAACCGGCTGTAAATTAATCCACGAACGCTTTGGACGTGTCCGCAGACGCCACCCCCCCTCACCCGCCCGCCGTATCGGACATTTAAATCGTTGAAATACCAGCCAGAGACAATGGGCTAGGTTTTATGGCGAATAGCAACCGGGATACTATAAAAAATTAAAGTCCGTCGGATTTCATACTTGTATTGACAGAACCGGTGGCGGTTTTCCCGCCCTCTCGCAAACGGGACCGAAAATAATTACTCTGCTCCACGGTTGTCTGGGAAACTCCGCACCCGCGCAAAAATATTCTTTCACCGCGTTCCCCCCCCCCCCCCCCGATCTTTTTGCCCCGTTCCAAAGGGTGCGTGACAGGAATTTGTAAAAATTCGCAAAATCGCCCGTACGGTCCCAGAGGAAGTTACAGATGAACGGTACATCCTGGCGGATGGATTAACTATCGCGAGCGGCGTGACGAGAAACTGAAATATTACACTGTTCATTCAGCCATTCCGCATACCTACGAGAAGTTTCAGAGCTCCGATCCGCGACGTCAACGCGATATCGGGACTCGATAACGACATCCTCGCCGAATATAGGAGGGTTTCCACGCAGAGGTTGCCCCCCTGACCTTTATCTCGACGGCGACCCGGTCGTTCCGACTGCAATGTAACATTCTCCTCAGAAGTAACAGCCACCTAATGCATTTAACGGCCTCTGCACGGTATCGCTCGCCGTTTCACGGTCGTTTCTCTTCGACCCCGAAATTAGTGGGGCGGAAAGATACGCGATTCCCGGATATTCCCGGTAAGTAGTGGGCAACAGCCTAAATACTCGCGCGGTTCTGAAATAGTAGCGGCACGGGCTACGTCGGGGGAGAAAGAGAGGATTTACGGCCACTTTATTTCTCATCAGACGGCGAAAAAGAAAGCGCGTGAAGTAGAGGGCGGCCGAAGATCCGAGGAGGGGCACAGGGGCAGGCAAGCTGCTCTCGGCGAGCCTCGCGACCGTCTGAGTTCGCCAAAAATTTATCGCCCAATTTATTGGTCCCGCGGCTTCGTCCGTAGTTCGCCTCAATAGCTCGCGTTTCGAATGCCGTTTGCGTGCTTACAAGGCGGTGCAAGAAACTGGGCCCATTCTGTCCCGAGGAAATTGATTTCGCTTGCGAAACACTGCTAGATGGACGAGGGTTATATCTGTAAATACTTGGACACGTTTCACCTTTGAGGAGTTATACCCGTTTGAGCCCTTGGAAAATGTGTATATTTTGTGGATTTTTTTACAAGTCAACGGTTTGATCCAGATTTCCCGTTTTTTTACTATCTTTATATAGTATTATGCACTACTTAAAAAAAAGTTTCAGTTAAAAAACTATTGTTTTTCGGAAGTTACGGATACATATCCGAAAGTCTCTCGATTTTGGACGACTAAACGGTGGGCCTGAAAACAACTGTATGTCCTGTCTGAAATCAAAAGCAATAAAATCCTCTTATGAAGTATGTGAATAGCTATCGTCCAACGGGGCCGATTTTGAAAATTTTGAAAAATAAAGAAATGGTGAGAGATCAAAGGTAAAGTTATATTTTTCTACGAGAAAATGCCTCTTTTTTTCTTTATAAATAATAAACGGGGAATCGGAATAAAAAAAGCCCCGGTTGGACGATGTGGAATCTTATTACGATCCTGCATGCAAAATTGGAAGTGAATTGGTTGAACGTAGCGCGAGTTTTTAGGCCCACCGTTTAGCCGTCTAAAATCGAGAGACTTTCGAATATATATGCATAACTTCCGAAAAACAATAGTTTTTTAACTGAAACTATTTTTTTAAGTAGTTCATAATACTATGTAAAGATAGTAAAAAAGCGGGCAAACTTCATCAAGCCGTTGACTTGTAAAAAAATCCACAAAATGTACACATCTTCCGAGGGTTCAAACGGGTATACCCCCTTAAGTGCGCTTTTTGTTGAATCTGCAATGAACAGAGACAGGTTGGCGGAGACGCCAAGATTTATTCTCTCCTCGGAAGCAACGATTCCAACAATGCATCGCACAGCTGCACCGCTTCGCTCATGGCAATGCACAATAAGATCACTGTTTGCGTACATGGACGTGATTAAGTTTCTAATCGAAGGGTTCTCGATTACGCGGCCAGCCCCGTAGCCACTATCCGTTGTCGGTCCGAGAAGGAAAGAATTTATTCGTCGTAATCAGTAGGTAGGAATCCCAGTCGCCCACTCCTTTATTATTTGCTCAACGTTTAACGAACTCCGAACGTGTACGTGACAAGTATATCCGCGGCCGAGAGTAAATTTCCCCGAGATCCCGAAGGTCTGGCGTTCTGGCGTTCTGACGTTCCGCGGAACGGTAAGAACTCTCGTTTCCCCGGCTAGGTCACCTCTCCCTCATCTTATAAATCATACTTCTATTCGGTTGGTTAACCTGGGGGAGCCTTCGCCGACCCTCGCCACCCCACAGCCCGCGGCCATGTTTATGTGCCATTTGCCAGGAAAGTGAAATAATCGTCGTCGTTGCCGGTGTAGCCGTGGCCGTCAACGTTCCCGAACCTCGTTCTCGTCGTCGTTATCGTCGATCAGCCGCAGAGTTTTCTGCCGCTCTGCCCCAGGAAGGAAGGAATAATCGTCGCTGGTAATTCCCGGGAAATTCGCGGAAAATTCGCGGAAAATCCGCCCCGCTGGGCGCTCGCCCGCGGAACAGATGCATTTTACCGGCGCCGACGGTATTAAACGACACGCATTAATAAGTAATTTAATGACCACTCGCCGTGCGTTCATAATATAACGAACGGCTGGATTAGCGCATCATATTGCGGATTCATCGGGGATGACCGCGAGCGGGCGATGACGGAATTCTTCGGTGGACGCGGCGAATCGTTAAACGCGGCCGCATTAACGAGCACGGTTTCGCGCTGCGCGCGGAATATAGAGGCGCGTTATTATAAAAGTGTTAATGTTGGCCGCGGCTCGGCGGCGATATTAAAGCCGAAACGGCGTATCGGAATTCGTTGTACATAGGCCGGGCGGTTGGAACGTGCGCTGCCACGCCGCTATCGACAAAACTTTCCCGTCGCTCTCGGAATGGCCGAGAGGAGAGCGCCCAGCCCTCGGACACGATATATCGTGGTCGGATCGACGCGTGCTCGTCGGATTTCCATGTTCAGGAATTCCGTAGGAATCCGTCCGCTGTCTCATTTACCGCCGTTTCAGCCAACTATCGCCTACCCTTTTTTCCCCCCAATGCCGTTCCCGAGCCACCTTTTCTCCTTCTTCGGCTCTCCTATACGAAACGTCAAGCAACCCCCTGTTCCTCTCCGTTTCTGTTTCTTCGCCCGATCGGTTTACCCAGCCCGAGACTTATCTGGCGCGCGACACGAAGCTGGTAGAAATCGAGGGGGTGAAAGCGATATCCTGCCGTGACGAAGCAGTCGCGCGAGGGTGCGGGAATAATTTTCGACGGGCGGAACGGCCGTGAATCGATCGGCAAAATTGAATATTCTCGTTAAGAAAATATTTCCACAGGCTCGACCGCGCGGATTAAGCCGGCTTTGAATCTCAACACCCTCTCGGCTACCATCCACCCTCCGCCACGCTTTGAGCGCGAAGCCTCCACTGGTCTGACCCGTGCTTGCGCATCAGCGACACACGTTTCAGGAATTTTCAGGAGATATTCGTTTTACGATCGCATTTCTAGGTAGATTATTTTAAAATGAAACTCGTAGGTACTGAAGGGATGGATTTCACAGATGTGAAGTACAGTAATGCCTCGTTAGAATCACGACGATCGGGGCTGGCGGCGTGACAATAACGCGATGCGGACACTATTTCGTGCCGACTCTTTTGTTCTCTCTCGCACGTCTCGGAGTCTCTCACTCTCGACCGAAGGATTCCAAGAAATGGTGGGGATAGCGAGCGTGATTATAACGCATGGTAAAAACGGGACACTAACGACGAATTACTGTAGACTTCAGGAGTTACTAATCGCCGTCACTTTACTTCGGGGTGAATATAATTATCGGGATATAGAAAGCGAAGTGGACCGAAGGCATACGTTCACATAAACATGTCTCCTCGTTCCCTTATATCGAGCTCACCCCTGAACTGGCGCGCACATGTTGTCCCGTGGCCTGTATATAGGAATCTCGCAACGTTTCGAGGGTACTTGTGGCCTGCAGCGCTCCACCCTCCCGCGACCACGGACTTGACGGCTGATTGAAAAGTTAGTGCGCCCCCAATCTGGAAGATGAGTCTTCGAAATTAAATCACTGCCTTCGGCGGGGTGGGTTCGTTGGGGATCGCGCAGCGGGAACCTAACAGGGATCGTTCTGGCATTTGTCTCGTGGACCATTAGGCCAAGTTGGGGTTTGCTTCGACCAGAAACCCTAAACCTCCCTTGTCTGGCCACAAAAATGATATTCAACTGAAATAAAGTCAACCCGTTGGTTCGATGCACCGACCAACCGTACCCTCGCGTACGAGTGCGCTCGCGAGTCAATAAATCCGTTAGCTAAATCAGAAAACTTCGGTTCCGCGTCGATCCACGGTTCGCGGAAAGTTGGAGTTTCGTCGGCTGGAACGATGGACGGCTTTCCGTCCGATGACACGAGGAACCGACGACGATGATAGGTGGCGTGCGTGTCAGGGCGCAATTTGTCCGAAACGGTTTGGAATCGCGACGGAGGGGACCACCCGGGTCGATCGCATTAACGACATTTTTACGTGATAACCCGGAGAGCACGCGACCTTCCATTGAATCGGATCCCTCCTGTGAAAAAGAAGACGTGCTGGCTGGAAAAAAGCCCGCTGCGACGCATTTAGTTAATCAGATTAGAGGTGTAATTAGCGGATCCAGAAATTCGAGCGCAGGGAACGTATCGACGCGCAGCCCGGGCGAATCCCTCGGACGACGTAGTCGCGCGGCTAATTAGCGATCGCAATTCGTTAATTATACGCATTAACGAGGGCCGCGGGCATCGGGGTGGCCGTTGATGGATCCGTGGATCGCGTGGGCAAGGGAACACGCCGGTAATTAATTGTCGTGGCTGGAGAAAAAGCACGGACACTTGCCGCCGCTGCGTCTCGATGTTACTTCCGGCCGAGGAAGAAGCGCGATAATAAACAAGGAAGGAGTCCTACGTTCTTCCTCGGGACTGTCGTTCATCTTCGGGCTGTGCCGAATGCTCGCGTGCCCGCAGATCGATTTCGCGTTGATGGTCAAGAAGATTCTGCGTGGAGCAACCTAGCCACCCGAGGGAGGATTTTTCCGTTCTTCTCTCGACGATGCCGAAGGTGTCCGCGCGCGTAAAGAGGCGAGAGGATTACGGGCGCTGGGAGGGTCGCTCCTTTCCGTAATTAAAATCTTCCTCTTTCTGTATTACGTGAGAAGGAGTCGAACGGGGGCGAGAAGCACCTCGTTACAAGAGTTGTCCGCAAGGTGGGGCCCCGGCGAGAAAGGGAGGACATTCGGTGTCTCCATTATGCGAGGGTCACGCGTGTTAGGCCAACATAATATGGGACGGGGGCCCGTTCTCTTAGTTGGCGCGCACCACTCTGTCTCGAAAGGAAAACTGTCGCGATGCGAGCCGCGCGAGATGAAAAGCCGCGTTCAGACGCGGCTAGATCGCCACGGCGCGGCGCGTTCTTACGAAAACGAGAACAGAGGGAAGAAAAGGTGGGCGCGTCTTCGGGACACCGGGACAATCACGGAAGGAGCGAGCGCCCGGGCGGGGGTCGTTAAGTAAAGTAAGCTACGACCTCGTTATTTTCTTTTCGGTTAGCTGCAAGTGTGGGGACGCTGATGCAAAAGTTGTGCGCGCCTCTGTTCCACCGGGCTGCCGGCGAACGCGCGGTGATATTTTAACCGGTCAAGAATCGCGATGATGAAAGGGACACGAGAGGGCTCTCAGACCTCCGCGTACACGGGGCGAAGTATCATTCGCGGGGGAGTAGCTGGCTGCTTTCTCTATTTTCCGAGGACAGTTTTTAATAATCTCTGGCTGCACGGCGCTGGATTAGAGTGGCGGATGAAGAAGGCGGGAGAGACATTTCCCAGTGACCCCCCGCACCGTAAACGGACGCCACGTCACAGCAATCCTCAATTAAGATTTAGACCCTCGATCGGCCGAAAGTAATCGGAAGCAATCCCCTCTGTGTGGAGGGCCACGCGAGACATAAAGCATCCCAGCACCTACGGTTCTGCTAGGAGAAATCGGTCGGCGCGGCGGTTCGCAGGCGGGGCCGGAGGGGCGACCGCAGAAGGGACGGCAGCAACGTCGAACGGAAACTGCGAGCAGACCATCTCATCCGCAGTGCGCTTTAATCAATGCTAACGATCCGTTTATTATTCGAGGGGTCGAGGGAAACCGGGGAACAGGGATGACCTTTTGGCGGACTTGCGAGGGTCAGTTCCCTCCTGCAGGCCGACGAAATTGCGTTACCGCGTCCAGGCGGCGACAAACTGGCTTCGCTCAACCGACACTCAGACCCTCCCCCGTCGCCAGCCTTCAAAGGAGCACGGTCCTGTGGATTCGGATGACATCCAGCGGCGGTCGATCGGTGAAAATCGACGATAAGTCCGCGCGCTTTACGTGCCATTTGTCGAAAGTCGTCTCGGAGCGGAGGGTTGTTTTAGCGGGAAGAAAACATTAAGCGACTCCGGGAGTTTGCAGAGAATTATCCATGGAATGCTCTAGAAGCAGCTTCCGTGTGCTGGGGGGGGGGGGGGGGGGGGGGCATTCATTGGTTCATTCGAACGAGTTCCTTCGGAAGTTAGTCTTCGGGGAAGTCTATACTCGGGCGGCGAGTTGCCACGAGAAAATTGGAACGGGGCCACTCGTCCAAACGCAATTAAAGTTCCGATGCGGCTACCGCTGATTTATGGATCGTAAAGAAGATTCGTTGCTCGTCCCGATAGTTCCCTTCGTTTTATTGTAAATAGGGCCTCCACTTTGGAGCCTCCTTCCACTCCCGCTGAATTTTCTTCCCTCTGCCCCCTTGGATCCCCGCTGCACCCTTTTCTCTCTCGTCGAACGCGTTTCACGCTCGCCGTTCCACCTGCCGTGGCGGTTGCAACGGCGTCGAAACAATCGCGAACGATTATTGCCAGCGATAACGCGAACCGGCTCGCTTTTGCCGCGTAGAATCGCGCGGGGATGCGCTAACCGCGCGGCCCTGAGTGCACTCAGCGCGCGCGCGCACTTACGGAGCAGCGGGTGGCGGCGCACAAAGACGCCGCGGTTTTAATTACAATGCAATTTTCTTTGCGGCGTTCGTCCCTTTGAAATGCTGTTAGACTTCCACTCGAATACACGAAGCAATCACGTGCTCTCGTGGTCCACAGTCTCGTGGCGATGCAACGCGCCGCGACGTTTTGATCCGCGAAGATTAAAGGGAGGGGGGGGGTGGCCCCGCCCTTTTCTCTCCCTCGTGTACGCATCCCGCTGTTCCACAACCCCCTTGTAACTTTGCTGTGTCTACCGCAAGTGCGCAAATATCCCGAAGACCCGCGACTATTCCGTGTGATCGTCTTCGGCTTGGAAACCGGGGAGGAGTTGCCTCAACATCGAGCCGACCGTGCCTCCTTTGTGGAAATACCATCTTTTATAGGTCGACAAAAGGAACGAAGAACCGAGACTGCACTTGACGGGGAATGTCCGATAATGTGGGCCCATTTACCTCATACGAAGCTCGTAAATCAACCCTCCAGCCAAACATAACACGACCCTTCAAAACTACCCCATGAAATATTAATTCATCCGCGAGACGAGATCGAGAACGGTGGCCGCTATGGCTCGACAGATTTTTCTCCGGCCGCGTTGTCAGCTTCCGACTCACGCGTTAAATGACTCGATTCGGTATCGCGTTATTCCCTCGCCCCGGGGGCGATGCTTTATCACACGGTCATCGCTTCCACGCTCGTCAACTTCTCGTATACCACCCCACCCCCCCCCCCCGCCCGCCGGCCGAAATTCCGTGTAAACCCCATTTGCGATCCAATTCAGCCTGATAAATTCCAGAAAACGTGCGAGTCACCGGCGGGATGGGTATCTGGCGTGGGGAGGACGCAAGAACTATAATGGATTATCGGCCGAGGGAGGCTGATCGGTAATCGAATATCAGGCCGGGGTTAAAATCCATCAAGTCTTCCTCCTCCGTCTGTCGACGCGACAAGTTACTCCCGCCTTTCTATCCCGCAGCCATCCCGGTCTCTCCGCCGAGCTGAAGCCTCACTGTTATCTCGCGCGCGATCACGGTGTTCGCTCGAACGTTTCATTGCGCGTGCCTAATGCCGCGGTTCGTCTCTCGCGGGGCAGCAGACCTCTCTGGAAACTCGGCTTTTTACGAGGATCGAGGGGGAGGGAGGCCCTCGCCGAGGAGGAAAACGAGCCTACGAATGCCGAGTAATTTCTTTGTCGTCCTTTAGAGACGGGGCTCCCTATATAGATAAATCAAGGAGACCTCCTAAGGGTGGCGTGATTCAGCGGAGCGCTTTTGTCGCAGCCAAGTGGTCCTTCCTCTTGGCTCTGGCCCCCCCCCCCCCCCCCCCCCCCCGATACTTTATACCCTGGCCCGGGAGGAAGCCGGGAATCGAATCTCCCGCGACTCCTGGCCTAAGTATTCGCGTACAAATTCTTCCACCCTGTTCACGGCTAATGATCGACCATCTTCAGCCGTGTTTGCCTTTTTCTCCGACGCGTCGCACGCGCCGATTACCGGGGGATGATCGATGACGATGGAAAGTTGGGGCGCGCCGGGCACGGCGGAAGTGGACAGCGTTGCGAGAATGAAACATTCGTAACGTTATTGTTTGGCGACCGACGAAGCCCGCCGCGCCCGTTGCGAACGCTGACGTTCCCATCCGTCATGATGTCGTCGGGCATCCAGCAGCCTTTCAGCCCCCATAGAGGCGCCATCAGCCCCATGTGCGCGCGATGCGAGCGTAATCGTGCACCAGGTGCCTCGCTAACGTCTCTTAACGAAGGACGCAACCCCCGTCGCGCTATTCGTCCTCTCCCTTTCACCTGCCCCTTCCTCGTGTCTTCGCTTTTTTTTCTCTCCTTTCACCCGGGATAGGCAAGACACGCTCACTCGACAGCAGGGAGAGAAAGAGAGAGAGAGAGAGAGAGAGAGAGAGAGAGAGAGAGAGAGAGAGAAAGAGAGCGGAGGCTTCCCTTAACAAGCATTGAGCAACTCGCCTCGGTACTCGGGACGTAAAAGGGACTTTTTGCTTGTTAGATTGTTTGCTCTCGTCCAACGAGATGGCAGACGATTCGGTTTTTCAGCGAGGTATAACGCGTCCGTCTTCTTCGAGGAAGCTTTTTTGTCGATCCATTCCACGGCCGATCGGATCGCAGAGGTCGTGAAAGATCGTGTGATCCTTCGATAGCGTCATTAGATACCCTAGTCAAACACCAACGTAGACGGGACCGTCGAGGAGGAACAGTTTTCTCGAATAATATTTATTCGTGCCTCAAAGGTTCGCCGATCCATGGGGTTAGATCTGTGTTACGCTTTTGCTGTTGAGGATCTAATTCCTCGAGCAGCAGGGACGCGGTGTTAATTCAATCTAAAACCAGAGGCAACGAGGCTGTTTTATTCACCGAGCTTCTCGCCGATATCTCCAACAAGCGGCCCAAGTATCCGCGCGGATATCTCGCCAGATTTTACAAATCCTTTGGCCAAACAAGTGGCGAGGATCTGGCAGGTGCCATTTGCCATTGAAATCCTGCTGCCATTAGAGACGTCCGATCTAAATCCCGGTGGCATTTGCGCAACGGATTGTCGTCTTATCCACGCGTCTCTCTCCACCCTGGCCTTCTATCAGCCTTCCTCTCGCCCCCCCCCCCCCCCCACCCAGAAGCACGCACCCTCCTACCGTCCTGCTTCCTCGCGCGTTCGCCCCCGTCGGTGCATTTCGGTCCTGTTATTTCACTGGCCGTCCCTTCGGTGGCCGGTCGACCGGTTGCTCTGCCGCCACGTAGAATTTCTCGCCGAGCGTTTCCAGCGGCGAGCGTTACCCTGTTAAGATCCGCAAAGCAAACACCGCCCCGCGGATAAGAGTGTCCTTCGGGGGCCCGCCAAGGATAACAGAGACCTTTAAAAGGTTCGTGACGTCCTCACCGGCTGCTTTCTGTGCGGGCATTTTTCGAATTCGATTTGCCCGGGTTCCTCCACATTTTTCACGAACCATGGCACACTTGTCGAGCTCCATTGTTCCAGCCTGTGCCTCTGTGTTTGCTCGCTCGTCCGCGGGTCATCGTTTAGAAAAAAAAACTCTGAAATTACCACTATTTCTCGAGGGACATCCAAATTTCGCAGTTGGGACACGCTGGAGACGCTCGAAGGGCATCCAAGTTTCTTTGTCGAAGCAGCAGTCGCCGTTTCGCCGCTCGATCGTGCTCGGAGCAGCGATCTTCGACGCGGGGATTCCTTTCTCAAGAGAATAATGGGACGAGCTTGGAATATCTCGTGGAACCGATGTCAGCGAATTTCGCCCGCGACGCGGCTGAAAGGGCCAAGCTGGCGACTTCGGTTTTTCTATTTCCCGAGTGTATCGAATTTTCGCGCCCCGTTCGCGCGAACCCATAGACAGACGCACGCACGATTTCCTCTCCCATTCATCCGCGCGGCCCGTTCATTCGATTTCCAGGCTACCAACGGGCGAACGAACGTTGGATCTCCCATTGCCGACAGCGCTTTTCAATCTGACTTCATCTTGTTACGTATTCAATTAGTCCGCGAGACTTGCGCATCGCGTGGTTGCATCCTCGATCTGTTTCCCGTTGCCCCGGCAAGAGGTGGATAAAAGGGACCGGAGTGGAGCTGGCAAAAATGCGGATATAATTTGAATTTTTATCAGCGGCAGTGTATACCGAACCGCGATTCCGTCCGGAGCCGAATGAAGCAGCATTAAAGGGATTACTTAGTTGGTTGAAAAATATCGTGCGCCATTCAACCCCGGGGAAGATTGCCCGGGGTTGGAATCCTCCGCGGTTGAATCGAAAAAATCCCGCATTACCGTAATAAAACTCGTTACTCGCGTAAACCGAGCCGAAGGATTTCGTTCGCTCGTAACAACGTGCCATCGTCGAATCCACCGTGATGTAGGTACTCTGTGGTCGGGAAACATCCGTACGGTGAGGAACGCAATCTTTGTCTGATGAAAGAAAAATAGCAGGGACCAACGAGGTTGAAACGATCAGTGGAGGGTGCGATACGCACGATCATCCCTCTAATCTGTTAATTGCGTGATTTTCCATCCACGGGAATTGGGTGGTGCGGAGTTGGCAGGGTACTTAAGCGTAGCTTAAAGGAAACTCATGGTACTGCGATGAAGGTTTAAGGTTGCTAGTTGAAGATCGCCTGGTGTGCTGCGAATCTATTAGGTTCCTTGTTGATCTGCCGGCAGGGACCATATTTTGGACGTCACCAGCGTCGAATGCACTGCCGTGATCCGCGCGAGACCCCCCCGCTCAGGATTTTCGTGACGCTCCGTGCCCTCTGCTCTGGCCTCCCTCATTTTCGTAGATGCGATGACGCGAGAGAGTGCCGCGTGTCCCGCGATGATTATTCGGAGTGATCGGGGGATGGTCCCCGTCACGGGGCAAACTCGACCGTAAGAGATTGCTCGGTCTCCGCGCCTGTTCGCCCGCTTTCCTAGCCACGGCCGTTATCCACGAGTTTTCCCTTTGTCTGGCCCTTTGGTCGCTACCCCTGCGCCGTGTCAGTCAGTCAATCAGCGGAATCTAGCGGTTCTACGCGCCCTACAGAAGCCCCCGTCGCCGTCGATATTAAAAGACGTCCCTTATCCTGTTCCTGTCCGCCTTCTGCTTCGCGGCTCCCTTCGCTGAGAAATGCTAGCCCTCGCGGATGTACGCGCAGAATACTCTTGCGTACAGAAGCCCGTCGCTCTCGACATTAATAAATTTAACGGTTCCTGTGGCGTTTTTCAGCGCGGAATCGCTGTCAATGGCGAAGGGATAATTGGCGGTGTGTAAGCTCGTCGCGGCGATAAATTATCCCTGGCGTAATAAAAGGCTCGTGACGCGCGAGGCTTTGTAGCGATCTAACGGCGTATCGGCTGGGAATTGGCTGCTTTTTGTCATAATGCGCGGCTGGTTTATTCTGGAACAAAGGGCGCGACAAAACCAGCGAAGATTCTCATTCGACCGTTCAACCGACCGTCGCTAATTTGATTGTTGGGCCCGGGCTTGGGGGAGACGGGCATTGAGACAGGTCAGCCCGCTGTGAAAATCGGATACACCCGGCCCCGGTGATCTACCCCCATCCCTTTAGAGGGAGGTATGGAAAATCCAGTTATGATTCCGTGCGAGTAGAATCGTTGTGTGCTTTTGGCTGGCGGTTGGCTACGGACGACGCTCGTCACTCTCCCGTTAATACTTGTCCGGCTGGGAAATCGATTGGTAACGCGAACGATAAACTCGGTTGCGGGACAATCACGAGTGCAACGATCACCGTTGTGCGGTATCGCTCGATATTGGAGACGGTGGTTTAATTCGCGCGGTCGCAGGGTATTCTGGGTGCAGGTTGCCTGGAAGATGAACATCGACGGCTCGACGCCTGACCCCTCCACCCCGAAGCGGTGCCTTCCGTAGGATCAAAGATAAAGAAGTTATTAAAGGCGCGAAGTCGAGGCGACCGTCATTCTGCATCTGGAAATTTAATCTTCCCACGGTTCGCGCAGACAGAGACCACCTATTCTTCGTTCAACTCCCTTTGCGATTTAGAGAGCCACCGTCGAATATGGTTGTAATGAAACGGCCGGTCGCTTCTTTCTCGATAATATTTGTCACGGCTCGCTGCGCCCACCCCCACGAGCTTAGCGAGCGGAATGAAGTTTGTTACCTGCCTTTATTTCGTGTTTGGATGCGGAACTTTGTTCCGGGCGCGTTTGCTCGGTAACCAAGGACCCCGGTGGCGAGACCAGACGACCATCTACGTACTGCCAACTCCTCCCACCCTTCTCTCTCTCCTTCTCTTCTCTCTTCACCCTCTTTCTTCCTCCCTCTCTCTTATCCTTTTGTCTTCCTCCTCCGACTAGTTCCTATATCCACCACATCCCGCTCTCTCCCTCTCCTCGCTGCTGCGGGGGAAAATATTAGCCGCGGGCGCAGTAGCGTTAAAGGGGAACGGCTAAATTAATAATTTGCAAATTGCCAAGAGAACTGCTGCTCGTACTTGAACACCACCCCGAGCCCTCCCGCGGCGTTGCCCTGTTCGCGGGCTCGCGGCGCTTCGCTGGCCACGGAGCGGTGGAACTCGGCTCGCCGGGCCGCTTTGTCGACGTTAAACCGCTACTTTCGACAACTACTGCCGATTAAATAGCCAATTAGCCTCGCGAGCCCCCGAAGAAGATTCGTTAGCATTCTTGGTAACGTTGAAGCATCGCTCCATTAGCCGGCTAGCAGGGATTCGCTGGTCGGCTTTTCATGTACTTCCCGGAGTCTCTCGGCGACCGCTTGTTGTTCGGGATTAATTATGCTCGCATCGGGTATTATTATCAACGTCGCGGCTCGATTTCTCCGCCGTGTCGGGGGGGAACAATTCCCCGGCGGAGCGCGCCGTAATCAATATTATTTCTCCGCCCGTTGGCCTTTCTCGCCGGACTACGGCGTAGCATAGTTTCGTGGCCGGGGCGATAAATTGTGGGCCCAGCACGTGTGCAACGTCCGCCCCGATTGAAAAAGGAACGCGGTAACGAGACGATTTCGCCGGCGTCGCTAATAATACTAATCGTAGGACGCCTCGCTGCGCGAAGGTGGTCGTTTGCTCGCGGGACACCCCGTGAATCGCGCGAAACCGATTGCTCGGGATAATTTTAGTGGGCAGCCGTAATTGCTGGGCCCCGTTCGCGGCCCCGGCACGGGCCCCCGGTCGACCCCGCCGCTCGGCAACCAAACTTATTATTGCCAACGCAAACAACGTCATTATCGTCTTCCGGGACGGAACTTTCGAATAATCAGTTAATATTTATTATCCCTCGAGAGCGTGGTCCGATACTTCCTGCGGATAGGTGCCTACGTTGCGACGGGATTGAATCTCTTCTGGCTTGGCAATTGCTCGAAACTCGCTTGATTTTGTACGTGGAATCACCCATTGATTGTTAGTGCGGATGGCAATGAGAAATGGGTATGATATAACGATACGAAGCGGAGGAGCCACCGGTCTCTCGCGAGCAAGAGCTGGTTAACAATGCCGGTGCCTGATTTGCACTAAAAGTAGATTACTACGTTGCATCGTTGACAGGATATTAAAGGTGTAGCGTGGGTATTGCGAGCGGCCAGTGCACGGCGGGACCATTAATTCTGAAAGATATTGTGCAGCAGAGTCATAAATAACAGAGGAAAAATACGTAAGAACGGGACGCGTTGCCTCCCCTATACACTCGCAAAAGGAAAAAAAGACTGTCTCGCGCGGGCGGGGTATAATATCCGCCTGTATCGAACGGCGCGCGGAATTCGGACGACTATCGTCCCTCGGGCCCGCGTATACTTTAGAGAACAGCACGGTAGCCTTGCTGTATTTCCACTGGGCGCGTGAACGCAGTCGATCGAGCACGCGTACCACGGGAAATTGAAGGATGAAGATAAATGAGAAGCCTGACGGCTGGGACTATCAATATCGCCCGGCTATCATACAGCCGGGACAGAACCGTCCAGCCACCTGAAGCACCGAATCCCGTGGAAATGATCGAGCGCCGGTCGTCCCCATTCACATGGCCAGTTCCGTGCTCCGCCAGACCCAGTTTTCACCTTGTAAATATCTGCCGGCGTGCCTTCGATCCTCGGCGAAGATTAATCCTCGGGTCGCGTCGCGCGGAACGATCCCGTTCCCGTGCGAATGAAATTCATACAAAATCGCGCGTCGATGGCAACGGTGCGTTGCCTGGCACGCCTTTCTCTTTAATTATATTCAATAATGGCGGTGGCACGTAACGGCGGGAAAAGTCGTGCGGCCAAGCGTATTCAGGCCAGACTCGCGACGAAAAATATCCCTCGGTTCGATCTTCCCCGCGATAACTCTGCGCGCCATCGATTCCTCGAGAACGGAGGCGAAGAGGCGCGAGCTCGACCACTTTTTCGCCGTCTCAGCCCGGACGGATTATTTCGGCGGGCACGCGGTTAGGGGGACCGGGAAAGGGATTTTGGGTTAAGGCTCGAGAAAGGCGGTTTAACGAGGCCTACGAGGTAACGAGACCGAGCCACGGCCCTTTCTTTGTCGGTGGCGAGGGCGAGAGGATCGCTGCGAGACTGCCGAGACCTCGGGCGGCTTCTCAACATGTTAATTGTATATTTGAGGCGAGGTGATAAACAAGGCTGCGTCGGTAGCTCGCTGCCGGTGGAGTCTTCATTACAGCTGGCAATATATAACCGCGGCCCCCGAGGGCCACTCTCGATGCTCCAGAAGAAGTTATGAAGTCCCATATACCCGGTGACCCGACAATGCCGTTACGAGCGCACTCGAGGGTCCGGCTCCATCAGCGGAATTTCATTCCAGGTCAAAAACTTGATCCTCCCCGAGGGCCGATAAATGCACCGATTACATGATTAATCGACCGGCGGCTTAATTCCTCCGGCTTCGTTAAGCCTCGCCGCGCTATCGCCGCAGCAGCCCCAGCTGAGAAATTTAATATGCACGATATTAAGGGCGAGTCGGTATTGTCCACGGGCGGGGCAGGTCGCGGGTCTACGCAATCTCGGCAGAAGCGAGATTTTTACGGCCCTCGGTGAGCCGTCTAATCGTAGTCATGCATCTCTCGGCGCTGGTCGTGCCTCGCGGCGTGTTCCGGATAAGGGCTCGAACCGTAGAAAAAGAAGAGGAGCACGCGTGATCTCGGGTGCATCGTGAAAGCGGCTCGTGACGCGCCCGCATACATGCGCCGGGCGGATCGATTGGCCTTCGGGACCAAGGAGGTGCGAACCGGTTCCTCGGTGGCCGAGCCGATTTTCGACGTGGAATTCGGCGCCAGCAGGCGACTTCCTGCAACCCTCCGCGGTCGTTCTGCGAGCGGGGCTCGCTCTGGAACCGTCCGTTTTCCCTCGGCGCTCGCCGAAGGAGGCTACCCTTTATCCGCGATACAGAGGTAGACAGGGACTCGCTGGCACGCCCCCTCGGTGTCAGATTTTATTTATCGCGCCGTGGCTTTTTGTTTCACGGTAAATACCCTGGGCATTTAAGAGTAAGACGTTGCCCGATTTATGACTCCTCCTGGCTTCAGCCTCGAGTTCTTCGTCTCATCCCCTTTCTTCGTCGAGCGCCATTCACTCGTTTTCTCCTCTACTCGAAGAATAACCCCTCTTGGATCTCTCCCCTGTATCGGACTCCTCCTTCGACCCTGTCCTCTGTCGCCCGTTCGCTCGAGAACTCCATCGATTAACGCCGTTGTGTTTTCTGACGCTGTTTCAGATTAACATGGAGGCCGTCACGTCGACGGATTACGACTCGTCGAATCTCAGCAGGAACTTCAATCAAGTGGGCTTCAACACGTACAATTACTCGCAGTTCGAGGAGAAGTACAAGCCGCGGCAGGTGTTCAAGTACGGGGACGAGTACCTGGAGTACGGTCGGAACTCGGTGAGGCTGGGCCCGAACGAGAGGTTCGCGAGATTGTCCTCGAGGCACCAGGACGGCGTGGGGAGGCCCGATCAGAGGTACGCGCGGAGCCAGTCGCAGCCGGAGAGGCAGCACAATTCGTCCCACGAGACGCGCTCCAAGTCGCAGGACTCCCGCGAGCTAACCTTCTATCAGATCGAGCCGCCCGTCAAGCTGGAGAACGTGCAGCACCACTCGAAGCTGCACCGCTCCGCGGCGGACAAGTGCCAGGGGAAGAAGGAGCAGCTGACCTTCTACGAGATCGACGGACCCGCGTCCCAGGAGAAGGCGAAAGACAGCAAGCTAGAGGGCTGCAAGGACAGGGGCGACAAGCGGGACAAGTGTTGCGCGGGCCAAGAGAAAGCGAACCCGGCGAAGTACGGCAAGCAGAGCCATCAGGAGCAGAAGGCGAACGCCCCGCCGAACTATCAGCTGAACAGGTCCCAGTCGGATCTCACCGAGTGCCAACTGCCCAACTACTACAAGCACCAGGACAACCCTTACATCGATCCACCAAAGTACAGGCAGTTCGACAGGCCGCCGAAGTATCAGGAGACACCGCCGAAGTCGGAGCCTCCACCCAAGTACTCGGAGGTGGCCAAACGGCAGGACGATTTCAAACGCGTGCAGGTGAGTCTATCCTACGCTACTTCTAGGTGACCCTGGTGTTCAAAGACTTATTAGGGAATAGGGGGGGTTGGAGCAGACTTCCTTGAGGACCATTTTCGTTTTAGACCAAATGCATTTATTCCCCCGAGACCCAGATTCACTTGCACTTCCGGTTCGATCTCACTTTCACGGGGGTCGCAAAGTGCAGCCACGAATCACGAGGATCGGCGGTAACGCGTAACGTTATCAATTCGACAGGAGGAGAGGTTGAAACGACAAGGAAGCGTGGGAGGAGGGAGCATTGGGATCGGTGGTGGCGGTGGTAGCAGCAGCGGTGGTGGTAACGCCGGCCGGGGGACCGGCGGTACTCATGGCGCCGAGACGCCCTCTAATCTGGCCAGTATCACGCCAACCGCGCGAGAAGCAACACGCGTCCCGCCGTCGCGATCGCGTCCCCCGTACAAGGCCTGTGACACGCGTTGCTCAAACAACAACAACAACAACATCGCGAAGGAGGACGCTTACCAGGAGGTGACCGAGGAGCCGGAGGCGGTGTCGGTGTCCAGGTGTCACGTGGACCCGTCCAAGGCCCATCATCATCAGGGTCGTTCGCCCACCGGCGGTGGTGGCAGCGGTAGTGGTTCTAGTGCGGTTGCTGGCAATGCTTGCCACGGTGGTTCCGGTGTGCCGTGCGAGGCAGCGACGTGCGACAAGTACAAGGGTGCCGTGGATTCTCTGCTGAAGGCCAGCGAGGCGGTCCAAGGTCGTCTTTGCGAGAGATCGATGTTGAAGATCGAGAAGCCGTCCGCGAAGTCGATTCTACACGGCATCGAGGCGATCGGCAAGTGCGGCATGAAATCGGCGCAGGAGCTTGGCGGCAAGGTGAAGGGCCACGGGGATGTTGGTCACGGGTTCAAGGCCGAGAATATCAAGTACTACGGGGAGCTGAAGGGTTACGACTACAAGTCGTACGGGACCATCGACAAGCCGGCGGCCTCTGCCCACGAGAAGTCTCACTCGCACGTCGCCGAGAAGAACGGCCACGAGAAGTGTCACTCGAAGACGACGTCCTCCTCGTCCGCGATGCAGAGCTACGGCCTGGCCAAGGTCGCCGGCGAGCGGCCGCCGGAGAAGGGCCTCTACGCCGACCACTATTATCACCGACCGTCCCACTCGAAGCCGCAAAGTGCGTATCAAGTGTACCAGGAGACCAAGTACTCGTACAACGTGAGCGGGGTGCCAGGGACGCCGGCGCAGGCCAGCGCAGCCGCAGCTTTCTTCGCAAGGTCAGTTACTCGATCCACCGTGCACTATCCTACGCTGCTCGCGATCACGCGCCTGTCCACCTGTTTCCGCGTAGATTTACGACCATCTGCCCTGCCTTTCACTCTTTCTCCGGTCATTGTTCCCCCCGGCCCATCTGTAATTGTCCGCCCCGCAGCTAGCTACTGTTTGTTTACGCGACGCGTCCCTTGGCTTGGCGTTCGTTCCTTCACTTGCTGCACGCTTACGCCCTGTGTACCGTGCGCCAGGCACGTAGCTGGTAGCGTTACATTCTCTCCCAAACTACATATTGACTTTGAATAGGCGTCTCTATTGTCGGACGTAAACACGAACTAGCTGCTAGGCTCGTTAAGGTCGAGCCACGTAGTTTCAGCAGTCTACCGCAAGCGAAAACTGGCGGATACATGTTTCTGTGAACGAAAACTTCGAGGCACGTTTCACTCGGTAACACAAGTCTACGTGTATTCTAAACAACGTGGCGGCAAGGACAAAATTTTCGTACTTTTCAGTTCCGGTCGTAGTATTTGCGTGCACGTTCCGCGTAATATGCACCTATACGAAAATTCTATGGCGCACGTAGACTTTAGTGGCTGACCATGCTTGGCTACCACTACTGCAAACTTTTTCTCCGCGATACCACTATTTATTTAGCATACATTTCGACTACGAATCAAACGAACTTGGCCGACAATTCTCCCCTTCTTTTGTCGCATCAAGCATCGTTTTCCATAGAAAAAAATCTTTCCCGGAGAATAGTAATCGCGCGTAATTCGCGGGCAACGCGGCGCGACCCTTGCGCCCCGCGCGCTCTCCTCTTTCATACTCGGCGGCGACGCGCGAGAATGAAACGGGGGGGGGGGGGGGGTCTGTTCTACAAGCGCGCACAATCGCGGATTCACAGGGAACAATTTCAAAGGTGGTTGCCAGGGGGATTGAAGTCGCTTTCCTTAAGACGTCTGGAGCTTTGATCTTCGGCACGCGTGCGTTTTCGACAGGCAGCCGCGGAATGAAAAGCGGCGGGCGGTCGCGTGAGCGCGTTCGGTCGAGCATAAATCGCGTGCGATTCACGCGGCAGGATAAAGCTCCTCCCCAGGATCTGTTGGCTCTCCCCTTAACCCTAGCCCGAACCGCGACCGAGCTTGCCGTTTAATAAACCTTTCCCCGTAGCCGGTGGACGTTGCGCAGCGCACATTGGCATTCCCCAGGTGTCGCGTGCTCGCGAGTTATCGGCGGAGAGCAATTGCCGGCTTGGCACTTTGTCGCCCATTCTGTCGCGTCGTAACCTGTTTCGTTCCTCCAGAAGTATTAATACCATCCGTCGCGAGATTATGGATTCCCGATCGGCTCGATTACCGCCGTTCGGCGGATTTCTCCGGGTGGCGAACGCGAGGACGAGTTTCTTTTCCGAAAAAAAGACTGCCCCGTGGAATGTCGACGGTGTGTCGCGCGTTAATGAAAGGTAAATTCGCGATTTCGAAAGAAATACCACGCAAGGGGGGGGGGGCAGGAATAATCGCGAAGAACCCCGAGCCTGCCGCGGTAAAAGTTTCCTGGAATGCGTCCTCGTTGCTTGGGGGACGATAAAGTCCTCGCGACTTGCCTTGCAATTCCCGCTCGATCGAGCTTTGAAATGCCGTATAACTAATGTATCGTTAATGGATAGCGGCGTATAATGGTCCTCGAACGATCGTGCCCCGGCTGCGAATCATTTCAATGGACTCGTCGCGCCCAGGATCTCGCCGCGGCGCCTCGTTTCGTTTCCTCGCGTTCGCCATAGCTCTTCCCGCGTCTCCGTTCCCTTATTCCGTCGCGATTCTTTGGAATTGCCGTTCACCGTCTCGTAGGAAGCGGTCGTGCGACGAGAATTGAAATTAATCGCGCCTCGGCAATCCCGGCGATCTACCTCTTTGCGCGACTACTGCTTTCACGCCTGGACGAGGCGCGCTCCGTCCGCGTCCCCCGAGCCACCGGTGGAAACAGTCGATGCACAGAGGACGGTTATAGGTCTGCGGCGAGTGTATCCCGAGACAGCCGCGAAACCCCGGCTTCTTCTGTCCAATATTTTTCTCGGGGTTGCGATTGGTATGCGCTCCTCGAGTATCGCGAAGTGTCGTCTGGTTTTTTGCCACGGGATCTCGTTGGAAGTTCCCGGAATACGAGTGTCGTCCCGTTACTCTCGAACTTCATGAATATTCCCCAAACCTCTGCTGTCCTGTGGCGGATAAAGTGCGAGGAAGAAGAAGAAGAACGAGTATCGCTGCCCCCCAAAAGTCTGGGATCACTTACTGCTATGAATTTGTAAATTGCACATTGAGGGCCACAGACAGAAGCATCTCCGGTGCCCGTACAATTTTCTCGCGACGGTAGTAACTTCATTTTCATCGAAATAACTTGCTCCCGGTTTTCTAACGAACATCTCTGTCCTATGGTAAATCGCAATAACGTTCAATCGCACGCGCAAACATGGTTGATAAAAAAGTCAGATGGTCTCAGGAGTTTAGAGCGGCGGCGAGTTCTCAGCTCGCTCGAACTCTTCCGCCCGCCACCGTCTATTCCCCGACGGGTTTACCAGGCTAGCCCGGACCAAGTTGGAATTTCGCAAGTTCGAAAGCGGCAGCCGCGGTCTCGCGACAAATAAAATTGACCCGGGCCGCAGGGGGAGAGGACGGGCGCGAGACAGAGGATATAAGGCGAAGGTGGTGGGCCAAGTCCGCCCGTATTGTTGGTCGTCGTGATTTTATTGCCTCCTTTATATTGCCTTCGCACGCTCCTCCGTTTTTCGACTCTTCCTTATTCCCGCGGCCTCTTTTTGCTCCCCGGTTCTTTATTTCACACGCGCCCCCGTCCCCGGGCAGCGAACGGTGCTCCGTTCGACTGGCGAGAACGATTTTTACGAGGCGATTCGCCGATTCCCGTCTCTGTTTCCAGGAAATCGCGACATCGACGCGCGTGTCGCGATCGCTCGTAATCGGACTCGCGACGAATAATATCCCGCGTAAACCTGCCGCTTCTTCGGGGCCTTCTTCGCCGCGATGCTCCCTTTCTCGTTCCACTCCTCCCTGGAGGCGTAGTCGATATTCTTCAGCCTCGACGAGGGCTCGCTGGCTACCATCGTGGCTCTGGAGGCAGTCGGCGAGTGTCGTGGATATTGAAATGCAAGGTTTGCCCACGATACCCAGCCTAACTGCACAGTGTCCGATGAGCGCATAATCTAGCAGGCATTCGTGACTCCGCGACGAGACTGGACGGTGAAAGAGATTCCGGGGAAAAGGAAGGAAACATCCGGGCTCCTCTAGCTTGAATGACACGCGTTATCCTATGCATATTTATGCCCGGAGACGACGACTTTGTCTCCGTTTCGTAGAATGGAGCCGTGCGAGGCGGTTGAGCGCGCGTGCCGATCGTATCGCCGATAGGAAAGTGGTCCTTAATTGGACAGGTGACATTTCCTCTTCAGCCTCTCTCGCGTAATTCTTTACCCAGTCGAGGATCTCTTTGCCAAGAGACTCCTTCTCTCTCCCATAGCTTCCGTTTCATCTCGTGAATTTTGAAAATCTCCAAAGTGTCGACGATGGTCACAGTGAACGATTACAGTTGTCCCTGGAGGCAACGAAATTCACCGCGCGATCGAGTGGACCCGACGTGGTGCTCGGGGTCCGAGGTGCATACGTCGATGACCTCGAAGGCCATGGCGCGGAGCGTATCCTGTAGGTCAGCGTGGGTTTGAACTCTCCGTTCAACAGGTAGCGCTCTCGTAGCCCGGGTTTGCCAGCGACCCGGCCCTCTCCATTATATTCATATCATGTAAATGCGCCCTACCGCCAACGGACTGCCTCCCATTTTCCACCCCCTGCGCCAGACCAGACGCGAACCTGCGGCAAACGGGCTGGCTGCGCGAGAGCGAGAGGCGCCGGCCGAAGGGAGCCGTGGCGAACGAACGAGGACGCCGGCCGAGGGGAGCGGGAGTTGGTCGCGTCGAGATGGGAGAAGCCACCTCTGCTTTGCATTTATTCTAATGGGATAATACTCGGTGTCTCGGCACCCGGACGTGGCACCTCGTTTAGTATAATAATTCCCCTGGAATACCATCGCGATACCACCGATTATCGGTCGACCCGGGACGATTTATATATTCTTTTCGTCGCCGGGGAAGGGTAACTGCGCCCGGTAAGCCGCTCGCTCGCGCTAGGCGCCGAACGTCCGCCGCGTGGGCGACTCGCACGTAGGCCCGTGTCCGTCCTCTTTTATAACTCCGCGCCGTGTTAACTCATCGGCTATTAACTTAACCGTCGCCCGTACGTCACTGTACATACCTACACGCCCCGACCGGCTATAAAGGATCACCGAAATCACGCTAAAAGCTTCCCAGGAATTAATCTTCTATTTAAACGAGCCCCGCTTGGCGAGAGATGCACGCGACGATTTAAGGGGAGGCTCCTCCGAATTCCTGCTCGAGTCTCGCGGCAACGAGGCGTTCCTCTACGGCACTGATAACCGTGGCCACCGGATTCCACTGATTTCCTCCGACATCTCCGCGGATAGCCTATTGTATCCTTTCACTCGACAGCCTGCTTCGGGACTCCTTCCCGATTGAGACCTCGATTTGGGCCGATTGGAAGAGAAACGCGTGCGTGCCGCGTCGATTAACCGACAGGATCTTAACGAGTTTCGCGAGCGATTATTAAAAGTCGATAGGTTCTCGGGGACGTGAATGTAACGGGGAACCAGGGAGGCGCGGTGGAAGGGCGAAGCTTGTAATTATCTTGCCGGACGTACTTGCGGCTACGTGAGCCGACGCCGGCGAGCAATTATGTCACACATCGGTACCGATATTACTTTTCAATTTGATACCGCCTCGATACCGTCTCTCGCGCCTCCGCGTTTACCTCCCTTCCTACGGCGAGCCTTTCTTTTGCTCGCTATACACGGTGCTCCGCTCCCGTTCATCATTCTCCCCTCGTGACGCCAATTAACGGGCGCCGTTTCGCGCGCGCGGATACCTATGATTAGCTGGTTAAAGCGACGCGATGCGGATATTGAAATCGCAGCTGCGCAGCGATCGCGAGAAAAGTAGTAGCCAGCGGCGCGAACTTGGCCCAAATTACTCTAACTCTAAGTGGCTCGTACTGCGTTTATTATCTATGGGAATAATAACGACCGAGCGATTCGACGCGGCCGCTACGGGCTGCCACCGTGCATAGCGATGCCTTTGACGAGCGCGCCGGAGCAACGAACTCGTTACCACTAGACGCTTAATCTTCTCCATTACAGGCTGATCCATGTGATCGCGATGCTACGTCGCGCGACGTTTACGAATCGCGTTCCTTCCCTCTTTTCGAGTGTTTCCGTAATTCGACGTCGTTCGCCGGCCGCGGCTCTGAAACGGAGGATCGTAGTAATTAGCCGAAGCTTGGACGTCGCGGGGGCTAACGAGTTCGAAATTTATCTCCCGCTCCCACGCCGCGTGGCCGCGATTTGGACTCGCGATTGAAATGCAATTTAAACGACTTACGGTATTACTGTATCGGGCGACCTGGTGCATCCTACGTGACCGAGAGAACTCGCAGTACCTGTCGCGATATCGGGCGCCGCGCGAGGGTCATTAGTTATCCAGCATTATGGTCCGGGAACGATTCGAATCAATTTGGAGGTTCGTAACCCCTGCTACGTGGGGTCCGCGCTCGCTCCATATATCACCGGACGCTGGTCCAACGACGCAGGCCAGAGGGCAGAGTGGAAAAGACGATCCGAAACGTTCCTTGAACGACGGGATTTCGATCTCCAAAGGTCGAGGAAAAGCCACGCCAAGCGCAGCGATTTTCCCGAGTCTGTTCACCGCCAAGGGTCTCCTGTTTTCCCGTGCGATCGAACCGTAATTTATTTCACCCGCGTTTTTTACGTAGCTTCCATAGAATTTTCGTAATTTAGCGTCGAGCTCGTGTCGAGGTGAATTGCACGGGCTCCTTTGGAAAGACGCGAACAGGCTAGAGAGTTCCTGGCAGCGACTGTGTCAAATTGAGCCGCGAAATTTACGCGCATGCAAATTGAACGTACAGGGATTTCGCAGCGGCGAGCGCGCCGTAATTATAAATTATTTTCGCCCGTTGTCTTGGCGACGTTCATTTAATTCGGCGGCCTTTGTGTCGAGCGACCAGCAACTTTTCGGGACGGGTGTTCGCGGCGTGGTTATTTTGCCAGGAGGTGGACTATTTGGAGTCGATCGACAGAACTCGTTACAGGAGTCACTCTCATGGCTGATTTGCCTCGATGTGAAAAAAAGACTATTACGCTTGCTGGGAGCTCCACGTGCAAAAAAAAATGGAATATGACGGCGGGAGAAACTCGACGAGCCATGTTCATCGAGCTTTGACTTTTCCCTGTGCGAGGTTCTCTGAAATGTGCGAGCTGCTCGAGGGGAAGGTGTCGGAGAGCTTGCAAACACGCTTTTGAGTTTAAAATTAGAAAATTAATAATCCTCCGACGTGTACCTGACACTGGAAAATATTTATAGCTCGCACGGTGCAAGTAAAAATCGAAAGAGTCGTTGGGCGAGCAGAGATTGAATTGGAGGGACTTTTTTTTTTATTTCCTGCCACGAACCACCGCGTTATTATACAAATATTTCGCTGTTAAGAGTCCAGCGAATGGTTGTACGGGATAGGTGAACAGAATATAAACGACAGCTGGCCATTTAGTCGCTCGAATCACGTCCGCCAGGAATTTTTCACTGCGCTCGTTTCTTGCGATTTTCTCATGACTGCTCTCTTCCTCCCCTTCCCTTTCCTCGTTTCCTGTTACCAACATTGTATGAAATCGCCTCGCGGCGAGAAGATCGAACATGAATTTACCGCGCTGGCGCTGCGGGACTGATATTTAATTAGGGATATGTTGTTGACAGCGAAAAAGAGACGAATCCCCGGGCTTTGTCTTGAACTCGCGTGACGCAAGGAGCTTTATGAAAATCCGCTGTACAATGTAACTAATAACGCGCAGCGCAATATGCTTTGTGACGTTGAAGCTAACGAGGACGGTGGAAGAGGGTATGGTATGTCTCAAATTTCATGGGAATGGGAAGTTCGTAATTCTATTTATTCTTGCGCAATATCGCCAGAATACTTGGTGCATTATATTTCTATTTGACGGTGAAGGATATTTAGCAATTTCATAGGTCGAACTCGTTAGCTTTTAGACATTAGAGGGAGTCTCGAATTTCTAGTTAGCGAGCTTCTCAATTATTAAACCCAGCTAGGAGGAATCTTCTAATCACTAGCTCAAGAGCTGTGGCACTCCCCTACTTAGCCTGATGCCCGTGAAAAGTGGCCATCGCCTCGCGCTCAAAGGTTCCATTATTAAGACCGAGCGCTATCCGTGATGCAACATCCGTCGCTCTCATTTCTTAGCGCGACACGCATCCAGCTGCATTAGTATGGATGCTCTGCCCCGAAGCGTTACTGTTTACAACACCGTCGCTCGCGGGGCATATTTTCGAGGAGACCTTTTGTCGTACCATTTTCTAGATTCAATTATAGATCCTAGGCTACGCCCAGGAAAAAGGTCGGCAGCGTTGATAAATCAGCACGCCGGTAACATTCGTGCCCCGCGATGGGGTCCCGGGCCGTTTCACCTTCTCGCTGTCAGGGCAAAGTGTCACGATTCCTACGCTGCAATTTCACGGCGCGTAGTAAAAAAAATAGTAACAATAACCGTTTCAGACGGTGATTTAATCGCGACGTGCCTCTCCGTTGTTTACCAGCATCGATTATCGTCGCGCGCGCTGCTTTTCCACGTCCTCCGAGCAATTTCCCTGAGACCCCTCGCCCTCTCAACCACTCTGATTGATATCGGGCCCTCGCATTTACAATTAGAAGGGGGCGAGGACTCTTTTTCATCGCCTCGTAGTAGAGAATCGATCGTCCCTCATCGTTGGCCGCGGTAACCCGTGGATTCGTGGCAGGGGATCGCGCGACAGGCGACGATGAAACGTCGCGTACGAGGCTGGAATCGCCATGACAAAATAACAAACAGCTCAATTAGCGGCTTGGTAAAATGCAAATGTATGCGCGTGTCGCGCACGGACGTGCACGCCCGCAAGCCTCTCTCCAGCGAACGTGGACGGGGACGCGAGCGATCCGCTGCCTGCTGCCACGAATTCGCGATCTGCCCGGAAGTTGAGTCTGGAACGTTAAAGGGGCACCGGAGCGCGGCTAGGGGAGCGATAAAACAGTGCCACGCCGACGGCTTATAACTTTCATGTGATTAACAATTCATTCTCAGTGGAGAGTTACACGGATCTCGAGAAAGAAGTTAACCGCGAGTAAACGCTCAAAGGATATTAAAATTTCACGGTTACCGGTCCCTTTGAAAATTCTCCCGTCCGCATCATATCGAATGCCCCGCTGCCGGCACACACGCGCGCCCCGCTCACACTGGCCCCGCGTGCGCGATCCCGCATGCACGTAGGTAGAAAATTCGTTCGCCCGGAACCAAACGGATGTAATAACTTTAATTGTTAATTAACGCCGGCTTTGTGTCGGACACCGTACGAAGTCCCTCTCCTCGAATATTGCTTTACGCCGCTTTGTTCTTTGCCCGCGGAAACTCTTTGCGATTCAAATGTCATTTGCTAAGTCTCGCGTTGCGGAGGTAATTAATACCCTCGAATTTAATAACACCGAGTCTGCGGGTACCTGGCCGGATGGAGATTTATGTTTTTAATTAGCGCCGGTCTGCCCTCTGTCGTTTAATTATGATCACGGGCGTCGTCGAGCTTTGAATTTCCCGCCCCCGAGTCGTTTCAACTGCTTGTTTGTCCCGGCTGAAATCCACTTTTCTCCTTTGCGCGGGCCTCTTGTTCGGAGTTGATTAGGCCCGTCGAGGATCAACCGTGGCTCCCTCCCCGTTTACCTCTTGTAATTGGCACGGTTTCCCGGCAATTCTCGCGTGCCGATCTCGCGTCGCCCGGCAGCGCGCGGAATTTACAGGCTCGCTAAAATGTAAATTTTCCTGCCGTTTAACAAGGAAAATACCACCGCTTTGATGTCTGGAGTGGGCATCTGTCGCGAGCGCGGTGCGACGAAACGCGTCTGCCGGTGGAACTCTCTTTCGCTTCTTTAAGTCTCCCCTCGGAGACTGTAATTTCTCCTCCTTACGTGCCGCAGAAGTGTAGCCGGTAGAGCTTCCCTCTTCTTCGCGTAGTTTCCCGGCGGATTCCTCGGAAAAATTGATCGCAATAATGGAACCTCCGCGGAGCGTTAATCTTGGACAGGGAAGGGAGAGCCCGTGGAGTAGGATTTGTCAATCGGCTACGAAGCATGGTAGAGTCGATCTCGTGGAATACGTGCAGCGTAACTTTTTTACGTGACTCGATAGTCGATTCATCATCCTGGCCACTCGATCAACGCCTCCTAGACGTTGCCCTTACGAAGGAGGCGGCGAAGGAGGCGCGGATGATGAAGTCGCTAGGTCAGAGCTCCGGTGCATCTGGTTTTCCAGCATAATATCCTCCCTTGGACGCAGCAGTTTCCATCAGCATCGTAATATCGTTCACCTTCGGTAAATACTAATTTCTCTACGTCTTCCGAATGTAATACAGTCATTTCTGGATAGCAAATGCATCTGTTCGCAATCTTCCCATCGCCATCACCCAATTTCAACGTACATATCCCACAGCAAGCTTCCAACTGCGAGAAGAATGACTCTTCGCGTACATCCGGCTAACAGAAATTTTTTGAAAAAAAACTCCATTCCATCAGGGGATTGGTAATATTTCACGTTCATTCTCGTCGAAGCTTTAAGCGGGGGGGGGGGGGGGGAAGGGTGGCTTCTCTTTTCCCGCCCGTCAATCTTTGTCGCGGCCGTTGCATTAGTATGCCGGTCAGGTGGGACCGTTTATGCGAGATGCGCCGCGCTCGGTGTCAGAAGATCGGTCGAAGATAGAGAGAAGCCATTGGCCGATGGCCAGATGTATTAAGATCGCATTTGGGGACGGATCCGTATCCTGATTGATCGCTTGTCGATTACGCGGCCTAATCCGACTTCTATGACTACGGTAAACTGGGGGTCACCGGGACACAATTTGTCATTCCGGGCTCGCCCGACTTCTCCCCCGGTTCGTGGCCGATCGAATCACCGCCGCCGCATTTTCCTTTCCGCCGATAGCCGAGAGAAATAGCCTGGCGTTTCCCTCGGTTAACGAGCCCGCGGTTCGAGCATCGTCGCGGTTCCACGTGTATCGCGCGTCATAAAGGCGATAAAGCTGGCGAGCGTCGCGTAATAAATTTCGCCTCGGCAACCGGGCGGAAGAAGACCGCGGACCCTGATACATCCCCTTTACGAGGAGGCGCGGCGCGCTGGCTTTGCGGTTCGAGCTTCCCAGGGAAATTGAGAGGACGCTCGCTCGTAACGTTAAGAATTGTACTCAAGTATGGTCCATTAAGCGCGGGAATATTTCGTACGTGAGCTGCTCGTTTCCCTGCTTCCATCCAAGCCGTCGCCTCTCCGCGTGCGACGTATCTCGCGCATCGAGATGTCGACCCCCCGATACGAGCGGCAATATACGGACAGCTTCGAATGCCGCGAGCCCCGTTGAATACGGAATGCGATTTTGAAACGTGTGTCGACTCCGTGGTCGAATTCGGCTACGAGCGCGGGCACAGCCCCCCCCCCCCACTTCGTCCAGGCCCTTCTTGCCGTTGTTCCTTGATATTTTCCCGACGAGCGTGGCTTTACGACAGCAGGCATCGTTATCTGTATATCGGTATCGCGGACGCGCCGCGCGGTCGCCGGAGTCGCGCTCGACTTTAGAAAGTCTTGGGTGAAACAGCTCCTCGGGGCAACCCCCGGCGCAGTTATAGCCGGATAACGTTTAATAGATGCGCCTCCGTATCTCCAGATAGGGTTTTAAAGCCGTGGAATATGAGCGGGCGATTAGATCGAAGCAGGTTTACGAGCTTCTCGCGGCTAAGATGATGCTGGAAAGCGGCCACGAATGATCTACGAAACGATCCCAGAGACGTATTCTCCGCTGCCCTCGCGTCCGACCGCGTATAAAGAGAGGTGAATGATTAATGATCCCCCGAACGAGGAAACTATAAACGGAGCCGGGAAAAAGTACCCTGTCGCGTTCGAGAAGGTCAAGAGACTTGGATGGAAAAAATCAGATACTATTTACGCTTATTTAATGCTACAGCAACTTATCGTGCACGGTATAAACGTTCACGAAGCTCTCTGCGATTAAATTGTTTACGAGCGAAGGAATGTTTACCGCGTGGAATATTTTCGCGAACAGTCGCGAGGCATCGGCTGCGCTTTCGCGGACCAGGAAAATCGATTAGATTGCGTAAGTTAAATAGCAGGGAGGTACCAAACGCGATAGTCGATTACACTCTTTCGCCGGCTGCCAATTTAAGTGGACGCGTGTCCTGGCGAGATAGTAAGGTAAACGTTTCTCGATCGGGATCGGGAATCGAGTATCCCCGTGCACGTATCAGCCCTCGAGCGCCATTAGAGCCGACGATCCGCCAATTAGAAATCTCACGTGGTACCAGCAGCGCGGGGCAACAAGGTACGTGCCGCCGCCGCTGCCGGCTTATACCACTATTACCATTGCCATTATGTGCCCGCTACTACTATTACTCTCGTCGTTATTTCGATAGTCACGCAACGGTGCCTCTCTGCCGAGTACCCGCATCCACTTTGCCCGCCATCCCCGCACCGAGAACGGGAAAACTTGCATAGCTGACGCTGCTGAAGGCTCGCGCACTCCGCCCTTGTCGTCCAGATTGAAATTGAAACGTCTTCGACCCTCCGAACGCGTGTTTGCTTTGAAAATTGAAATGTTCTGTGAGAAAGTGGCGCGTGAAAGGCGGGAATCGCTCTCCTTCATTCCTGAGACTCCGCATAGAACTCCTCTTTCGCGACGGACTTGACCGATCGCGAGAGATCTCGCCCCCCTCGGGTGTAGAACGCGCGCGTTCCTTTAAGCACGGCAAAGAAGATGGAGCAGCAATTATTGTCTGAAGAAATGCATCTCAATTGATATCGTTTCGAGAGTAATGGTGACGCAGCTGCGCTGAAAATCAGTCTTCGTGAAAGACCGAGAGCGAGTGCAGGTCGTTGGGAAAGTAATCTTGCCGCGAGGATGGAAATCCGATACGCGATATGGGGATGTTAAACGTAGGGAAAGATATCGGATGGCATACAAGGAGGGCCGACCTCGATGTCAATGAAGGAGAATAAATAATACCTACCCGGGGATTCGGCGGGATCCGCGCATATATTCAACGGAGTCGAAGGGCGGGGATAAATCCATTTTCTACCGTCGCGGAATAAGATATAAGTGTTATGTCAGCTTCGTCCCCTCGAGCAAGCTTTCTGCCGCGCGTTACGCTTCCTCCGCGAACCTTTCGCCCACGGGCGGAAATCCTTGAACCGCTTGTTCGGGATCTCGAGGGCGACGGGGGCGGAGCGCGAAAGGTTAGGAATATTTAAAAACGGCATTCCTCGAGTGCCAGCCCGGTGGGGGATGCGAGGAATCTGCGAGGACGAAACAGTGCCGCGACAAAATCGTTACGCAAATTTATAGCAGCCGCGTGTTTCCACCTTCAAGACGCTCGAGGAATACCGCGAGCATCCAGCGCTTCGAAAACTTTCATGATCCTCGGGCGTTACTTAAGCTTGAGCGGTCCTCGACTCGCGATTCACGCAATTATACTCGGGTCAAATAGCTCGAGGCCCCGCAGCGGAGAAAGCCGAGTGTCTGTCTGTATCAGCGAAGCACCGCGGAGCGGATCCTCGGTGCAAATTATTTACAAACATCCGCGACGGGGGTGGGCGTAACCGATGGCGGGAAATAATGAAGGTTCGACCAGCCTGCCGCGAAGGGGAGCATATCCTCGCGTCGGTGACCGCGCCACGGCAGTCTGCCGGCTACGGGGGTGAAGTAAATGAATAAATTTAATGGTTGCCATCGTCGTTCATCCAACGAAATAATAGATTATTCTCGGCCCGATTCCAGTCGAACTTCGTACACTGGATCCGATCCACGGACCAGGCAGCTGTCGCGCAGGAAAATTCAAGGGGCGGCGGGGGTGTAACGAGCAATTGAGACGATTAGCTGTGGCGGTCGCGTGGTGTAGGGGCAGTATGTAGTCGCTGATCGAAAAGTGCACGGCGGGCTTGTTTACATCTGCAGGGTGAAGCGGGTAAATAAAGTTAATGGTTGTAGCGGGTCGTTGGGTGGCGCCGGCACCGAGCAGGCAATTAATTACGTCGAAAAACGGAGGGTGGCGGGGTGGAGGGGGACTGGGATTAAAGGTGAACACGGAGCGACGCGTGGTGGTTCCTTCTGGCCGAGGCTGTTGCGGCGGCACGACGTTATCGCGGCATCGTGTAATATTGTAATTATATTGCCGCGCGTCACGACACAGCCAGCGTAGCGTAGCGACGAAAAAAACCTGCAGGCCACGATTCGTCCCGGTGAATGACGGCTACGGTTCGGCCGATTGCCCGTTTTCCAGGTCGAGCGTGACTTACCGGCGTCCTCCTGCGCCTTAACACTCCAACGATTCGCCTCCGTTAGGAAACGCCTTTCCTGGCTTTCCTCGTTGCGTGAAACGACCGAACTAAACCACCCGCCACGTTCCTTTTCGCCGCTCGAGATAGCCGGTGAGGGTCGCTTATCAACGGGGAACGATAGGCGCTAATGGAAAGGGTCGCTAACGAAAGTAGAAGGTATTATACCTGAGGAAAAGGAGCGTCCGAATTCGTTGATCGCTCGCCCCATTGTCTGCCGCGCGTGGACGGGTTTTCCCGGCCGTAGCGTAACTCGGTCGGGCGCGCAATCGAGAACGCATAATTCCGTGTCTAGTTACGCGCCCGGTAATTATCGTCGGGGGACAGGTGGAGGCGGCGGGAACACTCGGCGCCTTATTTGCATTCTAGCGTCTCGAGGTATGTGGAATTCGCGTTCTCGGTGTACAAACCGCGCGAGCACGCTTCATATGCACCGTGTTCCGCGCGGCATCGCTGGCTGCCGTCTGTGCTCCAAGATTTCACTGCTTCCCGACGTTAATTGCGGCGCCGTGGCTCTTGGGGCTCCCAGCGATTTATCTGCGCGTCGATACAGAATTACGAGAGACCCCCCACTCGTATTGTTCGTGTTTCTCCGCCGCCGTCACGGCTCGGCTTACTCGCGCTCCTCGTTTTTCTCTCCCGCCTCGACACTTCGCTGGCTGGCTCTCGCGTTCCCGCGAGCACGCGCGTCATCGATAATCATTTTAAATCGCCGTTCGCCTATTCAATCCCTCGCGCGGGGTTCTGTCCGGGCTCCAGTTAGCCCCGCGAGCATCGACACGTTTTATGCCCCGGGCCATCAATATCGTTGCGCAGGGCCGTCTCGATAATTTACAGCGACAGCTGCAGCCATTTCGATATTAGGATTGGCTAGAAAGAAACTCGCGAATGGAAAGCCGGCTGGTTCGATCAACAGAGGCGAAAGCGTCCAGGCCCCAGCGATGCCTGATCAGTCGCCGACCCTTTCTCCTCGCGCGGCTTTTCAAAAGCGACAATTTTTGCCCTCCTCTGTGCTTCGAGTCTTGTCGCACTGGCCGAGCTGCAGGCGACAGCCATTTGGATATTAGAAGCGCACCGAGAGTAACCCAAATTCCATCCAATCCTCCGGAATGGATGGAACCGGCTGGCTGAGGCTGTTACTATGTAAACAAAGGGTTGCTGGTTCTTGCTTCACCGGCCATTCCCTACGATCCCGCCCTCTTTGCCCGAACGCCAGTTGCCGATCGTACAGTTAACCCACAATCAGTGGCCGCGGAACCCTCGACGGAAGTGCGCCCATCCAAGACAAGCACTTCGGAGTGGCGGCTCGGCGAGCTCACGGACCCCCGAATCGCGTTTCGGGGGTGAGCATTTCACGCGTCGACCGATCGCTCGTCGGCTTTTATCTAAGATGGAGATTGGCGCCTGGTCTCTGGTCGAGTCGACAATGTTATGGATCACCGGGGTGCGTGCGTCCGCTCGTCCGTGCGTGGCTGCGTGCGTGCGCTATAATGTGCGTGTCTCGGCCCGTCCTGTGAAACCATTCGCGTATAACGGTCCGTTCGGTCCCCCTTCGCCCTTCCTCGGCTCGTGCTCCTCCTGCGAGCCCTTTTAGGAGCCAGGCTGCCGCCACTAGGTCAAACGGAACGTACACGCTCGATATATCCTGCGACACGGGAACAGATTGCCGCGTGGAAGCTTGAAAATTACCTCTTTGTCTTCGAACCGCCGGCTGACGGCTCCTTCTGGCATCGATCCTTTCGATCCGGAACGAATCGACCGCTGTAAACTGCCCGGATTTACGGCGTACCGGTTGCACTATCGAGTTCCCCTCGCGCGGCACGGCCGCAGCAGACGTGGCGTCGCAAAGCACGGGGGACCATTTTCGTTCCTCGACGAAGGGTCAGAGTCCGAGTGTCCGTCAACGTTGTTTCTCGCAGCTTCATCGTCGTTTCCCGCGAGCGCAACGGCCACCCCTCTCGTGGCTTCCATCGCAGCGGTGTGTCGCTCTACTTACGAAACACGACCATCCACCATTGTTATATTGCTCGCTAACACGACATTAATACGTCGCCCCCGGAGAATTATGAGGCCGCGGCATGGCAGACGCCAGGGAAGGAAGGTCCGGGACTTTGAAAAATCGTCTCATACGCTAATAGCATCAGAGATTAAAATTAAATCCGACCCGCGCCGCCCTCTCTCGATACAGCACCCTCGCAGCCCGCTGCGTGCTCGGCGACCCCCCACGGCCAGCCTGGGGTTGTGGCGATTTTTTGTTGATAATTAAACGACGATAAATTACGCCCGCTAATCTCGGCCCATCGAATTCCAAAGCGAGAATTTTTCACCGAATATTTCAATTTAATCGCGCTCCACCCTACGCGACCCTTTCCTGTTTCTGCGCCTCGCGTGTTCGTATACTCTCGCGGTCGGCCGGAAAGAAGTGGAAGGAAGTACTTCCTTAAACGGCAGCTGATTTAATTGTCGACGATTGTAATTCTCCCGCTTTTCATAATTTTCAGGGTGCATGTAAATCAGAGAAATTACATTCCGATTAATCTCTAATTCTGAACGTAGAGAGTTTGATTCAGCTATGGGCTTGTGCCTAGATGGGGCGTCACTGTTCTCTAGGAATGCCAATTTCCGATTCGTTGAAAAACGATACCGCTCTTGGTGCATTTATTTCCTTCACTTCGGTAGCCAGCGCTCCGATCTTTTTTGCAAGCCTCCACTCCGAAGGTTTTTGACGAAGCGGGACAGAGAGTCGTTCGAAATTTAATTACGGCATAGCGGCTGGCTTTTCGGGTGAGTGACCGGGGCGAATTTACCGGCGTGGCCGTGGTTAAGCCAAAATTGCCACCGTGCGTGTGCCGGAGCAGACGTGCTAGCCGATAATTGAAATGCATTTTTTCGCCTGGTCGAAAAGCACCGTGAAACCGGTGTATTTAATCGGCTATCTTTTTGCTGGTCTGAGTAACGCCCGAGACGCGTCGTCGAGCCCCCCCCCCCCACTATTTGCCAGGCTAAAAGCCACCGTAATCGAGCGCGAAATCGCGGCGCAATACTTTAAAAGGGTTCCTCCGGTCCCTGAGTGGTACTCGTTAATTTACAGTCGCTGGTGCAGCGACTTCAGAGACACCCGGTACGTCACATCGATTACATCGCTGCAGTTTCCTACGGTTATCGCCCGCGCTGGACCTGTTTCGTTTTCCACGCCGCCGCCGCAGGTGGCGTTGGCATGCCTTCTCCGAGGGAAACGGTGGATTTAAATTAACGATTCGGTTTTTCTTAGTATACACTAATGGATCGTTAAGCTCATTACTATCTTTACCTCGCCACCTTTCAGTTCTTAGCTTCATTATTTTTGCAAAAAGACGTACGCAATTTGAATTTCTACACGCGTGTCTTTAAATCTCTTTTACGTTCGTAGCCAATAAGATTGCAATTTCGATTCGACACTTTCACCGGCTAAATTATTACACTATAATAGATACAAGGTACGTCGGTTTAAAATTTTTGTTTGCCACGAGTGTGTCTAGTACATAGCTTGACCAGCCCGAAATGTCTTGAGATGACGTCTCCCAAGGAATTCGATTAATCCAAAGCCCATGATAATTGCAACAATCGGTCCCGTCAGATTCCCCGGGCAGCGGAATCTGTTCGACGAGCCATTAACAGGCGAGCGGAGCATCGATTGCAGAGGAAGATACTGTTCTTCCTTCCAATCCCGACGTTTCCGTAATTGCCAGCTTCTGTCGGCGAATCTCGCCGAGCGAGAGTGGGGGGGGGGGGCGGCGGGGGTCGTTTGGCGGGAGATCGAGAGATCAGCCGCGGCGAGAAAGCGAAAAGAAGAGCCGTAGGGAGAAGGAGACGGACTAATCCCCTAAGATAATCCGGCGCGAAAACAAATTAAAGATGATAATGCTCGGATAATGGGTTTTTGAGCATCGGCCGGCCTGCTTCTGACTTCTCCTCGAACAGGCAATTTCGGTTTTCGTGGCTGCGATTCGGCGCCGCGCCTCACCCCATCCGCGCTTATAACAGAAGATGGGACGGGGGTAGGGGGAGGAAAAAGAGGAAGGATCGAAGGGAGAAAGGTGGAAACGAAAATCACCGAGGGACGATAAAGAGGAGCAACGGGCCAGCCACACCCTGCCGTCGGAGACAAATATTATTGGGACGAGATTAATCGTTCGAGATGAATCCGCGGGCTGCTGGAAGTTCCCGGCGTACCAATTGGCTCCTCGTATCCGTTCTACCCTCCTCCTTCCCCTCTCCTCCGTCTACTACCGAGGCATCGGTGTCTGACGCCGGCAGAGGTATCGAACAGCAATCGCACGCATCCTCATTTCCAATCTCGAGGTTGTGACCGCCGCGGTCTGAGCATCGCCTCCTTATTCCCCTTGCCCGAGCTTACGCGGGCCGGAGACAATCGAAGGCGCCCAGTCTGGGTATTACCGGCGATAATATATGCGAGACACGGCTTAAGCTCTCACCGGTCGGCAACGGGGAGAATAGACACGGGACCGGGCTGCACAATACACGCTCCACCGGGGGCTTTATTTCGATTCTTCGGCCTCTGGTTCCGCGGAAGATAGCATTCTCGAGGGGTGCATCGAGAATGCGGCCAAGGGGTTGGGGCGATCCGGCCAAGATTCCCTCGTGGCCTCGCACCTATTCAGAGCGCCGAGCGTAGGCGACGGCGGTTCCCGCCAAAAATATCCCAACTATTCGGGCCCATTAGCGAGGAATCATCCTTCGGCTACGTACAGGCTCACCGACAATCAGTGCTCGCTAAATTCATGCCTCCACGCCACACCTAACCCTCCTATGACAAAATTCGACGGCAAGGGACAGGGGGGAGGGGTGGTAGTTGTTCGTGACCCACGCCCTTCCGGAATCGTGTTAATCTCCTCGGGCTGCCAATATCCAGAGGGTAGTTTCCACCTGCGTTCTGGGAACGCGACAGCTTCTCGCCCCGAGGAGAAGCCCTTGCTCCGCCGGGAAACCGCGCCGCGGTTATTTCGTCGATTATTTCGTCTTCGACGGAATGCTTCCCAGTAGCCACCACCCACGCTCATTCGTAGTCACCTATCTCGTATATTCTACAACGGCTACCGCGCTATTTCAGCCGCCGTTAATCCGCGGGCATTGTAATTCTGCCCTCTAACTCTTAATTAGTGCATTTATTTACTCGTTACCGTTTAACGGAAAAAATATAACACTGTCGGCAGGGGGCGCACGCGCGCGCGCGCGACCTCCGCTAATGGCGGCACTCAGCTGACAATAAACAAAAGGCAGGCCTTTCATTCGCCGAGAAAGCAGCGGTACATTACAACCGGCTGGATAATTAACGATCAATGGAACGGGAATTTTTGCCCGCAATTAGAACGAAAGTAACCAGCGACGATTCACAATGAAGTCGCGGAGTGGAATTCCGCGTCGCGACTGGCCGCATTGACGCGTCGAGCGGCAACGGTTGACGCGTTAAAATGATCCCTGGAAATGCGGCGAAACGTCTCCTCGTCGTGGTGGGGGAGAAAAAGAAAATATTCCATCCACTCGTCCCACTGCTTTTCCGCCGAGTACAGGCAGATCTACGAGGATGTTTAATGGAGGGGTAGTCCTCGAAAAAAGCCGGCTGCGTTTTGATATTCATTATCGGTGGCAGGTTGTCAGCGAACGAAGCATAATTACGGCGGCGGTTGATCCTCGGGCCGGCTGCTCTGACGGCTTCCTCCTTGTATCCTGTCCGACCGGTATCCCCCCCTCTTTGCCAGCAAATTATATTCATATTTGGGGGATTACGTCGACGATCCCCCCGGATCAGGAACCTTAAAGGGACGCTCGCCGTGCTAATTATTTCCCGACGGCCTTCCGCTCAGATTGAATTTCGCCGCGGCGGACACGAGGCCAAGACGATGGAGATTGCTCTCTCCTTGCTCGCCACCGAGTCTCCGAGTCTCCTGCTAATTAGGCTGCTTGCTCATCCTGCCGCCCAGCCTTTGGATGTGCGAAACGTTCGGCCCAACATCCAAACAATCGGGGGGGAAACTCGATTCCGCTATTGGAGCATGTTCCGATTCATCTCTAGGGAACGAAATTTTCCTTATTGTGCTAGTGGAATTGAGGGACCGCGATGGAGGATTAGGTAGCCAGGAACGCTGGCAATTGGTATTCACTCTGGTCTCGCGAGATTCTACTGTCTCGATAATTCGGAGCTGTGGAAGACTAATGCAATATTGCAGGCTTCATCGGGATAGTTTTCCTGTCTCCGCGAAGCCTTCGAGTAGTTTGTTATTTGGGAAGTAGCTAGCAGTCCGTGGAGATCCGTGAATGCTCGAAAAGAGAAGTTACGGGACTCGTGCTCCTTCGTCTTCCTTGAAACCAAGGCGACTGGGAAGTAGGCTAAGCCGAGCTCTGTTACGACGAACGCCCGTTGGAAAGTTCGAAAATAACGGGGGAGAGGACTCTTCGCGGCGAAAAGGGAGACGAATTCTCTGGATGCTGGATTTTGGGAGTCCCAGAGGGAGAAGTTGCTCTCGTCATCGTGGTTTACGATCGATGCGCATAACTCTGTGTCTGGGGAAGAGTGGCCCTTATGAATTTCACTGCAAGTGTATTATTCACGAGTACACTCTTTGCAACGCGGGGATCATAAAGACCACACCTTTTTTTAAACAACAGCACACAAGATTATTCAGTGGAAGAGTAGGAAACGTACCGCGGTCGATGCCAGAGACACAAACGCGCGTCGCGAATATTCCCGTGGCAAGCAGGCACAGATGCTCGAGTCCGCGATTCTACATAGGAATCGTTATATTCGGATTCCTTGCGAACGAGTTTCCCCTCTAGCAAGATGTCGCCGTGATTTTCTCGTTGCCTCGGATCATTTACTATTCGCGTGCCGCGGCACGCACGCCGTCGCGCGAGCATCCTCGCGGAGGCTCCTTTAATGACTGCATTTATATTCGTGCCGCGTGGAAATCGACCCAACTCGCCGCCGCCGGTCCGTCGAAAAGCCGAGGACTCCTCCGAGGACGCTATCCTCACGTACCCCGAGCCGCTGGCATCCGCTGTGTATCGAAACAATATGTAAAATAATGAGGCAGCAGTCCTCGAGGCGAGCCCCAATGCGCTACCTCGCTGGAGCGCGAGCCGAATTTATCGCCGGGGCTTTGCAGCGAGATTTCGTTCGGCGGGACGATACGTGAGAGATAGGATAGGGTCGAAATGGGACAATCACTTGGAGCTGTTCGGTTCTTGTAGAATACCGAGGGGGGGTTACGGCACGGGGGTGGGCAACAAATCCTAGCTTTTTCCGGATTCGTTAAATCTGTTTGGGTGTTGCCGAATAGATGGGGTAATTCCCGTGATTGGGTTGCTGGCGAGGTGTTTACCGCTGCGGTATTTCAGGCCACTTTTTATCCCAGCTGCTTGTATCTCGCCACTCTAGGGAGGATTCCGAGCAGCGGCGCGATACGTTCCCCGTTTCTTGCTCCACTTTTTCCTCGAACCTGCCAAACATCGTTCGCTAAACCCTTTCGCCGTGTTATCTCGAGCGTGGTCTCAAAGTGTTAAACGTGGAAATCGCGAAGCGACTCGTCGGATTATTATACTCGAAAGACGCCCCCGCGAGGAGTCCAATTTACATTCCTGTCGCCTTTAGAGGTAACGGGACATGCTTCTGTCAGTCCTCCATTGTCAACCCCTAATTAGGCACATCTTCGCCTGTGGTACAGCAATTTCGTCGTGTTTGCCTTATTTCGACGTAAGACTGGCTGCTGTCAAAATATTGTACAATCCACCTCGAACGAAGGCACTGTCAGCCCCATCGAACATTATACTCGCCGAGAAGGAAGCTATCAGTGGCGTCATTAACTCGATCAGTTGAGAAATAGTTTGGCAAACGGAAGTGCAGCGTTCTCGAAGATAGCAGGGGGACGGTGGTTCCGTCACGGTGCGCGCAATTCGTTATCCCAAGGAGCCTGGCCCCCGATGATCACTTGGCAGCCACCGCAAGCCTCCACACACATGGGCGTCTTTAAATTGCGCGTAGATATCGGGAGGCACGCGTGCGTCCGCCGCTGGAGGCGAGTCGAAGCGAGATGGCAAGAGGGTCGGACAACGGGCTCGTTTGAGCGTGCTAAACCGCCGAGGTTAAACCGCAGTCAGTCGTCACGGGCGAGGCTCGGGCAGGGCCGAGACAGGGGAGGATTCCGATAGACAATGGGGGTGGTATCGTGGAATCGCGTCCTGGCACGCATTGTGCGGACCCCCTAACGACGCCCGATTACTATCCCCGACGGTTCGTTTCGTGGGGTCGGGAACGGCCCTGCGATCTCTCGAATTAAGCGGCCGATCCTCGTCCCCCGTGTGTCGGGAATGGTACGAGCACGGGCGAGCGTTACAGCCCCGAGGAAATCGTTTCGAAAACGCGCCTGCCCCTCCGCCTCGAGGAGCAGGAAATTTATTCGAAAGCGTCCACTGATAAAGCTCGTCGCCGAGGTTTCTTCTCGCCTGCCGCCGTCGTCGAGGAGCGTTCGGTGCTTCCCACGAGCGCAGCAAGAGGATGCCGAGACGGATGCGCATCGTAAAGGGACTTAAAGGGATCGTCGCGACTGGACTCGGCGCACAGGATCGTGGAACGCGCGCCCTGGCCAATGGACGCCACTCGAGGCTGCTCGGGATGGTCAAAAATCTTGATTCATAGCCCGCAGCCATCGATGCCGGGATTTATAGCCCTCTTTCCGGCGTAACTTATGACCTCGTTCTTTCGAGCTGGAGATCCCGCGATCCTGTGTGCATGCGAATCCAGCGTGACCTACCAACGATGAATCTTTGACACTGAGAGCCTTGGGGTGGGATGTATCCAGCGCCTTGGGCTTCGCTTTTATCAGTGGAAAAGATAAGCGGAGGGGAGTGCTTCTGTTCTGGTTCCATTCTAAGTGGGGGCACTTTGGATCCGTATTAGCCATATTAGTTTAGTCTAGATTCTTCAATTAGAGCTCTGGGTTTGATGTTAGCTCTACCAAATTCTGATATTGAATCTGTTTCTTCCAAAGTAGGGGAGAGTTGCCTATATCGTACTGGTCACCTAAATCGTACCTCGTCAATTTCTCAGTAATTAATGAATGTAAACGACATCTGAGAATAAAAATGTCAGGTAAATGCGAAATAAGATATGGAAACAAAACCTTTTGAGCTTACACACTATTTTGAGAATGCTATAAACATTTAAAAAAATCAGGTATGATTGGTGTCAATTTTTACCAGTTTATTTTAGCTGATAATAATTAAACAATGCAATTTTGTTCTGTGCTTTTGTATTTTTCTAAAAGCGGGTTTTATGTAGAATATTTTACATTCATTTTAAGTACGTATTACATTCATTATAAAGTTTAAATTGATATTTATAAATAAATCGATCGTGTTTCCTAAATCGTACCGCTACAATCGTACCAGTAGGATATGACAACTCGTATGTTATATAGGTTATATACGAATATTATATTCATAGGTTATTGCGGCCTGTGTGTGATCCATATACATATGTATATGTAACTATATAATAATCATTATTTTATGTTGAATATTTTCTTCTCTATTTCTTATTGATACTATTTTTAGCGGAGGTACGATTTAGGAGACCGGTATCCTAAATCGTACTTTTTACAGTATATGACAAAAAGATTAATAACAAATTAAATTATTCTGAACAAAAGGTAAAGCATATAATAGTAGGTGCCTAAGAGATCAAGCTACAACGTCCGATAGCCATTTGCGTTGGAACTAGTACCAAATATGAAATATAACGTAAAATGTTTTAAGTGGTACGATACAGGGAAGCAACCCTCCCCTACGTATCTACGTCGATCCATCGTTATTCCGATCAAGTCCCGCAATCACAGACCGACTTTTCTCCCGCCTCGTCGGACACAGGTTAGTTCGATCCGTCGTGGTCCTCGTACGCGAGTTATCTCGCGGCGGGCACGCGAGGAATTTCCCTCTGGCCCGCTGGTGTTTCGTACGTGCTCGATTTCAGGCGTCGTCGGCGCGGAATACCGGAGAACGGGAGGCGGGCAGAGAAGAGCAGAGATTTTTCCGCGTTTCCATCGAGCCACGGTAAAATTCCAATTTAATACCGCGGCGCAATAATTAGCACGGCGGAAAAAGGAGGGTTTTTGCGGGGCCTTTATCGCGATCAAACGAATCGTCGGGTATAAAACGATCGTTATTGGCCGTTATTATCGCGACGCGTTTAATACAGACCGGCGAGCCCGGGGCTGACACCGCCGCTGGCCAGGATAAGCCAATATACGAGCAGGCTTACCGTTAATCCAGCGATTTTTAAATTATCCTCACGAAATTGCGTCCCCGTAGGATAGAAGGCTGGAACTTCTGAAACTGGTAGATAGGAGGACCTGGCCGTGCCCGCTTAGCCTTGCCAAGTCCTGCCCGGCCAGGATCACGTTTGATCCTTCTGGGTATACCCTGTCCCTCGAACACGTCGCTGTTGCGCGGCACGCGTCCCACCGCGGGAACCAGCAAATTTCAAGGCACCTTTGAGACTCGGCGGGTTTTCGCGTTCTCCTTGAGAGCTACTACTTCCCCAGGCTTCCCTTTTAAAACAGGCGAACCGTGCCGAACAAAACGTAAACCGCCCCCGGGCCAGCGTGACCCGACCGAGCAGCTTTTTACATTTCTCTGCGGGACTCTCGCCGTACGAGGCTAAATATTAAAATCCCCGTGCTCCCTCTGCCGTCCGACTAATTACAGGCGAACGATACTCTAAACTTTCTAAACTTCCGAATCTGTAACGCTTCCGTTTACCACCAAGAGTGGAAGAAACGAAGATTCTACGCTCGGAGTAATAAAACCTAGCGCCTCCACCCAGGACGTCTCCTGGTCCTACCGAACACTTTCGTCGGCTGTAAATCTAACGACGCTCCGCGACAGAAATAGCGGATGTAGCGTGCACCCCGTCAGCGCGGCGGGTTCTAACGCCAATTTTATTTCGCCCCCCCCCCGGGAAATTCCACTTTGTCAGCCTTCGGTGGATCGGGGAACTAAAGACTGGAGGTCTTTGACGAACCGAAGGGAGGCGAAACTCGGTACGATCGGTGTGCGCGGATGGAAGGAGGTAGAGATGGAGGAGAGAAGACTGGCGTAGACCGTCCATCGGGTTTCCAGGGGTAGCAGAGCTCGCAAAGAGGTGGGAGATCGCGGAGGATCGGGGAAGGAAGGGGCGAACGAAAGACGGGGCCAGGGAAAGTGATCGTGGGTGAAAGAGGGAGAAAAGGGGGGAGACGGCTGGCTCGACCGCAAACACCTCACGTAGCATCGCGTAGATTAAAGCCTGTCCCGGTGTGGCGTGAGTGTGGAAACACGTGTGGAAAGCACACGGGAAATCTTGCGAGTTCGCGGCCGGCTGGAGAGGATGCAGAGGGAAGGTACACGCGCGGAAACAGGGGCAGGGCGATAAGAAGCGAGGGTAAGAAGGCTCGCGGCGGGGGCAGAGAAAAATCAACTCGAGAACTCGCCGGGATCAGACACGCATTCCAGCAGGGGGCTTAGTTTCGTAAGCTGCCGCTTTTTTATCGGGATCAACGCGTCACGGGGCAGAAGGGTCGCCGACGAAACTTTTCCAATTATCTCGTATTAAAAGCCTGTCCGCGATATCGGGATTTCAAGATGTCGGCGGCATCAATTTTTTCGCCCGATCCTCGAGGAATACCTCTGGATGCGTGAACAGCATGCTCGAGGGCGTCCTCGTCCTAGGGAGAGGGATATTGCGCGCTCGACCGCCTACATCTGCTTTCCCACATCGAGGGAGAGAGTTCAATTTTGTGGAGAGGAGGCTGACGAACGGGGGGGGCGTAGTTTTAATCGGATGTCGTGAATCCCGTGTCTTTTACGATCGTGATTCATAGAAGGCGCCAGTCGTGTCCCTCGAAATTCGACGTTAAACTCGGTGACGAGGCGTTCCGCTGCCCCCATGCTGTCTCATTTCTCGCCTGTCCACGCGGGTCTAGCGCCAAGGTGTGCGAGCCGGGGGTGGCATCGCGTGGGGAACACGAAATTATACTTAGTAGAACATTTCCCGCTATAAAGAGGAAAGAAAGTGGCCCTGAAAAACGTCGCAGGCTGACCGCGACGCGAACGCGGCGATGGCGCGACGCCGAGGGCCATAAACGCGCGAGGGTCGCGCAGCCGTAATTTTCAGCCGTAAAAGAGAGGCATAGGCCGAGGGTGACTTAGGCTCACGGTGCGTTACCCCAGTCGTTATTATTTTACTGGCTCTAAACGGCCGCCAACGGAATACGGTTCCAGCGGCATAGCAATCGAGCCGGTCGGATCGCGCGATCCCGAGCCGATTTACTTTCTAGGAAACGAGTACCGACGTTAACGCGCGATAACGTCCCGATAACCCCGCCGGCTACGAAAACCTCCCCGCTAGCGGGGGTGCAATTTGAAAGACGTGCTTTCCCGGTACACGAGAACACGTGTACGCTCGTAATAAAAAGTCTAATGAATTTAATTGACCACCCACGCGATCTCGCAATCCTTACAATCTTACAGTCGTTACGATTGCACGTTTCCCTTAAATGCATTCCTCGCTACCCCGTTCATTCTCGTCCCCTGTAACGCGTTCCTCGTAGCGCCCCGAGGGTCATTGTCTAGGCTTCTTTTCTCCCCGTGCGAAGGAAAAATCAATTCTACGTTACGAAGCTTTCTGGAACTTCAACAGCACCCACCGTCGACGATAAACTTTCCACATGGACGCAATTATACGACGCCCACGCGTTCGGAAATCGACCGTTCATGTGACCGATCGGTCCATTCGGTCGTAAACAGAATTTCCTCCTTGGCAGGGACGTTCCAGGCGCCGAGAGGGAACGACGAGGTACCTAGCGACGCTAACGGGAGGAGAAGTGCGACTGTGCGCGTAGGCGAGGGAAAGAAACGACCGTGGCTTAATCCTCGTACGCACTTACGCAAGAACGTGGCGTGAAAACCATCCAGGATGGCTCAGTGGAGCCTGGCTTGCTGGATCAGTCTCCTCTGGATATAATGCTCGCGAAATGGCCGCTTTAGTATGATATACGTATCACTTACACGGGGCGATAATGAAAAGATTTGCTGGCTCTTTATGACTTCCGTGGCTGCTAACGGGCCTCTCCCGCTTCTCTGCCCCTTTCCCTCTCTGTTCCACGATTTTTCCATCGCACACGAGCGCGAGCCATCAGTCGCCACCGTTTTCCTCGCACTTGCGGGGCTTCACGGGGCTTTTATTAATTTTTCATTAGCCTTTCATCCGACCAAATTAACCGGCACCCATCTTTGACTCCCGGAAGGTAAGACTTCTGCCGCTTCAAAAGACCATCCGTTGTTGCTCGGCTGAAAGCAGATTGCGCTTTCTTTCTCAATGGTGCGCCAGTGTTGGAAGGTGTTCTCCATAGAATTTAAACGGATCCTTCATCGAGACAGTAAGGTGTATGTCCCAATTTCAGCTCATTTAAGACGTTACTCATCATAAAGGTGTAAAAAATTTGTTTGTGATCAAAATTTGCAGAGTAATTGATTAATTCTTTAATAATAAATCAACTAATTCGAAAACTGTTTATGAAAGATATTTCAAGATGTTTAATTATTAGTAATTTGTAATTAAATACAATGCTCTAAATGTCCATATGTCTGCTCACGAAAAATAGCGATGTACGTATTTCTACTCACCATTTGTACCAATTTCTGCTCACATAATATATTGCCTTTTCACGTTAAAATAAGTTTCATCTTTTATGGAGAGGTTTTATAATACAACAGTGAAGCATAAAATAGTGATAAACAAAAATTAAAGTGCCTTTGAATAGAAATAGGGGTTACAGCATACATTGAATTGTGAGGTTATGTTACTATCAGTGTGGTGAGCAGAAATGCGGACATGGCGGTGAATCACTTGACCCTAAACCTACTCACCTTTTTTCTACTTTAAAAAAAAAAAGTAAAAAAATCGAAATCCAAAGCACAATACAGTATCTGTTTTTGTTATTAAATAAGAAGTTTTACTGCAGAAACTATTTTCTGCCCAATTATCGAATATCAATAGTGACGCTGTTCCTTAGCACAACCAGCTAGAATGCGATCGAAACATCGTGAGTCTCTTGTTTTAAAAGTTTTTCGTTGCTTATGCTGTACTTGTTTCGCCCCAACCTCGCGCAACACGCCCGTAAATGTTCAAAAAATTTAGAATTATTTTGTTACAACTATAATCCAAACGTAACGCTTGTAATAATAAGATAAATACGAAATGAGCAGAAATGGGGACATGAGCAGAAATAGGGACATCTTTACTTTACCGTGACGTTGGAACGCGGTATCCGTGGCTCGACCCCAGAGGTGCTGAGCAGAGCAAACGTTTGAAAACGAGCTGGTAAAGTCGCCCAGGTGGTCCGCTATTTACAGTGGCCGCTTACGTCGTCTAGTCTCACCTATCCGGCGTCGCGACGCGTAATTTCGCCGCGTGCGCGGGACAAATGCCGCGCGACAAATCTCGGGGTCCAAGACACTTTGGAAATCTGGCGGAGCCGGCTCGGTGTCGCGCATCAGCCGGCAGTTAGGCGGATGAACGATGCTGGGAAAACAGCGCGCGCCATTATTTCCGCGTGCACGCTAAATCATACTTAAAGCTCCGCGATCCCGCGCCCTCGCCGACCTTCCACTCTATTTCCGCGGGCGGCTTTTACTCCGAGGACCGTGACTCCCTGTAACGAGCCTCCGCTCCGAGCCGACGAAAAATTGGATTCCTGAAATTTCGAGGGTGGAATTTTTTAATACGCGCCTTTCGCGAACGTTGCGCCGCTCTCTGTTCGAGGCCTTCCTTCGACAGACTTCAAAGAGCTCGCTACGCGCCAGAGAATTTCTGGCAGACGAGGGGGTCGCGGGAGGTGGAGACGCGCGTAGGTTCGGCGCGGTTTAATTGAGGAACCGCGGGTAATCCGTGCAAGTTTCGCGATTACTTTCAAACACAGGGGGTGGTTGTTAATAATATTCCCGACCCCGAAAGTGATCCTTCACTCTCCATTGGTTAAGTGGCGGAGTTCACCTCTCGCAGGGTCAAATTCGCGCCGACAAATAAACGATCCCTCCTTTCGGAAGACTGTCCGCGTCCCGTCGCGAATTTATCAAGCGGCAGAGCCTCCCCTCCCCCGATTGTGGGACGCGCGCCGCGGCGATGTCCGCGGACATCATTTAGCACTCTCGCCCGCGCGAATGTCCCCCGCGGTCGCGGGAGTATCGGCATTGATAATTGTCGGCGCGCCTCGTTTTCTCCAAGGAGAGAAACCAGAAGCTTTTATTAATTCGCCGCGGGGGGGCGTCGGAAAGCGTGCGAGTGGGTGGGTTTTCGTTGGACGGTGGCCGCGCGCGGAGGGTCGATAGCTGGTGGCACGAGAATTCCGGCGTTAAAAGCTCGTCGCCCGGGCTAATATCTGTCTCGGTTGGCGGCTTAAACGCGAGCAGGCGACATTTTTCTCCGGTCAATTTAAACGCTCCCTGCGAGTGGGCCGTGAAAGGTTCGCGGGCGAGTGATGCGCGGATCGCGGCGGGACGCATCGTCGTGTCCTCTCCTCCTCTATTTTCCCTCCATTCCCTGCGCGTGGATTTTATTTATCGCGCGACGGTCGAATAAATTCGCCGTGCCTTCGAACCGGAGTCGCGCTACGGGGACGAAAATAAAGGTTCCCGCGAGGCACGCTCGCGCTTTTTGCTCCGCTAACGCTTCTCGCCAGCGGATTCTCGGGGTTAGAGGTCTAGTCTCCTCTAGAAGACTCTATCCTCTCCTTGCTCTACTCATCGTTTGTTGAAACATGACCTCGGTCGTTAATCATCTCCATTCTCCGCTTACCTCCGAGGGTTGGAAAAAGTGAGCGACGTTTACAGTGGAGATGGACACTGCAGCAGTGGTAACGGTAGCGGTAACAGACGATAATAATTCGCCCGCGACCTGCGCATGGAAATGGAGGTTTGTCGCAGGTTGTCACCTGCACACGGTCGGGGCCGGTCTCTCACGGCTCGTCGATGGGCCTCGAAACGATCGATCGGCTTCTCCTGAATCATGCGGGTGTCTGGTGCGAGCCACGCGGAATATTTCAACCGTGGTCGTTCGCCAGGACGAACGAAAGAGCGCCACTTAGGTGGGGGGTAATATACGTCGCCGAGGGCGGTAACTGTCCCCGTATATTATGTCCCGCGTGTCCACGGGGACGTACATTCCAGCCGGCTGTATCCACGGTAAACAATGTTCCGAGAGTCGTGCCTAAACGATTCCTCGTGTCTGCAGTTATTTTGGCAATTAATCGCCCGGCCTGGTGCGCACCCCCCGCGCGCTGAAATATCGTGTTTCTTGTCCGCGTGGGCGAGTTTTTCATTCCCTTTCCGCCTGTGCCGTTCGCTCTGCCTACCCCGGCCCTCCCTCGATTTCCCACCCTTCCCATCGCCGTCCACTCGAGCCTCCTTCGCGACCAAGACGACGAGGATGACGAAGGCTTTTAACGATCGCTCTGGTCCTCCGTCGGCACGTACCGCTAAACTTTTCCTCGTCGCGGGGCTTCTTCCCACGAAAGGGAACTCGCCTTCCTTCCTCCTTCGATATTCCACCGGCTCGATCACGATCTGACCCACTTCGATCCACGTCGCCGATTCTCTTCCCTTTTCTTCTCCTCCCGGTCTAACAGAATTTTTAAACTGGACCAGGGCTATGTGACGGGGACGCGACGAAGTTTATTACGGCCGGAGGATCGCACTAGAAGACGGAAGTTTCGTGGAAGTCTCGGGAAAATCGTGCGACTCGCGCGAGAAGAGGCGGGGATCAGTGCCGCTCGCGTATTTCCAGACCGTTCGCGAGTGTATCGTTTCCGCGAAACCGTCAGCTTTTCCGTGAACTCGACGCTTCATTTCTCCCGCATTAAAAGGAGAATTAAACGACGACGGAGCGTATGAAAAATCACCGTCTGACTGTTCACTGGGAAAGGATATTACGATTGTTACGTTTTTCCTGCTGGAATCGTAAATCTTGTGGCCCTCCCAGCAACTTCACCGACGGGGGTTTAGAAGTCTCGCTTACCGAGGGAATTCTCTTCAACCGATAACGGGGGTAGGATCTCTGGAAGTATATTCTACTAGTTTTATCGGTGAATTTGCTTACACTCCACCGTCGAGTCTTCGAAATTCCTTGAACGATGCCACTCGAAATATCCAAACGAACCACCCTTTTGAGGAAATTACTTTCTTAAGCAATTTCTAGCACCGAGGCGCGATCAATCTTACGCGAGAGAGGCAGGCCGCTACTCCCCGACCAGCCGACGCCCAATAAAACGATACCCGCGATAAACCTTTCGAAGCCAATTAGGGGCTAATTGATTTTAACTGTAAATCTATGAGCGCGGTGGCTGGTCCTCGCCTCCGGTTCCACGGGATTGCGGTTAAGACGGAGCTGGGGTCTCTGCCAAGCAGCCAGTTGTTCCCGATAAATTTACGATGACTAAACCCCCTGTTCCTTACGCTCCTCCCTCTCGTTTTCTTCTGTTTCTCGCGTTAACGAGTCCCGATCCGTCGCCATCCGTCCCACCGCCGATGCCTTTTGTCTCTCGCGAGTCCTTTTCCCCCCTTTCCCTCGCGACGTTTCCGTGTCCACGCCGTGAAAGAAGTTATTATCGACCCCGGCCCCCGGGTGCTCCCTTAATCTTATCACCAAACAGCGGTGCGAATCAAAATTGGGAATTAACAGAGATAACAATTATTTAATTAACGGATCACATAAAAGTTATTTTAACTTTATATTATTCGACGATTAATGTTATTTTTTTTTCAATTTCAACGTTGAATAAATTTCAACTGTACCTTTATTTATATGCGTTGAATAAAGTTAACCCGGATCAACTTTATTCGACACACGACGAATAATTCTTTCAACTTTTATTCATTACGCGAAATTTTATTTATATAAAAATTTTGCCCATCTAACAAGGGAATATCTCGAACCCAAAAATTCAAGAAATTCTAAATGTTTGTGAATATGTAGGGAATTTCCACCTGATACACCTCAATTTTTGTTTGTTGCCTATATTCACCCTAAGGGGGTGTAATTGACCCTTGAAAATCCGGTTATTTTCCGATTTTCTGTTGTAACTCGTGAACTGTAAAATAATCTTTTTACCAAAAGATAGATCTAATTAAAAGAAGTAACTTTTGTCTTGGACCTTTTTCTCTATCTCTTATAGTTCGCGAGTTATAACACAAAATTGGAAAATAGCCGTATTTTCAGGGGTTAATTTCACCGCCTTCGGGTGAATTTGGGCAGCAAACAAAAACTGCGTTGTAATTATGAGGAAATCGTCTACATATTCACAAAGTTTCGGAATTTTTCGAATTTTCGGTGTCGGGATATTCCCTTGTCAGTCACACGACTCCGCGTCTCAAATTCTGGATTAGTCGTCTCTCTCGTCCCATAGAACACTTCCAACACCGATTTCGAGCAGGGTGTCAAAAAGAATCGTAGAATCGTAGGGATACTAGTGAGTTTATTGTTGCGAGCAGTGCATACAGTGCAGTTTTTTACTATCGAAGCGTCATAAAACAGTCATTGCTTCTTCGCCGCGACGACAGGGGTGGCTGGTGCGTGGCTTCAAGGAGTGACGACTTTTTTCGGGAAAGCATTCTTTAGGTGCCCTTTAACTGCAAACGAAAAAACAGAGTTTGCATGGGGCGCACCGAGCGGTCGTTGGATGTCCGCAGGTTTTACGATACACTCACCGCATCCTAGGTACGGAATGCAGATGCGTCCCGCGGGGCAGGCTTTGTCGTTTTTGCACAGCCTATCCGCTTGTCGCTTGCGCCTTCTGTCTGGTAGGTCCAAGGTTACGACCTCGGATTGGTCCTGGTGTTTCGAGAGAAATTTAATCGCCGGAAGAGAATTTTACACAGCGCGCGTCGCTCGCGCAGAGTTCTTTACTAATGACTCGAGGTAGAAGCTTCTTTTACTCACTGACTCTCCACTGAGGCTTCCTAAGCGGATCACGCGCACCTCCGGCTCGTCCTGTAGGGCCCAGCACGATTAGAACATGATCGCGATTTAGCAGTAACGAGTGAACTACTCGTTGGTTCGGTATGGCAAGCTCGTATCTTCGTACCTTGTCGTTGACGGTGCACCTGGTGGCCGAAACGACGCACGCGAACAGTAGAATCAGAAACAGACGACTCATCTTGCAAGTTCCTGTGGCAGACACTGACGATCCCGAGGGGAGTCGCTCTTTATACACCGAAAGCTTGTAAGAACGTTGGGAAACTTCGCGTTATCTCCACAGTTAACCTACATACATTTCAGCCGAGGAAAATGAAGTTTTCAATTGCACGGTGAATAAAATGCAGGATGCCCTTCGAGCTGGACGGTAACTGCTCTCGCGAACCAGTGTTTCGCGGAATGTCGTGCCGCCTCTCGCGGAAAATGAGTCCGAGGCCCTACGGTGGAAGGAAGACACTCGATATCGTAAAACGCTGGCAGCGGAGCCGGTCTCGGTCACTTCATTTTCGCGGGGCAGTCTTTATCTAAATTGGAAAAACGGAATGGCCTGTAAAGCGTCCCGCGGCGATTGCGCTCCACGGTTTTACGAGCTGTTGTCAGAAACGTGTCGCGCGATTCGTGTAATCCTGCAACGGATACCGCGAATGTGTATCGTCCGCGATATCGTCGCGCGTCCGACATTATTACAAAACGCAAGGGAACGCGTTCGCCGGTTGCGTTAGAAAATTGTGGAACGAGCCCTTCCACTTAGCGGGTTCTGAAAATTGCTGCTCTCACGGAGCCGCACGTGTCGGCTGGCCATTTTCATTCTAGCGGTGGATAAAAATTGTCAGGTCGCGTTACGAGCACCCGTTTCGCGTCATACTTTACAACCCCGGTGGCGAAATTAATTATGTATTCGCGGCGGTTGTGCAGGGGACCCGATACGGCGGAGTTTCGCGTCGTTTCGGCGGCGCGTGATAGTTCTGCTATTGGAAATTCGCCGGTCCATTGGAGGCAGCCATCCCCGTCCCGTGAATATCGCCTCGCGACCAGAGGGGAGGGGCACAGAGGGTCGCGTTTGCATGGCCGCGACGGAGACGCCGAAGTTGCGGACGACTCGAAGCCGCCGGTCCTCCGACGGGCACTCGACGTGGCCGTCGGGCCCTTTGTTCGCTTGATTACCGAACACCCTGGAAACTAGTCATTAGCTTGGCAAATAGAGAACTCTCGACCCACCGTGGACGACGGCCCGCGACCCGCCAGCGACGCGAATATCCGCGGACGCGTGTCGCCTCGTTAACTAATTGAACGGCGTTAATTTGCCCTCGGACATCCGTCGTTGTCGCGTTCCTCGGGCGTCCATCGCCGCGACTCCTTTGATTCCCCCGGGGTGCGACGGCACCTCGAGGGACGGTGGCTTCGCAGCCGTTTCGCTGGATCATCCCTCTTTCGTGTCATCGAGGCCGTTGACGAGCGACGCTGCAACCGAATGGTCGCCCTTTGAAGCGGAACCCAGGCAGATGGTATTTAAAGTGACGAGGAGAGACGCGATTAGGGACAATTCCTCGCGGCGCGGATCTAAATGCGTCGCGGGGTCGACGAAAGAGTTGGACAAACACGCGAGGAGCGCGCGGCGATCGTGCCGCGCTAATCCCGGGAAGAGAAAGAGCACGTCTCGGGGAAACGGTGCACGAAACGGGGTAAACGACGCTTGGCGATACACCTCGTAGTTTCTAGCGGTGAACGGTCGAGCCTTGGTCGGACAAGCGCGAAAATAAATGGAAGGAAAAGGCCTCGAATTCAGCGAGATCGTTCGTCAGTCGCGTATATTTAGATCGTGACTGTGTCTCTCGCTCCCTTTTTTTTCATTCTATCTCATTTTCTGCGTCTCTCGATCCTCGAGCAGTTGTTGCTCGCTGCTTCCGTCTGGCTATCCGTCTTCCCCCGATCCACCAACTTCGTCTTTCGCGATATTAATATCCCCACGGATCGCGGGGGATCGAAGTCCGGGGAAACGTCTTCGACGCCGCCTGAACTTCCACGCAAGAAATGGACGAGTTGTCGGCTTGTAATTGACTTTCCCCGCTCCGTCGGACCAGCTCCAGCACCCCCTGAACTCCGTGCCCATAATTGATTAGAGTCACGTTGTCGCTGATGTCGCGAGAAATCGCGTGAGAAGTGACGTCCAGCCGGAAGGGAAGCTCGTCGTCGACGGACCGCGCCCGTCGGGGGATTAATATTTCAAGCAGACCGGGCGAACTTCATTCGCGTCGTGGTTGCTCTCTGTTCGTCGGCCGGCCGGCTGCGACGAGTAACGGGTTACGGTTTCGATTGTCGGCGTAATCCCATCCATCAGGGATTATAAGTTAAAATTTTACAGTCTGATTACGAGCGAACGGAAGGCACGAAATTATTTAATATCGATACCGCCGCGGAGGGTTGGCGGGCAGGGGCTGCGCGGTGGCAGGGGCTATTATTGATATTGATTTCGTTGGGAGCGTGTACCGTGCCGGCACGATTCGAATCGTGGGAAAGCAGCTTAATTGGCGCGATTATCTGCCCAGTCAAAGAGATAGCGACCAGCATTTCATGATGCACTTACGTAACGATTAAACCGCGCACATAGGCCACGAGAATACGTCGGAGGCACATCGTTAACGATGAAACTAATGCGGGACGGAGATTGGGCGGTGCGCTCTGGTCGATAGGATTCCCTCATCACGTTCACAGAGGCCCGGCTCGCGTGCTCCTTCCATTTACGCGCGATATCTGGTCGCCCTAATAGGGAAGCCTGGGCTTGTCTTACGGTTCATCGATACACTGTACCGAAAGAGCGGGGTTAATTGTCTTTAAATCGTATTACGTTATTAAATCGATTAAGGCTGGGCTAGGCGGCGGCCGGCTCTTCCCTGATTCCATACGATCTACCAAGTAATCGATAGCATTAACGTTCCTTCGCTCGGAACCTGTACGATAAAGTCGTCCTTTTGGATAAACCGACTCGGTCATCAAGCACCGTTACGCATTCTTCGCCTTTTACGAGCACCGGGGAAACCTGTTTCGCCGGCGAAACGGAGGCAAACGGTTGCCGGCGACGCTGACACTCGTCTGCGTAAACATCGAGGGAGTTTGTTTCCCGTTAGAGGTTCGCACGAGGTGCAATAGACAGGAAGAACTCCTCCTCTTCCTCTCGATGATACTAATCGAGGCACATGCGTCTTCATCCATCGACGGGAGGCCGTCAACTCTCGAAAACAAACTGGCCCCGTTTGGGAACACGCTCGCCACCCCCTCGGCGCCCGTCTCGACCGCCAGATATAGACTAATTTCGACGAGCGTCCCTCGCGACGTCTCCCGGGAGCAATAAGGGGGCTGGGAACCGTTCGCCGTCGCCATTCAATTCTATCCATTTATCCGACCAGCCCGCAGAGACGAGCCGCAAAACTCCTAATTTACCCATGTGCTTCCCTTCCGACCTTCTCTCCAGGCTCTCTCCCTTAAACGGCGCCACGTTTAAACGGCCGTAAATCCTGGACGCCTCTCGAGCCGCGCGAAATTATCGGGCCGACGAATCGCCGCGAGAATGCCTTGCGAATCTTGATAACAGGCAGTTTTTTGCACGCCCCTCGATTGTTCAGGGGTTCACGGGATCCCCGCGTCGGGATACGAGGGACGTGGATTCGAGCCTTAATCGGTATCGCGCGGAATCGCGATAACGCTGGCACGCTGGGAACAGTGGGAGCTGACGATCGGACGACGCCGGTGAATTATAAAAGCGCGGCGGAGAAATTCGGTTTTTCCCCCCGGTCTGCAAGAAAATCCGATTGGACGGGGAACGCGGAGGCCAGCCGCGTCGAACAAAGTGACCGTCGAAACGTTCTGCTCGAGGCTTATGGTTGTCATCGCCGCGAATTCCCATAGATCACGCGTACGTACGTAGGTACCACGGACGGCACCGTGCGGAGTACTCGGAGGTGCCATAAATATACCGGGTGCGCACCGTAGCTGTGTGCCGGAGAGCTCGTGACTTAATCGGCAAGGGTATCTAGGCCGTGTACGGCCGCGTTACCGCTGTTCGTGGATTTATGGGCCGATTCGGGTCTCGTGCTTTTAGATCTTTATTCCCCCGTCCCTCCCCCTCTTTCTCCCTCTGCCTCTCTCCAACGACACCGGTTATCCGCGTGCCCGTTGCGTAATATCCGCGATGCATCGACAGGGCGCATTTGCGTAATTGCGCGGCTGTTCCCATTTTAACCGTCGATTTTTCGTGACCCGCGCCGCCATCCAGGCAGCGTTTCGGGTTAATCATTCGAAATAAATAAACAAAAGCGAGCGGCTGGAAGTAATCCCGAGAGTGGGCGTAATTTTGGTGATTCGACGGTGCATCGTGACGATGATCATCGTGGAATCCTCCTTCTGTAATCGACGAATAACGAATAGGGTCATACGGAAGTCGGGAAGTTGCAGTTTCGAGGGCAAAATCAATTGCCAACGTGTTTCACGCGTAACTATATACTGCCACGTCGCAGTGAACAGCGGAAAGAACTGACAGGGAAGTTTCCTCGATATCCAGTGGAGCAATGGCAAGTTTTGCTGGCGCCGCGGAAACTTGGGAAGCCGCGATGAACGGGCGAAAAGGTGCAAGAAGGGGCGAAAACAGGGGCTGGCGAGATAAAAGGAGGGTAACGGGCGCGCGGTTGCTAGGCTAAGCTCGCGATATTCGCGCGGTTCTTGGAAAGTTGGACGCGCGGGGAACGCCGCTGCCGTCCGCGCGGAATACGCTTGAACACGATACTCCACTCCGGGAGGCTCGCCGATGCACCGGGAGGGATTTCCGCTTTAGACGGCTGTGCGCGCGGGGGCTCGCAGGAAAGGTGAGGGTGCCTTTAAGCCCAGCCAGCGAAATATATCCGCAGTCGTATAGCTTTCAGGCTTCTCCCGGCATCGAGTCGCGAAAATCCCCGTAAGTCTTCCGCCTTAAGAACACCGCTCTCGCCTTTCACCGGAGGAATTCCGCATTCACACCGATATCCGAGGACTTGTCCGCGATTTGAATGGGAATCGGTGGTCAGTTTGCGCCCGAGTAATTGCTACCCCCGCCCGCGATCTTCGCGTACGCTGTAAGGGAATCCCCCGCGAAGATGGGGTGGCTATTTCGAGGCGGAAAGAGTCCATAAACTGATATCAGAGCATGTACGTAAAATTCAGCGGTGGTGGGTAAAGCTCGGTCAGTTTCACGGCTCGGGGTGCAGACCGTGGGCGCCAGCCCTCGTCATTTTTCCTTCGACCCTCGAGGGTGGCCCTGACCGACAAGCAAGAGCGACCGTTTCGCGGCGCTTTCTTCCTTAATTGGGCCACGTATTAATCCGCTTCGGGCGTCTGACCGCGACGATTTATTCGAGGATCCCGAGGGGCGGAAAGACGAGAAAAGAGGGTGATAAGCGGGCCACGGAGGAAGCGCGGGAGGACGCGCAGGATTACGAGGACTTAGCTAAACGGACAGCGTCCGACGAGAGGATATCTCTTGACGTTTTATCGCGCCGAGCGCACTGTCCTCCGCCTATTGGATTACGACTGTCCCCCTCCCCTGTCGCAGAATTATTTGAAAAATCAAATATCATCGGGCACGAGCGGATAAACTGCCGGCTAGCTGCCGGTCGCTTTTGAAGTGTCGACAATGCCACGCGATCGGGACAATCGAGCCGAGCGGACAGGGCTTCTGTATAATAATTAGCAATTATTTAATAGAGAGCCGAAGAGGCGACAGGCGCATTGTGAGCAATGTAAAATTGGCGCGGCTAAGCCGCGGGGGAATCCGCGGAAAATATTCGAATATAATTAATGCCAGCGACACCTTGACGTTTTATCCGCTCCCGCGTGCTCGCCGCGCCGGCCACGGTTAATTAATAATAAGCGCTTAATTAAGCGAATGGATGAGCGCTTTTGCTGATTGCGCTCGCGATACCGATGCGCGCGTGTGACCGGGTGCCATGCTTTCACATACAGGGTGGACCGTGTCGACATGCCTGTCGAGGTAATTCCACGTTTCGATCCAAATGCCCCGGGTACTTTCTTAAGGCTCCGCGGACCACTTCAATTCCACCGCTCTCGTAATTCTTCCGTAGGAAAGTATACCTATGGTCGCCAATTGGTCCGTCTAGCTTGTTCACAAATTTTCATCCCTTTAACGGAGTGGATTACATTGGGAACTTAAGAACTTTGCGGGGGTCACTACCAGCTACTCGATACGGCTTGTCTCTCTGAAAACAAGCCTTCGACGCGGCGTGGAAAGGTGAACAGGCCATTCAGATTAAAACGATGCACCCAGTGTATTCCGGAGAACCGCGGCGGGGGGAGGGCACCCATTTGCGGCGCATTTTCATGCCGCCTCGCGTCCGCGCCTCCCTGCTCCGACGCTTCGACCAGCCGTCCGTGTCACTGTCACAATGCAATCCACCCGTTGAAACATATCGTTCAATTATTCCTAAACTAATATTTATCACCGGCTGCCCGCCGGCCGTTCGTTTATTGTCGTCGCGCGCTTTTCCCTCGCTGAAATATGAATGAGAAATGTTACGACTCCGCGGCGATTTTACGAGCACCCCGTAATTCCGCGGGACGTCGGATCGTAAGGGAATTATAAAACGCTTCCGCGTTCCCGTGCCCATGGGATGGACGTAGAAAGACGACCGGATGAGGCAGTGCAGGAGAGAGGGGTGGGGGTGGTCGAGGGGTCGTTTCTCGGGGTGGTTGCGCTTTGACGTTACGCGTGCCACTCGAGGGTAAACGTCCCGCGGGCTCGTATCGGCCTGCAGACAGGCGGGGGCAGGCTTCATCCGTCTTAATTTTCGAACGTTGTCCGTAAATACGTGCCCGTCGACTTTCGGGGGTGGTTCGATCGCCACCCCTCGCGCGTCTAACTGTATTATGGGAATCAGCGTGTCGGTGATTTGGCAAGGGTGGCGAAGATTAATGAAAGGACACCGCGGACGATTGAGATCGTTCGGCTCTTGTCAACAAGTTGCTCTCCAGCGACCGCTGCTGCCCTTTGTTCGCTCGTTGATTTCAGTTATCGATCAGCAAGGGAGGTTTATACGGAACCGGTTCCACGAAATGGAATCGTGGTTTAAGATCGACGATTTTTCTTGCGTTCTTAAGGGGCTGGCGATAAAGGAGCGCGACGGGGGTGGGTGGTTTATAAACGACGCTGTCGCGAGTATTGCGGGTTCGTGCATCGGCCGCGATTCCCCGATCAAGATCGAATTTCAGTCTTCCTTCCTCGAGTCACGTGGCGCAGGGCCGCGATAATTAATAAACAAACTCATAGATATGCGATAGCGCAGGGCGAGCCGGTCGCGTGAGATTTACGAGGGTTCTCGCTCGCTTATCGGCGATTAGAAAGGCGAAAGCTCACCGGGTGCGGATGTTCTTCGATTCGTTGCCCCCCCTACGCCACGGCCGGAACCCATTCGTTGCCTGTCCCTCGCTTTTTATTTCCGTTTCGATTCGATAGAGCGACACCACTTAAGGGATGAAAAGGTTTTAACGGGGCAAAAGTAAGGAGAGAAGAGGGAAAGTGGTCCGTGGAATCGGCAGCCTCTGCGGGACGAAATTCGCGGTAAAAGTCTAGCTGTATCGGACAAAAACAAGGGTGAGTTACGAGCGGAGGGTACGTCCGTTCCTACGCTCGCTCTTCTCAACCTCCGTGCCCTCGCGAGAGCTGGATAATTCGAGCGATACATTTGAATTTTCCGCCATTACCCCTCCCTGCGTCGCATCAACCGTTGCCTCCTTTTATCCCCGGCCTTCGTCCCGAGCACCCCCCCTCCCCCCTGGCCATCAGGAATTTCCATTAGCTAATTACCGACTCGACGGATAGGCCGCTCGACGTTTTTGCCTCCTTTAACCCTCTCGGTGGCTCTTGGGGATTAGATTCTTCCGTGTGGCCAATAAGAAACGGGATTCCAAGGTCGGCAGGGGGGAGGGCAATTAAAACTCAATTAGCACCGTTTGCCGGGGGAAATTCGCAAGATTTCAGACTATGCCTTCGATCCCTCGACCTTGCGCGCATTAGAATCACCCGAGAGATGCATTTGCACCGCGGCGGTCGAACGTTAACGACCTGATACGAGGGTGGAATCGATGTAACTTCACGTTTCACGTGGCACTCGTGCTTCGTGACTTCGCCTACGGGGAGCATTCAATTTTCGCCGTATTTCTGCGATTATCAAGGCCAACGGTCGCTCGGGTTTATCATTTACACCGTAATTAACGCCCGTGCAACAATTAGTGGCGATTAGGGCGAAATCGCGTGGAATAAATTACGCGGCGCGCAATGCGTGCCTGCGATGCGATTCACCGCCAGATTCTTCGTTACGATTTACACACTGCCCCGCGCTCTCTGACCAAGCGTCTTCCCGTTTCTGTTTCAGGTAAGCGAGACCAACGACCGTGCAGACTTACGGCATCCTCTGCATGGATTCCCAGGGTGCCGCGATAAAACGGCGCGCGGGACACTTAGCGCGGTATTTCGGTCGACGTGATCGGTCCACCGCGAGGAGGGAAATAAAAATAAAGCGCGAGGAGGAATCGGTAGCGGCGAGGGGCTAAGTGGGTAACGTAATGGGTCTCGGTTAACGCGAAAGCGACCGGAAGCTAGGGAGGGTGGCGACGGAATTTTAGCTATTTTCTACGGATTGTCTCAGGCACGTATTTTTCGAAGCTCTGGCTGCAAAACCAGCTTTCCAGTAATCTTATTTGCAATATATTTCAGCGGCGGGCAGAAAGATACAGCTCCTTAATTCGAAGGGGGTGGCTGGCGCGGACGGTCAACCCCGTCGAGCCGGAATTCCACGGAAAAATGGATGGTCTTTTTAACGTATCTGCTACGAATGACGCTCGCGTGCATATATTTCACAGTCAGGTTCATTTTACTCTCCCTCTCGCCTGCATCCCGTTGCATTGCGTCGTGCTAGGGTTGCAAACGATCCCTCGTATCTCGCCCCGGATGGACTCGTACGCTCGATAAATTATTTCTTTTCCACGTCCCCTGTCGCGCAGCCTGCACGCGATTCCTCGCCGCTGTATCGCGCGATGCACTTAAAGTCGCGTAACTCACGCGCCAGCCGATCGTCGTCGTCGGCACAATGCCACCTCCCCCCGTCCACGAGGCGTACTCGAAGGGAACGTTAGGCCCCCCTGACTTATGGCGCAAAGTTTTCGGCCGCGAGCAATTCGAGCCAACGCGAAAACAAAGTTTTTGGGGACCCGCGAACCTCGGAGTTCGTTTACGCCTCCAACGCCGCTCGCCCCAGTTTACGGTGCTTTAATTATCGGTGGGTAAATCAAGGGAGGGGGAGCGGCGCTTGGGAAGGGGCTCGTCGATAAATCACCGCCACTACTTTGCACCGAAATAACCGAGAGTGGCTGCGAAACATCGGCCGCCCCGAGAATCGACTCGCCCCGCTCGCTCTCTTCTTAATTAATTTTTGCTAATCCCGACCGGCTCGATTGAATCGGTGGCGGCCGCCGAAGAGCCGCGCGAAAAATTTCCACCGACGAACGGAAGCTGGCGCGCAGATGAGGATATTTGCATAAACGATCCCCGGGGTGGTTAAATTTCCGGCGAATTAGAGCTGGAATTCGATGGATGGAGGGGTGACTTGGAGCGATGTACCTAGCTTGAAATAGAGTGCTCGCAAGGGTAGCGCGGCGTAATATTTTTCGCGCTACTATTGGCCGTCTCGGGACCAAGTGTTTGCCCCGAAGCAATCGACGTCCGTCGTGTTTGAAGAAGAAACCGGATTTCCGATCGCTGGTTTCCCAGGAAGTTTTGCGTTCATTGAAAAAGCTCGTTTCTCATGGGGCTGGAGGGTTGCTCGTCGGGACAGGCTATCGAGCGGTCAGACTTCCGAGTGTTTCGAAGAGGCGATCGTTTTTCCTAGAGCCGACCTCGCCGAAAACGAGGGATTCTGCGAGCCTTTGGAACGCGAACGTAACGAAGGGCCGGTTTCTGGAATCGATTTCCCGACTTCTCGCGGCGGACTTTCGCGCAGCGAAATTCGATCGTCATCGAGAAAGGCTTTCCTCGAGGACTCTTGGGTAGACGGACAGGAGGGGAGCCTGTGCTAACGAAGCCACTCCCTCGTCTCTTCAGTGACCCTTGTTTCACTCCACTTTGCGCTGGAAACTCCTCTTCGTCATGGAAATTACTTCCGCGCGTGGTGCTCGTGAATGTCCATTTTTTTCCTCGTGCCCGGGGATCGTCGAGAGCCACGTTTCGCGGTGGAGTACAACCGTGGATCCGTCGCGAGCATCAAGATTCAATCGAATTCCATCGGGACGTCGAAGCCTCCAGCCTACCCTCCTCGAAACAGCTCCGTGCCGCGACACTTTTCATGCCAATTTTATCGACCGCTATCGCCTGGTTTCCCTGGCGAAACGGAGTCCAGGAATCTCGATGGACCCTGCCGCGGAGGGGGTTGGAAACGGTGAAGATCTCGAGGAGATAAGCCTAAAGACAATAGGGTGCCAGTAGGAAATGACAGCGCACGGGAGTCGGAGAGATCCAAGGTAGATTAAGGGTCGTGAAATCTTTCCCTGTTTCGTAACCTGCAAAACCCCCACGGCTTCCACCCCCTGCTATTTTATAAACTTGCCGAATACCCGCTCGCGAAAGTGCCTCCTCGAGTTCTTGCTCGACACACTTGCCCAGCCACCAGGATACGGAGAGAGATAAAAAACAGGCTGGAGGAAGAGGCCTGGTCCCCTCCCTCTGACAAACTAAATCCCTTCGAAGCCCGCGGAGGCACGATGCTGATTCCGAAAAAAGAGGAGCACTTCTACTCGGCCGCTTATTGCGGAAACGCTGAATCGTTGTTAAATTACGCCCTCCCTCCGTCGATTCACTGTCACTGTTCTCCTTCTTGGAGAGTTTGGGGGGGTGGACAGTCTTGCCAGTTCCGTTGAATCCCCGGGCCACCATAATTCACCGGGTGTAGCTATTGTTAATCACTAACTGCAGTCAAACGACGCGTTAATCCGCGAAGCAAAGCCGATCTGGAATCTATGCAAATACAATTACCCTCCTCTTTGGCATCGAGCTCCGGCCCCGTAGCCCTTGGCACGGAGATCGCTCGGTCCTTATCAGCTCGTTCTTCAGAGTATCCTGCAAACGAGGCGGGATCATCCCGGGGACTATGTTAATGCAATGGGGAGAGCCTTATCCCGCGGGATTAGCCGGGTTCGCGGCCCGTTCTTTTCCCTTTTCTCCTTTGTTTCTTCGCCTTTTTCCAGGGCACGGTGAACGGGATCGATCGCGGACCGTCTGAGGCCGCCACGAATAATTCTCCGACGGTTTACCGCGACGATGACGAAACGGGGATGCGTTTTAAATTACCGGGCAGAATTTCGCGCGCTCCTCCGTCCCGGCGGGGTCGAAAATTCCACGGAGACTCAAATTCCACTTGGCGCGCATTCTGCGCTTGGTTAGAGTTTCCTAAAAACAACCTCGATCAGAGGGAAGCAAAAGGAAAAGAACTCTTCTAAATAATCAGCCACGCGTCGCCAGGCCCCCGGAAAAGGCCACCCAAACGACCAAGGAAAACGATCGTCACGTCTCGGGTCTCTGTTTAAAGTGGCCGCTAAAAACTCTTGTGGGCTTTCCGCGAACGCAGGATGTTTTCGCAAAGCTCGCGCGGTAGCCCCTCTCGCGCCAAAAATAATCGCCACGGTCCTGCCCACGGACAGCGGGGGCGAAGTTTCGCTCGTAAAAACAAAGTTACACTCGCCAGCGTTCCCCCTTATCTCCGGCTCGTTCTGGCCAGGTTATAGCCAGCCGCAGATAACGGGGTAAAGTGCATCGGATGCACTTGTACGAGCAGCTCTCGGGGTCGCGGTGGCCACGAGATTCTAATCGATGCGAATCTTAGCACGCGTTCGGATAGGATGCTTTATGGCCGTTTCATCTCTGTGTCGAAGCGTACTCTCTCTGGTCTGTGCGCCACGGAATCGGCGAGATTGCCAGCTCGTGGCTAGTCGAGACAGTTCGCCCCAGATTACTTTGCGGGGGAGTCAGTCTCCTCGCGATTAAATTATTCGTGGAGAGAGGGGGATGCAATGGTAACGAGGATTCAGAACGCCGCTGTACGCGGTGCCGTTGGCTTTCAGCCTATATTTAGGAGCATAAATGGACAGACAGTCTTGCAAAATGGCACTGTCCCTTCCCCACGAATGGGCCGGAACAAGTGGAGGGCGGTTTAAAATAGCGGAGGCAACCACCGGCCCAGCGGCCCTTGGAGAAAGATTTTTACGACACACAAATGTTTTCAGGGCCTGTCTGTTAGCCGCGGGTTAACGGTGCCAGACGATCCCCGAACTCCTTTCATTTGCGCCGGGCAGAGAGTGTGTTACATCGCCTTCTGGGTGTAGCATCTTTTTACGAGGGAATGGTAGTTTGTTTGAAGGGAGCTGGAGGGTTAGAGACATTTGCCTTTGTTTCCTTTGTATCTGCTTTATTTCCAATGATCATTAATCGCAGCACTCTCGAGAGAAGCTATCTACAGTTTCATTACACCGAAACATGAAAGCTTGTTCGGGGTGCAATGAGGTGTGTCGAAGTGACCCTTGAGACGCGTGGCAGGTTCGGCGTGGATGCTGAAAGGATTTCAACTGCGGAGGGTGGCAGTTGAATTATGCACCCTGCAATAATCTCCAAGCGTCACGTAGTGGTTCTCTAATGTACGACATTATACCCGTTTTTACGCCGCTGCGACCAGGGATTGTCAAATCGCGTTACACTCCCCCCCCGTCGCGTTACAGTCACCTCGATCGGTGATTATGTTCAACGAACCTTTCGGGATTGCTCGGCTCGTCCAGCATCACGAGCCCCTCCCCCGACGGGGCTCAACCATTCGAGCGATCGGCTCGTCCGTCCACTGTGTGAAAAAATTTATCGTTAATGAGAAAGAGGAGGCGATGCAGGGTAGCTCGGTGGGCATTAAATTCCCCGACACCACTGCGGAGCATTGTCCCCATTTTTTCGCGTTAATTGCTGGTGAATTTGCCCTTTGAGTCTTGGCCGCGGGTAATTAATAAAGAGTGGCTCGAGGGGGCTGCGCTGGGGCGAAAATTTCAAGTTACCGCGTCTATGTTTGAACTTAGGTGGGGATTGCGCGGGGCATCGTAAGCCGAGGCCAGGAGCCAATGCCACTTCCTGTACTGCGGACACAATGGTGCTTCATTGACCGGAAGGAGGCCACGTTCCACAGCATCGCTGGGAATAGTCTTCTAGCGTCGCGAAATATTCGTCTGGTTGTCTTTTCTACCTTCTCTCCTTTTAGCTTAAGTGGGCCTAGTTATGCAGCAAACCTTTAAAGGTTATGTACCAAACCTCAATGATTTGAAACTGAGTAAATTTAGTTTGAAGACTTAAATTGGTAAAGAAAAGTAGCTTTATTTCTAATGGGTATATTTTATTTCTTCTTATTATTTTAGAATATTTTTTAATGGGTTATTTAATAGCGAGTAGTATAATTAATATTATTTTTAATCTTCTGTAGCTTTTGTTTTTTTTTACCTAAAATAGAACCATGGCTTGGTAGTTTTAATAATTACCTAAGGTAAATGTCCCCATTAACGACCGTTTAGGAGTGTGACTGGTTCAAAATAGTAATTTTTTACTAATATACGACAATATTTGAGTAAAGTCTGGATCAGTAAGTCTCTAGTTTCTTAATCAAATTAGTTTTAGACTGATATTTGACTATTTACACAAAGATTGTGGCGAAAATTATATTGGACCTGATGTCCCCTTTAGTGACCATCTATTTTATCCCACGATTTTCTGCTACAATAATGAAAGAAAATGGATATTTTCTTTTTATTTTATAATTCTGTTTATATTTCTCGTTAATTTGAGTAAGTTACTGCATGGATCCATGTATTTTTATTGTAAAATTTGCGAGTTTAATGATATCTGGAGTATAACCTCACGGTATTAGAATCTGTCAACTTTCATGTCAATGACCAAGTCTTAATTTACATGTGAATTTACTTAAAGATGAATGTACGGCAACATAAATAACGTATGAAACAATAACTGAAATATTTCGCTTATATTTCGCTTTCTGTGTTGCAATAAACAATAAGAAAATGAATTGGTCACTAATGGGGACGTGGTCAGTAATGGGGACATTTACCTTATATAACGTAAGAGCTGTTCTTTGGGTTGGTAATTTTTTGCAAAATAGAGATCACAGCATTATGGGATCCATACTGGGTTTAACTAATTTTTTGTCATTTTGAGGGTTGGTAGCTTTCCGCATACCTAGGCCCAATTCAAATTCCCTTCCACGTCCCCACACTATTCTTCGTTTCTTCTTGACATCACACCTCGGACTGCACCCCCCGGCTCCACACTTTCCATCCACAAAGTGGAAGCATCCCGCACCCGCGCGACGATTCTCGGACAACACCACAGTCGATTAAAAGCCCCGCGCCAGCCAGTGCATCCGAAGATCTCGCTTGCAATTTCGGCCCGCCACATTTTAATCACCGGCGATAACTCTTGGGCCGCGCGTATCGACGGTCAGGCGGTGTTGTGTATCGGAGTCGTCAGTTTGCCGTGCGCCCCGCCTCGCCCCTGTTCCTCGAGCCGCAACACAATCCCACGCGGAAGGAAGCAATTCGGCATCGAGTTGCCGTCGATTGGAGCGGGGGTCCTTCAATATTTCGGCCAGCTATTGTGCCGGCCGCAGGACGGATGAATAGTGAATTTTTCCACGGTGGCCCGTACAAAGTGGGGCAGTGTGTACCGTGCATCCGCTGGTGTCCCGTCTGCGTCGATATTCCATCGTATATATTATTCCCCGTGGCCCGTCTGCATCCGCCTGCTGCATCCTCTGGCAGTCGGGTCGAAGCTCGTCGATCGATGCGTCCGCGCAATGCTCGATAAAAGATCTAATTTCCATACGCGCCGCGCACAAGGCACCGTCGTGAATTTGTATCTCGGCCCGCGCGGCGCAACAACCTCGACCGTCGATGCATACAGGGAGCTTCGCACCGAGGGGCACGAATTTCAGAATGCTTCTTTCACTCCAGAATGGGACAACCTCTACGAGGAACAGTGCTCGTGACTCGCTAAGAAAGCGTTTTCACGGACGCCACCGTGCCACCCCCTTTCATCTCGGACTCGGGTAAAGTAAGCTATCGAGCTTCGGCGTTCTGTATCTGGGCCACCCTGTACAGTTGGTACGAAGTATGTTTCGCCGTTGCTGGATATATTACTGGTCTACCGTGCTCCCAGCCGATTTTAATTGACAGCGCCTCAACGTTCGCCGGGCCGCCGTTCACCAGGGGATTTCGCAACCCCCGGCTCCCTTTATTTTAGCCGCAGGCCGTGCGTTTTTTGACTTGTTGCGTGGATATAAACGCTTATTTCCATTCTTCCTCGTTAGCCCGGGCTGCATCGGTGAACGGTGAATGGAAGCCGACGAGCGTCGCGTATTGTGTCTGACAATGGATGGAGAAATTTATGATGCCTGGGGAACTGGATACAGGATTGATTTTGGGTAAATACTTTTTAGGGGTGGATCTGGAAACTCCTTTCTTCTTTGCGCAGCCAATTTCACGGGAGCCGAGCTTCTCCAGTCTCTCGGATACTTCGTCATCTCTATTATCGTAGTTTTATGCTCGTCGTTAGTCGATGCGACGAGAAATCAGCAGCCAAGGCGCCCTCGTAAATATCCATCGCGAGGTGCCGTTTTCCTCGAAGATGCATCGATGCACTGTCAAGATCGCGCATAAATTCAGGGAAGCATCTCGAATGGAGGCTCCTCGATACACACTATGTACCTGGAGGATCGTAATGCGACCGCAGTGGTGTGTTTTATAGCCGCCTCCTTGGGTCGGAAATGGGCCGCGGGTGAAACGACACGAGCCGGGCGAATTGATTCTTACGATTTCGCCCGCTGCTTTACCGCCGCCGCGGGGATCCAGGACAGAGGGTCGTTAACGCGGGAAGAAAAGCTCGGACACGTTTCTCTCGCGCCTAAAGACCACTTTGCTCTCTCCGCGAACAATCATAGGCTTTCTATCGGTAATGACGAGGGGATGCTTAATACATAACGGCGTCTTTTGTTGGCTGCCAACGGTACCTGGATAGAGGTTTTGTTTTCATTTCCACAGTCACAAGTTTTGGCTGCATAATTCAAAAGAGGGCGAAGGTTATCTTCAACCGCAGTCGCTGTCTCGGATTCCACTGCACTGTATTCGCGAAATTGTCGTGAAATTAAGAAACGGAAGTTGCCTGGAAGCCTAACAGGCCGGCCCCTGTCGCGCGTATTTGTACAACATAGCCGGCAGTCGAAGTTTAAATTGAAAGCTGGAAGGAGCCGAGGACAGAAGGATCCGGCTCTCTAATTACCCGTGTTATTTTTCCGAAGAAGTTGATGTTGATCGAGAGGAACGTTTCCATTCCCGCCATTTGTCTGAACGGCGGGAAGAGGGCAAACCCTACGGCGCGGTTAGCGATCAGCCGTCCCACGGGAGCGCGCTGCTTCTCGCGGCGCAGAGCGAGGGACGTGCGAGAGATTTGTGTATTTTGACGAGTTTCGGCCTCTTGTCAGTGCCGGATGTCTCCACTCGGAAGCTCGGAGGCGCCTACCAGCTGTCTCCTCGCTTTCGCCCCCTCCCGCCGTTGCTCATCCCTCTCTCTCTCTCTCGATCCTTCTGCCGTCCAGGACCAGTCGTTATAAATGCAAATAACCCGCGCGCGACTTTTTTCCGCTTCACGGTGTCTTCCCCGGCTGAAGGGAAGCGAGCTCCAGTCGGGGACTAATTAGTAAGAGGGATTTAGTGGACATCTATTTCGTCGCGACTGCCACGGGACGCTGTTTGCGTTCAGAATTCGATAGGTACCTAGCTTCGCGATACTTCTTTGCGCGGGAGAGTGCTGTCTGCGCGGAATACTGATCAAAGAGCGTTTTATCTCGCGTAGATCTTTCAAAGAATTACATCTGAAAGAATAACCCCCTCAGCAACAGCGTCTCAGGATCTAGAATGCTGTTTCAAGGAAAGATTAGACTGCAATCCGAGGAATAAAGTCTACGCGCAACAGAATAACAGATTCCCGAGTACACTAAATAATAAGCCAGCGCTGTTTTCGGGCCCGCGGCAAGGCTGTTTTCGATTCCCTGTTCGGCAAAGTGGCCGCGAACCGGACGGTGGCGCGTGCGCGAGCACACTGCCGGCTTACGGCGTGGCGCCGCGACGCCAGGCGTCGTCAGTAGCGCGGCGTGCGCCGTCACACTCGCACGATCCTCTTTCCGGAGCTGCGCATACCGATGTAGCGCGCTTCAGAGCACGTTCTCCACACGATACACCCGCGTCACTTCAAACCGATCGTCCGTCGACGTATGTACTTTAAAAAGAAAAAAGCGAAGCAGAGAAAGAAACGGGAAAGCCAGCGGTTAGAAACTCCCCGTGATACAGTGTGTGCAGAGACGACCGCGAGCAATCTCGATCGAAATGACGCGAGGGACCGCGTCGAGATCGGCGGCTGATGGAAACGGGGCATCGAGCTTTTTTAATCGTCGCGCCGTCTGACACAAGTGGGAAAGGTACACACGGCCGGCCGATGGGAAATTAAGGGGGGCGACTACCTGTGCGCGCTCGCGACGGCTCAGGTAAACAGAGGACGATAAGCGTCGGGACGTTCGGGGGAGAAGGTTACTCGTCGAGGCACAGTTGGGTCGCGGCTTTCGTGCAGGACGGTATTCAATACGCGGCCGTCGCGGTGGAGAGAGATCGCGATAAATCGCGATAAATCACCGGTTCGTGAGCGAGCACGGTGCCTACGCGATACACGGCCTACTCGCACGTGTCGTGGCCAACGTGTTCTCTTTCCTGCTTTTAATCGTTCTACGCTATTACGAGTTTATTACCGTGTTAGTCGCGCTGCCGTCGTTGGCCGTCGATTAATTAACCGTTTAGATTAAACCGCCGTGCACGTTTTACGATGCTCCTCCCGGAGGGATTATCGAGGCTGAACGTAGCTGCTCCGATAGGCGACTCGAGCGTGTCGCGATCTCGCCGTTGAACTTCTACGTTGACGTTTTCCCGTTCTCCAGATGATTGTCCGCGGCACTGGAATCCCTCGTCGCGTAACGTTGTTCGATGGTTTATTCTTTCCTTACCTGCACGCGTGATCGATGCCCGTTGCGAGAGAGTTGTGGGAAAGTGTTGTGAGAGTACAGTGAAGTTGATCGTGTCGAGGGACACTGGCCCAGCCGGAAAGTCCTCGAGATCGACGGAACGACATGGCGACTGGACAGCAGGAGGGCAAGGAGTCTCCCAGGTACTTCTCAGGCTAGATTTCATGCAGAATTGCAGTTGGTTTTGACGCGTTAGGGACCAACTGCGAGATAATCAACTACGTTATTAGTACTTTGAAGATGTATCAATCTGGAGATATATTGTTCTCGTTAATTTAGCTAGGGATTAGTTAAGGAATTGTATTTCACGTTCGTACACTTAGATAAATTAATCTATATCCTCTCCTCTGCGAAATTAAACTTGCATTGACTTGCAAATCCTCTCTGTTTCTTGAAAACTTCTACCATGCCCAAATAATCAATTTCTTTACCGCTAAACACCGCTATCAGCCCGATTACTCGCTATCGCGAGGTCGTTGGCGGTTAATTAGCAAGCACCGATGAAATCGGAGCAGAAAGCTGCACCCACGCGTCTTTGAGTTTGCATCGCGCGTCCAATTACCGGGTAAATCGAGCGATCCCCGTGGATTACGCGGCATTCAGGCGAGCACGGGCCAGCGGCCGATTCATTTTTGCCGAAACGCGTCAAAATTAAGCGCGACGAGGTTTGTCCCCCGCGCAATAATAATCGCGGCACGTAGGCGACCGCGCTTGCGATACAAACGAGCGGAGCGTGTACGCTCGCGATTCAACCGTGTACGGTTGCAGCTTGCACGCGTGCATAGGACAAGAGGCGCGGACTGTGCAGGAAGAACGGAAGGGCTGGAAATTGCAAACAAAACTTGAAACGCGCGGGGGGCCTTCGTTCATCGGCCCACGCAATAACTAATTAAAAATACGCAAATTGCTGCGCCTCGTTAACGGGAATAGCGCGCGAGGCGATCGGGACTGGACCAATTATTCACGATTTAATCGCAAGAATTCGCAGCCACCGCTTACGCCCGTCGACGTGCACGAATCCTGAATTCCCGGATTGCTCGCGGGAAATATGGAAGGTTAATACAGTGTGGGGCGTGTGTCGCGCGTAGTGGACAGCAATATGGACGTCGGTTATCTTTTTATTCCGCGAGAGACTTTGATGGAACCTTCTCTACGACTGCTCGAAACGAAATTTCGCTTCTTTTTATTGCGAGCGAGCTTTTCAACGTTTGCGAAGGTCAAAGTTGACTTGTTTATTCGATGCATCCCGTGTATCCGCAGCCGAATGAAATCCGTCGGAAATTGTCATGGAATCTCCGAAAACTCTGGCCCTCCCCTCGCGGCACCGTAAACATTTCCGTGTCGGTTCCGTGCAAGTGGAATGCTCGCTCGAGATCAGCCAGAAACCATCTAAGCTGGCGCTGCCGTGGAATTTAATCTAAACACGAAGACGCGAGTAATCTCGGTGGTTGGCTGAGAAGACGAAACAGCGGCGAATAAGTTTCCCTTTTCCGCGGAGGAGAAGCGCGCGCTAGCTTGTGCCCACCGTTGGATGCCCTCGTAATTTTTCCATCGACGCGGTGACCTGCGGCCCCCCGTCGGTCCTCCTTCGTGCTCGTCTTCCACTTATTACGATTCACCGTGGGCTCCCTCGAAAAAAGACTCCAATATTCCGGATATTGTACGAACCACGGCACCCGATTATTTTCTCCTACCTTCTTCTCCCTTCCCCCATTTCGTTCTTTTTTTCTTTCTCTGCCCCGCGCTGCTCGTCCGGTTATTACGAAACTCGCTTTCAACGGAGGCTGCGGCACTACCTATACGTGCCACCAGAGAAAAATGTCGGATGTATGCCCGTAGGGCTTTGTCATTTTCGTCGTGGCCGCTCTATCTCTCTCACGGCAGCTTTTCCGCGCTTTCTCTGCTTGGCGTTGCTTCGCTCTTGCTCGCCAACGGCGAAAACCCTCTTCTTCCCAGCATCCACGGGATGCCACCGGCAATGAAAACGCGCGCTCCTTTATTTTTAACACGCGATATATATATTGGCAGGTCCTTTGTGTGCCTCGCGCCTCCGTCACGCGTTCCTTCTCCACGGCGGGCGAGTAGAGATCGCGTGATCCAGTAGTTTCGATCCCGTGCTGCCCCGACAGTGGAAGAACCTCCCATTGGGTCGACTTCGGAGCGGTCTATCATTACTCGATGCCCTGGTCGTACAGATAATTCATAACCCCTTTAAAACGTTGAACAGATTTGAATGGAAAAGCGTCGACCCAATTTCGTATCTACTCTCCTTGGAATATTTAACAGACCTTAAGCTATCGCATACGATTACCTCAAGAATTAAAGTGAGTCGAGCTAGCCTTACACTAAGAATAGTCTTCGAGAAACGCGGAGTCATCGCGTAACAGGTTCCCACTGTTCCCCGGTACTTCTTCGAATCAATTCGTCACGGAAGTGTACCCTCAGCGCGTGTTTCCCGTACGAGAGACTTCGTGCCACCGTTTCGCCGACTCGAGGAAACCCTGGCACGGAGGAAAGAAGGGCGCAAAGGCGAGCGGACCTGGGAAGGAGTACGTGACGCGAGGAAGGAAAGAGGATTTCCCGTAACGAGGAGGAGGAACGATGAATTTCATTGGCGAAACTCGTCGGCTTGCACGTCGTACGTGCGGGTTCACGCGTGTACCTCGCAGAGCCCGTCCACTTTGTACCCTTCGCCACTATTTGTTTATCTCCGTCTGTCTGCCAGCCTGTCGCGAGCATTTCTTGCGGATACATCTCGTGTTTGTTCTTGCTCGCGGTCCCAACCCTCCCACCTGCCCGCGATACATTTTCCCCTTTTACCTCGCCGAGGTAGCGCCACGTCGCGACAAAAGGAAAATAATAAATTCAATATTAATCCCATATCCCTGGCCAGGCAGTTCTTTGATGCTCGAGAGGTGGCTCCTCGCGAGCGTAGCCTCGAATTCTCCGGGAGACGAGCCCTTCCGTCCCTCGCGACGCCCAAATAGGGATAGAAAACGCTGAATCTCATTCCGCCACTACGTTTTTTCCGCCCCCCTCTCTCTCTCTCCCTCTCCCTCTCTCGATCTAAATTTCGCCGGACCGCAGCGCACCGGGGGCGAGTTTTTTCTCCACCCGTAGGAATTATCCGTCCCGGTAACGTCACATAATACGTATTTCGTCGAGTCTTTTACCGGGCGGTTTGTGACTAACGAACGATTCTTCGCGGCAGAAAGGAAAGTGTCTCGTCAGCGTCAGGGCTGAAAGGACGAGGAAAAGCTTGTCGGCTGGGGCCCGCTGCGAAAATTGCGCTTCGGGAGCCCCGCACGTGCAAAGGAGCGACGGGCAGACCGGTGTAATTTGTTTTCAGCCTCCTTTGCCTATTCCTCTTTTTTTCCCCCGACGTCCCTTTTATCTCCCTTATTTCTATCTCGAGCGTATTCTGCAGTGCCAACGAGCTAATGAAGCCCCCTACAAACAGGCATTCCCCACGTTCCTGCGTTCGTATCTAGTCCTCGCGTTTCCGTCGCGGAAACGTCGAAGATTTCCGCGGTGTCGCGTCAACGGCCATCTCCCGACTTGGTGCAATTTCTTTCGCACCTTCAATACCCCAGTCACCACCATTGACACGCAATTATTCCGGAGCGAAATCTCGCGCGCTGCACGCCACACACGCGCAACGCCATGATGCACGTTTGCGGGGTACCATTTCTTTTTTCCACGCGGCTGTTCGTGACTGTAAGTCGCTCACGGTGAACGAATACAATCGGCAGGGGTTGGCGGGGGCGCTGAGGTCTCATATGCTTTAATTAATTACTTTTCGCTGGCGTGCCGGCGGAAGTTTCCTTTGGAAAAGCGGTTGCTGGACTCTTGGGCGGGCGTTCTCGCGACTCCATTACTCGTCTCTTTGAAAATTAGTTTGAGCATCGCGGCGAGGCGCGCACGGCGGCGCGGGGGACGTGTGGGGGCTGGCCCGTAGTTAGTAGGAGGCGAGCCGTGCGGACTAAACTCCCGCATAATGACGCCAGATTGAAAAAGTTTGTCGGTCCCAGGGTTGGGGGCGTGCGGGAGGGCGTTTTCTTCCGCGGGAACCGCGTCGCTGTTCAGCCGGCTTAAATGGAGGTTACGCGCGATTATCCTCCCCTACCACGCGCGAGGATACGATACCTTTTCCCGAGCGAGCGTGCGACGAAGCGCGGGATCTGGCATTGTGACGACTCGCTCCGTCGCGGAATTGGGTCTCGCGGCGATACTCGGCGGGGGATGTTTCTTTTGCGATGGTGTTTTTTTTTTGCCGGGGCAGATTGTGGCGCATTGTGAGCGGAAGGAATGCAGCGAGGTATCCGTGGCTGAGAGGAGCGTAATGAAGGCGGAGAGGGCGAAGACACTTGTGACCTTTGGTGTCAGGTGTCGAGTTCGGTATTAGGAACTTGGGCGCCAGTAACTGGGAAAGTCTTCTGCCTTCAAGGGGGTCGTTCCTTGGGAACATGTGCTGCGAACGATTCGCTGCTATCTTTCCACCCGCCATCGTCTAATCAAGTGTAATCCATCCACTTTGTAAGAAATTGCGAGTATAGAAGACCACAGTTATCGTTAAGAATACATTCAAGCGCCACAGGAAGGACGTGAAATGGCACGAACTCGGGAATTTGATTTTCTTGTTTTCTGCGAATAAGTTTGATCGCGAGGAGAGCAGATATATCGTAGAAGGCGATTCCTGTGGCGACTCCATACTCCAGACGATATCACGCTGGTCTAATTCACCCTAAAGAAGTAATTGTTCTAGTTGGTGGATCAAAAATTGAGAATAGGTTCGTTATCATTTTCATTTAATTGATTTAATTTTTTTTTTTAATTCGAGTAGCTGTTTCTATCTTAGCAGCCCCTCCGAACCGCGATTAATGGTCCTCCCATGCGCGTTTCAAAGAAACCGCCCCGTTGCAACAACCGAGATTCCGCTCTCGATGAACGGGCCTCGGTGCATCGCGTGACTTCGACCGTTCCCTAGACCTCGCCCTCGCTCGATTCCGCGTCATCTTTAATAACGAGAAACGCGTGGAGTTGTGCGAGGCGAAGGGCTTGTAAAAAATAAGAGCACGGAAAGCCGTTAATTACAGTCGCTTCTTTTTATCTGAGGGGGCAGTGCCGCGTAGCGCGGGCGAGTCGAGAGAAAGGATACCAGGCGGCCAATGAGAAAGAGAGAGTGTGGCGAGGCGCGAGGTAAGACTGGCGAAAAAAAGCGTCGAGGTAGGGTGGCTCGCCTTTGGAGGTCAGAGACGTGTCGGCGATGGAGCTTACGATGGAAGGGCAAAGCTTTTTCCACCGAGCACAGGCCTCTTTCTTCCCCTCGAAGTCACCTTTGGGAGTCGATCGAGCCGTTCGGGCTAAACCTGAACGCGGGCCACCGATTACGGACTTATTTATCGGCCCTATTGTCCTCCTTTTCGATCCCTTTCCTCGACTGGCGCGTCAAAGGCTCCCGTAGCCTTTCTTTCCCGTCGCGACATATTACCTTTCACCTTCGATCGGACCGTCGACCGCTTTTCTATCCGCGTCGCTCTTCGAGTCTCCGGCAATTTGTCAACCCACCCACCCCCCCCCCCCCCGCGCCGAAGTGCTGCCTTAAATCAACGTTATCTTTCGCTGCCGCTCGAATGGAAGTCGCTCGGCATTAGAACGCATGGATTCGAGCTTGCCCAGTGATTTCCCCCTGCCTCGCAAAAACCTGCCGCGACGAGGAGCCGGAAAGGAGCCGAAGAAAGAGTCGCTCACGAGTGGTTTCGCCGTGTCCAGGGGAGGGCTGACGCGATACTTCCACCTGGCCGAGGGAAAGAAACCACCTAGGAGAATCTCCTTTCGAGCAGAAATTACATCTCCGGCTTATACACAGGGGCTAGATGAAAGTCAACTCGAAATGCATCCTGCAGGCCGAGGAAACAGGATAAGTCCACCGAAACGGCCAATGGCCTTTCAGCCGTCGCCCCCTCCCCTCTTTCCTATTTGAAAAACCGATATCCTGTGAAAGAGGTGTCTGTGGCACATTTCTTCGTCCTCCCCCCTCCATCCCTACAACACCCCCCCCCCCTGCTCAGCCTGCGGTATATCTAGACGACGATGCAAAGTGCACAAAAGCGAAGAAACGTCGGTGGAAATAGCATTTTACAAGCCGCTCTCGATGTACATCCATTTGTATTCGTTTTCTCGCTCTTTCTCCCTCGCGCTCGGTTGGCAGCGGTGTGTGTGCAGGACTTGGGGTGGCTTCCGAGGGGAGATATAAAGCGTGTAGACCGGAGCGTGTGATAGAACACTGGAAACGATACGAGGAAAGCGTCTTATGGAAGGCGATACCCTGCGTCCGCATCGTGGACACAAATCGCTCTCGCCCCCCCCCCCCCCATTCCCTCTGATTTATTCGACTATCACTGAGAATAGAATCTCGGGAATTGCCAGATTCCGGCCGTAACAAGCGCTAGAACATCGGGCGCAAATTCCCTCATTTATTTCCCAGTTCGTTCGGAACGTAATCCTTCGCTGTGCTTACTTAACAGATTCCTTTGAGGATCTCTCCTTTTAACGTGCCTAAATCGTGAAATTCATTATTCAGATATCACTTGCTTCTAAAGCACCTGGCCCAACAGACATCGAAGTGGCCGGTTTCCCAGTGATTCGAACGAGGCCATGAATCTTCCTCTGGGATTTCATTTTCAGCCCCCGGCTGGGCGTCTTAATCGGGTCGCCGGCGCGGGGCGACTACCAACGGGAAGGAAAGAACAGGAGAAGAGGCGCGGAAGTTTCTTAATTATGCGAGTGCGTGGCCCCGGAGAGCAAGCCCCTGTTGGACGAGTCCACGGCAACGGCGCGGGGCGAGAGTAGAACGGAGGAAGACGTCTCTGTTTCGGCCCCGCAGCGCCGCGCCGCGCCGTCTCACCTCTGCCGACGACTCTCTCTTGTCTACGTGACGTGCACGCAGAACGTCCGACATTCGTCGCTCGATATATAGCTTCGGGGGTGGTCTGGTCTAGCATCCCTGTCGCACGCACCGCCAGCCCTTTGGCCATCCCTCGCCGTTGCGCCTCATCCTTTGAGCTTCTTCTTCATCCTTCACCCTCGCTCGTCCGATCCATCTATAGCCGCCCTTGGTCGGCGGTGGCGGTGGATTGCGTGGCGGGCCGATATGGAAATAAGATCAATACCATTGTTTCGCGGTTTGCACCGCGAAATTGGGTCGTATTTTATTTGCCCGGGAACCGATCAAGACGCACGACATTTCTCTGTCCCCTCCCAAAGCCGGGAACTCCCCGAACACGCCCTGATTTATTGATCGCCGATCGTTCCTTTCTTCCTTGATATTCATGATACGATTGCTTCCCGCCTATTTCCCTCCTGCGCCGAGGAGGATCGGATCGTTCCAACCCCAGGTACCTACCGCACAGGGCTCCTTTCCATTACTTTCGGCAGTCGCGTCGTGGCTGGAAGCGCAGGTGCACTTCGCTGAAAATCTATCTACCTCGCTTATTCCAACGGTCCCTTGTTCGCGGAGGAGGTTGGCGCGGGGGTTGTTTTTTAAGACGCGCGATTAAAGATTACAAGCTCGTAAAAGTAACCCGGTGGACTGGTAGCGACGATAACAGCGTCAACGTCGACGACGGTAGCGGGGATCGTGGAATTACCGAGACACAAGCCTCTCGCGAGATGTGTCGTAAAAATCTAGATGAAAATTACGGGGAAACGAGGCGTCCTACGTGCTCGGCATATTATTCGATAGCGTGAGGAGGAACGGGAGGGGAAGTGGCTAAGGAACGAATAAAAAAGACAGGGAGCAGAGGGAGAGGAGAGGAGCGTGACTATCGTGTCTATGCGTATTACGTTATGTCAAAGCCGACGCATCCATCATACCAGCCGCTGACATTCGGACTCCTTTCTCGCCTGCGAGCGTGTGCGCGTCGAGCACGTACCGGGAGGAACGCACACGCGTGTAAACGCGGCTGGAGCACGGGCGTCCCTCGAACGCCTGGGTCGCTCCACGTCCCGGGGGACGTTCGCGGTGTCAGACACTGACGTGACCTCCAAGGTGACGCGACGCTCCCACGACGCCTTCAGGAATATGCGTAGGAACGTGGCTCTTCTTTTCCTGCCGGTAATTCCGCCAGTGTCGTCGGTCAATTTTTATTTTCGGCGAGACACCCGTGAAATTGCGCCGGTGACGTTTCTTGGCGGGGGACGCGATTCGCGGCGTTCGCTGTATGCTTCTCCGTCGGCGTTCCGGTAATCGGACTAATTCTGGAGTGGCATGTAGATAAAATGAAAGGTACACCGAATATTCCAGAATTTCTCCGCGCGAACGAGCGAATGAGCGCTGAAACGGTTTCGATTAACGATGTCGCAGTGGGGCCCCTTTGAAAAATGAATTACGAGCGAGGGAGACGCGCCGCGAAAGACATCGGCCGACGATTTTAATTTGAGGACCGCGGAAGGCTTCGTCGCCCCGCGAGCCATAATTCACGCTGCTCCCGACGCTCGCGACGCCTCCAAAGATATTTTAATTGTTCGGGCCTCGCCGTGCGCCCTTTCATCTCCGCGTACCGCCGAACGCGTGAAAATAGAAAAGAAGTGCCTTCTCAGGGGCAAGGACGCCAGTAGCTTTCGCGACGATCGAGTCCGGGTCCCTTGCAAAGAGGATTTCAGCAGCGATTTTTGCCAGAAGCTAGCGACAGATCGACGGGAACGAAGGGCCCTCTTTAGCCCCACCCGCTTGGATTCTACCCAATTACTTCGTACTCGTGCATCGATTCCGCTGCAACCGTGGCTGCATCCCGAGCGCGAGGCATGCGTGACGACAATTAATCGCGCGTATTACAGAGACGAGCCAGTGGTTGTTGCTTTGCAGCTGGCGTGGCGGAAAAAGGGCCCTCGAGAGACGCGTCCCTTTGAAGCCGCGACTCGCCATTATCGGCGGGCACTCGGAGACACGGCGATCAAAAATAAACGCGGACGCGTTTCAGGGAAGTACAGTTCGCAGATGTAGCGCCGCGGTTTGGTCGGTGAAAATAATCGTGGATACAGAGACGCCCACGATAATAGGTGCCCTTTTTCTCAAACGTTCCCCTTGCGCGCGGCAACGTGACTCTCGCCGGTAGCCACGAGCTAATCCAGCGAGGGGAGAAGACACATGGTCACAGGAAACGAGAGCAAGTTTGTGTTCTCGAGGAGATGCGGAGTCGAAGAAGATCCGGGGAAGGGTTGGAGGATGACGTTCGCGCAGTGCCCCTGCCCCGGGAAGCAGGAAGCCCGGCGAACGAGCCGTTGGTCTAATTACCGATGCAAACGCAAAGGGAGGCCACGCAATCCTCTTAGCGCGCGTGCCATGCTGCCCGTTCTCTCTCTCTCTCTCTCTCTCTGCGCCGCGAGATTACACGGAGCAACAAGCGACGAGGATCTTTGTTGTCCGCGGAGATGTGTGTGTGCGCGCGCGAGCGAGCGAGCGAGCAGATGGAAGGATGCCGGGCGGGAGGGGAGACGGTGCGCGTAAGCCTTCTCCAAACTTGGCGAATACTTGGTTGGAACACGGAACTTCTTGCACCGAGTGAATGTCGGATGAAAGACGGAAGGGATAAGACGCGAGGAGAACCGGCGGCGGAAGCGGGCCGGGAGGGGCTACCTCCGCAAGAAGTCGAGGCCCGGCGCTCGCTGGGATTGCTTTCGGTTCCGACGTTCCTGGCTGCGTATGGACAGCTCGAAGCCTGTCTGCGCTCCCCTCCTCGCCGCAATTTCGCTATTGCCTCGTGTACACAGACGCGGGTCCCTCTCTATTTGCGTGCCTGCACTCGGACGATCTTCGAGCTTCCGCGCGCGGGGGGTGGCGAGCCGCGCACTTGTGCCAGTCGATGGAGCGTAGAGTACAGAGCCCCGCGCTCGACGGTCTTGCGTTGCCCTCCGAGTTGCGGGTAGCAATTACTTTGGATACGGGGTTTTTAGAGGCTGATAGGATCGAGGTGTCGTCGTACACGCAGTCCATCACTGATAGCGCATCTGCAGCGAAATTCACTTGTCCCTGAATGACGCGGTGTCGGTCACCAGTTATCCGCGCGGCACATCAGCGCGTCGAGCAGAGGAAGATTGCGGTAGATCGCAGCATCGATCGGGATCGATCGCCCCGCTCGCCAACCAGAAACTTACGATTAGTGTCAACGCGAGCGACCGAGCCGATGCGAGGCAGGCGCCTGTCTCGCGTGTATCAACGCGAATGGGCTGACGGCTGATGGTCGAAGGGGGCTCAGCCGGGGCTTTTGAAGTCGCATAGTTTCCAGTGCTGGCACGCAGACGTTGCGTGTCCAGGAGGACTCCATTGGTCCTGGCGCGGAGAGGGGCGAGAGGCAAGGATGCCGGTAGCGGGTGGTGCGTGCAACTGCGACCGTTCGTCGTCACGTACGGCACCGGCTACGCGAATAGCTTCTGAATTCGAGATTGCTGCCACGCCGGTCAATTCGACGAGTTATCGTGTCACACCCTTGAGAGTTGACTCGGCTGTCGTTAGTTAGAGAGCGACGATAGTTGGATGACAAGGCTGGCATCGAAGTAGGCGTACTGGGAGGATATTATTTGGAAACAGTCCTCGCGCTCCATAGAAATTGCATTATATCGACAAAAGGCATGTTAAGCCCGAGAGATACTCTCCCCTTTTCCCGTCTATTTCCTTCGTTTTCTTCGTCTCGTTTCGAAGCCTTTACGCGCCAACAAAAGGAGGGTGGGCCCGATGGTCCACAGTCTGCGGAGGGTGGGGGGCCTCTGTGGTCTTCCCATCGCTCGATGGCAACAACCGTAGCCACGGGCAGTGAGACCGGCGAGATTAAATAAAGGAACGCGTATTTACGGTCTGCCGGAGATGTATCTTCGATTATGCTCGGAGGCCACGTGCAATTATCGACGAGCGAGCCACGATTCAGCCCCGACGTACGCGGAATCTTCGACGAACGGGAAATTGAACTCGATTTAAGAGTCTCCCCCGTACTGGATTGATATCAACGAGAAACAACCCCCATACCTTCAGTCTTTCGTAACTAAATCCTAACGAATACCTCTCGGACAACATTCTCGTAATCACAGCTTCCCTTGTCAAGCACCCCGTCCGTCTTCCCTTCGACCCTTCGTACCGACTTATCCGAGAGAAGAAAACAGAATCAATTCCATCTGGATTCGTTGCCGTTGCACTGGAGCGGCGCGTCGTCCAGGTCTTGCCGCGAACTTCAAGCGGACCTGGCACAGCGTCTGTGTCCTCGACCAAAGAAACCGATAGTTTGTTGTCGGGTAGTTCGAGCGATATCAGTCAGAAACAGTGGAGGTGTGTCGGCCGGCTGGAGAGCGAGCACCTGTCGGCCCTCATTTGGCCTCAACTACTCAGAAGCCGGCCGTGGCTGACCACAACAACGTCTATACCACTGCCGGTTACTGGCCTCGTGTTGCGCCGGTAGCGCGTAGGTGCGCCGCCGGAGCAAGTGGAGTAGATCCGGGCAAAGTCTGTCCGACCGACTCCTTAGTCAGGATCTCCGGGGAGATGGACGGCGTCTCGCCAGGTAATTGCACGAAAGCCGTGGAGCAAAGGGAGAGGGGGATGAACAGGGTGGGGGGTGGGGGGGAGGATGGAGCGGAAAAGTGTATTATCGGGGACGTCCCGGTTCCAGTTGGCCCGGGCTCTCGAGCATTAGAGATATTACACGGGGTCCCGAGTAGCATTAAGGGTCATGTTATATTTCGCGGCCGCGACGGGGAATCCCTGAAAGAGAAATTCCCGCGGCAGCCGCCTGGCAGAGAGGGATAGGTCGATTACGGGGGGGGGGGGGGGGGCGAGAGGGGAGAGGGAGGTGGGTTGGGAGGTTGAATATTTCCCAATAAGCGCGATGGAACCGTAAATATTAGTCGTGCGCGGTGATGGGCAACGACGCGAAATTTCCCAGGCTTTATGCACCGCACAGGCGGGAGAGGAGGGCGGGGCGAGTCTGTGCAGTATCTTTTATGGATAATACATTTTAGTTCGCGTTCAATAACGCCGCGGCGATACGAGGAGGGCGATAAAGCAGGCAGGGGGCGCGAGGAAACTGGGCGTGTGACGAAAAAATGGCAGCGTCGTCTCTCGTCCCGTGACGTTTTATCGAGTTTGCCGGCGGAAGATTAAGCCGATGGTACCGGCGGGGAGGTGAGGGAAGAGCCAGGAGGGAATCGGACGGATGAGAGGAGAGGAGACGGCGGCCAAGGAACGCGTGCTCGTGCTCTCGCGAGCGGGGAGTTTATTACGGGGAGATAAAGGGTGGACGAGTTGGACGTATTAAGCCTCTTCCGTCGCATTCGTAACTTGCTCTACGCTTCACGGACCAGTAGGCGAACGTCGCCCGCGTTTAGCCGTCTTCCGACGAGAGCGCCGGGCCGTAAACTCGACGCTGCAATCGGCCAGGTATATCTCGACTTTAGTGCCCTGTGTCACATGCCACGGAACGTTCCGTCATATTTAACTTGCTCGTAATTCCGGCGACGCTGTTCTCGTCGGCTCTGGGAACGAGCTAGCTCCCGAGACGATGGAGACCTTCGGGGAAGATAAATGGACCTCGTTCCCCTGCAAATCTTGGGACAGCCAAGGCCCTCCGCGCTGGTACCATCTCTTTTTATCGAGCCACTAGGGCTGGCCGGGGATGCTTCAGCCCTCTGATTTGCGAATCGCGAGGAATTCGATGCGCACGCGGCGCAGGCAGCTGGGAGCTCGTGTAAAGTCCCTGGAATTACCGTGCAGCAATTTGCAGCGCGTTTCGAGGCATCGATAGCACGCGAGACTTCGCAAAACTCCGGCGAGCCCGCGGGAATATTTTGCCGCTCGCGTTCGCCGCGCCCCCGCGCACCCCCAGGACTGTCGATAGCGTGAAATTTTATGACGCCTTGTATAGAACGCGTGACTTCGCTCCCCCCCGCGACTACGGCGAACACTCCTGTCTGACATTTTTAAGAAATTCCGACCCACCCGTCTTACCTGCGCCTCCCTCGCCGTCGCCCCCGGCTGACATTATGCTAACCAGACTTCGCTCCGACCCTCGATATTTCGAAGCTTCGACGCTTTCCTTGATCTACGAGGCCGCTTTTCCCTCAAACTCCCTCTCGCTTGTTAACGCGTTCCCGCGGTAGGCGAAAATCGTGCGTCTGCGAGGGCGAACGCGCGCCAGGGAGGATCAACCAACTTCCCCTCGAGCCTCTCCGAAAACCCACTCCCGCTGGGAGTATTCGGGAGATCGAGTTGAAGGCGACTTTGGCGTTCTCCATTTGTCATTTCTAACTTGAAAACCGCTATTTCCCTATCCCACTTTATCATACATCATTGAATTTCACGTAATCTCGGCGCGTCAGATGTCAATTCCTTGTCTGTTCTATAGTTTAAAGGACGGAAAGGATAATCGGTCGGCTAACATCGCGATACCGAGCGGGACTTCCGGCAGCGATGTGATTTATTCTGAAGCGTTCGGTGCTCAGACGCGTTCCTGTGATGCGCGTGGCATATTTCAGCGTTATTTCGGCGACGGAAATTCGATACGCGCCGTCGCGTCGTCGGGAGCAGCGGAATCGGAGCGATCGTCGACCGTCGACGTCGGTTTATCGAAAATTTATTCGTCCCAGCGACGTGTGACTGGCTCGCTTTGAAGGGAACCGACAGCCAACGAGCATCGTCACCGTTGACAAATGAAAGTTACTCGATATTGCGGCAATAAAATTCTATCCGCCCGATAAATGCCTGGCCCCGTCCACGCCAGGCGACGCCATCCAAGGAAACCAGCCGCGGGGCAGAGAAAAAAAGCCAACGGGAATCCGCAATTTTTGTTCACGGTGGCCATTTTGCGCCCGTTCGTTTTCACCGAGCGCCAGTCGCACGTTTCCGACCGGGTAATCTAGTGCCGCATGTTTTTCTGGTCGCGCGATCCCAGCGCGGATCGAAGTAATTAACTTCGCCGTTGGAATGTGAGAGCATTTCCGATCTCGCAGCGACTCTGTTGGTGGCTGCCCAAAGAGGGAATCGCACGGTCAAATTCATTTACAGAGTGGCCGAGTTGCTGCACCCACGAGTTTCACTTGCGCAAGATAATAGGGTAAGTCCGGGAGATTTCGATCACGGGGAGAGTCCGACCAGTGTTGATATTTTAAGACTGACGCAAGATAGGCCACTGTGTGTCATTCACACAAAATAAATGAAGGCGCTTGTTGTTTATCTCACATTGACCTTTGTCACAAATCCATATTTGAATTATAAGATACAGTTAAGACTTTATGCGAGGCTGAAAGTTTTTTGACCAAGTTACAGTGGTGGTGATATTTGAAAAACAGGTAAGTTTATTTACACCCTTCCGATATTGACGATATAATATGCATATAACTACAATGTAACACCAACAATATGTATGTATTCGTTTTTAATTTTTTTTTTGATAAGATGGTCAATCGCTCCCTTGATTACCTGTAGTAGGTGGTCGGTCTAACCCCGACATGCGGGTGAGACCGACCAGTTGCAGTGCCAATGTTTTTCGTTGAAAATGAAAATAAGTATTTGAAATGATCGCACACTATAATTTATATATATTCTAAATTGCTTGGGCTTTGCTTTAATGTGCATAAAACGTACGAAAATGTGAAAAACAACGATGTTTATTTATTCGTTTATTTATTGTTTAAACAGATAAAACCCTGAGTACATAAAGTATAACGAAATAGAACATTAAATATCATTAAATAAAATAAAGAAGAGATATCATTACATAACATAAAATAAGAAAAACATAACAGTCTGCTTGTACAACATCACTCACGACACTAGCGGTAATATGGTAAATTATGCTGGAAGTCGCCTAAACAGAAACTCACGGAACGAGTGGAGCGAAACAGGAAACAGATCTATGTCTTCCATGTTCTGATTAACCTCCTCCATAGCGCGAGTTATGTTACAATTTCATTTCCAAAAAGTAGTCGAACTCTCCCGGACTTACGATATTTACAAGCAGCTGGAGAAGCATCGCGAGGCAGATGAAGAAAGCGACCCCGTAAGCTATCACCCCGGCGAGGCTGAATAGCCGCGAGTTTACGAGCGTGAAAATTAGATTTACCCGTGTCGGAAGTCGACGAGGCGCCGCGAGACGCGCGAGTAACGCGATAACGTTTCGCGGGCGCGCGAAACATTTCCATTGGGCGTAGCCTGGATCGCGAGACCGGTCTACGGATCGTCGTCGAGAAGACACCCTCCTCGATGGCAACGGCAATCAAACTTTTCCCTAACGCAAATCCGATTTCCACGGTTGCTCGCGCGCCGCGGGACACGGCGCTCGGCCGTTTCCTTTCCACGATCGCTGTCGTTGTCGCCGCCTCCTTGAATATTTATGGTCGCGCGACGGGAGGGGAAGTAGTGGCGAGCCCGGAGGATCGTCGACGGGGCCATGGCCACTCTCTTCCCCGTTAATACGACGAATAAATCAGGACAATATTCGAAAATTACGCGTGTAACGTGCCGTGAAATGAACCGATCGGCCATCGCGCTGCTCCACCACCTCAGCGGCTCGGTTTCTCTCAACAAAGACTCGTAACTATATTTCACCGGCCCCGCTGGGATTACTTTCCCGCGACCCCCCTCACAGTTTTCCACCCCCTTTCCAATTCTTCGCCCGCGTCTTGCGTTTCATTTCGCGCGCTCGTTTTTTCCCTGCGCGCTCTCCATGGCCGATAAATACGCGAGGTTTTCATTGCGCACGCCATCGTCTCTGGCCACCCTTCACCGGCGGGCTGCAGCCAACCCCCCCCGCGCCTCGTAGCCTGCCGTTGATGGACGAGGAGCTGCGCTCATCCCCTTTCTATACATCAATTTGGCGGGTTCGCGCGCGCGTACGCGTATATAGACGCGATACTCGTGTATCGAAGGGAACGGGGTGATACTCTCGCCCTTCCTCCCCCCCCCCGGCCCTCGCTCCCCCGCATTTCGCAGTCCCTCAGCCGCGCGGCACTCCTTTCTGTTCCGTTCTTATCAATTCGAGCGTAATGCGTCTGCAGGATGAAACGCATCGCGGCGCGCAGGATCACAAAGAGCCCGGTTCGGTGGAGGACCGTCGAGGGGTTGCTCGGTCCATCTGTAGCCCGCAATTTCCGCCTTTGCCCGTGGTCCCGTCGCGCTCGCTTCATTTTTCTCCGACGGTCTAACCGCGACGCCGCCGATCCCCGTAGCCGTCGCAGGCTTTATCGACGACCGGTGCCATCTCTGGCAAATGACAAACGACGGGGGTCGCGATAGGAGGCGGCTCGACGCCCTACGTTGCGGGGTGGATATCGTCTGCTCTTCGTGTCAAGGTCGCCGTCCTTGCCAACGGTCGTCGGCGTCCATGCTTTGAAATTCCTGCCGCGAGGTGAACTTTCACTCCTACGCATCTAGGCGGTGCTTACCTCGCGGAGAAGCTAGGAGACAGAAGCGTACCGAGAGGGTTCTCTGGAGCGTATCGCTGCGGAGAACAGAGAGGAAGGGGATATTCCATAGCACAGGCATTCTGAATCTTCCATTTGCCAAGGTAAACTCCTCTAACCAATTGATATACCTCGACTGTCGCCGGATTCCTTCTCCTCGAGCCTAAAGGTAGATTCTCACTACGCCTTGCCTCGTTTTATTCTTCTCGACGCGACGGTGAACTGCGGACTTCTCCTCGGGAAGAAGTGAGAAAAGAAGTTACGCCCCGGCGAGAGCCTACCTTAAGGGGTTAGCTCCCGTCAGGAGGTAGAAAAAGAATCGATCCTTTGGGAATTTATTTCAGAAAGTACATGCATATTTTTATGCAGTGGTTTCTGTATTCAGGTGGAGGACAGTTTAACAGGTTATTATATTACGTTTTGGTATTAAAATATTTATTTATTGCACAATTACAACTGATTTCCCGGAAGCTGTTTTTAAAAACACGTTTTGCGGTGACCAACATTATTCGGAACTGGGCTACGCGAAATAAAAACACGAAGAAGATTTAGTTAGTACAATGGTTTATCTAGTCTTTAATCGATCCGTTTTACAAAATATTAATCTGGGACAAAATGGCAGATGTTTTAATTGAAATGATCGATTTTCGTAGAAAAAAAACGCTCATTTTTCATCCATAAAATAAAAACTATGCATTGGAAAAATAAATACTTCGATTAAAGACTAGATTTGAATGTCTAGAAGAAACCTACAAAGTCTCAGAAAGATTGGTGAAGCGGTTTTGGAGAAATAGTGGTCACCGCAATCGAAAATCCCGTTTCGAGAAAAACGCGTTTAAAGTTTCAAGCGGTCAGCGGTACGCTTCGCGGCGCGTGCACTCTAAGTCGTATATCTGCCACAATTTTAATCGGATCAACTTGAAACTTACAGAAAACATTTTCAGGATGATATACTTTGAGAAAATGATGAAATCTAAAAATCGATTTTTCTGTCCTTGCTGACGGTAGCTAACCCCTTAATACCCAAATAGCCACCCCCCACGCATTCTTCTCCGTTCTCCTGCGACGAGTCTCGTTGCGATGCAGCACCATGAATGTTTATCGTCGAAAGCGGGCCGTCGAGATCCATTTCTCGCGCGAGAGACGTAGCCACCTAGCCACGGGGCTACGGAGAACAAAAGCGTTCGGCAGCCGTCGATGCGGAAGGGAAATTATATCGACAGCTTCCATACCGCCCCCTGGATTTTTCTTGGCACGGAATCGACACACGCGAACGCGAGTTTAGATGGGCCCGCCAGCCTGTGTGTCTGTCGGTTTGTTGTGCGCGAGAAAACGGCGGAAGCAATTCAATCAGAGCTGCTAGCGGCGAACAGCTGAGACACCCGGCCACCCTTCCTCTTCTCCTAGCAGCTCGTTCCACCGGAGTTTCGCCCGCTCCTCGTCGTCCCTGTATGATTTACGACAGCGGCCGGCCGCACACGTGGAACGATGTAAGTTAAACGGTCCACTCACGCACGCCGTTTCCCTCCGCCTGCGTGTTGCGGACTTACCGCGCCTCGCGGAAACAGCGCGCCCGAACTCCCCGTTATTCGTTCTTCTTCCTGGAAACCCGAGGGGAGTTTTGTTTCGACGAAACACGACGTTGTCCTTTTCCGTCTCGAGATACGAGACTCCACGGAGCACGTCTACACTTCATAGCCACAGTAACAGCGAGTTTGGTGGTAGCAGCTCGAAAGGGTGACCCAAAAATGAGGCCCTTTTTAGTCTCTTTTTGGTCCCACGATTTTGGGACTGATTTTTGTGCTAAATGATATCTTACGATGAGACATCAATCACAAGAAATTTTCAAGTTGAGGTGACAATTAGTTATTCTGAGATATGGCAGGTCAGGTAACGCGTCAGTCCATACGCTTTCATGTACGAACTTCTGTGTCAGTCCGATAATTTAAAAAATTATTTCCAGGGGTTTTGCTGACTGCTAACAATGAATTTGAACTTAGATTTTCAATTTCGCAAATAAAAATCAAAATCAAGAAATATAAACGTCTGTGTAGTGGGTTCTTTTTTTTAAATATATCGCCCACCATATTGAACCAACCATTGTGAGTTTTGCTGACTGCTAACAACGAATTTGAACTCAGATTTTCAAAATGCACAAAAAAATATAAATATCCGTGTAGTGGGTGCTTTTTTTCCAAATATATCGTCCCCTATATTGATTCGGCCATTGTGAGTTTGGCGGACTGCTAACAACGAATTTGAACTCAGATTTTCAAAATTCCCCCAAAAAAATCAAAATAAAAAAATATAAATTTCTATGTAGTGGGTGCATTTTTTTAATATATCTTCCACCATGTTGAATCGGCCATTCTGAATTTTGAAAATCTAAGTTCAAATTTGTTGTTAGTAGTCAGCAAAACACTTGGAATTAATTGTTTAAATTATCGGACTGACATAAACATCCGTATATCGAAGCGTATGGGCTGACGTGTCAACGAATTTTCACTTTTTTCACCACCCATGTCTCAGGAACTAATTGCCCCCTCAATTTGAAAATTTCTTGTGATTGATGTCTCGTGACAAGGTATCATTTGGCACAAAATTCAGTTCCAAAATCGTGGGACCAAAAAGAGGCTATTTCTTGGGTCACTCTTTGCTGGCTGAGCCGTTGGTCGTTCAAATTTGGCAGCCGAGGGTCGCAAATTTATTCACTCGAACTTCGAATGTTGATAGTCAATAGCGAGGCACTTGTACTAGCCAGCTCCAGTGTCTATCTTCCAACTTTGCAGTGGAGGATGTTAAATTTCCTAGCTTGAGTTCCGGTCGTTCAAATTTGAAGCGAACACTCCGAAGTCCCAGTACCAACCCTTCAAATTTCCGTGCTACTCTGTTCGTACCTTCGCTGTACTCCAGGTTCCAAAACGCTCGAGTGAAAAGGGGCAAACGCTGTCCGTTCAGCAGGCGAGATTCCGACGCGCGGAATCGCGGCGCGGGGTGAAAATCGGCGATTGGAAAAGCAGATGGATGGTGGACGAGGGGGATTAGAGAAAGGGGTTGCCCTTGATTATCTTGGACGGCGGAAGTGGGAGTGTAGACTCGACGATAGTACAGGGCGAAACGAGGAGAGAGAGAGAGAGAGAGAAAAAGGGGGAAGCGGGGATAATGCGAGAGGCATGTGAATACGCGGTCGGGATTTTTCACGAATCGATTATGGCAATTCAATCAGGTGGCTGGGCGGAAGGGAGGGAGAGGGATTTGTCGTTTCGACGCGACGCGAACCGTCGGGGATGTGGTTTATCCGGACTTCCTCTCTCGGATGTTCTCCATCCATCCCGCTGGAATCCTCGGTGTTTTCTTTCCGTTTCCGGGCAACTGGCTGGAGGAGAGCATGAAAGGGACGCCCGCTAGGAGGAAAAGATCAAACTGGAAGAAAAAGGTTACGAACTTGCTCGGCGAACTTGTCGACCCACCTGGTGATTCGCTTTCAGCCTGGAACGAGTGTAAACATAAAACAGTGAGGATAAAAATGTCCCCAAGGATCCCTACACCAAAGACCAGACCAAATACGAAAATACTTAAAACGAAGTGACCCCTCGGTTCCCAGAATCGCCCCCCCCCCCCCATTTATTGTACTCAATTCAAAGCGTAAGCGCTCGGCGAGCAAGTTTACCAGCTCCACGTGGTTCATCCATCGTGGACGGCGGAATAAAAAGTGCCGAGGTGTATTCTCGTCCGGCGAGGCTCGCGCGCTCGCATCTTTCCCGAAGTTTTTAATTCCAGCCGGGCTGGTGCGTATCAGACGCGTCGGAGCAGGAGATATGCGACCTTACTAACGGCCCTCGACGTTTAAAGCGCTTCGCGCCATAATTTCCTTGATTAAGCCGAGATACGTGGCGAGTTGCCAAGAAGGGCGTCGGAGGGTGGCAGAGGGCGAGTGTCCGCTCGCTCGTAAATAACATCGCGAATTAAGCGTGTAATTTCCGTGCGAATTACGAGCGTACGAGAGCACGCTGCGCGCTGGCGACCCTCTTCGTGCTTGATACCTTCGTTGCTACGATATATACATACGCACGCATATATATTTAAAACAAAAAAAAAAAGGAAAAAGGAAGGGCGCGATGGTAGCAGGAAAATTTATGACGGCACCGACGCGGGGGCCTCTGACGGGTCCGTCAACGTCGAACACGGTCAACGACGCATGATCGATGCTACTACCAATCCGATTACTCGACAGCATTTTTTTTCAACGCTCGTCGTTTTAATGGCCTTCTAACTCATTCACTTTGTCAGCGGGATCGATAGTCGCGGGACTCGTCTGCAGATATAACTATTTGCGCGCCGCATATCGTCACCGACCCTCTTGTTTATCGCTCCGTAAACACTGCGGATAATTGTAATTAATAGTAGCCGAGGTCTAAAGCAATTCTCACGCGCCCCGACTTTGCTGAATGTTGTTACGCGGAGCTTTTTATCGGGGCTAAATAATGTCCCAATTCCATTCCCCCCCATATCGCAGCTGATCGTCGATTACAGGTACGCTGGAAAACGACCTTTCGTCGAAGATTGAGAACACGCGAGGAAACTAGTACGCATCTGTTCCTCGTGATTGATGCGTAGATTGCGTTTTCGCGACGCGCACCTGCGCCTCCCCAGATCCTCCGTCTCGTTTTCGGATTTCCGAAGCGCGCCACGGGGGATGGAAGAAACGACACACTTTTTCTCCCCGAAACGAAGGGACTGCCTTTCGTTCTATCTTGTTACAAAATCTAACGTGTAGAGGCAGTCGTCTCTGCCTGCCACTGTCGAATATTCTCCCGCAACAAGTATTTGCTGCGAGTTATTCCCGGGCGTTCCTGTTGCTCGCCTCGAGAGTTCTTCTTCTGTCAAGAGAACCTAAGTACTATGTTTAATGATTCCATCTCCCTTTTGGCCTTGATATTTGTCGCAAGTCGCGGCGAATTTGTTACTGTTTCGAAAGGCGACTCCATATTTCAGAGGGCAAATATTGGAAGGCTTAATTAAACAGACTTGCCAGGTGGAGAAGAAAAGTGACGCGTGAAAGAGAGGGTACTTTCGCTCAACTACATTTTCCCGTCGACGGTGTTGACTCGGGCGTCTGGCTGTCGCAAAGTATCCGAACTTTCCCTCCACCTGGAAACTTACTTTCCCGTTTAAATATTTGGCCGAGTGAAATAAGTTTCTCGCATCCGTTCGCCGCCATCTGGGAGGAATCGACGGTCATCCGAGCACCGTCGCCAATTATTCCGCTTGGAAACAGTTGGCCACCCTTCCACCGCGTACCGATCAGCGATTTCACCGGGCGGCGCAGTTTCGCGGATCGTCGAGCCCGGCGACAAATAAAAAGCGCGGCGTCGATAAAAGTGATACCGCGCGACTCGGTAAGCGTTCGCGAATCCGACCAGCGAAACGCTCGTCGAAGTTCCGGCTCGTAAAATCGGGGGTGGAAGCCGAAGCAGCGGGGCCTGCAAATAATTAAAGCGGTCGTCAAAGTCGAAACGGGGCGTCAACTCGACGGTGGAGAGGGACGGGGCGCGACGATTTTGCGGTGGACACTCGTTAGAAGGGGCAACCGAATTGTTGACTCGTGAATTCGGGATCGGTCCATTTCAAGAGTCCCTGATCTCTGAAAATGCTGCGTATCTCGTTCCACCGTACCCGCGTCCCTCGAAAAAGCCAGCCGGCCGAGAAAAATCTTTGCCTGCATCAGCTAAACTCTATCCACCGTGCACGGATACTCCAATCCCGTGAATTTTTAACATTTATCTTGGCCAGTTGGTTCAGCTGGTAACGAATTTTTTATAGCAACGTGGAGCTCGCGCGACAGACCGTTGCTAACGTCGCGGTAAAAAGAGCAACAGCAAGAAATGCGATTCCGCGGCGCGACGGTGGTGCGTGGGTATCTTTTCGCGACGCGAGAGACTCTATTAGCCTCGGTCCATGGAGGCGAGCGGCAAACGGCGCGGATTATTCGGGCGTAATGCGGCCGGAAGTGGCGGCTCGCGGGCCGAGCAAGCGGCCAGAAAACCTTGATAACCGTGTCCCCCCCTCCTCCCCACACGCTTTCGAGGACCTTTCTATTTTTTATCACGCCCCCGCCCCGGCGGTCGGGCGAATGCTTGGACGGGGCGCCGCGGGACGAGGGCTACTGGCTCGCTCTCCGGAGAGCGAGAGAGCGTGGAGGGAAGAGAGTTGGCTCGCTCTCTCGTTGGTATTTCCAATTTCACAGAGCGTGGGTTAACGAGGCCCGAGGGCTGGAGAAGTTAGGGCGACCGAGCCCCTGGAACGTCCTCTGTCCCCGCCGAAACTGAGCCCCTGATGGTCCCGCTGTTACACCTCTTCATCCCCCCGGCGACCTGTGCACCCCTTTAAACGCGGTGCCCTGTCGCGCGCGGGGTTCCGGCACATTACCTTCGCTGATTACCGGCCTGCCCCGCGGAGTATGTCACCCAGCCACCCCCGAGACACATACCTTCCGGAATCCCGCGACCCTTTCCTACGGTTCTGGTTCCGTGTCTGGGAGATAGGCATCGCAGGAACCGTTCGAGACGAACGAACGACCGTCTGCTCGACTCTCCCGAGATTTAAGCGGCTCCATTCCCCCACGATCACTATTCTATGCGACTAACGGCCGCGTATTGGATTCCGCGGTAGAAAAAGTTTATTATACGCGCGAGGCCGCATGCGAGCGCGCGAGGCACACGCTAGCGTTGTCTCTTGGCTTTTTGCATCGCGTGCCGCTGTCGAGTCTACGGGATATTGAAGAATTCCCGGGGAACGGCCAGTCGAGTCTCCATCTCCCTCTGCATGTTTGCGTAATTAGGTTTCGAGATTATCAACGCGTGGGGCACGCGTATTTCCTCGAGCAATTGGATATCCGCTTTTAGTAGGCGCCTACTAAGGTAAATGTCCCCATTTCTGTTCATGTACCGATTTCTACACATTTCGTATTTATCTTATTATTACAAGCGTTACGTTTGGATTATAGTTGTAAGAAAATAATTCTAAATTTTTTTAACTTTTTCGCGAGTGTTGAGCGAGCTTGGGGCTAAACAAAGTGCAGTATGAGCAACGAAAAACTTGTAAAATGAGAGACCTACGATTTATCGAGCATGTTCTAGCTGTTTGTGCTAAGGAATAGCGGCATTATTGGTATTCGATAATTGGGCAGAAAATAATCTTTGCGGTGGAATTTCTTATTTAATAATGAAAACAGATGCCGTATTATGCTCTGGATTTAGATTTTTTTACTATTTTTAATTTTTTTAAGTAGAAAACTGGTGAGTAGGGTCAAGTGAATCACCGTCATGTCCGCATTTTTACTCACCACACATTTACCAACATAATCTCACCATTCAATGTAGGTGATGTAATGCTGTGACCTCGAGTTCTGTTCGAAGGCAATTTATCTTTTATTTTTCATTATTTTATGCTTTATTATAAAACCTCCCCATAAGAGATGTAACTTCTTTTGTTTCGAGGGTCCCTCAGCATAAGTATTGCACGGTAAATTCTCTTGATAGAGCTATGACTGCGACGAACCAATATTTTTACTGCATTGACCCTCTCATTGGCTCCCTAAATTCGTTTTTGACGTCGCTAAATAGGCATGTTAAGCATTTTCACACAGACAATTTGCGTATAGTTTAATAGTATTTACTCAGTTTCTAAGCTACGTTACTTTGTGAATTAATTGCTCAGACTCTGTCATTTCCACTGTTTATAAATATTTTTGTATGCTATGGGTATTCCCGTACATTAACAAATAATAATAATAATAACTTATTTGAATCTGAAAAGGCAACATATTATGTGAGCAGAGATTGGTACAAATGGTGAGTAGAAATACGTACATCGCTATTTCTTCATGAATAGAGATGCGGACATTTAGAGCATTGTCTTTAATGACAAATTACTAATAGTTAAACATCTTGAAATATCGTTATTAAATAGTATTTTAATTGTTTGATTTATTATTAAAGAATTAATCAATTACTTACCCCGCAAATTTTGATCACAAACAAAGTTTACAACCTTCTTTATGACGAGTAACCTTTTAAATGAATAGAAACTGGCACATTCACCTAATCCCGCGATACTTTGAGCGTGTTATTCGGACTAACAAGCGTTCCGTTACTGTTCCAGAGCAGCGCAGAAGTTGAACCTCTCGTCGAGCCCACACCGTCGGCGTCGCTCCGGCGACGAGAACATCGGCTCCGAGGAGCAAGCCATCTTCCCTAATGGATACGCGGCTTTGCTCATCAAGTCGCCACCGCCCGCGCCGCCGGCCCTACTGCGGAGGATAGGCGTGAAAGAGCTGACCGGAGTCGGCAAGGTGAGTTGATTATTACCCCCGATCACTCCTCAATTCCTTCGGAGCACGTGGAGGCTAATTAACATGGCCCGATCCGGCGGCGCGGCGCTGCACGTCCACCTACCGATAGAATCTCCGCGCGGTGTTTAATCGGGGAACAGGACAGGAGCACGTAATCCCGGCTGGAGGGCGGTCGGTCGGCCCGGAAGCGCGCTCGACTTCCGGCCGCCTCGTTTGTCCGCCGCTTACCGTAAATCCGCGCGCGTTCGATCGGTGGAAGAAGGCCGCGAGCAGAACGACCCGCCGGCGATCCCGAATCCATCGTGCCGCATTCCAGCGCGTGTACACGCGATCCGGTCGACACCGTGGCTCGGCCGCGTCCCCAGGCATTCGAGCGGCACACGGACGTGTCCACAGTGGCGCTTGGAAATCTTGGCTAGGGGGCGGCCGATTTGAAATGCAGATGAGCGTCTCGCGCCGCTATAAGCTGCGGCCGCTCCTAGCTCTTCCTCTTCCTCTTCCCGTTCCCTGCCGGGATTTTCTTCCATCGAACCCTTCTGCCCGCGATCGCGCGCCCCCTCCGCGCGCTCGAATATTCGCCGCGAAACAGATTCACGGGTTCGCCGCACGTCGGAGCGGTTCCACGGAGGATCGATGGGGCGCGATTCACACAGAGCCGCTTAGATCGCGGGGCGAAAGTGTCGTTGGAAACTATACGCGGACGAGGGGGGCCAGAGTAACCCCCGTGTGCGTTAACTCGGTCGCTTGAAAGGAACACCGCCCGCTCTGTTTAACGGGGCTGAAAGAACGCGCGTGTAACTAGTACAATGCAGTACAATCGAAAAAAAAAACGATGTTTTCCATAAACGGGGTGCCAGCTTTAAAATTGGTTTTCTCTATTTATCGAGAACGGTTTTGAATTTTTGAAAACTCTCAACAGTACAACGCGGTACAAATCTAATGGTACAAACTACTTGGTACAACAATGAATTTCTAATTTAAAAAAAAAAGGGTGGCGCTAACTACGCACACATTGTTTCCGCGCCATCGAGGGCTCGTTAAAAGACCGCGCGTGCCAGAAATTTGCAGGCGATGCAGCAGATAGTGTTACGCGAAATGGGATGCTCGTTAGGTTCGCTGCAACGAGGCGAGCCTCGCCGTTCTGGATGAAAGCCGCGGACTCGCGCACGCCAGCGAGCGGAATTGTTGGAAATTAATTTATCAGAAATAAGGGCTTATTGTTTACCGACCGGTAAAGCTAATTAAAACGAGGTTGGGGGGCCGCCATAGTGGGAGGAGGCTGGGAGGGTGCGAGAACAGGGGCCTGTCTTCTTTAAAAGACGAGCAGCATTGTTTTGCCTGGCGGCTTTAGAAGCAACCGAGCACCTAACTTCCGTCTCCTCTCTCTCTTCTCCGCACCTTCCGTTTGCGGTGCGCCAGTGCTCGCTTGGAAAACGAAATTTCTGCGGCCGGGGAACAAAGGGGCCAACCGTCGCTGGGAAAAGTCCGCAAAGAAGGCCGCGTGTGCGCGGAAGTCGGTTGGACGTTGAAGGTGCCGGTGTATTTACAGAGTGATTTCTACGAAACGAGTAGCACTACTGCCTTCAGAAGCTTCGTACCATTTAGCCAACACGTTTGCTTATCTCGGCAGAACGTGCAGCCCCCCGCCCCCTTATCAGCGACGAATTTGCCACGCGAACGGCGAGGGCGACGTTTGACACGTGTCCTTCTACTTGCGCTAAGCGTTACAATCTGAGCTGAGAGGATCGTAATTGGAGTGAAATGGAGCGGGGAGCGATCGATTGCGGAATTAGACCGGTAGCATTACAGTTACAGACGCCAGCTTTGCCCCGGTAATTATCGTTTCTATGACAAACGGACAAGCTTGCGCGGGCTGGCCGGTCCGGCCGCCACACAGACAGTCGAATATTTAGTGTCTCTATGAAGAGAGTAATTAAACCGTCGGTAGCGCGCCGAATACCGGCCAAACGTGGCTTTGCTTTGGCTTTCTGCTCGTTTAGTCGTCGCGCGGCGTCTCTGTTCTGGCCGGCTGGACGGCCCTGTTCCCGCCGGTTCTGCTCCCTCGCCCCGCTCGCGTTTTACCGGGCGGCAAGAGATTTTACTGCTCCTGGGTTGTACGTCTGGCCGTCCGCGCGTCTGTGACCCCCCCGTTGCCGCTGGTACTTTCGGGCCGCGCAGCCAGCTTCCAATTTGGCTTCCAGCCGTCGTTCCAAGCGAAGCCGATGCGACAAAGCTGCTCGCCTCTGGTTTCATCATTCGAGCACAAACTCCCAGTACGGCCCGGGCGACATTCGCCCGGCAAAACTGTGTTTCGCTGCGCGAGAAACGAACCCCGTTCACCGATCTCGAACCTCTGTTATTCACCCTTTGAACGCGACGCGATTTTCCCCAGCTGTTTGCTCACCTCTGCTCCCTCCCCCGCGGCCCTTGCGTTCAATCCGCCGCTGCTCGAAAGGGCTTTCAGCCTACAAAATTGCTCCCGCTTATACAAGTGTAACTACCCTGAAGCATCATTGATACACCGGGCAAAGATTGTACGCGGAAGAAAGTGGAGTTATCGAGCGGACGTTCCTCAGCGAGCTAGTTAACTGGCCTCGAACGCCCATCCCCTCCTCGATCGCCCCGATAGAGACGTCCAAGCTTGCTCGAGGGGCAAACATTCCGATTTCCGGGCGAATCTCGATCCAATATGCGACCCGTGTGGCCCCAATCTGCGAAAGAAAAACCGTGCCTTCGGAAAATTGAGGGGGGTGGGTTGACGCGCGCGCGCGCTCTCACTCGCGCTACCATCCTGAGGAGGATTCAGCCTTGCGACTCCGACAAACGCAAAGTCAATAATCCATCGAGGGAGGACTCGGAGGGAAGAGGAGAAAAGGAGAGGAGCGTGATTTTTATGGGCTCGTACCACCGTGTACCGGCTATTTTCTCTTTTTCCTCGGGGCTGGCTGGCTGGCCTGGCTGGTCGAGGATAGAAGGAAGGTGGACGGACCGCGGGAGGGTAGAGGGACGGTACGGAGTTGGCCAGGAATCCGTGAGAGCAGGACGAAATGAAGCGTGATCGCCCGTTGGTCGTGGTTCCCATCCGGGAAACAACCGGGGGGGAACTCTTACGGAGGCGATCGCCTCTAAGACAAAGAGACGCGGGCCCGCGAGCCTCCTCCTCGCCGCTAGACGATGGGAAGGAGGAGCAGGGGTAGGAAATGAAGTTTTAAAGCCGAGTCGAGTGGAACGCAGACACGATTGCGAACGAGATTCGTTTCGCGCGGAAGACAAATATCGGCAATATTTTTGTTCCCGGCGGGGGCTGATGAGGAACAACGGGATGAACAGGGACAGACGGCGGAGTCTCCGGAATAAAGTTTTAATACAGGACTCTCCGGCGCTATCTAAAAGGTTCCCTGTACCGGTAGATTCGCGGAGGGTATTTTTAATGGCTCATCTCACATCTGAGCCGGGGCACTGAAAGGTTTACCCAAGTTAACGGGTCTCCGGCGACCCGGCCTTGGAGGGAACATATTTCAGATAGCCGAAAACCACCCCTGGCACGTCAGCGTCTACCGACGCGCCCATCGGGGCCAGGGGACCGCGTCTTCCGTTATACAAAAAGTTGATCAGCAAATCCATTCCGCCGTTCACGGGCCATCGGTTCGAATCACCTCCGCCATCTCCGTCGATCGATCTAGAAAAATGCCGTTGTCCCTCCGTTATTCCCTGGCACTTTGTTAACGAAGTTTGTTAACAACACGCCCGGCGAGCTCCTGGCCGAGCTCTCGGTTCCAATCAGCCGCGCTGTAATTCGTTTCTACGTCGGATTATTTCGACGACGAATCGAAGCGCGGGCCAGATCGAATTTTAGCGGACGGTGCGGGGCCGAACGGGAGGAAGAAAAAAAAGAGGGGGGGGGGGGACGAGAAACGGACGCGCCTGGCTGGTGAGATAGATTTATAGGGGAGAAAGTGACCGTGGACAAGAGGCGCGGAAAGTTCGCTGGGAAATCATGTCGCTAATTCGGGAGGATTGATGTGGCGGGCCGCCAGAGGGAAACGCGCGCGTCCCTCTCTCTCCCCTCGAGGGAAGAAAGTTTTATGGGCTCTTCGATACGCTTGAACTACCCTCGCTTACTCCCCTCGATTATTCGTTTATTAATAGCGCGTTCAGCTCGAGACCTCTCCCCGCAGACCCTTTCGTCGAGAGTTCCCCGCCAGGTATCTTCTCGAGACTTCTGCCACCGACAGAAGAAACATGCATCGTCTGTCGTGAGCGGCGGTAGCTCGCCAGGATCGATCGATCGTCGTTATCCTGGCGTGCCCCGGAGATAGGCGCGAGGACATGCGCAATTTGATGGAGGAAGCTGCTGACCAGGACGCGTCGCGGTCAGCGGTTTGAACCCACGCGTTTGCCAGGGTTTATTGAAACGTTCGGTCTTAGGCGGAAACAAGACGAAAGGGATGCTGGACACCCTCGCCACCCTGGCAACCCTCTGACCTCGGAATACCTAACGAGGACTTTTGATTTTCCCCGGAGCGCCCACTGGCGGCAGGAAGTTTACCCGAATCCTGGCCAATCGCGCGTGTCATTAAACGCGAGGGGATGATCCGTTGCTTCCCCCGTTTACGAGGATCTCGCTCAACCTTCCAGATACACTGGAACAAATCGCCGCGGTGACGCGCTCATTGATTTCAACGGAGATCCATCCGCGAGCGATCTCCTTCGGGGCTGCTCTTGATATAAACATCCACGCTCGCCAGCTTGCTCGGCGAAAAAGCATCCCGCGGTGGACTTCTAATTCGATTTCGCGCGATTCCACTGTAATAGAGGACGATAACGAGGTCCCGGCGACCGGGTTATTTTAATAATGAATTAATCCGGGAGGGGCGTTATAGGCATCGGGAAGACCGACATAGGGGTGTTTGCGGATGGTCCGCAGGGACCATGGGTACCACGTGGACCACGTGGTACCCACAGGATAATTGGAGGTCAGTGCGGTTTTAGGGACTCCTCCGGCCCCCTTCCGGGACGTTCTACGGAGACCCTTACGTGCACGAGCCTCTGTATGCACGGCAGTTCGACTGCTGGCATTACCCGGATTCCTGATTCGCTTGGCTGCATAATAATTAAGGATTTTGCGTGCTGTGATAGAGTACCGTTCCCACCGCGAGGCTGGTCGATCGGGGAAACGGTATTGCAAGCCGGTTACGCGGGGACACGGTCGATGTCCCTTTGGTAGAATTACCTCTGCATCGATGTTGCACGTGCGAAAGCCACGCTCCTTTACGTACCTTTCAAACGTAATCTGGCGAGTTCACGGTGGATCTCGGCTGGGGCTTCCGAGTATTCGCGGTTAGAAAAATGTGTGAACTCGCGAAGCGACGGGATAAGGGGTGGAATATAGGACGGTCGTTTTTCAGGCCTGCGGCTGCGAACGGCGCGGCCATCGTAGCCGCGAGGCAAATATATCTTGGCACCATGACGATCCAGCCTGGCCGTGGAGAAGCGTTTAATTAGCGGACGAGCTTTGATCGGATTTCAATGGAGGTGAAATTAAATCACCGCCAGAGGAGTGACAGCGGCCAAGAGAGAACGGCTCGCGGAATTATTTTGTTGGTGGCCGGTGGAATTATCGATCCAACCTGCATTCCTTTTTTCGCTGCGCTCTCTAGCTATACACGAATTTTTTCAAGTTCGTTCACCCGCGTCATTCCTCATCCGAGGCTTCACACTTTGCTCGGTGCAATCTTTCATCTCATAATACATATGAAAACAATTGGTTCTCTCTGTGAGAAAAAATATATAAAAAGAAATTTTATGTTAAACGATTTTATTAAGAATGCACAAAAAACTAAATTAAAATACATTAAAAATTAAAGGAATAATTCTTTTCTTGTACTACAATTTCGATGGTGTTTTTTTAACTTTAAATAAAATCGTGGGACCACATGTGCAACCAGAAGTTGAAGTATCGATTGGCGGCAAGTGGACCATCAACAACTGCAGTTTATCAGTTTTATGTCACATTAGAATCTGTATCCTGGAATTAAAATATTTTCTTTCATTAATGCGAATGAAAACTTTCACGCAACAAATTCTTTTCGACTTTTGCTTCTGCATTAAAAATGTTTCATATCCTGTTATGAAATATCATGCCCCACGATTTTATTTAAAGTGAAAAACACCATGGAAATTGTAGTACAAGAAAAGAATTATTTTTTAGTTTTTAGTGCATTTCAATTTAGTTTTTATGCATTTTCAATAAAATCGTTTAACATAATTTTTTTATATATTTTTTTATTTTCTAGTTTTTTGCGTTTGTGGATTTACATTTCACAGCTCAGACTTCTTTGCAAATATATTTAAGTGCTGTATGCAGTTTATCAGTTTGCTTAAACGCTACAGTGCTAAAGTCACTAAAAAATAATTATTTTCTTGTACTACAACTTCGACGGTAAATATATTACGAACGCCTGCAAAGTTTTAGTTTTACTATTCGTAAATACGTGACGGATCATTTCTCGATAAATTGTGTATTTTCGGTGATCGCGTTTCGACTAGCTTCTCGAAGTCCGAACGCAGCGGCTTTTTGTCGTTTTCATAAAGAACGCAAGTGGCTGACTTCAAGTCGTTTTAATTTGTGGTTACATTTATTGATGACTGCGTAATTTTTTCACCCCATCGGAGTTAATTTTTTTTTTTTTAAAATATTGTATTGTCATCCAAACTACGCACGCCTGCAAAGTTTCAAGACAATTGGATAGTTGGAAGTTGGTTAAATTTGAGTTGCCAGATTTGAACCATACATACAAACGTAGGATCGAAGTTGAATAAAATCGTTTAAAAAAGTATACATTTTCGAATATTAGAATTTGTCGACACTTTATGGTAACTAATATTCATTTTCTAGCAAGGAAGAACATGTAAAGCATTGCAAGGAGTCATCTAAATTGTGTGGCACCGACCATAGCACGATGTCTGACAAATTATAGAGATATCTAGTTGATGAACAATTACGATCCATTCGGTTCATAGCTGGACAACACATAAAGGTAGACGAAGCCATAGTAGCGAACTTTTCTGCATTGGCAATACTGAGTTATTCGGTATACGTGTCTGGCCATATACGATCCTGTATCACTAGCGCTCTATTCCCCTTCTACTATTCTCCACTGTTACGGTCGTATCTTTTCCAGCAGTTTGCATCGCGTTACTCGACTAGAATTTTCTCCCCCGATTCTTGCACTGCAACGTTCGCAGTCTGGCGCACCCGTTGCCCGCGTCCGCGTTAAAGAATTCCTCTCCACGCCAGTGCGACGCTCGATCTTTGCCGTAATCGCTAGACTCAATTACCAGCGCAGCTTTTTCTCCGCCACCGTCGCGATTAGAATTCGCGCAAAGCTTTAAACAGACCGCTGCACAGCGCATCGTGACACGTTTAATTTCCCCGCGTTGTCTCTAATTGAAATTACGGAGACAAAAGGAGAGCTGAAACGGGCCGCGGAAGGCGTCCCTCCGCCTTTGCACAGAGAAACGTTTCCGCGCGTTTCATTAGTAAAGCCCTTCATCCCGCGAACCCGCCGGAAGAATCTTTCGAAACGAATTCCTGTTTCATTCAACGGTCTGCCCCAGAAACTGCTCGCCCCGTCGTACCTAAATCAACCAATTAACAATTATCGCGCAAGCAACGCTTTGACCCGCGCAGAAGTAAACGTCAGGGTAAGTTTCGAATCGACGAGCTCGCTGATGCACGACGCCCACGTCATCGGGCAGCAGGGTAGACGCGAATAACGTCGGCGTTTGTCGGCGAACGTCGATCCAAAATGATGGCGATTGAAGGATGCCCGGGCGTGGACGTTATTTACGAGCGTGCACGCGCGTGTTTTTCGCGGCCGTTAATTACCAATGACGCATCGCCGGTTATAAAAGCACGATCCGACCGACGGGATCGCCGGTATTCGATTATTTCGAGCAGAAGCAGACGCCTGACAGGTGTCGCGAAGCTATTCGCGCTTGCAACAGACTCTTCCTCCACCCTCTCGTTTCCCGCGTTCCCTCCCCGATCGGAACACCAGGGCCACGTCGCGCCGGCAGGCAAAGTTCCGCGATACTTACGCCGAGGAATGTGTCTCGCTGCGCCAGGGAAACTGGATTTTCCAGCCACGGTCACGTATCGTAAAACACGGAGAGCAGTTACGAGTTCGGGGCTCGCTGTTTTATTCAGGGGATCGCGTACACGTCTTCGGCGAGTTTACACGCGAACGCGGTCGGTAACTTTCGCCGGGGCGTGCACGCGTGGAAAGGTTCCAGGCATTAGCACTTTTACCACCCCTCCCCGTGAATTTACTCGAAATTTCAAGGATCGCTGTGGGGAGGAAAGGGACGACGGAGGGGGGGGGGGCTGGGTTTTACTAGCTCGTGAATTGACTTATTGTGGGTGGAGAAATTATAGCGTGCCACTCGAAGCACTCTGGAGCGCGAAGCTATACCCCCGACATTTTCTTCGCTTCCATTACTCGAGTGCAACAGCTCCTCTCCGCTCCTTTCCATTTTTACGACGTCAGTATATTCCTTCCACGCACGGTACCGGGAAATCTGCGGAGAGCGGCGAGGCAGGAAGGCGAGATGATGGAAGACACCGGTACCTGACGCGGACCGCCTGTTTCCCGGCTCGCGGCCGTTAGTTTTGACAGGGTGATCCGTAAAGGAGCGGGGCGCGTGACGAGTCTCTGAATTATTTGCCCGGGCCCGTTGTATATTTTTACGGAAACGTGTCTGCCCCGTGGCACCCGGCGCGTGTCAGACGCAACGGGAACTAATGACCGTGGCTCTGTTTGAAGCGGGATTTTTGATCGCGGGTCAAAGCCGGCGGCGCGCGGTCCCCGGCCTCCCGGAGCGTTTATTGCCAGCGGGACTTGTAATAACAGCGGCGGTAAGTGCCCGAAGGGAAGAGACCAGTCAGATCCAGGCACAATGCGAGCAACACCCGAACGCTGCGCGCTCCGGCCGTGGTGAATAACCTCTCGAACCACCGACGAAAGAATTTCAATTTCGCCTGAAATTAAATCGCCGGACAGCGTCGTCGAAATTTCCAACGATATTTACGGGCGATAATGCGAGGCATCGCGGGGTTAAACGATCGAGCCGTGCTTTACAGGGGGGGGGGACGCGAACAATCGCGCGGCCAGTGGAGCAAACAAACGCGCGCGTTGGACGTCGAGCGCGAAAGACGCGAGCGAAAAAAAGCCGGCGCGCATTTACCTCGCTTCGGAACAAGTATCGATGGGCTTTCTGGACAAGTTTTCACGGGGTTGCGTAGGAAAAATTTATTGGCCCGCCGTCCCGGCCGGATATTCCAGCGAATAGATGAGAAATTCCAGAGAAAACACGTCCACGGCAGGGAAATTACAGGGAAATTCACGCTGCGCCCATGGTTTCGGGGCAGCGCGCGTTCGTTCGGGCGCGATTGAATCGGGCCGTGGGCCACGGCTCAAAAGCGTGTCCACTGGATATAAGGCAGGATCGACACGCGTGGGCCCGCTGTTTTTCGCTCGGCGGTAGACAGATGCTCACGGACAATGAGCGCTTTGATCGGCGACGCGCCGCGCACAGCCTCTGTTCGCAGCAGGTACCGACTCGCTTCCCTTCGATCCTCTCGGCGGCTCGTTGGCAAAGTTTCGATCGTAATTACCCGTCCTAAGCGGTTTAACGAGCCGTGGTTCCACGAAACACCCCTGTACTCGCCATCTTGTTACCTGGAGAATAACTTGGGCTCGGCGTGCATTTAACTGGCGCGCTGGCGCGACCACCGGTCGCTCCTGTTTCGTTTAATTCCGATTTCTAACCCTCGGTGCGCCGTGCTGGTGGGGCTCGTTAAGGAGTTAAGCGGCCTCTCGCTCGGCGGAGTTCGACCGGTTTGTTGCTCGTTTCGGATATTCATCGATTCCCCTTTGCTCTTTTGTTCCTCCTCTTTTGTTTATCTCTCGTCTCCGTTCCACCCGGCTCAGTTTTTTAATAAAGCGATCGCAGCCCGTACACGGAACACGAAAGAATCCGATGTTCGACGCCAGAGAGGCAGGGAGGGCGAAATCGGTCTGCCCACTTTCTGTTTGCTCGGCCAATGAGTATTTCGGTGTAAACGAAACTCGATGGGACGAGATCCGACTACGTTCCAGGCCGTGGATCGCAGCGCAGGAGGAAACGTTGTTTAATTTCGACGAACACGTCCAGTGCGTTCGGGGGCTGCCGTGTATCTCGTGCACGAGTAACACGATTCCGGACGAAATGCAACCACAGTCCCAACGAAATCCCTTCTGCAAACTTTATCGTCGCCCCTGTCGCTGCTCCCCCTCGATCTACCCCTCGATCATCGTGGAGCTCGCTGTAAGCAAGGACCATTTACAATTCCGCAGACTTTCGAAAAGATGCGCGCCGTCGAGCTGGATTAATCGATCGGATATCGGACGAAACAGTCGCCTTCGATTTTCAACGACCCCGCAATGAATTCTCGGATTCCTACTTCCATCGATCGAGCTAGAGGAAATGGGAGCTCGTTACGCAACCAGCAGGCATCAACTAAACATGCAGACTCGCGAAATGTCGCGCGAACCCACTCCCTCGCCCCTTGGAGGATCGCAAGTCCCTCGAGGGGGGAGGGACGGAGGCTGCGCGAAACGGCTCCCCTCCCTCCTGCAGCCTCTCTCCGGCCCCCCCTGTCGAACGGGTAGCACTTTAATAAATGTCCCTGACGCGTGGTCGGCAAGGGTACAAATCGCCTGGAACCGCAGACACAATGCTTAGTAATGGTGAGCGACGGGCTCGTGCAATGTCCCCCTGCATTACCGGTTCCTGGTAGCGCGCGATACCCATTCGTTATGTTCCTTGGCCGGCGAGCAGTCGCGCGCGCTCGCCTCCGTCCAGTGCGATTTGATTTCGGCGCAAATCGCCGGACAAACGACCTTAATTAATCCTGCTCGCTCGATGGGCAACGCGCGTCGCCGTCGCTCGCCATCTGATCCACGACTCCATCCGCGCCGTCATTGCTTTGATCTCGGCAGGTTCCGGTACGGAATTTCGCTGCTTTAATGACCCAGTGGCCCTCGAACGTCACTGTGAATCCTGAACGGGATTGAAATACGCGTGGCTTGGTCACTGAACGAGAGGCAGGACAGATGTAACGCGAAGTTTTCCTTGCAAAATGTCGTAAGAGGTGGGCGCAGCTTAACTGGAGTAATTAATCTAGTAGCTGGGGTTATTTCGACCGCTCATAGAGCTTCGTTCGTGGAGGGATCTCCGAGTTAACTCGCTAGGAAAAAAGTTTCATCGACGCGCGACAGCTCTTCGAAGGGGGCAGGAATTCGGAGCGTGTTCGCGACGGAATTCCTCTCGCAAACTCCCCGGGAATTCTCGAGACGTCGGCTGGGTAATACCGGTAAAACTCGATACGTGCACGTGCTTATGGATTATCGATATTTACCTGCTAGCGGGGGCGCCTCGCAGGGCCCGGCGATAGGTCCGCGCCCATACGCCTCCTTGGATCCTGAATAAACAATATTCTCAGTGCTCCGGGTGAGTCGTCTCCCGAACATTCATACGTTCGGCGCCTCCTCTCGAATTCCCTTTGAATTTTACGCTTTACGCCGTCACCGTGTCTCGTGCTTCAACTTTATTACGGCGCGTAGCGGGTCGCAACAACGCTGCCCGGTCGTATCTCAGGAGGCGGATAAAATATACAGAAACCGATGGCGCGGCCGCGTACCTTACTAGGGGTCCTATAAAAATGCGGACCTCTCGACCCCGGAGGATTCTGCCTTCCTTTCTCGAGCATTACGCGTGTCGTCGGCGTTCGAAAATATATTACGACCCTCCTCTTAGAATATCAGCATGCTCGCGTATGGGGCCTGCTAACTGATCCACAAAGCAGAAGAAGGGAATCCCGCGGGGAAGCTGGACGGGTTAATATACAGTGGCACCTCCGACCGCACTGATTATTCAAATCACCCCGCGCGTCGCCAGCTTCCCAATCTTTCGACCCCCCCGATTATTCACCACCTGGATTGTCCTCACGCTATCTGTCCGCGTAGGGAAAAAAGAATTAGGGGCTCGCGGGTTTACGACGGCAGCGAGAGGCCGCGGAGGGAGGGGAAATTGCGTTGCGAACGAGTAACACGAGTCGTTAGCGGCTAATCCGATGGAGGGAACGCAGGGAACAGGGTTCGAACCGTGGTGGCTTCCACCTCCCCCTCCCCACCGAGGGCGGGAGGAGCGGGACGGGTTCAAGAGTTGCGCGAAAACAAGCGGACAGGTTTCGAGGGGTCGCGCGAGAGAAAGGCGGCTCGTGGATGGGCGACGCCGCGCCAGGAGGGGCCACCGTAGCCGTCGTTGTGTTGATTCAAGTGGGCACGTGATAAAAATGACAATGATGAGTTAATGCAATAACTGTGTACCTTCCCGAACCCTCGTGTGCCCGTCTAGCTGCGCGGGGCCACGTGAACACGCGTTCCGTTTGCGTTCGCTGGTGTTCACCCCCTACACTACCGCCCATAAGTATTTGCTCGGCTGTTTCAGTGTAAACGACACTTCGGCCAATGGTATTTCCGTTTGGAAACTAATTTGTTCGTTGCTGAACCAGTCGTGCCTGTTCCTGGGTCAAAATTTTCTACCAACTGCCACCTGTGACATTTATCCTCTGCGCTTGTACCCCTGTTTACCATCGCTCTTCAAGTGCTCACTCTGCTTTAACCCGCAAATTATCCATTACCCGTATATTTCTGACCGAGGGGCGGCTAAAAATACAGCCGTTTCGCGAGGAGAGTCCCCCGAAACGCAGCCAGAGGAATACTTGTGGAGGGTAGTGTACACGCTCGTCCATCCGGTGGACCGTTTCCCAATTCGATGCTCGATACCGCTCGCGCCCTTTCGCTCTCGTCGCCCTCCCTTCGGCCGTTACTCCGGACCTCCATCCGCGTAGACAGAGGTGTAGGGGTCGAGGGGTGTGCGAAGGGGCCGCCGATAAACCGTGACCGTAGCCGATGGAAACTGTATTCCTGGTATTTAGCGCAGGCCCTACCAATTTACTTCGCGCGGGCAATAAACCCTAGCTAAACGGGATTAATGCCTGGCAGTCTCGTGCACTCCGAACTTTGGGGCGGGCCACCCTCCCCGCCCCCTCAGCGTCCCCGACCGAAGAAACGAGTCCGTCTGGACCGTCCTCCCCGGACGCTTCCTTTATTTCTCCCTGACCGATCGTTGTCTCCATTTCCCCTTTCCCCACTGTCTTACCACGAGCGTGACTCGATTATGATATTCGTGTTCAGACGTCGGTAGCCTTCGTCCTCGAGGATTCAAGACCAACGCGGCAGGCGACTGGCGTGCTATTCCGGAACCTAAAGCGACTGCATTCGAGCGCAAACTGTTACGTGACAAACTTCCATTCGCGTCCTCCACGCGGCTCGCTTACTCGCCACCTACGTTTCTGAGAACAGACAGGGTCACGGTTCGCGGTGCCCGCCGACTAGTCGATGATTCGAGGCAGTCGATCGAGCACGCAGCATCGCTCCATTCGCATCCGTACCTCGTATCGGTGCTCTCATTCAAATTGGCCATCGAGCCTCGGTAAGTTAACGAGACACGGCGATGTCGATGATCGATTTGCAATTTAAAAACGCTCGTTAAAACCGCGAAGACGGTGGTGGGGCAGCGTCGTTCCTGTTGCCCACTCCCCGCATCTCGCCTGGTTGCCGGCGAACACACGGACCGCCGCTTGGATTTCGGGGGCTCGCGACTGTTTTTGGAGTTAATTGGCCGCTGGATGGGCGAGAACACTGCACCGGCCGAGGCCCGCTGCATAATTAATCCACCGCCGGCTGACCTCACGGTGCACTGACCACTGTTGCCGCTGTTTGCGCATTTCGAATGGCCAGCCGGTCGAAGGCACGGCCGATAGCCAGTTGGCTGAGGGCACATTGACTTCTGTAACAGGCGAAACACCGGGCCCCGGAGGCTGTCTAGATCGCTCTAGCGCACGGCCTGGCCGCCGTGCTTTCATCCGTGCCTAGCGATCGATTGCATTGAGAATTTTCGCCGCGATAGCCGGTGGCCAGCTTGTCATTAAATCACTGGCGGATCGGCTAATATGTTGGATCAGATTGGGACCGAGCGCTGTGTCGGTTAACTTCCAGCGGATTTGCAGTGCGCGTGGGATTTCCGGGGTAAAGGTATCACGGGGAGGACTCGACCACCTTTCGATCATACTTTCACCGTGCTCCCATTATTAGAACCCCGGGTCCCCTGTCAGCCATTTGCATCGTCGCAAGTAATAACGAGTGTACCAAGAAAAGCCGGTCACAGGTCTGTATGGATCGGTGGAAGGAGATCGAACATTGCACCCCTATCTATCAAACTTCAGGCTCGTAGCATTTTTCCCCGCCAACCCTTCGCTGGTAATCCTCTTTCGCGGGCACGGAATCCCGAACTATTTGTTCTACTTTAATGATTTGCTCGTAAATAATTCCTTTTCCATTAGAATGTCGTCCCGGGCGGAGGCGCTGGGGAGGGGGCCTGTTTACCGAGCCGAGCTACCGGCGTGTTCTAAGTGAACGAGTGCATCGAGCGACTTCCACAAAGAGAATATTCATAAAGTCACCAAGACCGCCCTTGTCCTCCAGGACGTCGGGCTGTGGAAGCATGGGGGTTGGGGGTTGGGCGGAGGGGCGGGTGGCAGAAGCGGGAGCAAGTTGTACGGGGTGGTGGTGGCTGAGCCGCTTAACGGCAGACGATACCCATCTAGTTCGCCTACCCCCTTGGGCCATCCCTTCCTCCGCGCGGCTTCTCGAATCCTTCTAGCAGCCGAGCCGATCGTCGGAGTTCGGATCTCGGGCGCATAATAATTTACGTCTCGGTTGCAGCTGCGCGACTTCGCCGCGACCGACGACGTTCCACTCGGGAGTATCAATTTTATTAGTACAAGAAGCTTGGGGGGGGGGGGTTGAAGCGCTCCCCGATCGGCACGATACAGCCGAGTTACATTTATTAGCCTCCCGGTGATATTTCTCTAGAGTCTAGAGTCCAGGCGAAGCTCGCGACACATTTCGTCCCTGGGATCCCTTTCCTTCTGGCTTGATATCGAAGACCGTTCTTGATCGAGAGATCGAATGGAGGTTCGGCACGGGCCTCCGGTCAGTGCGAGTTTGTAAAGCCGTCGTTGCTCGCCGATTTACGATCGAACACGCGGAAGCCGTTGGACAATCGGAGCAGAGCGGGAGAGGGAGCACGGGGGTGGGTTACAAAGATCAAGGTCGGCGAAACGCGGCTGGAATCAAATTTTATCGGCGACTCGTCCCGTTAGCGCCGAAGGCCTTAGCCTGTTTTACATTTAAAACGCATTACCGGGCCGCTCGCCTCGAATCCCATGCGGCGATAAAATGAAATTAATGGTCGCACCCGCCAATTCGAGATATATCGGCGGAACGAGCGAAAGGGGGAGGCGAGAGAGCGGCGAAGGAGCGGGGGGGAGCAAGAGGGAAACAGGTGAACGTGGGCGAGATAACGGGAGATAGCGATCTCGAGCGCGCGGCCCTCGCCCGTTTCTTTGAGGAAAAATGGATTTCTTAACGGGAAATGGAAGAGGAGGCTCGCGTGCCGGAATACTAAGGACTCCGATTCGACTTTTCTACGGCGCCTCGTATTACGGGCGAACGCGGCCGTTGAAAGCCGCCCCCCTCCTTCCCCTTCGCGAATCAGTATGAAATTTCACTCCTCGTTAAAGGGAACTTAGCAGCGTGAAAAAAATTCTTTCCACTGCTTCGCTGGGAGTCGAGTGAATTCGACGTGTATGTACGAAAGAGACAGCTTCGGAATCCCTTCCCCGAGACTTCCGGAACAGATCGCCGAGGGAAACGTCGAAAGTCCCCGTTGCGTCGAAAGTTTATTCCGCGGCCAGCGCTCAGCTCCAAGGAGCAGTGTCCCTCTCGCCAGTATCCGCCCTCCAAAATCTGCAACGATCCACGCACAGCGATGCTCAGCCACGATAACTTCGTCAGCAGACCCCACTTTAATCAGCGAATTGAGCGATATAATTACGCCACCCTTTGTAAGCGCGGCACGGATAATTTTATCCCACCGAGTAGCGCTTCCGTTTCGCAGAATCGTGCCCCTTGCGAGGGTCGCGTCCGCCGCGCTGTCACCGTTCGACGCAATTTCTCTACAGGTAAAAAGGGGGCATTAAGGGGCTCCCGAGCGAAGGTGCGCGTCGCTCCAAGGGACGCGCGAAAGGGCCAGGAGGGTGGGGAGAAAAAAAGGAACGGCGAAAACTTAGGAAACAGCCATTTCCCTGCATTAGGCGGGACGGTTTTTGCTCCCGAGGGCTCGTAGCCGGTGGATATAGCCCGCGAGGGGGTAGGAAATATGAGGGGACCCTCTCCGGTAATAGACGAGCACTATTAATTAGGTAGATTAAACTTTAAGTGCCCATCGTTAGCCGGGGCTGTAGGTGGTTCGTTATCCTCGAAAGAGAATGACAAAAAAAAAAGGGAAGAAGGAGAAGAAGGGGATGTATACACGCGTTCTCTCTCGCGATGCGACGTTTACACGCAGCAGGCACAGGGGTGGAGCACTTCGCGGATTTAAAGGCACACGGGGGGGGGGGTGAGGGGAGGGTTGGAACGCGGGCGTAACGGGTAATTGGACCGCGCACGCGAACGTTGAATATGATTTCCGCTTTGATCGGGCAAAGAGAAAAGATTCGTTATCGTTTTAATTCCCGTGGATTATACCGAGCCCGCTTCCCATTGGCAAGAAGCGAAAGCTCTCGTCTCGATTCCCTCCGTGGACGGAGCCAGGGACGATTTCGGTGTTGCGTCGCGCTTCGACGGAAGACGAGGAGCTAGCAGAGCAAGCGATCGCGAGAGTAGCCTGCTCGATACCGCTGCCGATTGCTCCCTTTTTTTTCTTGGACGTTGCGTCTTCCGTCGTCGAGGATCCCGAGGGACTTCCGGTCCACGAGTCCCCGCGTCTAATGGACTCCCCCAAGACCGAGCGGACAGTGAAAAGGAAGTAACAGCTTTAGCAGAAATTGCATTTGATCTCCGACGATATCTCGAAAGAAAGAAGGGAATAGAAAGATCGGTGGAGGCTCGATCCTCCTGTTTTCTCGCGTCGCTGGTATTAATTTCATCCGCTGGAATTTCCAGCCGACCTCCTCCGTTCCCTTCGCTTTCGACCGCTGGCCATTTGATTCTCCTTTCCCGGCTTCTCGGCCGCGAGCTACGGACGCTTTGAGCGCCGGCAAAACTCGTTCCAGGGATTCGATTATTGGTAACCTAGTTGATTTCCTTTTGACGCAGCCCGGGAGAAGGGGGCAAGAAACCACCGGTGGCAAAATTATCGGACAGAGCCCCTCTGTTTCGAGGGGCGAAGCTCTTTGGAAAGGGGTGGGGGGGGGAGAGGAAAAGGTAAAAGGGCTCGTCCAGCGAGTTCCCGTCGCGAAATGAAATCTTTGTTCCGCGCAAACAGCTCGGTACAATCGCGGGGCGTCCCGACACGGTCGCCATTCCCCGTTCTATAATTAAATATCGCGAGTTCATCCGTCAGGATCTAGGATTTCCCAGGTGGGCGAGATCGGAATGGAAGGACGCGGGGGAGGGGTGTATCGCCTCCCGCCTCCGTTTCTCGAGTCAATAATCGATAGCAGGTTCGTACTCGCAGTACTCTGAACCGCGTCACCCCTTTCCAGACTCTCTCACCCCCCCCCCCCTGTCTTGATCCCGGCCCGGTCGGAACTTTAATAAAATATCTGGAATACCAATATTGTTTCACGCCCATGGTCCGCCCTGTCACGCTGAGGCCAGTCGATAGATTATTCTCGCTCCTCTTCTTACCCATCCGATCGCTAATAATATTCATTCCCCGCGGATTCACGATCGTTCTTCGTTTTTGCAAACCAACCAATTCATTTCCCGCGACACCTTGTCCCACTACCCCCCGAGGACCACTTGTTGACGGGCGCGCAGCGGAATCGCTGGCAGATTCTCCGGCGCGGTCTCTGGGATCGACGGGACGCAGCGTATTGCAAAGGAATCGCAGCCATTCCGGGGAGTGTCCAAGCTATTACTGGGGGAGGAGAAGTGCTCGATGGAGGACGGAAGTCTGCGAACTCCGAGCGGAGAGCAAACGGATCCTGTCAAACTTTGATTTTCAGGTTCAGCCGTCTGCGCCGCGTTTGACGTGAACTTTTTTCCCTGGCCCCTCGCCTGCTCGTTTTGTCCCGGGCAAGAAAACGGAGAGGCGAGCAGAGGGGGTGGGAAAGGGACAGCACAGAAGTTCTTTCGAAAAAGTTGCGTAGCCCTCCCTCCGTGGCGCGGAAAAGGGCGGACGATTTGTCCTCTCGTTCTATTATTCCCTCCAAGAAAGCCTGCGCGTTATCCAGACCAGTCCACTTCGAACATTCGTGCACGATACTCGGATCCATCGATTACTTTCCTCATTTTTTTTCAGCAAGGTACTTCCCACGTCTTTCACTCAATCTTCCTCGTGTCTCCAGCGAAGTAAATGCTACGAGGACGGTTCTATTGGGTTCCGTAGTCGCTTCTTGTTCGAGACCCGACGGTGGACGTTGAGGAGTGTGTTGGACGAGGGTCCCGTCGATTCTTTTCGACGCGTGTCGAGGCTGGGCGGTTGTTACAACGCCGCAAGAAACGCCTTATGAGCCGAGCGGGCACGGCGGGGCAAAACAGTGTCGAAATATCGTCACGCAGCCCAGGCCGCTGGCCAGCCGACGTGGCGTGAGCAAAAACGGCAGTTTGACGCAAACTCGACCCTTCTCAGACTCGGAAACGGTCTGCTGGAAAACAATGCGCGGTTCTCGCGCCTTGTCGCCCACCCCCGCGACCCCTGCACCCTCCCATCTTTTTCGTACGGTTGCTCTCTTTTATCCCCGGTGTCCGCTGTTTCTGCCGCGTCAAATCCTAGACTGCATCTGACTTTTTCGGTAGCCGCTCCCAGCCGATCCTCCCCGCGCCCCTTTCACTGAGGATTTCCTGCGTTTCCGTCACCGTTCGCGCACGGGAAACGCGACGTTCCTTGGGATTGAATCGCGGAGGAAGTTGGTGATATCCTCGAATGATTTGTCTGATACGAAATCGATAGCGTGGGAGCTGTGGACATACAGGGGTCTAAGCTTGCTCCGCTGGGACCTAGGAATCCCTTTCGTTTCACATATTGCACCGTCTAGTAGATCTAGATCTTCCTCTTTGTCCCGTAAGGTGTAAGCTAGTAGAATGAAAGTAGGAGAGGTATTGTTCTGATAGGGGACACCTTTGATCTCGCATTGATCTTCTAATCTTTAAAGAAATGTGCCGGAAGTAAGACGAAGAATGTTCGTCCGGTTCGAAAAGAAAGGCCGGTCGTTCGCCCCAATAAATTTGACACGGGGCAATCGTGAAGCAGGGGAAGGGTTGTAATCCCTTCTACCGACATAGTAATACCGACGAGTGGTGGAAAAGTGCTTCGACGGGTTCTACAAATACTTTCGTGCACAGCTCTGAGCTTGACGGGGACGGACTTTTCCCCGACTCGTTCTACTGAAATAGTCTGCTTAGAGTGTTGTACAAACTCTTCTCGTCCGGTATAGAAACGCACTCAGCAGAAACAATGCCCGAGCCCTTGGTAGTACTGCCGTTTCCCTTGGCCTCGCCTCTCTTTTCATCATCTTTTTCCCTTCTAGACGCAGCTTTATCCTCGATCTCGCGTTCGAAGCGTACCTAGGACATATTAATCCATCCCCTGCTCCACGAATCTAAATTAATTTCACACTTTCGTAATTACGGGTAAGGGGAAAATGATTTCGAGTACCCATTTAGATATCATCCACAATGGCAGTGCAACATATTCTGCAAGAAAGGGGAGAATCCAGGCATCGTGGTGCTCTGTTTTGACAAGAGACTCGAGGGGGATGAACAAGTCGTTTGAAGCTCGAGTCTTTTAATTGCCAATAGGGGAGGCTCACAGTTTAGAAATTAATCCACACGGCGATTATCACTTAAGGGATGGCGAACCGCGAGTACCGAGATCAGGGCTCCTTTAAACGCCGCGTGAAACGTCGGCGAGGCTAGGGAAAGGCGGCCCGAAATTGGGGAAGCGTTCTCGAGATCCCGTAGACTTTTATTTTTAATGGCATCGACGGGCGGAGAAAGTTGGGCGGTCGAGTAAATAAGTGGAGATAGAAGAAATTCAGCCCTAAGCCAGGCGCATCCCCCTTTTAAATTCTCGAGGGCGGCGGGTGTTGGCACCTCGAGCCATCTACGCCACCGTGTGCGCGCGCTTGGGGTGGTATATACGTACATAAGAAACGTAAATCCATCCTCTCCTCTCTGGTCTCGAATTCTCTTTGCGCGATCCCTTTTTTCTCGCCGCGGTGCGTAGGCGCGTCCTTATCTGCCGCGCTCTCGCCAGGATAAAGGGAGTAATCGAGAAGGGAACGGAGACGCGTCCTGGCGTCCTCCTCTCTTTCGAGTTCTCTGTTTCTGCCGGAGGAACTTCGGTTATTTGACTTGCTAATGCACTGAAAATACTCCGCGGGCTTCTGCGAAAGGGGGACGGAATCATCGCGGCCCGTCGAAGACTGGTCTCGCACCTTTTTCACGCTCGTCGCCCACCATTTTCCTCCAGCCACCATCCACCCTTCCCCTGCCGCCCCACGCGAGCGTTACTTCCGGAAAACTTGGCAACGGTTAAAACGTGTAACCGTTCCCATTGTCGCCGCGATACAAGAGACTAGTAGTCAGTAGCTGCTTCCAGTAGTCGGGCTGGCTAGTTCCCCGGGCGATGTGGAAGATCGTCAGATTCGATTAGCTTATCGTCGTGACTCGCGGGCGGGGAAATATTTGAAGAAGGGTGGAGTGTCATCGTTCGATTCGCCGGCCGGGGAAGAAAGCAAACCCGCCCTCAAGTATTTGCTCCCAATTAGGTGACACGTGTCGCCTGCCTCGATACATTTACGGCCGTTTTTGCATCCCGTAGGGATTAACCGCGCGTTACTTGCCGCGGGGGGTGAAACTATCAAACCCCCCCGGGCCCTATCCTAATCTTTCATGCACCCACGCTTGGGGCTTGACGCGGGTAACGAGACGAAAGAAGAAATAACGTCGGAACGCTGGGGTTGAAAATTCATAGAATATTCAGGACGCATAAAATCCTATAGCCATTCGTATTTCGCTTTGGTTTTTACTTTTCGCGGTAACATTTAAGGGTGTTTTCTGATCTGCGATGCACTGCTTGCTCGAGATATCAAGTGTTTCGTTAAGGAATTGCCAAAGACGCTGTTCCAGGTGGCTGGCACGTGTTATTTGCTATTCCCGCGTGTACACGGGGGTGCGTCGAAGCCCCTGTCTGGACTAACGGGGCGCGGGGGACGGTCCCGTTCGATGTATTATTAATCCCCGCCTAACAATGAACGCGGGACGCGGAATTCGCAAATTGAGACCGCGAGGAGCATCTGTAATCCCCGGATGATGGGTCGCGGCGGATAATTATTATTCCATGGGCGGGATCTTAAGTTCGATCGGCAAGAATCCGCCGAATTAATTCCATTGTCCGGCGCACAGTAGCCAGCAACATTTCTGTCACGAGTCACGCGAGCAATTACAAGTTGCTCGCTCTCGGGGTTCCTCCGTGGGAGCGAGTAGTTCCGCGCTGGTGAATATTAATACACCCTCGCTCCTCCCGTGAGAAGCTTGGCACTCCGCTTTTATAAATAACGAAGATCGCATCTCGACTGGGCGAGCCTCTGTCTCCCTTTCTCTCTGGCGAGTCCTAAAACTTTTAAGAGCCGTTTCGACCGTTCCGTTCTTAGCGACCTCGTCCCTCGCAGGCCGCTCGCGCCCTTCTCGGGGATGAGTGACGGTCCGTCGAGGGTGCACGACTCGAGATAACCTCTGCGCCCGATGGGCGAAAAAGTTAAGTGTATAATTACTTTAGGATGACGAAGCTAGCGCGCTACGGCCACCGCGAAGAATTCGCTGACTGTAATTTAAATCGACCGACGGAGGGGGTGTTGCCCGTCGGCCGGGGGTCGCGGTAACTTGTGAATTTGTGTATCACGGGTGGGTCGAGTCAATCTTCGTTGGGCACGTTTCATCGAGCGCGCGGCTATCTCGCGTGCTGCCCGTTAATCGAGTTAAATGCTCGTCGAATCCCACTTTTCTTCCGGGCTCACGGCAAGTAGTAGATTCTTGAGGGTCCCTTCGCTGTTTCCGTCTGATTAACGAGGGACGTTTAATCGGGATATAAGGGGGGACAAGTTTGGAGAACGATCTCGCCCGGAGGTATTAAAATGTTAATAAGATCGGACGGTCTAATTGACGAGCGAAGGAGCGGGGGAAATAAAAGGGTCCGTGGGGGAGGAGGAAAAAAAGTTTTTGACCCACTGTTCAATTCCATCAGGCTCGTCTGCGCGCCGCTGTAAGCCGTTTCCTCTGGAGAATAAGCGCGTCCATCAAACGTCTCGTTACCGCCGTTGCTGTAGCGTTTCCCGTCGCGCGTTTCCGTCTCCTCCTTTTTCCCCTTTCCCACCTCTGTGGCGGAGAGAGCGAGCGAGAGAGAGAGAGAGAGAGAGAGAGAGGGAGAGGGAGAAAGAGGGAGGGAAAGGTATCTTGCCCTTAATAAAAATGAGTAAAATAATTTGACGTGATCAGAGACGGAGACCCCGTGGAATTAAACGCTCGTCAAAGGGAAACTCCACGACGCGAGCGGATCCGATAGAGCGGATGAAAAAAAGAGCGGAAAAAGAGAGACGGGGCGGTAAAGTGGTTTCCGTAGTTACTTGTTTCGCGCGATAATTTTGTTCGCCGCTCGGGCCAACACGTAATTGCACCGCCACCGATAATGGATGCTTTATTTACGGGTTTACAACGGGTCCTGTAACGTTATCGACGGACAATTAAGGTCGCAATTGTTGCCCACGGACAGAACTCGATCGCTGGAAATATGCTTTGTCTCAGCGGCACGCGTGTCCACCTGCCCACCAGCTTCTCTGTCGCGTAACGATCCGTCGCGCCCTCAACAACGAGGATTTCACTTTCATTCTCCGCGATTGTCCTCTAAATTGAAAATACCCGCGCGGTATGCACGCGACAATAACCAATCGAATCTCCTGCCAGGGAACAGTAGGCAAACCTTTGTACATAATTCGTCCACTTTTGTCCGTCTACGAGCACGACAATAGAGGGATAGAGGCGCGTTTCAATGATGCTGGATCGACGCTGGGGGAACAGTGGGCTCGTATCGCGGGTGGATCATTTAAATGCGACGAAAATGAATGATATCGCGGGATTACCGTGCCGTTACCAGCACCGGATCGAACGTCAAGTCAATAGCAAGCGATTTCCCATCGTTGCCCACGAGGGAGATCCTCGAATCGCGGGGAGCCCTTTCACGTTCCCCATCGGATGACGGACGATTCGTTGGTGCATTTTCGAAAAACAGAAAAATAGGAGAAGAGCGGGGGATGCTGGGCGTGGAGCGAGGCAACGAAAACGTGTACAGTGCGCTTAGCGGCACGATGTATAACGGGAGAAATCCCATCAAAGGCAGCGTGTAATTTCGGAGCGAGTTTGGCGCGCTCGCACGATCGCACAGGCGTGCTGGACATCCCGCACAAAGTAGCAGCCTCGATGGCCAGGTACCGGCGACGTATCACGAGACTCTGGACGGTAAATTTTTAATGGCCGCGGCTTAATTGTGCTTTGAATCCGCGCGAGCCAGCCAGAAAGAACCGGCGAATTAGGGGGTTGGAACGAGACGTGGAAAGGGATGGCCGGCGCGGCACCGCGGCTCGCCCTCTCTCTGATATTCATGCATAGATGAAATGTACCGAGGAGCAGAACCGCTCCAGGCCTGCTATAAAATGCATTACCGAAAGAAACACCTCGCCCCCGTGGCCGGCGCTCTATGCCTCGCCGTCCGCGAAGAAAGCGGAAACGCCGATACCTCGTGTATATCGCCGTTCGAAATTTCCTTGTAAATTTTCATGGCACCGCGGACCGCCCACTTCTCCTGAATTATTCGCCCGTGGAATTTCATCCAGCAACACTTCGCTGGTATACTTTACGGAATTGATACCGTAAAGTGTGTGGTCGATGCATCACTGACGAGAGCGTTTGTTTTAGATGACAGGTAAGTAAGAGAATCGATGAGAGGAATGTTTAGAATGTATGAGATATCGTATTTTAAGTGAAAGCAGGTTTGATTCTGTATTTTGGTACGATGCATCGTAGGTACAAGTTTCAGTGGAACTTGTGGATGTTCGTGAAATAATGCATCCCGAAGTTAGTTGAAACTAATTAAGTGTGGCAATCATCGACCACTTGGAGGAGTCAGTTGCTCGTAGATTTTCAATCTGTCCTCCCTCGTCGCCGTCCTTTCCTACGTCCCTTTATTTTCCCAACGACGAGCGTTCGAATTTGAGGCGAAGCCCGCGTTCCTTTCGCCTTGGCATCCTCCCATCGTTTTTCCACTATTTGATTTCGCCCCGGCGATGCGGTACGCCGAGACGGGGGAACGCAGAGTGAAAGAGGGAGCGCTCCGGGGAGAAACAGAAAGTTCCAGCTGGAAAAAGGGATTTAATTACTCGACTGCGAGCGTTCCGAGTGGACGCACCGAGGAGGAACTTCCCTCGCATTTCCACTTCCTCGAAATGCGTGCACTTCTCGGTTGCCCGCGCGTACCTCGGATCTCTCCATTTGCCCGTCGAGCAGCTTGCGACAGATCGACGATAACCCAGATTCAGGACACCTGGGAGGGGTTTTAAATGTACGTGGCTAGAAGCAGTCTTCGCTTCTGAAGATCTTCGCGCTGCTGTAGCTGCCAGTTTTCCCTCGGATTCTTCTAACGCGACGTGTTTTCCTGGCTCGTTTGCGAGACAGCAGAGCAACACTGTAGGAGAGATCGACGCGGCAAGTTGCAGAGGGTCACGGAACGCGGGGTGAGTTGTTGGTGAAGTGGCTCTCGCACCTGAAACAGTTCCCGCGTCAAAGGCGAAGCGACACGATTCTCCCGACACTCGTGTCGACTCCCACGAATGCTCTTCAACCCCTCGACGCGGCAAGATTCTGCCTAACTCTTATCACCACGGGTTTTCCGACTACGCATGATGAAACGACCAGTTTCGCGAGATGCACCGACTCCCACCTCTATTCGTTTTTTGAATAATTTATGAAGAAATGTAACTGGGATGTAATTATCCATGGTAGTCTTAGGCCCGGTGCAGATGAGCGGTTTCTGCCGCGCGCGTTTTAGTTGAACATAAATTTATATGAAGCAGTTCACATGGGGCGCAAAGTGTTGCGGCTGCTAGGCGGCATGTTCGCGTTCGTTTTGACGAACGCACGTATTGCTTCACCGCGAAGGAACGCAGCGGCAAATTGCCGCAAATGTTGAATAAAAGACAATATTGTTTTTCCCACTATTCCTATACTACTCTGACACCATTTCCACGTCATTGCCATAAACTGTCTAAATCCTACCCACATCGAGTGATGAAATCGTTTATTCGAAGGGTTTACGAGTGTAAACCCTTTCTACACCATTTCCATTACATTCCCACTTCGCTTCCATCTTTCCTACGTCATTACCATTACAATTACACACTACAACATCGTACATTACATTACACACCACAATAACACTTATCACAACATAACAGATCAACGCACCATACACAACAAGTATGTTTTAACATGCAAGAAATACATGAGGCTGAAATTTTGGGGTTTTGTAGGAAACCTCGAGTTAAAATTTTGGGGTTTTGTAGGAAAAAGTATGATTTGTGAGAAACAGCAACTTTATTTTTTGGCTTGTGGGTTATTTAGAATTCCCAATTTTGTGTGGGTCGTGCGGTGAGGGAATATTTTCGTTTTTGCAAGTGCGGCACAAGAATCGTGCAATGAGATTTAGAACAGACTGTTTTGGAGGTTTATAAATTTGCAACTGCGTGGAGTTATCGCGAGGAGCTTATAATTTGTGACGTGCAAAGTGTGTTACTGTGATGTGTATTGTGTGATGTTGTGGCGTGTGTGATTTTCAGATTTTGTGATGTTGTGCTATATGATGTGTGATGTAGAAAGTGTGGAGTGATGTTGAACTATGTGGGAAGGGTGTGGAAATGATGCAGAAAGCGTAATAGACTATTGTGGAAATAGTGCAGTTTGCATATCAACTAGCATAATTCTATAATACACACATAGGAAAGCTATTTAAGTTACTCATAGTAGAATACATATCTCATTATTCGAAAAAATTGACACAAATTGCTGAAAACTCTTCTGGTTCGATGTTACTATTCCTATGCGCTGGTCGCCCGCAACTCTCTTCTACCACTTCTCCGCGTTCGCAAGGAACTGCTCACGTGTGATTCACTAACGAAGATGATCTGTAAAACAAACAAATTCCCATTACCACGCGATGCCTATAGACTGTACGTTATCAAATCATTCGAAATAAAAGTGGGGAAAGTTAGTAAAGTGTACCGTGCACGATTAACGAGGGAAACCGACGTGCGATTGTCGAATACATCTCCTCCAGCTTCTCGAGGGTACCGTTTCCTGCGGCGGGAGCTGCGTTAAGCACCTTACCCTCGCGTACTCGCGTGAAAATCCGTGCACTTGGCCACGGGGTCACGTTGAGCCGGTGCTGTATCAACCCTCGTCCCTTGCAAGGGCACCTGGGGGATCTGACACTTCCTTCCCCGCGTGGAGGGAAGAATATCGCGCGTGGTCACGTTCACCGTGGTTGGAATTGAAAAACTACCGCCTCGGGAATTGTTGAATTCCTCCCGCGAAGCATTGTTGCGAATAAGGAAGACGCTTTCGAACAATTGATTTCTGTATCTACTTCCCTTATCGCGTTTACCCGATGCTGTGTTCCACCGAGGATATCGCATCCGTGGAGCACGGGGGATTCTTTCAAGGGATGTCCCAGTCGCCAGAATACAAACGTCTCGTCGCAGCAGACAAACCCCCAACCCCTCTTTGTAGTACTTGATCGCAGGACGCGTCGGAAAATTGAACGCGAAAGGGAAGAGGCATCGGTAAAAGCGCGGTGGAAGATTTCGCTGGTGGCAGGGTAAACCAACAACAAGAGGGTGGCAGAGCGGAGGGTGGGGCAAAGGTAGTGCACCCTCAGGTGCTGTTCCCGCCTGGTGGCAACCCTTTCGGGGTAATAATCGGGAACGATACCCCAGAGAGACGTCCGAGCTGCCGTGTATTAGAACGAATGGTAATGATGGAGCGGTGCATACTAACGATGTTTATAACTCGCGGGGCTGTACATTCGCAGAGCTCCTTGTTGGTGCTTCATGATCTTCCTCTCCAGGATTTGCAAATGTGCCCCTGTATTGTAGGATATATTATTTGAGCACCCTGTATGTCGCCGATCCAGACGTAGCAGCGATATACGTATAGCGCGCGGTCCTCGATAGTCGTCGTCGATGGCACTGCGGCTGTTAGCAACAGCGAGGGAAGCGCACGCTGCGTCCGGCGAACGGCCGCGAAGGTGGTACCGCGAGCCTGGCGCAACGATTCTTTTGTGTTTCTTTAATAAGGTTTTTTGTAGTGTTAAAACCAGGGATCGGAAAAGTTCTGGAAGTCTTATTTTTAAAAAAATTCTGTTTGAACTTATATGTTTCGTTTAAGAAAATATCTGTTCTTGTGGAATTTTTATCGAAAGAAGTGGGTACTCTTAGGAACTTCTTTGGAAAGCGTTCTCATGGAACAGATATTTTAGAACTTATATAATAAAAGTTCCATGGAAACAGTTATATTAGAACATTTATTAAAAAAGGTTCCATAAGATAAAGGAAAGTACTAAACTATTAGCTACTAGTTTTATTCAACAATATAATATATTCGTCATGTTTATTGAATAAAAATTATGAAAATCATAACATAAGTAATTAATAGTTTCATAAGAAGTATTGAACAGAAAAGGGAACTGGTCAAGAATAATACCTAAATAGCATTTTCTTTATAACTTACATGAACCAAAATACATAAAAATTCTATAATATTTCCGTAGAAATTATCTACATAGGTAAATAGTACAAATCAATAACACATTCAGAATATCAACTTAGCCGTAATAATTATTTATTATTATTGTACTACTATTCATTGAATAATATTCATTATTTGTTACAACAATTAAGAACTTTTTTAATGTTGTTGAACAAAACGATGTTATCTGTTCCTGTTGTAGAGAAATTTTTATTTTTATATTTTATAAGCTCGATTTCAACTAGAACTTTTATTTTCAGGAACTTTTACTTTATCAGTTCTCACGGGAACTTCTTACACTAAAAAAATCCTGAAAAACATTATAATGTGCGAACATTTTTTAAAAAAGTTTCACGGTACATGTTTCAAATGGAACCTATTAAAAAGTTCCAGAACTTTTTCGATCCCTGGTTAAAACTCACATCAGTTTCCTTTAACCTTACAGTATCGATAAATGCTCGAAATATATCGATAAATACACATGCAACTTGTTCCACTTCAACACACCCGTACCAAACCTCCAAAGCTATCGATATCGATATCGATATAAAGATGGGGTTTTGTAAAAAGAAAATGAAACTGGACTTTATTCATTAAATAAATTTTGCATAAAAATATTTTTATGTGTTCAACATTCAAAATTTGAATGTACCACTAATAATTCCTTAGATATTCGAAACCACTGAACGCAATTTGGAGGCATCCCTGAAATAATCCCACTTAAAGTAAGGGCATAAGTGAGTTACAATCTCGACACAATTTGACGTTGGACAAACTGATCCGCCAATCAATGTACCTACTCACCCCCTCGACCTAAACAATTTATCGCGATAATGGTGAGCCGGTGTCGTAGCACGGCAAGGAGCTAATAAACGCGTGGTAATACGATCTTAAGATAGCAAAGATTAAGATAATGCCGGATAATGGCCGAGCTCGTTACAAGCTCCCCTGGTACGCCGCTCCGGCAGCGCCCATAAATCCGATATAATTGGGAAGCAATTAAAACGTATCGAAGGGAGGGGGCCACGGACGCCGGCGGGACTTCTTAATCGGTGGATTTAATTGGGGCCCAGCAACAGGGCCGCGATAAAACTCCTTTCGCAGGGGCACGGCTTCGAAGGGATCCTCCCGCGCGCCCCCAAACTTTATCTATAATTCAGCGGGCTTCCAGGGAGCCTGCCGTTGGATATCTTCCGGATTTAACTCGTCGACGTCGCCGTGAATTATCGAATCGCGAATTCGAGCGGTCGCGTGGGGGAGGATCGATTTCGAGGAGATTTGACCGGGTAAGCAACGGGGAAGCGAGGGGGTTGGTTGTCGTGAGTTAAGCGGAGGAGAGGAGGGGTAGGAAGTGGGGGTGCGTTCCGTCGCGACTCGTAAGGATGGACGGAATTTAGATTGCTTATTAAACGGCGAATAAATAACCGACGGCACACCGACTTGGGCGAAGCTGAGGTGCCACCGCGTTCCGGAAATTTCTTCGTACTCGCGAAAGAAGTGCTCGGGGGGTGGGGGGGGTTAGGCGGCGGTGGTCGTGTTTACTGTCGGGAACTTTTCGTTTGGAGCAACTTGCAGTCGATTCGAGGAGCGTTAGGAATCTCGTCGGGGAGTTTATACGCGTTTTATGGTATTTACCTGAATACCCAAAGTGTTCCAAAGTGCTTATCTAAAGCGAGCGGTTCCTCCGAGCTTTCCACCGCGCCGGAGCTCGGCGGCGCTCTTTTTTTCCTCCCCGCGGAATAGTTGCGAAATGCGCCCGAGAGGGCCAGCTAGATTTCATCCACCATTGTTCGCGTTCCGTCGATTTTTCCTTCCACCTGCTGCAGGAAATACTTCGCCCGGTGTTCTCTGCCGAAAAGTTCGCCTGGGCTTTCCACCAAGAAGGCCACACCGACGAATATTCTTCGCCAGTCGCTCAGTTGGCCGTGGAATTCCCTCGCTTTCGGCGGAGACACGCTCGACGTTTGAGCTTTCGGCCCCCGCGAAAACATCTGGGGCGACTCAGACGGTGGCGTTGCTAAACTACACTTTTAATTTGAAAAGCTCAGACGAGCTTGCCACCCCTTCCACGGCTCCCTCCATTGTACCGTTTCCGCTACAAAGGGAGCCGAAACCGGCTTTGTTGTTTCACGGCCGTACCAACACCGCTAATGCGCGTCTGCCGCTGCTATTCGACGTCCATCCCCCGATGTTGTTGCCTGCTAATCCTGAGAAGTAACGCGCGCAAACCGTGAAATCGCTCGGAGCTCCGACTTTTGTAGCCTTTGATTCGCGTCGCCTCCATCCCCCCACTCTTTCAAATCTCCCCACGGTTTACACGCGTTCTGGCCAGTTTTCACATTCGAAAGTTCGGTAACAGGAATGCGATAAGGTGGCTCGACTGCGGCTAGAAGATAGGTATGCCGGTTCTGTGAAATCTGATCGATCACGGCACCCGGGTCCATCTCGATTTCATACGATCCGGTTGAGCCGCCGCTTGAGCCGCGCTTCATTATTCACGGCAAGACATCCGTCCCGTCCAAATAATTCACGAAGCCGGCTGTGAGAATTGAAATCGCGAGCCGGGGATCCATTAGGTCCGCTCTAAAATTCCGATTCGATCGTCTGGGATATTTATGCGATCCTATACGAGCTACCATGGTTTTTGACGTCGCCCCATCAACTATGTATCGTTCGCGGCGGCTTCTCCGATGTATCGTCTACAGGAAGTACCACGAACTTTCCCCTGAGACACGGCCAAAGACCTGCGCGACCAACCCTTGCGCAATTGCAAATGTCTTTCCAAATAATAAACCATCGTAACCAACGTCTTGTCGCTCCGTTAATAAACTGCGCATCGCTAAGCTTCGCCTAAGTCCGGGGCATTATGGTCCGCGCGGAGACAATTGGCTGCTCTAGGCGCCCAGGTAGGTTGGGGTAGCTGGATCGGTGGAGAGTGGATCTTGTCCCGACAGAAGCATCCACGCACGTTCCCTGAACTAGACACCGAGTCGGCCGTCCTTTCGTCGATGAAAATTTCCGTTCCGTGGGCGGATAACACGCCGGTTAACCGCCGTGACAGTTTGCCGGGAAGACGGGGTTGAGGGGGACGTAGCCTCCGACGCTCTTCTCCGGCTGCTTTTGTGGGAAATAATTGAGACATGAAATACCGACGCGGCGCGCGCGGGTTTTGACGTAAGCATTCCATTGTCTTCCGCCGCCTCCTTTCGAGGGGCGCGAGAGGGTACGAAAAACAAAGGGGCAGTGCAAGGGAGAGAGAGGATTTCAGCTTGGCAGAGAATAAAAGCCCCTGGCGTGCGTGTGCGTGCCTTAACCAGCGGAGAGGACGGTCGCAGGCGGCTGCGACGCATCGCTCGGCTCGAGGATGCGGATTAAAGCGCATCGTTAGCGCATTCGTCGCGAAGCGTTTAAATACGGATTACACGGTTTATCGGTCGCGATCCAGTTGCTTCCGACCTGAGGCGCCTTCGTCGATGCTCGCTGAAGGCCGAGGAGGGTACTGTCTTCCTTTTTGCCCGTTATTTCTTCGGTGAGAATTCGGGGACTCGAGTGGGAAGAGCGAAATGAAAGCACGGGCGCGTAACTAGTGTCTGGAATGAAAATTAATTCTGTCCGGTGGAGTGGATCCGCTCCGCGGCAAGAATTGCAGCGCGAATTTGGGCGCGCGCGCGCAGGCAGGATACACCGCGAGATGTCAAAGTTTGTTTAAATAATAAATAACGCGCGTGGAAGTCTGAAGGGGGCGACAGGTAGAATGAAAAACGGACAGAGCCCCCGTGCTGCATTACTTCGTTAATTTTAATTGCTCCGTCGGCTCGTGATTCCGGTTAGTTTCGCGTCCCCCTTGAAAGCTTGAAGAACTAGTTGCCACTGGGAAAAGAAACCGCCGCGACAGAACGAAATCCCGCGGAAGCCGGGATGCGGGGACGAAGGGAGACCGGTGGAGGAAAAATTCTACTCCTCCGCGTCGATTCTACCAATCTTTTGTTAATGAGGCTGTTTTGGTCTATGGTCTATGCGATGGACGTACAATTAGAGTGAATCCAGCAACTTCTGTAACGAGACCGAAGGATCTATTCTCTCGCACAATCGTGCCTACACCATCAACCCCGTTGATCGAGGCTGGCTGGTGTATTCGTAGAAATTCGACACACGATTCTAAATAACAAACGTCCGCGTTATTTTGACCTTCGAGTGGCGGATGCGGGGTCCATTCGGACCCATCCTAAATATAATTCTACATGTATCCCTTATTGTTAGTATTATTCTTTGAAGAAGATAAGAATTTCGGTTCGGAAGAAAATTAGAATCTAAAGTAAACCCTTATTCTGAGGCGTGCATGAGTAAAATTATGAAAATTGAAATTGCTGAAATTTCAAAACGCCTTGTCGTTACTTCTGCGCGGGGGTGGAACCGTAGATGGGGTAGGAGCATAACCCCTTCCCGACCGTAACTTAAAATACATGTGTCTCCTTGGAACAGAGTTTACCAGTGACTTATGGCGGAGAACCGACGAGCTTTAGCGGTCCACCCGTCTAGATTCGCGGAAGACATTTATTTTCGAGGGTGTTTCGCGGCCCCGGCGTCGCGACGTTTCATTCGAAAAGTGGCGCGCTGTAGACGGCAGGAAAAGCGAGGAAAACAAGCCGGTCGCCGGGAGCTCGTTCAAAAGAGCCGCGGTAGCCAAGTTGCTCGGCGAGCTCGCGAGCGCTGGCAATTTGTTCGCGCACAGTGGTCGATTGTCTTCGCGAAACGAGCCCGGCTATCCTGGCTATTCGGAGAAACCTGCGCGTGCGATTGTCGCGCGTGCTCGGATTCCCCTCGGCCTCGCCATTCTGGCACGCGAAAGTGGAACACTGCATGCATGCGCTTGCAAAGTGACGATTACGATCGAGTCTACGAGTCGCGGATCCCTCGGGTTAACGGGAAGAGGCGCGAGTAGCGCGAAATTATCCGTCGCGATTCGGTGGCGGAAACGCGCTCCAGCAGTTTCGCCACGTATCAGTGGACGATGGAGTTCGCCCGCGCGTGCCTGCCGGCAGGACAGACGGCGGACAATCTCGCGTACAAATTTCGCGGAGATCACGTCATTCCGTGGTTTTCGCGATGGTCGTTCGCATAATTCAGCCGAAACGAGCGCGTACGCTCACGTCCCAGCCGTGTGCATTGCCTCCGAATGCGCGCCGCGCGACTAATAATGCCGGCGGATACGCCCCCGCGAGCCCCCGAGACCCTTCGTCACGGTGCCCTCTACGTCCCGTTGCGAGGCAACGACGTTCGTGTACCGCTAATTTCGCGGACCTGTTGTACACTCGTCGGAGCAGCTCGCCGGAAATGCGGCGAATTTCTAAATGGGAACGGGAGCAGCTGTTTGCCCTTTGTAGACTAGCTGCCGGCGAACGAGACGAGAAAAATGGCCACGGGACATTAGTCGTGGACAGAAGTGGGGTGTGCGAGGGAGACAGGGGATGGCCGAGGTTTAGACAGTGGTCTGGGAAAGGTCTCCAAGTGGCTTCTATCTCTTTGCAATCTTTTTTTTTGTCTTGTCTTTGCGGAGTAGCTTCTGTTCTTCGAGGTACTTGTTGCGTCTGCCGATATACCTCCGCCGATGCGTTTTATAAGTAAGCCCGAAGAACGCTTGCGCTCAGCTTATTTCTCAGTCACAATTTTTGATCGATTCCCTGCGGATATCTGTTTGCGAGTACGCAGAGGGACATTTCAACCCTTCGCTAAGTGACTGCCCTATCTTAGCTATAGATTTCCCCGTTCCACCCCGAGCGCAGCGGTCGAGCTTACTTTTCGATCGATACCTCTCCACCTTCGAGTGCCAATCGACGAGTTGAACGTCACTTCCGCGTCTACCGGGGAATTGCTCGCCCAAGAGGGGCCGCCCTTGTCCAACTGCAAGCCACGAAAGTCCGCAGACCAATTCGCGAGACGTTCACTTACGTCCCCCTCCGGGTTTTACGCGCTCCTTCGTCCCGACGCATTAAAAATTTACAGCCGAGCAGAAGGAGCGCCCAGCAGGACGATACGTTTCCTAGCCGGGGCGGAAGTGCCAGGTTAACGACTATGACCCGCTGCCAGGCCGACTTTACGCCGTTCAATTATCCACGGCGCGGGGTAATATCGCGTCGGGGGGCACGCAGAAATTCGCGTTAACGCGAATACCGACGACGAGTTGGCGCAATACGCGGACCCTGTACATTTCCTTCTCTACCCGGCATAAAGGCCACCCCCTGCCCCTCGCTCTTCGTTGCGTCCACCCCCTCATTTCCTTCGGTTACATCCGCAGCGAACTTCTTAACGCAAACCGCCAGTACCCTGTGCCTTTTTCCATCGACTACTTGATGGTGAACGAAGTCCACGTGCATTTTAGCGCATCGCCAATTCCGAGATCGACTTCACCTATAGTCGATTCCGCGCTATCTTTCATTCCCCCGCCCCGTTTCAATCTTCCATTCCCGGGTTGTGCGCCTGAAAGTGTCGTTCGCGACGCAGCGAGGCAGGTGTGCAAGGCGGGTGGTATTTACGCGTGGGTCGCGTGCCTGGTGGCATAACGCCAGGCGTACATCGGACACCCCTTTTCCGCGCGGTCCGCCGGAAACCATCGGCGACGATATCAGGGCGCGCGTGCGTATCGTACATCATTGATAAACGTCCATACCGGTGCTCTTGCCGTTATCTTATGCCTGCCTCCGCCGTGGTTCTCTCGATCGACCCTCTCACGATTTCGGTATCGCGATCCGGCTACCAGAGACGCGCCCTCCACCCCGTTATTACAGCCCCGACGTCGAAGGGGAGTGGGGCGTGCAGTCTGTCCCTTTAACATCTACCCTTCGATCTGATAAAACGTTGCCTAGGAATGTCAGCGAAAGAAACTCTCTCTCGAGCAATTAATCTCACCGAGACTCCTCCAGAACGGAAATCGAGAGCGCGGCTCGCGGCTCGATCTCTCGCGGCAGCGCAACAGGGAAGCATTTAGAAACGGGTAGGTGGGTATATACCTGCGTCTCTTCCATTCGCATCAAGCCACGACGTTCCCTAATGGCGCATTAACGCCGCGACCGCACGCGTCTAAAAGGTGCTCCAGCGGCGCGAAGCGGCGCAGCTGAAGAAAAAGGAGAAGGCAGAGAAGAGCCGGGGCTGCGGGGTAGGAGGGAGGGGCGTGGAAGGAAGACAGATAAGACGAGGAGGAGCTGACAATCCTCGCGCTCCGTTGCCGCCGCCGAGTAGCGAGTGCATTTACTCAGCCTGCTCGACCGAACGTCTTCCTACTCTCGACATTTACAGGCGGTCCGTATCTCGCCCGTGGGATTTGAAGGCCAGCCTCGTTCGTTGCTCCTGCATCAGCCCGTCGAACTTCGATCGGTGGACGGGGGATCGCGCGCCGCTTGTACAGCCATTAATTGCGCCGATACCCGACGATGGACACCGCCGAGGCCACGGTTAACGCCATTAACGCCTCGATCACTGCCGTTTTAATTTCCTACGCGCGAAAATCCGTGCTACTCTACATACGTTTCACGGAGCTCGGTTCGTCGGTCGCTTCGAAATTCGAGCTTGTTCCTCCCCTGTCCCTCTCTGCAACGAATCAACTGGCAGGTAGCAGCGTCGACCGACGCTGCCTGTCCGGGGGAAGGTGGACAGCGTCCGCTAGCCCCCGGGGGTGATACTCGCAGTCCTCGATACCACCGGCTGGTGGCCAGCTAGTGCACAGTTCCCAGGACTAATGTTCCCTCGGGCGGGATGCCCGGTATCTCTGTACACCCCTCGACTTGCTCCTCCTCGAGCAACCCTCCTCCTCCCCGGGTGTGTCGTAATAAAGGACCGATCTAGGAGATAACGGCGCGCACCGCTGCTCGCCGTAAAGCGCTTTACATACGCAGTAAAAGAAACGTTAATCACGGGACCATCTGGCTGACGACCTCTCCGTCGTCCCCGCCTTTTACGTCGCATAATCAAGTCACCGGCAATAAAGCCAGGAATTAACGCGTTGTTCTGTCTTCTACCTAACCACCCCTCCCTACGAACACGTGATACCTCGTCGGAGACTGTCCTCTTTACAGGGGTGCCGTTTTTTCTGGATGTAGGGTAATCGAACGGATCCAAAGGGTGATGGAATCTCGCACGTGTCCGTTTTTTTTAAATCCCCGAGATTTCCAGAAGCCCGAGATTGATGAGAAGCGATTCGAGAGCTTAAAGGGGTTGAATGTTCGCGAGATGGAGGCGCTGGCGAAGGACAGGGCCGAGGAACTAAAAAGGTCAACGCCCCGCGTTTGAAAATAGAAGGGAAAAGAAGGCCCGGGTCTGAATGCGTCGAGGGATCCTCTTCGTTACGAATTTCCTTGGGGACCTCCGGCAAGTCGACGCGTTCCCTTTCGCCACCCACCGCCCTCGGCGCCAGCGAACTATCCGGCCCGCTTTGAAAGAAAAGCTGCGCGATAATTCCGCCGAACGTTAGTCGCGCCGTCGATGCTCTCCCCGGACTGTCCAAGATAACGTCATCCTTAGCTTCATTCTAGGGAACGCGCGAGAACGTAGGAGTCACGTAATTTTCCGGGAGGGACCCGTTCCGTCTATCCCGTAAATTCTCCCGCCGACTCTTCTGGCGACGGTCCAGCCGATGGTCCCGGAAGACGATCGTGGACCTCCACCTGACCGTCCACGAAGAAAAGCTGCTTCGGGCTGGTCGGCAGGACCAATATTTTTGACGATTAAGGGAAGAGGTGGTGCTCCATCTGGGGGGGTTACAGGGGGGAAATTGAATCGTACCGGTTTCCCGTGTGTTCCTCCACCTCCGCCGCCTCCTTCTACCAAGTCGTTTCCGCAGCCGTTGTCGTTGGCCTCTCTCCAGAAAATATAACCCACTAGCGCGGCCTCCCATCTCCCTGCTCCCTCGCCCCGAACCTGCCCGCCATCCTAGAGCCATTCGCGAAACGACCGAAAGAAGTGGCAGCCGATAAATATCGAAACACTTAGCCTCTGTTTTCATAGCGGGTGAATTTGATGTTCGAGGCTGCACGGCTCGTTCTCTCTCCATCGCCTCTCTCCCGCCTCTTAATCTACCGGGTATTTCTCCTCTACCCTCTCCCCGATCGCCCTCGGCCTTTCATTCAGGCGCAATACCCTCCAACTGTTCGCGAGAAGAATGCTGAGAGCCGACGGAACGCGCGGAGCGAGCGTCTGCCAGTAGTACGAATCCTGGATGTTCAGGCAGTGTTGCGAAAGCGGTTTTTCTGCTTATTGTCGCACTTTCGAGGGGTTGCAAAGGAGTGTTGTCCCGGATTCGGTAAGAGGGAGGTACATTGAACAAAGGAAGGCAATGCAGGTCCTAATTTTAAGGGGTGGTGCATACGGAACTCTCTCAAATTGATCCTAAGAAGTAAACATTAATTTATAGTGAATGAAGTTTCTCGATTTGGAATATATTTTTTTAAAGTACTTATAGTAATTAAGAAATCCTGAAAATTACATCTGCAATGGACCTATTGTACTCGTGTTATTGGGGCGTACGCGAAAAACAGCAAAATCCTTTTATTGAGGGATGATTGGCTAAATCCTGGCATCTGTATGCTTTTTGAGGTACTGCATCCGATTACGATATTATCTTTTCTACGAAAATATTTCCTAAGGTAGTTTTCTTAAAAAAGAATTCTTATAAAACTTCTTATAAAAAAATCGGTTTTTGCAGATATAAGTTTCAGGATTTCTTAGTTACTATGTGTACTTTCAAGAAATATATTCCAAATCGGCGAAACTCCATTCATCACAAGTGAATATTTAGTTGTAAGAATGTACATATATACACAGCGTCAAGGTAAACGTTCTGTGACCGCAGAAACTGCGGAGCTAGGAAGCAGAGCTTCTCTCAATCTGCCACCCTTGAAACCACCCCAGCCAGCTTCGCGATGGCGACTCGTTGAATTTACAAAAACACCCTTCGTTGCATACGCTGGTATTTCGCTACCCCCGTCGGACGAGATTATTCGATACACCGTAATCGTTAAAGGGATCGGGAATCATTAGCAGGAATTCACGCGACACGCCTCCGGCCGTCGTCGTATCCAGGAAGATTTCGATGCAGGCCGCGTGAACGAGGAAAGACACTCGAGAAATGGGGATAATTATGCGGCCAGGGGCTGGATGGCGTCTTTCTCGCGTCGCGGTATCGGGTTTATCTTTGTATGGTCGGATGAATAGAACCGCGGGGACGGGATTCAGCCCGAGAGCGTAACGGATATCCTATTATCTATTAACATATAACCAGGTCGACGACACCACCGACGGGTAGCTAGGTGTTCATCGTTCGGGGGCTCATCGATTTCGTCGGGACGTTGCCCGGCTGCCTCCGTTTCCTATCGAGCGCCGATATTTCCAGCGCCGTCAGACACGTAACGTCGCCGTTAAACGAACAGGAATAATTGTCTGTGATGTGACGCGGGCGTCACTCGAATTAGAAACGTCGCAGATTTTAGTGGAGCTGAACGATATGCGACCGCTGTTAAAGATTCATACGCGGAGCCGCGGGTTCGCCGACCGCGCATCCCTCTGCATTTTTCGCTTCCAAAATAGTCTCGGGGATGTTGAATTTTCATGCGACCGTCTGGTGATCCGTCCACCGTAATGGAAAAGGTTACACCCGCGGTATATGCAACTCCTTCCTTCGAGTTAATCACTTTACCCGTTCCATTTGATCATTTGATGAACACGCGGTGTCACTTCACACCATTACGAAAACAACGAGCTATCTGCGAGAGAAATAGAACGGAAAATCTCCCAACTCTGTTCTGCATTTAGTTGATTTCCTCTGTCACTCACTATAATCTTCCAAGCACTTACAATTAGTGAGGAAGACGATTAACAATTCCAGTTAACTTCTATTTACTTTCGTTGTATTCTGTCCGTTTCTGTTTATTTTCTATCTAGAACCTATTTCTTTTCTTTTTGAATTTGTTTGTTTTTGTGTTTCTACTTTTATGGTAGAGATGGTTCGTGGGAGAAAGAGCAGAAAGACTTGTCAAAGGAGGCAATGAGATTAGCAAACACAGGTGTAATCGCCATCTTCCGGTTCATTAGGGCGTACTTGACCGTGCCGGTGGTACGTTCTTTGATGCAACGTTTCACTATTTGTATCATCGCCCCGTGAATACGCGGAGGAGGGGGCCGGTTCCCCCATCGTAGCGCGCGCGTAAAGCCGTCCTAACGAGGCCTCGATTTATCGAACACGCGGCCGGTTACCTCTTTCCGCTGTCATTACGTGGCATTATGCGGTTTTCCCGTTTGAAGTGTTAATCAACCGGCCGCCGCATTCCTGCCCGGCGTAAACGAACTCTAAATAGCCCGAAACGTAAACAGCGTGTCACAGCGAAAAAGGGGCTGCTTTCTCCCGTTCCGTTCCACTCCCTACCCTCGCCCGCTGCTTCTTTTTATTCGTCGGCCCCTGGCTCCCTTCGTTTCCACCGCGTCCCCCCCCCCCCCCCCACGTCGCTTTGTATTCGATATCGCGACAACCCTTTCGCCGACTGCCGCTGGAAAAAGCGCGGAGAGAGAACGAGTTTAGACACGCGGGTGAAAAGGGAATCAAAGTCGCGCGCTTCTCGCGTTTTTCGCGCCGCTCTTCTTGACGAATTTATGGAGACCGTTCGCAGGATCCTCGGCCAAAGCGGCGGGACAAAGGAGATCGGCGAGGCTCGCGCGCCGGCCTGGCCATTTTTCCAAAGCTTCCCGTTGTCCCGTGTTAATTAAATCGAGGCCCCAAGAACGGTGGCGCGTTAACAGCGACGCCGCGAGATCAAAGCTCGTCCATATATCCTTCGGCGCGACGGTTGCCAAAGGGCGATACGCGGCGCGAGGGCTGATGGGAAAAAAAAGGAATTAGAGCGAGGGCGTGAACGAGGCGAGCCGCAACCCGACCCGATCCCATCCAGCCCCGCGCCGGTGTACAGTAATGCAACCCGGTAATTACGTTATTCGCGGCTGATTGGCCTCGCCGCGGTGCGTCCGCGTTAACGCGATTATCAAGGAATCGATCACTTATTCCGCGGCGTCTGCTATTCCCAACTTCTGCCCCCCCCCCACGATTCTCGCTCACGCCCCTCCCGCACCCCACGCTCCTTCTCTTTACTTTTGGCTCTGAGCCGCCGAAAAGTTTTCTTTGATTGGACGACGGACGCAATTAAAGCGGCACGGCGACGACGAACACGCGACAGAAGTTGCCCGACCGAGGGCACAGCGGGAGGAACGAGGACGGCCGGGCCTGTCCCCCCCTGTTAATGAGCCAGAGACAGAGGAACATGGAACGACTTCCTGTCCGGCGAAAAGAACGATACGGAGTTCTCGGCTTCTCTTTTTTCGCGCGGGGGTTGTTTTCCCCTGTTGTCGCGACGGGGTAGGGTTAATTATTAAGGGGAAGCTGTCTGTTTCTATGCTCCTTCGGTTCGCACCCATCACACTTGGACGTCTGTACATTTCTCCACGTTTTCAGGTTTATGGTATTGGGATAATATGAGACATTGAGAGCAAAAACCCACTAATCCACATTAAAAAAAATTATTTTCTCCTATCTTATATGATTAATAGGTACAGCCTACTGGAATACATTATTCTTATTAATTCAATTTCGCAAAAAATGTGGGTTAGTCCGTTTTCGCTCTCAATGCCTCATTTGTAATTCTGGATTCTACTCTTACCTTCGCAAATCATGTGTCTACTACATGTCGCTAAGCCTTTAATCGTTTGCGTCTGTTATATCCTTCTCGGCACATTTCATCCCCTTCGCAGAAACTTCTCTTACCTCAATCCTTGGTTGTATCGCTGTATGACTACTGCGATGTTGTATATAGTCCTTTTCTTACATATCGTCTCTCTTCCTTAGTTCAGCGTGTTCAAAATTTCTGTCTGCGTTTCTCCTATTGCGTCCGCAAGTTTGATCATATCTCTCCGTTTTTTGTAAAATCCTCTTGGTTACGTATGTCGCAAAGATGGAAACTCCACTTGTGCTGTCTTGTGTTTAAGGTACTCTCTTCTCGTTGTCCGTCATATCTTTACAACATTTTACTCACAAATCTTTCTTATCATTCCTCTATTTCTCATTCAACCCGATCTCAATCTCTTCTCTCTATTCCTGCACATCGTACCTCTAAATTTGAATCTTCTTTTTCTTATATCGCGGCACATTATTATAATTCCCTTCATGCTACTATCCGACAGCTAGACTCTTATCAATCCTTCAAACATGCAATGCGGCAGCATATTCTCCAACACTTTTAATTTTCTTACTTTACTTTATTCTTTGTGTTATTCTCACGTTTAGCTTTAAGTCTTAAGCCAATTTTTAGTTTAGTTTATTCTTAACGTTTGTTATGTTTTTTGTTGTCTCTATTTTAGTTTAGTTTATAGTACGCGGCTACCACTGCAACCTCGCCTTTACTCTTATTGTCTATGCCATCTGTAAATATTCAGGTTTCTTCTTTTTTTTCGAGTAATAAGGACGATTAATAATAATAATAAAAAAATAATATGTAGACTCAAAAGACAGTGAATCAGATCGCACTGGATGGGGCGTTCAGATTTTCCCGTTCGTTCAACTGAACCGTTCTAATCAATTGAGCTCTTCAGGTACTTCTACGAACAGACACTTTCTCCCTCGACTAAGCTCGAAATAGTACTCTCTACCCTACCTCCGCTCGTATCAAATTCTTGAGCTCCTACAGCCTCGAGTTATCGTAACGAGAGAAAAGGGTACGTCGCGAGATAAGGACCGTTCGACACCCCATTCTCCGAGCCCCCGCTCGACAAAGGGGAAGTCCCCCGAGATCGAAGCACCCGGAGTACATTCCCAGGTAAAACATCTTCCACGTGGAATCCATCGTTCGCCTTCTCCCGTCGCGGGGGCCGTTTGAAAAATCGAAACATCGCAGAGAACGCCTCCCCCGGAGGGCGGGGGTGGCCTTCCCCGCGTCCGTGGGACTTTATCAGGATACGCTCGGGCTGAAGCGAAACCTCGGTTCCCGCGACGGACGGGGGAAGTAGCTTGAATAGGGTTCCAACGTTTTCGTGCTGGCGGAACCATCTCATTTGCATAATGCTGTTAGTACTGCTTGGGTGGCGATGCTTCGGCCGCGGCGCGGGGACTGTTGGGTCGGGGGAATTGCACTTCGAGAGAAAGTGAAACGACGGTGGAAGGAGCCCGCAGCCTAGTCGCTCGAGTTTCGAGACTATGGGAACGTGTCACTTCGAAAGTGAATTCGCTGTTGTTGGTCTCCGTGGTGGACGAATAACTACACCGTCGTCCAATACTTTTTCCTTGCCACAGACAGACACAGTACTTCAACCGTCACGACTTTACTTCCACCTCCTCGTCCAGTGAAAGTCTCGAAAACAAAGCGAGCGAGGTAGCCCACTGCTCGCTTCTCTATCAAAAAATTCCAAGCGCCGTGACCAATTACAATCTCGCGCCACCTAGGTAGCTAACGTTTTCCCGAAAAAAGAAAACGGGGTTGCGATTTGTTTGGAGGCGGGTTCGACGCAGGAGTCATCTCACGGACAAAAGTCCTTTATCGTCCCGTTGATGTGACGGGAAAAAGGGAAGCCAGAAGTGGCGCGGGGTCGGCGGGGGATTTTGAATGACGGGCACGTTCGTGCAATATGCATAACCGGGATTCGGAACACGGGAAACCTCTTTGTGAGCCGCGACCGGTCCACTAAATCATTCATTGCCTTGGACCGTCTCGAATGACTAATTAACGCCGGCACAGATTGCTGTGCCCAGACATTCTCCGGTTATCTAATCAATGTTATTCCGTCCGTGACTAGCGGCCGATAATATTATCGGAAGCTGCTTCCTCGCGCACGGGAAGGAAACCAATTATCCCTGCGACGCTGTCTGGGCTGAAATAACACAGGAAAACGGTGTCCTTAAATTTCCCGTGCAATAAATGCTGGCAGGCTTCTCCAGGACGTTCGAACGCTCCCGCGAGTACAATGTCGCCTGGGAAAAATCAATTTCACCCGGCTGCGACGACGCTAAATAGTCCTGTTAGAGTCGTGCAGCCCTTGGAAGCGCGCTTGTCCGCTCGAACGGCAAGATGTTGCAATAATCCCGACTCTTCGTTTGCCCGTGTAACGTCGTTGCACGAAGATCGACGCCGGGGGCCCGTGCGAACGAGCCTTTTCAGACCGATTGAACGATTTGAATTAACGGCTGGCGGGAGGGGTTTTATCGGCGCTGATACGGGAGTGGTCGATGTCCCTGGGTAAGGAGAAGCTATAAACCAGAAGTTGCGAACAAATCAATGTGAGTGCTCTCGAGGCTGGGGACGATCGTAGGAAAAGGAAAGGAGAGCCGCTCATTTACTTTAACGGCCTACACGAGCGCATGTGAACCCGCCTGAGCGAGGGGCTATCAATCTGGTCATCGAAATCCGTCCCCTTTTTCCTGAAACCGAACTGCGAGCCCGATGGAGAGAGCCCAGTTTAAAACGAGCCCGTTTCCCCAATTCGACGACACGTGTCGTTCCGTTGAAACGTGTCGGAGCGACATCGAGCCAGCTTCTTCTGCCATTAAATGCAATCGCTGGGCTGTTTGGGCTTGAATTAACTCCACTTAACTTGGGGTATGTAACAGAACTTCTGTGGGAGACAAGATGGTTCGTGGGAAACCCTCGTAGCAAATATTCCTGCAGAATTCAGCCGCGGCGGAACGTTTAATTACTAACAGTCGGCGGCTGGTTGGACGGATCCAGTAATCCCATTCTTCCTCGCCTTCGTTCCGTGGAAGAGCGTTTCTGGAACTTTTGGAGGGCCGTCGAAGGGGGATCCGCGACGGAAAGGATTTCGCGGCAGAGCGAGGTCTGCGTTTGACAGTCCGCCGGTGGACAACGGAAGCCCGCGAATTGAGAGCGCGCGCGATGAAAGAGGCCTCTCTCGCGGCCGCATCCTGGGTGCAGGGTTCTCCAGAAAGCTGTTCCAAGTTTACTAGACCATCGACGAGCGCCTAGGAACGTTGGTCCTCGATTGACCGCAACACCGCTCGATCGCAGGCGACGTTAATTCCTCGAACGGCTGCTCGAAAGCTCGCCCACCCGATTACGAGTCACGCAGCGAGGTCGCGCGAGAAACGAGGCATTCGACGACGCGCATAAAGAGTCCTGGGTCACACGCCGCCTTGTTAACGAGGACAATACCGCGTTGTTACTGTGGGCCAACTCGCGGTAAGAATTGTTACAGGAGGCCAGGGAACTGGCATTACATCGGGAACAATAAAATCATCGCGGGGCTAGCCGTCTGGAATTTCAAATTAGACCCGTCGGGCGAGGCAACTTTCTCCGGGGCATAAAAATCTATTGTTCTTTCCAAGTTTCATAATTGTCGCGACTGGAGCCTTGCGGCGCCCAGTCTGAAGTCTTACACGCCGGAGCGTAGTTACTACTTTCAGGAACTCGTGTCGCCAACGCGAGGGCGCTGGGTTGGACGCCTCTGAGACGAGCAGATTTTCCACCCTGTCGAAACTTTCCACGGCTATTATCCGCGAAAGTGATACAACCGACGGGGCTGATAATATAGAAAGTACTATCAACAGCTCGATTCCCCGATCCGCTAAGGGTGCATGAAAATGAGCGCCAGGGAACGCCAACTCCTGGTCCAAGTTTCTCTCAACCCTTCTTCGCGCCACCGACGAAAGTTATCGTTGTCGCGCGCGAGGAAGGAACAGGCTATCACCGGTTCCTCCGTTCCCAGGCGTTGAAGTACGAGCGTTAGCTGTTCGATTTCCATAAAAATCGCGACAAAGGGAGTTTGAGGAACGAGGAGCGGGAAGACTGGCCTCGGGCCAGCCGTCCAGCCTCGATAGAATCGTCGTGGAGGTCCAGGAAAAGGGTGCAAGGGTGGGGTGGAGGGTTGTCCAGGGCGAGGACGGGTTTACGAGCAACCGGGGGGCACGGCGAGTCGGTTTATCGGGTCTCGGGCCGCGGCGCTATTCAATGAACAGCCGTTTAGACCAGGCGTAGCATTGTCGAACCAGACATCACGGAAATTCGACTTTCACCCTCTCGCCCGGCACCGCTCTATCGGCCAGTCCGCTTCCCTTTTCCCCCAAGGTTACCTAAGCGACACGTGCAAATGATTGGCGAACCACGTCGCCAGCTCCCGGAGTCGAAGAAGGATCGCATGCATCTTTGATGCAAGCTTGTCCTTTCCCACGGCCGCGCCGCGCGTACGGCTCTGAAGAGTACGTGGCTGGAACGGCTAAGTGGTCTGGATGCAGTGGCTCTCGACTTTACGGTGGCAGCGGCTGCTACTGATGAGGACTCCGTTGATTCCACTGTTTTACTCATTTTCACTGTTTGTCCAACTGCGAGGATGCCTGGCGCGTATGCGCAGGTCGAAGAACTTCAGCTCTCCTGTGCTCGTGGATTTTATACCGAAGAATAAGAATCTTCCGTCGATTTTTCTCGTTCTGTTTTCGCGAGGACTAGGGGTCTAGTGTCTGACGAGTCAGTGCTCCACTTTGTAGTAATAGAAGATGTAAAGTTTCACTAGGATTTGGAATTTGGTTTAAAACGTACACAGACCGTCGTCGTTCGTGGTACGACAGAACGGGGGACGATTTTGCATGCAAAAATGAATGGAAAATGTGGAATGAAAGTTGCCCGTACGTGGCTTCGTTTTCGAAAGAAACGAATACTTGATTTTGCTAACGCGTCTGACTATTGATCGATGTTTCTACTTGCGCGGCATTCCTCGCGTGACAGACATGTCTACGCAGTGTCTACACGCGTTTACACATAAAAACCAATGGAAATACGTTAAAGGAGCATCTCCTTTACCTCCGCGAAGGAAACAGAACCCTAAGCGTTTCAAAGGCTGCCGTGCATCGCGATCGATTTCCAAGGAACCGTTTTCGAGGGCGCGTTAACTCGTTCAGCGAAACTCTTCGTTGCACCGGCGATGTTATCGCGGTTTCCTGGTAATCGTCGGTAATTAGACGGCGCAAATTATTATTCGCTGCGCCGTAACCCGCACCGAAATTTATGGCAGCGTCGTTGGCGGCTCTCGTGCGATGCCGCGCGATAAACTTTCGTCGAGGCCCCCGACGAGCTCGCGGGGCAACTTGTCCCCCGAACCGTCTTTTTTCACCTGCCTGTACCAGCCCTGCCAGAAAATCAAGGGCTCGCAGGCGTCGGGACGATTATTATACGTTGCCCCGTCGTTAAAAAGTCAGCCACTTGGCTATTCTCCGCGAACAATTAGCTGGAATTAATTATCACGAATCTGGCCGCTCTCGCTTTTCCATTCGTCGCGTTCCCCTTTCGACGGCCGGGATCCTATATAATAAGCCGAAGTTCGGGACGTCGGGGCGTCGAAGTCCCTTAATCCGACAGAATCAGTCTGCCAGCAACTTCCGGCTCCATCGGCGTCCTCTTGAGGTGGCCGCCTCTCCTCTATGGAGCCGCGCCACCGAACCTTTTGATACCCCACCCTAGAAGGCTAACGACCCGCGGAAAGTAAGAGTCGGACCATTGAAATTCCACGATGAAACGTCACCAGGCCTCCGCCTATTATTCCGGAGACACCTTAAGCCTCTTCCTCTTGTTTGCCCGCGCAGACGACTCGGCCCCGCGCCACCCTCCCCCCCCCCACTAGCCTGGACGCGAGCAATTTACTCCGCGTCTCTAGGAATCTTCCAAGCCCGGCGACGTCACGAGGCACTTCAAGCCGTGGATGGTCCCGTGGCCCCGGTAGATTGACGGCGGAATTATTATCGCGACCCATGGCCGAGGCTGAGGCGGTAGAATTCCCGGGGCGAAAATCCACGAGGACTTTATTACGCGAAAAAAAAAATTATAATCGCCGCCGCGATGTCGTCCGTGGACGAGGTAAATCAAGACCACGGAAACGCGAATGGTCGAGGCGATTTATTCTCAAGCTCGAACCAACCCCCGTCGCCTCCGCCGTGTCGCCATTCGTTTTCGATGCTTCCCTCCCCCGCCGCCTCCCGGCCACCCCCGCCGCCAGCTGAAATTATCATTTAGCCAGCGAGGCTAAAGCACGTATCCTCGTTTAGTCTGCCGGCGGGAGACAATTTACGACACTTTCCGCGGGCCCTCGCGCTTAATCCGAGCTTCCAGCGGCGTTCCCCGCGACAGTCGCCTCGCGTCCTACCACCGTCGGTCGTTTTGCGCGCGTGTACGCGTACCTAATATACGAATCGGGCTTAATCCCGCGTACGGGGCTGCTTCGAGCACTGGCAGTCAGGGTATCGCGGGTCGAGCCTCAGATCTTCAAAGACTCCGAGCGCTTAGTTGCTCCTGGCTTGCGAGCAGACGGATTGTAACGCGAATTAGGCGGCTCCGTTGTAACGAGGAATATTTGCACGTAGGACGGATGAACGGATTGACTGGATTGCGCGAAGCCGTGCACGCGGAACTGTAGGTTCAAAGATTAGGCGTGGTTAGATTACCCGCGTTCCTTGCGCAGTCTCCTTTGCAGAAGCTGTTACTGCATCCGAAAACTTCAGGGTAACTGGTGATAGGAGCCCTAACGATCCCCTTTCCTATCGCAGCCAACAACCACTGCGTTGCCAGTCGATTCGGCCGGCTAATAATTATGTAAACCACACCTGGACCGATTAACACCAAAAACGAAGCCACGCAGAGGGGTAGGATCGATAATTGAAACGCGCCACAAATCAACGTCACGGCGCGTGTAGCTACACGTGCCGCGCGTATACGTGTCAGCCTATAACGCAATTTGTCTGCGCGAAAGAGGGTCCGGCTTGAAATGCTTCTTTTTTTTTTTCTCTGCTCCCAGAAAAGTCATCGACGAATGGAGCGCCCTTTATTAAGCGCAGGAGGGTGGCAGGGCTTCGCCGTGTGCCGAAATTTCCAGCGATTTTTCATCCGCTCTCGCGTAACTCGCGCGCCTAGGGGCGGACGAGTCTCGGGGCGGTCCTCTCATCGAGGAGCCCGTGCCCTCTCGCCTCGCTGCTGGCAGTTTCGAGGAGTAATAAATGGCACGGACGCGCCTACTTTTCAATCGGGCGCCTCTAAGAGTCAATAAGTGTCGAGGGATGATGTACAGTTCTATGGGTGGCGTATTAAGGACACGGCGCGTTCACGGGGCCGCCGTGGAAATTCCACGAGCGTGCAAAGAAATTCCTGCTCGGCTCGGCGTGCACGGGGACGGTTCTTTATTAGTGGGCACAGCTTGGCGGCTGAATTCGGGGCGTCGGAGCGGTGAAAAATGTCGGCGCGAAGCCGCGCATTGTTTGCGCTCCTTTTCGAATTATGCACCCTGCCTGTGCTCCGCTCTCATTAAGAGACTAGGGTGAAATGATTCGCAGCCACGCATGAAAATGTTTGCAGATAGTTATGGCCGCTAATGGCGAAACACCCTGCGCATTATCGCGAGCTTTATCCTCCGCGGCGGCCGCGAGTCGTTCGAACGTTTTAAATTCCCTCGTACGTGTCGTAAATAATCCTTCCGCGGCTACCGCGGATGAGCTGCTGCGCGCACGCAAAACAATGCTGCATAATAAGCAACATTGAAATTACCCGGGCCACCGGAGTTTTAATATAAATTCATACCTGCGGCCGGTGCATGAATTATTCAGAGCGTAATTTGGAAAAACAAATGTCGAATAAGCAGTCTCTGTGCATGGCAGGGTCTCTGCTGGGGAACGTGCAGTGGATGAGATTGTTTAAAACAGTTACGAGGAGAGCGGTGGGTCGTGATATTTGTACAAATCCTGAGAAGAATAGCACCAACAGTACCTAATAGTTCATTAAGGGGTGTTCCTACCTTGACGGACGAAAAATGATGGGAACTTTGAGAATTTTTTAAAACAAAAGCATTAAATATATTTATTTCTAGCTTTGTGGTTTCATTTGTCCATCTTTAGAGAATGTGAACAAAAAATTGTATGCAAAAATAGTGGTTATATCCAGAGTTATAGAGTTTCAAATAGAGCGTCTTATAAAAATCAATATGCGCATGGTTAGAATAAAATCAGCCCTTGTAGTTGCCGAAATAGAAAGTTTAAAAATATGTGGAATCTGTATGAGTGTTGCTATTACCCGAACTAGATTAAATGAGAAATACTGAAAATTAAAAAAATATGGCAGCGTCTAAAACAGACATTGATTTCCGCAAAAAAAAAGTCGCTGGTTTTTGAAGTCGCAAAAGTCTAATTTTACAAAAATTGACTTAAATTTCAGTACCGGCGAGAATGGGACATCTATTAAAGATATATGTCAAGTTTGAAGTAAATCGGGTGATTGGTTTTGCGATATCATGCTAACAAATTCGAAAAACATCGTTTTGAGAAAAACGCGTTTAAAGTTTCAGGTACCGTTCCTTTTTAAATTATTGTTTTTTAAATGTTGCCTAAATATGTACAAATATAGGCATAAAGTTTTTAATAAATATAATTTGAGGGTTTCTCTTTAAAAAAAATCGTCTTAATGCTTGTGGAGTATCCAACGATAAAAAGAAAAACCAAGTTACGATGAAGCAATTCACCCTATCTCCACCCCCATATACCAAGTCCTAAAGAAATCTTGTCTCTCCCCGTTTCCCCCCTTCCGGCCACCCTTTTCAGCATTCTTGACCCCGTCTTCGTCAACGATCCCAGTTGTCATAAACCGGGAAGCTTCCTCGCAGCTGTCGCGACGATCCAGGAACGAAAGGCCAGGGAAAGAGCGGAGAAAGGGGTGGTTTTAACAGCCGATGATAAATCTCGCCTCGGTGACGATTCGCGAGGTACCAGTGCCAGGGTGTGTCGACCTTCGGGAGAGGCGTCACCATCGACTGGCAGACGTCCTTCGAAGAAAAGGGCTCTGCGACGGATTCGTCCGTCTGAGGCGGGTAAATTGCATCCGGAGTTACTCGCACATACACGCGGGGCCGGTCTTTTCGCTGGTGAAAACACGAAAGTGCACTCTCGCGAGTTGGTAACTCGCGAAATACCATTAGGAGCGCTGCTTGCTCCGTTTATTAAGAGTTATGAACGTACGAGACACTTATTAGCCCTCTCGCCGCGTAAACGCGGCCACGCGGCATCGATGTCTCGCGACTAACGACCCTTCCGCCGCTTTCCAGACACCCGACAAGCGTTTGCAACCGGAAAGCTGCCTTCCGATTCTCTCCGCGCACTTGGAAATTCGATAAAGATCGGAGAAAGTCCTGCCGGGGTGCAAGAAATCTCCGACGCGTGTTCACCTTTCAAATCCACAGTTGGCACTTCATCCCGCGACCGCCTTACACCCTGTTCGCCCTCCTTCGACGTCTCCGTCGAGGGAGGATCGAACGGACCCGCTCACCCTCGGTGACCCGGGTTCCCAGCGGCCCGGTAATACCGGCATCCGGCAGCGCTTTTGGCAGTTTAACGAGACAGTTGCTCGAACTTGATCTACGTTTAGATATTTTTCTCATCAGCGTTCCGGGCTGGCTGGTTGAACGGCGCAGGCCACGAGGCGGATAGGAGAGAACGCGGGACGGCGAAGGGTGGGGCTCGTGGCTGCAATAGGGTGGACTTGACAGCGGGGGGGATTGGGGGGTCGCGCGGGGAGGACATATTTTTCTTGAAATTTGTCGCGGCTATCTGCCCAAAGGGATCTACCCTCGCGTATAATTCCCAGCTGGAGAAGCTGCAAATCTCGGGTCCTCTATCTCCCCGACAACCACCCCCTCCCGCCGCCCCCTCGCTGGCCATTCAACCGCCCCGTCACGCCCTCCCCCGAGGCTGATATAAACGTTTAAGATTTCTGCGTTTACGCGCGGAGAGGCGGGATTCTGGTACAATAAATGCGACCTAAACACGCTCTTCGCCGGGATCCTCGCTACTCCATGCACCGCGCTTTCGCGAGCGGGCAGGCAAACATCTTTGTACGCCCATATTCCGCGCGCGAGGCTTGCTGTTTGCTCGTGAGCCCAACGCTCCAAGTTCCCTCGTTCCGTCAAGAGCAGTATCGGAGGAACTTTGTAATATAGAGATTTCGGGGAAATTTACGGGCACATTTCGTGCTGATGAATCAGCGGCGGCGGCTGGGATATTGGGATCGAGGGGATGTAAAAATGCAAGTGGACTTCCTTCTTTTTACAACCCATCAGGCGGAGATAGAAAATTGTCTAGGCTCTGTAGACTAGTGGCTAAAGTAAAACAGAGTTTCTTTCATGCTCCATTCAGACCAGCGGAGGATCTGATCTCCCGCTTCGCGAGTATATCACCCCCGAGCAAAGCACCAGGATCTGTCGCACAGGCGTACAAACGAACGAAACAAATGCCCACGGATGTGTGCGCCGGAAATTAATCGCCCGCGCGGTGCCGTTAGGTTCGCGGCGAGACTTTCCCTCGGAAATTTCGTAAGTTGGAGGCGACGGTGATATCCGTTATCGTTAATCCGTGGACGTATCCCGAGAAGGGGGTGAGTTATGCAACGGAAGAAGCCCGAGCTATATTTCACGTAATCCCTGTCGCGCAGTTACGAGGGGCCCGCACTCGTTAAGGCACATCCCCAGGCGTCCGCGACAATCGGGGCCCAGCGCAGCGTTTACATCACCGACACGCGTTGCACGGACAGCTCCTAAGCCACGTAGGTGAAATCAAGAAGATTTGTGGAGGACGAACGGCGTGGGGTGGGGTCGGTAGCTCGCGTCCTTCGCACCCCAGAAGCCACTCCAAGGGGCTGCTACCCGGGGAAACGCGCTGTACGCACGTTGGATAAAGTCACGCGCGCGATTTAAGGGTGGATTTCGTGCGGGGAAACGCCGTTTAGACGGTCCTCACGAGCCGTCGTTCCGTGCGCCAACGATATCCACGTTTTTTTTTTACCCTTACATTCCTAAATCAAGGGAATCGGTGTTCGAGGGTGGCGAAACGCAACGTTACGTCGGGACTGAACGTTCGACTCTAGCAATTCGGAGGATTAACTTCTGGATCACTTGGAGCTCGAAGTCTAATCGAGAGGAAAGGAGAAGTCTACAGGAAGCTAAGGGAGCCGCAGAATTTTCATGGTCGCTTAATTCTCAGAAGTAGGTAGACACCAGAGGGGGGGGGGGGAGTTTCAATTCGGTGCTCATGCCCCCGTATGCGCCCGACCCCAATGTGGGTCAGTGGGGTGAAGGTCGTCTTCTTTAATTCGACGATTCCCCATGCAAGTGTTACCCCCTCGTTCCAGGCAGGTCGTCGGGGGTAGGCAAGACACGCAGCCGGAGAGACAAGTTTCACAGTCGACTGTGAAGCTCACCCCCTGCCGGGAAAGCCATCCCTAGCCTCGCGATCCCCATGAAAGCGTACATATTTAACGTGACCCTGCGTGAATAATCGATGGACCAAGGCGCTAGCCATTTGTACTTCTCCAGTCGCTAACTGCGCCCGTTTTAAACATTCACGGAGCCCGACGAGGCGGTTCTTTTTCTGTTTCTCTGTTGAACTGCAACCCCCCTCCCCAGAGGAAGGGAAAAACAAGGGATGGTGTTTCTATCGCCTCGTCGAGGTCGTGCAGAGAAAGGCTCTTCTCTTTTCCTCGCTTTCTATCCGCTGGCACCGCTCGATGAGGAATCGCTCCGATTCTATATCATAAAATTTCGAATAGAATTCTCGCTTCTTCGTAGCATCCGGGGATACCTCGAATTCCTTTGGGAGAACTGCAGAGGGTCGCTTTGAAATCGAAGAATTCATAACACCGCTGCGTAATATCCGATCGCTGGCCGATTCGCAGCAACGGTTTGCGGGAAGGAAAAAAGTCGATTACTTTCACCAAATCAGTTTCGTTTAACCGACCAGCTGCGAGAGGGAAAATCGATTTGAGGGAGTCGCGTGGAAAGGCGCGTGGATCAAGCGTATCATTGGCGCTGGTCTCGGGAGCGATATAAATCGTCTCTAGCCAGCTTTAGAGAGAGGGGTCCGCACCTTCCGTGGAATTTCATTCGAAGAAAAGGAGCGCTCGCGATTGAATCGTCGCGCGTCCACGCGATACTTCCGCGCCCAGCCCCCTCTTTTCTTCTCCTTTCTTCGCGTAGATCGACTGGCGATAGAGCTCATGAATAAAATCGTAATTTTTCAGATTACCTTCGCAACAGATTCTCGCCTCGAGAGGCGGAGATGGGGCGATAACGCGAGCGGGTTCTCGAAAATCGCGATACACGGGAGCGCCTCGCACCGCCATCGGTTCTCCATTTTTCACTGAATCCCCTGGGCTCCTTCGGGCGGGCAAACGCGCCTTCCGAGGCGTGTAACGCGGCCTGACGGAGTATCGAGCGAATCTAACAACCTGTCTCGAGCTTGTCGCGCGGGTAAACAGCTCCGGCTAATGAAAACAAAACAAGCCCTCGCGGTGCCGGAGCCGTGCACTCCAGGTCGGGATCGCGGAGCGGCGCCCTGGAGACTCGCAGATCCGCCAGCGGCTCGCGAAATTAATAATGCCGGGGAATTAGCGGGCGGTCCGTCGAGGAGGAATGCCTGGCCGGCGCGCAATCGTTTTAAAGCTGAGGGCCGAGGAAAAAGATGATTGTTCAAGGTCCACGCTAGGAGACTCGGAGCGAGGGAGCTTAGGGGATGAAATTCAACTACGGAGAAGTGTTTGAGCAGATAGGGTCAAGGGTAGGTCGGTGTACTATCTTCCCCTGGCGATGTACTCGTTGCTTTTAGGGGAAATTAGTATGGTAGGAGCTAGTTTAGGTGGATTGTAGCGTGTTGAGGTTCGGCGCTGATTAGCAAGCTTTGTGTGCGCAGGGCAATCGAGCGAAAGCGCGTTACCTTGGGATCGTTCAGCGAGAGGAAACCGAGGAAGCTAACGGTAGACATCTAAGAAATATCTGCTTTAAAGCGGCGACCGTTTTAAAGGCCGAAATAAATATTTGCTACACTCTGAGCGATGGTAATTGCATAAGAAGGTATTGATTCGAAGACACCAGCAATAACAGCCCGAGAATTTCAATGAGAATTTCCTTAAGGAGACAGCGCGGAATATCAATTTATTCGGGGCGCCCAACATCGCTAATACTTTAACGTCTCATTTTTCCTCTAGCCCCGGCGCGGAGTAGGTATCGAGAGGCTCGCCAAAAGAAACGAGACCGCGTCGCGAGCTGGATGCAACTCGAGCATAAAAATCTATCAGCCCGAGCAAGCATATTCCCTGCACGACAAGGTATAAAGGGGTTTCCGGTGGGAGCCTGGTCGCCTCAGCTTTTTTGCCCGGCTAGCAAGGTAACTCGAGCACGGTACACCGTCGTTATTTGCAAGTACACGCCACCGAAATTACCATTTTCACCTCTATCAAGTGGCGCTGGCTGCGCGATCCTCCCGCTTCCTTGCGCGATTTTCTGCCGGCACCGCCAGGCCAGCCGACTCCTGCCATCTTCCACATTGATATTAATGTTGCCCTTCCCGCGCCCCCCCCCCCCACCCAGCCCGGTGGATTAATATTAATCGTCGCCGGGCCGTACGTGCCCATGTTGCGTGCCCCTCGCGTACCCCGGGAGATCTGCTCCTCCCGAAAACATTCATCCTCCGGGGCTGCCCCCCCCCCCCTCGCGGCGAACACCTACCGAGCGTGTTCAACGTCCTTGAAAACTCGAGCCGACGTTTTCCAGCGGGAGAAAGGGTTGGAAAGGGGCCGACCGCCAGCTCCCGCGCGGAACTTGCTTTAAGAAGTCCCTGGTGCAACGCTAACAGGCAGGCGGCTGGTCGCAGTGCTTTACGACCCGGCAAACTAACGGCTCGACCGTGCCCCGCGGAAATTTATAGGAGCACGGTTGTAAATTAAATCGAGAGGGAACGTAGACGTTGCCTCGCCGCCGTCGATAACGCGTCCCCATCCGATAACAGGCTAGATTCCACGCGACGGGCAATTGAAACCGGTCCTCCGTTTCAGCTGCAGCATCTTCGTTATCGTAATTACACCGACGGAAATACTCGAGCGCGGAACACGGCACGACGAGGGGAATAGTTACACAGGCCGCTGGCGCAAATTCCGCGGAATTAACGTTGGAAACGCGGGAATCCGCGGAGAAAAGAACCCCGCCAGTGTAAAATCCGCGGCGCGTCTCCTCGAGCCGCGATTACACCGGCTCGACCTCGATCCGCCGCTCGTCATTTTGAGACCAATTACCGCGAGGAACCCCCGCGGTCCTATTAATTAACGACATCGGTGGCCGTGGCTTCGAAAAGCCGCGCCAAAGGTGAGACCGCGAACGAGCGCGGACGGTGGGAAAAAAGAGAGGGCTGGTCGACTCGGTGGTTGAAAAACCTGGGGTAACCAAGCTCACCATCTCCCAGCGCTCTTTTCTTTTTCGCGGCATTGCTAGCCGGGTCTCAGTTGTACGCGTAACCGAGTTACGTGGGACGAGAGATTTTTCGGAGGCTTAATAATCCCAACGATTTCTCACTCGTCGCCGCGGAGAGACGGCTCGGGGGGGAGGCGGAATGAAGCCGCGGGATCGTTCACGGTTACGGAGCGGATTAGCTCGGCCGTTCCGGCGCGATTTGAAAGCTGCAAGCTGGCTCGTTGAGCGAATGAAACGTGAACGTAATTGCATCGTAATTAAACCATTAACGGCGGCTGGCGAAAAGAACTGGGGGAGCGCGCGCGAGGCGGAACAGGGGGTGGACAAGTGGAGGAGGACAGAGTTAACCGATCCGGGGCGCATCCAAGGGATATGTATTTTTGTTTGCCGCGGCGAGCAATCGAATCAATTTTTCAACCGAGCGCCGCTTTGCATAATCCGGTCGGATGAATTCGAAATCTAAATGGCCGCCGGCAACGTCGCGGTCCTCCGTCCTCCAGCGAAATCCGGAGGGGAGGCCCGGCGATCGCTTTGTATAAAATAATAAAACGAACCCGCGCGCTTCTCTGGGCTTTGGCAGCCTCCCCGAGCCTCTCCGCGCCCGATCGCTTCCGATTCATAGAAATCCCACATTTTTTTCCCCTCTCCTTGATTTTTAATCGCTACACTCGGCTGGAATTATGCGTCGAGTGCGCGCGGCGCGGTGTGCTTCGAAATTCGCTCGATCTCTTTATAGAAGAGGGTTGTGGGATTCGCTACGCGCGCAGCGGTCGCCATGCGAGCCGGGGTGATTCGATTTCGACATCTTGATCGAACCGCGGCAGTCTGCGCGCTCGCTCGAGAGAGATCGATGAACCGGGACGGGGCTTTTCGTTTTTATCGGCGACCATGTTCTCGAGAATCAATCCCGAGTCGACCGTAAAATCGGAAACGAGCGGGAACGATGACGCTCCCTGCAGAGGGGGCGATCGAGGAAATGCCAGGCAGGAGTGGCAGGGTTTATTGGGACTCCGAGTGACTCTAGGACGTGACAAATTAAAAATTCGATCGTGTAATTAGTGTCTGTCGCATAGTGCGCAGAAAATCGGGGGGGGGGGGAAGTTTTGTGACGGGGTGAACGAACACGGAGTGCTTCTTTAACAGTCCAGTCTCTAAGGATGCATTTGGTAGAATTCAGTTTCAGATCTACCATTATTTGAACCCGGAAGCGTCTTTCCTATAAATTTTACCCTGTCGCATCTCTGCTGTTGTGGCAATAGCATGCTAGTTTCGAGGGGATTAATGGAAAGTAATTCAGGCTCTATTGGTACCACGAAGACAGTATCTGAAGGCGATAGACCAGGGGAGTGGGTTGGCAGTTTGCCGGGAAACAAGCGAAACCAAGCACCATTATCGGCAATCGTCACAGTGCGTATTCGTGATGCGACTTCAATGCGAAAGCGCCGCGAGCTTATGAATTATGAATTTGCGGGGCGCGCCGCTGGTAAAGCCACTTTAACGACCCGCGCCCCGCACCGCCGAGATTAAACTGCCGCGGAAGTTGCGGGAACGGAAAAGTGGGAAATAACAGACCACTGAATAAGAAAGTGCTCTATTAACTTCGATAGTTTGGCAACTCCTCTGACGCTCGGCAGCTAAGTCGCTCTTATATACAGCGAACGTTTTCCCACGCAATCTCACTCCACGATCCTCTCGCTTCACCTGTTTTACTTTAGACACCGAGCATTTCGTCCGCGGAGGATCGTTCTAACATTCCAGCCACCTCTCGATATTCCCGGCGATAAAATTCGCCAGCGACTCACGCGTGCCTTCCGATCTCCGTATTTCACCGTGCCGTCGGCGTCTCCCTTTCGCTCGATCGAGTGATCGTTTACGCGCGAGAACGCATCCCGGCAGGGAAACAACGTGGACGTAGACGACGCGGAGGGTGTACCTGTTGAAGGCTCCAGGTGTGCTCGCAGGTGAAGAATGGCAGGCGAGGTGGCAGCCACCCATGGTTAATTTAATACACGGGCAAAGCAACGGTCCGCTCGTTTCTTTTTCCGTCGACGCGACGGTGCTTGCTTATGCGGGGCGCGGCGTCGATGCATCCACCAAAACGGGAAATTGAATAAAGTTCGAGCACTCGAATCCATCGAGCGGAATGATATATTTGACAAGTTCGCGTATTGCTGTGTGTATTACACGCGCGATAGGAAGCGCCGCGCCGGCTCGCCCTGTCTGACCATAGACGCGTCGATTTCACTCGTTTCGATCCTGCACCCTCTCTCCACCCTCCCCCCCCCTTCCCCGCCCCTCTCTATCATCCCTCTATTTTACACTACTCTTCGCCATCTTCCCTCCCGGCCCGTGTCTGCACCTATACCCCAGGCGATATGCATCATGCTAGACACCAGATACGGCTGGAAACGCTAAACTACCGTTTCCGCGCAACACTGCCAGCCCGAAGCCACCAACTATCCCGTGTGACAGAGAGCAGCTCGAAATCAGAGATAGAAGAATGTCTTTCGGACGTCGCATAGAGCTTGTAATCGGAGATATAATTGAACGGCCCCTCCCGTCTGACCGTGCACGGGGACGTATCACTTGGCCGGCCTTCTCTCTTTCGATGGAGGTCAAAGGCGGTTCGCGCGGTGAATATGTATCGCCGGCGCGTGGGCACCGAACATTTACAAAGATACGCGATATCGTCTACTGCCAAGTAGGACTTTCAATAAAGTATCCTGTTATTTCCACTTTCAAAGAAGCCATCCATCACCACAGTGAATCAACTCAATGCCGGTGCTGTGATAGCAGGAATTTCTATATATATTCTGTCCTCTAGGAGTGCCCGTTTCGTTTAGCTTTCCGAACGGCTGAACTCGCTTCGACTTACATCGAGCGTAACGCGGAGAAGAGTTGTGTCCGTCTCTTTCTTTTTCCCCTCCCTGCGAATCCGCACGGCAACGAGATTAACGCGGTCGAAACAACATTTTTCGCGTCGTCAAAGCGCGTTCGTTGAGCTCCGTCCGCGCCCGGTGGATCGGAGCCGTCGCGGAAAATTTCACCGTCGCTGACAGGGAACAATTAACGGCGATTCAATTGGGGGAGTACGTCAATTTCCGAGGATCGGATCCCTCGGCCTCGATTTCCGACGCGCTTCCTACGCGGAAATATATATTTTTCTCTGCCGCGAGAGCGCGCGCCCCCGCACTCCGTGCGTCACGGTTCGTTTATGAATATGTAGAGGGTGGCGCGGTGGCGCTGGTCAGACACCGGAAAACTCTAGATAGCCGGCGCATGAATATGCTAAGCGCATCGCGGCAACGAGGTCTAAAGTAATTTTTTTTTTCTCTCTCTCACTGTACTCGCCCCCGCGTCAGCTTCCGCGTTCATCCACGAGCTTGGACGAGCCCGTCGACCCTGTGGCGGGGGATGATTTCGCAGCACGCTTCGTTTTCCCATCGCAATATACCCCGTTCGCTCTTCAATCCTCCTCCCATCCGTGACGCACCGCGTGGCTCACGTATTTAGTACTCGCTGAGATTCTCGCGGATCCTGTTACTGTCGGCGAGCGCTTACGCCTGACGAACTCGCGGCAGTCGAAACGTATCGTGGAAGGGGTACGAAGGATCTTTATAGCTTAACCTTTCACCGTTCTATGCACGAAACAGAAAAGTACGCTGGAAGGAAGAAGCTTCTTGCACGTTCAAGGCTAAAGAAGCTCAACAAGCCTAAGGTTATCGAGCGGGGATGAATTCGCGTGACGCTCGGCCGTTTACAGGACCGTGTAATTATCGTTCTAACCGAGCCGGCGCGTATTTTTCGCGACGTTTCAGCAAGAAGTGAATAATCAAAGACCAGAACGCCGACAACGCCAATTTTCTGCGATCGACGCGGCTCGATCGTTTAGCGATACGAGATTTAACGCGCCGCGAGCACCGCTGCTCGCGTCGCTGAGTGATTTTTTACGGGTTCGCGAAGGCCTTAGCCTCGGGTCGGGCAAAGTGGCGAAAGGGGAAGGGAAAAAAAACAACGGCTGATAATAATATCGGCGTGGCGTGACGGCCGGCCATAAGAACCGACGCGTAATTGTTGTCGTCGCGGGTAATTGCACGTATTTCTGCAATACGGGCCTCTTTCCTGCGCTGTCCCCCTCCCCTCCCCTGGGGCCAATCTGACGATCGATGTGCTAAAATCCGAGATAAAGCTCGAACTTTCCCGTCACTCGTAATGTTCGCTTTTCATATAGAGGAACGGGCTTCGTGACGGGCAGCCGTAACGAAGGAAACTGCGAGATATTAACGTCCACGTTTGGCCGATAGTTTTCGGGCGAAAGGGGAAGATATCTGGCGCACAGGGAGCGGTTAGGAATTATTTTCCGCCCCGACGAGTTTCCTGATTATCCTGCCTTCGATAAATGTTCGATTAAAGAGTCGCTCTTTCGCCCCCTCGGAGCCCTCGAGAAATAGATTTCCAGCCCCTGTTGTCGAGGCGTCTGGGAAATAGGATTGAATTTCTATGCTCGCACGCGATGGGCTAAAGCCACGTGAAAAAGAGCGACCGAGAAGTCGCGGTGTAGATCGATGGTTGCCGACTTAGCCGAGGGTAGCTGGCGCATTCGTCGGGAAGAGAAAGTATGGATGATCAGGAAGTTGGGCGATCTTTAATCCTCGTGCGTGATTCGAGACTTTATCCCCCGCCCGGTAGACGGCAATCGTCGCGTCTTCGCCGTCGAGATTTATTGCTCCGTGGCTTCAGGCAGACGCGAGCAATTTACATTCCCAGCTAGACGACGTACGCTTGCTTCCCGACCGTTTGAAGGTGTAGCCAATCGTCGGGACGTCTCTCCCCCGTCTAGTCGACGTCGAAATTACCAGGGATTACGGATGCGGGCCAGTTGCCCCCGCTACGAGTGCGAGAATCGATAGAAAAATTCTTCAACGGCGACAGTAATTCTCGCGGTATCGCTGCAACAGTTTACTCGTTTAATTGGGCCCTTCCTGCGTTATACTTCACGGAAGAATGACACGCGATCTTCAGCAAGTAGACGTATATCTGATCGCAGTAAAACCGGCGCATGGCACTCGGCGACATTTATCGGGGTCTGCGTTTGGGCGTCTGGTTCGAGGACACAAGGAGTCAGGGTCAGGACGGCGAGCCTTGATTATTTCGCGAGGCAGCGACGAAAAATTTCGCCCGCCGTTGGAGCGACTCGAGCGGAGTCTTAATGGACCCCAGGCGCGCGCCATTATGCTCAAAGGATGAAAGGGTCCTTCAAAGGATCCTTGGCTCCACTTTCATTTGCATTCAGGATTGGAAAAGGCCCCGGTCGCCTTGCTTCGTTCGTCATTCGTCGAGGCTAGACGCTATGATCCCAGCCGCGGCCGATGGCCCTCCCGTAATGAGGAATTGGGTCAGCGGGGTTAGGGGAGGGGGGCGGAAATGAGAGTAAAAACGAAGTCAGCGGGGAGAATAAACCGATGGGGGCAAGAGGGAAGAGAGGTGGTGGGACGACTGCTCGTCGGAACGAAGTGGCCCGAAATTAGTTTACCTTTGGAAAGCAATTGCTTTCTGTTTCTTTGCCTCGCGCCACGAGCCCGCTTCCTGTCCGATGCGAGGGCCATTTTTCTGTTGCGGAGAGACGGCCCGTCGCGAGGGCAGAACAAATAATAAAAGAGCTACGCACGATCGAAGAGCAATATCTGGTAACGTTTCGAGTAATATCGGCTCCGATTGTTCTCGCATGGCGGTGCACCTTGGAAGACGTTTGTTTTCCGCGAAGACGCGCCACGAATAGATGGGGGATTCTTCTCTGCTGCGGAGCTATTTATTTTCACGATCCGCTGATGAAAAGTCGACGAGATTCTGCTTCGTTCTCCCGTGAACTCTTTCATCTCTCTTCCAGTCTTGTTTGCCTTTCCGCCACGTTGAGTAGGAGTAACGAAAACTCGAAGACGTATGTTGCTTAGCCGCCGTCCATCGAGGTTTGCTTAAAGATCCGTGATCCCCACGGCGAAATCCGACCAACGACATTTCGCCGGGTTAATCCGCATAAATCACCGCGAGCTAGTTTTTCCGATTCCGTCTGGAGGAGATCGGCGGGGACAGGGAATACGGACAAAGAACAAGAAAGGGAATTGATGGCGCTCATAATTCGCACCCCCGTCAAGCTGCTCTCCTCGTGTTTGGACTGCCATAATCCGTCGGCTTAGCGTCCGAACGACAGACACCAGCATTTATCTCTGCGCCCAAAGTCGGGATTATCGTCGAATAACGTTTTTTCATAGGCGTCCGCGTCGCCTCCGTCAACCCCCCCTCCCCCGGGGGAGGATAATTAACATCAAACACCTCCTCGACAGCGATAACAGCCCCCAAGTTTCGCTCCCTCGAAATCAGTTTCCCTTCTTAAATCACGGCCACGACTTTTCGTCCCCGAGATCCCCCGCCCCCTCGATGCCTCGGCAATTAAATCAAAGGCAAATTCGTTCGAAAGTTTCCAGCTCGGTTTCAAAGCGAACGAGAAGACCGCCGCTGGGACGGTGGTAGGTGAAGCTGGGCGGAATGGAGAGGGCGGGTGGGAGAGGATAGGTAGGAGACCGGGTGTAACTAAGTAAACCGAGCATTTCAAGTTGTTCCTTTTCACGTCGCTAGACGCCCCGATATTAACCGTATAACGTCTACCCCCTCGCCATTATACAGCCATTACTACGTCACACCGTTGTTGCATATAAGCGGCGCTCGGAGCTCGCTAAAGTAGCGTGTGGCACGCTTCTGCCGTGCCGCCTATCGCTACTTGACTGACAACCCTAACCGAGTCTAGGCGAGCCTCCCCTCCGCCCCCTCCAACTCCCGACGCTTATACCAGCGAGACGACCACGGAAGTATTAACCCCCGTGCACAGGTAGCTGCATAAAGGGAGGGGGTTGCCGCGACATCGTAGCCTCCTACTAAATCGCGAAATTCCGGGCCGCCCGCGAGATAAGGGACATACCGACGCGGATGTTTCGGCTCGCGTGAGCACGCGCCGCGTGATTTTTAATTGGGAGTTCATTAGCAATTCCGCCGTGACCGGGGGTGTCGGCGCGATCTCCCTTGTTCGCGCTGTCCCTCAGCCGTTTCACACGCGAAACCTTTCTTCGCCGTCCAATCAGCCTGCTCGCTCGCTCGAAACGCCGGCTCGTGTTTAAACAACCGTAAAAGGTTTAAGAGGTTCACTCGCGACGTAGATATTTTCATGAGTCAGACGTCCTAATGCCAGACCCTCTGCCCCGAAATTACGCAGTTTCCGCGAGGCAAGGCCCTCCGTCGGCGAGGAAGACTCGCCGGGTCGGAGGATTGCGCTCTATCCTCGTCTCACGGAAATCGCATTTGTCGACGTGCGCGCCCCTGACGAAGGGCTGCCCGCCCCTGACCCATTTCGCGACGCAAATTTCGTTCGAATAGCCCGGAGGTCTCGACGGTAGGAATTCCTGGACGCTCGTCGACTTTCACCCTCCGCCGTCTCGCCCCCTCTCCGCGCCCCGGGCCGTGTATTTAGATACACCTAGACCGCGGAGCAGATAACCGGAGTCTGCCGCGTTCCTCGTCTCGGCGAGGCGGGTGGAGTTCGAGGAGGAAGCGAGACGCGGAAATTCGAGATCGTCGAATCGTCGAATCAAAGGGGCCATATCTTGCGGCCTCGATCGCTATCAAAGGCTTTATCACCGCGCCGCGGTTCGCATGATAACGGGTTTACCGTTTGACTGCGAGTCGATCCAAGTTGTATGTGGGTTAAGTTTCCAATTCCGCGGCTGGTAAATCAGAAACTTCCACCCCCTGCTTCCGTCTTTGCCTTCGGGGCTCCGCCGGTGGCTGGATATTTAGTCTAATTATTATTGAACTGTAACTGCGCACTTGGGGCCACGAGTTTCCCCGGAACTATCCTCGAGTTCCCGGCGTTTCTCGCGGATCCGCGTTCGCTCGTGTGAATTTACGTGTGTTTACACGGCGGCGGGGCCGGAGGCGGGCGAACCCGTCCCTGGCGATGCAGCTAGGCGCCCCAGTGAAATGTGTAATTACGGGATCAGACTATCGTAAATTCGTTTCACATCCACCGTTATGTCCGCTGGCTTTATGAACATGCAGCTGCTATCTTAGGATTAAGAATAATCCCCCTTTTCCCTTCAGGGCCTTACGGCGCAACGTCTACCCACGCGGAGCGCAGTCGTCGAAAGGAACAACGGAAATAATAATTCTCCGCGCGCATGGGATGCATATGCTGCTTTTACATATTACGCGATAATCATTCGTTTGCTCGGACAGAATTCAATTAACCTCCCTTTGTTCGCGGAGAGGCGTCGAACGGTCGCCCGGCGCCGACGAAAAATCCAAAGGACGATCGGATTTGCATAAAAGCGGCTGCCCTTTATCGCGAATTCCGCGCATTGAAAAAAACTGCCGCCGGGAACTCGATTACCGCCGGGGAATCGTTACACGCTGGCAATCGATCGTGTCGCTACCGGTGGCCCTTTTAAAACAATGCCATGGCCATCCCGCAGCTGCAAATACCTACAGAAGTAATCGGCAGTAGCCATTAGCAAACTGCGGCTTATCTTTCCCCCCCGATGAATCTTCGAACGGACTGTTGAATCCACGGATCTGTACGCGCCCTCGCGAACCGTTTCTCTGCTCGCCTGCGCCGCGTGAGACCAGGGTGCGTTCAACGAAGTCGATCGACTTCGAGCCCGGGGCGGTTCGTCGATAACGTTACTACCGCTTTAACGAAGGGGTTGCCGCGAAGGAATCACATTTTCCCTCCAGACGATGATTATTTAGATTATCCGCAATCGTCGAGTAATCTCTCCGCGCAAAGGACCCGGGCGCCGTGGTGCCTCGCAATCGCTTTGATGACATTCTGTCGTCCAAGTTGAATCCCCCCGGGCGGCGTTTCGTCTCTTACAGCGAAACGGTACGTCGCGGAGGTTGCGGCTGCAGGTCTGCCGGCGAATAAAAGCCGGAGCACGGCTCGATTAATTCTGGTTAGGATTTACGCGGAGCCGATCGACTGGAGCGGATCGTTTGTTTGCTTCTCGGGGCGGTTCGTGCTGAATATAGTATCGTAGATATTCCCGGATAGGCGGGGCATAAAATATCCGGACCATTAACTCCTGCGCATTAACAATGGCCATACTCGCGGTCGGTTGGAATGGATGATTGTCTCTGCGACAGCGATGGGACATACCGTAACTAATATCAGAAGCTTGGGTGATTCGTATAGTTCTCAGCGGTTGCGATGCTCCTTTGGCCCATTTTCAGCGTGGAATATTTCACCGAGACTTTTACCAAGACCCAAGGTAGTCCTACGCTATCGCGAACCGTTTCTTGGTGTCTCGGCGGAAGTCTACCAACAGACAAATGCGAATTTATATCGAACCGTGGCGCGGGCCGTCGCCGATATAGCGCGCTCCAAGAGGATCGTAAATTGGCGGATAATACCCGTTGCAGTCATAAAACATTTCTACACTTTAACGTCCGTCCGGAGAACGACAGCGGGGGGTCGTGTATGAGGCACGGCGAGCGGCTCATTCCCGCTTGGACGTTGAGAAATTAACGGCAGGCTTCCGGCTCGCAGCCGGCTTCCGGTGTCACCGGCGGGCCTCTCTGTTAAAAGCGAGAAACTTGCCGCGTCGCGCCGAATCAACGCCTCCGCGCGCTCAACGGAGCCGCCACCCTGCGCGATAAAACACTGGCGACGATGGCAGAAATGTCTGTATCGCGCGAAGAATGACGCGAAGTGGTACGCAAAGCGCGAAGTTAAACGTAGACGCTTCCGCAAAGTACGAATCTGAGAAGTCACGGATCTCCGTAGAAAACCGGGCAGAAACCGTCCTCAAAATTGTAGTATTTTAACCCCCTGTCAACTGCCCGAAGTCTCGTGGGGAAGGGAGGGTAATACCTGAGGATCTCCGCCTCGGAGGCACCGAGGCTGCGGTTAATCGTCGGACTGCAGGTGGCTAACTGGAAGCTCGAAGGTGTTCGAGGCGTTCTTCAGAAATAGTCGCTCCCACCAGCGGAACTAATTAATTCCAGGCGGACCGGGCAAATTGCGCGCGTATTTCTCGCGGGGCCACGTATAAATTGACGGGGAGGCGCGGGCGGAAGTTGGACTTCCTTGAAGTTCGCAGATTGCTCGCGAATCGTCGAAGTTTTTCCCGTGTTTGCTCGCCGGTAGTAAAGTCGAGGATTCTGAGGGGCCGGTCTGGTGCGCGGTGCAGCGAGCGGAATGCGAGAGGGGACAGAGAAATGTCCGCGACGGAGGCTCGAGAACATGATTCTTGGATTCGCTCGTGCGGAACAGATAGCCAGTACCGAAATCAGCCTCGTTACGAGATATACGAGCGTTGGAGGCGGACGGAGGCTAAACGAAAGGGAGACAGGGTACTTCGCGCGAGTACATGCATCGGTGGGTGTAGCTGGAGGAAAAAAGGGACGCAGTAGAATGGGGGATAGACGGGCCAATCGATATGCAGAGTTTTTCCCAATAAGACTGGAAAGGAGGTATTTTACTTCAGGTCGCTCGATCGCTGGCGCTCGGCTCTTTCCTCGAAGACGCTCGCCAGTGGGAAAGAAAGGTATAGGGACGGAGGAGCGTCCTTTTTCCAGTTACGTGTCCCCGTAGCGACGAGCCCGTCCCCGTATGCAAAAGATAGAACGTGCGCCGCAATCTGAACGAAATCTCGAAACGCAATTTCCTGGACAGCCGGCCGAACGGACGCCGCCGCGTCGCGACGCTGGTACACCGCCGACCGGCAGCATCGATCTCTGAGCAACGAATGCAGTTTTAATGACGCATCGATGCACCGGCAGCCACCTCCCCGCGGGACCCTGCCGGCCCTCACTCCTGTTTCGCGTCGCGCTTGGAAATTTGATTCGACTTCCTTTGGAGGAGGGCGCAGATCGGACAGGAACGTTGATAAATCATCGTCGGGGCTTTGAAGTATTTTTATCGAGGTGACAAACGAGGGGAAAGTTTGATCTCTCGAGGGCGATGCTCGCGCTTTGATTTTCCCTGCCTTCTTGGCTTCTGATTGCGGTTAGACTCGCAAATAGGTTATCGCGCACTTAGACCATCTTCCTGATAGACGTGTTTATGCGGTTCGGCTATTATCGGTCCAAAATAGTGGATTGAATTGACGAATGGATATTGGTTACGGAGCTGGATGAATTATGTGTAATGAGAAAATTGATTGCATCGACTTCGTCAAAGACGTCGATGCGAATATCTTTAGAAGTACGAAACGTCGTACTCGGGACCGTTGCAGTGTATTAAGTTCCATCAAGTGATTAATTCCCGTTCCAGTTCGAAGCGAAGAGCACAGCGATCGTTCATTGAACCGGTTCAGTTAACGGGGGTCGACGTAATTTTAGCCCCGCCGTCCATTTTCCGGCTGAAACTGTCCATCAGATGGTTCTGATGAGGCTATTGTTCGGCTAAGAGAAGATTTCATTCGTTACGTAACGTTAATCTATTCCACTGGAATTGCCGCACGTTCGCTTCGTGAATATCTATTCTTATCTATAACAGATCTGTCTCTAAAGGGCCAATTAGCCCTTGTCTTTGTTGCCTCCAAAGAAGCGTCACGTTTCACAGGAACATTAATTTCTATTTTCAGGTGAAAGTTATGTTGAAAGTGTCACCGGGGGAAGGAGGTAGCTTCTTCAACGCGGACAAGAGGAAAAAGCAGGTGACGCTGGTCGATCCAACAGCTGGACAGTCCTCTTTGGCGGAGGATCGCAGACCTACCGTGGCGGCGCCGAAAATGTTCGCCTTCGACGCGATATTTACCGAGGAAGACTCTCAGGTAAATACGACGATCCACTATCGACTCCCTTTTCCAGGATCCCACGTGTCCCTGATGATTCGCGACCATGGATTTTTACCGTAACCCCCCCGACTGTTTCACGCTTACTCGTTCAGTTCCTTAGAAAATTCAGCCCATCGTCGGTCTTTTCACTCTCCCCCTCGGCGAATCGTTTTTCCATAGTCCCTCGATACCTTCGCGATCCTCGAGGAGCACGGAACAGCCGGCGCTAGGTAGATAAATAGGGAAAGAGAGGAACTCCGCTGGAAGCTGAAGGGAGTGCGAGGGGCGGGGGAACGGTAGAAAGTCAGAACGTTGAAACGTCTACGTGCTCCGTCGTCGACTTACGTTCATCCTAGAGGCGCAGAAGACGTCCCTGCCGGGCGCATAACTAAACTAATTTCCCGACCTCTAAACTCCACCTCTCGACAGGAGAATCCAACCCCCCCCCTCCCCGGGCCCCACGCTCCCTCGGGCGAATGTTGCTTCTTGCCCCGTGACTTCTCCTCGGCGCGGAGGAAATCGAATCGGGCGTAGATAGTCGTGATTATTTTCGAATTTACGTAGCCGAGCCCACTCCCGAGGAGAATACTTACAATTCTTCCCCTTCGATTATCTATTCCATTATCTTCACCCCGCCGACTGACTCGAAAACTCTCCAAGATCTTGAAACGTTCCTCGTGTCCTCGGCTCCCTCGGTCTTGAGACAAGTTTCTCCATTCAAGGGACTCTCGCCGACGTCCCCGCTGGTAGACCGAAACGGCGGATCCAGTAGTTCAGTCAACGATAGCTCAGCCGGCAGCATTAACCCCGCTAATTGCCGTTTATCCCCACTAAATCATGGTTTCTTTCGAGAACCGCCGCTCACCCCGAGCACCGGCGCGGCATTCAGGTACAGATAGCAAGAGAATACCACTAGGTGCATCCATCCAGAGACGAGGGCCCCGATCGATCAGCGTCTCGCGTCTATCGGCGAGGCTCGCAGCCGCCGAGGCTCTTTTCTTCTCCTTACAGCGGCGAATTTTATTGCGTGGCATTGATGAACGACATCGACCGCGGAGAACGTCGTCGGGGACCGCGGAGCGTGGTTACGATATCGCGGTGTACACACAGTACGTATACGTGCACCGAGATATTTCGGTGCTCTCCGGGGACATTATCGAGCGTCGGATTCAAATGAGCCCGGAGCTACTCGGTTTTCCCGGCTGTTCCACTCCCCGGCCCCCTCCCCTCGCCGCTCTGCCCTCGCCTCTCTATCGTACGCTGGCTACCAGTCCTCTCCGGGGACCAGCCCTTCATTCCTACCACCCATCCGTCCTCGCTCGCCCCTTCTCCGGCCCTTTGACGCGCCTCGTACCCCGATCCGTCTGTGTTTAGAAGAACCATAGAAACCAATCGATTGATTCCATCAAATGTCCGCGTCGGCCGCGAGGATTGTCATCAAAAGTCACAATGGCCCCGCTCCTTTTCTTCCCTTTTCCCCTGCCATGCGTCGGCCGTGCACGCGCCGAGGCCCGTGCGCTCCCTGTCGGATCGCTTCCGGACCGGCCGAACTTCAGAATCGATGGAGGGACACCGCGCCGCGGCCCCACAGAGAAAAGAGCCCGGCAGAATGCGCCCGACCCGTGTCCTGGGGGACGTTCCACGTCCTCGCCGAGCCCAGCCGTCCAACGCAGAGCTGCGTGAATATTTTAAGGACGCCGCCGACCGATCCCGCCCGAAAGTGGTCCATCTTTAACCAGCGTCCTCCCTCGGTCTTTCAATTCATTCGGTTCGCTTGTCGCGGCTCGTGGACGTCGTAAACCGCAGGACCGCGACGTTCCTGCCACTCGAGTTCACTTTAATCTTGGACAGGGGATCGATACGATCTTCGATCCATTGATTCTCCCCTTAATGCTTCATTTGAATGCTCACGGGGATTGTCAACGCCGCGTTGCGGCCAGTGCGCGCGAGCCGTTTCGGTGACGTTGTTCCGGTAACGTATAGAACGCGACCGCGACGAAAAATCGCCTCGCCAGCGTGGAATTACACAGCGCGCACGCGGCAAATGTAATTCAGCACGGTTGCAATTCCGATTCACCGATAATCTTCGGCCAGCGGATACCTTTGCTACCTGAGTCCGCAAATACGCGAACCCCGAATACGGCTGACCGCTGTGTGGAGAAGCATCCCGATGTGACGCGCAAACAGACCGCGTCAGATTGATTATGGGTCAGTCGAAAATTAACGTGGCCGGTAATGGCCATTGGCCATTTAGCGCAGAGGCGGCCCTTCGACATTCGCTGCGCGAGGATCGAACGCGAAATATCGTTGGCGATTCTCGTCGCGGCTCTCATAGGGTTCCAGCGATTTACGCGTCACCGTGTCGCGCAGCGTATTTAAAAGATTTTTAAATGATTTTATTCAGCTTCGATTCTCTGTTTATTGCATGTTTGGTTCAAATCTAGAAACTCAATTTTAACTGGCTTCCAACTATCCAATAGACTTGAAACTTTGTAGAAAAACACAAATAAAAGTTAGACACTAAAAGTAAGTAATAAAAAAAATACATATGCAAAAAAGTTTTATGTTAAATGATTTTATTTTGAAATGCCCTAAAAATTAAAAAATAATTCTAATCTTGTACTGCAATTTCGAATTTTATTTTGAAATGCCCTAAAAATTAAAAAATAATTCTATTATGTTACTACAATTTCGAATTTTATTTTGAAATGCCCTAAAAATTAAAAAATAATTCTAATCTTGTACTACAATTTCGAATTTTATTTTGAAATGCCCTAAAAATTAAAAAATAATTCTATTCTTGTACTACAATTTCGATGGTGATATGTCACTTTAAGTAAAATCGTGGGGCAGGATATCTCATAACAAATTCATTTCAACGCTTGATGCTGTATTAAATTGATTCATACCCTGCTATGAAATATCCTGCCCCCGATATTACTTAAAGTGACACATCACTATCGAAATTGCAATACAAGAAAATAATTATGTTTTAGTTTTGAGTACATTTTAAATAAAATCGTTTAACTTAAATTTTCTTTATGTATATTTTTGGGGTTACGGGAACAGACGAGACGATCAAGGTCTGTCTACATGGTGAGAAAGAAATCTAGTTTCCCCTTTTCAGGCAAATAAAAGGGAAAAGTGTTTCGAGGAATTCCAGCGAGGCGGGAAGCGAATTACAATGGGAAGGAAATTCACCGCAAGCGAGAGCCAACGTTACGTCGACTAAGCGTCGGCCGAATCTTCGATAAATTCGTAATATCGCTGGCTGTCAGGGCCATTCATCCCCGCGGAATCGAGCTACGGGCATTACGTAAGAATAGACACGTACACAGGTTGCGGGGGGCGTGCGCCCGTGGGCTGCTTCACGCTCGCTCCGAAGTTTATTTCCGCGAGAGACACCCGACGGGAAGACAGGGGTTGGATGGAAGAAAGGGCAACGCCTCCGAGGGAAATGTCTTTGAAGTTCCAATTTGTTCGATGCCCTTTTCCACGCCTGGCTCGGCGCGTCGCTGCGCGAGCAATTTTCGGTGTAGCTTACGGTGGTGCACCGGCAATTTGCCAAGCGCAATACCGCGAGCCCGCGGCCGAAAATACTTCCGGCACAATTTTCCAAATCGAATTACGCCTCTCCGCGCCGGACCTTATCTCCCAGCGATCGGTTCCCGGCAGTAATCGGATAAAGGAAGGAAGGTTTTTCCACCGGCCAGACGAACGTACTCGAAACAATTCGAAATTCTCCCCCGTGGCTCGTCGAAATTTTCAGCAACCCAACGCACCGCCGCCGAGGCGGATAAAACGTATCGTGGGATTGCTAGCTCGGCAAAGTTAACTTCCAGCTGTTCGTTACCGGATTTCGTGCGAGCTTCCGCAGGATTTCCAGGAGGCATTCCGCTCATTTTCGGCACAAGTCTTCGCTGAATCGATGAGTCTTCTATTTTTCAAACCGTTCCCCTCGTCACGCTTTTTCTACGCAACCTGGCAGCTTAGTCCTTTAACGAAGCTCTCCGATAATCGAGGCTTGATTGCGTCTGTAGATGAAACGAGGTGTCCAGTGTCCACTAAATTAAATCCGTGATAGTTATCCGTGAGCGTGGCGCGGGAAGAAAAGCTGTCGATCTCAGGCGTCCCGCGGAAGAACCCAAAGTGTCCTCGAGCAGCGGCTCCGTGGGCCCCGGTGTGCAAATGAAACCTGGCCAAATTAATTGAACATCCATCTCAATTACGCCGCTGCGTACGTGAATACCTACGTAGACGGGTCCCCGTTCTCGAGATCTTACGCGTGTGTACACCGCATATATAGCGGTTGGTCGTCGACAATTCTATCCCAGCGGACGATCCAGCCGGACAATGCATCCTGGACGGAATAATTCACTGGTGCCATTATGGCCGGTCCAGGACAAGGGCTTTATTATTGACTTACGACTAATAGTCACGCTGTGGATTACGCGCGGCGTCTACGCCGCGCTGTACGCGCGTGCGCTCGCGCCTTCTCTTTCCCTTTCGCTCCACCGATCCGTTTTACCTACCCTCTTCCTTCCCCTCTCAGTTACAGAGTGCAGGCCTGCTCTCTCGTTCTCCCCGCGGCCGCTGGTTCCGCTCTCTCCTGGCGTGCCTTCGATCTATTGCTCATTTCCACGGCAAATGCTGATCGAATGGGCCCCGTTGCGACGCTTGGAATATTCACGGTGCCGTAGCTTCTATCTCCCCGCCGCGGGTTTCCGGTGTCCCGACGAAAATGGATCGGCTGTTCACCCCCGCGCAGACAGGATTGGCCCGACGGAAGCGTCGTATCGGTGGATTTCTTATCGAGTCGCCATCCAAAGCCGACGGGTTCTTATTAAGAGGAAAGGAATCTCCCGGCGGTTCCTCCGATACTTTACGCTCGGCGGTATTCTAATTTGCGGGTCGATTCGATTACGACGATTAACGAAAAATTGTGCTCAGCCCTTCTCGCGATGGGATTAAAATGGAGGGGCGCGCTTTAGGGGGGATCGATCGGGAAGAGTACCAAGTTCCTTCGCCCTTTGATCAAGAGAAGCTTGCGTTCAGGCTTCCTAGATTAGTTCGATAGCTACGACGATTCTGGTGTACTGATGAATGATAGGGAATTGGTCCTTTTCCCATTACCTTCTGTGTACTGCTCTTTGAAAAGGATCGCGAGACGATCGAGCGCGTCTGGAGGTTAGAAAAATGCACGTGGCAGGCCCTCGACATGATCGTCCAGATCAGTCTAACGAATAAGCAGCGCCGGATAGGGGTTGATAGCGGCGATCCACGGCAGACGTGCGGTAATCTGTAAACCAATCATACGGGCCCGTGGAACGGATCCACCCCAATTGGCCGCATCTATATTCCTTGATCTGTCCGGGCCGGATCTTCGCGTAGTCCGCTCGAGCGACGCATTTCCATATTACCGTAAGATTAATTCGGCTCATGACTGCGGGTACATCAAGGGCTGACGAAGTTTGGCAGGTGTCTATCGCGCGTCCGTCGCTCCGACAGCGCAAGACGTTTATCTTCCAGGTATTACCGCATAATTCCCATCGCATTTCCCTATCCCCGAATCACCCCTCGCGTAACGCGCGCTTTAAATCGTTAGGGAGTCATTAAAAAAGCGGAAAGCTGCTGTTTCAATTTCCCCGGTCGGCTCAGAGCGCTTTTTAATTATTTTTAACAACCGTCGTTTTCAAGCAGCCCGAAACTCGAACGAAGGAGAGGAAAAAAAAATAAACGAAAAGGGGGTGTGCGCGGGAGGAGCGAGGCCGGAAGAGGGTTGTCGGCGCGGGGCGCGGATAGTGTTACTAACGATTTCGATTTCGCATCGCTCAAACCGACCGCGTTGGATTTCGCGGATGCTTTTTTGATCCGGCGAGCCGGCCGACGTTATCTGCCGGTGGAGGGTTGGGGGATCGGTTCAGGGGCGGGGGTGACGCGAGGGTGCTCTCACTTGCTCCCCAGGCGCCAATGACGCCAATCTCCCGTGTAAATCGCGACATATTTCACCAGCTGCCGCGGGGTAGGGGTCGCAACGGTGAACATCCCATACCTCCCCTCCACCCCAGCCATTCTCACCCCGGCGAGCTCCCGATCGGCCTTGCCGCGTTACTTTGAAAACGCGTCGGGGATGGGATAAAAAGTTCCTCGCCTCGTTATCCCGCGAGTTATCGCGTAACACCGAGCTACCCAGAGAAGTCGACGGGCTGTAAATTCCGCGTCGAACGCGATCTAGGTATGTCGGCGAGGAGAGGCCTCGAACGCGCCTATCGATCTCCATAGGGTAATTCTGTGGGGAACAGCGATAGGGTAGATCGGTGTTTAAAGGATAGAAAACTCTTGCACGATGAAGCTACTCCGACCACATTTTCCTCCCACTTTTCAATACTTCGCGCGCACGTCCACTTCTCTCCGCTGGTTTTTTCAACAGTGAAACGCGCTCCGCTCGCTGGAACGCCGCGGAATTTCATTCGAATACTCTGCCAGACTATCTCGCTGGCCGGCGTGCTCGCGCGAATATTTTCGCTGTCGATCGAGCCCGGTTCGATCGGAATTTATTTATAAGCGAGTAAGTCGTCGAACGGATCACGGTGCGCTGCACAAAAACCGGATGTCACGCATATGGCGACGCAATTTTCGGAATTATCGGCTCGTGAACGCCGAGCTTTCTGCGCGTACACGCATCGCCGATCGTAGACACGCGCGCGCGTTGCCGGTGCAGGCCGGGAGTCGGGGGCGCGAAAGCACCCCCTCGGGCCAGTTTGTTTTCGATACGGTTTTCATCGAGCGACGTCGCGCCGCTGAAACGCGCCCGGCCGCGTTCAACATGCAAATGCGACCTTTCTTCGTGTTCCCCACTCTTTCCACGACCATCCAGCGCTTTGTAGAGGAGCGCTGAGGTGGCGCTCGATTATCGTAACCGCGCCACTTACGCGTGACGCTGCAATTGCTTAACGTCTGTCAGGGGTGACGTCCAGCTTATCGAGATGGCTGCTTTGTTACGGCGCGGTGGCGAATTTGCACGTCGTGTATCGACAATCTTGAATTTCTCAACGAGCCACTCCCGTAAAGGGAAATGGGAACGGTAAACCTCGATACTTAAAACTGAACCGCAACTCTTGCCGAGTTTCCTCCTGGCTCTTAGCAACTTTCCCCGTGAAAGTCCGAACCTTTCGCCTGCCTTTGTACTCCGTCGTGCTCCTAGGTTACAAAGGATAGTTGCAATTGACCTCGCTCTCCAAGGCAAGAGCAAAGCGTGCGTTCACTGCACCGGACAAGGTGTGTCCCCCTCTTGAGTTCCCGCGTCTCCTGCGGTTCCAAGAGAAAGGAATAACGCGTTCCAAAGGGCTCTAAGTAACGAGCCCGTGAAAGCGCCAGAGGTTCAAGAAAATGGAGACCAGCGACACCTGTTTCGTTCACTTGGGCGTAGCGGCGGGCGAGGAGGGCATCTGGAAACTTGCGAATTAAGTGATCGTCTAAAGGGGGTCATTCGATTATTTCCTGCCATTAAAAGGGTCCCGTCTTCCGCGCCCATCCTTCGCGGCTCCCCATTCCGGGAGAGCTCCCCGCAGTCTTCTTTCCCAACTTTCTAACACGAGTTTTACATTTCGGTTTCGCGAGAGGTGGGAGGAGGGTCAGGAGAGGCTCGGGGGTTCCGCGAAGTGAAAGAGAAGACGCGTGCAGGCTTCCCAGCAACTTCTTCTGCGCCGAGGAGGGAGGTTGTCTTGGGCCACGGGCATCGGCCCCGGCCCCATCCGTCCCTTGGCTTTCACCCTCGGTGTCATTGGTATTCCACGCGGCCCCGCCAATATTGCGTTACTAGAACGCGTCCTGCAAGCGGAATTGAAGCGGCGCGGGCCACGATGACACCTAGGCGGCGCTGCGTGGCTTGTAAGTCACACCGCCACGGCTATACGGCTCCCTTTTAATTTACACCCTGCCCGAAATTAATGTCCCCCCCCCCCTCAGGGCCGTAATTGAGACGGCCTGGTCCATGCTCGATTTTTTTCAATCCGCCCGGACGAGCCGGCGTTCCTCTATCGCTCCTTCAATTCCGTCGACCCTCGTCCCACGAGCTGGGACTTTGTGCCTCGAATTCTTCGGCTCGTTTTCTTAAGTGCTTCTTCTGCACGACCACTCTTTCTCTTTGGCTCGAATGTCTCCCAGGAAATTTTTTCTCCGATCGTATCGGAGCTGCAGGTTTGCAAAGTGCCACCAGGCGCGAGGACGATTTGCAGATTGTAATTATTCGATGATTCGACGGAGATAGGATTCTGTCAGAAAAGGTTTTTAAAAACTGCAGAATTAAATTCCCCGCGGCAAAATTCAGTGCACGTTGCAATGTTCGACAAGGCGTGTTTCATTTACGAATTCTTTATGGAACGAGTCGAACCCGCCTCCCCCGAGCAGGGTCAAAAACGGAATTTGAATTGGACGCATTATCAGCCGACGGATCCCCACTGCGAAAGGGATGCCGGCCGCGCGGAGGGCGGCGAACCCTTCGCTCCTCTCGATTCCAGGAGCCGCGGAATCAAGTGTTTGAGATTATGACGGAGGCTTCGGTCACGTATTTCATTAACCGTGATGCCGTCGGTTCCGTGGCCTCGTGGGGGAGGCCGGGCGGGGATCTCTCGAGGGTGTAGGTAGCCGCGAAATATGTTTGCTTTGCGTTACATCCCCCCGGGATGATCCCGTTATAATTATGAATGTCCCTGTTGTACCGCGAACGAGCACCAGCAGTTCTTCGCCTCTTTCGACTCTGTTAATCTCGCCCGTGGAGTTAGGACTGCTGCTGTTCACCAGCATTCGCGATGAATTCACCCCCCTCCCGACCAGTCGTGCCGCGATTAAAGCGGATAAAACGTTTCCGCGGGAAACAGAAATACACCGCTTCGAGTGTATCGAGGAGATTCGTTCCTCGGCTCGGGCCGCTTTGAAACGAGCAACGACAGATTGGAATTACCATATTGGAAGAGGTAGTGGACTCCTTATTTCCGTTTTCTTTCGCGACGGGAGGAGAGGCAAAGAAAAACCCGAACGGCTTCCACTCTATCCAAATCGCTCGCTATCCGTGGGATTCTTCTCTCGCCCTGGCCTTGCGTTCCCGAGTAACTGTCTCCTGCCTCTTCATCCCCTTCAACCTCGAGCGTTCTCTCTCTCTACCCCCCCCCCCTCGTCGCCCAGCTTTCATCTCCCCTTTCCCATCTCGGGCCTCGAGATTCATCCGATTCTCGTCCACGAAGATTTCAATCTTGTTTGGTCGAGGTATCGACACGTCCTCATCTTCCTCTCGATATTCCCGTGCAACCCTCGTCTCCCTCGCACTCGTTGTCTCCCTTCGCCCCCATCCGGTCGCGGAACGCTTGCTAACCCTTGCGGGAGCGAAAGAGGACGGTCGATGTCTACATCGATCGGTCAGAACGAATCGCGTGCAGGCTCCAAAGAAATTCCCTGTCGCTTCCGCAGGAAATTCGTGGAACCCCCGGAACGTGCGACCCTCCGCCGATTTCCACCCTCTACCCCTGGCTCTCCCCGTAATTCTCTCATCCACGGGCATCGAAAGCGTCGCGGTATCGAAAATCACGGCGCCGTCGACCGCTCGCGAGACCTTCATGTATATAACCGCGAGAACACATCAGGGATGGAGGGGGAAGAATGGCGGAGCGAACCCCTTAAGATCTCGTGGTCTTTCTCGGCTCTGGAAAAGGACTTTTCCAGTCTATGAATATATTAAAAGCAAACAAAGCCGCTCCTCCCGTAATCCTCGCCTCCTTTTCTCTATCCTTCTTCTCTCGCGCCGGAGGAACGTTACGCGCGTTTATTAAACCGTCCGACAAACGCTTTCTTAAGCACTTTAAAGTTAAGCTCCATCGTTACCCTCGAATGTCCTGACGTTCCGTCTCCTCCTTTCGCCGGATGAAACCTGCCCGTCTCTTAGCGCGACGATGAGGAGCAATTAAAATCGCGTCCATCGTGCTCCACAAACGCTGCTCGTTTTCGTCGGCCCGTTCCTCGACGCGCTTACTTAGAGGGCCATGATTAAACTTTGAATTTGAGATTCCCCTAAACCTCCCTGTTGCGCTGGTCGTCTAATATATTCTGTATCTTTTCCAGACTGAAATCTGCTCGAGCGCCCTGACGGACGTGATCCACGCGGTGATCAATGGGACCGATGGTTGCCTCTTTTGCTTCGGACATGCAGGCTTGGGTGAGTTCTCGAACCCACGAACAGCCACAGTAGTGAACCACTCATATGCCTATTACGTCTCTGGAGGATCTCGCGTAAACAGATGCCTGCATGCACGTCGAGAATTCAATCGGGACTGTCGAGCATCGAGGTTCGACGTGCCGGACAAAAAACAGGATAAGATTTTTCCTGCTTGCTACGCGATGGGGGGACGACGACGTCCCTGTCCTTTCCCCTGGCATTGTTCGACGAAGTTCAACGACCCAGTAGACAAAACGCTATTGTTTCCGCCGTGAGGAACTCATCCGAGCCGAGCGTGGAAATAATTACATGAAATAGAAATTCCTCCAAGAATTCTCATCGTTCCTGTCGTCCTATTGCGCTCCTTTTCTGCGCGATCGTTGATGCAATGAGAGGTGATCTTGTAGAGATGAAATAGTTATATTTATATTTCCCATACAAATTTCTCCGCTGTGATCCTGATTGTGCTAACCACGCAGGATACGCTTTGGAATACTAGGGTAAATCCGGGTGACGCGGTCGGATCGGAGAGTTGGTCGAATCGCTATATTTCAGACTCTGTACGTAAAGATGCGTTAAAGTGCAGACCAATTACTTCTCTAGAAGCCAAACAGTTGAATGAATAGCGTAATTTCGCTTCCTTCTGTGTGTTTTCTGGATTTATAGGCTTTAAAATGTAAATTGGTGTTACATTTAACCTCTTTTGTCGAACAGCGGTTGTACAGAATCGTATTTAAAATATACTTCTAAGTTTATTTTCGTTTAATATTTTGGATAATAAGATAGCAGAGACATCGAGGGACAATGCAGCTAAAATATTTGGCCATATTAACTCTTTCTCTCAAAGCTAACGAGAAGACCATCTCTCGCTGCAGAAAGGAGGGGTGGTCGAGTTATGATTTTTTTATTAGTTTCTTATTTTTTATTATTGTTTTATTATTATTTTCGTCTATTTAGTTTATTTATTCACTTTTGTATTAATTTGCCTTGCTAATCGCCAGTAGGTAGTTCACTTTTTGTTTGATGTGTCCTTTACTTGTTTAGCGTAAACAAATTAAATATCAATGAATCTGTAGTTGTATTCACTCGTAAATAATTTTGCTTTATCCTTGATTAATTTTCCACGAATAATTATGTCAGTGGTCTCTGCCAACGACGAAAACCGTTTCTCCCGGCACCTAGGGAGAGGTGGTCAGACGTCATGACTTCAGTTTTCAACCCGATTTACAGTAAATATTGTCTTAAAGCAAATATCGACCAGTTTTTCTGAATCAGCATAAAATTCTGATCATATAGGTTTGTTTTGATAAAATAAGTAATGTCTATATTAGTTTTAATAGCCATTTTAAATTTGGTCGACCGCGTCACCCGGGTTTACCCTATATGGGTCTTCAAAATCGAGTTCATCATTCGACAGGTGGAAAGTGGACGATGTTGATTTCTTATTTGTACGTTTCCTTCGCCCAGCCGTAGGACCCTTTACGCTCGTTTGCCGCTCGCTTTTCATCGTTCTCCAGGAAGCTAAGCGGGGAACACGGCCCGGCGAGACGCGAGAGTTGTTTTACATTTTAAGTAGTGATATCGAGTTTGCATGCAAATGCATGATTATGCGGGGAAACCGAGGGGAAGGAAGGTTTTCTCGGCTGGTAATGCCGGGCGAAGGATGGATCGGAGGCAGCGTTCTGCGGCTGTGGAAAATGGACGAGGAGCGAAGAGAGGGTCGGGGGACGGGAGAACGAAAAGGTGGAGCCGAAAGGAAACGAGATAATGTATGCTACTGGGGCACGCTCTTCGTCCACCGTTCCACCTCTCCAATCTTAACGCACGCCAGAGATTATCTTCGCCCCGACTTGCTTCACTTTCAGCGGGGATAATTTCCGTCCTGACGAATTTACGGGGAGTTCAGCGAGGAGGACGATTAAACTTTGCTGTTTCCCGCTCTGTGCAATCTACGTCGGCCGCAAAGAACGCCAGGAGGACCACTCAAATTCTCGAGTCAATCGTTATTAGAGGGCAGGGTGGTTTCTGGGGCGTCAGCTTTTCTCGGAAAAAGGAATTCAATCGAGACCAGGAGGTACAGAGGGGGAGAAGTACGCCGGTAACAGCGTTTCCTTAGCCTGCATCGAATTCCTTTAACGCGAGCAGGAGGGTGTAGCTGCGAGACGAAATCGTGCCACGATCCTTCGAGCGCTCTCCGAGTTTCGAGGAATCGAGTGAAATTTACCGCGAGGGAAAAATCAATAAGGAGGGCCGCGAGGAAGATAAAGAGGGAAGTTGAGCGCAGCAACGGTGGGAGATAAGAGTCTACAGGGCTAAGATAAAGAAAGGCGGGAGAAGAAAGACGTGGAAGGAAGCCGAACGAACTTTCATCCCCTGCGCGCCACCGGCGCGGTGCGGCGCGGCGGAGATACTTGAGGCGAGTCCGCGAGCAAACTGCTTTTGATCATCGCTACGACAACGCACTTTTCTCCCCTTCTCTTCTCCCTCTCTGTGTCACTCTTCCCTCTGTTCCCCTTTCTTTGTAGCCCGTCTCCCCTAACTCTTTACCTCGCCGCTCGCAGCTGCTTTGACACAGAGAGGACGCGGCGAACGCGGGACAATAGGATAGATATAGTAGAAGAGAGAGGTTCGAAAGAAGCCCACGCAGCGCGGAAACGATCGAACGAGCCCCGACGATCTTAACGCGCCTCGCATCGTCGGATCGTTTATCCGTTCTTTCGCGTGGCACGAGAAGAAGGAGGCCTCGCAAGATCGACTGCCGACACGAGTGGGCGAGCAAGAAAGCAACGAAAGAAACGGAAGAAACGACAGTAGCAGCTTGGGCTCCCTTTCAGAGCGACGGGATTTGTCGTACAGAAAATTATAACGGGTGGCAAGGAAGGGCGAAGGAAGCGCGGTGCCTGCATGCAAGCCAGACAATGAAGCCTTTTGTACTTTGTAACGCGGTGCTAATTACTCCGCATCAGCCGCGACCCTTAACGTACACGCTGTCGAATCCCCTTTTTACAGCGAGAAACCACTGAGAAAGCAGATTAACCAACAGAAGGTGGAGACAGAACACGCTCTCCCGCTACTCATCCCCACCCACCGCCTCCTTCACTCCTCTTTGAGATGCAAATACTCGCGATAATTATACCGAGGACGATGATTCGCGCAAGTTTTTCGCGCGGTCGCCGATCGACATCCAGGAGCGAAGAAACGCAGCCTGGAATTGTACTGCCGCGAAGTTCCCTGGTTTCCCTTTGAAGTGTAAATCCCCGAAGCGAAATCGATACCGTTCAGTCGGCCAATAGGGGTTCGTTTTCGCAATCATTTTTCCTCTTTTCTCTACCACTCTTCTTCCCTCTCCATTTTTTTTTCATCCTTTTTAATTCAGTTTCACCGTCCATTTCGAGGCCTTTCCCTCGGTGCTCGATCTCGCGGAATCGACGAGACGTGAACGACCGCGGGGGTTGCTCACGGATCTCGATTCCCGTTGCGTTCGCGCAATCGACGGGACGAGGCACGGTTCCGTTGCTCGCGGAAAGGGTGAACTCGAGGGGAATTCCAATCGGCAGATGCATCGGCTTTAAAGCGCTCCTACGCGGAGCAGAGTTTTTTTCTGCGACGCCGTTTCCTGAGAACGTTTCTCGTGACTTGTCGTGGAATTTGTCCGCGTGAGTCGACAGCTCGCGTGTACGCGTACTTGATCGATACGATTATTCAGAGAGTTGGCGCAAAAACACTGCGCTCCGCCAGGAGAAATGAATTCGTATCCTGGACGCCTTTTTCCCGGCTTTCTAATTAAATAACAACATAATTCAACGTCTCGCGTTGAAACAATTAAACAACGTTTAAGATTCAGCGACGGCTGCCGCTGCTTTCCCATTATTTCACCGTTGCCGCCAGACCTCGACCCTCCCTCGAATTCTTACGCCTTTCACTTTCACTCTTCCTCTCCCTTTCCTTCGGGGCGAAGGCTCTCCATCCTATTGTTTTACGATTTTAATAAGACTCTTTCGTTTCCCTATCAATAATATCCCGATCTCTCGCCTTTTTCTGCGCGAACCCCCAAGTTTCCACCCCTCGCGAACAAAGTTGCGGCCAGATGGTAGCGTAACGGCGACACAATTTTTCTTTCGCTCCTTAACTGGTAGGGGAGAGTGGCAATTACTAATATAGTTCGCGACAATTTCTCATTATCCAGAGAAACAATGGAAAATTGCCTTGGAAACGTATAACTGACGATAATTAGCGACACGCGCACCGACATATCGTATTCCCGTTCAATTTACCCAGGCATCTCCAACTGTACACAGAATTAAGTAGTACAACGCCGCTATGGTCAAACGCTTGGAGCCCTGGCTCACGTACGCGCTGTAACCATCGATTGACCTATTCCCCCGCGTTTCCGCGTCCCAAACCACTTTTCACCAGACACCAAGTAGTAACGCAATGTCATAGCCAGCCCAGCGAGGCGGCACCGCAACGGGCGGGCGCGCGCTTCCCTCGAAAAGCTGTGCCGCGCCGTGAAATTTCCGTTGCATAAACAACGACGGCTGTTAACGCATAAACGTCAAGCCACGCGCCAGTCTCGATTACATCCATTTCACCCGTCACCGGCCCGAGCCGCGGACTTGTAACGTAACCGAATTAATCAGTTCCAATCTATCCCTGGCGTGTAAATTAGATTCAGCACCCGCCCACCCCCGCTCCCTCCCTCCAACCCACCGACGGGCGTCGTTGCGCGTTGTAACGATGATCGAGCGTTTATCGCGGCGAGAGTTGGCGCGCGTCGACCACCGCGCGCCCATCGTCCACGGTAAATAGTAAACAAATTAATTGTCGCGTGCCGGGGCTACAAATCAGGCGAGACGCGGGATTTGATGATTCGAGAGCATGCGGATTTACCGTCTGCCTCGACGGCGGATTTTCAAAGGCACCCGCCGCGGATCGATCCGGCCCTGGTGGCACACACGGTCGGGTAACGCGAGGGAAATCAATGATAAACGGCTGGGCCGTTTGTCTCGACGTGACGATGTAATCGAGGCCACGTTTCCTTCGTCGCGTCACTCGCGACTTCGCCGTGGACAGAATGGCATTAATCGAAGGACAGTTAAGGGGTTGTTTCACGATCTGGTAAATCGAGGCTGTCTTTTCCATTTTCCAGGTAAATCGCACACGATGCTGGGCACACCGGAGGCTGGACACACGCTGGGAGCGATTCCCTGCGCGATCGCCTGGCTGTTTCGCGGGATCGCCGAGCAACGGCAGAGGACGGGCGCCAGATTCAGCGTCAGGGTCAGTTGCGTGGAATTAACCACCGGGCAACAGCAGCTGAGAGACCTTCTCGCGGCCCACGCTAACGGTGAGTAAAAGCGCGGCTTGTTACTCCAAGGGTCGTAAAGAAAGTAACGTGGAGCAGAAGTTGCTTGAAAGAGTGATTTTAACGTCTGCCCGGTTGGAGAAGAGGCTCGACGCGGTGACGAGCAAGCGATTGGAAGCAGGCTGCCTCGGTTACAGATTACGCGTAATATTCGCGCCGTAATCGGAACGGCGCCCAAGTTTTCTCGTTTGAACGGCCGATCGAGATAGCATTGTGTTGCTCGCGCGTCGAAGAAACTTGAGTCGTAAGAAACACTTGTCTCGGCCGTCATCTTCCCCCCAGTTTTAAGGGCTTCCAAACCCCTGCGAGGCTCCTTCTTCTTGGACCAGCCTAAGATTCGCTCTAACCACGGGGCGAGAGGAGTGCTAGATGTATTTGCGGAGGGGTTGAAAGTTTCTCGGACGGTTCCCCACTCCGCGATAGGGTTGAACGTTTTCCGCAATTAATTCGATGCCGTGAACAATGCGGGCGAGTACAATCGTTTTGGATTAATTGGCGGAGAGCGCCGGGAACGACGAAGGGGTTGCGTCGTCTTGTGCTGCGCTGTCGACGCCGGTTGGAAGTCGTTTCTCGCGGTCAAGTGTTCTGAGCGCGAGGGGTTGCCCTCGAAATTGAAATGCGGATGCGAGTTCTAACGCAGAGTCCTCAGTTCTAAAGAATACCAGCAGGAAAGGAATTAGTCGCGTGGAAAATATCGATCCAGGGATGGTAAGATGCAAAGTGAATTTGGTGGACCAGGTTGGAAGCGACGTGGAGAAAATTGCATCGATAAAAGTGGCGGGATCCCGTGGACGGGAGCATGGTCACGGTTTTAAATGCACGGCGTATCCAATAAAACGAAAACTTGGGGACCGGGGGGAAATTACATTCAAAAATCGCGTGTTCCATTTGCTCGATACTTGAAGATGTCCCTCGGTCTGTGCTCGAGCATCCACGTCTTCGAGTCGGCAAGAATGCCCCGTAATAATGCGGTGGGCGGGGATCGGCCGAAAGCCACGAAGAATGAAATTTTCCTTCGTCTGTTTTTTTTTCTTTTGCGAACAGCCTGCTTCCGTCCTAGAGGCTCGCGGTTCTGAAGGATTCCGCGGGTAATATGCAGGAAACGGCACGGGGAATCGTCTTCGGCCGTCATTTGGTTTGGTCTTCACGGACCACCTCGTCCACTCGGTGGTCCGTAAAATTGACGGGTAAGATTATTTCTCCTTCTTCTCTTCCCCCCCTTTCCCCGCCCTGCCCTTCCACCCCCGCGACGTCCCCATTCGCCTTTCTCCCGTTGTTTCTCGTCTCGCGTGGAGTCTTCGCCAGAGGACCTCGCAGGACTAATAAGAAACCGAAGGGTGGAGCTTCTGCTATGGTGCACTTATGGGAACTCTCGACGAGCAGGGGTCAGGGAGACCACGAGCAAGTAGCTCCTCGACGATCTCTGAAAATTAACCTTGGACGGACACGCGCGCTCTCCTCTCCGCGATCATCCCTGGCGATCGTTGAACCTTTCGTATCGAAGGAGCAACGTATTTCCATATCGCCCGTTCAGAATAATTATTTTATGAAGCTTGTACTGTGCTATTCCAGGAAATACGCTAACCGAGCCGACTATCGCGGGAATGTATCTGGCTCCGTGGCATGGGGGTTTATGAGCTTCTCCCTCTTCTTTTTAAGGACGATCGAAAGTTATTGGGTAGTTTGCCGGACGTTGAAATTATCTGGGACTACGTTTATCCGGGCCGTTAAGCTCGAACTTTCAAATTAAAAAGTTACGGTGCACGGTGTGTGCATGCGTCGGGAAACAATTCACGGTGTACAATGTAACCGAAGTTATCGTGATCGTGCCGCGGGGAACGGATAAACGCGAGAGGGTCGTAATCTCAAAGGGTTTAGGATCGTTGTAAATTTTTCAGCTGACATTAACGGAGAAGTCGCGTGCCGCGCCTCAACGGCCGCGTCGAACCTAACGCCAGACTCTTTTCTTCCAGCGTTACTGTGATACTAGCCTATAAACTGATGCCAATTTTTTGCATATTTTGCATGCCTTTAACGGTACACCTGGCCCTACACTATAAAACGGGATCCTCGGAACTTTAAGCCTCGGTTTTGCAGCCCCCTTTTGAAACTGAGTCGATCGAACCAGGGGATGAATTTCCTTAGCTGGAGTTTCCCAGTTTCCCCTTTGCCGTTCGAAAAACACACACCTCTCCCCCCCAGCAAGTTTCACGGTGATCTTACTTTCGAAATGTGCTCGTACGGATCCAGCAAGCGGCCTCGACGAATACTCTTTCCGACTTCCCGAAACCCTAACTAATTAAGAAGCGGCGCAATTAATTTTCCAGCTTATTAAATAATTAACTCGTATCTCGAGCTCTGTCTCGGCCGCGTAAGCCTTCGCCTCTACCCTCGCTATCGCTTCGACTTTCCGTGTCTCTCGTTCTACCCAGGCCGGGAAGCCGAAAGCTCCAACGCTCCCCCCCTTCGCCTGCGCGCGACCTCCAACTTCGTCTTTTCTGCCGGGAACTCGATAATCCCGACCCTGGTAATTATTTAAAGTTTTCGACGGGTCCCAGGCAGAAACGGAATACCGTCTTTGCGGTAATTTACTTTTGTTCCTTCCGACCCCGGCCCACTTCGCCTACCCTTTAATTCCGTCAGCCCCCCCCCCCCCCGGATCGACTTCGATTCGCTGGAACGTTCGGGACAATTCCGCGCAGACGGGTTTCCCAAGGAAATCAGTTGTGTGCTTTACGAGAGTCAAGCCCCGCGTTGATCGATGCGGGAAACAGTACAGAGGATCAAGTCGGTATGCGGCACCGTATCCTCGCGAGAGGAAGAGCTCTGAAAAGCGGATCGCGTGTCGCGTGCATCTCAATGTTCCCCGGAGGGAAGGAAAATATTTTCCTCGAATATTTTCCGAGCCCGGCCCTCTCCCTCACGGCTACGCTGCAGCCTCGCAATAATTCTCATCGCGACTCGCGCCACGGTTATTGTTTTATACTTCCACGCCCGTTCCGCGCATAAAGCGGATAAGAAGGAAGATAAGGACGACGACGGGGAATAATGGCGGGGCGGACAAAAACGTCGTAGCTGCGACGTCACTGGAGCACGCGGCTTTTAACGTGTGCATTAAACGCGGACGGGAATGTTTCGCCCTTTTGTTTTGCAGAATGGTTAAAAGGGTTCGCAATCGATGGGAAATCGAAGGGAGGAATCCCGCCGCGGTGCGGAGGAATTTTTATTTGTTTCATTTCCCTCGGCGCTGGCTGGCACAACTGCGAGCAAATTTCCCTTTTCGCTCGTTCGCCGTCATTCAAACGATTATTTCCAATGATATTTTTATTTCTTTTACGGCCGCGGAGCGGTGGAAGGGGGCTCTCGTGCCGCGAAGAGGAGCTTCATTCGCAAATGTGCGAGAAATTTTACTGTTGTGTACATGAACGAGGAGCAGGGGGACAGTAGACCCTTCGATCCCGCGAATTATTTGTTAATATCCATTTTGTTTGCCGGCCCACCGAAACACTCGATTAAATAACCTCAAAGCCACATGTTTGCGTTTCCATACACGACGGAAAGTATACAGGATCGATACGAGGGGTTGGGGGATGTAACCGACGGTGCATCTGTGGCCGAACACGTCTCTGCTTCTACTTTCCCTCGAATAGTCGACTCCGGTCCCTTTATCGCTGCATTATTCGGTAAACTTTGTGCAACGATCGTTTAATTTCATTTCAGTGATGCTATTCGTTTCTGGACTCAAGGGACTCCTCCTTTTGACATTTAATCGTGACTTGAAATGGATCAGGCCTCTCAGGATGAAGATTTTAGATTTTCTTTTTTAAATAGTTCCACAGAGAAGACAATAATCTTTTAATCTTCGTGTGTATAAGCGTCCAGCTTGCATCGCATCTGTCTACGTCCTCGAAGAAGATTCGTCGGTTCATCGATCCTCTAATATACCACTCCTGTTCATTTCCTCGGAGTTCCCTCCCTTTTCTCATTGCCTGGTTGATTTTCTCTCTTTCTGGCTGACGGCGACCGAATCGTTTACCAGAGACAGTAACTTTTACGAGGGGATACGGCCCCGGGATCCGCCGTGCGGTAGGCAATTAAAGAAAACCGTCGTCTTACGTACCGGCTGGCTTCCGAGCAAATGGTAGCGAGCAATGGCCCATGCTCGGCCCCCTTTCGCGGGGAAGAGGAATCGGAGGTCATTTTGTTAACGACAGCTTTCCTCACTTCGTCACTTGAAAGTTTAATGACGCGAGGCCGCCTCCGTACCTCTCGGCCGGAAAGCAAACTGTTGGTTTACTCCGGCAATAAGTTTAAAACCACTGTAAAAGTGGAAGAGCCGGCAACATCTCCGGCACTGGTGCCCCCTAACATCGCTCTAGTCCTACGGTGCTATGTTTTTCTAATTTCTAACTTACGACTCGGCAGCTGAATATCACAGACACGCTGCCGCCAGCAAAGCCGTATTTTTCCAACATCAACGCTGCGCGCAATTAAAAACTCTGAAATGGAGGTGAAGGTGACTGGAGTTAAAATGCAGAAGCGAAGAGGTAGAGCTAGAAATTCCGCGGGCCCGAACGAAACGGCTGCCGTAAGCAGCGGAAGCGCAGCGGTAGGATCTTATGAAAGAATAACACGTGAAGTTAATTCTAATGGCGGTTCCGTGGATTAACAAGATAGCGGGGAACGTTGCTCGCTGGACGGTGTCTTTATTATCCCACCTGCCCTCCATTTCGCCAAGATTACGTTTAGTATGCCGCTGTTTGCGCGAAGAGGCATCGAGCCGCGATCGCCCCCCGCGCGTGTGTTAAGGAATATTCGGCACTCGGAGATAATTAAAGCACTCCCCGTTCCGACCGCCGGGACGCTGACGAGAAAAGGGGAGGCCGTAAGAGTCGCATAAAGGTGGCCGCATTGAGGGGTCGGAACAAGCAATAAGTCGTGGGTATTAAATTAAAGGCAGTTCGAGTTAAAAGTACCTACCGAGCAATTCATCCCCGCGAGCGTATAAATAAGGTGAACGGCTAAATGAGCATTCCCTCTGCTTATTACGGGCGGAAATGATTTATAGAAAACTTTCTACCCCGCCGCTTCACCCGGCCGGCGAAAAAATACGCGAAACGTGGCGTCTCCCTACGGATCCTCGAGTTATAGTCAAGACGGGCCGTGACTTTCACGGCGCGCGACGAATATTCGCAGCCGCTTATTACGAGGTTTTCCGTGGCTCCCTCCGGGTGCCCGGGATCTCGACGACCTACGACCTCCCCCGCAGGCCCCGCAGGGTCGTCTTAACGCCGGTGGTAAGCCTTCGCCCTCCCCCGTTCCGCCCCCGCGAGACCACCGAGCCGCTGGTCTTCGCGGAGCGCACTTATTTCGGCAAACGTACGGCCGCGTAAAGCACGTCTACCGCCACTCCCAGCACCGCCGACTGTTTCCACTTTAATACAGGATCCGGTGCGTTCGTTAATTTTCTTCCTTCTCCTCTTCGTTTCCTCTTTTCACCGCATAGCCAGCCACTGTCTGCGCGCCGCGACCCGCGCGCCCGATAGAATGAATACGGCGAGGTACAGCGCCTCGCGGGGTTACGGAAATACATAGACCCGTTCGAGTGGCGTGGGAAATGATATCCTTCGGGGTAGACACCCTCGAGTGTGTTAAACGTGTTAAATCAAGTCAGGTGTATCATGGTTTTTTTTTTGTCACAGGGATTCTGCACACCAGCTGCCGTTAAAGTTCAATGTTAAAGTTCGATAAAGCGGGAATGTTACGGGTAGGAGAAAGTAATGGTTACGCGCGAATGGAAATGCCAATGGCCGCTAGATCGTCGCCGGACGAATTACAGGGAAAAGCTGCGCGGCGCTGAGAAGCGATTATCGATCCCCCTCGGAAGCGAATTACCGTTTCCGGTGCAGCCGATCCGCGGCCGATACGGCGAGCAATGATTATCGTGGCTGCTGCCTTGCCGCGGGATGAAAAACAACGGCGAACAAGTGGGAAAATTGGAGCTCCGGTGGCTGTTCTTTTTTGGCGGAAGGTGATACTTGAAGTTCCCAGAGCGTCGGCTGCGATCACGATTACACCGTCTACGCTAGAAATTAATATGGTATTCCAGTTTGAGTTACGCGTCGCGGGTGAAGTTACACGCTAACTGCTGCGTGCTGGTCCGCTGCAAACTATGACGGAATGTGGACTATGATTAGAGACAGTTGATGAGAGGGAGCTGAAACTTGGCGCATGGTAACCCTGGAAGCTGAAGCGGAACGTTCGAAAGGGATATCAGATTCGCTCCAACCGCCTCATACAGTTTTTCATAGTTAAATCAATAATAAAGTCTCAATCATTCCCCCGCCGTTTTCTCCTCGATCTCGCTCTTCCCTTCGACCCCCCCTTTTCGGATTTCCCCGCTCGCTGGAATAGGCCATCGTTGGCGCTTAAATTCCATGCCTCTCTGGCCCAGAATGGCGCGTAGAACCGTTTCGAGGAATCTACGAGGCATTTGGGGAAACGGCCTCGCAGCCCCGCGTATACCCCGGTCATTCGAAAAAGCGGAAACAGATTTTTTTTACTGCCCTCCGACGGGCTCACCCTCGAGGGACGAGATTGGCCCGCGGATACGCGTGGCAGTATTCGAAACGCGTCGAAAAACGATTTATCCAACGGGGTGGTGTGCTCGACCCCTGCGCGGGATAGCACCGCGAGCAGGCTGCCCATAGGACGGATCGCTCCGAGCAGAAGCCGCATCCATTACGCCTCTATATGCCGGCAAGAGTCCTCTTCTCGCGGTGGATCATCTTTTTTATTTCCTCCGAGTTCCACCGGCAACGTTTGCGCCATCTCCAGCGAGCCTCTGTGACGCAGCGGGCGCAGATGCCGGCAATATTACTTTCTCTGGTCCCTTTTATGGATATTGCCACGCCTCAGCCGCGTTACACACCCGCGCGTGCTTGCGTGAACATTATTTTGCGTTCGTTAGACCCTATTGCCTCGGTGAATCGTCGTAGCTCCCTTCGGAGACCTGCCCACGACTATTTCTGTGGGTGTTTCCGCGAAAGCTTCGCGATTTGAGGAGAATCGGATGAGGTTATTGTAGAGTGAGAGATGGTAGGAGGAAGTAATGTAGCAGAGAAGCTGAAGGAGGGCTTAATCCGCAGGAGTTCTAGGTGTCTATTGTCTCGCGGTCGTTAAAAGTGTTGTAAAGTAGGAGCAGGCAATGGGGAATGATGTATCAGTGGCTCGGCAGTCTGTGTTCTTTACGACGTTGATAGAGGTACTAAGAAAGGCGAGTTCGCATCTTGCGGGACAGTAAAACGTTAATTGGCAATTTATCAAGGGGATTATCTAAGTGTCCTGGCACCATGAAGAAGGTTCACGGTAATCCGACCGTAGGAATTCACTAATGCGAGTACATAGCGGGGAAAATCGAATAACTCTCGACGGACAGTTTTGCGACATTGCGCGCTATCAGGAATTTAACAGTGGTCCATCAAAGAGCCAGGAATCACGGGGCTCTTCCAGCAGAAAACGGGCAAGATTTTTATGTCCCTGCCGTTTCACGGCGATAGACACGTAATATAACGATCGTTGCTTCTCCCGATATTCTTGCTCCTCCGTCGTTTCGCATCGAAAGCTTTTCCTAGGCCGCGCGCAATATGTCACCGGCGAGGCTGTACATAAAATACGGGGACGTTGGTTTACGAGGCGATCAGATGACGCGCGTATTATTCCGCGGACGGTTGCAAGCCTCTTTGGACAATGAAACTCTGCTCTCCTGGGAGGCACAGTTTCCTTCATCTCCGCAGAAACGTTGAATACAACTTCTCGCGGGAGGATCTACCCCCCAAGTTCCCGCGTCTACCTTTCACACTTTCAAGCTTTTGTAGAAATTTGACGGAAGCAGTAGAAAGTTTCAATTAAACCACCCAGACGCCCCGAAAGAAGTGTGAACCGACACGTAACTGGTGATTCGAGTCGCCTAGCGAAGTTCCTATCAAGAGGCGCGAATTTCCAAAGGAATACTTTGCAACTGGAAGAAGTACGCGTGATTCACGTGCACCTACGCGTGTCCACGCCTCGGCGAGAGCTTTAACGCTGCTTTTACGTTGATCACTATTTACAACTAAGGTCCCGCATTACGTTGATTATTCGCGCACCAGCCCGTGGCCATTGTACACGCCAGTCAGCGTGATAGCCCGTGATAACACGCCCGTGATATCTCCGGGGCGCGTATCGTTTCGACGTTTTATCGTCGTCGTAATTCAGGCTGAGACGCTCCGCGGATATTCCGAGAGCAGGCGGGGCCGATTTACGGTCCTGGCCGGCGGCCACCTGCATCGCCCTGTCCATCCCTCGCTGGATATTATTTTTCCCGGGAATAATAGAATCAAATGACGAGTCCGGGGGGTCGGACGTGACTTATGCGCCCCGCATTGTGCACGAAATCGCGTATGGAATGCTCTGCTCGACCCTATTTCGCGATATATCCGTGAATGTTGCGAGGGAAGTGCACGACGCTCGAGTTACAAACTTGTCTAACATTCTGAGGTGTACTATGTAGTCGAAATCCCGTGGGAAACCGTGAGTGGGAACTCTCGAAATTCAGATAAATACCACGTACCTATGTTCGACTGTCTGAGAAATCTTAGCTTGCGCTAAAGTAACTCGATGCGATCGAAGTCAACTTCATTTCGGCTACTTGATGCAAGAGCAATAATCTTGCGATGCGATCTCTGCTTACGTACTGATATATTTGTACTAATTACGTGTCGTCCGCAGGGGAATCGTGCAACGTGATTTGCCGTGGCTCTTTGTTCCCAGATTCCGAGCAGTCGCCGGCTGTGTACTTGAGGGACGACCCGCTGTTCGGCAGCCTGCAGTTGCAGCAGCACAGCGAGCTTCGCGCACCAACTGCAGAACGCGCAGCTTTCTATTTGGACGCGGCGGTGGCTGGTCGACAACGGGACGACGGCGATGCTCACATGCTTTACACCCTTCACGTTTATCAGTACAGCGTCGCTGGCAAGGGTGGAGGTGAGCTGTCCTTCTCGAATTGACCACCTCGCGCGTTACAAGCTAGCGAACCACATTTCTCAGTGGAAACGCTGAGGCACTCCTACTGGGAGATAAATTGTTTCAACTGCCGCTCGCGGGAAATGGGCGCCTTCAAGTGTACGCTATCTACGAAATTGGCGCACTTGAGTGGCTATTGTTTCGCAATGGGGATCGATGAAATCGCTGTCCTAGATTTCGTCGCTTTTAACTGCGCGCGGTGGTGTGCTCTGATAGAGGCGACAAGAGTCTAATCCAGGTCTGTTCACGGGTAGAGTAATGAGTGGTGTTAGGATTATCTATGAGTCGTATCGCGGAGTAATTCTGAGGGGGAGGAACTGGATTTCGAAGCGATGGAATCGCGAAGCGACGAGAGGTGATTCTATCCGTGGACAGAACCCAGCTAAGCAATTTCCAACGAGCACCGAATACACGTCTCGATTTTCTTAATTCCCCAGTCGCTGGCGGCAGAAGCAGACTCCATTTAATGGACCTGGGAAATTCGGATCGCGGCAAGTCGTCGGGTGGTATCCCTTTATCTGGCCTAGGCAATATCCTGCTCACGATCTTCAACGGGGGGAAGCACCTGCCGTACAAAGAGCACAAGCTAACCCAATTACTGAAGGAGTGTCTCGGCTCGTTGACGTGTCACGCGGCGATGATCGCCCACGTGTCCCCGAACGCTCAGCACTACACCGAGACGCTAACCACCGTGCAACTGGCTTCGAGGATCCATCGGCTGAGGCGAAGAAAGATCAAGTTCGTGGGTGGAGGAACTCAGGGTACAGGTAGCGGAGGGAGTTCGGGAGAAGAAGCTGCTAGGCAGACCAGTGAGTGCGACCCAAGCTCCAGCGATCTGTCCGCGGACACCGTCATCTACGTCGGCCCTAGCACCGACGACGCGACGGACGGCGAGCATCCGCCTGTCTACATACCAAGTTTGAACTCGGGTGACAATCGGTGCGCCATGGGAAAAGCTCTGCGCGGCTCCGCCGCTGAGAGGCCCGCCAAGATCCCCGAGGAGCGCAGTCCGGCGCACAAGGCGACAAAGGCGGTGAAATCGTTGACCCAAACCGCCTCCAAGCAAACCTCTCCCGCGCATACGGCCACACCGAAGGCCAGTCCTGCCAGGAAGTGCTCCGCCACCAAGGTATCCTCGTCGAAAGCGAACGATTCACCTGGCAGCAAGATACCTGTCGCAGCGCCCAGCGGTGGCTCCGACGAACAGTGGATAGACGGTCCGCGGATCTCCAAGTCGAAGGTCGCGGAGGCCAGGCACCTGCTCAAGGACTCCCATCACAAAAGGGAGACGTGGATCGACGGGCCGATGCAGCTGACCGGTCCAAATACTCTGCAGATGCACGCCCAGCAACATTCCACGGGTTACGGGTTCATGGACAGCCACAAGAAGAGCATGATAAGAAAGTGGGTGGAGAACCAGTCGTCGCAGATTCAGAGGAGCAAGCACACCGGGTCCAGGGTCGAGTCGTCCAAGGTGGCTGGTCAGTCGTTGCAGTTCAAGGAGCTGACGACGTTCAAGACGTGCGGCGGCGTGGATGACGACGACACGTCCTTGTCCACGGCGGAGAGTGACAGCTTGAAGGCGAACGAGATCGAGGACATCACGGAGAAGCTGGGGGTTAAGCTGAATCTGTTGAACGTTAAATCTAACACTGACTCGGGGCTGGATCTAACCGCCAGTCCTGTGATGGACGATAGCTTGGACAAAGGGAAACTGGATCTGCAAGAGGACGAGGACGACGACGAGGAGATCGTGGTGCCACCGCCGTTGCCTCTTATCGAGCCTCTGAGCAACGGCGTCAGCAGAGAAGTCTCCATGGAGAGCCTGAACCTGTCGCACAAGGACATCGTGCTACCCTCCAGGCACTCTTTGTCTTCCGAGGACGAGATTCTAGAGATCGTCGAAGTCGAGGACTTGGAGCCTGTCCCCATGCAGGACTCGTGCCTCCAGGTCACGGAGGAGGACATCGCGATGTGCATGGGAGAGAATCCTCTGCCCGAGAGCGACCAGGAGGAGCATCCTCTGAGAATCCTCAGCCAGGAGAATCTCACCGTTGTCTCGACCTTCACCGGTAAATTAATGAGAACGTTCGGTTCTTTTTTATTTCTGTCGATCGTAGCTGATGCGGTGGCAAACTATTTTTCTTTAGCGATTGCTCGTTTGAATCTTGAGCCTGTCATCTTCCGGGAGCTGAACTCAAGGGATTTGTATCTGTACGTACTGTAGAACGGTATCGCTATCGCGGAATATTCGGGGCTCTCTTCGGCAATATTTCATAACGTTTATAGTGAAGCAAGCTATCCTTCCCCTTCCCAGTTCATTCAGAGAGCTCTCGAACGAATGCCTTGAGAGATTGTTCCCCCTCCCTCCAAGAGTCGGGTTCTTAGATCCTCCGAGCTTCGTAATAGCGCACCCGATGGAAAACAATCATGTCGACGGAGAGAGAGAAGCAGAGAGGAATTGTGGGTGGATGGGAGAGAGAGTGGAGTAAGCAGCTCGATATAATTACTCGTCGATATCTCTCCTGTTGTGGCTGCGGTCGAAAGAGACAGCTTTCAACTAAATGCGCTCCGTCTTTCCTCTTCCTCCTTATCTGCCCACCTTTCTACGTCCTCCGCGTAGAAGGTTCCGAGGGATGAGAGGGAAAATATGTCAATTTCCAGACTCGATGTCGGTGATGTCTGACACGGAACGGTACAGACCTCAGTATCCACCGCCGGTTGGCGCGGGAGTACTACCGAGGCCGTACTTCGACCACGAGGACTTCCTGGAGCAGGAAACCAGGTACAAGTTCGACCAGCTGGCTCGACTCCATGAGCTCTACCAGAGCAAGCTCGCGCTCGCCAATGTCTCCAACTCTGTCACCTATCAGAGGGAGAACTCCTCGAACGTGAACGTTAGAGACGTTCCATGTAAGTTTCTACATCTACCTATTCATTTGTATAACTAACTCTTAGGGACATAGGGATTATAAGTTTTGACTTTATTTAAGAGCGCTAATTTTTTCACCTCCTTTCCTAAGAATATGAACGCAAGTAGTCTAATCCCTCACAAGTCAGACGTCCCGATTAGCTATATTTAGTAAAATACACGTAGAAGTTTGTACACCAATGGAGATGGACCCTAATAAGAATACTGCAACCAACTTACTGAGAAGAACCTAATTAAGATCACACTGTCAACCAACCGCCGTTGGTCTACAGCAGGTATAATATTAACGCAGGACAAATTCCAGCCGCCCCCGTCTTCCGTCCGCCATCACGCTGTCAGTCCTTGTCCCTTTCGGACATGATGTTCAACGACAATGCGAGCAATCACGGCAGCATCTACAGCGAGCCCGCATACATCGCCGGGAAGTCTGATCAGGAGAAGATCTGCGATAATTGTCGTCAAAGCATGACGAGGCCGGCAACAGCCTCGTACTGGTATCCGAACAGCGTGGCTCACATAGCCAGCCCCAGGAGGTACTGCGGCAAGCTGGGCGAATGTAACATCTCTAGTCTGAGGCATCCCGACGGCGCGTCGAACCCCAACCTCAAGGAGGAAGTGGAGAGGCTACCTGGAAACGGAGCCTCAGGTTCTGATCCCGAGGAGGAGTACATCGAGGCGAAGAAACTGTTCACTGCGGCTGAGAGGTCCGAGAGGACTGTCACTGGCAAGTCTGACATCGATGAAGATCTCAAGATACAAGGTAAGTCGTGTGTCTCTAATTATTGCAGTGAGATGTGGTTCGAGAGTGGAAGAATAGGGAGCCGTTGAAATTCGAGTTAGAACTTGAGAATTGTGTAGATTTCAGTTGTCAAACTTTGAAGTGTTGAAGTAGGATTCAGGAGAGACTGAGAATCTGAACGCAGAAAATTTGTTTCACAGCAACAGCACCGCTGCAGTTGTCCATTCCATCACCAGTTCCGTCCTCTGGCCGAATGCAACGCAAGATCACCAGCCTGGGTTCATCGTTGGGCCTGAACAAAGAAGGCTACGACTCCGGGGCCGATTCCACGCCGCGAGCGGCGAAACTATCCCCAGCGACTTTATCCAGGCATCGCGCCGAGAGTTCTGGCTACGACAGCATCGTCAGGGACAGCGAGACTAGCAGCATCGCCAGCGACTCCTCGAGGCAAACGGGCGCTCTTCAGGAGCACCAAGGTAGTTGATGTATTCGACCCGTTGTTCACTGGAACGATCTGGAAATACGTAATCGGAACGCCTGTTTGGCGAGAAGTTCGAGGAAACGTTCCAATTAGCGATGGAGTCAATCACCTTGTGTTCCATAGAAGTCCCTCGAGTTCTTCAACAATATCAAACCTTCTGACGAACCTCTTGCACGTTTTAATCGCATGTCCAACTCCTCGCAGTGGTATCGCTCCTCGAACAATAGAAGCAGAGTTTGGCTAGCTCGATCGAAAGAAAGATTCGAATTCTGATGAATGGAATCAGCCGATTCTTCCTTGCTCGTTCGAGTTAGCGCATGACTGGCACCCTCTCGAACTCGATAGAAGAGTTCTCTGGAGTAGATCGCTCCGCAGGCCCGTTAAACGATGTGCAAAACCCTCTAAAATGGTCCCTCGGTGGTTCTCCTCAGGTGGCGCGCTGGGGGTTCTAACCTCGACGTTGTGCGGCTGTTTCAGCGGTGGAACAGCGGGTGGCAGAGTGCGGGCTCCGGTCACGGGCCCAGTGCCGGGCCCATCTGCCACGGGCGCCTTCCGCGTTGTCGGGGATACTCGCCTACACAAGCGAGGACGTGGACATCCTGGACAGGCGCGCGCAGTTGCGCTCGGATCCACGTGGCACGATGTCCAGGATACACAACCTGCGACTACGCCAGCGCCTTCTTAGGCTCGAGCTGCGAGACGCTAAGAGGCGCCTCATGGTGCCCGACACCCGCTGGACATACGATCGTAAGTCCCCTTCACATCTAACTAAACTACGACTCAAATGGAACGTACAGTTCTGGACTACTTAACTATCGACGAAACGAACTTGTGGAACAAAACACTTTATATCGAGCTACTTTTACGCTTGTTCGTAGTTTACGGGGACCTTCGATAAGTTTTGATGAATTATACGTTTCGTGATTACAGTCTACGTGGAAAACAGCATGGACTGGCACGATCCATCATTCCTGGAGGCCCTGCAGGCGGAGACGTGTATCCTGCAGAAGCGAGTGGAAGCCTGCAAGAGCCACGTCCTCCTGGTCACCTGCTTCGACTCCTGCCCTCGGCAACAGTGGACGCGGCAGGCGGGACCGCTGCCTGTGATTCGGATCACTTAACCCAGACTTGGGTCAGCGCGCACCACCGCGTGCTGATCGTAAAAAGTGGACTCGCCAATACGATTAGAAACGAGACGAGCGAGGTCGGTGATGGCGGACCGCGAGGCGAGATATGTCACGATGTCGCTCGACTCCGTCCAATAGTTGTTAAAAATGACACATAGTTGTATCGTCATCGTCGTCGTACGTCGTCGCTGTTGTTACACGTGTAATAATCGATAAATAAAGGAAGCTTTCACCCTTTTTTTTTCGAGCATAGGGAACGCGCGCCGCGCGCGTTAGAATCGTACCAGTCGTTTCTCGGGTTTCGATCGCGGTCCGGGGGAACCGTTGTGTAAAGTTACGATGATTTCTGGCGAGAGATGTTAAAGCGATGTTACGATTTGTTGGCTAATTAAGCGCGTAGAGCGCGAGGCGGCCCGACGGCTCGCGGGCTCGCGATCGTCGAGGGTACTTGTTGACTTAAATAATTTAGAGCATACGTGTTGGTGCTGTATTCTTTTTATACCGATCGCGCGTCAGAGTCACCCTTTAGGTAAATTGAAACTAGGACACTGCCCAAGCTCCGATTCGGGACAGGCGGATACGTCTTCCGATATTGGAAGACAGCGGGTAGCGAGAGAGATTGTGAAAGGTCCGCTATATGTGAGCATGATATGTTATGGCTAATATGGGGAGGGTATTAACGCATTGACGCGCCGTGCACGCCTTCTGTCGATCGAGGATCAAGCATCAAGCGTTGAGAAACATGGGAGATGGGAACGAGGAGAAGAGCAATCTGTGAGTACAATCAGGACATCCCTTGGCAGGATCGTGACCCTCGATCGACGATTCGGGACCGAAATTCGAAGCCAAGCGACCGTTCAAGTCTGAAGGGTTGAACGGTAGCGTTGAATTGAATAAAAAAAGAAGGGGGTACAGTTAAACATCGTCATTGTCGAGTGACAAACTGCCAAAAAAAATAAAAGAGAAACGGGAATCTCTCCTATGAGAAACGATTAATACAAGAAAGAATGGGACAAGGGAGAGAGTGTCGATGAACGCGTCTTAACCATTGTATTTAATGCACGCACATTAATTCAAGATATTATCGTAGCTTTAATCGTTATCAACAGTTACCGCACTTCGTAGGGACTCTGTAATTTCACTTAGAGGGACGAGAGAACCGATGGGAATGCAAAAGAGAGGGAGAGAGAGAGAGAGAGAGAGAGTGAGTCAGTGAGGAAGGGACAGGGAATGATAACGAGTGCGAAAAGTAACCGGGAGAGAAGCGAGGGTGAGGAAGAGTTACTTTTCGATAGTAAATTCATATCTGTAATTCTGCGAACGTCGTTGTTCGGTGCGACGAGAGCTCTCTGGTAATGGAAGACGCGAGGAAACGAGCGAACGTGTGTATATACGTGTGCATGCGAGAGACAGAGAGAAAGATCATCGAGGCCTAAGGGAGAGAGTGAGAGCTAGAGAGTGTGTGTGTGTGTGTGTGTGTGTGTGTGTGTGTGAGAGAGAGAGCGCGGATTTATACGTGAGAATCACGTATCGAGAAGATGTGGGCGTTGGAAAGCGAGAGGGGGAAAGAAGCCAGAGAGAGTGAAAATAGACGGGATGGAAATAAATCGGGGATGGCGGTAATGCGCAGCAGAAATAGAGAGAGATTCCAGCGTTCTGATACGGAGCGTGTCGAGCTGGGGGTCACGATGCCGATGAAAAACACTTACAACTACCGCACCGCAGGTACACAAACACGTAGCCATCCCCACCCCCAAGTACGCGAAGCTAATCTTAACGGGTTATCCCTAGTCAGCTTTCGAAAATAAACGCAATTTTCTGGAATTTTTTGTGGAATATCTACTGTATATTTTTAACAACTATTCGCTTATTTTAAAAGTATATATATGCAGCAACTCTCACTAATATTCTTATAGAAAAACATTAAAAAATGAACGAATATCAGTGTTTTGAAGATATTTCGAAAACCGCTGTATCGATTGGCCTAAACATTTGCAGACTTATTTTATATACCACAGACTAGTAGACGAACGAAGGATTTTTTATTCAACAAAAACTCTATTTTTAATTATTGAAAAATGAACAATTCAGACTTCGAAAAACCGCGGTTTTGCGTTAAACGGCGGTTATTTTGTCAAAAAGCATCTTTTTGAAAAAACCTTCGATCATCTACTGAATTCAAGCATATATTATCAGAATCTTTTGAATTTTAGGTTTATTTTTTAATGTTTTTCAATAATAAAATTACTGAAACTTTCTCCATATATGTACTTTTAAAATAAGCGAATAGTTGTACAAAAATATACAGTAGATATCCCACAAAAAATTCCCGAAAATCGCGTTCTTTTTCGAAAGCTGACTACTTAAGCACAACCCCTTAACTTAGAAACTCTAAACTGCCAAACCACGAGCTTAACAACATTCTATACCGATTGATGCGGACCTTGAGGTTGCCTATGCGAACTGTCCACGCTGGCCCACGGAAATTGTCCAACATTTTACTCAAAGATCTTCCTAAGAATCCCTACCAATAGAATAACCCTGTCCCGTTGGGTTCGGCAATTTCCGCGGACCACGATCGCGCGTCGGCAACGCGCGCCGACGATTCAGACCAAACTAGAGAATTAATTGTAAGTAGTAGACTCACCGAAAGACGCAGGACCGCCGATCCCCGCCGCTCCAGAGGATGCTTCTCAGCGATACCGGCACCGACGACGCGAACCAAGGACCCCGCGTACGCCTTTCGTCCGTGTTTCTACACTGTTCTCGACTCATCGCTACCGATAACAACGCGCCGGCTCGCGCCCGGCGCGATCGTCCTTCGTACGGCAAATCGCGATGGCTCTCCCCACTTATCGCCCCGAATTCGTCCTTACGGCCGTGCCGAATCGCCAAGCGACGCACAGGACGCACGGCCCCTTCCACTTGCCGATAACTCGCGGCAGGTGTGACGTTCCCACTCCTCGATAACCTGCAAGGACCTCACTCCCCACTAGAACGATCCCCGTTATCCTTGTTTCGGCTTCTCGTTGTACCTCGTCCTCCTCCGATCCGTTCGAGCTGGACACGTCACCGCGGGCGCGTCACTCCGTCTACCATGGAACACGAAATAGTAACGATTAACGATTAATAGCGCCATAGCCAATTATCGATTAAGGAATAACCGATCTCCCGCTGAAGGAAGCGTACACAGAGGAGAGGCACACACGCCATCACACGAAACACGATCGTACCACAACATACATCCACACATACTCAAGCGTCTACTGTACCATAGTACTTGTACCATATTTATATTTTATATGTACAAATTAGTCATGTAATTTCTTGTAATAAAGATCAATTTACAACGTAAAACCGGAACGTGCTTTGAACCCCACCGAGCTGCAGACCTCAGGAATCCAGTCGCGTTCAATTCCGGTCCGCTGTGCCGCGACAAAAAGGGGCGCAGGGAGGGGGGGGGGGGGGGGGGGGTGGCGACGACGGGGGCAGATGCCTCGGAAGAATTCCTCAGACAATTTATTGGGACGTTCTAGGCCGCGACGAGGCACCAGACGGTGTACAAGCCGAATGTAGGTCCACCTCCGTAGGTTGCCCGCGTTTCGCAGCGCGGATCCGCGTGATTGCCGGGGAAAGGAGCGTAACAATGCGTGAGGAGTTACGTGTCACGTACACTCGCGCGATCATTAGCGATGGAGCCCTTCGGACTGAATGCAGGGGTACAGGTAAGAATGCGCCTGGTAATTAGACGCGGAGAAGCCCAATTGTGCTAATGACGAGGAAGACGAACAGCGATCTTCACAGATTTTCCAGTTGAATGAGGCTCGCGCATGTGGGCATTGAAAAGGGTCCCAAGAGGTCGTGAGCTAGAACTTTTATGATTCAATCTCCAATGCTTGTAGGTGGTCTACGAAATTTCTAATCTAGTCTTGCTTCGAGTTGTTTCAACGGGTTTAGAATCATAAATTATGCGGGCTTTCACTCTCTCGTTCCGCCTCCTTTCGACTCATCCCTCAGAATAGCCTCATCTGCGCGCGCGATGCCTCCGAGTATGCGAAAGCCTAGCATACCTTGCTTCTGTAAGAAAAATTAAGCTTCCGGCAGGAGATTTAATGCGCTGCTCCGCGATACTTGGAGAGTAGTTCTTGAGGAAGATTTAGATTGTATCTGCAAGGTAGTTGCAGAAGGAAATAAATTCTCATTGCGGGAGGCGTCCGATCAAGGGGATTGAAATTACACAGAGACCAATAATCGCTGAAGCTTTGAGATCGCTGCGGGCACTGGATGCAAAGTGGAGTAACCTTGAGGCCCAATTGGCCCGCTTGCCGATAAATCGCGATCATCGTCGCAATTAAATCCTTGGAAAAGCGTACTGGCGAAAATTACGCTCAGCGGCTCGTACAACGGCGGCCTTGGCATTAGAACGGACCGAAGGTGCAATTGAATCAATCGGTCCTCTACGCGCGGCCGACTCGTTTCCATTACGCATACGAGATAACAGATAACGTCTTGGCGGAATAAAAATAGACGCGGCGTAACGTTCCCCGGTTTTCCTTATTATCTCGCGCCGCGAAACGTAATCTCCGTTCGATCGTTTAGAAGCAGTTCAACGAGGAGGTAAGATCATTCATAACTGGGTTCGAAAAATTCAACGAACGTTGCCAGTCTAGACACTCGGTAGCTGAAGGCTAATATCCTGAATGCACGTATATTCCTGCCAGAGGCATTCAGAAAGGGAGAAGCTGGAGAAACAGCACCGGTGTCCACTCTCAAAAGACTCTACCTATCAAACCCAAATTATATTATATAACCGTATAGAATAATTGCCATCCGATCGAACCCTAATGGGAAAGAAATAGCCAGTTGGAGATGGAAGCAGGGCCCCGCGAAAAGCGATAATCACACGACGCGCAGATAGTCGCGCGTGCCCTCGCGAGAAAGAAGCGCGATCCGAGCTGGCGGGCGGGGTGGGGCACGGGCAGTAGCACGAAATTATCGGCGGCCGCGGGAGAGAGCGTGGAGAGAGAGAGAGGGAGAGAGAGAGAGAGACGACGGTTTCGTGCGTTCGAAAGAAGAGCGAACGAGCGTGGACGAGCGGGCAAAGGCGATTTGGGGGGCGGCAAGAAGACTCGCCGCGTCCGTGCCGATCGGCAGTAGCGTTAAGGCAGTCCGAGAGAATGACTCGTCGCGCGCGTTTCAGCGTCCTGTGGCTGGCCGCCGTGGCCATGCTCGCACCCTTCGCCGGGGCCTTATCCAAGAACGACCTGTACCCGTACGCGGTACCCGGCGCGGGCACCCTGCAGACGGACGTCAACGGATTGCTCGCCTCCGCCGAGACGAGCCTCAGGACGCCGATCAGCTTCTATGACAAAATCTACAACGCCATATACGTGAGTAGTGCCGACTTTCGTTGACCTTTGGCTACTGTCCCACTGGCAGCCAGCGAAGGGAGGTTGTGGCTCGGAAGAGTGGCTCGTAGATGGAACGGGGTATAAAATGTTAGAAGTAGATCAGTATCGACGATTCTTGGAATGTTAGGCGTTGAATGGTAATTATTTTTGCGAAGGGTGGTTATAGTAGAAAGGGGTAGACTTCGAGGGGGTTTTATGTCCTAAGCCTGGTTCCATCTAAATTGTGCTCGACTAGGTTGCGACTTCCTCATTTAAGTGGTGAAATTACACCACTGGCATGGAAGATTTAAGGTGCAGGTCTGGGTTAGGGCTTCTCAGAAGTTCCTGAAACGTTTTACGGACGAGTTCCGTTAATTGACCAGGCAGATTATTTGTCTAAAGGATTGGCAGCTTCCTTTGAAATTGTATTCTGATACGCCCGTTAAACGTGCGCGGAATGTCTGATACGATACAAGAGGGTCCCAAAGAGGTCGCGTCTATTTTAAAACGCGATAGAAAGCCGCGCGGATTCCTCTGAAAAAAATCGTTATTTTTATCCGTCCTGGACACGGATTTCCATCGGACAGCGGTGGCCACTAGCATTCGGCCCCGTTTCGTTTCGGTGGCTCACAGAAATACTCGCCGAAAACGGGGAGGCCGAGCGGAGGAGCCGCGCTGGAAGCGATTCGAATGTTACCGCGTCGATGAACCCCCTTCGCGCGCGCGAAACCGTGTAAACACGTGGCGCGCGTGCCGTTGTTTACACGTCGCGTGGAAGAGGGGCCGATCTTTGCCCAGCAGGAAGGCGAGAGTCGTTTATTTGAACATTTTAAATTAAGACAGCGTAACCGGCCGTTGCGCGTCGCAGCGAGAGAAAACATCTGTCCTGTCCCTCGCGCGAAGCGTAAACCAAACAGTCGGCCACGGCAGCGCTCCACCCTGATCGAGTCGCGTGGAAATGATTCGAGCGTTGAAGGAGCGAGGGAAACGGAGCCACGTTGGCGTCGGCCACCGTAATTCCTTCGTTAATATTAATTCACTCGGAAGCAAGAAAAGCCAGGGACATTCGGTCATCCCCTTAATTCGGCTCGTGGTCTAATCTGCCGTCATCTTCTGGCGCTGACACGAATTCATTGTCCGCGATGACGGTCAAACGGCCGCGGCCCGAGCTGCAATCGCTTAATTGCACTGCTGGGTCGTCGCACGAGTCCGCTTCACACCCGACGTCTCGTCGGGACGTGGAAAGCCACGGGAAGGAGGGAGCGGCGATAAGGGACTCGCGATTCGCGGAATGTTCACGGTTCAAGAAGAACAGGCTCGCGCCGGGGAAATGGCTGGAAGAGAAATCGTTCCCCTTGGAGATTAGATTTCCACGGTTTATCGCGCGCCGAGGGCCGTAGAAATATTCGGGGGGGGGGGGGAGGGGACCGGCCACCGGGGAGATTAATCGTGAAAAGCCATTGAGTCACGCGGTACGCAAACAGAGGACAGATTAGTGGAGTCCTGCGGGACGAGGTGATCTCACTTTTCCACGAACCGATTCACCGCCGTGAGCGCGGAGCGGCGTGAATGAACGTTGATTGCGCGGCCCGTCTCTCGTATCCGGAGGGATCTTCGTTCTAATTGATCCGTGCGAGGCAAGGTGCATGATCTCATGCCGGCCAGCGTCATGTTTTCATTATGTGCGACGCGTAAAATGCGCGCCTAGCCGGCGAAAACGCGCGGCGAGGCCGAGCTAATTACGCCCCGGACTTGCTCTTTTAACGAGGCACTCTTCATTGACGCGGTTAGCGTTGATTCCGTTACAGTGGATACGCAATGCCGGGACGTTTTAACGCTCGAAGGGCTTGGGATCGGTCCGCTGCTGGGAAAGTTGTGAGTAATCCTCGAGTACCAGTGCATCCTGTACCAACAATATCGAGGATACTTTCGTTAGTACAATGCACTCCCTCTGCAGAAGCTAAATGCGCTTTCAACGTGTTCTCGATCCTACGAGAATATCCCCACTCGTTTCCATTACCCACAATCAGCATACCCATCAATCACAAGAGTAGGCAGTACCTACGCTTCGCCTGCGTGGCGTCATCTTGCACGTCGATACGATAAGTTTGCGCAGTAGTATACGAGTGAGTTTACCTTCCAAACCCAACTGATTCACTCCATGTGTTTTCCACGCGTCGTCCCTCGTCTAACGTGTTTCAAACATTGGCTAACCCAACACCAGGGACAAACACCCATGAATGAAAGGTCCGGCTCGCGGACATCAGTTCCGTAAGCGCGTAAAGCTCGCCGTCAGCCACGTGCTCCCGCAGCGTACCGTCCCATTCACCGACTCGGGTCGATGATTCAATGCCCTTACCCGAATCACCGACCGCATTATCGATGACGCGCCCGGCCACGCGTTACCGAATCGACGCTGTGGAACGAAGCGAACGCGGAAGGCAGTAAGGCCGGAAGGGAGCGGGATTAATGACGGATAATCGCGGGAGTCTAAAGCTGGAGAATCGAGGCTCGATGCCAGAGATACCCGCGGAGCATCCGTGTATTCGATTGTCTTCATTCATCAAGATTGCATTGTGATAGCACGAGATACGCGCAACCGGCTTCCGCCGCCAGCCCGTTTCACCCAGGCCGCGGTTTTTCGTCTGGCCACCGAGCGCATCTTTAATTAAGCTTCCCCCCGAGCATCAGATAAAACCGTAACGAGCCGCCATTGCGCAAGAGCCCAGGGCCCACGATAAATCGGCCAGACAAGGCCCATAAACCACCGCGAAACTGTCAGCGCAACAATGTACGCTGGGCTATTTAAATAAATAGATACGCGAACGGATTTTGAAGCGGCGAAGGAAGAGCCATTAGCTCGAGTAAATGCGCGGCCGTCTGGTTCGCAGAAATGGAGCCGCGCGAAATCACGGATACCTGTTGGTTCCGCCGCGCGATACCATCTGTCGGGCCAGCGATATCGGGAACGTACTGGGATCCGCGTGTGTGCATCAAGATGGACGCTAATGCGACGGGCGATTTACGGCGTAAACGCGGGCAATTAGCCTTGACGCTTTCCCACATTAGCTAACGGTCGATTTGTGGGAGGAGGTTGCGAAATTCTGCGAGTGGATTCCTCTAGATCGCTGTCGACGTCATCGCCGACGGTGCACTCTACCACGAAGGGCAGAGGTATACTACTTAGCTAATTGCAATTAGAAGTAGCATAAAGCGCAGCTAAAGCTGACCCTGAATTTCCGAAGCAATCGCCTCCCGCCGGATTGTCTCGCATTATTACGGATCATCCTCCGCTGTTCCCAGCGAGAGAATCTTCCGCCGACTCGACGACGCGAAATCAGACGTAGCAAAAAATAAGGTGCGGCCAATTAGCGTTTAATCGACGCTGCGACAGGCGACCAAGGATCGCACGCAAGAAACGTCGCGGCCCACGCGGATTCTGCGAGCCTCGTGGACCATCTTCGCGGCCTCTTCGTTCGACGGCACGCGATGCAAGCGTAACAGCGTTAGCCGCGATTCCCTTGGATAGCGCGACGAAACCGAGGCGAGGCTCGCGGATGTTTGCCATGCAAAACCCCGGGCCGATTCCGTGACGAATTGATTGACACAGATGTACAGCGCGATATATCCGCGACGGTCTACTTAGAAGCTCGTCCTACACGACAATCATCTCCATTCCGTCGATTATCGTCGACGATTCGCAGTCATCAGAATGATTGCGGCCGATTACACGATTGCGTTAGCGCGTGCCGCCCGCCTTACCTCTTGCGACGAGATCGTGGTCGGCCAGGATGCGTTGCCCCGACGATCGCCGCGAGGAGAATTCAACGGGCACGACCGGCTACGCGCGAAAGGGATCGGGCAATCTCGTTATCCCTGCAAACTGTCCCGTGAAATGATCGAGTTTTCAAGTTTAAACGAGCGCAAAGTTGCTGTTTAACGCAGTCGCGCGGGCAAACCCGTTGTTGCTTGGGTAATTGAGGCTTTCGTGGGGACTCGCGGTTCTCGCGTCCGACCGCAATCTCCTCTCGCTTCTAATTTCTTCGTGAATTGTAGGGGAGCCGAGTTACCTTGACTGGCTCGTCGAGACCCTCCTCCCTCGCGGGTGAATCGAGTAATCGTGCAATCTATCGTGCCACTGCCGATCATTCTTAAGAGAGAATATTCAAACTGATTCGCTAATGAACGACGGTAACGCTCCTCGATGAATTCTGACGAATAAGGAATGAATGGCAATAAATCTGTTCGTGGAAGCATAATCGTTCCCAGATCCCCCGCTGGCTTTTATTTACCGATCGGCGAGGCGGTGTAATCTGTGACCCGAGGATGAGAATCGGCGAGCAAAATGGATTCCACGAACTACTTCCAGCTTAGTGCGCTATCTATTTTCACCGTTTTCTCCGCGTTTACGATTACAGGGGGATTACGTGTGTGCGTGTGTGTCATCGGCTCAGAGACGACCTACGACCCCTCGCGATAGCCCCGCGACAGATAGCGAGTCTTAGTCTACCGCTGCCTCGAAACGCACGAGTGTCAAAACGGCCGAGCGCGTCGGACGGCGGAATCGTGGGGAACGCGCGATCGATGACCACTCCCCGAGCTCTGGACGTCGCTCCGGCGGCGATTATCGGTGATCCAGGTTTGCTGGCAAGCTCGCAATTATCGGCTGGGAGATCGTCTAATCGGAAGCGGCTAATCCGCGCCGATTGCTATCGATCGACCTGGAATTAAAAGGAGGGCGCCGGCCGATTGGAATAATTACGGGGACCTCGACGCTTTTTTTGCTTAGGAAGTGGCGCGAAATTGGTCGAGTAGAGGATTGATCGCGATCCAAAGGATAATTAAAGTTCCTGTCGGCCACCCTTGCCTCGCTGGGCCACGAAATTTGTAGGGTAGAAAGGAGCACGATCGATCGCCCCGCCCGAGATTCGAATATCGAGTCCTTTGTCCCGCGGGGCAGCAACGTCGACACCTAAAACGGGACGAGAAGAATCCGGCGATGCGGTGAACACCGTCGGCGGATCATTGCTTTGTAGAACTAATTCGTGTCAATTCGCGTGACCAGGTCGCCCGCTTAAACGACACGCGGCTCGGGTGTTGAATTCGACGCGGCGCCCGCGGTATTAGCGTCACGTGAAAACAATACCAGCGTCGAACAATCAACGCCGAAGTTCGAGCGGCGTATGCACTATTAGCGGCGTTTAGGAACAGGGACGTGGGAACGGCCGAAACCAGGCCGGAATTCGGTTGTCGCGCTAAACTTCGCCAATTATCGTTGCTATCCGGGCCTACGGACCGCTGCTTCCGTCTTTGCGTAACTGTTCACGCGCACATTGTCACCTCGTTCGCGCGAACGCGCGCCAACGTCCGCATAGGTATCGGAGCCTTGCAGATGCGATTATAAAAATTCAGATATCCCGAGGAGTTAATAGATCTCCTGATCCTGCGATGTTTTTGCTCTCCATCGTCTAGACACGTCTATAAATTCAGGGTAGTCTATTGCGGCCAATTTGTAACGGCTCTAGATTGATGTAAGCCAGATGCCGCGGCCCGACGTAGGCCCAAAGTGTTTGGGTCTGTCGAGTGTTGTCGCGAGGCTGAGTCTTGCCAGACCACGTTGTTCGAGGGTGAGAACGGCTTTCCCTCGGATAAGCGCAGCTTCCCATCACTGACTAGTTTTGGGTCCAGTAAATAACAGGTTCAATTTTCACAGCTCCATTTTTGGAAGCAACCAACTCTCGTACGAGCAAGTCATATCTCAGATCTTTTGAAACCTCGGTTGATTTCTTTTGTAAAATGTAGAGATTTATTGTTTTGTGATCCACGAGTATATCCCCGTCTTCTTTTTATTTATCTCAGACCAAGGTAGGGTTGCCACCTTTTTTTTACAGAAAAATAACGTACATTTGCTTTCGTGGGGTATACAAAAAAGTACGTTCAACAAATTAAAAGTACATTTTAATCTTATTAGTTTTTATTTCTTCCAAGCATATTTTCTATTGCTTTTAACATTACAGAGTAAATTTTTATTATTTTGAAATATCCCAATAACGCGAGATACTTTATTTTAAAGTACGGGTGGCAACCCTAGACCAAGGCAAGTTGGTCTCGAATATTCGCGTACGCAACACCTGATATCGGCAGCACCTAATCCTAGCCACACCTTCCTTCCCCATTTTTAAAAGTTTTCTTCAATTAATTCGACCCTCGCCAATTCCACTCGGCGCCTTTACTTCCGGAGCAAAATTGTTTTAATCAACGTTACAAGCGGCCCATTAAAGGATCCCTTAAGAACGTTAAAGCGCACCGTGAACGTCTGCAGAGAGATTGCTCCTGAGACGCTTCGTTAGCGCGACTTCAATTCCCGTCTCTACTCTGCGCCGGGCCGAAAATACATAGCGCAACGAATTAGGTCCGTCAGGACAGCACCTCCGAGGCGACGCGACGCGGTGCATTCGCGGCAAGCGAATACAGTCGCTCGCTGGAGTTTTAATTTCGTCCCGTTAATGACGAGGAGACATTCCCCTGGGCAGAGGGGACAGCTGCTGCTCACGCGGCGAATGTGGAGCAAAGCGCGCGCCTTTCAGTTTAGCCAATTGACGAAACGACGTGTCTAGACCAGAGCAGCCTGGAGGCCCGGCCCTTTTCAATACTTCAGCGACGCTGTTGCTCTCTGTCGTCGGGTGAATGACTCCCGCGGCGAACGTACGCGTATCCCGCGACTCGCTTCGTTACGTCAGCCACGGATTTCGCGGCACGTGCTGACGATTTACCTGTTGACACGGCTTGCCGCATGGACGATGCTTCGATACTCTTTCTACAAGAACCATTCAAGGAGGAGCTGATCGAGCCGTGGTACGACGATGGTAACAGATAACATTAGGAAAAAGGCTAGCTTCGTGATCCAAAGTTTTTCCGAAGCATGAAGCATCTCTATTCCCACCCCATTTGGCTGGAGGAGAACCTAGATATGCAGATTTCCACGTTCCAGCTGGATCGCGTTGTGGACATCCTTGAAGTTTCCAGAGCTCTCCGCCTGCAGGCTATCGAGCTGGAGTTTACATAAAGACTGTCGCTGAATTTTTATCTCTGGATTACATCGAACGGCTAATGAAAGTTTCCCCGGGCTTAGAGCCTCCTGGCTTCCAAGTCTCCGCGCCTCTGTCCTCCCGTTCGAGTAATGGGAATTTTAATTACGGAGGCTCGCCGAATGTCCCTGGGATCCTTCTCTCCACTTCTTTGCTTACTTCTGCGCCAAGGAGCGGCGGACAGAAAGGGTTATCTTTCCCGTATCGTTGCAGGTAAACGGGAACGGCATCCTCTCTTTTGCCAGGGCGATGCAGAGGTTCTTCAACATCGCGTTTCCGCTTGACGATCCTGTTATCGCGCCGCTCTACACCCACGTCGACACCAGGGGATCGGGAAGGGTTTACTACGGCGAGACAGACGCGCCGGAGGTCCTCGCTAGAGCCGGTGGTATGGTTCGAAACGCCTTCAAGGACGCGATGGACTTCGTCCCGACTCACGTGTTCCTCGCTACCTGGCTGGATGTTGGTTACTACAACGAGAGGAGCGACAAGGTAGGTAAAACAGACGTCAGACCGTTGCGCGGTGGAGGAAGAAGAATCGTGATGGGAAGTCGATTAATCTTCCCGTTGCTGTCGGCGCTGCTCGAATTCTCGTAGATGAACACGTACCAAGTGGCCATCTCCTCGAATGGCACGCATTCCTACGTGGAGATGCTGTACCCGGAGAACGGCATACAGTGGATTCAAGGTGAGTCGCACCCCAGCGGCCTCCCAGACGCCAAGGCGCAGGCAGGATTTATGAGCGAAGGAAGAATGTACACGCTGAAGGGTTCCGGGACGGATCAGATCCAGAACGTCGACAAGTGAGTCAGGGGGGACAGCGTTATTTATCTTCCTTTGCGCAACGGGATTCGTAACGCGCGTGTGTTGGTATCTTTCAGGTGGTCGAACATGAACAGGCCAGGAGAATGGCTGTTCCACGTTGGACCGATCCCTGATGACCAGGACGTGCAACTGCCGGACAATGTTGACGGTAACCTTTTATCTTCATGGTTCGATTGAGTTTCTCAGGAATTCTGTTACACCATCGTGATTTTTTTATCGACCAGACACCAGCACCACGAGTCAGGTTGCCAGCTGCAGTACAGGGGCGACGGTTTGCCACAGCAAAGCTATCTGCGTCGATCACGAAGTTGGATTCTGCTGCGAATGCAAGCAGGGCTATTTTGGCAATGGGAAATCCTGTCAACCAAATGGTGAGAGTCGCTGCCGGTAGTGGTTCCTTAGGGATTTAAGTAGCCGACGACGCGGTAGACAGATTTAAGAATCCTTTGATTACCCAAAACCGGGGTCCCTTTGATGTGGCCATGGCACATAAAAATCCTACTTCAAGGGACCTCCCTCGGGGCTTGCGCGGTTTTAACTATCTCGTGCACGGTGTCGCGAATGCGACGGGCGATTCCACCCGCGTTCTCTCTGATCTATTCATAGATCACGCGGCTACGGTCTGACTTGCTTCTTCGCCGACCTCGTAAACGATGAAATTCGCGGGAAAGGCTTGCGTGTTCCCTTGAACCTCGCTCGAACACTTGAGTCGTTGGGATAGAAGATTTTTAGAGGGACTTTAGTGTGTAAAAAAAACTCGCAGATGTGCCGCTTCGCGTGATTGGACGCGTGTCTGGGACGATCAACGACGTGGAGTTCCCGTCGAGGGACATGCAGTGTTACGTACAAACGAAAGACGGAAGAACGTACACAGCTTTGTCGAGGATACCTGCGGAAATTGGCGCCAGTTTCCAGCTGCTTGGGAACCTGGGCGGCGTGATTGGCTGGCTGTTCGCGAAACCCGTGAGCGGGACGAAGAACGGATATGAGCTGACAGGTACTGGCGACTGTTACCACTCGTACAACTTCCCTGTGACTTTTCATTGATCTCTGGTATCGGGGGCTAAGTGGTCAAGCATCGTCACAATATCCTAGAATCTCGATAAAAAGAAATCGGAAGAATTCAGTGTCTGGACAGAACCCTCAAGACCAGACTATAGTTGTCAATGATTTCGTGACCGGGCTAAATGCAATTGCTTGCAGGGGGCTTGTTCAATCACACGGCGCAGCTCTCGTTCCCCTCTACGGGGGACAAAGTGACGATACGAAGCAATTACCTCGGGCTGGACGTCTTCGGGCAGCTGAAGATGGAGGCGGAGATCAAAGGTACGTTGCCGCAGTTGACGAGGGACACCCGGGTCGACTACGGCGACTACGACGAACTTTATACCAGAGCGCAAGCCGGCGTGATACGTGCACAGAGCGATCGAATTTGCAAGCTGAACGAAGAGGGCGAGGAGCGGGAGCTGAGCTTCACGCAAGACGAGACGATCGTCTATAACGAGTGCCTGTACCTCACCACCAATCCGGAGGACGACACCACGAGACTCAAGTTTTTCAGAGGCGTGACCACTTACGAGGCCACTGAAGGTATCATACGTTTCGCCGTCAACACGAAGGTCGCCCCTCTGGAAGAAGAAGACCCCTGCATTCAAGGCAGGGAGACCTGCACCGATCACAGCAGCTGCGTTGTTGATGGAGATAGCTTCAAGTGTGTCTGCAATCCTGGGTGAGGCTCTTCGCTCCTTCATCCAAGTCCCAATTACTATTTTTCATAATCTTCTATTTTTAACCTCCACTTTTTGTACTGTAAGAACCACCCTCTTCGATTTACAAATGTCTTCCTTTGCCTCAGTCAAACAAGAGCGATTCAAATTCACTTCTCCCTCTTTATCGAGCAGGTATCAATACCTGTACGAAGAAGATGGGAGCGCGATCTGCGTGGACGTGAACGAATGCACCGCCGGCAATCACATGTGCTCCCCGGACGCACAGTGCATCAATCAAGAAGGCAGCCACACCTGCCAGTGCAGACCTGGTTTCTCGGGAGATGGTCGCAGTTGCGAGAGTAAGTTCGCTTGTCAGCGAGTTTTTTTTATAAAAGAAACATCGTCGAGGAAGTTACCATTGTTTGATAACCCCTTACCAACGTTGAGTCACTGCTTGACTAGAAGGAAAATCGATGCTCAGGCATCCTGGCGAGGGAAATGTTCCGCTGTACGCGTTGCCAGTAACTCTTGCACCTTCTGTTGACAATTTAGGGCTTCCATCGTGCGAGAACACGCGGTGCGGTAATTACGAACAGTGCGTGATGATCGAAGGTGCACCCGACTGCGTCTGCATGCCAGGTTTTGAGGACACCGAGCGTGGCTGTTATCCAGTGCAGCATGGTAAGGAAATCCTTCGATTTGCGAGTAACTATTTCCCGGGTGAATTCTCGCTATTACCATGGGATTCCTTCGCAGGTTCCTGTGGTGTCGAGGACATCTGCTCGCCCAGTGGCTTCTGCAGTTTCGACGGGGATAAACAGAAACACGAATGCGTCTGCTTACCAGGCTTCCTTGGTAATTCATTTATACGATAATAATGGTACTTTGCGTCTAGTCTCAGCTTACGAGAGCTTTACACCTTGGACTTTGTAGAATACTTAAAAACATGATGCACTATTGTAAGAGATGTAGAATTAGTGTCCCAAAGATTCGATTTCATAGTACAACAGGAGATCCTTTTACGGCCTACTTACGAGGGGAGGACGCGGACGGGACGAGTGAATTTTTAACGAAACCGGGTAGAAAATGTTGGGGTCGATGTGTATAAACAAATTCCAGAATATTAGCTGTGAATGGCCAGCTATTTTTATAAAAAATGGCTTTGAACATTAAAATTATGAAGTCGTTGGATCGACTTCGTTCTTCTTCTAAAGAGATAGAAGAGTGTTACGCGTTATTAATTTAACCAGAAAATTCAATTTTTTGTCGTAGTATAGTCCCTTAACTACGCTTGTGGAAAACTAATTTTCAACTACCGCACTAGCCTAGGTGCAAGTATCCCGAATTAAGAGCCAAAAAAGTGGGGTTCGAAATCCCTGCAAGGGGTGTTTTTATATTTTTTTCTTTTCCTACATTTTCGTCAATACACGTATTGTGACTAAGTAATAAAAAGTCCAGAATTTTCAGTTTAATATCAGAATAAACAAATTTAAATTCAAATACTCGTTTATGGCACATGTAATGGAAATATGCAATTGGAAACAGGATGAAATTCTACACAAAATTGCATGCTATAAAATCCTGCGCTGTACATATGATTTTTTTAATAGTACTTAATATGTGCTGAAAAACGTATTTGCATGGATAAATATGTATGGATAACAAGTATTGAAATTTAAATTTCTTTATCGAGATATTAAACTGAAAATTGTGGAATTACGACAAACAATGGCATTTTCTAGTTAAATTATTGATCCTATGGCAATAACGCTTAAGACTTTTGTATTCCTTTCATCAAGGTCTACTATTTAAAATAAGAACGAAATTGATCCGACGACTTCATAATTTCAATGTTCAACAATATTTTTTATAAAAATATTTGGCTATTCATAGCTAATGTTCTGGAATTTGTTCATACACATCGGCGCCAACATTTTCTGCTGGGTTCCTTTAAAAAAATCGCCCGTCCTATTCGCATCCTCCCCTCGTTAGTTACATAGAAGCAAGTAATAATTGAAAGTGAATCTCGCCGCTGTTGTACATTTCGCGCTGGTCGCATCTGTCCCGTCGCTTCAATCTATCGACGGTTCAAGCGAGCGAAAACAATTAAACTTTCCTCGCAGTCTCACGCTTAATATCGTTAAGGGCGACGAACTAATAAGTAACAAGTTCCGCGGTGCCGCGCTAGGTTTTCGTCCCGCGGTGCAAAGTTAGAAAGCGACTTTGCGCGAGCATCGTGTGCACATGCCCCGCGTTCAAATTCAATTACAATGGAGCAGCACGATCCTGGCGGGCCCAATACCCGCGACAGCGCAAGGAGACACCCCTTTGCGCGGCTTTCGTTCGATCCGCGAGCAAATCCGTCTGTTTTCGTAATCAGCTTCCGCTCCAATGATCGCCAATCGATTCCAGGGGATGGTTACACGTGTGATCCGGAATCGGACGTGACCACAACGGACGAACCGCCGAAACCGCAATGCTTGGAAGAGATGTGCTGGTGCCCCGGCGGCTGGGAATATCGGGGCAACGAATGCGTGCCGCAAGAAGAGGGGAACAGAACCGTCAACTACGATCGAGATTGTAAGTACGAGGGCAAATAGTTTTATCGAGGTCAGTTCGCCCGCTGTTGATGAATTCTTGAACCAGGGTTTTATTCGAATCGATCAGACTTATTTACCAGAGACCAATATGTCATTATTGCTATTATCGGTAGACGAAAAGAGCCTCGACTCACGCGAAACAGATTTCTCAAAGACCGAGAGTTCGAAAATTTATTTGGAATCTTGGGCTCGATGTACTGTTCGTCTTTTTATAGGATTTTCAATCGTTTAAGGACAGAGATCAGCCCTAAAGTTATTATAATTAGGAGAGCGTGAAAGTTTGAAAGTGCTGTCATTCAAGAATTCAATAGTTTTTAGATTCCATTGAGTGTTGAAAGGATTGAAATCCGTAAACGAGAAATTGCATGACGACTAATCGCACGTGATAGATAATTCGAGCACGTGGAGATAGCATGTAGCCGCGACACGAACCGATTAGAATTACGTCACGTCCGAATAACTACGATCACTAACCACTAGCGACGAACGGTTTGCATCGTGCGTTCTAGTATCGGCACGTCCAGTCCCGGAATGCGTCGAAGACTACTGCATATGTCCCTGGGGATACGATTACGACCATTTGGAGGAGATTTGCGTGCCTCAGCCTGGATACAACCACGAAACGATGGGTCCATCAGGAGTTCACTGTACGGGCACCTTGCTTCGCTTCCGCTAATTCGGCCAATTAACAGTTTGCGCCGCGAACCGCTACGCTTCATGCACACTTTAATTACTTTCATGACGTCGTAATTCAGCCTTTCTCTCGCCACGATCGAATTTATTTACTCACTCTACGATACCCACACTTTGTAGGTAGAACTACAATAGACCCTTAAACATTCGCATACTTTAAAACCATTACAACTATCCTTAATAAATCACTCTACCAAACTCTTGCCACCTAAATCGTTAGAATGCAACGTGGTGCATCTACGCGAAGACGCGAGGATTTTTAAATTCGATCGGTGCGACTGATTGGCGAGGCCGCGTGATTAATTTCGGACGTGAAACGGCCCAGTGGCCGAGCATTATCATAATTGCGCGCGCTTGTGTCCAGTATCGTGCAACGTGGTGAACAGGTGTCATCCCTACGCCCAGTGCATCTACGTGACGAGTACAAGCGACTACGAGTGCCGCTGCAACGCCGGCTACGAGGGGGACGGTATGGAGTGCACGAAAACAGGTACGTCTAACAGCATCTTGCCCGTCGATCTGCCTGCACGAATGCCACCGTTCGTGCCGCGCGCGAGGGAATGGCACCAGGTCGTGGCGAACGAAATGAACAAGGATTGTTGTTCTGGCACAGAGGTGTCCTGCTTGGAGGTGGACATCTGCGACCCGAACGCGTCCTGCCAGCACGAGGAGCCGCTGGCCAAGTGCGTCTGCAATCCAGGATACGAGGGGGACGGAACCACTTGCAGCCCTATCGGTCATATCACTTTCTCCTACTTTCTTCTATTTTCGAAGAGATATCTTTTACAATAGTGCTTTCGATCTGAGAACCAGGAGCACTTTATTCACCCTGCTCGTTGAATTCATGCTCGTAAGAGGAACGTTGCTTCCGCGCTAGCGATCACCGTAATCGCATGATCACACTAAAGTCATCCCCGCGTCCCTGAATTTCTGAACTGATTCCCGCGTTTCGTTGTTAGATCCTGGCGTTACAATGTTTGTTTATGGGGATGCAGACGAGTGTAGCGGTCCGGCGGACTGCTTGGAGAACGAGCGGTGCTCGTATAATCCCAGCAGCTCGCGTTACGAGTGCACGTGCAACTCTGGATACAGCATGGTGGACGGTCGCTGCGTGGTGTCCGATTGCTCGACGAATCCCTCTCAGTGCCACGTGAACGCGCAATGCGTGTCGGCCGGGGAAGGTGGCTACAAATGCGTCTGCATCGAAGGGTACAACGGGGACGGGATCCGCCAATGCGTCGAGGATCACATTGGCTGCAACGTCCTGCATAACTGTGGCAGGAACGCTGTCTGCGGGTACAATCAGACGTCCGCGAACTTCGGGTGCATCTGTCAACCGGTAGGTTTCTCATAACCGTGCGGGTAATGCCAATTCAGGCGAAGAATGTAGATCCAGTGGGGGGCAGGTGAAAGTAGTATAGGGCGTTCGGTGGTCAGCCGCGAAGCGAGGCAGTAGAAACCCTCGACGCTTTGTCAGACGGAGGATAGTAAAGGACGATTAGTATAAATTACAGATACTCGAATAGATCGCGATCCGTAGTCCCGAAGCTAACGGTTCAGGGGCTACTTGCGAGCTGTATAGAAACAGTTTGCGCGCACAGGTTGCACGGGAACGATCGCACGATTCCGAGGGTAATGCCGGGGAAATCCTGTTACTTTCAGGGCTTTTACGGCGATGGGTTCACGTGTCTGCCTCAGTCATCCTGCAGACACGACCCGAACCTCTGCTCGCCAGACGCTACATGCGTGCCAGCTGGAGACAATCAGTTCGCTTGTGTATGCAACGAAGGATACACCGGCGACGGGGCCAATTGCAAGCCGCGACCGAAACACGACTCAAACTTCCTGCTGGTGAACCAAGGAATGGCTACGTTAAGGATACCGCTCGCGCCGACACCCGCGAACCCAGGCAGCCCTATTTATTTCGACATGCAAATGGCGATTGGAATCGACATCGACTGCATGAATGGGAAGGCTTATTCCAGCGACATCACTGGTAACTCCTTCTATTTTCTTCGAGGCTTGCAAACCGGGCAGTTTTAAATAGATTATCGAGTATCGCGAAGAAATTTCGGGCGACGGTGATGGAGGAAATATCCTGGGGAGCGCGGCCAGTCCGAGTGGCCTGTCTAGACTGAATTTATTTTGCAGGTAATCGAATAATCGAGTTAACGTACAACGGATCGACGGCTGGAACGTTCTTGCCGGATGTTAGCAGCCCCGAGGGGCTGACGGTCGATTGGGTTTCGAGAAATATTTTCTGGACCGATTCGGGCAGGACCACAGTGGAGGTGGCCAATCTCGAGACGAAGAAACGTAAGGTGCTCGTTTCCGACGGACTGGGCAATCCTAGAGGGATAGCTGTTCACCCGTACCGAGGGTAAGTAATTCTCGGGCCGAGTCCGGAGGATCTTTCCTCTGGCGAAAGGGCAGGTTTCTGGGGACCGAGTGCAGCGGAGGTTTGAAAAATGATGCATGTGTATATAATGGGAACGAGGCACTGGAAATATTTGGTCGTTTTAGGAAGATATTCTGGTCCGATTGGAGCCGGACTTCGCCGAAATTGGAGTGGGCGAACGAGGACGGCACCGGGCGTGCAATCTTCCTCCAAGGGGATTACGTGAAGTTACCGAATTCATTAAGTATCGATTGGGCGACGGATGAGCTGTGCTGGGCGGACGCCGGGACGTTTACGATAAGTAAATACAGACATCTCCTGTGAAATTTCTCTGCCGATAGGCCACCCCGTTGATCGCGCCCCGAACTCGATAATCCTCCCCCGTCGTTACTCTTTCGGCAATAATTGCAGGCTGCATGGAGATCGATAGCAGGGAAATTAACGTGGTAGCCAACGAGCTCACTTATCCGTTCGGCCTGGCCATCTCGCAGCAGCACTATTACTGGACCGATTGGAAGACGTAAGTCCTACAGAGATAACCCCGCTCTTCTAAAACGCGAAACGTTGCGCGCGAATATTAGAGTAGCATTAGGTAATAGACCGAGGTGAATTTTAAACGGGAGACAACGGAGATCCCGGTAGTATCGAACAAAGCGCGCACAGCTACGAGATATTTTAAATCATCCATTATTTACCGGCGCAGCCACAAAATCGAGGTTGCCATGAAGAGCAGCGGGGACAGGAAGCCGGCCATATCGGTTCCACCGGGAGGAAGCCGTAAATTATACGGAATAGTCGTCGTTCCTGAGTCCTGCCCGAGAGGTAAATCAAGTTTTACGTCACCGTTCGGCGTGTCCTGGCCACGCGAAACTGATCACACCCCGCCGTTAAAAAGTTCACGGTACCGAGGGACGCCAAGTGACTGGATGTTACCGAATAATTCGCCATTTGTCTGCTCGTTGCAGTGTCGAACGTCTGCCAGTACGAGAACGGAAGGTGTAGCAAGGAGCAACTGTGTCTGCCGGACGGCCAGGGCGGCAGGACGTGTGCGTGCGCGGACGACGCGACAGGGCCTTGCACAGATTCCCATTAGCCGTCGTAGATCGCCGTCGAAATGGAGAAGGAGGCGACACCGGGTCCCTGCCAAACGCTCGAGCAACAAAAGAATCTTACGCTCGAGGCGTTACCAAGGTTCACCCGTTAGATCGCGTGTAAATTATATTGCTATTCTCTGTATGGTTAGTTTGTCGCCGACGATTTTCGAGTAACACACCTTTTGTATTCTAATACGGTGGACCGCGGCGTGGAGCTGGCTGTATGGCGTCGCGGCCCGCCGACGCGTTATTTAATAAAACTCCAAGAAAATAATCTCCGTCGCGTCGTGGATGGTTCGCGCGGAAAGCGGCCTGATCGACTTTTCCTTGCATCGCGCGCGTGGAAATTGCGCGTAAAGTGGCGTCATCCTTGGACGGCAAGGGAACTGTGCTTCGCCGTCTGGTCGAGGAGGAGCGAGACAAAGAAGAAGACGAAGCAGGGACGGCGGAGCTTTGTCCCGCGACCGATTACGAGAGTTTAAAGCAACGCTTCGTCAATGCTTCCGCGCCAGCGAAACGAAATTGTCGCGGCATAGTGGCGATAACGAACGAGGGGTTCCGCTTTCGAGAGGGTAGTCTCTTTGTTCCAGCCGGGCGAAATAAACTTCCGCGAAACCTCGGCTCGAAAGGGGAAGCCAATTACTGTGTTCATTACCGGCGTAACGGCCGCCCATTTCATTCTCCCGTCTTTATATTACGTTAATAAGCGACTACTTACCAGCCTAATAAGAATAACGCGGCTACCCAGCTGCGGCATAAAAATACAATCCCCCTCTTGTCTACGATCAATTATCTTTCCGCGACGACAACGGCGAAAGAAGGAAGGCTGGAGGAGGGGAAGCAAGAAGAGGAGTCGGAAGGAAAGGGGCCACGGTTTAAAAGTGCCATCCGCATCGAGCCGCAAAGAGTCCATCGTCGGACAATCCACGACAAGAGAATTAAATTTTCCTTGCCCCCGATCCCTTTGAATCGCGTCGCGTTTAATTGGCTGACCGCTAAATCGGGGCGGGTCGTCTGTGGCCCCGACAGCGGTACCCTCGCGCAGGAAGATAAGACGACGGGCCGAGAAACCGACAAAGGGTATCGTGCCTGGATGCTCCGCAGCTTTTTCCTCAACCACGGAGGAGACAAGAATCTTCGGGGCGATGCGTCTCCGAGGAGTCTTCCGCAGTTGCTTAACGGCCACGAAGAGATTCCGCGAATGGGAGGGAAGCACGGCGCAAGTGTCGTCCCCTCGTTTTCCCCAGGAAATTACACGGTCCTTTCCTCCTTTTCTCTGCCGCTGATCGACTCGAAGCGATCCGGGGATAAAGTGCTCGCCCTCTTCCACTACCTACTCTTAATATCGTTAGCTTTACGCGGGTCAAATATTTCACAGGGAAACAAACAAGACGGGCTGGACGAGTTGTTTGGAAGAGAAATACAGCGTGGAAGCCAACACCGAAAAACGAGGGTTAGCCTCTTCACGAATATCGATGGTAATTTGATGAGATGAGATACTTTCAACGGGATACTTTCGTGCCGCGATTGTTTTCTGTGGATAACAACGGTTAGAGATATTCTACGTCTACGTATGCGAATTTGTATGTACTCTACTTAGGTGCATCAGGAAGCGAACATCGCGTGAATGTGCGTTTGGTGTCAAGAGGAATTAGCAAGACACTCGTCGCCGTCTGGAGCGAGACCTAACTATAGTCAGTAAGAACTGCTGGTTGCCAGCCTGTAATCCTATAACGAAGCGCAGATAATCCGGAATCGAAGCGGAATTTACACTCATCCTGGAATCTCCCTCCCTCTTCGTGTTCCCCTTCGAATCCACTGCGCTACAATATTGCAGGAATCCTTTCGTATCGAAGACACATAATGTATATGCTACTTTACAAAGCACGTATCTCGCCACTCCCCCTTTCATAGCGTCATCGCAGACAAATCGATCTACGCTTTACCAAAGGATTCATGCATACGTGTGCCTAACTTCCACCGTGCAAGCCATAAACGTCGATCGGCGTAACGACGCATCGTTTCTCGCGAGCGTAGTCAGAAGCGCAGTGAAAAGCAACGCGGAAGCCAGTCGATGGTGCCCCGGAATAGGAAAAGTTGGAGCAGGAAGAGCAGGGTGAACGCCGAGGGGTTCGCAAAGCGACGAGTCCGCGGTGAGAACGGTATTCGCGCAAGATGAAAGTGCGCTTGTAATGGTAGTCTCGAGGAAATTGAAGAAACCCATACCGCCGAGGATGTTTCACGCCGGGCATCCGCTCTCGGACGATGCGTTCCACTCCCGACACAGAAACAAGCAGCGGCCGACGCGCAATCTGCAAAAGAGCCAGCCGGCTTTGTCGATCGGAGGCACGGTGAATGGCCACGCGGATTTGGGAATGTCGGTTAGACGTCTGCCAGTGACGGGTGCTCGATCAGCCGCTTACACCCTGTCCTTTCAACGGAGGAATTTCCGACTTTCTTGCACCGGCCGGCGTTAATGCCCCCGGCTCCCTGTTTTCCCGGCCGAGTATCTTTTTCATTTCACCGCGGCGGATGAATGAAACGGCCGAAGCACGGAGGATCCGTGCAATGATTCGCCTTGAAAATCCCGCGTAGGGACGAAATCGAGTGAAATCGAGAGTTAACGATCGCTTTCCATCCCCATTACTCGCGCTTCGTGGACCGATCTGCTTTATGATTGCACGCGGATGCATTCTACCGTTATTGCAGATGCTCGGTGCGCCGAAATGCGTGGACCCCGTAAATCCAATAATCAAGGGAAACTCCCTTGATACCCGTGCGCGTCCGTTTAGCTGCATCGATATCTAAATACCGCGTGTGGATTCCAATCTTCGCTGATGCTATACGTGCCCGCTGTCGTGTTCATTTAATTATCCCCCGGCATCAGAAATGCATTCGTTCATAAACGCTCGCGGTCATGGGCGAAACGAGCGCTCGGCGATACGCGGGCGCTGGTAGAATTCACGAACGCCACGGCATTACAAGTTTAATTACTTTATGAAACATTTCGCGCCGGCTCTCAGGTGGCGCCGCCTTTGATAGCTGAAACGCAAACACGGATATATCGAACGAGGTGTACGGCTGTACGGCCCGTGTAAGAAAGGCAAGTGGTGGAACAGCCTTTTTCGGTGGACGCAGCCGAAAACGTAGCCGCTCCCAACGGTGTCGTCGACAAATACCCCCGGGTGCTTCTCGTTAACGTTCTGCCGCGCCCGTCGCCCTCTGTACACGACGAATATTTGCGAAATCTCGATTGCCGTTCGCGAACGCTGTTTGTTCGTCTGAGAGTAACTCTTGTTACGTGTTCACGAGGGATACCAGGGTTGTTTGGAGATATGTATTTCATGAGTGGTTCGATCGTATGTTACTGGCTCGTATCAGGTTCCGAAGCTATACCACAAATTACAGAGTATCCTCAACTCCGACCAAGACACTCGATCCGGCCCGAGACTCAGCGGAGCTTATTTCCCGCGGTGGAAATTTCCCGAAACGAGCTGCCAGCGATGGACGCCACTGGGAAGCTCTTCCCAGCAAATGAAATTACACCCCGCTATCCGGACGAGTTCCGTGCCGACGGGAAATAAGAAACGAGGTTGACCGCTGGCGCGGCACAACAATTACGCGACAATTATCGGACAACGCAATTACCAGACGCACACTGGCCCAGCGGATGCTAGTACACGCGGGATAATGTGCCTGGACGGCGCACCCCCGCGGACACAGGGCAGGGGGTGAATAAGCGTCGGAGGGAGGGAGGGATGCTAGAAGTCAGGGGGCAAAGTAACGAGTCAGGCCGCGGAGAGGGTGCCGCGAGCGGAGAGGAGCAGTCGAGCGGAGCGCTTGTTTCGCGGCGGTCCGCGCAAAGCTCGCGGCAGAGCGTACCGGCGCGTCTACTCCGCGTGCTCTCCGAACGGTCGCAGGAGGGGCGAGCGAAGAGGAGCCGCGCTAGTCAGTCGGCGGTGAGACTCCGCGTGCGACGCGTCGTTGATGGTGCTTCTTTCCTCCCCTCTGGAAAGGAGAGGCGCGTATTTTTCAACCCTCCCGGTCGCGAACGTCGCGCCACGTGTCAACTCAGCCGCGGCGAACAGGAAGAAAAGAGTAGCCACCGTGTGGATCTCGTTGTGGCTGTGCGAACGATAATTCCGGAGTGTGCCCGGCCAACGGCTCCGAGTTTCCGCGTGCCCGTCGATCGTATCGTTTACGAGCGGTTTACGACGTTTCGACGGCCGATAAACACGGTAGATCGATCTCGTTACGTCGCGGATGTTAGGCCTCCGTGTAACGTTTTATTCGATCGACTCGGTCGGAGCAGGGACCGATGCACGGCCGGGACAAAAATATCCGCGAAAAATCTCGGCAGCCGGCCAAGCGGCCTCGAGAGATCGCTATAGCTTTTTGGGGGGGACGATTTTGATAAGATAATTCGAAGGGGTGCCCGTGCCCGATTTCGGCGGCGGGTGTTAAATGTGCGCGGCCAGATTATCCTCGCCTTTTTTTCCTACTTCCTCTGAGTGGTGCTTCCTCGCTGTTCCATTCGGGGATTACAACCATTTTAATTCACCGTTATTGCATTAGCATTGCGAGCTCGCGGAATGCTTTTAGCCGCACTGTCGAGCCGCGTTTTATGAGAAGTGACTTTATCGCGGGGTTGGGGTGGATTCTCTCTCGCTTTCGTGATGGATGAAGGAAAGTTCGCGGAGGAATAACAGCCGCGTGAAAAGTGAAATTTCGGTCACTGATTGGCAAAGGGATCTAATTCGAATTACATTAATCCACGCAAGGATTGAGTCCACTAATGGCATATTAAGGGAGAGGAAGCCCCGTCTCTGAAGATTTACCTTCCCCACCCCCCTCGTACAAAGATCTACGTCCCTCAAAGGCACCGTAGACGTTGCGCCAAAGCATCGCTACGGATCCACGATCGCGAAGAAAAAGAATCTTGAAGTACAGTGAGTCGAGTGAACTTTTAAAATCGCGAGAAAACATTCGGCGTCATACATATTCACGGTGCTGAGGGAGAATCAAGCGTAGGAAAAGTTGAGACCCGCGGCGGGCCAAAAATGCTGCGAGGATTTTGTTTCGGGCACTGGGGAGAAGATTAACAGCGAGGGTAAATAGTTTACGCGTAACGCGATAAAGAATCCTCGGGGGCTCGTGGTTTCCTCAACAAACCAATCGGGGGGGGGGGACGTATCAATCGGTCTGTCGCCAGCAATTAACGGATAGCGAATGATCGCGTGATGGGCTCTACAAAGAGGAGTGTCTGATCAAATATCGAGTGTTTCGTTGAACGGGTAACCAAGCGTCACAACGCAATTGTAATCGATTCCGTTACGAAAGCCCTCGAGAGCCGCGCCGCCAGCTGGGGAAAAAATACGAGCAGTGAATCTCCCCAAATCGATTAACGAAGCTAATTGCTCTTAAAGAACGAACCACCTTTCAGAGACCCGCGAGGCGATGGCGGTGAAGAGATAACCCGTGAAAAGAACAGGCTTATCGGTTTTCAATTTAGCCCGGTGCTTCAACAATTTCCCTCGCACCCGCCGCGAAGAATATTCGATCGTCAATGACATCGGCGATATACTTGGATTCTCTCATACAGCTCCATAAAGTTCTGGCTCCTGCCCCGTCGCACTTTATCCCTCCCGCCGTTTTGTTTACGCGCTTTCATCGAGCCTGGCCCCGCGTACCTTCCTCGTAAATCATTCCACCCATTCTTCCTCCCTCTGTTCGCGTCGCCCGCGAGATATCGCGGCCCCGCGAAAATATTCGTCACGTTCGGATAACGGACTAGCCGGGCCGAGACGCGGGGGGGCGGACGGTACTGGTCCGATTGAATCGTCGCCGAGAGATTCGCGGAGGTGCAACGTCCCCGTGGCGTGCAGATGCTCGCGATGAACCTCGCGTGCCTTTGTCCTAGACAATTTGTACGAAAAATCTGTCGATATTTCAGGCGGCACACTTGGTCGCGCGCCGAGTTAAACGTCGCAACTCCGGGGCGATTATCATCCGTAGGAGAGTGTTTCGCGAGTGAGTGACGAGTGATAGGGAGAACTAAGGTCGAGAGCTCGAGAAAGTACCGGCCGCTCCGCCGTGGCACGATTCGCTCGTACATGCGTGTGTCTGTGCGCGGGTGTACGGTGACAAAAGCAACGAGGAGCAAACGACAGGAGGAGGAACGCGTCCGAGGAAGCTGCGAGGAACGTTAAATGAATGTTGTTGCAAGGGGCGGCTGTGATCGTGAGAGTAGAATCGGTGCACGGCGGGATCGGCCGATTTCAATTCATAAATGTGCGAGAGGAGGAGCCTACAATGGTGGCTCGGCTCCCGCAACAAGTTCTGCTGCTGCTCGTACTCGGTGAGTGGAACGCCCGTGTGTCCATATTCTAAATTTAGGTGGACGCCAGAGTCGGGGCCGAGGCTCAGCTTCCGGCCTACGTATTTGGAGGAAATAGAGCTTCGTCCCTTGACGGTCATGCCCGGTTCTTAAACGGCCGCTCCTCCGAGGCCTTTTCCGCGCCGCACGGGGAACGTGCCACTGCTACCTGTTACGCACGCGGATAGAGAAAGCGGAGAAGCAGGGAGAAGGCTTCCGTCGTTTCTTGTTACAGAGCCTCGCGACATTGACGGGATCCCCTTTTTCCCACCTGGCGTAGTCTGCAGCAGCTATTTGTAACCCTGTCACCGTCGCGTTTCGAGTAATAGATTTATCGGCATCGACCATCGAAGGTAGAAGCTCCGCTGTTGATTTACCTCCAAGGGAAAGTTTGTTGAAGCACTTCAAATCCATTTTATCCTCGAGATATACGACCTCTTTTTCTATAGAATCGTTGAATCCTCCATAGAGAAGTCAATTAACCGTTGCTCCGCTATCTCGAAAGGGAAATGGGTATAAATTCCGTGGAAAGTCCCTTTGAGTTTCCGACCCTCCCCCCAATTTTTCGGGACATGGAGTCTGGTCCTATTTCAATTTCAATCGGACGGTTGTTCTGCCGCGCTGGACAAAGGGATTTTGCGCGACTTTAATTGACTGGCTTATCGATCGACAACGCTGGCAATCGGAATTTCCATCAGGAAGTTTGTCAAATCCAGTTAATTGCCGACCCTGTCAATGGTGGCCCCTGCCGCTTCTGATTTCTGTCAATTCGGAATCCCGATATATCGATCGGGCCTCCCCGTCCTCGGTGCGTTGACAAAAATCCCTGCCAATCAATTTCACTCGTGAACGCGGGACGTAGGCTTGTCAAGCTGCGCGCATAATCGAGACGTTTCGCCCGATCAATTACATTGTCCCCCGTCGGGGTGCTCGATTGCGCTTTCAGGCCGACTCAGACTGGAACAATTTGCATTGTCCCCGGCGAAGCAAAGTGTAAACTACCGGGAGCTTTTAATGACGCGGATTCCTGTCCTCTCTGGGACAATGGTGGGCCGTCTCGCTCTTAAAGCAAACGATACGGATCGGCCAAGTTCCACGCTCAACTTTGACCGAGCGTATTTTAATGTCCTTACCGTGTTCTCGACGCGTAGTGTTTGCACTGGAATTTCCCAGCCGTGTAGCGGACCACTTTGACTTTAAAACTGTACAACCTTCTTATTCCGATCGAGTCGGCTGCTCGGAGGCGCAGTCTCCTCGTTCGAGTTGATTCATCCCATCCCCAAGGCGGGGGGAGGGGGGCGAAGCGAAGTTTAATTAAGCAGGATTATTCAAATAGAGGCGAATAAAGTTTCATTAAGGAAGATCGCGAAGGGGGTCGACGTTGCTCGGGCACTGTTAAACGGAAACACGAGAATCATAAGTTGACAGCGAAAGCGGCACGTCATAAATGCGATCCGGAGGGGAATCAAGTGACGTAAGGCGGAATAATAGTTTAGGAAACGAAGGCAAATTTCCTGAGAAGCTTTCGATTTGTCCGCGACCAACGAAGCATACGCGAAAGCGTTACATCCTTCGTCGCTCCGCAAACGAACTCCCACAGAATTCCACCCCATTTAAAGAAATTCCACTCGTCTAGTCTGCATCAAAGCGTCGATACGTCGATCCGTGAAACGAGACTATTTCTATTCCAGAGCCAGAGGGTTGAAAGAAGTGCCGTTACATATTTTCACGGGAACTCGCCGCCTCGATTGCCTTTTTTTATTCGGCCGCGATCTGCGACCGCTTTTGCGTAATATGACGGCGGAATTCGACGCCTGGTCGCAGTAGAAACACTCTGCTCGCGGTTCGTTCTCAGCTTTTCCAAGACGAACGCGGAACAGTTTACTCGTTACAGCCTCGGTTTCCCCAGAATTCAGGGAACAAAAGGGGTCGCTTTAAACAGCCTTCGAGGTAGCTGAACCATTGCGATGGAACGAAACCACTTAGGTATTTGCGCAGCGCCTAGTGTTATTCCGACTAGTTCAGTGAAAATTTCTGTAGAGCCTGTTTCGATTATTCTCACAGGCGCAGGCAGAATCCGCGGCTATGCTCCGCGATGTCACGCCCCGCGTAACTAATTTCACCAACGATTCACACAGGCACGTCAAACGCAGCAGGTGTAATCAGATTTCGTTTAGTAACGGATCACGCGTTCCTTGAGGCGGATTCTGTCCCACCATGCATCAGCCACTCGACGTACACGACCTCCAACATTTTTCATAACGAATGGCGACTACGTTTGATTGATTATCGCGCCCGCCAGGTTGATGGTTGCAGCGCAGATCCGTAAATCTCACTGGGAATCGTGAGTCGCGAGAAGCCACAATTTCAATATCTAGAACCTTCGCGGATTCCCTGACGAATTGCGTGGATGCTTTCGCGGCGCAAAGTAGAATCAGCTGGTGTCTCGCTGAGGCTAAGCTCGACTGGTGATTACCGCCAGGAAGTTGCGCTACCCTCGGCCATCGAACACGCAACACGATTACCGCCGACTAGTCGCTTAGCAGTGGAAAATCAATTTGCTACAGAGGGGGATTCTCTAATAATTCAATCGGAGCGGAGTCCTCTCGTCAGCCTCGGCTATTCTCACCAGCGTGGACTTTGGTACTTTTACAAATTTCTTGGCCAATCGAAACCCCGTCATCCGTCTCTCTGCATCTCCTCTGAGCCTTTCACGCGCAAACACGCTTAAAACCCTCTTTCCGTTCGCTGCCAGGTAAGCACATTATCGGCTTGCAGCTTCGTTACAGCTCGACATTTCCATCTCTGGGATGGGGGGGGGGGCGCGTGCGCGCGCCCCTCTTTGTTTCTGTTCTGCTCTCGCGGGAAGCCGAGGAAACGTCGCCCGATAGCTGGCGAAACGAGCGCACGGCGTTTCGGAAATTCCCACACCCGCGGAAACTTTCTTCCGCGGACTTTGTTGCGGAGCCAGCGATTCCATCCCGACGATTTCCTCCCCGAGGCCCCTCCTCTCGAATACTTCGTTATTTTTAGTTGGGAAAACGAGTTTCGCCGAAACTCTTTAAAATCTGTGAATCTCGGCGGGGAGGATGAGTCCGAGGAGTTATCGGTGCTTCGCGTCGATTCGGATGCGACACGCCCATTTCCTCGGGCGCCACCGACGTCGTCGGATTTTTCCTCTGACACCGGCGGCGCACGTCGACGTCAGCGTCGCCCCTAAACGCTGTCGGCGACGTGAGGCATTTCAATATAGCGCGAAAGTGAATCTCACCACACAAAGGGCGGTTCTGCCCGCGAACTTACCAGCTACGGTAATAACGCATTTACCGCGTGGTTCTGTAGCGGAGCAGAGGTGCGGGGGGGGGGGGGGGGGATACAGGAAGCCGGTTGCACGCCCCGTTCTTCCGGCGGCCGGTGGAAAAAAACGGCGCAAGGTATCCGAGCTGACAGGACGTCCGCGTTACGATGTGACCGGGCCGCTTCTCGGCCTTACAGGATTACAAACGAATCGAGTTATCGCGCGGGAGAAACGAAGGGTCCGTGGTATTCGCTCGCCCAATTACGCCCGACGGTGTAATATTTGCAGCGGCCGGGGCCTAGCTAATGGTCAACTTCGTAAATTTAACATCGCGAGGGAAAGCTTGATAAAGCCGGTTATCAGCGCCGGTCAAAGGTGGAGGGAAAACTCGAAGCTTCTGCACGGGAGCCTGCCTGTGACGGTCTTTTATTAAAGTCAATATATCGCGCGGTCAATTTGCAGCTCTAATTGGCGATAACAGTCGCCATCGCTGTCACTGCGAAGATACTCGATCGCAAATTTCTGGCTACGCGGTGTCTGGCGCGAATCGAATTTACGGGCTCGCTGATTGCCGGAGCACTCGATGGATCGTCGATATTGGCGCACCGTCCTCCGTGATGAATTTTCAGATTAAAATTTCGGTGTGTGTTTAAAATGCCGTGACAACTATCATTTCGAAAGGTCGGGATTAGTCCGAAACAGTTGTAAAGTCTGTGAATGTACTTCAACGGATTATGTAATAAACTGTGTAACTGCACTCTGTCGAATAATACATAAATGAGAACAACACGGTAAACCGCTTGTGATAATAAGTTCCCACTGGAAAGGTACTAATGCGCGGCGCGTAAACAGGCAACAAGGTAGTACAGAGCATTAGACAGCTATCGAAAACACGTTGAAACGCTTTGGGCGCGGTGTTGCTTTTCACAACAGCAGGGCGTCTATGCTCTTACTTACGAAATGTATTAGTTCGCATAAACACGGCTGTCGCAGCGCATTACCCAATAGTAATTCTGTACCCAAAGCGATTATGAGCGGTTCAAATTTTAAGAGGGTGGACGGTGGAGGGATGAAGCAAGTTCCCGAGAGCAGGAGTACCTTCGGTATAGGGGAAGGAACAATTTTCGCCAGGATATATGATAGAGTCCCCCATATTTCCGTACAGGGATACGGGCGGTGCGGTTCTGCAGCGTCGGCAGGAGATAAAACCCTGATTAATAGGCACCCGTCGTTTTCGCCGCCTTTTTGTCCCGCGACCGAGTTATCGCTCCCTCGCTGGTCCCTGCAGCCGAATATTCGGCGACGGAGCGCGAAAGGTCGCGGTACCAGTACACTGGTAAACAAAAATACGGCTCCCCCTTGCTCGAATACATTTCGCGATATTTGTTTGCGGGGCCCAGCCAGTGGAAGTCGATAGTCCAGGGAAGCGCGCGGAAAGTTCGCGAGCCTGCGAATAAAATAGGGCTCCGGGAGGATTCCGAGGACTCGCGTACCTTTGATTCGCGAGTAACTCGGGGCCTCCAGCGTCGTCTGAGATGTATCGATCACTAAACTCCGAAATAAGTGACGACGAAGTGCCTGCACGCGACTCCGAACCCAATAACGATGCAGATCTCCCGGCGCTCGGGGATAAATCGGTAGCTCACCGACGATGTAGCGAGACGGGACAAGGTGTGTGCTCGAGCGCGAGCGGAACTACCGAACGAAAATTCCACAGCGGGAGACGCCGGAACAGTTGAAATTCGGTTAATTAAATTTGCAGCCGCGCCGATATCAATGAAGACAGACTTCGATTAATTGCACGGGGAGGCGTTCATCGGTGAAATTGAATTTCGCCGAGGCCCACGGAAACGCCGTTGTTTCCAGCTCGCTTTTCTCCCGGCTGCCAGTAAGTATGGCTGCCAGCGTCGTGGAGCCCTGTCAACCTGCAGCTACCATTCTCCTCCTTCAATTATGTATTTACATTGCCCGAAAGGGTTTCCACTCTCTGCCGAGTGTGTGGCACTCAGGGCTGAAGGCATAAGCCGAAACTGCTTTGCGACAAGCACGCGGACGACTCAACGAAAAGGAGCGCGGCATTAGTTACTTGCCATTCGTAACTACACGAGGATTTAAAGCGCGAGCTTAAACGGTGGATGGCGCGGAGCAAGAAGAAAGGGGCTTTCTACCCCCTCCTCCTATAAATATTCTGGTATTCTCCATCGACGCAGCTCGTTTCGCTTGTCAGGATACGTGCATTGGAGGGGAAGAAGTGCACGAATGTTAGAGAGATGGAATCTGCAGCGTCGCGAACTTTTATAACTGGGAATCGTAAAAATTTAATGAACAGGGTAAAAGGTAGAAGATTACAAGGTGGAAAGAGAAATGTAACCGTCAAACTTCCGAAGCACGTAGTAATCGTCAAAGAAAATTGAAAAGTCTGCTTTAAAAAGAAGACGAAGAAAAATTAACTCCTTCAGCTTTAAGACGATTACGAGTTTGTTCAGTCTCAGTGCCGATCCCTCTAGGTTCTGTTAAATTTTCTGTTGCTCAGTTAGAAACAGGTACACTCGATATTATTCCCTAAAGTAAATTTGTGGAACTTCGATAATTTTCTACTACATCCTCCTACGTTCCCGTAGCAGCTGGTTCGACAACTCCATAATATAAATCAGGTATAGCACGCTCGCAAAGTTTAGGGGCAGTCCAGGGAGTATGAATAATAACGCGGCAAAAAAGCAGTCGCAGGGGGTGAATGGAACCGAGGGAAAGTGACGAAGACTTGCCACGAGAAAGAGTTGCCCGAGGCCGAAGGGGAGTATTTGAAGTGCATAAACGAGTCTCGAGGAAAATTTAAGCCCCGTGGCTGCCGGGCAATTTCAAAGAAATACGGGGCTTGGACCATGGGCCCTTTGCGGATGTCGAGTGCATGAGAGGGCTGCAAGTGGATTTCCGTGGCGGCAGACGTCCTGAAGAATGAGGCACTTGTAAACATCCTCGGGGTGGGTGACGCGAATGGACCATCGCGGCGAAACGTCCGCTCGAACAGGCGTTTAATTCCATCAGCTTGAAAGCTCGGGAGCCGGATTAATTTTCGATTCGCCACTGAACAGCAATAAAGTTTTTCGCTATCCCGGGCAGGAATATTTGATGAGTTATCGGGAATAACTAAATTATTACATTCCTCTGGATTTCGTGGCGGGATACCGCGGTACAGCGAACCCTCGGTCCTCTCGATCCATCCGGGCAGAAATTTTACACTGAGTAGCGCGGCGAGAATGTAGTCTACTCCGGCAGGGTTCACTTTACTGCAAACTACTCCTCGTATGTGGTCCCATGGCGCGACCCTTCGGTTAGGGGAACGCGCGGATAGTGGCCCACGGGACGAGGAGGCTTCACCCGCGTCGCGTGTTGTCTTCCACGATTCCTCGGTCGATTCCCCGCATTCAGCGACTCGTGACGCGCCCCCCCCGACGAAATTGACCGTCTTAAAATACCGGCTGCGTGTCCCGTCTCTCGGAGCGACCGAGCGAAGGGCTCGCGATTTGGCCGCGAGCACAGGCGGGTACACGGCTCGTACGCGAGTTAATGATATTAATACATCAACCTACATTCACGGTTGCGCGCTGCTCGCCCCGTCGGGCGCTGAAGGGAAAGAGACGAAGGTTACGGTGCGCGTTTTGTTAATAAACCGCTCTAGACGCAGCGCGTCTCGAATTGACCCAATTCCCCGAGAATTCTGGCAGCCGATTTCACGGCACGTCGTGCGCTCCCTCGTACGGCAGAGCATCCAGGCGTCGTCCAGGCGATCCCCGATTTCAAGGGAACCACCGACATCCTTTCCTTCCCGCAATCGAGCGCCAAGAATCGGCCGCTTGTGTCCGAGGGGATATCGATCCTCCCGCCCCGACCACGTCTCGTTTGCATGCAAATTCGCGATACGTCCGATTGCGCCTTCGCGAGCGGAATCGCGTTCTCGCTTTCAATCTCGCGACGGCTGCTGGGGCGGCTGCAAGTTTCGCCGGCCGGATCGAATGCAAATTACCGCGATCGGGTTTACTTTATTCAACTCCCGGGGACAGATGTTGGAACGGGGGATTGCTGACGAAGTTGCGAAACGCCACGTGCATCGCGCATCCGCGCTGCTCAGCTGTTGAATCCGCCTGGTCCGCTGCCGTCTTCGGATTTACATCTCGCCTCTCGTACGACTCAAAGGCTCTCGCATTCCCGGCGCACCGCGTGCTTCAGCGTTCGACGTACGCGCGGCGTGGAAAGTTAACGCCGAGAGTGCCGAGGAAGGAATGGCCCTTGAAGCGAAGCACTAAATGCCCATTCTAAACGCGCCTCGAGTCGACGGGAGGGCCATACTGCAGCCAGGCATCGTCGCCCCTCGACAATGGCATTCCCCGTGAGATTGAGCGAGGCTAAGACGTGCCGAGTGTTTCGTTACGGGCTTGGTTATGTACACACGCGCGCTCGTGATCAGTCTTCGGCGACAGACTCTAAATTCGAAGCTGTTTACCAGCCGCTGCAAACGGGCTGCCCGTAGAGCCGACGACCGCTGGTGAATTCATTGAATGTCGCGCCCCCCCCCGTTGAGCTTCTATTTCCAGGCAGTTTCCGGGTTTCGGCCGAGAACACGGGAGCGTTCGCTGGCGATTTTTGGAAACGCCGCGAGGACGTGACGAGGAGCACGGAGGACGGGGCAAACATTCGCGCGGGCATAATTCTCGGGAAGAAAAGACGACGGTTTAAGTTAACTGGAGAACTGGGGCACGGGCGCGGAAGATAATAAGAGAAACGACCGAGAGAAATTGCCGGCGAGGAGGGTGGTAGCAGCGTTAGGGAGCGAGATGGAAAAACCCGAGGGGAAAACAGGAGAAACATCCGAAGCGAGCCCGAGGTTACCGTGAACGCGGAGGTGAACAGCGGAACGGAAGAGGATAAAGTGGCAGTTACTTTGCGAAGAAATGGGAACGCTGATGCGGTTAAATATCGTTACAGTCAAATTAACAGCTTTACGAGCCACCCCTGCCTTCTGCCGGAGCTCGCTCACTTTTTCTTTCCGCGCTCGAGGAGCCAACCCGAGGGTTCGGAAGCGTGGCATTATGTCTAAGCGGCCTGGATATTCGCTACTTACTCCGTTGTTCTCTCCGCTGTCGCGTGTCCCCCCCCCCCCTCGCGTTTCGGCAATCAATACGACCGAGTGCAGGAAATCGTCGCGCGGAACGTTTGAAAAACGCCGGCCGTTAGGGTGATTGAATTTCCCTCGCGATCGAGCCGATCCTCGCAGCGTTCGCGGCCGTTGATCCGTCTTGTCAAAAATGAAATCCATCTTTCACCGTCAGACACGACGAGCCGTAACGGCTGGTAAGCAGAAAGCCAGGCATGAAAATCGAGTCCGCCCGAACTTGCTCCATTACCACCGGGGTAACGTTTTTGCCTGGACGTGCGCGCGTCAACGTTCGCGCTCGCCCCGGCTCGTTTGTCAGCGCGAAGTTTTGACAGTTCCGGTCATTCCGGTGTACGCGGCGGCGAAGTAAAATCTGTACAAAGTGAAACAGGTAGGATGGAAGAGCCACGGGGATGGCTGGAGGGCAAACAATCTGGGAAAAACTGGCGGGAAAGGTGCAAATATTTAAAGAACGAAATGGCGGAGAGGGCGGCGGCAGGGGATGGCGAACGAAATCGATAGATTGCAGCGAACCGATGCACGGGCAAGTCGCGACTGCTGGTAGATCGTATTTCTCCCTGGGCAGGTGGAAAAAAAAAGAGAGACGCGTTCATTGGCGCTAAACGAATAAAAATGCTTGATCGATGCAACGGCGTGACTTGGACGCAGAGGCGGCTCTGTTAACCGAGGACTTTAATAACCCATTTCCGCCCGGTGGCCTCTGCTCGCGTATGTTTTGCCTTTTAAAATAGGAGCGGTGAAATGATAAACAGACTGGCTCGTTAATGCTGTTAATTAAACAGGCACTGAAGAAATATTTGTAAGCAAAGAAAATATCGGTGGCCGTAAACCTCTTATAAATATCCCCTTTGACCTATTTTCCTTTGAGGACCAATGATTGACCAATAAATTGCGGGGTAAAAAGAAGAAGCGTGACCCTGTTTTTTGTGTATTCCCAGGGGGATCACAAGTTCTAAGCAACATTTAGAATTTGAAGCGGAGCAAAGTGCGAAGCAATGTCCACGCTTAGAATAATTGCTCCGAATACTGCGATCCTCCCTTTTATCGCACCGATGCTTTTCGACTGCAGCCGTTTAGCCATTGAACTTTTGCTGGCGTTTTAATGTACAATCGTGGCCGTGGCTGCGGGGAACAATACCCATTAGCATAACAACCCATTATCATATGTCAGGCAAATTCGTGGTGTGTGTATCGATCGGCCGACACTTTCTCTACGGTTTCGGTCGAACGTGTGCTCTCTCCGCTCCTGGGAATTTACGATCGGCCGATAAAAGGGCCGAACAAAAACCAGCCCGTCGTTTACGCCGCGAACGACGAACCGTTATTGCGCGGCACATAATTAAATTCTCATAGTCCGCACGCATCGTCCCGTGAAACGTTACTGGTCCGTTCGTTTGGCGCCATGCCTCCCTCGTTCAACGGGCTTTCTTATGCTTCCACGTGATTCATACTCGGCTCCCTTGCTGGCATTAAGCTTCGTAAAAGAAATCCCAGAGGAGAAGGAGAAAGCAGAAGGACCTCGTTGCCCTCTTTGCATGTCCCTCCTCCTCTGCAAACGCGTTTCGTGCAAACTCTGGCAAGTTTTGTATTCCAGACACTCCCTAGGTACTCCCGGGACGAAGACGTTTTACAAGCTGCGCCAGACAGAGATTCGTCCGATCTCGTGGCAATTTACAGCGATGATATGTGTAGCAGGGCCGCGTGGCCATTCGTCCCAAGCAGGATATCCGGAAGCGGCGGAACTGGAGCGCATTCCTTTGGCCCGCGTGAAACGTATACCAGCATAATAGCCGCGTTCACCGTGAACTTACGATTATGCTCGTGGCGGTAAAATTTCATGGAATCCCGCCGCGAGATTCCGACGGATTACTCACGGCAGGTCGCGCTTGAAACGCGTGCCACCTAGCTCCGCTGGCCCATTGTTCGCTGAAACATCGCGGCGAAAGACAGCGTCAGGGGATCGATCGTTTTCCGCTTCCTGCCCGCTAAATAACTGTTACTGCGCGGTTGCCCGGTGATATTAAAAGCTCGCCGGCTCGCTCGCTGCGATTGAAAATTAAATTCCATAGTAACGCGCGCCTTTGCTTTCCGGCCCGTTCGATTCATTTACTCCGCGGACTATGTTCGCTGCAGCTGACGACCTGACAGTTTCATACGCAACACGCGTGTAACAAACGGCGCGCCCGAAGCGTTGTTAGCTGAAAAATTCAATAACGATGCGTCCGCGGCTATTCTCTTTCCCCCGTCGACGCGTTACAATTACATATATCACCCCCGGCCGGTATCCCGGGCGTGCACGCGGATGTCCGACCAAGGGCGGGCTGATTCCACTTGCAGCGTCAGTAGGGCGCTCCCAGTCGCCAGCTATACTACTCCTTTTGTGGTCAGACTCGATTTTCGCTTCTATGGGCGGGCATAGGCGGCTGCCTCCTCGTCGCCAGACGCTCCACCACTCCGCCTTGGCCGAGTACTCAACGAGCTCTCTCACATCCAAACACTTCGCTACTTCCTCCACGATCAGATACATTATACTCCGCCACTTGCCCTGTTACTACGCCCTGTCCCACTATTTTTATAGACAGACACTCGATTAACCGTCCATCGATCAAATATTTTATCACCTTCTTCGCGGCTCGGACAGCTTATTACTTCCCTGTTGACAGTCCTTCCTCAAAAGCTAATCTGCGTTTAACTGCCATTCCTCGTTACGCTGTTCGCGCTGGCTGGTCCCGGGGGTGGAACGTTTATCACGTGTTTATACGACGTGGGGCAAAGGCGAGGGATACAAGGGGTAGCGTCGGACGCGGTCGTAAAAAATATTAAGGTTCGCGAAGGATGTTACGGGCGTAATCGTATTACGCTGGTAATCAAGAATCAGGCACCGATCGATCACTGGAGGAGGCTTGCCCCGAGAAGCTTGCCACTAGACAGGACCAAGGTTCTCGCAGGCCACGACACGCGGCTCTCGAAATCCGCTCGAGCGACTCGGCGTACGTGAGCGGGATAAAGGATCAGCCTCGTTTAGGGCACGCGACTCGCCCGCGACAACGGACCGTGAAATCTTATTAGCCGAAGAAAAAAAACGCGGCACGTCGTCGATGGGCGCCGGATGAAAAATCCCGGGATAAAGATAAGGCGCGATCGAGCTTCAGCCAAGGCGAAACGAAGGCTGCGAGCCGCTTTGTTCGCTCTCGAGGGGCCGGCGTCCATCTTAAAGCGGACGGGCTTGGAGATCGGGACGAGCGAGAACAATTACGGGCCGGCGATGGCCAAGCTGGCTTTCCAGTTTCGCCGGGGGAGGGAAGTTCACGAGCTCTGCCCCAAGTTCCGAGATGCCACCGGAAGCTGCGGCCTCGGAAAACTGCTGGATGCCGGTCTGCCTCGCTTCCGCTAACTTGCTCCACGAGTTGCGAGCGCTTCCCTTTATTTACGAGACGAACTGCCCTGTTTTCTTTTTCAAGCAGCTTCTCTCGCGTGGATCGCGAATGCTGCGGGGTCCACGGCGAGGGAGGGAGATTGGAACGAGTAATTGACAGTACGGTTCCGCGATATCATCCACGTCCCGATCACCGAGGATACCTGTCCGCCGCATTCCGCGAACGCGACCGTTTCATTTTTCCGACGGCCGCGTGAGCAAGTAACGACTTAATTAAAATTGAAATTAGCCCTGGGACGCGGCATTAAAAAGAGAGGGACGACGCGGAATACAATAGTACACGGTAATTCCCGCCGATGTACGAGCACACGGTGCCCGAACCGGGGCGATACGCTCGCGCGAACCGGTTTTTATCGAGCGGCAACTGACAGTGCTCAGCTTCGCGTCCAGCGCAACTGGCGACGCGCGTCCAGCCGGACTGAAACGGGCGCAGACGTTCATGTTGATCCAACGAGTCACGAATAAACGCCGCCTGTCACGATATCGGTCCCTGGGAATACCGTCGAGCGGGATATCTCGTGGCCAGAGTCCGTTTCGCGCGCTCGGAAGTCGGCTGAAGCCAGATTGCGGGCTGGATGGACGTTGACGACGCCTCTAGGCTGCCCACTATCGCTGATCGGGCCGAAGGCTTTCACCTAGTTAGGGAAACCGTCCCACACTTCCCACCGAGAGACAATATAATTTGGTTCCCGTGGATTCTATTAAGACACCCGCGTCGAGGAGTCGACAAAGATAGTATCGCGAAGTTCCTATTTGCAGAGGGATCTTAATAGCCAGCTTAATAATACCCTTGATATTTGTCTAACTGTGGACGCGGTAAACTTTTCTTGCGTGTAGGCTAAGGACCATTAAGCGGGCTAAGCCAGACCTTGGCTTTCGCGGAAAACTGACGATTTCCCTAGCAGGAAATTGACGAGAGAGTGTCGCGAGGATTGAGTCTCGGCGCAGAGGGACTAGCAGAAGAAACCATCTACTTCTACACTCCATCGCATTTATAGCAAAGTCGCATTGCCTAGTCCCCTGTGTTCAGCCAGGATGACTTCTCGCCTTCGCTAGCCACACGCCGGTGAAGTTACTAAATTCCCTTAGAATTGCAAGCTGGTCCGTGGACAGTAACAGCCGCCGACGACTCTCGCGAGCAAATATTGCGAGCTCCCTGAGGCTGGCCGCGAATTAAGAGCAAACGGTGGCGGGAAAGAAGGCAAACAAATTGGACGAAGCGTCCCGCTGGAAAGCTGCCCGGAACAACCGCCGTTGAACATCGCTGCGAGTCTTTATTTACACGCGCAAACTCACGCCGGGTTTCGAAGGAAGCCGCAAGATAACCGCCGCGGCGGTCGCACCGAGATGCTATTGTAAGAGTTTCGAAGCGCTCGGCGCCGCACGGTTGGCGAAACAACTTTAATTTGCTTACACGGACTGGGCCAACGGCGACGCCGCGCGCTCCATTATCAGAGGCGGCTGATAATAGAGAAGTTTAGAAGCGTCCCCCTGCCGTTCGGTTGGATTGGAGGAACTAGTTGAGGGTGTACACTTTGTTTTGTTTTTTTTAAATCTCCTCCGAGTTTTGGGGAGAACAGCGAAGCCGTCGCGGGCGAGGTGAACGAAGTTGCGCGAACGTGCAACTGTAGTTTCTTCAAAATTTTCTGGCGGTTAAGAAGTTGAGCCCCCGGTGCTCCCCGTTTCGATTATTAAGCCCCCGCTTCGCGGAGCTTTAACTCCGGAGGAAGAGTTGACGCGCGAGCCGCGAAAGGGGCTCTCCAACGGCTAGAGCCGTGCCTGTGTCTGGCATTATCCGCAAACATTCTTTCCTCCTCGACCTTAAATCCTTTCCACTCGCCCAGGCTCGGGCAAGTAGGTTAGTCAGATAAGTCGGGACGTCTACACGGATGGTGAGACGTGGACAACGGAGCCGAGGCATCTTGCTCTATCTGGGATATAACCTTTCAACGGTGAATAGCGTTCTAATCTGCTGTAAACACGGCCCGGAGCCCTCTTAAGCGTAATACGCGCTCCGCGACCATTCTGACGCGGCAAAGGGGCGGGCGAAAATTTGCGAAATGCTGGTGCCGCTCGGTCGGATTAGTCGGCACGCGATCCCATAAACGTCAGTCCGCAAATGTCTGCCCCTCTAAACTCGCCGCGTTTACCCTCTTTCGGCGCTACCCGTCCTCCTCGGAGGCTTAGGGGCCAGGCCACGTCGTCTGCGCTCCACGGATAGAACGTGTCGCGCTCGGAGAGACACGAGGGATGCGATGGGCGATAAGAGCAGGCCGAATACTCTCGCGCCGAAGCTGCTGAGGCGGGTAAAATAATTTCTCGCGAATGGGGTTAACTGTTTGTGGACCGGAGTGTACTTTTCACTGGGAATGTGTGCCTTCGTCGGAGGACATTGCTGTCGGCGACGCCGAACGGCTGAACCGCGTGGCTCCGTGGATATTCTCTGACACGGTGAAATTTCCGGCGCCTGCTAGTTTCGGATGTAGATTCGAAGAGTTTTATCGGTGTGTAACGGAAATGATGCGATTACAAAACACACACGTATTCAAATTGCCGCGTGTGCGCCGTGTTCCTGATCAGTAGAACGAGGAAACTTTGATCAGACCGGGCGCGGCGAGAGCAAGTGCAACTAAACAAGCGACCGCCGCGAAATCCTCTTTCATCATGAATATTTCAGGAAGTCTGGGTGGTAGAGGGACACCGTACAATTTCCTGTCTCATCCACGAGCTCCATTTTAATATTTTTCCCAGTGGAAAACTGTCTCGCGGAAGCGGCGTGTAACGCGAGTCACGTTCGCGGCCGATTAAAAACGAAGTAGACCGCCATCGCGCGATCGCGCCACCACTATTTCATCCCCTGTGCATCGGCGATTCTAGTCCCGTAGCGACGCGAAAACTCGCACCCCATTAGCGGCGTCTCGTGTTCCTACGGATGACCATCGAATTATCGGGATCCGTCTACCACCTGTCGGGTGGGGCGTCTCATTAAATCGGCTGCGCGAGCTTGCTTTCTCGCGGGAAATTCCATGGGAACAGACGGCGTGTCTGAGGGGGGGGGGGGGGGGTGGTTCTGCTTCTTCTATTTTCGTTGCGCGTCGCTCGCCCCACGGGGGAGGAAACACGGCGCCCAGCCACGAAAGCGAAACAGATCCGTGGCCAAATTGCTAATTACCGAAACGCGACGGGCATTATTAACGAGTCGTTCGAGCTGCTTTCGTTTCCCCTATCGATTCCCCAATTTTATTCTGCGGCTCGGTGGATGCGCCGAGAAATTCAACGCGCGGAGGCGCGTTTCGACTGCTCCTCCCTGAATAGAAGCTGAATGAAATAATGCGAGATAATTTAGCTTCGCGTAATTTCGGCGCAGTTACTATAGAATTAACGTGAAACGTTATATCGAAAGGGCCGATCTGCCTAAATTGCGAAATTATCCGGGAAATCGGAATGCCACTATTCGCTACGGTTCCAAATAGGATGCCGCGTGAATGATACGGACAGTGGTAAATTCGGTGGAGCCGTCAGGAACATATCGCGGTGAAGAAACACGGAGAAAAACGGGGGACTTTTTCTGTCTCGAATATTCATCTTCCTCTTCGAATGGATCGCGCTTCAATCGATTGACACGTCTTCGGAGTGGCGTTATTTCCACCGTACACCCTCCGACGAGGGCGATAAAAATCGATACGCCCGGAGACAAGCAAATTGAACAGAAGGTGCCAAGGCAGGGAACCGATCCGGAATATACGATCAAGGTGGCGCAGTCTCGGCCAAGTTTCCAGAAACAATACGCGCGATCCAGGTGACGCTGATAACGGAGAAGTTATGCGAAAGCGCTCCGTGCCGGCACACCCAGTATCCGCGAGTCATCAGATTTACGTACACTGTGCTACTTGATCCCCTGAACAACCAACTTCTCAGGTTCTCGCAGTCGAATACCTTAATAGGGTAGTCGATATCAGAAGCACGGGATCCTCCCTCGTTCCTCGGGAGGTTAGATCGCTTCGAGTCGCATCCCCCAGCGAGCGGAGGGGCGTTTTTCAAGCGAAATAAAGTCAACGTGCCGAGAATCCCCGATGTCAGCGGGCTGCGCTGCCAACTCGAGCCCGGCTGTGAAATATCGCGAGGCAGGCGGCTACGTCGTAATTAACTTCTCGATTACGCCCCTTGAATTAACGAAGGTCGCCTGCGCTCGAGCAAAGGGAAAAATTTCGCGGAAAGTATCGAAAGTTTCCGCACTCGCGGCGAACTTGCCAGCGTGTCCTTTTCCACGCGGAGCGTTCGCCAAGCAGCTTCGATCGAGTTTCGCAGAAGCTCGAAAGTTACGACCGATGCGGGAATTAGCATCTTGCGTCGCTCTTGCTCGAACTCCTGGCGACGGTGCCACCGTTCCCGCCTGATCCAGCCGAACCTCGGGAATTGACCAACGGGGCACCATAATTAATCCACCGACGCGCAGGATGGAACGGGAACGCCACCGCGGAGGAGAGTTTGGCGCGAAATATCGAATAACAGCGGCGAGGAGGAATGACAAAAGAAGAGATAACGCTTCCCCGAGAAGTTTACCAGAAACGTCATAAACTGCGGCTTACGCGTTTCGAAAAAAAAAGAGAGAGCCGTGGTCCATTAATCGCGCTTAAAAACACTTCATTGTGGTAATGACAAAGGGGTCTTATCGCATCAGCCTGAAACGTTCCTGTCTCTATTACCGCGCAGAAACTCCTGGCTCGGGACAACCGTTGGACAGATGCAACACAAACAGAGCGTTGTTAAAAAACAAACTCGCTTTTAGTTGCCGCTTGTTTCCACTTCAATCCGGCGGAGTGCGTTCGCTGGAATATTAATGCGCAGCCGAGGGAGCCGCGCGGAAAGTATTCTTTGCAATTTCGTCCCCGTCAACCTTATATGGATAACTATACAGTGTTTGAAGATATCGCGAGAACTCTGGCACATCTCCTCTTTTATAGACAGTATCGCGTCGTACACCCGAATTGACGTAGGTAGCGACCTCATGGGACTCCAACGAAGTCGGACCCCCGTTGCACTGCTTTCGCAAGAGACATGAACCTGAGCGAAGCTTCTAAGTATAAATTCTCTATAGTGTTGGCTACTAGCTGTATGAATGAATTTTACATCGAGCGTCCCTTGACCAGCGCGACTCTCTACTCGCACAGTGGCGAAACGACATGAAAGAGGGAACCACGTTCCCTATGGGGAAACAGGTCGCACGTTTCGACGTAACTGCCAAAATTGCTGGAGCACCAGGTTGCCTTGTGCTGTTTGCTCGTTAATTAGTGGCGCAGGGCCGCGTTACTCCGTCGAAACTCCAAACGAAAGTTCCTGTATCCTCTCGAGACAGGGCGCTTTACATCTAGCCTAATATTGCGTCCCTGATAAGACAGCCCCTGCTGCGCCACCGTCTCCTGCAGCTGGAACAGCTGCTGCGGCGACTTTACAGCCTCCAGGTTGGCAAAAGTCCGCTGGAATTCGCGAGAGAAAAATTCTGACGCGAGTCGAACGCGTCTCATTCTGAGCCTCACGTACGCAATAAATTCTATTTTGATACGCAGCGTCAACGTTGACAGTTTCGTTAGCCCCCCCCCCCCTGTCCCTCTCCCGAACCCAGGATAATAGGATTCACGTCGCAAAACGGCGAGCACGGCCGAAAGCTTGACAGCTCGCAGCGGTTCCCGTCAATTTTACAAGCTCCGAGAAACATTTTGTAATACCACGTGCGGGCTGCTGCTTAAACGTCCTTTAACGGAATCCCCGAGTTACGGTAATAGCCGCGCCACAATGCATAACCTAATTTGCCATTGAGGCGGGTAGCTACATTTGCCACGTGTCCTACAATCTCGAAACACAGCCCTGGGGGGCCGTACCATTCCGAGAGTAATTCAGATCACTCTGAATGGTGAACTTGAAAGTAATCTAGGGTTCGTCAGCTTCATCGCGAATTCACGAGCCGGCACGATATTTCCATGGCATCGCCGGTAACTCAGCCCCTCGCTCGCCCTTCACTTTCCGCGCCTCTTGCTTCCTCGCCGTTCGACTCGCCACCCTTATAAAGTGAGCAAAGTTGGTACATAATGCATGTCTCGTTAGGGGGGCTGCCTATGCGCGCGATGAATAAGAAGGCTACGAAGGGGACGACGCCGTCGACGACGACGACGACTACGAGCCCCTTTTCTCTCTTCAGTTTCTCAAACGGGCTCGGCAACTCTCGGCAAGAAGTAGTTCCCTAGGAAAGGGACCGGGCGCGGCGCGGCGACAGGGTCACGAGTTTCAGGAGTGGATTTCTCCTCGTGGCTGTTGAAACTTGCCAGGGGAGGACACGATAATCAGAAGCGAGCGCGACGATAATGGGCCAGCGAGAATGCCGCATGATTGATAGATGGGAACACGTGCACGTGTTACCTGCCGACCTGTGCCATTGTGACGTATTGGAATTCAGGGGGTAGGTTTAGCGCGCGTACAGTCAAGGTGCGCGCGTAATTAATCGTGCGAGGCGGTGATTTTTGCTGCCGCGGAATAGATCGTCCGCTGGCAGCATTCAAAGAGATTTACTACTGGAGTGCCGTTGAAAGACATTCGGAATCCATTCCCTCCGAAGTCCCTTCCGCTCTTTAATTTTAAAAGAATCTTGGCTGCACCGGCGAACACCGCGGAGACAGTAACGGGAAGCTGGTGGCTCGTAAACCGAGGCACGAGACAGAAAAGAGGCGGCGTAATGCGTGCGGTTTGTTTAGTAACCACCCTTCTCTTTCCGTACCCCCGGCGAACGTTGAGCGTTCTATCATCGCCGCGGTTTACTTCTTATATTCCCCAGATGCGCGGAGAGGAACTTTCCACTTTTTATGCCCGACATTTTTCATTCAATTCCGAGCTTGATTCTTCCGCGGCGCTCTTGGAGAGTGGGGAATCATAGGATAAGTTTAAATCTGAAAAGTTGACGGGAACCTCGATACATTCTCTCCCCGTAGATTCCGCGCGGTCTCTATTTTAACCACTTTAACCAGCGAGCATCGGGGGAAGGAGTGGAATATCAATAAGCACGGGTAAAATAATCATCGGTTCCCAGGCGCAGCATCGGCGACCCCAATTTTTGCGTCAGCAGTTATCGAATTTAATATCCGAGTAATCGAAGCGACAGGACGACGATCCTTCAGGATAGGAAACAGAAAATCGAATCTCGCGTTGTATCGCCACTAGTTCTCTTTCCTGCCCGCCACCTACCCACCCCGAATCGTCTTTTAATTTCCTCCCAGACTGCGGTGCTCGTCGATTTTTCTTCGGACGAGACGAGAGGAGGCACGGAGAGATGGAGTGTTTCCGCCTCGTTGTTTCTAGCTGCGTTCGCAGCGAACATTAACCGACTTCTTCTCGCTCGTTTCGCCCTATCACGTATTCGACCGGCCATTACAGATTTCTCGTTGTACCCTATACTCGAGACGTCGTAAATACATCGAAACGATCGCCCCTGCGATCCAGATCCGCGAATAATTCCGCGTCCGCCGTTCCTTAAATATGCATACAGCCGATCGAACGTGTTTACAGCTTCTCTTTACTCGAAGCACTAAGAAATCGCGAGGTCCCACTGAAATTGCCCTCGACTCGGCCAAGACAATCGTTATTTCCACGCACGAATCACGCCGTAATTCCCCTCGTCTCTGTTCCGCTGGTCAGTGTAAATTGCCTTCAATATTTGTCCCATTATTACATTACCGCTTACGCGCGTGGCGGCTTTCCGCCGCAATCAGCCTGATGGATATCCCGGCATTCATTAACCGACGGGCCCCCTTCGTTCCCCCATAATCAGAGGTGAAACACGGGCAAACACCGAGCGTTTTTCTTTGCGCTGCCGTGCACAGCTGCCCGTCTTTATGCAAATGAGCCGGCAACCGGTAGTCATGGAAACAGCGAGGAAATATCGGCACGCTTCTTTTTCATCCCTTGCCCCGACGGGAGCGCCAGCTGTATGGTAGCTGGTCGATAACGTCATAGACCATTCAGCGATTCTCTGCTCCTTACGCCTGTTGCTGAGTAAATTAGATGGACGAGGGAACCGAAGGTGCCATTGCGCGAACGATGAGACTTCGTGCACCGGGATTCTTGGCCAGCTGGCTGACTGTTAAACTGACTACGACACCTGCAGCCAGAGTACAACCCTCTCTGTTCCTAAATTAACCCTTATCAGTGGTCAGCCACGAATCACCACGTTGCTGGACCGCGACAGCGCCGATTTCGCGCGACAGAAGCCTCGCGGACAAGCTAGTCCCGCCGGAATCACGGGGATAGTCATCGAGCAAACGATCACCGTGATAACGTCACGGGGACGGACGCGCATTAGTCGGGACTTGCATCCGATTAACGGGAGCCCGTGTCCGGCGCTAACTGGCTGCCGCATCAATGCGACACGCAATTCCCCCCGGAGGCAACGGGAGCTCCTTCGCAGATTGCGTCTGAATTTCAGATTTCTGGCCGGGAGAGTCCACCGCGGGATCCTTAACCTTCGTTTCCACGGGCCGCCACGAGCTTTATAATTCGAGGAAAGAGGACTCTATTAATACCGGCGAGGACCGGCCACGGAATTTTCCATAAGCAGCTTTGCCCTCGAGTCTGTTTTTGCTGGGTATTACGAGATTCAGCCTGGTAGGTGGGATTAACTGAAATAACAGTCTCCTCAAAAGCGGAGAGCCACGTCGGAGTTATTCCCTGAGGTTTGCCACGGTTACCGTGTCCCGTGTGCGGACAATTTTCGCAGAGTTTCTGGCGATGGGACGCGCGGCAGATGGAGATCTCGTTCGATCGATCGGCGGTGGTAGCGAAACGTGACGACCGTTCCTCTCGAGCCATGCTTGCAATTATTAACGGGCGATCCGTAGTGGAGTGCGCAAAGGCGTTCGTTCCAGGGTGGAGTGCGCATTCCACGCGACCGCTCTGCGCTCATCGCGCGGAAAGACCCGCGAGAAAGAATGAATTCAGGTTTAATGAAATAGCGGGATGGAAATTGGTTGTGCGGGCTCATCAAAAAGTTCATTATAAACTGCGGCCAATTTCTCTTGTTTGATAACATTTCTGCTATTCCGTTGTGCCCCGTAGGGAAAATTAGTTGCTCGTTCAAGTGAGCGGAAAATTCGCCGTTCGGGGATACTGGCTACACGCTAGCCACGCTGAAATTTCCTCCGACGAAAGCTACCCTGGACTGTAGCATTATTTCTGCGAAATCTGCCAGCAAGCACGTACCGATTCCTCCACCTACAACTGCCACGACATTTACCGGCGATATTTTCGCCGGCAGCAGCTTGCGAGCCACTATTATAATTCCACTTCGTAAATGAAGACCGGTCCTTTGCTCGGGTATCTGCAAAAATTTTACAGGCACCCGAACGAAATGGAGACCGTAAATTTCTAATCTGTAGAGCACGTATTACAACGACTATCTATTTCTGTTACACGTCTCATTTTCCGTTCTGCATTGATCAATGTAATGAATAATACCAGCGAGTGTACGAAAAACAACGCGTCTGGAGCACGCGTAACATACCCACGTAAATTTCACGGGCCACCTACGTCGCAATATTCGTAACGATCGAGTTAACTTCCATAAGATTACGCGAATTAATTACGGAACGGGCAGCTCGCGGAAATGGGCGACAGCCGCGCGCGGGGGAAGCAGACTGAGGTTAAATCAGCGTGCATTAACGCGGATGACCCGGTTGGCTATCCTAACCCTATGTCGTCTGATAAAACTCGCGGTTACTCCCCTTTTTGTTCCCCCAGCCGGTCGCTTTTCCTCGCCATTGTACCGGCGACGATGCAAGTCCGCGGAATCCACGGAATAATAACCAGGATGGATGTCGCTTTTAAGGAAGAGGGTGGCGGAAGCCTGACAGGGGCCGAAAGGAACACGAAAGGCACAGGAAGCGGAGGGGAGGCTTCGCCAGAGGTGTAATTCGTAGTAATTTGAAGCGATTTAGCATCGTAGGCGTTCTCGCCTGGCCCGAGGATTAATCGGTCGGCTGTACCTGAAAAACGCGGCGACGAAACGATCGAGACGGTTCCCTCGGTCCCTCGGCACCTAAAAACGCGAGGGATCCTTTTTGGAATGGTCGGTGAGAAATTCGTCGACTTATCTTCGAGGAAGGACGTATTTGTTTTATGGTAGAAGAATTCAAAGTGTTCGAAGAATTTTAGGACAAGATTTCTGAAGACAAGGAATTTTTCAGATTTCCTCTGGCACGCCCGATATTGGCTCATAATTGGGGAGTCCGTGATTCGACGTAAACGGCCGCGACGTCATTTTACGCCATTGTTCTGATGCCGTTGATAATTGTCGGTTGGCCAAGCAAACAGAGGTAACTCCGAATCCCAATAGTATTCGGACTAACAATGTGTCAACGTTTCCAGTTCCGTCCCATTTCACGGGAAAAATACACGGGCCGAACGTTTTGTCGAACGAGAATGCGGATTAATTAACTGGAAGTGGACAGAACCACGTGTCTCGTCCATCGTTCCCTTCCCTTTTTTTCCTTTTTTTTTCTGTTATCCGCTGACAATACGGACTAGCGGGTTGTGATCAATGGGGCTGGATTTACGTGAACCCGTGACGCGACGACTGAAAATAACGCGGAAACGCGGGGCCGGTATAAAGATTCCATTAAACCGGGACGATCGTTTGAAAGTTGATAGGTCTGATGGCGTTTTATTAAAATTCCATGCTACGGTTCGCTCGCGTTAGCGCAGCTGCGGAATGAAAACGAGCGGAAACGAGCGAGGGGTTTTAAAAAAAAATTAAAAAAAACCCACCCGCGTTCTTTTTCCGCTCGCAAAAGCTTTCCTGTTTACCGAGCGCGTTTGACGAAAACGTATGATTCGTTCGTGGGACCAACGCGATGAAAATCGCCCAGCTCCAATTGCACCGTTGCTCGCAACTTCGTGATCTTTGGCGCGGCGCGAAAATACCGGAACAATTTCCCGCAGGTAGCCTCGATAAATAGAACTGCTCACACGTGTGATCTTCCGATGAGAACGCTACGGCGAGCACGAACGCTTTGTCAGTCGGAGCTTCCGAATCATCAAAGTTTGAGCTCGGCGCTGTCAAACCGCAGAGCTGAAAATTTACACCCGCGTGGGAAACTTACGCTATTGAGCCCAGGCAATTGTAAAGGCTGGATTACACGGTCCGATGCTTGATCCAACGTGGCCGATTCGGACGAGGAATTTGGAAGGTGGTGTTGCTGCACTAGAGCAGACACGCCAGGCCCGTCCACCTACAGCGTCAGTTTTATGGAAGGGTGTTTGGAGTTTCGCAAGGAGGGTTGAAATTGACAAAACTGTATAGCGCTTGTAGAACCGAGCAGAAGCACCCTGAAGTGCCCAGGATGTCTGTGCCGCAGGGGTGGAAGCTGCTGCTCCTGACTCGGAAGGCGAAGGGGAACCCTCGCGAGACACTCTTAAGGTGGCCGTTCCAATGAGCGACTGGCGACTGCGGCTCATTGGAACGGCAGGCTTTACCCGACGGTGAGAGCCAGCTCACGTACCCCGCGACCGCCAGTTCCCGTCTTGAGGACGTGCTTCCAGGGAATGATCACCCACGAAACAACCTCCAAGCACTGTGTTTTAACCCGTGATTGATCGTTCAGATCGTTCAGGTATTGAAGAGTTTGCACGTAATGTGTCGACTATAAAGATTTAATCGAAGGACCATCCCTTTTGTTGGATAAGGGAGAAAATAAAAGTACAAGTCTAGCTCTAGTGAACGTGTTGCGTCTGTATTCAAATCTAGCTTCTATCTGCCCAGCGAGGCGTACATCCTTTTCGCAAGAAAGCTACGAAGCCCAGTCATTGGCTGTTGAAAAAAACCGAGGTGAGAAAACCGCTGTGACTATTAGTCGCCTGAAAACGGTGGGCGAAATCAAGACCGTGGTGGGAAAACATCGCCGGCGAGGGCAACTCGACTTTCCCTAAACGTGCATCTGGCAACACTCAAGGTCAAGTCCCTCTAAATTTTGACGAAGATTCGGGCCTAAACCTGAGAGGTACACATCTGCAACGCAGACGACCAGGCCAGACCTCGAGTATTGCCTGCCGCAATAAATTTTACAGCCCTGTCCCTGTTACAGGGTGTCCCGGCAAAGGGTGTCCAATTGACGCATCAACGCACTGAGGGATATCCATAAGGACGAATTTTTACAGATTTAGAGTTGATGGTTGCACTTGAATCCACTTCTCTGCCGCGATAAGAGAAAAAGCACGATTCCGTCGGTGGCTGGGGCTGTAGAACGCAACCCGATCGCAAACAGTCGATTCGATAATCGTGTTGGGGGGACTCCCGCGGGCGGCCGGACCGTTTAAAGGAGCGACGATAACGGGGGACGTGGAAGCTTCAATCGGGCGTGAAGAGCGAGGGAGCAGCCCGCGACCACGATGCAATGGCTTTAGGGCCCTCGACCGGAAGTCCACGCCGGGCGTCCCGGTCATAAAAATAGAGTTGTCGCTGCTGGCGTCGTAATATTTCATGTCCGCGCGGAAAAAAGAAACGGGGCGATGGGAAGGGGGAATCTCGTGCGATCTAGAACAGTGGGAAGCTACGATATACTGCGCCCGTAGGTCGTCCGCCCGCTCCAAGAACCATCGACCTCTCGATTTCCTGCAGCAATTCAGAATCCTTTCTCCTCCTCCCCCCCTCCCACCCTCTTCCCCCGTCGCCCCCTTTTGTGGCCCGTATTTCAGAGCACACAGCGCGCCCCGGTAATCCTCTTTCTATTCCACCTGCAATCTACTTGGTTCACCGCGATGCGGTTCATAATCAATCGACGGATAAAATGGAATTGGCCGACGTTCGCTGATCAATTTTCCCGTAAAATTTTCAATTTCGATAACTTCATCCGGCCCCCTCGATTCCCGCCCGCCTGGCCGTCGCTACACGTGAACCGTCCGCGATCTCCTCTCCGTGTATCGCCTTTATCGCCCGTGTCTGACGCGTAACGATCTCTATCTACTTACAGAGCGGCGCAACCAATGTGCAGGCTTGATTATCGCGCGGAAATTGAACGGGAAAGTGTTGGCACTGTTGGCACTGTTAGCAGACGATCGTCTAGCCGTGCGGCACGGCTTACCGGTCGTCGGACGATGGAATTACGGTGAATTTTTGGTGGCGAAACCATGGTCGGGGATAGCCGCAGGCCGCGAGAGCGACGATTATTTATACGCAGCGCGATGGGAATACCGTCGTTGTTTTTGTCGCCCGAAACGAATAGCCGGCACTCCGTACCTGCGGCAATGCGCCCTTACGTCCGGCCGAAATTATGCCGCGAAATTGCGCGCGTCGCGACGGTTATGGCCCCGCGTTAATTAACTGTATGAAAATGCGTGGCCGGTAACTTTAACGCCACCGAGAGAAGACTCGTTCGGCTGGTTCCCGCGATGCCTGCTTGGGTAACAAAGGAATGGAAATCTCGCCCCTAGAGATTTATGCTAACCGCTCGGAAGTTTGCGTATCAGGCACGCGAATATATGGAAATGGTCAAATGAGTCGAATGAATTTTTCCCGTTGAAGTGTGCGGGAGAACGCGAGATCCGTAATCGCTCAGTGATAACAGGGGAGGCTCCACTCATTTGTGGCACCACTCAATCGGAACCTTGAATGCTCGGAACGATCAAATGCTATCGTCGAGTATTCTCTACGTTCAACAACGCGGGATAATCGAATTATTTTCGTCGTTTACTCTACCGGAGTTTCAATTTTTTGTTTCGCAACATCGAGTGTACGTATCGAGTGGCAAAAGAGCGGAAGTCAAAGCGGCCATCGTAAATTAGATTCAGCCCCGGAAATTTCAGCTACGCGACCCCTCCTCTTGTTGTGCGCGCCCGCGCGCAACTCTGAAACCGTGGACCACCGTAGGTAATGGAAACGGCGGAGGGTTTAGTTTCTCGCGGTACCTGCGCGAAATTACTGGGAAAACTGAGAAGCGTTCCTCGACACGGGCCGCATAATTCTATAATGAGATACCGACGGAGCTTTTAAGTGTAGACATCATTTACTAGGTGGATCGGCGAATGCACCGAGCGCTGAATCAAGCTCCAAGGAGGCCGCCTCAAAATTGATGTTACGAGGGTCGGTTTCAATGAGCCTGCGTCCCCCTGAGCCCGCCCGCGGGCTCAAACGAACGATTTATCATTCTCGTCTCGGCCCCGCGACTGGGAATCCCGTCTCAGAGACACTGGACAGTAAGATCCCCCTTTGGCCATTAATGTATCGTGCCCTCGAAACGGCGGAAGTATGAATACGTAACTTCTTGCCAGGGGAAATTAATTTTCCGCTTTCCCTGGTTATCGCGACGCTTCAAACTTCTCCGGAATTTCCATTCGCAGAAATTGCAAAGGCTAATGTAATTAAGGCGTAACTAACTTTTCCGCCTAAATAAATTTAACGGGCTAGCAATTGCACCGGGCATTAGTAAATTGAATTTAATTCACTGTTCCGCGGAAAGAATTTCTTCGGGGAAAGAATCGACGCTCGGAGAACTTGAAGGAACTTGGACCGTTCTCGAGGTCTTATTCGCGCCTCTTTTCACGCTCGACTATTTTCTTCGATGAAGTTCGTTGGAATAAATCCATTGCGTTATGGTCTCGACTATTTCGATTAAACGAAAATTGTGTAAATGAAAATTGTGCTATCGGTAAGGGTAGGAGATAAAGGGAGTAGATGGTAATCAAGCAGGGATGATTCCTCCACGGTAACACGCCCGTGAACTTGGCCAACGTATTCGAGCTGGAAGTCGCTGCAGGCGCGAGCAAACTTGCTCATCCATCTCCGGGCGGATTATCCGGCTTACGGGCTGGCGTGTGCCTCTTTTTTCGTCGCTTTACGGCGAAACTTTATTGAGACGTACGTATACTCCGATAATGCCCGATTCCATTATTCGTCGGCCCCTCCGCATAGACGGCTTCTCGGCTCGCCCCGACACCCCCGCCCCTATCCGCACCCTTTACCAACGACTAAGCAGGAACGTTCGTCTTCCAGTTTTATCATCCCGCCCCTCTATCATCCGCATTATTCCCCGACGGGGCTATCGGCCCCGCAACATTTGAGTAACTCTTAACCGGCGGTACGCGATCCATAGCTGCGGCAATGGCTTTCATGGAAAGCACCTTCGCAAATTCGTTTCCCTCCGAATCCACGATCGAGTCTCGGGCAACTTCCAAGCTTTACGAGGATTTTATTTGTTCTCCGAGAATTCTGGGGACCGCGCGGAGGGGGAGAAGTTCCGTGGGAAGTCGGTTAATACAGTCGGCTTGGATATTGGGCAATTCGTAGGTTCCTTCGGGGTATCGAATTCGATGATGCAGGCTTTCATCGATCGTGGAGCTCGGGGAGAAAAAAACTCGTGGGTAGGCGATCTATATGGGTCAATTGGTAGGATAGTTGTCCCTCGAAGGGAAGAGGTAGTCGAATTTGAATCCCAATCCAGCAATTCGATACGATTCTTTTATGAACCAGGAAGAATTCGTCTATTCTTGACTTTGCGTTGTTTCAAATTTGCAGCGCTAGACCCTATTTCTATGGATTTCTCTATATTGTAAGTCCGGGAGAGTTCGACCACTTTTTGGAAAAGAAATCGTAGCATCGTTGTTTTTCACATTTTTGTCGTTTAATTCACATTAAAGCAAAGCCCAAGCAACTTAGAGTATATATAAATTATATTGTGCGATAATTTCAAATATTTATTTTCATTTTCAAGGAAAAACATTGGCACCGCAACTGGTCGGTCTCACCCGCATGTCGGGGTTAGATCGTCCACCCACTACGGGTAATCAAGGGAGCGATCGACCACCTTATCAAAAAAGATTAAAAACGAATACATACGTATTGTTGGTGTTACACTGTAGTTATATGCATATTATATCCCCAATATCGGAAGAGTGTAAATAAACTTACCTGTTTTTCAAATATCACCACCACTGTAACTTGGTCTAAAAACTTTCAGCCTCGCATAAAGTCTTAACTCTATCTTATAATTAAAATATGCATTTGTGACAATGGTCAAATGCGAGATAAACAACAAGCGCCTCTATTTCTTTTGTGTCAATGACACACAGTGTCCTATCTTGCGTAAGTCTTAAAATATCAACACTGGCCGGACTCTGCCAGTGGTCGAACTCTCCCGGACTTACCCTATCGGTCTAGAAAATAGCCTTCAAAATTCATTCGACCCCTCCTCACTCGAGATCCCCTCGTTCTTGCCTGGAACGAGCACTTCGACGAACCCGCCTAATGATCGTATTTGCGTGGGCGCATTAGTCGTGCATTAGTACGTTTGGCACGATCGCAAAACGCGCCTCGCTATAAATAATCCCGGCTACTCCCCGAAACACGGGCATAATAACCGCGCGACATTACCATAATTCTGATAAGCGAACAGTGACACATGCAATTGACGTAATTGTTCGCGCGTTATTACGCGGGCGTCAGTTGCCGGCCGAGGGCCGTCGAAAAGAACTGCCGTGTTTGCGGCAACGTTCTCGGATCGGGCAAAAAGCTGACCGGCCGCAGTGAAGACATTTCCATTCGCGAACGCTTCGAGGGCCACGCTTGTCGAGCGGTTGCTATTGTTCGATGAGCACCGGGCGTAAACGCCCGTATCAAAATGCACCTCGGCTCCCGACTCCCTTTTGTCACGATGAAGGTAACGGGAAATCGCATTGCGATGGACAATAGACGCGAAGCACAATAATGCGGAATATTGTTACGCGAAATTCTCGAGTCATCAGTCGCGATGGAAAATTTACAACAGAATAAAAGCTCGCGTATCGATCGACGGTGTTTATTTATCGGGACGGCGGACGTGAAATTCATACGCGACCAAATAGGAATGAAATCGCGCGCGGTTGCTCTACAGGTCGTTCGGGATCGTTTTATCGTAACCGCTCGGCAAACTCGACTTTGTCTGGCATAAATTTCCCGGCTGTATAACTTTACGAGGATACGATGAACGTCCGTCTGGCCCTTCCACCGAGTGGTGCCCCAAGAAACACCAACTTTCCACGACTGAAATGCTCGCTGAAAGAGGTCGATACACCCGAAAAATTAGCATGACGGTGGGTAGGTACGTTTCGAACGTTCGAGCCATCGCGGGGGAGCTGATATTAACATAAATTAATTCGTTTACCGAGACCGATTCCACATATTCCGATGTATCGCGTTTTAAACGTATCAGGGCGAACTAATATCGCTGCAAACGAAAGCGGATTCGTGTAAAACTCAAAGGCATCTGTATTCGGTATGGGCTTTTAATGCACCACGCGTCAGAGCTCGAGAAAGAGCAGTATCACTGAGAAACGCAAATCTCTCTCTCTCTCTCTCTCTCTCGCTCTACCCGTCGTTTCCAGAGAGTCATAAACCAGTGAATTCGAGCACGAGTTAGTACAGTCTCTCTGGGATTTCATCGAAAAAAATCGCAAGGTATCTCTCATGAACCACGCGCGAGATACACGTCCACGGAAAGTCGTGCAACAAATTCGAATGAGATAGTCGCGTGTAATGAATCGTTTACAATGTCCCGTTAACGTGCGTTGAATTTTCGAAAAACTTATACACGCGCCACGGGCGATTATAAATAAATCCATTACCCTTTTTTCAAACGTTGTCACGTTGATGAATAATTCTCGGCCATTTTCTGTGGTTTTTATAGTTACAATACTTCAGTTAACGTATGCGTTACGCGATTCTAAAACACAGAGATCGCGTGCGGAATAAATGTACTGCTGCGATCTAAGTACAGGTTGAACAGCTTTGACGAGAAGCACACGCTGCGGGAAAAGAATTGTGAAGGAATGCAGAAACGAAGAGGGGGGGGGGGGGGGAAGGAAAACAGGTAAATCCAGCCGAGAGGCGTTTCTATCTCGTTTCTATTTTTTATCGTTCGCTTTGGAAATGCAGGCTCCACTCGTCGGCGTATTCAGCATTATTGAACACTCGGTAACGCGCGCTAGACACAGCCCGCTAACGACTTTACTTTTAATCACGGATTCCGCTTTATGAGCGTGGAGTGGGGGGAAAGTGGCACTCGGATTTCCCCCCCCGCGTAGTTCCCGAGGGGAAGAGCTGTTTTCGCGGAGGAAAGTGTGGAATAAACTCTGCGTTAACTGGGGAACACTTGCAACGTTACCTATGCCTCGGGACAAGAAAGTCGGCTGCTACAGTCGACACGAGAACTCCCCCCCCCCCGCATTTTAAAGGGCGCAGTTTGAGTTTCAAGCGTTTCCACGGCGAAACGGAGAGTTTGTTCACATACTGGCGTTGCGCGACACTCTCTTCATACCTCTGCTTTAAATGGACGCGGGAATTTGGTTGGTTTTACGAGTCCTTGCGAGGCACTTCTGCGTGGCTGTGGAGGCTGCACAATAGAACTTGTGCCGTTTAACAATGAATTCGGCGAAGAAACAGCGGCTGATGCTCCGGCAGGTGGAATGGAAGGCATTGTCTCGCGATTCTAAGTGGCATTCCGAAAGATAATCGTGGAAAGAAGATGTTTATCGAAAGTACATACATGCGTGTACATGTATATACCGTTGTAGGGAAGTGTGATGTGTTAAATACTCGGTACATGAAGAGCTTTCGCCTTTTACACTACCAAGCATTAATAATAGGGTAAGTCACGGTGAGATGGTCACGCGGAACAGATGGGCGGTGACAGTATTTTTAGAAGGAAACGCCTGATTGCGCTGCCTCGACGTGGGTACAAAGTGTCATAGAGAAATAACATTCTTAGTTCAAAGTGTTGGAATAGAACGTTCTTAAAAGTTTGTGAATCCACTGTGAAATTTAAGCTAGTGCTTCAAAATGTTTGATCAATATTTTGGTCAGCTTGTTTGTGTTATTTATGCTGAATATTTTTAATTCGTAAGATGTATTTAAGGGAAAGATGGTCAATTGTTGTCGAGGAGAGCTGGCCATAGCTGTATTTGATGTAATTTCAGATATTTTGGTGAAATTCGGAGAAAATTATTTCGAAACCAAAAAAAGAAACAAGTTTGGCTAAGATGTAAGTCGTGTGGTTATTGGGCCCATGAAAATTACACAGAGTTTGACACAATGTGTCATAGATTGCGGATTAGAAAGTCGGGTAAAAACGAAGGTGGACGAAAACTAGAAAGAATCTGTGATAAGCAGTTAAGGACCACAACTTGTTAGCCTGAAAGGTACATATGACCATCTTTCCCGGACATTAAGGGAGATATGGGCAATGACACTTTTTTTTCATTTGTAAAATTTGTATATTAAATAATAATTTTTCGTTTATTGATATTAACGGACATGTAGACAAAGGATTGATGTTTTGTTCTACATCATTTTCGTTGCTTTATTTCAAATGGGTTGGCTGTAACAGACTCTAAACGAAACTATGACCATCTCACCCGGACTTGCCCTACCACGATTCCACGGAAGCAGCAGAAGGAACAGACCGTTCTACATTTCGTTCAGTTACTCACAACTCACGAGTACATTTGGCTGGTCGAAATTTTTCCGCGAAAGCTCGTGGAGGATTTGGGGAAGCTCGCCGGTCCGCGAGCAAATTCCTCGAATGCCGGAGGGAGGGGCAGGGCTGCGATCCGCGTTCGTAAACTTATGTAAAAGAAGGGGAACGCGGAAAAAGAGCAACAACGGCTCGCCGGCAATAACTCACGTCCCTCCCTCTCGCACGGATTCCAAAATTAACGCGAACGCGGTTCGAAGGAAGGATGGAAGCATCGGGGAGGCATCCGAAGACAGGAAAGCCGATGCAACCGCGAGACAAGGACGGAAGAGAGGAGCCTGTATATTTAGAACTCGCGCATACCGGGCATTGTCAACGATCTCGGCCACCAAGTGGTGCGTTCCGTGGTCCGAATAGCGGTTCCCCGCCTTCCAGAGAATCTCGAATCGATCCGGAATTTAATCGTCGACACTTTCGGGAGACGCGATTGCTCGATAGACGCGCGCAACCGCGCGGGCAACTTCGTTTGCCGCCGACTATCCCGCGATTGTCAATTCCGGGATGGAAATTGCCGATCCATTAATTTATCGTTGCTCCCGCCGAGTCTCTGTGTACCCGGGACTGTTTACTTATTAAATAGCGGCGATGCAACGCTACGCTCGCGGTACAATTGTATTATTGCGTGGAGTTTGCCACGCAGGCCGACGGGCCGGGGGTGATTCGAAGCGTGGGCGCTAAACACCTAACCGCGTATTCGCTAAGTACTCGCAAACAACCTTTGGAGTCCATTAAATTTCCGTACAAGATATTGTGCGCTCGGGGAGCGCGGGGAACTCTGTTTCTTACCCCCCCCCCCCTCCGCTCCTGGCTACACTTATCTCCGCAGAGCCATCTCTCTGTCCATCCCTCTACCCGCTCTCTCTGCCGCCCCTCGCGAGGACGAATTCATTACCGCAAAACCGTAGTTGGTTAAGTGAATCGAGGTTCGCGTTACGTAGTTTGCGCTGCCGCGGCGCTCTCTCGTTTCCCAAGACGGGGCGCGGTTTAATGCACGCGCGCTACGTAAATTATTGGGAATCAAGGAAAATTCTAATGCAGTTCGCGAACTTGCCCCAGCCGCGGCGCTGCTTACTCGTTGTCTCGCCGTTGGATATGAGAAGGAACAAAGGGTGGGGTGTAAAATACTGGCGAATAACGGAAGAAATACGGCTGCAAGATTGCACTATCCCCAGTCCCCTCGTCGTCCTGCAGATGATATACGCGGACGGTCGAGTGAAATTAGGCAGACCCCCGAAACTAATTCGATATACATAACCAGCCAAAGACTTGGACACTTTAGGCCATCGACTCTGCCCGGCAGAAGCCCTGATTCCCGTCTAATCGCCAAAGTTAAGCTACATTGAACACTTAAGTGTTAGTACTTGGGTCGACGATAATGTAGGAACTCGGTTTGCCTGGACACTCAGGGCTGCAGATGCCCAGCTAAATGACCATGGTACACCATTTGGCGGGCTCTTAATTCTCTCAGCCAAAGGGCAGCGCCCTCGAAATTCGATCTCGATATTTTCACAGCCCAATAACACTAAGAAATTCGAAAACTGAAGAGGCCTGTAACCACGTGTGTTCCCCAGTAACGCTGGTCGGTGGTTCGTTAGTCTAATTGTTAAGCAACATTCGGCCAGCACGCTCATTACACAGGGAGCGCTCTATCCGGGAAGGGGTCGGCTGACCTTCGCGCAATTAATGTCTCGCCGCTAATGGTTTTGCGCCATTGTGAGCCCCGTTTTCGGGAAATCCACGGAATTTCCATTATAAATCGTCGGTCACGGTGCGGTGGGCTGGGCGAAGTCAGCGAAAAAGATAGATGGTGCTAGCCGCGAAAGACGGTGGGAGGAGTCTCGCCGAGATTCGACCGGAAGAGATCTAATGTTACGATCCTCTCCTTCGATGGTCACTGGCTCGGAGCCCGCTACCCCACTGGAAACCTCCCTGCCACCCCCCTGGCCGCGGCTGGTCCTGAATACTGGTGCCGATTTCTGGCCGCGGGTCGTAGACGCTGCGTAAACCCACCGCGAACAGAGAATAATGTATAACCGCGTAATCAGGATATCGCGGAACAGATTGCGTTATCCCGGGGTTGTTGGTGAATTTTTTATAAGGGAGGAAAACTCCGGCGGGCCGCTATGCCACCGCGCCACTGGGCTGCTGCATTTTAATGAAAGAAGGGAGAATGGAATCTTAATTTTGGGGAATCTCGGGGATGAGAACGCAACCGTTGCGGGGGAATCTCGGGGAAGAGAACGCAACCGTTGCGGGGGGAAAGCTCGGAACGCGAACGTGGCATAAATTTACCGTGATGGCGCAACCCTTGCCGCCGCTGGATCACGAACGAAGCCAATCTCCTGAAAAGCGTTAAATTATTAAACCGAATGGAAATGAGCTCTATCGCGTAACTGGGGCGGCGGTTGCGTTCGTTGCAAGGCAATCTGTGCTGCTTCACTTAGGGTCCCGTCGATTAGGCAGCGCGCGAGTGATCGTACACTTTGTCCGTCAAGAGATCGCAGTGGTTAAGAGCTCCGAGCACAGCTCCTTGGAGTAGCAGGTTGCACGAAGACCTCTGACGGCCGCAAAAAAGAGCGGGGGAATATTTCTCCACCGTCGTAGGCAGGAAAAACCGCTGGAACCCGCGGCATTCAAGCTGAGAGAAATGTTTCGTCAGTGTCAACCTTAAGCTTCTCGTCGAGAACTTGGGAAATCAGAAGGAGAATAGCCCGACGATAAATCTGCCCAGCGGCCATTTCTCGGCGGTGTATTCCTTGTATCGAGGAACCGTCTGCAAATCCGACAGAGATTTATTCGCGACACGCTTGCGAGAGAAAGAAGGATAGCGGGGGTCTAAAAAGTTCAATAATCCAGAAGGAAAGGGAACGCCTGGATGTTGAATGAGCATTTGGCTAACGGGCAATCCTACCCGACAACAGGAACAGAAATATTCGGATCGATTAAACGTGTCCCTCCCTAAACGAACAGTAGACGCACGATCGAAGAGGATCGAGTATCAAATTTCCCAGCAGACGAGTTCGAATGAATTTCGTAATTCTTAAGGCTTTCGGAGCTTGAGAAATATCGCAGGAGAACGCGCGTATCGAATTCTTTTCTACTTTTCTGAGAACGAGGATGAGAATATATCGTTCCTCGCATGCTGCCACCGTGATGCGCGCGATTTTCAAGCGAATTTCGAAGCCGAAGATCGATTCGATGATCATCGAGCGAAACCCACGGGAAATGGATTACCTCGAACAGTGCAGCGCCCTGTCGCGGGAGTCTTAGAGCACCGTGAACTTCTCCTCGGAACGATTTGCAATATCCACGGCGTAATGTAAAAGTTGCAGGTATACTTAGTCGCCGGCAAGTTCTTTCAAACGCGCCATTACGAAGAGACACTCGAGATGTTCGAGGCGGAACCTCGCGAGCTTCTTCAAGGAGCTTTCCCGTGTCCCGGGGGAACAATCAATCGTTACGCGGCAGCTATTGATTTTTGCTTACTGCCATTTTAACAAACAGATAGTCGCGGCGGAGCCGTTCGCTGCGTGCACTTCGAGGAGGAAGGAAGAAGCGAGGGAATAGAATGGCGGTGAAGATCACAGCTGCCCTTGAGCAGCGGTGGCTGGATTTATGATTAAAATTCTGGATTTCTGCTGAACGCGCGCGGCAACCTTGGGCGAAAAATGAGCAGAGAAATATCGCTGCTAATCGACGTGCAATCTGATTGAAATTCCCTCGTGGGACAGTCGTGCCCGAGAAATAATAGAGGGGAATAATTAATAACTATCAAGGAGCACGGCTCTTCCAGAAGGGAATGAATCTCTCCCCTCATTGCAGTGATCATGGAATAAAATTTCAGACACCGTGAAACATAAATCAGGTCAGCGTTCACCGGTTTTAACGAAGGGTCAAGCCGTAGATATTCTATTCTCTCGTCTTCAACGGCCGGCTTCGGGCTCCGACCAGCGCCGTATTTTATCAGCGCGGCTATAGATAAAATTCCATAATTCACCGGTAAACAGAAAACTTTTTGTTTACGGTTACCGCTCAATGAACTTTACGAGCGCGATCCGGGATCCCGAATATTGTTCGCGCGAGCGCGGATTTATCGCACCCCCCAGATTCTCGCGGGTCAGGATGTCAGTGACAAATCAGCTGGACACTAGAATCCTGCTATACGCGTACGGCCTTTGGTAAAGTCCAATCAGGGGAGATTAATGCAGTGATGGTAATTTTGGGACGATGTTCCCAACTACCAGTCGCTGTCAAATAACTCGATGAACGACGAGTGACTAGGATATAGAAAATGTCCATAGAAATCTGATTGTGATTTATGTAATTTCCTGAGTGCGTCAGGAGTATCTCCTAATATAGGGGAGACCGGGGCAGATTGCGACAAAAATAGTTTTCAGAGTTTTTTCTGGAAAGTATTTTCCTCAATCAGGAAACAATTTGCGTGGCTTACTATTTACATATGTGGTGAACACATTGAGTGTAAGTACGTGACAAAATCTAGCTTCATCTAACACAATTCTGACCCTTTGTTAGAATTTGCTTCAGTCCGGGGTAAATTGTAACACATCTGTTTCACTTATTTGAATAGAAATATGGACACAAATAAACATTTCTAAAAAATATAAATGAAAACACAGATCATTATTAAACATTTGATATACGCGAGTTAAGCAATCATTGCTTATTTATCTGATTCTATCAAAATCTTCTTCTGTGCTTTCTTTACTTTTGCCTTCATACATTTCTCCGATTTTTTGGATTCTCGACAGTTCTGTTGTCCGTCTGGAGCATCTTTTTCCGATGTGTCAGCAAATAGCTTGATTTATCACCATCTGGAGCGGAGTAAGTACAGTAACATGTTACAATTTACCCCGAGGTCGAATTTGTTGCGTTTTACCTCAGGAAACGAGAAACTAAATTATAATAAACCAAAGTGTACTGATTCGTTCGTGACAAAGAAGCAAAAATTCAAACGGTTTCTAATGACGGTTAATTGAAATAAAAGTACAACATTTACTTTCGTGCTCTAAATACTAAAATTCTGGGCTATAACCACAAAGTGGATACATAACGCTCGTTTGTGTCACTAAAACCGACGGTGCTAATATCGTCAAGCAGCCCTCGCATGCTGTGGGTTACCAGATTTGTCGTTCAAAAGATTTTACTTATATTACAATTTACCCCGAGTTACAACCTGCCCCGGTCTCCCCTGCGCCTATCGAAAAATAAAAATCTGAAAGCTCTGTTACGACACAGGACCCTCGAATTGAATTTCCTCTGGCACAACGACTTTCTCACCACTGTAAATGTCTACTAAAGATGCGTGAAAATAATCGCCATACATCGCGCCCAAAACGCGGTGCCCTGGCAGCCATTCGATCGAATAACGTGTTCGCTGTACGTAATCTAAAATTTCAAGGTATGCGCGCCGCGCGGGTACCGAACGAAATGGAATTCTTCGTAGAGTGCACGTGCGTGTCCGCGTAACGTGTGGTAGTAGCGAGGGTTGAGGTCCGTGTGAACAAAGCCTAAGCGGGGCGCACGGAAAAGTTCGACTGGCTGCCCGCGAGCCACGCTTGAATATTCGAAACAATAAAATTGAAGCTATCGCCCATTTGCTCCGGAGATATTCGCCAGGAATCGTACGGAAGTCCCGTTTCCAGCGTCTCAGGCGTACCTGGTCCAGCCCCTTCCGTAGATTGGAAATATTTTACGGCTCGACATATTTCCGTGACATTTCACGGCGGCGTAATTCACCCCGGTTGAATTTTTAGCCGTCGCACGTGGCCAACGGATCAGCTTTAACGACCCAACGGTTTACAGCCGTTGTTATCGCGCGATAATTCATCCAAAGAGTTTTCATTCATATTTATTCCTGGGCCGGGAGGTTATTATCTCGCGGGGGAGTGAATTTTCCCGTGGAAATGAAACGACCGGTATTTAACGGGCAGCTGTAGGCCTCTCAGCGAGTCACCAATTTTTATTATCGCCCGTTTGGAGCGTAGAAAATTTCCCTCGAAGTTGACCCATAGTTCCATCCCGCAGCGGGGCGTAAATCTACGCTAGTTTCCCGAGCAAGTTAACGAACTTCCCAATTAGTACGAAGGCTCTGCGTATCCGTGCCGTGAGTTTTAATCGGCGTTTGACGCACCGCGATGGAACACGCGGGCCTCGGGCGAAATTTCGCGGGATCCTCCCCCGCGGCTATCAGTGTCCACGCGGGGAACGCTAGGCGTCGATCCATAGACGCGTTATATCCCATTCTTTCTGCGAATACCGCGCAAAGATCCCCGTGGACGTGATACCCGAGTCGAGTATTCGATATGGAGCACGTCCGTCGCGAAAGTTTCTCGATTCATCATCGAACGCTCGTTCCGAATCGTTCGCGTTACCTCGGAGAAGGTACCAGCAGAAACGTGGCAACTCCGACGAGCGAAAAGATTCAAACGGTGCGCAAGGATTAAAAGTTAAAGGAACAAAGTTGCCCATCCAGGTTCGATGGTGCGGAACTTTGGCGAGACGTGCAGGAATAAGCACTTATGGGGAGAAAATTCTGAAGGGGAATGGGAAGGTCGCCAAGCTTCCCCCCCCGAGAATTACGACACGAATTCAAACGAAGACACTTCGAGGGGTAACAATTACCCCTGCGCTGAATGTAACGAGATGTTAATATGCATCGCTGTCGAAAGGCCCATCATTTTGCGAAATTGCCCGCTAATCAGGCTGGCTGAGTAAACGTCACTGGAATCGATCCATTTTCAGTATGTATATGTGCCATAATAATTTCCATCCAGCAAATATTTGCGCAGGGCGTTTCCAGCTTTAATGCGAGCTTAATTAGCGCCAGGAGCTTCGAAATATTAACGAACGTGTCGTAACGTGTTTCTACAAAATGCCGTTTAATTAGCTGTGATTCTAAACTCTCGTGTTATTAGCTATTCCTTTGTAATGACTGTTAACGAAATAAGAGCGTAAGCTTTGGTTAATGTAACGTGCAATGGAACTTTGGAATTTCAATTTCTGATTATTAATAGGTGATATCGGTATTTGACGTAAACAAGCTATGGCCTGTAATTCAACCAGCCTGGTGTCACTGGAGTGGGTCCGTGAAAAAGCTGAAGGGAAAGTCGGGCAATTCGATTCTTCAATCCTCCGTTTACTTAGGAATACACTGTCAGCCGAGTTATCCTCTTCATAAACAGACCCCTTTTCCTTAAGACTGTGAAATCTGCTTCCAACTCCGCGGAGGGATCGCCCGTGTTTTCCCAGAGAATTCTAGTGTCTCAAAGAATACGTTAACACTCGCACTTTCCACAATTTTCCCTGATATTCCCACAAACGGAGCTTATCTCGACGTGAAATCCGCCGAAGTTCCCACGTGGAGGAGCTCAGCAGATTAATGGAAACTTTTCTCCTCGAAGCCCGCGGCATCGTTCGAGACCCGACGAGGTGTCATTTATTTAACACGGAGAAAACGGCGAAAGGAAATGAATTGAACGTTAATTCTGCGCGTCGTACGCGGCGCTCCCGTCATCGTTACATTAAAATATTTCGTGGCTGTTCCGTTAATTGGATTAAAGGGCGCGCGCCGCTAATTAATAGAACGGTAACGGAAGGCCACGTGCGTGCCGGGCCTGGAGAAAATGAATTGGCGGTAAATTAAACGACGCAAAAGGGAAAAGAAGCTGCAGAGTAGACTGTTCCGCAAAGTGCTATCCCGTGGGAAATTATAAATAGAAGGTAATACTCGGGCTCGTGGCGCAGCCTCGCAGCTAATATATAAATAGTTAAACTTGCCTGGCAATTTGTACATTCGAATTATCCGCAGTTTCGCGAGCTTTTTTCCCCATCGCTAGTTTAACGTGGCGGAAGCGGAGTCTCCCGGAAGGAGGAGCACCGTAATTGCTCATTTTCTTTCTTGAAAATACGGGCCGCTCGATACCGAAGCAACAATTGAACCCCGAGCAAACATTGAACCTGGCTCGGTTAATTCTACCCCTGCCGTTTGTTTCGGTGTCGAACCGACCGGCGATTGGATCGAAGACTTTGCGGCACGAAGGGTAGAAATCGTCGAAAGAAGCCGAGCTGAGAGGCAGGGAAAAAATTGCCACGAAGGAGAAATATGCGAAAAGTATGTACCTAGGAGCGAATGCGGGATCGGAGGGAAGCATCGCAGGCGGAAGAAATATGAGGATCCCGAAGGAAAAAGAAACAAACTCGTAAACAACGTGGTAAAATCTCGCTGCGCGGAAAAAGTGAGGATAATGCGGGGCGTTCTTCTTGGCGAGCGGGCGACGGAACCAGGAAGAGTCTCTGAACCGAGGCGCTGAACGAAGTAGGAAGAATTGCAGAGAAGGAAAAGGGGGGAAAAACAAAGTGCCTTGCGCGCGCAACGATCAGATTTACTCGGCTAACGTGGATACAGATCTCCGCCGCAGCTTCTGACCTTAGAAATTCACCGGTGGAAATGACGCGGCCCGAGGACTTCCGGGAAGGCCCGTGGCGAAATTGTTACGCTGCGAAGTTGCAAGACAGATCAGTCGAAATTATTAGAATCGCTCCCTCAAAATTCCTCCCCTTTCGAGAAATTAAACTTGATTTCCATCGGCGAATCAGAATACAATTTTCCACAGGGCGATTCACTTCTGTGAGACGTGTATTCGACGAGGAAGAGGTAGTGAGTTTAATCGATGGCAATGCGCTTCAGCTGGTTCTGAAAGATGTCACCCGATATTCGCCAGTTACTTCCGAAACAACTGTCCGGTCCGTGCACAGTGAAAGGGCGTCGCAGAGGAAATCAGATACCGGACTCTTTCAGCGTGCAGACAACATCCGGCGAAAGGTACACTTATTGCTGCAGAGACAGGCATGGAAGACGCGTTCTAAAAGCAAAAGGAAAATAAATGCGTCGCAGGTTTATGATGGAAGATGTTCCGAGGGAGCATAGCGCTTTCCTGTTTGCCTGCGCCGAGTGGATGGGACCAGAGAACCGATAAAATTTCAAGTTTCATCTTCGACGTCTGAAAGGGACGAATAAATTCGACGCCACGGTCTTGTATTTTACTTGCTGCGCTCGAATGTATAGGTATACGCGCCGAGGCTCGGGTGCCCGTCGAATTTCGGTGCGTCGACGAGGCTGCTGCCATCCCCGTGCAAATTAAAAACGGTCGAAGAAGCCCCAAGTGGAAACGCCTCGCGCTTCTCGCGCTAATTTTTGCTAATGAAATTGCGGACTTCCACTGGACGCGAACTCGGGTAAGGCACTGCCGGTACTCGATTCGCTTGGTGTTCTGCGCGGAAAAAGGCGCGCTTGCGAGCAATGCAAATTAATGGACGGTCGACGGAAGGAAATTAAACGCTTTAGACGAAATTACACACGTTTTTTTGGTAGGAAAATGTCGGCTTTGTCAGAGAGGACCGATCTCGGGCACACTTTGACCGTACACCGTGGTATAATTACGCTAAAAGACGTGCCTTTGTCTTCAATAGATTGCGAGATTATACAGACGCTTGATTCTTAAGGTCATTTTGCACAGGTCCTTCGAATTTCGCATTCTACCGTGCCTTGGCCGTCGCAACCAATTCGAGAATACCCTGTACACGATTTCGCAGTTCAGCCTCGGCGATGCCCGTCACTTTGATCCACGGAAACGAATTCCGACCTGATAACCGTTTTCGCCAACCTTTCGAGAAAGCCAGGCACGCAGAGAAATTCATTTAAATCCGTCATTCAATAAAATCCGATTTCAATTGTCCATCCATCGACGTCACACTCGAATTGTCACTCGCCGATGGCTGTTGGGGGGCCGAAACAGGGATACCTGGAACGCGGGTTAAACAGATCCGAGGGAAATCGTTGCAGCGTGTTCTCCGTGGGCCGAATTCGCAGATTTCGACTTTGCGACCCTGGTCACTCCGTCTGTTCTCCCTGATTACATTAGCCTAATTTTCTGGGGAGTAGTTTAAGCTGCAAATTTGATCCGCGCAGAACTCACGGCAACAATTTCCCTCGAATTTGTTTATCTCTGTTTAAATTGCTTTCCAGCGAATTATTTCAAAGCCCCGCTCTACAAAAACTCTGCTGCGAACTCAATTTTCCAGGGATTAGCATCGATGCACCATGAGAGATGCGCGTGGACAGCGGGGAAGGTCGCGTGTTCCGGCTTTTTAGCTGAAATTAATTTTAACCGGCCACCGCTATCGGCAATAAAGTGCTCATTGTCGCGTTTTTAGCGGAGTACTTAATCGAATGAAACATTTCCGGGATTCGGGCGCGGCAAAAACCTCATCGCCGTTGAATGAATTCTATTCAAATGCTCCGCTGCCGCGGAATCGATGCCCCTCGGTTCAATTTATGTGAAGCTGAATTGGAGCCGCTTCGCCAGGCCAGTGTGATCTGTAAGAGCGACGACCGCAAAATAAACCAACGTAAAGACCTTCGTTGAGACGGACATGGCCATCCCACGAGTCGTTTCTTTGCGCAGGAGCCTTTGATCTGTTAAAACGGGTCTGCTTATTCTAGGGATTCTCGCATCAAACGTTCTTGAATGCTAATTTGCGATAGTATGGGTAATAAATAGCTATGAGAAATACGATAGGAGAAACGGTATGGGAAATGTATAAGTGGAAAAACGATACTGGATTCATATTAGAGATGACAATACTCGTACGCGTTTCGAATCGCTTTCGTGTACCGAAGCTGTTAATTAACAGAAGCAATCGCTATGCTTCTACGAAATGAACTTCTAAACCACTTAGTAACCTGAATGTTCTGACAATGAATGTTACAGTCACTGGGACAGCCGCGGAAGCCGCACGCCAAACAGAAGAGTCACTCTTTAGTACACGCGAGACACGAAAGGCCGTTCGATCCTTTCCTTGGTTCTCCTCCAGCACATACCGAGCCACGGGAGAGGGCAAATCCATCGGGAAGTTTCGCCGGGCGACTTCCTGGCAACCGGAGACCTCGAGCCCGAGGGAGCAGGTTGCTCTGCAAGTGTTGGAGCTGGTCAGCGTAAGCCCGGGCGACGAGGAGGAGGATATCGAGATGCAGAGGAGTATCGAGATGCTGAGAGCCGAGAATAACACGGGCCAAGTAAAAGTCTCGTGTCAAGATTCCACCGTGTCCTCGAGGAGTACGTCTGGCGGGAGACAGAAGATAGATGTGTCCACGGGGAGGACGTTTGTTCAATCAACGACAGGACGATCGAGCTCCGACCAGCACGTCCCCACATCGCGAAGTTTCAGCAACGTAAGTCGCGCAATGTTTTATTATACACTTGTCCCCTCGATCATTGAATATCTTTCAATCGACGAATAGAATGTTCCCCGATTGCATGGAAAAAACGGATATGCAAGGATTAAGGGAAAGGTGGGATAGTTGATCATCGGGGATGCATCATCACATCTCAGTTTTTTAATTAATATATTGGCAATTTGTGCCCGCTGTCACGGTATCGCGGTACTGTTTGTATTATCGCAACAATTCACGTTGTAGTTTTCTTTCGAGAGCATAGAATAATGTAGTTAGAAGCTTCGATCTTATTTGCAGCCAAAAAGTAAATATTTCGGTCACCTTGTTCTTCCTCCTTTTCGACTGAATATTGCGTTTTCAACGATTTAAAATATATTAAGTAAAAACAGCAATTTCTGGTCTATTAATGTTATTTATTGGTTGATTTAAACATTAATTAAGGTAAGTTTAATTTTTCACCTTTTTCAAATCGAGTGCATTGAGGGATACTTGATCAGTGTGTGAGGTGGGATACTTGAACAGGTGGAAAAGCCAGAGAAAAACATATAATGGCTAATGAAACAGAAAAATACGGCTAAGAAAGAGAGAAGCAAAATCTTTCCTTCATCATTATCTGAATCAGATGATATCTAAGTGTAATGTCTTTTAAGAATGCATTTATGTAGTTTTATGTCATAGAGTTTAATTCTTCGGTTTTATTTTTTCAGTTATACCTTCAAGTTAGTTATAGTTTACTTTCCTTTTATGATATTCCCTTTATTTCATGCTATTGGTTAAGATAATAAATATTTGTTAGAAAATTAACGTGTTATTTGCTCTTGAATTTCACTGATAAAGTCTCCGTCACCTTTTGATCAAGTCTTCCCTTTAGTGGGGGATACTTGTGCATAACGTCACTGCAGGAAAGTTTTGAAATTCAGTCATTAAAATTAGTTTTCAACTCTCAAATTTTACAAGTATATTGAGAATACTCTAAGAATCAGAACTTAAGTAATTAAATACAAACGAAGCAAACCATTATTATTATTTTAATAAAAAAACAAAACTGTGATCAACTATCCCACCTTTACCCTGCTAGAGATTCCGAACGAAATATTCGAGACTCAGCTACACTAACGTTCGCGTTAAAAAAAAACGTGGGTAGCGATACGTAAGCCTGTGTAGGAACTCAATAATAATCGCCATACGCTCCCCGGGTTCCCAATAATTTCGTACAGAGGGGCGATAACTATAATTTAAACGCTATTAGCTATTACGACACCAGTTGCCCCGAAGCGTCGTTGGGCTCTCATTTAATTAACGATCTGACACCTGTGCATTGGAGGATTATTGCCGATCGACCGTATAAATTTTCAATCGCAACGGACTTAAGTTAATACGGGATCGTTTTGATATACGCGTTTCGGGCGTGTACCGAGGTTTCCGCGACGGGAAAAACAGCCGGGTATCGGATAAACTTCACCGTGTTCCCCCCTGCGAATTAACGCGTGATCTTTGAACATGTGCAGGTACCGGCGAGGCAGGCGAGTCGCTCCTCGTTCAAGGAGATCACTCTGCAAAATCTGCAAGGTTCCAGCACGGCGCCGACTACGTACGTCGCGAACGACGTCGTCCGACGTCAAATGAGACACGTTTCAGACGTTTGCGAGAAGTTCAGCATAGGGGAGGAGGCCAAACAGGAGTTTTACAGTCCAAACTATCCAGACAACTATCCGAACCTCACCGAGTGCGTTAAAGTTCTAAAAGGTGAGCGAAATTTGCTTCTCTGCTTCCGGCAATCGAACTTGTACGCTAAACTAAGAAATAAATTCAGCCTCTAAATACCCAGTGGTAAAATTTGAGAATTTTCATCGTCAAGTTTACCCAAACAGGCAATACATACTTCGTCACAGAGCACAAGATTGTAGGAATAATTATAAAGTTTATTAAGTATAAAAAGAAATATAGGTACGAAAGGAAAACACGAAATTAACATAGAAATACACGTCCTTCGCTTGTTACGCTGTTTCCCCGAAAACGCGTAATTTCGTAATGGGTAATTTCGGTACCTACTACAGAATTGAAATAGGATATCGGTGGACCATGGATTTCTCAATAGTAATGGAGCCTCCACACTCTGATACATGTTGCAGTGAAACATTGATACACGCTTTATGATACAGGTGTCATGAAATTTTGCTCAGCTGGTGACTTTTTTCTATATCGCGCTTTATTTTCGAGAAAATCGGCTTCGAATTTCTTCACCAGGCGCGTAAAGAAAAACATACCTTTACACCGCGTTCAGGCCACAAAGGACCGTGGAAAATGGCATATTATATGAAAGAAGGTAAATTCATTATGGAAGTGAATTTTCGCTTATCTCTTTAGCTCGAGGAATTAACTCGACGCCGGCGGCGCGGCACGTCGGAACTCGCGCTTGATATTCCACTCGTTTCATATGTATAAGTTCCTCGTAACTTTCCGGCCGTAGCACTGGCGAACTTTGAGGCAGGGCGAGAACGTCCGGGTGATTGATACACCCTGGTGGTTTCGTTTGGTCATCCCTTCATTCATAGAGATCGGTGTAACAAAAGAGACGCGCCACTCGCTTTCCCCCCCCCCCCCCCGTTTCTCTCCACGCAGATAAACACTGCCGGGCAGTGAGTCTACGTCAAACGTCAGCCAGAGGCAAATGAGCAAGCACAGAATTAATAACGGCAGCGGGCGTGCTCGATCGCCACCGATCGCTCGCAAAGGAAACTCCGTTTTTTGCGCACTTGAAATTTCCGGCATGAGCGAAGCAATCGCACGAAACGACTGGCGGAATAATAAATCGCGACACTCGACGCTCGCTCGCCCTGACCGTGGTCCCGGCAGCGAGCTGCTTCGATAACGAATCGATGAATCCGGCTGCAGGGAAATATGTCCTCGCCCGGAAGGTCCCGCTCGCCCTTTAAACACTTCGCGTCTCGTTGCAGTCTGTCGCTGAGGCAATCCCTCCGGTAGCGATCGAGAAACGTTTCAGGGACAAGTGGCTCCATTTTTTGCCCCGCTAGTTTCAGGCAGTGTAGGCGAATACGTGACGGAAAGTGGCCGCGATTCCTTTGTGTGGCAGATAAAAGTGGAAAGGAAACGGGCCGGGACGCGTGTCGTTTTCGAGAAACACTCCGGTCGTTCCTTTTAGCAGCACCGAAAACGCCTCGAAACGCTGGCGGATTGGGCAAACGAGGGCAGCTGGGTCGTGTTCGAAATTGAGTCAGGGTCGGCGGCGAGCCCCGCAGCCGTGTACACCGAATCTTCTTCTGATGTACCAAAATAGTATCCCACGGTGATTGCTGGTCCTCGGCCGAGTTTTGGAAACGATAGGCCCGACCGAGGCAGACGCGGCACGTTCTCGCCGCGTCGGAGCCGTAAAATTTTATTGAAACGAGTCGCTCTCCCGCGGATACGCGAGCGTGCCGAACGATCTCCGGCGAGGAAAGAATCTCGAGGGCGATTGTTTCTGACGCCTAGCGCGTATCGGTAACTCCCGAACGTTCGCGGGAGTGCGCCGAGGTGGCGGGATTTATGGGTAAATATCGCAACGAGACGCCGTAAATCGGCGGGGCCGACTGTCGCGGGCTGGAGTAAATACCAACTGAAACCCCTGCAAATCATATGCAGCCGATAACCACGCGAACCGACGCACCTTATTTCCTTTCTGGGGCGTCTAACGCGACGCCGGAGCTGCGCTATTGCCCCGGATTTGCATGGGGAAGTTCGCCACGGATTACGAGCCTGGAGAACGTAGTCGGTTGAACCGTAACAACGTGCGCTGAATACATTTGGGTGGCGTACTTCTCTGATAATATTCTTTCCTCGGTTCATCGAGGCCAGCTGATAAGAGCGAGGAACTGCAATTGCCTTTCGGTAGATAAGACACCCCTCGAATCGGCCGCTTAACGTTCCGCGCGAGCAAGCCTGTGCCGTGAAACACGAAAGGAGAGCCTCGTTCTAATTCGAGCGTTCGAATGTTCGCCGAAGAATGTACCATGACCGATGCGATCGACTTCGCGACCGCGCGCAGATTCTTTCCGAGGACAGAGAAGTCGAAAGCCATTTCCTAAGTAGCGGTAGACAACAGTCTATAACAGGCGTGATTGAACGCGTCGGCCTGACAGTGCATCAGACCCGCCATTACGTCGAGCGAGGTGATTATGGCATATTAGGCGCCCCGTGTAAATTAGGTCACCCAATTATCCGGACGTCCATGTGGGCCTGGTGGGGATTAAGTAAGTTTCGCCGTGAAGCGGATCGACGTAAAGCCCTCCGCGCAACTGGATTGTTTGAAATAGTCAAATTGCCCTCGTTTAAACAGAACTCGCGACCCCCTTGTCTCGTCGTTTCCAGAGCGGAGTGCATCTCTCGCGACCGCGTTACTGCCTCGAGCATCGTTCTTCTCGCCTTCCCCGCCGCTGGTTCCGGTGATTTCTTACGCGGTCGAGAGCTAGCTCGTTAAAGTTAGGTCCTCGGCGCCAGGACGGATGGTCGAAAGTTTCCGAGGATCATCGAGCGGATAAAGGTCAGTGTCCCAATCGCGTTTCCAAAGCGTTGTCCCCGCGAACGACAGTGGCGTTCGAGCAGGCTCGATCAAAGTTTAATTGGAACAATTGGGGTAGTTCCGCGGCAGTATGCGAAGACGAAATCGCTGGCAGCGACGGGATCTATCTGTGCGCGTTTCGCGTCCCGCCGAAATTGCCAGCGAATTGATGGACGATCGAGGCAGAAGGCTACTCGATCCTGCGCTTGATATAACAGAGATAACATCCAGCCGTTGGAATACCGGAATTGGTATCCTCTATGCATTGGCGGTGCAGTTTCGGGTTTATGCGAGGCCGCTTTGGAAAACACAAGCACCGACGGAAGCCGGCGCGTTCCGGATCAGCCGTTCAGATCGGCGAAGCCACGGGAGAACCCATTAATGGTTGCCGAGCCCTTGGCGTTTACTTCATTAACGCGGCGATCGACGGCGAGGGAAGCGCGGCCAATTTCCGAGGATCGGTGAGCGGTAAAGTTCGCCGCGTTTCTGTGAAGCGGACACTCGAGGAAATTCAAGCGGTGGCATCTTGCGGGCGTCGTTTAAATAAAATTCCCAGTCGAGCAGCGGCGAGAGTCTTACGTTGAAAAGATTCGCAAGTTCTGAACGGGACTGCATCTAGCCGAGTGCGCGATAACGTTCTTCCTCCAGCCCGACTTAGAAAGATCGCTCGGCTGTAAACTACAGATTCTAGCCCCGGTGTACCCGGGGCAAGTTTCCTCGAACCGTTGGAAACTGGAACAGAAGCCCCCCAGCTCAATGGATCGACGCTGCTATATAACGCAGACACGGATGGCGTCTTCCTTTTAATTCTTTCTTTCCAGCGCAGCAGCCACCGATCCGCGTAGCACGCAAACGGGCCAAGTAGCCCTTCCGGGGGGGGCCGTCCTCTTGTCGGAAGGTCCTAATTGCACGGATGGAACCTTTTTAATTGCTCGCTCGCGAGAGAGAAAGAGAGAACGAACGCGATAACGCGGCTACAGAGGTATCATTACGAAATGTGGGACAGTTTTAAGCAGCCGTAGCCACTCAGGCACGTTAATGAGATCACAGTCGGTTGGAGACTGAATAAGCATTCGCCGGAATGAAACGCGATCGAACACTCTTCCCTTCTCCGTCGCGGGATTCCATTTCGGTAGGACGGTAACGAAGAAACGGAACTCGCGGGACCGTGGCAGTTCGTTAAAAGGGTGCGCTTCATCTCCCTTCGAGGATCCGGGAACGGTAACGAGACGAAAGACCCGCAACTTCTTTTCTAATTAATCCGAAAATCGCCCCTCCGCAAACACTCCTCCCGCCTATGTGAAATCGCCAAACGATCCCGAGTCATCGTCATCCCGCAATCGGACGGGCGGCGCAGTGTGCCGCTAATGTAACTCGTGAATTATTAGCCTAATCCAACGAGATTGTCCGCGATACGAGCACCAATCAGTTTTAAGTCCGGTCGATGCCGGCGCACGGGCTCGGCTGCCGCGCCGAGTTCGTGATCCTGATAGGTTTAAATATCCAGATCGCCAGGGCTGATTGTGCGCTTGAATTATTGCGTAACCCAGTGCCGGAGAAAACGAAGGTGTTCGGGTACAAATTACTTTAGATCGCTTCCTAAATCAGCTTTGTTATTAATCCTCCTATTCCGAACTTTCTTTTCACCAATTACCTATTATACACCTACCGAACATTTTCCCAGCGAGGGGGAAAATGAAGGAGTCTTAGGTGTTACTTTGTAGCGACTCTTCCCGTGAGTCTGCCCTTTAAATTCTCGAGCAGCTCGTTTGCTGGACAAGAGTCAAAGGAAACGGAGGAGAGCCGGGATGAGGAAAGTTACGAATGTTCCTTCGTTAAGCCCGATCCGAAAGTTCGGTAGCGACATCAGAGTGTTGACCCGTCGCTCGCTGGCCCTACGTCCGCTAGATTTTTCGTAGACACGTTCTCTTCTTCTACCTCGTCCCTCTTGGCCGTGATGCTACCTGTAACCGCCAATTCGCCACCACCGTCGCCGTCCGCAATTTAAAGCGTGTCGTCGGCCCCCCGGCCTTCTTACCTCTGCCAAGTTTCACGTTTCACGCCACGGCACGGGAACTCGCAATAAAAACTTTTCCTCTCCAACGTCAGTACGCGCCGCAGCCCATCCCCTCCGCGCTAATTACGTTTCGCCCCTATTAACCCTTTTAATCACAAGTCGAGGGCGATCAATAAAATATGAAAATCGAAGTATGATGTTGCGCATGGACAGTGTCGTTAGAAGCGATAGGATTATCGACGAGAGGGCTAATATCGTGGACGCTCGGGTTCGCTTGGATTCGAAAGCTGGTGACCAGCGGGAAGAAAAAATTGCGACGGATAGCCCGATAGAAAAGGCTCTCGAGAACCGTCGGGGTATGGAGGAGGAAGTCGTGGCTGAGTTCCAAAGTGGACGAGCAAATCAAGTTATCAACCACTCAGGAGGTAAGGGGCCATCAAAGAACCGTTTAATACGATCCCACGTAAATCAAGGGCGACCGCCCCTCTGCCGTCTCCGTGTTTCGTGGAACATCGAAATACTCTAAGGCCTGGAGCCTCTGCAAGGGAAGCCATTAATTGCGGCAAGACGTCGCGCTTGTCCTTGAACCGAAATGGCGTTAAATACCAACCATTGTGCGCCTTGCCCATCGATCACTATCCGATATGAAAAACACGCGGGGGATTGCGGAATATCCCGCCACAGAAGCGTCACCAGCTACTAAAGTGCGCTCTAATCGCCTTGGGGGAAGAGGAGCCTCCATATTTCTGCGCGCTTTCAACGTTCCAGCAGCATTATCTTCCATGCGCCGAACTATCGGTCCCGTTACCGAACTGGCCGAAGTCTCGTTTACGGTAGCACAATACAGCATTAGAGCCCCCGTCTAACAGCGTTTTCAGTCGGCGAGAGCGGCCAGGAATTACGCGCGACTTAACGGTCCCGATCGGCGGAATTACTCGGTGCCGTGTCCGAATCGGTGAATTCATTGGGGGAGCGTCGGCGGCGTAGTTAGTCGTGATAAAGTTCGCGCTGGTTAATTCCTTCTTGCGGCTGGCTCGTTCCCCATTGTCCTCCAACCCCATGACGAGTGGCGTCGTCGAACGCCCCCCCCCCCCCCCCCCCCCGGTAACTGCAATGAATCACCGCGGAAAACCGGAAATCTCCGCGCGCTGCCGTTTAAGCGAACGCCGCGAGACGCATCGTTGCGTCCGCATTCATTCTATACCGAGTGTCTATGCATCAGCCTCGGCGACAAAACGGGCCCTTCCGCCGATCCGCGGGCAAGAAAGCCGTCTTCGGCTTTTTCCGAACGCCAGCCAGCCCCGTGACGCACAGTGAAGCGAAAATAATGCTGTAACGAGTGGACTGTGCGCTGATTTTTTGCCACCGAAACGGCGGAGTACTTCTTGCGGGAGCACGATTCCGTGACAGTAGCCGAAGATTTTGGATCGGGTCCAGAGGGGCCCGCGGGAGAAAGAGAGAGAGAGAGAGAGAGAGAGAGAGAGAGGCGGAGAGAGGGTTTATCGATTTGCATCTTCTGGGAACCGTTTGCTCCTCGATCAAAAGTTGCAGATAAAGGGGAACGCCGGTACATAAAAGCCTCGGTGGATCTGTCCCGACAAACTCCCCTTTCATCGGCCCCTAACAGCGCGTATCACGAAATGGCTCGGGTTTCATGACTTTCACGGTGGCTCGTGCGCGTCCCACGGTCATCCTCGGCAGAGGGCTCGTTAAATGTTCTCACTCAACGAGATACGACTGGACGCGAACGTGAAAGGAACCGACTAGCTCTCCTCCCCGAATTCGTAGAGTCCTTAAGCCGCCTAATGCCTCGTAAAATATCGCAACATTCCCCGTGCCCCCGGTGAGATACCGTCGCCTTCCACCGTCGCTTTCTGCTACATCCCAGCCGCTTGTGTCTCTCGCGCTAATGGAAATCGTGAAAATGTTTCCGTTATGCTCCAATTTTTACGGGGACTTTAACGAGGAGTTGCGCGAGCAAATACTATCTACAGAAGGCGAGGTATTATTATCACGATTTGTTGATTCGATGGCCCAGAGACGTTACAGAAATCCAGTAGTGTTTCTGAATCGAGCATCGTAAATCAACCGTCCCGGAAAAATGAGTTAGAAACGCGATACCGTGGCGGTTACAAAACGATTCCGGGGAATTAAGGGCGGGGAAAAAGGAGACACGCGCTAGTTTCGCGGAACGCCATCTCTCCTCGTATTTGCTCGCACGAAAATTGAAATAAAACTTCGCGACGATGTTCCCTCGTTCGCAGTGCAGCCAGCGCGGACGACTAGATGGAAATTTATTTACACCCGCTGCCCCTGCGGACTGAAATATTCAGTGGGACGTCAGTCGCACCGTTCTAGCGGTGTAATTTCATCCCCTCAAGGGCAGGGGCGTCGATTAACCGTGTCGATTGAAATCGAGTCTGAATAAGCAGCCGTGAAAATGGGAAATATGTTCCAGCCGTCGTCGAGGGGAATAATTTAGTTAGAAATCAGGGAGGCGACGGCGCAAAGCACGCTGCGTCCTATCGTTTTATAAAAGATTAAGTCGACGTTAGTTCCGCCTCATGAACCTAGCGTTTCTCTTGGCCAGAGTGGCTTTCCTCTCGGAACCCTTCCCACGAAGATAAAGGGAAAGCGGAATGAACGTCGAAAGCAATCGTTGTCGAAACCATATATTTTTCAGCAGTTGGTGTAGAAACCTGACGGAAAAAATCGCGCTCGCCCGAAACAATGCTCGAGCCTTTTCAATAGAAAGCGCAACGCTGTGCCGTTTAAATGTTCACGGGAAAATCAGGTTTCCCCCGTAACGTTTCACTTTTTCTCGGGGCGAAAATTCTGTTTACCCCGCGAACAGGCTGACTTAACAAGCGCCCTGTTCGCCGTCGTTTCATAAACGCTAAATGGCCGCGCGCATTTTTTTCCCTCGTTGCCTTCGGCGCGCGCAAAAATTAGCGAACATTAGGCGACAACACGCAGCGACGATGAGCATGCATGAGCGGGGAGACAAGGGTGAGCTTAGCCACGAAGCTGCAGCATTTTACCGCGGAGTTTCTGGAACGGAGCGGTTAGCTCGTTCAACTACCAGGAGCCATGCAAGGCACACCCTTATTCTGCGAAGCTCCACGGAAAATTCGATGACCCACCGCCGGGAGAGATGCCGATCGTTATTGCAAGGGACCACGAATTCACGGAGCCCAGCAAAAACCTCCTGCGGTGCAGTTTCGTTTTATTTTTTTTTATCGGAACCGCTCCATGAAGAAAGCGTCGTTGTCCTGCACGGGGAGCTTCGCTAACTTCGTCGGAGGGAATAGTTCGATGGAAGTATTCTTGCTATTTGGATACTGTCTAAAGGTCATCCGGCAAGCTACGGGAAAGGAAATATTGAGACCCTTTTAGGGCGGAGTGCTTTAAGAACTTTAAGAACTTAAAGGAACTCCGGTAAATGTGTTCCGTTAGTTTCGATTTCCCAAACACGGAACGCATCAGAAATTACAGAGAAGTAGCTCGGCGCGTCTGACTACAAACGCTCCTCTACCACTTGAACATTCACGCTACTTCTCTCCCAGCACTGCATTTCACTCGCGGAGTTCACTGTATTTGCTTTATCGTATCGATTCCGCCTTCCCGGTCTATGCGACATAAATAATGACACAGGACGATTTGAAACCAGACTGATCTCCTTTCCACATGCGTAGTTATCGCGAAGATAAGCCGCCCCTCGAAGCGCGACTCGCGCGAGATTAGCAGAAGGGGGCCGATAATCAATTGCAGATATTCGAAACCGAGGCACGCGCGAGCCTTAATATTTTTTCACGGGAACACCTGGGGAGGACATCTCTCTTATCTCTGTTGATGCCGCTTTACCCTCTCCCGAGGAAGAGGAGGCTAATCGATATAAGGGAAGCCACGTAGCCCAATACTTGCCGATCAATTCTTCGAGCAACCGTTCCCCGTGAACATCGAACCCTGTCCACGTTCGCTCAGAAATCAGCCTCGAGTTCGCGCTGTGTTACTTTCAAAGGGCAGCGATCGAAAAGCGTGAAAACACGTTTGCACGGGCTCCGTGACTCGCGACGTTGGAAGACCGAAGCCCCGGTGTCATTGATTTCTGTATCAAAATCCACGGGCGTGCCGTTAGACTACGAAAGCGCGACAGGCGGGCGAAGCGCCGCGGAAGATATCGGTGAAAATTTCGTCGCTCTTATTATAGGAAAGCGCTGCTCATTACGGGGAGAATGGCAAGGACGGATAGTCGACGGGAAAGTGGCAGAATTTCCCGACAGGCGGGCCTCTTGAGATTCCAAGGCGGGAACGTGGAATACTGATATCGCGGTCGCGAGTGCGACTCTCGCGGATGCTTGCGCGTACCTTGGATTTCGCAGTGCGGTGAAGTGACGGAAGCTGTTCGTTCCTTACGTAAGCACTGCTCACAGGGATCTCGGGGAAGTTCGCGGTAGACATCGACAAGTAGGAAAGCGCGAACTTGGGACAGATATTAACCCTCCTCGCTAGAATCTCTGACTCCGCAATCTCGCGAGCCCCGTTGCGGAACGATTATACAATTCGAAATTAGCTAGAGTAAACCACAGTGGGAGACACCGCGGGTGAGTCGATGCTCGAGGGCTCGAGGCACCCGAAGCGATTCGCGCCTGAATCGAAGAAAAATTGCAAGCCGACGGGACGAAGAGCGGTGAATCTATAAGTGAATCTCGCGGGCGCGGCACAACGGCGGGAAATAAATTACGAAGCCCTTGGAGGCTTCGAGAACGCGGTGATTACAGGTACGAGGCGGAAGGTGGTGCAATCAAAGGATAACGAGGCGTAAAAGGACGTCGCGGGAGACGCTGCCGGTCTGCTGAAAAATGCGATCGACCGTTCCGGCGACGGGGATGCCAGTGGTATTTCCATGCGGAAGTGGACAGCGTCTGGGGCGGATTTGCCGTCGCTTTAGAGCTTCCTCGACCCTCCTCGAGGAAATGGTGGCGACGGAGGCCTTTACTTCTCCCCTTTTCTCTCTTTCGCGGCTTTCTCCTCTCGCCGCCTCGGAGAGCGCGGCCCCTGCTAAACGAGGTCTCGAAGAATCATCTAGGCCCCGGCTACATATTCAAGCGCCGTTCGCGCAACCAAGGACGGTTACGCTCGGCGAGACGTCCTCAGCGTCGAGAGCGAAGGCGTCCTCGATCGGGATGGGAAGCCCCGAGACGGGCTGCCGGTGGCCATTTCCGCGAGATTTCCTATCGCGACGGATTCTCGCGATCAACGAGCCAGGGCAGAATATACGCGCGGACGTCCTTCGGTCGAAAACGGGACAGTGACTCGCGTGGGTTGATCCCAGAGGATCGCCAAAATTTCATTCATAGCGTCGCATAAATACCCGCGAGCAACGGTACGCGGGAAATAATAGCATCCTCGTGGGCACGGCATTCCTGCGCGACTAGATACTAGGAAGGCTAATAATAACAATAGCGATATTATTATTGACAACGTTACCTACGCCATACAAGCGAAGATGAGCGAAATTCAATGAGTGTTTCTATTAGAGAATCTAAAACCTAAGTAACAGGGTGAGAATTGGATAACTATGCTTAAAACTGTGGAAAGGAAGAATGGAAGTGCGTCAGATACGCTGAGGGGAGTGGCGGATAGATCCGATAAGAATCGCGGTATCGTGCGGTAGAGATGATTCGTGGCAGTTGTTGGCGAGCTTTTAATTGGCTCCGAAATAGACGGTCTATTTCACGAATGCCGTTTAATCGCCGCGACCGTTCAAGAACAAACACGCCGCCCGATAACGGCGATATAATTTCCGCTGAATATTTCCCTTGCTATCCCGGCGAGTGGGCCGACCATAAATTTTTACTCAGCCCCAGAAACGGCAATGCGAACGAGATATTTTATTCACAAATAGTGGATATTTACGAGCGGAGCATGAGCCGCGTAAACGCGCGCCTCCCGTCGCACGCTTTTATTCCACCGATCCGAGCCACGGTTCAAGTGTGGCTTTACAGTGCTGGAACATTCTGTTGCGGAACATTGTTCGGATCCTTTGAAAAAGGACGCTTTAATAAGACAGCGTGCGCCAGCTTTGCCGTGCACTCTCGGTAACAACGTGAAAGGAATCTGCGTGCCTCTTGCGCCTACCTGTGTTCGAAGAATATGAACACTCCAGCGGATGGAAATTTATATATTTATGAAATGCTGCTAGGCGGCACGCAATAAAGGAAGCGAAACCTATCGAACGTATGGATCGAAACTACCGAATAAGATTTCTCCGTATGCATCGCGGGGAGCGTGGCGCTCGCATCCACGGATTTCAAGTGCTGCTAGTGTCTGCCGTGCTGCACGTCGATGCAAAGTGAATGCCGAAAGCCCGCCGCGCGGCTCGGTGCTTCTATGGAAACCTAAAGCGCAACAGTCATTGAAGCGTTAGGAATGTTGCAGCTATTTCAGCGAGCACGCGAGCCCCGCGTATGCGATTTCGCGTGCAGTAATCCTACGGCAGCATTCGAATAATTATGCTTACGTTGCGTGCTCGACGAAACGGAAGGATACTCAGTAATTCGCGATCACACGCGGAGAAAAATGGAGGCGCGAGGCCAAGCCACGGGAAGGCAAGATAAAGTGAATTCTAATGATCGGTTAGCGCTGAATAATTCCTGGATAATCTTGGTACGTGCGGGGAAAGTAAGGGCCCGTTTGCATCCCAAGAGCCTCATTACAGATTGCATCGCGTATCGGCCCCCGAGATTTACGCGCGCCGCGGGTGTGGTAAGGCCGTGATTTTTGGCGAATCGCGACCTCGTATTCCACCCTCCGGGCAAGGTTATGCCGGCAGATAAGGGTACGTCGATTTCGATTTTTCGAACGGCAACGCGACAGTGCGCGTCGAGTGCAGCTGCTATCCCAAAGAAACTTTATCGCGCCGCGAGTGCACGTTTGACGAAAAGTACATAATATCCGCGAAGCACTGGAAATGACGAGAAACCGCGCTCTCGGAATCTCCACGGTGAATAACACTCGTTTAGAGACATTTCGCGCAGCAGATGCCACTATTTTTCCTGTGTAAAATGGCCCCCTGATTCCGAAAATAAGGTCTAAAAAATTTTCTATGGATGCGTTTTCGAGACATCGAGCCGTAAACTTTTTACCTGGCGGCCGAAAAAATGGTCCCACTTAATTGGCATAGTTTTTCTTCAGAAGCACCTTGTTTTTTCTTTTTGTAAGAGTGCTGACTCAAGGTAAGAAATGAGAAACTCGACCCATTCTTGCGATTTCGATTTTTCCCACATGATTAAACGAATTGTCGATTTCAATTTCGGTCGAAAAAAATGACTTTTTTCAGATATTTCTATCGATTTCAACCGAACTACTGAACCGGTTTGAAAATTTTGTCAGGTACTACTATTGGTGATACGATTATCTTTAATTTAATATAACGATCGACCGTGTCGGTCATTCGCAACGCGAGATATTCGCAATTAAGTGGGACCACCTTTTTGGTAAAAATTTCACCCGTCGATATCTCGAAAACGTATCCGCAGAATTTTCTTTGGACCTTATTTTCGGAATCAGCGGGCCATTCTACACGAGAACAAAAACAGTGACATCTGCTGCGCAAACTTTTTTCTTATTTCCTAAACTAGTGTAATCGGCGCGGAGAATTTTACCAGAATTAAAAAATTTCCTCTTACTCCGGCTACCTAAAAATGTATGGAAAACTACCGTGGGAGGTGCACGCTGTACTTCGACGAGAGGTGACGGGGAAAAAAATTGCACGACGACTACGACGAATAACCTGGCCCGGGGCCAGAGCGACTCCCGAGGCTAACGACATTAGAATATTTGTCGCGTTACCCGAGCAATCGTGAGCTAATTCTTCCGCGAGTATTCGTATAACGTAATCCCTGTGTGCAGGATCTCCGTGGTAAATCGTTTTGCCCGGAGAAGCGACTTTACCGGTGCATCTATTCTTCGAAGGGGGTGGCAATGGTAAAGCAGAAAGAGTTGCCCGAAGAATTTCGATCTCCGTGAAAGTAATCGGTGGCGAATGCTGAGAAGTAACCAGAATGCATGGATTTTTGTTCCGGAGCAACAGTTCTCCGGGTAACGGAGCCGGGGAATCGCTCCATCCCCGAATTCCTTTTCCCCCCCAGCAGTCTCTAACGTCGCGTTTCCCCCCCTCTCTGGTTTCAGCTGACGAAGGTATGCTGCTGAAACTCGACTTCCGAGACGAGTTCAAGCTCGAGGAGAGCCCCGAATGCCGTTACGATTTCCTTGAGGTACGTGACGGCCAGCACGGCTACTCCAATCTCCTCGGCAACTTCTGCGGCACGAATTTCCCCCCTGAGATCACGTCGAAGACGAGATACCTCTGGCTGCGATTCCGCAGTGACGATAGCATCGAGGGCAAGGGCTTCAAGGCCGTCTGGAGTATGATACCCAGGCCAACCTCCCGTAAGTCCACGGAATTACGATCTTTCCTCCCGCCCGTCACTCCGCGGGCTGTCTCAGATTTTCCCGTAGAGAGAGAGAACCACGCTCGCGGCGCTCCTACCGAGGATTCGCACCCTCGGAATAATTCGCGCGACGTCGGGAGCTCGGATAAATCGCGGAGATCCCGTGATACAAGCCGTTCGGAGGAATGTGAGGGACGATTACGCGGGCTGATAGGCGAGATGAAGAGTCACGGTGGTCGTTCAGACACCTCCGGGTAGATTCAAGATAGAAAAAGTTGATGGAAATGTACGTTCTAACTACTGCCTGGCCCAATAACTCGTTTAAACATCCTCTCATCTGTTCCCACCCCTCGCATCGACTCCCGCCAATCCCGCATACGCATCGCGGATGGATATTTGGAAAATTCATATTTCATATTCCTGCACTTCGTGTGTTTTCAAAGCGATTTTTCAACAAGCCAAGTGCATGGAAAACGTTAATGAATCTCGAAGCTGGAAATACCCACGTATTCTTTATTTCGCGAACGGGTACCAGCACTGGTTATCGACTGGGGAACATCGAACGTATACTTTATAATGTCATTGTTATTGGTGAAAGGCCGTGCATTGTTGCGACCGGTGGGAGGGGCAGGCTTCGAGAAAAAGTATAATAATCCGCGGTCGTTAATAACGGTTCGCCGGGAGGGGTTCTATCGCGAATACTTGGTAGTCTCCGGCGCGTTCTTGGCGGAGAAATTACGGGACACTTTTGGGAATAGATGATCCGCGCGGTGGGTACCGTGCAAGCGCGGACGGGGGCCAAAATTAATTCATAGTCGCCAGGAAGAACGGGCTAGGGCTATGAATACACGGGATACAGTGGAAGCTGTCGAGGCGTTCTATAGATCTCATTTTAGTGGCGCCCCGTCTTCGAATCGCCGGGGGTCCAGTTAATTGGTAGACGAGCGCGATCAAACGATTACCGTCCGACGAATAAATCATAGTCCATTTGCCGGGAATATTCGAGCATCGACACTTTGAAGCGGGTAAGCTTCGTTTATAGATAGACGAATGTTTCGGACCTGAATCGAGAGGGAAAATTTCACTTCCAGCGTGGGCGTGGATGTATAAATATCGAGACGTAGAAATCCTCTTCAATTATCGCACCGCGAGGGGGGGACAAATCGACATGAAAGCCGGATAAAAGGCACCTCTGGGATATTTCCCTCGGGCAAGTGCTTGGGAATTATTTTATCCTGATGCGAACGATCTGCAACGGCGGAGCTGCGGCCATGTTCGCAATGAGAAAGACAACCGACTTTATAATGCGGCGAAATTCGCGGCGCTATTCGTTAAAAACAAAAGCGGCTGGCGGACGAACGCGGTGCGATTAAAGTTCTGATCCGGGCGTTAGCCCCGAGAGATCGGCCAACGTTGAGAGGCCACCAAACCCAGTGAGATTTCCTTCCCAACTGGGACCACGGTAAAATATTTTTTTTTTTTTTCATCGCAGGCTAACGACAAATAGAGGGGCGGGGGGAATAACGGTGAAAATAAAACTCGACGTCCGCCACGGTAACAAGACTTTGTGCCCGATGGACGTCCATTGACGTCGCGGAACGTTCTTTTCCGGTGGGAGCGGGTTTTAAGAGGCAACGAAACAGCTGGCGGGCAGGATATTCGCGGAGCCCGGCGACGCAACATTCGATCGTCTCATAATCGCGACGAGTTGCAACGGGGCGGAAGGTATTTCTCGCGTCGCGAGGTCGACGTTGCAGAATCCAATGTAACTGTTCCCTCCTTCCCGTTCAAATACGGGCCCCGCGAGTCTGGCTCTCTGTTCGCCCCGCGACGCGAGATAAATCGATGACGCGTCGGGACCGGGGCGAAATACTTTGCGGGCGTGCCGTGACGAGGGGGCACACATAAAGCGGTGAATTTCACGACTTCCTGCGCGTCACAGGGCGCGTTTCCCTTTTGCCTGTGACGGCGATATTCATCCGCGCTTTATACGCCTCATTATTCCTTCGCGTTCACGCTTCCCCAGCCGCGAACACTGTTGCCCCTTAACAAGCTCCAAAACACGTTGCCTCGGTCTTGGCGGGGGTACGGCGAAAGAGGGCGGGCGGGTGAATCGGACGAGGGTAGAATCTGTTTACGCGTTTGATTAATTTCCCGGTTTCATTGTGCGCCGGGAGCTTTGCAGAGCCGATTCGAACCGGCTACGGGAAATTAATTATTCCCCGGGAACAATGGCGGGGTAGTTTTTTGTTTCCATTCACGGGCTGGTTTTTTTGTGTACCACGGGATGTTCAGGTTTAGACGGTAGATTGTTCGAAGCTCACTGGGGCGAGCATTCCATTGACTTTGAGCGAGGCCACGATGAATTTTACGTTCGCAAATGCGCGTGCCGGTCTTGCCTATCGGGAGCGCCGCGAAGCGTGTACAACGGTCGACTGACCAAGTAAATTCCACTGACACTGAGAGTAGGGAAAGCGTATATACTGTAATAGGGGGTGATTCACAGCGGGGATCCCACCGGAGCCGGAACCATGCGTACGCGAAGTGAGCGGCATGGAGGCGATTATTAACAGCGACGACGTGCTGGACAGGAAGAAGCTCGCCGAGAAGGAGGGTATCGCCTTGGACTGTATGTGGAACATCACGGTCAAAGAGGGGTGGAAGGTAACACTTGTATCTCTACTAAACCTTCGCTAAAACAATCTCGTAAAGGGCCTAGCAGAGTAAGCATAGGGAAACGGCCCCAGCACCAATTTTATCATTTATGCTTGTTGAAATAATGCTCTTTGCATGAAAAACTAGTATGAGTAATTTCAAACCTGTAACCCCTCCCGTAAGGGTGATATAGGGACAACAAGCCCAAACTTTATGCTTTTTTTCTCGAAAACTATTTAAGATATTTGAATGCAACAAGTTGCAAATATTAGATACTTAATAACTCTACTAAATATATTTTTTTCAAAATTTTGGATTGATAATTAAGGGTAGAAATAAAGGAATCAATTGCTTGAGGGTAGTTTTTGTAAACAACCCCTTAAGTGACACCGACGAAAAAAATCACGAGTAACGCCTCACTACTTAGCTATTATCCTTATTTTTTCGTTGGTGTTATTCAAGGGGTTGTTTACAAAAACTACCCTGAAATAATTGATTCCTTTATTTCTACCCCTAATTATCATTCCAAAATTTTGAAAAAAATAGATTTAGTAGAGTTAGTAAGTACCTAATATTTGCAACTTGTCGCATTCAAATATCTTAAGTAGTTTTCGAGAAAAAAATCATAAAGTTTGGGGTTGTTCCCTATATCACCCTTACGGGAAGAATTACAGGTCTGAAATTACTCATAGTAGCTTTTCATGCAAAGAGCATTATTTTAACAAGCATAAATGATCAAATTGACGCTGGGGCTGTTTCCCTATGCTTACTCTGTTAGGCCCTTTATGAACAACAGACATCGTCGCATGAAACAACGAGAACTCTGACTAACAGAACTAAAACCTTCCCTTTCGGAACGCGCTGCCATTCCAAACAATTCAGCCATCCCATCTTCCCTATCCTACCTTGGGAATGCCTTTCGCTGTGACAGTACCTCCAAGGACTCTCGGTCGTCCCGAATAACGCTTTAGGTTTCGACAATTAAAGGAGGAAGCCAACGTCATTGCGGGAGAGTACCCCGTATTTTGAATGAAATCGTTCAAAGACTACGTCGTGCTCCCTTTGTCACGGAATCTTTGATCCCTGCCCTCCTTTAGGGACGCTCTCTCCCCCTCTCTCTCTCTCTCTCTCTCTCTCTCTCTCATTCTCGCCGAACGAAATAACGACTGGCGCAAAAATGACAGCGATCGTGACGTTCCTCCCGTCTCATAAGATGCGCCGTCTAATTGGTACGGATCCTTTGAGCCATCCCCTTCGCCCGTCACCCTCCAAAAAAGAGACCCGCCCGGCGCTTACTAGCGGGAACACGTACAACTTTCAGATTCAGCTGACGTTCTCGGATCCCTTCAAGCTGCAACGACCGAACGAGTGCGACGCGAACTTCGTGGACATATTCAAAGAACGCACTGACATGTCCTCGAGAGAGAAGAATTTCTGCGGCAGCATCGCCGACACGGTGCTCATCGGGACCAATATCGCCTTTGTCAGGTTTTACGCCGAGCCGAAAGCGCTGAACAGCAGCTTCGAGGCCGTCATGACAGCGCTCAGGGACAGAGACGCTGGAGACAAACGTGAGTCCACAGACATGGGTCGATTAATTGTTCGCCCCTAGATAGCTTCCATTTCACCGTAATTCCGTCGGCGATATTTTTCCACTGAAAATTGCGACTGCCCAGGGATCGATCCAAGTATCAGGATCCCCCTAATATTAGGGTATATAAGGGATGATAAATGAGAGGTATGCATTTCACGCCGCTCGATATATTCGTAGCTCTGCCAAATAAGGTAAATGGCCCAGTGGTGAATCAGTTAAGGAAGCAGTTGAGATAATTGCAATTTGTTTTATATTTAAGTAGGATAAAATTATAACTAATTATAATTATTCGATAGCGTGAAATTTCTACTTTCAGATGACGTAACAAGAATCTACATTTGTTAAAGGAAAAGTTTTAAATTAATTAAAACATGAGACTGTTCATATTGCCCAGTAATTAAATAAAATTCATAGAGTGTTCCAGTCATTAATTATCAGTGTCCTAATTATTGAATATATATTAAATTTAACTACTTCTATCTGTTTATGAAAAGAAATCAATATGGTAATATTTCGGGGTGATAAAAACATTTTATTTATAATAAATTTGAGTTAAACTCTCGTCATGACAAAATTGATTAAAAGTATATTATAAAATTTTAGGTTATATTAATATTATGACGAGTTTAAGATTAATTCTTTTAATAATTCTTAAACAGTATTACATTTTTGTCTAGTTATTATTAACGTAAATATATAATGTACAAAAAACACTTACTTTGGTACAATAAATGCTAATAATTTTAAAACTTCACTATATACTGGCGTCTGTACCAGTGTTTAAATAAACATTAAACACGCGTTTAATAATTGGTCCGTGTCATGTTATCGTGTACTAGTGGATACACGCAACAATTTCAATATTAAAAACAAAAAATTAAGAGATCCAATTAATTTTCAATTCTTCAATATATAATAAATCCAACACAACTGTACTATTTCAAAGATTATAAAATAATAATTAAATACAACCTTAACAAAAATTTTCTCCTGCTTGCTTGAACCCATTAGGTAAGAAGCGAGATTGAAACTGTTAAAGCTTCACTGTACAATAATATTTTTCCATGTTACAACTATTCAGTTATGTAAGTTTATAACAGTATCTATATAAAGCTAATACATTCTGCAATTATATTTCGAACAGTTTAAACGTTGCAAATTAGTAAAACTATTATTATTAATAAAAGTTGTTCTCAATTTTTAATTATTGGAGCTTCTTTAAATACTGAGCCATTTACCTTAGAAGATTAGCAAAAGATTAGCGAATAGTACCTTAGAGTTAACGCGGAACGTAGGGATCTACGACATATCGAGTGACTGAGATATCTTTACTACGTCCGAGCGCGAAGAACGTTCGCTTTGATGAGAGACACCGATAACGGTTCGCTGAATAACACTGTTAATTAATTATCGCGAAACGAACTTGCAAAAACTTGTCGACAGCCGATCGATGCACCCTATCACGCCGAGACAAAGAGCTAATAACCTAATTAAATATATCTTTAAAGGATCCGTGGCACGTTAATAGGCTACGCAGCGGTAATTGCCGCTCTTTCGCCGGCGTCTCGAACAAGAAACTTTAATTTCCATTGCCGGGCGCGCGGCACGCGAATATTGCGGGAGTCTTTGTTCGGCACGATACGCGGGTAATTCCGATGTTAAGTTTCATTAAAGTTAACGCCGTGCCGGGCCCCCGTTTGCCTACAGAAAACATTCTCGTGCCCGAGGGATAGAAAAGTTACGGTCTAATGGAAATCTACAAATTAACGTCGCCCAATGTGTGTGTTTCACGGTAATGAAAGTAAAAGCGGTGGATGGCAATTAGGTGATTGCCGGACTAATCAACGCAATACAGGACGCTATTATTTTTCAATTATTATTCTGCATTCGGTCCATTAACCGAGATAACTCGCGGCTCCCGTTTCGTAAAGGGCGCAGATAAGAGTGGGATAAAAATGAATTGGGGGGAATTGATTTCGACCGCTGGGAAATTCGATTTCGCCGTAGTAGAGCCAACAACGACGGCATAGGAGCTTCTTACGAGGATCTCATTTCGCTCAACGTATTTCCTTGCGACGCGGAAAACAAAATATTGAACCCCCTAGACCCTGGAGTTTCTTCGAAGATAGTTGGTCACAAGAACTGAATGTTTCGATCATCTTACGAAACACCGTGGTTTCGTTCGAAATTATCTTGCCGCGGGGAACTATTTATGCGATGTTTAAAAGCCACTGGCACGGCTGAATCGTTAGAGTTGAAGCGATCAATTAATATGACCGATCGGATGCAACATCGTCCCGAAACGTTTAAGCCGATAATTGCAGCGATACCGATGGGAGCGGATAATCTGTTTAGCTGATTCATATCGACGGGAATAATCGGTGGAGAAGGGTTTCGAATTCTATATTAACGGCGGGGTGGACTGCTGAATGGTAAATGGAGTAAACCGCCGGCAGCGGTTATGCGCGAGGAATGTCGCCGTTCTATCTTGGCACCCTTGGGGAAGAATTCCTGGCTCTCCGCACCTGCCATCCATCCGCCAGACTAATATCTTACGAGTGACTCGACCGCGGACTCGGGAAATTCACTTCTCCCGCAGTCTACCGAACGATAAGATCCGAAATGAACAGTTCCTCGCGCGATTCGAACGCGCTCGCGACACCTGGGATCTCGCGCCGGCGATAAATCGAAAGGTAACCCTCAACAATCCTAACTACAAACACTGATACCGTTCCCGTTTTATCGCGAGCCGCCTCCCTTTGTACTTGCCACCCTACTGCCAACGCCGCGATCACGTCCGCGCCCCTTTAACCCCGTGAAAAAAGCTGGCGGCATCGGCGATAAAACGGAGTTACATAACTCCACCTTGTACACGGGAATGTTGAGCCACGCTCGCCGTTAGGAATATAAAAAAGCTTGAAGGATGATTTGGAAATACGAACGCGTCACGCTTTCATTGTTCCTCTGCTCCTTTTTGTTCCCAGCTTGCTCGGACGGCGAGTACTATTGCGAGGACGCGACTTGCATCGCCGCGGAATTGCAGTGCAACGGAAGGGTCAATTGCCGTTTCCGGTGGGACGAGGAGGACCAGGCCTGCAACGTGAGTGGGGGACCATTATATCGAGACTAAAATTCAATATCAGCACCCTCCAAGAACGTTAAATGTTTTCCGATTTCCGGGCTCGAGTCATTTCCTGTCTTCCCATTTCTCACCCCCCTTACCGTTACATTTGCTTGGAGCAGCGTGGTTTAGGCAAGCAGAATCGACGCTTCGCGCGCTATCTGTTAATAACTGAGAGCCGGCAGCAACTTGCTGGCAGCCATGTTTTATGTATTTCGACGTAAACTGGGAAACTTCAAAGACGTGGGGCAAGTTCGGGCCACTGTAGCAGAAAGATGACAAAGTGGGGCCCTAATAAGGTCTCGTTTGCCGTTGCACCTCCTGCGAGCAACAAATTCATCCGAAGCCACGGTCCATTGTGCTACTCGAGAATGAGCCTGCTTCAAAAAGAAGTTGCAGCGATATCAGAAGCAGTTCGCTGATCCAACGACGAGGAAAATCCTTCGGCGAGGAATGCTCAGCGTGCTGGGACATATTACCGAAGCAAACAAATGGAAGCGCATTGTCTCACGAGTAATGCGACATGCTTTCACAGCGGTCGGTCCTCATTCCTCTCGAAAATGTCATCGTTTCCTGGCTGGAATTATCCGGCTTTCTCATTTCTTAGTGCCAAAACGGAGTTCCAGTGTGTGCAGCGCCCGCGAGGATGGCATGTCGCCTAGACTCAATCGCTTTCCACTATTTTGCTCTTGCTCAGCCTGCTCCGGGGGGTTAATTAATTTATTCGTAGGAAGCCACCGCTTCCTCATTAATTTCAGATGCACGTGTTTTAATATGAATTTAGGATTCGACGCTTAATTCCTGAAAATAATACACAGCGGCAGGCGAGCATGGAAGTTCGTTTGTGAATCTCAGTCCTTGCAATCGGAATGTTGAAGCGGGTCCGTGCTCCCTTTGTCGAGCAGCTTCCATCCAGATTATATTATCATAATAAATCGTATTAACGTTTAAATCACAGTGCCCGTAAGTAGTCGAGGGGGGTTATCCGTTCTAATTGAAATTCATCTCTGTTCCACGAAATTACGCGACGGTCGATACCATTAATATTCCATGAATTCTTGATTACGCTCGTTCGGGATACCTCGCAGCGTTCTTTGCTGGAAACCGCGGAGGTACCCGGAGTGTGCGCGCAACCCTAACAGAGACTTAATATCCTCCCGCCTTTCCGTCCTGTCTCTCTGTCCGCTCTCCAGTCGGTTAATTAATTTATTCAGGGCTGCTTTCGCCGGTCGTTCCGTTTCCCTGACCTCGAGCCCGCGGTCTCGTGATATCCGAATACGTATCGCCCCCTGTACAGGCGGGGTGTTTCCGGTTCCGGGAGGTCGGGGCGCAAAATAGTATGCGCCTCTGGCAAACTACCAGAACAGGCCACCTCCGAAACGACGGCACCGTGGCACCGACGGGATATTAATCTAACGGCGAATAATGCCGGCGATATGCTGCCGTTCGATCGCGGCCTTGTTCCCGCCTGTGTCTTACTCTTCCGCGCTGTCCGGCGAACCAGGATCGATGATTATCTGGCGCATCCTTCACTGCTACCTAACAGACATCGATCCCCCGCTCTCGTTTGGAGCGCGTCACGAGGATAGTGTCCGTTAATCCGTTTAATCGAATGACTGTCGAGCAGCATCGACTTGCGAGCGGATTTAGCATCTCGTCCCCGATTTCCATGAAAAACGCTAATGCAACGGAGCCACTGTTTTCTTGATGCTGGGTACCTTGGGTCAATTAACGTCCCGACTTTGTTTCCCGAAGGAAATATCGCGGACGATCGAGTGGCTCGTTAAGGCCTCGGTCGAAGAAGCAGAAGCGACAGAAACGTGCCGGCGGATTGAACTCCCCTTTCTTCCAAGTCAAATGTTACGAATAAACGAAGTAACCGCAAATAGGGGTCCGCTCGGCGTGGCCGCCAACAGGTAAAGGGAAAGGAAGCTCTCATTTAAGCCGGAAAAACGAGCGCTCTTTGCGGTCACTCGTAGCCAGTAATACCCTATCCGCAAGATCGTGGACTTCTTATCCCTTGGGCAACCGGCCACGCTAAAGAGGTTACCCGCGAGGCATGGTCGCTCAAGGATTCCTTTTGTGCCGCTACGATTTATCGGAGACACGGGGTACAAAAGATGCTCCTCTGGTCTATTTCTGGGAAGCCAGTTTCAGTTTCCAGGAGCTTCGCGATCGTGGAGAGCTACGTTATAAACAACCCGTCCGCCTCTCTCCTCCTCGCGCGAGGAAACGCAGCGCGCGATTCACCGGCATTTTTAATAGATCGCGCGGCAATGCAAGAATTGCTTTTCACAGCGATTCTCCCCTCGCCGTAAAAACCGTTCCCTGTATTCCGCAATAGGCAAACAGGCGGGGAGATGCATTGTGAACTTCATCCAATAACGGTCCCCTGATTTCTAATTCCATTCAGCAAGATTGCTTGCACGCGAGGCGTATATCGAACTCCTCGTTCCGCTGAATGGGGCAGTCGACGCCTGGCGCTAGAACAGCCCATTACTGTATCGATAACTTTATCAACTTTCCGTTGTGTACGCTCCGCGTGAATTTATCTCGCCTGTCCCGTAGAATCGACGTCAGGGTCCCATCCAGTTTCGAACTTTCCCTCCTTGGTGCCTAGCAAAGACGTGACGCGAAGCTGCAGCCTGACGGAGTTACTTAAAAAAATCATCCAGATCCTGGAGAAGCTTCCTTAATCTCTCGAAGGGTGCGCGGGGAGTTGGGCGAAAACGGGGAAGATATTTTTTACAGGCAGAGCTTAAGGGGTCATTCTGGTTAGCGCGCCGATAAATTCAGCGATTTTCAGGAATTTATTGCGAAGACAGGAATTATAGTAATGGAATAAAACTTTTTTTCTATCGATTAAACTACATTTCTACGGTAAATAAAAAATATAAAAGTTATAAAATCATTGCTTCTAAAATGGTTTTGATGGCGATTTCGATGACATGTTTAAAAATTCATGCCTCGCTCGTGCAGGTGATTTCAGCAGTTGAACTTATTTAAAACCAAAAATACAAACAGATTCTTGATCAGTATGACAGTCGCTATGGCCCGTACTAGAATAAATAATTTATCCTTAAAATTAACAAAATGGTGGGCAAAATACAAGAATCAATGTATTTTGGCTGTGTTTACTGTGCTATTTTCGATTTTAAAAGTAGGTTAGACTCAACAGAAATACTTGGTTGTAGTACCGACCAGAGGTATAGGTGTGCAGAATAATCAGTTCAATTTATAAAGCAATCGGTTCGATAGATTTTGAGATTTTACCTGCACCATGTGAAAAAATGCCGTTCCTAGAAAAACGCGTTCAAAGTTTTTATGTATGGTGGTCGAGGCTCTGCGCTCCCTACAAAATACCTACGTAGAAGCGAATATAATTAGAATTTTTCAATGAAAATTTAATAGTACATTCTTGAAGATATCTACTTTCGAAAAATGTTATAAAAAAAAAATCGATTTTCCCAAATCGTCTAACCAGAATGACCCCTTACGCGGCGAGAAACTTCGGCGAAGAGGCGAGGGTAATTTATCTGGACGAGTTTGAAATTGATTTGGGACAACGAGATGTAAGACACCCCAATAACAGCGTCAGAAGCTATCGAATGGGAAACCTGCTCGGAGAACTGTCGACGAAAGGGGGTCGTTAACATATCTTTGAGAAAATTACACTCCTGAGTAGTTGAGAACTTCGACGACGCGTACTCGAATCCCCGTGAAACGTACGGACCGAAGAGGACGCTGATGCCCGGCTCGGTGACTTACAAATTTAATTAAAATCCAAGAGCTCCTTTGACCAAGAATAAGGAACTGCGGTGCCTGTTTATGAAGAAGCTACGGGTCTCATCTTCCGCTTTCTTGTTTCCATTCATCGCGTCCGTAACTCCTGTCTCAGCGCCCTCCTACCGTGTACCTGACCGTGTCTCATGACTGCAATAAAGCGCGACAAGATTGTACACCACGATAGAGGTTCTATTCGCATGGGAACGCGGCCAGGAAATTGACGGACACGGTGCTGGATGAAATCGTAGCAGCTACCATCGCCGTGCCAGCCGTCCTATCCAATTTTATTCCCGTCTAATGGAAAACACAACCCCTCCACTTATACCGTTCCGTGCTCGCAGGTAAATATTATACTAATGGAAAAGCAGACGCGAGGTGGCGAACGTCGCGATGGGAAAACAGTCGAATCTGGTTCGCGGAATGCCGCGATATTATATAAAGCCCGTCGGCTCTCGCGTCGAAACGAAATTCCCTTTTCGAAGCTCACTGTTTTTCGGTGGCCCGAGGCGAGCGTCCCTTTAAATAAAATTCTCACCTCGGCGAAACACTGCAGCATCCGGACCCGTTGTTTCTCTCCAACGATGTTCCGGCCCGTTTAACTTTCTTCTCGCCATCAATCTTCCCGTTGCAGATAGTTACCCCGCTCGTTATCTTTGAAGTTCGAAGGAGAAGTTGCGCGTCGCTCCCGACTCTTCCCCGATCGACTACGCGGCTTCATTTATTCCCATTGCCATCGACCTATCTCGCCGAAGCATCGATTCCATCGTGATTCATCCCGTCGAGATCCCGCGATAATTACACAGAGAGAAATGTTCTTTAATTATGCTCTTTGCGTAACACCCCTCCCTCCAGCCCGTTCCCGGATCGAGAATCAAGAACATAACAAAATCCCTCCCTCTGTGGTGTATTCGTTACACCCTGTTAATGAGAAGTTCTTCACTGTCTCTGGCTGGAGACTAATTATTTCTTTTCTCCAGCGAACGGCGGAGATTCTCGCCGGACCATCATTAATTTTCCCCTTCTGCACGCGAATCCGTGCCTCGGCAGTGATCCGGGTGAAAGAATGGTTGAACGCGGGGCGCGGCGATTCTCATTCGTCTTTGAGAACGCTCGAGACGCCTGCGAAGGAAAGGACCGATAGCGCTGCGATCGGAAACGAGCGAAACAATATTTCTCTTAGTCAGCGCGGATGCGTCGAACGCGCTACGGTGCGGATGGAAGTAACAGCCACTTAGAATGAAGGTGAATAGAATTCTACCGGCTACGAATCCAACGGAGCAGCAAAAAAAAATCGTTGGTAACTGGCGGTAAACATTTGCGCGCTGTAAGGAGTATAAAGCGAACTGTTGGACGCTGGAGTTGCAAAGAAGTATATTTTCCTTTTCGACATCGGGGGAACAGGTACGTTTCAGAGATGGAAAACAGAACAGGAACATTCGATATTTTCGGATAACCGTGGAAAAAACTCTGTAACGTGAGGTCTACAGGATCAACAGAGTTATCACTAACGCTAGTCACCATAAACCTGATATGACGGGGGGTAAATATTTTCTGTGTCCACACGACTCGTTTGATTGTTCAACCTCCCTGAGCTGACTCCAGAGCAAATGGAAGAGAAAAGGAAGAATGCAGCGAGGACGTTCCGTGCCCGTTGCATTCGTCCTGGTGAACAGTTTGATATTCTCTCGTCGTGACGTGTTTGTCGAATGTTCGATAAGAAGGAATTTTCTTTAATAAGGAATGTAGAAGCGCGGCGCGAGTATCTCGGTAGAAAAGATATAAACCAGCTTTCACAGAGTATTAATTTCAGCGAGTCGGGGCCGGAAAGAAAGGGAGGAACGTGGAAATGGATACTCCGATAGAGCGCTGATCTTAATAAACTCGGCTGGCTAAAAAGAGACCGCGCGCACGGTGGATGGAAAAAAACATTTGCCGCGCACAAAAGGCGACCTTCGCAATTCTCAATACAACGCCCGTGAATATCGGAGTCGGATAAATATCAATATAATCGAGAAATATCGAGCCGCCTCATTCAAGCTGGAATAAATCCGTGCTCGATAACGGAAGAGCGGGACAGGAGTATCTCTCGTGTCGCGAATGCAGTGGCCGCTGGAAAAACGTATTTTTCCGCAGACTTTCACAGACACGCGAAACGCCTGTCGAAGTGTGCTCGCCCATATAAGCATAACAATAAACCACTCGGGCCCGCGGAAGCAGAAAGAGGCATTTCCAACCCCTCAACCAGAGCCTGCCTCCCACCCCTGCGCAGACACTACCCCGGTTCAAGTTTTTTTCCCAGGAAAATGTAAGCATCTAATGCTCTGGAATCTCGTTCGAGTAGAGAGTGGAGGGGCTGGAAACGCGATAACTCTCTCTCTGTACTGTTAATTCTGCCGATTCCCCGCGAAATGCGCTCGTTGTGCAGCATTATTCTTATTACTCTTATCGCGGTCCTGTTCTCCGCGTTTTAACGTTTCGCGAGGGGAGAGAGGCACTGTTCCCAGTCGCTGGTAAAACGAAGATTATCCAGATACTCGATTGAGAATAATTTAATCGCGGTTCTAACGCAACTGCGCGGTAGTCACTTCAGGGGACGCTTGTGGACCGCTATGCCCCCTCGTGCATTTCACGAACGATAAAGACGTCTATACTCGCGATCGATTCTCCAAAATGCCCGACGCAGTTCAGCCCCGTTGTTCCAGTTGAAATACCATCCCTCGTCTTGCTGCAAGTATTCCAGTTATTTTTATTCCTGTTCATAAAGGTTCCAGCCCCCGGGGCGAGAGGATTTTCGAATTAAGCCCCCGACGAAATATGCCGGTGGCACTCCCGGCATTCCCACCGTTTAGTTACTATGCGGGGCAAGCACTGGACGACACGAGGATACAACGATAGAGATAAGAACGGGACGAAAGGAAAACGCGAACAACAACCCCCCCAGCCCCTGCTCGACGTTTGCAGTATTCTAGGAATCTCGTCCTCGAATTTTGATCTATACGGAGGGCTAACGTGCCCGGTACACTCCTGTAAATTTTAGCTGGATGTTTAATGCTGCGGCTTTGCAGCTTGCGCAAAGGATGAGAAAGAAGCGAGACCTGGCTCGCCACGTTATGCGCTATTTTCTGTATGGAGTTAACTGTCCCCGACAAATGCGTACTTAGCGATCCATTATCCAACACAGGTGCAAAATCTCGCACGTCCACGGTGATAAGTAACCGGATATAACGAACGACCTTTTGTCAACATTTTGTTTCGTGCTTTTCACCCACGCGTTGTTGGCTCAACGTAAATTATGCCACTCCGTTTAGTAAAGAATTATTTATCGAAACTCCGATACATCAAGGTAGTCCATGCATCAAGATAATCTAGAGTAATGTTTCGTGTAATTAACTTCGTGCAAACTGGATTCTGTTGCATAGTATTATTTCGAAAGGCAAAATGAATGATGAGAAGTGTTCTTTAATTCATATTGTATTCTAGGCGTGTCTTTGCAATAAGGGACTTTAATCAGAGAAATAGGAGTACAATTCGTGTAATCATGACAGGTGTTAGACCACCCTGTACACAAGCAAGCTCGTTCAAAGAAGCGGTGGCTAGTGAAGGAAGTAGTCGCCGGACTTAACGTAGAATTCCCTTATCCTTTTGTCTTGCAGAAGAAGAAATCACGGCTGATCGACTCGCAGCACATCGTCATCATCCTCATCGTCTTCTCCCTGATTCTCTTCGGGATGAGTTTCGCGTTCGTCTTCAACTGCGTCCGAAAGCTCGTCCGGGACCACCGAATCATCCGGGTAAGTGAAGCCTCTCGCAGCCACCAGCTCGCCCCCAGTTTATTTGAAAATTGATACAAGGCCACGCTCAAACCTCCCGTCAAAAATCCAGCTGGTTATTGCGCTATTAAAAGCTCGCGCTAGCATCCCTACCTTTACGATCGAACGATATTCCAGGGAATGGAACGCTTTACAGGCCCCCGGTGGCGTGACGTTCCCTCGATCGTTCAACAACTTTATTGTTCGCTATTAAAGCACCCCAGTTGCGATGGAAGTATATATCAGTGTACTCATTTGTACCTACGTTCGAAATCCAGCGAGCGTGGCACGGGATTCGGCACAATTAGCCATTTTCCGCGGCGATAAAAATTGGTTAACTCCGACGCGAAAAACCATTATAACGATTGAGTGCCGAGATGAAAATTCCCCTGGAAAACTATACGCAATGTTATCGAAATGAGAGGTGAATATGTAAAAAAAATCATGGGATACATATACATATTTATGAACTATATACCGTACGCCGCTGAAACGCGGCCCTGGAATTTCAATTGCGCGTCGACCGTGGGAGATTTCGATTTGATTCGTGGTCCCGAAATTGTCACGTACGACCAATACGTGCCTAACATCCGCGCAACACGGGAGGGGAGGAGAAAAACCTGATAACGTACGAAATAAGCTCACCGTTCGTTTCACCCATTCACGGTGGATAAAATGCGGAAAACTGGGACTGGGCGAGTCACGAACGACCGGGAAGGAACTTTAATAGGCATTAACGAGCGAATGGAAATTAATTTTCAGCCAGCGATCGGGTTGAAAAAGCGGTAATTGCCTCGTAAAACTTTATTCGTTAACATTGTAACGAGGTGTAGGTAATCACATTTCTCAACCATTACGTTTAGGATATATTTTTTTCCATTCGTTTAAAAAGTTCCCATTTCGATGCACAATAGGATTCCCGTATCCAATTAGCAGAATGTATTAATTCTATTCTCGGTTTTAATAATTCCTTGCAGCAATTAGCTACGCGGGAGAATTTCTATTTCAGCTTGGAAAGAAAAATGTTGAAACAGGAGTAAAAATATCCGATAATGGAGCTTGCAACGATCTCTCCCAATTTGCATTTCGACGAGTGCCATACGCCGTGTTGTACATTCATTCAAAGGTAGCTACCGGTGTGTGTCACTCGCAAAGGCTCTGGGAACGCGAAGTGAAGAGCAACAGAACCGGCGTGCGAAAAAAGTGCTTTAAATTTATGAACGTTTTAGACATTCAAGGGGTCATATGCGTTTCTCAACGCTAAATCGTGGTCAATGTTTGCGAATGATTCAGGGGATAAACTATTAATCCGATTGGTTTAATTCTTTTTGTGTTTTATAGGTATATGTTTATATGCCTATGGTTATTTACCTCAGGTATGAGAATTTGAAAATTTTTAAAAATGTGGGTTTTTCTCGAAACATCATTTTCCAAGAGGGTGGGCATGATAACTGCCTCACCGTTCATCCGATTAACTTCATTATTTACACACATATTCTGCATAAGATTCGTTATCGGGTGACATCGAGCTTTTTCAATTAAATTGAACCATTTTTTAATAACAAGCAAAAACGTACGACTTTTATAGCGAAAATCACGACCATTTTCATCAAAGTGTTACCATTTCCGCAATTTTTTTTTAAAATGGCGACGTCACCCGATAACTATGACCCCAAAGATTGTTAAAAAATCGATGATTTTTGTTTCGGACCACTCGTACGGGCTGAATCATGCCCACCGTTTTGGGCGGCGCCAGAAACATGTTCTACGCCACTGCTCGCGGACGCCACATTTTTAAAAATTTTCCAATTCTCATACCTGCTTTATAATCTATAAACGTATACCTATAAAACACAAAAAGAATTAAACCAGTCGGACTAATAGTTTGTCCCTGAATTACTCCCAAACATTGACCACGTTTTAGCGCCGAGACACGTATATGACCCCTTAAACGACGTAATTACGCGGCAGACGGAATGTCAGGAGCTGTTTGAGTTTCAATGTTTATTCTACTAATCGAAAGAATTCGTTTGCCTTCCCTTAGGAACACATCAGGCAGTCCAGAGAGAATCGATTAGACGAACTAGGCCGTAAGGCGACACCCTGTCCGATCTCGGCTTCCCGAACCGACATCAGGGATCGGGGCAGCGAGTCTCCGAGCCTGGAGGTGGTGCCGAGCAAGGAGCTTCTGCCACCCACCACCCTGATACCGCAGGAGTACGCGAAGGACCTGGCGCTGGAGATGAGCTACAATACGAGGGACATGAACGATATCCACCAGAGCAACAACGTGAGCAACGCCACGCAGGAACGGCTACAAGAGTCGAACGAGGAGCCGGAGATGAGAGACAACTCCTGCCAGACGCGGGAGAGCCTGTTCGAGGCGAGGATCTCGGACAGCTCGATGCCTCTGGGCTTCACGACCTTCGGTGTCCGAGGGCCGAGTTCGCAGAACGGGACTAGTCATCTGCACCACCATCGCCACCACCACCTCCACCATCATCAAAGCCCGCCCCAGTCCCGCCACGGCTCTCAGCCCTCTCAGCACAGCACGCAGCAGTCTTCCGAGCACAGCGCCCAGCAGCCAGGCTCCCAATGTTCCGGCTGCAGTCCAGCGTCGAGAGGGCGAGACGGCAGCATGGGCGTATGTCCCAAGCACAACCCAATTCCAGCACCTCATGGCTGGTCCACCCACGAGACCGGCTACCCGCTACACCAAGGCTCCCCTTACACGGAGCTACCAGACTACCCGTCGTACCAGAGGTTCCAAAGCCCGAAGCCCAGCAGGGAGAACAGTGCCTATCGCGAGTCCCCTAAGTTATTGAGGCAGGCGACAATTGGGTCCGGCGAGAGGTACGGCAGCTCCGTTTACGGGTCCGGGCACGGGTCTAGCAATACGCAGAGCACTCAGCATTCTAGCACGCCCAAGTGTCCCCAACAAACGACGCCGGACCCGAGGTACAGGGCGGAGGCAGTGATAGAGGTGGATCAAAGGCGGCCCTTCAGCATAGAGAGCACAAAGAGCGCGCCGGACGTGATCGCGACGCACTGACGCCGGGGTCCTGGGGATTGGGAGCCCTACAAGAGACGCCATCCCCGTCAAACTGTCGCCGATCATCAGCTGCCTAGCCGAAACGAGGGAAACAAAGTGACGGTGGCGACGCAGAGCTCTTTGGACGACGACGTCTCGACCAGCTCGACAGTCGAGGCCAACTCGTCCTCCTGATCCACGTTTACCGGCGCTATCGATCGGCCAGACCAATTGGACTGCTCGGATCAAGACGATCGGAAGTCCCCAGACATGTTTGCGCGGGACGCCATTCGGGACTCCGTGACATCGAAATCCCACGGAACAGCCAAGCGGAAGGACGCCGCGCTATCGAGGCAGCCGGATGAAGTCGCGAGGATAAAAGAGACGGGGAGCCGTCCGGGCGATATCAGTGAACTGAGCGGAACAAGACCGAACGACGTAACCGCCTGGGAGTCTACCGAGACGATCGCAGGGACATTACTCGAGGATGTCGCGATCTCGCAGTCCACCGAGCGTGACAGGATCAAGTCAACGGACGACGCTTCGGTTCCGAAACTGTCGCGATCGGGCGCGGCTCTGAAGCTTAACGATCTACCGATCCTGCGGCCACCGGAGGCCTTCAGAGCTCCTATTTTCCGATGCAAAGCGCCGACCTTGGCCTGGCAGCATTGCGGCTGCCCCTCGCATTCCCATCTGCCGCCGCGAAGATCCTCGGTTATCTGGAGTGCCTTGAAACGCTGCCACCAAGAGCCCTTCTATCGAACCTGGCCCAACAGGGCCGCCAGACGAATAATTCGACCCTCGAGGAGAACCGTCGGCACGCAGAGCTCGTTCGATGGCTCGAGATCGTCCCTAGGCACCCTTCGCTGCGTGGTCAGATCGATCGATATGACCGAGAGATCGATGGACCTGGAGATCGGAGCTACGATACCCTTCTAGTGTTTAATTCGGAACCGCCGCGTTCCGTTTTTTAAAGGTAGAATCGATTGGACCAATGGTCTTGCAAACGGGACAACGATCGTAATATTATTAAAGTGGGGAATTGTTGTCAGTTAGGTCGGATGCTTTCTATAAACGCATGCTGTTCGTTCGTAAATTACGTTAAATTTCGCGTTCATGTTGACGTTGCGATTTTCGCTAGGATCGCGAGGATTATTCTTAGGTTGGTGCACATGAAATCAGGCTTCCTCGATGAAATTTCCAAGGGACACGGCTTACTCCTAAATGTTGTATAGGGTGTTTGGGAACTATAACTACATAGTTAATTGGGAGGTAAAATTCATCATCAGACTGTCTCGCCATTTACTCTAACCAACCACGCATTAATTGCCTGTAAACTATTACAGATTTCTTCTGTACAGACAATTTATTCAAAACACTGAATATTTTAATAAATTCAATTAACCAGTTTACTTTCCGTTTAAAATAGTTCCGAAACACATAATACACATCATTGAACTAATCTTTGACGATCAGCAAGCTTCATTATTCCACTCTGATTAAACAAAAGTAGCTTAAAAAGTCTAGAAAGGAAGGTTGAAGCAATAAGTAAGAGGGCGTCAGAATTCCTGCTTCTCAATGGCGCGAAATTCAAACGACGAAAAGGCAACATTTCATATGCATCAATACGATATATTCGCGCGGCTCATTTGACCATAATTATGCCAAAACCGACATGTATTAGCGAAATGCGAAACGCGTTCCCTTCCCATCGCGGTAGAAACAGCGAAAATCGTCGGAATAATGAAGTTCGGTTTCCCGCCAATTTTGGCGTCCGTGACGTTCGGTGCAAGCCACTTACCGCGAACCCCGGTTGCTTCCTGCGTCGTAGTCTTGTTGACATTATCGCGGCGTCATTGGCACTCGGACGTCGAAGCGTAGCGGAACGCGGGACTCGCGACACTGAACTCGCGTTTGATACACGGAACGACGGTGAACAATTAATTTAAACAGTTTTTTCCGCGAGGAAAAACCAGCCCGTACGGGACGAACACATATCGGAAAGAGACACAGCTTCGCACTGTTTTTAGTTATTCACGCGACCGTAGGTGGCGGATTCGAGAGGGCGCCGCTAGTCGGGAATCGCGTGACAGTATCGAAGTGGATCGTGTGTTGTGAGCGAGTGAACGACAAGTTAACCGTTAAAGTGCTAGGCTTTTAAAAAGGGTGCTTGGAAATGAGAGGTGCAAGCTGTCGGGAGCGGTGATTACTTTGGCCAACCAGTAAGTAGATTCTTTATTCGAGGCTGTCAACACGATTGACGGGGCAATTCAGGCCGAACGTAGCCTAACCGTTTTTGTACACCGGCGTATCGATTACGCCCGACTTGATCGCCGGGCTACGTGTGACGTGTAAACTGTACGAATTAAGACACGATATTAGGCAAACTATTTTTCCACGGTGTTTCCATTGTTAGTCGAGGATGCAAACGCGAATGTTCCCGTGCACTCGGTCAGGAATGTCGAAAGAATGCATTTATACAGTAGGTGGCACGCGGCTTCGGCTCGACGTGTCCAATTCGAATGATTATTAATCAGGACGGTCGATCGCCGCCATCTTGTCGATATACATTTTCCAAAGGGCGTCCCGAATGATTTCCCAAACGCAACAGAGCGTAATACTACTTCGTCGTACGATATTCTATTCGATATACTTTGAGCGAACTCGATCGCGCACGCACGTTTCGTTGGTTAACCGAATCACAGTTCGTTGCTTTCCGCCTCGTAGCGTTTTGTCGATCGAACGAATACGGAACGTAGGCGTTCGAGGAAAATTGAGGTACCACGGCTCGTGTGCGCCACTACTGTGCCCGCGAGCGGACGAATAATTAAATTAGTCAATTAAATGTCGAACGGTCGGGCGAAAATAAGAAAAAATGAGAGAGCGAGAAAAAGAAAGAGAGAGAAAGGGGAGATGTGTGAAACACGTGCGTGTTAACTGTAACTGATGTATGCAAACACGTTGTAGCTGTCAGGAATCTAGCGATTAGTACTAAACGGAAATTCTTCGCTTCTGTACAGATCACGTGTTAACGTTTATCGTCTAGGAGCAGAATGAACAGAGTGTACACATTTGTATATAAATGACGCGTGATCGTCTGTTGAAAGCGACACGTCAGACGAATAATAAATATAGTACTTTTAAAATAACACAGACGCTTGATCCAACCCTTCTTTGATCGCAGATTTACCCTCGTGAATTATTAATGCGTCGAGCGCCACGAAGTTGAAAATAGGATCTGTGGGGACGTATAAAGAACCTTATCCTCCATCCATATTATATCGCAATTTCTATGTCCTTTTGATAAATAAGCCGCGAACGTTGTCGAACATAATCAAACTGCGATTTCCCCGGAAGCATTTTCGCTCGTTAGTTTGTCACTTGCGCGGCACTCGGTTAATTGCTCGCCTGTCTGCTTCGAGAGCTCGTTTCACCGTGGAGTAGACTTTTCCCTTATTAAACTACTAATCCACTTTGACCGCTGATGTGACTCCCGTCGCATGGCGATTATAAAAAACGATTTACATGAATACCTTGCGCGCCTTCGTTGTTTCTTTTCCCTCCGTTGTTCTTTTGCATAAACGTCCGCCCAGCGTTCCAGTGAAGCGCATCCCGTCGCTTTAACCAGTATTTTCATCCAAGTTTTTCCCCGGAAAATGTGTAACGTTTGACGGAAGCTTTACTTCCCCGGGTTACTCGTTTAGCATTATTAATATTCTCTTTACCGTGGGCGGCTTTACCAGTTCTTAAACCTCTGGCACAGCTATGAGCTAACTTTAAATGGGTCGTAGATCGCCTTTACGGATCTAGGTACTTTCCTTAATAATTGGGGGACTCGTTCACGGGGTGCTTCCAAATTATCCACTTTTCTTTCATTCAACTCCCGCAAAAAGAGGAATTCGAAAGCCTGCCGCAAGTGAAGGTAAGAGTCTAAACCAAATCAATTTGGCCACTCCGGTCCACTTTAACTCCGAAACCATTGTCCCCCACAGTATTTCACAAATACCTGTTTTAATAGCTGCAAAAAAAGCGTCCCGCTCGGAATTATCGCGGGGAAATTGAATTCTGCTCGCGCAAAGGAGTTAATAGTAAACTAATATCGTTGAGTTTTCCACGCCTCATAAAAGCCTGCGAACAACGGGGAGGCTGATTTTTGCCCATTTAGCAGAAACCGTGGCCGTTTGACGAGACGGATGAAAAGAACGTGAATAATGAGGGGGCCGAGTTAAATTGAGGCAAAACGTGGCTTCTTTTGAAACACTGTATACCATGTATGCACAATATCTGGGCATATGTGCAGCGCGTACATATGTACGTATATATGTATGTAGGTAGTGCTGTGCTCGGTCACCTTTATCTCTTCCGCATAATTTGTAATTTATGTACGTGCGCTCAGCACCGTAGTCACGTCGATGTCGGCGGTCGCGTGACGACAATGAGATATCGCGCATTAAATGTAGATTCTTCCCCGTCTTCCCACCGAAATTCCAAAATAGTTTGCCATATTTTCCAAACGGACCTCTCCGAGAAAGTTAACGTGGAAGCTGCATAAGGTTGCTTCCCGTTTCGACCGTTCTTCCCATAGAGGAAATGGAAGCAGCCCTTCCCTTGCATTCTGATTTCAATTCCCCGCGACATAGTCACACTCGGCCACCCGCCGAAGATGTAGCCGCTGTTTGTTCATTCTGCTACCATTGGCACCGCCCACCTACAATCTGGATTACTCAGCTCGAAATAATTAACTGAAAACGGGGTAATTACCGTTGCGCACGCCCTCGTTTGGATTAAACTTTCATGGCGAAGCTCCGCCGGAGTGGGAAAACAAGAGTCAGCGAGAAAGGACGCAAAAATGAACGTCCAACGGTTGAAAGTTTCGGTCGAGTCCTTTGCATTTACCAGCGAAGAGATAAGCCTATGCAATTCGCAATAACGATTGGAATTGTGCCCGCCGTGTGTTTCATTTTCGCCAGTGGGTAAATTTCATTTTGAGACTCGTTTGGATGTCGCGGATCATTATCTAGTAGAGGAGGAGCTCGGTGTTGGAGCGTCGGGGCATATTGTGAATTTTTGATGAAGCTAAATAGGGTTCGTCCATAAGTGTCCCCGCTGCTTTCACAAAAGCAATATTCAAGAGGAAAGTGAAATCACTTATTGGTTATGCAAATGGCAATGCACGGGGCGGCTATGCAGTCTGCTCTTTCACACAGCCTCATGTTTAAATTTTGTTTGATGTGCCCGTACGAGAAGCTAGTCGCAAGCTAATTTCACCGTGTCATCGTCGGGAGACAGTCGTAAACCCTCGAATTCGTAATGGCTGCTATCTGAATTTCCGGAGAAATTTCCATTTAGTTCGTATCTTCCTCGATTATAACCCAACCGGGTTTTGTCCTCAATTTCTTATCGACAATCAGTTATTATTTTATCACGAACTCTCCTCGTCGGTACGATTGAAATTAGATCGAATGCGTAATGGAACTTCCTATTCATCCACGGGGATAATTGAATATCATGTTTCTCCCACGGGGAGCATTCATTAACGCTGAAATTTAATAACCACCTTTTAGCCAATGGTGTGATATTATTTGAATATCATCATTGCCAGAAGAAAAGCAAAAAGTTCGACGATTCTCGATTTATACTGAATATCATATGTATACGTATTTATATTAAAATTATCGCACGGGAATTCATATTCGTACGGTAATTAATTGGCCTTTGATTGCAATGCCCTGAGCTACGTCCAAATTTTAAGCACGCGTTCTGCGTATACATAATTATGCCGACGTTTTATATCGCGGAATTATTTATCATTTATGAGTCCTAGGTAATTTCCAGCTCTGCGATTCTTCGCACGGTCGAATAATCACGAGATCTCCGTCACCACGAAAGAGACGCGAAATCTCTGGAAGCGTAAATCGAGGTATTAGATTCGCATGATCCGTAGGCAGACTTATTCGCGATTCGTCGTCCCCCGCCTATTTAAATCCGTGTAATCAGCTTGGAGCGACGTCGTTACAGAAATCAGCAGCATGTAATCTTTCGCTAATGGTTCCTCTGACGAGCTCAGCTCCAGGATAGGAGGCAAAAGAGCAAGTCAGATCGTCCAGGATCAACTTAACGAAATTCTCCGTTGTAAATGCAATAAGAATCTGTGCAAGTGGACAGGGTGAACGCGGCCCTCTCTCATTTACCTCGTGCTCGACCCCTTCGTTTTTATTGTCAGTCATTTCCGTCCTCCGATGCGACGAGTATTTATCGGAAGCGATTATGGGGCTGGCCGTTCGCCAAAGTATTCTCCTCGCGATCTTGCGCGATCGTTCCATCATAGACCGTGCCCGTCCTCGATAAATAAAAGGTCGATGGAGGCGGTTGAATCGATTTCCGGTTATCTCGATATGAAAATGTAAGTAAGTTCGACAAGGAGGCCCGAAGTGGCCCCCATATAACTCCTCCTCGCGGAAGTTTCGCGAATCCGAAGGACCTTCGAGTGGATGCGACGCGGGACACTCGTCTGATCTGGAGATGGTCGATCGAGTAGTCCACACACAGAACGCAATGTAATATATTGGATCCCCCTATAAGAATGAATTCAGCACTTAAAAACAGTAAAATGAGCTCATATATCGCTTCAAGTGGCCCGTCGAGTAGTCTCCTATCTTTCACGGAGCGTTCTCATCAAGAGAACTACAGATGGCGTTTAGGAAATGGTCGATCAGGTCGAACGTGGATGTAATTAGTTATTAGAGTTCCTGAAATACGAAGATCTCTGGGGCTGGATTAAGTACTAGATCAGTTTTCCCTAACCATTTTTGAGCTCCGATCTCCTTTTAGAATATTCAAATAACCTGCGATCCCCCTTTCTCCATACGAGGTAAGGTAAAGGGCCTAGCAGAGTAAGCATAGGGAAACGGCCCCAACACCAATTTTATCATTTACGCTTGTTAAAATAATGCTCTTTGCATGAAAAACTACTATGAGTAATTTAAGACTTGTAACCACTACCGTAAGGGTGATGTAGGGACAACAACCCCAAACTTTATGATTTTTTTTCTCTCGAAAACTACTTAAGATATTTGAATGCGACAAGTTGCAAATATTAGATACTTACTAACTCTACTAAATCTTTTTTTTTCAACATTTTTGAGTGATAATTAAGGGTAGAAATAAAGGAATCAATTATTTGAGGGTAGTTTTTGTAAACAACCCCTTGAGTGACACCGACGAAAAAATATGGATAATAGCTAAGTAGTGAGGCGTTACTCATGATTTTTTTCGTTGGTATCACTCAAGGGGTTGTTTACAATAACTTCCCTCAAATAATTGATTCCTTTATTTCTAACCTTAATTATTACTTCAAAATTTTGAAAAAAATAGATTTAGTAGAGTTAGTAAGTACCTAATATTTGCAACCTGTCGCATTCAAATACTTTAAGTAGTTTTCGAGAAAAAAAATTATAAAGTTTGGGGTTGTTGTCCTTATATCACCCTTGCGGGAGGGGTTACAGGTCTGAAATTACTCATAGTAGCTTATCATGCAAAGAGCATTATTTTAACAAGCATAAACGATAAAATTGGTGCTGAGGCCGTTTCTTCCCTCTTCTTACTCTGCTAGGCCCTTTAATAAGGTAAAGAAAGCACATTAAAAATAGGTATTTCAGAATATAAGTCTAACTTAATAATATTAAAAAAAATGTCACTTGGGAATCACAGTATTAGACGAAATGGAGAGTGGGCTCCCAGAAATTCAATTTGCCGTTTGTGAACGTTGAATTCATTCCTGAAGTGGGCCCCACATGTTATATCACTGCCTGTATTATATAACACTGGAAGTCGAGATTCCATCGTGCAGCGGAAAGAGATGGCTACGAGAGGCAACGAGAGGGCGATACAACGAGGGTGCAAGCCCGTACTTTCCACTCCATCTGTATTTATTGTAAGGCGTCCGTGGGTTACGGCGAATCGAACTCGAGAGTTTTACGCTCATTGGAAGATCGCGCCTTTATGACGCCGTGCCGTAAAATAAGCATTTCGAAAGCTCGTCGGGAAGAAGGATCTCCGCGACGTGCCGCGGAGCGAAGAGAATAAGACTTTATATACGGCGATGGGGTGAGGCTGTTCGAGCAGCAGACCGTCGCGGTAAATATACGTTTGTGGGTCGTGAATGTTCTCTTGGCGGTCGGCGCACACAGGCATCGGAGTCACGCATTCAATAGTCTCCCTATATCAGCGAGAAGATCCATGCTCTTGCCGCCACGCTGTAAGATAAATTCCACCTTTCTTCCTTCTCGCGGTGTTTCAAAACGAAGAGGTTACCGCCCCTCTTCGATTCTCCCCGTATTTGGCAGCCGGAGACAAATCCCTCTGCCGAATCTCCTCTAATATATGTTTCGCCGTGGCTCGTTAACGTTCGGGGTTACATTCTCGCCTCCGGCGCGATCCGATGATGGTGGAATAAAAAGGGGCAGTCATCGACTATCGTGAAATTAATGTCCCCCTCGCAGCGGCAAGATCCCGGCTACATAATGGCCGCAGCTGCACCGCAGTCGACAAATTTATTCGCTTGATGGGAAATAAAAGGTGGCGGAAGAGGCCGCGGAGGTTGATCGAAAACGAAATTCGCCACCGAAGGACGATCTCGGGCGCGTGAAAAAATTTACGCCCATCTGTGGGAGATCACGATTTCATGACGTCGCGACGCCTTCCGCGCTGATATACGGCCACTAAAGCAAGTTTTAAGATGTGGCCCGGAGGCCGTGCCGGCTTGAACGCCTATTGGAGAATCCCGCTTCTTCTCGCGGATGGCCCCCCGCGCCATTATTCCTCCGGCAGCAGTATATCTCCCGGCGTCTCTCTCAGGGGCATAAATACGCGTTAATGGCTGTGTCCTTGGAGGCGCGATCGACCCACTTATTTCGCCCCGAGAAAATTGGGCAATACTCTTTATTGTTCCCGTTTAAATATTCGATGCTGTCGGACCTACTACCGCGCACCGGCTACCGAAACTGCGACGGGCTACCCGTACGAACGCCTCGACGGCGATGGCCGCTAAATAAATGAACGATCGAGTTTTCCAGCGATTCGTGGCCACCTGCTTCTTGACCTCGGGGTCTCGGTGCCTTTTTAGATCCACCGGCGGCCGTTAATGGTACTGTCGATTACGGATTTAAAGCTAATGCCCCGTGCAAGTACTTCGGTTACGGCGCCCGTCTCGCCTACTACCCTTCCCTTTGTCTTCGTTAACGCGAGGGGAAGAAGTTTCCACCCCCAACTGGAAGCTATTGTTTCGCGGCCGTTGCTGTGTCTCTGTAAGCCCCGGGCTTTCGGTGTCGTTAAACTAAATTACGGAACGTCTCGCGGCTCAATTCATATAAATATTTTCCCGCCGACAACCATCGAAGGCCGCCGTTTTAATTAACCATTATAACCCGCGGAAACTTTTAACACATTTCCCGGTTCCTCGCGGTGTTAATCAGTTTTCTGATGAAAATTCTTCGCCCGGAAGGAGCTCTTTGTAGCTTGTCGATACTTGTCACGACGACGATGATTAAAATCGATCGGCTCGGCCTCGTCGGCTTCCCGTTCTTTATTAGCCCCACCCTTGCGCAGTTGTTTCTGAAAAATCCGCGGGAACGTGTGCCGAGATGGGCGAGGATAAAGACGCTGCAGGCTCCGGGTGTCCGGATCTGTCTCGGATAAGATGGATCGACGTATCCGCGGGATGTTCACCTCGTGTAAACAACGTTATTCCGAACGCGGCGCGGGCGGCTGGGAGTGGCGCGGAAAAACCGTGGAAAACGCCGACGAGAAAAACGGGAAGGAAGGAAAATGGAGGAATAAAGTCTGAGCTTTACGGCACGGCTTTTCCCCCGTTGTGTCGCGATGGCCGCGGATCAGGCTAGCACATCTGCATCGTTGCACATCTGCATCCGCCGCAGCATGCGGGACTCGTAATATCGGCGGGATCGCGATTTATGCCCGGCCATCGGCCGCTGTCACTTTTAATAAAATGTAAATACGCGGCTCGATACCCTCGAAACCGCATCAATTCGCATAATTTCGTTGCGCGATAAATACCGAGCCGGTTGCAATGGGATTGCGACGGCACTTTTTCTACCCCCGGTGTCGCCGCTGATAGACGCTAATAACGTTCATTTTAATTCCCGATATTCCGATTGCCCGCGTACAGGGTGCTTCGTTTCGATATATAAACAGGCGGACAGGAGCCTGTCGGGAAGTTCGAATAGCTGCAACAGCTGTCACGTTGAAATTGAAAAATAATGGCGAGTTTCACTATTGAATCTGATTCGATTCGAACTGCAACGTGTCCCTCGGCATCTCAGCTTTCGATGCAACCCGTTTGTTTTTCAATTTAAACGTTTCATTCCAGTACCGCACCCGTGTACCAATTATCATGAGTCACCCTGTTCGTTCGTACCAGAAACGAGGAACGAATCGGTGGATTTCCATTTACGGGATCCTCGGCCCGGCGCCGGAAGTTGTTCGGCTCCCGGCTTGAATTATGAATATCAAAAAGTCACCGAATATTAACGGCGCCCGGGGAGCGCGAAGGGTCGGAGGGGTGTTCGAAAGCGAGACCGCGGTCTAGCAAGGACGTTTTCGAAAACGCGGCCGGCTGGCCGCGGCAGCGTGATATTTGTGGGCGGTGGGGTCAGATCAATGGAAATTTAATTAACCCGGGTAAACGGGGAATAGAGGGGGACGTCCGGCTAATTCGTTCTATCGAGCTTTAATGCATCCCCCTCCGTTACGAATCCGCTTGCCTCTTTCATCGAGTTGCCCTCTTGCGGATTACCCGTAACGAAATTCACTCCGCGAGTAGATCTGTTCGTCCGTGTAAAGCCTATCGATGTGTACCCCCTTCTGTGCAGTCTCCTGCCACGTAAAATAAAAATCATTGCCTCTTTTTCCATTAAAACCGCCCGACTCTCGGTATCGATCCCCCTTTCGCCTCAGTTCGCCGGTCTATCTGCCCTTTGCGCGAAAATATTATATTCTATTCGGTAGGAAAATAGAAGAGACCGACGACTGCGCGTATCTCTGACGTTCCTCGTGGTCTCTTAGAAACGTTAGGATACCAAACCTATGTAACTAATGCTTCCCGTTGTTCCGTCGAAGAATGCTATCTGTACTTCTACCTGTAACAAGTAAACGTCCCCGTTTCCCCCAGCTAAATTTTCTTATTCTCTTGGTCTTATTATTTCCAGACGCCGGTTCGGGCTGCCTTCGTTGGAGAATTCACGAAGCCCGCAGTGGAATCCAACGACGCAGTGCCGCGAGCACTCTGGAACGCGGGAGATGCATTTCGAGTTGAGTTTCACAGGGGAAGCTTTCACCTCTCATGGAGACTCGTGAACGTCTCTATCAGTTTTTAACTTCGTTATACGATCCGATTCATGCCAATGTCCTACGCGGGTAACCAGAGACCACGGTTACAGACGGAAGCCGGACGAAGTCAGCTGGAATTATTGTGAAAACCTCTCCGCGGCAATTTGACTTATTGCGGGGCCTCCGCTCGCTCGGGGAAAGATAGAACCTGGAATATTTCAGCCAATTGATTTGATAGGTCTCCCTAGCCCCGATTGGCAGATACCAATTCAATCGCGAAATCGTGCCCTGAGATAATTGTCGGTTCAATCATCGCAATTAATCGTCTGCCCGTGGTTTGGAATATTATACGACACCGCGAGGCACAACCGATACGATCTTATTGTTCCAAAGCTCGTGGGAGGTGATTCTGCCGCGGCGAAGAGTCAATCGTGATCGACAAACGACAAAGGGTTCGGTGGCTCGATCCGCCCGCTTCCTAACTTCGAAATCGTTCGGGATAAGGCAGACGCGACATCGCGACGGAATTTGATTACATTAGCATCCGACGCGGTGGCGAGATTATGGGCGAGTTAAATCTTTTAAGCGTCTCGCGGCGAGTAGCAAACTTTCCACCCCCCCCCCCCCCAGCCATTCCGCGTGAATAATAAACGACGCGGAAAGTTGTTGTCGGGACGCGAAGATATCCTCCCCCGTTGCTGGAGTTTTCCTGGACCCGCGATTGAGCAATCAGCGGGTCGGCTGTTGCCTTAAGCGAGGCTGGATATATTCAATTAAGGTTTACGGGCGAGGGATCAAGTCGCGAAAGTTTAATCCTTGCCGTATGGCCGATGAATTCGATGGATCGCGTACCGGTTGCCTCCACGAGCCTCGAATCACGGGATAACGAGATACTTGGTCGGAATTGTGCAATATACCTTTTTATTCAACCCTCCGTACCATCCGCGCTCCAGGGTGCCCGACTCGTTAAATCCAGGTGTAATAAACTTTATTATCATGGCTCGCGAGCAAGTTATCGTTGCAATGGACGGCATTGCGATTCGCTGGCGATATTTCGAAGGAATCACTCCGGCAACTGTCTCGCGGTTCGGAGCCGCCGTTAACCCAACCCCTTCTATCTTCGTTACACCGTCACGGAGCATTGTATTTAATGCTTCTCCGCTCGCTCTGAAAGGGATTCGAAATTTAAGTGGCAGGAAATCGATCCCTCGCCTCGCACGGGGGAGACTCCATCTGCTTCGGGACGCATCTCCCCCCTCTTCGACTTGCTTTTTTCCTTCGCTCGGTGCCGCCCTCGCCGCGAAGGAAAGCTCGTCGTTGCCCGTGTACCTCGAGGATGCACTCTTCGTAACGGCGTAAACTCCTTGCTGCTGGGCACCTAGCAGAGTGAATCGCGCTAATGAATTCAAAGGATCCAGTCCTTGATGATTCAGGTAATCGAATCAGTCGCGACTGAGCGAGCCTGGACAATGCGGACGGTGGAGATTGATCATCGCCAGTACCGCTTTGCAGCGAACGCCGCTGCGCGAAGCTCGGCGTGTAGTCTTCAGTTGGAGAAGTTTGCTCCATCCGGTCGAACGAGTCAGAGCGGTGATCGATCTTAGGCCAGAGAGCAGTCCTTTCCAAGCTCCGAGGCAAGAATCGTAATCGGAACTTAATTACGCTTTGCTGTTACGCGAACCGTGAACCGTAACTCGGAATGTCTGCGCGAGCGGCGCGTTAAACCGTCACGCAGCTTCGTAACTTCACTGCAGGTTACGCCAGAGAATCGTTCCCTCCGATTTATTCAGAACGCACCGCTGCGGCGGAAATCAGGGAGCGACGCCGGAAATAGAGCTGAGGCAGTTTCAGCCGGGGTTAAAAAATATTTCACCCTTGGCCAATGGACGCTCCACCTATTCGTACATCCGCGCGGATCACGGTGTAATCGGCTCACGGCTGGATGTTTTTTTTCATTACGCATTTAAATCCCCTTTCTCGCTCGCGATCTTTGACACGAATGTTGGTAACATAGGATCCTCGGACAATCCTGTTTCAGTTTTAATAATTCCATAGGCAGTCGTTGCCGTAAAAGATTATATTTTCCCGGCACAGCAACACCGAGATCCGAAGTCTGGCGTAAAGAAGGGGTTACCGCCCCTGATGCTTCTCTAATGGATTGTACAATAATAAGTAGGCTTAACTATGCAGCGAGCATCAAAATAGATGCACGTTGCTGCGCCCTCGCTTATTACGCACTGGTAATCCGACCTACGTGCCATGCAGTTGTTTAATTCGCAATTGCATGTGCTCCATGTTTCCGGATTACGAACGTTCGGCTCGAAGAAAGTTCAATGAAGGTTATTAATGGAAACAGTAGAGAAGGGAGGGAACCTCGGAGTCGCGCAATCGACGTCAGAAATAATTGAAAGTAAATAACACGTGCACCGCAACGCAAGTAAAGTAAATAATCCACGGCGCCGATCGATTAACTATAATAAAATACCAGAGACGTAGGGATTCGGTTTGTCGTCAAAATTCCACCGCGGTGATTTATTCCGTTAATGCGCGCAACGTATCTCCGTGTATTTACGCAACGGTTTCGACGTATTAGAGAAAATATGTGTTTTTTTTCCCCCAAATGCCTGCTCGCAAGTACGATACGTATGGGAGAGGGTTTGGGTGGGCTTTCCAATATATAACTCGAGAGTCAAAGTGTTCCCTGTTGAAACGATACGAACGGTATGCAGGAAAAAAGGGCAAACGAATAAAAAGTTTGTTGATCCTAGCCTGAGAATATAATGGATCGGGGCAATCGAATTTTCGTTTCGAAGCTGGAAACGTTGAACGAACCAACGGCAAAACCAATAAAACGCGAACGACCAATCATTTATCGTAGCGGGGGAGAAATGACAAGCGAGAGTTTAAATGACGTTTTACGCGCGAATCTGTCAAAGAACGAATAACGAGCGTCACAGGACAGCGCCGACGCCTCGATTGCGCGATCGGCGCCTTGAGCGAGGAAAATTGCTCCGATCGATCATCGGGCTTCCTTGCCCAGAAATAATTCCGGCCACAGCGCGTTACGTATTATGTTTCCGAAGATTCGGCTCCGTTTCGCGGCGAGAAAGAATCCGGCGCGTTGCTGGCATTGTCTGCAACGAATTTAGGTCGATAGAAAGAGCGGCACGCGGCCTCGTTGAAATAATAATGGCCGAAAGGAAATCCATTGTTTGCGTGGAATGTGCAATAATTAATCACACTTTTACGCCGGCAACAGGAGGGACCACTCAAGGCTAATTTCTGGTCGAGGCCGTACCCTGATTACCGGCTAACGATGTTAAACGCGAGCTATTATTTCGACCCTTCTTCGCGTAACAATGTGCGCCAGGCTCATTCACACTTCCTTCGAGTTATCCCTTTAAAAAGTACCGGTATTCATAACCGTGACGGGTGATAAAGCAGCGGGCATTTATACAGAAAGGGGTAGATAGTGAAATCTGCCCTAACGAAACGTTATAAATTATCATCCCTGGACGAGTTCATTCACTGTCGTAGCTTTACAAAAGCCATTTAATATTAATCATCCTACCTCGGTGATCGATACAAGTCCCTTTATTTATCCTAATGGGACAGCTTCGTCGCTATGGATCATCTCCTTCCACGAATCTCAGACGAAGCTTCGGTCGGGACTTTCCGTAGAGGTTAGCCGCAAATCGCACCGCTCGGCATCCAGCGGAAAATTAAGCTTTATCGTAATTACCAGCTACCGCGACGATACAGAACCCTCTTGCCCCGCCTCCGCCGTTCTCCTTCGCAGGATGGCGCACCGACGCCATTAAGGATCTTTACGTCGTACCATTTTCCACTCGCCTTTTCCAGCTCCGTAATTATCGTACGAATTAGTCATACCCCCTCCCGTCGTTCAGACCCCGTTCCATTCGCGGTTCCGTACCTCGGCACTGCAACGACGGAGAAATGTCAAACTTCTAAAGGGGCATCGGCGCTGCTGTGCCATTTCAGATACCCAGGTCCACCAGTGGCTGATTTTTAAATTGGTCAGCCAACAGAGTCGGTATCAGACCTCCGACGCAGCTGGCTGCAACGCCAGGATCCACGAGCGGCAGTAAGTTTGCTCCGGATTAGTCGAATCGTGTGTTTTCGTCTTATCGCTGTTTACCTCGCAGTCAACGGCGCGGTTGACGCGTGCAGCGTGGGCGGTTTAATTAGCGTGCTTCCCCGAAATCTGATAGTCGTGGCCCAGAACGCGTGGCCTCCCCTGGCTCGCCTAACGTTTGGGGGTAATTCGTTAACGTCCATGGTAATCAGGAAGGAAACACGGCTGGTACAGTGGCCGTCGGTTTTTAATTGGCTGGACCACGCCTGCTTCGAATGGAACAACGTTTCTCGGGCAGCGCGTGACCTGAAGAGGAATTCCACTAGTCCGCGGACCATCCCCGTCCCTTGGTCCATCCCGAAGGACCGCCATCACCGCCGCTTGGGCTCCTGGAACCTCTTTCGTCCCTCAGGACGACCGGTAAGCCAAATCCAAGCAAGGCGACGCGGTGGCCGTGCACACCGAAACGCGCACTTCGTATATCCGCTGATTTCTGGCTGTGCCGTGTGTTCGTACACCGAGCTATGCACACACACGCGTCGGTACACTATTCTCTCCGTCATTCTCTCTCTTTCCCCTAGCGAGTCAGGGGGATTGGTAAAATCCAGACGTTGAATCGAGCGCACCCTCGGGTACGAAGATTACGCTTTCCTTTCTCTTCTTTTCCTGTCTGCACCTCTGCTTTCACCATCCGCCTTTTTTCCCCCTCGTTTTTCCCGCCAGACCTGCTCTCTGTTCCCCCTAATTCTACCCGTCCCCCTTGTCCCAGGGTGGCGGAAAGTCGGTAAACCTTGGTACGATCGAGGCGAAAGGGCGACGACGCAAATTGACCATTCCCTCTGGCGTCAACATGATTTCTATAGAGAAACACAGCGGAAAATGGAACTGAGAAAGGAATTCACCAGTCCCCTTTGATCTTCGTTCCGCAGACCACCGTTCCCACGTGTCCTATGCGTCATCGTAAAAATCCTGGTGATTAGAAATTCGAATCCCAGCAGTGTTGCGCTCGGCTCCTTTGTCGGTCGCGGCGGAATTCCAGCGGTATCGAGATTAAATTTTCCTTGAGAGGGCCACGCTTTTGCGTCCCTACCCTTTGTCCTTAGGAGTGGCAGACGTACCCGTTCGTACGCCGACAGGAATATCGCGTGTAGAGGTTCTCGCGAGGATATCCATCGAGTCTGAAATGGTCGTGAGAAAGTTTCACAGAGGTATTTACGAATGCGACGAGGCCCCTCGAATCAGCATTAATATTATTCTTCCTCGCTGGAAACTTGCCCGAGGGAAGCCGGCGGTATTTCAGACAGACGAACCCGAAGCTCCTCTCTCGCCTGCGACAGCTCCGCTTTGTCGGGTCCGCGGGTGATTCTCTCGAATCCATTGGTGGAACAATACGGAAGTTTCGCGGGAGTTAAGCCGTCGGATGCGTAAATTTTGTTTACGCGTCGGGGTACCGAGCGAGAACTTCCAGCGAAGAAACATAAAGGGTAGACTGCTGGCTTGAAAAACGAAGGAATCGAACGGAGGGGTGGCGGAGCGCGTAACGATACTCGCGGTAAAAGAAAAGAATCGCTCGGAGAGTTTTACGGGGGTACGTCGCCCCGGGTATTTGTATCGGGACGCGAACTTCGCCTTGAGATGTTATTAAAGTGTAGACTGTATCGTTAGCCGCAGGGGTAACGACCTGGCTCGACCCAGGAAAGTGGAAACACGATCGCGAAGAATTACGAGCCACCGCTGCAAAGGGAGAACCAAGCCGTTGAATCGGAACGGGAAGAATTCCGGCGCCTCCCTTAATAATGAGGACTAGCAGGCTAGAGGGCAATTTCTTACTTCGGTTGTGGGTACACCAGCCTCCCGGATAGTTACTTGGACTCGAATTTCCCTGGGATCCACAAACGGGTGATAGTTCGCCGCCGCGCTCCACCAAGTAGATAGGGCTCCCCAACTTTGTCCACGGCAAAGCTTGTTCGATATTTCGAGTTCGCTAATCAACCAAGAGAGTGCATTGAAGGAACTACGGCGGGCCTGGTTGGCAGATTTATAGCCAGCCATCGATTCACCTTAGGGGAGCCAGACTTACCACGTAATAATTAAAGGAAGAAAGATCAGGTCCATGGTATTAATGAATTATGAATTCGCCAGGAGCAAAGAGGATCCGCGGACGTAACTTGGAGGAGTGTCTTTGAGCGCCCGCAGCATCCGTTTAAAATTTTCGCAGTTACAAAATTCGAGGCCGCCCCCCCCCCCCCCCCCCCCGGTAACAAGGGACGGTGATTAAAAGCCGACGATCGATTTCGAGGATTTCCCCGAGGCGCTGTCTTGACGCGCCTAGCATCTTATTCTGGATGAAGTTGCCTTATCGCCTAGGTTCGCCGACCGAGCGTAATTAATTCGACGGATGGTTTCCTCCTGGGTAACTTTCTCATCCCGAGTTTCGCCGCGACCTGCCATCAAAACGCTTTGTTAAAGATTCGATCCACGCTGCGGCTCCTTGCCTTTTAGTTTTCGCCCGGCTAATTACCCGTTTACGCGTGGACCTCTCCTATCTTCCCGTCCCGTCGGCACGCAAGTCTGCGTTATAAGTAAAATTACGAAGCGACAGCCCCGGAAATGTGCGGAAAAATTCAATTGATACAGAGTGCAATTAACGTGCCGCGAAATAACCGCGCGAGGCGTTGAAGAACAGTAGTACACGTCTGTCGGAGTGAATCGAAAAACCATTTGGATCACGGCTCTATTCAATTACGTGCACGATTCGGCTGGGTTTCGCGCGCTGATGGTTGTTGGGCACTCGAAAGAGCCTCATCGACAATTAAACTTTTCGATGGACATTCGACTATTCGAGCCCGACTCTCCCTTCGCCCCGGCGAGGCTTCGCGTTCCCATTCAACAAGTGCTCTCCGGGCGATTGTTATCGAAACGAGCATCGAAACAAAAGGAAGCGCGCGAAACATGGTTGGCGAAGAGGCCTGAAAGCATCCAGGGGAACAGGGGGCGTTTCGATTTCCTTCCAGGCATTCGACTTCCCGACGAAAACTTTCAACGTTACCGCGACCATTCGCGGCTGATGCCGCAGTTCGCTCCAACACTTCGGTTTGTCGGTTAACAAAGTGATAACCGCCGCGAACCATCGCCGCCAGACGGAAACTGGCATATCGAGCCGCTTGATGAAACTTCGGGAATCGATGAGAGGCAAAGTTCGCCGGTGAACTCCGCCCCCCCTTGACTCCCCGTGATCTTAGAGCTGTTCTCGCGACTTGGACGGGTGAGCATGCGACCGATTCGATCGCTCCGAGCGCAATCGTCCCGATGATAGTATAGCTTTCCAAAATTACGATTCCACCGAACTGTTACAGAAGATTCAGTGCGCCTGGTAGGTATAGCTAGCGTCTGCAACTTCGATAAGGGCGACTGTTCGGTTAACCGAGTCCTGGACGCCGGCTTCAAAGATTAATCGAATTACCAAGCAAACAGCGGCAGCAGCAATGATCTTCCAAGCCGTTCGTTCCACGGTACGGCGGCGTTTAAAAATGTAACGGCCAGCGTATTTACCCTCGCGAACGGTTCCAACCGCCCGACCTTATTAATATTTATCAGCAACGGCGGCAGCAACAGTAAGGAAGCGTCCTGGCACAGAGTCAGAATGGTTTAAGGGTCGGACGGGGGATTCTCGTGGGGGGTTAATACCCAGAAAGCTGCACGCCGTAGAGCCCCAAACAAGCTCCGGTAAGGGTTTCCCGCGCTGGGATCGATCTCTCCTTTCGGGATTTAAGATCGAATCGGCCCTAATCTTCCACTGTGGCGGCCCTGATGCCATCGGTACACAAGACCTACGTGCCAGCTCTCGCCTCGCATTGTGCGGACTGAAATGCTTCGCGCGCGACACAATTCAGATCCCCCTCCCAGCTCGCCTCGGCCCGGCTGCATCGTGATCGGGGGAATATCGGCCTATTGCATGCTTCTGAAGGAAATCGAACGTCATTCCGCCGCGGTCCAGGAGCTTAATGCTCCGCCTCTTGTCCCCGAGGCTCTTTTATGCACTCATTACCGTGTATTGCACCCGTGAACTGGATCTCCGAAAGACGCTCGCGGGAGACTTCGCGAAATGGTCTGTAAATATTCAAGGAACCCTATGGAATATATATAGAACCGTGGAAAGTAAAGTCTGGGCGAATAAGAAGCGCGCTTCTGTCTTAATGCTCTGATATTTCTCCGCATTCTCATCTGCCCTTTCGCGCAGAGCTGAAGCTTCGCCGAAGAATGTGATGCGCGGTAAATGGAAGAGGATGAGAAATCCTCCTTTCCATCCGCAGCCCTGGCGAGTTAAATACAAGGGGCAGAGAACGGTGATTAGCTCGAGAAAGAAAATGGGTTAGAGGGAGTATCTCTGTAACAGTTCAAGGATGATTAATATCCCGGCTTTATCGGTGCGCAACTTGTGGAAACTCGTTACAAATTAATTAAGCCACCGAAGTGCCATGGGACCGTGATTTATTATATCAGATTATTACGGGGGCGTGGGACAAAAGATTTACGCGAAATATCCGCGAACGAAGTGATAACCGCGGATCATAAACGCGTGCTCGAGCACCCTGTTTGCACAAAAATGATACAGACCCGTTATAAAATAGTCCGCCCCCCCCCCCGGGCAGGCAGGTAAACACCGCTCAGTCCGGCGCAACAGCTACAAAGATTAATTTCACGCATCGATTTACCCTCCGTTCCGAAAGCGTTCCACGGTGATCGTTGGCGCGCCAGGCGAAATTAAAAGCATTCGTTCCGCGAACGTTAATTAGCCAATGGGTGCGTCCCGTTGTCGCGAGAAGCCAAGACCTAACTGGTGTCGCCTGCGATAAATTGTATAACGGAACGGAATTCCTTTTTTTCCGCGCCGATGAGCCAGCTCTCAATTTGTACCAGCGAATCGATCGGTACTCATCGGCGTCAACGTGGGGAGAGTAATCATCCGGTACAGATAGCGACGAGCACGGAAAGAACCAGCCGTCGATACGACGTAATTGATCTTCCGCCGGCGTGAATAACATAATTGAAAGTTCGCGAGAAGTTGCCCGCCGGCGAAACTTCCACCGTCGCCTTGTCGAGATTTATTATTTCGTTCCGGGACACGTGAAACTGTTGCCTCGGCTACCGGGGAACTTTGTGTTCGACCACCGCCGATAGGATCATATTTTACACGGCGCAGCCAATGATAGAGACATCCTTTCCAACCGTGCGCCGGATAGAGCGCAATTTGTTGCCGGAAAGGAACATCGGGCCGGACAATCGACTTTTCCTAGGTATCAACCAGAGCCCACGTTTACGCGGCGAATACCGGCGAGCTCGACGGCCGAATATCGGCAGGCGAACGTGCGCGCGGAAGCTAATGCTATAAAACATAATGAAATATTCATTGTCTGCCGCGATTAATTTACTATCGGCTGGACGAGCCAGCGATGGGCCGTGATGAATATCGCCAGCGATTACTACGGAAATGGGAATTGTTACATCATCGGGGCTTGCAGCGTACCATTGTATTCCTTCATATAATATGGAATTGGGCTCGATAATCCGTATTGTGCCTGTCGACAGGGGAAATCCAGAAAGGTATGTCGAGGGGCTTTGTTCCGCGAAAGAATTTCCTTTATTCTCTTGAATTTTTGCGCTGCAGCTTTAGCGGCGCGTATTAAATTCCTTTTAGCTCCTTCATTAGTGACTGACGTCGACGGGGATCTCCTTCGGGTGTCTTTGTACGCTCTGATCTATGCCGCACGATTGGGATAAGGCGGGGAAGATTCCATGCGGCTCCTCTCCATCGAGAGCGTAATCGAGCTTCGCGGGATTACTGTTTAATTTCATCGAGATATCACTTCGCGCGTCGTCCAATCCGTACGGTTTCGCTGAAAGGCGGCGGACAAAAAGGTTAACTAGATTTTTTTCTTTCCCGCCGCGTCACGTCTTGGGGAATCCATTTTGGAATGAGCCTTCGGGCCGAAGATGGAACGTCTGTCCCTTTTTGCCCTGTGTCTCTTGTAACGCGCGGAACTTGGGAAATTCGGGGAAGAAGGAACAGCCGCGGATGGGTTTGCTGCGAAACGTTAAATCGAACGTCGCGATGTCGCACGTGCAAATTGTGTCGCGAGCAAAGCGTCGATTTTGCAGGAGGTTGTAAATCTCCTCGACGCGATGTCACGTACTCTTGCGAGGTCTTACGGTCACAAGAGCTCGCTGGATTTGGAGATTTAACGAAAGGAGTGTCGTTCAATAAAGTGAGACGCCCCGTTTAATAGCAACACTGAATAAATAAATTTATTCTTCAATGAGACAGCCCTGGTATGTACGTGTACAAAAACATATGACTTCGTGCGAATACGTCTGATTTCGGTTGGCTTCTAACCCGGAGGAGCTTGACTTCACGCAGGAAGACTATGGAACCCCCTTCAGAGGGTGTGCCTTGGAGAAAAGAGGTGGTCGAAACTATTAGCTATTGGTGAGGCGCGATGTGGATATTGTTCAAGGAAAATGCAGCGGAAAGGGAAATCTTAACGAATAATCAGCCCGTGAGGCGGTCGTCGCACGGCCATCTGTTTATTATCGCGGCTGTCTGGAGACCCTTGGCCGTGAATCGGGTGGATTGGCCGAATTTTCACGGCAAGTACCGTGATGCTAGATGTTTACAATCCTCGTATCAAATCTACGAGGCGCGGACTGACAGACCGAATGTCTAACAGATGTGGCGTCGAAAAGGACAAGGCATCGTTGCGCGTCCTTGGTGGTCTGGTGAAGCTAACGCTCAGAAAATTGTCACCGGAGAGCACGGACGGAACTGAATCCGCGCATTCGGGATAGATCGTATAGGTTCGTCGCGTCGCTTTTGTCCCGCCGCTTTCTTCGCGCTCCGTAGCCGAAAAATGTTTATCATCGTCAAAATTTCGCTGGCTGTATACGCGCGGCACGCTTCGATGCGTTCATATCGGGGGATCTATCATGGTGTCGAGCTCCGCGCAGCTTTGCCTATTCAAACAGAAGGGCAAAAACACTGGCGCGCCGTAGTTATTGCGAATAGTTGGCAAGAAAGACGCGTACAAATAATCCCGGGTATCCAGAAACGGAAAACACGCGCGCACAGTGCTTCGCTTTATGGGGAGGGACATTCGAGGGGTGAATCAGGACATCCGCGTGTTTTCCGATAGCTATTTCCGGGGACTGAATGTGCAGTGGCCAGATTTTTGTAATCATTTCTATTTACCCTCACGGTTAAATCAAAGCTTGATCAGCGAACTACCGCATTTATTTTCCATGTGCAATCGATCTGCGTCCTGCCTTTCCCAGCTCCCTTTTTCCAGCGCAAACACGGGTCGAAGTTTGCCAGCTTTATTATTCCACGCTGTATTCCCTATTCTCGTCTACTAGCGCGGTATTTCTCCACCGTCCAAACGAATCTTGTCAAACCCTCGCAACAAGTAACGGCGAGAGAAAAACGTGATTGCGTCCCGTTGGCTGAGCAAATATCGTTCTCATAACACCTGAAGGAATATGCAAAAGTGAGCGCACCGGGACAGTGCGCTCTGAATTCCATCCTGCTATCGGGATTTCCATGTTTTCCAAGCTTCCCATTAAGCTGCCGGATTCGCTGCTTGTACGCCGCTCACTTTCCCTCGTCCGACCCCCGTCGAATTTGCTCGTCGAGCCTCTCGTACGTGCAGTGTATCCGCGTCGCGTGGCAACACACGCGGTCAGTAAGTGCAGGGTCCGTATCGAGGGTGAACAGATTGGGTTGTATTTTACGTGCTGGCCGTGGCCACTGCAATTCGTGGCTCTGGGCCGAAGGTCCTGGAAAAGCTGATAACGCGGGGCAGGCAATTGTCGCTGGTACAGTGGTGAAATCAACAGGAACTGCCGCCCCACCTCCGTAACTGAAAACGTTCGTAGGGATTGGTGCTTTCCTCTTAAAAGCTTCAGGAACCTCTCTCTTTAACGATCGCCATGCTGGAGCTGTGTACATTTCAGCGGCTACTGCCAGGCTTCGCCGAGCCACGGATTGGTTTCCATAAAAGTCGATCGACATATACTATGACTTTTATCGGATCTGTCAACGAGTGAATAGCGCCGGTAAGTTTCGTGCCGGCGACATCCCCGCCGTTCCACGCGCAGCTGCGCTGGCGAACAACCGTGGAACAAAAAATATTTGGCATCGGCGGGCAAACGGCGCCACGATCTGGTTAGCTCTGTTCCCCAAGTTTTTATTTGCGCGCTCGTTTCGCGGAGGGAGGAATCCGAGCGGAAATGGCCACGAGAAGGTTCGACGGTGGAACGGAGGAAAGTTTGACGATGGATTTAAATAGCCAGAGCCGCGGCTGACGGTGGAAAGACGCAGGCACGCGTGGTTTCGGGGCGTTTAAACGCTTCCCCCGTTACCTTGACGAGCATCCATATTTCACGATAAGCCGCGGAGTATCGAGACCCGTATCACGCCCAACAATGGTCGATGATGAATTATGGAAATAAACGAGGAGACCCGAGTGCCGCACCGACATCAGCGGGTGTTCGCGGTGAACCGCCATGAACCACCGGGGCTAGCCGCGAGGATTTTTCAATAATCCTTCCGCGTGCCACCGAGCCCAACTCTGTTTAACGCTTCGCGGGGGATTCCAGTGGTTAGACGCACGCGGTGTCAGCCTCGTGACGCGCCGCGCGTACCGTTCCATCACTGTAAATCTCGTGACCAAGATTGTTTCGTACATATCTCCATTAGCGAGCGTGCTTCCTTCTTTAACCAGTCGCTCCCGGCTTCCGTGCAATATCCCCTTGCAAGCCCCGGACCTCCGCGAATCCCCGAGGCTTCGCGAGGTTAACATCGAGTCAGAGCCCCGGCAATCGGGGCAGCAATTTATTCAGCTTCAATTTTTGCGCGAAGATCCCTCGCCACGCGCGACTCCCACTGTCCATGATACAGCGCTCGGTGGTTTAATTTAATCCTTTCATAAATCTGCTGGCCGTCAGGACGTGGAGCGCGCGCTACCGCGGCCGCGTGTGCTGTCGGGAAGTGCGAAAATCCGACGGCGAAAGGAAGCGTCATTCGCGACAGGCCAGCAATATGTATGGTAATATGCCGACGCGACGAGACCTGTCCCGGAGTTTTAAGCGCGCGCTCACTTTTCTTCCTGTTCTCGGAGCCCTTTCACCATTCGCCGCGCGATTGTCGACGCTCCACGAAATTGCCCCCTCACGTCATTGTCGTTCGCGTCTGAGGGGGTTTTCAACGGGACCGCGAACAACCACCGTGATCGTCGATCCTTGGTGACTGCGTGAAAGGCGCCCGACCGCGCTCGCATTGTCACGAGAATCGGGGCTATTATATTTCTGTTTTTGTCCGGCCCGCCGCGGTGAATCCGCCCGCTGCCAGATCGATAGAAACGCTCCGCGATAATCGTCGAAGCTGCGCCGATTGCAAAAGCCCAGGGAGAGATTCGCGTTTGGTAACAACTTTTCTCTGTATCAATTCTCCACAGAGGAAGCCGTATCGGCCTCGGCTACTCTTTCAACGTTCCCTGTTGCGATTCGTCTAACCAAAACGCGTAACCGAATATTCGCGAAATATACGCGCGGCCTCTTTGAAAGCCAATCAATCGGTACTATGGACCGTGGCCTGTGAAAAAGGTTCTCGAATTCGAATCGTGGCTGGAGAATAGATATACTGTCCCGCGGTATGATTCGAAGAGGAATAGATAGGGAATGCCTGATGGAGAGGCGTCTGAGTGGTGCTTGGACCGTGTCGAAATCAGTAGTGGATGATTCACGAGGGAACCTACGTGACGGAATCCCTCGATCGAAAAAGAGGACACCGTGGACCAGCGGCGCGATAATGAAATTCCCAAGAAAATTAATTAATCGCGCTCGAGACATCCGTCCACTTAATAGACGGCCGCTGTCACGCTGATCGTTTAGAAGTCATTAACTGTATAATGGCACTGTAATCGAGATGAATGGGTCCTCGGAGAAGATCACAGCTCTCGTCGCGATCCGGAATAATTTCGTCCATGAAGGGGCAGTTGTAGGACACTCGATAAACGATTCCCTTTCCCTAAAAATCCATCGAATCCTCGTTTAGGGAAGTTGAAACCGAGGACCATGAAAGCAGAAAGAGCCGAGTTTGAGTTCGATCCCTTTTACCGACCAATCGTCTCTCAGTTTGACCAGCTGGATTCAACGGTGCAACTTCGTGGACTTAAAAACGTCCAGAAATGTTTGCCATGGGTAGCTGTGCAATGTTAATGGCTCCCTGAACGCGATTTCAAGTTTGTCCCTGTTCTAAAACATTTAGAGGGAAATAAGAAGTATAAAACGGAGGGTCAGGGATGAAAGATCGATGCGGGGCGCGAGGGCACCAAAGGGATGCTCGGGTGGCGTCCGTTTCCGTGTCCAGAGGGTTCTCTTCTCTCCAAGAGGAACTTCTTAAGATTAGGGTTGCCCGGGGGAGGCGCGGGGGGAGGAGGGAGAAAAGGAAAAAGCGAAATCAAGGTTAACCTGCAAGTCGTGTTCGTACCAGGCCACTTACCGACATTTCTTTCCCGAGCCCGATTCCTCCTCTGACCGCGCATTTAGCACTTTCCTGCCCGTTATTTCCTCTCGATAGCTTTTACAGCCCGTCCGCCACCCTCGTCCGGTCGATTGCCTGAAAAAAAGTCCACGACCTTTCCGACTTCCGGCGATTTCTCCGCAAGAAAGGGCGAATAGGTTGTAGCCTGGCCTGATATTCACCCTTTCCCCTTGGCTGGAATTCCACGGGAATTCAATTAGCCCCCTTTTTCTCGGGCAATTTCACAAAACCGTAGCACCTTCGGTAACCCGTAACGTTCGAAATTCGAGGAAACGAAGCGGCAGCTACGAACTCGATACAATTCGCGGCGCTCACGAAGTTTCTATTCCCCGTCGAAGAAAACGGTGGCCACGGGTTTAATTGCGTCGAGACGATTTAATCGTTCGACTGTGTCAGTATTCGGCTCCGCGCGAGCCGGAGGATAAACAGAAACGCGGGAACCGCGTGAAGAGAGAAGAGGCGGATGGTTTTCTCCCCTTTATCCCGAGATGATTCACCGATCACGCGAAATTATAGTGGACGAGGTTTCAGGAAACGTCGACCTCGAGCTCATCGCGTCCACCGTTTCGTATTCGTTCAACGCGAACGCGCGCCTGCATATTTCTATCATTCCGCGCTCCTCGTCGCCCGTTTATTTCGCCCCATTCAACCCTCTATCTCGCATCTTTCGCCCCCGCGCTCGTGCACTGCGATATAAACGACGCGTCCCACTATCTGCCTTCAGTCAAGCTGAAAACGAGCCGGGACGACAGGCGGAAGATCAGCTTCGTTGTTTGCACCCCCGACGTTTAAGGAATATTTCTTATGGGAGTCGCGAGTTTCGTGGAAAACCAGAGGCCCCTTTCACTGAGAATCTAACGTCGTCCCTCAAACACCGCACGTACTATCGCATTATTTTAAGATCAGCTTGAAACCCGCCATCCAACTGTCTCTTCTTAGACTTAAAGGACTCAAGAAATACGAGCGCACCCACATTACGAAAAATAATTCGCGGATATCAATTGCTCCCTTAAAATGGATCACTGAATATCGCATCAGCGCTATTCAAATGGATCGCAGGAAAAATCGCGCAGTTTCGAATGGTCTTTGAGCCAGCAATCTCATATGTCCCGAAGCGTCGCACACTCTAGATCCTCCCTTTATTACGCCCCCATCGTCGCTTCCCTTATTCTCTCTGTTGCATCGGACCAGAAGCCTATAGGTATATTTCCATATTCCTTTAGTGCCGAACCTCCGCTGCCGCCGATATAGTCGATTCAACGGTCGAGTCAACTATCCATCCCCCTGCACAGCCCTTCGACACAGCCTTCCTCCGAATGGCAATAGGAGCAGTGAATATCAAAGACAAATGCTCGGCTTTGATTTTCCTCCGCGAGTAATTGCGACGCCGCGGCGTATAATGATCGCCGCGGTAAATAACGAGATCCAATGAACAATGGCGCTGCCACGAAATTACTGGAGACTTGTTCGAATGGCACGAGGAAGCCCTCAGGGCCGTGCAGAGACAAGGCGGCTGAGAACTATTTAATGGTCGTCGCGCGCACAAACGGCGCGCCGGGCATCCATAACGCTACTGCCTTCAAAACTCACTGATATTAGAGCGGATGCTTGTCCGCGGCGTACAACGCGGCCCACCGGGTATGCAAATACGTGCGATTTAATAGGGAAGCTTCTATGCGCGCATGCAGGTCGCCGTAACGACCTTAGACGCGTGAAAGGGCTCGGTTTACAGGCTCGGGACTCCCTGGAATCGATTTGCCGGTGGAAATTGAGAAAGTACCGGCAGCCAGTCCCTTCCTGGCCGCACAAAGCGTCAGCTTCCGTAATCCGAAGCTCGTGAAACTGACAGCTATAAGCGAATCGCGGCGACGAGCGATAATTAGAGAGAAGGTTTTTCAATCGTTTTCCCCCGTTTTCTTCGCGGCACATTTGACGATCGGCTGAACGCCCACGAAGCTGGTAAATTCTCCCTTTCTGTAGTCATTAAGGGAGCGTGCTGGTGGAGCACGAAGTGGCTGCGCCCCGCGCGCCCACCGCGGGAGCAAACGTTGATTCTTGGATTTTAAAACACGACCCCCTCGGTAAAATCGATCCTATATAAATGCAAATACGGCCAAGGGTGGGAATTAAAGGTCCTAACGAGATGGCCCTGATCGAAGATAGAAGAACGGCGAGGTCGATTCAATTTCCCAGACGTTGAATTGCAGCGAGCGGAATTACGTCGAAGCAGATGGACGAATCAATTGCAGCGCTCAAACTGGTAGAATGGTACCGAAACGTTGACTAGCCGGATTATTCCTCTTTCGGAGGAAGTTACGCTGGCGGGCTTTACGCAGCAGCCAATAGCAAATAATTGCACGTGGGAGAGGAAGTTTTATCAAAAATCATGCACTGGCGAATTAAATAGAAAGGCAAATATATTCTTTCGCTGCACTAGCAACGTTTCAAAAACACGCGATTTCAATTATACCATTATCATTGAGAATAACCGATTGTCCATGCGTAAACACTGGAACGCAGCAGTGCAGCGGAACTCGTGGCGATATTATAAATATCCCGTTAAACCGAATTACCTAAAGAACAGTGAGACGGGGAGAAATTCGTACATGCGTGCTTATCGCGGAAAATTTTCGCGGAAAAGTAGAACCGAAGCCGCTTCAGTTAGTATCCTGTTTGGCGGGAGCTGAAAGTCTCTGGACCAGCCGCGATAAGAGAAGCTTCTTAATGTCAAATCGATGGTGGGGAACAGTCGAGAAAGTTGCCAGAGAGTCGGTTAAAGAAAGCACCAACCCCTCTGCGCGATGGCATCTTGCCACGACGTTCCGTGGCCTTGAATCTTTTGCCATTGCCCGGTTGGACCACTTACGGTGTTTCGAAGGTGAGCATTCGATAGTGATAAGGAAAAAATGACAAGGAAGACGGTAGCCGACTGCGAGATACTTATAATTAAAGGAATTGGCCTGTTCAGATAAAGTGGCTTCATTCGAAAGTACATACATAGGTCCCATTCAGGCGCGCAGCTATTCACGAGGTACGCGACGTCGAAAGCAGAAATTGCCTAAAGTACCTTCATTAGCTCTCTCTCTCTCTCCCTCTGAGACGGCACACATTTGTCGCTTAAGCGCCTCGATATTATCTTTCAGCGTCAGACCAGTTGGAAATGGGATGGGACATATTGGCAAGCATCTACGCTTAAGTGCGTGCGAGTAGTGATGGGACCAAGTACGTAGCAGGACGGAAACGGTACTCGTAAATACTGCGTTAAAGAAGCTGTTGAATTTCAGAACCTGGCTGAACGATAAGTCCACCATATATATTCCATCAGAAACACATTTTTGTGGCTAGTACGTAGGTCTACCGAAAGAAACTTGGTTTTAGAAATGATTGCCATTCACGAGTATGCTTGATTCCACTGCTAGTTTGAAGGTAGCCACGGTAACATCTGCGAGACCATATGGAATCCTTCAAAGGATCCAACCGAGTCGCTTAATTAATTCGGGGACTTTCATAGCTAAGTAGTTCCAAGAGTAAATCGTGGCGTAAAAATGCCGCAATGGGTAAAGGAACTTGCGGTTGAATGTTTGCAAGAAAATGGAAAGTTACATTTAGCCCCCGTCCCGCGCTGGGCCTCGATTACCGGAATAAAATGATAAATGATGATTGCGAGGCTCTTCCGCGTAACCGGTCATGAAATTCATAAAACACGTGACACGCTGTACCGTAACGACGCCCATTTGTTACCCACTGCGCCGTCCATTTTTTCGAACATTTCACGGGCCAAGGAGACCGCACGCCTCGCGGTCCGCATGCAGCGAAGCGCCGGTCGGATTTACTTTATTCGACGAAATTACCCTTTCCGCGGTCTGCCCGCGGGAGGAAAACATCGACGTCAAGAATTTAGTACCGCACATATTACAAGCGGAAGCACCCCGGTCCGAGGCTTCTTGTTGGAGTCACGTTTAATTAAAGTCCTCCCCGTGATTCGCTTGAATTCGCAAAAGTGCAATTTATACAGCTACACGGCCGTCCGCGAATTTTAATAACATTCCCCGTTCCTATGGTCGCCGTTTAATGTACTTTGCTGCAAAACCATTCCTTTTCGAATTTATATTTGCGCGCCGACGGGAACGCTCGCGCAAGACACATATGTGTATGAAAGCTGGTCTGATTATATTCCCCGCCTACGATCCGGTTCGTTTCGATCAGCGTCGATTGCCGCGAAGTAACGTTTCTGGCGTGTCGACGAAAACCCTCAGTTTTCTACTTTAGAAGCACTTGGTCCGTTTCGTTGACCATCGACCCTTCAATTATCGACTTCGCGTCCGAACCACGGCCACTGAAGTTTTCTAAGAGACAGGGACGTCGATGGGAATCCGTGGCCTTGCCTGCTACCACCTACGTCCCGCTACATTCCTCTCTGTCTCAGACAGCCTTTTCCACCGAGGGGCACAGTCTAGTATTGCTTTGCCGATCGTCGTTTTTTTTCCTAAACTCTATTACCTGAAATTCTATCCGCGCCTTCCACCTCGCGCGAAACGATCTGCTCGCCGAGGAATCCCCGTAGGTATCGCGAGGGCTCGTTACGATTCAATTACATCAGCCCGCATAGACTCGCGTGTCGGCTTAATGCTTTCTCGCTTCGAACAATTAAATCAACGAACTAATAAGAGCAAGGCGTGCCCGACTTCGCGGGAATCCGCGCTACGCCTCGATGGCTAAAGCAAAGTTCCAGGCCGCGGCTCCGCAAGCTTCAGGAATTTTTAATAACAGGGTCGGGACAGCGGGCAAACAGCAGTCGAACGGCGACAACTTTCCGACGCGCTATTACAAATTGTCACGGGATCGTGCCCCGAATGAAATTGATCCCTGAGCCTGTTTACAGAAAGTTACGCCGGCAATAGTTATTGCGTTCGCGCCCGGGGCCTTCTGCCCGTATTAATTGCATTTGCTCCATTGTTCCAAAGTGGTTCTGATCCCGCTGGCCTATTCAACCTGCCGCGTACGTGCCCAGCCAAGTTTCTGCTTCTTCGGAACCTATTTATTCAAATTAAACGCCGGCGAAACTTCGTCGCCGCGCGATACAGGTCGAGCCTAAAGGGGCGATCTCCTTTGGCTGCAACTTTGGGGAGGGGGCAGGGAATGAATTTCCTGCGTGGAAACTTCTCCCGGGCAGAGTGGAAAAGTCCGCGAGCGCCGTTTGATTGCTGCGAGAATTTATGCGGCCGGGGAAACCGCGGCGTATTAAAAATATAACGCAGAACAAACACGCAGCGCATCGAGAATTTCCGCGGAAACCGCGGTCTATGTTTTCCTTTCATTTTCAGTCGAAAGAAAACATCGATTTTTCAGTCGCCGATGTAACTGTGCGACAAAACCGGAGATACAGATTCACCGAGGACCGTTTTTTTTCCTCGTGCGATTCGAGAACGATCGAGGGGTGCTCCAGGGGTTACGTATATACTCGCGGTGTGTTAGCTGAAGCACTGTACAGTATCGGAAATCCAGCGTATTTCCACTGGCCCCGTTGCCCGTGGTAAGGAAAATTCGCAATCGCTCTTAAGGGGACCCTGCGGTCAAAACGCTTCAAAAATATGTGATCTTTATGAATTTTTTACAAGAAGAAGTTTTTCGTATTTATTGATACACTTGTTTGGATACAAAAAAAATATTTTTCTCCAGGTTTTCGGTCTTGATGCATTTTGAACTGTTGCTGAAGACAAGTTTGAAAATAATGCACGAATTGAAAGATACGAGGTGTTGGAAGATATGATTGATCTGTACTACTGGCGCGCGCAAAAGGCACTCTGCGAGAGCAAGGGGAGCAGATCGTCTATGGTCAGGCGCGGCTTTGAAACCGCTGGCTGAACTATATCTCCCCGTAACTTTACACACGTGTATTATTTTAAAAGCTGTGTCGAGTTAAAAGTTATCCCAGTTGGTACGAACTCGCGAACCGTGTACAATATCTTGCTGCGACTTCATTCACAGTTTAAACTGCATCTTAAAATTGCAGTTATACTTTCCTTGATCGGAAGAAGCCACAAGTCTTCTAATTTCCATGTTACATGAAAGGCCTCTTCGAACTGTGAAATTTAATAGTAATGCGTGGAAAAGGAAGCCTCGATCGATCAATGAACTTTACCTCGCCCGAGTGGCGCGGGAAATATTGCGCTCCAATCGTACTTTCACGACGATAAGAAGCCTCGATAGGAATAAGGCATGATTAAAAAGTAATCTTCCGGGGTATTTAACAGTTCTAAATCTTCTTCTCGCGCGTAATCATTTCGCGGAGCAATTTAAGCTGCCCCTCGTTCCTGTAATTCCTCTCTGATTAAGGTACTGCAAGTTCGGATGAATTTACAGGAATGAGAGGTAAGTTTGCAATGTATGCAAATGAACGCCATGAGAAATAGCGGTGGAAGGGAAGCTTTTCTTCTTAATAAACCGTCTGCTGTATAATGATCCGCCGCGCCGGCGATGGATATAATAAAGTTATTTATACGTGCAAAATGCGCGCGCCTGGCGAAAAGTAAAAAAGGAGGGAAGTGGCAGATAACTTTCAGTCAAGATTTGTTTTAACTCCGAGGTATAAATTAAGGTGCTCCCTCTTCTGCCAGCGTTTATTATCTCTATCGCGAGGAACGCGCGATTTCTCGGTTCGCTCGAGACAAGTGGCTAATCAGATCCCCTGTCCCTAGGAAAAATTTATTTCCCTCCAGGTAAGATACCGTTCGGTTCGTCCTGGTTTTTTTTTTAAATAACCTAGGAGTACAGGCGCGCCGAGGGAGCAGAAGTACGCGCACAAAACGAGGCGAAAGCGGGCGATAAAATTCTATTCATCGGCGAGCAAGACGGTCGTTAATTAGAGCACGGAGGAGCGTGTTGCTGTCAAGCTCGATCAGCTGGAATATATCCTGTTAGCGTCCATCTATCGATATCAGGCAAATCTGACTGGGTATAGTTTCAATCCCGGACAAAGCCTCGTTTCGCGCTAATCGATCGTGTAATCTACGAATACCTTCTCCTAGTTTCACAAGCGCTTGCAGTGGAGCAGCCGTGAGAGGAACGGGGCGTTTCTTGGCGAAACTTCGATGATACCCCTCGACCTGGGCAAATGAGCCTAAACAATGAACTGTTACCCTACACCAAAGCCAAAGTTCAAGACATCTTATGGTAACGCGCCAGTGCAATATAATCGCGTTCGTTTGACTCGCAAAGCTTCCTGCTACGCTTGTAAATGAAATACAACGTTACTGCATCACCAACTTTCCTTAAAGATCGAGTGGTTCAAGCAGATGAAACCCAGCTTGAATAATCCCCGATTCAAGACAACAGTCAGGAGATATTCCACGTTGAAATACTTGGAGTCACTTCCGTATATTAACCACTCCGGATTTAGAGTTTATTTGAAAAAAAAATGGAACAGAAGACACTACTTCCCTAGAGACTTATCAGGGTCGATAGCTCCCAAAAGAATCCATAATTTCAATCCCGCGAATCCGATAAAATCGAAGGGCAAACTAGCAGCGAATGGAATCGAAACTTAGCCCACGACGATCGGCCGGGACGTCGTTAAAACTATGGAGTTATCGGCGCCGCTCCCCTCGGCGAACTTCTACTTGTTGAAAACGGCGCTTGTTAAGTATCCAAGTGGTGGCTTGGAATTAACATTATTCCCCCTTGCTTCCGGCCGAATAAACGGACGCGCTCCCGTCGCCACTCTATAAAGTACAATGCTGCGCCCCGTGGGTATTGAACGCCTTATTTAGCACCGATGGAATTAAGGTAATCCCATTCCCAGCGAGTTTATGGTTACATTATGGTCCCGTTGCACGGCCGGTGGAAGTGGCGCGGATTCGCAGGGCCATTTCGCCCCGACGACAGCCCGTCGCTCGCCAACTTTTTGTCGCCACGCGGACGCGATTTCGTAATTAAAATTCCCCGCGATCGGGCTGACGGACGCTGGCCGGCCATTACTCACGCCCCGTTCGTTTTTTCCGAAGTGTTTTCAGGGGGCTGAAATATTCCGCGTCAAGTCCGCCAAGTATCGGCCGAGCTTCGACGGAAAAAAGGCCTGCACTTCGGCCAACTTTCCCGTGACGCGTTTTCACCCCCCCATAAAACTGTCGCTGCTCGCGCGTTGCAACCATTAACTGTGCAAAATGAGAGAGAGAGAGGAGGGAAAGGACAAGCGATGCGGGACTAAGTGTATTAAAACAAGTCGACCGCCGATGGAAATTATACACGGCTCCGTGCCTCGGGGCAGTCATGGATTTTTTCGAGAGGCGAAACCGAGATGAAAAATCACCCGTCGTTGTACGCTTTGATCCACTCGGCGACAAAAGCCTGTCACACGCTCGAATTCGCCGTGAAGTTTTAAAGGCACCGCTGTTCAGTCATGTGGAGATTAATTTACCTAGCTGACTGGGAATTTCGATGATATCACTAAGTAGTTTACACCCATTTTGCCAAGCAGATATTTAAAATATCGTAATAGAAATGTAGAAATGAGAAACTGGGCCCATTGTTGCGATTTCGATTTTTCCCAGATGATTAAATGAATTTTCGATTCCAATTTCTTTTTTCACATATTTCCATCGATTTCACCCGAACGACTGAACGGATTTTTTGGTGATTCAATTATCTCTAAATTGGTATAATTTTCAACCATATCGGTCATTCGCAACACGAGATATTCGCAATTAAGCGGGACCACCTTTTTGACAGACAGGTACAAAATTCACCTGTCGATATCTCAAATATATCCATAGAAATTTTTTTAAACCTTATTTTCGGAATCAGCGGGCCATTTTACATAAGAGAAAAATAGTGGCATCCGCTGCGCAAAATATTTTTTATTTTGTAACTAGCATATTAGAATTATACTCTCGATCGATAACTCTTACAAAATGACCAATGGCAGTCCAAACCCAGTTCTCAATACCTCTTCGAAGGAGGAAGGACACCCTCAACCCCTCTATCCCCCATCCAAAGGGCATACTTCATGACGAGCCTACAAAACTTTGCCTCTGTGTTTCCAAATATAAAAGATTCGCACGAGGGGTGGAAACAATTTACTATCTCCCGTCGCTAAACGGAAACATAGCCCGGCCCGCGAACAAAGAAATCGCTAGCTTGAAACGCGTGTCGGCGATAATTAACCACTAATTAAGCGAGCTTCTCGTCGAACAGAAAACATATCGCGCTGGTTATGAACCCGTGGCAGACGGGGACGCTCGCCCAATAAACACGAGCGTGCAATTGCGGAAGCGTTTGGGGTTAACGTTTGAATCCCAGCGAGCCGCGCGGAATCCTGTCTAGGTCAGGGTAGACTTTGAAGGAGCCTCTTAAAGCCAGCAGCGCGGCGCACTCGAAGAAACAACTTTCGAATCTCGAGTGACATCTTTACAGCGGCAGCCACTTGAATGCGCGGCCCATAATTAAGGCTAGGGGATAACGAAGTTATCATCAAGGCCCGTCATTCGTACTCCAGCCAGCGCGTCCCCCTCGGACCGTGTGTGCTCTTTAAGGGTGGCGCGAATTAAGAATGGACGACGGGGCCGGGACGAGCTAAAGGACTTCCCTGCCTCCGGCAACCCTGTGTGAAAGCTTGATCTCTGAAACGTGCACGTAGGTCTCCCTGGAATTCTATTCGGCTTACAGGCGCGTATTCACCGATTCATTAATGATAAGTCACAGTTGCTAAAGCTTTTCACAGAGTTATCGTAATACTATAGTCTTTTCGAACAATACAGGGGATCTTCTACGTTTCACTTCACTTCGAACGCGGGCCAGTGATTACTCTTATAATTGACGCAACCGAATTCGTAAATCTCCCTTCTCTCGCCTACCACTTCCTCCAGGTAGGCGTCCAGGTATCGGTACGCCAGGTCCTGCTCGAAGGTGAGCCACTTTTCCTTGGGCAGGTGGATTTTCAGGAAGTCTAATTGAGCCGCTCGTATGATCCTGTAAATTCCAGAATGCCGGAGCCACTCGCGGGTTACATAGTTCGTCGGTGGGCTCGCAACTTCCCAGCAAATATGCGAATCAACGCGAATATTGCCGCGGGGATGCCGTGTGGAAATACGTCAACAAATTGCCGGCGATTAGCGGGCGGGAATATTTAAGCGGATACCTGAAAGTTCTCGCGTCTAGTACGTCAGTGGGCAACCTACGGAGCGCTTCCTTCACTACCAAATTCTCTTCGTCCAACAAATCGTGACTGTACAATCCGTATCTGTTGAAGCCCGACCAGTTGTACGCGAATTTTCTTAGGGCGAAATGGAATCCATCCCGTTGATTTCTGGCAGCTGGATTTCCTTTGATCGAGCCCTTGGGCATTTTCACCATCGAGAAGAGCCTCGACATCGCGAGAGATTGGAGCGGTGGAACTTAACCTCCGATAAAATTGACACAGACGGAACAATTAAGGGAGCGATCGTCGCCTGTCTCTCGATCGTATCGAGTGGGGTCACTTTTCAGCCGTCAGAACCATCAAAGTTTCGCGAACGATTATGACTTCTGCATTGACTTTATCCGAGTTTGCGACTAATGACGAACGGACTTTGCGAATTGGTCGACTCTAAATTTTGCAATGGTTATTATACTAGCGCGATCCAAAGTCTCGCGAGAATTTGCCGGAGTTTCAGCTGTCATTACGAGAGAATGCTCCTCCCGCCCCTCTGTTTTTCTTCCCTTACGCTGTTACGCTAGGACCGTTCTACTGTTCAGCGAACACCAGGACTGTCCGAGAAGATTGTCAGGGGAAAAAATTAGAACGAAGTGATCCGAACCGAGCTCATGGAAAGCGCTGCGATGGTCGTCGATCAACTTTCGCCAACTTTTGCGCGCGATTATCCGGAGGAAAGCTTAACTCTGTTTAAAATTCAACTTCTAGAGTCTCGCTGGATCGGTGATACGTCTATTACGCCGTAAACTCCTCCCTGCTTTCTTAAAGCGAAACGAAATGCTTCGGAGGAGCTGTAATACTTTGTGTTTGGAGGCAACTTGTCTCTTTTCTTTAGCGCGCGAAGCGTTAGGTAGCAATTTCAGATTATGTAGGATGCAGGAAACTCGGTAATGAAACTTTCCCCGATTCCTTCCTCATTTCATGTCAAATTTATTCCATATCTCTTGCGAAACTTGTCAGCAACTAACTGCAGGGAAGCGAAGTTCAATGTTCAACACATTAGTGACTGCGCAACTTTATTCGCATGGTTCCCAACGACCAGGAATCAGAGGTGCCGATAATTAAACGCTTTCAGTAGTATAGTCAATGCTAGGTCAGTCGTTCCGTCTAATACCAACTGCGAGACTAGCGCTAAAGATTAGAATGCAGCAGTGAAATGTGAACGGGGGCGAACCAGGCGAGCGGCACACGTTAAAACGAGTAGTCGGGTAATTATTCTCACAGAGTTTTCCACGATTTATGCGAGAGTTCGGGCCGTGGGGAGCGTCGATGGTGCGCGTGTACGGCGCGTTTCCTTTGGAAGATCAGCCGCGCGTACACTTACAGCGGCGCATTACACGTAACGGAGGGACACAGGGTGGAAGAGGATTTATGTCGGCGGGTCCGTTGGTAACGTGCCACTGGCAGAGGGTGACCACCCCCCTGTCGTTCGCCGTGCTACGCGAGTTTCCGTATCTGTTCGTCGTAGGAACGTGCACGCGCGTGCCTCTTCGACGATCGGACTTCTTCTACGGGCGGAAAGTCCGAGTTTACAAGCGGTTGATACAATCCTAGTCGCGGACACCGTTATTTTTCCAGCCCGGTCCCTCATTTTTCGTTCCGCCGGCCGTCTGCCGGGTACTAGTGCCACCGACGTAATTCATACATGTCGGGGCGAACATGCATGCAATTTACAGGATGTTCAGAAACCCGCCGTAGAGCGTCCCGTTGGTTTCGAACGGAAGGGACCCCATTTCTTTGGCAACGTCGACGACGCTCCCGATGCGACTGCTGCGAATTTTCGACGGCGGTAACGCGTGGCATCTGTGGAAAGAAGAACGCCGTGGAAAATCGTTTCTCATCGTTTACAATCGGCAACCCTGCTGGCACTTGGTGTGCGTGAAAAAGTCGACGAGGAAAATTGTTCGACTTCAGTGAAGGGATTGGGTGCTGAAGGGTGCTAATATGATGCTGCGAAGACGGTACAGGCTGATGGAAAAACGTGCTGATGGAGGAGCGTGTAGAAAGGGGTGCCGGGATTTTTGTAGTCAACTTAGATCCCATTGTTGGGTTATTATTTAAGTAAGTGATGAAATGAGATTTTTCTACTTACAAAACTTAATTACAAAACAAAACTTTTCTACTTACAAATCTGTTACACGTACACGGCGGAATGCTTTTCTAATAAAAGATGTGTCTTTTTTTTACTACAGTTTCGCAAGAAAAATGGTCGCAGAAAATATTTAAAAAAAGTATTCTAACGCTTGAAGTTTCTAGTTTTCGAATCGAGGACTTAAATTTTTTATCCGTTATGATATTGTTTTATCAAGATGAACCGCAGGAAACGAAGTCTCAAAATGCTAACTTTCTTTCGAAAGTACATGTGGAGACGAGCAATTTAAGCCCTCGAACGTTCGTCTACGTTTCGTCAAATTTTTGACCCGAAGGTGATCCGGTTGACGTGAATGAGTCATATATAACGTATGGGTACGTGGTGCAGAATTAGGGGACTTGCACAGAGCACCAAAAGGGGCTTTGCCGGTCCGAAACGGTAATAAAATTTTTGAAATTTTTTAATTTTAAAAATACAGTATGTCTGGGGACTTTCGATATTGCTGATTACGAATCTGTAGTCAGATTGTAAAAATATTTGACCTACATGGCAATTTTACTGACCTAAACGAATGAACACATACCAAAATTCAGAGAACTTTCTTTTAGCGTTAAAGTTTTTGTATCATATTTTCTTTTTTGTTACTTTTCTCTTTTTTCCCATGTTGTTATTTATTATTTTTGGTATTTTTCTGTTGTTTCGGAAAGTATTTTATTTTATTTTAGCGTATTTTTTGTGTTCTTTGGAACAGAACGAATTTATAGTCGAACATATGTACAAACGCAGTCGAGCGCTAACACACACATACGTATTTATACTTTCAATGGTGTTTGAATAGTGTGCTTACTCAAAGCCCCAAAAAGACGCTTTGCCGGTCCCTTAAAGGTTAAAAAACGTTTTCGAATTGCTGCATGTGTGAGAGTGCTATGTGTAGCGTGTGATGTTGTATTCTGTGGTGTTTCGATATGTGATGTTGTAATGTATGATGACGGCAATGGTGATGGTAATGGTGTTGAGAATGATATAGAAATGGTGTTATGGGTCGTATAAAAGAATGCAAAGAACTACTTTACACTTTATTTATTATTTCCAACCATTTCGGTGATACACTATATCCAGTTCTCCTGGATGGTAAATATACAAATGAGACACAAAATATAATTGAAAGGTGAATACACACTATTATTATTAATATATTCATGGGGGTGCAACTTTTCGGACTGATTGAAGCAGAGGACTCCAAATCGTTCTTGTTCGAAGCTGCACTCCACGGAATACTATTTCCCATATTCTGCTCGCATGCAAGCTCGCTCTTCTTACTCTCCTCTCTACATTCACGTCTCCCTTGTTCCATCTGTAAAATAACCAATTTCACATTGAATCACATGGCATATAGATTGTCCCAATATAACCGATTCCAGCTACGGAATTTTCGGCACAGTACCATTCCCTGATACCATTCTACAGTAAATTAAAAAACCTGCATAGAAGAACTTTTCTCTCAAATATGTTTCTATACCATCAATAGCTTCAAAGGTATTCTCCCGTTTCGATTTAAATAAAACACCCTGCTTATATTTTACGAACTACCTTCATGTTTATGTTCCCTAGAACCCCCCAAAATATGCCACATGCTTCTAAAAAAAATGCAAAGGAAATTCACGCAATCATAGGATTGAACGTTTTAACAAGCACGGTTCTAAGACAAGAACTTCAGGTGTCCACCTCTCGAATGCTACCCTCGTACCATCCACATTTTCCGCGAGAAATGAATCACCGAAGGTCCAGCTGAGGTTCTCCAGTAAATCTCCAGCAGCAGAAGTGAGCTTCGGTCACGTTTACGCGGATTCCACATATTCCAAGGTAAGCGTTTCAACTTTTTTTTACAAACGCCTATCCTCGGCTTTAAGGGAGAACCGATAAAACTGTACGTAAAAGTATCAGCGATTGGATCGACGGCTCTGGTCGGGGGAATTAAGCAATTTCCGTGCCTCCTCGACGCATCGATTTGCAAGGAGGGGTTCGGGGTCGGCGCTTGCCCTTTTACGAGCTTACCCAGTATCTTCTCGCGTCTTGATTTTTCCCCCAGTCTACGGGGCAAAGTAATTTGAGAGCACCGCGCGATGCTCTCTCCAGGAGACACTGTGATCTTGGAATTAGACTTTCCAGCTCCGTTCTAGCAGGAGTTACGACTCGACCGTGGGCGAATAAACCAGGGAAGCGTGGATCATCCGTGGAAAATACTCCGCGTCGCACGAGAAGCAAATATGCTCGCAGGATTTTCCATAGACCCGCGACGTTCATCGTCGTTCACGGGGGCCGTTACCTTTTTCCTCCTGGACTGCGCGAATATTCGCAAATATTTTTAACAAGGGAGCAAACATATTTCCACTTCGCGGCGTCCCCGTGTTTTCGCGCTGATCGTCGCGACAGTAATTAAATAGACTCGCAATTTCCTGTTATTAATCGATCCCGTTTAATTTAATTCGCTGCTCGACGGCAAGAATCGTCAGAAATTAATTCGATTACCAGAAGTTAGCAGCGGCAATGAGCTGGATATTAATGCGTAACGGATTTGCTCGTCAAATATGCACTGCGTGGCAGGGCATGAGTAATTAAGCAACAGAAACCGTCCCGCGAATTATCCAGCATTGCTTCAACTTTAACCAGCCACGCGAACTATTGTTTGCCATTCGTTCGCGCGCCCATCTGCCCGTCGATCATCAATCCTGATCAAAAGACCCGTTCACGTGGCGGGATTCATCGGCCCCGCTGGCCACACTTTTCGCGACATTTTCCGTCCGATCGTCGAGAAATCTCGCTTCGACGGGCGACGAGCCGTGTAATAACCAGACAATTCTCTTTCCCAACCCTCGATTCTATCCACCGCGATACCTTTTTCGCGAAAACATCCCCCCAGGCTCCCTTGGTTTTATCTCGAAACCATTCCTGTTCCGGAGCTAGCTTAGACTCGACAGTTCTCGATACCCTTTTCCCACGAACGAGTTCCTCGATCCACCCTGGACAGTTTACTTATTCGAGGAGGATTAAGACGATACAAGCGTCTATCAAACTACCAATTCTATCCGTCGAACCCTTATTTCAGTGTAAGAATATATACACTCGGCCGTTACTTTATCAAAGGTGCAAAAGGAAAGAAAGACCTAATGGAGAAGCTATCTGTGTGATCTCACCTGAAATTGAGAGTAGATCACTGCCTTCCCACGTCGACGCTTACAGACAACGGCCCCAGCTTCACTGCCCTGTGGATTCCAGCTCCGCTAGACTCCAAATTCTCTCTCGCATTGCCCACCACGCCTCTTCCATGATCGAACAATCTTCCGGGTAGCCTGCCGTTACCCTGATCCACCTCAGAGTGCGTAGGCCATGGCACCGCGAGTCTGTCCAGCACGAAGTTAACGATCCTCCTAATGGGTTGACCTGGCAGCCCGAATCTGAAGTCCTCCCGGGGCCCGTTTCGCAACAGTCCAGGAATATTCAGCGAGTGCTGATTGCTGAAGATGGTCCTGTAGCTGATGGGGTCCTCCACTCGGCCCTGCAACGTTATCTGAAAGCCAGGCTCGCGAGAGTTCCCTTCGGCATTGTTGATCGAAGCAGCGTCTCCTTGCTCGGCCGAGTGCGCCGTGGAACGTTGACTTTCGCCGCGATCCGCCGTGGGAAACGAAGGGGGAGGCTCAGCTCGCGGATCAGGGCTAAGTTTGCCGTTTGGATTGAAGGGTTGCTTCGTGAATCCGGAATCGATCCCGAGCGTGCCGCGTCGATCCTTGTCTCCTCCCGTCTCCAACGCGACCACCGATCGTCGATTCAATTTTCGAAGGCCCGCTGACCTATTTCCCTCGCCATTCCGCTCCGAGCCTACAGCTTCTGATCCCAAGTAGACGTCCAACGGAAGCTTCTCCCCTAAATCCTCGTTCGTGGCACGGGGAATCTGCGAAACCTGGGGAGAAGTTCGGTCGTTTCTTTGGTTACAGGTGTACAGTCGTTTCCAGGCGAGTGACGTTTAAATGGGAAGAAAGGGGAAGCAAAGGGGAGAAAGTAATTAGCTCGTATTGTCGTTGAAACGGAGTTACCCGGTCGACGTTTTTCCGCGGGACTGCTGCAAGTTCGTCAAAGAAGCCTCTGTAAACCGTGTTAACAGCTTGGTCCTTCGATGTAATTACTCCGCCATAGAGGAGAGGATTCTCTTGGCTCGGATTCAGCTCTTTGGGCTTGCCATGCGCGCCATCGTGAATCGTCTGCCGGTCGCAGGCGGCTCTTGGTAAGACGCAGGCAACGTAGAGCGTAGCGACGAGGAACGTATAAGATATCGGGCGTATCTTCATCGTGATCCCTCGATCTGGTACTTTCGATCGCGTCACTGGATGTCTAAGGTGTTCCCGTTAGGAGTCGCGTTTATATGGGCGATCCGGTAGCTATTTGGGGAGGGAATCATTGCGCAAACGATGAAACATCGAAGCTCGCAGCGTGATCGAACAGCAACCAATCGTTTACACAGTCTGCTCGTAATTTCTCGGCTGCGATCAAACAATGTATAAAAATCGCGCGAGTCACGGAGATGCGGATGGGCAGCTGGAATTTTGGGGAATCGACGGTGGCTGGCGATCAAGTCAAACACAGATGGGCCTGTCTGGCAAGTTAACTGACACCTCGAGGACATTTCCGCGAGGAGACGTTCGGCGGCAGTCGAAGCTGGGATTCGACGAGAGCTACGAAAATATTTTGAAACGTTTTCCGTATGAAATATTCTCACAGCGGCAGCAGGATTTCTGGCAGATCGAGCATCGGCTTTGCCCCCAGCCGCGGCACGCGCTCGTATCGACGAGAACGGTATAACTTTCCCGGGGGAAAGGCCAAAACTTTCCACCAACTATCGTCGTTTGTCATGCAACTTTTCTGCTTCCTCTTTCGCCTGGGCCGAGGTATTCGCAAAATTCTCGCGGAAACTTTATCGTTTCCCGATCATAACGCGTCGTACTTGTCTCTGACCCTCCGCGCGAGCTGCAACTATTGAACAGCCACGTTGAACGCGAGGATTCCAAGTGATATTACAATTTCCCGATTTCCCATATCCCCAAACAATCTAACAATTCCGTCTGCAAATATCCACCTAATTTGCCCCGTCCCCTCCCAATTAGCGTCCTTATCTCGATAACCACGATGCAAACAGAGGGCCCCCATTTCGCGTCAGCGTGTTCGACCCTTTCAATCAAACTCCCTTGTACCTCCTGATTGCGATTCTTTCACGAATTCCAAGGAAACTCGCGTTCACCCCATCGAGAAGGCGACGTTAGGATCGTGCCGGTTGCTCGCGACCCAACACGTACAACCCCGGGGATCAGCCCCTCGTTCAGACGAGCTAATTGTGAGCGAACCTTAGCACGTCGCGTGGCCTGTTGCATTCTAATGAAATGTCGCGTAGGTTCCTCCGCTCCGGCGTCTTCGATAGTGAAAAGAACGGAGCACAAAGCAGCCGCCTAGCTGGCAGAAATTCTCCGTTTCTCGCGCTATATCGCACCGCCGTCCATTCATAACAGTTAAATAGAGTCGAACGGAAGATCGAGTCATTCCCGATTGATTCCTCGCGCGGAGTTTCCGCGGGAACACGGTTCGCGTCTCACGAACAATACACGCACCTAAGAACGTGCCCGACTGCCTCGCAAATGGAAATGCAATCGGAAGTTTCGAGCTGTACGTGTGCACGGGGTCGCGATATTTCGGTCAGCAATTACTGGCACCGGAAATGGGACGGGAGGCCATCGCGTGCCCGTGGCGAATGGGGCGCGCAGGGAAATCGATGTTAGTTGCAGTGAATTTGATTCATTAACCATCTTCAGAATAAACGAGAGTACGGCAGATTGCATGTAAAACGAAATTATCGCGTTGCGAAATCATTGTCTTGTTAGCTTTACTCGGGAAATTCAGGTGGGGGTGATTGAAACCCCATTGCAGATTCAGGACTGTAATCTTTATTGTGCTTTATTTTTATCGAAATTGTGAGCAACTTCTTCATGAAGAAATTATTGTCGTTAAAAGATCGATGCTGGTAGCGTTGAGAACTATACAGATTCCTGTGCTTTTCGGTATTCGAAGACGCTTCCACGCTCGATGAATCCTTGCGCGCTTCTTTGCGCTGACGCAACCCTTGCGCCGGGTTCGCCGTAACCACCGCCACCAGGAGTCTCCAGGATAAACGTATCCTGTGTAGAAAATCGTTATATCATCTCGTTTTGTCTGCAGCCCAAGGAAAATTGTACAAATTATAGGAAGATCGTAGCCTCCGTCTTTCGATAACTCCACAATAATACCGCGATATAAATTCTCAAGTTTTTACGCGAGGGTATGCGCGCAAGGCAGTTGCAAACGAGGGGATCGTATCCGTCGAGATAAAATGTTTACGAGAGGCAGCGTAAAACCCAAACGGTTTCCTTCTACTTCCGTCTTGCGCGGCTATTCGAAATCGACGTAGACGGCCGTTTATTTTTTGCACTTTATCGCGACGATTTTACAGCACTGCGTAAATTTTTACGCAATTCATACTTGCGCCCCGGAGGATGGACGATACTTGCTGTTAAAAGAGATTGCGTTACTCGCGAGCCCCTTACCGCCGGACAAACTGGAACTGCGGTTTTCGGACCCAAATTGATCTTTCTACCGTCTGCCCTCTTCAAGGTGTTCCTTCCGCGTCCACCGGGAGACCCTCCCGCTAAACCGGGCGGACTGTGCACCCTTCTCTCCGTCAGTACTGACAGCATCATGGGTGCCCTGTGAAAGAAACACTCTAAGCTAGAAGTGACGGTGGAGAATAAATTCAGGAGCTTGCCAAAAGCTACCCTATGCACTTAAATCGTCCAGAGAAATTTTGATTCGGCTACCTGAAGGTGATTTCGCGGATAACGCCGTCGCCACCGCAGTGAGCACCTGAGCCACCACTTCCTGGACGAAGGGAGAATTTATTGAGAACAACAGGGTACCGGAGTTCCAGTATCTCTGGGTCAGTGATCCTGGTGTTGGTCATGTGGGTGTGCACTCCTCCTCTACCATCCCACGTAGGTCCCTGTTAAACCGTGGGCAATCTCATACGATAAATGAATCTTGTAGAAAAAAGGTTGAGCGGATTAGGGAGGGTGTCTTACAGCTCCGCTGCCGCCAGCGACAGTCTCGTAGTATCCCCATTCCTCTGTTCCCAGTGTCACGTTATTCATGCAGCCTTGCGATGCGGCGCACGCCCCGAAAGCTTGCAAAACAACGTCAACGACGCGTTGGGACGTAAGGACGTTGCCACCCACCACTGCAGCCTCCTCTGACGGGTCTAGGAGCGACCCCTTGGGAACAATCACCTTCACGGGCTTCAAGCAACCCTGGAATGGGTGAAAATGTGGAACGATGATCCATGAGATCGCACAGTCAATACAGATGGTGAATAAGGGTATAGATTCTTAGAGGTGTGTAGTGTTACCTGGTTCAAAGGAACGTCCCGACCAACGATGCACCTCAAGCAATAAATCAATGCAGAAAGGGTGATCGCCCGAGGTGCGTTGCAGTTTCCCCATACTTCGTACCCTGTCCCACTGCAGTTTCAATTGTTTATTGCTGTCCCTTATCAGTTCTCAGTTAGAGCGAGTAAGAAAAGCTTACGTGAAATCGCAGACTGCTTCGCCCTTCTCGATATCGATGCTCAGGAGGAATCTTATTGGGCTTCCATCGTCCATGTAGTCCACTGCAGCCGCAGTGGTGTTTCCGGTTTTCTCGAGCAGCTTTCTACCGACAGACTTCAGCATATCTCTCACTGCGACCTCCGCGTTGTGCTGGATGTGGCCCATGTAGGCTTGCACCACGTCGAGGTCGTATATGTCGATCAGTTCAGTCACCAATAGCGAGCCCTGCATCAAGCGTTAACAGATCCTTGGAATTAAATCAGGAGAATTGATAATCGATTCGTAACGCGGCCTACCCACTTTGTGATTAGCTGCGATCTGAGCTTTCAGATCGCTGAGATTGTCCGACAAGTTCCTGGTCCCAGAGCTGCCCGGAATCTTCCCCGGCGCCATTAACTCTTCCGTCAGTTCTTTCTCTCGAAACTCGCCTTCGTGCACCAACAGGAAGCTCTTGAAAGCAGCGCCTTCCTGTAGATAAATCATCCTTTTGAATCATAAATGATATCAGGGGCAATCTTTCCCTGAAGCACTTTTCACCTGAAGCAAAGTAGTCGAATGTGGCGGCATGGAGCCAGGCGTTATACCCCCGATGTCAGCGTGATGGCCTCTGCTGGCCACAAAGAACACTGGCTTCTCCACGTCCCTGTGGCAAAGTCATTCTACATTCACCCACCGTCAAATCGTCACTGGTTTGTTTACCGAAAGGGGCGAAAGAAATACTTGTAGAACACTGGAGTTATGACTGTGAGGTCTGGAAGATGCGATCCACCCGCTGAAGGGTGATTCGCGAGAATCACGTCGCCCCTCGTGAATTCCCCCTTGAACGCCTTCATCTGATACTGCACGGTCTCCTGCATAGCGCCCAGGTGAACGGGAATGTGGGGTGCGTTGGACACCAGACCTCCATCTGGGCCAAAAACCGCGCAGGAGAAGTCCAAGCGTTCTTTGATGTTGGTCGAGATAGAGGTTCTCTGAAGAATCCTTCAAGGACAGACTCTCGATTAACGAGGCCCTCTGAGGCAACCTTGCAAGGCTGTTAAATTAGTTATCGCTTCATCTACCTGCCCATCTGCTCGGCGATGCTCATGAACCGGTGGGAGAAGATGCTCAGCTGAATCGTATCTAAATCGGTCGTGACCTTTGTCCTGAGACCTTGACCGATCGTTATTCTGACGTCGCCGCGAGACGTGATCGATGCCGTGCAATCAGGCTCGATCAGAAGTGTGCTCAGGCTGTCCATTATAATAGCTGGCCCGTGTACCGAGTGGCCAGGCGATAAGGAATCTAATTGGTACACTTTGGTCTCGAGGCAACCGTTTTCAAAGTACACCATAGTGGTCTGTAAAGAAGTCGATGCATCTTTCGTACACTAAGGATACATTTATTTACCCATCGTTGGTTTCAAATAGAATCTTTCTCAGACACTTACATTCTCCGACTTCGGTGGTGCAGTAGAAGATGGCCGAATCGGGTCTTCCTGTACATCAGTCTTCCCCACGCCTCGCACTCTCACGTCGTTCACCAGAATCTTCCTATTCGGCATAGTGAAACCGAACTCCGTTTGATACCTTCATCAAACACGACCACGGTTAGCGCTTCTGTTTCATTTTCTCCCAGCGCATCTTACCAGATGAAGCTTCACCTTTCCAAGAACGTAGTGAGGAAATCGCCATGCCTCGTGCTCTCGCTTTCAGCATCCTTTTTACTCGGCGTGCACATCAGGGCGCAGTCTGTTCCCTGGTAACGGAGGTGCAGGAATGGTTCTGTGACTATGTGAGAGTCGTCGAATCCTTGTGTGGATAGTTTGGCGCGAACTTTCTTCTGCAGGGCATCTAGACGCTCGTCCAAGCGCGCGAAAGATTCTAACATTCGAGGAACATGCAAGTTTATATTGAATTAAAGGCTGTCGGTTGTTTTGCAAGCATACCTTGCTCGTAGACTTCTGCACTGGGTTCCTGAGCCTCTTCCACGACATCCGCCAAAGCCATGCCATAGGCTGACAAGATTCCAGCGTACTTGTGGACGAAAACTGTTCCCATGCCGAGGGAACGCGCGATAGCACATGCGTGTTGGCCTCCAGCGCCACCGAAGCACGCTAAAACGTGACGAGATGTGTCGTAGCCCTTGGCCTATTCCAAATGTAGGAGAAAACACGTTGACTATTCACTATGCGCTTGTTAAAGTGTACTTGATAATACCTGTGTCAAAGCTCGTATAGGCCGACACATCGTCTCGTTAGCAACCCTGACGAACCCCATCGCCACTTCCTCGATCGTCATATTCCCTTCCGCCTGCTGACCTTCTTTCGCTAGAAATTCGTTTATCTATAAACCAGAGTTAATTCCTCGATAAAGATTCACTTTCAATACTCCAATCACATAAGTTCAAGCCTCAGCTTATTCTTCCATACCCTTGATACTCGGAAAACAATCAATACGTACTTGATCAGTGAGCTTCTGGAACTCGAACATCGTGCGCGACTTGTCCAGAGGCTCGTTTTCATTCGGCCCGAATATTCTCGGGAAGTACTCAGGCAGCAGTCTTCCCAGGGCAAGGTTCGCGTCTGTGACAGCCAGGGGACCGTTCTTCTTGTAACACGCGGGCCCAGGATGGGCGCCCGCGCTCTCAGGCCCCACCTCGAACAGACCCGACCTGAAGAAAAGCATCGATCCACCTCCTGCCGCCACTGTGTTCACGTCCAACTTCAACCACATTTAATAGCGTTTAAAAGGCACGTTGAATGGTTCGTTTGTTTCGATCGACATCGAGGTTTCATGGAATCTATTCTAGGAAACGTGATTGAAAAGGGGATGGTACCTGCGCGGCTTGGATCGTGACACCAGCTGTCGTGCTCTCGTACACGTGCTCGTAGCTACCCCCATAACGACTCACATCGGTGGAAGTGCCGCCCATGTCGAATCCTATCACTGGCAAATCGGTCTCCTTGCCGTGGGTGGTCATCGCGTAGCCCACCACTCCTCCGGCGGGGCCAGAGAGGATGGCACGCGATCCGTTGAATCTACGAAATCGAAATACCTAGGTGGGTTCTGTCCGATGGGCTTCATTAATACTTCGCTGAAGATGCACTCACGAGTCCATTGGTGTCAGCCCACCGTCGCTTTGCATGAACAGTACGTTCACATCCTTCAGCTTGTCTTTGAAGCCGGACGAGAAGCCCTGACAGACGGACGTGAATTATTACTTCGAGCAGGAACAGAAATTATGGTGTCTGTAATTTAGTAGAGTACCTGTAGGTATTGTTTAATATGTGGAGTCAAGTATGCATCGGCGCACGCGGTGAAGCCTCTGGGGACGATCCTCGTCATGGGCATCACCTCGTGGGAAAGAGACACTTGCTGGAAACCAGCAAGCCTCGCCAGTTCACCAACCCTCGCTTCATGTTCAGCGAACCTGAAGTAACACAGTCGTCAGGGAATCTGATACCTGGCAGTAGTCACTGTTTAAAATAACTGACATGTAACTATGCGCAAGAACCACCGCCAGGCTCTCGATCCCAGATCGTCGTAGTTCCTCCAGGTCCCTCTTCAGCCTCTCCTCGTCGAGTTCTTGCGTGACGAAAAGGTCCTCGCCCGTGGAGCCCTTCGCTCTTCGCCACTGCTTGCTGTCCAATTGACACTTATCAGGCAGAGCAGGTATCACCCTGCATCTAACTTCCACCACCTTCTTGTACAAGACTTCCGGTGTTACTACTTGCTGAAAAGAGTGTCATTCTTCCACACATTTCCTTTAACAGCTTACACTAGTATATTTTATCTATTCGTTTCGTAGGGCCGGCTCGAGCCTTTTTCGCGCCGCAGGCGAACTTGCCAAATTGTACCATTTACATTCCTGGGAATTTCGCGATTTTTGACCTTATTCTGCGATCTTTAAGCGTTTATAGCTCAGAGCAACGTTAACTGATTTTTATGAAATTTTAGACATGTATACAACATACTTTAATCTACAAACTGGCTTTTTTCAATTTTCATTAGAGGCTCACTAAAAAAAGTTTAAAAAATGACATTTACTATTTTTGTTTGCTATTCCGACCAAGTGCATTTTTTTCCAAAACGACGAAACACGACACTTAGCAAACTAATCCTTGTAGCTTCTAAAAAAAACTCAACTCGTTTGGATTAATTTTATAAAAGTTATGCGATTTTAAAAGCTGAAAACTTTCTTTCGTCCGCCACTGTATTTATAATACCCAAATTTATCTAAGCTTTTCGATGACCTTACTCTGAATTTTTAACCTAGCTTAAAACATTTATAGTACAACCAGTGATATTTAAAACTTCATTTTAAAAAAACGCCAGCAATAAAAAGACCATTTTGCGCCCCTGTCAACGTTACGGCCCAGGCAGCTGCCTAACTTTGCCTACAGGAACGAGCCTGATTATATCTAAATACAAACCAGATCGAAAATATTCGGTCGAGCTTGGTTCCCTATATAAAGAAGATCCCTGAACCCCTCGTTAATCAGCAGTGCCATTTTCGCGCCTTTTCTCTCCAGCAAGGCGTTCGTAGCCACAGTCGTGCCCATTCGGATCCACGAGATCAAGGAAGTGTCAATCTCTCCATCGATTCTGTTCCCGGTCTCCTGTAATCGCAATCTCATCGGAAATAAAAGAAGACCTCCTACAGTGTCTCTAAAAAAATGCCACCATTACCTGCTCGAGGATCCTGCGTATACCCTCGCGCGGCGCGTCTTCGTAATTGGCAGGGTCGACCGACAACAGTTTCATCACTCGAATTTTACCGCCAGGACACCTCGCGTACACGTCCGTAAACGTACCGCCGCGATCTATAGCGAACTCGAACTTCGTCTGCTCCATTTCTGTACGCGCGCCACTTGCCAGTGTCTGGAATCCCTGGTCCACTGTGATCGCGCCCAAGGAACGTCTCTAAACTAGCTGGACTCACATCAGCTACTCGAGCACAGCTAAATTCGACACGCGATAACGTCTGATAAGATTCCGAGCCGCCAGGGACTTAGAATCTGTACATAAAACCGTCGGAGCAAATAGTGGGCTTGAATAACTGCTCGTCACGCGAACAGTTGATAGAGGATTGGTGCGATTTCGCTGTTGACAGTTGCGTTGGAACACAAGGATAACGATTGGGGGAGACTATCTCCTGGTAGTCACTTGGGGCAGTCTAGTCACAGGAGGATGCCTTTGGTATTTGCGTGCGTGTCATCGTTGAGAATTTCTGTTTGCTTTGGAGCGACCGTGACTTCGTCGGGTGATCTATGGTCTCGCGCACAGCAGCACTGTAGCGAAATCTACGTTGCAGGCTCTTAGTGTTTTTCCATTTTTCCTGCTCGGCAACGAGTGTTACGTAACAGTCGCGGAGCTTCGTCGAGCCTGATAACAGAACTACTTCGCCAGTAGCATTTCGACCGTGGTAGTTGGTGCTTGTGACTGTGACTCGTGGAAGTCGAGTTTATCGTAAGTCACGAGCTTCTTGAATAGGTACAACCATTACTTCACTTTGGAGAATGATCTTGCTTGCGAACCGGTCGAATTGCTTCGGTTATAGCCAGGAGGATTGTGAACTGTTTGTACGAACTGATTTCTTCTTGCTTCATTATGAATCTTGGGTTATGAAGGAAGCTGGATTGTACACGACGCCTTGATAAAGCCAAGGGTCACCGAGCTCCCGAGACTGCGCAGAAACGATGTCTGGTTTTATTAGAATCCATGGTACTGGGTGATCAGAAAGTACGTAGTCGTTCGAAGCGTAGAGTCCGTTTGGAATTGGGTTTTTCTTAACAGGGAACAATTTATTAAACTATGATGAGTTCCGTACTACGTACAGTATCACTTTACAAAATCGTTTCAAGTCTTAATCTCTATGAATCTGTCTGGTAAAGTATATCTACAATTACGACTAAGGAGTTGAAAGGAAACCGTATACACAGGATGCTTAATGTTCTACAGAATTTTGGAGGTCAAGAGCTACGCGATTTCGTAAGATAGGATCGGTGTAAAAATATGTATAAATGCGATTATCCTCGGGTTAACACGCGGTAAAAAAAAAAGGAAGATATAAAATTGTAGGCACGGTGAAAGACAACCAATCGATCGAACCGTCTTCGGTTCAGCGGATTCCTCTTTTCTACCAATAAATACAAATTATACAAAATTCGAATTACTCTTGCAGAGAGTTCTTCTGTCTTCGATCTTTATCTGGTGAATTCTATTCGCGACGTTTATAATCGAGCTCTTCCCTCTATAATATCGTTGTAAAGCTGCTCCGTGAGTTTTACGTAAACGCCGGAGTTGTCGAGGAAGTAAACTGGGTCCGTGATCTGCAAACAAATTCGCGAATCAGCTCCGTATCCAATTATATTCGCGTGGGAATAACCAGAGAACATGGGACATTACCTTCCTGATGTCGAAGCCGACGTCTTGAAGATCTTTCTTCTTCAACTTAAACGTGCCTATTGAAACAAACCAAAAATCCCTGTTATTGCATCTAACCAATGATAAAGCATCGACGAGCCACATACGAACGGAACACTTGCCGGTGAGTGGTAGTTCCGAGAGAACTCGAACGAACAGAGGCCTGGCGTACGAGGGCAGGCACTTCTTCAGACCGTCCCCCATTTCTTTGATGTTCAGGGTGTTGTCTGGATCGTAAATCGCGGCCATTCCAGCTTTCCCTTCGATCCGAGGCACCTACAAGCGGCAGAACGTATTCTTACTGTAATATCCAGGCTTTCCTCTCGCGAGAAATCAATCACTTCCGGCATGCTGTTACCTGGACACCGTAAACCGCTGCATCCTTCAACCCTATCACGTTGCTGACGACCGCCTCGACTTCGGAAGTGGCGACGTTTTCGCCTCGCCACCTGCGACGATAATCGTAACGATCAGAAACGTTGAAACGGTCGGGGCCAGGGAACAGCTTGGACTTTCAATAGTTTAGTGTAATTTATAAATTCGGTGCTGGTCAAACCGTTCAAACTTGTACGAAACGTGCAAGGGCTTGCCTGAACGTGTCACCGGTCCTGTCCTTGAAGTAGAAATAGCCGAACTCATCCATAACCAATATATCGCCTGTTCGAAAAACGGGATTTAATCATCGAGAACGTTTATCACGCGGTACAAACAGATCGTTTCTTTCATTTACGAATCACCGACCGGAATTGAAGACTCGGTCGCCCTTCTTGAACACGTCGCGCAGGATCTTCTGCTCGGAGGCTTTCCTGTCCACGTAACCGGAGAAGTCGTTCAACACCTTCTTCGGGTTTATCTTCCCCACGAATATACCAGGCTCGCCTGCGAACACGACCAACACGCCAGGATATACTTAAGAGCCCGCAGAAACGATTTCAAAAAAATTTCCTGCTAACTTTCAGGCTTTCTTACCAGGCTCGCAACGCTTGCACAAACCGTCGGGCCCTCTCACAGGTTCCCCAGTCTCCTCGTCGACTTTCAACAAGGCCACAGGGTACAGAGAGCCCGCGCACAGTGGCACGAACCCTACCGCGCCGATTTTGTTGTCGATATTCACTGGAAGAAATAATTAAGTGACTACGGAGGTAACCAGGCGGAGGCAGAAGTGTCCCGATACCATTCGCGGCTAAAGAAACGATAGCAAGTAGGTACCAAGATTCGAGTTTCCCTCGGTGGCGCCGTAAAACTCCCCTATCTGCTTCACGCCGAATCTCTCCACGAAAGGCTTCCAGATGTGAGGCCTCAGGCCATTTCCGAACATCAGCCGGACTTTGTGCTTCGTGTCGCAAGGGCCGGGAGGAACGGTCAACAGATAGCGACATATCTCGCCGATGTACTGCGCGATCTGCGACCAGATGCAACCTTTAACGTTTTATGCAACCAGCCACGCGGCTTCGTTGTTGGGGAACGGTCACTCGTTACGGAATCAGGGCAAACGAATCGATAGAACTGTTTACACGGGACGGTATCGTTGATGGGACTGATTAGAATTGGCATTCCGAGTAGCTGGCACGCTCGACTGCGATCCCAGATCGCAATGGGTGCGTAATAGGTACGGTTTTAATGTATCGCGGGGGAAAGCGTCGATGGGGGCCACGTACCAAGTGAAACATTTGATGGTTTAGAGTTTATAATCTAACTTTAGATTAGTGACGAGCAACCTTTCGCTCTTAGTGGGCCAACAGTGGAAACCCAATACTCTGTGCGGGCAGCGATATTAAATACTTAAATATACTGATCAAAGAATTTTAATTTATGGAGGGAATGTGTTATTTCTCACATAGATTTGCAATTGAAATAATTGCTCGTCACTGGCTTAAGCCGGGAATCCACCGGGAAGCTAAGCTAAGCTATGCTATGCGATGCTATGTTTTAGCTTAGCTTTTGGTGGAAACGGTTCCATAAGAATGTATTGAAGCTAATTTTTTTAAAACGTAGCATGGCATAGCATAGCACCGCATAGCATAGCTTAGCTCCCCGGTGGATTCCCGACTTTAGCCTCCCGGTGGATTCCCGGCTTTAGCTTCCCGGTGGATCCCCGGCTTTAGAGTTTAGATGCTCGACACACAAGAGTAACCTTACAGTGCATTCGTAATGGACGCAGTCGGGCCAGAACTTGGACGCGCTGAAACGTCTGCGAAGCACGACCGTGACACCCCTGAGCAGTGCCTGACCCACTCCGATCAGACCTCCTGCTGTGTGATAAAGCGGCAGAGAATCGTAAATGCGATCGGTCGATCGTAGATTCAGCATGAAGTGAACGCCGCTGGACATCAGCATGTATCTGAAAGTGCAACGATAATACATAGGTACGCCAGATATCGACGAGTAAATCCGTGGGCGTTTCTGCCGTCGCGAATATCGGCGCTCCAGAGTATCTGTCCGATATCGTGACCGTTCAATTAATCCCTGTTATCGTCGACAGCGCCAGCGCCCATGACGCCGCGTTTTACGATTATTTTTCGCGAACAACAAGGTGCCTCGACAAAGCGAAAATCAAAATGAACCAGATCACTGAAAAAATAGGTTGTTTATCGTGTTTGGACGAAACGCTGACGATAAGGCTATCGTACCTCAGATTAGTGATCACTGCAGCCTTTGGCATCCCAGTCGTTCCCGACGTGTAGATGTAGATCAATTTATCTCGCGGAGTGCCAAGAGCAAGGTCGTCGACGAGGGGTGCTGGATCGATGCTGTTGATTTCCATGCTGAGATCGGTCGCTCCTTCGAGGCACGTCATGTCCGGCAGCTCCGACCATTGGTAAAGGGACAGGCCAGGGATTTTATCCCTTACCTCGCGAATCGCTGCACGAGAAAGGCTTGTTACGCTTGCAGCTAAGCTGGTGCATCTGTTCTAAGGTAGCCTGACTAGTCTGATAACTGGGACACGCGGAGCAACGACCTATTGACCGTTACCCGAAAACGGGAATACCAATCGGTTCCGCGCGAAGGGGCAACGCGTGCTACTTTGCAAGTAAGAAGCACTGCTAAGTCTGCTGCTATCAATTCTGTATCTACGATCGCTAGAGGCGCTTCAGTGATCTTACCCTCTTTGAATTCCGGCCCAAAGATCACAGCCTTGCAGTTAGCCGCCTTCATGCTGTGCACCAGCACGTCCTGTCGCAGATTCGTGTTGATGAGCGCGCCCACGAAGCCAGCCTTGCTCAGGCCTAGCCACGTTCCCACGTACTCGGGCCGGCTTTCCATGATCACAGCCACGCTGTCCCCGCGGGACAGGGATTTCGTGCGAAAGTATCGTCCCAGGCGATTGCTGTATTCTTCCAGCTGCAGCCAAACCCAAAGCGTTACCTCGCTTGGCCAACGAGACGTCGTTAAGGGGACACTCTCATCAAATTGCACAAAAAGAGGTCACCTAGTGACCTTTAAGATATTTTTTTACTTTAAGAAAGTATACAAGTTGCAGTAAAAAACCTTTGTCCCCTTTATTTGTTCGTTATTCAAGAATATGAGAAACAAAATTCATTTTTCTGTGAGTATTTCTGCGTGGCGCTCAGTGCACTGGTACAACAAAATGTGTGGTCGATGGTAGCCAGTATAACGAAGAATGAAAGGGTAAAAAATCGAGAAAAAAAAAGTTAAACGTTGGCAAATTGGTGAGACTTCAAAGAAAAAGTTACGATTCTGCCCCAAGATATTTCGAACTATTTATGGAAAAAGAGTTGTTCAATTCAATTTAATTGTCAATGTCTTAGATTCGTCGACAATGTAATTATAGGCACTGAAAATAAGAAAATCCTTGGTTTTTTTATTTCAGGGAAGCAATGGGCCCACCATTACAATCGCCAATTTGCAACTCCGACGCGCGAGTCCTAACGAATATCTTCATTTCTACCGAACACTTTGTAACGTAAAAATTAATTTTTATTGTTTGAATGATGAGCTAAAATTAGGGTTGCCATACGTCCCGGATTTCACAGTTTCCGTGAAATATTTTACAGAGTAAAATAAACCATTACCTACCCACTTTCTTCATGTTTTATTTATTTAGCACTTAAACGTTCCGAATCAATGCTTCGCAATTATGGCAATCCTAAAAACAAACCATTACCTACCTACTTTTTTCAGGATTTATTTATTTCGCAAGTAAATGTCCCGTATCAATATTTAGCAATGATGGCAACCCTAATTAAAATACTCTGAAAGTTTGGAAAAGGTCCGCTTAACAGTTTCTTAGAAAAAATTCCGAAAAATCACATTATTCCTAGTGTCCTAAATCGGGCTCCTCCCTTAATGTGACAGCTTACCTCCCGATAGGTCCATTCCTTGTCCTCGAAGATGAACGCGATCTTCTCGGGATTCGCGGTGGCGTATCTGCTGAACACCCTCGCCACCGTGAACCCCCGTGTCTCCCACCACCATAGGAGAAGGTTGACGCGACAGAACCTGTAAGCACCCCTGTTTCGCCAGAGGAAAGCGATGACAGATGTTATCGTCGATCGTGCAACGCGCCGAGGTAAACGGCTGGCCGTAGGGAATCGGTGTTAACGGCAATTACGCGCGTAAGGTTGGCTTCGATATTATTCGACGCGCCGCGTTTCTGCGATGGGAAAGGGGTCACTCGGAAAGGGATTAAATGAAACGATTAGTTGGGAAGCGAATTAGGGTAGAGGCGATGGAAACGGTCGCATGTCTTCTGGATCGGTAATAACGTCTCCCTTGTCCCTACCGCGCTCCCCTAATCACACATCCTTTCCTCTCGGAATCAATTGGTTAATATCGCGGCACGGACACGCGCGTGACATGTGTCCCGCGAACGCAACCTTTCCGTGATTGCTCCTTTGACGCTTGCCTGATTGCGCGTCTATTAGCGCGGCTTGGCTGAATTCTTCATTAACGGGCCTGGACCGACGCCGCCGTCGCGGTTCCGCCGTGTTACGAGACGTTCCCTTCCGAGTGTCCCTACGAAATCATAGTAGCTACTAACGATACCACGCTCCTTTTACCCTCCCGTATAATCTTCCGTTCAGAGAACCGCGCCTCCCTGTTTGCCCACCCGCCAGTTAATCACAAATTATAATTCCACGCCCAATGCAAATTATAATCTGCGAGCTGAGGTCTTATCGGAGGGGTTAAAGGTGAGTGAACGGCGACGCAACATTGCACCGAATTCTGTTTACAAGGCGAGAAGCGAGGATACGAGATTGGAGGGACGGGAGACTGGTACGTCCCCGGAAGATTACGCCTTTGCCGAAGCTCTCGTGTCGCGGCGGGCATACGACACCAGCGGTCGGCCCCTTGCAGCGCGATGCCACGGTGATTAAATGAAATCAAATAAAATAACGAAGCACTGTTGCGTGCTAGGTGCGAGAGGACAGGCCACAGACGCGGTGCATCGCTCGCGGTTTCCTTGCCACGCGTTAGCCCTTCGAGATCTTGGCCCGTTTTCTCCTCCTCGAATTGACATCCATTACTCGTTGACCTCGCTTCTACCGATCACGTGAAACAGTCTATCGAAAACGATGTTCGCGCCAGAGGTTCTGCCGAATGCGGTAGCAACGGGCGAAAGAAATTGACGAGCCACCGGGTCGCTTAACGGAACGTTTCTTAGGCCAATTATAAGACGTACAACGTCGCTGGGTGTACATTGGCGCTGGAGAAAAGAACTTTATAGTAGCTTATCCAGCCTTTTCGAGCAGGAACGAGGGAACGACGTGCGATAAGGTTTAGGAAGCTGTCTCTCCCAGCGGGAGCAAAGGTCGCAGGATAAAAATATTCTACTCGAGCGGAGCCACTCGACTCCTGCCACGTTTCCCTGTTATTTCAAGCGGCAAAAGAAACGGAACTGGGGAAACTGGGAATATCTTGTCGTCTCGTAGGAAACTGCGCCGCGTACACCACTGCGGCGCAGGGCAAGTGAGACGTTTGCTCTTCGAGTCGCGATAGACCAGCGCTTAATGGAATGTAAACGCTGGCATCCAGCGCTCGTTCTCGGGCAAGGCCGCTGCTCGAGCTGTTTACCTTACTGACGGCGGAGGATCTTCACAAATATTATGCCTACGATTACGCGTATCGCGGATACACCGAGAGCGACCGCCAGCGCGATAAACCGCCGCGGAAACGTGCACCGTCGATACAACTCCGATATCGCCAACCTGTTGCGGCAACACTTCGACACGTCCGACTCGCGCGGCCCGATTACTACGTCTCGCGGAACAGTCGTACTTGGCTAATCGATTCCCATCGAGCTCTCCAGTCACGGAATAAGGAAACCGGCGCAATTTTCATATGAACGGGATTGATTGAATTCCCCTCTGGCGACCGCCAATAGATCCTCCGTCCGTTGCCGCGCGATTCTCGGAGGGGACGAGCGGGGCCAAATGGCGCGCTGGTGATCGATATTCGAACCGTTGCGTCCCATTGTACTCCCACGTTAGTCTGTCCTCTCTGATAAAATACTCGTACCTCGAATTACCGCCGGCAATCGAGCAGCTATGCTATCGGGGACGATTCGGGACGGTGGCATTCCGCGCGACCTACTTTTCCAGGGACATCGACAACCGGAGGGCACGCTTCTGCGAGGAGGATCGCGCGAGAACGGCCATCGCGATCGCGCCGGGTCTCCGAGCCTCTCTCTGTTTCTTTCGCCGCGGCGCAATCGCGGGATCACGGCAACGTTACTGAAGAAGGCTGTTTAAATTCCATGCGCTCGATTATTGGCTCCACAATGGTCGCTCGCCGGCGAGCACAATGCGCGAGATTCAGCCGGTCGGTGAATGTGCGCTGACGAACTGACGCGGGGGGCCAGCGCTGGCTTGGCCACGGTATGTCAATCAATGACCGGTTCCGCAGGCCTCGGACAAAATCAATGCCAAACGAGCCGGCTCGTTCGGCGCTCATTACGCAACCCGGTCTGTCGTAACGTTTAAAATCGTGGGCAGCGGGATCGACGGTCGATCGGGCGTCGACCGATTTCCGCGTCCGAAGTGACTCAGTCGGCTGGCCGGCTTAATCGATCGACCCGTTAAACGCGCGCGCACGATGGGATCGATCAAAGATCACGTGCTCGAAGGGTGGGCCATCGATCGGCTCCCATTGTGTAACGTCGCGCGGCACGCGTTGGGTAACTTGATGCGCAGATTCAGGGAAACAAAAAGCCTGAGGATATAGCGTGCGTATTCGGAGATAATTCTGTCTACGACTCTACTGCCCTGGGTCTCCCGCATCCCGCTACTAAATCGAGAACGATTATCTATTCGTAAACGAGCACGTGGCCGTAACACTAGGGCCAAACGCCAAGGGAATCATCTTTGATTTAAAGAAATCTTAAAACCACTGCTATTTTTTATCAATGCTAACGTTCGAGCCGAAGCACGACGCAATTTCTCGCTAACTTTGCTAGAAACGTCGAAGCATCGCGTCTCGAGAGAAACCCTGCACACCGAAACTCCCCGATTATCTTCCATCTCGAATTTATTTATTTAACTAATCTACCCGCGGATTCGATCGAGTATTTGTGCTCGACGGGAATCGCGAGGCTTCCACTCCGAAGTACTCGAGCACGGCTGACGTTACGCGCAATCGATTCCAATCGCAGAAAGGGACTCGCTACGCCCGTGGCCGGTTCGGTTCTATTGGAGATACTCACAGTATGTCCCTAGGCAGAGTCTTGTAGAGCGCGTAAACGACGCGTCGGCGGTTTCCTGTGAGCAGATAGGCGCCGATAAGGGCGGACAGGGCCGCGATCACCAGCTCGTGCACGGCCATGGTGCTCGGCCAACGTCGGGCGCACCGATTGATTTCAACCAGGCGCGGGCTCGACCGCGCTCGACGCGGTGGATCGTTGCTCGGGCGCAGAAAATCGGGGAAAACGGCGCACGGTAAAAGGCTCGCGGCCGATACGGAGGACGGGCGGACGGTGACTGAACCGAGCGTGAGCGAGCCTCGCGTCTATCTGCCGACGTGTGTACTCGCCGGCGTGTGTGTACCCGTGTCGACGGGACGGCTGATCGTCATTGATATAGTCATTGGCGTAGCCAGCCGGACTTTGGAAGGGGACTTTCGACGACCGTGATTTTTGTTTCCCGACAAATTGCGTTTTCTCCAGCGTAGGCGGCTGGCGTCGAGGCGCTGTGAATTTTGAAAATTTCTGATAGTCCAGGGGAGAGAGAAAGGAATTCGGAATGCCGGAGATTGGGGCGACAGGATGCTCGCGGAAGCAGGAGAGATGTAAGCGCGAACTGGTTTGCAGCGACTGAAGCCAGTCTCCTTACAACTTGTTAGTCCCGTTACCAGTTATTAACGCCGTGGATCTCTGTCACCAATGAACGGCGTTTCTTAAATAAATGCGCTCCCTCGAGTGTTTTCTGTTCTCCAATGGCACACCGAAATTTTCGCTTTTGTTGTGCGAGGGTAATGCTACTTTGTGCTTATAAAAGGTGTATGCAGAGGTGGTACACTTGGGAGGTGGAGAAAGCTTTTACCTTGGAGAAGCCTGTGATTCTTGAACGCAGAGATTTCTCGTGTTTGTTCGAGGATAAAAGGGGGGGATTAATTGCCGTCGAAAAAAACATCGCGGTAAGAATAATCGTGGCGGATTTTAATCGCGTTGTAATAGATAAAAGATCTCGCGAGATTCGGATGACTCTGCTTTAGTTTACTTTGGATTCGGAAGAGCACAGGTTTAAAGACGGATGGAGAACAGAGGCTGAAAGAACGCGGCGCATTTAAAAATAACAATATATGTATTTAGCCAAACTTGTCGTTATTTATAATACACGTATTTCATCCAAGGAAAGGGAGATACAAATACGCAACGTACGCCCGCAAGGGACCGTGTTCTTTTTCAGTCTGGAAAGAGCCTCGGTCACGAATATTTCACGACGATGGATACTGAAAAATAAAACGCCAGTGATACGTACGCGAAGCTTGTTGTCTCTGCCCGAACGGAAGATGAGAATCGAGGCGAAAACAGTATGAGTGCAAGTCAGAGGGAGAGGGCATGATAAGCAAAGAGCGCCAAGAAAATAAAACGCGAGGCTTGCGTCGAGACCCGCGCGATACGCTGCATTTCAGAGACTGCCTGCTTGATCGTTTATCGGAGATTTGATAAAGCCGTGGACAACTGCAAATGTTATATTACTGAAAAATTCATGAATACCTGGTATCGAACGATCGAGGCTCGCTACACCGTGTTTGCTATCTGAGAACCAGGTAAAGCACCAAGATGTCCAGAACTGAAAACGATACGCGTCTGTCTGACTACGTGGACTGCGTGCAAACGGACTTTAAATGAGAGCAAATGACTCGCAGCGCAGAACGCAGTTGTTGTGAAAATGAGGGAAGGAATATATAGTCGAGTGCTGGATGCCGCCGGCAGAATAACACAGACGTTCGATGAGTATCTTTACCCAGGAATGCGCAATTTAAAGGAATTTCTGTCCAAAATTGGGTCGCAAGTTTACACTGAGATTCTTTCGCGCGAGCCTTCGATTTTGGAAATAACGATTTCTCCGAAACTGGAATTTTGCCGCAGGGGTTACCTACTTTCGTGGTTACATTATACTGTACCAGGCGAGGGGAACAAGGGACGTTCGTGTCCCATTGCACATTCCTGTTTTTCGACCCGAAGTGCAGGAACATAACAACACCGTGCACGGAGCATGCACTCTAGGGCTAGTCTACTTGTTGAACATCGTACCAATGATGCAGATGACGACCGTCATGGTGATGGTGACGAGGATGATCCTCGCCCTGAAGTTCTGAAACCATGCCCTCTGCTGAGCCTTCTTAGCCGCCGATCTGAACTCATTCCCAGCTGAATTCAAACGATCGCTGGCTTCCTGTAGATCCTCGAGCTTATCACCCCGCTCCATCACCTTCTGCACGTTCTCGCGCATCACCTCCGTCACCTCCTGGATTTGCAGCCGCACGCTTGAACCGAGAAGCGAGCGCTGAACAGAACTCTTAAAAGCTACGCGAATAATCGACATTCAGCGTCGACGAAGTATCTATCCGGCGCGAAATACAACGCGGCAATAAAGTACGAAAGAAAAATCGGTTGCGCGGAGCCTTCGATCGGCTAGGCGCAAAACTGTGTCGGGTATGTACCTGTCCATCTTTCCATCGACTTTGGTCTCCGCAGTGGACGTGCTTGGTCGACTGGAAACAGAAATAATAAAGTGGAGCGCGTTGACACGCGCGAGAGGAAGCATCGCAGTAAAACAGAATACCCGTTCAACTCACTTGAACATTATATTCTCATCCTGGTCGCTGTCGTGCTCCAACAGCAACTCCTGAAAACCAGTCGACTTTGAAATTCCCGCTACGCGGTGCTGAATCACGATTCTGCGCGTCAGCGATTCCACGCCAGACGCCTCGACGAACGCCAGATGACTGACACACTCACTCTTTCGTCCTTATCTGCGGTCTTTATGTCCTCCCTGGACAGATTCCACTTGCTGGCCGTTGCCATCTTACCCCAGGTGTCCCACTGCCGTCCGTGCTCCAACGTACGTGTCGTCGATTCCGCCCTGCGACCAACAGTTCCCACGATCGCGCCTCAAACACGCAGTCACAACACTAGACGCGAGGCCATATTGCTGTGAAACATGCTGTTCCATCGACCAGCAACTGGTTGCGCAGTGTGAGGCTTCACGTTAGATGGCGGCAATCGTTGCGCCGCGACGCCTTTCTGCGCTGGGCGCACGTGCCCGTATTTAAGTTCGCTTAGGGTGCGCAAAGAAACGAGGAGATTCCTTCGCAGTACATAGAAGTATTTTAAATAAGTACTTTTAAAGAGAATTGCCACTGAAGAGTTTAAACCCATTCTTTTGCAAACTTCTAATTGCACTTTGATCCTTTTGCTTCTTCCTTCGATTGCCGCGCAGGCCATTTGAGGCATTGAGAGGAAAAAAGGACTAACCCATATTAGAAAGAAATTCATTTTTCCTAGTTCATATGATTAGTACACCCTACGCAAAAAAATGTTGGTTAGCCCGTATTTGCTTTCAACGCCTCGTTTCATGGGTGACTAAAATGGAGCAAAGAATCGACGCGCATATTGCTTTTATTTCGACATAAACACCTAGAGTCTAAGTGCTACCACAGATATCCAGTACAGTACGATAGTTAACAAAATAAGTTGATTGTCGTGTGGCCGTGCAGGGACTCAAAGGGATCGCGAAATGGAACGGCGACGATTACGAGCAGCTCTTCCTGTTTAAGCAAACATCGGTTAGACGGTAGCAGCCTCGACCCTGCCGCTGCTTCTTTTCAATCAGACTCCCCGTTCCGAGGCTATTAGCTGTCGAAGGATCGAGTCTGTCGCTGGGAAGGAACACGCTTGCTCCCTGCACGAGTTCCTCGCGGTCGAGCTCACGCTCTTACGAAGTAGAAAAACATCGATCATGCCTGGATGACAGATTTGTAATAAAACGTGTCGGGCGAGCTCTGCTTATATAAAAATAGACCAGCCTTTCGTAGATTAGCTCCGAGGTATGCGTCCTCCGCGATTACGCGAGGAGGATCGACGAAACAAGGGGGGGTATTTCGCGTCCAGTTTCCATCGACGATCGCGAGCGACGCTTGAGAATTGCTTCGCCGAATGATGTGTCCGACGACGGCGAATCGATACTGTTAGAATAACGATAGAGAGAGAGACAACTGGCGATTATTCTTTCACGCGTGTGCACCGGGTATGTTTACGAATAAACACCACCGACGAATAAATCGATACTTTCTACTACAGAGTAGCCATTGCTCGATATGCAAAGCGGTTATCTAATACGCGCGATCACGTCTAACGCATCGTTACCGTCACTACGACAGTCGATTGTTACCGATCATCTTCTGGACGTAATAAATCTATACTCGTCCACACACACGCGCGCACATCGTCAGAGTTCGCAAGAGTTCTGAAACTTTACAATAGGTTCTATTTGCAACGTAGACCGTAGAACTTTTTTAAAAATGCCCTCACGTTATAAGTTTCCATGGAACTGATAAAGTAAAAGTTCTGGAAAATAAAAGTTCTAATTGGAGTGGAACGTATAAAATATAAAAATAAAAATTTCTCTATAACAGGAACAGCTATTTATCAATATAGAAAAAGTTCTCAATCGTTGTAACAAATACTGAATACTATTCAATGAATAGTACTACGACAATAATAAATAATTATTACAGTCAAATCGATATTCTGAATGTGTTATTTATTTGTAATATTTACTTACGCAGATAATTTTCACGCAGGTATTATAGAATTTTTGTGTATTTTGGTTCATGTAAGTTAGAAAAAAATGTTATTTAAATATCATTCTTGACAAGTTCTCTTTTCTTTTTAATACTTCTTATGAAACTATTAATTACTTATGTTATGATTTTCATACCTTTTATTAAATAAACACGAGGAATATGATAATATTGTTAAATAAAACTAGTACCTAATAGTTTAATACTTTTCTTTACCTTATGGAACTGTTTTTAATAAATACTCTAATATTACTGTTTCCATGGAACTTTTATTATATAGATTCTGATATATCTCTTCCATGAGAACACTTTCTACAGAAGTTCCTAGGGGTAACATTTCTTTCAATAAAAATTCCACAGGATCAGATATTTTCTTAAACGAAGCATATAAGTGCTAACAGAATTTTTTAAAAACAAGAGTTCCAGAACTTTTTCGATCCCTGCATATAATATATGCCTACAGGAAGAGGCTTCCTCCTGTCTTGTACGATTTTAGGCCGTCCCTACTGTATTCGACTTTCGTCTCGTCTTTCTCTATTTCAATGAATCTTAACGACACTCGGAGAGAGTCCAGTTTACGGCCAAAGCGCCGTGTTCAATGGAGACAGATTGGTGATCGATCGAACGGTCGTTCGAAGCGTTGGACAGGCTTCCGTGCTCGTCAGGAACGATTATGTCGTTCGAATTAGAGGCGTCTACTACTATTCTTAGTCGCAGGAACCGGCGGGAATTCTCGAGCTGAGACCCCCAGAGCGGTCTACACCTCCTACGAAAGAATCCGCTTGGTATACGCTCGCCTAACTATTAAAGCAAACTATGTTTATTCATAACGGTCGATCGGTTCGCGTGGCACCGAGTGGGCGAGACGTCCAGCGCCGAGATTGGACGAAACCAGCGTCCAGCAAAATGCGAATGTCTCTTCGATATCCGGTCGCTCGATTTTCACAGCGAAATTCCAAAGTGCAGTCGGGCTAATTAGAAGAGCCGTGGACGAAAATTGGCATCGTTGGAAACGCCTCTCGTCCAGCGCGCGTTTAATTAATTAACGGAATGTTGGTCGACGAGCTTGACGGGTCAACGGACGCGATCATTGTCGGCGACTGAAAAATCAACGAACCCTTCGCAACCGTTGCAGACGTTTATCTTGGTACGAGCCAATTCGCACAGGAATTGGCTTGCTATCGACCATTTTTTTTTTATGTCGATTAATGGGTGCCGCGATGTATCGTGTAGCAATTATCGGAAAACTCTTCCACGCGCGCACACATGGAAAAGCCACGGACGAGTCAGATATTAGGCTGATTGGGAGACGGAGGGACGTTTTCGCAATCCTACACGAGACTCGTCTGTAAAGTTTGAGAAACGGTGGGGCGAATGAATTGTTTCTAAGGGAAGTGGAGGGAATGCTTCTGCTTTGAGTGGAGGATGTTACGGAAAACTCCAGTCAACTTCGTTTCCCCGATTGAAGCTTCCCCGCATCTTAAAACGCATTGACCGATGACCTGAGAAACGAAATTGCCACCGAGGCCGTCCACGAGAAGCTACATCCACGAAACAACCCCTCCAATTAAGTACCTTTCTATGTACAGTAGCGGACAAAATAGTTACCAGTTTTTCGATTTACTTTATTTTTGTTATTTTTTAACATCAAGTTGGAACTGTGGTATGTGTTTAATATAAATATTCTGATGGGCAATTGAAAGCTGTATAAAACCCAGTTGAAATTGAATTTACGTAACTAACAAATAAAAATTTTATGACATTGAACGGGATAACATATTTTTGGGGCCGACGCAGGAGTTACCACTTTTGGTATTCTTTTATGTCGTCCTAACAGAAGGTGCCCTCACAAAATATCAGATTTTTTATTACTTTTCAAAAGTGGTAAATTTTTAACAGCTTTAAAAGGATCGTGTCGTGTTTAATGTTATATAGAAATTTTGTTTATTAGTTAAGTAAATTCAACTTTAACTGGGTTTTATACAGTTTTCAATTCTCTATCAGAATATGTATATTATGTTGGACACATGCTGCAGTTTTGAGTTGATGTTAAAAAATAATAGAGGTAGAATGGATCGAAAAAGTGGCAACTTTTTTGTCCGCTACTGTACCTTACTCTTCCAAGTGTTCTCGGACTTAACGAAGAATAATGACAATCTGTTCCCAAATTTCAGCCTGCAAATGTGTTCGCGCGCGTGCGTTGCAACACGAGAGGCGAGGGACACGTGTTGCTCGTTAGAACCTAATAAATAATCGAACCTCTCGCGAGAGAGCCGCCAAATTTACCTCACTCGCGTCCCGCTCGTCCCGCGACAGGTTCCCTCCATGGCCATTCCTCTTTTATTCTAATTTCGAGGGTTGGCGCGCGTCTAGTCGCGACGTATGTATGTACATTGGTCTGTAATCAATTCCGAAAAGGAATCGCGCTTTGATTCGCGCCCGGTAATCGTTACCGTGAAGGATCGCCTGGAATTTATGGAAAAAGGGAAAACTTCGCGCAGTCGACTAGCAGGAAGCTTTCTCCAAGCATCGACCCCACGTCGATACATCTTCCTGGCGCGATAAGAATGATCGATATCCTCCAACCCCTTCCCCAAAGTTCACGGAACATGAACGCGTCGAGGTATTCACGATCAACCCATTCTCCGCCTGTTTTCTTCGATTGTGAACGGTATTTACTTACCACTGGCGATAAAAGTCGGGGCAAATATTGTCCGAGGGACGGGGGGCATGATTGGAAGGGTGAAAGTTTCCTTGTTTGCGCGCCCATCGGGCTTCTGAAGAGGCACGCATAGGCCTGGATTCGTTACGGCGTTGAGAAGGCAATAAGGAATCAATAAACAGAACCACTGGCTTCCGTACGCGTGTGTGAATGCGTTTCTGCAATCGGGGCTGTCCACGATCGATTTTATTCTCTTATTAAAAACCGTCCTCGAGCGGAATCCGATGGCGGCGTGATCTAGAAATGCGAAGTCGCTCAGAGGTGTAATAAAGTCCGCGTAATTGGGCTGCATGAAATCAGTGGGCTCTTTACAGCTTCGAGGCTCTATTTACAACGATTCGAGGAGAATGGGGGGGGGGGGGAATTGGGTGGCCGTGGTCGCGCGAGGCTCTTAGAGCACGTGCAGGTTCTCACAGCTCTTGCTCTTGCTGTCGTTCAAGCACATCTTGTTGAAGATCTCCCTGGCGAGATTCAAGCTGAGCGCGGTCTTGCTTCCGTGCAGCTTCGATAGGATCTTCCCCTTGCTGCCCTGGCGTTTCAGCTTCTTGTCCCGGGTCTCCCGGAGCCTGATCTGCTTGAGAACGCCCACCAGAAGCTCGTCCACGTTGTGCTGTATGCCGCTGGACGTCTCGATGAACTTGCACTCCCTGGACGTCGCCAGCTGCTTGCCCTCTTTGAAACAACACGGAATTGTCACTCCTCCTATAAAGGCAATATAATCGGGATTGCAACGCGCTTGCAATTCCGACACCTCGGTCCGCTACATTTCCATATTTTCGGGCTCCGCGCAATTCCAGCGCACCTTTATGGAATTATCGGGAGCCTTTTTGGGGGAATGGGAATTTCGAATTTTGCGAGGGAGGAAGAACTGATCGATCGGATTACCGGGCTGCTGGGGCGACTCGAATTCAAATGTTTCACTCGCTGGTTTACCAAGCTGTCCAGATCGCCCACAGCCTCCTCGGCTCTGGGATTAATATTCGAAAAGCTGGGTTCGGGAATCTGCGGTTCTGGGTCTAAGCAGGGCAAGAGCGAAAGGTGAAGAGACAGGGGTGTATGCTAAATCGACCGTCCGCAGATCCCTTCGTGTTAATACTAGAATTGAAATATTGGGAACATTTAAAGACAGGCTGCGTCTGAAAGATCTCACCATTCGCCGCGATTGTGCGACTTCTCGCCAGGTCGGACTTATTCCCGACGACGATAACGGATCGCTCCTGAGTGTAATGCTCCCTCCACAGATAATTCAGTATCTCCTCGGCGACCTGGAAGCTGGTCCGGGAGACAATGGAGTAGGCGACGATGCAGGCGTGAGGCTCGTACGTCGACAGAGAGTTCTCCACCTGGGCGACACCGATAAACCTGATCACATTTATTAATCCATCCAACGCGCTATCCAGTGTCGCGTTTTATCACTGGCGAAACGTCGATTCGTTTCATTTCCCCTCTTCCCTGTTCGTTTATCCCCTTTCGATTGACAGATACATAGCTGGTCAGACTCGATAGGGAAGCGCACGAAATTTCAAGGAACGAGGGAAGCCACGCGCCGCGAAACCAGAACGCCACTTACGCTCATCTCCACGTGGGGATGATCGATGAACACCATCTCTGACTCCTCCCCATCCAGCAGGATCGAGACTGTCTTCTCGCCGAACTCGTCGTCTGAAACATAACGCAACCCTTCCATGGCATAAACCGAGAAGATGACTTGTAAACGGGCGACGCGAGTTACGCGTTTCACGACGGCATTCAAAATCCAAGGAATAACCCGGTTCTGACGGCGAGGATAGCCTACCGAAGCTACGAGCGATCATTAACGGGACGATTACGCGAAACGGAAACGCAAGGGTTGCGGGGGGATGGAAGTCAGTGAAAAGCTTAATCACTTCTACGGGGGACAATAATCGTGCCGCGATAAACGCGGCTGCTTTCCACGAGTGGATACACCTGCAGCGAGCAGACGCGTTAACTATCCGCATTCAGGCAGCTACACGAAACCCCCATTATCCTGCTGGCAGGAGGGAAAACCGAGGGCTGGCCTGCGTGGAAAATAGCTGGCGTCGTTTCCGTTAAAGGACATACCGTGTTGGATGTTCAATGCCATTTTTCGGTCACTTCGCCTGGAATCTTCGTGAATTTGATTGATAGAAAGTGCTGAGTTGAATCTACTTAGCGTGTTATTAATTACGGGGTAATTAACCCTGTCCAGGATGTACCCTATTAAGTACAGCAAAGGATTTCGGTAAGGTTTTAAGAGAATTTATAGGGAGTCTCGTTAATCATCGAGGTAGCTTCTGATATAGGTAGTTTTCTAGTAATCGGAGGAATTTAATTGCTTCCCGGAGCGAGCGGGACGCTCGCAACGGTATCCATAATTCCAGCTCCGTTATTAATCGAACGTCGTTAATCTGAGATTCTAACAGTGATTACTGGCAGTAGTGATTCCGCGCCGGGGCCGTAAAAAGGGGCATCAGTCAGCGACAGATAACGCGGTAATTCGTGAGAACCGTTTGCTAGGATCGCGACAATTCTGCTCGCTTAGATTGAAGTCGCAAAGAGGCTAATTAAACCGGGGAATCAGTTTCAATAGCGTCGTAATCGCGGCCGACCGAAACGCGGCGTAGTGAAAGACCGACGGAAGGAATTCATTAGAAGTGGCCCCCGGTCGTTAAAGATACCGCTAAAAGGAGCCGAGTAATGAAACACTCGTCGATTCCCGCCCTTTGCCGTCATCTCACGCGTACGTTTATAATTAACGTTGCGCGTCTACCCGCAAACGGAAACTTCACCCAGTTTCCGCCTCGTATTTTCAAAGGCTGCAGCTGGATTGCTCGGCGCCGCTCGTCGGGGATACGAGGGAAGGTTTCAGTTTTCCCTGGGAAATTAAAAATTCACCCTTTCCACGGAGAAACAGTCCCTCCATCGGCGTACAACTTGCACGCAATTAGAGCGGGCCGCGTTCGAGAACGCGCGATCCGTCGCTGCTCGCGATGGGAACTCTTTCGGACGTTCGTGCCGATACGTCGAGCATCTACAGCCGAGGGATTGTAAATTGACCTGCGAGCCATTGATAATAGCGCGGGGGATCTTGCCATGGGAGCTTCGAGGGGACGTGGCTGTGAATAGCAACGCGTAGGTAGCTTCCGAGCTGTAAAAACCGTTCTAGTTCATAAACTACTGAGGCATCCTTTGCTGTCCTTCGGATTGCATTGATTTTTCCATTCGGCTCGTCCTCTAGCCCAGCCAGTCTTTTACACAAAACACAAATGCAACCGTGAATCGCGGGGATGGTGAAAGAAATTATAGGAAAATAGAGAGAGGGGTAAGAGCATCCAGCCAAGAGGGCATCGCGGAACGTTACCACGTCCGCAGACAAATGAAGCTACAAAGGAAGAGCTCGCGATGAAGCCGCGCGAAGAAAGCACGGCCACGCTCTGTGGCTCGTTGCAAGGGAGCCTCGTTACCCCGCTTTAACAGCGCTCGGAGCGCCGTTTGCTTTATTAAAAAAAGAAAGGAGAACGAAGAGGAGAAAGGGAGGAGAGGAATGGGGAAGGTACAGACTGGAACGGAACGCGACGGGGCAACTCTTTCCGCTTCGCTCTATTATTAACTTGAACGCTTCTTAAGCTCTCGCCGCGGGTCGTAAGTGGAATCCAGTTACCGATACGTTCCTACGGCAAAGTCCCGAGTGATTACCGGCGGGAAAGCCGACTCCAAAGAGGAGGAATAGCTGGTTCGATTCTACGGAGCGCTTTGACTGCTGACAAGTCTGCTCGAGCAGCTCTCACTCGTTTATTTATCGAACGCATGAATGACTTCCGGCGACGAGTAGGATATAAGACACCGGTACTCACCGGGCAAGGTTGATACACTTACCCAGACTGGCGTCGTAGGTGTTCATGTACTCGCTGGTCATGAACTGCGAGACCAGGGCAGTTTTCCCAACTCCAGAATCGCCGAGCAAGACGACTCGATACTTCGGCACCTCCTCGATCTCGTCACTCTCCGTGCTGTCCGCGGCGACGCCCTGGCCACTGCAGCAGGAGCCCTCGAAGGGCGACCTTTCGCCTGAGACGTTGCTGTTTCTGGAAAACAAACGGGTGTCGTGGGTTTTGTAATACCGTTGCGCGTAGCGGGCTTAAAGATTGTAATAGAATGTAGGGAAGAACCTGCCCAGAATGGCTGCCACAGCTGAGCAAGGACTTAGCGGGGAGCATGAGGAACTTCTTAATCAATAATCAACCCTCCTGCGAAGCGCACGGCGTAGTCTTCTAATTGTTATCGTACTAATTCGCCAGTAAGAGCAACAGGTTCGTCGAGGCGGCAAGATCGAGCTACGCCACCTACGACTCGCTGCTACAGTGACCTACATACTCAACCTTTTCAGTTCTGCCGGTTACGTATAAGCAACTTTCAGCTGGGGACGAATGCAAGCTCCGTATCTTCTCCAGCTACGCGAAATCGGATTGCTATTCATTGGGCGGGGAGCAGGCCGCAGCCGGGAAGCGTAACCGCTCCCGTGACGTTCTTCTGTTCCAATTTCCCAAACAACTGAGACAATGGCTGAGCCGTGCCGCCGTCGCGGGGCAACGATTCTTAATCAGAGCGACGACGCTGGCGATTCGCGACCTAGGATTACAATCAGAGACCGAATTGCCTTTCAGATTGACGTTGTAATTCTGTGGCTTGCTGAAACCCGATAATTATCTTGCTGATAGCCTCCTCGGTGCTGTGGGTCGTAGCGCGCAGTGTCTGCGTAAAAGATTGCTGGCTGTCGACTCGGAGATGGGAAAAAGATGCTGGGAACTGTGGCTGACGTTCCATGTGCGAGCAGTGTTATCTTCTTGGCGTCGATCCCAACGTTTACCATCGACGTTTGGTACCGCGGAGCGCGGATGAGTGGCTGTTAAAGGCTCCGGGATAAAGGGAAGAGATCTGGAGACAGTTCGAGGTTGAATATTGCTTCCAAAGTCAGCACACCCGGGTTTCCTCCCTTTCGAGGATTTATTTTTCGAAACTCTGCGTCACCTTGAGTTCGCGGGTATCTCGGTGCTCCAGAAAGGTACGTACGCGGCTGGGATCGAGGAACGGGGTCGTATTTCCATTTTAACCGCGTCATCCGGACCGCCTCTAAGACAGAGAGCCCGAGGATCGAGGAATTTCTCGTCTATGCCACCTGTTTTCAGGTCCACCGTCGTTTCAATCACGTGGCCGATGAGTCGGAAGCAATTCTGACGGGGCGCAGCAATAAATTGGTACCTATCGAAGCGGCCTTGATTTCCACCTGCTCCGGCAACAGCCACGGAAAAACGCGTCGCCCTTTGACGCGCATCAACCACACAAGCCATTAAATCACAGCGTTTCGCGGAAAGTTTCCACGACGCGAATCCAACGATATATACCTCGCTGGAAAGAATCACGGTCTTTGCTGGCTAATGGTCCAAACGAACTCGAATCGAGTCCGGTCGCCTGGGAGGCTACCGTTCGTGGTATCCGTGAAATCAATTCCCTCAGCGATTCAATTTCCGCCGATGCTCCCGAAACACCGGGATGTTGCGCGACCCATTACCTAAATCCGAACGAGGTTTCGAGATGTCGTTGGCAAACTCCGTACTCGGATTGCCATGAAACGCTCCACGAAACGAGAAGAACGCGAACGAGTAGATTCACGGTTTTCTATCTTGTATCTTACCCTGAGTTCTTAAGAAAACCCCTTTAAAGTCGAAGCTCTTCCAGCGTTTCACGTCCGCGCCGATCTACTTTCCCCGTCACCTGCCCCGGAATCAAGTTCCCTTCGTTCCGCACGCTCGCGGACAGCCGTCGAATCCTCCAAAGAGCCTTCCTGCGCATTTCCAAAGCGCCCACGGCCGCTGAAAGGTGACAGAGTTTCCTGTCCACGAGAGCGACGACTTCGACTCCCGATCGACGCGTGGCCACAGCAGCCGTATCGATCGCTCGTCGGTTGGCTAAACGAATTTACGTGCAGGACGCTGGACACAAAGCGAGCAGACGCGGAAAGGAGCAGGGCAAGGGATTAGCTCCAAAGGCTCACGGAGGAACCGCGCCAGTCGATTGGAGGTTCAGCACGATCGAACGCGAGTCTGAACGTGACACGGGGGGTTGGAGTGAGTGCCTCCACCCTTATCACGGGATTGGGGTTATTATGTCTAATACGAGCTCGATGCTATCGTGGATTCCAAAATATCGGGGGAGTTCTGTTTGCAGATGGGAGCAGATGAAAACGGGGGATCGATCAGAGTGGCTTTCCGCGATAAAACAGGAGGGAATAAATCACCCGGTCGTCGGCCGGCGCGGCGTCGCGCAGAAATGATGCAATTTCACGGCGCGGCGAATTCAGGAACGGCGTTCAAAAGCTGGCGATGGCGAAAACGCGTCTCGCGCGGGCGACTGCGACCGCTCCGGCGTGGATTAATCGAGAAGGCTCGCTTGCGGGCCGTGGGAATATTTAGAATGCTAATGAATCGGCACAGAGTGACGCGCGAACCATCGAACGCCCGGGTAATGTGTTTCAACGCACATTTGCATCAGCGAATGGTTATTGGGAGCGTCAATTGTACACTCTTTCGCCCGAACCATCGCGTTCCTTCGTGCTAAAGACGATATCATAGACAGAGCCGCAGCTAATCGCGGAATTAATTTCTAATGGAGTGGGAATCGATGTTGATGGAGAGTTTAGACATCCGCGAAGATCATCTACCAGCGAAACTCGAGACACCGATCATTTCTACACTCGCAACTCGGCAAACCCTTGCGAGAGGGTGTAAGCCCGTTATTATTCCGCCGAGGACTTCGATCAGCCACTTAGAATTACGTAGCGGATGAATTGACGTGTTTTTGCCTGCATAGTTATTAAGAACGCGTTGCCCCGGCTCCTGGTGGTCGCGCCGTGACAGGGAGCGCGTTGCTTCCCGGCCAAGAACAATGCTCGCGCATTCCTACGGCTTGGCACGTGTATAAACCAACCACGAAGATGGCGGTGAAGGTGCAGAGTTATATATAAACGGGGGGAGGTGTCGGTAGGAAAAGGAAAAAACGGTGCAAATATTTACACCGTCTATTTGGAGAGACTTCTGAACGCGACGAATTCTGAAGTCGGCTCATCTTCGTGGATACGACACAATAATTCGCGTAATAACCAGGGGGTTCTGATAACGATTGAGCAGCCCCTCGTCTGCTTTCGATCCCCCCCCCTCCCCCCCCAACATATCCCTTCCTGCCCTGTGCAATAGAAATCGTATTTCGTTCCCTGAATCCGCAAGCCGATCTCTTTCTCAAGTACCTGCACAAAGTTCTCTAAGTACAGATAAAGTAGAGAACCGTGAATTCCTTTGTTACGTAATCAGTGATGAGTAATCTCAAATTTACGACCGGTGTTCGTGAAAAGTATAGGTCTGCGCTAGACTAATTACTCCCTGGATTGTTCGAGAACTCTTCTGCATTAAGATCCAAGCTGAATTATTATCCGTCCGAGGGAGCAGCCAGGTACAAAGCTCCCTCGACTTCTCCCGTTTAATTGCCCTCCCCGTCCAATTCTTTCCCGTGGATCTCGTTAATCTTCGGCCAACGGACCCGGGGCAACGTGAATTTATAGTGGTTCCTTCGTAAAAGCTTGATGGGGAACGAGAGGTAAGACGACGAAAACCTTTCAGTAGACCCAGGCAAGGCAGGCCTCCCTGCGCGAAACTTATTTTCCTGGTCACGATCCCTGCGGGATCGCCGACGGCTGGCCCGACCGACGGTTTGCCGCGACTATTTTTGGGGAACGGTCTATGGGGTATCGAGGGGGCCGCACCACCCGAGGACGGCGGAAAGAAATATCTCGACGGTCTGCTTTTGAATATCAGGAAGTGGCGGCGACGTGGAGCGAAGTTATTGACGGCGGATGCTCTGTCTAACCGCTGTCCGCGGCGGACGTTCCGAACCGCTCCGGGGGAACTTCTGCCGCGGAGACGTTCGACAGCTTTATTTTCCACGGAAATTTATACCGGCGAGAATCACCTTGGCCGAGCTCGTTACGCCGCGTAGAAATAGCGCGCAGCCTTAGTCATTCTGTTACAACAAACATAAATACAAAGTCCTATTCTCGCGGCGGTTCCGTTTGGCAGTGGCTCTTAGCGGGCGGGCGTCATCCGCGGGCCAATAATTAAAGATATCCTGTCGAAATTTCCGGGGGCCGCGATTAATTGGGACCGATTCAGCATTGGCCTGACAATTACCTTGCCGAATAATTTATCGCATCGGGCGCGAACCTTGGACCATGTCCACGGAATGTTCGATCCGCGTAAAGTGACTCACCGATTCCGTTGGCTGCAGATTCACTGCCGGGAAATCGGTGAGTCATCGTTCCAGCCGCGGGAAATCAGCCTTTAAAATTAGAGTCCGTCGCGGATTTCGCCAGAATTCCGCTGGCTTGGGGTGTCGCGGGAAAAAGTGCAAGGGAAGTTGACGAATCTGGCAGAAATTCAACCAGCCTTCTCGCTGTAGACGCGGAATAATGCCAGAGCGTAGATCGTTCGCGCCGTGCATCGAGAATAATTCGCGGACGGAGGTGAACGCCAGGTTCCCCGGAACCGCCTCGGTCAGCTCTCTCGTCGGACAATGGAGACAAGAGTTACGTGAAAACGGTCTCCACGATCGCGACCAGGGAATTCTAGCTCACGAGTGGGTCGACAGTTGCGAGAATGTAGTCGAAACTCCGCGGGAACGATTCAATTCGTGGAAACTCGCTTCCCGGACAGCACGTCCCCTTTAATTCGTCCTTCTTCTCCCTGACGCTCTGTTCCGCGTAGACCGAAGCTTCCTTCAAATTTGCACATCCCAATTTCAATCAACCGCGATGGTCCCTGCGTTATTCTTCCTTCGGAATCTTCCAATTGGAAGTTCGGTAAAAGTCGATTCACCCGATCCAACTATTCCAGGACTGCGAGGGAAGGGTGCTGTAAAAGTCGTGTTAATCCAAAGAAGCTTGATGAACGCAACACGCCTTTCCATCCTTCGCAGTCCATTTAACTGTAGCCAACAAACCCTGATCCTAATTCCTCGGCAAATGAGTTCCTTTTCTCCAGTCCCTCCCTCGGGGATTTCTCCCCGCTGAACTCGAGTCACTCGCCTCCGACCGTGGATCATCCCTTCGCTCCGAGCCCCGACATGCGAGCCCTCGGAAACGCCGCCCAGGCGAACCAAGGAAATAACATCGCTGTAAACATATTACCGACCATCGTTCTCCTAGAAGTGGAATCCGGTCCGCTTGTTCGATGGGACTGTAAAAGCTGCTATTATTATCCCAGACGAGAGCTTCCAATTGTTTATGCTCGACGGTGAATCAGAGCGAGTTAGAACCTCGTTTGCAGGCAACTTCTATTGAAACTATGACAACGATCATTTCCGAGGAAACGGCGCTATTGAATTCGAAAGGTGACTCGCATTCTTTAACCAGGGCCATTTTTCGCGCAAGATGTTCAGAAATCCTTGCCACGCAAGCTCTGATTCATTGCCGATCGCTGGCAATTCGGGGTAGACGAGAGAAAAAGCGAACGTCTGGACGCGACTCCGCGACGCATCGCTGTCAGAAGGGAACATTGACTCAGCGTCGGGGCGCATACGTCGCGAGCCATTCGAGATTCCACGAATATTCACCGCCACGTCGTAAAAGCCCCCAAACACGCTCAAGATTTTTCGCCCTCCCCGCGGCCCCCCTCGCCTGTGCATCTCCTGCCACGTGATCGTGGACTTTCCCCCTCCCAGGCCCGGTGACTGGTTTAGAATAACCCGAAGCTCCGCGCTTCTGTCCCATTCGCGAGTTCGATCTCGAGTTGTTCGCGCCTCGCTGTCCTCCACCCTTGGGAATCCACGGCCAACCCCCGGACACCGACCCGCGGAACTCAGACTCGATAATGGAGGTCGCTAAAGGTGCGTGTAACGAATTCAGATGGCTTCCTAATCGAATCCCTATCGCGCTACTCCGTAGCACGGACCATCGCGTGTAGATTGAAATTCAATTTCAAAATCCATCAGCCCTTCTCGGCTGCTCCCAGTTCGCCTAATTCTTTAGTCTCTTTGCGTTGGTGAATTGGAAAAACCCTTGCACCGTAGTACACTCGTTGAAAATCGCGTCGTATCGGTAGTCGAATGATAACCCTCTGTTGCTTCCTCAGCAAACGAAACCGCCGGCAGCCTGATGGAGCAGTCGCTGAACGTCTCGGCGGAGTCCAAGTCCGTCTCGACGATGAAGTCCGTGCAGAGCGTGCAGACGAAGTCTGTGGTGCAGTCGTCGACGTCGATCAAGTCCGTGAGCTCCTCGTCGACCAGGTCCCAGCAGTCGATGGAGCTCGAGGAGACGCTCGAGTACACCGACTAGGAGGAGCATTCATCGCCATCACCAGAACTTCATCCCCTTTTCGACATCGTGCCACGCGGGAGAGACTAGACGCGGTATTTCGGACTCGTCTCCGGCGCGGATCCACTCGGCTGTTTTCACGGGACACCCTCGCGGCATCCAGGATTCGAGGGACTCGAGTGGAACAGCTGGGTACGGTTTGAGAAGCTCGTCGCGTTCCTCTCAGCCCCGACGGCTCCATCGAGCACGATTCAAAGGAAATCCGGTTACGCCGACCACGGGATGCCTCCTCGCGTTCTGCATCTTCATTTGGAACCAGTCGGAAAAGAAGAACGTGCGGATGTTGCGGATGGAGCGTCACCCTTGTCGCCAGGCGACTGAGCTGGGGATGCGGGCTCGGGGGATAGAAGAGGGAAGGAAGCCGCGCAGAGACGAGTCGAAAGACCGATCGGCAGGTCAAGGCGTCCATTTAATCGGGGTGCGCTACAGAAATAACTACCGCGCTTCTCAGCCATGTGACAATGAAAAGAAGAAGAGGAGGAAGACGTGGAAGCTGAAGAAAACGAAGGAGCGTTTGGAAGCCTCGGCCACGAGCTGGCTCTCCTCCAATCGGCGTGGTTCGCCGCCAAATACCGACTCGCCCATTCCTTTCTCTTCCCAGGACTCTTCTGGGTCGTCCCTTCGATCACTCCGTTGAATACGCAACCCTCCTCCATCATTCACGCGTCTCGATCCCGGACCTCGTTGCGAGCGTTCGATAATCTTTGTACAATAAAGTTTCTAAGATATTGTTCCCTTGTTCGTTCGTCGCCAGCCCTTCCTGAATCACTTTCATTCGCTTCTCCGATATACTCCGTTGAATAGGTGGGCGGGGACAGTAAACGATGCGTCCTCGAATAATGAAGCCTGTTGAATCTCAACGAGTCGCGTGTCGGGATCGTAAACAGATATCCGAGTGTTCGAGACCCGAGGCCGGGGAACAGAAGTTTGCCAAGTCACGAGTAGAAGCCTATTTTCTCTTAAAATTTCTGCTCTTTATTCCTGCACCTGACACAACAGTGGCGTTCATTCGGTGACTGGCCGAGGCGACGTCGATACCGATCACTGCCGCGTTGATTCTCACGCTCACCCTTCACCTTCTCTTTCGTCGCTTACCTCGCGCGAGATTCGAGAAAGAAATGTCGCGCTATCGTCAGAGCCAGGGATGCGAGGTAATTCAACCTGATACGATTCGATCACGTTCCCGAGATCCAATTAGCCGAGGTTGCAACGAGACCCGCGAAAAAGGCTAAACCGTCGGCTAACCTCGCGGGAGAGGCCTCCTCGAATCAAAGGAGAATCAGAGCCTGAGAGGCGTAGCTCGAGAAAAGTCGGATTACAGCCTCTGCTTTCTACGCCGTTCGACAAAGCGTGCCCGTGTTACTCCAATCTTTTCAAGCACCAGCTAAAAGGTCGTCGCGCTCGCCGGCGTTTATACGCGTAGCAAAGTGCCATGAGAACGACCATTCTTCCCGGCTCGTTTCGATCGACAGCGCTGTCGTCGATTCACTCCAGTTTAGCAAGGAGAATACTTGCCCCTGGCTGGTGAGCATAAATAAAGCGACGAGACGTCGCGAAGCGGTGGACGCGTTTATTAAGCGAACGCGAGGCGAGGGGAGGGAAACCGGGGTGCGCGCGATGGGTCGAAGCTGAGATTTATAAACCTGACTTCGGTCGCGCGGGATTCGCAGAGAGATAAATCTTGTTTGAAATGCAATGTTCGGGGACACTTTGAAGAGCGTATAAAGATACGGGGATGTTTGCGTTTGAGGGTGGAATTAAAGATGGGAGGAATAATCGTTTTGAATGTATCGTGGGAGGAGGGTGAAAGGATAGGGATATTGTTTGCTTGGTATAAGAATGATAGAAGCGATAGAATAATATGTGTTTGGCTTGACAGGATTTTTGGATTTTTCGCGACAGTCACGAAGGATTTATTATCAAGATTTTCACTCTTCATGGGTTAGAAGAAAGCTCGTAGGTATATCGAGACTCGTGGCAGAGGGAAACCGGGCAAAAGGGAAAGTCGGGGGAAAATGTAGAACAAGGCAGGATGGAATTCACTGACGGTTCCCGAAATTAAGTGGCACTCGCGGGTGGACTCATGGGACACGAGGCTTCAGCAGCAAATGTCGCTGAAAGTTTTACAGACCACCAAGTTCTGAGGGCTTCCACCCGTTTATGGCTTCTCGTATCGCGAAAGCTGGGGACGAAAACCCGGCCCCCAGAGAATTTCAATACCTTTGGTAAATACGGCAGATATTCGAGGGCCAAGAGTTAACGTGCTTCTCTTTTATCCCCCTTTCCAGCGAAATGTGGAGGAATCATTTTAATCGGGTTCTTTAACCTGGCTCCTGTAAAATATCAGGGCGGACATTCCGCGCCAGGCAGCGAATAACAATCGGCAATAGCAATTCTAATTCCAAAACGAAAGTTTTATACCCGACTCTCGGTAACTGTCGAGACTTTCGATTGGATTTCGTGTTACTACAATGGTGCTGTAGCCAGTGGCATTTTCTTAGCGCGTTCAAAGGAAAAACTGTTTTCCATCGCGCGTGTATGGCCTCCCCTTGTATCACACAACATCCACGCGAGCCACATTTTTCCCAGACTTTTTACAATAACCGAGACATCGTAGGTGGGCGAGGTTATTACGTTGTATATATTCAAGGTGCGCATTCCCTCCGTGTGTAGCTTTTATTCATAAAGGGTGGTTGGCGGCCCGTCGGTTTTATCAAGTCACGTTTCAGTTTACGAGTTCACGGGGCCTTCTAATAGAAACCTTCACCCAACTATGATAAACGTCAAGGCAATGCAAATTTTGATCGAAAGTGTTTTGTAAATACATTCCCTGGCCCCCGGCTTTCTAGCTGCTTAATGATCAGAGTTCCGAGGGAAACGTTTACGTTAATCGCCCAGAGGTACCAGGGAACACGGTCGACTTGCAGGCCCTCCTTTCAGCACGACCGATTTATCGACCGTTCGCCGCGACAAACCCGATTCCTTATCGCCCCGTCGAAACGCAATTCCGAAATAAACAGCCCCTCGCGATCGGCGATTTACCCAGCCTAATCGGGGAATCGCGAGCGGATTAAATTTTCGGCCAGCAACCCCGATTGTCATAAATTTTTATCGCGCGTATCAGTTATCGCGGCCTTGGTGGAAACATCGTTCCTGGCGCGTACAAACGATTCTTCTCTGTCAGTGAGGGGAAGACTTATGGGCACTCGCAACGAAACTCCAAGGGAATCGAACCGACGATCGTACGAAGCGTCGCTTGAAGAATGTATTTTGGGGAACGCGCGATTAATCGGGCAAGAGTTGAATGTACAACGCGGGACAATTAATCCCGCCGCGATGGTGGGGCTCGAGTCTGTGCATAAATTAGGAAAATCTGGATCGATAGTCCCTCGAGCGATGCTTCTCAAGACGAGCAGCGAGCGAGGATTCTCCGGGGCGTTAGAATCGACGCCTGCTTAGTTGGAATTTTATTAATTCCGTTTCCGTCGAGATCGTCTAAAGCCGCGACGGTGCGAGGGACTCGTCCAGCGAGCAGGCGAGGAGAGCTAAGCTCCGGCAGTGATTAAGTTACCGCCTCGCTGTCGAATTGAAATTATACCGATCGGAATCGGTGCTAAATTCTTTCCGCCTTTCCAACAGTATCCCGTTTCGAGCACGCAAATTGGGAAAGCCGTGCTAGCGTCAAAGATTCCGTTTTTAACCGACCTCGAAAAGGGGGGGGGGGTTATTTACATGGGTGAACATGTAATGCAACATCGACGTTTCCAACTGAAGAGTCGCAGAAAACAGGATTATCAGGCTCGACGCGTCGAAAGCTAATTAATTATTACGAGGACAATGGCGGGGAAGATTGGAATGAAACGTCGGGTACGTAGGCCGGATCGCAGGTTGATCGATGAACGAGAGAGCGTGTCGCGCATTTCGCTTGTCATTGTTCTGGTTCTAGGTCGGATTCAGCGCGATTCAATGGGAACGAAAGGAAGCTGGAATACTAATCCCGAAAGTCGGGGAACGCAATCAAGAACGAATCGTGGGTCTACGCAGAGTCGTAAATAAAATTTTTCGTAAAAAATTACAGTTGGAGAACGCGTTGCAAATTTATAAATCTAGAAGCTTCTAGGGTGGCAATCGCCGTAGGAGTATCCTATTTTCAAATTCGAAGGATCAATGTTTCAACCGTGTTAACTTTAGATTTTATTCGCGAAATATTCATCGAATGATTAAATTATTGTTCGCAAATCATTACCTGCTACTATTAACAGAAGTGTTGCTCCTGCTGCGCCTCGAGATGATCGAATCTCCTCGATTGACAACGCCCTTAGGAGTGATACTGAACGCTCGAAGTCGATAGAGGTCGTCACCAGCCCTTGGGTTGTACGCTTTTTCTGGTAAGCTGTGCACACGCGGCCTGATATGATCTGGAACTGCAACATATCGATGGACAGTTAATTAAAGCCTCGTGATTACTTCCAACGAGACAGCGGACTAAATAGATATCGACTGGACGTTCCATTAATTATATATATGCTCTTCGTTAACTGATATCACTGACCGTACAGTCGCCAAGTTTGGATATCCATCAAGCCCTGTCAACCAATGCATGAAGCGCTCCCTATTTCCCTTCCAAAATCCGTAATTACCACCCTGCAGCGATGTATAATAATTTTCTATCCAGTTCCAGCACTCGGCTGGGCGAACATCCACGCGGACGTATTATAAGAGGCGAAAGAAAATGAAGGCTCTGAAGGCTTTGCATCTTGAATTTCTCATTAAACGTTGCACGGGTCATATCGTTCTCTGCTAGCAAACTGTGTCTCCAGTTTCTCGTTAAACAGCCCTCCAGCATTTTTACCTTCCAGTTTTTCGACTCGCTCAATCACGGAACGATTTCCCGCGATTTCAGCGATCAAAGGGTCGCGACGGGCAACGGCGAAACTACCCCGGCTTCGAGTGCTTCCCAATTTTCCCTCCGCGTTGGAAAAGCACGCGAGCCGTCGACGAGTCGCTGCTCGGAAATTTCGATCCGCGATTTCTTTCGTAACGCGAACTACCACGGGCGCTTCTTTGAGCCAGCCTCCAACCCGTGTTCTGCCAAACCGTCAACGTCGCTCCTGCCATCCGTCGTTTTTTTTTTTCTCGTCCAACTTTTCGAACGGGCAGCGCTTCGCGACGGCCGTGGATTGGAATAACAGGAGACCTCGCCGACCGAGCCCTCGAGTCAAAGGGAAAAATTTAATTGGACCCGCGCTGCGAAATTCCCGTGCGATTTCGTTCGCTCGGGCGCGTTTAGATCTATCGCTGGGGGCTGCGCGCGATTAGCTTTTACCCCGGTCCCGGTGTCACTCTGAATTTTATTAAATTTCTCTCCCCGCCCCCCTTCTTTTATCCTCCCGTGGACGGGCGATATTTGTACAACGTAATTCGCGTTACATCGCGAAATATCGCTCGCGTCCGTCCCGCGTTCCAATTGCCGTCGGATGTGCGCGTGACGCGCCCGATTACTCAACTGAACACGCGTGTGGACATCGACCACGCGGCGTAAGCTGCGTGTCGCATTATAGATGTTATTTGAATACGTTCATTTGCGTCATGAGTGTCCACAGACGGGGACAGTGCTGACGTTTAAAGGCGCGCGTGGACCGACGTTCAAAAGGAGCCCCTTAGATGTGGCTAACCATGGGTCGAAGGGTAGTCCTGGCCTTTAGAAGCCAAAGGCAAGCTATGCATAGTATATTCGTAAATTAGGACGCGGAGGATCTCTCCGAGACGGGCAAATGCAACATAGATGCGAGGAGTCCGCCTTCTGTGATCTAGATTTATCCTCCTCTGATGTAATTTTCACTGTAAGAAGTGAAGAAGCATCGACTAAATGGATGGGAATTCGAAATCGATTTTTCTGTTTCTCTGAATAGAATACCGGAGTCCCACTTTCGATGGGAACTATTTTATCCGCGGTCCGATCGTCGGCATGCGAGCACATGCAACATCGTCCTGGATGAAAATTGAGACACGGCCGTCGGTTCGACAAAGGATGGCCGAGGCTTCGGCATTTAATGCGGTTACAGACGACGAGGCACTCAAGAAGTTCGTCTCCCGACAGGCTATCTAATTACGGCAACGACGCGAGCTGGAACTTCGGGTACCTTGAAATTGGCGGCGAGTTTTCGTCGATTTCATGGGAATTTTCAATGCCACCGGCTTTAAATAGCTCAGCGAGGGAGGAGAGTGACGTCCCGATTAATTAGTCGCCGATTAAATTATATAATCAGCCACGACCAGGCGTGCCCGTAAGAGAATCATAGACAGGAGAATGGTCCACGTGACTCAGACCGGTCGATTCATAAAGGATCGAACAGTGGGAGGTTTCTGGGCTTCGACCTTGATCCAAAACTCCCGCACGCCGATCCTTTCCCTCTGCGAGAGGGTTTAAAAGCGACGGGTGCCCATTCTTCGAATCGTAGCGCGCAGACATTTAGGTATTAAAATTCTGGAGGAGAAGAATTCAAAGGGTAGGTACAGGATACGTGGTGTATAATTTGTAGAGAGATCGTCAGTGAAATGATAATTTGTACAAATAAAATTGAGGAACGTGCAAGGGAAGGAAAGGATTTAATCAGAGGCCGAAAAGAATTCTAGAGAGTTAAAGACTGTCCCACGTCTGACCTCGCCCGACTCGTTCTACTTAGCTCCTCCCATTGACTTGTACTCCTTGCATACGCACTGCGTTTACATTCAAGCTTATTCCTCCCACGGTGATTTGAAAACAGAGTCGTGGGTACACGTTGCACACCGAAGTTCATGGTAGTGCGTGCATTATGGGAACCCGATGTTTGAAATCTTCAATAGAAACATCTGTATGGAGAAGGTAAGGAATACTTTTGATTCACTTATTTTTATAACGTACTCGCTCGTGGTCGATCGTTTTCCCCCGAGGAAAACGACATCACTGCGCTTTGGTGCTTTGTTGGCAGATACGTTGCTCCTAGACCCCGCGATTATACGCGTTTACTCATATATTTCCATCCTATTTACCGGTACGCGTATCCCTTTCAAAAGGTACGTACACACAGCGTGGCCTGCCTTTAACCCCAATGGTTAGGAAAAAAACATGTCTCGAAAGAAAAGGTCAACGTTGCTTGACAACCATTATTTCGAAAGGACGTGCTCCTTGGAATAAGAAGAAGTTTTGTAACAAGAATATAGAGGACGTAATAAAGAACACAGTGTTTTATCTAAAAACAGACACCCGCTCTGAAACATCCTACATACGCCACTTCACTCAATGAATTTCTGTTATCAACCCCGCAACACACACGTCACAGGATGCGATAATTCTCGTCGCCAATTGATTTTCTATTTTTAGCCAGTTATCGAGATTATTAATCAGAGCCAAACAACCCGTTATCAGTGAGAGTTGTCGCAGTAATCTGCGAAACAACGTTGTCTTCTCGGCGAAACCTTGAGCCAGCTGCTGACACCCTGACACCGCGATTCCTAATAACGCCAACCCTAATACCCGGCAGAAAAGCCACAACGAGGCTCGCTGTTTGGGGAAACTATTTACCCAAGCGAACGTCAGCCACGTAATTAATTTTCTGCGTGCAGATACGCCTGTCGCGGATGTACTCGGTGGTAATCCGTCACGGTGATACATCCTCGCTTTAGTATTCTAGGAACGGCGACAAATCCGCTGGACGGGACTCGCATACAGACAACGTTATCGCCAGAAATCATTCTCGTACATCGCAGAGACTCGAGAAATTAAACGCGTACCTAAGCTTCTCGTGGTTTTCAGACGGTCTTTTAGAAACGGAGCTCTGATTCAGCTGCTCGGGGGTGGATCGTCGACTGGCTGGAGCCGAAGGTAACCAGCGTAATGGAGACAAAGAGAAAAGTGCAGTGTGAACGTCGTCACGTAGCACCTTGGATTCCGGAGGAACTGTGGCCATAGCAAGAGCAGGGAAGCTCGCTTTCTAAGCTGTGACGTCCACTGGTAATGGGAAAGCATGCTCCGTGTAATTGCGGGTCGGGTTTCTGAGTTGCATGCCGTCTCGTTAACCCGCGTGCAACGGCCACGTTCGATTATTACCGTTGATGGAACGCACCGAGGGCTTATCGATTCGGGCAAACGAGAGTAATGCCTGTGGGTCTTAATCCGTTTCGTAGGAATCGCTGGGAGGGTGTACTGCGAACGTTTAGAATACCCTCAGCCTCTTTCGAATACCGCGAAACCGTATTGAACACGGACCGAAGAAGCGGAGAAGTTCGAAAGCATCAGTCACGTGGCAAGGAGATTAATGTACACACTGTATACACACTACTCTCTATTGTCGGTTGAACTGCTGGAAGTTTGCAGAAATTTCCAGGGATAATCGCTTAAGAAATTACGCGATCCATTTTAACGGGCAAGCAACTTGTTCCGGCACGATCGCGGGGTGGTTTTCAGGTTGTAAATTCACGGAACAACGAATCGCGCGGAATGCGCGTGCACATTTGTTTCGTTAGCGGAGACCCCGCCCAGCGTTCAAAGTTTGAACCAGGGCAAGGAGGGCCGTGTCCCTACCACTTCCGATACGATTCAATATAAACGGCGACGCGCGATTAAAAACGACCCGGGAACAATGCCCGATCTGATAGTTTGACCCCGTTTCTGCGCGACGGTCGCTCAATTGTCACGACCGCGTTACAAAAACTCACGCGGCGAGTAGGGAAAATTTGTTATCGCCAAAAAACTACTAGCCTCAAAAGCCACTCTACACGCGGCTCCTTGTTCTAACTTTCGGAGCACCCATATCTACCCCATTGCACTTAAGGGGAGGTTCCGGTCTAGAGCCCATAAAAATAGGTGATATTTAGGAATTAATTAAAGGAAAACTACTATATATAATTTAATGGGACTTGTTGCACTGTATTAAGGATGTCTTAAATTATAGAAAGATATTTTTTGTTTTGTAATTAATCATTGCAGACGGCACTGGAGAGTCGTTAGAATCGAGGTGTCAAAAAATTCCTCCAAGTCGGTGGGATCTGTATATCCAAAAGGTCTGATCAAATTCGACTGAAACTTTTCTTATTTTGAAGAATACACTTCTGGCTATGGGGAAACCAGAAAAGTTACAAAAATGATATTTCTTAGAAAATAACGGCACTTGAAGTTTGAAATCTCTTTTTCCCTATATTTTTCGTCCTTTCAACGCCTTTAAAAATTGTAAATTTTCAATTTTTGTATTTTTCTGGTTTCCCCCTAGACAGAAGTATATTCTTCAAAATAAAAGAAGTTTCAATTGAATCGGAGAATAACTATTGGAGATACAGGTCTCACCCATTTTGAGAACAGTGTTTCGAGAAAAACGCGGGTACAGTTTTACGTGAGCGCCGAGTGGCCGGTTGTTACGCACGCATTTGTTGCTACTCAAACGCCTATGACTTCGGAAATTTAACGAATTTCAACAAATCCGTTTAAACACGTATTCCTGAAAGGTTGAAAATTCGAAAAATGAAATAAAGAAAAATCGATTGTTAGTCCTCCCCTTAATAATCTACCTCCAATACGAACACACATTATTTCCTACACCTTCGACAATCTCGCGATGCTTAGCTAATCCTAAACAGCAACGTCACTGGTCCTCCAAAGGGACAATCAACCCCCTTTGTAAGTGTCAGTGGTATTCGCATATTGAGCTCGGAGAGCAGAAAGCCCGCCGTCTGGGTAGCTAAATTGATAAAGCAGGCGCGGGGACCCGTTTCATCGAATCAGTCGATTCCTTTTGTCCCGGCGTCTCCAACCCCTCGATAACGACCCCGGCTGGTCAAGGTACGCTCGATGACCAGCGATCCCCGAGAAAAATCGCCCTCCGGGCGCCAATTAACCAGAGACAAATCACCTTACCTGGTAGCTCGAGAAAGTTGGACGTCCTGCGCTGCCTGGCGCGGGGGTGCGCGCTGAAATTCAACGGGCCCACGTCCTCGTTGCTGACGTTCGACAAATTGGAGCACTGACTGTCACGGGAGCCACGTCTGGACGCGAGATAGGCTGCAACGCAGACAGAGGCGCACGTCATACACAAACGTGAGGGAATTTCATGAAATGCCGGCGGGCAGTTCGCGGCGCGCACCGCGTCAAAGGGATCGTTGCGGGGCAAAACCGCGACGCGACGCGATGCGTCCGGGCGACGATTATTTCGCTGGCAGGCTGCATAGTCGCGCGGGGAAGCGTTGCTGGGTAATACCATCGAAAGATGTTATCATTTCGATTTACCGCGGCGCTGATCGTCGATCGTGGATGTCCAAGCTACTACGATTCTCGCGTTCGATCTCTTCCGCGCAGCCGTGATTCCAAGTCGCGAGGGGATTAAAGGTCGGACGGGGATTACGGGATTACGCATTCTCGAAATACGTTGAACAGCGGGCTTTCGGAGGCCCAGATGGAAGAGGACAGGGAGGGGGGGGGGGCCAAGAAATAGTCAACGATTCGGGGGAGAAAGCGCCGAAGGGGTGACTCGATTTACTCTCGACCTTTAAATGAGGATGAAATCGGATCGAAGAGGCGACTGGGGCGAATTATTACACCGAGCCCACGTGACTTTGATCCTTTCTTTGTTGCGCGACCAGAGGCTGCCGGGATTCAGCGTAATTAGGGGATGTTATGTCGATATCCGATCTTTGCCTCCAGGCACATTAACTCGTTCATCGTAGGGAATAAATGTTTAATAAAGATGAGAAGCAAAGATCGGTTCGCGGAAACAAGGGTGGAATAAAATTCTGTGCTCCCGTTTTTTCTCTTATCTTCCCGTCTCTTTTTACCGCTCTCGCGGGGCCATTACCGACGGAACGATTATTTAAGCCGCGTACGTGTCCTTCTTCGTGTTCCGCTCGACAATTCGCGCTGATTGCGAGATTCGATGCAGCCCGGCGGAAACGCGACGGCGATACTTCACCGCAGGTGCAACGGAAAAACGCGTACTGTTATGCAGATGGAAAAACGGGTTTCCTGGAGTTGAATTATTCCGGGCTGGGGCTCGCGTTTAGGGGTGCCCCGTACGCGGAGAAGAGGAAGAAGGGCGGCGCCGGGGGGGGGGGGCGTTAATTACAGATGGGAATCCCTTCGGGCGTTACGAGGCGAACGGATAATTTATTTGCAAGAAATAACGCGCCACGTAACGACGTGAGGTTTTAAGCCGATCAATCCCTGCCCGTTAATCACCACGCGAGAGCATTGTCTCGTGTACGCTCCAACGTTGACATAATTAGATTCCTCTCATTACGAGGCAACACGATTGGCGATTTCGCCAGTCACGCGGCTCAGCCGCGAGAAAAGAAATCGATAATTAACTGCCCCTCTTTCGACACAATGAGTCCGATAATTAATTTTTACGCTCGCTGCCCTTCGCGAACACGTTTCAAAGCGTTTCGAGGCGATCCATTTTATTACGTGCCCTTGGAACCTTCCTCGTGACACCGATTTCAATAAGTCCCCGTACAGATACCACTTCTAAAATAGTCCCCCGACGAATGCCCCGCGCGACGAGACTTAAAATCGCGAGAACAAAGGGAAATCTACTTAGGAATACGCTTACCGAGGCCGCCCTTCATCGAGCCTCTTCTCCTAGGGCTGGACAGCAGAGTGACTTCCGTGTCCGCGTCCTCGATCTCCGTCAAGTCGCTGGTCGACTTCCTGGCGATGTTCCGTTCGCTTCTCCCGTGCCCTACCTCCTCGTCGTTGCCCTTTCCGGCCTGGTCCAGGCAGCCCTGGCTTCGATTGAAGTGGCTGCTCTTCTTGCCGCTCTTCTTCTCCATGGGACTGTCGCTCTTCTCCTTCAACCCTTTCATCGACCCCTCCAACGACGAAGTCCTCGATGCACTGTTCTTATAATTAGCGCTGCTCGGAGACTGCTGGTCCGGGATCGTTTCAGAGTGCTTCGGACTTGGCAGTACATGGGGCGGAGGCGTGAGGATCGTCGGGGACATGGGGCTCTTGGCGGTGCTCAGCCCGAAGCAGGAGTTCCTCCGGTGGTCGAGGAGCTTCGGGCTCTTGGAGCCGAAGCTCGCGGAGCTGGGGGACCTGGGTGGGACTGACGGGGGCCCGGAGATGGGACTCTTGGGTGGGTAGCTCATAGTCTTCCCCAGACACTTCCTGCCCTCGACGAACTTGAAGATCGGCGACTTGCGGCCCGGCGAGTGCAACAGGTCTGGGTTCGGGCTCTTCGGGCTCCTGCATCCTTGGCGAGCGTAGTAGCTCGGGCTTCTCGCCGGCCGGTCGGGTTCGCTCGCGCGGCCGAACTTCTCTAAATCGAAGTTCGCGTTGGGCGTCTCCGGGTAGCATTCGGGCGGGAACTCGAACACCAGCGGGGTCCCTGGCGATTTGGTGACAGACAGCTGCGTGGGACTTCTTTGTCCGCCGATCGGGATCTGGGGCAGTTTGGGTAGCTGGCGAGGGCTCCGCGGGGACCTGAGGTGTATCGATTGTCCGGGGCTGCTCATCGCCATTTCTCGTCTGCCAGTCGATGAATAATAGCTACTCCTCGGGCCGTTCCTTGCCTCTTCTCGCGACACCCTCCACCTTCTCGTCCCTTTCAATCTACCAGGGGAAGAGAGCAGCCTCTCCTCGGCTCATTGTGCTCCCGCAGCGACGATGAAACGCCAGATTTTTCGTCCGTCCGGATCGCCCCGTGTTTCCTCGGAGAGACGCGCGAGCCGTTCGCCGCAGATTGGATTCTCATCTCAGCTCCTATCGCCGCCCTCCGCGACTCTCGCCGATGGCTTTTACGTGGTGGCGTCTTGGCACGATGCGACGTGTTCGGGGACGAGATCTTTCGGGGGTTCGCCGACAGAATTCGGGAGATCAAAGCCGGTGCGCGCGAAACGGCGCGTCGGCTTCGGGTCGACGAACCTGAAAATTGCGTCCTCTTCAATATTCCGCTTGTATCCGCGATGGAAAGCAATCACCGCGCTGAATAACTTTACTCGGCACAGGCGATTCGAAAGTATCGTTCCGCGTTAAAAATCGAAAGCACGAAATGATCGCGAAAATATTCATTTGCTCGAGCAAACACGGAGCCTCGTGATTTCCCAGAGCTTAATTCTCGCTTGCAGAAAAGCTCGGGGATGATTAAATATTCCCGCCCGGCGATCGTATCAAAGCTACCGTCTCTGAAAACCGATAATTTGGCTGGTAACGCGTAAAAACGAAAAAGCTGCATGCTCCCGCGCGAGTTCCATTTAGTCCAGTTACCGCGAGGCCTAATTTCCCCTGCTTAGTCGAATGAAAAAGCCCTTTGCGACTCGGGGAAAATAGTTTCAAAGAACTGCGGTGGCGTTTTACGGGACGGGATCCGAAATTAATATCAAGCACGGCGTACTTCTGATGGAGCTACCCTTGAAACGCGGGCGGGTTCCCCTTCATCTGTGCAAAATTAATTTCCAAACTTTGGCTACGAGGTGGAAATAATATTCATCGCGGAACAAAGTGCTCTTGGCGCAGGCCGAAAACGATTAAAGCACTCGCGAAATATAAACGCAGTTCTTTCAGGGGCCCTTCGCTCTTGTAAACATGCGAAACTAATATTAAATAAAATAAATAAAACCTCTATCACTGACAAAACTCGTGTTTTCTCTTCGCAAGCCTACGTGTTCTTTTTTTACCATTAACGATTCAAGTAAACAACAATTGCAAAAATAGAGAGCACGGTGCAACTCATGATTCATCTTTAATCGAAAAAAACACGGCAGAGCTGTCCCGCGAGAAATGTCCCAGTGAGTAAACCGAGAGAACGAGATATCGCCGCAGTGAACAAACGCCAGATTCGCGCATGAATATTTTTCTCAGAAAACTACCGACACCTCGGAAGGCAAACTCGCAAGATCGACTCACCAGGAACCTTAGTTTCTCTGCGAAGAATTAACCTGTTGATCGCGACCGTGCCAGAAGTGTCATCGCGTTGCTTCGTTCCACATTGAGTGGCAGTTCCAGTTGCTTTCTTCCCCGACAGAACAATTGCACGGGAAGCGAAGCTTCCATACGCGAGGATGACAGAGTGACGACACGAGGAGGACAACACTGATCTGAGCCGCGGTATTTACATCGAGGGCGAGACACATAAACCGAGGTACACGCTCGTGAAAGGCTGCCGCGTTACTGAGGGGTTGAAGCGTACGGGCCACAGAGTCCCTACCCCCGCCACGAAATTTACCTTGCTCGACCCCCACTCCGCGCTGTCCCCGGGGTTTCCTTTCTCTTCGCACGTGTCTCCTTATCAATTCCACCGTTTCACTTCAGGTATATTTCCGCGCGGTGTTCCCGGGTCACGAATCCCCTATCCGAGCAAGGGCTTCGCCCTTGGAAGCAGCTTTCCAACCCCCAAATTATGCACGGCAAAGGTCTCCCGAGCCTCTCCGCGCGGGACACTTTTTATGGATCGTATGTGCTTAATATCCCTGAAGTATCGATACGTATATTTCCCCAACTTTCCTCGAGCCATTGTCCAAAACCGAGGGGCTGAATTATTTCCTCCATTCGTGCACGGAAGTGGAACTCTGGCTACCCAAAGTGAACGTCAGCCTGTGCGGTTGTCGCGGTATTATCGCGAGGGAATTGGTGAATTGATGATTGTGATTGATGTTGTCAGCGATCTCGAGTATCGATGCGTTGTCACACTCCTAGTGGCGACGAAAGATCGAAGACTAGATTTTGAAGGGACCCAGGAAGCTTTGGATAGCCGGCAAATTTTTTAACGAGCGTTTCTCGCAGGTCTCGTCTCTTCTCGATGAAACTTCTCAAACTATCCCTTCATTTTTCTTCACGTAAATGACTCTCGTCTACGGTGAAATTTGACTCGAAGTGTAGCGATGCTGTCCAACGACAATTGCGAAAGCACGCGGATCGCTGGCGCACCTCAAGGGAAATTGGGTTCCCGTGTAAAACCGCAAACAGTTACTACCATGGCGGAGGTCCCTTTAGGGTAATCGATGGTTCCCGGCGACACCGTAAACGTTGACCGAGATTGCCCGCGAATTCGCACCACGAGGAGCCATCGGATGCGACGCTCGGAGCTTGCGGTCGAACTTGAGCAAACACGTCCAACAGGTACACGCTCGATGCCTCGAGCTTGTCGTCCCGTCTGGCGGGACGAGGCCGCAACACGGCCATTGTCGGAGCAGAAAGTTCAACATCAAACGTTTACCGTTCCACGAAGCAAGGTTGAACGTGATTTCAGAAGTTTCCACCGCGTAGAAGTCGTTGCTCGTTAGCGATTCACATCAGTTGAAGCGTGAGTGAGGCGTGAGTGGAACATGAGTGACAGAATTGCACACGATTTTGTACACCGTGTAGATGGTTAAGGATAGGCCTTTTGGTAAAGGCACTGGTCGGTTGTCGACCAGATGACGGCTTCGCAGGCCTGGGAAGGTGTCATAAAGCACGGCGAAAGGGATAGATACGTGGCGAGCAGCTGGGCCACGATTTTGGGGAAAACCTAAGCGTCCATTCCGTTTCGGTCTGCTGTGTCTCCCGCGCGATTTTTCGCGGTTCGAGAAGAACCAATCAAACGGCCCGATTAAGCGTCAGTTTTTCGGCGCTTGCAGCGACGACGTTTCCGCTTTCGTGTCTTCATTGGGGTAAGCGGGTGACGCTATAGTCACTTCCGAACGATCGCTCAGACGAGCAACACCGGTCAACTTGTCATTTAAATTTATTTTTCTTAATATAATTAGTTATACTTAGTGTGAATTACTGAGTTACTAATTTCTCTGTACCGTTCCGCACGAGCGTGAGTCCATTAATTTTATTTGGTACGTAAACGGTTCGGCAAGTACGTACGAGCATTTACATACGCAACAGTGATTTCAGAAATTTGACTCGCAATGACTTCGTTGCACGAGCAGCCGAGCAATCTGGATATTGCAGAAATTTAAAATATTTTTAACATCGTCCCAACTGTGGCCATTTGAAGATACGATTGGTGCTTCGCGACACGTGTCGTTCCTCAGTCCAGGCTTTGATATCTTTTGACCCAACGTATGCGAGCAAACAATGTCGAACGCGTGTGATAAATACACAATATAGAGCTATTGTGACTCAAAGCTCCGTTCCCCTAAAGTCCATGCTTTTGTTCCCATATCTTCTGTGTTCGCAACTAATTGAAGCATGGCTTCTATTATCCCGATACGAAAAATAAAGCTGGACAGACGATACCTTGTACCCTATGAACAAACTTGTTAGTAAATGTATGTGCGCCTAATAACAAGGTTCACTAGTCGAAAGTAAGTAACCGAATCATTGGGAGAGTTTTCTTCCATCGAATAATCAAGCTTCGCGAACCAGCAGCGCGAATAAACGCAGTTCGATAAAAGCGAAAAACAGATAAATCGACTGTGAATCGACGGCGTGTTTAATTTTGCATTGAAGTATACCACGAAGCGTCATCCTTGTCAGCCGGTTCGCCAGGGAGTGGCAGGGAAGGAAAATAAATTCGCGTCACTGCGCTGGCGCGAAAAGCGATATCGATTGTCGCGACTCGAACAAGCTCTCGATTGCTTCGCGAGCGGGAAGCACCGGTGGCTATTTCGAACCTAGCCGTCGCAGGCAATTCAACAACCTACGTTACCTAAACAAACATATCCCTAAAATCCCCAGAAACCTGTGTTCCCTTAACCCGTGTTCTCCTTCCTATCACGAGTGTTCCGAAAGCCTCGTTGATAACGAGCAATCACTGCACGGCTCGTAATCTATCGATACCTCGTCCCACCGATCCAGTGACTCATCAAGAGGAAAATCGATTTAACAGCCGTTCGATAACGACACGAGGCGTCAGTCCGGAGGCAGCAGCAATCGTACGCGAGTAGTGGCGTTTTAGCTGACAGTGGAGGAAGATCTCTGTAATTCACGTTGAAACCGGTCCCCGTTTGTAAAGTGCGCGGCAAGCAGCTTCTTCGACAGCGAGTCATCCTCTTCCTGTACAGTTTCCCCCTCCTCGAGCGGTCAGCGGAAAGACTCGCTCGATAACAACGTTTGAACGCCAGTCCCGTGTGGGATCCGTGAACGATGCCGTCGCTGAGGACGTTCCGCGTCGAGTTCGATCGACCTGGTGCGACGTACCTGACCGGCGAGTTGGTCAGCGGGCACATAGTCCTGGACACCAGCAAGGAGAAGAACGTGAGAGGTGAGTTTCGATGTGGAAAGATCGATGGTGGAAGGAGGAAGTGACGCGCGACGTCCTGGCGTCTGATCGCAGTGCCGTAACGCGAAACTACGGACGTTTGGTACACGCGAGTTCGCCGGTCAGTGGGTTGGTAGCGATGTCCGTAGCCCCTTTCTTATTCCATTCGAAGAAGTCGGGACGATCGTTGGAGACGAGAACAGCGGGTGATCGTAGAATCGTCGACACTCGTAAGGTCTCGTGCTTGATCGCGATGGTGAAACGCAAAGGTCGCGCGCTCTTTAATCACGATACCAAGGACGGCCCCGCTGTCAACGCGATGCCTGTTGCGCCTGATAGATATACGTAGGCTGATGCATGTGCAAACTGCTGCGATTGGTATCGCCGGTGGTTCAGGTTTCATTCATGAAGGGTAGCGTGTCTGGTCGAGGCGCAATAGCGTTTTGGTAATAGTTGCTATTGGCAATGCAAAGGAGGCGCGATAGATTCGAAGAGGGAAAGAGACTTGCACCGGACGCGCCGTTTAAGGGGTCATGCTCAGTCAGGAGGCCGAAAAAAGGGTGGCCTTTGGAAATTTTTTACTCGAAAGCTATAACACGTTTCTTAAAAATTTTTGTTTCCTTTTAAGGATTGTATCCAGTACCGTGTATCGTAATTTTTTTATTTAAAAATATTTATCAATAGCTAAGTTATTGTCCATCACTCGAAGGTTCTCTAAAAAAGGCTCCTGCGGTGACCACTGCTGCTCGAAGGTCGATCATCTAAAATAAAAAATTCAAAAGAATTTACTTATTATATTATATTATCTAGTATTTGAACGAAGGGTATTTCGAAATTTGATTTGGGAAAAAATGGCTGATGTTTAAAGTAAAAGTTTCAATTTTTATCATAAATCGTGCCTAATTTTCGTCAGTTAAAAGAAAACTAAGCATCGGATAAAACAAATCCTTCGTTCAAAGACTAGATAATATAATATAATAAGTAAATTCTCTTGAATTTTTTATTTTAGATGATCGACTTTCGAGCAGCAGTGGTCACCGCAGGAGCCTTTTTTTAGAGAACCTTCGAGTGATGGACAATAACTTAGCTATTGATAAATATTTTTAAATAAAAAAATTACGATATATGGTACTAGATGCAATCCTTAAAAGGAAAAAAGATTTTTTGAGAAATATGTTATAGCTTTTGAATAAAAAATTTCCAAAGGCCACCCTTTTTTCGGCCTCCTGACTGAGCATGACCCCTTAAATATTTTATCAGACAAATTTTCTAGAACACGGAAATCTCCGAATTAGCTACACCGCTGATAAGATACGTAAGAATGTATTGGTTTAGAAAATTGCCAGGGATCCGTGTAAGTCGGTGACATAACGAGGCAAAATGTTACGTATCGCGATTAAATTTTAATCAACTTGTAATTTTTGATTATCGATCGAGAGTTATGCGGCCTCTACGCGTTCTCATTCTACCAACCGAATAATTAGCGATAAGGAAGGAGTTGTAGATGAATTTATCCAGAACTCGAACGACGAATCCTAGGGTTATACTTCTCTGCCAAGGGGACTGGCCGCGTGCATTGGTCGGAGAACAGGAACGACAGAGACACACATGGCAATCATGTGACTGTCCACGACAGTTACAGCAATTCCGAAGACTACTTCAACTTCGAGTTCAACATACTGGGCGCCAGAAGATGTGAGTAGGGCCCACCTCGATGGTCGCCCAAGTCCTTCCTTATTTATCCGCCCGATGGTTTCCAGCTGACATTCGAATGGACATCCCCGCTGGGCACCATAGGTACCCCTTCAAGTTCCAGCTACCCCATAACATACCCAGCAGCTTCGAGCACCACTACGGGTACGTAAGGTACACGGTGAAAGGTGTGATCGACAGGCCATGGAGGTTCGATCACGAGTGCAAAGCTGCGTTCACTATAATCTCGGTCTTGGACCTGAACGCTCACCAGCCTAGATGCGTAAGATGTGATCTCGTGGTTACAGCAATGCCGCAAGAATGTTTCCTCATCGAATCCCTTCAAGTATTGTGTTTCTCTTTGAACAGCTAGGGATAGACGACGAGGTCGTGAAGGTCTTCTCCTACTTCTGCTGTTTCGACCAAGGCGCGTTGAATCTGCGCTTGAGACTGCCTTCTTCAGGGTACGTTCCAGGACAGATGATAAACACGACGGTGGACTACGTGAACGCCTCGAGTGGCGTTCGAATGACGAAGATCCGCACGAAATTGGAGCAAGTGAGGCAGATGTTCTTGTAGAGCTTGTCGCTTCGAAGATTCCAATATATTCCTCGTCTCGTTTCGCTTCTTCCAAAGCACCTGAAATTCCACGCGACTACGAAGACGAAGACCGCCAACACCGAGATAAGAAAGGTCGATAATTCGGGGCCCTTTTTCACCAAAGGACAGGTGGTCACCGAGCTGCTGATTCCACCGTTACCGCCGTCCACTCTGGAATTCTGCAGAATTATCGACTTGGAATACGTTTTGAAAGTCTCCGTCCACGTTTCAGGCTCGTAAGTCACTTATGTCGATGGTAATTATCTTATCGAGCTGGAATTTCGATAATGGAGAGTATATTCAGCTCGATGATCCACTGTTTCAATTAACAAAGCAATTGTACCCGCCATTATCCAAGAGAATTCCTAAACACTGCTGTTCTATCGCTGGTCTGCTTACTTCTCTCTATTTCTTTGAGCCTTGCTTTTAAGCAAACCCCTCTGTGTACTAATTAGGCACTTTGCAACCCAGAAGAGTTACCCTGTTTTAATAGGGTCAGTACCTCTGTACTGTCCACCGACCGCACCACCAATGGACTCGCAAATCGTTGCACCCCCATTCGAAAGACCTGCGGGAGATCCAGCTACGATGGAAATCCCGATGCCGATGCCAATGCAACCTGGTGTGCATCAGCCACCTAACGTTCCCATTGGCTTCTTTCATCCAGACCGGGCTGGTAGCTCGTCTGTCGACCCGCAAATACGTAAGGGATTAACGATAAGTATCTTTGAAGGATAAGGGACAAAAACTGGGAATGTCCACTTTTCGTGATGCTGCGATTTATAGCATATTTTGTTGGCGGCAAGCGGGACTACAGAACTGTCGAATCACAAAAGGAATCACATACTGGTTAAAACTAGATAATGCAGTGGAACCGAAACACGGAATTTTCTCGATAAAGCTATTTCGTGACATTCCTTATATTTTTCTCTTATCCTTCATTTGAGAGCTGACAGTGAAGACACTTGAAAGGAACGTTGGAAACCAGTGTCCCTGAATGATTTTTTCTTCATCTTGATCGACTCGCTTTTCCATCCAGCGCCTCCGTCCTACGAGGAGTGCATATCGGGAGCTAAGCACATAAAGGATCACGGTGAATCGATCTACGTGCACGGCGCGGACAATCCTTTCCTGCCTAGGTATCCTGTATTCAACTATCCATCGCCAAGTAAGATCGCGGTATCGAGTCTACAGCAGCACGGGTGTACTATACTTGAATTCTTCTATTTAATTCAATTTTCTTTGTTAGGTATACGAAACGACTGAATGGAGAAGCGGATAAACGGAACAGGCCATTTCCGCTGACGCAATTCCCTGTACAGACTTGAAAGTCATGCATTTGACACTCTGAATGGAGTTTAACTGATAGCGATTATCTACCTCGGCAAATCTTTGCGCTATCGTGTTTTGATATAAATGTAATTCTTACCTTCTGATAACATTCTGTTGTTGTTTGCTGTACGTGGCCGGAGACAGGAGACGCAAGGGAGAAGCGGTTTTACGAAAAATAATATATTTACACGATTTATTTTCATATCTCAACATCGTCATATTGTAATCATAATCATCATCGAGTCATATAATTAGAAAGAAAGGTAACGATACATCGTTCGTCGAAAAATATATATGAGGAGAGAGGGGTTGGGAGGAGAACGTTATATGGAATTTTGGCGAAAAATAATAGTACAAAAGGAATGAAAGGATTCGTCGGTGAAGAAACTACTCGGCAAAACCAATAGATCGCAAATCTGTCGTTCTCGGAACGCTCGGGTACGAAAGTGGGTGAATAAAAGAAATAACGGGGGAAAAAAGAAACACGCGGAAAGCGTGGGGCTAACGAAGTCGGGGGGAGAAAACAGGTGGGAAGGCTTATCAACAGGTTGCGAACTTATCTCGAATGATCGCTCGTATAACATCTCTTCTATTTCTAAACGTATATACCTCTCAACTTTTGCAATTCTGCGAATACACACTGTACGATTCGCATTTCAACCACCAAATGCCCGATGAACGTGTTATTCTAGGAACTGAACCCAACCGTCTTAAATGTTAAAGGCTGTCTTAAATACCGAGACACGGATCGCCGTAGTCGTTTTCTTTTTCTTTCGTTTCTTTTCCTGTACGGTTATGCGGATCGGATGGCCGTGAAGATGTTACTTTCGACTTCGCTCTTTTTTTTATTCCCCCACGTGAAAGTAAACGGTTCGACTATTCACGGAGACTGGCATGGTCAATTCCAATTGTATAACTTTTATCGTGGCGTTCGTTGCTGCTGGTCCCATTTCGTACACATTCGCCGATCTTAGCCAAGGATATCGCGACTCGCTGCTTCCAAGCAATCGCGTGGTTACGATGCCATCCACAAGAACATCCGACGCAGAATTAGATAAGGGCTGCGGTGAAACGGCATTTCGAATGAGTAATTCCGGAATTGGCATTCGGTGTCGCGAAATACTCGAGGTTCGTTAAATGACGAGCTTGAATTTAGAAGTACAAACGTGAATGCGTACGCGGAGTTTCTTCCGAAATTGCAAGTGGCGCTGAACGTAATTTCGACATTGAAAAGTAAGAGGGAGAAAGGGAAAAGCTGAAAGGAATCAAAGAGTCGAATTTGAACGCGGTCGAAAACCGGAAGAAAGGAATAAAGCGAAAGGCAATAATAGTCCGCGAAGTAATGCGCTTGAAATGAAAATAGTAAAATGGCTCTTGAAACATTTTGGTACACATATAATAAACAATATAATTCGGGCGCGCCCGCGCTTTAACGCGCGCGTTCTTGACTCGATAATGTTTCCTGACCATTTCTTTTTTTCTCCCTTTAAATCTCTCTGATTAGCCTGATTCTTCGGGAGGGGAAAGGAACTGTGCGCTCCGACTTTACAAAAATTTGCTTCGCTTATATTACAATAACCTTCCCTCGATTAAAGACAGTCAACCCTTAATATATTATTATCATAAATAAATTTGGTCTATCGGTAATATTGTGAATACGCCGGTACGAGTACCGGCAGTATTTGGTTAAGTAAGAAATCATGATCACTAGAAGAGGTAACTGGCATCGAATTCCAATCCGATAACTGTAAAATAAAATGATTCTTCTGTTCTGATTGCCCGCGTAGTCGGCGGTGAGAAACGACAGGATCTATCAACCCACGTGGATAAATGAAAGAGAGCACTATGCGACACGCACGTTACGACTTCCAGTAAACTTGATTTGACATTCTTTCAATGGATTACAGGGGGGTGGGGGGGGGGGGGGCGGGTAGGTTGTTGCAGATCTATTCGCGATGCGATCCAAGTTTCATGTAAGCCGATACCAGTGGATGTGTCAGCAAAACAATTCGGTATTACAGAGTCGAAGTATCAGCAGAATCTTACAACACACGATGATATCAAACTTTACTTCTCCAACACTCTTCTCTTTAAAAGTTATTACAAAGCAACGTTGCTGGTGTTCGTTAGCGAGGGAAACGACGGAAAGAGAGATTCTGTTTGACCAGCGTTTGGTACGGACCTCGGGTATATCGGTACACTCGCGAATAGACCGACGACGGTACCACCGATAGGAAAGTATAGTGAGTCGGTAGATCCATTTTTAAAAAACGGGTAATTGTACAGATGTCTTTTAACATTTCTGTTTGATCCACGAAACTGCCCCGGTCAGCGTGTATTGTAAACTATCGTGACCCACTTATTTAGTTTCTTTTTTTCCTTTGCAACACTTTGTTTTAAAAAAATAATCAATGTTGTCGCTGCAGCCATACTATGGCGCAATTGGGTTTCCAAGGCAAACATCAACATTTCGTTCTCTACCATATCTGGATACATCCATTCAATACAACGTTAACGTCAACTGAGATTAAGAAAAGGCATAATTTACATTGTTGCCTTGCGTTGATCCGAGTCATGAACCAGAGGACACTGAGTTGTGCACACACGGCGTGTGTTTGCTTATAGTGTGTGGTATATGTCTTTACGCGATCACTTTACATTATTACACTTCTTTTTTTTTTTTGTTTTGCTTTGTTTTCAGTCCGCACGCTTCCCAAAAACCTGAAATAGGGCCAACAAATCCCTCGTTTGTTCCACGCAACATTTACCGAAGTAATCCGAGTAACATCTGTACTAACGAAATGCGATACCTTACCGTAACTACATGCGCAACGTTTAACCTTCCCTCTTGATGGCACCCGGTGCTTCTGCCAACCCTTTCACTTTCAATCGGTCGGCAGTTTTAAGAAACGCAGGCAACTGATCCTGTGAAACATTAACTTCCCCTGCGTACATGAACTCCAAGATAGCCTGGAGATGGCTGTACGCGACGTCTTTTAGTATTATTATGGGATGTTTGGACGGATTCTCCTATAATACCCCAACGATTAATAATCTTATAACAAAGCAGCCTCCGTCGATATAAGGCGCATGGAACGTACCTCTAACAGAGACTTAAAATAAGGGCTACAAGCGGACAACACCATCTTGTGTGCTTTACAGGTCTGACCGTCGCAAGCTAACGTCACATCCGTGAAGCTTTTCTCATCTCGTAGGTGTTTAAATGACGATACCATGTTAGATTGGAAATCGTTCCATTTAAGAAAAAACTGTTGCTGTTCATCTGCCATTATTGACACCCGATGTCCCAATGATCTTCCCTTGAATCCGTAAGCTGAAAATATTCCTACCGATAACACAACATCCTATACTACAGGAATATCGTGAGATCCGTAAGGACAGGTGGTGGAGGAAAGCAAAGGACGTATTAAACGCGAAAGCACGGACACGTGCGTTAGACCGAGAAGTTTCTCCGCGAGTTCGAAAGTAATTTTGTTAATTCGAGACGATCGAGAAACGAAGCGCCGAGGTCACGAAAAGATGACACAGATCGTTGCCGTGTCGCATGGAACATCGCGTACCAGATTTCCGTTTAGGTTAAGCCCGAAAAACATTCAACAGATTAGATCCGACGCGATCGGGAGCGTTCGATGAACCCGAGAGCGGAGGGAAGAAACGTAGGATCTGAAATGGAATTGGTTTTATCCTGGAACGCGAAAACGGTTGGCGAAACGTGACGCTGGGATTTTGTCATAACAATACGCGTACATCGAACGGACCCGTTCCGTCAAAGGCCCAGCACGGCCCCGGGACACGAAACGCGCGTGAAATAATAACCTAACGAGATTCGTTACTCACCTCGGGCTAAGAAACCTCTGAATGTTCGAAGGGAACGGTAGAACGCACAAAGGGAGCACGAAAAATATACACGCTCTGGCCGAAAAGTTTTTACACGAGTGTTACGAATTTTTTGTTGTGGCTAATATCACGGCGAAGAAATTCGGCCGAATTCGGAACTTTCCGTGGCAGGTCGGTTCGGCAACTGTACCGACCGCCGACTGTTTACAATTCCTCTCGTCAGATGTCGCGGCCGCGGTCGTTTCGCCCGCCCGCGCAGAAATATTCAAAATCTCCCCGCAGCGTAGATAAATGTCAATCCGAAATTGTATATCGACGTCAGAGTGCAGAATGCATTCCCAGGTGTATTATTAAAAGACACGGGCTCTCGGAACGGAAGCCGAGTAGATGAGCGAAGATAGAAGCCTGTATCGCGAAGTGAATTTTTCTTAATTCGTTTTATAATAATCGATCGAAAATTTCTGCTCGTCACTTATGAATGCGTTGCTCCTAGAATTGCAACGTGCCGTGTACGAGCTGGTTAACTATTCTACCGCGACAGATTCCGAGCAAGGATCTCGCGCCTATTACCGATAATATCCTCTCTCACTTTTGTTGCCGCTAATTGCGCAATCTCACGCAAGCAATTGGACGGGTATCAGCGTACGCGCTAACTGACAAATCGAACGTGGCCGGTGTTATATAGAAATCGGTTCCGATCGAGTGGCCAAAGATGACGGTAACGATAATCGTCGGATTTGCTGTTCGGCGAAACGAATCGCGCGTACCTGGCGCGTACGCGTCACCGATGAGACGATAGTCGTAAGCGTACCTAGTCGGAATAAGCGAATTCAATGATCGGTTAATTGCTGGTGGATGTCGACCAAGAAGGTATCGGATTAACCACGCGTCTCGCACCGACTGAACACCAGCCAGAAGTCGGGAATGTAGGGGGAACGCGAAATCGGCGGCGGAAAGCCTTTCGGTTTCCGTGGAAAATCCATCCGTCGAAAGGGACGGCGTTCGCGTGTACAAGAAGTTCTTATAAATAGAACCGAGAAAGGCGAGCACCGGAAAAGTTTTCCTGTCGCGCGATGCCGCGACGGGACGACAGCGTGTCACTCCATAAGGCGAACAAGGAGGGATCGAGGGCCCGAGGGGCGAGAGCGGGCGATGGACAGAGAGGGAGGAAGGGAAGATAGAGGAGAGAGGGACAGAGATGGAAAAGAGTGAATCGAGCGCGGGTAGGCGCGGAGGAGGGACGAACGTTGACGCGCGGGAAAGAGGCTTGGCGAGGGCAGAGGGGGGAAGCGCGATCGCGGGCGCAAGCGCAATGAGGCATGGAGTTGCTCTCGACGCGCGCCACATTGAAAGCTTGCGACATGCCGCGAAGCGGCTCAGTCGCGCGCCAGCTCTCGTGCGGGTGGTATTATTTTTTCTCGTTTCTTTGCGGCGTTCTCTGTGGTGTTACCGTGTGGCGAGGCACAAAAAAGCCCGCGTAGGCGTGGTGAAGTTGAAGGCACGCGTTGGCGCGAACGAGACCACGCGGGATCGAGCAGTGCTTAGCGGAACGGTAACGCGACGCGCTCGTCGTCCTCGAAAATTGGAATAGTCGAGGGTCGCGACTTTTGCTACTCTTGGACCAGTGTCAGATCACTCTCGGCTCGTCCGCAGGCGCACGGGAAAATCCCCGCCGCCGCCGCCGACCGCGACGTTCGAGGTCGTCCTCCGCGGCCGAAGTTTCAGCCGCGCGTTCGGCCGATCACCATATTCCCGCGGGCGAACGTGCTCGTCGATTTTTCGAGAAGTTTCTCCGGTGGAGCAGGGCAGGCACGCCGTTTGGATTATACAGACAGCGAGGCTAACCGAGGGGGTGATAATCGGATCGGTGGAAAGACTGATTATCCGTATCTGTGATGCGCGAGTGAGCGATGGAGTCACCAGTCATGTACGATGCGGCGGCCCATCAGGCCCAGGCCCACGGCGCGGCCGATCTCAAGAAGTCCCACGTGCTCAACAACAACAACAACACCACCAGCAACAACAACAATCATCCGAGCAACAACGCTAACAACGCCAACAACCCGGCCAACAACAACAACTCGGCACTGCAGGTGAATCACAATCACAACCAGCAGCAGAACAGCGCGGTGGTGAGCAAGGTCTCGGCGAGCAAGGCTAGCCTTCACCAGCAGTACGCGGAGCACTGCGCCGCGGCCGGCGAGCTGACGGACCTCAACACGCCGGAGATCTCTCTGGACCTGCAGCACCTGATCGACGACAGCCACTTCAACGACGGCCTGCTGGACATGCTGGGCGCCAGCAACGGCGTGGTGAAGCACGTCCGAACGCCGGGCTACCCGCGCACCACGCTCGCCTACATGCCCCAGCCGGTTCACAGCGGGGCGAGCTACCATCAAGGGAGCAACAGCTGCAGCGACAGCAACAGCTCCAGCTCCGAGTCGCCTAGCATCAAGGAGGAGCCCCTGGACCCGGCCGACTACCGTCGCCACTGCCCCCAATACCCGCCCGGCGGATACAGTCCGGTGACCAATGGCCCGTTCGCCAACGGGGCGCCCACGTTCACCACCCTGACGCCGTCCACGGTGCCGGGTGGCCACCCTGGCGCGCCGGTACACCAGCCACCGCCGCGGGGCGGCCCGATGAAGCCGGTGATGGCGCACCAGCATCACGCCAACACCGCCGCGGCCGCCGCCGCCGCCGCCAGGAAGCAGACCAAGTCGATCGACAAGGCGAGCGACGAGTACAGAAGGCGGCGCGAGAGGAACAACATCGCGGTGAGGAAGAGCCGCGAGAAGGCGAAGGTTCGGTCGCGGGAGACCGAGGAGAAGGTGAAGCTTCTGGTGAAGGATAACGACCTGCTCAAGAAGAGGATCGAGCTGCTGACAGAGGAGCTGAACGTGCTCAGGTCCCTGTTCAGCAGCGTCGGCGTGGTGCCCGAGCAGCTGCACCGCGAGATCTCCAGGCACCTCGATCAGTTCCAGCAGCACGCGGTCGGACCGATGTAGCGCACGGGGTGGCACTGCGCCCTTCTATCGTCCACCGGCCTCCACCTCCGTCCCTCCACTTTCAGGCAGTTACGATTGTGAGGACGCTCGCCGCGAACGGGCTTCCGTTTTGCGCACCTCTTTCGAGTAAAAGTAAGAAAACAGAACAGGGAGAGAGATAGAGATAGAGAGAGAATCAGAGAGAGAGAGAGAGAGAGAGAGAGAGAGGGAGGGAGAGCGGTAGATGCATAGAACGTCTATTGCGTCTTTGCCTCTTGTACCACGGAGTGGAGAACGCGAGGTGCACGTGCGCGCTTCGATAGAGCGGCACACATAGGCTCTCGCGGATGGAAGAAAAGACGCGGAGGGAATGGAAAACAGAAGAAGGGAGCGAGCGGCGGTGGACAGGAGAAGGAGAGGCCGCGGCTCGCTCGAGGAAGAGGACTCGTCGGTCGGTTTCCCAGCCGGAGAGCTTTTCGGCAACTGGAGCTTTCACTCGGGGCGACTACGTGTGGACGAAAAGTGCCTCAGCTAATGGCGAACTTTTTACACAGAGTGCACCGGACACTTCCCCCCAAACCCCTGCCCCCCCCCCCTTTACGTCTGTACAAAACGGAATACAAAACAAAAGAAAGAAGAAGGAAGACCGGGCCGCCGTGTCGCGATCCTCCGCGTTGGACCGCGGTACCGTTGGCGCGCGCGAGATAGAAAATTCACCGAGTCGCTTTGATCCTCTTCGTTTCTTTGTTCTTATTCTTTCCTTCTACCTTCTTTCGTATCTACCTTTCACGAGTACGTAAAGACTGGGTGGTGGTAACCACCTCCATTCGATCGCGTAATTCGCGACACGGAGACGCGCGACGGTTGCGGCTCTGGATAAATCACGCATCCGCGCGCGCAAGCGCGTCAATCACGCTGTCAGACGCGTAAATAAATACACGCGCGTGCACACAGTGACGGGGAGGAACGCGTACGCGGGAAGAGAGATACACCTGTACGAGGGAGCGCGCGAAGACGATCCGCGCATACGTAAGCTCGTCCGCATGAATCTTCGATTCTCTCTACGGGTATACATTTTCCATGCACCCGCCATCCGATCGTGCACGGCCACGCATACGTGCGGTGGGATCCTCTGCTCGGATCGAGGGACACGCACGAACAGGGCCACCAGACACACGCGACGATGCGATGGACGCGATTTGCACGCGTTGCGCTCGGATTCGTTCTTAGACACCGACCGATCAATTAGATTTTATCGTTCTCATTACCGAGTACCTAATAAAGAAACGGCATACCGAGATGTACACCGTTGTAACCAGCGATTAATGTCGGCATCGACGCGACCAAGCGGCGCGAGCGATACCCCCGCGAAGATTTCTCGACAGGGTGGAACATCCGATGGAAATAAGAAAATATGAAAAGGGACAAAAAAAAATGAAAAATGGAACAAAAACACTCTTACACGCCCTTGTATTATAGCTATATATTAATTTTATTATATTTCGAGATGTATGTACATATAAAAAAAGCTAATATATTTTGTTAGAGAAGCGAAACGCTCGTGTTTTGTGCGCCAGAGCGAGAGAGAGAGAGAGAGAGAGAGAGAGGGGGAGAGACAGAGCGGGAGAGAACGGAAGCGTGAAAGAAGGAGCGAGGAATGCGAGTGTACGTGTGGAGATTGTGCGCGCGAGTGTGTCCAACAAACGAATCGTTATAGTTATACATTTTAATGCGAGCGCATGCTAGAGATTACGGCGAGAGAGGAGAGAGAGAGAGAGAAGAGAGAAATATGTATATTTCGTCGACGTTACCTGGGACCCGGTCCAACCGCGGTCCCTCTACCTTCAGTTACCGTAAAATCGCGTGAAGCGGGCTTCATTTTCATCTTAATAATTCCTCCTCCCCCCCCCCCCACTCCCCCATTCTTTCATTTTATTTCCTTTCTTTTCGCTCGTAGATCCGATCGCGTGCGAGGGAACGATATTTGTTACTACCTTATATACGTATACTTGTGCGACAAGTTTTAAGAATTTCTTCTTTAATTATTTCTTCTTCGTTTTTCTTTTTCTTTGTTTCATTTTCTAAGACGTTTTGTCGGGTCTCTCGGTGATGCACGACTCAAAATACGAAACGTGCGCGCGCGCGCGCGCGCGATATACGTGACCGCGCGCGGGTACGCGTCTGTGCGAGTGTGCGAGAGGCGCGTGCGCGTGCACGCGCTCCTTGGCGTATGACTGATATGTATGTTAGGTACGAGATTACCTGTCACGGTTGTCTTCTTGTCTATGCACAAATATATTTTGATAGAAAAAAAAATCTGCCAGCCTTCTTTGTTCCCCCTTCCCTTTCCCTTTCGGGAAACCGTGTCCTCGCGTTTCAGCCGACGCCTACTCGGCCCCGGTGAAAGCGAGAAGACGACCGCACGCACGAGGAGGAAGCGTTTCCAGGGCCTGCCTGTATCTTTAAAGACGATAATGAGGAATAATTACGCTGCTTGAAATAATTGCGGGATGAGTAAACTCGTCTACGCGAATCAATCCGTCGTTTAACACGTTCGATTGCTCGGTGAACTTTAGCTTCCAAAGGGACCTTTCTTTCGAGCTCGCTGTCGCGAAATAATCGAATTACTTCTAACTGATCTGAAACTCTAAAATTGGGAATCAACGATGAGATTTAAATAGAGACTTTTCTATCGCGAGGCAAAAATCTCTCAGCGACAAGAAAATTCTAAATAATGGAAATAAAGGAATAATAATAATTTCTTTTAATTCAATTTAATTACAATAGGCGGGTTAGACAACCCTTTGGTACAATTAATTACAAAAATGGGGTAGAGAAACGGACGCATAGTAAGAAATAAAGACGAAGAGGAAAAGAAAGAAGAAGATTAAATAATGGAGATTACAGTCTCGTGTGAGACACGATATTTTTGTCGCATCGTGGATTTGCACCTTAACACTCCAAGGAGATAGTCCGGTGTCGAGAGACCGAAAGGAGGCACGTTATCATCCCCGCTTTTCCGACTCGCGGGGCAAGTGTTTACCGTATTCAATATCCTCTTTATTGCGACGTGAAAACAAGACGATCGATTAAAGCATTTCCTCTTTTCCTCCGACGTCAACAACGTCGTATGTATTTCCAAAATTCACTGCGTGGAAAACAAAAAGGAACACCGCGCCAAAAATCGCATGCGGGGTGTCAAAACACGGGGCGCAGCCACCACGTTCCACCTGGGGTGGAGCGATTGTTAGCGTTTAGAAAGCAGGCAAATCTACTTCGACGCCAAACAGAATCAGCAACAATAAAGCTGTCACGCCGTTAATCGAGCGGTAAAAATCGAGCGTGTCGCGCGCGGCGGAAAACGATCAAGCCCTCGCGGTCGCGCGAATCCGTCGGCCAATGAGTCACGAGATAAGTTTGTTGTTAGTCAGATAAATAGATTAACACCATTGTGACGAGCGTAGAGCGCGTTCCCTCTGCACTCTTCTGGAACAGGATACGAGTTCTACGCGTTCGCGCAGCTTGCACGTGAGCTCGGCCGCCTCCACTATGCGCGAAATTGTACGAGGAAACGGTTGGGATCGCGTTGCAATCAGTCAAACGAGTTTTTCATATTTCCATCGAGATATATTTCATTCGAGATTTCCAGAGCAGCGTTCGTTTATTTTAAACACACCGAGTGCGTCCGGCGTTGTTGCTTTCGTATGCTGTCCCTTTTGGTCTCCACTGTGTGGTCTGATTAGGAATTGTATTGGCTCTCCATTTGACGATGAAGATTTGTAGCCCATTGTTGTGTACGACACTAGCGGGTTTGTTTCCAATCATTTCAGGATGGCTTTGTTTCTGACTTTACCGTATACATATCAGGGTTGCAGTTACCGTTTGGGTGGAGAATCGAACGACGCCGGCCAACCACTGAATCAATCAACAGGTATTCAAATTTGCTGGACAGTATCGCGCTTTCAAGTGATTGTAAGTTGGGTCGATTTCCTATTGATTAGTAATCACTAATCACTAGCACTGCAAGTGGATGATACTTGAGAGAACACGATTTACTGCAGCTGGCGCGCAGAACATTTTACGAAGGAATCTTATCGAGCAGGTGGATCGAGGAACTCAGTGTTCTCCGATGGAGCCGTTAGAAGCTCGTTGCATCGAGCTTTATCGCGAACATTTGACAATTATGTTTATTAAATCTGAAATCTTGAAATCTTAAGATCTCTGAAATATTTAAGAAATCTCAAAATCTTGGGATCATTTGACAATTATGTGTATTATACCTGAAATCTGGAAATTTCAAGATCTCTGAAATATTTAAGAAATCGCAAAATCTCAAGATCTCTGAAATATTTAAGAGATCTCAAAATCTCGAGATCTCTGAAATATTTCAGATAACTCAAAATCTCAAGATCTCTTAAATATTTCAGACATCTCAAAATCTCAAGATCTCTGAAATATTTAATAGATCTTAAAATCTCAAGATCTCTGAAATATTTAAGAGATCTCAAAATCTCGAGATCTCTGAAATATTTAAGAGACCTCAAAATCTCGAGATCTCTAAAATATTTAAGAGATCTCAAAATCTCAAGATTTCTTAAATATTTCAGACATCTCAAAATTTCAAGATCTCTGAAACATTTAATAGATCTTAAAATCTCAAGATCTCTGAAATATTTAAGAGATCTCAAAATCTCGAGATCTCTGAAATATTTAAGAGACCTCAAAATCTCGAGATCTCTAAAATATTTAAGAGATCTCAAAATCTCAAGATTTCTTAAATATTTCAGACATCTCAAAATTTCAAGATCTCTGAAACATTTAATAGATCTTAAAATCTCAAGATCTCTGAAATATTTAAGAGATCTCAAAATCTCGAGATCTCTGAAATATTTAAGAGACCTCAAAATCTCAAGATCTCTTAAATATTTCAGACATCTCAAAATCTCAAGATCTCTGAAATATTTAAGAGATCTCAAAATCTCAAGATCTCTGAAATATTTAAGAGATCTCAAAATCTCGCGATCTCTGAAATATTTAAGAGACCTCAAAATCTCGAGATCTCTGAAATATTTAAGAGAACTCAAAATCTCAAGATTTCTTAAATATTTCAGACATCTCAAAATTTCAAGATCTCTGAAATATTTAATAGATCTTAAAATCTCAAGATCTCTGAATTATTTAAGAGAACTCAAAGTCTCAAGATCTCTTAAATATTTCAGACATCTCAAAATCTCGAGATCTCTAAAATATTTAAGAGATCTCAAAATCTCAAGATTTCTTAATATTTCAGACATCTCAAAATTCCAAGATCTCTGAAATATTTAATAGATCTTAAAATCTCAAGATCTCTGAATTATTTAAGAGAACTCAAAGTCTCAAGATCTCTTAAATATTTCAGACATCTCAAAATCTCAAGATCTCTGAAATATTTAATAGATCTTAAAATCTCAAGATCTCTGAAATATTTAAGAGATCTCAAAATCTCGAGATCTCTGAAATATTTAAGAGACCTCAAAATCTCGAGATCTCTAAAATATTTAAGAGATCTCAAAATCTCAAGATTTCTTAAATATTTCAGACATCTCAAAATTTCAAGATCTCTGAAACATTTAATAGATCTTAAAATCTCAAGATCTCTGAAATATTTAAGAGATCTCAAAATCTCGAGATCTCTGAAATATTTAAGAGACCTCAAAATCTCAAGATCTCTTAAATATTTCAGAGATCTCAAAATCTCAAGATCTCTGAAATATTTAAGAGATCTCAAAATCTCAAGATCTCTGAAATATTTAAGAGATCTCAAAATCTCGCGATCTCTGAAATATTTAAGAGACCTCAAAATCTCGAGATCTCTGAAATATTTAAGAGAACTCAAAATCTCAAGATTTCTTAAATATTTCAGACATCTCAAAATTTCAAGATCTCTGAAATATTTAATAGATCTTAAAATCTCAAGATCTCTGAATTATTTAAGAGAACTCAAAGTCTCAAGATCTCTTAAATATTTCAGACATCTCAAAATCTCAAGATCTCTGAAATATTTAATAGATCTTAAAATCTCAAGATCTCTGAAATATTTAAGAGATCTCAAAATCTCGAGATCTCTGAAATATTTAAGAGACCTCAAAATCTCAAGATCTCTGAAATACTTAAGAGCTCTCAAAATCTCGAGATCTCTGAAATATTTAAGAGATCTCAAAATCTCGGGATCTCTGATATATTTAAGCCCCACTGAACCTCCTGAGAATTTGAAAAGTCTCTAAACCTAGGGGTCGTGGAAAGTTGTACAAGGACGAGGTGCGCGAAAGTGATGGTTCACTTGGCACCGCCAGGAGGGTAGCATAATTAATCGTCAGCTTACGTCAACTCGCTTCGAAGCCGAAGACCGCCCCGGCGTTATAAATACACCGCGGTCGCGAAAGCGCGATGAACACGAAAGCAGTTTCCGGGATGCTCGACCTTCCGCTTTCCAGAGAGCAGCTTATCTCTCGACGGAACGACGGAAGACAGTTTGAACGAGCAGAACAGATTTCTCGCCCCTTACGAGACCGTCCTTAGTTAATGGTACGCGAGCCTGTGCCCTCTTCATGACGCTCGAGCAATGTTGACACACCTGCCGCGTACCAATCGATACTTTAATTACCCTGAAAGTTACATAATCGCGATGCTGCTGTTCCGTCGATCGGTAGGCGTCGCGGCCGGCTCCTCCGGCGTTAGATAAGTCGCGAACTGTCTCCGCGCCGCCGATGACGGAAGTGAAACAAAACGAGCGCGCTTCCGTTGCGCGTTAGGTGGCAGAAGGACGTCGAATGCGGCTGCAGCTCGACGCCCGTGCTGAGGCTATGACATAATGCACCGAGTTTTGACGCCGGGGTGTCTACGTGCACACGTCGCGGTCGTCGCTGGTTTTAGACGCAGGCTCTGCCAACGACGGTCGCTCGTCCGAAGCGTGGATTTCGGGATAGCCGGAGGGATCAGCTGGGGACGAGCCGGGACCAAAGCATGCGGGCTCGCGGAAAACAGGACAACCGGGATACCAACGTTTAGGGAACGATTAATTATCCCGTGGACATTATTGTTTCCTGAATAACAGTCACCTGAACCTCGAACGATTCATCGTTACGCCGCACCAAATGCTTCGGGCGATGGGGGACACTCTTTCTTCATTCACCAGGGACTCCCATTCCCCCGGAATCTTTCGCTTTTGACAATGTCACCGTTATTAACGGCATAGAGGCAACGGTATTATTATCCACCCTCTTATTATTCGTCTGCATTCTGGCTCCAACGGTATATGGGTTAGGGCCAGCTCAACCAACACCGCTTCCTCACCCACGCGGCCGCTAGCGTTTCTTTTCCCTTGATCGAAGAGGAACGCGTGTACTACCAGCTTGTCTACCAGAGGATTCGTACTCCGTGACTCGCTCGTACGCCCGAGAATCCTAAACGTGATTGAACTGAACAACTTCGATCAGCTGGATCGAAGTTGTTAGCAGAAAACGCTCGACGCCGTCCCACGTGGTTCTTGTTCCAGGGGGCAAGGGAGCGAGGAACGTTGTCGAGGACTGTCGCTCACCGAGGGACCTCGGAACAAGGAGGCTACCCGTTCACCTCCCCTCGGGTAGGTGTAACTCTCTCGGTTAGATTGAAAAGTATCCGAGTTAAAAGGGGAGTCGCCGTAGATCGGCATCGCGGTTCACTGCTGCGAGCACGATGTGGGTGTGACCTGGTTTCCGAGAGTTTCACTTTCCTGTAACATCGTTGCACGAGGCGGAGGAGGAGGTAAGGAGGATTCGACCCCAGAGTGTTACGTCATGCATTGTTATGCCGGCCGTAACGGGTTCGTAGACGTACGTGCGGAACTCCGCGGGAATGAAAATCACCGAGCAACGCTATTTTGCCCGCGATAGACGAAAAGCCATATCTGCCCGAGCCGCGTGGCCGTGGATCGTCGGTTGGCCGTGGCTCTATCCGTGATTCAGAAAAACGAAAAGCCGGATACATACTCGTTGAAGCGTTCCGCGCTCTCGATCCTTCGCCCAACCCTTGGTATTTTCTCCGCGATCCTTTGTTCCCGCGTAAAGTCGCTGAGTCACTCTTCGAGGCAGGCAGATTTGCATCGAAACCGCGCGAAACTCGGGGGTTAGACTCGACGAGGCAGCGGGCTGATTAACGGAGAGTCACGGAAACAGTCTCCCCGCGACGAGGGAACCGAATCGCAGGTTTCGCGTCGCGCATCTCTTATCACCCTTGTCAGCCGGTGTCCCAAATATTCGGGCCAACCGGTCGAGGCTGTTAATTAGCCGCCAATTGTGCTCCCGGTGCATTTACGCGGATTCCGCCGGCGCACAATGCCGGGGGATATTAATGAATTCATAACTCGTACGATGCGTAATGCACTCGCTCGCGTGTCGGCGCTCGTTGGTGTGAGCGCGTGCGCCCACCTTCGCCACGATCCACGAGCGTGTGGCGGCATATATAAAAGAGCGTTCTAGCGTGCGACCTATATTCCACGCCTGCATTGCTATATTAGACGCGCGCGTCGCATCAGGGACGCGCCTCGGCCCTGTCGTCCCCTCCTCGCCTCACGCCAATCAAACGCGAATTCACTGAATAATTCGGCGGCTCCTATTGTTCCCCGGCCGATACGCGAGGCTCGCCTTTCCCCGCCAATGGCGCGCGACAGAACGCGTTCATTATTCCTGGCGCCACGTACGCGAGCTGATTTTTTGAGGAGACACCTAAACGGGCCCGAGATCAGAGGCAGTAATTTCGTGGAGGCACTCGTTTAACCTTTCGCTGTGCGAACCCTACCTACCAGGTGCAAATCACGTCGGGCATTGCGGTTCGAGTCTGCTTTCTTTTACAGCTGCAACACTTTTTCCCCACCCACGCGAACCGAACTGTTGCCCAGGCCGACGAGCGCTCTCGTTACCCCCAACAAGATGCTATTATTTACAAAGCGAAATCCGTAATATCGGGTCACTGATGCACCAGCCCGCGGCTTTGAACAGTCGCCAGCTCCGTCTAACGATTCATCCGTCCCAGACCCGCATACGCGGGTCTCGCGCCCGCCCGTCCGTGTGCGGCGGACGCACCCACGCGACCACGAGGAAGCGAGGAATTTATTTTTACCACGGTTTCTTCCGTACGGGCGAAACGCTTCGGCCACTCGATCGATGGACCGGCACCGCAAAGGCGACGCCGTCTCCTCGGTGTAAATTACGCTTTGATGGCCCGACAAATCGGCTCTAGCACCTCGGCTCTATCGCGTACAAACACGAGATCGCGCGCGTTTGCCGACGCATCCGCGGCGCAAATACAGATGATCAAACATGCAAGATTAATCCGCGGCAGCGGCGGGCGCCACCGCGGACCCGCCGCGAAATGTCTCAGACTGTCGCGGAAGCGCGACACTTCCGAGCGCGAACTCTCGGCTCAGATATCCGCACTTGAAATACCTAAAGCCTCCATCATCCGATTTCGCCGACGGTTCTACCTCGGAGTCAACGGATAGCGACGGGAACTATGAGTCGAAGGAAAGAAACCCGGCTGGAACTACCGAGCAGGGGCCACGGAGGTCCGTGGAACGCCGTGGCTGGACAGATCGATGGCTCGGAGCGTCGATATCGTCGATCAACGTCGATCGAGCCGATTGGCAAGCGGCTGGGGACGAGCGGGTTCGATGTGGCGCGCCGCGCGATATTAATAACTGGCGCGCGAGAAAGAAACGCGACGATTCCGTTCGCCATATGGTCAACCTAAATTCTGAGAGCCCGTCGTAACTAGCGTAACCGGGGTAACCTACATTAAACCGAGCAAAGAGAGGGCCGGAGGAAGAGGAAGAGAGATACGCGGAGTTCTAGAGCGCGGCTGGAACTACGGCGAATGGACGAACGAATCCGCGCAGTGTGCCGCTGTAACATATGCACGGCGAATGTCGTGAATTCCTTCCACGTTCCTCGGCCGGGGGAAAAAAGTGAATGAAACGTCCGGCGTAGCGAGCACCGAGATCCCTTGCGCGCCGGGGCAAGTTTATTGGAGCGTCGCCTATCAACAGCGATGCCATCGATCCTATCAGCCACGTAACGCTTCCTTGTGCGACTCCTGGGCTCTCGGAAGCTGCTCGACTTTGGAACAGAGAGTCCGCTGAATAGTGAATCTTGCTCGCACAACTGACAGAGTGTTCGACGTAAGCTTGTCGCTGAGAATCGTTCGACTCGAGGCGATCGAGGACGAAAGGCGAGCCCAATGATGATACTCTCTCGCGGCTGAATTCCACAGAGATTTAAGGAATTACATAAGTCTGGGGACGCGAAGATGAAGAGTTGCGCGACATCGTCCTCGATCCTCGCCGCGGAGAGGATCGTAGGACTCCCTGGCTCACCGAATCGACAGCAACCGCTGCGCAGCCGTTGTCCTGCTATGGGCTGCGGTCGAGACTTCTCCCATTAAATCACAAATGAATGACATTAGCGGTGCTATAATATCGTACCACTATTACCGTGACGGGTATTACGTGTCACGAGGCGCGCTCGTTCCCTCTCCTCTCTCTTCATCCTCTCGTCCCCTCTCTCGCTCGCTCGCCTAGCTCCGCCGTATTCCCCGTCACTGTCCCCCCTCGACCCAGCGAGCACTCTCTCTTTCCATCTCCCTCCGCCAGTCTCTGGAAACACTCTCTTACCCGCGTTGCATGCAAGGAATCAGGTCACTGCGCTGCAAGAAAGCAAAAGCGGTGCTACGAGCCGCGGATTAGTATTATCGAATATATGCGCATATATATGTATATATATATATGTATATAGATGTATATACATATGCACGGTTGTTGTATACCTATATCCTCCGGAAAAGGACGATGACTAAGGCGTCGTTTCGACAGAACTTTCGCGTACCACGTTAGGCCAAGCATTGCCACGGACCGACGGCTGGCCAAGCATATGTTTCGCGAGAATGATTCTGTTTGCTCGACTGAATCGCTGTTGTGCTTTGAGAACGAAAACTATTTGGGTCATCGCGGGTGCAGGACGATCCTTCGTGCCAGAGAAATTTGAATGAACCAATTCGATTGGTTCCCTGAGCCGTGGATCGCGGAAGAAGAAAAGAGAGGACTGTAGGGATGGAATCAAAGTTTAATATGTACTCATGAATCCGAGTCCATTCCAATACAAAAGTTTCACTTCATGGGATTCGAATAATACTCGTAAGAGGTGAGGTTTCATTCTATGTACTTTTAAAGTACTTGGATTATGAAAGCTGGTTTCGAACCTCGGAAAGAGTACCTGAAGACTTCGAGAATGTGCTCGTAAGTACTTTGACATTTGAGAGAATCGAATCTCGTGAAAGTAGTACTCGAACATTGAAAGACAAAATAGAACTCAGATAATTGCACAGAATAGAAAATCCCTGGTTCAAGTGTTCATAAAAGATTCGAATCTACTCGGTCAGGGTTCGATTACACTTGATAGTACCGCTAACGTTTCTCAAAGTACTTATAGAGTTCAAACCTACGTCGTCGGGGTTCGAGTCTACTTAACCCTCGGTTGTCACACCTACTTTTTCCAACGTCGTTGTCACACTGGGTCAATTTGACCCTGTTAATTTTCCATCAGTTGTTATTTAAACTCTATTTGTTAAATTAAGTCTAAAAAATTCTGAGATAATGTTTGAACATTGTAGAATATATACCCATGGTTGAAAGTTGACAATTAAATTGTCATCATGCATAAAACAAAAATTTGAAGCAATAAGAGTTTCGACAAAAAGGTTTTTTGCTTAAGAAAACGCAGGGTCAAGTTGACCCAGCGTGACAACCGAGGGTTAAAAGTATTGTTTTTCTTTTTTCAAGATACTCATTGAGTGTTCGAAAGTATCCAGTCAGATTCGAGTCTACTTCCACTATACTTCATCCCATCACTAGAGAGGAGTCGTTTTATTTTGTTTCAACTGGCAGTGCCGAATTACAATTGATCCGTAGGAATTATACGATAAGAGAAAGGAATCTACCTTGGCGATTATTTAACTTTCACGTTAATAAAGAGCGACCCAGGCTGCCGATGAATCGAATGACGAGCCAAAACTGACGAACAACGGTTCTATTTAAAGTTCAAGCCATTACGAAACAGGATCGTATCAGCTGGCCTAGGTAAACACGATGCAGCTAGGCTGGCTGCAACGCGGTATAACAAAAGTTCGTGCTCCTACGGCGCGGTGCGTGAACGCTTTAATTAATTAGAGAAGCGAAGCAATTACATCCTTCCGCCGCGTAGCAACTTTCGCAGTTTTACGGCTCACGTAATCAACTCGTCGTTGCTCCGTTTTAATTAAGCCGTTCCGCGGAGTATGCACTCGGCACGTCACGCCGTGTCGTGAATATCTGTTTCCCCTTGATCATTTCGCAGTAGAAGATGTCGGAGCGCCTGAACGGACGTCCGGCTGACCGGGGACGGTACGCTTTCCACGGCTCGGCGCCGCGCGTGCGAAGCAGAAGTAGAATCAGCCCGTCTCGGCCACTCTGTACACCGCCGTGCCGCTTTCATAGCGAGGGATCCTTTCTGCCTTTCGCAAGCTCGCGATTTTGCAGGCGGAACAAAGGACCGATATCGCCGAGTCGACGAAAATCCGGCAACCTGCGCGTGCTCTTTCGTGGTTCATCGAACCTACGAACGCGATTCACAATCGAGCGTTCGTTCCTCCCTGTTCCGAGGCGAGAAATTACCGTTCACCTTCCATTTTTCCACGACGCGATAGCGCAGCTTGCCTATCTTCGCAATTACATAAGCCCTCGACGCTTTCAGCAGAAACGAGGCTGGCGTAAACACGCCACGGGAAAAGGGACCGGTTCCGAGCGAGGACCACTCGACCGGCGGACGCTTCGAATTTTCCACGAGAAATGGCCAGCCTTCGAGCGACTTCCCGGATTCCACGGAGCAAGGACGGGGAGCGGATCTCATCCTTCGAGGCTTCTGGAACCTCGCCCCGCGCCCCTCAGCGCGCAAGTCACGCCGCTGCCGCGAGATTCTCTTTGTTCCCGCGCGATCGCCTCGCGAGCCACGTTTCTTCACTCGGTCCTAAGGCTCGTCAGCAAATAGCGACCGTCCCGCTTTTCCCCGGCAGATCCGCAGGCACGAGGCGTTATTTCTTTTCATGGAAATCTACCTGCTCGCTTCCCTAGCGGTTGTAGAGATCGACGGTGATCGCGATTCGAGCAGAGAACGAGAGGGGAGGAAGGTAGTCGTCGGATAGTCAGATGGGTTAATTCACGGATTACAAGCAAATTGCTTACGCGTGATTACTTGAAACGAATAGAGCGGATTACGATAGACACCGCGGGGGCTGCAATCGACAATCGCAATGACGACGGCGACTGCGACAACGCGATCATAATAATTATTGCATAATGACGACGTCGAAGCTGGCCGCCAGCTCGAACGCGGTAGCAGTCACTTTCCTTTTCCAGTGGCCTGGATCATCCTATCTTCCTCTCCTAGGCTTCGCCGTCGCTATCGTCCCCCCCTTGCAGCTCGAGTATCGATACGTACGATTGGCAGAGTGATCGCTCGTTTGGAATAATCTAGGATTTAATTCCTACTACTATCCGTGAAAAATTGAAAACGGAAGGGGAGGTCCTAAGAAGAATTTTTGTCCTCACATGGCGCTGATTTAGAAAAAACTTTATTCGTGAAAAATGGCAGCTAAGCAACCTCAAGCATGCGATTTTCGACCTAAGTTTTCATCTTCTTTTGTTAATAAAAAGTAAAACTAGACACTAATCGAAAAATTAGAGTTTTAACCCTTAACTGCTATACTGTTTTTTTTCAAACGTAACTGGTATCTTTGGGTCGTGGCAGACCCCAAATAAAAAAGGACACAGAAATTTGTAAAGTCAACACTAGATCTACCTCTATGAATATTTTGTTCTCAGGTAACGTATAAAATAATAGAAACGTAGAAAGTTACACTATTATTATAAAATTAATTAGAAATTCAGTTTACAAACTTAGACAACCAAAAATTTTGCAGCGAACTTTGCGTGCTTGGGGTCATAACTGACTCCAGGATACCAATTAAGGGTTGAGAATATTCGTGAAAAATTTTATTCCTATGGCGCCGTTTCTTAAGATATCAAATTTATTTTTGAAGAGAATGCAGCTTAATTTACACACGACAAATTGTATATCTTAATTTTTAAATATCACGTTCCTTCATATAAATAAGAATCATTCAAATAACCCTATTTTCCATCTTCTCAAGAGTATTTAAACCCTTAACGCTACAAGCACCTGCTAAAGTGAATCTCTACCAGATTCCCAAGTTCCCCAGGCATCGCCCAAGAGTACCCCAGCCACTAAGTCCCCTCAAGACACGTGTCCACACGTGCAGACTGAAAAAGTTGAAAAATCTCGCGTCGTATGGTTTCACCGAAATCGGGGAAACTGTGGATCGGTAAGGAGAAGCCCGCGCGCAGGGGGATCGTGTGTCGCGGTGCATCCACTTCGCGCTTCCCGACCACGTGTCCATGGAGGCACGTATGTATACAGCCGCGCTTTTGTGAGTGTCCCAACAGCGGTGCGTGCGTGTGCACCTTTTATGCCAGCCGTGTCTCCGAGGGGAATACTAATGTACGCCACGCTGGCGACTGTTCTAGTAGCGGCACCCGAACTGGCAGCTTCCGGTCACGTCGATACAATGAAAAATCATTTGGAGCAGGCGAAGGGGTTTTCTCTGTCGAAAGTGTGCCCCGAAATCGACCGACTACGTGTCCGTGGCTCCTGGTGTATTCGATATTCATTAGGGTAAGTCCGGGACTGTCGGTCGACCTGAAATAAAATGTCTACTAAAGCTAATAATGACGTTATTTATTTTATCAGAATAAACCTAATCTGTTCAGAATTTTATGCCGAAACATATCGACTCGACCGACACACCCGGATTTACCTCACTTCTCCGACCGCTTCCGAACGAACGATTCAGGAAGAACGAATCTCATCAGCTTCTTTGGTCATAGCGATCTACTTCACGAAGACTCTTGAGCGTTGGACTCCCGGCCGATCTACAATCCCCATCGATCATCGCCTCGCAGCGACAGCGCGGCAACCACGTCGCGGAACTGCCTGCGAGTCATCGAAAGGAAAAACAAGCTGAACTGTAATTCGTAATTGACGACGTGACTAATAAGCTTTTCTCTTCCGAGGTGGAAGGATTAACGGTTCTCGATCAGCTCAGAATCGCGTCGAGATCAGCGGAATCCGACACGGTTTGCGTGAAAATAACGAGGCGCGATTTAAAAACACCGGCGCCTCGGCCTTGGGCCTCGATACGCATCGCGGGGCTTATTTAGGTTATTCGTCTTGTTTAATCGGCAAACAATACCGCACCGTCAACGTCGCTCGAAGGCGATGGAGGAAACGTAGCTTCGCGATGGAACGCGCCGCTTCCAACTTCCGCGCGACACGTAAAATCTAGAAATGTGCCGGAGCGGAGCCACGCTGTATTTCCCCCGCGTAAAGGCCAGGTAAAGGGAGCGAGCGAGCGAGTAATTTCGGAGAGGTCTGCCGTCTCGATCCTTTCCCTAGCGCCGCGTGCTTCTCGTCTGGGGCCCGGGGAAGTGGGTCAGCCAGATACGAAGAAGCGTAGGAGAGGAACATGGCAGGCGTCGTGCACGCCGCGGATAGATCGAACGGGAACGCTTCGAGTTCCATTCCTCAAAAGCCTCCCGCGCGCTCGCCTGATAAGGGACTCGGTGCGATCACAGATATCGCGAGAAAGTCTGTAGACGGGAGCAATAAAATCTGGGGACCGGTGTGTCAGCGGGTAAGACGCGTCGAGTCTATCTTGGCCCCATCGGGACAGGCTCGAGTGAATTAATTAGGGAACGAACGAGCGAACGCTTCGAAATTTTCGAGCTGAGTATGGTTTGCGATAGGATCTAGAAATCGAAGGGAATTCGCTGCTGAGGAATTGGAATTGCTGAGGCTCGTCGTGAGAATTCCTCGATGACGCGTGCAAATCACTTTCTTCCGGTCGACAGGCCGATAGCAACCGAGGGAAAATGAATGAGATCATGAAGATAATATGCGGCGATACCGCATTCTTCGGCTGCTTTTCCTGTCGCGTCCCGCTCGACGCAGCGCTCCCGAGCTGCTCGTTGCTTTCATCGAGCGAAGATTCTTTCGTAGCCAGTATAGACTTTTTTATCCGCGGACTATCCACAGTTCCTGACCAATGTAATCGTGACGTAAAAATTCCGCCGCGTTCGAACGCGAGGACCGATAAGGAAACGAAAATCGTGTAAAAGAGGAAATAGCTTCTGTCACGAAAGCGTCGTATGGATTTTAGAGACTGTAGCCAGAACTGGGTAGAAATTGGTGGCTGGGGTCTCGATTAACCGAAAGTAGAGAGAAGAAAGAGCGAGACGCAGATAGGTAAGTGGAAGAAGTAACGAGAGAGAGAGAGATAACAAGGGGAGAAATAAAAACGATAAGAACTCGCGTGCTCTTTATCGTAGAAGCGGCGGAGATCACCGTGACCCGAGCTACTTCTGCTGCCCATCCCGCATTTACGCTCGCCACCGGCAAATAATTCCATTCTTAACGTCCTCGATCGTTGGGGATCGCAGATTTGATAACGCGCGCGAGGATTCGCGTGCGAAAATTCTCATCGATCGCGCGACAGATATTTCCATCGAGGGGTCCCCTTAAGCGCCTCGTGAAGCCTCCACTCGAGGAGCTCGGATCTGTGGAAGCATCGGCGATACGAACGATGCGCGATAGTTTCTTCGGTTCGAGGGCGCGAAGAAGAGGTGACGCGCAGACATCCGGAAACGAGCCACGGAGCGCCTTCGACGAATCGATAATGCCGCGCGATTTAGCGAAGATAGCGAATCGAGCGTACAGTCTGCGTCGACGGGCGATATTTACACGCTAAGTCTGTTTTCGCTGGCCAGATAAACGTGTTTGCCGATCATTACCGCCGAGTTTCGCGTGTACCCCGTCCTGCTTCCCCTCCTCGCGGCGGGTATCGCGTATTACGAGCGCGGCGAACCGCGCGCACGTGCCGTGCGAGAATTCGCGTGATTACGAATTTCAGATATTCCTCGTGTCACCCACCACGTAACCGCGTATAAATAAAGTAACGAGGCGCGATCGGTACGATCGTAATCGTTCCTCTCGGCGGCGATAACGATACAGCTGTAAAAGCGGCGCGGAGATGATCGCTCGTTAACCTTGCACCTCCGCAGCCCGATTACGACTATCGCGGGTTAATTATTTACTTCGTTTATTGCCGGCCGTTTTGGAGTAACATCGTCGCGAGAGCCGCGGCCGATAATCACGGATACGTGGAATCGTCCGTGACGATAAACGCCGATAACAATCGATAACCCAACGGTAAGAATCTCCTTTACAGCGTCGGTCTATCATTTTTTGTGACCTTATCGGGCGCGTGCAGATACGACCTTCGGTTTACTAGGTCTATCGAACTGTTCCGTCATTACTCGCGCCACCCGTCATTCGCGGATTCATGTTTATGCGTTCGCGGACGCGGCGAATTGCGGGTTACGAGCGGCTCGATTTCAGCGACCGGCAAATATTTCCCCCGGTCTTCTCTCCCCGGCGAAAACCTCGCCGCTTAAAAAAACCTGCCGCTAATTTCCAGCAAGAACAATCCACTCGCCCGCGATAACTAATAATTGCGCTCCTACGCTCCTATAAATATAATGTTACATCATGCGGTACGTAGCTGTAGGCAAAACAAGCTGACTCCGCTCGTTTTTCAAACGCACAAGCAATTCCATTCCCGGCCAATCTCAGTGACCCAGTTCACAGATCAAAATCCAATCTCTGCTCCCTGCTTCGATAGACCTAACAGAGGAATCGCCCTGCGAATCGGTTAGCCAGCGGTAGGGCAAAAATGCAGAGATGCTCGTTCGATCTCCCTTCGAATACACCAGAAACACGATCGACGGTGGGATCGCTGGGAACCCTTTCACCGATCCGCGGCGCAAGCACGCGACGGCCTGTGCATTCGTAAATCGCGGGTCGATCGATCGGCGGTCGAATAAATCGAACGAACTTGGCCAGGGACACCGTTGCGAGATCTAATTATACGGGCGGGAGTGATCCTTGCCGGATTCCCCGAGAGAGGAAGGAACGGCTGGCTGGCGCGCGCATGCACTCGTCAGGACGCACCCGCGCTCTGGGGCCGTTATTCGCGCGTGGCTGGCAAGGTCGTGCAGCGTGCATCGTCAGAGAGAGAGAGAGAGAGAGAGAGAGAGAGAGAGAGAGAGAGGGAGAGAGAGAGAGAGAGGGCAGGCTGGAGAGGATTACGCGGCCTGTGCACTTGCACGCAGCTCGCGTTACGGGCGCCCGCTCGCTCCTCTTTCCTTCCACTCTCTTCCATTCTTTTCCCATCCGCGACACGCGGGCCGGAGCAGATGACGCGGACCGACCCTCGCCTGTGTCACGTTACGACGCCACGTATTTATAGTCGGTTCCCGCGGGCGGAGCGGAGCGTCATCGTCGTCGACGGAGCTCGGCCGTTTCATTGAAAGCCACTTGGTCCAGTGGTCGACGATGGTGGGGCTCGGCGTGCGCATGGGGCCGTTTAGGGCTCCCAGTCAGCGATTTGTAGAGGCGGAAAAACTTTCTTTCAGGGAATTTCAGGTGACTGCGTGGTTGGGAGATTGAGGGTTCCCGAGTCCCGAGGTGAGCAACGATAATTGATATTATTAATTTCATTGTAATCAAAGGTGCGTACTTGCTGTGTTTCGAAAAAAGGGACGAGGTAGCGAGAAAGCGGGGGTGCCGTTTCGTGGACTGAATGGACTGAATGACTGAAAGAGGGGTTGAAATACTCACCCTCGCAGCTGGCCGCTTCTAATCCTTCTGTCAGGTCGAGCCACGTGGTCTGAATGATTTCTGAAACACGCACAAAGAACGGGAGTTCATTAAGAGTTTATCGTGTGGCGGCAGCCACGGCCTTGGATTTAGCGTGTATCGTCGCCGTGATAGCAGCAGCCGGCGGGCGCTAGAGCGAGAATCGTGGCTGAATGCCGACGAACTCGGGAGATCAATGACGCGAGTAAAAATGCTTCCATTGCACGTTACTCCTCGGTTCGAACGGCTAGCGGAAAAGTACCTACGCCGACCGAATCGAGGATGGACTCGGCGATGAACCGGCGGTCGTAGGCCGTTCTTTTCAATCGCAACCGTGTAACGCGCGCGTCACTTGGCCGGCTCGCTGATTAATGCGTCGCGGTTGCATAAACATTTGGTTGGGGATTTCTATAAAGGGGAAGCGGTTGACGAGAACCAGAGAGACAGTCGTACGTAGCCAGGTAGCCTCGGATTTCGCCCGCACTCGCTAAACGTCCCCATTGAATGGCGATTACTAGAAACGTGGCCTACATTGAACCACGATTCATTCCTGCTGACCTCTCAACGAACCTACGTGCATATCGGGCGTCTTTAATTCCCGGGCATGCCGTGCGCGTACGCAAAGCTAGATCACCGTCGAGTTCATCGACGATAATGTAGACCGAGCAATTATCGCGCTAATGGGAGAAGACCTTTCGCGAGGCATAGATCGGAATACCAGATACGCGGCTAGGTAGAGTCCATTGTTTCGTGGGCCGACACACGTGGGGTACAGATCTAAGTGATCGCGTATACGATGGATTGTTAGCCGACTTCGGCTGGGAGACGTGGGCGGCGGCGGTATCGTTCGATTCATGGACAGGGACCTTCTCCGCGCCGTCAAAAATCCAGCCGCCGCGCCAGCGGGATTTCAATTGCATCCGATATCGAGGACGATTGAACACGGAAGTACGGAGACCGCTGCGTTTCGAAAGAGCCGCGGTTAAGCCGCGTCGAGCCGCGACGTCAGCTCGATCAACGTGGGAGAGAGAGAAAAAAAAGCTGCATGTGCCGAAAGTGAGTCATCGAATTGTTGAAATGTAAGTGCACGGAGGCCGTTGGCTCGCCGGTAATGACCGAGCGAGATCGAGAAGGTTCTTCCCCGCGGTCGTGCCCGCGATTAACGCCCTTCCGACCGTTTCCTGCCGCCGTCTGGAAAAATTGATACGCAGATCGACTCGAAGGAAAGATAAACTCGACCGTGTTGAGAAACGCGTCTACCGGACGAGTCAGACGGTTGCGCCGATAAGATCGTTTCCCTGCACGGGCGCTTGAAACTGCGCTGGTGAAAATTGAGAATGGCAATTGCCGGTGTTTTCTGTGGAACGAGCAACGAGGAACGCTTTAGCGGGCAACATAGCGCCGGAATTTAGCTCGGATGAATTAATCGACGTGACTGGCCGCGTGGGTGCACCCCGTCGACCCACGTCCGTGGCCCACGTGCATCTTCCATCGTGCTTTTAATTCAGCCGTCGCTTCCAACGCTAATTACCTGACGAGCGCTCTCCGTAGCGAAATCGCAATCGTTCGATGATATCATAAACGAGGTCGTCAAACTCCCGCTATCTCTGTCCCTCCGCTGCTCTTTCCTTGTACGGGCGACATTCGATACGCGTGTCGCTCGGGCAACAAGAAAACGCGGATGCCGGATTATCTTTATCGCGACAAAGACGACGGGGCGCAGCGACTCTCGCCGACGATGCACGTCGATAGTTGCGCGCGATATTCGTCGATGGTCACCGAAACCCATTCCGCGGCTTACGGAGCCCCGTCGAGTCATCGTTTCTGGAGAATCCGAATGACGACACGTCGCTCCGCGCTTTCGGCGCTGGTAATCTCGCTTGTCTGGCCGCCCGTCCACCGAAGAATGCGTCAATGGGACGGCCAGTCAGGTGTACCTTTCAGAACCGATACTGTTCCGTGATTTTAAGACACCGTTGTACCATCGAGGAACCATTTCCGTGCTTCTCTTCTGTGATTAACCTTCGAAAGACGAATGGTGGATACGGTCGCGTGAGACGAATGCAGGGTCAGTTTGACCCACAGCAACATTTCTATGGTACACCAGTTTCACGAAAAAATTCAATATAAGAAGAATTAAATAATTAAAATTTCTCAAATTAAGTAAAATGTATTAAGGGGGAACACTACTGTGACGACCGGAAAACTAAGCCATTTTTAAGAATTTTTTTCAGACATAATTTACACATTTCATCGAAAATTTTTATTATTTATCTTTAGTACGCTGTCTTAAGAGACTATATACAAAAAAATAAATAGAAAAACATCCATAAATTTGAATATATTAATTAATCTACTAGACCCCTCAACGCGAGCTGGTCGAATCTGTAATTATGGAACAGCAGGTCCGAAATCAAATTTCATTATTTTTTTATAAACTATATGAGTGTAGTTTCCATGGTGCGTAACGATTTCTTAAACAAATTGTTTTTGTAAAAATGGTGCGCTTTAGAAGAAAAGTTTCGAAAATCCGCGAATAAGATGGCCAGTTTTTCGAGGGTATTTCAAAAAGTTTGTTTTCAATCAAAAAAAACCGTAAGCACAACGAAAACTACACTCATATAGTTTATATAAAAAAAATGAAATTTGATTTCGGACCAGCTGTTCCATAGTTACAGATTCGACCATCTCGCGTGGAGGGGTCTAGAAGATTAATTAATATGTTCAAATTTATGCATGTTTTTCTATTTATTTTTTTTTTGTTTAACCTCTTAAGACAGCGGACTAAAGGTAGGTAATAAAAATGTTCTATGAAAACTGTAAATTAGTCCTGAATAAAATTCTTAAAAATGGCTTACTTTACCGGCTGACACAGTGGTGTTCCCCCTTAATAAATAAATACATAAAAAAAATTATTTAAGTACATTTGGTACATAAAACAGGTGTATCTCCCGTATGATTTTTACAAATAATGTTATTGCAATTTAGTCGCCATATACTATATTTTGCCATTGCCAACGCAAATATAACATCGTGATAGACTTTGTCAGAGTCGTATCAAAATGACCCTGCATTCGTTGTACGAGGGTTAAGAAACTAGAGCTCCTCGAGCTTCGAGAGACAATCCGGATGATCAAGTGACGTGGTGCACCAGGTGAACTTCACCCTGTGTACAGTAACGAAAGTGTGTACAACGGGATCGCGGTCGCAAGTTTCAAAGCACAGGTTGACCAACATTCACGCGCGATGATTCACAATCAGGAAAGTGGCCTCGAGCAGCAAATTGCATTCGACTCGACCAAAGCTGCATCGAGGATTGCACCTTGCGGTGCACTCGCCGCGATCGTTCCTCTGCCCCGATTTGACGAAAGCCGCCCCGAGCCGCGGCGTATTTCAGTCGCACGTGCTATTTATAATCGCAAATATTGGTTTAATAAGGAACGCGCGAGCGTCGCGTAGCGCTCGACGGGATTGCATCATAGTACGCGCGTCGCGATGGTGATTCGGTGTTCCTCAGCAGCCGATAAACATGAACCGTTTCGCGAGAGACGCGATTCCCGCTTATCGAGCTCCCCCGCGCGTGTAAGCAGGTGCCTCTGACACACTTACGCCGACTGTTTTGCGGGTGTTTGTTGTTGGGACGCGCCTGAACGATAAACGCAGCGATAACAAAGGTTCCCGTTGATAATCAACGATCGTACCAAGCGCGATCCGTCCCAGACGAATTTCCCATCGCCCGACGTGATTCCCGACTTTCCGCCGCTGCTCCCTTGCGGTCCGCCGGATCGTGGAAAATTCGTTATCTAACTCGCGATCGTCGTCTTTGTCGCCGGCATTCGCGAGCGTCCTGGGTTTACCCACGCTCGCGGCGGGAGTAAATCGGGCCCCATCGTCGGCGAATATTTTCGCTTTGCGAAACAACCGTCGTTTAAAGAACAGCTAATTCAGCCTGTATCGCGCGATTTCGTGTTTAGCAGCCGATCGCGTGCTCGGATCTTCGAATCCCGTCGAAGCATCCCGCGAGGCAGCGTAGCCCCGGGTGGAAACGGCGCGCGCACGTGTCCCGCGCTCTCATGAATGAACGTGCCGCGGAAAACGCGCCAGCTCGAGCGTTCGGCTCCGATGCGCGTAATCTGCGGCTATTTTTAAGTGGAACGTAGACGTATTATCAGTGATTCTCAGAGAGATAGCGAGGCTCTCTTATCGATACCGTCGCGCATGCTTGGCTCTGTACTAACAATAAGTGACTAAGAGAAAACAAAGACTGTCCGAAGGTGTTTCTTTTGCGGAAGACGCTGCTCGTCGCGCGGAAATGGGCAAGTGAATTAGCACCGCAGACTGTCAGTCTGCCGAGGCGCGCGGCTGATCGAAAAATTCTTCCGGGGACAGTCGATTGAATAGGAGTTCAGGAATGGCGCAAGTAGAAGATCCTCCTGTTACTTCGACAGAAGTCCCATTGCCAAACACCTCGCTGATTGGGCGAGTGATCCCGCGTTCAATCAATGGCCCGCGAGGACAGGCACACGACCAGCCCGATCGCGATTCGGACGGATAACAGGATTACCTAATCCGCTTAAACCGTTGCTCGATCCGTTGCATAATGATAAGAGGAATGGCCGAAAAGCTAGCGGCGGGAACGGAGGACGGTGAAACTCGGTGAAACCGAGTCCAGCTGGCTCCCGTGGAACGTGAAAATAGTTTCGGCCGAAATTTCTCACCGGCGTTGCCCCCGCGATATACCCTCGGTGAAAAAATTTCGTCGAATGCGAGCACGTTCGCACTTTCACTGGGTCTAAATCGCCGAGCCGGCTACCCTATCACCTGGGCGACGTGTCCTTTTGGCAACAGAGGACCGTGACGACCAATAACCGCGCGCACTTTATTTCTTTTCTCGTCCTTTCCCCCGGTTTCCTTTATTGCGCGTGACCGCGCGCCGCTGGACAGACACGCGGCTCTTTTTGCGACGATAAAAGCGTGTGGCACAATCCCGCCTGCCTAGCGCTGGACCGTTCGAATCCGACGATTTCGCGTTCCGGAGATCGGTACTTCGAGGCTCCCGTTAACGGCCGAATATTGCGACAAGCGTGGCTCGTATCGTCGGGATGGCAATTAAAATATCGTTAACGATCATCGGAACTCGCTTTCTCCACGCATTCTCCTGCGGCAGGCTTAAGGTTCTCCGTTCTTAGAGCACATGGTGCTACGCATTCCTTTTGGAAAATGGGCTTTGGGTAGGGATTACGCGTATCAGTGTGGACGAAAGTATACCGCAGTAACAGGTGGCTGGGACTATTCGTGCGAGATAGAGTTTGTGTAGCTTAGTATCTGTGAATCATCCACAACAACAGACCTGTTTACGTTCAAATTCGAATTAATGTATAAGCTGGATCGTTATCGACTTTTTTATAGGCTTGCAGCACTTGCACGCAAAGCAAGGTGCAAGGAGTGCAACCATTTGCCGATAAACCACCTATCAGCATTATTTTCGATTTTAAGGGGTCTTCTAGTGTAACGAAGCATTTTTTTGCGTTTTTTCGGAATTTTTTTATGAGTTGCTTGTAAAAATTATTGCTACCCGGTTTATATCTACATACTTATCTATATTTCGATTATATTTTCAATTTTTTTTAGCACGAAAAGATTAAAATTAACTCAAGTGGACCACTTTGTATTTGCTTTTGAAAAAAAGTGGTGTCCATACGGTGTCGACTATTGGACGGTTTCTGATTATCGGAAACAAAAAATTCAAAAGCATTCCTTATTTGTATGTCCTTAGCTATAGCGGGTATCAGAATGAAAGAAAGATATTGAAAATTGAAAAAATGGCGGCACTTTGAAGATTGAGTTTCGATTTTCACCAAGTTTTTCGACTTCTGGGGCTGTCAAAATGAAAAAAACTAAATATTTTCACACAATTGTGGTAGGGGCGATAGCCACACGCGTGCTAAAGATGTATGCAGAAGTTGACCTTAATTGGTCAAGTCAATCTTGAGATATCGTGGACACCAGTTCGAAAAACATGGTTGCAAGAAAAATATATTTAAAGATTGAGTCGCACCGATACTTATCTTTCAAAACTTATAACTCTATAACTATTATGAATTGGACAAAATCCTTTTGCACACATATTTTCCATTAACAGATACTTGTAGAAAACTTAAAGAAGAAAATTCGATTTTTTTTCACTCGAAACAGTAGAAGGCCCCCTTAAAGTACCGGCTTACGCCCCTTCCACGGTCGAACTCATCAGTAGTGGCATGAGTGAGGCAAATTGATGTCTCACCGACGTTCATGTGTTCCGAAATCTGTTGCACAGTCGATTTGCCGTTCGATTGTCACCTGCGTAGGGTAAGCAGGCCAGTAGATGGACGGGGCCCAGTAGATGGACGAAAAGTTGTTTCACCGTTAATATTGAACGAATAGTTTAATAGTTTTAATGTATATTATTGATTTTTTTTTTGTAGAAAATACGTTTGCTGTTTTATAAAACATTAACATATTTATCGAAAAGTCTTCAATGCGCCACTTACTTTAGGCAAGACATAACCTCATTTTATTTGCGGCCTCGTCCCATAACCTGTTGCACCGTTTTCTGGCAATGAAGACTCCGTACGTTTTTAGTTTTGATGAAATAAACTATTTTTTAACAAAAAATATCTTAATCTAGGTACTTACTATAGCTAATAAGTCTTTTACTCGTCTAGCAAGACACCCGTCCATCAATTGGTTCCGAACTGTCCATCTGCTAGCAATATCGTCCATCTACAGGTGATACGGGCTATGAGTAGAATTTTCATAATTTTATCCATAAATACACTAATTTTTTACTTGCAGTTATTTTTTCTTTAAATTTGTACACTTTTACGTGCAAAGCTTTTGATTTTTTTTAATACAACAGATATTTCTAACAAACACCTTGATGTAAACTTCGGAATCAGCTAAACTGTCCATCTACTGGCCTGCTCGCCCTAAATGCATTTAGGGTATAAGTTCCTCAGACTTTATTATTCTTCTTTTCTTATTTCTCCATTTCTCTGTATTCTAAAGGGTTTCCCGTCGCTAATAATAATAATTTCGTGTTCCGTTGGCCGTCTAAAAAGCCGAGATGCTATCCCAGCGAATTTAGAATTCGTACGCAAAGTGTCGACCACCTTTTTAGAAGTAGCTTAGAAAAAATCAATCCGTGTTCCGTGTAAGTTACGGTTGCTCCCACCGCGTGGGTGCTCCTGTAGAAAAGACGAGGGACATGGAGCTAAGGCGACGCGAGGCGCAGCAGCGAAGCCAGGAAAAGTAAGGAGGCCCGCAGAGAAGAAGGAGGCACTTCTGCCTCCGCGGTTATGTAACCGAGCGATTCTCGGAGCCAGCGGCGGCTTGCGCGCGCGCGAGAGCCCGAGTGAGGTCAATTTGTGCGGCGCTGATCGGCCGCTGGGTCTCGCTCGAGCGTACGCGTGCACGCCGAAGAATCGTCAGGGGGGAAAAAAGTACACTTCTGCCTGGGACAGCCTTGTTTTCATCTCCACGGACAGGCGGCTCGAGCCGCTGACATTATCGCGAGGCGATCGTTCGCGGGGTACGAGTCGAATTCGATCGGCAAGCGTGAGAATGAAACGGGCGAAGCAACAGCTAGGGAAAGTCATTGCCGTGAGAAGAGCCGCTCGGCTATTAGTACTTGTGTGAATTACGCGTGCGTGGTCGAGATGCCGGTCGAGGTGTCCGCGGCAGAGGAGTCGCCTTCGAGGGACGATAGACAGAAGCGAAAGTACGCGAGCATTGTACCAACTGTACCGCTCGGTACGCTCGAAAAGCGAGGTGCCACTCGGAATGAATATTCTCCCTCGGTAATCCATCGAGGCTGATTGAATTCTAAGTAAGGACGAAACTTAAGGCGAGCCTATCTTTTGTATCCGGCAAACGGTTCGCCCGTGGAGAAGCTCGAGAAGACTGAGAAGCGCGGTTCGTCCGGGGGCTAATCGAAAGGGAGAGAGAAAAGAGGGCAGGGCGAGGAAGGGAAAGGGGGGAAGGAAGAGGATCGAAGAGGGCTGGGCGGGCGGGAGGAGGCGAATCGGTGATCGGCCGAGCGCGGAACCGTGTACGGAGCGGAATCGAGTGGAGTTGGAGTGGAGCGTGGCGTAGACTCGACTCGACGTCAACGTCGACTCAACTCGAGTCGAGTCGAGTGCGGTGGAGTGGAGTGAAGTGGAGTGGCGTGGGGTTGCGCCGGTAAGTGTGCCAAGGTGCACTTCTCGAGAAAGCCGGACCGACCGGACCACTACCGCCGCGCCGTGCCCTGACTATCCCAAGTCGCGCGGATTCGATCCTATTCCATCCTGTCCTGTCTCGATACGCCGCTCTCGATACGCTCCCTATCCCGGCCGCGCCGTTCTCGACCCGATATCCGCGCGGTGAACGTGCTTCCCCGGCGCGGACCGCGGAGACGCGCCGATCCCCCAGCCTCTCGGGCTCCATCACCAGTTTCCCCCGCGGTGATCTTTGATCCCTTACGAACGGACAATTAACGCTCGAGCACGCCGTTTCAGGCTCGCTTGCCTCATCTAGGAATACAGATCGTGATCGATGATTTCAGGTAACGAGCGCTGGCATCTCGCGTTCCCTCGTTCACGAGGTACGTGCGCTCCGCGGTGGCGATGCGGTTGATGTGCTCGAAAGGTACAGGCGGGGTCCCTCGGTTCGGCCAGCCAGCACAGCTGTTGACGGAATGTGGGACAACGGACTCTCGAAGACGTGGGCTTCGAAAGCTCCAACCACCGTGACAGACATCACCTGCGACTGGAGCGCCCGCTTGGGCCGCGAGAGGCTAAAAGAGGAAAGAGCAGGCGCGACGAGGGGAGCGAGAACGGTCCACTTCCGTCGGGGTTGATTCCGTTCGGCCCGATTCCGCTCGATTTTCTAAATATACCGCCGAAAGCTCCACCGTCTTCGAGTCCCTGGCCCGAGGAACGTCGAACAGCCTATGCTCCTGTTCGGCGGCCTAGGCCAGGCTGACCGGTCCTCTTCGCCTGCATCGTTGCCCCTAGACCCTCGCTATACATAGGCGTACGCGCGCCACGCCGCGAGCGCTAACCGTGCACGTACACGCGGCCGACTCACGCATGTGCGTATACCGCTGAATATAGATGGCGGTATTGAGGGCAGCCACCCTAATAATAGAAGCCGAGAAAATTTTTAGCCCTTGATGCCGGCCGGTTACACGAGATAGAATTCGATTCGGGTCTCGCGCGCGGCCCCGCGCGCGCTGCACGGGGAAGGCCGGCAAACCGGGAAAGAAGGGCGCCGAGGGAAACCAGAAGTGGGGATTCTCCGTCGCGAGGAAACGGCATCGTCCCGACGTTCTCAGATTTAATTCGATAACCGAGCGATAGAAGCTCGGCGTCTTATCGACGCTGCACCGTGACCGTGTCAACAAGAGATTGCAGGGTTTCGCGGCGGCGTAAAAATAATTTTCATTGCCAGGCGTCTTATTGGCGGCGGGGCGACGTCGCTCGCTCGTAAGTTTCGCGGGATCCGCGGGCCGCTGGTGTATTTCGCCGGGCGGCGTAGCACCACGCTGGCGCCAGCCACTTCTTTTTATCAAGCTGACGCGATATCCGTCGCGATAACGCGACCCCGAAATGAAAAATTCAATCATCTCGGGAGAGGCTACGTATTTACTCGGACGCGTCGCGATGCACGTGCGCGCGTGCATCGCCGTGGCACCGATTCCGATCCCAGCTATACGTCGCGGTATCCAGCAGGGGCGTCGATTCCGGCTGGAACGTCGCGTGACGTCGCGAGACGGTACTTCCTCGCGCGTCTGCACCGCCGTGTGCTCTGATTCGTGACAGATATCCGGCCGGCGATAAGATAACGGTAGAAAATAAGATAACCGAATAGACGACCGGCTTACGGTGCACGGCCCGTCCGCGCTTACGTGCGCTTCCGTGGAATCCTCGTCACTCCCCGTGAAACGTCACGGAAACGGGTTGCTCCTTTTCTTTTCAGAGAACATGTGCTTAAAGTGGACGATTTCGCTGGTATAATACATAGTTTCAAGATCAGCTAGGTCAGCCCTTGTGAAAGGGTCGAGGAGGAGAAGACGAAAGACTTGACAAAGGGTCGCTAGGGTAAGTTCGGGTGAGATGGTCATAGTTTCGTTTAGAGTCTGCTACGGCCAACCTATTTGAAATAAAGCTACGAAAATGATCTAGAACAAAACTTCAATCCTTTGTCTACGTGTCCGTTAATATCAATGAAGGAAAAATTATTATTTAATATACACATTTTACAAATGAATAAAAAGTGTCATTGCCCATATCTCCCTTAATGTCCGGGAAAAATGGTCTTATGTACCTTTCAGGCTAACAAGTTGTGGTCCTTGACTGGTTATTTCAGATTCTTTCTAGTTTTCGTCCACCTTCGCTTTTTCCTGTTCAAAACTTCTTTGGGCTCTTGCTGTGAGTCTTCTAATCCGCATGTATGACACACGGTGTCAAACTCTGTGCAATTTTCATGGGTACAATAACCACATGACTTACATCTTAGCCAATCTTGTATTTTTTGGTTTCGAAATAATTTTCTCCGAATTTCACCAAAATATCTGAAATTACATCAAATACAGCTATGGCCAGCTCTCCTGGACAACAATTGACCATCTTTCCCTTAAAGCCCTGGTAAGATAGCCATTCCCCTTTCGCTTAGACTAACAAACGTAACCTCGAATACTTTAAGGCCAAGAACACTGTAAACAATGCACTATCGAGAATACATCTTGAGAATTAAAAATATTCAGCATAAATAACACAAACAAGATGACCAAAATATTGATCAAACATTTTGAAGCACTAGCATAAATTTCACAGTGGATTCACAAACCTTTAAAAACGTTCTATTCCAACACTTTGAACTAAGAATGTTACTTTTCTATGACACTTTGCACCCACGTCGAGGCAGCGCAATCAGGCGTTTCCTTCTAAAAAATACTGTCGCTGCCCATCTCTACCGCGCGACCATCTCACCCTGACTTACCCTATATCAAAGAAAATTGCTATCGAAAGTAGAGTTACATTGGAGCGAGGAAGCTCCAAGCGTTCACTCGACGAACGTGAAACGGAAGATGAAGCTTCTCGGCGAAACGCCTGAAGGGGACCAGGTTCTCATGGCTGGTCGAGTGGCCTCTATAAAGCTTAATCTCCCCTCCCGTTACGTGTGCTTTTTTAGAGTTAATTGTAAGGCGATCGCGCGGCCATTTAATTGGGATACGAGCCTCGCGCGCTTGGGCCAAGAGGCCTCGTCGTCTATTCATAGTCGTACTAGAACTAGATTCAAAGGTGTCGCGACTTTGATCCGAAGCCTCGTTCGGACCGTTGCATCGCGCGCTTTGCTATTATTCCCATCGTTGGAACTTCGCGCCCGAGAAAGCCGCGAGACCAGCGCTAGCGGACTCGTAACGTGTGAAGGAATCCCGCCTTCGGGCGGCGGAGGAATGAGCGTCTAAAAGCTCGACGAAGGAACGGAGTGACAGAGCCAGGCCCTTTGCGGCGTGGATCGGCTACAGGTCGAAGAAGGAAAGAGCTGTAATTCACTTTCACGTCCTTGATCGTCCCCGGGAAGGCACAAAAGCGTTTCAGTTCCGGCTGCCAGTGAACGCGGATTTCGTGAGGGCCCACGGGGAACCAAAGTGGGTCGTGGTTCGGACATTATTCGACGATACGGACGACCTAGTTGGTCCCGAGCAAAGGAACTCTCGCTGACGCGAGGATCGGGGACTGAACGCGCAGATTTTCACGAATTTTCCACCATCCAACTGGGGGATGTTAAGTTTCCAAGATCTACTCTAGCGTAATTATGTATCTAACTCTGGAATATATCATCTAGCTCACAAACACTGTCAGCGCCTGGACGCTAATGAGCCGTACAACTGTTTACGATCGGAGTCGCCCCCGGGGGAATGTGATAAATTGTTATTTATTACCTAATTACCTGCCAGCGTTGCGCCGATCGTGGCGTTACTGGGTCGATCCTGAAATAATCGTGGAGGAATCGTGGAACTCTGGCTCGCGACGGGAGAACGACCGGAGAGGTTCGTAACCGCGGGAAAGAGGCTACGGAAGCGAGAAAAACTGGCGTCGATGAGGCGGCCAGGGTGGGGGAGGAAGGGTGGTCGACCGTTTCCAAGGATCCGTCACATTTTCGGACAGCGGGAGCCCGGAAGCCTGCGGCGAGATCCGACGAAAAGTCGAGGTTCCCGTGGGTAGGCGAGGAATCCGACGCTTTGCCGCTGGCACGCTAAATTTACACGCGAACACCTAGAGGTATTTCGGCCGATCGAGGGATGCCATTCAAGTATTTTCAATTAGAACGTTTCGCCGAGGGGGCGAAGCCGCTCGAGGCGGTGGACGGGTAGAACGAAACGTGAAGCCATCGCCACGGAAATAAAACCCCGATGGCGCGCGTGCCCTAACAAGGAATTGCTGGAAATTAAAAGAAACCCGCGTCGACGCGATTGGGCGCCGTAAGAGAACCGCAGAGGGACCGTAAAGGAAGCGTTGTCGGCTGAAGAGGGAGGAGGGTCAGAGGACGAAGACGTCGACGACGACGCCCTCCGACGCTGGCTGGCCTAACGCGGCAACGAGCGCGCAACGCGGGCGAATTTCCATAATTTCCAATTAGTAATCAGTCGGTAGCTGCGCCTCTATTGCCTTCACCTCATCACCGCCGCTGCCAACTCTCCGCGCCGCGCGGCGCAACTATGCCCGCTTCGATACGCAGCGCGCGTTAACGCGCGCGTAAGGCCCGCGCGCAACACGCGTCACGTAGGCACGGCACCAACACGCCTGCACGCGTACTTCGAGCGTGTGGGTGAACGACGGTGGCGGCAGGCCGTGCCTGACCAGTGTGCCACTTTCACTGCCTCGTATTTGGGTCATCGCATCCACTTTAGCGGCTCCTCACCTCCCTCGGCCGCTCTCCCCTCGAGGGGGTTGGAAAGGGGCGCGGTGTGTTGTTGTTAGCGGTCTGTTACACCTACGTCCTCATCGTCTCTCTCTCTCTCTCTCTCCTTCTCTCCCCCGTCCTCTCGCCGTCCCTCTAGACTCCACTATCTTTTCGAGTGTTCGACTGGATAGTTGGCAACGTTAACCTTTAACCAATGGCGCGTCATTTCCGGCTGACATTTCGTGCCCACGAAAAGTGATCACACAGGGCAAGAGTTTTCGAAGGGAATTCGCCTTGAGCTGCTAGAGAACGATGTATCGAACGGCTCCTAAGATTTCTCAGCCACTAATGGCGAGCGCAGAAGAAGCCCAAGCAAGGCTGCCATTAAATTCCACGCCTCGAGGTGCCCATCGGGACCGCTTTCCAGGGCGTAAACATCGGCCGGCGTGGCAAAAGGGCCGCGCGGATAAAGTGATTCGTAGTCAAGGAGCGCGGACGATAGGATCGTGCAAGAAACGGCGGCGGCTCGTGCCGGCGAACCTTTTACGAATTCGCGAGGCTGCCAGGCTAGGAGCTAGCTTTCAGGCTAGGAGATACGAGGAGGCAGGCTTAGGACACACGGACACGAAGGCCCGAGCTCGGTCGTCACGGCGGTGGTGCAGGCGCAGATTGTGGTTCTCCCATTTACCCAGTTCCCCTCGCGTTCGAGTTCGCGTTCGCGCTCGCGCGAGCACCGGCGTACACGGGTTATGTAACCAAGTGAAAGTGGCACAAGCACCGAGCGCACACAGAGAGAGGGCCGACATCGACGGCGGACTCGCGCGAACAACCACCATCCAACGCCGTTACCTACGAAGCCACCCATCCGACCAGATACGATCCTGTTCCACCGCTTCGACGATAATCCTGCCCGCTTCCTAAACAGTACGCTCGCCCGTCCAAGCTCTCTTAGGCTCGCCCTAGCCCGTGGCTCCCGTCCCATATCTCCGCTAAGCAACACGCTTCCCCGCGATCCTCCGTTTCCTCCTGGAACGCGATCGCCACCTAATACGGTCCGACTAAGGTGAACGCTTTTTTTTTCACCTCTCCTCGGGCCCGTTCTTTACAGGCAAATACGAAAGGAGAACGCTCGGAGGAACGGGAAAATCAGGTTCTCGCCGGATTAACGGAGAAGCAAAAACAAAGCGTGGATACTTGGCTACTGGGCTACTCCACCGCTATCGGCCACTGTTGTTTGTCACTCCGCGACAATGAGAGACTTTTTCTTCCCGGCGTCTCCGCGGTATCCTCCTGGGGGCCGTGAAAGTATCAATCGCGTCCCGTCGTTATCGCCCACGTAGGTGCTCGGGTAGGATCGTTCATTTCCTCGAAACTGTCTATTATCCGGTGTTATCCGCAACGAGACACCTACCGGGGCCGAGTGCGAACGTTCCTCCGGCAATTCTGATCCTCGGCGGCGGATGGAAGAGGACGCAGCGGAACAGAAGTGGACCAGCGAGCGGAGCGCAACCCGTCTTTGCATTCCTGCTCGAGGCTGAAAAACGTTTCGTGGTCGCGCGCGTAGTCGACTTCCAGTGTAAACAGACAGTGGCGTAACAGGCCTCTCGGCCGGTCTCCGCCAGCACGATCGGCCATCGAGATAGGCGCACGCAGAGCTACCGCCGGGGCCTCTCGGCAGCGAAAGGAATTCGCTGTTTTGTCGCGAGAACGTAAGAAAAAGGGAAAGGGCGATCGGGCGATTAGATATGCATTACGATCGGGCTGAATGGCGGCGTTTGCTGCGCCGAGGAACGGTCCCCGCGACACCCTGGACGATCCAGGAGCCGGACATCCAGGATCTAGGATCCACGCGGGAACGCGGCAATGGCGTGCCGCGGGATTACTAACTGCCGTGGAATGTTTCGTCGCGAGCGGGTGTTCGCGGTGACGGAAAAGCGTGGATAAGGCTGCAGAATGATCCGCGAACGACAGTGTCTCGGTGTTTATTATCTATCGATACGATCGTTATCTACGGTAGACCAGGGAATGTATTTTTCGTTGCTGCGACCGAGCCGCGCTTAGCATAACCGTTCCATCGGTAACCGTGGAACCGGTTGCCATAGTGGTGCCGTAACAATTATAAGCGAACCGTGTGTACGCGATGGTAAAGGTCGTTCGTGTTTCACCCGAAGGACGAGTCTGAATTGGTCCTCCAATTGAATCCGATCGATTACATTCGGTAAGAAGAGTAGCGAAAGTATGGAGGAGGTAGGTTCCCTGAATTAATATTGCGGGGCCCAGAGTCGCCAGTGGTGTTTCACGGAGTCAGGGAGGTGAGAGGGTGGTGCGACCAACACACCCTGGTTCAGCTGGACTGCATCGTGGCAGTAAACGGTGCCGGTGTCGAGACGCCGCGGCCTATGAACTCGGTTTCAACCGGTTATATAACGGCTTAATTACTCTGCCCCATTTTCACGAGGCATTGTCTCGATGGGGCACTTACTTTCGAACCTCGCGCCTCGAACGGAGCGTGCAGCCGCTTGGAAGCTTAGAAGAGACCGCGGCCTCTCTACGGCCGTAAGGCTAACCGCAGTCGAGAGGCTTCTTGCGCAAGGGGCCCCGTCGCTTTTTTTCCCCCTTTTATCAGCCGTGCCTTTTGCCCAAGTTGCCGGAAGTAACGACAGGCGCGCTCCGTTGGGACTCGATGCCCATCACGTTTAACCCTGTTCGACCCCGATCTATCCCGAGCCAGAATCCAGGCGATAGCTTGACCAGGAATTACGCAACCGCGGTATCCAGGTGAACTTTACACGGGACGCGCCAATTTCCGAACGGGAAGCTTCGCTTGGAACCGAGGTGCGAGCGTATACCGCGCGTGAGGAAGAAGACACGCAGAAGAAACTCGCTGCTGCGCCGTTCGACGGGGAGAACCATAGGACACTCTTATCAGCTCATGCAGAATGGATCTAAACATTTTTCGAACGGAAGCATGACTCAATGAACGCGATTCCCGTCTTGCCTCCAAGGATCCAACTAACATACGGGTAGCGTACATATACATGGGTATGGATGATTCGTTTGCAATTCAGAAAAGGAAGAAGAGGAAGGCAGGATGCGGTCTGCGGAATATAATTGAGCGCGCTCGTGATAGCCTCCGCCCGTTCGGGATCTCCTCGCGCCGATTCTCAGGGTTCTGTGGTCAGTTGCGATTAGGCCGCGTGGGCGTTCGATTCGTTTGATTCACCCGGGAGATTACGAATTCAGGGAATCCTTCGCCGCGCGGCAAGTTCCCAAGAGCCACCGTATCCTCTTGGACTCGTCACTTCCTCCAGACGATGACACGTACGTCGAAGGCAAGCGTGCACTTGCGCCGGAGCAGGTGGTCGCTAGTCATCGGCTACCGGTCAGTCTTATTATTTCTGCCACGTCATTGGCGCGTTATCGTTAAATCGTTCCCTTGGATTCCATAGAGCTCGCCGGCCCGATACTCCGTTCGACCGGCATTTTTCCTCCCGGTCCGATTAGAATTTTTCATCCGCGGGAACTGGTTTCGAAAGAGGCTCATAACTCGTGCCATTCGCCCGCGGAATAATTCATCGTTTTGTTACGGATCCAGCTCTCTCTCTCTCTCTCGTATCCTTCGCGCAAGGACGACGGCGATACGCCGATGGAAATGATCCTCTCCCGTTTCGACTATCGCCGCGGCACGATCGATATCTCGAATCACGCCGCGCCGTTTACCAGCCACGCCAGCGACAGTTATACGCCGGCGTACGCGGGTAATTGCCGGCCGCCGGGGCAGGGATAATGTTTAATTGACCGGACCCCGGCATAATTAACCGGTGAATATCGACCAGGATCGCGGGATGGAAAGGGACGGTACGTACGCGCGCGGTTACGCCGATCGGTAATAAACGTAATTGCGGAATTGCTCAATGCCCGAGCCGCTGGATTCTACCCCACCGCACCCTGTCCTTCCTCCGCCGCGAGGACGGTCTTTTCTATTCTCCGGATCGCTCGGACGCTATCGGCGAGGATCGTTTCGCAACCGACACCTTGCATTTCGCTAGCCGTGCAATTAACTTTAAAATGATATTCCAAGCAACCACGGAGGAAGTCGGCTTTAATTGCATCCTAAGTATCGATCTAATTTACCCACATCGAACCAGTGCATAGAGTATAAAGACACTCGTACGGCCAATCGTACCCTCGCCACATACATATTTCTCGCGCCAGTGTGATCACCCTCGAGTCTCCCGCTCGCGCACAAATTCCAAATGTTATATAATCTCGACGATGCGCTTTAGCATTTTTTCGGTTGCGCTATTCTCGGAAGGCCGCCGGGCTCTTTTTAGACACAAAATTATGTGCATGCATAAACCAGCCGGTTCATCTGCATCGCCGTTCTCGCGAGGAAACGTTAACTCGTACACGGGTGTTCCTCCGGCAGGTCCCCCCCGCCAGTGGCTCCGCGAGGCCCGTTAAAAATCGTCGCCGGGAGAGCGTGGACACGCGAAACCCGGCACACGGCCCGCCTGGAACGTGACGGGCCGCGCGTACCGGCAGCGAAAATCGATTTATTCGACGGCGGCCGGCGAAGAGAGGACGAGAGAGCTGGCCGATGGACGATGACTAAGCGGCCGAGCGTACCTCGTGTACCTACCGAGGAGAGAGAAAGAGAAAACAAGAGACCCGGACTAGGCTAGGGAAGGCAGGCCGAGGCAAGGCAAGCGAGCAGAGAGCCGAGCGATCCGACTAAAGTAGGCTGTTATTTAACGATTTTAGTGAAACGTTCGCGGCATTATACAATCGGCCTAGATCCCGAGTCACGGAGCGTCACGGATCGTGAACGCTGCCAAGCCAGTCACAGTGATTGCCTTCACCGCGGAGAGCAGACACTTTGGTATCGCCCCGCTTCTCAAACACCGGGGATCTAGAGTTCAACCGAGAGTGGTTGACACGTGCAACGGGGGCTTACACCTGGGAAATCACACATTTTCCGCTCAAACTTCGCGCCATTCTTCCCTGCCACGTTGTATAACAGCTAGCTACTACCGCGGCTTTCTTAGCTTGAACGCTAAGGACCGCCAACCCCAGGAAGTAGCAGGCTATAGAGTCTCTACCGAGCAAAGATTGCGATGCAGAATCGCTAGAACTCTATCGAGCGGCGTTCCAATGAAGGAAGATTCCTAACACATAGCTGCGATGGAAAAGTCAACTTGAGATCTCGTCTTTGTCTGAAACGCTCGATGTGCGTCAGCGCACGTCCGCAGTTTTTCTCTGGAAACCGACGGGGGATCGACGGTCGTTCCTTTCCACGCGGCTACACAGCCGTTACTTCACTCCGCTAATTCGTTTCGCGAGAGGCTCGCGGGATCACTGAAATAAATGTTATTGCCAAAGATCTCGTGCGCAGCGAGTCGTGGTGCTCGCGCGCCACGTAGGCAGGCGTCCGTCGTCCGGCCGATCCCTCCGCGACGGAGTTGCCGATACCCAGCTACCGCAGCCAGCAAACCAAAGAAACCTACCGCGAGAGCTGCTTCCACTCGAAAAATTCCTCTTCAATCACGTTTTTCATTCGCGTTTAAGAGAATCCGCTGCACGCCCAAGCGTGACGTTGCGCAAAGAGCCGAGGGGATCGGTTTCCTCGAGGAGCGGATCGTGGAGCAGGGTGGCTCGGGTACTGGTAGCTTTCGTGGCCGGCGAAAAATCGACCGGCACCCGAGCACCTTTCCGCGGTTTAACCAGCACGCGCTCCCACGACGACCCACTTACCCGAAATCCTCCGCTGCCTGTGTGCGTCGCGGATGCAGCGGTCGCGGCTCGTAGATGGCTGTTACGCAACCGGCTCAGCATCGCGACGGGAGCACGCCGAGCGAAGACGCGGGCTCGGGCGACCGGACCGCGGCGATCGCGTTTTATTCGTACTCTCGGGTAGAGACCCGGTGACACACTTTGGCGAGGCGCGCTCCGGGAAGCGTCACGCCGGGGAAAGTGACAACAGCGGCGTGTCCAGCCGATCGTAACCGCGGTTACGTGGTCGATGATGCACTCCGCGCGGGCATAACATCCCAGACGACGATCTGCAGGCGCGAGCGTTTCGGTATTTAAATCGCTCGCTCGAGGGGATCCAGTCGGCGACACGGATGAACAGAGGCGAGCGATGCTTACAGATTTTGCACCAACTAGGCTTGCGCTCTAAACCAGGATTCAACTCGACGCGCTACATTCAAAGGTTGAAGAGGAGATAGAGATCAATGTTCGACATCTACGGGGATCGTAATTGCGAGAGGAAACTTAGGGAGGAAACTTTCAGTCCCCCGAAGCAGGAATCGAGGAGCGCTTGTATCCTCAAGTTTCTCGACAGACTCGCTAACTCTTTACTCAAACACTGCTCGGTATCCTGAGCACCTTCAGCCCGCGGAATCATCGGTCGCAGGTATCGAGGCAGGACGCGTCGTCTCCGAGGCGCTCGAGTGAGCCGTAGGAGCGGAATTCCCGAGTGTCGAGAGCTGAAATCGAAAGTCCGTGTATCTCTCGGATCGGCGGAGAAGAAATCTCTCGGCGAATGCGTGTCAGTGGGTCTCCCGAGGCGTTACATCAGAGAGAAGATTCGCTTCCGTCACGGCGGAGCCGGGATATTCGCGCGGATGAGAAACGCGCGGCCGATTATTCTCATGCTCCAGCAGTCGCCCGACCTGACTCGCGACCGATAGATCGAAGCCACCGATCTGGCGGCGTTTTCGGGGGACGCGGGATCTAAATATAGATAGATCGCGGGCTGGATCATAGGTAATGAGCCGCGCGCAATTAGCGGCTCGGTGGACGCGGCCGCCTCGAGCTACGGAGTTTCACTTTCCTTCTCGTTGGCTGGCTTCCGTTGCGGTTATTTTCGGTGGCTGGCGTGAGTGGGTACCACGTGGCCCATCGCTGGCCATCGCGCGACCACGTAGAGGAGTCGCGTCCTACCCGGAGAAAGTTCAAAGTTTCGGGGGTCACGGATGTCGTGGACGGTGGATCGCGGGCAAGGGAACTCTCACGCGGGCGGGCGCACACGTGTCGGGTGGTCTGAATGGGGAAAGGGCTCGGAAACGGAACCGCCGCGTGACTCCCGATCGTTTCCGCGGGATTATTGGGCGCGAGCAACAGGTGGTCTGAATGTAACGACGCGGCGGAACTCTCGAACAGAATTGCCGGGCGATGTTCATTTAGGAGGGGTTTCGTGTTGAACGTAGACGAGCCTGGGGATCGATGAGGAAACTGGTCGTGGTTTGTTCAAGTGTAGGATAATGGAGAAGACTAGTTTCGTCGTGGAATGGAATCTCAAAGAAATTGTACCAGTTTGACGAGTATGGCGCGCTGGAAACAAATTGGGAGGAACTGGAGTATAATTTCCTGGTGGGGAAGTGGTTGCAATTCGTATTCTAATCAAGAAACTCTTTGGATGCTCGCAAGAGATCAAGATCGAACACTGGGAGCCTACTTACGGTCCCACGAAACACGAGTCACGTTGAAAGCTACACCTATACGGGATTACATAACCGGGCATGCATTACACTAATAATTTACGAGCAAGAACCTGGCCCGTACTCGGGATTATAAATTTTCGCGCGGACATGGAGCCGTCCGCGGAATAAGAATCGTCCTGCCGCCAACGGCCAGCTATCCTTCGATACTCGCTAATTGTCTGCGCTGTGGCATCGCGGCGACAGGATCGTAATTGGATTTAACCGTGTCCGTGGCGAAGAAATTAAGCAGCGCCGAGGCATTTAAAAGAGCGGGGCGTTCGAGGCCGAGCGCTCGCCGCGACGCGAGCTCTTTCAAAAACGAAAGTCCCACCTCTTCCCGTATTCCGAGCTCGTCTCGCCCCGGGTGAGTTTCACCGAACATTCGCTATGTATGGGTGCGTTTAGTGGACATCCACGGGGAATCCAAAAGTCACGTCGCAGGGGAACAAGGAAGGAGAGAAAAGAGCGACGAGGGGGGTGGGAGAGAGGGAGCAGAGAGAAAGGACAAGCGTTTGACATTACGACCATGCAAATCGTTCGATCGGAGGAAGTGGAAGTCGCCGTCGAAAACGTCGAGTCGACTTCAAATCCGAGGTACCAGCGATCGCTGCGACTACGTGGCTCGAGCGGACGATCCACCTCCCAAGTTCTCCCGAACCGAGCAACCTAAATTAAGAGAGTGTACCAAAAAACAAATACGGGGTGGTGGCAAGTGGGTAACCGAAATTCGAGGCTTGAGAAGGATTCGAAGAGGACCGGACTCGCCAGTTAATACGATGGCAGCACGAGGATAATTGTAAGGTATCGACGAGGAGGAGCCGAAAATCTCGAAACGGTTCCCCGTACCGGCGGGATACATTCCTAGGGAGCGGGTTATCCTCGCGTGTGCGTACGCCGAGACGAGCCTCGACGCTAGACGAGCCGATCAACCTCCCGATGATCGCGGAGCGTGGCGTCGAGCGCTGAAAAAGTGAAACTCGGCTCGCTGCGCGTGTAACCTAGAAACGACCAAGCGGTGCTCAACTCTGCGGGCGCCCGTACCATCAACGGGCTTGTCGGCCAACGCGATTAATCGGCCCTCCGTGTTATCTGGGAATACGCGCGTAAAGCATCCCGCCGTTTCCGAGCCGTCGAGTTTCCTCCTCTCGGCGCGGCGCTCGCGAACCGGCGCGGCCCGAGGCCTCGCCGAACGTCTGACCAGAACGGTCCTACTCCCCTGCTCGGCGAATCTCGCGACCTATTTCACTCCGCCTCGCCACACCGCGGGTATCTACTACTCGCAGTCCTATTCCATTCGGAAATTCTACTATGTATCCTTCAAAGACCGGCGCTAATAATCAACACGCTCGCGCAAGAAAGATTCAAAGGCACTTTATATCCTCTAGCCGAGCGTTGAACGATGGCGAGTGCCCTACCTACGGTGCTCCAATAAAATTTCTATACGCTAACAGGTTGCGTGGCTAGCGGCGCGGAGACTTTGACGTCGAGAATATAAAAGAAAGTACCTACGACAGGAAGGATGAAAAGGTGAATGTGGGCCGGTTATCTAGCCAGATCGGGCGAGATAGCGGTGGGTTTGCGTGAAAAGGCGGGAAGGAAGAGGGAAGCAGTTGAGAACCCGTTCTAAGCTCGGTCTGGCTAAGCGAGCATAATGCACGAGGTACGTACGAGCGGACGGGATAGGACAGGACAAGACAAGACAGGATAGAGTACTTAGTGAAAGTAGCGAGCAGCAGCGAGCTCGGCCGACTTCGGGCGACTCCAGCGCCAAGGATCAAGGCCGGCCGCTTAGACGACGACGGCGACGACGGCGACGACGTGGAACGCACGATCTAGAGACCATCGTACCTCTCTGTGCCCTTCTATTTCGACTGGCCGATGGCCACCCGGTGAACACGCGCAGCTTTGACTCTTTTAAGCGGACTATCCCTCTGGAATCTGCACGTCGACGGGTACGAAGATGAGATCTAGCTGGGAGGAAGTATATTTGCCGAATAGATGAGGTTTGCATCACTCGCTGTTGCGTACCGAGGCAAATCTTCAGAGTTGGGATCTTTCTGCAATCATCTTCTGTGCTGGGATAGTTGAGGAATTTGTGTTTCCGGGGAATTGACTGGCAGATTTATACCCCGAAATCTTTAAGGGCTGGAGAGACAGAGGTGTTTTGTAACGGCAGAAGGCAAAGTCTGTATAACGATGCCGATGCTTGAGATCAGTTAGGCGGGGAACAAACTCCTTTCTCTCTGTTCCAGCTAGTTTGGACGCGGCTGGACCGCTAGCCGATGTCGCAACCTCGGTGGTCGCGCTGTCTTTACTACCATTTTTCTGGGTAGAGGAAAAAGCAATGATAAAGTAAACAGACTGACGTTAGTATGGGAGTAATTAGCCGAGCCATGGTGCGAAAGATCTGCATCGACAAGGGTCTGCTGGAACGTGGACTTAGAGAGGAATATATACGAGTAAATATTCACGTTGCCATTGATATTGTTCACCGTTAATACCCTGACACGCGCTAACCGCGCTTATAACTCCTTTTCGCGCTTAAATAAACTGGCCTGCCGAACGGTACTACCGAACCTCTACCCGATGTCGCAACACCGGCGGTAGCACTGTGGTTATCATCGTCCGAACTACGCCTAGAAGCGAGCTTCCTCCACGCTGAGGAGAAATATAGTAGCCCGCGGCTCCTTTGGCTGCTTTCTAGCGATAACAAGTGGATTATCGACCACGGTACTCGTCGAGTACCTATTCCAGGATCAATGAGGGAGCTTCGAGGCAGCTGTGCTCAGGGGCTGAAGACCGTTCGATTTTACTTTCGAGGCACGATTCTAACACGCGAGACCTTCTTCCCGCCCCCGTTGCGCGCACCTAACGCCGCCCACATCGTGCTCCTTCGCACGTACCTATCTGGTACATGTGCGCGGTAAGAGTCGGTCGGTCATTCGGCGTGAGAATTTACCGCACGATTGTGCGTACCACGCCTCGATTTCCTACGCATTTTTCCCTTTCCACCGATGACAAACACCGTTCGAGCGATTTCAGCGATAGCTACGCCTTTACGCGTCCCCGTTAGCAGCCAGCTCGGGCTCCGCGACCGGAAAAGCTGAGGCCCCGAGAGGTGGCCGGTAGAGGCGAAGTCGGTTGCTCCGCGACGGAGCAGGGTGCCGAGAGGAGCAGGGCGGGGAATCGAATAATCTATACGAGCTGCGGAGAGCACAGCGAAACGCTTTACGTCGCGTACAGCGGCGCGAGGGGCGGAGGGAAGAATACGGAGGGAAGAGACGACGATCGTCGGACGCCCTTGGGGACGACCCCCGTTCTTAAAATGTCCCCGCCGGCCGTTCGAAGGCACTTTGACCACGTCCTTCCCCGGCAAAAGAAAGATTACTCCATCGGAAGTCCAACGAGCATCGAGGATTCGAGCGATGCTGCTCAATGCGTTATCTGCAATTCCGAGCCGGCCCGATGCGCCCGCGATAGCGCAGAATCACGTGGTAACACCGGAAAACACCGTGACGCATTCGCCGGAGACACTTTCGCGAGATCTATGCAGATACTTCTGTCTGGCTGTTCACCATCTGGCCGCCGCGCAGACATCTGATTTCTCGAGCTGCCGTGCATCCCATTCAGCCACCAGAGGTAGAGAACTTTCGGTCGCCATTGAATTTCTACTCCTCGGGAACACGGCTGAAAAATCAGCATTTCCCGCCGAAGGCGCTCGATATCTACACGTCGCCTCCGCTTGTGTAAATTCCCCCGAAAGCCAAAGTGCACGTCCGCCAACGGAGCACTCGAGGACGTTTCTCGTACGTCTCGGGCCCGTCGTTCATAAAAAGAACGAATTTTCGCGCGCCGAGCGTCGGAAGCGGCAATTTGCAATTCCAAGCTGATAGATCGATAGCAGATGTCGCGTTTACACGTGACACCATTGAAATTCATCCGAGTGATCCGTGTCAGCGGGACGTTCTTGGTCCACGCTTCGATCATCCGTCGTGCTTACATTTCCGCGACTGGATCGTCCCCGAGGATAAGGACGAAGGGGATGCTCTCGCTCGCCCCCCCCCCCCCCCCGCCCCGCCCCTCTGAAGAAAGCCTCGCTGTCTCCGCGCGACGACGCGCTACCGCCGCGTAACGCTTACGCAATCGAATTCGCTCGGCGGACGCGCAACGGGAGCCGAGCGTGCTCGTGAACGCGCGCAACGCAGGCGTGCTAACGCGTGCACGCGTGCGCTCGCGCTCGAACGGTAGCGGCTCGCGCCAAAGGTCACGATCAACCGTGCTTTTTCTCCCCCCGAGTCACCAAGGCCGCCGTGTGTCGCGATCTTGTAGGAGGAAAGATCGCGCGCGACCCATGCGGGACGATCTTCCGTCGCGATGCTGCTCGATCGACGGTCGACTTTCCGCCGGGCTTGATTTTTCGCGACGAAAGCTGAATGGGTAAGCGAGGCCGCGGGCAGCCGGATCAAAGTCCAGAGGCGCGCGTAGCCGGGGTAAAAACGAAAGTGAAGATGAGGACGGGGAGCCGAGGAGCGGCGGTTTCGCTCTCGACTCGTTCCAGCGAAAGGATTTCGCAAGTGTGCTCTGCTCGCGATCCGTCGGGCGACGCTTAGCGCGGCGCAACGTTGGCCGGCGGACACGAAGGACCGTGGAGGGCGGTGAACGAGGCAGATATTTGCCAGCCGGGTGCACGTAACATTTCGCGCTCGCGCATGTGGGTTGGGTTAGGCCTAACAGCTGTTTCGCGAAACCCTGACCTTGCCTTGGCTCGAGCCGCCGTATGCACGGCCTACGCCAAACAGGCAGGCCAGTCAGCCACGGCTAATCAGCCCAGCCAGTTAGTCAGTCAGTCAGTTAGCCGGCGAGGCAGCTGGGCGAGCAAACGGATTTTCGCAATCGACGTTACTGACCTACGGGCTTACGGTTACGTCCTACGGCTGAAACAATGCCTCGTTCCTCGCGCCGCGTTTCCTCTTCTATCGCCGGTAGTTCGATGCTCTCGCGGCGGAGTTGCGTCACGCGCCGTGCTCGTGTTTACGCGAAAATTCTATGCAAATGCTTCCATAGAATCCAATGAATTCGGGGGAATCGAAGGGGGACTTGGAGCAGATTTTTCGCCAACGTTGAAAATCTCCTTTTCCCTCCGGTAACTTTTAATAACAACCCGGAAGCACGTGCCCGAGCACGCGGTAAGCTCGGTCGGCGCACGAGTACAGAGTAAGTCTAGGAGACCAAGTGTATTTAGCCGAGGAAAAGGAGACCCACCATCAACCTCCAGTCACGCTTTGTTTCCTCCTTTTTGCAGTGGATGCTCGCGGCCGTTATCGTAGGTCGGGAAACTGAGCAAGAATAACTCGCGCCGAGAAACGCCGTCGCGAAACAGGATCTCCGCGAGAAGAACACGCGTCGTTCGTTTAATCGACTTTTAATTGCCCGTCGGGAGTGATTCCGCGGGTACTGCGAGACACTGCGATCGTCGATTGATCGTCATCGACTCTCGGTACCACAATGGCGTTTCATTTATCAAATTTTCCCTGTGTCCTACGATTGATCGTCGGTCACTTCGCGCTTCTGCAACTACAATTCCAACATCGCAGCCGTGCGTACCCTTCATGGATCAAAAGACTTTTAGTATCCTCGAAATTCGAGTAATTATTATTGTAATCGACGGGTAAGATCCTTTAGTACATAGAATAAATTGATGTAATATTACGTTGAATAGCACGTTACAGTAATATGTAAATTAGTACTAAGTGCGGAGATGGCCACCTAATTGTCTGTATAGAGAATTACGGAATGTAATAACCGATCCAGAAAAAGGTCACATTCCCCAAGATGTACATTCGCTTCAGACATACATAGGTTAATCGGGTTCGTAACGCTACATTTGTGGGTATGAAGTCCCGGCACCAATAAAGGACACGTCCTTAGTGATTTTAATGGCGCATTGAATTCTAGCGATCCAAGCAACTCCGGACAGTCAATCAGACTATTAACGATTTTGTAGAGAAAAATTAAATCAGGGACAAGCCGACGATCTGAGAGATCCGTGAGGTTGAGACTTTGAAGAATAGGCCGATAATCGTGATCGGTACTATTCATAGGACACCCTGAAATACGCGCTGCAAATGTCAAGAACCTGCGTTGGACGCTTTCAAGGAGTTTCGTATACTTCTTCATCATAGTAATATGATTCAAGGCGGCTTGAAGTCTATCGCTAATTGGTACACGGCTGGAGACAGTCGTATATTGTCGCAGAGCACGAGGCTCGCCTAGGCAACGGGCCGCCAACGAGTCGGAAAAGAAACGGACCAGAGGCACGCGGAAAAATATGTGGACAAGCGAGGCGTGCGTAAGCGCGTATACACTCGGCCAACGAGGAATGGCAGCCAAGTTCGAGTCGGGAGCATGTTCCGCGTAAACCGTGATCGCGGCTCCGCCGCGTGTGTACGCCGCGGAGCGAGGCGCACATGTACGAAAACGTGACTCGGGCGGGCAGAAACGTCAGCTTTTGCGCGCCGCTCGCTCGAGTTGGCGAAAGAAATCGCGAGCGTCCTCTTCTCCCCGACGATCCGAACCGAGAATATCTCGTCGCGGGGCAGCGAGCGAGTGGATTCCTCGACGCCTAGGTATACCTGCGCGCCTTTTGCACGCGCGAAAAATCGTCGCGCGCGTGCACGGCGCGCACGGCCGCGCACCCACACGGGGCCACGTTTATTTACGTGCTCGCGCGTGTTGGCCGGTGGCCCGGAGTCGTGAAAACCAGCCCGGAGTTTCTACCTTTGATTAGAGGTGGGACCACTCCGAGCCCTGTTATTCTGCTCGAGCGAGGCGAGCGCGTTTACTATTTTCCAGGAAGCGCGGCAGAAAAGGGCCGGCCCCTTTTTTAGAAGACAATTTCGATGCGCGGCTGGAAGCGGGATCGGGCCGTCGACCTTCCACACGCTCCCGACGGGCCTCCGTTCCGACCTCTGTGTGTTGACGACCGCTCAGACAAAGGATTTACGGGAAAGGGTACGAAGGTTCGTCAAGATCCCTCCCGGTGTCCTGTTTCCAGGAGGCGTTTCAACGCGGGCCACCGGCCACTTTCGTACAGAATTAACCTGCTCAACGGGGGAGACGTGTTGGTGCCGTGAACTCAAATGAAACGTTTACCTGAGTCGGGGGCTTGTAAGCGTGGGACTTAAGAAAAAGTCTCTTCTAGTAACATCCGTCAATAATTTGCTTAGGAATTTGAATTGAAGGTGGAGGAATTTAATTGAAAGATTGATAAAGAGTGATGCACGGAAGATTGAAGTTGAGGACCTTGCAACAAGAGAGGTGCAGCACCATTTTTTTTTATAGTTTTTGAGTTATGACGTGTAGTATATATGTAAACAAAAAATTGTACATCGTTTGGTGCAGGTTTGATGGAAATCCGATAACAAATGAGATAACGATTTATTGCAAATAAATAAAAATAGAAATATTAATATTAATAGAATATTTATACGCCAGAGATAGAAATAAAAACTTGTCAACTCAATAACTACTTCTTATTATGTGAAAATACTTATGTATTTTTCAATTAGTGTCCTGCTTTTAATCTCAAGTCAAAGCAATAATTTCATCAAGAGTTTTTTCTAATTTACTCCAAGTTGGTAAAGACAGAGCTGCGCCCCTCTCGCTACGCGGTCCTCAATTGCACTTGTTCTTTGTTCTCTGAAATAAACCACGATACACCAAGAAGTAAGTATCATTGGAGCTACGTCGGTCGGATGGAAAATTGAATCACTTAACGATTGAAAAGTCGTGCGCTCTATAGGCGGCGGTGAAAAGCGAAGAAGCGGCGACTGTTTGACTAGAAGGTCCGCCGCGATGCCGTGTGACGGGTCGTTGGCCCGCAAGAGCATACAGCAAGACAAGCAAACAAGCAGACATGATCCCCCTGCAGGTCCCGCCGACAGAGAGAGGCGTTCCTCATTGGGCCTCACCTGCACCAAATTCCTAGCTAGCCAAGCCGGGTCGTTGACCCAGCTCGGAAGAACACACGCGAGCTACTCGATCCCTGCACTATATGCCTACAAGAAACGAGATATCGTCCGTCCAGGTAGCGCGTCCACGTATAATCGAGGCACTAACTCCCGACAACATTTGGTCATTGATATCGAGCCACCAACATCCCCTCGTACGACATCATTCTAGATGTATCGAGTGCATTCGGGCTCTTAGCACGCACGTGTGCCCGCCCCGTGAATGAATAAAACATCGCGCACGACCGAAATTCCCTTTTTTTTTTCGACTGACTCGAATACGCGTCACCTTCCCTCGCTGAAGAATCTACTTGTATGGAAAACGTAACGGTGCGGGCTATACTCTAATTAATAATAGAAGACATCCATTTCTCAGATATACACTGACTAATCTACTACGCTAACTGGAAATGGTGGTGTGATTTTGATTCCAACCCCCCTCGAGGAGACACAGTGCTTTTCTTTCCAAGCAAAATCGTTAAAGGAAAGAATCCTACGAACGAGGCTACGTTTATCGGAATCCCTCCGTCTTCAGCAGCACATCTATGACGTCTTTCGCATTTTTATTTCTGTTCTAATCGAAGCTGATTAACTTTCGTGACGCAAAACCTATGAGAATAACCACCTATTTCCACGAGATAACTACAGATTTACTGGATCGATGAGTCATCGATGCGCTGCACGGAGAACGTAGCTGCGGTATCCTTGCTCCGTGATGAACGAAACAAATCCGTGTTCAATCAGGTTTTAAGGAGCAGCCGAAGGAGATCGGGAGAGTGCAAGACGGTCGATCTCAGCGGTGTTTCGAAATTGATATCGAAACCTGCGAGATCGCGGGAAATTGGCGGGTTATGCATCCAGTGCAAAAGATTCGTTTCTCTTCCCGAGGAAGTGGCTGAAACCGGTCGTCAGTGCGTCATCAAACTATGGTGCCCGACGGTCCCGAGACAAAGGTACGTACGGAGGAAAATATGGCAGCGCGTTACGAGGAGGGCGCGACGGAACCCGCCGATGGGAATATTCTTCGTGGAAATTCTTGAGGAAAATTAACAGGAATCCCCGCTGAATCGGCGCTGATGTCACGCGAGCTCTGTTGCATAATTAATGACAATGGACCCCGGTGAAGGTCACGAGAGCGAGTTACGCTCCAAGGAAATCCCACGGCGAGCGTAAGAAAGTATCGGTATATGACTGGGGCTTCTTATCGCTTCCTTTCTTATCCCAGGGAACATGATCGATCGAGTCGCAAATGGATCGTTCGGTAAACGCTCGAGCAAGGACCTATCGTTGCTCTTACAACGAGCGACTGCAATGCCGGGGATGAAAAGCACGCCAACAGCGAGCGATAGATATAAGCGCGCGTCGCCGTGCGAACTAAGCTATCGAAAGGAAAGTTGTATCGCCAAAAGGGAGACTCATTGTGAACCTGGGAGTGCATCATAAGTTATGTAAGCGACTCATTGGCGGGTAGATACACCGGTAACGCCAGCATCGGCCGAGCCAGCAACGCGATTCAAATGCCAGAACGCCGCGCGTGTATCTCTGGCTCCTGGGAAATTATCCGCGGATGTACCGCGCACCGGGTGCATGCAAATTCTACCAATTAATCGCCAGCCTAGCGAGTTACGCCTTCGTGTTAACCATTTGCTCGATAATCGCAGAATTCGAAAGTGCTTTGTTCGTGATTTCTATACCGAACGTGATTATCCATCTCGGTGTCTGTGGATCAAGTGGGCGCAGTTATACCGAAAGCTAGCAACCTTCAAAATGACAAAAAAGTCAGTTGAACGCAGTATGGATCCCATAGTTTTGTGATCTTTATTTTGCAAAAAATCACCAACCCATAGAAGAACTCCATACCGATTTCCATGTTAAGCTTAGAAAGCAAAAGCTACAGAAAATTTAAAAGAATATTAATTACATAAATTAACTCAATATTAAATAATCCATTAAAATACAGTGTAAATCAGACACAAGGAATAAAATATACCCAATAAAAATAAAGCCACTTTTCTTTAACAATTAAAATCTTCAAACTAAGTTCACTCAGTTTCGGATCATTGGGGGTTGGTAGCTTTCTGCATAACTAAACCCAAGTGATCCTTGCACTCTGCGGAATATATTTATTAAAAGAACGATCGCGATCTCTAACAGTGTTAGATGTAACTAAGCCTGGTTATCCAGAAAATCGTTTCAATTATCATTAAAAATATACTTGACGAATGTAACGTTTGAAGCTGATAAGAAATCCACGGTTTCCTTCCCCGTGAGAGTCGCTCGGCTCCTCCAACTAATCTTTCGCGCCTAGGATCCGTGTCACGCGTTACAGAGCCGAGACAATGAAGCCCGTGGAATTAGCCAGCGAGAAAGCAGCGGAACAAAGGACGAAGTAGCAGGTGGCCCCAGGAGTACTTGGCGATTTTCGACGGTTTTTCGTTGCTCAGCCTTCTGGCGACCGAGGAACACCTCGCCACTGAGAATCACTGCAACGATCGAGGCTTCCTAAACAATACTCGACTCACTTTCACTTCGTCCCCACTGCCCGGCTATTTGGCTAAGCCCCGTGGTGTTCGCGGACGTCGTGGTCGTCGTCGTCGTCATCGTCACGCTCGCCCGATTGCGCGCGAAATGTGTATCACGCGCGCCTTCGACATCGATTAATCGGAAAAATATCACCGGGCAACGCGGGTGGCCACGATACCGATTTCGTCGTTCGCGAAATCAATCCCGTACTATTTTATCGCGGGACGATAATTGCGCGCGCGCGCGCGCGCGAGTGGTACGTTCAGTGACTCGAAAATGCTCACGCTTGCCCGCGATTCCGTGAGGAAAAACGGTCTAATTATAGAATTATCGGGGCGCGATAGACAGGAGGCGATGCCGCTTTGCATTCGCACGCGATCGAGATTCGCAATCGATGCGCAATTAATAGCAATACGATTAACCTTTTCCCGGTGAATATTCATCGCGCATTATCGGGCCGCAACGGGGACGGCGCAGCGCTCGAGCCGGATCAGCCGGGACCAATGCCTACATATTTTCGCGCGACGTAGAATCGACGATAACAAAGATAACGGGCGCATCCTGAGTCGTTGGAATCGATAATGCACGATAATGGAGGTATCGATCGGCGAGCGTCTGCCTGGCCTGAGCGAAACCTTTCGATGACTCTAGATCAAGCCCGCGGGACGTTTCGGTGGAAACGAATTTAGAGAGAGGGGGGGGGGAGGGGCAGAAGCTATCTCCGCGCGCGGCGCACCGAGCAACGTTAATTATTATAATCGAGGGAAACGAATTCGTCTCACGGTGAAGCCCCGATGGAATATGATTATAGAAATATCTGGAGCCGTTTCGCAAGGATCCGTGCCGGATTCGCAACGTCGCTCATTGTTTCGCGAACATTTGTCCCGGGCGTCCCTTCTTCGAAGCGTCGATCGGCGCGCAACTAGAATCGAGCCTGGGAAGATTGCAAAAGCGGAATTCTTACCGGGCGACTACAATAGAACGGACGACCGTCGAATCCGCTCCAGATTCGCGGGGACGAGCCGATCCGCATCTCTGACACGTTGCGACAATTAGACTGCCAGCCCTGCCCCCTTCAGCTCCCTCCTGGCGCCGATGCCGTTCGTCCCGCCTGACAGAACGCGCCACTAGAATCGAACGATTCTGTTGGGGTCGGCGCGTACGAGATTTCTTTCTCCCCCCCGGGTCCTCAGCCCTGGCGCGCGTTAATGTAAGCAAAACGATACTTGATTGGCGATTGTTACACACGGTATTAGAGAGGAAGGAGCTTCTTGCGACACGCGCGCGTTTCCTGTATCGCAGCATGAATAATCGAGATGTCTCGGCGCACTTTTCCCGACGAATTCCAGTCGAACGAAAACGGTTCCTATCGTCCAGCGTTCCTCGCTGTTCCCGACCACCCGTTCCCGAGGGATTACGGCGCGACCTTAATGAAGCGTCGATTTCGAAGAGGCTTTCCAAGGGTCCCCGTTGTTTTTCCACCTATCCAGCCATATCAGAAGCATTTTGTCCCGGTTACTCTAGCGGAATGGTGTCAGTTACATAAGGACTCCTGCCGTGCCCAGAAGTGTCGAGGGTTGCTGGAGGGGGATCGGCGCGGCACCGTCGAAACGGGGGCCGCGAGGTGCAGACGGAGAGAGAGGATTCGCGGAGAGTGAAAGGGAAAGAAGAAGACCGACGCGGGGGAGAAAGAGGCGGAAAGAGAAAGACAGTGGCGGATAGTGACGGAGGAGAAGCAGCGCCAAGGAGAGAAAGAGAGATCCAGAGAGAGAGAGAGAGAGAGAGAGAGAGAGTTGCGGATTGGGGGGAGGCCCAATGAACGAGCAGATCCGACCAAAATCGACCAATGGCGATGTGGAACCGCCATGGTGGTTTTTACGAAGCGAGTTCAAGGGAGGGGTGAAGAGACGAAAAAAGTGAAAGTTCGCGCCAACGCTATGGACAGCCAACACCTTGTACCCTCCACTCGTCCCCGCCGCGATTCAGCCCTTCTCGAATTTTTTACTCCCCTCCCCGCCCCGCTCCAGCCGTCTCCTCGTAAATCTCCAAGTCCAAAACCTTTGGAATCGACGGGTTCAAGTGAACGTTCCTCCTCGCCCCGTCGACTTCTTTTCGATTGACTCTCGGGGCCCCGAGTAGCCTATCGCGCGCCTCGAGACGTACCTACCTACTCGTTGGATTTCGAGGAAGGAACTTTCGAGCGGTCGAATCACGCGCGGAAAAATATCCTTCGGCTGCCCTTCTTTTCGCTAGATTCGACGGCTACGAGCCGACTGCTCGCCGTTATACAAAGCAACACGTTGTCGACGCTGCCTCTGGTGGGGCACCGAAGCGATGCGAACAGGCGAGCAAGCACTCTGGCGCCCTCGATTTCACTTTCATTACGAGGCCAAAGGAGCGCTTCGCTTACGCTCATTCACTCTCGTTCCTTCATAGCCACGTACACGCGCGCACAGCCGCACTTAGCCTATATTTTTACGGCTGCTTGAATATACCGCTCGCCAAACTAGAAACGATCCCCACCGATCCGAACGGAAGTCCACGGGGAGAACGACCCTTCAAACTTTTCGAGCGTTGAAAATCTGACACGGTTTCACTGGACAGAGTTTCTTTTCATTAATTCCTAGATCGCTGGCTTTGTACCTTTAGGGATATCCAGAGGTGGAGTATGGTTTAGAAACCGCCTTCGATTGGAAATAAATTCCTGCCTCCTCGGTTTACGATTAACGTGGATGCAGCGACTTTCCACAGTGAAGTGAATTCGATAGAAACTGCCCACCGATCAACCGTGATACGGAGTTTAATGTAGCAGCAACCGGAAACGAAATTTCTACTCGGTGAAACGAAACTGCTGTTCACGGTGGCGACGAGATATGGCGATTAACGTGAATACTACGGGAGGGCGATGAGTTCACCGTGGATGGTTACGTTGATACGTAAATTGCCTAGACGGTGTGTCATTAAAAGATAATTAGGAAGATAGAGTGCCTCCAAACATATCTGTCGCGTGTTCGGCCTCTGGAATTCTCGCCACGAAATAGAATTCACGAGGAACAATGAAATACCATCTGATTTAATTATGAGGAGTCATTTCTTTTCTCTCAGGTAGGTACGAAAGAGGTATTAATACGTTCGAGAGTACTCGACCTGTGGAATTTCAGCACGACCGACGTTTCCACCAAAGCAAGTCCTTATTAGTTTTCAACGCAACCGTACCAATCGTCGTTTCGCTTAAGATAAGAGTAAGAACCAATTACTCGGGCGCACGATGCCTGGATTGAAAAACCTCGTCGCGTAATCTCCTTTAGCCGCAGAAGAAGAAAGGACAAATTACTCGTTGCGACCTGAGACGATGATTTCTAGATTGGGCAACGATTCATCGCGTTCGACCCCGTCCCGTCGCTAAATTACGAAATCGTTCGCGTACAATAATCGCACTCGATCAATAAAACCGAGAAAGACAACTCTGCGTTCCTTCGCGTCTTCCCAGCCCGACATTCCCTGGCTAAGTTTCGAATAAACCGCTCGCCACGTTCCACCGATTACGCCATACGATTTGCCAGAAAATTTCAGTGAAATCGGTGAACCAGACCTCGAGCGGTGCCCGCGTCGGGCTTCTGGTCGCGTGGAGCAGAGGTGGCAGAACTCGGGATCTCCGCCGTAGGAGGGTGATTTCGTAATGTCAACGAAGAAACGCGGTGGCTGCCAGGAATTGACATAATCGGTGAAAGTACAGTACCCACTACCTTGGCCTTAGGTTACGAGCCGCGCTTAGGATAAATGAAGTGTACTGCGATCGCGAGCCTACTCCATAACGGGCCACGTATCGCGTAGATCGAGCGTCGGGTCGTTTAACGCCTTGTCACTTTTACCCTGCTCCACATACGATCGCGAGCGGGCACTCGCGCGACCAAAGTGGGCTGGCTCGCGCAACGAGACGCTCTCGTCGCACATGCGACTCGCTTCGGGCGACAGCGCCTCGTGCACGCGGTTTCAGATAGGAAGGCCAAGGTCGACATCACGGTCCTCCGCACCCTCTCCACCCTCGGCGAGCGCAGCGAATTTCGCCGCTTCCTCTTTCCTCGCGTTGAGAACTGAACAGCTGGAGTTTCTTTTCTCGGTGTCATCCACTCACGATTAACAATGGAATACCTACTCCTTATATTTTTGAGAAAGGAGCCAGCGCTGAGACTAAGGTGACCAAGGCACACGGTTCGCCCCATCTGAAATCTATCCAGCCACCCTTCTTTCTACGATAATCCAGAAGTTTCAATAGAGTCTGCACTCCGCGCCTCCTCGAGCCGACAGCGAGTACATCGTATCGTGGCGAGCGATAACAGTTGGTCACAAGACCGGCCAGTAATTTCGTCTCGTATTTTTATCCATCCCCCCCGAGTTCCCCCCCCGCGGGAGTCCGGCGAACGGGGAAGAAGGATGGAAGAATCGCCGTGACCCGTGACCCGTGAGCAACCCCGTCCACGCGGGTTCACCGACGGAACTGCGGCTCGTCGCGCTCGTCCCCGCGGAAAAGGGCTCGCGGCTGTACGTGGTCCACGCGCGATATCCGCGGCTGCTGCTCTGACGACAAGCAGCTAGTAATGCCGTGACCTTGACTCTGGCTAGCCAAGCAGCTGGCTGCTCGGCCAGGAATAAGCTCGATGCGCGGTTACCATGTTGCCGCGCTAATATTAGCGTGCACAGCCGCGTGCACCACGAGTGACCGAGTGACCGACGGTTGTTCCTGGTGCATCCGTTTCATTGCTCGCTTCCCCGCGGCGGCAATAAAGCCACCTAGACCCAACGGCCATTCAACGAACCCCTTATCAAGCCACGCTCGAGGCGTGCCAGCCTCCTTCGTCCTCGAATGGATCGGATGAATGGCGCGGGCTCCCCCGTTTCCATCCCGAGGAGGACGGAGACTCATCGCGGAGGACTGGATTGCTGCGAGTGGCTGAGAGAGCGAATGACGACGAGGGGATGTTCCGTTGATCCGCGAAGAACTTCGTCTAATGACAGAGGAATGTTACACCTGGGTGAACCCCAGTAGTATTTCGAACACCGAATCTTCCGTACAACTAGAAACGATTCTATGGAAACGGTGGGACGTCCAGCGTCGCTTCGGATAAGCGAAAGGTTCGTTACGACCGGTGCCATATCAGCCCGTCCTTAAACTAAGAATAGTTGCTCGCTCGGTCGTCCGAATGACTGACTTGCGCGAAATTCGCCTAGCAAACAGAGCTATGTACCCAGGTACGTATCAGCATCGAGACGCTCACCCTATCCGTGCTCGGTGTCCACAGCGTCGCCGTTCTGGCCGCGAGTAATCGACAGCTTTTCGCAGATTCACGCTCAACTAGCATACGAATAGTATACATGGGAGATGGAATATGCCGATCGGGGTTCGAGCTTGCGACCGTTCAGTGGAATTATTCCGTAGGTCAGAGGGTAAGCTAGCATATAGGAGATTAAATCTGCTAATTATATACTTTCGCGCTGACCGCTGATGGCTCGTGCTAACCGCTAGAGGGGGAAGGCCAAAAGTGGCCCGATCTATTTTTCCTTTCAGGTGTACCGCGAGAACGACGTCGCGGACGTTTCGGCTGCGAATAGAAGCATCCAGCGATACGGAGAAAAGATTTATTCATTCTGCGACTGTAGACCACGTGACGTCTGTTACGACGTTCCTCGGCGTTTCCTGTTTGCATTCCACTCCGCCTTATCGATAGATTCTTTCCTTTCCTCCTCGAAAGCTAATCACGCTCGGCGGAGTGTCATCGAAGACGTACGTTCTGACTCCGCGGATCGACCAATCAATGTCAACAGCTTCGATCCGGGACAATCGCGTTCGCGCCGATTATCTCCGACAAGATACCTACGTAGTTCGATCGGGAACCTCTCGCCGCGGCGTTTATCGGCGCACGGCAGGACGATGGGAAAATCTCCAAAAGCGGGAGCAGGGGCGAAGGTCGGGCGAAATCGTTCCCGCGAACCAGGCGAAGACGGAAGATATCGCGAGAAAAAGTGTTATCGTTGCTTCCCTCCGTTCGCGGGCAAAACGAGGAGCAAAACTAGGGAGAAGCCGCGACGAGGCGAGATAGATAAACGTAAAAAATGATCGATAACCCCGAACGGCAGTAACGCTAGGGTCGCGTTATTACTGGGCTACTGACGCAATTGTATCGCGATACGCCTCGCAGGGGGTCCCGAGATGCTTGTTATTGTTGTTCCTCACTTTGAACGTTGCTCTTGTCCCCGCTCCTTCTACGCGCTGCCCCGCCGATTCCACCGCCCTCGCATCGGCTCCCAATCGTCGATTCTTTTTCCACGAACCGCGTAATCTCGCGAATTATCGCGATTCAACGCCAACGACGTATGCTGGATTTCGCAGAGGCGCTCGCTGATGAAATCCCCGCGCTCAATTTCTCGAACGTCGGTGGTCGCGAGCCGGTAAGCTCGAAGCTCAGCTCGGAGCTGGAAGATTGATCCACTCGTCAACGAGGCATCGTAGAAGATTGACGCGTTCTGGGGAAGAATCGCCAGTTCTCGCCGAAATTCGACGATGACTCGTGCAATAACGAGCAACTACGCGATAAGAGCGCGCGGCCAGTGAACGAAAATGCCCCGATAGCCCTACAGCCCCGATAACCCTTTTCCCGGTCGATAGATAGCCACGAGTCGAAATAATGAATTTAATCCTCCTCTCGATATTATTCCCCCGTCGTCGCGGTTTCGTTTTTCTCGCGGCTACGTTGCACCGCACCCTCACCTTGCGATACGTCGATATCGGGGCGAGCATGTTCCAAGGAATAGGGGAAATTCTCAAGCGCGATCAATGCCCCAAGTAGGCGCGTTTCGGGCAAATGGTACCGAATCCTACGTTGCTGGCCTAAAGCAGCAAAGACGACGGTGCTCCGTGGGGCCGTTTATGCGAACATCATTGGAATCGAGAGCATCCGCTTCCCTGCCGAATGAAGTGAAAGCTCCGAATAAAGCCACCGCGGTAAAGGCGAAGGGAGGGGAAGGAAACGGGCGAGGAATTAGAACGACGCGACGGAGGACCACTTTCCAGTATCTGATGACCACACGAATTCCAAGGAACACCCCGCTCGCGGCCCCCCTTGTGCAAAAGTAGGTTACGGTTCTCGTCGTTTCCTCGTAAAAACCCCCTACGTGCATACTCGCGCACACCTACTTTTATCAGGCCCACTCGTGCCTACACGTTCCACCGAGCGAGCATGTATCGCTTGTATACCGGCGCGGCGCGACGAGTCAGCGCTAACCGAGATTTCGACACGGACTCCGAGGTATTCCCTGATGTAGCTACCTTTGACGAATCGAGGTGGCTGTCTGCCCGTCATGGAATTCGTCATCGATTCAATTTCCATACTCAGCGATGCACTTTCGCATTCTAAATACGTGACGTCTGTTAACTTGGGGGGGGGGGGCGCGCGCCGTGAAGTTACACAAGAGAAGAGGGTGCACGAGCGCACCACCTTCGCCCACGAGTTCTCCAGCTCCAAGATTATGGAAATCAGAGAATCCTAAGCCTCAATGAAAATCTTTGACCCGAGGCGTGCTCGCGGAGGCAGTCCCGCGGAGGACACTAACTTCGGATCGCTGTTGCATCACCTTCCACTTAATCATGTAAACATTACGCATCAAAATGTTCGGAAATGAATGTGGCTTCTTTAGAAAAACAAGAAATTGTGATAGCTTCTATCTCGGAGAAGGAGCCCGAACGTAAACTCTCCGGTCTGTTCGGTAACCACGGCATTTAAAATTCAAAGTGTTTTAAACTGATGAAGCCGAGGCCCCGATGAATCGAATTAATCGCTTCGATTACACGATTGTTCGGAGCTGCTCTCTGCGGACATGTTGGCGAGACTTTTAAAGGCGAATTTTAATCGAGAAGTTCGGTGATCGCTACCTGCCCCACGTTTCTCCACCCACGGTGGCAAAAGATCGGTAGTTTGCTCCAAGCGCGACCGCTACTTACTCTCGCTAGTAACTGCTCACCTTCACCTCGTCTCTTACTCAACGATCGTGCCGAGAGTTCTACCCCCCGTTGCGTAATTACCGCCGCGCGATCATTACCGAGTCGAATCGTCACTCGAGCGGAATAAGTGCGTATGCCGGTCAACGCGAAGTCGTGCTTACGTCGGCTAAGGATCGACCGCGGTGCGGAGCACGAAAACTATCGTACGGGGCGGAACGTGTTATCAATCGTGGGATTAGTTAAGGGGTAGCTCTCGATGCAACGCTTACGTTCTCCGTGCTGACGCAACACGCGTAATTACACCCTCCGCGAGCACGATCGCGCTGGGATAGTAGCTGAACAATCGAAAGGATGCAGAGAGAAAATATGAAGATCTACTAAGTATCGCAGGGTTTCCCAATCTTTTTTGAGTCGCGATCACCTTTTGTATAATATTTAAACAATCTGCTACCCCCAACCTCTTCGTAAGGTAAGGTAAAGAAAACACATTAAAAGTAGATATTTCAGAATGTAATTCTAACTTAATAATATTAAAAAAAAATCCGTGACGACCACTCAGAAAACACTTCGCAACCCGCAGGTTGTGAATCGCTGTACTATCGAGTACCACGGGAAGTATCGTGAGCTATTTTCTAAAAAATTGTTAAAACGTCCTTTCCTTAACCCTCATCCGCCCCTCGGGTCAGTTCGACACAATTATCCCATAATAAGTTATACTGTTCTATTATTTGCAAGTCTTGTAAACAAGCTGTATGCCCTGCACATCGTTTTATTTTATGCGAAAGTTGTGAAAAAATCCAAGATGTAAATGTTAACTCATCAATTTGAATAAAAAAATATCGAAAAATAACTGTTTACCTTGTCATTTCATCGATCTTATAGGAGAAGGTGAGGCAAGACAGGGTAGTTAAGGTTTGATGATGAATAAAACACAGATTTTCAGAATCAACTAATCAATTTTATGTCTGAACCATTCTTTGGTAATAAGTCTTTCAGTTTAACTGTGAATCAACCTAAGTTTTACAGGTTCCAGTAGAATAAATAAAAAAATTCAGAAAAAGTCGTTTCTCCCCATGTTGCCCCACGGGTGGGGTAAGATGGGGTACCAATTAAAAAACAATATAAATAAAATATATATATACAAATTAATTATTTATTGGTTTGACAGAGGAGACGCACATGTATGGCTTCGTCGTCCTCATCTCCTACATCGACACAGGTGAAATGAGCCCATTTGCCACACATTTGGCAGCTTATCCACGTTTCCACAATTGAATCAGTTCTTTTGGACTAATTAATAGAAAAGAAGTATCATTTTCCTCGGTCCATCTTCCGTCTGCAGTTTCTAACCATCCTGGAACAATGAGAAACTTTGATTTTTATTTCTAGGTTTGTGAGAGACATGATGGGGTTCCTCTCATCTTCATTACCCCATCATGCCCCTTCTCGCCTCGCGACAATCATATGAACACTGCCCGAAACATTATTTACAAAAGTATAAAATAACATACCTACCTTATAGCCAGCTAAATTCTGCCTCAGAAACACATACATGTGCCGGAGATCTTCTATATTATTATATCACTGTCACGGGTGCTAAAAATAAGGAGAAAGTAAGGAAGTCCCAATAAATTATAAATTCTGATCTAACTTCGTCACGCGTCCACATGCTTTACTGATTCGCTGCTCACTAACGGTGCCGATAGCGACGGGTCTAACGCGTATGCTCAATTTTGATTAGGGCGTTCGTAACACGGGATACGGGGGTACCCCGTCTTGCCCCACCTTCCCCTACCATCGTGTGAATTTGACACCGAGGGACAGATTCAGTTCGTGAAAAGAGGAACGGATGAGGGTTAAAAATCGCACCAAATATCGCCGAACCTCGGCTTCTTCGTATACCACACCCCTCTCCTTCTCTATTAAACCTATGTTTAATCTACTCTCTTAGTGCAACAAAGGCGTTAATGGCGATAAATATAAAGCGGACCGAGCCACGCGTTCCCGCTGGCGACTAACGGACTCGGAATAAATAATTATGTAACAGGGCCCCGATAGTTCGCCAACAGACGGTATCGAACCATACGTTTCGAACGGGGAGTAGCTTTTTTGGAAGTAACCTCAGATAGCTCCCCGTCCCAAAGGAGATTACTCCGTTCGCGACGATACGGCCGCGGTTAATTTTAGAGCTCCGGCGACAAAACGCCCGGCCGCGGCGAATTTTCTGCGCCGACAATGGGAAACGCGCAGTAGGCCGCACGTGTGGGCACCAGCAGCCAAGGACCACGATTTTTTTCGCAGGCCGGTTCACGACGCTGCCGATAACGGTGGCATAGAGCGCCCGTCGGCTTTTCCGCGCGTGCTCGCGCGGCCGCGCTAGGCGAAGCGAGGCAAAGCGAGGCAGAGCTCGCGTCCTTGCGCCGATTGAACGTTGAACCCCGACAGTGACACGAGCGAGGCACAGAATCTTTTCCGACGATCGTCGTGAATCATCGACCGGTCGCTAATCCTCGATATTCCTTGGCCATGCAGCTTTTATCATCGCGAGCTTCGATGCACCGGCAGGTGCTGTTACGGGAGAGAAGAGATGCAACCTCGGCGGGCATCTTAATCCCGAGCGAGGCTATCAGAGATCGATCTCTCCGTGGAAGTCAACCGGATCATCGAGGGGCAAAGTGTTTACCATGGTACGCGAAATATCAGAGGGCCAAAAATTCTTAACAACACTCGCCACCAAGGAAAACATGTTATGTTCGCCTCCAAGTTCAAATGAATCAACCGCACCATCGGCTATTTTGTTTATCCGACGCGATGTACGATCTTCGCGTTACAGTATTGCCTGTTATCGTTCCCTTTCACGTTGCCTTTGTATCGACGACTTTTCTCCCCGGACTACGAACGGCACAGCGTGATCGGCGAGATATGTACATGCGCGAGGAGGAAACAGCGAGGAGAAGTCTTGCGCGGCGAGTAGGAAGCGTAGGAGAGAGGCTAGCGCGAGCCGCTTTAACTTATCGAATCTTGCGTCGCACCATCGACCCCGCCGACCCTCAAAACCCGATAAAACCATCAGCTTCTATACGAAGCATCGAATGCGTCCGCGCGTTATCGAGCGCTTTATCCGGTAGTCTTGTAAGCCGAAGCATCTTCGGGGATGCCACCGTATCTACATTCAGAGTTGCTTGACCCTTCGCTGTGTTAAATTCGGGGAAAGGGTTCGTCCCTTCGCAGCATTTCTCGCGGCACTCTGGTACAGTTGCGAGCGGAAGAAAATTTATTCACGCTTCTCCCCGCTCGTACAAACAACTTTAGTAACAGACATCAATTGTCGCGTGGGTATCGCTGATATATTCTGGGGAACCCCCTCGTTCTATATGATAGAGACTGTAATATGAACCATCAGTCGCGCGTTTCTTATTCGTACGGACCGAGAAGAATAATGGAATAAAAACGAGATTGGATCTCTAGACTCCACGCTAGAAAATCTAAGAGCACGTATCTAGCTAAAGTTGTAGTGAGCTACTCAAGCCGAATTATTATCCCTAAATGCTCAACCGTTCCGCAGGTAACACGTCGCATGCGAAAAAGAAAAGAATGTTGCCCGTTGTAAAAAAAATTGCCTCGGTGGAACCCCGACTAAAGCCTCCAGTTCCACCGATATCCGGTGGGAATGAGAGCGAACCGCGCGGCAATTTCGACTGGTGAAATGAAACGGAGAGTGGAACGAAAAGAAGAGTGAAAAAGAAGAGGAAGAATTCACCGCTACACGGAACGGTGTCGATTCTAAATGTCTCCGGCGCAAGCCCGTGTGAATTATGCATGCATCGCAGAACAAAGATCCGATCGTAATTCGATGGTGTCTCGTGTATAATGCGAGATCGTTATCGCCTCTTATCAGGCCAGATACCGCTCGCGTACGCGCCAGCGTACCGTCGCTCGCCTACCTACGACGAATCGCTATAATAAGATAAGAAAGAAAAAAGGGAAACCTAAAAGAGAATGGAGAAAAGGAGAAGAAGCCGGATGGTAATAGTGCAGCGAGGCGATACTGAGAAACGATTACCTGGATCGAGGCAAGGACGTGCACGATATGTAACGGGGGCGAGGGGGGGGAGAAAAAAAAAAGGGACTCGTGCCCGTCGAATGCCCCATTCCCGAGCTGCTGCGCGTTCGGAACTGATTACGCGCAGCTCGGGAACCGATGTATCGTCGCGTTCGGAAAAAGGGACCGTGGAACGGTCACGATAACGGGGTATGGGGGAGAGTGGAAGAATGTTATCGTTATCGACGTTCCGTGGCGGGCAAACATCGGCCGCTTTACCAGAGAATCGCCAAGGAAAATATGCAATTAGACTGTATTATCGGGCCGCGGGATAACGACGCGTTCATGGGTGGTGCGATCCCGGGGCCGACCAATCGGCAAGCACGGTAACGTGCCTTACCCCCTTACACGTGACCCCTACGCCTCGGCTACGTCACTATCGCTGACCCCGCGGGCAAAATAATACGCGCCATCGCGTCGACGACGACGACGCTTAACGGGGCGCGTTCCCGCGGGCGAAAGCCACGGAACCAGAGCATGCTTTCCACCCGCCAGCGGCAATCGAAATGTGACGTGCCCTCGGCTTTTCATTATCTTTCCGCTATAAATCAGGCGATACATCGACCGTGGAGTACGCCTCCACGTGGAGCAACTCGTCGGCTACGAGTTCCTACGAATCGGGGGAGCCCGCTGTACGGCAACGACTGTACACTTTTCCCTTCAACCTAGTGGCGGTTTTGGGCAACTCGATGGGGACGACTTGAACGGTAATGAACTGCTTCTTTCGGGATTCGGGAAAAGGTACGAGACGCGAAGAGAGCATAGGTGGAAAGTTAATCGTATATGGAGTCCATGAGAAGTAATACAGTTCTAATGTAATCCTGTGTGTACTTGGGGTTCTGTATCAATTTATTGCATAAATACTACTAACCCGTTTGTAGGTATGTTTATGAAATACGGTTTATTAATGTCGAGGGATGGGATTCTCTTACGAAAATCCGCTATAAATGAATTGGGAAAGGTTCGACTCACCCTATTCCTTCGCTGATTACTCAGGAATTCCACCGAGACGAGGCAGAGACTTCTCGAAGCTGATGTCGCGCAACTGAAATCCGCGTACCACCAGCGCCACCGTGCGACAATAACTGCAACAGAGCAAGAAGAATAGTCCCTAATGTACCGACGAACGTCGGTAAAGAAAGAACCTTCTTGGAGTTGAACTTTGGGGCGAGAACAATGTCAATTATCCGAACCTCGATTAACCGAAACGTCGATTATTCGAACTAATGCTACATCATCGCTATCCCCAACACTTCTTCGAGCCAGTGTAGCGGTAGCGATTGATTAATTGATTATTGCGTAATATAAATTAACGCAGTAGTACTCTTGTATTTAATTAAGTAATTTTGGGTGTAATTCCTGTAGTTATAAACTGTGTAAAGTACATGCGTGCTTTATTCTCAGAACGATTCGAATTTCCGAACCACCTCGGTCCCAAGCAGTTCGGATAATTCACGCTCTACTGTATATGAAATTATTTAAAAAAAAAAAAACAAACGCGTCTTAGAGGTAGCGCTAGCTAATCGTAATAGGATTACAGCTCCACAAAGCACTAGATTCTTTCGTAATAACTTTATTCACGAATGTCCCAAAATTATTCCCTTTAATCCATGTAATTTATGAATATTAACATTAGCTATTACACCTACACTTCGTAAATTACGAAGTGTGCGACGCTGCGCTGTTAAATAAAGAAAATATGAAGAAAATCAGGGATACCTTTACACTCCAAAGGTCCCACGTTGACTTCGCTCGTATAGAATTTCTCGTACAGTAACCCCAGGGAAGAATTGTCACGTAACTCAACACACACTTTGTAAACAGCACTCGCGGCTTTGTTTTGAAGGTACGAGACACTCTTAACTCGACTACTTTATGCGATAAATTGAAATTTACGAGGCAGGATAGGACCTGTTTGCGACCGAAATTTCAGACTGAAGCGTCGGGGTGGGGGTTGTTCCTCGGGGAAGAAACAGCCCAACCGCGCGACATTTGAATGCGTTTCAACTTCTTTGTACTCTTATATTTATCTATCGAACAATTACTGAGAGGAATGTACCTGTAATAAGAGATAATAAATTAGCAGCGTAGTTTCTTGGAATTAATGTATACCCGAGATTGAATAAGCAAGGGACATGCCTTTAAAATGCACTTAATCATTACAAATTCGAATGGGGAGAGTTTCCGCCATTTGAAGGAGCCGGATGATGGCTGTTAAAAAGTGGATGAGAAACTTTTCACGTTCGTAGTCCTCTGGTGGTGGTTTTAAGAAATACCGGCGCAGAACAAGTGCGCCCGCTGTTGTTAACATTTCGAATTAACAAGATGACAAGCATTCAATAGTCAGGCTATCAGAAAAATGGCGCTCGCTGAAGTTTGCGGTCTTAATTCGTTTGTTGATTTTAACGCAACACGCGAAAGAGATTACTATTCGCAGGATATCGAAGCTTACAGCAGAAATTTTATTAACAATGCACAGCTGGCAGTGCCTCCTTATATAAACGTAAGTAAAGTACTGGGAACGTTTACTTCAGGCTTCTCCAAAATCAACCTACACTTAAATTTGCCAAATCATGCGGTTCCTCTTTGCTCGTTACACTATCATTTCATTCTTACGCTTAACTTTCTTTCGTAAACCGAGCTTCATTTTGCTATTACTTAGAAAAATTCCGCTAAAGATTTTACACATAGGTTAGATACGAACGAACTGTTTAACCACATCGTTATTTATGTACAGCCGGCTGAAAATCTAGCCCGCCTGGCTCAAGGATCCGACGAGACTGGGAAACACCTGAAGATCAAATTCGATCATGGAACCACTACTTTGGGCTTCCAGTACAAGGGCGGCATTGTTCTTGCCGTTGATTCGCGTGCGACTGGAGGCCAATTCATTGGTAAATTGATCGTACACGAATTCATAAGGTCCGGGGAAAGAATACTAGGAGATTTGTTCTTACAGGCTCATCCACCATGAAGAAGATAGTCGAGATCAATGACTATCTCCTTAGCACCTTAGCCGGTGGCGCTGCAGATTGCGTCTATTGGGACCGCGTGTTGGCGAAGCAGTGCCGAATGTACGAGCTGAGAAACAGAGAGCGCATTTCTATCGCAGCTGCCAGCAAGCTTTTGTCGAACATGGTGTACAATTACAAAGGAATGGGATTAAGCATGGGTAACTTTGCTATTCTTTAAAATTGATAAAATCCTGCTTCTTTCTCACTGGGACTACTTAATGCAATGTTCGTCGACAGGTATGATGATCGCTGGATGGGACAAAAGAGGGCCCGGACTCTATTACGTCGACTCGGAAGGTACTCGTACACCAGGGAAAGTTTTCAGCGTAGGATCAGGATCGATCTACGCATTTGGCTCGCTAGACTCCGGCTACAGCTGGGATCTATCCGACGAAGAAGCTTACGAGCTCGGCAGAAGGTCTATCTACTGTGCCACCCATAGAGACGCGTACTCCGGTGGTATCGTAAGAGGTACGTGATCGCGGAAGATTGAAATTTCCATGGCAAACTGCAATAAATGCCTCTTTTGCAGTGTACCACATGAAATCGACAGGCTGGGTACACATCTCTGACCAGGACTGTAAGGATCTTCACTACATGTACCAAGAGCAAAAGCAGAAGGAACTGAACTAGTAGAAATTACGAACTATTGTATTCTGTCACGCGTTTTCTTTAATAAAAGCGATTTTTAAAAACGTAATCGTCTGGTGTGCTTTTTAAAGAACCTTACGTACGTGCATGTACTATATATTTACATGACGCGACTCTGCCATTTCTGTTTACAAAGTTGTGTAAATAATCGCGGAGCATTCGTAGGTTAATCGATAACGATGCGCGTTTTATAATTCCCTCTCAAGTATCCTGGATAACCGCTGGAATCAGCGTTTTACAGAATGCAAGAGAGACAACAGATAACGAGAGAGAAACGAGCATATACGCGTCAAAGGCGGCATCCCCACTGCCGTTGCCCACTTATTACAGCGCCGGCCGCCATCGAGTCAGTTGTGATCCGTGTCTCTCGTGTCGCATTGCAGCGAGCGAAACGTATACGTATTGTGTCCTGGAGCAAACCTAAATACGCTTTGCGTTACCAGCCGGCGTTACAGATGTCGAGTACAGACGAGTGTAAGCTCAAGGGTGGACATCCTCCCGCAGGTAACTAATCGAATTCCAATCGTTTTTTCGAAAGACAAATGAGAAAGGTTAACGTGTTTACACGTATCCGTCGGATGACGTCGTAGCATGCACCTGCTCGTATATTTCAAGGCCACCCAATCGTTTTAACTTTCTACGATCAAGATATACGTTTCGTACTTTTGTTTCAGTAAAAGCGGGTGGCATGCGGATCACCCAGCATAAAACACCGAAGGAGGATCGTGAAATAAAGCCTGTTAAGGATGCGGACGAGAGTAAACCGTCTAGTAGGTACGTAGATATCTTGGAAGTTACGATAAGAATAGCGATATCCCCGCTATTCCATCAAGAGCTGCGAACTTAACTTTTAATCGCTCGATAAATAAAGAAAACACGATAAAGGCACGGGTGACCCCCAGGATAGCAACTGTATGTAACCAATAGTATATATAGCTCGATCCGCGATATCTGCCATATGCGTGATAAACGTCACTACCCGTATTGCACGATTAAATCGAACAATATGGTATTACAAAAATCCGACACGTAATAAAAGCCTGTTATATATTCCACCACGAGAGCGACGGTACAACTGATAATAGCGTTTTTCTAGGAGATAAGGCAAGTTTATTTATAAATTCTCACTGCATTCCAGCCCGCCCAAGACCTTGATGATCAGTGGATTTCCTGCGAAAGGGAACGCAGACTTTCCTCCAGAGGCGGTGCAAGTCTTCCACGAGAAGCCAGTACCGACCCACGAGTCGCGTCCTATTCACAGTTCTCGTCCCATCGTCATACAACAGCCCAGGAAATGAGCGACGTGACAAATATTGTCTATAAAAGTGGACTACGAGTAGACCACATACTCCAGCATTAAATTGAAAACGAAAAAAGAAGAAAAAAAAAAAGAACGATAGATTTATATGTGTGCGCGTACTAAGAGTATCTGGGCGACGCGATGATCAGTAATCCTGCGTATTTAAAGTACGCTAGGATAAACGTACGATCTATTCCCCGGGAAGCTGTGGTTTCGTCTAATGCGAGGCGAAGCACCTCGCGAGAGTTTATTACTGTTATTAAGAGAGAAATGAATTTATTTTTAAAGCGCCGCGAGTCTCCAGCGTCGGCATTTAGGCGAACGACTTACTTCCGATCTTTCGAAGTATCGCCCGCACAGACACGCGACTTTTAGATTATTATATCGATAGCGCCCTCTCCTCCCTTTTATTTTGGTAATCGATGCACCTTACTGGGCGTGTCACGTACTCGCGAGTATTCGTGACTGTCTTTGGGACCAGTATGCATTTCAAGGTGTAGTGGTCGAGCTATTAGTGACACTCCGCTATGCTTTCTCTGGATGTTTATGCGTTCCTCCACTCGGTTGATATATTTTAGGTATATCGCGAAAATTGTAACGCGCGGTGTTCTACCGCTACGAAATGAAAACCTGCTATACTTACTTTGCGAGCTGTGACTGTAACTCAAGCGTGTAAATGTCGAACGGGACTCGTAACGTTGGCCACAGTTTGTACGTACGACTTGAAGAAAAATGTGTAAAAATAAAACGTTCCTGTACGTGAGCCACTGATTCGTCTCGATTTGTAGCCCCGCTTCCCTTCCCTCGCACCCGTCGATGGGGGGGGTGGTCACGCGATGTCGTTAGAAACCGTGAGTAGTCATAGTGACTGGTTCGAATTCCACAAACATAGCCGCATTGATGTGTCAAAGGCTGAATGAACAGACTGTTCGAGCGGAGCCTTCCTTCCTGATGTGGAAAGATGTGAATGCGTTACGGTCGGTGAACGCCGTTTCCGTCTGCTGAAAATTTTCGTACGACTGTAACCCTTCCGATCGCAAGTGACCTGTTCCGTCGAGCTCCCGTCACGATGTCGTCGAAGAACACCGAAAAGGTTCTGGAGATCGACACGCACGTCAGCAAACATTATGACATCGTCCGACGTCTCGGCAAAGGGGTAATGTCTCTTTACTTCCGTCCTCGCTTTCTTGCCTCCCCCGGAATCTTTAAACCACGGATCCTTTTAGGGATACTCGTGATCCCTTGGACGTTTGTCATAATTGTCATCGTTAATATTAATTAAAATATACTAATGTCCCCCGCGAGATTCGCCGAAGGGTAATCGTACTGTACGTCTTGCTCAAGTGTCCACACGCGCTTATTTGATTTGAAAACTGAGGTACTTATTGAATTGCAACTTTCTCGCGTGATAGATACTGCGTGTATACACTTAATCAATACCTATCGTGGAAGCATAATGAAACGGTCAGTTAATACAGTTTTAACAAAAGAATTTCATTATAATTTAATCTACCGAACCCCGGTATCGGAGTAGATGTACATCGAGGGAATTGTACAAAATTGTTTATACGACGACAGGTATTGCTCTATAGAGCGACAGGAATATCCTAGGGAAAAAAAAGCTGCCGTATACACGTAAAGCTATCAATAACGGTGGTTGCGGTGCCTACGTCGCGTAAAAGTATAACCGGGGTCAATCGATACTCGTGCCCCACGTTAGCAGTGACAATCATGACGACGGGTACCGGAAGTAACAACCACTTAACGACGATAACGGAGTAAAGCTTCGGCTAAACGGCCGGGGACCGAGCGACGCCCGTGATCGACGTGTTCGTTTCGCAGGCATACGGTATAGTGTGGAAGGCGATCGACAAGAAAAACAAGGAGACGGTGGCGGTGAAGAAGATCTTCGACGCGTTCAGGAACCAGACGGACGCTCAGCGGACGTTCCGCGAGATAATGTTCCTACTGTCGTTCGCCAATCACGAGAACATCATACGACTGATCGGTCTGCACAAGGCGAACAACGACCGGGACATATATCTCGTGTTCGAGTACATGGGTGAGTTTAACCCGGTCCGAGGAAGAGAATCCACGGAGGTCACGTGCCCGCGGCGATTCCCAGACATTTCGCCTGAAACACGTTTCGGCCCGTTTCCCCAGAAACCGATCTCCACAACGTCATTAAGAAGGGCAACATCCTCAAGGACATCCACAAGGTCTTCATCATGTATCAGCTGTTTAAGGCGATCAAATACATTCATTCGGGGAACGTGATACACAGGGACTTGAAGGTGGGTGGATCTCCGCTCGATTCTCATTCGCACCGGTCTAGAGGGGATCGTCACGCGTTCAACGATCAATTTTCAGCCGTCCAACGTTTTATTGAACGCCCAATGCCACTGCAAGATCGCCGATTTCGGTCTGGCGCGATCGGTCACCCAGATCGGCGAGGGGGATGGTGAGACCGCCAGCGATCCCACCCTCACGGATTACGTGGCGACCCGCTGGTACCGGGCGCCGGAGATTCTCATCGCATCCAAAAGGTACTCCACTGTTTCTCAAGGTAGCTTCGATTCCAGATGAGTTTTTATCCTCCTCTGGCTACCGACGACTCTTAGGTACACGAAGGGCATCGACATGTGGTCCCTGGGTTGCATCCTCGGCGAGATGCTTCTTGGAAAGCCGTTGTTCCCTGGCTCCTCGACGATTAACCAGGTGGAGAGGATAATGGCCACTCTGCCGATACCTACGAAGCAAGGTAATACCCGCCGATGGTGTTTGCGGGGGCACGATGGAAGGCGGCGAATGCTCGATCTTCTTGGGCGAACTTTCCAGATCTGATCTCGGTGAGCGCCGGCTACGGGACCAATTTGTTGGAGAAGACACCGAGCGGGCCGAGGCGTTCTTTGAAGAATCTGTTGCCGGGGGTGTCGGAGAAGGCGTTGGGCCTTATCGGCAACCTGATAGTCTTCAACCCCAATCGCAGATTAACGGCCGTGGAGGCTTTAGAGCACCCTTACGTGGCTGAGTGCGTACGACCTTCAACGATCCCTTGACCATGAAGCATCTTTCACAGTGCAATCATAGAGCCCTCCTACTCCAATCCCCCGCGATGCACGGTGGATTATTTCTTTAACGACAGTTCGGAGAGAAATGACCCACCGTTAACACCCGCGATGCTTTACTTTCGCAGTTTTCACACGAGGAGCAACGAGCCAGAACGAGGATCCAGCGTGGTGCCGCTGCTCAGGGACGATGTACAGCTCTCCGTCGACGAGTACAGAAACAAGCTTTACTCGATGATGGACGAGAAGCATCGAAAGCATAAAAATATGTGAGTAAAAGGTTCCGCGCGGCTAGAAGGGCGATTTAGCTCCGCGAGCTAAAAGCGCGACGGTTCGTCGACAGGTCCAAATCCAGGATCAGGCGACTTTCGGAGCACATCAGGAAGGAAACTGCTGTCAATAATTGCAACCCCGTGATTGGTCAAGGTGACGCGGCCGTTGGCAGAGACCCCGCGCGTTCGTACCAAGATTTACGCAAGGAGAGGAGTAGAAGCTACGTTTACGAACCATCCTGCTTAGAAGGTAAATAAAACTCCGTTTATTTCAAAAGGGACGTTCGAATGCTTCACCTTCTGTCTAGCCCGCGCACAGCTACCGAGCAGAAAGACGTCGCGGCAGTCGCAAATCGACAGTGGCGAACGTATCACGAAGACGAGGACGATAAGCACCTCCATGGAGCCGCAGATGCACCCCAGCGTCAAGAACCTTCGACCAACGGGTAATTCTCTTTAGTCGAGCTAAATAATATCCAGGCAATTTACCGCGCACGCTGACGAGCTTTATAAATCCCAGCAGCTAAAAGCGTGGCGACGCAGTACACGTACAATTTAATGAACGGCAACGCCAGCAACCTGACGCCCAGCGCAACCAAAAGCTGCCTATACCTGAACCAGCAGCAACGGCCGCTGTCAAAGTCCCAGCGTTCCATACAATCCGACCAAGTAACAGTGGTAAGGAAATCACTTGAAACGCCCTCTCAATACTCTCTATCTCCTCAGTATTTACAATCCGTCCTCCTCTTCGCATAAGAGTAAACGGACCATTCTGTGGTTACAGGCTACGTGTCGCGTGGGATTCATTTAGGTACTGTAATCATTTATACGCCCCCACAATTCACGCTTCTCGCACACAGAGCCCGCCTTTCTTTTCGTTCTCTCTCCACACCGTGCGGAGCGATTTCTTTTGCCCGCGGCTTTGTCTGTCTCGATGTTCCTTTCCGCGGATAACACGCGCCGCGGAACTTCAAGCATTTCCCTCTGTGCAAGTGGTAACTGACGATTTCAGTGCGCACCGGCGGCGAGACTCGGCCAATTAGCCCAAGGTAGCCGGACGAAGTTACGGAGGAACTGCAAGCAGGTCCGTGCGACGGCTCAGCTCGCAACGGAGCCGAACTGGCGCGAGGAGAGCCGCCAGAAGATTTCGCCTGCTGGCGACAGTCCCAAGGGTCAACACACGAAGTACTTCGCGAGGACGTCGAATAACGTGGCTCGCTACTACCTCCGGTCCAGCGGCAGCAGCAACGGCAAAAATGCCAATAGCAGCAACGCGAACAGTGCCGAGTCCTTGTACGCTTCGTGCAATTCTTCGTCGAAGAGCCAGGCGATCCGGAACTACTTGAACCAAACGGTACCGTCGCGCGTCGATGAGAAATCGTCCCCTCTCTATCGAGCTAGAAACAATGCGGATGATCCGCTAATCCTGCGAAACGACACCGGGAACGTCGACGGACCGCAGCCTTCGAATTACCCGCTGGCCGGTAATAATCGCTCGAGGAACGTGAATTCGAATCACAGCTACGCCGCGAGGACGCAATCGAGACACGGCGACGGGAATGCCACCGGTGAAAAGAAATCGACCCCATCGGTGCGCGACTCACGGCTACTGGACGGCTACAGGCAAAGTCACGGCGTGATAACGGCGTCCGCCTACAAGGACTTACGGACCGGGGCTATAAGATGGTAGAATATCGCTGGGCGAGAGCTTTCGGAGGGAAAGAACGGCGACAGACTGATTGGATTCCCGGCGCTAAGAGGACACAGACGAATATTTTTATACGAATCCCTCCCTCGAGCAGTCTCGGCAAATGGAGCTCTCGAAATCATTGCAGATCGACTTGGTCCCGGACAATTTATCCAACGCCACTCAAGTTCCCACGCACCCTCGATGTGTTAAGTTACCGAGGATCGATGATCGTTTAAGTACCACACACATGTGTTCCGGGCGGGATTTGAAACGTAACAGCGCCCGTTCTTTTCCTCGGAAGCTACGAAGCGTCGCGCAGACGAGTTAACGTTCCTAAATCAATTTTGCAAGAAATCAATGAAACCGCACCTATGCCTCATGATCGATATATCAGATTCACACGGGGAGGGGGGGTTGGAAACTGCCAGGAGCCTCATTGCGAAGAACGAAAGCGTCATAAGCGCAAACGATAGCAAACCTATAAACGATCCCGTGGCGAAAGGTACTTTAAGCTCTTAGGTAAGATAAATCTTGCGAAAAACGGTCTTTTTATAACCTTAGGATAAGGATAAAAAAAAAACGAGATGAGGAGAGTACGAAAAAGAGAAATAATAAAAATTCAATCTCGCCTGCCTCGCGGAGCCGACTCACCGAGTCCTCATTTTCCTCGGAACCGTCGGCTTGGACGTAAAATTCGTTCGAGGGGAAGATAATCTCTGAAGTCTGATTAGAGGTCGCGTTGGAGTTCGAATGAACCGCGAGAATGCGAGACAAAAAGTGCACGTGTATGTAACCTGAAGCCAATTGACGCCGGGGCAGAAGGGTGGAAGCCGCAGAAACCTCCACCCTTCCTTCTTCCCGCCAATCGTGTATTCGTTGACAATTAAGCGTGTAAATTCCTTTGTAATATACTTGTTTTTCTATATACTTGATTGCGATACGGTCTAATCTCCGACGCATTATGTACCTTGTTACTCGTTCCCTGGCTCTCCGCGGCCCGATCAAAAGCTCCACGATGAGATTGCCACCGCCCGCTATCGCCGAGAGTGCACCCCTCGCGGCTGGAAACGAGACACCCGAGTTTTCCATTTTCCATTCCAGCGGCTCGATTCGAGTCACGCGCTCTCGATACCGAGCAGTTTCTTATTAGCGGATCCAAAGGATCAGCGATAGAAACGTCGCCCCGACCCCACTGCTATCCAGCTCTCACACGGGATAATATAATTTTCCTTGCGCAACTAACAAACCTCCCCCTTTCCCTCGAGTCTGCTCCACCCTGCTCAAAGGGAAGCACTCGACGGCTTTATGCACGGCAGCCTGCTCGCCCTCGATCACCGACGCGTCTCCAGACTGTCATAAATCACATCTTTCCCCGGAACAAGCTTTTTATAGTGTCGAGCGATATTTGCGCGATGTACACAGATCGATACAGACGTACGTTTTCCTAGAAGTGCCGAGGAGCTTCTCTCCGTCCAAGAGCTCGTCGCGCGCGGTTTGTTTCGTGGGTCGGGCGAATGTTCACGCCGCGAGCGTTCAAGTGTGCCAGCCACCCACGCGTGACAGCCACCTTCTCTCATTCAATCACGTTTCTTTCGCCCTCGACGATTCGAGTTCCTCGGACTCCCCGGATCTCGGGAAGAATCTCATTGACCCGTGTTGCCCACGGCTACCTGCGCCCGACCCTCGTCGTTCATCGACAGGTGCGTCGCCCTTTAGCAACGGATTAGACGAAGGCGCTCGGAATCTTTAAATAAAACGTACCGATCGATCTGCGTGGAGTATAAACGAACCGAAGCCCCATTTTAGATATATTCAAGAATCGCTCGGTTACCACAAACGACTACAGTTTGATCGATACTAGGTACGTCGTGGTTGGGAATAAAAATAGCGAGCTTTTCAATGATGCATAGTATCCGCTGAAAAATTTCTCAGGGTCGAGGTGTAACGTGTCTGTATCAATCTGTTGTCCTACTTTTGGAACATTTGAGTACCGCTGAGAATTACACGTCCCCTCCTATTTGCGAGCGTTTTTATCGGGACCAATTGAATTGAAATTTAATCGAGCCGGGTAATGCGCCGCCGACGTCAGCCCGTGGGACGAAAGCGTTTGTTAGCAGTGGACAAATGTTTGCAGAACATCGACATACGGCTGTGCTCGTTCCGGTCGCGTCTCCACTTCACGCGGCTTCTTATCCGCCCTTGTGCCGGCAGCTCTGCCAACGGAGGTTGAAACGGGTGGAGCGCGAGCGACAAGTGTAGTGGTAAACACTGTGCTGTTCCAACATTTTCGTAACTGTAACAGGCTCCTCTGCTTGGCCCTTTCTTCACCCTCCACTCGGGCTAACAAACTTACACCTTCCGTTTAATCTCTCGTTAACTACCTCCGTCTACCATTCCCACGTTCTACATCCAAGAAACTCTCGCCAAAGAACTGTACCCTTAGGAAATCAGGAAAGAGGATATTCGAATGAGTAAACTCACTCGAGAACGAATCCTCCGTCCCCTCACCGTGTTTCGCGCGACGAATACAGACGCGGCAAATATATCTGAAGGAACGTGTGCGAATTAGTCACCCTGATCATCGTCGCGTCTCTGAGTCCCATTCCTCCGAGTCAGAGTTGGGCATTATTTAAATAACAAATTATTTAAATAACGTATCAAATTAAAGATACTTTATCTTTATCCGTTGTCGAATAAAGATAACCCCAGTTATCTTTATCCGTTGTCAAATAAAGATAACCCCAGTTATCTTTATCCGTTGTCGAATAAAGATAAGCCGAGTTATCTTTATACGAGTGACGAATAAAATTCTTATCTTTTATTCGAACTCAAATTTTTTATTTAAAATAAAATTTCGTGAGATCACCGATTCCCGATGCGCCCCGTCCGCGTGTCGAACACTCCCCGAGATAAAAGTCGATCGCTACTTAATTACGGCGTCCGATCATTTAGGAAGCACGTTGCTCGTCGGTAGTGACGACGGTGTCCGGGTGAGGTTGCTTCGCCTCGTGGTCGTTCTCCTCGCTCCGCGTTTCCTGGTGCTTGGCAGCTTTCGGCGCTTGATTGATCGCCGCTTGGGGCCCCTCGCGGAGGCTCCTCAGCATGTAGCAACGGCGATGTGGGCTGTGCCTGCTGTAGAAGCTGTCGTAGCCGCTGCTCGACGTGGCCGTTCTTCTTAAAGCTAGAACCGCGTGGTGGCCGCCTATCTGCAGCCCGCATCCGCATCCTGGCAACATCCCTCGTTTGCGTACCAACCCCCGTCTCATCGAGCCCCCGCCTGCACTGCACCCTGCGCACATGTCATCGATCACGGCGGTTCCTTGAACACTCTGAAACAGTACGCCGGGACCACCGGTGGTGTAGCACATCAAACATCTTTTAAACTTAACGCTTCCTCTCCGCGGATAAACCCCGCGCATGTACCTCCATCAGGTCCGTCGGCATTCTTGCGAGTCTCTTGTTACAGAACAGCAATTTCACACTTAAACGAGTTCGTGATTCGAAGAAGCCGGGCAAGCATTTTCGCAGGGGGGAAACTCGCAAGAATCTCCCGTGGCGAGAGGCGACGGGAAGCGACAACTTCACGCGATTCGAAGGCCTGAGGGGACCGAGCCCAGCGACGTTGAACGATGCATCCACGCGCGTAAATGTTTGCTTTCCCGGCGAGAGAAATCGACGCGATTTTATTAACGCGCGCGCACGGAAGCTCGGCTAATTCGGTTGCCTGTGAACGCGAGGCCGCCGCTTCTGCAGGCACGTGTCACGCGCAGGCCATATCTCCCACGGACTTAGGCGGGGAATTCATATTGGGGGTTTGATGAAATCGCGATACTCCCTGTCCCCGGCCGGCTCGTAAATTGCGGGCTCACGCCCCCGTCATATAAATTCCAAGGGCCGCCGGAGGGAAGAAGGGTTTCTCGTGTTTCGCCAGAATTGCAACGACAATGGCGATCCTCCTCGTCCCGTCTCTTTCACCGCCTCCCGGCGGTGATGCAGATTTCACGCCCCGACACTATATCAAACAACTCCCGGGGATTGTCATTCCATCGAGCGAAACCTGAAGCCCTCTGTGACGCTCGAGTGGTCCAATTTTTGCGGCTTTCTCTCGGACAATGGCGTCGAATACCGGACCCCCGCGAAATTAAAAGGAAAAAAGAATTCGCGCGGCTCGGTTTCAATTTTTTTCCTCTCAGAATTTGTTCAGGGATTTGTCCATTGAATGCCGGAGAGCCGCGCGAGTCTCCCAATAGGTAAATAAATTCTCAACGAATCTCGGTGAATCCCCGAACGTACCTACAAACTGTTCCCCTTATGAAAAAAAAAAAGAATAAGAAGCGCGAGCGGAGTACACTGGAGGGACGAAACAAAGGGTGGAAGGTGTAAAGGAAAATTGCCTCGGCACGCTATGAAAATTCCCACGGCAGAAACAAGGCAGCTCGTTTTTACGTATCGCGCTGAAGACTCCCCGCGGTAAGGCGCGGTGTAAAGTAGCTCCTCCAAATTGGGATACACAGACTGGGATACATAGAGGCACATACTGCTAACACTTACTCTGCGACGAAGTTTTCGACGTGCCAGCCCGTGGGGACCGCGACGAAGGATCTCGGACACGCTCCTTCGAAAATTCCGGGTCATGAAGCAGTATACCACTGGATTCAGCGCGCTGTTCGCGTGCCCCAGGAACAGGCAATAGGACAGGGCGTCCGTGGTCGTTGTGCCTTTCGCTGCGAACAATTTTAGGCGTTTCTGTGCCTGTGCTCCACGCTAAGTGGCGGCTTTGATTACATCCTTCCACTGGGTAATTCGATGAAAAGCCAAGTGGCTATCAGAGTTACTACTATTGGGGTGGCTTTATTCGCCTGGAGAAAGGACGACAGCGCGGATGGATTCTATATCGAGTTATCGGTGCCCGTATATGTATCTATATACGTTTTATATGCCGCTATCAGCTCTCGGAAGTACAAGGGAATTCAATTAAAAGGTGCGTGGCAATTGCCGTAGTTTCATCAATGGGCAGCCACTCACCGACTGCGCCCAGGTCTTTGAGGAGCATTAGCACGTTGTATGGTAGCCAGCACAGAGCGAACAGCACCGCCAGCAGCAGCAATATCCAAGCAATTCGCCGTCTCTCACGTACCAGTCGGAAACTCTGCGAACAGAAGTGCGGCGCAGTTGCGCGCGTTTGTAAACGCGGACGGATTTAGATTGAGATCAATTCTCTGCCTAATCAGCATTAGGGAAAGCCGCGGAGCTTAATGTATATCCGTTGCCCATCGACCACCGGATGGAAATCTGGCCCGCGGATAGCGGATCGTTAGTCGTGGAAAAGCAGGCATTCCAGAATGAGGGGGCGCGAATTGGAGGGAGGAAAAATGGGAAGACAGGCGAAGGAGTTTGTCGACGGAAAATTATGAACTTGGCTGAATGGGAGGACCCTTCCCGCCCAACTCCAGCTATTTCTAGACGTTGACCAGACTGCTGCTGAATGGGCTTTAACGAAGCAAAGCTGGAGAATTGATATGTATCGCGTGGCAGTGGGGTCGATGTGATTCAATTAAGACGCGCGGATCGCTTCCACACCTGACGTTTTATAACTTACTTTCGCGGCGAGGTTCGGCTCCCTTGCAACCGAATACTCGTAATTTCATGAAACCGTAGGGTCAATCTTGAATGATTAGAGCCTACGTTTGCAGGGAAGTTTGCACTAACCTGTTGCGAACTAGCGCTTCCTTCCACGCTGTCGCAATCAAAGGGTGGCCTCCTGGAGCACAGCGTTCGGCCCATCATGGAGTAGGACAGTATCACTACGAAACCTAGAAGAAAGGGAATTAAGGCAACTTGGAACTGTGCATGGGAAAAGGGAGCTGAGGATTAAACGATCGATTCCTTTCTTGGGAGAGTCAGGAATGTGAATAATGCCACGGCCACGAAGTTACGCGTGCGAACGCAAGCATCCCTTAGCCTTTGTCTTTTCCGTAGAGAGACAAGGGAACGAGGCGAAGATGTATGTTAAAGTGGAGCTCGCCATTAATCAAAGAGGGCTTACCGGGGATGGCATAAACCAGGACGAAACAGACAGACCCGAAAAGATCCGCCCCAATGCCCAGAGGCTTGAAATCTTCCCAACAAATGTAGAAGGCAGGTGGCAAGCGGGACATGCGGGATGTATTCTCTGAAAAATTTCCCATCCTTGTCCAGGATCCAGGCAAAGTTATGTTGTCGAGTACCATGCCTGGACTGCGGAGGGTCGTCTGGGGGGAAAGATTGCACCACGTTCATCCGTCGATCTGTCTTTCGGCACAGAAATCTTTGCCAGCAGATTTATCCTTGGCAAACTTTCCCTCGCGTTGGATTGCTCTCACAATCGCCCTCGAGTTATGGACGCGTTAATGTCGGTACCGCTCGTAATTATTTCAAACGACACATCGAATGCCCCGTACCTTCGCTCGGGTAAACGAAACTAGCCTTACAGAGGAAAGCTCTATCCCGGCAATTGTAATAAACAGAAACGACGGCTGCGATCGAAGGAACGCCAGTAGAATGGACGAGGGGCTCTATGGACCAATGGATTCAAGGGTGCTCGGTTCGAGGAGCTCGCACAATGCCCGCAATTAGACGCGAGTTTATCAAAGCAAACGGAGAAATCGCGGCGTCGTTGTATATTAACAAATCGCGTCGCTCCCTCGGGAAAAATTGGGGGCGGCATTTATTTTTCACGGAGACAATGATCCCACGCGCTCATCTTATGCCACTGGTCTCCGGAGCGGCGGGGGAAAGCTGACGTTTTCAGAAGAATGATACGACCGTCCCCAATCTTCGGGGCTCAATTCAGTCGAGCCTCTGCGGGCAGAGTAAAAAAGGCACGACCCACGGCTGGTGGTAGAAAAAGGGGAAACTAAAAAGCGAAGGTATGGAGAATCCTTGAGGTCGTTTCGATATTTATGAGCGAAAAGCGTTTACCGTTAAACCGACAAGAGACACTCGAGTATTTCGTCGGATATTATACAAACCACTTTCAGCACGGGGGCAAAGATGATCAAAGCTACCATCCAAAGGGCGACGATAACGAGGACGGTGCTTTTGCGATTGAATACCCGTCGGAACGCTATGGGGCTCCTTATCGCCAGGTATCTGTCGATGCTCATCGCGGTGATGGTGAAAACCGAGGCGGCCACCGCAACACCTACAAAAGCGTCGGGTTATCAGCGCGCCGGGACGTCGCGTATCATCATCGTCCCTTTTGAGAGTGGAGCCCTATTTAGGACGGCTAGGAATAAGGTGATACTTGTAAATTTTTTTCTAAGAAACTGTTAAGCGGATCTTTTCCAAACTTTCAGGGTATTTTAATTCACATTCAAACAATAAAAATTAATTTTTACGTTACAAAGTGTTCGGTAGAAATGAAGATATATGAGCATGTTCGTTAGGACTCGCGCGCCGGAGTTGCAAATTGGCGGGTGTAATGGTGGCTCCATTTCTGCCCTGAAATAAAAAACCAAGGATTTTCTTATTCCTAGTATAATTACATTGTTGACGAACGTAAGATATTGATAAATAAATTGAATCGAACAACTACTTTTCCATAAATAGTACGATATATCTTGGGGCAAAATCGTAACTTTTTCTTTGAAGTCCCACCAACATGCCAACTTTTAACTTTTTTTTCGTTTTTTAGGTTCATCGATAATGTAATTATACTAGAAATAAGAAAACCCTTGGTTTTTTTATTTCACGGAAGAAATGGAGCCACCATTACACCCGCCAATTCGCAACTCCGCCGCGCGAGTCCTAACGAGCGTGTTCATATATCTAGAGACGCGGTAGCGTCTCGACGCCAAGTACAGGAAAGAAAGTACAGGAAAGAAAAAGACACCCTATATATGGCGACTGTCGCTACTGCTTATCATTTACTCGTCGCCCGGCTAATCCAACCTAACCTGAAACTTATTTCATTAATATCTCATGACGCTTGCAATATTTTCTAAATTTAAAGGCATTTTTCTTATGTAAACCGCATATAAGCTTTGGAATGAGACCAATTTCAATAAAATCGGTCCACGCATAACAGAGATATGATAATATCGTCTCATGGATCAGTCGGAATGTTAAGATTCTTCTTCTTCTTCTTCTTCTGATTCTTCTAGAAATTTTTCGTCAAACATAATACGTATACGCGTTTCACGCACACCTTCAGTCAAAACAAAACTAACACATGTTTCGTTCTTCTACGTATATACGTGTTACACGCACACCTTCAGCCAAAACGAAACTAACACATGTTTCGTTCTTCGTTCGTCGACTCTCGGGATTATTCGGCAGGGATCGTCGTCCGTCATTGTACAAACTATTTTTTAAATACATTGAACTTTATAACCTACCAATCTTAACCTCCAAGTGTCAAATAATGTAAGTTGTCCAAATTTGAGATATCAGGAGTTTTTACACTAAATAGGAGACGGAATTATTGTCTCAATTAACAAGGTAAGTCGCCAAATTTATTTAATAGATTTTTTATGTAGAGTCGCAGACTTGGAAGTTGTCCGGAGAAGGTTCGACAGAGAAGCACCTTCTTTCGCATAAGTTTCTAGAAATTTGTACCATGCTTGTACAAAATAATATATTGTAGTAAAAAATTGCATTGAATTTAAATTGCCAGATATTTGTATTTGTATACCAGCAATTTAGAGTTTTTATTTTATGTAAAGGTTATTATATTATAGAAATGAAGGGGACGTACAGGACTTCGATAAAAATGAAGGAGACGCACAGGCTTGGATAGTACAATTGAAGGGGACGCACAGGCTTGGATGGATAGAAATGAAGGGAATGCACAGGCGTGGAGGTTGTCCGGAGAAGATTAAATAGATAGACAGAGCATCTTGTTTCGCACAAGTTTCTGGAACTTTGTCAAATAAGGTAAATCGACAAAATTTGTTTAAAGACATAGCATTAAGAATTATTAAGAAAATAGATTATGGTGGTCTGCTTGCAATGTAAAGCAAGTTACATTAGTGAAGAAAGTACACTGAAAACACATCTCCGTTAATGCTTTTCAATCTTTTGTGAAAGACATTCGTAATACTTTAATTAATAAAATCCAAAGTAGTTGTCACGCTATTCATTAATTCATTAATTTTTTAGATTCCCATTATTTAAAATCACCAATAAACATACTAAATAAATTAGTTTCATTCCAACACCAATACATTGTGCGTTAAAAATATTGGATCTCCGCGTTCATTTCGCTGAATTATTACCATTAGCATTTAAATTTCCTGCAACAAGACTTTCTGCCATACGCTCGCACCTCCTTCGGACACATTATTTAGTCTCTACACTCACTAAAGCAAAAGGCCACTTTATTTCTATATATAATAAGTTCTACGTTAAGTTGTAACTAAAATAACTAAAATGTGGATTTTATATATATTTACAGATAATCAAAGCAGAAGATGATGCAGTATGATCTACGGCAGAGAAAAAAATTTATTGTGACATGGTATTATATTAATTATATTAATTAAACGATTTTATTAAACGATTTTATTCAGCTGCAATCCTCTATTTGCTTCTTGTAAGTTTGGTTCATATCAGAAAACTCAAATTTAAACCAATTCCACCAATTCAATCATCATCTTGAAGCATTGCAGGTGTGCATAGTTTCTATTATGTAGAATTTATCTTTAATTCTATCCCGTCATAAGACTGTTTATTAGGGTGGACCTTAGTTACTCTTGTCGAAATATAATTTTGAGATTTTTGACGGGGTAACTCCCCAAGGATTATGCCACTGGGAGAAAAAATAATGTGTGCAAACTTTGAAATTGATCGGAGAACGAGAAACTGTGCCTCATCGCATTTGAAATTTTTTATTTTCGTAACTCGTTTTTCTTCGTTGTAGTATATCGTTAATATACATTTTTATATATCGTTATCTTTTTACGCTCTGTAATAATATAGAATCAAAGTATAAGATTACACAAAAAAATCATGACCTTGAAATCTCAAAAAATGAACCATCAAAAAATACTTTTTTCGTTGGCATTATATTTATGTTGTCAAACAGTATAATTTTCGTCTAAAATTTTTTTTGGATAATTATAAATAACCGATTAAAGGGAAAACTACATCCGAAATGCACCAATTTTTGCAGATATTTTTCAATTTATTTTAAAAACTAGGGCTCTAGAAGAAAATTCACCATTGCACGTGATGCAACAGACATTTTCCCCCCGGAAAACACCAATAAAAGTGGTAAGTCACGGTTTGTTTTCAATACAGAAGGCAACAGCGGCGGGCGTATCCATTGCCGCTCACCGACAGAATCGCTTACACGCGCGCGACTACCACTGTCGGCGCCATACGTTTTGCCAAACTATTTCGCTCAGTTATTGAAAACGAAATGTGACCTACCACTTTTGTTAATGTTTTCCGAAGGAAAAATGTCTGCTGCATCGCGTGGAGTAGTCAGATTTTCTTCTAGACTCTTAGTTTTTAAAATAAATTGACAGATATCTGCAAAAATTGTTGCGTTTCGGGTGCATCTTTTCTTTGATCGTGGTTTAAATATATTTAAATAGTAATAATGCAATAATAACTTATATCGTTGTGTTCCCGAAGGTTTATAAAATAATTTTGACGGAACAAGCAACCGAATAACTATTACTATTTCGATACGCAAGACGTTCAAGTTGAAAATTTGCATTTTTTTTTAAAATAAACTAATTTTTCGAAAACGGAGGATGTTGGCGAAAAACGGTTTGCGAATTCGTATTCAGCGTACGAAAATTTATAAGAAACGTGTATTGAATGTTACAAGTCCAGATGGCTGTTGAATAGTTACAATTGAACTTTTGCATGAGTTTGACTGCTCGTTCGGCCGAATCGTTTACTGCTAAATTATTTACTATATTTAATCCAATATTATAATTGGGATCACTTTTCCATTCTAGAGAATCCATATTTATAAAATCTGTTGGAACAGTGTATTCTTAACGAAAGTATCGGTTATTTCATTAAAATTTTGAAATCTTTTATTTATATATATATATATGAAAAAAATTCCTTAGACAAAAGTTGTACTGTTTGACATGGCAAAAATAATTACAACGAAAGATGTTTTTTTACGGTAAATTTACGAGATTTCAAGGTCATAATTTTTCAAGTAATCTTATACTTTGATTCTATATTATTACAGAGTGTAAAAAGACAAATTCAACCATATATAAACATGTATATTAACGATATACTACAATGGAGAAAAACGATTACAAAAAAAAATTCAAATGCGATGAGACCCGGTTTCCCGTCTTCCGGTCGATTTCAAATTTTCCACTTTTTTTTCCCCCAATAAAAATTATCTAAAGTCTGTCCCTACTATGCCAATTATCTTTGTAAAAAGAAGTGAGATCCCCATAAAAAAACTTCAAAAAGTAAAAAAATTACGCCAAGTACATGAAAAATCAAATATATCACAAAAAATAGAAGGTAATAATAAAATCACAAAAAAATAGAAGACAATATACAATCCCCCAAAAAATAGAACAAAATATATAATCACAAAAATGGAAGATAATACACAAAAAAATAGAACAAAATATACAATCACAAAAAAATAGAAGATTATAATAATTACAAAATAAAAAAAAGGTGTGAAATCAAAATGAGCTGCAAGTACATAAAGGTACTTTCCAACTGCGCTTAAGATGACACAACTACATATACACAGCTAAAATGCTGTGATCATACATTCCATTACTCATATCGCGGACATTTTTTAATTAATCCGTCAAAAAGAATCCCATTTAAAAAAAATTGTCGTAAATTAATAACTTTACAAAATTAATAATATACCAAAATTACGCCAATTATAAGAATGGCTATTATACAAAGACAAAATTGTATTAAATAATATTAAGCAGACATATTTTTATACAAGTAAATATTTTAATACGAATAAATATTTTATTCAAAATACTTGGCGCTGCACCCCGAATTGGAGTTGCTAAACTGAAATAAATATATATAAATTGCATTAATCTTTTTCTTTCTTTCTTGTGCGTGCTTTCGTGAATGTGTGTATGTGTGCGGGTGCATATGCTACGTATGATATTAGAGTTAAATATATGTAGAATAGATCTGACTGCGTTTCTAATATGTATATGTATATATATGTTTATGTATTTTAGATTGTAAGGGAGTTATTATAAATTATTATTACTACTAAAACAATTAACATTTTTTCGGTTCCGCAGCGCCAAGTATTTTGAATAAAATATTTATTCGTATTAAAATATTTACTTGTATAAAAATATGTCTGCTTAATATTATTTAATACAATTTTGTCTTTGTATAATAGCCATTCTTATAATTGGCGTAATTTTGGTATATTATTAATTTTGTAAAGTTATTAATTTACGACAATTTTTTTTAAATGGGATTCTTTTTGACGGATTAATTAAAAAATGTCCGCGATATGAGTAATGGAATGTATGATCACAGCATTTTAGCTGTGTATATGTAGTTGTGTCATCTTAAGCGCAGTTGGAAAGTACCTTTATGTACTTGCAGCTCATTTTGATTTCACACCTTTTTTTTATTTTGTAATTATTATAATCTTCTATTTTTTTGTGATTGTATATTTTGTTCTATTTTTTTGTGTATTATCTTCCATTTTTGTGATTATATATTTTGTTCTATTTTTTGGGGGATTGTATATTGTCTTCTATTTTTTTGTGATTTTATTATTACCTTCTATTTTTTGTGATATATTTGATTTTTCATGTACTTGGCGTAATTTTTTTACTTTCTCCATTTCTACCGAACACTTTGTAACTTAAAAATTAATTTCTATTGTTCGAATGTGAACTAAAATACCCTGAATGTTTAGGAAAGATCCGCTCAACAGTTTGTTAGAAAAAAAATTCCCAAGAATCACCTTATTCCGAGCGTCCTGAATAGGGCTCCCCCCCTTAAATCGCTCGTTCGACGCGCGGCGAGGACCCGATCTCGCGGCAACGAGACTATTTTAGAGAGAGACTTTATTCGGTCAGATGGAATCTGGATTGAGCGTGGGAGGGAAGGTCGCGTTGAACGAAGGGAAATGGTGTAGCCTGCATCTACGGCTGGGGTCGCGGGAGCGTCACACATCCGCGATGGATATGTTGACGGCACACGTGCGCACACCGACGCACACGGTTGCGGTGAATCTTTTATGTATGAACTAGAGTGACTCTCGGCTTTTCTGCCGGAAGAAGGCGTTACATCCTGGCAATTCGCGGCGGTTGTATTTCTTTCTCGTCCACTGCTTCGCGCATTTTCATTGGGTGGAAACAGCTCGCGTCCGAAAAATATCGCTCGGTCACCGGGACCGTCTGCTCTCGTTCTTCTATATCAGCATCGGCGCGCATAGAGGCCATCTTTCTGAGTAATTACCCTGCAGGTAGGACGACAGCTTGCACATAACTTCCCCGTGGATCCACACGATCGAGATTGCTCGGCTGACGGCCACCGGCATGCAGATCGCGGTCACCAGGAGATCAGCCACCGACAGGTTCACCACGAAGTAATTGGTAACGCTGCAAATCAGAAGGATCTCACATATGTTCCATCTTCCGCCCCCCTGTAAACTGTATTCCCTCGGGAAGGAGGCCTCGCAGGGAAAAGCCACGTTTCGTATTCTCGACTTCGTTATCCGCGTAGAATAGTCTCCCCTCCGCTATCTTCCACGATTAATTCCCCCCCCCCCCCCATCCTGAATATAAACGACCCCGGTATTGTCAAGCCCGGGGCCCGTATCAAAGCTTACGACTCAATCGGAGGAACAAGCGGCTCTCGCGGCGGTCGAGTCTTTAGCAAACGAACGGCTTCTTTGCACGCTATAAAAGCCATCTGTCCTTTCTCCTCGTTCAGCCGTTCTAGCGATCGCGGGCTAATTCCCGAGCGTGCCGCGGCGATTGGAAAGTTTACGAGCCGACGGGCATCGCGCGACGCTTCGATGATCGACCGTTTCCTATGGAAGCTATCATTACCATCGCGGTATCGCGTTGCTTAGCGTCGGAATTCTCCACCCTTGGATTAGGTCGGTGCAAAGGGGCAATAATTTTCGTTCGGCAAATAAACGCGCAGCGACCGACCGCGGCGTTCGTGCATCACGAGCTCGAACCGATCGTTTATTTGCACGAATCGCTTCTACGCCATCGGAAATAAGCACGCGCCTATACGTTTCGCCGTTTCTGTAGTCCGGGAGCGTTCAAGGTGCATCTTTCACTGTGCCGCGGCTCCTACGCGGATCCCGTGAAATCCACTGTTCGCGAAACCCAGCTGTAAGTTTGTTTCGTCGGTTACCTAACGCTTGCACAACCGCGAGAGGTACGGCGGTACCGTTTATTTGGGAACGACGCGCCACGTGCAGGCACGTCGTCGCGTAACTCTTCTGCACTCGGCAAAGGCCACTTTCTGTCGGCAGAATTGAATTCGAGTAGCTATTGTTCGCCGTGCGTTTGCAGCCACGCGATCTAGTCGCGTATCGTACATCTGCAGTTTATCAATAATCTATGCAGCCCGATTAAGCGTATCTCGCGGGCGACAGTGCTGGCCAGGCTCGCGAACTAGGTCGAGGGAACGCGATCAGCAGACACGGAGGAGGGCAGCAGAAGAGCGGTGACCGACGCGACAAGTAATCGAGGACGCGGACGAATGGCAACGGATCCAAATGAAACCCGTACACGGTCGTCTGGCGCGACGTTAATCTCTCGAGCTCCGCTTCCAACTCCCCCGCTATTCTTAAGCGGATTCCGCGTTGAAAATTAGAAGATCGCTGCTGATACCGGGGCGCCGCGCCGTTTAAGCCGTCGTCCCGCGAGGCTGAATCGACGATCGAGCTTCTAAAGTGTCTAGTTCGAAGTTATAATTAACTGCGGGGGAGATCGATGCCGTTGTTACAAAAGCGAGGTCCTGATAGCGAGCAAACTACCGTGGCAAGATCGACCGCCCGATAATCAACGCTCTATGTACTCGATCAACATTTTAATCGAATCCTTCTCGCGTAATTTAGTCAAATCGCCCTTGATCCGCCCCGAGGCTCCCTCGCGATCACGCTCCGAGTTTGAATTAGCTGCGGGCTAACCTACCACCGCGCCCTAGCGCGTAAACCTGCAAGGATCCGTGAGGCAAGCACCTGTACCTTTTCTAGGAGCCTACACTGCGAAACACGTGCACGTACCTGCGCATGTAGTGGTACTTGAAGACGACCGCGATAACCAGGGCATTGGCCGTGACGGCGATCGCTATGACGGGCACGTAGAGGATGATCAACAAGTAATTGGTCTCTGTCTGGAACTTGTCGTAAAAGTACCAGAGCATGGCCGTTCTGACGTCCCCGCGGAAGCTCTCGTTGTAGGGCATCGCTGCCCCGTTGTACGAGGCGTTGAATTCTGGCAATCCCGTCGTCGTCGTCCCCGGCTCCTCGTACAGGCTCGTCGACATGGTCCCGAGATTTATCAAGCTCCTCGAGGCGATTCCGCGCGCGTCGGCCCGCCGTGGAAGCGCGAACGGACACGATCCTCCGCCGCGACTGGCATGGAAAACGCCAGCTTCCGGGTAGGCCTTGGATCAACAGAGGAGCCAGCCGGGATCGAGCGCGCGATTGTTACCCGAGGGTGCAGTCCCAGCGCGGTTCTTTTCAACGCCAGACCCGGGGGTCGAAGAACAGAGGAACATTCAAGCCTCGGGCTTTATCCTTTATCTCGCTTCCCTCCGAGTAGATTCGATTACAGGGATACACAAGGGACCAGGGGCTCCCCGTGCGCGCCAATTGACAATGGAATTCGTGGCAGGGATACTGTTCGTTGCGATCGATCCGCTCTTCCTTCCTCCACTCCTCTCCGGTATTTTATTATTCCATTTAATCGGCCAAGTCAGAAGGGAACGGCCGATCGTGTACACCATTGAAACATGAGTATTTGCATGCCCGATAACTTTTCGTTTTAGCAAGTTACTCGGGACACAACCCCTCCGCCTGTTTGGACAGAGAACCGACCCGGAACCCGTGTATCGCGTCTACCCAAGCGTTGCAAATATTTGGAAAGTCAATTTCGCGACGCTCACTTCTCGTTAGTTTGCGATGGGAAATTTGTGTACGCGATTGCGCGCGGTTTGCCCCGACGGAACGTTCTCCGCTTCAACCCTTACTATCCAGTCGATGGATCTCTTAATTAGCCGGCTAACGATCCTCGGCTTTGGGGATCGATCGAGGTGGACCCGGCGCACGCGACCCTTCGATTGCTTTTCATTAATTGAATTCGTAGAATTAGGTATTGCGCCGGGGAGGGGATATGGACGAATAACCATGTAACTGCCAATCGAGGTAAATTCTCATTAATAGAAGGGGACGCTACACCCTTTGCTCCGCAGTGTCGGGGCTGTCAGCGGCAGCTCTCATTGCGTAAATTACGTACACGTTTACCACAGAAGTGGCCAGCCGTGCCGCTAAATGCATCACGGTTGCGCGAGCAATTTCGCAAATGTCTCTTTCAGCGTAAGCAAATTCCAAGAAAACTTGCCGTGAATCCTACGCAGGTACGTGGACGCTCCGCCAGCGGACGTTTCCTCCGGGAAATATCTTAGCAGCCAGGATAAACGCGCGCGAGAATATCAAATCTGGTGCTGTATCGCGCGATAAAATCTGCATTCGCATAAATTATGCAATGCGGAAACGCGAGGGAGATGAAAGTTCGCCCACTTTGTACGATACGGCGACGGAGACGAGCGAAAATTATTACATTCGGATATTTATAAGCACCAGCGTTACGGGAATGCCTGTTGCGCGAGAATTTACTGACAGACGAACGTTTCTCGCGCGTTGCACGCAAACACGAGAAGTTTAGACATCATTTGCATCGGCCAAAAGGTTGTTAAAACGGTCCCATTCGGTTTAAATATTTACATTCTCCACGAGTCAGTACTCGTGGAAATATTCGTCACCCAAGGATCGGTACGGAGTACTACTTCGTCCCATCCGAAACAGAATCTCTCCTGCACTCTCCTGATCACACGAACGTGCGTTTTACACCGAACGACATCGAAGTTTCACTGCAATCAATGATTAATCCAAAATCCTTCACTGTCATCGTAATTTATCTTCCTCGGTCATTTGTAGCAACAAGTCAGAGCGCCTGTTCTAGTGAAATTTCTAAGTTGCGAGCGTTCGGCTCCGATAACACGCGCGATCCGTTTACAACGATCGAGATCCAACGCGGACGGAAGGGACTTGCTCTCGGGCGAGAAGATTCGGAAGCGGGGCCACGATAAACTGAAAGGAAGAATCGCAGCTCCCGCCGGAGCTCTTGAAAGCATCAACGACGTGCACATCGCTCGCGCACGTTCCTTCAACCGCGCCTGCGTTCCGTATCTCCTCTCGTCCTCTCTCTCTCTACACCCTGCTTATACCCTCCACCTACGTCATCTCGAAAACTGTCGATCCGACTTGATCCCCTCGATCCATAACGCTTGACGGGCGCTATCGTGCCGCGAACCACCCACGATCGCGATCTCCCTCGCGGACAATTAGTCGCCACCACTTTTTAAGTTACCGTATATTTTTCACTGTCACGGCCGGGCGGATTTGCATGCCAGCTTTAAAATGTGTCGAGGGTGGGCTCGGTGGGACAAAGGGAATGCTTTTAGTGTACCACTTACCGAAAGGCTACGCCAGTCTTCCCTGTGGAGTAGCAATTCAAAGTTACGCGGGGCCGTGTAGAAATTCAAATAGGAAATGATAGTCATCGAGTAGCGCGAAGTGGCAAGATTTCTGGAACTTTCCGAGCGGCTAAAACGTTGATACAAATTCGCTCTATTTCCCTGAAGAAGCTTCCTGATTCATCATATTAGAACTTCCCTCGTGAAGTTGTTCTCTGTTCCAGCAAGTGACCGATGTGATTTGTGGAGGAACCTCAGGCGGTACGGTTTACTCTAAATAGATTAGGAATTACTCGTTCCCATTGGCGGCTTATATTGCCCCGCGCCTTTATCTGCCACCCCCGTTCTCTATCAGAAAGGAAACGAAGGGTCGAACAGCGTCCACGACGTACTTGGACAGTTGGTTGCGGTATCGTCCAGCGCCGCGTGGAAATACAAAGGGCGGAGGAATTTCATGCGTATTCTGTTACGTCCACAGATTTGCTTCTGTATTGATCCTCTCTGCGTCGTTTGATATTGAGGATCAATGGGTAGCTTACAGAAATAATGCATTCCCTTGTTTTCCAATTCAACGTTTATTTCCTTGTATTTCGCCCAACTTCACCCTTCCGTCGGATAATTGATCATCTAATCGTCGTTCAGCAAAGGATCACCAGATACGTCGTCATGGCCGAAATGATCTGCGAACAGATCGATCGAAATCATTCCAGGCAGCCTCCTTACCTTCCGATTAAAATAGTCACTTCCAGCAACAATTAAAGCTCGGGAAAGCTCAGAGATACCCCTGTTTATATTTTTCAGAAAGGACCCCGCATCGATTCCCGACCGATTTTTCTCCCTTACCGAAAGCAAGAGTGGAAGATCGACGCGTATAAAACCCGCGACGGTGGAAAGGTGCACCTTCCTCAGCTGAAAGTATGCCGCAGCCTCCAGGTTTTCCTGTAATTATACAGGCCATTGGAATCGATAGGGGGCGGCGGGGTGTGGGGGCGTGCGAGCGAGGAAGAGTGTATCAGTTCATTAAGGGCACGGTCCGTGAAACGGGTAGAACGAAGCGGGTGCAATTAATTTAAAGCAATTAACTGTCGAAGTGAACAAGGACGTGGCTGCACAGTGGCGGCGAGACGTCGAGGAAATAAGTCGCGGGGACACGACTGTGTCTGTGTCAACCGATTCCTCGAAAGGTATAAGAAGGCTCGTCCCGCAGAGACGGAAAATATTTGAGCAACGCTCCGTTTTTCCATGCGACCTGCTGCCTTCCTCTTACCTGCAGGAACACGCGTTTCATGGAGGCCGACGAGGATGGCGCGAAGATGATCTCGCCGACCCGATTAGCCTGAACAAATGACAGACAGGTCGCTAAAGAAACTTCTGAAAGATTTCGCGCTGCTTCTCCAGAGGATCTACCTGATACGCTGTCCTGTGGCAGACGATGGTGATCAATACGATGTTCCAGCTACAGAAAATGGCCATCATCGTCTCCCTAGTCTTAAGGTAACCGGACACGTGGTACACGTTCAGCGAGTAAATCCTCGACATCGCGTTCAGCGACATGCACGAGATCCACAGCAGCAATTGGGCAGCGTACACCGAATTGAACATTTCGGTGGCGTTTACGAGGGAGCAGTGCAGGCACCATATCTGTTGCAGCGTGAAGTGGCCGTTCAATCGATCCGCCACTATCAGCTTACCCTCCGCTGAAAGTGGGTAGCGAAATGGGTAGAGTGCTGGTTCATTAGTCGAAGCGATAAAGGGATAAAATGCGGTTAGACAATTGCTAGCAAACAACTCGTTAGCGTTCATCGAGGCCTGGTTGACTTCTCGATACGAATCTGAAGACCCCCCCCCCTCGTCAGTTTGGGGTCAATTCGTCGGTTACGAAGCAAGACACGTGTAGCTTCCATGGCATCGTCTCAGGCGAACTGCGCAAATTCGCGGAGAGCGATGGTCCGCGACAGCGAGCCAAGTTGTAAACGAAGAACGATAAAATGCAGATTCGCTCAGTGTTTTTGTTTGCGCGAAGTAAAGGGAGCAAAGTGGATTAAAATAACGGTCTATCGTAGCTGAAGAGTAAGATCCCGCTAAGCCGTAAACGGGGCCGGTAAACAGATAAAGATGTGATCGCCGGCTTTATGGATTTTGAAAATAAACTCACCCGTGGTGCACGTCAATATATTGCAGAGTTGACGAAACCGTTCCCCGATGAGGAACGAAATGCCAGCGAATATCAGAATCTGTACACCCACCGCTGCGTAAATGATGCCGTACAGTATACCGCGAAGCATCGGCGCAATTAATTCAACTCTACAAAACAACAATCGCGTCCAATTAAAACGGCGCAGACAGTTGAGTCGTCCTGTAATTGAGATACTCCGAAAGAATCGAAAGGCTCCTCCCGAACACGGCTACGTGCTCCAATTATCCGACGTCAAGTTTATGAGTCCTGTCTAAAATGATGCCGCCGCTTCATCTAGATTCCAAGGGGTTAATCTGTTCGCGGAACTTTTGAAAGTGAATTAAAACTTTGCCGGAAGTTGGAGAGTAGCATTCTCGGAGAGCAAGTCTAGCTGGACGCCGTAAAGATTTGATAATACTTCTGACAAGGTGATAGCCTACGTTTAAATCTCACCTAACGCTTATGTATCCGACTATCGACCAATAGATCAGTGTGAGGAACACTATCGCACCACAGATAGCTCGCACTTTCCTCTGTTTCGAGGCATCGTGGAAGTTAGTGGCTCGATCGAAAGCGCGCAGCTGCGAGAGAACCACGCGAATCTTCCAGTTCCATAATGTCGTGAAAGAGTAGTCGACGAAGAAGCACAGGTAGATGAGGAACACCCTCATGAAGTTGAAGAACAAACCCTTCGTGTCTAACTCTTGGTGCATGAGCACGTAGATGTAGAGAAGTACGAGGGTGCATAGGTACACAGCCATGGAGGAAACGGTGAAGAAGACGTCGCGGAGTCTTCTTCTTTGCACGTTATCTTCGGTGACCACGTGAGAAGCGCAACCCAAGATACGAGCGATAATGAAAATGAAACGCATGTCTCCGACTAGCACCATTGTTTCGGTGAACCACCGTTCCTTTTCGAGTTTCAAATTCTATCCCTCGAGTGGGAATCGAAGTGCAAGTTTATATATTAAATTTTTAGAGAAGCACTCGATGATCTGGGAAATATATTCCACCTATTGAGAAACTTTTACGAGAAACACTCGAGAGCTACGGTTCACTGTAAGTGAAAGCAAAGTGGCGTGTGGAACGAGCGATTAATACTGTTTCGAAAGCTCGGTAAGGGCTCTTCGATGGTTTCTCCCGATCGGCGGATAACGCGTAGGCAAATAAAGCTGCCGTCAATGTCCGAGGGCTTAAATACACGCGTAATGGTATTACGCAGCATAAACACCTAAATTTGTTCAATGATTTGATGGAAAGATAGCAACGTATTGCTCGTCTACTCTGGGACACAACACTTACGATTAAAACATGGTTAATGATCGATAGCAAAAGCCAGTTAATTTATAATTACTACTTTGGAATACCTATAAGCATTAACGTTTATCGAACGCGAAGACGTTGAGTACGGAATAAAATTCGCTCGAAGTAGAAAATCATTCTCAAATCCAAGTCCAAAATTTTACTACTTAAATATAAGTATTTCTTTAACTTGCAATGGTGGGTACAGAATAAAATTCGCTCGAAGTAGAAAATCATTTGCAAATCCAAGGCCAAATGTTTCTATTTAGTTAGACATAAGAATTTCTTTAACTTGCAATGGTACTTCCGATAGGATGTAAGAATAAATGAAACTCTTGTAATTAAATCTATCTCTTTTACTTATTTATTGAAATCCACAGGTCGTTGCCAATGTTGACGTAAGAAGAACTTATAAGTTATCTTCGAGATTCTCTGAACACATTCTTCCATCGGGCATGTAATAGCTATATTCACATATTTTCTTACAAGACACGCGTATATAAAAGTTAGTAAGAAATCCGCGCTCGTGCATCTTAAAGCTATGTACATGCTTCGAAGCATACAAGATACTCGAGTTGCAAGCTGCCTCTCACTTTGTACATGATCACTAACAATCGTCGATCGCGTTATCGCAATGCTGAGATAATGAAGTCAAGATACTCGGTGATTCGAACGTAGACACCAGGGTAACCAGGTTCGGCGCACTTGTAGCCATAAGACACCACGCCTATCTGATAATATGTGCGCAGTTGAGGTAGCATGAGTGGTCCTCCACTGTCACCCTAAAACAATAGTAAAAATTAATAAAAGAAGCCCCCACTATAACCATCTTCACGTGACAGAGAAACATCTGCCCTCATAAATTGTAATAGATAAAGTGACTTGAAAATAAAAATCATTGTACGGTATGAATCGCCCTCGGAATTCTTACTTCACCCGTGATAAATGCACTGCTTACCTGGCAAGCATCCTTTTCACCGCGCGTGAATCCAGCGCACAGCACGCGATGATCGATGACCGCGGCATTGAAGTTAGAGTAAGCCTGCTGGCAAGCTTCATTACTGACCACGGGCACTTGTATCTCTAGGAGATCGTCACTGGATGGTCCCTCTGTGGAAGCAAGCGAAAACCGAGAGAAGCTTCCGTAAGACATTCTGCTCTGGGCAGAGAAATTCATTAGGATGACGAATAGAAATCACCACTCACTGACTCCAACTGCTCCCCAGCCAGCAATGAATGGGTAGGAACGGAAGAGGTCTTTGCTTCGAATGGGATCCTGCATCGGAAGGCAAATGGGGTATACGTGTTCTGAAAGGATGTAAAATTTCATTAAATACATTATATCGTATTCAGTTGCAGCATTTAACGCAGGAAATAATTGATTCTCGTCTGAACCCTTACCCGAGAATGGCACATCCTGAACCAGCCGAAGAACCGCGATGTCATTCACGAACGCTGCCGTACTGTAAGCAGGGTGCACGATCTTCTCCTCGATTTCCAACTGAACTGGGTAAGCCCCATCGTCGTCGCGCTTCAAATTCAAGTCCCCGATCCGAACAACGTACAGAGTATCGAGGGATGCACAGTGAGCAGCGGTCAAGACGTGCCTGGCGGATATCAGGGATCCTCCGCAACGCCATGCTGGTTGTGAAGGGTTGTTCCTGCTGCGATATCCTAGGGCGACGATCCAGGGCCAAGCACCTGAAGCACGACAGCTGTTGTACAGGGTGTTCGGCAACAGATAGTGGAAAAGGAAAAGATGGCTGATTGTACGTGACAAAGTAAGACGAAAATTAAAAGTAATGGAATTTTGATAGAAGCTTCGTTATTTAGTTATTAATATGTAAAGGTTTGGAGTCTGGAGCGCCTGAAACGCGGCAACCTGGTGTTCAGCGGTGCGCGTTGCGCGGTCAGTGAGGCCACGTATACCGCGCACCGCTGATCGCCCGGTTGCCGTGTTTCAGGCGCTCCTGGCCTGAGCATTTAAACATTAATAACTCAACATTCGTTACTCTCGAATTTTTATTCTGTTATTTTTGACCGACTTCAAAGAGGAGGAGGTTATAGATTCGACTCGTTTGTATTTTTTTTTTATGTTTGTCCCCGCATAACTCCTCAGCATATGGGACCGATTTTGATGATTTGTTTTTATCTGATAGTTGTGCCATCTTACACTGCATCAACATTAGCCTAATATTTTTCCAGGTCTTTTTAATAACAAAGACTATTGTCATCTAATTATTATTATTTTATGTACGTACGCGCATAACTCCTCAGCACGTTGCGTCAATATATATAAAACTAAAAAGTTAAAAATGACAAATATTTTAAAAAAATTAAAACCGACTTCAAGAAATTAAATTGCACTAAAAAGTAAAAAATAATTTTTCCCTTATTTAATCTACGACTCTCAATTTTTTTAAGTCGGTGCCTCATCATTTGCACTGTGTAAATCTAACGCCGACTTAAGAAGTATGAGAGTCGTAGATTAAATTAGGGAAAAAATTATTTTTTACTTTTTAGCGCAATTTTATTTTGTTGAAGGCGGTTTTAAATTTTTAAAAAAATTTTATCCCACGTAGAATCACTCGTTTCATTTTATACTATTTGTTGGCGAAGATACTGTGCATAATTTTCATATTCTGTCAACTCTATAACTCTATCGAAGGCAAGACTCATCACTTTTTAATTCACAAGTGTACACCCCACGGTTTGAAACGTCGCTTTTCATGACAAATAGCTTTCTTAAAAAAAAGAAATATGAAGCGTATTTGACGATAGTGGATACCTAGTTTGGATGGCACACCACCGACCACCTTTGTGTGGCTGGCGTTGCTGAAACCACAGTGTGGCGGAAGTAACGGTCCGTAGGGGTTGTTCTGCATCACTTCACGGCCCCTAGGAGGATTTGTGTTGTCCACGGGACAACACACGATCGGATTTCCGTCCTGATAGGAGCATAGAGATCGCCTGAGATAATCGCCAGCCGCGAGGCCATCCCTTTGCAAGAGATTCAGCAAGGGCTGGCAGCTTCTGATGTTCAGGCAAACGCCTCCCTCGGAGTTCGGGGTGGTACACGACGGACCTGAAATCATTTTAAGATAGTCTATTTTAAAATTACCAAGTTTATGCTGGAAGCAGGAATTTACTCGGAGAAGATTCTGTGAGTGAGGTATCTAAATATATCCAGCCATCGCGAAGCTGTTTAAATGGAAATTGCTAATTAAGCCTTCGTGAATACATTTTTCGAAGCTGTGTAAATGAACACGTCACACTTCACACGTCCAAGGATATTTATATGTGCGATAGATCGTGGTTCTACAATTTATCGTTTTAAAAATCTATTGTTACATAATGTTTACTTGTGTTACAGTAATATTAACCCTTCGTGGTCACACCTTTTTATAATGACAAATTGGTCACGCGGGATTCACTGTACCCCAGCGTCATTTTTTGAGTTACCATTCTCGTATTTTTGAATCTTTTAACTTTTCAGTGATAATTGTACATTCGTAATACTTATACAGTCATGGTCTAATAGTTTTTTTCTAGAAATGTAAGTCTTGTAGTTGAAAATGAGCGATTTTCCATCGTTGTGGGAAAATACCGATTTTTTTAATTTTTTATTATTATTATTTTTGCAATAAATTCGCTTTGGAAGATGTAAAGGTGCGACATTTCAAATAAAAAATGCTCTTGGGGTACAATACACCTTGTGTGACCACGAAGGGTTAAGCGATTAGTAAGCTGAGAAATTGTTTATAAGAATAATATTGATTCACTGTCGATGAAATACCCACGAGTGCTTGAGTTAGCAGATGCTAATCGTTCCATGAATAAGTTCAATTAATATCATTGAAGCTGGCTGGAAAAGCTAGAAAATCGTATTCGGAGGAAGTTGTTATTCAATAACTACTTAAGTAATAATGTGTAGTAATTTTTCAGCCATTAACAGACCGTTAGCAATTTTTCTTTTGATTACGAGCATCTGTGGCCTTAGACGAAACACGAGGATGTTAATTCTAAAGTGGAGCTATTAGCGGCAGTCTGCTTGTTTACCAGCATCTACTCGATTCTCAGAAAATACAAGGAAGTATGCACGGCATTTCTGCAGTACGCAATTTTTCATTTACAATCCAATCTGAAGTTAATATCCCCGCCTTGTCCTCTCGAAGGATTTCACTAATCGATGTGCCCCAGGCAATTGCACACAATCGAAAAACACTAAGCCAACGTTGCGAATTAATCAACTAATGGATGCACAATGGCCTCTCACTAGGCACCTTTTTAGTAAAACCGCCAAAGCGTTCGCAGTAATTTTCCATCTGCCGATTAAACCGATCCGCGAATCGCGAGGCAGAAATACAAGCCGCTTATGGATTTTAATTGCGACGGATCAAGTGAAGAAGTAAATTGCAATATAATAGCAGACCGTTAATTCCAAGATCAGGCGTGCAGAAAATCGTTTTCCACGCGATGGCGTGAAGTACTTAGGTTTCCTCGATAGTATCTCACTTAAAAATTGTTCAAAACCACGAATGGTATTTTAATTTCCATTCTACGTTACTGCGAGAATACGGTAGACTTGGGTAAATCCGTGGTACAGGTTATTCCGCGATACTTTTTCATTTATCTGTAACTCGAATTTGTCCGACTCAATTTAGATGGAACAAAAACTAACAGACAGCGTTGATCTTCTAGTTTATGTTGTGGTAAAATAATTAGTCAATTGAAGTTAGTGTGATAGAGTGAGAGAGCATTTTGTTCCAGCAGCGCATTATTCGTGAAATTTTTCGTGCTAGTGTGGACGATCGCTTGTTTGTGTATTATATGTGCTTTGGAAGATAAATGGAAAGTTCAAACTGCAGGTAAGTGATGGTAAAATGACACTTTAACAAGTCTTACTCTGAAAATTATCATACAATAAGGCATATTTTTGCTTGTGAAATTGACTAAATTCTTATTTTACGTGCGCCTGATACTGTGCTTCTGATTGCCCTGTTTGAGAAATTCTGATAGTCAATACCAGAAACGATGTTTCTTTACGTCTCAGACATCTAACGATCGTGAAACGATTGAGTATGCACAAAATAACAATAATATAAAATAATATAAAGTAATGTAAAATCATTTAAAATAATGTAAAATAATGTAAAATAATATAAACAAGTAGTTGGTGAACATATATAGGGCCAACAAGTACTATCACGGAGTAACCAGAGTATGTCATGACAACTTAATTTTGTATATTTTCAATTAAATATACTTAGAAAAATTCTGTTAACCTATTACTTGTTTCTCTGATGTCTGACCTATCATTATATCCTAGACTTACTTTCAGAATATATAAATATTAGCAGTTATTAGACAAATTCTAAAACTCTCACGGATTTACCCGAGTTTACCCTATCTGCATCTCGAGATAAACCCCTAAACAGTCGCGCACCGAGTTCAACGGATAAAAGTATTTTTAATTGAAATTCCAGAAAATTCAGTAAGTAATTATGAAAATTGTTTTAAAAAATAAAGTCGCGTCTTCTTTTCTTTTTGCAAAGCCACTTCTATGGGTAGATGCTAGAGCCTCTTGGCTTCCTCTGGTTGCCGCATTATCCCCGAACAAGCAAGGAAGCTCATAAGTAACTAGTCATCTAGTAAATTTTTATTCCATCGCAGACTCGTACTGCCCTCCTTAGTTAAACTGTCCTATCTAGCATTTCTTCATTTTTTGAGATATGTTGAAATATTTGAAGTTCCACACGTCTTTTACCTTTTAAGTAAAGTTAGAAAACTCTACCTGCTTCGTAAAGATTTATAAACAGTTTAATGTATTTAACCTAACTTCTTTTAAAATGGTTAAAATATCTTATCTAAAATAATTAATTAATTGGCACGTTAATAAAACATTCCCTACCGGTACACCTATTACAAAAAATTCTATTAGGCTATTACAAAATAATGAAAACATGTTTTAAGTTGAATGAAGGAAAATAAGTATCGTACAAAGTAAATAATAAAACCTCAGTTCTGTCGGTTGTTTCAAAATTCTAGATAGGACATTTTAACTAAAGAGGGCAGCTTAAGCGTGCATACGTAAATAACTCGCGATCATTCTTATAAACGACCAGATGTGCGGCGCGGTGATCTACGATGGACCCGCGATCGATCCTAATCTGCTGCCACCTTGACCCAAGCAGCATTGACATTACTCGACCTCCTCAGCTGCGCAGAGTCCGTGAGCATACTTCACTGTGTCATCTCGGAGGCCCGGACCTTGATCGTATTCGGACGATCGTACGTCAGAGATCGCTCAAGGTTTCCAAGAACCGAGCTCCAGCTCAAGAGGATTCCCCGATCCTTTCTCTTCTCGCTTCGGCAAACAGACTGGAGACCAACTAGCATGGATTAGCGCTTTCGCACCACGATGATTTCAGAGACCTCAGGGCCGCGCCAGATCAAAAGACACGCGTCGATCACACACTGGGGCAACATTTGCAAAAGCGTGCGCTGAATTTCAACCGGAACTCGCGGGCACCTCTTGTGTCAATATCTCCCGCGTAGATATCGAATTGCAACGCGCTTCGCTTCATTCAACAATCGCGAATTCGACGCGAAGAGAATACGAACAGTGGTCGACCGCGTGAAAACGATTTTTCAAAGAGGATGGAGCAGAAACGAAGCTGTAGAAACTTTGCGAGCTATGGACATGATGATAATTTAAGCGGAATTGAAAACGCAAACCTTGGGCTGATACCACTTGGACCAGTGGATGCAGCAAGCCTATTAACGCCAAACACGTGAACAGCATCTTGGGTTTCTCGGCTGTCCTAGAATTATAAAGAATAATCATACAGCGAGATAAAACACGGAGCGTTTGTGGCAAACGCGTGAACTTAGAGTTCGGTGGCTCCTCTAAGATAAAAAGGAATTTTATGAATTAAAAGGAAATGAAAGAACGGTGAATATCGTTGAGAAGCGATCACAGATAGTGTGGCTAGATATTTCTGACACTTTACACTGAATTTATCAAATTATTCCCACTCGGAACCATGCGACAACAAGAATGGAACGCAGCTGGCTCTTTTTGCGTGGCACGTCACGTAAAAGTTTGATGTATTTTCGATTTAGTTGAATTATTCGGCGCTTGAAATCTTAATCGATCTGAAGAGAAATTCATTTCCATTCACTAAACTGTCCAAAACGATAAAACTTTCACGAACCTTATTCGAACGCGCTCGACGGTCAACTGAGAGTCGCGCGTCAACGGTACATAATTTTAAAGAAAACTTTGCAATTCCTCGCCTGTGATGCTTGACGCAAGCGCGGGAATTATCGTATTACGTTCGCCGAAGACTGACACATTTTTATCGCTTCGAACTAAACCGCTTCTCCGTTTCTCTTCGAAAAGAGGCGCTGCAATTTCACGCGCGTAACCAGGGCTTGAAAACTGTTAAAATATCGATTTCGGTTCTCCAAACGGTTATGAAGAACCTTTATCCTGAACAACTGTTACGAAGGACCGAAATTTCCAACTATTATCTCATTTCGGTTCCATAACTATTATTTTTTCGGTGCTATATCGGTTCCGAAACGTTTCTAGAATTCTTGTATCGAGTTTTCCCTAATTGATATCATTAATTATTGTAGTTGCAGATTACTGTATATGTGCATATTGTTTACAAAATCCTTCTAGGAAAAGGAGAAACATTTATACATATCATTGATTTCTACGAAAGCGTTGAAATAAATAAATCAGCTACATATTTTTTACATTCACACACACTATATTATTCAGAATAGGAAGTTAAAAGTTTCTCCTGTCTCTATAAGGATGTTCTAAAAAATATACAAGCTACAATAATTAATGATATCAATTCGGGAAAAGTCGATACAAGAATTGATTCTAGAAACGTATCGCAACCGATATAGTACCGAAAAAATAACGGTGATGGAACCGACATGAGGAGGGGAATAGGAACCGTAACCGAAACAGATAATAGTTGGAAATTTCGATTCTCCATAACAGTTATTTGGAATAAAGGTTTTCCATAACCGTTTCAATCAGAACCTTTTTATAACAGTTTTAAAGAGTTACCAATGTTCGGAACCGTCTCAAGTCCTGCGCATAACTCTTACCGCCAGCCTCCATCAATTATCCCGCCGCGCTATTTATCAAAAGATTCAAAACATCGTAATAAAGCTTATCGCGATTTGTCATAGGCAACACAGTTTGCATCTATAGCTTACAAAAAAAAAAACACGAGGACCGGGAATCTCGATTGATAAAGAATGATGTCAGTTTACTTGGAACAAGATTTTATTATCAGAATAAAAAACATGTTAAATACTATTAGGTACAGTATCGCTACATTTCATAGATTGCGAAATTTAAATTGCACTTCCCCGTTAAGACTGAACTTACGATGTCTTCGCAAACGTCCATTCGTATATCGTGAAATTTACGATTCTCGAAGTGATAAATCAGGCCCGAATGTTTGCCGGTGTTCTGCAATGGAAATTTTTTGCAAGATATATTGCAAATAATTGCAAATTAGTTAATAATATCCATATGCAATGAGATATGCGGAGACTTCAATGCCTTCGATCTGGCACAAGGGAGAGGTTCTGGTCCGTCAGGCGCGACATTGAAATCGTGGAAAGAGATGACGCAACGCTGCTGCCCGATGGTATTTCCCCGACAAATTGGGGTTTCCATAATTCGTATGGGATGTCGACCAAGCCATTAAACGCTTCCCGTGTATTATGTGGCCATTCGTGAAGATAACCCGAGCCGCTGTGAAATATTTCGAGTAATCGAGTATAATTAACTTCACAGTTTTGTATTATTCGCAGGAAGTCGAAGCTACACATAATAACTTAGTAGTAAAAACAGAGATACGCATACGGGGATATTTTTGACAATAGGTGTTACTTTTAAACGGAGTAATTACTTGACGCGCAGGACCGTTCTGCGCCGCAATAGATTTTCTTCTGCCGCGTACCAGTTATATAAGTTATCATATTGGAATCTTACAATTAGATACATACCCACGTGTGTAAAGTTGTGACTATAATGATTGATAATGTTAGAATCACGCAAACGAGGGAGATCTCAGCTGTTATCTGTTTTCCGTGATTAATGACTCCGCCACGGTTGCTGAAACATTCTTACTCGTCTGTAGGATGTGTCATTTCTTTCTTTCTTCACGCGAAGTGCTGATGCACGTTTAATTTCTAAGTTTTCTCAGTGAGAGGATGCTTTTAAATTTTTAGCAGTTTGTAATGGATTATTTGTAACGATGACAGAACTTTGATGACAAGCCTGACTTGTTTCTTAAGGGGGAATCCCTATTTAAGACGCTAAGAATATGGTGATTCTTGGGAATTTTTTTCTAAGAAACTGTCGAGCGGATCTTTTTCAAACTTTCAGGGTATTTTAGTTCACATTCAAACAATATAAAATAATTTTTACGTTACAAAGTGTTCGGTAGAAATGAAGATATTCGTTAGGACTCCACGGAGTTGCAAATTGGCGATTGTAATGGTGGCGCCATTTCTTCCCAGAAATATAAAAACAAGGATTTTCTTATTTCTAGTATAATTACATTGTCGATGAACCTAAGCCATTGATAAATAAATTGAATTGAACAACTCTTTCTCCATAAATAGTACGAAATATTTTCTGGCAGAATCGTAACTTTTTCTTTCAAGTCCCACCAATTTGCCAACTTTTAACTTTTTTTTTCATTTGTTAGGTTCATCGACAATGTAATTATACTAAAAATAAGAAAATCCTTGTTTTTTTTATTTCAGGGAAGAAATAGGGCCACCATTACAATCACCAATTTGCAACTCTGGCGCATCTATTGAATTACTATTATCATTAAAAAACAAAAGTGATTCAACATTTAGGGAAACCTGAATATAGTAAAAGATAGTATTGCGTTTGTAGAGTGTCTTTTTCTTACAAGACCCGGCAACGTGAAGAACAGTCCGTTGTCAAAGAAGAGCTTACTTCTGTCCGATGTTATAATTCAGAAAGAGGTTCTTTCCTAGCCGGAAAATAAAATATAAAATATAAAATATAAATCGTTCTCCTTGTTTAATAACCCATTTCCAATAGCATCAACATTGGATCTTTGTAAAAAATTTTATAAACAATGAAAGACAATTTTATTCCGTAAAAGTGCGGGGAAAAATTGATTCCTGTGTAACTTTCACAATTTTTGTTTAAATCCGTCAGTCAAATTCCATGTTGTAGATTTTGATGTAGAAATTACTCACCCCAAAGCATTTTGCTCTCAGATGATTGGTTCACCTGATACTACGTACACCGACTACACCTGCGCACTACGCAGGACCATTTTCAGCACTTAATAATGTGAACAAATTTGAACATTCCGACATATTTTTTTGGCAAATATTCGGAAACGCGTCCACAATAAAGTGTGAAAAGTACGTGTATAACGATAACTTGGTACCTAAGCAATCCGACACAAAAGAAACCATCAATTTTACGTGTCCGATAGTCCTGTTACCCCCTTAATGGTCAAAGTATTAAAAGGTCTGAGTTTCTTTTAAATTATTTTGGAGATTTTCTAGAGATATTCACGATAAATGCTACCAAATCCGCTGGTGCTTGGGAGTGGAATTCGGTAATGTTATAATAAAAGGAATGCAAATTAAAGGCAACTTTAAGTCTTGCTGTAACAGCATTTATTTACACTTGAAATATGTATATCTGAATATTATACAGTTGGTGTATAATCATGTAATAAATGGTCATCCGATCTACAACTGCAATGTCGTAAAATATCATAGCAATGTACATGTCGAGTTGTATGCTATGCTCCGAAGTAATACTGCGCATCTCAGTTACTCTGTTCTCTTCTCATTTAAGTAATTTCACTGGGTACTCATTCATGCCTAGCATCTTCTCAAATTTGACTTATACCGCTAGCAACAGTACAAGTGGAAAGGCAATTTATATCTCCCTAATCAATTACTTCTTACATTCTATTCGTGAAACGCAATTATTGCAATGGATGCCTAATTATGCCATCTGAAGTAATAAGTTCGTGGTAAGCGTTTAATGGGAACTCATAGAAATCTGTACCTACTATACAGACTAATATGTTTGTTCGCATATTTATGTACACTATTGAGAAATTTCTCTGAGTATATCGATTTTCATTATTACAGAAGTATTTTCTCATTTATATGTGTTTGTATGGGTGGTCATACAATATCGAAGCATGTGTCACCTATAATGGAATAGGGATTTCCTATATTTAATGTTCCCTTTATTTTGGTACGAGTGTCTATTATTCGTGTGGCATGAAATTATAAATAAATCCGCGATACGGTTTAATCTGGAAAGAGAAATAAATAAATTATTAAATGCTTTAGTTTCCTTTTTTTAAATAGAAACAAGCAGAACTCAATCCCCTATTTAACAAGAAGCAGAAAGTGAAAGTTCGAAAACAAGTCTTTGTAAATTTACTTGCAAGTAACATTTCGAAAATCGTGCTTTTCATCCCAATGGTATTGTGCTTCCAAATCTTCCAGTATTCTTCTAAAAACAAAAAGTCGAATCATGTTAAAGAAATTAAAAACGAAATGCCACAGGAATTATTGGGAGAGAATAAGTAATCGAGTTTCGTAGTATTCTTTCGTCGAGGTATTCGCTCATGAACATATAAATGAGAAATTTGCTTTATTTCTTGTCAAAAAATTTAGTTTCCATTTTCTTGTGCATTAATGTATAATCGAAAGATTTAAAATTCTTATGCGCACCCTTTACTAAACTAGTTCAAGTAAAATTTCCTAATGAAAGCTAGCATTAAATTGTACATGCTTCTGCATAAATTCCAAAGTCTGTATAACTAGTAAATTAGTATGTACTAATAATTAGTAGACTGTTAGTCGTTTAAAAAGATTAAAACCCTATATTAATATTTCACTACTCTTTAGAGTCTGAAAAAATAAGACTTTATTTATTGGAAATAAAAAAATTAATATTATTTCTGTTTATTCTTCGTAACGATGTTATTTCTTAGTATGTCGTCATTCTTATTTAACTGTGTATGTTACGTAAATGTATCTATTTCATTTATTGCTTGTTATTTTATACATATTATCCGTCCACTGGATAATATCTCCTGAAAAATTAAAAATATCCATTTTATATTATTACGATGCTTCGTAAAATTGAACTTTTAAAATCTATAAATTCATCAAAATCGTCTCTAATCCGTGAATGTACTTTGCTATTTTCTTGCTAGCGATAGATAGACGGAATATCTATTGTTCCAATTACCTGTAACTTTTTGATCCCAATCGTCGTTTTCTCATATAAAACATTACTATTCCTCCAATGACCCCCACCATTGTCATCGAGATAGTGGTGGCTACAACTGAATAGATAACAGATTCTAAGTAGAAACTAATGTACACGTCCGACAAGGAAAGTCAACACGAGATAACCATTACTTACATATCATTCGATACGCGATGATTGTGATTTCTTGCTGATGCTTCTTCAGGCATTTAGTTACATGGGACAAAGTGCCATTTACTGCGGGGCACTCCAGCTCAAGTATTTTACAAAATAAGGGGAACAAGTCTAAATTGTTAAAGGGTTCCAATTTACACTTGGGCACGAATGCAGGACCCTTTGCGAAGAAAAACGGATGCATTTCTACCGCAGCATTGTCGTATCCGTGCAGGCCAAACTCCGAATCGCTGTTCACTGGAAGTAAACACACAATAAATTTCATACTCGAGTCGATAATACATCGTTCAAGTTACACGAGATTACCTGTAATATTGAATTTCTTTTTATAGTATTCCACCGTGTCAAGGAGATTCTGAAACGCGTATCCAACTTCAGCAATAACAAAAATGGGACCAACTCGTGTATTGTTTCCATAATGATACTTCCGAGGAATCTCCTCCCTCTTGTAAACTTTGAACGTCATTGTCTTCTTTGCCGCTTGTTTCAACGCATCGTAAATTACTTCTTCTTTGCCTACGAAGCAGAGTGTAATTTTTTGGATATGTTTCATAAATAATTTAAAGAGACTTAACGAGATTGTACAGGGCATTAACGTACCTGGATTAGGGAAGATATGTAATCCAGGTGAAGTACCCACAAATTTGTAGTCAGAACTGTTAATATATTTTGTCAGATCTATTATCCTATCTAACTTAACAGACGCCATTCCATGATCACTTAAATGAATGATATTGAGATCGTGTAAACCATTGTATTCTATTTTATTGTGCAAATACTTTGTTATGTTATCTAACTTCCTGAGAATATCGTCAAATTCGGGACTATTTATTCCGAACGCGTGACCATGATAATCTGGCTCTTCGATATATACTATTCCAAAGTTTATTGGATGCGTGGGGTGCACAAACCATGATATCATATCGTCTATTCTATCTTCCCAAGGTACAGTCTCGTTAAAATTCTAAAAGGAGAAACGCTATATAATTTAAACTAAGAGGGATTATTCCCACTATTTTATCAGATCACAACTGATCGTATTATCTACAATTCAACGATAAACAAATACCTGAGAGAACGTAGGGGTAATTCCTTGGTATTCGTATATTCCACCAGGCCACATCATCGTACCGCTTCGTCTTTGAGTACCTCCTCTCTCGTTAACAGTCTACAGAACGTGAAAGAATTTTATGTAAAGCGTGCGCAGACACATTCTTATACAACGATGCCAATCATCCCTCACATACCCAGATGGGAAGAACTCTATTATCGTAATGATACAGATTATACGAGTATTTTGTTGTGTTCCCAGAGGCAGGATCGTAAAATTCATTATCTACAACGCCATGCGTCTCGGCGTACAATCCTGTGGCCATAGTGTGATGATTAGGGAACGTCTTTGTGACAAAAACATTCATCATGTAATCTGTGTATGTGCCTTCGGGTTTCAGTTTATTCATAAAGGGTGTCAGGTTTCTATTAAAGTAGTCATATCTGTAAAGCACAAAACGGATTGACATATATTCTACAGAGTTGAGAGAAATCAATAGTTGCAAGCTGTACCTGAACGCATCGTACGAGACCACCAATAGCTTCGGATGTTGCGATATCAGCAGTCCGTCTTTGACGTTAAGTAGCACGACGAACATCAAACTGAACACGATTATGGAATTCATGATGTTTGTATTGTGCTTGATTATCTCGAGCCGCGACAGGAAGAAACGCTATCCTCATCAGTGCATAGTGATCGCGCTAGTTGCTCGATGGTTTTAAAACCATCTCAGTCATGAGTCTGCCTTTATCTAAATTGACAGATAAAAATGCAAGTACAGTGATGACAGTCGCAATCAGAGTTTATTCTTCTCCTTTTATCAAAGCTCTTTAGAAATACAATTTCAAATCACGCGCACAGTCTCATTGCCTCAGATTCGGTCACCACTTAAAAACTTCCTCGAGTTACTGCAACTACAGATACATCTTAGTCGCGCAGGACAAAAATTAGAAACGTCTGCCAATTCTTTTCTACCACAATCTACCGCTGTCACACAAATACTCGGTATCTCTTCATTTCTCACAAACCATAGAGCTGCATAATGCCACGGAGTAATGATTGACAACTACCCTTTCTGCTGCACACGTAGCCCAGCCATGTGAGAGCCATCGGGGGCCATGACCAATAAACGAAGTGGAGGCAATCAGTTGGAAAGGTCAACAGAAAAGAATTTTTCTAAGCCTCTCGATTATACGTTATTGCTTACGCGCAAATAAGCCGCACGCGAGAATTGCAGGCGGAAGAGGAGTTACCTTCAATTATTCTGCATAGTCGAAAGGGTAATGATTCTCTTTTCTGCTCGAAACGTTGGCGAGCTTGGCTGACTGTACGCAAGCGTGCCGTGCCACACTGCAGTAGAAGTGCACTGGCATGGCATGCACTTGCATGCACCGGAGTGCACGCGAGTGTGCGATTTGACGGACGCCTGGCATTCGAGCGCGATGAGTTGCATTTAATATCTCGGCGGCTCTGCGACGAAGGGCCTCATTCCTTCCCATTGCCCTTCGCACGTGTCACGTGGAATTAAATACTGATATCTGAACGCCTATATCAGTTAGATGACGGCGATACGCCGTGTGTTAACAGGTCATGGGGGCCTGTTTCGGCCGCTGCATTTCCAAAGTCACAGACTCCTTGTCATACAGGTTAGCGACACGCTTCTGGTTTCCAAATTTAAAAATCTATATCTTCTGTAACACTGCCGCCACTCTTCGCCCCCGCATCTTCTTACCTTCGACAGACCCTTCGCGTAGACTCCCATGTATGATCTCCCCTGTTGCGTTGCGGCACAACCCCCTTGTTTTCTCACACAGTCTACATTTGAATTTAAGGTTTTACCAAAGGCACACCAGTATGTCTTTCCAAGGAGACGAACAAGTTGAGGTACACAGGATTTTGTAACAGCGTCGCTGTTTGTTTGCTTTTAAGTATGGTAAAGGATAATTGAAACATATCAGTTTGTTTGTAGTTTATCGATGACAAAGGAGATGCAGACCAATCTAGAGGATCAAAAACGTAAGGGATTGTATTGAGCTTTAAGGCAGTGTTTCATTTTTATTGTATTAATCGTACGCTTCATTGTTATGCTCCCCGGATAGCCTGTTATCGTTTCTCTCCTTAAATCGTTTCAAGGTAATTGGACTAGATCATTAAGATCGTTGTATATTTTACTCGGAACAGTAAGTCTACGTACTTAATCTGTTACTGATTGCGTTGGTATTATATAAGATTCTTTATTGATACAGTTGCATGAAGTTTTTTTAAGTCGGGAAATCATACTTTGATTTTCGAAGAGCGTTTATTTACGTTCGCAATTATATTTGCAGAAGAAACACGGAGTTCCTGTAACCTTGGAATTGTTAGAAGACGGAGCATGGTCAAAGGGCACTAACAAATATGCCAGATTAAATTCTAGGAACAATGCTTCTACGAGGTATAATGCAGTATATTTATAACTGCTGATTATGTAACAAGAGGAATACATTAAAACAATGTTTCAGCTCTGGACTGGATACTTCGCTTCAAGTTCTTGACGCAAGAACATTAATGAAACAACAAGCCTGTGTATCTTCTACTCCTGGGTCCTCGTTAGATCTGGAATGGGAACACGAAGGTAAAGAGACTTTTATTAGCGCATGCTAAGAATTTGTGTGCGCCGACGATACACGAGAGTATTATTGATTCAGGAATGCCTGTGCCAGCTGTGGACGACGATAATGTCGAATGCACAGATGGTTCTATGACGCATACATCGATTAACAATAGTCAGCCCTCTAGTTTGACGGCATCTCCTTGGTCTAGGGTGTCCACGCCGAATAGTTTAGAATGGGATCCGGTTGAGGCGGATATGGTATGTGTCGATTTAGAGACTGAACAGCTTTTGACTGAGATAGAAAGATTAACGGATAGAGCGTTAAAAGAGACAGGTGAATGGACTAGTACTAGCTGATAAATAATGTATTTATGATTCACAGGATTGTTTGTATTTTTGTATTATAAAGAAAGGGTACACAACAGAATTAACAAATATGAGATAATTTTAGAGGATGGAAAAAAAAGAGATTCTACTGTTTCAATATTTGTGTCGTTGGAACAATATGAAGATATATTTCTGTTGTTTCAAGGAATATACACGTACATGTATAATCTAGTATAATTAAAACAGAATTTTAATAGGAAGATATATTATTGGCACTATATTTCACTAGTTTATTGTAAAACATGAATGCCAATGATTGAAACAAAGGTGAAGTTCGTTTATTGTTGCGCGACTGTATGAGCCTCGCTCAAGTGAATGGAAAGATATGCTTTTCTGTCAGAGATTCAAACAAGTTCACTCTTCTTCTTTTTCTTTCAATGCGTTTCTTGTGCCGCATTAATTGTGTTGTCAAAAAACTTTACAAGTAAAGCTAGAATTTTAATCCTCATTTCATACTACTTTCACGAGACAATAACATTCTTCCTATTAATAATCTTTACATTCTACTTTATGAATCTCAATTTTTTTATCTAGTTTCGAAACGTGTACTTTTCTTTGCGGATACAGGTTCCAAATTTCATCTTTACTTACCATGAACAATTACTGATCTCACCGGTTTTTTTTGTTTCTTTTTTTTTTAATATAAATATTATTACATAGTGTCATAACATACTACTTTAACCTTTTGAAGCACGCATAGATTATGTAAGTACGATAAACCTTCATTCAGGTTTCTTTCTTAACGATCGGAATGTCTGTGCAAGTAGCATGAAAGACTATATAAATGGCCAATTGTGCTTCAAATGGTTGAACGATGCATATCATGTATGCAACGGTATATAAATCCTTGTGTTTGTAATTCAACGTAGATAGAGAGAATGAAATTAAATGCAGAAATTGAAATGTGAAGTACACCAGGTGCTATAAACGCAATATATTTTTTGCAAGTGGAATAAAAAACAGCTTTCTCCCGGGAAAATCAATTTCTTTCTGATGCTTAGTGTATCTTAAATTAGCTGTATTTTATACAAGAGGGACTATCGCATAGTCTGCATAAGTCTAGTCATGATAAAATTTTAAGAGTCTTCGGGAGATTGACAGAGGAAAGAGAGGGCGAGGTGGTGCTGGTATAATATTAATGTTGATACATACTTGAGTGTACAAAAACATATTTCTACTGAAGTTAAATTATTACAGAAAAAGAAATAATTAGGTTACAATTCTAGGTAGACTGTGTCATTACCGAAGTGAATGAATTTTAAACCGAGAGTAGGCTGCCTTAGAATGGATAAAATATACAATTCGTAACTGCTAATAATGCTACTTTAAATTTCGATTTCATTGCATTTGCTGGTACGCTACATTACAATTGCATAAACAATCTAATATCATTAGCCTCTGGATAATTTACGAGCGAATCAAAATCTATACAGCAATAGTACAGGTAGCGATAAGATTAATGATAATGAGAACAATAATGATGTTGCAGTACGTTATTTAATAACGCAGTGCCATGGCTATATGCGTGCACACGATAGGTTGCGTCTCTGGTTATAACTTATCACAATTTGGGGAAACTAATTCAGATTCTTTGGGAGCGCTGAAGGTGAAGCTTTATATTGAATTGCATGTTAAACGCACAGAGGTATTAGTTGCGCGAGACATATGTGGATTAACATTGATGTCTAAGTTAATAATCTTAAGAACGAAGTGTGCCCGATGTACGAATATGGGCGAATTCCACTTACGCCCAAATCGCCCGTGATTTTCATTAAGCTAGGTTTTCCTGTACGCGACTGAACGCAACGTCAAGAATTTCAAAGTCGATTTTCTCGAAAATGAAGCGCTATAACAAAAAATTTTATTCCTTTTTCTCGACTTATTTACAAGTTATACATCAAAAAGAAAGAGTAACTTTTTTCATATCACGCCTCATTTTCGAGAAAATCGACTTTGAAATTCTTGACGTTGCGTTTAGTCGCGTACAGAAAAACCTATAGCTTAATGAGAATCACGGACGATTTGGGCGTAAATAGAATTCGCCCTAAGTAGCTTCATGTATATTGTTTAGTATGCGAAAGGTTGGAGAAATGCTTGAAAGAACAAAAAAAAAGAAGAATTATAAAACACTTGCAATCTGTTTCTATGGTGAAACGATGAATATGATATTTATATAACAGTTAATTAAAGTTGATACATTGATGATTCTATAGTGTAATAAACAGTATTAGCAAGAAACTTATGAAATTCAAGCTAAGAACGCTTTTCCATACGAAATGTGTTTATCGACTGGTCATTTCATTCCTTTAGTCAAGTCTCTAGTTGAAAAGTGAGTAATAACGAGAAGAGAATGCTTTTTCATATTTATTCCTAGTTAGTAGCGTATAAAGTGTCCAAAAAGCATTTTATTTCAAAATTTTAAGTGCTCTAAGATAATAGGGACCAAAAGTGTTTTCAGTATTAAGTATCCCCACAGCTATGTACTATTTTCTACCAAAATGATTAATTTTTGTATTACGATTACATTTGTACATTTAACGTGGCTTGATCGAGCAGCTATTTTAAATTAATCGCAGGGTTGATTTGTATTTGTCGGCTCGAGATATCTAGTGGCATTGTATGCACGTACTTCGTGTATAAGGATAATTTATAATTATTGCGTCAATCTTGAAATTGTGAACAAAATTTATCATTGTTGGCTTTAAGAATATCTTTATCTACGCTTAGTATAATAATCTAAAACGTTCATTGTCATATTGCGATATTGTAAAGAGAACAGCGCTATTCACTATTCGCTTGCATATCGAATAGAATTATTATCGTTGTACGAATATCATTTTATTCAGCTACAATTTTCTGTACGACTATACACACAGCAGTGAATGCAATAAATGGCGTGGATTTTATTTACCGATTTCCAATAAATTAAAAATGATTTCTCTGTCCGTGAAGTATCGCACGTTTCGTTGTGTAAACTCTTATTTGCAAATCGATTGAAAGACGAATGAACACTTGAAAAGGATCATATCATATCGATCTAACATTCGAACGTAAAGTTAAATGTGAAAGTGAATAAAGCTATCGTATATGTATATGTTATTACATATATGTTATTCTATAATAATAGATGTTAAAAACCAATGTGTTTATATGCTTTAATAAATAGTTACTTTATTATATTTCTATGTACATATGTGCAAGAACTAATAGAAAAGGGAGAATTGTATTTTGTTCCCAGGCATCCTTTTACATTTTTCATTAAGTACAAATGCACGCAGAATGTGCATAGATAGACTGGCAAAACGTTGTACATAGACGTAGCAAAATGAATGGATTCGAAATTATTTATAGACTGTACAAGGTCGACATTTTATGAACATGATATTTTAATGATTGTTCTTCAAATTTCATTCATATAATACGATCAGAAAGTACAGAATAAATTGGTGGTATATTTGTACTGCAATTAGAAGTATTTTTTTTTTAAACTGGTATATTTCTTGCTTTTCATATGTGCACAGTTGCGTGAAATACAACGTAGTGAATAGTTCGTGTAGCTAATGTTAAATTTTTATATGTTATATACAATTCTTCTAACATACGAATTATCTACAATTACATAAACAACAAAGGAAAAATTACATAACTGCAATTCGAAACCATAGCGAGGATTCGTAGTTCTAGGGAAGCTGCGAGCTCCATCGCGAAATAGATTTAGTTGAAAAATATTTGGCAAACACTTTTTACAAACATAGCATGATTTCTGCGAAAGTAACACGATTAGTTATTCTCGAGTAATTTGTGTGCAGCTATAAAGTAAAGATTAATTGGAAAAGTTATCAACTACGATTGATGTATACATAGGGTAAATGCAATCAGTAATTTCTTCGATACTAAAGATTAACGTAGCGAGTATAGATTTAATATGAGTTAAAAAAAAAGGACTAGTAAATACAGCCGATCAAGAAACATACTTAACAAATCGATTTAGAATTTCACTGCTTTCGCGCCTATTAGAAACAAAGTATTTTTTACGATAAAATGAAGAGTTCGCTGTACGAGTGACGTAGATATGTACTAAGGTGGGAATTATCAGTGCAGCCGTGTCTGCCATGCACATTTATGGTGTCCCTTTCTCATGAGAAACAGATTATTTCTAACATATATAAATCCGTTACTTTCTCTATGTTTAAAAATGCTAAATAAAACGTGTATAAAATTTACTTCGTCTCGTTAACATACTTACAATAATAACTTTCGGTACATTTAGAATAATTTAAACAAGAAACAGCCGCCGCAGGACAAGTAGAATTATCGCCGATACTAAAGAAGCAATAAGAATGCTCCAAAATAGATCATTAGAGGATGACATTGTCTCTACTTGTTGGTTTATTATTACGTCTGATTGTTGCCGATCTTGGTTCTCGGCCGGAGCCGTCTCAACGTTACGTTGCCTAAGTTCATTCTCTGAAATACCATCTGCGCTGACTGCGAACGGCGTGTCCGATGTAGGAGACTCATCAGCCTATAAATATGTTTCCTTGAAATGCCTGACATAGATTATCGACATTCCGCACAACGCTGTTGCGAACTATACCTTTAAAGCGATTGTATTCAACATAGTTTGCTCCTCCTCTGTGATAGGTTTCCTAGTAGTGGTTTTCGACAGCAGATCAACGACTCTCCCGCAGGTGTCGCACTGCCAGTTCAATGATCTATATCAAAATAATTTTTATAAATACGTTGCACAAAATTAACAAAAGTTAAACATAGATATCTCTGTCGAAAAATTGGCGCCGGTTACTTTTTTGCAAGTTTCTGCCTTTCTTCTCTACTATAATCCAGCGAACCGATCGTTCCATTCCCTGGCGTTGGCATAAAAGCAATTAAAGCCAATAACGCTGTCCTGATGCTCCACGAAGGCTGCCATGTTTCGGGATGGTGGCCAGAAATACTGAGGCATATCTTTTTGTTGATTTCAAAGCGACCGTTCGGCTATAAAAAGTATGCATTTAGTGTAGCTACTTGGCATTGCGTGTAATTACTGAAAGCGAAGAATATATTTGACAATGGGTGCGTTCAGCGCAACCAACCATCGGGAATTGATCAGTGAACAGCCATCGTTCCGCTCAGTTCCGCTGAACAACATTTGGGAGGGTGGGGATATTTTAGCAGTTCCCAACATGTTGAGTAAAGCGAGCGGAGTTTAACTCCGCTCGAAAAAATGGCGACCGCTCACTGAACGTGTTGGAAAGAGCGCAACTGAGCGCTAGCGTTCAGCGAAAGATCAGTGAGCGCTAGTGAGCGGTTGGCCAACAGTTGGTTGCGCTAAACGCACCCATTAGAGTCGCTTACTGTCAACAGTATAATGTTCGGAGGTTTCATAGGATATTCAGGTGGCAACAAGATCCTGCCATGGTAAACACCACCCTCGAAGTCCGTCGACGGTGGTCCTTGTACCGTAAAATGCCATTCGAAGAGATTATCTTCCAAAGGAGCCGCATAATATTCCTCCGTAGCCTCGTGAAGCTCCTGGGCTTCCCTCATCAATCTCTTCACAGCTGAAATTTAATTTTCTACGTTACGCAGCGCTATTAACGCGTAGCTTAACATTGCCTCGTAACAAGTAGTTAAGCATAATTGCAGGCATTAATATGTCATAGAATAATGTCTACTACTCGTTAGCTATAGCTACTATAGTATTCCAGAGCCATTTTATCTTACAAAATGATCTGTTCGGTATCCCTTAAGTGTTACATATCGAAGATAAAATATCAGTGGCAAATGTCAGAAGATAAGGCGAGATTCATTCTTGGAGATAATGCCTCTCTGTACATTGAGAACGAGGGAAAGAAATACGTTTGCTAGTTACGAAGGCGAAGTTTCGACTACTAATGGAATTCGGTTTTCTCGGCAACTTACCTGGACTCTTGGCATTATATTTCCCTTCGAATGACATTTTCAAGAGAGTTGCGTGCCGAGGGCGACGTTAAAAAGGTGGAATAAAAATAGTATGCGAGCTGAGTGCGATCTGACTTGTCAGACGGCCTCGATGCATCGACGTGTCCACTTGCTATGCATTCTTCACATTTTCCTCCTCCGATCACCCTAATCATCCAAATAGGAATCGCGCTTCCCGCGGCGGTAACGACACAACGACGGCGATGTAAATTTTGACGTGGCCTAATAGGAGCGGCGGGTACAATCGCATAAAAAATAATGTGAAAGTAGCCGCGCTTATCGTGTGCTCGCGCGCGCGCGCGACTCAGTGCGGTCGTTTGAAGTTTGCCCAGTGAATGTGTGTTACTGCAGACGAGGTATAGGATAGACTATACATCTTATGGGATTTCGTGTCGCATCTGGTCGCACCATGTCGCACGAACTGGAATACCGAAGTTGTGAGAGATCACTCTACGTGAAAACATGCACCTGAAGGACGGAGCATTAGGGTAGATTCTACGATGCGGGGTTTGAAGCTAAATACGGAAGGGGTATCGCCTGTTTGCGCCATTTTGGTAGGGGCCACTGGTGGTGTCATCTGTTATACCGCGGTAAATTGTAAAACTACAAGCTTCAATTACACAAATTTTAAATTGAAAACGTGAAAGCCGTAGCTTACATATACGAAACGTAAGATATTGGGTGAATAAAAATACAATATATTTAATTTCCAGAAGATATAACAAGTTTATTGTATAATTGTCGTTTTTTTTCACAAATGTAATGGTATCGCAACGCAATAATTGTATATAGTACTGGATCCTGCCTTGGGCAACGCTGGTCTATTTTATGCCTCGTCTATGGTCGAGGATTAAGTTGTGTTATCTATTTACGATCGATGAATTGTAAATTGTAAGGTTTTTTTTGCCACTTCTTCGCTGCGGATGATATTACTCCGATAGAAATGTCACTTGATCATTTTCAAACGCGAGCCTTTCGCGTACACGCAATACAGAATACACGGAATTTACATGTTTCTTTACATTTTCGTTGAATTCGGACTAGCGGACCATTTTATTGACACTGATGACACATGCGTGGGAGATATAACCTCAAAGAATTTTAATGAAATACATGGGGTAGTTCGTTGATCATTTCCAAATCGATTATAATCTCCCCGCGTGAAATGATGTGAAGCACATAATGACGTGTCAGGATTGCGTAACTTTATCGTGGATCATAATTTTTTCTGCCGACTCTGTATTACGATAAAGTTAGTGCACCTGCCACGGCTGCGGAGCGAGGTTAATGTCTACGTGTCATATTCAGGTAGAAATTTTTTTATAACAGAATGTAATTTTTTACTATGAATCTTTAATCCTGTATATATATATATACGTTCTATAATAATTTATGTAAATAGATAGACAATCTTTTATGTGAATAAACATTGTAGTTAAATCGGATAAATAAAACCTGCACTTACCTTATAATCTTGTAAAAAGAAGAAAATTGTCTAAAGCACAATTATCAATGACAAATATTTTGTAGTTCGTTAGAATTGCTTGTTAGCATTCGCAAGCGCATTAGCATGCCTCTGAAGCTATGATATTGGCTAACATATTAATTATTTCTGATAAAATAGAGGTATGATATTTGTAAGACTCTTAATATTAAAAATTAACAATTAGAACAGCACGCAAAAACAATGGCAAGCAAACCCTGGAATGTACTGGTGACGGGAGGTGCTGGTTACATTGGTTCTCACACTGTGTTGGAACTAGTCCAGGCAGGTTTTATGGTGGTGGTAATAGACAGCCTTAGTAATGCTTATAAAGGTGAGGAGTAACAAAACACATTGCTGGAGAACACTTGTGTTCCAACTTGGCGCTGTAAAGCAAGCACAGAATTATGCATTGAAAAGTTAACTCATTAAGCTAATACACACGATGTATATATATCTTAATAATTCAAGTCTTCGTTACAAAAGAGGGCTGATTAACATAACAGCAGGTATCACTATTTGTGTTTCTCTCTTTTGCACGTAGGAAACAATGATGCGAAACCGGTATGTTTGTTGAGGGTAGAAAAATTGATAGATAAGGAAATTTCATTTATCCAATGCGATATAACGAATATCAACAAAGTGAGAGATGTATTTAAAAAGGTATAATTGAACATTTTACTCGAGATTCCTTAAAGTATGCGACTCTAACGAATGAATTGTTATATTTCAGCATACTTTTCATTGCGTCATTCATTTTGCTGCGTTGAAAGCTGTGGGCGAGTCCTGTGAGAAGCCATTAGAATACTATAAAACAAATGTTACTGGAACTCTAAATTTGTTGGAAGTTATGAGAGAGTATAATGTAAAGAATTTTATTTATTCGAGTAGTGCCACTGTTTATGGCACTCCTGAAAAGCTTCCGTTAGATGAAAGCATGAAGACTGGTGACTGCACTAATCCTTATGGGAAAACGAAATTCATGGTCGAAGAAATTCTAAAAGATTTATGCGCTTCGGACAATGTACCGTCTGTTATTTTATTTATTGTTTAAATTACGATTGAGTAATTGCTACAAGGCTGCTGCTTTTAGGCGTGGTCTATAATATCTCTAAGATACTTTAATCCAGTCGGAGCTCATCCTTCCGGACAGATTGGAGAAGATCCCAATGGAGTACCGAATAATTTAATGCCTTACATTGCTCAAGTAGCTGTTGGAAAGAGGAAAATGCTATATATTTATGGTAATGATTACGATACTCCTGATGGGACAGGTGAGTAGCGTAACAAACTCATTTTTCCGAGACGAGAAACGATTTAGAGATAGCACAAAAATTGTTGTACACTTCGCAGGTGTGCGCGATTATATTCATATAATGGACTTGGCGGCGGGTCACGTGAAAGCAATGGTTTACCAAAAAACTTCGAATTCAACTGGATTCAAAGCAATAAATTTGGGCACTGGCAAGGGTTATTCGGTGCTTGAAGTTGTGCAAGCCTTTGAAAAGGCATCAGGACGAAGAATCGAATGTAAAATAGTTGAACGTAGACCAGGGGACATATCCGCTAGTTACGCAGACGCTAGTTTAGCTAATAAGGAATTAGGTTGGCGAGCCACCAGAGATATAAGTGATATGTGTAAGTTATTTCGCGAACGATTTCGCGAGCAATACTTCTCTAGAATTTATACTTTCAATTGGTACAATTGAAACTTTTAATACAATTAATATTTCGTATCTAATTTACAATTTTTAACAGGCGACGATGCGTGGAAGTGGCAAGAAAATAATCCAAACGGTTACAAATATTAACCGCAGTCGCCTAAACGTTCAGCGGTTGAAATTTTTTTTATACATATTGAAGAATTCCAGTTCTATGTTTTTTACTACTCAAACATAAGCCATGGTGGTGTCTAGTTACCAAAGTTTAGACCAAAGCGCGAGATAGATATATATTTACATAATGTTAAGTAAATTCAACAACCTTAAAGTCCAAAATCGGTTCGAAAGATGTATACTGCGTATAAATTCCATTACACATTCCGTTGATTATTTTAATTGTAAATCGAAGATTTTTATACAAAATAACAATGAATATTAAATTATTGTGCCACATACCATTAAACATAGCGCGGCAGCACCAGCTGTATAAAGTGATATACATTAATAATATAACGTCGAACTATTTATAAGTACGGATTATAAGTTGCATATTGTATATGTTGTTATAATGTGCAATAATTACTAATAAATGAATAAATTGTAAAGTGATAGTTATGAATAAAAACCATTTTACAAATAATACTGAATTTTTCATTCAACATTTTCAAGCAACTGATAAATTACCTTTAATTTAATTTTCGGCGCAACGACTAACGCTGCTCTCTATCTAATAGTGAAATCTGAAAAATAAATTACCTGTTGGGAGTATGCTAATAATTTATTCTTTTCTTTGTTTAATTAATCCTACACCCCACCGAGATCCACTGCCAATGGTTCTGCATGGTATTATGCAATAATACTGTTAGTGCCTTTTGCCGTGCATTCACCGTTTCTCATTTCCATTCGAACGTCTTATAATGGGACTAAACCATTCGGAATCTCAGCAGAAATTCTCCTGAGTTAACAGGAACATAGAAAGGCGGGGAAGTAGTTAGCGCGGACTGTGCGAGAGAGAGAGAGAGAGAGAGAGAGAGTGTGTGCACGACAAGGATAGATACAATGGCGTGCTACAAAACTTCCATTATGCACGCCTGATACTTCACGCTCGCGAGCAGCAGGAGCGCATGACGCGAGGAGGTTGTGATTAGACTGAGGAGAACTGTTGCTTAGAAAAAGACAAAGGGCGAATTCCATTTACGCCCAAATCGCCCGCACCGCCCGTGGTTAACATTCCAAAATGTATGAAAATCTCTTGAAATATGGAAGAGAAATCTGAAAATGAGCAATTATCGGAAAATACAGGTTTTTAACTATAAATTACGACTCGAAAACAGGAACATATAATTTATGATATTCATTTTATTACAAAAACTGAAAAATCCTATGGTCGTGGGCGATTTGAGCGTAAGTGGAATTTGCCCAAAGATACGCTCAACGAGCGGGTCGCTTTAATTTTTCGATGTCCTAAATTAAATTAAATTTAGCTCCTCCAACCAAACATTTTTACGTAATCAATTAAAATCAAATTAATTTCAACGAAATTTACTAAAATTTCGCTCATCTAAACGAAAGTTTGAACGAAATCAATTAAAATCAAGTTAATTTCAAACAAATTTACTAAAATTTAGCTTCACTGTAAAGGGCTTTTATGCGAATAAATTGAGAGAAACTTGCAACAAACTGTATTATTATTCAAAAATACCTTTTACATATTCCTGTCCACATTCCAAACTTGCAATTTCAGATATCTATGGCATTTCCTTAAGAATACTATAGATTCCCTTTGTAAACAAATTGATGTTGAAGAAAATTTTGCAACTAGTGCCTATGGGACACTAAAAATTTCCGCGGTTTAGCATTCTTATCATATAGTTTACTCCTTTCTGTAGTTCTCCAAGTTCATAATAACAGTAGCCTGTGATATGGTATCGTTGTCAACCGCCGCAGCGACTCGCGGGACAATATATGTACGTCATAAACCGCGACCCTGGTGAGACCTCTGGCCGATCAGCCTAATTAATTTTTGGGAACCAGATATGGCAGTTTCCTCCTGTAACAAAACAAAAAGATATTCTTAACTTCTTATGTTATATAAAAAAATGTTTCCCTGGTAATGGAGGAGGGAACGAAATTACTCTGAAGAAGTTACCAGAACGCCTCGCGGTAAAACGCAGGAAGAAGTGGGGTGTCCGCTGGGCGCTGACTGCGCGTGGTCCTGCGCGTGATGGAAGGATACATGCTGGACCCATCATGCCGCACCATGGTTCGCTCCGCACCATGGTCCGCGTCGCACCATTCGTGGCAGTTTTCCAATTAAAAAATATAGCAACTGGTAAGTAAGTACCTATTTGAAAAACGTGAAGGAGGACAACTTTAACTGTTTTTTATACCCAAACAATATTTTCCGTGAAATGAAGGTGACCTTCTGTTTTTAAATGGAATCCTATATATTTTGGAAAACAATATGAAAGCGACTACCACAATAAATTCAGCCATGTGGTATACTATGAACTTCGAGTTCACACAAGATCTGGAATGAAAGAAATAGATTGAACATTTCGGCCGACCAAAAGTCGGATACAGCGTCCACTCGGTCCGGTGTTTATAAACAGTCAGAATTTCTCTGGAATGCATGTGACCCGGTAGGGTCATCACATCCTGCAGTGGTGTGACACTGCCGAGGTTTTACAAGGAAACTGATATTCAATTAAAGGCACGCGCATGTCCGCACCGCTCTCTACGCCCAATTTTGTAGTATAAAAGGAACCACGAATGCATACTCGGGTGTTCACTCGAAGTTTATTGCGCTTAGAAGACAGAGGCTTAGCGAGGTCGCGTTCTATTCCCTTTTGAGCAATTATATGGAATAACCATACAGTACGTAACATGACTGTTTAGGCATTACTTTAAACTAATTCCTCTTTTAGACCCCGCATTTCTCAGGCTAAGCTACTTATCCTAGTGGCTCCCGTGGATATCCAGGCACCGGTTCGTCCGCTACTAATGAACTTTAAACAATCATAAATCCACTGCTCGCAGCCAATCTCATTGCTCTCTGCCTTGACTCGTAACAACTTTATACGTCCATATGAAAGTTTTAAATAAGAATAGTGGGATTCATAGAGAATATGTTTTAATAGGAAAAGAAATTGATTGAATTCTGTGATTTCATAGTTGTGAGATTCCATTACATGTGTGAACGGAACTGTGTGACTTAAATGGAACAAATTACATTCCTCCAGTTTCTCGACGAAATCTTTACGTTATTACCTTTTCTCAATCACTCCTAGCATCGCACGTTAAAGGAAAGGTTCAATATAATGTGCATGCATGTGTATATTTGTTTTCAGGAATAAAGCAACAACGATGTCAAATGTCACAACTACCCCGACGAGCGTGCCATTCGAAGAAGACACGCTCCAGGAAAATGTAGTGGTGGAAACGCCGAAGAAGGAATACGGGAGGCTCTTCACTCGGATCAGGGTGATTTACCTCACGTACTTTCATCTTGCAGCACTTTACGGAACATACCTACCTCCTTTTTACTTCCACCAAATTGATGACAGCCGCCTTTGGTGAGCGATTTTAATATTTCGATGGTAACTTTGAAGAAATGTCAAAGTAGAGACTGGGCTAACAGTGGAACGAATTTTAACGAAGTCTCATTGATGCGAGTAGTTTACGTTGAGTTAATTCCATCACCTAAAGAAATTTCGTCGTCAACCCATCAGTTGATCGCAAGTGTGTCGCAAAGTGCAAGCCCATACTTTAGACCACTTCTTCTACTAATTAAAAAAATATTCCTAACTTTTATATGTTACCCTTAAATATAAAATATATTACAGAACAGCGGCGACGAATTTTTTGCTTTGGTCGCTGCGCTTCGCTTCGGCGCAGTGGGCGAAAGCCTTGAATCGCGTCTGCAATCGTTACGATGCGTATAAGGAAGTTGAGTTAAACTTATCACCTCGATACCATTGGAATTAATAAATTATATTGAATTAAAGAAATTGCAAGCAACTGGTCATTTTATGGTTAATAAATCGACTTGAAATAAACTCGAGTGCTCGAGCCGAAATGAGTACGCGAGTATTTCAAATTTGTCTGAAAAGTAAAAGTCGATGCATTTATAAAATTAAAAGAAAAATGAGCCCAAGTCTTAATCTAGCCAGGCTATAGTAGTAAGATATTAAATTTAATTACAAAATTTTATTACATCGAATATACAAAATTTCTTTGATCCCTGATATTAGGTTTGCTCTTCTAACTTGTTTTTAAATGTTATAACAATCTCTTCGTTTGCGAATTGTACTTGCATCGTCAAAAATACTTTTTCTTCTCGAGGTATAAAGCATGATATTCAGTGGACGAAAACGATATAGGTAGGAATGTACACTAGGGAAGTTGTATCGAAAGAAGTTATAATTCCTAAACGAGTAATATTATTAGTGGAGGGACTGTTTAGGCTTTTGTTAAAGGCACCGTCTTTAGTGAACAATTCTTTATTATCTCCGTGGTGCTATATAGGGAGGAGTGATGCATAATTCTTGATATAGCTGAAACAAGAGAATACTTCGAGTAAAAGTATAGTGAGCCTGGAGAGTAACATTTTCCCCACGTTTCTCCTCAGGAATAAAGCAAGAATGGCGCCATATAGAGATGGAGTGATGGAAACACCGAAGGAGAAATACGAGAGGCGCATCATATGGCCCGCCGTGATCATCTACGGGTCCTTTCATCTTGCTGCACTTTACGGAGTATATCTCCTCTTCACGTCCGCCAAATTCTTGACAGCCGCCTTCGGTGAGCGACATTAATATTTCGATGGTAATTTTTAAAGAAATATTAAAGTACAAACTGAATACCAGTGGAACGAACTATAACGAGGTGTCATTGATACGAACAGTTTACGTTGAGTTAATTACTTGTTTTATAAAAAATTGATGATACATCATCTAGATCTAGAATAACGAGACGTAAGATTATCCACCTGAAGTTGCTCTTGGATTATCGCGTTAGTGTCTTAAGGAAAAATCAGGATCAGTTTCCAAGTTTCGCTGACAGTAACAGTTCTTATTCTTCCCTGGAATCAGTTCAGAATAGCTGTGCAAAATATTTCGTATCTATTTAAAAAAATGAAGTGTATTAGTCAAGAGATTGAATACGATATGTACAGAGTAGCAAATAGAAAATATCTGAAAAATAGGAAAAAAACGGTAACGAGAATAGAAGAACGGCGTGGAAAATTTGCATGTAACAATTTCACTGTGGTGGCTCGCGCTGGGTCATTAATATAAATTCTACTTTCGGAATTGTTATATTCCTAAACAGGCTGACGGTCTCTACCAGTCTACTTAGGCCTATCCTTATTATTTAATACGTTACAACTCAATGAAACATTTATACGATTTGCACTTAAGTAATCATAACTAACACTGCACATATTCATGTTTTTCTTACTTGCAGCACTCGGCCTGTACATGTCCTGTGCCATGGGAGTCACAGCTGGTGCTCACAGATTATGGTCACACAGAGCCTACAAAGCAAAGTGGCCGCTCCAGGTCTTACTGATGATCCTTCAAACCACAACCTTCCAAGTAAGTGAACGGATTCGTCCCTAAAGAAATTTTTAACTGTTGTATGGACCATATGATGATCCTGTCACACAACAGCGAGAAAAAAGACGATTATCAAGCAAACGGCAATTACCCCTTGGAACCCCAATATCTGGGATTGTATTTACAATTGTTACGAGTAGTAAGTATAATCAATTTGAGTTAAACTAATGGCCATTCCGATACCATTAGGATTAATAAATTATTTTGTATAATGTTAAATAGACAGTCCAAAATGAAATTGCAAGCAAGTGGTAATCGTATGGTCAATAAAACGATTTGAAATAAACTCGAGTATATACTAGAGCCGAAATAAGTACGCGAATATTTCGAATAAATCTGAAAAGTAAAAGTCAATCATTTAGAAAATTGAAAAGAAAAACGAGCACGATTATTCTGATTAAATGAGAGTCGAATCCGTAAATATTCTCCTTACCTTCCACATTATTTATTTATGATTTCAAAACACTTTAAGAGTTTCTCCTGACGGCGGAAAGAAACTCCACGAAATATCAATGTAACTCATTCAAAATCTGAGCGACCCATCGATCAATTAGCTGTCTTCGATGTTTATATAGAATAATTAGAATGCAGTTAACCCTAATTTAATTCTTTCTGATTTTCTTTTCAACAGTGGTCTATAATTAACTGGGCAAGGGATCATAGACTTCATCATAAATATAGCGACACACATGCAGATCCTCATAACCCAAATAGAGGATTCTTTTTTGCGCATATTGGTTGGATGTTGTGTAAAACGCATCCGGACGTCAAGGAGAAGGGCAAAGGAATCGATATTAATGATCTGACGAAAGACCCCCTACTTGCGTTCCAGAAAAGGTGGGCACAATCTTCGGTTCTTTGGTTTACACTTCTCTACCTAAGGGAATATTTCGAGGAAAAGTAAAGTAAGACTATCGAGTAACATTTTTTAAGAAAAACGATTTTGAATGTGTACAATATTCGAATTCCGGAATTGTTATAAGCCACAGTTTTCCGTAAATATTCCGTAATTACAAATTGTAAAACTTTTGCGCGTAAAGACTTCAACCCTCGCATTTCTTTTAACATTATGCTTATGTATTAATTTGTACGAAAATCATAAGTGTAATAATAATAGAAAGTCAAACTCTAACGCATATTATTTTAGCTTCGTTAGCGTGCAAACACTTTTATCCTACACTATATTTAGCTTTCATGCGAGAAATAAACTGTTATTTGACTTAACATCTTTCCTAATGTGTTTACAGGTATTACATAGTCCTGATGCCCCTGTTGTGTTACTTTATACCAACTATTGTACCAGTTCTATGCTGGAACGAGACATGGTCGAATGCTTTCTTCGTTCCCGGGATACTGCGTTCTGTTTCTTTCTGGAACGCCGTGTGGCTGGTTAATTCTGCAGGTCATACATTTGGAAACAGACCATATGACAAGTTAGTATGGCTTAAAATTGATATCATTCTGCTTGCATGAAGTAAGGATAAACCTGACGCATGCATTAACAATTTTTAAATTATTATTTTTTTACTGTGCGTTTGCTACTGAAGAAGTCAAGTAAGAGACATACTTATATAATCACTTTTTTTACAATTCAAAAATCTAAATTCCAATTTATCCTTATTTAGTATTTAGATACATAGCTTTTACACACAAATTTACAGGAAAGTGGGTCAGCGTTGACCAGATAAATTAACAAAAAGTGACATTTGTTCATGTATTATTTAAACATACCGATTTTTCTGGAATCTGATCACGTAGCTCGATTCTCCCTGTATATGTATAAGGTCTTTATTAATGCCCTATCATTTGTCAGGGCCTTATATTAATAAAAAAAAATATAATTTTATCCAAACACTATACTTTTTTCGATGCTATTACGCTTAGCCCGTTTTTAGTAAACCACCTCTTTATTTTGCGGAAAAATGAGCTCTCAGAACGTTTGCCACCTGGGCCTTTTTCCTTAAATCCGTCACTGACACTTGGTGTCTTGCTCCACCCTCCAAAAATATAGGTTACACCTGGTAGGTTTTTCTCCACCCCAAGTAGGTACATACTTTTAAACAGATATAAATTTGCTAACTCATTAAGTTATGAGTTTTAAAGCCATTTTTGAAAACGTCCCTATATATATAATTTTCAAGTTGAGAATGGTACTACTTAGTATTCTATTCCTTTTGGTGGGAACTTTACAACGATGCGAAGTAATGGGGACACGCTCTGTTTCCACAAATCACTTTATTACACTTAATATTAACATTTGGGAAACGCTGTATTAAAAGGATCATCGAGTAACGGACTCCAGCTTGGCACTTCAATTAATTGATCATTTTTCTCTCTTCAAATATATGTATAATGGAGACAATAGAAAAGTAGCGCTAGTTTAACGATTTAATCGCAAATTTCAGGTTCATCAATCCCTCTGAGAACATGATTACAAACGTCTTCATTTTCGGCGAGGGCTGGCACAATTATCACCACGTGTTCCCGTGGGACTACAGAACGTCCGAGCTGGGGATCTACGGATTAGACACAACGGCAGCATTCATTTACTTGTTCGCGAAGATCGGCTGGGCGTACGATCTGAAAGTGGTACCCATAGGCATGGTGCAGAGAAGAGTGAAAAGAACCGGCGACGGCAGCCATGAAGTGTGGGGCTGGGGTGACGCAGATCAAACGCAAGAAGACAAGAACCAGACGGTGGTGATACGTAGGCTTAAGGGCACTTTCCCGGCAAATTTTGCGAAAACATAGATGACTTTTATGATTTTTTTTTCTACAAAAAAGGATACAATGTATGGGTCTAAAAGTTTTTGCACTTTATTCTGCTACAAATGTAGAGTATAAAAATAGTATTTATTTCATTTTTACCCACTCCTGCCTCTGTTTACGGTAGTACACGTTATGCGAGTTGTGAACTCGTGTGACGATCAACTTCACAACGACGTCCTGCATTCATGCCTCAGTGTTTACATATGTATATCTATAGATTGTTAACAAACAATTAACAATTTAAACTCACAGACAAATGAAACATTGAAAATCTTAAAGAACCAAAATTAATACAAAACATTAATTTTTATCAATAATCTTTCAAATAATTCCTATCATAAAAACGTTAATATAATTAAATATCATTATAAATTTAATCTCAAATTAAATCCAATGAAATATCAATTTTTATTAAAATACCCAATTATGTATTTAAATCTCAAAAGGGAATACTTCGATTAAAAATAAAGTAAGACTATATTCGAATTCTGTAATTTTTATAGGCCATAGTTTTTCGTAAATATTTAATTAATAACAAACTGTTGAATTTTTTGTATTCGCAATGTTTTCCGCGGGAGAACTCTAAGAGTACTAAGGGCGGCTCTGAATCGGAGTTTCTGTAATTAATAATTTTTAGTACAGGAATCGCATAAATGTATTTTTAAAAAAATCAACAAATTCGCAAAAAAGTGATTAACTTGATAAATCCCATGGCTAATCCTACATTTGCCAATACTATGAATGAACGACAGTGTAATTTCAGGTAAGACGATCAATGCTTAGTCAGCCACAGTAGAAGAAACACTCATATATCAGCCGCAGTCGAAAAATTCATTAGAGATCAGAAATAAACGCACAAAACCAGTTCTAAATGATTAATTGTTACTTAATGATACTATATTAAGATTTAACGAGGTCATGCATCATATAAACAATTTACATCTTCCTTTTTGTATTAACTGTTACCAGAAGAAATTATAGAATGCAAATACATACATGAGTACAACACACACGCGTGGTACACATATCCAATATATATAATAAAAACTGCTGGCTGATACAATGTACACAAAGTAGTTCAAAATCAGTTCTCTAAACACAAATATTCAGGGTGTTAGGAAAACATTGAGGTCAATGAACAATGTTAAAAATGGCCAATTTTATACGTAAAACATGTGTCTGGATGCATTTTGGGTTCTTTGGAATGTATCAAAGAATGATGGTGCGCTACTAAAATCCGGTGACTTCTTAATTTTTTTATGAATATCTCGAATTTTTACGGACCATATCAGAGGTTCGTGCCGAAATGGCAACTGTTTTACACATCCTGTAATTTTTTCCAAGTCGATCTGAACCTCCATTCGTTCGCAATCAGGAAAAAATAAAGAGAAAAAATATTCGAGAAAAACGCGTTTAAAGTTTTTGGACACAGGCGACGCTATAGGTTGCCTTTTACGCTATTATTGCTAATCCTTTCACCGACACAAAAAAAAATTTAAAAAGTTAATAGGGTAAACTCGGGTAAATCCGTGGTACAGGTTATTCCGCGATACTTTTTCATTTATCTGTAACTCGAAATTGTCTGACTCAATTTAGATGGAACAAAAACTAACAGACAGCGTTGATCTTCTAGTTTATGTTGTGGTACACTAATTAGTCAATTGAAGTTAGTTTGATAGAGTGAGAGAGCATTTTGTTCCAACAGCGCATTATTCGTGAAATTTTTCGCGCTAGTTGTGGACGATCGCTTGTTTGTGTATTATATGTACTTTAGAAGATAAATGGAAAGTCCAAACTGCAGGTAAGTGATGGTAAAATGACACTTTAACAACTCTTACTCTGAAAATTATCATACAATAAGGCATCAGTGTTATTTTTGCTTATGAAATTGACTAAATTCTTATTTTTCGTGCGCCTGATACTGTGTTCCTGATTGCGCTGTTTGAGAAATTCTGGTGGTCAATACCAGAAACGATGTTTCCTTACGTTTCAGACATCTAATGATGATGAAACGATTGATTATGCACAAAATAACAATAATATAAAATAATATAAAATAATGTAAAATAATATAAAATATTATAAACAAGTAGCTGGTGAACATATATAGGGCCAGCGAGTACTATCACGGAGTAACCAGAGCTATCACGGAGTAACCAGAGTATGTCATGACAACTTAATTTTGTATATTTTCAATTAAATATAATTAGTAAATTTCTGTCAACCTATTATTTGTTTCTCTGATGTCTGACTTATCATTATATCCTAGACTTATTATCAGAATATGTAAATATTAGCAGTTATTAGACAAATTCTAAAACTATCACGGATTTTCAATTTTTTTGTGTTTCTTCAAGGGGACCTTCTGTTTTTTAAATAGAATGCTATATATTTTGGTATACGATTCTGGAATGAAAGAAATAGATTAAACATTTCGGCCGACCGAAGGGAGGATACTGCGTCCACTCGGTCCGGTGTTTATAAACAGACAGAATTTCTCTGGAATGCATGTGACCCGGTAGGGTCATCACATCCTGCAGTGGTGTGACACTGCCGAGGTTTTTCAAGGAAACTGATATTCAATTAAAGGCACGCGCATGTCCGCACCGCTTTCTACGCCCAATTTTGTAGTATAAAAGGAACCACGAATGCATACTCGGGTGTTCACTCGAAGTTTATTGTGCTTAGAAGACAGAGGCTTAGCGAGGTCGCGCTCTATTCCTTTTTGAGCAATTATATAGATTAACTATACAGTACGTAACATGGCGGTTTTGGCATTACTGTATTTAAACTTATTCCTCTTTTAGACCCCGCATTTCTCAGGCTAAACTAACTTTTCCCAGCGGCTCCTGTAGACATCCAGGCACCGGTTCGTCCACTCCTAACGTACTCTAAAACAATCACAAATCCTCCGCTTGCAGCCAATCTCATTGCCCTCTGCCGTGGCTCGGAACAACTCTATACGTCCATATGAAACTTTTAAATAAAAAAAGTGGGATTCATAGAAAATATGTAATAGGAAAAAAAATTGATTGAAGTGGGTGATTTCATAGTTGTGAGATTTCATTATACGTGTGAACGAAACTATGTGACTAAAATGGGACAAATATTACATTCCTCTAGTTTCTCGACGAAATCTCCACGTCATTACTTTTGTTAATTACTCGTAGCATTGTGTGTTAAAGGAACAGTTTAGTATAATGTGCGTGCGTGTGTACGTTTTCTTAAGGAATAACGCAACAATGGTGCCAAATGTCGCAAGTTCCCCGACGTCCGTGCCATTCGAAGATGATACGGTCCAGGAAAATGTGAAGATGGAAACGCCGAAGGAGAAATACGAGAGGAGCATCATCTGGGCAGCCGTGATTATCTACGGGTCCCTTCATCTTGCTGCACTTTACGGAGCATACCTCCTCTTCACTTCCGCCAAATTAATGACAGCCGCCTTTGGTGAGCAACATTAATATTTCGATGGTAATTTTTTAAGAAAGGTCAAAGTACAAATTGAATACCATTGGAATCAATTCTAACGACGTATCATTGATACGAGTAGTTTACCCTGGGTTTCATTATCTGTTTTATAAAAAAAACTAGCTTTACCACTTGGCTTCGTCCGAAATTTAGATTCTGATTGTATAAAAAAAGTTTATTTATATTTTTGTGGAAATTGTCACATTCATCTTGATTAGTTAGGCATAATGAGCTGGAACACATTTCGTGCCTCAAGAGTTTACCGTTCGAAAGTTTTTAGGTGACAGATAAACAGACAAACACTTTCTGCTTTATATATTAAGATTGACGAGAAAAATCATCCACACCAATAATTGTATCATAAAAGGGTACACTGACTCGGGATAACTCTGGTTCTAAAACATAATTCAGTGAAAATCATCGTATTCTTATTATTTAATACCTTACAATCCTACGAAACATTTAAACGATTCTCACTTGAGTAATCATAACTAACATTGCACATATTATTTTCTTCGTGTTTTTGTTACCTGCAGCACTCGGTTTGTACATATTAAGTGGCATGGGAGTCACAGCTGGTGCTCACAGATTATGGTCACACAGAGCCTACAAAGCAAAGTGGCCACTCCAGGTCCTATTGATGATCCTTAACACCATAGCCTTCCAAGTAAGTGAACGGATTCGTCCATAAAGAAATTTGTAACTGTTGTATGGACCATATGATGATCCTGTCACACACGAGCGAGCAAAAAGACGATCATCAACCTGGCGGCAATTAGGTACTCCCTGGAACCCCAATATCTACGCGATTATGTAGAATACGAAACTGCGGAATTTGACTGATTGGAACGAACATTCATGATTCTTACCTTATCAAACTCTTATAATCGCTTTTACAATCGTTACGAGTCGTATAATGAATTTAAATTAAAATTATCATGTTCTCGATACCATTGGAATTAATAAATTATTTTGCATAATGTTAAATAGACAGTTCAGACGAAATTGCAAGCAACTGATTATCGTATGGTCAATAACTCTACTTGAAATAAACTCGAGTAGGTTGGTACTCGAGCCGAATTGAGTATACGAATATTTCGAATAAATTTGAAAAGTAAAAGTCTATCATTTAATTATAAAATTAAAAAAAAAATGGGTAAAAATCTTTTGAATAAATTTAAATCGAAACCGTAAATGTCCCCCCTCCTCCGCTATTTATATATGTTTTGCATTTTTTAAGCGCTTTAAGTGTTTCTCTTGTCAGCGGAAAGAAACTCTGCAAAATATCACTATAACTCATGCAAAGTTCAAGCGACACACCGATCCAGGAGCATCGGCTAAATCGGCTAAATGATTAAAATGGATGACCTGTCTTGGATGTTTATATACAATAGTATGATGTAATTAGAATCAAATACATCTAATTTAATTCTTCGATCTTTTTTGGCAGTATTCTGCAATTAACTGGGCCAGGGATCATAGACTTCATCATAAATACAGCGAGACAAATGCAGATCCTCATAATCCAACGAGAGGATTCTTTTTTGCGCATATTGGTTGGGTGTTGTGCAGAAGGCATCCGGACGTTAAGGAGAAAGGCAAAGAAATAGATATTACTGATCTGCACAAAAACCCCGTACTTGCGTTCCAGAAAAGGTAGGCACAATCTTCGGTTCTTTGGTTTGCACTCCTATTCCTTAAGGGAATACTTAGAGGAAAAGTAAAGTAAGATTTTTGAAGAAAAACAATTTTGAATGTGTGTAAATACAATATTCGATTTCCGGAATTGTTATAGGCCACAGTTTTTCGTAAATATTTAATTAATTACAAATTGTTATATTTCTTGAGCGTAAATATTTAAACTGTCGCATTCGTTTTAACATTAAATTTTACTAGTGTATTAATTTATACTAAAATTATAAGTGTAATAATAATAGTAAATAAACTGTTATTTGACTTAACATCTTTTTTAATGTGTTTACAGGTATTACGTAGTCCTGGTCCCCCTGTTGGCTTTCATTATACCAACTGCTGTACCAGTTCTATGCTGGAACGAGACATGGTCGAATGCTTTCTTCGTTCCCGGGATTCTGCGTTTTGTTTCATTTGTGAACGCCTCGTGGTTGATCAATTCTGCAGGCCATACATTTGGAAACAGACCATATGATAAGTTAATATGGCTTAAAATTTATATCATTCATATGCATTTATATTTCATTGCATGAAGTAGAGATAAGCATAACCCACGCATTAACAATTTTTAAGTTATTATTTTTTTAATATGCGTCTACTACTCAAATCAAGTAAGAGACAAATATAATCATTTTTTTACAACGCAAAAATCAAAATTCCAATTTATCCGTATTTTGTATTTAAGTATGTAGCTTTCACACACTACAGGAAAGTGGATCAGCATTGACCAGAAGAACTCACAAAAAAGTGCTATTTGTTTATGCATTATTTAAACAAATCGATTTTTCTGGAATCTGATCACGTAGCTTAATTCCTTATTAAGAAATACACAACTATGCCATTTAAACCACGTTCCTACCTCTAAAAGTTTTCTAGCTATTCGACCATATAGATTTCTCCACCCAAGTTTGAGGGCTGTTTTCGCCCTCTTAAAACGTGGACGATGTAGTTAAAAAAAATACGTGTCAAATATTTTTTTAAGAACTCCTTTCTAGCAAAGCCGCATTCGATTCGGCAGTTGTCACTTCGGGATGTTTCCTTGTTAAATAGACTAATAGACTATGTAATAATACGATGTTTACCTTCAAAAACTGTTACGAGGTAAGCGCGTGCAGGCGTAAGGCAAACTGCACTATTACTGACACTGCACTAATCATTAACACTGCTGATTAAAAAGCCATTAAGAAGTAGCAGCTTAGAAAATACGTTATTACAATTTCGTATTTTTCTTTCACTACAAAACTGCAAATTCCAGTAGTTGAACTACACATTTCACATCTGGAAACACCACAAAAGAAGTCTTGAGACGTGGCGGGGACGATACATTAGTTACACTTTAATTACAATAAATTTGCTACACGATTAAATTACGGTTTAAAGCCTTTCTCGAAGATGTCCCTATATAATATTCGAATTGAAAATGGTACTAGTATTCTATTCCTTTTGGTGGAACTTTACACACTCTGTGCCCATAAATTGCTTTACTACACTCAAAGTATTCACATTTGGGAAAGACTGTATTAGAAGGATCATCGAGCAAACGAATTACAGCATAGAATTTCGATTACTTTAACGAACTGATCGCTAATTTCAGGTTCATCGAACCATCTGACAACATGATTGCAAACGTCTTTACTTTCGGGGAGGGCTGGCACAATTTCCACCACGTGTTCCCGTGGGACTACAAGACGTCCGAGCTGGGCAACAACGGATTCACTATGACAACAGCGTTCATTGACTTTTTCGCGAAGATCGGCTGGGCGTACGATCTGAAAATGGTACCCACAGACCTGGTGCAGAAAAGAGTGAAAAGAACCGGTGACGGCAGCCATGAAGTGTGGGGCTGGGGTGACGCAGATCAAACGCAAGAAGACAGGGACCAGACAGTGCTGATGCATAGGCTCGAGAAGAATTAGTGGAAAAGATTTTTCTTTCTGAGAAAATTTTTCTTTTTGAGAAAACCATCGTTTTCTCAATCCAACGATGGTTATTCGATCTCCAAACACTCTTATTCCACCCGATTCTTTACGATTTGTTGCCAGATGGTTAGCCTGGGCCCAGGGTCCATTTCTTGTAACTAAAGTCAGCGAACTTGTCAAAACACACGTAGCAGCAATAATTAAAAAGTTCATATTTAATACGCCTTTTGGGAGTGCATGTACGTCCTACTATGTGGTGCTTTCCGAGCCATCTACGACACCGGCACAGGAGAAGGGGCAGACGTAATTACATAAGATTGAAAGGCATGTGCAGTGGCGGATTTAAGGGGGAAATTTTCGAAACATCGTGTTTCGATTTTGTACATCTTGAAAATATTCCCTGAAAGTGTCAAGTTAAAAATTGACGAAGTTATACACGTGTAAGTAGGTATGTGTTCCTCGGTGTAGCGATCAGAATTGAAAATTAAAAATTAATGAACTCATTAACTCGTGGCTTTGCAAGGTTATTTTAGGGTTAAAAATCTTAGCGCTATCGGGAGTCTTTCAGTTTTTTTTACACTCGAAAAACGAAGGATTTTTTTGCCAAATATCGATGCTTCAATTTTGCGCAGCCGTCATTTTGTCTTAAAATAATTTTTGCAAAATTGGGCCCGATAGCGCCTTAATAATTTCATATATTATTTAAAAAAAATCGAATTTTCAATTTTGGAGGATGCTACACCGATCTACGGTTTTCACCGCAAAGCGCCTAAAAAAAGGAAGTCTTGGCCATCGCCTATAACTCACAAACCTTTCAATACTTTTTTCCACAAAAAATACTGAAATATCCGTAAGATGTACCCTTTCCAATAGACAAACGTTTAATAATAAAAGTTTATCGATTTGTTTAGAAAAAAATCCCAAAGAAACATGTTGTTTTAACTGTTCTAGGTAGGCCCCCCCCCTTAAGAGAAAAGGCCCCGGTGGCAAAAGTTCTGAGGGGCCCATTTTTTCAGGAAAATGAAGAGGTAGTTTACTAAAAACGGGCTAAGTGTAGTAGTACAGAAAAAAAATATAGTGTTTGGATACTTATACCTAATCATAATTTATTTGGAAATGGGTCCCTAGGAAGGCCTTATAGGCAGGGGCCCAGGCGGCAACTGCTCATCAGCCGCGCTGTTAAATCCGCCACTGAGCATGTGCAAACGCAAATGCATGGAAACTCGTCGCTGTTACACTTGTAGAGGCGCTCATATCGCGAGCCAAGCTGTTTACGAAATTCGAGTTAGGTCGAGTACGGGGCCGCGCGCGTTCTAAAATACCATATTGTATGTAAATAACGGAGTGGAGATAAGGCACGCGCATTATCACCGCGCTCTTGCAAGTAGCGCAAATTCACGATGGTACTCAGTAAATTGTGCACGCGGTTACTGAACACTCGCGTGTCTCTGGTTTCCAATCCCAGATATGTGCGACGCGAAAATGTCAGACAGATACATTTCACGTATTATCCTGATAAAATCACGGACACCGCCGGTAAGTGCAAGAGTTTCTTTAATTGCCATATCTATACGGCGCGATTAAACTAAAAAATGTGTCGAACAAACTTGACGAGGAGACACACGATCTGGGACTGTAGAGCTTTGGAATTTTTGATAAGAAAATCGAATAGGAAGCAGACTTTCCTAAGTATCTTTCAGCGCGCGTTAAAGATGCGTACGCACACTTCCGCGCATCGGTTATTAATGTGTGTTGAATGCGGACACACGGAATTTGAGAGTGGCTTCACAACAATTATTTTATTCTAGGTGAGACCGAAACGATGAATATGTATCAAGCTATAAATAGTGGACTCCGAATCGCATTAACGAGAGACCCTGATGCAGGTAGCAACCTTTTTTTTGTCAACTCAGTACTGTATAATTATAGGCGATATATAACTTATACTTATGTTTGTATGTTACTCAATCGACAATTACTTAAAGAGAATTGAAAAATCTATCAAGACATTGCAGAAGAATAAAAATGACATAATGTTACAAATGGCTTCGTTACGTTCTGAGGAAAACACAAACCACTTTTTATCTTATCATCGAAAAACGATAACATGCTTATTGTAATACATACACTTGTATGTATATACTGGGTCAGCTACTAAGCAGTAGCACATGCTATTTCTCAATACGCGATATTTGTGGATAACTCTTACTTCAATGATAAACATATTCATCAAAAATGATATCAAATATTGCATATATTTTAAAAAGTATAATTAATACTGGTGTACATGTGTACAATTATTAAGGTACTTACTCAAATGCAGGCCTACTCAATAGATTTTTAAAACCGATTTTCAAGAAAACAAATACTAGTTAAAGAAAAAGTTATTCTGATACAATTTTAACTCATTTTTGCACAAGAATCCATTCTATCTGCAATTTTAATCTACCTCATATTTTTATTATTATCTTTCACCTTATTTAATCCTGCATTTTATAAATCCTTAGCCAGTTATACGCATATTTAATGAGTAATCAAAATTATTTAATTCGAGAACAAAGCACCAACTCAGAATGTATTATTCCTGATTTTAATATTGCCATATTGTTTCATGAGAAATCACCCTTTCGCGATTATATTATCAACGGACCAGCCTGTATCAACGACACATAGTTTTTAGTATTGTCCGAATGGTGCAGAATGGTGGTGTAGTACTGTCAGAAGATTGTGCTATTAACAGAATGGTAATTTGTGTGTCTCTGTTGATTGCAAATTAGTATGCAAATAATCATTTTTCTTGATTAGTGATATTTGGTGAGGATGTGGCGTTCGGAGGTGTTTTTCGATGCACGGTTAATCTACAAAAAGATTTCGGGCAAGATCGCGTTTTCAACACACCTCTCTGCGAGCAAGGAATCGCTGGCTTTGGAATCGGATTAGCTGTAGCCGGTGTAACGGCCATCGCAGAAATTCAATTCGCGGATTACATATTTCCCGCTTTTGATCAGGTATTGCGTTCAATCGTGAACAACCAAGTAATAGATATTCCTCTTTTTCAAAACAAATACAGCATGCAAGTAAAGTATGTATATACCCTGTTCTAATCCATACAAATACAGTGCGCATTCGTTATAAGCCCGTTTCTACGCCCGGCGACTATCCCCACCATTTCTTGGAATCCTTCGGACGAGAGTGAGAGAACTCGGGAACGAGCGAGAGACTCTTTCGTTTCCTCTCGCTCGCTCTTGGGTTTTCTCAGTCGCGCCATTGGCCGCGCAGAATAGTGTCCACAACGCGGTGTACGCCCGCCGCCAGCTGCGTTCGTCGAGCTTATAACGAATATGTTCTGTATAGGGATATTTTTCGCAACTACGTAGTGTTTCGTATGGTAAGTTGAACGCGAAAACACTATTTTAGCTAATTTCTGCAATGTTATCGGCAGCTGGTAAACGAAGCCGCCAAATTTCGATATCGAAGTGGAGGAGAATTCGACTGTGGTAAATTGACACTTCGAGCGCCTTGTGGAGCTGTTGGGCATGGCGGACTTTATCATTCGCAAATGCCAGAAGCCTATTTCGCCCATACGCCAGGTTTGAAGGTGTGTAAGAATGATGATATGATTTATTACATACATGAATAATTCATTACGGCAATAACAATAACGTATAGATAATTAGATATTGATACAACCGAACTATGGAATAGGTCTAACATCTTACGGAAGTTTATTACAAAAACTGAAATATCGACATCGTAAGGAGACGGATTTTGTTGCGCACTCTACGTTTAAGTATCGACGAAGTATAGGATAGACCTATCATCTTATGGGAGTTCCCCTCGCAAGCCCCCTTACCATTTTCATGTCACACCCAACGTTATCGATCTAGTCTAAAGTAACATTACCAAAGTTTCCGACAAGATATAATTTTAATTCCTACCACTCGTGGCATTGTAATCTTATTTCAGACTGAATCGATAACGTCGGCTGTGATACGAAAATGGTAAGAGGGCTCGCGAGCCCACTCGTGCGTGTGATACAAAATTACATTGCGTGCTGGGTCTATCCCACGGTCCGTTACACCGTGTTGTATCCAGTACCTTGTCTGTGCTGTCACCAAAGACCATACTTCGTCGATAATAGCGTGCATTTCCCACATATCATTTTTATCTCATGTCGATACAATGTACTTTCTGTATTCTCCAATAGATGTATGCACCACCACGTACTGGCGGGAACTACGTTCCGCTATACATAATATATAGTCAGGCTGTAGATATACGATTTGAAGTAGAATCTGCCCTGTATATGGTCAGACAGTCTACCCTTCGGACAGTCTCCCTTCCGTAACATCTTTTTGTTCATTTTTGTTAACATTTCGCGATTATCATTCGATATATCATTCTCATTGATACACTTCTGAAGTATATGATCGCGAAATCAACTGGCGAAAGATATACCCAAAAAAACTACTGACTTATGTAAGCATCGCGAGCGAATTTCTATGCTCAAGGATATGCTGCACTCGCGACGGCACGCGTTAGCTATAGTCGTTAGCTCTTAACTTTCTGGAAGAGATTCCATGAATATTGTACGACACATGTACTCTACGTATGCATGAAGAAAGTTTCCCTCCTACACTGACGCGTGACCACCGACACTATACAACCCGATTACATGAACAGCGGCGCGCAACATCGCGTCGACATTTCCTGAAGCTGAAACATCGCTCGCTCCTGGCCGCGCGCTTCGATACAGCGTGTCTGTCGCGGAAACAAAGACGGAATGCAACGAAACGCGCCAACACGTTTATTCATTGGCAATAATAAGAGTAACGAGCCGGTGTAGCTATTTTCACGAAACTTTGAACTTTCCTACCCGAAGTGTAAACTTCCCCCGTTATCTCTACTAAGTTGTTCCGCTTATTTTCGAGGTTTTACGCGGGCTCGCGAGAACGAAGAAGAACGTAATAAAGTTTAGCAAAATGTTTCTTGCAAACCTTACAGGGTGTCCAGAACCAAACACCGTGGCATTGCATTTTACAGTAAGCTTTGAATAAAATGTCTCACGTCAATGGAAACTCTGATTTTCAATAAAAAAATTAAAACCGACTTCAAAAAAATAATAATACACTAAAAAGCAAAAAATAATTTTTCTCTTTATTTAATCTACGATTTGTCAATTTTTTTATGTCGGTGCTTTATGATTTGCACTGTGTAAATGCGGCGCTGACTTAAAAAAAATCACAAGATAGAGCTAAAATCATAAGTTCCAACTTCGCTGTACCGAAAAACGATGAAAGTGCCAGCAATCTTCACTTCCATAATTTTTTTGTTCCCCTCTAAATCCGTAAATGTGGTATATACTGAAAGTCCTTAGCGTTTAAGTTATAAACGACGTAATTGATAAAATAACCTACCACGCGGTTTCTGTTTCTACTGAAAATTTTAACTACTGACACTTGCATCGTTTACCACTTCTAATCCATAAATCACAGGGGAATCTCCCTGCCAGCGTTCGTATTACCTCCCAAAAAACATTATTCCCAATGATGAGGTAAATACAAGAGCGCCGATCACGTCATTGGAAAGATTCCTTTATGCCCCAAACTATGTATTCCGTGCTCCTCGACACGCACACTTTCGATACAAGGAAAGGTCGCTCGTTCGCGAATTCCTGAGCGTAATCGTTGATTGCGCGAGTGTGGAAAAGAGTAATGAAATGTGACCAAACGTCTTTTTCAGATCGTTGTGCCCCGCGGAGCGAAGCAGGCGAAAGGTCTTTTGTTGAGCTGCATAGACGAGCCGGATCCCTGCATCATGTTTGAACCGAAAATTCTGTACCGCACCGCGATCGATCAAGTGCCGAAAGATCATTACACGATAGAGATCGGCAAAGCTGAGGTCGTGAGAGAAGGTAGGCGTGCAGGAAGACTGACGAGACCGGCGGGATAAGTTTCACCTCGCGGCTGCATAACAATGCTGCCTCGGCCACTTCAATCGTCCTCCGCGCATAAATTAATCCTTTTTCCACGTTTACGGTAGTAATGACTTTTGTCGAGGGTCGCCAGGCTTTCACCGATTCATCGTCGGTAGCAGGCATGTAAAATTTACGGCGTCGTTGGCCGCCGATTAATTAAGGGTATAAATAATTCGATACGCGTCCGCGATAACGATTCGATAACTGTTCACTTCGATTTCAAGAGGTTTCATAAATAATCGCTTGTCAAACGTGAATATTTATAGTCGATGTTTAGATTATCCTTTTGCATGAGATTGCACACGCGAGTTGCGGTTCGCGTTCGACCTCCCTATTTGCGCGGCATTTCGAAATTCAGATTAACGGTACTCTCCGGTCAAAACGCTTGAAAAATACGTGATTTTGATGAATTAAACAAAAAGGAACTGAACAACACAAAGTAAAAAATCTTTTTGGACATTATTACTACATATTTGCAGAGCAAACAAAAAAATTATAGTTTGAATTTTATCAATTTTGGCATTAGGTATACAATATTCGTTGTATCACTATAGAAATTAGAGCTCTTCACGGGTGCCATCAGAACTCGTGACAAGATCGCCTGAAATAAAAAAACTAAAAACTTTCTTAAAATATATATGAATGGTTATCGCCTTATCCGTCTTCATTGCAAACAAACAATCTGGCGTTTTATTAGCACATGTTTAAACACAATGTTGCAAAAGAGCAGGTTTACTACGTATAAATCTGTCAATAAAAAAAAATGGGTGATCCAAAATTAGATTTTGCGGACAAGGCAATAGCGGGTTTAATTACGAACAGAATGCCGTTAGAGTTTTCGAAATCGGTCCATAATTAAGCTTTTTACAGTGGCGCCCGTGAAGAGCTCTAATTTCTACAGTGGTACAATAAATGCTGTTATATCTAAGACAAAAATTGATAAAATTCAAACCATAAATTTTTGTTTATTCTTCAAATATGAAGTAATAAAGTCCAAAAAGTATTTTTGTTGTAAGTCGTTCCGTTTCTTTTTTTTTTAATTCATGAAAATCGTGTATTTTTCAAGCGTTTTGACCGGAGGGCACCCTTAAAGAAGTTTTGTACGTTCCGATATTGACATGCGCACCATTTAAGGTATCTGGGAAGCCAAAATTTGTGAAGGTGATAAACGCAAGCTTCCTCAATCATAATTTCAGAGTTTATCTTTACAGTTCCGAATTTTGCAAGGCTGTCAACACGAGAATCGGCACCCTTTGCCTCAAGTCACTATCAGTCCACAATGACACGTTCCGCTTCAACGGGGGCCCCGTGTCGTTCAAGCTTCGCATTTGATTCCTTACGGAACGATGAAGCGATTCCACCGCTGGGTTCGCCGGTTACCTCGTGCGTCGCATTAATAATTCGAACGCGGGGCGCACAGTATCATGCCGCCGTGCTTGTGCCTCGTGCGAGAACGACTCGCTCGGTCATTCGAGAATATAATATTTATCGGTCGTAATTCTCCTTTCATTATCCAATCGGCGGAGCAGTACACGCGATGACCGGTCCTGAAACAGGATACGCGAGGGGGAGGGAGCGGGGGAGGGAGCCGCGGCACACCAGCATAGCTGTAATCGCGAGACACTGCACGGCGTGTAAGGTGAAACGAGCGTGGCGTGTACACATTTGCGTTGCACGTAGGTGATGCGGTGACACTCGTGGGCTGGGGCACTCAGGTGCACGTACTGCTGGAGGTGGCCGATCTCGTCCAGGAGAAGCTCAATGTATCCTGCGAGGTGATAGACCTCGTTTCTATCCTACCTTGGGACGCGGAACTCGTTTGCAAGGTAATTTCGTCATTATAATTTGCCCCGTTTTCATGCGTTAATGCAACCGGATCGTTCGCATCTACATATTACGTTTAAGCGCTGCTACGCTCGCGCGTATTACGTGGGCACGTTGCGTCCTTCGCCCGAAACGAGAGAAAGAGAGAGGGGTGGGGAAAGAGAAGGAACATGGTTGCAGTATTTTAATTGTAGAATTAATTCGTCCAGGCGGAGAAAATTTTATTTCACTTCTGAAGCTTAGGTAACGTGTAAGTGGATATTAGTTTGCATATGTTAAAGTTGAATGCTTAGAATGGCTATCGTTATTGTCAGAGTTTAAGTATTATCGAAAATTCATCCGGAAAGGGGATGATACTGAGGGAGCGAGTTTCGAGATTGCTGTGAAATACTTAAAAGCAGGGTTCTGAAGAGTTCTGGAACTTTTCAACGGGTTCTATTTGAAACAAGGACCGTGGAACTTTTTTAAAAATGTTCAACACGTTACTTATAATTTTGTAGTCGGAATGGAACTTATAAAATATAAAAATAAAAATTTCTCTAAAACAGGAACAGATATTTTGCTCATCAATATTAAAAAGTTCTCAATCGTTGTAGCAAATACTATTCAATGAATAGTACTACAGCAATAATAAATAATTATTACGGTTAAATTGATATTTTGAATGTGTTATTTATTTGTAATATTTACCTATGTAGATAATTTCTATGAAAATAGTATAGAATTTTTGTGTATTTTGATTTATGTAAGTTATAAACAAATGTTATTTGGATATTATTCTTGACATGTTCTCTTTTTTGTTCAATAATTCTTATGAAACTATTAATTACTTATGTTATGATTTCCATAGCTTTTATTAAATAAACACGACGAATATGATATTATATTGTTAAATAAGACTAGTACCTAATAGTTCAGTACTTCTCTTTATCTTGTGTAACCTTTTTTAATAAATGTTCTAATATAACTGTTTCCACGGAATTTTCATTATATAGGTTCTAAAATATCTGTTCCAGGAGAAAATTTTCTAAAGAAGTTCCTAAGGGTAACATTTCTTTCAATAAAAATTCCACAAGAACAGATATTTTCTTAAACGAAACATATAAGTTCTAACAGAATTCTTTTCAAAATAACAATCCCAGAGCTTTTCCGATCCTTGTTTAAAACGTATTTAATATAAGAGAGTCGATACGATTTTAAAATTAATTCAATTTGACAGCGCACATATCAGTTATTGCTAATTTGCTATGTGAAAAAAGTGAATTATTTTCTAAGTTGTCTCGAGCCTCTGTGTTTAAAGCTTTTGCAATTTCTCTCGGTCTAACAATAAGTTGCAGCCTGCTTAACCTACACACAAACAGATTTATTTTAGAATGGAAATACCACAAAGTGTAACTGAATTCCTCGGATACTTTTCCCAGAAGAATGTTTACTGTAAGTAATGTTAATGGATAAACTAGCCAATGTTGGTGCTGTTCGTATGGAAACTATAATTTGCTCGTGACATAACGGTGAGGTTACTTCATGGCCTGGGGTCAATCAGGTGTTGCGTGCCAGTAACTTCGACAGGTTTAATAGTTATGGCAGAAATTTTCATACCAGTAATAATAACTGCCGCCACCTTCTAAGGCATGATTTCAATTACTATAAAAGAATCATAGAACCGCTTGAGAAGGCACCCTGCTTTATGACCTTCTTAGCTCGTTAACTGAGTCATTCTTAGACCAGAAACGCCCCCAGTATATTTAAAAACGGTGTAACGCGATTGAACTGATTTTATTCAGTGAGCGCTAAGCACAATTTAATAACTGTATTTACTGCTTCTACCCGAATGTAATTATCTACTAAATTCTCACGCCGAATTAACTCGTCCTGCCCCGCGCAGAAAAACTTTCAAGCGACGAGTTAACTCGCCTTCCCCCCTCATCATATTAACAGTATCCCACTGACGTAAAAAATTGACTCCCACGAACAATTCACAATGTAAGTATTTGAGCATACGCTGCACTTACGAAATAACGCGATTGCAGAAACGTATTCCAACGAAAAAGGTTAGCGATTCATTTTTTAACGAATTCGTAAGTGCACCGCGCGACTTTCTTTTCCATCGAGTTTCAAAACGCCGCGGCAGACTTTCGAAATTCGTGGAAAAAGCTAAGTATTCCCGAGCGTTGCAGAATAATTACGAAATGCAGATAAACGGTGCATGCCCATTTTTTTTATTTGCGAAATCGACGGTAACGTGGTTAATCCGCCTCGATCGTCGCGCTTTTATTACTTCCCCTCTTTAATTAGCGGGTCATTAAACCTCTGTCTATCTTTCTCTCTCTCTCTCTCTCTCTCTCTCTCTCTCTCTCTCTCTCTCTCTCTCTCTCTCTCTCTTGAGCCCGCGCAGATGCGAGTCTAGTTTCGAGTAGAATAATTTTTAGTTTCCCCAGTAATCCCAGTATAATATAAACTATTCTCTTAATCTCCGCACACCCTACCCTCCTCCGCCCTATCTAAATGCCAGGGGCCGTTGTCGTGGCGGTAACGATACGAAAAGTAAACGAAACTAACATTCACTCGGCCGAATTACGATACCGCGGATTGCCGCGGACACTAATATCGCGCTGATTTATGCTAATCGATCTTTAGCCGCTTAATGATATGCCGATTGGACGGTATGCACTCGCGGCTCGTATGCCGTAACATTATACATGCATACATGGAAACGGTTAGCATGCCCGCGCGCGTCCTAGCGGAGAGGCGAGCGTAATTGGAAACCCGTTCCGCGCAATTTCGATACATTCACAGATTCCCCCGGTGGATGATGCTCGCCGAACGTCGCGACTTTCGCGAGCAAAATTGCCCGTCCAGCGGAAAGTTCCCTCGTGGATTCTGGTCCGAGGGATCTTGAAAGCAGGGAGGTTACGAAATAGCTTGGTCTTGAAAAACGATGATTATGAGAAAGCGGATGACCAGTTAGAGTGCTAGACTCTTAGAGCGAGACAGCCTCTGAGGCGTCTGAGATTAGCCACCGTAGAGCTGGTGCAGTGACTTCAGTGGCCATCGGAGAAAATTGGAAAGGTAGACGTTAAAGGAAAGGAGACACGCGAGCTAATAAAATTAATTATTCAGATAATAGTTTACATTTATCATACAATTCAAGTATCGAATAATTACAATTTCGTACCGCGTTTCCTATGAAAATAATTTTTCCTTCGTTTTGCTTTCCTCTAAAATCATCAAACGGTGAGCTTGTTTTCCACTGGGCCTCTCAATTTTGTCCTTGAAATTTGATTTAACACTTCAAGTACATCCGACGTTCATTTTAATTTCTATTGTCTGGTGCTTGTGACATATTTTTATGCGCAGTGTCTATAAAAAACAAATTGAAAAGCTAGAGATGCAAAATTTCTTAGCACTGATAATATTGTAGAATACTTGAATTTTTGGTCTAATACCACTGACAAGTTTTTATATCGCGAGTTTCAAGAAAGCAGAGGCCGTAAAGTTCGTAAAATATCGTGGACATTAACTACATGGACCTTCCCGTATAAAACGGTTTTTCTACGAATTTATATTTATCAGTTAATTTATTTTACAAATCCATGTAACATTAAAGACACAACCATCGCCGTTTAAATATCAACTAGAAGTAAGCCAAAGGGGTTCAGGCAAAAACATTGTAGTCACTTTGCATTTATTTGAAAAAAAGCACATATATTCGAGTCGCAAGAAACTTAAAGATTATCGTTTTAAGCATCATTTTACGTTCACACAACGTTGAATCTTGAAGTATGTACTATATTGCAATAATACACAAGAAAATATTGTAACCTTTTCTATCTTAGTTTCTCGTGCATCGTTATTCGTGGTGCGGCACATTTATTCAGTGATCACGTTGAATATCGATGGATCAATGAGTTCGGGGGAGGGTGAACGATAGCAGGTGACCGTAACTTCTGAAAGTTGCAAGGGAAGGTCAGCTGAAATCTGAAATGTCACAGAAACCTGTAACGCAGCGTGCTAGCAATGCGTACTATCGAGTTACCGTTTCCAATGATTTACAACGGGACACAGACGCAGGTGCGCCTACGTGTCTTAATTACAGGCCACCGTCGCTCGATCCTAACGTAGATCGTGGCTCGTGGATCCGCTTGGTCGCCGCGAAACGATTCGTACAGCCGCTATATTAATGCATCGCTTAGCGTCGGGCTGTATGTAAATTATTATTATGCCAGTCCACGCGGGACGGGGCATAAATCATTCACGAATTGATCTGTGGAGCGGACCGTTTGTCCAACGAATTACCCTTTGTGACACGTGTTAGAGGATTGAATGTCGCTTTGTACGTGGCACGTCCAATACTATTCCTGCTTCAATCATCAAAACCGTACCACTTAATGACGATCGCTAATTTTTCTCTGACTGAATACATAGGTAGTTAATTTCATAATCGGTTTCCATAATTCTCGTCGAAGGCACAGATTGTCTGATTAAATGAGAAAAATACTCAGAGTCGCTAAGAATACTGTTCTTCTGGGAAGTTAACTTTTATGACGTATCTGCCAATTAGACGTTTAAGTACTTAGTCTGCAATCGCGTAGATTCATAAAGTGGATTGATAATTTCAAAATTATTAGAGACGCATAATACGTGATTCATATAAGAGTGCTTTGCAAAGTACTGTCTGATTATGGCAGCGTTTTAATCGTACGTTATGTTGCAGTCGGCGAAGAAAACAGGACGAGTGGTGGTCGCACACGAGGCACCGCTGACGAGTGGATTCGGAGCTGAAATAGCCTCGACCATTCAGGTAAAGGCAATTGTTTCAGTTTAAGCTTTAGGTTTAAGCTGATTCGAGTTAGTTATTTATTACGGTTACGATGACAAACGGTATGTTGGTTTTTTTACTGGCAACTACTTTTAGATGTTTCCTGAATTATTTTAACACTGTGTTTAGGGCGTATCTTCACGTTTGTATTTTCTGGAGCGTATCGAAAATATTGTCCGAGTGTCCCCGAATGTTTGCTCGGGGCGAGTTAAGTAAAACTTTCTCGGCAGCAGTGATCGCTAGTAAAGTCCAGACCAACTTGAAAGGGCATTTTTCAAAACATTGCACCACTCAAAGTATTAATACACTAAGTACTTAGTATTTAAAGTGTTTTAAATGTTACTGCTTTCTCCACGAGCCAGAAGTATATTCTTCAAAATAAAAAGAGTTTCAGTCGAATCGGATAATAACTTTTCGAGATATAGGTTCCACCGATTTTAAGAACACTGTTTCGAGAAAAACGCGTTTAAAGTTTTACGTGAGCGACGAGTGGCTGGATGTGACGCATGCATTTGCATCTACTCAAGTACCTGTAACTTTGGGAATTTTACGAACTTCAAAAAATTCTTTTAAACGCGTATTCTTAAAAGGTTGAATATTTGAAAAATGAAATAAAAAAATAATCGATTTTTAGACCGGAACCCGCGCGCAATACATTATTTTCAAATTAATAAGTTAAAACGCTATCTATTAGGTTTTGGGATGAAATTAGGTTTAAAATAGTAGAGGATGGTGGACATAAAAAAATCCTAAAAAATTAGCTGTTAACGCTCTTTATTAATTTACTAATTCAATTAAAATTTTTAAGCCATCGAATCTACTTCATTTATTTTTCAAATTACAGATCTTAATGAAGGAAACAAAAAAATGCCTCATGTGTCATTACCTTGGGAGCAATAATTTAATTTAGTAAAGTCTATTAATTAGTATCCACGTTTTCAAAGTCGATTTATTTAAATGGTGGTGCATTTATTCGGGAGACAATGTTACTAGGATGTAGTTGAAACCATGTCTACAGTAATGTGAAATAACTTGACGTAGTTGAAGCATGCTTCGCGATAATTTGCTCCGACTATCCACGTGTTGGCATGTCTAATGGTCAAATGTGATTTTAAGTATTCCAGTTACGAAATTATTTACACACAGCGCGTATACAAGCGTTCTCTGCCCAAAATGCATTCTAGGTATGCATGTTCAAAGCATCGTTGGAATGTGGCAGGATATCATTACGTGCGTTTCTGTTACGTCACTGCACACTTCGTGACGGTTCGATACGCTTCAGCTTGTTCAGATGTACAAACTTATATCTTGCAAAACTCTAATCCTAGCGCTAAATCAGCAGGCGGACGGCATGGTTAAATAATTTATAATTCAGATAAGCATTTAATGATCCCATCTTAAAAGGAGTTGTCGCTCAATATGACACACTGATATTAAAATGCCCTCTGGAGCCCACATTCATGGGTCGCACACAACTATGTATTTAGTTTTGTTAGGTGCACACTGCTTTTTCAATTATCAAAAATAATAGATTTTGAAAGTGTTAAAAAGAGATTGTAGGACTTGCACGTAGTTGTTACTAGTTAAATCGAAAGGGAATTGCTTGGTAAGATGTTGTATAGGTATAATAATTAACATTGTCAGAATTAGAAGAGATTTTCGATTGTGGTATTGATTTGCTTTATATTGTTTACTGTGAGTTACGTGGAAAGGAGTGAATTTCTTCGATACCTAGAAATGGTATTCCAAATATACCTACTCCTTCAATTTCCATACATGCTTCACACAGAACGTATCACAGAAAGCCACACTCCTCTAAAATTTCTTGGTCTGCACTTGACAGGCATTTTCTACTCGTTGTAGTAAGAAGATATTACTTTTCTTTAATAACAAAAATGATTAATTGTAATATTAAATAAAAATACGATAGTGAAATATATTCTTCTACTGTACAATATTAGTTTCATTGTTCAAGATGGAAACAAGATCTTAGCGTTTCCAAGGGGGAATATAGCTTCTAATTCCGAAAGTGTTCAATTCTTTACCCGTCTTTATTAAATATTTTTCATTCAGTTCAGGAAATACTCTCTATCCTGTAATTCCTAAAAGTTTTAATCAGTGGAAAATATGTATTAGGACATCTCGTAAAGATCGCAAATTTTTCTAAGGACTAATCTATAAGAATATAGTTTGACAAGAGCGTCATTTATTCATTTGTTATAAATGCTAGCTTACGTAGGGATTTTTCGACAATGTTATATTCAAACTTTGCGGGCATAGTTTAAATGTTTCAAATACCATAACCGTTTAAGGTGAGATAAGGCCATGCTCGACATGTTATGTTTTGCAAGTTTAACAAATAAAGCTAGACAACTGTACCTTCGAAAAATATTTGTTAGGTCTATGAGGAAATTATTAGCAATGTCCAATCCAGTTTCAGAAACGAGACCAAAAGAAAAAGTCGAAAATGTAATTGCAGAAATTTTACAAACAAAACCATTGAATTTCATAAAGGGGAATTGAAAACAGAAAAAATTAGGAAAAACCAAATACAGTATGCACACGTTATAAGCCCCTTTCTACCATGCGTTGTACGCCCAGCGAGGATCCCCACCATTTCTTGGAATCCTTCGGACGAGAGTGAGAGGACCCGAGAACGAGCGAGAGGCTCTTTCGTTTCCTCTCGCTCGCTCTTGGGTTTCCTCACTCGCGCCATTGGCCGCGCAGAATAGAGTACACAACGCGCTGAATGCCCGCCACCAGCCCCGTTCGTCGAGCTTATAACGAGTGCGTACTGTATACACCTTTGATTCGTCATTAACAAAGAGTTAATTGAAAATACTAACATTGCTTACGGAATGGCCTAATACTTCAAAATTCGCCAGGCACTGAACCAGTGAAGCTAGGGAAGCAATTAATTAAAAACATTTACAAAACAGGAGTCATGCTTTTTGCATTTGGAGGCACCGATACAAAGGGTGACAGGCTGGGACTGTCCTTTTCCACACGTGTTCGAACCGTTCTACCTACCCGATAAGTGGCGATGCTTCGCGGCTGTCAGAAACATCTTAAACTATTGAAATTGTGCCTGGGATATTCTCCTTGCGAGCGGAGTGGAGTAGGACAGAAACTTGTTGCCTGCGCGGACACCACCCACGAGAAATGCACGCTGGATACGACATTGATTTTTGGAATTCCCGATATACCATCGCCGCATCGCAATCCTAGCTGATTGGTCCAGGGACATCTTTATCGCCGTTCTGCATTCGTAACACGCTACCCGCACCTTCCACAAAAACCACTTCGAGTTCGTCAACTCGGTAGATTCTATCTGACCATCAATGAAACCTCTCGCGCAAAACGAAACTATAGATGTTCCGCAGCGCCACCAAAGAAATGTAATCTCAAGATCAAGTTCCTTTGTTCGTTCTACGATGTATCGTTACCGTCGAATAAATAAACTCTCAATGCTCAGGCTGGTTCGCGTTACTATTCCTGTAGCAAGAGTAAAGGCTGATTTTCACTATTTCGTCGACGACAGGCGGGCTGTCCATTTTTTAGAAAGCTAAATAGCGTTGCGCTACGTGCCCTCGAATTGCTCGCAAAAATGCAGTTTCATTAATATGTTTCGATTTTGCTCGCTTGCCTTTCTCGTCAATCTCTTCGCGCAGTAGAAGCGTCCTGGACAGGAACCCGTGGCGTGACAGCGCCCTAACCTGCGTTCACGAAATAGCGTAGAAATGTTCGCGAAAGAAAAGGCCAACCATGTGAAGTCGAGCACTAATCGGAGTCATGCGGCTACTAATCCAATGAGCTGTACGTACGTAGTACAGCGCCCGATTACCTCTCCTCTGGCATCGATCGTATCGAATTCCTGTTTAGGTGTCCCTCAGTTACCTTCTGGGCGTGAGAGCAGAGGAGCTCCGGGCGCAGCTTTTATTGTTCGCGTCGGTGGCGCAGAACCCGTGTCCCTGACCCAAATCCGTCGTGGCCAGGCACGTAAGCGCTTCCCCGGTCAAATTAATAGCACGAAAGATGATACAAATCGTGACGCTACGGCGTGAACGCGGCAACAAGTAGCCCCGTCGAATCGATATTCGCAATTAGAACGGACGTGTCTGCCGGTTTTTACGGGATATCTGGGTCAAGTCTGTCTTTAGCAGTAAAATCAAGCGCTCGTTCGTGTGGACCATGCGTGGCAACGTAATATCTTAATCAAGGCTCCAGTCTCAGGTGTTGCACCGGCCCGCTCGTATCCTTGGAGAAGCCGAGACCGGGACTCGTCGCTTAGAACGCGATTTTACGACCTCAATCGGGATAGCACCCAGGGCGATTTCACGACGCCATGGGAACCCCGTCCCGGCGAGGGGTCGCCGCGTAAATTATGCGGAAATAACTCGCGCCGATGAATAATGAATAACGTTCTGACGTAACGATGATAACCGTACGGCTTTGAGGAGCATTAACGATCGCGAGCGAGTTACCCGTTCGTACCGTAGCAAGATCCCTCGGAGACACAGCGGCGTGCCAGTTGGAACATACTCGAATAGTGGATCGTTCGAACTCGCTTGCAAGCATCGAACGCGACGTGACGGCCGGAGAAGGCTTCCTTTCCAAGGTCGAAAACCCGCGGTTGCTTGAATTCCGACGAAAACAAGGCAGCAGAGAGAAACCACCGAATACTCGAAGGAAGTGTGCGGCGCGCAATGCGCTCACACCGTATTTTGTAATTTGAAAGGGAAACCACATTCTTTCACTGTGTATTATGATACGTGAAAGTTGGCAACGGTGCAGACTGGCGACGCACACCAGTCGGCGGGACAGAAAGGGAGAGGAGGAGAGACCGAGTAGTGAGGCGGAGAGAGGAACGGAGAGAGAGAGAGAGAGAGAGAGAGAGAGAGAGAGACGGAGCACGGGCAGGGGGAGAGAATGGCAAGGAGGGAGAAGGAGGGAAAGAAAGAGAGCGAGAGCCAATCGCCACGGAGGCATAGACTATATCGAAGGTCGACGAGTTGCCTTTTTATTAGCCGATTTTTGCGGGAATAGAGCAACGGCTGGCGCACGCTAACATATGGCACCGATGCGTTTACAGACGTCAACAGTTGACGGATTTTCGATCACGCTAAGCAGTCGCTCACGGTGAACCGATGCCCCTCCGAAAGTATGGGTCCCCCGCCGAGATCCCGCGATCTCATTGATCCCTTTTCATTTTCAATATCGTCGCCTTTAATTCGGTTCTTACCGTTTATTGCCAGAACGCGCAATAAAATGTTGGACGACGGCTACAGATCGAGATCGTGCCGTCTCTATCGAAGGATTCGATAATCTCGAAACATACGGAGGGGAACCCCGGCGCGTTTAGCTCGATCGAGCAGCGACCGTGCTTTCTGATTGCGCCCCTTATCAAATTTACGATGCCTGTTAAGATTAACGGGGACATTATTGCGAGCACACGAATCTTCTCGTTCCTCCCCCCTATTTACTGTTTACCATTTTGATACCCCGAACTTTGGAGATTATGCAAGGAAGGACAATGTTAAGTCTGTAGAGTGATTTGTTATCACAATTGCCGCGTATGTATGTTGGAAAAGTGACATCGAGACAAATCAAATAATAACATGTTCAAATTAAAATTCAAGACGGTGTCGCAATATCGAGTTCTCAAATAAAACTAAAACACCAAATGCATCGTTGGGCCTTCGGTGCTGAGCTGCATTGGGAGCTGTTACCAAGAAGTAACAATCATATTTTTGGACCTTAGTAAAAGAGCATGAGCGTGTCAAGTCGTGAAAAGCACGTTTTACGACACACGATGAGGCTCCGTACAGGTCCTTATCCCTCTCTAGAAGCCGTATTCTTTTTACGTGGTGTGTGCCACAGAAAGCAGTGTTAAATGGTGTCCATATGGATGGCAGCAATGGCAGAGTGGGGGAAGGTGCCTAAGCTGCACAGCTTACTTTGGATATGTGGCGGTTACATCACTCGAAGTTGCTGAAGTGCCTATTTGAGATTCCTACACGAGATGCAAATCTATAAACACTTTCTTTTCGTTGAAAACTCAAAAACACGAATTTTTAAGACTGTATCATAATAATGGTGTCGTTGAATTCGTCTTAACGAGACTTATTCAATAGCGTATAGAAAGCATGGTATAGTGGTGAGTCACGAATCACTCTAAATAGCTAAAATTGTCCTTTCTACGCGACAGCTCTTTCGTCGTTTTCGTGCGATAACTGTCAATCGATTAATTGATCGACGTCGTTGATCGAGTTTCTTGATATACGTGACCACGTCGAACATATCACTGATCAAAATTCAAGCACCGCACGGCATGGAGATTTTATTACGTTGATTTACAACGACATGCAAAACGTGGTTTCCACGAACGACGCGGCGCGGGTCAATATTGTTCCCGATCGGACGCTCGTAAGGACTTCCATCAAACTGATCGACCGGTGACGTATTGACGATATTTCTGTAAAACTTGCAGCTGAGTTTTTATCTTATCGGAGAGTAATGCTGCTTGCCGAGTGAGGTTACACGGGCGAAGCGACGGTGATATTTTAAAGCGATTTTTCGTCGTAAACTGGAGGGTATGATATGGTTAACTTTGGACCATCCTACTAATTAGGAATTTGTATACAGACTTAGGCCTGTACGTTTCAAGGAAACTAGAAAATCATAAGTAACTGATGACTTTGCTGCAAGAAGGAGGCAGCTTCATAGGTTGCTGAAATTGAGTTATAGGTAGCATTGAATGGAAAAATGTTGTCGCTTTCTTCAACCATGTATCGGTACAGAACCACTTGAGCATAAAATTCGGGCATGTTTACTGTACTGTCTCGCGTGGAAAAAGCAGTGGCGCACCTAAAGGGAGGGCCAAGGGGCCCTGGAACCCCCCAAAGAAGGGGCTTTAGTAAAAAGAAACTGTAACTTTTTTTAAATAAACTTTCAAAAAGAAAAGAAAACTGGATTTTATTCTTTAAATAAATTTTCGTAATCACCTAATGAATTCTATTGAATTTTCATAAAAAATATTCTGATCCCTTCAATCTGGCTCCCTCAAAATTAAATCCTGAGTGCACCACTGGGAAAAAGGTTCAGTGGATCGAGTTACTGAGCAAGAATACGAGTCAGGTCCTTTCATTTACTGGTTGACTGGTTCACGCAAGTGAGCCATCCAGGATATCGACGAATTTTCCCTTTCTAAACCTAATATAAGGAAAACGCTTCATTCTCCCGCAGCATTTTAAAAAGAGTCCCCCTTTCTCCCAAAATTTATAGAAATCATTCTTTTAACCCTATATAACTGGAGATTAAGTGACGAATCTTTGGATCGATAAAAAGATTTCCTACGACGAGCAATTGCTTGTCTTACAATCTGAGGAGAAGCCATTTATTGCGTTGCAACTTAATGTTTGATAACCACGATCGAGACAATGATCCGACAACAGTAGCTATCTACCTTCTTTGTGAAGAATGGCGGATTAGTGTGCGACATATAATAGATATCTTAATTACTCGCACAATTACCGCGCAGCGCCGATTACTTCGATGCTCAATTAATGCTGTATTTGTTAATGAAATGGCTTTTATCAGGCTCATTGAACGATACTGTGTTGCAAAAAGCACTCCGCTGGGATAATAGCACATACACGCAGATACAAACACTGAGCTGGATGTACAGTAATTCTATTTTGCAGGAAATTACAGGACTCTCTTAAGCATCACTTTCTACAACGCAGATCCGCTGCCTGAATATTCATGCTAACGCGACGTAATTTCTGACTCGAAAAGCAGTAAAGTTTATTGCTAATGAGCATAATACGTAAGTGACAAAGGCACATTGTCATTTCGTACGTATGTTTGGTATATTTAGCTGGCAGCTGAACATGCGGGAGTGCAATTGTTGATCAGGAAACATGTGTAATGCATGAAAAATGGATTCAGTAGGAACTTAGGTAATTAATTAATATGATAATATGTCGCAAGCCAATCGAATTAAAGCTATTATGCGTGCATTAACGACAGGTCCTTGAGATTCCTGACAGGATAAATCTCTTTCGGAATTTATCAGAGTGAGTGCTGCTCGTATGGCCAATTTGAATATTGACGCATGATTAAATGCCAGATTTCCTTTCCCGTTGGACTCGCAAGGAAAGTCGTGTCGCGCAATCTTCACTTGCCTTCGATAAAACGAGTCTTGATAAATATTAATCGATAATGTGAGCGCCACACTTGTACAGACTACCTGCCAAGGTTTACAAACAATATTTTTAAGAGAATCAGACACGTGCGCCTAAAAACGCCACCTGTCAAACAGATTTGCTGTAACACGCTCGCTAAGCTTGACATCGTGTCCTGAATGTGGCTGACACTTTCATAGATTACGAAATTCGTAATGGAGTTTCGTCGAACACCTTTGAAAGGAATCCTTTTTAACCAAAGTGTCGATGAGTTCATAAAACAGCAAGTCTAAAGAAATAAATAATATTGCATGTATTTATTTGGATATGTAATTAATTTTAAGAATATTCTATAGAATGTAAGGAATTTACTAATTTCGAAGGGAAACTGGAGACACAAGATTGAACTTGTGGAGCTGGCAATCCTTGTCACAAGAAAGATCGGTATTTTGATGCAAGTGCTGTAATTCAGGAATCTGTAAAGAGTTCTTTAAAATTGATTAAAATGGGATTTAATTTGTATTTTTACCCGATATTAATGTTAAAAAGACTAGTGGCACGAATAGTAGCATCAAATAAAATGACTACAGATTCTCAAAAATACCTATATTGTCATTATAAATGCAAATAATATTTTAGGTTTCGTTCGAGAATCATTAGTATAAGCGGAAATTCGACAAAATTTTTTTACATTATATTCAATTAACCTCCATTTACACTAAAATTTATTTTTAAAGATTTGTCTGAGTTATCGACATTTACCAACGTATTGATTTTTTTTCGCGTGACAGGAACTGAGCAACATGGGACACGTAACATTAAACACCTCTTAGGACAGAAGAGCAACCAAACATATGGTCGGTTAATTTCTTAAGTGCACATAAAGTCAACTGAACTGCAATAATTGCTACACTCGAACTGCAATAAACAGATATAACTCGAATAAACTCTTTTACTCATTTACTGCCGACAGGATTCACTTCGTTCATTTCTTCAAAATTATGTAATTGATGAAGTCTGGATAATTCCGTTCGCTTTTCTTATTCGAAAATGTCAGAAGGTGAATTAATTCTTAGTTAAGAAGAGTCTCATATAAATTGAAATGAAATTTCGTAAATTCATATTCCTAGATGAACGTGATAGCTATAACGCTTTGTGATATCTTAATGATTATTTGCTTCGTCTCGATAAGTATGTCTTAAACTTGACTTATTATTTTTAAATGCAAGGCTTTGTCTCTCATCGATACATTCAGGAACATCGATACATTAAGGTCTTATTGACTTATTATTTTTAAATGCAAGGCTTTGTCTCTCATCGATACATTCAGGAATTCTTTATCTTGCAGATGCTCGCTCTATTGTTTCAAAACGTGAGCATTATATTACATATCTGTTTTATAATTTTTGTTTACCTGTGAATGTTGCGATTAAACATTTTTAAATTATCTTCTATCTCTTCCAAAATGATTACAATGACCTGATACTTTCTAAACTCGCTTCGATACTTATCCGAATTTTGTATAAAAAGACAAATATTTTTTTCTTTAAGGCACGTATTCTTTAATGTATTTCTTTAAATTTTCGTAAAATAATAAAACGATATTTCTTTTTAGGTGTTTTTCCGTGCAACGTCAAAGAGAAGTGCTTCATAATACCTTTAGAAAGTTAGGGAGCTGAATGTCATTTTACCAGGATGAAAAGTAATTGCATTAATGAATAGGTAATCTGACAATGTTGATATTTCCAAAAATAACAAATTTGTATCATATAATCGCGAGTTACACGAGGGTCTGTCGTGCATCGATAAAAAATCAGCTCATGTCAGATAAATGAAATCTAAAATACAATTATGTGATGTGCTGTTCTGATACATCAAAATAAGACACAGGAGTCAAATCTACATTTTATAACAGCACAATCGTGAAATGATAAAAAATTTGTCGCAGGTATATAAGCATCGGAAAATTAGGGATATTACTCTGACGACTTTCGATACGTGAAATCGCGATATGGACACAATGTTAACGAGAGTCATTGAAAAATAGAATTTGGCGAAATTAAAAAGCAATTCTACTTACTTCGGACTGTGTTAATTACTGTTTAAAAATAAGTTCGTAAACAATATTTAGGATTTCAATTTCAATTTTCTTTGCTAATATTTTTATCAATGTATGGTTTAAACTAAAATATAAATGACAGTGAAAATAAAATAGGGATGATGGAGAAAAATGAGTGTTACGATCTGTACCTTGCAAAGGGGAGGCTGGACGTTTACGATTTTTCCAGTTAATAATTATTATCGATTCCAACGTCATTTTCAAAGTAGTGCCATTTGAGTAAAAACGTCTACATAATATTCTTTAATACCTTCTCGGTACCTCATTAATTTAACCAATCAGTGATACCAATGTTTCCTTCCACGAATAACTTCTTTTCTTGGATATGCCAGTGTGTGCATGACTTTGTAATATATTCCAATATAAAAATCTGTCCACAGTATTTTTAATTTGTATTAGTAGATAAGCAACATTAATTGTAGGGCAGCCATACAATATTACAGTAAGTAGATGATAACCCACAGTTTTCAAACTTCTATTTACAATTGTAAACGTCGCTATCGGTTGTAAAATCAAATTGTTTTAACATATATATAAATCCACTAAAAACATCTCTAAACAATTTTAATCAGAAAATCATTAAAGTTAGATTATACCCAGGCGCGAATAGCTAAAATAATTGGTGCAGAGAAAAATTTAAAAAAAATTAAAGCCGACTTCAAAAAAATAAAAATGCACTAAAAAGTGAAAAATAAGTTTTTTCCTTATTTAATCTATGACTTTCCAGTTTTTTTATGTCGGCGCCTCATCATTTGCACTGTGTAAATCTGGCGCCGACTTAAAAAAATTGAGAGTCATAAATTAAATAAGGAAAAAACTTATTTCTCAATTTTCAGTGCATTTTTATTTTTTTGAAGTCGATTTTAATTCTTTTTAAATTTTTTATTTTTTTTTAGTTATATAAGTTGTATTAAAAAAAAAAATAGGGGCAGGCCTACCAAAAGGAGTTGCCCGTAAAAAAGAACCGTTTGCTAGAAACGTTAGATTCCAATAATAATGAAACAGATTTCTTATTTTTGCTGTAACTTCGAAACTATTTAACCGATTTCGATAATCTTTCTCCATGATCTAAGTTGATTCAAGCTAAACTAAATGCAATAAGTTTCACGTAAATTTGTGCAGTAGTTACGGAGAAATTCGCGAACAAACATAACACATACCAACATACAAACAAACAAAGATATCGAATTGAGAACCTCTTTCTTTTTGAAGTTGGTTAAAAATCGCTAATTCCCACAACGTTAAAATTTACCAGATAAAGCCAGTAAATTCTAAAACCACCCTCTCTTAACACCCTATAAGTACCAGCGTTGCACGATGTATATTCCTGAAGCCGACAGACGCGTTCAGAAATTTGCGCGAAGTTGCGCGGCGAGCTGGCTTTGCCATAAGACTGTCTGAAGCGAAATTCGTGGCGTCAGCCGCGACGTAAGACCGCAAAGGGTGAAGGGGCTAATCAGCCTTACGGCGTGGAACGCCGGGAAATTGTTCCGCGAGAGGAGCGTCGCGCGGCGGTCGTCGCATGGCGTTGGCGTAGCACGGAAGCTAGGAGCGTTCGGATTTTCCGCGGTGCTAGTGGCGCTGTCCCGTCGAAACGACGGGCGCCGGCAGCTTTCGGGCGATTTCGGGCAGACGTGCGGCCTACCGTCGTCGCGTCGGTGGAGGGGGGAGTTACGCGGCGTTCGACTTGAGTCGGGTGGGGCGACATCACGCCGGAACGGAGCAGCACGAGATTCTCGCAGTGTCGAATCCCGCCGGTTGTCCCCGTCGTTCTTTTCGTAATCGTCGCCGAGCCGCTTCAATCGTCACCGTCACCGAACCGAAACCCACGGCACCGTCGCGGTTCACACGCGCCCGCGTAATCGTTCCCCGAATCCCATCGCACTGTGCGCGAAACGGACGTTACCCCCTTCGGCCCTTTCGGCTACGATTCTCGCTGGTGTCCCCGACCACGTGACACACGTCCTAGACGAGTATAACGTTGAAGTGCGAGTTCCGGGATTTCTCGACGCGACCACGCGACACACTTCCGGTGGAACGGGCTCGTTCTTGTTCAGAGTGAATCGATCGATCATCGCTATTTAACCCAGACGTCGGAAATACGCGTGCTTGCTCCGGTTCGCTACGATCCGACAGGGAACAGAGGGAAGGCCTGCGTTACGACGGATCAGCAAACGTCCGCGACACTGTCCACCATGGAGAAGGCGAATCGCAACGGCGATGCACCGCTACCGGAACAGGAGAGGAAGATCGTGGTTCCAACGGGGGACGTGGCAAAGGACGAGCCGGCGTCGAGGAAGGAGGCGATCACTACCGTCGATCCCGGCAGGGCTCTACCTCTGATGCAGGTAAGCTTACGTAACTCGAGACGGCTCTGTGCCGCGAGAGTCTCGGTGTGTTGGCTCGTGTGCCGTTTGTCGCGTGTCCGCGATGCGCCGCCCTTACCTGCGATTTCGAGCGTGCGCCGATACCGAGCGAGTACATTAACCGCAGGGAAAAGGGCTCCGAGCGGATCGAAACATTTTGAATATGCTGCACGCTCTATTGGTCCTATTCAGTGTCACTGATTATAGTGGCTGAGACTTTCGAATATTATACAATACTCCCGACTGTGTCTAGTATCAATTTTCGGTGCTTTCGCAGCTTGATCGATGCCCGTTGTCGGCTCTGCTCGCGTGTACGAGGTTACGGTTCGTGGCATGCCGGTAAGGCCGAGAAGTGTCGCCTGGAAATCGGTAGACTTCTATAGAAGGACACTTATTAAATTAGCGTAACGGTTGTCGGACGCGATCCAGGCGTTTGCCAATCGCTCCTCTGGAATGTGTTAATGCTCTGGTTTGCAATATTGCAACGAAAGGTGCTGTCGGTCGCGGCGGCATTTTTTCTCTCGGCGCAGATATCGCCGGGGCTAGTTGCGTGTTTCTTCGAAACGCGAATGTTAATCTCTCTCGCGACAACTGTAGTTGGCTAATCATTGCGAGGGTCGCGACAGTAAACGCGAGGCACGTTGCACCCCGCCGTCGAGGTCGATAGGCGGCGTTCAATGGTCCCGCTAGACACCGGCTCTCGATTTCTATCCGACGCGAGTGGACGGGACGCTGCGGGTATTAGGGGATTATGAAGCGTGCTTCCTTTCTTTTATGGTTTTTAATACACTCGCGCGCTCCGTTATCGCACACCCACGCAACGCCCGCTCCTCTCGATCGTATTTCCTTCGACGTGACGTCACTACGACCGTCTCGAAACTAAAGGATCACTTCCGGAGCAATGGCACGGGTATCGATTGGCCGACACGCCTGAGACAAGATGCGGATCGTGTAGGATGCGACATTGTTCTCTACCGATACCGTGCCACACGGGCCTTCGCTGCAAGCGATAATTATGTCTGCCAGCTGGACTTTTATGTCTGACGTCCGAGCAAATTACAGAGGGGCAACCTGATAACGCGGGGACCGCATAGGAACGGTTATCGTAAAAGTGTGCATGTTTTTTCGCGACTAGTATCGTGTGTTTATGACGTTACGAACCGTTCCCTTGATAATTCCAGTCGTATTCGTGACTGGCCAAACAAAGGAATTAATATCGTAATTATTTTACTCCTTTTCTGTTCTTCCATTGTGTCCTTTTTTTTTTTAGTACAAATATTGTCGCGCGATGTTCCTTCTATCGAAAGTATTTCGATGTTATCTCATCGCAAGGTTACGTACGTACGCGCGTGCGATCGAAGGTCGGATATTTTGTACGTGAGACCCGTGCAGACTGTAATCAGATTATCTGTCCGTGCTCCTATTTATGCCACTCGGAAGGCGGGGATTTTTGTTCTCTCCCGCAAAGGCAGTCAATCTAGAGCTAAGAGGGTAAACTAAAGACCTCTTCACGCGAGACAGTTTTATGGCTCGTAATTAGCACTTCGGACGTATTCACTCATTTCCAAGCTTTCACTACTTTCTCGAAACTAGCGCTGTCTCTGCAAATACATTTGATGTCTCAGTGGTGAAGCACAAAAATGCCACGCGTGTGGAGACTCTAATAGGCGTAGCATCGATGTTGAAATTATAACAGTCAATGTCGGAGGGACATTTTTTTTTGTTCCTCGTCGACGTTGTTCGCGATGGACACAGCGCAAGTGTACACGCACGAAAGTAACCTGCGAAATCGAGACGGATCGTGGAATAGTTATTATCTACACAATACACGATAACCTTTCGTCTGGAAAATCTACGAGTCGTGTTCTCGTTCTATGGGGTCACGATCTATTCTTGAAGTTACTTGCTAGCGAAGATTCATTTTCTGTGGCGGTATCGCCGAAGCATTAATCATTACCGCCGGGGGCCTTCTTAACTGCTCGAAATACTCGAAAACATTCGGCGATATTTATGAAAATGTAAACGCTTGAACTTCAGACCGCGGTGTATAAGGTGCCTCGGGAAAGACGATAAGATATACCAGAAACCGTAGACTTTTCTTCCTCGTGTTTCTTTAAATTTACAATCTGATATAGGAAGGGAAGGAAAGTTTCCTTATTTGAATTAGATTCATTTTAAAATCAAATTAAGGGGGGCATTGTAGGATGACTGTTAAAGGCTTGAAAATGGCAGGGGACAAGAATGGTTAAAATAAACGAGTGCCATGATGCCCATTACTCTGTGTTCTATTTACTAAAGGTGTTGCAATTATGTACATTCGCGTCTGCACAACTAAATTCTCGTTTATTTAAATAGTCAAATGCGACCTTGGCTTTTTAAAGGTTACTGTGTATATCTAACCTATTTATTTTCTCACAAAATTTTGGGTGAAAAAGAAAGAAGACTCTATATAGAAGGATAGTTATTTTTTAAAAGCTACCCTAAGGTCAACTTGAAATTTTTGCACCTAATTTAACCTTAATTTAATTTCTTTTCTTCCAAAAATTCACAGTTTTCAGAAGGCTACACTCACAATTTTCAAAAGGCTAAATTCACATTTTTTAAAAGGCACCCTAAGGTCAACTTAAAGTTTTTGCATTTAATTTCTTTTCTCACAAATTTTGGGTTAGGTTTTGGAAGAAAAGAAATTAGGTTAAGGTTAAATTAGGTGCAAAACTTTCAAGTTGACCCTAGGGTAGCTTTTAAAAAATAACTTTTCTTCGGTATTAAAATAAAATAGTGAATGTAAAAATATGGGAAGAGGTCCCATTGCGTTTCTTCGTATTTTTCAGTTTTGTAATTATTTCGTGTGATATCGACTGTGTTAGATGTACTCATCTGGCAGAGTTGACACTGATTTGAAAAATATGGAAAAGGAAATTCTTAATATACAAAAAGTTACCAGTCGTCAGTTACAAAAGTGTCTTGCGTGAAACGGCTCTGAGGCGTCACGGGTATCCAAGGAATGTTAGAAATTCTTCTTGAATCAGGCAAAGCTGTGTTCCCTAGACTGTCACGTAATTCTGTTTGTGCTCGTACGAGTTTACCTATCACACATATTGCTTTGATTGTTTACCCACAATACAGGTCGCGATCTCGATGTTTCCTAGTGTCACGAATGTCAATCTAGGGTCGCTAACAGTCTCCTGCTCTGTTTCCATTCCTTCTTTTGGACCACTGGGAAGGATGGCTTGTCAAAAATTTCATGAAACACGTAGAGGAGAGAAGTACATACATCTTCGATAGTACGATTTGCAAATTTCTTTAAAATCAATCATGAATGGACCGAGTGTTTGTTAAAAAGCTTTCATTTGGTGTAGGAAACATTATTGTGGATTTAATCGCGCTTTTTTAATCATTGGAAAAAGGTATTGGGAGTTATTTGTAATGGAATTTTAGATTCCACTGGGATAATTTGAAATTCTGTCTTTGGAGTTGTAGCCTTCTAAATAGCTTTTGGAGTAGTAATCGATAAATTGCATTTGGGAATGAGTTGATGGACTTTTTTGTATTATTTCAGTTCGTGGTAGACAAAGTGGTTCCACTGGATTTCTTAAAAGTTATTTTAGTCTGAATATTATATTAACGTTTTGGAGCACTTTGGAATTTTTATTTTATATATCGTTTTGTTTTTAGTTTATATGTGGGATTCTGAGAATGAGTGGTTGTGTGTCGAGAAGATTGATAAGTTTTCCAGTCTTCATATTCGAGTTGTATGAAACACCACACTCTTAACATATGTGGACACGCATTATTATAGATGAAAAGCAGAAAAATATTTCAAACACTCGAAGTTTGTAGTAGGACTTAATCATTTTTGTTGTAAAAATAATTAAACGAGATGTACAGGTAAAGATTATAATTGATATCTAAAAATCGAAGAAAATATTTCAATGTAATTAATTACTCAAATTAATTGTTCTAAATAAAACAATGGATCAGCTTGAGCTTTGAAAATAAAACAGAATATCACGAAATAAAGTCACTAACAATAAGTAACATGTTTAAATTGTCAGAGAAATTATAATATTTACCAAAATGCTCAATGATCCAAAAATTCACTTGATTAGGAATTAGATAACCAAATAATTGATAGAAACAATTACTTCCTCGCACAAATAACTGAACGTAAGAATATTTAAAAAAAAAAAAAACACATGACCGGATGAAATAACTTGTTTCTCCAATTCACCTTTACAACATTTTATAAGTACATATACCGTCAAAATCTGAGTTTCAATGGTCCATTATTTATTACGTTTTTGGAAAAGAAGCAATATGTACATATTATGTAAAATTCCATGAAACTTCTTATTGTTGTTTCTATCAATCGTATTTGTGGAAGCAGCAAACCCAGAAACGAAGTATTTCAGCATATACAGAAAGTTGGTTTATTTCCGACTTCGAATTGAAAAACGATAACACGTAAATCACGTGAATCACTGCGATGAATACGTAATTAATACATTGGTATTCAGTCAGCTTATTTTACTCGCGAATTGTTGCACGCGACATTCATAAATTAATTGCGTTTCCACGATTCCCATTAAGAAATTATGATACCTATAGGTAATTATCTACTTGCAAGAATATGGTCGAATAACAGACATGATATTTGGAATTCACAGATTAAATAATCAATAGGCACTGATTTACCTGTACATTCTAATTAGATATTTCCCCTGCCCAATCACGCACATAATGCTTAACTAATCGTTGTCGAATGAAATGGCTGACTTTTTTTCGACGTGTTTCGAAAAACCGTTGCAGATCGCTCGAGCTGTAAAAGTATAATTAGAATCGTACATACGAGCACATATTATTTATCCAGCGTATTTAAACAGCAGCTGCTAGCGCAAATGATTGTTCAACGAGCCATACACCTTCTGTAGCTACTTATCGACTTTTAATAACTTTCTCGCATAATGCACTCAGGCGAAATTATTGTAATTCCTCTGTATCATTGAATTAATTAACTGAAACGATTCTTTAATCGACTTGTTCTGGAAGAATTTTTATTTTAATGTAGGTAATCAACAAATGCCCGGAGTGTTTAAATCAGTCGAAATTTGAAAGTTACGTACATATAATAAATTGTGGAACGGGTGTCAGACAAACGTACGTGGTCGTTTGCATACGGCAAAGTGGCATGATACGTCTTGCACACGTGGAATTGATAATTATTCAACCTTTGTTAACTCGGCTGCTTGTACGGTCACGTCAAATAGAGGAATAATTAACTAATACGGAAAATTCGAGAATTACTTTAATATCTTTGAAAACAAGATATATTGTGTACGAATTTGTTTGACAAAAGTAGTATAATATAGAAAGTAACTTTGCTCGGTGATCGTTTCTAAAGAAGAGCGTCTTATAAAACTACTATAACTCTGTTTTTATTATTGGCATGTCCTATTTTCTCTTTAAAATTTTCCTTAATTCGCACCAAAAATGTTCACATCGGAGGGAGCATCAAATACGGAAACAGATTATATTTTCATCGAAATAATTATAAATACATGAGTCATCCAAGTTTCCTAAAATGCAATTTTTAGTTATCGTTCTGTTAGTGCTCAGTATGCTATATAATTTTATTGCCCAATTTCGAGGCGAAGCATGTTTATAGTTGCATTTAAGTCAGAAAATGCAAAATTGTAAAACTCCCCCTCTCTCTTTCACATAGTTATTGCAACACAGAGAGTCTAGCAAACTTCAAAAACATTTTTCTTAAATGTTCGAGTAAAATCATGTAACATATGATACGGCTAAACTAGCATCACCGTGCTCGTCTACTTATATAATTAAAATGACAAATGTAAATTCTATATGAAACATGAACAAAATCGTTCCTGGAATCACTTTCACCTTCCTGTCACTTTCCTTCTGAATCAATCAATTTTACTATCATTCCCTTCGAATTGAACACTTTTGCTCCAAAGAGTTTCTTTAAAAATTAATTTATACCTCTTTCGATTTTCACGGCAGCACCGTACCGTGCACCGTAACTTCCGTTACGCGATATCCCCACAGTGGCGCAGGTGTTGAGGTGGCAATAGCTGCTAGTCCCACCCTGTATAATCTAATCTTACACGTGGTTTAGATTAATCGTACCCGCAACAGTTTGTCTTCTGTGCATTAATTAACGTCACGTTGTCGCCGGGGGCAGCTTATAACTGATTATAAATTGCTACACGCGAAATTATTCCGCGCGCAGTTGTTTAAAATCCAAAAGTTTGACGTACGAGCCACTGTCATTGCTTGCACTCGTTTAAAATTCGTCGTAAGTCCTGGGCACCGGACATACGACGGACGCCTGCGATTCACTCCTTCTCGGGCATTATAAATTCAAATGGAACGTCCCACTAAAAAGTGTCACTGTACTACCGAAAGCGTGCAACATCTCGTAGTGAAAGCTCCATCGGTATGTCTCGCTTGAGGACTAGGTGTAATTGCCAGCGTGCATACGATAATGAGCGACTTTTACTCTGATTAACCCTTAGAGCCTCTTCACGCGAGACATTTTTTCAGATTGGTACTTTGGATATACAATTCACTCGGCAGACAGGGTTAAGTTGTTTTGAACAGGATAGATGAAAATAGAAATCGTGTGAATGCATTTGAAATACTGAGAGTTATGAATTATAAAAGTGTTTCGTGCGGAATGGCTTTTAAATTGTGGATAGGGCGTCTATTTTAACTCAATATGATGTACTTCGTATATTTGTATAATATATTTTTCTATTAAATTTTCTTATAATCTAACTTCCTTGTTTGTCCTCTAAGAAGTGATATTAATAATTAATGATCAGTGTATGTATCTTATTGTTAGTATACATATGTACAGCGGTGGTCAAAAGAAAGTTTAGAACTCATATTTTTATATGTTTACATATCTAACTTAATCCTAGGTTTCAAGTATTATTTTGGTATCACTATCTTTTTTAGCAACCTTCCTAACTGTCAGCTATAAATTGAATGATACAATTCTTCCTAATGGAACTATCTTATTTTTGTTCTTGTTCACAGTTTAACCTGTACTCGGTAGGCGAGGGTTAATACCTAGTGGTTTGACCTTTCCCTTCTTTAATGTAGATGGATGGAAGATGTTCATTTTTAACGTTGAACGAATCAATTATCCGTCGAGAATATTGAAAGATGCAGAGGATTGGGGTGGGTGGTTTGTTAGGACTTGAAAGAAAAGTGGGAGGATATCAATTGTACGGGCGTTGAAAGTATTTCGAAATTCTTTAGGTTGTGCTTTTTGCTTATTGCTGTTTGTTATTTCTCTTCAAATGCTCTTTTTCTATACAAATTAAAAATTTCTTTTGCGATATATTATAAGAGAAAACAGAAGGGTGTTATTCGAGGCATTGAGGCAAAAACGGGCTAACCCACATTTTTTGCGAAATTGAGTTAGTAGCAATAATGTATTGGCTGTACTAATCATATAAAATAGGAGAAATTAATTTTTTTTTCATTGTGGGTTAGTTTGCTTTTGCTCTCAATGCCTCATTTACACATGAGTGGAAAATACTTCAACTCACTTTAGGGTGTGTTTCCTATAGTACTCTAATGCAGTCTCTTTCGCCAATTGTAATCTTCGAACGTTCTTCTCCCATACAAATCCTCTTCGCATTCAAGAAGAAACCAAGAGTGATCATATACTCAGAGTCAAAGCGATACAGAATATAATTTTTCCAGTCGTTTCTTCCCTCCGATTTGGCAATTCCCTTTTTCTTTCCAGTCCCAGTCCTGGCGTTTATGAAATATTCGTATCAAGAAGTGATCGAGACGTTGCGTCAGTGGTTCGGATCGGCTTCATCGCCGCTACTTTGTTCTTGCGTTAAAGGCTTTTTAAACCGCCCACGTGCAGGCATTCTTCGATACAGTTGCCCGTCGACATCGATAACCGGACTGATCTTTAAATAGAATATAACGTTTTGTCACCGACATCGGGGGTCGGTGATCGTATGTGAAAGTAACGAGAATGAAGAAAAGGTTAAGCGAAAGGTAGAACCACTTTGGTCTACCTAAACGGCCGACTTGCCATTGCGAATTCAACGGGTTTTGAATGGAATTCGACATGATCAAGCACCATAATATCGTGGCATAATTCAGCGTTGCGCTTGGTCCAGCAATATCTCCAATCTTCATCCTTTCCCGCTCATCCTTCTGCGCGTAAATATAGGTGAACATCAATCTTCGATCCTTGGATGTAAATAGATGTCGTATTTATCGTTATTGTTACAGATTTCAACTTTTCCCATTGAGGACAACATGTTATGACACAGGGTGGCTGTTTTACGATCACGACTTTATATAACTCGTAAACTGCTAGTTCTGTAAAAATAAATGTTTCATACTAAAGCTGTAGTAATAAGGAACATATGATATGATAATTAGTGTTTTGCTATCGTGCTTTTTTATAAACATATAAATGTCGCCCTTCAGATTTTTAAAAGAGTGTCTTAATGCTTCGCTTTGGAATTCGAAGGTATTTATCGTAATCTGAGCGAAGTGGTGATGTCCATATGTGGTGTAAAAAGATTAATAATTTCCCAGGTACATGCGAAAGTATCTGTATTTTAATTAATTTTCCAATTGTTTTTTGCAACCAGAAAAAATTTGCAATCGCTAAACGAGTCAAAGAAATACTGTTTCCTAGTGTTTCTCTACTCGTATCAGGGCTTACTGACTTACATACATTAGGAGGGCTTGAATATTCGAGCCGTTTGATTTATTCAAGTAGCTCGCATTTTTTTTCAAACAGTTCGTCGATTTCAGGCAGCTCGGAAAATTCAAACGTGCGACTCGGTTCGACCGACCGATCATTATTCGACTCGAAATAAATCGAGGACAACGCGCACCCTTAAGCAAAAGCGTCTTGCTGTTTGTCATTGCTCTTTATGCATCCATATCGCGTGTTTTCTTCGACTGACGAATCTTAAATCCAACAAATGGCTCTTTTCATTATTAATATATATTTTTAACACCAGGAACGTTGTTATTAAGGAATGTAACCCATGAATCAGTATCCTCAATTATTTATTTAAATCTGGGTTGCGCGAAAACAACGCAATGAAATAAACCAGTTATGGATATAAGACAAAATACAGGTAATGCATTAATTTTATTTTAAGATTGTATTTGTAAAGGATTCTTACAAAAGTTTCATCAAGAAGTTTTCCAAAGCTGAGTCTGCATGTAGTATAGAAATGATGTCTGCAGTTTTTGTGATGTAGTGAACGATATTAATATTGTTATATCATATGTTAAACGCTAAAGGTAATAATTTCGAGTACAATATGATTGCAAGATAATTTCTATTAGTTTTCGACTACGTTAAATATTCAATATTAACAATAACAAGTGGTACACGTCGTAGACAAAGATTTCTCCAGTTTACTATCAGTAGGAATTGGTTTGTAGATTTTTTTTAATTTCAGATGTAGTTTGGTAGGTTTACTGCAGCTATAGACGTGTTCATTCATTTCTAAGACTTTCAAATTCACATAATTTTTAAATATTCGTTATTGTTCTAATAGAAGAATTTATTCAGTAAAATTCTGTTAAAATTTAGACACATTAGAAATAATCGTATGTTTTCCCACAGAATGAAACTTTCAATATTATAATCAAAAATACTTATTAATATGTCTTAAGAAACGTATTACAAAGCAATTCATTCCCCATTCAATAAGTGAGTCGAAACCATCGGGGTTGAATTTGGAGAAAAAGGATTTTTGAAATTGTTACATCTGCGCTCTCTGGTGTGGCAAGTCTCTGTAATATGCATTACAATTAGAAAAACGACTTCATACAAAAAACTGTCTGAAAGAAAACTTTTCTGATAAGCTTTTTCCTTCTTCAAAAAAAAGGGGGAATGAATTGTGAAGAAATGCGAGGTTCGAGCGTGCTCTGACTAAAATGCGACTAGGTACAAATGCTTTATGCTCTTTCAAAGTTGTTCTTTTTTATTTTTTACTCGAGAACAGCTGCTTGGATTTCGTTAAAAACCTTGCCCTCGTGCACTTTTCACGAGACAAAAATGATTTCGCAGTTTCGGCTTCTTTCTACACGAGCAATCCCACTGTTCCCCTTCGTACCACCTTTTCGCCTCACTCTGTATAGACCTAACAGAGTCCGTTTCCACTCGCTTGCAACGCTAATTAAGTCTCGCGACCCTCTGTTCCCCGGGAACCGAGCATAACGAAGATCGCCAGGGGGAAACGATTTGCTTATCCGCGCACTGTGACATCTCGCGGAATAACGATCTGCTTTCTAATTGTATCCTTTTAAGGGAGAGCGTGCGCACTAGCCGAACTTGCCGTAGCACGTTCGCTTTCGTGCTTCCAACTAGAGTCGTTGGGCATGATTAACGAAAATAAAAAGAAGAAAATGCGAAACAGAAGGAAACGTAGGCAGACAAATCTCAGAGTACGTGCTAGTCAAATTCACCGCGTTCTTGTTAATCCTAAAGCCGTCTAAATCGTGTAGCATGCCTTGCAAAGGTCTAAATAGTGACTATCCTGAGATCACCAGTCAAGTGGTGTCTAAAGCGATGTCCCTGAGGGAGCAAACCACTGAATGGGTTCCACGTCGCTTATTACAGGGCTGCACTAATTTGGGTAAACGCCTACGCACCCTGGAGCCTTCAAGTGCAGTGCGTTGCAGAGATAGAGTGATGTAGAAGCAATGTGGAGGAAGTTGGTAGCGCCCCTGAGTGTCAATTCTCGGGTCGAGAACTCAGGCGTGTATTCAACACACTCTTTGGATATTAGTATGTATCTACTTTAAGAATTAGGGGTGTATAGGAAATGAAGCTCTATAACAGCTAACGGAGAACACATTTGATAATGCGCTTCGCAGATATATAGTGACTAATCCGAGGCCACCTTAAGTGGTGTGTATTATACACTACAAGCTCTACTACTCGGCTTCGCCCAAAATTTAGATTCTGATTTTATAAAAAAATTTCTCTTTAGTTTTTCTTTGTGAAAATGGTCAGATTCTTCTCGATTAGTCAGGCATAATGAGCTGAGGCACATTTCGTCATCCCAGAGTTTATCGTTCAAAAGTTTTTAGGCGACAAAGACACAGGCATATTGAAGCTTTCTGCTTTATATATTAAGATGTCTATGATCACGCTGTACTTGTTTAATCATACTTCTACTACTATCTCCTGTCCAAAATGTGTGCTGAATACATCCCTTGGGTTTTGGCTCGAGGGGAGTCACTCGAGGACGCTCCCAACTTCGCCCCCTGCTGCTTCTACGTACATGTGTACCTATACCTACATCGCTATACCTCTACAAGGCTCCATAGATGATTAAACGAACGTCGAAGCTAAATCGAAATCGCGACTCGTGATCCTAACTTCTGTCGTCCTACATGGAATCAGTGTCACTTGCGTCGGATACGCGAAGACGAGGCGATGCCACTTGCGGTCGACGGCCAAAATAGAAACGCTCTCGGTCAAACGCACGAAGACAGAGTCCGCGGAATAGCGCCAGTTAAGGTCAGGATATTTGTGGACGCCGATGAAAGTGGTGCCAGTTGGTAATGGAGGCGAAGCGTTCCATCGGAACATCGGCGTCGGTCAATCATGAATTCGCGTGAATTTTGGTCTTTGAACTTATCTACGCCCTTTCGCCTTTGGGATTGATTCCGGAAGCGATGAACTCGGCTGATCGGCACGCACGTTTCGTTAGTTTTCAAATTCGTCTGCCCTCTTTTGCTTTTACCTTTCAATTCTTTTTTCATTTAATAAATTCAGTGGATCGACTTTAACGTATTAGTTAACATACACGATTGATTTTCTGGAATGTTTAATCGTTTCAGTATTATGTTTATAAGCTGTAAATGACGGATTCGAGAAGTTCTGTAAGCCTACGCTCTAGTTTCGCAATTCTTCTGAATTATCAAGCCGTACCCATACTTCTTTGAACAGTGTATTTTCGTAGCATCGCTCCCTCTTTTTTATTCGTACTATCTTGAACTGGTTTCAAAGTTGTGAACGCTTCAGAAGGTATAGGAATGTTAAATATAGGATCATAGTTTATTTTTTATTAATTTGTTCCTTTCTGGTATGTGATTCATTATTACTTTACAATGTTTTTGTCTGGGTCTTCTCGTTTCACTACGAGGGTAGCTGCTTTCAAAACTGATTCTAATAAATAAGAGTAGTTTTTACGAAATGCAACTATTAAAATATCGAGAGTCTAGGTACTATAATACTGGGAAGTGGTTTTGTTTTTAACGTTTATTTATTTTTTTAGGTGAAAATCTAGTCGTAGGGAATCGGCTGTAGGGAAACTAGTTTATCCTAATTACTATAGCTCAGTCTTCCTCATTGCAGGAGTCTTCCTCTACCTCAAACTGATACGACTTTTTAGTAACATTTTCCAAGTTAGACTGAGTAGGCAACATCAAGAGTTTCAGCCTGCTATCGTATTAAATTCGTAAATTGCATCTAGAGATAATTAATTAAACGATAATTGAACGTTGAGAAGTGTACGAGACTATAGAACTTAAAACTATTACGTTTCTGAGCGAATATTAATAGATAACTGACACGCTAAGGTAGTTAAGCAGAGTTCACAAGATCACAAGCAAGTTGCACATTATTCCTAAGAAAAGTTCGAGGATGCTCGATTAAAACTTGACGCTTCCGTTTCGAAGTTCTGTAACGCGAAGTTCTCATGCATCGGGGCTCAATTAAAATCTAATCAATTACCAATTTTCTATCGAACGGTAATGAACGTGAGATTATCGCGCTAAAACGAAGCATTGTGTCACGATCTTCCGCCGTATCTCGCACGTAAACAAAACGAAGGATCGACGCCGTCAAGGTGAGGAACAGCTTAACTTTTCCCTACGTGAATAATTTCGCGTTACGTAATTAATCGGCGATCTACGTGCCACGAATCACCGTTTCGTTTTATCGCCCCGGCAGCGCGATAACCTCAGTAATCGGTCATTGCATTTTTATTCTGTCGGAAATGTCCCATCTGAAATTCAAATATTGCGACTGTTATCTGCCCGTGTAACATTTTACTACTTTTACGGGGGTTTTAAGAAACACGAAGGCAGGCCAGTTCCGAAGGCGAGGCTCTCAAAGTGTTAAGACTGTGGACATTAGTAACAGAAATGTACTGTGCTGAAAGTTACGACGCAGAAAATCCATTTTGCAGAAGGACGATGCATTTTTTCTCCACCTCGCATTCCTGGCGCGCCAGGTTACGGGCGATGGAATCCTCTCGTAAATTGCCTTCTTCCGTATTGTCAGAGACGGTGCTTAAGCCGCGCGGGGAAAGTTTTTCCAATCTCCGCGACGTCGAAGCTACCATGTAGGATCGCTCGATCCGATCGACGGTGTATCTCGCCGCGAAGGACGCGATAAATTTCTCGTCTGGCCTGAGAGCGTGGAAAAGAAGCGTCGATGCAGAACATGCAAAACTAGCACAATGATTCCCAAACTTTTGGGCAATGATACACAGCACAGATAGAACCAGGGATTCGCCAAGTTTTACATCGTACTTTTTCCTGTATTCCTGCAGAATCGTTAAAATTGTATTCCCATTTGGGCCGTCGTTTTTCGAACGAGCGGTAGGATTTAAATTAAATAAGATTACGAGGCCGAGGAATTTGAAATCAGACTCACAAATTTACTTGTGTTTTAACAGTTTGCAGAGAACTTTTTAGGTTATCTCGGGTGCTTGTAAAGGTATTAGGTGTTGTCTGCAGCGAGTTATAAAATTGTGCGTAACACTAGTATACATATTGTAGTACTGTTTTTAACCTACAAACTTGGTGCCTTTAAATCTTCCACTTCGGAATTTCAAACCTCTGTAACTTTGTTATCTTGTCAAATTTTTATATGAAATTTTGGGAACAGGTTTCCGACGTGTGAAGTTTTAAGAAAATGTTATTAAAAGAATCAATTTTTTTAATCATCCAAATGGGAACACCACCTTAATTTTCAAAATATTATTATTATTATTATTAAGTGTTTTTATTGCACGGAGATACGAAAGAGGAATAAAAAAGAGAAAGAAAAAAAAGAAATAATGCAAAGGTGAAGTTCAGTCGTAAGACTGTTTTGCAACCTAACCTTACATACTTAAAACTAAGACTTAGCCTAGGCCTAAATTTACTACTAACACTAACGGTAAAGAAATAGCCTTTATGATCCTTTCACTTCAAACAGTACCTTCTCATACTCACTTAAGTGAACAATCGCGTGATGAGAACATGTGTATTCAGGATTGAAAAAAGGTTGCCCCATTTCACGATTGTGGGAAAGGAAGATTTGAGCAAAACTTTGGGTGCATTTTACAGCGTCGACGAGAATGGGAGAAATCTGAAGTAGACGTAAAAAGGGAAGATTCTCTGGATTATTGAAGTTGAAGCAGTACGAATATCAAAAAGTCGAAGTTAACTAAACGGGCATCTGCCTAGAATGGGAGTACTTTATTCAAGGAGAACGCGCATTGTTCTGTTGTATTCTGTACACGGGTCAATATTTCCACATCAACGTGATATGCGAATTAGAAAACGCTGTGTTAATCGGGGTGTGCAAAACAAACAGAGAATTCTCATATTTCGCGATGCATCGCGATGTTTATCGGGCGGAGTGAAGAAGGAACGGTTTCTCGCGTGAGAAAATGTTTTATTATTTGTAGCGTTGGAAGGGCCGAGGAACACTTTCCATGGCTGCTGTGTCTGCTCTGCCCAGTCCTGATGCTGCAGACATGGGGCAATGACCCATTGATCCCACGGGAGGCTCCTCCGCACCGATGTAACTAGAGCACAGGATAGGTTGTATCGAGTTGTACCTTGTACCTACGACTAAGCAAATTTATACAGAATTATTCCCGTTGCTTACGAGAATAATGAGAACACTAATAGCAAAGTGAACGTGGATAGCAATAGTAGCAATATAAAGTATGACACATCAGATAGTAAAAGAAAAAGTGTATTATTATCGTGAAATTTCTGTTAGATAGTGTAAAAATAGAGGCGTAGAAAAACGAATAAATTATATTAATTAATAACTGATTTTTTTTTAGAATTGATATTCACGTATAAAATTGTATAAAATTTTTTGGAAACTAATGGAGATGAGAAAAAATGCTTGGTTTTTAATAAACAGTAATATGACTTATATAAAATATTCAATGTGTCATAGGTGGCGCCACTATACATAGAATGTCAAGCGTACATGTTTGTACGTTTTTGAAAAATATCTAATCGTAAGGCGTTTTTTGTACGGTGTTATATCCATTTCTTATGGTGGAGAAGAATATGAAATTTTGTCCTAATTGGACTAAGGAATGAGCTTACGATTTATAGGATAGCAACTATACCGTAAGCTAGTTTTATCGATCAGGTGGTGGTGCGTGTAAATGGTACAGAGGAGTTTGTATTTGCGGAATTACTCACAAAAAATGTTTTGAAAAAAGGTAAAGAAATAATCGAAAAGACGTGGCATTTAACAATAAGTTGTTTCGTAATCTGTTTGTAAAATTACAGATCTTATTAATGAAGTGCTTTTTGTAAAGATTACGTTGTCGTCGCTTGGAGAGTGTTAAATAGTACAACACTACAGATAAAGGTACAAATACAAATTAATACAGTATAGATATAATTTCTAGGATTTTAAAACTATTAAGCAAATTGAATAATTTCACTATGTATAATTGTATTATATTATAATCATTGAGAACACTAGAAGTGTATCTAGCTTTTATGAACTTTCGCAAGAAATAAAACTGGTTGTAATTATTGATCCGCGTGTTTAATGAAACAAGTATGGAAGTACTTATTTAATCATCAGAAATGTCAGTATGCTTGCTGAGGTGTTAATGAAAAAGATTAACGACAGTAAATTACACTAATGGAAATGAGACAGTTGCTATTTCCCTTTAAAAAAGAAAAACGTACATAAATGGAGTGTAAAACGGTTTTTTTAAGAATGAAATGCCACGGTCTGTTATACCTTTTTACAGAAAATTATATTCAGTGATTAAACAATTTAAAGTTTAATAAAGTAGATACGAATGCTTGATAAGAATAATTATAAATTAATCAAGTCTTTACAGCATTTACCTACTCTTCCAATTCTCCCTTTTTATTATCACACACGCCAAATCTCACTTACTCAAATTAACAAATCAACATTCAACGAATTATAATATTTACAAAATATTTCCAACCTTCCTACATCATTTTGTGGCTACTAATTTATACTTGCAAGAAACCAATGTAAAGGTTCGTTGCGTGCTGAAGTGTAACGAGCAAGTAGACTCGGTGGGAATTAGATAATAATTGGTTTACTTACCCAGTGAAACACATTGCAGCTGGTCATTTGATATCCTGGAAGCGCGTCCCGTACAGTTAATAATAACCGGGTGAAAGCGCGAGATATTAATTACACCGGCGCGATTTTTAAACATTTCAGGCCTCGACGTCTTTGTGCGGTTTTGCCTTCTCGTAATGCGCTGGAAAGTATTATTTATCTTATTGCGCGGAAGTAATGTTGCAACTAGGAACTATCCTGTATTTCGAGTACAGTGGAATCTCTAAAGGAGAAAACAACCGTAATTTTAATCCGCACACCTTTTCAACAAATTCAGAGCTCCAAATTACGATTGTCAGATATTTCAGTTTCCTTTCCATCCTTGAAAAACAATGGTCAAATATTCGTGTCCTCTTCGTCACTGGAAACCGATTATTAAATATTTCAATCTTTTCTTTCCCAAATATCTCGTAACGGGAATAGCCAAGAAGTACATACATATACAAGCTGTTCGACTATTGATGATCGTCCAAAAAATGTCATTCTACACTTTTGATTTATTCCTGCATGAGGAAAAAATTTGCACAAAATTGCTGTAATTGCAGGAAACATAATATTTAGTCCACATTAAATACTTTTCACTGGTTTTAATTTAGAACACCAAATAAAGTAAAATTTGTCAGGGTTCTCCAATCAATTTTCAGGTGTCCCAATACTTATGAACGTTGATGTACGTACGCAATCCACAGTATGGTGCCTGTTTTCAGCGTTAACAGTTCGCGTTAATGTATGCCACGTGCGATTTCGTTTAAATAACAGCTGTAGCATTTTAAACGTTTTCGAGCGCCCGTGACGTTCGCGATGATAACCACTTTTGTGAATCAGTATCCAGGAAATAAATTGGCTCGAGTCTGGCCTAATGAACCGGCATCACCAGGGTCGACGACGAAAAGGCATCGTTGTTCCATGGTTAATTGGGAATCTGCGTTATTCAAGGCGTTCACAAATGCAACGAAGGGAATAACGAAAGTGTGAAAGACTCGTCGATTTCATCGAGCAACGCTGTGTAACCTGACCAGACGTTTAAACAGTCGAATTCGAAAGGTGGGATGGCACAGGTGTGAATCGAGCACCTTCGCTTTCGATTACTGGAGCACACCTTATGCTTCTGCAAACTAGCCTCAGTTCCAACGCACCTGTCCAGTGTGTTGCTTTGGCAAAGCCTCACCTTTTCCCTCTGTCTTTACCTCACTTTCTGTACAGCGTGTACCATAGTACTCGAACAGGCGCACGGTCATTGAAAATGTGATAAAGCCTGGTTGAGTGGTTTTCGTTGCTCTGCCTTCTAATGTCACATTTCTTTCTACACAGTATGTGAGGATCTAAAAAGTTATAGGATTTTGAAACGCTCTTTGTGTTGTAGTCGAGTCATCAGACTTCTTTATAGTACATAGCTTTGGCACAAGCCTAGTTAAAGTTGGTTGAATGGCTTGAAAGAATGGAAAAGTGTATCGGAAAAATGGACACTATTTTATATATATCGATATCTTGAAAGCTGTTTGGATGTGGAAATACTCTCTAACAAACTATTTTGCAAATTTGAAATTTACATGTCTCTCGAACTAATAATTATTTGTTTGTGACGTTTATTGCATAAAAAATATGGAATTGTATTGAAAAGGAAAGTGCAACTGTGTGCATAATTAAAATAGGAAGGTGAAAGTATTAAAAACTAATTCACATCCTCAAAGCAGTTATGTATTTTCATTTTTTTTTCGTACATCTATTCGTTTTGATGATATGTCCCATGCAAATGGAACAGCCTGTACATGGAATTCAGTCAGAGGGACGATAAATCACATAATCGAGTGCTTATGGCTTAGCCAGAAGGAACAGAAGTTGGAATCCCTCTACTGTTGTGTATAGACGTGCAGTGGCATTCTGCCGATGAATAAATAAGTAGCGTTGTAAGATTGACGAATTAAATATTTGATAAGTAATGTTAGATGATTGTGGGAAAAAGACAAATAGTTTGGTTTGTGGAATTACTTTCAGAAGGACAATGTGACGATAACAGTCTAATTTTCCAAATTTATCGAGATCATCTAAGAAATTTCAAAGAATGACGTTCCATTGACTGACACACGATTTTCATAAATTAACAAGGTATTAAATATATTATGTATAATAAATATGTTAATCGTCGTTGTAAAAATATTGCCGTACTGCTATTGTCTTCTAGCAATTTTTAATAAATGCCACTAAAAATAATTGAATTTTCCATATTAGTAGAAAACCAAATACATTAAAAATTTCAATGAAATACAGTGCCTATTTCCTAAGCTTTAAGCTTTTATATAGACTTTGATTTTTGTCGAATAGAAAACACCGAATCAATAAATCTTATTCTGTATTTTCGACTTATTTTTCCACGAAAAAAATAGAAATATCAAAATGTAATGTAAAAGCTTATTCTAAGATGTAACTTAATAAAAAAATCATATTATCAGTCAAAAATTCACCCTGTCTAACAAATTTGTTATCCAGTGCTTAAATAATTATTTATTATTTTAGAAGTAATCATTACAGAAAATTGTTTCTATTGTTCTTTTACACGTTCCTCTATCGAATTCATTTTTCTTCTAATACGTCAATATTATTGTACAAGCACAACACAGGTCTTTGGTTTTCGCGCTCTTTTATTGACGCGTGCTGCCATTGTGGATCAAGGTTCCGGCAACGAATCAAACGTTCCATAATACCGATTTGCCATATCAGGCCAGGTAGACTCGTCAAAAATTTACACTCGCAATTAGTCTAGAGTCAGGGACATAGGTATTTCCTGGTGCCGCTTGTGACCCTTTTACGCGGCGAGAAAAATCGACGATGCCTTAGAGTGTGTCATTTAATTGTTCGACACACGTGGCGAACAAGGTGATAGAGTGAAAACTCGAAGAAATGAAGTTACATTGCTTCGAAGAGTGAAAACGCTGCAGCACTTACATCGGGTATTAATGGAATTGACTTTTCCACACGAGACACTTTCACGGTTATCAATTAAAAATCCTTATATATTGACATGACAGACACAGATAGCCATTTTAAAAAAGATACGAAATTCATGAATATACTAAAAGTGCCAATTGTCAAACACGAAAATTTGGGGTCAATTTGACCCAACCTTTACGTATATATTCTTCTTACATCTGTAATGGGCCTAACAGCCCCAAGTATGAAACGCATGGCGTTATTACCTTGTTACGAGTTGTTCATCACGTTCATAGAAACAGCGTCGCAGATGTTACTGGACGTTGACACAGTACACGGGGCACAGTCGTAGATGCTTTTTAGGATTAACTACTATCTCGGATAAAAAGCGATTGGATCGCGAGTCTCGTAAGAGTAGAAAGGTTCCAGGAAACTAAAGTTTCATGTTTGAAAGAGAATCAGAGATATTATAGCGTGTTCCATAAATCACGTGTCATCATCATTACAGCTTGCCGAGCTCTTCGCCATCTGGAAATTGATTACCCGTTTCGCGTAAAATCCGTAATATAAATTCGTGTCGTATGGCATCTATCATCGCGCTGCCTCTAAGTATTAATAAATTTTCATTTCTCGCTGAAATCGCTTCGACAGTAGCAGATACTCTTTGGTTTTTGTACGCACTTCGTGAGACTCAATACAAACAGCAATTTTCTGGCAGCACTGCTCCTTACACTATTTATCATTTCTATAGTCTTCTGGATAATAAACACTTAATTTGTCTGAGATACGGGCGTCGATAAATTATTGCCTTTCAACACACGTTTAATTCACAATGAATTACAATCGAATGGAAGAAATCAATGAATGAATGGAATAAATAAGCTATTATGGAAGAGAAGCGAACATTTGTAGAAAGTAAACAGGTGAACAAGCACAGGGATTTGATTATCAGAGAGATAGAATGTGAAATACTAGCAGAAATTGATGAGAATTGACTTCGGTTTTTTAATCAAACATGTGTAATCTGCGGTGAATTGAATAGTAATCGCATTATCGTGAGCTTATCGCGTCGGAATTAAATAAAACCCATTTAATCATGACCAGTGAAACAAAGGTCGAAGGTATTTTAAAATCTGCAAATATGTATGTAATATGGGGTTGAACATTTGTTTACACCAAATTTATTCAACTCTAGTTCTCCGTTTTTCTTCACAACTCGCTTTTTTTGTCATCCGTAAACATCAATTGAAATTAGATAATTTTTATGGTCTTCTAAAATTACGTCTGTTCACAAGAAAGTTGAGAGACGAGTCAACTGTTCGTTAAATGAAGATGTTTTAATGAAGTTTGTATGCTATTGAAATAAATTGGCATAATGACATTTTTATCGAATCTGGGATTCGTATAGCATATTAAGGTTTTAATTTATGTACCTCTGTACTTCACTGAGCGAGAAAGCCATTGAAACAGATGACACTGTAATTATTTTCAGCGCTGTATTTATCTTAGAGGAGCAATTCGAGCATTGTGAAATATTCCTACTGCAACGTAAAACATTTGTGGGGCGATGTTCATGTTTCTGTTGGTTCCCTACTATTTACAAGAGAAAATTAAGCAAACATTTGACGAAACTCCTTTTCTACCTCATATTATTTGTAGAACTAGAGAGTCCGGATCCTAAAACTTTTATTCGCATGGAAATTTAACTTGCAGAAACACAAGGATTATTTGGTCGTGGAAAACTTTTGGGTAGAACGTGAATTTTCTACGAATAGTTAGAATGGAGTAACAATTTTAAAAATGGTCCTTACTATCATTAAAAAACACCGACAAGACTTAACTAAATGTTTCAAGAAACAAACTCTCCGTGAGAAGTACTACTAGAAAAATAGCCAAAAAAAAGAATTGCCAATTATTTAATCAAATCGGTAATAAATAATTATGCCTAAAGCCGGAAAAGGAGTATGAGCACGGGGGAAAAATTCAACCTTCCCATAATTCTCGTTCACACAGCCATCTTCCCTTCACGGACATGTCCTTTACCATCCCAAAAACTCCACAGACTTCCACCGAACCAAGAGCACACTTAAAACTACTTAAGCAGTCTACAATCAGTCCCATGGAAGGACACGCTTCGGCACCTTATCCTTCAACTATCTATCACTACCCTTCCAAATAACGAAGACCAGGGTGCTACAGCCTAAACGGTGCCACGGAGGTCCCTTACAATTACGGGTTGGACGGTGACGGAGCCTCCGTATCTGACCCAATAAATTGTTCTGGTCACGTAGGAAAGTTAAACGAACGAGCGAAGCGCAGCGACCGTTACACGCCTGGAGGCTCTCGGCGTCGAAATACCATGCAGAAAATTCCACGTCCCTTTCATCCAGCTTCCAATCATCCTCGCCGATAGGTGGACGCTCGGGCATGCGCCGCGTAAAAGTGGACGCAAGAAAGTGCCCGTCGTCCTGGCGAGGCGCGCAGCGTTTTCTTCTCTCCGCGTTACGCAACCGACAGAACAGAGCACAGGTTAATCTAGTATCGGAGATAATACGACGGCGATATCGAATTCACGCTACGTAAATCTACGTAGGAGGCGGACGCGGCGAATGTGTAACGCGCCGCTGGGACCGATCGGGGGCCTCACCCGGCGGCCAATTTCCAAGCTGCTGGATTCATCACTCTCCAGCGTGTTACGGCGTGTACGGAATCGTGAAAGGCCGTGGAGATCGGGTTGGGTAATCGCAGACGATTTTTTTCCCCGCCCCGGGGGTTTCGAAATAGCCAACCGCCACGGGGCGAGCACAGACAAAGCTGATAAAAAAAAAGAATGCCCCGCGACGGCTCTTTCGCGATTCTTTTCGCGGCACAAGCTGTCTGATGGGACTGCTCGAGTATAGTGTATTGATGTTTTGAAAGCAGCCAGGGGCACAGTCGGTGGCGCCGTTGAGTGCCTTTGCGCAAGTGGAGACCTCAGAGATGAGTCTGTCGTACTTTCGGATATTGGGACTTTCAGGCTTTGGGGTGTGTAGACGTGTGACTAAAGGAGTACGTTCTTATAATAGGTGCTTTTTACGTTCAGTGATATCGCTCGAATCGCACGAATGTGAATATCCATTTGAGTAGGTCGATTGTACTGCATCTTAAGTAGAGATTTAGTGATGTTATAGTAGCACCAGGGGACATTGTCGGCAGCACTGTTGAGTGTTTTCTGTCATTTTTAAACCTTAACGCCAAGTATGGGATATTTTGGGGGTATTAGGACTTTAAGTGGGGACCCCACCCTGAAGCCACTAACAAAAGACAAAGTTAGGGATCTTTCTGTTCGTATAAATAAAAATATAGGGCTTGGATTTTTTATATAGTTTTGAAGCAACATTTACTACGCTAGAAAAATTTTTTTATGAAAAAATTTTATTAAAAAAACTGGCCCACACTCTCGGGAATGACTGGATCATCTGAGAAGGAAATACAAAAAAGGTGTATAAAATGGAATATATTATCTTCCACCTAGCGTAGGATTTTCTCAAAAACCGAATTATTTTGGAAATTATAGCAATTTGAAGAATTCACTATAAGTTTGTAAGATAAAAATTTGCACTAAAATGCTTGTAAAAAATGTTACTGTAAAAATGCGAATCCACGATAAGATTTTACACTTTTGTAGCATCTGAGTAAATAATAATGGATATTTTTGGAAATATGTCATGAGACTTGACTCATGAGTGTCTAATTCATGAAACTAATGATAAAGTAATTAAAGTGTCCCATATAAAGTCTTATGAGAATAAAGTTTCATGTGAGACACATAATCCAACTCTATCCTGTTCCATGCAGTTGTTGCCATTAATTTACAGACAATCGATTAATTCCTCTCCCATTAATTCACTCTGCCGTGGCAGCAATTACGAACCAGTCATGCCGCGAGACTTTTGGTTACCCTTTCGGCGACGCAGGGGGAAGGTGTAATTAGCCACGTGAACAGGTTTCATGTGCCTTTTTTCCACCACTCCTTTTAGTTTCACGGGGTGGTGCGACCTCAGCGATTGTGGCTGGAAACTGGTGTTGCCGCGTATTGTGATACTTTTTGTCTGGCAGACCTTTGGATCTGTCCACCGTGGTCAGAGAAAAAGGGAGAAACACCGGTGGGGAGCAGAACGGGGGAGGGGGAGAGTTGAAAACCAGGCCTGTACCAATCCCAGGAGATAATTCTCAAAGCATATTATACGAAATATCAAGGCCGTGCCTTTCTATGGTTAGAGTAGGTACTTACACGCGTTCAAGTACTCGCGCCGCTGCACGTGAACACGCGGAACGCAACGGGAACGACGCGACGCGCGTATTAAATGAAATTAATCGTAAATAATATTTCAAAATTGAGGGCGTTATAGAGACGAAATTTTGTTCTTTTTTTTTAAGGACCTTTAGTGACCTTGAAGGATTTATTGTTGTAGGTCGTTGAATTCGTTTTTAAAGTGGCTAGTGGATACCGAGATATGAAATATAACACCCTATTTACAAAAATAATATTAACCTTCGTATCTCATTAATCCCTCCCAACAGAATAAAATTATTATTGCTATTCGTCGGCCACCATAGGACTCTGCAACTTTTGTAGGTGAAATACTTTATATGTATATTGCTCGACGCTTTTTTTTCGCCGAATATATAATTACTAGCTTTACCATCCAGCTTCGCCTGGTATTTAGATTCTGATTTTATAAAATAAATTGTTTACTGCTTTTTTTTTTGTAAACATAGTCACATTCGTCTGGATTGGCCAAGCATAAAGAGCTGAGACACATTTCGTGACCCCAAAGTTTAAGTTACAGACAAAAACACCAACATATAAACATTCTGCTTTGTATACATGAAATATATACATTAATTGAAAAATAAATGCCCAAGAAACGGCATATACGATCTTCTTAAATATCACCTAAGAATTAAGTAAGACAGAGAAAACAATTCGAATCCACGAAATTTACATATAACTTTAGAAAACTTATAACAACGGTTAATTTATTGCGACACATTTTTTTAACGATAAAGTTTATGGCTTCAAATATTCACTTATTTACTGATTCCGAAATTTGAGACAATACATCAACTTCTAACTAATAACTGATAATTTACAACAATGTCATCAATGTATCAGCAATACACTTGGTATTTACTTTACATGAATTTCTTTCAACTTTTCGCATGACCGATCGTTGAAAAATAGTGTCGAGCAGTATGTATACTTATATAATAAAAATGTTACATCCTAATATTAGAACACTTGCGCTGGATATACACAATTGGAGTTGCTTTAAGATAAACCTTCCCCCAGCTCGTGGTCGCTAACGATACTTAGAGTAACGAGTCCACATTCTCGGCAAATGTTAGCGAACTTACAAGCGCAGAAAGTGTGCACCAAAACAGTCTCGTTTGGTTTAGTCGCCTGGAGTTTTCACGCGATTGCAGAAATGAGCTCTCGGCGAAACCTGGCCTGATCGATTCGGTTGGAGCAGTCGACAGGTCGCCCGAGCTATTTAGTATCGACGGAGGCGATTGAGCGGTTAAGTCGAAAATCGCGTCGTTATCGCGGCCCTTTTCGAGATTCAATCCAAATACAGCGATGGCCAAGCACGGGGTGCACTACCAGCGCACGCCCGCTCGACAAATTGATCATTGAACGGAATAACTTCGCTTGTCTCCACTCACTTACGCAACACGTTGTCCGCATGCGCTCGGTGAACCGATAAGTCGACGCACGCAACGATATTTTTTCTTCATTTCGCGCGGACAATCTGTGTGCACCCTTACCGGTTCTACCAGCGAAGGGAATCGCGAAAAATGTACAATATTTGTCGCCGTTTAATTCATAATTCCCGGAATTATCCTGCGTTCGCTCGATTACGTTGAACTCTAAAGTTCGGCGAGGAGAAATTAAATTGCAGGCAAGAGTCTCCTATGTACGGAATCATTGGAATAGAAAAGTTAGCTTTATTCGTCGAATCATCTAATGTTAAAGTAACTTTTATTTGATCCGTTATTTAAATAATTTTTAGTAAATAGGGTTACCATGCGTCCCGGTTTTCGTATTTCTTGATTTTTGACGGAATTCTACGAAGAAGTTCAGAATAATGAAACATTTCTGGAGAAAGTTTCCTGTACATAATATAGAAAAATATGACTTGGTTCCCAAATACATTGTTGTGCTTTTCAATTTATACCATTTTTCAACCATTACAATAAAAGTACCCTTCCTCAAAAAATTTCGTTCTGCTTTTTTTTATACTTGACGCGGCTTGCTGGTGAATAAATATAGTAACTCTAACTATAAATCAGAAGTGATGTACCTATTGGATTGTAATTTTAGAAAATTATAAGAAATTTACTGCTTAAAACTAATAAACCAGGGAAGAATCTTTTAGCCTACATTTTCCTTGTATTTTATCCAGAGACTAAATTTAACGTCGATTTACTGTCGAGAACCTTTTCAGTCAGCGAGGAGAAATTTAATTTTTTTACTGAGACGAGTAAATTGAATTGATTAATTAAAATACAGATATGATAAAATATGTTAAATGGCCGCAGATAGCCTATTTTTTATGTGAACTGGAAGTTTTGGTTACCTAGATTACCTCAATAGAATCCTTCCTCATTAAAACAGTTGCGAATGCCATGGCACTCGCGTGAACGCACAAGTCGCTCGGATTATCTTCTGTTAAAATAAAAGAACCGATCCGGCACTGGCACGAATACGTAAAATTCCGTATGGTAACGCATGGTTGTCGTTGACCGCCGCGAACAGGGAGAAACGCGCGCGATTGTCTCGCGAACGGACCGCGAGGTATCGTGGCCTCTTTTATCCAGAAGGCAGCATTCTATCTAAATACGCACCGACAAATATTTTTCACGCTACGAGATGAACACGGTCGCCGATTAAACGTTGTGTTGTTGCGAGCACGAGCATCGAGTTCCCCGATAATAACGCGCCACCGATCCCGATTGTCCGCTTTTCGAGCGCTGGTTACACGAGTTACGGTTCCATGGTTGCGAAAATGTCGCTGGCAAAATGTTCCGTGAGTTCTGGAAAATGGTTCTGGTTTCGGTGTTGCATTACTCTATGGAAACTCGAGGATGTTCATTCTAGGCAGCAGTAATAATAATTTCGAGGGTATACTGGCAAAACGCACTCACTAAAAATTACCGCTTTTACTTCATTGTGAAAAAATATATAAAAATTACTTCTTTATGTATAGGTAAATAATACGCACTAAGGTTAAGTCATAGCATAATAAACAAAGGATTTTTGAACTAAATTAAATCATTTGTTCTAGATTCATAACATGTAAAATACATTAATTGGTAGTGCCACCGTAGAGACCGGAAAGGCAGCCTGATTTTGAGAATTTTTTATGCGAGTATAGTGAATGGAATACAAAATCTGTTTGATGGCCTTTATTGTACATACTATGAAGTATGATAACAATTTTTTAAAAAAAATTTTAATACAAACGGCGGCGCCACAGCTCAACAAAAGTAGCTTCTTCTGAAAGACAGTGTTCCGCGGCCGGAAAGATTTCTCCTTCAATTTTTGACTTAGAACAAACGCCGAAAATTTTTGTGTGCTATATATAAGATTATCTCGGGACGTACACGAGGAAATTAAAAAATACTGAGTTTTGTAAGAATGGTGCGTGATTGAACAAAACATGGAACTGCCACAACCTCGAAATTGTTGAGACGTTTTCAACATTATTTGGGATTTAACTGATTTCTCTTGTAGGAAAACCATATACATATATGTACATATATTTACTTACTATGCATTACCAGTAAATCCAGCATTTATTCACAATGCATCTCATATTTAATTCAACCGCAATTGATCTATGCGTAAAAAATATGTGAAAATCAGTCAGTAAAAGGAACAGAAAGCGAGTGACATTTCAACGTTTGGAATTGCCTGGCATTCGAGTTCTGGTTACGCGGATGACTGGGGAACGAGATGGGGGACGGTTGCATCGTTGCGAAAAAATTCGCTCGTAAAACGCGCTGGGATTCCTGAGAAATGGTTTTACGTTCATTTTTTTTCGTCTTCCATTAGTTGTTTTTTATTCATTTTACTCCTCGTCATTGTGTGAAACGCGCGATGCATGCTGCGCGTTTCCGACTCTCCTTTTGTTCGGCAACGGATGGGGATCAGATTATCGAGTTTTGTGGAACGTTGTAAGGGCAACGGTTACGATGGTAGATTGTATATATTGTACATGTGCAACTCGGATATTTTTAAGTTTTAGATTTTAGTTGGTGATAGTATACAGATGCCAGCTTAAAGTACCCGCTGTTGTCCGGAATCAAAATTACATAAGAAGCATAGAAGTTTATAATAATTAATTGAAATTCAATTGGTTGTTAGACGAATCCCCTTTGTTCTTTTATTGAAGCAATTACATCACAGTGTAATATTTTTAAATTCACTGGCGCCTGCATTAATTATTATGCAATGCTTACTTATCGTATACTTCATTGCTCAATGCTCAGTTATATAATAATGCACTAAACTTGAATTATCAGAAAATGTCAAGTTGATGAAATCTGGAGGAGAGGGTGGGGTGTCCAGGTTTCATGGTAGCCTGTAGTTTCCGCTGGATCATGAAGAGTAACTACACAAAATTTGGCCCAGATCAGTCAAAATGTCTAGGAGTTAATAGTAAACATACAGGCAGTTATTCTACTTTATATATATAGAAACTATATCTGTAATTTCGTCGTTTATTATAGTTACTGTTTTGCAATTATCGATTACGTTTCAATGAAGAAGGCGTGTTAAAATGATAATAATCGTAATGCAAAATACGAGGAGCCGATTAATATAAAAGCCATTCGCCTTCGAGCGTATTATACTATTTATATCACTGACATAATAACAATAATAATATAAATTAAAAGAAACAAAATACATGCATGCTGCGTGAAAGAAAAGACGAGAAAAGCAAGTGTTGTCCCAATCCCTGACAGTCTTCGAGAAAATATTGCCTAACGTTTTCTACAACCCCTTTCATAAAAGTAGATGGAACTGAAGGAAATGAAACCGTTGTCATGTGTAATGGTAAACTACTTTTGACAGAAAATTTAATTTTTAGTGCTGATTCGAATTACGTATCTACATCCAATGAATCTACAAACGCAATTTTTCTGTTCGGTGGTAAACAAGGGGCCAAAAAATGTACACAAGCGTTCACGTGCCTTACTAATTCCATCACGAAATGCTCCAATTCCATGGTCAGCTGTGAAAGCTCACATTATCATTCGTTTTTTCGTTCTTCTCACAATGTTAAATTCTGTAAATTAATCGCTGGGAATTTGATTAATAACGTCGAGGACGTTCACATCGCTGCAGGCAGTGTGAATCACACTTAATTCTGGGCTAATTTCGAATGCACGAAACTTAACGACTCTTCGTATTATTAGTGGCGAGAATATCTATCAAATACGTTTGCCATAAGACTATTTCGTTATGAATGAAGGTCACAAGGACATATTTGAGCCAAAAAAAGATATAAAATGTGATAGGACGAGAGAGACAAGGGAAACTTGTGTAAACGCATAAAATGGAAAGTAATTTATATAATACGAGATTAACCATTAAAATTTCACAATGAGGTAACTCGTCCTGCCCAATGTGGAGGTACTCTCGCAGGCTTACTGGTAAAACACAGTAGGCAAGCGAATATGTATGGTTTCTCAGAAACTGAATTTAAAGTTCAACTATAGTAAAAACATAAGTAGCTCTAAAATAAATGATTTAATTTAGTATAAAAATCCTATTTCTTATGCGTGACTTTATCTGTATTACCAGTATGTAAAGAGGTAATTTTTATGTTTTTTCACTATAAAGTAAAAATGGCAATTTTTGTGAATTAAAATTAGTTTGCTTCGCCGGTATACCCACGATTTATTCTATATGCTAACACGTTCCCTAGATAATATATTAGTCTTCGGTTGGCGGATATATCGGTCGGTTCTGACCCATTCACTTAGTATATTAGCCTGTTAACTGGGCCATTTCATAATTAGAAATATTTTCAGCCTATTTAAAATTGCATGGCGAATAAACTTACTACAGGCTAATTTATTCATTTTGCTGGCTGTTAATACGGTGCATTACCTAAGGCACTATTACTCCTTTGTACAAGTGACATTTTGAAATTTTTATAATGAATCCCACGCAGAGGAAATATCAAATGACGAGGTAACCAGTCTCCTCCAACAGGTTAAAATATTCACGTTATTTGTTAATTAAACGAATAAAATTATACGGCTGGCGAGCCATTCGCTATTTAAGGGTTAATAAAACCAACAGTACAATTCCCTTTTCATCGTTACCTACGCCAGTTGCAGTGACGATTTGTTACATAATTATTTACCGAGGTACATCCACATTAACTAATAAAAACTCTTGTCCTTCAACGATGTTATCTCGCCATTGAAACGCGAGATACGGAGACGGCAGGGCTTGGGTTGTACAATAAAACATTTCTGTTCACTATTAACCGTTCTGGATGATAAGTTCGTAATTTCGTCATTCCCCTTGCTAAGAATAGCGATTCGCGCGTCAGGCTGATAGAGTTTGTTCACCCCGTAAAAAATGGCCCCGATACGACAATTTCTCTATGTGCCAACCGTGCCGTAAACAAATTATCGTAACACTGTCGGATAAAAGCCAGTAAGTTCACCGAGTTCGTTAATTAAACGATATCCTGTCAAGTGACTCGTCGATAATTCGGTAAAGTGCATATAACGCAAAGTGAAGTTTTGAATGTAACAAGAATTAGAGCAAAACAAGCGAAGTTAAGGAGATACTTTATTTCCGGCCAATCGGTTATCAGAGGCAACGTAAAATAATAAATAGATGCTGGATAAATTCCGGCTCGAGCATTAATAATTAATACTGTTCGAACAAACATGATAATCGAGCACTTTTTCATGTTAATTCTTGAAAGACTAGTGTCAAGATTCTTCGTATTTAATTTCAGACTTTCCACGATTAGTAGATTATTAGGCCTTTTAGGATCCATCGGCTTTAACCGTAACTTCAAAATTTCTTACGCAATTGAAAAGGGAACGTAAAACTTTACAGCTGTTTTTCTCGACTGCGTACCTTTTTTACGATAGCGGCCTTAAAAACTTCGACACTAATAAAATAATTTCCACAAATTTAGCACATATATAAACTATGCGTTCCTTTATCTTCGTCTACAATTAGTATATCTGCAATCACTTTTCTCTCTTCAAAAATATACTTCACTTTCTACTGTAAAAGTTTGCTACTTTTCTCCAATGCAGTGTCATGTTAAAAACTTTCGATATTTTCCTTCCGTCGTAATTCCGATAATAGTTACACTTTACAATCTTTGATAATCTGTCGCTGCTCCCAGTGCAGAAATTTTCCTACTTACGGTTCAAGTATTTTGTTGGTATCGTTCGATCTTCACTTAATTATCAACAACATTGTACCAGCATCGAGAACTAAAAAGAATACAAAATACGATATTGTTGTACTCTCCACATTTCTTTTTTACCTTGATATTTCCGAACCAATTTATAGTTCACAGTAATAGCGAACGTTGTATGCTCAAATTTTGTTAATCCAAGTTAAAAGTTGCGCCATCGATTCGTCCTCCTTTTCACCCTTTTATTCAACAGAGAACGAATCCTATTTAATCCCTTTAATCGAGTTTAATTACAAAGATAGTCGAGTTTAATTACAGAGAAACAATGTACGCGCGTGGACGTAGATTTAGATGGTGGTTTGTGTCGTTAGCCAGGGCCAACGTCAGAAGCTTCGAGCGTTATCAGGTCTTCAGTAAAACGGGCAAACAGCTAAAGGCGAGTTGTTTACCGATCAGGCCAGAGAATGGGCGACGGGAAAACCACAATTATTGTTGTACGTGTCACTTGAAATCTGCAACTTATGGCGAATTGAGATTGATTGGGGGCAACGATGTAGGTATAATTGGATCGATGTAAATTTTTTTAAATGACTGTCGCTTATATATTTACATAGGTACATGTATACAGAGTGCGATCGAAATGTCGATACAAATAGGCAAGAGGTGATTCCTTATGCAAAAATAAATAAATTTTTTTATCCGAGGCTTAGTTTTCGAGGAACATTAAATAGAAAGTTAGTTATATTTTAGTGTAATGTATATTAATTTTAAGCACATTTGTTGCATTATTAGAAGACCTCTCAAATATTTAAACAAACTGTGTTCTATAATCTTACAATGCCTTACTACTTATTGTTAGTTCGCAAATTCATTATTCACACTTGCTAATATTAAAGTTTCTGAGGTTTAAATATTATTCTACCTACCTATTAGGTATCGTGACATTAACTCATATATGCGCGAATTAATATTACTTAATTAAGTTTTCTTACGATGTAATATCTTCAACGAGTAAACGGTAATATGCTTTTGTTTTCGCATTAACTCTCTTTTAATGCAGACGCTTAACTTAGTCTCACTATCAAAAGAAGCCCCCCCCCCCCCAAATTACTGCTTTCAACTTGTTCCGTTGGAGAACAAAATTATAATTGTTATTGTTCCCTGAAATTAATACTTTATCTGCCGCTATCACGCGTGCATGATTTGTCGAATTAATTCAGTCTTGTATTATCTCTCGTGAAGTCTGAGGATTCAATGTTATTTCATATTTATCAATGATAACACTGTATTATTAAAAGTCTCTGTTCTATCTAGAAAATGTATAGAGATTCTTGTGTCCAAGAATTAATGAATAGTTTAGAAATTGAAAAGATAGCAGCGAATGTAATTTTGCTCCGAAACGTGCGCCAAATAATCTGTTAAATTAATGGGGTGCTGGTGGGACGAGCGTGTGTGCGTGTATAACTGTATCAAAGCAAACTGGGTCTCTCTCATAACTCGTTCGGCTTAACTACATCTGCAACGTGGCGCCTAAATGGGAGCCGAGCAAACAAGAAATAATCTCTCGGCTAAAATTCTGTTTGTCCGTTTGCTTCCACTTTTCCCCTGATTAATCGCGCCTACTCTAAATTCTTTCTTGTCGCCGCGATAATGGGGAATTAAAACAGCTCCAATAAATAGCCGTTTTCGAGGCGAAAGAAGGTAGCTTCGGATTACACGTCCATGACATTGTTCCAAAAAATCAGATCAGAGACAGGTAATCAAAATTGAAATAAAATTAGTTTTAAATGAATGAAGACAGTTTACTCACAAGAGTCTTTTAAATGTTTCCATTCCTCGATATCTTGGACTGAAACTTGATCCACGAATTCCTTTCATTAATCTTCTGTCCTCGAGGAAATATTAAATACAGCGATATTTTTCTACGAGCTTTGGTGGAATAATCAAACTGATGTATGGATAGTTAGTAATACTTCGGTCAGATAATAGATAAAGCATCGAATAGCCATGAACTGTCTCTTCTGGGAAACAGATTTCAATGTTCGACAGACACAGGTTTCGAGAACGTACGAAAATAAGAATGAAGCGCGATATAACGTTTCGTCGAATCCGATTGATTAGATACAAATGAACGTTAGAGCTGTATCAGCGATAAGGAAGACCCTGGCTGCAGAATAGAATCTTAGCTACTGGCTGACACTTGTTGCTGAAGTGGTGCCATTGCCCTTGGATCGCGAAACTAATTTAAATAGCCAAGTGTCGAGAACCCTTAGGGCCTTTTCACACGAGACACTTTTATCGCTCGTGACGTTACTTTGTTTATAGGTACTTACACGTTCCATATTTCTTTCTATTGTTTTGTAAATCAACGTTATGTCTACCAAGTGGATATACATATTTGAAATATCCTGTTGCTATTTAACCCTGTTATGGCCTTTAATTCAGCTATATATTTGAAATACACACAGAAATACACGTATTAGTAAGAAATTCTTTATATATTTCTCCAAGTTAGAGAAGTCTCCAAAGAAATGAGAACGTGAGTATGTAAAGACGAAGCGATGTAGTAGAGCTAAAGAATTGAGAACATGATTTGGTGAAAAAAGGCCCAAGGAACATAATGAGGTTAATGATTCCAAAGTGTTTAGTGTAAAAGGCCCTTAATGGGCATCAAAAGTGAAGGAATACAAAATAATGAAGAACGATTCTATCGATTTAGGGACGCTTGAAACACGAGTTCCCATTTTCCTGTCGCGTCAAGCTTACTTTCTGATCTTGTTATCTATGTTAATGCTTCCTACGCAAATAGGTATGTACGTGTAGCCGTCAATGGAACGTGCTTCGCGAATAATCAGCAGTGGTATCTCGTCACTATAAATAAAATAGCTAGAAAATTAAACAACCGCGTGATTCCGTGGTCGAAACTGTTCTTTTCTAACGTCAAGATGACGACAAACGGTGCAGCCACCATTTTTTTTATGAGGGGGCGTTGTAAAAACGACACGGTAGTTTACTTCTAAACCCGTTTCCTTACTGAAATAACAAATCATTTGTTGGCAGGATAGCGGCATGACTAAAAAAATTTCAATTTGAACAAATGATACGAGCAGCAATCAATTATTAATCACATGCAAATTTTAAACTATTTTCCTGTAAAATTGACATTTCTTGAATCATGCCACTAATAATACCGTGCAGTTGATTAATAGTTGAATTCTGGTCACATAATTTGTTTATATTAACATTTTTTTAGCTAGGCCACCATTAGAGGCAAGCAACGAAGTGAGTACGTCTCGTTGGGAACAGACCCCCGAATCATCATGGAGGTGAATTGGAACAGTTGGCAGTCATTGCCATTGTATTTCAGTTGTCACAACTGGTGATAGTATTTGAATGGAGTGTCTTGTAGCCGTTTACTCGTATCGGTCCATTGACGACATCGATCAAAATTTTTCCTTCGTTTATCACACTCGCGCCACAACGTGCCCGAGCGACGAGAATCGCGTTGGCGCTATCGGAAACTCTGCTGATTGTGAGACCTTTGGACGTTTCCAATAGGCTGGCGATCATTGCTCGACACTGACAACTGTTACGTGCCGCTTTTCATTCAATACTCTGCATTTCCGATATGATTCGTTACGGCGGTAGTTCTTTAAACGTATTACGAACCAGAATGTTTATACTTTTGTGACTTTCCAACGTAATTTTCACTTTTAAGGAGGAGTCGCGACTAAATTTCTAATATTTCAGTACCATTCTCCTATTCTAACACTATCTCTGGGTCACGAAGTAATATTCCGCATTTCCATTGGTCACATATTAGGTTTAACGTCTTCCATATCGTCCCGATTAAGGTAGTTCCTGAATAATCTACTAAAATCTTTCAAATTTCGTTCAAAACTACTTTGGAATACAAGAAATCCTTGTACAAAGTTTAAAATCGATTTACCACATAGTTATCGAGAGATTGTTAATTGTAGTTGATGCATTTTAACACAGTGACAGAGCCGAAAAAAGAAGGTTGTACTTTCAGTTTTTCTTCTGAAAGAGGAAAACTATATTCACAAAGTGTAGGAAAATTGGCACAAAAGTACATCGAAATGTCAGGAAATGAATTTATTAATTTCTAGAAAATTGACCACATCGTTTCTTCGTAAATGCTCATAAAAAATAGGTTTAAGTGCAAATTTTTTAGAAACTACGTAGAGCAGTCAACGTGGCAACATCGCACAATATGTTTAGACATTCAAATTCATATGAAAATTTTTTCTGACATTTTGTTTATAAAAGACGCTCCGAATGAATGCGACGTTGTCAGATCTGCTGCTCCAGTTCACTACGCTAACCAATTTAATATCCTATTTTCGTAATACAATTATTTATATAAACATTGAATTTTTTAAAATATATATGCATGATGTTAAAAATTATTATTATTATTTCTATAGTATCATACTGCTTTATATTTATCGTTTATTACCCAACTCTAATTTGACTAACATAGTTGGTTAGAAACTACCTTAAGAAACTCAAGAAAATTTATTCACATAAAACAACCCCAAGATACCCGCCAATAAAATGTTAACAATGGTGACAAATAGGAAAGATCTATTCAGCCGGGAAGCTAGAAAAATGAGAAGTCCGCCGTCCTTCGATTTCTTCGCTAACTTTGGAATCCTCTAAGACAGTCTAAGAAGAATGACGTCCATTCCCTCGTCCGAAGTCTCCAGCCCTGGACACGTCAGCCTCTCGCCTCTAACATTCGTAATCCTAAAAGAAACGAGCACTTTCTTGTACCTCATCTCCGAACACCTCTTCTTTGCCTTTTTCCGTGGATCTATTTAATCGTTTAAAGGTCGTGGCTGGGTGCCAGGTACCGTGTCGACTCAGTGGCCAGAACGTCAGACGACATAACGATCGATCTGTATTGCTCACCGTGCACCATTGGAAGCGACCTCTAAATCGGCCGGCCAAACGGAGCCGGCAGTGATCGAGATTTCACACTTGTTTTTCCTCATGTTTTTTCGTTTCATCGACCGGATGCCGTTTTATCGCTGCTAATTGCTTGTCGCGCAACTGTTCAAACGTGCACGTGCCATCCCTGTTTTCTTCGCGTAGCCCGCCAGCCAAAACATGCACGCCGCCAATCAGATGTGCAAAATACTCTCTAGATCGGCAATTATCACAAATCCCGTGAGCTTCTGCTTAATTTCCAGGCAAATTTGTGTGCGCTTGGCATTAATTTCAGCTTGCATAGCAAACACAGCATATCAATGCTCCTCGAAAGACTTAAGGCATTGTTAAATGAAGATTTCCACTGGTAAATATTGTTAATAGGTTCTCGTATATACCCAGATAAAGTTTAAAGCCGACTCGAAAATGGGCTGATTGTCGTTTCGTACGGAGGGGACAAATAACATTTCGATGCTTCAGTTAGGATAATATTACTTTAAATTACACAAAGTAGCGATTCACTTTAAGATCGAAGGAATTACAAGGGAGAAAATTAAGAGCAGATAAATTCTTTGCACTTCAGATATTAATGTCTTTCCGAATTCTTTTTGGTATTTTTAATCCATCTTCGTTTAACTTAATCACTTAGTGTGTGTATAGTGTAATAAAAGACGATGTCAATTAGTGCATGTACTTTTTTAAATAAATTTATAACTGTGACGAAATATTGTTTAATTTGTAACAACGTCTAATTCAGTAATATGTTGTTTTTAAAATATTACCCTGAAATAAATTAACTTGTTGTATATACAATTTATCTATCCATATGCTTATTCGTATCTTCATATTCCGTATGTATGTTGCGGTGGATTTTTTTAAATTTATTGGCGATGAAATAGTACTAATGATCTCTGGTAATAAGTTATACCTAATAATGTGTCACCGTATATGTACATCATCCTCGAAATTTTGAAGAGTGGTGGAGAGGAATTGTCAGTTTAGAGTACAGTATTGTCTCCGTATATGCTCGGTTTGGTGCACCCGATACGGGCTTGTCGGTATCCCCACCACTTCTGTCTCACTCTTGTCCGGCGAAGGCGAGAGCGAGATGGACCGAGATCGAGCGAGAGCCATTGAAAGCGAGCGAGGACGGTACGAGACAGATGACGCGTGGATGTTTTGTCTCACTCCGTCTTTCGAGCGCCGTAACACTCAGTCCTTTGCGTGCGCGACGGGCGTGCGTGATGGTTGCAAGCACTTACGGAAGCATCGGAACCGCTTCGCAAAATCTTGACGCAGGTCCGGCTCAAGTCTTTTTTGCGCCCTAGGCGAACTTGTCAAATTGCGCCCTTTATTATAATATATTTATTTGAGTTTATTGATGACCTTACTCTGAATTTTTATTCGTAGTTTAAAATAGTTGCAGTACAATTTGTAATATTTTATTTTAAAGTTTATTTTCAACAATACTAGCAATGAAAATACCATTTTGCACCTCTTGTCGACTTTCCGCCGTAGGTAGGCGCTTAATTTTGCTTATAGGGGCCAGCCAAGCTTACAGGCAGCGATCAGTATGTACATAGCAAAAAAATTCATATATAATGCGTCTTAGACGAAATAAATCATTTATATGTACTTTTGAAGAATGAAATTCTTATATTTTCTATTTCATGTACATATTTGTAACTACGTTGTAAAATTTCCTAGATGAAAGGAAATTTGAAAATAAACTTTAAAATAAAATATTACAAATTCTGCTGCAACTATTTTAAACTACGGATAAAAGTTCAGAATAAGGTCACCAATAATCTCAATTAAATGTATTATAATAAATGGCGGAATTTGGCAAGTTGGCCTGGGGCGCAAAAACGACTCGTGCCGTGTTTGGCTATCTGACCGTTGCGCGCATGCGTCGAGCAGTCATGATTCTATATGAGTGCTCGCGCCGTCGCGCATACCTGCCGCGCATGCAAAGCGTTCCATCACGCTCCCCCCTTCGACCAGAAAGAAGCGAGAAACGAACACTCGGAATTAGGGCTCTGTACACGATACGGGCTCAACGCCGGTCCCGACCAGCGAGCAAATACGGAGACAATACTGTATATCTATGTCAGGGATGACTATATCGATTACAGCATTGTTCTTCCACGTGGGCGTATATCGAGGGACTGGCAAAGGCAAAGCTTTGAAGTGAATTATCTCGTAAACTTTTGAGTAGTATGCCCCATACGTTTGATACAGTACCTATTCTACGAGATGTGCACTAACTATGTACAAAATTTGAATTAAATCGAAGACCCTCGTTGCCAACGCTCGCGCTGATTAGATGAGTCATTAGACGACGTTACTTGCTACTTATATGTACATCAAGATTGATATTTTTTCAATGGACTCGTTTGGGATACAATAATTAATGCATGAGTATCGCTGTAGCCTATGAAACTCGGGAGGGGAGAGGGGATCTGATATATGATATCTTGTAGTAGACGGAATGTAAGGCAGTTAAAGTATGAGTAATTTTGAACTGGATGATAAGGTCAAAGGTTCGAATTGTGTGAGAGACCTTTGAACTTCAACCACCCACGTAATCCATTTCAGCAGAGAAGCTGCGGGCTTTCAACTTTCAATGGTTCTTAGTGTATTGAAGATTTTGTGAAACATTTGCAGTACTCGAGAAGATCACTTTTTCTCCTCCCTTAGTACTAATATTACCCTTTTTAAAAATACTAGGTTACGCCCACTGTAAATGTTATTCTAAAGTTTCTCCTGCTGTCTATACAACGAATACGGTGAAACTAAATCGAAATGTTAGGAAAAGGGAGAATATTTTTTATTATTGTAAATGTGTTTTCATGGTATCAGTTATCCATTAGAAATCATAATTTAAGTATGTAGTCGAGGTTCGAAGGTGCTTTTTTGATTATTGAATTTTTCTTAGTGTTATTTAATATTGTTAAATATTAAGAATATTTCGAAGCTTAGAGCAACATCATCTAAAAAATGCTGTACGAGTTTTGATTTCCTCAACAATATAGGCTTGAATGGGAAAATTTTATTCTGCATTTGGGAGTCATTTTTATATAAAGAATAATTGCACTTTTTCCAACTTTGTTATGAATTTATCTGTGATCTAAGGATACTACCTGAATAATGATTCACATTTTAATAACTTTTGATTTTCACCCATGTCCTAATTTGTTAATATAGTTAACTTCAACAGATGGAATTTCGTAGCAAGAAATTTCTCAAATCAATAGCAAAAGTCTAGAACAAGAAACGTATTTTTGAGAAGGCTAACGTGGGGGTATCAAAACCGAAATCCTACATGATAAGATACTTTAGGAGTTCTGAATCTAATTTCGATCGAACTCCATCACTTTCAAACCCAACTATTGGCTCCAGCGTATATGAGGCACTAGTTATCGTCTCATCACTGAAGTTTATCTCTAAAGTTTAACTACATTGAATTCTATCAGGATTCTGGTACGTAAACTATCAGCGAGCTTTGGATGTTATTGATATTAGTATTTCACAGTTAATCTATACTGTAAGTTTTCAATTAATTAACCATACTAGTTGATGTCGTTCAGGAAAAAGAGAAAATGAATTCTGAATTAAGTGAAGATTCTTTTCAGATGAAACTTTGTTGTGGCTCAACATTGATGTTTTAAACAGGTTCATACATTTCCCTAAACTACTGCTACTATTTCTATCAGGTGAATATAGTTTGAGATGCTAGTGGTGACTTACAGGAGTGTCTCGTGTGAAAAGGTACCAACTTATTGTTAGTTTGGACGTTGCTGCTAGATGACCCATATAAATTATTATACAGATTCTTCGATGACTCGGTTGAAATAGAAACCTGCTCATTCCAGATGAGAGTAGCAATCTTATTAAATAATTCATCCCATTTGGAGAAAAATTGCAATCTATTTTCGATTTCGTTAATGTTTTGTTTGCTGTAGTTTCTAATTGGACTAAACCTGCATTCTTCGACGAGTAAAATAAAATAAAAATCAATACAAAGAGTTAATTTTATGCGAATTTATTTTCAATCGAAGTTGATCCGCAAGAAAAGAAAATTCGTTTTGTGGTTGTCGAGATTTCTTAGAATCTGATGGACGTATTGCCTATCAAATATTGATAGTACTAGAAATTCAATAAATAATAAAGCAAAATGGCTATCGTCTAAGTCTACATTCCATTTTTTACATAAAATTTTTCAATTTTTTTAATGTAAAGTAGAAGGAATGGAGAACTAAAAAAACTGAAATTGAATAGTAGATAGTGGGTGCTTACATACGTAGAATTTACAGTCAAAATTTGAAGTCAACCCATCTCGTAGATTTTGAGAAATCTTGACAACAACAGAACTATTATTTTTACTCCTCGAGGAATACATTTTTAGTACATCAGTAAATTGCAATAAAAACAAGATGCATTACAGAGCTAAACCAGAAACTGCAACGTAGACTCTAGTTTCCAACCCAGCATAATAGTTATCCACCTTAAAGCAGGCATTTTCAGTTTGTGTGTCAGCCTTATCAATGGCAACTAATTTCAAATGGGGATGCTTCATACTGCCCCCGAGTAAAGTATCAATCTCCCCTCCTCTATCCTCCTTTAAACAACTTGACCCAACAATTCAAACGCGTGGACGTATATCGGGAGTTAAAAAAAATGGTAAAATTTTGAACTTGATTATCGCGAAAACTTTTGAGTAACATACACCCTATGCGTTCAATACAGTATCATACAGATACAGTATCTCTCCATTTTTGAGAGAAATGAATTTGAAAACTGACCGAAGATCAGCAGAATTTATCAGTAAATATTTATCAAGTGTAAACGAAAAGAATTCTCATCTAAAAGCAGTTCGAAATTATGGAATAACTTTTTCTCATCCGGGCGTTTGTTTTCGAGATAATCGATTTTCGAAATCCGTTAAATGCGCGTGAACAGGATTAAGAATTGGTTTCATTTTCAAATCGATTTTCTCAAAACTGGAGCCTTATATGAAACACTTTCATTCTATATTTTCCACCTATTTTTTGTTTGAGAAATCATCTGCTTTCCGTTTATCTCGAGATTTCGGAAACACCCTGTACACACAGTCTGAAAAAAAAAACGATAATCCGCCACCAATCATAACTCGTTTCCGTTATGATTGCACATATTCGATTTCACTATTTCCCTACCCATCGATATCACAATTTGCGCGTGGCCATTGCTTGTGGCCACCGAAATTCAACCATAAATCACGGTATGTATACATATATACATCGCCCCCCAGCGTCGCATCGATCATCGTTTTTATCGCGTGGCAGTCATCCCCTGATTCCTCGCAAAGTCCCGACTATCGACGCCAAATGAAATCAAAGGGACGTCGTGCTACGCGTCGCGCCTCGCCTCGCCATTCGTGACAGGCTAATGACACGGCAGTTACCGCGTACGTACGCGAAGTAACCCTGGTTTCATGCGCACCAGCACGTAACGCGCGCCGCGCCGTCGGAGGAGCCCGATGCACGCACACGGCGATGCACCCACGTTGCTATTAAAGCGCCCAGAGCCTCGAGTTGCACCCACGCGAACGTATCGTGGAACGCAACAGTGTGGCGGGCGCCTGGTTTTTGTGATACATTGATCCGGAGCAGCGTCATTCGTAGTCGCTGGTGGCTGCTAGGGGTGGTCGTTGCGGAGGTAATTAACTACGGGATAATCCAACTGTTTCGTCCTTACAAGGGAATAGATCGAACCTGCACACGTCGATTTTCACGAGACTGCAGATTTGTAGAATAGTGAACAATATTTGACACGTCTTTTTTATTATTGGCGATCCTGAATGTTGGAGGGGTGAAAACAGCCCTTAAATTTCAGGGTCGAAAATGTATTATCTGGAATATCTCGAGGAGTATTAGGCATAGGACAAATTTCTTTTCTTTGTAAGTGTGAGTTTTTTAAAGACGAATCTAGTCTCCTGCTCAGTTTTTAGAAAATTTCAGAAAATGTTTGCTACTCCCAAGTTTAGAGGCTCTTTTCACCTATTTAATATGTATGATTGCCGATAACAAAAAATACGTGTCAGATATTTTTCACTATTCTGCAAATCTGCAGAGTATTATCAAAATCGGCAAGTAGGGTGTTTGATATGTTCCCTTGTTAGATGGAATCTTTATCTAGCGTGTTGGGCAATGTTATTTATTTTTTGTGCCAGCTTTCCTGGTTTGAGAGAGTTTTGTGGTAGTTGAGGGAAAATTGAAGATGGAGTAAAGAAAGGGTCCTTTTGAAATTCATAATTGGTTACCGTTGCAGAACTGTAGAATACCTATAGTTTGCAGATTTTTTTCTGGAAATGATTGCTCTTCAACTTTTTAATATTGAGGGATTTTAGTACAGCGATTACTTAGATGCTTCACCATGGTGGTGACGTGGAACTTTGGGTTAAATGATGTTGAGGTATGATTTAGGGTAATGTTTGAGTTTTTATCGCGCACTGTGGACTTTGAAGGGAAAGCGATGAGTAAAACATAGTTGGCTTTTGTATATCACATAACATCCACAATTTTTCGCTTTCAATGGATTGTACCTACTAGAGTTTATCGATTTTTAAAAACCGTTTTTTTTTATAAATTTGTAAAATTCGTAAACCTGTTTTTAAATTTGGAGAACCGGTTTTAGATACTAAAATTGATATATAGAAATTAATTAATTATTCAATTAAAAGCGTTAACATTTTGACTTGAACTCACCTCGAGCACAACATATTGTTGTAAAAGATTACTGTAACACTAATCTTCATGAGTTCATGTTTGCTGAAGAAAAATACTAAATGAAATGAAGATTTATAATAAATGTATATTTCGTACGAATTTTAGTTTTTATTTATTTGGTTTTGTATAGATAGAGTATATTTTATTGCATTATAGTTTTATAATACCATAAATATTAAAAGAACTGAATTTTTCTTAAATAAGTATAAATACAATATTATTTTACTGTTTTAATTGCATATATTTTTGTAAAAATTCGACAACCGTTTTGTTGGGAAACTGGAATTCAAACACAATTTTTTTTTTAAAATCGGGTTTTGTATAAATCCTAAGTTGTACAATCGGAATAACTTAACTTCGCGCATGCTCGTATAGTGTTGACATGATTGGTTGTAATATAAAGTGACCTGTCTCGTATATAACGCAAGGTAAAACAGTATTTGATTGGGACTGACTCTTGCATCTACATAGGTATGTTGAATGAGCATTTTATGCGTCCCTGACGTTTCAAACCCCCTTCTTTTAACATCTTGAATATACATATGTAAAATTTCTGAGCAATTTAGTATCCTAACACGATTATTTGAATAGAATATTTATAGTTATTAAAGAAATAGATGAAAGTAAGTTTAAATTCCTTTTTGTGGTATCTATGCATGTGAAATTGTTTGTGCAGAATATTTAATGTTTGACGCAATGGGTTATTTAATCATTGAATAATTGAGGATGTGTCATTTAAGGTTCATCTTGTTTTATTATCGAAAACTGATTGCTTGAGATTGGTAACTCGAGTAATTTTTACTTGATATGTACATCGGATAAGACTTATTCCGTGGACTTTACGTTACCTGTGAAGGATTATTATGTAATTAATTATAAGGTACTAAACAGCAAAATAGATGAATCTATAATAATATATGATTTAAGAAAGATACATATTTTATAAATGGTTACTTGTTTGAAATTGGGAGACATGATTCTAAAGATAAGTATTAAAGAAATGATCAAGACTGTGACTTTCTGTCAAAAATTCATGCACATCGCGGTGTTAATAAATGGTCAAACCATTGATCAATGGTTCTTAAATCGTATCTCGACTTTGACTATCAGTAGTTAGAACTAATATTTAAACCTACATACAAAAGGTACCAATTTTTATTCGTCTTTCAGTTAGTTATCCATACATTAAAAATCAATCAGATCCTCTAAAGTCGTATTACACACAGATCATTTCACCCATTTTAACAATCCCAACTTCTATGAACAATTCAAACAGCACAAAAAAGCATTAACCTTTGTTTCGTCGCCACAATATTCTCCATTTCGAATTAGCACCGAATCGTATAATTTTTAAACATACATTTCAAAATGCACAGAGATCGTTTCTAATTAAGAAATGATCCAATCAACAGCTGAAAACTTTCATCGCTCACTGTCGACGCTATAGCGTTCTACGTGCAACCTCAATCGTCCAATAATCTACCCTCGATCGGTTCAGCAACCGCCTTCAACGTCGATCGATATTAATCAAACCGTTCGAATTAACTCGGCCCTATTTGCACGAAGCGCGGCGAAAACAGGCTAAATCGCGAAGGGGTCGTGGTTTGATTGCTCGTTCGCCCACGTGATTGATTTAAAATCGAGCTGCTAACCAAGTCCATGCCGAGTGGACGTTTATAGGGGAGCCGCTACGTTATTTCCCTATCGAGCAGGGAACGACGCCACGACGCTAGCGTATAACGCAGTCGATTCTAGATGATGCGTGGGAAGAGCTGACCAAGTTGTTGCCAGGCAACCGATTGACCCAGATACCTTGGCTGGTCGTGAACAGAAGGTGTTGCCCCCGTGGTGACGTTGCTTAGGGCGCCTGGTTGTCGCAGAGGGGCATAGGGTTTGGGGCGCGTCGAGGGAAAGGCACAGCGCGGGCAAGGGTGTAGTGTAGGAGAGACGGGATGGTCTTTCATATCGTTTGGCATCACGGTGACTGCTAGCGAGGAATTTTGACGATCTCTCCTTTGCCAACGATGGTCGTTATCGTTCGTTCTTGGTCTGTTTCAAGATATGCGGTTTATGCGTCGGGAGAACCGCGGTGGACAGAGAAACGTTTGATGGAACACCCGCCCGGTTACTGCTAAGGGTGTGCAGAAGGTTCGCGTTACCGATTTGAATAAAATCTTGAAAATAATTAATCGACGTGACGTATAATAATTTACTAAATACATAGCACTATTCAACAGTTTACGAGAAAATCTTCATTTACATTACAGAAAAGTTTTATTCTATATTTTCGATTTATTTTTATGCAAGAAATTTAGTTGCATACTGGAAAAGGCTAAACTGTAAATACGAATTTCTCGCAAGATATTTCTTCTACATTGTTGTACAGGTGGTTGCATTAACTATGTGCAAAATTTGAAGCAAATCGGTCATCCAGTCCATTCGCATCCCCCTCGTGAGATCCTATGGAGTTACGTTCTCTTTCAACTTAAGCCGATGTTTAATGGTCCTTTGCAACGGTTAATTAATTCCATGGTACGTCGGAGTACAAGTTTCCCTTGATTATGGTTCTGCCTGTCCGTGTTTTATAAAATTTCCTCTTAAAGGAGAATACCTGCTCTACCAAATGGCGCAAGACGGGAAATGCCTGGTAGCGTTTTATACAGTGTACGATTAATTGTCTAGCAGCATCGAGGAAGTACGGGTATGCTGAATCCCTAGAAGGATACTGTTAAATTTATTACCATTGTTACTGGAAATTCCTTTCTTTGTCTCATTCTGTTAAATTAATGTTGTTTTTCAATTATCACAATAACTCTCTTTCCACTTTGTTTCTTTTAATCCTGTGTTGTTAATTTTACTCGTAGGTATAGGTATCTTCAATATAAACAAGCGAATTTATATTGTATAATTATTCCATTATATATATATATATAAGATTTTGATAATATTCCTTGCAACTGTTGGAATTACTGAACTAAAATTTCACTACATGTAATTAGCACTTTTTACATCGACTATTACAGACTTTGAAGTAACTAAGAACATCAATAATCAAGGCTTCGATAGTCACTTGAAGCATCGTTCAAAATTTTCCATGCACACTAATTTCGACAGTTTTCGAGCAGAGAGAAATTATGTTTCGTAATCGCGAAGGTTTACCTCAAACGACAAGCTGTATATGTCAAAACGTAAGTGATGTTTGTAACATAAGTGTAACTGCGACCATCCATCGTGAAGAAAATTGCATTAATGCATTGAAATTTGACGTCCGCTCGTCGAAGGTCAGCTGTCACTTTTGTAAGTTCAGGATCGTCGAAAATAATTTATTACACGATAACAGCTAACGGCACGAACGGAAGTGTACAATATTTTTGCTCGAGAAACCAATAACGTTATCGTTTGCATGACTATCAGGCTGAAAGTGATAAAACTAGTGTCTTCTTGACGCAACTGTCGTTGGAATTTCCGTCAAAGGTAAAATCTCTCTCGAAGAATTTTTTTTTATCACCGCAGTCAACCGCTGGATATCTCATTGAATATTTAATTTCATTATCTCTGATCGTCTTTCAAAGTCTTCTTATTACGCTTGGAAGCCTTTTTTATCCGAACGATATTCATCGATACAGGATAATTAAAAAAATTTAAATCCATAATGGATCACTCTCGGCTGTATGAGACAATATTGATTCGTTCGATTTTCAATCAATGATAATTTTAATCCAACGTCGTTATACTGGATCATGAATCATCTTTCGCTAATGAGGCACTAAAGTGTCGACTCGATAACTTGTCTACAACAATTATTTTTTAAATATTCTTCACCGAGGTGCTGAAAAAGTTCCGTAAAGATATATGCCAGTTTTTCAAAAAAAATCACGAACATCAGCCTCTTTTCGGCCGCCTGACTAGGTATAACCCCTTAAGTGGAAGCTTATTTAATTCTTTCGGCCACTATTACGAACCATTCCTCAGACTTAGGTTCATGACTATAAACTGGATTGTGTTTCGTCATCCATTATACTCAATCACGATTGACGTACCAAAGTCAATCGTCCTGGGAGACAGTGGCATATCCTGTATTGGCCATTAGACGACATTCCATCAATCCCTATTCCTGTCAGCTCTCGCGTAGCCATTGGTCCTCACAAATAGATCCTTCGTTTCACTGAATATGCATCTCCACAAGAGACGTGCACAAGATGGCTGGTCGAAGGTCTAACTCACCAGCAGGTCTTGTTCAGAGAAAATACTCAATGGCGATATTTATTTCGCCCCCCGCTGCTTTTACGACATCACTATGTGTACCTATACAAGCCACTACACGTCGAATTGCTGATCGAATCCTAAATATGTGCTCGCTAGACAGACGTTGGATGCACGTGGCTAGATTGTGGCACACTGGTTGCTCTTGACATTATGGCAGCGCATCTGCGCCCAGCAATTCGCTACTTCATACCGGTGCCTGGCGTTTACTTGAACACCTAACAGCCCCGGGCATTTTCAAAATGCCATCGGATATTTTATGTACAGGGTGATTCCACGGACTGACAGAGGCTGTAGCTACTTTCTACGCGAAGGTACGAGCAACTTATGGAGGGAAAAGTTGGATGTCATAATAAGGACTATCTAGACACTTTGACGACCTCACCTTTTGGAGCAAATGATCGTTTAAAGTTTAAAGTCTTCTATCGCTGGACGGCCACAAGACTTTTCTTACCGGGGTAGATAATTCTTCGGTTCGGTCTTGCGGCCGTTCAGGGAAGGAAGACTTTAGTGCCCTTGGAAGCTTAACGTAATAGGTCGATGAACTCGTATCGAGGTGGGCTACACGGCTAACTAAAAGCGACGACATTTTTGCATTAAAATGAACAAAGGTCACCTGGAAATCTCAGGAACACCTCCATTTAGAAATTATTACATATGCATTAAATACTTAAAAATAATTCTTTTCTTTTAGTACAATTTTGACGGTATTTTTTCTCACTTTAAATAATTCGTTTTAAATAAAATCGTGGGGCACCATGTGCAACCAGAAGTTGACGTAGCGGTTGGCAAGTGGAACATCATCAACTGCAGTTTATCAATTTTATGTCACGTTACAATCTGTATCCTGTAATTAAAACATTTTGTTTCATTAATGCGAAAACTTTCTCACAACAAATTCATTTCGACGTTTGCTTCTGTATTAAAGTGATTCCTATATTGTTATCAAATATATCATGCCCCACGATTTTATTTAAAGTGAAAAAACAATATCGAAATTGTAGTAAAAGAGAATAATTATTTTTCAGTTTTCAGTGCATATTTAATAATTGATGACTGGGTAATTTTTTCACTCTCTCGGGGTTAATTTCTTTTTCAATATTGCATTGTCCTCCAAACTACGCCTGCAAAAATTCAACTCTATTGGATAGTTGGAAGTGGGTTAAAATTGAGTTTCTAGATTTGAACCATACGAACAGAGGATCGAAGCTGAATAAAATTGTTTAAAAATATGTGTTTCTCATAAAATGTCCCCCTCGAAACAGACTAAGTTTTACTTGAAACATTTTTCAAATAATGATTAATTTGGGAGGTAATCGTGTGGGAAGATTATAATGGATCACCCTGTACATGTTTGTATGTTGCCCTAGGGCTGTTGCGAATAATCCGAAATTCGATCACTCCGAATATTCGTAGACATTCCTATTCGAATATTTACAGCTCTACCCTATACATACTTGCACCGTTGCAGTCAAGAGAAAAATTAAATATGCAGTGAAAAAGTGCTGAATATTATGAAATTTAATTCAGTTTCTCGAATCAACCCGCACACTCGTCTAACGTAATATCTCGCCGGGACTGCGCGATGCGCGCTAATTTCGTGAGCGAAACGCGCCGTAGGAACGGCATCTAGTACTCGCAATCAGTTGAGCATCGTAGAAAGCGGTCGAAATTTTCGGTCGATCGTTTCCACGATAAAAGTGTCAGCAGCCCTGTTCGATTGACTCGCGAATCGCACTGTAATTAATGGTGGCTCATAAATCGAGAGCCTGACCGATTCGCGAGATAAGAAAATGACTGCACCTCTTAAAAGTGCGATATAGAGGTATTCGTTGGAAGACGGACATTTACGACCAGCGGAGCGCAATACGCCCGATTAAAATGTACGATTCACGTGTGCGCAGCGGAGTTCACCGACGATTTATAGTTCCTCGAGGGATTCTCGTATTTAACAGAAGCTCGTGATCTGCCTCCTTTAAATTTGATTTATTCTGACTTCTCACCGCAGAAACTTCGAGTAACGAAGTAGCTACTCAAAGATGTTTGCAGAACGAGACGGATATTCGAATGAAAGTGTACCTATCAGAAATGGTAGCCTGTTCTGGAAATGGGCCTCCGTCGATCAGCGTCGATTACAATGGCGAATTAGTCGGCCAGTAGTGATTCTACAGGTGGACTTCGGAGTCTCTAATGCCAACAGCACGCAGTGTCCGTTGATGCCCATTCACCGCTCACTGCTAGCACTTCTAAGCATCAACTATGTACAATGCAGCTTAACTTCGGCAATTACGAGGGTACGGTAGCAGAGAAGAAGCTGATGGGTCGTCCAGCGCGCCTGCATCGGGACTCTCCGTAACTCCTATTCGTATTTCCTCACCTACTCGCAGGGAAGAAGCTCCTCTAATTGTTGAAACGAATCGAGCAAGGCGATTCTCCCGTAATCTCTCGCCGGCAATCCGAAGGGGCTCGTCAGTGACTACAGACACGGTAATATTTTCCATTCCGCGGGGGCTTCCGCTGAGACGACACGTTGAACGGTTTGCACCGTTGAAAATCAATTCTCCAGGCCTTCCTCGGAGCGCGTCCTGAAGTGTTGAGGGCGTGCCACGATGAAGAATCGATCTGTGATATCGTTTGTACGGGGTGGGAGGCGCAATTGCGTACCAGGTGGCGGTGTACGATAAATCCCACGAGATGTTGCACTTAATTATTTAATAGCCTTTATCGATCCCCATGGCCAATATGACAAGGTCACCAGCTGCTTCGTCTCGGTTCACCATATTACGAAACCACGGTCCGCATTCTTTTCTGGTTACCGCGCGAAACCTTCCTTTCTCCCAATACGGGTAACCACTTCTGCCCCGTTTTCACGCCTTTGTCGCTGGAGCTTTTTCTAGCCCCTTTTTTCGTCGCCCCGTGAAGGCGAACGTTTGGGCGAGACATTGCTTGGGGTGACTGTGCGGTTTTAGGATCTGTTCATGGATCTTAAATTATTGTTTCTCAAAAGAAAACGTCATCGTGAGATAGGTAAAAACGGAGATGAATTTTTCTTTATTTATTTATTTACTTGGCGGGTATTAAGTCCCTTTGAATTACGCAACATGTCATTACAAAAAAGAAAGAGAACAAGGAAACACAGAGCATATAATTAAGGTACAAACAAAAAAAAGTAGATTCACCCATAACTACACCCCTACTTTTTTTTTTGCCTCGTGAGATTTGTACAGATTACATGTGCAATTACTAATTATACGTCGTTATGAACATTTTGTCAATATTCCAGCTGCTGGATTACATAACACATTGAGGAAAGTTGTGTAAGAGAAATGGGAATTGCTCACTGAGAGGCTGGTCCAGGATTTACTAAACTTTAGTAAACAGCAACGTTTTTAGAGATGGCGGGGACTCAGAGAACAGGTCGAGAGAGTGAGAGTTGCCATTTAGGTTGTTGAAAGAATTACAAATACGAGTATGTAATTGGATCATGAAAAAGTCACCATTTTGAAAAGCCGTGAATAATTTATGTGCCCATTGATTATTTCGAACCAGGTGCTGTTTAACGGTTTGTAAAAGAATCGAGTTGAAAGTTATGCCTCTCCCAGACCCGCGATACATAATGCACGTGTATGTGAATATCAAACCGTAAATTGATTAGTTAGGTAATTTCAGGAATGTGTGGATATTTACTTATTTTCAATTATTTCTGCCATCGGTTAGGTATTTAAATTGGTCTCGTTAGTGTGTACATTGCGATGGACGAAATAAATATTAACATATTATTACATTTCATATTCAAATTTTTATAATTATTAAACGAATCGGAGCTAGATTTCCAGCATAGATATATTTTACCAAAGCAGAAGTATAGGTATAAACAAAATAGGTAACATAAAACTAGGAAAAACGCATCTTACAACCATTTAATGCCTGAACAAATGTAGGTATTAACAACTTTATTTGCATGTAAAATTTCATGGAAATGTTCTATTTGCTGAAACAATTTTTTCACAGGTGTTCTAATACTTTCCAACCAGTCTGACCAGCTAACATTCCTATATCCTTAGAACGGTACCGTTTTGAGAAAACTCGCATATATTAAGCAGCCACTGATAACCGGAAGTTCGGGCTTTGCATAGCCAGTGTTGGTTAAAATCAACATGTTTTGCTCAACGGTACAGAATAATTTTTACCCCCCAATTTCGCTTTATTACCCACGCATACTTGCGCCCCCCCCCCCCCCCCCACTTGAGACGAGTTTTCACGAATTAAATGTCAATAGTGGAATAGTTCTGCCCGTCGATTCTTTTATCAAGTGATTAAGAAAGAAGTGGAGGATTTGCTGGTTGTATCCACCTTTCGATCGAAACGAGGACAATTTTAAGACTTGTTCCTTTAACAATTCGTTCGAGCGAGTAGATAATGGCGCCAGCGTGAATGTAGTCAACCTTGTGCATTACCTACCACACCCTGTTTCTGGATGTAAAACTCGAGAGGTCGGTTTTCACCAGTTTCGAAGACTGGAAGGTCGCAAGTGACAGGAAAATCGATTTTTTTTCCCTTCATTCCGCTACCGGTTTCGTTGCCTTTTTTCCCCCCTCGGAACGGAACCTATTCGATCTGTAACCTATATCCTTATGCCTCTTATGATGGAATTCAACGCGTTTTACCTCGCTTGCACGCACCGACGTTTAGTTGTAGATTGGTTGGATCTTATCGTATCGATCGTGACGATAATGTATCGATGCGCGTAACTCGGGGATGCCGTGTGTATCTTTAATTATTAACGATCTCACTCATAAACGAATGCCACCGAAGATGATTATCTGGTAATTCCGCCTTATCAGTTCCTTCGGTTAATCAAAGTTTCTCTTCACTTCGGAGCCTCTCGAAACTCTTGTGCAAGATAATGTTGTTTCCCTTTTAAATCGGAATAATTGGAAAGAACAAAGAATAGAAAGTTCTCCATTCAGCTACCGGTGGTTTCTTGTGGCTAGTTTGTTTCAACCGAGTAGACTCATTTGGAACATTGACTTCAAATCCTTTCTAAATCTAACAAGCACGCACACTGTTCGCGTACAATATCTGTCCGTGTCTCATTGGTATATACTTCTGCGTCTGAAATGTGAATCGATGATCGGCTTCCTTTCCCTTGTTGCTAATATAAACTCGAATTGGAAGCAATGTAGTAAACACTCTTATGCTTATTGTAAGATACGTGTGAATGAGATTAAATCGCTTACAAGGAAACTTCGGTAAACAATTCAGATTTTATCGAAACTTCGCAGGTTTGTAGAGGATTTCAATAGGAATATCGAACAATTTTTTGTTTCTGTTGCTTTTTTGTTCTTTAGAGTTAAAACACCCCTTGAATGTTAATGTGTGTTTCCCTATTCTACTGTAGGTATATCTTGAAAACCATTGTAGATATAAAGAAAATTGTTACACCGCAAGTTTAATGGTTTTTATGTTCTATAAAACTATGCAATCAAATTGTTCAAAATTTGTAGTTCAAACAAGAAAACGTTCGCCGTTACAAATTTTGTACAATTAAGTTTAATAGAGATGTTATTTCTGATACAAATACTAATCGCTGGGGGATTCACGGATAATTAAATAAATAATTTGCTCAAAAGATATTAGTAGACAGATGAGTTCTTATTTTAATTTACTAACCATGCGTGTTAAAAATGTCAAAAGAAAAAGAAACCAAAAAAAAAAAGCAGAGGAACATTATACTCCTTTCTTGTGGTAATAAGAAACAAAGACTTCTTTATTCATCTTGCCACTGAGAAAGCATTTTCAAGTGACGAATTTGCGGTACTAATCGATGGCTTTGTGCAGAAATATTGTATATCCTCTTTCAGCATTTTCGAGAAAAACAGGTTTAAACGTGAATAAGATTCAGGAGTATACAATGAAAAAAATATTATTTCTGACAAATCTATGAAGTAGATATAAATCTGCTTTTTATACAGCATAAAGAAACAGCCAAGAGCTATTTGTTGCCCATAAAAACTCAAATTTCACAAAAAATGGGCATACAATATATGTGCAAATGTGCACTAAGCCATCGATATGTATATAAGTACTGCATTACCGCGCCGTGAGTCTAAGATTGAGGGGCTCAGTGGAAAACAGCCACGTGCATAAATCTTCCTTTCTTTGTACCATTAATTCATTCCTGCAGTGTATAGTGTAATTTAACCACCTCCTAATATACTAGCATGTACGTTTCAGCGAGCAGAATCATATTGCTCTTCACGTTAAGAAAAAGAAATCCTTAGTGGAAAAATGGCCAATGCCACTCAGCTCTTTCGAAACACGTGACAGCATTGTTTTCAAAATGGAGATAACAGATATGTAAAGAAATTAATCGTTTATACGAAGCAAACACAGAAATAAGTGGTAAAAAACATTCTCGTAATGAGAGTGTATAGATAGGTAACCAAAGAAAAAATTAATTCATTATTGAGCTAAAATTTGATAATACTTGCCATTTACCATCTAATTGAAGTACCGTTTAAAATAATTACAATTTCGCCTCGCATTTCCTCCGAAAATAATTTTTCCTCCAACTGCCTTTCCTCTGAAATTATCGTAAGAGCAATCCTAATCCCGTTTACGAAATTCAGTTGCAAGGGTTTCGAGGAATCAACAAACAGCTCGGAGATTCGAAAAGGATCGCCAGTGATGATACGTTCGCTCGAAAACATGCGGCGGATGGAGTGTTGAGTAGCAGCGCGTGCATCTGGCAATCGCGACCGGAACCAGTGTGGTAGCGCGTGCATGTGCACCGAAATTTTGGCACCCGGATCGAAGTGCATACAGATGAGTGTGCGTGTACGGAAGGGGAGCAGAATGCACTCGTGACGATCGATCACGTGACACTCGCACGTAAGAACGAACCGTACCGGGAAGGTTCAAGCGACATTGTGTTACGCGGGTACGAATTTTTGATCGTCGGCCGCGACACCAGTTGGATGGTCTTCAAAATTCGCAGGAACCCGGTGCGCCACATCACGTGTGAAGCCAGCTAGCTGCACAGTGGCGCGAATGACGCGTTGCGAAAGCACCGAGTGCATTGTTGGAATATGGACGAGACACTCGTAGACCGATCGTATATTAATAATGCGATAGACGAGAGGAGAGCGGTAAATAAGGTTCCTACTCTTAAATATATCGTTGGCTTCTTGATCAGACTGACAAGGTCCACTTTTTTTCAGAGACGAGAATTTTGGCGTTTAGTAAAAGATAGTGACACTTGGCATTTGCTAAAGACCAAAGTCTCGTTTTTGGTCAGTGGTTCCCAAACAGTGGGTCGCGAAATGTTTTCTGACAGATCGCTGCGGTTATTCTTAGGATATGGATACATTGCCATATTCTGTTAATGATGTAACATTGATTTTTCATTTATGAAAGGGGAAGAAGCTGGTTACCCAGGTGCAAACACAGTCATCGCACTAAATAAGATAATTAAGATAATTAAATATTATTAAGTTAGAATTATATTCTGAAATACATATTTTCAATGTGTTTTCTTCATCTTAATAAATTTACCTTCCCTTATATGGGGAAAGGGCTGGTCGCAGGTTATTTGAATATTACAAAAGGGTGTCACGACCCAAACAAGGTTGGGAAACACTGTTTTTGGTAAAACTGGGCTTGGTCAGTTTTATCGCCAAGCCAACCATGTGCTGTTTAATTAATACTATAATGAAGTTCAAATAAATCTGTTCTTAGTTGATCCATTATTCAACATAATACATATCGATGGCTTAGTGCATAAATATTATATGAGATTCAATCTTTTATATGCATAAGTATTATAGTAAATAGTTCTCGGCTCCTTCCTTATGCTGTAAGTCACATATATATCTACCTCCTAAATTTGCCAAAAATGATATTCTTGTTTATTGTATATCTCTGAATCATTTGGACCGTTGCATGTGTAAAACTGTTCTTCTCGAAATCGTTAAAAGTGGATTTAAAATATTTGTGCCCTAACAATAAGCCATCGATACGTATAGTTCCTCGTAAGCACGTTCTGCTCCCACGCTATACGCGCACCAGCGCGCCATTATACCTAGTTGTTACTCATTCTGTGCGAGCGATCCTTCAGTCACTCTTGGTATATTCCGTGCACTGGCCTTGTTGAGTCGTTCAAGCGAGGACCACGTCGATAACTAAGGAAATAATTTAGTACCAAACACTTCGCCTTCCCCTTTCTGTAGGCGAGCGATTGGATTCGATCAACATGCATATTTCCGGGAGTTACTGTATACAGGCTGAGTCACCAACTCTGTCCATGCGAAGTATCTCTAATATTCTTAACGATAGCAACACATTGAATCTACAGTTTTTTATCATTTCGACAACCACACACGGTGGGGTGGTAATAGTTTCGTTGTAACCGTATGCATGAATTAAATTCAAAGAATCAGATCGGTTGTTTCTTTTTCTCTAAAAATTAAACCAGCGAGTAAAAAAATTATTTCACTGGAATATATAAACAATTTCTTTTTTGCGAATCAAAGTAAAAAAATACTAAGCTTCTTTTAATATATGGAGGGCCGAGATTCATAATGGTGTAAGTCACTAAGTGTGACTGTGTTAGCGTCCTAAATTTTAGCGCTATAAAAGTAAACAGATGGAGCCTTTAAGAGTTAAAAACTGTTAGTAACTCAAATAATTAATATTTGTAGTTACATCACTTCACACCTGAAATTTAATACCTGATCTTACATAGCACTTCAAATATTCTAAGTGGCTTCCTGCAAAACTGATAATTCTCACTTCTACTCCTTTCCCCGCCCACCAGAGATATATCCCGAAAAGACGTTGCTATCTTTTCGAATTAGCTTCAGGTTTATCATCGGTCGACATCGTGCTCAACAAAGAATGGCATCCTCTTGATTACGACACTGATTAGCGCACATGCTCGAGCAGCACGCTAGTCCTATCGTCTGCCAGCACGTCAGGCTAGATCGTGAACTAGAAGTTCATAAAGCTGGCGCTCTATTATTCCTGCTATACCGTGACGTAACAATTCTACCACTGATTGACTCTCTACCATCACCACGTATAAAAAATGACACAAACGAATTCTAATAGGAAGGAAGTGGGTCGACGAAAGGTAGCACGAAAGAAAGTCGGGACAAGATAATCTTGTTACAGATTCTTCGAAACTAATTTACTAAAAATAGCTCAGCTTTCGCTGGCACTTTTATTAATCCCCGCTCGTCAAAGGAATGGTAATTCAGTTACGTGCTGTATTCGCGATATGCAAACCACTTTTTATCAAAACAGGAAAAAGACCCCGAGGAATGGCAGATTATGTGACGAAGCGCTAATCTCCTCACGCGGTTCAACCGCAATCGTGTCTTGTTTTGCACAGCATAATAATCTACGGAGTATCATTAACCCAATGTGCGATACAAAAGTCGCGCGATGCTTCTGTTCCTGTTGTTTAAAACGTCCAGCGAATTCGCGAGAACGCTCGGCGAACGACTAGCACGGGTGAGATATGCAACTGGAGCCTTGAGAAAATTGATTGGCAAGTTGCGGTCGTGTAAAGAGGGTGTGAAGAATGTTTGATGAACTCATTTCCGACATTATTCAGTTCTTTTCGTATAAAACATAGGTAAACTAAATATGACACTATAAATTTCGTGTAATCGATAAAACAGTAAAAAAAAAAACTCAAAACTCTCACTCATTATTTCAGTCTATCTATACCTGAATTCCATACTTTCCATGAGAAGGTAACCCTTTGCAACTAATTGGCACCGTCGCTCTCAACATCCGAAGAACGCTAGTTAATCAACGATTTATATATGGCTAGTTAACACGCGAGATTTCCCACTCGTTTCGCGACAAATTGATTCTCTGGCTGGGGAGCGGGCTAGCGAGCCGCTTAAATTATTAATCAGGCGTGCTGCAATAACGCCGCGAAGATTGCTCGTGGCTGCGTGCGATCGTTATACAGAAATACACGAGGATTCGATAACCCAGCTTCATTTATCACTCGACAATCCGTGGGCGGATAGCCTCGCGTGCACGCCCGATGAAAGTTGCAACCGCATTAGCAACAGGTGCCGTGCAATAGAGTGTACTGTTGACCTGAGAACGACAGGTGAATCGATTTCTTCGATTTAAGATAGGCCGGGTGTCTCCTTCCACCGTTCGAATCTTGAACGATCTCGTTGCTACTGCTTGCGAAAGAATCTGGTGGCGAAATCGTAGTGGCCATTTTACACGAGAGACGTTTGTGATTGGAAATTTTCTATAGTCATACATTTGCTAATTTATTATTTTTAACGCTTAACTACCCGATTACGTTCTCCCCTGGCTGTCCCGCAAAACACACGCGTAACATTTAGACTTATATATATATGTAATACCATGTATCTGGTATTTATTAATACACTTTTCTGTGTCTTATATCAATTGTCTGAAGAGCTGGAAGAAGATTTGGTATTTTTCGCCTTCTGTTTCTTATATCAATTGTCTGAATAGCTGGAAGAAGATTTGGTATTTTTGCATCGCAAGGGGTTAAACCGGTGATATACATATCTTCCAAGTGAATGTGTGTGAAATATTAGTCATCAGACATGGAAATATCACGTGTGAAAAGGTCTTTAGAACCAGGAGCTTTATTGGCTTTAACACTGGTATAAATGCTTCAATACTAGCTGTATGCCTAATAGTAATTAATATATCTATAAGAATTTACATAAATATAATATATGAATTTTTTATATAGGTAATGGCATATTTTAGTGGGATTAATAATGAATAGTAATAACTTTGAACATATTAGCGGTCAGTGATTTACTATTTTTGGAAAATCTGGCATCGAACATTACATTTCCAAATTGTCTAACGATTTTGGTAGAATTCAACTGGGTAAAATTCTCAAATTACAACCAGTCAGAGTCGGTGTTCATATTCTTCAAGAGAGATTTCTTTTTACATAGTCATTTTCCTTATTTTCTTTTGCATCATTCGGTGTATGATATTCAATCACATATTATAGCCTGCAATATAATATTCTAATGCGAAAAATATTCGATCCTGAAGTTGGATTTAGACAAACTATTTAGTATTTCCAGGCGATTAGTTACTGTAAATCATTCAGCATCTTTCCTACTCGGAAATTAGATATCTGTGCTACCAAAAGTCGTCCTGGAATTTTACCGAATCGGTCGTTGAGTCATAAAAATATTTACAATTAAAACTGTAATCTACAGAAACATTTCCTGTCGTATTAACGTTATTCTAGCACCAACAATTATCGCATTGATATAACTTAAAGTTTTAATTAGTTAAACTTCTAATTAGATTAAACGTCATCGAATTAATTGCCTAAATTGGCTGTATAGCGGGCATTAAACATTTCCATTCAGCATACAAAGGTCAGTTTACGATGATTGTCGTGGTGCTTCTGTCGAGTCACTTCCTCGTGTTGGAGTCCTATCGATTTTCATCCAAATTTTAACACTTGTCAATAAAACATGGCAAAGAACGCCTGCGAAACTGTCTAAGGTCATTCTCCATTGATTTTTTAAATCATAGAATAATAAATTATACTCGCTATACGAAGCAATTATCGATCAGAGTGAAAGTTTAACGGACACGATTGCCTAGACAATTATTTCATGTGCAATCACGACTACAATTAACGCGAGTTTCTTTGTTATTACAAAAGCGGTAAGTTGATCTGTAGTTTTAACTGTACTCTTCTGCAATTTAATAGTTGACAAGTGAGATAAGCAAGATGATACGAGGAAAGAAAAGGAATAGATAATAAACGTGTTTCGTAGTAAGATTTAATTAATAATGTTTCAAGTTCGATGATATCTGATAAGCTCCTTGGGAAACACACGATCACACGATTCCAATTGTTACTGTTAAAAATTTCCCGCTACAATTTACTGTGTTTTGACTAATTGTAATTTCACTGTAGGATCTTAGAACGAAAGATGTACAAGGTCTGGTGAGATTCGTGATACAACGGAACAAATGGTGATTCTTCGTGGAAAAATATGTGATAATATAGAATGACTTAAGAAATTAATGAGGAAATTAGTAAAATTGGTTCGTTTTAAGAATTGGCGAAACTCTTGAAGTTGACTCTTCCTAATGTCCACTGTAAAAATCTACCGCACAATTTAGACTTTTCGAATTAATTCATAAAATTTCTAAACCCCTCTGCTATAAACGACAGCTATAATTTTAAATACAGCCAAGCAAGTGCTCTGCAAATTAACAAAACAATCACAGCTATTCAGTGAATTCTAAAAACTGATTTCCTCAAAAGCGATGCTCCACGTGAACAAATTTGACCGCACATTCCCCACTTATTTCTGCACAAGAAATCACCTCTTCCTCGTTCATACCACAAATTCAGCCGCAGCTTATACATCAGAAAATGAATGATTAAGTAATAATTCAGAAGAATAAACATTCATGAAAAGCTTTCAGACGATGAGCCTGGGAAGTGAATATTATCAACAATGGAGTTAATATTATCACACTTTTAATTACAATCCCAAATGGAAGTGCGTAATGGCGTGTGCTCTTGAATTCAATGAATTACAATTCACTGTATACATAGTAGACCTCATCTTCGATCGTACGTGGCGCGGTATACAGGATGTGCTAGAACTGGGGGACAATCCGGAACATGCAATCTCCTGATGCAAGAAGACTTCGAAAAGTCCTTTACCGTTTTGGGATTCAAGGCTTCGTTCTCGAGATATTAACAGTTGAATATTAGCGGTGGAACTTCCGGGCCGCGAGGTTTAAAGCCGAGTCAGTTGAGCGCGCGGTAGCGTATACTCACAGTTCGCACGCACGCGCAGGAGGTGCGCGTAGATACAGCGCTGCGGACCCATTTCCAGCTGTTCTACTGTGTCTGTATTTCCGCGTGCCTTCTACGTGTGCGTGCTAGGGGTCGGTCACTGCTCCGCGTCAGCTGTTTCGGCTTTAAACTGCGCGGCCCGGGAGTTCGGCCGCTAATGTTCAACTCTTAATATCTCGAGAGCGAAGCCTCGGATCCCAAAACGGTAAAGAACTTTTCGATGTCTTCTTGCATCAGGATTTCGCACGGTCCGGATTGTCCCTCAATTTTGGGACACCCTGTATACACAGGTCCTCCTGTTTCGACCAATTGCGAGTAGTTAATCTTATCATATGCCGCAAGTAGCGCGCAAGTTCTACAGGCTCTGGCAACTTCGTTCAAACTGACCGCAAATGCCACTAATTTTGCCAACAGTCGCCTAGTAATAGAACCGCAATCGACACTGTTTCCGTTGCGCCATGTCGATAGAATTCATGTAACGTGTTCGTCGATTTCAACGGGGGAGAATCATTCTTCGAAGTGGTCGCTGTCCCTTTCATCTTCCTCCATCGACGCGGCTACATAATAATTCTTTTTCCATCTCCTTTCGTTTTCTATACTGCCATTATCATTCCTCGCTGAGCCGTGGAATGCTTGTCGCTAACATATTTATGGACGACAGATTCGGATTCCAAGGGAGAGATGCCCGTGCGCGGCAGCTACATTCGAGCGCTCGAAAAATGTTCGGCACGCAGGATACTTAATGATGTTTTAATTCATAAATTGTACATTGATTGGAAATTGCGCTGCTACTGTTTGTTCCACGCTGCTATTCGGTGTGTGCTGCGATAAGATACGTGTATTTAATTTATCTGTATGGAAAAAGTGTATGGTACATTTTATTTAATAGCAGTTTGTTTTTATTAATACTGGACTCCTGTAAATGTATCTACCGAATGAAATCAGTTTCGTTCGCGGTGTTTGTATTAATGGTTGTTTGATACGTAATATTAATGAATAGTATTTCTAAAAAAAAAACCCTATAGTGTTTATTGTCCTATTTATAGGAGTTCTAATACTACTAGTAATAATGAAATTGCCTTGGTTACTAATAGCAATTGAGAAGTGTATATTTATTTTGATATAATAGACTTAATATTTTGTACATTAAATTCAAATTAATATATACTTCCAAATTTCTACTGCCGACCAATTTAATCTTATTATTAACTTAATCTTGTAATATAACTTATACAGAAGTTAATTTTGAGATTATAGTTCCAATTGAAATTTCTGTTACATATGAGCGGTTTGTCTGCAAAATAAGAATTATACACTGTATTCGTCTTGAATTCAATAAAAGTCTTGCTTAAGAGAAAATATATGAAAGCAGTTCTTTTCATTTATTTAAAAGTAGCTACTAATTTTCTTTCACATTAAAAAATGTTTTCGAAAGCAAGTAACACATCATAATTCTGAATATAGAGAACAGCAAAAATTGATAATTGTAATACATAGCATTTTTTCAATTAGGTAGCTAATTGATACGCTTTTTATAATGAGTCAGTTTAAACAACTGTTATTGGTAGGAGAACCATTCGTAATATTATTAAAACATTCACAAAACATTTATTTCCTGAAGTTCACACAAACATAATAATAAGTACATTTATTTTTAACGCTTTCACTGATTAATATACCTTTACTCAGTATTAAAGTTAATTCTTATTGAAATGAAACTTATTTCTTAAAAAGTTACATCTACCTAGAGAACAAAATAATAACGAATTCAGAAATTGATTTAGATATAGCTATAAATGCAAATTATGCCAAATTGATGTCTACTAAACGTTACGTTTATTAATTATATTTTCTCGAGTTCCCTTGAAAAAAAATAATAATTAAAGAAGTCACTTCTGCCAATATGAGATGTGTGTTTTCGAGACGTGGTCCAATGGACTCTGTAGAACCCAAAACTCGAAAGGATTTTAAAAATAAATTATAGGTGGAAGTCCTTGACTGTTTTATTTAACACTGCTTTCCTAAAAAAATGACTATCATTTAAAAAAGCAACATGAAATTTCTCAGGGATATCTACTTTGAATCAATTTTTAAAATCTAATCAACTTTTTATCTCCAGATCCACCGTAGATGTGGAATGGACAGTATCCTTCAGACAACTAATCGAAAAAACGAACGTCTCCTATCGAGAGCTATAACTCCTTCAGTTATTATTATTTTATTCATAAAAATTTGAAAAATAAAATTAGTATCATTTCTTCTAAAAAAAAAAACGATATAATATCTAAATTGATGAATTTTTTAGTGTTCTCTTAACCCGTTAAAAGAACTTTTCCATTCCACCGAAAGTTTTACTTACACAAGCACACAGCTGATCTTCTAATCATTATTAAGCAACACATCACAGTATTATCTAAAGAAGGATTCTTAACAAACTTTTTGTCAACTAATATCTTGCATTTCAAGGGCTTACAGGGATTATACCAAACAATATCCCGAGCACGAAATTCCAATTTTTCAGGAGCCTTACAATTAGTACGATCAATTAAAGCAATATCGATCAATTTATCCGGACCAAGTTGAGCAGCTTAGGTAACAGCCTAAGCGCGCGATAAACCTTGTTATAACGTACCGCATTACGTAGGTACCCCATTCAGTTCAATATTTAAAAAAAAAGGGTAAATGTCACTCCCCACTAAAAGGGACAACTTTCAAGGCTGTGACAGACTAGAAATTAATTCAGCGCGAGTTTCTACGTAGCCGACTTACCGTAAGATGCAAATGGTGCTGCCAAATTTTTCAACGTGAACGTGATCGACCCAGCTGGCCGGTAGAAAGTGAATTAATGTGCGAGCAAAATCGAGCGGCTATTTTTGTGCGTCTCGTATTTCGATCAAACAGTGGCCCTTTCATAGAGAAGATATCAGTTTCCTTGAAAATAATAAAGAAAGGAAAGAAAAGATTAAATCAGCGAAGATTTGTCCACGCTCCGTTGGACTTCTTGTCGTGCTTCTTTGGCGGCAAGGATTAAATCTCTGCGGTTCTGTGTTCCGCAAGATTGAACATCGCACCTTATCGTTAGAAACACAGCCAGCTTTATCTAAAGCTGAACAGGAAGCCGTAATTGCCCGATTTTTTTATATGAGTCCATTTAGTCTTCTTCGCGGTGAATAGGGAAATTCTTTGAATTGCGAAGGAACAAGGGCGCGATAGCTTTCTTGGCGACACGAAAAGAAACTACTTCCACACTTTGAAAAATGCCCCCTTAAAAACAGATTCACACGTGTCAGTTCCGTGACGGTTCAGTGCCAGTGATTTCTTTGTGTCAGTGGCAGTAATGACACGTGGGAACCCGCCTTTAGTCGCTCAAGCCTTTCCTAGCAATCGTCTTTGCCGGAAAAGTTCTGTAAAACGCGCAGAAAGAAAACTCCTTCCTTGATTTTTTTTTAAAAGTAAACATTCACGGGCGGATTTGTACGTAGATCAAGTAGTATTCAGCTTAGGGTTGAAAATTTTGAACGGAAAAGAATGAAAAAGACTTAAACACAGAGGCTCGAGACAATTTTAAAGACAATTCACTTTGTTCATGTAGCAAATTAGCAATAACTCGTATATGCGTTGGCATGTTGAATTAAGTTTAAAATTGTATTTATTTGTTTAAATTAAAATATTTAATGATATTTCCTGGAAAGGGCGTCGAACGCTTGTTAACCTAGAGGCGCCAAATGTTCAAACCGATCTTCCGATATTTTTCAGAAAATGTCGGCATGGAAACACGCTGGCACAATTACGAGTGCCAATCTGTCAAGTTATTTGTTTCAGTAGATTGAACAGTGCCAGTGGGGCAATCTGTAACTTTCATTGGCATTTTGGAAACCGTAAACTGTTTTGTTGGAGACGTCCGTGGCTTGGCTTGATACTCCTGAACCCTGTCATCGAAAGATATATTGTATCTCTCCGCGGCTGTCTCTCGTTGTTGTTGAAGACTAACTGCAATTACTGTGTTATGCAAGTGGCGTGGGCATCTATTTCGTGATACCGTGGGCAAGAAGAAAAAAGTTGGTGTAATTTCCTGGCGATATCTGTGAAAATACCGCGCGTCTCGCGATCGGAGTCGAACACAGAGGCCGGCTTATCACCGATTAAATAGCACTGAATAGTGTGCGGAGAGTAGTTGCACAAGATTATCGCTTATACCGTAACGTTCGCGGAGCCTTATCTTGCGCAAGTCATCGTAGATTGCGTTTTCGAATTGAAATTTTAGTCAACCGCAGCTGCCCCTCTGCGCTACTAATTAATAGACGACGGATCGGTTCGTCCAAAGTTTACTCGATTCCATCGCTTTCGAGTTTTCAGGAAAATGACAGATAACGCTTCATTAGAAAACCGTTCGTAACCAATTTCGATTGCGACAATTATTACCTTTCTCCACTGAAATGATTTTCGAAGTTTCTTGAAGATCAAAACTGCTTCTTTAATTTTCTGAATTGGTTTTCATATTAGCTCTTTTTCATATTAGGTTTAATGCAAAACTGGCATTATGGACAGCTCTGCTTTAAATACCGTTTAACATTTTGTAAATAGAAAGTTCTTATCAGTAGCACTGCTTTAATAAAAGAGGAATTTTGGATAATAACAATGTCAACGCTCAGTATAAAAATTTATTCTGTGGTTTGTATAAACGAAACTGTATTCGGTATGGGTCAAACTGACCCCATATCCGCCGCCAATACTAAATTTATATAATTTCTCATTCTGCTCTAACTTCGACTCACAAAGTTGTGAACTATTTCCCCATATTCAGTTTTCTTCGGGACTTACAATATTACAAATTAACATTAAAGTAAAATTCTTAAGGATTAACAGTAGCAATCACTTTCTAAGTTCTTTACAACAATAGATTAATAAAAATCCATAGAAGGACTGCAACAGCTTTCAATTATTACCTGATTTATTATAACAGATTGAATTGTAAATTCGCATTTACTGAAAATTAAGGGATATAGAGTTGCTCAGTTCTACCAACGAGCCAGCGATATGATCATGTTCAATGCACCAGTAACGTTGCGGACAACGACGGTATGCGCGAGGTGGGTGCATAGACGACTGTCTTTATTGCGATACAGTAAAGTAAGGAGAAACGGTGTAGATCCCACGATGGTGAAACGCTCGATCAACTATATCGCGGGTCATTGATTTAGCCGGTCTCGCGCCTATATCCGTGCAGCCGCGCTCCGTCGTTATGCATTATGCAAAACTTTTTTCCAACCGCTTCCACACGCTGCCGTGAAAACCGCCGCGCGCCGTGACTTTAGTCGCCAGATTGAAAAAGCTTGTGTCGCAAACGCTTTGTCCGTTTAGTGACTTATACTCGACTTCAGAATTGTGTCGCAGGTCGAACGGAAATCCTTGAATCTCATCGTACCAGTATTTGATTATTACGAGTAGACGTCCGGATCGACGATCAAACCCTTGTAAATTTAGTACGGTAACTTACCGACAATTGACTAGTATTATTATTAGAAAATCGCGTTAAACCGCGGAGCCGAAATCTCTTGCTCTGCTTTCCCCACGGAATAGATTTGGGGTAGAAGAGTTAATGGAAATACAACTGGATCAGTTGGTAGAATTCGTTATTTAGTTGTGTCTAATAATTTAGTACTGAACGTTTAGAATCTTGAAAGTGTCTTCTAAAGAGAAGGTTAATGGAATTTTAGAGACTGGTCATTTTCGTGAATTAGTATTGTCAATAATAATTAAATAATAAATCATAATTATTATTATCAATAATAATTAAATAATCAATTACTACCTATTAAAATAATTATTATGATTATAATAATAATAATCATCATACTTGCATAATTATTGGAATAATAATAGTAATTATCTGTATAATTATTGGAATAATAATAATAATATCTCTATTATTTTTAATTATTATCAACATGTTATTATTAAGATTATTATTATTATTAAGAATCTTTATTACATTCCCAAGTGCATACAATTAATAAAAAATAAATCACCCTAAATTAATGAACTTATTTGCACAAAGAGATTATACAATTTGCTGCTCTTAAGTCTAACCCTGAGAATGATAACAAAAAACTAATAATAATAGAAAAAAAATATAAATACTAATAATTACAAAACAAAACAAAAACGAATTAACATAATTGGGTTGGAGTGAATGTGATCGATCCACTGTAAATAGACCCAGTCATCGACAAATCGTTAACTGTCGAAAGGGAACGAAATGTTCCTGCGATCGCGATTAACACGATCGGTGTACAATTAAACACGAAACTGATCGATGTGTTCGCGCTCAAGAAACCGCTAGCCGCCGCATATTGTATTACAATTTCAGGCGTTCCGCTTGATGAAAGGGATCGGTTTTTCGTATTATGAGAGACTCGCTCGCGGCTTTGATCGATAGCCCGATGGCCTTGAATAGACACCGGACTTTTCTAACAAAGTAAAAGTTGACTCGGAGGCCGGCGTTGTACGATTTTAAGAGATTGCACGTCGCCGAAGGCGCATTCGATCATGCGTATTTATGCCACGACAATAAATCCAAATACTTTCTAATACCGGGTTGGTACACGCTACCTACCACCGATATCGAGAAGCGCTAATCGTCGATCGGTCGACAAACATCGTAGGAATCAATCTCTTTTCCCCTACCGCCTTAAAGAAATCTAAAAAAGAAAAATAAAGGAAGATTAAGACGTGTTCTCGAACTTTTTCGATAGATTCGTTCGCGGACGAACAGCGCAGACTGAGGTGCACAGATAAGATAGCTAATATCAATCTTCGATGATCGATTTTGTTTATAGTTACGAGACGGAGAGCTGCGGACGGACGTGATTGTTAATAAGTGCAAAAGGCTTCGCTGGATCGCGAAAATACGCGATAAGTTTCTATTAAGCGGCAGAAACGCGCGCCGAGCGGTGCCCATAGAGTCACCCTGGAAAACGACCAGCAATCTCTCGCTTCGTTCTGCACTCGGTCGCAATACGTTCAAGGCCGCTCGAGGCCGATGGAGTGGCTCGAATTCGTCGATTCGCGGGTACGTCGGACAGAGCACGTTCTCCCTCTCTATCTGTCCCTCGCTGGAAACGGCCAGGCGAGCTTTCCCGTTCTCCGTTCTTCAGTCACTCGTTCTCCGCCTGACACCCTCGCTTTCTCTCCCTGCTTCTTTCTCGTCCTCCGTCCCGCTCCCGCTCGCGCACCGGCTCGGGTCCCCTCTCACTTAATCGCGCGCGGCGCGCAAACATTCTAGTCACATACTCTCTCTCCGTTCCTCCCACGCATGTATGCTCTACTCGCAGTCTATTTAACATTCTCTTTCTCATCAGCCTGTCCATCAGGTCCCTGGTTTTGTCTGCTTCGTCCCATTCCCTCAATTTGGCCTGTACCGATCTGCCGCTCTTTCCCCGATTGTATTTCCAACCCCGTTACGCACGGTTTCCAAGTTGCTGCGCTCGTAGTCCGTCCTCGTCGACGAATCCTGCGTCTGGCGATGGCTTTCGATATTTAGGGAAGTTCTGTTTTATATTCTTTTCTTTTGACAGAAATTTTTTAGTTTTTAGCATCGCGTAATGTAGAAGTAGGCGACAGTGATATATAGAAACAAATAGTTTGGTAATTTCTTTTTTTATTACGGCGAATTATTGTTAGTGCGATAAATACATTGGTTGCTAGGTGGAATGTACGGTTTTTCTGCAGAAGTATGTGTCAAATGTTACGTAAACTGTACCATGTATTATCATAGATAACAGTGGTGAAGAAACACTTGTGGGTGTCACAAATATAATAATAATATTTCTTTATTGCACAAGTAGACATATTACGCAAATGTCAAGAAGATAAAAGAGCAAATACATATAAGAAAACAAGGAAAAGAAAAATAGTAGAGTTACAAATTATATAGTATATGTAAAAGTAAAAGTAGAGTGCAAAAAAATGGTAAATCGTATGAAAAGATTATTATATACAAAATAGAATCGAACAGAGTTGCAGTTGTCGGTAGGAATGTGATAATCAAATGCATCAGAATCGTTTCATAGGAATAAAAATAAAAGGCAATACTGAAATTATTTCTTTTAAAGCGAATGCATATTGCCTGGCTATAATTGCCAACACTTTTTTTGCAAAGCATTTCCAATAGGTAAAGTAGCAGTATATAAGACCGTTTTGAAAGTACTTGCGCAAGTACTAAATACTATTTACAAAAAGAAATTAATAAACTTTTTCAAGAAATATCTATTGGACAGGGTGTCAAAAAAGAAATGGTCACTGCTTTCAGAGGTGAATCTAAACCTCTGGATCGGTGGACATTTGTTAAAAAAAAAAACCTGTCCGCAGAATTGTGTATAACACTTTGTTCACTCGTTATATATTTTTCTTAATTTTTGTCCCTTTAAGCTTCACGACCAGATTCCTCTCGAGAGTCTCTCGTATCCCTCCTAAACCAGAGTTTCCACCAGTGTTATCTCAATCCTGACGGTACCACTGACCGAGCCATCAGCCAGGATCTATAAGTCAGCTGTAATGCCATCGGTCACGCTGGACATAACGTCGCGGAATGCCTAGAACTTTTTCGCACATCTACTTTCTAACAAGCAAGACGATGGAAATTTCGATAAAACATCAATCCTTTTTAACGTACAACACTCACAGCGCTACTGAACTGTGTGGCTCGCGATTCAATCACGTACAGCCACTTTTCACATACTTCGAGCGAAATCGAAAACGCGTCGACGGTCCTTACAATCCTTATTTCGACATTTTGGCTTTTTCTACGAACGATTCGATCAATTATTCGACGAACGGTTTACATAATACGGGGAGGGGGGGGATAGCTCGCTACGTTAATCTGTATTGCGGATTATCCAGTTCGTTCATCAGATTATTCGACTGAAAAGAATGCAGTTGAATAATTATTTTATATTAGTTTCCTAAACTCTTTGAGTACTTCTCTCTCTCTCTCTCTCTCTCTCTCTCTCTCTCTCTCTCTCTCTCTCTCTCTCTCTCTCTCTCTCTTTCTCTCCTTTCCTCTCACTCTACGCTCGACATAGCACGTCGAGCGCAAACGTCCTTGACGGTCGCCGTAACGACGGCGCAACACGGCACAGCGCAGCGTTGCGCGTCGTTGCGCTTGCGCGCACTCGATGCACTTCCCCTCTTCGCTCCCCACTCTCCGTACATTCCCCTCCCCGCCGTCACCCCCCATGTGATAAGCTGCCCCCTATCCCGCTCGCCACCTTTACCGTCAGAAGCAACCCCACTTCTCTACGTATGTATCGCGGTTGCCGCATATTACGTCATCGCCACCTTCACTTCGCTCGCGGTGCTGCCCGAGCACGATGCTCTGCCATTCGTTGCTCCTTCGTTGTCCTTCGCACTGCGCTCCGGCTACGCGCGTATGCATGCCGCGCGCTTTGCCATCTTCGCAGCATATTGCTGCTCTTTCCTTCGAGGATCTTCTGTCGCCATTCGATTTTCCGCTTCTACGTCTTCCCCTCTGATGTTCTCTTCCTGTTGGCTTTCTTCCCGGGAAAGGATTTCGAGAAATTGTGACGAGACAGGGATTCTCTTTTTCAATGACACTTGTGTGCTCTTGTTACCTGCAGTAAGTGTACTATAAATAATTACAGAGAGTGGCCCAATTATTATACTCAACAAATTTCCGTCAAAATCTGTGAAAGTCGTGGCTGTAATTATTAAAGTCTTATTGATTAGCTACAACATCTGGCAACATTGTGAGTAATTTTTCAACATGTAAATCTCATCCGGTTTTAGAAGGGCGGGGATAAAAATATTACACATAAGACGGAACTAATAGAGAATATTATTAGAATATGGCACAACACTCCAAAACTGTTGGAAGACGTCATAAAAGCTAAGGGCGGAGTCACTAAATATTGAGTAATTGTATTTCTCGTACAATATAATCTTAAACCTGTATAAATGTATTTAATTTATATTTATAAATACATATACTAGTATTAAAAAATAATATTATAACATTAAAAACGAGATATTTATTTTATTTCGTCGCTTAAATTTACAAAATATAAACTTTTTTGTTTGAGTAAAATAATTTGGCCATCCACTGTAGTTCCTTCTTTTACACGAACTTGTGGATAAATGATGTTATTAACTGAGTCCTTTAAGTGGGAAGATTATTTTTAGTTAGTCGTTCGTTGGGTGGAAAAGGACATTTGGCAATTCGCGGCGGTGACCGTTAGGGAAACGTCACAAGATAACAGTAGTGTACATTATTATGCTACTAGCTTTACTACTCGACTTCTCCCGAAATTTAGATACAGATTTTATAAAAAAAATTTGTTTATTTTTTTTCTTCTAAAAATAGTCACATTCATCTGGATTAGCTAGGCATAATGAGCTGGGAGACATTTCGTGATTCGAGAGTTTACCCTTCGAAAGATTTTAGGCGAAAAACAAACACACAAACCCCTTCTGCTTTACATATTAAGATAAGTATGGTTCTGTTTTCAATAACTTGCATGCACTGTATGTATGTATGTACTGTGTATTGAAAATATCCACGATATTCGTGAACAATCGCATGAACAAAGGAACGACAATGTTTATTCAATCATAATTCAGCTTGTAAACACGATGTCTTGAAAGTATTCGGGTAAGACTGCTAAGAAGGCTTTTGTCGAAAACATACGAAGTTATGGTTGGTATGTAAACAATGGGCGAACCTAAATTTACTGTAGGTCGCTCACGCGAACAGCTTGCTCCGATATTCTTCGAATCACATGGAAATGTCAGAGGGAGCGGTCGTTGAAGTTGTCATTGTTTACTAGTCGCCATACCCTCGAAACTATCAGTGCTAAGTACGCTTTCTAAGGTAAGCAACATGAAATAAATTACCCGCCTTATCTAAGTCTTAAATTATACTACTAAGAAAACTATTAAACTATAATTGTTACAAATTATCTACGCATGTAACTGCCCAATAATTATCCGAAGCTTAACAACTATCTAAACAAGCTGATCTTACTCACAAACATTATTTATATAACAATAAAGACAGTAATGGACTACTTTTCCCAACTTATGAACGTTTATGTTATTAACTGCTTTTTCTTTTTATTTTAAGACAGCTTGACACATCACACAAGCTCCTCGCCTACAACTAAATCGTTACTTACAGCGCACGCTTAAAGGGCTGTTCCGGTCTAGAGCCCATAAAAATAGGTGATATTTAGGAATTAATCAAAGGAAAACTACTACATATAATTTAATGAGACTTTTTGTACTGTATTAAGGATGTCTTAAACTATAGAAATATATTTTTTGTTTTATATTTAATCATTGCAGACGGCACTGGGGAGTCGTTAAAGTCGAGGCGTAAAAAAATTCATCCAAATCCGAGGAACCGGTAGCATCTAAACCATTGGTCTGAAGTAAAAAACAATGCCAGATTATTAAAGAGCATGAAACTTGCTCGTGGACTGACCAGAAAAATTACAAAAATGACATTTTCTGAGAAAATAACGATACTTCATGTTTGAAATCACTTTTTCCCTATATTTTTCGTCCTTTCAACGCCTTTACAAATTATAAATTTTCATTTTTTTTTTAAATTTAACTGGATGATAACTTTTGGCACAGTTTCGAAAAAACGTGTTTAAACATTTACAGGAGCTCTGAGTGACCGGGTGTTACCCATGCATTTGCCGCTACTCAAATGCCTATAACTTCGGGAATTTTACAAATTTCAAAAAATTCTTTTAAAAACGTATTCTTAAAAGGTTGTACATTCGAAAAATGAAATAGAAAGAAATCGATATTTAGACCGGAACCTCCCCTTAAGTTCAAGATCCGACGCTTTGGATTTGCTCACAGCCCTGTCTTTTAATACGTGGACACGTCTCCACTTATTCCCAATCGACGCCATACACATAAACATTTATTCGTTAAAATTTATGCAACTTAAATTCTGCCAAATCTGCACAATGCCTTTATCTTCTAATTCATCATCGTCCCTTGTTCGTGTGCCGCTAATGGTTGAAAAGACGCGTTCGTTTATTATTTTATTTCGATTCTGTTATTCCTTCTTGGAAAACAGGATGTACTATCGCGATTACAGGCCCTGGCTTCTTCACCGCGGTCAACTTCTGGAACAATCAGTGTCGCTCCTGATACGAGCGCACCTGTCCTCGTTGCCTAGATAACAATATTACGGTGATAAATACAGTATCCTCAGGTTAATCGTCCTAGTAATTGAAAATTCAAATGAAGCCGGTGAAGTGACCTTCCCTCGGGAAACCGGCCCCGGTTTGGAATGTTGTAAGCTCGCGGTTGTTCCAATTAAGAGTGAGTTTTTGCGCCGCGCCAGCGGGAACCTGAATACACTTAGCCACCGAATGACTGCTCGAAAGTTTATGGAGGAAAAAGTCAACGACAAATCACGGCGTTCTAACGGCCATTATAAACAACGTTGCTTAAATGAAACATGATCGCGATGGAAGCGTCTAAGTCTCTCTTAATTCATTGTTAATTATTTTGCAAATGGGCTCGCGAGAAAAATTCGAAACGCCAAGGAAGAGCCTTCGAGCTTGACGAAATTCCTTATTCCTTTGGAAACGACTGCTCGAGAGAATTCAAAACACCAACGAAGTGTTCTCATGTCTTACAAAATTCGTTACTTCCTTTGTAAACGATTATAGTTGCACGAAATTTGTTGTTTCGTTTGCAGTGAGCTGAAATAACAAATTGAAAACTGTAGGAAAGTTTCGTATTTAGGAAATACGTTAAGTCTAGGAATTGTAAATTTGCCCACTTTTTCAATTACTGGTAATTCGAGAAAATCTTAAATCAAAACCGGTTTACCGGTAATTTACCGTTTGTTTTTTAAGGTATTGAAAAGATAAGAGTAAATATTACACAAAAACATTTTTCTGAAATCTAATCGAGCAATATAAAAAATATACCTATGAAAATAAAACTATGTTTAACATAAAATATACAATGATATAACACAAAATACATATATTAGCAAACTACTGACAATACTAATTAAATATGGATCTTCACCACGAAAACAATCACAAGAATCTTAACTTACATAATTCAAAATTTATTATTTATCAACTCTGTGTAACAAATAAGCACGCAAAAATCATAATTTGTCTAAACTTTGGCCTCCTAATTTTTGCATGTGGCATTTGTATATATTTCCCCTTAATTTGTCTTCTTGCAAATACGTCGATTCATTTTAGTTTTCTTGTGGCTTAGAGTTAATTTTTCATGAGATTGTTGATGAAATTTTTCCTTCATTGATAGTGTAGTAGACATCGAAGGAATTATTAAACCTATACACACGCTATATTCTAATATGTAATTTATCGAATTATCGGTAAAAAAAACTGGCGAATTACGGGTAAAAATTTGAGGCTATATGTCGCAATTTACCGTTAAACCGGCTTACCGGTATTACAATCCGTAGTTACTTCCTTTGTAAAGGGCCATAGAACGGTTGAAACAGCGAGGGAAGTGTTTTCGAGTCTCGCAAGGTTTATAGTTCCCTTTGTAAGATGAATTCGAAACGCGGGCGACATGTGTTGTGTCCCCAAATAATTCGTTGTTTCATCTGCAAAGGGCTACGAGAAAACATTCAAAACGCGAGAAGACTTTACAGCTTAGCGTCTATCGATGACGGCACGACAAGACGATTGTTACGTCCTCGATGTAGCGCATACGAGAATAGATAAAGCCCGGTTTCCATTTAAAAGCTCGACTAACACTGTGACGTGAAAGTAACGATCTGATGCAGAGTCAACAACCTGCAATACCTGCTTGACCTAAAAATGTCTTTGAAACTCAGCCCAAGTATTTTTCTATTGAATGTGCACAGTCTGCCATCCACCGTACGAACGGCTATCTTTCGTCTGCTATCTTCCGCTATAAATTAATAAGAATCAACGTCCGCTCCAAGTAGCGGTTTACCAGCTACATGATAATAGCGCTTCCACTTTCCCTGCTACACTTCCGTTGTCTTTGCAAAAATCGCCCACGAGTATGGGAAAAATTTCTTCGCATTCGTTGCATTAAAATTTGTCTGTTGAAGGTAGTGATACTTTTGGAGAAAGTCAGCATAGTAAACATACACATTCAACTGTTGACTCGTTTCGTACTTTTACAAGCTAAAGTTAAATGTGCCATTAACCCTCGCGTCTCTTCAAGAATCAACTCGAATCTCCGACCACGCGGAGGTATAAAACTGTTTATAACCGCGTCCGCCTCAATGCGACTAGACTTTTCTCGATTCCAAAACCAGCCAATTAAAGGAGTACCTAACGGTAATTTGCATGGCGTCGATTTTTCAGGGCGATAGAGTAATTGCGGGGAACGCGTAGGCTGATAAACGTGTGCGCTGGTACCGTTAAAGTTTATCGCTCGTGAATGTTATGAAAATGTTACGCATACGTTACGAAAACGCGGCTGTCGATGAGAGTTACTAGAACGTTCGTCTTTGCTCGCGCCTTCGACGCACGCGTATGATTGTGTGCCTGTGCATACACACTCGTCGAAAGTCGGTCCAGCATGTTGCATCTTAATTGCATTAATTACCGTCTTCCTTTTTCCGCGTCTGCCCCGGAACGGATTTCTGTGTACAACGTTTAACCCTTGGACAATGGATGTGGCTTGTCAAGTGGACACAGAATCCATTTTCAAACCCATAATATACCTAATTTCGTTTGTACACATTCCAGAATAAATTAAAAATTTTTATTTCGACTGTAATAATTAATAAAAGTGATTTCGGCGCACTGGTTCGGTCAATTAAACAATTGTTTAATTGGCCGAACCAGTGCCCCGAAATCACTTTTATTCCAGAATAAACATATGTATTAGTTACTATTATTAAAGAAAAGGCATGAACAATAGTTGCTGTGGGTGGCATTAGACTTCGAAAGTATGTTCCGATCCAGAAGAATTGTTAAGTTGGAGGAAACATTACAGTTTCGTGGGTGCACCACCATTAAATCTGATGGGGGTGATTTTACATGTGTATATGTATTGAAGGAATAGGTTTTGCAATTCCAATGTGTTCGGAAGTCACGGATAAAAACTCTCCCGGGTGTTGGGGATTCGAACCTACGATCTTGAAGATCCTCTGAGTACTGGTCAGTCGTTTAACCGACTCCACCAACGCCGAATCTCTGAGATCTCTTAATTCAGACTCCCTTTGAAGCCGGGAATCCACCTGGAAGCTAAGCTAAGTTATGCTACGTTTTAGCTTAGTTTTTGGTGGAAACGGTTCCATAAAAATGTATCGAAGCTAATTTTTTTAAAACGTAGCATGGCATGGCATAGCGTAACATAACATAGCATAGTTATGACTTTATGGGAGTTCGTGATCTCACAATATATCCGATGAAACGGCGAACGTGTTAATCTTTACTTTTATAAGCCTGGTGTCACTGATTCATCACCGTGCAGCCCAAACCGCTGACCCCAGAAACATGAAATTCGGAGAGTACATTCCTTTTGCGACGTAGGTGATCGATAAAAAGGGATTTCTTGAAATTTCAACCCGAAGGGGGTAGAAAGGGGTGAAATATGTATTCTCGGACTCCTTATTATTTCTTAGGCCCGATTAGATATCAACTCGGTTTATCCTTACAAAGGTTACTCACACAAATGCCTAAAAACCAGATTGAGCATTTTTCCCTAATCAACCCCTAAGGAAGTAAAAAGGGGTGAAATGTGTTTCCACGGATTTCTTAAAATCTCTTCGGTCCGATTAGATATCAACTTGGTTTTCCCTTACAAAAGTTACCCACATAAATGCCTAAAAACCAAATTCAGTATTGTGCCCTAATCAACCCCTAAGGGGATAGTGAAGAGGGGAGAAATGTGTTTTCATGGAGTCCTTCCTTAATATCTCTTAGGCTCGAAGCAAAGCGCGGGTGTATTTTGCTAGTAAGTAATAAATAACGTAAGTGGCTTGATATTTACGATAGGTCCGAATGGACCTTGTGTATATTCGGGAGACGCGCGGCTAGGGCATAATGGCACCCTGGAAAATTGTTGCCGCGAGCGGCGTGGGGAAAAGTAGGGCGACAACTCTTCAAAAGTTTCGTCGATGTGGAAATACTTAGCTGATTGTAAGAGAACGATCGACTATGGGCTGTGCAGCCGCTATAAGCGTCTATAGAACGCCGGTTTCTAGGAGTCGCTGGAAACACGTTAAGTACTCGACGGAAACCGGCTTGTTCCCGGTGAGAAATATCGCTGGCGAGCGTCACGGTAATTTTGCAACTGAAAAACAACGACGGGATCAGCGACTGTTCGGTTGTTTTATCGTTCGACATCGTCGCCCCGTCATTACGTAACCGCCCGGTGACAATCGCCGCCAGATAAGAATTGCGCAATTCATAATACGTTCGCTCGCGTTTCGTGTGCGAATGTGTCGTGCAGGAAAAGCTGTTTGCAACGCATTTAGAATGGGCTGCAACTTCTACGTCAATGGTGCTATTGTTACGCTATTTTCATCGAACACAGCGGATGATTCCGTGGGAACGTCGCGGGGGTAGTTTTGTTTGGAGCACAGTGTTGGTGGTCACAATTAGTGTAAGAAATTGAATAGAAAAGAATCGAGAATTTTCATATTACATCGTGAATATCTGCGAAACCGTAAAAGATATCGAAGAAAATTTTAATTACAAGTTTTAGGCTTTGGATATCCTCCAATATGGCAATCAAGAATTTTTGAAAAACAGGATGGTGGGGATAAAGTTTGAAAGAAATTTGTTTTTTCGAAAATTCTTTATCACCATATTGTAGAATATTAAAATCCATACCACTTTGAATTTAACTTTTTGTTAATATCTTTTACAGTTTCGTAGATATTCAGGATAATCTGAAAACTCTTCATCTTCTCAAGGGTGTTTTCACCTTTAGGACCGCTTTATTGCCGAATCAAAAAATAGTTACATTATTAGCATCACTTGTGCTACATTTCTGCAAAGTTTCTATTTTTTTTAACTTCCGCGTTGCCGACCTTCCCTCCTAAGTAAAAATATATTGAACAAGGTTTATACTAATGAAAATTGTACTGAGTAATTCTGAACTTAGTATTACTTGAAGAAGAAAAATATTTTATACGTATCGAACGAACGGATGCTTTTGTGAGTAAGTATTAGTAACTTGAACAACACAGCTTAACAGAATAAGTTCGGACTTTATTCGAGTACGTATATATGTACATATATACCTTCGGTTGTTCTGAGCTCGTCCATTAACTCACATGTTATGCAGAAATTATAATAGCAAGTACCTATATGTATCTCAACACAACCGACAATGATTGAATCTTACACCAAGGCGACTCGATCCTTACAATTCACATTCATATTCAATTTTGTCTTGCCATTCTAAATCAGATATCCCCTCTCGCCGCTTTACTTTATGAACAATGATAATGCCTAGAACATTTACTCGTATGTAACACTTTTTAACAGGTTTTGCATATACACATATATATTTAATGTTGTGAGACTAAATGATACTTCTATTTTAGAGATGTATTAAAATTCAAAATGGTAGTATATTGATTAAATACTGCAATTTTGTTGTTTGTCGTCTAAAGTGTATAGTAAGCCTAAGGAAAAGGGAACCAACGTTGTACTTCAATTTGTCATTTGTCACATCATGTGCTATTCTTCAGAGAATATTAAATCGATGACTATTTCCTTACTTCACTTCCACGCAAAATACAGTCTGTGCGTCGAAGCGTCCCTGGCCCACGTGTGGCAATTGCAATTTCGGTCGAAACAACTTTCGGCTCCAAGTCTCTAACACATGGCATTTAGAGCAACAGAGAATTCGATCATCCAAAAGAAGTTATTCCCTTATCATCAGCGCGGCAGCCCGCGCAAATCCGTGAACATAAACGGAGAAACAAGGCTTACGTAAACTGTCATTTTGCCGGCCGGCATTCTTCGGGGATTTCGTTACGCACGTAACGTGCATACGTCAAAATCGAATCGAGTCGTGACTCAGGAGCGCGTGGAAGCGCTCGAAGGGACGAGCACTGTCTACGAATGACGTTTACAGCTGGTGGGGGATAAAGCAGCGGGTAGAGAGGGAAGGTGCCCATAGTAAGAGGGAAGGTGACAGGAGTGGGGGAGAGGTAGAGTGCGTGCGCGCTCGAGTTGAACGCCGCTGTCAGTGTCAATTGGTTCGCCGCGGCGACTTGAGGTGTTGTCGATGTGTAAACCGATGTTGTATCCGTAAATTGTCTCTTCGCGCATCGACGCAGTTCGAAACGGTTCGACGTTACCGTTCGTAACCCCTCCCCGACCCCCCCCCCCCGCCCCGCCTTTCTTGTGTGTTTATTATCTACCGCGAGGACAAACTGCGCGACGTTACAACGGTGGTTCGGAGGGCCCGAAACGGTCGGACTGGTATTTCGGTTTAACGCTCGTCCTCAACCTTTCGCTCGCGTCTGCCCGTCAACAGCGACGGGCAGCAACACCTCGTCGTTCGAGCAGTTTTTTTTTTTGGTTGCCCCGATCAAGAGGCAGCCCCGAACCGAGACGCGTTCTGTTGGTGACGATCCGCGCACAGTGCATCATCTGTCGAGCGCCAGGCTAGCCACGGGACACGTACGATCGCGCGCGTATTATCGCCGATTCGACTCCCTGGCCGGTACGTAAGTACGTTGCCGGTTTTCAAACGTCACGTGTGGTGCCGGGCGACAAGCGTATGCAAGACTAAATCGGACCCGCGAGCACGCCATCCACGCTGAGAGTGAACGGAGGAACGTTCGGATCGGATACATGTTGAGCGTGCTTCGACATCGGTGAACATCAGTGAGACGTACTGTGTCACCGCGTCCCGACGACAGCAAGGAGAGGCTCTTGCACAAAATGTAAGTACTGCATTTCGAACGTTTGTCGCTTTGTCGCCGGCGCTCCATATGGTAGCGCTCCAAATCTGCCATATCCCCTGTTCGAGCGTATCGATCCCCGGGCTCGGCGATCCGTTTCAAACGCGGCATTTAGGTTACCGCGTCGGACGACCTAACCTGACGCCGAACCCGGACGGAGAATATTCGGAAGGAAGTAACGGCCGTTGGCGATATTCGAACGAAGTGCCGTTGGCAGCCTGGAATTTTGAATGTGTCGCGTCCGTATGGTTGATAGTTTTTCTGTCGTTGTCGGTTCACGTAACCTTACGACCCTGCTTTACCGACCGCGTTTTCAAAACAGCCGTATGTGCCCGTGAACACGGATGTACGAACGGTCGCGCTCTTTCCAGAATGTACACGGCGCGCAGGCGCGCGACCTTTCTTAAGTCCTCTTCTTCTTTTCGCCGCGACCGTAGATAGATTTTTTTCGCACTTTTTTCTCTTGCGCTCGTCGTTCCAAAGAAAGCGAGGAATGTCGGGTCAGAGTTCGGTTAAAATTTGAAATAGAAGTATTTAGAATACTATTTTAAGATAGACGCGTGTAGAATTTCTGTGAAATTTTGAGCAGTGAGATAATTAAATAAATGCTTATTTTTTTGTTTCTATATTATTGTATTTGGGTTGTTTAAAACACTTTGTGACGGTTTATAGCAAGGTAAAATAGACTGCGAACCTCCATTATTTAGGTATTAATTGAAACAGAAGCATTGACGTAACTGTTTTAAATAGTCCAGGTTTAAGTGAGCACAGGCATAATAGTATTTCAAATATAACAGTGTTTGCGGAGCAAATGAAATGATTTAATATTTTGTCTGTTATGTATATACCTTAGTTACTTTAGACGGTTATTTGCAAACATTAATTTTACGTCTCGATTATGATATGAAGTTCTTTTGGGGTTGATTAATAAAATGATTATTACGGAATAACAAATTAAGAATCATATAATCTTTTAAATATTTAAAATTGATTCTAATTAAAAGGCAGAGCGGACATAAAGCTCGTTATTAAAGGCGAACTGCTTGAATTTGTATTCAATAGTTCTTTCTCACACTGGGACAAGCTCCGTTTTGTCTGTTACATCTGAAATACTCTTTTACTTGCCTTAGCTTTAGTGCTCAATATTTTAAATATTCTTTCAACTAATTTTATTTTATTAAAGTCTTTTGTTCTGGGTTACTATTTCAATATACCTAAGTTTAATAGTAAGATTACTATTTTTTTTGGCATTTAGAAACTATAAAGTGAAATGTAATCATGCATATCTAACTTTGTTTTTCTCTACACTTTTTCTCAGCTACTCTTTAACACAGTATTTCAAATAGAATCTACAGGAAATATATTCATGTGAAGTAAAACTGTTCTCCAATTTTGATGTCACAGCAAATAAAATATTTATACCGATCCCTCTGACGTACATTCACATCACGTCTCTGTAATTTCACATAAATTTCCATTCCAAGACCTTTATTCGATTCCCTAACCGATAGTACCACGTTCTCCTTAATCCTCGAAGATATTTCTTCAATTTTCGAAAGATCATTCATTTTCAAATTCGCAAAATTTTGAATTCTTCCACCTCGGCCAATAATTATTGAATTTCCGTGCAAACTCGCGGGAAGAAATTTGAAAGTATCGTGGAATCACTCGTGTCTAATTCCATCGAAAGTTCGACGTGCTGGATTCAGCTAAATCCGACTGTTGATTGGAAAATTGCCGTCCCGTTGGGTCGGTAAGGGTCAACGCGCGCCATAGTTGTACCGCGTTTACAATTTCGCCAGTTGTGTTCTAGGAATTTTCAGACCGATCAAGGTCAGGAGTGTTTGCTTGCGTTCTCAGAATCAACTGGAGATGGGTGTTATTCGCGATCGTTAATTCATTTGTTAAACGCAACTGCAAAATGCTGCGATTAGAAGCGTCGTCTGGACGAGAAGATCGATTATTATCCTGCTGTATTTATCACATCCTGTTCATCGTGTTATTTGTTCGCACCGTCTCCACGCCTAAGTCCGCATACAGTTTTTACATGGTTACATAAAACACGTATTGGTTGTTTACAATATGTAAAGGCTGCTTGAAAATTACTGCAGGGAGCTACCAGCAATTAACCAGCTTTGATTTAGGAGTTTAAAGGTTGAGGAAATTAAAAAGGTATTTAAATAGGTGCATACAACTAGGTTTCAAATTTTCGTTCTTCTTCCTTCTAAAATATTTATTGCAGTTTATAAAAATGAGGTTTAGGTGCCGATACTGGTGGTGTAATATTTTATACCAAACAGCCAGGTTCTTGTAGGGCGTTCGAGCTTTTGAAATATTCACCACTTCGCCCTTTTACGGGCTTTGGAGTAGATGATGCTCTCGCGACGTTAAATAATTTATGTGCCTCTGTCAAGTGTGCGTGTGCCTTCACGCCTACGATGTATTACCGCGCTGGAGTGTAAAAATTCAATTATTCAATCTTATTTTACATTTATCGCCGATAAAACTGTACTGCACGGTGGTCTCTATTCTATTTACGAGATACGATTGTGAAGATTCTGAAGAATCGATGCTTTGAAATTGGAAATGCATCAGCACCGAGCGTAAGTTCACTTCGAAACTGGCGGCAGGCAACGTTGCGCAATGTGTTTCGAAGACAATGTGTTTTGTCGTTGAATTATTTCTTATTAAACGGCGAATACGACAGTTGAGCAGGGAACCGACGCAATTTCAAACATTTATACCTACCTCGTTCGATGCAAATTTTCTTACGCTTATTGTCTGCACGCGCGCAGTCATCCTTTCCTCTCGCCAGTTCTGCGAACGGAGCAATAAGTTCTATATTCGGTCTCCGTGAAAGTGTCCGTACGTCCTTGGAACAATAAATACTGCTCTCAGCTGGGACAAAGAATAGCAGGCAATAAAATGCCGAGTTGCATTGTCTCACTTCCCCGTTCTAGTTCGTATAATTTGTCTCGTGGTTGGTTTGGTTATTAACTTCTAAATTAGATAGGGAATGCATTGAGGATAGATTGAGTTTTTGAGTTTGATCGTAGGAAAACGTACAACATAGAGAATATATAAGTATATTTTTTTCTGTCAATTGTTTAATCTTTGGGGCCTTTTGTCACGTATAGGTACCGCGATTTATCTTTTATTTTAACTTGGAAAAATTTGAATTTGAAAATGATAAGCAGTGATCGCGACGTTACTCCAAAATATGCGGCCATCATAAGGCTAAGGCTACGTATATTTTATTCTTTAAGTGCTCCAATTTCGACATCTTAACTGAGACCCAATTTCCTTAAAGATCTTTATTTAATTCTGGTACGCGTAGTGCATGTTAAAACAAAGACGAGTAATGACATATTATATTTCTTTATTATTTAAGAACCGTGCAGCAAGAGGGGTGCAGCTCCATTTTTGACAGTTTCTAAGTTATGACACTTAATACATGTAAAAAAGTCTACATCGTTTGGTGCATTTAATACAAATCCGATAACAAACGATCTATTTATTGCAGATTTTGAATCTGCATCCATTGTTGTTTTGCGCAACACGAATGCTTCAGACTTGAAAAATTCGCCAGAAATAGAAATAAAAACTTACCAACTCAATAACTAATGCTTATTGTGTGAAAAAATATATTTTTCAATTAGCGTTCTCTTTTTACTGTTAAGTCAAAGCGCTAATGTAATAAACGGTGTTTTCTAATTTACTCGAAGTTGGTAAAGATGCGCCCCTCTTGCGGCATTCGAGGCACATGGCGATTACATAACACCGAACAAAGCGTATTACACTCAACATTCCAGCAACTGTTTTCGTTGCACGATAAATTCTTTAAGTTCGAATAAAATCGACGAAACCCTGAAAATCGTTGCGAATCGTTATCTGTCGACTCCTCTGCTCAGCGTATTATTTGTTTTATTCAAACCTGCTCGAGTTGACGAATCTGGCACAACATAATAGAGCATCCTGGAACGCAGTAGGACGCAATGGAACGCGATAGAGGAACGGCAGACTTGCCTTTTAATCTTGACCACGCAACTCGCGGTCAGATAAGATTGTTTAATTTGTGTCGGTTGTCCGATCGAGACGCCACCAGGAATTTCAAGCAGATTTGCTAAGGCTAACGATTGCGCATAATGCGCTTGCGCGCCACGAGGTAGCCTGCTTTTGGCACGTTGGGCGCGCGACTTAATTACGCAGTCAACAGGTTGTTTGCGATGCGTCCATGGTAAAATCTCGGTTGAATAATCGAACAGACATTTGGCGAGTTTCTTTGTGACGCGTGGCTGTTGCGAGTGCCCGCATTATTCCGTTACCGCGAAGCGGATCCTCTCCTTTGTCCCGGCGAACGCGCGCCTTCGATCGTGTATTGTACCGTGGCGAGTCAAATGAAAACCTTAAATATTTATTGGGCGACAGTGGCACACAGCTGCGAGGTGGTGAAGGTAAGGGGTGTGTATGGAAGTGAAGGTTTGATCGAAAAAGAGAAAAGGAAAGAAGTGTGCGTTTCGGCCTGGGGCCTGCTAGCGAACTCGTCAGTAAGGCTTACCTAGCAGACCCTGTCTTAGGTGCGAGGATGTTAGAAGCTGGGACGGAACAGGTAGTTGAGGGAGAACGGGAAGAAGGTTCTTCAGCGCTTAAAATGTGCATGGGTTCCTCTAATAAAAGTCTTCCGGTCGCGTGCAATAACTCATACCCCACCTGTTCTTTGATTGGTCCAAAGATGTGGTAATCACAGTACGGAACCTTCATTCGTCGATGAATCTTCGATAAGTTTCAACGCTGCTCGACGACTACCTTTGCACTGCTACCATGCCCTCCTGTGGGTCCTCTTCAACTCGCTGCCACTTGCAGGACAGTGTTTAAGTCATTGGTGACGATACTGCCAACTTACAGAACAATGGCACAGTGTTCAGAATTTCCATCAGAATTTTACAACTCTCAATTGACTCGCCTTCGTGCATAGCCAATTACGAAATCCCGTTGGAGGTTATAAGACAGGTTGGGGTGACGCGACCTAGGACAACGCTGCCCGTTCCTGCCCGCAGACAGAGCGCAACAGGCTGTTCTTCTATGTTAGCATAATCCCACAGCCGTGCACTTTTACGCTTTCGCTGTCGTGTCGTCGCCGATAAATCCCATTATCTTTCGTTTCGCTGCCCTGTTCGCCGTTGTTTGCCTTCGCGGTTCACCCGTAACCCGCGATCGAAGGTTACAAGTTGTGGACGGTTTAGTGTAATTCCTGGCAATCCTGCTAAGACCCTTAGGATCTTGTTCGTGGCGGGATTATATCGTCATGTCGTTGAGAGTTTGGTGATTCCGTTGGTTATTTACATGGAAGGGAGTATGCGGGGCCCTATTGTTTTAATTGAAACCGGGGTTGGCTCAATCTCTTTGGTTGATTTCACGGTATAGTAGGAACGTGTATGGGAATTGTTTCATGATTCCAGAACTGCATTCTTCGCTTTCCATGAGATTGCATGATGCTTATCTCGATATTAACACATTTCACGCATCGTGGGATTTCATATTCACATTGCAATATTCAATTACAGAGAACTATTGCATGCCACCAATTAAGTAAATAGTACGATGAAAGGTCCATTTCGAGTAAATACCGTGCCACTAGCTGCCTACGTTAAGTCCTTTTCGCGCGAGGCACTTTCCCCACTCGCGACTGCTGTGTTTCTTTTACATATTCACACACTTTCTTGTTCTGTCCCCTCTAAGACAACGTCGCCTGTGTCAACTGAACATACTGAAACACCAGTCGTGAGTCACAGAAGTTTCTCGTGTGAAAAGGCCTTTAATGAAATGTAACAGGGTCTTCTACGTGTCTGGAATAAAGTGGCCATCGGGAGGATCAGATCCACGGGTGCTCGTCATATTTCTCGGTAGTTGAGCAGCGGCTGCTCGCCACTATCTCTCGCGCGTTGGCTTGCCAACCCGAATCGCGACGTTTCACTCGCGCTGCCCGCGTCGTTTCCTATTGGGAGAGCGAATCGAGATAGCGACGTTACGTGACGCGCCTGGACGAGACGCGATGGGTCGCGATATGACGCGCACTTGCGTCCAGTTTGAGTTGTAATCTCGCCAGTGGATTTTCTAGTCGAGCCTTTCACTCCTCCGCGACACTTCCTCCTTTCTTCGCGACGCTTTACATCGGGCAGTCCAACGGGATCGCGGTATTCATCCTCCAGCTATTGTCGCCCGGTTGTCGAGTTTTTGTCTACCAAAACAGCTGACAAAGCTGCTTTCCGAACGCGCTAGGTGAGACTCTGCAATTTCCATCGAAGGCTCCAATTTGGCCTTTCACTTCCTCCTTTCGTCCCGCGGGAATGCTCGCGTTGTTACGATAGAATGTTATCGATCTAGTTGCTACCTTTTTCCTCTTGGGGATCCCGTTGCATGGACAACAAATCGTTTCGTGTATCACTCCAGCCGTGGTTTAATGCAACGGAGAATTTCGCGGACCTTTCACTAATCTCCCGTACTTCCTCCTTTCTTCGACTTTGTTGGACGCGTCAACGGGTTGCGCGAGGTGGTTCAACGCGAGCTGACTTCCTTGCTCGGAGACTTGATGGGTCCAGTGCAGTAACTAGTAAAATATCTCCGGTCTTTACGGTGTTATAAAGCTTCGAGCGAACCTTCTGTCTCATATTATGAGCAACATGGGAGATGCAAGAATAATGTCGTTATTAAAACTTTGCCCACTTAAGTACATCCGAGTTTAAAATAAAAATAGGAGAATTTGTAATTTGAAATTACTCCGCTATATTATTCACTATTTCAAAATTCTCTATTTAATAAGAACAGCATTGAGCAGACAACTAAATAGTGATTGAATCGGAGCATGAAGAGCTAAGTGCAATGACAAATACTATATTAAAATTCTAAAATACTATTCTATCTATTTTTCCACTGATTTTATATTACTGCTTTAAAATAAGAATTGCAAATGTGAGGACACCAATTTCTCTGCAACTCCATCGTCTAGTTACATAATTCATAGCAAGAGAATACAAATTGTGATAGCCTATAGAATTTTCGCCACCTCACCAATCAGGAAATTACCGAAGTTGTCTGTTTATTATAAATTAACAATAAAGTACGTGGTATAATGTAAACGAAGCGATGAGATGTTATTCAAGATATCCCACTTTTCTCAATATACACTACTTTGTAGGTCAGTTCTCAACTTCGTAGCCATTAGATTCATGCACAATTGGCTTTCTCTCAAATGCACGCTGTCATTACATCCATCACAGCTCCCTGTATACATATGTAGATACGTTTCCACAAGATACTCTTCGAAACTGCTGCTACACTTCTGTCCCTTAAAATGATACTTTACGATGCTACGGGTGTGCCAAAAATAACGAACCGCGGAAGTTAGCATGCGACCAATTTGTGCTAATTTTCACAAAACTCGGACTGGCAGGAGCGAAGGAATTTTCATTTGCGTGATCTGACGCAACTGTTGGCACGTTCTCGACGCTTTGTGACGTTTGAATTGCACCCTATGCAATGTCCTATTAACTTAGCGAAATAATTACGTGAAATTGTATTATTTCTTAAAGTCATCCGGAGTATAATATTAAACTGTCTCGCAAGTAAATCGACATGCTATACTATACGAGTTTAACAAAACAACACAACCAATTTTTGCTGTACTATTAGTGTAAAGAAGAAATAAAGAAATTAGAACAATAGGAGAAGTCGAAAATATAAGAAATTGAAAAATATTGTCAAATCAAATCAAAGGTATTTTATAAACCGAAAATAGAAAAATCGACAAAAGGGAGTTCTTACATTATAGAACATGGGGGAACACAAATAGATATCGTTGACAGATACTTATTTTCGCGGAATGTACACACGTTGATTTGTAATTATTTGTATTTATATTCTCTTTCTATTATTATTGTATATTCTCATTAGTCTTAGGGTTAGCCTTAAAAGCAGCAAATTGGTGAATTTCGCCCTTTACACCTCTTCGTGTTTCATGGGAATGTAATAAAGTCGTATTATTATTATTATTATTATTATACTGAAATAAACCACTATTTATGGGATAACTTAATACATGTACTGTGGATCCTTTGTTTCTTGATTTATCTCGTTCCTTTGAAATGTTTTACACCACTTTCATTCGATTGCATCCGCATAGCTCACATACGTACGTATCGATTTTGCATGGAATACCTTGCAAGGCTGCACTGAACCACCGAGACAACTGCTCCATACATTGCTTTATTGACATTTAAGGTGAAAACGGTGCTGTGAATACATGCGCCATTTTAATTCGCGCACCATTATTAGCGTAATTACAGGCCCATTGTAGTAGTGGACTTTGCATTCCGCGTTTCTTAAAGCACGATAGGTACTTGTAACACATCCAAATCATTCATGAGCACGTGATAGGTTGTTTTGCGGTAGTTGGCCGGGATAAAGCTAACCGTGTCAAAGAAACGCTAGCCAGCTGAATTTTGACGAGAACGAAAAAATGAAACGCTTGGCCGGCGTGGTGGATTAAAAACCTTGCACTGTCAGTGACTTCAAACTTGGCAAAACCTTCAGATATAATTTTATTAGCTGCGATTGCTTTGGACTTGATTAAGTCGCTACTAGAACTCCATATTAGTCTTGTCAACAATTTTGTACGAAAGGATTCTGAGTTTTGACAAATCGTATGGATTCAATGATTTTCTCCGAGTTCGGAATTTTGATTTGAAATGTTCTATATTTTTGACGTTTTTGTATCTGTGACCATTTACTACTTTAACCAGAAAACTATCGTTTCTTGTTTAATCTTCCATCTTTTATGGTCGACGAGAGATGATACATCAAGAAAAGAGATGATTGCGTAAACCTCTGCAGAGGTGGTAGAGTACTTTCCCCAATTCTATGCGCGTTGTACAAATATTTACGGAAATCAATAATCCTGTCAATGAACATTCTTCGTTGCGTGTAAAACACGAAGTTCTATGTTAAAATAAAACCTTGAATTTTATAAGGTTGATTTAGAAGTGATATCACAAAACTTGTGGATGCTTCCACAATTATTTAGCATTGTACCAAATATTTTAGAATTAGACTAAATATTGAGAAACGTTTCAGACTATCGAATTCTCTACTTTAGGATTATTAGCAAACATCGTTATTCCCTTATCGATACTGAATACCCCACACTCTGAAATTTTTCAAATCAAAATTCTCTTCAAAATATATTCTCAATGAGGAAAGTTTCCAACGAAAACACTGTCATCAGTAATCTATTTCAAGCGGAATACATCAATGAACGCAGAAACACGTTCACGAAACGAGTTTCTCCCGCGAAATCACTGTTCGCTGGCAGATTCAGCGACTTGACATTATAACCAGCGCTGATAGACGTAATATTTCGAGTGGAATGCACGCGCGTACGCCTTTCACTGGGCCCGATAATGTGATTTAATTAAATTTCACGACTACGGGATGCCGCGAGTCACTTTAACGCATCGATTCCCTGCCGAAATCGAAGTCCGCTCGTTCATTGACACCGCCGATGATGAAATTCGCGGGCAACCAGGCTTCGAATCTCGTAATGGATGCAGAAAGCCCGCACTCTTACCTAATTATGTGGATATCGCGGATCGCCGCAGCGGTATTATTTTTAACTTCGATTAGATACCAGCTTTCGGCTTGGACGAACGCTGGATCGTGCATCCATGTTCCCCTGATTCTCCTTGCGCCGCCCGTTATTATTCGAGGGGTGTTTGTTGCAAGGGTGCTGGATTTTTTATACTTATAAGAATTATGCGACTTTATTAAAGTATATAAAAAACACAACACAGCAGTGAAAAAATAAAACTAAGAAAATAAAGGATTTAATAAGGAAAAAGAAAGTGGTGTAAATTCAGTGAAGACAGATTACGCTGTTATTGAATTTAATCCTGATACTTGGATCTATTCCGAGGGAATATTTGCACTGTTCACGTATTGTTATCGCAAATTACGAATCACAAAAATTTAACTTCTAACTCTCATAATAAACCCTACACTGCGTTCTATATAAGAGCATACCGACGACTCTACCGATTTGCGACCGATCTGCGCAGCTCCCACGGATTTGACACACGCGATTGGTCGTAGCACTTTCCCTGCCGGTTTACTACCAATCAACGGTGTATCCCTGCGCGAAACCAGTATGCTCTAATGTGGAATGCAGTGTACAGGCCACCCACATTACATTTTTGTATCCTGAAGATACTTTTATTTTTTCTTTATTTTCATAATACCCTTGATTAATCGAATAGTTGGAAATGATACGAGCAGCTTGTTGCTGTTCAACTAATTCAGTGGGATTTGAGGAATTATTTCAATTCGAGTAGCTCGAATCATTCGAGAAGATTGAATTTTTTCAAGCTTGCTTGAATGATTAAGCTACTCGGACATTCGAGTGCCTAGCTTGGTTCGAATGATTTCACCTGAGTTCAGCTTGCAGTTAGCTCGAATTTTCAAGCCACTAGGGCAACATTACAAGGAAGGGAATGGGGAAGATTGAGAATTGCTTCTGGCAATTCGACCGTAGTTGCTGCGCCGAACAATGGGCTCTGAGATGTACAAACGATACGGATCACTTGTCGCTGCACAACAACGTGGGCGTAATGGGTTATGCTTCTCGAAAATATCACGAGTCGTATCTGGCGTTGTGTAACGCTCTTATTACGATCGCGATACGGGCGTTAAGCAGCTCGCACGGGATTTTTAGAGCTTCACCATTCGTAGGATCGCCTGTAATGCCGCGCGGTTAATTAGGTCGTAAGTTACTCTCTCCACTTTGTCTGGTTAGAACGCACGTTACAATCTTGGGAATTAATTTCTGTCCATTTGCATATCGTAACAACGCGCAGTTATTTAATTGCCTGGTCTGCCACGGTGAAGGATACGAAGAATATGCTGAACGGGCAAGTCACTTTTTCTTCTCGAGAGTAATCGAGGGTTACCTGTTATCCTCATATAGGATGTGTAGTAAATCGTGGTACAATCAGCCAGATAGTGGTATCTCATGAAACACGAGAAAGAAATGTGGAGTTTTGTTGATTGGTCGTGCAGGTTCCGAGAAGAATGATCTAACATGTATATTTGTTTGATTGTGCGTAAGAAATCTCTAACGCGTGAGTTTCGTATTTGTGTATTTTTACTGTAGATTTTTTTTTATGATGCTCGAGAGAATTTTGACAATTTGAAGAGCTCTCTACTTGCGTAAGTAAGCCAGTAGTATCGTAGTTTCATTTTTAAAGCTATTTCTCTTGCGACCTGTGTAACGAATCAAAGATTAATTGCATTTATTAAATCTATGTTTTTATGGAGAATCCATCTCCTTGCTGGATGTACTGGATTTACTGGAGTTAGCAATATCTTCTTTTTAAGTGACATCCTTTTATGTAGAATTCTAGGATTAATTGATTTCTTTATACAATAGATATATCATACAGATTTCTAATAGATCAGGTACAATGAAGCTACAAAAATACATTTAGAATTTCCACTGTGCTTACTTCGAGTCAGTTGCAATGAATTTAAAATCAATGAACAGCTGATCTTTCGAATGCCTTTAATTACACATTTATGATCCTTATTACCCCCAAAGAAGAAGATTAATAGTGGAACTATCTTCGTGCTCCGTTTAACCTACGAACTCCTCCAACTCCAATAGCTCTTATCTTGAACGTTATCAACATCCTTATTTCATAATTACTTATTAATACAATAAAACTGTACGATAAAATTACGCTTTCTGTTTCTTCGAATCCTGCCCATGGTTCTCCCCAGAAATCTTTGCAGTATATTTCTAATTCTACATCGCTCACGGTACTTTCCTATTCTAAGATCTAATGAAAACTCGAGGAAGCTCCACTAACCGCGTATTCGAATTCCAGTTAACAGATTCGAGGTTAGGCGTTGTCTCCACGAACCGGATGTCCTGGCAGGAGTTATCGCGCGGGGCTGGAAGCTACCGATTATTCGGCAACAGAAATAGGCGAAATCGCTATTTATACACGACGTTATTTATACACCGTTGTTTGTACAGGAACGCTAATCGGGGTTGATACGAAAAGGCATATTATATTTAGCTCACTCGAAGCTGCGGTGAAAGCAGTGCTGATAATTTAATCAACGACGGAGGTGGTCTGCATTAAATTGACGTATATGGCAGTTTCTCCATGGAAAATACTTTTCCGTTGTTTATCTTGCGAAATGAAACCGGTGTATCGTAAAACACTTTTCACTGAAATGAAGGGAAGTTGTATAAAGTGGGTCTCCTTTAAATTGGTTCTGCCTCGTTTTACTTTGTAAATATTGATCGCAGAGTTAATTTGAATTTGAGACAGTAAACAGTTAATATAATTTCACACTGATTCTTCGGTATATAGAGTGAGAGAGGTTGTACAACTGTACACAGGGAGAGTCCCTACTTTTTTTCTTAAGGATTCGAAAATTCATCTGGCACGCGTGGCTGACAAAAAATCAGGAGAATTTATCATTAAATATGCGACACATGAATTCTGGTATACTTTCTTCGATTAACGCTTTGATCCCGAGAGAATCTACGCGAAGGTAAAATCTAAGTAGTTTCAAAACGTACTCGTACTCGATGAATTTTCAAACTTGATTTTCTTAAAAGCAAAGCCTCAGCCGAAAAAAATTATTCTACAATTTCAATTTATTACTGTATAAAGAATCTTTTCATTCGCGATTGTACTATGTTTATTGATTAATTCTAGTAACTCAGGTGCGCGCAAATCATGAATATTCAGAATCGAGTTTTTTCTAAAACAAAGGCTCGTATTAAAAAAATTTCAGCTAAGATTTCGATTCATTTTTACAGAAGTGCGCCCGTCCGTCCTGACCCACCCTGTATATTATAGTTAATACGAAAGGAGTACATACTTCATTACTTGGAATTAGTGTATCTACGTAAGATTCCCCCCAATTAATTAATCCCTTATTGAGATCAATATTTACTTTGTCAAGGTATCACTTCGGTCCTGAGGCGCAAAAAAATCTTGCGTTGTAGGTACACGGAACGATCTTCTATTCTTGAAACCAGCATGGTTAATACACAGTCGGATGGTTGAGCACGTCAACGGATCCATATGATTCACCCAGTAAGCGTTTCTGGATCATTGAATCAAATATAATATTGTATCACAGAAGTATTCGAAGTGGAAAACACTTTGGCTCTCCATCCACTTGCTGATGGAATTTCAGTAAGAGGATCTACTAAGCAGAGATTCTATGAGAATCAATTATACTCAAGTCTTCGGTCGATCAGAATATATTTTCTATAAAGCTTGTATTATTTTTCTGCTTTTTCAGCACAACACGTTTGATAGCTGTACTTTAGAATGTACGAAATTTTGGTGGTTCGTTTCAAAGAATTTCCTCTTTCGCTCAGTTGCGATATCATATAGAAATTCTACTTTTAACGAAGATTTAAACTAAGAAACACCTGATTTCTTAGATGAAATGGTAATACATCGTTGACTAATCCGAATGTTTCGAATTTTATTTGCAGAAGATTCTGTGACAGGGTTTACGATTTTTGGAGTCAGATTCCTGGGGTTTCCTAATAGGCAACTAGTATGTAGTCTATTTTAGTTGCATTGAAAATTACTCAGACTTTATAACACTAAATATGAGACATACGATCAAGAATCGTTACGAAAGAGAAAGAACTTCTCGTGTTAGCACATGTTGGCGAATTCTCCGCGAATCAAATAATTCACCACTAATTTCTTGCCGAGTCTCGCGTACCCTTATCTAGGGGATCTAGATAGAAGTGCAAAATCCTATTTGGAAAGGGGTTGTGTATTGTTCAGCAACGAAGGAACAAAGCAAGTAGAGGAATCACGTTTTACTCTGCGTCTGTTAGTGGACTCGTCGATAAAGCTTGGGAGACATTCGGTATTAGGACGAAGGATTCATTCAAAGGAATAGGATACAGTCTAGAACTCGCGAGAATAGGAATTAATGGAAAGCCCCTTTAGTAGCAACGATGGCAGGCGTAGCCATACGATTCCACTCAAGACCCACACACACATACATAAACTAGCACTAGAGACTTAATACTAGTTTCCAGGGACACACTTAGTACATCTGTACTCCTGATGATGAAGGCATTTCACGTAATTCGATTGATACGGAGTTTAATCCTTTTGAATTGCCACCTTTGTCGACTAGTGGCGGTATTCCCACGTTCCGATATCGCGAATCTGTATAATTGACAGACAACGACCTTTAGGCTTCAGTTTCATTTGTAATCTGTTTTTCACAACCTGCGAAATATACTTTTCGTCACGTGGGATCAGAAACCCCCATAAGAGGGAGCCCAGAATAAGATACCTCGCAGGATCGGCGTTGGTGGAGTTGGTAAGGCGACTGACCAGTACTCAGAGGTCCCATAAGATCGTGTGAGTTCGAGTCCCATAGCCTGAGGCCGTTTTTTTCCGGTGACCATTGAACACAGGAATTACAAATCCTATTCCTACAGAAATCTCCATATGAAACAGTGTTCTGCATCACGGTCGGTTTTTATGTATAATTATCTATGTGGTAATTACACCAACGCTATTCGGAATTAAATATCTAAATATCATTAGTGCACTTTAAAGTAAACCTTAAAGATTAGACTCGCCATGTCCCCTCAGCACACGCTCCGTGAAAACAAAACCAAAAAACACTCTCATCATCCATTCGCCACCCTTAAAGGCTCACTTCTTTTGCGTATAAACACACACGCCCATAGTTACCTCTCCCCCGTTCCAAAAATCACTGAATCCTGGAGAATCCACTCCCGCGAATCTTTCTTTGGTAGTAATCCCGCAACCTTTCTGCGCTGGTATAATATACGTGTAAACATCGCGGGATTGCATGCGCGTTACAGCCCAATAGAGGCTTTGCTTGCGGGTAGGGGTTAATCTTTTCGAGGTCAGGCCAGCAGCTACGTAAAGGTTACCATCGTACTTGACGCTGTTAGCCCACGTTCGCATTGTTGCAAAACGTGTTGTGCGCCTTCCTTGACATTAAAACGTGCTCTTACGACGTGCGTTCCATCGCAAAAGCGTAATGCCCGCGCCTACCGTCGGGCCTCCCTCCCTTTTTCGCGTTCCACCTTTCCTGCTCTTTCTCCTTTTCTCCTCATCTCTCTCTTTTTCTCTCTTTCTCTTTGTCTTGATATCGTCACGTGCATCGCGGGTCAAGTGCGCCTTGCTGCGGGCTTTTCTGTTTTCGTCTCCTCGCCGATCATCAGCCCCCTTTTTTCGTCGCGTGTATTCTTTTTTCCTCTCGTGTAACTTTGCTGCTTAATGAAATGATCGATCACAGACGTGGCCGCGTTCCTGGCTCCGCGAAATTCTAGCTTGACCGTTGAGGGGACATAGGGGGTCTATTTTGACCCGTAATATATTTGGTCGGTGCAATAATTCGTTCGCTTTATTGAACCAAAGTCTTTATTAAAAGTAGAAATATATTAGGTACATGGTTTTTTAATCAGAGTATTTTATTTGACTATTTATAACCTTTAGCTAGTTCTCTGGTAAAAACGAACTTCTGCATCGATGGGATAGTTTGTTCATAGAGCTTTCAGAATAAGGTTTCGTACTATTAGATTTCGAACTCGTTTTGACGTAAAATTCTCGTTTCCGTAAAGCAGCGGCACTCACGAGTGATTAATAATGCGAGTACTATCGGATGGGTCCAAATCAACACCACATCCAGCTAATGAGTTGGTAGAGACGCAACCCCTGTGCTGGTTCGAGTAGTAAGGTTAACTTGACTAATTCTTTGTGACCTCTGTAATAGTCTTTTCATCGCAGTTTGCTAATAATATATTGAGAAGGTATTATTGGAAGAGTAAAATGAAGCAAAATTCCTCATAAAATATTAATGTTGCACGAAGTGTTTTTCCGTCCAAGTTGATACACACGATGGCAGTTGCCTTCTTGTGACCAAGATTTCTTGGAATCTAATGAACGAATTAGTTTAAAATTTCGATAGTACATTGCCTAATTGAACTTCCATAATACAGTTCCCGTAACACGGAAAATAAAACTACATTATTACTGAAAACCTCTTCCATTGATTTCCCATTTTCCTTTTTCTTTTGTTCGGTCAAGTAAAAGTTCGATTAATGGAAATACTGTGGCAGTGACATTCTTATTTGCTGTTATTCAGATCAGTTATTATAGTGTGCTGGTATTTAAATCAGGTTTGTGTATTCCAACGCAACTCTATCAACTTTGTATGTAGATCCCTTCCGCGGAAATTACAGCGGCACGTAAGCTTGCTTATCAGTATATTACACGTTTGCCCCGTAGCTGATGAGTTTTCATTATTTTTTCTCGCTATCCTTATTACCTTGTTATCAACGGTCATGTAACATGTTCGAGGGGTTCCAGTTGCTGTATAGAGCACGTTTCACGGTTACTTTTCCAACTCTTATCGGCGTGCATGGATATTGCTTTCGCTTTTCCAAGCTTCTCTTTCCTTCGCTTTCCTTATCGCTCGTATCAACTACGTTACTCGTGTGTAAGGTCAAGTACGCGATACATGTTTTCCGCCTTCTCTTCACTGCATAAGCGGATCGTTCCGACGTCACAATACTTCTCTGTAAAAAATGATGATGCTTTAATCGACACATTTTTTATTTCTGTATAAAATTTCTCCATATTTTTCTTCCTCCTTCCTGCTTTTGCTTTTTTTCTGTTTTTTCCCTACTTGTTCTTCTCTTTCACCATATGATACATTACCAGAATCCCCAGTTCCTGTAGGTTTCATGTCCCAACGTCGATTTCCACGAACAAATCATTTCTCTGATATTGAATTTCTTCTCTGCCCACCCACGCATTCCATTACTTCATCTTTCCTTTTTCTTCTCTGACGACAACCACCAGCTGAGCTGCCGCTGTCATCACAGAACTGTGTGTACAACTTTTCACAAGTTATCATTTCTAATATCGAATGTCTTCATGACTTTGTGTTGCGACTATCCTATTTTTTCTACGATCGACAGTAAAATGAAGCTTTAGTAATTTGCCAATCTCATTTCTCTTTATCTCAGATGGTGAATATACAAAATTTCCGAGTGTCACCTATCTAATTTTATCGCTCATTTTCTAACAACAATGAAGTCCACGTGCTCTGATAATTTCGTCACTCCTTAATTCGCTATTCATCTGCTGTAATGTAAATAATGCTCGATAATTCAATGAAACAAAAATACACAGAAGTTCGATTAATAATCACAAACGTTTATGGATTTTTGGATCTTCTCATAATTTTGATATTTCTTCCTACCTAAGCGTTCTTTTTAAGAATTACTGTCATAAATCACCAACAAAGGCTGAAATCTTTCAATTGCGGTAATTGCACCAAACTGTACTCACAGCACAGCCAGTGGAAAATTATCTTCAAACTGTGAAAAAATTTCATTACGCGCTCGTTTATCTCGTCTTAACGAATGCTGCATTTTAATTACACGACACACCAGCATTCACGAAAAGTAAATTCATTTTACTATGAGCATTGCGCAACGCTGCATTATCGCATGGTGTAGGCGGTGCTACGGCAATACTGTAATAACGTAAGTAACGCTGTTCAGCGCAAACAGTGATGACATCGCGTCACCATTAAACACCGTGATTTTTGCTGGTGAAATTAATCTTCAAAGCGCGGCTTTCTGAAGCCCGTGTCGCAAGTAATCGCCGGGTTACAAGTTACAGTGGTCATTACGAGACTATTGTGTTTGGAGACGGCCTCGTGTGCGTAAATATGGTCTCTTGGTAGCGAATTCCACAAAAAATTAATCGTTTCACAATGTGTGTTCTGTTTGAAGTCTTCGCCTCCTGTCTTTTTAGTACTCAGAAACACTTCAACCTCGAGTGATGAGGTGAAATACTTGTCACACAATTGGCAAGGCGGGAGTCCCAATATCCATGTACAAAATTGGGTCCAGATCAGCCAAAGGCTTTAGGAGTTAATTTTATATAAAGTAATTAGGGAAGATACCAAGCAACCATAACTCAGAGTTTATCCAGTAGATGTTAGCAAAATCGTATCTATTTAGTTTTTTCTTTATTTAGATAAGAAGTAGAGTTTGTCGATTTGATAGAAATATATATACTAATTTTTTTATTTATAAATTTAATAAGAAACATTAGGCATCTTCCCCCAAATTACCATAGAGTACTGGAGATATTTATTACATCACCTACAAATCCACGTCCTCTGAAACAATCTTGATAGCTACACGATTGATAAACTAGTTTGTATCCAACTTATTTTAACCAAGCTATCGGACACTGTATGTCTAAGTAGTCAACAATCTCGCAAAACATCGCGGTACTTTCCGAATACTAAGTAATACTAAATGAGGTGGAAGTGATTACACGCTAAATATTCTAGTGATGCAATACATATTCCCAGTACTATAATATAGATATTGACGCGCTGAGCTTATTTACTAGAACGTGCCATCAATGAATAGACATGATCAATCGATAAGCGCAACAAAATGACGGAATTGAAGGCTCGCAGTAGCATTGTCACCTATTGGATTCCTAAAAGCTTCTTTCCAAGAAATACAATACGTTCGAGTAATCGGTAATTTGGACTCTCCTCAAAACCAGCGTTAATATAACAGCGTTGTTACGTGAATGACAGATTAGAGAATGGGGAGAGAGTTTCTAGGAATCTCTTCGAGGATTAAGTCACGACTTCTGTCGTCGCTGCGAAGCTGCGTACGTAGGTGCGTTTGATTGCGAAAACCCTCGTTGTTCAAAGTTGATAGTTTAGTCGTGCATTCTCAGCCTGAAGCGGAACGAAATGGGAATAAGTATTATTATGCGCATTGCGTGTGTGGAGTAATGTGCCTACGTATTACAGGCCACGAGGATTTATTTATCGTATGTTATCGTCCACGTGAGACGTACAAAAACTGCGAAAGCGTACTAAACGTTGTATTTGTCGGCAGGCATTACGTTGAATTGCGTAAGCAACGGAATTGGTGAAAATTGGAGCGAATGCATAGCATCGATCGCATTTGTTGCGTAAAAAAATTGATACTTTGCGGAAATGTGTATTAGCTCCCAATGATATTATGATACTTCTGGTGTCAAAAATAAAATTTGGTCTAGGGGTGGAAATATCCCCTCAAAGAAATTATTTATTATATATCTATGAAATCGCAAAAGATATCGAAAAGAAGTTTAGTACAAGGTTTTACCTTGAAAATTAATTTTTTTAGAATTCATCTCCATCATGAATTTTTTCGCAAATTCCTTGCCACCCTGTTGTAGGTCATTAAGAATCATAAAACTTTATATTTACCTTTTGCTCGCTCAAGTATACGATGTCTGTGAAGTGGGCAGTAAAAATGGCACCATAGCCAACGCGTTAAAAAGACATGAAAGACGTGACGACTTTCTCTCTCGAAGATATTCGTCAAATTACTTCTCGTCGTTCGCGTTTTTTTTCTGGTTAGAGGGTCTCCTTCGAGTATTAATGGCGCACACGATATAGCACTGTGCATGTAATTGAACGTCACATACCCTCCTTAATTAAGAAATACTAATAAACACATTTCCCCTTATATCTTCTCCACGTGCTTGCCATTTGTAAGAAAAACACTGGATAGTGGTAACGCTAACACCTTGAAATTTGAGTTGCAGAGCGGAGCTTCCGAATCATAGAAAGTTGGTGGCGAATTTTTCGAATGGTGTCTCCTGGCACGGTGTCAAGTATACGTGTCGCTGACGCGGTCATAGATTTAGAGCATTCGAGCCGAAGTAAGACGTAAAGGCGCGTGTACGAGCGCTCGATACAGGTGACTGCCGTTTATGGTAAGAGCGCATAATTAATCGGCCGTCTAAATACGGTGCCAAGAGGCGAAAGACTTACCCACTCAACAGCTTCGACTTCGCGCGGCCAATTAAAGAACGGCGAATATCGGCCAGCAAAGACAACACCTCGAGGAGGCCCTGCACGATTTCGAGCCACTTTCTTCTTCTACCACTTCGCGACACGTCTCTTGCTATTTCCTCGCATTCCCCATTCAGTTTAATAATGATAACGATGTTGCCACCTGTTGAGGCTCCGCCAAGTCGTAATTTCAAGAGTAAGGATTGGCTGCTCGAAAATCACAGTGAAGATCTGTGACGTATGTCATACCAAACTAACTCTAGACCAGATGATTCTCAAATGGACAAATTGTCCGGGAATACAGTTATTCAACACCAAACCTACGTTAAGGAACAACCTAAAGAAAATGGCCCCTCAATAGATGGACTCCTAAGATATATGAAATACGTAAATCTATAGCACAATTATCACTATATTTGTTGCTGTGTTTGTGATGATAGATAAATTCCAGAAGTGAATCCTCAATTTCTTAGAGTATGATGACGTAATTGATGGCAAATCTCGAAGTAGTTTTAAAAATGCAAGCGTTTGGAAGCTATTTGGAACAACAATAGCTCAGCAAAATTCGAATCGTAATACCTAACGACCTCGATGATAGTTCAGAGCATTCCCACCTAGCTGTAATGATCGTAAAGAATCTTATAAATAGAGTGCTCCGAAGATATAAAGCTATTCTGTACAAAAGCAACTGAACGTTAAAGGCTTGTCCTTAAATTACGTAAGGTTTCCAGGATTTGGACTATAAACCCGTACGAATTCTCATAATCGCTAAAGTTACCCTTAGTTAATTTAAGAACGGCCCCTAACCAGAAATACCGTAGGATCTATTTACATCGGTGGTCCCCTACCTTTTGAGCTTGGAGTCGTTCAAGAAAAACTTTTATTCCGATCACACCCTTCCTTCGTAACCACTAACAATGTCGAATGTAGGTTAATTCCAGCAGTGAGATGAAAGCAGACGCTGTCTGCGTAATAAGGTCAACAGAGATCGCTCTATTAACGTCAAATATACTTGCATTTGGAACGCAGTTCCGCTAGACACGTTCATCGCGAATACACGCCCCCTTTTATATCGTTCCTCGCCGTGAATTATAGCAATCTGCTCTCCACTGAATTATCGAAATTTATCACAGCCCTGAACCGTAGCAGATGATCAATACCGATCGTCCTGGCGCAACTGGGTCGCAGAGCAATTGTACCACTCTTCTTGCTTCCTCCTACTTCTTGCTTTCTTAAGAGCGAGATGTCCTTCGAAGGCGTTAGAACGTTCCTTTTTACTCACGATCGTGAACCGTAACTTTAGAACCCTCGCTCGCCCGCGGGTTAGCGTTTCTTCTATCCAGAAGCCAAGTGTAATTTGCGAAATTGGAGTTCTTACACCGGCGTCCTTCGCCGCCGCGTTATTATTAATCGGATTTTCACGTAACGCGCGCAACTCCGCGTGATTAATTATAGAACTGTAAAGCTCGCGCCTTGTTCAAGCTGCAGCTACAATATTGCATTGGTTAACCCGCGGAAAACGATTAACTCGTTCTAAGGCGCCTTCGCTTCGGACAAAACGAGGCGACTCTTCGCAGAGGGAAATCCCTCGAACTCCAATTTTTCTTTCGCTTTTGCTGAATTACGAAATAGGTCACAGTACAGTGTGGCGATTTCGAAATCAATGATTCGGTAATATAAGTCTGTGGATACTACCTCCACAGCTACAGTAAATTGCAATTTGTTTTTACAGCTACAGGGAGCCGCTGGCATTCCGGTTAGAATCAATTTGCGGACCTATGTTTACCCAACATTTCTTGCTTAGTCCTACCAGTTCTACGCGTACCAAAACCCTTCGACCTCTCCTTTTATTTTTATAATCGACCCGCGCAAAGTGGCCGAGCTACGTGCCCCGTAACGAGAGCGAAGTACGAAATGCCGCGTGCATTTCACCAGTCAGTCATGTGCAATGTTCGTTTCCAGCGGCGCGTTTCATGCGAGAACGCTCCACTTCAGCCCTGTAAAAGGAATGTCGCCGGTCTTTCAAGGTTCGCGAGCACGTACCAGGGCGTGGTATGCACCTGGAAATCCAAATGGCCAGCAATAACCGATCTCGTTATGATTGGCAAATCCCAATTGCCTGGCCTCCGCTCGCTCTGCATGTCCACTCGTTTTTTTTCTCTTCCGTATCCCCGCGAGAACGATTTACGCATGCGTTGGCTCCCGTGGTCTCGTCACAGTCTGGATCAGATCTTGTTCAGGATGTTGAAACTTTTGCGGCAGCAAAACTCAAGGAATATTGGATAGATGCGTGTTATGATAGAATCTGTATTGTGGTACAAAATGGAGATTGAAAGGGGAAACGTTTTCATTTTTATCTGCGCTCTATAGTAGTGTTCCGCAACCGATGTGCCGCGAGACGACGCTAAGTGTACCGTAACGCAAGAACTTCGAAAGGAAAAACACAAGATATTTTTTAAACACAGTTTTTCATAAATAAATATAATTTCTGTTTATACACTTTGTAACTTCTATAGGTTTTGTATATTTTTGCTTGTGCTGTGCCGCGGAATTCTGGGAAAGGTGTGCCGAGGGTGAGAAAAGGTTGCGGAGTACTGATCTGTAGGAATATTTAAAGAAAGATAGACCAAGTTATAGTTTGTAAAACATTTTATAAGTAATTAAAGATTTTTTCTGTGAAAATGAGGGGGGAAATTGACTCCTGTGTAACTCTGACAATATTTGTTTAAATTCGCCAGTAAAGTTCCACACCGTTTGTGATTTGTAGTGTAGAAATTACTCACGCCAAAGCATTTTGCTTTTAGATGATTGGTTCACCTCAGACTATGTAAACCAACTACAGCCACGCAGGACTATTTTTAGCGTTAAATAACTTCAATAATTTTCAACATTCTGACAATATTTTTTATGTAAATTACTTGTAAAAGCGTGCATAAAAAACTGTGAAAAGTACTGGTGGGGTGATTACTTGGTATCTAAGCAATCCAACCCAAAAGAAACCGTCGATTTTAGTCTCGTATCTCCCTGAAAATACCACTTCCTTCTCCTGCCCACTCGTCGACTGGCTCGGTGTAACCCATAAATAGTGACTTACGTATCTCAGGAACAATAATTCCTTCAGCCCGGAGAAAAAGAAAATTCCTCCACGACGATCGCGCAGTTTGGAAATTAAAATACCAACGCGAGTGGACCGATAGTGCAGAAATAATGCTGCAAAGAAAACCCCCTTGGTACTTATGCCAGCGGTGTGCACCGTTGGCGAAAGACGAAAAAGCGCGGGACACTTTACGCGCGTGCGCAACGGAATCCGATAAAATTGCCGGATTGAGCCGCTAGAACTGGCAGGCTCGTTAAATTATTATCGCCGGGTGTTCTTTTTTTCGTCGTTCCTGCTCGGATTATTTCGCAAGCCGGCTGCGCGGTTGCGCGAGCTCTTAGCGAAGTGTCGAAACGAGCGACGATCGGTGTAGAGCATCTGGAAAAACCATTTGAATCGGGTTAGCCGCGGTGACAGGAGAAACCGTGCGTGTCGTATGCGATGCACGCCGCGCGTGCATACCTCGTCTTCTTGGCCGCTCGTGGGAGGAGTCGCCTCTGTCAAGGTCCCCGCATATTCTTATCGACAAGGCGATGGCGAGTGCCACGGTGTCCCACATCGCTGAATGCTCGAGGTCGCCTGTCTTCCAGCGTCAGATGAAATGGCGTTTCGCGAAAGATTTTCAATCCGTCTGCCTGCGGGCCACGACGTGGTAAAACGCGTGTTGCAGCTCGCTGAGATGTGGAGACTAACGCGCAACCTACTAGAGGAGTGTCTGAAGTCTAGAGTGATATCTTCGGGGGTTCGAATCAAGGCGGATTCACACACAGCAGTTTCGTAAAAAATATCGTTCTCTTGTTTTGGAATTGAGCATGTAGGCTAAGTTCACTGCAAATTTTGAGCGAAAGAATTTGAAGAAGGTAGCAAAATATTTCTACTTTTGCCGTTTTGGCCGGGTGATCTTTAAACACAGAGGCCTGACACAACTTTCAAAACAATTCACATTTTTCCACGTAGCAAATTAGCGACAACTCATATGTGAGTTATCGTATTGAATAATTTTAGAATTGTCTCAACTCTTTTGAATTAAAATATTTTATGAGATTTCGCGAAAAGGGTGATAGACTCTTGTTAGCCTAGAGGCGGTAGACATCTCTGGCATTGACACAAAAGGCGGAACTGATAGCTGTGAATCCGCTTTTACTAGGTGTGCTCTTCGTCACACGTTATGGGGTTGCACTGGTTTGATCATATTCCTCCGTAGGCTTTATGGTGGCTTGATCCTCTGTCACGTTGAATCAGCTTGGATAGCTGTGAAAATAATGGGGAAGTGTGTAGACTACTGTAGACTCTTCCTTTCTCTTTATTATTGAACAGTGTTACAATATTGAACTGGCTCGGTGATGTGAGTTTCTCATTCCGTGATGGGATATTATCAACGCGTCTAATAGGTTACTGTAATAACAGGCGCGCTGCTTGTTTTATAATCATAATATAATCAAAGTGTAACACTTTCCGGAGGCAAAAAATATGGTAGCGCGCGTACTAGGAACATTATCTTTGTGTTTATCGTTATATCATTAACAGCTTGCGAAGGGATCTATGGCGATACTATGTGAGATTTGTGAAGATGGACAATAAAAATGGCGACGTGGTGATCTTTTGTTCAGAAACACATTTTGAGGGTGTAAAAATATGTATTCTAGAAGTATTAACTCTTCGTAGTCACACGGGGTGTATCGCACCCCAAGAGCAATTTTTGAGTTAAAATGTCGCGCCTTTACGACTTCCAAAGGGGATTTATCGCAAAAAAAATTTAAAAATTAAAAACTCGCTTTTTCCCACAATCGTGGAGAATCGCTCAATTTCAACTACAAATTTTGTCACATAAAAATTTACATTTCTAGAAAAAGACTATTAGACCATGATTGTACAAGTATTACAAATGTACAATTCACACTGAAAAGTTAAAAGATTCATAAATACGAAAATGGTAACTCAAAAAATGACACTGGGGTGCAGTGAACCCCATGTTACCAATTTGTGGTTATAAGGTGCGACCACAAAGGGTTAAAAGTGACAACTCATTTTGCTAAGCTGTATATTCCATATGATTAAACTTTATTATCTATAGCGATTAAACTTTCACTTTCACTTCACTCGTCTTGTCAGATGTAGATGCATTTCCAAATGACGAGTTAGCTCATCCGTCCCAGTTAACAGGTTAAAGTACAACGGACATCTCTACCGATTATTACGCTATGCAATAACTACTTAGGCGGGTATTCCGCATTACACAGGGTCAATTTTAAATCGTCCAATTTTTTTAATACTTGAATCTAATAATCACAGAATACTTTACGCCTTATCCCAATTTTAACTATCACACCAGTTCACTGGCATTGCTTAGCACACGAATATTTAGCAAGCTCTGAAGAAACTCTAGAAAATAGCTTCAATAATTCAGTACGGCTGTAGCGAAACCATGTAGAATTTTATATAAAAATGGGTAGCCCTCGTTTGCTGCTACACTTTCCAATTCTTCTACAACGGTATATCACGGATACGGCAATCTTTTTTCCCGTGTTGTTGACTCGACGACGACACACTGAAGACCGCTTACCAACTTTGTCCCCAGCTGCTTTTACGATATCACTTTATCTCGGCAAGGCATGACACATTCGCGTGAAGTTCGCTAAACTCTGTTTGGAAAAGTTTCGGTGACGCGGATGAGTCGAGAGCTGTCCATCCGCGCGGAGTTGTATGGGACTTCGGAACGCCTGTTGCTCACGTCCACGGTAGTTTTGAACAGTGGGAAGTATCGATGGCGTACAAATCTTGACCTTCTGTTGCAATGGTGATTCCACGAGCCGATAAACCAGCGGAACTGTTTAGATCATATAAAACTGTTTAGAAATCTGCTTCCAGACGCCTATTGTTTTGGTCTCTTCATGATTCTTTTAAGAATCTTATCTCGTAAGTTCTATCATAGAAATAAACTGTGTAGTGGACGATTGGGAGGCGAGGCCCGAGTAATTTATTCAACCAAATCGACTGATTTTGTAACTGACTTTAATCATTAACTGGGAAAGTCATTTGGAAATGCCTCCGCATTTCAGGCCAAAAGTGAGCAAAATCAATTTATTTAAATAGTCTCTTACCCGTTTCTTCTGTCTATTTATCTTTAAGAAGAGAACTTTTTGAAGTATTTCCCGTCTAAAATGTTTTATAGTGATCGAAAAAGGTGAAAACCTGTTGATTTCAGTTCCGGAGAATATGGTGGCTGGGGAATAAGTTCCCACTTCAGTTCCGATATTTTTCTTTTGCGTTGCAATGGCCACGCGTGGAGGCACAAGATACTTTTTCGATTCACAAGGAATGGTCTTTTAATCTTCAGTTCTTGTCTCCCTCTTTCAAGTTTGTTGCCAATATAAATCAGCATTGAGTGACTCATAACATAAACGAAGCGGCGGACAGACCTTACGCAGCAACCTAATATTTCTCGCTGTAGAGCGTCTTCATGCCGCCACTTAGCGACGGAATCACAGTGTCATGCCCGCGATTGCAACCGTAGCGCAATGAGTGCTCATTGATACGTTGCGACACTTAACCACGGGAAGGCATAAAATGTGACGCGAGTGTTCCCCGAGATGTGACCTTCTCCATCGAGACGTCACAGAACTTTTCGCACCAGCACGTCCGTTCTCGGACGGCCGGCCGCGTTTTAACGGACACTTGTTAAGCGCCATCCCGCTTGATGTCTTCGCGAATTATCTTCACGCTTGGCCATTGTTCGGGACGCGAGGCTCGCGATAGCGGCCGAGTGCTGGGCTCGATAGGGAAGAGTAAGTGGGCCACCGGGCGATAAAAGCGCGATTTCGCGGCATCGTTTCCAGAGAATTCGTGGGCGTAGCCAGGCGGTCGCGTGCTCGTGGAGCGAGCCAGTGTTCCGTGTCCTATTATAGGCGTGCGATTACATCGTGACGCTTTGTTAATCGCGAGCGACTCTTTTCGTTTCGTTACGCAACCAGCCTCGCGAAACGCGGGCATAAATTTAGAGTAAGCTAAACTCTGCGGCACCGGAGCCCCCGCGAAAGTCATTGAAAGAGACAGAAAGAGAGAGAGAGAGAGAGAGAGAGAGAGAGAGAGAGAGAGAGAGAAAGAGAGCGGGCGCGAGTGTACGTAGATGCTGTATCTCCTCGTTTTTATTGCGCTGCATCGCCGGCCAGCGTCGAATATTTTTAGATAACGGAGAGAGAACGATGAGACTGGGCCGGCTAATTTCGCGGTAGAAAAGCGATTTTGTGTAACAGCCCCGAGAGGTATTTCTATCGGTGACGATAGCTCGCTGGTCGCGGCTGGCATCCGACGCGACAGGTCGATAAACTTTTGCAATTGACAGCGTCTTATTGACTTTCCTATCAGCCGCGACGAGAGGTGAAGCCCGTTATTACAGGCTGGGGAAATGTTATTGGCGTAACGGCGGTCCGGCGAATGTTGGAGGATCCTTTAACGCTGATGAATACGCGGTGAGAGTTGTTTACTCGTCGCCCATTTATTAATTTCGCTTGCATGCCGGCGGATTTCGAGGGATCGTTGAACCGCCTGCTTCAGAGGCAAACGTTACCTCTCGATATTGAGACGTTACTTAACCGAATGTGCTGTTAGCATTCCATCAGCTACTGTACGGGAGCTCGGTTAGTCGGAGTCCATTAAAACTGATGTCAAACATGGGAGATGCAGGTAATTTATTCGTCAGCGATGTCGCGCCTTCTAAATCGCTTTCTCGTGTTAGGGAAATTTCACTGTTAGTTGCGTTTCGTGGGAATGCAAATAAATAGGAATTTTTTTGCGTTAAACTTGGAATTTCTGTCGATATCCTTGAAATGGTGTAAAGGAAAAGAACAGAATGGTAGAAACAAAATAGATTTTACGTGAAATAGTAGTGTCTAAGGAACGAGGTTCAGGAAAAATATTATATGAAATATTTATATAATGAGAAAAAAATATTAGCAATTTTATAAAGCTGTATAATCAAGTATGTTGTGTTTTATTTCATTTTTAAACGATTTTATTCAGCGTCGATCCTTTGTTTGTATGTATAGTTCAGATCTGGAAACTCAAATTTACCCAACTTCCAACTACCCAATTGCCTTGAAACTTTTGCAGGCGTGCGTAGCGTGGATGACAATACAATATTTAAAAAAAAACCGTAAGGGTAAGAAAATTATCCAGTCATCAATAAATATAACCCATAACCACAAATCCAAATTACTTGAAATCAGTCATTCGCGTTCTTTACGAAAACGACAATAAAATAAAAAAATATATAACAAAATTTATGTTAAACGATATTATCGAAAAATGCACTAAAAACTAAAAAAATAATTCTTTTCTTATACTACAATCTTGATGGTGATAATATCACTTTAAATAAAATCGTGGGGCACCATGTGCAACCAGAAGTTGAAGTATCGGTTGGCAAGTGGAACATCATCAACTACAGTTTATCAATTTTATGTCACGTTACAATCTGTATCCTGTAATTAAAACATTTTGTTTCATTAATGCGAATGAAAGCTTTCTGACAACAAATTCATTTCGACGTTTGCTTCTGTATTAAAGTAATTCATCTCCTATTATGAAATATCGTGCCCCCGATTTTATTTACAGTGAATTATTTAAAGTTATATTATACCATCAAAATTGTAGTAGAAGAAAAGAATAATTTTGTTAATTTTTAGTGCATTTTTTAATAAAATCGTTCAACAAAACTTTTTATTTTATATATTTTGTTCCATCATCAAACATACATATAACAAAAGATCATATATTTCTGGACGATAGCGTCTGCAAAAGGGGATCCAAATCGGTGACTCGAACCTTGTGCACCACCCTTGTAAAGGCGGATTCACGCGCACCAGAGTCAATGGACTCTTTGTATCCGTGCCAGTAACTGACACGAGCAAGTGCTGCGTAAACTGTTCCATTCCACCGATTTTTTACCATTTACATGCGTGAACCGATATGTGTGAATCCGCCTTAAGATCGTATACCTCCCCCTCGCGTAGCGCCCAGATCTCTTATAATACTTTTAAGCCGATTGTACGCCGCGAAATTGCCATCAAGGATCCAGCGGAACGCGACCCAATTTCGTCCTGCTGCCGTTTCGCGTTTCCACCTTGAGACCCTTCGAGGTTACGTTCACCGCCTTTCTCGGCGCGAGCTCGTTTTTCTTGAAGATTCACGAAAGCGAGAGCCGCGCCGGCAGACGTTACGCGCGCGCTCGCTCGCGATAAATCGCCCCCCGAAGGTAATTACCGTCGCTCCTTAAAAGCTGCGTAAAAAGGCCGCCTCGTGACGTACGATATTGCATGAAATTCGCCGCGCGTACGTATCAACGATGCGCCAACGATGTATCAACTTTTTCTCCCGCGGAGGAGAACATGGTCCGAGGATACGGTCAATTGCGAATTCTTGCACGTAACGTTTCGCAGCAGATTGCGCGGCGACGGTCCATGGACCTTCTGCAGATTTGCACGGTTGATATTCGCGGATCGCGCGATAAAGTGCCGCTCCATATTCGGTAAGGGTCCGAATCTCTCTTACACGTTTGGCACGGGGTTGGTGTGAAAATGAGGAATGGTGTTACGAAGACACATGTATATTTCGCGAAGCGAGCCAGCTTTATTTCTTAACTGCGATCGATGCTCGTTGATGATTTAGTATTATAACGGAGCTTTTTGAAAGGCGAACTCTACTGTGAAATTGGATTAGAAATTAATGGTAGGTTGGATTTTAGGGATGTAGCAGTGAAAGTTGGGGTGCATTTTTGTTATGACAGGGATCTCAAGGGTACGGCTAGGTACGTTACAGCTTTTATACCCGCTGGCTAGTTTTAGTTTGTAATTTCCCCGAGGACGTGGTTGGATGTAGCTTGCCATGGTAAAATGAAAACGTATCTGTATCAATAGAACGGAGCGACTCGATGGGGTTTATATTGCTCTAAGGAGAGGAATTAGATGTATCTGAGAGGAAAATGGAGGGAGTTATTTGTCAAGTAGTAGGTGATTGAAATTGGAAGCAAGAGGAGAGATTACAGCAATTGAGAATTAAATAGAAAAGTTTATTTGTCGACCATTATATGCGTGAAAAATACCTTGTACTTTCTGAAATCTTGTTTATCTAATTATCCAGCAAAGTGGACGATAATGTGAACGTAAGATTATTTAGAAATATCCACGTAGGGTAGACGTCCCAATTATTGCTAGGGTCTCTATTACTGTCACTTTATTTAATTTACTTAATAAAAACATAACGTATAGAGAAAAGTGTACACAAAGAATTTATTATTAAATTGAGACTGTTCTTCTTCTTATTTTATATTGTACATTATTCTTTATTTGTTACGTTCTCTTTTAGTTACGGACATTTTAGTAGGTCTATTAGAGACAAGACAGTCAATTCTCTTTTCAGTGTAATTTCGTTTTATAACTATCGCGTCACACTTAACAACTATAAACGAAAATAATTCTAATGTATGAGCAAAACATACATATTTTCAAATGACCACATTCTTCTACACCAATTAATAAAGGCCACGTATACCTTGTATAATTTCTTACAATTACCAACCTTATCGTCGATTTTCCACAAAACCAGGGACTGTGGAATAGTTGTTGGAAGTAGCATAAGAACAGGTACCCTTTTACTGCGCAGAATATCGCGTCAAAAAGACGAGAACGCAAGAAGAGTGCGATACCTGCGCCGCTTATGACCACAGCGAGCAAGTTATTCCATAAGGAGCGGTGTAAGAGACATCATGTTGCATAAACAGGCCACTTTCCGGGTGCGTTGAGGCTTGCGTTCACTTTCTTTGTGTTCGAGTGAACGACATACTCCGCGGGCCGAGGAAAACGAGGGGGTCGGAGGACTAAAAGAGGAGAGCGGGGGAGTGATAGAAGAGAGGAAAGGGGAATAGGGGAGCGATAGAAGAGAGGAGAGGAGAACCGAGGTGTGATAGAAAAGAGGAGAGCTGAGGAGTGATGTAGGAGAGGAGAGGATAGAAGAGTGGAGAGGAGAGCAGAGAAGTGATAGAAAAGAGGAGAGGAGAGAAGAGGATAGGGGAACAGATGGAGAAGACGAGAGAAGAGGAGTGATAGAAAAGAGAAAAGGAGAGCAGAAGATTAATAGAAAAGAGGAGAGGAGAGAAGAGGATAGGGGAACAGAGAAGTGACGGAGAAGACGAGAGAAGAGAAGTGATAGAAAAGAGAAAAGGATAGCAGAAGAGTGATAGAAGAAAGAAGAGGAGGGCAGAGAACTGATAGAATAGAGAAGAGGAGACCAGAAGAGTGATAAAAATGAGAAGAGGAGAGAAGAGAGAACACAGCGACCGTGTTCTGTGTCAGACCACGTGAAAGTATCCGTGGAGGATGCATTCGCTGAACAATGTCGTCGTGTCCCTATTCCTATGGTAGCCCGACTTCAGACTCATTGCCCCCCGCGAACGTGACCTTTTTCTGGTATTTAGGATAGATGAAGAGAGGTATTTGTGCACGCTCCTGGTCGTCGGCTGTTGCGCAGCCCTCAGAATCCTTCGTCAGCGGCGGCAACATTTCTCAGAACGACGTTAGCAACGACGATGACAAGTGACGAGTCCTCGCCACCGTCGCGTCGGACGAACCTGTCCCATGTCGCGAAGCAACTCGGATACCTGTACGCTGACTTCACGATAACTTGCCTCTTTAAACGGGCGCGGCACGCAGGGTCGATATGTTATCCTGGTGGAAGTTCAGAATTCCTCCAACTCGACAAGTTTCTTCTTCGGGTTGTCGAAAGAGAGTTGGTCGTTGGAGCTTTGATGTACAAGACTCGGTCTCTGTTGTTTGGGTACAATAAAAACGTCCCGGGACATTTTTATCGTCCAAGTTCTTTATCGCGACGTTAGCTGAAATACTTGCTAGAAATTACGCGAGTTTTCTTTTTTATTCGAATGAATTCCGATGAGCCGAGCTGGGTATAGGGTTTGTTGTAATTTGGGCGATCTGCTTTACGATTCTACGATTGGAAAAATTGATTCAGTATTTGGTGTAAGGATTTACTGCTGACCAATATTAACAAATATTTAAATACACCCTAAGTTTATCAGGTGAGCAGGTGGCTTTTTATTTTTTCGCGGTGTTAATTCAGCAAGGTAGTAATTGGATGTAGGAGGAAAAAATAGTGAAGGAAGATTAATAAGAATGAATAACACGTAGTGAGTTAATTTCCATTGAAAATTAAATTTATAGGGAAAATTTATTTTAAATGATTGAAGTAGGTAACTTAAAGTAATATGAGAGAGGGCTGTTCAAGAGATATTAATATTTTATTTTATTATTTTATTCAAAAAAAGTACAACCTAGGAGACTAGAAATATACGTTTCGTATGTTTTCATTATTATTCATTTCAAGGTCTAAGAAATTTGATCCTCACAACACGCAAAACACCACAGTTTCAGCTGTACATTTGCACATTACGTAACACGTGACAAAACCCACCCTTTATATTTCTCATTATTTTCTTTGTTATGTACATTTCCTTGACGCTTTAAAACTCATCAGAACCACAAGCTATACCTACATCGAAAATCGATAGGTTTTGGAATATAAATTATATAGCACAAAATAGATTCAGTATATAATGATTAATCAGTAAATTGCCCTCACACTTCAAAACCTACAAGGCAGTATCTGTAACCTTAACGTTCAGTAAAAATATTACTGTATTGATTAGCACAGTGTTCATTTCATATAGTGCTTGATTCAGTCTCCTGAATTATTACTATTTGAACTGGTGTATGAAATGTCTAAGCTTCAATTTCAGTTCAAAGCATTAATTGTATTAAAGATAGTGGAAGAATGAGATTTCTATAATGCAGGAGATGATGAAAGTGCAGAGCGGTTCAACTAAAAGGTAGCGTCTGACCATAGGAGTAATGAAACTACTCGGCCAGTGGTCAGGTTTTAAATTGCACCCGCGCTTGACCTCTTCCACTTTAATCGCGACGAAGCTGATCAGTATCTCTGAGACTACATTTCTCGTTATCATTAACAAGTAACAGCCTTCTTTAATTAACATTATTAACCACAACTTGTTAGCTTTGCACGTGTAATTGTCGAACAATCCTGCACCTATAATTTCGTGTATTATTTCTTCGTGTTTACTTCGCATTATCCACGGCTTATCCACTCTTACGACAGTGATAAATGGGCCACGTTAGGCAGAAAGCTACCAACCCCCAATGATCTGGAATTGAGTAAATTTAGTTTGAAGATTTTAATTATTAAAAGACAAGTACCTTTATTTCTATTGGGTACTTTTAATTCCTGTTACTGTTTCAAATGTTTTTAACAGGTATAATCAATACTATTTTAACTTTACCGTGGTTTTTGTTTTTAAGCCTAAAATCGAACTGTAGCTTGCCAGTTTTTTGCAAAATAAAGGTCACAAAATTATAGAATCCGTACTAATTTTTTGTCATTTAGTAGGTGTCTATATAACTTGGCCCAAATGTATATTCTATTACCTTGCTCTTTATTTCGATCTTATTCGCGTTACAAGTAGGTGGACTTCAAACTTCGTTTAAACCGACTATTCAGCATAGAGATTTCTAAATAAATGTGTCTCTAAACTCCCCGCATTTTGAAGCTTTAATACCAGCTCTCAAACTACCTCACAAATTCTAAAATCAGAGTTCCCTCTTTTAGCCCTTGCCTGGCCCTAACTGCTACCACTTCCACAAAGAGAATATAATTTTATATTACAACAAGATTACATAACCCCCACGAGGGATTGAAATAAAGAAAGCTGCAGATGCACCTACAGATGGTTCACGGGCTTAGGAGCGGTGTTTCGCCACAGCACATGAGCCCGCAGCCTGCCTAATCCAAAGAAAACTCACATTTCGCGGAAATGCTCGTGCCAGGTGAAGTGGCGGTCGCCCAGCGTAGAAAAAGTCATGGAGATCAGGTGATTTGCGGGGGAATGCCAGCCGGGATACGTGCACGCACGCGGGAACGCGCTGGGAAGCATGCAAAAAATCTGGAAAGCGTTTCCATACAACGAGCTCTCCTATCTCGCGGTGTCATACAGGCTTGAGGATAAATCGACGATGGCGTGGAAGCATGCTAATAAATAAAATGATCGTCATACGTGAGATTCCAGTGTCACGTCGTGTCGACTGGCCCTCGGAATCCGTCGTCTTAGCTTGCTTACTCTCATTGGCAGCTTCGTGCAGCGGCGACGTAACACGCGGCGCTTAATTACGACGAAACTTCCCGAGCCTCTCGACTTCGTTTAATCCATTATGTGACCAGGAGGCACGGGCACCGTCGTCCCTTCTCTTGCCCGCTGCCTTTTCTTGCGCCGCGCGTTTACGGCTCGATAATTAAGCTGTAGAATCGGAAACCGGGCTGACGATTAGAAGGGATCTTTGCGTAATCGGCTGCTTGGCACTTCTCCGCTCGTCCCGCCGTAAGTTTTGCGCGTGGACACTTTCTCACATCCTGGGACAAGTGGGAGGCTCTTCATGATTTTTTGCAGCCGGTTGTTTTCACCCTTTGGTAGTGAATACATTTACAACCCTTTTTATCCACTTGTGCACTGTCTAATGAGACGGTGCAATTTTCTGTTAAAGTATTTTATTTTCTGATAGTAGTTACCACGATCTGGTAGCTGTCTTCTTCCTTTTTTCTTCCACGTAAAAATTGCGCTCCTTGAAGCGTGTGAACCATTTTTGTGGGATCCTTGCGGCGAGATATCCTTTTCGAAGATGAGGTCTGAAAATATCCCACTGCAGTTGCGCTCGTATAATCTCAAATCCGCATGCTGTAACCGCATTCCTTCAAACGAGAATTTTTATATTCCATTTCCTTCTGGTTCTTGTATTATTTATCGACCAATGTAAATTCAGTATTTGCAAGTTTAACACAAGAGTCACAGTACGCTGCCTAGTTGTAATTTAAGTAAACAGAATGTCGATTTTTCTTCATAGAAAAGATAACTTTGAGATCTCACTTTCAATTTTCTTTTGTATTTCAAAAACCGTATAATACCTGTTTTTAATTAATTGAAGTATTCGTACGAGCTCTTTTTCATTGTAACTAAACGAGGTGCAATTTATTCATCTGGTTGAAAACGCAACGAATTTATGAGCATGTCTCCCGAGCTGTTGTGGCAAAGTGATCACGTTTACCTTGCAAATGGCAGCTGATCCGTCGAATCGCGCCTCCCACACACGATGACGAGTAAAATGAAACCCAAAGTCTCGCGTTTCACAATGTGCTCGCGACGCTGAAACAATTCAACACCTTACTTTGATGCGTTGTTTACGAAGCGAGCAATCCCCTTCTCTCCTGTATTATGTAGCGACCTGTTCGACGAGAAAATGCGTTACGGTGCTTCGATTTGAATGAAACCCCGCGTCAGCAGTAACTGTAGACAACTGCGCGGCGCGTTCGATGCGCGGAGTGTAATTTCCAATTCCACGTTTCCGTCTCTATAACGGATGACAACGTCGAACAGGGTGGCACAAAAGGCAACACGTCTCTCCTTATGATACTCGAAGCCACGCAAGACAGATGTCCCTTTTGAAGTTTTTTTGCGATGTAGATTAATACAAAAGAAATTCTAGTTTTGGCGGAGGTGGGAGATATTGACTAGAAACTGTTCATCGTCATTCGAATGCATTTAATGATCCATTTCTTCGTGTCACTGAATTGCTTAGAAGAAAATAGTTAAAGTGTGCTCGGCATAAACGATTTCTACTGAAACTGTGATTAAGAATGAACACATAAATATTGACCGTTCTCTTATATTTCACCTACTGGCATTATGACTTCTAAATACAATATTCTTACGAATAAAAAGTAATACTCGTTGAAATCGTCTTACCGTCTCCTACAAAAAAAGCTCGATATGAACTTTGATTTCGCTACAAAAAAGAGTATTACGGAAATGTTATTGTCTGTTATTAATTTGCGTTACTCCTTAAATACAAATTAATTAGAGTTAACAACCTGTTTCGTCACATTATCGCGAATGACTAAAAAATCTTGTGGGCCATTACAGTGATCACTCTGTAAAAATACATATACAATGCTACGCGTTGTATCTTCGTTCCAGGAGAACCATATTTCACTGAACCTTCATTGCTAAAAAGGTACCTCGCCAGTTTGCGCCTTTTTCATTAAAACAGATATGAATCAACTTCTTAAACAGTAAAGTAACAGAATTTAGCAGAGAAACTCACAAACTCAATTCATCCTACACCTGTAAAGAACCAATTGACCAATACCCCCGAATACGAACGTCCATGAAAAGAGTCTTCTGAGTTAACGTGTTGAATCTAACCCCATCATGCAGTGCTGCGGATAGAATATTAGCCTGCGTGCTTTGGGGCACGCAGAAAAGGAGACAGAGGGAAAAGAAAGGCTGACCGAAGTAGAACAGGCCAGTGACTCGGCGGCCTATTCTTTCTGTCTGAAACGCAACGACACGCGATGGTCTCATGACCTGTATCGTGTTTCGTTCAAACGATGTTGTATTTGCCTTGTTCCTCTAAGACTAGCCGTTCCGTGGCTGTCAGTACTTTATCCAAGGAACAATTGATTGTTCCGTGTTCACGCTGGTGCAATGCACTCTCCTTGGCCCATGTTCCTGTCCACCTGTGTTTATGATATGCCTTTCTAACCAACTGAAACTATGCTTCGATCGTTAATACATGGTTCAAGCTTTAGTTGGCACGATAAGTTCAAAATATAAATATGTTGTATTTGGTCAGCGTAAAAATTCGTTCGCTCACTGCTAGATGATGTTAGGTGTACAGAAATGTCTACACCTACTTGTACTTTTACCAGAAAAGTGGAAGATACTTACATGTAATATATTTTTACTTTTAATAAAGACTTTATTCCAATAAAGCGGTAGAAACTTCGTGAATTTGGCTTGAAGTTTCAGATGGTTACGTGCAATAAGTTAGCAAACATTCTTGTATTTCCCACGAAACTTCAAGCAAAGTTTTATTACTTACATCTATATTTCCGTATTCTGGAGTGACAGTAAGTTGCAAAGTTGCAATAACTAAAATTACTACTGCGCCAACCACACCAAATCAACGTAGAATGATTCTTTGAGCTTCCACTAACAACTGAACTCACTTTACAATATCGATGTTCTTGTAATAGAGATTCCAGCTGAAGATGTATGAATTATTAACGTCCCATTGTGTTCCAAAATGCGTCAAGCTTCCAGTTAATTGTCATACTCGATTGTACCCGACCATTGTCAACGCAATACTCTTTGGAAGCACGTTCAGTGGATCCATTTTAAGCATCCTTTTCTTTCGTCTCTTGTCGAAATCGATCCACACGTGTCGTATATTGTCTGTACACCGATCTGTCACATCTGTTTAGTGCTACGTCAGCGACGTTGACGTATAAAATGCAATAAACGTGAGCGTACGTGTGTTCCCCCGCGCTGTTGTATAACTGATGCTACGCGAACGCTGGCTCCTGATAGCTACGAGGCTTTGGGTAAATCGATAATCGATTGAATATGCATATGCACGCGAATGCATCTGCGTACCTACTTCAACAGGACGTAAATTTTCGTTGTCGCTATTCTTTTCCACCGGGGCTTGAGACTTGTTTGATGGATAAATAATTATTCCCCAGAAGCATGTTCTCCAAATGGGAACTAGCGATCTCGGAGTATCTCAACTGCCTCAGTATCTACATAGTGCTGTTTTCCTGGTTTCTATGTTTTCTAGCGTTTAGTTTCTTCGATCTTTCGCTCTTCTATCTTTGATACATCTTGCTATCGTTTGCTCTCTTCTATACTTTGCCCTCCTCTATCTTGTGAAACCTTTTGCTATCTTTTGTCCTCTTCTATGTATATTTTTCCCTCATCTGTATATATTTATCTTTTGACATCTTCTATTGACCTTTTATTACTTTCTGCTAACTTTAATATCTTCTATTTATCTTTTATTAACTTCTGCTAACTTTAATATCATCTGATATCTTTGTTACCTTTTCACATCTTCTGTTTATTTCTACCTTTTGTTCTCTTCCCCCTTTTCTTATCTTTTGTAATATCTCGCTCCCCCAATCTCTTACTATTTTTCCCTCCCTTTCAAGCTCACGCTGTCTTTACATAGTAAACATAACTCAGCCACTAAAGTGTCTAGCGCGAAGCGCCCCTTGAACGATAAACGGGTAAGATTGAAAAAAGGAGTGGGGGACGTACATGCGTGTTGAATGAAAATCGATTAGCAGGCTTTCTGAATGATCGTCACGTTTTGTGGCACTCGGTCGTACATAATGCGATCAATCGTTTGATGTGCGTAGAAGCGGGACGCAGGGGGCCTGGAGTACGGCACACGCTCTTACGTTTGCCGAGTCCACCAGCATTCACGAGATAAGCGATCGATCGCGAATACGTGCTGGAAATAACGAGGCGACTAAATGCGTTTCACGCGACACAGTGCTATTTCGAAACGACAAAAGCACTGCGGGTGCAACGCTGTTAATGACACTGTACAGGGTGCTTCTGAAAAATGGTAGCAAACCTTTAAGGGTCGTAATACTTTTCCAAGCAAGTTAAAAGTGAAGCAAGTGGCTTCAACATTTTTAATAAAAACGTATGTAAATACAATTGTTTTCGTAATCTACAGTAGAAAGCTAAATAACTTTCGTCCGAAGTATCCTTTTTACGATTAGTCTTTCGAAAGTTATGTACGTTGGAGGATCGAAATAAGATGCCTCAATTTTACTGACATCACTCCTAAACAATTTCCACGCAAATGGCTCTGGGTCTGTGTGTTTTTCATCACCACACATCACTTGACATCTCATTTCGAACTTCAAGCGCCCATTGTTTAGTGTTCTTCCGTTTCTTTGTTCTTCTCTGTTCTTTCCTGGTCTTTTCTGGTCTTCTGCCATTTTGTTCTTCCGTTTTCTATCCTCTGTCCCTGCATTCTTTCCTCTCGATTTCTACTTCGAACTATGAAAAACTCTCAACTAACCAGCAACCTCGTATCAGGTGTTCAGAACACCCAAAAACATATCCAACGCAAAGCTGCAGCGCCTTCAGTACCTCAGCTGTGGCACTCGGCTGAGGATCAATACCAACATTCGCCCATTATTTCGCAAATACCCTGCAAATTTAAGATTATAAATAATAATATCGACTGCTGTCAGATTTTAGAATTATTTAAACTTAATGCTCCACCTAGGAAGCTCACGAAATTTCCACTTTTTCATCTGTCACACCACACCTGTGTTTTCGATGAGAATAACTCCATTAACCGCCTGTGCAACTTAGCCAATAAGTTCTGTCACGCTATTGACTTTTTCTCGAACACTGACGCGTCTTTCAAGTACCAGCTCTTAACGTTCATATACAGCAACTCTGTTTAATTCATTTTCTATTTGCGTATACTACATCTTGTCACTTATTACATATCTCCGTCTTCTGTTCATGTACATTTTATCTTTTGAACAGAAGACGGAGATATGTAATAAGTGACAAGATGTATATTTTACCTCTCACCGAAGCGTGGACACCCGTGTATAAATAATTAAATAAATAAATAAAATTTGCTCATCGTCACGTTACATCCTATTTCGGTTACTTACGTAATGGCGACAAATGATCAACAAACCACCCCATTCGTGACTCTGTACCGCGATCACTTCAAGCACATCAGCAACGTGACTAGGTGGCTAGATTTACTAGCTTTACTAACTTAACCTCCATGAAACGCTATCACGAGAGCAGACTTTTCTCAGCCTAGCACGTACCATTGGGCGCGTGTGCGTCTACCGATGGCCACCGTTCGAACGGAAAAGGCATCGACCGTGAAGAGACCGCTAACGTGCTTGCACGAACGCGTACGCCCGATGAAAAGCGGTCGATGATCCATGGATACGCACGGAAATGACCCTTTTGCAGTAATGTCAATGTCTGTTACGAAACGACGACTCGCGTGATAACGTCTTCTTCGCGCGTAAGCTACCAGCACGAGGACACTCGAATACTACTTCATATTCGAGGCTTTATCTCGGCGGAGCGCTACGATGGCTGATAAGCAACCAAAGGCCCAGATCATTAGCCTTATCTAGAGTTGACTGGAAGCGCCGTTCGGCCTGTGTTCCCGCGCCAACTTTTCAATTTTCGGAAGATCTTAAAGTCTAAATACGCTTATCAGTTCCGTGCTAGTTCCGTGCCGGAGTACCAGTGGTAAGAAGAAAGAGGAAGTAGAGGATTTCTTCTTGCAGAGGCACCCTGTTTACCATTCATTGAATTTGGAGAATTTGGAATATAGACTTGAGTACTTGATGATAACACATGTGCTATCTTTTTGTCTAGGAGTGTAAAAAATACAAAAAAAAAGTTTATTTGTACGTTACAAATATTAATAATTAATGGACTAATTAACTGATTATTTATACAGTAATAATTATTAACGAATACCCAATCCCGCATTGCCTTGTTCACAGTAAAACCTACTTAGTTTCTTTTCTAAGTTTCTTGCCATCAAGAAAATTCTTCGAGAACAGTATACCTACCACACACAGTAGTAGTGCTTTGTCAAAGATAGGAGCTAAACCCGGAACTGTAACTGGGTTAATGGGTGGTAGCTTTTTCGATGAATTTTAGTGTACCTATTATAATTTTTAAGTGTACCTACACTGTGTCTTCTAAGCGTGGGGTATGTTATTTGCCATTTTACTTGAAAAGTGTATTGAAACCAGGAAAGGTCAACAATGTCGCGTGTGGACGTGTAATGAAATATGAATATTTTCACTTGACAGCACTGCTATCAGGGGCTCATGAATTTTTCCCCATCGAAACTGTGATAAACGCATGACATCATCTACATTTCGGCTGCATGTCTACATTATCTCTTCAAATTGTCGATTTTCCGTGTTGATTTCATGGTAAATTGTTGTGAAAAATAAAAGTGACATTACGAGGCTCGTGACAGTTCGTGTCAAACAGAGAATTATTATTTTGGGAATAGGTATGCGCTCTTTCGCGAGTATTTAAAAATTTAAACATTCTTGAAAAATGTAGCTGTTAGTTCAGCCACTGAAGCTGAACTCAAAGTCTTTGATGGTGCCATTAACACGAGGTGCTTCGTTCATTGAAAGCTGATTACGTCATAGAGCCATCGCATAGTTGCTTTCAATCACGGTTTACTGTTTCGAAACAGCTTTCCATCACGGTGGTTTTCGTCAATTAAGCCGCAGCTTTGCATGGGTATATACGTACGGGTCCTCTTGTGCTCAGAAGCTAATCGACATTTTACGTATAGTACCTAATGGCTATACTAACTGATTTTCAATTCAAACGATTTTGAGTGAAGGTGGTCGAAGAATAAAGTGAATTTATCGCAAATTAAAATTAATTATGAAGAGATGGATGGGAACAGTATCAGAACTTGATAGAATTAAATCCTATCATTACTCTAAATTATTCAACCCCCAAATACATTTTATATATTCTCTAAAGAAATTTTCCAAGTAATTTTACTCTGGAAAATTTTTGTGAGGGCTCTGAAAACTTGCTTATAGAGTCCCATAATTCTCACTAACGACTCTCTAAAATTAATTTTCCTCCCACACTTCTCTCCACTTTTGGAAAATTATAATACTCTCACATTAACTGTTCCAAATATGAATGACTACCTTCTTTGTTAATTGTACCAACCGGTCATTGCCAATAGCGTGATTTATCAAGTTACACGTCGGTGTTACAAGCCGTTGAATGGGGTTTATAAATAACTTTTAATCGTGGCCACGTTGCACGGCATTGCATTTATCGCACAACTTAATTACTATGTTAATATAGGCGCGAAAGAGATATATTTAGAATGAACTCTCGAAGCGGTAATCTGCCAATATTTCAAGCCTCGTTCTTATTATTAACCTTTAATTAGAGGGATATTTGTCCTTAACGTGTGGAAATATGTCTCCTCAAGATAAAGACTTACTCGTAGGCATGATATACGAAGAGAAATGTTGATTCAAAGAAACGCTAGATACGTCACGTGAAATAATTATTCAGCTACCAGTGAGGAAAAATACAAATTTAAAACGAGCCTGGAAATTAATATCGAAAGGAAGCATCAAAAGTAATTTCTGCTCCCAATTTTGAAATTACATTGGAGTGAAGTAGATTCCATAGCCTTAGAATTAATTAAAAGTGTGCAATTAACCAATGGAATAAAACGCATTTGTTATTATTATTTATTAAAAACCCAGTGACTACTCTAAATAGAATCGATCATATTCTGAACTATTAGAAAAATCAGCGATTAAGTAGCAAGTGCCCCCATATATCAGACAGTCGGTCCCAAATCGAAATATTGAATCGCTCCATATATATTATTAAGTTGCAATTACTGAATGGCGATTGGATATAAGAATTATGTCAAAGCATAAGCTACTTTTCTGTGCCTAAAAAATAATCAGTTCGGTAGAAAATGCATACAAATACCGCTTTCAAGCAATGGGATACAAACACATACGTATTAGCACAGCATCATCGTGACAGAAGGAAAAAATGCTCGCCCAACAATCATTTAATTAAATACGCCGCCGAAGTCTGATTATTCACGGAATAAATCATATCGATTAGATTAATGTACGAAGTACGGCCTACTTTATCGATCACGATTTCAAGCGGAACAAAAGCTAGTTATATATCGCAACTCACATTTCTCTTCTGGTCTTCGACTGCAAGTCGAACGAAAAGAAAAGGAATGGAGATTAATATACGCCGATCGACAGTACCTCGTTAACCCTACGATGACTTCAGCCGAGTTTGACTTCTAAGATAATACGAGAACCTTCTCTGGCTTAAATTTCATCATGCTTCTATTAAGCGACGTCTAGCATCTTCAGAATATAATAAACGTATGAATGAAAAAGGAAGTAGGTATTCTTGAGAATTATAATTAACAGTCATAATTGATGGATCCAATTGACAAATTCGTGTAATTCATGATACATAAATAAAAGGGAAAGCTTCTCTGAAAATCGTCTCAAAAGCAACAAGCTTAATTCGTAAATTTGCTTTTACAATCATGTCCATTTGATAACATTTACATCACTTGTTCCTCTTATTTTTAACATACTTTACACACCGTCAAGGTAATTAATAATCAAACAGAGTAAAGAAAATTATAAATGAATCAAGAGATATGTGTGGGTGAGGCATAGCCCCAGAAGTTTTTTCACGGTTAATCGAAGCAGCAGTAACTATTAAGTCGACTAGAAGAAAATAGAAAATAAAACGTTGGCATAGCGGATGATGAAATGGATCTAATGATTGTGGGGAGTTCGATTCATTGGTCATTCCAGATGGAATAGTTGCAAATCGCGTGGCCTGCAATGATGCAAGTGTGGTAAAATCGGCCGAATGAGTATGTATTACTTTCTTTCCGTGCGTCAGAATCACGTGATTGCTCGCTCACGTGATCGTGAATTCTGCGCGAACGCGCCAGCGGGAGGGGAGAATCGAAAGCGGTCGTCTTGGCAGAGCTCTCCTCTATTATATAATCAGTTACTTCGGTTTGAAACTTCAACTCCCAGAGTACACGCGGCGTGTAAAAGCATCTAGCGTGCAGAACCACCCATTCAGAAAAATCCTCCGTTTTGCAGCTTTCATTCTGCCTGTCTACGCGTTTAATTCGCGTTAAAACAGTAACGCTCCTATCAATTCGACGCTGATTTGCAGTATGACAGGTTCGTCGCATCTTATATTTAAATTTATGTCCCAAGATGTACAATTACCATTTCGAGCTTACTAAAATCTTCAGCGATATTTAATTGTGTTAGAAATAGTTGCCCATCGTCTGTTTTGATATTCTACAAAAATCGTGTACGAAATACACACGAAGTGGTTCTTTCTAAAATTAGAGTTGTTACCTATTCGATGGGATGGCAGAAAAACGCTCTATGAAATCACAGCTGCAATTACATGCGACGAATTTTCGAGGGTAATGTTAATACTAAATATTAGGCCACTTGCAGTAACAGTAAATGATAATCGGGGACGGTGTCCAAACTGTGATTATCCTATTACGTAATAGGTACTACTAGGCGATACATAAGAGAGGCAGATATTCGTTAAAAGTTTCTCCAAGAATTGCAGAGACGAAATAGTATTACGTCCGAACAGTCTCCTTATTGATCTACTTCACAAATCGATCAGTGATCCAGAAAATTGTACGCCCCGGGGCGGTGCAACCACTTGTAGATTTTGCCCCAGATCTGTACGTCAACGAGCGTTTTGGATCGTGAACGTGCGCGACGAAGCTTACAGGCACTATATAAAGCGATAAAATAGATTGCAGCGAAAACTGTGCTCAGTGAGTGAAGAATGCCATTTAAAATGCCATCGAATATTTCGTTATGAAATTCAGACCAAATTCTTAACATTTCATTGATTGAAGAAACATTCTTATGTATTCGTAAATTTTCAAACACATCTCGAAATAAAAACCTTACTTTAAAACCAGAAGAAATAATTTCGTTTATTTCAAAGCGGTTTAACATTTTCAATTAATTTTTTAATAATACCTCTGATGCCAAATACTTTGATGGCTAAAGGAATACAAATATCCCAAGATCCATTAAAGAGATTTAATTAAAAAAATTCCCTTTAATCTTCGATAATGATTGAACCCAGATTCTATGGTAGCTACGAACTTCTTATAACGCTACGTGTTCCACTTGGAATACGGAAAGAGGGGTGGTGCCGACAGTATTTGCATCTCCAGCTGCGAAGTACAGCGATGAAGCCAGCAAGGGCTCGCTTAACCTCGACAAGGTCGTGGCGTTTCCTCTATAGCGTCGCAGCTCCTCTGGGGTTTCCCTTCCATTGTACGATACTTCGCGTCGTCGTTCCTTTTCGTCCCCCCTCTACATCTCTTTTATCGTGTCTGTTTCTCTAGTTGATGACTATTTTCCTTATCCCGTCAGTTTTACTGAAAAACGATCCAGCGTCGTCATTGTAAAGCTCGAAGGCGACAGCCGCCAGGCTCGTATTTCGCACGAAATAATCGACCGTCGCGAGACGCCTGACATCGCGGACCCTCGACGCCATATAATTGCTGATTTAACGACCAGCTTGTTCGTCTAGCGTCTGCGCGACGGGTTGCCGCCTAGACGCAACTTTTATCGTCACTTGTGATTTTCTCTGGCACGTTCAATGCAAAATCCATTTTCTTCGAGGAAATTCGTCACTCGGTGACTGTCGCGCGATTCTTCCACAACTGTATATGTATTGTCGAAGATAAGAGTTACAATAGTTTATCATGTTCCGTGCCACGAAATTCATCGGAACTCAAACCTTCGTTCAAACGAAAAAGATATTTCTCAATTCAGTGTCGAGACGAAAATAGATCAAAGAGAAACTGAAATTACGAAGAATTGTACCTATATGTAACAGAACTACTATTTTATATATTTACTTAATTACTCGAATGCCACTTTTTGCGATTCGCAATGTAAAGTTATATAACAATATAAAAATATTTTTCTAACAATATTTTTACCGAAAAAACATTTTTACATTGTTATAAAATAAAAAATATTTTTACTGAAAAAATGTGTTTATATTCTTATAACTTTACTCGAAGTATGTATACCTATACCTATACTTTACTACGTTTTAACTCGCAAAAAGTGACATTCGAGTAATTTAAAGTAAACGTTACTTTTAGTTAAAAAGCCCACATAGATATCGAGATATAGATTTTAATTTGAATCGTGAAAAAGTATAGAAAAGTAGTAGCGTGAAACACAAGTAGCTTTTCAAATGGAATTGAGTCAGAATCCAAAGTGCAATCGAGGTGGCTATTATTTACAGCCGCCTTTCCGTGTACGATAATCATAAAATATTTCATTTCCACTAACAATAAGTCTCCAGTAGTACCAACGAAATAGAATTGCGTCGTAAAATGTGTATGAGAATGGAGAAGAGTCGACGAGGTGGCAACTATCGTCACAGGAGTTAGGTTTTCTGAATGAACATTCCTTTAATGAACGCGAACGATAGTACTTTATCATCGCCGCGTTGACATTAACGATTGAAAGATATTACTGGCTCGGAGACGAAAGTTTTCGAGCCTCAGCGACAGGAGAATGAGGCGGCGGTTTCGTGTAAATTATCCAGTGGTTATTTTGCTCACAGTAAACAAGGCCGAATCGATGCTACTCGCGTAGATCCACCGCGAATTCTGGCGAAGTCATCCTTGCTGGATATACGGAAAGAAACAGTGATTCATTCAGTTAATTATATGCAAATAAAATTTGCTGAACGCGCTGGACATTCTGCCCTGAGAAAGAAAGTTTGAGCAAGTGAGAGACGATGATACTAAAAACAGGGGAAAACCAGTCTAAGAGATGAACGACACGTGATACCTGCGTACGATGGGATCAAGATCAATGACCAATGACGTCAGGGTCAGTAACCACGTGCACTGGATCATGCATGCAAACACGTCGCGCGTACCGCGCAGGCCAGAATTATTCGCATGCAATTTGCATATGTAGGGTCCAGAAGCCAAAATCAGTGCAAGTCCAACTTTCCCTGAAAATCAGTTATGTAGTTGAAAAACCGCTTTATTGGTAAAACTTTCAGTTGATAAATCAATTAGGACCTTGCAGCAAGAGGGGCGCAACTCCATTTTTAACAGTTTTTGAATTATGATGTGTAATATACCTATTCAAATGTGATAACAAATGAACCATTTATTGAAAATAGAAAAAAATAGAAATATTATTATTATTATGATTATTATTTTTATTAACATATATATATTATTGAATTTTTTCGCCAAAAATAGAGATAAAAAGTTATCAACTGAATAACTACTACTTATTTGTGAAAATATATATTTTTCGATTTTATTTCTGGTAAATGATATTCATTTGTGTTTCCCGCTTTTTAAGCCACAGTAAAAAAATTTAGCCTTGTAATTGAACTTGGTAATAAAAGCTTCGAAAATTAAAAATGGCTGAAGAATCGAATTTTACTGTAATTCCATTGCAACTAAGTGGAGCAATCGATTGGTACTTCGTGTGAAAATGTTAAAACGAGACGGGAATAAGAGGTAAAAGCAAAGGTGGAATCTCTGGTGACTTCCTGTCGCCTTTTTCTCAGGGCGTAATCGTTTCGCCAGCACAACTTCGCATCAATCCCCCCTTCAGTCCACCTTTTTCTCGTCATCGAAGCTTCTTTCTCGTGCCTATTGTGTTCCTTTGCTCTTTCGTCAGAGAAACGAACCCCGGATACGTAAGAGCAGGTCGAAAGTGCGGTAGGTTATTTCTGCGGTAATTGCCACGGTACAGTTCGCCCTTTATCCTTTGTGCAAGTACGAAAACATTTCCGAATCCAATTTGGTGGTTCCTGACCTTGGCGAACGCTTCACTGGCACTATACTATCAGACAGAGATACTTGAAGAATTCCTAGAAACGGAAAATAATAAATTAGAAATAAAGCTTTAAATAATTATACACGAAGGAAGTACAATACCAGTGTAGATCTAAAGAATCATCATGATTTTCAAGTGTCTCACTTTGCAAAAATATTTTATTCCACGTTGTTTTTTTCAGATCGTTGTATCTAAATGAAAAGCAAAAAAAAATATGATTTTATCCAAACACTATAATTTTCCCCCACATCATTTTCATACCACACGCGCGTAGATTTATTTGTACTTCTGTTATGTATACAGGATGTCCCAGAACGTTTGCCACCTGGGCCATTTTCCTTAAATCCGCCACTCGTGACGGCAAGAATCGTCTACCTAAAACTGTGTGCTTTATCTTCAGACTGCCTGTCGTTTGCAATTCCTAGTTGCACATTAACAAGAAACTGAGCACTTCGAGCGTTTTACCACCTCAGCAACTAGGACCCATTTAAAAGATCAACAGGCATGCCTGAAGAATCTTACGTTCCTATCGAGCAATCACCCTCTTTCGTGCGTCTCGTAGGAGCAGTCGACGCTGGTGATTCAGTGGAACATGCTTGACGCATTACCGCGCCAGCTGGCTTAGCGAAGAGCGCTATTTCGTCGGGCTTTTCTAATCTTCGAAGCGCCTCGGTCGCCATAGAGAAACAGGGTTATTCGTACGCGGTGTTGCGTGTGTGCGTGCGCGTTGAACAATGCACGGGGATGCAATCAACGGAGAGCTTTTCTGCGGAGCCAATATTGAAATAATAGCGTGAGACGATACGTTCCCGTAATCCGCTTTAATGCTTGCCAGATACTGCTAGCCGGCGAAAAAGAAGACGAGCCATTAATTCCACCGTGGGTGTTACGCTTACTGTAGTTACTATTCGAAAGCGATGTGGGAGTGACAAGGAATCGGCAACGAATAGCTCACGCGCTAGAAATACATATGTATGTGTTCAGAGATGCTAGCAAATGTGTTCTAGGGATTCTTCTACTTTCCCAAGTAGGACCTGCCGTCGAGTTCTTCAACCTAATTCAGATCTGTGCCACTCCCCTTGGGACCTTCTTTCGCACATTTTACACCTGCATTTTTAAGGAACTCTGCACAAACAGGCGCTCCTAAGTGTTTTCCCTTTAAACGCTTTCTCCTAATTCACCTGCCAGTTCCATTCGCCAACAAGAACAAGAGCAGATGTTATGTTCTTGTATCGTGGGATCTGTGTTCGTACATATTTCATTCGAATTGTTTTCTAGATTCACACTTTAGAAGTATCGATTCCCATTTCTTTTTTTTTTTTTAATATTCTTCGTTGTTTTAAGGTAGTTCCTGAATAATCTACTAAATTACAGAATTCTTTCAAATTTCGTACAAAACTAATTTGGAATACAAGAAACCCTTGTGCTAAGTTTAAAATCGATTTACCATATAGTTATCGAGAAATTGTTAATTAAAGTTGATGCATTTTAACACAGTGGCATATGGCGAAGTAAAAAAAAGAGGGTTATAGTTTCAGTTTTTCTTCTGAAACAGAAAAACCATATTTAAGAAATGTACCAAAATTGGCACAAAACTACATCGAAATGTCAGGAAATGAATTCATTAAATTCTGCAGAACTGACCACATAGTTTCTTCGTAAATGACCATAAAAATAGGTTTACGTGCTTGAGAAATTACGTAGAGCAGTGAACGTGGCAACGTCGCACAATCGATATGTTTAGACATTTAAATAGGGAACGAAGATTCAGATCCATATGAATATTTTTTCTGATATTTTGGTTATAAAAAACGCTCCGAATGAATGCGACGTTGTCAGATCTGCTGCTCCAATACACTACGCTAACCAATTTAATATTCCATTTTCGTATTACAATTATTTATATTAACATTGCACTTTTTAAAATATACACACATGATGTTAAAAATTATTATTATTATTATTTCCATAGTATCATACTACTTTATATTTATCGTTTATTATCCAACTCTAATTTGATTAGCATAGTTGATTAGGAACTACCTTAATGAGCAAAGTTTGTGGGATTCAATGCTTACGTAGACGTGAGAGATTTGAAGTGAGTAAGCTGAGATCCATTCGAGTGGTATGTGAAATAGTATTCTTCAGGGTACAAGCCACTAAATGGGTTCTCGGCAGCTCATTCCAGTGCGGCACGTATTCGGCCACATTCCTGCCGACCTCACGAGCTTACAGCACTAATGTACAAAAACTATGCTGAAGGCCTCCCCGGGCTGTTGATTTATCTGCAAGACACTGGGTCGCCAAATTATTATACTCGAACAAAAAGATTCATATTTTGTAAGTTTAAATGGAATAAAATAGATGTCTCGTTTCTAACGATATAATATTATTTTTTTAATGCTTGTACACGTATTTAAGAATGCAAATTAAATACATTTATATAGGTTGAAGACTATATTGTACGAGAAATACGATTACTCAATATTTGGTGACTTTGGTGACAATATGCTGTGGTTACATCCTCTATTATTTCTGTCTTATTTGCAATAATTTAATCCCCGCCGTTTTAAAAACAAATGAAATTTATATGTTGAAAAATTGCCCGCAATATTGCCAGATGTTGTAGCTAACCAATAAATGAAAAAACAATAGCATTCATGCACTGTTACTTTAATTTTACAGCCACGACTCCCACAGATTTTGAAGAAAAATTTTTGAGTATAATAATTTGGCCAGCCTCTGTAAAGGCGCTGCTAATGTCATTCCGTGTGGCTTTCATATCGCTGTATCTCTGCAAGCCATAATACATCCTCTAATTATGCGTCCGAAAATTCTGTTTATGCAATGTTACACCTATACCGTGCTTTCTGTTGTTCTCACAACGATAAGCATTGCAGAAAGCCAGGCATACGGGCTCATAGTAGGTAGACACATTACAGCGCTCTCAGATATTTCCATATTTCAAGAAACGTGCCGCTGTCTCTCAAGGAATTAATGGCGTACTAAGCTCCGCTGTAAAATATCGATCAAGGTTCTTTTCTAGAATGTGCACGCGGATCACTGACTTTCTCAAGCACCCATTACACGCTTCACTCTCAGCTGACCTTTTCCTCGACTACACAGCGTCGCTTACCTCCCACAACAGTGCACACGCGAGTCCTGTCGAAACCACTCGCAGGTTCGAGCGCCTCTGCCTGCAGGGCCCTCGAGCCACCTTGCACCATTCGATCGCACCAGGCCGAGATCCCGCGACAGCTTCTTTCTAGAATGCTTTCTCTTAATTGCGCGGGCAGAGCGCTCGCCGGTAAGTCCCTGCTAATCGACGAGAGCTGTTAATTAACGGTTACGATCTCGGTGTTAGACGAAAGGGGAAGGGACGGGAACGGATCGCGTGCTTTCCTCGCGTTCCGCTCGCATACCGAGCTCCTTTGGAGGCCGATGCCTTCGACCACCGTTTCATTTCTGTTTCCTTTTCTTTTTTTTTTATTTATTCTTTCCTCTTCCTCTTTTTTTTTCGCGGACGGTCAGACGGTCCGGGGACTTACGTATCCCGGATGTGCGCGATCGCGAAATCGAAACTCTCGCGGCACGCGGAGCGCGCGCCTGCCCGCACTGGCTGACTGAAGCCGGGTGCAACGACCCTGGTGCCACGGAACTGGGACATCCTCGACTGTTCTGCGACGTCGTCTTTGCCCGCGTACACACGGTGACCCCGTTTTCCAGTTACGTCGCCACCGATCGCGTCGTCGGCCACGCGAACGTTCGCTTCGATTTTCCCGCTTCCTACCCGCCGTTGGGACAGCCCTTCGCTAACCCCCGTCGCCTGTTGCTGGCTTCCTTCTCCGTTACTCCCGGCTGGATCCTTTGGCCGCGATGTAGGACTCGCTTTGGTATTCATTTTCGAAGAAAGCCGATTTTAGGGCCACCTGTGACAAGGGGCTGTACGAGGTTCGGGTTACTGATTGGAATCTTGGACTGAAATCTTGCATAAAGCTAGTTGACACAGTGTATTGTAATGTGGTAAATGAAGGGGCGCGGTATTTATGATATTCCGTGGAAATCGAACTCGAAGTTTTGTGTTTTAAATCGTTTGCAATCCAGAATGAAGTGGAAAAAAAGAGTATTTATTATTTTATCGTGTTCAAATCGATATTGGAGTTTTAAAGATTTAGCATACTAAGGGGGTGGTCGACGTTCTTTACAAACAGATGTCCTCAAAGGACCCAATGATTTTTTATCACCGTGTTGAATCGAATTTACACGAGTCAATTCATTCAACAAAATTACCATCAAAATTCCACCAAAGTGGTCGACCAGATTGAACATAAGTTGGCGAAGTTTCTACTTTTGTTCAAAGCTGCTGTTCGTTCAGAATGATTCTTCCAAATTGAACTCGTGCAAACACGCATCGTGAACGTTGAAATATTGTTTCTAAACAGAGTTTGCTGTTTTCTGATAGAAAATTGTTTTTAAAGGCAATAAGAATTTAATCAATAATTCATAGTACCTCTCGATTTTATAGTGGTGTATAAATGGAGAGAAAAGCAGACTCCATTATTTTTTTATTTAAGTTTCTAACAGATTTTGGAAATAATTAAGAATTAGTGAAAAACGTGCACGTATGTCTAGAACTATTCTGCTGATTACCGTTGATCCGACATTATAACTGCACATTAAAGAATGAGTAAACAGTTTCGAATCCTACAAGTCCAGATCAATAGACACCTGAGGAAACATTCATTTGTTAGCAACGAAATTAATGAACCAGGGTTGAAAAATACCATAGAAATCGAACTTATAGAATACCTACACAGTAGTTGAATAAATCGCCTAAATGTCTCGAAATATGCGCACGCAAGAAGAATCAATTTTAGAAGAGATCGACGAGGAATATTATTCGATGGAGCCCCAGCTCGTCCGATGCGCACGCGGTTTTTACCATTTTATCGGGCGGCTGGTCGTGGTTAATGCACTTTGCTCTTTCCTACTTTATTCATTTCGACGCTGACGCAACCCGCCGCAACGTACGATTTCACGTACACGCCGCGTGTAACGATAGTTCGCAAGGTAATTAGTGTGAATCTGCTTCCTTCTTACGCTACCGTGCCGCGATAACTTCAAATTTTAATTAATGTAATTAAGATCACCCGGTTTTGTGTACGGACCGACTCCCGCCATTCCTTTTTTTCTCCTCTCGTTATCTGCTCTTATTAATCGTGCCGGTTCGCGGAATCGCTTTTGAAACCAAGTTACATCGTTGGCCTGAGTGTTGGCCAGGAATTAGTTCGAAACAGCCAACGTTCCCCTGTGCGGTGCGCTATTATCACACTTAAGCGTCCAGTTATCGGTGCGTTCATCTGGAAAGCAGTTCGATTACACTTGAGTACTTTTTGTTACTCAATCAACGAGATGTTACTATCGAGATTGGCTTCCCTGTTTCTGTCAGCTTTATTACGCGAAGAATTATGCAATTATGCTTCAGTGTTTTACAGTTTCATTGATTTCCACTGGCTTATCAGTACGCGCGTGTTTCTTTCCCTCCTCATCTTTCATTCAGAGTTAAATAGGTTTAATAACAGCGTAATTTCTTTTCGCTGAATCTCATCTATTATAACATTATCTTTGTCCCTGCTTTTTCTGTTGAACTTATTGCACTTTTTGTGTGCTCTAATCGAGTCTGAGTAACCACTTCATTCAATACAGTACACGTTCTTAATTCAGTATACCAACGACGTAATAAAAACTACAAATTGCTACTCCGAATATCCCCTAAGTAGATTATTTATTCAAGACAGTAGACTTCGCTTATTTTATTCACGTGCCGCGTAATTATATCAAACACGTAGAAGGAACCGCTTTGGTATACCAGCCTAAATAAATTAATTAAATTAAATACACACCTATTCATCAGTAATATTTACTTAGCACTCGAAGGGTCAGTTGTTTATACAAATAGAATGTTCTTAAATGAAAGACACCATGACTGTTCGCTGGTGCTCGCAAATGGGAGCATTTCCCCACCTGCTGTTTGCATTATAATTCACTGCGTACATATACGGCGATCGCTTTCATTCTCTATGCACCGTTATGAGTCAGGAAGACGTGTCTCGGCGGTGTGTATTTTCGCCTTCTCCCTTTTCGTCCAGTCCCGTTTTCTCTTTCCACTTTCATTCAGTCTGCGCGTCGAGGCTTCTTCAAAGGTGCACCTCGTTAAAGAGAGTCGCGGCGCTTCCAAACGAATTATCAATTGGAAATCTGAATATTCAAAAGGAGCTCTTACACGCTCTCCTTCACGCGTCATATATTTCTAGCATATGCAACACCGATCATTTTTCCGTTTCCAAACTAATGCCCAGCGTGCGTAATACATCGAACGCGCATGACCTAAATGCTACTTTAAACTTCGCGACTAAATCGGGTTCAAAGTTTTGTCTCCCCCTATGCAATTTCGCGCAGTTTCCTCGAAGGAAAAAGTTTCTTTTAAAGGAGATTCAAGTACCCTCGCTTTACCGTAACGAAAGCTTGATTCGGGCAGACTCGCCAGTGCCAGATGTTTCGACATTGCTCGGGAATCTCGACGCAGAGTTCGCTAAAGTGTCGGCTGCGGAAACGTCTCTCGGCGTCGGGGTACAGAAACGCGTGCAGCCGGTTGCACGCTATTCGTTGCACGCGAAAAAAAAAACACCCACACGCCTGCCCTATGGAAATTGAACGATGGAGAACACACTAAATCGCGTGCCGTTCGTCCAAAGCGTACGCGACTCGGTGTCGCCTACGTGCAATTATCGCTGGGATTGTGCACCGCGTCGCGTGCATTCGCCGACTGCATCATTCCTGTTGTCCCCCTAATACTTTCCATTTTCTGTCGCTCTCCTCTCTCGTTCCCTTATGTCGCGTCGCGGGCGAAGTATTCATTGGAACTCACTCGTGAGCTCTGATTCACTTGCTAAACCGGCAATCTCTTTTTAAAAAGCGCGTGTTTAAAAGCAGGCCGATGCGTACAATTACGCCGTAATAATTAGGTAAAAGAATCGAAGACAATTGCGGTAATTTTAGTCGAAACAAAATGGCAAATGTGAGCGCAGGTTTTTGCGACGGCAGTAGGGGCAAAGTGATTATGATTTGTCGTTAAATGGTAAAATTCTTGTGACGAGTAAACTCGTGCACAGTCATCTGGAAGTTTTCATATGCCGAGTTTACTCGTCATAAGAATTTCACTCGTTATACGCTGCCTGCAGAAGTTTTCATGTGGCGAGTTAACTCGTCGCAAGCAACTTCTGAGAATTCTCACACGACGAGTTAACTCGTCGCAAGAAACTTGGAAGAATTTTCATACAAGTTAATTCGTCGCATGAAACTTGTGAGAATTTTCAAACGACGAGTTAACTCGCTGTCTTCTCTTAACGTGCTAATCGAAAGAATTTTGGTATAGTTTATAAATTAAAAAAGTATGAACAAGTGGCGCAGACGCTTCTCTGTGGAAAACAGATTGGTTGCCCGCTCTTTTAGTGACATCCTCAAGCAAGAGTTGCACTCCCTCGAACGTTTCTTCAAGTGGTGGAGTTTTATCTTCATCAGCGTCTAGAGGATTCCAGTAATTTCATCGACGAGCTTTGCAAACGTAATTTCCTAATCAGGGATCAGCTATTTCCGAAGAAATCGGTCACTGAATCTCTTTACTTAGAACTCTTCAGTGTGAAAATGATGGAAATTCGTTAAAACCGAACACTTTCCAAAGTGATTCTACGTTCAATGTGCATCGCGCAGTAGCGCACTTTCTGTCTCACGAGATTAGAGTTCTCTAAACGTCATTGCACCGAACGGTTGCGAATTCCCTTCACCCTTAAGTACGAAGTTTCACGAGCAAATTGCATCGTTCGATATACAGGGTGTAATTGAAACAGATAGCCAAACAGTAGGAGCGTATTCCACTCACCCTAATTTAAATTCCTTGGATTTTTATTCATGAGGCTTTTATTTACGATACTCTTCTAGCTACTGTGAAAATACTGCAATCTCGCTATCGATTCGCGTAACGATCTTTAAAATACTCCAGGCATTCTTGAACCTCTTCGACAAACCCCGAAACGCCAATGTGAGACGTGTATTGCTCTCAAAAGCAATCACTTACAACAATTTCTTTAATACAATAAGTAAAGGAAAAGTGTTTATCATTTCGATTTTGAAAGGGAAGATTTTTGGATCTATATTTATGCGACCTTTCGTCATCCTCTAAAGTTTGGCCACCTGTTTCAGTAACACTCTGTATAAAATGGTGTGAACGGCAACCCCGAGTAGTTTCTCCATCAGCACAGGGGTAGAACGTTAGGCAATTATAGTTTGCACTGTTTGCAGTATTCCCAGTGTGTCATTCGTGTTTGTCATATTTTACCGACTAAAGCCAGGTTCATCCTTGGCGCGCATACACCTCGGAATAAATTATTTGAAGCGGGCGCGACTGTGAACGCGGTTGTTTAATTTATGCGTTTGGTGCTGTAGAATGTAATACACCAAAACTCTATCGACGGGTAACAGTGATTCTGTTCTTCAACGGTATTTCAAATATAGGAAAAGAATTTTATATAATAGAAGCTGTGCTCGGATTCCTAAATAATATTCAAGACACTGATAGAATTCTTCTTTTTTCATTTCTGGCTTATTGGGTACTGTACGGATTTTAGGATTTGTTTTCATGTTTCATAAGTCTAGAGGAAGCGTAAAATACGATTTACTTCTGAAAACGTAATTTGATATATTATTTTAGACAGTTTCTGTTTTAAATTAATATTTTGACAAGTTCGTTGAGTTCTTACATCTTGTATTGTATTCGAGTATTAAAGACACTTTTGTATTATTAATTTATTAATTACAGTACTAGAAGAGACTGTGGTAAAATGTTTCCATGATTTAAATTCAATGGTACACACTCCCCAACAGGTTGTAACAAGGTCATCTTGAAAACTCTTACCTAAAGTTTCACGAGTACCAATGATTTTGTCAAAACGACTTCGTTCTATCCAGAATTCTTGAAAAATAAAACTGAGAAGATAGTAAACAGTGGGCTAAGAACTACATGCAGTTTTGTTGCCCTTAAACTCGAACTAAGTTTTTGGCTGATAGACAGTCGACCACCGAAGTTTCTTCCTTCTTCCTTATTCTTTTAAAGCTTCCTTCGTCAAACATCCATAACTCTTTGTCCACGATATCGAGCCTCCTTCTGCTTCACTTCTCTCTTCTATTATATTAAAACCTCGAAAGCAAATTGAAATGACACAAAACTGTAGAAACGGAATAATTACTAATTACCTACTCCTTCATCTACGATACCTAACTACCCCCTGCATTCCTTCACCCCCATTAAATGAAAACCTGCAGACCGAGTTCTACTGCCATCGCGTGGAAGACAGGAATGGTGGCCCAAAGAGCTAAATCGATAACTCTAGGGAAAAGGCAGAGGGCGACGGAAGAAATATCGCTTCGCGCAATGTGTGTACCTGGCCTATAGATAAGCTCGCGGCAGAAAATTGATAAATAATTGATCGCGAATCGACGCGCTAAAGAATTCAAAACCGTGGTCGGACGCGGATATAGGCGGTCACGGAATCGTTGCATAAAGCGGCATTTGCCTGGCCTACATTCTCCCGTAGGGGGAGGGAATATTATTCCGCGATGCTCCGAGGAAAATCGCCGGCCCGCGGATTTCTGCGATGGTCGACGCTCGTCTTCTTCGATCATTATGCAACCGCCGCTGGGGAGGGGGCGAGAAAACGGTTTTAATGTCGACGGGGAATCGTGACTCATCTACACGGCATCGATCCCCTGTGCCTATGCACCCGGAAACCAAGCTACAATTCGACGTAATTCGATTCGAGCCAGAGGAAATCCTACATCTGCGCCTGGCCAGATGACTGGGCGATTGGAAAAGTGGCCTCGAGAGGACGATCAGGATAGTTCGTGTTCCGGAATTTTGTAGAAGAAATTTAATATACCTAATACTGTCCATCGATGTGGATACTGATTCACTGGGGGCAGAACGTCTACTACGTTCAAGTAGTTTTATGATTTGTGTTTGTAGATACTAAGTCACTAGGAACAAAATGTTTCATATATCGCTGCTTGACGTTGACATTGACTTAAAGAATATCAATTTTGCAGGAAAAGCAGTTTTAAATTTGCATTTGACTAATAGCTGAATACTGGTCATATAATTTCTTTAAATTGACTTTAATTCGGATTAAGAATCGCAGGTAGCATATTCGACAATAAATTCAATAGAATATCCGATCAACCCTCTATTTTACACCCTCTTTTGAGTTGTGTCGCTGTCCGAGGAAATGTAATTCTAACTTATCAAGTCGTAACTCATGTTGATATAATATAAAACAGTAGGTACCTATACTAATATTTATCTAATGAAGTTAGAAGTGTGCCATTTTACATGATAAAAATACTGTGTCTATGGTGTCTATTTGTACAAAAAAAAAATAAAAATTTACATTTTTCGAGTTATGCCACTGTGAGTGACAATTATTAATGAATTGTATCGTTGTCGTCACTGATTATATCGACAAGGAAAATTTGTGTATGACTATAGCGACGCGTAGAGTTTTCTAGAATTTCTAGAAAATTACATCGACAAGTAGAATTTTGGGAATAATTACGTCAACACGTAGAAGCTTGGGAATAATTACGTTAACACGTAGAAGCTTGGGAATAATTACGTCAACACGTAGATGGTTGAGAAAAATATCTATCTATTTATTTATTTATTTATTTATTTATTTATATATACGAGGAAACCCTTTGGTACCTAGAAAACAGAGAAAACCAGTACAGGACTACTACATAAAAGTAGAAACACAAAAATGAACAAGATAAAGGAAAAAAGAAATAGTTCCCAGATCGACAACAAGCAAAAAAGAATAAAATACAATAAAAATCATATGTGATATTTCGTCAATTTGATAAAATATTCCACGTACTAATAGATATCTCCAAGATTATGTTAGCGAGTAAGGCATTCTGAAGCATTACGACGTTGCATAAACTTCTGCGAGTAATCATAGCAACAGGTAGAAGCCCCTAAAGAATGATAGGCAAAAATACGTAAATTCCTGTGCCTATAATTTTTCGTTCCTCGGTTTGTCGCAAGTAGTTTGTGTAAACGTGACAAATTGCACGACGCTTGAAACTAACGACGCGCGATACGGTCGGGGAGCGAAAGGTTGATTCGTTGCTCAGTCAACAGCAGGCCGATGACCGTCGAAATATTATGCAATGCATTTTCAATGGATATGAGGGTCCCTGACGGTGCGCGTGCGACGTGCATGCACCTCCATTGAAAATGCGTCGTGGAACGTATTTTCCAGTATCGATCGGTCCTTTGCTAACGTGTAACACTAAGCAAATGCAATTGGAGCAGAGAACAGTGACTTTTCATTAAATTCTTCTCGTTTTCGTAGAAAAACGTCTTTTCACGTGGTTTACGACTGCTAATTCATATACAGGGTGAACAACTTAACTTGATCACCTTAATTAATTCTACTACTGGACAATATTAAGTTCTTTTTTTAAAATACTTTTAGTTTACAGAGGTCTACAGACTACGGTGAATTTTTTTGAAGTACCTTTTCTCAAAGTTTTCAAGGTCACCTTCACTTTTTCAATTGAAACCCTATAATCTTTTTCCGTCTATCTTTTAACAGAGAGAGACCAATTTAGTGCGCACATAAGGTACTGTTTCTATCATTAGAGCTCTAGATATTAAATCTCCAAACTAAGGTATGTAAAAGGACCATAATTTGAGTTTGTGCAGTAGTAACGGAAATATATATTGACTATAGATTATATTAGATTAGAAAATACATAGGTATGTCTAAAATATCCGTTGCAAATCATAGAATTATCTGGTCTAAAAAGGTCCTAAGAGTTACAAAGTCATTTCCTAGACTTTTTAACCATTGGACATCTTTTACTTTAGCAAATACGTGTGGAACATATACGTACGTCATTTTTTAAAGTAATTACCGAAACTCCACTGTAAATTATTATTAAATTCTAGAATTCGACAGAAATATGTGGAGCCGTTAAAAAACACCAATTTGCACATTCTCGTAACAGAATGACCTGGAGCTACATACCTTCAAATTAGCACGTAATTTCTAAAATCGTCAGAAATTAGAAAATTTATATACTTTACTGGCGATCGAATCTCGACACTTTGAAGATAGCCCATCCGTCACACACGCTTGCGCTTTTATTCGATATATGTACTTTACCACATCCACGCGCCTCTAATTGGCTAAGAAACCATTACACGCCGTAATTGCATCCCGCGCTAACGCTCTGTTTTATAAATCACGCTTATTAATATTTGCCTTGGCAACGGTGCGTTCCGGGCACGGTGATGCAACCGAAAAAATTGCTCGCCACACGACGTCCAATCAACTCTTTGATCGTAACGAAATTCTACTACCGAATTCGTAACGCATACAGATCGAGTATAAGCAGCTCGGAATTTCGCAAAATTACCGCTACTCGAAATATTTAATAGCCTGTGCTTTTCGTGGCCCACAATTCACCGTGGAAATTCTGCGGAATGTCTGCCCGAATTTTCGCCGGTGCCTGCCAAAACCTGAGTCACACGCGGCCTATTAGCGTTCTGACGCCGCCGGCGATACCTCGGAATAGAGCGGAACACCGAATTTCGGACGACGATGGGGGCAAGTCGGACAAACACTGTCCCACTATCGGTACGGAACAGTGAATCAACTTCTCGCCGATGTTCCATTATTTTTTTGTTTCATTGACCACGAGACACTAACTTCATATTTCGACTACAGTGGAATTTATATCATTTTAACTCCGTGCCTTACGATTTTTCTAAAGATCGCAAGCGCTAAACCTTTTAAGGTTTTTTCCTCTTAAACTTTTTTCAGGAATTTTTTTTTATGGACTTAATGAAAGGTTTTTATGCTGAAAATTTTGCAGTACATTTATTATATCTTAAACTATAAATAAAAATTGTTTTTAGTTGAATATATGAAATAAAGATTGTCAATTGGCCAGAGATATTTTCGTTTCGCGCTTATTGCACACAAGACTTCGATGTAGGAATTAATATAATTTCGTAGGTACTGTAGAAAACTGTCGAATTTGTAAGTCTTATGATAGAATAATTCCAAAAGCAATAATTCATTTGTTCCTAAGAGTTATGAATCCTTTCGTTTTTTATAGTTTAATGAAATCAGAGCGTAACGTTGATTTATATTGCAAGTGCGAGGGGGTTAAATGGGGGAAAAAAGTTAAAAAAAACTAATTATTAATGAATGAATAATTATAAATGGCATCAGTAAATCAACGATTGTTTAAGAGTTCTCTATTTGCGTATGTTTTGTTGAATTCAATCACGTAACGACGTGTAGAAAACTTTAATTCCTCGCATTAGTGTTACTCGTAATTATGAGGCATGAGGTTAACTCTGTTCATTCCGATTCTATTTATCTTGATCATCTAGTCAGTAGACTCTAATATCTGGAATGTATAGTTTAAGATTATCTGGTCGATCTTGCCAAGTTGTACAAAACTTTCTGTTCACGTACAAGGATTCGCAATTATTCGTTGCGTCTAATCGGAAATCATAGTCATTGACGCCTCTGTGATCTAATGTACTTTAGCCTGTAACATCCTCGTGCCTTCCTCGACAAGCATGTTCCTTTGTCAAACAAAGTAACGCTGTTACACGAACTGCATCCACGTCACTACAAACACAGTCGATCGTGTGTAGCTCGTCGAGGATACTTAACGATGCATGGACCGTAAGGATGTGTACACTGTCGTTCAGAACTGTGTACACTGGTGTAGAATCTATGGTGAACGAACTAAGATTAACCCATTAGAGTCATTAGACAGTGGGCTATATCCTGTGAATATATATTGCTTTTTATCTATTCGTTTCCTGTTTTACTTTTATTAAATAATAAATAAGTATTATATACATTATGAAATTTAAAACATAATCAGATTCTTTTTCCTCGTAAATGTTAATTAGCAGGAAATTCAGCTTCATGTAGATTTTATCGATACTTAAAATACACTACTTAGGATTTATTCAATTTATATTTAAATTGAATGTAAATATGCAAGCTATGTAATATGAAGTTTTCATAATAACATGATTTTAGGCCGAATACTGTTGCTCACTATACTTGTAGAAATCTGTAATATTACTCTGGTAATATTAATATTGTTAATAATAATGTTAATACTAATATTAATATTTATATTAATACTAATTTTAATACTAATATTAATGCTAGTATTAATACTACTATTAATAATATTAGTAATATTAATATTATATTATTAATATTACCAATACTAATATTAATATTATTAATACCTTGGTAATATTACTCTCATCAAATTAATTAAGTTGTGTTTTATTATCCGAGATATATGAAAAGTATCCTTTTTTAAGCTATCTTATATCTCCTTGAATTCTTCTTTTAATGCTATATATAGCACACTGTCTATCGCTTAGGTAAATTAGATATAAAGAAAGAATAGTTCCCATACGAGAGACATGCCTTCTATAAAAAATCACTGTTTATAATTTCCTTGGCGAAACTAGATGGTCGAATTTTCTACAGTGTCCATAGAAGTACGAGGCGACCAATTGGAAAATTTTGTACTGCACTATATATGCATCTAGGTCAAGGATTAACAAACAACTACGTGTAATTTATTCCTTAGTTCTTGAACAATAACCATTAAGAATCAGGCCTATGTTAATGTGACATATATGTATCACTTAAAATTATTGGCTTAGCAAAAGTGTCTTCTCATTTTTCTAATATGGCATTTCAGTTGGCCGCTTTGAACCAAAATATATTAACACAATTAAAATATGTATAAAACGCTGAGTTTACATTTATATTGCAGCCTGGTTTTTATATTTCGTTAAGAAGTTACGAGAGAACTTTTTGGCCAACCCAATAATTTCAAGTGACATATATTACATGCACAGGGGTTTGATCCTTATAAGCTAAATGTACGGTGCAAAAATAAGTCGAAAAAGTAGAATAAAAATAATTTCTCTCGCCCCGTATCACCATAACAGAGATATCGTGGTTCAATTTCGAGCGGTCACGAATTAATTCGCAGGCGAAACAGCTCGTGTTTTTCTCTGATTAACGCGAATCGGGGATTCGTTTGTTTTAGCTCAGCGGTAGGGAAAAACAGAATATTGCCGATCATGGTTTTCATTCCGCTGCGGTTAGCGTTCGCATCGAGCTTTGTGATTTGCAAAATAAAGAGAACCGTGACGAAACGGAACGTATCACTCGCATCGAATACACTGAAGTTTCTCGTACTCGTCCGAATGCATCCCCTCCCACGATCGATCTTCTGCCCCGTTAACAGCAATGAAGATTTGAACATCCGACGGCGATCGTAAAAATCATGGTACATATTCACGACGATCGTAAAACGAACTTTCATGCCAGAAAAGTGCAATACTAAGTACCTCTTCTCGGCGCTCAACCACAGTGGAATCTTCTATCGCGGCCCCGACAGGCAGGCAATCGCTGGATTCCAATGAATCCTTTACCTTGCCATTTGAAACGCCTGTTGAGTATTCACAATTCTTCTTCAATCTGCGGAACGCTGTACCCTGCAGCAGAGTTCGCGCGAACCAGTATTACGGGGAATTAATCTATTGTGTCTCTGTGTGACGTGTGATCGCTGCCATTCCGGGAAACGTAATTTCAGTGCGCGCGCAAGAGACTGTCGCCGTTCATTTCTCGTGCTTCGTATAAATGACGTAAGAGGATTTAGAAAGAAGACTAAAGAGATAACGAGTTTATTCTGGCCGTCGTTTCGAGGACGCTTACACGGGAATTAAGTTGTCTGTTGCCCTCGTGCGAGCGCAGACGTCGATGGAGGGAACGGTCGATATGCAGTAGGGAGCTGTTAATCTTTGTTGACGGATTTTCAAATGCATTTATACATGAATTCGGTGAGCGTTGAATGGGGGCCGTTCTGTGTTTGACGCAGTGTCACTGGGTCACTGGACCCTTTAATCTGGTAATGGAGGCGACCATTTAAATGGGAATAAGCCTTTTCATAAGCTGGAGTTGCGAATTTTTTAATGCCGCAGTTTTTCGCACATTTTATGTTAGAAAATAAACACTGGGTAAAGGGTTCCTAACGAATGATTTAGGTTGTGCAAATATTTAGGTTGTGCAGTAATTGCTTCTTTTATTTTTAGTGTAATTAATTGTGAATAGATATGTTTTGGAAATTAAGGGTTTGATCAGTTATCTTCCCTGGGAAAGATACGATCCACGAAGTGTTAATACTGTTAAAAATCACAGGTTTGGGAAGTCTCTTAAAATAATGGAAAGAGGGATGAAGGAAGAGGTTGGAACGTGGAAATGAATTTTATCTGTATTTAATTTACAATAAGAGGAATTTAATAAAAATCTAACATTTGCGTTAAAATTGTTTTTCAACGATGATTGGTTTTGTATCGAGAAATATTTAACAAGGATACGATTGGGGTTATGAAATAATATTCAAAACATTCATAACAACCACATACACTCCAACACATCTCCAACAGTTGTTACAAACAAGGAACCATAGAATACTTCAATTCTGCACACACCAGAATTTCAATTACCCAGAACATACTATCTAATTACCATTACCATTAGTCGTAAAAGAAAATCAAGCAACAAAAATAAATTATTTCTTACATAATAATAAACGCAATTTAAAATACGTAAGTACTTTAAAACGAATATCTAACTATTTAAGCACTTTTCCCATTCATTTCTCGAACATTACGCAATGTGTACATAATCTTTATACCTTTCACATTAAAGTGTAATAGCTCCGCTACTCAATATCCTATTTCCCATCACCATCGATTCAGTCCTATCTTAATTTTGGCTCGAGTACAGAGTACCTATGCGAGGAAATCCAAAACTTTCAGTTTAACTATTCAATTTGAGGTGGGTTAAATTAAACGGGCGTCCAGGTAGAGAAACACGCTAACATATACTGGCCGTGGAAAAGCGAAGCATTACGATTTCACGTAGCCGCTGAACCTGCATCTCCCTAGTGACCTAGTGCACTGAACACTTCTCCTGCATTACGCTGCAGCCATTCGTCGACTCCTGGTTGCCTCAATTCAGTCTCGCACATTTTTGGATATGCAATAGCGAGGATTCTCGGTTCTTTTCTCGGGTACAATAAAAAATGATGCAATTTTGTAATAGAATACTTAAAGCAAATATAAAAATATTAATTTTTATATTATACCTATAACACAACGGTTACGAAAACCTACCAATGTTCCCCCAGTTTACAGTACATATAGAATCGGTCGAAATGGACCTCATATTCGCCAGAGGGGTTCCTTCAGTATTTGGTCTTCGTGCACGAGCATGGATTTCCCAGATGTTATTTAACGCGCAATCGTTCGATTGCGCAATTCATTCTTGGAAGCGTTCTCTATTCTACTCTCTTGACAGACATTTACTTATCTCGCGATAATATTTTATCTGGATTCCTCATTTAGTCGAGAGGGAAATGAATAATGAGACTGTTGGGTGGTCGGGAGGCACTTCAAGTGAAATTATTTTCCAATTATTCTGTTTTTATACTTGGGAAGTACCGTTTCCTGTTTCCTGTAGCCTGGAGTGTGAAGCGCGCTAAGCAGAAGTTAAACGTTAATGAGAAAAAAATAACTAAAACGTGACTATAAAATGCAGCTGACAATCAGTGCCCCCAGAATAAGGAGTTATGTATTCTTTATCGCGAAACGAATTGAAAATGTCCAACAAAGTCATTTCGTTGAAAACACCTGTAATTGATCATGAAACCACAGTCGTTTTTCACGTGAACTTCCTGTCGATGAATATCGTATTTATTGTGTTCAGAGAAATAATTCAACGCATTTATATCTGCTAATTTTACCTTGTGAAACACATGAGCGAATTCAGTGGTTTCGTGGAAGAGCAGGAGGAACACTATCAATGATTTCTCGCTCAACGGGGTGAGTTAATAGCTCGTGAAGGTATATTAAATTACTCTGATAAACATGATGCAATGTGTATTCAGCAGAAATATTTTAATAGTCGCGTGAGCCTTCACTGAGTTTTTCCTAACACAACAAATTTAGAAATTCAAGTTTTCCTGGAGGGACATCTATGCAAAAGAGATATTCCATAACTTTGTCTTATTCCTCGACAAGGAAACGTCTGAGACTCGAACTACAAATCCGTGCTCAAGTGTGTTGAAATTCTTGAAAGATGTTAAAATTTTCCATTTAATTTGATTTAAATTTAATCTACGTCTATCTTTGTTTTTATGTAAATTAAAGTGGTTGCTAATGGCCCAAATGGCTTGATGCAACCTTAAACCTAAAAAGAAAGAATCATCCGTTGCTCGTCTCTGTTACAGATTCCACAACATTCATTAACACTACGCCAGTCAGCAACGTCATACATACCAATTTTCTCTAAAAGTCCTTATCTTCCAGCACCGATTATGGTTCTAATTATTTCACAGAATACACACGTGCCTATCGTTAAATTATTCTTCAAAATAACGTTTATACTAATTCCCCAAAATACTTGGCTAAAGTAGTAGCAGAGAAACTTGTTTACCTCGTGGCAGAATGGAGCACATCGTACTTCCTCGCAACAGCTGATCGCGTTTATAAAGAGCGCGTTCGTTCTAAGGTCAAAGAATGCAGTAATTACGTGACTGCACAGAATTATCGCGGCACACTTGCGTTATTACACAACTTGGAGGTAATGGTCTTCGTTCTGTAGAACCTACAATAGAATATCATTTCAGCGTCGACTTAATTTTAAAGCTAAAGCGACGCCCATTGACGTAACCGAAACGGCGTTTATCGCGTCATCATTGAAAAGATTTTACTGTGCCAGGGCTTGACCGAGCTTTGTTTCCACGTTCTCGATTATCGGTGGCGTTCGCGAGGTCTAAAAGAAACCTGGACAACTCCATTTTAAGACGTACCTATTGTAACGAGCGTCTGTTTTCGACACGTGACAGGTGACATTTTGCGGGGACATGGAAAACAGGCATAAATAAAATGGACCCTTTTTCCATTGGCGCGATATTTGGTAGATTATATTTTGCTTATTTCCTTGATGTTTTTTTTTCCAATAACATCGCTGATTTAAGGCAAATATTGGCGCTTGTAACTTAAAAGAATACGTTTATATTGAAGTTGCGATAGAAGCTATAAGAACGGCGATAAAAGCTGCTCAAAAATATCTGTCTTTGGTGTGTTTATAGTGGAACTCTGATAATAGTAGGTACCGTAAAAAAATCTGCATTAAATCTGGATCCACGGACTTGTATTTTAAATAGGTGTCTTTGGATTATGGAATAGCTGAGGATTTAATTGAATATTATCTAGAAGATTTCATTTGGCATGGTAAAGGTATTAATAGAGACTGGTGTCCAGGTTTGGAACGTTTCATTGTATTATGTAGGAGAAATTTGAAAGTGTAATACTTCAACGTTCCCAGTTAATCGAGCAACAGAAACTTGGACTTTAGTACTCGATTCATTTAAGCGTGTCGGGTCTGAGCTTCCAAATAACTTGAAAGATAACTACTTAGGAAAAGGAAGAATTGATTGCGCGGTTTCTTGAATTGGAGTTAGATCTATATTTATTACGTGTAATACTTTACGACTGTTATAACTAATCTAATTATTGAAGCAACAATGAAGACTATTCAAAAACAACATTCCAAGTTCACAACATGGTACCCACGTACTTTGCCAAGCACATAAATTGTGTTTCCCCCCTATTCCATCGCAAATTAAAGGAAACATTAAGTATTATAACATAAAAAACAATCATTGGAAGAAAGCTTATCCGAAATATTCCTAGCTCGGGCAGAGCATAAATTCGCCCACGCGTTTACACCACATTGCTTCTACTCCACCGTGAATTAAACAAGAGAACAAGTATGGAATGCTTTGACTATCTAATATTACAAGACAAGGGAACGTGAATCAAAAGAAACAGGATACCGGAGGTTAATAACAGCGCACTTTTTTACCTTCGAACCGCAATTTTTACACGCTTTCCATTATAAATCTCCCTTTTCTCCTTTATTTGCACTTCAAGGACGTATACTAATAACTTGAATTATAAAGAGAAAAAGTCGCTTGCAAGATCTACTAAAACGAGATTGAAAGCACTCCTTACTCCTTTGTGCTGCTCTAGTTTTCAGCTCTGACTGTTTCAATCGAATTGTCAACTTTCCCAACAAAATTGCTTCGCAAAGCAAACGTTTCTCGAGCAAAAGTTATTCTAAATATACCCAGCACGGTACCGAACAGAGATGGGATTTAGTTAAAATTTAACTTAAATTTATACTAATTTTAAATAAACCTCTATTCGCTAATATTTAATCAACTAAAAATTTATCCGATTACCTAAGCTTGTAGTCAAATAAGAATTTATTCAGATAACGTAAATAATTTTTATTTGAACAATTATTTACTGGTTGTACAAATCGTGGGAGCATATTTTTACAAAATTAAGAGGAAACGAAAACTATGAAGAGTTATTCGTTCCGTTATTAGAATAACTTTGTAATAGATAGTTAAATAAATTATTCAAATGACTGGATATAATAATATGTTACAAACTATATCAGTTGATGCGACAATAATAATAATAAATAATAATAAATATGTTATACCAACGAATTATTATAAATAGAATTTATTCATACAGTTATCTTAGATAAATATGTATTCGAAACAATTTGAATAATGGCCCCTTCTGGTACAGAGCCACGTCGGGAATACCGGCGCGTGTTCTCATGTGATTATACGCGTCGTCTCTCGTTTCCCCGCAATTGACAAGGCCTCACGCCTCGCCTCTCATCGTTAGGAAGATCCAGCCAACCCCAAAACATATTTTTGTCCCTCGTGGAAATTACACGCCCGTGGCGAGCGTAAAAATAAAATCCTGGCCCCTCGTTGACGTGGGTTGACGACTGCTGGTATCGGGCAGATCGATAATACTTGTCGGCCCTCCTGTTGGTCCAGCCTTCAGCTTTTGCGACGCTGCGCGTGGGCGTCCGGGTACCCACCACCCCGCGCCCGGCCACCCCTGCGTGGGCGTAGAACCGGTGGAAAGGATACGGTGAATTCCTCCGGACGTATTCAAGTGGCATGCTAACTTGATACCCTTCTAGGTCAAACTCGCGAAACTGTTCGTTGCGTCGAGGCAGAGATCTTACAAAACCATAGATGGTTCCTTGTGGGCATTTCCCTCGATCTTTTGCGGACCGTTTCAATTCCCTTGACTCTTGCACAGCATTGGATTTATTACGAAACCTACTTGCCATTTAAAATTCAGGAATAAAAAAATCTTGCGAGTTTACGTGAAACTATATCATCCACCTTGTTCCTCCACAAATTCGCAAAATTTCAGGGTTAACTAATTAGGAACTTAGCTTCTACAGTCGATGTACGGTATACTGCATGGAATTACGATTTTGTCACACGTGATACGTGCCCTTGGAGTTTCTTTATAAGAACTTTCTCCGCCTGCAGAGATGATAAATCACTTAATAAGCTAGAGAGATAGCATTTGGTCTAGCAGCATGACGTCATCGACTGATATCTGCGTGCAAGTTTTTCTCGATAACCGCGCTTGATAAGGCTGACGCGTGGCGTGCAGCTCGCCGCGGACTACGCGTCACCGTTCTCCATCGTTTCCGACTGGGTCGCACTCGCGAAACGTCGCCCACCTTCGTAAGTTACAATTAGGGTGTGCGCCCCCATCTGCTCGATTTCCTAATCTGCCTACGCCCAAACGCGCACCCGCGCACCTTCTTTAATTTACGAGTTCACCGTGTCCCTCCCACTGTACGCGGGAGTATAACCTTACCACCACTGGCGTGTTCATTCAGAGACGCCCACGCGTTCCTCGGCATGACGTCATAGAAAGTACTGGAGCAGTCGACACGGCCCGCGGAGAGGGAGGCGCGCGCGGGCGGATCTGGGGCAACGCGCTTCTCTCAAGTGGCCGGTTGATCAAACTTCAACGTCGTGATCGCGTTGCAAGTGCTACTTATGGAAAAATTGCTGAAGATGGGGTGCCTCGCCGAACGTATATTTGTAATAAATGATTAGAACAAAGCGTGACCATGGGAGGATATTCGCGAAGCTGTTAGATAGGTTCAGTTTAATATCTTCGGAGTGTCTATAAGGGTCGAAGATACATAGAAGTATGTAGCATGAATTTTTATATTAATATTAAAACTAATATTACCAGTACACTGCTAATATGACGACAGTATTACACTTTAAGACTCTCAATCCTTTTTCACCCGTGGCTCCCTTTTGAGTTTAATCTTTTTCTGCGCCACCCCATCCATAATAGTTGCTTAAGGTAAAGAGAGTTGAAGAAATAAATATTAAAAAATGCACCGTTTGTTTTACAATTACGAAAAAGATTTTTAATCAAAATAATTATTGTAAATTTCATACGTACTTATATATATTCGTTTTTAAAAACAAAATATGTAATAAATTCACGTTCTCTTTATTCTGTGTGATCCTTGTGCCTTATGCACCGTTCTATGAAGTAAATCTGGTAAGAGAGTGAATGGACTCTCTCGCATTTCCTCGAGCCTTCTGGATCATTCTGTGTGACTTGTGCGGCCGCGTTACGGATTTACTAACGGGGTAACGTTTTATTGATCCTATTACGGAGACATTACTACGATTAGTAAGCACCATTCGTGACATAATGTGTAGCAATGTGTACATTCTAACGTTAAAGCAAATGAGGAATTCGAAGCGGGGCGAATCTAGAACAACCTGGAAGTATCATAGAACATCCAGATTCTTCGTCACCCCAGCCAAGAGTAGGCACTTTCTACCACTGTTGTTAATAGCAGAACAATTAGGCCTTAGTACTTCGGCAGCCGCTGTCACTATTTCTTATTTGTCACCAACAAAACTATAGTATTCAAAGATTCATATCCTATTTACGATACACTGCTTGGATGATTTTAAAATACCAATGCATAATTTGGAAATTTGGAAAAGATTGATAGTGAACGTAAGTTTGCCCCGAAATCGCAACCATCAGTTTAAACAAAATAATCAACAGACAACTGTTGCCATTACTTTACCGAAATCTAATTAGATTTAGCAAACGACAGCTAAGGAAAGATCCCGAAATTCAAATATTCCTCCTGATTACCACGCAAATTTTGTTTGCTGCTCAAATTCACTCTAAGGTGGTGAAATTAACCCCTGAAAATTTAGCTATTTCCCAATTTTATTCTGTAACTCGCAATCTGTAGTAGATAGAAAAAAGTTTTCAGACAAAAGTTACTTCTTTTAATTAGATCTAGCAAATGGTAAAGACTTTATCAATTATTTAAACAGTTAGAAAAAGGTTATAAACAAAAATATTAATACTGTTTTCTAAAATTCTTTATTCCATGTGAAATCTGAATTGGTGGTTTAAATACTGACGAAACAGCATAATCCATTCTTTTCCATACAAATTCAACCTCGTCAACCCCCTTAGAATGAATTTGAGTAGCAAACAAAAATCGCGTTATAATCACGAGGAAATCCCCTACATATTCACAAAGCTTCAGAATTTTTGGAATTTCCGATCCCGGGATATTCCCTTGTCAATGAAAGATTTCAAATTGCACGATGCAATCCCTAACTCCTCTGAAATCCTCCTCGTAGTTCATTTTTTTTTTTTTTGAAGCCTCTAGTATCTCTGAATCGTAGTAGCAAAGTCGATAGTAGTGGTGGTTCCGCGCTATCCTCCAGCTGCACTCGCGACGCCACTACTGCTGATGGTGCTGTCGCCGCTACCGCTGCCCGCCACCAGCCCGCTTGATTCGCCTTTCACTCCGCTGGCTTCAGTTCGCTGGTGCCTCTCATCAGCTGCGGATCTATCGGTCGCGACGGAGCGAGAGCCCCCGAGGTCGTTATCTGCGCAGACACTGCGAGTACTCATTCTCGCGCTTGCTCCGCATTGCCAGAGCCTCCCTGGTGAAACACTGCCGATTATCCACTGGGATATACGCCCCATCGTTCGCAGCACGCTCGGGCACACCTAGAACCTACCCACGAGTGGGCTGGTCGCGTCAGCTCGAAGAGGCAACCCAGCTGTGATACATTGGACCACCGAATATCGAGCACTCGACCGCGTCGAGTGATTTCTTCATGGTAAGCCGCGATTGGGCTTCGTTAACGTCGCGGATTGATTTCTGAACACTGCTGGGGAACGCGCGGCGGACGCTTGCTCCACAGGTGGCGGCAGGTCGTTCTCTCGTTCGTCTCTCTGTTTTTCTTCGATCGTCCCGTGATTGCTGCTGGGGAAACGGAGTGTGTTCGGGACGAGTGAAAGTTTTCCCCGTTGGTCACTTCGGGCGACTTTTGCCGTAGTGGATCGCGCTAGGTGGACGGTCTACCGGGTTGTTTCTCGTGGTCAGCGGGGCTGATTGCGTTGGTACAACATCGAACGTCGCGATTCTATCGAATTTTTCGGCCCAATTGTGTTCGGTTCACGTGTCAGTGGAGAACGGTATGAAGTGAATGACAAGTGCGACGCAACGGGCCGTAATTAACTGTGTGGCTATTCACTAATGAAGTTACCACGATTAGGTGCTATCGTTCCCAAGAGAGTTGTAATTGAATGGCTAGTTAGAGTGCTAAATGTTCTTTCGAACGTCTTCTTCTGCCGTTAGGAATTTCACGCCGACGAATCAGTGTCGAGGATTTGATTGGTATTAAGTCCTTGCCTCATGACGAGTCGCACTCGTTCGCGCAGATTGCGCTCCTTGTGTTGGACGCCGCGGCTGAATTTAACAAAACAAAAAGCAGGCGATTGAATCACTCTCGAGCAATAAATTTATTAAACAAAATAATCATCAGCAGACGAGCGTGCTGCCATTACTTTAGCAGAGGCTTGGTTTCTAACGATTCGAGAATAGTAATTAAGTAATCTATCGCAGTTTCTCTCTCGCATCAATGGAAGCTTTAGAAAAATCGTTAAATAGAGGGTTAAGTCGCTTACTCGCCACGGTCAGTATCGTGACTTCGTCGTATCGATAACAGTAACGACGCCCGCTGTCTCGTAATCGCCGCGTTATCAGCTAATGAAGTAACGATAATTAAGGCTTATCGTGTCCGTGTGCGTTCATCCGAATCCAGTTTCTCGCGCTATCGAATTCGTTCAACATCAGCAGCCAGTCATCAAGGCCCCTATTAACGTTGACATATTCGTTGAATTAAATATTTCACTTCATCCGTGATCTTGCATAATTCATTTCCACGGTGAGTCAATTTTTCTACGCTATCAAGTTCCGAAAAGGAAATGTGTTAAATTAAAAGTCTTTTATTGTTATTGTTTGTCAGCAAAGTTTCTTTCGTGGAACCAGTGACATTTCGTGATCAGTGTCCATTCCGGGGGCGTGCGTTTTTAAGGAAATCTCTGAAATGATAGGCTTAACGAAGCGTCGTGAAAGCTGTTCGCGAAGGTTGAAACGATTTCGTTTCCTCGAAGGAGCGCGAACGTTCGAGCAGTTTACTACAACGCTTCGCTCAGCGAATCCATAGAATAGCGGTGAGAAGTTCGAGCATGTTGCAGAGTGTTCGCGAACGTGCACACTACCCGGATGTAACCTCGTGGCATTTCTAAATACGTGCTCGGTAGATTCGGTTAACTGGCGTGATATTTTTTATAGAAGAAGTACGCTTTTGGTTCTGGGATGGGGCACCCTCGTCTCTTCCATACCATAACCAGATACTTAGGAAACATAGTCTCTGTTCTTTGGAAACATACATATAGTAACACGCGTTACTGTAAAATTTAGAAAACCAATGAATCCTAAAATAAGTAAATTTTAAGATTCGCTGATCTTAGGACTTTCATTTTTTATTTGTATTATATTTATTATTTTGATATGCGGGAAACCCTTTGATAAAAAGAGAATAGAGAAAACAGTAGGGGGCTAATACATAGAAGGAGAAAAATTGTACCTAGCTAGGAAATAAGCAAAAGAAATGCATTGAAAGTACTTAGAAAATAACATATTCCTGCACCAGTTACTTGCTATTTTCAAAGTCTCAGTTTAAATAATAACGTGTAAAAAAAATATGGATCAAAACCTCTAGCGCCCTATAGTGTCTTCCTTCGAGTGACGAGCCCAGGGATGAATTCAGCACTTGAGCACACTTTTTGGGTGTTAATATTTCAAGACTTAGTGCTGTGTCTAAATGTGACTAAACACATGTGGCTTTGTATATAATACATAACGAAAACTACATTTGATGGTTCGACCTTTCAGCGATATCGCATTACATATCAATTAAGTGGGTCCCAAGTTAATTACCATACCTCTGAAAGACCCAGGACACTTTGGGCACCTCGACTTACGCGTAAACGTCCTACGACGTGGGGGTTTGGTGATAACTGATCATTGCGCTGTCGAGTGTCCCTTGTCTGTCATGTTCGTACTTATTCTACTGTGAATCGGGGGAAAATGGTTCGATGAAACGAGTCTATGTGTATAATTAATAAATTAATACTCGTGGTATCGGTGGTTGTAGTGTTCGACAACAATTTTGTGTAGGTAAGCGTAATTTGTAACAATGATGGTACTCGAGAGCAAGAACTATTGTCATTTTACCTTCTGCTCCAATTGCCACGTCCCACGCTCACGTTTCTCTAATGACCGTGATCGATTGTTTAGAACAATTAAACGATCCTATATGACTTTATTACTGGGTGAGATGGTCGATACTTTACTGCTTCGTTACGTAACGCAGTTCCGTGTCTTCGGTGCCTCATAGTTGCCTCATTTTCTGCAGCCGATTGGCCATCCTCTAATTGTTTCAATCGAGAAATGGTGGATTTGGAATTCCATGGGACAGTATCCTTAAACCTCTGCGTTATACAAGCTACAATAACTTGATAGAAAGGAAAAGAAGTGGAAGAATGAGTAAACTTGCATAGTGTGTAAAATATCTAGATTTGAAAATTGAGTTGCAAGTGAGAAAGAGAATATAAAGAGAGAGAGAGAGAGAGAGCACTGTGGGGACATGGAATATAGTCATAGTTTATCATACCACACGGTTTATTAAAAATGAAAGTGATTCCCTACAGTAAAGTGTACTTTTATAGAATTTATGGAGCATGGAATTGGCACGATTAATAACATATCCCGTTTCATTCCTGTTGCAGTGTGGCTCCCTGGAGATCGGCGAGGAACGCCAGCGTCGGGTCGCTATGATGGAGTCCCTCTGCCAGGTGAACGGCACCAAGACCAATGGCGGCAACGGAGGCAACGAGACCAACACCACCACCAGCAATAACAACCCGGAGTGCCCTGATCCCCAGCAGAGGCTGGCAGTGCTGAGCTTCGAGCAGGTCCGTCGTTTGAACGACGTGATGAACGAGGTGGTATGCATCCACGGTAGAGGAAACTTCCCCACCCTCGAGGTCCGACTGAGGGACCTGGTGACTGTGGTGCGCAGCAAACTGGAGACTGACCCGAGCAACGGCGGCGCCGGTATGAGGGTACGCGACATCCGGCTGAACGGTGGCGCCGCCTCTCACGTCCTGGCAACCGAGTCGCAGCCGTACAACGACCTGGACCTGATCTTCGCCGTGGAGCTGTCGAGCGGGCGAAACTACGACAAGGTGAAGGCCGCGGTGCTCGGCTCGCTGTTCGACCTGCTGCCCGAAGGTGTCAGCCGCAAACGCATCACCACGTGCAGCCTGAAAGAGGCGTACGTGAGCAAGATGGTGAAAGTGAACAATGACGGGGACCGATGGTCCCTCATCTCCCTGGGCAACTCCCGCGGCCACAGGAACGTCGAGCTGAAGTTCGTGGACACTATGAGGCGACAGTTCGAGTTCTCCGTAGACTCGTTCCAGATCGTGCTCGACTCCCTTCTTCTGTTCTACGAGTGCAGCAAGCTACCGATCGGCGAGAACTTCTACCCGACTGTGGTGGGCGAGTCCGTGTACGGTGACTTTCAAGAGGCGCTGTATCATCTCCACAAGAAGCTGATCTCGACGAGGCATCCGGAGGAGATCCGCGGCGGCGGGCTGCTCAAGTACTGCAACCTCCTCGTCAAGATGTACAAACCCTCCCAGCCCGATTACATAAAGACCCTCGAGCGGTACATGTGCTCGAGATTCTTCATCGACTTCCCGGACATCAGCCAGCAGCGGGCCAAGCTCGAGAACTACCTGTGGAATCATTTCGTCGGCCCCGAGGAGGAGGCCCTAAAGTACCAGTACCTGATGCTGCTCCATAGCGTGGTGGAGGAGTCCACCGTCTGCCTGATGGGCCACGAGAGACGGCAGTCCCTCGCCCTCATCGAGAACCTCGCCTACCAGGTATTCTGTCAGGAGCAGCAGCAACGGCTGACGAACCATCAACAGGCGCCGCCCGGCCCGCCCGCCACCTACGTTTACGCGAACGGCTACTACTACGCTCCCGTGATACCCACCGCGTGCTACACGTGCACCTGCAACTCGTGGATGGCATGCTCGTCGTGATGCGACATCGACACCAACACCATCGTCGCCACTAGCACCGCCATCACCACCGCTACGACCATCAACAGCACGGTCACCGACGTCTGCTGCACCTACACCGTCCCCGCCAGCGACACCGGGACTATCAACACCTGGACCATCGGCCGAGGAGGCCCGTGCCCCCGATCCAGCCACGCTCCACGCAATCCCGCTCGTCGTGGCACCTGTGCACGCGAGGATGTCGAGGACCACGCGTGTCGCGATTCATCGATCGTTCGTCGCTGCCGGCCGAGCGACCAGTGCCTGCTCCTCAGTTGACGCTTCGACCCGTCCGACACCGTGCACAGGACGGTCCACATTGTGACGTAGACGAGGAAAACTCGTCGGAATGGAAGTGAAGGAGCCAAGGTCAAGCACGACAGAGAGGGATCGCGCGGGAGGTGGGCGCCTGTCGTTGAAACGGGTCGGTGACAGTGATCAGATTGAGGAATACTGAAAGCCCAGGGAAAAGGGGAGGTCTGTGGGGGCGGACGGAGACAGGAGGGACGCGAATCTCGTCGATCGCTGCCTCTTCTTTTAACCCTGGGCCCATGTTAGCTAGCTGGCGGTGGACGCACTCAGTTGTCACGGGGAGGACCAAACACGATGGTACTTGCTAGACGGTCGTAGGGGATCAACTGAGAGACTACAAGACTCCAAGCGAAACGAAATACAAAGTAACAATGTGTTGTGCCTAACATTCGAACCGGGGGAGGTAGAAAATGGAGCACTCACGCACACGCGTAGAATGGGGTTGCTCCGAGGAGAAGTACGGTGGTAAAGGACGCTCATCGGTGCGCGTCGCTAACGAGACAGACAACGTTGTTCGCGGGTAATGTAAGGGATATATTACTGTGCGCGTAAATCGAGCACGCTCGCAAGCTGCTCGAATGATGTTCGTTCCGAGTCATTCCGAATTGGAGTGGAAGGGAAGTGAAATCGACGGAAGACGACACAGCGGGCAACGACGGCGAAGAGCAGCGGACCGGAAGAGAAACGACGGCGGCGAGGGACGAGGGAAGTTTGAAGAGTAAACGATGGGATGACGAGCATCCCGACGGGGGGCACGGCTCGAGAAACCGACTGAAAGCACGAAACGTCTCGCGCAGCGTTCCGGTCGCCCCTTTTCTTTTCCAGAAACACACAAAACAAAAAACGTAAAAAAAAAGCGAAGCAGAGAAAGAAGAAGAAACGTTTCGAAAACGTGTACTAAGAGAAAGGTAGTGGTAAAGATTACAAAAAAAAAAATAAAAACAAACAAACATTAACGGGCGTGGCGTTTGCAACAAAAATATTATAAATATATATATATATATTTAAATATATAAATATATACATGTATAAAATCTATGTATAAATATTAATGTGTGGCTGTGAACACATTTCATTTAGATACTATCTAACGTGATAAGATCGAGATCGAGGATGAGCGGCGCGCGATCGTTGCGATACGGGGGAACGAGCTTTCGTCGGAGATGGAGGGGATCGGTGTGGGAGAACCTTTCTATTCGTTTCATTTATTTTCGCGGGAACCGGCGATGCGCGCCACGTGAACGCAAAGTCACACGGACGGACACTGAGCATAAGCTCGCGTGCCTCATGCGGAAGGGGCGAACGAGATCGCTTCCCAGGAAGCGAGCGTGCTTCTCGTTCGATCGCGGCGAGCGTGACGGCGAAGAGAAGGAACCGCGGTGGCGATTCTTCCTCCGTTTCGAATTTGTACAAGAGGAAGAATGCGAAAGAAGCGAGACCCGAGATTCATCAAGGGGCCGAGAAGCAACGCTTTCCCGCGTTTCTTCAGGGACCGGCTGAGCCATTACCATGAACGCGCGCCCGCGCGTATGTACGGGCGATCGAGTGATCCTTGCGGCGGCCCTAGTCTCTCGCGGCGGCGGCACACACCAGCGGCTTGCATAACTTTCTTTATTAGATTCCGTAATTATTTAATACCGCGGGCAAGCGAGAGTGTCCGCGGCGCGCTGCTCCAACCTGCGGTCGCCTCTGTACGTGCGCGCGTGCGCGCCTCTGCATCTCTCAGTGTGCCATGGTTCTTGCCGGTGTTGCGCATCGTCGCGTGTACGTGTACCTCCGTCTGTGCACGCGCGGAGGCAACACCAGAGACGCGGATCTCTGAGCGTTCGTCCGCCTGTGTGGTGCAAGTACGTCTGTGTGTAAGTGTGCGCGGAGTGGAGGTTGAGAGAAAGATGTGGGGGGGGGGGAGGGATGTGTGCGCGACTCGCGTCCCTCTATACGTGCGTGCCGTATCGACTGGTGACCCCGTTAGTTAGCACAGTCAGTCACTTTGCCTCGCTCGCTCGCTCGCTCATCGACTACTCTAGCAGGCCTCGCTCGCTCGCTCACTCTTCCTTTCAGTTGGCAAGCGAAAGTAAAGGCCTAATAAAAAGCCCGCAAACTGGTTTTTCTGGTATATCGCGTGTTAATGCTAAGGAGAGCCGGGGCGACTAGCGTGCACCTCAATCCGTCTATTCTCCGCTCTACTACCACCGCTGTTCTAACCACCACCGCTCCGCTCCTTCGCGTCACAATTGAATTTTCGACCGCCGATTCTTCCGTCGACTCCATCCCCTGACCAAGACGCTCGACTCCCGCGATGCTCTCGTTCCTTCCTGCAGAGAAAGGTTCTTCGTCGTCGAGTCGCGCTCGGCGGGAGGCACGTGTCTCCACAGAAGGACCCTTCTCCGAAGGACGAGGAGACTCGCCCACCGCGAAGACGACACGTTCTGATCAGCGTTACCAAGCATTCGGACGACTCGGGACGGAGCTTCTACGAGCACAACGTTCACCGAAGATATCCCATGAAATCGATCGAGGGCAGACGTGATCCTTCTTCGCGTCGAGTGGAATGCTTTCGAGCAAATACTCGAAGTGTCCTCTGTTGAAGCTCCGCCGGGTCTTCGATGCACTCGGATCAGTAGCGCGCGTTCAACCTCGAGATGACTCGGGTCGAAACTCTCGACTCCGGAACTTTAAAAGTAACCTTGCTCCCCGATCGAAAGCCTCGCTCAAAGGAAGCTCGAGCTTCAAGCTTTCGAGGCTTCAGCTGCAGCCCCGCGCGTCGCCTAAATTTCAAATTCCACGCGTTTTGCTAGCGGAGTGACACGAATCGGGGACCTCGACTCTCGCAACATTGTATAAGGTCGCGCGCTGCAGGCAAATTAGCCTCCCACGTTAGCCTGTGATAAAAAGGAGGCACGTGGATTTTCCACGTCGTTGAATTCAGTGGTCTCGGGATGCTACTCGAGGGCTAGAGCTGGAGCTTCGTTAGGCCCTGAGTCTCTCGCTCCAAGTGACTCTTGGAGCGATCGAGTTGGAGCTCCTGAGTTCCGAGTAGAATTTCACGAGTATAGGTTCGGTAGGTTTGGAACATCTAATTAGGGAATTCTATTTCACTTCGTGAATGCTTAGTAATTGGAGTAGCGTTTGAATGTTAAAAATCTAACTCACCCTTAGGGGATGATTAAGTTGCAATGGCGAAGGAAACGGGGAGTTAGGCGAAAGAGCTCTAGACGCCGTTAGATTAGCAAAGCTCCGTGGCCCTTCTGTGTGCACCATGAAGCTTAAGTTGGCTATAGTTGGAAGGAGACTTCCTCGAGAGTTCAAAGACATCAAAGACTGCAATTCTTAAACGCCGGACGCAACAAATCCGTCGAAGTATTCGCTCCGTGATTCGATCAGAGAAGAGTAGGTGGACTAGAATCAAAAGACAATTATCGAATTAGTCGTCTCGTCGATACGTTAATTCCTGAAAGCTTTAAATAGCGTCTTTACCATCGATCATTGTCATAATCTATCAATTTCCATCTAAATTACTGTTCGTTTTAACGTAGGTGACAGGATTACAATAGGTATACATATACATATATATATATATATAAACAAATATATTCGTTATATAAATTCAACGTGTGCGTGTAACCCTTTAACTGGGCACATCCGGTAAGCTCGCGTCTTTTATTATAAACATTTGTATTTTTACCGCAATCGTATCGTTAAATACCATTGATGAATTCGTGTAAACATTTTTTAACGATTTTTATAAACACATTGGAATGATCCAATCTGATCATTTTCAAGGCCATACTTTCTTCTAGAAAAAAAGAGAAAACGGAAAAAAAACTGGTTCACGATTAATCCCAGTTAAAGTGCATTATGAAACACTGTAGTTATCATTTTTTTCACAATTTTGGCATTATTGTCGTAATATTTTTATTCGCGTCGATTAACCTTTCTCACGTACCGAACTCGACTTTTGGAGGAAAGTGATCGATTTATTTCGCACCGAAAAAGGAAGCACCGTTATTTTTAAATACTACAGAAATGGAACAATATTTTATACAATTGTTCGCTCGTTAGGGCGCTTTTAGGTTAATCATTTTTAGATATGTGTTTTGAGAGATTGATCAACGGTATTAGAACCTTCAGTCGGCGCCTATTTTTTGCCAGAAAAAAGAAGAGAAAATAAGACAAAAAAAAATGTTCCACAATTTCGCGCGGCAGGATGATCGATCACGACGCAAACGGATCGATGGAACAATCGAGAGATCAGTCGTATGCTTATCACGGCGGATTTCTCTGTCGAAGATCGATGCGCATCGATCGTTCGTTCCCTAATTATGCTACCTCTCAAAACTTTATGAAAGAAAATCACAAAAGTTGCTTTCGCAGAATTAATACAGAACGTCCAACTTCACCACTATTTTCCCTATCTCTGATAATTTCCATGTTCGTGCCATTTTTCAAATTTACAAGAAACTCCAAACAATTTTAATTTTCCTGTACGTCTTATCACGAAAGTTTCCTCAATCTGCATTTGTCTATCGAAGTCCCAAGAAATGATGAATAAAAAATGATAATTCATCTCTTTCCTTCCCTTCCCTTCTTTCTTTATAATGGAAAATTAGACAGTAGCCCTAAAGTACCTCCTCCACCCCTCGTTCATCCTCCCCTAATCGAAGGCGCTAGGTACCTATAGTCAAAGCGTTTGATGACTAGTGTATCTTGACATCTCGATAAAAAAAATCTGCCCCTTGTTTCTCAAACGATCGTCGTTCCCGAGAAGTTTGAAACGCCCTGAAGCTGATTAAAACTGTTCCCACCTTTCTCTATCACCGCCTATTGCCTTCCCCTAGCATAGATTAATTCTCGATCGATTCGTGATCGGATCAGGCCACTCGAAGATGAATCCGTGGTACCAAAGACGCACAATTCCTTCGGTCGAATAACGCCTGATTACTCGATTGCCCTTGACCAGACACGCGATGACAATTAACATTGCTCACGATTCTCCGTGATTTCGACGAGCGACGTCTCGCGAGCCTCGCGATCCCGCAAATAGAAGAACCGATCTCCAAAATGAATTATCCGTGCAAAAAGGCAATCAGCTCCAACGGGAGCCTCCTTCCTCCCTTTCAAACTTCAAAAATCCCATCTCTTCTCCACGTTCAGTTCGAAAGGGAGAGTGCGCGAATGACGATCGACGCGAGTCACGGCGAGGAACGATCGAAGAAATCGGAGGGTCGCGGCAATATCGAGGGAAGGGCTCCGCCAGCTGCGACCTCGTCGCGCGCAAATACGTTCTATTGTAATTCCCGCGTTGTCATTGTAACGTCGAACGAGCGTGCAGTGTGATCGATGCTTTCGCGTGATCGTCGCGCGATTCAGGAGAGGCAGGACGAGGACGCCATTGTACGGGGCAGCGAGAGCGATGACTGTTTCTGTTTTGCGAATGCGGAAAAGGGGATGATGCGAGGGGAGTTCTGAGGGAGGGGGTTGGAAGGAGATACGCGAATTTAGAAAGCGTCGTTGATATTCAGCGGATCGTTAACCGCGGACGAATGCAGTTTCTTTTCTTTTTTATTATTATCATTATTATTATTATTATTATTAATCGTGTGTTCGGCCCGCGATGCTCGAGTTGGAACGTGAATAATAACCATACGCTCGGCACCACGGATGTTTTGTACGAGATGATACCGCCCGCGACACTGTACTCGCTCCGATGATTATAATGATTTTTATATTTGAAAAGAGAAAAGGAAATAAAATGCATTTACCTGACACAACACTATGGTTATTATTCAGGGGCTTGAATGACAGAGAGATGGACCGTCCCGGTCACGCGGGGAGGTTCGAGTTTTGCGAGGATCCGTAGCGCGGGGGTGATGATTGCGATTGTTGGCGGCAAGCGTAAGGAGGCAAAGAGAAACGAGCAAAGTAAAACGTGAAGGAAAGGAACAGAAAGAAATTGGGGCGTTGATATGTGGGTCGAGGGGAATTTCGCTTCTTCTCTTCAAATTCGCCGATGAAATTTTGTTCTTTAAAAAATCGGCGAGGGTTGTAAATTCACGCGTAGAGAATCGCAGAAATTCGACAGACCTTCAGTCTTCTCATCCAGGGCCTCTGTAACCCCCTCGACGCATCGCGAATTATTTATACCGCGAAGTTGATTTCGTAAATTCTCGAGTCAATTAATGAAGCATTTGCGATTCTCGGCGAACGACACGTGACTGAAATTTGTCCGAGATCAACTCTATTGTATATATCTGTTAATTGGAACGTTTGAGCCCCAGATGGGAGAAGGAAAATATGGAGAAACGCGGCGAAGCGACAGAAGATAACGCGAGCGTGAAAAGTGAAGACGAGAATGAAATCGCGAGGCGTCTCTCGCATCTCTCCTTTGTTTCTTTCGTTGGATAGTGTCGGAGCTCCTCTGTTCGCCTTTCGAAAGGGGTTCACCTTTCTCATTGTACAGTGAAAACGGGAACGACGAGACACAATTAGGATAAGAGTAACACACGCCCATTCTACTCATCGTATATCGCCATTCTATTTTAATACGGGAAAAGCGAGACTAATCACGAAACTATCTCTCTTATTAATACAGCGTAGCGCCTAACGGCACCCGCGAAGCGTGCTAATTACGCCGTTCGAGCTATTGAAAATCGAGGGCCGCCTGTCCGAAATGGGCAAGCCGGGGGCAAGCGCGTGAGAAAGAGCCGAGTACACCGCGCTTTTGTGAGTGTGCCGAGCCAGAGTTGGGTGAGAGTATCGAGAATTTGTCAGCGTGTTTTTGTCCCGATGTATGTGCATACGTTCACGCGGGTAACGATAAATATTCGGAGCTTTACCACCCCCTGGCAAAATATTGCTCTGTCTCGTAACTTTGACTTAATCGAGACAGCGATTCGGAAGTGGATCGAGGAGGAGCATAAATAAAGCTCGACGAGAGCGAGCGATTTCTGACACGACCGGGGGGGAGGTTAGTTACGTCCGCGTGGACGATTCGGATGGCAACTTGCCTTTCGATATCCAACGGTGAGGAGAACGTGCCGTATCTGTGCGAGAAGTGATATAGCGATTAATTAATCGTCGTTCTTTTTTCTTTTAAATAGACACAAGATAAGAATATGAATATCGATTCGCTTGTACGAACATTCAAGTGAAGGATTTAATAATAAAGATTATGATTTACACGTCTATAGTTTTCTTATTGCAGACTGCGCTGGGCGATACTGTTCTTCTGTGCTATATTATTACGCTGCGAGGGTGGGAGTAGCCCTGAAGTTGTAGTTGCCGAGAGAATTCATTCTCCCTCGGTTTACCTTGAGAAGTCCAAGTAACTTATATCCTTATGTTCATTGCAGTCTCTTTTATTTAACCTTTGCATCGCTCGCAGGGAGTGCAATCTTTGGTAGATCAAGTAAGCTGAAATCCTGTTACTCTTGCGACACCTGGCGGTTCGCACCACCGTTAGGGGCTGTTCTTAAATTGCGTAAGGGTAATTTTGGCGATATCTTACCCCCTCCATACCTCGGTATAAAAGTTCGTATGATTTTATATTCCAACACCCTTCACACTTCGAATTTTGTCAGTTATTGAAATTCTTTTGGAGGTTTATATAATTCAGTTAACTCGGTTTTGGAAAATGTCAAGTAAAATTACTTTTCTGAAGTGTTAATGACATCAAATTAATTTTCTGAAGCATAAGAATTTGTATTTATTGAAAATTAGGTTAAAAATTATTACGTAAGACGCTACCTGGCTCTTACCCTCCCCTGTAAGAAAACTATAAGAAATTCGCGACCCCCACCCCTCAAAGCGTTGCGTAATTTAAGGACGACCCCTAATACCTCGCCTGCCTCGCACAGACACAATGCATTAGTTCCTCGAGCACTGTCGTACTTAAATTTCGTCCAGCATTCGTCCGAAAATCGCGATCGATCGAAACACGTGGCGGAAATGAGAAGCGTCACTGTCCCGCGTCGAATCTCACCCAACTCTGCATTGTAAATAAAATTAAGCGACTCGTCGGAGAGCGTACACCTTTCATGGTCTAGATAATTGTTAGATGATTATGGTGATTAGTTGGATCGCGGTTGGAGAAGGTAGGAAGAACAAGAGGCACGGGATAGGGCGCGTTTAGGATAATTTTTGTGAGTGACGGGGGTGGCATGACATCGAAGAAGAAGCTTTCACGTGTGTATAGAAAATAGGGTGCGTAACTATTCGTACCGACCATGAGTTTCACATCACTCTCTTCATTTTAAAATGCACTATGTAGACAGATTTAATTGCTTATCGGGTGTACCTAATTGTGAGTAATTATCATATACTATGACTTTTAAAGGCTGATGGTAGAAAAAGATATAACTGTTATTTATAAGAAGAAGGTACCAGGAAAAGGCTGACAAAAATGATATCTAGAACAATTTAGGTCGTGGGTAGCAAATAGAGTTTGATCAACGTGCCGAAATAAAGCAAATGTTGATAACTATATCTCCTTTCACATACCAGTATACCTCGATGAGTATATGCAGGGTAAGTTCGCTTCATATAAAATGGATATTAAAACTAACGCTGATATTATTTCTTTTATCAGAATAGACCTAATCTGTTTAAAATTGTTTGGTGATTCAAAAAAATTAACTAGTATTTCCTTTAAGACAATATTTACTGAAAATCGGGTTGAAAACTAAAGTCATGACACCGAGATGACTGGAGAGATGCCCCAGATAATTATTCAAGAACAATAACAAAGAAGAAATCAAAGTTATTTATGAGTTAATACTACTAGAACCACAGTTTTATTAAAATTCAGTTACAGTTAAAATTTAATTACACTTAAATCTGATATTAATATTGTAACTCATTAAAAATATGTCAAACAAAAGAGAATTCAAAGCGAAGGAAATTACTTGAAATGGAACAGATGAAATTTATCCGGACTGGAGATATGCCCCAGATAATTATTCAAGAACAATAACAAAGAAGAAATCAAAGTTATTTATGAGTTAATACTACTAGAACCACAGTTTTATTAAAATTCAGTTACAGTTAAAATTTAATTACACTTAAATCTGATATTAATATTGTAACTCATTAAAAATATCTCAAACAAAAGAGAATTCAAAGCGAAGAAAATTACTTGAAATGGAACAGATGAAATTTATCCGAATGTTAGAAATATTATTAAAGTAAATTAAACTACAATCCTATTATTATTATTATTATTGAGGTATCTATTCTCAGCATAACTAGGACATCCCTCCTTTTTCGGGGTGAGATGTTTCACTCAATAGCTTTGAACGGAAGTAAAAGACACTTTGCTGCTGCTTGATAACGCGTTCCTCTAAACTTTCAGGCCTTCTGATAGGCTTTTTCACTATCGAGCAGTGTGTGCTAACTTTCTCGTAAACGCCGAGGGAATCCAGAAAAGAGAAAAGGTTGTTAGAATATGGATATGAATGGATATGGCTGAATTATGTTTTAGTAGACTGATGACTAGGTAATTGTAAAAGAATTCTATTTTACTTTTATGGAGATTGAAAGGCCCCTATCTCCAAAAAAAATTATGATTTTATCCAAACACTATATTTTTTGTGTACCTCTGCACTTAGCTCGTTTTTAGTAAACTACCTCTTCACTTTCCCGAAAAAGGAACCCCTCAAAACGTTTGCCACCTAGGCCTTTTTCCTTAAATCCGCCACTCACACAATGTATAATTTATTTAAATGAAAATCGATAATCTTAAATCATAATTCTGTTATAATATTACTTTGCTCGACGCCCTCAACACTAAAAAATCGTGGTCGCGAACGCTCCTCTGAATGAAAAAATGAATGAATCTTGCCACATTGTCTGCCAAATCACCATTTCACTCTTCAACAAATTCAAGCAGGATATTGAATCACGTGAACCCAACCATACAAACACCTCTACATGTTTTTCCTTTTACGTTCGCGTACTTACTTCTTTTGCTACCACGCATCAGAAGGCCAAACACTCTCTAGTACTATACTTACATACCATGTACGGAAAAGAATGGCGTTGCGACCAACAATCGACGCGAATATTCAGCACCAATCCCACGAATGCATACGCAATTCGCTTTGGCTGTAAAATCAAAGAGCGAAAAGGTCATCGAGCGACGAGACAGATCTATTTTAGACGGATGTGTAAGTGGACAATCGAATTATCGAGGGAAATGTAGCTGTGGTAGCTTATTGGAGGGACACTAACAAGGTTGCTGATCATCTACCCATAAACAAACGTTGCATCACTGTGGATTTCATCGCTGATAAGATGGCATAGTTGTGCAGCAAATGCGTAGTTCGTAGTTAACAATCAGAAATGGGCAAAATTTTTATTTAAATAAAAATTTGGAATAAGGAATACAAGTTAAAAACATTATGTGTCGAGTAAAGCTAACCCGGATTATTTACGCGAAACCCCAGATACCAGCCCAATCTTCCCATATATCTCCGGTACCTGTTTGCACAGATTTTAATTAAAATTAAGATTAATTGACGACACGCGGTTCTCTCGCTTCGAACGAGTCTAAAGGACGATTTCCAGAAGATGAAAAGAAGAAAGGAGGCAAAAGGAAAGCGGCACGAGGATGTAGACTTTGTTTCGCGATCTTTTTCTTGTTAACTTATTTTTCCATTGGCTTATCCTTTTTTTGCTGTATCATAAAATTCATCGAACAAACAGGAAACCACTCGATCCACATTGCGTCGCTTCCTTTCTGGAATGCAGCCTCCTGCCTACTAATATTCCTTTTTCCGAATATCATTTGCGATGTTCATGAAAATTTATGAACTACATAGTATACAAACACCGGTAAAAGTGTTGACTGTTTATTTGGAGACTTGTCGTCATTTTCAAAATAGTGAGTTGAACTGATTCTTCGCTAAATTGAATACTTATAAACTCAATGTGTGATATCAATGAGTATTTTGAAATATTAGTGAAATTGTGTATTTTCTGAAATTCAGCCTAATTACAGGGAGAAGAAAATTGAAAGAAATTCCTTACGTCGTAGTGAAACACCTACAGTTACTCACAAAAACATCCACCCACCCCTGCGTATAACATATTTTATTTATTTAATTAATGTGAAACTGAGGATTACCCATTATCAGAATTATCAAAATTATCCGTATAAACTTTGATTAATATATTTTTAGTTAGTACCATCTCCCAAAGAACATGCTGAAAGAATTTTTGCTAGAAGAATGGAACAAGATAAGCCGAAATTTGGCGGAAAATTAGTTGAAGCTATAATAATAAAATCGCAGGAAAATTAGAAGCATAGTAACTTATTGTAATCACGTTCGTATAAATTAAATATTGAATTTGGGCGAATATTTTCTGCACGATCTTTGCTACTTCCACGAATAATAATATATTTCGAAATAAACAGTGTGGGTACCACTTGTCAAGGTTCATATTAATGTGAATTAAAATTTTGAGTTCTTACTTTGAAGTCGACTGAATATTTAAAGTATGCGGACATATAGGGTGGACGGATACTTTTGTGAGTAACTGTCACACAAGTTTCCACCTACTCGTAGCGCTACAGATCCTGAATTGGGCGAATTTGGTTATACATAGACTAAGTAGGCTACAGCCTAGGTCGACAAATTTTAGGCGAAAGAAATTGAAAAGCTTTTAAGCGCAGAGGCTTGCAACAATTTTAAAAACAATTCACTTTTTTCTTGTAGCGAATTAGTAATAACTTATGTGTGAGTTGCCGTATTGAATTAATTTTAAAATTTTCCCGACTCTTTTAAATTAAACGATTTAGTGATATTTCGCAGAAAGGGCGACAGACGCTTGTTAACCTATTTTAGTTGCTGTGACAACCATCTACATAATTTGCGTTATTTCGCGGAACCCTCGGTGGTGCCAGATTCTCCCTCGATCTCTTGCACATAGAAAGCGACGAGCTTGGACTGTAAAGAAACGACGAAGCTAAGAATCAAAGAAATAAATTAACGACCCCCGAGGGGTTGATCGTTGAAAGGAGACGATGATTAACGAATCTTTCTCGGACGTTTGCGCGACGGAGTGAGCCAGCTAAACGAGAACAAATAGTTCCGATCTGGCGGAAGTTCCGTCCGTTTCCAATCGCTGCTCCACTGTGCAGTACGAGCCAGGCGCTCCTTCGAATGAGCTCCGTCTATGAGCGAAGACGAATTCATAGGTTCGTTGTGAAGGTACGAACTCGTGCGTGTTCATCGCGAACAAAAAGCGCAGTCTCTTCCTCTGTTCGGACGTGCAGCCTCGCCCTGAACGTTGCCTGTCGCACAATTCACCGGGAAATCGATCGAAACGTGGGTAACAGGTTGAACTACATGGAATGAAAGAAACTCGGACGAGTTTAAAATCATTGATGAATTGAGAATTGTTAGTCGACTATCACAGCGAAGACGGGGTCCGTTTTGATTCATAATATAATTTGAGGCATTGAGAACAAAACCGGACTAACGGACATTGAAGAAAAATTAATTGTTCCATTTTTATATGATTAGTAGAACCTATTTAGAGTAGGGTTGCCATCTGCCGGTTTTCGCCCAGAGACTTCGGGGTTTGAAGCAAATCTCCGGGCTCCAGTTTTACTGGAAAATCTCCGAGTTTTAGAAAAAAATAAGATAAGGAATTGTGGTATTATACAGTGGTATTAATTTTATATACAATAATAGTTATTAATTAAAAAATAGATACTTTTAAATTTCGAATTGTTTGAACTTGAAAGAATTGCACATTTGTTTCCGCATATTCAGGAAAGAACTTTTTTGCTTTTCCCATCTCGGGGTTTATACTTAAATCTTCGCGTTGAAATGTGACAAACTCCGGGATTTATATGGTGATAAGGCGACAACGCTGATTGGAAGGTGGGGCAGAGGTAGGCGCTTACCACCCCCTCCTTCCTTCGCACAGGCAAAACAAGATAATAAATAATTCATTCGTCCCGAAATTGAATTAATTTATTACAAAGTAAAAATAGATTAATTTATTAAATAATTCTGCATTATACGACCCCAATTATCTTGACTCCTAACCACGTACATAAATTCAAAATTCAGCTTCTCTATTTATTGCCCATCCCTGAATGAAATCCTACCTACGCCCCTGTTATTGCTACTAACTCAATTTCGCAAAAAATGTGGTTTAGGTCGTTTTTGTTCTCAATGCTTCATTTACGTAAATACACATCCTAGAATACGTACGTTGTGAAAGGTGAAACATTTTTTCATTCGATTCTGAGCTTTTCGTGTTACTAATAAATTGATATCTGGGGGTGGGTCAAAATAGACCCTGCGTCCTCCAGGAGAGGGGTAACGAATTCGCGATCTAGATACGAGCTCAGTATCGATCAGTCGACACTTAGTTAATTTAATTATTACAGTAGCAATGAGTGGATGCATTTATTTTTCGTGAAAATAAGTGCTCGAGGCCATTGTTAATATTTAGAACGAAGCGCTCGTACAAACTGTCTATTGTTTATGAAAAGTTCGTAACGATTTGTCATGTATTTTGCGAAAGACAAAGCGCTTTTATATTCAGACATGGATTTGCACTCGTTACTTCGACGTGCACAATAAGCGCGCGACCTTGGCGAATTAATCACTTCGAGATTGAATCTTTATGCGTACACGAGTTGGAGAGTGCAATGTGTTTCGTGTGAATAAAACGAGGAAAAAAGTGTGACATATATAAATAAGATATATTTTAGTATTTCGTATTTCCTGTTTGTCGTGAAAATGGAGATTCTAGATGTTCGACTTCCCGCGGCACTTTAACGCCATCGAATAATGAAAGCTCGATATAACGAATCCCCACGTAGCCCAGATACCGATGCAGAAGAAACGTGAACGAAATCTTCGATTAAAACTACCACGTGCCCCCTACAGAAACACCTTCTTCATTGATTTGGACGCAGACATTCGATGTAATTAAAGCGTGCCATGCAGAATAATTACACGATGCACTTTGGTATAAAATTTTCTGCGGAATATTATTTTTTCTCGCAACCGTATTGCTGCAAGAATTTGCGGGCAGCATACACGCGAAGAGTGATGAGTACGGAGCACGTTCTCCCGGGAAGTGTAATAAAAAGTTGCATTTTCGTTCGAATGGAATTCCAGCCACTAGAGCAGTGATGTAGAAATAGAATTATAAAATTTCAATCGCTTTTTCATCTGAAGCAACCTCTGACGAGGGTCATCGATTTATTCAAATCTGATTCGCGCTTTTATGGACGAGGTGTCTTTCTTACCATAAATCTGAATGCTGCAGTGTTACAATTTCCTGCTCCATTCAGAGGAAATCACGAATTCGTCGCGAAAAGGAGAAGGCGTAAAATTCGACCGAGGTCGACCGGAAGTCCGCGCGAGGACCATCGACGAATTCGAATTGTCAGTGGACTTGTCAGTCGCGCGCGACACTGAAAACGACGCTTCTCGACCGAGAAGAAAATTCCTTCGAGACTTTGAGTCGATCTTAATGACGTTTTCGAACGCACGTGGCAAAAAAGGGATGGAAAGGTGGTATGTTTGTGGAGAAAGATGAAGTGAAAATGTAAAGAGAGGAATAGGACAACGATGCACGCACACGAAGTGTATAAAAATCACAGTGTTTACTGTTAATCGACGATTCACTAGTAATAATAATTACGGCGATAATATTAACGTTGCATTACCCGTTTGTACATTAAAGAAAAAAATTTAAAAAAAAAAATGCGGAGAAGCTACACTGTATCTATAGTGTAAGTAACACGTGTGCGAGGGTGGAAGAGAAAGAGAGAACTGTCTATTTTGAACGATACTCGAAGGGTGCGTAAGTGGGCAGCGATGAATTTCTTTTTTTATTTCTCTGACTTGCCCATGGATATATCCCATATTCCCATATGTAAGAAATGTTATAAGGATTACCTATAAAACATGAAAATAAATATCATGTAAACCCTGAAGATATCTGTGTTTCAATGGTTCGTCCTGGATTCTTGATTTCCCTCCACTAATTGTAAGTAGTGTAACTGCCCGTTTCCGGGAATTTATTTGAAAAAAATTATAAGTTTATACTGCTCGGCTTCTGGCCTGCATTTTAAGATATGTTTGAAGTAGTACTTAAAATTTTTTGAGCTTTTTTATCACATATGTACAAATTCTGTGGCGCTAGCTTCTTCAAAACAATTATTTTCCGCCAAGCAATGGCGTGGGTACTGTTATAGCCATCTAAAATGGAAAAGCTCAGGTTTATTTTCTTTATTATGATTGGATGGAACCACGGACGAGTTTCTATCTAGTAAAAGATTAATTTTACAGACCGAAAATAGCTAAATTTTTAGTAAAAACCGAATATTTTTTTGAAAATGCTGTCATTTCTCAAATCTTTATTTTTAGGGGACCCCTGAAATAAACATTAGTTTTTCCATTTTAGATGACTATAACAAACCATCGCTCGACGGAGAAGAATTATTTTCAAGAAGCTTGCACCCCTGAGTATATCTATGTAAATATGCGATAAAAAAAGCTCAAACCATTCTGAGTGTTACTTCAAACATACCTTAATATACAGTAAAAACGCCAGATAGTATAAACTTATACTTTTTGTTAAATAAATTCCCGAAGGTGGCGTTGAAAACCGGGCAGTTACACTAGAGTAACTACCCTTAATGCTTATCATAAAATTTTTAAGATTTCTATCCTCGACCCTGCCACTCCGTTGGCAATCGAAATCACTTCTAATTGTAAATAAATTGTAAGTAAATCTCAAATTCATAGAGCACTTCCTTTCGAAGCTGCAAAAAAAATGTGAAAACAGTAACTTTCTTTTTCGAAAAGCTGTCCTAGTTATATTAGAATGTATCTTTAATCTAACGTCAAAGAAATCTGCCATTTTCTCCAGACTGCGACAAAGTAAAAAAGACCAGTGCAATGCCTATGCTTGTGAAGTATAACGTACCAGTATTCCGAGTCTTGGCAGGATTAAGCGCAAAGTGAACGTTCTGCTCGCTGAATGCTAAAGTTTCCACTGACGTTCAGCTGTCGTGTTAAATAAACGCAAATTGGATGTAATTAAAGTAGATAAGAATTTTCATACCCTTTTAACCAGAAGTGATAAGAATCGCGGTTGATTAGGTACATAATAATATTATTGTAGTCGGCACAGCGGTGCGCTCGTAAAAATGAAATATCATAACAATAATTATCCACGACATGCACCTGCGTGTTTTGTTGCATTGTCGCCACGTCTGACACTTTTTTTCCTAGCTATCACTATCTGTTGTTCATTCCTCTTCCTAGAAATGATAAAACGCATGATTTTTACATTTTATATAACTGAGAGTATCCGCAACAATGACGTACATACGAAAGGTTTAACGTTTCCAATCGCGGTGATAATAAAGGAACGTAATGTGTGACCATCTAATTGCATATTCATGAATAAAACGTGTCGACTGTATCTAATTTAGCCTACAAAGCGAGAAAAGTTCTTATCGTAATTGTTCCCAAGGCCACTTTGCGGAAAGACTTCGTTCGAGCAAAGTTTCGTTTTTCTACCTGTCTCGTTGTAGAATGTGTGCATGTGTGAGTACGGGTAACAGTAGAATGTCGAAAGACTGGGAAATGCACTACATTGCTGGGGCAAATAAAACATAGGGAGGTGAAGAAAAAGATTTATATCACTGAAAGTACTTAATCGTATTTTATCAATTTTGCAGCTGTTGGATCTGTTGAAATATAATAAAAAAAAATGTTGTAATGCGAAAGCCGGATTGTCTGAATTAATGGGCAAATACAATGTTCAAATTATATCAGGCGATTATATTTGAACACACAGAAATGTTATTCAGAAATGTGCAATATTATATTTATAAATCAAACATTGTAAATTTAATAATCTGCATCGTAGTACGTTTTCGTTTTTTACAAATAGTCATTTTGCGCTTCCAAGTTATATGTATTTTTTTAATGCCAGTATTTGCATAAAATTGCTCGAGATTTAAATTGTTTTTATACCTTTGAAAACTTCAGAATCTACAGATATATTTATTTTAAGAACATAGTTTCCTGTTTTATGGCACTTTTCATTCTTGTAACATGTTCCGTTATGTTCTTGCAATATTAACTTCGTGTAATTATCCTTTTTCTAATCGAATTAGTGTTTAAGTACTAAGATAACACTTTTCAAATGTTCAGTTAACTGGTGTTTAAATAAACGAGGTTCTATTGTCAGGGTAAGGGACATAAATGAAGCATTCAGCAATTTTGAAGCAAGATTTAAGCATTTAATGAAATAATATTTTCAAATAGTAGTTGATTTAAGCATTAAATGAAATAGTATTTTCAAACAGTATTTACTTATAGAAATATTTCAGGTTTTAGGAATAAATATTCCCAAATAAAATAAATAATTAATAAAGACTAAAAAATAATTTTTATATTTTAGTATTTTGCCTCAAACTATTTCAAATTTTACCAATATCCGTTTGCAACCGGACGTGTGTAGCTTCGAGCAGTCGGCACATATTATTCGGGCAGCAAGGAGAACGCGAACTGTCTCGAATATTATTTTGATAGCATGTCGAGACAAAAGTCAAAGTTTAAGTGCCGTGAGAGTGAAGTAAAGTTAAAGTTCGTACTCGTTAAAGTTCTTTGATACACAGACCAATTGGACTGCATACTGACATAACAGTTAACTCACGTTTCCCGTCCGTGAGTGCATTTGCTGTCGATATTTAAATAACGCCCACCGGAAGTTGGGTGCTTAAACTTTTGTTACTTATATCTCGAAAACGAATTTTTTTCTTCTTTTTAATTTGTTTCGCCATGGAGAATTTGTGAATTTAGGCTGGTCCTACAATTTTTGGATATTCTGGGAATATTATCGGAATATTGTTATGTGTAATACAAAGGGAAGTAATATGCTAAGTGGAAAGACTTTTTTTTAACATTCTTGAATTAACCTGTGTGCTGTAGAATTTTATTTAGTACTGTGCTCAATGATCCGTGACACTATAGTATTTAGAATTTAAATGAATGAACATTAGAAAGGCTTTACAAAAATTATTTCTTTCGTCATAAGTGGAACGACTTTATCTAAAAAAGAAGTGTATGAAATGTACATAGTTGTTATTTAGTTAAGATAGATTTTAACTACTTAGCAGGCATTAATGTACGGAACTCTAAGTGGTGGAAGACGATAAATTCACTAAGAAGATTTAGATTTAGATTTAGATTCAGTTTCTCACAATACATGTTCTCTAAACAATATATTCTGACAACACAGTCTGTGTTCAAATTAGGAAATAAAATCTATCTAGAATTTGTGCTTGAATAAAAGTAATTGGCTTCCCCTTCAGATTCGTTAGCATTACTGGCAATTTTTTAATAAATAGTAATAAAATTTGCACTCGAGTAACTCGATCTATATTGACTACAGGGTGTTGAGAAAAGGGTTTAGGAGTTTGGGGGCTCATAGTTCTCACCGAGAGGAGTAAAAAATGCTAAATCAACATAGGTCCTACAATCAACCCTTTCGATGTAAAATCTACTGTTGTGTTTACGAGCGTTCGATATCGTAACTTATAAGCACACACGTCTCTCTGCAACACACTGAACGTAAACCGAATAATCGGTTTGGAAGTGCATTAGTTCAAGGTTGTATGTCAACAGAAGATTATCACTAATATCAACAAAGATTACTTGATAGACGCAAACACAGCGCGGGTCTTCAATATTTATTCATAGTACGGTTAATGTTATTATCGCTGCGTTGTTAATTTCCGCCTACTATTCTAACGTGAAAGTGGCATATGTACACGCACATAGTTTACGAGTGGTCTTGCCAACGGTCATTAGCGATAATACAGCCTTGTATTCGAATGGAAGTAAAACACACCGAACAACTCTTGTAAATGTACAAAACAAACTTTTGTGGATTAATCGACAGGATTGGATTATAGGACCTATGTTGATTAAATATTGTTTACTTCTCTCGGTGCGTATTATGAGCCTCTAAGGTCTTAAAGCCTTCTTTTTAACAGACTGCATATACATTAAAGTATTTTAGATAGCATTAACAAAAATATGTCCCAGCATTTTCAAATAATAAATTATTTAAATAACTTAAGTTTAGATTATTCGCCGAATAAAGTTAATGCCTAACCCGGGTTAACTTTATTCGACACATGACGAATAATTTTTTCAACTTTTATTCGCTATTCAACATTTTTATTTAAATACAAATTTTGAAAGTATTAGAACAGCAAAGTAGTTTCTAGTATAATTGCTAGAAAAATTACTCCTATAATATATTTTCTCTGCATGAATTTTTATTTCCAATATTTGTCCTGTCTATAAACAAAGACAGGACTATAAACAATACAGAATATAAAACTACAAAAAGTATACGCACGTTACAATCTACTTAGTAGTTAATTCACTCCTAGGCAAAAGAACTTCCGTGCTCCGTGGAATAATTTCACAGAAATTTTATTTCTAATATCTTAAAACAAATGTTTTATGTGTGCTTTAATATTTTTTTACCAACCGTAACCAAGCGTAAAATAGTTATAAAACACACTTTTACTATATAATTTCATATCATTTATTCGGTTTATGCAACCCTGTTTCTGCATATATGTATAAGCAAGTTGGATATCATAAATAAAACTGCACGCGAAAGGAATAAACAGGAGCAATTTCTCTAATAGTGGAAAACATTTGTATATTAAACAGCGCGCTGTGGCAACAATTTCATTCAATAGTGTAAGTCATGGCGCACACCATGGAAGCCAGTTTTGCGGTACAAGGCGTTCCCAAAGAATCGCGCAAGGAAAACCTGTGCTTGTTTCTCGCCGGTTAACGAATTATGTAACGATAAACTTTATCAGAGCGAGTGAAATAACCTTTCGAGGTGGCCCGCGTAGCTGTAAGAAACTGGCAACGGGTTAAGCGCTCGCCGCTAGTAGCGAACGAATGTCACTTTATCATAAGCCGCTACCGTATCGCGCAGTTAAACTTGCTTCTCGAACTGGTAATTTGGAATTTAGATTGGCCAACGGTGCGGTCGCGGGCGCGCCATTCTCTGGCCGTCGTTGCGTAATTAATTTTGACCAGCTCACTTCAAATCGCCTTACAGGGGTACATTGCCAACCCGAAAATTCTGATTTCACTGAAACTTCGCGTGGGTGCAGAGCATGTTGGAGGATGCGAGGAGCATTTTTTTTCTAGGAAAATTCACTCTGAAGGGAATTCAGGAAGTAAAGTGAAATCAACCCTTAAAGTTATCAGGTTTTTTCGTTCTTTCTTTTTACTTTCTACTTCGCACCGCTACAAAGTTATATTAAAAAAAAAAAATGCGATAACTTTAAGGGCTGATTGCGCTCCTCCAGAGTGAATTTCTCCGGAAAAAATTGCTCCCCGTATACTCTGATGATATGCTCCACGTTCACACGACGTTTCGTTAAGATCAGAATTTTCGGGTTGGGAATATTTCCTTGGTAGTGATTTGTTTATTTTCTCCTTTAGTTGGTTTTGTCTTTGGATTGTTGTATGGGAAAGATTGATTATGTGAAGTAATCAGTCGTGTTAGGGTAATTGATCTTTTTTGGAAAATTGTATACATATTGATCCCAATTTATTCAAGGTCCCAAAAAGTAGATGATTTTCGTGATTTATTTTTTAATAGAAACAAACACTGTATAACTTGAATCTTTGTACAATGTTTTTATTAGTCTTTAAATGTAATATATACCGGTTTAAAAGAAATCATTACATTTAGTGACGGTGAGCACGATTTCGTCTTTCGTGTCCATCCGAAATGAGAAACAAATTTATTTTCATATTCAAAATGGTTTCTATTTTCGTCTAACCCAGACCTAATCCAGACCTAATGGTGAAATTGCGTCTGCTTTTATCACTCGTGTTATCTATTTTTTAATGCATTCCAAGTAGGGGTTATTATGAAAAACGAATGAGTAACATTGACATAATTACAGCATGCCCTAGTTAAAGTCGAGTAATTATTACTGATAAAACAAACTGAATGTTACTAACAAAAGAGTACTTCTTTTTGCCAGTTTCTCCAGGTTTTTTTCTATTATTCCAAATGGTCGTGTTAATTGGATATTTTATTTTATTCGAACAAGCATTAAATTTGTAATAGGATGCCCTTCTGGGATTTATTATAATGCTTAATAATTACTTCTACTATATCTATGATATTGAGTTGCAAGTGTAATTTTAAACAAGATTCTTCAAAATATACAGCTCTATCTTTACAACTTTGAGTAAATTAGAAAAACCAGTTTATAAAATTATTCCTTTGACTTAACGTTGAAAAGAGAACATTAATTGAAAATTATATATTTCCACAATAAGAAGTAATAATTGATAAATTTATTTCTATTCGTTCGCAAATTTGTCAAACCAGGTGATGGCCCTGAGTTGCAGCAGGGTGCTGGTTCAAAATTTGAAATAAATCGCTCGTTTGTTATCGGATTTGCATCAAACGTGCACCAAACGATGTAGATTTTTTTACGTACCTACCTATATTACACGCCATAACTCAAAAACCCTAAAAAATGGAGCTGCACCCTTGTCGCTGCAACGTCCTCAATTTCAAAATTGTAAGGTAAAAAATTCAGTTTATAATATTCCCAACATACAAGCATTCAGGAATAAACAAATCCAGTCAACACAACAACTAATAACGACATCACTAGCAAAAACTTGTTCGTTTTGCAATCATCATTCAAACTATTTAGGCATGTGCATATGCACATGTGTACTTAATTTTTTATCGACTGTTTCGAAAATACTTTTATTAAAGCAAAAAATGACAGAAGTATCCCATCGTAATTACCTTTCCCGCAAGATTATCCAATTACCTTCTCAATCTACTTCACTGTTAAAAATTCTCCACCACGAAAATACCATTAAGAATACTATTAACAATTTGCCTCTCCCTGCAAACATAGAGCGTTAAGAATCAAAATGAAAAAGAAAACAATTCCTACAAAATGATTAAAAGAAGTACCTACCTCTCATGTAACTTTAATTCCGAATTGACGCGAGAAGGCTGCACAATTTCAAGAGCCTCGTTGGCAAGGGGAGCGCAAAGCTTTCAGTCGTCTTGGTAGAAAATCTCCAGGGTCCAATTCGATTTACACCGAGAAACGAGCGTTTCGTTTCTTTACGCAGGGACCGCAATAATTCTCGTCTTATCCGTGTTGAAACCTTCTCACTCTACTTCCACCGAGAATCTCCGCTGATTCCTTGAAAATGCGTGTCTTCCGTTAACGTTTGCCGGCGGTGTGCTCGAGGAAGGGCGTAGTTAAAAGGAAAAGTGGTCGGAACAAGGAACTGCGAGGCGAAGCCATGGTGCAACGCGAGCGAATAAATTTCACCGTTTCGACTAGCGATTTCCCAAATGCTAAACCGATCGCAGCCGCGTTACGCAAGGTCGCCGCAAAATTTCGAATGCAACTCTGTTGCAATTGCACAGTGCCGAGAGCTGAATTGCTCCAGTTGTTCCACACAGCGCACGCGTTCCAGGAATTTCGCAGTTTCAAAGCTAGGCCGTTCCATTAATTTTCGTTTAATCTCTCAATTTGCCCGTCGCGCGATTTCAATTGGAGAACGCGCCGCTTTACCGTCCCCCCGCGCGACGAACTAGCCGCGAGGGCTATTTTCTACCGCGTTCTGAGCTGTCACTATTCTGATTTTCTTCAATTTATTCTAGTACACATTAAAGAAAAATTTACGTATATAGTTTGTAATGTGTTGTTCAGTGAATTTTACTGAATATTTATTTTATTCTTATGTGTATTTTAAAAGTTTATTTTTCTACAATTATATTCTTTTTTATTCTTAGCGTACAATTCAAATTTATTTAGGTAAATTTCATCGATTTTATTCATTTAAGAAGCAGTCAAGAAAATTAAAATAAAAGAGGGGGTAGATAATGACAGAGTAGTAATTTTTGGAAGTCTTACACATGCAAGTAAATATTACACTCATTAGTATTCTAGAATTAAAATCTTTGATGTGAAAAATTTTCTGCGGATCAAATTCATCACCTTCTCACGCTTATTGGTACATTTGTAGCTGTTTTTCTAGTTTGCATATTCGAATAACTGTATACACAACTATTCCTTACAAGAATCCTTTAAAATTCAGATGATATTCGATAGTTTTGGTAAACAAATATTCAAATGCAGTCCTGATTCGAATGTACCTAGTTCTAATTCAAATATAATATTGTAATACAGTTCTAACTCGTATTACTCGAATACTGCAACATTCGAATTTTATTGAATAAACTTCGAGTACCTTGACAGCTGAAATATTCGAATAGAGAAAACTTTACTTTGCGAGCTTATGCGAGCTATTTTCTACAGCCCATCCTATAATGTATAACCTCTGGATGTCGTAATGTGCAAAAAGCGTGACTTTAGTGCGCCTTGCAATTTTTTTTAAGAAATATACTGAACATTTAATTTAACACAGAACTAATAAACATAATTTATGCGTTAAGACACAAATATGTAGATAGGATTTTTATAACAAAAGCCTTGAAAAATTTTCGTAAAGGTACATTATAATTGAAATTGTCAAGGTTAAACAAATTTAGTCATATTAATAATTTTTAAATTGATAATCAGTAGATTTATCTTAAATGAAGCGAAACTTTTCGGTATTATAAAAGATTACAGGGAAGATTAGACGAGACTATTTCCACAAAATTGACATGAACCTAGAATAAACCAAACAGTGTGAATTTAATAGAGTAGTTATAGATCATTATCATTATAGAACGCAACATTTTATTGAATTTCAAATTTCGCCCCTACATATGTTGCATTTGTTTCTTTACAACCATAAGCATGCGCGGAAATTTCTGTAATTACGCTAACAAGTGGCAACAGAAGTGCATGAAGGAGGAAAAAAATTTAGCTGTATATTCTGCAGCAGTGCAGAATATCCTTAATGCAATTTTTACGGTTATCATGCATCTGCCAAGTGGATCGTGGTTGGAAAAAAAGTCTGTGCAAATTTCCGATACACATAGACAGAAGCATTGTGTTGCAACGCTGGCATTCGCCGAATGCCATAGCTCGTTGCTCTCTGATTTATGCGTTCTATTAGTTTTTGCCAGCTGGGCAAAGCATTCGATCAATTAGCGTCCAGGCTTTGCAGCAATGTTAAATTGCCGCGACCGTGTCGAACGCGACTCTCGGCCAATCCTCTCATTCGCCTCGCTATTATGCAAAACTTCTACACCGCGACGTTTTTACCCTCACTTCGTTTGGTTTTCCGATTTCATTGTTTGCTCTCGTGCGGCGCAGAAACCAACCCAGGCTCTTTTTAGATCTAGCCTTACTCATGCATAAACTTCATTTATACATACGCCATTATTAATACTTCGCAGTCTTATGTCGAGGTTTACTTCACGTTAAAGATTATAAGAACTTGTAGGCGCGTCAACAATCCGGAGTATCTTACCCTGCAAGATTAGGATTGTACAGTGATTTTGTAGAATAATTTTTCTGCTCAGCTTGTTTCTTATATAGGATGTAATTTTAGAAGAGGAAGTCGGAGATGTACTTAGACTCATTTATTTTTTACTTATTTATTTAGTTAAACTGGAGCTCTTTGATAAATACAAAAAAATGAATAATATGTACACTGAGCAATGAAAGGTAGAATAGAGAAAGAATTATACAAGTAATACGTAAATAAAGTGGAAGCAAAAAGCACGTAAAGGTAAAAACACAAAACCAAAGTAATGAAAATAGCAGTTAGTTACAAATATGATTGGTAACTCTAGATCTAAATGTATGAAATGAACAGTGGTTAAATTTATAGATCAATTAATTTAATTAAGTAATTAACTGAAATTAAATTAATCAACCCTAATCAATTTGATATTCTAGCTAATCCTAAAATTGTCTCTACTCTAAATTTTAAATCTCCAATTAATTTGATATTCTAGCTAATTCTAAAATTTAGTCTCCACTCTAAATTTTAAATCTCCAATCAAAATTAACATTTATACGGATAGGTACGATTAATAGGGTCGTATTTCCCCATTAATGTTCGATAATGCTAAATATATAGAAGTGAGTAGTGCCTAAGTTTTGGTGTCCTTTGGCTCGATATTGTTGATTCGAATTTCCGGATGTTTGGACTAGGAAAAGAACCGTTTTCGCCGCCAGGAGAGAGTTTGGCGATAAAAGTTCATTGCATCCATAGATTCTTGTTAATTGACAGGAGACAACATTCCAGTTTTTTTGGCACATAAAAACGGTTCAAGGATTTAACGAAAAAAGGCGATGCCTACGTAACGGAACAGGAACGCGATTATTTCCAACGTTCCTGGATTCCAATCATTACTCAATGCTCGAAATAGACGTTCAGTGAACGAGACGATAAGCGAGGTTCGAGAATCTCAAACGTTTCTCATAACTCAAACGTTTCTTCTTAAGGTTGCACTTTCTCCGAGCAACGTTCTCGCACATTCTCGACGTAATTACTTCTTTGCAAAGCAATGAAGCATTAGAAATTGATAGAAAATTAAAGACCCACTTTTTATTTGATCCTTTATTGTAAATCTTGTTTATCAAAATAATACAAATGTCAGATGAATATTAGGAAACAGGCACATTAAAAATTCCAAATTGTCTCCCTCGGGGGATGAGCTATGAATTTTTTATTTCAGGCGACCAGAGGAGGCCCAATCAATATCGCCTATGAGACAAAATTTTTGGAACACGAAACACGCGAATGATAATGACTTTTATAATACTGTCAATATCCAAGTAAAAAAATCTACAAATAATTAAGTGTTAATAACCATGTAAACAAAACGCCAATATTATGTAGCATTATTCTTTGGTTCAAAATAATTTCCTAAAAATGATCTTAAAATTGCTTGTTTAGACGAGAATGCCCCCTTAAGTGAATGGTACGTACGTCATTTTTTAGAAGAAATGGTATCTTTTATTATTAATTAGGTTGCCTTTGAAAGTGTTTAAAAATGTTATTAGATTAACACATTTTTTTGTATTCCATAGATAATTACATATTCCTCGTTAACTTTAGTACTTACGCAATAGGTTTTGTCTTTTTCTTAACTTCCCTTCTTAGAATCTGCTTGTTCTTGTGTTAATGAGCAACCTAAAACCTCCATATTAATCTTGCCCATTAGTAAACTCACAATCAGTAAGAAAGCAATAATGACGGACCCAGAAAGAGACAGTACTAGACAATAATTTAATCTTTATGAAATGTAATATATCTATTTAAATACCCCTTTCAATACCAAAGTAAGAACAGTCGATCAATGAAGTTTGCAGGACCGTTCATACGAAAATTTGCATCTTATGTCATTGATGCTCATTGTAAGTCACAAACAAATTTCCAATGCCATTACTGTTCCATTATCACTAGCGCTTATATTTTTACTAAGCGAGGTGTCTTCGCAGAAAAACATCATCAATAATTCCTATCCCACATATGTAGCTATTTACAAATAATAATCTGCGTAAAAATCATCATCTTCCAGATAAAATATCGCGTGAAATGTAAGAAATACTGAAAGCTATCGAGCCGACTATTTCATAATTTCCATTCATCGATTCGATACCATTGAAGCCTGACGTCATTCTATAAACGATCGTCCGGGTCGCGACTTCCGGTTGCCGAGACTTTCGGGCGGAATTTTCGGAGGCAAATTAAAAGTTACAAGGAAACGTTCCAAACCTGAAAATTCTGATTACACTGAAACTTCGTGTGAATGTAGGGGCGATATTCTTTCTCTGCAGAAATTAGTTCTGAAAGGGTGAAATCAACCCTTAAAGTCATCGCCTTCTTTCATTTTTCTAATAGTATAACTTTGTAACGGTGCGAGATAGAACCAAACTTTAAATATAAAAATTGTTCAGTTTTTGATGCTCCGTCGCACTGCCAAAAGAAAAATAAAGTTATATTCAAAAAATGAAAGAAGGCGATAACTTTAATGGATCATTCCACTCTGATTGGTCGAAAAATGAAGTTATTTTTAAAGATTTTCTTCTCTCCATAAATACAACATATAATGAAATAAATCTTTTTGAAATTTATTAAGCTACTCTTATATTATACAAAAAAAAATCGCACGTAGCTCAATTAACAATTTTTGTTAAGGAATAACTTAAATGTAGCCAATTTGAAAGAAAAAGTTCTCCAAAAGGGTGTTTTCTCGAAAGTGTCCCGAGAAAAATCTGGGTTATTTCTCGACAAAAATTGTTAACTGAGGTACTGGCGATAGCGACACTCATACAGATTAAGAATCTTTCCGAATTTTTAGTTTCCTATCATCCTGAGCCAGGAAATCACCTGCGCCACACAACATACCTCTTTTTATAGGTCTCACATTGGATGCTATAAAAAACATTTGAAACAAATTAAAAAAAATCTTTTTAATTTTTTTGTATAATATAAGAGTAGCCTAATAAATTCCAAAAAGATTTATTTCATTACACGTTGTATTTATTGAGAAAAAATCTTCAAAAATAGCTTCATTTTTCGGCCGATCAAAGTAGAATGACCCCTTAACAGCTGACTAAGATGCTATGCCTCCCTGCATATGTACTCCAATATCATCTACGCTCGCACGAGGTTTCAGTAGAATCAGAATTTTCGGGTTGGTAACGTTTCCTTGTTAGGCGTGGATTGCGACAGTGCCGCGAGCCAAACACCCGTCGGTCGTCTCGGTCAGTTGGCTCACGGAATGCGTTCGAACGCGTTGGTGGCCGCGATTGAAACTCGTAAAATTCACTTTTCACGCGCTCGCATGCATTTGCATAAACAACGAATATCGCCACGGGTAAGAACGGAGGCATACCGGGGACGCGCGGCTGAATTTCGTATGCCTACGAAACCAACCATAGAACCAGTTCCCCCGCGATAGTAATTTCAGCCCGGCCAGCTAGATCCTTGTTAGCGCGGCTCGTTCCCCAGATAAAGGGGTTGCAAGATGCTGCTTCAGGAAACCTTCGAGTTTATCGAGAAGTACGTTCAATTTCTTTTTTAAATCGAACGAACGATAAGGGACCGAACGATATTCCCGATTAACATTCGTGAGCATTAATTCTGGAACTATTTACGTTCAGTGTGTACTATGTACACAGTATGAACTTCAGTCGATTCAGTTCTGTTAGGATGAAGTGGTATCTGTAAGGGTCTTTTCGTAATTTAGGAGAGAATTTTATATTTTTATATTTTTCTTATTCTTTAATCTCTTACCGCTCAGCAACGTAATATTAGCTGTTACGTATGAAAGACCAGCCACGTTGCACTTCAAGCGTAAATAAATATTTTGTTTCTACGAGTAGGGTTTATACAAAACCCGACTTTTGCAAAAATCGGTTTTCGATTCCACTCTTCCCAAGAAAACGGTTCAACTGGTTTTCGAATTTTTACAAAGAAATATAATTAAAATAGAAAATAAATGTATGTACTTATTTTAAAAATGTTCAGTTTTTTTAATATTTATGGAATTACAAGAATATAACACAATAAAATACACTGCATTCAGAACTAAATGAAAAAAAAAATAAAATAACTCAAATCCGTACAAAATGTAAATTATAAATCTTTATTTCAATTAGTATTTTTCTTCCGAAAATGTGAACCCATGAAGATTAGTTTTACAGTAAACTGTTACCTACTACAATATGATTGCGTCCGAGGCGATTTCAAGTCAAAATGTTAACGTTTTTAATTAAATAATCAATGCATTTTCCATAAGAATTCTAGTATATAAAGCCGGTTTTTCTAAACTTAAAAATCGGTTTTCGAAATTTACAAATTTATAAAGGTAAACGGTTTTTAAAACCGACAAACCCTACCTATTAGCATGGGGGTACGCAAGGGATGGCGAGGGAGGAAAATCCCCAACCTATGCGACGTAAATTTCAAGATAAACCTAACTCTTTCTAATGGAACTATCTAGCTTCTATTACCGTTCGCAGTTTAAACTTTCTTTTGACTTCTACTCTGTACCTACTACCCATCCAAAGTGCCAGTTGCAAGCCACAAAATTGGCTCGCGTGAGAAAGGGAAAAGGGCCTAAATCTTCCCTCACTGGCCGTGCGGCGCTGCGCGGTTTTTCCGCGATGTAAGGTCAACATCTGGAAACGGTGGGGAGAGGTGTCCCCTCGTTAATTCGCGATAAATCGTAACAAATGGCACGGAACCCGAGAGTGATGGTGAGCCTGCGTGGCTTCTTCGAGGACCGGTTGCGATACGCGTTAGATAACAGGAGTGCACGGGCACGTATGCATCCGCGGAGGCTGCAGCCGAGCCGGTTTTCCACTTTTGTTGGGATGCAATCGCTCTTTCCTTTCCTGCACGGCGGCCCTATCGCTCGATTCCACTCGAGATGCACCAACCGCTTTTACTTTTGCTTCCTTCACCTTCACCGCCTCTTCCCTCCTCGCTCGGGCCATTTTTTTCTCACGGCAGTGTCTACGCGGCTGCGCCAGGCCACTAGCAACTCTCACAACCACCGTTGACGTTCGTTATTCCTTGTTAAATCCGCCTAGTGCAATAGTGGCTTCATTAGCCCGCGTCAATCAAGTGTGCCGATGCAATCGTGCCGTGCCGATTCCACGGGTAATTGTTTCTAAACGATTTCGGTGTGCTTACCTGGCTTCATTGAATATTAGTTACGTAGAAAATTGGAAACTGTTGATTCGTTTCGGTGGTAACTCGTGTCCGAAACATCATTGATTGATTATACTTTGGCGATATTGTATATTTCGGTAACGTTTCTATAAACAACACCGGGTACAATTAAATATTAGGCTAAATCGATCTGACGGGACGTAAATTATGTAACAAGGGATGTTCGAAAATTTGAAAAATTTCAAACACTGCATATATGTAGTTCAAGTGATGCTAATAACGTAAAGTTTTTTGTTTCAATAATGAAACGGGATTAGAGGTGAAAACAGCTGTTTAAATAAATTGTGAGTTTTCATATTATCGTGAATATCTGTGAAGCCATACAATAATCGAAAAAAAAATTAATTCAAAGCTTTATGGTTCTTGATATCCTACGATATAGTGATAAAGAATTTTCGAGAAACAGGGTGGTGGGGATAAATTTCGAAAAAATTATTTTAACAGCCCTTGGAAAAATACAGAATTTTCTTTTTCATGGAATATCTCGAGAACAGTAAGAGATACCGAAAAGAAAGTTAAACAAAAGTTGCATCTTTTTTTTATATCTACAAAGCTGCGTAAAAATAATTATCAAATTAAGGATTGGCGATAAGGATAACTTGAAAAGTATGGACTTTTCGATAATTATTTTTAATAGAGTACTCTACTTGCACACAAAATTGCATAATTATCTGAATTTTCGAGTTGCTCAATTTCCCCTGTAAGTCTGATGCTGTACGAATTTGTACCTTGAAGTGGAAAATGCGATGATGACTCAGTGTTTTGGGCAGAGATGCTGTGAAGCCCTTATAAGGGAGATGCCTTGCAATTAGTGACTAATGATTGTTGGCTAAAAGCTTGTCACTCAACAATTTCCATTACCCAAAAAAGTCACTATCGCGCCTTCCATAATTTGTACAAGTACGCGCCACGAATCAAGGTCGACACAATCGTCTTGTAACTTGTAAGGCTCTCAACATTATCGCGGCTGGGTTCAATGGATTTAGTGTCGTTGTTATCAAGGTCTGTTACTCTTCTTGCATTGTTATCGGGTTCTGTAACATCAGTGTCATCGTCATCGAGGTTTATAACCCGAATTTCACCCCAACAAAGGTCACCAAAGCTGAATTTTAACTAAAGAGCATCGTAACGAAATTGTATGGTTGCAGGACGAAAGGGCTCGAATTCTGAGATTCCAGTGTCGTTTTCGTGGAAGTTCGCGCCTTCGCTGATGTCAGTAAGGAGAACTACTTCTCTCTAACGTCGTTTATATTAAGTTGCAAGATTCTAGAGTCGTCGCGGTTAAATTCTCTGATGTGAGTTGTCATAGATGAGCTCTAGGACGGTAATGCCCTCATGATCGACTTCTACGATCCCAGTATTGTCATTGTGACCCACTTCCGCGACAGCAGCGACTTTGCCACCAAATTCTGCGAGTCGATCGTCTTTGCTAGCGAATTCCACGAGTCTCATCTTTGGAACAAACCTTCACAAATCTGAAATCTTTATTCTATCACTCGGAGATCATTGCGACAAAATGTCACATATCCATGATAGTCACCAGCGAATTCTACAACTGAAAATTGTTAGATGACCAGATTTTCGTCTTCCATGAGCTATAAATTCGTGCAAACTCTTAGTGAATTGCCCACTTAGCAGGTAAGATCTAAAGTGACGTTACCAGAAATTAAAATAAAAGAGAATGAAGCCCTCTGGCTAAGAGCCTAATACGAAAGATGCGATCCAAACTTCTATCGATATACATAATTCGGTAGGTATTTAGTTGCGCTTGGTTCACTTTTGCGAGCGTTTAATTAACGTCACGGCAGTAAGAAATAATAACAATTTTTTTTATCGATGCTGCATGTGAAAGTAATTGCGGTCATTATTCACATTCCTTTAGATTGTAAATGAAAGTCGATTCCATATGAAACGTACACATTTTCAAATTGCACATAATTTATTAACACGCTCAACTAAAGATTTTGACGGCTATACAGTAAAACGCAAGCACAGTACTGAAAGATTTGCAAATAAGAACGTTGACTCTCTCTCTGCGACGATTAGTTTCTAGACGTGTATTCATTGAAGCTGCTGTTTTCTAAGAGTTCTATCAATCAATTGATTTCACACTTACAACTTTGAAACACCTTATATGAAGTCTTATCTTCTCTTTCACCGCTGTAGACACCAGAGTGACGTTAAGTGAGAAACTCGAGAAAGGATCGTACCAAAAACGATCTCAAATATTCAGTGTCTAATACCTCAGCGTTCGTGTCTAATTAATAAATGCTGGGATGCTTTTTCCACGTTTCGATATTGGAACGGATGCTGACGAGGATGTGTATAAACGCGTGCAAGAACGTTCCATGTTACAAGTCCTGCACATATTATTCAAATATCTCGCTCCAGGCGACCATTCACGGGACCACTGTAGCCCAAGAATTCCGATGTATGTAAATACGATTATTTATAAGGATCTCGTGTCGATTTTCGCGTGACATTAAATTGCGTTTCGTCTGGGCGATCGAAGAACAGTGTCACGTAAAAGGCATTCATGAAATATACGTGTTTATACATGTGAATACATCGGGATTCTCGTAGCATTGAACAGGATTTACGAAAACTAACGATAAGTAGGTCAATAAAAATGAAATGGTTATTTCGCCACGCGTTATCGTGTAAATAATCGAAGCAAAAGTACGGGACGAATTTATATTGTGTGCAATTAATCCTGTAGCACCATAAATGTTAATGAACACTTAGGTATAGGATGCAAAATTCGATTACAACTACGACCAATATTAGTAGTCAAAGCCCGTACTGTGAAATCCATTAAAACGCTCTTTAACATTGCTTAAGGGGGAATTATACTTTAGGCAACGTTAAAACAGGCCGATTTTGGGGAATTTTTTTCTGCAGGAATTATGAAGCAAATCGTTTTAAACTTTTTTATGACTTTATATTTAACTTTTGAAGATACGAAAAAATCGCATCTTGCTACAGCATCGCCACCGAAGTTGCAAAACGGTGGGGGTAATTTAGAGAAAACGATTTCACCAATCGACTTGCCGTTACACATACAACTAGATAATTCCAAACTATTCTCGATGGATCTCTAGTATGTTAAAAAAATAATTGTAATACTTGAATATTGCATAAATAGATTTAAAAATTTCCTGCAAAATCGTACTTCTTTTCCTGAGCTCTACAATTTGGTCAATTTTCGACTTTCTTTGGTTTCTGAGTCCATCTTCATTGAGATAATCCATAACTGATTATGTAGTTTAAGGTTGTTGGAACGATATTCTTCAAGTGGTCGCAAGTATCCGGCGCGGCGTGTCGAAGGAGTCAGCCCGCTTCTTGCGAGCGTACTTTTCATTTTTCACGGTGTTCGCACTGTCGTGGGAGTAGGTCGGCGGCTCGAAACACTTCCGTTATCGGTTGTGCGAGAAGCTTAATCGCGCGACACGGAATTTATTTCGAAGCCGGATCACTGAGCCGAGGTTACCGCGATCATAAGTTGAATAGCCAGCGTGGCCAGGGCGAGGATAAACAGATAGGCGAGATGTATAGGGCATACTGATACACAGGGTGTACTCCCTTTCAGAGATATAGTGGTACCGTAAAAGGAGTAGCGTGGGAAAAAATTAGCGCCCTTGAGTGCCTTCCCTTAAATCAAGTCCGGAAGGACATATTCGGTAGGTATATTTTTTTTACATCAGAACTTGAAGACCCTGGCGTGTACAGGAGTGTGACCAAATAAGTGGAGCGCTGTGATAAATAACGAAAAACACATTTGGTGGTCTTTACCCTCATGAAAGTCTCTTCGCGTACTATTTAAATATGTTCTATGTTGGTCACTGTATCTCTGAAAGGCACAGTATGTGAAAGTCTTCGTGTTCAAATGTGTAGATGACAGTCTTTATTTATTTATATACTGTTTATTGTTTTAAACTAGGGTGGTCTATGTAGGAAATACAGTATACTTGTATGAGAGTAACTTTACTACTCGGCTTCGCTCGAAATTTAGATCCTGATATTATAAAAATTAATTTTTTTATTTATTTATTTTTTTGTGAAAATAGTCACATTCATCTGGATTAGCTAGGCATAATGAGCTGGGACACATTTCGTGACTCTAGAGTTTACCGTTCGAAAGTTTTTTGTGACAGACAAACACACAAACACTTTCTGCTTTAGATATTAAGATTTGGATAATACATATAATTTCCCTCTTGGAGTTAGTTTGCCTAGCGAAGTTAAAAATTAGTAATTACCTAGTAGTATTTAGCTATACTTAGATTCTTATAGAACATTGTGTCAGGAAATTATAAATAACTTTCAGTCATGAAACACTTAAAATTATATTTAGGCAAAGTACTCTTCTTTCAGAGTTAAATAAAATAAATGTTGGAGCACCCTGTAGATGTCGGAGAGCGAATCAGAAAGTCAATGGCAAAATAGGAGGGTGATAAATAGAATGAAGCTAGAATGGCTAGAGAGGCGAAGCCAAAGTAGGAACCGAAAGAAGCATGGCAAAGAGAGCGAGTTAAAAATAGAAGGGAAGAGAAGAAGTAAAAGGCACGCAGGCGAAAAGTGAGGGAACGGTTAATCCGTAAATAAGAGCGTTGATAGAAATACGACGCAAGTAGAATGGAATTGAAGCCAAGGGTGTGGAAGACAAGGCGGATACAATGCAAATCCCGTTGCAAATTTTTATTGCAGCACGATGCACACAATCTGGTCTGACGAGCGCCGCAGCGCATTATTGGCAAACTCATTATTACAATTAATACACATCGCCTCTTCCATTGATATCCGAGTGATACAGCTTTTTATAAGATTTTACAATAACGTACCAGCTTGGTAGATATCCAACAGTGATTAGTCGTTTGCTAAGTATTTAATTGTTAATTGATATATTGCTAAAACAAGTAATGTATAATTAAACAGTAAGACAAAGAAGGTGGTTCAAAGTAGTATTATCATTTATATTATTTATTTTGGTATTTTATAATAAAAATTAAAAAATTAGAAGAAAACGGTGCAAAGCAAAAATCCAGCTATAATGTTTAATTTGTTTTTGTTTGATCGCTTATCCAACAGATCTCTGAATTATCAGGAATGAATAATACGTGGATAATCCAACTGGTTACTAAAATTATACTGCCCTGCACATAAATCTTATTTTAAGAAGAACCTCTGTGTATTATTAATTATATTATCTTATTTTATGTAGTTTCCTGTTTGCCTACTAACATTCTTTACAGATTTCGAAATACGAAATGTTTAGATTAATTACAGATACTGTAAAGAAGTTTGAACAAAAGTTGCATATTTTTTTTATATCTACAAAACTGCTGAAAAATAATTATCGAATTAAGGATTGGTGGTGGAGGTAACTTAAAAGATATGATTTTTTCCATAATTATTTTTACACAGCGTTGTGGATATAAAAAAAGATGCAACTTTTGTTTAAACTTCTTTTCGATATCTCTCACCGTTCTCCAGATATTCCAAGAAAAAGAAAATCCTACATTTTTTCAAGTATTGATTCCACCCCCTAAACCGCACTATAGCACCAACAAAAAATTGTTTTGTCTTGCGGATGAACTACTCTACTTGCACACAAAGTTGCATAATTTTCTGAACCTTTGGCTTGCCTGACGTCCCTTGTGAGCTAACAGTAAATTGGAATCAAGTTCATCGTAAAGGTGATCACAAAGAGAGACTCATTGTTAGGACACGAATTTTCGACGATTTACGAGATACTGTTAGTGATGCACAGTTTCTACCGAGCTCGTTTCTTCGTCTACACTCCACAGCCATTTTATGTATCCACGCCGACTACTCTGCTCCGCTCGAAACGCTCGTGAAGCTTTGAAATTCGTCTTTCGGATTCTGTGATTTTTTTCGCAGTAACGTTGCCCCCGGTTTCGCACCCTCTCACGTCCGTCTAATATTCATTTTGCTTTCTATCCACGAACACGGAACATCGACGAACATTTATTTTGTCACGAGAATAGATTACCTAGCCTTTTACAGTAATCTTTTCTTATTACCCAAGGTGGAGCACCAAATGTGTTTCTACTTTACATTTGAGAAAATACGGAATACACACGACGAACGATCTACCACGGACTTCCAGTCCACCCCGCGTCTCCAAGCGGCTCGAATCTCCATTGGGCCCTTGGTCGGGCCACCCTCGCGGTGCTCTCACGGCGTCTACGCGTCGACGGGGGTGGACACTCGCCTCTCCGCAGCCGCTGACTGCGAAACAAGAGCAACAACGAGCCCCGTGGAGAAGCAGTCCTCGCAGAGGCGTTGCGTAAACCTGGTCGATGGACGATGAGTATTAACGCGAACGAGGGGGGCACAGGCTGCCAGCCGGGCGCTGGTAATAACACGGGACAGGCTGGGACCAGTTGGCAATGCGTGGCAGGTAGTCGCCCGACCGGGTACACCGGATCCGACGATATTTTTCCAGCATGCGAGCGCGTTGCACGCGTCCCGCGGCGCGCAACTCCGGCACACGGCATGGCCACGGAGCGCCGAAGGTGAAGGCAATGGAAGCGGTCCCGCGGTGTGTTTACGAGCTGGAAACGACGCCACGCATCCGCGAGGAAAGCGCGGACGAGGCCACGGAGAGATCCGGGATTCCTGGAAATTACCACCGCGGGGCCCTGTCCCCGCTATTGCTCATAACACGCCCGGCGACTTGTGCCACGCCGACTGGTTTAGCGAGCCGAGGCCCCAGCCGCGGACGAGCATCGAACGGGGCGAACCGGTGCCTTTGATCTCTCCGGATCTGTATTTCGGCGACCTTGACTCGCTTACGCAAACACGCGTCCGACCGCGGGACCCTACCGCCTCGGTGGACGCGTCGGCGTGGCCGGAATCCGGCGTCGCTAAACGGACGCGGTCTGTTTCGGTACGAGCGAGACGTGACGGAGCTCCGCTCTCCCTTTCGTCGATCGTTTAATAAAGGTCTAATCGCACGCGTCCAATTCCGGCGGTGTCAGTGGCAAGAAATATAGTCTCCCTGTTTTGGGATGGGGCAATTCACGCTTGTGCTAGTTACTGACACTGAAACAAAGGGACCATTCACACTGACGCCACTGAATCTTCACTATGGGCTTCCGGAAGGGGGGAGGGAGGGCAAAAGGGGCAGTTGCCCCCGGGTTCTCCGAAAAAATCGCTTATTTTTCAACACTGATCTTTATTATGTCTTTATACTAAAAAGGGGAAAGTTTTTAAATTTCGGTTTTAAATTTTTAATTATATTGACACTATAAAATGGGTTAAAAAAGCAAGAGAGGTATATTTTTCTTTACCATCATCCCAAAGTTATCCCCCCACCCACCTGGAAAAGTCTCCGAACGCCCATGATCGTCACGGAACTGATATGTGTGCGCAGACCTTTAGGCGCTCGGCTCGAGGCTTCGATCTCGATGGGCCTGAGCTTCGGTGACCTTGACTCCCATACGGGGGCCTGACTACCTCAACCGAAGGCCCAGTCAGCCGGAATTCGACGGTCGATGTCGCTCAACGGCGATTCCTTTTGTACCGTTCAGTCCTGGCAGTTCGCGCTGCTCAGTTGATAGGTGGCGCGAAAGAGCTGTAAGAAGGGTTTCTTCATTAAGGAGAACACACGGGGCTTGAGGTATTGATTGTGCTGAAATTTTGAAAATAGTTATTGTAGAACCGCATTTACCGCAAGACGCACTCTCTGTGGGGTCGCATTTTAAAACCTCATTCCTCACAAGCAATATAAAAAACAGGCTACTTATAGTTGCAAAATAAAATACTTATTTTCAAATATTAAATTCATAATATAAAAATTAGAGGCAGCTGAAAAATTTGTGGGCCTCCTGGGTCTATTCGAAATAGGTACATCGTTCTTTCCTTAGAATATAAAACTAACCGGAACTGCTGTAGGTACTACTGCATAAAATTCATATACGTGGGCGTACCACCATAGCAAGGCAAGAGACTATTGGGGTAATAGCTATTTTCTTCCCTATAGGTATCTACATATTTCACGCGACTCCAAAAGTATAAACGAAGCAATGAATGATTGTAAACGAGATCGTTGTAAAAGACATTAATCACATAAATATCCAACGAAGTATTCTTCATATTTTCTCTGTTTGTCAAAACGAGCAAACAATGACTGTCAACTACAGCAATAGTTTAGTTTTAAATGATTTTATATTTTTCTTGACAAATTGATGCACCACTGTACTATAGACGAGTCACGTATGACAGGAAAATTTTCATATAATTTTCAATGAGGAAAGAGGAAGAATAAACGAACGGGGGACAGAGTCGATATGTGAAGGGGAAAGAATAAGAAGACGTAAAAGGTAAAAGAAGAAGTAAGAAAAAGACCGAGGAAGTGGAAATTAAAACATAAATATTGGTTGATGCGATCGAGAAATGTGGTGACAAGTAGAAGTGGGTAGGTTCGGATGACACAACGCAAGCAACGTGATTCACGCACGACATCTGATAATAACTGTCATAAGAGACAAGATAATAGCCATTGAGGCTGTAGTCGTGCTAAATGAATGAAGCTGATAAAAAAGAAATGACATTTATCGAAGCAAGAGTAGAAGCGACAACTGACACGGAGAGTATTTTAGGTGTCCGCCTCCGATCATTTTGATTTTTGGATATGTTATAGAGGACCGAAAAATAAGAAATACGTGTTTTATTATTTTTCCCCGTTTTCATATTTGGGGGGTGAAAACTGCGTTCAAAGTTAGGGTTGAAAAATCATTTTTGTGGAATATCTCGAGAACTATTAGAGATAGGGGAATAGTGTCAATGGACGAATTTTGTGTCTTTGAATGCGAAATATGACTGACTCATCAGATTTTCAAAAAGTCCATTTGTTTAAATAAATTTGTTTAAATAAATGGACTTTTTGAAAATCTGGTGAGTCAGTCATATTTCGCATTCAAAGACACAAAATTCGTCCGTTGACACTATTCCCCTATCTCTAATAGTTCTCGAGATATTCCACAAAAATGATTTTTCAACCCTAACTTTGAACGCAGTTTTCACCCCCCAAATATGAAAACGGGGAAAAATAATAAAACACGTATTTCTTATTTTTCGGTCCTCTATAACATATCCAAAAATCAAAATGATCGGAGGCGGACACCTAAAATACTCTCCTTGTTAGAAACAAAAAGTTTAAGTAAAACGATATTATTTAAGTTGATCAATAATGTTCTAAAATGTAACAAATAGTTATTTTCTTGTATGTACTACAGTTTCGATTGTGATATGTGACTTTAAATAAAATCGTGGAGCAGGATATTTCATAACAGGAGATGAATCAATTTAATACAAGTTTCATAATAAAATAAATAAAAAATCAATTTAATACAGAAATAAGAATCAAGTGGTGGTAAGCCGAAGACAATTTATTAATTGAATTCATTAATTGTTATGGGCGCCCCACGATATCATTTAAAGTCACATACAACCTCTGTTTTTAGATCCCACATTGACGCTATAAATAACATTTAAGGGAAATTAAAAAAATTCTATTTAATGTTTTCGTATAATATAAGAGTAGCTTAATAAATTCCAAAACGATTCATTGCATTATATGTTGTATTTACTGAGAAAAGAATCTTTAAAAATAGCTTCATTTTTCAGACAATCAAAGTTGAGTGACCCCTAAAATCGTTTAATAAAAAGAAAGGTAGGCTGATTATTTGCCATTAGCCGTCTACCTATCACTAGACAAAAATAAACAGGAAGACAGTACGTGAGACAAGGGTATTACAATTCCCAACTTATACTCCTCGGAATTGTGTGGGAAATATTTATGATAAAACCTCTGTATCGTATTATTTGGTATAAAAGAGCATGTAAGTATGGTTATTTTACCTCCTTTTAAACCGAAAGGTACGAAATAAACCGTATACGTACCGGCTTGACAAGTTGAGAAGTAAAACAATTCTTCTCAGTTAAGCCAGCTACGCGGGCGCTTAATTGAAAATACGTGTAAACACCGTTCGTTGGATTTCTTTGTCTGCTGCTACGCTAAGGAAGTAATTCTTATTTCCTTTAGATTGCTTTACTTTCCCCGCTGCGGCGCGCCGCTCCCATCAAGAGAAAACGCTATCGTCTGGCTGCAGCGCAAACGGTCTCCAAAGATGTTCCACGAACGGGCAGAATTAATCAAACTTAATACGTTAATGTTGCATTCGCTGCACGCTCTGCGTTTCGCGATGATACTTAAGACACATGGGGCAAGAAGTGTATAATTTATAAATGCAATCATGCGTGACAGTTTGCTATCTGCTCGCGCTTGAAGGGCAGAAGCTGAGGCTCGGTGTAAATACCTACGTAAATTATTTCTGAATTAATTTCAACGGCCGATTGGAACCGCCCATCTCTTCGATAAAAATTGAATGTACGCGTAAACGAGGGTCATTTGTCATCACCTTGTAAAATATTAAAGAATAGCTGTAGGTACATTTTTTCAAATCGCTTAATCTTCTGCCGATCGATGTGGAGACGTGTTCCTCTTACCCTGTTATTCGCTTAAGTATCAATTGCCATTTAATTAACGAATTTGCATACTTACAGAGTACGTTGAGAGCACTTAAACCCAGATTGAAGTTAATATGTTCGATGAAAAATTGGGCCATTTACTTTATCGGCTTATATGCGACGAAAGTGAGCCCATATATTTCGCCAGTTTGAGTAGAAAATTTATCACTCAAAATATACGCACCCTAACACTTAAACGAAAAATCCGATGATCTCTAGGAGAACAAATACTTGTCCCACCGCGACCAATCAAACGTTGAGGAAATTTCTGATTAAGAAAATCACGCACATTTCTTCCAAAATTAATGTGACTAAAAAAAAAATAGGATTAAGAAAGATCATTTAAACACGAAGGAATGAATTTTCTTACGTTCGTTTTCGAAATTTCTTACAAAAATCAATACTATTTTCAAAAATATTATTCATTTCCGAGGTTTAGCGAGTGGCCATATTAATAGTAATTAATTTCCATTCCGTTCTTTTCGTTTCTGTTCAGTGGCTCTGGTTTTACAGTGGTAGCAATTTAAACAAATAAATGCAAATGCGTCCCACGCCAGTATTATCACAACCATCTGGTTATTTCCAGTGAAAAAAATGTATGTAATATTTTCGTCGCATATATCAGATGTATGTAAAACCTGAAGTCATTTGGTTCGATAGATTTTTCTACAAAAAATCTGGAAAATATCTCGCCTTATTCCCGATCCAAATGATCCTCCCTTAATTAACACCATCCTATCGGGACACCCTGTATTAAATTTCTTTACCACACACGAGCCGCAGAAGCGCCCGTGTAAAAAGAGCCTAAGCCACACAATTGAATTCGCCTCGGAATGCCCGGTGGAGACGTCAGAGATGAACCTGCGAGATCGATCGTCTCACGCGTAAACAAACCTGTTGCACGTCCACGATGGAATTGGTAACGACGCGATTCTTCTGCCTCGCGTCCGCGAAAGAAACTGGCGCGATGCGTTTCTTAAATATCTGCGCGTCTATGTTTCCTAATAAATCACACGGAGCTTTATCGCAGCTTAGCCGGTGCTCGCAGGGGAAGATTAATCGATCCGAAGCATATCGGACCCGTCGATCGAAGATAAACCGATACGAGGGCTACTACCGACACTTGAAGAATTCCTCGGCCCGAGCGGAGGAAGAGGATCGCGATAATCGGTACGTTGAACCGAGGCGTATTCCCTTTAGGAAACCTGTAAATCCTGTATGAAACGCGCGATCGTTGCCGTAGAAACGAGAGCAAGAAGAGCCGCGGCTCGATCGGTGCTTCTATTTATTTACAAACGGAGATATCCCTGCAACGCTTCGCGGTAGGATCGAGGGAAAGGCGAGGGGGCAGTGAAATGTTCGCAAATAATTGAGAATTTCAATAAACGTGTATACAGTGGCGCGAGGGTGTGTGTTGGGCAGTCAGATTGCTAGCTGCGTCTCGCAGAGATGAAATTAACAGTGAAATGAATGTTTTGGTGCTGTGGAACTGATGTGGGGTAAAAAAGAAAGGCAGGCTGGAGTTAACCTTCGCCTGGCAGATGCAAAGTCCGTTTGGACCCATCGAAAACTATTTGCATATGTTATTTAGTACTTATTAGCGCCCACTACTTTAAGAAACTGATTATTTTAGACCAGAACGAGTTTGGAAATTTATTATAAAAATTTGTTCTGGAAGTTTTATGAATGGAATTATATTATGGATTAAAATGGACAAGCTTTCCGCCGTCGAAAGGTTAAAGAGCATCATCTTTATTTGTATTTTGCTTACACAGACATTTACGAACTTTGCAGAGAGTGCAAGGCACCTGGGCCCCGGACTGTATGGTTTCGACTTTCTAGAAAAAAGGAAAATGAAGATTAGAGAAAATAAAAAATTGAAACGTGAGAACGATTTTTTTTATTTAATTGAAATTAATATAATTTTGTAAACCGACTTGAATCTTACGCTCTACACACAGAGCTGGCAATACTACGGACACGACACAATAATTGTATTTGTGTGGTGGTAATCATACCATAATATGCGAGGACTGTCAAAAAATAAATTAGACTATAATTTCTAATATAAGAATTTAATAATCTAATATTATTAATGGTATAGCAGAAAAGATTCGTATACTTAAATATGTTAATGTTTATTTTCTTATTTTGTTTATTATTCTTTTTTCGTGAAAAGATGTTATGCTTTTTTACTGTTGAGAAATTGTTTGGCTCTGTTTCTCCCCAAAAACACGATTAATTAAATGGTATAAGTGTGTAGCTCCTGTTTTGTCAAAAATGTAAAAAAGAGCAGAACAAAACAGAAAGTGGTGTAACAAAAAAATGTCATGCACTCTTTTAACAACATCACGTGTTTCCCGTTGAACAAATAGACTCTTCAAAACATTTGAATAAAAGTACTAGGATTGAATGTTCGAAAAATTGATACATAGGTTTATGATTTAGTAGCATTCACATTTTCCTGTACAGCGAATTACAATTTCATACATTTTCTGTCGTAGTAGTATTTCTATTTAATATCATATATTGTAATTTACCGTAACAAACTCGTATTATTGACACTAATATTATACATTTGATATATGATTAGATATTTCACGCCTCGTGAAGCTTCTTTGTTACCCTGATCAGCTATACCACGTATATTAAATAAAGAATATTTATGTGATAAAACAAAAGATATTTTGCATTGTTGCAAAGAAAACTACAGTAACCACTGAAAGCCTGATTTACCAAGAAACTAGGTGTCACGTGTTTTGATGACTTCTCTTACAACTCACGTCACACACTGCCATTTTGTACTGTCAGTTATAAAAAAGAATTTTCTAATGATAGGGTAAACGTGTAAATCTCATTCTCCTCTTTTCTTTGCCGTGAGAAAATTTTTTATTCAAAGGAGTGATTACGTCGGACAGTTTCGCCGACTTTTTTTCGAGCTATGTAATAACATAGATAATACCTGTGCTATATCTTCGCCTGCATAATAACAAGGCACGGTTTATTAAGATACATTCCGCGCAATTTATGTCTTATAACTCGCATAGAAGGTAGGATAAGTTGTAGCCAGGATATTTCTTTTAAGAATTCATGACTATGTTGCACTTGGTTGCTATACTTACAGATAAAAAGACGTATTATATGATTACACGTATCTTATAGATCCGCATTGGGGTTCAACGAAATTTTTATCATACGATCAAAGTCGTTTATCCATATTTTCGAAATCACTGCACTTAATAAGTGGCTTTAATGACCCTCCATTACGCTCTATGTAGATAATTAACAGCATCTTGGTATTTGAAAGTTCCCAGATGCATTTACAGATACAACATCTACAAACTACCATGAATTAAAGCAACTCTTCGTTTCAGAAGATGAAATCATTATTTATGACTTTAATCGTGTTACGCTAATCTCGTGGAAAATAATTTCGGTAAAATTAATAGTATTCTTAGGAAGCTAATTGAAAAACATTGCAGTTACTTTCGGGCGTTTTAGTGTCGCTTTCATTAAGGTGCGTTTAGACCAAAGGAACGAATGCTCGTTTGCCTCCCACTGCGACAAAATTCAAGTTTAAAGGAGCATTCGTTTATGCTCGGCAAAAAATTCGCCGAACGTTTTGGAATGCTCGTTTCGTTTTATAAACAAATGCTGAATGTATGAAGAACGTTTAAGAAATGTTCGGCTCGTATAAGCTACGAAGATTCGCTCGCATTCGACGCGAGCATTGATCGATTGCGATTTATACTGAGTGAGCATGAATTTTGCCAAAGTGGAGGGCAAACGAGCGTTCGTTCCTTTGGTCTAAACGCACCTTTAGACATTAGAGTTTAGAGTTTAGACTATAGTCCGTTCAACGAGTCGAGTCACCAGTTATAAACAAAATATGCAGAAGTTATCAAACGTTACTCAATTATTAATCACAAAACGCGTGGCATTCTGGTGACTCGACTCGTTGAACGGACTATAGGCGAAAGAATCTTTACGAGGCCATGTTGAAAAATACCACATTTATTAAAAAATGAACAGATTAATATTTCCCAAGCCAAACTGTTCTTATCGGTTTAATAACTCCAGAAACGAGTGGTTGGTTCAGAAAGAAATTACTGTCACTTATTTTCGGCTGCTGAACAAGCCTGAGAAATGGCACCAAAATGGCACTCAGGCACTCGGCGCGTGTTCTCTGTTGGATTAGCGAGTACTAAATAAATATTCCCAAAGTCCTTAGCCCCCTGTGTAACGGCCTGTACGTGTTACACAGCCGTTTACGCGTGATTGATTGCTGAACTTGATTAAACAAACGATCGAAGGTGATATCTCGATCGTCTTTTGTCAATGCAAATGCACACTTGTATTTCACGATATGGACTCGCGGCACCGGAGCTTTTCGCGTCGTTATCGTTGGCCTTAAGAGCTCGGTACACCCACGTGCCCACCTTTTTCCATGCTCAGAACAAACGCGTAGGTGAGAAACGTCGGGCAAAAGATACCGATGAATATGCCTCTGGCAGCTCGATTCTGTAATGATCCCGCGGAACAAACGCGACGCACGGCAGCCGGGCGTAATTTTTGTTGTTCTCCGGTCAGTGGGAATAAAATAATACAGGTGACGCGTAAATACGAAATAAAGTGGCGACTGGACCTCGTATTTCGGAGCTTTTATGTCGTTACATGGTTGGTCACACCGTGCATGAAAAACAGAGTTAATAGGCAGAAGGGAATTTCCAATTGTTTTCGATATTAATGTCCCAAATTTTTGTATCGAATTATTGAGACTTTTTTTCAACAGAACAATTCTGCTGAAAGTAGTATGTAGAAAATTGATTGTAATCTCTGTAGTCTCAATCATAGCAAATTGGTCACATGGGGTTCACTGCACCCCAGCGTCATTTTTGAGTTACCATTTTCGTACTTTTTGATCTTTTAACTTTTGAGCGATAGTCGTACATTCGTAATACGCACGCAATCATGTTCTAATAGTATTTTCTAGAAATGTAAATTTTGATATGTTGAAGTTGGCATTTGAGAAAATAGTTGTGGATAAAAGCCATTTTTTTTGTTAAAATTCACAAAATTTTTAAATTCTATTATTAAGGTCTAAAAATTTAGAGAAATATTGGCAAAGGCGTCCTGGGGTTAAATAAAAACTGATTAGAGGAGTGATAATGAGATTATCGACAAAATTAGTAAAAGTTTTCAGAAACAGTTTTAAGTATTATGAAATTGAAAAGGAAAGCGAGTGCAGGCGAAAATCATAATGTGATAGCATTAAGAATATTGTGCCAATTAGTGTACACTGATCTGTAATAAGTAATCCTTGTTCACGTGATAATACAATCATTCGATTACTAGTGGTAGAGAATAATTATAGTATACAAGGATAATTTTTTAACACTCTCATCAAGTCCAAGCGTAAATTATAAACCTGTATTAAATATATAACTATAAAAAGCTTGAGCTGCTTTCTATCTGACAGCAATTATTATATTGATTTTTCAAATATTTCTTCCACATTCAAATATCGATAAAAATCGTTTCCCAAACGAGTGGTATGAAACTCTGTTCGAGCTTCAAACGCCGCATTTCCAGTATCATTTCACGGTGGGAGGAACATAACAGGCGACACAATACCACTGCTCGCTCGATAGTCGTGTACAGAAGAACAAAAATCCCCAATTTCCACTGTATGATACAAAGCTTGCGGGTATATTACGTAGACCCACGCGTTGGAAAAAATTTTATTCCACACACTTGATTTTTTTTTTTAATAAGGAATCAACCCCTGCCCGCTTGTACGATCCTTCCGTGCCTCAATTTTCACGAGAATTTTCATATCTTCTATCATTTACAAAGAATGAAGTGAAATCAAAAAACCACCCAATCGTGAAGCATCGAGGTTCCACCCCTTTAGAGAAAATTCGGGCAGCGAAAAAAATGGCCTGGTGTTTATCAAAATATTTTCTCTTAATTTCTTGAATTTCCAAGCTCGCGAACTTCGTTTCTTCGACGAATAGTCAAAACATCTGTGACTATGCGAGCCGCCTCCGGCCACGTAACAGCCTACATTTTATTTCTCTGCACTTTTACTCTGCAACTGTGTGCATGCAGTCCGTCCTTGCTACGACCTGAATACCTCGGTTCTCCGCCGTCGGAATCCTTCGTATCGGTGCTCGATTTCGATTAGTGGCACATCTTCCGCAATGGAGAAAAGTCATCCGGGCGCGGGAATGGAAGATTCAGCGGTAACAAAGAGGGTGGGTCTTTCCACAAAAGACACCTTTCTGGCTCACAGCTGATATTTCGGATTTAGTCGCTTGACAGGGGCAATACCAGCTTCAAAAAATAGGAATTGTATTGATATATCAAGTACCAATCGTCAATCATAAAAGTGTCTCATGTGAAGGAGACTTGAGATTTTAATGTTAGGGTAAAGGGCCCAAAGTTCGTCCTTCATTTGTGTTTGGCCCTGTAGAGGGTGTGAAATATTAGAACGAAGTGGCAATTGGAAAGAATTTTCTTTGAACGAATCGCAAAAAGTAATTATTTTATGTCAATGCGAGATAATAAGAAATTAAATAGAATTATTTTAATAGTTGGACTGTACATAGAGTGGTCTGGACAACTATCATAATCAGCGACAGGATATCACGTTGAATATTTTTGTTTTACTGAATTTTATATTTTTCCACCCCACTCCAGCAACATTTCTTTATTTCGTGATTAGAGGTAGCATTGAAACCCAGAATAGTTGCATTTAAAGCGGAAATAAATTCCACTCGTACTTTCCATTTTCTCACACTACACGTAACTTGTTCGCGGAACTCCTAATTAGTGCTTTCGGTTTATTTAATTGAGCTTGTTACTTTATTACAACATACCTATGAATTTTTAGAGACTTTTGTACAATCTCATCCGCTCCCTTTACAGTATACCTTCGATTTCTCGAACAACAGAAATTGGCAAATTCCTGATGTTCAAAATTTATCTTCGGATGCGTCTCGAGTTACGAAGAGGATAGAAATAATTCAGAATTCGCACATTTTTTCTTCTTAAATATTACGCAGTTTATGCACAATGCAAAATCAACTTTATTCATTGTGCTACACGAATACGACAGCATTATATATCATTATATTGCAATTCAAATTTAACATTCGTGTTATCGATTCTGGATTACACACTACACTGCCCGAAATTTCCATAAAGCCACCATGATTGTTGATAAAATCTTATATTTATTCCATAGCATCGATTAAATGTTTATATATTATACCATTTTGGGAAAATTAAAAAAAATCGGTTGCAATAATAGAAGTAACATTTATTTTAAAAAAAAAACGAAAAAATAGAATTTAACAATAAACTGTGAAATTTCTATACAGCCACACGCTTTTTAGATAAATAAAATCACAATTGATAATAGTTTCTTCTCTATTTCTATGTTAATAGTTAGCGTAATTGCCATTTGCTTGCCATTTTGCTGCCAAAATGCTGTTCGGCTTTGCCGAAGTCAAACTTGTGACAGACATATCTATATCACTAGTAATTCGCATTGTATCCAATTATCATTTTATTGTCTACTCCCATCTTAATATAAGTATAAAGCAGAAAGTTTATATGCTTGTGTGTTTGACTGTCGCCTAAAAACTTCCGAACGGTAAACTCTTCGATCACGAAATCTGCCTCAGCTCATTATGCCTGGCTAATCCAGATGAATGTGACTATTTTCACAACAACAACAAATTTGTTTAGAAAATCCAAATTTAAATTCCGGGCGACGCCGAAATCTAGTAACTTATATTAGCTATATAATACTCCTCTAGCATATGACGTCCTTTTTGCTCACAGCATGAAACTAATATCAGAATGTAATGATTAAAGTACACGTTAAAATTACCATGAGACAGATTTTATTGAATCGCGCGTACCAAAATTAATCCAGGTACCTAATGAGAATTTCGTTACGCAATAACAGCTCGTACAGCGTAGCGTAACGCCAATTTAATGCGTTGAATTCTGTTAATGTGTTGTTCCGCCGTGGCAATATCGTTTTCGAAGTTAAATCCAATAGGATAACATCGTGATCCGCGGTAATTCAGCAAACCGCTGCATTCAGTTTCACTGAGCTGAAACTGTTGAATGGTGCGCCCCCATTTACATAAAATCTGTACATCGCGGTATTTCCTCATGAAATTCATTTTTTTGCATTTATAAAATTATCGCTATTACAAGTACATCGTTATTAAAACTTGCTAATCCTGGTTGGCTTTGGAAAACTCTTTTCGTACGCACGAACTTGTTAGTTCCTGAATGATTGACGTATCAACTTTCTCATATTCTCTAATGCTCTCTTTGTAGTCTTTATGTTTCATTCAAGGCGGCGTCGAAATACATTTTTCTACGCGTTCACTTCTACAAACGCTCACCCACGTGCACGCGCTTTTCGACTCTTACATTCGCTTCTTGCACTTCACACTTCCACGATCCAACGTAACCGCAGAGAAAGTTCTCTTCAACTTTGAATCTCAATTTCAAACCAGCACAATTCTGGGCAGAATGAAGGTTTTCAATCAAAGTCGACCTTGTCCACGTAAATACCGTTTCGCTAACTTCATACAAATTCATTTAATGCTACATAAACTTTCGGTTTCTTTACAAGTTCCAAAATTCATGAGTGCATTTTAAGTGTCAGTTGTATAGTTAAATGTTACTGTCACCAAGAAATGGGAAAAATCAGTTCATAAATGGTAATTTATTCGTGATAAGTCCACTAGTACACAAAATGAGAGGAGTACACACTTGGTGTCTAACTCGTGTTTGCAAAAGTCTTGTAATGTGAAAACCATAATGTCACAACGGAAAATGATACCACTGTATTTATTGACCAACACATTTTGAAGTGTTAGTAAAGAATTTAGCAACAATCTCTATGGAAGGAAAATTATTATACCATCTTAAACGACACAAGCACAATTTTTAAAAGCTTTTTGTAGTATTTGAATGAGCACACCACTATTACTGACGAATAAGCACTAGAGCGCAAGTAGAAGCGGTCAGTAATAGACAGACACGCCAGCCAAGCCGTACGAATAGGGTAAATCCGGGAGACGCGGTCGGGCCGGAGAGTTGGTCGAGTCGCTATATTTCAGACTCTGTACGTAAAATGCGTTAAAGTGCAGAACAATTCCTTCTCTAGAAGCCAAACAGTTGAATGAATAGCGTCATTTCGCTTCCTTCTGTGTTTTTCTGGATTTATAGGCTTTAAAAGGTAAATTGAGGTTATATTTTACCTCTTTTGTCAAAGAGCGGTTGTACAGAATCGTATTTAAAATATACTTTTAAGTTTATTTTCGTTTAATGTTTGGGATAATAAGATAGTAGAGATATTGAGGGACAATGCAGCCAAAGTATTTGGCCATATTAACTCTTCCTCTCAAAGTTAAAGAGAAGACCATCTCTCGCTGCAGAAAGGAGAGATGGTCGAGTTATGATTTTTTGTACTATTTTCGTTAATTTTATTTTTTATTATTATTTTCTTATTATTTTTGTTCATTTAGTTTATTTATTCACTTTGGTATTCATTTGCTCTGCTAATCGCCAGTAGGTAGTTCATTTTGTCTTTGATGTGTTCTTTACTTTTTTAGCGTAAACAAATTAAATATCAATGAATCTCTAGTTGTATTCACTCATAAATAATTTTGCTTTATCCTTTGTTAATTTTCCATGAATAATTATGCGAGTGGTCTCTTCCAACGACGAAAACCATTTCTCCCGGCACCTCGGGGGAGGTGGTGAGATGTCATGACTTCAGTTTTCAACCCGATTTACAGTAAATATTGTCTTAAAGCAAATATCGACCAGTTTTTTCTGAATCAGCATAAAATTCTGAACATATAGGTTTGTTTTGATAAAATAAGTAATTTCTATATTAGTTTTAACAGCCATTTTATATTAGGTGGACCGCGTCTCCCGGATTCACCCTGCTCACAATAAGTAGACGAGTCTTTAAATTCGTTTGTTTCCAACACGGAGCCTCATACAAAAAAATTTCGTCCACATTTTCGATGTATTTTTACGCGCACAATCAATCCTTTTTCAACTTATACCACGAATTACGTCCCACGTTTATCAAAATGTAGAATTAACTTAATGTGATTCAAAGATTCTAATGACTCAAAGTGTAAAGATAATATTTTGCACCCACCTCGTATTAACTCAAGCCTTCAGAATTTTAAAACGAACAATTCCCTTCACGATAAAATTGATTAATAAAAATGGTAACTTTCAAGCTTCTGCGTATCATCCAACGTTTTCGCAAAATTAGTAAATCTATTTTTTTAAAAAGCGCTGCTAAGATACCGCTGAATAGAGCTTGTACTCGCAATCGAATAGTCCGTATCTGGCAGCCAGCTTTCCAAATTCAATTCCGTGGAAATGGAACCTGCCGTTGCTGAAGTTCCGTGGAAAATCTGTTTGTCCTAAAGCCACGCCCCGCTTATATTATCGCGCAGCTGGTGCTTGTGTGAACCGTGCGTGAAAGATGCGTTTTGCATACGGCTATGCGAACGGATAAAGGACGACATGGCAAACAGGTAGCTCGAGATGTAGCTAAGAATCGAGTTCAAGGACCTCGCTTTTCCGGAATAGAATGCAAGTCTCGCGCACTGTTTATGTATATTACCCTAGCCAGCTGGATGCGCAGTCTTAACGGCCCGATTCGCGATTCGCATGCAAGAACTACATTTCCAAAGAATGTTTTGATGTTTGGGGAGGCTACGAGAATTTTACTAATTGGGTCTATAGTTCTATGCTCTGATAAATATAGAAACTGGAATTCTGAGCACTTTCCGTTTGAAATTTTGGGGCACCACCTCTCGCCGCACTTTCAAATAATAGTTTACGTTTACAGTCACCGCGAGTAGGAAAAATTAAATACCAATCCAGAAATAAATATTAAGAAGCGATGTTCGGCAAGTCGAAAATTTAGAGAAATTTGAAACTTTGCAGAAATCTAGTTCAAGTGATGCTGACAACGTAAGCATTTTTTGTTTCGCCGATGAAACGGTACTAGGGGTGAAGACACCCCCGTCGAAGAAATTGTGAGTTTTTATATTATCGCGAATATCTACGAAATCGTGAAAGATTTTTTGAAGAATCATAATTTTTTCAAAATTTATCCCCGCCATCCTGTTTTTCAAAAATTCTTCATCACCATATTTTAGGATATCAAAAACCATATAACTTTGAATTCAACTTCTTTTCGATATCTTTCACGATTTCGCAGATATTCGCGATAATATAAAAACTCACAATTTCTTAATTTGTTTGAGGGGGTGTTTTCACCCCTAGTATCGTTTCATTACCGACACAAGAAATGTTTACGCTATTAGCGTCACTTGAACTACATTTCTCCAAAGTTTCAAATTGTTTTGAATTTTCGAGTTACCGAATATCCCTAGTATTAATTAATATTATCTTTTAGTGTAAATAACGACTTCCACAGTAAAACTTGTGATCTTTGATATAACAGTAGTCCCGCCCTCAAACTGGGTTAAAAAGGAACCACCCAATTTCTTTTATTTTACCGTTCAAAATGATCTCCAACTATGTCAAATCCTTTTACACGTGATGCTATTCATTCAATATCTCTTGAATGGATGCAAATGAAGAATGGAAATAAAAATAGATAGTCGTTGTATTATTTAAACAAACAGTCTCTGTCTCGTTAAATAATGCAATAAAATATTTCGCATTCTTCTGGATTCGTTCAATGTGAGTCAGCTTTGGGTATTTAAATTTTCACAATGTAAATGAAAGCCCTTTGAGGAACGATCGCGCCCCGATCGCAATGGACTTCGACTAGAAATACCGGAAACGCTTCGCGAATATACGCTCGACAAATAAAATTCTCATTTCCATAACAGCCATGATATAACGCCTTCATAAACAATCAGTGGCAAATAATAATTTGCATACGAATGCTGGGCACGATTTCGGTTTGCACGGTCCCGTCCGATAAGTAAGTACTTCGCGGATAAAAGTCAATAATCATCGATACACGTGTCGATAATATTTTGGTGTTTCAATAATGTTTGACACGTGTGGCGATGCGTTGGAATAAATTTTCCTAATTTCCTCGCGGATTATCGAGCTTTATCTTCGAAACTATAACTTCCATTTCGATACGAAACAAGGTGAAAACTATGATATTAACAGAATAAGTAAAACTATTCTTAGCTGCATCGAAATTATAGTTCCTGCCATGCGCGTGCATAATCAATAAAAGCAAATAACAGCAGGAAAGCAGTGGGAATAATTGTGCAATTAATTTAACCCTTTTACGGAATTTGTAAATGTACACGGATAAGTAAATTTGGGTTAAATTGGCCCAATATTGTATGTTTACAAGAACCGAGCATACAAAAATAAAGCTCAGCTCATTTAATTATTACGGTTTAATATTTTTAGAACTTATTAAATTTCTATAATAAAAGAAATTAAAAATAATACATTATTTATTATTGGCGGATATTAGTTATTTAAAGATGTGAAGGAGTTTCAGTGCAAATAATACATTAATAAAGAAGGAATGAGGATTCGTGACTCGATTTTGAGTCAAAAATCAAAATGACCCAATTTCCGTACAAGGTTTAAAGAAAGCGCTTCTATAATCCGAGCTTGGGTAACTTCTGTAGTCTACTGATGCACACTTTAAGGGGGTATTCCACTTTGATCAGTCGAAACATTAAACTATTTTCAAAGATATTTTTCTCAGTAAATACAACATACAATGAAATAAATCTCTTTGGTCTAATATAAGAGTAGCTTAATAAATACCAAAAAGATTTGTTTCATTATATGTTGTATTTACTAAGACAAAAATTTGTAAAAATAGCTTAATTTTTCGACCGATTAAAGTAGAATGCCCCCTTAACTACTGTGCCGCAACCGTGGCCATATCATCACCAAAACAGAACATGGCCTATGGTATGTATTTCCTATAGACATTTTGAAACCTCGCGTAAATTGGAGTGCCATTTCCTTGGAGGACGAAGCTTCGCAAATAACACAACCATCGGTAACCCACTCCACATTTAACCTTGGGGGAGAGAGGGGGGCCGAGTTGAACAGATAAGAATATTTTTATCGCAAATTCAATAAAATCCATTAGGTGATTCTAAAATTTATTTAAAGAATAAAATCTCTGTAGTTTCCTTCCCTTTTTCCAAAGCTCTTAAATTACTTCAGTCGTGGCTACCTTAATCTCCTTCTTCCTTTTTCTTTGGAGGGTGTCAGGCCCCTTAGCCCCCCTCTGCGAGCTAATCCTACATTTTTAATTCTAGGTCGACTCCCGATGCTCGGCAGATCCCAGGAGACGAACTCAGCGGGAGTCGTTCCAGGATTAAGGAATTCCCTTATCAAAAAATCAGCCTATTATTGTCCTGCAACTTTTCAAGGCAGCTCGTAGAGCGCGAGCGTCGCGCGCGATTCTATCGCCCTTTGAACAGCCGAGATATCCCAGGGGCGCTGGTTATCGAGCCGGGTAAGAAAAAGAAACGGCGTAAATTCGCGAGCGCGTCGGTTTACGTTGTCATAGAAGAGGCTTGTCGATCGACCGCTGGGAACGGCCGGTGGTAAATTTCGCGGATAGGTACGTCGGGACTCGGATCCTGTTTACGCGCTCCGCGCACGCACCCGAGGAGGAATATTTCCCTTCGTCCACGACGACGTAACCTGTTGCTGAACGAAACGGGGGGGAGCACTTTACGTCCATCCACCTCGTAAAACGTAATGGTTAAGTGGCATGGAGATACGATCAGCGCGGGGCTGCAGAATGGACACACGGCGCGCCGTATAAAGGACCCGAAGCAACCGCGCCGCGGTTTTTACGCTTTTGCATGGCGCAGGAAAATCGCGCCAACTGTGTCCGTTTTCCCGACCGAGGCGAAGAAAGCGTTCGGGAACGGCACTTCGTGGCTCGTAATTTTTCAATTAAACTGCGGAAGGTAATAGGACGAAAGCTTCTCTGAGTAAAAGGGGTGTAACGTTTCATGGTCCCCATAGTTGCCGATGCTTCGATGGTGTTTAGGTACATTTTTATTCGTGACGCTGAAGTTTAATTAGTATAAATTGAATTTCGACCGTAAATTTTAAAAGAGATGATTTCGGCGCACTGGCGCCCCATCCCAGCGCGCCGAAATCATCTCTGCTGAACTTTAATATTGTAATATCGTTGTGGGCACACGGAAGAGGCTAACTTTTAATTCGTCGTTTGATTGATATGATAGTGTTATGAATTTTTAACACTTGGTTGTCACACCTATTTTTTATTAACGACGCAAACCGATTTTCAATCAGCTGCTGTTTAAGAACTGTCTGTTAAGGGGTCATGCCTAGTTAGCAGGCGTGATTTTCGGGAATTTTTTGTGGAAAATCTAATGTATATTTTTTACAATTGTTTGCTTATTTTTGAAGTACATATATTCAGTAACTCTCAGTTATTTTTTTATAGAAAAATATTTCAAAATGCACGAATAACAGTCACTCTCCTGGAAACTATTTTTTTTTGCGGTGAGCACGATTTCTTAAAAACACCGGGTCATCTAAAATCGAAAAGTGAAGAAGATTCTGTTAGTGTATGAGTTTATCTAGTTCGTGAACGAAAGATTTTTGTTTCTGATGAAAACTCTATTTATAATTCACGAAAAACGAACTGAAGGCATTTTTTTATAAATCCTTCGTTCACGAACTAGGTAAACTCATATACTAACAGAATCTTTTTCACTTTTCGATTTCAGATGATCCGACTCTGAGAAATCGTGCTCGCCGCAAAAAAAATAGCTTCCGGGAGAGTAGCTGTTATTCGTTCATTTTTTAATATTTTTTTAGAACAAAATTACTGAGAGTTGCTGAATATATGTACTTTTAAAATAAGCAAATAGTTGTAAAAAATATACATTAAATTTTCCTCAAAAAATTCTCGAAAATCACGCCTGCCAACTAATTAAGGTATTAAGGCATGACCCCTTAAATTAAGTCGCGAAAATTCTAAGATAAGATTTGAACACTGTTGAATATATGTCCATCGTTGAAAAATAACATTTAAAATACCATCGTCTTTAAAAAAGAAAAAATAAAAGAAGAATTCCAGAAAAGTTTTTTGGTTTAAAAAATCATAACTTTTTTTCATTCTTAATGTTGGTGGCTAAAAATTTATGGTTAAGCTCTTGAGATATGCTAGTTTAATAAAAAAAATACTAAACAAATTTAATACAAAAAGTATTAAATTAAAGAAAAAGTAGTTCCCCTCACTCGGGAAATTACTACTAAATGGTGCCAGTAGTACAATTTTCAATGATACCTCAACGATATTTTACTCCAAATACAAATTTTGGGTCATTTTGACCCAGTGTGATAACCGAAGGTTAAATAACACATAGCAAGAATGAAGAATAGAACTTGCTTTCAGTCAATTCGAGTTCCTGAGAGGCTATTAATGATTTAGAGTATTCGAGTAAATAGAGAATGTTGATAGCGTTTTATAGCGGTCACGAAGATGACACCTACCTTTTTGCGAAGAGAAAGAACGCATCGATTCGCCTCTCCCATCGGAAAGATCTTTCCTATTACGAGATCACTTCTAACAATAACACATTGTAGAATCGAGTGGTGATTCGTGAAAGGCACTGGCATCTTCCTCTCAAATGCCACGTACACGCTGGGGCTGATCAGAAAGCAGATCCTGGGAACCTCCCTTTTATCTTTCATACCATTCCTCTTCCTACTTTCGCCTGGTCATTAACGTTGAAACGCTTTTGTAGAAATTTCTGTTACAATACTTTGATCAATTCTTTCTTTCATAATGCTGCTTCTTACTCTCCTATTTTTTTTAATTAATTCTTCCCAAAGACTACTTTACCCTTTCTGAATTATCTGACACACCCGACGTTCCCTTTTTCCAGTCTTCAAGACCTTGTGTATCTACTTCTGATAAGAATCTAAGGGACGAATCGTAATCGATCAATTCTTTCTATTCACTTCCAATCATATATCTCCAATGTACTTTGAAAATGTCTCCCTCCTCTACACATCGACATAAAGCATCCACAAACTGAAGCATAAAAATAAGTCCCAGATTTAAGCACAAAAATAGGTAATCCCTCGCAGTGGCGCACTCAGAATTTAATCTTGAGGGAGCCGAGTTGAACGGCTAAAAATATTTTTAATACAAATTCAATAAAATTCATATTAGGCGATTATAGAAATTTATTTAAAAGAAAATCCAGTTTTCCTTTCTTCTTACTTCAGCTCTTAAATTACTTCAGTCGTGGTTACATTAATCTCTTTTATCCTTTTTCTTTGGAGGGTGCCAGAGCTCCTTGCCTCCCCCTTCTGGGTGTACCATTGACCCCTTATTCGAAAAATCAAAATTAAAGGCTGAACTACTTAACGGTCCCTTATATTTCGTTTCAGGAGGCTCCATCTCTGAGTTCGTGAGAATGCAGAAAGCGCGAATCTCCCTCAGAAACGTTAAATTGAAAGTTAACAGACCAACGAACGAAAAAGCAAAAAAAAAAGTGAGGGACAGAGCCCTTGGGGAAGGCAGAGATGAAGGAAGAAACGAAAGAAAGAATAGCCTCGGTGCTGGTCGCGCGGACTTGCGGGCGCAACATTCACCAGGTCGAGCAGGGAGGAAGGTACCTGGTGGGGAGGGCCTTCTGGTTCTTACGAAGGAGACTCTCGTCCTGACTCCTGGTTACAAGAAGCAGGAGGAAGAGGAGGGGTACGAACGATTGCGCAACAATGCACCGCCACCTGCACTCGTTTCGTCACACAGCTTCAACTGGCTCGACGGTGGTTGGCAGGCTCGCATTACTTTCGCCAATTAAGCCTCCGGACGGTCGTCGTTGTTTAACTTGAATATGAAATTCCACGATTATTCGGAATTCCATCCAGATGAATGCAGCGGCCACGATCGCCGTCCCGTGGAAATCTGGACGCGGTCCTGTGCCAACAGAGAGGCTTTTATTGGAAAGAGCACATTTTAGATGGAATGTGTATAAACAAATTCTAGAATGTTAATCAATAAGAAATGACTAAGCGTTTAAATTTAAATTTTCCTGATTACATTACTTTTTATCGTCGTGCAGTTTAGGCCCAAATATCTCAAAAGAGTATCCAAATGTAGCAGGGTTCAAATCCTGAAAAGGATTCCTTCATTTTTTCTTAATTTCTTCTTTTACGGCTTTTCTTTCTTTTGTTCCAAGTTCTCTTATGTTTGGAACGTTTCTCGGGGACCCAGCAAAATATATGAAAGTGAACGTTGAATAACAGTGAAATATGGAATGACTTTCGATTATTTTAGCCTTGTAATGTCTAATACATTTCTTGGATAACATATGTACCTACACAGTCATACGAAAGTATTTGAATATTAGATTGAATTGACATTTACTTGTTCACCTGCTCTTACACTGTTTGCTCATTATTAATCGAATTATGACGTCGATTATGCGAATTAAATATGCTAGTAAGATCATTTTTCTTACACAATATTCTCAATGAAGATTGTGTATTACATATATTTTATTTACAGCATCGGTTAATAATGACGAGGCAAGTGCGCAGTCTGAAGGTCCAGAGAAAGAACTTTTAGTGAACATCAATTGCCCGCTTAAGTTAATACTGAACTACATTCGAGACGAAGTAGGATTAGATGGACCAAGTGAGCGAAATATGTTTTCTGCCAATCGCATTGATTATAAAAGAGAAATCTTTTAGTTACGTTTGAACTTTACGTTTACAGCTGAATTCGATTTGTGCGACGAAATAAATTGCCAGTTGAGAAAAGTTTCCTTTTTCGAGCCTCACACGTCTGGTCTCAATATTTTCAAAGCGGGCTTAACATACTTCGTAATCACTTATCAAAGTAAGTACGTGCAATGTAGAGTAGCGCTCATTTTAAGAGTATCATTTACACAGGAGACGCAAATGGCCAAATGACGAATCTCACACCACTTCTTAGTGGTAAGGCAGCAAAAAGGTGCTCTGAAATACTATTAAAGTCGAACACCCCGCAAAAGAAAAGTTTGTCTGTTAAATCTACGTTGAAAAAAAGACAATCGTGAAATTATAATGATACACCTATAATAAGTATACTAAATCAAAGTATTTCTCGTCATATTACAAAATTCTAATTATATTTGGAGCACATACTACTACTTTATAGGATTTTTATGTACAATTGTCGTGTGTACTATTTTCTTTAGAGGTCGTCGGTTGTGTTCGGTAGAGTAAATAACAAATATCACAAAAATTTCACAGGAGATCCTTATCTAAGTCTTTAAAGTTTGCGTTTACTGACGATAGATTATAAAATTTTCCATGTTTGCCTACTCCTTCTTCGATAAATTTCTTTGCTCCTTTAACACCCTCTTCGAATAATATATGAGACCCGTTATCTTTCTCGAATTGTAAAGCTTCTTCTAATGGTCTGGCAGAAAATGTAGCAAAGTGGGCAGAAGCACGATCCGCGAGCAATGACCTCTGAGGGAATTTAACCAACGACTTTGCTAAATTTACCGCATCACCCAGTACTGTAAACAGAAAGATACGAATGTATTTAAGCACATTTATCTTGTATTACATCCTTCGCTATTAATTAGAATTTTCTACAAATGCGTACCTGTGCCGATACTTGTGTGCCGAGTAACTAAACCCCAGTTTAAAGCTTCGTCTGCAGAAATAGCTCGACCGGTTAGGATGATCTCCATTGCTCTTGAATATCCAATTAATGCAGGTAAATGAACTGTACCACCGCTTAATATAGGAATACCAAAGCGTCTGTTTAAAAATCCTAATACTGCATTTTCCTCTATTATTCTGAGGTCACACATTAGAGCAAGTTCAAATCCTGCGCCAATGGCGTATCCACTTATAGCGGCGATTAAAGGCTTTTTACTTAATCCAACTTTATTAGCCTATAAAACAAATCAGTAATTATTGCAAAGTATTTTCTAAAACATATGTTACTAAGGTCGCATTCAGATATATTGGCCGGTGAGTTTCGTGAGAGGTATTCTCCCACCATACTGCTTGCCTGCCTCGGTGCTCCTTTTATCAACGTTTTCTGACTCGCTCTTGTTCCATCTTGCTCTCGCCTTCGCAGAACAAGAGTGAGTCAGACGTAGTGGAGATAGCGCCAAGCTCCTAATGTGTAGGCCAAACCGAGTTCTTAAAATATAAATACATACATCAGAATAGGCGTGCGTTAGGTCCAGAAAAATTCAGGACTTTTATTAGTCAGAACTTTGATTTTTTTCTCGATAGCTTCATCTCGTATTGGTCTACACGTAGCTTTGTAATTCACGGAACTATTACGCTAAGAATAAATGACAGTCACACCGCTACGTTCAGGCAGAGCCGAGCAGCTCCTCAATCGCTGCTCACGAAAATGAATCGACTGGCCATTATATCCGAACACGACCTTAGTTTTTACCTTACCAATGATTCAAATTGTGGTAAAGTGTCGTCACGTTTCCCACCAAATTCCGCAATTTCTTTGAGGTCATAGCCGCTACAAAAGTTGCCCCCGATACCGTGAAGCACGCCAACTACAGACTTTTCATCATTTTCAAAGTTATCTAACTCGTCTGATAATTCTTGCGCGGCCGCAATGTCCAAGCAATTCTTTTTTTCCGGTCGATTTATGCCAATTGTGGTAATAGCCTCGTAATGCTCTACCAGAATACTTTTCTCTGAAATAATTTATTTCTACGTGTACAAGTATTTTTAATTATTTTATTTTTTTATTTTAATTATTATTCTCGAAATTCTACTAACTAAAAGGCGATTCTTTACCTTTCTGTTCCTCGGTCTCTTTATTTTCAGTCGATTTCGAGGTTAAACATCTTCTTAAATAACATCGAGAGTATTGGTTGATTGTCCCCGACAATCTTTTCAGAGAATGCATTTGTAACGTTAACTTGCGTTCGAGATTCTAGAAAAACTGCAATATACTTTCCACAGATTCGTTACTTGCTTCGAATAATAAAGATGCTTCTCGCCTAAATCGCCGGAAAAGCAGCAACAATTCTATATATTTGAATGCTCGTTTCTTATTGGAGAACAGGCTATTTAGAAGTTTATCAATGTGGGTTTGCACAGTAGCAGAGTCGGGATTTTTACCGCTGGAAGGCATGCTCGTATTACGGAAATTGACATGACAATCTGTTCGATGTAAACGTGGCTTAAGATACCTAACCAAGGTTTCACAAATGTCAAAATAATGCTTGCACGCTTACCGTTCTGATCGAGTCTAATTAGGTACTTAAGGATTGTTATCTTCCACCGTCTGTTAGCACTAATTTTCTAAACTAGAAACGGCTTTGAAAATGGAGGATCTGCAAAAATTGGAAGAGGAGGCTGAAGCAAGGGCGACGAAGTATGTGTCGAATTTGTTGCAACGTCCAGGTCAATTGGAGAAGATCGATATGTACAAACGTAGAATAAGCCGGAAAAAAGCTTCCGTAGAAACTATGCTCAAAACTGCAATGCAAAGTCAATTAGACGGAGTCCGCGTAGGATTCGAACAGCTCCAAAGCTCTTTGGAGAGTATCGCTTCTATAAAGGAGAACTTGAAGCTCACCGGCGTGTTGTTCAGCCATGTTCCGGAGCTCAATGCAAGACTGCAAGCCGTTCAGGACGAGAACATGCGCCACTCGCAATACGTCACTGCCAAGGAGAATCTGAAGCATACGTTTACCGTACCCGATAGCGTCGAGAAGACTAAGCAATGGATAAACGAGGGTAAACTTTTACATGCTCATCAGAGCATCATGGATCTTGAGAACTCTAGGGACGACTTGCTTTACGAGCTTCATAAACTTCCGAATCAATCGCCAGCCGACACGGTCATGTTAAAGGCTTATTTAGAAGACATCGAAATGCTCTCGCAGCTGATGGAAAAGCAAATCAGGCTGGTGTTAAGTCGTACGTTGAACACCGTAAGAAAGGAGCCTACCGTTATTGTAACTGCTCTTAGAATTATAGAAAGGGAGGAGAAAGCGGATCATTTCGCCATTCAAAGGCACAAACAAAGTGGATTTATGCCACCGGGGAGACCTAAGAAATGGAAAGATATGGCGATGAAAGTCCTTGAGAAATCCGTTGCCAATAGAATCGAAGGGACGCACATCGAAGAAAGGGCGGATAATAAAATGTGGCTAGTTAGGTACTTAGAGCTCACGAGACTTTTAATTCTGGAGGATCTGAGAGTTTGCAAAACTCTGTGCGAACCCTGCTTTCCGCCTTGGTATAACATTGTACGCACTTGCGTCAATATGTATCACACGAGCTTATCGCAACATTTGAAAGACACGATCGCTAATGGTTTAGAAGGAAACGAATACGTTTCTTTATTATCTTGGATCATGAATACTTATACCGGGCCAGAGTTAATGCAGCATCCTGAATTAAATATCGATACGAGCGATATCGGTCCTTTGTTGAATGCTGAAATCATAAACGATCTTCAAGAGAAATATTTGAGGAACATGTGTCAGAATTATGAAGATTGGATGAAAAAGACCTTAGAAACTGAGAAAGTTGATTGGTGGTGCGGAGTGCTGCCAGAAGGGAGCACCCAAGAGGCATACTACCACACGGCAGCTCCGGTCATTATATTTCAAATGATCGATCAAAATCTTCAAGTTACGAAAACGATTAGCGCTGACTTAACGGCGCAAGCGTTGGTGCTTTGCATCGAGCAAGTTATTAAATATGGATTTATGTACAGACATGCGATATCGGAATTTAAGAACAAACATTTCGAGGATAGAAGTCAAGTACCTTACTTTACACATCACATGATTACGATTGTTAATAATTGCTTACAATTTACAGAACTAGCGCAACAAATGAAACAACATTATTGGGTTTCTAATACCAGGGGAGACGCGACTGTGAAATTTGAAAATCTGTTATCGAATTATCAACAGTTGAGGAACGAAGCAGCGACCATACTATTAGAAGAATCCTTCTTGGATTTGGAATTACAATTTCAAGATCTGATTACTCCGAAATGGTTATCGTCTCCTATTCCGGTAGAGACAATTTGCGTTACCTTGGAAGATTATTTTCAAGATTACAATCATCTGTGTCCAAGGAACTTTGAATATGTAATTACAGAAGCACAGAATCTGATTGCGAAACGTTATATTTCTGCTATGCTGCAACGAAAGATATCGTTAAAAACGTACGATGAATGCTTGACCTGTACTTCTAAAATAATGACAGAGGCAGATAAGCTGAAGAATTTCTTCGATAGAATAGCTCCGAAAGTAGGAAACTTCAATTCTCCCTTCGAAATAATCAAACGTCTTGCTGAAGTATTGCGTTGCGAAGACTCTGAAATTCTTTCTCTCGATTTGCATTCTTTGGTTGAAAAGTACCCGGATATGACCGAAGACCATTTAGTCAGATTACTAGGCCTCAGGGCTGATATTTCGCGTAGCGAAGCAAGAGAAAAAGTTTCGTACATGTTCGAAGCGCAACGTAATCGTAAAGCTCCACAATCCATCACGCATAGCATATTCAAGCAAATAGTCATACAGGACAGTTTTCTCAGTTGGAAACCTTGAAATTCGAATTAGTAATAGTTAAAGATTAGTTTTTCACATATCATGAGTGAAGATAGGTGACGAAACAAGTAATATTCTGTTATAAATATAAACAACATTCAATAAATTATTGATTAGAAGTAGAAGTTATATATAACATGGTATATTGCGATTGTATTGTAAATAGATATTTCAAATCACTTTTTATTTGAACTGAATCAAAGAAAATTGATTTTTTAACCGAGGAGAACGTAATTTATGATTGAAAATCCGAATTGATTATTCATTATGGAATATTAATTCCTTTATAATTATACATTAATATTTACAATGCCTCGAGTTTTTAACATTTCCTACTCCTTTGCAGCCTCAACTGAATGACATAAACAATATAATAATCAATTCACTGCCTTAATAATTGAACTAATGTAGGGATATCCGCGACAGATTCTATTATTTGTGTATAATAGCGAATGTATATAATTGTAAAAATACAATGAAAGCAGAAGAAAAATAAGAGAAAACGTAGAACATAACGAAAGCAATATGCTTAAATATTTGGTTCCTCCTGAAGATGTGTGTTGAAAATAACATGAAAATGTGCGAAGGCTTATGAAAGGTTTATACGTGAAACTTTCGAAATAATTTATATAGAAATATTGTTAATTTAGTGTAAATCAATAGTATTACATATTTCTGTAGAGTGTATGTATATTATTGCTAAATTTGTTACTTAGCTGATTTATAGAAAGATACATAAGTTATTTAATCAAGCTTTTAAATTGATTGTATATGGCTGTAAATAAATAATAACGTTACATCACTTTTTCCATTGAAATCAAAAATCTTTACTTACATATAAAATATTTTGTGCCTAATTTTAAAATTAAAAAGAAACGTAATACAAAACAAACTTTCTTATTCGATCCTAACGTTCTCAACTTATCATTCCCTACAATACTACAAATATAAATACGTACATACGTATTACATCCATATTACAGATAAATGAGGGGAGAAAAGATTCTATCAATAATGGTTTAATAATTTGTCAAAGAAACATATTACGGTTGCTTAAATTCGAAACCTTCGGGATAGAGGGTAAAGGTAAATTATCACCCAATCGATTTTGAATGTAGCTAGATGATTATATATCTCGATAAGGCTAACACTGTTACTACAGATTACAGAATGTGTTTCTATTATTCGCCGACGTCTCTGCTGTCGCATTGACCGCTTTGCTTGAGCTTGACCGTTGCCGTCAGTGGCTTATAGTCCCAATGAAGTGTTATTAAATCGTGTAATAAACACAGACAATCAGCAAACAGTTGCATATATTTGTTTCCCCTTGAAGCGCAATAAAAAAACATATAAAGGATGCCGCGTATTATGATAAAGGGTGGTGTTTGGCGTAACACCGAGGTGAGGCACAATTTCTAACCTAAGATACGTGTTTTGATTACAGCACACCTTTGCCCCAATTAATACATTGTTTCGCAGGATGAGATCCTGAAAGCTGCTGTTATGAAATATGGTAAAAACCAATGGAGTCGAATAGCATCACTTTTACACAGAAAATCAGCCAAGCAGTGTAAAGCACGTTGGTTCGAGTGGTTGGATCCGAGTATTAAAAAAACAGAATGGAGCAGAGAAGAAGACGAGAAGCTTCTTCATCTGGCGAAGTTGATGCCCACACAATGGAGAACAATCGCACCAATTATTGGTCGCACGGCTGCGCAATGTTTAGAACGTTACGAATACTTGCTGTGAGTTAAGAGAGCATTAAGAGCCTGAAGTAATTGAAACTCGTATGGTAAAGCTTTATATAATTTCCATCATATTTTAAACTAGCGATCAAGCTCAAAAAAAAGAAGAAGGCGACGATGCCGCGGATGACCCGCGTAAGCTAAAACCAGGAGAAATTGATCCAAATCCAGAAACAAAACCTGCTAGACCTGACCCTAAAGACATGGACGAAGATGGTGGGTCCTTTACCGTAGGAAATACTATTTCTTGTTGCGTGCATCGGGAATAAAAATATCAATTTTCAGAATTGGAGATGCTGTCCGAGGCGCGCGCTAGGCTTGCGAACACTCAGGGCAAAAAAGCGAAGCGTAAAGCCAGAGAAAAGCAGTTGGAAGAAGCTCGTAGGCTCGCCGCTCTACAAAAACGTAGAGAATTGAGAGCTGCTGGCATTACTGTATCACAGAAGAACAAACGTAAACGCGGAGTTAATTACAATTCTGAAGTTCCCTTTGAGAAACGACCAGCATCTGGATTTTATGATACGTCTAACGAGCACGTCGATCCCCTCGCTATTGACTTCTCGAGGATGAGACAGCAACATTTGGATGGTGAGCTGAGGCAAGAGAAGGAGGAAATGGAACGTAGGAAAGACAAACAGAAATTAAAGCAGCGGAAAGAGAATGATATCCCAATGGGGATGCTGAATAACGAAGAGCCTATAAAAAAGAGGAGTAAACTTGTTTTACCGGAGCCACAGATATCTGATCAGGAACTGCAGCAAGTTGTTAAGCTTGGTAGAGCATCAGAGGTATATTGCGTTATTTGTATATTGATCAATTTAACACCGATTATGTGGACGCTCTAAATTTGTATCGCTTATAATAGGTTGCGCGTGAGGTTGCAACTGAAAGTGGCATCACATTGTCGGACAGTTTATTGGCCGATTATTCTTTGCCAACAAATGCAGCCGTAACACCTCGCACTCCAGCTGCTACAGATAGAATTCTACAAGAAGCTCAAAATGTTATGGCTCTTACACATGTTGATACACCACTGAAAGGTTAGCGGACTTTTATAGAAATTCAACATTTAGGAACAGAGGTATTAACATCTTCGCTCTTTGCAGGTGGATTAAATACTCCGTTAACTAATTCCGATTTTACTAGCGTCGTGCCTTCTGCAAATGCCGTAGCAACACCAAATACAATTTTGGCAACACCTTTTCGGTCACAGCGCAGCGACGGTACCCCGGCTAACTCATTTAACACGCCAGTGTCTACGCGAACGCAAAACGGAGTTTTAGCAACTACCCCAGTTCGCGATAAGCTCAGCATTAATCCAGACGAAGGGATGGAAGGATCAGAGACTCCTTTGATTCAGAAACAAGTGAAAGAACAATTGCGTGCTGGTCTCAGTGCTCTCCCAGCACCGCGTAACGATTATGAGATAGTAGTTCCTGAAGGAGAAACAAAAGATGAAAGCGCTGCCGCACCTGCGACTGAGATCGTTGAGGATCAAGCCGACATAGATGCTAGGCAACAGCAAGAGTTAATAGAACAGAGTGTGTAAACTCTTTAAGCACAAGTATTTATGTATTCCACGGAAATTATTCGTATAGAAATATTTTGCTGTATTTTATAGGGAAAAAGGAATTGTCTCGTAGATCGCAAGTTATGCAACGAGATTTACCACGACCGGTTGATGTAAATATGAATATTTTAAGGCCATTTATGGATACTCCGTTAACGGATTTACAAAGGGTACGATTATATAATAATTAATGAATGTACACGTATGTAGAAATTGTAAATTTCCTAATGATTTCACGATTTTAGGCAGAGGAATTGATTAAAAGAGAAATGATCACGATGCTACAGTACGATGCGCTACAAAACCCCATGCAACAAAATCGTAAAGGTGCCTCAAATTCAGTCACTCAAGCACAAACTTATTTAGAACAACATCCATATGTTAACTTCGAAGAAGAAGACCTTACCGCTGTGAGTTAATAATATCCTACAATTTATCAAATGTTGCAGAACAGCGATATCATGTTCGATATTTAATTTAGGCTAAAAAGCTACTGATCGATGAAATGGCAGTAGTGAAAGAAGGTATGGCACATGGAGAACTTAGCTTAGATTCGTACACAACTGTATGGGAAGAATGTTTGTCACAGGTATTGAAGTACATATTATTCTTGAATAATTATTGCTTCCGGTTTAACGTCAATTGTTAATATCTTATCAGATTTTGTATCTGGAAACGCAAAAACGATACACGCGAGCTACGTTAGCTTCGAAAAAAGACAGAGTCGAAGCTTGCGAAAGGAAGTTGGAAGAGAATCGCATGCATATGACGGGGGAAGCTAAACGAGCGGCAAGAATGGAAAAGAAGCTGAAAGTTCTTACCGGAGGTTATCAGGTGCGTGCGCTTATTTTTAATACATAAGGCATGTCGCAATATAAAATTGTAACACTTTAATATACGCAAATGTCTTTTATGATAGACCAGAGCACAAGTATTAACGAAACAGTTGCACGACTTATGGGAACAAATAGAACAGGCCCACTTGGAGCTCTCAACGTTCAAATTTTTACAAACACAAGAAGAGGCAGCAGTACCGAGGCGAGTGAACGCGCTTATGGAAGACGTTAATAGGCAAACAGAACGAGAACGTGTGTTACAAACAAGATTCTCCCAATTGCAAGATCAGTTGCAACAGTGTTCATTGTAATATAGTTTATTGTAATATATATTTCAAATATCGTACACGTTTTATGAGATACAAAAACTTACTTTATTTACTTGCGACAAATGCAAAGCTCGCTAGGAGAATGCATCAAGTAAATGAACATGCTCGTAAACTTTAATTTTATATGATCAAAAGGAATTTATTTCGGGCGATACAATAATTGACATTTCAGTTCTTCAGGACTGGAAGATATTAATGTGAATATAATTTATATTATGGAAAATATTAGCGCAATATCATAATTGTTAAGTGAAAAAGAATTACAAATAAATACTAAAGCCCGCTTTATCCTTATTAGAGTATTTATTCTTTGCAATATCACATGATAAAATAGATTTCAGAATTATATTTTGCGTTGTTAACAGGTAACGAATATCTAAGTATTTGTGCATTTTAATATTCTATACAGAAAATCGTGTTAGATAATTTTAGTCAGTGTTACATGCGTGTTTTAATTTTTTTGTCTTTAATTTCATAGATTGTTAATGGAAATATTTCTTAGCACATTTCAGCAGAGCTGCTATACGTAGGGTAGAACAGGTAGAGCTATTCTTTTGACCCGGGTACTCGGTGAGACCCCGGGTAGACAAAAAATACCCGGATATCCGTGACCGTGAGATAAGAAGTAAATGAGGTGTGATGAGATAGTTAAGAATTTCGATTGGACAGCTGATCGTCTTTCGATCATTTTCGGCTAACATCAGTAATGAACGGAATAAACTTCAAGCAATTGAATGTGGTAAGTGGCTGTGTTTCAATTCACGCATACTGCGCAGGAAATTGGTGGCATCGTACGATTCCGTAGAATTTCTCTCACTTGCCAGCAATACGATGCCACTTCCGGTGCAGTGACTGCGTCTCCTCTGAAATGACTCGCCGCACCGGAAGTGACATCGTATCGATGGCAAGTGAGAGAAATTCTACGGAATCGTATCAAAGAGGAGATACAATAAGAGGCGTTACTCGACAAGGACAGAAATAACCTGGGGAAATCACTAGACAACCAATTTAAATGCCCATTCGGCAATGATCGGTAAAATTCGACAATAATCAGCCAACTGCGGTAAGGTGCATTTAGTTGATTTAAATATCCCGCTCGAATAGACAACCAATTTAAATGCCAAGGTCAAGTAAGGACTTCAAAGTAGAGGTGGAGAATTATCGATAGTGTTGACTATCCATATCATCGAATGTGATGAAAATTTAATAAAATATATATGCTTTAAAATATTATATTTGATTTTTGTATTTCATTTTATTTTATATATATTACATATATATTTTATTACATTTTCATCACATTCGATGATATCGATAGTCAACACTATCGATAGTTCTCCACCTCTACTTCATAGGTTCCGTCCGGAGTGACGCTTCTTATTATATCTCCTCTGATCGTATGATGCCACCAATACGATGCCACCAATTTCATCATGCGCAGTATGCGTGAATTGTTAGAGCTAGATTCGACCAATGAGAGGAGACCGTGCTGGGTACGAGCCGGTACGGCGATTATCTACTTTTATCGTTTTATTAAAAAGTTCAAGCATATTTGTAAAACTAATGACGCTGAAAAATATTTGCAATTTTCTGCTCACAATTCTGTTTTTATCCAATAGCCTACAAGGTGACTAATCGTTAGAATGCGCAATAAAGTAACAGAAATATTGAATTTTAATGGCAGCACCGTCGCTTAACGAACGAACGCAGCGAAACGTTGGCGTAGCAACCTCAGTCTGGCTTGAATGATCGCGGAAGTGAGTCGTTGTAGTTCTGTATATTAATCGTCCATAATTGAGGACATTTCATCAAATATTTCATTCATTTCATTCGTTAGTTTTCTTGATTCATTGTAACCGCAACACGTTCAAGCCGACTCAGTGCATCCGGTTCGGTCGAGACGTTAGCAAACTTAGCTAGCTCCAGCCGCGTCTGCCGTGTCTTCCGCGTCTTCCGCGTGTGCAATTTGTTTCATTGTCCCCCCGGACGATGGTCGTCCCCTTTTTCCACTTTTCATTCCTCTTTTTTGAATGTTGGTAAGGCGAAAAAGAAGCTGCGTCTGGGAATAATCGTGCTCGAGGCTTGCCTCGTGACGCGACGATGCCCGTGACGTGCGACGCTATTACACGACCCGTTTTGCTCGGTGATTAGACAGATATTTTCGTCTGTGTGTCCTCGACGGCTTTTCAAGGTAATACGATTCTGGTGAGTCGGGCTAGAGGGGATCACACGAGTAAAATCGGTAGCCCATCAGGGATCTAAGCGATTGTCGTTGAACGGAAGCGAAACGAACACTGTTCCTTCGCTTTGCTTCGTCGTCAAAATTCGCGTGTAAATGGGATAGCACCAAAAATGTTTCTACACTATTTACAATCACCTTCTCTCACTCCCCGCGATGACTTATCGGACGAGACGGGTAATGCAATTGAGTTAGCACGGCTCCACTGCATGGGAGCACGTTGTCCGATCCGTTTCGGGGGCCCTCCTCACAAGGGAGACTGCCTGCTCCTAACGTTTTCGAAGAAGCGGATGCAACTTCGTACCCTGCAGCGGCAGGGTACTATAGCTAGGGCTTAGTTAGGGATTCGAAAGATTTCAGTTAGCTGGCGAGGGCTCGTTTAGCAAAAGAGCTTTGGAGGTGGCTAGCACCTCCACCTCTTTACCGGGTAGGTCATGTAGGTGCTGTTTGTTCCTTCGGGAACATACAGTTCTTTGATGCCACGATGATGTCCTCCGTGGTTTCCTTTTTAGCTTTGCAATGGAGGGTGGTTGGGCCGTCGGAGTCAGGGCGAGTCACCGTTTGCAGCAACCTCCTCGTGGTGTGACTTGGGAAATTTATGTTACTTCGCTAATGAATTAACACAAATTTGCTAATGGCTGCAATACTAGAAACTTCTTGTTCCACTGGACTTTTCCACTACCCAGAAAATTCTATTCCGAAAGTTCTTTTGTAAAATTAAAATATGGGAAAGAAACCTGAGGTTCCAAAACCCAATGTTCTTTTTTTTTCTCACTGCACACGTGTATGCATCCATGCTCACGTACTTATATAGAATACGAAAATCCAAATCCTGAACCAGCACGCCATACCACCGCTTCCTAGAAAAACCCATACCACGAATGTATTCGTTTGCCGAAGAGAATTATAATAAAGCCGGATATTCGTTCCACGTGTGAAATTCCTGATACTGTTCATTCGACGCCACAGCCTAACCTTAGCCTAACCTACAACCATTACAGGCGAGGGCGGTCATTTTCATTAGCGATAGACTCGCGGGCACGTAGCATGCTACAGAGCGCAGGGTGTAACGCCGAACGCAACATGCGAGCGGCAGTAATGGGCGTTGGTGGGGGGCCCCGAGGCGGAGATAAGATGCAGTAATTTAGTTTGCGATCCATGACCTTATCGGCGACCAATCCGCTAAGCGTTTGGTGGAATGGGGAAATGCATTAATGATTATCAATTAAACTATGAACGCGATTAGAACGTAAAACAGTCCTTGACCAGTGATCGACGCAGTTGGTGGTACGCCGTGCCGCGTGTTGACACGTGTTGAACATGGCATGCCGAGTTTTCCTTTTCCTCGCAATCTAACCACGCGAAACTCTTACAAAGTTACGCTTCAAATCTCGAATATTCGCTCCATCCCTGCTCGGAAAAGACAACGCTGGTACGGCCTGCACAAAAGGCAGTACGCATTCGGCGTATTCCTATCCTATTCAATTTCACGAGTCTCGTCGCGCGCGCGCGCACTGTCTGGTCGCCTCTTTAGGGTCGTGCGGTTTCCTTGACAACGACGGCACAATCCCCGAAATAACGGTTGGGAGGTGAAGCAGACGCGTGAGGGGCCAACATTTAAAAATAATAATGATAATATTTAATCATAAGGTGGAAACAAACAGTTGTACTTTGAATACAATGTATTTCTTTACCTTAATGACGTCTTGTAATGATTCGTAAATAGTTTCGCAAGGTATAAATTCAGAAATTGTGGACGTTCCAAGCGTAAAACAATGTTGTAAGATTTTTAAGCTGCACTGTTTGCAGTTCCATCGCAACATGTGTATCTCTTCGTTGATTCCGCGTTTTCATTTTTTTGAACAATAAATTGAAATGCTGATCCGACATTCTGAATGTGTTGAAATATTCAGTAGGATCTTCTAATTCTAGTTCTTTGAGAAGACAACATGAAGCTCTCAACGAATCTCTTTTACTTATACATTTTCTAACCCCATACACGCTTTCTTTCATCTTTTTCTTCTTCAATTTCTTCTACTAAAATCTGAAGAACATTTCTGATAGCACTTTAATACCGCATGATTACGTCGTCTGTTTATCTCTCGTGAATTCGAAAACTCAATTGTACCTCGAATTTAGCGGCGACTGCAGTGAATTATAAACAAGCTGCATTATGCGAAATACTGGAAGCGATCATAATAAGAAGCATTGAGGGTCAATCATCTTCAGCTGAAGAAGATAACATTTTAGAATTTCGAAAGCGAAGATGACTGGAAGCAGAATTTGTAGACTCATCACCAGTCGATATTATGGATACAGAATTTGTAGAAGAAAGCATCTGCGTTACAGAAGGAGAAAGTAACGCCGATTTAGAGTACAAAAAGAGAACAGTAGAATCCTGGAAAAGTGGGGTCAGTTAAACGGAAATCCCTTAACGTGGTACAAAATGTCCACGAACGTCCGATGGAATGAAACCCTCTAGAGGTCGAACACCTTGTCGTGGTGAGAGGGCTCTAAGGGAACAGTTGGTCCGAAGCTGAAGGATACGGTGAGGGCTTGTCCCTGCTTTATCAGTTACCCGAGGATGATGCTCCCTTGGCTAAGAGTCGACAAGAAACTGAGTCTGCGGAAACACCTTAAACTCTCCGGGCGCTTAGCGGCGATCCATCGGAATTGCTGTCCTGGCGGTAGGTGGAGTCGGTGGGGAGCGGTGGTCTTGTCTTCACCGGCCGACTGTGAGATCAGTCTCTATAATAAATGCTTAACAATATAACAAATAAATATTTGTATAATATATTACTTGTAAATTATTTTATGATGTAAAAAATGCTTCTTCAGGAACTATTTATATTTGAATGAAGTAAAGCTATTAGATTGCCAAAATCGCCCACTGTGCCAGCAAAAAGAGGAGTATCGAGCTGTCACCCCTCGAAGTGATCGCACCGCAGGTTACAGTTCCTGGGGTGTTCCCCCTCGGGGCCGCCCATGGACATGTGATCATTGGACCCGCTTTGTTGGCTCCTTGGCCGTGGCGCGCATAATGCTACCGTGCTTAGTTAAAATGTACTATCTAGAATTTGTCCATTTTTTAAGAAATGTTGAAATATTTCAAGTTACACGTGTATTTCACCTTTTAAGAAAAGTTAGGACCTGTACGTGCTTCGTAGAAATATAGAAACAGTCTCATTTATGTTTTTACAAGAACGGCAGAAAAAAAATGGTAAAACTTCAGTTTTCTTGGATGTTTCGATTTGCTAGATAGGACATTTCAAATAAAGAAGGCAGTATGCATGTACATGCAGGGTCGTAATGAAACTACATTCGTAGAATACAACAAAAACTTGTCTTAACTATGATAATATGTGAACAAATTGTAACACTTTATATGAATTTTTCACCATTATTATGAGGCATTGAGAACTAATTGTAAAACGGACTAACCCACATTGAAAAAAAATTAATCTTTCCTATTTCATATGATTAGTACGGCTCATTGGAATACATTCCTGCTACTATCAGTACTAAGTCAATTTCTCAATACCTCGTATAATGGTCCCAGCTATTATACATGTTATTACTACATCAACATTATGAAATATGTAGCACCAAATGCATATTATATTATTGGGAAATACAAAATTAATTTATGTTTTCTATAAAGGTTTCTAAAAATATGAAATAAAATTTTCTAAACATACAATGAATAAGAATAAAAGTATTCTAATAATATTAGATTTATATTGAATGAGAAAATTTTGATATCAGAATAGTACATAATTGCATATATAATTAGATATGCAAACACTGAAAGAAACAATTAATATCAATAAACTCCTACTTTGTAAGTCATTAGTTGGTCTTTGTTATAATTAAATAAGAAATGGAAAACTTAGTAAAATTTCAACAAGTATCTAGTATAATATTATTAAATATAGGCATTTCTTCCTTGAAAAATTTATTTAATTTTGATAACTACTTTAATTACAAGTACATACATACAAGTCATATTCAATGTTTTATAATTATTATGAAATATTTTTTACGTTTCACGAAACTGTAGGATAAAGTGTTTGTATTTCAAGTTTAACTACTCATTATGTATTTTATTTTAAGAAGTTCTTTTCAAAATACACATAAATAAAAAATAAATACTTCCTGGTGGCATTTATAACATGCATTTATATAGTTACAATTTCATTGTTATTTAACATTACAACTTGAATTTTACATAAGGAATTAGGAGAACTAAAATTAATTTCAGAATTTTTATATGACACTTTGTATTTACCATCGTTTTGGCAGCAAAAGAGTACATTTATGAAAATACAAAAACTGGAAGATAAGCTAGATCTATTATGACACTTTTATTATTTACTTGCACATAATAACTTACCATGTACAATTGCGTTCAACAAACTTTTTCATGCACTCCTATTATTAGTTGTATATTTGAAAACAGTAGGGAAATGTTTGTACCATTATACTTTTCAATAAAATCCACTCCTCAATTGTTACAATCTAACATAATAGCTGTAAATTATCCTAATATTATTAATCGCGAATTTAGAATAGGAAAACATGATTTATATCGCCATAATGCTCTCTTGTGCTGCTTTATTAGTACAGAAATTAGTGATTTTACAGAAAATTTAAGAAAATAGATAAATGTTACATTCATACATTACTGGCGGTTAAATTTGTATCTTCTTAGTGCATGTACATACATTTGTATTCTAATGCAATCTCATCCTCCTTGTTTGGTTTAGTCTCTTCTACCTAAATTGACAATATTTTTAATTGAATCAATACTTTCATTCCTTTCATTTCATCATCTCGGTTTGAGTTCCTTTTTTTTTTAGTAAAAATGTTTTATTTATTGATTAGACACGATTGTAAAATAAATTTAGATAAAATATTTCATATACAAACAAAATCAGATTCTTGGTGACTAGAATATCTTTACATTTCATACATCCATCTTTTGTATACTTATATGCAATAATACACAACAAAGATCATAAATGTTACATTAAAAGTAGTATTGGACTTTGGTTTGTAGCATCCTTCGCTGTTTTTTTTTTCTTAAAAAAAAAGAGAGTCAATATTAAACACCATTGTTAAATGCACAAGTTGTAAGTAGTGTAATTCATCTTACCAATATGCATGAATTTAGAATTTTGTTAATAATACAAATATTAATCAATTTCATTTCTACTTTCCCTAAAAGAATTTACCAAATAATAAAACTGTATGTTTCAACGTTAGCTGTGCAAACTCCTTCCTCGTTTCGTTTGAAGGAAGACTGCAATCAATTTTAATAACAAATTACACAAAAGAACTTGAGGCATACGTAGCAAATTCTTTAAATTTCTGAATAATAGAATAATGTATTTATTTACATCGTAATACTGCAAATAGAATATCGATATTAATCTTAAGAGTTACGTAGTATTTCAAAGATTGTGCTCTGTCTTGCCCTTATTTTTACTCCAAGTTACGTTTAATAAATAGTTATAAAATGTAGTCAGACCTTGCATTTCAGAAATTTAGAAGAAATTTGGATATACACGCGTAAGAAATAAATAGAAGGGTATAGTAAGTACACGCGATATTACTTGTAAAACAAATGCACTACTTACAATAAATGCAAACATCGCATGAGATTACTATATGACACACTGTTGGTACTTGTTTATTTTATATAATAAACATGCCATATTTATGTACGTATGTACATAGTATAAAAAAAATTCCTAGGCATAAACCTGTCGTAGAATAGCGTCGTTAATGTCTCGAGTTGTGCTCTTTGAAGTATCAAAGAAAAAAATTGCCTTACACAGGAACTACAAATGTATTGTACGTCCTTAACTAAAACGTTTAATTTATGAGATACCTTGCAGTAGATATATCCGAAATAAATGTCCCACTTAAAATTGTAGCGGATACAATAAAGTGTAAAGCTTACTGCAAACATCTTGCGACACACTCTATACTTCAATCACATGACTAATCGTTCTAATAGACTGTGTACATACTGAAATACCTTACAGAGAAAAGAAAAGAAAAGCAATGTCCCCGTTTCATCCTCGAAGCTGTTTGATTGAAATTTAGAGCATGTTATTACTATGCTACAGTATGTACACTCAGCAAGCATTAATATGCCTCATTCTTAATTCACTCTCACTTACGCTAAGAATTCTTCGTTTTAAATATGATAACGTATGTTTTAATTCGTTTAAAGATTCACATTGAGTACAAATACGAACAAAGTATGATATCTAATATCAGTTTTATAAATTCGAAAGCATATGGCACGCGTGTCCTATCATTCTATATTTTAAGCTTCTTTTTTTTTCTTTTCAAATATAAAAAATAGCATGTTTACGAGTGGAGGAATATTTCTTAGTCGTCATTACGCTATCTTTCCATCCAGTCCTTTCATAGAGAGCACGTAACGTTTTGCGAATACAATGTTTCAGTGTTGTAGGTCAATGTAAACGAATGTTACAGTACGTAACAGAAATATGTTACAGCACAATAGTGATAATGTAAAATTCACAGTAATAAATTATGCGTTATTATAGATGCGAATAATTTGATACATAAGAGAGAAAAGTTACTCGTTCTGTACAATGTGCCCATTATTCTAAAATACGTTACATTCCTTTTCTAACTGCAATGATTTGTATAAATTAATTTTATAAAAATAATAATGGAAGATTAAAAATGTCATGGTATCTTTTAAAATAAATTGTGCTATGTTCGTTCGTTTTATAGGCATACCTTGCACCATACGTTTGTCGCTGGTAATACATTTCCTTACACAATTCAATATATATATATTTTGATTATAATTCTTGCAATGCAGTCACAGTTTCTATGAAAAATAATTTTGATCCTTCAATTCTGAATCAGATCGTACCAGTGCGGCAATCTGTAAGATTGTATTTGCCACGTGCAACAACAGAAATACAGTTCGAGTGCTTCTTTTTTTCCTCAAGAAATTTGCTGTAGGAAATCTTTACTCAGCACGCGATTAGAACAAAATAAATATCAATATACGCATAATACACAACAGTGTGTTTGCATTATGCGGGTATAAGAAAATGTTCAAATTCTAGACAATAAAGTGTTGTATGAAGCTATTGAATTTCGCCCGTAAAAAGTGTACGAATATTTGCTGGCAGTGTTGCACATAAACGTACTTACTTCTCTTTCAATGCGAAGCAACGTTATAATTAAAATATTTATAGAAAATATCGAGGTAAGTATAAAATATTTCCTGTCACAAGAGATCTTACAATTCCTTTACGTCTGTCTCTAAATTTACTAATAAAAAGAATTCTAATAAGACTCGTACATATATTGTCTAGAACCGACATACAAAAATGTTCGCGTTATTGATTTGATTTCTTCGTTGCTATGGCACTGTATGTACGTTTAAATAATTCTATAATGCTATTTTACATTTTATAAAAATTGTTAGTATATTGATTGTTATACCTATCATTCGCGTGTACTAAAATGAATGTTTTTACTAATGTAGATATAAAAATTTAGAAACCTGGCAGCTCGCATGTTGAAAAACCTCGACGCTTTGTGTTTAACTGTTACAACAGTTTCAATATCAATTGAAACACTGTATAATAAAAAAAGACTATAAAATGACAACAGAAACAAGACTTATCATTTTATAAAGATAAGAAAGATAATGATAAATGCACATGTTCTCAGCTTTATAAGATACTTCCTCATGACATTCTGACTAGTACATTAATGTATAAAATTATGTTAGAAATGCTACAAACAGGGTACATACAAACTTTCAGTATGTTTCGTTTGCTTGAGTTTCACAAGTAAAACGGTTAAAAAATGATAAATGGTATTATACTTTCTCGTTGTTTAAGTTTGTTAGTCTTATGTTAGTTTTACAGCCTATGTTGAAGTAAAGAAGCTGTAAATTGTACTTTATTTGTGATGCGGTGACCTATAGCTGCCAGAGAATTCGTTAAGATGCGTGGCCTGCTATCTCCTTTTCAAAACATTCATATTCTCCTCGTTTTGTTTTTTTTTGAAAAAATTAATTTCAGTCTGTCTGTTTATATATGGCTTTTACCTATGTCGATTCATTCCCGATCGTTTATTGTTTATAACATAATGCACCTTCTCTGTCTGCGCTTTTGGGGTTCGGGTCTTAAAACAGCGCGAACCGCTTCGTCAAACACTTGCTTTAGACCGCGTTGCGTGAGCGCGGAACATTCCATGTATTTCACTGCACGAATCTACGGATTACATATAGAATTAGTATTAATGCATATATATATATGTTTAAACTATCGATCGTATCCTTTGCACAGATTTTACTAAGCGCGCTGACCTTGTTCGCCAATTTCTGTCCTTGTTCGCGTTTTATAGCACTAAGACCTTGTTCGGCTAAGGCAGTAAGTGTCTCACGATCGTCTCGTAAGTCTATTTTAGTTCCAACGAGTATCATTGGTGCGTCCGGGCAGTGATGTTTTATCTCTGGATACCACTTGCTGGTAACGTTCTCGAACGACGAGGGGCTCGTTACTGAGAAACAAATGAGAAAGACGTCTGTCTGTGGGTAAGAAAGTGGGCGAAGCCTGTCATAGTCTTCTTGACCCGCTGTATCCCAAAGTCCTAGACTAACAGGTATTCCATCCACAACCATGGGTGCTGAATAGTTATCAAATCTGTACAAAATAGTAAAAGCTACATTCAAGAATTGAAATATCAACCCTCTCGCTATATCACAGTTAAACCAAAAAATATTCGTGTAATAAGAGTAAGCATATAAGCAGCTAATAACACAGAGGGTATTCTTATATTACATTGCTTTATCTCAGCAACAAACAAGAACTTGCTGCCGCAGATAACTATAGTTATTCTTAGTGGTTAAAGGGTCGAACAGATTAATCATCCAAAAACATTTCAATACAGTATAATAATAAATTATAAATGTACTTAATACATTCCACTTAAACATCTTTCCCAATGCGTGGCTTCTTAAATTGGTTTTAAAAATATAAAAATACTTTATAAATAATTGTATTTAAATGTTTATGTATCTAAATGGAATCTTAAAACACTTTAGAAGTGCTGCAGAATGGATTACTTCCTGCAAGTAGTGGAAGGGCGGCCAATACTGCTTCACTATTATTAGCCACCCCATTTCCCTACTCCAAGAAAGAAATGGGTATTAAAAAGTGATTATAAGAGCACTACCGCTAAAAATACTAAAACTGCAGGTACCCATTTTAAATGAATCTGAATTGAAGCAAATATATCATTAACTTTAGGTTGTTATAAACATCTGAAATATTTCGATTTATACAATAAAATGATACTTACACTGTAGGAACATATTCTCCTGGAAAACTATCTGTTGTATATGATATTAACATACATGTTTTTCCTACTGTTCCATCCCCTACCACCACACACTTGATCGGTCTACCTGAACTCATTTCTCCAAGACTGGAGCAACAAATAAATATTATTTCCTTATAGAAATACCCTTATTTTATATAAAAAAAAATTATCCAAGCGGTTTCGATTTTGGGATACTTTAAATAAAGGGTCACGGACGATCTCTTCGCCTATGAAACCTACGAGTACAATCGAGTGTTTAAAAGTCTTAGCGTTAAAGTATTTAAGCGAATAAAAATTTCATGGAAACGCGATCATCTTTACTTGACAATGATACGATAGTTGGTTGAAATTGCAGCCCGTGTAAGCGAAGAGAAATCTTCTCAGTGTGAATTATTATAACCAAAATGTATTCTGTGTTAAAACAACGTGCACTGTTAAATTCGCCGAATCTGTCAACCGATATCCGAGAGAATTAGAATGACGCACGTTTTGAAATTAAAGGTTAGCCACGAAAGTACAGTGAGTCGTGGTTTCCCTGAAGGGCTTGCCCTTCAATTTCACTTGATTTTTTTTCGGCGTGCGATCGGTAAACAAGAATAATTAAGTATCGTACGGTCACTCACCAAATATGAACAAATGTTCGTATAGAAAGCGAATCACCACTTCAACGCGACTTCGATCCCGTATATATCGGACTTCCTTCAAAAAATCATAAAACCAGGTGCCATGACGGTATTGCAGTTTTTGGGACTAAAACGGACGTAGCCTTCGCTTGGTGACAGATGTTCGACAATCCTCTTCCTTCCCCTTCCACCCGAAACAATTATTATTCAGAAATGATGAATGGCGACATCTGTCGAAGTTGGTATTTCTGCTAGGCTATGTTTCAAATATCGATGTGTCGAGTCGAATGTGTAGTGTCATTCAGAAATATTGAAAAACTGGGCGACAATTTTTTTGGCTAACAAACGAAGATGTATTATTTGAAGTACTAGGTACTCTATAATATTGCAGCCTTTGTTATTATAATCTCTTAAACTGTAGTCTAGTAATCGTTAAATATTTGTAGCTTACGAACTCGCCGAAAAAGTCTGTGTAAAATATGTACGTAAAAGTTTTACATCTAAAGAAATGTTTATTCTACTAATTGTTTCGAAAAACTTCTAAAAAGTTATTGTCATATGTGAATCAGTATTTACTGTTTAATTTGATTTGTCACGGGAATCACACCCGTATAAACATAAACTATGTATTTATGCCTTTCAAATAATACATAGTTTATTATTTCTAAGTGAGAATTGTAATCCAATTGTAATTTTATTCAATTCACTTGTTTAGAAAGACATTCCGATCTCAATGCTGTGTAAGATAAAAGTACTTGGAATATTATTTTCGATTGAAAAACGCTAAAGTGGGAGGAGATAAAATAATATGTATGTATTCCAAATGTAATGAACAAATTTGAATAGTCAAAAAGTGATACAAATGTTTCGTTTTGGGTTATATTTTCAAAGTACCGAATAAAGTTCTCTGTGTTTGATCCTGAAATATTTGAGACATGTTGATATATTGAAAATATTATAACATTTATTTTGTATTTTACATTGTAGTGTGAGAGAATTCAAGTTTGTACAAACCAGAGGATAATTGTATAAATGTAAGCAAGAATTGTTCAAACAGATGTGAATATTGCTTGTAGTCACTCTTTCTGTTTTCATTATTGTTAAGATTATCAATAAAATGTTTTTCTTTCATTCTTTAACTATGTAAGAAGAAGTGTTTTATTTCTCAACTTTATTTTTTACCTTTAAAATACCGTCTTATTTCTGTTTATTTTTTAAAATTTCAATTCGATCATTGCTATTTCAAATTGACTTCATTTCCGCTGAAATTAAAAATGGGACAGTAGGATGGAACAGAAACTTTTTAATTATTTTTATATCGGTTCCAGGTACATGTTGAATAATTAGAAAACAAAACCATAAAAGTATCAAACATTTTTCTCACTGGAAATGATAGACTTAATTTTATCGAGAAACAATGTTTTCATATGGAGCGCAGATGGTAATAGTTTCCTTATTTATCAAAATACAACTTATATAAATACGCAATATTAATTATTTTTACCTTTTAGACTGGTTAAAACTGCGAAGAGATTATCGAATAGTTGGTGAATTAATAGGTTGCCTTCCAAAGAAACCTAGGCAAGACATACTCTCAGGTCTTCCGTTGCTTCTACAACCAGAGGAAGTGTCTCTTTTACTTGAAAAGAATTTTGTAAGACTCGTACGATATCCGTGTCTTCAAGAACCACCATCCGATTCGTTGAAACAGACTTTTGAAGAATACAGGAATGCGTTGTATATAGAGCAAGAAGAATGTTTAAGAAGTGAAAGAAAGAAACAGGTTGCAGAAACTGTCTCTCTTCTAATTCCATACTAAATACGTATCAAATCTAATTGAATACAATAATGGATAATGTTATAGGTAACTAGGATGATGGACAAAATTATAGATGGGAAGAAACGTAAGATACTCGGGATAGAAACGAGGAAAAAGAAAGCACGGAAACCGTTAGATGTAAAAGTACAAGAGGCTCTTGATAATATCGAGATAAATAGGCAAGATTTGTTAGAAGAAGAAATGGCAAAACTGCCTAAATTAGACAAGAGCGACGCTCTAGTTCAAACTCATACAGGTAAAGGAAAACGAGGAAATATTTATGTTAATAATAAATTAACGCAAGGGTATAACATTGCTATAAGCTAAAGTGCTTTTACTCATAGAAGCGAGGAACTCATATAAATATATTTTCAGTGTATCCATGGTCAGAGAAAGATGACATCGAAGTAATGGACTGGAAATACCCGTCCAATTACGAAGAGAAACTTCGATATAGAACATTCAAAGATCTGTGGGAAAAAGGATATTATGTAACGAGCGGAAGCAAATTTGGTGGAGATTTTTTAATATATCCTGGTATATATTATGGGATATGTTCATTCTTTAAATGCCACTGGATAATTACGATAAGTATTTTAACTTTCTATACGTTTTTCAGGAGATCCTATTATGTTCCATTCTCAATTTATAATCCAGTGCAAAGATAGAAATGAAGAGATTCCAATAACTGAACTTTCGGCTGACTGTCGGATTGCATGCCACGTTCGAAAGACACGTGTATACGCTTTCTTTTCTGAAGATCAGAATATCGTATATCAATCATTCCAATGGGCTGAGAGTAATATACTAGAAAACGGATAATATATATTATTGTTTTCGTAAGGAGAATAAAGCAGACTGCCCTATTATTTTCCTATTGTTACATGGTTGTAATCTGAACAATCTACTTACAAATGAAATGTGTAAATGTGATTATACAAGTGTATCTATATGGTATCGACTAATACAAATCTATCATGATGCGGTTCGGGAATAATATTAAAATGTTTCTTATATATAACGCTTTGTTCTCTGCCTTCATAGTTCATTCTAGCCCACGAATGATCCATGTTTGGATTAATTTTCTCGCAGGTGATTACTACGGTTCCGCGCTCTATAGCATACAACGTGCCATTTCTACCCATACCAACCTAGAAAGTAAACGTACAATTTATGCATTTAAATAAAAATGCTTTAAGGGGGAACCTGGTTTAGGACACTGAAAAAAATCGATTTTTTTTTTTTTTTAATCGATAGTAATAATCATGGAGAATATATTCCCAAAATTACAGACAGAAATTAGAAGTAGCTTCATAGATACAGCTGACGTAACAGATGTGTGTCACGCAGATGTAGGTATGGTCGAAAACTTTAAACGCGTTTTTTTTCAAAACCACGTTTTCTAAACTTGTGTACACGATAGAGAAAAATTTATTTGACCGATTGTTTTCGCCTGGGGCTTTTTAGTTACATACTGACGAACCATCGTCAATGAATGCAAAACATTTATACAGAAATTAGATTAAACCATTTTTTTTTTGCATAAAAACGTCAAAATTTTTCTGTCAAAATCGTAACTTTCTCGTTAAAGTCCCATAGCTTTGTCAATTTTTTACTTTTTTTTTTACTTTTTTAATACATCCACGATATAAATTCATGTCACTTAAGAAAAATTTCTGCTTTTTTATTTTGACCAAAAATTGGATCCATTACAATGTACACAATTTGACAAATAAAACAATATTAATTGAATTATTCTAGAATAAAAAGAAAGTTTTCTTGTTGCCTGAATATATAGTGAAACACCCTTAATGTTTTGGAAAGATTTGCTTTATATTTGTTCAGAAAATAATTCTTAAAAATCACTGTGTTTTCATTGTCCTAAACCAGGCTCTCCCCTTAACTGAAAATAAAGTATGTTTTAGGGAATATATGTAAACTTACGTAAAGTCCTGGATGAAACCTAGGTCTAAGTTGAAGAGCTAATATTGTATTTCCTTGAACGTACTTTCCATCTTGTACTCTCACTCCTCTATGTTTTGGTCGTATATTACGAGGATTATTTCTCGAACTACCACTAGCTTTCTTCGATGCGTATCGAACGCATGCTAGAACAATTTACAAAATGACTTATATTAGATGAATATTGTATAAACGAAATACTGCTATTTTACACGAATTTAAAAGATTTATCGATTTCTATGTTATAATAAATTTAACACTAAAAATATATCGTTTGCACCGTACGTACCTAAATTACTTGTAGCTGTAGTATTAGTTATAAGAGACTTAGTGTTTTGTAAAGTATAACCGAGTAAAGTCGTGAGAAAAGTCATTTCTGAAATGTAATTATTTTAGTTAGAATACATCATTAATCTATTCAATCAGATATGTTATAACCTATGGTCATAAGATATTTAATCGTAAGTTAAAGACGTTAACGACGATGACTCTAGAAGAGCCATTTAATATTTACAATCAATCGTATGAACTGACATGCGAGTTAAAATAAATAACAAATAATATTTTCACTGTATACTATTTACTTTCGTTCCTTTCAGCTTATCACCATGTAAATAATGTAATCTAGATCATTTCTGAAATATTAGGATTACCAACATTCACAAATTGACGATCCTAAATCAACATTCAGGGTTTTGCGAAAGTTTGCAAACATTAAAATTTAGGTCTTATTTTCATTGATTCTATTGTCATGTAAATGATGGGGCGAATTCCACTTACGCCCAAATCGCCCGTGATTTTCATTAGGGTAGGTTTCCCTATACGCGACTGGACGCATCGTCAAGAATTTCAAAGTCGGTTTTCTCGAAAATGAAGCGCAATATTAAAATTTTTTATTCTTTTCTCTCAACTTATTTACTTCTTATAGGTAGAAAAGAAAGAGTAACTTTTTTTTATGTCGCGCTTAATTTTCGAGAAAATTGACTTTGAAATTCTTGATGTGGTGTCCAGTCACGTATAGGAAAACTTATTTTAATGAAAATCACGGGCGTTTGGGCGTAAGTGGAATTCGATCACAATATAAGCATGCAGGCCTTATTTTATCAATATCTTTCGTTTTGTTACATCCATAATATAAATAACTATTGCCAATACTTTCAATTTTGAGGAAAACAAAACTATCTAAATCATTTCATTATGATCATATTTTTGGTTGTTCGTTCATTTTACTTTCAATGCACGTCGTAAACGTGTTACAGCAATGATTTTTCTAGAAGGCGATGGAAAACATTTTTTGTCCAAGTTTCACAGCCAATTAAAAAGATACACACGGTATAGTAGCCAATGGAAACTGTTATCGTTCCAAGCCCCTAAAAGGAAGTAAGAAGGATAGGCGTCGTTGACCATCATCGTTGTTACTAGTCACACGCGGATCACTTGGTTTGCTACTGAGAATTTTGTCGGCAATCGAAAAATTTCGATCGTCGTCCCGTTGTAATATTGTGTAAAAGAGAGAGAAATTGTTGAGAAATGTCGACTGTAGCGAGTCCTTTAGTCGTCGGAGGTACCCGGCAATCCGGTGCTCCTGTACGAACACAAAATGGTATGTTGATGGCTCATCCTGCGAAAATGTGGTTGAAGTACACATTAATTCGTCTCGACGTTTACGCGACCATGATTTATCTCAAAGATTTTCGTCAAATTCACGTACTTTTCAAATTTTAAGCAAAATAAAATATTTTTAATTAAAGATTTACGTTCATAATTACGGGAATGGCACTTTCGTTGTTTTACGATATAACGTACGTGTACATGTGACACTAGATATTGCGACCTACGAATATACTTTAAAATTGATATTAATTTTTAAATTGAAATGTATAAAATATTGTAACAATCTTCAACGTTTAATTCGTCCTAACTTTTTTGCTTTTTTTAATGAACCCACACTCTTAACGTGCTAAGATTTCAAATTTATACAGAATCAAGCTTCTTGATTTTCTGTAGTGGGTCATCATTTTCATAATCCAGTTGTGTAGGTGGTATTGAAAAAACTAGTTCAGTTTATACGCATTTTGTTTTTGCTATAGTCATGGCTGCTTGCGCTATCGCCAATGTGGTAAAGAGTTCTTTGGGCCCTGTTGGTTTGGACAAAATGCTTGTGGACGACATTGGTGTACGTATATACTTTCATCGGGCGTTTTCTTAGATATATGTAATTTTTATATTTTCAATAACTCTGTAGGATGTTACTGTTACCAACGACGGAGCCACAATTTTGCGCTTGCTCGAAGTCGAACATCCAGCAGCGAGAATTCTAGTAGAATTAGCACAACTACAGGATGACGAAGTTGGAGATGGCACTACCTCTGTTGTAAGTTCATTCGTTTAAGTCTTAACAGAAGTATCTGAAAAATAATTCTTCGCATATTTAAAATACGATATATATTCATTTGTAAAATGTGTAAATAAAAATCATTTAAACAGGTAATAGTTGCAGCTGAGCTACTGAAAAATGCAGATGAGCTCGTGAAGCAAAAAATTCATCCAACATCTGTAATTAGTGGTTACAGACTTGCTTGCAAGTGAGTAACGATATAGATACGAACATATTTAATGTTTCAGCGATTCTTTGCCAGAATAAAAAGCAATTAAATAATTATCTTCCGCGTTTCAGAGAGGCCTGCAAATATATTCAGGAGAATTTAACAGTTAACGCTGATGGACTTGGACGCGACTGCTTGGTTAGCGTAGCGAAAACTTCCATGTCCAGTAAAATTATTGGAGCGTATCCTTTTTCTTATCGAGTGGTTAAAATATTGAGAGATGATGGTTTACACAGTTTCATTAATGTTACGCTTGTTGTTGTTTCCTTAATATATTAATAGTGATGCTGATTTCTTCGGAAATATGGTTGTCGATGCTTCCAATGCAATAAAGGTCAGCAATGGCAAAGGAGGATTTCTGTACCCTGTTAAAGCAGTTAACGTTCTCAAAGCTCATGGCAAGAGCGTTCGAGAATCCGTGATAGTGCCAGGCTACGCGTTGAATTGCACCGTGGCCTCTCAAGCGATGCCCAAAAGAGTGGTGAACGCAAAGATTGCGTGTCTAGATTTCTCCATGCAGAAAACAAAAATGAAATTGGGCGTCGAAGTTCTCATTACAGATCCAGAGAAACTCGAAGCAGTGCGTCAACGAGAAGCAGATATTACAAAAGAACGTGTTCAGAAAATCCTCGCGGTCGGCACTAATGTTGTTCTTTTATCTGGAGGAGTCGATGATTTCTGTATGAAGGTACGTTCAAATCGACGGTGTAAAAGTGATTCGTTTCATGATAAAAACTCATCGATTCCTTCGCAGTATTTCATAGAAGCTAAAGCGATGGCGGTGCGTAGATGCAAAAAGGCAGACTTGAAGAGAATCGCTAAAGCGACGGGTGCACAATTCGTTACTTCTCTGACTAACATGGAGGGAGAAGAAAGTTTCGATGCCAGTTTCCTTGGAGAGGCTGCTGAAGTAGTACAAGAAATGATATGTGACGACGAGCTTATCCTCATTAAGGGGTTCGTTTCTATTCCATTATCGATGCCTAGAAATATTTAATAAGCGAAGGTAAAATAAAATTTGCGGTATTTTTAACAGGCCCAAAGCAAGGACAGCGAGCTCCCTTATTTTACGCGGGCCAAACGATTATTATTGTGACGAGATGGAACGATCTGTGCACGATGCATTGTGCGCAGTCAAGCGAGTTTTAGAAAGCAAAAGTGTGGTTGCAGGGGGAGGTTGCGTTGAGGCAGCACTTTCGATATATTTGGAAAATTTTGCTACGTCACTGGTAAGTTACTTTCGCCACAACGACACGAATTGTTAAAATATATTTCAACTTTACGTATTTATATTTCTACAGAGCTCTCGAGAACAATTAGCTATCGCTGAATTTGCGAGATCATTGCTAATTATACCGAAAACATTAGCGGTTAACGCGGCGCAAGATGCTACTGATCTTGTGGCCAAATTACGAGCGTATCATAATTCCAGTCAAACGAAAGCAGATCTTGCAGATTTGAAATGGTAATGTTTTCTTATGTGTCCAATAGTATCGAAGGATTTTAATACGCGTTCCAAGAAAAGCCAATATTTGTAAATAATATGATATATGATTGCTTCTTTAGGGTTGGTCTAGATTTGCTTGAAGGCACCATTAAAGATAATAAGAAAGCCGGTGTATTAGAACCAGCGATTTCGAAGATTAAATCTTTAAAATTCGCCACGGAAGCGGCGATAACTATCCTCAGAATTGATGATATGATCAAGCTGGACCCAGACCGTACAAAAGACAAATCGTATCGTGAGGCTATGGAATCTGGTGAACTGGAAGAATAATGTTAAATCGCATTTATCTCTTTTTTTCATACAGATCGTTACGGAATAAAGATTCAGATTATTCCTAAGTACGAATAGCACTTCATAATTTAAGTATAAAAGAAATGTTACGATTTATATAATTCACACATTAATTACGTTTGTATTACATCCGATGCTTCGTCTTAAAAATGAATCTGCTAGTAACAAATAAAATAAAGCTTTTACATATAAACACTTTTGTGCATATTTTTATATTTTCAGAAACAACATCATAGTATTAAAATCAGTTGCATTACTGTTTAATATTCGTAAAAGAATTTATCTCGAGGAAGTAGTTTCGAACTATACTTTCGAAGTGTAATTTTTAAACGAATTACATTTTATTAGAATAAGGATTTGGTTATATATTAATTTAATGACAATTTTAAATGACATCGTATTTAATTCTCATAACTTACACAACTAATTTCGTGAAAAATACATTCTAGATATGTAGCAAGTAAGCATAAATTAAATACTCCTAATACGTGTTATTAGAAAACAAATATCTTATCACAATGGATAGATAATACGTGTTAAAAAAAGAAAGCGTCTAATGTATTAAACACATTACCACGAATGCAGTATGCACGTATGTCATGCACATCGTGCGAATAACTAAAGAAGAATATTTGAAACTAATTATTATGAAGAGTTTTCGAGTTAACTTAATAAATCTTGATATATAATATATGCAACAGTTTATTAATGGAAAATGATGGATTAACATTTTTAAGTATTATATGATATGTACTTTAGGGTTCGAATTTTAAAAAGAATATCTCGGAGATCTTTTTTTATTTTATAAACAGATGTGTATTGATTAGTGAATCATGAGTCTATTTACAATCAGGCATGTTGAACATGTTACATTACTTTTCCCATGATACGCCTTTAGGTAGGCATACGTGCGTAATGATAGCATATGTGTTTACTGTGCATGTATATTTACAATGCAGTATGATTGCTCTTGAGAAATTTCTGACACGTCAGTTTGATAAAATATAGTACTTCTTTTTCTTCTAAATATGATTTAACACTCTCGTATCCCATCAGGCAGATACATATATAACAATAAATTATTGAACATTTTTCGTGGTCGGATTAATTAAATCATTGCCACGACACTATTTTCTTTGAGAAAATAGTATATTTGGCCAAACAAGTTTCGTTTCTTTTTACACGATTAATAGATTCTCTTCGTGCTACGATGAAGGAATCGAGCGAGAACAATTGAAACATAAAAACGAAATTATTAAATCGAAAACAATGCTGTTCGGAATGTTATTCACAATGTAGATATAAATTGTAGTGGCTCGTAAATTTCCAGCGATTCGTATGAAAAAGTAACCACGCATACAGATTATGTAAAGTGTACAGAAAAATATAGATAGCATTTATAGCTTTGAGACTCCTAAAGTATGACTGCAATACGTAAAAGTATTATCCATAAAATATTCTCTTGATTCTTCCATTAATAATTGTTTACAGCAGCAATTAACGTGTAAGTACTCTATAAGAAATGATTATGTTACGTATCTAACCTTCTCGAAATTTTAAAATAAGATACATAGATTTCAACCATACATAATCTCATTTTATGAAATTTTTAACAAAATTCTTTCTTTGTGAAACTTCATAAATTATCTTATAAGTTTATCGGCAATTTTGGACCATCCTGCAGAAAAGACTGAAGAAGTGATTTGTAAATAGTAACATATAAAATATTTTCACTAGACATTAATGTATTATATACAGACCCTGTTCGAATTGATGACAAATTTAGCGAAGACAATCGTCGATTTCCTTTACGCATCGAAGTAAAAAATGATGCATCTTTTAATAGCAATCGAAATTTCGTTTTATCGCGATAAAGGCGCAGAAGGTCCAAAATAATTCTTTCCGGATTTATACAAAACGTATACACTCCTGAGTCAGAAGTTTAAAACATGATTTACAAAAGTTTTTTGTCTTATTAGATACCCAAAGTTTCTGAAGATAGTTTCATATATTATTTTACAATCTATCAATCAGAAAAAGTGAGGACAAATTCGTTTCTTTCTGTACGGATCAAAATAATCACAATCTTTTTTTTTTTGATCATGTTTAGAAGTAAATATAAAGTAAGAAATACCTAATACTTTTATAATGCAGGGTTCTCGAATTTTGGTCCTTTGTTCACTGCGATTTCGGAATACGGATATTCTTGATACAGCTCTAATACTTGAAACTTTTTAAGGACTAACAACGTATAGAACTTCTGTGCAACCTATGAAAGAAAAATTTTAATAGCATAAATATTATACTCGATTATAAATAGCATACAATTTTCTAAATTATATATTAAATTCTAAAACACAAACCTGTTTGCGATTATTTTTGTACGCCATTTCCGATAACGTCAACCTATCTTTGGTGTCCAGTTTGCTCTTAATAACATGATACATGTGCGCTGCTCTTTTGTTGAGAACGCGTTCCTCGAACTGTTCATAAGTTTCATCTACTTGCTGTTCCTCCTGCTGTAAAGAAGAATAAAATTAAGTTATATCTCTTCCGTTTAAACTCGGTAAATTTGAATACATTTAAATCCGTAGAATATACATACAGGTCCTACAGACGGAGGGAACTCGTAATCTTCATGATTCCATGGAGTTGCTGGTCCCCTTTCTGAAATAGCGGGCGTATGGGGTGGTGGTGGTTGTTCGTCATATCCCGGGTATGGTACTTGAGGTTGCGCCTATCACACGCATAATGGTTAATTAATCACATTCAAAAGTACACACGTTTAAAAAGATGATATAGATAATTCACCTGATCGTAGCCCATATTTTCCATTTGGGGCATTTCAGCGGTTGGTACACTAACTTCCGGTTCCACTGGAGTAGGCGGAACGATTGGTTCTTCAGGTGCAACGAGGGCTTCGGTTGGAGGAATTTCAGGTATTTCTGAGGGAATCAAAGGTGCTTCAGGGGCTGGAGGAATCATTTCTGCTTCTTCAACGGGGGGCACTATACCACTGATTTCGGACACTGATGGTTCCGTTGGTAAAGATACTTCGGGAGGCACTGGTGATTCTGCGGGAGGAAGACTTGGTTGAGGAACTATACTGGGAACTTCTACAGCTTCGAGGGCAACTTCCATTGCTGGTGGTGCTGGTGCTGGAGGTGCTGGCCTTATCTAAAAACAAAATATAATCGATTACAGAGCAAAGTAAGAATTAAAAAGGAAACGCATTAATTAGTGTTATATAATGTACCTCTTCCTCTACCGGTGCTTTTCGTTTTCGGGACATACGTTTGCTTAAAATACTTTGCTCGTACGAATCTTGTTCCGTAGGTTCTCTCATTTGTTCCAAGGGCATGCCCTCCTCTTCACCCACTAAACGTCCAAAGTCTTCGTGGTCATAGGACTTGCTGGTCAGATGTCGTTGATAATTCTGTTTCGTTAACATGTAAAATATTAGATGTAGTGCAATGTTTGCCCTACTTTTGCGAAATTCATGGCGAAATAATGGGTCATTAAAATACCTTAAACAACACGCGCGCTGGTATTGGCCTTCCTGGCAGAGCAAACAACTTTTCAACTCCGCCGGTTTCTTTCCAATGCATTAGCCTCTTTGTGGGAGGCGCTAAATCCAACGTCGTTATGATATCACTAGTGTCGGATAACTGCGCTTTCATCTCTTCGCCAGAAATATTTTTCACTTCATCGACGATCAGCTTGCGTTTACGTTTCGCTTTCGTGAACCCTGAAATTTAATTATTCATATTATCACGGCGCTACAGTAACTAACGTTGTACTTTAAATAAAACAGTATCACGACGTAGTGAACCTTTTAAAGCCGATGCATCAACTGGCGCAAGAGCAAAGCTTTCTTCTTCGTCGTGCAATAATGTGGTTTGGTCCTGTAGAGGTGGAGCTTCTTCGATAGCTTCCATTGGGCGTTCTTCGGGAATAGTAGGCGGCGCAGGGGTAAATCGACGGCTTGCAACACTTATTCTGCCTTCGATTTCTTCTCCGGCTACAGCTGGGGAGGCAGGCCTGGATTCATCAGAGCTGTGTGGGAAATGAAGAATTTGTTAGAACAAATAATGCTTTAATCGCAACGGTTAATTGCGATATACTATTACTTCGAATATTATGAACGTAGTAAAGAAGTTACCTGACACCTCCCATGGGAGATGGTGGTCCCCCAAAGCGATCTCCCATTTCTTCCTCAGATTCATCGTGTACAGAAGGTGCGGCTCCAGCAACTGCACCTGGTTCTTGCGGTTCAATTACGGCACTAACTTCGGGCACAGGCACTTCACCCATTGGCGCTTCATCGAATAAACCTCCCTCAAATAAGCCACCAGCTAAAGAGCAGAACGATAAATAATTGTATAATAAATTCCCACAGTAAAATATATTTTAAACGCCTTCTAATTCATCAGATTATTAACGGCAATTCATGTTACTCACATATGATATCTTGACCAAGATGCCCACCAAAGCCATCGTCCCTTATGGGCATATCTATGTCCATAGCTTGCGCTGTTACTGATGGTCCTGGAACTGGCTCTTTCTCTTTTTGCTCTAAAGCTGCTTCGATCCCTGGCCCATCGGTAAACAACATATGTGTCTAAAAAATAAATATAGAATTGGTTTCTTTGCAAACAATGGCGATTCATAAATAGGGAGAAACGTACTTGGTCTAATGATGGTTCTACAGCCCCAGCATGCCTCAATAATTCCGGTGGTTCTGCGTCGAAACTCATGTCTCCGAATCCTTGATCGTGAGTAACTAAAGCCAGGCTACCATAATCCTCCCTCATGGTTATTTCCTCTGCTCGAGACTGGTTTAAACTAAATTGCGCTTCTATGTCAACATCTCTGAAATAGAACGTTTCCATTAAACTGTGTTATACACAAAGCAGGAATTTATATACGTGCAATAGTATTATAAACGTTATTGTCGATTAATGTAACTGTAATATATTTACTTCAACTCAGGCATCGCGGTATCAAAGTCGTGAAATACTTCTGGTAATGTTATGGCCGTTACAGCAGCTTCTCTGTGCTCTTCTGGTAGATCCACCATACCTGGCCTGAAGGCCATTTTTATTTTTACAAAAGCCTCGTTACAGTCGGCCAAGAGGTATTTAGCCTTCCGAGAGTATATACGTACTACTCCCAGTAACAAGTGTCCAGATGTTCTTAAAGCCATTTTTACCTACGTAATAGAATAGAAAAATTATAAGATGATTATATTATGAAATAGTTTTGCTTACGTTTACATTATAAACATAGTTTTATGAATGCTGTAGAAAGAAATAAGTAGAACGAGTAAATTAAAGAACTTTTGAACAATGTAAGCATGTGGAGTAAGTACAATTTTTAAAAACATCAGCGAAGAATTACACTAACTGAAATTATACTTAAATACACAAAGTTCTTGGTCAGTTATGAAAAATATAAAAAAATATTCTGAGAAACCATGCGTTATTAAGTTGATGCTATTTAAACGCTCTTCTTTAAGAATTCGAATTTTGTAATATAACAACAAAAATGAAACAATTTTTGAAAGGATTGTTAGTTCATTAAAGAAAAACCCCCATGGTTTGGTAAATTTTAGGGTAATATAAGTAATTTTAAATACTAGTTTTTGTAATGTTACAGGAAATTAAGTTGAACAGATGAAATTCGTTTAAAAATCGTGGAAGAAGCAACTGTATCAGTGGATAAGTTAACAATGATTTTATATGATAATGCAAGACTCCATGTATCAAGGATTACGACAGAACATTGTATAAATATACTTTGACAAATGTTTGATCTTTAAGATTGATAATTAGCAATCTGAAATGATTGTTTGATTAAACACGTTAAGTTCTACTACAGTCATACGTTTCCGAAGTTAAATTGAAAGAATGTTTCGCGTACACCAACCTAACATCGCAACAAGGGCATTGCAGATTTCTGAGAGTAAAGAGAGAAAATACGCGTGATACGTACCTTTGGTTGTAATATACCGTCCACAGATTTTTCAATGTTTGTTTCGAATACGTGGGCCTTCGTTAACTTCTTGTCCCAATGAGCGGCTAACCAAATACGGGCCAGCGGCCCTTTTTTGGCCAACACGAAATGTGCATAAAACATTATGAATTTGTATTACGTGCGCTTCTGCAAAGAAACAGTGGCATATCAGTAAAATAAGCTTGTACGTCGTATTGTTTGTAAACACAAGTCTAAACATAAGGGCGAGCGTAACGATTCGTTACCCCTATGTCCCGTTAGTAACATGATCATCAACCAGCGGCCTTAGCCGTGATGAAAACACCGGTTCTCGCTAGATCACCGAAGTTTTAAAACATCACGGGGCGGGTACTGGGGAAAGATGGGTGACACCACCTTTCTCCCGGTGCGCCGCTGCTGCTGGGACCCGAAGAAGAGAGAGGAGAGAAAAAGATATGAGACTATAGTTCGTTGGGCAATATAAGCGAAATGCTTGAAACGCCATCCTGTTTAACAGGAAAACCAATAAACCAAACCAAACATGATCACATGATCATCACCTTGTAATGAGGAAAAAAAATCGAATGACGCGTCAGTTGTTATGTAATGTTAGCATTTTTCAACATCCCTCAATGTAGAAATCAAGTCCAGGGACTCGAATAAATAGCGATCATGTATGTTCTTCCTCGATTTAGTAAAATGTCAACATTTCTGCACAAGATGGCGTGTCTGTCCGTAATTTTGGCGGTTACGCGTAAGCTGTTGAACACGTACCCCGTTTCACTTATATCCGGATGAGAGGCGTTACAACGGCAGCTCGCCAGTGAACTCTGACCCAGGCCACACTCATAATTCATGAAATGACCGCGTTTAACTCTAATATTATCCAATCATTTAACACGTACCGCTGCGTTTCTTTTCACCGCGTCTTCGCAGCCATCTGCAACTAGTTCACTGAACGTTCCGAAACTCCCTCCATCGACATTAGGCGGTTGTGTTCGTAAATCTACAAAATTGTATCCGTGAGATTTTATAACCTATAAATTCAAATAATCCACATAAACATTAAATATTATTCGCGAAACTCTAATTAAGTTCGCAGCTGAGAATTCTCTTTTGTCAATGTAAAAATAAACCGCTTGTTTATTTATACATTCATTTGCATTTTCAGGATTGCCACCTCTCGCGGAAACATTATAATCCGTTATGTAATGATCTTGAGCAACGATGTTGTTAATTTATTGTTTCTAAATATGTATTGCGTATTAGATTACTATTATACTTTCTATATAGGGAAATCGTTATAGGTGTTGGAATAGTTTGGCTTAATTGAAAGAGGTTGGTATTACTGTAAAAAGATAAGAAGCAGAAGAAGAATACGAAACCCGGTTATATGCCCTAACCTAACAGTTGCATACAGAATTGTATTAAGTGTTTAGAATTACTATTAAATACATGTCAGGCGTTAAACTATCTACAATATCAACCGCATAGTATAAACTCCACTGTCGGAAATGAAGACTAAAGTGGAATTTAAGTTCTGATTGTTACAAACTTACTTTTCTGTTGCATTAGAGGGTTAAAAAATGGGTAAAGTGTATTCACGTTTGTTCAAGCCATTTCGTACATTTAACATTGAAAATCGCGCGCATCAAGTTATTGAAAGAACAAAACCAGTTCCTGCGCCACAATATCCTTCTGCAGATAAGCAAAGAGAAATGGTAAATAAATGTAAGTTGCATTCAGTTAACTAATTCGCTTGTTTCCGATTTTCTAGAGAAAATGCAAGAAATTCGAAATAAAGACAATGATCGCTTATATTAAAATCTGATGGTGGTAACAGATATGTTATGTCATGTTATTCGATAGATCAGTTATTTAAAACAATTACTTCATGATATGAAGTGTAGCGAAGTTAGAAATCGTGTGAGGATATGAAGAGGAGTATACATAAAAGAACTGAATGAAAGACAAGAAAGGGATACTTTTCACTTTGTGTTGATCAATGTGAATTGCAAGGTTTTTGATTTGCTGCTGTTAACTATCCATTGATTATGGACGATTATTAGCCAAAAACCTATGTCTTCAGGTATTAAGAACCCAGCATTTGCTAATGATATTGCAGAGGTCCAAATAATCTGAAGATACTAATTAATTTAGAAGGTCCGATGAGAATCACTGCTCTTGCTCTATATGTAGTCATTGACTCCTGCTGTTATGTTGTTCTGTGATTAATCAAAGCAATGATATTAAATATTATATAACTTAATGATGATAATTATTGATTTTGTAATAAAACGTTTAGTGAAACTGTATTTTTGAGCTTTCTCTCTGGTTAAAAATAGTTAAATTTATGTTATATGTTATGTAATAACAGTAGATTATTAATAATTATAGAATCTGTTGTACATTTTTGTTTTAGTGTATCCTGACTTTATGGAGACTCAATATAAGAAGAATGTGCAGTTAGATGATCATTTGAAAAGTGTTTACGTTTCATCCACTGATCCAGAGGTATGTTTCATTTGTGCACAGATGAGGTATCGAATGGACTTTACAAAGTTTACGCCCAATGAAAATTTTTGTCACACAGATTGGGGGCTTCAGTACCCCCTTATCATTTTTGTGTCGCATGCAACGTTATCTATTCTGAGTGGAATGCGATCGCAATCCTACTAACGGTTAGAAGTGAAATTAAATATGATGAAAATTTAATCCAATCTCTCTCTCTCTCTCTCTCTCTCTCTCTCTCTCTCTCTCTCCTCCCCCTCCCTCCCTCCCTCTGTCTCTCATAGACTTTCGCGATCCTAGATTGACTGCCTTACCGATCTAGAAATTCAAGACTGATTGTAGCACCGATTAGAGCGTCAATTATCCGAACGGCTTGGTATCGAGGTGGTTCGGAAATTCGAATTGTTCAGGTAATCTAACAGTTCGGAGAATGAAGCATGCATGTACTTTACACAGTTTATAACTATAGAAATTACACCTAAAATGACTTATTAAGTGCAAGAGTACTGTTGCGTCAATTTATATTACGCAAAAGTTAATCAATCAATCGTGGTTCGGATAATTGACGCTCTACTGTATAGGCACAGTCGAGGTATAGAATAGACCTATCACCCAATGCACTTTTCTGTCACCGATTTGTGGGGTCCTAGGACCCCATTACCATTTTAGTGTCATGTTCAACGTTACCGGTGAAGTCTCAAAATAGAGTGTAACGCTACGCGTGGTAGGAATTAGAATTCAACACGGGTAAAACTAGGTCATTCGAAACCCGCCATTTCCAAGTCCAATGCCAAATGTTACTAATTGCTTGATATATCGAGTTGTATCGATCATAGTTAACAATAATATATAGTGGGCGGTTAGTGTAAATGTTGTTAACATTATTTGTCATAGTAATAGCCACTGGAATGAATATTTTAGCGGAAGTATCAATTTTTGTCGAATAATTCACTGGTTTTCGCAATTGAAAGGGTGTTTTTATCCGTGCTGAATTCTAATTCCCACCACGCGGAGCGTTATAATCTGTTTCGAGACTTAACCGGTAACGTTGCATGTGACACTAAAATATCACACTTAGTGTGAAATAAAAAACGACGATAGCGATGCAGAAAATTGACCGATAGCACAGGTGAACGATGAGTCGGTGAGTCGCAATCTAATATCGCGATATTTGAAAAAAGTTAAGAATCCGATTCTATTCCATTTCTCTTTTTCCTCGCTGTCCATCTCTACCCAAACTGCGTGCAGAATATTACCGATATATCGCACTGCTTTACGGTATATTATTTTTAGGGACTGAGTGAAAGTCCGTCGCGGTAAAAATTTAAAAAAATGTTAAAGGTTTATTATATTTCCTTCTTTTCCCGTATGCAAAATCAGTGTTACATCATTAATAGAATATGGCAATCATATCAAAATAAATAAATGCTAAAAATTACGACCCACAGGTTGGGAATCACTGCTGTACAGCCTCTCGGTGATGCGCTTTGTGCTTGAAACACACGAATCTCTCTTGAAATTATTACGTTTGAATGAAAATACTTTTTGTTTTCTAACTGTTTCATTTATTTCATTTCTTTGAGCTTCTATCACATTTCTTGAGTGATAAGCAAGCGTTAGCAATTTGGAGATCAAGTGCAATTAGTTCCCAGAGCCACTGGTTTTAAATGTAGAGTGCCCGTCGAAACCACTAATTCCAACTCGACTGATATGAGCTCTGGTAAGATGTAAAGTCTATTCTATAACCCGTCTGTGATTTAAGCTAAGATTTTGATAATTTACAATTTATATGGTCAACTAACCGATAGATATCTATTATTGTTCGTACATGAAAATGTGTCTGGAATAATTAGATACTACAAATGAAAGAGCAATAAAATAATGTTTCTTGTGTTGGTAGACTAAACCAAAGAAAGACAATGAAGTTTCAACGAAGCCCTTACCACAAGACAGAGGTCACCCTCCCACTTTTGAGTATGGATTTTATGAGTCACATGTAATTCCTCAGGGTAAATGTTCTCTGAAGCAGGCCTTGATTTTTCTTACTGAACACACGGAAAATCCTACCGAGCATTCTGTAGAAAAGATAGCACTTCAATATAAGTTAGACAAAGCAATAGTAGGTAAGTTTACATATCCAGGAGCAATAAATAATATCTTTGCAACTTTGGGATGATGGTAAAGAAAAATATACCCCTCTTGCTTTTTTTAACCCATTTTATAGTGCCAATTTTATTAAAAATTTAAAACCGAAACTTAAAAATATTCCCTTTTTTAGTATAAAACTTAATAAACATCAGTTTTGAAAAATAAGCGATTTTTTCTCAAAAGCCAGGGGGGCAACTGCCCCTTTTGCACCCCCCTTCGGACGCTCATGCTGCAATGTTATTACAATAAATTAACCCTCCTGGATTGCATTTCAGAATTATTTATTCACGTATTACTTTCGTTTCAGCAAATATTGTACAACACTTTAGAATCCCTAAACTTCTGGACACATCGGAACAGAAGGCAGTAGCAGCAAACAAGGCAGGGGAACTTTAGTCCGTGTACATTGTATCCGGGTGTGATACAAATGTTTGAATAACGTTATGTAAATAAATAATAATTTATTAAAGATTGCACGACATGTGTTTAATTTAATTAATCCTATTCTAAGGGATACAACATCTAAGCCTAATGTATCACTGTTATAACACGTGTAGTAATTAGCTTAACATGGTTATAAATACAAAATAAATGTACGTATACATACTTTCTTATGACAATTGGATTATCTCCAATGGTTCATTGATTCAAAAATTTTCTTTTTAATTCTTGCTTCACCTTTCGGAATAAATGAAGTCGGTCATTTAAAAATTTTCTTGGTTTCCAGGGTACGTTTATGTTGGAGCTGCGATAGAAGCTATAAGGGCGGTGGTAAAAGCTGCTTAAAAATATCTATCTTTGGTGTGTTTATAATGGAGCTGTGATAATAGTACAGTTTCAGCCGTTTAAGGTTTCGCAAAGATGAATCATTTAACACATGAATGACTCTGAAGAAGAATTAATATTATCGTCAAGTTACGCAAAATGGTACATCGGAAAAACACTACGCAGTAAACGTAAAGATTGTGTTGTATTTAATTTATTGGCTACTTCATCTGATAACTTATCTAAAACAAATCTGTTACGGTGATTTGTATCTTTCTGATCCGATAAAGGATATCTACTAAACAGTTTACTTATTAATTTGTCTATATCCATTGTCAATAAAATTATGTATCGACAATGAGAACGGCGATAATAGCGAAGAAAACGTAATAGTACCTATGTATTTGCTTCTGGACGCTTGTATCGTTGACTATTTATTTTGTAAAAGCCTAAGAGGTCGTTTATAGTGGAGTAGAGAGGGGGTAAGAAATCGCCAAAATTACCCTTACGTAATTTAAGTATGGCCCCTAAGCGTAGATCTTCTCGCTGCTTCAAAACCTTCCATTATAAACCAATAGAACGTATTTCTATGCTTCGCTTTCATCGCCGGTCTCACCGTTTATCGCAGCTCCAACAAGCTTCAACATAAACGTTTACTCACTAATAAGATACACTGGGTGCTTATATTTACGTCCTTTTTTTTTATACAATAAATTACGTATATTTACAGTAGAAGAAGTCCTTTAACATTCATATAATTGTAGACAATTCCATTCTTATCGACAAGTTGTAATTCCTCTAGCTCTTGTTACAAATGCAATTTTGTATCATGAAGTAAGTATCTAGTATCGGCAGTAACGTAAATAAACATGCTCACGATTTTAAATATAATTTACCAGATAAAACTATTCTTTGTATATATAACTTAATAATGGTACCGTATGCTGTTACTTGCTATATTTTTTACAAATTGCAATATTTCGCCTCGTTTTAATTAACTTCATACATCTGAAACGTGAAAGTAATGGTGAAATGTAGAATGACTGTAAAGAAAGGTGGCTTCTTCGAGTGAGAATAAATTATTTTGCTACCATGTACTTACTGGATAGGATGTGATAAATAAATATTACAGCGACTAAAGCATGGAAGTGTTGAGAAGTGGAAGGTGTCGAGTGAGAAGTTCCGAAAAATAATCCTTCGTCGACCGGACGCAACTCGGGAATGGTAGCAGTCTTTCTCAACATCCAATCGAAAGCGTTCATCTTTAATCTCCTCTTTAATTCTGGGCCTACCTCATCTCTTATTCGCCCATTGTAATTATTCAGCCACCGTATCTGTGAAAATATTTAAGAAACGTGATTGGACAAAGAGAGATATAAAAAAAGTTTCTTATTCTTTCTAATTTGTCATCTATCATTTGGCAGAAGAAACAATCTTATAGATGAAATAAAGAATGTAAACTTTTAAAGTGATTTTTTTATACAAAATATTTTGTTTCTTCCTCAATTTGGAAATGTAAGAATTGATACCATAATTCGCATTAAATTTTTTTTATCACTTTGACTCACAGTTACTTGCTTAAGAATAACAATCTTCTATTTCTAACAGGATCTGTTTAGCGAGGCCAGTGATATATTATGGGCGAAATAAACGAGATTTATTTGAATCTAAATAATTCAACATGAAATTCATTTCACATATTAAACAAACTGTTGCTTGTGAAAGTTTCTTTGTATTTACAACATATCCAAGAAACTACCTTTTTATCGCACTATACTATAAGAAACAGACTCGTCTTACTATCTTATTACTGAATAAAGAGGAAGTAATTAAAAGTCTTGCATCGTCAGGTAATCTACAAAACTAATTTTTGGTAAACAGCTTCCTCTCGATCTCCTCAAATCCAACTCATCCTTAATAATTTTAATCTCCTTTTCGCCTACTTTCAAATTAATTCCTTCTAAAAGTTCTCTTACTGTTGATTAAAATCTCAGTATGAATAATTAAAAAATATAGAGTAAACTTGGAATTACGTCATTTTAACATTTTATACATACAATTATGCGAAACTGTGGACTAAAAAATATATAAGTAATGCCTTACAATAAAGACTCACATGAGATGGGTTTAACATGCTGACGTCGATCAGTTTTGGCTCGTACGGGATCAACGTGACATCTCTGAATTTCAAGTACATTTCGGTGCTCCTCTAAAAAAAGTAGGCGGTTCTATTAAGTTCTATCTAATGAAATGGTCGAATACTTTGAATCGAGCTACGTACCGAGCTACCAGTTTCCACGACTTCGAGGACGTTTTCCAGGCGCACGCCAAAATCGCCTTCTTTGTAGTACCCTGGCTCGTCGGTCAGGAAAAATCCTGGTCTAAGTTCGATAGAACCACACCCCTTGGTTGTTGTTCCACCTTCCAGGTACGATATACTGACGGGTGCTAGAAATACAGAAATAATCCACAGTTAATACTAACTCTAATGGAACATCGGAGATAATTCTTTCTCTTCGATTGAAATGACAAGAACGAGCAAAGTCTAGATAGGTTCTAGGTTCTAGATACTAAAACGATGTATTTTGTTCCGATTTAAGGGAGAACCTGGTGTAGGTAATCGGCAGAAGTAAAGTCTTTGTTTGGGAATTTTTTGTAAGGAAACTATACATACAATCTTTTTAAAACTTTCAGGCTATATTATTAGGTATTTCAAGAAGTGAACAAACATTTTTTGGTATAGAAAAAACGCGGAAATTCCAGATGGCGTAAGTATTTCGGAGAGGCTAAGTTGTTCAACTGCGTGCGGTCTAGGGTTCGTCGTAGTGGCCAGAAACTAAAAAACCAAATAGTTTTGTGTTTTTAATAAAATTATACTACGGGTGAACCTCAATCTGGAATAATATTAAATTTAATAAGCTTTATTGCAACAATTAATGTGAAACTTTTTAGTGGAAAACGCAACTATTTTTCCAAACACTCACCATTATCTTAATTTTACATTTGTGAATGAGGATTGAGGGCCATCCATAGTGTAATTTTATTAAAAACACAAAACTATGTGGTTTTTTGGTTTCGGGCCACTACAGCGGACCCTGGACTGCACGCAGTTGAGCAACTTCCGCATCGAGGCCATTCAGAAACACTTGCGCCATATGGAATTACTGCGTTATTTTTATATAAAAAAATTTTAGTTTACTTCTTGAAATACATAATAATATACCCAGAAAGTTTTAAAAAGATTGTATGTATAGTTTCCTTACAAAAAATTCTCAAAAAGAACCTCCATTTCTGCCGATTACACTAGGTTCCCCCCCTGAAAAGGCACATCCCTTCTGAAGGGAGCACCGAAAAGTTTTATAAATCATGCCAAGTGTACACGTACAGCGAGCATTGTTTTGATAAGCGGTATTAATTTCTTATACCTATCGATGTTTTTTAAAACATCGTCTCAGATTAATAATTAGTAGGTACAAACATTCGTGGACGGATAAGAAGTGCCCAATTCCATGTCCAGTTCCGTGTAAGTAATCGTAACCGATGTTCCACAATGGCGCTCTTGCAAGAACGTCCAGTTGACTGGATTTCACGGTGCTGGGGAAGATTAGCGAGGATAATTGTATCGCGCCAATTAGTACTCTCGTGTATGCCTTTCTTTGTTCTTCCGTCGGTGTTCCGAAGTGCAAGGTTCTTGTTACATCAGTCGTTCCATCTATCAAAACAAAATATCGCGAATTATTCAAGAAGAAATACATACTCCTGATACCCTAATATTTTATTTGAATATATGTTTGCTATATTAGTGTGGGGTTTCTTAAATTTCGTCGTGAATACTTTAATCTCGTACGAAGAATTATTTTTAAATCACTCTTGATAGTCACACGGTTATAGAGCTTGAGAATCTTAAATAGTATTGTTGAATTTATATGTTTTTATGAAACTCATTAATCTCAACTAATTTTACTCGACATTACCTTTACTTAAAATAAAAAGAAACAAGCCACCAGAGTGCAAGTAGAAATGCATTGTCTGTGGTCAGACCTGGTTTTATAAGTGATACGATAGGAACTGCAAGATACTTAGAACGCGTGAAAAAGTAGCAATATTATTTAACATCTTTCAGATACATGAACACATTTAATCTAAGAGCAGCAACAGACTAACCCTAGTACTCAGTGAACGGAAAAATAGGCGATCTAAAAAATAGGGTTTCAACAGCATTTTGTTCTGCAGAGTTTGTTGCCATTACAGTCATAATTCTTAGCTTCTGATACCATTCAAAATTCTTCCTAACGAAGACATATATGAGAAAAATCCATGGAAAATTAATTGTGTCTTCATTAAGTGCAAATCCTAAGTCGAAATGAATTATTTTCTATTTCATTTTGCCCATCTCTTCCTTTACTCTTTTAGTGTGAGAATAAAGTATAGTTTCCTGTAATACTTACAAAGGGCTTACTTATATAATTAAATGTACCTAACAGTAAATTTGATAAAGTCCAAACAAACTCTCTCTAACATTCACGAAACAACCTTCGCAAGAACCCTTCAACGTGTATAAAGATTTATCGAAACGCAAACAAACTTAAGAATCCATTACCCAGGTATTGTCCCCCCGAATCCACCACCAAAGTGGACGTTACCCCGATTGGAATGTTGGTGAGATTGCTGGGCTCGTAATGGGGAATAGCAGCGTGGGGTCCATATCCAGCGATAGTTGGAAACGAGATGCCTTTGTTCATGTCTTGCTCGTAACGGAATTCGTTCGCCAGCCTAGACACTTGCAACTCGTCCCAGCCCTTGCTGTCCAATTCGTACTGTTCCTCCATGTACGCGAGAAAATCGCACATTGCCACAGCATCTCTCAGGTGAGAACTCCTCATGCCTTCCGCCTCGACGTCGTTCTTCTCCGCCCGAAGATTTAGCACCGGCGACGGTTTTGGCAATCGTTTCTCTGATGGGATCTGCGAGAAGGCCTCGTGTTTAGATAGTTATACGTGTCGGAATATATCATCATTCAGTTCAAAAACTGGACATTGAAATTTAAGGCTCCCATTACAACGAAGCTACGTTACAGATAAAATAAGGTGTCGTATTTGGATTTATACAGGGTGCTCCAGACAGTGGAGCCCTCAGGATTCAATCTTGGGGGGAGCCGAGTTGAACGGATAAAAATATTTTTAACGCAAATTCAATAAAATTCATTAAAAGATTATAAAAATTTATTTAAACAATAAAATTTAGTTTTCTCCGTTTTTACAAAGCCTCTTTTTGGCACCCATCTGGGTGCGCCACTGCTCCCAGTGGTTTCCGTACAAACTTTGCCAGCGTGTTCTATAGCTGATATTAAAACTGAAATGTCACGTAACAAAACGTCCATAAATGATTTATTACGAAGTTATAATTTCGCTGGCAGTGATGATTGGATTTACTAGATGGCGATGATAAGCTCTCAGAGTATATAGTTACGTAAGCACGAACGCCGACGCGATTGCATCTGTGGCGGATCATTCGCATGTACCAGAGCATTGCTCCGTGATTCCTGGTGCCGCGGGCGTCGAGGCGTCCCGAAGCCCCGGCTATCATGCTGCGGAGAAGGTGAGACCATTCACCGCTATGAATACCGCGCCTACACGGGACATGTTGCAACGTTCCTCGTTATCTGTCGCCCGCCGCCCGTGTCTCGGCACTCTATATGTAGAATAATGAGAATACCGCGCAGTGCACTGAAGAGAACTGTCCCTGTTTGGTCGGTATGTCTACGATAGCGTGTCAGCTCGTCACGTGGCGATCAAGCTAAGCTCAACAAGCTCTACGGCAGCAGGGGAACATGTTGGAGAAGGTGTACCTTCGCCTAGGATTATCCGCTCTAATGCCCGTATAGTTGAGCCCGGCTCGGTGTGTTCGGTACAAATGGCGCGAACGAGGAGGTCGTTTCTAAATAGTTCTTCATGTTCTTTTTCACGTCTGTTTCGGTTTTCTTTAAACCCCTGACTTCAAGCGTCTCATTAGATCGAATGGATAGTTTATTGAATTGCCATAATTCCAATATATATATTTTTATATGTGTATGTACCTTTTAATAAACAATGGGGTTTCGAGGATTTATTATAAAGTTGTGGGACATCAATGGTGTTTCTCACCTGTTTGATTGGAGATTTTGTACAATGCAGTACTTATTAATCTTCTTAGGTACTTAGTTTTATCTATGCGAGTTGAGAAAAAAGAGACCGTTTCTTTGGTAACATGAAAACTGAACAGTTTGCTGTGCTGTATTAAATTGAATGGAGTGCGTTTCTGTGATGGTTGCCATGAGAAATTATTTCACTTGCAGATGCATGTATACGTGCAGATTATGTTTAGAAGAATGTAGATGTGTTAGGGGAGGTGTGGAAGCAAGAGGGTGCGACGCATTTATTTTATGAGATAATAGCTTCAAGGAATATTTCTGAAGTGATTAGTTAATGAATGTGTCATGGATAATTATTGTTGGTACGTGGCAGTTGTGAATAAAGTTTCGCGAAAATTTATTTGACATGAATAAATTTTGACAATATGATTCACTTCCGAAGGTAACTTAAGTGGTCCAGGTTTTTTTTTTAATATTTAAGTACAGATAAGTTTTTTGCAATTATTATCAATTTTAATATTTCGTAATGTGAGCTATTATTTTTTAATATTATAGTGAATGATTCAACTAACTGCGATTTATACGTACAGAATTGAATATTTCCATAGAAGCACCGGGACTGTAGCCACACCGCGTTGGTAGCCACACCATGTTCCATGCCTGAGACATTGTTCGCAGGTCGTACCAAATACTTGTATAATTATGCCATCTGCAATGCAATATATACTATAAAATCTAAAACAGATTATATTAATATTCAAACAGAGTGCACATGAACTATGAACACCAAAGACAATGTTAAGTCTCTAGAGGAACATACGACCAAAGAACCCGTTACAATGTCTACACTGTTGGACATTTTTTTAATTCTGAAAATCAGACGGGTAACTTTAAAAATATTCTTAAATTTCCGTAGGCAGAAAAAGTCAACGACATCCCTGAGGGTATAAGTCTTCAAATGTGTCACTTGAATCTGCCTTTAAAATCCTTCCTATCCAGGTGCCAGTTTCCTACAGTTTCCCTTATCAATAAGCTCCAAATTCCAAACTTTAAGACAATTTGTGAAGACGTATCCATCTCATTTTCAAGATAAAGGTGACATCATCTTGAGGAAAACTTAACAACCGTGTACAGCAGTTATTTATACATGGCACAATATTCAAAGTCAAACTCCTTTACAGACTTAAGTGTTCTTTTTCTATATCCTATACGATTACACATACGTTCACGGTCACAATTCACGAGAGAATCAATAATGTTATTTAAACACACTGCCTTTCATAATTATTAGGACACCTGCTGTATTTACACAAAACGTGATAATTGGCACAGGTTGAATACTTTTCGCTGCATCTATTTTCTGGTTTTAATTTAAAATTTGTTAACAAGTTTCAGCAGTAATAAGCATCTGGTTATCTTGAGTAACGTCGTGGTATACCTATAAGTCCCAAGAAATGTTGGGGAGAGTTCTTCGAAAAAGCAACGTTTCTCACAATTATCCCGCAGAGGGTAGGTGTTCCAATACTTATGAACGGCAGTGTATATTCGGTCCCTTACTTCACGCAGTTCTCGTGGGTGCAATAGTCCATCTTCAAGTGCTCGTCGACTGAGTGCTGAATCTTCTGTCGAGGGGTGTACAGGTGGATCGAGCCGGAAGTGATGACCGCATAGGCCCGCAGAACAGGTGTGTTCGGTAGATCGTAGCCGCGGATGTTGAAGAGCCACGCTATCTCGTCGAGGGCAGTAATGACGATGGCGTCCGCCCCCGAAGCCTCCATTTCCACGCGGACCAACTGAACCTTCACTTGCCAGGCTCTTCCAGAGTACTTATCTGGCAGAGGATAAGCCGCGTGTGGATTGTAATTCGGTCGGCCGACCTGCCAGATCAAGTCCACCAGGTTGTTACGGACGGGAACCAATCTTACGGACGAATTCGCTGGACACGAACGCTATCGTTAATTTTGGGAAACTCCTGGACCAAGGGCGAGAGCGGGCGAAATCTTAGGGAAGTAATAAATCACGGACAGTGAACATCTAAACATTCATGCGTGACCAATGGATATACACGCTTTTCATTGATTACAGCAATAACGATTTATTGGAGTGAACAGTGTTTTAGGATTTAGGTGTTTGAGTACGAAGCAGGGATATATTTTCTGTTGTGTTCTTAAAAGTACCAATGAACTTTGTTAGGGATTATTTAGGCTGATTCATAAAATTGTTAATAAATGCAAGTGTAGTTTTTCTCTTTATGTTTTTATGTGTTTGTGTAGTTGGTGTATGGTACTACTATGGTACGAATAGATTAATAATTAATAATTATTCTATAGAACCCGATAGTCCTGCCGTCGCACTCGAACTTTTAACTGTTTAAGTAATTTGAGTATTTTAATGATTTGGAAAATATGGTTAGTAGTCATTTATCGTTTGTGCGAATGATCGTGAATTCTGGTTATGATCTATCGTGGTCTGTTATTTGTAAAGTCAATGGCAGACTTTATCACGCATTTAGTCAAATCAATACTTCCCAGTTATCACATTACAATAACTTTAAATAATGTATAAAACATAAAGGCGTTATTTGTAAATAACGAAGCAGCATTCATTCGTTAGCAATAAATACATATTTCTATTTTGAATCTTATTAGAATGTACTCTGATGTTTTTCACTCTCCTGCAACTGTATACATAAATAAAATTGAAAAATAAATAACTTCGTTTTTGTTTAAGTAAACAATTATTCCTTATTCATGAATAATATACAATTTATTGGTCAACTCGAAGAAACGTTATTCGAATGTTTCAAATAATTTCCAGCTCTGCTTATCACAGACTCTCAGACAAATTACCTTTGAAAAGTATTTTGACATTTTTAGATGATAAATTGGTAAAAGTCTGCAATGAAGTAATACGTAAAACTGTAATGTTCATTTGAGCTGACAGATTTAACATTTCAGAATTACTGTGATGATATATGCATGCTATGTTAGGTGACAAACATTGTAACGACAAAGTTAACGTTCATTTGCGTCGACGGGTTTGAACACTTTTGGAGCGTATTTAATTACCTAATTCATCTTCCCACATTTTCCAGTCGACGGCGGAGACGAGCGTTGGATCGGCGCCAATACGCACAGATGCCAGGCTTTGAAATTCGTGCTTCAGCCATTCTGTTACAGAAGGGACCTGTACAGTCCAGAACATTCGTCATTATAATAAAATTATGTGATACAGAAATTTTAACGTAGACTGTGTAACCCTAAAACTGGACTTTCGCAATCTACGCTATATCGTTTGTTATTAAAATTGTAAGTCTCTTATACAAGTGAGATTATACCTAATTTTTGCTAATATGTTGTATTCGTTGTTAAAGTTTACCTTTACGATATTATTTGAAAAACAAACAACATTACAAGAACACTTTCGCTTTACTTTTAAGGAAGCAAATTGTTCTAAGTACCCTCATTGGATCTTGTACTTTACGCGCGCGTGTGTAAAGAAACATAAGTGAATGCAAACGCTACAGAGAAGCAGCTGCTTTTCCCTACAAATTATTAAAAATAAATTGTAGAGATAAAGGAAAATTGATGGGACATCCACCCATCAATATTATTATTTTAATCGCTTCCAATTATAAGAATTTTTTAAATACATTTTACTTGAAAACAATAAAACTACTGTGTAACGGTGGATCTTTATCTATATAAACTTTATTTTTGTATTAATTATACATTATTCTTCTATGGAAGGGGTTTTGTGTTTGATGCTATTTTAATATGAAAGGGGGGGACCACTCAGAAAGCCCCAATTCCCATGCCTCTCGTACTGAGTACAAGAGGTGAACGATCATCGATGACTGAGAAATTGAACAAAGTCGACTTCTCGAGTCTTCCTCACGCTCAGGGAAAGGAGCTACGTCTCCTCATCGTGGTTGCATCAACTCTGCTTTAGGGCAGAGAGAAAGTAAGATCTACTACAGAAATGATCCTGTGAAGTATGATCTTAATTTTCATTCGCAGCCGAAGCCAATATCTATTATTTGCTACGTAACTTCAACAGCGAGAAAGCGCCCAACATGGTTGCCCTCTAGCGGTAAAAACTGTAACTATGGGATCCGTTTATACATATAAGTATGTACCTATATCGCATACACCGCTGTATACAGCGGTATAGCAACAACGACTAGTATTACATTATTCCACGCAATAAAAATGATTCTTTATTTTATTAATTTATCATCAGTAAATATGATTACCACTTAATATAAATATAATATCCACTATGTTCGTCGCGTGTACTATGTTTAAAAAATAATCTATATCGTGACATCTACTAATGTGAATAAATATGTATTCACAACGTGTAACTAATTAAACAAGTGTTAAGAAATATTTTTCAGACAAATGTATGATTTTCAAAGAATTATTTTTACTATTTAGTACCCATTGACGTTAGATTTTAATTTTGCAGCAGGCTGTTTATCAAGTAAAAATTTTTAACTAGTGAAAATAAAGCTTTATTTATTGATAATTATAAACAAAATAATGAAGAAGTGCAAATCAAATTACATATAGAATAGCTAAATCGTAGTATTAATACATATTTATCTATTCCAAACTGTACATTTGCACTCCATGTTTTTTATTTAAGAAATTCAGCGTAAATAAATTCAATTATTGCTATTAAATTGCTTATTAAGGCAGTACAATTTGCACCTTTCTTTTTCCCCTAGAAGAAATATTGCTGAAGGGATTAATCTTTTGTTTTACGATTTTTCCAACGGTTTCATGTGACAAAGTTAACTCACGTAGCAGACAAAAATATATAAATTAATTATTAATTAGTGTATCATTAAATAGTAAGTTAAACATAGACTCTTGTGGAGTTCTCTGATTACATTTTCCTTATTGAATTGAATAACATTATGAAACCTGCTATAGCAATTAATGTATGAAAAAGTTGCTCTCGTACGAACTGCTCTTGTATAAACATATTTATATAGAAATATGGTAATTATTTTGCTAGACGAATGTGGTGCTTTATAACAAACCTCGCAACAGTCACATTTCACATGTTATCGTAAAATTTTGAAAACAGCTTCAGACGAAACTTACCTCCTCTCTACCACGTTTCATGAGTGTCCAATTGCAATCAAGCTGATGGTCTGCTTGAATATGATACCTTCCATCAGTCCAAAACACTGCCTTGCCCGAAGTGATTAAAGCCTCTCCAGCGCTACCATAGAATCCAGTGATGAATTCTCTCCTCATATCTCGGGGGTCCAACGATTCACTCTGATGATAAAAATCGTTATTCAATCTCGTATTTATATAGATACATACACAAGAATTCATTCGTTACTGTCTAGAGTTAAAAAGCTTTGATCGTTAAGTTATTTGATTGAAACGGAGCAGCACTGGTCAGTAGAAAGCACTGCAATATGGGCATCCGGAGGGAGGAGAAGGGGCTTTTGAGGAAAAATTACTCTTTTTTAAAAACAGATTTTTATTAAGTTTATACTAAAAAAGTAAATATTTTTAAATTTCGGTTTCAAATTTTGAATTGAAGTGGCACTACAAAATGGGTTAAAAAGCTAGAGGGCTACTCTACTTGCACCGATGGTTTCATGATCCGATTCATCGATGTCATCCCCAGGGTTGTTTTTACATTAATATATTTTTCTTTACCGTCACCCCAAAGTTGCTCCCCCCCCCTCTAGAAAAAATCTGTGGACGCCCTTGCAATGTGGTGAAATTAGAGGAAGCTTTGACTGCAAATTTTCAGGGGTAAACAATGTCGGTTTTATTAAATCACTTTCCTTCAGACTATATAGCTACTAAATTATAGGACGCTTCAAAAAATTGTCAACGCGAATTCTTACGAGAATAATACCTCCAATGGGCCCTGTCGGTCGTAACTAACGATGCTCACTGTCTGAAATGTTAAGTATACACTATCTGCAGATTCAGTTATGGAAATTTTCATAGAAACTGCTTCATAAATTAATTATAATATTTTTAGTGCTTATATTATATCATTATATTTTCTTTGACATATATAATGAGAATTATATGTATAGCATGCTCTTATTGTCAGACAGAATTATGGGATCATTTTTTAGAACAGATTGATATCTCCATTAGGGATAAAAAGAGTAATCCTAATAGTATAAGAACATCACATTGTGACTATAATATCTATGAAAAAAATGATAATAATACTTAAATACTTAGAAATGTTCTATTAATTATTTACCTGATGAGCGTCATCCGACGTGACGATATATCCATCGAGGGGTGCTCCTTGAACGGAAACAACTCGACCTATTTCTGATCTTAATTGTTTCAATCTTAACGAAGTGTCCTGCCTATCGGGAGGTTGCTTGTGGTTATTTGCTGGACAGTAGGATCTTTTAGCTCCATTATAATTTAGCGGTGGATCCGTGGATTCGGTTTGAAAAAGATATGCCTCCGTCAAACCTGTTCAACAATATAAACATCAAAACGTTTTACTACGAATGCATCATTATTTTGATTATAGTTTGCAGATTATTCTTCGGAGAACATTGACTATATATTTCTCGCAACTTCAATTCGTCGTGATACCTATATCCAATTACGTTTTACCTATATAAGATTTATTTAAACAATTGAATAATAAAAATTGTCTATATTCTCTCAATTATGTAATTTTTACTACCGTTTGAAATGCATATATATTTTTCAGAAAGAAAAAAATTAATTCTGGAGGCGCCGGGCATCGATCCCGGTACCTCTCGCATGCTAAGCGAGCGCTCTACCATCTGAGCTACGCCCCCAATGAAAACTTTGTTCAAAATAATCTATACATTCATACCCCTAGTTTAATACTCTATACGAACAGAACTTTTTAAAAAACTTTCAATCAATTTTTTAATACATTTCTTGGAATATTCAATAATTAATTTAAACAAATGATCAAATCCCATAATTAACAACGAAATGATTATATTTTACACCTAAAGTGTTACATTATGTAGCTTCAGGGATGAATTGATCATAGAAAGGTAAAGAAAAAAGTTCATATAAACATTTATCCCTGGCATTCATCCTAACTCTTATTCACGAGTTGGGCAAGATGCGCATAGAAATAAAAAATATCAAGTGATGCGACATACAACTTGGCAGCGCGTGTGGCCAAGCAGAACATTCATTCATTGTGATATAATAACTTTACACGCTACATTACTCGCTAAATTTTACACCACGTCTTACACCAGTCCACTTTCGCGTACATTTTGCCTGACAAACGCTCGTGTCTTTCTGTAACTCCCATTGCAAACTAAGCACTGCGATGGAGGCGTAGCAGACACTGGCTGAGAACCACTGGACCATGCCCAAGGGGTCAAGAATGTCTGGTTAATGAGACGAAGACGTCCTGTGAGAATCCAGAGGGTGTGCTGAGTGGTGCTCATGTAGCAGGGAAGCAGGTCTCTCGAGGAGGTCAGCTATTCCGAAATCCGCGTTTCGATCGGTTCGGATATTGACCCGGAGTGTTTCCTACGATTCCCACCAACTTACACGCGACAATGACTCCCACGGACTTATACCACCTCACGAATTTTTTCACACTCAAATATTAGGCACTGTTTCGTCTTCGTAGATCGAGCAGTTACACTATTACCAAGTTGGCGCCAACACAAATCGATATGAGCGATAAAAGAGACGAGACACTGAAGAAAAGGTACTCTTCGCGGGGCTTGTATCGCGTGTTCAGGGTAACCAGGTCGCTGAATTGTTTAATTTAATAATTTAACGTAAATATCAAGTAATATTAAATATGTTACTAGGGAAGTAGGAGCGCGCCGAAGGTCGCTTTTGCCCCGTTGTAACTTTACAATTTTCGCCGCGCAAGTTTTCCGCATCTATGCACCTGTAATCGTTCCAGGGCTTCGAGCTTCCCTCCTCTTATCTCGAGTTCTTCTACATAGATCCCGTCAGCGTTTATGGCCGCTTCTTTTCTTTCGTGAGGGAGTGCATTTTTCAATCCTGGTTTCCTGAGATTTGTACTTTGCACTTTGTTAACAAAATTCTGCGGGTTCATACATTTCGCAAATGTAAGGGAGTAAAGGTGTCTACCCTATTTCTTGGGAAATTTGATGTTAGGGATACTACGTCAAACTTCGAATCTTTTTTTTTTGAAAAATTTCAATTGCTGATACATACTTAAATCCTAATTAGTGAGGAGATACTTGTTACGTGAGTATATTAAAGTAGGGCCATTTTTTCGGATGAAAAAAATTGATGGGATGAACAAGGTATAATAAGGTATCTTTTAACACAGTGTTACTCAACCTTCTTTGAGTGGCGACACCCTTTTATAATATTAAAATAATCTGCGACTCTCTACCCCTCCGTATAAGAGAGGGTAAATTTAATAAGATAAGGAAGGTACATTAAAATAGGTATTTCAGAATATAATTCTAACTTAATTAAACTAATCAAAAATATTAAATAAATAGGAACTAAACTAAAAATAAATTTAACATAATATTGAAACTTATATAAATCCAACAATGAGTATCTTTCATCTCATTATCTTCATACATATATTAAATATACTTAGAGATATTTATTATACTTAATTAGCTTAGGGTAGACCGGGGCGAAACCGATCACAGCGCGAATCGGATCCAAATAAGAATTTTGTCCATATTTCTTACATCGCGATAGAAATGAGCACTCCGATTGTTCATTAGTACCTCGCCCCTCTCCCCCGCACCAACCGCAATAGCCCGTCTATTGTTTTAAGTCATTGTTTAGAGCTGGCATACGGTTTCAGTCAGATGGACGCGCGCGAACGTTACAATTTTGGTCCGAATCTAACGTAATCGGCAATTTCGTATTTAAAATAAAAAGTTGGTAAGCTTGAAAATTCAAATGTGTTTATTGTTATTAGTTGATAGACCATTCTATCATAATATGTTTATGTAATGCACAATTTTTGAAATACTTATATATGGGACTAATAGGATCACGTCATTTAGGGCGAATCGGATCATTCTTTTTTCATTTGAGTATTTTTATGAATATAAATATGATAATTGTTTATATACAGATGGTTCTTACGTACATAAAAAGAGCAATCAGGGATCATGGTGTCAAAACTAAATATAAAGGAAGCTGTGCTAAAAATTGCTCTTAAGTAGATGGCATTGTATTTACTGTGGTGGAAAATTAATTCGTCCATTTTCAGAAGATTGTCCGAGAAGAGTGATGCCACGAGAAGTGGGCTGATAGAAGTGGCAAAAAATGGCAATATCCTTCTGATCTGTGTTGTAAGTAGTGTCACTTGATTTCACTATCATTAAATTAGATTTGTTTAAGTTGATCCTAAAGATTTTGTTATGAAAATTTCAGTTTTTTCAGATTTTTGGGTTATCCGATTCGCCCCAAGTTTCGGGGCGAATTGGATATTTGACACTTTTTCGTTTTTTATTTATAAATGAAGGATCTTTATGTTTAATTTCAATTTTTGAAATATGAATGTTCCAGCCAAAGGCGTACTGGTCACGAATATATAATAAAAAATTATTTTTTTAATTTTTGACTATTATTTTTTACCATCAAACGCAAAGTGATTCGATTCGCCCTGGTCTACTCTATTTGGGTTTAATTAAAAAACCTTTTAACTATTAAATAGCTATGTGGATTTCTCGATCTGATTCTTCTCGCAGTGGAATAGGTATAGCTTGTCCGCGACGTGAATTTTTAGAAGATTTTTATGAAATACGATTTGTTGATTGTGTTCCTGAAGAATTGAAGAAGTATTTTGCCAATTGAAAATTCTTGTCGCATTTGATTTCGACAACAGCCAAGCGATCTCTTACGAAAGAACAAATTGCTACGGGAACTTTGGATGATTGCAAAAATTGTCGACAATTATGGTGAATTTTGTTCGACAAACTAATGGCGCACTCTGTTCACTACTTAGTCACTGATAAAACATAGTTTGATAAAAAAAAAAGCGATTCGGCTATTATATAGGCAGCCTTACCTTTCTTTTTGTAAATATTACTCTATTTGCAAATCCTTCCCTTCAGTGCCAATAAAAATGTAAAAAGAAACATAAAATCTTTTATCAAAATGGAAACATTCTATACCATAAAAATTTTCTAAACCATTGACACAGCGGTCATTAAATCTAACGAATAATAGAAACCGAACTTACCTAAAAATTTAAGTTACAATTATCTAACACATATTATTAAGGCACATTATGCACATTGCATCAAACCTTTGCCAACATGTTCTACTCTGAATAATTCATTAAAAAATATGTTATAACTGTAACTGTAATAGTAACCCCTATCAAAGCTGCCCCAAAGAATTATAACATTATATATAAATTATAGCATTTCTTCCAACAATCATTTTCATTAAACATCGTTAACGTCATAAATGTTAAACGACAATAAAAAACAATAAGAACCACGGAAAGTCATTTCAAGGCGATATGATTCAGAACGTTCCTATATTACTTGAAGTTCGTGCATGTCGAGCATAATTCCCTGAGTAATTAAATAATACCCAACCATTTGCTTTGCTAGCGAAAAACATTTAACATGCGTTTATCGTGTTCTCCGTTCCATCTAATAATTCCGGAAGCATTTTCGTTGAATTGCAATGAGCATAGGCAATTCAAACAAAAGTGGAAGGATATCCGATACTTAGCTATCCGAAAATCACCGTCGTTTGTTATCGCGATCAACAGATGGGAAATGATCGCGAGGATAATCCATACGCGCGCGACCACGTTTGCTCGCCGCACAGCTTACTTATGTAATCTATTTTTCCGCAGCCTGTCTTTTCAGAGCTTGATAATCAAAAGCTGCGCAGGATGTTACCCGCCACAAAGGCAACGGCTATAAGTACCGCTCGACAATTTTGCACGCTAGACACTCGACATGTGGCTGGAAAGGTTGGTGTTTTCTGGACTCGTGCTGGTGTCCGTGTACGCGGACCAGGACGTTCAGTTGGAGATTCCCCAGGGTATCCTGAAGGGGCTGAAAACTGAAACTGTTCTCCACAACAAACCCTATTACAGTTTCAAGGGTGTTCCATATGCAAAGCCAAATGTTGGCCCCAACAAGTTTCGTGTAAGTAAGAAGGGTTGCTGATTTGAATAACGCACTGCGACGTGTTTGTGATCAGTAGTAGAAAATACGGAGGCGTATCTAGGGTGGGGCAAGTAGGGCTCGTGCCCTGGGCGCCAATGCCGAGGGGCGCAAAAACGCCGAAAGAAATAGTGTCTCTTGAATAAATTTATTTGAATGGTTAATGTTAGTAGTTTACGCTTGTTATTCGCGTGCCTCGCATGCCTCTTTAGAGAAGCTTCGAAACAAATCTGCTGCACTTTTCGGTTTCATTCGCCTCCAACTTTCGTCTCTTCAGCTCCACTTTCTTTAAGAGGATTATCAAAATTCTAAATAAAATGTTTTATCTGATGAAAACTTTTAACAAAGAAGTATTAGAACAGAAAAGATGGAATTAGGATGATATGCATGGGGAGAGGAGGATGGGAGGGGGGGGAGCGGAAATTCTAAGCTTGCCCTAGGCACTGCTTACACTAAATACGCCACTGAGAAAATAGCAGAGCACGTTGGTAGTAATTTCTAACACTGTGAAAGTAGTGAATGTTATATAATACATTCTACATTCAAGGTGTGTCGTTTTAGAAAAGGTTTCCTCAGAATTGCTAGTTCTTAGAAACATTTTCAAAAGAATAAACTTTAAATCTAGAAATTCAAAACAGTATTAATTAAAAAGATCTATGTTGAGACATCTTTATATGGTTAAAGAGGCTCATAACAAGATTCGTGGCAGAATTATTTGAATAGGTTACGAAATAAGTTATGGTTTTTCAAAGAATACAATTACGAAATTGTGATGTACTGAAAACTATAAATTTTGATATACTTCAGATGCCAGAGCCAGGAGATTCGTGGGACGGTGTGTACGACGCTACTGAGCACCGTGCACCATGTCCGTTTTACTGCATGATCCAAAAGGGCTTGATTGGGGAGGAGGATTGTCTTTACCTCAACATTTACACCCCCGTCTTGGACAAAGAAGCCCGCAAAGCCGTTATGGTATGGTTTCATCCTGGTGTATGGAATTCTGGCATGGCCACTGATATGCTATTTGGACCAGACTTCCTGATCGAAGACGACGTGTTACTTGTCACTGTTAGTTTCAGGCTTGGAGCTCTCGGTAAGTGACTCGAGCACCTTCGATTTTTCTAATCATGAATTTATATAAGAAATTTACCACTTCTCTGTGCATAATTTGGAAGATCGAATTAAATCAATCAACTTTTCCAGTTTATTTCAAGGATTTTGATGAGATTGAAATATGTTACAGTCCACGTGAAATTAGGGGAGGTTTAAGTCATCATTTTACTAATCCCAAATTTGTTTAAAAAATACAAACGTCGGAGTGCCACGAAAACGTGAAAACCGTGAATTTTGACGTCTAGTATTTTTTAAACAAATTCGAAACCAGCGAAGCGATGACTTAAACTCCCCCCAATTTCACGCGGACTATGTTATATTTGAATTCCATCAAAAATCAAGTGCAAGAAATAATCGATTTCGCATGGAATACATAAATGTAGTAATAACGTTTAAACAATATTGTAATTCCAATACGTTGACGAATGTAATAAACTCTGACGAATACCAGCGCCGAGACAGTTAATAATCTCTTGAATCACCTTGTAAAGAATTTGTACTCAGTATTCAATCCGTTTATCATATTATTCTCGAATCAACTCATGCAATCTTGTTTCGCTTTGCAGGATTCTTGAACACGGGTGACGAAAGCGCTTTCGGGAATGCTGGGATGAAGGACCAAGTAATGGCGCTGAAATGGGTGAAAGATAACATTCATTTCTTCGGTGGCTGCCCGAATAGAGTCACTATCTTCGGCCAGAGCGCAGGAGCAGCTTCTACTCAGTATCATATGTTGTCGCCCATGTCCGAAGGTAATGTGAACGACGATTTCGTAAAATTCACAAAGACACGTGATAATTCATCTTAAGTATATCGTGACTTGAAGTCGAGAACTTCGAGTTTTTCTCACCGATTCTTGAACACCGATATAGTCAAGCACGATGTGTGATTACGACCAGCTACGAGCTAAGTTGTAATTATCTGTCTGCGAATGTCCCATCTCGTTACATTTTAGGCTTATTCAGCGGTGTTATTCAGGAAAGCGGAACGATAATTAATCCATGGGCGGTGTCCTACAACCCTAGAGAACTTGCTTTTATGTTAGGGGAGGCTCTTGGAATACACACCACAGATTCTGCGGAGTTGGTACAGAAACTATCCGAGTTTCACGTGAAGGATATCATCGCGGCTTCTGATGAGATAATGAAGACTCAGGTGAGCTACTTTAGACATTCGTGACGCAGGGGTATTGCTTGGTGCGAGTTAATATTTCGGGGGGTGAATCCACACAGTGAAGTAGCTTCTAAATTATGGCTCTATATTCAAACGCTATTATTTGTAGAAATTGTAGAAAATTGAATGCTCTTTTAATCTTATTTGAACAAAAAATTTCGATAGTGCTTACCATATTTTGTATTATGGAATGTTTGGCAACTCGTAGGTATATTAAAAAAAATTTAAACTCTGTGGAAATGTAGTTTAAATGATACCAGTAACGTAACCATTTCTTGTTTCTGCGATGGATCGTCCCTGGAGGTGAAAACGCTCCTACAAAGAAGAATTCTCGATATCTTATAACATGGCGATAAAGAATTTTCGAAAAAGTTCATTTTCTCAAAATTTATCCCCATCACCTTTTTTCGCAAATTCTTTATCGCTATATTGTAGAATATTAAAAATCATAAAACTGTGAATTAAACTTTTCTTCGATGTCTTTTACTGAAAACTCACAATTTCTTTGAAGGGGTGTTTCCACCCTTTGAACCGTTTCACTGTCGAAACAAAAGATGGTTACAGTATTAGCATCACTTAAACTACATTTCTGCAAAGCGTCAATTTTTTTTAATCCTCCAGTTGCCGAATATCCCTTGCAAGTGAATATTTAAATGAGTTTGATTTTATATTTTTGTAAATTTCATTCAAAAGTTTGTAAGTAATTCCAATGCATAAATAGTAAATTTATTTATAAATATTTAAAACTACTCATTACATTAATATTAGGTATATCTTCAATTGTACATTTAAATATGACCATCAGTAATATAAAAAATAAACGAAATTTTTTAAAAATTGCAGAAAGAGATCTTTATGCAATAGTAGAACCCTCTGCAAAATTTTAGAAAAAATGATTCTGTAGTTTTTAAATTATTTAACTTTCAATTTGAGAAATATAACAACAAAATTAAGAGTGAAATAATACACCAAATTTTTTAAAATCTTGTGTATAGAAAGCTCAGACATTGAATAAAATTGTCACAAAAATTCCGGACAAAACAAAAAGCAGGAAAGAGCCTTATTAATATCTTGGAAATTGATTAACTTTCGGCTAATTGTAATATTGCCACTGAGATTCGTCCTTAAACTCTATCTCGTTTTTAATGTTCGCGTAAATACAGAATACTTTGAATGGACGCATGAGTGCGTTCGTCCCATCAGTCGAGGTTGACCTAGGACAGGATATATTCTTGCCAACCGATCCATGGACTCTCCTGAAATCTGGAAAAATCGCGGACGTGCCTGTAATGTCTGGAGTTAATGCCAATGAGGGTGCAGTTTTTGGACCAGGTACGTAACACCATGATTAATTTAACTACAAGGAGGCTACTGTATGTATATGGCAGAACTATGCATTTCACAATGGTATGCATATGAAGGATTCGATTATATTCTTAGACATATGACTTCTAATACAGCGACTCGCATAAAAAATTATTAAGTATGAATTGAAGTCAAAACGTCGAGATGTACGGACAGTTTTTTTTCTGCCATAGAAAGAGTTTATAATTTTGATACCGTTCTGCTTACGCACGAAGGGGATTCTTACAAAAATCAAACTTTCTCTTACAACCCTAGTAGCACAAAATATTGGTTAAATATTTTTTCCAAATATTACAAAAATATTTTTTTAGCCACACTTTTTAATATGAAAAAAATGTTGATTCCAAATATTATATACACATACTGAAAGTGTGAAATAAAGGTTTAGAAAATATGAATCATTCGGAAAAAATGTTTTCTTTCTATCATTCAATAAATATTTACTTTATATTTGAAAGGGAATGTTTTTTTCATAATATAAAATAAATATTTCCCGAAAATTCGGAAAAAATGTTTTGTTTCAAACAGTAAATAAATATTTACTTTATATTTGAAAAAAGAATATTTTTTTCATAATATAAGATGAATATTTCCAGCATATTTGGAAAATATATTTTCTTCCTAATCTAGAATAAATATTGTATGTTTGTTTAAATATCAAAAAGAGATTGAACCTCTTTTTAATATTGGATGTATGTGCATTCAATATTTTGTGCTACTAGGGAATTAGTCGATTTACAAGATGAAAAGTTAACGGTTATCGGCAAAGTGCCTACGATTTAAATTTTGCAGAGATGATAGACGCCATTGAATTGTTAAACACGCAACCAGAGATGTTCCTGCCAGATGATCTTAACATTACCGATGCTAATGAACAGAGACAATCTGGCGAATGTCTGAGGAGATTCTATTTTGGTGACAAACAAGTATCGAAGGATGATATAAATGAATACTCCAGGGTATTTATTTTTCGATATCATCTTATAAGATCGAGGCAATTAAAATTATTTTACTCGAATTCTGTTTGTATATTGCAGATGTTAGGGGACCTCATCGTTGTCGCGGGAGAGCTTATGTCGCTTGAGATTTTGAAAGATCGGATGTCAGCACCTATTTATGAGTATCTCTTTTCTTATGAAGCGCCATTTGGACTTATGAAAGGTGTTTATGGCGTAACTGATGGTGAGACGACATTCTTTTTATGGTTGATAATAAACCTTACTACACGTTTTAATTATAAAATACCAGAACTTGTATTATTTTCTAATCAAAAAGAATTGTAATTTCTTATAAATTGAATTTAATAATGGAGTATAGTGCACTAATAGAAAATTCGAAAAAACAGAAAAATATAACAAAAACAGTGGTGTAAAGGGCGAGATTCAGGGGAGAGAAATTTCGTTGCTCCTAGATGGTTTAACTCTAATGTTTGGTTGCGATGAACCTTTGTGACGAAGAGATTATAAATAGTATCTTTTGTAAAATATATCTTTGTGTTTTGATCAGGCGTCGCACATGGTGACGAGTTAGGTTATTTGTTCTATTCGAACGTATTCAAAAATCTACCTGAACCAGGCTCATCTGCAGAAAAGATGACCACCGTTATGACTAAGTTGTGGACAAATTTTGCCAAAGACAGGTCAGTGATTTTTTAAAATACTTGCCAGTTTCTGAATATTTTCTGCAGCTGCTAATATGCACTTTAAACAGTGAATATTAAAGACTTTGTAATATTTATTCAGCCTTCATTGATTCTTGTTTTTTTCAGAAACCCAACTTCGGAATTAGATAATGACGTTACAGTGAATTGGGAACCGACAGGAAAGGAGAACAATTATATGAATATCAACCAAGAATTAAAAATGGAAAAGGATTTAATGAAAGATACGTTAGACTATTGGAAAAACAAGAAGTACAAAAATGTCTTTTAATGAATGTAATGTTATAAGTACCACTTTCTATATTGGTTAGATGTAATGAATGTAATAATAATCTATCGCAGGTATATTCTTCAATATACTCCATTAACCCTATATACTTTATTGTTCATAACTCAGTTGCAATTTTTTCCAAAAGATCCTCTATTACATTGACGATATATACAGAGAAAAAGTAAATAGTTTTGATACTTCCAAATTGATTTTTATTCATTTTGTATGTAATTTCTCAAGTTTTCGTTTACTATATATTAAAGAAGAAGAACCAAAGTATATGGTGGCATATTTGTTATTAAGTAATTAATAAAAATAAAAAATAAAAAAAATTGAAAACAAAATAACGTATCAACTAGCCCCGGTCTCCCCTAACACTAAAAATTTCAATCTCTAAGTAATAATAATTATCTAATTATAAGTCATCGAACTAAAGGCTCCAGTGGCACACTGAAATGTCTCCGACAGTACCTACATACCCTGAAAGCGTTCCCTGTTTTGCATTCGTGAACACCACTTTATACAGGGTAAACGCACCAATGAACGAACACTTAAGGCTAATGAACGAACACTTTTATAAAATTATGTTTGCAGCGCGATTGATTCCACGCGCTGCAAAAATTGTTTGGATATGGAGCAAGAAATTAAAAGAAGTCTCTAATTAATTACTTGCTTATGTTAATAACTTATTTTACCTATTTTAATAAAAAATGTCCATTCTCTGGTACGTGTTCATTTACTGGCAGATCTACCCTATTCTCCTTGTCCGCCTCGTCCTCTGCTATTGGTTCACCACTCGCATCCCTGTCCCGCGAGTATCAGGATTGCATGAGGCACAGAAACGCACCGCTCGTTCCATTTACAATTCGTGGACCGAGGATCGCGCGGCGATTGCCTGTGACCGAGATATCGCGGGAATCGTGAAATATTGCGAGCCTCGAAGACGCGAAAGAAGAGAGAACGAGTCGCCATCTTAACGATTCGCAAAGCTGACCAACGTGATCCGCTTTCTTAATCGTGACCACGTTGCCGTCGTCGTTGGTCTACCATTTGTTCACTACTCAGTTTTGTGCTTCGCCGGTAGCAGGCTACCAGCAGCGCGAGGAGTCAGTCGCGCTCGGAGCACGTGGCGCTGGCGTACGCATGCGTGAAACGTAGCGTAAACTCACTTTCATTCACGCGTCACGGACGCCTTCCGTCAACAAAATATGTTATCAATGAATTTATGCTAGTAAAGTTTCCTTATTAGATAAGGAACTAAAAATAAAAACATTGTAGGATTGGAGTAAATAGTGATAATTATATATTGCAAAAGTATAAGTGAAGTGTAAGTGCTGAGTAGAAGGAGCCAAAGGCTAATAAATAATGAAATGTTCAACATTGTTTTGGTAACGATTTGTGTAGTATTTCGTTGTATAATTTCGTAATAAACTGCTTTGTTATTATTTCATCCGCTGTGACATTCAAAAAGTACTTATAAGTTGTGCTGAACAGTAGCACTCAAAAATACCTCCTAATTACAGTTTTGTATAATTGTTTGCATTGCCATTATACTACTGTATTTAGATACGAACTACTGTATTTTTGCAGTTGACATGGGCAATATTTATTTTGTAGTTGCTCTATATTTTCATTTCGTTTATATCACAGCTGAGCAATTCGATTAACGAAGTCATTTAAATGTGTATACAATATTATTATTTTAAGCATTAAATGCAATTGTTTAAATAGTAATATACCTTTGTATTTCTAAATTCTGATTTAATTAAAAATTATGAGTCCCATTACTCTCCACGGCAATTACTTTTCTATCATTAGTGACTTATTTTGCTAAAATAATTTGAACTTCATTGTTGTACCAAATTAATTATTATATTTCTATGCATTACTTTATGAAGTGTAAAATCATTCAGCTACTGAAACAAGTTATTCAAGCACCGTGTGTATATCGTATTCTTCTATTAATTAAATAGAAATAAAACACTTTATTATCGTATAAGGATTCCCAAAATTTAGACGTAGTATAAATTTTAATACTCTGAGAAAATGAGTAATTGTCAATAGAAACAGATGTTTCAATGGAAATATACTGAATTGTACACCCACATGATTTAAGTATTGAAAATTATTCTATTCCTTTCTTAAAAAAGGACTGGTCACTGCAGGCACAGATATTAATTACTTGCGGCTATGTATAATTACCATTTTCTACAAGAACATAGAAGCAAGCGTAAGGACGAGCACCTTAAACGCTTGAATTTACCCGCCAGCTGCGTCGCTCGACTTTATCGAAAGATGTCGGACAATTAAATGATCTTGTGCCTACAAGGAGAGATGATCAAGATGCTGAGGCGGTGGACCACTTCTCGAGATGATCTTCAACATCTTTGGATCCGGCTCACATGAAAGACAGCTGGTGTTCAATTCATCTTACATCTCTGGACCAGTTCGATTGCTCGAACTTCTCACTTCCCTTACATTTGCCCTCCCACCCAGCATCTTATCGATTCAATTAATTTACCATCCCGTTGCCATTCGTACAAATTTCCATCTACATATGTACAAACTGTTAAATAGTTTACTACTTGATTAAAAACGTATAACGTAAACGTTTTCATCAACGCTCCCATCCTATACAATCAATCATGTCTTTCAATCTGCTAATAGTATTTTTTATCACGCAGACTTACACAAGCTGAAGCAAAGATGAATTCAGCAACCATAATGTTATGATTTTTTAGAATATCCTTGAATTTTAATATTCTCGCTGGAGGTATAAGATCTAACAAGTTTCTATCTCTGACATTTTATTTAACGGAATACGGAAGGGTCGTAACTCGTACGACCGTTTCACCGCATCTATTTAGACCACGTGCCAAGATGATCTTCAGTTTCTACGTACCAGGTTCTCATGAAGCCGAGGAGGACACAGTAGTTCTCTCGTGTCGCGGCTGGACCACTTCTCTCGTCACTCCCTAATCGTCCTCCTACCCGTTCTCCTACCCGTGCTTGTGCAGACGCCTACCTTTGTCGATTCATTCGCTCTGCGGTCTCTCCTTCATTCGATTCTCTCGTTTGCGGCGAGATAGTCGTTAGCCCGTTTTTGTTCAGTCGTTTCGTTCGGGGACGCGGTTCCTCGCATCGTTGTCTCTCGCGGACCCGTCACCGTCACGGGGGCTCGTCGGCAGACGAAAGAAGGAATGTAGGAGCAGTGGCTCATGCGGTCGAGAAAGTATCGGTTGCTCGAAAAAAATGTTTGGTATCCCCTTCGCTCGATTGCATAGCAGGGATGTATATTGGCTACGTGACCGAACGGGCTTCGATTTGGGATGGCCCGAGGCTTTTTACAACAGGAGAGCAGAAAGGGGCTGTCTCTCTCCGGGGGTGGTTTTCCAGCTGCGGCGTTTCGGCCGCTTTATTTCTTCTGAAGCATTTTATTGACGGGCCACGAAATCGTTCGCAAGCCCAGCATTGATGGGTTAATCTGAGATTCCGGTTCTGGTAGAGATCTTCAAATAATTGCTCGTTTTACTATGCTGCGGGGCTTCGATGCAATTGTGGCTACGATAAGGTAATTGGAAGTGTGCTTGTTGGAAATTTGAAATTTTGAGAATTTCTGGGAAGTTAGTAGCGAGTTAGTGACTTGCGTAGTGTGAGTAGATAGTTTGTAAAAGGGGTCGTCGAATGAAATGAAATAAAAGTGAGCGGTTTGTCAGCAACGAAGAGGAAGTAGGTATACATATGTTTTTAAAAATGTGAATAGAAATATAAATTTATATATAATTACTTAAAGAAGATAAGAGACGTCTGATCATTGCGTTAAAATTAAGATCAACATATGTAATAAAGAAACACGTGCAACGGCCTCTAACAAACAGCAATTTGCAATTTTCTATCATTCAAGTTTATGTCCATGACCCAACAAATTCACAATTTTCCCAAAACGTTCCATTTATACATCAAAATTCCCACGCATCCAACGGCAAAAGTCTATAATCTTCAAAAATCCAACGATAAACAAGATACAAGACATCAAACTTAAGCATTCCACAGTAACAAACAAGTATATTCGAATACATATGCAAGGAGTAATTTTTTTTTGAAGGGGTGAAGTCAGCACTTAAAGTTATCACATTTTTTTATATTTTTAATATAACTTTGTAACGGTGCGAGATAGAACAAAACTTTAAATATAAGAATCGTTCAATATTTTACGCTCTGTCACACCACAAAAAATACAGTTATATTATGATAACGTAAAAACGTGATAACTTTAATTCCCAGACGGCGGAGTAATCACACGAAGGTGACGCCTGGGTCATTTTTGACCGGTATCAACTACCCTGCCATACGAGTTTTAATCGACGTCCTTTTTTTACAATTAGAACAGTGGAGAAGTAATTTGTTCGATTCTTCAAGTTTCCCTTCCTATAATTATACTCGGTACCATTACGCTTGGGTCTAAAAAGACCCAGCACCGCCGGCCGAGCGTTCAGGGTTGATCTCACCCCTCCAGAATTTCAATAGAAATTAAGAATTGCTCCTTGCGTACTCCAATACGCTCTACGTTTCCACATCCACACGGAGTTTCATTGAAATCAGAATTTTCGGGTTGGGAACGTTTGTGGGTGAGTAAGGACAAAGTGGGTCGACAGGGATTTCGACAGGTGTCGCGCGTGTCAAAATCTAACCGGGACTCCAAACGCGGGGGCGGATATGCAAGCGGAGATATGCGCGCGACGGGGGTGGCGCGCTGGCGCTGTCAGCCATCATCGGCAGAGATCGATAACCGGTGGATCGGTGTGCGTGCACACGTTCGCGGCGGCTAAGGAAACACGAAAAAAAGGTCGTCGAAGAAAAAGAAAAACGAAGAAAGGAGTTGTGGGGAGCAAAAAGAAATCAGAAATCGCGCGGGCGAACCGGGACAAACGGCGCGCGAACCCCCTCGTTCACCATATGATCCTGGCCGTAGTGAGATGACCGGTTGCTTAAGTGGCCGATCGGCCAAGTCAAGGCCCCCTGGCCTATCTCCAGGTGCTCGTCCGGCGAAAGTCGACCCGAGAGAAAGATGCTGCCGAGGTTTTTACCGGCTCCTTTCGAGGGACGAAGCGTCGCCAGTGCCCGCCACCCTGCCAGGCGAGCATGCGGCGACGGAGGTGCCTCGCCACGCGTCTCGCTGGAAGGGGACCTGTTGGTTCCGAGCCTCGATTGGGGGTAAACCACCCTGCGCTTGGGGGATGGCTCGTGGTTATACATATACTGTGGCTTGCCGCGGCAGGCGACGCCATGTTGGCTGCTGCGTAAATATGGACCTTATCTTTAGAGCAGGCTACAGTGAATTGCGCTGGGTGAATTTGAGATCTTGTGTGAGGAGTGGAAGGAAGTTATTCGGTTTGTCTCTAAGCGATGAATAGATTAACTTTTTATTCGGAATAATATTTGCTGCTAGTGAGTGTAAATTCTTTGGTATTGGGATTTTTTCGAATGAAACTTTATTTTTTCGTTGTAGACTTGATTATCTACTTCTAGAATAACGTTACTTTGGGAGATTATTTTCAATAATGTGTTCTTTGGAAAAAATAATTTGGAATATATTATAAGAATTGTGTTTTGGAAATGATATGATAATGGAATAATGAATTACTTGTTCGAGTTAAATGTAAAATTAGATGTAATTCTATGGTTGAATCTGTTACGTTTGATTTTATTTAGTCATGTAGCTTTATGCTAAACTTGTGTGGAGACAATTGTTGATAAATAATCTTGCTCTTAAATTATGTACAAAACTGTAAATTATTCAATCACAAATAATGTACCTACCTTCATCACCAACTAAAACTGATTTCTATTACTCAGTGACTGACTAATTTGACCATACCTACCTATAAGATACGAGACAAGAGGACAGGGATTATCGGAAACCAATACGAGAAAGAGGTTTGCTGATGGCATTACCACTTGAACAGGATGGCAGAAACATTAATAGGAGTAATGGTCCTCGTAAAACTTGACGTTATTCAAAGGGGCAGAAGTAGTATGAAATATAAACAGTTTTTACTATGTTGCAATTTTTAGAGAAAGTTTTAGAGTTAGTAGAGACTAACCTTTCTGAAATAATACCTATATATATAATATGGTCAGGATATTGCAATAAATGAATCATCATGACAGTATTCAGCGCGTTTGTGATTGAAAAAATAATTGAAACTATTTTTACAAAATCGTTCAAAATCTATTCACACGTGTGTTCTAAATCCTTTCACTAATTCAACAATTATCTTAAAATACAAGTTGAAAAACAGTATTAAAAACTCCTTCATACCTACACCCTGCGAATGCAGAAAAATGCAATTTTCACAATTTTGCACAAGAAAGTACTTATTAATTCCTGTGAAAACACTTGTGAAGCAATATTTAACATATTAAAATTACTGCCATGAAACAATTACCGTGGTATGCACCTACTAAACAATACATATACAAACAAAAGTAAATTGAAAGGAGAGTTAAAAATCCTCTAAACATTATTTACTATCCGTTCTATTACCTAATAATGTTTTTGCAACCTGAGACATTTTAAAGAAGCATTGCAGCTCTTACAACAAATATTAAAAGATATTATTCTTTAGCGAAAACTGTAACACCTAATTAAGAGTTTCACACACGTCGCAACTACCCCTCTTGTAGAGATTGATGCGACTGTAAAGAATTAATAAAACAAGAATAATACTTTAAAACAAATTCATCAGCCTACACTCTACCAATAAAAACGAAGGACCAATTAATAATCCCTTCCAAATTCATTTCATCCACCTAGACCTCAAGATCCTCCCTCATACGCTGCAGAATATTCAAACCCGCCTGCAATGCGCCCCTATCGATCCACTTTCAACGATTGAAAATAATTTAAAAAAAAAAACAATTAATCCCCCCGTCGAATATCCTCCATCATTTTCACCGTTTTTCGCGTTCACGCGGATTCAGGCGACCGCTACGTAAGACGGAACAACGTCGAGGCGAATCTTGGGAGAACTTGAAGTATCGAGAGTTCATCAGCTGGCTGGGGGTGCGTATCGACGGTTCGATAGCCAATAAATACGGGGTGCTCGGCGATCGGGAATAGGAATTCCCGATTGGTTCGCGGAACGGGGCGACATACATGAACTAGAGGTTACGAACCGGGAAGGAGGATGAGGGGGGGGGGGGCGGGGGAATCGATAAATCGAACGCGTCCGCTCGCACGCTCGGAGGAGACTCGACCGGAAATGGAGCAGGCTGGCATCATTCACAGAAGGTGGGGCCAATATTTCCGATAGCGTCTTATCGGTTTCCAATGGCTCGGCCAAGGGGTGTCGTCGAGGGATAAAATTCACCCTCCGAAGTGTGGCTGCGGGTCGAGGTTTCTGCTGGCCGCCCTGTTAAGGGCCGCACACTTTGTATTTATTGGAAAACAAGGGCGGTTTGGTAGCAGGGTAACACGTAGCTGCAGAGAGTAAACTTCAGCCCCTGTGGAGGGTAGTTGGAGGGCTGCTCCCGATCTTCATTCAACAAGTCACGGTACAGTCATCGACCGTGTAGTACGCGTGTCTGTCGTTCCTGTTTCCCTGCAGGGGTTCCTAACAGCTGGCGTCCCGGAACTTTGGGGGAGTCACAGCTGTGTGACTGGCCATGTATGTACGGGGTGTGGAGAAAGGTGGTTCAGCGAATTTGTGAGGTTTCAACACGTTCCGTGCCCAGCCGGTTTTGCTAGACTTTTCATTCAGGCCATTTGATGATTTGACTAAAGATTGATATATTATCACACAATATTTCAGTACGTCATCAGCTCATAAGTAATTAGCTTGTTTAGCGTAGTTATCACGCGTTGGAATTTGTTGCGTAAAAAACGAGGGAAATAAAATGTTTAACAAAAGAGATATAGGCAGAGAACTGCGTGCTGGCGATGCTCTTCGAAGGCAGATGCGTCTGGGCGCCGCGTAGCGGCGGTGCCCTTGGTGGCCCGCCGGAGCTCCGCGAATTAAATATGTCAGCCTGTATCATCGATGGTACACGCGGCCTGAATGGACAGTTTAACATGTACCATCCATGGTACACGTGGCACGGAACGTGTTAACACGTACTCGCTGCTACCAGACACCAGTAATGAAAAAAAATCTTAGAATACGTATCAGCTGGTATTGACCATTAATTTTTATTCAAATTTTAAATTCACCCAAAGAAATTAAATTGTAATCTGTGAAGTTTCATGTGTAGCTACTGTCCTATTTCGAAATTATATGTGTATTGTGTATTAAGGATATCAGTTCAATGACCCGGCTGATGTTTAAACAGTTACCGTGCGAACTGTATCAGTCGAATCGAGTCCCAAAAATTATAATACACACTTTGAACATTGTAGAATATGGAATAGTCACGTTTTAGTAAGAAATGAAATGACAACATGTACCAAAAAAATCGGAGAGGAACTTATCGGGATCAAGCTCCAAAGTTAAAAAGCGGGTCTATGCTATAATATGTTAAATAAATTATGCGCGTAAACTACCCTCGTTTTCTCTGCAAGGACATACAACATATGTACAACTCCGCCTGTCCTTCTTACACTCATCTACGACTTCCTACACAGGCCTAAGAATACGTTCTTCTTTTTCTAGAACTACGTGTTCACACTTTTTTCTCAGTCAATCGAGCACCCACGACAAACGAGACCGTTGCGTCTCAAGCGTACGTGCACAGCTGCCTTCGTTCTTCTGCAAGGACGTACGGTCCAACGGTTTCGTTGTCTTGCTCGCACTGCGCTACAACGGGTTCCATGCTTTTTCATTCGTCTTAAACTTCGACTGTCTTTTTTCTGGAACTACAGCTCACATATTTAAGCTCTCATCATTGGTTAACAAAACGAATCTACTCGCCCTTCTAACCCGCGCGGATAACTTCGACCTTCTTTCACACACGTAAAATTTCGCTCGTTCTATTTGCACTTTACGATTTCGTCCCACCTTTTTACACGCGCTTGGACTTTCTATGCCTCCTTCTGTTTTATACATTGTTCACACCTTTTTGTCCTCGGTTCATGCAACATTAACAAAAACAGAGCGGCCACGGCGCGAGCTCACTTTGCATTTTCAGACACCGCGCGCGTTCGCCTCCCTTGCGCGCATTTTCGAAATTATGTTAAATGATCATTAGAAAGAAACTTTATTACTATATTATAACTTTGTAGATTGAATATTAATTTCGCAGAAATTGAGCTTATTTAAGCTTTTATATGTTTGATTATAATCGTTACAATACAGTAAAAGGTGGCATTTTAAATGCTGGTAAAGAAATCGAGGACTGATGGTTGAGCCTGATTTTTAAACAAATATAACTTCAATTTAAATTCCAACCGTCTACCTTCGGAACCCACGGCCACTCGTCAGAAAGGGAATCCAAGAAAAACACGGATTAAACGTTCACGCGTCATGGGTCAGGAATAATTGAAGAACAACAAGCGTTTCTTTGATCTTAAAATACGAACCAGGCCTGCCGGAGAGATTAAACGAAGGTGAGGAGGTAGCTTATGCTCGTTGGTATGATATTAGAGGAGTATCAACATGGCAGTAGTTTATTCTGATCCATTTCAATGAGTTAATGTTCGATGATGACGTCATGAAAGTTGATGGTGGAAGAGATGAGCAACTGTCTTCGAAGAGAATTGCCTCGCAAAAAGGAGAGTGGAAGTGCTTATGTATATCAGAGGAAAGGAGATATTCGGGGAAAGAAATGAGTTAGAACAGATCAAACACGCGATTATTAGGAATGTATGAACGACGAGCGAAGTTTGACCACGGTTCTGGTTATGCTGAAATACAGTAAGTTGGGCATTGACGAGTACAGAATACAGTTGCGTGAAGCATAGAAATACTATTTAAATAATTCTGAGTATCTTATGTGGTAAGAAATACGATAAAAATATCTTGTAATTTCTGGTGGATATAGGACCGGAAGTTTTAAAAGATGGAAAGTAAATTTATAAAAGTATATGTGACTCTATTATATAGCAAGAACATTCCCTTTATCGATTATACGTATAGTTATGCTTATAACTTCAAAAAGTTTGAACTCAAAATTAATATTATTTTATCTATTAATTTCCTCACGAGTCTAATAGTTTCAATAAATCATATATCTATAAATTTTGATTTTAATAACTTATTTTGCAAGTATAGTAATAATTAGAGTACCTTTACAGTAATTTATAATTATAATTATATTAAACGGCTATAATAATAGCATATCGGCTATGTTAGTGTAGCTCAGCATTTCGTATAACTACTTTGTTTTTGATATTATAAAATAACTGCCAAGAGAAGAACACGTTCCGTTTAACGCTGCACACCGACCACCTATTAGCAATTTTATATAGAAATCTCGCAACGTCTAAATGAAAAAGGCCCCAAGTAAAATTGTCCAGTTAACTAAAGCTATCACAATCTGGTATTAAGAAATTCAATTTCACTGCCCCATTTCTTCGCAAGGAACCACTTTCTTAGTCATAGCACGATTTACACATCACCCTGTATTCACGCACACTCGCGATAAATGCACTGCAAAATAAGCATTATTATTTGCAATTGTGCAGCATTGAAAAAATATGTTGCCAAAGATATCAATATTCTTTTAAGTGTAGAATATGGCCATCAACATTTCGCGAAGGAAATAGATTCGCCGCCGCGAGACGCGGCACACGAGCATTGCAAATTCGTCACCACGGCAACGAGGATGCAACAAATCGTTGTAAACGATATAAAGTTTGCAATTACACAGGGAAACAGAAGGTACAACGATGTATTACCGATAAACGTGGCCGCGTTACATTTGTAAAGTGCACCTACTCGCTGCGTGCTAACCTGGTACGCGATGGGACATTTTGTATTTAAAAAAAAGCTCGTCTACAAGCGCTTATCGAACGCGAGATTGTTCCTGGCGGCCCCCTCCCTTCCCAATCAATTTCATAATTCACTGCAATGCATTTTTAATCGAGATAAGCTCCATCGATGGCACTCGACCATATTATCGCGTGGCACAGGTCAGTCGCGGATAAATATTTTTGTAATTTAACAGAGAATACCAATAACGTTAATATAACATTAAGCCCGGATACCTTCGACGTCCGTAATATGTATAAATTAATTGTGCAATTCTTAAGTGATTCTCACACAAGCTGTTTAACGAGAAAATGTAGCCAAATAATTGGGACCATAATTACAATAAATGGTACTCCATAAACAGATCGTTTTACAAATTAAATCGACGACTAACAGATCTACCGAACCCACGAAGAACGTAATAAAATTAAAGATTTTCTTTCAAGAGAAAATTTCAAAGAAAATTGACAAATTGTCACGTGCCCGGAACTTCAAAGTCTTTTTGCACACCACGCTATTCTTCTTCTCATTGACGTATTCACACGACGCAACGCGTGTACAGGTGTGTGTAATACGGAGGAGCCCATTCATCTTACTCCCTCCATTGTCAATGACCATTTTTTGTTTACAAATATTGGATAAGTGACAGCGCGAGGTAGCAGGGATGCATGAAGTCGAGGGGCCCGCGTGCGCGGCGGCAAGGGGCGTAGACCGCTGTTGCGGACATTAATTAGGGTGGAACAATAGAGAACGAGATTTTTCACCAGGGACGCATCAGAAGAAGGAGCTCGAGGTGTGGGAGTAACGTTCCCGCTCGATGCCGGCAAAATCGAATGGTTTGTTGCCGTTATCACGCGAGCAATCGCTCGCGCGACTCGCGGCTTTTTATCGATTCTGTGAAAAAAGTAGCTGCTTTTCTGTACAGGGCTGTTTGCATTCGCGAATTATTTTCATTCCCTGTCGGCTGTGAGAGGATAATTTCGTAGGATTTCTAATGAACGTGAAAGAATTGAAATAATTTTGGAATTTTTTTTACTGGATGTAACTTGCATGCTTTTTATCCTATTCGTGTGTAATGTATCCCTTTATTAATATTTTTTACACCATTAGGTAATTTTCACTTTCGAATTTTCTATTCTGTGCAGCAATTTTTATGTGTGACACTGAACTGGATGTTTGGATTTTCTTTCACTAGTTGTTTAGGAAATTCAATATCGAATAATTGAGGAAATTATGGAGATTTTCAGGCGGTTTTGTATTATTCTATTAAACATAAATGTTACGAATGTATATTTAGTTTTATGGAATATTATTGAAGTATGGGAGAAATGAAGAATCTTACTTTAAATGTTTATGAACGAGTGATAATTTGTTAAGAAGAAATTATACGGGAGTTCGTTTATATTTTATATAAAAATAAATGTTGTATTTGCAAAATTTTACTCTGAAATGTGTGCATGATGTTTCTGTTTAGCCATATACATATACTCGTTGTAAATACTTCCAAAATAGTGGGAATTCTTCTTTATTTCACATACTCGATAGTATGAACGAAAAAAGTTATTTTAAAATTTTTAATATGAACCTCTAGATCACTTTTTAATTTTTTTAAGTAAAATCCTAGGAAGCTTCTATATTTTAGCGTGATCAAAGTACGAAAAAACGACTCATTTGGCAAATTCTTAAATAAAAATCAATTTCTCTACTACCAGTGTACTACCAATGTGAATGTGTCAACTCTCGTATTCTCAATTCTGTTTGAGTGGCAAGAGGCTTAAATTTCAAATCTTGGACTACTTGAAAATAATTTCAAATAAACCTACTAAACATGTTTCTTCCTATTCAAGTTTTCTTTATACTAAGAATAAATACATATACACTATTATATTCGTGGTACACAAAGTGACTTCGAGACAATTTTGGAAAATTGAATAAGAAACATTTTTATTTCACATTATAATATGCCACATAAAAAAGAATAACAAAGAAGTGCCTTCCTACTTTTCACAATATCCTTTTCGACACTCGATATACATATTTGAGCTGAAGGTTCATTTCTAATATGGTTACCAAATAATTGAACAACAAAGAATAATATATTATGATGAAAAGTCATACCTGTCGTTACCAAAGAATTGAATAACAAAGAATAACATATAATAAAAATCCATACTTGTTTTTACCAAAGAATTGAACAACAAAGAATAATATATTATGATGAAAAGTCATAGCTGTATATTTCTTAGTTTGAAATAAGTTTAAACAAATCCCTCTCACCATTTACAATGTTAATTTCACTATCATACAGTATTTATTTAGATACTCCCTGTACATTATCTACACCAATTTGTCAACTTCGCAAAAGTGCACAGCAAATAAACAATTATAACTTTATCATAGTTTAACTGTGTACGTACTTACATGGTGGCCATATTATATGGCATTGTAAGGACACGAAGGAATGAAGGGCTTGAGAAGCAATGCGTGGCTTTACCAAGGAATCAGCCCCCATAGGGAGTGTTCAAAGGGTCCGACCACTTTCCATGTGTTCCATATATAAATACAGTCGGCCATGAGACGCGAGTACACACACTTTATTATGTACAGTGTACAGTATCCATTAAAACTTCACGACACCATTGTATTTAAAAAAGAAACGAATGTTAAAGGAGCAGTGATCCTTGGGGGGAATCTACGTGAATAAGAAATGCAAAATTAGCAAAGAACGATTAAAGGTTGAAGACTTACAAATCACTTCCTTTGTGTAAATTTTAAAATTTTATTATTCACTCATATCCTATATTAATTTTGTACTATTTCATTTTTTGCACCTCAGGACTCCGATCCCTATTGTCCTCACTGACAACTGAATTCTCGTATCGAATTAAAGAGCGTGTCATTCAATTTCACCCTGAATCGTGACGGTGAGCTTTTTAGTCGACACTGTACGGCCGTTCGCGGCTCCACCATAACTTCGCCTCGCTTTGCAGACTGGTTAGGCACACGCACTACTGTGCGAGCGTGAGTTATCGGGGAAGCATGATCTCTGCTTCCTCCTTCGACTCCTCCTTTGCTCCTTTTTCGGGCCGAAGCCAAAGCCTGACTGCGGTCCAACTGTGCAAGGAACGCATAAACAACAGGTATCCTAGAGATACGTCACGTGACATCCGATTCAGGAAAACTATGTACTGAGTATATGTACACTCCATACTAAACTTGGATGGATGATGTATGTGATAAAGTACCATACAACTGTCTTGAACCGTTTATACCGTTGATTTTGTATTATCAATTATCTACATTTTTGGAAAGCATTTCCGTACGATTTTAATGTATCGACCTTATTGTCATAACTGAATAATTTTTGTTTCAAATATTCTCTGAAAACTCTGAAACTTATGTTAGTCTGTGCGATACTCTGTTTAGCTCTTGAGTTAAGGGGACTGGTTTATTAATTGAAAAATAATATCTTAAAATTTGTTGCGCTCTATTGTCTAAGTAGTCTCCTGGATCAAAAAATTCTACAAAATCACTATATGTAGGTAGTATCGTACTTCAGCTCCTTTTCAATTTGACGCTGGTACAATTCTCATTCTCAGTCAGTTCAATTTCAAATCGCTTTTACTTCACTACAGATCTCTGCGTTACTCTCATAATCAGTTTTAGCGAGATTGAGAGTTATAGTGAATTAGAATGTAATTGAGCATATGATTTGCAATTAAGTTTTGCGTTAAACTGAACATACCTTCCCACCCCAGAAAATTCTACATTTCATGTATGTTTGGAGTAGAGAGAAAACGTCGAAGTTGATAGTCTCTTGAGACGATAGTTTGACTCAAAAACTGATGAAAGCTCATCTCATTTTGGATGACGTATTGGACACGAGAGAACTCAATTTGATGCCCCATGTAATTTGTGCTTTTTGCTGTTAAACGCTACGAATTCCACACTGAAATTACACCTTGCATGCTGGAGTTACAAAATCATCATCAACGGGTAATAAATTATGAATACCCTGAAAGATGTTCCACGTGAGACACTTCTAGTTAGTATAGGTACTCCATGATGTTTCAAATATATTCCTATTTTCCCACCATTTTTAAATAAATCCTGCCTCTATCAAGTGAATATGAACTGCAAGAAACACTTATTGCATCCTTAAATATTCAACATGCTATCACATATATGTCACTAAATAGGATTAGTATTGGGAGAACATTACAGCCTGATTGTTGATTAAGTTGACTGACAAGGAAAGATCCTGAAGTCGGAAGTTCCAAAAATTCTGAAACCTTGTGAATATGTAGGGGATTTCCTCCGGATTACAACGCAATTTGTGTTTGCTACCCAAATTTACTCTAAGGGGTTGAAATTGACCCCTTAAATTCCGGATATGTTCCGATTTTGTGTTGTAACTCCCGAACTGTAAGAACTGTAAGTTACCAAATAATAGCCCTTATTAAAAGAAGTAACTTTTGTCTTGAAACTTTCTTTCTATCTCTTACAGATTGCTTTATGGATCATGTAGCTATGAATATTTTGAGTACTACACTATTATGTGTATTTCTGAGTAATGAAATCAACATTGTCAGCAGTTTATCTGAAATATTAATCCAATGCTGCAAAAGTATCTCCTGTAATTCGTGTCAGTCTTTTACCTACCCCTAAATCTTTGTCAACCTTCTGACAGTTTAATGAGTCTACAAGCCACTAACTACGATATCAATCTATATTAATTATAGAAGAGAATACTACAACCCCCTTCCTCACATAAAATGAATATACTGCCTCGTACTTTATAGCTCAGTACAAGGGCGTTCGTAGACTTTTTTCCAAGAAGGGGTAACTGTGAAGTAACGGTGAAGAAAAATATAGTAATGAAAAACGAGTAACCCGCTTGCTTGTTTGAGCTCATTTTATAGTGCCAATTTAATTAAAAATTTAAATCTGAAATTTAGAAATGTTCACTTTTTTAGTATAAACTTAATAAAGATCAGTTTTTAAAAAAAAAGCGATCCTTTCTCAAAAGCCAGGGGGGCAACTGCCCCTTTTGCACCCCCCTCCGGACGCTCATGCCTCGGTACATCGGCATTGCGTGACTTCTAATGCACTGTTAAGGGGTTGAAATTAGTCGGATAACACAGTAACAACTCCTATAGTGGCCCCCTCGCGAGACAAGCTGCGCATAATTATGCCGTCGCACGCTACACCACGGTATCGCGCGAAACGTCCTCGCTCCAAGGTCCACCGACTCGACACGCGTGACATGGTGAATGAACGCACGCATCCCACTCGAGATTCCCTTCCATGCATTGCTCGACTGTACGCGTGGCACGCACATTGCGTCACCTTATCTACACACGCATTATTAGGGTTGCAGGACGTGTTCGGCTCCTCCTTTGCATGGCCACGGTACGTGGCCTGGCAGACGGACGTGCAACGGGACACAAGCCACGTACACGTATGCATGCATACCGCTCGTAATAATGGGTGGTAAATTCTGAAACGTTGAACAAAGAAAAAACATGCGGAGCAACAGGAGAGCACGAAGCTAAGGGGGTTGCGCGTTACGCCTGTATATAATAGCGTTTCTTTCATCGTGACCTTCTTCACCCTGGTATATCCTTCCATAACCTTGCGAAGCAATTGTGGTTTCGCATCTTTAAGGAGGTTTCTAACTTCGAGAAAAATAAAGGGTAGTTGCTATGGTATGCGTATTTTTCGATCCCTGCTATTATTTTAAATGTAGGTAAAGCTGAACAGAAGACTTATTGTTAGCTCTCCATCACTTAAATAATTATCTGACGGCCGATAAATGACGGTTAGCATTCTCGAAAAGAATGAGCGAATCACTCTAATTATCGTGTTCATCGCTGAAAGTAATTATAAAGTATGATGAAATTTGACTACACTTTTTGATAGAATAAAGCCACATGTAACGGGTTCTCGAGAATCCCACGGCCCCGAACAACCCCAGGCCTGCGATTGTTACCTGGTTGAATACAGTACATAAACCGTAGACAAGATTCCAGACGGACAAACTAATATGTAGTCCCCGCTATGCAGTATTAGTAACGAAGTCGTTACAGGGTTATCACCCATCAGGGAAAGTTAGCGGGAAAAGCCTAAATACAGGAACCAGAACATCGTTACAGGACACACCCTCGTTGATATTTGTAGTCTGAAAAGTTTACTACGCGCTTTTGGACGGAACAGGAATCAGTCGCCAGCAACATCTCGCAGAAACATCAAGTGCCGTATCAATATGTTCGACGAAAAGTTGATCGCGCTTGTGCAGGGGAAAGAGTACTTTGTTCACTTATTTCAATGTTTACGGTTTAGAAAATCAAACATTCTCTTCAAAAAATTATTGTGACTTATTATAAAATATAAAAAAATAAAGAAACGCTATTTTTCATTTCAATATAAGAAGATACCACATATGCGTTAGTCTTACAATAATTTAGAAATAACGATTTAAGGGTTTGGACTCTGGGCGTTAGAGGGTGAAATATAAAAGAGAAATTGAATCTATTTTTAATATTGGATGTATTGTACGTGTATTTAATATTTTGTGCAATTAGGGATCTCTCCACTTTGAAATCCCTGTCCCAGGTAAAAAGGGATGAAAATATTGTCACGGCAATTTTTTTCCAAAAACCCCAATGTCGACGAAAGAAACACTAGTCGAAGTACACACATAGGCTTATAATACAGAAATTATATTTGTAATAATCAAATGAATATTTCATTTAAGTCTTTGTTAAATGCGTCTTACAACGTGCAATGACACAAGAGTAAGGAAAATATAGGAAATTAAACTACCCTTGAAATCTCTGCACGTGATAGTCTCGTGAAGAAGTCAAGTCGAATATTGCCACTTCTGAATTAAACAACGTTTAAACGAATAATTTACCTGTATCTGTCATGGTACAAAGAATAATTATTTGTATACAGTTAAATCAATTAGTTTCTTAGTACGTGAATAACGTCCGCGTGGAATATCCTGACAATGAGAAGAATGCTTGACCGCGTCCAAACAATGGCCCTGAGAACGTAGGTCGGGGCAAGAAGCAGGATTACAGAATCTGCTGAGGGTGAGTATCGGTACACCACTCGAAACTATACCACCGTTTGCTGATGTCCATCGTGAAAACAGGACTAAACTGTACCCAAATTTTGAATTAAATCGAGAAACCTAGGTTTTTGATCAAAAGGCAATTGCAGAAACAATAATAAATTCATCACTCAATCTTATCGTTAGCTAAATCCTTTTCAGTAACGAATATTTTTCTACGAACCTTTTAAATCTCTTCCAATTCTTCTTCCGCTTTTTTAACTAAATTTTATATTTAAAAACACAACACCCTGATATTTTGTACGTTTCTATATTATTCCTTGAATAATTAAAACTTCAAAGCACTCAATATTTTTACACAAAACTGTTAGACATCATTTTAATAAAACATCAATTTTTAATAAAATACTTGACAAATACCCAATGTGCAATAATTTTTTTCTGTTTTATCCTCCTTTTTAAAATTGAAATTGTATTGTAATATAAGTAGATGCCTATACACAAGACGTATGGAAACTACACTATGGAATCAACTATTACTACGAATGGACACGCGTGTGTATACATATATGTATAAAGGGGCAGGGGTAATAGGTGTAAAACTCAACAGGCGCGTTCACGAAGTACCAGGATGGAGATTAGAAAGGGGATTAGGAAGGATACGTGGACGACGAACCTGTTTCTCCGCCGGTTGTTGGTAAACGATGGTTTAGAATCAGCAGGGGAACAGGGTCGGCGTGGAGGTAGACAGGGTAGTGCTAAACGAGCTTAGGATACCGCTGTGACCGCCTAAATGCATACCTGGCTATACCTGCGTTGCTTGAATAGCAAGTTTTACTATAGCTACTACTGGGAATTAGCATTTCGTGGACGCAAGTTCTCGCGCATCAATCATCTCATTCATAATTTCTCATTTATGGCAACATATATAAGGTCGGTCAGGACGGGTGGTAGAACCGGGCCTGGGGCCATTCTTTGCATCAAAAGAAGTCGAAAATGTAGGATAATTTTTTTTTATATAAGCCTCCGTTTTGGAGAAAATCGGGTTTGAAAATTCGTGGGGTATGTATTCGCGTACTTGCATAAAAGTCAGTGGAATTTATTAATAAATGTGGTACAACTTTGGGTGAAATGAATCCTGGAGTAAAAAATTAATTTGAAGCTAGAGCTTGATTTTTAGTCAAGGGTACATATTCTCGATAGACTTTCAAAGTCGATTTTCTTCTCAAAGCCTAATTCCAAGAAAATTATTCAATAATTTCGACTTGTTTTTGCACAAGGATTCAAATCAACCGCAGTTATACCACATTTATTAGTGGAATTCATGAAAATTATAATATTCAAACAAGGAATGATTTTGAGAACCTTACAAACATCTCACACTTGCGAGAAAGTTCAGGCGACGTTTGTTCATAATTTTGAGATATTCTTTTACAACTATCGTTACTTGTGAAACAATTTGCAAGAATTATAAAAATTCTCAGTGGATACGTCGGTACAAAATCTGACGAATGATGTGTAGCGATACAAGTACAATTATAATAGATCAGAAATAAAAATTCTTGTCGCTAATATTTGTTACATCTATTATTAATACCTGCAAGATAGGCAGTCTAATTTACATCGAAAACTGTTTAAATTTACACTAGCAAATATTTCGATAAACTTGCATTTATAAAATAGTGTGGTATTTAAAGTTAATCAAAATCAGTTTAAACAAAAAAAATTATAATTGGAGGCGCCGGGCATCGATCCCGGTACCTCTCGCATGCTAAGCGAGCGCTCTACCATCTGAGCTACGCCCCCTGATATTAATAACGGGATCTTTGCACTTCACGAGACCGGATATATAGGTTAACGAACTTTCAACCTGTATGTATAGATATTGCGACAGAAATAAATATTACAAAATAAATCTCTGGCGAAGTAGGAATCTAGTTCTAGCGTTTCTCTATTTATATCATTTTTTTATCAATTTAACTTCTTTATAATACTTCTTTTCTTAATATTGTCTTGAAAAATTTAAACTAAAACAATCGTTAAACAAAAACAAGCTAATGTTTGTTAAAAATAATTATAAATTACATTCGTAGTAAATTTTTTCTTCACCAATACAAATTCAACATTTCCTGCCTAAAAGCGTTAAATAAAGTATCGAGCAATAAATCGAATGGGAAAACATTAAAGTGGCGCGTATAATCAAAATCTTGTTATCTTATTAAATAATGAAAGTATGAGAGGAGGGACATTATATGTTAACTGTTAAAATAATAGTTGAGTGGAGGTAGGATTTTGACAATTTTATTTCTACAGTTTTACACGGTAAATCTGATTTTTCAGACTCATCATATATTGGAAAGTTGAGTTCCTTGCCCTTCAAAGTTTGCCCCGTGATTCAACGCTTTCCCTCTCGTTTCGTTTGCTTTCTCATTTGATCACGTGGCGCCACCGAGCTCCGAGGATCGCAGACGGCGGAAGAGGTTGAACTTGACGACTACACCTTATACTACTCTATCTCCTAGCGTTACTTATTCAGTGCTTACTTGTTCCGTCACAAGGAACACACGCGAAGTAAGACTATATATTCGACATTCAATCTTACGACACTTTATAGGTTTAAGTTTCTAGATTTCTAGAATAAAAAAAAAGCTAAAGGTAACAGACACTTGCCCTTTTCGCTGTAGTAACTCAATTTTCAGAGACAAAACCACCCTTGAAATTTTCATCCCTTTTATGATAGGTTGGCCGAAATTAGAAGTGTGAATAATGTCTCTTAGAAAAGTGCTTCACAGTTTTTAATGGAAGGCAACAAAGTGTAAAGGAAAAATAATTAATTAATTTAAATAATATTTTTATAAACGCAAGTCTGTAACATGTTTTTCAATATTTAATAATACAGAATTATTGATTCTTCGTCGTTTGAAGGAAATAACACGATAGGTACATTAAATTACTAATTCTTTGTTATTGACTGTTAATATATATTATGCAATATTATTAGCTTCTGTCATTATAGCAACAAAAATATAATCGGCTACGTTCAAACCTGTGAAGTTTCATAAAAATCAGCATTTGATCCTTGGTAGATGTTTCTTGTACTCTGGAATTTTATCACTACTTCACGACACTATTCACTGCATAACTTTTAATACATGACTACTCATGTAGCTACATATTTTAATTCAAGAATTCAAGCAATTATAGTATTTCAAAGTAAACACCACATCGAGGTAATATCAGCATGTTGATTTTACGGTTTACGAAAAACATGCGCTTTCAATTAAGTTTTTGATAGTCCTTACCCACTAATAATTAGTACCATTTCGTTTTTATTTGTATCACTTTTCATTAGTATCACACACTGTGCAAAATATGTCATTATCCATACGAATGGTAGTGAGTAACCCTTACTAAATAAAATATGTATTGACATTCACTTTACGATGGTTGTCGCAATACTGATGGTATGGGGCGAAATAGAGGCCACTGAAATGGACCCCTCCGGTTTTTGTACACACGGCTAGGTAGCTTTAAATTTTGGTGTTACTTGTGTAATATTGTGAACAAGACGTAAATAAATTCTATGAAATAAAATACTAGCCTTTTCTCAAATTTAACATATTTACTGAATATTATAAATACTTCTATATATTCGGTTTTTATCAGTTCTTAATGAAACTTGTAAATAATAATTCCATGTTATTCTTCAGCAAAAGAAATTAGTATTGATCCGTAAAATTGTTATTTTTTTTAAAGATTGTTACGACTATCAATAATTTCTGACTACAATATTCTATCCCCAGTTTTGTAAATTCTTTTAGTCTTGTGTTATCACTCTATAAATATTTCCAATATAAGAATATCAGTATAAATTATATTAATTTTGAAGATCTTCGATCCAAGCCCCTAGAGTCCGAAATTCTTAATTTCTAACGTCTTCAATGATAAACTGTCGCATTTCAATTTCCTCAACATAATTATAACACAATTCTACTATAACTAGATATTATTTTCCTCTTTCCTACGTTCAAACTTTAATTCCAAATTATTTACGTTCCTTTTCCCCTTAGCACTTTGGACAACACACCTCTTCAACGAATTAACATTTCTTTATGAAAAAGGTACATACTTCCTAGAAATATATATAAATAACAATGTACAGTTTAAAGAAACTATTACCAATAGTAATTTAGCAAAAAATTCAAAAAGAGTCCCATTCTTTTAGCACAGTAATCCATAAAACTCCCTTAACAATTGAAGACAAACTTGTCAAAAAGAAATCCAAGAACCACAATGTGCCACATAGGATATCAAAGAAAATCGAAAGAAAAAACAAAAACACACGTCGAGGGAGCCCATTTGCCAGATGGTACAGGGATGAAGCTGTAAGAAGGGGGTGGTTAATCGATCAGGGCCGCCGTACCCGATATTGTAGCCACGATATGCCAATTGCCAGGGGATCGTGCCTCGGAGTAATGGTTACATCAAAACGGCGATATCGCTCGACGATAACCATAAATGTAGCTGGCCTCGTTTATCGAATTTCGGGGGCAGGGAACTGGAAAGAGAAAATGGATAGAGAGTGAAAGTTGGACTGAGAGAAAGAGATCCTGTGAACCTCTGCCCCTTGCATGACACCCTGCTACGTCAGCTGGTCTCTTTTCCGATAATTTGCCACTCATTAACATAAAAGGAGGTCGCGATGGTGGGGGAAGAAGTTTTGAATTTTATGGCTCGAAGGGGTTATCGGAACGTACTGGCTCCTTTCGCTGGCTGCGGCCCTGATCACGGTTTGCTCTTATTTTCCGATACGACCATCCACTACCCCTTTTCATCCCCTCTTAGTTGCTCCACGTCCGCGTCGATTGTTCAACACTTTTCCGAGTTTTACCTCATATTTCTTTCTTGTACTGCTCTCCCTACGGTTTTGTCACGAATAATGATGTGGTTTATCTTTTAAATTTTTTGTAATCTGTTTACCTTGTTATGTGCAACGTTTTTAGAAAGATAGAAAGTTTGTGGAATCTGAAGGAGATTAATATTTATTCATAACGATGAGTAATTTCCATTTTTGTGTGCATGTTAACGAAGTGCAGCGTATAACTTAACATTTTTCAATTTTAAATTAAAATTTTCGAAAATTGAACAGTTCAAGATAGATACATTGCAAATTGCGAATTCGAAGGAGCATGTACAAAAGTAGAAGAGTTTGATCTATTTCAATTTTTTCTTGGACATAACTACGTTCATAGGATTTATTATTAATAGTAAATTAACGTTTGAGAAATGTTGTCTCCGAAAATGGCCCTGTAGTTAGGTGCAAGTTCTAATTTCCATTACACACTGTAATTAAAGATACTGAAAATATGAGTGATGCAATGGAGCAATAAATCGCAAAACTATCTTGATATTGACATAATTCCGAGGTATTCGAAGCATTCCTTTGTGACAGTAGCCGTGTTTTGACGTCGTGGCATCTCCTCCGAAAGATTCGTACCTATGTAAAAATAGATGTAACTATTTCTGCCGGGTAATTGTTTTCGATAGTCTGTCTGGCTTTTGAGATCGCGTGCGCTTAAATTCCTCGCTGACTCGATGACTAGCGAGAAATAATAGTAAATCTTATGAAGCATATTCGCGTGGGTGACTTAATAACAGAGGAATTTAGGATCGAATAAAAAGAATACGGAAGAAAATACGAGGGGAATGCGAAGTGACATTCACACTTTTTAATATAAAAAAAGAAGTAATGAAGTTACTGTATGACGTAAGAACAGAAACTTTGGTTTACTATCTTTAGTTGTTTTGATAAATGCTCAAGCATAAATAGAATGAACAGTTTTCCACTGACAGATTCTATTGTAATAGAATCTCGATTATGCATCTATCTAACAGAATAATTAAACAGTCAGCTGGGTCAGAATTAATGAAATACATAACAGGCATGAAAAAAGCGATAAAGGAGAGTACTATATTTCTAAAAATATTCTCACACACTCCGAGACGATAAAAGCTCCAGAAATAGCTTTCAGGTGGTGTGCAGAGTAAAAAGAAAGTAACTCCTCGGAGGTATCAAGTTTAAAAAGAAGAGATTTGATAATATAAAAATTCTGAAAGAGTCGTCAAAATTAAATAGGCTGTAGAACGAAGAAAAGTTTATGAAATATGTATGTACATCAAATTCTAGTTCGCGAATCCAATATTCAGTAATAAATACTTGCATTTCTTATAAAAAATATAAAATATATTATATAATCCCTGATCTCTGACGAACAGTGAAACTGAATGTTACTTGCATTAATTTCAAATACATCCAGCTTCGAATTTATACCGAAATGTATGCACACCATGTGGGCCTATGAGATTCTCGTTTTCAAAGGAATTTCCGGTATGCTTACTATAACTATACATAGTTGATCCAGCTTCCTAGCAGCTTTGCCAGTTGAACTAACACCGTTCCCGAGCACAAAGTCGGAGCCGTTCAGTGGAACTATCCGTATGTAAACAGCCGCAGAACTAACAAATTTGTAACTTCATGGCCTCGGGCGTGTATCGGGTGACTGACTCGATGGCCACGCATATATCAGTCACTTTAAAAAACCTAGCAATAATATTGAACGTGACTATCTCGGTTATTTGTATCACTGAGTAATCTAAATGAGAGCTAACCTTACACGAAGAAGAATTAAGTAGTAGTCTGTCTATAATAGATTTTTTCGTACTAAAAAAGCAACAAATGGTACCTGTGATTCTGGTAATTTTGGAAAATGGGGTAGGAAATGAATGCAATATCAATTTTCCTGAGCTTCGTCTGTGTCTAACGAAACGTGCGCTTCGATTATTGACTGCGTTTCGTTTATAAAAGATTGAAACAACGCGTAAATAGTTTATTCGGTGACGTGTGCGTCTGAACTTACAAGGGACGTTCGGTAACCCGAAAATTCAGAAGATTATGAAACTTGGTGTCCAAGTACAGTAGTTCATCCGTAACGCACCCCTACTTTTGTTGGTGTAGTTATAGTGCAGTTTTTGGGATGAAATCATCCCTTGAAGAAATGCAGCATTTTCTTTTCCGTGGAATATCTCGAGAACGGTGAGAGATATCGAAAAGAAGTTCAAACAAAATGGCACGTTTTTTTATATCTACAAAACTGCTGAAAAATAATTATCGAATTAAGGATTGGTGGTGGGGGTAACTTGAAAAGTATGAATTTTTTGATAATTATTTTTACGCGGCTTTGTAGATATAAAAAAGAAATGCAACTTTTGTTTCAACCTTTTTTCGAAATCCCTCACTGTTCTCTAGATATTCCACGAAAAAGAAAATTTAACATTTCTTCGAGGGGTGATTTCACCCCCAAAAATTGCACTATGGCGCCACCAAAAAATAGGGATGCGTTACGGATGAACTGCTCTACTTGCACACCGAGTTTCATAATCTTCTGAATTTCCGGGTTACCGAACGTCCCTTGTTAGGTCTGAAATTAAAAAGGCCCTTTAGTGATTGAAATATTATTCATAGGTATTGAAGAATTTGCCGTAGGATTGAATAGTCTCCTTAAAAATGTATTTATCGAGATTTATTAGACATATCGAATGGAGTAAATAGAATGTGCAGAGGAAAATGATGAGGTAAACGTATACATATATACATAATGAAGACGTTATAATCGCTGTGAGCAACGTTCATTGCGTTTCACACAAATGTAAAATATCCTTTCGACTCGTCTGGTGAACGCACCCAAGAAGAGATAGTTGGCCAGGTTGCACTATAAATAACGGAAGTTCGCGAGCACGCTGGCGCTTAAAAGTTATTCCTGCGGAGCTGTGGGTCAAGCATGCACTTGACTCGGCAATGCAGTTCATGACATAACTCACAGCACGTGTTTGACAAATCTAACCTTTGACTGCTCTTTCACCACCAATCGGAAGTGTTTCCCTCGCAGATTTGATATCAATGTAATTACTTTGTACTTCGTATGTTTTTCTTTTAGCAAGTTTTGTGATAAATATAAAGAGATAAACATGAATAACTTGATACCTCTGGAACTCGTTTCTTTCGTATTTTTATACTTATTGAGTATTAATAGAAGAGAAGAAATAAACGCGGGAATAAAAAGCATTCTATTCTTAGGGGAAAAGCTCCTCCACACTATATAATATCCAACTTAGAGAATTTTTTCTTTTAGCGATTTTTTAGCTTTATTTCAACTGCACCATAGTTTACATCGTATCAATCAATTATGTACTTTAAAAACTGTAGCCTCTGTTTTATTCTTTGTTTTAAATAAATATTCACAGGTAAAATTCTTGGTAATAATTATTTACATAAGGGCAGTCCTCATAGATTTCGATGACCTTGAAATATGTTGTCAAAGCTAACATTCTGAACAACTTTTTCATATATATGTAACCGTCGCTCAGCTTTAGTCTTCGAGATATTCTCAAAAAATTGTGATCTATAGTTGGGGTGTCCCCAAAGCATCTAACCCAACCAACTACCGATCACGGTTTATTTGCAAATATCTCAAAAACCAAAACCGATCGGTGGTTACATACATAGGAAAAAGTTGTTCCGAATGTTAACTTTGACAACATATTTTAAGCTGGTCGGAATCGGTGAGGGCTACCTTTTGGTAATAATAATTACCAAATTCTATCATGCTGCAATAATTATGAGGATATATAACCACCAAAGTGTGTAGTCCTTAGAGAAAAATTAATTATTAGCTCGCTTAAACATTACTACAGCTTTCAAGTAGATAACAAAACCGAACTCGATTTAAAACAGAAATTTAAAACTCACAACAGTACGTAACATAATGTGTGACACTACAGTGCCAATGAACGACGCAACATTGTATAACTGAAGTGTCCAAAAATAGTATTCGATTCTATTCAATGTACTCGATTCGCATACAGCGGTGTCATAATCACTGGCAGCCTTAGGCGCGCTAAAATTGAAATGTTCCCAAGTGAATTGCGCGCTCCCTTCTGACCACACGCAATCTTTAATCTGTTCCTGTTTTCTGAACGGGACTACAAACCGATAAAAATTCCAACCGACAAAGGTCTGCCTGTGAGGAACATTGGCCATATGTTGCACTCGAAACGAATTGCATAAAGCGACTTTTGTGCGAGCAAGCTTCCCCGCATGATTAAAACGCACTTACACGCGCGTTAATGAGCCTTTGATGTTGGAAGTCATCAAACATCGAATGGCGTAATTACTTCGGAGTGCTTAAGTGAGTGAATTTGATGTGCTGAGATGACTTCGACGTTACGTAATTCCATGAATCTAAGCTGAAACAGTGTGCATATTGTTTAGAAGGATATTGAGCTGGAACGATTGAAGTTCTGATACTTCGTAACCTTGGTAGTAGATGAAACAGTGTATAAAAATGATTAAAAGTTATTCGAGTTAACAGAGCTGTTCATTTTTTTAATTAAAAATGGTGTTTTAGGTGTGTCTTATATTTTTGTATTGGATTGGTGAAACAGTTTTCACGGATTTCTTCAAGAAATTTACAACTTTGCATACATATACTTAAATGAATTTTGATATTGCAAACATCGCTTTGATCCTCCAAGTCGACATTCAAATTTTATTTACGTGCATAAAGCTGGAAGAAATTATACTCATATATTGCAATGCAAATTTTATTTTGAAAAGAATTAGGTCTTTCAGGCAATCCTGTATTTTAAATTATTGCATTCTACTATGTTCTTTATAGTCGCGACTATGGTTCAAGAAAATTAGGGTCTGATTGATTTATGATCTTCCTTTGATCACAATGATTAGAAATTGTGATCATAGTTGTACACATACATTTAGGCCCGGTTCGAGCTTCTTTGCAACCCAGGCGAACTTGCCAATTTGCACCCTTTATTTATAATACATTTATTTGAGGTTTTTAATGACCTTACTCTAACATTATGTTTTACTTAATACTCTAACATTAATGTTTTACTAAAACATTTATACTATAACCTGTAATATTTAATTTAAAAATTTCTTTTAAAAAATGCCAACACTGAAAAGACCATTTTGCGTTCCCTGTCAACTTTACGCCCTAAAAGGGGTCAGAAATAATTTTTTCTGCATTCACCTGTTTACAAATTACTTCGTTATTCCTTCGACGAACTTTAGTTTCCCTTTGGGTATGATTTCTGCATCAGATCACACATATGAATAGACAAATTGTTGATTGATGGCTGTGCTTTGAATAATTCAATATATTTCCGTATCTCTCGTCAGTCTAATTAAATTTGAATAAGAAAAATTGTATATCTTGTTCGAGATGAAGTGAGGTCGAGTACAAAATTTCATAAAAGGTGCATACACGTTGTACTACCCGCCTGTTACACGCGGAAACCTGCAAGAAATTTTAAACATTCCACGACTAAAAGTGTTCCGTTATATTTAGAAGATGCCTAGTCATTTAGATTCCGAACCTTGCCAGATTTATTCCCACGCATCGCAACAAAATTTTACAAACTTTCTTGCGTGCTTTACTGCACGTAATGGAAGACGCGACGTGGGAAATAAATTTCGAGTTGTTTGGGCACCGACAGCGAGATAAATCACTCGATGAATGATTCGGTGTTGAGAAGTAATGGAGCTCAAGTTCTACTTCTGCGTGATGAATTAACAACTTCGTAAACAGAACCAGGTAAATTGTTTTACCTTGTCCCTGGTCGCTTATCTTATCGTACTACGTAAAAGGAAATAATTGAATTAGTGAAATATTCACTTACGTCTAAATTAAAGCGAAGAGGAAATTCGACAAATACTTTCTAAATAGTTTTCTTCTTCTTTCGTGAAATATTCTTTCAGAATCGATTTATTCATTTTCAACATGACGGTTCAAAGATGTAAATTTAGTAAGGAGAAGTTTCTGTTTTTTCCTTTCGGTTGGTTATTAACATTTTGAGTTAATGATTATCAAGGTCTTTGACAAATAAATTTGTAGCATATATTGAGTTTGCACGAAGTAAAGTACAATTATTTTCCGAATTTTTTACGTTATAATTTCTTAGTTTCATATTTTGTTGATGTAGGTACTGTGTTCGAAATTTGATTCTTTAAATTGATATTACAAATTTTAGCTTCTATGTCATCTACACTGAAAGTTATTTATCAAGCTGTTACAGTTATCGACGGTAAGATCAGATTTCAAATTAATTTTTAGATACACGAAAATGCAAAAATGCTACGTCATTTCAAGTTATTATATATCAACGTATAATAGAAAATAGAGTCTTATATTCTTTTGTCAATTAGTAAGGACTAATACCTATAATTTTAATTATGAAAATTTGGCGAAAGACTGCCTCTGTCTTAATTTTAGTATTTGTATAAAAAAATGATCAATACAAAAATGTTATTACGAAGAGGCAAAGTATACTAGCAAAAGATGTTTCAACTTTAATAGTAGGCTTTAAAAATTGGTTGCTTATTTATTTAAATTAACTATGTCCATGCATTTTTCATCTCCTTCCTGCATTCAACTTTTATTATGTTCATGGAAACACCTTTTGATCTTTCTTGGAAACATGAATGACGATGAGTATAAATATAAACACATGTTCTAATGGCCTTCCACGGATTTTTAAACACTTCACTTCCACGAAACTCTTTTTTTCGGCTGACATTCTTAAATTAGAACTGACGAATGCTGAGGTTACTACGTAATATCAAATTGTCTGTGATGTGATATTAATGATCGTTAGAAAGATTTAGTTGCCAGAAGGGGAATAATATAATTATAGATTTATGTAATTACGTAAAAGAGAAAGATTTTAATAAATAGTGAGGTGTAAGAGATAAAGAGCACCTACACTGTTTCTATATAGTATTCTTATCATTTCTTTGGATTGGCACTTGATTTCATTGATTGAAGTGCATCTTTTTTGAAAAATATATATATGTACTTAAATACTTCACGAAAATGGCTATTTCATTAATTTTAAATCTCTTCTTTTACAGTTTTTTGCATTCTTCATAGTAAAACTTGTGTACAAATAATACCATTTTTTTGCCACTAGGAAAATTATGTTAAATTTGAAATCATTTTACAAAAAGTTATCGTCTCGATTCTATCCAATTATAATTATTATCTATGTGAAAAATAAAAACAATTTTGCCTCTACCACTATTTGATAAAATTATTAGTCGAAAATGTAGGGTTGTTCCCTTTTTCATATTTTTTTTCATATCATTTTATGTAAATATTAATGAAACTACTTATGAAAGAGGAATTTCTGTTTGTGTGTCTGCATTCGCGTAATATTTCATTCGAATAAGTAGCGTGTAATAGTACAACGGTGCGCGTGTGTCGCGCGGCGGCCAATTATTAAATAGAGCGTGAATATAGTTAAATAACAATTTCCGACCTGAGGGCAACTTTGTACTCCAAACCATCACAAATGCAACAGTTCCTCAAATCTGCACATACCAAAAATTTTTGTGGAAAAATTATAATACAATCTTAAATTCAAGATTCGCAAATATTCTTGATTTCTCTTGAACAAAAGAACATTTTCAATTCCATATACGTATTTTTGCATTTCAACAAATTTTCAAATTAAAGAAATGGAGCCATAACTTTATCAATATTAATTCAATGTACTATTTATAAAGATTGTAATTTCCTTTTTTCACATCTCATCTCATTCACTTGATTGTCGACTGATAAAGTTCACGAGGAATTAGTTAAAAATTAAATTATTAATTGCAAGGAAATTTGTTTCCTTTCCTTATCAAAAGAATCCTCTAAAATGGACAAAGCTTTTCTAAAGTGCGATACTTTCGAATGTATTTCACGTTCTGGGTTCAAGTGACGCCTACGAATCGCTGGAATTGGACAGGTCGATAATGGTGCAAAAAATTGATGATAAAAGACATCTGTCTCTTGTGATATATCCGGAAGTGATAAAACAACGATATCGACGGGCCACACTGACGCGACCATAACGGATTATCCGAGCAACGACAAAGATAGCTGGGGACTGCTGGGACCTTCCATGACGTTCGCAGAGGATGTAACATTGAACTTAACTGGCTAATAACCTCCGGCCATATGCAATCTATAGATAAACTTCAGATGTTTCGCTTGGAATCGTAACGTAAAGTGACGATAAATAGAAACGCAGAAGGTATAAAATTTGGGGCGATGAGTTTGAATGCTAATTGAAGGCTAATTGTTCAAATAAAGCTAGCTGTATTGAACGATACCTTATTCTTCAATAAAAAGTAATTTTTGGACAACTACATAATATCTAGTTCGATATTTCGTAATTGAACACTATTTTTAATCCTCGAATTATAGTAATTTAAATGCATAATTTATTTGTAACAGTTTTTGACAGCATTTTCTTTCAACAGTGCAATTAAAGGATTACTGTATAATTTGGAATAGTCGAAGAACTGAGTTTATATTTAATACTGCAGAATACAGATTATGACTCAACAATGGAAATATTTATTGCACCACTCTCAAATTTATGTAGTACGTAGAACTTATTAACTAACTTATTTTGGTCAAGACAGTGAGATTAGTGAGCCATACATTTTCTCGGTGAATAAATTTTGGAATAATATTTCCCTGGTACTAATAAGAGAAATGTAAGTAATAATTTATTCGAGTGGTATAATAAATATTTCCATTATTGTATACACAATAGGCTTTTGAGTTAAGGATTGCTTCATCCTAGCAAATTATTCTTTAGTCACTTTTTACTGCTACGATCGTGAAGGTTTCATAATTATATTCTCGCATAGTTTCTTATTAACCTTGTCACTCTAAAATGGACCAAGCCTGCTAATCATCAGGCATCAGCGAATAAAATTGCTACGCTCATAAATGCCAAGCTCAATCAAGAATGGAGGATTTCACTTGCAACATCGCGCGACAAAGTACTCGAACCCGTTGACACCTCGTCCGCGCATGACGCGTCTGTAGTTAAAGACTGGTCACGTTTTTCTCGTTATTAAAAAATGACATGCGCGTGGATTACGCTAAGTGTGATGGATGACAAGGGGCAGGTTCGCGCGTGATTTGCGCGGGACATTTGCAGAAGCGGCAAACGGTGCAATTTTACAATGAAAGAAGATTCGGCTGATGCTCTGATCGGGACATGAAAAACAGATTCCTGTAATGGTGTATTTGGAGGAGACGCGTGGCCCATTAGTTACGGGTAATAATATATGTACTCATGACTATCGAAGTATTCAATACCCAAGGTTCATTTCGTTAGAATCGTGCAGAACCTATTCTTAAAAGCATGTGTTTCATTTCATCTGCTCGCAATACACTTGGTCTTGTTCAAATAGGTCAAAACTTATAAATATACTTACAAGTATTTCGAAATTAGTACCCATATCGAACGAATGTATTGGAATACCTATACATATGTACGTGCATGGCTGCTTACAAATTTGGATTTACTCTGTGAATTAAGAGAAGCAGGAACTTTTTTATTGAAGAAGTTTAGATTTGGATAATTGTAAGTTTCTTGCGTGATTCGACATTGAATTTATGATTATATATTGCTGAATGCATTGGTATTATTAACTTCGATTCGAATGAAAATAGGTACTTAACTGATTTTAAATTTTTGAGTGGTAGAATAGGCACAGTATGGGGTGAAACACCTAGAACTATAGAACTTAATATTTCCATTGCTTTAGTCGTCTGATAAATATTTTACCAAGAGAAATACCCGAGGTTTGGGTCAACAATTTTGCTAAAATTTTGATATAGTTCATGTCGTATACGATAATCCACGTGAAAAAATATATGTATATAGAATTGCTATATGGATCACAGTTGCGCTTCCGTTGTAATTTTATTTGCTCCATGCTGTCCATTGAATTCAATTTCCTCGCAAACTTTTCATGTATGCCCCTTACACATTTATGTGGTGTCAATCTTTTTTGTAATAAAGCATGCAATAAAATACATAAATCTTCAAGAATTGAAAATTATTCTAAATAAAATTAAATAGCATTTAATCACAACGAAAAATAATGATTTACAAATAAATAATATTAAAAGACAAAGATTGAACAGATATTTTGAAATCAACTGTTACTGCGATTTCTAATAATATCAAAAGGGAAGTAGTAAACAAAATTTATTATAATTATATTTTAGAACCGGCCCCAGCCATATTTCAAGGCTGGCCCCAGTATACAACGTGTGATCCAAAGAGACAGGTACCTCCTACTTCTCCTACCGTTTCTTTAACAAATAGGCCCAGACAATTATATAATTACAAAAACTACCTGAGTGAATTGTGACCCCCGTCAAACTGTTCGCGGCCACAATGGCCACAAGTGGCGAGGAAATTCGCGAAGCTCGTCAAACAGCGAGAAAAAAGGGATGCGCGGACGTAGTACCTACTGGAACTGTCCCATCTAACCGGAAAAAATTCGATTCCGGGAGGGTGCTCGCGCAGGTCGTTGGTCGCTCACCGCGAGGGATTCAATGAATGTACGTCGACAAGTTTTTGCGGCTTGTTAAATCGAGGGCTTTACGATCGACGCAAGCGATATCGCGCCGTTCGACAATCCTCGCGGAGGCTGAGCGAAAAAATAAAAACGGAACAAGATGACGGAGGGGGGAACAGGTGGGGCGAGATAAACCGACTACTGGAAGGGCAATCGCTGCCGTGAAAATCGAGTTTTACGAGAGCACAGTCGCCGCGACGTTAATCCGCCAGTTCGCCACTCATTTTTCCAGCGAAAAAGCTCCGTTTCGTCGGGACAGCGATCAACGAGTATTTACTGCACGTGAAAATAAAGACTCTTTTAAGCTTCCCGCCGCTCGGAGATCGCGTCGAACGAATCCAAAATTGCAGTTGCGAGATTACGCGCGGCACACAGGGAATGCAATTTTTCGAGCGGTGTACGTAGAAAAGTATAACGTTCCAACTTTCTTGTGAGACGATTTCTATGTATTTTTTTAAAATGTTTAAATCTTTTCGGGTTTATTCGGTGATAGGTATGGTTATTACAATTTTGATTGTTAGCCCGATTTTGTTGGGAGATAGAATTCCCACGTTCTTCTACTTTTCCATGTATCTATTCATGTAAATATGTTTTATTTTTTGATTAGCTGAAATCGAAATTAGAAATTCGTGTAAAAATTTAAATGTTTATAATTTGAAGTGGAACGATTGCTCTAGTTGGACTTTGATTGATCGACGTATTGTTATGGCTTAAGTGTTCTTAAGAATTTTGTGCACCTATACTGTTTTCTCAAATTTAATTAAAGGTTTTCTATGTGAAACTGTCATCTACATATCCACTGCGTATGAAAGAACTTAATGTACCGTGGTATATTATAATTTAATACAATTGCAGACTTGTTTCCAACTAAGCAAAATACTCTTTTCGAAATTAAAATTTTGTAGAATAGATATTTTATTTAAACGAAGTAAACAAAATTACTTGAGTCAAATTGATAACTGATTCATATCATCGTAATTTTCTAGATAAAGGAGCTCCTCTGAAAAGGGTTTGTATTTCGTTTTTTGTATGAGTTTAAACTACTCTTGGTCGATTGTTTAGGGAAAGGAAATATTGCAATGAACTTGATATCAAACCCTAGGTACAAGCGGGGCAGCTGTAATAATTCGTAAAATACTAATTCTATTTTGTAATAATGGCAACAAAGACTTTTAAAAATTACATTTAACGTGAAAACTTTCCAAGAAATGTCTCCCCACATATTACCATCTAATAAAGTTAGGTGACTAAGGAAGCACGAAAAATGTGTTCAGAGAATTTGTTACCCCAGAAATGAACAATCTCTGTTATTAAGAATCACGAAGCTTAAATTCATGGCCAAATTCTGTGAAAGCTAATAAAGCACACTTTGACTCATACTGACATTTTTTGAATATTAAATACAATATTTCAACCTTATACCCAAAGACTCATAATAATTCTTCCCATCGCAACAAGCTAAATAAATATTATCACCATATATAAAATTATGCTTACACCAATATGTTATAATTTAACCTGCACGTTATTCACTTCTCTGTTTCTATTAACAAAATTCTTACCGTCGAAAGGAGCGCGAGTATTCAAGCAAAACCGCAGACACACAAAAATATCAGATATTTATAATTCAACGGGAAGTAGCAAGCATTACGCGCTTGTTTGCAAGTTTACTGAACTTTTTCGCGAAAAGCTTGACTACGTTTATTTTCACGCGCGTGTCAGAACTTCCGTTTCCGTCGCCTGGTGTTCAGAAATCGTGGCAGCCTGCCCCCTGGCCTTATGTTACGGTGATTCGATTTAACGTCAATGTTTGACAGGGGAATTACATTTGTCCAAACGGCGGATCTTAGGCCAGGGTTTGCCATCGTTTATTACTGCCGGCGATATCGCGCGATAACGTGCTCACGTGGATCTATCGTTAAGCGTCAGCTATCGTTTGCTCTTGCAATTAGTTGGCAAAATTTACTCGAGTCTGTACCAAACTTCGTGCGACCGTAGATCGGTTGGGATCATGGAATAAATGTTTGTACTTTAGATCTTGGGTACCGGTGCAGAACTAATTAACGATTTCGATTTTTTTAACTGTAGTAATATCGCCTCGATTATTCGAGCACTGTTTAACCGAAGCTTCGAGTTAACGCTTCGAAGTTCGATTTTAATTTAAAAGAGTTGAGACAATTTTTAAAATTAATTCAATAGCACAACTTACATATTTAATTTGCTAGATGAAAAAAATGAATTGTTTCTAAAGTTGTTTCAAGCCTCTGTGTTTAAACTCTTTCAATCTCGTTTGCTAAAAATTTACCGCCCTACAAAATTTGCCGTCTTAGGCTGCAGCCTACTCACAAGATGCTCGGTTACCTGAATTCGGTTACCACTACGATTTTTTTGAAATTGTGTAGGTTTTAGGACCTCAATAGAAGTATCAGGGAATTTTTCGTTTGTGTTCATTCTCGGTTTTTCGGTGTGAAAACATCCCTTAAAGGTTAATGTGCGATTCCCTACTTTTCTGTATATCTTGAAAATTAGTGGATTAAATATAAAAAAATCTATTAGAATGAAAACTTAACGGCTTTATGCTCTATAAGAATATGCAATCAAATTGATTAAAATTTGTTGTTTAAATTAAAATGGAAACCCAACAACCCTTATTTTTAAAAATTTTTATGTGCTTATTGGATAAAAAAGTATGCAAAATTCTATTACAAATACAAATACGTGCAATCGCCAGCTTTTCATAACCTTCTTCAATATGCCTGGTATAAAAGTGGTTATCTTCCTGGTAGATCTGAACTATTTGAAGTCCTTTGAACAGTACTATTTTTGTAAAACATATCAACATAGAAAATAAATGCTTTAGCAAACGATACAAAATCGCAAAAATGTAGTATGTGCAAATAGTATGAACTGACATACTATTAATCGTGGATGGACACAACTATACACGAGATAAAATGGGGACAAAGTGCGGAGAGTAATTAAAAACCTCAAAATATTACTTTTTCTGTTTACACTTAACATACGTGGCGATCGCAAATACGACTGATAAAAGTGTTATCTTTGATAAAAATTGATAAAGTGCACATGATTAGCATTAATATGTTTGTCCACGTGATTGCTTGATTGAAGTAAACAAGAGCAGCTTGCAGATACTTGATAACGTATTGTTCGACGTGCAACAACCAGCAGTAAAATTATAAATTTAATACACATATTTGTATTTACAATAGAATTCTGCATATTTCTTGTCCCAATGAACACTTGAAAAAATTTGAAAATAAGGGTTTCCCTTCTAATTTAAACAACAAATTTTAAATAATCTGATCGCACAGTTTTATACAGTATAAAAAGATATAAATATTTGTTATATCCACTACAGTTTTCAAGATAAACCTACAGGAAAGGAGGAACTCACACATTAACTTTTAAGGGATGCTTTCACCCCGAAGAACGAAATAGGCACAAACGAAAAATTGCCTGATACTTCCATTGATATCCTCTACAAACCTGCACGGTTTCAACAAAATCAGAGTGTTCGGATAACCGAACATCCCTTGTTAGCCTATATATAATTCCCCCTGTCAATCGAAAATTTATTTTTCACGATGGTTGTAATAACATTGAATATTAATGATTACGTAGGAAGCACACAATCCTTCCCTATTCCTCCTGACATTGCTGAATAATAAGAATATCATTATATCGACGTCATCCTATTAATATGACAATATCGATTTGAGTAAAAATTAATTTTCTGTTAGTTCATTATTATAATCACGCGTTCGGTCGAAATATAAAAGCAGAAGTTGCAATACAGATATTATTGTTCAATAAAACAACGTTTCTATAATATTTCGAATCATTAATTTTTCATGGAAAATTGTATATAACTAGGTACTTGAATTACACATTTATCTACTGTTTAACAGTTTTCCACGAAAGAGAGGTGCCTTTTGTACAGGCTATAATTACAAAGCTGTGCACGTCAATGAAGCGATTCATAAAAGGTGTAACACAGTTTAAAAGGGCTTAGTGAAAGATGCGTTAATTTTTATGTTTTTTAAGCACACATGGAAATATCTTCAAAGAAGACGAAATTCATTAAAAACACGGTCTCAATATACCGTTACTAACAAAACGCGTCTCAATCTGATTTCACGTGATGAATGGAGTGTACATTTAAAATTGCGCGTTGCTGCAGGTCGCTGATGAACACGGGTCCTTTCACTCAGGAGCCTTTTAAGATTCTTAACATTCACGAAATTTGTGAACATGTCGCAGCTACGTGTAGCTAAATACGTATCCTTTTCAAACGTGACACCATCGAACGAATGAAATGGTTTCCCATTCGTAATTACTTTTCCCCACCGGGAGTGCGAAACATTTTACAGTTGTCTTTGGTTTTCAATAAATATTTGTTCAGGGACCTCGCTTAATTCAATCTACGTGGATTTCCATAGCAAGATCTTCGTTATTTAAAGGGATTATCATTGTACATATTATTGTCAACAGGGACCTCCTTCCTGACGCGAATTGAAATTCACGGTTTTGTAACTGTTGCCTCTCTTAAAGGTTAGTTTGTACGCTGAATACGTTGCCATTTATGCGAGCGTCTTTTGACGTATTTCCGCGGTGTTATTACAGTTGTTATTGAGAATGCAGTAATGCCGGTGTATTGTGGCGAACACTGTGGAATAATTTCTAACAGTTGCGCATACTACTGGCTGTAGAATGTGTACAGTTTCGAGGATAGAATGCTAAAAGAATTCTTAACAGTCTTCTCAGAGACTTCTATTTAGCTTGTTACGGAAGATGCGAAATACCTCACAATATTAATTTTGAAGGAACAACTAATATTACTGAAATAATGTAAATGTGATATTTGAGTATTTTTATACAATTCCTCCAAATACTCTTATTTGCCACCATTTCGTCATAATTTCTACTGACAGGCGCTGCCAAACACTTGATTAATTTAAACCATTAAATCAATCCATCAAAATGGATAATTAACCCATCTAGTATATTCTTCAGAGTGAGTTAAACTTTGGCAAAACTTATAATCAATCAATAAATATAATTGCACAAACTGTTACCAATTTTGTAAATCACACAAGATTGCTCCCTGACAACTTACACCCAACAAACTATTTAGTCCCGCTGGAACCTTCATTTATGTAACTAATCGTTGACATTAACAAAGCGTTTGCTTCCTACCGTCGAGCGAAACGAAGCACGACGCTTTTGCCACCAGTCTACCCGGTAAAATTCAAGCAGAAGCACAGAGTGGACTCACCGAAGGCGCAAACCGAGACCAGGATCCAGCGAATCGATCCCTTCATCCCGTCGATCTTCCCGTGGGGCACTGGCAGCAGCAGTGGAAACGCCTGGGGCGTCGCGGAGTCGCGCAAGATCGCGGTACACGTCGAAGTCGAAATAAAAAGGCGAACGTACGTTTACCGGCTCTGTTTTCGATTTGCGTCAAGCATACGCTCTCACCTATATTTAGGCGGCACTGCAATAATAGCACCGACCACGTTGAGGAAGGGAGGAACTGGAGAACGCGAGGAGAGGAACGCGACGTCCCGGTGGCAAGGTTCGAATCGCTGTCAGACCTCGGGCCAATCACGGCGGTCCCCCTTCCTCTTCCGGTACCAGACTATCCGCGGTTCTTCGCTTCAAACTCACAAGGTTCTCCCACCTTGCGTGGGCCACCTTTTCCTCGATATCCTTTTCACGCACAAGATCTGGACGTGGGCTTCTATGGCCGGCAGCGTTGCTTGTATTCTGCATCCATGTGGGAATTCTTCTCAATGGGGAAGGGAGCTGGGCAAAACCTTAATCGGAGAATGATACCTGTCATTTGAATTGCTTAAATATACTTGGAAGTAGTTGGTTGGAGTATGTATGAAGCTGGTGCAAAAGGTTCGTATACTTTAAATAAAATTATGAATGGTGTGGTTAGCAACTTGGTGTAGCCAAATAGAAATTGGTAGAAGAATAAACAACAGAATGGGACAAAGGTGAGAGACTTCGATATTCACTGTATCTTCTGATCATTCGCTCGCCGGTTCTTATTTATTCAAGTATATCGACTATTTTTGACATCATAAGAACTTCCTCCAGCGAAGGGTTCATTGGAAGTGCTGTGCCAGAGTCCTGAATTCTAGCAGTTTGGAATTCCGTAAAGAAGAATTGAGAAGCTCATTCCCGGATGGAAGAAGTACCTATGTCGAAGCTCCTGGAAGTTGCTTGGCTCAACCAAAGTTACTTCGAAACTGTATAATTTTCTTTACAACTTTCTTCAACGAATACGACAAACCTTTTGCACCGTCCCAATAGGTTATTCGATGTGCGACCAAGATCACCCATACAGGTCACCCAAGCACAACTTTCTTCTGCCCAATAGATTCATAACTGAAACATACACTGCACCTGTAACCGTCATTCACAAACATCGAGCGAATCTTCCACTCGTCAACGCCGGTTAATTCCAACAGACAATGGGAAGAATATTCCAAAGATGAGATCAACGTCGGTGGAAGGTCAATTGAGACACCTGTCACGCACTTGGTGCTTTCAGCTTTGTTTCCAGTCGACCTTGAAGAAATTCCTCTCCGCCGCGACGGGCCAGGAAGAGGCTCGGCCGAGGTACTCTTGACCGGCGTGGATCACCGAGAACTCGACACTTCCGCGAACAAGGTTTCAACGAAGAGGCTAGTGTGTCGCGGAGTCAGACATGCCTGCAGTTGGGAGTCTGCCTAGAGCGCCGTTTGAGCGACGGAGAAACGAAAGGCAGGAGGGCGACTGGTTCAGTCTCTAATTCACCGTCTCGCTGCCAGTAGTCTCTTCGCCCGCCTCCACCCCCTGCTCATCCTCATCCGCCACCTACCACGCTGACACCGACGGTGCCGTCGACTATCCCTCCCCCTCCTACGACTATACATCGCCCCCGCGCGACGGCGAGGATTCACGATATTTTCGTATCCCCGTCGGCGGCGGCAACGGGGGAAAGGGAAAGTTAGGCCAGAAATTGTGGCACGAGTGGCTGGAGGATTCTCAACCCCTTTCGGGAACCGACAACGAAGCTACCTCGTTCTGACAGTCTCGTTATTTATATTCGCCTCGGCGTGGGATGGAGCGCGTAAGGGTAACGATTACTGACACAGCTTCCACGTTATTACGTCACACTGTGAGTAACGCGGTCCTTTCGGTATGTTAAGTGAGGACAAACAACATTCTGTTAATGATTAATGAAGGGCGTACAGGGAGTCTCAGGACGGCAGGTCGATGATGTAAGATGTCGCCAAGAAAGAATGTTTGGATGTCGCCTTCATTCGAGACAGGGAGTCTTTACGGCTTACCTTTACCGCGTGGAATGAGAAATACTGCCGATGAATGAAAGAGACCGTGCGCCCCTCTCCCTCACACGCAGGCTGTCTCATTCGCCGCGGCAACTGAAGTGGAGGGGATAGCCATCACCTTATTTCAAGCCAGAAACGCCGTGCTTCTTTCGAGACTTTACTGTATACAGGGGGTTTATAAAAATGTGGGACATTTTTACGGGATCGAAATAATAAGAAAAGGTTGGTATACGCATGTGTCCGATAATGACTTAGTTTTGCAGTTATAGACATTTTTATATTCCGTAAAACACCGGCTCGGAGTGCCTATTAAAGTGGCATTTAAGGAAAAACATCGGCGTTCATTTTGAAATACAGAATATTCGAAAACTGTGCGGTAGGTAGTCAAGGCGGATGGCAAGGATGAACAATGGCAGAAGATTAAACACGAGGTCTCAATCACTGTATCTATGCAAGACTAGCTTTACTACTTGGCTTCACCCGAAATTTAGATTGTGATTTTATCAAAGAAAATTTTTTTTTATTTTTTTTGTGGAAATGGATTAGCCAGGCATAATGAGCTGAGGTACTTTCTGCTTTATAGTATAAGATTTGTGGCAAAATGGGTACAAAAAATAGTTGATAAACCTCGCTCAGTTGATAAATCTTTTTTTTAAACGGGGATATGCATCCTCTGCATTGCTTTGGCGTTTTTTCACGTCAATTTTTTTTTTAGAAAATTGATTGTATTGTCCGAGAGTCCCGGAATGTTTCCTTTGGAAACAAATAAAACTGGGAGTTCGCTTTGTTCAATTTCTACAAAAGTTTCTCAGTAGCAGTGATCGTTGGGAAAGGTCTGACAGTCTTAAAGGGCCATTTTTCAAAACTTTGCGCCTCTCGAGGTCTTAATCCGTTCCATTTTTTGTTTCTTTTTGAATTCCATCCTTGGTAGCACATTTGACTGTATTTCTTGTTCTGCTCTGTCATTGACCACCATAAGTAAACAATGAAGTATATTTTCAACGATAATATTCAGAAATATAAAGCGAGTTTTATAATGCGTGAGACTTATTAGTAAGGGCGTCCAAATGTCCACCGATTTATACTTGCCAGAGGAACGTGTTCTGTCCACGGGTCATTTCTGATTGGTTATTAGTGGCTGCAGCAGTGACCATTAAGCGGATTTTGGCTCCTATCACAGGGATTTGTTACTTCGACATTAATGGATACTCTGCGTTCACGGTGGCCTTAAGTAGCACGTGAAGCAGCTTTGTCTGATTTGCATCATTGAACAATAATCTGAACGATCTTAGCAAGGTACGAAATCAATAAGAATCTGTATCAATCAGAATCAATATTTTATCTTTTTGATAAAACCGGCCGTCCAGTTTTTTTAACGAAGAGAATCCCACACGATAAGAATTTGTGAATACCTACCTCGTTCCCAATAAAATCTATTATGGAATTTTCAAAAACAGTGACCTATCTCATTTCACATTACAAACTCAATTCTATTTTAAGTCTTGAACAATTGAGGGGTTATACCTAGTCAGGCGACCGAAAAGAGGCAGTGTGTAATTTTTTTTGAAAAGCGAAAAATAAAAAATTGATAATAAAAGAACAATATTTAAAGTACATCTTTTTGCGTAATTTTTGCCCGAAAAAATCAGAACTTCAACTTTAAATAGCCACCATTTTATTTGAAATTCCCTCCGTTAATCAGAGGAAATATTAATATACTAACGAAATCATTTTTGTTTTTTGATATTACATAATTTTGTTCCGAATGGCAGTGCACACCGCAAAACCAAATTTTTAAAAAGGCTTCTTGGATTTCGGTTGTTACTTTATTATAAACGTAAATATTTTTCTACGAAAAAATTACCAAATGTTCTTTAAATGTTGCTCTTTTAAGTGCAAAAAGATCTGTAAAAAATATGTTTCCGCTTTTTCAAAAAAAAAAACAACAAACATTTGCCTTTTTTCGGTCTTTAATATAGGCACATAGATGAGCTGAGTATCTTTCACATTTCGTCGATATTTTCGATAAAAATTCAGATATAATATTATTATATCTTTCTGACGTTGATTGAACTGTTCGTGTGCTATAAAACTTGCTGTGTCGCATGAAAATCTGAAAAATGGCACTGGAGCATTGGGATGCCTGAAAGAAAGAGAAAGATACGCAATTGTTTTAACGAGGTGCAGAGTGTTCAACTCCAAACTTCAACGCCCTTCAAATTAAAAGTTTTACCAGGAAAGGTTCGGAGAAACACTCACAAGGTTAAAGTATCATCATTTATTTATTTCACTGATCATGACAAAGTAATAATCACATAAAGCTGTTAAAAGTAAAACCCCGTTATCACTAAATCGTGTATTGTATTTACAAGTATATAAGTTCGCGTCGTTATTTTATCATTCACCTTTCTCCGTCTCATTCTTGACCAACGATAAATATATAATATATATACTTCTTCTTTTTTCTTTTTGTTTGTTCTCTCTGACGTGTCTGTGTCGCTCTGCTTACAAAAATTAGGTAAGTAAAGCTAAAAACTGTATCTATCTTTCTCCCTATATTTCTCGGTTCTTTGACAAAAGCGCACGTAGAAATTCTCGCTTCCTTTCCACCTTTTCTCTCTCTCTCTCTCTCTCTCTCTCTCTCTCTCGCACACAAACTCCCAATCTGGCGTAAGAAATGATATTATTGGTACCCAAAACCCCGTTTAATGAAATCCATCAAATAAAATACTCTCTAGTTAACAATAAATTATTAAATATCTATTCACAAATATATGTATAGGCTAATTATCGTTTCATTACTATCATCATCACCGTCAACCTATCTTCATCCCTCGTCGTCGCCATTGATTATCCACTTCGATGCTACTTTGTTACACAGACAACGGCCTAACGATCGCTCTTCACTCGCGTAAGTATGAGAGCGGTAAAAATAATTGCTCGTTCGCCGATTCGTTCGTACAGAAAGTGAGGGAAACGAAGATTCTCGTCGTTCAGTTCTCGGCGGAGTATTTTACATGACGTCGTAGAACGTATCCGTGCACATCAACGCCAAATCACCGATACCCGGCATCCCCGTTATATTTTCGATAACTGCGCGAAGAATACCTTTCCCTGTCGACTTTCTCAAATTTCCCTCAGACTATAAAACAACATCCGCGGTCTCGTCGAACAAGATGTGCCGCTTTGAAATAATTACAACAGACGCAAGGTTTGCGGCAAACAATTCCACGATATTGTATTCTCAGGTTTCCACAATCGGACGATAAAGAAAACCCTGAACGCACTTACGCCTAGAATAATCTCAAACGCTTTCCAGGCACCTGTTTTCGTGATTCTATAGTAAATGTTTCGACGAACAACGCTTCTTTAAAAGTCAAGGAATCGAAGGTATGCGTTGAAATGACTCGCTTCACCACGCCAGTAACAGTAAACGGTTTATGAGCGAATGACAGAATTAGAACTATGCGGAAGGACGAACGAAATCGCTTGGAAGCGTCTCGACGACGGCAAAGGAATTCTTCAATGGGAAATGTGCTTCTTCCTCGTTTCGTTCCACTTTCCGGCGTCTCGTTCTCCGTCGAATACAAACAAATGTGAAAAGAAACGTACGCAAATATATGTACTCCCGTGTGTGTTCGTGTGTGCCTTGTCTCTGCTCCCGATCCGAAGCGCCGGAGCGATAGGCAAGGGGCGAAGTGTACTATGTATAATATATTAAGTAACTTTCTGGCCGTCTTAATCATCCACGAGTGCGATGCTTAATGATTGTTTGGAAAGTGGACACGGGAAATCTCACGGGGTCAGTCTCCTTCGCGAAGTACACGCCTTCATTTGGCAATTTCCCGCCTCGTGCGCTGCGTCGAAATGCGAGAAACGATGGCTAAGTAGTTACGAGTAATGGACCCTTCAACGGCTCCTCTGTTTAATCTACCCATAAATACACTTTGTTGAATTTTCTTGCACTGGGGGAATATTTCATTGGTTCCAGGAAGAGGGGAAAATCGTTGGAGATTAATCAGGAAATGGACAAGGAAGTGAATCAAGATTCGATATGTCAGGACCTTTATGAAGAATTTGGAAAAACAGCAGCCGTTTTACAGAAGGTATTTTCAAAACAGAATCGCCTATTTTTCCACAAGGAATCGCGCATCTGCGTTTTTACTTTGCAAATGCGCGGGAATTTCTGTACTTTAGCGCAGAGTTCTCGGTTGTTAGTAACTAATTATATTCAACAGGCCAATGAAAGACTTCCTCAACGTTTCTCAATTTTCGTGACTTTTCTAGAGCCACTTGATGCTCCCATTAAAGTCTTCTCCAAAGTTTAAACAAATGTTTCCACAAGTCTCAAAGGATTTTTGAAACTTCTCAAAACCAATGATCCCTATGTTCATCCCTAGAGTTCCTAATTCCCCAGCAAGCCTCATTTCTCGCAATCGAGCGCAGCCCCACGCAGTGAAAACGAAACGCATCCGGCTCGAACGCTTCACGTTCGACGAGAACGCGTTTCGCTCGAATTTACAAACATCTCTTGCTCACACTCACACGCACACACACACACACATACTCTCTCCCTTTCTTGCGCGCGTTCGTTGCAAAGCCTATACAGTTACGCCAGTACCGCTACAACTCTGTTCTACGCCTCGTACCTCGTATAGAATATGACTTTCTTTTTTTTCCTTTTAAATCTTTATATACAGGCTAGTTTTATCGGCTGCTATGTCGTTTACTAACTACGGACGCGACGGTATTCGCGCTGCTTTTGCTTTCCCCTCTCGGCACGCTCGCGCGGGAACGCGAGCGCTCGAATCGCTCGGCACACAAAGGAATAGGCTTCGCTTCTGTTACATACAAATTGCACCGGAAACACCGGATGAGTGGCTGCACGTTAGTCCCGTAACAATAGCGGACAGAGCTCGGGACGCCCGATGGCCGAGAGCCTTCCTCGGGGTCCACGGCGGACGAGAAGGCCATCGAGCGCGGGAATCGATGAAACGGTGATCGCGAACTTCGCTTCCGCGAAGGGCTACTCTCTGCCGGAATCGTTTGTGTATACGTCCGTGAACGGCCGATGGAATTACAGCTACGCAGAAGGACGAGGGAATCGCTTGGAAGCGTCGCGACGACGACGAAGGGATCTTTAATGGAAACGCTTCGTCGGCAGGGGTGGATTTGGAGATTTGGCGCTCCTAGGCTAAAGGTGGGCTCTTTCTACGTCTCCCCTCGCCTCGCCTCGGCTCAGTTTATTCTTCCTATGCTTTTCTTATGTATTTTGACCATTTTACTCACACTTCGCTTCGCTTCGATGCGGCTCCGAGCCGCGGATTCTTCCTCGAGAATATTTTGAGGACGAGAGACGAGGTGTGAGTGGATGCAATGCCAGCGCTTTCGGTGACCGTTAAAAGAGGAAGGAAGAGGCAAGCTCAGATAACTTCAGGTTCGGAAAACCCGAGGCGACGCGAGCCTAGATGTGAGCGCGAAAAGAAGTTGCGCCAAGGCGAGGCGTAGTAAGAGCCTACTTTACAAGCGTCTGCCGCTCTTCCCGGGAAATATAAAAAATTTTCATTTAAAACAGTTCAGACAATTTTAAAATTAATTCAATATGACAACTCACACACGAGTTATTGCTGAAAGAAAAGTGAATCGCTTTTAAAGTTGTCACGAGCCTCTGTGTTTAAACCTTTTTCAATTTCCTTCGCCGAAAATCCGCAGCCTACTTAGCCTATATACAAATCCGCCCCCGTTCATCAGTCTGTTCCACTTCCTAGCATTTCCTCCTCCGTTGAATATAAAAGAGAAGAAAAGAAACCCTGCTATTGGAATCGTAATTAGGAGTTCTTATTCTTGAAACTGATTCACCTACGTAATTGACGTGTGCGATGGTGTTTGTTTGAGAAGGTGGGAGTTGTGCGGGTTCTATCGATGCTCATTTGTTGGCTGCACTAATTTCACGCGAGTTCGATCGTATTTCGGATCGGGTTTCATTTCGAAACTTAGGTTTCAGCAAGGTTTCGGGTGTGTAGTATTATAGAGAATTGAGTTCATAAAAATTCAATGACATAGGGTCGCGTTTCAAACTACGAAGTTATACAGTAAAGTTTATCTTCAGGCTTGAGCCTCTTTGAAGTTTACTCTGGGAGTTACGTCGCGAGTACATGGAAACACGCACGATTTGCAATTCGCTTTGAAACTCGTCGGGCGCAGGGACAAAGGGTGGAGGGTAGTTGCGGCTGCGCTCGAGTATAACCGCATTTATGCGGCGGGTTTCTCTAAACTTTGCAATCGCATTGTTTAAAAGAGTTCCCGCATCTGCCTGTACCTGGCGCCAACTTGCTGTGACTCAGTAAATAATTTTCAAAATTGAGGGATTATTTTCGTGTGTACGGTAGACGGTAGCTTTTCAAGGCTTCAATGACTTTAAATAAATGAAGCATAGGGGCAGTCACAAAATGTTATTCAAAGTCAGATTCAGGTTCGAATAGTTGTCAGAAGATTGGTAAAATATGTGCAACTGGGGATTTTAGAGCTAAGAAGAAAGGTGAACTGGTGGATGAAGAGGATACCCGATATAAATTCCAAGCAACCTTGCCACCTTCGTGATAATTCTACCTAACGATAGCACAGGTTGCTAAATTCATTGCCACTAACAAGTGTACCTAAGTTATCAGCAAAGAGTTGCCCTTCGCGCGCTTAACTTATTCGAAAATCCTAAGAAAGTCGATGCTAATGAACAATTCCACGATTGGTATTGGCTCGCTACGTAAACTGTCGCCTCAAACGGTCGCGACAGATCGAACGAATATTTCCATTGGCGCTCCCTGCCACCGAGATTATCGAGGCGCAGTGATCGATTATTCAAAAGTAGAAAATGTTAGAAAAAGCCGCGAACAGGTATCGTCTCGGTGGAGTCTGAAAAGTGGCGAGAAGTTGACAGTGGGCGATTATCGCGATCGATCGCGAGGGATCTACGCCCAGCATTATCGATCGATCCTTTTCGAGGACTGCTTTCGTTTTTATCATCGTATGCTTTTTCAACGCGGTCGTTACGAATTCGAATTGTTATAGAAAGATATTTAGACTGTTCCTCGAGCAACATCCCCGAACCAATTTCTTATTATCATTATTATCATGCTTGTTACATATACATAATTATCTATTTTTTTTTTCATCCCTTCTGAATCTCGGCGTGCCACGTTTTCAAGCTCGAACGGAAGGAAGAAGAAAAGGAGAAACACATTTTACAACCGACGACTACATCGCCGGTGATCACCACTAAATCTGATCGAACGATATTTGGTTATAAAATCCCCTTCGAATGGCTCCGGGAGGGTGGGCCACTTTGTGCCGCGGGCGAAAAAAAAGAAATCGGCGAAGCACTCGCGCTCAAGCAAAGAATAAACTTCGCTCTTTCTATTTTACCTTTCTTTTTTTTTTGCCTCTATTGAAATCCTCTCTCGCATTCGCACTCCCTTTTTCTCTATTATAGATCCTCACGCACTCGCTCTTATTTTTTTTTTCGCTATTTACAGAACACCTGCGTGAACCGTGTGTTGCTTAAATAACGTTCGTTAATCGCCTCCTCTATTACCACGTTTTACCTAAAATAATTATTTTAACTGTACCAACCGCGGCCGACACGCGGCGTACGATAACTCGAACTGTTCGAGACGAGTCCCACCGCGATGTCGACCCGCTTCCTCCCCCTTTTCGTCACTCAATTTGCTCCTCTATTGTTCTTCAGTGTCTCTATTTAGTAGACGGTGTGTGTATCCTGACTCTCTTTTTCGCGTTCGAACGTCCACTTTACCCTGCCGTGCACTGCCGCATTTTCATATTTTTTCCCCATTTTTTCCATTTTTTTTTTTTTTTTTGATAAACTATTCTGCTCCGGTTAGTCTCCCCTTCGTGTCTCGTGTCGTTCCGTTCCCTCGCGTCCGACGGGGGATCCGCAATGTTACTATGACAGTCTTGTTGCGTTGTCGATGCGTTGCTCTCTCGAACTGCGAGGCTTCGTCACGAATTATAAAGAGGGGGCTGGCCGGTACAGAGGGTTGCCCCTGATGGGAAGCACGTGGGCCTCGGAGTTGAACACCCATTCGTCCAGATTTATGAGGTCGTCGTCGCTGAACAGCAGGTAGAGGTACTGGAACAGACCAAAGTATAGATGTATTAATTATTTCCGGACGTACCATTCATTAATTTACTAAGGTAAATGTATTACTCCTATCAATATTCATGTAGCTTTAATCGGACGGATGTTATCGGTTCTCCCTTTAAAAATGAATAAAAGTGTTGGACTAAACCGTTAAAAATTTATGCTGTCAGAATTTCGTAAGTTTTGGTCTAAGAAATTATGAGACAGACATCTGACACGATAATAGTCAGTGTAGATATAGGAAATAATAAATATGTTACTCGATCCGTTGAAGTGAACAGTATAAATTTATTATACAATAAAATAACTTCTTAAGATTGAAAAACGAAGGTATAATTAATTTTTTAGTTAATAGGTCGATGATGGAATATAATTTTCCATATAATTTTGTCATGAATACTAAGTAGTGTTATATTAAAAAATTAATCTAATTGTAAAACTGGAACTTCCTAGTATTTCCTTTATTAATTTGCCAAATAGTGTTCTATTTTTGCATGTTAGACACTGTGTACAGTCGATCGTGATTACTTATATATGTAGATTATGGTAATAAAAAAAAACAAACAGAGGATCGAAGCTGAATAAAATCGTTTAACAAATTAAACGAGTGTAAAAACAGGGTAAATGAAACTAAATATTATTATTCTTGCGTAATTGTTGTTATGCTAGCAAAATCTGATGAAAATTTGACAGCATACATAATAGTAATCAGATATCATAATGTTTCGTCATTTTAAACAAGTAATTCAAGCTAAAAGTGGTTAGTACAATAATAATGTACTATTTCATGAGAAATTTTAGTAAATGTTATCAATAGAATCCTAATGCTTGCATTGGAACATCAGATATAAGTGGAGGGCCCCTGCATTAGACAGTCCCGTGTCCTGTCACAGTAGTATAGCACAGCTTTGATCAGCCATCACTACATATGTACACATTTCCAAATAGCCATTCTAAAATATCCAACATACTGAAATTTAATGAATGCTAAATTACTTTACTGAATGCTTTTCAACGATGTTCTCTGCCTATCAATTTCCTAATTAATTAGGCAAATTGTATACCTGAAAGTAATTGGAAAAAAGAATGTTGCTTGCATACTATATGTGTATCAATGGTACATAAGTAGTAAAGAATGTCGTCATTTATGTTCTTTGTTAACAATAAACATACCAGCACTTTACACATACCTATTCCTACCGTAACCTGTCAAATGATCGATTAGGAAATACTTAAAGGTCATATTTTTGCAAATTGGATAAAGGTAATATCAATTTAACATGAAAAACAATGCACGGAAGAATTTTGAGATAGTAATAAAGAAATGATATATTTTCATTTTTACTTTTAACATAAAAATAAAAAATAGTAAATAATAATTTTATTTTTTTATTCTTTCATTTTTTGCATGTTCAGAATTTAGCCCTTTACTAATTTCGGGGCACTTCATTTATGTTATTTATTTCTGCCAATAACTTTTTCGCTGATTGACTTGACATATTTGGGGATAAAACTTAGGAATAAAATAAAAGAGTACGAACAACATATAAAACTAAGTACAGAGTATTATAAGATCTGTTCACTTCGATGTTTGTCTTCTGATAAGTAATTTATAAAAGGGTGTATCGACCAGTTAAATGACCGGTTGCGGTAGATAAGGGAGACTGTATATGTTTCTCATCGAAAAATGAAACAAAAGGGACGATAAAAAAAGAAAAATTAATTAAAACGGATAATATGAGTATTGTCACAAAGTCAAATGGATGAAAGAAACAGAAATTAATGCAGAATTTTGAATCGAATTTTAAAACCGGCCATTTAACCCGTCGTAGTACGTTTAGTGCTAAAATGGAATCAAGAAATAACATTTACTAGGAACATACCCAATTTACTTAATAACGTGTTCAATACTAATTATCTTTAAACTTTATAAACAATAACACTCACGTATTTCTAATTTTTCGAAACAAACATGCTAACAAAGTTCTTCCACTTTATCTAGCTTTTTTTTATTATGTTTACAGACTTGAGACGAAGTAATTTGCAAGAACCACAGAGGCTTTAAAATATCCGGGTGATCTCGGCAAGAGGGAGGTTTAATGAGATTCCTCGAGGTTCCGTGGGATTCGGATAGCAATTAACTACGAGTTAATAAGTTAATTAACTTTTTAACGCACTGCCTGTTATGGGCCATAAGGATCGTGTACCTTCGTGTTCGCATTTCATTTTATAGTTGTTGCTCGATCGTCTTCCCCATGCAACATTACCAAAAGCTTCGTTATTCCGTGAGGAACTTAACGAGGCAGTTTCGCGTTCACCGTAATGCAACTTTAAACGGTACAGACTTCGTGAAGTCCGGGAGAAATATCTTGTCCAAGCTGTTGGCTTGGCGAGAGGTCAAATGAAAATTTGCGCGATGTGGATTGCTGACAGACCCGGGCGAAAATTATTTGAATTACAACGTAAAAAATAATATTTTATATAATAGATAGTTGTGCATTCTTACATGATTTTTAGTGTCAAATTATTTAGGTACAATGGCACCACTCTTTGTCATACCGTCGCGAGTGGAGTTTAACTACGCATTTCCTTTAACTACAAGGAGTTACATACACTTAGGCGAAAAGAAGAGACTTTTTAAGAAATTTTTTACCTATCAGTAATTTTGTTAATCAAAAATCGTAATATGCACTTGAAAGCTTATAATTGAAAGAATATTCTCCAAAGAAAAATTACGATAATTCGTCTTGTTCGCTGCGTAGCTGCTCTGTCTAAAATATCTCTTCTAGGTGTCACCCAAAAGAATAAAAGAAAAATGTCCCTTAAAGTATGTAAGAGCAACTAAGTAGTCCTTATCATGAGCTACTTTTTAAATTTTCATTTTTAAAACAATATGAGTGATTGATCTTCAAAACGCAATTTTTGAGAGAAATTTTATCAGTTATTTAATGGTTAAAAACAAATTGTGGCTGTTAAAAAAAAATCCATATGGCATACGCTACTTAGATATTGATGTGAGAAATAACCGTGCCAAGTTTCATGCAAATCGGTTCAGTAGTTTTTGAAATATCACTTGCACCGATTTGAAAAACGTAGTTTCAAGGAAACAGCGTTTACAGTTTAAGGTACAAGGTAAAGTCAGATAATTTTTTTTTGAATGTACAGAAAATCGATGCGTCGATTTCGAGACCATAAAATTGACCATCCTTTGATATTGTAGCTTCTGCGAATTCATTATTAGCTTTATTTCAAACAAGAGATACACGTATTTTCTAGCGAATGGACTGTTACAGATCGCGCATTATAAATTGGCTTCCCAGCAGCAGCTGAGTCGGCCGTACAAGCGATTCTTTTTGACTGTCGTCATCACAACATTTTGTCGCCATGTGATACTCTAATAGTCTAATAATAATAAGATGATAAGATTGCGCTGATGCAGCGCAGTTCTCACTGGAAAGTGAGAAGAGAAATAATCGAGTGGTTCTCTTACTGTGTCAAATTCGATCTGTATAAACAACGGGGGTGTGTTTCAACAATGCGTTACGGCATTCGGGTAGAACCCTCGTGGAGCGCACCTCTGACCGTCACGTCACACATTGATGATATATGAGATATATATACATGATATATGATAATATGAGATTGTAATATAATCCGTAACAGCTACAGTTGGAGTGTGCAGATCAGTTTTTCTTATTGAAAAATCAACTGGAGATCTACTATCGGCTACTGTATACTAACATCCGCCGCAAGGAACCGCGTAGGCAATGCTTCCCACGGTCTTATCACACGAACCGGAGTAAAATTATGTGTGACTTTTATTGATTGATTAATGCATAATAAAGTATAGGTTTGCTGATCAACCGTACGTGGATGATGAAAGAAAAGCCCTCAGCTGTTTGAATTTTTATGTTTTCCGACGTAGGTACATATGCGATGCCGTAGTTTGCCGTGTGTGCGGATTAAAGAATATATGAGAGGATGGGCACGAAAACAATCCTTCTTTTTAAACGACTTGTTTTACTAGAAAATTCAAGAGTGTGAGAAAGAATGAGAAAATTCAAATGTTCGCCACTCCTTCACAAATTAATATTTTTTCCAAATCTTGGGCCCTTCTCTAGTATTTAGTGTATAGATTATAAAACTTGTTGTCTCTTTGTTCTAGGTCCAACGGTGTGGACGTGGAAAATTCCGCCGTGGAATGACTCAAATGGAAAATACCTACGTGTTGTCCGACTATTGTGTCGCCATTTTTTGTTGAAAAATTCTGAAAAAAGTGTTTTATAAGAACCTCATGTTGCATTTTTAATAAAGTTCATGAATTTCGTTAAAACAACCTCCAAAGTTATTCTATTATTTTTGGCCTGACATCATGGCGTTAGTACGTCTTAAGAAGAAGGCCCAATGGCAACGCTTTCGCGACATATCGCTAGCTGATTTGTCCGAGCGATAAAATGCAGCGTAAGCTGTTTCGTCGCGGACCCACTCTGGACCTCTCCGAGGGCGCGAGGCTGCGACACTCTGTGACGGTAAATTGTGAGGTGCGTGTCGTTGGGCCCGCGAAGTGTTTCATTGGGATAGAGTTTCCTGGTTCCATTTGTAATTGTGAGGGAAAAGGACTCAACCAATTCTTAATTTAATTTGAAGCGTTATATTAACTTTTCGCATTAGTTTTATTTTATTTTCAATATCATAATCATGTGTGCCTGTGCGTGTATTACTCCATTTTCTGATCTCGGTTCATCAGCGACAAAGGGAGAAAAGCGAGAAAGGAAATTGAGATAATACGGATAGATTGTTTGTGATTATCTGGTGAGTTATATTACTGTTTTTTCTCTGCTGTTATTTTTCGTCCTTAGAACAGAAACGAGTGGCAACAATTTCTGACAGCCAAATTCCTTTTGTATAATTTTCTTATGTAAAACATTTAATTCACCTTTTTCTATCTTTCTCTGCTTCTTCCTAAATTTAAACATGAAAAGTGTGTTCTATCAGATAATTTGATTTATTTGTTCTTGGGGTCAATTATGTAAAAAATAATTGAAGTGGCATCATGTCTTGTAAAAAATGGTAAGTATGCAATTTTTGGAGTCATTTTAAAATTTATTTTATATGCTGAAAAAATCTCATTAAATTGGCAACTATAGGCTCTGGAAGGAAAATTTCATAGCTTTCCAAGACACTCGTGAAAAATTTTCTACGATCATGCGTTCGCAAGTTATAGGCGTTCAAAGTGGAAAGTACCTTTTTTGCTTTGATCGCGGATAACTCGTTCAATAAAACTCGTACAACGAACCAAAAAAAGACACAATTAAAGAGAAATGTTTGCTCTACAAGAGCCTTCATTCGATTTTCCTGAATAAAATTTTTTGGCCCGTGTCGCGTCCAGCGACTTAGAAGCCAGTAATAACACTGCCCAATAACATTTAACTTTTTTCTGTTCTGTAACATTGAATATTCGTTTCTTATAGATTTTTGTGCGCTGAAAACGAAGCCGCAAACCGTTTGCCGCCATCATCCTCAGTTTTCGAGAAATTCGATTTCGAAAAAAAATGCAAATCTTCAACTTTGAACATCTTTTGTGTTCAAACAGTAATAGTTATTCGGTTGCTTGTTCCGTCGAATTATTCTATGAACCCTCGCGAACACAACGATGTAAGTTATTATTAAATTATAAATATATAAATATGTTTAAACAACGATCCAACGGGGAAAGGACATCCGAAATGCACCAATTTTTGCAGATACCTATACTATTATATAAAGCTTGCAAAATACCCCCGCGCTTCGCTAATTAGGGCAAAATCCTAAAATTAGTTTTTTGGCATTTACGTGGGTAATCTTTATTGAGTAAGAACCAAGTTGATTCGTGGGCACCCACTAAGGAAGGATTTTTGGAAATTCCATCCCCAAAAGAGGGAAAAGTGGTAAAAATATTTTTTCGGACTCTCTATTCCCTAATGTCTCTTAGGTCCGATTAGATAACTACTTGGTTCTTACTCATAAATATATTATTACCCACATATAAATGCCAAAAAACTGATTTCAAAATTTTGCCCTAATCAACCCCCAAGGGGGGGGGGGGTGAAAACGGGTGAAATGTGTATTCATGGAATCCTCAATATCTCATAGGCCCGAAGCGAAGCGCGGCGGGGGTAGGGTAGACCAACCAGTCTACTAATTGACCGCGCATACCAGTGAGTGACCCATTAGGCAAAGAAATGTCAATTATAAATTTAAAAATATTATATGTCTATAAATCATATTTTTAATCATATTAAATCATATTTTTAGTTACGCGTATTAAGCAAACATTAATAAGTACAATTCTTATTAAAAGTATGCGGCCATTTACTAAGCTTCTACACGTTTTGCATTTTATAATCGATTTTTTAAAAATTACGATAAGAATAAGTAATTAGTGTTTATAGAAAATTCAAGAAAAATAAATTTAAGTACAATTTCAACAATTGTTTTGTTGTTATACATAAATATATTCAAGTATTAATCTCAAAGGTCCATAAATTCAACAATTCGGTCATTCACTGGTTGGTTTACCCTAATTTGCTAGTTTCTTTCTATATATATATAAAAAAAACTAAGGGTCTGGGAGAAAATCTGACGACTCCACGCGATGTAGCAGACATTCTGTCTCCGGAAACCATCAACAGAAGTGGTAAAACATTTTTTGCTTTTGATACAGAAATTAAAGAGTTTGGCAACCCGTGCGACGCCGACAGTGGTATCATGTAGGTAGCCGATAAGGCACCGCGATAAGAAGTGATTGAGCCGAGAATCCACGGACGGCAGCAGCGAGCAGGAAAACATTCATCATAGGAGGTAACGATCAGTCGATACCTTTGCATGTCTACTCTCCTGGTCATCGCTACAAATTTAGTCCTCCTAATTATTACCCCTAGCTAGATAAACTAAAATTAGGAATCATCAGGGACACACATATGCATTTTATAGATACATCAAAGGGAACATACATACGCAACGGTTTAATAATTAATTATTTCCAGCAGAGTATATTAACAAGTCCACCCTTGGGAGTACTCATTCCTGGAATATTAAAAGCGGAAGCGCTACATTGCGCTAAAACCCTCAATGCTTTAAAATCGTATATTTCACATTTTAGTTACACTTCGGTCTTACGACTTCTGTCGAACTTCGCAATTATTGAGAAGTAATAGCGTGTGTGTTTCTCCAGTTTCCCAGGCACGAACTGTGGACACTCCTTTGGCAGACAGCAAAAATCGAATATAACGGAAAAGTTTTGATCTGCTATAATAGGTAAGTTGTCTTTATTAATATAACTAGTTTATAGCACCCGGCGTTGCGCGAGCTTGTTAAGTTGAAGTTAGACGGCGACGCGGCGAGTCAGCGAGTCGACGTGTCTCGCGCCAAATTCGTCGAGCCACGCGCCGTCTACCTTCGCATTTATGTGCACGTATCTCTGCATCCATAGTATAACATCAAGTCCCCGGTAGGCGTCTATATGTTTGTTCATGCAAATCTCGAGAACCATTGGACGGATTGTGATGCGGTTTTCACCGTTTTATAGAGCGTTTCTCGACGAAGGTTAGTGTACGAAACACTAATCTATTACAAAATGATTGCGACCAGTAGCGATTTCAGTGAAGCGTTCCTCGAGAATGTTCAAGATTAATCGGAACAGACAGACAGATGCCTACAGAGGATTTGATGTTATAGATACTATGCAGAGATACATGCATATAACAAGCCCGGGCAACGCCGGGTACTTTAAGCTAGTTTTATACTATGTAGAGATTAGGAAAACGGGATAGTTCGTAAGAAAATTGCAACAGGTGCAAATAATTGACAATAATCGAATGTAACCAGGAACATATTTCACCGTCAATATTGTTTAGCGGTAATAAAAAAATTTTTAGAAGGAATCAAAATTAAGTTTCCGTCATCGATTATTCGTAACGAAAACTACATTCCTGTCGTCGATAATGGTGACTGGTGGCCAAAAGAATTTTGAAAAATATATATTATAGCCATGCATTTCTCAGAAACAAAAGTCCTCGCAATGCTCATTGTCTGTTCGGGCAATAGCGCTACCTCTGCATGTAACCATAGCCTAACTGTTGCGTCAGCGTTGGTGTACCGCGCATTTCTTCCTTCACCTCTCTCTCTGTTTCTTCTCTATTCATTTGACCAGAGTACTGCCTAAAGGCCTGGACACACTTACCAGTTGAGTGACGACACAGTACCGGCATGCCAGTGGTAAGAAGAGGGGCGTAAAGGATCTCTTCTTCTCACCTCTGGCAAGCCGGCACTCGTCACGAAACTGATAAGTGTGTTTAGACCTTTATCAGCACCAATTTAGTTCTTCTCTCCGCTGTCAGATGTTAATGTCTCTCCCCACCCTCTACATTACCACGTGTTTTCTCTTTCTCCTGTACTTTGATACTGGCCTCCAGCTCTACCATTCACTTTTTCCATTTAAAAATCATATATGTATAAGTTGCCAGCGACGAGACGCTGCAATACTGACCTAACCATACTTCGTGAACAAAAGCAGCAGAGACTAAAATAGGGTACAAGGGAATTCAAATAATCGAATTTCAGATGGATAGAAAGGACTGTGAATCCGTATGGTACGGAACCGTGGAGCGTACAGGGTTCCAAAATGCTCTGCCGACTTCCGCTAGGTCAGAGGAGAACGGGACCTGGGACCAGGAAGAAGAAATGGAAAACCAACATGGCAGAAATCTAGAAAACGACGAGGGAAAAAAGCTGACAATAAAAATTGGATTCTGGAATGTAGCTGGGCTATCAAAGAAAGATGGACAATTCTGGGAATTTGTAGACCAGTTGGATATAATTGGATTAACGGAGACATGGGTGAACGAAAAACAGTGGGAGGAACTAAAAGACGCGCTACCGAAAACATTTAAGTGGAAATGCCAGTATGCAGTGAGAGAGAAGACCAGAGGACGATCACCTGGCGGTATAATCACAGGTATCAAGAATTGGATAAATGAAGAAGAGACGGTAGAAGGAACAAAGAACATATGTGAGAGAAACATTATAATTGAGAAACAGAAATGGAGGATAATAACAGTATACAGTCAAAACATGAAAGAAACGAGAGATTATCTACAAAGGATAACGAAAGGGTCTGGAGGAGAAAAGCTAGTTATCGGTGGGGATTTTAATGCGAGGTCCAGCCCCAAAAAAGACGAAACTGAAACATGTAGAAGAAGATCAAAAGATACGCGCAGAAACGCAGAAGGAAAAATTTTGATAGAAATGGCAAAAGAGAATGAATGGGAAATCCTGAATGGAAATACAGAAGGAGACGAGGAAGGTGAATTCACGTTCATAGGAACGAAAGGAAATTCAGGAGGCGAGCAAGGTGACATCGCGAAAGGAAAATCAGTAATCGACTACGTAATGATTAACCGAAAAGTAAGGCTGAGAGTCAAAAAATTTACTATAGAAAACAGATCGGGATCAGATCATCTACCTATGGTAGTAGAATTATACAAACATGCAGCTCCTGAGAATCAAAAAGCAGAAGAAGAAGAAGAGAAAAGGAAGAATCAAGAGGAGAAGAACAGAATTGATTTTGAAGAAATGGAAGTAAATGAAATGATAGATGATCCAACCCAAAAAATCATGATAGCAAGAAACAAAATAGGAGAGAGTAGTCAAGAAGAAAATATACGGAGACGAAGGAAGAAATACAGTCGCTGACGAACGGAAACGAAATAGGGTTGTATATGAACACAGAAACAGCAAGGAAGAAAAAGGATTAATCCCAGAAACGCAAGCAGGGTCTAGAAGTAGAAGGAGTGCAACGGAGTACGTGCTGAATATCGCGAGCAGGGAGTTACAAGTAAAAGGAAGCACATTACACGCATATTTTGCAAATTTGAAAGCATCCTTCGACAACGTGAAAAGAAAAAAATTAAGCCAGATGATGGAGGAAAAAGGAATAAGCGGACGGATTAAGCATTATCTATATTAAAGGAATAAGCATGGCGGATTTAGAAGAGTATATGAAGGAAGAGCAATCAGGAGTAGTAGGAATAGGAAACCAAAAAAAATGGACCGTTGCATATAGGGATGGCATTGGCCTAGTAGCAAAGACCGAAATGGAATTAAAGGAAATGATAGATAGGCTGAAGAACTACCCTAGTAGCACAAAATATTGGTTAAATATTTTTCCCAAATATTAAAAAAATATTTTTTTAGCCACACTTTTTAATATGAAAAAAATATTGATTCCAAATATTATATACACATACTGAAAATGTGAAATAAGGGTTTAGAAAATATGAAACATTTGGAAACAAATGTTTTCTTTCTATCGTTCAATAAATATTTACTTTATATTTGAAAAATAATGTTTTTTTCATAATATAAAATGAATATTTCCCGAACATTTGGAAAAAATGTTTTGTTTCAAACAGTAAATAAATATTTACTTTATATTTGAAAAAGGAATATTTTTTTCATAATATAAAATGAATATTTCCAGCATATTTGGAAAATATATTTGCTTCTTAATCTAGAATAAATATTGTATGTATGTTTAAATATCAAAAAGAGATTGAACCTCTTTTTAATATTGGATGTATGTGCATCGAATATTTTGTGCTACTAGGGTATCTACAGGAAAAAGACATCATACTAAATGAGGAAAAGTCAAAAGCAGTAGTGTTGAAGGACAGAGTAAGGAAAAGGAAAAGGAAAACGAATGAAAATGTGGGGAAGAAGAAATAGAAGTTAAATAATTAGAATACCTAGGGTAGGGGAGACTGGGGCTTAGTTGATACAAGGGTAGGTTGATACAAACGAATTATCTCGACACCGTATACATATATGTAGCTCCATTTGAGCGAGGTATGTGAAGTTTGTTGCTCAATTCTTTACTACAATCCAGTGTACGTTTGTGTACCTTAAGGTTAACAGTCGTTTCTTAACTGTTTTCGTTTATATAGAGAAAAAGTAAATAGTTTTGATACATCCAAATTGATCGTTCAAATAACATTTTTTCATTCATTTTGTATGTATTTTCTAAAGTTTTCGCTTACTATATATTAAAGAGGAATGACCAAACAATATTTTGGCATGTTTGTTATTAAGAAATTAATTCAAATAAAATTTAAAAAATAGGAAACAGAATAATGTACAACTAGCCTCGGTCTCCCCTACCATTTCGAAAAAAAAAATGGAGGACCAAAGGAACGCGATTTACCAATGATCGCGATGAGACAAACTTGGGGATTAAGAGAAAGAAAATTTAGCAATAACTTGGAGAGCGGAATGATATTTTTTAATAGTCTAGTTAAGGAACGTTGTTTAGTTGACGAACATAATATGAATTACGCAATTGTATTGTATAACACACAGATATATATACAATGTACAACCCCTTTGTTAAGGAAATTCTGCATTCTTGCGCCAGCTCTCAGGCCCACTGATAATTAGGCAAATGACAACGGCACGCTGACTCATGTGGAGCGTCGATCACTGCCCCTTCCATCAACTTGCGGTTGATGGAAGAAGGACGCTCTTCCTTTCAAACAATCTTTGCTGATTTACTGGATCTCAGACGCTCTCTGCTCGCGACACGCACCTTGCTTGCACCTTTACATTCGAACCTGCCTCGAATTCATCTCTACGCTTCGCGACTTTGCGTCGCCAGGTAATAATTGCTACGCTTGAGCTTAATACTAGTTTCTAATCGCGGCCTGTTTTGTGTAATAATTATGCATACCTGTTTGTGTAAAGTAACTGTTAATTTATTGTGCTTGACCTTGTAAATACACTCAAATAGTAACTGTAACTTCGTTCGTGATCGCTTAACTATAACTGTCTATTGTGCTCCTTCATACGCTTATCGCCTCCTCGCACCGATCCGTTAAAACACTTTGTAACAGCCTTTCTAAAGCTGAAAGGCAAAGCAATAAACGTTTACTACTATAACCCTTTAAACTGTTGGAATGATGTACATTGTATATTTATATGTAGTTTGGTTGATTATTCTGCATGCGGCGCTGTTGCTATTTTCTGCTTGTTTTTATGTTCGTGGGCTCCGTGCCTGACTTTACTTCATAGAGCGCCATGACGTGCGAAGTTGTGTTGACCACATAGAGCTTTTTTATTTATATTGTAATCTTAGTTTAGTTTTACGTCTTTTTCATTCTATGTATTTTTATTAAAGCAATATATATGTACTCTGTAGTGATAGTTTTATTCCCAATATAAACCCAACAATAAAGTACTTATATACAAAAGAAAACGGGATGGTCGGATAAATTCAATGTTCATACTACTTGCTTCGGTACTCACAATACATGCATTTATGTATTTATTTACTTCAACCGGTAATTCTCTATACAAATTATATTTAAATGACGCTACTGAACTGGCAAAGAAACCCACACAACGATTGTACAGAATTACAAAAATCACAAACTTCAGATTCATTTTTGAAAATGTCCCGACTCAATTTGCTACATGGAAGAGTAAAGAGAGACGTAATATTCGATTTTTCTTTAAATCAGTTTACCAGGGGTGCATAAAAATTGCGACACACTCTTCGCTCGGAAATTACGGTATAGACTTTACATTGCCCTTTTATGGGGAAATAATGGTATGCCCACTGAGCCGTTCCCTACCTTCAGAGTCTCGGCGAAGAAGTAGCTTTGCTGAACGTCGTCCTGTGGCGGATCAACCATGTAAACATTGTGAAGTCCAGTGAAGCCCCCAGGAACACGACAGTATTTCTCCAATGCCTGGACCGCCTCCCAGCCCCACTCGCGGTATTTCGGGTCTTTTGTCAGCCGCCACATCACGAAGTACGATTCGAAGGTCTGAAAGGGAAATGTTTTACCTCAGAATTTGGCGTGCGCCCTTGTAAGGTTTGCCAGGCGAGTGACGTGAAAAAGGACGGATTGAATATTTTAGCTTCCATTACTGGCCGGGAAAACAACCGGGAATACCGCTCGAACGTTCCTTTCTAACTCGTTTCAACGTTTGTTTGTTTTCCTTCTGTCTGCTTTTTAGCTTGCGACAGTTCAGACAATAGTGCGGGAATTCATTGAATGAAAAGATTAGACGAAATGAAATGAGGCTATATTGATAAAAACCCATTGAAGAGATAAATTGGAAATAATTAGTAAAATGTGTACGCTACAAAAAAAAACACGCTTTTATTTAATTTTCAACACACTAAGGGTTTATAACGTTTAAATCGATCGAATTTAGTAAAAACATGTCCACATGATACTAGTAAATTTCATACTTAGTCTTTAAATCAGTATGTTGCTAAATTTTATATTTATGACAATCCAAATTGCCAAAGCCTGCAGTAGGTATTATAAGATAGTCGAAATCTTTAAAATGGCCACAGCAAAGGAGTGACGAAGAATAAAGGACAAAATAGACGTTATATTACGTTCTTGTTTATGAATTTAATTGACATATGTCTTTACACTTGAATGAGTCGAGAAACTTACTTCTGGTCGGAGGATATAATATTTTTCGCCGTTCTTTAAGCTCTTCGCTTCGTTACCCTCCATAAAGTGGAAAGCTTCTGGGCCGAGTTTCGTGTAGCTTCGATCGTAGGATTCGTGGCACGTGTTTGTTAGGCCAGCGGCTATCGTCATGTATCTTTCAGACAATTCGTTCTCCGAAGTTTTGGCGCCCAACGCGAACATACCGCCTGAAAAGAAATATGCACTGATTCGTTTCATACCTTTTGAGGAACGGTACAAAGGAATCTTAAAATATCACCAGTGACAAATGTTTAGACATCCAGAAGCATCCCTTTACTTAATTAAAACGTCTCCAGTTCTCACTATATTGAAATGTACTGTCAAATTGTACTCACAAAGGAGGACAATAATTTAACCCTTTCATGGTAGATACTGGGTCCATTTAGACCCATCCTAAATAATGAAACTGTACGTGTTACTTATTATTAATATCACTTATTGAAAAGCATAAAAATGTAAATTTACAAGATTAGATTCCAATATAGAAGCTTAGTTGAAGGTGTGTGTGAATGAAATTATGGGCAAAAATAGATGCCCCGATGTTAAATGCAAGTGTTAAATGTTAAATACAAAATTTCTATTTCTTCTGTCCAAGTCAGGAAACAATAATTTCCAGTGTTTCTAGTAGAATTTTCTAATATACAGTGCTGGGTTTACCAATAAGCAAAATAAACACGTACTTATGGCATCGGGAGAAAGGGGCACCATAGAAATTTTCTGAATTTTAAAATCTAACTTTTGTCACAAACATTTTTCAGTCAAATTATCAGAAATACTTAAGAAACCAGTAATTGCGTTGAAGTGACCACCCTGAATAAGGGGGCCTCAAAATCTTTTAAGTGCTTAGGGCCTCTAAAGGTTTTAATTCGGCCCTGCTCCTATACTCGTGCTGGTTTAATTCAGGATACCGTCATCGACCAACACAAGGATATTGAAGTAACCTCGTGGGTCACAAAAAAAGCACGTAATAAAAACATGGAGTTTGAGGAGAATACTACGCGAATAAGGGAAGTACTGTAAGGGGGTCAGCTTGTTTTAAAACTCACCAGCGAAACACGCCAGATGACCCATTTTATGTTCCGGCCTGTCGTACTTCATGTCCGACACGTAGAGCAGCTTGCCTGGTGACGTCTTGATCATGTGTTGATCTATCGCCGCGATCGCTTCGTCGTACATTTGACGGGCCTCGACGTCCTCCTTGCCGGACTGAATCCAGGCCTTCAGCAGGTATTCATAGAAGCTGTCGCCGAGACCTCCCAACGACATGTGATCTGCATTCGACAAGGGTAAGGCTTTTGTGAATTGATTTGTTACAGAGAAGTGGTGTGATCTGATATAAAATAATAAATGAATTCTCGGTGGATAAGAAAAGATAGATAAAACATTTTTTAGTTTGATTAAGGGTGGTTATTGGTGATTGAAATTAGAAACAATTAGCTTGGTTGTTAAAAATTAAGTTGAGAACCGACTTATCACTAATAATCAGCTGAAGTTCATATATTTTAAGGCATCTGAAGCTATAACTATAAAAGTATTCCTGGAACAGTAACTATTTACAAAATAGTGATTTACTAGTAAATGAAAAATTCTCGTGCACGTTTCTTTTTCTGCCAGAAATCACGACGGTAAAGAGTTATTCAGAACGAACTGAATTTACATCGGTACATGAAGACTCTATCCTTCACTTTTGTGCCACATGTTAAATGCCTCCAATATCTTATATGCGGAGTGTAAAATTAAGAGTTCGATAAAAGTTAATATCTGTGAAACTAACCAAGTAATGAACTTTTGGTTTTATACGGACTGTTTGGTCGGGAGGGATATTTCATCGAATAAAATATATACATAAGTCAATGTTCTTCGACATGCAAGTACATATATGTAGATACCAATCATATTAAGTTCAACTTGCTTTTTTTTAATGTTAAAATGAGCTTTCAATTCAATTGCTTGATAAGGTCACATGAAAATAATGTATAACAATAAAATAATAGGTAAATGGAATAAAAAATTTATCTTCCGTTCACCCTGAATTTTATTATTTTTCAGTTATTCTAATTCTGACCATATCTAGTATACTCAAACACATTAATAATTTATATATTTTCTTCATTTCAGGCTATCGAAAACATGTCGATTTGTAAAAATTTTTTTGACAAAGTATATGTATAAGCTTATATGTTTGAAATTATTATATACGTTTTTATAAAAAAATGTATGTATATTAAAAAGAATATGTATGAATAAGACTAACAAGTTTCCAACTGATATCTTAAATAGTTTTTATCTTATAAAATACCAAAGATGCTCGTTCTTTTCTCGTATTTGCGCTGCGAGTAGATTATAAATAAAACGGGCAAGTAGAAGCGCCCAATATACAGTCAGTCATATGCCTATAACACTTTGCGTTGCAGATGCGTCTAGCCGGGTTCTAATATTGAATACTGTATTTAAAGTTTCTTATTTTAAAAAATTCATTGCTTTCATTTCGACATAAAAATTGAATGGCTAAAGCGTATTCCTCACTATTTTTCATTTGTGAGTTAGCTGTGCTTTTAACAGCGCATGGCCGTTTCACTCATCAAGAAATAGACTACAAATGTAGGTACATGTTTGAGTAAAACTTTCATATTTAAAAATGACACGACCTACGTTTCGCATTTCATATTTCAAATGACCTGGGCGCTTCTCCCTAGAAAAAATTATATCCCCGAGATCAAACGGACCTTGAGTAACAAAAATTCCATATCTCGTTTCATTTTAAATGTACGTATCACTGTATAATACAAAAACTAAAAATATGTGGGATATGAAAGTCAGAGAAATCTAATATTCGAGAGGTAACTGGCGCAATTGTATATATTCTAATATATTTAAACAAAGCCTCTCGTGGTTTGTTAATTCTGGCGTTACAACTCTAAGAAATAATTCAGTGAAGGTTGATAACAACCCTCGAGGTAGAATCGACTAATACTTATTAATACTTTACCTCAAGAAATAAAAAACACTATTCGTTGACCTATACTGGACCTTGTACAATTTAAGTTTCGCGACGATTCACGAAATCTCTTGAACTTCTACTGCAAAAGCACTACTGAATTTATTCCATAGCAGTCAGTGGAAGATGCACGCAATAATTGGCGTCTAAATTACAGATGAAATTCGTCGAAAACGAGATTTCACCGTCATTATTTCGTTATGTCGCGCTTCGTTGAATCTGATTTATCTCCTCCCTATGCATGTTCATCGGAACCGCGTCTTTGTCGTGCAATCGGATTCAATTTCTGGTTCAGTGGCGAGCTACGGTCGACCAGGGGAGATGGAAAACGAAAGTACTCGACGTTTGTCGCAGCGAGGGGATAGCTGTGTCGCGAAAGTAAAACCGCTCGAGTTCTTCCCTCTTTGCACCGCTTGCTCTCAGACGAAGTTGTCGGGGGAGTCCTCTTCTCGGTACAAAAACCTCACTGATATCCACGGAGAATTGCAACCCCTCGCTGTCCTCCCTGCTCCTGAATACCTGTAGAGCCGCTCGCGAGTTAAGTGGTCGAGCATTTTGCTGCTCGTCATAATGAAGCATCACTTCGATTCGCTGGCGTGTACTCACCCAGCGATATCCATGAACACGGACGATAGTCCTTTGTTCTTCAGGTCGACGTTATTAATCACGATTGCCCTTTCAACGCTGAAAGCGCGAATTCTAAATGGCAATATCTTTGTATCAAATTCTGGTTGAAAGTGCTCCGAGGTTTTCACTTTAAGGGTACTACATAAGCAGTCATATTTGTCGAAACCGAAGCATTTCTTTTTCAATCAAGGGGTTAGGCCACCTTAGGAGCCCGGATATCATATGTGAGTTTCAGAATTTTTTTTGGGCGAAATTAGAAAATAAACAAAAAAGATATAAGGGTTTTAATTTACATGCATTATGGTATTTAAAAAAAATTGTATCTATTTTTTTAAACAAAATGGCGTTGTTTGTGCTTTTCCATTCTTACAGTTTTTGAAAAGACAATCTTCACGCCTAGCAGTAAAACTCCCGTATATTTTAACGTAGGATAAAAAACAGAAAATTGCTATTATTTACATGACATTTACTACAGAAGTACAGAAGTATAGAAATAATTTTTAAATTCATAGTGTCTTAAAAAAAATCGTTTAATTTGATGCTGTTTTGAGCGTCTCAGGATGGCGTAACCCCTTAATTACAAATAAATAAATTGGAGGTGAGACTTGTCCTCTGAGAAAAAGTTTATTAACATCATAATTTTTAAAAAAGCATGTTTGTTTAGTCAAAAATATTCATTATATAGGTATGATGCTACAAATGGATCAGTAAATGGGCTTTTTAAAAAAGTTTCTTTTGTTTTGCAGTGATAACTCAAAAACGGAGGTTCTAATCAATTGAAATCAAATTCGAGCATGGTCACAAATGTGTAGTTTCGGCCTGAACTTAAATTGGAGTTAATAAAAACATTTATTCTTTACGAAAAGAAACTGAAACCTCATCTTTGTCTAACGAAAAACGCACTTTTTTTTAATAATCGCTCTTTCGTAGCTGTCATTTTCGTAATTTTCTTCTCTTATAGGTTCCGTGCAGAACCAGAGGTATTCTGAAGTAGAATTTACGAGCAGGCCACTGAATTTCGTTTTGTCAAAATCGCTGCAAAACAAAAGAAACTTCTTCAAAAACCCTCTTTAATGGTCCATCTATAGCAATGTTAATAAACATTGTGTCCAAGAACAAGTCTCAGTTCCTCTTTATTTCTTCGTAATTAATTGCAAAAGAAATTCTTCATTTTCGACAAAAACGACTGCCTACTTAGTATCCTTAAATAAACAAAACTTTATCTTTATATAAACGCTTTCCTTGGTTCATCGCGGTTGATTTCTACAAAAGTGAATTTAACCTACACCAAACACAACTTTTTCACAGAAGTTTCCTCGATTTCCAATATTTTCCAACCGCAAAATTCTTCACCGATCGTGTCTACTTTGCGTTCCCCTACCACTTCCCCTTCGCTTATCAAAATTCGAACGATCATCCAGGTAATTAGTTTCCCGAGGGATCTGAAACGGTTGACCAGAGCCAGGAGCAGCCTGCGATACTCGAGGTTTCTCAAAGGTAGCATAAATTCAGGATGACTCGGAGGGTGACGGTCGCCGTGGCGAGCTAGGGGATAAAAAAGGGGGCGCGCGAGGCAAGACGGCGCGAGAAGGATAGACGATCGGTTCCAGGAGGATGATAAATATTCGAGGGTATCGTCATACGCGCAACGGGGAAATACGGGAGGTGCGCGAAGTCGGCGTAGCACCGAGAGAAAAAGAGAATTTAGCACCTGAGGGGATGCGCGGCATGATAAATGCGATATTCGGGACCGTGCAAAGAGATCTCGGCAGCGGCGTCTTCTCGAAAGGCGGCGGAAGCACAAAAGGAAGCCGAAGGGGGACCGTGAAACGGGAGCAGCATCCCTTTTCCTCCTTCTCCTACCTCCCCCTCCCCCTTTCGGCTCCGCTGTCGCGTCGAAACTATTCTCACCGATATAATTGATAGCCGTCAGATTAAAAATCTATTTTGCCCCGAAATTCACCGGGCGCGACAAGATTTATTAAATGAAATTACTGTAATAAAGCATGGGCCGGCTACATTTACATGCGACTCTTTTGTTTTTTGTACTCTCTCTCTCTCTCTCTCTCTCTCTCTCTCTCTCTCTCTCTCTCTCTCTCTTTCCCACTCGTTGCCCCTGCATCGCATAAATGTTTCTCAACTTGTAACGAGCGCGTGTTTTTCTTGATCTTTTTTATCTACTTTGATTTTGTGATTTGACCGGTCGCTTGCGGGATGAATGATTTCATCGAAAACGACACTCGCTGCTCTTATTCGGCTGCGGCTAAGCGTTTGCGCGCGGTTTTTTGAAAGTCAGGTTTTATTCAGCGAGCTCGAAATTTATGAGGCCCTGTCGCATATCTACTGTGAGATAATTGAATCGATAATTTCGAAAGAAGGCTAGGTCCTCAAAAACTAATTTTACTGGAAGTGAAACAAGAGTTTAATGTTCATGCAATTAATGTTAGAGTAATCAAACTCGGTTGTGTTATTCTTCGATTAGGTATCTCGTGTTCAGTGAAATTTCATTGATTTTATTCCATTTTTGAAATTTTTTTTAGGGCGAGGGGTCCGAGAACGTCAATTATTGTGATTGGATTTAGCGTGAGTAAAGATTTCAGTATTTCAAAGTTCACTGAGGAAGTTTTAGTGTAGAATTGATAAAACATTTGCAGTTTTGTCTCCAAGCACACCTTTGCAGTACTTTGAGACCCTGGGTTGAGTATAAATGTGATGAAATCAGTGTGTCTCTATAACAACAATCGCATTTGGCAAGTTTTACTGTCAGAGACACAGTATTTGTGAGATTTTAACTCACCACTCTCCTCAATAAATTTTTCTGTTTCATTCTGGTCCATCAAACCGAAGCTACATATGTATAAAGTAAAACGCCGTTTCTTTTTTCTGTTTGAAATTACCTGAATGATAAATATCATTCACACTAGCGGACGATGAAGTTTGCGCGGCGTGACGGTCGATTATGCATAATTCCCATATTTATTATTAAAAAGTAATAAAAAAAATAACTGCAACTTCACCAAAGACGAATAAAACCGTGGACCAAATTTCAGATGAATCAAATCGCTACTTTCTTCAAAAAGAATTCCCAAATTTTTCTATCTTTTTAGCTAAAAAAAAAATAGGATCTACTTTGACCCACGTTCTCAAGATTCTCGACGAACTCTTCAGTTCGTGTAAACTGACTTATGTCGGCAAGTGTTTGTATTGGAAACGTCGGCCTGCCGAGGGTTAAGCGGATCTGAGGTTCATCGCAATACGTCTGCAAGGTACTACACAGTGCCTATAACGAAAGAATCAATGCAGCAGCTGTAACGAGCAACTTACGTTGTCCCCATTTGCCTGTCTTCGGATGAATGTAATTCGGATACAGCCCCTTCGGTTTCTCCAAGTTCTTCAGCACCTTCCTCACGTTCTCGACCTTGCTCTTGAACACTGGATTGCCGGTGATGTCACTGAGGTAGTTGAATTCTAGGTGCATCGTGCCGATTTCGGAGAGGATGCTGCACCCGTTGCTCGCCCAGCCGTAATTCTTGCTCCCCTGGAAATTCGAATGAAGTTTCGCTTGGATCAGTGCACGAAGACGTTTCATTCGCGGATAAGTTCGCGGCGATGCCGAGCACGAGCGGATCGGACGGAACCAATTAAATGAAATAACATCGACGGGGTAACACTGTTTATATTATAGACGGACTTCATCTACTCTTCGCTGGCAAGACAAATATTAACCCTCGTCGTTAGAATTACTGGTACGGCCGAGGTAATAAAGAAAATTTCCCGCCTCTGCGCGAATGTAGATTGGACCTGTCTGAAAACTCGAGTGGGAATCTTTCAATTCTGGTAGGGTTTCGGTGGGAAAATCGGGGGCTGCGAAATAATCTTTCTTATTAGGGAAGATCGATAGTAGGAGACCTGAATAATTCCATAGTCATGCATAGTGTAGTTTTCAAGGGATATGTATGCCTCTGCTCTTTGGATTCTGTTAAAGTTACGAAGATCTTCAAGTTCCGTTTGATTTGAATTTATTGCAGGAGGGATTCGAAATGATTTTTAAAGTCATCGAGTTGCCTTGTTTTGTAATTTTCTTTTAGCGGCGTGGGAGATTAGAAGTTAAAAGAATATTAGCCCCTCGTTGACATTCTGGGTGTGAGCTCACATAAACTTATTGTGACGCTCTGTACCTTCTACATGCAACATAAATACCTTTTTTTCAAAGTCGACGTACAAACTACTTTTTCTCAAAATATTATATCGAAACAGCAACTCTGTAGATTTTTAGCTTCTAATAGTGAAATTTTGTAGAAGTTACAATGTTTTGAAAATTTTCTTCGTGTTTTCTCGACATATGGTAATCTAGAATTTTTTGCAAAAACTGTGATAAAATGTCAATCAAAAATCTATTGGAATACGTTCTAGAGACCTTGAAATCGACCCACGATTTTTTTTCATAACGATTGGATTCTTTAGATGAGAATGGCAGTCGTTCAAAAATTGCTCTGGGTTTGAGCCATCCAGGTATGTCAAAGTTGATCGAAAAAGGAGGTATGTCAACGAAGTGTTAATAAGAGGGGGATATTTGTTACATGTAATTAGAGAGGAGACGAGTGGGAGGAGAAACAGAGGGAGGATATAGGAAAACTTACAATTAAAATAGGTATAAAGTAATAAGTAGTAAAACAGCGAAAAGAACGTACTAAGTTAGAACACATGTGTAAATAGTAGTCAATTGGTGATAAATAGTAGGTATACTAGAATATGTTGAAAGTTGGCCGGGGAGAAATGATAAATGTAAGGAAATAATAAAATTATTCCATAGTTCTGCTTTTTCCCATTTTTCAGGTGACAATAATCTGTTGGCAATTAGTCATCCTTAATTCGTTCTTATTCTGTCGTCAAATCCAGACCCAAGTATCGAGTTTATATCAAACACCGGCTTTTTTATCCTGTTACATCGTCACCTCGAGATTCTTTTTCAATATTCTATTATTATACATAATCCCTCACTTTATAAATTTTTAATCATTTCGAAACGTGTTTATCAAAATCATAAGTGTAGCATGATGCAGTAATACACATCTGAAACATCTCATCTAGAACACATTCCTCTCAAATCTGTTTTTACGAAAACTTTGATATAAAAAAAAATAGCAAATGGAAATTTCAACACACATTTAATATAGGTACTACAAAAGCGTAAATTCATCCGTCAAGCGTGCCGCCGTGGGAAACGAAACAGTTTCAATCGGATTTACACCCACATCGCCAGACTTCCCAAATCGAATTCGCTTCGCACATTTTACAAAGTGGAAACAACTTTCAGAGCAAAAGTTCGCGTGCCGTTCACCATCTAAAAATGTCACCGAAAGAAAGAACAAAGGCTTAACGCGACAAAAAAGGGTGAAACAAAGGTAGAACAGCCCGAAGCAACAGTAGGGAAAGCATTCGTTTCCAAACAAGCAGCTTGAAACGGTAAAAGGAATGGGATTATAAAAGCAATATCACGATGAGCATTTACAAAAGTGGAGACATTAAAGAAAGGGATGGAAGAAAGGGGTCAACAACTGCAGGAGTGGCGTGAAACAGAAACGTTATAAAAAAAGGACAAACGAAAGAAGAAAGAATAAGCAAGGATGGGGAGCAAAAATTGCGTGGAAGGAGAGAGAAGAGGGAAACGATCGAAGGGGCGGGAGGAATGGAAAAAGGGAAACGGGGGGGGGGGGGGAGAGGAGATAGAAAAAGGGGCAAAGTGATCAGGTACCGCCTTTCGCGGCCTCATTATTCGTCCAATTAAGAATTTGCATATTAATCGCGGTCCGTCGCTTTGGTGGACGTGACTTGACGGAATCGTTTCAATTAAACCGGCGAATACAACGTGGTTCCCGTGTTTCTAATGTGGTGCGCAAAAACCACCGAGGTTACCGCCTCCTCCTCTGTGGATCTTTCCGGCTGTTTTTTCGCCGCTGCAGGCATACACACACTGCCGACGAAAAGGGAAGAGAAGAATGAATTTACGGCGATATAAAAACCGGTGCCTTTTCATTTCCTCCTTTGAATGCACACACGGAGTTGGGGTTCGTGTGATTCGAATTTGTCTGTGCTTCTCTATAAAGGATTCTCTGATAATGTTCGAGTTATTTTAGATCCTTTGATGGTTCAAATAATTTAAATATTTTAAAAAGAGTGGCCTAAAAATGAGACGATATTTTTCCCGATTTTGGTCCCACTAGATCCAAATAGATCAAGCTGAAATCACTTTAACAGGACCAGGCACTCAAATCGCTCGGAAATCAAGTATTTCTTACGAATTGATTACAAGAAGATGAATACAAATTGTGGCAAGTACCTTTGAGTAATGTTTATTAATACTATAAACTGAATCGATAAACTGACGGCGCTACAGTCAACTTTGCATTAATTGCAAGAAAAACGAGGTTCTGATCGACTTGAAATTTTTACAGAATCTGCAAAATATATTCCTTTCTGCACTAAGCATTAACATTAAAGTGTAAAAACTCTAGTTTTCAAGATGAAAACACAGACATCTGTGCACCCCGAAAATCGACATTTATCGTAAAAATCGTTTTCTCCTAGCCACTGTTTTAATAATTTTGGTCCAATTCTTTTTTCCGAAGTCTAGACCGAAATTACAGGTTCTAGGAAAAACAGGTTCCAAGGAAACCGCTGAATCTTTATTTTCAAGCTCAATATCAGTGTGAAACCAAAGATACTTTTTCTAAAACACTACAATCAACCTTCGTGTGGTGCCATTTCCAAAATAGGTATGCATAAAAAAATATTTGTTTTACTCTGCGTGTTAATAATAAGCATTGTATAAAAGGATAAGCCTATATTTGCTTTCATCTGCTTCTAACGAATTCGCAGAGAATACTTGATTTTCGAGCGATTTGGCTGCCTAGTCCCCTTAAAGCATTTTGAAAGGGTTTCTTTTTATTCCATCACAGGACGATGCAGCCCGGTGCCATGGAATTTCCTTCGAACATCCACCCCTAATTGGCAGCCTAAAGCTCCCCAACCCCTGCCTTTCCCGTGAATATCCGAGCGTCGCGGAGCTCGTGCCGCGGTTGCATCAGAAATAATTAACATTAAAACACGTTGGCGCGGGGCCGGCGCGAAACCACGAAATCCCAGACTTACCCCGGTATGGAGATTGATGACGGAATGAGGAATTCCGGTTTCCGTCTGGAAAGCGGGCAACATCCGTTCGCCGAGTTGAGCCGCCTTATCCCGGAACATCACGTCCCCGGTGAGAGCGTAACAGGCCAGCAGGCTTCCCATGAAACGAATGTTCGTCTCGAAGAGGGATATCTCGGAGTTCTGGGAACAGAAAATGGGAAAAAATCCTTCCGTTAATGCATGCCCATCTCTGCTATGTGGCGGAGGGTGGATTAATTCGACTGGCCGAATTCCAGTGATAAAAATATGACACAAGCGCGTGGAACGTGGCTGTAATTTGGGCGGACTGCCACGGAATATGGTATCGCGTTATTTTCACGCTTTTGGTTATTTGGGAATGGTTGTTTTTCTTCTGGGTAATGAACAGGGTGTAAATCGCGACAGTTTTTATAATTTTTAGGGGGCTTTGGGTAATGTAATAAAAAGCTCGAAGGGAGATTTTCTGTTTTGAGTAAAAATCGAAGGAGGATCAAGATGCAGAATTATATATTATTTGATTAAGTATCTAACAATAAGTTAAAGTTGAAATGCTGAGTGCAAGTAACTTTAGTTTATGTTGAAAGTTCTCTGGCGACGGGCACATTTTGGTTTAATATATTTGAACTGAAAAAATTGAGCAACTATGCATCCATTGTTTAACTCATAGTGCTACGTACTATCACTATTGCTTGGTACACTTGTGAATACATAGGGTAAAGGACCCAATTACTGACACCTAACCAATTACTTTCACCTTAAGCTATTTTACTTAAAATAACGAATAAATAAACTATAGCATATAATCTATAGTGTAGATTATAAGTTGAATTACATCATTCTTTTTGTTTATGACTTTACAACGTTTATTTATTCGTTATTTTAAATAAAATAGCTTACGGTGACAGTAATTACTTAGGTGTCAGTAATTGGGTCCTTTACCCTAAGCGTTTACTCACAGTTCTAAAGCACCCTGTATGTATTTACTCGTAGTTATTATTGTATCCCCGTTTGTTCGGATTATATTTTATTAATACAATCAAATATACATGTAAATGCATTAATATGTAGTTCCCTGCAATACCAAATATATCTGTCAGCTTCGCACGAACAATAAACCTGACGAAATATTACTGGAAAGAGAAGCATTAGAAAAGGAAGGGAAAGTTGAGTTGCACTGTGCACCTGAGTCCTGGTGCTCCAGAAGTGGTTTCATGCGCGAAGCACCATGGATTTGCGAAGTCGGTTATTGCGATCGTTCTTTTTTGTCCTTCGTACATTTTTATCTTGTTTGCTGCACTAACTCACGTTTGCTTACATTTCATATTGTCCACCGCCATTTCTCTCAAACAGAGCGTCCACGATATTGGACAAACAGTTCTTTTCATTCCGGTTTCTGTTTTAGTACCTGAGTTTATTGCTGAGAAATATGCATTTACAGTTTTTTCAATTTCTTAGAAAGAGAAGTTTCCCTCAAGTGTTTCGTTTGACGTTTAACTATTTAGTACTTACAAAACTTGCTGCACAAATTCTATTCGAATTATGGATGAAGAAGTTAACACGATTCCACAATAATTAATTAATAATAAGAAGGATCGATATAAAAAAAAAATCTGCATGTTTCAAGATACCTCCTTAAATTCTAAAAGAGTTTAATTCAATATTAACAATAGCTTTTTTAAAAACAAATTCATAAATATAATTTACTTTTGAGGCTGTTACACGGGAATCTCCCCTTAATCTCAAGATAACGCATTAAAATTTCACTACGCCTGCTTCTAGAGTTCTGGAAGATTTACAAGTCGGACCTGGAACTTTTAGTATCCAGTAGAATCGTTCTACTTTAATTTGCCATCAACTAAAATGAATGTTACTCTCATTACTCTTCCTCTGACCATTATTCTTCGCCAGTGACAATTTATAAAGCGTATCGCGATGTTGATAAGGAATTCTACGAGGCGAATTACATTACGCGAGATCTTCGAATATCGCTGCGTTTCTGTACGCCTTTGTGGCAAATGCGCGCCCGTCGTTAATAGCATACTTAACGTCCAAGCATTAAGTTTAATTACACCGAATACTCGATAACTTGTCTTCCCACTATCTACCATCCCTTTGGTGACTACGCTACCTTGCAATTACATTCCCAGACACTCTGTACTCGCCTACTATTTTTCACAACGCTTGAGCGTAAATAATTTTTCCGCGGGAGAAAAACTCCGCGCAACGTTTTGTATTTACATTTATTTTTTCGTTCATTTTTTTATCATGTCATGTGTGGAACAAAATTTTTGCCAAATTTTAAGGGCATGTAGTAGTATTCGGTGAAATGGAAAAAAGATTTAAGAGTCCATTCTATTTTACCGGAATAGTTTTTCAGGAAATATTGTAACTGCATAATTTCTTTTGCCACCTCACAGCATCTTAATTCCTATGCTTGGATTTTTATTTATGATGGTGTTTAAAGAGTTTGACGCGCAGTGACTACAGACAATAATTTGAAAACCTGAGAGGAATGAGAGAAAGGCTCAGGATTTTTTAACGACTACGATAATCTGTGAATGCATCTGATCCACTATCTAATTTAACAATCTAGAGACGAATAATTAATAATTTTCCATATCAGATTGGCTAACTCATTTTTCTTTAATTTCAACGAATGTTACACGCTACTGAAATTTGTCAAAAAAAATTCTCCTTTCCAAAACATCTATAGTTACGAAAAAAATTTTCTAAACGTCCGTCTGTGAAAACGTTCAGTTTTTTACGAGGCAGCTAAGTATCCACGGTTCATTTCGTTGCTCTTCTATATGTATAACACGCCTCTTTCAGGTGTATCTATTGCTCGGTAGCGCGCGCAATAGTTGAATCAGCAAAGCCAAATTGGCCAATCGTCGGAACCGGATTAGTCAATCGGGCGGATCGATCGCATCCGGGGCAATTACAGCTAAATCGTCGGCGCGGATAGTGAGCTTTATAGTAGCAACAAACTCAGTTAAAAGATCATTTCGTCTAATTGCTCGAATCCTGTTTGCATTTCACGCGCGAACTTCGTTCCAATGTGTTATATTACAAGAGAATCGTTAGCCGTGGAATTATCGGAGGAAATTTCGTAATTACACGAGCAAGCATCGCCCCGCGGATATATGACTACGCGAAGGTGGAAAAAGGGCGAACCTAGCAGTGGGAACTCTTCCTCGGACAATGCTTGCGCGAGGAAGTGTAGTCGCACGGGCACCATGAATTTCTGGTAGCGTTCCCCTGAGGAGGTAACGAAGAGACTGGCGTGCAATGATGGACTTACGAATGGGGAAAAAATGCACGGTATTCCTCTTTTACTACGGCGCATGCTCGCGTTACGCCGAGCACGCTCGGCAATGTATTCCCCTGGAAAAGTAGGAACCAGGAGATGCATCTCAATTTGCAAAGGTATTTACTTTGGGTGGGTTCTTTAGAGATCGCCAAACAGGGAGAAGTCGAGTTGGATGTAACTACGTATTTCTTTTAGAAATGTCTGCGACGCCAATCTTCTCCGCGGATATTTTTAGTACTTACGCGAGCAGTAATAGTCTTTTTATTACTTCATCTGCTGCCATGTCCTTTACTACCTAGTTTTCATTTTTCTTCCATTTATTCGACGGTTAAATATGAGGGGCTTTCGTTCAAGCATATATGTAGCAATCTGTTCGGTAAATATTTTAGTTTAACTTCCTATGTGTGTTCTTTCTCTGTTCCAATGCTTTTAGAGATTTGTTGCAGGTTATTAAAGGTTTCTCTTAATGATGACTGAATAGTGTTTGCACATCTTGTAAAAGTGGAGGAAACTGTGGAGTGATACCAACAGATTTAAGAGAACCATAAACTGAGCTACGAAACATAAGAATAATGAGTGATAAATTAAATTCAGGAACTTTATAATCCAAAACGTATAACACAGTGCTTGTTTAAGCTTGCTAAGAAACAATGCAACTTGATAACATGAGTATGTTTGTGTAGGGGTTTAGTTTACGTCTACACGTACTCGTTACGATAGCATCGTTTCCCTGTGAAAGAACACCAGCGCGTAGTGCAGAAACGCAACTCCTTCCGCGAATAACGATCCCTCGCGATAAACTTGAGGGATTTAAAGTTCGCGGTATCTCGTATCCGGCTTTATACGAGCAGCAAGGGAGAGCAGATGTCTGGAAAAGTGGCGGAGATTCGGTGATTAAGTTCCCAGCATGTTTAATAAGCTAAGATTATTATTAGTTTACGAAGTTATGAAGTTATCCTGTCCGGCAAACTGTCTGCAGCTCGTCTGGTTTACATTCATCTCGTGTTCTCCTTTATCTCCAGCTTCATATCGTTATTATCGCAGAGCGTAAAATTCAAAATGTTACGGAAGCTAATATCTTTGAAACTGTGGGTGACACGAAGTTTATTACGAGTGGGATTTTTATCACGCGTGATAAATCCCATCTTTTCCATGTGTAGATGGCTGTTCAAGGCTGTTCGGAATTTTTAAATGGCAACATGTGTTTTCAAACACACACGTTTGCAGCTTGTTTCTTGACAAGTGAAATGGGCTTGCACTGTCACGATTGTGACAAATATTGTGGTGGGAAAATTGTGGGTAAAGAGCTGAAAGAACCTTCCTTTTTTCCTTCAATTCCAATATTTAAACCGGCAAGTGGAAACGCCCAGTATTTGGTCAGACGTGTCAACATACTTTGTCCTATGTTACACTTTGAATTGTGTTACAATTACAAATTATCACTAATAAATTTCTTTTCTTTTTGGACGTTCAAAATACTATTCGAAATTTACTATTTCAAGAACTCTTAGCTTCTTTTCATAAAAATGTATATTTAAATATCCTATGTAGTATCTCGGTGTGACAATGTAATATGATTTTAAACAAAAGTTGTAGATGGTTTTATACAAATAATAAAAAATCTGTGTATAGATCAAGTATTTCGCAGGAGTGGCAATCAAGGGTTAATTATTTTACTATAAGATATGTAAATTTACAAAAATTGAAGATTTCTGTTTCTTTTAAAAAAAGGAGAGATTCAAGCTACTTAGATGCTTGAATGTTCCTTTGACTTCTTGCTACTATACGCTGTAAGTGAACACGACGTCTCCTTAGGCGAATGAGCCCTTAAAATTCCTCCTGTAGGCTACAATCAACAGAGTATAGATGCTAATTAGCAAGAACACGCAGGTAGTATCGGCCACACACGATGGGATAATAACGTGTTACACTTACAACAGGTTATTGTTATCTTCGTTTTCGAAGAGCAAAGCACGGCTAATTGACGTTTACGACTTGACGGCCTGATGGAATCTTCAGCAGCTGCTTATTGTAAAAACATACCGATTCGATTGTTCAAATTCGTTCAAACACTTATCACCTACATTTTGCGTTTATTTACCCATACTAAAAATTCAATTTTACAATCTAATTCACAATATGTTAGTGTCAAGTTCCCTGAACGATAAGGAAATGGCATTAGTTAGATAGAACTGTAACCAGCTACTGTCAAAAGTTCAAGTCAATTAATTCATCAGATTTCAAGAAATTTCAACAATTTCTTGTTCGTGCGAATCCACTTTAATGGAACCTACCTTCATGAAAAATTAATATTTTTCTACAAAGTTTATTGTATTTTATTCTTTGAAGAGTGCACTTTTAGTACATTAATAAATTGCAATATAAAAAACCATTACTGATCTAAAAAATTAATTGCAAAATTTACCTTACTTTTCGATCTAACAATGGTTATTGCCCTTATCCCCCGCCTCTCCCTCCACAAAACAAGAAAAAGAAAATAGAATTTTGTTCCACAGATACGCAAAATTTCTCAATTCTAGGTGGATTAATATCGTTCGTATGAGAATCACTGTATTCCGTGTGTATCCGTGCACTTGTAGGCGTCAGAAGTGGCGTGATGGAACGAAATGTGCGTACGATGGTCATAAATAGCTTGCTGCAATTTGCTGCATCTCAGGCGGCGATGCAGCCGACAGGAAAATTGCAAAATACGACCGGCTCCACCTGTCGTAATCGCGGCAGTTTATCCTAATACGCGAGATGCTGTAGACAGAGGTGTGCTATCAAGGGGAAAGACGTAATCGGTCTCGTAACGGACACCGGCTCCCCTACCATCATGCCGATCGTCGAAACATTCAATTCGGTGATATACAGAGCTGTGCAAATCACTGCATTCAACACAATATTTTCACGGTGCAATTTTCACGACCACAAATGTATACTTATATATTTAATATACATATTTGAGGCATTGAGAGCAAAAACAGACTAACGCACATTAAAATTTTTTTTCCTATTTTATATGATTAGGCCAGCTTATTGGAATATATTATTGCTACTAAATCAATTTCGCAAAAAAATGTGGGTTAGTCCGTTTTTGCTCTCAATGCCTCATTTAAAAACGTGTATCTAAGAAATTTATCAAAAATCATTTTTTGCTCGTAGCACATGTTGCATATAACTTAACCTTTTAATCAATACATTGCTCGATCGATTGTGGTCCCTAGCTGGGTAGTGCCGAATGGCAAAAGTCGAGTTGACAGGTATGAATATGCTTAATGTTACTTTTTATACAAATGCAGAAGGATTCAATGACATATAAATGAACAATTTACTCAAAATATATTATTAGTAAACAGATGAATATTTATTTTCATTTATTAACCATATGTGTTAAAAATGGTAAAAGAACAAAAAATAAAAAAGTAGCAAGAAATCATCAGAAGGTATACTGCCTCTGTAGTGGTAATGAGAACCAATGACACTTGCATTTGTTCACAACGGGCTCAATTTTTTAATATCAGTGATGAGTTAACTCGTCCTCCCCAGTGAGGAAGCATTTTCCAATGACAAGTCGTCTTCGCCGATTAACAGATTAATGCTACACTTCCATCTTGTGTACGAGTACAATTAAGTTTTCCTGGTAAGTTCACTTATTTTGCCACGTCCCAACGACGAGTTAACTCGTCGTACTCAGTTAACAGGTTACTAATTCGCCACTTAATCGCGAGAAAGTATGGGGTGACTACTTTCCTATATTCAATTATGTTTCCAGTTAGTTATAGTCAACCACTATTTTAGGCATTCCAGATGTTTACTGATAGTTTATTCTAACAAACCAAGATCCAACGTCCCAACCTACGTTGAAAGTAGTGTGCCCTTCGAAGCTCGAGCTTCGAACAGATTCGTTTAGATTTCATATTGCAAAGTAGGCTAATAAAAGCTTACGTTCAGGTATCTTCCAAGAATAAAGTCACCACCTCGAACAGTAATTACAGCACAGGAGCACACTCGAGTGTCGCAACACCACGCCACCTATCAGCGTATTATAAAAACCAGGCAACAAGATCGAAAGAAACAGCAGCAAAGTGTTAAACCATGAAAACGGGGTATAATGAGACGCACGTTTGCGTAATGATCGGTGGAAAAGCGAGGAAGAAATGATAGGCTGACGCCGCTATCAGCTCCATAAGTATCAAGGATCGGTAGCTGGACGATCGGGCGCAGGATGTAATTATGGAGAATGAAGTAACCGTGCTTCTGCTACAAAGGAACCTTCGATTAAACCCAACGGGACAGGGGAATAACGTAGCGCCTGGTTGCCGGTCGCGTCGTCTGGCTGCGGCTGGCGGAGGCCAAGGTGCTTGTAAGTATTTATAAATCGATCGAGGAAAGGGAGAAGAAAAAAGAATCTAAGGGCGGGTGCCTATATTACCAGGCTGATACCTGGTTTACGAGGTCGTTAAGTTAAAGGGACTGTTGGGTCGCTCGTCTATCGGATGTTGCTCCGCGTTGATGCGCTTTCCGGTTCGGCAGGTGTGTCGGATTAACTCGTTTACTTAGGACCTAATAGCGCAGCCTTCTTATTAAACCTGTAACTTCGTTAAAAGGAGCAGCTACCTTCTTGGTGGCCTTTAACCCGATTTCCGCCCATGGGAACGCTCCTCTTTCAATTTCACGCGCCGCTAGACGATCCTTTTCTCCCGCCTCAGGTTCGCGTCGACAAACCCCGGCGTGCAGCATTTTATTGGAAATATCGAGAGACTTTTATATTGTCCGTCCTCGTCTTGGGCGCGTGAAATTTAATTTATACATCGTCGGGTACGGAGGGGGTTAATTAACACCACCGAGAAATTAATTTCTTCGCTGTCCTCGTGATTGATCGTGGAATCAGCCTACGCGGAGCGGCCTTTATTTTGGTAATTAAGGGAGTTGCCTTTGGTCGTTTGTTGCTCCAGGTTTAAGTAATGAAATGCTACATAAATGTAGGCGAGATTTTTTTGAGGATTATAGATCGCGGCTGAAATTCGTTCGCTTACCTGATGTTAGGCGTACGGAAACGACCTTTTTTGCTACGTGTACTTGTACTTTTACCAGAAAGGTGGCGCAAGGTCGTAAATGGCCAAGGAAAATTTAATAAACTGAGTGTGGAACGTCTTTAGTATCTGTGTTTTTTTTAATTCCAGGAAAGACTATGTTTTCGAAACAGATTCCTTATAAGATTGTTACATCATATCGGTTTAAGATGAATTATGGTTATGGATTACCGATTAATCTAACCGATTTCATTTTACCTCATTTTCGTATTGGCTAATAGTTGCTGTTGGTTTGTAGGAAACACTTTATGCTCCTTTTCAGAGAACTTTTGATTAAAACGTCACGTTCCCCATTGGTTCGATAACAATTGACATTTCTATTTAACCAATCGCACAGAAACGATACATTGATAATTCGCTCCGACGGGTGTCCAGCAACTTCTAAAAAGCTTTTAAAAAGCAATTTTATTCTCCTGGGAAACTGGAGAGCAATACTGAGTACTCGATAAATAATCATCTTAATCCTTAACAGACACATTGAGATATTTCTCTTGTCCGTTTATTAATTCTTTCCCCAGCTTCTTTTTTCCTTTGTGCAAACAGTAATATCGCTCTTCTTAGAACACGAATGAAAAATAAAGTTTCCATTCAAAATAGAAAATAGTCAGCCAAGTGGTCTGCGCAAAATTGTTATCCTTTAATGGCAAGCCACTTAAGTTATTAATGCAGCTTCCTTCTGCATTTCAATTAAACTGTCTAGATTTCAGGCTTCCATTTATTAAGAATATTTTTTCATTCTCTATTCTTCGTTACCTGTCACCATGCAACAGTGTTTTCAAACGGATTTGGGCAAACAGTTTTTAAAACGGAAATAAGGGATAAATGTAAATTACAAATATTCAAAATATTGTTATCTCAGAAATACTGAAGTCTGCAGATGAAACATAAATTTAAATAAGTATATAAACATATTAAATCGGATTAAATGTATTTACGAAATGTTGCAATTCAATTATTTTCAAATTATTGTAAATCGAATACCTAAAATCTATTTTGTTAATATTTTCCAACATATAATGCATTGGCAGATATGTATTATTGTGCACAAATCTTGAATTAATTAAGTATAAGAGATTAAGAGAGAGCTACTCTCTTCCTGTAATTATAATAGACTTACAATAGAAACCACAGATAATATGATATGTTACCTCAAAGTCACGCCGCGTTATAGAGGCTTAAACTTGTTCCATCAGCGTCCTAAATTCAGTTCAAACCAAAATCCCCAACATCCTCTAAGTTTGATATTCAAACTGACTACCATCCACGATGGCGTCCACCTGTTCATCGCGGCGCTAATAACGCTAGGTAAGTTTTAATGAAGACGTCATAATCCACGTGGACGCATTGACATTTCGCTCGCATGTGCACGCGATGCGGACTGTTGCATCTACCGCGTTTCTTGCCAAACCAGCCATCGATTCTGCTTTGCATGAAAACCCCTCTGCTTGGTACTATCGATCCGTTCAAATTGAAATATTCGATATGGCCTGGGCTAAATGATTCTGAAACTTCATCGAAAAACAGAACCAATTCTCGCCGATCTAATTGGCTTAAGATAGCAGCTTTCAAGTGTAGAATTGGAATATTTCATGATAATGTAATGAGTATCGCGGTGTTTAAACTGTTAGGGGAGTAACTGATTGTTATTCCCAGCGACGATATTCCCTTTTATTTTTGTATAAGTTTAGAATTAATTGAATTGGATTTGATAAGTATACCAAAAAGATAAGGAGCGATTGTAATGATTTTCACAGAAAAGAATTGAGTGAGTAACCGTCTGTGTACGAATCTCACTATTGTTTGGTATAGGTATCTACTACTTAATTCTACCGTTTCTCCATCAAACCTCTATGTAGGTACTCTTAAAACTGAAAAATCAATCATTCGAGTATAATACTTCGTTTTGTTCAAAATTCCTTGCATCTGTAAAATGTAGGTATTACTTATTAGCAACTTGACTTTAACGACTATAATACAAATCTAAGCAACATTTCTCCGTGACTTGGCAGCAATAGAAGGCTGGAAATTTGGAACTAGAACTCTGACTCTCGAGCTGTGATAATCAGATATTTGCATGGGAATGCCCACAAGGCAAAACAAGGGAAACGCGCGAAAGGTAAGCCCGTTATCGCCGTCTCTTCTACTTTTTAATCTTCACATTGCCGAGAATGCAGGAGACCGTGATCGACTTTACGGCAACGCGTTTAAGACTACTTCTTATGGCGCTGCTTGCAGTGCGATACACATTACAAAGCGTATAAAACCGAGATATCGCATTGTTCCTTCCAGTTTTAAGTGCATCACCGCCAAGTTACGCCAACTATTTTTCATTCGTACGAGATACAAGATATTCACGATTATGTGGGCTGGTCAAAGTTACGCTCCGTGGTACTGAATTTTCTCTTTACCTCCGTTTTTTTCCAACAGGTACAGGGCTTCGCCGCTTCACGCGAAGAGAAAGATCAAAACATAATCGTGAATGTAAACCAGCTTATGATGAATATGTTAATAATATACCACTATTCGAATGAAAGGAAGACAGAAGCAGGAAGAAGAAATTTTCAAGTTTAGAAAAATTACTTCCATCTAGAAGTGGAAAAATTTAGAAACCAGTGACTACCCTTTCTGCTAACTGATAAGACACAATTGGAAAATCTGGTGATTTTTGCCATTTTAAATATTTCCACCCAAAACGTCCCCATTGTCTCTCCAACGAGCTTTCAGATCTCCAATGAACTTTTCATCAAAAGTTGATAAAAGCACAACGCTTTGTATTGGCGAAACTATATAAACGTCCAATATTATTTCATAAAATAGCACCATTCAAGTGCATCCCCTTAATTTTCAAGAAGACGCGATCGCACGGTTGCCATTCTCCACGAGGACCGTTGTGCAATCGTTGTCATCGATTTCCAGCAGTCCCTTTCTCTCTCGTTTCGTTTATTCGACGCAGCCTTGCCGTCGAATCTCCCCCGTCGCCTTGCTACGTTCACGGACAGTAAAATGGAATTGTGATGATTATTACGCCCCCGTTTCTGCGCGCAGAAGTGCGCCACATGAACGGGAATGGAGCGGAAAAAGAAAGGGTGGATGCAAGAGGCGGAGGAAATCAAGACGATGGCACCGTGAGGCCTTGGAGGGCTGCTTAAGGAGAATCACGGCGGGAGGGTGGATCAGGTGCCGGCTCCAGCTGAAATTGGTCCTTGGCCAATATTGCACTCCAGAATGCGCGGTCCAATGGCACCTTTACAATGAAATACGTGACGAGGGCCCTTAATGATTCATGGATACCAAGACGAAGAAAGTTCGACAGTTTTGAGGAGTCAATCGATAACGAGGCTGCACGACGACTGTAAATGCCATCCATGGCAATTCATTTGGACCCATAACACTTACAAAGGACCATCGCCCATCTGTTGCACGCCCATTTTTATGAAACTCTGCATACAGATAAGAATACCTAAAAATATTAGAAGTAAGTATAGTTTTTTTCGCGGCGAGAATTCACGTTTAGTGGGTGAAATTACCCTTCAAAATTGGGAGTTGGAAAATTATTTAGTCGAATAATTAGAATAATTCTAATGACTAGGCATAGAAACAACAACAGTTAGGTGATGTTATTTTTTAAAAATAAAATTGTGAACTTAGCGTGAAGAATTTTACAGTGTAAATAATATGTTACAGTATATTATTGTTCATATATAGGAATTTTGACGCATCCTTGATTTTTTAAAAATTCTAGAATTACTCTGTATTTTTTATTACTTCACCACCTTTTTTTCTCCTGAAATATTATATATGTATTTTATAATATGAAGAATGAATCAAGTGAAATTAAATAAAGGAAGGCAGTTTGTTTCCGAGTACTTCACTTTCTTTTCAGAATCATATCCCCATCAAATGTTTTTTACTCAAATCAGTTTTTTCTCATTTATAACTTCTTTTTATATTTTTTTACCTCGAGACATTTGGGAGTAAATATTTTTCGAGCAGAATCGAGAAATCGATCAGTTCTTTCGTACGACTAAGATATGCACTTGGAGGTCCATGAAATGAAGCGTAAAGATAACAGGAAGTAACGACATTTACAAGAGGTATTAAGAGTAAGTAACGCCAGGGAGAGACGAATTACAGGAATATGATTACCGGGAGAGATTGTTCACGGAATAGCTTGCAATTCGTACTACGAAAACCACTCGCGTGTTTTCGAGCCACTTGTAAGAGCGTGCTACGACGGTTGTACAGCCTGGAGATAGTCACGGAAGCACTTTCGTGAGTAACAAGTTTCGACGCGCGTTTCGCATGCTCCACTTTTGCTCCCCCTTACCAGACGCGATACTCTTTGTTTTCGAGGTGGAAGTGGTTTACAGGAAAATGAGCTCCGCGTCGTATCTCTACGCCCCATGCTTTTCATGTCGAAGAAGAGGCAGTGCACCTGGGTAAGTATCGAGCCTGTGGGTCACGGTGCCCTCTATAAAGAGTTCCCTTCGCGAAATTAACTCCAATTATCGAGACACCGAGACGAAATGTATCTGGTTTTTCTGTTTGGCATTGTAAAGATGATCGCAGATACGTTCAATATTTACAGACGTATTAGAAAATTAATTATTTGAGAGAGTATTGTTATGAGAAAGTGTATGAAACAGAATGTTTTAGGTCGAAATATAATAGTCCCCCAGTTTTCCAACAGATCAGCTCAGATTATATCTACGCAACCTGCGTCTAAATAATTAGATATTACATCCCCTAATTTTTCACGAACTTTTAGATCGTTTTAAAATATTCAGACGCAAGGATTTTGAAATAGTTCATGTCCTTCGACGTGTTTCTATTAAATGACTTTTGCAAAGCTTGTAAAACAATTCTAAGGTTGCCAACGAATACGGTCTAGATATTCTATTTACATCTGATATTAACACAGTACTGCGTATTTCAATTTATACAAGTTGACAGTCGTTTAGCCATTCACAGCCTAGGTACTTGCAATCTTCACTATCCGAGTCCCTTGGGTATAGACCGTATCCTTTTGAAAAAGTATTCCGACGTTTCGCCGCTATTGCGCCTGGGCTTCATGAAGGGTTTGAGAATACAGCACTACCCACAGACGCCTGATGAAACCAGCAGCAATGCTGGCGAAACGTAGGGAGTCATTTTCCAAATGTCATGGCTTGCACCCGGTAGCCTGAAAGTGCGCTATCAACTGCAGGAACTCGGGTCGTGAAAGCTGCAAGGATCTCATTCAGCTATGCTAATACTCTGAATTTTCCCTAATCAGAGGGACACATCATCCTGTACACTCGACAGTATCAATCCAACAGGGAACTCAATTACCAGGGCAATGCTTTCCAAATTAACGAACTCTCCGTCTAATTGCAATTTGGCATCTGGAAAAAGGACAAAGGAAGGATAATTTTGCCAAAGGAAAGGCAGAAATTGCGTTTCCGCTTCGAATCTGCTATAGTCGCGGCAGAAGACTTACGTGCTTGCGCTTACTTTTTTAGCCACAGATCGTAATAGCGCCTGGAAGTTCGAGTTTTCTGTTTTTTAAAATACACTACTCACTGGTGGAAGAGATACTTCCATGCAGAGTAGGTGATTATGTTTTCATAGAAGATATTAATCATAAGTGACAGATTGTGAGCCATAGTTGCAGGAGGGCAACTATGGGATAGATCACACTGGGCAGATGCAGAAAGCTACTCGAGCTTGAGCACGCTAATGAATATGTTCCTAGTATAGCAGACCTGTGCCTTAATAGTGGAGAAATTCAATGACGATGCGAAGACTCTATCCAAAAAATCGGAGGCTACTCAAGAATATACAAGCATAGGGATGGGAGACTAATAGATCGATAGATAGCCCTAGGTTAGGGTGTCCCTGAGAATTGAAGGTGCGATAAAATGTTGAGACGCCCGCTAATTTTATTCCTTTTCGTGTGCTAAGTAAGTATGCAAAAGTTCGGAACAATCGGATCATTCTGAACCCTGCCTCAAGAAGCTTAAAGTTACGATATGCTGTGAACTCTTTTTTATTTTTTTGGTCCAGCTTTAGAAAATAATCGTTCACTTGGGACACAGGCTGCTGGAACGCATAAATATTTTACCGCCATGGTTCAAAGACTGGAGACATGGAAAACTTGCACCACCTTCGTTCTTCTACCACTTAACGATATTATTGATATAACGTTAAGGATCAACAACTTATTGATAAGATATCGATAATCGATATTCCCAACTCTAGTCCCACCACACATCTGCTTATATACAGGGTTGCATATTAAAAAGACAGCTGTTTGCAAGAGCGCAGTTTCGTTCGAAACTTTGAGCCTCTTGAGGCAGGGTTTAGAGTTGTTTGATCGAGCCAAAATTTTGCACACATATTTACCACAGCAAAGGGAAATAAATCAGGGCTTGTCTCGGACGAAATTCCTAAATTTAAAAAAAGTAATTATAAACGACACCCTACCCTAGGTTATTTTATTAAAAAATCTATGGCCCTCAAGAATCTACGAGCATAGAAACGAACGGTCTATCCCAAAGAATCGAAGGCTCAAGAATTTGCGAGCACTTGAGCCGGCGAATAGTCCCCTGGCAAAGATTGGGACCGTCACATCGACCGACTTCCTGGCTGGCATAAAAAGAGTCTGGTCAAGATACCGCGTATCAGACGCGCATAAGAACTCGGCTATGATTCCCTCTAACATACCATTAACTGTAAGAGCCGACGATGCCTAGAATAATTCCGTTTCATGAACTTCAGCTCGCGATCGTCGTAACTTCGCGCCCGAGGCGATAATGCTCCCAAGGATGGTAGCCTGGGATGGGTGGTGGGATGAAGACATTATGCTTGCACTTTAGATAAGAGGCCCAGCTCGGTAGCACTTGGAAGGCGGTGGGGCACGTATCCCTGTCGTGGTCGAGATCTATCTATACTCTAGGTTCTTTCTCGACCCCGCTTTTACTTCTTTTCCATCGAGGCCCCTCGCAAACAGGCCTTGCTATTTCTTGCGATCGTCCAAGCCGATCTTAGTCGAGGGGCACGCTCGCTGATTACCGAGCAGACGCTTCACGCTTGGTTTGCCGCAAAATAGCTTCCCTGTTTCGCCGGCGAAGATCGTCGGTGGTTGACGCTCGAGTCGCTTGTAATCTCAAGCCGCTCTGCGTTTTTCCTCCTCTTCGTGGTATTTTCAGAGATTCCCTTGCGACTCGACCATTTTCAAGCGCGTCTGACAAGCCCAGCGTGGAAATTTTAACCGGACGATTATTATTTGCTTTGCTTCTCTTCGAGGTTTGGGTAAACGATGTGTTCGGTTTAACTGTATGACTGCAGGTGAGGATGCTTAGGGGAAGGGATATGTGGCTTCCACGCGAGGGTTGTAAATATTTGTCAAAATACAGAGTGTTTCGTAACATATGGTACAGCCGAAAGGGTTGTGACTGTACATAGAAATATTAGTAAGCATTGTGACATAAAATTTATTCATTGGAGGCTTCTTTTTCAAGGAAATCGGTTTAGACAACTGGTCTGATACGGAATTTATTAATAAGCGTGGTGCAGTTGTTTATAAAATGAATTCTTGTGCAGAAATAAATCGGAATTGTAGAATAACTTTTTTCAAATGGGACGTTGTGATTGAGAAAATCAAAGTAAAGAAGGAACCATTTCTTAGTGTTAGTCAGGTCGATGCTTCATTGAAAAATTTTCAAAATCTTTTCGAAAATGAAACTTCCTACGAGAAATTTTATTCCACATTTGCTACTCGTCTTTTTATGTAGGATCGTTTTAATTTTTGGAGGGTCAAAGAATTGGGGTTGTCGTTCTCTGATTTGGAACAGTGTTGCTTGTAAAATATAAAGTAAAAGTGATATTAACGCTTATTATACCTACATGTGTGTCAAACTATACATTTGAATGATAGCAATTATCAAATATTCTCTGTTTAATTAATGGAAAATGGAATTTCTAATCGTACTCAATTTGTGGATTTAACATTTCAACGCGTACCTATAATAATTTGTCAAACGTATGTAGAATGTTATCCATTTGTTAAAAATGATACAGAAGTGTAATAGGATTCATTGGAAATATAGGTGATTAATTTTCTGTATTACCACTTTAGTCCATTTTGTGTATTGCCATGAAGTCTCGTCACGACAAACAGATTGCACAACATTAAATTTGTTGAATACTATCATTTCTCTTTGAACTTCACTCGAATAATTTTTTCCAGTTTCTTCGTGTTTTCTCACTTTTCATTTCTACAATTTTCAAGTTTAATATCTTCGACTTTTCGTCGCGTTTCCTGAGAAAGAGTTCTGAGGGCAAGAAAAGTATAAATATCATGCAGGTAAAAGTTATGACTCTGAAATTTAATACGCATATTTGTCTGAAATTAATTGCGAAAAATCAATCAAGGGTTGTAGCTCCGTTCAAGTGAATAACAATATATTAAAACTTTCCTCCTGTACACATACAAGCGTGTAAATAACACAATACTACGAATTTTTCGAAAACAAAGGTAATGTTATAGTCCACAACCGAGGCTCTGTTACAGGGTCAAAATTGTTATAGTTGCATAGCAGAACAAATAACCAGAAAATACGACACCGACGTTTGGACCATCTGAAATAAAGAAATTCTGACTGTACTCGTCGCTCCTACTAAAATTGCCTTAAATAATAATTTTATTTACCGTGAGGAATCCTTCATACGATATTATGATCAACCCTCCACCCAACATGAACGCAGTCCTTTCCATACTTTTTTGCATAATGAATAACCATAATTTTTGTACAGTCACGGACGCCTCGTACCAACATGTATTATTGTATCTAGTAAATTCATTCAGATGTAAATGCATGGTCCTTGCTGTATTCATAGTAATTTGGGAAAACTGAATCTCAGAAAATGTACGGAATGAGAAGAAAAGTATTACGTATTAGCTGAGAGAAGCTAATATATAGAAAGTAAAGGTACTGATCTACTAATAATTTAGGAAAGTTAGCTAAGAAATGGAAGAGGATCGGTTAATGGTGACAGCTGAGACGTGAAATTTAGAACACATGAATGGAAGATTTATGATGGCCCATAGGAAGAAAAGTGTCACAGGCTTCTCCCTAATAATAAATATGCTTCCTTTTTAACTATCTCCTTTTCAATTATTTCTTCAGGGTTGTCTGGACGGTGCGCGGGTGCTGTGTAGCTTAATAGATATACAAGACCAAGTTCTGTGAATTTTGGTACACAAGGAATCATTACAATGAGTGCAAGTATGTGTTAAGACTTTTCCAACTCCCACATTTGACTACGTCAAATGCGAATGAAGCACAGCAGAACTTTGATTTCCAAAGTTTAATTGCTTAACATATCATTCAAGTAAATTCATCTTTTTTAAGTTACAATATGAGAATAAAAGATAATGACACTTCACGAAGTGTTGTTTTAGAATACCAGTGGGGTAGATAACATTTGAAACAACATCTTTCAAACGTGTGATTGTGTACTCTGTATCTGCAAAGTATATTTAATGAAGATTGTACGCGAAGAAAACTTAATAAAACAATGGTGTGATGACATAAGCGAACGTATACTTTCGGAAATACCGAGGGGTAAAGAGGTACTCACATATTATGAAACACATCAGAGCTAGAGTTTATTACTTCCTGCCCCATAAAATTGAAGAAGAATAGGTAAATGAAGTAAAGGGTACAATGCACCACAGAGGCACTCAATTCTTCTATATCGGTCACCAATAATATCGCCAGACGCAACTGATGCAAATATAAAAAATATGTCGCAAGTTCCTTGGGCAATTATTAAATTCTAACATTGTAAAGTTTATAAGGTCATCAAGTGTAGGGGATATTAATAAGCCAACCGTTTAAAATTAGTTATTTGATAATAATTAACAAGGAATATTACTCACACGAAAGAGACCCATAGTTAGAGCAATTACTCCTATACCGCACAAAGTAAAGTACGGTATCCCGAAAATGGACATCGCTAACTCAGTGAACCTTCGAATATAAAAAAATCGTAAATTGTACTGGAAGTTTTAGGGGGAAATGTGAATAGGGTGTCAATAGAGTCTACAGGTAATTCAATGTGAACCAAGTTGTATTATTAAGCGTCCAATTCATGGAAGTTATTGAGATATACCTACACATTCAATTTTCTAGAACTAAGAGATGGTACAACCAGGGTTTTCTACAAATACAGTTCTTTTTTTCATGAATTTTAACTACATTAATGTAAAAAATATGTATACAATTTTGTGATGAAAATTGTGTTATTGTATACTTAAGCATATTTAGCAATCAAAACAGATCAAATTTCGTAAATAATTTAAAGTCTGAGAAGTTCTTTCTCTCTCCTGAAAAAATTTGATTTTTGGCACCTACAGTGTTTTCTACAAGGACTCTTCAAATGTGCATAATTAAAATTAAAACAAATGAATACTAACTTAATTGACCTTCTGTGTATATGCACAATGTCCACTATTCTTTTGTGAATTTTATCCCTTTTATCTTTCAGAGGCTGCTGTTGTAAACAATTTTCATTGAGCGTACATAAACGGTAGCTATGGAACAAAAGGTGGCACTTATTTAACTGTGATTATTTTCAACCCTTTCACTGTAGAGAGCACAAGTAGATACTATATAGGTAGATTTATAATAACTGATGTTGGGTATAGATCGATTTTTCTTATAATTATGAGACAAATAGAAATGTGGAAATTTCTTGTAATTATTAGACAAATCGAAATATAGAAAATCTACGTGGTAAAAGAAACAGAAATGCACTGTAATATTTTAAAATCTGCCGCTCTGTTTTCAACATATACAAAGATAAACAATTAGAATATAATTAGCATGTTTGACTTCACAATTAATAATGTTTGTAAGTGTCATAATATACTGTCAAAATTTTTATTGCAAATTTTCACAGGTATTAGCCATGACCAATATTATATTTAGATATTCTGAATTAGGAAAACCAGTGTAAGTTAAAACAAGAAGTATTTCCAAAATCATTTTCATATTAAGTAAAAATTTAAGTAAGCCATTAATAAAATAAAATCTGTATTTGTTACAATATTTTAGAATTGCATAAATCAAATGCAAATTGCTATATTTTCGTATAAGAAATTTACATGTTTCGACGTGTCTCACTTGGGTCTCAATTGTGGGCCTTCCATATACAATTCATTCATCGCTTAAGTCTCTGATCATTTCAAAGACGATGAACACGAAATTGCTTGTCTGTATTCGTTGCTTGCACACAATGCGAGTATCAGCTAACGTTTCTGCGCGTTGATAGCAATGAAAGGGTTAAAAGCAGAAAGATGCGAAATTTTCTGGCTGACCTGGTAACTCTAAATTGTCCACTAATGTGATAAGAGAGAAGCATCATGGTAGATTCAGTGCCCAGAACTACAACGGCGCCAAGTATGGATATGATATCGATACAGGACATGATGAGATGATAGTATTTTCGCTCGTCAATGAATATTTCCACATGGAATTGATGAATTTCAAGGGGTCGACTCTCGTTCAAAGGTGCAACAACATCGAGTATGTACGGTACGAAATGATTCGAAAGTACGACGACTGCCGTTAAACAAATGGTCGCTGTAACAAGATTCATTGTCTTTTATATCGTGAAATGTTTCGGTATTTTATAATACAGTAATGTCTCGCTACTAGCTCCCTGGTCGGGGCTTGGCGTTGATCTTCAAACGGGGTTTGGCACAGTTTCTGTTTACAGAAATTCGTACAAATTACCTCTTATTGTACGGCTAGAAGGGGGAGGCTTCGCGTGTAACACTGCCAAGATTTTGAAATCAGTATTTAATGAAAACTGAAATTTTTTAATTTTTCATTAGAGCAACGAGAAAGTATTATCGAAAAGATTATCCTTTGTTTTTTTTTAAAAAACTAGTTTAAAAACGATATCGTTTGGGCAATTTTTTAAGTGATAAATTTGTAGAACTTACAAGTGAAAGTAAATATATTTAAAAATATTCCGAATGCGGGCATGTCTGCAGTCATTTCTTTGAGAAAATCTCGCGAATATGGTAGGAATTCTCTCGCAGAGATACAAACAAGTATGGGGGTTTGACAGTTTATCTAGTAACGAGGCACTACTGTATTATGCTGTTGTAACAGGTATGTACATCGTATTTCGACACTCGAATCGTTATGTGAATCCTTATTGGTATCGCTATGGCGTGTTAGATTTCATTAACTTTCGTGGCACCATTACGACTTTTACACACTCCCAGCTCTATTGTATTTATTGTCGATGCAAATGCGTGAAATTAATGATTTTTCAATAATTCGAGTGCACTCCTTACATGTGAATACTGCCGATAAGACTTTCGCAGTTTCGGCATATTTCTTCATTATTTGGATCTCATGTTCGTTCTTCAGCATATTCCAGTCGCACTGGACATTGTCGAAAAGTACTTTCATCTAAGATCATAAATAAGAGAATATTAATACGCATACTTGTTGTACGACAATATATTTTCCACTCACTTTGCCTAACTGCAAGTAGAAACTCAAGTACTTCAAGGCAAAGACTATTGTAACTATAAGATAAGGTGTCATCTTCAAAAGAAGCTGCGTATCGCATTCGTGAGTGATACAAGTAGTCATCTAAAATCAACATTTCCCATTTAAAACGCTTATATTAATCAAAATAAGAAAGAAAAGTTGCATAACAAACAAAACGGGACGGAAATAATTCAAATCGTAAGTTAATTAAAAACAAGAAATAGTGAAAGAACAGAAGTCCACACGTGTCAATTTTCTTCACGAATTTCGAACAAATTAGGACAATGATCTTATTGAAAATTTACTTTAAACAGCTTCAAAAGGGGAGGACATAAACAGTAGCGCATTGATGCCGTAACTTTATATCTGGATAGATATGTATCTAATAAAAAAAAATATGTAAACTGTGCTTGGCCTTTCGCGTAGACACTCGATAGTTTATAATAAAGATATCGTAGCAAAAGCTTCCCATTCAAAAGTCAAATTAAATGTACTGCAGAAAATTCAAACTAAGCGAGGCGAAAAATTAATAACGCGTTAAAACGAACCTTCAACTTGGTTCAACATTTTTAAATCACAAAATGCTTCGAAACGGTAGAAACCCACGTTGCTATATCGCCTTTCTTGAAACAAATTTAAAGCCCGAAGCAATAAACAAAGTAGCGACTACACCATCTGTATTATTATCAAGTATGAGCCGAAGTATACAATTAAGTGTTAAGTGTTAAGTGCAACACGTCGTGTGGCCCTTCGTCAGATAAATATCTTGGTTACCTGAATAGTGGTGCTGTTTATCAGAAGCACAGTAATTAAAAGCCTCCATGCCTGCAACAGCCACGTCGTTTTTTGATACGGCCATAGACCCACTACTTCCAACAACTTGTGACTGCTCTTGTAATACTGATATCCAGCAAAGTCCATTCTCGCACGAAGGTCGAAGTTCTTTTGCGTGGAAAAATCGCGAGAGACGTACTACGTGCATCACCCCTTCCGAAATTGTTTATCGTTTATTCCGATGTTTTATCTTCGAATTGCCACCGCTACCTTGAGGTGGAGGGTGATGGGAACGTGAATGACAGGGGCAGTAATTTAGCCACTATTTTCACCGTCGCTGGTGTGGGAAGGGTTACTCTTGCGATCGATATAATTGCAACTTTGTTTCAACGTCGGGGGTGCATAAAATATGAAGTGCAGGCACTAAAGGTGTCTGTATATTTTTATTTTACGCTCTCGGCTCTTGCGTATCTTTTTAGGGTAAAGCTTTAACGTAGGCGACGTTTTTCTGTTCCTAGAATCTCGAAGGGTATAATTTTCCTATGTCATTTTCATTTTCTTCCCTTTGCGATGCGCTCGCGCAACGCGGCCCCGATGACGCTCGTTCATTCTTACTCTAGTTCTTGGGCAGCGCGACCGCGGGTCTCTTGGACCGTGAACTTGTGTGTGCTTTTTGTGGCCGGAGGTAGAAGAAAGTTGGTGTGAGAAAATCACAATACATTCTCGTTAGAAAATGGGAGGAGGAAACTGGTTCTCTGGCGGTTAAATATGTTCTTGTGCGCAACAGTGAGGGAAAGAAACAGGGTGAGCTTCTGTTTAAATGTTAGTACTGTCAAGTGTGCCGTTACTTCTCATCTGAGTCAGGATGGCAAGAAATTGTACATACGACATTGTGCTTTGAGTGGCAGAATTGTGGATTACTGTCACCGATTTTTTAGTGTTTCTAAATAATGTTCTGCAATTTCATATGTATATATTGTAATTTTGTAGGAGAATTTGTAACGTTATGGTCCTTTACCTTTCGTTATTATTTCGTTATTTTTCGGTAACACGCAAGGCGATTTTATCATTTTGAATAATAAAATATATATTTGTGGATTGAATCGCAGTAGTAATGGTGAAGTATGTACGTTTATTATAGGTGTCTGGTGTGGAAATATAACTGTAGAAATGACTTTTCCCTCAAGATCTGCAGCAGCTGTGTGACTACGGAAAGTCATTGTTAATGCAAATTTCATGAAGTTTCTATGATATCTACTGGAAGTTATATTCTACTAGCTTTACTACTCGGCTTCGTTCGAAATTTAGATTCTGATTTTGAGGAAAAAATTTTTTTTTTTAAAATGGTCACATTCATATGGATTAGTCAGGCCTAATGAGTTGAGGTAAATTTCGCGGTCCCCAAATTTATGGTTCGAAAGTTTTTAGGCGACAGACATACACACAACATATAAAAGCTTTCTGCTTTATATATTAAGAATAGTTTCTACTAATGTTAATAATTTTTGGCATTAGTAGTTCATGCTTCTACTCTTATCACCATGTTTCATTTCCTCTGTCTTTTTGTTGACATTAAAGTAATTATTTCACTTGCGCTTCAATTTCATTAATACGAAGGATTTTACAATGACATTGACACTTTCGATTTAATTGTAACTTAAGTATGGAATGGTAACCAAAACATGATTCCTTCTGTCTCAGAAATTTTTCACGAATACAATATGTATGTATATTTTCTTCAATATCGAAATTGATGATTTCTGATATACATAGCGTGGAAAAATTATATTTTACAGTTGCCGTATGTCACCGAATGAACATTTAACATTTTTCATTAAGGTGTTGCTTTGATTCGGTGAAAAAATAAGGGAAGGAAAGACTTTTAGTTATCGAATTGTACTGTATATCAATACTATATTCCTCTATGGCGTTTTATTCACTGTTCTACCTCACGAGATGACGACGAATGGATGAAGTCTTTATTCGAAAGAATAAATTACCATGGAATACGAGAAGCATGTCCTTATAATCTAAAAACCCTAATTTTAGTACGTTACAAAAGAGGACAAAATGATTTTGAATATTGTTTTGTATTTTACCAGTGAAAACCCCTGATGCGATGGGATGAATAAATGATAAAGATTGATAGTTAAATCTTTTAAATTGTGTTGCATGAAGAACAATAATAGCTTCTGCTCCATCACAGGTGTTTGGTACCACTCCGTATCGTATCTGTGAATATTACAGATTACAATTATTTATAATAATTGAGTAAATATATTATATAAGTACAATATACTATTGCAGAAGGTGTAACCAATTTTAGATATAAGTGAAACGTATTTAACGCAAGATAAGTATGTATGTACATAACGTGTGATGTAGCATTTAAATATCTAAGCAAATAACGAAGATAGTATTTAGTGCATTTTGCTAAATAAAGCAGTACTTTTTCTTCAATGCAAAAAGTTGCTCTTGAATTCCTCGCCTAATTAAATAAATGTATAGTACTCACGAATCCTTGAAAATATGGGAACTGTGATCTATTAGATCCTGTGCAAGATGATTACCAATGAACGCGTAGCAGGTAATAGCAAAAGCAAGGAACAGCGATATTAACAAATCATCCATTTCAGTCATTACAAATAATGCTTTCAAAATCTACAACCGATAAGAGTTTATCAATGTAAATAACGTTTGTTAACGTTATTTACTATTTACTTTGCAGATTTATAAAGGAGTATGTTGAAATAATTTATACTCACAAGGAAGATAGTAAGAATCAAGGAATTCATACCAAGCGCGATTAAAATGACATATGACGTTGTGAAATTCTTTCTCATTAGATGGACATATCTTTAATAATGAATACTTATTAGTTCGAGGTTGGTGTAAAATTAAAAATAGGCACCTTTAGTTCAGGAGTATACATAACAAAATAGTTTTGAAAAGGAACTGATCTTTCTAAGAAAGCTTTACTATTTCTTTGTATCATTTTTATGTGGCCACTTCTTAACAGAGTACTAACTGTATGACTCTTCTGTGCAAATTCACTATTGAAAGCACTTTTCTGTGAACTATAAAACTCCTTTCTGCAACAGAAACTCCTGGTATATTCGAAACAAATGTGTGCTTTAGACGGTAGCTGCAAAATAATGCGCAATAAGGAAAATTATATTTATAATGTGTTAGTGCGTTGATCGAGAGGAATACATGTGCTTTTCATATGCTGCTTAGTAATAAGTGTATTACTCTTTTAGAATGGTAATTTTTTTATCCGGAGTACAATGTATTCGGTGAGGAACTCCAAATTTTTAGAACGATTAAACACAATCAACGTTGTGGGGACATCAGTGTCTGACAGAAGGTGTTTCTTACAAGGAAATATTCCCAACCCGAAAATTCTGATTTTAATGAAACTTTTTGTGAATGTAGAGCATATTGGAGTATGCAAGGAGCATTTTTTTCTGAAATTGAAATCAACCCTAAAATTTATCGCGTTTCCTTTTGAAATATAACTTTCTAACGGTATGCGACAGAATAAAACTTTAAATATAAGAATAGTTCGATTTTTGAAAGTTATATTTAAAAAAGAAAAAGGACGTGATAAATAAGACTGATTTCACCGTTCCGAGTGAGTTTCCGCAGAAAGAAATACTCCAACGTGTTCTACATTCACAAGAACTTTCATTAAAATGAGAAATTTCGGGATGGGAACATGTCCTTGTTGGCAGATGACCAGACTAAACTGAACAATAGACTTTTAAAATCGCGAATTTCAATTGAAAATTGTACGTACAGAGTTTTATTCCTTTTCTCAGAGTGATTTAAATAAATTTGCATGACATCATCGGCGAAAAAGAGGTGCACACAACAGATAGTAGAGAATGAAATGGGTGATTCTACTTGACAAAATAAGACGAAAATCAAGAATAATGCAATTGTCGTGGAGGCTTCTTTTTTTAGTTATTAGAATTTGAAAATAGCGTTCACAAACAATTCGACGATCAGCGGCTCGCGTTGCATAAAGCCACGTAAGTATAGTCGCCGCCAAAGAAACAACGACGCCGTGATTCAGGTGCTTCTGACCCGAATTTTAAAACATTAATAACTAGCAAACGAGGCTTCCGCTGCAATTTCGTTACTCTTGATTTTAGGTAGAATCATCCATTGCATTTTCTACTATCTGTTGCCGAACACTGTGTATCACTGACTATTTTTACACTTATTACGGTTTTCGTGTTAGCTGATAGCTGTGCATCGTGCATTAATTCAGCTCACCTGATAATCTTACACAGTGCGCAAACATGTTGCATGATTGCCATGGTTAGTGTTTCAGTAGCGAGTAACACCGTCGACCCGAAAATGGCGACGGTGATTGTATGCACGGCTATAGGGTAAAAGTATTTCTGCTGGTCGACGAAATATTCCGCTTTGAAAAACAGCTTCCGGGGACGAGAATAATTTAGCGGAATTAGAATGTCGAGCGCCTGGTTTGAGAATTCACTAAGTGCGACGATCAAAAGCGATGGGTAGATTATAACTGCAATCATATCGTTTGTAAAAATATCTGTGGCGATCAAATGTAGTACAATATAAAACGAGCAAATAATATAATTACGAAAGTATTAAATGAAAATAATATAAATACTTCTGTTAATTTAACGTTTGCATTCTTTGATTAAAAAATCATTAATACCTCCCATTAGAACGAGTATAAGTCAAATTTTAGCTCAAGCTTAAACGGTTTCTTATTGTTAATCGAAGTTATAAATAAAAGTTTATTTCAACATATATGTTATCAACTTTCGCGCCCAGAATTTAACACCTGATCTTCCATAGCACTTTAAATATTCTAAGTCTATTCCTGTGAACCTAATAATTCTGACTTATACTCGCTTGCCCGCCCATCACAGAAATGTCAATGCAATTATTTCAAGTTTTTTAACAGTCAAATGTGTCTTATAATTAAATAATTATGAAGAAGTACATACGAGTTAATTTGGTGAGTTCGAACGTCAATCGTGTTGCATATAGTAATTGAGCACAAGGGAAACCAGAACTTAAGATGCATGCTTTCGTTATAAAATAAAATATAATATCTATTTTATGCCTTCGAACATCACGGTTATTACAAAATTGTGAAATAATGCTCTCAAGAGAGACACCGTGCTTCAAACGCATGCTTGTCACAGGTAACCACCTGTTGAGCACGTTCGATCGAGTACCTGTCATCGCACAGACCTAATTCACTTATACGTGTATCTAATTGCTGAAAATCTACAGAACTAAATTCACCATGCAGGTTCTAAACCCAGAGACGGGCAAAATTTTTATTTACATAAAATTTCTAATAACGAATAAAAGTGAAAGAGAATTATTCTTCATTCGTTTATTAACCCGAGTTAACTGTATTCGACACACAACGAATAATTTTTTTAATTTTTATTCGTTATTTGAAATTTTATTTGAATAAAAATTCTGCCTATCTCTTAAGGTGCGTTTAGACCAAAGTAACGACTGCTATACGTCTAAAGGCGCATTTCTTTATGCTCGGTAAAAAAAAATGCAGAATGTATGAAGAACGTTCAACAAATGTTCGGCTCATACTTCATCTACACGAACAGTCGCTTGCATTTGACGCGGAAATTGTTCGATTGTCGCTTACACTGAATGAGCATGAATTTTGTCGAAGTGGGGGGCAAACGAGCATTCGTTCCTTTGGTCTAAAGTTTAGACTCTAAACGCACTTTTAGACTAAACCTACAAATGCTTGTAGGTATGATCTATAAATGTCTATAGATTTCGAACGTATCCCTTAGTAGGTGCAATCGATACTATCTATAGTCATGCACTTTAGGGTGACAGTAGAGCCCCATAAAAACAATCAATAATATCCTCACTAGGTGCAATCGATACTATCTAGAGTCGTGTACCGTAGAAGGACAGTAAAGTCCTATAAAGAACAATCAATAATTTCCCTCAGTAGGTGCAATCGATACTGTTTATAGTCGTGCACCTTAGGGTGACAGTAGAACCCCATAAAAAACAATCAATAATATCCCTTAGTAGGACCAATCGATACTATCTAGAGTCGTCTACCATAGGAGGACAGTAAAGCCCTATAAAGAACAATCAATAATTTCCCCTTGTAGGTGCAATCAATACTATCTACAGTCGCGTGTCTTAGAAGGACAGTAAAGCATCGTAAGAGAGCACAAGCCTCTATATTAGTTCAAAATGAAGGCTTTTCACCGTACCACTGTTTAAACTTCCTTCTTAGATCACAGTAAAAATTAGCTTACATGAATAGATCGTGGTCAGCATCCTTGCAATCTTGGAGTATTCGTGAATTATTCGAAGCTCTTCTTCGTTCGTCAACGTGCTCCAATCGTACACAATTCGGTCTAGAAGGTGCTTCACCTGTTTTCGCGAAACAGCAATGCATTTTCCTCAAGGATCTATTCATATTGCACACTGGTTCTTACTAACAATAATCGTTGTACAACTCACGCCGTTGGACTGGAGGATGAACGTTGTGTACTTCACGATGAAACCGAATGAAACCGTCATGTAAGAGAGAGATTGTAAGAAAACGTGCAAATTTATTTTCGTCGTAAAGAATGTCAATAACTGTAATCCGAAACGAAGTCGACAAATTACTCGCAGAGCTTTATAACTTCATGTGTGTAAAAGAGAAAACAATTTAGAGAACATGTGAGAAGAATTGCAGTGCTGATGCATTTGTAGCTATTAAACTCAATAATTTTCCCCGCGATTATGAATAATACTGTGCTCCGGTTTCAAGTGGAATGTAATAACATTATTAAGAGTATCGTCACTGCGGACAAAGATTTTGTTTCGATAAAAAAGACAAAAGTACATGGGCGAATCAATTAGAATAATTCTAGGAATCGGATGAAGACAATACCTGGACGGTTACGCCGGAAAATAATACTACGAAAGTGAAGAAACTCTGAACTTTCGAAAGCTTCGTGGTTTCATATGGCCAGAGGCCCACCAGTGACAGAAAAATCCGGTTGAGATCATAGTATCGACTGCCAGCAAAGTCCATTCCTTTCAGAGAGCTTAACTCGTCAACGCGCAGAAGTAAACTGAAGAAGTTGCTGTTCCTTCTACCTTGTACCTGATCAAGTATTCAGTCGATTTCTTTTTTCTTGAAGAAAGAAAAATAATGACGCGAAGTTCTCTTGGCAAGTGATGGACAGCCGCTACAACTTCGAAAATCGTTTGTGAGAAAGCGAAATGTTTGAATAGTAGTAATAACAGGTTGCAACCTCACATGGGGTTAAAGGCAGTTTATGCAGCGTATATACATTCGCAATATTGTGGTAAATAACATTTTCTCCCCTCGTATTTCTTGCGTTTCTCGTAATAGCTCTGGATTATTAAATGACAGAGCTGCTGGTCAAGTGTTTGTATACTTTGAAAATAAGGTGTACGAGGGGTAGTTGCCACGACTGCTGCACTTCTAAATTTATTCAGTTTATATATTTCACGTCGAGGGGAAGGTTCTAGCATTTTGCCTCTCTGATATCGACATTTCATTGTACAGTCTGGTGTTACTGATGGCATTTGAGAAAAAGTGACTGTGATTGTTAGTTGCTTCGTAGGCCTGTAGTATTTTTTACTATACAGATCGTTATAAGTAAGTAAAACTTATCATGCTATGGTTACTAGTTGTCTAATTTGTATGTAGTTTGTAGAAAAATTATATCAATGAAACCCGATGTGTGTTGGCGAAAGAAAGTAGCAACGCAGCGACGCAGATAATACGAATTATGATAATAAATTAGATAACAGTCTCGCGTTCTTTTTTAAAAGAATACTAGTTATCAAATATGTGGATATGCGGTTGTGCCCGGTTAAGGGGGGCATTGTTCGCCCGAAAAATAGATAATTCTTTATGAATTTTTTGTACAAAAACGGTTCGACAAATTAATTTGAGGTTTGGCAAGCTGTTTTATTGTATCTTGAACTATTGTTCTGAATTTTCGGGTGACAGTGACAAATTACGTATTCTTCGGTCCAACAAGACGTAATCCCCCCTTAAGTTGATAATCTCAGGTGCCGGGAAATATCTTTTATTCGGGGTGATAAGCGAATTTCACACCTACAATTTCATGCTCCACTGAATTTTATAGCTTTCGGTGCTTGAGAATAAGGGGCCGGGAATGCAATATTGCAATAGCTATTTAGTAATGAAAAATATCAAGTTCCGCATTTCTCAGTGGATCATCACGAAAGTGACACCAATCGATTCTTCATGTTTTCCCGTCGCAAATGATACCGCATCTGACATAATTCGGGTTATAATTAACGAAATTACATATAAAATTAATTTGCAGAATGTAAAGTCAAGTTCGTTAAAACTTCGTCTTTTAACCGGGAGAATGTCGATTTATTACGGGCGAAATGAACACAATAAACAATGAATTTAAAAGTAAATAAAAAAGATTCATGTATGACTGAAAAGTAACTAGATAAATTACAAAAAGAATCATAACGATAGATGTATGTATCGCGTCAAAAAAATCATGAAAATTGACCAACTTTGCAGCGTTCATAGAAGAATGACCCCTTAAATATAGAATAATTATTTTTCGCCCTAAACGATAAGTTATAATTATTAGAGCAAGGCTGTCGAACTTCCCCATTCCGAGAGCCGCATGAACCGGATCCCCGGTCAGCCGGTTCCCCCACTTATTTTTCTCCAGGCGTTGCACGAGACCCGTCAGAGAGAGAGAGAGAGTGCGGCACCCAGAGGAGAAATTAATCACAGTGAAGTAGGTGTGGAGAGGGCCGTTCTTCTACGGCTCTACAGGCGAAGAGGAGAAGGAGCCGCTGCGGCTCGCGAGCCGCTAGTTCAGCCCTGTCCAGCGTAGGGCCCCCTCACGCGCTTGCTTCCCCTTCCAATCTTTATTTCGTGTAGCGTGCCTTTCGTTGTCAAGGAGATCGCACGACGCTACGAAGGGTGCCATGACGGGCAAGCCGGGCTAGCGGCTGGTCTGTCATGGTCGCTTCTTTAGCGTGGCGCGGATCCCTGACAACGCGGAGAAGAGTGGGAGAACCCCGACTATACGCGTACACCAGTGCTGGGCAACCCGCGCCCCATGAGCCGCATGCGGCCTATTCCCCGACTTGCCTGCTCTGCTGGGCCGCAGGAGAACGACCCCCACCATTCTCTTTTAACTCCTACACTACACTCTACTGGTGGCTCGCGGGCCGCATGTAGCTACTGATCGTGGGGGAACCGACTGACTTGTAGTGGGGACTGTGCGGCCTGCGGCGGCGAACAAGTTGCTCAGCCCTGACGTACAGGACCCTCGACAACGTTGCGCTACTTTGACACCCGTGCTCTAGGGCAGCTGTGAGTTGTTCTTCGCTCTTGGAGGCACCTAGCCAGGCCACTCGCGGCCCCAAGAGAAAAAATCGCATGGTGGGGAAATATTGTGAATATAGTTGTAGAGATCCTTTTAGCCCATGGACATAGGAATATAGGGACGGACTAATAGTTGCGACTTTACGCGAGGGGAGTGAAGCAGCTTTGGGCAACATCTGGTGCCGTATTGATGATTGGTTCTGTCTTTAACTCTGGTTCCAAATTGGTTCCGATCATGGGTTCTGATTCACTCTTACTCGATGAAAATACACAACCAATCGCCAATGCGGCACCACAGTACATATCACGTTACCATAGTTCCCCTTCACCAGAGTTGTTTCACCCCCCTCAACCATTGTTACGTCCCTATATTCCTATGTCCATGTTCTAGCCGTAGTCACTCACATTACGCCATTATCCCCACTCTTTTACGGCTGCCGCTCGTACCTTCGTTCGCAACCACCCGCGGTTGCTGTTCGAAGGCAAGAGCAGAAGTTGGACAGGTCTGCTCGAGAGTCTAGACCTACGATTCTACGATGAGGGACGTTATGTTGTGCGGGAACGTGATTGACAGCAACAATCAATACGGACACGCAATTTGAAGTTCTAATGGTTTACTATGAAAGACTAAGGTTGCAAGAGAAAGTCATCACGATTTTGTATTTTACTCGTTTATAAGTCCCGCATTGCTCCGAGTAAATTATGTACATATACCAACCGCAGTTCATTTTCTCTTAGTTTCTGGTATAACATTTGCCACATTTAATCTTTATCGTTTCTCTATTCAGTCGGCAATCCTCGAAGAGTGAACATCACATATTCTCTGTGCTGGTTCAGTGTGAACTAAGGAAGATTGTTCTTCAACTGAGAATTTAGTTTCTGTATTATAACGTTGTTAGATACCATAAGGTTTCTTAAAAACGAATAAAGTATTTGAAGTGTGAAATGTATGAAATAAGTGTGTTATTCTTTTTGGCAACTGAGAAATACGCCTGAAAGAAATTCCCAGCAAGTAATAATGGTTTCCTACTTTTCTTATAATAATTTCTGCTAAACATTTTTCATAGTAAAAAGGAGTATACGAATTTTAAAAATTTTTATATATATATATACAATATACATATTTACATATATACTATACATATTTTTCGGTAAACGCATATAGCAGATTTTAACGAAAAATTCAAATTAAGTATCGAAATGATTCAACATGGAAGTAGATATGTACACAGATTTGTAGCATGATTTTCGTACGCTAGTTGTGAAGGTACCGTATACCTATAACGATTTAAAACCATGGAGCAATACTTTTACAGATGTAAATATTTACTATGAGTATCGTGTAAAATAATAGTCATCGTTATCATTGCAATTTTAGATGAGCCACAGTCTTACTCACACGAAACACGACATTACCTTAAATATATTTCCACTTGGTAGTACAAACCAGTAATTGGATTGAACAAAATAAGCTATTGTTAAGAAGTGTTTATTGGGTAACAATCCTAGGGATAGTTAATTTAACAATGTAGAATAATGGAAGTAACTCATCTACGTCAATTAGGTATTCCGTAATAGTCTTTAAACTACTGTAGCCAAAACAACTGGCATGCTTACTGCGTGGAGGACATTACCGTAAAATAAGATACTGATGTTCTCAAGAGCTGAAAAAGCAATTAGGTTTGCATCAGAAAGGAACTGCACAGAGAAATTAAATTAAAGTTGAATGTGTTAAGAAGCTTCAAAGAAATATGTACCATCGAGAAACCTTCAAACGATGCGTTAAATACTAACAGCATGTTGACCTCAGGCGCTTTAATGCTTCTCAACATAATGAGTATTAGTAATTTCTGAGTGGAAACTGGCATTTTATACCATTCCGTGTCGTATCTACGATTTTAATAAAAATATAGTTCATACACATGTTGCGTTCATTACTTTGCGTGTACGAACGATTGTACAAAACTACGTTCATCCTGTTTTTACCGACAGGAAATTGTGTTTACTTACATAGCTGTGAAAATGTCACCGCCGGAATCTATCATTTTCTGCGTTACGAAATTTCCATAAAACATATAACCCATTTCAGAAATAACAAACATCATCGAAATCAGCATATCTTCGATGTTATCTCCTTCAAGCGATGATTGGGACAGCTGAAAATGTATGCAGCTGGAATTTTCTGATATCATGCATCCATATTACCCGTAAATGTAAATTACTTACGCTGAACAAATTAGTACTCAGAGACGTAACACCTAGGATAAGAAGAATAGAATACACTAATGTAACGGTCGCCTTCACATCGTTGAGAAACCTTTAAAAATAAACAGCATCGTTTGCACGAAATAAAGAATGTGACTGATTGAGAGTGGAAGTAACACACTTTCAGAGTTGATTTTAAACATTTAAACGAAGGAAAACATGTTAAATAAATCTTGTCCTAGAATTACTCCTATTTTGAACGGAAATACAAGCTTATGAAATTCTGCAGAATTTTTCTCCACGGTTTTTCTGCTTAGAATCAACACTGAGCTAGTAGCGGCAATTTTTAATAACGCTCAACGCAGACTACTTCTACCGAAAATACTGACGTGTATGATCTGTCATGCATCATTATAGCCCTTGCCATACTCTTTCTGCTGTTTCTATTAACAGTTTTCTTCGTAACATATGAGTCATTGATAGAATCAAGAACTGCTACATTGATGTGGTAACTACAAATAACAATAATGTAATTGTTGCTTTTTACATGTAACAAAATTGTATGAAAGCATTGCAAAAGAAAAAAGTGGTTCTAAAATGTAAGACTAGCGATATTTGCGGTAATTGTACTTTTAGAATGTAGCAATTACATCAATCTCACAAGGAGAGTATTTTAGGTGTCCGCCTCCGATCATTTTGATTTTTGGATATGTTATAGAGGACCGAAAAAATAAGAAATACGTGTTTTTTTATTTTTCCCCGTTTTCATATTTGGGGGGTGAAAACTGCGTTCAAAGTTAGGGTTGAAAAATCATTTTTGTGGAATATCTCGAGAACTTTTAGAGATAGGGGAATAGTGTCAATGGACGAATTTTGTGTCTCTGAATGCGAAATATGACTGACTCACCAGATTTTCAAAAAGTCCATTTGTTTAAATAAATTGATTTATTCCACAAAAATGATTTTTCAACCCTAACTTTGAACGCAGTTTTCACCCCCCAAATATGAAAACGGGGAAAAATAAAAAAACACGTATTTCTTATTTTTCGGTCCTCTATAACATATCCAAAAATCAAAATGATCGGAGGCGGACACCTAATATACTCTCCTTGTCAGTAGTAATGGAAGTGTAGGCTATAAGGTGTAGGTATACTGGCTCTAGAGGTGTGTAGAGAAATCGAATCTTTTCCCCTATATTTTGTAAGTATAGGACAGTGAGGGCCAGTTCGGCTATTAAGGAGCCCGACTTCCATGGTTGTTTTCCAGAGCCGCGCGGAAGGGATGTACAACGGATAGGGAAAACTGTTAAGAGGGGATTTTCTATCCGCGATTGGCCATCTTTAAGAGTGGGAGTACTAGTGTGTGATGCAGGCTCTGACGACTCGACAAGATTTATATATATATATATATATACTATAGTTAAAACATCCTTAATACAATGCAAAAAGTCTCATTAAATTATATGTAGTAGTTTTCCATTAATAAATTTCTAAAGATCAGCCATTTTTATGGGCTCTAGACCGGAACAGCCCCGTAATGGCCGAACTGGTACCCACTGGTATAGGGTGTGTACAACATGTATGTAAAATTCGTAAACATAAGAAAATTACCAGACCATGAACGAAATAGCATTAATTTACTGTGATCAATATTTCACTTAACAGATGTTAAACGGGTGTGTCACGAACCCCCAACTTATTCGCTGTCGGCCTTTTCAAAAACCAAAGAACCAATAAGGTATCGGAATATTGGAGAACCAATTTTCTTTTACCTGACAAGCCTATACAAGCACGCAGAGTGCATCATCCACATAAAAGCCATCGACTCAGTGGCTACATAAACAGTGCCGCCTATTAAAATCATCAAACTCTGAAACATTGCGATTCGAAAGTAGTACTTCTGCTCGTCTATGAAGTACTCCGTTACTATCGGCGATTTATAAAGGCGTGTTTCATTCAACGGCAACACAATGTCCAAAAATGTGGAAGAGAAGTGAAGTGCCATCGCGCCAAACGTCGACAAGTAAATGAATACTGTAACAGGCGTTTTGCGTAACCTCGTCAACATGTAAATCTTCATTCTTTCGTCACATGCGTAGCCCTCACCTGCAAAAAACATTGAGTAACGTTTTCCCATGTTAGCATGTTCTTTAATGATCTTTAGTTCCTCGTCATTGGCTGCCTTCCAATCCCTGTTTATGCCTTCCAAAAGTTCCCTAATCTGAATGTTTATCAATATTACGTTGTATCGGGTGAACGGTAGATCTAATTGTAAATATCAACTTACTACTTCAGTTTGATGCAAAAATATAAGGTACTTCGCGACAACGCCTGACGTCATAAATATGAACGACATATTCTTCAAAATATCCTGTTTCGTGGCCTTCCCGCTGACGAACGGTGTCAACTGGAAAATGATGTTGTTTAGCCGGGTTTGATGTTATTACACTATGACTGGGGTATTATCGCAGCAAAAGGTCATAAGAAAAATCCGTCATGTTTGATAACCTCGAAGGATTCAGAAAAATGTGGGAAAACAGATTTTATTTTAATCTACGTATCTTGTACTTCCAAGTTATACCTCGGTAAATTTGTCGTATTCAGCCGTGAATATATAACGCGATTAATCGTTGACAAAAATTACGCGATTAATAACAACAAACATAATAAAGAAAATAATCCTTCGTTTTTCCATTTTGGATAACTAGAACCGTTCGCACATCAACCCCTGCCGGGAAAGAACTTTTTTTAAGAAGTTTGCGCCACCGACTATATATATATATATATGCGATAAACAAGTCCAAAAAATTCTGAGTAGTACTTCAAACATACTTTAATATGCAGGCAAAACGGTTGATAGTATAAATTTATAGTTTTTATTAAATAAATTCCCGAAGATGGCGTTGAAAAACGGGTTGTTACGCTAGAGTACCCCCTTAATAATATTACTGTCATTTCGAATGATGTAGAATATTAATTTTACAGGGATTTGCACTAAATACACGCACAAATTAAATGAGTTAACGTAGTATATGACAGTACTGCTTAGTAGATGTGGTTTAATAGAACTATACTAGAATAGTGTTAAAAAATATTAAATTTTATAATTTGAAATGTTGAAATTAGGTTCAGCTTTAAGTAGAAAATCCACTAAACAATATTTACGCTAAGAAAAACTAGATGGTATCATGAATAGATTGCATACGCAACTCGTATAATTGTACCTGGGCGATCACAAGGACCGTTATAATAAAGCTGTTTACCACGTTCTGAAAGAGCCGAATTTTTTCACTTTTGTATGGCCAAAGTCCAATCACTGACAAAAGCGATATACTAAGACTGTAGTGATCTAACATCTCACGATGCATGCTGTCGTACCATAAAAAGACAACTGACTACGGTACTTCTACGCCCGGCAACTTTCCCTCTCCCCTTTCATTATTTCCTCATCTTCAACGTACATACAACTTGTCCCTCAATAATGGAACGCGTATCATAGGACGTAGAAAGAACGACAGGACGTATACATTAATAATTATGGGAATAAACCACGACGAAGGTGTAAGGTAACCGATCGGTCGCCAAGACTACCATAGCGATTTTGCAATTATTGGAATAGCAGCACTTGTGGAAATTGTAGGCTGTTTGAAAAAAGTAATTTTGCTCCATTATTTTCTACCAATTTTTTTACTGAAATATTTACTCACAAGAGTTTCTTTTCAATCTTCCATGGAATGCGTTGTTAGTCGCAGGGCTGATTACGGTGGGAACTACTGTATGGTGCATCGTTTTATTCGCCTGCGAGGAAGCATGTAACATAGGCGACTGTACCGAGGCGTCCACATTGTTCACAAGTGACAGACTTTCCGTTAGTGAAAAATGTGAGTGATCAAACACTTTACAATTGACATAAAAATTCTACTATGCTGATAAAAAATTGACTATTGTTTAATTTCATTGAGAATTTTGAAAATTATAAGGAAGCTAACACACACATAAAAATATAAGCAGTTGGCCATGTTTATCGTCAGAGGTGTTTCGATAATTATATATATGATACTACTTAGGAAAATAAATTAACAGAATCATAGTTGATTTCTGTATATGATTTCATCCTACGTATATAATGAAAAATCAACTTTTATTAACTATTTAATAATCTAAAATACATCAGTTTGTAACTGTTTACTTTTCTAACGAGACCGACGAAATTACCGTGAAGAAGGACATTGATACTTTCACGATCTAGAACATAAATATGGATTTACTAGTTTTCTTCTTATTGGATGCGCGGAAATGTTTAGTGCTAGGAGGCTATATACCAACAAATATCCTTCTAAAGATAATGCAATTATGTTGAATATATTTAACGAAACAGGTATCGAGCATCTTAGCATCATGAACAAGATTAGTTTTTTCACGCGTAACGGTGCTTCGTACCATTCTGTGTTGTACCTATAAAGTCGATTCAATTACTATCAAATTAATAAAAAAATAAATTACGTATGGAATATCCTAGTGATTAAATCGACAAATGTTTTCGCTTTAATACAAAATCATATAGATGACGTTTACGTACAGTTGTACCAGAATACTATTATGCGAATCTGTGACTTGGTCGAGTATATAGCAGAAGTAAAACATGTAGCTGAAATTCGAAATGGTAAACATTCCATACAGATATAGATCATCAATTTTATTATGGAAGAGTGCTTGAGACACCTGAAAATATGAATGAGCGCGTGTCAAGTATAACTGTTGGCCCTTATTTTTTGTTACGGTTGTCCTCTACATTAAGCGTTACACTCACAATATATAAATAATTAGTTTGTGCCATCACTGCCATAATAACAACACCAAAATATTTATTCAGTAAATCGGATTTTAAACGATTGATGAATCTTTAACAATAATTCAGATTTCTAATGTTAAAAACATAGTGAAACAATAATTTGTCATAGCTGACAAATGAAGATAATAAATTCAAAAGAGAAGATAATAATTCACGTTTGGAAATAGAAGTTATCATCACACGGTGTGATTATATGAACACATACTTCGTTGCTTTTATGTGCATGTTTACTGCATTCGTCAGAAACTTGGTAATCTCGATATTCCTTTCAGCAACGCGCATCTGCTGGGAGTTGCAGACAAATGCTTGTCTTATGCGATAACTACGCAGTATAATTGGATTGTGATAATCTTCAAGCAGGGTGTTTCAGAATTGAGGGACAATCTGGAACATGCGGTATGTATCCTGATGCAAAAAGACATCCAAAAATCATTTATCGTTTTGGAATCTGAGGCTTTGTTCTCGAGATATGAACAGTTGAGTATTAGTGGTAGAACTTCCGAGCGACGCAGTTTAAAGCCGATACAGCTGAGCGTGGCGGAGTGACCCCTCACGCGCCACGCAGGAGGCACGCGTAGATTTACAGACCCACACATGCAGAGAAGGGTCGACCGCGCTAACCCATTTTCACGGTTGAACCAGCGCGGTCGCCTCTACTGTATACCGTCGTCTCCCACTATGCCCTACCGGCGTCTCCCACTTTCTTCCCACCGCACTGCACACAAGCATATTTTTACTCCTGTCTGTGTGAGCTGCCTGTTGGGCTGCCGATCACACGGACAGGGGTAGGGATATGCTTGTGTGCAGTGCGATGGGGAGAAAGTGGGGGACGACGGTAGGGCATAGTGGGAGACGACGGTAGGTCATAGTGGGGGTAAGCGTCTCGTCCCGTATCCCGCGATTCTGGCATCACTGACTGTATGTGTGGGTCTGTATTTACGCCAGCGCTCTCCAAGGTTGTACGCGCGTACACTCGGGGTTCTCCCACTCTGGCCCGCGTTGTCAAGGAGAACATTGGTGTCATTTTAATATCGATAAATATGTAAAATAAAGAATTTTTTAATATTCTGTAATGAATAATTTTACCCTCGACTGCGGGGCGTCGACTTCGATTCGCTGCGTTTCAGAAAAACTGAATTGTTTATTCTTTATCGTATCGATATCGAGATTCATTGCGCTCTTTCGACATAAATAAATACCCAATGCCATGTAAATCGGACTATTTCGAATGAAATTAGCTTTAGATTATGGAAATCAATTTTTCATCGAATTTCCTTCATTATAGTCTGAATTACGTTGTTCTTGGTGTTATTTTGGTCGGGTAAACATAAGGTATCGTGTGGCGTCGTCTTCGCAGAGATCTGATGAGAAATACGGGGCTGGAAGATTTCTCACTTCTTAATGGGTAGGTATTCCAACTCCTTCGAGGGCCGAAAGATATAAACATTCGGTGAGACATCGCTCGATGTTGTCTTCGCAACGGGGTACCTCGCGGCATCTCCTTGAGTCCAGTCGCTGGAAGATCACTATCGACAATTTTTTCTTCCGAAAAACACACCACTTTTCGGAATTACATGAAGGGTTCAAAGTCAAAACCCTATTTCAATTTGTTCGTATCATCAATATGCGCAAGTTACTATCCGTTTCAAACGCTTAGAGGCAAAAATTTAGAGGCTTGACATTTTGTGGCACAATACCTCCTGATGCGAGTGCAATATTTTTAATTTTCATTTGAATGTTGTTTACAATACAAAAAACTTTGTAGGCGTGCAATTCTTCCTTCTATAATGAATACGAGCAACTTTCGTGCTGGTAATGGTGCATCACACCATTTCGTATAATATCTACAGAATGTAATTTGTTCGAAACAGAATTAGTATAGCGGTGAATTATATGGATACTTGTATACTTCGGTGAACTCGGTCTTTCCAAAAACAGGGTGTTAATTTAGTTATTTAGTTAGTTTAAACAATCCTATCGTAGCGGTATCTACTGCGAAGCTGAGGTCTATCCAGACCCATACTTAGATTAAACAAAATAAGTTACTGTTAAAATGTTTTTATGAGGTAACAATACAAGGGATAGCTATTTAACTTAGCATATGCAGAAAAAGGAAGTGCCTACGTCAATTACATCTATTTGCTATTTTCTAAAAGTCTTCAAACTACTGTAGCAGAACGACTCGCATGCTTATTGCATGGAGGACATTACTGTAAAATAAGACACTGATGTTCTCAAGAGCTGTGGAAGAATTTCAATTTGGATCAGAACGGAACTGAATAGAAGAATCAAATTAAAGATACACTGAGTTAAAATGCTTTCAAAAGTATGTACCTTTGAGAAACATTCAATCGATGGATTATACACTACCAGTATTGTGCCATCAGGTATTACAAGACTTTTCAACATAATGAATAATAGTAATTTCTGAGTGGACACTGGCGATTTATACCACTCCGTGTGGTACCTACGAGTTGGATAAAAATATGTTTCAGACAACATTTCGCGTTCATTACATTGCGTATACGAATAATTATACAAGACTAGTTCATTCTGTTTTCTCGAAAGGAAATTACGATTACTTACATAGCTGTGAAAACGTCATCACAGGAATCAATAACTTGCTGCACTATATAATTGATATAAAACATATAATTCAATTCACAATTAATATATAGCAATGAAATCAGCGTATCTTCGAGGTTACTTTCATCATGCCATGTTTGGGACAGCTGAAAAGAGTACAGCTGGAATTCTGTGATATTGTACATTCATATGCCCGTAAATGTAAATTACTTACGCTGAACAAATTAGTACTCAGAGACGTAACACCTAGGATAAGAAGAATAGAATACACTAATTTAATGGCCGAATTTACATCTTTGAGAAACCTTTAAAAATAAACAGCATCATTTGCATAAAATAAAGAATGGGACTGATTGGAAATAACACACCTTCAGGGCTGATTTTAAACATTTAAACGTAGGAAAACATATGAAATAAATCTTCATCTAGAATCACTGTTACTTTGAACGAAAATTCAAGCTTATGATATTTGGTAGAATTTTTCTCCACGGTTTCTGTGTTTAGAAGCAACACTAGAGCAGTATTGTCAATTTTTAACCCTTTCGCTACGGGCAGGTTCTCCGCCGCGGTATTCCCACTGAACGGGGCAATACCGCGCGCCGCGACATCACTGTACGGGGCAATGCCGCGCGCCGCGACATCACTGTACGGTAGGTACGCGACGCCGATCGTCAGCAGGAGTACCGCGGCGGAGAACCCAAACTGCTGAATGTTATTCGAACGAAAGAATTTTTCTTCAAAGGGTATTTATAAATAAAGGGTATTCCAGGGTATTTATAACGTTTTAGTATGCGCTCTTGAATTGACAGTATGAAAGCAAATAACATTATGCAATATAATAAAATAATATAACATAATATAATTGTATGATTATAATGGCTTTTAATAATGTAACTGCGTTACATTATTGCGTTACAATAAGGTGAATTATCTTTCTGCAGTAAATACTGACTTTATTCGCTACAAACAATCGAACAAATTACTCGAGGCTGATTCTTGAGGAATTTGGGTTGCTAAGCATTTAGTTATTTCGGTTGTGAGAAACAAATGATGCAAAATAAAATATTGTCAATGGTCGTCGGCTAGCGGCTAGTCGTCCGTAGTACTTCAGTGGCACCGTACGGGGAGCCACTATAGTCGCCCGTAGTATCTCAGTGGCACCGTATGGGGAGCCACTATAGTCGCCCGTCGTACCTCAGTGGCACCGTATGTAGTGCCACTATAGTCGCCCGTCGTACCTCAGTGGCACCGTATGGAGTGCCACTATAGTCGCCCGTCGTACCTCAGTGGCACCGTATGGAGTGCCACTATAGTCGCCCGTCGTAGCGAAAGGGTTAATAACGCTCAACGTAAACTACTTCTATCGAATATAGGTACTAACGTGTGTGCTCTGTTGTGCATCAGTACAGCTCTCGTCATACCTTCTCTGCAGTTTCTATTATAAGCTTTCCCCGTACCATATGAACCGTTGATACACTCAAGAACTGCTACATTGATGCGGTAACTGCAAATGACAATAATGTAGTCGTTGTTTTTTATATGTAACAAAATAGTATGAAAGCATAATCATGAAGAAGTGACGAGCTTTACAGAAGAATACAGAGGCTTTTACCAATTACATCAATTTCAGTAATAAAAAAGGATAAGGTGTAGTTACTATAAGGTATAAGGAGGAATATAAGGTGTATATTCGCTCGAGAGGTGTGGAAAAAATCGAGTCTTTTCCCTTATACTATATTTTGTAAGTGTGGGGTTGTAAAATATGTATGTAAAATTCGCAAAGTTAAGAAAATTACTAGACCATAAACGATATAGTACTAAAATACTGTGATCAATATTCCACTTAACAGACGTTGGACAGGTGTGTCATGAACCCTCAACTTATTCCCTGTCGGCCTTTTCAAAAACCAAAGAACCAATAAGGTATCTGAACTTTGGAAAACCGATTTCCTTTTACCTGACAAGCCTATACAAGCACGCAGAGTGCATCATCCACATAAAAGTCACCGAGTCCGTAACTGCACATACAATGCTGCTTATTAAAATCGTGAAACACTGAAACATTGCGATTCGAATGTAGTACTTCTGCTCGTCTATGAAATACTCCGTTACTATTGGTGGTTTATAAAGACGTGTTTCGTTCAACGGTAACACAATGTCCAAAAATATGGAAGAGAAGTGAAGTGCTATCGCGCCAAACGTCGACAAGTAAAGAAGTGCTGTAACAGACGTTTTGCGTTTTGTTAACATGTAAATGTTCATTGTTTCGTCACTAGTGTAGCCCTCACCTGCAAAAAATATTGAGTAATGTTTTCCCATGTTAGCATGTTCTTTAATGATCTTTAGTTCCTCGTCATTGGCTGCCTTCCAATCCCTGTTTACGCTTTCCAAAAGTTCCCTAACCTGAATGTTTTATCAATATTACGTTGTATCGGGTGAACGCTAGATCTAATTGTAACATCAACTCACTACTTACTTCAGTTTGAAGCAAAAATGTAAAGTACTTCGCGGCAACGCCTAACATCATAATTGCGAACGACATATTCTTTAAAATATCCTGTTTCGTGGCCTTCCCGCTAGCGAATGGTGTCAACTGGAAAATAATAACATTTGGCCGGGCTTGATGTTATCACACTAAGACATCGGGATTATTGCGGCAAAAGGTTATAAGAAAACACATAGGTCTGTCACTTTTGATGGCTTCAGAGGATCTATGAAAACTGGGGGAAGTGATTTCATTTTAATTTAGATATCCTGTACTTCTGAGTTCTTCCTTGCAATGTGGCCAGTGGCCACATGTGATGCGAAGAATGTTTGCAATGAAGAAGTGCTTAAATTTGCAGATTCCCGAACAATGTTAATGTCATTTGTAATGATATAGAATATTAAGTATAAACTATGAGACAAAATGTGAGGCATTCTTCTCGTGAAATATGAAATATTTTGTTTTCAATAATCGATATCTGAAGCAGCGTAATCAACGTGTTAAACAATTGGTGGGGAGCATGTTACAAGAATTGACAAACACTAACGATACACATAAATTAAATGAATCAACGTAGTACTGAGCAGTATTGCTTACAATTAGTGAATGCGGTCTAATGAAACCAGGGGTTGAAACGGTTCCTAAAATAACTGTTTCAGACTGTTATATATCGGTTCTGACTGAAACAGTTATGAAGAATCGATATTCTGAATAACAGTTATAAGGAACCGAAATTTCTAGCTATATCGATTTCGGTTACGGTTCTGCAGAACTGATACTGTATAGGTTCCGTAACGGTTATATATCGGTTTTATAACAGTAATGTATTTACGATCAATGTCACATTTTTTTTAATGGAAATTCGATTTGTTTATAAGTCCTTTTATCGCTGGGTCTCTCTATATATCTGGTGTCTCTCCTTTCAAAACTCCATCAATGCAGGGCAAGTCGAAAAGAAAGACAGCATCTGTAAATTAGCGATTGAAAAGAGAGATTCTAGATAGAGAGGCTCAACGATGAAGGTTTTTATAAACAAACGCGAAGAGCGATTCTCTGGGACAGAGGGTTTACGACCAATGGAACAGAGTCATTTGTATTCCTGAGATAGTGGCGCCCACGTTGAATTTACTACAAAAAGTATTGTATTTCGCAGAAAGACACGTTGTCGTTCTCGGGACACTGTCTTTATAAAAAAAAGTAGTTAATAATATACATAATTAATATAAAATTAGTAGTAAGTTTGTACATATTAGGAAATTTATTGCTGTTAGTGTTAGCAATACTTTAAATTAAGTGTCAAATTAATATTAGTCGTAGTGTATAATAGTTATTAGTGATATTTAAAAATATATCGACATAATGGGCCGAAAGAAATGCGACATTGTTCGTAAGTATTTTGAAACGTGCGATGGCAGCATGAAAATACGATGCATGGTTGGAAGTTGCCCCGCAAACAATTTCGGTGTATATATACAATTTACTACGTTTAAATTTTTAAACAATTAAAAAAAAATTATTTTAAACTACTTTTGAGAATCAAATTATTCTCCACAGATCTACTATTTAATCATAATTTAAAAGGCGTTTACGTATGGTTGAGGCGAGCCCAGCCTATAGCGAGAGTTTACTGTATAACCGATATATAACCGTTACGGAATCGATTTAATATCGGTTCTGTAGAACCGGAACCGGAACCGATATAGGCCAGAACCGTTTTCACTCGTAACTGTTTCAAGTTTATTTCGGTTGTCATAACTGTTTCGATAACCGAAGCCGATATCATAAATGTTTTCAACCGTTGAATGAGACTATAGTGCGATACTGCAAAGAATCATTAAATTAACTGGCTTCAAATATTGTAATTCGAATAAGCTTTAGATTGAAAATCGACTAAATAAGGTGTATGATTAGAAGCAGTGGATCGTATAAGGAATAGATTTAAAATGCAACTCGTATAGTCATACCTGGACGATCACAAGGACCGTTATAATAAAACCGATCACCACATTCTGAAGTAGACGAAGCTTTTCCCTTTTGTGTGGCCAAAGACCAACCGCCGACAAGAGCAATATAATAAGCCTGTAGTGATCCAACATCTCACGATCCATGCTGTCGCACCGTCGAAAGCCAACTGACCGTAGTATCTCTAAATTCGATCACTTTCCGTCCCTCTTTCCTTATTTCCATATCTGCTACGTAAACTTTTTCTCTTATTGACGGAACACACACCAAGGGGGATATCATGATTGACAGGAGGTGTAATTTAAAAATTGTGGAAATAAATCGCGATGAGGGTGCAACATGCCCCATCGATCGATAAGGCTATACATAACATGGAGTATATGATTACCACCAATTTTGAATGCTGTAGGTTGCCTGAACAATATAAATTTTTATCCCCTATTTTTTTACCTCTTGCTTGGCTGAAATATTTCTTTACACAAATTTCTCTTCATTCTTGTTGCCGATGAGGCACAGTGCACAGTGTCAATTGCAGAGGTGGCTATGCTATAGACTATTTCTGTGTGATGCATATTCTGCTTGTGATTCTGGAAGAGATAGTTAAACTCAGTTGACTCTACTGCTGATACATCGACATCGGTTCGCATTGACTGTTATTAGTGAAAAAGGTGCGTGACTAATAGCTATATAATTAACTAGCAAAATACACCCGCGATTCGCTTCGGGACTAAGACACATTAAGGGCTCCACGAAAAACACATTTCACCCATTTTCACTCCCATAAGGGTTGGGGAAAAATCCTGAAATTGGTTTTAAGGCATTTGTGTGAGTAATCTTTGTGAGTACGAACCAAGTTGATACCTAATCCAGCCTAATAGATATTAGGGAATCCCAGAAAATATATTTTACCCCTTTTCACTCCCTTGGGGATGGAATTTCCAAAAATCCTACCTTAGTGAGATCTTACCTACGTCAAGAAAACAATATACCTTCCAAATTTCACATTCCTAAGTTAAGGGGGTATACTCGTTTGAACGCTTGGCAAATGTGTATATATTGTGGATTTTTTTACAAGTGAACGGCTTAATGAAGATTTTCCGCTTTTGTGTTATGTTTACACGGTACTATGAACTACCTAAAAAGCGTTTCAGTTAAAAAACTATTTATAAAGACAAGTTGTTTTTCGGAAGTTATGAACACATATCCGAACCTCTCTCGATTTTAGATGGCAAAACGGTGGCCCTGAAAAAAGCTCTATGTCGTGTCTGAAATCAAAAACACTAATTTTTTTTTAATAAAATATGTTAATAGCTATTGATCTCCGGCGCCGATTTTGAAAATTTTGAAAAATAAATAAATGGTGAGACATCAAATATAACATTACATTTTTCTAAAAGAAAAGTCTACGTTTTGTCTTTATAAATAATAAAAGGGGAATCGGAATAAAGAGTGCGACTTAGATCGATGTGGAATTTCATTACGATTCTGCAAGCAAAATTGGAAGTAAATTGGTTGAACGCAGCGCGAGATTTTAGAGACACCGTAATGAAAAATGTCATTCCGCTGCAAACGGTCGAGCCTCTGTGCCGCGGCTGCCTCGTGCTACCTGAGCTGTTGCACTCAAATGCCTATAACTTCGAAAATTTTCTGAATTTTTACATCGGACTAGATTTATAATAATCGTAAAACATTAATCTATGAAAATACTTGACAGTGTCAAAAAATCCGTTTAATTTTTTATGCTCGAATGTGCGATAAAGTGTACACGACTTAACCGTTCTGCAATTTCTGTAAGGATTCGGAAATATGAGATTTGCTGAATTCTTATCAGAACAATGTCGAGTATTATATCTGGCACTGCTTACGGATTTGAACCAGCGAAGACACGCCTGATTACTGTACACGATTTCATACCTCGTCACGTATGTATGCAGTTTCCACCTGCTCCGCGCGAAAGAGATGCGCGTGATGACGGTTCCCCGCACAGTGTTGGGGATGCTGAGTTACATCGTTAGCTGTTCTATGAGCGCTGCGATTCGCGCGAACCTTCTTGAGGAATGCTTTACTAAAATCGCCACTGCCGGGCTTCCATTTGTCATAGGTTAATGTTTCATACAACCTAAACTTTCTCCGAGAAATGCTCTATAAAACAGTGCAAACCGTATCACAATCCGTTCAGTGGTTCTGGAGATTAGCCCGAACAAACAACCAGACGCCTACCGGGGATTTTATCTTATACTATGTAGAGATACTTCGAAGATTTTTGAAGAAAATTATGCATGCATTCGAATACATATAGGATCAGGAAACCCCGATGCCATAAGAATAACAGGGGGCCCGGACTAAGGGACCTCGGGGACTCGAAGAGTAGGCGCTAGCTGTGGTGGCGAAGGTTGCGGTTATACTGGATGCGTATTCTGACGACTAGCTCGTCATCCGAATTTTCTTTCCTACACGCTCCGCAATGCTTCGGTAGTAGGGACGTATTCAGACGACCAGCCAGACATTAGAATACGAATCCAGTATAACCGCAGCCTAAAGGTCTTAACACACATATCCTTTCCGTGCTAGTTCCATTCCGGCGTCCCAGTAATAAGAAGAAGAGACCCTCTACGCCCCTCTTCTTCACACCACTGGAACGCCGGAACGGAATTGACACGGAATTGGTAAGTGTGTTTAGACCATAACGCGACTGATCAGCACGCGGATGGCTTGGGTTCGCTTCTCAACGCCGAAGACTCTCTTTTTCCGACACTCCCGAAACATATAGGAATTACGTCAGTTATTCCTACATACAGCACCTCTAATTCGTGTTGGACTTTATTACGCGATTAATATGCAGGTTGCCTAATGGTATATGTAGCGAAATTTTAGGGGGTGGTAGGGGACGTCCAATGGAACATTAAAGGTCCTGTGACATAGTGTCTGATCTGTCTCCATTTTACAGTGATAATGCCTCAAAGTTAACATGTCTATACGCTAAACTAACTAAGCCCCGTTACGCACTTGCGACAAGTTGCCGGCAATAATCGCAGGATTCCATAATTTTGCAGATACATTGGACACCACCAGTAGAGTAAAAGGGTTTGAATACATTTTGTTGTATCTCATACAGTTTAGCTGTTATAAAAGCTTAAATATCCGAAATGTTTGTGGAAATGACTGTCGTTGCACGCACGCAAATGAAGCCGTGGTCCAAAAAACTGTCCGTTATGAGCTATTCAAGATGACCCAGTAACCGAGAAAGTACGAACCCCTTAAGGTGGAATCAGACGGCGCGTGAATCGGCGAGCATGCTCGGCTCGTCCAGGTTCGGCGAGACCGCTTGGCGAGCACGACTCGCGGAGCCATGACCGATCAGACGGCGCGTGGGTTCGGCGAGTCAGGCGCAAAGATCGTCGATTCACGTTCCGTCTGATTCCACCTTTACAGTAGCGGTTCTATTGAGAAACTGTTTGGAGTGGCGGAGGCACTTGGGGTAGTCAGCTAGAAAATAATAAACAAGTGAACGAAAATTCGACACGTGTTCTTACGCCTGTCTTTAATTTCAAATTAAAGACGGATTCCTTATCTCTCGAGTATAAACACACTCTGAAGCATCACGTTTGCAAAGAATGCAGGTCTGATTGAGCAGAATATAATCTTTTCCCTACTCTTCACCCTTTTTCTGACTGAATACGTCACGCGTACTTCTGTTTTGATATTCTAATGCGTGTTTATACTCGAGAGATAAGGGATTCTGCTTAAATTCGAAGGGAGGAAGACGCAGGCGGGACCACGCGGCAGTCAGCGGACTACCCCTTTCTATCCTGTGTCTCTCCGCGAGGCCTATTAATGATTGATAATACGTGTACATCGATAATATGCCACATGTGGCATATTTAGGTAAAAAGTAGACTTGTAATTCCAACCCGGTGACATAGGGTTCGAGGAGACCGCCACCGTTTTTCGTTTACCTAACTCGTTGGAGGCCTCGGTATGTAATTTGCGACCCTATGTGAGTCGACGTAACAGTAGTCCTATGTGCACGACATTTGGTATACTTGTAATCGGGAGAAAGCCAGGAATCCATTGGTGTCATTTTAATATCGATAAGATGAAGAATAAAGAATTTTGTAATATTCTGCAATGAATAATTTCACCCTTGACTGCGGGGCGCCGACTTCGATTCCCTGCGTTTCAGAAAAACTGAAATGATTATTCTTTATCGTATCGATATCGAGATGCCTTGCGTTCTTTCGATGTAAATCAACCCAAATGCCATGTAAATCGGACTATTTTTAACGAAATTAGCTTGAGATTATGGGAATCAATTTTTCATTGAGTTTCCTTCATTATGGTTCGAATTACGTGGTTCTTGGTGTTATTTTGATCGGGGAAACATAAGGTATCGATTGGCAGTTCCTACGCAGAGATCTGATGAGAAATGTGGAGCTGGAAAATTTCTCACTTCTTAATGGGTACGTATTCCAACTCCTCCGAGGGCCATAAACCAAAAATATTCGGTGCGGCATCGCTCGGTGTTGTCTTCGCCACGGGGTAGCTGGTGGCATCTCCTTGAGACCAGTCGCTAGAAGATCACCCTTGACAGTTTTTCCTTCCGAAAAACACACCCCTTTCGGAATTAGGGATAGGTCAACCCCCCTATTTCAATATGTTTGTCTCATCAATATGCGCTAGCTATTATTCGTTTGAAACATATGTTGCTAACTTTAAGGCATTATTACTGTAAAATGGAGACAGATCGGACACTATGTCATAGGACCTTTAGTGTTCCATTGGACCTCCCCTACCACAGCACAAAATATCCGTATTAGGTATATCCTATTCCATCGCAAAATCAACAGAACTTATCTAAAACAAAAATACCAATTACATACTTAAAATATACCGCGTATACAATGCGATATTAAACTATATTTATATACTCTTTGTGAAACCAAAATCATGTTTTCGTATTACGACTTACTTGATAACAGCTTTCTTTTTATTTCTCTTTCATTTACAGCTTCTCTTTGAAAGTTTATTATTGTCTCACTATCATTATCATAGCAGGACAAAACATAGCGTCACAAAGTAGGAGCAGGATGTTTTCATATACTAAAACACAATTCTCAGATCGTCACATTGCTTCTGTTATATGTATGCGGAGCAAAAGATATTGGCCGTTCCAAGTCACGCAACGATTATCCAGTTAACGTACTACAAAACTTGTGGTCGTACCTGACATGACCTATTTTTAGAAGCTTGACTTTTGGCGGCACAATACCTTCTGCAGCGAGTGCAATATTTTTAATTTTCATTTCACTATTGTTTACAATACAAAAAATCTCCATCGATGGTTTGAATGCACCGTACAAATTCATTCGTAGGCTTACAATTCTTCCTTGTATAATGAATACAAGCAACTTTCGTGCTGGTAATGGTGCATTATACAATTTCATATCATATCTACAGAATGTAGTTTGTTCGAAAGAAAAGTGGTATAACGGTGAATTATATGGATACTTGTATACTTCGGTGATCTCGGTCTTTTGAAAAGCAGAGCGTTAATTTAGTTATTCAGTTAATTTAACCAATCCTATCGTAGCGGAATCTACAGCGAAACTGAGGTCTATCCAGACCAGTACTTAGATTAAACAAAATAAGTTACTGTTAAAATGTTTTTATGTGGTAACAATACAAGGGATAGCTATTTAACTTAGCATATGCAGAAAAAGGAAGTACGTCATTTACGTTTATCAGCTATTTTTTAAAAGTCTTCAAACTACTGCAGCAGAACGACTCGCATGCTTACTGCATGGAGGACATTACCATAAAATAAGATACTGATGTTCTCAAGAGCTGAGGAAGAATTTCAGCTTGGATCAGAAAGGAACTGAATAGAATAATTAAATTAAAGATGCATTGATTAAAAATGCTTTATAAAAAATATGTACCTTCGAGAAACCTTCAATCGATGGGTTATACGCTAGCAGTAATTTGAAATCAGGTGCAAGAACACTTTTCAACATAATGAATAATAGTAATTTCTGAGTGGACACTGGCGTTTTATACCACTCCGTGTTGTACCTACGAGTTTGATAAAAATATGTTTCATACACATTATTCCGTTCATTCCCTTGCGTATACGAATGTTTATACAAGACTAGTTTATTCTGTTTTATCGAAAGAAAATTACGATCACTTACATAGCTGTGCAAACGTCATCGCAGGAGTCTACTAGTTTCTGCACTAAGAAATTTACATAAAACATATAACCCATTTCAGAAATAATAAACATTATCGAAATCAGCGTATCTTCGATGTTATCTCCTTCAAGCGTTGATTGGGACAGCTGAAAATGTGTGCAGCTCAAATTCTCTGATGACGTGCATCCATATTCGCGAACCTAAATGTAAATTACTTACAGTGAATAAATTAGTACTCAGAGACGTAACACCTAGGACGAGAAGAATAGAATACAGTAATGTAATGGCCGACATCAGATCATTGAGAAACCTTAAAAAATAACATTATCGTTTGCACAAAATAAAGAATGGGACTGAGTGGGAATAAAACACTTTCAGGGCTGATTTTAAACATTTAAACGTAGGAAAACATGATAAATAAATCTTGATCTAGAATCACTGTTACTGTGAACGAAAATTCAAGCTTATGAAATTCGGCAGAATTTTTCTCCACGGTTTTTGTGCTTAGAAGTAACACTGGAGCAGTATTGTCAATTTTTAATAACGCTCAACATAAACTACTTCTATCGAATATAGGGTACTAACGTGTGTGCTCTGTTGTGCATCAGTACAGCTCTCGTCACACCTTCTCTGCGGTATCTATTATAAGCTTTCTCCGTACCATATGAGCTGTTGATAGAATCAAGAACTGCTACATTGATACGGTAACTGCAAATGACAATAATGTAGCCGTTGCTTTTTATATGTAACAAAGAAATATGAAAACATAATCATAGAGAAGTGGCGAACCTTGCAAAAGCAAAAAGAGGCTTTTAGAAATTACATCAAGTTCAGTAATGGAAGAGTATAAGGTGTAGGTACTATAAAGTGTAAGGAGGACTATAAGGTGTATATTCGCTCGAGAGGAGTGTAAAAAAATCGGGTCTTTTCCCGCATCCTATATTTTGTAAGTGTGGGGTATGTACAATATGTATGTAAAATTCGCAAAGTTAACAAAATTACCAGACCATAAACGATATAACATTAAAGTACTGTGATCAATATTCTACTTAACAGACGTTGGACAGGTGTGTCATGAACCCCCAACTTATTCCCTGTCGGCCTTTTCAAAAACCAAAGAACCAATAAGGCATCTGAACATTGGAGAACCAATTTTCTTTTACCTGACAAGCCTATACAAGCACGCAGAGTGCATCATCCACATAAAAGCCATCGACTCAGTGGCTACATAAACAGTGCCGCCTATTAAAATCATCAAACTCTGAATCATTGCGATTCGAAAGTAGTACTTCTGCTCGTCTATGAAGTACTCCGTTACTATGGGCGATTTATAAAGGCGTGTTTCGTTCAACGGTAACACAATGTCCAAAAATGTAGAAGAGAAGTGCAGTGCCATCGCGCCAAATGTCGACAAGTAAATGAATACTGTAACAGGCGTTTTGCGCAACCTCGTCAACATGTAAATCTTCATTCTTTCGTCACATGCGTAGCCCTCACCTGCAAAAAACATTGAGTAACGTTTTCCCATGTTAGCATGTTCTTTAATGATCTTTAGTTCCTCGTCATCGGCTGTCTTCCAATCCCTGTTCATGCTTTCCAAAAGTTCCCTAATCTGAATGTTTTATCAATATTACGTTGTATCAGGTCAATGGTAGATCTAATTGTAAATATCAACTCACTACTTCAGTTTGATGCAATAGTATAAAGTACTTCGTGACAACGCCTGTCGTCATAAATATTAACGACATATTCTTCAAAATATCCTGTTTCGTGGCCTTCCCGCTAGCGAACGGTGTCAACTGGAAAATGATGACATTTGGCCGGGCTTGATGTTATTACACTATGACATGGGGATTATTGCAGCAAAAGATCATAAGGAAACACACAGGTCCATCACGTTTGATGGTCTCAGAGGATATATGAAAATTGGGGGAAGTGATTTCATTTGAATTTATGTATCCTGTACTTCTGATTTCTTGTTTGCAATGTGACTACATGTGATGCGAAGAAAGTTTGCACTGAAGAAGTTTTTAAATTTGCAGGTACCCGAACAATGTTAGGGTGATTTGGAATGATGTAGAATATTAAGTATAAACTATGAGACAAAATGTGAGACATTCTTCCCTTGAACTATGAAATATTTTGTTTTCAATAATCCACATCTGAAACATGCGCAATCAACGTGTTAAACAATTGGTGGAGAGCATGTTGCAAGAATTGACAAACACTAGGGTTATACATAAATTAAATTAATTAACGTAGTACTTGGCAGTATTGCTTATAATTAGTGAATGTGGTCTAATGAAACTATAGTGGGATACTGCAAAGAATCATTAAATTAACTGGCTTTAATTATTATAATTCGAATAAGCTTTAGATAGATAATCGACTAAATAAGGTGGATGGTATACCGAATAGTTATAAAAGGCAAGTATTATAGGTGTACCTGGCAGATTAAAGATACCGTTATAATAAAAGTGACTACCACATTTTGAAGTAGTCGAAGGTTTTCCCTCTGGTGTGGCCAAAGACCAATCGCCGACATGAACAATATAGTAAGCCGGTAGTATTCCAATATCTGACGATCCATACTACCCCACCGTTGAAAGACAACTGACCGCAGTATCTCTGCATTCTACCACTTTTCGTCTACCTTTCCTTATTTCCATATCTGCTACGTAAACTTTTTCTCTAAATGACGAAACACACACCAAGGGGGATAGCATGATTGACAGGATGTGTAATTTAAAAATTGTGGAAATAAATCGCGACGAAGGTGCAACATGCCCCATCGATCGATAAGGCTATACATAACATGGAGTATGTGATTATCATCAAATATGAATGCTATAAGGTAGCCTGAGCAAAATAAATGTTTCTCCACTATTTTTTACCCCTTTCTTGACAGAAATATTTCTTTACACAAACGTCTCTTCATTCTTGTTGCCGATGAGGCACAGTGCACAGTGTCAATTGCAGAGGTGGCTATGATATAGACTATTTCTGTGTGATGCATATTCTGCTTGTGATTCTGGAAGAGACTGTTTAACGTAGTTGACTTAACTGCTGATGCATCGACACCGATTAGGTGAGTGATTAATAGCTTTATAATTAATTTGCACGTACTGTACCGATTAAAAATTGGAAAGTACATGCGATCTCTATTTTCTATGCGTGATAAAATGTACATCATTTAACCCGTTCTTTAATTTCTGTAAAAATTCGCAAAATTATGAGATCGATTAAAACACATACTATAAATATTTACAATTGTTTCTTAACAGACCAATGTCGCGTATTATATCTGTCACTACTTAGGAAGTTGAACCAACGAAGACACTCTTGATTACTGTACACAATTTTATACCTTGTCACGTATTGTAGATATATGTATAACGAAATATCATCTTTATTAATCTACTTAAAAATCCAAAATACATCAATATGTAACTGTTTAGTTTTCTAACGAGACCGATGAAATTACCGCGAAGTAGGACATTGTTCGTCTCATGATCTAGAACACAAATATAGATTTACTAGTTGTGTTCTGATTGAATGTGCGTGTATGTGTTCAGTGCTATGTAGCAAGCTACGTACCAACGAAAATCCTTCTAAAGATATAGAAAACATGTTGAACATATTGAAAGAAAGAGGTATTGAACATCTTAGCATCATAAACAATATTATTTTTTGTACGCGTAACGGTGCTTTGTACCACTCTGTGTTGCACCTACGAAGTCGATTCAGTACTATTAAAGTGATACATGACTGAAATTATTTACCTATTTAATACCCAAGAAATTAAAGCGTCAATGGTGTGGCATATTATAAGAATCCAGAAAACCGAATGATAGTAACCACCAATGATTGTTGTCAATGTTTGAACCATCACACTTTAAACGATATGATAGAAACGACGTGTACGTACAGTTCTGTGAAAATACTTTTATGTGAATCCATGACTTGTTCGACTATATAATTAAGGTAAAATATATAGCTATATTCCCCAAAGACACACATTCCATATAGAAATATATCATCAATTTTATTAAGTAAGATTGCCTCAGACATCTGAAAATATGAATATTCGCGTATCATGTATATAACCATAGTTCACTGTTTTCTGCTGCAAGCCTAAAAATTGATGGTCGAACTTACAAGAAATAAATCAATAGTTTGTACTACCACTCCAATAATAAGTAGAATAAAGTATGTTGCCACAAATTTGGATTTAATACGGTTGACGAATCTTTAACAATAATTCAGATTGCTGTCGTTAAAAGACATAGCCAAACAATAATTTATCGTAATTGACAAGTAATGATAGTATTCTACAGAGTACACGTTTAAAAGTGTAGAAGTTGCCATCACACGGTGTGATAACATGACCACGTACTTTGTTGCTTTTGTGTGCATGTCTACTGCACTTGCCAGAAACTTTGTCATCTGGATACTCTTTTCAGAAATATTAATCTCTTGGGAATTGCAGGCAAATGCTTCTCTTAGGCGATAACTATGCAGTAATTAATTGGATTGTGATAATTTTTAGATTAGCACTAATTGTATACTATTACATATACATATACAGGTACAACGCGAGTAGAAAAATAGAATTATAAGATTTATGTATATCGGTGCAACACTAGGAAAATTAGAATATCGTATGAAATATTAATGTTTGATAACGGCCAGTGAGCCCCGGTTATAGTTTCGGTTGCCGAGTCCATTCATGGAACTATAACCGAGGTGGGTAATACCTCATTGTTTTACGCCTGTCTTCACACGTATCATGTGACGAGGACAGTCAATAGTATGTATAGAATGAGAATGCGGGAAATAAATGAAGTGTTACGCACGGATTTTGAAGAAACTTCGTAAAAAGGTAGAGAATTGATAAACATTTGACACCTATTCCTCCGTAATTGTAGACATCTAATAGTTTACGAGATATTTAACAATAATAATCGTACTTGTCCGTCGAAGTGACAGTGAATTTGGAAAAGATAAGAAACTATATACTAACTCATAATACAATAAACCACGATTATGTACCATTATATTTATTTTTTGAATAATAAATGCTAAATAGTATTTCTGACTGATTGAGAGTATTTACGAGAAGATATTTTACACAAGAAATTAAGGTGAGAACAAATTTCATATTAGTAAAATGCACTGTACTTTTTCACGATTTAAATGCTTTATGAAAACAGAGGGAACGTCATCTTTTGTTTACCTAGCAATTGCGAAAAGACCACAACAGTGTAGCAACCACATTGTCATAATGCCGTCTGTAGCTACAGTCACTAAGCCGCCAATTAAAAATGTCGAATCAAATATGAAAGCGGGCAGATAATAATGCGTCTCTTGATCAATGAAAAGTTCCATCCGAATCGGAAGTTCACGTGGACGTGATTCATTTAGTGGAATTATCCAGTCAAGCACATCAGCGGAGAACGGACTTATTAAAATAGCCAATAACATTAAATATGCGAACACTGCAAAATATATTACAACTTTTACTGTTTCTTTTTCCTCTGGCATTGGTCTGAACTTAATGCAACGCATAGACTTCTGCTGATACTCTTCCTTACACGCAGATATCATAACGTAAAATCTTCCCATTCTTGTATGTTCCTTCAGTATAGCCAATTCTCTTTCATTTCGTACATCGTTCCAATCGTACTTCACAATTTCCAGATACTGTCGAATCTATGTTCACAATCAATTTGAAAAAAATTAATATTACAACTAAGCGAGTACAATAAATTCTCCCTCTTGACTGACCACACTAAAGAAAAAATTTTCTGGGAAAGTAGATCAACTTGATCTAAGTAGTCTGCATATTCAACGCGAACACATTTTCGTAAACAGGAAGAGTTAATAATGATATTAAATATGACGCGTATATTTATTGCACTCTCAGATTTAACCCGATTAATTAAAATCCGTCATGGCACTTACAGATCCGATTTGATAGAAAAATGTGCTATACCTAAAAAGGCAGCCAACAACCGCTCCTATATGAGATGAGCACCTTATAATATGCCCCGGAGTGTAATGCACATTTATGAAAGGAACGAGCTGAAAAGCGTAATAATTAATGTACAAAGAATTTGTTTTTAAAGATTATGATGTACGTTTAAATATTGTGTCACGAAAGAATTCGAAACTAGGACAACTGAAGTGTGTTAATTGTTGTACCTGAAAGACAATCCCGCAAACGAGAAGAAGGAAACAAACGATAATTTGCACTTTTGTGATTGTGGATGTGTTGTATGGCCAAAGGCCAATTAGGATTAGATGAACTTTGCTTAGTTTGTAATAACGTTCCTTAAGATGATCCATCTGGATCAGTGGTTCAAGCACGACTGACTATAGACAAACTATTCTAGTAGGGTTCCCCTTCCTGTGTTACGATGCTTTAACATTTCTTAGTAACATTCCCTCAAAAATCAGAGGGAACGTGATGTTGCGCAGGAGGATGATTGACGGACACTATAATTTAAACAGGGTCGATAAGAGCACGTAAACTGATGGTTTAGAAAGAAAAAATAGGGTCCCCAGAGAGAAATATCACGAATACGCATTTCCTTCTTCACATGTCTTCTAATGCTATGAATAAATTATGATGATGCGTGTTACGCAGTACTTTTCCTCACAATTTCTGGTATTCACATTTATCTCTTTATTCTTCTTTTCCTCGCAGAGGCAAATAGACGAAAACACCTTGGCTGTTAAATATCGACTGCTTTTCCTTATTGAATGTGCGACCGTCGAAGAGTGAACATCACCGACTTTTTCTGAGTGTACAGTGTGACCTATGGAAGACTATACTTCAACTGGGAATTCCTACCTTCGTTACAGGTAAAACACTGTCATATGTGTTAGTGGCCGAATGACAAATTTGAGAGTATATATTCGTACGTGCGTGGGGTGAAAGTTTGTGTGTGCTACCTTTATGGATGAACTCGTGGCAAGTTACACATTGTTATATACTTTTTTTTTCAGGTAGCAAAAAAGCAGGGGTAGTTTATTGAGTGCTGAGAGTGAATGTTTTAATGCAAAAATGGAACTTTTAGAATTTAAGCGCTGATTATATTAATATATTTAATCGTATGGCATAGATCACTTTATATCGTAGTACTTTACTGTTATTGCTTGCATTGTAAGTAATTTACTTGCATGTTTCTTACATGTATCTCTACATAGTATAGAATAAGTCAGTAATGATAAAGATAGAAAACCAAAATAACTAAAAAGCTCGTTAAAGCAGGATCAAGTTTTATGGCAACAACACTATATACATACATACAGGTACATACGCGCATTATGTATAATCTAGTCCCGACCTTTTCCGCGCGAATGAGATGCGCGTGACGACGCGGTTCTCCGCACAGTGATGGGGATGCTGAATTACATCGTTAGCTGTTCTATGAGTGCTGCGATTCGCGCGAACCTTCTCGAGGAATGCTTTACTTAAATCGTCACTGCCGGGCTTCCTTTTGTCAAAGATTAATGTTTCATACACCTACACCTTCCCTGACAAATGCTCTATAAAACAGTGAAAACTGCATCACAATCCGTCCAGTGGTTCTCAAGATTAGCCAAAACAAACAACCAGACGCCTACCAGGGACTTTAATTTATACTATGTAGATATACTTGGATTATTAAAAAAATTATGTATGCATTCGAATACATATGGGATCGGGAACTCCCATGCTATAAGAATAACGAAGGGCCCAGACTAAGGGACCGGGGAGAGTCCCTTACAGACGATTCCTAGGAAATTCAATTCCCACACTGTTCGTTAACAGTTCGCGAACGTTAGTCGAGGCCCACTTTTATGCGACTGATCAGCACGCGGATGGCTTGGGTTCGATTCTCAGCGCCGAAGGCTCTCTTTTTCCGTGGCTCCCGAAACGTATACGAATTACGCCAGCTATTCCTACGTACAATACCTGTACTTCGTGTTGGACTTTATTGCGCGGTTAATATGCAGAGTGCCAAACGGTATACGTAGCGATATTTTAGGGTGGTACGGGAGATTCAATGTGGGTCTACATAAAAGTAGTCTGATTTGCATGACATTTGGTATACTTTTAATCGGGAGAACGCCAGGAATCCATTGGAGTCACTTCCACCCTCGACTGCGGGGCGCCGACTCCAATTAGCTGTGTTTCAGAAAAATTGAATTGTGTATTCTTTATCATATCGATATCGAGATTCCTTACGTTTCATTATGTAAATCATACCAAATGCCATGTAAATGAGACTATTTTTAACGAAATTAGCTTGAAATTTTGGAAATCAATTTTTTATCGAATTTTCTTCATTGTGGTCCGAATTACGTTGTTCTTGGTGTTACTTTGATCGGAGAAACATAAGGTATCGATCGGCGTCTCCTTCGCAGAGATCTGAGAAATGCGGAACTGAAAGATTTCTCACTTCTTAATGGGTAGGTATTCCAACTCCTTCGAGGGCCGAAAACCATAAACATTCAGTGCGGCATCGCTCGGTGTTGTCTTCGTCACGGTGTACCAGGCGGCATCTCCTTCAGTCCAGTCGCTGGAAGATCACTCTCGACAGTTTCTCCTTCCGAAAAACACACCACTTTTCGGAATTAAAGAAAGGTCAACCTCCCTATTTCAATGTGTTTGTCTCATCAATATGAGAGAGCTACTATCCGTTACAAACAGTAAAGTAAAGACAGATAGGGCACTATGTCACAGGACCTTTTATGTTCCATTGGATCTCCCCTACCACACCCTAAAATATCGCTACGTATACCGTGTACACCCGTATTAGGTATATCATATTCTATCGAAAAATCAACGGGACTTACCTAAAACAAAAATACCAATTACATATTTAAAATATACCGCGTATACCAGCGTTGCCCCGATGGGCGGTCCGAGAGTACGAATATCCATCGCGTTTTCCAAAGCTCGCGCGAAAACCGATTTGAAGTCAGCCTATAACCAGAAATCAAATCAATTTAATCACAATGAAATCAGTATGTAACGGTTACATGCTGATTTCAGGGTACGAGCCTACACGCACCCTACTAGAGCCCGCAACTTCATTGGTTTCGAGCGCCCCCTTCCACGCAAGCTTTAGAAAACGCGATGAATGCTCGTTCTCTCGGACCGTCCATCGGGGCAACGCTGGTGCATACAATTCGATATAAATGTATATACGATATTAAACTATGTTTATATACTCTTTGTGAAACCAATATTATGTTTTCATAGTACGACTTACTTGAAAAAATCTTTCTTTTTATTTCTCTTTCTTTTATAGTTTCTCTTCGAATGTTTATTATGGTCTCACTATCATTATCACAGCAGGACAAAGCATAGCGTCAGAAAGTAGGAGCAGGATGTTTTTATTAAATAAAACACAATTGTCAGGTCGTCACATTGCTTCTGTTATATGTATGCGGAGCAAAAGATATTGGCCGCTCCAAGTCACTCAACGATTATCCAGTTAAGATATTACACAATTTGTGGTCGTACCTGACATGACCCACACTTAGAGGCGTGACATTTGGTGGCACAATACCTTCTGCAGCGAGTGTAATATTTTTAATTTTCATTTGAATGCTGTTTACAGTACAAAAAAACTTTGTAGGCGTGCAATTTTCCCTTGTATAACGAACACAAGCAACTTTCGTGCTGGAAATGGTGCATCATACCATTTCGTATGATATCTATAGAATGTAGTTCGTTTGAAACATTTTAAAGGCAAGGCGTTAATTTAGTTATTCAGTTAATTTGACCAAACCTATCGTAACGGTAATTACAGCAACACTGAGGTCTATCCAGACTTGTAGGTACTTAGATTAAACAAAATAAGTTAACGTAAAGATGTTGTTACGAGGTAACAATGCAAGGTACAGTTATTTAATTTAGCAATGCAGAAAAGGGAAGTACGTCAATTACATCTATTAGCTACTTTCTAAAATTCTTCAAACTACTGCAGCAGATCGACTCGCATGCTTACTGCATGGAGGACATTACCGTAAAATAAGATACTGATGTTTTCAAGAGCTGAGGAAGAATTTCAGCTTATATCAGAAAGGAACTGAATAGAATGATCAAATTAAAGATGCATTGAGTTAAAATGCTTTAAAAAATATGTACCTTCGAGAAACATTCAATCGATGGACTACACGTTATTAGTATTTTGCAATGAGGTGTTAGAATACTTTTCAACATAATGAATAATAGTAATTTCTGAGTGGACACTGGCGATTTATACCATTCCGTGTGGTACCTACGAGTTGGATAAAAATATGTTTCATACACATTTCGCGTTCATTCCTTTGCGTATATGAATGATAATACAAAACTACTTAATTCATTCTGTTTTTATCGGAAGAAAATTACGATCACTTACACATCAGTGAAAACGTCATCGCTGGAATCAATAACTTGCTGCATTATATAATTGATATAAAACATATAAGTCATTTCAGAAATAATAAATAGGAACGAAATTAGCGCATCTGCGACGTTACCTTCGCCAAACCCCGATTGTTGTAGCTGAAAAGTGTATAACTAAAATTCTCTGATATCGTGCATCCATATTCGCGAACCTAAATGTAAATTACTTACGCAGAACATGTTAGTACTCAGAGACGTAACACCTAGGATAACAAGAATAGAATACACTAATTTAATGGCCGAATTCACATCTTTGAGAAACCTTTAAAAATAAACAGCATCATTTGCATAAAATAAAGAATGGGACTAATTGGAAATAACACACTTTCAGGGCTGATTTTAAACATTTAAACGTAGGAAAACATATGAAATAAATCTTCTAGGATCACGCCTACTTTCAACGAAAATTCAGGCTTATGAAATTCTACAGAATTTTTCTCTACGGTTTTTGTGCTTAGAAGCAACACTGGAGCAGTATTGACAATTTTTAATAACGCTCAATGGAAACTACTTCTATCGAATATCAAGAGACACGGTAGTGTCTCGCGCCAAGTATATATATAGATATATATGCGCAGCGCAAGACACGGAGTGGCTCTATTACGCGACGACTCGCTATCAAGAACCCTGAGATTTCCGAATCTCAATAACGGCTGATCCAATTAGATTTTGAATGGTCTTAATGGATAGCTTGGGTTTGATTTACATGAGAAAAGTGTCTTCGTTTTGTTCCTACGGGCCTTATGATCTGAGATATTTCGATGTAAAGTTGCAATTTGCTGAATTTTATGTTCTTAAAATTCAGCATCGTCATAGTCATCGTCCTACACTTCTAGGCAAGAGGGGAGTATGAAAGGGTGAGGAAATGTCTCTCAGGCACGTTGTTCATTGGATGCGGGCATCGGCCAATCGCGTAACAAATTGTTGTCACGTGACAGCTAGGCAGAGATATTATAACCTACCAAGTGCTAAGTGTCAAATAAAGTAAATTGTCGGAATTTGAAATGTCACGAGTTTTTACACTAATAGGAGACTGAATTATTGTCTCAATTAACAAGGTAAGTCGCCAAAATTTTTCAAATAGATTTCTTATGTAGAGTCGCAGACTTGGAAGTTGTCTGGAGAAGGTTCGACAGAGAAGCATCTTCTTTCGCACAAGTTTCCACAAATTAATATATTGTTTTTATACCAGCAAACAATTTTTACACAGGCTCGAATAAAAATGAAAGGGACGCCCAGGCTTGGATAGAAATGAAGGGGACGCACAAGCTTGGATAGAAATGAAGGGGATGCACAGGCTTGGAGGTTGTCCAGAGAAGGTTAGACAGACAGAAAAACATCTTGTTTCGCACAAGTTTCTGGAAAGTTGTCAAATAAGGTAAATCGACAAAATTTGTCAAAGTAGCGTAGCATTAAGAATTAAGAAAATTATAGCGTACTGCTTGCAACGTTGAGCAAGTCACATTAGTGAAGAAAGTACGCTGAAAACGCATCTCCCTTGATACTTTTCAATCTCTTTTGGAAAGGTATTCCTAATACTTTATTAAAATCCACAGTAGTTCCTACGCTATTCATTAATTTTATTAGTTTCCCATTAACAATATTTCAGTTCAAAAATATAAACATACTAAATTAATTTTATTCCAATACCAATACATTGTACGTTAAAAATATTGAATCTCTTCGTTCATTTTTGCTGAATTACCATTAGCATTTAAATTTCCTGCAACAAGACATTCTGCCATACGCTCTCACCTCCTTCGGACACATTTTGTAGTCTGTACACTTAAAATAGCAAAGGGCCAATCTATTTTTATATGTTCTACGTTAAGTCATAACTAAAATGTGGAATTTTGTATATTTACAGATAATCGAAGCAGAAGCGATAGAGAAAGTAACCCTGCTGCAAATAAGAAAAATAAGCACATTTTCATGTATAATTTTATTCTAGAGTTTTAAGAAATATGTATATACAATTAATATTGAGTTTTATTATGAATGTGGAAAACTGTATAATTCAGACAACAAAAATAAATCGGACATAGTATTATATTAATTAAACGATTTTATTCAGCTTCGATTCTATGTTTGCTTCTTGTATGTTTGATTCATATCTGAAAACTCAACTTTAAACCAATTCGACCAATCCAATTGTCTTGTAGCTTTGCAAGCGTGCGGAGTTTGGATAACGATATAATATATTGTTGAAAAAATAACACCGAGGGGGTGAAAAAGTTATCCAGTCATCAATAAACACTACAAAATGTGTGAAATCCCCACAAAATTACCTTTTTTAAAAAAGGTACAAAAAAGAGCGCCAAGTATATAATTCCATCATAAAGAATTCCATTTAAAAACATTGTCGTAAATTAATATAAATTTCTTAATATGCTATATTTAACTTTACAAAAGTGATGAGATACAACAATTGCGCCAATTATCACAATGGCTATTTATACAAAGAAAAAAATGTACTCAATAATATTAAGCCGACATATTTTTATACAAATCAATATTTTAATACGAATAAATATTTTATTCAAAATACTTGGCGCTGCTCTCTGAATTGGTGTTGCTAAACTGAATAAATATGCATAAATTGCATTAAAATCTTTTTCTTTCTTTCTTGTCTCTGTGGTGTCTTGTCTTGTTTTATTTATTAACCAAGACAATTAACATTTTTTCGGAGAGCAGCGCCAAGTATTTTGAATAAAATATTTATTCGTATTAAAATATTGATTTGTATAAAAATATGTCGGCTTAATATTATTGAGTACATTTTTTTCTTTGTATAAATAGCCATTGTGATAATTGGCGCAATTGTTGTATCTCATCACTTTTGTAAAGTTAAATATAGCATATTAAGAAATTTATATTAATTTACGACAATGTTTTTAAATGGAATTCTTTATGATGGAATTATATACTTGGCGCTCTTTTTTGTACCTTAGGTACTAACGTGTGTGCTCTGTTGTGCATCAGTACAGCTCTCGTCACACTTTCTCTGCGGTTTCTATTATAAGCTTTCCCTGTACCATATGAGCCGTTGATACAATCAAGAACTGCTACGTTGATGCGGTAACTGCAAATGACAATAATGTAATCGTTGCTTTTTATATGTACCTAACAAAATTGTATGAAAGCACAATGATGAAGCAGTCAAAGGGCTTAAAAAAGAAGGAAAGAGCTTTAAAGTGTAAAGTAATTGTACTTTTACAATGTACCAATTGCACCAATCTCAATAATGGAAGTGTAGACTATAAGGTGTAGGTATACTTGCTCTAGAGATATATAAAAAAATCTAACTTTTGTTCCCTATATTTTGTAAGTGAAGGGTGTGTATAACTGTTAGATACCCTAAGCATTTGCAACCAGTATATCTGGACATTCTCATTTATTTCGACCGTTAGCCTTTTTCCGCGCAACTTTCCCTTATACCAAGTCTGGTCATCGTCACCCACTTGGACCCTTAGACCTTTCCAAGCGTACGTGCTTTAGCCGTAAACAAGCGGATTAGACCATGGGCCTCAAGGCCCTTCTCCCAACCAAAATCACTTCAACCGTCGAAAGTAACTTTCTCAAGCACTGCCACTTCCACCCTCGTCAATAACCAATCCTAGTTCCTGTTTCCTCACCCTCGCAATAGCGACCACCAATTACAATCTTGAGTTTGTCGATGTTCTTTTCGAACCTCGCGGACGAGAGTCAGAAAGCTCTGATACCTTGTACAGTCAAGTCACCTCCAAATTTCGCTGTTTAATAAAGACGAGTTATTGTTATAAAGAAGTGTTGAATTTGTTCCTCCCCGGGTTCACGACATAACATGGAACTATGTAAAATTCGTAAAATTAACGAGATTATCAGACCTTGAACAAAATAGCAATTAAAATACTGTGATAGAGTTTTCACTCGAACTTTAAAACAAACTATCTTACGTTATTATAAGCAAATGTACTCTAAAACTATACTTTTGAATAACTATAAAGTATGCGAGAATACTTTATTTCACGATTAACGATATTACGTGAAACGTAACGCAATATTATTGTACGTAGTTCCCAAATGTACACAAACCATTATCATCTCAAAGTAATTTCTTATCTTCTGTCTGTTCCTGCCACCTCAGCATTTATTGAGAAAGTTTTTTCTGCCATGAATGTGAAGTGGCGGGATGAGAGAAACAAGATCTGTCTTAATTTAGTAAAGAATGAGTTATTTATAATGGCATTAAGTTACTTTAAAATGATAAAAAGTTGCTCTGTGATGCTAAAAGCACAAAAAAATATGTTTGGAAGAAATAAAAGCTAATGAAATTAAAATATACTTTTAGCTTTTTGCAGCGTGCTTTTTTCATACCGCACAAAAGGAAATCTGCGTTAGTTTCCTGTAAAAAAGGTAGCAACCCTATACTGTGATCAATATTCTCCTTAACAAACGTTCAACGGGTGTGTTGTGATCCCCTCCACCCCTTTTATTCCTCGTCGGACTTTTCAAATAACAAAGAACCAATAAGGCATCTGAACATTGGTAAACTGACTTTCTTTTACCTCACAAGCCTATACAAGCACGTACTGTGCATCATCCACATAAAAATCAACGATTCAGAGGCCACATATGTAGTGCCCACTATGAATATCGCTATATCCTGATACACTGAGATTAGATAGTAGTACTTCTGCTCGTCAATGAAGTACTCCGTTACGATCAAGGTTTTATGATAACGTGTTTCGTTCAACGGTATTACAGTGTCGAAGTGCCATTTCGCCATCGCGCCAAACGTCGCGGAGTATACGAATACTGTAACACACGGTTTGTGTAACCTCATCAACATGTTCATTTTCATTGTTTCGTTACATGTGTAGCCCTCACCTGCAAAAATCGTTGAGTAACGTTTGCCCACGTAAGCATGTTCTTTAATGATCTTTAGTTCCTCGCCATCGGCTATCTTCCAATCGCTATTTACGCCTTCCATAATTTTCGTAAGCTGAATGTTTCATCATTATTATGTCGCACTACGTGAACAGTAGATTTAACTTTATATCTCAACTCACTAATTGAATATGATGCCAACAGAGAAAGTATTTGGTGAGACCACCCAGCGAAATAATTATAAACGACACATTCTTCAAAAAATCATTCTTCGGGGATTTCCCACTGGCATACGGTGTAAACTGGAAAATAATGTCATTTAGGCTGATTGGACGTAATTACGCGGTCACCTTAAGATTATTGCAACCAAAGGGGATAACGTGGTCTGTAGACGGTCAATATACTTGTGCAATATATTGCACAATATTTATGCTGGATGCCCCACACGCTCAATAATATTGTGCAATATTGAAGATTGCACAATAATATTGACCGTCTACAGGCCGCTTAAGAGACCACACAGGTTCGTTACATTTGGTGGCTTTGGAGGATCTGTGACAACTGGGGAAAGTGATGTTATTTTAATTTAGGTAACTTGTACTCTTGAGTTACTGGTTACAATGTAGCCAGAAGTGGCGCGTAGAATATTGGCAATGACGTTTTAAAATTTGCAGACTCCTCAATAATATTCGTGTGATTTGAAATAATGTAGAGTATGAAGTTCAGAACTATGCGATAAACTGCGATACATTCTTCAGTTGAACTGTGGATTATATATGTTTTCAATAATCCACATCTGAAGCAGCTCAATCAACGTTTAAAAAACTGATGGGGAGCATGTTGCAAGAATTAACATACACTAAGGGCACACATAAATTAAACGAATTAATGTATTACTTGGCAGTATTGCTTAGCGAATGTGGTCTAATGAAACTGTAGTAGGATACTGTAAATAATCATTAAATTTTCTGACTTCTAATATTGTAATTCGAGTAAGCTTTAACCAAAAAATCGACTACATAATGTTGATGATTAGGAGTAGTAGATGGTAAAACGCAGTGTTTTCCCAATCTTTGTTGAGTCGTGACTCCTTTTATAATATTCAAATAATATGCGAACCCATTTTCTTATATATACCCTATTTAAATTTAATAAGGTAATGGAAACAAATTAAATATTAGTATTACAGAATAAAATTCCAACCTAATAATATTTGATTATATTAGTACATATAATCAATATACTTAAAGATATTTAATATATTTAATTATCTCATTTAGTGTAATAGTTGTACTTGCACCTGGGTAGCAGCTTTCTTTAGTTTATGAAAAATTAGTGTTATATCACTAATAGAATAGTCAATAGGGCAATGTAAGTACCATATTCAAATAAATAAGTGGTACGAATCGCCAAACAAGAATAACCGCAACGACCCCCCAGGTCGCGACTCATAGGTTGGGAACCACTGGTATAATAAATAGATTTGATACGTAACTATAGTTGTACCTGGGCGAACGTTGGTATGATTATAATAATGCTGACCACCACATTCTGAAGTAGTCGAAGCTTTTCCCTCTGGTGTGGCCAAAGACCAACCGCCGACAAGAGCAATATAGTAAGCCTGTAGTATTTCAATATCTGACGATCCATACTACCCCACCGTTGAAAGACAACTGACCGCAGTATCTCTGCGTTCTACCACTTTCCGTCTCCCTTTCCTTATTTCCATATCTGCTACGTAAACTTTTTCTCTAAATGACGAAACACCCACCAAGGGGGATAGCATGATTGACAGGATGTGTAATTTAAAAATTGTGGAAATAAATCGCGACGAAGGTGCAACATGCCCCATCGATCGATAAGGCTATATACTCCATAACATGGAGTATGTGATTATCATCAATTATGAATACTATAAGGTAGCCTGAGCAAAATAAATGTTTCTCCACTATTTTTTACCCCTTTTTTGACAGAAATATTTCTTTACACAATGTCTCTTCATTCTTATTGCCGATGGGGCACAGTGCACAGTTGTCATTTGCAGAGGTGGCTATGCTATAGACTATTACTCTGTGATGCATATTCTGCTTGTGATTCTGGAAGAGACTGTTTAACGTAGTTGACTCTACTGCTGATGCATCGACATCGGTTAGCGTTGACTGTCGTTAGTGAAAAAGGTGCGTGACTAATATCTATATAATTAACTAGCTAAATACACCCGCGCTTCGCTTCGGGCCTAAGAGATATTAAGGGCTTCATGAAACCACAGTTCACCCCCTTAAGGATTGGTTAGGGAAAAATCCTGAAATTGGCTTTGCGGAATTTGTGTGAGTACTCTTTGTGAGTAAGAACCAAGTTGGTATCTAATCGGGCTTAAGAGATATTAGGGAATCCGAGAGAATATATTTTACCCCTTTTCACTCCCTTGGTGATGGAATTTCCAAAAATTCTACATCAGTGGGTGTGTCTACGTCATGAAAACAACATTTCACAATTCTAGGTTAAGGGACTATACCCGTTTGAACGCTCGGAAAATGTGTACATATTGTGGATTTTTTTACAAGTGAACGGCTTAATGAAGATTTTCCGCTTTTATATTACGTTTACATAGTATTATGACCTACTTAAAAAAAAGTTTCAGTTAAAGAAATATTCTTTTTCGGAAGTTATGGATACACGTTCGAAACTCTCTTGATTTTAGACGGCTAAACGGTGGCTCTGAAAAAAATTGTATGTCGCGTCTGTAATCAAAAACAGTACATTTTTTTTATAAAATATATTAATAGCTATCGATCTCCAGCGCCGAATATGAAAATTTTGAAAAATAAATAAATGGCGAGAGATCAAATATGACGTTACATTTTTCTTAAAGAAATGTCCATGTTTTTTCTTTATAAATAATAAACGGGGAATCGGAATAACAAAGGCGACTTAGATCGATGTGGAATCTTATTACGATTCTGCAAGCAAAATTGCAAGTAAATTGGTTGAACCTGGGTTCAACCACTCAAATGCCTACAACTTCGTCAATCTTCTTGCGACAACCGCTCCTATGTGAGATGAGCACTTTATAATATGCACAAGAGTGTAATGCACATTTATGAGAGGAAATAGCTAAAAAATGCAATAATTAATGTATTATGTCGTAACAGTTATTGAAAATACGGCAACTGAAATGTGTTAATTGTTGTACCTGAAAGGCAATCCCGCAAACAAAGAGAAGAAAACAATCGATAATTTGCACTTTTGTGATTGTGTAAGTGTTGTATGGCCAAAGGCCAACTAGGATTAGATGAACTTTGCTTAGTTTGTAATAACGTTCCCTAAACTGATCCATCTCGATCAGTGGTTCAAGCACGGCTGACTATAGACAATCTATTCCACTAGGGTTCCCCTTCCTGTGTTACGATGCTTTAACATTTCTTAGTAACATTCCCTCAAAAATCTGAGGGAACGTGATGTTGCGCAGGAGCATGATTGACGGACACTATAATTTAAACACGATCGATAAGAGCACATAAACTAGTGTTCTTATGGTTTAGAACGAAAAAATAGGGTCGCCAGAGAGAAAACGAATTTCCTTCTTCATATGTCTTCTAATGCTATGAACAAATAATGTTGATGCGTGTTACGCAATATTTTTCCTCACAATATCTGGTGTTCATATTTATCTCTTTATTCTTTTCTCCTTGCAGAGGCAAATAGAGGGAAACACCTTGGCCGTCAAACATCGAATGCTTTTCTTTATTGAATGTGCGATCGTCGAAGAGCGAACATCACCGACTTCTTCCGAGTGTACAGTGTGACTTATCGAAGACTGTACCTCAACTGTGAATTCCTACTTTCATTACAAGTAAAACAGTGTCTGTGAAATGCTGGGTGAAAGCTTAGAATATGGCCCCTTCCTAGATGAGCATGTGGCAATTCTTACGCAGTGGTACAGAGTTCTGCTGCAGATATTAAAAGGGTAGTTTATTGAGTGTGGAAAGTGAATGCTGCAGTGCAGAAATGGAACTTTTAGCACGTAAGCACCGATTACATTAATATAACCATTATATTAAATTAATAACCGTATATTGCAGATCACTTTACACCATAGGATTATACTACTACCTATTACTCGCACTTTTGTGAAGGTTTCTTTTCTATTTAATACTATTTACATATTAGTAAGTTTCCCTTGTTACTAATATTTCGAGGATTTTTTAAAAATATCACGCACGCATACAAGTACAATACCTCTCATTCGTGTTGGAGTTCATTCGGAGAGTAATCCACCCTATTCCATCGAAAAATTCAGGTAGGTACTTACCTGAAACAAAAAGACCAATTGCATGTTTACAATATATTCCATATCCAATTCAATATAAATTTATATACGATATTAAAGTATATTTCTCTACTCCTTGTGAAACCATAATCGAGTTTTCACATTACAACTCATTTGAAAATAATTTTTTCCCTTTTATACGAGAGTATGGGACGGTGGACTCTGAATAAATATATACTCGTACACTTTTTATCTTCTACACATAAAGGTGAATAAAATATTTTTCCTTCATTTTTTTTTCGAAACCTTTTACGAGGTAGGAAAATATTGAGACATATACCTTTCCCTAAGATATGAGAACTGTATGTAGTTTTAGAAGAGTAGGATTAACGTACATTGCTGCACACTGGTTTACAAGTACGGCGCGCAAGTTTATTACTGTATCACCATCGTTATCATAGCAGGACAGAGTGTAGCGCCAAAACGTAGGAGCAAGATGTTTTCATAAACTGAAACACAATTCTTAGGTGGTCATTTTGTTTCTGTTATACGTATGTCGAGCACAAGATATTGGCTCCTTAAAGTCACTCAGCGATTATCCAGTTAGCATACTAAAAAAGTTGTGGTCGTACCTGATATGACCTACATTTAGAGGCGTGACATTTGTTGGCACAATACTTTTTGCACCGAGTAAAATATTTTTAATTTTCATTTAAATATTGTTTACCGTAAAAAAACCCTCCATTGATGGTTTGACTGCACCGTACAATTTTATTTGTAGGGGTGTAATTCTTCCTTGCATAATGAAGAGTAGCAACTTTCGTGCTGGTAACGGTGCATCATACCATTCCATATCGTATCTACAGAGACAGTTTGTTCGCAACAGAAATGGTATAACGGTGAATTATAAACTTCGTTGATTTCGGTCTTTAGTTATTAAGCTAATTTAGTAAATTCTATTGTAGCGTTAAGTACAGTAAAACTGATTTCAGTCTCTACACGGTACCATATTCATAACATTGGAATACTAAACAATTTGGAGATGAATTTCCAAAGAAAGTATGATGGTGTATATTATAGATACGTTACAATACTATACCTACAGTGTAATACCTATAGACAAAAGTATGCGGATACCCTTTAAAATCGTATAACTTTTTTAAAATTGGTCCAAACGACATGAGATTTTTTGAGAATTTAGATGGATTAATTTACAAGCTGGCGTGTTTCGTCGTTTGGAGAAAATTGCAGTTGGTCGGGATAGCGAAGAAAATGTGGAAGGTCGCTTTCTCAACGTTTTTCTGAGCCTGTAATGGAAATTCGAAAATGCCGCTTGTAGATTTAAGTAAATTGTATACATGCTGAAAATGTCATTTAAATCGGTTAACGTTGCTCTGAGCTACAAACACTTTAAGATCCTAGAATAAGGTCGAAAATCGCTGCTATATGGTACTGACTTAAGTCAGCGATTTTCGACCTCATTTTGCGATCTTTAATCGTTTATAGCTCAGAGCAACCGATAGTTGAATAAGCAACCTTCCGTATTTTGTTCGCTATTACGACCAATGGCAATCTTTTCCAAAACGACGAAACACGTCACCTTGTAAACTAATCCTGCTAGCTTCTCAAAAAATAACTCAAGCTGTTTGGACCAATTTTAAAAAAGTTATACGATTTTAAAGGGTGTCCACATACTTTTGTCCCCTACTATATATTGCAGATATATTGAGCAATATTGAAGTTGTCTATACTGTATTGAGGCATTATCATGCGATATTGTATTGAGGCATTATCATGCGATGACTGGCAGTCAAAAACCTTTCATGAACTCCATCATCTCACGTTCCATCCTTTTAATTCCGTCTGCAGACCTCATTATTGCTCGGTACACGTTTGTATATTAAAAGATCTTTAACGTGATTATCTTGGATAGGTATGTATATAATAGAGCAAGAGTCTACTAAGTAATTTAATGAAGCTTCATGGAAGGAAACACGTCCTTTTCACTTAAAGAATAATTCATGTACTTACGGAGTATTAAAGAATTTGGAATCTTCGTCGATTACTTGCTGTGACATATAGTGGGTGTAAAATAGAATTGTCACAAGCAGAGATATGACTGTGCCGCATAGAACAATTTCGTTAAAGTCATTGGTAGTATAAATTGTTAGCATCAACTGCGAAAGACATTTACGCACAATGTAAATATCATACAAATTGTTTTACTTCCGCATGTCCAAGTGGGAAGAGTATTACTTACTTGAAACATAGTTCCAGCAAAAAGTAGTATCGCTAATAGGGCCATGATGAGATAATGCAACATGAAATTACGTTTCAAATATACCGTCCACCTTCAATGTCGAATAAAAATTAATAACATATTAAAATTATATAAAGTGTGATCATAAGAGTGATCTAGTGGCTATACATGTAAAACTAAGTTGAAAATGTGCAAAAAAGTTTCTCAACGCGAGGGTTTGTTTTACAACTACAGATGAAATGAATCTATGAAAAAAATAAGTCGAAATTATATAGTGCAACATTCTTTCGAACGACGTATTGTTTTCGAGAATACCAGTCTTCAAAATGGAACTAATTTGTAGTCAAGTACGTAGATACTGGATAAATTTTCCAAATATATTTTTTCCAAAACGAAGCCTCATAAGAAAAAATATTTTCTATGACATCTGGAATGTGACACCTAAATTTGCAAACATGTAAATTACCTTTACACATTTATATAAATTCATAGCAATATACATGATATGTATCTTAGAATAATAGAATTATTGCGATATTAATCCGTTGTAAATGAAAAGACAAAACGTAGGAAAGTATCTTCCCGGATAAAAATGAACAGAATTCTACGTATAACTTAATGCGTTTAAGTAACAAAATACAGTTATTGAAATACTAACTGCAGTAATAATCTGTATACTTCCATTGACTCCGCCACGTTGTTGCGAATTATCATATATTTGTCTGGAATGGATGTTTCTAATGAATTCTTCCACGTTGCTTTTGTTATTCGATATCTGATTGTGAGAAACATAGAAGCAGTATGCAGTTGTAATTAATTCTAAAAGGCAGTGAAATATAGTTACATAATAATTTTTATAGAAATTACGAGATAATTTATTTCGTTGCACAAATAATAGAGTTAATTATTACTGGTTATACTCACATAGCCACGTTATACAATCCACACATATGTAGAATAACCGCCACAAATAGAAATTCGGTGCTTATGATAACCGTTATACCCATGATAGCGAGTAGCCACACGTAAAAAACAATAAGATAATAGTATTTCTTTTCATCGATAAGAAAGTCCATCGCGAATGGTGGTTTGTACGTTTGAGATGCATTTCCATGCATGTTATTGAATATGTGTGATAAAATCGGCGGAATTATAGTCGTAACAACTATGAATATAAATGAGCTAACTAAAAAGTGCACTTGAATTACGATTTCTGAATTGTCGTATTATGATTCTGGATTAATAAGTTTTTGTCTCACACGTGAGGTATATCATGTAACGTTTTCCCCTGTCTGAATATTCTTTAAGTATTCTCGTTTCCTCCTTATCCCGTAGTATATCCCAATCCTTCTTCATCTCTTCTATCCCGTTTCTGAGCTTTAAAGATAGTATGAAGCGACGTTGATGCCACCCAACGAATAATTGGAATTAATTAAAGCTTCCAAACTTACGCTTGCAGAGTTCAAGTTCCATAGAATATACTTTATAATATATGTCATCGATAGTGACAGACCAGACACAAACCTTACACAATTGTCCGAGTTATAAATGCCAGAAACCAAGGGCATGACCTATAAGGATCCACACGTTATAACAGAGACTCGGGATTTTACCCTGTGCACTAATGAGAAGATTTTGAAATTCTGCGTGAGAGCTAAATATTATTAAAAAGCAAGAGAATGTTGTAGAATACTAAATGGACCCAATAAGAAAAATCACTTCCGACGAACAAATGAATTAACTTGTAATACCTGAGCGATAAATCCGTATATAAATGTCGCGAACACAACAGCGCTCTGAATTGATTTCAGTCGGTTATTTTTGTATGGCCAAAGTCCAGCTATGCAAAAGAGAAGTATGTTTAATCTGTAGTGTCGATAACCATGGAAGTCCATTCTGCATGACGCGGCGACGGTTGCAACACGAATGATCCATGCATCTGCTGCCGGTGTTTCCAACCCCACCATAATTTACGATTTATTGTACCTTCAGTCACACTTTTCACAGAAATATACGAAGGGGAGATGAAAATGGTCGAATTGCCACGAGCTATAATTTTCAAGGTACCTATTATAGGGGGAGCAAAGCAATCGATATTAGTATAAGGCTGCAATTCGACTTACATCACTGTAATTTTCGCGCGTTGTCCCTCTATTTTTTCTGCAATTCCCTGCAATTACGTGCAAATAGTGGAACTTCTACAGAATTTGTTTCCACAGCGTGCAAAGGTAAACTGCTACCTTTCTAATATATTTCCCTTCCTGCTTTAACTTCAAAAGACGCGTGCGCGATCACAGGGGTGGGTGTCACTGAAATAACAGTTCACAATTCTTCGAGAAGTCAACATGTGCACTTCCCTGGTGTCCCTTATGGTTAGTGTTACATGTTAGTATTTATAAGGTGCTCGAAATTGTTGGATAGTAAGGCACAGTGGTACATGCTTGGAGTCGTGTCACTATCGTTTCTTACACAATTCAGGAAGTGCCATGCTCAATGAATATATTTCACTTCAATTATTACTGTTTGAGAATAAAGTAGTTGACGTATGCTCGAAAAAACATTCGACGATAAAGTATAAAATAGTTGACGAATTATAAGCGAATATGTGGGCACACAGTGATTTACAAGATTAAATGTTAAGTTGACTATTGAGAAATGATATTTTCAAAAGTAAAGTGATACGAAGTGATTTTATTCTTTTCTGTTCTTTTTTCCAGAACGAATCAGTTAAAGTAACGGAATCGACAAATCAGGTTCAACCGTCAGACCAACACAAAACGCTGACGAATACAATTTTAAAGATAACAATAATCGAAGACATGCCATATCAGGTATAATTATAAATATTTTATGTACACAAAAATAATATATTTCGTGGATTCATATTTTATAATATTTTGATATTACGAGAAAATTGTTTGGTACAACGATGGAAGGCAAATATAAAGAGTGTTAATTTACGAGAGTGTAATGTCGCAGTGCATTGGAATTCGCTATAAGAAATAGAAAGTGAATCTTACCCTCAATTTTAGGAATGGCATTTTACAATTTTATTGCGCCTAGGTCGCGATTAATTCGAGTTTACATAGTGCGATATTTAAGTTAGTGTGAGATTTAAAGACAGACGTCAGTCTACAATGCGAAAATACTTGTGAAGACAACAAAGCCGTTCCTGTCAGTGTAAAAGTGGCATTTTCTATCTGTGACAGATGCATGGGACGGTTACATGCGACTAAAACTCACCTGTGCGTTCGTAGCTTCACTGCTACCGAAACAAGCGAGTTGCAACCACACGTGTCTATTGCAGATAGTAAATCCCACCTTAAAGCTTACCTTCAAAAATGATAGTTAGAATTTTTCTGTTTTTATTTTGCTCTCTTTGAATACTATGGGACTTTACCATAATATGTTTCATTAAGCATACAGAAACTTACGTTTGAAAGTTTTTATCGTGTATTTCCGTCGAGCTGGAACCAATTGTCATATTTTACATACAGTTATAAGTTCAAATAGTACGAATTCGAATAATGCGACCAATTCGTGGGATTTATTATACGCTCTAATCGAAACCTAGCTGTTTATCCATTTTATCTACGTGTCGTGAATAATATTACAAAGTGCAATAATGGAAAACGTCAGTCGATTATTTATGAGACATTCCCGTGAATATTAAAGACATACATACATACACTTTAGACACCGTTTTGCCTAAAGATTTAAATCACTACGCGATATCCCAGCATACTATTTCACCATCCCATTGGTCTCTTTTTCATCTCTTTACTTCACTTTGACTTCACTCGTTGTATTTAAGAGACAGAAACCGCAAATCGACGAGTAGGCACTCTCTATCCTTTACATGGAAAGGTAAATTGCTATGACGTAAGAATAGGGGTTATTGTTCTCGTTTGAGAAGTGACAGTCAGCTGTTTATATTTTTCGTCCCCACTGTAATGAAAATCGATTTGACCCATAAAGGGTATGTCTATACCAAGCAACAGTAAAGCCTCTAAAGCACCTCCGTGCCCAGATACAAGAGAGGACCACGAGAAGAATTCTATGGGGATGATGATCAGATTCGAGACGACTTTGTTATTGGGTGATTGCCAATCGCAGACATTTAACAGACTGCTTTGTTCCCCCCACTTCTCTCTTAATTCCTCCCACAAACTTCACTACTGCTTGGTACACCTATAAACGGTTGAATAAATCATTCTTAGATTATTTATATGTTAGATTAAAATTTACATTGAAAGTTCTTTGTGAGGTATAATCCGCCTTTATTTATTATCACTTACATGTACTACCAATGTAACATGTAATATCATAAATGAAACTCTCGCCCTTTACCCGTTATGAGTGGCTATAGTTAGGGACCATTCAGTTGTTGCTGCATACAAAGGGTAATTATAGGCTTTGAATTAACTTTTTTTGCAATCCGAAAGAAATGTCCTCTGTTTTTAATAGTTTAATGCGAAATTGAAAGATAGAAAGGACTCAATGATGTCTTAGGGATGCAGTTATATGTAGAAATTTTTGTAGTGTCATGATTGTGTGGATACAATGACCATAAAATAGGAGAACGACAATCTGCTGAGCTGTAAATAGAGTATAGTATGAGTTCTGTGAGCAAGAATCATATGTTCGTAAAATTCGCGTAATTCCACGCCAAATTGACTGTTTTTTTCCCTCGATGTCTGGGATTTTGTTCCAAATAGAATATAATGTAGTCCTTGTGAAATTACGGGGTGTTTAAGTCATCATTTTGCCGATTCCGAATTTGTTTAAAAAATACAGGGCTTTGAATTCTGCGATTTTTGCCCATTATGAATTTTGATTTCAGAAAGTAGTTGATTCATAAATAGAATCCATTTTCACGAAATTGAGTAAACATCGTAAAATTCAAAGCTCTGTATTTTTTAAACAAATTCGAAATCGGCAAAATGATGACTTAAACCCCCCATAATTTTGCAAGGACTACGTCATATTCCATTCGGAACGAAATCCCAGACATCGAGGGAAAAATGTGATCGATTTCGCGTTGGATGACCCGTAATTAATTTATTACGTTACCGTGGAAAATCCCTCGTAACTCGGTACGAAATAACCTCCAAGCCGGAAGGTGAATTGTTTCATGCTGTGCTGCATGATGTATAGGAATAATTTTTGCGCAGGTACAGGGACAGCGTACCATTCAGTGTTGTACCTACAAAGTAAAAACACTGGGCCCGTTAGAACAGCAGCACATTATTTAACTGCAAGTTCGATAGTCATGGAATTGGTTCAAACGGAACTGGAACTGGAACTCGACGTAAAAGTGATATAAACGTTTTACTCACACCTCTGTAAAAAGAATGGAACTGCTGTCCATGATAAGTTGCCCCATATAATTCGCCAAAAACACGTACACAAAGTGTGCAAGAATCACAAACACTTCAAGCATCATTTCCTTGAATTCTTTACCCTGTAACTTAGCCTGGGACAGCTACACATTCAAAGGAAAGCATTAGAAACGCGTAATATTATTTCATTAAAAAAAGGCTGAGTGTCTACGGCTGTACTTACACGTACGAGATTTAGACTTAGAGAAACCACACCCAGCATAAGCAGTATGAAATATGAAGATCCAAAGGTAATGCCTATAAATTTGCTATACCTTCCACCAAACAAAGGAGCAGATGTAAACTCAATGATAGCGATTAGAAAAGTTGTGACTTAGAAATATGCTTTAAATGGTACTGACTTGAGCGTCCGTTTGTGCATTTTCACAGCGTCAACCAGCGCCTCGGACACCGTTTTATTTTTCTCGAAAACTGAAGCTTTTGGGAATTCTGCGTTTAACGCTCGCTTCATTCGATAACTGTGAAAATAGGGACCACAAATAGCTGCTTATGGTTGACACCGTGTATGTATGTACGTGTTGTGTTCTGGTATTGTAGAACACAATTACGTCCTAGTATCTCTTACCACACCACGCGAAACATGCCAGAACTGTGATGAGCGAGCAACAGTGTTGTTACTTCTGCCCCTGCAGTGGCGGTCGCTCCCATTAGGATAAAAGCGTACAAATGCAGTAACTTGATATAAAAATATCTTTCGTTGTCGGTAAAATAATACATATTTATTTGTAGATCACCGGAATATCCACTTTTGTCGTTCGGACTAGTCTGGTGTTGACACATTAAGATGCTAAATACTGCTAGATAAAAGCTCACTGAAAGGACGTGGTTATAGTAAATTTAAGCAACATTTCACACAGAATCCATACTCTAAGAATAACGCAAATTAAAAAAAAAAATTAAATGTGTAATTATTTCTGGACTTCTGTTACATTCAATGATTCTTTAGCCATATTTCCACTGACTGGTGCAATGCATAGTATGGAACGTACTTGCAGTATTTGAAAGAAATGGCCTTTTAGTTTTTGGTCTATTGTGTTTTATGTTTTACGTAGGAACGCATGTGCCCCATGCAGCGCGGCACATACGAGTGAACGCGGCTTTACGTTAAAGAAAAAGCTTCCGTTAGTGTCGTAGAAGATTAATTTAATGCCGTACTATGGGTGCAGTTCGGAACACGTACGTAAGTTGAATTTTATGAAAAAATCAGAAAATATGCATCAGCATGTCTGTAAGAAAGTCGTTATAAAAATGTCGAGAAACGTAAAAATGATCGTTTTGGGAATTATGACTGTTACCCCACAAAACTCTGATACGAGATATGGAATATGCTCTATATCACAGCGAATGTGTTAATTTCTAAAAAAAATAGGTAATAGTACGTTATAGCACATTCACTATTAATGATCAAACTGCTAAAGTAATAAGGATGTAAAATCCGCATGCTCAAGTATCAAAACAAAGAAAATTATTTTCAAGGATTACAAGACTGTATTAAAACATCCTTACATGTAAAGATCAGATTCATGAGATTTCCTCGATGGGCATACTTCAGAATTATATTTTTCTCTTCCTCGTTGTTCAGCAATTTCCAATTCTGTCGCATCATGTCTATGAGCTTTCGTATCTACAGCAACGAATCACTGTTTCACTCGACAATATAAAAATACATATAATAATTCTTTTAGCACAGTCAAATTTCTATAAACGCAAGTTAAAAGAATTACGATGTTATTATTATTAACGAGAATCCCCTTAGAATTGAAAGAATGACGTAGATTTATATTTTTCTCCGTTTAAATTCAGTCAAACTCCACGTATTACCTCCTCGAAGTATAAAAAAATTAACTGACACCACCCACATCGATGCCTGATTTTTTAAGTGATAAACTTTGTTATTAAGTAATCAAAATTATCATCTACGCAAAACAGATTTCAAGTTACTTCCACTTACAGATTTGATGTTATACCAAAACGATAAATACTTCCAACTGCATATAGTCGTAAACGTTAAGTTCGTTACAACGTCCACAATACCGTTTTGAGTAAACTCTCTTGCGTGTAAAAACGCTGCCACCTGAAATCAACAACCAGCGGAGAATCGTAACGTGCAATTCTCAAGTTCGTTTACAGTTAAATCTGCACTGTCAACGTTAACCAGAGACAAATACCTGGAACACTACAGATGCAACTATCGTCACCGAGATCAGCACTCTTTTCAGAAATACGAGCCAAGTATCCTCGTATGGCCACAGGCCAGAGAACGACAAAAGAATTCGATTAAGTCTATATTGACGATGATTAAGATCGTCCATCACTGTACGAAAGTCGAAACACATCTACCGACCCGGACGGCAAAGAAGCCCTGTGCAGCCCCCCTTTGCATCGTGTTTTTTCACCGATGTATTTTTTTCGCGTACCGTTTGAAAGAATAATGGGGACACCAAGGGGAAATGTAATTTAGAAAATATTCCCCTACACGCAGGTGCTATGATTACAGATTACTGTTTATCGATCGCCTCGCGACACTACATTGTTCCTTCCCGACGGCGAGGAATCCCGAGGGGATGGCAATTGAGAAAATTATACGTCCGAGAATGCGTGCAACCCTTCTTTGTTTGCAGAAATGTTATGCCTCTGTAGGCTCGCGTCGTAGGCGCGAAGCCGGTGGCCTTTTCCCACCGTCATGGAAACTTAATGCCATCAATTTCCCTTCCGCGTCTCCCTGCTTTATGTGGTCACGGGTGGCAGAAGGGGTCGCCCACTCCGTTTTATTTCACTTGTTCATCGTCGGTCCAACGTGCAACAAGTTGCTCCCTATTCTCATGAACGCAATGCATTGTTCGAACGACACGCTCGGAAAGGTGGGAATAAGGGATCATTGAGGGGAGTGTTTGCGATCTGATGGATACGTGAATATTTTCTGTACGTGTGACTAATTCAAAGGACATGGAATTGCAAGACTTTGATAATTCTTTGTTCACAGTTTTGCTGGTACTCTGACACGTGAGTAAGAATTGTTGTGGATGGTGATGTATTTATAACAGAAAGAGTGCAATGCGGTGAAGTGTGATACAACATGTACAGGGTGCTCCACAATTCTGGAATATCCTGAGGTAAGTTGCTTGTGCAAAACGAAATTCATTAATATTCAAAAGAAACTTTAAGGTCGAAGCCAGATATATTGGCCGGTAAGTTTCGTGAGGGGTATTCTTCCACCACACAGTTTGCCTGCCTCGGTGCTCCTTTTCTCAACATTTTCTGACTCGCTCTTGCTTTCGCAGAACAAGAGTGAGCCAGAAGTGGTGGGGATGGTGCCAAGCTTCTGGCGTGTAGGCCAAACCGAGCTCTCAGTGTAGAAGTACACACATCAGAATAGGTGTGCGTTAGCTCCGAAAAAAATCACGAGTTTTATTGGTCAGCAGATTGATTCTTTCTCGATAGCTTCATCTCGTATTGGTCTACGCATAGCTTCGTAACGCACACAACCATTACGCTACATTCAGGCGGAGCCGAGCAGCATTCCCGTTACTCCACCATACCCTTCGGGGACCACGCAATTCCAATTGACAAATCCACGATCGTCAGATGGTGGTGATTGATTTCTCCTCGATTGCTGCTCGCGAAAACGAATTCACTGGCCAATATATTTGGCTTCGACCTTAGGCATCTACAATATCCGTCTTTTATGCTACGCCAAAGGGTGCAATATATACGATACACCAGGCCTGTCCAGGGATTTGCTCTTCGAGGGCAAGAGCAAAAGTTGGACAGGCCTGATACACAAACATTAGTGTGAATATACTTTTTACATACACGAACCACGTGTCACCAAAATCCAAAATTCACCCCAAGTCAAAACTCTGTTCAGCTTGCGCTGAAGGTAACCAAAATTGGCCATTTTTAGAGAAAAGCTAGCACGCCTTTATATTCATAAACAACTACTTTCTTCCCTTCCGTATTTCCCCCCTATCATTTGAGAAAATAATAATCCACAATATCAGGGAGACACGAGGGGGAAACGTAATTTAAGAATTTCCCTGCATTGACTCTCCCCGCGACGATAAACTGCAGGGTAAGGATGGGGTGAATTGCAGATTCAGAGAAGCATACAACCCCTTTTTTTTGTAAAAATACTATACTTCCTTACGATCGAAAATTATAGGTGCGACAACGTTGGTCTTTTCCCACCATTATGGCGACTTAATGTCTCCAATTTCCCTTCTGTGTTTCCTGCTTTATGTGGTCGCAGATGCTACAAAGGGTGGCTTCCTCCGCTGTACATATTTCGCTTGTTTATTTTCGCTCCACTGTGCAACAAGTTGCGCCCTATTCTCGCTGGCGACGTGCATAGGCCACGCGTGTGTTTCGAAAAGCGTGCAGTTGAAACTGAGGGGTCGTTTGAGGGGACGTCCCCCTCGATACGCGATGCTTCGTAATCTTTACACTTGATTCGAAAGTCAAAAGCATATAACACACTCGTATTTGTTTGTTCACAGTTTGGCGATGTTTCAGTGCGTAAGACGTTTAAAAAACGTTTCGAAGAATGACTCACTTGAACACAAAGAGTAGAAGAAACAGTAAAATCTAGGTAAGTGTTTATTTATACACAGCATATAAAATGGGTAGCAAACGTACAGTAGTTTGAATATATTCATTTGATACTGTCGTCAGTGAATGGAACATTTTAGAACGTTGTTGATTGCGTGGAGTGTAAGAAACATAAAATTTGAAAATGATACGTCGAAGAGTCTGAAAAATATAACTGCGGTTTAGGATTCCAAATTTCATTTATATTAGTAAGCTAACATTTCGATTCTTTACCATTGAAAACCCTTGCAGACTGGAAATGTACATTTCTTCCAGTAGCGTGATAGACGAGGGTTTCATGCTTCTTTGCGTGATAAATAATAATAACTTCGGCGCGGGTAATGGCGCCGCATACCACTGACAATCGTATCTATTAAATTCCCATAAATAATTCTCAGTACATAATTGTTTCATATTTCAATGATAAAATAGTTAAAAAAACAAAGATCAAGATTATATATATTTCTGTAATGTAACTAAATGCGCGATAGCTGTCCCTTTTAAGTTTTCCCTTTAAATTACACGAAAATCATTCAACGCGTCATATGTATGGCAATGATGCTTTATAAACTGAATACCAGCGTGAGGTGAGAGCGTACTTATATAGTATTTATGAAGTGTAGATACTTATATAGTATTAAAAAATAAATCAAAATTACAGAGACATTTTTTTTTAGAGTTATATTCCTTATAACGGCGGGCGTACGTACGGCGCATTGTGGACACTATTCCGAGCGGCTAATGTTGCGAGTGAGAAAACCCAAGAGCGAGCGAGAGGAAACGAAAGAGTCGGCACAAAGTTGCCGTCGGCTACGAAAGAGAGAAAGCATGATACTTCGTCTCGCTTCGTTTTTCACGTGCGTACGCTCTGTCTCTTTCTGTCTTTCGTAGCCGACTCTTTCGTTTTCTCTCGCTCGTTCTCGGATTCTCTCACTCTCGACTTCTATTGCAAATTTCGAAGGATTCTAAGAAATGGTGGGATAGTCACCGGGCATACAACGCATGATAGAAACGGGACTATAACGAATGCGTACTGTACTTTCGCATGCACTTAAAGGTACGTACGTCTTTTCGAAAAGCTCGTTACCGTGATCGATTATGTCCTGACAGACGTAATTCAGTAGAAACATGTAACCAAACATTCTGATCAAGGAGAATGCGATGAACCATAGGCCTTCGATATCGTTCATTAGTAAAACTGCACGAGAAAGCTGTGGTGCAAGTGATAATTTGTACTGAATGTCTTACGAATACTAGAATAAATTAAGAATATAAGGGAATATCGAGGAAATTATTAATAATATTAAATTTTGAATGCGAATCGAAGGTTTTACTGAGAAAAATTAGATCAGGGATATAGTTTTCTTTGGAGAGGTTTTAAGCGTTTGAAAGTCAAGTGAATTTCTGTGGACGTAAGTCTTCTAAATAATGTTATTATAAAGGCAGGAACATACTATTGAAACGCCACCCGACGCGTCCCACACGATGCGAACTGTGCACATATGTAGGTATGTCGGTTGGATCGGGTGATGTGTGACACGTGGCGTGGCGTTTCAATAGTGTGTCCCCGTCTTCATTCTGTCGTTTTTGATACATGTTATTACTTTTGTTTAGAAAAGAACTTTCAAGTGTTTGCAACTCCCTCCATGCATAAAATCACGTTCACTATAATGGCATCCCAAAACTATAAAACAAGCTAAGATACGAAAAATTCTCAAGCTAGAATAAAACGAAAAGTCCCTTATCGTCTTGCAATCTGAGGTTTAATTTGCAAGACACAAGCAATTTAAGTTTGGAAATTTAACTTCTGGTGCGCCCTGTTCAAACGTTAAACGGCCCAGGGAGATCCAGAATACGTAGAAAATGTGAAGTAAGTATTTAAGAAGCGTTTTAAAATATGTCAGTGGTAAAAGTGTGTAAGATTTGTGACGAAGTATGGTTCCAATACTATTTCTATGTTTTTTATTTTAATCATTTTCACTGTCAAATTTTACACTGGGCAAAGCAAGAACTTAAGAAATAATATCTGACGATTTCTCATTGTAGATCTTCCATACAATTGGTTAACCCCTCAACAACCACCTCTCGTACGGACCCTAAGTTTGCCACTGGTCGCTCACCTCCGTATCTTGTACGGCAGGGCTGGGCAACCCGCGGCCCCTTCCCCGACTTTCCTACTCGGTTGGGTCGCAGGAGAACGACCCCCACCATACTCTTTTAACTCCTGCACTCTAGCATGAAGCGGCCGGGTATGCCACGGATAGGAAAACTTGTGTAGTGCAGTGGCGAGCTATCTTTTGTCCAAAGTGGGCCACAAGTGGAAACCTACTACTCTACGCGGGCCACAATATTAAATACATTCCGATATCTTTTATAGTTCAAAACATATATGGGCGATGTTCAGGTGGGCCGCAAGCCTGAGGCTGGCGGGCCAAATGTGGCCCGCGGGCCACCAGTTGCTCATCACTAGTGTAGTGTGTTCTTAAGCCCTAAATGTGAAGTTCCACGGCGCGTGGCTCCGCGAGTCGGCTCGGCTCGCCCGGGTTCAGCGAGTCGGTTTGACAAGCGCGAATCGGCGAGCCACGCTCCATGGAACTTCGCCTTAAGGGTACGAGCCTACACGCACACTACTAAAGTTTTCTCTATCCGTTGCATGCCCGCCGCTTCGCTGGCTTTGAGCACCCCTTCCACGTGGCTCGTAGAAAACGCTATGTATGCTCGCGTCCCCGGACCGCCCATCGGGGCATCGCTGGCCTATGACAAGCCTGCCCGGCTGAGAGCCGAAATCTTCCTTCGGTTCTGGGACCCGGGTCCCGAGCTGGGCCCCACGCATACTCTTGCAGTTCTCCCATAACCCACTAGGTAGCAGTTCCGCGCTGGGTTGTCACCCGGGTCTCGGAACTTAAGGAGGTCTTCGGCTTCCGACCGGATAGGTCCGACCTATAGCAATAACGGTATATATTTGCATTGGTGACGTGCCACCGTTCATCACATGACGTGCACAAGTCGTATTAGTGTATACAGGTTGGCGTATGTGACGTCGCGCGTAGGGAATAGCCTGGCAGCTCTGTACAGGAGGTGCCGAGCTGCGTTCCCGTTACCTCACCATACCCTTCGGAATCACGCAACTCAATGTGATACATTTATGCGTAAGGCCGCGGTCACATAAAGAACGGTAAGTGGTTAAGCGTCACAATGGGTGCGTTTAGCGGAATCAACCATTGAGAACACAACGGTGATCAGTCCATTGGTCTGCTGAACGACACTTGGGAGAATGGCGATATTTTTAGCAACTCAACACGTTCCGTAAAAGTAGCCGACTTTATTTAAGCTACAACACATGGCGACTGATCACTAAACGTGTTGAGAAATGAGAAACTGAGCGGTAGCGTTCAGCGAAAAATCAGTGAGCGGTTACTCAACGGTTGAGTCCGCTAAACGTACCCATCGTCGCCTCTCCGCCGCTCAGGACTACTGCGATGTCGCTCAATTTCTGTATAGCTTCATGCAAATAACTTCTTAACTTCATACAAATCTATATGTGTGAAGAGAGTCGACTTCCCCTCCATCGCTGTTCGCAAACCTGCCCAGACCGGCGAATATCTGTGACCTCTACCATAGTACCTATATGTATGCATTGCTTCCGCCAAGCATATACGTAAATATGTGTAAACAACCTATTGTACGATCCAGAAATGTCTCGTGCGAAGAAATTCTTACTGATCACGGCATAGTTTACACGAATGTGCAATTTGCTTGTGTTTCTTATAACGTGGACTAAAGTCAGGAGTTCATGTTTTGGTTAATCGTGGCTTGCAAATTGAAGCTCAGATTGCAAAATAGTAAGGGATTTTTCGACTTCCTCTAACATAGCGAAGTTGCATGTTTCTGCTTGTCCCGTGGTTTTGGAAAATCCAGTATAATAATTCTTCTGGAAATCCTTCGACTTTCACCTGAAACATTTTTAGACGTTAGAATGTAAATTAGAATGAGAAATTCTGTATAAAAATTGCAGTCCATTGAAGTTTGCCGGTTGTAGGAGCCGAGCGCACCTCGGTCTGTAACAGCTTGTTGTGAAAAAAAATCTTAAAGTGATCATCTTAAAGAAAGTCTTATTCTGTAGAGAAGGTTTAAAAAAAATCTGGCCATATTTATTTCTGATTTCTAAAACTATGATCTTTAACCGTTATTTAAAAAACAACAATTTGTTTATAATTTTCGTACTGAAGAAACGATTTTTCGGTCTAAAAATCTGTTCGATTAAAATAAAAGAAGATGGAATTCCGTACCACTGATAGTATTAAGAAATAAATTTATTTATAAAGCCTAAATTCATGAAAATTAATCAAATTAATAAATATTAAACAAATGTGAAACCAGCGAGATGATGATTTAAATCCCTCCAATTTCACTGTACCATATTTCGATCTCATCGAAATCACTAACGTTGGGTATAAAAGATTATTTATCAATTTGACATAAAATGGTATAGTGGACAGTTGATGGAACACGGTATTATTTTTTTCCAAAAATAACTGTGTCATGGGATCATGTATAAATTTTATATAAGTCTTAAAGTGCAACAAACTTTCTAGCATGGAAGACATCGATTGTAACACGATGACCCAGAAAGTAAATCACGAAGTCAACGTGGAACCAACTATCGGGGGAGGAGGTTGAGGACTATTGGTGTAAATTCTTTGAACAAGATATTGCATTTCGATCTTACTTGCCAAAACTAAACCCAAGTATTGCCCGTTCTCAACATACTTTCTTATTATCTTATATTCCTCATCATTCTGTATTCTACTCCAGTCATGCTATACGTTCTCGAGAAGCTTCCTGATCTGTTATAAATACACATGTTGATACACCGATACTTTGTTTATATGCATCTTGTTAACTCACTTTGTCCACGGAGTAGCGAAACCCTCCATATTTCAGAAGAATCATGTACGTAAGTGTAATGTATGATACATCGTTCAAAAAATTGTCGAGTCCAAGCGATGTCGTAATTAATGGCGATATCTAAAACGAATACGCTTCGTTAGTAGTGACAGTACACCGTGCAATATTGAAAATATTGTATTATCGGTAAATAGTACAATTAAGTTATTTCACACACACAAAACAACCAATTCCAGTATTTCATTCCTGAACAATTCAGGCGAATCAGTGGAGCATCATCGGAAATCAAAAGGGTATGCATTGCCATTGAATGTTTAGCTTAATATTTAAATATTAAACACGTAGCTATGAGACAAAGTCCCTTTAAGCAATCAAATCAGTTCGAGCGATCCTTGCTCTTCAAGTATACCGAGTGATATAATTTTTCAAATTAGTAGTTCTGTCAAGAGCGAATACCATTAAACTAAATTCTTCGTACCTGAATAACAAGCGTAGAAAATAGTATCAAGAGATACATAAAGTCTTGTAAGTTCTTCAGCCATGAAGCGTTATCTATCTAAAGTCTGATAAGAGGCAGAAATATATGATCGAACTTGTAGCAGTTGTAACTTTTGCAGTGCATGTTTGTAAGGCAGTAAGCACACTGTCACCCTGGAAGTGTTGCCCAGCTTCGATCAATTTACTTTACCATTTATTCCTCTCTTTTTCGTAATATATTCCTCGCAGGGAAAAATGTAAGTTTGGAATGATAGGCGGGGGTGCAATTTAAATATTACTGTTTATTCGAAGAGTGCAGGAGGCAATTTTATCGATCGATATGGCGTCTTCCCCCTTATAGGTGGTGCAGATTTCACGTTGAGTTTGTCGCGCGACACGTGCAAATTTCCCAATAGTAATGTGCTTGATTTCCCACATTAACGTAACATCAGCATTTTGCTTCGGCAGTAGTCTCGCGAAGGGGTGCATCAAGGGTCGTATGTTGTGTCGTGCCTAACACTTTAAGCAACGCAACCGCTGGCTGAATCGAACAGTATACGTTTGCTCTTCCTTGAAAGCTCGACTTGGTGTGTGCAATGGGTGCTGCTTTGGTAACAACAAGTGCTCTTTGTGTTTATACAAATTCAACGAGAGTGTCTTCTCTATAACACGATTAGACAAGTCGTCACTTTCCTGGACTATTGTATATGAAGCTTGATATATGTATTTAGGTATAGTGCAGTTCAGCTATTTGTGATATTTTGGAAGCTTTTCTTGGGAAAGAAGTTACAAAAGAGAAGTTCGTAGCAAACAAACAAAATATTTGGAGTGTTAAAAAATAAGTTTACACGTATTTGTTTGTGAAGGTTTATAATTTAGTGTAGAGGAAAGTGCTGAATGTCACTTATTCTATACTTATGTGAGTCATTGAACAATTAAGGGCGAATTCCATTTACGCCCAAATCGCCCGCGCTCACGACCGTAGGAATTTTCCGTTTTTGTAATAAAATGAATATCATCAATTACATGTTCCTGTTCTCAAATCGTAATTTATATTTACAAACTTGCATTTTTCGATAATGGCCCCTTCACAGATTTCTCTTCCATATTTCAGGAGATTTTCATAAATTCTGAAACGAAAACCACGGACGTTGCGGGTGATTTGGGCGTGAGTGGAATTCGCCCTAAATATGAAATGGAAATGCTAGTGGACTACGATGACTTTTATTTTGATTAACGTTTAGAAATTTATTGTATTCGAATTTTTCGGACCTATGCGTATAAAACATGTTTTTCTTATCCCTACTCATAAAACATATTAGTGAAGTTTGATCGACTTTGGAACATCTTGTATGTATTATTCTACTCTGTTTGCCATGTATGTAAGTACTCTTAAGATCTATGTGCGTTTTCCGTATGGGTTCAATAGGTACCTGTACAACAAGTATTATGAATAGTTATGTTCGTATCGAAATAATTCGTTATTTAAAAACATGCTACATAAGTACATTCTACAGTGTGTTAAGCGCGCTCGCGTTATTAGTATTCAACATTATGAAAGGCATAAAAAAAGCAAAAGAAACTTTTCAATTTTTCATGGAGAATACGGTAGATTAAACCACTTTTCAAAATTTTCAATAAATTTCAGATTACGAAAGCGACCCTAATTGTCTTTTTTAATCGCGGGTTATATTTATTCTTACATACCTACTTAGTAAATGCTTCATGATTGACAGTACACAAATTACCGTCGAAAAACTACAGCCAACGATAATTGATTGAGTACTTGGTAATTAATTACATTATGGTTCTCGTGATTCTTAAAATAGTGCCACCGCGAATTTCGAATCACTTTATAGACCATAAAACTGCAAAGTACGACATCGACGTGTTTATTATCTAAAAAAAAAGATGGTTTGGCTTGAATAATTGATGGAAGTTAATATATTCCTCAAAGATTAATGGTATCAGTAACTCCGTTACCGATAGAAGTGTTTCGAACGAGGCTACAAATATACCGCCAGTGAAGAGGCAGCTACTTTTCTTACACCAATTCAACAAGAGTACAACTAATTTCTGAACTGGTAAGGGTGCTAAGTACCATCGTGTGTCGTATCTAGGAAAAGAGAATATTTCATAGAATGAGCCTTTCCATATTACACTATTATTGATTGAAGCAAATATTAATTTAAATGTTGATACACGAATAATCCTTATTGCCATGGTCGTGTTATAACAGTATGATAAAATATTTTCCCAATGGGGTTATCTGTCTTACATGAGATTTCACGGTGTTCAATGACGCGTTCAGAAATAGCTATTTAATTTACATTAAAATTGTAAAGAGAGTAAAAATGAATGTGACTATAATACTTCAGGAAATATGATTTTCATAGAGGGATAATATGGGTGCAGGAGTACTGACCAATAGTGAAACTCGCGCATGCGCATTGGACACCTCACTTTTGCTTGATATTCCCATAATGAGTTAATTCACACAAAAATTCAGAATAATATTTCCAAGAGACAATAAAACACCCTGTCAAACCTCAAATTAATTTGTCGAGCTGTTTTTCTACAAGATATTCACAAAGAATTACCTATTTTTCGGCCCAACAGGGCGCAATCCTCCCTTAGAAATGCCAAAATTGGGCCCGTTTACTTATTACACACTTTACTCACGTTTTAAGGAAAACGTCATGGCATTGGTTTATAACCTGCTGTCCTATGTAAGTGCAACAGTATACGTACAATAAGTCACAGATGACCAATACTGATGATACAAGTAATTCTTCCGAAGTACCAGTATACAATAACGCCTGTGCAATCTGAACAATGCGAAGCATCGAATCACATTAAAATCCAGAATAAAAATGGAGATTGCTCCTCATGTGTTACATTAATGAAAAGTATAAAAGTATACGAAGTCGGTGTTTAAGAAATTTTATCATTATTTATTAATTGGATAAATTGTATTACTTACTAGATACAAATTCAGAATCAATGTTAGCACGCCTATACCAAGCAACACCATATAATGCCGCGAGAATGAAACATTTAGGAGGTTCGTGAAGCTTCAACATTAAGAAACAATTATTTGTTATCAAGTATGTGTAAAATAATTCGTTGGGAGATATACATCTTGAATCTCTCAAAAATAAAATAAAAGCTGTGGTTAATACTGAACAATTCAAAATACAGAAAAAAGTAATGAATAAAACGTATAGCGGTTTCATAAATAATTTTATACCGACCTAATCGCTCGGTAATGTATTTGTGCTACAGTTTTTATCCTCTCATGAATGAGCAACTGTTCCTTGTAAAGTAAAATCGTATCCTCTACCGTGACATGGACATGATAGCTGTAAATTTAAACCATCTTATTTATACGTACATGGGTTATCGAGTATTCTTCGAGGAGTAAATTACAGATAATTGTTTCTTCCCAATGAAAATCTACCCCTTAGTATTTATATTTTAGGGTAAAGATAATGAATCATTGCATAATGAATGATTGCGTTATTTAATTATATAACAGCAGTGGTTTCGTGGGGTAATATAATGTACAATTGTACAAAAAAAAAAAACAAATAGCAGATAGTAGAAAAACAGAATATTATTACAAACATCTCCACCTTTAAGAAAATTCATCACGAACAATCGAAGGAAAGATAATAAAATACGCGAAACGAACTTGAAGATCAATATTCTCGAAAGCGAATGCTTCACAGAAAAAATGGGAAATATTTTTTATATTATCTATGATATACAAGTTTATGGTATTATTTAAAATCTATATAGTTCGTTACAAAAGTCTGCAGACTGAAACTACCATTTTAATATTTCATTCAAGTAAATCTGTGTCCAGCAACTTATTCGTGCAACGTGTCAATAAAGAAACTCATTGAAATCGATACCACCGATTGCTCTAACAAGGGGGCCGCATAGGTTATGTAATCGGTTCTGGAATGAGACTGGGTGGACACTGTAGTGCACACCTAGTGTTACTAAACCGTAAAGGGTTTTTGCACAATGGGCCTTCGTTTTCGAGAAATTTGAGTTTAAAGTTTTGCGCGACAATTGTATTTCAGTTGCGCAAACATTCTTACCAAGCAACGGTCGTAGCTGCGATAGTAAGGTGTTCGGCTACGGTGCTGGAGGTCTTCGGTTCGATTCCTCTTTTACGCTCTTGTTTTTTTTCTTTTTCTTTTTCTTATCGTAGTAATGCAATGGCTGCACCTAAAATTATTTTGCGCTGTAACGATTTTAATAATATATATTATTACAATAATACTGCACACAAAGTAAGTTACCTCTGTATATTTTAAGAATTCTGTACAATAGTTCGGATGGTACCGTTCATGAGGAAATATTCACCGACGACAACGGGAATGCAAAATGTAAAGTAGCGAGAATACCCCCTAAATGTACACCGTATGTACAACCCTGTGACGTATATTTTTACCGTCAGGTGAAAAATTTTATTAAAAAACTTCAAAATTGCTCATATGCAATAGAACATAAGCGTGAGCTAACGGATCGCGAAGACGCATTGCGTATCCATTCTTTACTTCACAATCAATTATGCGCGCCGATATTCAATAATATGATTAGATATGCATGGTGCGCGTCAGGATTAACGCCAGGCAATGACAAACCCCAATTTCAAAATGTGAACGAAGTTTGTTTTCCACGTAATTTAAAAATATGTAAATGTATGACAGTGTCGTTGTTAGGATGCGCGTGGTGTAGAGAACATTTGTGTTTTGCATGTTTTTACGATCGGTACCATCCGAACTATTGTACAGAATTCTTAAAATATACAGAGGAAACTTACTTTGTGTGCAGTATTATTGTAATAATATATATTATTAAAATCGTTACAGCGCAAAATAATTTTAGGTGCAGCCATTGCATTACTACGATAAGAAAAAGAAAAAGAAAAAAAAACAAGAGCGTAAAATAGGAATCGAACCGAAGACCTCCAGCACCGTAGCCGAACACCTTACTATCGCAGCTACGACCGTTGCTTGGTAAGAATGTTTGCGCAACTGAAATACAATTGTCGCGCAAAACTTTAAACTCAAATTTCTCGAAAACGAAGGCCCATTGTGCAAAAACCCTTTACGGTTTAGTAACACTAGGTGTGCACTACAGTGTCCACCCAGTCTCATTCCAGAACCGATTACATAACCTATGCGGCCCCCTTGTAAGTCAAGAATGAAAGAAATCCATTCTGTTTAATAAACAATCGAAATATACCTGACTAGGTCAAATAATCCGCAAGCGTGTTGCACGCTCATCAGGGTGGTGCTTTCGGTGGCGATCACGACACTCGCCCCAAGAAATTGACAGATATCCAGGTGCAGCAAGATCAAGTGAAAATATTTGTCAGAGTCAACGAAATATTCTACGGGGACTGGTAGCTTGTACAGATGCGTTTCATTCAAAGCCATTACGGTATCGAGAATTCGTGGCATGTACGGGAATACGATAAAAGCGGCTAGAGATATGTATATGATTACTGGAAACATAAAATTTTGTTTCGGTGATTGTTAACGCAGTGGAGCATGTAACGTAGGTGAGATAGTCTAACTTGCAAACACTTTAACGATGGATTTTCCTTTTTTGGTTTGTTTCGCCATTATTTCTTGTTCTTCTTTTCTGCTGTAGTTATTCCAGTCATACTGTATCCAGTCCAATATCGTTTGAAACTGTAAAAATTGTTTTGCCATACACTCTTCGCGGAAATTCTGTAAAAATCTGAATTTGGCAGATGAATTATACTACAAAGGTACGTAACCCTTTACACTCCAAATATACCCCACAGCCACATCAAAGTTTACAAAACAGTAGCGCACCCAGAGCGTGGATCAAGGCCTCTCAAACAAGGGGCTTTGTAAAACGAAAAGAAAACTGGATTGTATTCTTTACATAAATTTGTATAATCACCTAATGAATTTTTATTGAATTTCCATTAAAAATATTTTTACCCGTTCAACGCGACTCACCCTAATATTAAATCCTGAGTGCGCCACTGTTACAAAGTATACACGTTACATGTTGATTTCGAAGAATTAATCGAAGTACTGGTTTCGAATTTATTCTGCTATATTTCGCTGTAATCGAAACTTCTGCAATTAATATGTTCAACATTGAGTTGAGTAAGAAAAGTCTGTGTGATCGACCAGTGAGTCAGTTGAAGTGCAAAGGGTCAACGACCTTGCAATACTATCGCCAATAGTTCTGACTACAGGTATCGTCAGCCCCTAAATCTTTTGATCTTCCATCTAATTTTCAGCAAAAAAAGTCGTCGTAATAGAAAAAGCAGTTGTAATTTATAACATCAAATACACGGTGTACTTTTGCAGCTGTACACAGGCTTACTTGGTCCGAGTATATAATGAAAGTCGCGTATTTTATAAGGTACACTATAGTCGGCATGGCATACGTAGCCATCTTGATGCAGTACGCGTAACTGAACTCATGTGTAATGAGCATCCCGCACTGAAAGAGTCGGAAGTATTCACAAGAAGCAAATAAATTCAACGAGTACGAAGAAATACTGTGAATCATGGACAACTGTACCTGGGCAAAAATTGTCGACAATATACAGATCACAATAAAGCACTTTTGAACGCGCACGTATGCCCTTGTCTCTTCTGGAGACAAGCCAGTGAACAGCCAGAAGAAACGAGTGATCGAATAATTGGGGATATTCTGTATGGCCATATCCGCAAGACAGCTGAAACACGACTGACGCGAGACGTGCGTCTCCCCACCAGCGAATTTTTTTTTCTCAATTTTTCTCACATTCTTTTCCCTTTTCAGTCGATACGTCGATACGAAGTAAGGTGACAGTGCCGCGAAGTAGCGTGCCGTAGGTGGTCATTGAGAAATTACTTGCGTTTACGCGGTAATGGGGGAGGGGGGATGATTGACACTTGGGGAAACACGAGGGATATAATATGTTTTATGGAGGTGCGAGCAAAGTTCGAAGAAAATTTCCATCCACTCTTGCGGGAATTATTGAACGGTGCGCTTCTTGGGGAGCACACAGTGTACTTCTTGCACTTGCGAGGGTGGCACGAAGTTTTGAAGCAGAAGAGGATACAAATTGTGGGAATAGAATTTTGCAACAAAACGTGGAAGCTGTTGTTTATATTACGCGGCAACTTGATAACAGCTGGAAACTATACGACGGAGTGGAGAAATGTGAGGTGATGTTCCTTTATTCTACTATTCTGCATCAAATGTTACAAGTTAGATCACTCTCTACGTTAATCCTTCGCTTTTATTGTGCTTACTTATGGAACTTGTGATTGTGACTGTACAGCTGGAAATTTGTTTCTTGGTAAACTCAGGAAGACGTTAACAAGAGTGTTTATCTTTTTTGTTGACTGTTTCGCTATTAGAATATTCGAATATTCGAATAATCAGGAGTATTCAAATATTTGGAGTGATCGAATTTCGGATTGTACCGAACAAGAATCTGAACAAAAAATATTTGTTCACACTTTACCGTGAAATTCTTTTTATATTGACCTTTACAATTATTTGGAACTTTATTAATCTTTGGTAAATTTATAAATTTTGAAACGAAAATAACCATCACTTATTAAAATTATTATTCTAATAATAATAAGTGGAGACAACCCCGACTCTGTCAACCAAGAGCGCCCTCATCTAGGCCCACCCGTGCCCTGCTATAAGCGGCTGATAAACATTATAAGCAGAGTTTTTTGTAGGAAACTAAAACCCCATAAACGATTTCGAGGAACTATAATATTTTTATTTCTACCCCCTTTGCTATAACGAATATTCGAATTTCAAATTCGAATTCTCTGGTATTCGAATATTCAAATACTTAACTTATTCGAATATTCAAATCTCAAATTCGAATTCTCCGGGATTCGAATCTCAAATTCGAATTCTCTGGTATTTAAATATTCGAGTACTTATATTATTCGAATATTCGTTACAGGCCTAGCTGGAATACCTTCTTTGTGCATAATAAAATATTAACGTATAAAATAATTTGAACGATCTGCTGGACCGCCGTATGAAACTGGTCGCGCTGTAGCTTCTTTCTACATGGGGATAGGGAAAACGGGTACAATGATATCTTGTAATTCTTAGAACATTCTATGTTTATGTGGCTGTATTTTGGGATGAAACATGTGACAATGCAGCTTAATGTATGTACATTAAAATCACACATGATATGGTGATAAATTGCTAGTGTATAATTGGGAAAACAGTAATTCTTCGTGAGAAAATAAGTTGAAAATATAGAGTAAGTTTGTTTCGTCTGAGAACTTGTTTTAAAAATATATACATAATGTTTGAGATTCGCATTCAGCACGAACGTATCGATGAGCTTAGATGTGATTTAACTTTCTAGAAGTGACTATTTGCACACATTTTCCAATGTTGGCAGTGTTTTATAAAGATTCACGATTCTTTCAACCTCATAGCCTTAATCATTTATAACAAATATTAACAAACTGAACAGTCAAAACAAAACAAGTATTTATATTCATTTTATAACGAAACTAGCAGCTAATATTTCCTTTAATTTTATCACTCGTGAAAGTCTAGACATTGTGCAAACATGAAGTGCAGCAGATCCGTTCCCCTACCAAATAAAAGTGTTACGTGCAAACGTAAAATACTTGTTAATAGAGTAAAAAAATGAGATCGAGAAAATGAATACAAAAAAAATCTACAGAGCTTGCGTTGCCATATCAGACTCATTCTTAAGAATTTTCACACAGTTATACGCATGATGGTATTGCTACTTAAAAGAAAGGATGTGAATTTTATAGCGCTGAAGAAAATTTGGGAAATGCATTTTCGCACTAAAAATATAATTGTTTAATTTTTACAATTCCCGGCACGTAGAACTATTAAAAAAGTTCTGAACGAAATTCAGTTCTTTGTTAATATTCGACAATAAAAGTGCTTACAGTAGGTACATGCATGTGGGATCCTGCTACCACAATTTCCCCCAATTTATCGAAATATAATATCAGATAAAATTGCAATATCGAAGAAGATAATTTGAAAATTAAATTACGACACGTCAGCATTAGGTCCCATTTATTAAAATTTCTACATACGTGTACAGCATAATACAAATCTACGCTGTTCTCTGAATGCTGTTACTACTTGCTACGCGAATTACGGTTCTATTTGCCGTGTTCTTCCATCACGTTGCAGATCGTGAATCGTAGGTACTGAAGGTTTTCATTCTTTGCTGCAAGAGTACATTACCGTGAAGTAGGACATCGACGCTTTAACAAGCTGTAACAGAACGACTCATTTTCATCGTGCTTTGTCCTAAACTCTCTCACAATTGGGATTATTGTGCGTTACCAAATGGAAACCTTCGAGCGATGGAACGAATATACAGCCGATGCGCGTCATATGCAGGTTTCTACAACTTCGTTGGGATATGAATAAAAGGTGCTTCTGTACTCGTAGGGGAGCCTGATACCATGGAATGAAGTATCTATGAACACAGGTAAATATTTAATCTAAGATTGTGTTCATAGAAGTTAAGTAGATATGGTAAACGTTAAGTCAGACACTGTATTATGATTTCTTATTAGGTATCTTGCTCGTTAGAAAAAAAGTTTAAAGGGTGAAAAATCTTAAAAAATAGATCAGTAGTAGGTACTGATGTGATTGGAAAAATCTAGTATTTAAGTTACTTATAGACGTGTGCAAATACCTATATCATTTAAGTGATGTTATTATACTCCATCATCAGATATAAATATTTCTCCACGTAATTTATACCTGATATTTTACATCCGTTGCTATTAGATTTTATATGCTTTGTATTTCTATTGAGAACAATAATAACCAAATCTATATTTTGAGTAATTTAAAGGCAACTTACATTTTTTCAAAAATCTCGGCACAGTTGTTTATTAACAATTGCCCACTATAGTTCATGATGAACATGAAAAAAAAATGAATCGAGACGTAGAAGATACACCTCATAAGTTCAGCCATTTCCTTCATTACTCTTATCGCTAAAAATAACTACGATATAAGGGGATTTAATGCAACAAATTGCACGAACTAAAAGAACTATTAACAGAAATTAGTACTAAAAGAAAATATTACAAACCAGTTAATCGATTTTTGCAATACACTCGTGGCATCCACCCACTGAACCCCATAAAAGCAATTTAAGGTTATCGTGAATAATTTTCTTTCACTTTACATAATAACAAAATTTACAATATACTCCCTTCGTTAAAGGAAGTGCAGATATTCGATAAAAGAGATAACAGTTTTCTTATTATATCTGCCAGAAATCAATTTCTAAATATTCCAGATCAAACAGAAAATCTCTGATTGTTATTTAAACGGAGAACCGATATTACTTTATATAAATGGAAGAAATTGCTTCTCGTAACTGATTTCAATACCAAAACTGTAAGAAACCTGATATTACTCACGCGAAACAAATTTATGCTGACAGAAGACACACCAAGTAATAACAGACACAAGTCAGAGAACGCTGAAATCGCGCTCCCAAGCTCAGTATAGTTTTAACAGAAGAGAGTAACTTATCTTGGGCACGAACAGTAACAAAATTTTACCCGCATTGATATTTCTGCAAATTTAGAACCAACTTGTAAGCTCTTCTTTGTATGTTCACAGCTTCTACGAGCCTCGTATAAACTTCGTCATTGTCTCTAGACTCACGTGAGAATAAATGATCCAACGAGTGCTCCAACCTGTAGCTGCAAAAGCACAACAACGAATATTGCAATCAAGAAATTAATTTATGTGAGTGTGCCTATTTTAAGTATCAATATTGACTATATATGTTCGAAGGAAATTTCCATGGTGCTCGGTTAACCACGTTTAACACAGTGCTAAGGAACGGGAAAGGCACACGCTACATACTATTTATTTAACAACGACTTTCTTACATTTCTTTCACAATTAGGACAGTTTTAAAGAAATTAGAACGTGATTCAGTCTAAAGGGACTTGAGTACTGCAGCATGGCGGAATGCTGACGTGTTTTTAACCATCAAGTTCTTACCTAGTGACTTTGAGTATTCCACAAACGTGTTGCACGTTAACTATGTTCAACGATTCAGTACTGAGGAGTACGGTTACCTCGAGCAAACCCGACACGCTAATGTGCGCGATGATGTAATGATAGTACTTTCTCCCGTCGACGAAATATTCCATTAAGAAGAACATATCCTTTGGGCGTGACTCGTTCAAGGGAATGATGATGTCGAGGAACGTTGGCGAAATGTACCCTAGGATGACTAACAGTGTCGTACTGTAGATACAAACTGAAATCATCGAAAATCGAGGGCATTCGGATGGCACACTTAAGGGAAACCCATACGTTTCATCAACTTTTGCAAAAGCAACGTCATTGCGAGGTAAATGATGTTGCGCCGAGTGTTTTAGAATCACAGCTATGAATTTGATTACTTGGTAGAATTTATAAAAAGGAATCAAAAGTTTGAAAAGCAATCAATTCTAAAGTGGCACTTTGAATGGATGCCTTTTCTGTATCGATATTGTTAGCATGATCAGTAGCAGTAGTGTGAAAGAAATAACGGAGAAAAAACAGAGTGATAAGGCTTGCATCAAAGTGCCATTTATATAAATGCCAAACACATATAAGAAAAAAATAGAACCTTTTAGAAACTATCAAATTATGTCTCCTTGGAAGAGAAAAGTATTGTATTTGTAAAAAGTGTAATTATCTATTTATGTACTTATTATGAATTGTTTGTTACTTTTCATTCATTTTATCAGAAGATCAATTGTACCAATAATCCTCAAACACTCTGAAAAATAGAAACTGCACTGTCGGTGAATCATTTTGTTAAAATTAACTTGACAGAAACCGAATCGTGGTACCTGAGAAAAGGGCTACAAACGCGGAGAACATAGCACCTACTTATTGACTAAAAGTGATTAGAAATAATTGAATCTAAGTGCAATCACAATAATACGTAAGCTTGTTCCAGCATATGCGACAGATTTAATTAATTTATTTCACACCTGTGCTGATAATTATAAAGATTCTGCTGTTATTTGCATACTGTCGTATTATCTCAATTTCCTCGTCGCTCTTCAACGATCTCCAGTCATCAGCGATGTGATCGAAAAGCATCTCTATCTGTCGTCGCGAACAACAATTATAAAGATAGTTCCGGGAGGTTCTTTCTCTTTACTAGCAACTTACATCGTGGATATGCGTGTGACAGCTATAGTACCTAATAATCACTAATATCCATGGAAACATATACGAGCACACTTTTAATGACATGTAGATGTCTATATTTGGATCAGTGAACACTCTTGCTAACTGAAAATATTGTTCATCGTGCGTATATAAAAAATCAAGGCATTACATTAATTACCAATTGATTTTCCAAATCATTTGAATCTAATTCATTCTAACCGATGTACGAGATAATTTCAGAACGTAAGTACAAGATAATTCAGATAAATACAGAAATCCTACTATTTGAGACATATAGAGGATTAATTAGAAACGTATACTTAACTCGCGATCAATTCTCTTAGAACTACAACAACAAAAAATAATGTAAACTAGAAAACAGGGAAGAATAAAATTAACTGTAAATAGTTTAGTAAATAGTAGGTTTTAAATCTGACTCGAAAATTGAATACTTGTTAAAGTTTCTATGGCAGACTGCAAAAGAAAAATTGTCTTCCGTCGTACATGAAAAAAAAAATATGAAACATACCTGAAAGAACACCACAGAGAAGAGAAGGGTATAACAAATCGCTAGGCGTATTTGTTTCCATATACCAAATCGTGGTCGCCCATCGAAATTTCGAAGTCCGACTATCGACAGTAAGATTAAATTCACTTTGTAGTAGTGACTCCCGATGAAGTTCATCGCTGTGCAACAGACGAAACGCTTCTGCGATCAGGTTTCGCTACGTGACACTTTGTTCTCCCCTCCACTGTGTATTGTTCGATAAACAGTCGTTTTATTTCTCCTCTAAAATTGCACGTAGCATTTTGAGACGACTGTAGCGTGGGGGCGCATGATTGACAGGCAAAATAACATAAGAACAGGGTACAAGTCACGGGGGTGAGAAAAAAGAACGGTAATATCTGGATAATACATAAAATCACCTATATTGTGGCAACAGAATGGAAAAAAGCTGATATTTCCCGATACTTACAATTTTCTTTTAGCTTTCGCGCGATTGTCGCATTTTCTTTACACTCATTGGCTCTTCGGTGGTCGAGCAAGCAATTAGTGAAGTCTGGATACATATTTTGCTACGATCGTTGTAGATGGAGTATTTTATTCGTTCTTTATGTTCAAGTGTTTAGATAGTAGATCAAATATCACGTTTTGTGTTTTAAGTGAAGTTTCGTATCCTTGTTTTGAGTTTCGAAGAAGATGTGCATGTTCAGCATTACTGAGTTATCAGTGCGAAGGAAAGTTGTTCTCATTAGCATGCATTAAATCAAGGGTATTCTGAATGAATTACTGAAATCGGAAACGGTGAGTTTTAAATAATTAGTACACACAATTTATACGTATTGCCAGGCTAGTTGTGTTATTTGGTCCATGATTAATTACGAGAAATTTGTATTATAATTAACCCTCTAAAGGACGGAATAGTTACACCGTATTCATTAATATGCTGCAATATATAAATTGATATCATGCAAATGTAATTTATTTTGTAATATAGGAGTATAATTACTTTCGATAATCTTAAATGGAGAAATGTAATACTGACGTAGGTACTCATTTGATACGTTACAAAGGTTAGCTTTAATCTTAATTTTCAAATGTTTTTACTTGAATTACGACTATTAATATTAGAGTACGGTTGACAAAAATTGATTTTCAATAAGTTTTTTTGGTATAAGCCCCCCAAAACATAGATTGATGAGTTAAAAAATTTCAAGCGCGAGGATAAAAAAATTAGAGAGGCATTCCATTACAAAAAAGCAAATGACTCCTGATGGACAGATGTCTCCTATTCGTTCCTAGGGCCCTAACGAACTCCAGAACATATAAAAAATAAATTTTCTAATAAAAAAATAGTTTAAATCGTGACTTTTGCACGAAAAAATCAGTACTTCAACTTTAAATAACCGCGATTTTGTTTTAAATTAATATTTCGGAAATTCCCTCCGTGAATCAGAGGATACATTAATATACTAACGAAATCATTTTTTATTTTAGATAATCTGGTTCCGAATGGCAGTGCTCACCCCAAAACAACTTTTTAAAAAGCTTTTCTTGGATGTCGGTTGTAATTTTATTATAAACGTAAACATTTTTCTACAAAATATCCACGCGGAGAAATCGACTCGTTGAACGGATTACAATGGCTTTCGCGAATGTCATCTATCTAAACGGTAGGTACGCCAATATAGTGGATCACTTTGTCGTTAGAACTCCACCGTTCAGAGATAAAAGAGAGTAATAAGCAATTCGAAATATTGACTTATATTCGCAAATATGCATGTCACCTAAAATGTTGTTTGCAAATTCCTGTTCACCGAACAACAGTTTCAAATACGCTAAAGCTTAATAATACATTATGCTTGTTTCTTACCCCTCGATTTTGAATAATCCACATATATGTTCGGATACAAATAGAAAGATGGTTTCGGTCAACACGACAACGAAAATTCCGCCGAACACGGCCACTGATGAAAAAAGCAACACAGTAAAAGTATATTCGCCGCTCGATATTGTACTCCGACATGAATTCAGGCTGGAAAATTTGCGTGCAATTGTTAGGTAACGCGTGTAATCAAACCCTGCCGGTATTATTACCACTATACTCGCGGTGCAGACCATAACTGAAATCAATATGTTTGCTAGAATTTGATGATTCCCGCTGTTACGTCGCGGTGATATATATAATACAATCCAGACACAAAGCGGTGGAACATGCAACAAATTCGTGACACTTTAACCACTTGTTTTACTCCAATCCTGACTATATTAACCCTTCCAATGCTGAGATTCAAACACTGAACGCGCACCGCGTGCAGAATCCTTACTGGCTCACTCATCAACTGCACTCCCAGACCAGTTAGTCGAACATCATAAATATATCGTAGCGTTAATTACGTATTAACATCACAAAGGAGATGTACACGTTGCCCGCGTCCTCCTGAAGTATCTCGACACTGTCCCTACCGTCCTTTAACAATTCCCAGTCGACTTGAATCTTCGCAAATGTCACTATCACTTTGGAAGACACGGTCCAATCGTGAAAATCTTGCGGCGACCAGAACGGTGTACAAAGTGTGAAGGTAACTTGCAGTGCTTGTACAGATGTGGGAGCTGTTGTATTTGACAATACTGATCATGTGCGGGAGAATGATGGACAGGAGGCGCAGGAGAACAACAGGCGAACAACGTTAACTGGAAGCAATGTCCGATTAGACAGACTGTTTTCTTGCGACACGTGTCTGGGTAGACAGTACCTGAGGAAGTACACTGATCACCAGCACGAAATAGATGACGAAGATCAGACACATGCGAATTTTGTGGATAGGAACACGGCCACACACGCACCAGCGCCGTCTTGAAGAACGCGTAGGCGAATCGCCGGACGCACATCATCCTCGCGCGAAGTCAGAAACGCAACTGCCGCACGATCGATTCGTCCCCACCTTTATACGGGAATTTATACCCTCTGCGATCCCTCTCTGAATTTACGGGGAATATCGCGAACTGTGGCTGAGGGGTGAGATGATTGACAGGGGTTGCAATTTCCTGGGGAGACAGTCGCCGGCGGTGTCTTGGCTGCGAGGCTGGAAGAAAACGCATCGATGCTCGAATTTTGAAAATTATACTTGGTGTCCCCCTCGACTAACGCACACGCACGATTTTCCTTACCCTTGCTGCCTTCGATTATCGATATTATGAACGTTGCACGGCGAACAGTTTCTTCTGTGCTATGTTGTCGGAGTAGTATTCTTATTGTTGCTTGCAATTTGGTAATGTTGTGAGAATAAATCATATTATGTTAGGATAATACAGTTGCGAACGAAAGAAAGTTTACAACTTTTAAAATTTAAAACGCATAACTTTTTTAGAATTGTTCCAGAAGACATGAGTATTTTTTAGAAGGTAGAAAGATTAGTTTGCTAAGTGACATGTTTCGTTGTTTTGAAAAAAAATTGCAATTGGTCGGAATGTCAAAAAAAAAAGTAAATGTTTTTTAAACATTTTTTGTAAACAAACAACCCGTTTGTAGAGTGAAGAAAGTTGTATATATGCCTAAAATTTCATCAAAATCGGTTAACGGTGCTCTGAGCTATAAACGCTTAAAGATCGGAGAATACGCTTGAAAATCGCTGATTTCGTGAATTTCGCGATTTTGGTAATGTAGGTCTTAGTTGAGAATATTTAAGTTCAAAATAATTTTTAGAATATTTTCAGTTTAAAATATTGAAACTAGTAAGAAACAAAAATTGCTATCGTATAAATCAAAAGTTTTTAAAACTATTACATTTTTTAATTTCTGAATGAAGTTTTACCTAGGACCGGAGAATAGAAATTGTAAAAATTTAGAATTCCACATTACGGACAAGTAGTATCGATTTCCCAAAAGTTATAGGTACACAGTCACGCTAGGGATGAAGGGTAAACAACTACGTAAAAAGAAAGAAAAATAATATATTGATTTCCCGTTGAAGGGTGTAAAGTGTGCTATGAGGGAAATGCGACACGCGAGGGGAAATCGATACACCCTCATGGCACAACGACACCATTAAACACAACAATCTTGACCTTGTCAATAGAATTCAGTTGAAAGAAATACTAAAGGAAAGGCCTCTTTTCCCTCGGACCTTTTTCGACTCACTTGAATTTTTATTTCTTTGAGAACTGTTTTATTTTTGAGGAAATTATAACGAAGTAGCTGTTAATATATAGATATGTTTCTGCATTTTTACCCTCACTTTTAATGGTACAAATTAAGTTCTTTCAATACCATATACATATTTGCTATTATGTTCCAATAAACTAAATTTCAGTGATCTTTATCAATTCAAATAATAAATATAATTCACAAGGATCTAAGTACAAAAAAATTAATTAAACTCAAGTAAACTAATGTAAATGCATTTAAAGTACGTGTAAATCGGACTTTCTGTAATTAATACTTTTTAGTACAAGAATCGCATAAATGTATTTTTAAAAATATCAACAAATTTGCATAACATGATAGTTTCCCGTGGCTAACCCTGCATTTGCGTACAGCAATGAACGATAGTGTAATTTCAGGTAGAAATATCAATGCTTGGTCAGCCACAGTAGAAGAAACACTCATATATCAGCCGCAGTAGAAGAAACACTCATATATCAGCCACAGCGGAAAAATTCAATCCAGATCAGAAATATGTACATAAACGTAAAAAACGAGTTCAAAATAAATAATTGTTATTATGTGATACCATATTAACATTTAACGAGGATGTGCATTACATAAACAATTTACATATTTCTTTTTGTATTAACTGTTTCCAGAAGAAATCATAGAAATCAAACATATGACATAATTTTCAGTGCATTTTTGATCAAATTAAATAAAATCGTTTAACTTAAAAATTTATTTTTTTTATACATATATATATTATATTCAATTTCATTTCTACATTCGACTATGCAAAATAAAGTTTATACTTAACGTGGTATCGAGAGTTAAGGTTGACATAAACTGAGAACTTACGATATACCTGTTGAAAATTTCCTTACATTATGACAGCTTCAGTGCAAAGCATGAGATGAAACAGTTTGTTACGCCAAGATCAGAAGATATTTTCGTCAATATTCCAAAGTTTCGAACTTCTATACTAGGGCTGGAACGAGTCTATTGTTAAAAATGGCCAATCTTTGGTTAAGCTAGAGTTTTGTGTGCATATTTAGGGACTTACAATACTTTACAACAACTATGAGTTTTTAGTACTACAAAAGGAAGATCGCCGAAGAATTTATTACAATTAAGATCAATTCCAGACTATGATACTGAATCATTAATTTCTTACAATTTATTCATGCCTCATTTTTTTACATGTGTTCGTATAAACTCTTTTATAGTGCACGTTAAATGAATATTGTTTAAACATCGTACATATCAGATGCGTACTAAAAACTTACCGCCCAAACGAAATCCATACCCTAATAAATTGTCAACACCACGCTCTGCATTACTTGGCAGATTGTCATTAACGATGAATGTCAACATCAGTCTCCAAATGTTAGTGTCCCGTGATAGCTACTGTCTCTATCCACCTCTGTTACGAATTCTACTGTGTGGAACATATCACGGTGAAATACGAGAAGGATGAACTCATCATCTGAAATACACAAGTTCTCAACAATACTTGAACTTGAAGAATTAATAGTAGAGACATTACCGTTGTAAAGCCAGAATAATGTGCAGTATACAGACTGGAAAGGTTGATTGTACACTCTATCAAACTTCTCTGCATTATGAACAGCAAAAGTTTCTGCTGGCTTAGTGGGATGCAGTACCACGTAGAATCATATCTGTATCATTTAACACATATGTATCACTATAAAATTGTCACTGTGACGTTTCCATTCACGAATGATACCGCTAGAGAAGTGGGAAGCTTGAAATGTTACCGACAGTCATAATTATTTAAAGTTTACAGTTTATAGGTGTAACGTACAAAGGAGGTGGATTATTGTATCTAAGGTAACTATCTACTCACACTAAAGTTACAGACAACATGTTTAATTGACAACATGATAAAATCAGTTAGCTACTGACAATTATTTAATTTGGTTATTCCATCGAACCATGCATTTCTGATTTCTGAAGAAAAATCTACGAACACAATATCTCTATCTCTTTAGACAGCTCAGCTGATATAAAAGCACAATTGTGGGATGCAGGTTTCTTAAGGGTAAAGCAGCAGAGAATACAGAGCACGGCAGCAAGTTTTAGTTAAAGGTGATTCTAATTTTACCTCCTCCCACTTCTACTGCGTAATGACCGTTTGTGCAGGTGATACAACTCACGTTTGATAAAAGATATCCACACTTTCGTTTATTATCTTCTGCCCACTGTGGCAATTCAAAAACGCAACTATCACTTGGGTAGCGAGTAACAGAATACACAAGATAATTTCTTTCACTTCGTGCGTGTTTGTGATCGACAGAAAGAGCTGGCACATGCAAATAAACAACCACGATTAAATAAAACCATCGGAATTTATGTGCCTCGTCAGGATAAAACATTTGCAAAAAATATTTAATATAAACACTTAAGCGTTCATTGAAATATTATTTCAAAGTTTTTCATTCAAATATGAAATTTCGAAAATCCGTAGGCAAGTGATTTAATTATAAAATTTTAAACCATGCAAGCTTAGGTAACACATCCACTGCCATGCATACTGCAAATGGTTCTAGAACAATCTTTAACATTTTTTTAAAAGTAGGTGTTTATGGTTCAATGCCACAGTTACTACTGCACATTAAGTACTTTCAATATCTCTGTGCACCATATAAAAAGAAAAAGGAACATTATTATCCTTATTTATTATACCACGTGCAGCGTGTTGGTACTTACTCGATACTGACACATAGGCATTGACACCAAAATCATCACGCTCGCCAATAAATAAGACACTGCCATATTCGTCGTCAAATCATCGATGAACCTTTAGCCGCGAGCAGATCATAATGTTGAAAGAAACAGAAGACGTTTAATGCGAGGATTTGCGATAAGGAAGCTTCAGTGAAGGAAATTTAACTGAATGTACCAACACAATAGCTTTCCTTTGCATCTCGACGCCCCGCCGAATGCTGATGCGAAAGGATTCCCCCTTTTCAGAAACGGGAACCATCTTGGTCGCTGTTTCAACGGCGTTTCGTATTCGATAGCTATGAAGTTATGGATACGTATAGATAAATAATTGCGGAGAATGAATCCTGTGGGGTGTATCAGTTATACCTGGCGATTTTGAACAGTGCAGAGGTGTAATAAGCGAAGACAGTGACCATCGATTCGGTGCACGTAATCGCCAATATGCCAAAGCCATTCGTTAATATAAGGGTTACAGATATCAGATCAACGTAGGGGTTATCGTCAACAAAAAAGCCCACCATGCTGAGGGTACGAAGTCGGGGTGTGTCTCTTGGCATTACCAGATCAAGTATCAAAGGGCTTGCTACAATTGCGCCACAACTACAAAGTAATGCGTTCGACACGGCTGAAATTAATGAGATTTATTGAAGTAGATTATAATCTTATTATTTATTATAATCATAATACTCAAATTTATGATTATTATATTAAAATATACTGTATTAAAATATAAAACTGTGAGTTTTAAAAAAAATGTCACATATCTATGCTTATTATTCTACGGTACTGAATTATTTTAATATATGTTTATTATGTTAATATAATGACCATAGAGTAAATATCTTAATATCGTAAAATAACACGCATAGGAACGTGAAAATTGATTTACCTATAATTGTTTTACTACCTGCTTTATTATCCCGATTTATTGTAAGAAACTAGAATTGTACATGAAAGTTTATTGATGTTAAAATAGTTTCTTAATTTCCACAATATATGAAGAATATAAAATGGTAAGCTCAATTTTATCGTCCAACATACTCAACAGTGCCAATCATCCGTGCAATATTAGAGTCTGATACATAACTATGCGCGAAATTTAAACGTCACGTAATAAACAATTTTGTTGTCTGATTTATTACAGCCTAAACACTATAGACAACGGAATATATTTACATAACAGTAAAACAAAATTAAACCCCCTTCCAAGTGATAAACTTTTGGATATTAGCATCGGGGAAAGGAGATTTATTCAAAGCAATCATTCAATTCAGAAGACGAAATTTTCTGAAAGAGAGATATTTGAGCAACGCCTTACATAAGAAGATGGTGATTAAACGCCTCGCTTCATCCATAGAATCCGTTACTATCTCCTGCTCAACCGAATCTTTCAACGTGCTCCAGTCAGTTTCTATGCTTTTAAGGAAATTTTTCATCTGCAGTCAATACAATGATTATGATTACTAAAGTTCCACTATCAATTTACCAATATCTCCCCAATTATTTTAATTTCTCCACTGCCATTATTGTTCGCGACTTACTCTTGCGAAATTGATGACGAAACTAACGTATCGAATCAAGACACAACTTATAGGACAGGCGACCGTTGACACCAGCAGCACATTATGCAACGTAATTTCAGACACTGCTAATGATATTGACTGAAAAAAATGTTTCAGTCATTAGCGTTAAATAGGAATTCTTCGTAATAAAACGTGCGTTCCTTTTTCAAGGAAGAGCGAGCCACAAACAAAATGCCAAACGATACGAACACCAAAAGCACTGAATGAAAAGAGATTATCAGATTGGAATTGAAACAAAGAAGGAAAATTAGGACACACGTAAAGTAAATAACCAAATCGTTCATAAGCAAATATTCCACAGAATGTGCCAAGACACAAATCGAATGTATAGTACAGAATTAGAGCATTGCTTGTTACCTGGAATGACAGATAGAGCAACATAGTAACAACGAAGGCCACCCTTTGAATTTTGGCAAAGGTGGAGTCGTCGAACGGCCAAAGTCCAGTGATGCGAAGCATCGAATAGTACGTGCGATATCGCGTTTGAAACAACATCTCGACGGAAGCAGAAGAACGACTGCTAGCAAAACTCGAGGGAACGTCCGATTACACCTCGGTATCATATTTTATTCAAGCCAGCTGATTTTCGCCTCGACTTTGCACGGCGTGACTTTTCAATAATTCAAATTACGAATGTCCCCTCGTAACAGATCGATTTGAGTAGCGTGGTTGCTAGGATATTACGCAAATGAGCGCGTAATTCAAGGAAAGTGTAGGGGTAGACAATATTTCCCTCTTTTCTTTCTATCTTTGTGCCGGGACAGGGGAATAGAAGTTTCGTCGTTGCTGTCAGTTTTCTCAGAATCGATGGAAACACCGTACAGAGCAGAGCTTTTCTAAGTTTATTTTCTGTATTCTGTAGAATACTGAGAGATGTGTACGATAACGTCGAAGAAGGAGTTGACGCACGAACTCTGTGTAGAGTGCAAGTTGTTCAAGATTAGTGTTGGTTTATTAAGAGGTGGTGCAAATATGTATTGTAAAGTCCAAAAGTGTAAGGGAAAATTGTTAAGAATTCCTTTTTCAGAAGGGTGGTACGTAGAATTTCAATATTATCTAGGCTATAAATACCACGTCAATTATTTGCATTCTACTTTATTACAATATATTTTTCCACTGGATAGGTACTAGTTTGAACAATGATATAATTTTTCCCTCAACGATTTCTTTGAAACATGTTCAATATTTCACCTATCAGTTGCAAATAAGCAAATGAGTATGCAGCACGATTATATTTATGCACATACAGCTCATTTCAATTAAAAAGTACACTCCTTACATTAATTAAAGGATCACCTCTAGGAAAATTGGGCAAGTTCACATGGTCATAACTCCGGCAAAAATAGTTGTAGGGTGTCTGTACCTAATATCGCCAGTGTTCCTAATATCGCCACCCCCTATATCTCGCAAAGTAAGCACTAAAATTTATCGGTTATGCACTCAATTAGAACCTAACCATATGCAAAAAGACATACTGTAATTGCAGCGTCATGTGATCAACAATTACAGAAAGAGAAGTATTTTAGTGAATCTTAATAGTGTAAAAATTTATTGGACTGTCATAATTTTACATCCCATTCGGAGAAGGTAAGTCTAATAATTCCGTAAATGCAAGAATATCTACTAGAAAAAACTAATTAATGATGTAGTTAAGGACTGTAATCGATTCAAATAGTTTTTATAATGAAAATAACGTTTTTCTTGTAGCAGTATGTGTGTTCCCAATACCGCCTACCGTTAGTGTCCCCAATATCGCCTAGCCTCAACAAAAATAATAAAAGCCCATGTGAAAATGACTTTATTTGTCGAATATGTACATCGGAACGTAAAAAATAAAATACTTTATTCTATATTTTTAAATTCTATATTTTTAAAGTTCTATATTTTTCTTATAAAAATAAAATCAAAGATGGATAAAAATACATTTGTAGTGCAAGAAATAATAAAAGCACGTGAGAAAATGACTTAAAAAAACTCATATATACATGAATTAATCAATATTTCTTGAGGTGGCGATATTAGTTACACTTTTTTCAGGCCCCGATTTTTGCATGTCTCACGTTTTTTGAGTCCTAATTAAAAATTTGTAGGTTTCAACGATTCTAACTTATACTACATGCAAGATGAATAATTTCTCTTTACTTTGAAACAAACTGCATGCAAAAATATCAATTATTATTCAATTGACAGCGATTCAACTTTAGCCTGGCGATATTAGGTACAGTCACCCTATCAATATTTTGAAAACATGGTTTGAAAGCGTGAAATTTCTCCTTTCGGCTGTTTTTCAGATATTATCTGTGTCGTTTTTCGGCAAAGTTATAGCGTTATAAAGTGCAGTTGGTCAATTTAAAAAAAATTCTACAACTTTGCGATGTTTCACGGGGAATATGAAATTTTTTACACAGATTCCATTTACACTAGACGAAAGCAACCAATTCCCTGCGTAAAAACAGAGTAATCAATTTCTTGTGCGATTTTTTTGGCAGAATTATTCTACTTTGAAGTAAAAATCGTTTTTCTTACTTTAGTTGCTACTATCAGCCTTTCTTTTTTAAAAAGCATCTGTTGCTTGTTCAATTCGGTTAACATTTCGGTGTACCATGTCTTTTCGAAAATATGCTTAATAATTGTACAAATTCCATTTTTACAATTCCATTTACAATTACATTTTGAAAAGGAAAAAAAATGTATGCATTTCCACACTTGTCGTACAATCACAAACGGTGCAATGTTATAAGAGGATACCTAAACCAAATTTAGAAAAGTTAATTGTAAAAATGAAAAAATAAAAGAGAGTGCATTAAAATAAAAAGAAAAAACAATTTTAAGTGTGAATGTAAGTTCAGATTTGGGAAAACTTTAGCCTATTAATACTTTTTATATAGGATGTAACGGGGTAACATTGACAGGTATTTAACATATATTAAAAAAAGGAAAAAGACAAAATTTTTATGCATTTTGACATCTGTAGTGCATTCACAAAAGATGCAATGTTACAATAGGATATTTAAAGCAAATGTAAAAATGTCAGTTTTTATATTATATAGCCAAAAACATGACAATGTTCCACCAGTTTACGGTACTCCTTCGGAAAGTATGTATTATGTATCCCCGTCAGGTGACACACTAACCCGCTATCAAAGTGTGCAAAATAATTTAATGGGGGAAACGTAACACGCGGGGGAAAATAATTGATTTTCCTTCTTAACACAGTGAACTCATTGAACGCCATAACTTGAGTCTTTCACTGTAGGATGCAAGTGAAATAAATATTAATAAGAAGATACTTCTATAAGTTACTACAGTAATGATAATTACGAAATAAATATTACAGCTCTTAAAAAATATTAATCTTTCTCCATTTTCTATCGGAGTTTTTATTTGAGCACGGTAATTATAACTGCAGTATTTCAATATACGAAAGTTGTAAACGTAAAGGAACATGGAATGTTTCCGTTTGCTATGAAATTAATATATTGATCCCTGATGGGGGTGAAACTATGTTAGGGGACACCATGTCACGCAAGCGAAAATCAATGTATCTGGCACAGTGGGGCTTTTACACACGAAATATTTTTATTACTGTCCACTAATATTTTGGACATGCTCGTGCAGTTTTTATCTTTTTGAAACTATCGCTGCGCCTGTCAAATGAATATACTTAAAATTCAAGTTGTGCGGCGCAGAAGTGCTTCATGTGAGGCCCTTATAATGAAGTAAGATGAAAGCGAAATATTCTTTAAAATATTTTGTTTACATAACAGAAAGCGGAAGGTCACAATGATTCTTATAATGAAATGAACATTAATTTTTAAATATTGCAGAAGGTTCTAATATTATTTATATGAATATTTATATTATACAATGTTTCATCATTGTTTATTTTTTACTCTTCCAACTATCAATGAAACACAAAATCATATGATTAATGCATATTGTGTTTTGTTAAATTTCAGGTTTCTCAAAATGCATGTCGCATTTTAGCGCCCCACGGTTTTCTACGAATATTTGAAAAATTCAACTTATTAGTGTTCCACTGAATAATAAAGCAGTCGTTAAAAGTAGTGGTGTCGCTGTTGGTTACTTTCAACTCTTAATCAAAGTGGTGAGTTTATATACATGTGAGTAAATATATAATCTAATAGTGTAAGGAAAATTAATGCTCGATATTTAAAATTTCAATTTAATAGGAATTTTTTTAATTAACGGACTGTCTATAATAGTTTCTTTTTTAAACAGTTCTTTCCTTTCCTCTAGATATTAAAAATGTACTTTCCAAGAATTAATATTGCTGGTCAAAGGATAGTATTTCAAATAATAAAATTGTCCACACAACATAATTCGTCCTCAATAAATTACAGGAGCTTCCTTTCTGCCCATATTTTAAATTTCCTTTCTGCCACCGCTGCTTTTTTCCTTTAATAGAGTCACCATACGTCATCTACTAAATTTCCCCCAAAATTTCATGTTTCAAACTGTCGAAAAAAATGTCATCTATATTCCTCTCACGTACGCAACAAGTTTTTCTACTCTTAAAAACATCTTTAACAAACAGTCATGTGTCAAGAAACAATTGATACATTATGCAGAAAATAAAAGCACAACAATCAAAATAAAACGAAAGTCCACTGTTTTCATCAAATCCGCGGATAAATTAGCGATTTTCATCTATTAACGCACAGTTTTATCTGTAACCAATTTATTCAACATGATTTGTCCGCGATCTTTCGATGTATGTTAGTGGGTATTTGCAGGTTTTATCCGTAGACTTTGAGCGCAGGTTTGTCTCGACGGATGACGACCGCGGAGACATCACCGTGTGTGTGGCCAGCTATTCACTTGATCGAAGATTCGCATAAATAAACGAATGGTAAATCTTCATACTAGATAATATGCATCGTAAAGATTCTATATCCTAATAGACGTAATAATTCGACTAATTAATCTTTCAGCTATTGTACGCCACTATACCCTATTCACCGAGTCGAGTTTCCAGCTGTAAACAAAATATCCACGCGGGTGAATCGACTCGTTGAACGGATTACAGAGGCTTTCGCGACTGTCATCTATCCAAACGTTAGGTACGCCATTATAGCGGCTCAATTTTTCGTTAGAACTCCACCGTTCAGAGATATAGTTCCGCGGAAAGTCCAGCCGTAGCTAAGAGATTAAAGCAATTCGAAATATTGACTTATATTCAGAAATATGCATGTCACCTAAAATGTTGTTTGCAAATTCCTATTCACCGAACAACAGTTTCAAATACGCTAAAGCTTAATAATACATTATGCTTGTTTCTTACCCCTCGATTTTGAATAATCCACATATACGTTCTGATACGAATAGAAAGATGGTTTTCGGTCAATACGACAACGAAAATCCCGCCGAACACGGACACTGATGAAAAAAACAACACAGTAAAAGCATATTCGCCGCTCGATATTGTACTCCGACATGAATTCAGGCTGGAAAATTTGCGTGCAATTGTTAGGTACCACTATACTCGCGGTGCAGACCATAGCAGAAATCAATACGTTTGCTAGAATTTGATGATTCCCGCCGTTACGTCACGGTGATGTATTTAATACAATCCAGACACAAAGCGGTGGAACATGCAACAAATTGGTGACACTTTAACCACTTGTTTTACTCCAATCTCGACTATATTAACCGTTTCCATGCTGAGATTCAAACACTGAACGCGTACCGTGTGCGGAATCCTTACCCGCTCACTCGTCAACTACACTCCCTGACACGCACTCATTGAATCCACAGCACACTGACAAAACATCCGGAATATATCCTCGTGTTAATTACGTATTAACAGCACAAAGTTGATGCACACTTTGCCCGCGTCCTGTTGAAGTATCTCGATACTGTCCCTATCGCCCTTTAAAAATATCCAATCGACTTGAATCTCCGCGAATGTCTCTATCGACCTGGGTGGACATGGTCCAACCGTGAAAATTTTGCAGCGACCAGAACGGTATACATAGTGTGAGGGTAACTTACAGTGCTGGCGCAGATGCGGAAGCTGGTGTATTTGACAAAACCGGTCATGTGCGGGAAAATGATGGACAGGACGCGCAGGACGCAATTGAAATAGGACTCGGAGGAGGCGAACAACGCCAACTGGAGGCTTTCTCCTGACACGTGCCTAGATACACAGTACCCGAGGAAGTACACTGATCACCAGCACGAAACAGATGACGAAGATCAGACACATGCGAATTCTGTGGATAGAAACTCGGCCACACACCCACCGGCACCAGTATCTTCTTCGGGAACGCGTAGTCGAATCGCCGGACGCACATCCTCGCGCGAAGTCAGAAACGCAACTGCCGCACAATCGATTCGTCCCCACCTTTATACGGGAATTTATACCCTCTGCGAACCCTCTCTGAATTTACGGGGAATATCGCGAACGGTGTCTGAGGGGTGAGATGATTGACAGCAGTTGCAATTTCCTGGGGAGACAGTCGCCGCGGTGTCTTGTCCGCGAGGGTGGAAGAAAACGCATCGATCCGCGAAGTTTGAAAATTACACTTAATTCGCGGGTTCAACGTCTTGAAGTCTCCCTCTTTCTTAGACAGCTAACGCACACGCACGATTTTTATCGGTATTATGAACGTTGCACGGCGAACAGTTTCTTTTGTGTTATGTTGTCGGAGTAGTAATATTATTGATTGGCAGTTTGGTAGAGTTGAGAGAGTAAATAATATTATGCAGGAGAATATATGGTCGCTGGGTATTTGAAGCGAGCTACTTGAGCTCTGGCTGGAATTTAGTTAATTTGGGGTAAAGTGAAGATGGTAAAAATGAAAAGTATAAAGCATATTTGTACATATGAGAAATGAAATACAATAATACTTTTATTGAATATATGTCACGTTGAAAGCACATGGAACTGAGATTTTTTCAAATCTTGTGCGATGGTATTGAAACTTCGCTAATTAGAATGGGCACACAGGGACCGGTGATTGTTTAAAATCTTGCGCGATCCTATTGAAATGGTGATTGTAAATTTTCTTGGTTTCACTAGTTGCTAACTTCACTAATTGTAAGAAGAAACGAAAGTTTTTGAAAGGTTCATCTCATATGAAGGTGTTAGTTTAAAAGCAATAAAAAAACTTCAATCGGAGCTTAAAATATTTAAGCTAAGTAATAAGAAACAAAAATTGTAAAAAGTTATATATGGTCATGCGAGAAAAAGAAATAATATATTGATTACCCGTCCAAGGGTGTAAAGTGTGTTATGGAAGAAATGTGACACGCGAGGGGAAATCGATACACCCTTGTGGCGAAACGATACCATTAAACACAATAATCTTGACCTTGCCAATAGAATTCAGTTGAAAGAAATACTAAAGAAAAGGCCCCTTTCCCTCGGGCCTTTTTCGATTCATTTGAACTTTTATTTCTTTGAGGACTCTTCTAATTTTTAGGAAATTACAAGGAAGTAGCTATTAATATATAAATTGTTTTTTTGGATTTTTACATTACCTAAATTTAATGCAGAGTTAAAGTAAAGGTTGTAGCAATGTTAAACTGTTATAGAAATGATCGTTATGAAACTTTATAAAAGTAGTAAGGTGTTTCCCTTCGCGGCTGGAAATTTTGAGTACAGAAATTAATATGTAAGTTTCCAATGTACAACGTGGCTGCTCGCGAAAGAAAATAAATTTGTAAACTGAAAGAAACGTAAAATGTTTCTAAAACTATTCCAGTAACATATCGATCTCCAGTTGAAGGGTGCGAAAACATGTTATGGGAGGTGTGTGGTATGCAAGGGACAAATCGATATAGCCCCGTAACACAATAAATTCGTTGAAGGCAATCCTACCCACATAACCTCTTGACAAATCCAGATACAAAATCCTGTCTAAGTAACATTTGGTATAATTAGAAAAATTATCAGTTTAAATGGTGCTTCAATTTTCTATATAATTTGAGAATGTGAAATTAGATAATATGCTCTCACTTTTAATCTTTCGAGGCAAATTCTTTACATAGCATATTTATACATATTTGCTATCGTGTTGCAATAAACTAAATTTCAGACATCTTTAACAATTCAAATAATAACTGGGATTTATTAAGATCTAAAATACGAAGAAAATTAACTAAATTCAACGTAAATGTAGCTGCATTTAAAGTACGTGTAAATCGGAGTTTCTGTAAATAATACTTTTTAGTACAAGAATCACATAAATGTTTTTTAAGAATATCAACAAATTCGCAAAAAAGATATGGTTAACATGATAGTTCTTGTGACTAAACCTATATTTGCGAAGAGTATGAAAGATAGTGTAATTTCAAGTAGGAATATCAATGTTTAACCGACCACAGTAGAAGAAACACTCATATATCAGCCACGGTCGAAAAATTCATGCAGATCAGAAATAAACGTACCTACGACATGAGTTCTAAATAATTAATTGTTACTTAGTGATATTATATTAAGATTTAACGAGGATGTGCATTATATAAACAATTCACATAAAAAACGAAACTTGTCTATTAGATATAACGTAATGTCTAAGCATGAACAGAGCCGTTTTTTAATAGTTTAAAATTACGCTGGATAACAGTGTGTTGAAGGAAAAAATGCCGATTTTCCAGATTTGAGTTAGGAAGTACACTGTTTACCCTCTGTAAGACAAGAAGACCGTCGGTTCGGAGCCACCTCACCTGAGTATACCCGGTCGGAGTCTGTCTGTTGGCATTGATACATCAAGTACCAAAGGGGTTGCTAGCATTCAACAAGCACTAAAAATTAATGCATACGATATGACTGAAATTAAAGAGAATTGTTGAATGCACATTACAATCTTATTATTTATTATAATCTTAATGCTCTAATTCCGTGATCCACATCGAATCCCCTGTATAATCGTGGGAGGAGTTATTTACAGTGCAAAAATAAATTGAAAAGTTACAACAAATATTTTATTAGGTGATATTTTCTGTGTTTCAAACTCAGTTCTGAAAATCTGTAGAGTATGAGTTTAGCGTGCAGCAATTTGTAAGTGCTTAAGGGGGTCATGCCTACCTGTGAGGTCTGAAAGTACAAATATTTTCGGGATTCTTTTTTTTGGAAAAACTTCTTTTTTTTGGAAAAAAGAGTTCTTTTTAAACAAACGGTTGTGTATTCGAAACTATATATTTTAAAGTTAGTGTCATTAGTTTTGCAATGTAGGTAATACATAAGCAAAATAAAGGAATTATAGGCGTTCTCCCGGCATATTTACCTTTTTTTTTTATTTAAGAACTTTATGGTGACCAATGTAACTTTGTACTGGTTTATCAGAAATAAAAAATTCGGTCAAATTCAGTTAGTATTGTTGCGAGCATCCTATGGATGGACTCCAGGGCCTGCTGGTGCTCGCGACAGAAACGAGAAGACAGCGAGAAGAAGGCGATCCGATCGATCGCCTGTCAAGCTGTTAGTCGAGAGTCAGACACTATTGCGAACAGACGTATCGAGATTACCAGATTATCCTTGTATTAGACATTTCTTGCTGTTTACCGTTCTTGTTAATGTTGAATTGCCTTGTATTAAACACTCGTTATGCCGAATTGTGCGACCCCCATTACCCAAAAACGTAACAGTACATTATATTATCTAGTGATAATGTATATACTTTCGAATACACGATCGTTTATTGGAAAAAGTCTCAAAGTTTAAAAAAAATCTCAAAAATACATGTGTTCTCAGACCTCACAGGTAGGCATGACCCCTTATCCCTTTTGCGACGGCGATGCAGGCCGCCAATATACACACACACACACACATATATATATATTTTTTTTTAAATCGCTTCGTGGACGTTCAATATATCCGACGCTAGACATTTTGGATCGTTTTGCGAACGTCGGATATATCCGACGCAAGGCTATTTTGCACCGTTCCACGGACATCGGATATATCCGACGGTAGGCGCGAAAGGGTTAAGGAAAAGAAGAAGGACTATGAATAGCACTCTTAGGAGTACATATTATTAAATGAGACCTTTTAGTGACTATCAAACTTACCGTTTGAATAGAAATCATGAATCCATTACGAATCTCAAATGAGAACATCTGAAGATGGGAATGATTGGCAGAAAGCTCTATACTATGTAGCAAGTCTAGTCCTGAGTGCCATTACTACGAGAAAACTATTTTAAAAATTATCATTAGCAGAAATTGTCACGCATCGAACGTAATACAGTACAATAGTAAAAGCCTGCGTTCATCATCTGAAATAGAAATTCTTCACTTGAGATTGAAGATTAAAAAGATAGATTGGTGGCATGTAGATAGCGAAATGAAGAACTTACAGTGGTAAAGCCGTTGTAACATGGAACAAATAATCCAGAAACACTGCACGAACATTGGACAGAACTTCTTTGCATTACGAACAGCAGTAGCATTTGCGTACTCACTGGTGTGCAATACCACATAGAATTGTATCTGCATAATTAATTAATTTCTTATTTTTATTTCATTTTTCACGAATGACTGTACAGCAGATGCAGGAAGTTCTGCGAGTACAGGTAGCAAATGAAAAATACCTGAACTGATTTTGTGTATCGAAATAATCCACAATGGATATTAGTAGCAATACACATTTAGAATACGAAGTGAAACAGAACATTCTGAATAAAGTTACAATTGGTAGATTTTACTTCTTCCGTCGTTTACCGCACAACTATCAGCTACATGGAATATATATTATACTCACGTGTCGTTAAACAGATCCGCACCATTGTCAATAATCACCTGTCCGCTATGATTATTCACGAACATAATTATTACATGGATAAGAACGGAAAGAGTACAAGGAATAATTTCATTAAGATTACTCATGTCTTGAAGCGCTAGAAAAAGCTGTGATATATATATGATGAGAAGTCTCATTACAATTCTATATGTTACTAGCAAGAAATAGTTATTATAATCATATTGGATTCATGCAATTGCGTATAATTAATGAAATATACATTTGATATCAAGGTAATCAGTAGGTTACTTTAAATAAAATATTAAGATTCTTCAGATCGTAAAATTTCGAGAAACTCTTGGAAGAGTAAGTACAGTATTCATTGTTAAGGCATTAGAGTTTAATTATCTTTCCAATCAAGATTTGAGCATTTCGAAAACATTATTAAACTGCTCGAATAAAGTAAATATTACTACTGATTTGAGATATTTGTTAGTTAATATATTTAACAGATGAATTGGATGCGTAGGATAAAAATGTCTACATTTGCCTTAAAGAAAATCTTATTACCGTAGTTTTGTAATAGGTACTTACACGGTATAGATTCAAAACGAATGAAATCATGCAGATTAGGCACGGTATTAGATAACACTTTATTATCGTAGTATCGAATAATTTAGTGACACTGTGTCCGAAAATGGATTATAAGGATCCAGTAGAGTTCATAAGTAAAGTACGCGAGAAAAATACAGCATACTTAATAACAATCGGTGACCAAACATGTACTGCAATATGTGAATGAAAGTACCAACTCAATAGCTCGCCTGTGCACATCCACAGCTCGACGAATGTTTTTCAGATTCGGGACACTCTCTTTCGAATCCTTAGTGGACTTGGCAATGTCGAGAACAGCTGTTCGTATTCTATAGCTAGGTGAATAAAAATGTGTTAATAAATTTCATATTGTTTGTATTCAATGTCCCATATTTAGCAACTGAAATTACCTAATGTCAATGTGTAATGTGTTTATATAAAAAAAGCAGTCACTAGTAGCTTTTATACTTGAGTGTGTGTAGTGTGTATGGTACATGCATCGCAATCCCTGCCAATATATAAAAGTGAAACGTTGTCTGTTTGTTTGTCCTTCAGTTTAGTTAGTGTTTTTACCTATAAATTCGCAACATAGGGCCCACGGCAAAAAAGTTACGACAGTTTGTCTACGAATATTCAATGTTGAGTCTACAATTACTATGGTTGGTTAATTAACAAAAAATTTACAACGATAATTAAATATCTTCTAAACGACAGAAAATTTGCTACATCCAAAAACCTGTTATTATATTTCAAGTTGTGATTTTTCTTTTCATATTTATAAATACGTAATGAGGACTTCTGTCTTAAGACGAATGTGAAATTTTAAGGAACGAGTCTAAAGGTCGAATGATGATATTTTGTAGAATATTTCGCGTCACTGCGCAGTTTTTATAAACAAGTAATACTAGTTATGTAACTAGAAATTAGAAGTGTTTACAAGGAATTGTGTTCGGTAGTTGCGGACAGCGGTTGCTTCGTAAGTGGAAAGTTTGGGTTCGATTCTCCTCACCGCGAAAGTCTTTTTTTTTTCCTAAACCAGACCTGAAGAAGACGTCTTTACGACGTGTTTTGACGTCGTCTGGACGTCTTTTGGAAAGAAACCTTCAGTTGGCTCTTTATGTAAACATTGGCAGCCAATGTTTGGGTGACATTGGGGCTGTGTTGGATACAATCGTTGGCCTATTTACAAATAGCGCGACACTTCAATAGCTTTGCAACTGATAACACGCATTTATTGGCCCAACAAACTCCCAACCAATAAATGCTACTAAGGTAAACGGCTGAACGGATTTCCATGAAATTTTGAATAGACATTACATACGTCCTACATTAGATTATGGGCTATTTTGTTATGTTTTTTTTTATTTTGGCAACATTATAAATAATTCCCAGATGAAACTGGATAACGGCTTAGCTAGTACTAAATAAAACCATGAAACAAATTTCGATTACACATTTATACGTATCTGTCAAAGTGGGGACAAATAAAATAGATACAAGCACAGACAGGGCAACATACCTGGTAATTTTGAAAAGTGCACATATATAATGAGCACCGATAGCGAGTAGCGATTCGCTGCATGCTACCCCTAGCAATCCGGTTATACTGATCAGCGCGACATACAAAGACAACAAATCAGAATGCGTACTTTGATGTAGAAGGAAACCGAAATCTCTAACAGTACGATAGCGAGATTCGTTCACAGGCATGGCAAAATCAAGCACTATGGGCCCTAATAGCAGTATGTTTATGCAAACGATTCCCATGCAAGATATACCTAGAATTGTATCACCTTTATTAAAGGCTACAGACCAGAAACAGTTCTTGTGAACGCGTGAAAATACATTAATGAAACTATTTCTCGTGACATATGTATTACGATAAATGGAACTGAAATCTGCATTATGGTAATTTTATGGTATGTTAATTTAAACACCCCAGCAAATGGTAGGTAGATTCCAATTCGTAATAGCAACACAGGATTTGCTCTTAAGGCAAAACTAATAAAAGGGAATATTAAATTTAAGTCACTGTGTGCCTCAATACAAGTTCATTACTGCTCCACTAGTCAATTTTTTTTGTGCGATACTGCTATTGTGAACTTTGGTCGATTCTATAGAGTTAAGAGGGTCGGGATTTTTCATTGAAGTTGTAAATTTTTTTGTTACACAGAAACAGTGTTGCCAACCTGAAAATCCTAAATGATGTTAGGAAGATAATGAAATAAACAGAAAATTCAATATGAAACCTTGTTATTGTACAACTCTCACCGGAACTGTACAACTAACCCCTGAAGAGGGACATTCGAAAGGGGTACATTATTTCTAGAATTTTGCCAGAAAGTCACATGTCAGATATCTTACATAAGTAAATCATGAATACGCGTTTCCCAATATTAATATGTGTCGTTAGTATCCCCAGTTCAACGAGATTTTGGAGTGTACTGCAATCAGTTTGTATGGATTCAACGAGGACTTTGATCTGCAGTTACATAATAATTCTGGTTAATAACTATAGTATAGCTAGGAGCTCACCAAAATTTTCTCGATTATAGTATTTACTGCAGAACAGTAACTTACACTTGAGAAATTATTGATAAAACCGACATACTGCGTAAAGAATAAAAGTGCGGGACCGTTGCACGATAACACCAACAACACATTCGTGGATGTAATTTGAGACGTCACCAGAAACGTCAACTGAAAAAACATTCCGTTAATTAATTGAACGCAAACGCCTTTATAGCAAAAATTAGATTTCTCTATTGGACAATATAGTTTCCATGTACAGTAAAATGTAAAGCGAATACAGTGCCTTTTAAAACAGAATAACTTTTTTAAAATGGGTTCAACCGATTTAAGGTTATTTGAGAAGTTAGAAGGATTAGTTTACTACGTGACGTGTTACGCCGTTTTGAAAAAAAATTGCAATTGGTCGGAATAGAAAAAAAAAGTAGTGACGGTCCCTTTTTCAACTTTTTTATCACAGCCATTAATGAAAATTCAAAAAACCCGTTTAGCCATTGAAGTATGTTGTTTACATATCTAAAATTTCATCAAAATCGGTTAACGTTGCGCTGAGCTACAAACGCTTAAAGGTCGCAAATAAGATCGAAAATCGCTGATTTCGGGAATTTCGCGATCTTTCAGCGTTTGTAGCTCGGAGCAACGTTAACCGATTTTGATGGTGTTTTAAGTATGTATACAACTTACTTCAATAGCCAAGCGGTTTTTTTTGAATTTTCATTAAAGGCACTGATAAAAAAGGGAAAAAAGCGACATTCACTATTTTTTTTCTGCAATTCGAACCAATTGCAATTTTTTTCAAAACGACGAAACACGTCACGTAGTAAACTAATCTTTCCGGCTTCTCAAAAAACCTCAAGTCGGTTGGGCCCATTTTAAAAAACGTATTCTGTTTTAAAGGGAGCGTATTCACTTTTGCACCTTACTGTACATATGTATATTGACACTATGGCAAGGAAAAAGAATACAACCAGACATAAAGCATATGAAACGAATATTAGCAGTTTGACGGCCAGTGTCACGTATTCGTGATTTCCCCAATGCAATCATATTATTTTACGTGTGCCCTAGGAATCGGAGATTCAAAAGAAAATTTATTTTTCACATATTTTCGAAAATTAACATGAAGAAGAAGTTAATTTTTATTCAAATGGAAGTCAATCGTCATTAAGTTCTGCCTAATTTTTTCGAAGAATGAAGTGATTAAAGAATATTAACATTTACGTGTTTTTGTTACTGCACCATTATTGTAAACGGAAATATGTTTTCGTCACTAATAACCATTTTTGCCGACGAAAAGTATTTTCAATTACGACTAATCATTTTTGACAACAGAAATTGTTTTCGTTTACGAATAACCATTACCGATGACCCTAATTTTTTTTTTGGTTACTCAATATCGATGACGAAAATTTCTTTTGGTTATATTATAACCAATATCGATTCCGGGATTCTTTTTTGGTTGCCAATAAACAATATCGATCGCGGAAGTCTTATTTTTATTACTTTCGCCCATTAAATTTGCAAAAATGTTTTTTGCAATTTTTACTTAAGATTCGTAATGATCGGTCTCGAAAACTCCAGAATACTAAGTTTGGAATGAATCTGATGTTCTTTTGACAAACACGTCCGCCATGTTGTTTTATGGAATTTCGACTTCAGATTTGTAATCTGCGACCTCGAAAATTTTAGTATATTCATTTTTGTACAAATGAAAGGTCACCTTCATCTTTCGGCCAGGTTATCTCAATTTCCAGAAATTATTATTTGTAATACTTAATACTGATTTTACGCAATAGTTAATAAAATGTATAATTACTACTTATACGTTTTCATTGATTAAAACATATATATTCTACTATTCATTGTATATCGTTCATAGATACAAATTATTAGTAATATTAGGTAATACAAATTTATGATAAAATTCCCCCTATCGATATTGCTTACCGCTAACCAAAAAAATCCCTCAATCAATATTGACTATAACGTACCCCAAAAATAATTCCTCAATCGATATTAATTATACCGTAACTAAAAAAAATCATGGAATTGATATTGGTTATAACAAAAAAAATCTCGACAACAATAAAGGTTATTCGTGACCAAAAAATATCTAGTCAGCGATAATGGTTATTCGCAACCAAAATAATTTAAAGAAAGATATTAACTTTTATACCATAACTTTTAAAATTTGGGTTATAAAAGTTAAGGTTTCTGCTAGAAATTAATTTTATTTCGTGTTTAGCACTGAGGAAACTATACCATTCAAAGATTTTGATGATCGTCAAACGTTTAAGTGTAGTTAGGAAATTTGAAAAACATCGACAGTGAGCGTGCTTTAAAATGTGTGGCAGTCGAAGTGTCGAGATTCAAAATGTAACTCAGTGAACGTCAGTTCGAACTATTTGGGGGCCCGGGCTCCATGATGTTTACCACAGCCGCGCGGAAGTGGAGCTTGAAAGCCACTGATAACGTGGGCGCGCCACGCATAGGAAAAGAGTGTAAGTAGTAGCGTGCGGTGCAGGCTTGTACCCCTAGGTTGAAATAACTGACCTTCTTAGGAGCCGCAGTGGTCACTGGGGCCCCCAAGAATCTCAGTGATTCAAACCTATCGTACGGGTATGAGGCTGCACCGGACACTACTACAGTTTTCCCTATCCGTCGCGTTCCCATGCCATCATTGGCTTTTGAGCTCCCCTTCCGCGCGACTACGGTAAACATCGTGAAGCCCGGGCTCCCAAACGGCTCGAACTGCCCTTCGCTGAATTGTAACTGTTTAATAAAATACCGAAATGTACAAAATGAAAGCTAAGAAGTGCAGAATTCAATACATTGGCTCTACCTGGATTATTGGAGAAGATAGCAGATACAAAGAAAAGCACAGCCTCTTTATATTTGTAAAAGTAGAGACGTCGTAAGGCCATAGACCAATGATGGATAACGTGGAATAGTAGCTGCGATAGTGCGCTTGAAACAAGTCCATCTTCACGACCGATGCTGGAGAGCGACTGTAAGCAAAACTCATGGAATCATCCAACGACACCTCGGTATCATATTTTATTCATTCCATCCGACTTTTGTCTTGTATTTTCCAACGCATCCCTTACCGATAGTAATGAATACATAATATGTTGAAATTATAGGTGTCCCCTTCTAACCGATCGATTTCAGGAACACGGCTGAGAGGATATTACAAAAATAAACACGTAATTCAAGGAATGTGTACGATAGCCAATATTTCCTTTTTTTTCTTCCTATCTTTTCATTGGGAGGGAGGAATAGAATTTTGATCGATGCTGCCAGTTCTCTCAGAGTCGATGCAGACATCACACGGTGTAGACCATATCTACGTCTATTCTTTATATTCTGTAGAATACTGAAAAGGATGTACGATAACGTTGAAGGAAGGTGCGTTCACTCTAAGTAGAGTGCAAGTTCTTCAAGATTCGTGTTGTTTTATTAAAAGATGGTGCAGACATAGGTATGTTACGAAGTCCAAATATGTGTGGGAAGCTTTTTAAGGATTCTTTTCGTAGAGCATTGTCACAAAGAACTTAAATTTGGTTTCTTCGAAGTAGCATGTTAATTAATGTTCTTCGTGGTTATTGAAATTGCTCCTCGTAATGTACCTACATATACCAGTTTCATCGGTAATATAATATGTCTCTCTAAAATTTTCATTATAGCATGTTTAGTGTTGCCTCTGTCAGGAGCAATGAATAATACGACTGTGAATCACAATTTCATAGAATATTCTCCCAAACAAGTAAAAACATTGGAAATAAGCCATTCTTTTGCAACATTATTATTAAAGTCGCAGTGTAATCGTATCGTTATCTGAGATATGACTTCTTGTATCCTTTATATGCCGCTCCATCGCCTGCTACAATTCGTTCCGACACTATGAACCGTACCGAATGGTATACAGTACGGTGAAGTGAGAGAAGGAAGTGTTGACCATCTGAAATTGCGACGCACTGAACATTATACAAGTATTTAATCTCGCGCCGATGTCACCAGTTAACGGTGTAACGTAAATGACAACTATCGAAAAAATGTAAACAATCATTATACCGCGGCGAAGAACTTCATCGATGGAACGTATATGCTAGCCAAAGTCGGGATACAGCCAATCGATGTCCGTTGCATTACCAGAAGTAATAACTTTTGCGTTTTGTGTGGTAACTCGTACCAGCGCGTCTCGTACCTAAATGAATGATACACGTTTAAGGAAACCTTTCTTTTGTTAAACGCTATCCATACGTAGTTGATGGCATTTTGAGAAATCGGTCTACGTTAAACCACGTATAGAATCTTTAACTCACGCTGTGTAGAACACATTCACAGAATGATCGGTCTATACCTGGCTAATATGATTATGCAAATAGCAATAAAAGAAATTATAAAATGCTAGCAACAAATGTAGGATCACCCTATTCAATTCGTTTGTCGATTCACGGATAATCATGCACACCTGTTGCGCGGAAAACCAAGCGTCAATATTTGAGAATGACAAATAAACGAGTCGGTGGGAAAAATTACGTATTACTCACATGGAACATATGAATAGTCAAAGCGAATATAATCAGCAGAATCTCAAGTATGAAGGAGTTGGAGACAAACGACGTGACACAGGTAATTGAAGGTACTTAAATGGCCAAAGTTACGTTAAATGTATACTATATTGGATTGCACAATAGTGATACGACGTCAGAATGTTTGTAGATTCACTCATCATTGGCATTGTTGGACTTATCAAGTGACCCACACTCAGCTGTGTGTACAGTGGAACAATGTTCGTTTTATACCCTTCGGAGCATCCTAATGCTCGTACAAGTTGAAGTGAGCGAGAAGAGTTCAAGGGCATTATAATATCTAGCAGCAATGGTGGTAGTCAGTGCTGAATTTAATAGGGCGGCTGATGAGCAGTTGTCGCCTAGGCCCCTGCACAGAAGACCCCTTAGAGCTCCTTGACGAAAAAGAGATTATGATTAGGTATAGGTATCCGAACACTACATTTTTCCGTTCTACTACACTTGGCCCTTTTTGTTAGTAAACTACCTCTTCATTTTTCCGAAAAATGGGCCCCTGCCCACAAGGCCCCCTAGGGCCCTTCTTCCAAAAAAAAAAAAAAATGATGATTTTAACCAAACTGTATATTTTTTCTGCACTACTACACTTAGCCTGTTTTTAGTAAACTACCTCTTCATTTTCCCCGCCAAATGGGCCCCTCGGAACGTTTGTCAACTGGGCCTTTTTTTTAAATCCGCCACTGGTGGTAGTTATGCGCAAGTAAATTTCATCGCTAGCGCATAAGGTATGACTGAAACAGTTAAAAATTCGGAATATTGACCGTTGTGATTTAGAAGACTTAATTAATTCCCAATACATTTAATATCCCCACCGTGAGTCTATAGCACTATTTTTAGGTTTGTGATTTTTAGAAAATATGTACTGATTTCAGAAGGTAATGAAACAGATTCATATGAATTGAAAGTTTATATTTTGATTGATATAGCTCTGAACAAATTAGCGGCATCAACATGAGTATATATGTACTATTTCAGTTATTCCGTGTTTTCGACCACTCCGTGTTTCTTAAAACCACATTTCTTCCTTCAACACGAGTAAAATAAAACTCAACTATAATTACGCATTGTACGAATATACATATATTCAATTCGGTGTAAGTGTTCAAATGGAGGAAACTCTGTGACGTGTACAGAAGATTCAGTCAAATCCCCAGTATAATCGTGAGAGAAATTATTTCCAGTGTAAAGATAAATTGAAAATTTACAATAAAAATTTTGTTAGGTGATGTTTTCTTTGTTTCAAACTCGGTTCTGAAAAATTGCAGAGTGTGCGTTTAGCGAGCAGCAGCGAGAACATACTGCTACTCGATTTATTGTACATATGTATAATTAATTTAATTATTTTTTATTTCAGGGTCAGTTATCTCATCTTAAACCAAAATCTGTGTTCATCTGAAATAGAGTTCACCGTAAGAAGGAGAATGAAGTGATTAACTTACATGAAGTCGGTTTTGTATCATAGAAACATGCTAGAAAATCATCAATAGAATATTTGAGGTAGGCAACAAAAAGAAAACGAGATTATTCGTTGTAAACATATTTCACCTGAAATAAGTACGGCATTACATTTGCGTAATGCAAAGTAAGAATAGAAAAATCAAATATCAATATAAAATATTCGGAATTACAGTTTTCTCGTAAAACATTCAATTATACAAGTGTAGATACTTGGATTTGTATTCTAACATAACACTTATACAACGATAGTTGTGAATACATCTTATTGTTCTCATTTACCTACACAAAGGAGGAGTCTACATGAAATTCCCTCTTAATCGCTTCATATCATTTGGTACCACAAAAATGTTTAGATGTTGTGTAAAGAATGGATGTCGTGATGCAAAAGAAATAAATATCCGATAACCGTTCGCCGCGTTATTTTATTCATTAAATTACGGCACGTGTCTGCAATGTGTCCGAATAAGTGACCCCAACTGTTGTGGAAATGGTCGTAATATGTACGTTAAAAATTGCACGTATCGTGTGAAGAATAAAGGTTGCGAATACGTTGCCGCGGTCGTCCTAAGGATATGAACATAGTAAATTACACGTTATACAATGTAACATTTCGACCAATGAAACTCTTTTGTGGAGGGGGCGTGCAAGACAAATGCACAAGCTCACCGCATTCTACCCTGAACTCTCGTGTGAACAGCTTCGTCGTGTTCTCAGGCGCAATACTGATTTATAAAAAGTGCTACTAGTCCACGTTCAGAGACGAGTTTCAGAGAATGAAAAAAAAATTTATACTAATGAAAACGTGCTGTATCGACTCACAGTGGGTACTAAAATTTCGTGGGTACACAAGTTTCTATTTTATGCGTTACAAAGATTGAAAATTTCGATGTGAGTATACAAGATGCGCTTGTCTGACAGTGATGAACGTGTAATGGAAAATGTTTGACAATAATTAGAATTTTTTTCAATAATTGCGTGGTGTGCATATTTAAGTGAATGTTTACAAACTGATACCATCTTTCTGTTTGCTTGTGCTAGGACGTAAGGTTTTATGCATGTTTCACTATTTATCTGAATTTCTGTACTAATTTATACTGACACATATATTGGTGAGTAAGTGCTTAACACGTTGAATGCCATTGGGGTCACCGGTGTCCGGCACTCAATTTGGCCATAGCGCCATGGGGACCGCCGGTGACCGGCGACGCCAAGATTTGTACAAACACATTATTAGCGTAAATATCGATACTTAAATTTTTCAAGACTATTACGATTATGGGAGTCACCGGTGACCCTCAGTAACATTTATCTGTTGTGAATAATATTTCAAAATAAAGTGTATCACAGAAATAGATATTGACGGTGGCGCCACAGGCAATCCATGTAAAAGTAGCGTGGCACTCAACGTGTTAAGGAAAAAAAGACTATGAATAGCACTAGAAGTACATATTATTAAATAGCTTCTTTTAGTGACTATCGAACTTACCGTTTGAACAGAGATCATTACGAATCTCAAATGAGAAGTATTAATTCATGACTGCAGCTACAAATGCTACTATAATAACATCTGAAGATGGGAATGATTGGCAGAAAGCTCTATACTATGTAGCAAGTTATTGTTTAATCATAAGTGCCATTACTACGAGAAAACTATTTTCAAAATTATCATTAGCAGAAATTGTGCCGCACCGAACGTAATACAGTACAATAGTAAAAGCCCGTGTTCATCATCTGAAATAGAAATTCTTCGTCTCAAATTGGAGACTAAAATGATAGATTGGTGTTATGTAGATAGTAGAATGAAGAAATTACGGTGGTAAATCCTTTCAAGCATGGAATAAATAATCCAGAAATACTGCACGAAGATTCGACTAAACTTCTTTGCATTATGAACAACAGTAGCTTTTGCGTATTTACGGGTGTGCAATACCACATAGAATTATATCTGCATGATTCAATGATATTGTATAATAATTTTCTTAATTCCATTTCTTCGTTCATGAATGATATTATTACAGTAGATGTCGGAAGATCTGTGAGTAGTGGTAGCAAATGAAGAATGGTTGAAGTGATTATATATAGGTATTGAAATAATCCACAATCGCAATTAGTAGCAATACGTATTTAGAATACGAAGTGAAACGGAACTTTTTGAATAAAGTTAAAATATAGTAGATTTCACTTCTTCCATCGTGTACCACACAACTATCAGTTAAATGGAATGAATATTATACTCACGTGACGTTGAACACATCCGTACTATAGTCAATTATCACCTGTCCGCTATGATTATTCACGAATATAACTATTAAATGGACAAGAACGGAAAGAGTACAAGGAATAATTTCTTTTCGATTACTCATTTCCTGAAGCGCTAGAAAAAGCTGTGATATATACATGATGAGAAGTCTCATTACAATTTTATCTGTCATTAGCAAGAAATTGATATTATAATCATATTGGATTCATGCAATTGCATATGATTAATGAAATATACATTTGATATTAAGGTAATCAGTAGGTATACTTTAAATGAAATATTAAGATTCTTTAGATCGTAAAATTTCGAGAAACTCTTGGAAGAGTAACTATAATGTTTATTATTAAATTATTAGAGTTTAATTATCTTTAGCAGCAAAATTTGAACATTTGGAATACGTTATTAAACTGGTCAAATAAAGTAAATATCACTACTCATTTGAGATATTTGTTAGTATATTTAACAGATGAATTGGATGTAGGATAAAAATGTCTATATTGGGCTTAATTCTGCAAGTGCATGATTATTCAAGGAGAATATATCCTATTACCGTAGTTTGTAATACTTACCCGGTATAGATTCAAAATGAACGAAAGCATGCAGATTAGGTACGGTATTACGTAAAACTTTATCATTTCGACATCGATTACTTTACTAAATCTTCGCCCAAGAACGGATTATAATGATTCAGTAGAGTTCATAAGTACGCGAGAAAAACACAGCACACTTAATAATACAATCTGTGATAAAAAATAATGCAATATCTAAATGAAAGTACCAACTCAATAGCTCGTCTGTGCATGCGCACAGCTTGACAAATGCTCTTCAGATTCACGATACTTTCTTTCGAATCCTTAGTGGACTTGGCAATGTCGAGAACAGCTGTCCGTATTCTATAGCTAGGTGGATAAAAATGTGTTAATAAATTTCATATTGTTCGTGTTCAATGTTCCATATTTAGCAACTGAAAGTACTTAATATAAATGTGTAAAGAGTGTATATACAACACAGTCACAATACGATTTCATATACTTGAGTGTGTGTAGTGTGTGTGGTAGACCCATCGTACATAGCAATCCCTACTTATGTACAAAAGCGAAACGTTGTCGGATATTTTGTTTGTCCTTCTTTCACGCCTAAACGGCTGAGCGGATTTCAATGAAATTTTGAATAGACATGTTTTACGTCTTACATTAGGTCAGCTAGTAGTAAATAAAAAAATAAAAGCAATTTGATGACAAGAGATATTTCAATTCTTTTGTTTTACAAATCTCCACCGATTTAGAATGATGTATGTATATCTATCTGCAAAAGTGGTGACAAATAAAGTAGCTACAAACACAGATCGGGACACGTACCTGACAATTTTGAAAAGTCCACATGCATACTGTGCACTGATAGCAAGCTTCGATTCGCTGCATGCTATCACCAGCAATCCAATTAATACCGCCAATATAACATACAGAGACAACACATCAGAATGCGTACTTTGCTGTACAAGAAAACCGAAATCTCTAATAGTACGATGCCGAGATCCGTTCACAGGTATGACAAAATCAAGCAGTATGGGCCCTAATAGCAGAATGTTGACGAAAATGATAGCCGTACAAGATAAACCTAGAATTTTATTATTTTTATTAAAAATACAGTCAAGAAACTATTTCTTGTGATATGTTTTGCGTAATGGTTTAAAAGTGTTTCAAAATGTTTCTTCCAATCGAATTGAAATCCGCACTATGGTAATTTATTTAAATACCCCTGCAAATGGTAGATACATTCCAATTCGTAATAGCAACTCAGGGTTTGCGCTTAATGCAAAACTAATAAAAGGGAATATTAAAAGTAAAGTTTATTGTCACTGTTTGCCTCACTACAAGTTCATTACTGCTTGTTCACCACTGCTTTGTTACTTGTCAATTTTGTTGAGCAGAACCGCTATTGTGAGCTTTGGTCGATCCTTTACAGGGTCGGCATTTTTTTTTGAAATTGTAAATTTTTTTAATTAAAATTTATGCATATATGCAACCAAAATGTTCCGCAAAGTATCCAAATTTTTAAGTGACTATTATGGTGGCTAGCCCGGCCCTCTGAAGGTTAAAAATACGATCATGTGTGACTCTTATTTGAGTATTTACATATTATGAATTGTGTTAAGGGGAACATTCGAAATGGGTACATTATTTCTATAATTTTGCCAGAATGTTACTTGTCAGATATCTTACATAAGTAAATCATGAATACGCGTTTCCCAGTATTAATATGTGTCGTTAGTATCCCCAGTTCAGCTGGATTTTTGAGGGTACTGCAATCAGTTTGTATTGTTTCAACGAGGCGTTTCATCTGCAGTTACATAATAATTCTGGTTAATGACTATAGTAGTATAGCTACCCCTACAGCATCAAACATTGCAGGAATGCCTCACTTATCTCGCGGTGCAACATTTGTAATATTACACAAAATATTTCCCAGACGTTACAAGTCCATTGCTATGTTCGTCCTCATTGCTGTGCAATATTGCAGCAGATATTCCTGCAACTTTGGGAAATATTACAGGGATTATTCCTGCAACTTTAAGGAATATTACGGGAATTATTCCTGCAACTTTCGGGAATATTACAAAAATTATTCCTGCAACTTTGGGAAATATTACAGGAATTATTCCTGCAATATTCAGGAACATTACAGGAATTAATCCTGCAACTTTCAGGAATATTACAGGAATTATTCGTGAAACGTTTCGGGCAGTAAAGTCAAAAATAAAAATAACGATATATTTGTCTGTGAGGAACAATCGTAGTAGTAGCTATATTACATATATACATATAATATATATATATATATATATATATATATATATATATATATATATATATATATATTATTATGTAGCTGCTATGTGACGGTACCTTACCCCCTTGGGTTTTACGTAGGGAATTATTCCCCAGGGGGATTCAAACCGAGGACCTGTAGCATCATAGGCGAACACTTTCTCACTATTTTATTTTAGGTTTAAATGGAAGGTGACATTGCAGGAATACTGCACCTCAATATGTGCGTAATATTCCATGAGTAGGTATTGTACCGTTATATGTGCGTTATATTCCACGAGTATTGCACCGCAATATGTACGCAGTATTCCCCGAGTATTGTACCGTAACATATGCGCAATATTACGCGAGTATTGTACCGCAGTATGTGCGCAATATTTCAGGAACACTGCGCAAACGTGGCCATTGCTCTATTAAACGGCAATGAGTGCGCAATATTCCAGGAACATTGCACAAACGGGGCTGTTGCAATATTCCACGTTAATGTGTTCGCAATATTCCAGGAATATTTCACAAACGTGGCCATTGCAGAATTCCACGGCAATGTTTCCACAATACTGCAGTAAAATTGCAATGCAACCTACAACATTGCAATATGTAGCATTGGTTCTGCAACGTTCCTGTAACAAAGTGTGCTGTAGGGGTAGGAGCTCACCAAAACTTCCTCGGTTATATCATTTTCTCCGGGACAGTAACTTACACTTGAGAAAGTAATGATACAACCGACATACTGCGAAAAGAATAAAAGTGCGGGACCGTTGCACGATAACACCATCAACACATTCGTGGATGTAATTTCAGACGTCACCAGAAACGCAAACTGTAAAAACATTTCGTTAATTAATTTAACGTATACGCCCTTATAAGAAACATTTAGATTTCTCTATTGGAAAATACAGTTTCCATATATATTGTCACTATCCCAAGGAAAAACGTGCAACAAGATATAAAGCGTATGAAAGGAATATTAGCACTTTCATGGCCGGAGGATCTTGTTATTTTACGTGAACCATAGCAAGTAATTTTATTTCGTGTTTTTCACCGAGAAAACTATACCATTCAAAGATTACTATCCTATTTACAATAAACAATATTGATGATTGTTAAACGCCTACGGGTAGTTAGGAAATTTGAGAAACATCGACGGTGGACGTGATTCAAAATGTGTGGCACTGGAAGTGTTAAGACCCAAAATGTAACTGTTTAATAAAATACCGGAATGTAAAACTCGAAGGCTAAGAAGTGTAGAGCTTAATGCATTGACAGTACCTGGATTATTGTACAGGACAGCAGATATAAAGATAAACACAGCCTCTTTATATTTGCAAAAGTAGAGACGTCGAAAGGCCATAGACCAATGATGGATAACGTGGAATAGTAGCTGCGATAGTGCGCTTGAAACAAGTCCATCTTCACGACCGATGCTGGAGAGCGACTGTAAGCAAAACTCATGGAATCATCCAACGACACCTCGGTATCATATTTTATTCATTCCATCCGACTTTTGTCTTGTATTTTCCAACGCATCCCTTACCGATAGTAATGAATACATAATATGTTGAAATTATAGGTGTCCCCTTCTAACCGATCGATTTCAGGAACACGGCTGAGAGGATATTACAAAAATAAACACGTAATTCAAGGAATGTGTACGATAGCCAATATTTCCTTTTTTTTCTTCCTATCTTTTCATTGGGAGGGAGGAATAGAATTTTGATCGATGCTGCCAGTTCTCTCAGAGTCGATGCAGACATCACACGGTGTAGACCATATCTACGTCTATTCTTTATATTCTGTAGAATACTGAAAAAGATGTACGATAACGTTGAAGGAAGGTGCGTTGACTCTAAGTAAAGTACAAGTTCTTCAAGATTAGTGTTGTTTTATTAAAAGATGGTGCAGACATAGGTATGTTACGAAGTCCAAATATGTGTGGGAAGGTTTTTAAGGATTCTTTTCGTAGAGCATTGTCACAAAGAACTTAAATTTGGTTTCTTCGAAGTAGCATGTTAATTAATGTTCATCATTTTTATTGAAATTACTCCTCCTGATGTACCTGCATATACCAGTTTAATCGGTAATATAATACGTCTTTCTAAAATTTTCATTACAGCATGTTAAGCGTTGCTTCTGTCAGGAGCAATGCATAATACGATTCTGAATCATAATATTATAGCATATTTCCCGAAACAAGTAAAAACAGTGGAAACAAGAAATTCTTTTGTAACATTATTATTAAGCTCGCATAATAAATATACAGCGTAATTGTATATTTATCTGAGAAATGACTTCTTGTATCGTTTATATGCCGCTCCATCGCCTGCTACAATTCGTTCCGACACTATGAACCGTACCGAATGGTATACAGTACGGTGAAGTGAGAGAAGGAAGTGTTGACCATCTGAAATTGCGACGCACTGAACATTATACAAGTATTTAATCTCGCGCCGATGTCACCAGTTAACGGTGTAACGTAAATGACAACTATCGAAAAAATGTAAACAATCATTATACCGCGGCGAAGAACTTCATCGATGGAACATATATGCTAGCCAAAGTCGGGATACAGCCAATTGATGTCCGTTGCATTACCAGAAGTAATAACTTTTGCGTTTTGTGTGGTAACTCGTACCAGCGCGTATCGTACCTAAATGAATGATACACGTTTAAGGAAACCTTTCTTTTGTTAAATGCTATGAATACGTAGTTGATGCCATTTTGAGAAATCGGTCTACGTTAAAACACGCATAGAATCTTTTACTCACGCTGCGTGGAACACATTCACAGAGTGATCGGTGTATATCTGGCTAATGTGGTTATGCAAATAGCAATAAAAGAAATTAAAAAATGCTAGCAACAAATGTAGGATCACCCTATTCAATTCGTTTGTCGATTCACGGATAATCATGCACACCTGTTGCGCGGAAAACCAAGCGTCAATATTTGAGAATGACAAATAAACGAGTCGGTGGGAAAGATTACGTATTACTCACATGGAACATATGAATAGTCAAAGCGAATATAATCAGCAGAATCTCAAGTATGAAGGAGTTGGAGACAAACGACATGACATAATTGAAGGTACTTAAATGGCCAAAGTTTCGTTAAATGTATACTACTATCGGGTACGCTCGTTTCGCTTAATAATGTGAATACAGACCTCGCCATCTCTTGGTAAATATCCATTGCCCTGCAAATTTTCACGTAAGTCTGCCTCTGTTTTTCCAATGCTGGAATTTCCAGTCTCGACTCATCGTCGATCGCGCTTTTTATTCGATAACTGTAAACGCAAATCGTTATTTACGATATCCGAATAACGTGCCACGGTGTAAAGTGATTTTTGTCAGGTACCTTATTATCTCAAAGATTGCACAATAGTGATACGATGAGAGAAGGTGTGTAGATTCACTCATCATTAGCATTGTCGGACTTATCAAGTACCCCACAATCACCTGTGTATACAGTGGAAGTATGTTCGTTTTGTACCCTTCGGAGCATCCTAATGCTTGTACAAGTTGGAGTGAGCGAGAAGTGTTCAGGGGCATTATAATATCTAACAGCAATGGTGGTAGTTGTGCGCACGTAAATTGAATCGTTACCACACAAGGTATGACTGAAATAGTTAAGAATTCGGAATATCGACAGTCGTGATTCAGAAGACTTAATTCGCAGTACATTTAATATATCCCCCGTGAGTTTATAGCCCTATTTTTCGGTTTGTGATTTTTAGAAAATATATACTTATTTCAAAAGGTAATGAAATGGAATCATATGATATAATCGTTTATATATTGCATGATATAGCTCTGAACGAAATCGCGGCATCAACACATCTATTTATAGTATTTCAGTTACTTATACATATACGTAAATGGAAATATCGTGTTCAAACTTGTTTTGACTGTTAGTATATAAAAACATGTAATTGAGAAGTTTGTTTCAAAATTATATTCCATTTCATCGAAATGTTCATGCACTTTCCGACCACTCTGTGTTTCTTAAAACCACATTTCTTCCTTCGATACGAGTTTCCGAGTGTCTGTGAATCCAGAAACAGGGGACTATAATGATAATGTGCAAGAAAAATACTGGTATAAGCAAGTATCGCGTACATATGGAGATTAGTAACATCCGTAATTGCAGTTTAGCATACTTTTTCAGTATCTGAAACTCTTTCTCGGTTATATATACGTTCCAGTCGTGAACGATACATTCCATCATAAATTTTATCTAAAGCCAACAACCATAATATAAAATTCAATTGTGCACTCATTATTAATCATAAACTCCTACAATATATATCAATTGTAATTACACATTGTAAGAATATATATGTATGTATTCAATTCGGTGTAAGTGTCAAACGAAGGAAACTCAGTGATGTGCGTGTGTATACAGAAGATATAGTCAAATCTCCGGTATAATCGTGAAAGGACTTATTTTCGGTGCAAAAATAAATTGAAAAGTTAGAATAAAAATATTGTTATGTGATGTTTTCTTTGTTCCAAATTCAGTTCTGAAAATTTACTCTGCAAAGCAGCAAGAACTCACTACTGCTCGATTTTTTGTACATATGTATAATATTACATCTAATAATTTCTGATTTTAGGAACAATTGACTCATCTTAAAAGAAAATATGTGCTCATCTTGAATAACGTTCACTGTAAGAAGGACAATGTAGTGATTGACTTACATGAAGTCGGTTATATATCATAGAAACATACTTGAGAACCAACAATAGAATATTTGAGGTAAGCAACGAGAAGAATACGAGATTATGCGTAGTAACCCCGTTCTCGATTAGGCATTTTACCTGAAAGAAATTCGGCATTATTCTTACGCAATTCAAAGTAGCAACCGAAAAATCAAATAGCAATATGAAATATTTGAAATGACGGTTTTCTCGTGGAACTTTCAATTATACAAGTCCAGATACGGCGATTTGTATTCTGGCACAACAGCACTTATAACAAGTGCCGCAAAAGTTATCATCAGATTCTAATAGCACCTAATTTTTTTAATTTCAAGTATATCTCAGCGATGTTGTGACATTCCAATAGAAGAGAGTCACAAAATCTATTGTCCACGAAGACGGATAGGTATACCCTTCAAGAATGCGGAAAAATTGTATCGATGTTTTTATCTCCCGATTTGGTGATTTGTTATGGCCACCTAGATCCTCCGATTTAACTGCCCAAGATTTTTTTCTTTGGGGTTATTTGGAGGCATTGATTTAAGTGAATAACCCACAGACTTCACAACAATTAAAGGACAATACTCAACACGAAATAGAAAACCTGACCCCACAAATTCTTCACAATTCCATGGAACATGCAATAAAAAGAGCCCAAATTAGCATCAGTTCGGATTGTGGTCATTTGTTGCACATTGTCATTGCAACTTGATGTCATAAAATTTAGATGTCTTAATAAATTGTACCATGAAAAACGCCACATTGTGTCATTTAAATCCAAAGTTAAAGATTAAGAAAATCGGATGATGACTTTTGCGCCACCTGTTATAACGATAGTTATGAATACATATTATTTTTCTCGTTTATCTACGCAAACGAGAAACCTACATGCAACTCTCTCTTATCCGCTTCATATCATTTGGTAACACAAAAATGTTTAGACGTTATGCAACATTTATATATAAAATAGTTTACATTTTATTCTCAACTAAATGCAACGGAAATTCTAAAAAAAAAAGGTAACCTGTAGGTACAATCGATAAATTTGAAGTCTATTCTGTAATAGTTTAATAGGATCAAATCAATACCAGATACTGCTCGAAGCTCATACAAAACTTAAATAGGTCAATTAAAAGAAAGTAGTATCACGTATTTTAAAATTTTCAACTGCGTTCATAGTCCGCATATAACAGACGATAAAAAAATGAATAGCATATTCTTACCTGATAAATCAGAGGTGAAGTAATCACTAATAGGTATACAATTCTTTGTATCCTGACCAATGCAGAGTTAAAGCATGGCCAAAGGCCAATGATTACTAAGAACCTGCGGTTCAATGTGTAGCAACCGTTGTCGAAGGGGTTCATACCGGCACGAGGGTCGAAGCACGTTTGCGTGATGCAAAAGAAAGGAACTTCCGACTACGGTTCGCCGTAATAATTTATTCATTATATAACGCTACGGGTCTTGAAAAGTTTCCCGAACGTTGTATCCAACTGTTGGGGGAATCATTTTAATATTCACGTTAAAAATTGCACGTATCGTGTGAATATTAACGGTTCCGGATACATCGTCGCGTTCTCCCCTTCGATATGGACATAAGCGTAATTGCACGTTACGGAAAATAATATTTCGATCGATGTACAATGACTTACAATTGGAAGTGTATATTCTTCCTCTGTGGGGGTGGGGGTGCAAGGGAAAAGCACAAGCTCACTGCATTCTGCTCTGAACTTTCGTGTGAACAGCTTCGTCGTACTCGCACGCGCAATACCGACTTGTAAAAAAGTGTCACCAGTCCGTGTTCAGAGATGCGCAGTTGAGAAATGGTACACGAGTTTTAGTCTAATCGAAACGTGGAGTGTCGAATTGCAGTGGGTACTGAAACTTGGTTACGTCACATTAATGGTAGATTAGAGATTCTAATATCACAGATTTCTATTTTATGCGTTATTAAGATTAAAAATGGTGATCCCTATACAAGATTCGCTTGTTTAACAGTGATGAACGTGTTGTGGACGATTTTAAACAATAACTGGACTTTCTTTCAATAATTGCGTGTTGTAAATATTTAAGTGAATTTTTCCAAAATGATTCACCATCCTTTTGTATCACTGTGCTACGACATAATATTTTGTGTGAGTGAATTCAAATGTATTAGGGGACCATTTTCATCCTATGTCTATTTTTCAGAAAGGGTCCACGAATTTATAATGGCACGTATGTTAATTGTAAGTGCTTAAGGAAAAACAGAAAACTATGGATATCACTACTACCATGTGTAAATGGGATCAGTTACAATATTGACTATCTGACTCACCGTTAGAACAAAGATCATGACTCTAATATGACTCGCAAGCGAGAGGTAGTAATTCATGACTGGAGCTAGTACTGCGACCGAAGTTGCTGTTTAATCAGGAGTGCCATTACTAGGTGAAAACTATTTTCAGTATTACATTTAGCAGACATTTTACCGAATCGAACATAGTACAGTAAAATATGAAAAGGACGTGCTCATCATCTGAAATAGAAATTCTTCATGTGAGAGTGAACACTAAAAATGTAGATTCGAGACATGAGGATAATAAAATGAAAATATTACGGCGGAGAAGCCTTTGAAGCATGGAATAAAGAATCCAGAAACAGTCCACGAACATTCGACCAAACATCTTTGCATTATGAATAACAGTAGTTTTTGCGCATTCACTGGTATGCAATACCACATAGAATTGTATCTATAATTAATTAATTATATTAATTAATTTCTTATTTCTATTTCCCCTTTCACGAACTGTCGTACAGCAGAGGTAGGAAGGTCTGTGAGTAGCGGTAGCAAATGGACAGTACTTGAAGTGATTAAATGTATCGAAATAATCTACAATGGGTATTAGTAGCAATACATATTTAGAATTCGAAGTGAAACTGAACGTTCTGAATAATGTTACAATATGGTAGATTTCACTTCTTCCGTCGTCTACCGCACAACTATCAGTTAAATGGAATATATATTAAACTCACGTGTCGTTAAACACATCCGCACTACAGTCAATTATCACCTGCCCGCTATGATTATCCAAGAATACAAATAGTGCATGGGTAATGACGGAAACAGCACAAAAAATAATTTCTCTTAGATCACTCATGTACTCAATCGCTAGAAAAAACTGTTACACGTTGCGAGAAGTCTTATTAGAATTTTATTCATCGCCAGAAAGAAATAATTATAATAATCATGATTGATTCTTACAATTACGCATGTTTAATAAAATATATGTACATTTTATACAGCTCATCAAGCGCGTATACGCGTACGATTGATACCGATTTTCATTGTTTTTACGAGGATCATTGTGTCAACGATACCATAATGATCAATGTAACATCGGTATCCACCATACAGGATAATTCTCTTGCTAGAGTCCTCAGCGGCAAGGCCGCCGAGATGTCGCGCCTCGCTGTATGTCGTAGACTTCGACGCTAGAGACCAGGGCGGCCATAAAACGTTGCGCGCTAAGAAGTAACGAACCTCTAGTTCTGCATTTCTCATCAGATCTTTGTGAAAGTGGCATCATTGGATTCCGTATGTCTTCCGGATGAAAATGGTCCTCAAAACGACATAATTCGGGTCATAATTAAGAAAATCACATGAATAATTGATTTGCATAATTTCAAGCTAACTTCGTTAAAAATAGTCCGATTTACATGATATTTGGTATGATTTCCATCGGAAAATATTAAGGAATCCATTGGTGTCACTGCTATATCGATTCGATGACGAATAAATAATTTTTTAACATGCAGAATAATGCGGAACTTAAGATTCGTCACTTTTTAGTGTCCAACATTGTGTCGCCCCCTTGGTCTCGAGCGGTGAAGTCCACGACACTCAGCGAGGCGCGGACTCTAGCTGGAGAATCAACCTATAAATTAAATAATATTACTCATTTCAGATGTTTGTTAGTTAGAATTTCGGAAATGAGTAATTATTACTTATTTTCAATATAACAGATAAATTGTATCTAGGATAAAATGTGTAGATTGACCTTAATTCTGCGAGGTGCATAATTACTCAAGAAGAATAAATTCATCTTACCGTAGTTTAGTAATACTTACTCGGTACAGATTCAAAACGAACGAAAGCATGAACACTATGCTCGGTATTATGTAAAACTTTAGTACCGCGGTATCGATTAATTTAATGACACTGCGTCCGAGAATGGATTATAACGGTCCAGTAGAGTTCATAAGTAAAGTATGCGAGAAAAACACAGCACACTTAACAACAATCTGTGACCAAAAAGTGTACTGCGATATCTGAATGAAGGTACCAACTCAATAGCTCGCGTGTGTAACTCCACAGCTCGACAAATGTTTCTCAGATTCGGGACACTTTCTTTCGAATCCTTAGTGGACTTGGCTATATCGAGTACAGCCGTTCGTATTCGATAGCTAGGAGGGTAAAAATGTTTTAATAAATTTCCTATTGTTCGTATTCAATTACCCATATTGAGTAACTGAAATTTCCTAATATAAATGTGCAAAGAGTGTATGTAAAAAGCAGTGACTAGAGGTTTTCATACTTGAGTGTGTGTAGTGTGTATGGTACACCCATCGTGCATAGCAATAGCAAATAATACAAGGCAAGCAATTTGTTGATAAGAGAAATTTCAATTCATTCACAAATTTCCATCGATTTAGAAACATGTCTATATTTATCTGTAAAAATTGTGATAGATTCGTACCTGGAAATTTTGAAAAGTCCACATATATAATGTGCACTGATAGCGAGCATCGATTCGCTGCATGCTATCCCCAGCAATCCAATTGTCGTGATCAACACGACATACAGGGACAACAGATCAGAATACGTGCTTTGATGTACGAGGAAACCGAAATCTCTAATAGTACGATACCGAGATTCGTTCACAGGCAAGACAAAATCAAGCACTGTAGGCCCTAATAGCAGGATGCCCATATAAACGATTCCCATGCAAGATAAACCTAGAATTTCATCACCTTTATTAAACGCTACAGACGGGAAACAGTTCATCTGAACGCGTGAGAATACAGTCATGAAATATCCGTATTCGCATTTACTCTAAAGGCAAAACTAATTAAAGTGGATATTAAATTGAAGGTCTACTGCCACTGCTTGTCTCACTGCAAGTTCGTTACTGCTTCACTGCTTTGTTGCTTGTCAATTATTTTGAGAGAAACTTTTATTGTGTGTAAAGGATCGTTCCAAAAAAAATGGCACATTATTTCTATAATATGGACAGATATCTTACACAAGTAAAACATGAATATTCGTTTCCCAGTATTAATATGTGTCATTAATATCTTCAATTCAACTGGATTTTGGAGTGTACTGCAATCAGATTGTATGGTTCCAATGAGGAATTTCATCTGCAGTCACATAACAATTCTGTTGAATGACTAGGAGTTTACCAAAAGTTTCTTGATTATATCATTCTCTCTGGGACAATAACTTACATGTGAGAAATTAAGGATAAAACCAACATACTGCGTAAAGAACAAAAGTGCGGGACCGTTGCACGATAACACCAACAACACATTCGTGGATGTAATTTCAGAAGACGTCGCTAGTAACGCAAACTGGAAAAAACATTTCGTTAATTAAATGAACGTAGACGCCTTTATAATAAACATTAGATTTATGTGTCGAAAAAAGCAGTTTTCATATATATTGTAACTATGACGAGGAAAAGAAAGAGCAACATGAAAAGCATGTAAAGAATATTAGTACTTTGGCGGCCCGTGTCACGTATAGGTGATTTCACGATTTCAATCTATTATTTAAGGTGAGCTCGAGAAATTAATTTTATTTCGTATTTATCACCGAGGAAACGATACCATTCCTATCCTATTTACAATAAGCAGTTTCGATGGTTGTTAAACGCCTAAGGGGAGTTAGGAAATTTGAATAACATCGACGATGAACGTGCTCCAAAATGTGTGACAGTCGAAGTGTTGAGATCCAAAATGTAACCATTCAATAAACTACCGAAATGTACACGACTAAGATGTGCAGAATTCAACGCATTTGCACTACCTGGATTATTGTAGACGACAGCAGAAGTAAAGAAAAGAACAGCCTCTTTATATTTACAAAAGTAGAGACGTCGAAAGGCCATAGACCAATGATGGATAACGTGGAATAGTAGCTGCGATAGTGTGTTTGAAACAAGTTCATCTTCGCGACCGATGCTGGAGAACGACTGTTCGGGAGAATCGGGAAATCGTCCGAAGACACCTCGGTGTCATATTTTATTCATTCCATCTGATTTTTGTCTTGTATTTTCCAGCGCGTCACTCGTCCGTGGTAATGAAGTATAATATGGTGAAATTATAGGTGTCTTTGTAACCGATCGATTTGAGTAGCACGACTGAAAAGATATTACATAAATAAACGCGTAATTCAAGGAAACAGTGGGGTAACCAATATTTCCTTTCTTTTTTTCTGTATTATTTTTCATTGCGAGGGAGAAATAGAATTTTTATCTTTGCTGCCAGCTGTCTCAGAGTCGATGTAGACACCATACGGAGTAGACCCTTTCTACGTTTATTTTTTATATTCCGTAGAATAGTGAAAGATGTGTGCGATAACGTCGAAGGAGGAGTTGTGTCATGGACTCTGTGTAGAGTGGAAATTTTTCAAAATTAGTGTTGTTTTATGAAGAGATACAGTAAATATGTATGTAGATATTATGAAGTCCAAATATGTGTACGACACTTTTTAAGAATTCCCTTTTTACATGAGTTGTCGGGAGGATTTCAATAGTACCCCGTAAACAACGCGACAACTAAGTTTCTCTTTTGTTATTAAAATATCTCTGTTCATTACACATCAATTTAAACTGTAATATAATTTTTTCCGTATAATTTTAGTCAGCAGTTTTGTATATGTTTGAATAATGGTCGCAATTCATCTGCTTTTTATTCTTATGTTCCAATATTTCGTATAAATTCGTTTAAATACAAGAGAATATTTTGTACTTTAAAATCTCCGTATTATGTTCATCAAACAATATGAAAGGCTGAAAATTGGAATGTTTGTTTAATATTAGCCGATATCTATAAAATAATTTGGACTGCTGAAAAATTTAGTAGAGTTGCATAAAAAATAAGATATATCAAGTAATATCGAATTAATTAAAAAATGTAAGTCAGCGGAAACCATTGAATTAAACTGTTTGTGATATTTCTGTTTTATTCTAGAGTGAAGAAAACAATTGGACCAACCCGATCATTCATTAAGAAATTGAATTTATTCACCAATTTGAAGTTACGTGAAGATTGTACAGTTGAATTCATCCTAACACAATGCAAGGAATGTACAATACAAAAGTGACTTAACTAGGACGGAATGGAAAAGAAACAGGTACATACACTTGATGCTTATATTTTTAAATCAATTTAAAATATTGTATACGTAAAATAAAAGCTCACAGAAAATTAGAAATTTCGAAACACGGAATACATGTATATAATTTCAAGGGGAATCGTTGCGAATATGCGAAACATATAAAAAGCCTATCCCATAAAGTTGGCAGTAATATTTTCGGATACTAACAGAAATATTCTATAATTCAGGTCGCAATATAAATTTAATTGTGTGATCAATAATATAACACTGGAGACAGTAGTATTCTAATATTGTTACTATAATCGTAATCAGCGTCCTCACTGTAACCATAATTTAAAACTCTACTGTCTACCCTGGGGAAGGAAAAATAGCTATTTCTTTCTCGATGAAATTTTAATAAACGGCGAGCAAGTTACACAATTATTTATTATACAAGTATTTATATAATACAGAATTAACAATCCAATTCGAAAGTACGTGTATTACCCCAGAAGTGGGAAAAAAGTAATGATCTCAACGGAATAGAACTCCAATTTCCAATTGAATGAACTTTCGATACCTTTGATTCGAGTAACCAAAAAGCAGTATAAGCACATTTGTCGCGGCAAAAACGCAGCAGAGGCTGCAGAGGGATTTGCATAGCCATCGTGAGACAGCAACCGCACCAAGCAACCTTCAGCTGCAAGCTTCCTCTGAAATTGCATTCGCCGAACGTGCGACGTTTTACGAATCGGTATCTCCAGTGCATTTGCCTATTGGTTGTTCGATCGAAACTGAACCTGTTCCCATCCTAAAACCTACGTCGTTCACCTTCGTGTATGTTCAGACTGATGATATTAATTGAAAGTGTGTATGTTTGTCAATGAACAAATCCCGGCCCTCTAAAGGTTAATAGAATAAGAATTTTTTCCAATCTACATAATAGCATAGCTATCAATAAATCATATAATATTTATCAATTATCCGCATCTTCTATTATTTGCGTAATTTTGTACTTACAAGGGAATGCAAATAATTTGGGTCCCCGACTTCGCTAATCTTTTGCACGAAGTAGTCGATATTGTGTGTAACAATGTATTAAATGCACAGCGTTCTCTGTTCAAAACTATGCGAGAAAGTCAAATTCAAAGTTTTGTCATTTCAAATTCAAAGTTTTGGCATATGTCGGGGGTTTGGAGAGAGTAGAACTTTAAACTCCATTCTCTCCAATTTTGACCAGTGTTGTCCCACTTCTATCAGTAGGTATACTTGCTACCACCAATTTATCACTACACTTACATCTCTTACAGTCTTCAAGGTACATAGGAAAATAGAAAAGCGCACATTACTCTTTAAAACGAGTTCTCATTCCGAAGAAACAAAAATCTCTCGATACTTCTGTGGAAGATCTCTGCACACCTGCAAAGTTTAAAACAAAGCCAGAAATTTCGCTTTGCCGAAGTTCCCTTGTTACGTAAGTATTTATTCGAAACAATTCGAATAGACACCAACTCTGTTAGCGAGAGATCAGTGGAACGAAGCTGGAGTCGTTGATTTATGCCCCGTTTCGAGGTGAGCTACGCAAAATTGCTAGTCGAGAGGCCCTTCGTGTAGTATAACTGATTGCTCTAAGCGTTACAGATCTCTCTCGATGTCCTTCCTACCTGGCTGGCTGCCTACCTATCTGCCTACGTGCCTACCGAACAGCCTACACTGCGGTGGTTAACGACACCGATAGTGTGGGCACGCGATCTCACAACCAGACAGGGATTCGTAGCTTTGCTGGACAGACTATACGAGTGTCACGGCCACCTTGGTCCCTCCTTCCAGTTCCTTCCTAGGGACTAGCCTTTTTGCTCATTTATGGGACCAATGAAAGATGCTTTCTTTAAATACACAGTGGTCTACTGTGTCACAGGCTAGCAAGAGAAATTCGGTTACCTGAACGCTCCGATTTTTTTTTAAACTGTGCAGGTGTGTGGAGGACCTCGATAGAAGTATCAGACAGTTTTTCTTTGTGCCCATTTTAAAATGTTAAATTCCGAATAACCCATTAGAATTTACAGTGGTATAAACCGTGATGCATATATTTTTAGATAGTACCGTCTACCAAAGAAATGCCCAAGGAAACTTTACTAGAAGAATGGAACAAGATAAGCCGGAGTCTCCCAGAACATTAGTTTAAAGAATTAGTTAATCTATGCACAATAGATTACAGCTTATAATAAAATCATAAAAATATTAGAATATTAATTTATTATAATTGCGTTTGTATAAACTAAATATTGAATTTGGGTGAATATTTTTTGCACGATCTTTTCTCCTTCCACGGGTAATAATACTTGTTTAACCAAACTGTGTACAATATTTTTCAATTGAGTGCGACCAAACCAAAAGTACTTATATTAAACAAGGTTTATTTTGTGAATTAGAATTGCGAATGCTGACTTTCAAGTCGATTTAATACGTAAGATACGATACGCATAGGGTGGACGGATACTTTTGTCAGTAATTGTATTTATATTCTTCAATAAGTAATACTGATAGTGAGTAACACATTTAGTTTGATACTTAGGAGGGGTGAAAATGGGTTCTATATCAGCCAGGCGAGGGTTAAACGAGGATTCCTTGATTTAGGACAAGAGTTTTCCAAAGTGACTTACTTCCTTCGAGGTTTTTATCAGACCCTCTGTCGTCGTTTTTTCGCGAGCTGGACAGGTTTTGGGGAGTTGCTGGAGAGTACGTTGTGGCTATGTGCATGTCAGAAAAGACACGAGTAAAATGTTATCATGAAAGTCTGTCGCATATCTGAATCTATGTATTTAATACTATATATAATATCACATAATCTTCGATACAACTTATCTAGCAAAATGTCAGAACAATTCACCACAAGAATACGTTTTCAGATTGGGAAAGCTTCGAATAGCCACCTGGGCTGTAAAGATCTCAAATATCTTATTGATCATTTCTGATGCTGCTGCTTACGAAGATGGAATCTCGCAGGCTGTGTGGCAGGCACTATCCACAGGTCAAAATCCAAATCCAAATCTACTGAAATACACCTGCCAATAATTCCAATTTCTAAAGGTCAGCAGACAGGGGATAAAATTAGTTTGAATTTCACATTGAGGGCGGAATTTATAATTTAAGCGTTGCAACAAAGGGCACACGATTGGTATTCGTAAAATTTTAAGCTGTTAAGACCCGCGTGTCTGAAGATAGAATAATTAAATTTACATAGTGTAAAAGAGGTAGAGAATACCCTGACGAAAGAAATGATAGTTACAGCTCGCAGAGTGAAATTTTCGTTTCACCTGTCCTTGAGAGAAGACAGACGTGTCAGAAACTTTACAGTTTGCAGAAGGCAAGAGAGAAAATAGTTTTAATGCTTCTTGGGCTGACGTGCCACACGGAAGGTTCAGGGCTTGTTGGAAATTCGGTGTCTTTGCTAAAGTTTCGTTTGCTACCGAAAATAGGACAAATATCGTTGCACTCTCTTTTTGGGAAAACTGTGGTTGAAGAAAGTTCGTGATACTTTCCAACTAACCTATATAGTAATAATAATAATACAGAAGTTATTCTTGTAAATGTATATGTCTACCATTTTCTTCCGAGATTGTAGTGAAATTAAGTTTCGAAGTTATTTACTAACGCAAGACTTGACAGGCTTTAATCGAGCGCAATTATATGTTACCAAAGTTAATTATTGACGAACACAAGAAGTCCCATAAAAGGGAAAAAGGGCTAGAAAATACTATCCTAATAGTAGATAACTCTGTCATTACTATTATTCGAATATAAGTTTTAAGCAAAAATTCATGTCGTGTTTAAAATTAAATTCGATTTCAAACCTAAGCGTACCAATATCCCCCATAATTCAAATTTTCTGCTACTTCTTCGTATAAATCGCTTACCTGTGCGTTCTTTTAAACAATTATATTTTTACATATCCAATGACGGAGCGATTTATTGTACACATCTGACTTCGTTGTCGACCCGTAGTTTGGAGTTTGCGAAAGAAGCTTGCAACCTTTTCCATCTGCCGTAAAACCGGTATAAAACAATGAAGGCGAGCAAAGAACATAGCCATCGGGAGGAAAACGTCCAAAAAGGAAAGTGAACGAGCGACGCGTCCAATATATTTCAATCAGAAGCCGGTCGAATATTGGCGCCCAGTGAAACGACTCTGTGTCACTTTTACTGTTTCTCGAACTGCGATCAGGGAAAACCGGTTGCAGATACATATACACTGTGTCCAGAAAGTCATGCAAGAAATGAGAACATGCAAATTCTCAGTAACGAAATGAATCGAGATGTGATTGATCAGTTTGCGGTCTGAAGCTTCATCATCGAGGTGCACATAGGTACATACACATATTCGATCTTGATTCAGTAAAACTTTTTACTTTGTTGAATTGTGTAGAACAGAATATGTGTATATGTGTAGCGTATTGAAGTTGAGAATTAAAATGGACACACTCAGTGCTAGTTGTTTGATAGCAAAGTTTATTGAGATAGTGGAATGATTGTGTTGCAGGATACTTAACCGAAAATTTATTTCAATTTGAGGTATTCTTATTTAGTGTCACTTAATATACTTTTATCTCTTATTTGATGCTATATTTAAATTTCTTTACTATTTTTAAGGAGGGGTGAATGTGGGCAAGAGTCCTGAATGTGTGATTGTCTGACAAGTGTATTTTCAAGAAGGCTTAACTTTCCTTGTTTCCTTCAGGGTTTTTTGGTCATTTTTCTTTGAATTCTCTGTAATATCTGAATACCTATACTTTAACTGTAATGCACATCCACATTGTTAATGTTGATTTTGAATCATATATGTTGATGAATACTTTGTTATATCATTGCTTCACTTTATTTTGCTTCAATATTTTATTATAATTGATGTGTGTAAATATTGATACCTAGTGTATTCTATTCAATCTACACTCATCCCCTACTTCAACTTATTCCCGCCATAATCCGTTACTAGAAAAAGCAATTGTACAAACAGAGTGTCGAATGCAGTACACCTGATTCGATAGTATGCATTACAATGAATGTGTCCAACGTGTGTCCTGTTTTGCATGAAAAGAAAATCGTTAAATGTCCTGAATTATTCTGAAATGTATGATGCCACTCTGCAACGAATAGGAGATTCAGTTTCCTCGGGGACTTGAACAGGTCTTTAAGTATCAAAAAATTCACTTTGTGCCATAACAATAAAGCTTGAAATTGCAGGAACGTATACTGGTTTGATATTAGGTATATGATCACTGAGAATTCACATGATTTCGGAGCACCCTGTATTTCGCCGACTGCAGAGGACGAAGATAGTTGAAACGCGAGGCTTAGAGGCCGATTGAATCGGCGCTAGTAGGCGTATCGATATCGATGCTGAATTACGACGGCGTGACACTCCTTTGAGAAGCCTTCGCGAGGATCGATCGTGTCTGATCTTTCGTGTTTACATGTCTCAAGGATGTCATTTTTCATCGTAACGACCGATCGTGACTGCCGATCTATTGTTGTTTCACCATCGACCACGGTACCGTGATGTTTCCATTTTATACATTGCAACGGCTGAAAGATTACGATACTCAAGCGGTGTTACTGAAATTGTTCGTCTTTTATACGATTTTATTTCCTATTGCGAGAATATATTGACATTCTTCGAAGAACAATGCTGGGTTTTTATAATACTCAGATAATGATAGAAAAAGTGATAACGATTTTGGATGAATGTAACAAGTGTTTTAGTTAGATGCTGACTTTACATTTTTCATTATTTTGTAGTTTTCCCACAGAACGAAATTTAATTTCGAGAGAACTTGTGATGGCTGTTGTCAGTTTGTATTTTTCACGTACTGCTGATTAGTCAGAGAACATTGGAAATTTATTTTGAAAAAGAGAACTTGTAACTGCAGTTCTGAATGTAATAAGTGATGAAAAAGAGGAAGAAGGTGTTTGCGAAAAGTTATCGGACATCTTGCAGCCTTAGAATATGTTCAAAATGTGTTGGAGGAATTACGCTATATTTTTACATACTATACTTTGCTCTTATTAAGTATGCTAGTCCTCTAATCACGAAGATAAAATTACAATTTATTTCAATTTCTTCTAAAAACTGCGCATTATGTATTCCAATATTAACTTAATTATCAAATACAACGTAGTTAAGAAAATTATAAAAAAAGACATAAAAAACTAAATATATTATTTAACATGATTTCTTCACAAAAATTCAGTCAGGCTGAAAAATCAGTTTCATTAATAGTTTTCATAATTCGCATTGCATACAGTCACTCACAAAGTTCAACGCACATCCATCTTCATCGTAATTACTAAACCCAAATTCCTAAAATATTTCAAATTTACACAGTGCACATACGATTTAGCGAATGACCGTATGAATTCATCTGCCACATCTTACATAATAATATTTCGTCCCATAACCTCTCCAAAACAATTTCATTCAAACCCCCCAAAAAATAATACCACCCAGAACCAACAAATAGCCTCGTCGAAAACTCTCTCGCGATTACTAAGTGCCACAGAATCAGTGGCTCAGCATTCATAACCGCGGCCCGCGGGGAAAATTAGGGAAAAATGGGGAATTGGACGGTTTAATCGCGGCATTAGTCCTTCGGGGCCGCGATAATAAGCTCCTTTTATCGTCTCGAGTCGATCCGGTGGCTACAGTACCGTCGGAATCGGGCGGAACGGGGCCGACACGGGCAGCGGCACGGAATCAAGGAGTTCATTATCGCTCTGCGCGTCGTCTCCGGCCGCTTTCTCATTGAGCCTGCATGGTCGTTCCGTGGATTATCGTCCGACTAATTTGAGAACATAAACGAAACTGACGCGCAATTTCGCTGGCTGCCTCGAATCGCGGCTGATGACGGGTTTTAAGAGTCGTCTTGATTAAAGCACGCGAGAAAGAAGGGATTCGCGGCCGATCGCGAGGCCCGGGCCACGTGAAAGCACAGCGATGCCGCTAATTACAGTGTTCGGGGCAAAAACGTCGGGAACTGGCGCTGCGTTGCTGGGGTCTTGAGTCCCATAACTCGCGCGATTAGCGCGCCTCTAGCGGGGGGGGCCCGTGGCCGCGGCTAACGTGAATTGGTCGTGAACCTGGTTAACCTCTACGGGTGAAACTGATAGACACTTACGCGTGGGACAGTTGGGAGACCCGAGGTTGGGAAATGTTAGTCATGGAATTGAATCTGACGCAATGGATCGATTTAATGGACATTGAGTGGGTTCCGTCTTTGCGTAGGACTTGATTAGAGCGCAGCGACAGTCGTTTGAGGTGTTTGATCCGTGGGGACGTTTTGTCGTTCTCGGGCAGGCAATGTTTGATTTCTTTGTAGAAAGGAAGAAAGCTTCTAATGGACGAGAGTTTCATTGGCGAGGAATGAGGCGATGTTATTTATTAAAGGAACTCGTATTCATGTGTGGATAGTGTGGACGTGTTGGTAGAGATGGTTCAGGTATCGGATATTTTCATACTTTTTAACGCGCTTCGAACTTTTATTCAGCAACTCGTTTTAGTGTTGTTAGTAATTTATCGATTGCTTTTTAATCACCTTGGTAAAAATATTGGGTGGGGTTTAAAACAGAAATTATATTAATTTAATAACAAACCTGTCAATAATAGAAATAATTAGAATGAACAGAATGAACTTGAATGTGAAATTATAATACAGAACTACTTCATCATCACGAATTCTATTAATCTTTACAAATACCCCCATAGGAAGAGGTATGAAAAAAATTCTAGGACAATACTCATATTTAGCTATGATGAATCTACAGATTAAATAGTTTAGTTTATTTTTCATTTAATTCTCCCAATAATTTTGTGATATATCCTCGTATTACGCGTTTATACTAACACAAAATCCAGGTCAATTTTGGCACTCTCGATGTCAAAAGAAGGGAAGGTGCATAACATGAAGAATCGACGGGAAGATTATTTACAAAGAAAGTCTTTCTAGATGTTAAATTCTAGTTTTGCAAGCGTTTCGAAGGACACCTGCGATTGGCATAGTGAGTCGCAGCAAGGTCGATATGCAATGCCAGTAGGTGTCCCTCGAGGCCGGCAAATAAAACAAAATTCCTGGGTGAAGGCGTGTCTGGACCATGGCTGGTCACAAAGGCACCGAAAACGGCGAGGCTCCTCTGGAAAGGGACTTCATTAAAAATGCACCAGCAAGTTCGGTACGCGCATCGTCTCCGGGAACAATGCGTGCACCAAATATGCGGAGCAGCGTCACCAAGAACGAACGAATATTCAGACACACTGGCGTAACATGGTAACAGTAACGAAAGTCACTTATTCTGGGTAGTATCGACCAGGCACGTTTTACTTAGTAACATTCTATGTGGGAAAATACAAGACTGCTTTGAAGTTATGTCCGAAAGATCTAATATTCGAAGTATTAACGTTCGAATGATCCTTTTAGTGGCGCATACAGAGAGAGAGAGGAGGGGGCAAGGGCAAGGGGGCCAGGCACCCCCAAAGAAAAAGGAAAAAGGATATTAATGTAACCAGAACTGAAGTAATTCAAAAGCTTTGTAAAAAGAAAAGAAAACTAGATTTTTTTATTTAAATCAATTTTTATAATCACCTAATGGATTTTATTGAATTTGCATTGAAAGGATTTTTAGCCGTTCAACTCGGCTCCCTCCAAGATTAAATCCTGAGTGCGCTACTGGATCTATTATATTATATGTTAGGTTCAAGGTAGGTTATTTTATTATACAAGTACTACTACAGTTGTTAGGTTTATATAAACTTGGGTAGAATATTAATGTCACAGGTTTTAACAAAACTCTTCAATTTAGACTTATGTATATGTGTCATGTACTGCACCCATTATATAATTTAATACTGCGCACTCTTCTGTGTTTGAAACTCATAAGTAAGACCCACAGTGTAATAGACAGGTGTTCCGACTGAGTACCTTAACCCCAGCGATTTTGTGTGCCGATTTCTGTGTGCTGCCACTGGCCGTCGCGAGAAGCGTCGTGATAAGAAATTCATGTACGCGTGCATTTATGCGATTGTAGTAGTAGAGCTTTTAGTGGTATTATGCGCAAAAAGTCAGCCTTTTCTCCTAGAGCGCCAGTCTAGCTGCGCCAGAAGAACTACGACAAAAAAGTCACACATTCTGAACAAGAGTGGGAATACCTGTCTATTACAACGTGATAAGAACGAATCAAATGGTAATTCAGTTGCAGTGACAGCCAGTTTCAGGTAGCTCACAGTAAATTGCCTTTTAGACTGGAAACACCCACTTGTCATATGATTAGACATATCAACTGATTTAAGTCTTGCATGTAGATCAATATATAGGATCTACGAAAGATAAACATTTGAACGCGATTTTCCAGTAAAATTTTGAGCATTGCATCTTCTGTGTACACACAACACTACACATGATCTTATTTAAATTTTCGTACACTTCCCTCGCTAATACCTACTCTTCTACCTAGAACCAAACTGTTAGTTTATTCTTTTCTGAATTACAAAATTGAACACAGAAAGCATGTAAACAAGTGCCAAATACGCGGCCACGAAGGTGGCCCTAAGTGCCGTTTCGCATAAGACACCATACATATTCGCATACTTTCTACTAAATCTACCATTATTAACCCAACGCTACCTTTGCCAAGTTCATATATCTGAAATACCAGTTATGACCCGTGCGAGTGCCTCCTATAAGGGGGCCCCAGAAGAGAAGTTATCCAATTTGCAGCAGGTCCACGACCCACCAGACAATATTACACTATCGCGTTAATGCACACACAAGCTGAATGTGATTGTACATCCCTGCGCGCGTGTGTTTATTCAGAAAGCGGCGTCAGGCACCGGATTCGGTGTCGGTTGCCACCCGTTTCGTCGTGGGCCTCGGCTAGCGCATAATGCGACGCGGTTTTTCGTTTTACCCGCGGCAGTTAGGCCCCGCGCAGTTTCCTCCGCGAATTTATCGCCCGTCCGAATCACGGGCCAGTCCATATAACCCGTTCACGATCGGTTCCCACCTCAGCCACGCTGAGGTGCCTCCCTTCGAGCCCCTCCGCGCTTGTCCCTTTCCCGGCACCCCACCTCCTCGCTCCCACCGTCCACGCACTGTTTTCATTCTTTTATAAATCTTGCAGAAGGTAATATATATCGGGGGTACGGGCGTATTCACTCGCGGCCGCGTTTTATGCGGCCGTATCCCTTTTGCATGCGCGCACCATTGAAATTGATTTCGGCCGGGCCGACGCGCCGCGCCCGAATAGCCACCGGAAGATTAATACCCGCAGTGGGCCCCCTCCGTTCGTGTTTTTTAATCCGGCCTCTCGTTATTTCGCGGGCCGTCCTGCTTCGAGGAAAAGCTCGGGGAGATCTTTTCGTATCTGAGAGGGACGAGGGCGTTCGATGGTTGTTGCTAAGTGGCCCACCTGATATGCTTCGAAACTTCATACTTGTACGAAGTTTTCACTCGTCAATGCTACATATTTTCTATGCCACTGTCGCGTTAAATCAAGCAAAAGAGCGAACGTACCTATTCAGTGAAAAAGTGTTGTGCATTTGAATCCATTGCATTATGAATGGTGTGAATGATATTCATACATTTTCCAGATGTAAAAAAACGCAGCGTTAGGTATCAAAACATTGGCGCATAACCCGCAGCCTTCGATACAGCAATCGATAGTAACGTATCATTTCTGTTCCCGTTTCCGCTGATGTTTTGATGCTTTTTCTGTAGGGCGATGGAAAATTATTTTTCGCAATAAATCGGAGATATTTTCGACAGCCCGATAGAATGGAACTCGATAATTGTTCTGCCGCGGCTTCGATGCCTGTGCTTGCAAACTGGGTTATACGGGAAAAATTGTTCCGCTGAAAATGGCCTGTGGCATTTGAATCGCAGATATAATGAGAAACCTATTAGTTACAGGACTGAATGAAACAAACTTTATGGATAGCTCTTTTTTTATTGTCGTTTCACCAGTCTGGTCGAGTGTGAAAATCAAAATTTATCATCACGTTCAAAAATCAAATTTGATGTTAAAACATTTTGTTTCCCTTTTTTCTTTCTACGTGTAATTTAATTTTGAGCTATTAAATAAGAAGGGAAGGTCCCCAACACGGAAATTCAAAAAAGTATGAAACTTTGGGGATATGTAGTGGATATATAGGTACTATCTTCTTACGCAATTTTATTTTACTGTTTAAAAACTGATCACTGATAATCCGGCTATTTTCCGATTTTGTGCTATAACTCGCGAACTGTAGGAACTGTAAGTTGCCATGATAGTCCTAATTAAACGAAGTAACTTTAGTTTGTAAAATTGTTTTCTATCTCTTACAGTGCGCGCGTTATAACACAAAATCGGAAAATAGCCTGATTTTCAGGATTCAATTTCATCCCCTCAGACTGGATTTGGCCAGCAAAAAATACGTAATACACATTTATACACATTCCCAAAGTTTCATAATTTTTTTGAATTTCCGGGTTGAGAATCTTCCCTTTTAAGTAGAGCAATTTTTGGATTACAATATAGTTATACCGTTAAGAAATGAAATTAAAATCAATTGAAATTAAAGAACTTCAAATTAAATATTATTGGAATGATGGTACATATCACAGGAATATAATAATATGTAACCAGCCATAGCAATTTTTAAAACTGTCATCGTATTTAATTAATTTACACTCCACTATACCAAGATTTGTTTGACTTTGAAAATATTCTGATAAATTTCTTGTCAACTGCAAAGTAATGCTGTCATTCATATTCCACATGACAGCGTACATATAATCGATTTATCGATACTACACGTCAAGAATATTCCGTCTAAGAAAATCCGTCGATCTAAAAAAGGAAAAGGATTTTCTTTTTCTAAGAAGATAGACGTGTATTTACTTTATGCAGCGGAAAGCTCGAATATATAACACGAAGAATGGTAAGCGAGTTGCACAGGTGTGAAATATCAGGCAGGCATTTTGGCGAGAGCAACGGAGCGATTTCCACGCACGAGTTTGCAGTGCGGCGAAGTGACTAATACGAGAAGTTATCCGTTTAGGAATCCGCCATAAATAGTGGAGGTTGGCACGGACCAAGAAAATGTTTGACATCCTATTATCCATGCCAGGAATCGAAATCCTCCTGGAATACTCCTTAGAGAAGTCAAATATTTGAGCAGTTCAGCGGGCTCCACTCGATACGCGACCAAGGCACGTTTCTTTGAGCTCCACCTATTTCATCACTAGAACTTCTATAAACCCACGTTTATCATTCCATTGCCATTTGTCAAGCGAAAGATTATTTCGAGAGACTTCGATCACGATTTATACTACTATCAGGATGGAGGAACTTGACCTGCGATACGTATAAGGGGGTATTTTCGGGTAACAGCCCCCAAAAGTAATTAATATTTATGAATTTTTTTTAAGAAACTATTGCTAATATCGGATTACCCTCTTTTGAGATATAAGGAGGCATCTTTAAACTTGCAGAAATTTTTTGTTTATGTCAATCGTTCTTATTACTTATTAATTATTATGGAATCTTGTCAACTTCTTCGACAATGTAACACCTGTTGGCGGTATATGTAGCACCTGTCACAGTCATCTGATTGCACAAAAGAAGAAAAATTTCTTAAAGTTAGTATACGCTGGGATTGATCCCAATTTAAAGCAAAGAAATGAAATTTTTTAATGATTATAGTGTTTGAAAAAAGTAACTTTTTCTCTTCAATAAATTTACTTTATATCGATGAAAAAAAGTATTGTAAATAAAAACTAAAATTAAAATTTTATGTTCAGCTCCAGGGTAAACTATTAAGAACTTTGTAACTTTTAGAATTATAACTTTAAGAATTGTTTCTTCCTTTAGCAATCAGATGACTGTGACAGGTGTTACACAAGCTGAACAAGATTCCACAACAATTAATAAATAATAAGAAGCAGTGCCATAAAAATATTTTCTGCAAGTTTAAAGATGCCTCCTTAAATCCCAAAAAAGTTTGAACCAAAAAAAATCGTAAACATTAGTTACTTTATGGGTTGTTACACGAGAATCCCTCCTTAAGTAGAGCTTCATTATTCTATAACTCAGGCATCATTCAGCTTAAAAATTCCACATTATTCATATCACTGCAACATCAATGATAACATGTAAGTTACGCAAATTATTAAAGCCTCTACATCTACAGCTTCTACAATCCCTGAATCTTCTACAATTTCCTAAATCTAACATAAAAAATATGACTAAAAAGTAAAAAATAATCCTCCCTCCATTCCACGAGCTGTCCACTTTCCCACCTTCAAAGAAACCGTATTCAAACCAAAAACGCATCACCTCGACCTTCAAAAATCCACCCCCTTAAGGTCTCCGCACACATATGAGTTCCGTGACGGTTCATTGTCGTCAGTGCGAATGTTCTCTTTCTTTCAGCGCCAGTGACTGACAAGGGCGAAAGTGAACTGCTCCATTCCAAAACAAGGGAACGATATTTGTTATACCACTGACACTGACTGCACCGAACCATCGCGAATCTAACATGTGTGCGTAGACCTTTAACATTCGACTCCGCCCTTTCCGATGTTAGTTCCCGCCACTCGACTCCGTCACCCAGGCTCAAACAATTCCGTCACTTTACTTCTGGCTGTCGCCACAGAACTCCGTTTCTTTGCCCACTCGAAAGGCAATTATATTTCAGAGGGTGTCCCAGCCGCTGGCACGCAGCTGCGATACAGTAGGCATGAATTCCGAGGCGCTCGACAGGACGGTTCCTGGTTAATACTGCAAGTTATCCACTTAGGAATACGCTCTGATACCGCGCGGGTGTTGCTCGATGGGTGGGGCGGCGGCGGAGTGGGGTTGTAACGAAGAGTTTCGGGGTACGCGGAAGTAACAGCACTGTTACCAAGTTGGGATAAACGGAGGTAAGTTAGCTGGCTGGTACTTACGGGACTGGTGTCTGGCGGCGAAAACCCTCGGACAAAGTTTATTCCCCCGCTCGCGGCCCCCCGGAGAAATACCGGGGACACTGATTTACATAACGATTAAGTTAATTAACGAGGTCTGCCGTTGGATTGTTAATCCGGCCGGGCGAGGAAGGACGTCGAACGTCCCGTGGCGTTGCCAGAATGAGAATTATTAGCGGTACACAGGGGCGCGGGTTGTTTGATCGAGTAACTTCCCGTCCCTTTGGAACTATCGATCTTTGGTTATTTTATTGGGGGACGAAGGTGGAGGATGATTCTTTGCGTGGGTCTGCTAATAGAACGCTGTGTATCAGGTGATGTTAAGTTCGGCGGTTGCGGATCTTGAGATTGGTTTCATAGTTTCCTTCATTTTGGTATGAATTTTATATGGTTTCCATGGTTTTAGAGTTTTAGGTATGAACATGTGTACAGGCATCATGGTTGCCTGGTTAAATGTTCATTGATCATTACCATTACTTTGGTGGTTTGCCCGTACGAGACGATTTATTTGAAAAGGGCTGGTTTCTGTTTGACAATTTTTGCAAGAATTAGTTACCGATATTTTTTTTATTCTGTTGAAGACTCTTGACGGATACAAATATTTAATGTGTAGTAATATGCAGAGGGAATGGTAGAACTTCTCCATACGCCTAATGGAATGCATTTGCAAAGTGAGGAAATTGTGGAAATGATGAATCTTGGGAAAAATTTTAGATATTTAGATGAGCACATTTTGTTATTGTGTATTTTCTGCCTAGGTAAATACATATGGCATAACTGTTTCTTCAGATACTAGATAATTTTGCTACAATTTTGTGTTTTTGATATATCACATATGAGGTACATCAGAGAATCATTGAAGCTTTATCACAGTTTTTTAAAGGAAATTCTTATCAATAATTTTCTCAGAGCATGCAATCTATCGTAAGTATATACAGTGTATGTATCTCGACGTTTGTAAACGATACCGAGAATAAAAGAAAAGCTTTATTTCACATACTGGAGCTAGTTTCAATTATGGCCAGTAACCAGTAACCATATTGGTTAAACATGGATAAAAGTATCAATAAAAATATCGAAGTAGTTCAGAGATTGATATATTCTACTGTTTATATTACATTTATTTATACAATTATTTACTCTTGTTTGTTCTCGAAAAGGGGCTCGTATTTCTGAAAATTGAATCTGCCGTTATGTCAACAGATTGATTACAATACCAAATAAAAACGAAATATTTTTCTACCTTCATGATTCTCACCTGTCAACGTCGAATTTTATGAAACATTTTATTTATACAATGAACCGAGGCCACTATATCTTCTATTCCATTTAAATTACTCGACCAATTTATTAGCATCATCTTTCCCAAGAACTGCTTTTATCGCAACGAATTCCTCTATCTCCTATAACTGCAGAAAAGTCGATCTAATTTGTAGCAAACTTGATTCTCCCATTCTCCTAAACCGAAACAGATACATCTGCAGCAAATTGGTTTATCGTTCGCAATATTTGCTGTCTTCCTAAATCGTGTTATGATATCGATATCATATCGACGTCTAGAAAGATCATTTCCACATGTACGATTTTAAATTGACAATTCATGGAACAACACTATCACATTAGAGGGAGATAACCACTGTGCCAATTCGAAAAGTAAGCTCGATCGTGCAATTTATTTTTTAGCGCAGTAATGTTTTTCTTATTGATATTTATCGATGCACTAAAAATAAATTCTTCGAAGAGTAGAATGAAATGAAATTATCAGAATATAGTAATTTTACGTAAAATTGTTTGTCGCTGAAAATGATTCGTACGAGAAAAGTTATTTTTTGGACTGGCAAGATTTTGGGAAATATAATGAACAAGTGGACTTCAAGTTTTGATAGTAGCTTCTAAGATGTATACCTATGCTATCTATCGTACGATCGTGAATTTTGAGGAAACTCAAAAATAAATTTGAGAATTCCATTTCTGGCATAAAGTTGTCCAGTTTTTCAACGTGTAATTAGAAGAAGTGAGACGATGAGACGATGGACAATATATGTATCTTAGAATATTCTTCCAAAATTTGACGCCAAACCCTGTATTAGATTCCTAGAAATCTTGGCAACAACAAAATAACTTCTTGTTTTATAGGGATCAAATTCGATGACAAATAACATCGATCAAAGTTAACATTTTTTTCTTTCATTTTTACTCTTCGCAGAATACATATTTCGTTAAATAACGTAAAAATACGTGATCGACTGAGAAATAAATTGTAAAGTTGAACTGAAGTTTCCGATCTAGCACAATGGTTGTCCACCTTAAGAAGCATAAAAAGAACGGTAAAAAGTTTGCGTCGCGAAAATTAGAATATCAGAAAGTTTATAGAAAGCTTCTGCATATTTATGGAATGCAGGCAGGGCATTATTTTCATTTATCAGAATTTTCATTTATCACCCTCGAAGGGGCAATACCAGCAACGGAATGTCGATATTAATATCGGGGGAAGCGAAGGGGCACAAGGAGACAGGATTCCTTCCTCCGCAAAGTACGAACTTACAGGAATGAAATTTCTTTGGACCCCGTTACGATTTCTTCAGACATTCGTCTTCATCTGTACAGAACACTTCAGAACTATAGGATTACCTTGGGTAATAGAGCTCGTCGGAAAAAGGATGAAAACTCGTGATAACCGTAGGTTTATAAATATATTGTTCTTGAGACACTTGCTTGAATCTTCAGAATGAAACAATTATTGTCACGTTTTGTGATACAGTGAAATTAGCAATTCCATATTACTGTATGTCTGTACGGTATGCTTGTCCACATACGATCTGAATATTCGTCGTATTTATATTTTTATAAGTACACCGAGACGTTTTAAATTAAAGCGGAGACTATTGGAAATCACTGCAAGTCAAAAAATCATTATATGGAATATGAATTTGTGATAGTTTAAAAGAGAAATTTCACGTAGAAGTGAATCTCAGTAGATGGTATTTGGAATGTAAATAAAAATAATCAGTAATAAGATATATTTGTTCTCCTTTTTTTATCTGTTGAGTCAGTTTGCAATAAGTGTAGCCTATGAATTAGTTTAGGAGTTAAAAACTTGAATACCTAAAAAATAATTACTTCACGAGGTGATGTATATTAAGAATTTTTTATTTCTTTTCACGAGTTCTACGACCTACTTAAGCCTGCACTTATAATTTCGAAGTCCCTTGTGAAACCTTCTTTGACTTACAATGTTATTAAAAGAAAGTTATTTAAAAAGTTAGTCCTTCTCAAAATTTTTATTATTTTATTTTGTTATTCGTTCAAAACAGATACTGGTTTACTAAAAAAAAATCACGTCTCTATGTTCAATGCTTAAAATATAATGTAGTTGCTGGAACTTTTGTTTAAAAGAATATATTGAGCTTGAGTTTGGTTTCGACATAGTTCAACAAGGCCTCGCAGAAATGGTTTTCATTGCCACTCAAGGTCACGGAGTATTTGCTAGATCTTCCACTTCCGGTGAACGGTCACGATTCTCCAAGGATTATCTTGAATCCTCGTGGGATTTCGCTCACTGACGGGGAATCTCGTGTTTTTGCTACGTCCTCGTTTATCTCTATGACTTCTCGCAAATATTTGAATCATGCTGTCACAAAGCTTCTCAGCCCCCAATGTTCAAGATTAGAACTTTGATCTGATTAGAACAAGATTCTTTTAATCAGGTGAAGATTCACTTCATTCCGTACGTCGAATTAGTAGAAAACTATATATCGCCCTTCCCTAACAGACTTTTTATTTATTTTTCATTTATGAATGCTGTGAATGCAAAAACTATCCAACTGAGTATACTGTAATTTGTCGAATTCATTTAAGATATGAATTTACATTAAAAAAATATTAAATTCTTATGTGTTCATGGTGTCAACAAATACCGTTAAAAAATTCCCATTAACATTTGTTATTTTTTAAACCATTTTTTAGGTATCTGTGGGCATTGTACATTGTACTCATGGATAGGATATAACCCAGATTGAAATAAGCTCTTCAGATGACGTTTATTCTTAGAATAAATTGGAACAGAATTGACGAATGCAGGAGTCATTAAATGAATGCCTAGAAGTCATGTGTAATCAAGCTATGAGTCATTAATTTACGGACGTTACACTTGTGGAGAATTAACTTCTCACTCTGTATTTACTCTGTGTAAAATATAGGCATATATAGAATATCTAGCAACTTGTAGTACAACCTGATACCCGATGATTCTGCATAAAAAATAAGTAGAGAATGTAGAATCATTTTTTATATTTGGAGCTTCAATTTGAAAAAATAGCGTTCGAAAGTGGCTGATCAAGAATTGGTACAATGTGACAGAAAATATAATACAACCGCGAATAATATGAATGAATGAAAATGAGTCAAAGTTATTGGGTAGCATTTTTTGGCAGCAAGGTTTGTTATCGAGAACGATTTTGAAAATTCGTTGGATAAATGTGGACCTGACTGAGAACGAGTTCCACCTTTAACACTGATTTTCTCGAAAAGAAGAGACCACTGAAGAAATCTTATTCCACAATTTTTACTCATTATTGTGTAGTCATTTCATTCACAGTTGTGGTATATTTAAAACGAAGCTTCGAATCCAGAAATATTGTTCTATATCCTTGACTTATTCTTTCAGGTAGTATCACCACGTTTCAGATTGTATCAAGAGTTACAGGGCATTCTGTATAAAAGAATAACAGAAAAGCCATGATATTTATATCCTGGGTATAAAAATGCTATCTGCCTTTACAACTTCAAATACATTTAATACAGTATTTTTATGGTTCCAGTAAAGAGCATACCTCTGTATGAGTGAAATATCACCTTCGTAAATGTTTCGTGTAATTATTTTCTAAAGGGTAGGAGGATTAAATACAGGTAATTAAATTCTCTTTAAAAAGCCGGTTCGTGTAGTTATGTACTATTATTCAGACTCCATTTTTGGTAATGTTCCCAATGATTAAATCATTTTGGAAGGAAATCCAAGCGGAGCAGTAAGCTCAAAATGGTTCCGCGAGGGAATTAACAAGGTTTTAAATACACAGAGCGAGAATTATACTTGTGATTCTCTTGCATGTAAAATAATGGGGTGGTGATAAACAGAGGGTACAGAAATTCTCTAATCCGTGAAATATATTAAATTAACTGGTTCTAATAAGAGTATTCCTCTTTCACGTGTGAGCAGAAACAAAATTGAAGAAACGATACAACTGGTGATATTTTTTACGATATTTAAAATAACTTTTTAGATCATTCTGAAGATACTACATTGCACATTTTTGTTCTCTGAATGTCACAGTAATTACGAACATAGGTATGAAAATCAGTTTTTAATGTTAGAAATTATTTCTTTCTTTTTGTCGAGTCTCCCTAATTAAGAGAAATTCAACCAATTTGTTTAGATTAGAATAGAAAAATGTGAACGCGTTTCTAGTAACATTAGTAACTGACGATTTGTTACACAGATTTCAATTACAACGTGCCATGGTTCATAATTGTGACTCATGAATTACATTTGTGAGTCATGATGAAAAAGTGTAGAAAGTGGAAGATAATTCGTAATGCAACTGGAGAGTAGGCTTCTTCGTGCAAAATCAAAATAATAAATAAATGAAAACGCAAATAGAAATAGCGACGTATAAATATAAATTGTTTCACGATTTCCACTTAATTTTACAGAAAAGACCACCATTTCTACAGTAAGAAGCGTTAAAAATATTGATCTTTTCAAGAAATTTCAGATTCCTTTCAATTGCAACAAAAAATAACTTATAAGTCATAATAGAATGAAACTAAAAAAGAAGACCACAATTCCCCCACAAATTTAATAATAATTCTTTGCTGCTAAATTGTTAAGTATAAAAATATCTGTAAGCTCCCACAGCTAAGTGCTTTAACTTTCTCCGAAATTATCGCGCGTCAATATCGTTGAACGCCGAGCTCCCACGGCTCGATTTCGCTCTCGGGGCAGGATCGGCGGGCGAAGATCGCGACGTTTCACCCCCACAGGCTAAAGCAAACACATTTTCGTGGTGTTTGGCAAGGAGAGAGCAAGATGCTGTCGATTTTGACAGGATGTGTGCAGACAGTCTGCGTCCCGCCAAGATTTGTAACGCAAGGAAAGAAACGCGATGAAATTCCTTCCCGCGACTACCAAAAACGCTTTCCCGGATATATCGGTGTTTATAAAGAGATTAGTGACCAGCAGACTTCTAAAGAAAATAAAAAATAAAAAATCTAACCATTTAATTACCACCAACCGTATATGGCTGACAATTGTAAACGTTTGTGGAACAACTTTTGTCATAGGTACCTATGTCTGACAAAGTTAGTTTTATAAAATTTTGTTTCATTTCTAATGAGTCGCGGATTACAATTTTTATAATTTTGGCACTTTTCGTTTAATTCATGGGGACTTACAGAATATTCTGAACATGTGTTGTAAAATCGCACGTGTTGCATGTATGCTACGTAAAAATGGTAAAAATCGTCATTGCATTATAAATATTTCGTGAAGAATAAAGATAATACGATAACACGAGGTCACTTACATAGTTCTTTCGAGGCGAGTCTTTCAGAATATTGTGAAAAAATTGTTAGGAGTTGTTATCTTTAAAATCAATACATATGGGCTCAGAATAAAAGTATAGTTTTTGTCCTTATGGTTTTTTGATAGACGATAAATAGGTAACTGTTTCTTGAAGTGATAGGTTAGATAAGCTGAGGTATATAAAGAGGCTTCGAGAAATTGTTTTTATTGTGTTTAATTAAATGCCAAAAGATTTTTTTATAACAAGTAAATTTAGTTAGTTTTATATTGTATCAATAGAAGATAAACAGAACTTTGCATCGTAAGTTCTATAAGTTACATACATTAATAATTATATTCATTTCGTTATATAAGGTATAAATGAAGTCGTGATCGAATTACAAATACTGTAATTTCTCTATAAAATATTAATCAAGTCTGTGACCTATGATTCAACGCAGGTATTAACTGGACAATATTGTCTATTCTTCGAAATTCAATGGACTTTTAATTTGTCCTAAACGTATCCTACAGATCATACATATAAATCAAACGAAACCCTAGGAGTTGTCACGCAATGTAATTCGTACCTATATTAAGAAAAGAATCCAAAGTTGGGCACAGTGTTTCATTTTACAATTACAGCTGTCCTAAACTTAACTTTCAATTCACTTTTGTCGAAGTGGAAAAAGGTCAATCGACTCAATCTGTCAAACAATCTACCATTTAAAAATCTAAACGCTGCTGAAAGTTCCCGATTCGTGACCTGGCGATACTCACAATCGGTCACCGCTTCTTTGAAGCAATTTTCACGCCTTTAATCGAAGCGCGGATTGCTTCGGCTTCGAAGTTTGGCCTGATAGCGTTTCAGTGCTTGGCCAATCGGCAAGTTGACTCCTCGATTTGTAAGGACATTTTGTCCTGTCATCATAGTCTAACTTAACATTTTGTCCTGTCATCATAGTCTAACTTAACAATGTTCAAACGCTTTCACGGCGTCGTTATGGTTTCCCAAGGAGTAGATTTACCAGAAAATAATTGAAAAAAAAAACATATTTGGTACTCACGATATCGAAGTCGAGGTTCTCAGCTATCCAGTCGCGGCCCTGCTTGAATTCGTCGTGAAGACCCATGATGTACAGGGTGTCGAGGCCGTCGACGATGGTTGCACCCATGTTGGCAGCACCGAAGATCGTCGCGCTGTGGCCCCTCTTCGAGATCGGCCGCAGCTCGTTCTTTCCCCACGCGTACCTCACATAATTGTCCCAACCATGCTTCATCATCTGTATCAACAAAACGTGAAACGTTTGATCAAATGGCCTGAATGAATATTTGGAAGCTGACAATTTTATAGTAACACATTCGTTGCAGATTTCAGTTATAAGGGGGGATTGTAGGTGCGTTTTGGGACTCAGTTTTTTCGTAAAAAGATAAAAGTATACATCACCACCATTGTCACAGTGCAAGAACTATTAAAAAATATCGAGAAGTTTGGAAGTTATCCGTTAGGGTGAACACTACCGCTTTGTTACACCAGCACAACATTTTGAAATTAGAATTTGATTTGACCATAAAGTTTATTGCAGGGAGGTGTAACCGAGATATTACTTAGAAATAAATCTGTGAGTCGAGTCACATAATTCGCGCGTGCTCAAAAAGGTCCCAAATTATTGTTAAATATTCATAAATCTCTGCTGCGAGAGACATTGAGAGTCTTCGAGCTAATCCGAAGGAACTAGCAATCGCGTAATAATTTTTCTATTAATCAGGCTTTTGGTAGCCAGTTAGTTGACTTCTAACAGTAACAGGTTCAGAATCAAACTCTGGGCACTGAAGCAATTAGGCTTTCAGGCAATCGTGTAACTCGGTTACTAACATAGTCAATTAAATAGTTTAGGGCCAATTAGGCTCTATATATTTCGCGTGAGAAATCCAGTCAAACTGGTAATCATGATCATTGTATACATACAATAATTGCTATTAACTAGTGCATTAAAATTCTTTGAATATTGTAGTCCATGCAATAGATAAAGCCATTTTGTGTAATTATCAACATTGCGATCACAAGAGATTGCGTTCTGCCTTAATCCTTTGAATTTAATCCTAAGAAGAATAACCCTCTGTTAGGATATAACATCTTCATGGTGTTATATCTTTAATAATTCGATTATCTGAAGAACGAAGACACTATAGAATTAATTTTCCCCAATTGTTGTTTGCATTTAAATCCTACCCTCAATTTCAAAATGGGAAAAATGAGGACAGTGTTCACCACATAAGATAAAAAGTATATTGTAGGACGAAACTGAAGAGAGTGAGCACAAGACTGAAAGAATACGAGTGGTGTTCAATACTAAGTAATATACTATGTCCAATCAGACAGAAGACAAAATTTCACGAGAAAAGGATCCTAAATGTTTCTAGAGAATATAGAGGAATAACGGGAATAATGAGAGACCCTATATAATTGCAATTTATAGTACGGAGATTTGTCATCTTTGCGAGGGAAACAATAAGCCAAGGCCCGAAGAAGGGAGAGATGCAAAAAATGGGGATACCGCCAGAAATCGGAATCATCCCCTTTCGAAATGATCGATTCTATTTATTTCGGTGGCTGCGATTTACTGTATACATTGTTACACACCAAATAAACTTAACAAGCGCGCGCGAACGGGATAAGAGCTTATGACTCACCCTTTATATAATTGTTAACGTTGTAACGTAACAGGACGGTGCACTGTATAGCGACGTGGCTCCATTAGAGGCTGCACCGTGCACGATGTACGTGTTCACGTCGATAATTACGCCGCGAGATGAGTTTCCGAGTAAAGACACAGGAAAAACTAACGTGCGGCTAGCCGAGGATCCCTGAAACTCCCCAGGGAGATACACTTCAGCCGTGTTACCCGTCATTTATCCCTTCTTCCCCTCGAACCTCTTCTTCCTAGCGGTTTCTTGCGATACCAGGCGAGGCGCTTCTTTCTTCGAAATGAAATGAATTTTGCCTCGCCAAAGATTACCAGGAAGTATGTTCACTTCACTGGGCTCGAGCCACAGTTTCGGAAAACGAGGATTCCCCGTTCGTTTTCTTCACGAGAAAACTCCTAATTCGAAGTTCGAAATGGTATCTCGTCAGCTGTGTAGGGTTTAATGCTGCTTTCGAAGGTTTTCTATTTTTATGTTGGAGGTCAGTTTAGAATGGAGAAGTTGTTAGGGGTGGCCGCATACAGAGTTTTATAGAAATTTTCTGGTAAATTCAGTCACTCGGGTAACAATTTTCTAATTCTTTTGAAAATATTAGGAATCTCTTTGGTTACTTAATTCTGTTCCAGTTACTTTCAGTATGTGTTTAATACGTTGTTCGATTAAATCTATTTTATATTTTGTGCGTATTTTATACTTTGTAAATTCTTGCGCTGTTATTAAATATGCAATTAAATGTACAGAATTCGAGCAGACTGTTAAATCGAATTTGTCAGATGCAGCGGAATTGCCACCGAGATTTTGAGGATTTTTATTCGCATGACTTTCAATAGTCATTGTTTTACTGAAACTATGAAAAGTGCAGAATTGTTAACCAACCTGACAAAACGATTCAAGAATACTCCCTAGTGGCCTATTACAAAACTGTTGATGATTGCAATTCTGATAAAATATTATATTACAGTATCGCTAACAAGTACACAATCAAGATAGTACAAACAGCAACGACTGCTATTTCATTCAAGCTTACGCCTGCTAAAAGATTTTCAAAATAACATTACTTAATATTCTCATATCCTCCCCTCCCGAATCTTTTTTGGCGATCAAGAAACAAACAATATACGGTTCATATATATTCATAACTCCTGCCAAAAGATTCATCAAACGTGTCAGCGCGGTCTGGAAATAATGGACGGAACCTCAGGCTGGGACAGCACCGCGAATTGTATGGAGAAAAACGAATATATTAGCCTGGCTGGCTGTTCGGTGACCATTATTCCCGTTCCCTTTGATTTTTCGAGCCATTTGCTGGACTGTTCTGCCAGTTCGTGGTCGCTTCGTCACGTTTTTATGGCGGAATAATTCAGGGACAATATAATATCTGTGGGCCCTGGCTGGTGGCACAGACAGACGTGAGTCCTCCACTGCGAGTCTGCGGTGATCGTGGAAAAAAAGCAATAAATGGGGAAAAACGGCTGAAGTGAGAAAGAGGGATAGAGAGAGGGCGGAGGGATGACAGTGCGTGAAATTTTTTTGACATTATGGAATCCACGAGGGGCGAGATTACACGCGGAATGAGATTTCTCGTGAAATTTCTGAAACCCAGTATTGCTCGCTCCTTTTTTTTTCGCGAAATGCATTGGGGGAAAGTATAGTAGAATAGTAGATATATTAATTATTGCACATAGAAACCTCATATTGGATTGTAGAAATAAATGTTTCCTTCCATTTTCATGTGTATGCATGTATAGAATATTATTGTTTTTGGAATACTAAGATACTGGATTTTGGAATACTTAAAAATTTCTCATTGTAATTTTTATTTCTCAGCTTAAGTGATTAATGGCAAACTATTATTTACCTAATTTTTCAAGTTTCAAATTTGAGATAACTTGTATGCAATTAAATAACTGTAGTATATTTGAGAATCTTAATTCAGAACAGGACGTTTAGTACGAGCTAAAATGTTAAACATTTTCCCTGGGACCAAAAATAAATATTCGAATGTTTATCTTGTTATTACCACTTTTCAAATTGTCAGTAAACGTAGTTTTTCTCGGTACACTGAACTATTTACTGAGATTTTACTGGCCTCTTCTATTACCTGCTGTTTCAGACACGTGACATCAGACTTCTCGTGCGTTAAAAATTACACCAAGAAAAAGGACGACGGCGTTGATTTCGAACAGTCACACGCCAAGATTTTCACCGTTGTCATCTTGTCAGAAGTGGCTATCACGAAGCCGTTTCGTCACTCCTTAGCCTTTTTCAAACGTTTCACGGAACAAATTAGAACTGATTGCGAGAATTAGGTCGAGAGGGGTTGATCGTGGTAGCGTATGCTGCTACTGACGAGCAATTTTCTGCATCGCCGCTCCGTTTTCTGAGCTGACACGGAACATCTTTATCATGGAGTTACGCTTTTCTGAGGAATATTCTGCGACAGCAGGGTGTGAATATAGTATTCATCTGAAAGGTGTGATAATTTATAAAATTATTATGTAACATAAATATGACAAGATATTATCATTTTTATTAATTGGATTTATTACTCTGCACTGTATCCAAAGTATATACCTACCATATACAAATAATTGTTAATGTTTGCATAAAAGTAATGTCCTTTTTTTGGAAAAGCGATATAAAATTGGATCGTTCGTGATTACCATTATATTGAAGATTTAATATAATGTTTTCAATTTCAGTAAAAAATTTCACGACAGTTTGTTTTATATGAAATATAATATCAAGTCACCTTGGACGAGAAAAATTACAGTTGAGTTGAAAATTTTAAAACTAAAATTGTGGTAGGTATGCGTAATTTTTAGTGTATGACTAATTTTAAGAAAGTATTATGGTACTTTATACATTAATGGAAGAAAGTGGTGTATGAAGTAGAAGCCTGTTAATTTATATTGTTTTTTTTTTTAATTATAGGGATAGCTAATTATGTATTGAATTAATTATGCAAATAATTAATACTGTAATAAGAGATTTTGTAACGCAAATGAATGTAATAATTGATTGAAACATTTGATACGTTATTGGATATGGCATTCAAAAACAACGCGAAGGTATTCGCGTACCTAATTTGATTGCAATTCTAGTTTTGAAATACTTTTTCTGGAATTTTTTGCTATGAAATGAATCAAAGTACACAAACTTCGTTCTGTTCTTCTGTGACTGTGCACTTCCCTCCTTGGTCGGAATAGCGAAAAAAAAATAGTAAAAGTCGCTTTTTCAACTTTTTTATCTGAACCTGTAATGAAAATTTAAAAGTATAAGGTCGAAAATCGCTGATCTCCGGAAGCATGCGATTTTCGACCTTATTCTGCGATCTTTAAGCGTTTATTGCTCAGAGCAACGTTAACCAATTTTGATAAAATTTTAGACATGTATACAACTTACTTAAATCTACGAACGAGATTTTTGAACTTTCATTACAGGCTCACAAAAAAGTTTAAAAACGACTTTTACTATCTTTTTGCTATTCCGGCCAATTGCATTTTTTAAAACGGCGAAACACGTTACATAGCAAACTAATCCTTCTAGCTTCTAAAAAAAGTCCTATCGTTTGGATTAATTCTAAAAAATTTATGCGACTTTAAAAAGTGCCCAAATATTTTCATGACCAACTGCATATAGTATCTGATGACCGAATACCCAAAGAATTCCTATCCTTTCCTACCTCTCCTTAAACCAGGGTCGTTTTTGTCAAATGGATACTATTTCATCAAAACTATCTCGTGCGAAAAAGTCCTTAACATTACCACAAATTACTAACACTTGTTCACAACAAATGTTAAGCTGACACCATCTACCGCCCAGTAGCCAAATCCTAAAATTCGAAGTCGAATAATATAACAAAATACTTTTGTTTATCAACTTGCCCCTGCTCGCAAAATTCGTAGATATTTTCGTTTCAAATTGAAGCATGCAGTCACAGGCAGAAAGCACACACATCTCCTTAATCCCACGACAGAAAGCATCTCCCAAGCTTCTCTCGTCCTTGTTTTCGCGAAGATTGCTTGCGCTCTCCCATCGAGAGGCAAGCAACGTGAAGTCGAAGACGCATAATCTTGCGGGCAAGCAGGGAGGATAAAACAAAGGGGGAGCAATCCCACGATGCCTGGTAGCCAAGGAAGGGAGCGACGTTGCAGAAAATTACAGAAGGCAGCCATCGTGGCGGCCGGTAGCTCGAATCGCGACGATCGACCCTTTTTGTCGTTATCCACGTAATCGCGGCTAATTTGTTCTGCAGCGACCACAGGGAACGCAGGCTGGAAGGGCCAGCTCTTGGCTGGTAATCTGGTTAACATCCGTGTTAGGATTAAACCATTAGCCTGGCGGGAAAGGATACGGAAGGACGAACAACTACGGAGCCAGTGCTCGTGTACGACGTGCGGTCTTGTCCGATTATGCTCCCTCCGTTACGCTGTTCTCTCCAGCGACACTTGGCCCGCCTCTTCAACGCTGGTTCGAGAGCTGAAGGTTTCGAGGAACGCGTCGATGATACGGCCGAATGTTTCAGAGCGTCGGGAAAGGCGCGTATGTACCTGCTCGGAATTTTTTACGGGATTATGGCAGTTTCTGCAGAATTTGACAGGTATTTGACAGACCCCTATGGTGTGATGAAATATCGAAAACAGGTATGTACAGTGGGTGGCCAAATTATTATAATCAAACAAAAAGGTTCGAGAGTTTGTAAATTTAAGCGATGGAATAAAATAGATGTCTCGTTTTTAATCTTATAATATTATTTTTTAATATTAGTATATGTATTTAGGAATGCAAATTAAATATATTTAGGTATATAGGTTTAAGACTATATTCTACAAGAAATACAATTATTTGATATTTGGTGACTCCGCCTTTAGCTTTTTCTGTGGCTGCTTCCTGCAGTTTTGGAATATTCTGCCACACTCTGATGATATTCCCTATTATTTTTGTGTTATTTGTAATAATCTGATCCCCGCCCTTTTAAAAACAAACGAGATTTGTATTTTGAAAAATTAATCACAATGTTGCAGCTAATCAATAAATGAAAAAACAATAACATTCTTGCATTGTTACTTTAATTACAACCAAGACTTTCACAGATTTTTACGAAAATATTTTGAGTATAATAATGTGGTCATCCTCTGTACATATTCTTCATTGAAATGAATGTGAAGAATCCAGGGAGTATGGACATTCGACCAATTTTTGGGAGTAATGATGCGTTTAGTTTTTGAAGTATTTTTGTAAAGTGAGATGCAAGTAGCGTCTGCATGATATAGGAGGGGTTTAGGTAATATAATGAACGAGCCATTTGTTCATTGAGGCATTGAGAGCAAAAATAGATCTAGCCCACATTGAAAAAATATACTATTTTTTCATTTTATAATTAGTACAGCCTGTTGTATTCAGTAATTTTTGTTTAAAATGGTGAGAGTTATCCGAATTGTTCAGTGTGATGATGAAGAAAGTTTTAAAAACTTATACGATGTATTAAAATTTAAATTAGAATGAATGGTTATTTTGAAGAGCAAACTGTTTGAGAAGAAGATCTGGTATAAAAGTATCAATGATGGCAGTTATTCATACAGAGCTGTTTTTATATAGGTACATAATTGACAGAATACATAATATTTATAACACAATTATAAATATGGAGATCATTTAAAAATTACGTTTCTTGTATTTGAGGCAAACGTTTTCAGAAGAATTCTTCTTTGTACCTACTGAGGAATTATTTTATTGCTTTTTCCAAAACCCAAAGTACACTTGAAACCAAATATATATAGGTATATAGATTGTTTCAAATGTATTCACGGGAAGGAAAATGTAGGAGCATAGCGGCCTACATCTCGCTTCATTTTAATTCATTCGTCGCAACGATTCGTGCTTCGAAGTTTCAAGAGTGCGTAACCCCCTAAAAATAGCTTGCTTCGTATCCTCGTTTTCATAAATGGAATTAGCATAGATTTCTCAGAGCCTAACGCTTGCGCGGTTAATTTGATCGAAGCAAAATCACATTACTGTCTTCCTTAGGTAGAAATGACATTAGAAAAATCGAATAGATCGAGGTTTATTGTATGTAATTAGCCTCTAAAGCTAATTTTCTAGAACAAATACGGAACTGTCATTTAAGTGATCAAATTTACTCAATTAAAATTGAATCAAATAATAGCACAATTTCTTTGTATAACACTAATATTACATAATTTAGTTCATCGACGTTATGTTCGAAAATTAATGTCCAAAGAAAATAATTTAAAACCACAAAATTCATTTAATGAGAAGTGGATTAAATTCCTTTTTTATGAAGGAGCGATATTGCATAATTGAGTGCATTAATGTTTGAAGATTAGGGAGCTACTTAGTTTCAAGCGGATACTGTGCAAAGTCGAAAAGAAACTTTCATGTCGGGAATATCAGAACTTTCAAACAATTTGCTTTGAAACGTGTATCGATTTTAATAAAGCTAGCTCGCATTACCGCATAAACTTCCTTTTTCAAAAGCTATATGGAGTAAGAAAACAGTTTCCTAAAACGGTACAAACGTCCCACACGATTTCCATGCAATTCAGCAAATTAATCAAATAAACCGATATCACACAACCGAGAATATCAACTTTCACAATTGAAAATTAATGGTAACCAATGCGGCTGCTCAAACGAAAGCGAGCTCCGCGGCGTGGATTCTGTGAGACGGGGGTTGACTAAATAAATTGAAAATTTGTCAGGAGATCTAATATCGAAGCATTACTGCCGATTAATTGGCAACCGAAGTCCTCCGTAAGGGCTCTTTCATTTCCCACTCCCTCCTCTATTTATCCTAGAAGCCTTATTATTGCGCGTTTAATTTGCAGATACCAAGGCGGACGGCGGCATATCAGATTCCATGATCGTGTATAGTAGAAGTTGCAATGAATTTGGCGAATATAGTGTAGAACGATTTCCTCGCAGTGTACAAACCTTCAATCGCGTTGCGCGTGTTTCCATTGATAAGCAATAAAACGGTAGGTACCGAGAACCATGAAGCTTGAAAAATATGAGCAGAAACGGCCTCACCAGTCGATTGAGCAATGCACGCCGAATAAATAAAAGGAAAAAATAGGTCGAGCCACTTCGATGAGCTCGCAAGCAGGTGCATCGGGAATCAGCCACCGTGTGATTCGATCTCGCAGGGATTCAATTGATGAAAACTGATTTCGGCAAATAGGTGGAACCGACCATCCCTGTCTCGACGTTTTTAAATTCTTTCAATGAAGTTTGATGTTAGGTATGTTTTTTTTTGCGATCCTTTTTATGCCTAGTATGATAGGAAGATAATGTTAAGTTGGTGGGGTATAGTCGTTTATATCCTCTGTGACATGTAAATGAATGTTTTAAAAATTTTACTTCTTGGAAAACTGACTTCAAGTTATATCAAATTGAATTTTACATAATTTGATTGTAGACTGATGAAAGTAACGTGTGAAAGTATGGCATCCCGAATATTTTCGAAACAGTAGCCGCTAGTTAAAAACGTGTCTTTTGTAAAAAAAAAACGGTTTAAGGGATCATATACGTTTCTCAGCGCTAAATCGTGGTCAATGTTTGCGAATGATTCAGGGATAAACTATTAATCCGATTGGTTTAATTCTTTTTGTGTTTTATAGGTATATGTTTATATACCTATGGCCATTTTTTGAAAAAAAAAAATTGCGGAAAGGGTGACACTTTGAAGAAAGGGGTCGTGATTTTCGCTATGAAAGTCGAACGTTTTTGCTTGTTATTAAAAAATGGTTCAATTTAATTGAAAAAGCTCGACGTCAGCCGATGACGAATCTTATGCAGAATATGTGTGTAAATAATGAAATTAATCGGATGAACGGTGAGGCAGTTATCATGCCCACCGTCTTGGAAAATAATGTTTCGAGAAAAACCCATATTTTTAAAAATTTTCCAATTCTCATACCTGTTTTATAATCTATAAACGTATACCTATAAAACACAAAAAGAATTAAACCAATCGGACTAATAGCTTATCCCTGAATTACTCCCAAACATTGACCACGTTTTAAAAATTACGGTCCTGATAATTGCGTGACAATAAGTTAGACTTGTCTCCACTCGACTAACATTTAGATACATATATTAACCCCTTGCCATACATTGACGAGTCCCACTAGTGGTGAAAATTTTGGACCAAGCATGATTATCACGAGTCTGACTCGTCGCTTTAAATTTGGGCAAAACATGAACGTTCTGTTCATGAACGCGAAAGATTCCTGTTTACAAAGTATTCGATTATGTCGTCCCAAACCAGTTTGGCTAGGATTTTCTCCTGCTAATTGGTACGGCAAGGGGTTAACATACATCAAACTATCTACACTCATTACAATACTAGATCGTACACGTGTGGAGTAAGTAGCAAGAAAATAATTAAATTTCTCGTTAATCGATTGGCAGAGTAAAATACAATTCCATCCAATTAATATTGAATCACTAAATAGTTACCTTTCCACTACTATTCGGCTAAATAATAGCCAGCTAGATTAATCAAAACAATGTTTCCAATAAAAAAAACACTCACGAATGGCTCTTCTTTTAAAAAAAGAGTAATCGTTCTCCCAAAAATAAACCTCGCGTTAGGTGGAACGATCAGCTGAGTACGCAGAATAAACATTCAAGGGGGCAAGCTGAAAAATATCCAGTATCGAACGGTGAATGCTCAAACCGCTGGCCCACGGCAGTATCTACGCCATATATTGGTTGTGGACATGAACGCCCGGTTGCACGCAAAGTAACAAGGAAACTCGATCCAAACTGGTGCGACCACCTATCCCCGATACGTAAAGCTTTACTTAACCGTCTCAACTTTATTCCCTCTCTTTATTTCCCGCGGTTTTCAATTTACGTTATTCATTCCCCTCCTGGCCATTCCACGATCCCAACGTCCCACAGTGATTTCACGAAACCTTTCACTCTCTGCTGTCCCTTTATCGTTCTTTTGACCTGCCCTGCCCACCGCCGAAATAAGACAGATACACCCTCTTCTCTGGGAAAAGCTTTCTCGGGCCACAGTGGGAGAGACAATAAGATATTTGGAGAAAAAAAAGAAACGAGAATTGTTGGACCATCTTATAAGTAATTTCATTTTATCGGTGTCGTCGAATAAAGCAAGTCGTTTTTATTAACAAGTTTTGTGAGATTATGGAGTTTTAGATTTTTTGTCGGACCTTAAAAGAGGATACAAAAATTGGAGTGAAATGTCTAATTGAAGAAGAATAGTAGTGGAATGAAAACCCGTGTTATTTCAAGAGTGCACTTCTTCATTCGATAAAAGTTTCATTCCATAAGAATATCACGGGTCAACGGTGACAGGAAACGTGTTAATGGTTATTCAATTATCTATTTACCGTCACGAAGATTCACTTGCCAATCTTAAAAAACGTAGAAAAGTACAAACTCAAGAAATATGGAACAGTTTGCACGATAACCATCTTTATAAAACATTTAATAACGAAGCTCCAGAGAACCAGACAAGCTGTCACGGTCCTAATTATCGCCATATACCCCTCCATTTATTAAACTTCCAAAATTCGTCACTGTTTTACGTATTCTCAAAATTCTTCAAGCAGGCACTCATTCACACACGAGTCGTTAATTGTGAAAATGGTACTTAAGTATAAGTCATTACTTAAGAATTTAAATATATTGTTGCACGCTAATGCGCTTGCTTTACGTCTTCAAAATCATAGACATATACAACTGTATTGTGTGCTCATTTTTATAAGTATCGCTTGTGTAAAAAGTCTTTATTAATAGCAGTTATTAATAGCAGCTTTATTAATAGTCTCTATAAAAAGCTCACACTATTCATAAAATGACCAACAGTCATGTTGCAATTTCAACACCCTCTACCCATGCCCTCGTTTTCACTTTCATTTCCTTTCGCTCTTATATGTCTCTTCTTTTAGTTCCATATCCCCGCTCAGTTTCCATATTCATTCTCCCCTATTCGGCACCAGATTTCGGTGTATCGGCAATACTTTCCCGGCCCGGTCCATTCTGCCCAAAGATCGAGATCGCAAAACCATTTAAAGAGTGGCTGTTCCCCACGTAAAAGGCTCAGACGGTTTATGATCCGCCTGCCGCTGAGATATTGCGCGCGCTACCCCCTCGCTGGCTCTATTAAATTTCGCAGGCACGCAGAAGAATGCCGAGTCCCCCTCCCGATTCCAGACATTCTTCTCGCGGTTTATGCGTTTCCGATACAAGGGTTATGAAAAATTCGTCTCGAATTAGTTTCGACAATATAAAGTGCCCCGAGGAAGAGACTGTTCGGAACGCAGGGTTGGAGGCAAGCAGTTTCAGAATGTGAGTTTCTAGCGTTTCGGGAAGCGATGGTTGGACACTACGGTTACTTTCTAAGTATCCGACGATGCTTTCGCCATTCGTAACGAACAGAAGGCACGCGTCAATTTGTAGTTAAATAGCTGTTCCTACGTATTAAAGAATTATTGCAAAAATTTTGAGAGCTGCTTCAACTTTAACAATAAATATTCCTCGAGTTTCATTTCTGCGCTTCTGTTGTAGGAAACGAACCGAATAACTTGGAAGATCGCTTCCCTTGTTTCTGAAAATGAAAACGGCAGTTGTTTCCCTTGCTGAAAACTTCTTATCGTCTTAGTGGAGATTTCCGTTATAAATATCGCGATGATTCTTTGGAAAATTACGGGACAGTGGGAAAATATCGGAAAAACTTTTGTAAATATTATACCTACAAGATTAACTGAAGGCAGAACGAAGGTAAATAGCAACGAATAAAACATATTACCGTGAAATTGTTAAAAGAACAGAACTCTTCTAACATCCCATAATCCAGCTTCATTCCACTCACAATCAGCGAGACACGTAATTCCTCAAGCACGGTTTAATCGTGAAACCACTGTTAACCAAAAGCCGTAACAGAAGATAAACCTCTGCTCAAAGATTTAAGCAAGACAAATCTCTGCTGAAAGGTTTAAACACCGAACAGAGGCAACGCCAAGCGACCGAGGATCACGAGCAGAAAACCCCAGCATCGCTCGTAAGGGAGGAAAAACCAAGGGGGAATATTTAAATTAATTCTTGGAACCAATTTAACTTTCATCCTTGCAAAGAGCAGCGGACCACATCCGCGAAAGGAGAAGCACCGTTTGCATCCTGGAAAAATTCGATCGTCGTCCCAGCTACTGCCAATTTTTCTTACCCGTTCACCGTAAAATTACGTTCAGCTCGCTTTTACCCCCGAGGGGGGAGGCACCGACGTGCCCGTACAAAATACACGTGCACGCTGCACGGCTCCTCCGTCGCGTCGTCCCGAAGGATCGGCGGGGGCGTCGAAGCGGGAACTCATCTTCACGGCAGGACGAGCCCAATTATAGCGTCAGCTCGTTAATGGATATCATTAAGCGTCGAGGAGTAACGGAGTCGCGATTGCCTTTTTCCCCCGTGGATTTTTCCGATCAAGGAAACGTTGCTTCTATCGCCAAGAATAACCCGAAAATGATGAATTTTATTGGAGTTGCTAGGAGAACAGTGGAGTCATCAGTCGTTAAACGGGAGCGGTTATCTCCTTTCTCTTTTCCTTCACGTAAGAAACCGGGGAGAGACGAGGAACTCAAGCTTTTTTTATAGAATTGTCAACTGGAAGAATGTACATTTCGGTCCCGTAAGATTATAATGACTAAGTAGAGCTGTTCAAGTCGGTGAAACTCAGGTCAAATCATTCGAACCATGCCAGGTACTCGAATGTCGGAGTAGCTAAATTATGCAAGCAAGCTCAAACAAATTCGATCTTTTCGAATGACTTGAGCAGTTTGAACGTTTTAACCAACGTTTACTTTACACTCAAACTAGTCGAATTGAAATAATGACTTCGAAGTTTTTATAAAAATCGCTGTACGTGAGCGGTTAATATTCAAAGATTTGTTTATGCACATTATTGCCAATGTTTCTAGCCTGGCTCGGTGGTATCCAACCCTTGTCAAACTCGGTTCAAGCAGCGCAGAACATCGCCTCACAGCAAGGTGAACGCATTCAGGCTGGCCACGCGGAACGTGAGAGCGGCAACACCATGGGAACGCGACATAAGAGCGAGACACGGAATTCCACGCGTCTTACAATAGACGCCTGACAATACATGCAAGCAACACCTCGAAGGTGTACAACCAGGCACTTAGGTATGTACCTGCTTGTTGGCCAGATTGACTGCGATAAGTAGATATATATCGCCCTGAGAAGGAAAGAGACGGCGTAAGCCAAAAGACGAGAAGACCGGAATTCTACACCGACGGCGACGCTCGTGGGGTATACGATAATTATGCCTTTGTTTATTGTCGTGGGTTGAGTCGCGCATTGTGCCCCTTCAGGCTAATAGCGTGAATTATTCTTTGCCGGGAGGCCGACATCCCCGGCCTCCTAGCGCGGATCTTATTCTCTGATCCGTGAATGAACGCTGGCCTCGAAAGGGTTGCGCCAATCTCTGTCTCTTCCTCGACGTTTTCCTCTTCGTCACCCGGCCAGTGTACTGGGTGTTCGGCTGCGAATTTTGGAGCATCGAATTTGTGGGAATATGGGAAATGGCTTATTGTCCTTGATTTTATGCTGGGGTGTGTTAATTGTCGGAGGGATAGTTAAAACAGATTATATTGCTTTATTCTTATTTAGTTCTTTGTGAATAATTTTTATTGTTTTTTTTATTTTAGATGTTTTTAAGTGTTTTCTTTGATGAGATAATATCAGCTGCGTCCTGTGATGAGGGGCACTCTAATTTTAAGTAAGACGAGTGTTTTGCATGCCAGCAAATATCTCCTGAAACTGAAGTTTCACGATTTTTTAGACTGAATATTTTTGTAAGAAATCACGTATTATCTAAAATCGTAGGTGCAGATATGTATGGACATTACTGAACATACACTTGAATTAAAACTTCTTTAAGAAATTTGTATGAATTTTTCGTGAAGAGATCGCTGTAATCCATAGGGTAAATCCGGGAGACGCGGCCGAGCTGGCGAGTTGGTCGAGTCGCTATATTCAAACTCTACATCTGTGTATATGTAAAAGTGTGTTAAGGTTCAGAACAATTAATTCTCTAGGAATCAACTGTTTCGACCAACTCTCCAGCTCGGCCTCGTCTCCCGGATTTAGCCTACATTGGAATTGAGTTTTTCTAATATTTAATGCTGTAACAGTATATTTCTGAATATTTCTCCAATACTCTATTGTTAATTTATAAAACAATTCGTACGCTGACTGTTGACTTCGTACGATGAATTCCATAGATGGCTGTTTAAGTAAAACTAATTTAAAAAATACATTATTGTACATTGATTGCTCATAAGACTGACATCATCTCAAGTATTTAGAACACCAAATAATTAACATGATGAAAAAAAGCACTTCTTTATTCAAGTAAATCGTAGAGAATCTTACCCAATATTTTTCGAATTTCTTATAAACTACATTCGATATAAGGAGTGAGGATATAAGTGCAAATCTCGACATATATAAATATAATTGCGTATAATTATATAATATACTATAATACATCATTTGTGATATAATCCAGTTGCACATATAATTATATTATATCACACATTTTATAATTATATATGTAAGTATAAATTATATCGTCACACCCGGTATCCGACGTAGCACCCAAGGCATTCGTAACATAAATTATATTCTCCCACCCTATACACTCAAATGGATTAGATCCCTGTGAACAAACTACAAGGCATACTTTTCATGGTCCAGTGGGATTCACTGAATTTCTCATTAGCCAGTGGTCCAAGATTTACCGAACACCCTGTATTCGTCCTTCACCCCCTGTGTCCGTCCCTTTCGCCGTCTACCATTTCTCCCTTAACTAGCGTCTCATTAAAAGGAATCGTTTCCATTGTGCCAGACCCGTTCGCCGACGGACAATGCGACTTTGTCGGAAGGTGCATTCGTTCGAACATCATCGAGCTCCTTCAGCTCCTTCCACCGTGGATCCCAGGCCGGAAATGATGACCAGAGTCGAAGAAAATCCTCCTTCCAGCTGTACACGCTGCACAGATGTGCGTAGTAATCTGCGCGTTACTGTAATGTATCTTCTAATCCACGCTATCATCGTATGATAAACATTCTCCTAATTAGAAATTAATATTCTCAACTATAATTGCAATGCTCTTGATTTTAATTTAATCAATTTTGATACTTTATTACGCAAAAATGTTATTCAAATTTATTTGTTCAAGGAGAAAAATACTTGCTTCCATTAATTAACAAGATTAATCCAAACTTTATAGCGCTAGTGTGTATCTACCTAATTAAGTATGTGTGTGTGACTTTCCATGTCCATAAATAGGTATCTTGACTTTCTTAGTATTCGCAAACATTGTGTCCTCTTTACTCTATTGAAATTTTCTAAACCATGCTTGATTCGTCATCCACTCATCTGCTTCTCAATTCCTGAAGCCTAGTGCATTTCCTCATTGTCAGATCTAATTTATTACTGCTTGAAAGCCAATTCATCCTTTCTAGAGATCGCTACAGGCTTCTACGTACACCGTTGCATAGCAACAATACATTTTCGGCTCTCGTTCACAGTTAGTTTACACGGTACACATGCATGCTGATAATTAGAGGCAACGTTAAAACCGTGATCCTTAGTAACGTCGGGATTAGAGATCGTTTGAGTAACACGGAGCTGGGGTCACGTGTTCGTATCGATTTTTACGATATTCGAGGCGTGTTACACGAGCTTTTGTAATTTGTAGGGTAAAGCATCCGGTAATTTGAGATGAAAAATGGATTGCACCCCTTGATTACCATTTATTCCGTACCTCGCAACAGTTTTCTGGTGGGTAGAAAAGAAACTGTCAGTACCCTAAGAATCGATATTTAAGAATATCTTAACGGAAAGTTTGGAGAAGTTTCGCAGTGATGGCTTAATGGATCTCTAAAAAGAAAAGGAACGAGGAAAGTTGAGGATTAAAAGGGCGATTACGGTTTTTTTTTTCGTAAAAATAAAAGATGTGCTTGAAATCTGATTTTAAGGAGCTTCAGATACCCGATTAAAGTCTTGCATATCTATAGTTAGTCCATACCACGTACAGGAACGCTGTGGGCTAATTATATCTTATACCCAAAATGTGAATGAAATCTGTAACCCGAATATCGTGCACTCCCGCCTGAAGTATTAAAGTAAAAATGTCCACGAATATCTTGAATGACCCGACACTGTAACTCAAATGCCAAGTTACAATCATTTGCCGTTGAATGTCCAAATGCAACGGGCAAGTAATGGACAGAAATGCAATACCCAGGCATTGTCGCGTTTTCATATGCAGGGCACGGTTGCCAATTATTATGGTCGAAAATCGGCCATAAGAACGCGCAATCGGGATGGGGTGAGAATAGTAAATTGAGATCTATTCCAAACGTGGTTTACCTATTTCGTGAATTACGCGGGTCTGCTCGCAAAGCAAATTGCTTCGTTTCGAATGAACGATGTGTACCAGCGTGGCGAGATGTATAAGTCCCGTGCACACAACTCCAGCCGAACATTTCGAAACTGCGAGCGGGCTCGCCACGGTGAATTCGTAGCAATGCGACTGTATCCGTTGAGATCCAATTACAGAACTAATTATATTTCGCGATCGTAAAAATATCATCCTATTAGCTGGAACGGAGTTGAAATGGAACCGCGATTTATTTACGGTCTATTGTTAACAGAACCTCAGCCAGAGCTAACACATCTCCAAAAACTTTAGGTGGCACGTCCGACAGTAATGAATAGTAATTCTGATTGACAGTTTGGATACATATAGCTAGTCCCGAGGATATTTCAGTTGAATTTGGTACTATACAGATTAGGATACATTACTAATTCAAAAAGGGCGTATCTGGTCAGAATGTAATTTTAAATAAATGGCCTTTGATATTTCGAAATAGAACTGTTATTGTGCCGGGAATAAGTATGTGGACACTTTTAAAACAGAATAACTTTTTTAAAATTAGTCCAAACCACTTGAGATTTTTTTAGAAGCTAGAAGGATTAGTTTACTAGTTGACATGTTTAGGCGTTTTGGAAAAAAAATTGCAATTGGTCGGTATAGCGAAGAAAATAGTGAAGGTCGGTTTTTCAACTTTTTTAGTTCAGCCTGCAATGAAAATTTAAAAATCACCTTTGCAGATTTACCTAAGTAAGTTGTACACATGCTGAAAATTTTATCAAAATCGGTTAATGCAAAAACAACAACAGGCATCGAAATTTGTAAAACATTTTAGGTTTATTTCTGTTATAGGTCGAAAACTTTGATTTCCACCACTTTTAACTGTTTTTAGCTCATACTGGATTCAGTATTTCTCAGAATAATTATACTTAATTTGTTTCTCAAACTGCTGGATTAAATATTTATTTACTAAACCCATAAGATGAACTCCCTGTCCAGAGTCAGCACTCAGGTATTAACGGAAATAGAAAAGCGTAATCGACGGTAAATCGGTATAAAAAATAAATCGTAATGGAGACTGGTACCTATTATACAAAACAATTTGGCAAAAGTTCATTCAAGAAAAGAGGAAACCTTTCTACGTCGTTACAATTTTAGAAGCTTCCTGCAGATACGAGGCATGATTGCACTCACTGGAGCCAATAAATCGGTTCGATAAACTGGATAATAGCACGGTTGACCGTTCCTCGATAAAGTCTGGACTGCCCATAGAGGGTATCGGCCAGAAGTCGATTAAATTCTAAACCAAGGAAGCTCCACTAGATTTGTCTATTCGTGCTCGATGCATCATAGAGATGATGCATCCGTGCATCACTCGCTTAAACGATCAATACTCCGCCGAATGTCCCTTTGTTTACCAGTATTTTGTGTAGCGCTACTTTCCAACTAGGTTAGAATCACTTGTCGTGTCGATTGAAATCATATCATTGAAATTTTCTTCTGATTCCAAGTTAATAGTTCTTCATTTCAATGAATTATAATATTTTATTACGTGAAAGAGTTACTTCAATTTCTTTGTTTAAAGAGAAATTCGCTACTTCCCTTAATTCACAGAGTAATTCTAGAGTTTTATATTAATAAATGTAACTTCAATGTATTTTGGTCAGTCACCATTTGCAGGCATTCATTATTCAATAAATATTTCCCTGTTTAACAATGATTTTCTCATTTAGTATTGCGATGGAAATCATTATCGTATCGTCTTGAGATAATAATTTCTGAATTTATCTGGTTTAGTCATCAGTAGAATGAATAAAAATTTGGAATGTTAAATTACTTTTATGATATCGTAATTTGGGTTGACTGGTCACGTGAAGCAACATTTTATAAAATAAGATAAATTGGATTTCCATTACTCTCGCTCGAAAGAACTCAATCTTACAATTAGTACCTATCCATAATTGACTGAGTAATCGATTATCCTGATTTTTTTGATGGACATAACTCGGACATCGATTTTATTCTTATTTCTGAAAATTCAACCCCTGTTTCTGTATTACAGAATTATTACCATCACGTCACACATTGACGTACTTTAAATCAATTAACGTTTTATAATATTTATCGTCGATTTCTACTTCCTCTTGTTTCATTGAGTTTTACACAGATTATTAAAATATTTTATTTACTTTTGCTGAACTTTCAGCAATACTTTCCCAGCAGATCTCGAGCTGCTAATTATTGTCTTCTTAATTAGCTTGCCCTGCTCAATATTCCCTCAGCCTCAACCCGCCTGATATTCAGTAATAACAATAATAACCACATTCAACAATTATCAATTCCATTCTTCCACAAACGTCGATCAAACCAGTCATATTTTCTACAACTTCGTGACCTCGTTTACCATTACGATTTACGATACTCCAGGATGAAATCAAAGCTTTAAGTGATTGGCCAGCAGAAACTTCCCAACGAGCTCCGTTATAGTTTCAGACTTTTACTTCGATACACCTCATTATTTTTCTCGTTGCAGCAATTTCGCTTCTCCGAGCCCCTTGCAACATCCGTCCACGCTTTTCCACTTTCGGGACAATCGAGAATCAGACAAGCTGCGTTCAGTTCCATTTGGTAATTCAAACAGACCCTATCAGCAGGCTCTGCTCGTATCTTTGACCTCGGTGTCCAACGGTTTCAATTAGCAGACACAGTCCGAGACAGACCTATCGCTCAGAAGGGATTGATGTGGACGACGATAATCGGTCAGTCGAAACAGATTTACAGGGCACAGACACAGGGAGAGAGGTATCATAAAGACAGGCGAGCTTTCAAAGAGATGATCGTTTCAGCAGAGTTCCGAACGGCCTTAATGTGATTGACTCATTATCGCTAGGATCTTGCTCCACGAACCGGATTATCGTTGATATCCAGTTTACCGCTCTTTGCTAAATTAATTACGCGGAAATAGCGAAGGCGTTTCGACTCAACTTCGCCACCCCCGATAAAGTTTGACGGGCCGGCATCCAGTCCCGCTGTTGCTGCAGCGGAATTCCGTAATTTCGTCAATTTATTTCCTCCGCGATGATACCCCCGACCGTGCTCGACTTTCACCAGACCTATCGACCTCGCCCTTTTCGTAGTTAATGCTCCTTTAATCGACCAGGGGAAATTTACGCCCTGTCACGAATTTTTCATTCCACTCTGAACGCGATTCAACCGCACTAATTAGCAGCTTGCCTTCATTATTAAGTCAGTCGTAAAACAAATTATTACGTGACCCATTGATACTGCCTCGACTACTAAAAATACTCGATAGAAATTTGTCTGTCTTCAAGCTCTTAGGATGAAGTTAGAGCAAGTGCGCCTAATTTCACCTACTCGAATTCAAAGGGTGATTGATACTTTCGTATCTAATTAATCTCAGATAAAAAAGAAATTCTTTGTGTTGCATGTGCGGCAGGTTAGAACAGTTGAAATTTAAAGATTCTCAATAGCGATTGGGAAAAATAAGAGAAGAAAAAAATAGAGATCTTTAAAAAGCGTAGGTAATATTTGAAAAAATATTGAATAATTCATGTATTCGTGAATTTTTAAAGCTATATTTATATGTGTACTTATTATTTTTAATTATATGAATATTTTGGAGGATTTTCGTCATATTTTTTATAAGGATTAGGTCTAAAAAGTGGCTTCATTATAAAATTAAGAAAATACACTATTTAAATGCACTTACTCTGCGTTCAAGATTATGATTTTCCTAATTATACAAATTTCGCAATGTCCTTTTATTTTTCCAGAAACATTGCTTTTCAGAAACATCACTGGAAAGGAACAATTAGGTTTTTCAACTAATTAGTGTGAAAAATTCTCATTGCTATTAGATGCCACAGTTAGAATCAACTTTTTCATTTCTGAATGATGGTTGGCGAGCCAAAATGCAGCATCATTAAGTTCTGTGAATAGAAATATGTAGTGCAGAAAATTTTAAACCGTCGCGAAATTACGTTTGATTAATTCAGTCTAGCAGTTAGCCATGTCATTTTCTATTTCACCCTTGGTTTCGCCCCGTTTCACCCTTATTTCCTCCCATTCGACGCGAGTCTAAGCGAGCATAGGATTCTACTGGGCCCGACGATGTAAAGGATTCGTCGATCCTTTGCGATCCTCTTTAATTTCCGCCCTTTCCAGCATGGCCCTGCAAAACTTCAACTCTGTTCCACTGGAGAAGACACGGGATTATTCAGGGAAATTTGACAAACTTAATATGCAGAACGTACTAGAAGGTTGAAGTTCGTGTGAATCGATTGGACCGAAGGAGGTACCTACATCGAAATTTCATGGTAAAACTACCTGTTATCAATTTCGTGTTTCACGTTAAGTAGTTTCAGATTGAAGGGAAATGCTCGAGAATTTAAGGGGTCATGCCTACCTCTGAGGCCTGAGAACACATGTGTTTTCGAGATTTTTTGTGGATAAACTTCTAGACTTTTTTAAATAAACGGTTGTGTATTCGAAAGTATATAGTTATAAATAAATAAACGCTGCCGGGTTTCATCTGCTTGCAATTTAAACGCAACACAATCTCCATAAGTTAACGTAAGTGTCTCAAAACAAATAACTAAGTAGCAATAAATATTTTCGTTAATTATGGACAATATCATATTTTGAAGGAGAAATAGTTCAAACAAAGAGATACCATTCAAACCTAGATAAACCAGATCTGTTTTACAGAAAAATTAGGTTACACTACCTACTTTTATTTAAACTGTGATTTTAATTTAAAAATGTCGACTGTTTGGACGAAGAATTTGTGGTTCCTTTGATGCAGGATAATGTTAAAACTTGAGCTACAGGTAAATTAAGTGATCGTTAAATCAGTACTAGCATCCAAAATGTATATTCTCTGGTCCTGCAAGGCTTCAATTACCCCACCCCGCAGTGGCGGATAATTTTAGTTATACCGGGTGGTACGATTCCGAAAATTACGTATATTACAAGGTAAATTTGAGGATGAAGATTACTCAGCTTTATTTAATTATTTATATATCTATAGATTGAACGAGGAAAATGCCACTTATCTGTGGAACTGGTAAACTTTCACCAGATAAAAATTTAGTATGGATACGTACTTGCAACATTTCCAACGAAAATGTGAGTTTCAGACTTCTCGACACGGTTTTAGCAGATTAAAATACACGTGTAATGTTGGTAGGTGTTCTTAGTTTACCATAGACGTGGGCAAACGTTGTACATGACTCTGAATGGAAAGTTGCAAAATTTCTAGAAACTTACTTCACCCTAAAGTTCCAGCAAGGAAACTTCCATTAAAAGTAAACTTTTATTTACCAGCAGCTTCGTCCTTTACATTCTCTACGAAATCGAGCACCAACCAACAGATCCACTTAGACTTATTATTTGGTTTGAGAAAATAAGTTCTATAAGCTCACATTCCTAAACTTCTATTTAGCATCAACCTCCAGGTTTATATTCACTTGAAAAACAGCTTCACTAGTTAACAATTCCTTGAGGTTCCTCAAAAAATTCAATATCAATAGGTCCACTAAGAACATCGTACAAATGAACCCTCTTTTTAATTAAAAGAGACTGATGCACTGATTTATATTCCTTAACATCGATTTATTATTAAAAACCCCTTCACGTTCCCTAAGAACTAAAACATAATTACATCCACTTCAGTGCCGTCTTATCGTTTTCGAGAACCCTGAGGTGAGCTGCATATGTTCCTCTAAATTCTTCTAAATTAAATAAAACCAAAAATACCGCGTTAATACGCGAAGTGAATAAGTATCAAAACAATTAAATAAATTAGATTAAATGTGGGGTCCATTCCACGAAAAAATGCCCTCATTTTAAAATCTAAATTTTGGTATATTCGTTATTTTCTTCCCGTCACAGATGGAGGGCCGATTTCAAATTTTTTTCTAGCTACACCCTATTTTTTTAAATTTTCCAATTTTCCGGGAGCCTCCTGAGCTCCGGGGTCCGGAGGCGACTGCTTCTTTCGCCTTCAGGTTAAGAAAGCACTGATCCACTTAGAATCTCGTATATATAAACACCCCTTTGCAATTAAAAATCTGCCCCAACTGATTTACACCCCTAAACTTTTATTTACCATCCACCTCCCTCTCACGATCCCAAATAAATCCGCCTACTCCCACGCCAGTACCAACAGTCCGGTCCACCTAAAAAGGAGCCCCGCTTAACAAGCATCCCCCAAAATCATCCTTCAAATCCACTCACCGCAGCCACGGTCGTTCCGTGCCCGCGACGAGCCTCGTACAAAGTTCGAACAAAAACGTACCGCAATGTAAGCCCCGTTCGAGTCACGAGAGAGCCCCGTTGCAGGCACAGGTAATTACCCCCGGGTGCAACGCGTGCGCTGGCCAGCGCCGGGGAATAGACTGGGGGACCAGAAACGAAACAGCCGCTTACCTCTTTGATCTTCTCGCGGCGCTGATTAGTCACGTCATCCAGGGGTGGATTAGGTGGCTTAATGACGTAGGGCCCAGGGACGGGGCCCGGCGGTGGCTCGACCGCGGACGGTTCCGACTGTCTGTGCTTGAAGTCCACGCGACGATCCTTATCTTCGGTCCTGGCCTCGTCCTGGCCTGGGATCGCGTTGTTTTGGACCCAGGCGGGGTTCACCTGCTGCTCGTTACGCTCCTCGGGCGCCACGCCACGCTCGACGACGTTCGCCAGGTCCCGCCGCGTCACGAATGTACCCGTCAGCAGGACAATCAGTATCACGGACAGCAGCCCGCTGATCGCCAGCCTCTGCATCAGCCTCATCTCGTCCAGGCACTTGCTGCACCAGCCGCCCGGAGTCGCGGTCGTCGCGCTCGTATTGGCGGAGCTGCGCGCACAAGGCAGAAACGCTTTTTCGTTCCGACGGGTCGGCGGGGGTGGTTTTTTCGGTTGATCTAGCGACAGCTGAACGCGTGCTATTTCGTTCGGCTGATCGTTCGTCCCGGGGCTAGAGTGAATAGTTCGTTTCGATTGAGCGTGGGTGCCTTTGGAATCTTACGGGGAAATTGCAGGAGAGGGTCACGGGTTTTTCCACGAGAGCGGAATTTGGGACTCGGTGGGATTCGTCGGGATTAGTGGTGGCTGTGGAATGGGTGCGTCAGAGGTTCGGCATGTGAGGTTATGGAGGGGGATGATCTTGTGGATATCGTTATCCTGGATTTGAGGATCTATAAAGGGGAAGCTAGGATCTGTTGGGATTTGGAACTGGAGGGCGGATATTGGTCTTGGGTAAAATTAACCCTTTCAGAATTCATGCTTTGATATGTTAGTAACTGATTAAAAACACTGGCGCTACGACCTTCGCAAGGGTGACAAATTATGTAATACACACGTTTTGCTATGTTTTCATAAAATTCCTTTGATTGATAATTATTGATGACTAAAAGTACATTGTCTTGCAAAAGTATTTGTATTATTAAGTCGTTTGTATAACGATTCCTATTTACTAATAATAAAAATGCATTTTGAACGTTTTATTTTTTTAATTCTACACATTCGAGACTGATTTCCCATTGTTATGTTATAACAAGCCAAATTTTAGTAGATAATATCCTTAGTGACTTTCATCTGTGATTGATGTTCTTAGTGCAATACACAATATAATTTTTACGAATAATTATTTTGAACCAATTTCCCATAAATCTACTGCATTAATCACTTTTATTTTAACTTGTTACTTTCTTCACTAAATTTTTTTCAGAAGAAACACAAACTATCAGAAACAAAAAATCATCATGATACGAATATTTCTGTAACACACTGTACTTCCTAAAAGGGTTAAATATACCAACAATTCGTGCTTTCTTTGAAATCAAAATCCGAATAAAGGAATAAAAAATAGAAAAATAAACAACACGTAATTTCTAAATCGTACCTCAAATTTCAAAGTACGGAACTCTTTTCAAAGTCGAAACAAATATTAAATTCCCAAGCTTCTACATATCTCTCATTTCAAATCAAACACGAGAAAAAAACATTAAAAAAATATACCGAAATTCAACTCTGTTCTGCTTTTTATATCAAACACGAACCAAATAAAAAAAAATAAAAAGTGAATATAATTCCTAAATGCAACTGAATTCTCGTTTTAATAGGTACAAAATATTTATAAAAAAAAAAATAAAATAAATAATAAATTCCCTGTTCCCACGTATAAAATCAGATATCAAAGTAAAACAGCGAATGTTTCGTCGTTGGGGTGGAATGGTCTGGGTTAGAATGAAACGGGACAAGGACGAATCGTATCGAACAGGTGATCGAGGGTGCGAACACCTAGCCACTTACTTGTGAGCCACCTGTTGTGGGCAATTCTAGCACCGCGACGAGTGCTCAATGCTCGTTCTAAGTAGCTTTCAACGACGCCTGCCGCGAGTTTTCAGCTTGCGTCCCGCTGCTTCGATCTCATCGGTGCGAGGGACCGATGTCTGGTAAACCCTTGAAATTACCAGCAGCTGCGAAGAGAAACGATTGATTGCGTTCAGCAAAGAACGAACGTAGCAGGAAAGGCTCTTTATAACGGGGTGGTGGTCGTTCCTTGAGTTCGACTCGCTTCGATCGCGTCTCGGCGCCTATCATCGCCGTTTCGAACGAAAATCATCGCGATAAGGAGATCGATCTTTCCTCTGTTAGACTTGTATTCCTTAATACCCCAAGCTAGATATTAGCACACATAAAGGAACGATGTAACGTTCAATGCTGGAGCTCGATGATTCGATGGTTCGGGAACGAGAGTTCTGATACTCTGTGGTTTAAGGGATGGCGTGTGTGCCCAATGTTCAGTGTTAAATCGGAGCACTAGATGAGTTCTGGGTGCGCATACTTCGGATTACAATAATTATAATCTGGTTCTATTAATATATGCTAATATTCATCAAGGGGCCTGCTAGGATCCTTGAGAATGATAAGTGCATTTCATTTTGGGCCCACTAGTGGATTCGTCAGTAAGACACTATGATTGGTAGAGTGGAGGATCTATTCGAAGGAATCAATGGCTGGAGACAGAAATAGAAAGTGATGGCGTGAGTAGTTTAACGAGTACAGGATACGTATCATGAGAACGCTTTCAGGGGAGGTTCCTAGTGTTTCAATATGATTACTTTGGGTACCTTCGCACGAAATACTTCTGTAGCCAACCTCTGGTATTTTAAATATATTCACTTGGCACAGACAATCCTAGTTTAAAAAACATAGAAAAGGTATACAGTGTGTGAATATGTTTGAAATACCCGTCGTGAGCTAGAAAAGTGTCGTTTCAAGAAGCGCTTAGATGATTAGTGTTTAAGTGTCAAGCTCTCAATAAATATCGATGATTGTGATGCCAGAGTCACAGACTATTCTTCCTTTCTTTTTTGTTTACCACATTATGTGGTATTTCATTCTCGTGCACATAAAATCTACGACTACAATATCAATATCTCGTGTATTAAAATCTAAAGCTTTCTGTGAGTGTAGGTTCGAACCTCTGAATTACTTGTTATATCAAATCAGGGGTAAAATAAGAGGTGAATGATAATAAAAATATTGTAATTTGAAAAGAAAATTTATCCCGGCAGGAAATTTCGCCAGGTTAGATTCAGACATTATTATGATAGATAAAATCTAGTATTGAAGTTACTTAAACACAGAGATAAAAATAGCGTTTGTAAATTATTTTCATACCACTATTAGACCTACTGTATTGCAAATATCTTTTTGGTAGCCCTAAACCAAAATATAAAATATGCAAACTAAGAATACTACAATTTTAAAGCTATGTATTTGGCAGAACACTAATTCCAGTGAGGCTGAGATATTTTCGTAACTTCTGTATGAATCATTTTCCAAGCTTCCCTTGTTCTATTCGTCATTTTATATTCAGAGGAGAATTTCTTCTATTTTCTATTAATTTCTTTTTTACTATTTCTACTGATTTTTTTTTTAGAAGAAATGGCTATTTCTTTCAATTGTTAAACAGAAATACACCGATCACAATGAGCAGTCAGAAACGTAACAGAGCGAGGGTGTTTGAAAACAATACGAATTGTTGGGCCAGGCAAGAGCACAATTGGCCGACCTATCGATAAAATGCACTTTCGAGCGTTCGAATATGCATTAAATGCACTTCGCGTTACAATGCACCTCCAATAATAGCGCGATCTCGATTGGCCCGGCCGATAATCACATTTCCAAATTAACAAATCAGATCTGTTATCAACTTAACTTTTAATTGAGAACCATAGCACCTGCGTACTCGCGCTGGAACAGTCCGTCCATGAAACATAACTCTTCGCTGCATTACCGAAACGTTGCTTCGCCATTACACGCGGCCAAATTCAATTCGGAGGGAAACGAGCAAGCCAGTAACGGTAATTGGAAATTTTGATATCACGAAAACGTCGACGTGAGTAAGGACAATACGAATTTTTCCATGAAAAAAAAAAGGGAAACGGATGGTGCTACTGTTTCCAGTCTCTGAGAATACATAAAACTGAACGTAAAAATAGTGGGAAGCGAAATGGCATTCTAAAGTACGCGAGGATTTTATTACAATTTTCGGAATAGTCTGTGGAAGATTAGATAATAGAAAAATTAAATCAGGAGGTTAGATTAATACAAAATATTTTTGGTAAATATGTTCTGGTTTCTTGGGAATGGAAACATAGTGTATATTATAAATAAGCAATCTACGTGTAAAGCAATTGCAAAGTTGTCGCTCGCGAATAGTTTACATTAAAATGTAAATGCATCCTACGTGGAATTCATTATATTGTATTTCAGTTCATAGTAACTTACGAAGCTGTGACAGTTTCAGTGACCTCTACTTTCTATCATACAGCATTGCATTTATTACAAACATTTTTACTGTTTATTGTTTTATAATCGAATAATGTGGCTAAATATAAATAACAATTTTGTCTCTCAAATCTGTGTCACCTGATGAAAATTATTTCATTTCATTCCGTAAGATAAAATAATTATCGATAAATCCATACTTTTCAAGTTACCCCCGCCATCAATTATTTATTTCATAAATATTTTTGCGCAGTTCTGCAGATATATAAAAGAAGTGACTTTTGTTTAAAGTATTCTCGAAATATTCGACGAAAAAGAAAATTCTGCATTTTTTCAAGGGCTGCTTTCATCCCCTAAAATGGCACAAAAAAAAGTTTTTTTTTTATGAACGAACCACTCTACTTGTAGACAAAGTTGCATAATTTTCTGAATTTTTGGGTTATCCTAACTTCCCTTGTTAGCCATATTGGTACAAAAGAAGGCATCTCGTTACCCACATTTCAAATATGTATAAGGAAAAGCAATGATAACCCAGAGATTGTAGCTCTACAAAATCTACAAGAACAAATTTAATTCCTTCAAAAAAAGCGCCCACCATAAAACAATTTCACTCCACATTCTCAGCGCTCCCTATCATGCAGACTTATCCCGTACCCCGACCCCATTATTTATTCGCATCGCAACACTGTAAAGCCTGAGTCTTCCAATAAAAACAATAAAGCGGTCCCACAAATCTGACACGTTCACGAGGATCTAAACACATCAACGACCCAGCGAAGAAAAAGGCACCGGTCTCGATCATTGCTCAAGGCCCAGAATCATGGGTCTTGAACGCATCAAGTGGAGCCAACGAAAGGATATCCTCGAGTCGAGGCGAGGCGAGCGCGAAGTGCGAATCAGAGAAGCGCAGGCAGATTGGATATTCCCGAAGTCTTTGCCGAAACGTGATCACTGCATTTTTTATCGAGCCTGGGGCATCGCGAAAGGTTTCTCCGAGCCCCCCTCTCGTCGGTCCCCTGCATCGAGAGTCCGCGCGCATTTTATCACCCGGTCGCTGCGGGCGTTACACCTGCAGACCCTGGTTCTCTTTCCTTTTTTCAGCGAAGGATGCGCCCCGCCGCTGTTTCGAAACCTTCGACGCTGTCGAGCTTCACACTGCCCCCTCGCCTGGTAATTCTCTCAGCCTCGAGAATTTTTCGGAATTCGCGTCGCTGTCGACGTGACGAGCGACTCTGGGAGCAGTGCGCCACGTCTCGGAGGAAATGTGAGGCTGAATTAAGGGATCACAATGAACAGGGTTCGGTAGAAGAAAGGAAAAGGTTTGAGCCGAAGAACTGTTAAGGGAAGAAAGTCCTATAACCCAAGGACTCGTAGGGGTGTTTTCATCAATTATATTCTGCGTTTAATAGGCACTCGGTTTATCAGTTCCTGTCTATAAATGTGGAACTCTTGTAGAAAACTCAATTTTAAGCACAGGGAAGTGTGGCTATTAACTCAAGCAACTTGCAGATTCCCTGGGAACAAGAGCAATAACCAGATGCACTTTTACAGCCCGTACACGCTGTCACAGGTTTTAATCTCTAAACCCTAAACTAAGGATTAAATTTCGTCTAACCAACCTTCAACTTAAGAGAAAGATTTGGAATTGTCACTTTCCACTAATGGAGACTAATAGAATCTCAAACTCGTTATAAAAAATCAGATAAGAAAGAAGATAAATTCAGAAGTCCTGTTGTGGACATTGAATTTGTTAGAGCTTCATAACAATCCTGGAATTCTAGTGGGACGCAAACTCTTGGCTCCTTCAGAGCACAAAGATTTGTCATCTTTCCGAAGTGAACCACGAGCCAGAGTCCGAAGAAGCGAGAAATGCAACACGGTGAATGTCGCCAAAAATTGGACTTACCGCCTTTTCGAAATTATCAATTCAACTACACACACTACCTCTCTAAAAGCTGGCCCCTGATTTAATTAAAGGCTACACACAAAAGTACTTCGAAACCCAAAGAATTAGGTAATCCAGTACCCAACTCCCTCCAGCAACCCTGCGCTGTTTACGCCCTCGGCCAGTCATGCCAATACCCGAGCTAATTAAAAACACGATCCAGTAGCATCTTGAAGCTTTTACGTACTCCAACATCCCAGTCCCAGCCACAGCAATCCCGTGCCCCACACCTGCGTGCTTCGATTCTTTCACGACATTCGACACTCCGCCATGAGCCAACCTTATCGAGATCCACAATTACAGCTGCTTAATCGCCGTGATACCTTAATTAAAGCGGCAGACAGCGCGCGGCTGGGGATCCCGGTTCGCGTCGTCCTCCGAAGCCACTCGAAGCGCCGCTGGCGCAGAGGCCGGCAGGGAACGAAAACAGCAGCAAGAACTCAAGGAAACGCAAATTGCATCTGCCCTTTGATAACTTATCCACCGTTCGCCGAGGGAACATGTCCGCTGGTGAACGTAACCCACGGTAATTAGCACTCTGTACCGCGGGATTCGAAGAACCACTTGTTGTTTTTTTAAACCGTCTCTGAGGAACACTCGGGGCCCAATCGCATCCGCGGCTCTTCGCGAATCACGAGAATAGCGTGGCTGCAAAGTGGATACATTGGTTGTTCAACTATTCAAGAGAATGTGGTGCCTGTAAGTCGGTGTCTGTCGATAGCAGGAAATATGGCGGCAACGTATTCCGGGGTATCGAAGTTTGTGGCACTGGATGGAGTACAAAATGGTGGTTATGTCTGGTTTACGGGGCTAAGGTGTAGGGGCAGAGTGTCTGCGGTGCATTTGGCGCTAGGTGCACTACACGATGAATTAGTGTTGCGGAAGTAGTTGATAATGAACGAGGGATGGAGGCAATGAAATAAGTGCACCCTTGCCTGGTGATTAATTTGTGATGGGGTTTTTAAGGTTTTGTGAAAGCTGAGTGGGGAAACGTGTAACGATGCAGTTTAATAGAGAATGGATTGATCTTTTGCATTTTTGTTTTTGTGTAATGCGTAGGTTGTGCTGTGAAGTAAAGAGGTTTCAGTTTGTTTAGCAATACTTTTACACCAAAACATAATATAATAACCTGTTAAAGTGTCCCTCACCTGCATACAAAAATCTTTCCATAAAAATACGCATGTACTTTCAGAAATAAATTCTCAAAGAACCGTTCTTTATCTGATCTTACTGGCTGTGGTAGCTCCTTAATAGACAAATACTTTATGTTCATCAGCAGCTAACATACTTCACATCAAAAGACTGAACAATGTCTATCGCAAGAAGAAATCGACAAAATCTCCTTGCGTCGAAGAGACCTTTCTGATTCAAAAATACCTGCCACAGGTACTGAACGAATATATCGATTAATTTGCTGGCTAGCTTGTGGAGGATTAAAACTGTCACTGAAGGCTCGTGGCGAAGTGTTAGCAGTGAAATAAACGTCTGCCCCTTCTCGTGACAAGTATCCCCATTACGCGAGAATCATATAATAAGCAAGGATACTCGGAGAGCAAAGGGACAAAGGGAACGCCAGAATACAGAACACGGAGAAAGTAGGGAAAGTTTTAAAGCAAACAGGGGACAAAAGCAGAGAATTAAGGGACACCGATAAACAGAGCATGTGAAAGAGAAAAGGTAAGCGCTGAGGCGAGCTGGAAGGAAGTGCGCGGCGGAAGTCAGAAAAGATCGCGGGGGAAAAAATGATGCACACGAGTGGACAAAAGAAGCTCGGTAGCTGGAAGAACGGGGAAACGGCGCAAAAAAAAAGTGTACGCGAGGACGAAACAATGAGGGACAAAGGGGTGGGGGCGCGGAGAGAAAGACAACGAGAAGAAAGAAAGCCGGGCTGAATGACGCGCTAAGGAACAGATGAGGGAGAGAAGGGAAAGATCTGAAGGGACAGAGGAAAAAAAATATAGAGGAAGAAGCAGAGAGAAAGGGGACGTTGTATGAAGGAAATAACGGCGAGAAAGAGGGGGAGGGGAGGGAAGAAGATAAATCGTCGAAGCTACACTCGGTAGCCAATAAATCGTGCACCAGGGGCCCCGAGGTTACAGAGATTGCTACGTGTCACATTCTTGCGGAAAATTGGACCGCTGGAAGTACTTTAAAGCCAGGCAAATTCGCGTCGCGAACGGACACATACGTGGACATGCTCGACCACCCACCAATTCGGGAAAGACTGGCGAGAAAATGGAATTTTCCTGGTCATTTCTTTCCTCGTGGCAAGCCTGACGTGCGAGGCTCTTCATCATGGTGGCCGCCATGATTTTTCAGCCACCTCCTATGATACGATAAGAAAACTGTTCCTAATAAAAAGTTGATCGCTTTAAAAGGGGAGCAAATTGTTATTATATAGTTTTTGGGATCGTGTTGCTTATGTTATTAAATGGGAATTTTTTAATGTATTTATGCCACTATGGGAGGCGACGCTAATTCAAAGTATGTGGAAAAGAGTTTTATTAAACTGGTTGTAGCGGTTATTAAAGTGCGGACATTTTCGTTAGTCCACGATTTTAGAGGATAGGCTAGTGACAATTTAATTTCTAATGAATTTCAGTGCACCATGAAAAAAAGGAAATGCGAAGGTCCGTGAAAGAAATTGATTGGCAACCAGGGCAGGAAGCTCCTCCCACAGGGCTTAAAGCTGGAGGAACAAATTAATTCGGTCCTTAGTTCTCTTCAAAACGCGTTTAACGTAATGAACTTGCGTTAATTCAACGAAGGAAGTTCCCGTTGATCGATATCGGAGCACAAAGGGTAACGAGAACTTCGGAATCGCAAATTACAGGAATGGTAACGCGTTTACGGGAAACGAGATACAACTGGAACAGTCTACGGGAATCCTCGCTCTCCTCGCAATGTAAGATCATTATTCTGGAGCGACGCGATCATTGTAGATAACGAGGCGTTAATTTTAGATAATTGCCAGTGAAACTCGGTGTAGAATGTATGCTAAAAAGGTTCGAATATTAAGAATTAAAAGGGGCTTTCCTTAATGTTTCGTAGAATTACTCACTCGAACATTACTTTGTTTCCCGGTTTAATTTAATCGAAAGCGGTTAACACTCCCCTCGATTACCATACTGCCCTTCCATCCGAGGATCTCTGTGTAATCAGCTTGCAGGAAGTAAAAAGAAACAATCCAGGACTAATAACAACGTGAAAGCTCAACTGTTTTACACTCTCTCGCTGACGAAATGAAAATTTTCTCGAGCGAACGTGCAAAGAAACACTGGGCGTTTGTTTACGAAGCAACAATTACTTCCAAGTAATTACATTGGGAGGACTGCAGTAAAGTTCCCCGACTAATTTTACAACACATTTAACGATCGAGATGCGATTAATTTCGTAGAGAATACTTGGGTGTCGAACACGAAGAATGGCTATGTGAAGAATTTTTCTATTCATTTAAATTAATACTTGATGGCTATCGTTTTCTTCTTCGTTTTACTGCATCAATAAGTAATAGTAAATGTAAGTAGTAATCACTTGGTTGCGTAATGGTGGAACATTTGATACTAAGAGATTCAAATATCTCGTGAATTGTCCATTTTTCAAGTATCCTACTTTAATGATATTATATATAAGGTGTTTAGAATAGCTGACTGGTGGAAAAAGGAAAACAAATGGTACCTTTAAAAACGTTTTCGTTGTATATTTGTATATATAACGTTTTCTACTGTTAGTTTCTGCGAAAATAACCAAAAACAGTAAACTTCATCGACTTGTACTTTTTAAACGAATTCAGAGCCAGCAAAATGACGACTTAAACCCCCCTTAATTTCAGGTGGGCTTCATCGTACTTCAATTTCATGATAATCCCTGGAAATCCATCAAGTGCAAAGACCGATCAACTTAGCGTGAAATTCGAATATTATTCGAACAATCCCACACCAAAGTTACACACTCTCGCCACCCTAATACACACAATCAAAACCTGAATTAAGAAAGTGTGCAATGAGGAGAATTCAGCGGAAACAGAGTTCTCTACTATCAAAACCCGACTGAAAATCGAAAACCCATCACAAAAATTTATTACGCTTTCAGTACTATTGCCATAACGCGCAGGAAGCAACACGTGCATACTTCTGCCATCCGATCGCCGATCTGTTTACGATTCTGCGGTTGAAAACAACCGTTGCGACAATTTGTTCCGCGGATCTTCAACGGGCACCGCGTGTTGCGAAGGATGCTTAATTAGATTCGCCGGGACGTCGAATAAGATCTCATTAAAATTCCATCGCGGCATCTGTAGCAACAGCCTTCGAAGGTTCCGCGCGTACGTCCGTCCGCTGACGCATGATAATGCGTTTTCTCCCGAGGGCAGTGGAACGCACACGCGAGTCAGGCATCTGCAGGGACAGTTGCCTGCGTTGCCGGTGCCCTTAGGAGCTGACACCGGATGCACGTGGTCTTATCCGCGATGAAACCGTTGCCGTTCGTGGCAGGTAATCTTTGCGATCTCGTTCGTAGAATCATAGGTGAAGTTTTGCTGGACCCTCAGCTTATTACGATAACACGGCGAAAATACAAGAGTTCTACGTATAATACACAGCAAAGAAATTACGAAGGAGTACTGAAGTATGGTCACTCAGCATGCGACTTTATGAAGTGAAGCATCCTTGAGTACCGTGATGTTCTGCTTCGGTGTTCTGCTTTGATGTTACGCGGTGAGGTTGCAGATTTTGGCACAAACAGACGGTATAACTTGTACGAAGAGGTTGAGTTGCGAATCATTTCAAGGGGTATGTAGAGGATTCAACAATGAATAGACGTGGGTAGTTGTATTTAGAAAGGACTTTGAAATTTTCACATGAACTGCATAATAAACATGAATCAATTTTGTGTTCTTCCAAAAGACGCTTATTAGCAATTTTGTTGAAATATTTGCTTAGATTTTTTCATTAACAGTCACAATATTGTGAGTCTATACCAATTGCAGACATAATGCTTGTAAAATACATAACAGTGCATTCCTTACTGCTCACTGCTAACTTCGAACATAATAAAGTACACTACATCTTGCTTCAACATTTCACTGGCTCGTTGCTTTTAACGCACTGTTAAAGTATTAAGTTCTGAATTGAATTTTATGTTATAGTTCGAAATAAAATGTGTTTATGCCTTAACAATTATTAATTAGTAGTCTTCGTAATATACCAAACAGAAAAAGATAGCTGATGAAGTATTCATTGAAATCAATCATAATAAAAAGAGATCAGTGAGCATAAAAGTATCAACTTTATCCTGAACCTTCAGTTGCCACTACTATCTACCACAGATTTTTAAAAAAGGGCCACTTAATTCCCAGTCACTTAAATTTAAATAAAACTTTCCCATTAGTCTCGTAACATTACATCGTGACTTGCACGCGGAGGTCCCTCCGCAAAGAAATACTTGGCGATTGGATGAATAAAATTGTAGTTGGAATAAAAGTAACGCGGCAGTAAGCGCTCAAAGAATGGCGAACGGTCTCTTTTAAGAAGCCTACAAAGAAATACGTTGTTTCTTCAACACCGTACTACCCTGTCACGTTCGGAGGGGGCGAGTCATGCCTCGCGGAGACGGCAGCACTCCCCAGCTGGAACAGTGACGATTCCTTTCTTCCTTTTTTTTTTATCTTATTATTCCCGAAGAACGAGCGGGCTGATCTCACAAAAGGTCGTATCTGCCGGCGCATCGAGTACGACGAGGCGCTCGCAGCTCTTGCTGGGGCGAATTACGAGATGAAAAAAGGAGGTAAGAGGAGGGACGGACGGGATAAGGATCGAGAAGAAAGTAACAAAGAGTTAAACAGCCGGCCGGAGAAAGAAGTAAGGGGAGCAACGGAGAGAAAGAGCGCGGGAAATATGAATAGGAGGGGCTGATTTTGTGGGACGTAGGAGGAAGTGAACAGGCGGCAACGACGGAATTAAAAGGAAAACCGTCTCGTAGAAAATCATAAATCGGGTGTAAAACAAACGATGGAAATGGAAGAATGTAACTGGATATTCGTTGAGTTGAGGAGCGAGGGAATAGAATGAAAGGGAGTGCAAGGAACGTAGCATCCAGAAACAGAAGTAGATATATTTCATCTATTCTTCTCCTGGTGACTGACTTAATTGAATTCAGGGAGCTCTCTAAAAACTGTCATCTCTTACTCCTACTGTATCGCTATTCTAAAGAAGTGCAAATCTACGAAGCGATAACTGTATATCCAAAGGGAGGTGTCAAAGTGTGGTCCACTGATATCCGTCGTTTGGCCTAGCCAGCAGAATTGGTAACAAAGGGGCAGAGGGGAAGAGAGGGGTACAGAAGTTTACGGGAAGATCGGCTCACGAACACGTCAAGGTAAAGCCTGGGGCGTACGACGGTTATCATCCTGGAGGAACGCTCGTGGTCCACGTAATACGTGTGCACGCAGACAGGGAGAAGGGCCGTGGACGCAAATGCAACTCTGGGCGCAGCGTGCCCCGATCTAAATACCCGGGCATTAAAGGCAACTATAACGCTCTTTGAATCTCGATTATCGACGATTCCTGCTCCGAGGACAAGCGAGATGTATAGCCTCGATAGGGAGCGCCATCAAAGACCCCTGGCCACGCGAATACCATGCGACGTGATCGAGTTATTAGCAGTACACTGCGGAAGGTTATGCACATATATCTTTTCGCGGGGAAGGACTAAACAAACAAGTGGGACTTTGATAGATTTTAAAAATATATCTGTAATAATAATAATAATAATAATAATAATAATAATAATAATAATAATCATCATCATCATCATAATAATAATAATAATAATATTTTTGGTATATACAGAACTTGCTTACAAATTAACTCGAGTATAGTAATGGCCACGATATAACGAGGTCGTAATTATTATAATAAATGTCATAGGTACTTCTATAAATTTCTGACTAAATCCGTGATTCCCAGCCGGTGGGTCGCGAAGTGTTTTCTGAGGGGACGCCACGCTTTTTTTTAATATTATTAAGTTAGGATTGTAATTTAAAATACCGATTTTTAATGTGTTTCCTTTACCTTATTAACTTTTCGTTGACACACCTTCTTTTTCGACCAACTTTGACATACCTGGGTGGCTCACACCCAAAACAATTTTTGAACGATTGCCATTCTCATCTAAAGAATCCAATCGTTATGAAAAAAATCATGGGTCAATTTCAAGGTCTCTAAAATGTATTCCAATAGTTTTTTATTGGCATTTAAGCACAGTTTTTGCAAAAAATCTAGATTACCATATGTCGAGAAAACGTGAAGAAAATCTTCAAAAAATTGTAACTTTAACAAATTTAAATATTAAAAGCTAAAATTCTACAGAGTCATTGTTCAGATATAATATTTTGCCAAAAAAAATAGTTTGTAAGTCGGCTTTGGGAAAAAGGCATTTATTTTGCATATAGAAGGTACAGAACGTCAAAATCAGTTTATGGGGGCTTACACCCAGATTGTCAACAAAGATTAAATTTATAAAAGGAGATCGCGACTCAAAAACAGGTTGGGAAACACTGGATTAAATATAAAATAAAAATTTCAATTTTTTGTGTCACAGAGGCTTCGCGCAACTGCAATACTGTGACGAATATTTCAAATTTTATTAAAGATACATGCTCATTCAATAGAATCGATGAAAATGCACATTTAATAAAGTGGCATAATTCTAGATTTATTCTGTCCCACAAATAAAACGTTGCTGATATAACCAAAATCGATCTTCGCTTGGGCATAGGAGAGGAAAGCGTGGAGGGGAAACTGGAGTTCATTGAAGGAAGTTTACTTGGCTCGCTGACGAGCGTTCCGTTTCTCGGATCGTGCAAACGGAAACAAACGGGTAGTTTGGTTGTTGGATGTATTGTGGGATGGTGTGTAAGTTGGTGGCGAAGATACAAGTTCCAGCTAAACTTCACGGCTTGTCGGTGTACAGAGGGTTGCGAATGAGGCATGCGAAAGCCACGTCCAACTGGTTTAACAAGTCATTACACAATTTGTCGAGGGAAGTTTCACGCCCCGTGAAATGAAATTTTCCAATCTGTTACAGTGGCGGGAGTGACTCTTTGCTCTCCTTTTTGGTACCGCCGAGTCGAAACGTGTCAAGTTATTAGACAAACCTGCCTTTCCTTCAACTTATAAGATATGTTATATAAAATACGTTATAAGATTAAGGAACAAAATTGAAAATGTGAAATGAGATCCGGGCTGCCTGAGTAAAATTATCGCTTAATAATAACTTCATATGAAAGTTGATTTCGATTTATTATAGATAATGAGTAGTTACTTCTAGTATTGACGGTGATAAGAGGTCAAATTATACGAAATTCAGAAACTTAATAACGTCGATAAGTGGGGGGGTTTAACAATGTCGATAAAGAAAGGAGTGATGCTTAATAATATTTGAAGAATTAATATCGAAATGTCAGAGCTTAAAATGTAAGACAAGTCTGGCTCCTGAATGTTCAGTAGACAGAAATCAAGTGAGCACGAAAATAATATTAACCTGAGCCGGAAATGGAAACATAAACGCTGTTCTCAAAAGTGGAAATATAAAATGAGAAATCCGGCGGACGCAGATTCTGAAAATGAAACTTCAATATTCTGGAGCGATAAGATCAATTCGATCACGTTGCTATTCTATGCCAAACAAAAAATAAACTTCTGGAACAGACGGCGAGCTACATTTTATTGAATCCAATTTCCGTTACTATCGCAATTTTCCTGTGGCGAACGAGTCTGAAATAAATTGCTAAGAATTATTCGTACCAGATAAATACATTCTTAAACAGCAATGTATAGGGGTGGATTCTTATCCAGAAATACCGTATTCGAAAGAAGTCTACTAACAATAAAATATATGATTCATTTTGATCATGCCAACTACTACAATATTGGATAAACAATAGGACTGCTCTAAAATTAATCAGTTACGATGCCGATTAATTACAAAGTAGTTAAACATCCGTGGACGACTAATAAAAGGATCTCCACTATTGCAAATATTTATTGCAACACTCGAATCTGTGTCTAACTATTTAGACACTTCAATTTATCATACTGTCTAATTCTCCTCCCTACAAAATTACTAAACGTTTCCCTATAAAAAACTAAGTCGAGCAACGATCCAGCAAAGTTCCAAACAAGATCCAAATTCAAATTCATGTTTCGCCCGTCAAGCCTAGAGCTAAACAGCAGAATCCTTCACACCGTCGTGTCTCAAGACTTGCAACGTCAAAATCCCACCGCAAAACCCGCCCCCGCACGGATGTACACCCAATTTCCATCAAGATTTCCAGCTACTTTCCCCGCCAACAGGCGTCTTACATCAGCCCGCGTATACGTTCATTCCTGTTTCTGTAGTTGCGGGCGCTCACACGGGCACAGGATGACGGAGTTGCCCGAAGACAATGCGGGTAACGTGTTAATCCCAGGATACCGCGTGTTTATCATGGTTGGTTCAAGTATCTCGGGGTCGTGGGTGGGTCTTTCGAGACGGCTCCTGCACCCCCCGTCGCCGCAAACCTCCGCCGACGTCGACCGACGTCACCAACACCCGGGACCGCTAACTTACGTCGCGCGATTAAGTCAAGGACTTCTCTCTTAAGGTCTGCGCACACATATCAGTTCCCTGACGTTTCGGTGCCGGCAGTGTCTATAGTCTCTTCGTCTCAGTGTCGGCAACTGACACGGACAGGCGTGAACCGCTCCGTTCCAAAAATGGGAGGCGATTATTTTTACCACTGACACTGATGCCACTGAACCGTCACGGATCTGATATGTGTGCGCCGACCGTTACGGCGATAGACGGGTCGCGAGTAGTGGAAACAGGTGTGTTGTCAGACGTAGAGTGAAATGAATCGATACGGGGTTAGGCGCGCGACGAGTGGAATGGGTCAATGCTTTATCGGCCATCGGACAGAAAGTAATTTTGGATACGCGATATTTTCTTCAATGCTTTGCGGCCATGGTATTTGCTTAGGTTTTAGCGATACTTTTTGGATTTGGTTGCTTAGGTTTGTAGTAAGCTTTCTAAAGATCGATTTGGTTCTATCGATTTGGATCGTGTTGGTTCTATTCGGATAGATTTTGCACTGAGCTGTCGTGAAATTTTAATAAGCTCTTTCAGTTTTTATGGGAGTTTGTTAGATTGTTATTTACTTAGGATTTAGTGAGGCTTTCCCCGTTTCTATGTACATAGGTGTCGGCTGAGATTTCTTCATATTGTGATTGGGTACTGAGATCTTTGAGGTCTGTGTTTGCTTGGGTCTTTACTAAGCTTCAGTAGGCTCTTATTTGCTTAGGCCTTTAAGCGGTTTCTTTAATTTAATGTTTACTTAGGATTTTACTAAGTTTTACAAACAATAAAGTCTTTGCTAGTGGAAAAATAGTTCCCAACTGGTACGGAAAGTGTTTTAATTGCAAATTCAAGTATTTATACGTTGAGAACGTTATTAACTTGTGGGGAATATAAAATCCTTCGTGTATAGTGATAGAAATTGTGTTCGCAATTAAAACTGAATTAACTATCTACTAAAATGAGTTTTCCACGTATATACTCCTATGCATATGCCAATAATCTGTTCAGCTGGTGCATCCACCCCTTAGAACCTGTTACCAAATTACACGCATACATTAGGCCTACAGAAGCAGAAATCGTGTGTGGTATAAGAGATAGTGTACACTGAGAGTATAAATCGGGCAAACATTAAGAAAGAATATGTTTGAGTTCTTACAAATTATTTGCAAAATTCACTTTCTGCAAAACATTGAATCTCCGCCAGAAATCATTTGTAATTAGATACTTTTAGGAAGAAATGCATTTCTATATGCTTGCTAATAAAAACGAGACACTTTGATATTTCTATGTCACTGAATTATCTTCGTTATAAGATTAAGCGGGGTTTGTTGCGCCTTGTTGGGCGGAAAAATAGGTAATTCTTTATTAATTTTTTGTACAAAAACGGTTGGAGAAATTAATTTGAAGTATGACAGGCTGTTTTATTGTATCTTAAACTATTGGTCTGAATTTTTGTATGACAGTCAACAAAAACATGGCAGATACAGAAAGAACATTGAAAAATAATCGGATGGTCCTAGCGTTGACGGAAATTACTGTAAGGGTTATCTGAAACACAAAAAGGAAAAGAGATTCTTAATCTATACGAATGTGGCTATCTGTGGTTGTAGATGCATTAAGAATAATTAAAAAAATGCTAAAATGGCAACCTTTTGAAGAATATGAAGTGCCCTGATTTGAATCTGAAAAAGATTCTGCCCCAAAATCGGGAAAACTTCTTTAAATAAAAAAGGAATGGTAACAGATACGCCAATAAATCTACTAACACAGATAATCACATTCATATACATTAAGAATCTCTTTTCCTTTTTGTATTTCAGATTACCCTTACAGTACTTTCCGTCAACGCCAGGACCACCCGATTTTTGTTCAACGCTCTCAGCCAGCACACTGTATCTGAAATGACTTTTCTTTACCTGTCCCATAAAAATTCAAAACAATAGCTCAAGATACAACAAAACAGCCTGCCAAACCTCAAAGAATTACCTATGTTTCTGCTCAACAAGGCACAATCCCCCCTTAAACAATAACCAATTCAAAGTAAGCTTTCGAGAACCATTCAACACAAGTAAATCGTTGTCCTCGTTATAAGTGCCAGCTGCAAAATATCAATTTACATGCTTACGTCCAATTCCGGACGACTCAACACTTCCAAAGCAGACTTATTTTGGTGAGCAAAAAGTCTTCTTTCATTTTTCTTCTAACGTTTCCCAGCACCCACACTATTACGACAAAAGCAACCACCAGAATTTCCAACACCCTGCACACCGAACCATTTACACCGCGATCGGGTCGTGCCAAGAACAATAAAAACAGTTCATTTTATTTGCATCCCAAAGAGGAGCGCCCTGGACGAGATTAAATTACGCGGAAGGAACTTTCTTCCCGTCGACGAGACTGTTTAAGAGCGCCCCGCTCCGTTTCCTCCACCCCAGAGCGGCCTCAGTTACACGGCACGATATCGTGTACATTCAATTTCCCCCCGTCGCGTCGCCACGATCGAATTAAACAAAAAAGGAGGAACGAGAAATAGGAAAAACTCGTAATCGATCGAAGTTTCAATCGCGTTAGTGAGCGTACGTTCGTTTCGCCCGGAAACGGTGCATTCGCGTCGCGTGCGACGGACGAAGGAACTTCCAGGGCGCCCTTAACGAGGTTTCTTTTCCACAAACTTAACCGCCCTGTTCCCCGCTTTAATGCCTATTATTTTCAGGCAACCGGAAGAGGCATTAAGGATTCATTGTGACGAAACGAGCGACGAGAACGCGAGCAATAAAGCCCGGCGTCGTCGTCGTGGCAGGTGTCAAGCAGACTCGACGAAAGCTTCCCTTTCATCTCTTCCACGCCTCTAGGCAACTTCGAGGGTGTCTCGTGCACGGTTTCCGCCGGATGTGGATTCGTCGTTAGCCAGGTGAGAGACTACGGCGCTTTGTCAGGCAATAACCTGACTGCTGACTTTGCAAGCCTTTAACGGCGACTCGATGCCGGAATCGAGACAATTATTTCGAGAGACTCGCTACCTTGTCATGGCTTTCATCAAGCCGCCATTTCGGGAACGCTGGCGGATGCGTGAATGGAATGTGCGGGGAGGCATTTTTTGCGTGGAAATCAGGGAAAGAGTAATTTGCAATATGAAGACCAATGTACACCGTGTAAAAAAAGTGTATGTCACGGTTCATACAGGCGATTCTACACCTCGTGGGAATCGGGGATGAAATTTTGTTTATTTTTTAATATTGCATTCGGTACATAACTTTGAAAATTTCTGAACGCTATTCTGTGGTATTGAAATCGAAGAGGAATTATTATAGGAGGGTACTGCAAGATTAAAACATTGATTGCGGTCAACGTAGGTATTGCTTATGAAGAGTAGCGAATTCTTTTCTCGATATATTCTTTTATATACCCGTCAAAAGACGACGTTAAGTACTTTATACTTAATAACGCTGTTGCTGTATACGTTCCACTTATTACGAAAAACGCTGTGAAGTTTGAAAGTGAACAGCGTGCTTTAAAGGTAACAAGTCGATATTATATTCTTGAAGAAGAGAGCACTACTGCGTTCATTTTTAATATGCATACCCATTATCAGGCAAATTATTTATTCATTAATTAATCATATTGTGAGAGCCCATTGAAAGCTTCAAATAGTTGTACCATCTCTATCATATTAACACTATAGTCATCTTAATACAATTGGCAATTATACAGATATCAAGAAGAACTCAACCTTTTAAATTTAATACTGCAATGTTAAGCATGAATAAATGATTATCAAAGTTGGGAAAAAATTGAAACGTTAAAAATTCCACAAATCTTTGATCACGCACGGTAATTATAAGTATGTAGATATTTCGTAGATTACTAATGATCATTCATAATGTAATAAGGTATATAAATATTTTTATATCGTGTTAAACCCGTTCAGACGCGACTCGAAATACTAAAGACCGTGGTATTCCGGGGAAAGTAGTCGAAATTGAAATCTGGCACGGATTGTGCTCCAATTAGCCCTGTTACATGACTCGAGGTGACAGACCAACCTGTTGGCCGCAAACCACATGTGGCAAAATCCTCCATCAAAGTTTTCACTGGCATGCGGTAATCGCAAAAACGGCCCGCTTCCAATTCCTTCGTCCAACGAAATTAACCTGTCACACACGCTGAACGACGGGGCCAGACTGTTCCTGACCAGCTTCATTATTTCTTTCATGTGGATGACAACTGAATTACATCCGTTTATTCCCATCAGCAGTTCACTACTAATACGATTACGTCGAATACTGTTGGATGTTGCTTTACCACGCGAATAACAATTTTTCCATTTATCTACGACATTATGACTTGTCGTTGGAAAAATTGCTTCCTACAGATTCAATTTGTTTTATTAGATTTAAAATTAACTGAACGATGAAGGTCCTGTGTGAATTCGACATAGTGAGAGAGTTCTAAGTATTAAAAAAAAAAAAAAAAATGATTTACATATTGATAATAAAAAGAAAGTTTTCTTAAAGATTGAGCAGTCGATACTTTAAATAATTAACTAAAATATAATTTTTGAGGCTAGTGCATTCCTGTTAAAAAAGTTTTGTTCGCCCGTGAAGGGATATATCTCGATATATTTAGTACAATTTTATTTGCAATTTTGAACACTACTGTCTGCTTCAGTTGGAATCTATAATTCCAACCGATCTATGGAGTATTTTTTAAGTACTATATTTAGTTCACCGAAATAACAAGTTTCCTAAAGATAAAGAGCCTGCGTGTTCCCAAATGAATCTTCTTCCTACTGTAATATATCAAAAGTAGAATCATCCGAGCCAAAGAGTCTTTAAATATACCTATCACAATGACGCCACCTAGAACGTATACTCTGAAACGTTTCATTCACAGAAATGCAAGGTGAAGCACCCCTCCAAGCTTCAATGTGACGATTTTAATTCAACACGATCTATTTATCAGCCAACGAACACCTGTTCGGTATTTCAGGAATCAATAAACAGAAGACCTGGCTCGGAATACTAGCTGGATAATCGCCAAACCAGACTAGCTTTCGGAAAACTGAGGCTCGAGGGAGCCTATTCGTAGCCAACTGTGAAAACAGATACCAGGCTTAATTCTATTTAATCGAATCAACGGCCCCCCACCCAGCTTTCGCAATTGTTGGTCGGGATATCGATTTCGACCAAAACTTTCGCGACAGGCACTTTCCTCTTCGCTGCAATTCAATGCTGAATCATCATTTTATCTACGTGCCGCGACGACCCTTTGAATTCATCCTGAAACACGTTCTCGTGAAACAGATTTTGACAGTGTGGTGTATGGAGATGTTTCATGATAACATAAACCTGATTCAATAATACCTACGACTGCGTTACGTCCGCCTTGCAATAAGAACATTGTTTTCTGCTTCTGCCAGTTATTTTTCTGCTTCACAGTTACACTGTCGAAATTAAAAAAATTCTAATAAACAAACCCTAATACTTCTAAATAACCTGACAGGCTATAAATTACAAATCTTGAAACACTAAAAACCTTGCGATAATTGATACACTTAAATTTAATCGTATCACGTAAAATTTTATTACTTCAGACTCGCAATAGTAAACATTTTATTATGGCGAAGCGAGTGCTCCATTAAAAGCTAACAGTAAACATATGAAAACTTGAATCATAGAAAGCAACATTGCAAATTCGTTTTGATACGAAACATGCATAAAAAGTGAATAATTTCTGAAGTCGTTCGCAAGACCAGAATTGCCACCGAAACGAATACCTGTGTACTTACTTCCATCGAATGGTACACACCCCTCCCCAAAAAATATAGGAGCAAAACGTGACGAACAATTTATCGCTATCCCATGGCGCAATCTTTTCAAAGACACAGCTGCGCCCATCTTTCTCCGACACATTTCTTTTTTCGCGCCGAGGAAACGTCTGCGAGCAATGCTCACGCCTACACGCGGCCGCGCGCACGCATACAGTTAATCACGTCAGCTCGAATGTTGCAAACGATGCAACACGATGCAGATAAGGGCTCCTCTCCGTTGTAACTTCTCGCCCCGACACAGGGAACTTGCAACGAACTTAACCGTCGCGTATACCTCACGCCGCGAACACGGAAATAAAATTACTGGGACGCTACTCGCGCGATACCAGGCAGAAAACATTCCTTAATTTGGACAGGGAACATCGTTGGTTATCGATCGCCCATAATTGCTAGCGGGTCTGAAGATCGCTGGATTTTTAACGTATCGGATCGTGTTGAACCACGAAATCTGTTAGTAGCACAAAATTAAACAGGGTACTTGGTGATAGATGGTAGAACCCCGAGGGGGATGATTCTACACGATAAAAAGAATAGAATGGGAGGAATAAAATTTTCTGGCTGAAGTTGATTCTTGCGCAAAAATAATTTGAGTTGTAGGATAAGTTTTTACGAAAGAGGCTCGAGGTTTGAGAAAGAAATAGTGTTGAAGGAGGAACAAATGATGACACTGAGAAGGAAATGAAATTTAATCGAGTAAGTTGTTGACTTTATTAAATCGTGGAAGCTCGAACGCAATTTCAATATCGAAGACTGATGGATGTATAATAATTGCTAAGATGTACAAATGTTTGAATTTACTGTCACTGCTAATAAATAGAAATGAGGCTTTATTTCATTTTTATCGACAATTTCGTTATCAGTTTTCAATCTCGCGTATTATAGCCCTCAATGGATTTTAATTTCCCTTAATGGAACGATGGCCATCTGATTGGTAGGAAGTAATTGTGAATGAAAGTTGATTGTAACTAGTGGTCGATCGCGTCACAGATAGAATATCTGGAGAGCAATCTGGTTAATTAAAGGAATTGGTCAACCAGAAGATCGGTCTGTAATATTATTAGTCGCGATTATACGAGGCTTTTCATCGTTCTGTATTCCGACGCGAGTGTATCGTTCAATCAACCTAATCATGTTTAACAATAATCCTAATACCGCGGTAATCCAATTGTTATTAATTTAATGAAACTTGCATGCTAACTGGGGGGGTCCCTTCTCTAACAAGTTGGTGTTTCCATTATCACGAGCATTCTCCCACGATTGAATACATTAAACACAATGCAACAGGCACATATTTATGGGTTCTACTAGAAATTATATGTACAGCCTAGAACCTCCAATTTCAAACCACCTATTATCCGTATGTTCTATTATCATACCATGCAAACAGAATTTTTTATTATATACTTAAATACGTTGTATACACCTAAACCCTTTAGTGTCAAAGCAGATACAGACCTACTTAGTGTTTACATTTTTCTATAACGATCAAAATGAATATTATGCACATTATTTACGCATGCAGCTGACATGTGTAATGGTATCGAAGAGAAATCATGAGGGTACTAATAATTTTTTAAACGAAAATAGAAATATTTCAGATGTTAGAAAATTATGAATGTGCCTTAAAATTAGCAAGGTAAAATTACAGGTAACCGAATTTTTTTAGGACGTTAACCTAATTTAGGACATTATATACATTAACCTATAGAGGTTCGTTTTTTTTTTTGCAAAAATAGTGGTTTTCAGTTTTCAATTTATATATATATATATAACGTACATGTTGTGCAGAATTAGAGGACTTGCACAGAGCCCCAAAAGCTACTTTGCCGGTCCCCTAAGTGTTAACGCCTGTATGTAAATTAATAGGTAAAATAAAGGTTTATGATTTCTGTGTCATAGTAGTTGAATATAGAACCTTTGTGAATTCTATAGTACCTGCAATAGGTGTAAAACACAGATAATTTGATATTTTAATTCAAAATCACACAGTGTTATTGAAGGCTATAAAGTAGAAATTTGTTGGTATTGTGACTTGTATTATTCTCCCTAAACTATAGAATAACAACCAGGATGACAGTGAATATTCCAATATCCGAAGAATAATGCCTCACTATTATAAAATTCGGATACTGGAGGTTCCACTAAATATCCTTAAGTATCCTTAATTCAATATCGTATAAAGAAGCTTCATTTATTAGATTGGCACAACAAGCAGGATTTCGATAACGATCGCGATGTAGGTTTCTCTAACGCAAGCTATTTAAACGCCAAAGCGATTAATAAAGGTTAACGATACCAAGGAACGCGTTGTAATGAACTATACGTGCAAGGTGGAAGTTTAATTTTCCACGGCCGCGTGTGCCACATGTACAGTCTACAATTTCAGAAACTGGCGCAAACTAAGTTAACCGTGTAAAGTTATGAACGGTGGATTTATCGTTTGCCATTATTCTCGTTAAAAATGGTACGTACCGTTCGCGTGCCAACGCGATCGATTGCGGCTATCATAAAAGTTTATTGAGAAAAGAAGGAGGCGAGACGGAGATTTAATTTTTAATACACAAATTGTCGCAAGCACGATGTTCTTTTTGCGAATCCCCGCAAAACTATGCTCTTCAGCACTTCACATTTTAGAATTAAGAAGAGTAGGATGGATGTACCAGTCAATGAACACGTAGCAGTGAATGGACAGTTTTTATTGAAATGAGTAAAATAAGTTATTAAAATAAGCAACTAATTAATTAGAGACTTCTTTTAATTCCTTGCTTCATATCCAAACAATTTTTGCAGCACGTGCAATCAATCGCGCTGCAAATATAATTTTATAATAGTGTTCATTCATTAGCCTTAAGTGTTCATTTGTTGGTGCGTTTACCCTAATAATGCCCAAAAATTCTGATGAACAATTCTGTTAAAAAAAGTAAGATAATTTATCACAGCCCATAATAACGAATAACATAGCAATTCGAAATTTCGAAATGTCTAGACTATTTTACATTTTCAAGTAACCATTCCTACAGTAAAATACAATAGTTTATAAAATTTATTCCGATTCTTTCAGTGACGATAATACCACCGAACAATAATGAACTCCAGAAATCTGTCACCCTTTCAACATTCGACACTTTCTACCTGACCCACACTTTTTCGCCCTGTACTTTCTAAATATACTCCTGGATCTCATTTCCAATCTATGTATAATTTAGCCCACGAGCCAGAAACCTCCCGTTATATTTAAAAACCGACGATGAGATATATTTTGCGACATTAGAGCGAAATGTCAGAGGCTGGCACTCACGGCTCCAGCCTGAATCGGTTATTTTCGAACAGCTGTCAAATAATGTCATACGTGAAATACGAGTGGCGCTCCGTCTGCCACGGGGAGAATCACAAAATGTCAGGATCCCTTGGCAGAGGGTGAAATATACTGCGGGGAATTTATTCTTGCTCTGCGTGTCAAGGTGCATGAACTTTGCCCTGGTTATCGCCACTTGCTTGCTACATTTTGCAATGACGCACCCCTGGCCCGCCCTTGATTTGCGGAAGGGAAATTCTGACGTAGAATTTACGGTCATCATTTGTTCCAGTATCAGTTTAGCCCTCGCGTTGCAGACACTTCCGATTTCTCACACATTGGTGAACTAGACGTGCTATATAATACTATTCTGTGTTAATACTAGTGCGATAGTGACGTTTCAGAACGACTAAGACGAGTTCTTATTTCTAAATTTGTCAAAAATTAGGGAGATTTTGAAGACAAAATAATAGAGATTGGAAATATTCTGAGCGTCTTATAATGGTGGGTACAGTTACAGAAAAGGGATTAACAATAAAAAAGCTGTCAACATAGAAGAAGGTTAATAACTGGATGACTGCACTACCATTTTAACACACCTCTGCTTTCATTTATAAATCTACTATATTATGCGGCGAATTCTTCATTGCATGCTAATATTTCGAAAGATAATTCCAGCACACAAACAAACAAAACAAATGTTCTATGAATCTAGACCTGCAGGGTTTCATTTTTCAAATAATGACATGTCAAGAGGTTCCTTAATAATATAATACCAATAAAACCAAAAAGCTAAGCCAGGAAATGAGGGTAAAAATGAAGAAATATCAGGAATTTTGATAATTGAATATAATTACTAACTCTTAATGAAGTAAAAGCGTCACGAAGAAAACGATCATAAGGGAGAAGAACGATTACCAAAATCACATACAAGACTGAAAGAACATGTGCAAACAATCTATGATTCTCCCAAACATCATCCACTCGCGTTTTTCCAATTGCAAAAGCAGCTGGAATACCAGCCACAAATTAAACGAGCATTCTACTCGCGTCCATCGTGCTCTATGACCATGTCGACCCCTGTCCGCTCGTAATGGTTAATCGAAGCTGTTCATCACATTCCCTCCACGTAAAAGAAGAATAAGAGCTCCGGGGAAGACGAAAGTTTCGTCTCACCGGTCGTTGAACTGGTCAGAGCTCTTCTCAGCCTTTAAATATGTTATTAGAGCGCACTGAGCGAATCGCCATGCTGCGAATGTGTGCCAATTATATTTGGATCCTTCCTGTGTGTCACCAGCAACTGTAGTGGTTCTCAATCTTCCCGTAGATTGACTTGCGTAAACTGTTTCTGAATATATTTATCTATGGGCATAATTGTAAATTGTTCGCCATTTAAACTTTTTCACTTGTATTCTTTATTATTGTATTTCTTAATTATGAATTTCTAAAAGTTTCGTATCATAGATTTCTCCCTAGTAACGCTAATTGCCTTTTAATTGATTCTGCTCCTTCTCGCGATTATTTTAGTACATTATATTTTATTCTTGTAACAGTTATCTAGACATATCTCTTGTCAGTAATACTGTTTTATCATTTATTATTAGCGATGGAACGCAAAAGAAGACATGAAGTTACTAGATATTGAGATACACGGTCTGCAACTCAACTTTATTCGTTAAGAAACATTAATCCATGTCGATCAAAATTCTTCCTGAAATGTGGTGTTTTAAGTTCGTATGTTTAAAATGGCCAGCTGTTCTCTCTTGGTAGCAATTTTTTAATAAACTGAAACAGTGATTATCACCCACTTTGATTAAAGAATTTCATTAAGGCAGCAATGATCATGGTATTAGTAACAATATTAGTAATAGTACAATAGTAATAAGAGTAAGAATAATAGTAATGGTAGTAGCAGCAGTACTATAATCATACAAATAATACTATCAAGGCCTGCCCTAGTAGTCTAGTAACTGTACTATTGAAGTGTTTTAAAACCTCCAATTCACAATTTAAAGCATCCTTTATTCTAAAATGAACGATCTCCAAACACGAAGTTTAAAGAATATATGGCCTCCAGGGTTCCTCTACGTTCTTTTTAACTAACTAATAATGTAAATCGTTGAGAAAAGTGTAAGAAATCAAAAGCTTCAATTCAACACATAAACTTGAAAACTGGATTAGCATGTTAACTGAGGAAGACGAGTTACCTCGTCGTATTGGAAGTCTTCCTACATCGAATGAAGCAAGTTAAATCGTTAAAAAAAATTAAGTTTCTTTGCCCGAAAGAAATAAATAATGTATTACGTTTTCCGTCCCATCTTTAAACAGATAATTTAAAATAGATTCAAATCGCTTCCACTCCAGAAATGACTTTGTCAGTTAGGGTCCATTAATTTGATTGCATATTGTGACTTGTAATTTTTTAGACCACGTTCAGGAATCTCACTAACAACACAGAAGTCTTACTACTGCTGCCACTGTTAAATCGTTCACGAAGCAGAACCCTTTTCTAACCATTGCCATCCAGATCCAACGCTTTATCCCGCTGATTCGCTGAGAAGTCAAACCGAAAATTTATCGAGGAAAACGTGGTGCACGCGGGACAGCGGCGTAAATCGCGCGGAAATATTGCTGCTCGGCTCCATGGTCGATTAAAATAAAAAGAGAGGAGGAAGGTAAGCACGAGAGATCGAAAGGGCTAAAGAGAAAGAGCCAGTCGATTTGATCGTAGCCTCGGGTAGAAAGTGGGTCAGAAATGATGCGAGCAGATTCCGTTTCAGAAACCGACACGCGTACCATCACAGCCTGCCCACCTTCCCATGAATTTATGAAGAGAATTATTCTGCCAGATTTGCTCTTTGAACCGTTTAGCAATGCCCCGGTGAATGCTGCGTTTATAAAGCGCGTATGTATTCCGTTTGGCCCCGTTTATATCATCGAATTATTTATTTATGCCTATACACTGGCGCAGGGCCCTTAATACACAGCAAGATTGTATATTACACGTCATTGTTATGTATAAAAAATAACAGTTTGGAAAGCAAGGCTAGAATTTATCGAAGGAATAATTTAAAAATCCAAAAGGGAATCGAGTTTTTGAGGAGAAGTGGTTGTCGGATTCTACAGTATTTGGTAATTGAGTTTCAGGGCTGTGCGAGGGTAAATTGAAATGGTGTCTCTTGGTGATAATATTTTAGGGAACAGTTTTCTTTGTTACGTTCCTTTAATGTCCTTTCTATCTTCTAAACTTCTTCCTAGCAGCGTGAATTCGATTTTGGGGAAGAACAAGGGTGGATTTAACCCTCGACTTGTTTTGCCAAAGCTTTTTACTGTCACTGCAAAGTAAGTTGGTCTACGTTCTTATGCAAAATATGCTTCCTCTTTCCCGAAACTGTAGTTTTAGTCGATGAATTCTTTAAACTAAGTGGCATAATACTTGCATAGAATTTTCTTTATTTAATGTTTAACCTGATAGAATGGCTGCCCATTTATCGCGATGAATTGCCAAAAGGATCTACACATGCAGAATCAAACACTTTAAAAAATAGCCTGCACATGCTTTTATTGGAGTATAATGAACTAGATTCCAAAATTTATTTGACATCTTTCATATTTTAAATAGTTACAGAACTCGTGATTCGAGTGCTATCACTTAAATGCTAAAATTTGAAGATCTACTTTTGTTTATGTACTTCTATCCTTCTTGGACCCACTTCTGTTCATGCTGATAATTAAGAATATCAACAGAGTTCCACATTGTAACACAAAACACTGCAACAATCACATGCCGAAAGCTGTTAAATATTTCACTGTGCCGATTACGCGAAATCGTGTTCCAACTATAAAGGCAACGTGCTAATGCTTGTCGAATATTTTACGAACCCCTTAATCGGTAAGCTCGCACCGGACGCATAAAGCTGACATCTTTGTTACACGGTCATTATTTAATTGAAGGGTAAACGCGATTCGCCAATCGAATAACGACGGCCGTATAAGTTCGCGTGACTAATGAGCAATCACGTGCGCGTATATACAGTGTATTTATATGTCGTTATGTAAGACTGGGCCGTGCAGCCATCGAGCGAAGATGAGTCACGTTCCTCGGGTGGATGCTAATTGGTCGATAATAATTGTCTAAAAGAACCGGTTCGAGAATTAAAAAGAACGCACCCCGAAGATTAATTTTCTGGCGAGGTGTGCCGAAGTGTTTCATTGTCCCTTTCGGATCTCAACACGTATTGTTCAGGCACAGTGAAATCAATGAGAGGATTGTTTGGGTAGACTAGCTTCCATAATTCTGAATTTAATTTGTTACTGTATCGAATTATTGAACGTTGAGGTTAATTAATTCTTTCCATTTATCTGTATCAAAATAATTACGCACACCAATCAAAGCTAACTTTTTATTCTGCCGCTGTCGCGTACGGGTGAGTGGAAAATTGCGATCCGTCATCCAGTGTGAGCCCATGAATTTGATTTTATTTCACACTCACCACAGGAAATTAATAAATTTATGATTCAATGATTTCTATTCAATTTAAAAGATTTAATTACGAAGGTTTCCAAGAACTAACAAATAGCTCAGAAATTTAAAATACATATCTACACCACAACCACTTTTTCCGTTTCTTGTTCGTAACTCGATTCAGTGTAAGAAAATGCGCATTATTATCTTGTACCATCCCAGCACCTGCTAATCTGTTACAAGCTACGTTAATCAGTGAGGCACGATGCAAATGCACGATGTGATTGGACAGCGCGTCAGAGCTCGCCACGTGAGCTGCCCATAATAAGTGTCCAGACGAAACAATATCATTAATCAAGACGCCCCTTCTTCCTGGTGCATCGGAATGTTAGGGCATTCTGAACTTCGCCTTGCCAGGCATTTACCAATAAATGTTCCAGGGTGACGTGTGCATCTCTCTAGTCATTCGTGTCGGAGCCATTGCAATCACCCCTCACTGCGTGCACTCTGTCCGTGTGAATCCACCCCATTTCTTCCCTCTTGGTTCACCCACCCAGTTGACTCCTGTCAGACGGCCCCAACATCGCTCACCCAGCCTAACCCTTGCAATTTAATCTACGACACTTTTATCGATGGAACTGCGTCTGGCTTGTTGAAATCGTTTCTCGCTGTCGAATTGATTGCAATATTTGCGATCCGTGTGTGGTAAATCAAGCGGTGGGCAGACTATAATACCATAGGCATCAACGGAGTCAAAGTGTTAATGTATAAAATTAACTTAAAACAGAATGATTTAAAAGTCAACAGTACGATAAATAACTTTTATTTAAGTTAACAGTTTCATTCGACTCTCTGTTAGCGAGACGACCAAATAATTTTCAATTTTTCAATATTCTAGCTGTTCTTCATATATTTTTGGGTACTGCATTCGGAATGTAATAAAAATTTTACTAATTTAATAATTTCATTCAACCGCATTACTATTCAACATAAAAATGTTAAAGCAAGCTGTGAAAAAACTTATTTTTGCATTTAGGAAGCGAAATTTCTATAAAACTAGCAAACATTTTTAAAGAAGTTTTTATCACCCTCAATTTTGCAGGCCTGTGTAATTCTAGTAGGACTTTGGTGAATGTTTTTTTCAATTTTGAAGCGTATTTCTTTGAAATTCGATCATTTGGGATGCAACAAACATGAAGTAGGAAAATAGTGGTGGATACTAGAACTGAATTAGGCGAAATTGAAACACTTCCACGAGCTCTAAAATAACTGTTTTGAAATAGTTCGTATTTCCTCGTCTGGGAATAGAGGGATTTGAAAATTAACTTGTGTATGTAGGATCTTAATGTATACAATTGTCTATTCAGAATTTTTTAAAACAGCTGCCATCAATAGATAAATCTTCGGCATCAGAAACATAGTAAAATATCCATGAAATTTCACATAACTCCTTTGTTAAATTACCTTTGTAATACAAATTTGCAACAAACTAAGAAATTTCTCCACAAACACTTGATGATCAAACCACTTAAAGTATATTCATATCTCATTTATACGATTCAAATGCTTTTCAAACTATCTTTCTACACTTTATATTAGCAAATTTTATTCCGCAGAAATTCAACTTACGAGACGACTCTCGCCTTATCGAGCTGCTTCAGCATGCCAAAAAATTTTCATATCTTTGGACCAGCACAAGGGCCGTAAATGGAATTCGTGGTTCTCGGAAGCGACGAGGCAATTTGCACCAGCATGACAAAACGTCATTTCGTGGCACGCGTCGACACGTGGTCCGAATAGACGAGGGTGACGTGAACAAGGGCGCGATAGTTAGCTTAAGTGACACAGCACGACGAGCAAAATTCCTCCTCGCAGTCGGGCAATTGCGCAGGTAATAGTTATTTCGTGGTGGCTGGAATTTTAATTTCCAATTGCCCGCACAAGCGAGCTGATTTTCTGAATTCCAAAACGTCCCTTTTGGCGATTACTTCTATTTAATCGCTGAACTTACGCCCACGTTTAAAAGTCTTGAAAAAGTTAGCACTCTGCGTTAAATTTTGCCGAATAATTATTATTACGCTTCTTATTAATTGATGCTGTAATTTTCATGGTAATATTGTACGAGAGAAATGAATTTCAATTTCAACATTCACCTACTATCTAGTGCACCTTCAATTTAAATCCTGGCAACCAATACCCACCAGAGGGGTTAGAATTTTTCGTGCTCTTTCGCTCCCACGAATTTTATAGTGACAGAATTCAAAACCTGGAGTGTACTTTGTATACCCACACTAAACCAAATACAGTACTCCTCAATTAAAAGTGATTCAGTCACAGTAACGCCATAGATTTCCTTGCTCCTTCTACACCAACAACCCAGCATTGCCATGCTTATTTAATTCCATTTTATAGAAATTACTTGTTTTCTATGTATTTGTACAGAAGTGCCAGTTAAGAAAGGATTTATGCCACGGAATTGCTTTTATTCGGCGAATCACGTGCTCGGAAACAGCAAGGAATACCCGCCCGTCTAATAACCGCGCTTGCCGTTTCAAGTTGAACGCAATGTTGCAATCTGTAATGGCGTAACGAGAGGCGCGCGACTGCTGTCGCGCTGTGTCACGCCAACTAAATTAATTTCGCGATAAGCGGCATAGCTACTTGCTAGAGTTACTGCAGATCCAAACCGGTAGACGCGACGTTTGGCGCACAATGTGCAACTACAATTTCGTTTAATTGCATTCATTCGACGCGTAATTGCGCCCTGGTAAATATCATTATGGGAAATCGTGCAACTGTCATAGTCGCTCCGAGTTATGTCGAATTTGAGCCGTTCGAGCAATTACCACCACTGAGAATGCATTGACAACGGTAGAAATATTTTGGAGGAGAAGAATGCGGCATTTCTTCTAAATTAAAATTGTAGACTTCTAAAATCTTATAAGATAGTACACTACTATTAGGAATTTGTAGTTTTCTTTCGAATGGAACAGAGTTCGTTTGAAATGATAAAAGGTGTCACATTTGTTTCAATTCTAGACAGCGAGGCTTTGGAAGCTTGTAAAATATAGTATGATTGTTAAACATTTTACTAGACGGTGTAGGATGTAAATTCTAGGCGTTCCATTTTGCGAGAATAAATATGGTTTAGAACGTCTTTTAGTTTAATGTATCCATTGTAAAAGCCGTGTCTCAGGCAGTTACTCATACACCCGTTTCTCGTTACTCGCAATCCAAGTCGCACTTACTGCCAAGAGTGCCAAGTCCATAATTCATACTGAGTTATAGCCTCAAGATATAGGCCTGTGCGTATCCCTAATCGGTGTCTGTGCAATCGCTGAACTCTGAATATTCAAAATTTGAATGCAAGAAGAAGTGTCCATATTTCCTTTAGATTTCCATTCAGAATTTTCTGTGCACACAGAAAAATCTTTTATTCATTAAACCGTTATAAACTCATTGCGGTCTGCACTGTGCTGCAAATTTCCTGTGTTGAGAATAGTTTAAGGAAGAAAATGAACCTACAGAAATTCTATCAGAAATAACTAATCTAAGATCTCATATTGTACGACATATAGAATACCCTACTAATTACCAAGGTTTCGTTATTCAATAGAATTTCTTACACCTAGCGAACAGGGGTCGAATTAAACTGTTAAAATTTTCAATTAATTATGAAATAACTGTAATTTTATGACTATTATGTTTTCTGTTGCGAGAAAACTGTTATAAAATGCAGTGTACTAACTGAAACTTTTATTCCGTACATTTTTCTGTGAATGAGAAACTTTTATTTTCTTGAAAGTAGAAAAAAGTTCTAGTTAAACAAGAACATTTACTCTGTTCTGAAAAAGTTTAAGTTATGACAAGCAGATTTCCTGAAAATGTTGTGTAGATAGATTTGAAGATGAAAGATTAAACGGTTCGATGAAAATAATTATACATATAAAAATGACAATGTCCTTCTTCTTTTATATTTATCCTGCTTCCAATTCCTTAAATAATACTATTTAAAAAAAATATTACTAACCTTTACCCTTAAATATCTGTTCAAAAGTATATGATCCTCCAGAACTTGTATTAATCGAACATAAAATAACTGTTAAACCTGAACTCTTATAGCAGAGTTAAAGTGTTAAAGTCAAAATTTCGATAAATAACCCTTATTTATAAAGATTATTTAGCGAAACGTCTAAATAATCTTCCATTTCTCTCCGAACATTCAATCTCAAATTTTGAATCCTAACCACCCTTTTCTCCAGAATTTATTAACACTGAGAATTACATCGAAATCAAGCAGTACCAATGTGCTGTTTCAAAAATTGGACATCGAAGGAGCTGCTACGTGGCCACTTCGCCGAACTCTGGGGGAAAAACCTTGTGGAGGAAGCAAAGATCGATTCTTGGTAGTTGATCCGGGTGTCCACCGGCTGATGTATCCCCCCCGTTCTCCCCACCTGCAACGTTGTGTTCACTACCAAATTATTGCGACTCATCGATCATCGAAATTTGACACTTATATGCACCGAAATCTCCCTAACAGTGCCAAGGCTCGCGGGCAGGGGATGATCGATCGCACTTCATCGTGATTGATCCGCGGCTACCGCGTAGAACACGTCGAAGGTCGAAGGGTCACGCCCTTCTTCGAGGCTGTTCGAGACTTCAGTCGCTTCCCATCAACCGTAACTATCGGGAAAGCCATGATAAGACGGGAAGCAGGGGGTCGAGTCGCGTTTTAACGCTTGTTGACTCGAGTATGGTGAGTGACTTATTAGCTCGTGGTAAATTTATTGAGAATTTTTTAGTGAATTGTTAGAAGCGCAGTTATTTTAATAGCTTAGATGAATTTCTACGGTTTCTATGGCTCCTTTGTTTAGAATTTAATTAATGTAAATGAAACTTTCTCAGCGATAGATATACAGATATGTATTTAATTTTTGTTTCACACATGCGTCACTTTTTCTATTAAATTAAATTCTTTTTCTATATAAAATACACATTAAGACTTCTATAATTTTTGCGAATCAAGTACCAGTCCGCCATTTGAGCTTTTGGTCCTCTCATTAGCTGAATGCGAGAAGCTTTATTATTTTTTAATGAACATGAATGTATAAACTCTTTAAAAAGGGACTTAACTTGATCGTATGTTATCTGTGCAGAAACTTGCAGTTGCGATATTTGAACACTGAAATTTAGCACCACGAAGCCTGGAAGCTTCTTACAAAAACTGCACCTTACACTGAAAAACGAATGCTAGGTGGAGTAAGTGAAACTGAAGTGAGGCAGTGGGGAAAAAATCGTGGTTTCAGGCACGCCGGTAGAGTTGTGGCTTTATGGGCGCAAGCGAAAATTGAGGTTTTACTGAGCGAGGTGAAAAAAAACAGTGGTTTGAAAAGAGGAAGCGAGATCGGGGCGGTTTCACGGGAGCGAGCAAAATTGAGATGTTACGAGAAGGCGAGTGAAACCGAGATTTTAGAGGGACGAACGGAAAAATATAGTCCCCGAAATCAGCAGGAGAAGGGCGCGCACAAAAATACAAAAAGGAATTTGAGTCTCGTGAAATCGCAAAATAGGAGAGGAATTGCTTGAAAGTTTGAGTAAATGTAATATATTATACAATATAAATTATCCTGAAATTTCGTGTGCAAAGTCGTTCCACTAAAAGCAAATATTACATGCAAATCCAACGAGTAAGCTACCCTAACGTAGGCCTTTACCAAATATAAAAAGTTTAGGTCCCATCATGTGCATCTGAGGTAACATTCATAGTAACAATAAAAAAAAACCATTTCGAAGGGCTTTTTAAATCAGAATACAGACTTCCTTACGACCTAAAATGTAGTGTATGATACAATTCCAGAGCCAAGAACCCAGGGCACCAAAACGATGCACTATACAACAAGGCTTGACCATTTTCACGCAGCACTACGTTTAAAAGAAACGAAACTACGGAAGCATGATACCCGTAAGAAGCTACAGTTACATATTAAGAACGAAGGGGATACAATTACACATTACAAGAAAAATAAAAAATATTACGTTCCACCTCGGAAAAAGCTCCTGTTGCAGGAACATAACCTTCGTTAAGCCGTCAAGCTCTTAACTTTCTTCAATTTCTCTGTCTTCTAAAATCACTCTGAAGATCGAAGAAATGGGCTACTTCCAGACTTCGGGTTCCATCTAGGATTCGAGAAAAGACCTTGCTCAACACGAGCGCGGCAAATGGTCCGAGGCGGTTGAAAAAGTAAGCCAAGTGCAAGGAACTTGAATCTGCGTTACAAGGGAATCTCCTTACGATGCAGAGTGCGGCAAACACTGCACGACGCTGTAACCAGCATCGAGAAACACCGCCGTCAACAATTCAGCGCCGCGAGCCATCCAAGAAGCCGTGGCTCGAACTTCTCGGTCGATCGGGAACGAACCGTGAAATCGATGAAACGAAACCCCGAAACACGCTCGTACCATTTACCCGCCATGAACCTGGGCAATTCATCGCGGTGCCGCGTCCGTGTCCGTGCAATTCTGCTCGGCCACCTTTATACGAAGCGTTACATTGCGACGCCGCGAGGTGTGACGATAATGAGGCAGCGAACTGAAGAGGCAAGGAGTCGAGGGAAGAGTAAGCTCGCAAGTATCGGCGGATAAAAGATCGAAGAAAGAAGCTTCGACGCAGAAACAAGATTCGCCCCGCGCAAGATCGATCATTTCTTGCACTTGGCGTCGAAGGATTTCGATGAAATTTAAATGTGATGTAGTCAACGCGAATTTAGGGGTAGTTTAAGTCATCATTTCGCTGGTTTCGAAATTGTTAAAAATATAAACGTGTTGGTTTCAATTGTCACCTATATCCACAAAAACACAGTCCCTAAGCAGAACGTCCTCTTCAATATCAATAATAAAATACCGCGCTTTTGTTTATCCTCGTCGTTCTCAATTTAAGCCACGTAACCTTGCATCCAAAACTCCCAAAAATCCAAGTTCGAGGAGCCAAAGCTCTCGTTTCGACCGAAACATTCCCCCATGGATCCCCGAAAGTCAATCTATCCAGCCCACCGCAGGTATCGCGCGGAACCATCGATCCATTACGCCGGAAGGAGTGCACCGACCCTGGATCGACGATTACCGTGATCGATAGGTTGACATATCGTTGGGCATCGATAAGCCACGATGTAATTTCGGCGTGCCCGGGCCTGGATAAAGACAGTGATAATCCGGCTTTTCGTGGGGCGGTAATAAGAGCGAGATTTCGGGCCGCGGTGGGATTAAAGCGCCGCGAGGAACCCGAAGACGTTACCTGGAGAGATCGAGCAGCAGATACCGGGGGTGAACGGCCGATTCACTGGGATCTTTCGTATCGCATTATACCACGGCGAATCTGGCCGGCCGTTTTGGCGGATTCGGGTAATTCTAAATAATTCTTTCGCCCGACCCATCGCGGCCACGGTAGAGGCGCAAGGGGGTGGAGCGGGTGGATCGAAACGGGGAAACGATCGGGGAGTAACTTGAGCGGCCGGTTTCAGGCGGCGACGTTCCTCAAGTTCGATCGCCATCCTTGAAGCCTTAAATATTGGGAATTATTTTATACTATATCGCGGGCAATTTTATGTTGCGAGTGCCATTTTATTTCTTACATAAATGTAGGTTATAATTTGATCTTATTTCCTTTTTATTGCCGATAAAAATTTTACCGGAAGATGCAGTTCGCGAAGGTTCTCGAGATACAGTGAATGGTTTGGGAATTTGAAAAAGATTAGTGGCACAGGAACTGTGTGGCAAATAAGGTTCGTAATAAAGTAAATGTATTTATTAGCAGCCACGTCTCTTTTATCTGTCAGACAATGTTATTTATTAGAAGTGATAAATAAATACGCGTACCTGGCAAAAATTCGAAATATCTTATCTATGAATTTCTTTGTGATGTACTACCAAATTCATCGGCAATCTTGATGAATATTTTTAAGATAATTTAGATTTTAGAGATAAGAGAATTTAATCTCAAAAGTCCTTTGGGATATAATGTAGCATATAAAGATTGATAAAAAACATACAATTATGGAATTTATTGATGGAAATATAAGATAGATGATAGTAAACACAGATAAGCCAACAAAAGGATCAATATCATTATTTGATAAAAATTCATATCTGATTTAAAAATAAATTTAATGCAGAGATTAAAAAAGCCATTGTTCTTGATAACTCACATTTCACGCTGACTATTTTTATAATGGTCCCATTTACTTTTATACTACATGTTCAGAATTGCAAAGATACCTTCTAGTGTCCTTTAGCACAATGGACACGGAATTATAAGCATTATTTAATTTTACATAGACTAGGTATATCTTTAAAATGTATGCTGTGCTTTTACACCAAGAAATGAAATCATTACACAACATATTCAAACCGAAAATATTTATTTACACTTAAAGAATCATAAAGCTATCCACCAAATTTAAGAAAATATTTAAATTCTCCATTAACAAGTAATTTGTTGTACTCCAACACAAGAATATAGTACACGCTTCGCTGAATTCCCACCAATAGAATTGTGGAGCTCTCTTAAGTATCTGAAACTCGAAGCTTATATGCTAGAACTCCTCGAACGTTCAATATCCCTGTGCTGCTCGTGCTATCTAAAATTCCAAAATTCGTGTAATCCCTTTCAGACGATAATAGAGTAACCTTACTCAATGGAGGAGCTCAAGGCCTGTGGTTTTCTACGTTTCACTAAACATTGGTTAACTCGCAGCAGGTGGTTGCTGATCCTAGCTAACCTTAACACCCACGATTGCACATTCAGGTGCATAATACTTCCGCGCGTGCATAGTTAATGATAGTTTACGCGATGGCACAGCCTGGTGCTAATAAGCACGTGTATTTTGCCTGACTTGGAAAGAATACGACTGTAATCGCGACTGCCTCTGCGATTATGCACCCATTAGATTACGACACCAGAGTGATCACTAAGTTTATTGGCGACAATGATAGTGACTACACGTGCTTTAAATCTGGGACAGTCGGGCTCAAATTCGAATCGAAATTATCTGTAACTCGAATAGGAATACTATTCGAATAAAACGAATGGTATTTACTAAGTTTTATATCAAAAATCTGGGTGTCCAAATCTAGAAGTGTTTCGTGCTTGAATCGACACGAAATTAACCAAACCATGAATCCTTAAAAATATTTAAGTAAAATAAATTGCGCTACAAGTAAAAATCCAGTGATTCCTTGCACAAAAGTTATCAAGGATGAAAAGTGTATTTTAATATTTTCTTCTAATTGGATCCTATCATAATCTAAGATACAAAGGAATCGATAGATAGATGAGAGTAAGAATAAAAATTCTCGAAGAATGTTCGGTTGATTAACTCTTCACTATTTTCCATATTATTATTAGTCGGTATTGTAAACAACATTACATGCATATTAGCACTTTCCATATTGTAAACACCACGAACACTAATATCACTGAAATTTTCTGATTTACGCAAACCTGATTTAACCAACCACCAATTCAGAAATGTTACCCAAAACTGGAAATTCTCACTCGCAGAGGATACACTTACATAAAATCTGGAGTAACTGCACGCACTCACAAAGATAAGCTCGCACAGCAGGTGCATTCCGCAAGTGTAACAGGCCCTGTAACGGCTCGATGCCAAGCGGCCCCCTGTCGCAAGATATGAGAGTTTCCACAGAACTTTGGAGAAACTTAGCTTATCCTGCTAGCTGCCAATCAGCCTCTATGATTACCACCCCTTTGCTGGTCCGCTTTACTCCTGCCTGGAAGCCGGCGAGGCCTCGCCGCGTGGCTTAAACGGGAAGAAAAACAAAGTTCGTTCTACAGGGTGATGAATCGAGGCTGCTTCTCCTGGTCCAAATGGTCTAACTGTAAGCGAGTTACAAATTGTTTGTTGGCCTGAATGGAGTTATCCAACACTCGTGAAGCGAATAAGAAGGTTCCTCTGCTATGTAGAACCTTGAAGTGATTCGCCTCGTGTTCAAATACTACTAAATATGCCTTGTTTTAATTTTCAAGTCGACATAACCCAACAGTCGACAGGGTGAAGTCACATCTTGATGGAAATATTTGAATGATTGTTCTAAACAGTTCTATTGTGTTACTTGAAAGCCAAAGAAATATATCCATTTTCTCACTTAAGGGAGGGGTCTGCTTGGAAATTTTCGAAAAACCGATTTTCCGATTTTCTTGAAATACGACATCTTTAAAATATTCCGTGGAAGTGTCAAGTTAATCCGACCAAAACTGACAAAGTTATACGCCTGTAAGTACGTTCCTCAGCGTAGCGCTTTGAGCAAGCATGACGGTAGAAAGAAGGAAAAAGCAAGGCAGCGTTGTAGGTAAGAGCAAGTTGAAGTTTTGGAAGCGGCAGCTGATGCAAAAGGATTGTTATATGGACCAAAAATATCCCCAAAATCATATTTTCAAAGATGGTGACACACACAACTAAAAATTTAATGAACCGATTTACTCGAGGCTTTGCAAGCTTATTTTAAAGTTAAAAATCGAAGCGCTTTCGGCAGCGTTTCCTTTTTTTGCTTAGATTTTTTACACGCGAAAAACCAGCGATTTTTTGCCAAATACCGTTGTTTAAACTTTGCACCGTCGTCATTTTATCACAAAATAAGTTTTCAAAAATCGGGCCATATAGCGCCTAGATAATTTCCAATATTATCTAAATAAAAATCGAATTTTCAATTTTAAATGACCCTGCACCAAAAAGTGGTACGTCTCGGGCATCGCCTATAACTCGCCGACCTTTCAATACTTTTTACCACAAAAATTACTGAAATATCCTTAAGACGTACTCTTTCCAATAGACTAATGTTTAATAATAAAAGTTTATCAGTTTTTCTAGAAAAAAATCCCAAAGAAGCATGTTGTTTCGACAATTCTAGGTAGGCCTCCCCCCTCAAGGGGTTAATAAGTCTGAGCAACCAGTAACTCAGTTTCTCAAAACAAAACAAGTCACACCCTTGTTCGCTCACAAATTATTCGAACAATCACTCATCAACACTACTGGCACCACCAAGCTTCACGCACGGTGCCCCATGAAAACGCACACAGGAACAAATGCAAGCGTGTGGCCTCATCGAGCCCCCTCAAAATTCGCGCACCGATGCCCCGCGTTCAACGGCCATGAAAGCGTATTAAATCGAACCCCGGCATTCAGGCGAGTCCCCTAATCAAACCAGGTGGCAATTTCGCCGAGCGGATCGCGGCCTCCCGATCTACCCTCGAAAAAGCGCAGCAAAAACGAAAGAGCCAGAGGAAACGAAACGCGCTGCCGCGGCGCTGAATAAGCGAAGCCCGCATTCATCAACGGCGATCGCAGGGGATGGATAACGAAAATGGCCAGAGCCCGGGCCCGGATCTTCGCGCGGGATGAACTCTTCCGGCGTATTCGAAGAAAATTGAATATCCCCCCCCCCCCCCCTCCCGGACAAATGAGTATTTATTGGAATTTCGTTCGGCTGAATACGGCCAACTACGGTAGCCCCGTGCTTCTATTCTCCCACTAGTCTTCCACACCTTTCAACCCTGGTCAAGCCACCCCCGGCATCGCGATCGCGAGCAACGGCTTTCGCCCCTTCCCGCCCGTCCCCTTTTAACAAACAAAGCGGAGCCATCTCGCTCATCCTCGCGCTGCCTCGAACCGGCCAGCCGAATACACCCGTGGAAATTGGGTAGACATTGGAAATGAATCGAAAGAGCAAATAACGGCTGGAGAGGGCGAGGAAAAGCACGGGGGTGCTACGGGGCAAGTGCCGAAGGGAACTGGCTACGGCCTTTGTGCCCCGACCAGTTCAAGTGCACTTCCACCGTCGTCTGGGAACACGATTTCGCTGCACTCGCGAGGGGTACTCGAGCCGTCCCCCTCTTCGCAATCATCCGAGGAGTACACTCGATCCAGCTGATCTGCCCCCACCAACCTCTGCTCGTCCTCTTACTTGCTAGCCCCCTGTCAACGGGAGAATCGGTCCGCCGGTGCTTCACGTGCGTTAAATGTTGCTGATTGAATTTGGAAGGCGACCAGGGTGGTCCAAGCAACGAGAGGCGCCTCGAGTGCGTCGATCCATCGAGGGAGTGGAGGTCCGTCAGTTGATTCAATGACTTTTCAACGGGGATTTGTTGCTCCGCTACTTGTTCGCAGCGGAGATGACGTGAACGGAGGGATCGACGAGAAGAGTGTGGTTTGGAAATAAATCTATTTTCTGGTTTTATCGATTCTCAATTTTAACGGGGGATAAATGGAATTTCCGGTCGCTTCACTTACTTTGTAGGAACTTAGACTGTTTGAAATTAAATATCTTCAAATTCGGAGGTTTTAATTTCAATTACAGGAAAGCTTGGGATTGCAATTTTTATTAAGTTGCTTCTTCTAGCATAGCAGAAGAGGAAACCACTTCTGCCATCGCTAAAGTATTGCAGATCGAAACAAGGTCAGTTCCAAAAAGGAGACGATGCCTGGAATATAAATAAGTGCTCCACTTACAATTCACTAGCAATCAACGTGAGCTCTTCATTCCTTTCATAACGGGCCACATTCAGTCCATGTATTCCTCTGTTAACATACTCGTTTCATACTTCATCATAATATGAACTTTGGCGTTATGTTGTAAATGTACCCGTTCCATCATGAAATCTACTTCTAACCAGAACATTTGATATTCCCCTGACAAATGAATATTTTCTTTAAAAATCTCCTCAGTCCTTTTCCCTTTTCCGTTTAATCTACAACATCGATGCAAAGAATCCCGAAGCAGAGTAGTTTTTCTAATAAAGTCGTCGCTTTTTTTTCAAGCCAATATAACGCCACTCAACACTCGTTTCATTCACTTCAACTTCTAAGGCAGCTTCGTTTTAATTAATTTCGCGCCACTTATTTTTTTAATCGACCGAGCTTGACTTTCGTCCGAAAGAAAACTGCGCGGTTATTCTTTGAATTTCTTCTCCCAGCCGCCGCGTTAATAAATCGGCGAGTACTCCGCGAAAACTGCCGGAGCCTGAAGAAAGTCAACTTTCTTTAATTAAAAGAACCACGCAAGGTTAGTTTCGAGCAAATTCCACTACAAGCTCCAGCCTCGTTTCGGCGCATGATTTACGCGGCCAAACGATTGAAGCGGTATAAAGCACATTTCAGGGGAGAAAACACTCCTCGCGAGGTGATTATTTATGAATAACTCTGGAGGAATAGCTGCCGCAATGTATCCCTGAAATGTGCCGTAAAATGAATCTTTAATTCCATTATCGCAGGCAGAGTGCAGTGACATATAGATTTGCATAGCTTGAGACTCGAAACGTATAATCAATGGTTGACGGGAAGTTTAGTTTACATTTAGCACCGTCATTTCTTTTGTTTTTTATTTATACTTTTAAAATTTTGAGAATTGTCTCCGAAATCCTGACGAAATTAAACTAAGGTGCAAGTAAAATCGAAGCTGGTCGAAACTTTCGAGCTGTTTGAAGTGTAGGTACTTTTCAAACGAACAAGCATTTTGATCAGTTCGACCAAGTTTTGAAGATGCGAATTATAAATGCAAGATTGAGCTTATATTTTATTCAAATCTTCAACTCAACATATGTTGTTCCAAGAGCACTTCAGCTAAATCTATGACCCTAATAATTTAAATAAAATATACCATACAATAGTACCAAATCAAAGATAAAGTATGCATCACAAAGTATCGGATTTTTAGCGAGGTTCAAAATAATATCAGCGCGATGCTTCTTGCACGGCCTGAAGGACGAGTTATCAGCGATCGATCGGGCTAAATTGAATTTTTCCAGGTGGCTCGCGTGGTACACGTTCGCCGGAAGTGCGCGCAGAATTTCTGCGGAGGCCATTTCCGCGTTTCGTGCAGCATCGCGGGGAGCAGCCACGGCTAACGCGGTCAGCCTGTGCATCGTGAAACTTCGCAACGCGTTACTGATGAGAACGATCGTTCAGTGTCGCGTGTTGGGCATTAAATTAGATATCATTACGAAGTTGGAGGACGCGTGTTTAAATGATTCATTCCTGTCGCGGAAGCTGTATATCAGAATGTATTGTTGCCTTGTAGAGATGTGTGATGTCGTAAATGCAGTAGGGCGCAGAATTGGTTGCGTTCTTACGGCAGAAGGACTAATAGCGTTGGAGGTTTTTAAAAAAGTTAACAAAATTCTTTTACAATGGGCAGGTACTACAATAAAAGATTAAAGTTATCTAAAATTCACTGTTCCAAGCTCTCCAATTGGCTGTCTTAAACTATTTCTTGACACTGCGATTCATTTATGTTGAACGTATACATCGCGAAAAGAACAGAATACTGTGAACACTTATATTGGCTCTGAATATTGGCTCTGAATACTTTTTGACAATTTTGTAATAAATACTCTTACAGCGTAAAAATCAATCGTTATAAAAGTACGTATTTTCCACTGTATACAGGCATGGTTTGTAAGAGATTTCATCTGTGTTTAATTTTAATTTTGTGGCTACATTAAAATGTATTTTCAACAGCAAGTGCTTTTTAAATAAAACCTGTGACAGTGGACGCATTTAAATGTAGATGTGTGTATTAGTTATTTCTGTTTGTAAATATCAGGCAGCAAATATTTTCCAACGAAGATTTTCAGATCGCAATGAATGCGTTGAGGTAAAATATGCTTTTAAAAAAAGGTCTTTACTATTCAGCTACTCGATTTCATAAAGGATTCATTTCCATGTATTACCGCCTGTTTTATTCTTGGACACGAATTTTAATTAGTTCTTAAATAAAAAGTTGCAGATTTCTACCTAAGATGCGTTTCTATATTAAATTCTGTGTCACCTAGCGTTTATTAATTTAAACGTAATAAACCATCATCTTTTATCAAAAAGTGCAGGCTGAAAAACAAATATTTTAGAATACAAAAACGTTAATAATGTATGTTTGTTACCAGTCTTCGTGTAAGTTATTAAAAGCTGAAGGAAATCTGTTTGTTGGTGGTAAAAAATTTATATTTTGCATAAAAATGTTAGTAAATTTTTCATCAAATTTTACTTTATTCTCCATCCACACCTATTATTGTATGAAAATATCTTTACCTGAGTTTGTCGCTTCCAGTTGACATCGGGACAAATGTAAATGTCACATTTCTCTATTTTCACACATTCCATTATGCAAACCGTATGCTATTAACGTACATGTAAACATTTGCACCAAATGCCCAACTGTAAACGACAAATCACTTACGAAAGAAAAATCTTGAATGAATTCTCCATGAATTCTGACCAGCATTGTTGGGACCACATCAGCCAATTTTGAATTTCCCGATGAATACAAAAGCTCGAACAAAATCGTACAGAAGTATTCCCACGAAAAATGTACACCATTCACGAGAAGCCGACCTTGTTTAATGCGATTACGAGCAACAGCGAAGAAATTTAATTGCAACGGCCAACATCTATCGACCCTTGCACGCGTGGATTCCGCGCGACGATATTTCTTGAAAATCGAAACTCATTTTCACGTAACGCAACTAGGTGTCCTCCACTGAATAATCAGACCCCGCGCCAACTAATGAGAGAACACCAGCAACGAAGCAACGCATCCTTCGACGTTAGTGCGTGTGCCGGTGAATGGGTGTCCAATAACCCAGTTGCACGGTCGTAATTAACTCGGGACATTAATTATAAACACGGCATGATTCACCGTCGAACGACTTCACGTGAGCAATAATTTTTCTACTCGCTGAGAATGCAAATAGAATTATGAGGAAATAGGGAGAAGCTTTTTCGAAAAAATTGAAAATCTGTGCGGTGAATTATTGCTTAGAAATGAATTCAATGTGGAGATGCAGAAGTCACAATTAATAGGGAGGTCTCTAATTAGCATGTTCAAATTGAATCTACTAAGCTTCTTCTGAACTGCACCTACAATTGCACTTCGATTAATGGCCGAAAAATGGAGCGCCTCAACTTAAATACCTTCCGACGCGATTTGTATTTAGTAGCAGGTCGGTAATTTATTAAACATTAAAATACCGTACTTAAATTATGTAGATTAAAATTTTTATACGTGTTTTCTTTTGGATATTAGATGGAATTATTATTTATTAACACGTTGACTACCCACGAAATCTGGAGGTGCTATACTCGACGCCGAAAATTTTTTGGTCCGATCGGTGTAGTCGGCGTCGGTCACAGAACAAAAAACACGCCGATCGGTGTAGTCGGCAGTCAACGCGTTAAACAATATTTTCAAAACTTGAATTCTTCAATGCAAAATGCACTTGAACAATTTAAACTAACCACGCGCCGAAACGTGATAGTTTCTGCAGTATAATCCAAAACGTGCTATTCTTCGTGGAGAAACAGAATAATGTTCTAGTTTCCACCGCAAAGTACGAAACGCGCTATTCTTCGTAGCTAAGCAGTCAAATATGTTCGTTTTCGCGGTGGAAGGCCAAACGTGCTAATATTCGCCAGAAACGATGAAACGTGCTTCTTTACGTTGCAAACTGAAACGTGCTGTTTTTCGTAAAAAAAAAAAAAATGAAACGTGCTACTTTTCGTAACGCACGTCGATATACACACTGAAGCATACACGCGTTGAAGCACGCTTTGATACACTTTGAACGTCGATTATCAAACATACTAAAGAAGGCAAAACTCTTCAGATAAACTAATTTCTGAATAACATTATCGATAAGAGAAAATTACATAATATCAAAATTAACATGGCAACGTAACACAATTAAGAATTCCGAGATACGATTAAATCTCGTGTCCTCCGCAGTTTTCGATTACCCATACATCGCATTCATATTCCTCGTAAATCAAACCGATGGAATCAGGAGCCGTTTCCTTCTCGTCTAATTGTAATGCCACGAACCATATTAAATGAAAGTATAATCTCAAGGAAAACCCTAAATATTACCAGAATTCACACACCAACCAATAGGCTAAACTGAAACACGGATGACGTTGAAATCAATTCGAAAATGCCCGTCGTTCGGTTCGGGTTCTGCCGAGTCAGCCAGCGTACAACCTCGTTTGTCGGATAAGACACGATCGGGACATTTTTCGCTCACGCCAAGTGACAAATTGACAGGGGCTGTCGATCCATGGGAATGGCTGGAACTTTGAAGCGAATCTCGCGCGGAAACCGTCGCTGAGCGGGGAACGAATATTTCCTAGCTGCTGTTGAATAGCAATGTCTCGGCGAGGGAGCATGCACGTGCTTCCGGCTCTCACGGGCAGCTCCGTCGCGATATTCACGGAATTCATGGAACGTAAAACGGTAATGAGCTCGTCCATTTCACCCGCGCGAAGATAAAATTAGAAAAGGCAAGACAGCTACGCCCTGATAAGTCATGCAGGGAAAGAGCCGGATACGTGATTCGTCGCCTGGCGACACGGCTCTATCGAGCAATCCGACGGGCATCCCACAGTTCCGGTTCCTTCTTTTCCCTGGACGAATGGAAATTACGCGTCGAACGCGAATCAGCGTGATCCTGCACGGGAATCAGCTCGCCCCTGCCTCCCACGAATAATAATCCCTCGCGTAAAATCGATGACAAGCCAGTCGGTGATCTCGGCAACTGTGCAGCCAATTTAATTGTCTAGGAACAGGGAATTCACTGGGATGGAACTTTTTGTTGTTACGTAATAGGGATATCGCGAGTCTGCCAAGGATCGTGACAAACTGTACACTCTTTTGTGAAATTCACCGGAGTGCTTGAAAGTGTGGATCAGGCTGAAAAATTGATTTGCACGGTTGATTAATATGAATTCGTGAGAAAATCATTTGTGCATAATTATTGTAATCCGAGATAGGGATTTTGTTAGTTGAGATTCCAGAGAATTAGACAATCTGAGGAACTTTTTTAATTAGGTAGAGGAGTAATGATCGCGGTATCTGAGTTAAGCTTAATGTGTAATGTTTCTTACTAATTACACAGGATTTGGGATACAAAGTATTTTACTTGAGCTTTCTTTGAACATTTATTTACGTGAAAAAGTGTATTTGTTGGACCACGGTGGCTACTTGATAAGATGCAGAATCTCATCCAAAAAGAATACCATAGGTTTGAGTGCTACCTGTTCATCAGAATCTCTGCAACCGAGTTTAATCAATACTGCGACGCAACACAAGCCCGAAATGCAGATCCGCGGTTCGCACAGATTCAAACTGTACATCTTCTGTAATTTACGAGTAGGTATGTCACATGGCAGGCACTTTCGTGATAGTTGTGTCACGGAATTGGTAAAGTCGAGTCTATCCCAGCTAGCGAACCAAACATATTAGCAACTCTGTACTGTGAATAACCAAACGTCATCGGCTAAATCTCCATTGCATGAAATGTGTACACTCAACAGTTATGCAAGATTAAGTTGGCACGTAGCTTATTAATGCTATCGATGCACTCTTCGCGTTTGGTGTCCATTGTGTTTATCTACCTGTGATTAGAGATTAATAATTGAAAGTGTCAACAAACTACCACAACATGCTGAATAGCTTGATCCCAAGTCGGATGCTGGGTCCATTTCAACTCAAAATTCCAATTATACACATGGTTATTATTTAACATTCGTGCCTTTTTCAAGAAATAGGACCTACTAATAATTAAAACATAATTTGATACAAAAGATAAAGGTCAAAATTGACCACGTATCCGTCAGACGAGTTTTAATACCATGCCTCAAACTTATCTAATTAGCTTCTCACCGAATATAATAACGAGGCAGATAAACATAAATGTTAATTACACGTTCCTCCCGAAGTGTATTATTCGATTGAAAAACAGATCCATCGCCAAGGATGCCCCGCCGAATGTCAGATGGAAATACACGTTATTATGCCCAATCCATTAATTAATTAGCAAGCAGGGTAATTAGTTCATTAGAGGAATAACATTTTTTCGGACAGAGTAATAAGACTAATGCTGCATTTCGCTGGTTATCAGCTGCATTGCCGTTGTCCTTTGAGCGCGCGAAGGGAACCAGAAGCTGACATACCTGCTAATTAATGAAGAAACATGGGACGAGTAGCGCGATGGGAAATATGGGTGGAACATTGGTTAGCCGGTACCCTCTGTAATTAACCCTGTGTGGGTTCCATAATGGACTAACGTTTCCATTATTCGAATACTAGTCATCGATTATGATTACTGACCGTCGTTGAAATTTGTAGGTGTTAATTACTACTTAAATAAGTCTCTAGCAAACTAAACTCATCCATTCCATTCTCTCTAAATTTCTAAATTTTGGTCGTCGTGGAGAGGAGCGAGGCTTACCGCGTCGAGTTTCGCTACTTTTGATTTCATGGAGCTGATCCGTTTGACTCTGAGAGGCTCAAATGCTAAGTAGCTTACGATGGCCAAGCATGCTTACCGATGGCTCTGCTTGCACAAATGACTGAAGAATGATTGAGCACTCGACCTTTCGATTCTACAAAGTGAATCTCGATGCTCGGCCAGTTGATTTGACAGAATATGCCACTGCTTGAGAATATTTGTTTATTTAGATGTCGCGATGAATAAGAAGAATTCTTTAATAGCAAATTCTTTTCATGAAAGAAACTTGGGACACTTACTGTAGGATGTATTTATGGTTAGGTTTATAAACAGTAGTTTCACCGCAGCCTCAGGGTTCTACTTCTCACTGATCTCACAACGACGAAGCTCCAAACCAACAAAGCTCTTTTAACGAGGCTTGCTATTCTAGGCTCAAAGAATTACCAACTAACGGGGCACAATCGATTACGTAATTGCGAGTGGTGAACCGCCATAATGGATAGGGCCGAATTTTGGGCGCTGGCGCGGCTCAGGCGAAGCGAAAGAGAAATCAGAAGACGGGGAACAACGGCATTCAAGCAAATGCCGAACATTCCAGGGACGCTTGAAATAGAATACCTGGGTCCCGAGAGGGACGAACATCGGTAAGATCGTTTCCCTAGAACCTTCGTTTGTAAGGTCATTCCCTATCCTTCGATGGCGTCGTCACCTATCGATCATGGAAACTGGCAAATAATAGGAAACGTTGAATTCGTGGAAAAATATACGGAAAGCTATTTTAGTGTAGTCTATACAGAGGATATACCTACACTTCTTTTGCAACGTATTCAATCAATTCAAAGAGTCAGTCAATATTTTAATTTACAATAATATTAATGTACTTATTAGAGCTGTAATTATTTAAATAATTCGAATAATTTCGAAGACGAATAATTTCTTCGAAAATTCGAATATTCGAATAGAAATTATTCGAATTCTTTGGTATTCGAATCTTCGAAGAAATTATTCGAATTCTCTGGTATTCGAATTTTCGAAGCAAATATTCGAATTTTCTGGTAATCAAATCTTCGAAGAAATTATTCGAATTCTCTGGTATTCGAATATTCGAAGAAATTATTCGAATTCTCTGGTATTCAAATCTTCGAAGAAATTATTCGAATTCTCTGGTATTCGAATCTTCGAAGAAATTATTCGAATTCTCTGGTATTCGAATATTCGAAGAAATTATTCGAATTCGCTGGTATTCGAATTTTCGAAGCAAATATTTGAGTTTTCTGGTAATCAAATCTTCGAAGAAATTATTCGAATTCTCTGGTATTCGAATATTCGAAGAAATTATTCGAATTCTCTGGTATTCGAATCTTCGAAGAAATTATTCGAATTCTCTGGTATTCGAATATTCGAAGAAATTATTCGAATTCTCTGGTATTCGAATATTCGAAGTCCACCCGTTCAGAGTGAATTTCCGCAGAAAAAATTTTCTGCTTGCATACTCCAATCAGGTCTATATTCACACGAAGTTTCATTAAAATCAGAATTTTCGGATTCAGCACGTTTCCTTGTGAGTGCCACTGCGCCCAGCGTGCGAAACAACATTTTCCACACTATTCGCGGCAAAAATAAATACGCGGAACAGAATAATGCGCGCGAAGTAATACAGCAGCGTTCGAAATAATATTTAAAAGGTGTGGCGAAACGTACTGGGTCAAAGTGCATCCCAGGGAGCAGAATACCAAGCAGCAGCGAGAAGGGGAGTGTTGTAATCGAGGGGACAAGGAAACTGTATGAATATACATGTACCGAAAGGGGTCGCTACCCTCGCCGTTTTATGCGCCTTTACACGCAGGAAACAACCTCCACAAGATAATTAGCATATTACCAAGCGGCGTTTTCGCGCCGGGGAGGCCAGCTAAAGGGAGCCGTGGTGGCATCGAAGGACGCCTGCCTCTGGGGACAAATTTTTACCTGTCATTCGGAACGCGGGGAAGGCTGCCCCCGGTCTCTTTCCCTCCATACCGTTTATACTCGCCCACACGGGGCAATCTTCTACGACTCCCTATCGGCTAGCATCGCAAGACCCCACCCATCTTTTACCTTCCTTCTGAATGCAGGAAAACGTTCCGTGAAACTGCGTCGACCCAGTTTCTAACGAGTACTCGCTTTAGCAAACGACTCTTCACGGGGAGTGCTTTGCGTTGTTTTACGAATATTCTTCAGATACCGGCGATGATTTCAGAAATACTTCAGGGGCTCTCCGGGAGCTCTGATAAGGCGAATGAAAGTAATAACGACGGAACTGGGGAGATTATAGAAGGAATTTTCTGATTGATCGATCGGCTGTTATAGCCATCTGTTCCTTAGGGCTGGATATTTCGTTGGAATAGTCAATTATGCTGAGTGCGGATATTCCAGGATATGGCGCAATTTGAAAGTGAAGATTTGAGTGTCTTTAACAGCTAAGACCAGCTTAGGTAATTGATATCAAGGAATTATAGTAGGGACAACCTTAATTGGCTACTGAAGACCAGCGAACCTGTTCCGACCATATTATCTGGCTACTTTCCCCGTAAAGGGTTCGTATACCTGCTGGAAACCTGTCCACAAACCTCTGCGCGTATGGTCACTGTTAATATTAAGGAGTTAACCCTAGAATGATGGCGACCAAGATTGCCCACTGTACAGCGCACGCAAGGTCATTCCCATCCATCACCCAGAAGGTAATACTAATTTCGATCATACGCATCTCAGAATAAGCGTTTATAATAAATCTTCATCTTGGTATAGTCTAAGGTTCGCGAACAAAATCGCTCAAAACATAGATGACGTTTAGGATTTCTTTCTTCAAAAAAGTATACAACTTGCATCATAGAACTTTGTGGTCTTTCTTTATTCGTTGTTCAAGGATATAAAAACTTTTTTTTTTCATTTTCCTGTAATGGTTCGAATTTGACGTGGCGTTCAGTGCACTGCTGCAACAAAAGCGGCATAAACGGTAGACAGTAGAACTCGGCGTAGGATTGTCCGAAATAAAAAACCAAAGATATTCTTATAGGTTATATCGATCACTGTCGCATCACCCTTTAAGAATGCAAATGAAGCGAAATGGCAATGTTTGGTACACGTTTGAACACAAACGTGCGAAAAAGGGGGTAATTTTACGCCTAAACATGTTAATAACGAGGAACTATGTCCTCTAAAATTCATTGTCAAAGGCTGATGCGATAGTGAAGTTAATTACAAAGAAAATGCAACCAAGATTTTTGGAATCGGTTCATAATTTCTTTTATTCTGCTGTCTGCCGTTCGAAAAAATCATGTTTCGAGATAAACACGTTTATCTTGTTTACACGAAGTTTTGCTTGTATGTTGCCGGTGTTCCGAGGTCGACATGCTTCTATCGTTGCAGAATTTATATTGTTACGAATTTCGCCTTACAACATTTACTGAGTATTCTTCAGATTGTATACTATAGATGTATGCAAAAAAATCGATTTTCTGAGAAATTTTTGACAGGAATGTCCCCTAAAGAAATAGCGTTAATAAATGTTAAGTAATATAAGTAGTTTGATACACGAGTTTGGTTTAAATGGCCCCCATTTCGGCCAGCGAGTGCTACACAAAGAATTCATAATCACAGTTGATTTTCTTCCGTCTACAATTCTAACGATGCTCTCTTGTTACGAACTTCTTAAGTAAAAACTGAGGCACCATTATTTAATCAAACCTCGAACCTTCGAGGCTTAGATTTGTGGAAGTACCTACTGACAATTCTAGAGGATTCTAGATCATTGCTCGCACCAAGGACGAAGGTTTTACTATTTGTCCAGCTTTTAATAGCGCACTTCTGAGCAGTGCCTCGCACAAAGGATGCAAATTTTTCAATTTCACGCAGCTGCAGCTCTGGAATTATTTTCTCCTCGCGTGGCAAAGGAAGGCGCGAAGGGAGCAGAGAGAAGGCTCCACGACCGAGTACGCAGGAATTAATGAATAATGAACGTTTACGCATGCATTTTACGCAACTTGCGAGGCGTCTGCACGGTGCTGTTGAATTACTCGAGACAGCAAGAAGAATTTCGTTGCAGTCTAACAAAGGGAGATACGGCTGCCTCTAATTGACCTCCGCGGTAACATTGCTGAAGCGTTGCTTTTAAACTTCGTTTCTGTATTACATTATTACAACGGGAAAACCGACTCGATTATTATTTCGAATTTTCTAGTGGACTGGCGGAATCAGTTTCCTTGAAAAATCGATCGTTTTCGTTTCGCACGATGCAAGAGATTTTTCATCAGAATGGAAACTTCACGGACCGAGAAATGACGCGACGAGGACGATTTTTTATAGGTACCTATACCTGTCCGACAGATTTATGAACACTAAGTTTGTGCTTGTGGATAAATAATACTGATTCCCATAAAATTAGGGGAAAAGTTAAATACACAAAGGGGATGTTACAATTTATATACAAACACGAGGCAAAGTGATGAAAGAATATTACTTCGGAACTGAATTAGTGCAACTAGGACATTTGAAAATTTTATTGAATATGTGTGTAATTGTAGAGGAATTTGGTACCACGGTGTAAAACAATAAAGTCTTGATGCTTGAGTAGTTCTCCATTCTTCAACCCCCATTCAGAATCTTAAGAAAATTCAAGGCTCTGCTTCATCCTTTTCTTAATTATCGAAATCAGGTGTATCAGAAATTTTCCTGGAAATTTCTGCGATCAAATTTCAGGCAAATGCAAGTAAAATTTACTGAAGCCTAAGCCCAGCCAAGTAGGTAAAGCAACGAGGTTCAAAGCGTTTCAGGGAAAATCACACGCGAGCAGGAGACTGCAAACACCCTCAAAGGGACACGCAAACCGACGAATCAAGCCACTGGCGTTCTTATCAAACGCAAAGCACAAATATCCAGCTAATCAGCGAGGATCGTCTTAATTCGCAGCCAGTACACTCAAGCCTCTGATCCGCGACATCCTCCCAAGTATCGCCGTGGAAACGGAGCAGAGTAAACGAAAGGATGCAGTAAACGCAGCGAATTCGAGCAACGAACCGGGGATTAGGGCTTGACGTGTTCTTTTAGTTATGCAAACTAAAACGTGGCTCTAGAAGCTTCATGTCACGCTGAAAGTCATCCAAATTCTTTTTTGGGGGAAATTACATACAACTGAACAGTTAAGTAAAAGCTCGGCTATGGAATTTTTTCTGATGAAGTAGGTAATAAGTTTTATTGATCAGATTTGCGTTCGCAAAACTTAAAATGTAAAAGTAAAAAGTAAATTTTATTAATTTCTTTACTTTTTTAATAAGAAGAATGGCTATTATTCTTTTGAAATATTGAGGTTATTAATCAAACATTTCTCGAAATATTATGTTCATCATTTTGAAAAACACTATAATTGTAATTAAAGGTAAATCGAAAAATGATTGAATAAGCTATTTTTAAGATAATATTAAATTCATTAAATTGATTAAATTCATGTTTTCGAAACAATTTTAGAAAGGGTCGCTTTATAATAAATCAAAGTCTAGAGGAGAAGACGGAAATAATAGCTTGAATTTCTAAGGGAATCTCCTGGAGCCTCGAAGAATTTAATTTATACCGAATTTTCTCTACTTAGAATTTCAGCGAAGGAATCAGGAAGTAACGAAGTTCGTTTGGTTATAGACAAATAATTTTCCACGTTACATAATTGAATTCTTCGCGCACTTTCATATTTCTTTGCTGCTAAGAAGTTTCGAATTAATCGAGCGTAAGGAATTCCTACGACAGAAAGTAAAAACGATTAAATCAAATATTTCAATAAAAAGAAAAATCTTTTTTAGCTTATACTTTGTCTTCAGACTGTATATCGCTCTAAAATACATTTTTATTACATCTCTCTTCGTTAGAACAATTCCTGAACGTTTCCTGGCTTAAGCAAACGGTATTTCTCAGGAAAAAATGTTAAATTTAATAGACCTCGACGCAGTTATAATGAAAGATTAATAAGCTCTCAACAATTAATGTGATTACGTGACTCGAGAAATATAATCGCAAAAATGATTCAAGAACTGTATTATTAACATCGAAGGAAAGTAACGGGTATCAAATTATAAAGATGTGATGCATGACTTTATGAAAAGTAATACAAGAGGAAAATCATTGTTTCGATTTATTCTCCACATGATGAGATTTCCTTGCCGAGTGAAGCTTTTAAAGAAGCTCCGTGAATCATCCATTATTACCACAAGCGAGGATGGATTAAAATTCTGATTCTTCCGCCAAGTGTCTCTTCAGAGGAATACCTTTCCTCTTGCTAACTGTACCATAGAAAATTTACCTCACCACAATGTTCGAAATTAGTTACAACTGTACTCAGTATTAGAAAGGATTGCTTTCAAATAACAAGGTACCTGAATGAAATAATCTCCTCTAATAGACACTCTGCTAATTACAAATCAGATCTAATTAGCCGTGCAACTGTTCACAGAGGCTATTCCTTTCTACATGATTCTTTTCTTCCTTTGTAATTGTTAGAATGGTGAACGCTTTGATTTTATTTCGTAGGAAGAATGTTTTATAACTCTAATTTAATGGATAGATGCAAATGCTTTTTCATGCCATGATGAAACTCAGTGGAAAAATTTTATATACACATGTTCTGGAATTTATAATATTTATGAAAAATTATAAAATATGGGAAATTTTTATTAAAACGCAGATACGAATTCTAACTCGAATATTTTGTAAAGTAATAATGCGCTTTCGAGAAAGCCTTTGGAAGAGATAAAAAATATAATATCGATATTACTCATCTTCCACATATAATAAATGTACATTTTGGTCAATGAAATTAATTTTTTTAAAATATACATATATATGTACTATTTTTTCTTCATTTGGACTTCAAAATTGTGTTTATTTTTATACATAATAAACGTTTTATCTCTCTACTAAGAAGCTGTTCACCAACCTCCTGAAATTAGATAGCTTCAGGGTTATTTAAAGCTTAAACAATTAAAAAATGTTTCAGTCTAAATGCCATATGTGTACTTCGATTAATCAAGCTGTTTTGCTAAAAGGAGAAAGTGTTCCTACTTACCTAAGTCTAACAAAAAATGATAATTCTCTACGTTTTAAAATCAATAAATCACAACAGTACACGTAATTAATTTCCACGTTGCCTAACTGGCCTTTAGAATAACCTTTGCCAGCGGCCGATGACGAAATTAGCAACTTCTTTACCTAGCTATCGACAGACAGAGGGTTCACAGAGTTACGATTCGAGGCTTTTCGCGATAACGGGGGCCACGTGGCCCACTTCAGAAACTTGGCCGTGGCACGATAGGCCAGCCTGGTCCACGTAAACAATGGGACACGATGAGAACTCTCGTTGTCTCCACTGACAGTGGGCTTAAACTCTTCTGAGCGAACCACTGGCCGGAACAACGGAGTCTGATAATGTTTCTGCCTGATACGGACCAGTGTTCCCGTTCCCTTGATCTCCATTGGCACGGAAAATTTAAATGGCGAGTCGAAAATCGGACGAACTTAATTAGAAACGTAACGGAGAATTTCCCTCTCGGTTTCGCGAGTTCGTGAATAACAATTTCCGCGCACAATAGTGTACCATGCGAGAGAAAGAAATTGACGAACAATGTAGGACGAGATATATTTAGAAAATGGAACGCATAAAAAAGGTACCTATCTGTGGAAGTGGCTAAAAATAGAGGGAGCTGGGATACCAACCTGTCCAGTGTTTTAAAATCAGCGAAAAAACGAATATAAGTACATTATGTTTGCGCTTTTTATAGCATAGCCGGTACGTTCGTTAAGCCTGAATCTTTTTATGGTAGTCGGTAAATCAGTTTCGTATTTTTATAGCTTTACACTTACGCGTTTCGAGTCTGTAATTAATTGTTATGGCTTAAGACGTCAGGGAACGTCTTCTGATAATAAACTGGCCGCCGAATAATAAACTCTTTAAAATAGAGTAGACGAGGGTGTAACTAAATGCGAATAACACTTAAATCCTCGCAAGTGTACACCCTCTGCGCTTCAAAGAATTGAATTTCACGTAGAAATCAGTTCTCGAATGTAGCTACTAAAATGTTTTACTGGTCGTAAAGCATACACGTATACGTAACCAGTTGATTTTTTTAAAATTTTAATGATCAAACATGTCCAGTGGCACCGTGGTGGTGTTCGGTATTCACGACGTGTGGTGTAAAAATGAAATTACATTGCGTTATAGCTTGTTGTTTTAAAGTTGTTAACACTTTCACGACGCTTTGTTCGGTTCTATTGACACAGTTTCAGAATTTATTCAGTCTACAGGAGAAAGAAAAAGCTTGGTAACTTAGAAATTCAAATTGTAGTGAGCATTTACTGATCTAGAGAAGATTTCGAGAAATAGATAAAAGAATTTCTAGTTCTGATAAAAAAAAAAACAATTTTCAGACGTGAAACAGCCCCAGAAATAATTCGAGATCGACGCATTTATACCAAGAAAATGTAATGTACATTACATCTTCATGCGCTCCACATTTTTTAATGCACCACCATTGACACAAAACCTTTTTTACTCATAGAATTAATTTAGACCTGAACAAGTAGAGGCTTTATCTATATTCATTACCATTAATTTGTGGCATCCACAAAGATTTAAATATCTCATATTAAACGCAGCTAATTCATCTGATTCAATTGTGAGACTCATCTCTAGTGAGACACTAATTTCAAAAAAGGATAATAAAATTCGTATTTACGATTACTATTATTATTTGATCTGTGGAAGAGATTGTTTCCTGTTTCTGAAGTAAATACAAGAGGAAGAAAGTGCAGTAGCGACAGTCGATACGTTCCTTGCAGAGGTGTGTAAGGTCAAGCCCTGAGAGGACCTCGTGGCCTACTTCTGCAACTCGGGACAGCGAAACACTTTATTCGATTTTGGTCTCCTACGTTCCCATATGCCCCGGGAAAATGCAGTAGAAGAGGTCCGACCTAAGGACAATATTGACGTTCTTTTGAACAATGAAAAGTTTTGACGTGAATGCGCCAATATTTACAGAAATCCTCGCCCCGAAGCGAAAAATTGAAATGCGACAGATCTCACACGGGAGGCGAAAGGATTGCCCGAGAAAAAAGGCAACGTACACGTGCACAGCAGACTTTCAAGGAAATCGAAGTGTCTTTACGTCGAAGTGTCTTTATGGTATTACGAAGTTTTGCTTTTTTTTCGTGGAGGAAGTTATCCACGTCTTGGAGCTGCAATTTATCTATAGTGAGGTAAAATCTTTCGAAGTGGCAGTCTGTTGCATTAAGCTTCGAAGGGAATTAGTGACTGGAGGACAATTTTCATGAGATATATTTATAAGAAGACTTCGTTTCTTGGCTTTTAGAGAAACTTTATTTTCCAGTTGAAGGATTCTAACCAGACTTTAAGTGTAATTTCGAATTATTACTTTCAAATTTGAAAACTTCAAAGTTTACATTGTTTTTCAAAGAAATGTTCAAGCAATGAAAATTAACAAATTGTCTACCATAAGGTGAGTAATTTTTCACGTCCAGTGTTCTAATGATATTCTACTTTATAAATTTAAAGTAGCATACAGAAGAATGCAGCCTTTATTACAGAAATTTTGCCGAGTCGTTACGAATTGCGAACATGAATCAGACTGTCAGTGAACAGAGGAAAGCACGACTGTCAACATTTAGAACGGTGTAGCTAAATCCTTAAACTGCTTTCTCGAGTACGCTGGGAACGATTCGCGGCTGCGATCGATCGTGCTCCACGTACGCCTGCCAATATGTCGATAAATCATTCTGACGAGTCGAGCGAAAGGTTTTTAGCGAGCGTACCGCCATGGTGGTCCGAAGGCAACGAAAACGATGGATTTACCAGGGACCTTTTGTTCGGCCCCTATATCCTTGCAGTCTGTTTTTTCCCTTTCCACTCCGTTCGTTGAATTTTGTTTTGTTCGTCGCAGGAAAATTAACGGTTGCGTGAGCTCTTCGGAACGGACGTTTCCCTAATGTAAAATTTACTTCCGTGGGTTGATGTATTAACATAAAAAGATTCTTTTGTGGTAAAAAAAAACACGAGATGAAGAGTAAATAATATATTATCAGAAAGGGGAAACTAAATTATTCCTGGCACCATGTGATATTTGTGCGCGAGGTTCAAAAAACGCGACGTCATAGATACTTGTTTCCTTTCCATCAGGAAACATTTAGGATTATGAATAGTAACGCTATGAAAAGCTACAAAAGAGAACGTGAAATTAATGGTACAGCAGAGCGCCAATTATCCGAACCGCTTAGAGCCGAGGTGATTCGGAAATCCGAATTGCTCGGATAATCAAACAGTTCAGAGAATTAAGTATGTTTATAACTATAGGAAGTACACCGAAAAATAATTATTAAATACAAAGTACTGCTACTGTAATTTGAAATGTAATGTATATTATGAAAAAATCAATCGTGATGGATAGCGATGATGCAGCACTGGTTCGGATAATTGACGCTCTACTGTAGTTATAAAGAGTTAAGCAAGAACTGTTCCTCAACAAACTGGATAAATTCACTCCATTTGTTCACTGAGACGTTCACATGTGACAAACTTATATGAAAGATAAATTGCAAACATCTGTATGATGGTGGTAAAAACCAACTGATTTATACCCGTCTGTACCCGACCTAAAACTGCAAGTTACGTAACTCGTGTTACAGCAGCCTGTACCCGACCTAACATCATGCGTTTCATTCTTCGTTACAGTATACCTGTATATACCCGACTTAACATCATACCTACGTTTCATTCTTCGTTGCAGTGTACCCGTGTGTACCCGACTTAACATCATATGTTTCATTCTCCGTTACAGTACACCCGTGTGTACCCAGCCTAAAGCTTTAAACCGAGTCAGTCCCGTTGGATACCAATCCCCATTGTAAAAGCGCGACCTCGAAAGGAAACAAGCTTAAATCTTTCATGTAATGTTTCCTGATTATTCATTTGCACGCTGCCCAGCAAAAATTCCACAGAGCCAGGCGTTTCTCCGGGCAGCAAAATATATTTCCGCCCGGCGTTAATCAGGCGAGGGAAATAAATCAAGCCTTTCTCAGTATTGTTCCAGGGTCAACAGGACCTCCGAGGGAAGACGTGCAAACGGACCAGCCGGGATCAGCCTGGAGAAAGTTCCTCGGTGAACTTTCATTACGCTCGTCTCCGCTCCCCGCCACACCTTTCCTTCTACCCAGCAAGTTCTGCCCAAAGTATGATTGGAAAAGTTCGAAAGATAGGGGCGCTGGTTATTTCCGAATGTCGATTTCCGGGGATATCTCGACACGCGTATGGCGATACCGCTAGTTAAACCTAGAACGTTGCAGGAGATGAATTTGATCGCCGTTGGGTCGCGATATGCATCGTGGATGCAGGAGATCTGTCGACGTAGCGATTCGTAGCTTAGGAAACAGAAGTTTCAACTCGAGTTGCATATAGAATTATTTGGAATAAAGCTTTTTAGATTTTTAAAGAACACCGCACAAGAATCACTAGTCTAATTGTAAGACTATCCCCTACTTCTCGGAAGAAAGGGAAAACAGGATTCAACTGTAATCGAAACATCTCGTACAGTTAAAGATGTATCGGACGTACAATATTTGACAAAAGAATATGAAATTTGAAACATCTGAATATTTATGTCTTACGCATAATAAATCTAGATGTAAGGAACTCGAACGACAGTTGGAGTCGTATTTTTACTCCTAGGAAGGTACTTTTCATTTGCAAATGCTTTTTCAAGCATTATTTGCTAAACTTTTGGTAGTGAAAATGCTCTGATTTCGCAATTTTCTCAAGTTATAATTTATTTCTTTAAGATGGTGTAGTGAAAATAATTGAAACTCGGCAGATATTTTTATCTATCACAAAAAACATTGATAACATATCTTCAACATTTTTTCAGCTGTTTTATCTATTAAGATCGTATCTTTCCATAAGAGTACTTACGTGTAAAAGAACAATCTCACAAATTTGTATCAACTTGGTACCATTTTGAAGATAGGTCCGATACATGTTTAACACAACACTTAATACAAAGTTCACCGACCCATACATACTCTCACAGAGTTAACACTTCATCTGTCGCTCTCGCGTCTGCTTGACTTTACAATTTTATTTCCACCCACCCTCGCACATGTACCTAAAACTTCAATCTTATTTCATCCTCATCATCAACAAAACTACACCATTCAACGACCTCTTTCAATTTACGAAAGCCAGTTGTCAAAAATGGCAAGAATCAATGAACTGCTCAAAGCCTCAAACGAGATCAACATTGAGCGTATGTTCCCTAGTAGCACAAAATATTAGTTAAATATTTCTTCCAAATATTAAAAAAATATTTTTTAGCCACACTTTTTAATATGAAAAAAATGTTGTTTCCAAATATTATATACACATACTGAAGATGTGAAATAAAGGTTTAGGAAATAAAATATTCGGAAAAAAATGTTTTCTTTCTACCATTCAATAAGTATTTACTTTATATTTGAAAAAGAATGTTTTTTCATAATATAAAATCAATATTTCCCGAACATTCGGAAAAAATGTTTTCTTTCAAACAGTAAATAAATATTTACTTTATATTTGAAAAGAGAATATTTTTTTCATTATATAAAATGAATATTTCCAGCATATTTGGAAAATATATTTGCTTTTTAATCTAGAATAAATATTGTATGTATGTTTAAATATCAAAAAGAGATTGAACCTCTTTTTAATACTTGGATGTATGTGCATTCAATATTTTGTGCGACTAGGGTTTGCTCGAAAATATGCGGCGGGTAAAACGTTAACCAGCAGGAAAAGCAGTTGTTCGTTGCGCAAACGGCTCGCGCGTGGCTGAAGGCGGGCAAGGAGATGTGGGCGCCCGTAACGGGGACGCGAAATCTCCGCGCCGTACGGTCAAGGTGGTAAGGTGGCTATCTATTTACGAGCCACGTCCATATCGCCGAGATAGTACAGGCGTAGCTCGTGGCCCCGGCATGAATGGCAATTCGCCTCGCGGCGAATCATTCAACTCGTACGTCACGCCAGCCGTCCGTGCAACGATGCACCCATTATCAATCTGTTGTGCGCCGCGGCGCATCAGCGTTGCATTAGGTAACGTTCACGGAGAAATCGACCGCTGGAACGCGCGCGTACGGACCTAGGTGACCTCAGACTTGGCGTCGCGGCGTTCACGCTTGTTGCGAGCTGTCTCTGTGCATTGAGTTGTTCGGTGACAAACTAGTTTTGCTGACGACTCCGACGACTTATCAAAGTGTACAAGGGTTGCGTCACAGCGGACGCGTTACCCCAACACTAAAAAGGGACACACCGAGTGCCGTTAGAGTCAATGGTTTCCTTGTCTTAGGGTCAGCAACTGAGAGAGATATACGATGAGAGACTATTAAAGTTACGAAGAGATAATTGACACTGACGGCACTGAACCGTCACAAAGCTGATATGTGTGACCAGCCGAGGCAATGTAGTTCCAAAAAGCAGTGTGTAACACGAGTAACAGCTATTTTTTTTATCATTGTAATAGTAATCGACGCGCAGCACAACATCCAAGGATCCTCTCGCCATTTTTTTTCTCGTAACAACGGTTCGTGCGCACATCTTAATACCAGGTCGGCTGTTTGCACGATTTCGATCGATTCGGCTGGTCTTCGAACTCGCATCGAGCGGCGTGTGGACAAATCGTGTACACACGAGCTATCCTTTCATGGTCGGGTTACTTGTAATGCTTTTGTTGGCAATGTGTTGCTTCACTAGATAGCATTTGAGGAGAATGGAAATGGGAATTTTAAGAGCTAGAGGAAATGTAGGTTTTGCAACATTGAAATGACTGGTCGAGGGGTTATTGTTTTAGAAGAAATTTTAGATTGAATAATTTATTGACGATGGTAGAAGCATACTAACGTTTTGAAATTGATATTACTGAAATGTGAGCTTGAGGGTTACGTTTTTAAAGAAATTTTGTATTGTTTAGGTCCCCAAAACGTATATCAATTTACAAACAGGAATAACTGTACCATAAAGAAGGTGCGATATTTTCACGAATTAGGTGCGATGTTTTCACGAATTGATTTTCAATGAAACCTTGGATCAGTGATCCTTAAATCCCTAAGTCACGTGTAAGTAGAGATTATTGTAAGGCAAGTGAGCATTTAGAGCACACAGTTACGTCATAAATTGTGACCTTCGAAAAATTTTATTCGGAGCGTTAATCCGGCACGCAGTTCCAAGACTGCAATACAGTATCTCGCGGGATTAATGTCCGCAATGAAGCATGATACACGTTACAAAAAGAGATTGTTGTAATACGAATTAGCATATGGAGGTGCAGTTTCTTTGAAATTGTGATTATCCATATCGCTGCGTGTAATGCCGCGTATTATCTGACACTGAAGTGTCTTCCTGTTAATAGCGGATATAACTTGAGTATTCTGTGTCACACGAGTGACATCGACCCCTCAACCCAGTTCCATGTGCTTAATACAGTAATCTCAGCGTCATAAGTTACCGTGCGATTGCATCGAGTGCAACGACTCACGCTAATAAACTTCATTTTGAATTAATTATTTTCAGGGCATTATTTCTGCTACCATAAATGCAGCCCTGCAGTGTGATAGTAGAATCCTGAATACTAACTGTCTCAGATTTTCAAATCAATCATATCCCTCGCATCAAATAAAATACTTTCATCTTACATTATTCAGGAAAAAGAAGAAAGACTTCTAACTTCAATTCTGTTAACTGGTATCTCGATATTTAATATTTATTTATGTACTTTACCCTGATTTTTATTTTGAATAAATAAGATATGTACTCCTATTAAAGTAATAATAATAATAACAATAATAATAATAATAACATTATTCGCATGCACCATCTAAATATTTTAAGACCCACGTGGCTGCAAAATCCTCTATGGAAGAATCCCCGCCAGAGATCGGAATTTTATCCGACCCCCTCCCCCCTTAAATCATTTTACACGGCTTATCTCGGGGTCCGCTCGCGCGAGAAAGTTTATCAGCCACGCAACTCACAGCTACACGACCCGAATTGCTTGAGTTTGCACAACACGTGGTGCACGTGCGCTGCACCGTCTGCGGGTGACAAATGCGAGCGTGAATGGGCTGTTCAAACAGAACAGGATCGAACGCGCGAAGTCAATCGACCTTAGGCACCGACGGGGATGTTAGGGGAGACGTTCAACCTTGTCCCTTTAATTCGGAGAAGCGTTTAACGACACGGCAAACTCTGTTGTCATGGCTCAAACACACGTGTCTCGTCTAGCATGATGGAACATGATGATTGGATAAACTTTCCGTGTCAAATTTGTAGGGACACCTAATTAGAAAACTATGGCATTGGAAGATGTGTTGTGGGAGAAACGAAAGCTTTCATTGTCACGATTTGTTTTTACGTTGTTTCTAGATACTTAAGTACTGGTATTATGTGGAGTACTTAATAATGTCGTTTATCAATCTTTTATAAGATAAGGTATATATACTACAGTACATAAAATATGCATAACATATGATTGAAATGGTGATAAGTGTCACGATGGAATTTGTCAAAGATTATTTACCAAAGTGATTAAATCAGATGCTCGAGCCTTCAAAAAGTCCAATGTGAAATGTAAATTATACGTTTAGTATAAATATTAAAATATATGCCATTACTTTTATCTGTGGTGTTTGATTTACTTGTGGTGTTTGGTTATCATTTACACAGAGTTCTACAAACAATTACTGAAAGTAAAGAAACATTCTACACGAAAGACTGAAACTAAAATTGCTCCAGCTAACAAAAGCCAGAAGCTAATGATCTGGAATAACTTCTCCAAAAATTCTTTAAATAAAATATGTGCCCCTTGCATTGACAAGTAGTTTCTTATACAATTCATACTTTGCAGAATTTTTTGACAGAAAATTTCAGATTTAATAGACGACACTTTGTATATTTTTTTAAGCATACCATTCTACCCACCCCCAAAATCGAATTTACGTATGCACTGCACTCCTCGTCAAATTCCCTGCAATTCGACGTTTATCATGTAAAGTTACCAATAGAATTCCCTAACAAGATATTTCTATTTCCCCCAGCAATATTCTTTACCCTTTTACTCCCACTAATATCGCGCAATTAGTATGCTAATTGCAGCAGCAGCGCGCACGGGGGTCCGTTCTGAAGGTAACATTAGAAAGCCGTGGAAATAACTATCTCATATTTTCACCTCACCCTCCAGTTCCGGAAGAGCCAGTCTGACGGATCGTAGTAACAGTCAAGACGCAGCAAATATTTATCAGGCCCAAGACATTTTCCCTGCTTGTGCTTCTACGAACACAGCCTTTGATTCCAGCCATAGAGGTAGCTTCCGTGTATAATGCACAGAATTGCAACGACGCAAAGAAAACAGGAAACTACTGAAGGGAAATCGAATAAAACTGCAATCGAGTAAATAAATCCAGAAGGCTAAACGAAACAGAAATTCTGAACACAATTTTAATGCAGAATGCACTGGATTTAATCGTAATTACGATTTCCTCGTACGATTCCTTTCTGTAAAATTCTGATGATATTAAAAATGAGTGAAAGTTACTCAGTATTTGTTTCTTTTATATACAGGACCCTAACTGACTAACAGTAAGTTTAGTATCGGTCTATTCTTAAATAAAATTTGGTTTAAAACACTATCTGAGGTGTCGAAGGGCCAACGGTATTAAAATTGAATAAATACGAAGTGATTTACCTGACTTGAAGTTTTCGCACAGTAAAATTTCTGTTATTTGAAATAACGGTGAGACATGATTGCTCTGAGGAAGAAGGTTCTGGACAGTAAGATATTTATTGTTGTGACGTTGACCACTTTAGATTTCAGGTATCACACAGTAAGTATTAGCCACAAACTAAAAAAAATTGTGCCATTCCCGTAACTCAAATTATATACCTAAATTAAATTATTTTTCTGATACATATCATAAGGAGTTTGAAGAATTTCAACGAGGACATTTTTATTTATCATATGTTCTTACCAATTCTAGATCACTTTTACCAGGTTTGAGATTTTGAATTATCTCGTGTTTCATTTCCATAATTATCACTTCGTGCTTCAGCTTTACCAGATAATTATGGACGAACGCGGTCATAGTCGGTTTCACACTAAATTGTTATGCCGCCACAGGTAGTTTTGACTGCTACAGGAGAGTGTTTCAAATTTCAATAGGATTGATTATAGTATTGTCAAAATATTAAGGAAATATAATACAATACGATAATCAGTCCTTTGTTGTCCTGCTTCGTCAGCGACAAACAGAAATCAACTTCATCTCTATTCGAATACAATACTGAATATCTAATTCTAAAAAAGAAAGAGAATTGAAATTAATTTCCTAATTAGATGCAGCGTTCGATGAAAGCAATTTCACTGGTTTCAAGAGAAATTAATTTTCTTTTTCACAGAGACTTCCCTTTATTTATACCTAAATAAATCAACACAAAGCACAGAATTATGCACATTACAGAGAGACAATGCTTTGGCAATTACGTCAAAGTAGTTCTAGAAAGAGGTTGAAGGACAATCGAGTAATTGTGAAAGATGTGGAGCACGATTGAAGAAGAATAGAGGTTTCAAAAGTAGAGGCGAAGCAAAACCTTTCGCGATTCAGATTCCGTACCGAATCAGACACAATCGAAGTACCTTTCACTTTCAGCATTGCTCGGGGCCCGCGTTCCCGTAATTAGCCTGAAATGTCAGTGAAAGAAAGTTCAAAGCTATCGATTCACGCCGATAACACCGGGAATGTCATTGTGGAACGTTGTGCATTATGCATAAGAGCAAATAGTGTTGCGATTATCAATGTCGATATTAAGCCTTTGCTCTCGCATTTCTAGTGGAACGTATTACAGTGGAGGAAGTGCTACAGCAGTGACCAACGATAAATTTATTAGGTTTATAGCGGTAACCCACTACCACTTTCAGGTAGTAATACACAACCTACCGTCTAAATAGATATTTCAGCTCAAAATCGTAAATATACATTCATTGCAACAACCTGTATTAGTCTGAGTTTTCATCACAGAATCATAAGTAGGCAACCTAAACCTTGCCTTCTTAAAAACTTAAAATTTTTACGAAATATACACTGGCAAAAAGCAAATAAAAGTCTACTCGTAAACATTATTTACTTGTTTTACTAGTGTTATGTTAATACTAATATTTTGTTTACATTCTGTTTTCTTTTTTCTTTATTTATTTTAAACGGAAGTCTTCTGATAATCACGAATAATTGACACTCCAGAGTTGAACGAAGAACGATTCTCGCTTGCAGTACCTACATTTTCCCGAAATATCTCACGATCAGTATCCAATCCTAAACTGTCGATGTTAAGGGGTCTCCCTACCTTGACAGACGCAAAATGATGCGAACTTTGGGAATTTTTTAAAACAAAACCATTAGATATATTTACTTCCAGCTTCGTGGCTTTATTTGCTAGTCTTCAGAGAATATGAGAAAAAACTTGTATGCGAAAAGAGTGGTTGGTTCCGGAGTTATAGTACTTCAAATAGAGCACCTTACAAAAATCATATGCGCATTGTTAGAATAAAATCAGGCATTGTAGTTGTCTGAAATAGAAAATTTAAAAATTTGTGTAATCTGTATGAGTGTGGCTGTAGCCTGAACTAGACTATATGAGAAATACTGGAAATTAAAAAAAAATGGCAGCGTCTAAGACAGACATCGATTTCTGCAAAAAATTCGTTGGCTCTTTAAGTCGCAAGAGTCTAATTTTGCAAAAACCGACTTAGTTTTAGTACCAACGAGAATGGGACATCTACTGAAGATGTATGCCAACTTTAAAGTAAATCGGGTGATTGGTTTTTCAGATATCAGGCTAATCAATTCGAAAAACATAGTTTTGAGAAAAACGCGTTTAAAGTTTTAAGTACCCTTTTGTTAATTAATTTTTTTTTAAAATGTTGCTTAAATATGTACAAATATAGGCATAAAGTTTTCAATTAATATAGTTTGAAGGTTTCTCTTAATAAAAAATCCCAAAATCTCGCTCCTTTTCAGGCCGTCAAAGTAAGGAGACCCCTTAAGGTGAGATCTGATCTCACCTTTAGGCTCCCAAAAAACTACAAACTGACCTATGTTAAAGAAACTGACGGACCTCAGCTCCAAAACCGTCCACCAGCGCTCAAAGCCCATTCAACCCCACTATTACTTTAACCTCCAATCACTATACCATGGACCACGCAGAAACGCGCCAAAACTCGACCATGACACCGCCAACTGGATGAAAACGGCCAAAGAAAAGCTGGCGACGGAACGAGATGGAAACACGCGAAAAGAGAAACGGGCGGCGGGAGGAGGGAGGGGGGGGGCGGGAGAAGTGGCCTGGCAGCTGGTGGAGAAGCGAGGCCGAGGGTGGTGGTTGGGATAGAGAAAACATGGGAAAAGAGACGGACGCTGGTGACAAAGAGAAAAGGGGAGGAAAAAGACGGGCACTCGAAAGAAACAGAAAAAGAGCTCTGGCGAGCGTAAAGTTGCACGCGACGCTGCACGAGGGTGCAATTTAAATTTTCGGACTGGTTCACCGCGTCTGGAACTTTTTCAATGTATACAGTTTTAAAAGGCCCGTTGCATAATGTAGAGCACCCTCGTATCATCCAACCACCCCCGCCCCCAACCCTCTCGACCTCCCACCATCTAGATCCCCCGACGCGGCTATCTTGTTCGTGAATTTGTACGTGCATAGAATATGCGCGCAGCGGCCTCGAGCTTTGCCAGGGTTACCATTTAACGCGATGCTTTTCTCTATTTTTTTTCCCCCCACCCCCTCCCCGCCCCATTCCGCCGCGGCCCACTTTAGACCCGGGTGCTAGAGAATTTACGATCTTCCGATTTCTCGTTCCTGCTCCTCTTTTTCGGCCCCCGCTTTCTTTCTTTTTTCACCCCGTTGTTTCCCCGTGCCTCGTACGCGGAACGATTCGATGAACTTTACAAGCGGGCCTATTTGACTTTCATATGCGGCACGCGCCAGCATTTTTGCCCTTCCACGTGAACGCGACTCCAACGTGGACACGCAGTTGGATGAATTTATGGAGACGGGGAGAGATGGGGCCTTGTGGAAAGGGAATTTTTGAATACGTGTCTGCAGGGCTGTTTTGTGTTTTGATTTTCTTTCGACGATTCGCGATGCAGTAATTGGGCTGGTAATTTTTCTGATGATGGCCTTGGTGATGGACTTTCTATTGTCCGTTTCGTAATTTTTTAGGCTTTGAAGGATTTTGGTGGGTGATCGAGGTGTTTGATGTTCAGATTTTATTGCTGAGATAGAAAATATTTGGGGATTGAACATTACTGAGTAAGGATTCCCATTGCGATCTTTAAACTAAGCGTTTACTTAACTAGAACGAAACCTGGATGAAACTCTTTCTGTGTCGTTCTACTGAAGATTTTCCAAGTTCAAGATTTTAGCGATAATAAACTCTTAAAGTAGCAAAATTTTTACTATAAACAACGATATATGCAAAATTACATTGAATATCGATTAAGCATATAATCATAAAAAAAATTAATTATGTGGGAAGTATCGAAAATGTGAAAATGTAAATTTTCACACACATTGATTCATCTGTATGATGGGAATTTTTGGAACAAAATTATATTAAAAAATTCATCCAATATCTGCAACTTTATCGACCCGCTGGCTTTTAATACCGATTAATTACCTTGTATTTTCAATAATCAATTTCTTAATGGTTTTTCCATTATAGCAAGTCGCAGTCTGATAAATCTATCAGATTAAACAGAGTAACCTAGATAATACACATTATTATTCTGTATTAAAATCTGCCTTACACTCATTAGTACCATTAATGCGCTTAACAACCAATCAAATCATGAATGAATACACATTCACTTCTTGCCGTCCCAATAAAATATATACGCAAATATCTGACAAAGGGCATATTTATTGTATGTACAGGTATCATTTTTCTTGCAAATGAACCAACATGTTTGGCGCGGTATAAAATATTCTGCGCCTTTAATTAGTAACAATTTTCAATAGCAAATCAGAAAGAACATTAGCATATCCCCATCTCCATAAATTATACTAAAGTTTACTAACAATCACCAACAAACTACAGAATATTGCGCAAACATGTTGTTTATATTACTACCCGTAGAAAAATTTAAGTCACAAATGTTATTTACAGTTCCTCAACCCCATTAACCACACTATCCTTTTATTCCTTCTCATTCGCTTTAACTCCCCTTTATTTACTTTTAAGACTTCCAATTACCCCTAAAAGTACCAACGTTTAAAGTGTACCCATTTTTATCAAAGCAGTCAAAATGACAAGTTTTTAAAACAATACATAATTCAAGATAGATATTGTCATTCGCATTCTGCGATAGAAATATAAAAAAACTCAAACTAGGAAGTACTTAGTCATTCTGGCTATTTTGGTTATTCTCGTGTTAACCAAGAATTCTCGGATTAGGATTAGATTTCGTAACACGAACTAACACTGGATCTCACCCAATCAACACTGCACAATACGTAATACATTCAAGCTCAGTAAGTACCATTACATTAAGCAAGAAAGAATGAACTAATTCTGTCCCATTCTGAAAATCCGAGGTACCAACGCGATCACCACAGCACAAACTGTATGCGCCCACGAAGATAAGCTTTCCCTCCAGCCACTGAAACACAAGTTTACCCCTTTCTCAAGGAATTCTTAATCGCCCCCACGCAGAGCGCACGGTTCCCTCGGAAGCACGCAGCCCAGCTTTCTCGCCTCGCCCGCCGAAGAAATTCAATGAAAAGCAGCGTTGCACGCTTCGCTGAGGAATGCTAAGGGCTTACGGCATCGAGACATTTCATAACGAACGAACCGGTTTGGTTCTCGAATTACCCCGAGCCCGATGGTGTTGCCTCCGCTGATGGAATCCAAAGGTTTGTTAAAAGTGTCAAATATCGGAGAGGAAGGCTGGCGAGACGGGAAACCATAGAGAACAGCCGCGGAGAGCGTGGACGAAAAATCCACCGAGGGGAATGCGATTTTATCAATGGCGAGGAGGAAGCGGAATGAGAGAAGCCTGGCGCGCAACAGCGCATGCCGCTTCTGACGCGAATTCTCGATGAATGAGATAGGATAGCCACGTCCTCGATGTAATCACGACTCCATCCTACGCCGATCAACATTTTTTACGCCACTCTCTTTATCGTGCGTTGCCGCTTAATCATCGATTCCCGGTGTCGCAGCGACGGAATGTAAAACGCACGCCGCGAACAAGTCGCCGCAGCGGTTCCAAAGTGATTTTTGTCGAGAAAATTCCGTATCTCAGTGAATTCTTAACCGATATTTATCTGCTCCTGCTATTTTTGTCGGGGATTAAATTTGATAAAGTGGCATACAGTAGCTTTAATAATTTTCTTTAGGGCTTGAAGCAAAGAACAAACAAATTCTGAACCTTTGGTTCCTTCTTCAAGTTCGGAATTAAAGAATCTGGTGATAATAACAATTTATGCTGCGCTAACTAATCCTCATTAAATGTCTTCTTCCTTAATTCCGTTCAATTTGTAAATCTTGCATTCGGAAATAAAATGATTCCCAGCGCGTAGACGAGACGGAAAACGTAAGGAAGGTTTTTGCGTAAAAAGTAATCCGTGGTGGGCGTTCCTACTTTGATTTTAATAAGAGGCGATTAGTGCGAGTGAAATGCTAACGAATAGGACGAGCTTCACGCGACACGGCGTTTATAGAATCATAAAGCCACTGGAAACGTAGAAAACGTGGGACAGACCTGGCACGCCACTCCCACTTCCGGTTTCACGCGAGCACAACACGATAGCGTTTGTTCTGGGACGAGCAGGAATTGTCTTGTCACACGTGTCGGAAATATGAAACACGCGGAAACGAGAAGACGAGGCGAAGTACCACAGTGAAGGTACCCCGAAGGATAACTTTTTGCTTTTTATACATTGCAATTTAACGTTATACTGTGCGTAGGTACCTACAACTGTTTCATTGAAATTTATGGTCTTTGTTATCGAGATGATTTGCAGCAGCAGGCAACGGCATGTTTATACAACACTGCATTATTTCAGAAAGCTAAACGAAAGGGGCAGTTTGGATACAATTTTAATGAAAAGTGTATTGTGCGATCATAATTACGATTCCTTTATGCGACTACTTTTTCCACGATCTTCATTGTATATACTTTTAATTTGTTCTCTTTTCTATAAAACTTTTCCACGGATTTTCAAATTTCCAAAGTCAATTGACTACAGTGTGCAACTTTGAAACGAGAAACACTGGGAAACGAAGAGACGAGGCCAAGTACCACAATGCCCCTAGTGAATATGTTTTTCATTTTTACAAATTTCAATTTAACCGCGTACTGCGTATACAACTGTTTCATTGAAATTGATGGTCTTGGTTATAATGCAATCTAGTAAGAAAACAAGAGTCACGTTAATAGAAAACTGCAGAATAGAATTATTCGTGCAAGCATTCAGCCCGAGGGGTTCCATTTTTCTGTGAAACTTAAGTTTCACAACTAAGTGACAGCGGATTCAGAAAATTGGATTCAGAAGAGTGCCATTTTAGCAACGAAGACGAGAAGCGACACGCCGTGAACGTGACACGTGGAGTCCAAATATTTGATTGTATTAATTTAATGATGTCGCCCGGCTTCAAGATCTTAAATAGATCGTTATTTCTTCTATTGTTGACGTGAAACCTCTGCGAATGAACTGTCGTCTGATCAACAAATCCAGACACACTATACATAGGATTGCACGAATCCGAATGTAAAATGTAATTAATTAAAGAGTCCAATAAAGCTGTTTTAATCGCTTGACACGCTTGCCACGTTCACGGATATAAACGAGCGAATTACCAAAGTGAAAATAATCACGCTCAAGTAAATTAAACCGCAGCGTACACGTAATACCAAAACGAACGACTGTTATTGGATATCGAATGATTTGCTGTAAAGTTTATTTAAGAATTTAGTTACTCTAATCGTTTGCAAATTCATATCCTAGCACGAAAGAAATTTAAATACGTTACGGGAGAAAGGAAATAAAATATCAATCTGATATTACTTAGTCAACTAGATTCGTAGAAAACATCGTGACTGTAGGGATCAAGGGATCAAAGATTCTCCAATTTTTAATGGACTTATCACAAATCGTGTTTGTTACATAAATATGAAGCAATACATTTCTCTATAAGTGCTTTAAGGAGACACTTTGTCAAGTAGAACTCGATGGAAGAGCAACTTTTATTAGAATATGTAATTATACGTTCTGATAACCTTACTGTATCAGTTCATGATACTACTGTCAAGGACATCCTGTGATTATTTAACAGTGATTTCTTGGTCAAATACTAAACGTTCGTGTTCTAAAATTTATTATATTCGTGACTATCTGTTCGTTTAGTCTAAAGTAATCTTTTATGGTGATTGAATTTATTGATGAAATTCTATGGAGAAATTTGTTAATACTTCGTCACCTAAATATATATTTATTTACAATAATGGAAGCAATGTTCTTTGAAATTAACTTTTAACGCTATAGGTTGTTCCTGAATTATTATTTCTATAACTCTAGCCTTCAGTTTCATTTTCCGCAAATATTTTCGAAGACATTTTTAGCAATTTTTGGGAGCACACATTTTGTAAAGGACTCATTCAAACAACGAGACCATATTCTTCACTATATATTGATCTTATGGTTAATTTTTATTAACGCGACGTTTTAATATTCAATCATTTGCTCCAAAATTATTTGGTATGAACTTTATACCTTTTAATCAATACAGCCGATATAATTTCTACTAGATTAAACCTCCCCTTTTTCACAAATCTGTTTCGTGTAAATTAATCAGTAATCTCACTCAGAAACAGAAATAGATATTTTATTCGTGTCAATGTTAAGCACATATTACCTACATATTTCACCGTGCAAAATGATAACTACATTTAAAATAAATTTAATGCTCTATAAAACAGGCACATTTGAAGTTATACAAGCTTACAAACACCTAATGAAGCGATTTCAATAGAAATCCTCTCTGTTCCATCAATTACTACAACTTTCTATTTTAAATTTGGCGTTCAGTAAGTCCTTCACAACCAATTCACCATAATAATATAATTATTCTTTAGCACTTTACTCCAACTGACTCTACATCACAAATTCGAAACCCTTCTTAAAAATGCCTTTAATCCCCCAACTAAAAATTTGTATCTCCATAATCTTCTGATTCAAATGCTCATCACGCGAGAATCTCCTACATGCAGTTCCAAATCTTCCGCGCAAGAGTATCAATCACTCTGTACGGAGATTTCACCGTGATTTCCGGACAACATGGACTTCGATCGAGCTTATCGCTCCCGATAGCTCGTCAACCAAAGCATTCCTCGAATCGTTGCACCAACACTAATGACCGTCTGTTCGACGATAAGAAACAACAGTGGCTCCGATAAAGCCGATCGCCTCGAGGCTTCCAGGGGCCGCGCGCTCGCCATAGGCGTCGCTAAAATAATTCACAACTCCCGAGGCGATCGGTGCTCCCGCGCGATCATTTTTCGAGGATCTACGAAAATACGATTCCCAGCAAACGTCTGACTCGTTACTGCCTCGCTATAAATAGATCTAAACGGCCTTGGTCAACCTTCAGCGAGTTCGTCGACATCGCTAACCGGTAACCCACCTCTGCGTTCAATAGATACCTACATCATGCAGAAGCTTCCACAACAGGGAATTCCGTGGTATCAAGCTTTTACATTGTTTCTTGGCCCTTTGCGGCTATATAGAGAAACTAGCTCTAAACAAAGGGTACTTCAGGAAAGGGCTCGCAAAGTTTTGGAGCGCATAGTGCTCATTCGAAGGAGAAAAATGTTTTAATAAATGTGCGTCTGAAAATTAAGTCTGATTGAGGTAAACGCGATGTTGAAGATAGAGATCGGGACTCTCAGTCCATTATCAGTACGTTCGTGAATAATTATATTAACATGGGTCAGTTATATGTTGCTAAAGGTTGCTTTCTGTGGTAAACAAACACTGTTTAAATTTGTATTTGTGCTAGTTTCATAGCGAAGAAGTGGAATATTTAAGTTTTCCATATTTCGATTAGTATTACTATTGGGATACATATTTATTAAGCGATATTTACGCGTTTAGATATGCATTATGAGGTCTAGAAGTTTGTAATCCTTATTCTTACCTACTGTATTTGTACAGCTGCATGAATTTCGAATAATTTATAGGTAACTAGCACCCGGCGTTGCCCGAGTAAAACTTTGAATGTCACAGAGCGTCAAGGGGCGAAATAAGGGGGAAGGTTTCATGGTAGTCCATATTTTCCGTAGGGATCTAAAGAGTAATTATTAAAATTTTGTCCAGGTCGGTTAAAAAAAACGGGGTAAAAAATATCCTATATGTTATTCCTGGTCCTAGACTACGTGTATACAAAATTTCAGAAAGATCCGTTGCGTAGTTGCGACGTAATTGAGTAACAAACATCAGAACACACTTACGCATTTATTATATTATACAATGGGATTTCACGCGGAGTTTATTAATTTGAATCTCTGACACTGAATATTAAGAAGGTAGAAGTTGTATTATGTACTACGATTTCCTTCCATTAATTCAGTCTGACTGATACGAGGTAGATAACGTTTAAATGCTCACAGAGATAACAATCTCCATTGTTCTTTGATAGGCACTGAAGAATCTGGTCACTTTATCGACCACTCTTACGAATGCCCGAGTTCATAATAGTGGCCTCGTATCGCGCGTAAGGCTATAAATACAACTTCAACTCCTACTAATTACTACAGAAACTGCGCAATTCGTAAACCTCAATTCTACCCATAAAACGTAGTAATAAATATCCTTTACTCTCGAAATGTACATTTAAACAATACAGATTTAATAACTGAGCCCCTCAATTGAGAAGTGGCATTAGTCCAAAATTACGGAAGATGAGTTTATTATAGATATAGTAAGTATTAAGAATACTTGTTTTATTTACCAATCTAGCTTGCGTATATTTTCTTTTATGTTGATAAAAAATTAGAGTCAATTTTACAGCCTAAGCAAAGTGACTGTCAAAAACGGCTGAAAAGGACATGCTAGGTTTGCTAAATTTTATTACCAATGCGATCGTAGAAAGTGATGACGAATTCAGCAAGGAATGAGTTCCTTAATATACATATTATAATAAATGAGATACTCAATGTAAAAATATAGGTACTGTATTTAGTGGAAAGTGTTGACTTTTTTTCTCGTAGTGTCTTGAAAATAACATACGTATAAGTTACGATTATTAATACATCAATTACCGTATGCCGTAAGTCACCTTTTTACAAGGAAATGATATTACAATTCAGTGCAATAATGGCACTTGATTATTCGTTATGTTACCGTTAGTTTACTATCGAAAGAAATGTCGTTTTTCCTTTAAGTTATGTTATCATTACTATTAAGCTACATTCTGTTCTTAATATTTTATAAAGCATTGCACGAAAGTCGAGTTTTCACGATACTAAGAATAGAGACTTAATTCACTTGTTAACTAAGGGGCTCAACTATCAATATAGACAAAATCTATGTCGTTATTGGAATTTCAAAAAAAAACCAATCAACAGTCCAACGCGTTATCCACATTTAAACTTCGCGCGCCGTGACCCTTGCACCCCCGGGGACAGTTCAAACACACAGAAATGTTCCGTGGCAGAATGACACACGACAATAGACAAATTACGCGCTGTACCTCTCATCGAGTTTACAATCAAGCTTCCCACAACCAGGGCCCACAATTAACCGTTGAATCGGATGAAAAGAAGACAGAACAGGGGAAAGATCGATCGGTTCTCAATTAAACGCGGGCTGCTGTATGGGCCTCCGATCGAAAGACACCCGCCGACCTATCGTTGCATTTCAATTTCCCCCCGGCGGAATCGGTATAATAACGTCGGGGGCTGGTCGGCCTCGTAACGCGAAACAAGATATATTCGCGAGTCGAACTCATTAACGACGCATCGAAGAGGAGCAAAAAAAGAGCCCTCAGGAAAACAATACCCGCGGGGGAGGATAGAAAGGGGCGTGCTTGAATTACCTATTTCCGGACGTGAACGGATCCCTGCAGCCAATCCGACGGGTTCGCTTGGATTCCTCTATTCTTCCTCCCTTTTTGATCGCAGCCTTCAAAAGTTCTCGACGCCCGTGCCGTTGCTCCGCGTCCCCGCTCCGGTCAAACGGGACTTTAATTAACTGCACCAACGTATCGAATCGGACCCGTCTACCGCCGCCAATTATCATCCACGGACGCGTTCTCACTTCGCGGAACACAGCCACGGGTTATCGGGCCGACGAAACGACCGGCACTCTCTCTCACACACACGGCCGAGGACGACGCCTCAGTTGTTGAAAAATATTTCCACGATTTTCACCGGTCCTCGCCTCTACGCGCCACGATTTTCTTCCTCCGCGCCTAGGGAGCTCTCCTCCAAGACCGTTCATATACGAGTGCCACGGGGTTTTTGCGGACGTCGCGCCAATAACCTGTTCACTCGACGCACGGACACCGAGGACGTCAGAAGCAGGGCATCCAGCAGGCACTCTGGCAGCCTCCACGATCTACCAACGACCGAGAGACGACCGTTTAGCTAGCGACGCGGCAGTGATGCGTTTCCGCTGAGCGAAACAGCGAGCACGTGCGTCTGCAGACACAGAGGACGCGAGAGACTCGAGATGATGAAAGGACCATGTGTCGAGCGACCACGGTAAAGCGAACACTTGGGATCACCGGCTGTACTTCAGACAGTAGCGGATAGGAGGGATTAACGACTGCTCCGACCGAGCGAGACAGTGCTTCAGACTTTCGATCTCCCGAGAATTTCAACTCGTTCCGTAGACAAGGTCACAGACCGCTGGACTACGTTTTCTATAAACGAGTCGCTCGACCCTTCTCTACGCGCCGGCCCGAAATTCAGTAGTGAAACCCGCCAAGGACGTGCGGTGCCAGGTGCAAGGCTGCCGATCACTTTTCCCCAGCGACCTTCGGCGACGCTCCTCGAAAAACGAATCACTCGCGCGCGCCGCGCACACGGTGTCTCGCGTAGCTCGATGTCACTACACTCCTATTCTGAACCTTCGCTCCGTTTCGGGACTCGAACGGTGTCTGTCTCGTGGCCAGCAGCTACGATCGCCGAGATCCTTCCGCAGGCAGATGGAACGGATGATCGTGGGAGAATTCTTCGCGAGGGACTCTCAGGCACGCTGCTACGGTCACCTTTTCTCCCTTCGACAGCACACCGCGATTTAAAATCAACGGAAGCACACGCCACTCGTTCCTTTCTTTCACTCTATTCCTCTGTCTCTTTTCTGGAGCGAGGAAACCGACGCTACTAAACGAAACACTCGCGCGCGCGATCGTATCCACCGAAGCACTGACACGACTCGGGATTCCACGAGTGACTGCAGCCGCATACGCGACGCGAGTCGAACGACTTCGCTCTCGGCGCCGCGGCTCGTGGCGAGCCGAGCGGAGCCGAATCGCCACGAAACGCGGAGTCCCGCTGACACTGGCTGCCGGCTGCCGGTCGCCCGCACTACGGCTCCGACTGCTCGTCGTGATGGGATGTGTCATGTCTCGTGCTTGCTCGTCGGGGAACCTAAGTGAACGTTACTGCAACGATTTCCACGAATTTTTCGTAAGTAAATAGAGAAACGAGAAATGTTTTACGCTCACTCCACCGTTTGTGTTGAAGGTTTATGAGATATTTAAAGACAGAGATTGTGTTTTGCTTGGTGCGTTGAGCGTCTGACTTCGGACTAGTGATCAAATTTCAGATACTGGGAATTTTAAAGGCAGGCTCTCACTGCGCCTCGCCTCGCATTGCTTCGACTCAATTTGTTCTTCCTATGCTTTTCTTATGTAGTTTGCCAATTTGACTCACACTTAGCCTGGCCTCGTCTCACCTCGGCGCGACTCCAAGCCGCAGATTCTTTCTGGAGAATATTTTGAGGAAGAGAGGAGTGGCGGGCCGAGGCGAGGCGTAGTGAGAGTCTACCTTAATAATTTGAATAGGTGAGAGAAAATTTGATTTAACTTGAATATTGTCTGAAACTCGAAAATTTTTAAAGTACGATTGGGCTGAAGGTTTGATGGATCTTGAAAATTTTTGTGCGCCCTGTGTCTCGTTAATAGTATGAATAGATAAATGGCGGCAGATTTGTAAGTGCAAGAAACCGCGTGCGTGTGTTTGGAATATTTTCCTCTGCCAACTTATCATACGTCGAATGACAAACAAAAGGCTCGTCAAGATTAATCTCTACATAGTCATCGAGAATTTCTAGGCCCATCAAGAGTTTACATTTTTGAGATTCGTATGATATTCGAAGGGATCTAACATAGAACAAAGACTGCATTAATTGAAATTTGTAAGCGGGTAAATTGGATGGTAATCACTACTTCAGACTTCTTTGAAGTAAAACGATAATCCAGGAGCTACGGTGGAAAATTTCTTAATAAGACAGATTGTACTCAAATGTTGCCATAATATCGTAGTTAGAAGATATACAATAGTGGAGTTTTATCACGTTCGATATTTTTAGATTCTGAGAAGTGTGATATCGTAATCAATAGGCTATATATTTTCAATGTAGTTCGAAAGATGCCTCTAAAGATATCAAGGATGTATCGGACCTATCTTCGAAATGTTACCAAGTTGATGAAAATTTGTGAGATTGTTCTGTTTAATCTTCCTGATGTGCTCCAAAACTTTTAAATGGATTGATTAAACGGTTGCTGAGTTGTAACGATTTTAATTTTCACGGATTTTACACGCACTCTTGTGAAAAGAGACGATCTTGGCAGATAAAACAGCTGAAAAAATGTTGACGAAATGGTACCAATATTTTCAATTTTATTGCCCGTGTAGTATATGGATAGATGAAAATATCTGTCGAGTTTCAATTGCTTTCAGTACACCGTTTTAAAGAAATAAATTATAACTTGAGAAAATTGTGAATTCAGAGCATTTTCACTGTCAAAAGTTTAGCAAATATTGCTTCAAAAAGCGTTTGTAAACTGAAAAATACATTTCTAGGAGTAAAAATAAGACTCCAACTGTCGTTCGAGTTTCTTGCATCTAGATTTATTATGCGTAAGACGTAAATATTCAAGTGTTTCAAATTTCATATACTTTTATCTAATATGGTACGTACGATACATCCTTAAGTATATATATGTTTTAAATCTCCCACAGACGTTCAAGTCTCGCTAAAATAGATCTTGTTTACTTATCGGTGTTACACATATCTGATATTAATCTATCGTGAGAATTGAGTTGTGACGAATTTTTGACACATGGTAGTCAATGTGTTAAAACAAGTAGGGGGTGAAGACAATAACACACTTGAGTGTCAGGTGCCTAAAAAAATATTCTGTACAGGTAAAGAACATTGGGGAGCCTAGGAATATCTAGATAGAAAGGTATTTTATGCCTGTAATTAGTAGTGGAAAACACATTTGCTGACTTGTTTGTTTAAGGGTATCGTCTTACTCACCACTTTCATTATACTTCACCTTTTTTATTATAATACGTTTAAATTTGCACAGATAATATAATAGATATCGCGTAATTATGATCCTTGTAATTACATTGATTCATTTTTTAATTTTGAAGGAGAGTGTACAGCTATTCAAACAGTTTTCTTTATGAACCTTATACACGTCACATTCGTGAACAGTGTACGATATTCAACATGTGTTCGATATATTAAATTATTAGTTTCTTGGCGAAAGTATATAAAAAATATTAAATTACCATCGAAGTGATCATTCCTAGAAAGTAATAAGTATTTTGGAAGCATGCGATATAGTTTCTTAAATGCGAAAATTGACGTGGTGTATGAAATATTTGTCTTGTAAGTACTTTTATGATAAAACAATCAACAAACATTTGATGTGTATAATGAAGGTTGCAGAGAAAAGCTTCATAAACATTTCTAGGTGTTTCTTTTCCAAGTGATTAACATCAATTTGAATACACAATAAGCAAAATCATACTACTTACTTTCTGTAGAAAGTCAAATGAAATATAATAGTACAAAAGGAATCTAAATTACTCCAATATAAAGTTTCATCCCCATTCACGTCATTCATTGCCCTGCTTCAAAGAAGTCTGAAGATAAAGATATCTACAATGGGGGAAAAGTTTATTACATCACTGTCTAATTTAAAAAAAAAACATGATTGATAAAATGATTCGTATACAACTTATTTTGGCGAAGATAGTGAGCTACACATTTTTGCAATAAATATTTTACAGTAATATTTTTCTAAGACTAATAATAAGAGAGCTACAAGTCATAACGCGTTTATTCCAGTGTATTTCCAGTACTGTAACCCAGTCGAAGCGTGTCGTTGTATTATTAAATATCTCACAGACTATTAGATATTTACAGAAACGGGCGAAGCCGAGTCAAACATTTCTCATTTCTCTATCTACCTACAAAGTTCCGTTAAAATGTAGTGCTTGACACTTTCTGTGGTTCCCTCCCGATCCACGTCACGTTTATCTCTGAGTACCATCGTCCCTCGACCCGAACCATGTTTAAACTGCTGAAAATTTAATGAAAGTGCTTGTCGAATCCTTAAACAGAACATCTTCCAAATATCTGCAAGGAAATGTTACGCCTTAAGACCTCTGATTACCAAACCAAGATACTTTCTCCCCTAGACGTTATTTTGTTAATTTAAATAGTGAACAACTAGATTCATTGACCTGTCAAAGGGTTTCCATACAGGAAGCTTCGAATCTCGTTAATGAATGAAGTTGTGCCTGGATAAATGATCGTCCAGAAACTTTCGAGGTTTATTAACTCGTCGGTGGTTCAGAAACTGTCTCAAACTATAGGTCACCGATTAATGATCACTAATGATTGATATCGTTCAACCCTGAAAAATAATCATCTATTACCTTAGTGACTGCAGAAAGTCTCTGATTGTAGTCGTTTGCTATTCCATTATCTTCTTAAAAGCGTGCTTGTCAGCGTCCCGAAGAGAAATGATACAAGTATCCAATCAGCCAGTCAAACTAACTTATTGTTGGCCTCGTTATATACGTGCAATACGTTATATGCGTCATCTCTTATATCTAATAAATGTTTATTATACAGTGAACCCAGTGTGTCACGGTCAAATGCTCCGGATTACCAGTCACTTCAAGCTATGTTTATGAGTAAAATAGTTCGTAGCTACTAAATTCGTGTGGATATAGTTACAGGAGTTACACTTAATAACAAAAAGTCACGATTCTGCCCCAAGATATTTCGTACTATTTATAAAAAAAGAGTTGTTCGATTTAATTTATTTATACAAATTTTAGGTTCATCGACAATGTAATTATACGAGAAATAAGAAAACTCTCGGTTTTTTTGTTTCAGCGAAGAATTGGAACCTCCACCTTAACTAATTCATTTCAACAGTCCCATTTATTAGTATTTTAAGAAACTATTCTCACTGAAAGTCCCTACCACTACGGTTGTAAATCAAACCGCTAATACACATAATAATATAATAACACAATTCCACTATCACGACCTAAAAGAAGACCCATATCTTCCTCCACACTCCCCATCCTTCCTGCTTTAATATTTCACTCCCCAACGAAGTCTCCCCAAGATAGAATATCAGGAACCGTGGTTGATCGACAAACGTCTATCGCGGATCAGCGCTGAAGTATCACATTGGGATGTCCTTCGCACGTGGGATATCCTAGGACATCCTTCGTCACTGTCCAGGCGTCGAGGAAACGCGAAGATCGTTCGTCGAACTTCGACACGGTTTGCCACGGTCGGTGTCCAATTGGCGTTCAGTCGCTAAAGCAGGCGGTGCGGTCAAACTTCGAATTTACATTCGGGCAAATTCGGAATGCGGTATTCGCCGCGGAATGTTCACAGCATACTGATAGCAAGACACCGTGTTTTCGTGGGCCGAACGGTTATCGAACCCTGGGAACGTTATTGATATGCTAACTAACTCGAAGCTGCGACATACTTCGTTCCTGTTCCTAACCGTTGTTGTGGTTCAGCTGGTCCATGGGAGTTTCAATCTGCATGGAGACAGTGTGGAGTCTATAGGCAAGGAGTTTGTACAGATACGCGTACTTGCCCTCCATATAATGTAATATTCCAGGCCGTAAAGCTGGGACAAGATTATCCCTTATCACTCCAACACTGCGTTTCTAGAGGTACAGTTTTGTTCGACGGTTTGGGCTGTGTTTGCATGTTTCGGAACGACGAACCTTTAATTGGATAGCTGGATAATTTTAGAGACACGCAGTTACTCAACCATTTTTCATTTTTTTTTTAACCACAGTATGTACACATTTTCATTATAATTTGACAATAAGCGATTTGTTTGATCATGTAGAAACTAAGTAGTAGGATGTTAATTTATCATCTATGGGATCTCTAGCCGAAGCAAAATTAATTGGTTGCCCAGGGCCATTTCCTCGGCCATGAATCACACCGGGCACACCTACATTGACGCTATATTTGTGTGCCTCTAAATCTTGGGAATAGAGAAGGTACATTTGTAGATTTCCGTGAGGAAACGAGACATAGAGTGGAAGGTCTAAATAACCCCTCGGAAGCCTTAAATGGTCGTTTGATTTTCTCCACTCTTTGAAAGGAAAATGGGCCTGTAAAAATATTGAAGTACCAAGGAATAATCGAATCTTACTTCTGTAACCTAAATTAATTGATTTGCATATCGTTTATCCATATTTATGCAAACTTCTTGAATTCCATTTATGATTAATCATACTAAATACGTTTCATTGTTAAAAGTTTTATGTACACCTATTTGAGACTGGTTTAATCTTAATTCCTTTAAGGCTTCTTTGCCAACAGAAGTCACTTAGAGATTCGGAAGAGGGCACGTGTATTTGTTTAAAACGATTTCGCTGGTCCAACAAGAAAGTAATCATGCGTGCGTTTAAAATTCTAGAAATTTTCTTTATGCCGATTACATGAAGTAGTAACTATCTGTTGCGCGAGGAAAAAAGCTGTGGAAGCTTTGTTTCAGTAAACAAACGACACATTTCCCAACAAGCTGGACTCATCACGAGTTGGCAACATTTTCCCACAAAGGAGTCGCGTTTCAGTAGTCTTTTAGGTGGAAATAAGGGAAGAAGTTCTTGTTAATGTTTGAAAACCCGCAAACAGCAATTAATTGTTGTTTGAAGTTCTCCTTCAGTCGGCAGGTACGTACATAATGAGACGCCGCAGCTAACCGTGCCATCTTCAGGAAGTCTGTCTTCACAGATTATTAATCTGTCTCTGGGTTACATTTCGAGCTCGAAGAAATTACTCAGGAATTTAAAGACAGTATATACATGGTAGTTATATAACAAGGTTACAGAATTGAGAGGCGTAGGTATATAATCTATACGTTATATCAATAAAAGGAGGAAGCCTAACAAGCATGAGTTACAACACTTGTGTGAGTGATGTAGCTACATAATTTAAGTGATTGCGAGAAGTGTTCAAACCAAGTACAAAGTCAAAAGAGGTGTTCGAGACAAGTATGTAGCCAGAAGAAGTGTCTAAAAGCACATTTATCGCTAAACAAATTACACACACCATTCGTGCATTGCAGCAAAAATCATCTTACACGTCTACAAATATTGGAGTTTTTCTAAATATATTACAGGAAAGTCAAATGCGTGATTTTAACTCTTGGTACTTTTCACTGAAAAGGGAAGATCCCGAACCCGAAAAATCAAAAAATTCTGAAACTTTGTGAATATGTAGGGGATTTTCTCCTAATTACAACGCAATTTTTTTGCTGCCCAAATTCACTCAAAGGGGGTGAAATTAACCCCTGAAAATTTGGCTATTTTTCGATTTTGTGTTATAACTCACGAACTGTAAGAGATAGAAAATAAAGTTTTAAGACAAAAGTTACTTCTTTTAATTAGATCTATCATTTGGTAAAAAGATTATTTTACAGTTCTCGAATTACAAAATAAAATAGACAAATAGCCAAATTTTCAGGGGTTAATTTCACTCCCTTAGAGTGAATTTGGGCAGCAAAAAAAATTGCGTTGTGATCAGGAGGAAATTCTCTACATAATAACAAAGTTTCAGAATTTTTTTTAATGTACGGGTTCGGAATGTTCCCTTGTGAGCCATAAGTACTTAATCGGGGAGATATGAATTTGGTGATACACCGTTTTATTATCGTTTTTATCGTCTGTTTTCTCGATAACTAAAAGAAGAGGGCACACCTCACCGATTTTGATGATCTTCAAATATGTTATCAGGGGCATGACTCTGAACAACTTTTTCCTATACATGTCACTCTTCTACATAATTATCTTTTTTTCTAATATGAGACCGCTTTCCCTATGCCAGCATGTAAAATGTTAAAGTTCAAATTAATAATATCTTGGGATTAGATAGTTCATGAATCCATGTTTCTGAAAACGTTATTCTTAGATTAGAAGAGTAGAATACATACACCTATAAATTTTGTGACACCATTTTATGAGTACACTGTATTATGAAGATTCGCGGAATATCAATTTGTATTGGATTTGAAATATGGATATAACAAAGAGGAATATTCTTGTTTTATATAACAATGAAAGCAGTTCACGAAATCGAGGGAAATACTTTACCAATCAGCTCAATCTCCCCGCATAAGCGATCGATCGTCGACTTTGATTGCACAATTAGAAAACTTTTGTTAGCGCGTTCATCATTTCAAACTTCTACCAACTCTCCAAATAAATCGGAATATACGTTCTATTTCAGGTTGCGAAAGTATTTCTGAATACAGCTCGGTACTGATTAATAATTTCCCCTGGCCTTATACACAGATATATATAAAAAATTGATGATATTCTATTTCGAACCATTTCGACGCATTTATTTTTACTCATTAATCCACCGATTAATGAATCAGTAACTCATTGATTACTGCACGATTCATTAAAGCCAAATCATTCTGATTATTACTAAATAGATATTTAGACATGCCACCACATTTTATTTCTATCTTCATTTTACTATCTACAAAATAAATATCCAAAACTCTTCAAATATAAATATAAGACAGTTCAAGATTTGCAAATTTCCTGTACCAGAAGAAATCTTCATAGTTATGTACTTTATATTTTATTATTCCGTTGCCACTTCCATCACGCTTGGTCATCTAATATAGTACCAGAAATCAATTCCTAAAAATTTTAAACGTTAATATCTCGAAAGCGAATCGTCACGTTACAAAACAAAGGAGAATTTTTCAATTTCTTTGGCATAAAAAATTTGCGTATTCCGACTTATTTTGCATATATCTTTCAAATAATCTATGCCAACTGAAGCTAAACATCAGCAAACCAAACCTTGCACAGCGTGTCATATTCAAATCGAATAATGGTTCATTCTAACGATTTTCGATAAAAGCAAATAACAGCCAGTATACAAGTAGACTAACAGAAGAATATCTCTGAATTATATCAGCCGAACAAAAGCGTAGTTCTTCTGAATAGTGGTTGTCGTCGAATTTCATTCATATCGCGGCAGCTTTTCATAAAATGCATCTTTCTGTCGCCTTGGGTGGATCTTAACTTTACATTACCACGAATCGAAGTACATAACTCGATGCGCAGTATCAATGCGAAACTGTCTATTCAGTATGCAGTGAAAGCGGCTATGTGTTATTGTAATAGACTTTTTGATAAATAAGTCGTTGCCTCAGCCACTGGTCGCCCATGAAAGAAGAACAGTTATTGAGAATACGTATATAGACGAATAAATGAACACGTATAATCAATTATAATAAGTTCTAGACGTCACGACTCAGTGCATCGAAAATGAATGCTACGCTTTAGTGAACCTCTTCTAATTCACCATGAATTCGAATTTTTTGAATTTATAATTTACTCTCTCAAGTTTGCTGACTAATAAATTTTTGAGTTTGGACTGATGGAAATACTCGTTGGGTATATAGAAGTATTTTTTTATAACAAAAAAGGAATGATTATAAATGTTCTCGAGAATATTCGAGTGTTAGTTTGCTTAAAATTCCAAACCTCATTAATTGCATAGATGTTAATATAATACTTTATATATATTCTGAAAACTTCATACTCTAAAACATTTATTTTTATCTTGGAAGAGCATATTTTTAAGACCACAAGCTATAAGAAAACACAAAAGCAAATTGATGTTTTCAAAGTTCTGTGCTAAATTACCCTTTGAAGATCGCAACGTTTTAGCGATAGAAATCATTTTCACTGTGGGACATGCAACTCCTGGGTCTTTCCTCGCAAAGCCCAGCGAAAATTCGAGCACGACGTGCGCGCTCAAGCTAATGTAGGTTCATCGAAATCTACTTAGCCACTCGCCGATTGCTGAATTTCGATCTAATAACCGGGGACACGCGAGCCCACCGGGCGGTGGGCAAGATCGCATCTTCATCGACCTCTGTCCGAATGTTAAACGAGCTCTGACCACATTCACTCGTGGAATATTCATGAAGAACACGAAAACCGTAGGAGTTCGTTCGTAAATTCGTTTGTCGGCTCTTCATTTTGAAAGAGGCATTTCGGAAATTGCGACCATGGCACCCCAGAGCCGAGGTAGCTTTTCAATTGATCGATTTAAGTTGTCGCCCTGATTTTATGTGGATACATATCTCGAGACAATCAGAGGATCTCGACTCTAATTAATTGAGGGGAGTAAACGAAATGTCGGCGATGGAAGGAGTAGATTACCGGAAATGCCACATGATAGGTACTTATAGGGCTTTTTAAGTATTAGACGGTTTATTGAGTGATAAGATTACGTGAGTAGGTAATATCACGACTTCTTAGAAATGTACAGAGGGTGGCCAAATTATTATACACGAAACATTTTCGTCAATTTTTGGGATCATTTTAAAATGGATTTTATACGATTAAAAAAAAATCTTAAATTGGCAACTAAATGTTATGAAAGAAAATTTTCTTAGCCTTCCAAAACACTGATCAAAATTTGTCTACAATCGTGAGTTTTCAAGTTATAGGTGTTCAAACTGAAAAGTACCTTTTCTGCTTTGATCGCGAAAAACTCGGTCAATAAAAATCGTACAACAAAACCAAATAAACGAAATTAAAGATAAATGTTTGCTCTATACGAGCTCTTTGTTGGATTTACCGAAAAAAAAATTTTTTTAGCCCGTGCATACGGACTAGGGAAAAATTTTTGTAACTTCGTTTCCTGCGGTTCATCTTGATAAAACAGTATCATTATGGATGAAAAAAAAATTGAGCCCTTGATTCAAAAACTAGAAACTTCAAGCGTTAAAATGCGTTTATTCGATATTTTGTGCGACCTTTTTTCGCAGAGATACCGCCATTCCACCGCTTAAATTTACAAAATCTCAAAGCATTTTGTTTCAGTATTATAATTTGGCCACCCACTGTATATTGTTTATTTACGGAAAGGTGTGTCCAAAGACTGGCGGATAATATTGAAAAAACACGTAACGTAAAGTGTAGAACGCATTTTGAACAAGAAAACCATGACACAAAGAATCGATTATTTGTTGCGCTTGATATCACAATTTTTTATGAGATTGAAATATATCGTAGTCCACTTGGAATTAGATCGCGTTTAAGTCATCATTTCACTGCTGTCGAATTTGTTTAAAAATTACAGGCTGTCGATGTTCATAATTTGTGACTAATTTAACGAATCTGTATTCTTAAATCTATCAGTCAGAAAAAGTTCATTCTTCTTCCATTTTAACCGAGAGTTTGCCTTTCAAAGATAACGAGGAGGAGAACACGGAGGGCAAATGATGTTTCTCTTGAAAGGAGAGAATGGAGGTACAATTAGAAAAATATATTTAGACTAATTATATTTTGAATATTCCTTTCTTCTAAGGAGGTAGGGGTGGCTTATACAGTCCACTGCATAGCTGGAATATTTTTCGTAAAGGTGCTCTGTGTTACTGTAGTGTAAACGTCCGAAATCTCTAACTGTTCCTTTATATTTAATCAACCTTCGTATTATTATATTAAATACGATTTAATAGACTAAAAGTGTTCCATTCATTGAAAAAGTCCAAGACAGTGATCGATTAGACAAAATGATTTCCAACAGGAGGAAATTCATTTGCAAGACAAATGCAATACCAGAGGCAAATGCTAGAGGTGTTTAGTATTATCAATAATTTTCCATGCAACCTTAGAGAAGCGAATACAATTGTTGTGCTACACCAAAGAGCAACCCGTCGTCGCGACGTATATTTTCGGTGCGTCACACAGAAACGGGAGCCATCTCTAGGAGTTCGAGGAGCTCTAGAAAATAAATAGGGGCTCCTGTGGGATCGAGATACACTTCTCGTGCCGAGAAACATACAGAGGACTGCATCGAGTGATTTCTACGCGGCGACAAGTTGCCGATATTTCGATGCGAAAGCGAGGGCGTGCTTCGAACATGCCCGTCGACAGAAAAATAATTGCATATTACGTTTTATCAAGCGTGGTTGCTAGCTCTCATTTCATAAAAAATGAAATCAGCTGCGTCATACGAGTATATTAAATATCGATGGTGCGCGGGGGATGGTATTTTCAGACGTTGAGAATATGTACTTCGTCTAGGAAGACTCTCTTTATACACACGTACAACGTAAAGTCATATGGATCTGTGATGTCTCGACTGTTGGTGAGAAAAAAAGAAGAAATTTACAGCTCTTCAACTTTGAGCCAAAATCCAAAGTTTCCTTTTCTATCAATCAGTAGATCGAAAATGATAAGGTAAATGTGGTTGAATATTTTTAATTTCAAAATAACCAAAAAGTTGCATTCATGTTATTAATGCTATCCACGTCATTATTCTTGACCCTTCGTTGACACACCTCTTTTTTCGATCAACTTTGACATACCTGAGTTGCTCACACCCAGGACAATTTTTGAACGACCGCCATTCTTATATAAAGAATCCAATCATTATGAAAAAAATCATGGATCAATTTCAAGGTCTCTAGAATGTATTCCAATTGTATTTTGATTGACAATTTATCACAGTTTTTGTAAAAAAGTTGTAGAGTATCGTATGTCGAGAAAAAGCGAACGAAATCTTCAAAAATTTATAAGTTTTCCAAATTTTAATAGTACAAGCTAAAAATCTACACAGTTATTGTTCGGATATAATATTTTGAGAAAAAAAAATAGTTTGTAAGTCGTCTTTGGAAAAATGTATTTATTTTGCATATAGAATTAGAATTAGATTAGAATTAAATTAGAAGCCAGAAGTTATAATTTATATATGTAAGTAGGTACATTGTTTTCCCATTTCTACCTATGAAATATACTGGCTTCATTTTAGCCTATAAAGTTTGAATTCTCTGCCATTGAAATTCTTATTCACATTCTAATTATTGCGTAATTTTGGGGGACCCGTTGTTTGCTAGCATTCATTAGTCACTAATGCATCTCCTCGATAAGGATTTATATCGGTTTCGTCCAAACCAAGTTATTCATTACCACAGTTCACCTTTCAAAGTTTAACATATTACGAATAGCTAATCTATTTAAAGCCCAGCACTATTATATTCCTGCAGAGCGTTGCACTTAAATAATTTACATCTCCTCAAATCGATTTAGTTTTCGACTATTTATAGAAACGTTACCGAAATACACAGACGTCGTAATAATAGTAAATCCAGGCGAATAATAATAGTTAATAATAGTAAATCCAGGCGAATAATAATAGTTAATAATAGTAAATCCAGGCGAATACTAATAGTTAATAATAGTAAATCCAGGCGAATAATAATAGTTAATAATAGTAGCCCTAGTAACGGACCATCAGTTTCAAACCTACCCAAGCCACAATTAATCCAGTGATCTCAGAACGAGCTCGGAGAACCGCCAAAAGGGTTTCCAGAGTCAAAAGGTTAACTGGCGTTGTGGTATCGTGTGGTAATAGGGCTACCACTTCGTGTGTCGCGATGGCGGAAAGCAAACGATAGCCGAGGGAAGAACAACAGGGAATGCCTCGCTGCGGAATGGTAATAGGCCGCAGAAATCTGATGTTGAAAAAGCGCGGTGGGACAATTGAAAGCTCCGACTAACAAAGAAACGCTTCCAATTAAAAAAATTCCGATTTTCATGAAACTGCGTGTAAATGTGGAGTGAGCATGCAGCTCACGTATACAAGGAGCCATTTTTTTTTGCGTAAATTCACTCCGATTTCATCCACTTCAAAATGAATTTCCATAGAAAAAATGGCCCCCCCCCGCATTCTCGAATATGCCCCACACTCGCACGAAGTTTCATTAAAATCAGAATTTTCAGGTTGGCAGCATTCTTTTGTAAATAATATACTATACACTGACGTTCACTATACTATAGAAAATGTGCTACTTATTTGGTATAAGATTGAATACTTTTCACTGTTTTTATTTTCTGGTTTCAGTTCAGACTACTTACCAAATAAAGTAAAATTCTTCTTAAAGAGTTCTTAAATAAATTTGCAAGGTTTTTCGCAATTATTTCACACAGAGCATGTGCGTTAATACTTAAAACGGCAATCTATCTGGCCCGGAGGTTCCGCTGGCCTTTCTTGCTCGCGGCGAGCCGTTCGTCGAGTTGCGTCCCGTTTTTAGGCCGGCTATTCCGCGTCACTTATCGTAAACAACTGTCGGTCCAGTTGTTGCTGCGCCCATCCGCAAAGGCCGCTAACGAAAAGGGACGTCGCGCTCGTCCAAGGAGCTGCCTCGACCACGGGAATCGGGGCACCGAGAAGTGTTTTATAACCGTTGGGTTCGTGAGATGTTTTCTGGTAAAAAATAATGGCCCGCCTCGAAGCTCTTCTTAAATTTCGCGCGCTAGAACGTCCCCTCAGTTTGGGGAACCGCGAATGATCGCGGGGCTTCGAGTCGCCTAAAGGTCGTTGCCCTCCTAACTACACGACTTATATACGACAACGACGAATTCTGAACGCGCCGATACTGTTTTTCGTACATAGGGTAATTATGGGAGAGATGCCGCACTGGACGTAAAATTGTCACCGTGTTTTTGTAATGGAAATTTTTTTCAGTGGTAGATGTTATTAGTCGAATACATTGTGCTACTACTTGCATTGAAAAAATTTGAAAATTTTAATATTTGACACCCTTAAAAAATTGAAACTAAAAACATTATTTTTGGGAGAGATGCCATTTTTAATATTCCATTTAAACTTATTAATTTTAACGTGTTACTTAATACTTAAGAAAAGCAAAGTAAAATGAAACATATGTTTATTTTATACAGTAATTAAATACAGTTAAATTGGAAAAATAAATACGTAATCTTATTAAATAGGTCGGTGCAAACGTTATTTCGCTCACTGTTTGGTGATGTTAGCTATACGGAATTGGCTTCTTTTATTACACCTATTTGTCCTTTTGCCAGAAAAGTAGCAAAAAGGCATAGGTAGCTAAGGAAAATACTTTGATTAAAAAAACGTGTACCAAATATATTTTTTACTTTAAATAAAGAGTTTGCTTTAATAAAGCCGACGAACCTTTGCACCGATCTAATATTTAGAATTGCTTCATTCACATTTAATTTTCAAATGTGTAATTTAAATTAAAGAAACGTGACAATATCAATTCAATATGACTCTCAAAGTCAGAGGTGATTTTGCTTCGTGTTGAAAAGTTAATTCTTTGAACGTGGTATTTAATCGACAATCAGGGAACAGTTTAATATTTTAATGTCTTCCGCCTACAGCGATCCCAATCCAGGAACTTGTGGTTCGAATATATTATGCTAATACCTTCCCCCCACAATACTCTACCGCGTCATCATTTTTCCCCTAAAACATCTGTAGGTAACAGTAGAAGAAAGAATTTTCAGGGAAAGTCACTACTGAAAAAAAGGTGACCTGTATCTGCAGCGCTACGCTAGCGGAAAAATTTCAATCAGAACCGTGGTCGCGAGAAAAAAGGAGGAGAGGAAGGATTCGACAGAGGCCGTCGCACGTGCTCACAGCGTGAATTTACATTTCAATTAAGATTCCCTCTCTGCGAACGCGAAACAAGCGACGCCCGAACGAAAGGACCAAAACTCGAAAGAGAGGCCCACTCGTGCGCCCACTGAAGCCTCGACTCCGTGTAATAAAGTGCCTTGGAAATCCTTTGTGTCCCGCGGTACGCATTCATTTAACTTTGATCCTACCCTAGCAGCCCCGATATTTTCCTTCTCTTTGGCGCGCGGTTCAACACCCTTTCCTTCCTTTCTCCTCCCCATCCTCCCCTTTCACTGCCATTTCTTTCTCTTTCAACCCCCGATTCCCTCTCTCTTTCCCCCTTTCTCCGCGTTCCACACGAATCTGGCCAGCACGCGGGGGACTCCGATAAAAAATACAATATTTTCCTTTCATTGGAGTTCGCTGGCTGCTCTCGCCCCTTTGCACGGATCTGTAAGTTTAATTCGACACGGAAGTTGTCCGGGGCCGAGTCGAAGCCACGGACTACTTGATTGCTTTGTCCTTCGGGGGTCTAATATGAATTACAAACCGTTTCTTGTCTGCCTGCTCGCTTTTTCCTTACCCTCGCCAACCCCTTCCTCGACCTGCCTTTGTCCCTGGCGTCGGAGCACTTCTTTTCGCTTCCCCGCCGCCTTGCCCTATTTCTCCTCGTTACGTACAAGTCGGAAGAGACCCGGGGGAGGGAAAAGAGCAGAGGTCGCCAAAGGGATCTCTGCTCGAAATGGATCTGGGTGGTTCCTGATATTGGAAAGTGAAGTTGACGTTTCAATTTGGCCGCCGTTGACTGACTTTTAATGATAACCGTTTGCTGAATCGTTGCAGCTGCTGGACAGATTGCGTTAGGTCTTTTTGACGTTATTGGAACGCACTCGGGACTTTACGCACATTTGTCAACGTCATAGGAGTTTGAACGTTGACAGTTGATTTGAGGTCACGGAGAGTTTTAGTTTCTTAATTAATATTCGTTGTGCATTGGTCTAATTTTAGATCCAGGGCATGTCGCCCTGATAGGGCCAAGAAGAACTCACTATAATTTACAAGTACTTATAATACAACCAAATAGTATTATTCTAATTATTCGAGTTAGATCAGGAACCCACAGAATTATCTAATACACACTTGGAAGAATCCTCGAAAAACATAATTATGAAAAAGAGATGAAAAATAAAACTGTGCGCAGAATCCAATTAAGCAAATGTAATTGTTCGTGAATATACTTGTGAAATGCTATAACTTCTCACCAGATTTCTTTCATTTGGAATAGTTCCCTCCTTAGAATCCATCGTTTCGAATACTTCAATCATTCTGAGAAGAATTAATTAGCAGAACTGCCCGCATAATCGACATCGCAATGAAACAGGAAACAAAGTTTCGAGGGAAGGCCACTTTACGCTTCTGCAGCGTAATTGTAATTCATAGTATAGCCTTGCAGTCTTTGCGATAAAAAAACTCCTGACGCGTCAAGACGCGCGTGTCTTTTTTATGAGTTCCACAATGTCGCGGAAACGCGTGCGATAAAAGCATCGAATAGATAGTCCTGCTGCTGTGATCTCGAACAATTTTTCCAGTAGAATTTTCGTGATATCAAAATTCTTATCTGCCAGACTAAGTTGCAAGCTTTTTAGTGTGACTGCTTGCCTCTTGAAGAAGTATTCGATACGCGGATATTTGTCTCGGTCGAGGAAAGAGGGTGTCGTGAATGGGACATTTCACGCGAAATCGGACACTTTTCGGAGTAACATTTCGGATATTGCTGAAATTTGAATATGTTGTAGGCTTTAGTGATATTCAAATGTACCTCAAAGGATTTTTCGAAATTTTGAAAAATGTCGATTTTACAGCTGTTTGAAGGTAAGAGCTAACGTTTTTTCAGTAAATTATAGCTATGGATGTAGTAAACGGATGGAGATGAGCTTTACGGTGCTTGGAGAGAAGACATTGAAGTTTTAAGAAAAAATTATTTTAGTTAAAAAAATAATTTTTTTAACCATTTTTGTGCAATGAAATGAAACAATAACCGCAATTCAATAATAATATGCAGAATTACAGTTGCTTAACATGCTTAATTACAGTTAATTAGGTATGGCAGTGGCAAATAACACGATAATATAATATTCGTACGGATTTGAATATGTATCACGATGAATAATATGTAAATGTTATTACTCATAACACATAAATGTATGGAAATAAATATTTATACTAAATAATATGCAAATGAGTTACTATCATCGCTCTCGGCGTAGACACGCGTTTTAAATTTGATGAAAAATTTAAGATTTTTTTTACTGAGACTGCTTCTAAAGTTTCTACAATACCTAATAGTGCAACTAATTGAACAAATCTCGTGCACAAAATCGCTTCTGTTGCACTTAATTCTCAAATGTGCAGTTTAAATGAAAGAAATGTAACGATATTCATTCAATGGGAAAACCTCAAGCCAAAATTGGTTTAATCTTAAACTGTGGTATTGAATCTAAGAAACGGAACATAGTTTAATTGTTTAAAATCAGTAATCAAATACATAAACTCTTCACCTTGACTAATATAAATAAAGATACCTATACTATATAACAAAAAGTACCTCTATTTCTTGGAAATCCTATCATAAATGCCAAAATACAACAAAATAGACAAGTGAACAAAAATTAGAGAAATTTTTGCATCTTTCGTGCTTCATACGCAAGAAATCGACATGAAAAGTATGAATTTAAAATCAATTAATTATCACATTAACTATACGCAATTTATTGACTTGCAAATTCGAGAAAACATTCATCCGTTAATAAAAAGTATCTCAGAATCCAAATAAACTGTGTCTTTCATTCTCGTATAACATCGTCAGTTTTCATAAATCTATTCGAACGAGGACTGTCTGCAGGCTTTTGCCAAAATTGTCACAATTCTAGGGATCCTATTTCTGGTCTTCAGTCACAGGGACAGTTTCGTGTGTCTAATTTACTTAAATGGGTTGTAGCTTCCTGTAACCAGACGAAACCTGATCATGATGATCGAATGGTGCGTAATAATAAGGAACGCAATTACAGGTTCACCATTAAATACGATCGACTACTGAACAGGGGTAATCTGATCAGAGAGGAGCAGTGATTACGACTCCGCAAGAGAAAACCCATTGAGGAGATTAAAAGGCACTTCGAGCTAGGCAAAAAATTGCCGACCCTCGTATAAATACGCATGCAAATAATCAGGAATATTTCCTCATATTTACCGTGAAAAGTGAAGCAAATCTCGTGTTATCGCAGTAATTTTCGTTGGTTTTAGATATTTTAATCAAGAAGTTTATCAACTTTTAGAAAGAACTTTGTGTTTAAATTCCTGTTACTTAGCAATTTTATAATTTTCCATGAAAAAGTTACAAAGTGTTGCGAGTTGTTTCCATTTTGAGAACAAAAGTTTTTTCCTCTTAAGAATATAATGTAAAATATACTGGCATGATAGGTAACATTGATCTCATGGTCTCGAAATTATATGTACTTTAAGTATGACATAAAGGTTTTCATAAAACATACATTAAAAAATATATTCAATTTTTTCTCTACTCAGAATATTTATCAATGTTTACTACTAATTATCTCATACACCATAATTTACATCCCATTAGACATTTGATATTCATTGCAACGATACATATTATAATAATTGATAAAGTACAAAATTATATCTGACCTCGAGTCGACGAATGACTATCCACCTCTGCATCTACCAAAACTAACATCGAATTTGACAGTATATCAAATCACAATTTAATAGGCAAAATATTTTGGACTTCAATTTTCATCCATTTTGCTCCGTACATTTACATTTTAATTACATTAATTGCTGTTAAGGGAGAGAAACAAGCAACTGGTTTATAAAGAGACCGCGGACGCTAATGAACATACTGATTTTACCTTATACTGCATCGAACTCTTGTGGAAATATAAAAATTCCCTCGTTTGTATTGCGGAACAAATACACTGCACGGGAATTCCAGTGCTGTGCGTTAACGTGGAATCCAGCAGCATTTCCGTTCATCGAAGTTATCGATGCATGGCAATCCTATCATCGACTAGACCATAGCTTCAATGCTTATGGCATTTAATCTGAAATACCTTTCCTATGATGGTTGTTTGTTGGTTCCGTAAATCAAAGGCTAATCGCGTAGCTCCACATGCGATACGCCTCCATTGCGGAAAGGTGAGCAGCTACCAAATGTGGGAATAAATGCAAATAGGCAGATAACGATGCGTTAATTACCTTCCGATGCCTCGTTTTTGTGCACTGAAATTAATCCACGGAAATAGAGGGATTTTCTTTATGCAAATTATTATAATTCCATTCTGTGTGGGATGCAGCTTGAGTGGTTTTATTATACGGAGCATTATATTTAGCGCATATTAGATAGGTAGTATATGATTTCTTCTATCCAGTAAGATGTCTATATCTTCGATATTTTTGCGAATGACATATCAAACACTGGAAATAAGGAATTTTTTTATCTTTTTGGCATATTTCCGCATATGACCCCCCTAAATTTTTAAAAAATAGTCCTCGAAAATAAAAATTATAATTTTTTCTCGCGTTCATGAATAAAAAGTGTTCTACAAGAATTTAAACTTCCAAAACTTAAAAAAAAAGTTTTCTTTTTCCAATTTGTCGGACTTTTCTCGAAAACCGTTTGTCTCGCGCGAGAAAGTAACAAAACATAAAAGATGCTTCTTGTCTGGATCTACAACTTTCGTTTGACATATTTTTTTATGTAATCAATAACTTGGAGAATATTATATAAAATCGGCTTTGCAAGCTGTTAAATAATTATTTAAATGTTCAAGGGCCCAGGGGCACCTTATCCCGTTATCCGATCGGGCTAATACTTTACACAGATTTTCTTTATAATTTAGAACAATTCTGGGGAGCGCCGCGAAGAAAATCTTGAAAAATAATTTCACCAAGAGTAAATAAGAGCCACCCTAGTGTACATATTATCAAAGGGCTTCCGTTTAAATAAAAAAATGCTTCTGGTATCGCAAGTTGCTTAGAAATCCTCTAATTCAATCTCCACACCCAGCAAAAATAATGGTTTCACTCAAGTAACCTCCCCGTCACAGAATTTTTTAATCACCACACAAAATAGTCACCCACTGTATCTAAAATCCAGAAAATAGTTCTCTCATTGCACACTAATTATAAAATTAAAGCAAAACTACGAATTCCACAGAACCATTCCAGCAACTCCAATGGTATTTCTCAATCTCGTCATTCTTTCAAAAGCGTGCAATGACTCCGCCCCTTTACAATATTCAGCGAACCATAGAGTAATTAGAAGAATATTTGCAGAATTTCATCCAGCTTCTTCGTCCACGGGGCATAATTAATTCGAACGCGGCGAAGCAACCTGCAAGGTACACGACGCGCATAACTGGCCCAATGTCATTCGGGTGGGGACAATTTATTTTCCAAGCGCACATAAACGTAAATTTCTCTCTAAATGAAAATTGCCATCACTTACCAAGCTGCTCGCGCGGGCGTAGCCATTATGGCACCCTTGGCCCCATCAAACGTCTGCATCTTCATGCAACGCACGTCTGCCGACCTGCCAACCGAAGTGGTTTATCTAAACGTACGCGCAGAATGTGCCGCGAAACTTTTTCACCAATGAAATAGCAACGTGCTCGGACCAAGGTAATTATCTTGGTGCGTTCCACTACGAAGACACTGTATCCTCATCCTGGTCGGAGCAACTAGCAAGCCGCTAGCTGTACGCGTCTCGTTTCCATCCTCCTTTTTTCCGATCCTCTTAATAACAGTGCTTTTAATGCGTTCGGCTTTTCGTACCTTCCATAGGAAAATATTTAGTCTCTTTGCACGGATGAAAATAAGGCGAACATAAGGAAACAGATTGGGTATTGCTTCCGCACATTCCGCCAGCGGGCCTTCGTATTTTCGCTTGCAGCAAAACAAGCCGCGAAGTGCTCGTCGCTTGCGTTTCGTTTCGAGCATTCTTTTGGTAACAATGCTTTTAAACATTTAGCTTTTTCCTCGTTGGCGGGAACGCGTTGCTTCCGAACATTCCAGGGTGAAAAAGCGGCGGTTTCGCGTAGAATAGACCGAGGTAAACGGTATTTACCGCCTACATTCTGTTTTCACGAATTTTTCACGGCGTGGTATAAATTGCCTTCTAGAGTATAGACTGCGTAAGCTATTCGGTTAACGGATTCTTTAAGTTCAAATTGAGGGCCAGAATTTTGAACGAATTTCATTTCCTTTTCCTCCGCGTGACGTATACGAGTCTTGAACAATGCCTGATCTTAGTAATATATAAAGAAATAAATAATTGTACATTTGAAACGGAAGGGAATATCAATTTGCTGCAGGGAGTATAAAGTTGGATGGTCCCTGAAAAGTTGGTTTAAAATGTGTCACTCTCGAGTCACACATTTAAAGACTCAATCTGTTCTCGATATTCTAAAAAAAAAATTATACGCTTATCCGCATTAACTTGGGAGACATGCTATTTTAAATAAGAAATTGGAAAACATCGTAGTTCCAAGGTATTTAATCCTCGAAAAACTGTATTGAATCAATACAATACGATTTTTTCCAATACTATTGATAGTCGAATATATGGAATTCACTTTGGCCCATATTTTCATTCACACTCAGAATGTGATTCTATATTAAAATTACATCTAGTTGCAATCTAAAACTTTTAGAATTTTAAAGAAGTAATAGTAATAAGAAGAAACGTAACTATATGAGTTAAATATAATACCATCATGTTTCGATTTCATGTTTAAGAAGGAAGACTAATTGTCATATGAGTTTCACCAAAATGGCAATCAGCTACCTTATTAATTATGTTCGCCAGCCGCTCTACACGAAATATCGAAACGTTGAAGCAGAAACTACCGTCGAAGCACGTATTGTTCAAGCGACGCGTTCGTGGTTCATCTCGCGTCACGAGCTAAATTAATACCACTGGCGAAAGTTGTGTTACGTCCTTGTGGTCTATTAGCTTCGTTCACGCTGGATAGTCGAAACATCTTGTAAGACGAATAATTGAGGCGGCGAGTAGAACAATAGAGACACTGACGGTACAGTAGGGGGACTGATTAAATTTCGGGGTTATTAAGCCACTTATAGGTACCATTACTGCAAAGAAAGAAGGCCCCAAACAGGCGGTGCAGTTCGTCGCTGTGACGATTGGTTTTTGTCACCTAATTGGGCACACACTTAAAAACGGGGCATACGTATTTTTGTTACTGGCGGAACTGGCCACTTACTACTACACGTATGCACACAGATAGGAGTTCAAGCGGAGCTAGCACCGCCTGCCAGGGTCCTTCTTTCTGTGCACTAATAGTACCTTGTATTCTGACTACAGTTCATTCCTTCAACATATTCATGAGGAACTTGGAGCCTTGTCACACGAGACACTTCTACACTATATTGATGAATAATCACTGTACATAAACATTTCCTACGTAACTAGGTTTTATTTATATATTTATTTATTTATATACAGCATAGAATCCCGTGAGTTACATCATGAATAATATGCAATCTAATAAGATTACAGTTAGGTCAGTGATAAAGTAGGGAGGAAATGTAATCAGAATAGGATCGTTGAAAATTAAAAATTAGAAATAAGGTAAACTGTACAATGATGGGCATCCTAAGCGGAAACCCAATTGGAATGTCTATATTTTTTGTAAAGTTTTTATATGATCATGGATTTCTCATTAAAATAAAACATCTCGAGTACCTATTAAGTCTTTTATTTTAAAAATATTCAATAAAAAACAAAAATAGGCATAAAAGTACAATTATTGGCACCCTAAAATTTGAGGTTATATAGAAAAATATATGCAGTAAAAAACGACGTTTAAAGTGTTTAAACAGACTATTTCATTCATTATTAAATATATACAACACTCAGTAAATCTGTATTTCAATTCATTGCTCAGCTATAAAGCGACAAAATATACTTACCTACCCCTTATCAAAATTTTAAGAAAACGCCTAAAACTCAGCTCTTCGTCCCACTTTATGCTGTTGCCAGATGTAAAATGTGCAGTTCAACTACTGGGTTTTGCAGTGTCGTAGTGAAAGAAAAATAAGAAATTGTAAAAAAAGTACTTTCTAAGCTTGTACTTCTTAATATTTGACATTTTAATCAGGAGTGCCAATGATTAGTGCAGTGCCAGCATTAGTGCAGTTTACCCTACCCCAGAAAGATATCCTCAGACGATTCTACTCGCCATGTTGGTACATCTTTTATAATTCCGAAGGAAAATAATTAAATCGCTCAGGAAAGCAACCAATCATCCCAGGGTTGGTCCAGGGATGACCATGTGCCGCCAATCAGTGGCAAGAAAAATTCAATCAAGCAAAGAGCCCCAGTACAAGCGAACTTTCCAAAGTCAAACTGAGCTCGCGTGGAGCCCGAAGAAGCACCGCTAGCAAGCCCGCTGAGGATTGCTGCGAGACGGATTACGCTAGGATCGCGTTTGCTGATGCCTATGCAATCCGTGGAAGTGGATCCAGCGATGGTCGGTGGCCCCATCGGAGAATCACGGTGTCTGATCGCGGTGTGCAAACTCGGGACCGAAATACGACAGTCGAAGGGACCGCGGTGTGTGCTGAGTCACGATTATCAGAGCTACCGAGTTCCCGAGTGGACCAGCTCAGCAACTGGGCTTCGACCCTAACCCCTCGCACGCCCCTGACGGGGCAACGGTTCCACGTTCTTCAAGGCAACGACCGTCGGATCCACCGAACATGAATTACACGAGTCTCAGGCAACTGTGTGAATGTTGGTTTGGTTTTTTGGGGAAGGTAATAAGAATGCGTAATATCAGGTTTGCAAAGTTTTGTTAGTTTTATTTGGGGGATGCTGTCGGTTGCTTGGGATAAATGAGCAGGCTTAATTTCTGTATCTTCGTGGGACGTGAAACGTTTCTGCATGGAATTTCATCGTCCATGATGTTGATGTACGGGTGTGACGGTTGATAAGTATCGGATTAGAGATGGGGCGACAGCTGAACAAAGTTTGGGCTGATTCTGAAATCTGGGAGATTTTAGGAGATGCTGTATTCGATTTGGTAAAGTGTGTGTTGATGATGAAACACTGTCTGGTCCAAGGAGTTGGACAATAATTTGGGGAAAAAGATTACTCAGTGGCCCCACATCAGTGACTCGTCGAAAAGCTGATGTCGTTTTAAAATTAGGGCCCCTGGTACCATCATTTGTGGGAAGCTAGAGTTCTTAAGATGATGGCCTACAATTTTCAACTAAAACGTTTCTTTTAGAGCATCGATAATCATCTGCGTTTACAGTCGATTACGAATGAACATTTGGTATTTGTTTTCTTTGGGCTTTCTCCTCTGCAACATCGAAGAGAGATGATCTTTATTGTAGCGACACGCGGGATACAAATTTATTTACAACAAACAATTTCAGGAATTACTTTCTACCCTGTAAAACGACAGGAATATTTAGATTGACCATAGCATACAGCCCATCCTCTTTAAAAGTCTTCTACAAGTAAATGTTACCTTTTTCAGGGCATACAATCATGCAAACAAATGAACGGAACAGTTTTTCGTAGCATAGCTTTTCAATCTGGAAAGTATGATTTGCAGCTAGCATTTGCGAGTACATCCTAGTATTTAGAACATACTATGTAGTAGTATATACCAGAGCCATTTTTTAAAGTACCCTTTTCTGACTCATAAAACTGGAAAGCGCAGAGTAAAGTCTGGACTCATATGTTTTGTAAATATGTGGAGACACTAGGTCTTTACGATTGTATGTCTAGTAAATTAGAACATCATCATAATTTTCCATAAAACTGTTCTGGAAGAATGTATACAGTTTCTCTTCCAAGAAGTAGCACTGATGTTATGAAAAGTAAGGTCGTTAACACTTGCCGTGGTAACCTCGTATCCCTCGAGTCCCCAAAAAGTAAACAGTGTCGAGCAGAAACCATATGTTTTTTTATTAAACTGGTTTGGGTTAGGGTGAAAATAAATCGCGATCTTCGATACGAGTTCTTTGCTCAGTTGTGTCTTGACATTCGTAGTGGTCGCGTCATTGTGTGTCTTCAGTGTCAGACCAAGTGATATTTAAAAATCTGAATTCAAAAAAACATTGAGAATAACTCAAACTGAATCCACGATTACCGCCGCTTGAGTTACAGTCAACTTGATAATATTTTACATTATGGTGCTGCCTTATTTTTGAATTTCTTCCACGTTCAAATATTTCTCTTCATAACTGTTTGACGTAGAATGCAAAAAATTGTTATAAAATATTTTTAATATAGAAGCTTCCTTCACTAAATACATTGTTCCAGCAGGAAGCTTTACGCAAATTGTTTAGTGAATGAAAACGATTTAGTATCACAAGAAGAATTAATCTACGTATGAGAATGTAACGGAAATTAAGGATAATCATTTCATTTAAAATCAATTGATACAGCACTTTACCAATTTCTAACAGGGTAGCAGATCCACATCTATTTACAATGTAGGTTACTAAATCTCCACTCTACTTAGCACTGACGTTATTCACTCCTCGAATTATCATTTCAGACTTCACTTAGTTGTGAAATGTCTCTCGCACGCTAAAGTTTAAATATATCTTATATGTACGTACTTTACCAAACGCCGTTATCGACAAAACTTCCATCTAACCATCAGACATTAATTGAAAACTTATAAATAGTGCAAAGCGAACTCCACGATAAATCTATCTATACAGCAGATTTGACTGCTTCGTACGACCAAGAAGGACAAACTTAGACATCTACCCCTAGCAAAATTGATATTCTCTATGAAATCCATTTTTAGTAAAAATCCATTAAACCCGGAATCCCAATTTTCTGTCTCCTGAAAACAAATTCACATAACAATCTCAACATCCGTACCTTCGCAAATGCAAACATTCACCACTGAGTCTCTCGTCACCTGTCGCACGGAACGATCGATATTCCTCTAACAACACTCACGCCGTACCACTCCGATCGACGACAATATCGAATTATTACCCTTTTTATCACACAATCCCGTTGCCTATCCTTCGATCGAAGAATTACGTGTGACGAGTAACAGGCTCCCGCCGTCACGCTATGGGGGCGCGAAACTCGACGCTTCCTTTAATCAGGGCCCCGAAAGGGGTCATCGATTTTTCATACTTCCCAGGGAAACACGCTACGTAGGCGTGTCTCTCTGTCGAAACACCGTCAGAATCAGGCCTCTCCTTTAAACCGAGGGAGCTCCTGAAGGGAACTGGCTTAATCACTTTGCCGTTTGTCGCCCTCGTTTAACCCCCCCCCCCTCCGCGAGAGGGATGTACAGCTTTTTCGATGACACGTCGTGCACGAGCTTTTTAACAGGATGTCACGCGTGTACCCACTCCGCGTTGTAACAGCTGTTACGTGCATTCATCATTCCGCTCGATGTCCCTCGGTATTATCCGCCTCCCTTGGAGCGTTTGCAAAACAGCCGGCCCTCCTCCCCTCCTTACCCTTTCGAACAGATTCCAGGTTGGATAGCGACCCTCTTGCTGTTTTTCATCGGGGGGGGGGGGGGGGGGGGAAATAACGGGATCGCTGGGCTCGCGGGAACCACCTCTCGCGAATATTACGGATTACGAGGCTGCCGCGCAATTCATTACCCCGTTCACTTCTTTTTCCCTCCCAATTGAAATATACACGGAGGGATGTTAATTAACGGCGCGTAATAATCGCTAAAGCGTTCTCGTTCCGACGGAAAAGCCGTTCTGATTGCTGGCAGCGTTCCTCTACTGTTCGTGTTGTGACATTTATTCGTGCACGATGGGATTTTTAGGGGGGTGGGAAGGGCGTCCCATACGACTGGGACGGGGTGGGACTTGGGAACGCTTGGAGATACAGAAGGAACGTTAGGTGCTGTGTTTTAGGGCGCTTATTGATGGAGTTGCTTGTTCGCTGTGAGGTAGTGCTGGGATATTTGTACGAGACGGGTTTTCGAGTGAAATATGTTTTGATTTCAAATTTGAGGAGCTCAGTGGAAAGCAGGCGCACGGCATAATAATATAAACTTGCAGGAGAACCAGTTTTAGGGAAAATAATTTTCTCAGGAAATTTTATTGTACAAGAAACAACAAATCTATTTAGATGTGGCACGTACCCCTCATTTTTAGAACGGTGCAGTAGGATTACGCAGTTTAATATCTTTGGACTTTTTATTATGGGGGTTTTTAAGCAATTTATAGTGTTTGAGTTGAATTGATGTTTAAGGTATTCTAGATTATCTGATGTTAGAGACACAAAATTAATTACAGAAACACAACTGATTGATGTAATAAAAAGTGTAATAAATCTATAAGCAATTCAATTAAGAAAGTTTAAATCGTTCCAGAATTTCTTTATAGACTCGTCAGTAGAAAAATACATCGAGCTAATCTTAAATTGGAGATTTACTGTGCTGAAACTTCAATATGCTTCGCTATATAACTTGCTAGACATTAGTATGTACTTACAAGCGTTAAATATCCTTTAAGAGGTGGGGGAACACTGTAACGCTCTGAGAAGCTTCATATCGTAAAAGGTAACAAAATGTCAGGTCACTGAAAAAAGATTTCATATTTTATGGAAAAATTGAACTCTTTTGTTGACAAAAAAATTAGAAAGCAGCCTTTAATTAAAAACCCCCTGCGTGCTGCAATAGACACGGGCTTCTAGTTTCTAAATATTTTTTGCTCTTTGAATTCAGATTAACTGTATGGCTAAATCACTGTCAACGCCACAGCAGCGCAGCGAACGTTTTGACGAGGAGTATGCCGGGAACGGAGTGATGAATTTGTCTCAAAAAAAATTTCTACCCTTCAATATGTGCATGTTAAATATACTAAGCAATATATTGATTAACTTGCATAGTTTGTTTGAAAAAGAAATCCCTAAACTATCGTTACAGTGCTTTCCACCCTTAAAATAATATTTTCCTTTACACAAACACCTCAATACTTCCTCCTACAAAATGAGAAACTGCATCGACAAGTACGCCGAAGAATATAAAATTATCTTATTGTTAGACAATAACCGTAGCTTCCCCCTTTTCAGGGGGTTGGTTCTTTCAAAGCAATATTTCTTCGCCTCGCTAACAAATCAGCCCCAGTTACAGCCACCCTTCGTTCCTAATTACTCTCGAATAGTGCCCATATTCTGGCAACGCGTTCCTCAAACGATTCTAAGGTGTTCACTCGAAATTAACACAGATTCGAGGTAGCCGCGTGGCGACGTCAGGAAACGTCGGGGTAATATAACTTTTGCTCGTAAATGAAGAAGAGAGGAGAGGGGTAGAGAGACAGAGAGAGATATTCGGGGGCAAATCAGTTGGGTTCTCGCAACGGTAAGCCGGCAGAATCTATCTAATTTAGGGTCATATTGGAGGGTAGCGCAGGAAGATATACCGGCGGAGCGCAGGGGGGATTTGGCCCGAGGACGAAACCACTAATCCTTGCGTGGTAATCGACGATTTCCGTCTCTAAATTGTCCTGCCTCCGCAGGGCCACGCGGGGCCCTTCGAAATTAACCTTTAAAGCGAACAATACCTTTGTTCCCGCAGTAGTAACTGCGCCACAATTTATTTATTTATTTGTACGGAAGAACCCTTTTATACAAAAATAATACATTTTCAATATATAGTACAGAGGTATTATCAGTGAATAAATATTTTCCGTGACTCCGGCTTAATAGGAAAAATAACATAAGTCCCATGTGTTTATTAGCGGGACTTGGTTTAAACAAAGGAAAGTGCCTAATGAATTTTTTCGGTGCGTTTAAATTAATCGAGCCAAGAAGTTGAGGACCATTCACCTACCCAATTAATAATTTCGAAAAAATAACAAGTCGGACGTGACTCTTTTGTCTTCTAATCGATCGATTGCGAGTAATCTCAGAATCAGTTCACAATAATAATCTTCTTTTATACCTCGGGATCTATTTAGACTACAGAAGGTTTAATAATTGTATTTATATCAATCATCCGAATGAAATAAAGTATTATTTCCGTACGAAGAATGCAAGAGTATTTGTAGTATCTAAAAGTAATGAGTAGCGAACTAAAAATATTACCTAACAGTAAAATTATGATTTTGGAAGTAGAGACTACAAAATATTGCAATTTGCTGGGAAAAAGTAGAGGAAATTTAAGTTATTTTTAAAACTGAAGAAATCAAAAATAGTTTCTATATCAACACACCTTTTGTGCTACTAAAATATAATCCTTACTTAACACATCTTAAGTAAAAAAATATTCAGAAAAGTTATTTCATTGCAAAGTAATTAAAATTGAATTCTAAATTAAGTGAATTTCTAGATTTATCAGAATTTAATCCAATGATGTAATTCATGGCAGTGAGTCGTAGATTGTTGGATATTTATAATTTAATTTTATTAGAGTATCTGTCTTGTATTACCAGTGTTGTTGGCGTAGCGACTATTTATTATAGCATCAAAAAGTGGTCATGTCTCTGGAGAAGCGACAGTTTAGTAATTCATGTGACATGGCGACTATCTTGAGACATCTAACGCTAATGAAACGCCCTGGGCCAATAGGAAATTGTGCCTCGGTAAACATTAATAAACTCACACAAGCGCCACGTTTGCCAACGTATCAAAGCGCAGCCGAATGTGTACATGGTATCTAGTCTGAGAACTTCGACCCATTAAGGATAGTCATCGAAGATGCAGAAAAAGCCCTGCTTTTATCGTCGCGTTTTTACTGCCCTAACAATTTCGTCGTATTTTATTAAACGCTTGCAATTGCATCCGTGAAATTGATATTTATCGAATTCCAGTTACTGAAAGGAAACAGCATTTTGTAAGAATTATCTGAGGGAAATGGAATTTATAGGGCTGCACAAACGAAACAGAATTTATGCGATTTAAGTTCTGCAAAGGGGGTGGAACGGGATTAGGCTGCTCAGAGAAAATGCAATTAATGCGATTCGAGTTATTATAAATTGAAGTAATATCTATAACCTCGAATTAAACACACGCAAACAATTTTTAGTTATTTATTCTCTGCATTTGTAGAAGTACATAAAACGCTCACTATTTGGATAGGACGGAGGACAATTTAACGATAAAGGTAAAGTATCTTTCACCCGACTCGTTATTTAAATAATTTTTTATCTAGATAATGCCCAACTCTGGTCGTTATATGCCTTCATCAGCATTTATATACTTCCTTCACCCTCCAAACAAACGTCGTCTTTGATCCTCAGCATTCCCTTCTCTGATCGTTCAGTTACATCGTAACGACGGTGAAACGAGAAAGAAAAATACAAGGAAAACTTTCATTCGATCGCTTTATTAATACATACACTCGCGACCAACCGTGAATCCTCTTAGGCAAAGATTACGTCGGGCCGAATTTAAGGCAGCAACTAATCGGATAATACTTGGCGGCGGTTTTAAGAAGATTAACGCTGCAGGATATATATGTGCCATTCGGGAAATTCTCCTTTATTTATGCCTGTTACAGTGCTCAAGCCGCGCCGTCAAGGCGTGCGAATAATTCTGGCGAGCAAATTCGGGCCAGGCGGGGGATGCATACTTTATTCGATAACTTCGTAACACCCCCGCGATACAAACGGTTCCCAGCGTAAATCCAGTGCTTCTGCTTCCCCCGGTGCTTCCGTCGGAACAAATTTTAAGGCGGCAACTAATCGCGTAATACTTGGCTTAGTTTTAAGGAGATTAATGCCTCGGGGTTATGCGCCCTCTACTTCTGCTTCTCGCCCCCTTCGTTGTCTCGCGAAGAGCACACGTTGAGTGCCAGAGTTTGACGGAATTTCGTGAGTTAGTGGATCACCCCAAAAGTAGGGGATATGTTTCTTTGGGTATGGTAACTCTTAATACGTCCACTGTTACCAAGACTCACCTACGTTTTTGAGGTTCGAGTTAAATGCATACGTCACTGCATTTAAAATTTTGCGAGAAAATTGAGGTTTTCCCTTTCACATCCTGTAGGTATATAGATCAATACATAGAAAAAAAATTAATTATAGGAATAATAAAAAATAAGTAAATATGTGGAATTATTATGTGTATTACAGTTGACTTTCCACTGCAAACGAATTATTACGGTTTTGAGCTTACGTATGAGTGCATACATCGAATGTTTACCTATCTAATTTTTCAGTATTATGATCTATACCACAGATGGGCAAAATTTTTTTATTTCAAATAATTTTTTGACATGAAAAATTTCGTATACAAATTTTTATTTCAAATAATTTTTTGTCCATCTCTAATCTATAAGTTTGAAACATTGTTGTAGACATTGGATATTGACTGTGTGAGTAATTTTTAACTCTTATGTTTAAGTGAATGAACCGACATTCAGCTGTTCCACACACTTGCAAAATTTCATCAAAATGAATGTCACATTTCACTGTTAATCGCTACTTTTTCATTTCACCCCTTAATGATACTCTCTTCTGCCACCCACGCAATTGAAACTTTAATTCTTCATCCTGTTTCGCAGAAAATGTAACGCACATGCACACTCGTATCGCAATCAGACTCATTTACAGACTAAAAATAGTTCCAGAAGCAGATTAGAATTATCAAAGCACCCCAATCCTACTTCGTAATTCAGCCCTGTGCTTTCCCTTTCCACCCTCTTTCTACTTTTCCATTACTCCTCTCTTTTCCACCTTTTTATTTATTCGTTTCCCGGTGCACGATAAAGTCTCGCGTAATTCTACACTCAGAGCGAATCAATCCGTTTCGAACGTTACATCGCTGGTTACGGAATAATAACAGTGCTCTCGCTTGTTCGTTATCTCGGCGGGTTTAATGCAACCTGCCATGAGAACGAACGAATCCCCGTAACGCTGATAAAACGGGGTCGACGTGTTACTTTTAAGCGAACGAGCCCATTTATCTCTTCGCCTGAGCCACCACAGCCCCGAGAACTACTTTATTCCTGGCGATGGTGCCTGAACCGCGATTGCGATCTCGATGCTTTATCCGCGAGATCAGCTTGAACGTTAGTTTGTTGCTTGCGAAGAAAAAAAGATCCTAAGTATTTGGGGGTCGAACGAGGCGTGCTGCATGGGAAAGGAAAAAATATGCTTGTAAAGCAGATTGATCGTTTGTATGCGCACACATACTATTGTGGAGTGTAATTCATTCATAGATACATAGATACAAATTCAATTTTCTATTGGATTGCTGATGTACCAACTGAATACTGCTGCAAAAATGTAAAAAACATTCAAACTGACTTCAAAAAAATAAAACTGCACTAAAAAGTAAAAATCAATTTCTTCCCTTATTTAAGTAATAAGAGCACCGACTTAAAAAAGAGAGTCGTAGATTAAATAGGGGAAAAAATTATTTTATACTTGTTAGTGTATTTTTATTTTTTTGAAGTCGGTTTTATTTCTTTTATTAATTTTTTATTTTCAACTTTTTTGTTTTATATATATTAACACAACACGCTGAGGAGATATGCGCGTACGTACATAAAATAATAATAATTAGGTAACAATAGTCTTTATTATTAACCAGAACGGGCAAAATATTGCGTCAATGTTGATGCAGTGTAGGATGGAACCACTGGGGCATCGCCCTCTTTCGAATAAAAAATAGATCACCAAATTCAGTCCATATGCTGAGTTATGCGGGGACAAACATAAAAAAAAATACATACGGTCGAATCTATAACTTCCTCCTTTTTGAATTCAGTTAAAAAGGAGGCAGCTTCATCATTATCAAAAATAAATTGAGTTATAGTAGCATCAATGTAAATATGTATATTTTAAGTAGATAAAATACTTTGAACATGTATTTGAAAATATTTTGTTAACACTGTTTTTATTAGTTTTCCAAAAGTTACTACATTTGAAGCTGCCCCCTTCTTGCAGCAGAGTCTTCAATCGAGATAATTGGACGGTGGGCAGGTTCCTTTTCTGCGGTTCGAATATTTGATACGTCATTTATATTAACCAATTTAATGTGATAGAATTAGGTCACGTTGGGCTAGGTCCACGTATAATGTCACAGTTGAAAACTATATTCCTCAATTGTTGTATTTTAAGAATATTTTTGATATTATATCCACTACCAACTGATAGACAGAGGTCTATGATTCATATAAAGCAGTACCCATAGTGTTCCAAACTCTGCTTAGATCAGAGTTGGCCATTAACTAAATAAAGAATTATTTAAATAACGGATCAAATCAAACGTACCAAAAGGCACGTAGTTATTTGACATTCAACATTTTTCGTCTCCCACGTGCTTAGGTAAGCATAAGTTCACGATTTCGATCTCCTACCGCGCGTCAGCCTAAATCCGTGCTACGAAAGCTCTTTATTCCATTCAGAAGATATATTTGTGAAAGGTCCAAAGAATTAATGAGCAGCCCGCTCCAAAGCGTACTACAAACCAAAGAAAAGGAGCAAACAGCGAGCAGCTACGTTTAAAAGAATCTGCAACAGACGCGTCCAAGCAGCCCGAGTTTCCTAAATCCCATTGCACACAGCGTGCAATCTCATTTGCAACCCACCACTCGACGATAAACTCGAAAGCGAGCCTTCGCGATCAATTTCAACGAGGAGGGGTTACGCTCCGGCGGGAAAAAAAGATTCCATAAATTCCCCTAAGGGGTCTCCGTGAATTTCCACTTGAACACACCGTCGAGTCGTCGTTAAGCCATCGAAGTTCGCGCTCGGGGCCGGAGAGGGCGAACAGGGGTCTGCGGTGAAAAAGAAGGAAACGGTGCTCGAGAAAACGAATTGCCAAGGTGGTCATCGACGAGGTCAGGTCCGACGGGGTCGTTATGGACGTATGGACTCGGTAACCCGACGATTTTCACCGACGAAAATGGCGACGCGGTTGCCACGACACCGTCGACGCTCGCAGACTTGGAATGGCTCGTTGAAAACGTGGCCTGAGGAAGTTCGTTCCCAGTTCTTTTACCTTCTCCTGTCATCTACCGAAGCAGACACTGGAAAGGTGTTCTTTCAAATTTAATCCACCACATTGTTCTATGGCCGGGTTTGTGCTAGAATTCTGTCATTCATTATATATCTATTCGATAATGGTTTCGTTCCATTTCAAGGTTCAAATTGATACACGGTGTGAATTATTAGGTCGGTGCAGAAGCTCGTTCGCTTTATTGAGCCGAAGCCTGTATTAAAAGCAGAAATATATTACACGTGCTTTTAATCCAAGTATTTTCCGTGGGTATCTATGATCTTTGACCAATTTTTTTGGTAAAAGTACAAATAGGGGTAGTGAAAAAAGTCATTCCTGTAGATTTAACATCACCTAACAGTCAGCGGACGAACTTTTGCAGTGACCTAATACTTGTATTACTAAGTTTCACCTTCTTCCCACCAAAGAGATCATTTGTAGACTTAGGACACAGCAGTTTGGCAAACGTTTGCAAGGAATATTTCCATGAATCCATTTCTCTGCATTCAGCTCCCATTGTCAGAGTTTGTTCTTTGTTATACCTATTATTACCATCCAAATTCAATTAGGTACTTCGTTATACACTCCGCGTCAAAGTTAAAGGAACACTAATTTCCCGAAAATTTTGGTCATTTTCAAATAGCTGTATCTCTGCAGAAAATGGTCGCAAAAAATATTTAAAACAAGCATTTTAACGCTAGAAGTTTCTAGTTTTTGAACAAAAGGCTGAATTTCTTTTTCATCCATTAGGTATGGTACCGTTTTATCAAAATGGAGCGCAGGAAACGAAGTTTCAGATTTTTTTGCCTAGTTTGAATGTATGTACGGGCCAAAAAATTTTTTTTCGTGTACCAAAATTTTCGAGAAATTATAGTGTTCCTTTAATTTTGACGCGACGTATATATAGGCGAGATTAAAGCATTCAGAACTGTATAATACAAAATAGTGAGTAACTGCAGAAGAATAAAATATTTAAGAAAAAAAGTTAGTAGCATCGCAACAATATCAATAGTTTTATCTCACCTTTCCTACTTTAATCTCTTCAATCTCTGAAGACGATTGCATTAATTTCTAACAATTGCTCTCTTGCGCACATCTCTCGGGCACTTTATGTCCAGAAAGGTTCTACTGAGAGCTTACTCTTTAAAAGATCATGCCACGTACTCTTTCATTATCTTGAAACCTTCAACTGGTCAAGTTTCATGCCCGGCCTCTTTCTAAATTTCCCGCCTGCAAGGGAATGAATTATCACGAGTGCACTTTCATCACGGGAAATGCGTCACTGCGCTCTGTCCGTGGAAACAGGAAAAAGTTGGTAACCAGACGCGAAATAAGGTAGGAGGTGCAGCTCGCGGACCTCTGAATTTCTGTGAAAATCCCACGATTGGTGGCACATCTCCCTGTGCGTGTACTTTGCGAGAGTCCCTTTGAAAGGACTCTAGCAGTAACATTTTTCAAATTAAGTCATCCCCTTAATAATCGTCCTTGCAAAGTGAAAACCATTGCTCAACAAATAAATAATCCTTTACTCGAATGAGAAAAATTTATCAATAAAACAAACCACGAGGAGAAGGCTCTTCTCCAATCGAAATATCGTACTCTATTCCGCAGGCAAAATGCTTTCGACAAAAATTAAATAAATTCGCGAGATACAGGTTAATGGAAACGGTATGGGTTAAATAACTCGCGAATTTATTTAATTTATTTAATGACACACTTCAAATCGAAATGAAATCGTTTACATTCCAATGCCGCAAGCTGCAGCTTTGCAATCGTCGCGAACGCTCGATAAAAGGACAAGAAGCAGCATCCCCGCCAGGACGAAGCAGTATGCGAAACAAGGAACGACACACCACGAAGTAAAACGCGAACAAGTGACTATTACTGGCTGTTACTGAGCGTGGGTGGCAGTAGATCGCTTGTACCGAAGGGCAAACACGGAACAGGTGGACAGAGGAGAAGTTCGAGCAAAGAGTGGTGCGAGAAGAATTGAGGTGGACCAATTGTTAAAGCGGCCGATCGATGTGGGGATCTCAAAGGAGAAAGCAAGACAGCGTGCAGCGGCGTAAAGACATAGGAACAAAACACAAGAAAGAAGAAGCAAGTGAACGAAAAAGGGCACCTGGTATCCAGAGAAGGAAGTACAGACAGGTGAACGAGGATGCTATAAAAGGGGGACAGACGTCCAGAAGAGTGACGGAAAAGAGCAGATGCGGGAGAAAGGGGTGGAAGGTGAGGGGTAAACGAAAGTGTAGGGGTGGTCAGGCGCACAGGTAGCGCACGTGAAATTGTCGATGTACCGATTTCACGAGCTACAGCTGTTTCGTTAGGAAATGGGGGGCAGGACCCTCCCTCCCTCCCGCCCTTCCTGGGGGAGGAGAGAAAGCTGTACGAACGGCCATTACACGGACGTTATTGCACAGAAAGGTTCGTTTTCGTGGCGTAGAGGACGAGCAGTAATCGAAACATCGTTGGCTACTGACCCTTTTTCCCCTGTTTCTGTTCGACCGGTTGCGGGCTAGCAACGGGGCCACGTATTTTTTTGCTTCTTTTTTCTATTTAGTTCATTTCGAAGTTTTTTCAACCAACCGGGACGAATTCGTTTTGAAACGTCCGCTGGGCGCAACTCGATCCGCCGTGCGTACCGACGATGATGGGCGACGATGATCCAACGTTTCTAAATAGACTTCGCGGTGCACCTGTTTCGTCCTGAGAATGTTCATATTTGCGTGTTTCGGGGTGTGGAACGCGGTTGAATTATTTGGACTGCTTTGGGGGATATTCTTGAGGGAATGGGAGAATTAAATTTTAAGGGAATAATGGTCGTGAGTTTTTTAGAGGTTAATTTTATTTTCATACGATATTTTGTGCTTTGAATAATGAAATGTATTCATTTGTTGTAGAAATTACTGAGATAGGCTACATAGATACGTTCACTACTGCTGACTTGAAAGTTTCAACGTGAAGGTAAAAAAATTCTGGCAGCAAAAATTATTTCTTTCAAGGGGAATTATCTTTTTCATCCAATTCAAAATTATTCAAAATTACGCATATTTTAAGTACTTCGACTCTTTCTGTGGCTCAATTCGCACATTTAAAATCAACGGCCACAAGAGACTCTTAAAAAGTTACGCTCAGTCAGGAGGCCGAAAAAGGTGTGATTTTTGGGAATTTTTTACTCAGAAACTATAAAACTTTATTCAAGAAACTTTTTTTTACTTGAAAGGTAGTACATGTAGCTGTTTCTTTGAATTTTAGCGTTCAGAAATATTTATTAATAACAATGTTATTTACAATCTCCTAGATGTCCTGTTCAAAAGAGGGGTTTACATTGACCACGAAAAATGTCGATTGTCGATGACGGTCGAAAATCGACATTTAAGGTTTGAACATTTCCCATTTTGCCCGAAATTAATATTTCCAAAAACTCTTCGTCCAAGGACTAGGTTATTTAATAAATTATTTAGTTAATATAAAAAAAACTCTTCGTCCAAGGACAAGATAATTTAATAAATTATGATTTAATTAATATAAAAAAAAACTCTACGTCCAAGGATTAGATAATTTAATAAATTATTATTTAATAAATTATTTAGTCCTTGGACGAAGAGTTTTTTCTATATTAACTAAACGTTTTTAAATTTTCGGTTTTAGATAATCCACTTCTGAGTAATCGTGGTTAACGCAAATCGCTCTTTCGAACAGGACATCTGGGAGATTGTAAATAACTTTGTTATTAATAAATATTTTTTACGCCAAAATTCGAAAACATGGCTAAATGCACTACCTTTCAAAGAAAAAATTGTTTTGAATAAAGTTTTATAGTTTGTTGAGAAAAATTCCCCAAAATTACACCTTTTTCGATCTCCTGACTGAGCGTAACCCTTCAAACGATCTTAGTTGACATTTGTTCTTTTTCTCTGTTTTCTCTTACTGCTTTTATTATCCCTACTTTATTCTATTTTCCTAACGTAGGTACTTGTATTCCTAAATATTTTCTCACTGCTAATGTGGTAACGAAATAAATAAGAAATATTACTTTAGATTCGTCGTAACCACTTAGAATATGGCACCTATTTATTAGAAACGCATCAAGTGTTCTCCATATCCCTTCTAATAAACTGAATATCAAAATCCTTTGCCAACACTGTTTGACTTGCCACCGCAACTCAACCGCGTTCCAAGAACCTCAGGAAACCATCATCCACCCCAAAACATTCAAAATCCATTTAACAACTCTCTCCTATGTCACACTGTCGCAAGCAAACACTCGTGACACTTGGGAAGCAACAAAGGAATAATGAAAAAAAACGAAGCCTATTTGAAAACAGTGCAAACAATAGGTGTTTTTTCAACGGAGTGCCACGAAGGGATCTTGAACTCGGAAGGAAAGTGATTCCCTCGATGGAAAGGAACCGGTCCCGCGGCACGTGGCAAAGCAAACTTGACGTGGTCCCATCGAAACAGCAATTGAAAGTAGCACATGTGCTAAGTCGAGTTAGTTGTTTGAGATTACCATGCTCTCGTCCCCGTTGTTTGCCGAGGGAGCAGTCAAGGTACGGATAAAAGAAGAAGAGGAGAAACGACGTACTCGCGTGCTGGCAAATCGAGGGATGTTTTTTCTGACTACAGTTTGAGAGTGAATTTTCGCGGCGACAGTTTCGGGGCCCTCGAAACACCGTCCAAGATTGTTTTTCGACATCTCGAACCTGAGATATTCCACCGTGCAACGCAAACAGCTTCCCCAGCTCGCGAGCAAACGCTCTGGAAATGGAACGAAACAAAGGGCCAACTGCGGTAAACACTTGACGCTCGTTCCTTGTGTTTCGTCGCCCCTTTTTTCGATTTCCCCCTTCGTGCCATGTGTTTTGACGTGTCGCGGAAAGACTTTTCCATCTAGACCGAGGGCGGAGAATTTTTGGTAGAATTTTTAGCCGCTTCTAGGTACGTTTTTGTAGACAAATAAAAGATGAGGGAAGGATTAATTCCGCGACGATTTTGGACGTTAGTTTATTCATTTATTTACTCCGCGATTTAAGGGGACTAGGCAGTCGTTTTTAGTGAGAAATGGACTCTGTTACTTATTTATTTGTAAAAAAAATGGAAGCAAATCCAGATGTATCCTTTTACCCAATGTTTGTTAATACCATACAGATTGAAAAAAAATTGGTAAGAAATATATATGTACTTAAAAAATGGCGCTGCAGACGTGTAAACATTTTAACGTTTTTCCGTCGTTTTCGCTTAATATCGGTCTTAAAATGTAACGCAATTCGATTTCAAAGGTGTGATTCTTGTTTCTTGGATTCATAGTTTCGGACCAAACCTATAAAAACAAAAATTAAATAAAAATTATGCAATTGGTGGCTGAAAAACGGCGATTTTTCCGAGAAAAATTCGTTCTTGTTTTGACGCTACCAAAATCCGGTGACTTCTTAATTTTTTTATGAAAATTTCGAAGTTTTACGGATCATATCAGAGGTTTGGTCCGAAATAGCATATGTTTTACACATCCTGTAATTTTTTCGAGTCGATCTGAACCTCCATTCGTTCACAATCAGGAAAAAAGCAAGAGAAAAAAAGATTTCGAGGAAAACGCGTTTAAAGTTTTTCTACGTCTTAAAATACTTTTACATTTATATACCTCGCTTAATGAGCTCCAGCAGAGTATAAACCAAACGGTATTTTATTCAGAAAGGATAGTACTTCCCAAAAATGCAATAAAAAAAAATCGATTTTTCGACTGCCTAGTCCCCTTAATGCTTCAACATGTGGATACAATAAATGTATGTTGCCCTTTCTGCATCTGCGCGAGGTATAACGTAAACTAATGAAGAGACTTGATAAGTTCCTTTTGAAAGCTGACGAGGGCGATTTACTGTGCTGGTGAAAGCAAACCACGGTAGTTTAAATATTTTACTGAAACGAGACACAGGATTTCCTTGTAGCAGGCAAGAGTTTTTTTTAACAATAGTGATGATGCAATCTATGTTTAACAATTTGCCCACGAAAGGCGTATCTATACGCCCTGAAATATATTCGAATTCATCTACGTTCCGTCTTTTACCATTCTTATCACAGAAGTTGAAATTGAAACTACGAAGAAGCGTACAGTAGATCATTTCTGAAAGCGTTGAGCTAAAGGGTTGGGAGGGCATTAAATACCAACAGGGTCATTCCACGCGAAGTCGGACACTTTTCGGAGTAACGTTTCGGATTTTGGCGCAACTTGGATATGTTGTAGTCTTTAGGGGTATATAAACATATATCAAAGGATTTTTCGAAATGTCAAAAATTGTGGATGTTACAGCTCTTTGAAATATAGTGTATACTATTTTTCAAAAAATTATAACTCTAGAACTAATAAACTGATAAAAATGACCTTTTGGGTGCTTATAGTGGAGATATAAGAGTACCTAATAAAAATTATTTCACTTAATAAAAACGAATATTTGACCATTTATTTAGCAATTGTTCTTAACAAATGCAATTTTATAGGTGAAGGCACCTTTTTAAAAATTTGGAAAAATATGAGGATAAAGCCCTGTTTCTCCCCTTTACGGACACGTTTCGAAAATCGTGGACGTTTTAAAATTGGCCAAATGAAAATTAATTGAATGTAACGCTGCGTCAAATCACACCGGCTCGACTGGCTGAGCCGTGCGGTACTCGCAGCGGCCAAGTGCTATTCTTTTACAGTTTTCTCGAATATGGTAAGTATTTGTAAAAAAATGAAGAAGGAAAACTTTTACTGTTTTTTATACACAACATAATAGGGTATCTTAATTTTTGGTGTTCGCAATATTTTCCTTGAAACGAAGGTGACCCTCAGTTTTTTAAATGGAATACTATATATTTGATTATCCAATATGAAAGCGACTGTCAAGACAAATTCAACCATTTGGTATAATATGAACTTTAAGACCACACATGGTTAGGAATGAAAGAAGAAATTCAATATACTAGATAGATAGTTCGTATATTTATTTCATTCCTAACCTTGTGTGGTCTTGAAGTTCATATTATACCATATGGTTGAATTTGTCTTGACAGTCGCTTTCATATTGGATAATCAAATATATAGCATTCCATTTAAAAAACTGAGGGTCACCATGGTTTCAAGGAAAATATTGCGAACACCAAAAATTGAGTTACCATATTATGTTGTGTATGAAAAACAGTAAAAGTTTTCCTTCTTCAGTTTTTTACAAATACTTACCATATTCGAGAAAACTGTAAAAGAATAGCACTTGGCCGCTGCGAGTACCGCACGGCTCAGCCAGTCGAGCCGGTGTGATTTGACGCAGCGTTACATTCAATTAATTTTCATTTGGCCAATTTTAAAACGTCCACGATTTTCGAAACGTGTCCGTAAAGGGGAGAAACAGGGCTTTATCCTCATATTTTTCCAAATTTTTAAAAAGGTGCCTTCACCTATAAAATTGCATTTGTTAAGAACAATTGCTAAATAAATGGTCAAATATTCGTTTTTATTAAGTGAAATAATTTTTATTAGGTACTCTTATATCTCCACTGTAAGCACCCAAAAGGTCATTTTTATCAGTTTATTAGTTCTAGAGTTATAATTTTTTGAAAAATAGTATACACTATATTTCAAAGAGCTGTAACATCCACAATTTTTGACATTTCGAAAAATCCTTTGATATATGTTTATATACCCCTAAAGACTACAACATATCCAAGTTGCGCCAAAATCCGAAACGTTACTCCGAAAAGTGTCCGACTTCGCGTGGAATGACCCAACAGGAACATAAAAGCATTAATACACAAAGTGCAATTACAAGAATAATAATTATAAAATATTCTTCTTTGTTCATTATCAAAACTCACGAATTATAAGCCACAAATCGCTTATCAGTCGACCAGATTCCGGACGCAGGGTCGATTTTGACCCACAACATTTTTCTTAGTACCTACACACTTCAGAATAATCTTGCCATGGGCTGAAATTCATACTCAAAGGGTGTACGTACAAGTAATAAGTTGAATTTGATATTTAGGGTGAGTCGAAATGTCAATTAGAGGAGGAATAATTTAACGAAACCCCTGGCGTTCGAGAAAATTCATTTCTACTCGGCAAGAAATGAGCCAAAAGTAATTTGGTCACGATTTAATCGACGGCGTGCTGTACAACGGTCATATCCGGTTTCCACGGTACGTAAAAAGATCGCCGCGGATAAGGAAGTCCAATAATAAAATAATGGCACTGGCACGCGATCCACGGGGTATCCAGGGTCGCGTGCTCCGCCGCTACGTGCTCCGTAGGAAATTATTTCTTCGTTTCACGTGCGAGCAGGCTCTTTATCCGCGGGGATGATCTGCCACGATCGGGGGGAGGAGCCGCCTCGACCATCCCCTCAGGCGCTGTTCACCATGATGACAGATTCTACGGCGAATAAAGGAATTCGGTGAATATTCCGTCCCTCGATTTCCCGCGGAACGCGTCGCAACCGTCGGAACACAGAGTTGTTCCTCTGGTCCGCCTCGTTCCCATCGGCCACATGGAATTACGTTTTCCGCCTCGCGAATCGAACGATGTATAATAGAATACTAGAAATGTCATGTCAACATGACTCCCTGTCGTTAGGAAATATTGGTCGTTAATCGAAGAATCGCGTGCGATGGCGATCTTCAGAGTCGAAGACAAAATCGATCGAAGCTTTCGACTCGTTCGTTTTTGGAGGGACGCCTGTATGCTTGGCTCTCGTGATTTTTAACCTGATTGACGCGAATGTTGGGGTGAAAGTAACGAAGGCGAGGTGATTATATGGGTTTCTGGGGTGATGCTTGTCGCCACGAAAGCACGAATACCAGAGAATAGCGGTGAATCAATGTAAGTTCTAGTTATTTTTACACCCAGTTGGTTTGTTTTAATGGCTCAGACCTGAATTACTGAAATCGAAGATCCTTCGATAGTGGTTACTGGGAGTGGAGGTATATGCTTGAAATTGAGTGGCACGAGGGTGGCAGATTGAAAGGCAGACTAGGATTCTGAAATTGATTTGGACAAGATCGTAATTTTTCATATTCTGTCTTGTTTATTCAAAAGTGGCGTCAGTAAATTTAGTAATAGCTCTTGCAATAACGCAAGAGATATTTACGAATAGATGTCAATTTTCATCATGCTACACGATTATCTCTTGCCATATTTAAATCTTAGGGTTTCAGATCTGAGTCCTGCTCAGAGTTAAGAATTATATTCTCACAACTTCAATCTGGTCTTCTATTGATATTAACCCTTCGTTGACACTCTGGGTGTGAGACACCCACAAGCTGATTTTGACCCTCTGTACCTTCTATATGCAAAATAAATATAATTTTTCCAAAACTGACTTACAGACTATTTTTTTCTCTCAAAATATTAAATCTGAACAACAACTCTGTAGATTTTCAGCTTCTACTACTAAAATTTGTAAAACTTATAACTTTTTGAAGATTTCGTTCGCTTTTTCTCGACATACGATAATCTACAACTTTTTTACACAAACTGTAATAAAATTTAAATCAAAATACAATTGGAATACATTCTAGAGCCCTTGAAATTGACCCATGATTTTTTTCATAACGATTGCATTCTTTAGGTGAGAATAGCAGTCGTTCAAAGCCACCCAGGTACGTTAAAGTTGATAAAAAAACGAGGTGTCAACGAAGGGTTAAATAAAGGGACCTGAATCAGACCTAACCAGAAGCGTTATTGAAATTACTGAATAAACCCTTAAAAGTGTAAGGTAGAGGAACAAAAAAAATGGAACGATGGTATGAAAGATAAATAAAAAATGGAGCACAGAATGTTTAACTGAATAACATGCATCACAAAGAATTATAACATTTAGCAATTTCCTTCGAGGAAGTAGAAACGAGAATACAGAAGTATGATAAACAACCTCCCAGAAATTATATTAAATAAACCGAGATCAATTAAAATGAATTCAATTTATACCCATTACTAATATTATCATAAAAATAAAACTACATAATTGGTAACATCAACGATAACTGCGATACCAAAAACTACTAAAAAAATTTCATACACCATTCAGGAATCAAACATAGTAGCCTGCGAATTGTAGATCCAAAACATTCCACATTTATTCCAACTTTTCAACTCCAGCTTCAATGGACCTCGAAAAACTCCCTCTCTATTTCCCGGTTGTAATTTTCCCCTGAACACGGATGGAACGCATGGGTCGAGCTGGCCCAGACGTGGGTCATCGCTTGTAAATAAATCCATTAGCGGTAAACAAATTTTTGGGCTTTTACGGGGGCACGCAGCGCGATCGTAAAGCCCGCGTATCCCAGCAAATTACCCGCGGCGTTGGTTATTACCCAAAATTGAATATATAAAAGCACCTGCCGCCCGGCGCAGCGGAAGTAGCGGGGCTCGTTTGCCTCGAGTGTACTCTCCTAAGCTTCATACATGATATTGGAATCCCTCCGACGGCATCTTGTTTTCCCAGTTCTCGTTTACCGAGACTCTCATTAAACATTCGCATAAATCTGCTCCTTTCCGGCTCGTATCGCGAGCTTTGTTTTTGCAACGGGTCCAAGCGGCGCTCTACATCTCCCCGCTCGCACTCCCCCTGCGCATCGTGCACCACTCGTGCGATCGATAAACAAAAAGGAGCTACTTGTCGGCGATTGCGGGGAGGCGCAGTTATCGTCACGAGTTCCGGTCCATGGAAAACGGAGCTGTTGAGTGTACCGAGCAATCGTGAGGTCTCCAATCCTCATGCCGAGACAGACGAGATCTTTCTAATAGGTGCCATCGATGGGTGTTCGATTGTGCGTTAAAGCAATGTAATGGCAAAAAATAAGGCCACTTGGTAGTTCTTCTGGTAATATTTTCGGCGCCACGCGGAAATGTCTATGAAACGAATCATTTGCTTTGAAGGAACAAGTACCATTAACGATGGAGGCGCTTTAGATCCCAATGTTAAGTAGCTAAGCCAGTACAGAATATTAAATTCTCCTATAATTCTCAGGAAGCAGTTAAAATTTTGGGCATTTCTCGGCACACATGGCGAAGTGCATCGCAAAGCATCGAGGTGTATCAAGATTTTCGAGGCGGCCGAGTCCACTGGCACAGTGGCAGCCGCCATTAGCCGTTGAAAATTACACTCCCCGACGCACCCTAGCTGGGTAATTAAGTAATTAACGATCTTGATGCGCCAGGTGCTGTCTTTAACCGGCAAGCAGCGACTAGTTTTACGCCCAGCAAGCGGCGATTTCTAATGTAAACGAGAGCTACGCTAATTGGAAGCCTCGTAACACGTGCCAAGCTACATCCGAGAGTGTCATTACGGAATTGCTGAAGTCGCAAGGTAGTTCCCTGATAGTCCGCCACTTAGAAGTCCTGGAGGATTTCCGAGCCCATTACTACTATTTGCCCAGTAAAATTACGGAAACTTATTCCCGTCTTTTCACGGTCCTTAGTTACTTTTTCCCTTCCCCCTCAAACCCCTTCTGCGACTCGCTCTCCTTTCTTCTCCCGTCTTCGTTTGTGTTTTGGTCCTTTTTACCCGCCCGCCCCCCTTTCTCTCTTTATCTCCGCCACGTCCGTTACCTTCTTATTCGTTCCTCCTCCTCGTTCGTCTTCGCCCCCGCCCCCCTTCTTTTTGTGTTTTTGCTTTTGTTGGTTCCTTCGGCTCCTCCGTTCTTCTTCTTCTTCTTCTTCTCTCTCCTCGAAGGAGCCCCGTCCGCTTCGTTTGTTCAATCGATATAACAAAGTGCCAATTAAGTGGCCGCTCAAACTTTCCGACGATAATGAGGAGGAAAATCAGAGGGGACGGGGAGAGCTTATAATAAGCAGCCCTTGGAGGGATAGTTTTTAATGCAATTAGGGACGCGATGGATTTAACGGTGCACGGCCATTAAGTCTTAACCGGTGACGAGCGTTCCCGGCAAGAATTAATCCTGTCGCGCGTAAATTCCTCCGCGAGAGGGTGGTAACTTTGTTTTTTAAGGAGGATAGAGATCAAGGCGTCTTTGATCCTGAACAAAAGCCTGTGCTTCGATTATTTAGTGAAATTATGCGCGGTGAAATTACTGTAAGGTAATTTTACGAACGTTTAGTGGTAGTCCTCGCCGAATCGATTACTTTCTCGCTGGACGTTAGAGATTTCGATAAAATTGAAATGTGATGCAGTCCACGTGAAATTAGGGGAAGATTAAGTCTGCAATTTGATGGTTTCGAAGATGTTTACAGCTTGTCAAATTTTGTCATTTGTATCAATTTTTGAAACTATCTTCAAATCCCAAAAGAGGGTTAATTCAACGGAATATCAATGTTGCGTGTTTTTTTATGCAATCGATGTAAAAGTTCTATTACTTTCTTGTCACCTATTTAGAATAATATGTCTGCGAGCATTAGTGACTATTGTCTCTCCGAAAGAAGAGTAAAAGAACATTTCGCGAAAAATGACACAAAAAGGCAAGTTAATTGTAAAACTTCATCCCCAAAGTAGCAGAATTTTGAAGCGTGCTAATATTTTCAAGCTGATTGAGCAGAGCATGTATGCATTAAACAATATTTCTATTTCTTTATCGCGTAAGAAATGTTTTCTCGGCGACGGATGATCCAAGGATAAACCTGGTGGAAGTAATGCCTGAGGATTTAGGAGAAGGGGACCGTCGTTTAGTGGCATAAAGGGGGGGTTGATCGGGAGCAGCTAATTCAATTAGGACTTCGGAGTTAACTGACGGAGTCAACGTGGCCACGAGTTCGGAACTACCCCCTTAAGTCTGCCGTAACGTTTCGGACGAATCACTGTTTAAAACTCGCTGGAAACGCGAACGCGGAAAGCTGGCTTTCCCCGAACTCGATATCGGTAATTAGATATACACTGAAATTCGGGGATCAGTTGATTGCGGACGAAAATGCCGGTTCTCGTTTTCCACGCGAAGGCAGTCTACCGTAGGAACGAAATCGATACCTATCGCGAAACTTTTTGAGCCACTGGCTGCGAGTTTATCGGCATCGACTCGCGATGTTTCGTGCCAATGATGGGCCGGATAATAGTACCATTCTCTTCCTTTGCAGCAGTGTGAGTGATAAATGAAAAGACGATAGAGCTTCTCCGTGAACCTAATTACTATTCCGGGCAGCTAAATTACACTTGAGATATGGAAATAAAAGACCACGTACCGATAGAAAGTACTAGAAACAAAGTTGAATATTTTACATCTACTCGTGCAGCCTTCGTTGCGAATAAAATAACTGCGTTGCCTTGGAAATGGAGAATTGGGCTAATTATTCGTTTCTGTAGACAACAACGTAAATGGTAATTGATAGAAAGGCTGAGTTAGATATAGTTTTGAAATATTCTTAGCACGGAACGATGATGTAAACATAACGTTTAACCATACCACAGCTCTTGCGTCTTTTTCGACTCAATCGCGTTGTAATTTCCGTGACAACTCTAATTTTTAGAGAAATATAAAAAAGTTGTTAGTAATATGTGTGTCCCCCGTTTCTTGAACTTATATTAAGTGTATAACTTAAATGTATTTCGGATACATTCAGCTGACAGAGGCGACGTTAGTTTAAAAATGGTAAACCCCGCGTGAAAAAAACACCCCACAAATTGTATACAATTTAACCCTTTGAATAGAGAAACTTTTGTTCAGTAACAGCTGGGTACCAGGAAATAATCTACTATATATAATCACTTAAATGCCAGTAATTAGAAGTAGAATTCCTCGATTTTTACAATACCCAGTGAAACCAGCACATTAATTTCTACATTAACTTCGGTATGCCTGAGAAGTTTTGAAGAAAGAAGAAGAACCGAGAAGAAGAAGTTATTCGAAGTTATGTGTATTCGAAGGCTTCGAATAAAAGATAAAGCTACGTTATTTAAATAATTTTTTATGCAGACAATGTCCAACTCTGCTGGATGAAACATTTACAGTGACAGTTGCAGGCGAACAGACGATGCTTCGAGGAATTACTCGTCCCAGAATTGGCAAGCTTGTTAAAAACGCGTCGATGGGCCTCGTTCGCAGGTGTCGCTGTATTTTAAAGAGCTTCTTGCCGCGGTCCGAGATGCCGTCGATAAGCGGGCCCCATGATTTCTTATCCACGCGAACGATCGCTGTCGAATACCGTATGTCGAACAAAGCATTCGGACTATTCCGCCATTCCTTGTCCCGTGAATCCTAATTGCGGTTCCCATGGTACTCGAAAACATACCGCCAGTCATCGGGAATGAGACTCGTCCACCGGAAGGAATCCGACGCGCATGGCTAGCGTATAGAACGAACCGAAACGAACGGGTCGTCCTTCAACGAGACCTTTGTCAGAAGATTAATCGCCGTTTGGAGTACGTTGCAAATGTTTGAACGCGAGTTTCTATCAAATTCTTCGATTCTAACGCATGACTTCTGACCGGCCATCGCTGTTTCGCTGTAAAAAATGGTGAGAGTACAGAGGTCTTTTCGTATGAGATTATGTCATGTTTGCAAATTTTATATAAATGCATCATTTTTTTTGCTATGTTTTTTTTTAAGTAGTCGTGTCTCTGTCGATTGAATAGGCTACGTCTTGAATATCAGTCATGAGGCAGAGAAACTTTTTTTGCGAAATTGGGGTTGATAGGGGAAGATGGTGGGTAGGTGAGAAAAGTTGTGGGAAGGAATTACTTCTTACGCAAAGTGGGGGTGTATTCTCGAAAGCATGCGTCCCAAGTAGAGCTGTCATTATTTTACTATTCGAATAATTTGAATAATTTCGAATACGAGTAAATTCTTCGAATAATCAGGAGTATTGGAATAGGTATTCGAATATTCGGAGTGATAGCTCCGGAGGCCCCCCTCCTTTGAGCCCACCCGTGTCCCGCCATAGGTAGGTGACAAACACTATAAGCAGAGTTTTTTTTAAGAAAACTAAAACCCCATAAACGAGTTTGAGGAACTATAATATTTTTATTTCTACCCCCGTTCCTGTAACGAATATTCGAATACGCCTAATTATTCAAATATTCGAATTCTTTGGTATTCATATATTCGAATTCTCTGGTATTCGAATATTTAGATTATTCAAATATTCGAATTTTATAGTATTTGAATATTCGAATACTTAGATTATTCAAATATTCGAATTCCTCTAGTATTTGAATATTCGAATACTAAGATTATTCAAATATTCGAATTCTCTGGTATTCGAATATTCGAATACTTAGATTATTCAAATATTCGAATATTCGGGAATCGAGTACTCAGATTATTCGAATATTCGTTACAGCCCTAGTCCCAAGAGGGAGATTTTGAAAATATGCGCGTGGATTGTGTACCTACGCTACGTAAATTATAATGGGTAATTGTGAATTTAGCATAAAATATGTTGCACGTATGGACTGGGCGGATACTTTCGTGAGTAACTGTATAAACGAATTGAGGGGGACAATAAGCGCGATTCGTTACGCACGGACGTTTTCGAGTCAATTTTTATCATCCAACCGTGGCTCCAGGATCCACGAGATTCATTAGGGGGAGTATTTTTGCCCGTGCAGATGCTCTTCATTGAAAGTCAGAGCAGGCAGCGCGGAAAATAAAGCCGAGGGCGGCGCAAAACCCCGGGACTTTCGAACACGCTTTTTACCGCTCCCTGGTGCTCTCTTTCCGGCGTCACGAACTCCGCGCGGATTCTCGCGATGAATTTTCACTTCCGGCCCGTGGAGGGCGGTTCAAAGGTCCCGCATCTGCTTCAACCCCCTCCCCCTGATACCGTCGCTCTGTTCTCTGTCGTTGCAGAGAGGAGTTGTCGCGCGGCCACTTGTTGCTATCCTTCGACACGACATTCTCAACCCTTCTTTCCCTTTCAACTCCTTCTTTGTTCTCTGACTTTACTCCCCTCCCGCTCCCCTACTTCTTTCATCTTCTTTTTTCTTCATTTCATTCTTCTCTTCCTTCCCCCCATGGAAGTTTCACTATGTGGTTAGGTTTCTCTTTTTCACAGGAAGATGGTATTCTTTGCTCGATGCTTCCCACGAGACGCTTCTCCCTTCATCGCCTAAGAGAATAATCCTTCCCTCCCTTATTCGCCTTCTCTGGCAAGACTCTTGGCGAGTCCTCGCCCTTCCGCGAGTATTATTCTGCTTTAGCTTCTTTCGAAATTTGTTGCTTGGTTGTGGCGGAATATTTGTTTCGATCGCCTGCGTGGCTTTGGTCTTGTCTACTTTTCTTGGAGCTCCGTGTGTGGACGATTTGCGAGTGGTTTTTGGTAATTTCTTCTGGGGAAGTTTTGCGCAGGAGAGATTCGTTTTTAAATTTAGGAGTGGTAGCAATGATGGTGAAGAAGATTGATATTCTTGAACTGTGTTCAAATAATATGGGTATTTCTTCATGCGGTTATTAATTTAATCAGTGGAATAATAATTGTTCAGGTTCATGGGATTTAGCAATTCTGAAAGCGGTTCTAATAAGAATTACCTTGTCATCAACCAATTTTCTCGGGTTCAACAAAACGTAATTAAGTATTTCTACTTACGTGGCACTGCCATTTCGATATGAAAGGGAAACCATTATGGAAATTAATGATTTAATTATTCTAAGAAAAATACTGCGTTCTGAAAGTGCAGCAACACTTTTCAGTGCAAATCAAGTGTTTACTATCATAGAAAAGAATTGCACGATACCCAAGTGCAGAATTTCTGCTCTCAACTCACTATCTCTACAAATGTTTTCCTATAAGCATAAAGAATTAAATTTCCAAGTCCATAATATTATTTTATTTTATTTATTTAGTTAAATGAAAACCCTTAATGACGTAGAACATATTTGAAAATTTGCTGAAGCACTGTCCACCGAACTCCCTCAAATTTTCATTTCCCCAATTTAACTCAGCAAGCAATTCCAACATTTCCAATTTAAAATTAATTCTTGCAGAAAAAAAGAGCAATGCCCAATCGGCAATAAATTTCGATAATTAAATAAATCGCACGCATAATCGTGCTCTATTTAAGCACACGAGGAAAAAGTAATTTAACCTGTTGCTGGGGTTGGATTCGCAGCTAGAATCACCCCTCCCGTCCTTCATCCCCTATTTCCGCGAGAAATTGAGGGAGAACATTGAGAATTATCAATCTACGGCGCCTGTGCGCACGATTACCAGCAACACCAGTCGTTGCTTAATGATGCTTGATGAATGGCATTTCTGCCGCTCATTGAGTGCTCGCGCAGATGTTCCTCCAGAGAATTGGATATTGGAAACCGTCGGAGTAGGTACTTGCTTCCAGTAAATTGGAGACTCGTCCGTCGTATAAATACGTGGAACTCGTTGAATCGTATTCACCGGGCGAATATATCTATTTTTCCTTCACCGAGGAAATTGCGTTGTTTGCATTGAATTCGTTCTCGAAATCAATTCAATTTAACGAAAGGCCGATAATAAAATGTTTACGATAAACAAACGCTGCTTGTTGTTTCGGGTTGGAGATCATATTGTCGGAGTATGCTCGCTCAGCTTTGTTACCTTTTCGTGATCCTGTATGTATATTTATTGGTAGACTACACGGAAAATCATTAAGGCTGAACAATGCTATACAGATGAGCTAATTAGTTATACGAACGGTTACCTTTAGAATTTATTGTTGAAATTGAATGGCGGTAAAATTGATCGATCGATGTTTTTGTGCTATCATTTGAAAAATTGGCTGAAAATTTATTTAACTCGTAAATGTACAAGTTCCCATCAAGTTATTTATTCATTCAGCTTAATCGGTAAAACTAATTTAAGTAAATCTGCAATTATCAGCAAATATATGCAGATATCGTGAAAATAATGCAGAGAGGTGGGAAAAATAATGAATTATCAGTAAGCTGACGGCTTGGACTCCAGAACCACAGAACTTAAATTGTAAGGTACCTAATTGGGGAAAAGACTAAGGTTTCTTATTAAATTTATAAAAAACAATTTATTTATTCATACCAAGGGATCTTCTTTAGCGACTGACACCACAAACGAACTCGTAGATACGGTTTTGCTATCATCTACTGGATAAACTTTGAGTTATGGTTACTTGGCATCTTCCCCTAATTACCTTATACATAAATTCTTGAACTTTATAGAAAACTCTAACAGAAATGCTGAAAGAAAACTCATTAACAATCTATATACATATTCCTTCACTAAAAAACACTTCCAGAAATAAACCATAAACTGCTTAAGAGTATAAAAATCAAGTCCAATTTATTATTTTTATTTTGTATGCTTATACTCGTATAAGAAGGACTCCCATTGTTACAAAAAAAAACACAGAAAAAAACGAAAAACTGTCAATGATACATAAATAACGATACATAAATCACATTAGGCAGTTACAAAATAAGACTGCAATATACACATGTACCGTGTAATTAGAGTGTTACAGAATTTTGATATAAAGCTGGGAATCCACCGGAAAGCTAAGCTATGCTATGCTATGCTATGCTATGCTATGCTATGCTATGTCTGGCTGCGCGATGCTAGATCTGACTGTGCGATGCTATGCTGTGTACTACTTATGCTGTGATATATTCATGAAAATTTGGGAACTCCATTACATCTACCGTTAGTTGGAAGGTGATTTTTCGGTGAATTTCTTGAAATTCACAACGACTTCATTGCGCCGATAGGTCCACCCACTTTTCCACTTTCTATCCAGGCATGCGCACTCAAGGCCCCACTATCGCTCCGTACACCTGCACTCAACATTCTACACACAATGCACAAACTGCACCCATTCCGCGGCGCCATGATCGTTTACCAAACAACATCTGCAAATAACCACGCCGTTTAAAGACAGCGTAAATCGTGACCCTCGAACAGCCATGAAAGCATTAGAAAAAGGAAGTTGGACGAGGAAAATGTGCCCGTAACTGTCGAAGTCGGAGCGAGCCAACCACACGTCGACGGGAGAGAGTCTAACGATATTGCTGGCGCGCCGAAATCGATGGTAAAGCAATTTGCCAGGCGTTTACACGACATATTAATGCAATTTGCATGGGCCCGTGGTTCCGGTGGTTCCGCACGCGAGTCGATTCAGCCGATTTCGCCTGGTTCAGTTTTATCGCCTCTCTCCTCCGTGGTACGCGATCAGCTACGCGCGAATATTGCTGGTCCATTATGTCCCTCGCGAGGAGAGCCGAATCACATGGAAGTGTCGCGGAATTTATGCACGAGTGGACGCGCGCTGAATGAATTATTCCCCTCCGCGAGAGTCGCGTTTCCTGTGAATGAAAATGGACGATAAGGGGAAGGATACGGCTGGTGCCATCAGGCTCAGTGTTGTTTGGTAAAGGTGCAAAGGATCAAGTGCAGTTGATCTCCCATGTGCAAATTATGAGTTTCTGTGTTAAAGTGATTACCGAGAATTGGGGTTAAAAGAATTTATAAAAGAGAATGTGTGATAAGTAGGTATCTTTTATTAAAAATTTCTTGGTCAAGAAATTTTCCAGTTGATATACCTACGCTTACAAATACATTGCAGTGTAGAAAGTTACAGAGTGGAAGGAGCTAAAATTTTTAGCGGATGCTTAGTCGGTGCACTTCAGATCAAATGAGAAAATATTTATAAATTAATTGCATTTACTTAAGGATTTAAGTTTCCTTACATGAACTGTACAAGTTTCTTTGCTGTCTCTATTTCAGATTTACGGTTAGGCTTCCCAACAGTGTTACCACTGTCAGCCGCAGCTTTACTTTTATTTACTATGCTAGCTGTAAATACTCAGGTTTCTTCTTTTTTTGAGTAATCAATACGATTAATAAGAATAAGAATAATAACAATAAAACTATGTGCAGCTGATATTGATATTACATTTCAATTGTTCGAAGAAACCTTCAATCTGACACCTACTGTTCCAACGAGAAAAGGAAAATACGCTGGAAAAATTTACCGCCCTAAAATTTGTCAATCTGTCGTTCCAATCCATCACAAAAAACCGTAACGCTATCACTGTAGTCGCTTTAACTTCCATAGGATCCGATTAAAACGCTGCGGCACGATTAAACACTCCGCGACAGCAAAAACAGACGAGCCGTGTTTGACAGGAACGGATCCCATTCGTTCAAATATTTGACATTCCTTCGAACCTGTCTCATTCCGTTTCGCATATTCAGCGAACAACGTATACGTTTCGAAAATATCCAGGACTTACGGGTATATTTCGCGCAAAAATCGGCGAATCTCGCATTTTACCAATGCAACTACTCCCTAAGCAATCGGATGCAACGATAAGAAAAACTGGAGTATGGAAGTGACGATGTCAAACTTGTAATATTGAAGGTATATTTTCTGTTTCTTTATTTTCTGCATCTAAGGATACTCTAAATTCAGCAGGAAGGGGGATAAGTAACTGTTGGTTTTTAGAGGGAAATTGAATTTAGATGATTGTCTCTTAAAGTTGTTTCTTACAATTAGTAACAAGTGATTTCTATTCATTCCCACCTACAAAACTAATGAACAGAATTTTGTAATATTTTCTAGCTGTATGCTCTTGTTAGACAAACATTTTTCTAAATATTCCATACTTTTATATCTGCAGGTAAATCAAATCAGTTCCTGTCAAATAAACTGAAGGGGAATAGAATACTAAATACATTACCTATCAGTTTAATTCGACTTAATATTATTATACAATATACAGCATCGTGACCAAATATTCAAATAAACTGAAAGTGAATAGAATGCAAAATGCAGTTGCTGTTAGTTTAATTCGATCGAATGCTATTATACACCATCGTGATCGAATCACGTTGCATTAGACTCGATTCTAACAAAATCAAGAACTCCTTCGCACGCCACTCGTCTTGCCAGTTTGCGAGCCACAACTTTATTTCCTCGAATTCGAAAGTAATCGAATTATTTAGTGTCTTAACTGCTGGTATATTTTCCTCTTAGTTGCTGGCAAGGGGCCAGGGTACTCGTAAATACTGAATGTTTTGTTCGCTGGTTTCGCGCGGTCGCGTTCGTTTTCCAGCGTGAATACTAGCCAAGCGTTAATGTGCGTTAAAGGGTTCGCGAACTCGGCAATTACTTAGGATCTTTATTGCGAATAAGCTGTCTACGTCTGGCGGAATTTATCCAAGAAGGTTTCTCGGTACTCGTTATTACAGCTCGTCGCAATGAGATTTTTAATTCTCAAGAAATCCCATGCTTTCTTGGGGAAGTATCGCGAAGGGATGCAAAATCTGTTAGGCCTTCCCGAAAATGGGTGGCAATAATAACGTGTTTGCATAATTTACAACGTGCTGCTTCAACTAATTGGCAGATGCTATATTCACATCATTTTGAAAGATAAACTGAATATATAAGTCAAAGAAAAAAAAAATACCAGCTTTTAAATTGCAGAGTTACATAAACTCTTGATAGTTATTGTCCGGTATAAATCGTTTCACTTGGTCGCGTATTCAATTATAAATTAATTGCGTAGTCAGAATACTTGGAGTGAAATCTCGGAATATTTTAAATGATACTGATTTAAACAAACAGATTAGCATTTCTCGTCATATCATAAACAAGCAGTAAAAATGTATCGCCCATTATCGTTATTTCATTAAAAACTCTATATAAAAAATACCTACTTACAAAATGAAATTTCAATTTGACATTGTACGAAAGAATTCATTTTAATGCTTACTCCAATGCTCGGATTATTATTGCCTCTCCAAGAGCCAGTGGAAGTTGGGTGTCGCGTATTTTCTAAACTGTGGACATTTTGATTAATATTAGTCGCAATTCGCCAGGTCGACAGAGTTTAACAAACACGAAAAATACGAGATCATTAACTCCGGCTGTCTAACGAAAGTGGAACTTGGCGCGGTTTAAACGCGCTTAATGACGCCATGCCTTTCCCGCTGAATTCGAGTGTGTTTTTAATGAGAGTTTTCAGCCGCGAAGGGTGTCTTTTAATTTTCAGTTTGCACTCGGCCGCCGTGAAAGCCCGCGGAGAATGTTATTATAACCAAAACTGGTTATAATCACCGACTCGAGCATTTCCGTTCCGCCGGAAGTGGCGGGAATGCGACGAGCACTCTTCTAAACTGGGTTCAGTCGAACTTCAATTAAATTATAACCACTTGCCCACGTGGTTTATATGTTACGTGCGCGTTTTTCTCTTTGAGGATTAATTCAATTCTGCAATATTTCCCCTTTAAAATAATATGTTAAATAATCTGCGATACATACGAATGATTATTCCTATGAAAATTGATCGAAATTGTGAAATGCCGATTATGGAACAAGTGACTTCAGTTTTAAGAAAATTAATTTGTGGGAAACGAAACAGTTGATATGCGGGTATTTGTTTGTTTACATAAAATAATTTTATTGCAGAATTACATGTAGAGGGTGATTTAACAACTCTGTTACAAGGTTTTCTGAATATGTTTGCGAAGCTGATCCGACATTTTTCCCTAAATTTTATCATTAATAGTCTTTTGTTTTTTATGGAGATCTTCAAAACCTTGTTAACAATATAAATGGTGTTATAACTTAAAAATCGTTAATAAAAGTAATTAGTTTGTACTTATTGAAAACAATGTACAAACGGCATTAGAGAGAAGTCTGTGTAGTAAAGCAAGGGAAAAGAGAGCGTGTATGGTTAGACGCAGTTCCCAAATCGACATTTCTGGAAATATATTTCTCGGTAATTTTGTAGACGTGTATTATTCTAAAAATTGTTTCCAATGGGCAATTTTAAGTTTCATAAGAACTTTGCAAACGCAAAAAATTTATATCGATTTAATTTTTTTATTTATCTAATCCCGAAGGCATTTCAGGGGTATAAGATGTTTTCGATGAATCCATAGGATGGATACTTCTTCAACTTCTTCATTCAACTTCAACGACATCATAATACCTATATTAATGATAGAATTTAATTTACCAAAATGTTACGAAAGAAAAGTATGGAAAATTGGAGGGAATTTGGAAAGAAAAATCAGGTATGTAATTTTGTGAGTTAATTTATTTCTTGTATGTGGTATTTTCAGGTAATTTTGGAGGTTTAAACAATCCATAAAGTTGAAACGAATTCGTTGAATTAATCGAGTATACTAAAGGTAGAGGAACCTTACCTTTTCCACTTTTTATAGCAATTTTGCACTGAAAGCTTTTTGCGGAACATTAAAACAATTTATGATGCTACACAAACGCGAGTGGAGGTCCGAATAAAAACAAAATAAAAATAATATAAACGCCCCCAATGCATATGCCATGAGAGAACAGAGTTAATGTAAATTAGTATCGCAGTTTTATGCAAATTCCACTCCGTTTAGAATAAAAAACTGCAGGGACATGGACTAACTATTAAAGTTGAAAATACGTGGTTATAATTTTTATTGTGAATTACAATCCTGCCATACTTTGGGGACATCATTTCGATGTAAAACCATCAATAAATAATATACCTAGACAGGTTGTTCGATAAATAAAAAGAAAAAGAGTAGGTTACCTTAGCTTACGTTTAGAAGAATATATGGTTAAAAAGTTGATCTTCTCGAGTCAGTTTATTATTGTGTAACATTAGAATAAATAATAAATGAAGGATATTTTCTTTGTAAATATGCATTTCGACTGACAATTTATTAAGATTAAATTCATCGAGGTATCTGCCTTGTTAGTCGTTTGAACTAATTGCATCCACTAGGTATAAATATTTGACCGATTTAAATGGAGATCAGAAAGTCGCATATGTATTTAAAGGCTGTGTCGTTCTTTAAATTATTTAATGACGCTGTATACATATTGTCGTTCAAATGGTAAAGTTATGAAATCTTGATTTTTGCGACTCTGAGCTGAATGCATGATTTTAATTGCTTTTCATCAACTTATACTTTGTAGTTTTTGCAGGCTTCGCAAGTTTATCATCGGAACGTCGATATAAAATGTTAAAAAAAGGCAAAACACAAGAGCAAATAAAGACAAGCAAATCGACTTATCATTCCCCTTTTCCAAAATGGAAGGCATTCAAACAATAGCGACTATAGCTCCCCAAAACCAGAATACCACAAACTGCTTCAGACACTTTATACAACTACTGACTAATACAAAAGAAAACTATTAAGAAATTACCATTGAAAAAAATAATTTTCACACAATGTGCTGTTCTCCATGCTGTCATCCCCTAAATCTTTAAATGCTACTTCATAATACTACACTACAAAATACCATATCGAGGAGTAAAGACTCGAACAATCTCGCAAAAACTATAGCTTCTTAGCTGACAGATCGTCAACACTTCCAACCAAACGTTGCAAATACTGGCCACTACAAAAGAAAAATGAAAGACGCAACCTCGCTAGGTATCAGCGTTCTAGAAGCAAGTTTCGTTTGAGGGAATTAATTTTTCCCATAACGCGATTACAACTTTAAACGTTACACCGGCCCAAGGAGATGACGTGACTAAAATTTACAGCTCTGCTCGTTTTTTAATACCCGCTCGGCTCGATATTACGCTGTTTCCACGATGACGAGGGCAGGCGGGCGCGTTCCAGGCGCGAACAGTACGCGGCGCGTCCTCGCTAAAATTAATTGCCCATAAAATGAAACGGCTATTTTTATGGTCCCGAGGATGTCCAATTACGAGGGGGGGGGGGGTGGAGGACGGGAAAAGGGCGCCGGATACGGCGGATCTATGGGGGCGGCGCGGCGTTTTTCGCAATTTCCTACTGAACAGCGGAGGATTGATTGCGCGCGCTAATGGAACGCGTGCGTTCGTATCAATGAAAAATTACGAACGAAATGTGGCCCCGCCTAATCCGCGCCCCTCTTTATCGCGTGTCGTTGAAAACGGGACCGATTGCGCGTCCGAGCGGAAACGACGCGCGGATTTGCCACCGTTCAGGGCTTGTATCGCCACCAAAACTCAACCAAACACGATTGTTCCGTAATGTCACTGATTTTTTCTTTCCCTTCAATGTTTCTCCCTCTCAGGGGCAACTCGCACGAAACATATTTATGCCTAAAGGGTTCTTGCGTCGGGCGTAATCACAGAACCTGGTGAGATTCTGAAGCCTTTTTAAGTAAGCGCTGTTTCTGGTACTATTTATGGAGGTGTATGCTATTCGCGTGACTGATTTGCATAAAAAGATTTATATACTCGTTAATGTACAGCAAGTATCTAGAATTACGTATTAAGAATGTAGAGAGTACCTGTTACTTACAATTAGTAATTTCACATTTTAATGTTTCCACAGTATTGTAAATGCTGTAAATATGGACGACTCTTTTTGTCTCGAAGAAAACATATTAAAAATGTAAAAATTGCACGAACAAGGATGGAAATGGTAGCTCGTAGATTTGAGATATTGTATCAGTAACATTTTAGCCTGAAAATTCTACATTTCTACCAAAATTTTGTCAGAAACGTGGACGTAGAAATTGGGGTGGTAATATGGATCAGGGTTGAAAAGGTGTTTATTTTAGTTCCCGACATTTACACCTTCTCTCCTATTAATCTTTACTAATTCTCAATTATTTCTGCGATTATTTAAGATTTGAAAAAGACGAAACTTTAAACACTTCGTTTCCCGCATTGCCTGGAATAATTCAAAAGATCCTGCTAAAAATTTAAAAACGATGGAAATAGATTCCTTTTATCATGCTTCCAGGGAACTTAGAACTTCCTCGTTCTGACATGAATGCAATGGTTGCTCCATGTCCCGCTCGATTCTCGCCAATTATTTATCAAGTTTCGCCGTACGCGGCTGAACCAGTTCAACCACGAAGAAAACTCATGTGGAACGGTCGAAGTTCTCGGTAAGGTTCAACGAACCGTATCGTAATTCATCACCGCTGTCAGAACGAAAGCTACGATGGTGGATCGAGACGCGATAATTTTTAATCACCCTCGCCACTTGTCGATTTTATAATTGTTTGATTATCGAGGAATACTGTAAATCATTCATTTATCTAAGGGGTGCAAGCCCAAGGGATGTTCCAAGGGCATAACCACTGCGCTGGTCCTAAAAGCATTTATTTATTTTCCAGTAATGCTTATTTTATTGAGGGGAAAATAAGATAAAAGTGATTACAAAATATTAATTTTAGGCGAAGGTATTTCTCGTTGAAGTTGATCTCTATGAAACTAGGATGGATTGTTACTATTTGTCACAATTTTTCGAAGGCAAACAGAAATATATTTTCCCTGCAATTAATATTGTAGCGAGACATTCGATAATGAATTCTCAGCTACTTAATCGATGAATCGTGTGCTGAGCAGGGAAAGTAGGTTGTTTAGCGTTCGTTAAATGAGACATTATCTGTGACCTACTTCCAACAAGCTCTTTAATTTGATAAGGGGTGAAGAGGGGGCGTTAAATTGCTCGTTACACTACTCTGTGAGTAATCTGATGTAATTCTCACTGTTTCATGGGATGTTTAAAGTGGGAGATATGGCGAGCCGACGTGGCCCTAACAAGCAACAGGCGCGTTGCTAAGTGCAGCAATTTATTCCAAGTCAGCGGAAATACCGCAGGATTTTATCGCGTGAAGAAAACATAGTCAAACATTACGAATTATTGCGTTACATGGCAAAATACTTTGCACTGTGTCAAAAAACTTTTAAATCTCATTATGCATTCATATTGCAAAGTAGATATGTTACATAAAAATCTGAGAATTTAAAGAGTAGATTCACATTATCAATAAATGTTTCATTCTGTCAAAACGAAAAAGAAAAGACTGCGAGTAGAAATTTCGGCTAGCAATCTATAAAAATTCTGTAACCAATTGAATAAAACAAACGAACTAATAATTAAACCGTTCGTTTCAATAAGTATCATTAATTCTCAACAAAGATATGATGAAGAAAGCCACTATTGAGAATTTGCAATGCAGAGTTTGCATTAGAACAAGAATATGTGCTCCGGAGAAAAGTGTTTAAATAGAAAAGACTAAAAGGTCACAGAGATGGAGAAAAGTAATCGTAGATTAACAGGGAGCGATCGGAGAAGCTGAGGATCTTCTAATGAAGCTGACCGACAGCGAATAGTCGCTGCTGGTGGTAGCGCAACGAGAAAAGAGGAACAATGCAAGCTTTGAGCGCAACGAAAATCGCTGTGGCTGTGCACGCGTGAGATTCGACCTGGATGATTAATCACCTGCAGCCACACTGTGGGTAGATACCGCTGCGAAAACATAATTCAGCCAGCAGAAATCTTGTTAAACCCGACGAAATTATGATCCCCTGGGCTCATTCGGTATTCAGCGCTCGCGGACGCCGCTCGGAGTTTTCGTTTACCAGCGACTTGTAAATCCTTCCGTCGATACGTTACACGGACGTCGTGGGAGACGGGGAAGCTTCTCAAAAAGGCTATTTACGAGATTCGGATTTTTAGTGGGAACAAACAGATTTAACAACCCCTTAGTTCTCCTCATTACATTGTTCGTGTCATTAGTCTCGCTGGTGGTCTTCTGAATTTATGTTGAATGCGTTGAGTACTACAGTGAAACATAATGTGGCACATGTAAATCTACAGAATCCAATGACACTGGGGAAATTAGTTGTAGGAACCATTTAATTGGGAAAAGTAAGGGGATGGCGTGAGTCCTCACTAAAACTCTTGAAAAACTTGAGGTCCGTAGCAGAAACTTGAAAACTGATCTGAAGGTTGGATTGTAATATTGCAGAGGAGTTGGAGTTGTGTTAAATGATTTCTGTTTTTAGCTTTGTGTTTCCCTGTTTTTTATGAAGAATATGTCTTTGATGAATTTTATTTGTGATGAATATCGTCGGACGTTAGTTTTCCACTGAACGTATTGAGGATTTTTTTTTTTTGATTTCGTAGAAAAGAAAGAGGTGTCAATGACGTTGACTATAAATTGATACCTTGGGGATTCGATATTTTTTTTATTTCGCAGTACAACGTTCAAGTTGACGTGTGGTTTTATTAACTATTATTAGCTTTAATTGATGTTTATTGAGAATTAAGTTTTGGGAAGAAAGATTCTACGGCAAAGCTTGAATTTTAAATAAAAGGGAAGTTATTCTGTTATCTTGTCGCGATTTTTTAATTTCTCTGAAAAAGAAACTTCTTTTAAACAGTATTTTTCTATAGTCATCGTTGTTAGGCGAGTGCATAGTACTGTGGGGGTAAAATCAAGCCTGCAGAAAATTCATCGAGCTCGGTAAACAATTACAATCTTCCGGTTTACTTGGTATTCAGCACACGTGGTGATTGCCCGGGGTTACCATCTGTGAATGCCAAACGACTTCTTACATCGATACGCTGATCAAGTATAAAAAAAGGCGCACTGTTCGTCCCTCGAATCGTAATAAACCTTAAATACTTTACTGAAACTTGATACAATTTAAAACTAAAGAATCATCCACGTGAGCTTTATTAATTTCAAAATCAATACGACATCGCTGGATCTCCACTATCTATAAATGCAACACAATCCTGCACTTGAACTAAAATTCCCAATATTTCTGTCAAAATTCAACAACTCTTTACTTAGTAGAGTAACATGCGAGTACTTGTCGCACAAGAAAAAGAATAAGTAGACCACAGATCACACTGTCAAACTACTTCAACGCCGAACACGCGGAGAAATACCTCCACAGTTTACAATAAACGAATCATTCTACAGAAAACAAAATTTTCTCGACTTCTTAGACGACCAATTAAATATCCCAAAAATTTCGAAAAGATCCATTGAACCATTTCTTTGAAAAAAATTCACAAAGATCGCTTCATTTTCGTCGAGTTGCAGGAGTAGGTATTTCCCTGAAGTTAAAACCGTGTAAAAACAAAATTAAGTGTATGTACTTTTCACGCAAAACCAACGAGGTTGACCCGCAAAATCTCTAAAACTGCACACGCCCCATCGAAAAGTCGATTTCTGGAAGCAAACGACACCGCGAAAGAGATGCAAGGAGCGTTTCGTCGAAGCCCCAGATCGCGGTAGATAAAACCAGGGTTATTCTGATCGAACGACGCCGGGAGCGCGTTGTATTTTCTCGAGTAGCGTCTCGAGATGGGTAGGGGGCCCGGGAAATTTTTCATTCGGCGTTTCCCGCTGGATCGACAAGACGGTGTTCAAAGCGCTCCCACGGCATTGTCCCGGCACGCCCGAGCACTCTTCCCTTTTCACGTCGCCCGACGTTCCATGCAGCGGTGCACGCGCGCACGAGCGCGTTGCGTGCGTGCCTTGGGCGCCCTCGTGGAATGCAGGCGTCGCTACGCCACTCGGGGCTGGATCCGCGCGAGACTAATCACTGGGAAGCAATGATAGCGGTGCGTCGCTGTCACGGAATATTAACCCTTTCGACACGACTGTTGGCATTACACCGGGTGTGTCAACAAGTCAAAGTCTGGAGGAGTGCTTCGCGGCAAGAGTTCTACGTCCCGACTAGGTAGTCTGTATTCCTGTCTTAGTTCTGCATTTTCACACGTGGAAATTCAGACTTTTGGTAGATATAAAAAGTGATGAGAAGATTAAGTTGCTATATTCCTTTGAATAAAAGTTTTAATCACGGATGGATACGTGGCACAGAATGTGTTAAGATTCTTTGATCTTCATTGTAAAATCTAAACTTTAGTTAGTTGACTCTCTAGTCTTTCACAATTCCTTTTCGATTATTAGAAGCTCCGAATTTCTAAACGTAGGGAACTCTTTGAGAACTTTATATCCACGTATAACGAGGTCACAGTTTTATTAGATGCAGCGCGTAAAGATATGCAGATATAATAGAAAATAGCAGGCATAGCCAACGCTCCTCTATTAAGGAAATTCTTCATTAAACTCTGCAGGGGTTGTGCAGGGGCAGGAATATAAAGCTTATCTAGGCCCGTTGGCCTCATTGTTCCCTTGGATGCCAGTTATTCGCAATCTGCAAGGGTGCAGGCTTTAGTTTGAAGTTCGAAACGGATCTCTCGCGGCCGTATAATGCTAACTCGGTAATTTTGAGAGCTCTAGCAAATAGTTTACGCGCAGAATGGGTCGCCGGCCTGGCAAAGGGGTGGGCGCGAGGGATGAGATACATACGTTTACCCGTGCCAATTTATTCGTCCTATTCCATAGCAAACAGCTAACCTGTTTCTATGTCAGATGGTTACTATCGTACTTCTCTGTTATATAGATGGTTCCCAATGTGTTTCTGTGTTACGTAGATGGCTACGTACCTACCTGTTTCCATGTTAGATTGCCTAATCATGCTTCGTCTATTGCTTTCGCCATAAATCTCGCGAAGACCAAACGGGTAAGGGTGAGTCTAAGGGTGCAAACTTCATTTCGCAAATTTGATTCCTGTATTCAGTAAATGTATGGCGTTCTCTCGTTATTTAAGTGCGTTTAATAGAATAGTTGATAGTAACTTATTTTAATGCATGTTTCATACTGTTTATAGAAATTTAATTGATGTTAAAGTAATATTCAGAAGTTGACTGTAATATAATATTTTGTAGCGTGAAGTTTATGCATTAAGGAAAATTGGTTCTTAATTTCACTTGAAAGTGGATTTAACATTAAACTATTTAATCAGCTTAAAGCACTATGTGCTGAAATTATTGAATTCATTAGTAAGGAATTTAATAACGCAACTTCCCGGCGTACGTAAATGATAAATAATTCATCTTTAAAGGGTAATAAATTTTTATAATACTAACACCCGTTTTAAGTAAATCCCATCCCATTTACAGTAGAACTTAGTAGATATCAGAAAAAAAGTAAAATTACGAGAAAATTTGAAGTTCGATTTGTCATCCAATTAAATTTTCTTTCCCAACCATGTTCAGCAATCTTTTTAACAATGATAATCCTAGAAAAATGACCGTCGAAAATCCTGAATTAGTCTTGTTAGACTTCCAGTAAATAATCCTCGAATTATACAGATTTACGAAGACTCAAATCAATCATCTAATAAAACTATTTCGAATGCCTAGATTGAAATCACTCAAGATTCTTAGACTACATTGTTGCTTTCTTTGAAACTCGCAAAGAGAACGAAACATCTCATTATATGAATCTAACATTATAACTAGCATAGAAATAGACGAGACACCTCTTAAAGAAAGTATGTTGATAACAACAGAATCTTGTTTATTCATAAAATTTGAGTAAAACTTTTATAATAATTTTACCCTGAAAGCCTTACTCCCTATTGTAGATGGCCAGTATGCATTATTTATTTATTCACTGAGCTCTCACTCACAATCAGTGTCCACCCTCCTCGTTTCGTCCAGAATGGTGCACGTTCTAAATCTCCAAATGAGCAGAGCATTTTGGCGGTGCCTAATGAGCTTTTGCTCCTCATGGTACTTATTCCCCCGAATGTCCATAATACGCGATCATGCCATTTACTGCATCGTGCGATGACTATTGGCCGTGTTTCGAGCTAGCGCACGAGCTCGTCATTCGAGGACGAGTTCGTCGAGCTCGCCTGTCGAAGCGCAGCCAGCCCTACGACACTTCCAGGACGGTGCATTATTCCAAAGTAGGTCGTTGTCTCCTTTGTTTCCGGCTTTGCCGATAAAACACTCCATTAGTTCGATTAACGTGCAATTTCGAGGTAATAATACACGCGGGAATTGCGTGGAATTTCGTGTGTCGTTGGGGAGAGCCTTTTGCAAGGCTTCAAAGCTTCGATCGCAATTACGATTTACTCGACACTAATGTACTTAAGAATATTTTTAGAACGGTCTGTCATTTTTTAGCAACGTACTGCGGTAGTACTTTAAACATTGTTCGTGGTTAGTGAGTTGGAAACTTAGAGGGGGTTGTTTTAACCCCTCAGGTGCAACAGAAAGAGGTTCCCTTTCTCTATATACTTTTCAGCGAAAGAGCAATCAGTAATGTAGAAAATTCAGGTAGTAATCAATGTTATTCCTCCCTCACAGTTGGAAAATATCAGAAATAATGTTTATTGGTAGTCACAGACGTTTCGTGTAGCTAGCGAGCTCGCTAAGAGTGACTGTAAGAAGGGTGGTTCTTGTATTTACAGCAACATTCGTTTTTCTTAAGCTTCGACGAAAAATTGTAAATGTACTTACGAAGAGACTTAGCTGCAGCGTCTCTCAGTGAATATATGCTTGGGATAAACGGTTAATCTGCTTACCTGCAACAAACAGAAAACACTTCGGTTATAAAACTTACACATACTACACATTTCTTCTAACCACTGATATAATAGTTAAAATAAACTCTCCTATCAAACCATTTCAAATAACACTCAACCACTAAAACAATTTTAACAGCTAACATCAACTTCCACAAACAACCGTCAGCCTAATCATTTTATACTCAAGAAAAAAAAGTCCAGTGTATCCTACAGAGCAAATATTTCGACATCCGATAAAAATTCAATGACAAGAACTAGTGACATACACAGAGGGGGAGGGTAAGGGGTACTGGGACCCTCCAAAGAAGAGGGGAAAAGGAGAATAACGTAACCACGACTGAAGTAATTGAAGCGCTTTGTAAAAAGAAAAGAAAACTCGATTTTATTCTTTTAATAAATTTTTATAATCACTTAATGAATTTTATTGAATTTATATTAAAAATATTTTTAACTGCTCAACATGACTCCCCCAAGATTAAATCCTATGTGCGCTACTGGAAAGAACCACAGAATGCAATAGGAATTCTTTTCCCACGATCCTCTTACCAATGGTAACCTTTCCGTTAAAAATTTTCACTTCGCGTACCTCGGTTTCCCAGTGGACCGAGCATGAACAACGTGTAATTCAGTCAGGATAAACGTGTCGGCCACTTGGAAGGCGTTTAGGGTCGATTAATACCCGGTTTAATTCGATCGAGGCGACAAGTATCCGCAACATCCTCAGCAGCCATTATTAATTACTAATTGGCCTTGGAGCAGCGCAGGTCGGTTATAAGACACCGACGATGTCCGTCGGTTCGTATAATTAGTCGAGGAGGACCAGGCGGCCTGGCGAGGATCATTAGGCATTTATTTACAGCTGGTACAATGCCCTGCTGATCTTGATCGCGATACCAGGCGCCTCCTCCTCGCCCCTTCCGCCCTCGACACAAGCGCATCCTCGTCGTTAATTCGAGGTAACGCTGCCCCCCTGATCGCGGGGGCATATTTACGGACTTTAATCAAGCGTTCTGAGAAACAATGACATACAATAAGCCTGGCAAAGGGCCTCCAACTAGCGCGTATCCGCGATTGAATTCCTCGGGGGTACATGATGCTGCAAAACGTCTTTCGATTTAGACAGCTTATGAAAACAGGCTCACGCTATTTCTTCGTTCAACAGATGCTTATTAGACTGACAAAGGATGTGCGGCAAGTCTAAAATTGAAGAAAAATTAAAACTTTGCATAATAGTAGTTCAACCGATGCTAATAACGCAACCATTTTTTGTTTCGGCAAAGAAACGGTCTTAGGGGTGCAAACGCTCCCTCAAAAAATTAATGGTGTAATTATATTATTACGAATATCTGCGAAACCGTAAAAGATATCGAAAAAAGTTTAGTTCAGAGTTTTATGGTTTTTGATATTCTACAATATGGTGAAAAATAATTTTCGAAAAAATACATATAAGCTACTTGAAACTCTTCCTTCACTATTAAACTTTGAAACTCAATGATTGCTATAGGAATTGTTTAACGGAAAGCATTATTTAATTAAATTAAGTCACATTGCAATCTTCTTAGATATCATGGTTATCTTAGATATACTTAATCATAATCACTGTTCCACGATAACGCGAATTTATCTTTCCTCTATCGTGCATACTTTTCCCTCACTCCAAACTTTTGAACACTAAACGAATCATTTGCACTATTGCGAACAGTAGTCGTTCAGCTGTATCTACCCATAAACAATTATCACTTATCTGAATACACGATAACGCTCTGCTAAACAGTCCATGGGGCCATCGAACGCATCGCGGTATCAACCATTAAATTCAAAACCGCCAGATCTGCATCACATTAATAATGATCAAATGGAAACCACGGTATTTTAGCAACACACAACAACTTCCTAACATTAATACTATAGTGCTCCGCCTCAAAATACGCTCTGCTAGCATTCTGTTAGTCACTAGGTAGGTATGTACTCTATTCGGTAAAAACTTTGTAGCAATTCCGTCCAAAACAGCTTAGGTACTCATTACCACCCTTTCCATTTCAACGTTCAAATTTATACAGTAGAATTTACTCATCCTACAGTTATCCTCTATTTAAGATTTAAGATATATTTTCACGAACATTTTCAAAGAATATTTCTACAGACTCATTTCTCTTCTGCAGAATACTCAATCTCGTCCGCAAGTTGTACTTATTGTTAAATACAGTACTGGAAATATTTATTGCATCACTCGAATAAACACGTTATCAGTTATACCTCTGTTATTATTAGTAACTATTATAATTATTATTATACTATAAAAATATTATTGCAAGGTTTAATTATTGCAAAAATGTGTAGCTTACTATTTCGGTTAAAATGAGTTGAACACAAATCATTTTATGAATCATTTTGCTATGAAAATTGTTTTGTAGGTATCACTTAAATTTAGGCGATGCAATAAATATTTCCAGTACTGTAATTTAGTCTCTTAAATAGTCTCGTCAGATTGATCCTGTTTAGTAAAAATTCAATTCAATACGATGTTGTTTGTATACATATAGAAACGTTACCGAAAAGTATTATGTTGTCAGTCTATGACGTTCCATACCAAGCTTTCCAACATCTCGATTCTACCTCCTATTTCGGCAGCCACACTGACGCATATCAGCGTATGACCGTCCACTGGAAGTATCGTTATCTGTTTCTCGCTAAGGAAACTGGCACGCAAATATCGAGTCGGGGCAAAGGGGAAGGTAGAGAAGGAAGGGAGCGGGGAATAAAGTCGGACGTTGGAAATAAGAGAGAACCAGATCTCGTAGCCAGGGGCTTTCCTCGGGTTGCCTGGCATTCGTAACATGTCTGATTGTCTGCTTTTCTAGCATCATCCAGGGCCCGGCGCTTTGCACCAGCCAGCCAGACGACAGACGACGAGGAGCCAGAAAGGCTGCAAAGTACCCCGCGCACTTCAGCCCAGAGGATGCCGGAGCGTCTGTCTGACGAGAGTCTCGCTTCCATAATGGACGCGACGTGGCCTTTGGTCCGCGGGAACCGGATACGAATTTAGCAAATAATTGGCTCTGTTATGTGGAAAGATGAACGCGAATTCTGGCTGGGCAACTCGACGAAAGGACCATCCCAGGGGTTCGAGGGGCTGACTGTTCTCTGGTAAGCATTTCTGCAGGTATTTCGAATATTTAATTTTGCGGTGCAAGGGATTTTTATCTCGGAGGGTAGTATAATTTTGTATTTTTTTTACAAACCTGAGATCAGCTTGAAAAGACTATGCTTCAGTGATTTAAACAATTCGTCTGCGATGGTTCTTATGAGATTTTCATTCGGAAAGAAGGGAATTGTAGATTCCGTTTAGGGAATAGTAATGCATTGCATTTGTCATCGCTTTGACAGCGCCTTCGTCGTATTTTTGCACGATGTAAAAATCCATTCATGGTGAAAAATGATGATGGAGGCTAGGATTAATATTAAAATGTCGATTTTTTATGTATGTGTATAGTTCCTCATTTTATTACGTAAATTTCCTTCTTTAGTTGATTGATTTTATTAGGCAAAATGATTAAAAAAAATTGTTTAAGATGACATTAAAAGAGTTTTCCTTGGCTCCTAATTTCCTCTATCGATGAAAGCAATAATAAATAAGATTCTCTTACATACCTTTATTCCTTGCTGAAGGTATGTACAAGAGAAAATACTTCACGTTATAAGCTCCTCGCTCGGAGCTGACGACGAGCTTACAACGCATAGCGTCGACTATGCCGAGCCGCCACACAAATGAGAGTGTTGCGCGAGTAAAAGAAGTCGCGAGAAAGCCAGAGGGGACTCGACCACGATGGATTTTACGAAATAATGAGTATATAACGCATAGTCAAAATGAGCTTATAACGAGAATTTGCTGCAGATAAAAAACAGTAAAAAGAAAGTTATCATTTTCCAAGTGATTTCACAAACTAACTTCATTCCACTAGAATGTAATACATATATACATTCATGCCAAGTGGTCGAATTCTATAATTGTATCTATGTATACGAGCCGGATAAAGAGAGCCGCGGTGATGGGACTGGAACCCAAGCCGTTTGCGTGCTGGCCTGCCGCCTAACCTTTCGCCACGCCGACTCTCCGAGGTCTCTGTTTTCCAAACTCCTACTAATAGACCCCATCTACGTGCTAATTCACACTAGGGTGTGACGACATCAGACGCCTGCTCATATCCAACCCACTTAATTCAGGTATATAAAAATTATCCTATGTTCCTCGACTCCTCCCACGTATCCGATTATTCTTCAAAAATTCCTAGACATGGCCCCCAGAAACCAGCACTAAACGCAACTCTCCAGTCACCTCCACCTACCCCTGCTCAACTAACCAATCAGCACAACCTCAACAATCAAAATCAGTCGATCAACAATCTAAAAATCCCACCTAATAAATTCCTCAGCAACAACCCAGTTTTCTGCCCATACCACAAACAACAACCAAACACCCCCCAAATCGTAACATTCGTACCTCGATCCCACTTCTTAAAGCTCGCCCTTAAGCACCATTCCCCGCGTCAAAAGTAATCCGCGGTAATCCCTTCAGGGGGTAGGTTGTTCGTCTAAAATTTCACGCGTTAAACCCTTTCTGCCAGCGACTTGGCCTAGACTTACGCGTTAAGTCTCCGCCAATATATTTGCCAGGATATCGGTGTATTAGCGTGGGTAAACGGGACAGGGCCGAAGAAAACGGAGGCTGATAGCTGGAATCCCGCGATCGACGGTGGTTTTCCCTTAGCGCGTGGATATGTCTATAAACCACGAGCTGGCTTAACGAACGACTTGATGAAAGTTTCAGGAGCCCGTGAAATCCCCGGGGACCGATGCATCTGTGCCATCGGGGTTTAAGCTGAAACTATAAGGGTTTACGTAATGTGGTTTAATGCGGTATCCTTGTCCTCCGCGGCGTAGACACATCCTGGAGAAGTTTCAGCCTAGTTTCAACCAGTTGCTGGAACGAGGCCGGTTTAGTGGGAAATCGATCCCTTCGAGGGGATTACGGGCACGTAGACCTGTACTCTTAGAACTGTTCACACTGGAAGACAATTAAGCGATTGCCTCGCACGTGGAGCCTCGAAAGCCCGCGTCGCGTTCTTGGCGTTTTATTTACTTCGGCGGGGAAGTTGGGGGAGTTTCTGCCGGGGTGTTTGTAGAATTTAGGTGTTAGAAAGTTGTAGAGGTTCCTTTTATTTAAAGTGGCTTTAGTTTTGGTATTTGGTACTTGTGGGTAGCCTTGGTGTTGTGTATGTTCTACTACAGCTTTGTAAATAAATTGTGCTTAAAAGACTGAAGGTTTTTGTAGATGAGATATAGGAAAGGTCGTAGGGAATTTGAATACTGCGAAAGGCGTTGGTTTATATTAATAATGGGACTCTGATGACTTCGAGCGAACTTGTTCAGAACAGCCTTGACGATCTTGATTAATGGATTCATATAAAGTATGATTTTCATTATACAAAAACTACGTAAAAGTTCCGTCGAAAATCATCGAACGCGTATCTGAAAAACATTTCTACAGCTTTAATACCTTTCAAGATTACAAGACAGCGTCAAAGGAATTCGAGCACTGAAGGTACTTCTACCCATACCTACTATTCTCCATTGTTGGTTATTGTATGATCTTGAAAAATTTCATAAAAATTGTCATCTAACACTACCTGAATATTTCTTGTTAGATACACAAACGAGAAACGCTAAGAAGCAGAGAGCAGAGCTTTCATCTCAGATGAAGATAGCTCACTCGACGGATCGGGGTTGGTAGTAAAGATAAATTGCGTGCAAATATTTCGGGGCCCCGTAAAATCGAGGGATCGTTCGCCACGATTTTATTGATCCTTCATTTTTCACTTTATCTCGACGCCTTTCGCCCGGTGTAAGATTAAACCCGAGGGAAAATATGATTCCTGGTGCATGGATTCGTCGAGGCTTCCCTCGACGTCGACACGCTTTGACGAGGCTTCGATTCGCAGCTAGCACTCTGCCGGAGTAAAGTTTATGAGAGATCGATCCGCCTGCGAGAATTCTACTACATAAACTCGGGATCATAAAACAGTCGACGAACCTGAGTAGCAATCGGATAAAAAACGATTCGCATTCGAGCTACGGGATCTCTATGAGATCCTTTCTATTACTCTCGTTGAACGTACCAACGTAAACTGAATCGATTCAACTGCCTGAGCAAAATTCTGTCCTTCGAGTGTGCAAGACCTTTCGCCACTTTAGCGATTCCTGAAACGTAAGTATTTTAAACGAACGCCGAAAATTAAAGGAAAGCAGGGATTAAGGGAACTGTGTTCGAAGAACGAGAAAGAATTTTCAAATAAGAATTTTCATGTTTGATTATATGAATTCTTTTGTGTTCTTTTATACAGTGTTTCGCAGAAGATTTTCTTTCCGTGAGACAGCTATTTTGTACATATTAAAAAGTCCAGCGAATTTTGGTTTGGTTTTCGTTAATATTTTCTACGTCTGGTTTTATTAAATTTAACGAAATTTGCAAAGCTTGGAAAATAGATAGGTTCCTGATCTCATATAAAGCTTCACGGTATGATAAAATTTACTTGTTAAAGTAATAACTTTTTAACGTATTTTCCTCTGAGGCTGGATTAACCGAATTTAAAACTTCCTCGAAAATGTATATTCTCTTCCATATACAGTTCTGTCGAATTACCATGTGTAATTTCATCACATGGAACCACACTTCCCAGATTTATTCCTCAACATAAGTTACTTTTGGAAGAGCTGTTGGAAATTCTTTAATAGAACAAGTATACTTCGGCATACTATAGTTAAAAGAAGTAACTTCATTCAAACTACAATTCCCCTAATGAATCTGATTTACAATACTCTACAAAAAAATTTAGTTCAATATACAGTTTGATAAAATTACGCGACAAAGTTTGATTGCATCCATCACACACCTCGGGTTCATATTTCAAGGTTCCCTACTCTTTTAACCAGTTAAGCAATTTCCTAAAGGCGAAAACAATTCCCAAGCATCCAGCTGCGTAGAATCCAAATTCTAACAAATTGCGAACTACAATTTGACTCGCAAAGAAACGTTCTCACCCTAAAAATTCTGGTTTCAATGATTCCTCGCGTGAATGAGGAGCGTATTGGAGTGTGTAAATAGCAATTTTTTCTCTGGAAATTCACTCTGAAGGGGTTAAAGTTAGCCCTTAAAATTATCGCTTTTTCGTTTTTCAATGTAACTTTATTTTTCTTTACATAGTGTGATAGAGCATAGAAAACTAAACAATTCTTATACCGTAAATTGGGGTGACTTTGCCCGCCCGAGGTGACATTGTCCACTTTTCGGAAAGACTTTATTTTATTTTATTGTGAAGTAATTAGAATATATGGTGTTTTGTAGTCGATAGCAATAATTTCTCCAAGGTAAAACGAAAAAAAAATAGCGAATTCAATCATATGGTAATTTTTCAGTGAGAGTAAAAAAGTGGGCAATGTCACCCCGGCGGGTGAAGTCACCCCAGTTTACGGTATTTAAAATTTTCTTCTATCTCGCACTGTGAAAGTGTTATAGGTAATAAAAGAATAAAAAACACGATAACATTTTAAGGGTTGATTTCACCCCTTCAGAGTGAATTTCTGCAGAAAAGAATTGTTCGTTGCATCATCCAATATCCTCTACATTCACACGAAGTTTTATTAGAATCAGAATTTCCAAGTTGGCAACATTTCCTTGAGAATCTTCAACTCCTTCGATTATTAAAATTATTTTACAAAAAAACACAAACTACTGGTGTTTAAATACAAAGTTCATCTATAATTAGTACAAAAATACAGATAATTTACTGAATAATTCGTGATAAAAGAAATACACAGATATCTTCTATACAACTAATAAAATATCTCAATCTTCCTCAAACTACTCGTTTACTTTGCGCGAACCTACTCCCCCGTAGCGAACCCCCGTTGTTCCCGTTAATTTCCAGCACGTCGATACTCTTCTCGTCTCTGTCCCCCCGAGTGGGACGACCTTAAGCCAGGCACGCGAACCCTTCCCGAAATTGATTCATTGCGGTGTCCTTGTCGCCTTCATCATGGATACACACGGGCGAAGTTCCTGGATAGTTTCAGCGCGGCGTGCCCCTAAGAGGGAAAAGTAGATTTACGGGGAACGAACTGGCCGAAGAGGATTACGGGATTCGCGGACTTCGAAAGCCTCCGGACGGCGTTGGCTGATTGTCAAATCGCTGGCACGCTTCGCGCGGTTTTTTCATTCGTCGACGGCGTATCGTAAAGCGACACCACTGCGAACGGAAGTGGAAAATGGAATGGAAACTGGTGGATAAACAGTTGGGCGCGATATATCACACGACACGTCAGATTTTCTGTAATTAAGGAAGATTTAACTCTGTCCTGTGATCATAAGTTGCATTCGCGGCGCGAAATATGTTGTTTATATTGGAGCTGGCGACGTTACGTGGTTGAATTTAGGAAGAAAGAAGCGGTTGAAGAATTATTCATTCAGTTTCTAACAATTCAGTAATTAATAATTGGTTTATCCATATTTCTGTTTGAAATTAATTTTGGTTTCAAATTAAAAGTGACTGAGTGTGTTTTTGTATTTGTAAGCCTTTAAAGAGGTTCAATACATGGTGATAATATATAAAAACACATCTTTTTAGTCTGGCTTTTAAAGGGAATTTAAAGGCAAATATACTTTGGAACTTTAAATATAGAGGCCGCAGGTAAAAAATTATCTCCGCGCATTCGCCTGACACTCAATAGAATTGGCTGACCCTCCGCTTTAAAATGAGCTTAGGATCATGTTGTTGCGGTCATCCCTTGGCGAGGTACAGCCAGTTAAAGAAGAAATGGGATTTGTGGTATTTTTTAGCATATTTTCGAAAGGACATGGTACACCGAAATGTTAATCAAATCGTAAATATAAAACACGCGTCTCACAGAGGAAGGACTGACCTTTCTCTTGTTTTTCTTATGAACGTTCTATGATGATTCCTTCGCTTTCTAGAAGCAATTAAAGTTAAAAGGACCATTTTTGCTTCAAAGTTGAATAAGTCGGTAAAAAATATCGCACAACAACCACTGAACATTGATTTTACACAGGAAAGTAGTCGCTTTCGACTGGTATAAATGTAATCTATGTAAACAATTTATTTTGTCTCATGGAACATCGCAAAGTTGAACATAAAATTTTAAAATTAACAAAGTGCTCTTTATATAGCTATAACTTTGCCGAATACCAATACCATTTTTGGCCGGAATCGTGACCAGTTAAAGTTGCCCTCGTTTCTCGGGGTTCTAGAGACGATCCCTTCATTATTCTCAGGAGCGTAGTAAATTTTAAAAGAGAGTTTATAATGAGCATAGCGAGTTCTGGCAGGGAATAATTAGACCTAAACAGTGTTAATGTCCTATAATACGTTTTATAATAAGACCATCATTTTTATCAGTCACCACAGAAGTGCCCTTTCAACAAAGTTACTCAATTTTGCTAAATTCCTTGCGTTTTTCGACGATCTTTCCATAAAAAACATTATTTTAAATTCCAAAAATTGTAATTTATCGTATTATCAATTTTAAATAATTCTGTTATGTAACTTTAATTTGAATAGTCACAATTTCACGTTCGGCGATTTCCTCGTCTTCGACATCGATCAGTAGGAAGTTGACAGATGAACTACCCATGAACTTTCACCTCCAGTCAAACTATACTTTCGCTGGGAACTATTGCAATCTCCGGAACGTAGTTCAAAGACTCGCTGTTCTCTTCATCCCGACCACGTCCCAGCAAACTTTCGGAATAGTTCGGACAGTGGCGAAGTTACTCCGGGAGAAATCGATTAATCGAAGCTGATTATAGCTTTCAAAGAACAAGAGGAATCGAAGTTTCCGTTTATATATGTCATTCTGTGTAATTGATGACGTTCCCAGGTTTATTTCGAGGACTCTAAAAAGAATTCAGAATATAATTACGGGGCAGTCCACAAAGAGTGTGCTATCTGTGAAAAATGTTCGTCTACAAGTGCTCTTAAGCGCCGCCAGTTAATCGAATCGAAAGGGAATGGCTAATGGCGGGACGCTTTTAAAGTAGCGTCTCCAAACCGTTTTAAATAATTTAATTGACCGGTTGGGCGACGGCCGCGTTATACAACGCGCAAATATTGATTTTCGTGATGCAAAAACGGCGGCTGCGGCGGTCGGTCATCGTTGGAATCATTTTATCGGTCCGATGGCCCATCCTACGGCAGACAGTCATTACCGCCATTATCGTAACGGCGTTGGCCCGGCCTGACGTCATTATCATCGTCGATATTAATAAAGGTAACATTACTGTACAATTACCGACGTTCCCGCAGCGGAATAACGTCCGCGGACAATATTCCCGTCGACGTTGCTTAAACTCCATCCCCCGATTGTGATTCATATAGGGGGTGTGCTGGAATTTTCAGGGGTGCCTAGACAGGGAGCTCAGGATCGTCGATGTTTCGTTTAAGGAAAATGGAAATGGCGATGATCGTCGATGCTTCGTTTAGGGAAAATGGAAATGGCGATGATCGTCGATGTTTCGTTTAGGGAAATTGGAAATGGCGATGATCGTTCATGTTTCGTGTGGGGAAACCTCAAACTGCGGTGACTGATCATCGATGTTCCTCTACCGAAATGTTGGATCGCAAAAATCGTCGATGTTTTGTTCTCCTGCAGAATTATTTTTTTCTATATTTTCCTTCTTTTCATTCGACCTTGTTTTACAATTTCTCGTGTCACGAAGACAACTTTCAGTGGTCTTGAATAAAACATGCAAAAGTATATTTTTAAATAGGTAAGAAAATCACTGATAACTCCAGTATTTTAAAAATAAATTTAGGCTTGACAATGTCAAATTATTAAAGAGGAGTCGGCGAGGCCCCACGTCACCGTTTATGCCACAAAGTGGGGCGTCGCCGGTTAAGGGTTAAGGAAGGAGTTTAGTAACATTACTATTTATTACATAATAAAGTCATTACTATTATTAATATTACTATGTTGAAAAAGCGACTATTTAGATAGACGTGGCTACATCACGTGAGCGTGCAAATCAATTGAACTCGATTACATTAAAAAATCACCAGAAATTCTATATACCTACACCCACTTAATGAAAATGTTAAACTGACACGTTCCTGTAACCATTTCCCTTGCCAGCAAACATTTCTCCAGTATGTAGCACATTCTACCTTATCCTCCTCCCACGGAATACTTTCCATCGCTACGGAGCAACAAGAAAAGAAAGAAAGAGCAAGCGTAAAGCAGCTCGATTTTCAAAGGGGAAGAAACTTCAGTCAACCGTTCTCAGATTAAAACACGCTCGCCCCGCGAGGCGACTGCGCGGAATTAAAGCTGCATCGTGATAAAATTTTTTTTAATTGGACCCTCAAGAGAGTTCGCCCGCCATCCAGCTGCCAGCGAAACTGTTACGGTAATAACCGTAATAAGCGAGTCGTAATCTCGCGTCACTTTCTTCCTCCACCGAAGAAGTAAATCTGTTGGTCCTCGGGCGGATGATAAGTCCGGGGGTGGATCGGCGAAGGAAAGAAAGGGGGCTTAAAACGCTCCGTGACGTTTAAAGGGCGGGCAAAAACGTTCCTGGCATGATACCGGTATACTGGTAAAGTGGGACGTGTAAGAATGAAATTAGAAGATGAAGGAAATCAGTAAAAACAGCCCGGGGGAGACTTTGCTTTTCTAAAAAACGCACCTTGCTATTAGTCAAATTACGAGTACGTTTTGTGGATTGAAGGAGCACTGTTTGTCGACTGAATAAAATATAAATGATTTATTACGAGTTCCAATATATGCTTGCTATTCTGATGTGTAAAAGTTGGAATGACAGATTCTTTCTTAATTCTTCCAGATGATCTTTACTTAAGTAAATTGGAGTATATATCTTAGCACGCAAAAAGGTACTTAATTTTGTTTCTTTGACAAGAAAATCTCTATTTCCTTCTCTTCAGAGAGAGTGCAAAGTTTTGGTCAACAGTGATTTAATTGAAAAGCAACTGGTGCCTTCATCCATGTGCATTTATTTTGTTGATATTTTTTTTATTCGATGTCACACGTAGAATAATTTGGGCCACGTTGATACGCCCTCTTCAAAGAGACCGTATATAAGCATAAGGTAACAATTTAATCATTACAATGTTAAACTTTGCGAAAGAAAAATGAACGGAATAACTTTTCAGAGTACACTTTCATTGGGGCTCGCTGCACTGAATTCCACCCACTATTATCTTCGCAAGGCATTGGCCTCAAGCCTTTGTTGCGCTGAAAAAATGCAAAGATAACGGTAATAGGTTTTTTAAATTTTAATTAATCCTCCGCCCTTCTTCACTTCCTTCCGTGGTGCTGGCGCGATAAACGGAACAGAAGAATGCCTGGGAACAGGGAAGGATTAGGCTATTGAATGTTAAAATTAAATTACGAAATGAAAGTCTTGATATACTGAGTAATCGAATTTATTGTGACTGTCGTAACGTAGCTGCAAGACATTAATTTAAAAATTGTATAACTGTAACAAGCGTTGGGAGATAATGAAATCCAATTGGGGTTCTCTAATAACAGGTTCGTGAATCTTTATTAATTTTAAGAAAACTTTGTACTCGAATACAGAAAAAGGAGCATTCTGAGAGAAACGATCCTTTTATTATCATATTTCCTCCTTCGAAGTGCGTAATTTTCATTTTTCTTTTCCTTTAGTAAGTTAAAATGCAAAGTAGATGTTGAAGTATATACTTCCAAGAACATACAACACGTTACATATTGAAAGTTCTAGTTAAAATTTCTGCAGGTGTTCCGAAAGTTCTGTCTCATTGAATTCGAAGGAAATAAGATTAGGAAGAGTATATTAATTAAAAAGTACAATGTACTAATTCGTCGAAGAGATGTACCGTAATTTTAAAAAAGTGTAAACGAAATTTTTCCCTTCGAATTGTTTATTGCACGTTAAGTAGAATAATTTGGTCCACAAGTTCAGCAATTGGCACTATTCGTACATAATAATATTATTGAAACTACATTTCAGTTTTTCCAACGTTGAATTTCTTCACGAAAGACAAGCAAGTTAAAAACCTTCTAAATGAATAATCTAACTAACGTTTTGTTGTAAAAATATAGTTACGGAGGAGAAACATAAATCGACCGATATCAAGATAATGGAATTCCCGCGTCAAGTGTGTTCAAGAGTACTTCTGCTAGAAGGTATCGTAAGAAACTTCGCAAGAAGAAACGAAGAACGCGGAGAAATAACGTAGAGTTTCAGTTACTGTGCAACGACGGATATTGACATTCGATTATACAGCAGGATCTCAATTACACTGCGTAAATTTAATTGCTGTCAGACCTTCCATATTCAATTTCCTAGTCTGTGACAGATACTCGATGGCATACTGGAATAACATTCGCTGATTGGCTTCTGTATGTAACAGTTGCATTCTATAAATAATAGAAGAAAATTCAGGCGCTTTGCTCATCCCATATTTTCCAAGAACGTAGGTATAATCGAAATATACCACTCAAGTCTGTAATAAAAAACATACAATCTTTTGTACCTTGTATTCAACATCCAACGAGGTACATAATTATTGTTTTATGGGATTTGTATATTTCAAACTTTCTCGTAAAATTCTATCACAGCTGTTACGAATTTTAGTTTCTATTCTAATTTCTTCAGAATTTGATTTCTTTTCATAGAGAATTCGGTTTTTCATCAAAATTTACACAGCTTACTAAGTTCTCCTGCGAAGCTCAGAATGTTAATTACCCGCCAACGACAAACACGACTCGTAAGCATACACAAGCAAGCAATGCTTATCAATAAAATCGAGATTACGTTAAATTCAACATAGCCTCAGCTTCCTTCCCCCATATTTGATCTCACAATCTAATCAAAGAATACACACGTTCCATCTATGAAACTTCCCCTTGCAATTGCTCTCGCAAACCACCAGTGGCCCGCGTTGCACACAATGTGGTAACAGCCAAGTTCACTATCCCGAGCATACAAGTACCCACCAATTTCCAACGATTTCCATTCGCACCCCTTATCAGGCCAAAATTTCCCGCAGAACAATTACAATATCCAGCGGCAGCAAGTAGGAACCACTAAAACACCGAAGAACCATTCAGTCAAGATAGGAAACCTCGCTGCGTAGGAATCCAAATGAAACGAACAGGTCCCCCAAAAAGGGAAAAGAGAATGAGGGAAACGAAATGAAAGGGGGCGGGAAAGAAAGGATGTGAAAAGGAAGAAGAGTAGCAGTGGAGAGGGATGAAATACGAAGTACAGTGAACGAAGGGAAAGATGGAAGGAGACAGGACAGTGTTAGAAGAGGGGAAGAGGGGAACGGAAGGAATAAATTCTCTTATGTCTGAGTCCCCGCGCCATCTCACAAATAGGCCATAGAGTCAGAGTGGTTCGGTATGGCCGCCGTGGGACTTCCTTGCACTTTCTTAGCCCCTGAACATCAACAGGGCAGATCTTCAGGAACGGCGTCGCCTCCGAGCCGTCGACGGTTATTTACTTTTATCCAAAATCGATGCGAACCGACCGCACTCTACATCTTACTCGGGAACTTCCCTGCCTTGTTTCGTCTTGCTGGCCACGGTTATGTCTCCTTCGTACGAGGTGGAAAAGAATTATTCGTCGTGGCTTTCGTAGGTGATTCTACGAGCGGTCAGTCAAATAATATTCGCAGCATATGTATGGGGTGTAAAATAATTTTGTTTGACGGTTTTCACTGATGATTCTACACTTCTGGACCGGTAGAGATCTGTTCAAGAAATTTCAGATCGAAATAATTTTTGTAACGGGTTCTACTCACCGAGAAGATAAGAGAGTCACTTGGTCCACTGATGCTTATTATCCTCTCGGTGGTTAAAATATGTTGGGATGAGAAAGATTTGATCCTGAATTCCCGTAATAACTTTTACATTTTCTGAGATTTTTTAACGATTGTTGTGCAGTTATAAGAGTGATTTAATAATAATTACTTATACAATCATAAAATAATCGAATTGTGCGGGATATATTCCTAAATTCCACTCATGACAGGACATAAAAAATTAATAGAGAGATAATACAGAGTTTATTTATGCATAATTTCATATCATAGTGTCCTGGATCAGGGGTGGAAAAGCTATGGGACGCACGAAATTTTTGCTGGCACGTCAAAGATTTACAAGTAAAAAATTCTGCAATGATTAATTTTCTATTAATTTTTCCCTCTATTAAAAACTGCCCGGCACGTCAGCAATCTGTATAAAATATTTTTTATATATTTTAGGCACGCGCAAATAAAAAGGTTCGCCACCCCTGCCCTAAATTGTTAATACCTACATTTATTCCAACATTATACAAGCTTCTGTGCACCGAATAAAAATACGTGGGCTGAATAATTAGTCAGCAATGCGACTTTCACTGTTTGATCGTTCTTAAACCTCCTTCAAGGGGTCCAAAGAGGTGTACGAGGGTATTTCAAAATCCTGAATTTTAATTTTTGAAAAGTGTCACCATTCAAGCACCCTCAATTCACAAGTACTAAAAATTACGATAACCACATTTATACGACTAAGAAGTGAAGACTGAAACTTTGTGAATATATAGGGGACTTCCTCGTGATTACAACGCAATTTTTGTTTGCTGCCCAAATTCATTCTAAGGGGGCGAAATTAACCCCTGAAAATTCGGCTATTTTCCGATTTTATTTTGTAACTCGCAATCTGTAAGAGATGGAAAAAAAGTTTCAAGACAAAAGTTACTTTTTTTAATTATGACTATCATTTGGTAACTTTCAGTTTCTACAGCTCGCGAGTTATAACACGAAATCGGAAAATAGCCGGAATTTAAGGTGTCTTTAAGGTTCTATGTGTCAATTTCACCACCTCAGAGTACATTTGGGCAGCAAATAAAAATAAAAATTGTGTTATAATCAATTTCTGTAAATCCCTAGGTTCAGGATTTCTCCTCGTAAGACCTCCTCAGCCTCACAAATACAAGCTCCACACATCTCCGTCCAATTGGAGCGCCCAAGAAACCTCTGGATCAGCATAATTTCCAAGCCAATCGATCATCTGTCGAATCACTTATCCGTAAATATTTGTCTCGCAGCGCATTCGAGATAATCGTTGCCCCAGCGCGACCCAGCGCCAGCGAGCAGCTCAGCCGGCAGTTCTGGACAACATATGGTGGACGGACGTCGTGATTTACAAAAAACGTTTTACCGTCACGTCACTGCCGTCGAACGGACCGCTCACGAGGGAATAACGCTGCTCGTCGCTGTCCACGCGAAAGGCTCACCGATGTTTTTCGCGTACGCGCAACTTGTGTGTCGTACCAAGCCTAAATCTAAGTCAGCGATGTTGCTTCTTGTACCAGTGCCCGAGGATGCCCCGGTGTACAAGCCTCGACTGGGTGGTCCACCGTGGAACGGGCCCGAAGAACGTCCCATCGAGTCCGAGTCGCTGGTGTCGACTCTTGTTGGGCGCGACAAACGAGCTCCTTTCAACGAGCAACAGCCTCTGACGAGGGGGTTAAGGAGGCGATTGCTACTAAACGCGATTGCCAATTTGGAATCTGATGGAGGGTGAGTTGATTCGAGAGAGCTGACTCACACGAAAACATTCTTAACCCGATAATTCTGATCTTAACGAAACTTTTTGTGTGGCAATTCACTCTGAAGGGGTGAAATCGGGCCTTAAAGTTATCACGTGTTTTCGGTTTTTTAATATAAATTTGTAATGCTGCGAGATAGAACAAAAATCTAAATACAAGAATTGTTCGACGTCTTATGTTGTTTAAGGGTTGATGCGTCCATTCAGAGCGAATTGTTGCAGAAAAGAATGCTCCTTTTGTTCGACACTCCCACGAAGTTTAATGAAAATCATAGTTTTTGGGTTGGGAAATTGTCCTTAAAACTGTTAAAGTGGGTCATGCTTACATGAGAGCATGAAAACGAAAATATGTGGAAATTAGTATTTATTACATTCACAGGAAAATGTAGGGAAATGTGTATTTATTACAAAATGAAAATATACATAACTTTAGCAACACATCTAGCCATATGTCACCCATGTAGTAAATTTAATGCTATTTAAGAAAGTCCACCAAAGAAGCGATATCTTCTTTGCTTCTGTTGCGGTTCATAAGCTCAATTATTATTATTTTTTTTTTAATAATTCTACTAATTTTCGTATTTTGTCTATAATTGCAAATGAAATTCCAATTAGCTAAATAATGTGTTACACAGAATTGAGAGGTAGTGGTTAATTTTAATTCTGAAATTGTACCGTTTCTGCACTAGTCGTTTTTAAAATTAAAACATTGAAAAAATTGACATACCCTATTTCCATTCAGGTCCAGTGCATTTAATAAATATCTACGCTAGCGTGAGCTATGCGTGGTACATGCGGAACTGTTTCGTTGAAAGTGTTAGGAGGTTCTTGCTGCTGTGAAGACTGATATTCGGTGGGAATTCGTGGTAGGGATGCTGGCGGCTGTACTTCCGTAGTTCGTGGAACTAATTAGTTGTTGAATAGTCGAAGCACTAGTGATAGTGTTAATTTAGTTATGTGAATATTGATCGTAAGCTGTATAATTTAGTAAACTTGATGGTTTCAAAGGTGCGAGATTTAGGGGCGTATTTGAAGAAGATGGAAGCCGAGTGGTTAAGTAGGCAATTCAGTTGATAGTGTGTATCTTATTTTTCCAGTTAAAGTCTAGTTTGTCTTCTTAAGACGGTTTCGAGAATCTGTGAGTGTAGATGTGGATTTTCTCAGCAGCATCCTGAATTTTACATAGACAGGTATGTAAGCAATGGGAAGACATTATATAACCGTGATGAAACCTGAAAGCTAGTTCAATTTCCTCTAGTACATGTCGAACTGTTTACGTTTACAACACATTTATTGTGGATAAAAAATGTATACTCTAAACTGTGTAAGTTATAATTAGAATTTGATGTTTGTTCATTACAGATATCTAAAGTAATGGTGCATGCGCGGTGTTAATGTCAGATGTAGCAAAAGCTGATCGAACAATTTGAAACATGTTGTATTCCTTAACATAACGTGTTAAAACAAGTTGTAAAATTAAATCAAAGGTTCAAGGTAGTATTTAAGAGAGTACAAATATTTTTTCTGCTTTAAACCTCAGGTAAAATATGCGAATTTTTCTTTAAAATTGCTGAGTAATGTTATAATAAAAATAAGAGTGAAGTAAAAATTGCTAGCACCCCCTACAGCAGTTTAAAAATATCTATTAATTTCTCTCAAAGCATAACTCCAAAAGACAACTATGGGGACATTGAGATTGCTTGGTGTTTTACATTCCTGCAAACCATGCATTTAACATTGTATGCAGAGATTTAAATGGTAGGTACTCTTGAGAAAGGAAGCAAATTATAATTTGCTCTTCGAAGCTCGAACTCCTGAAAGGCACATGTTTCCTTTCTGCTTGTCTCCCAGAACGCGAGCAGACCTGCCACGACTGAAAGTATTTTGCCCGGCGGGTTCGATAATCGATTGCAAAAACACCTGCAGGATCGATCGACCCATCGCGTGTTAGGAGTAAGTTAAGTCGATCAGGCTTTCGGATGCTCTTTGGAGTTTAAACTGTTGTCTGTCTAACGAGTTAAGAACCATTGACGTGTAAGGTTCGGAAATATTTTTGTTCAGATGGAAACAGTATTTCGGGCAATTCGGGATGCCGATGGAATTTGGAATTTTTTATATTCAAGTATAATTTCTTCAACGTAGTAACTATTGACCAATTGTTAAGATTATATTATGAACTTTGGTTTCGTATTTTTATAAATGAGGAGTTTTGAATTTATGCTTTTTGATTGTGTGAAGATTCTTCGCAATGAATACAATTTTCAGTATTATTTCTACTAAGAACAATGAAAGAGACATTAAGCAACTACAGATCATTAAGTAGTTTTAAATATTTAATGTGTTCTTTATAATATTTTGTTAATCATACAGGCAGTTAATTTTTGCTTGACTAAAAGAAAAGTAACTTTGTGCAACTTGGTATTGCCTTAACAGAAGTTCAAAATTTAGATTGCGATCATTTAAGTACCTATATCTTTCAGAATTGTTAGAGTAAGAGTCAGAGTTAGAGTAACATCTACACGTGCATGTCAAAAATGAGTGGAACTTACATAATATACCTAAGTAGTCTTATATTGTACCATAAAAACTAGTAATTAAATCATTGCAACCAGGTTCATTCAAGATTCGAACAGCATTGGTATTACTATAAGTACAGAAGCAGTGAGGTCTCCAAATATGCATGCCAAAATATAGAAACTTCAACAACACGAGTTTTCTGAGAATAGTATTGAATAGTATTCTTTTGACATTTCGATTCGTCACTTGCAGAAAGTAACAGCATTGAACGCCCATTACTTCTGGTTGCACGCAGTATATGTGTGTGCAAGAATCCTTGTCCATAAAGTCGACAGCAATGAAGTGTCGCGCTTTGCACAGATATTCACAGTGACTGCATACAGTGCTGGATTAACCAATAAGCAAAATAAGCACGTAGTTAGGACATCAGGAGAAAAGAGGGCACCATAGAAATTTTCTGAATTTTAAAATCTAACTTTTGTTAGAGCTTCAGCTTCCCCAGCTGTGTACAGTAGGCACTCGTTATAAGCCCGTTTCTACCATGCGTTGTACGGCCGGCGACTATCCCCACTATTTGCTGGAATCCTTTGGATCAGAGTGAGAGAACCCGAGAACGAGCGAGAGGTTCTTTCGTTTCCTCTCGCTCGCTCTTGAATTTTCTCACTCGCGCCATTGGCCGCACGGAATAGTGTCCCCAACACGCCGTACGCCCGCCACCAGCCCATTCGTCGGGCTTATAACGAGTGCGGAGTGTACACCGAGTTCCCTTGATTCTCAGACATCCAACCACCCTCACACAGTGAAAGAGCCGGCCCCTCCTAAGCGAACCCTTGGTTAGTTTATGCAGTGCACGGAAGAGGGGCTCTTTCACTATGTGAGTGCGGCTGATGCCTGAGAATCAAGAAGACCCGGTGTACGATACTGCTAAGTCCTTCATAGCCCCTGGGCCCTAAACTCTATTTCTTCTAGAAACACTTCTGCATGTATCGCAAGACATCGTGCGGAAGACACTTGGTGAATTCCCCTACACCGACGTCTGAGGCTAAAAAGTGAATGGAGCGACTCCTCGAGCTTCCGTTCCTTTGATGGTCCGTGCACGCTCCTCAGCTGAAATCCGCGCAGCGATAGGGGGAAGCCAAAGGAAGTGAGCGACACGCGGTAAGGCCCAGGAGGTCGCGAAAACGTAACGTGGCCTATCTGCGGCGTCCTGGCGGAAAGATCCCGCGATAAACGAAGAGGGATATGCGGGGCGGAGGCGCGTTATCGCGATCTGCCGCGAAATCCGCCGACACGGGGCGGCGCGTATAACACCGCGGTGGGACGGTGTCGCGCGTTATAGCGGCGGCCGATGCATGGTGCACCGCATGCAGTATGCAAATGTCGTCGGCACACTCTGAAAGCGGAGGAGCGTCCGGTGGATCGCGTGACGACGCGGCACGAGCGGGAAATTATCCCATCTTCGCGTGGTTCGCACGCCATCGCGGACCGCCAGCGTGTTGAACGAGTAGCGGGAGGTCCCTGATGGAGATTGCTGGCCGGGGGGTGGCAAAAGGGATGAGCGAGCGGCCGCCGGCACGCCGAAGGGCGAGCTGCTTCTGGCACAGGCTGCTTTTCGGGCCCCTGCGTCTCTCAGCTGAACTTAAGAGGGGGCACCTGGTGGAAAGCTTAGAGAAAGCAGGCAAGTTTGGGAAGTTTTTTCAAAGTACCAGTGCAAGGTATCTTTTTCAAAATTTTTAGAATACACTTTCGCACATTTCGACAAGAAAAAAAATGTGTTAGTTACAAAATGGCTACTGGCGATGAAGAAATTAGCATATTCCGCCGTGGGCTAGCCAGCGGAGTTGCAAATCGGCCCAGGTTCCAGCGCCCGTTGTTCTCAACTACATTAATGAAACCAAGAATCCTCTTATTCTGTATGAAATTACGCTGTCGGTGTATCATTGAAAGAAGAAAATAGTGCAAAATTGATGAAATGACAGGCTTTTAAACAGAAATAACGGTTCTCCGCAAATTTGTTCTGTCTTGTTCTGTCTATTCGTGCCAAGAAATGTTATTTAAAAGATGTCTTTTGGTTTTTTAGAGGTAAACCCACGAGAGGATACCATAAACTTTATGTATGCAAAACCGGAACTCGATTGGTTGAATAGTTTTTGAGCTATCGTCCGAGCCGTTTTCCATAAATGTGAAAAAAGTGTTATCGATAAAAACGCGCTTTAAGTTACCTAGCTGGCAAGCTTTGCGACACCTGCTGCTCCGTAGAAAACCTGGCTATAGCCGCTTTAGTTTTTCGAATTTCGTTCTGCGACTTTAGCAGCATATATTCGTGATGTCCAACTATTCATTTATGCAAGAAAAAAAGTGAGGTTTGAGAGCACATGTGTCTTCGGGATTTTTTAGGGGAAAAACTTGAAGACTTTTTTAAATAGTGTATTCGAAAGTATATGTTTTAAATGTTCTTGTAATATTTTTTGCAATGCAATATATAAATAAATCAAGGAATTAAGGCAATCAATAAATTTTAGCCGCTACTACTTGTACAAGAAGAAGCCACAGGCAGCAGCACTTCTTACAAAGCTCATGTTTATTTATAAGCCACCCAAATATGAAAACTATTAGCTTTATGAGCAATCACTTTAAAAGATTCTAAATTTATATCCACTGAAGAGACTATACTTTTCTAGGATTCTGAATGTCTATGTTCTATGTCGTAGCGTGCAGTTATGCAGTAGCATATCTTTTGTGCATTAAGTCCTGAACCGTTCTGGCACAGGCGTCTAAATGCAGTTGTAGTTTTAAGTTTTAACTTCACTGGGAAGGTTCTCTGTGGCAGAAGCGCTTCCGGGTAAGGTCAACGTTCAGTGTTCACCAGGTTTAATCCTCACTTTCCAACTGAAATGGAATGTTACAATGTAAGAACTTCCAGCTCGACCGGTTTTCCACGCCGGACGTTTCTGGCACGAAGGTTTCAACATCCACGGACCGTCACCGCAGCGAGTTTCGATTCTTCTTCGCGTAGGGTCAACCGATACGGTCTTTCCTTGAATCCGTTGGATCAAGTACACGTTGAAAGCAGCCAATTTAAGGGGCGACAGAAATTCTGTTCTTAATTGGATGACCAGATGAATATCAGGTTCAGATAACAGACTGAGATTAAGATATAATTAGGTACATAAATTCTACCACGTACTCAGTTAGCAAGGTGATTCGGAAGGCACTACAATATTAACGGAGCCTGTGATTTTCTGACGGTTCCTTTTTAATATTCCGAAATAATTCCTCGTTACATCTTAATTTCCATCATGTGTGTTTCTCAATTCTTTGGTATTTGCTTGGATGTTAGTTCAATTCAAATTTTTCGATAGGATAAGTGTATTTGTTCAAAAGAAACCTTGAATTTTAGCCTATTATCAGCATAGAACACGTGTGATAACTGCGAGTTGCAGAGTGATAAGGAATAACACAATACAGTTAAAATGAATTTCTCCTAAGATACTACTCACAATTACTTAGGCGATCAATGATATTTCATTTAAATAATAGAACTTACTTAGTACTCATAAAATTGGATCCAAGTATACCCTGCTATTTCACATTAATTAATATTTCAAGGTGATTAAATTTATAGGTGGAACCTTTTCAATCTGCTGGCATTTCATTAATTAATCAACTATTTCATGTCCTATTCCTGTTGATCACCTTGAATGCCCCACATGACAGAATTTAATTCAATTAATTGCACAATATATTTCATTCCAGATTCAAGTGAATATGAAATATATCTTCAATTGTTAAACAGGCAATATAATAAAATTCTATCTGAAAAGGAAGCAAAGCAGAAGGAAGCTAGCAGTTGGAAAATTAACGAAGCAGATAGGCTTTATTTAAAATTTCACACGAATCTAAGTCCGGGGGAAATAATTTGCTGGAAGGGACGTATAAAATACATTTTATACAATCACCCGCCACTGTTCTCGCGTATTTCATTCGAAACATAGTGGTTCAACCATCCCTAACTTTGAAGAGGGGATTTTTTTGTATAAATCCATAGTTAAACATCACTAAAATATGCTCCCAAAGCCGCAGAACGAAATTCGAAAAATTAAAGCGGCTATAGCCGGTTTTGCTACGGCGCAGCAGGTGACGCAGGTTTGTACCAGAAAGCTTTAAACGTATTTTTCTCAAACCGACAGATTTACAATTGGCGGAGAATGTGACTCAAAAAATATTCAACCGATCGATTTGGCCTTGTGCAGAGATATTTGTGAATATTTTCTTCATAGACATCTACTATTTGTATAATGATATTGTTGAAATAAATTGTTTTTTTTTCATATTTAAGGCAATTTCGTTCGTAAAAGTGAACTTTCTTCTCAAGCGGCCGCCATTAGTTCAATTTTGAATCTTTTAACTTACAATTAACATGATTTTGTGCGTGCACTCATAAAATGCACAAACTTTTTTGAGTTTTTGGTTTTTAAATGAATACAGCATACGCTAGAGCTCTGTCATTTGCCATTATTTTTTAATATAAACAAAAATTTATTTACTTTAATCCAACAATACAATATTCTGAAAGTTTCAGAAAGATAGCTTTAAAAAAATACCTCAATTTTCAACTAGTTAGACCGTACATACCTTTAAGCCTTTTCTCATAAAAGAGAAACGCGAACGTTCTCGTAACATTTCCCAGTTAGGAAAGGTGCTTATTAACTTCGCGATATTGGTGACGCAAATCGTATAGAGGGTAGAATGTACCAGCACCTGTTTAAACGATCGTTAAATGGAAAATTGTCGCTGCAAGATTCGTTATCAAGCGACGCGACCAAGTGGAAGTTTCATGATTAAACATTTACACTTTGTTTAGTTTAATGGCACGAATATCGGTGTGCGATAAGGCCGTCTCGATAAAACGGTGTCTTTAATGTTTTCTTTATGCGAAAAGGAAATGACACATTAAGTTCGACGCCATATCTGGAAGGCCAGTCTTTTATGGCAAGGTTGTAAATTGCAAGCATGTAAGTTGTTACGTGGAAGTTATTCAATTGATGTCGAGAAGTAGTGAGGAAATATTCTACTGCCTTACAAAGTATCGTAGATTGCATTAGAGTGGGGGAAGTGAACAGTGAATGGTGTTGAAAACTAGTTATAAATTCTGATTGATGGTTGATGATGACTAGGTTTATTGGTAGATTAATTTTGACTAGTAGTATTTTGGAAATAAATATTTATGATGCAGATGATTTTGGAATTATAGAGTAGGGTTGCAAAAACATTCAAGTCGTGGGTTGCAATTTCTGAAAGATTTCAATTTGAATTAGATTCTGCTTTAATTTCTAAAGTTTTTCTTTGTCAAAAGTTTGCGAATTGGAAGGTAGAAATGTAAGTAGTTTAAATAAAATAAATATTCTTCGAGTACTGATTTTGATGCGTAATCGAGTGGAGAATTTCTGATAAGACGGTAATATGTAAAACGAAATAGTGCACGTGACAATTTAACAATTTTTTCATTTTCTACTTCGCTAAAAGAATGGTCAACCAATCGAAATTCTACCCTATTAAATAAACTCCAAACTGTAAGCTGCCACCGTTAATCACTTTTCAGTAATTCAACCTCGACTAAACAAACTTTCACACGAACTCAATAAAACTCCCTCCGCTAATGCTTATCATTCCAGACAGGCTAAGAAAAATGCGATAAGCACTGTGCAAATATCCACGTGTACGTAACATAAGCTGAAACAGACGTGTTGTAGAATAGATCGAAGACTAAATGCCGCGGTTGTATATTTGCAGTTGTTAAACGTTTGTTAAAGTTCAATATTTTCTATTAACACGCGTTGCCTGATACATTCAGCGTGGAAAATAACGCGCGGCGCTCCTGCTTGGCAATGCTTCGTACGTGTCTGGGCCGACGGTTTCCTCTATGAAATATTCCGCGAAAACAGTCCACGCTTTGACAAGCTCGCCAGAGAATTCCCTATCGACGGTTCTCGCGTCTTATTCCTTCCGAACAGCCGAGATATCCGGGCAGAAATTGCATCGCTTTCGAGAAAGCACTCTCCTCGCGTGGCCGATGACAGTTGTTCCAGGGAAATGCGCTGGCACGTTTCGTGCAACGCGGGGGAACGTGTGAACTCTGTTTAAAGCGAGACTAAACCGAGTCGACGGTGAAAATTGCAGTCGCGTTTCCCGGCCGCTGCGATTCCAGCCTCGATCGTTGACTTAAAAATCACTTTCGAGGGGTCAGGTCACCAGGCATTGTCGAAAATTGCTTTCAGACTGTCGCGTGTTCACCTTTTGGTTAGGAATATGTAGGTATTCTAGTCTACCGAAGATGGAACCTGCTCTTTTGGGATCATTCTAGTTATCTGTGTTCTGATGATAGATTCTTGCTAAGGGTGGAAACGAGAATAATTATATAAATGTTGCTTTCGTTCGTGGGAAAAGAATTTTATAAGATTTTATGAATTTTAGGAAGAAAAGCTTCACGAAGTAAAGATGTTACAGATAGCTTGTCTTATTAATGTTTCAAAATTAATGTAAGAAAGTTTCAAGGAGCTATGCAAACATAATTTTGAGGTAACTTTGATCTATTCACTTTTCTATTTCACCTATGTATCTATATTCTTGAAAGTAGATAATCTTCTGAGAATTGCAGAAATATAACATGAAATTTACAATAAATTTGAGTAATTCACTATACATTTTATATTGACGATATTTATTATATCACAGGTGGTATGCTCGAATTTTAAACCGTTTATTGTAGATTTGAAGGGTCTATAAATTCGTGGATCTTCTATTTAAATTTTCAGATATATGGTTCCTTATTTCCTCGCTATACTATTTGCAATACTACATTAGGAAAGAAACACAAAACTGCGATTCAAATTTTACAAAACCCAAGTTGAAACAGCTTCTCGCGAGATAAAAAATTATCAAGTTCATTAATACCCTAAATTATTCGAAGCAATGAAAGTCAGTAATTTAAGGAAACAATACTCTGAATCACAAAAATCAAATTCAAAAGTTAATTGCAAGACACTTAATAATTTTCTAGCCTTAACTCAAGAAATTTTCCAGTATTAATATATTATAGAAATTGATTTCCAAATCCGAAATACTAATAAACCGCGCGACTAACAATAAGGTGAACGAAGTCGACGACCGATGGAACCGTACAATTTTCTCGATTTTCATGGTTCAATTTACCCGTCGCTTTCTTAATCCGCGAACAGTTTATCCAGACGATCCCAGGCGTTGATTTTTCGCATTCAGACTGCGATACAAAATCGAAGGCCGGCGGAGAAAACGGGGCGGGATTCGAGTGATGAACGAATTCGTGCTTCGCAGCTGCAGCTGCGGCGGACGTAAGCGTGATTTATCTCGTTTTGCATACCAATTTCGGCTGCCTCCGCTCGCTGGCCGTTGGGACTTCCGGTTTTCGTTCGGATAAATTACCTCTGCGTTTTGAGCGGACGAGCACCGATTCGAAATCGATTTTACTTCGTCATACGACGATGGAAATCGCGTTTATACATTTCTCTTCTTCGTTCGTCGTCGTGGCGCGGGGAAAATCATTTTTCACCGTGAATGATTTCCAGCGATGTGCACCTATCTTGTGATCGATTAAGCTTGAACATGTATGAATTGTCGGTGATCTTTTCAGCTATAAAGACGAGGTGTCTCAAATAAATCATTATTACATACTAACATGCAGTGAAAAAATACAGAACGATAACAGTGGATTTTATATGCAAAAGCAGTGTGTGAAGTGCAAAGTTTAGGAACTTAGAAGTTTGCTGCCATTATACCTAATCCTTTACATTTAAACCTTAGATAGTGGAGGACGTGTCAACCCACCACATTGACCTATACTATAATTCATACACAAATTAGAATAAACTTTAATATAAAATTAAGGTCTCATAATCCAAACCCTTATTTTTGCTAAAGAGTGATCATGTAACATACGTGGCTTGATGTAGGTATCCATCAGGCTTGAATGAATGTACAATTAATTATACAGAGTGCCCGCTAACTATACGCACTATTTGATCCAACTCATTAACCCTCGCGCAAACCCCTCTCCAAAGGGTTTCAGGGCTGGCACAGCCATTACTTTGCACGTGCAATAAACTAGTGCCCCGATCGAGGAGTCGCGCAAACAAGCAGCTAATGAAACCGAGAAGCAAGCGGAACGAATTAAGCGAGGGAAATAAGAAATACAGTTGTCTCTCGAAGCGGATTCCCATTGTTCGTGGATCGTCTAGAGCAGGCGAAAAAAATGAACGAGGAGCCTGGCCGTCATTACGTCGTGCCGCGGTGACCCCCGTAATCCGCGCCCCCAGGACAAGTTTCTTCGTTTACGTTCACCCTTGCGTCCCCTAATGAGGAAGCTATAATATTACGCGACGTAAGTAATGGACGGACGGCCACGGTGAACCCCGCTACGACAAGGCTCTGCCCTGGGTGATGGTTAACGGCTAACGATCCACCTTCTTCTTTCCTTCCTTCCTTCGGCCTCCATCGCGTTGCTTTTGTGCTTCTCAACAGGGAACACCTTGTATTGCTATCGACACTTTCCTTTTCTCTTGTGAATTTATGCTGGCGCGAGCTCGAAGGTAATCGATTTATGAAGTAGGATCTTCTTCCCTGCGATTTAGGTTTATCGTGGTGGAGCTGGAACCCTTACTGTTGGAGATGTTTGTTTCCATGGACTTGGAGCTGCAGCCACTGAATCTTTTGGCAACTCTGGTTCAGTATGATCTGTTAATTCTGATAAATGTGGAAAAGAATTCCTTTGCCCTCCCGTTTTGTGGAAGTCAAAGCGGGAAGTAGAAGTTTAAGGTAGCAGAGGAAATTTTCAGGGAATGTGTGATTGTTCGTTTCTGTCTTGGAATAGACTGTACTTCAACTGCAATGTATAATAGAAGGACTGAAAATAACTGATTCATCTTCCATTATTCCCCATCTGTAATTGTACCGCTTTCAACGAGCCCACGAAAAACGACAAGGATCTACGTCTGCCCTCGATCCTTCATCCTCTGTTCACCCTTGCAATTTCTAACGCGTTACGCACACAAGTAGTCCCCTCAGATCCGTCATCGTAGCGACAGGTAAACATCAGATGCTGATTAGATCGAGACACCGGATCACGATCGGACACCAAGGTGGACCGATCGATCCTCAACGACGGATTACGGGCGTTTGATCGCGGATCGTTTAGGCCCACCTGGCTCGCCCACCAGTTGTTATACGAATTAGGGCACAACTGGCTGATGTACGGTCACTCGAGCTGTCACGAAATGTTTGCCTGTTTGCCGAAGATGGGCTCCAATTGGGCTGGCGATGGAAACCTTAACCGCTGGCTTTAGTTCGCCTGTTCAATCGCGTTTCCTTGTCTTCGCAGCCGATCAGTTTGGGCTCGTGATAGATCTGGGTCTCTGAATGGATTAAAGGGACTTTGATCTCGTTTTAATGTGCCAATTATATGGACAATTATGTGAAAGGAGAACTGTGAGTAGTTTGAAATAACGATCGATGGGAGATTTCTTGATTCATCGAGAAGACAAATTGAAAGTTCTAAACCCAATTTAATTTAACTAAAGATTAGACTGATCTGAGTTTCGGTTTCTTTTTTAAGAAAATGAATTCTTACAGAATTCCCCCTTTGGCACTCAGTAAGGCTATCTCCATAGAGATGATCAACTCGGTACTCAATAACCCTCACGACGCCTGGAGCTACCATAAAACCAGCACGAACCCTAGAACTCAATCTCAATCGACCAAACAACTAGCACTTCCTCTTCCTCACGTGATGTACCATTTCGGAGATATATTGTAACCTCATAAAAGCAGCAGGAGTCAAGTTGACTGCACGCTTCAGTCTCTTGCTTCGACTCGAGGCCCCAGAGATGATTTCTTTACATTTTTTGAACGTCAGTAATTAAAGGCTCGGGGAAATATGTAAATGTAAACAAATACAGTTACACCGAAAAATAAAATATATTTTACTTACTTAAGTAATGTTAAATTCAGAATTACCCATTATAATTTACAGTAGTATAAACTATAAATTTGGGTGAAAATTTTTTTGCAAAATGTTTGCCACCTCCCCGATAAATAATACTTTCTTAAATCAATTGCGTACAATGAAATTTTAATTGAATGCACCGAAAACAAATGTATTTGAATTAGAAATGGGAATTCTTACTTTCAAGTCGATTTATTCGATATAACTGCAGCCTTATAATAAGTAATGAGAACGAGCTTTGGTGGTTTGCACCTTCTTCCTCACTGCACCCACGACGATATCACTCTACACACTATTAGTAGGTTTCAAACTACTCAACAGATCTCTGCAAAGCACAATACCCCCGACGACACCTAACCAACCCCTCGTTCTCCGTATCACACTCCTATCCCCCACACCTGCTCGTCACGCTTCACCCAAAGCTCAACACGCTCATCTGTCACTTTGTGATACCCAGTAACGTACCTCCTTTCAGAGACTTACATTCACCCACGGTGCCCGGGTGATTTATTAAAGTCTTAGCTGGTATCTTTGAAGCGTCTATGCAGCGTGTTCCTCCTGCTGCCCTCTCCCGTATTCAATGTAGATACTCGCCCGTGGCGGAGTCAAAGGGACGGGCTCCTTCAGCCGCGTTTCTTTCTCTAGGCGGTGTAAATGCGCGTCTCGTCGGTGGTTTACGGCCGGCGGACGGCGTAAACTGGCCCGTGGCGGTAAAGAAGCCTAAGGATATTCGAGGGTAATGAATGATACGCGAGATAATGGCCGATGTTATCGCGGCCGCCGTGCCCCCGGGCCCGCGCGGACGCCTCGCGGCGTGACCGATGTTACGCGGTGATCCGCGCCGGGGAAATATGCAGCCGTGCTTTCTCCATGCTGCCGCCGTAAATCCGTCGCCTGCTACGGGAAACAGGAGCCCCCCGTGTCCCGTGGACATTGTAATCGGAGGAGTGGACGGGCGTACGCGGCGCGAATAAGCCCTGCAAGCGAATCCGCCGCGTCATTTTTCCCCGTTCGCTGCGAGCTTTCACGCGCGTACTTCCACCGGGCGGTGATTGATCGCTAAGCTAGCCCTTTCGGCCCTGTTTCGATGGGCCTCGCACGCTGCTTCCGGTCTTTAGGATCGGTGGGTGTCGACGCGGGACCTAGAAGTCGCGTGACAACCATTACAGCGACACCCTTCTGTCGCTGGATGGGTGCTTGATCGATGCACCCTTATTTACAAGGGTTTCAGCGTTCGATTTCAGGGGATTCTGTTAGCCCTTTATCGTGCCCCAGGGCTCGGGGCTTGTTTCATGGGCGATTATTCCCTGGAAGCCGTGTCCTCGAGGCGGCAACCAGCGATCTCGGGGTACCTGAGCTGTCTCACCACTGTCGAGGCTATTTGGAACGCGCGATTAAGATCGTTCTGTGAACGCGATTGCTCCACTCGGGATTAATCGGGAACGACGGGGTTAGGAATTGGGGAGTCTGTTTCATAGGGGTGTGAAATGGCTGAGAAATCTGCTTCATCTTTAAAGCCAGGACAAGTGAAAGGAACGTGTGTCAGTTCTCAGCTCTGACTCTTTGCATCTATCGTCCTGATAATTAGGGTTGGGTACCTTAGCTTTGGATCAATCGTCCTGCTAATTAGCATAATTAATCCAGTCACCAAATTACATGGTTGAGGGTATAAGTGAAAGCTTGCAACACTAAATAACCTTTTATTTATGCCACGTTTTGCAGCAAGAGATCGCAATAATCTTTTTTCAAATTTTTAAACTATTCATTGATAGTTAAATCTGTTCATAATTGCATTTTCTGGGATTTTTTAGTGGTACAGCTTTATCAGTGATAAATATAATATAGGATTGAATTCTTTAGCTTAAGAACACTCAGAGATATTAATAATATTTTAAAATACCTTGTTGCTGTATTAAGAAAGAAGCAGAAATGTTCCATTAAAAACAAATGCAACTTTCGAACACGCAATTTGGAACGTACATCGAAAACGTTCCAACATGTTTCAAAAACACCTTGTTCAGGAACCTCGTAGAATAGAATTTTCAAGCAAGCTTCCACTCCTCCATCGTAACAGGTCTCGGGAGCGCGTAGGGTTGATTTATTTTCCGTTCACAAAAGTACGAATTCCTCAACTTCCTTCGCAGTTGGTACACGAGTATTTCGCGGAGACTGATAGGCGAGTTTATCTCGCGCGCTGACACCAGAATACTCTTGCATGACTGATGCCACGTGTGGATCCTGAAGAGGAATGTAGATCCGCGTACTCTGTCGTCGCTGTAAATCTTCCCATTTCTATAGGAAACAAACGCCAGCCTGCTGCGCGCCGTAACAAAACGGAGTGATGGAACTTCGGCGTGTCGTTTTTACGGGGATCCTCATATAGCAGACACACTTCCGTTTTCTTTCTCGATTTACCTCGCGAAACCAATCGATGTGCTTGCAGCTGTGTTCCCCAACTAAAACTCTGACTATTTTCAAAAAAGGAAAAGAACTGGACTAACTACTCTATTCGAAAGTAGAAAAATATTTTCTCTTTGTCTGTTACGTACGGTAATTTTAAACGAGTGTAGTATTTTATATTTAAAAACTGTGTTTACATTACTGAGTAAAGTAAGTAAACTGCGAAGAGCTTTCTGCATTGCAATTTTCTTTGGACAGTGTCTCGTGGAAATTACCTGATTAAATATAAATAAAATTATTCGAGTAATCGTTCATGGCGGGCATCGCTGTGTAACCACCGTGTCTTGAAACCTGGCTTGAAAGGGGGTTGATAGTTCGCAAGGAAGTTCTTATCGGTGGCCCGAGGGCACACCGTAAAGCGAGCCCTTATCCTCAGCGTAAACGACTATCTGTATCCCTAGAATAAATAGGTTTTCTCCTCCTCCAAACTCCCATTAAGAAAGCTAATATTTTTCAGCGTGAGCCTCTCTGTCGTCCCGTTTTATATTGTTCTGGACCCGTCGCTGTATCTGCGAGTAAAGTGGAGAACGTTCGCTGTATCTCAGATTCCTCCTTAAAAGTGTCTCGCGGGCTTTTGTTTAATAAATCGTTCCCGTGCCTGGATGTATCTAAAAAATTCAGGCCTGCAACTGCTCGAGCATTCTCTATACAGTTTAGATATTTACACTTTGATTATTATTCATCCCCTCTGTAGATCCAGGAACTTACTGAATGTAGCGTATGCCGGAAGAAAGCACGCGTAACGTTGCAAGTATATGTGAAATTAAATAATATTGAATGTGATTTGTCCGAAACATCTGAATCACTAAAGGCAAGTCTTTGTCACCGTTAGAAAACAATCACACAATTTTGATTTTTCCGTACCACCCTAATGGGCAACCACATTGAACAAAAGTAGAACCTCTGTCAACGTTCAATTTGGTCGAGCACTTTGATCGAATGGTAATGTATTGCCTACTTTAGCTATCAATTTTGTCGAATCAGCCGCATCGTTCCACCAAAGTGAGCCGTGTAAATTGGCCTCAAGGTGGCACGAATGACGCGGGCGTTGAAGGGCGAGCAAGGGTGCGTAAAGCTTCCGCTACCCTCTGTCTCGAGTTCTCACCTTGGCTGAACACGCGAGTCAGTCGCCCCGTGTGTGCAAGCAAGAGCGTAGGCGGTGTACGCGCGGGCCACTCTAGCCTCGTTGCTGTCGACGAGTTGGCAGCCGGCACTTCCCGCGATATATCGAACGATACGGTCGTACTCGGTGCCTCTATCTCACCTGGAGGCTTGCTCGGCGTCCCTCCGCCTATCTATATGCGCCGCTCCGCCGAGGAGTTACGAGTGGCTACCAGTTTCTAGCGACGGAGAGACGTGCGTGGAGGTTTATGCGGGATGCAGCGCATTGTTTCAGCCGGTGGGTGGTGGAAGTCGCAGGGGGAGGCGGGGCAAGATTAATCGAGCCTGTCCACCGGTCTCGATAAGACTGGAAGAGGGCTTCTGGCCGCTACGTGGCTCGATGATTCGTAAAATTTGGCCGATATACGCTGATAGAAGGAGCACATCGGGTCTTGGCTTTGTTGTAGCTTGCAGATCGGAAGCGATGGCGAGGGAACGCTGCGGATGGAACGAAGGACCAGATCTCGTGACGCGGAAATTACGGTTTCGGTGGTATTTTGGGGGATGTTGGGGTTTCTAAGGGGGTGGGAATTACTTTTGCTCTTTTTTGGGCAAGTTGGTGTTGAGGCGGTCGAAACTTTTCTTGAAGGGTCGAAGAATGTATGGGTAGTATACTTTTGCTGGGGAAATTAATTTTGAGGTGGTGAAACATTTTCCTTTGGTATTCGGAAGTAGAGCTGTAACTATTCGAATACGAATAATTTCTTCCAATATTCGAATAATCAGGAGTATTCGAACACGAATAATTTGTTCGAATATTCGAATAATAAGGAGTATTCGAATATTAGAATATTTGGGGTCATCGAATTTGGGATTGTACCGCATAGGAATCTGAGTATCAAATACATTTCCATATTCATAATTATTCGAATATTCGAATTTGAGATATACTTATATTGTTCGAATATTCGTTACAGTCTTATTCTGAAGTACTTCTCGAAGTGTACGTTCTTGAAGCGGACGGGAAATATTATCCGTTTTCAAGAAAAGGTAAATTTGTTGATTAAAGTGATCGAACCTTTTCTTGAAAGGTCGAGGAATACTATTCTGCTGTGGAAGCTAATTTTGAGGTGATGAAACTTCTTCCTTACATATTCCAACGTAGTTCTCAAAAGAGTTGTCAGATATCTAAAAATAGAAGAAGGAAGACAGATATAGACGAAGATTCTGTATTATTTTTCGTCTTGCCTTACGAATATATAAATAATAGATTAACGTTCACCAATACGGAGACTCTTCGTAACTTTCTGTGCAAACTTACCTTAAATTTTGTTTCGACTGATAGTCTACCGTATGTGTCACACATCAAACGCTTCCTGAACACCAGATAACTTTCAACAACTTCATACGGTTGTAAATTATACATCCGATAATTCCTTCTTGGAAAACGAGAAAAGTTATATCCCACACCGTCAGTCTTCTAAATGAGCTCTGTCTGGTATCTTGACACCTTTACACGCAACACGAAGACTACTGTTACAGACAGCTTCTGCATACAGTATCAGTAATCTTCTCAAGATGCATCTAATCTGTGCAGGAATAAAGTGCAACTCTAGAGTCTCCTAAGCACATAACATAAGTAGCAAATCATGTCTAGAATAATGTAGCCATCCACAAAGCACAGAATTGTCACTTCGACGTAAAGAGACAAACAAACCAAAATTCTCACAATTCCCCCGAAATAAAAACCCCGATGTCTCCATACAAAATCATAGAACTCTCATCGAATAGACAGCTTTTAATTTTTATCTCCATCGTATTCTTCGCCCTGCATCTTCTAAGTGTCTTTTCCTACATTCATATCTCTCATATCAGAAAACGCAAGATACGCGAATACTGCGATCCACCACATTTGCGCACCACTGTACATTACGCCATAAAACAGCTGGAGCCAGTTAAAGAGGAGGACTTCCGTCAACGCGCGCCCCCTTCGGTGAATAGTGAACTCCGCGTAATCTAAAATCACGTCGATGACTATCCTAGCGCGTACCTTTCGAATTAGCTGTGTAAATCAGTTTAAAATACGTTTATTCGCCGTGGCTTTCACAGCCTCCTCCAGCCTCGGAGTTGCTTCAATGTTACGGTGAAGGGTAAAAAGACGAACAAGTGAGCGTAGCTGAGTAAACGTCCGCGGTATTTTACGTCCACTAGATCAGCAGGTGTACAAGATGTTAATAAGGAAAGGAATAAGACGGGGACTAGTAGTCGGGAAGCTCGTCTTGTGGTATGCTGGTGGTTATCCACAACAACGTTAATTCAACTGTAATTGCAGTACTACGTATTCGATCAGGCTAAGTGGAAATTCCACAGAGTAATCCTCGGTTGCGTAAGTTTTTGCTGTACTTTAATATGACAGAAATTGTGAATATAACTATGTGTGCTTGGAGATTATATGATCTTGCCACGACTTTCTTCTTGAATAAATTTATTACAGTGTACGTTAAGGTTTCTGAAAAAAAAACGACAGCACTTTGGAACTAGAGGCATGTCCCTAATGCTTGAGTTATTTTTTTATCGTAAGTGAACTGTCGATAGTTAATTGCACTTTTAGTTATGAATATATCGTGGTATTGTGGGAAAGTGTTACTTTGGGAATATTGAAATGAAAGTTATATTTTTCAGCAATACAGAGACATGTATTTTTTGGGAGTTCACAAATATTTTCCGTAATAGTCCCTCACATGTGTAAAATATGAGAAATGCTTCAAATACAGTTTCTTTATTCCTAAATTCACTGCTCAAATCGTGTAAAAATGTATACGCCGTTCTATTAAAGAAACTGAGGAGTTCATCACATTTTCTCTTTCTGATAGTTGATAGCTTCTGAAAGTACATCGTACCCCTTACAAAAAATTCAGTAACTTACATCACTCTGAAAAAAGTATTTCGCGCCTATTCCTACTAAATTTCCGTGAAAACGACTGATAATATTTTGCATGGTCTACCAAACAAATGAGTTCTGCATACGTAACCACATAAAACGAGGTGTGCTTTGAAGCAGGAAGACAAGCATCAAGGAATACATAATTCGAGAGCGATAGTAGCATTGAAAAAATCAAATTGACCCGATACCAATCGAGAAGAAATCGCGAAGCAATTAGCAAAATGCCACCCACTCATAAAACCTTGCTGCCTAATATTTAAACGTAAGGTGGCTTATCGAAATCGTTAAAAGCTCACTGCACAAAGTAGCCGCGGAACTCACCAGAGAATTTGAAAATGGCCGAGGGTGGAGGGGTTGTTAAATTCACCGGGGAAAAAAGATTCCTGGTCCTTGGTCGCGCGTAAATAGCAGTTCAGCGACGTCGGGACGGGAGAAAAAAGAGGATTTCACGGTGTAGTGCAGTCTACTTGAGTAAGTAATGGGCGGAGAGTGGCTCCGTTCGTCTTCTCTAAAGTGGACGCCGGGGGTAAATGCGTTGAACGACCCTAAGGAGCTGGTTTCACATCGTTCTTGCATCTGCTTTCGTCGGGCGACGAGTTTAAGACGTATATACGCCAGGGTATTAACGCGTTCGCGTCTTTAGGAATCAGCTTATGAAAAGCCATTCAGCGCATTAAATTACATTTGCCCTGTTTGAAATTTAAATACGCCGCTCGTGTACATTCGCAACATCTTCCGGTGCTTATGAACTAATGGGACGTCTAAAAGAAAGTCTTTCTGAAATCTACACTGTGTGCACGCTTTGGGAGTCGGTGCTGCAATTTTGATTTTAATGGGTGTCTCATAGACGCGAAGGCAGGACATGTTTGTACATCTTTCATCTGTAGTCATTCCCTTCACTGTAATTAGCGAGGAGATTTTCAGATCTCCTGTAGATACGTGGGAACACGTGTCAATGTGCTACCGAGGGACTTTTGTTAGGAAACTGATAGAATTGAGCGTAACATCCAAATCTTATGCAGAGAAAACCGTGCCATTTATAAGTGAAAATTGGGTGTTTCGTTCAACTCACAAGGAGAGGTCTTCGGATGTCCGTGTCCGATTGCTTTGGATTTCGGATATGTTTTAGAGGAATGAAAAATAACAAATAGGTGTTTTTTATTTTGGTCCGTTTGCATGTTTAGGGGGTGAAAGCACCCCTCACAGTTAATAAGAACAGGTACAAAAGCTCCTATTGTTAGTTTAAAGAATACTATAACATTGTGTTGAATAAATCTTGATGCGAACAATATTATAATACTCTTACAACTAACAATAGGAACTCTTGTACCTCTTCCTATGAACTTCCAGGGGTGAAAATTCCAACTAGCAACTCGGAATAATATCCAAAGTCAATATTTATACTGACGAACAACATATAGTATGATAAATTAGACGTGCCAAGCTCTCGCTCGCCAGTACCTACTACGTACTTTCTTTTCTTCTACTCAACACGTAACGGGGCTTCCTCTTCCCGTCGACAGAGGCGTTGACGATGTCAATTCAGAAGAGAAATCCGATAAGCAACACGTCAGCCTCGTTTCCCCGCGATAACAACACTTGTCATGGTTTCAACAAGTTCCGCGCGATTCCTACAAGACCGGCGAACGAAATACGTTTCTTTCCCGGTCAATGGGGCTGTGAAATAAATTCCATCGCCGTAGGGGCCGCGGCAGTTGCAAGGTATTTGCGTTTGCACAAGGAAACCGCAATAATGCGGCAGGGGTGGAAGGGGCGGGCGAGCCGCCATTGGAAAATACGGGTTTCACGGAGGGTGGCGACGCTTTTTGTTCGCGCGCTGCCAAGTCCCGTGGCGGGTCACGAACTAAGAAGGGGTGAAACGGAGACAGAGAGAGGGGGAGAGAGCGCGAGAGGGAGAGGACGAGAAGACGGGGTGGCAAGATATAAAGTCCACGGTGAGAAAGTTGTAAGTAAACTTGGGGGTCCGGGGGAAGGAGGGGTTAGTTTCCTTCTCGCGAGTTTAACGATGCGTTCTGATTTCCATTTCGTTTTTCTGCACGTCTGACGTTTTATTTGGAGAAGGAACGATATCGTATCTCGTTTCTAGGGTGACTGCCGAACGTTCTTGCGGAACGGCTCTCAACCCCCCCGAGTATTTCCGCTGTGCTCTGTTGCTTCGAGGAAATGAACATTCCCGCACTGCGGGGTGGTCCCCCTGTTTTTTTATTTTTCGGACGCCATGAATACTTGAGAGAGTCTGGAATCGGTAGGGGGTGATAGTAATATTTAACTTTGCATTATGAATATTGAAAAGTGATACGATGCATATTGTACGTCAGCCTCTACAAATATCACACTGTATTATTACTCGAATCATCCCCGCTGTATTGACGTATAGGGATGAAACAGCTTCTCCCTAGGGTTTTAATAAAAAAAAGTTTTCGCGATTGGAAACTGCAGGCAATTTAATTAGAGTTAATTTATTCATCACGTACTGTCGAAAAAGTAATCACAATTTCGCATAATACGTGAAATCGAAGTTGAATGGCAAAATTTTGGAAACACGCTTCGATTCAACGAGAAAGGTTCTATGAAGGCAAATACGGGAGAGGAGAAAATTATGAGGCTTTATAAACAGGATGAAACATGCTTGCAAATATTAAAGCGCAAGTAGAAACAATGAGTCAGCTTAGAAGAGGCTTAGGTATCATGGATCAGCGGTCCTTGTTGAGTCCAGCAACAAGAGTATTACTCTCGAATGAGATATTACAATCTGCTTAAATGCAGAGTGCTTTGCTAGATCGTCTAGAAATACTTCAAGTATATGTATACCGAGCAATATTCAGGTGCCCAAATACAAACCATTTCTCCTCTAGAAAGAAAAGTGCTTCACTCCACAATGTATGTAAATTCTACAAGCATAGTTATGGCTGGATTCAACATTGCAAAGTTTTCCTCATTTCCCCATCTTCCATTTGGTTCTGCGCATTAGAAACTCCACTAATGCTCGGTATATCCATAATTATGTATAGTACATCATGTGTCAAATGAATTTTTCAATGGTCCACGCTTTGTTCGACCGTCTCTAGCCACGATATGTGCTAAATCATCGAAACACTCCCTCGCGTCCCCTCGCCCCAACTCAGTATTATCGAAAACGATTGAACGTATTATTGTATCGCGACGTGGTTATTCGTGACCCGATGGACAGATACGGGAGGGCAGCCCCGATATCCTGTGTTATTAGGTCGGACAAAAGAATCCATTGTGTCGGGCTGGCTTTCTCCTTCTGCCTTATGCTGCCTCCTTCAAGGATAATGTCCCTCGCGAAGAGGAAAAAGCGGCCTTTCGATGCGCGATAAATCTTCGCCCGAAAAACATCAGTCTCGAGGGGGGTTTGTCGAGCCGTGAAATGAAATACATTTATATGAAACGCGGCCAATTAAGCAGAATCGGGCGGTCAGAAACGGGATACGTCTGTCCTGCGTCGAGGCTCGGTTGGGAATTTTTTCGTGGGCCTCTGGAAGCGTAAAAATAGACGTTGTACATGCTGATGCTTTGCAGGACGGAATGAGTACATGTGTTTTGCGCAGATTTGAAACCAAATTCTGCGTAATTTTGAAATTGCATTTTTGGATGGATTTAATGGAAGACACATTTTCTTCAATTTATGCCACGCGAGGAAACTTTATTTAAACGAACCTTTGACACTTGAATATTTTATTTTTTAATCTAATTATTTTAATTCTCATGTACCAGGAACTCATGTACCGTTAATCTAGAAATAATTTTGTATTATATTTTAATACACCTAGTATATGAGAAGTGAAATCATTAAATTAAAAAAAATTAAATGCTGTGGACATAAGTTTGGTTAAATAAAACTTATTCACGTGGCCTAAAAAAAAGAGGTGTCGTTGATTAAATCCATCCAAAAATACAATTTCAAAATCATACAGAATTTACATTAATCCGGAAACGTTTTTGAATTCTGCATTTATACGCCTGGTATATGGGAATTAAAATTTTATGCATTTCCAAGTAATAATGTTTTAGGAGAGGAAATAACAATTTGATGTTGTAGGTGGTAGATTTTATGCTTTGTACCAGATTTGCATAAAAAATCAGAATAGATTCCTATATCCGTTACGTACTGACGATGTCTTGATGCAACCCAAATTTCTATTCTGGAAAAGTGAAAATATAATTCTGTTTGAAGCTTCAGGAGATTAAATGGAAACGGGATGTTTGTACAGTGGCCTGAAAAATAATTTTCTCGACCAATGAATCTCTTTATACGGATGAAACAGCTTCTCGCGGGTTTTAATACAAATGTTTTCCCGATTGGAAACTGTAGGCAATTTAATTAGAGTTAATTTATTCCTCGCGTACTGTCGAAAAAGTAATCACAATTTCGCACAATACGTAAAATCGTAGTTGAATGGCAAAATTTTTTAAACACGTGTTCATTCAGCGAGAAACGTTCTATGAAGGCAAATACGGGAGAGGAGAAAATTATGAGGCTTTATAAAAATAATGAAGCATAGTTGCTAACAAAACTATTAGACTTTATTCTATATTTTCGAGTTACTTTTTCATTTAGAAATATCACCCGTCCGTTTATACCACCGATTACGAGACACCCAGTGTATATTAAATTCAACGACATTGGACTGTAATAAGAGGACATCACTTAAACTATAATAAGCACATTAAATTAAATTTCTCGATATACAGGGTCATTATAATATCGTTGTACAGTTTAAAATGGTAATAACTGCAATTACATAGAATACATGTAGTCGTAAAAGCAATCTGTAAAATGATTCATGATAGTAATTTATTCCAATTTTAAAGATTTCCATACGTTATCGATTATGAATATGTTGAAAATGTTGAAATCTAACAATACCATGATGAAGTATCCTGAAAAATACATTAATGCCATTCTGAAATATTTCACAGATTATTGTTATCTTCTAGGTGTGAAACAAATTATTAACGTTTGCAACTGCACAGTTAATAACTTTATAACAACCCTGTATTTTTTATATTCAGATTGTTCTTATTTGCTATTGAACAGACATTTCTAATAACTCTGAACTTTGTAATAAATATACATACATGTATTTTCGTATATAGCTACTATGAAATAATTTGTACTGGATTATTAATATTGTCGTCAAATAATATTTTCGATTTTTCTAGTTGTCTGTTGCTATTCAAAGGTCAATAATGAAATTGTGCCTATCGCAGACGCAGTGAATGCCAATTAGAATCCTCGACTGCATTCAAATGTAACGCAATCGACCATAATCGTAAACGCAAACGCATTATTCACGATCTCTCGCTTGAAATATTCAATTATATAATTGGCCATCCTTGAAAATTGATTGGCGAACAATTACCGCCTACAATGAATATTGCTATCGCCGACAGCATAATTAGAGCGGTATCAATGATTAAACCCGACGATTTACTAATTGTGCATGAATTTTGAAAATCGTAAAATCAATAAATCATTTCAACAAACAATATAGCAAAAATATTTAATTATGCAAAATCGCCATATGATCGGAAAATGCGAAACGTTTATCATAACATATTTATTTTAAAAAATTCATCTTTGCATAAGGAAATCTTTTCACTGTAATCTGTAACTCCTCGATGTGACATCACTTATGTATATTCATCAGCGTATAAAAAGCATTGCAAAATACTTTTACAAAACATTTTTCATTCTCATTAACCATAATAAAACGATACGTATCTTTAGACAAGGACTAATTTTCTTTACGGTGGTATAATATCTATTAAGAAAGTAAAGTTTTTAAATGATTGTTATCGGCAACTGTTACTACTGCTTGTTAAAGCAACAATTTATCTTCAGCAGCGCGCAAACAATACTGCGAGATATATTTTTTTCAAAATACACAATGCCTTTATTTCCACAGGTTTTTATTGATCGCTGATAATTTTTCATGTTGGACAGTCGCTCGTTAGCCGAGGCTTAACCGTTGTTGAATTGATACAAATTGCAACAGTCCGAACGCCTGTCGAACCGCTGACGAACGATTGGCCGAATGGAGGCGGAGAACAATGCTCGGTACACTTGAAAATATTACGTCAACGCTTCTAGCAAGCTCCATTAAAATCGGCTATGCTGAAAAAGTCAATCGAACTCGGGTCAAATCGTTAGAGACAATTACGGGACAGACCGTATCTCGGACTAAAAAACAACTAGCCCTTCTGGCCTGTCTTAATGATCGATTTCGACTCGTCAGCTTCGAGCTTCACCGATTGCCATGTCCTCCAGGTTCACCCATGACGAATTTTCCCGATTTTTAGCAATACTATTTGAAATTCGAATGATAAAGGAGTAATCAAGTTTTAAAGTTAAATTGGTAACGAGAGAGAGGAAATGAAGGTAATTAGTACTAGTTCGTTTGACAAACCGTCTATTGGAGTAATGGCAAGAGCTATTGATATAATTAAAAGCGCATAATTGATCAAGAACTGTAATTAAAATTATCTACGCTGAATTAATTTGGAATTATTCCAGTTTCAATTTATATTACAGTATTTTCTATCTACAGAATATTATAGTTCCTAATAATATTAATTGGTAGTGGTATGGCAGGCTGGTAATGAACAATCAGTAAACTAAAACGAGACTGATAATCAGATTGCCAATTCTGCTAGACTAGACCCAAATCGAGATTGAACTGATAAGAATTGAAAGTACTTTATCAAACTGCAAAATACAAATTTTCTTGAACAGCTTCGAAATATCCACGAATCAACTACCCAACGATTCAATAAGCAGCCATCCAGTTATTTAAACGGTTCTATACGAGTATTCATAGTACCTACTGTGGAAGTTCTTTTAGTAACGGTTGATCAACAGTGAAGCGTATTATCGATGCAGGCAGAAGTAACGAGCCAGAAAGAAACGCGAGCGAAAGTCGCCGGGAAATCCTTTGAGGAAGTTCTCGATTCGGAAAAATGTTTTCACCGGGCGGGCCGCTGCCGCGTTTCAATTAAGCCCCCGTGAAACTTCTACTTTGCCGGATCGTTGGAGCATGTAATAAAGATTCGATAAATGCGCCTGGGCGATAATCATCTTATCGATAATCGATTCGATCTCTTTCCTTCGAATTCCGAAGCCCCATCCTCCTCGTGACTCGCAGGAAATCGAGTGACGGATTGAATTCGATATTCTCGAATATTCCCGTGATCACAGAGGAAAGGTTCAGGTTTTAACGAACCTTTAAATAAAACTTGAAACAGCGACGACACTAAAATCTCAGCAATTAATATCAAAAGAAGATCAGCTCCAACATTACATTCCCTCTTCCAGAAGAAACAACATCCCAGTCAACGACCTTCTTCTTGCAGCACTCTGAAAAACAATACACGGGCACGAAAGAATGCATACACGCTGTAGAACGCGATGTGAAATACTGAAAGCACACGGATTACAGTTCGCGAAGTGACGAATTCCTCGCTGTCACGAAACCGAAAGGGAAATAACCTGCGAGCAACATTTCTGACGCAAAATTGAACTCCGACCGGAAGAACAAACATTGGAGAGGAGGCGGAGGTAATTCCCACGTAAGAACTAAATTCAGTTGCATTCGCCGGGAATACTTGGAAATACTGAAAATTGCAAAGGGTTTCGGAGCTAGGAATTTCGCGCTTACACGCGAGCCGAGCTCTCGCTAGATAGTGGGAGGCACGCACAGAGATATTTGCAAAGCAAAATTACACATTGCCCTCTGCGCCCTTTTTTCCCCCCGCACAATCTCGCATAATGGAGGAACTAATGTAATCGCTTAAGCGCGACTGAAATTTTTTCCAGGAAAATGGCTCCCTTTGGCAACAGAGCAACTCGTGGAGTCTTAAAACGACCCTATTACAGGTCGTGATGAATTCATTTCATATTCGATCGTTCTCCTCTTGAATTTCATCTTCGCTTTGGCTAACATGATCTTATGCCTTAGCAGTATATTTTACGTTGCTTTCAGATCTTATCTGAAGTCGTGATGCTAAGGAAAAGGAAACGTTGCTAGCGTCAAGGTGGAAATAAATGTCTGTCTCCATCATTGTTGACTCCCGCCACTAGTTCATTCTCTATGGCCGCTGATCGTCGATATCAGCTGAGTTCCAGGCGAGGATCGAGGAAGTTATGAAGCAGGAAGAAGTAATAGAAATATCCTTCTAGAAATATGCCTGTGTAGAGACATTGGCGTCGGCAGGTACAGAATTCAAAATTTCTGCGATCTTCTGACTCGTAATGCAGCAATAATAGTATTAAATACAGCTTTCAGGCGCACCCCACGTGCATTTAATATATTGAGTGTTTTATTTAGTTAGTTTTAAAATTTCATGAATATTTATTGCGATTTAAAAGCGTCCGGAAGTTGACAAGCTTCGTAGTTAAAGTGAACTCTCTACTCGCAATTTATTCTACTTCGCAATACTTTGAAAAAGATTATGGGCTTGTCGAGACAAATAATAATAACCTTATCGGACGTATTCGAAGATAAGAAGATGTGTACACAGTGTACTTTACCTTACCTTAAAAAAGAATTACTTTTTATTTAAGAAATGGAAAGGAACTATTAAGGCAGTAACTGTTCAAGTGTAGGGAAATGTTTGTAACACATTAATTGCTTAATCATAAACCACAAAGCTGATGCTGAAGTCAGAATAAAATTCACTGACCACTCAAGACCACCATAAAAATTATCCTTACCATGTAACGACTGTATCTTCTCACATAAACGTGAATCTGATATAACGCCAAATCAGAAATCGTCTCTGACACCATTCCCCGTGTCTGTTAGCGGCTGCCTGCTTTTACTCCTGCTACAGCGACAGCCCCATGAATTTAAAGCATCCCCCCAGCACAGTAATACCCATTTCCTCGTTCCCAAGAATCACCAAACTATTCCTCTTTGTTCCCAATCGAATCGTAAAGCCTACAGGCTAATGAAAACACGCTGCAGTCAGGACAGAAGCGTCTGAAGTACAATAGGATCGTAAAATCTGAACAGCGAGGAAGACACCCTTGACGTTAGAAAAAGTGACTGCACGTCGATCGTAAACGACACGGCGAATGCAGATAGAGCGCGGAGTATTGTCGCTGCACCCGTTCCCTTCGCCAGTCCTCCGTTGGGTCGAAATAAATTAACCCTTCCCTGACGTGCCGTATTGTTTGCCATTGTAATGCATGGATTAGAAACTAAATGCACCTTGGCTGTAGAAGAAAGTCGTTCCAGGGAACTCAACAACCCAAGCTACGCCATTGCTTCAGGATGATGTGCGTCGAGACGCTGGACGCGCTGATTCTGGAAACTGGAAAAAGCATTAGCTATTTTCTACGCGAAAATGCAAAATATGAATTTACGACATAATTCTTTTGTTAAATGGAACCACTGGTTCTTCCTACATCAAGCAATTCTTCTTGTCATTCTGCATACTACACAATAATAATAATAATCCTTTATTGCACCAGTAGACGTTAAGAATAATAACAAGAAGATAAAAGAAAATAAATATAGGGAAAAAAGAAAGGGAAAATAATAGAGCAAGAAATTAAATAACATATGTAAAAGTACTCAGCTGTTATTAACATAACCACCCAAGGTAGTATTACAACGCATGACCAATGAGAATGAAAAGAACTTTACAAGATATAGCAAATTTTATGTTAAGGGGAATCCTATTCTTTGTGCTAGATCACAGTGAAATTTTAGATTTTTCTTTAAGAAACTAGCGATTCGAATAATCTGAAATTTGGACCATGTTTTTACGCATCTTTGAAGAAGTTGTATTTTTTTTATTATTAATTTTTAATCATAAATATAGGAGTAATGGCTGCTTGTTTCCTCAAAGATACATCAAAATGTGGTCCAACTTTCAGATGAATAAAATTCCTAGTTACTTAAAAAAAAAATCTAAAATTTTGCTGTGCTTTTAGCACAAAGAATAGAATTTCCCCCTTAAGAAATTACTTTATTACAGCAAACTGCATAATGCACTTGTACCAGTGCACCCAACAAAAAGACTGTGATAATGTAGATACATTGTTACTAGACATAATAAGACAAAATATTATATAATGACATTAAATTTCCTGTCCATCAGTTTTTACAGTTACATTGCCTCCCAGCTTCTAGAATCACCCTATATAGTAGGCAGAGGTTACCAGCCGGGTATTTTGCGCGTGCACGCGAGCGCAGGGCACCCCATCGGTTCCCTGAAGAACGCAGGTTGAGACGTGGGAGTGCCCATTGGCACAGAGTTACGACTCTCACCGCCATCATTCGTTACGTTTCGCCGCGGAGCTTTGGCCCCAACGCGATCCTTTCTACTCTCCTGGCTTTTCGACCTCGCCACTGAAAGAACATGTCTTCTCTAGCGGAAAATCTAGCGGGCAGATGCTGATAGACAGACAGAAGTTTGGGACGCGGATAAACCTTTCTTCCCATCTCCCTCGAAGAGTTTTCAGTTTCTTTTTTAAATTTTGCGATCTTACATAGAGCTTCTAATGGAGAAAGCATGCAGTTGATTACAACCGGTACAAGCGGAGAGGCTACAATCTAGATGAAAAAATAAATAAAAAATATAGAATGAAATGATTCTTCGATATCGCACTGAGTTTTCTAGAAAATTAACTTTGAATTTCATCCGAGGAGCCTGCTAACGTAGGGGTACGCTTCTCACTTATCGTGGGTTCTGGCTTACAGTGACGAGAAGCGTTCCCCTTGTCCCGGACACCAAACACAGTACTGCTGTGCAAGCGTACCCACTACTTAGGCTAAAATTCAGACAATTTTCTGGAAAACGAAGCGCGATATCAAAAAATTTAATTCTATATTTTCGATTAGAGAATACTGTCTACGCGCGTCTGACAGTGGTATTTATCAAACTTACAAAACTGAAAGAGGAATTACAGTTGTTACATTCCATGGGTCCACATCTTTTAACCAAGTTTAAAACCAGCAAAATGATGACTTAAACCCCCTCTAATTTCACATAAGCTACATCATACTTTAGTTTCATCAAAATCGCCCAACATGCAGTGCAAAAATTCGATTTGGCATGGAAGGGCCCATTTTCCTTCACTCCCCACCTAAAATAGCACACAGAATCTACAGAGAATATTGTCCTCGGATGAGGATGTATAGCAAACAACGGATCAGAAATTCGAGCAGACTCGAGGCAGCCCAGGTAGCCGTGGCGACTCGCGGTCGTCTCTTCTTGGCCCGATGATAACTACTAATGTACCGCCCACGAGCATCTTGTCGTATGAGAAGGCTCGCCTCGCGTGAGCGATAACACGGCCTCGTGGCGTGCGATCACGCAGCCTGCAGAGACAATCAGAGACGCGGCGAGTGGAAAAAGGGCGGGAACAGAGCGTAATCTCGCGGCGACATGCGTGGGCAGTCAACGGGCCCTTTGAGAGACTCGCACTGATCCAGTTGGAATTTTCTGCTGTATTCAGCTGCTGGACGTCCCCCTGTCCACGCGAGCTTCTTTCATCCGGTCTTACGCTGTCGAGCAGGAAAATTAAATGCCACAGTCGTGGAGAGGAACGTCTTGGTGTAACGTGATTGAACGTGGACTCTGAGGGAGAGATTTTGTGTGTGGACGTTTAGAGAGCTGGCGTTTCCCTTGGAAGACTTATATTTTTAATTAAGATTAGGAGGAATTTATAATGATTGCGATAGATTGGAAATTAGTTTTGTCGCTATATGAATTTCAGGGTATCGATTCTGTGTTTTATTTAGGGGGAGGGGGTGTGCTAAATACATTACTGGAGGAATTCACATTTTTGGATTCAATTTGGTCACGTCGGATTTGGTGACCTATTGCAAGTTCATTTTTCTGATTTCCAACATCTGTAAACTACTTAGTTAGTAGGGGCTTTTACAGATCGCTGGTAACTTTATTGGAGACCCAATATTTCCCCTTGGAATGCATCCTGATTCAGGTTACTTTAATTAGACTAATTGTGAGGTAAACCAACGAGCAACAGCTTTAACCATCGTAGCTTCTAATGTCGATAGCTCTGTGGATCGCAAACGAAATTCCTCACGCTCGTGTTAACAAAAGGAACGCCTCGAATTAGATTTTCGGCGTTGGGAATTGAACAATGATTTGGATTCCTGGATGCATAGCAATTTTTCGAATGTAAATGTTTATTATACAGTTTACTGGCGCTATTTTATTTTATTTTAATTAATACTACACTGCGAATCGCCTGTGTAATCAGTATTGCTTTCACACTACCTATCAATTTCAAAGAAAACATTTCTCCCGCGAAGTTCCTTAAGTAAACTATTAGTTCGTTTAATATTAGACAAAACATAAAAGTACTACAACGTTTATAAAAACTGCAAAAAGATTGCGTTGCATTGTATCTGGCACTTGAAATAGGAAATGGTAGGAACTGGAATTGAACTGAAATTAGATCAAGTCTGATTTGCTTTTGAAATAGTAATGCCTAAGAACTGAGGAAATGTAATGAATTTTACATGTTTCGGAACTGGAAGAGCGCAGCGGAACGAGGCAAAGTTTAGGAAGTTTCAGTGAACAAGCCGAGGGCTAAAATAACTCAGGCTTCGTGCAGTATAAATGGCACAGTATAAACACAGCGATACGATGTTTGCCAGCGTGAACAAGTTAGAAAGTATTAAAAAAAATGTGCAGAGATGAGGGATCGTGTGTAGATTAGAAGCGTGTAAATTACAATCGTAATGAGAAGCACGTCAGCAGAAACCATGAGATCACTTAACTCGAGCCGCCTGAAATTCACTGGAACATCCAAGAACGCTGCGTTCATTAATATCCCGGCAAGCATGATGTAATTAGTAACGAGAGTACATCATAATTAGCGGAATGATACCGGCTGAAACGTACTCGTAATTGATCGATATCTCTCCAACCGACGAAAACGCAACTCGTACAAGCAGCCAGCGACCCACAGTCATTAATCTACTCCTCTATCAAGATGACCTGGTAGCCGAGCTGTTTGATCAATTCTAGCTGAATTATCATCTCCGTTCCTTTCGAATGACCCGTCCACTTTCAGAGAACGTACGGCCAATGAAAGTGCGACTTCGGAACACCGATAACCGCCACTTTCTGTGATCGAGTGCGAGCAGAACTCTGACGATCTAATCAATGTTGTGGTCCAGTTCGATGTGCAGTGGGAAACAGTTGGTATGAACCGTGGCTGTCCATTCCTTGTCGATATACATGGTCAGTTTTCGCGTTGACATTGTATCGTTGTACAACGTGGAGAATTATTGAGAGAGCAACAAGTTTAGGATTATGCATATGTCTCTGAAGTATGCAGGCCCTGAACGGCTGGAATCCCGACTGCGCATAAATTAGTGGATATCGAGTTTGTAGTTTGAACGGTGGGGGATTTGGAATGTGGTTTCGGTAACGCGGATTTTTATAGGCATTAAGCTTATAATTTGAGCTGGTGTGTGAAAATGTGCTGGTATGCACGCGGTGTTTTAAAATTATAGGTGAAAATGGGGTAATTAATTTCTTTAGATATTCTTCAGATCACATTAAGTATCACTGCTAATTACGATGGAGCTTATTTTTCAACTACCTATGAAAATATGATCTTCTTACCATCTCACTTTGTTCCTTTTTATAAAATGTAAAATCGAGCAGAATATTAGTACAATTGATCTATATTTAGGGGTAGCTCACTGAGGGTGAAATTTCCAATGTCACATGATAATTATATGGAAAGGCACGGAGCACTAGAAATTTTTTCAAATGCATTCATTTTTTCATTAAGAAAGATATAAACTGAGAAAAGGTATCATTGTGCCCCATCTGACGTATAATTAAGTAAAATAGTTAGTAGATTATACCCTGAGAGCGGGAACAATAAATTTAACAAATTATCAAATATAAAACTAAATGTAAACGTATAAATTAAAATATGGCCATAATATGTTGAATTTTTATGATTTCTATAAGTTTTTAATCGCTTGAGCTACCCCTAAACATAAGAATGTATTGTCTAAAGTTTTTATACAGTGTTTGTATATCTAAAGGAACAAATCAGGGTGGTAAGACTTATAAAAAATATTTATCTTTTGTTTTAGTTCTAAGCTCCACCATACTGCTAATTTGTAACGATATCCTACGTAATTGAATCAACGGACACAGGATCAAACAAGAATCAATCCTAAATCAGTGAATCCAATAGAGCCATCAGTTTCGTACAATTCCACTGGACAAAAGTCAAACTTCATTTCCTCGTAATACCCCATTCGCAGGATTACGCCTAATACTACCAATCACAGCAAAACGACACAGGATTACTAAGCCCCACGTTCATTACCTCACTTTCACAGCGCTTCCCCGAATCTCTTGCTTGCTCCCTCCGGAACTCGCAAACCACTGTGCCTCACAGCCACAGACAGCCACAAAGACAGTCCATTCCATCCCTCAAGACAGTTATTAACGATCCCTATGCTGAAACGTCATCTTTATCTTGCTCGCTGAGCATCGTTATCGCGATACGTCAACGTAATTCCATCGGCCGCGACGATTGAGCATCAGCTGCATTCATTGTCGCCAAACGGAGAGGTAAGGGGGACAGCTTTGCCAGGATCTGTTTGAACCTGTTTGTCCCCCGCCTTTATCTATTCGCCGCACCACTCGCACCCCTCTCGCTCTTGAAATCAAGGATCAGAACAGACCGATGTGTAGTCACAGAAGCGTTCAACGGCAAATGACAGATGCCCCGCGTAAGCTTCATCGAGAAGCTCTTGGAAAGAGGGTTTATGGGGTCAGACGAGAACTGTCAGTCGATCGTTACCACAGGATTACAGCATTATGGCCAAAGGCCGCCACCAACACCCCCATTGGCTCTATTGCTCCCAGCATCCCTCTCTCAGATTCATTCGATCTCCACGCCTGCCGGGGCCGGGACGCGGAGAGGAATTCCATTCCGACAGGTAGATACGAGAGATTAGCTCCATTGACCAACAATGCCGCATTGTGTGACCTGTGTGCCCGCATTGGTTCAGGACGCCCGCTTCCGGCGTTCCGTCCTGTTCCCCGACTTCTCCTTTAGCTGGGCGATCAACGCGGATTAATGGAAATCGAAGACCACAGTGATGGTTTTTCGGGGCGATTGGTACTCCAGTCAGCGACTGGGATTTGGAATTGTTGATAGTGATTTCTCTGATGTTTTATGAGGCTTAAGTGCAACGTATTGTATGAGACGAGTGGGGGTATTTCTTGGTATTTAAACTTTGTTATCGCTGTGTATACAGGGTGTTAAGATAAAGGATACAAGACTTTAGGAGCTTATAGTACTCACCGAGAGATTTAAAGAATGCTTAATCAACATAAATTATAAATATGAAAAAATTTGAAACGTTGAAAAGAGTATGTAGGAATCAATCGTGCATATTATTAGATTAGACACGGATAGAGTTCAATCGTAATTAGGAATATCTCGGCAATAATTATGAAATTGCGTAAATCACATCGAAATCGCAGTCGAACATCCAAGAACGGTACTTTCATTGATTCCGCGATATTTGATAAGAGTAGTTGCACTGTGCTATATCAGACCAGATAATTAATATTTGACAAACAAAAATTTGTTTACAATGTACATACCGCACAAACAATTTTTCAATATAAAAACAAGTGTAATAAAAAAAGGCAACCGTTTTCGATTAAAATAAGAAAAGAACGAACTTCGTACGATCGATAGTTTCGAAGATAAAAATTGAAAACTTTACAGGCGTGTATTTTAAAAACAAATTCGATACCAGCAAATTTTTGAGTTAAGCCCCCCCCCCCCTCTAATTTCGCATGCACTACATCATATTTCAATTTCATCAAAATCCCCGGACAGTGAGTGCAAAAATGATTGATCTAACATGGAGTGATCCAAAATCATTTCGATCCCTCTACATACAAAGCATAAAAATAGAGACGTGCAACTGGTTCTTAAATAGATCTTAATAGAAAACTAATCTGCGAGCGTTTGGACCCGTCTCTTCTTGGTCCCGTCGGGTGACTGGCAGATCGCTTTGCAAATTCTTCGATCCCTTGAGGCGGCGTGTCAAAGGATGACCGGAATAATCCCGTTTTCTCGACAGATCCGTGGATCCAGGATCCTATGACGAGGCCGACAAGCAGTATATAATTCAGCGCTTCGTGTCTGATTGGCCATTGTGTCCACAGATCGAATTAACCTTCGCTCCTGTCGTTAAGGGCACGGCGCAAGGTCATTTCCTCCGAGACCCTTGAACTCCCACGACAAAAGGGGCTGTCGGGACGAAGGATCAAGCCTCGTTCTTTCAGATGAAATCTTGTAAAGTCCCTTGCCTGTTTGAAGGCCGCTGTTGGTTTACCAGGTTTTCTTCGCGTTGCAACTTCGATAATTTAAAGTTTAGGTATTTAAAAATTTGCAATCATACTATACTAGCTTAAAATATCCAGTGTTGCCCGGGTAAAACTTCGATTATCGCGGGGTGGCAAGAGAATAAAATAAGGGGGAAGGAGTGGGATGTACAAATTTCATGGTAGCCTATATTTTCCACAGAGTTCTAGAGAATAATTATGTGAAGATTTGTCCAGATCGGGTAAAAAAATCGAGAAAAAAGTATCCTATATAATATTCCTGGTCATAGACTACGTATATGCAAAATTTCAGAAATATCCGTTGCGTAGTTGCGACGTGATTGAGTAACCAACATCCAAACACACTATCGGATTTATTATATTAGTAGGATAAAACGGAAACAGGTGATCTTGAAATTCTGCTTCATGTCTTCATAAACATAGAATGAAAGAATATAATAGTATGTGAGGCTCCGGATGAAATAATGAAACCCTTTTAGAAAGCATTTCTAGATTTGCTGAAAGTAGAGGGAATATATCAGGTGATAACGATAAATGGAATATTCAGTACGAAAAAATATAACGAATGTGGGAAAACATGGCCCAAGTCATCACAGATTGCTACAGTCCAATAAATAATAATCGAAGCAGGAACATATTTTTCTTGAAGCAATACAGAGATAATACAATTTCAGTTATGAGTAAATATATTCTCACAATTACCAGTCATACTAAAGCGAACAAATTTGTAAACGAACTATCCCTGGGCACTGTTTTTGTATTACAATATCTACAGGTTTCGTAAAAGAATGTAACACAGTTTATGTAATTTTGAAATATTCTCAACACATACACCTAATTAATCTCTGCAAACTTTCGACGCACGAAACTCCTCCAAACTCCACGCACTAAACTTCCTTTCTAAATGTACTTCCAAAGATACATCAGTTTACAAGTGAAAATGTAACACCTTGCAGTTTTCCTTTACATCGAAATCCACAAATAGAAGAAAGTACGGTTAACACAGATTCCACTACCAGCACCGTCTCCCTCTCTCCGTGTATGGAGCAGAGAGCTTGAGAAATGGCCGAATACAAGAAAGGACCGGAGATTTTCGATAGAAGATCAATGGAATATTGGGCATGACTCGTCGAAAGAATTCGCAGCGTGCTAGTATCGTGACACTGGGTCGACTCGAGGTTGCTCTTTTCATATCGGATTCCTTTGGCGAACAAGCTTCAGAGGAAAGCGGCTCCTGGCTCGTTTTTCACGTTTGACGCGATTGAAAAGCCCTCCCTCGACGTCCCGTGGAAAGTTTGCCCGCTTCCCTGGACGGTAAACCCTTTATCGTCGTCGTGTCACCCTGCATTATCAAGTTAGAGTACCCAGGGACCGTGAGCACCCACGTGCACAGATATGCACGGCGTTTCGGTTTCTTGCCGCTGATGAATCCCAAGAACTTGTCACAGGTGTCGTGGTTATCAGTTTGCCTGGGACATTGACAGAGTACGGAGGAATCTACTGGCTGGAAATGTATTTGCTGCGGCCACGAAGGTATTGTGATTTATTCCTCTTTTTTGTAGACGTCTATTAAATTGCAGACTTTTGTTTCTCTCTTAATCTTAGTGAATTTGAAAGTCACTTACAGTATCGGGCGGTGACTATCTTCTTATTTGTATTCAGACTTGATCGAAAGAGAATATGAAGGAGTACCTTATTTGTTATTACGTATGGTCTTTTCAATGGTAGTAGAAAAATTTAGAAATACTCGAATACGCAACAATAGTAAAGCTTGCTCCACGTAAAGTACCCACCATGTAAATAATTAGAGATTACTCCAGTATCTCTTTATAGATCCATGAAACGAGAGATTTATTTCACAGCGAAAGGTTCCCTCGTTAAATCGAGCAATTTCATTTTGCAATAGTGCGTATCATAGTAATTAGGTAATGAAGTCTAAGTCCTATCTTTTTCCAGTTCCGAGGCATTACTTCAATAACAAGTGGATGATGAATACTTGCTTTCAGGACATACTGCACAGTACGTAATTATCGACAAAACGGTTAAATGCGTGTAGAGTTACTTGGAAGAGGAATCCATGGATGGCGCAGTTCCACGAATTTTTCAATCGCGTTTCTAGAAACGGCGCGAGTATTAGCATTACAACGACGTGGAGAAATGAGAAACTGGAGTACGGTGTCGTTTTTACGTTCCCATCAAATCAACTTAGAAATTTCCATGACAATGCCGTGCAGCAGCGTTCCTGTCTTCAGCGTAGATGACTCGTGTTATCGAGTTTGATCCCTTTGTGTAGCGTGTAGAGGAAGCGTTGCCCGGTCACCTGTGCGCTCTCGATTTAGTCTCACGGGCATGGAATTATCTTTGTCGAACGGAGCTGGGTAATAAGTCAAATGACGAGGCAGACGAATCATTAATAAAGAAGACTCTTTTAATCTGCTCCTCTTTAAGGATTTCTGTCTCTTCTTTGAAATATAGTATTAATAATAACTCGCTTATATAATAAGAGCAGACGCATACCTAACAGTGGAAGACATAAAATAGATTCTATAGTATATTCTTGAGGATGATTTTATTCGATTACCATCAGCCAAGCGCCTTGAAAGAGAAGAGGATTATATCCAAAAATAGACTGGCAATAGGTATTGCGACAGGTAGTGTGTTCTATTCTAGTTGGTTTATATTTAATCGGGTAATTTACTGTGATTACTTATTATAAAAAATAGCGTAGAGAACTTTACCTAGTGTCTTCTCTTTGAATTACAGCTGTAACGAATATGCAAATAATCTATGTATTCGAATACCAGAGAATTAGAATTTGAGATTCGAATATTCGAATACCAGAGAATTAGAATTTGAGATTCGAATATTCGAATACCAGAGACTTAGAATTTAAGATTCGAATATTCGAATACCGGAGAATTCGTATACCAGAGACTTCGAATTTGAGATTCGAATATTCGAATCCCAGAGAATCAGAATTGGCAATTCGAATATTCGAAAAAATTATTCGTATTCGAAATTATTCGAATTACTCAAATATTCGAATAATTTCAGCTCTACTTTAAATGCCAATATAAATAGGTGAAGAACTTGAAGTTTCATACATAAGCAATGCCACAAATCCAAGCACTAAATCCAACAATACTTACTATCAAGACATGTATGAAAGAAATATTAAGAGATAAGGATGGCAGTGAATCGGAGAAAGGACAAACAGCCTCCGTAAAACGAGGAACGCTATAAATATTTTCTATGACTGTAAGGCTTGTTATCCACAGTAAATCCGTACTGAAAACGTGCTAGAAGACACCCTCCCGATTCAAGTATACCATACAAGTATTACAGAAGAATATCCACTATTGAAAAGGTTCTTCCAGAGGCGGTCGAAAGGATACAGCCTCGTGAACGACATTAGTAGAATCCTCATAAAATCTGCAACAAAAGGACTGCAAGAATGCTCAAGCAGAATGCGTATCCTTTTCTCGATAACATAATACTTTCTCGACGGTAAAATATCCATCAAAGGACCCGCGTACAATCTTTTCTCGCCTCTTCTGTTCATTGCCCTGAATCAACAATGGTTAGAAACGTACGTTACAGATGAAGGAGTATCGTGAGTGTCGGGGGAAACAATTCTGTGGAAGCGCAATAAGGAATGCTTTGTCATAATTATTGTTATTAAAGAACTGCAGCTCCGGGGTCAGTGCACGATTTATTACGTTGCCGAAATAATGTAGGAATTTTTTGATTTTATCTATCCGAGATGCAAGCAAAATTCAAGCATGCACGCGGAATTTCTCCTCGTAAAAAGGATTCCAATTTTAATAAGCTGCTTTGCAATTCTGCGTTCATATGGGTAAAGAGGTTTTAATGTTATTATAAGAAATATGCAGACAGGAATTACTACAGAATTAGTATTTCATAAGAAAATTTAAATGTTACTAATTCTGTAGCATTAGAAGATTGATTTAATATATCAAATTCATAAAATCAGCAAGTAAACTACAAAGTCTCAACTATTTAAAAAGATATTCCCAGAGGCTCAGAATCTCTGCCTCTAGCCCACTAAGTTCTATTCTGATTCTATATTCCCAAAACGTTATCAAATTCCGAAGTTATAAAAATTACATAATTCAGTGCGACATCAGAAGAAAGATAATACAACGGACGTTTATTTAACTTTCTACGTACATTTCTCATCCTGACACACTAAAACGCACACTCGCGCACAGCTTATTCACAAGAACGTTGATGGAGGAAGGGAATTGCAGGCTGCAACAAACGTCCAGCGATTCTTTCGACGCGAGGGACACCGAGTATCGAGGAACGCTCGACTTTCCGCGAATTTCAATCAGCGGCTGCCAGCCAGGCCCGTAGTTTTCGACGAACGCCGAACGGCTGGCCATAAAATCCAGAGGCGGATCGCTTCGTGCTTTCCCCAGACGATTTCCTCCAGAGAAAGCCGCGGAACGAACGATATCTGCCCCACCCGTAATCAGTTTATACGGCCAGGCAAAAACCGAGACAACATGCCAGCAAGGGGATGGGTAGAGTCATTCATGGCAGTGTTCACTCACGCTGGTGGATTCACGAAGGGACCGCATCAAATTTTACACACTGATTTTAACGTAACTCTGCAAGTAGATACAGAAACAAATATCATTTCACCCAAGCTTGATCTTTTGTGTGGATAGTAGTTTACGAGACGTTTAACGGTAAGGGTGGTGTTTTACTCTCTACTACGTTAAGAATGTATCGGACCTGTCTTCAAAGTGGTACCAAGTTGATGGAAACTTGTGAGATTGATTTTTTTAATCTTCCTGATGTGTTCCAAAAATTTTAAACGAATTCACTAAGCGGTTGCTGAGTTGTAACGATTTGAATTTTCACTGATTACCTGCAAAGTTTTATTAAAATCGGTGTGCAAGACTTCCTGTAGCCCCCTTGCTATAGATCCCGCAGAAAAGTAGGTAAAGCCGAAGAGGTCCCCGTGTCGGGGAGGAGGAGGGGGAAGCTACCCCTCCACCCATGCCATTAACGGAATCCCCATAAAATCTAGCGGTCGGGAAGGCTGAGAAGAGGGTGCAGCAGACTGTGCGGCGGCCACTCGTGCACCGAGAAGGAGAACACTTCTCTGGCTCGTGAGGCCGGCAACTAGAGGCTGCTTTATTTACTGCAGTTTATTTACCCAGTCCTAACGCCAGCCAGTGCAAGTTCAACGGGTCGAATATATATTGGACGACTGTTGACTCCGCTATTCCCGTGGAGAACTTCGGTTTCCCGTGTTTGTCTCGTCGCCGCCCGGGTTCGTCAAGCGAAATTCTTCGGTCGAGGGGGCGGTGCCTCTGGCTACGGTAATGGCACCCCCTTCCGGAACGGGGGATGTCGTTTCTGGATGGCCTCGCGCGTGGGCGAGAGTTGTCGGTTTTTTAGTCGTTTGCTCGAGGATTGGGAAATCGATTGACGACTATCGACGTAGGAGTTGGGGTTATTGTTTGTGTAGTTAGATACATATTTTGGGTACTTGGAAAGAATTGGTTAATCTTATCAGTTTTTATGACAATTTTATGTTTCGGGGTTTTGGATTGATTTATTTGTTGTAAAAGGAAGGTTTAGTTTGCTGGGGAAGTGAGTGTGTGTATCTGAACTCGTGGTTGGATGATTTTGTGGGAAATCGATTATATTTTGCAATCGACGAAGGGGATTGCGATGAAACTGAGAAATGATGTAGTTCATGTGAAATTATGGGGGGTTTAAGTCATCATTTTCCTGCTTCCAAGTTTGATTGAAAAATACTGGGCGTTGAAGTTTGCAATCTCTACCCTTTGCAATGAAAACAAGATACATGAGTTATTACTGCCTGCATTTTTTAAAGCAAATTCGAAATTTCTAAAACGATGACTTAACTCCACCATCGCCCTAATTTTTCATGAAAAACTTCAAATTTCGATTCGAGTAAAATCCCCGATATTGAAACTGCGATCTATTTAACAACTCAAAAGAAATTCCATCCTTCCATCATCCCCTGCATACAGCTTCCGCAATTAATTTCAACGACAAAACGCTTCGGTTATTCCACGTTCGCGCGGAACCAGTTTCCCAGAAGAAAAAGCTACGATTGATAACAAGCAGCAAAATACGGAACACCAGTCAGGCAACAAAATAATCTCTCAAACGTCGTCGGAGCCTCGACAGCTCGTAATGGAACGACCAAACGAAAACCTCAAGTTCCCCCTCCCTGAAAAAAAAAAACAAGTAACAGGAAGGAAGAACCGGAGAGGTGCTGAATAAAATGTCAGAAAACAGTGTCCCCGGGTTGTCACGGTGCAACAAACCCATTCGTTAGAACTTTCGTTCGTCGCAGTTTCCCACTCTGCTGCATGATTCCCCGGGTGCTCCCTCGTCGAAACGAAAATTCATAAATCGGTCAACAGGCGACGGTTCGGGAGCTCGCTCGGCCCCCCTGTCATCGTCTCTGCTCGGTGTTCTGCCCACAGAGCCACCCAACCGCGCCCTTCTTCAAATCCTCGTTAAAAAGTTAAAGTGGACTCCTGGGAGGGATTCACGAGTGGTCACAATGGAACACCTCGTTCGTCGTTTCTGTTGTCCGTCCGAGTACGTGAGGGTCCACGAAATGTGCAACGACGATTCGAATCGTGACTTCTTCGGTCGTTCACCTACCTATCGAGGCGTTTCCTGCATGGTCTAAAACTCACTTTTTATAACTACTTTTGTCTTCGCTCTTCCTCCATTTTCGTTTGGGTGTAACATGAATAATAATAATAATAATAAAACGTTTTTATTACACGAAGAAAAAAGAAATAGCGAAGTGTAGCATAGGTGTTATTAGGGCAGAGCTGAAATATTTATTATTATAATATTTCTGGTAATCTTCGTGTAGATTATTTTAGATCCATCAATAGGAGATTTAGGTGGATTCTGATTGAAGTAACTGTATGAAACATTGATATTGAGGATCGGGTTTAATTCGAACGTATAATAATAAGATGGTAAGTAATCAGATTGGGATTCCTGAATAATATAGTTTGAGAGGGGATACCATTTTAGCCGCCGCATTTGCTAGATATAAAGCTACTCGATATTTATTGGGTTACTTTAAGACAAAGTATAATGGCATTCCGTTATTTCGGTGGAGAAAGTAAACCTATGTATTGGAGAATTGTTTGAACATGAGAAGTGGACCATAATTTTGTAACGATGGATATAACAAAAAGAGAATATTGTATGTTAGATAATGGAAGAATGTTTGATCAAAGCATGTGTCTCACTGAGAATATTTATTTTTAGAAGTCTTTGGCAGATATGTGGACTCATTTAGTAACAGTGCAATTACAACTTGCTGACACATAGTAGTGAAAAAAGTGGGGCACACACTAATATATCATTTAAGATTTTCTTCGCGATTTGTTTCGTGATACATGGCGTATGTTTAATCACTCACATTAATATTCACAGAGGACATCAATTATTATTACAAATAGTATTTTTCTACTAAGGGAATTAATTGAAGACTACGGAAACCAATTGATTAACAATTTCACCATTCTAACGCCAACATAAACCATTTTCACCTAACTCGAAATAATTTTAAATTTAACACTCGTTTATATTTATACAGTTCCGAATTGTATACATAGTCCACAGTTGCGTGTACGTAGATTTGCAGAAATAGTGGTCACGTCGCATTTTTCCACCTAATTTTACGGGGACCTCCTGTTTTTCAGGGAAACATAGGTCGTAGCGAAAAGCGAGGGAAATTCGTATTTCCAACGGGGTCGATAGAATTTTCGGTGACCCGAATTACGGACTGATGCTCGTTAACGGCGAATTAAGGGTAATTTTCGAGGGCAACACTTTCTACGTGCCATCGGCTGGAAAATCGTTTATATGGACTGAACGAAATCGCTGTCCGCGATGTCGTATTTCATCGGTCAGAACAAACGAAATTGGTTAACGAGCGCTTAAACAATTACAGCGGAAATTCTTTCCCATTAATTCTGTTAATTTCGTAGCACGTCCCTTGATCGAGCTCACTTCCTTAGAATCAACGATCGACTTTCCAATGCTTCCTTTTATAATCAGCTCTAATAAAATCGATCCTAATAAAAAGTTATATCTGCATACGTCACGCTGATTGAACCTGCATTGTATGGCAGGGCTAAATATTATCCAGGAAATTAAAGATTGGGTGGATGAATATAAACGTGAGGCAATTATTTTCTGCAACGTGTAAACTCCAATGAACAATTCGATGAAATATCCGGAATGGTTAAATGTGTATGAAATATCACTACTGAAATTATGGAAAACAGTGCAAGATTGGTAAATAGTTATAAACAATACAAAATAATATTAACTAACCTTAAAAAGTTTTACCAATATACTTCTGAAACAAGTATTGAGTGTAACGATTGGAGTATCTTAGGAAATAATATAAATCTCACACACATTTCTTCAAACAAGAAGATATTAATCAGAAAACTGATTAAAAACGTAGTAAGCATATGAATTGAATTTTTCAAAAAAGAAGAGAGATGATAACAACCCTCTAATAAAATCTGCCTTAATAAATTTTGCCAACCGAGTGATTAAAATTCCGTCAAATATTAGAATTAAAATTCGTCAGAAAATCGAATTGTGATAAAAAAAATTTCACAGAAAAATCACATACACCTACGTTTTATATTTTTCAGAGAACAACATTTCCTCTATGTCCGTGGAAAATATACACAAAAGTGGAAACCAATACATGAGTCAAACTTATGCGATCTGGAACCAGTGAAGTCGATATAATTCATCGGGAACCGAACGGCTTCATTTTGATTGGGCAAAATTACTGCTACGTTCCTGCCGTTACGTGGCTTATATTCGTGCCGCAGAAATACCATAGTCGTGTGTAACGAGCGATACCCGTCGTACGAAGCGTACACCGATAATTGAATATTGATCGGTGTTACACAGACGTTACTATTCCTCGAGAAACGCGGATCGTCTTTACCCTGATGAAATTACATAAGCCGCCAACGTTTCAGGTGGAACTGTTGAAATGTTCATGTGATTGAGTCATGTGTCTCATAACACATTGCTCCGTACCTATACTACATTGCTCAACGTAATTACGTGTAGAATTACGTTTGTGGGGGATTCAGAATTTGAATTACACATCATCAGGAGTGGAAGAATACTGTGCATTTAATGCACCGTTGTGTTATTAAATAACTCTGGTAGAAAAAATCCCACAAACACCTTCGCGACAATGGAACAACTTTTTACTTCAAACTATATCGCAAAGGAGGTTCTTTTGTTTTAGATGGAAGAAAGTATTCCAAATATTGTCCAACGATGTGAATAATGAAACTTGGGAATCTTAAGAGAAGATGGTGATAAATTCGTGCTTTTCACTAAGCTTTTATTTATTTAAGAAATTTTTAGTGCAACAATTCTCGATACGAGGGACGTGTGCAGAAGTGCAAGGGGTGTGAGTGCGTGTATGGCCAGACGCACTGATCACTTATGTTGAGAACCGTATGTATCATAATTCTGTGTTTCTTTAAGGGGTTAGACTACCTTGGCCAGATCAAGGAATATCGCATCTTTAGGAATTTATTTCTAAGTGACAAAAACACCTTTATCGATAAAAATTTTTCAATGAACGCTGTAATTTGAGTAAAACTCAATGGATTTTTATACAATTTTGCACAGATGTTCTTAAATGCATTCTCTATTATACGACCGTCAATTTTTTCGATTGGTTGAAAAATAACAAAATAGTTACACTTTGAAGCAAAAAGCTGATTTTCGTGTGTAAGAAAATGGACTTTATTTACGCATAAGTCAGGTAAAAATTAAAATATGGAGAAAATTGACGGTTGGACGATAGAGAATACATTTAAGACCATCTGTGGAAAATTGTATAAAAATCCACAGAGTTTTACTCAAATTACAGCGCACACCGTTTCGGAAAACGTGGTTTCGAGAAAAACGCATTTAAAGTTTTCGGAATATTTTGATATTTAAATAAAAAATGCATTTATTATTCAAAGATGTCTCTATCTTCATTGAAAAATTTTTATCGATAAAAGTATTTTTGTCACGTAGAAGTAAATTCCCAAAGATGGGATATTTCTTGACCTACCCAAGGTGATCTAACATCCTTAAGGTGGCATGCAGCAAAGACAAATTTTAGATACGTAATACTAAATATTATATTCATAAAACACTATTATCAATAACAGAGTCCAGAAGCACATTTTAATAAAGTAATCGTTTAGAGTGATCGTTACAAAACTATACAAGATACAATCCACTGTTTCATCCAAATGTGAACCATACACTTTTTAGGCGCAGAATATTTAATGAATGAATCTAAAATTCAAGCTGCAAGTTTGCTTTCCCACGAGGTCTCGTAGGAGGCCGCGAAAGATCTATATTTTCACGCCCCTCCTGGGAGTACATTCGCCGCGAGTGCATATTATTATTTTTGGCACGGAAACAACGCGTCCGAGGTGGGGTGCAAACCAAGCTTCATTGTCGGAAATTCGCGAGATCGACGAGCGCCGGGAGTCGAGTAGAAGGCGGACGGGACGCGTGAAAACGAAGATTTACGACTTTATTTTTACAGAGAAGGGGCAGAGACGGAGACGTCACGGAAGACTTTGCGAATCGACGACTCGGGTTTTCAGCTAACTGAACGCGAAAGCTCCTTTCCTGCGCTCCGTGTTCTCCTTGTAGACCCGATCTCTCTGCAGTGCTTTCTTCTCCATTCCGCTTCGAAGTTTACCCCGACTTGTCAGGTAAAGCTTCCCTTCTCTGCTACTTTCACGTCAGATTCCATCGTTTAATTTCGCCCGCAGGATTAATCATACAACAAGTTTCAGTGAATCGTTACAGGATCTAAACAGTTTCACAGCTACTGCTGTAAATGGATGGCTGTACTCTGATTCTGCGAGTATATCAATGTACACTGAAATTATCTCGCACTTATTGTAGATTCAAGTGTTGTGTCGAGTGTTCGTTATGGTATTTATGTGCATGTTTTCTTGTAATAATATCTATGGCATCTCTGCGTGCCTTAATTTTGCCTATGAGAATCAGTCAAGTTAGAAAAGTATCACAATTTATTCAGTATTCAAGAAAGGAACATCTCAGAAAAGAGGAAAGAGAATTCCTTATCAAGAGGGGAAACCAAGAAAAATGGTATTCAAGGACCACCATTTAACTTAATTTAATGTCAGTAGAGTGGGACATTATTCATTGGAAAATGCCAGAACAACGATTACGATAGTAGAATCTCACTTCTTCTCCTGTGTATTAATAATTTCTCATTCACAGAAGAGCAGTGGCTGACAAAACACCACTCCGGTATATCCATTAATTTCATCAATTAATATTCCATGGGAAACGATTAAACTTGCGGGTGAAATTTTGTGAATTATTATCTGCTGACACTTCGCGAATTGATCGTTTACTTCCTGGCCTATTGTTTGATTTACTGATAATTTATTTCTCAAGCTCATGTAATAGCAATTGAACAGTAAGTTCGATAAATTGTGCGTCGAGGTAGACTTCATTCCGATACATAAAGCCTAGCTGTGGTGGAATTTAGATCTACCAAAATGTACAATTAGTCGACACGCTATCAATAGCAAATGGAGTCGTTGACTGAAATAAATTTCATCGATTACATCCCGAATGGTGAATCAGAGGCGATTCAGGTGTCTTGGCATTCCAGTGTCGACAGGACAATGACTAATCAGCTTGGTCGCCCCTTGCTTGTACGAGATGGGACAGATATACATATAGATATTTAACAGCGTGCCACTCGTCTACTTTATGTAAGGACTGCATTCAAGATATTACATATACACTTCAATTCCATTCTCACATAATTGGTTGTGCTTTAAAAGTGAATCCATTGAAATAGCAGGTCTGTATTATATATGCATTTAAAGATTCTGCTGAGAATATTTCAGAATTTAAATTTAAACTTGATTCATTGGCTTATAACATTCATTTGTAGTTTCCAATTGTATTGGTTTAATCCACAATTCAACTGTCTTTAGTTCTGTATAATAATTAGTTTTGTGTCATCATTTTACGCTGCCATAGTCTAACACTCTTCACTTAAACAGGAAACTACCCTCAAAGTTTTATTTGATATTATGCATAAAATAATAATCATCGACTATAAGCCACCAGCTTTCAGTTTGCCTATGTTAATAAAAGAATTACCTTCGCTTTAATAAAATGTTAGGTAATTCAGAAAATCTGTACATACGACTCTACGAACATTATTAAAAAACCATGAAACAAAATAAATATATTCTTCCACGAAATAGATACTTTCAAAAAGATCTGATATTTAAATAGAAATAACAGTATTTTGTTAATAAAGAATTTGAAAGCAACTATGCTAACATCCAAATTTGATTGTTTCAACAAACTAGTCGGGCGAAACTAAAAGCGCAATTCAAGGAAAAATATACATAGTAGAATAAACAAGGCAAGCAACGCGCCAACGAATAGATCCGTCGAAGAAGTCGAATTAATGATTTTATGGACGACCGTTCCCGTTTCTCTGGGAACGCTTTTACGCGAGGACTGATTCACCGAACAGTCGTTTGTCCGCGGCGATACAATCGAAAAACGGACGCGAAACGCACATCACGTCTCGATGGTGGATTTTCTGTTCACCGTGCAATTAAGCTGCACGTCGGGGAAACGGAATCCTTCGGCGAAGGGAAGCAGATTTAATGCGCAACGAGTCAAAAGGATTGAACCGTGATTGTCCCACGGGAGAAACGTGGCGAACATTTCGACACGGGAATCGGTGAAAGATGCAACTCGCCCCCCGTCTTTCCTGTACTTTGTCCACGATGGAAACGGCGAACCTTTAAAATTAAACAGAATGCCCCTCCCACGCCCACCCATCCCCTGGTAACTTGCGTCGGTTGGAAAATTTTAGCGGTCGTTTCAATCCGTAAGCTCGCGTTCAATATTACTCAAGGGTGAAAGTGGCGTTTCGGCCTGGAGGCGACAGAGGGAAACCTCTGTTCGCGTTTCTTCGGTCCACAAAGGCGGGGAAAAAGCAATTTTTGAGAGTCGCGCGGAGAAGGTCGATGAATTTGTGGAATACTTGATAGAGGGAACTAACTTGTTGGTGAAAGGAATGCATTTTGAACTGAAATTTACCGCGTCGAGGATAAACATATGGAAAATGGTTTCTATAAATGCTTTTCAGCATTCTAAATTTTTGGGACATACTGCGCCCCTCTTGCTGTGTTAATGGATTTTATTATTTCAATGCTATAGTTTATTATTAATTCTTAGTTTATTGTATACATAAAGAGAAATTCTTTTTACATACTCCATAGATCCTTTATATTACACTTTCCACAGTCGTCACATTTCACTACATTTCGCAGACACACATTTTACATAATATCCATTTTTCACATTAGAAACATGTACCATACATTTTCTACACATCTTATACCATTCCTGAATCATTTCCAAGGGATTGGAACCAATTTTTTATTTGCTCCGCTTCCGCTCCAAGCCAGCTACTTTTTTTTAAAGAAAAATTCTTTTAATACTTTGAAAACAGCAATCCTTCATTTGGAACAAAACAGATCTCTCTAACTTTCCATTTGCATATAGAAAATAATTCATAAAGAATGCTTAATTTTCGGGCAAAGAAAGTACTATGCCTCCTTAACACCGGGTTACGCGGCCCAACGATATAATATTTTTTCAGTGACGAAAAATTACGAATTGGTATTTATTAAAAACATTTCATTCATCTGCTCTTATAGAATGAAAGAAAATTCAAATAATAAAGGAAAATTGGAGCAGTGGGGCAGTAAAAACTTTCCGTGCTCCGGCTTCGCTCTTGCTCAGGGCAAAACTCCATTGCTCCACTGCTCAGCGCTCCTGCTCCGAGCTCCGCTCCAACCCTCTGATCATTTCTACGCTATTTCCACATTCTCTCCACACCATTTTGACACGATTCCTATAGCATGCCTACACTATTCCCATCACACAGTTTCAGTTTCCTACACAGTTTCTATATTATTCCACACTGTTCTTACTCCATTCTCACAATATTTATACACATTATTCCCATACCATTCCTAAACTATTATATCTCGTCCCAGCACCACTTACATTATTCCCTAATACATACCATCCGCTAATGATGTCAAAACTTAATCGACTTCAATTGCCTCACGTCGTATTATGTTGCAAACTGTTTTTTGGCGTCTGTTTGCTGTAAGAAATGTGGGAGAATGGTGTGGGAAAGGTGCAGATATATTATAGAAACAGTGTAGGAGTAGTTCAGGAGCAATGTGAGAATGCTATAGGAATAATGAAGGAATAATATATCCAAGACATCCGTCCATTCCCCTTCCGCTTTCCACTTCTGTTGTCCAACCTCGTCACTCTTCATAACAAGAATGTATAAGTACAGATGTACGTACTTACACGACAATGCCAATAATTAAGTAGAGTAATCAAATGAAACACATCTCTAAACAGTCCTTCATTCCATCCCGCAATCTCACCTTCGCGAACTCTAATTATATATTATTCAACAACAATTATCATCCAAACCTGAACCAATCCATCGCTCTATCTCGATACATACAGACGCCCGTGCCGAAGGAGGGCACGAAGCGCGGGCCAGACAAAAAAGCTCGAACGCCTTCCGAGATTCGACTCAATTAAGCAAGGCCCCGGCCCTTGACAAAGTACGACATCATTGTTCCTTTATGGGCGGCCCTAAATAAGCGAGTCTGCCAGCATATTGAGCAGCCGGCCGACGGAATGATGAAGACGACTGCGGTAAAAACGGGCGAGTCGCGATTCCGTGATTCGGCCGGCCGGGAAAAAGGAAGGGAAGGAAGTACGACCTGGACGAACGAGAGTGACTGTCACGATCGGCAAAGAAGGGACGGAAGAAAGCACGAAAGAAAGAACACAAGGAGGGGGAACATCTTGTCAGTCACTCAGCGGGAGCGTCAGACTTTGCTCGACGACGTGGGTACTCGGGAGTTGCGAACTTCTCCTGGAGAGCGGCCTCCTTTTTCTTTCTCCATCGACTCCGGAAATTCGCAGCGACATCGGGGATCCATTGGTGCTCGCGGTTCCTGGCGACGCGTACATTCCGGGTACGTATGATAAACGTTCGAGGAAGCATAGGAAGTTCGAGCGATCGTCTTCAAACAGCTAGAGGGAATCAGCGAAAGTGTTTCAGACTAATGATAGAGCTCATTGATAAGACATTCGAATTTAATTTACATAATTAAATGACACCTTTATCGACCGTAACAGAATAAGTAACGTAAGAAGAAGTGGGTCTTACGAGAATAATTAAATCTTCCATAGATTTATGTAATCGAAATGAAGATGAAAGCCTGTTACTGTTAAATTTTGCTAGATATGCGAATCAAACTTTCTGTTGGTGTCACTGTTGTATTCACTTACGTACAACTTAATAAAGAAATGAAAACTTGGCTGATGAATGTGTTGCAATTGCTAATGTTTATCTCAATCCTCCTACCCCTCATACTTTGTAATTACTTTAAGTGCACTTAAATTAATACCAGCTTAATGACAAAAAGAAATGAAATTTCCTTGTGGAAATAACGCAAACGTTTCTTCTGTGTTTTTCCCGTCGTTCCGTCGACGTTGCTGTTAATTAACAGGCCCAGTGTCGCGGTATATTTCCCGCCGTGAAAGGAACGCAAATAAACAGCTGCCTCGCACGAAAGCGAACTGGAAGCCCGACGAAACGTTCGATTGCACGATCAACAAATCAATCCATTTTCCCCGTTCCTTTCGGCGTCTCGCAACGAAACGCTGCGCTCGCGCGTCGATCGATGGCGAGCAAACACGCACCGTTGTTTTCAAACCTTTCGTTCGACTCCCGGCAATTTATTTCGTTTATATCGCGGCGAAAGTTATTCCTTCCGGCGGGGGGGGGGGGGGTCGACCGATTACATTAGAACACCGAGGGAATCGCGTCCGTAGCGATGCAACGCTACAGTTTCGCCTTTGGGAGCGGAATTTTTGCGCCGAAGCTTTAATTTCGAAGGCACGAATAACTCGCGGGCTGTACGTAAACTTGTTGCCACGAATGTTGTCGAACGTTCCGCCTGTGGTTCTTTGGTTTTTAAATGACGTTGGTTCAGGGATCCTATGGTTTTGGAAAGGTAAAGTGGGGGAAACGTGTCGTTGGAAAAAGTGGAATTCTTGAAATAATTTGTTTGAAGTGAAATCATGATACTCTGATTTCTGGAGAGTACTGAACAGCTACTAGTTAACATAATACTCGTTTTACATTTATGGAGATGTCAGGTGTCACTGGTTTAAAAGATTCATTGGGTTTCTGAAGTCCCGCGTTCATATCTGACTGATAATTACCTTTAAGGGGTCATTCCGGTTAGACGGGTTGAAAAAATCGATTTTCTTTTTTAAACATTTGTTGAAAATACATATCCTTAAGAATGTACTGTTAAATTTTCATGGAAAAATTCTGATTATTTTAGCTTCTACAGAGGCATTTTGTAGGGACTGCAGAGGCTTTGAACACGGTTTGTCTCAAAACTTCATTTTTTCACATCACGAATCGATAGTTTTATAAATTTTACTGGTTATTCTGGACACCTATGACTCTCGCATGAACTACAACCAAGTAGTTTTATTCAGTCTAATCTACTTTTAAAATCGAAAATAGCAAAGAGAAAAACCGAAAAACATTTTTCTTGCATTTAGCCCTCCATTTTGCTAATTTTGAAAATAAATGACTAATTATAGTGCGAGCAATAGCGACAGTCATACTGATCAAGAATCTGTTTGGATTTTTGATTTCAGATAAGTCTAGCAGCTGAAATTGCCTGCACGAGTGAGGCATGAATTTTTAATAATGTCATCAAGACCGCTTTCAAAAGCATTTTAAAACCAATAATTGTATTATTTTTATAATTTTTATTTACTGTAGAAATATAGTTTAATGAATAGAAAAAAATTTTATTCCATTACTATAACTTTTTCATCGCAAGAAATTCCTGAAAATCGCTGAATTTATCGGCACACTAACCGGTATGGCCCCTTAAACCTTAAAGGGCCTTATACGATTCTTTAGTTATTTCGTACAGGAATTTTGCAAAGCAATTGAGCATCGATAATTATGTAGATTCACGAATTCGGAAGTTAGTATAGTGCCCAAAATTAAACTAGGGACAAATAGTTATATATAAAACTTCTACTTGCTAATTTAATCGAGAAGAAAGTGGATGAAGATCAGATAGTACTAAGTAAACGACTTTAGTAATGGTATAATAATGATGAGAGGTCACGTGACCTCTGCAAATATGCAAAATGAGATAACAATTACCCTCGATTCAAATTTGATATTCAAAATAATTAATTTCCAATACCTAGATGTTTGCAACACACATGTTCCTATTATTCAAAGAGCTCTATCTACATGCTTCACCCAAAGAACTTGGAAGTTTCCTTCTCCACAAACGCAGAAGATCAAACGCTAGCAATAATTACATCAACCCTATCACTAGGATGCACATCTCATCAAATACGTACTACCAAAACCATAATCTGTGAAGAGATCTTTCACCTATCATTTAATTAAGTACACAGTAGCCTGTTCGTAGAATACTCATGTACAACGTTCCTTCAAAACACCCACCCCATTTGCTGCAAATAAACAGACAGATATCCTAAGCTACCCCTATACCCAGCACCCATCCCTCACAGTCTGACCTCCCCGGCGCAACGTCCATTCCAGCACGCCAATTTCCTAAATTCGACCCGCGCACTACGAGCCCCACGCCGATCGGGTGCTCTCCAAGAAAAGAGCTAGAAAATCGTGAGAAGCTGGTCGGACAATTACGAATCAATTCGCTGGCGAACGAAATCCGCCGCTGTACAAATTCCTGGGGCAAGGAACGAGCAATCAAATCGGACGGGACGAGTGTGGCCCACATTCCTCGGCCCCGTCGAAACCAACGGGGATACGTGAATCAACAGCGTGTCCGATTCACCCCTACCGACACGTCGATCGATTTCTCTCCTTTTTTTCCCCAACCAACCCCTCGTGGGGCTGCAAGCTGCAAGCTCGCTCCGGCGTGCCCCGACACGATCGATCCTGCGCGAGCAACGCGACGGAAAGCAGGCGATGTTACACGTTCCTTCGGATCCAATTCGATCCCAGCCAATTTATGTGGCCCGTACGTTCCCGGGCGCAGTAATTACTTGGATCGCGAGTCGAAGAATCCGAGGAAACGGAAGGCGCGCGGCTGGAAAATCACCAGACACGCTGGACCTCCGTCCCGACTGCTCGCGTCTTCCCCTGACGCGTTTTAACGGGATTAAGGGGATGAAGCGTCCGCCGAGGAAACAATTCCGACGGGGACTCGGAATTTCGGGCGGATAGATTCGTTCGTGAGCTCGATGGGCAATGGGACTCGGATGCTGGGTGGGATTTTATAGAATGTATTCGTCTGCGGGGTGTGTTGCTGGTGGAAAGATCTGTGTGTGTTTTTTTTTATGTGCAAGTGGTCGTGTTTGAGTTGTAAGAAAGAGGGGCTTGAATTTTAATTGAATTTTTACAGTTTTAATGAGATGAAAGTAAGTTCAAGGGATGTTTTGGAATTCTGGGGAAGTAGCTGAGTATTCTGGAGGATTCAAGAAATTTGAAAACCTTCGTGTGGTAGAATTTAAATAGACTTAAGTGGTCGTCTGACATTTTCAATAGAAATTCAATCTCTGATAACAGTTAAACTCTGGTGTATTTTAAATGTCATTAAATTATTATATATTAATCTGAAAATATTCTTGTACTTGTATTTAAGTAGATTTAAATGGTCTTCATATATTTTAGGTGTGACATTTTCAATAGAAATTCAATCTCTGGTAACAGTTAAACTCTGTTGTAATTTAGATGCCAGTATAAATCTTGGGATACTTACACCGATAGTTTCACTGAACACGAGGACCGAAAGTCGACAAAGCTGTCACGAATAAAAATGATGCGATTCCCCCTGATGGATCACGCGAAACGATTCTGTAGTCGATTAAACGTATGAACCGCTGCGAAACGAGGAGGAAGAAACGAGAAAGCAGGGGTAAAAACCAACCGTCCCCTGGCTAAACATTTACGTCATAGGTTGGAAATATTCCTTCTATATGTTTAACCCTCTGACGTTTTACCGGCGAAATATTGCCGCACTTACCGTAAAAGGGATCAACGCGTATTTCCACCCAGGGGCCGTTGGAAAACTGCTGCACTGCCATGATTTATGTAAATACCGACGCTTGGATATGGAGGAATATAACGTTTGTGGGTCGACGGTGAAACGAGAACGAATAGATCACGATTATCCCGACGACAGAGTCTGAGAACTTGAAGCATGCCCGCGCGATACGTATCACTTTGACTCGAAGCGAATGCAATAAATACCCGCTAACTTATTCGAATAATAGTGAATTCGAGAAGGATAGTCCTCCGTGAGGGCGTGAATATTTTATATTTTTAATTACGATGGACCACCACTGATATATCTGTCACATAATTTTAATTTTAACTCTGGCTTGGCGGATGCAGGAATCATTTAGACATCATTACCACCTATCAGTGTTTTATGAAAATGAAAATTTTAGATGACAACGAAATGAAAAGGTAATATACATACAATCGTGTTCTGAGAGTTATATGAATGAAATTATGTTGTGGGTGAAAATAGACCACATATTTATTTCCCAAACATCCCCCGTCAAAAGGTTAAATATAATTCTTGCACATTCATGTTAAAATCTTGAGCAGATTCTTAGGAAGCCCATGATACTAGTTTCTCTCTGAAGGGCTTAAGGTTCCTACAACTAGAGATGGAAATAAGTATAAAATTTCCACAAGTGAAGTATTAAAATTTTTCTGTTTATGGGGTATCAGCCAGAAACGAAGCTTTCCCCCCTTTTGATTAACCTACTTCTATATCGAAAGTTTCCAAGGGAAAAAAATTTGTACATACGTAAAATATTTTAGATTAGTATCTTTGAAAGATGTATTACTTCAGCCTTATAAATAATAATGATTATACGTCTTTCTGACAGACCCCTACCATGTACACTTTACACGTGTGGTACTGATTCGTTTTTTATGGAGATAAATTTTTTATGTCCATTATGGATATTTCTAATGGTGGATCTTGCGTAAGACGCGAGATACGAATGATTTAGTATCATGGGATCGTGACAATATGCATATTTCAAGTTTAAAGAATGGCCCTAGGAAATGGTTTTACGACTGTGATGGACTTTTTATACGAGTTGATGTGACACAACGACCCATTTACAGATTTTTACCATTTATCAAGGCACCTACAAGCTTTGCCTGCTTATCCACTTCTGCGAGATAACCCTAGGGCTAAGGGAGTGTTTATGAAGGTTTGTTTTCTCGTCAGGCTGCTGTTGAAAAGCAGCTGAAGAGAAATATGAAACAGGAAGAGAGGAAATGGAAAGTATTTACCAATTATACACTTGAGTACTTATTGCGTGAAGAAATAAGCGATGATATTGTGTATAAATATATTCTACTCATGTTTCACTATTACTGCGAACGATCACACTAATTGCAATTTACGTAGGTAGTATTAAACCAGAACGATCAAATTCGTTTAATACACCATTAAAAAATACCGGAAACAACTTTATCTAGCACACATCTTTCTCGTGCACATTGTCTTCAACATCTTCAACAAATCTCAAAAAGAAAAACATAGCTACTCCCAATATGACAATATATGTATATTCCCATGGAGATACAGAATCCATTTGGATTCATAAGGCTACTTATCAGTGGCATTTTTACAAAGAAAGAACAAGAATTTATAAACCTAATAATATCAAAGAAACATTCACTGCCTCGCCTACAAATTCATGTAGTGTGCACTGCTTTCGTGCAGTCATTAATACTTTTCCAACAATAAAATTAACTATCATAATAACACTAACACTAGTAACAACGACTTAGCTGAAGATATAAGTAATAACAGGTTAAATAAGTATTTCCTCTGTTGCATATCACGGGTCAAAGTGGACCCTGTATTCTGCATGCAGTCGCCTGCCAAGCGGCTCACCACCTAAGGGTTAAAAAAGAAAGAGAAGCACTTCGATTTAAGATAAACCAGTGGCTTACCCAGAAAGCTTTCCCTCTGAAAAACGACAGGTCCGCTGCTAACGCTAAACGACACGCGTTCGCTCATTCACAGGTTCGAAAGAGCCCGAGGGCGGAAATTATGATATACCGGCGAAACAAATGGCGGGCAATTCACGTGACGGCCTTTCCGGCATGGAAGAAAAATGCTCGCTCGTAAATTAACCCGCTCACGTCCCCGATCTTCGTCAGACATTTGTCGCGAGGGCGTGCTGCGAGGCCATTTCGATTTAGATCCCTCGGAGATACGTCGCCGCGGAGGAGCGCAACCCCCGTGCACACCGTGAACGAGCTTAACCCCGCGGCTGATGCACGCGCCAGATACGACAATCGAATTTTGGCCCCGGCGCTTCGCGAGATCATTACAGACAAGAAGTATCAGCCCTGTGTCTTCCGAGACCTCGTGGGATGAGCTATCTGCTGCTTCTTCCTCGAACTGCCGCATCCCCTAAATTACTAGTCATCGTAAAGGGTGAATGCTCCACTCGTGATCACGTTAGATCGCTGTGCAGGTCATTTTAGGAATACCGATGGAGATTTAAGATGTTATAATATGTAGACAATCCATTGCGCTGGGGTTGGGAATACAAAAAAGTGTTTTGAACGGATTTTAAATGGGATTCTGGTTAAGGAACTTGATGGAAAGAATTATTTTTCAAATCAGTAATTATGGTTATTAATGTTCTTTTTTAAATTTATCTTAAATCGAAGAGCTTCGTCTTTTTATACCGTGTGTGACATAATTCCGGTTAAGATCAATTAAGTACTTATGTAGCAACAAGAACTCTGAAACTATCCCGAGCATAGGAATTTTGATTCAAGAAATCGAAAGTCTAAGGCGTAAAAGTGATTTGCTCTAGCTTCAGGAAAGTATTATTCACTGATAAAACACGTTTTATTATACTACGTGACTGAATAGATTATTTTTTGACAGAATTAATGAAATATTTGCTTAAATACTGAAATCAAAACGTCAACCAAAGGTTTAATTTAGTAGGATTTTATACAAGCCCAAGACATCAGACGTCAAACTTAATTATACTCAAATTACACACGAAATGTGACTAATTAATATTATGGCAATAAAATAATTCATAAGGAATAATATTCTAATATTTTAAATTACGATGTGCTTATGAGAGTATTTTAACGATAATTGGACAACTGAAATGTGTCACACGATCTGAATTTAATTCCTTCAGCTTTGTACATTAATAAATAATAAATACTTAACATCCACCAAATCGATCTGGTTGCTAGGTCGGTGTAATGATGTGGAAGTTATTACATTCTCTTTGGGTGACGTTCCTCCCCGAGATCCAATAAATCGTGCACAACCACTAACCGCAACAAAAGCAGAAGGACTAAAGGGATTCTACTAAGTGCAGTGTATTTTTTTATTTAATGAGAGAAATACTTTGATGATAACGTTCTTCCTTTCGAAGAGATATGTAGCTGTTTCAACGATCGTTGAGTTTCACTTTAATTTTGAAACTGAGATCCTTGCACTGATAGCATAGAAACAGCCTTGTTCAAGCAATGATTAGAAATTAGGATGTCACCTATACGTACTTAAAAATTTACTATTTTTTGTTCTACAACGCGATGTTTCGTATATTGAATTCATTTCTGAAAATGGTATCATTTAGTTTCTGCTAAAGGGAACCTTCTAAATTTCTGTAACAACCAGAATATTCTCATGGGCCACAACATTCTATAGACTTAACATGATCCTTTTCATTTTACACTCCAATTATGTTTCATTTCTAACCTCGTGAGAAAGAAAGTAGAAAATTTCATAATAAATCCTGATTATTAAGTAGTATTAAAATATTAGCCACATTTTTGTTATGTCATATTGCTTAATATATATTATTTCCTTAACTTTATTATCAAGCAGTATTATAACTGAAAATCCTTAGATAGATGTCCTTCTCCCAATCAGAATAATTGGCAAAGCCTCGAGCCTTTTACAAACTCACGAGTGAGTTGCCCTCGTGCAACGAATGTGTATTGATCCACGAGACCTTACCCCTGTCTTTAAAGGATAAAAAGAGAAAAGCATTGCAACTTTGTTATTCTTTCTACACTTACTGATCTTGAATTTCCCAGTACACAGAATCAATTATTAGATTGGAGCAGATGAAATTACCGTTTAGCGTAGGGAAGTTTGAATGAAAATATTTTTTGCTTTTAAACTATTTTACTTATTCTATTATATTTTTTGAGCTTCTGTGGCTTTTTCGAGTCGTAAGCCAGCGTTAGCAATTATTACTAAATCCCCGCCGTAAACAAAGGAACTATTATGTTATCCGTGATCGGCAATTTCATATGCACCAACCCAATACATTCCACTGTAGAGATCTCCCGATTAGGAACAGAAACAGCTAACGGCTCAGGTAATGGTGAATGAGAAAACCGTCCCAAGAAGTTTGAATCACAGAAGCAGGAAGTTCGTGGTCCCTACCGATCGGTCACGAAAGCAATCAGGTCTAGACTTCCTGCAGCGTCAGAGGTTTCATAACCTTTTAGTTTGCTTTGCCTTGGTCCAGCTGCGATCGACTGGACCCAGTGAACGCACGGTAAGATTATCCCACGAGAGATTATCTCGTACGATCGTTGAGACTCGGTTGTCATTAGCTTGCGCGTTATTACTTTGATCGGCATGCCTACCATTCGCGAGCCTCGTGTCCACTCGATTTTCTTCCCTCGGCAATGACATTCGGGACTTCCTTTTAGCACTACAACTCACCGATTAAATGCCCACTCAGTGGCTGTTTTGAAACGCGTCACGATTGCTGTAAGTAATTAGCTTTTGTCGAAAATAATTTAAAGATTCCGTCTCTATAATGATGGCCAAACTGGAACCGTAAAAATGAGAATTTGGAACATGTTGAAGAAGATATCAAAGAATATATTTGAAGATCTAATCACCAAATGTGATTTTCTACGCTCATTTCTAGAACACAATAGTGTGGAACCTAAACCATAGAAATTATCAAAGTAGTTTCATATTTGATGATACCAAAGAGACCATCTATTTCACCGGATCTCGTTTCAATAAAATTCAAAATGTCAGACTTACTACGTGCCAATCAGTTGTCAATCTTAATTTCTACGCCGAAGAGTTACACCAAACAGCACATTTCCATTTCAATTCGATTTTATTTTTTATCAAATTCACCAGCGTTATCCTGTTTGTCAGTTTTCATGTACCTACCCTCAACCAAGAATGGAAGCACGTCAAATTAGTTTGCCGCGTGATTGATGATATCGAAAAGGACGTTCAGCTGTTTTAAAACTGGCATTGCTGGTTGAGAGCCCGAGTTCTAGAATGCCTGGTACGGATTTGTTTCGGCATTCAGGAATCGCGTCACCGAGCAGAGCACAGCGCGCCATTTAACTCCGGGTCAAGTCACGACTTGACTTTTGTGTGTACGTAGCAACAGCCGTCACTAGATCGGACGCGAACTCCACTCTCTCGTAGTTCTCGATCGTAATGTGATTTAAACTGCGGTGCTTGTTTAATAGGGGTTTGGGGCTTTGTGTAGCAGCGATTCGATCTTTCCATGGTTAACAGTGGTCCCCGTGGGGTTCAATATTCGCTGGAATTGTCCACAATAATGTTCAGTTCTTAGCTGGCCGAGTCGTGGCTGGAGACTTGGATGCGCGGTCACGCGGGATCTGACTTCCTCTCCTACAGTTCATCGATCCTCAACCATGGTTTCCAAGAAGTTATGCTTGCTTAGCTGCAGCGTTTTGTTTGGTAATTTATTGAACGATGAACTGCTTTTAATTGCCTCCGCAGAAGTTTCAGTGATGATAATTGGAAAATTAGAGCTTGTGAAAGGTGCAAATCTCTGCTGTATATCAAATTTATCTGTTACCATTTTGAGAACTTCGAATTTTAATTATTTATTGCATAAGAAATGTGCTGCTATTTACAGTGCACATTGTATTAATAAAAACTTCAATAAATTGGTTGAAGCAACAAGTAAATAATAAGTTACAATCCTTTGGCACGATATCATATAAGGTCATAACAGTTATTTGGTTCGTTATTCAATCAGCTAATTACCATTATACTACCGAGCTACACGTTATATATGAATCGTCAATTATAGCGCTGACATTCATAATCCTTTGGGAAATGCATCAAATAACAACTGTCCAGAGGATGATTAACTCATATTTGGAATAATACTGCAAATCACCTGACTCTATCATGTTGTCAACGTCAATTATGCAACTCCAACACCGAGGTATTTATTCACTTGACTAAATGAGAGTAATAACTCTTTTACCACTCACATAACCAAAGTAATAAATATCCAATATACTTCTGCAAATCTGAGCATGTTCGAAATTATTCAATAAAAATTATTAATTGAATATTAATATACAGATTAAACATCTTTTTGAATTTTTTGTTTCAGATAAGCCTGAGTGGGGAAATCACCTGGGCCACGAACATACCTCAATTTTGAGGTGCGATAATGACGCTATAAAAAACATTTAAAACAAATTAAAAAATCTTTTTAAATTTCTTTTGTATACTATAAGAGTAGCTAAATAATTTTCAAAAAGATTTATATCATTATATGTTGTATATACTGAGAAAAAATCTTTAAAAATAGCTTCATTTTTCAGTCCATCAAAGTAGAATGACCCTTTAATACAGATTACATGTTTCGACAAGTTAACTCTTAAACATAGCTAGCTTTTTGTTCCACATAGTTAATGTAGTAATAAATGTTACCTAAAGATCCACTATAAGAGGCATTTGACAACTAATCAAACGAACAGTGACCTCGGTTTGGGTGCTATAAAAATCAGTAAATCACTGAATCAACCAGCATTCACCAATTCCACAAAGGCTCACATATAAATCTGTACTACGAACCCCACAAGCGCGCCGTCGATGCAAAGGGCAACCCACGATTTCAAACAAATCTTCATCAAAATATATTTCCAATTCATGCCCACTACAATGCCAGCAAACAACGCCAAATAATCCATCGCGAAAAAAAAACGACCAGCGAACGAACCGACTGTTAACGCAACCACCGCAGCAGCCACCGTTCCCAGGGCAGCATCCATATCCGTGCACCGTCAGCCGCGCTCGAGGTGGCCCGAAAACAGTCAACCCGTATCCCGCGAATCGCTCTCGACCTTCGATACTCCCGTTCCACCGACAAACGCGGCCCGACTTCGTGAAACACGCGGCTAGATACGCCGCAGCGTGAGATTATCTCGCGATCCCCGAGTCTCTATTATGATTCAGCTGACAAGCTATTTGTTGTCCCCGGCGGGGCGAAGGGGAGACAGAACGGGGCACTCCGTCTTTCTCCGGCGGCGCGAGGGGGGCTAGACGTTACAAAGCGAAGACACGAACTCGGTGCCCGTCTTCTTTTTTCCTCTCCCCCCCCCTTTTCCACCCCATTCCCCCTTGGTCCGCCCCACGTCCCTCTTCCGGCGCAACCACCCTGCCACTCTCTCTTCCTCTGCTCCGTCGTCCGCGTCTTTTCTCCCCTCTGTCGGCTTTCCTGTCGGATAAGGAGTCACGGCGCGGGACAGGAGAGAACCGTAGGATTTTTACCGCGGCCACGAGGATCACGAGCACCGTCCCGAACGAGGACTCGAGAGCAGATGCCGGCCCGATATCTTCTAACCGGGCCCTGGGCACGAACGCCGGGACGACGCGCGGCGCATTTCTGATTTGCGAGCGACACGTTCTGCTGGAACCCCCGTTGGTCTCCTCTCCTCTCTTCCCCCTCTCGCTCTCTCTCTCCCCCTCTCTCTCTCTCTCTCTCTCTCTTCCCCCGGAATTTCAGGCTGTCGACCATAGGCATTTTAACTGGCCACGGACGAGGGCATCGCGTGGCGGATGCTTTAAACGGGCTCGTTTTCAGCTGCATCACTTGTTGCCCATTAGGGGTGCACCGGTGTCTCCTGATTTGGCGCAATATTCGCGGGCAGAGGTGCACCAAAGTAGGTGGTGATGGCGAGGGAATGGAGTGCGTTTTGGTGGGTTCAAGGCTGGGTGGCTGTTGAGGGTGATACACAGTGTGTCTGAAAAATAACAGGATTGATAATATGTTAGAGGGGTATTCTAATAAGTTCGTTTCTTTTTCTGGCGGACTTCTCTGTTCAATATGGCGTCATTTTGTGAAAAATTAATTTCAATGAATAATCTCGATTCAGACGATAGCCATGTTCTTAATTAATAAAGTTTTTCATTAATCATTTGCTTCAGATGCATACGAAGGACAGAATCATGACAGCCACGTGGCGAAATGCAAAATCTTCATGTCTTCATAGAGACATGTCATACTAATTTTTTCGCGACAAACAAATTTGTAAATATAGTTTAAAAGGCGATTAAGATTTTAGGGAAAATTTTGTGTAGTACTCTTACTTTCATTGCCCATAAAAAATTCTGAAAAATGGTAATGAAACTCGCGCGCTAGATCGGAATACTCCCTTAATTCAAATACTGATCATGTTCGTAACAATCGTTCATTTTATTTTAAGTACATATGTTCTTTTGGCATTGATGCAACACTGGGCAGGGTCAACCAATGTATGGATAGATTTCTAGAGATCCGCTTTCGGAATCGCCTTGGGTATCCTTGCCACGACTGCTTGTATGTATGGTTGGAATGTCATTGTAGCGAGACCTTTTCATTAGAATTTCGAGCCTTGGAAATAGGACATAATCACAGGGAGCCAAATCAGGCGAATGCGGCGTATGATCAGGCACTGCTAGTTAGTCCATATTAATATAAAGCAGGTGCATTGCTTCTAACGATACTAGCAGCCATGACAAGGGCGCTTAAGGCGATTCCCAAAGCAGATCTCCAGAAATCTATCCATGTATTGGTTGACCAAGCCCAGGATGAACAATTTTTACAAATATGACCAGTGTTTGAATTATGTTTCGTTATTTTTCAGACATACATACCCTTGCACGTGGAATGATAGTCGAACATTGCGAGCCAGGATGGTCTGTATTTTTTGGGGAAATTCGAAACTAGAAAAATGATAACTTAAACTCCTCTTACTTTTGGAAAAGGAAGAAAGTTCTTCGTCTTTGAAGGGATATTTCGCTGCGAAAAAAGGGACAGTCGATTTAAGGAGGGAATCCTATTAGATGGGCTAAGAACATAGCAAAATTTAAAATTTTATTTTTAAAAAACTAGCATTTCGATTCATCTGAAATTTGAACCATGTTTTTATAAATCCTTGAAGAAGTCGAAGTTTTTTTATACATTTTTCATAATAAATATAGGAGTTATGCATGATACCGCGCAGAACTCGTCGTCCGAAAACTGAAACAGCGTTTTGCTTTGTGCATATCTAGCTTCAATTTGATGAACCAGAATACCACTAAGTTCTTTCCTACTTCTTTTGTTATATAAGAAAATTGGCGTAAAATTTGATTGCAAAAATTAGAGGTTCAGACCTTTCAGTTTGAAAACTCTTCACACTGCTCAATAATTGTTTTTCTTTTTTCCTCGTTCATCAATTTCAAGCTGCATATGTATAAAATAAAACGACGTTTCATTTTTCTGTTTCAGATTACCTGGTAGATAAATATTATGCACACCAACGGTCGGCGAATTTTTATTTATGGTTAAAAATTATTCTTATCTTTTTATTTATGGTTAAAAATTTCAGATGAATCGAATCGCTGATTTCTTAAAAAAAAAAATTTGCTATGTTTTTAATGCACAGAATAAAGTTCCCCCTTAAATCAATCACTGCTTGCCCTTGGTTTCAAGGATATTTACTAAACCGAAATATGATGCCCATGTAAAACTAGGGTGGATTAAAATCAATATTTTATCGGTTTCAAATTTGATTAAAAACAAGAGGCACAGAACTTCGCGAAATCTATCATCTTACGGGCTTCGTTTCTTTTACACTTTAATCACAAAAATTTGCCCTTTCAGAATAAATATCTTTCAGCCCCAAAGGATCCCCCATTCCCTATCCCTTACACACACTTCACGCACCCATTCACCTCCCACTCGTATCCAAGCCAATAACAATCAATGCCGCACCATTACAGCATCAGGTCAACCAACAAACCATTTAAGAAGTCGAGTAATGAAGGCTTGGGACGGAGGATCCTTAGACAACCCCGTTGCCCGAATAAGGATCGATGCTCGACAGATCTTTGGGAGGTCCGGTCGTGCGAGAACCGGCCTCGTCCTTGGCGAAATCGTCGTCGAGGTCACCTGTTTTGCCCCCTCCTCGTTGCACGCTGGCCACGTCGGCCCCCGCCCGGTATATCGAAGTTTCGGACAAACCGGGACCCTTTTCGTGGACCCAGCAGGCGACTCGGCCCGAACGAGAGGCGAACGGGCACCGACGATACATCACGCGATGCCCACAAATCCCATCCGGGGCACTAAACAGACCGAACGAGCAGCGGGACAACAACCGCGGCCAGAGAACGAGGACCAGCCAGAATGACGCAGTGGGTTCTCCCGTGGCGGCTTTTGAACACCCAGCGAGACCGCGGGCCACTGTATCAAAAGGACCGTGAAAACGTCACCGCGGGACTAACTGATATTTATGAGTCACTTCTGCACGACAAGCTCTCGGGCCATCGTCGATCGGTTTGTTCAAATTTTGGTCGCCGCGGTTGCGCGCGTGTTGTTCGGGGACTGCTTTGGCGTGAACTCAGGGGAGAGGTGTGCTCTGGCATTGTAATTTACACGATTGTAATTTCTGTACGATTCCTTACCCCGATTCTATCATACCTACACTATTCCACTTCTAACATCAAAACCACTTCCTGAAATCAGTTTCGAGGCATTGCTAGTTTTTGTACCGTTGTTATACATATTATGTAGAATTACTTAATATAGTGTGTATTATGAACTTTATATAAGATTACTTTATTCTTACACTAGTTTTATGTAAGTGAGTGTTTGTAGAGGTTACTGCAAATATCTTCTATACTATATATTTATTGAGTTAGTTTCTTGTTAAGACTGTTAACCAAGAGAGATTAACTTAACTTGAGAATCTTGACACCACATTTCCCTGACAAAATATGAAAGTTAATTTTGCCCGGTTGTAGAAAAATATCAGTTCTCCCATAGTTTTAGCTCACTTTGAGAAGATCCAATGTTAACTAGTACGATTTTACCAATAGCTAATTTAATAGTAAATACTTTACATCCCCAATTTAAATGTACATTAAATTGAATTCATTATATGTTAATAGTATCCACATATTACATTTTGATTAACGTCACATCATTAAAATGATAATTACGAAGCCATCAAAATCCCATACAAAGTATGAAATGATAATTACGTAATGATAAACGTAATTAGTAGATATTAATTAGATATTAATATGGTCTTGTATACTTTTCACACGATTATTTATTTTTCGATCCCTTGGCAATTGCAGCTATTCGGATGTAAAATAAAGCATGGAATAATTTGAATGTTAAAACTTTGATGGAAAACAGTCTCACAGAACTGTGGAAAAGATCATACAATAAAATTATCTACTCAGGAGAATTAATGGGTCAGTACATCGAACAGTCTCAGAATACCATCTTAATTCAATTAGTGCCAGCAATCACTGCATTATAGTGTCGAAAGCTAATAAATCCTCAGTATGTATTCCTACACGGGTGGTTCAAAGGCTCGCCGACGAATGCTGCAAGAAAAGAAGAACGGCAGAAAAGGTACCGCGAGGGAACGAAGACGAGGAAATTCGTTGACACGAACCTGTTAAATGTCGATGCAAACAGTTGATCCCTTGGACTAACGTCTTCTTTAAATTCACTTAACGAACGTTGATTTCCTCAGGAATGTGAGAGTTTTATGGTCGCCTTTTGAATTACAAATACAAGAATTTATCGAAGAATTGGTATGGGGATACTTCTTACGAAACTACCAAATTGTATTCTTTCAGGTATTGAAAACGTTTCGTGTAGAATTCTTTTTCACTCACCATACAATGACCATTCATTATTCGTAGAACAAAACATCGATGCTGTTGGAGTCTCTTACCTGAAACAAACAGGAAATTCGTTAAACACATTTTCCCATTCTAGAAATTCCGAATCATATAAATTGCCATAATTCTCTTAATTATTTCTCACTTAAACATCTCCGCCATGTCTCTCAAGCAACCAACGCTTGACACATCTACCAAATCAAAATTTACCACACCATTACCACGCGTCACATATTTGTCACACTCAGATTGCGTCGACCAAATAAATGACGCCTTTCCTGAAATGTCGTAATCAAATAACCTAGATCTGGATTCAATCCAGGTTAAAGAACATTCACAACACGAACTCTTTATCATATCTCTTACCTAATGAAAAATCTATAGTGTATAGAATGAGACTACAACCAGTGCGGCACGACTTATGACAAACATTATTCGAGAACTGTTCAAAATACCCACTGCAATGCAAGTCAAATAAATCCCGAACGATCTCAGTTCAATCTACGAAACTAATCGACGTTGGCAAATGTCAAGCCATCGATCTTTAATAAAAGGTTGATCGATTTTCCCCGACTGCCGCATAATTCGTTCCTGCGGCCATTCGTGGCGCCCCAGAAGATAGCTGTCGACTTTGACTTTCATGGATTCTGATACAGAAGGAGAGGCGAAGGATCGGGGGCGAGAGCGACTTCTTCCGTTCTTATTTCCCTTTTTCCTCTCTCCTTTTGTCGGAGGGAAACGGGGACTCTCATTTCGATGCGCCGGGACTCGGGGGTTGGCCCTACGTCTGCAGCCTCTGGACCAAGTTCGAGGCTCGATGTCCTTCGTATAACGGCTTCATTATGCGACATCTGCGATCTTTCCGGGCGCACGACCCGGATACGTTGTCGGCCGAGGGGCTGGGAGGCCAGGTTTTTCTTAATTTCAGACGGTGCAACGGGAGGACTCGGGTCGATCCGTGAACGGAGGCCGAGGAGCGAGAAAGAACGGTCCCCCGAGGACGCTCGGGCTCGTCTCCTTTGTAGCGAGACTTCCTTTTCTCCTCGCTAACTTCTCAACCTTTGTGCGCGATCTCAAGTCCCGCGTTTATGTCATCGCGATCGAAACGCGCTTTGAAACGTGTCACGGGGTATTTGCTGGGGAAACACCTCTCCTGGGAGAGCAGGGTGGTTCTTGTCGAAGAGGATCAATTACGGTACTCGATAGTTTCGGTGCGTCGATATTTTGAGCTGCTGGGAGCGATGTTCGGTAAGTCAGAAGGTAAGTGTTAATGGGTTGGCAAGCAGGTATTTAGCTAATGAGGCTGGAGGTTAAGTTATTCCTCGACAGTTTCTGTTCGGAGTAGAATACTTGACTCAGGAATCTGTTGGGTGTTTCCCTTCTGATGGAAAGCAGTTTTAGGAGCTTAGGAAACGAAAGTTGTAATTTTTTAACAGTTTTTATAAAATTTGTTAGACAATGTATGTATAGATATATTTAAGGGTACTCTTCGGTCAGAACGCTTGAAAAATACATGATTTTTATGAATTGAAAAAAGAAACTGAACAACATAAAGTAAAAAAGCTTTCTGTACTTTATTACTACATATTTGAAGAACAAATAAACTGTAGAAATTAGAACTCTGGATGGGCCCCATCAGAACTCGTGGCACGATCGTCTGATATTAAAAAACTAAAAATATTCTTAAAATATATGTGAACGGTTATCGCTTTATCCGTCTTCATTGCAAATAAACAATCTGGCAATTTTTAGCACATGTTTAAGCACAATGGTGAAAAAAAACATGTTGTTTTACGCATACATCTGTCCAAAAAAAAAATCGGTGATCCAAAATTACCCTTTATGCCTAAGGCGATAACCGTCCACATATATTATAAGAATATTTTTAGTTTTTTTATTTCAGATGATCCTGTCACGAGTTCTAATAGCACCCGTCAGGAGCTCTAATTGCTACAGCGGTACAATGAATGCTGTATATCTAATGCAAAAATTGATCAAATTCAAACAATCATTTTTTTGTTTGTTCTTCAATTATGTAGTAACAAAGTCCAAAAAGCTTTTTTACTGCTTGTTGTTAAGTTTCCTTTTTTTTAAATCATTCATTTTAAAGCATTCTGACTGAAAGGTACCTTTAATAGAATATTAGATGTTAAATTTTAATTTCATTATCCTTCTCTGTAATTCGAGATTTAATCAAAATACCCACTCCTATCCAAAATGTATTCTGTTAGAGCAGCAACTATCCTAACTACTAATCAGAACATATTGCAAGCCTAACATAAATGTTTGAATATGGGTAATAAATGCAACAAAACACTTCCTACAAATGTCATAAAATAGTTTATGCCCTCAATTAATTTCTCGAACCATTTAAGCTATTCCAGTTCCCTCTTCTTTGCAAGCTACCCGAAATATTTCCCTCCTATCCCAGATTGCATTCAAATATTGTGACACAAGCACACCTTGCAAGCATCTTGCAACTCACACCTCCATAACTCTATTCATACAAACACAAGCAATTACCGTAAGTCCTCGTTAAACACACAATAACAGTGGACGACTGTACGAAATTCCACATTTTCAGCAGCAATAAAATATGCGGCAGAGGGTAACTGCCACCACGCTACCCCTCCATGTCCAATTCTACGCTACTCTCTATGGAGCTCTCTATCCAGCTTTTACGAAACCGGAAGGACCGTTTCCCCCGTGTTCTCCAGTCTCGACCCCTAGCCCCGTGTATAGGAAAGCGCCATGGCTCATCGGAACTAATTATGAGAAGCTGCGCGGGTACTTTTTCCGTTCTTTTAGGCAGTTCGTGGCAAAGTATGCTCAAGCATCCGCGGCACGAAATTAGCCGGCTAAGCGAAAAAAGACAAGCAATTTCTTCGGCGGGTGCCCACGAAGAGGTCGAGTGCGCTTCTTCTATTTTTTCTCCGGCTCCTTTTTTCGAAGGGGGTTGGATGGCAGGGGGGCCAGTGGGGAGGGAGATCTGCTGCGTTGCTTCTGGAAAATAAACTGGCCACTTTTATCGATCGACGTCCCGGCGTCGTTTCGTGCCTGCTATTAAACGCCCCGTCTGCGTCGCCCCCCCCCCTTTCCAGCCTTTCGCCTCACCCTCCCGCGATCCACCCCCTCCGCTCCATTAAGCTCGAATAATCAGCCCTCTCTTTGCTGGCGAGCTCATCACGACGAGTGGAGGTACGTCCTCCCTGGCCTCATATCCGCGAAACAGGATTTCGAGAGCTCATCATCCGTGATTCAGGCGGCCATGACGCTCACACCGCGCGGATAATACGCGATCGTCGCGTCGTGGGATCGTGGATTTCGGGGCCTCCGATATGGTCGAGGATGGGGCCCAGTTTATAGGTCATCGTGGTCTACTTGGGTCCTCGTTTTCTTAAGAAATATTAGCCTCCCCAGGAGAAACGACAGTATGTAATTTGAATCGAACGATCTGGTGATTTTTTAAAAGGTTTCGAGAACAGCGGTAAAAAATAGCGGGACCTATTGTAATTTCGGGGATATGTAGCACTTGTTAAGGCTGAATAGAAATGACTTGATAAATGAGGGGAGGAAAAAATATATATAAAAAACTTTTTAAGTTAAACGATTTATAAAATGCACTAAAAACTAAGTAATAATTCTTTTCTTGTACTACAATTACGTCTTTTCATATTTTACGTTTTTTTTTTATGAAAAAATTGTATTGTCGTCACATCTACGCACATCTACAAAGTTTCAAGACAACTGGACTGGTGGAAGTGGGTGAAAATTGAATTGCCAGATTTGAACCATACACCAAACACACAAACACCAAACATCAAAGAATTCAGCGTTTCCAGGAAGTGGGTTCCTGCAAACTATTCGTGGTGGACGGGGAACACTTACGGCCAGTAGGTTCCTCCCTCCACTAAGAAAAGTTTAATGACCTTTTTGGGGAGCGAGGAAGTTAAATGAAGACAGAATGTTTGGTGTGTACTTAATGTGATTTTAAAACGTTAAGTAAAAGTAATATGGTTTTCGAGTGTACGGAATTACTTTGTGCATTTTAAGTGACTACCTACTCCATTTTTGTTTTAGTAGAATGATAGCACGAGTTAAGATGTAAGCACCCTTACGCATGCGGTCGTTAACTGAAGAATGAGAATGAAAAGTAATATTATTTAAGGGTCTCTAAGATTTGTTTATGTTTTACAGTGATTCACGGAGTGTTACGGACTGATGGTAAGAAACATGTGAAATAGTAGACATCAGTCCTAATTTGATTTAATTTTTTCCTTTGCGTACCTATAGTCAATACACCTATACAAAAATCCTCTTCATCCACATAGATACTTACGTCATGCAAAGTATTTAATTGCTAACTAACTATCGACTTCCCCCACATAATATTTTTCACTCTACCCCATTCTCATTGAAATTACTTTCCTAATTCCTCGTCTCCCTAATCCCAAATCACTCATGACAACTACAAACCCTAAATTACTATAACTTCTTCCGAACTTTAAAAACACAATCTTCCAAACTTGTTTATACCTTTCCATCACCGAAACGACACCTCCCACAGCCCCGTCTTATACGTTACATTCTGAAGCTACTCAATCTTACCTTAAATCTCTTCTGACGCTTCCGCGCCACGAAACTATTGCTTTCTGACACCCCAAAATGGCCCTCGATATCCCTGCCCACGGCCTCTATACGCTCGCGTTTCCAATTTACGACACGGACAACAACGACGACAACAATGACGCAAATTCAAGTCATCGATGAAGCATTGCAACGGCCGCGGCCGGCGCAGCGATGGAACGAGCTCAGTTGTGTACCAGCGATGACGCAGTGATACAGATAGCCGCCGGATGCGGCGGAAACTAAACGCTGGCGCAACGGAAATGATGCCAGCCACCTCCGTGCACTTCCTCGTTCGACTTCCTCGATTTGATCGCGTTCGCGTTACATGCTGAAGCCGACCGCGGCCATTCGTCTCGCTGTTTCGTCCTGGCTGCAGCAGGATTACTGGCCAGGCGCATACGCGGTCTGCCGATCGATCGAAACGCTCGTTGCAGTTTGTATTTCGGTTTTCACGTTGCCATAGGCTATTCATCGAACCCCGATCCGGCTTGGGAGCGCTCGTCCCCCGTGATCGAGACACGTGCCTGTGCGTACGATGTTTGAGATTACGTGGCAAATGGCGTGTAAAGTAACGCCGCTGCAGGAATTTATTGCGGTGGGTCAGGATTAGGTGGAAGTTGCAAGATATTCTGGTATCATGAGGTGGGATTTTTGAAGAGCTTTCGACGTTAGTGTGGTTTCTTTTGAAGAAGACTGATGGTTATCACAGCAAGATTAATTAATTTAATTATGTTCACGGATGGATAAGTTGATAGCAATTGTGATTTATTAAATGATTGATTGATAAGTTGATTCTTTGTTCCGTTTTTTTTTTTTAGTAGGTTAACAGTGTGGGATCTAAACTGAAAACAGGTGTTAATTACTGTAGAGCATTGGATACTCAAATTCAATGTAAATTCGTCACTGAAATTAATTTTTATTCTATTACTGTCAACTCTGTGGCAAATACTTTTGTTACTTTTTAGTACCTAGTAGTTCAAAATTAAACTCGATTTATCATTAAATTTGTCCCTTTTAGTACCTACAGACTATAGTCAATTTTCTATAATAGAACACTACCAAATCACTGTTTCATTCGTGTGACAACAGTAATTTTGTGAAACTGTCCGATGCAGCTTATATGCATCTGTAAATTTTCTTTTCTGTTTATTTATCCCGTTTTACTAAGCCTCACTTTGTAAATATAATCTGACATTACGAACAATCCCATTACAGAAATCGTTCTTCCTAAAAGCACTAAGCAACGAAAAAGAAATTCTACCACAATTACCTATATGACATTACATTAAATACAATTTTCGATGCACTAGACAGTACTACTAAATTTGTGGAACTCAGAAATATTCACAAGCCCTTAACAAGTTCCAAGCGTCAGAGTTTAAAACAATTCCCTCTGAGAAACCACAATTTCACCAAGTTTCCCATTCTTCGACAGGAGAATGATTTCACCCCCTAAAAGTGCTTCGATGGAATTAAATCGAGCGACCCGGCGAATACACGGTCCCCGTAGACCGTGGTCTACGCCTGCTATCGAAACGGGGATGTTTATCAGGGAAATAAACGATCGCAGCTCTCGCGGGCGTTTCATTGAATAAGTGTGCGAAATAAGATTTACCAGGGCGGAACGTATCCTTCATGGACCCTTCGATCACTGGTAAACGCAAAATCGGCTGTTACAGCCGACAAACCCTGTCGAATATCCCAAGGAAGGCGCGATCCACGGGGCGATCCTGCTGCTTCTAAACGCCCGCCTCTATCAGGCTATTCATAGTCCCGAAGCTCGCGCTGCATAAATCCGCGGGATGGGGGATGGAAATAAAATTCAATGGGGTGGAAGCGGGTGATGCTGGAACAGTGCCAGAAAAAATATTTGGAGAAAGGAGGCCGTGTTATAAATTTCCTCGTGCAACTACGGCCGTCAAATAGACTTCGAAATGATGCAGTTCCCATCCCCGTTTCACAGGTTCGACGAACCCTAGCGCCGAAAAATTCTATGGCCCATAGCAACCATTGGTGCTGCTTATGTTGCTTTTGTGAAACTGGAAAATCTAATTTTTCTATGATACCATTGCAGCCATTTTGGGGCCCCACATTGTGCGTTGAAAAATTCGAATAATACCAGTAGCTGGCTTCTATTCTTTGTGAGTTGGCTGAGCGGACAGGTATTCGGGCAGACCTACACGAATAATGGAGAAAGTAAACGATAACATTTTTACGTGACGTTATTTTTACGCAGTGGTATGTGGAACATTTCACGGTAGGAAAAATGTTATAGAATATTCCGTTATTAGCACCCCGCTTTGAGCAACTCTTCTTGATAAACAGAAGCCCATCACTGTTATATACAGGGTGGGCCAATAAAAATTACCACCTTGAATATATCAGGAAGTATGGGAGTAAGTGAAAAATAATTCCAATAAAAGTTATGTGGTATGACAGGGAGCATTTAATGGCTATAAGTATTTTTTTTGCACATGGAGTCGATTAAGGGTCAAAACACTTGAAAAATACGCGATTTTCATCAAGTGAGAAAAAAAGAAACTGAACAACATACAGTAAAAATGCTTTTTCGAATTTATTACTTCATATTCGAAGAATAGACAAAAAAAATTGTTTGAATTTGATCAATTTTTGGCTTAGATATACAGCAAAAAAATGCGTGATCCAAAATTACTCTGTGTGGATAAGGCAATAGCGAGTCAAATTACGAATAGAATGCCGTAAGAGTTTTTGAAATCGGTTCATAATTAAGCTTTTCACAGTGGCGCCCGTCAAGAGCTGTAATTTCTACAGTGGTACAATGAATGCTGTATATCTAATGCAAAAATTGATCAAATTCAAAGAATAATTTTTCTGTTTGCTCTGCAAATATGTAGTAATAATGTCCAAAAAGCTTTTTTACTATATATCGTCCAGTTTCCTATTGTTTAATTCATGAAAATCACGATTTGAAATTTTCTTTCAAACGTTTTGACCAGAAGGTACCCTTAAAAGCGATTTTTCTCTTACTGCCATGATTTCGGAGATATTCAAGACAGTAATTGCTATTGATTTACCCTGTATATGTAAGTAGTCCACTTCGTGTAACTCTCGAAAATTCTCATAGTATAACGCCTCTGAACTTTATCTTCTCATTAAAAGCATAAGAATGGGAACAGTAGGAAAATGGTAAACGTAAAGAACGTATGGGTGAGTGTGACGCGTTCGAATCGATAGAAACTTCGATCCTTGAGGGGCACCAACTGATTGTCCGGCTTCATAAACATCTCTACTACGTCAGCTTTAGCGAACGTTAACTGGACGTTTATCGACGAGCATCGCTCGTCATCGCTCATCGCGAAATCCTCCCGAGACACGCGCGGCATTCGCGACCGCACGTACGGTCATTTTTCAACATCGTTATCGACAGATCGTTTCGAATCGCGATCAGAATTGTCGTCTTCATGGGGGGGGGGGGCGAAGGCCACAAAAAATACCGTTTTCTACAGAGTGGCGCAAAATATATCGACGAAACGAGACTGGAAACATTCTTTATTAAGTAGGCGAAACCTTTGGTCTTCAAATAGCAAAGCGACAGCATGCTCGTTTCCCGTAACCCTGATAGTTGTCCTTATCCACACATTACCTCGCTTTTTTAATTTTTTTCTCCAAAATGTAAATCAAATTTTGGTTCTCGAAGCAGTGTTTGCTACTGATCAACTTTAAAATGTTTATTAGAAGTTCACAGAAGATTTAGTTTAACTGCCTTGTCTCGAAGTTTGGACATTATTTGAGTGAAATATTGTAGAAATTAGTATTTAAATAATACATTATCTTATTTGACTAAAAATTATTTTCAAATACTCGGAGGATAATTTATTTCAACAAGCAAAGGATCTTCCTCTGAATTATTTCGATACTGGGTTAGTAATCAAACGATGATTGTATTTTATATTTGAATTTTTCAAACGGAATGTTTTGAATCTATTATTTTATTTGAAAAAGTTATCTAATATAAGAAATCATTTTGAAGTCATTTATCTAGTTTTTATATAAAATAAGGCTACTTTCTCCGAATTATTTTTAAAATAGTTGTAACAAGCTGATACGAATTAGTTCCAATATTATCTTTTATTTTGTATTCGAAATCATTTTTATCAAACCTGATGGAGCCTTACTTCGATCAAATTGCAGTAGAAAGTTTCCGGGGCTTGTTATATATAAACGATTAAAGTTGCATTGTTCTTCCAATGCCGTGTCGTTAAATAAAATCATTGACGCTGCTCGCGCAGAAACAGTGCGCGCAAACAAATCGAAAATCACGTTATCGCGAATCGCTTGACGCATGCGATGCATGTTTCGGGAATTCAATTTGCCCGATAAAAGTGGATTTGAGATGAATCCGCGGCCCTTTTTCGTTTATAATTTCCCGTGTTTCGTCGGTTTACATATTGCTCGTGAAAAGCGCGAATAAGTTGTTGCCCAATTGTCGTTATTCCCGTAATTCGGAGGTCGACGACACAAATTGGAAAACCGTTTAACAAACACTCTTTAAATAGTTTTCCTCTACGAAGATTGTGGTTATTAATAGGACGCAAACACAATTATTTTGCGCTCAATGTAATGAAATTTTGAATCATTGAAACTTTGAAAATAACCCAGCTACTAGAGATCGTTTTATCTTTAATTTCTATTCCTTTTATCCTGGATTAATACAAATATTTAAAATTATTTGGAATATTTGATGTTACACATGCATGAGTTAATGTATAAAAATTCTGAATTCATCAAAAACGAATTTCGATGTAAAATTCTGAACTCCAATTAAAAAGTAAAGTTTCAATTCAAGAAAATTCACATATTTTTACAACGAAAATTTGCATATGTTTCATCGACTCCTAATCAAAAGTAGTTTAATCGATCAGTATTATAATTTCACTAGAATATCCAATATTCACCAGGAAAATGTCAAATAAATTAATACTCTGCACAATTTGAACAGCAGCTTCTAAATTTCAAATCCAGCGAGTAGGTAATATAATGGGGAGGACCTAAATGGAAAATCGATCATATAAATCGTGCAGTATTAACAATTAGTCGATTGCTAATGAAAGGACTTAATTAAAAGGACAGTGACTTCCATTTGGCGTGAGTGAAATGGTTAACGAACTGGTGCATGAACTTAATTTAGAATCTCGATTTCGTGTCGTTGTAATTTAATCCAGTCAATGAGGCCGTGCCATTAGCAGTCGTGAGGTACTTGATTGGAACGAGAGGAATTGTCGGTAAAATTCGAACTTTGCGTGACAGTGAAAAGATCTTCGTTTCCATTGCCAGAAGAATTCGAAACCAGAATCCAGTGAAGGAGAAAACAAGTAATCCAAATTTTTCTAATTCTATGGTCGGCCAAATCTTCGCTATTTATGCTTTAAACTTTCACTAAATATTGATTGCATCACAGAAACTATTTAGTCGTTATCGTGCGATACTGACAACAAAAGCTCCATTCTCCTCCGTTTACCAATTACAGCTTCAGGAACGATCTTAAAACACAAAGAGGCAGCTCAAACATAACAGTTACTATCTATACAGCGCAAAGTACTCGAGCCTTAACAGTCTTTAGTCCCTCCTTAACGTTCAATACAAAAAGGGCAATATCTTCAACATCCCATTTATGATTCATAAATTATCCCGATCCCGTTCAATTTTCCTGTTTCCTTCATTTCTCCCTCTTTCTCATAAAAGGCCGTCAATACGTAATCCCCGATCACAGTCATAAAATGTCTCAAATCACGTGCAAGCGTACAGAGCCTAAAATACGACAGACATAACCGAACAACAGTTCCTCCTCGTCGATATTATCGCTCTTTTATGTTCACCTCACTAACTGCCGTCTTCTCGGATTAATTAACGCCGTGGCGCGCAGCGCTGCGCATTATACCGTTTCTATATTTTAATTATAGCCGGGGATGGGGATACTCGTTTCCAAAGTCGTCGGGGAAGTTCCATCCCTCTATTCCCCAATCCCAGGGACGTCAAAAATATTTCCGTCTCGAATCTTACGCCATCAAAAGTTTCCCACCCTCCGTGATGTTTCGTGATACACGCAGCCGTGGGAGGCCCGCTTAAACTTACCTCATGGAACGACACTTTTCCCCAACTTCCTGTATAAATCCCGCTTTCGGCCGGTTTACCGTGCTGGTCTGCGAAATATCTCTCGCTGGAGACCACGATTCCCTGTCAAAGTTATTTGTTGGCCTCCGCGGACAACCGATCGCTGGCTTTCTTTTGGGCATATCTCTTGGCGAATGGAGAAAGGGCTTGCGCTCTGTGCACGCGAGTTATGCGTTCTTGAAATTGCTTACGTGTGGAAGCGTGTTTATTAGGGTGGGCCGAAAAAGAATCAAATTTTCGAGACTCGAAACAGCCTAGTGCGGAATAGTTGCGTCTGGAGAAGACAAATTGAGGTAAAATACGTTTTTTGAAATCGGTCAATATTTCAGCGGCCCCCATCGGGGTCAAAGTTTTTAATTTTTTACCATGTTTGGCGACTTCTGTATATTTTCATAAAATTTGTATATTTCACTGTTGAGCCTCAGAAAATATTATTTAAGCACATAGTATTTAAGCAACACGTGAAATAACTTATATCGTTGTCTTCGCGAGGGTTCATAGAATAATTTGAGGGAACAGGCAATCGAATAACTATTACTGTTTGAACTCAAAAGATATTCAAAGTTGAATATTTTTATTCTATGAAACCCTCGCGAATATAACGATATAAGTTATTTATTTCAGGTGTTTGTGTGCTTAAACAATATTTTCTCATGCTCAACTGTGAAATATACAAATTTGATGAAAATATACAAAAGTCGCCAAACTTGGTAAAAAATTAAAAACTTTGACTCCGATGGGGACCGGTCAAATATTGACTGATTTAAAAAAAAAATTACCTCACTTTGTCTTCCCTAGACGCAACTTTTCCGCACCAGAGGGTTTCGAGTTTTGAGAATTCAATTTCTTCAACCCACCCTAAGTAGTGTTTACCGATGTTTAAGTGTGGTCGTGGTAGAGAAGCTTTCTATTAGCATACTGTTAGTTGTGAGGCATTTATTTGATAAAGGCTTAACAGCCACTCAGAAACTCTATGAATAAGACTGCAGGAATTCTGTAGGATCCGTAATTTTTCAATTATAATTTTTCAATTATAACTCTGTAAATTCTAAGAAATGAATTCTCTAAGAAGTGAATTCAGTGAATTCTCCAGAGTCTAAGTAAACAAATTATACTGGATCAGAATCGACCCGGTTACACTTTCCGCCACTATATCGGACCCTTCGTCGTCCGACGGTTAAAGCAACGTTACGCTGGCTTCCAATTTTTCTCCAACTTCCAAAATACTAATTCTCTAAAATAGTCACAAAATGGACTTCTTCAAACACAGTTTCACAGCTGTTAAATACGAAGTAAGATAGATAAAAAATCGCGAAGTCACGTACACGCAACAGCGGCAGATAAATTATCAGCACGTTGAACAGCCCCGCGATGGTTTCCAAAGGTGCTCGCCGACGTTTCGACGCTGTGGATCGCTGGCCATTTGCTACCATTAACCAACGATTCGTTAATTGATTTATTCGAATAAACAAGGATATCGAACGGCTGCAGGCACAGGACAATGGCCTTATCGTTTATTTATCGCGGCGTGTCCGACCAGGGCGGAAATATCCGTCGATATCGGGATACAAAACGGAACGGAGGCAAGTTTGGTATTCATTATATAACGGGGAAACCGAGACGGCCGCCGATTAAGCTCGCGGCTGATAATTGCCGATTGGATTTCGCTTGCCCAGCATCGATCAGTCGGTACGCTACGGCCCGAATACAGCTTCCGGTGTAAATGTTTCGCGTTTCCCGTCATGCGATCCAGTATGAATAAATCGGTTCTCTCCTTCTACAGTAGAGGAATTTCTGGTTACTTGGTCGCTGGTTCTGAGTTATTATAAAAAAAATTACACGTTATGGTTCACATTAGTGATTTTAAATACACCACGGAAGCAGCGGAGATCTATTAAAAGAATGTATCGCGACATTGTCCTGGACCTTTAATTTCACCGTCAATTTTTTGTTTTATTGTAACTTGTTTGACTCATTAAAACGAGTAAAAGTATCGAAAGAACTATGTTCCAAAGAATGCTTCAGACAATAAACGACAAAAATGGTTCCTTTGACACTTTTCATCCTCCCAGTGAGTAGAACACATTGAAATAGGGCTGTTAGGGGTGTTAGGAATTTTAATGGCACTGACATATATTATAGTCCATATGAAATTAGGGGGGGGGTTTAAGTCATCACTTCTCTAGTTTCGAAATTGTTAAAAAAATGCAAGCCTTCAAAGTGCTTGGTAAGTTTGTACGTGTCCGTGGGTCTTTGGAAAGATCCCAAATGGGAATTTCATTCCCTCCTTAAAGGGGTAATGCAGTACAGAACTATGAGAAAATAGTTTCTTGTATACTTTGTCGTTGTTTAAATTCTTCAAAATATCCTACTAAAGGATTTCATTAAAATATGTAAAAATAACGGAGCTAGGGAGCTGTTTCTTTTTTCTTGACAACGAATATGCAGCAGATTATACTTACTTTTAAAACTCTCGCGCAATATTGTACGAAATAATTTATGTATATTGATTGATGAATTTACATTCATATCGCGAGTGCTATTTTACTATATAATATATAGTATATGCTATATATTTCGCGTGTCTATCTTGCATCGTCCACCCTAAAATGAAAGTACATATTCTCTCCTATTATTTATAAACAAAAAATCTGTGCATTGTTACTACAAACGCTTCATTATTTCAATGAAAAGTATCGACAGAAAAGCTTCAATGGCTCGAAGGAGCTGAGAAAAGTAATTCTGGATGTCTGGCTGCAAGCCAGGCCTACGTCTTGCTCCCTTTGTCTGTCCGTTTCACTCTCATCGTATATATTCCCCCTCAATTTCCCATAATTCACTCTCCCCCATTCGAGATATAAATTGATATATTAGTAGGTACCTATTACCTTGCAGATTCCCTTGTACAACGCAGACAAGTCGCTGAACGTGAAAAGACGTCAAGGACGGAATTTTGCAGAGACGTAACTCGATTAACTCATCGCGGACAGACTGTCCTACGTTATTACAGCTATTTCCGCAACTCCAGTTATACGTGCAACCGCGAATAATTCATTTGTGCCGGTGATAGAAATTTTCGTAACAACTGCAATTTGAACACGGTAGAGTAAATCATTACGCTATTCAACGGTGTGAATTAAACGGATTTCCAACCGCGCGATCTACAAACAAACAATTTAACAATTCCTTCGTTCAACACCGCGTGCCCCACATATTAATCATTCCCAGTCGCTGAATAAACATGTCTCCTTGGCAGCTTCGATTCGCAATAAACGATTACATTACTCGCGGAGAAAAATCTCGGTAAAGCTAGAGAGTCTCGAGTGAAGTGGATATCCAAGAAAGGATCCAATAATTGCGGACGCGGTGCCTCGAAAGGTGGTCTCGAAATTCCTCTTTCCTAATTCCCACCCTTATTCGCGCCACCCGCCATCCCCCGCCACCAGAGACAGCCACCATCTTGGCTCTTTTCCACCTTGATGGTTTATTAATCTTTAATGGGTATAACTTCCAACACCGAAAGAGTTTTATATCCTCCAACATTTTACGCGGCACTCCCCTTTTTCATCGAGCCACCCCTCCTCGTCTTTGCAGACCCTGCAGACGCCCAGAGTCGGGCCATTCCACCCCCGTCAGACACTTCTCACGGCTCGGCCCGTATAAAATGATAAAATGATTCGGGTATATATACAGTTAAACTCTCCCAGCAGAACGTTCTTTTCTCTGGAATTTAATCGACGTCTTGAGGATCTTCAACCCCATTGAAGTTGTCGTCTTCGACCGCGATTAACCACTTTCGTGGCTCGACCTCGTGATTCTGTCAAGTGGCTAGACAGGGCGATGCAAATTCATCCCCTTTCCCTCGCGATTTGTCTACGCGCACGTGTCGCAGAAATGAATTAAAGGGAAGGAAAAGACAGGTGAATATGTCGATGACGCTTGAAACTCAAAACTTTAGTGTAAACTGCTTATTATAAATAAACCCTTAGATTTCTGAAGTTGTAAATAATTACGGATTATTCCTATCATCCCTAGTGTCATCAGGGATGATGTGAAATATTAGGTGTATTATTGAACTATGAAATGAAGCATTGAGAACAAAAACTAAGTTTCAGTTGTACTTATAATCGTATAAAATAGGAAAGATTAATTTTTTGCAATGTGGGTTAGTCCGTTTTTGTTCTCACTGCCTTAAATATTTTTATTCACAGATAATACACGTTTTCATGAATGTGAGTTGCTGGAAAACATGGGGCAATGAGCAGAGTGGAACGTTAAAAAATAAATTCGTAAATTAGTGATCGTTCACACACTTCTTTTTAGCATTTCTTCTGGGTTGAATTGAAAAATGTAACGTTTGCTGCGGTATTAGAGAACCACAATCAACGCCGAGAGCGTGACTCGTAATTAGAAGGGAAGGAGTTAATGCGCGTTGAATTATTTGGGTATTTTTAGAGGACATGCTTCTGCTGCTCACAGCTGATATTTTAGATATATCCACTTAGCAACGCTGATTTAAAAAAAAATAAGAAACGTGTGAATGTATAAAAAGAATATTCAGCATTAAACCTCCTCGAAATATTCTCACCAATGTCCGTGTACTATTTTACTCGCCACCTGAATGTCTGCAATTATGTATCCAACATGCATCTAAATAGAAATACATATTATTTTCCATATAATCGCGAGAAAACTCGTGCTTCATAAATACAAAAAACTACATTACAATATATTAACATTTATGCATTTCAAAGAACAATACTCAACTAGATCCACGCCCTGTTATTTACTTGAAAGGAACGTCGACTTTAAATGGTCAAAATCCCTTTTTATGGCATTTCGAGCCATCTACCCGAGTTAGTGTTCAATAATTAAAATCAGGTGTTGGTGAAACACAAGCTCGGGCGCCACCAAGCAAGAGTTAAAACGTAAATTAGCCAGTAACATCTGCAAATACCTGTTCCGCCCGTTTAGGGGATTAAAGGCGTAAATTTGAGGGAAAATTGCAGAAACCAGAACATATTAATTAGCAACATTCGGCGCATGTTTGATATTATTACCAATTGCTCGGGTTCCGTTGCAACCGACTATCCGTTAATTACATGCGTCGGAAACGCAAGTCCATTTCTTTCGGCAGATTTTCAATTTCAGGAAGCGCGCGTAACCCATACATAAATTTCTGCTCGATAATAAAGGGTCGCATGTTAATAAGCCCGGAATTATTAATCCCCTTTCCCAACTATTGATCGAGCCGTGGACGGTGAATCATTAATTATGAAAGCAGCGAACGTTGGAAATTATTTATGTAATGCAATTTATGGGACTGCTGAAATAGAAATTAATGAAATTCGGCCGATTAAATGTTAACTGGCAAAGAAACGGGATATAATTGACGGAGAAGCTTTCCATAAATTTCGCATAATGAGAATATGACAATCAGTCCTGTGTATTAATATTTAAAAGATCTTTAGTGCGCAGCTATGTATTTGGATTCTGTTCCCGTCCTATAATAAATCAATTATCATTAGCGCTCCAAATCATAATTTATGGCGTTAAAAAATTATAAAATTATAGGGGGGAAGAATTAAGGAACCGTTAATAGTAGATGTAATTATTAATGTACTAATTTTTTAATGGGTCCTATACGACAAAAATTTAGCTTATCAGTGATCAAAACCTTAGTGACCAGCTCTATATATGATTTCGAGGTATATGGCAAAATTAATATACAGACAACTGGTCTTAATTATTTTATTTGGCACTTTTCCTAGGATACTTTTAATTGTAATGTGTAATTTGTAAAAAATTCGCACGTTAATTTTTCGTCACTGCACGAATACTTGATAAATAATCCAAGCCCATTTCATCAAAATCCTAATTACTCACCATCGACTTATCTTAGCGCAAATAACCAACCTTTTCTCAGTTCTGCTCCTTATAACGTGACAACTTGTGTTTCCACTAAAATTTTTGTCACAAATGTACACTAACAGTAAGAAAGATGAGACGAAGAAGACTGTCCGAACGAGTAGAAAGATATTAGAGCGCACGCAGAAAGCGAAAACAATGATTTCCCACGAGGAAAAGGGGGTAGGAAATAAAAGAATTGGAGAACGGGGCAATGAGAATTTGGAAAATTGCGTTGCGAATTTTTAGCGACAAACACGTGCAAATTCAGTTGAGTGAAACAAAAATATAAGTGTCGAGGTCTCAAGAATTTTTTTTCAAATCAGTATTTTTGTTTCCCAGTTCATAACTCAATAACCTAAAACCACGACGAGCTCGACTCACAATATTTCCAAATTATTTAATTAATAAACTTATGGAAGAACTTATATATGATTAAACGAAAGAGAAAATGTTTAATCATTATACTCTTAGAAATGGAGGATAAGTACCGAGAAATGAAATAACATTGACCACAAAACTAAATAGATTTTAAAACAACTTACTGTAGCATCTGTTTTACATAATTATATAACATGGTATTATTCTCAGACAAACAAAATTAAATTTATCCAAGGAACTTTGTCTGAGAATAATACCTGTTGTATTATACAACAAATGTTAGAGGAATTTATTTTACCTGCTTATTTTATTTTAAGTAATCGCATTTGACGATAGCGTTAAATCACATGAAGCTTGGGTTTTTTGCAAAACGTATTACTTCAATTTTAACAGTCTTAAATACGTGGATCACGTTTCTGGCCGAGTTAACAGGCTAGAGTTAGAGTCTAAAGACACAAAAGACAATTCTCGCGAGAGCCGTGGTCGTTCATAGGCCATGATTCTTTTAATAGCTGCTTTACGAGACAAAGCTGCAGGACAAGTTAGGCTGTAACTGTTCAACGCTTTTATGCGTCATAAAATATTCGCATGATTTCACAGGGCGCATTCTTTCTCTCCGCGACGAGCCCGCGGGGAATAATTTCCCAGGGAAACGCGGCAAACAGGGTGAAACGCGCGCGAAATTAGCGGCCAGGCCATTCGTTAGGAACTAACTGGCGATTATGCAGCAGTTTTCCGCGTCACAGATGTCTAGTCGGCCCGTTCTAGAATTTCCATCCCCATTCAGAGTTATTGGAACGATAATGGAGTCGGCTGTTCGTTCTACACGCAATTAAGAAATCGTTATGGCAAATGCAGTTTTATAATCAATTAGTGGGGTTTCTTTTAATGCTGGATATAGGTATAGTCATGGTTAATTGTTAATATTTGACAATTCTCCAATGGGGTTCATTTAAATTTTATAATTGTTAGATTATACAATATTTTATTAATTATTTGAATTCTAAGCGTTACGCCTTGAATTCGAAATGCTGAATTGATATCTATATATGTTGAAAAAAATTCTATCTTATGGTATAGTTTATGAAATTATTATTTTATGTGGCAAAATTATATTTACAATTAATTGTTTAAAGTTAATAGAAAGTATTATTTCTATTGTATATTTTCAAGATATACCTATATCTTATCAGACTCATTAACTAATTTCTATAAATTAAATCATCTCAATAATTATTTAGAATTGAATCGATTAAAATATATGAAAAATATACAATTGTAAAAACTTGTCTTAATCCTTTATAGGGGCATTCAATATGTTTACCTCCTGATCAAGTTAATAAAATAAATAGTGATGTTAGTGACCAAAATATAAATTGATTTCTTCGGTAAAATTTTCTTAATGTTGTGTAATAAATATTAGTATGTAAAAGGTAAAATTATAAAAATTGAAATTAATATAATTAATCCACTTACTCCTCCTAATTGATATTACCTTACTTAACTAAGTAAAATATGTTTTACGTGTAGAGTGGGCGAATAATTTTGTAACTGTGCGTATTTCTACACGAAATATTCATTCAAATATTTCCACCTCTAAATATAAGAAAACACATGTTCACTATTTTTTGAAAAAACTATTTCGTCCAAAATTTTCATCCAAATCTACGTACATCACTTATGCAATATTTTTTATAAATTTAACATCTCATATTACATGTACCACAACTCCGAAATTCTCACACGGCTCATAAATTTCCATGTATTTTTTCGCTGATCGATCCATCGTGCCAGCTGATTTCCCGATACGCGGACAGAGGGAAGCCCACTTTCCCTCCCCCCTGGTGTAAGTGTCCTTCGCATTATACGCCAAGAGTCTCGTGGCCACGTGACGGAGCCTCTTCCTGTAACCCAGTCGCTCTTCTATCTTCGAGAAGAATGAACGAGGGCCAAGGGTGACTGGGGGGATGGTGGGGAAGAAAGGAAGGAAGGAAGGAATAGCCAAGAAAGAATGAAGAAGAAACTTGGTGGAAAAGGGGGGAACAGAGGCTCGAGAGACGAGTGGAAGGTGGAGGGTTATCCGTGTGAAAAGCCAGCTAACAAAGGTGGGTGGGACAGCCAGACACATAGGAATTCCGGGAGTATTTATAGTGAGGAGTTATTAGCAGCCACCTAAATCCCTCAGCGGCGCCTTCTCGATCGTCTCTGCGAAAATCTTCCCTTAATTACGAAGCTTTCCTTCCCCTCCCCTGATTCGACAAATCCTGGAAATAAGGGGCTCTTCGATTAAAAGTGACTCGCGGAAGGGCTTTCAAGCTGTCCTCTACTTCTAGCTGCCTTTGTTTAAAAATAGAAATAATCTTTGCTCAAGAAATACCTACAATATTTTTTCTTCGCTGATGCAAACTTGTACTTCGATAGAATGGAAGGGGGACACAAAGTCTTCGGGATTAATTAATTCCTCAAATATTCTTTCCTATAGAATAGGAAATGCAATTCGTGACTATTTGCGAAAGAAAAGTTTCTGCTGTACGCTATTAGAATTTTGTGCCGTTTTAGGATTCCACGTCGGATAGAAATCGTTTGGGTAAAGAAATGGCTGATTTCGATTATCGTTCGGAAAGAGAGACGCAAGGGTCGTTCCAGGGGAGGGCAAAGTAAAAACGTCAGGTTTTAAGGGTTCGACGGTAACCGATATAAAGCTGCCCGCGGATGCTTCTTAATTCCTCTTTTTACCTGTATCAATCATCCACTTTAATTTCCCAAGGGGGCCATGCCATGGAATTAGCCGGTTCGGACTGTGTACGTGCGAAATTAGGTTCGAGGATTTTTATGTACACGCGAGACTGCACGTGACTGGGCAGGGATTTCATCGATAATAAGGGCATGCCACGATTTGTGCCTCGCGACGATAATTATTTTGTCTCGATAGAGCTTAATGTTTCAGTGTTTGAAGAATTTTAAGGCGTACTCGTTGATTAATGTAGTCGAATTTGGGGAACGAAGGCGTGTCACACCCTCTGTTACCCAGATTTCTGATTGCATTTAAAAACACATATATACGTAATGGGGCGTTGACGAAGATTGAAAGTTGCATTTAAATTAACGATCAAATTTCCTAAGTATTGAACAATAAAATAAAGGTCTATAATTCCCAAGTTACTATGGCTGATGATGGAGCATTTGCATAGTAGCATATGCAGCATGATGAAATTCATGTAGCGTGGTATATGTTACCTCAAAGTCACAATGGGATATGGAGCGTTAACTACAGTAGTGAATATCGATCGAAAGGGAAGGAGAAATAGGTGGGTAAAGGGTGGAGTAGGAACTTATATTAAGTACATGTACAAATAATTGAAATTAATTCCAGAGTACGTAGTTCGAAATTCAGCTAAATTTTCAAGCCGTTGGACGAAAAAAAGGAAAAGGAATTTACTAAATACTTTTAGAGTGTTTTCACACGAGTCGCTTCTGCGGCTCACAACTGGAATTTCATGTATAGTCACCTGGCAGGAGCAGTGCTGGTTTGAAAAAGGTAGAAAAAGGTGGAAGAAACGCGAGTATGTGTGAAATACCAGTCGCCAGCCACAAAAGTGCCTTCCCCAAAGAAGGCTTTCCCATGCTTATACTGTATCTGAAAAAAGGGAGTAATAGTATAGAGTAATAAAATTAACAACATTGCATAAGCTCGAAATAAAATTACTAAAAGCTACGTGAAAGGAAAATTTTTTTTTTATAAAACAGAAGATTATTACATGCAGACGTAATTCAAGTTGGGTTTACATATAACCTTCATAGACATTATAATGTCAGTTTGAATATTATAAACGAAGGTAATAGCAATTTAGGCGCTTGGTAGTAGTTTACATTTTTAATTTATTCTTTCACCCGCACCGGCTTATAATTCACTAATTCTGCGCTGTGCAGGCGATGCTTTGAATTTCTGTTTGATCCGAAGTTTTAATTAAACAGTAATTACCACTATACCACTATACCAGAAGAGAGGTTATTTATAAAACTTCAGACGATAATATTATAATTACTAGGAGGGCTTTAATTTATCGTTAATTGAAATTGCAATTATCAGAGCCTTACTTTGTAGATATATTCTCTGATAGCCTCTAAGACTTGATAACAATGTACAGACTCTAATTATTCCTAAATTGTAATAAATGGGATTCTGTTGAAACCAATTTTTTCCTTAATTAAACATTTAAATTAATTATGGAAATACTGAGCTATCTTCGAATTTTCTAAACATCTACAACCGTGTTACGATCAGAAATAAGCTTTAGAATATTCTTTTAACGATTGCCAGGACAAACTTCATAATTGGAAAATGAAATGAAAGATGTGCAGAAAAATTGCGAGACAACTTTTAATTTTGAAATACCTGCATACCCACGACAAATTTTGTGACAGACAAAACCCCGTTTCTACACCTAAAAATACTTTAAATTCATCTCGGTGCAATGTTTCAACGAATTTTTCTCAAATTTTTTCAACCATTTTTACATTGTCAGAATTATTTACACAGTGTCGAAATTGGATGCTTTGCAATTGGCAGAAAAAGGCATTGAATACACAACCTTTTCGTCTGGAGCACGAAAGCTCGCCTTCCTAAATTTCAAGATTAGCAACAACAAAAATTACACATTTTGAAGCTCAGTGATGATTGCAGAAATTCAACATCATCCTCCACAAAACAGATAAACTTTCGTTTGCATCTATCTTATTTTATTATATAATTCCAGATGACTTGGAAACCGTGCGACTTGGTACAACGTGCAACTTGACAGAAATATAAAAAAATCTGTACGATAACTTGCACATTAACAAGTCACGCACGTTTTACTCGTCGCGCAAAGAAAAACTTGTCTGACGAATCGCAGAGATTCCTCACATCCTTAATTATGCACCGAAGGCCCTTTTAAACGATCCCACGGAACAGTTGATTCAACTCCTCACACCCTCGGGCATCCCTCTTCCTGTAAATCGCGTTTCATCTCCTCGTTTTTTTCCTGGAGAAGCTGGCCGAATGGTACTTTATTTTCAGCCAGTTAAAATCCAGGTGTGATAATTTAGGAGAAGACATTTCACGCGGCGCGAAGGTTAACGTGCCCCACGTAGAAAAAGCCCAACCTAATCCGGAGCCTGAATTATCTCTCTGTTTTACCAGTTCCAAGATGTCACACGGAGGACGCTCTGTATCGTGTCTCCTTTCTTGGAAAGAACTCGAGCAAGAGCGGAGCATCTTTTTCATCGTGAATTACAACTCTAAATGAAACTGAACCGTCTCAAAGACATGCATACCAAAGAAAGATCGTTACACACCTAACTTTCCCGGAAGCAGAAATCTACTATTAGGAAAAACTTACAAAGAACCTGCGCGAGGTTCGAGTCCACCGATTTAGATAAAATTTTTTACAAATATTTAATGCACAATAACGTATCAAACACATATGACACGTTGAAAAAATTGCGAAAGAAATAGGGATAAAAATTCAGCCCCAGGCAAACATAGAATTTTTCAAGTAAAACGTTAAGCAATACATTTACAGTACCTAGATTTATATAAAACATTGTACACTCCCCTCGTTAGCTTAAGTTCAAAATTTCCTCAGAAGCATTGAGAAACAGAGTTACCCTTTAAATGGACCAACGGTGAACTTTCCCAAGATTTACTCTCTTCCTCAAAATTACACTCTTCCCCCCTTATCGCCAAAACTTCCGCTGATTACTGTTACGCAATCGGCGAAAGAACTCTCCACAGGCCCTCGGCCGACGCGAAATAAAAAGGGCCACCAAGGGTTCATAAATCAAAAGGGAGTAATATAATTCTCAGCCAAGCCGTGGAGATCAACGGTGTGTTCCAAGGCTCGCGGTTCCTGGGAGGATACAGGCGGAATGGTAAAAGTTTCGCCCCGCTTTCGAGGGCCTGCCCCGCTCCTCGAGTGTTTCATGAATCACGCGGACCGGGATCGCGACGGGGGTGTGCTCGTTGCCGATTATGAAACGCCCTGGTGATTGCACCGCTGGCGTAAACAAATTAGCGGCGCCCGCTCGTTTACGCTCTCGTTCGAGGGCTGGTGTAAACGGAATTAAGCCGAGCGGCGGTTAAATGGAGGGTTGTTGCGTTCTTTTGTGCGTCGTTTACCGCCCCGTTTCCCGGCGAGGAATGCGAAATCATCAACACTCGAACGCCCCCGTCGTACATCACTTATGTTTCACTCGACCGCGAGAGATTAAATTTCTTTGGCTAAGCAGCCCTCGCCCCCTCTCCGCCCCGGTTAAATGGAGCACCGTCCCTCCCGTAGCTACATAGCGCGAAATTTTCTTTCACCGTGGAGGCAGTTAGCGAGAGCGCGGCCTCGTTAACGGCGTAAATGCTGCGTGGAAGATTTCTGTTTCGCTTAGGAGCGACGTTCGCACGCGAAACGGCGCTGGAGAGACTGTGTGGGAACCAGAGGTTGGGGTAATGTTTCTTCGGAATTCTTCTCTTTTTTGCGATTGCTTAATGGCCTGTGGATTTTAGGCGCCAAGGATTTAGTGGCCACTGCAGTTGCTGTGCTTGAAACGATATTAATTTGCTCGTGATAAACAGCCGCGGATTATCCTCGGGATGTATAATACATATATCGTTTAACTGTGCTTCTGCTTTGTTACTTGTGTTTAGATGGAAATCTGCAGTTATAGAAATGTACTTGGTGTCTGTCAGATTTTTGAGGAAGCAGCTTTAAGCCGGTATACCTACCCGTTTGAACGCTCGGAAAGTGTGTACATATTGTGGATTTTTTTACAAGGCAACAGCTTAATAAAGATTTTCCATTTTTGTATTATGTTTACATAGTACTATGAACTGCTTAAAAAAAAAGTTTCAGTTAAAAAACTATTGTTGTTTGGAACTTATGAATACATATCCGAAACTCTCTCGATTTTAGACGGCTACACGGTGATCCTGAAAAAAAACTGTATCAAAGACAGTAAATTTTTTTTATAAAGTATGTTAATAGCTACGGATCTACGGCGCCGATTTTGAACATTTTGAAAAATAAGGAAATGGTGAGATCAAAGGATAAAGTTAAATTCTTCTAAGAGAAAAATCTACGACTTTTTTTATAAATAATAAACGGGGAATCGGAATAAAAATGGCGGCGTAGATCGATGTGGAATCTTATTACGATGCTGCATGCAAAATTGGAAGTGAGTTGGTTGAACGTAGCGCGAGTTTTTAGGGCCATCGTAATGAAAAATGTAGTTCCACTGCGATCGGTCGAGCCGCGACGCGTGCGCCGCCCCGTGCTACCTGGGTTATTTCACTCAAATGCCTATAACTTCGTAAATCATCCGAATTTTTACATCGGACTGCTTTCATAATATTTCTAAAACATCAATCTATGAAAATATGTGAAAATATCCGATTTTTGACACATTCAAACGGTTATACCCCGTCTTAAGTATCAAAACGTAATTGTATCAGAGTGAAAAAGAAAGTGTGGTGGTACACGTTTATAGGTGACTCAAACGCAACGTAATAGGTCGTGGAAGAGTAATGACCCTTTGAGAAATTTTCCCAGTCTTGTCACAAGTAGTTAAACATGTTAATTGAGGCTTTTCCTTAGGCCAGACGTGTAGAATATGTTCGTGTAAATTATGTGATTCAATCATTGAAAGTAGAAGGATGTTTTTGATAGAGTCTCGCTAGAAAAGTAACGGACCTCGTTAAAAGCGAATACGATTTCGTGGCAGAAAGGCCAGTCACGGAATAAATATTCCATGGACGTTTGTACGGTGGAACTGAATTTCTGCAATCTCTGAAACGATCTTGAAACATAAGAAAACCGCAAAAATCGCTGGCCAATTGAGGCGAGGCACTCCACGTTGATTCCAGATAAAGTATGTCGAGAGAGATCGAAAGCCATTTGGAAACCACTCAGGACTACTTATGGTGCACTCAGCTATCCGATTAGGGGTTAAATTATGACGTATTTCGGCACCACCTGTACGCCACCGATAACGGATACTGATGGCACGTGACCTGACACGACGCTAATTTATGCGAATTTCCACGTGCACGTTGCCCCTTGAGCAATGACAGAATTGCCTTCACCTAATTACGAACATCCCTCTGAATCAGCTGGATCTTACGAATCTTTTCAAACCAAAAGAAGCAAACAACATTTCGGGAAAATCTGGTGAGATCATTTCATTTTGAATTCATCATTTTGTGCACTTGATGTAGAGGATTTTAAAGAGATTGAAATATAACGTAGTCCATCTGATATTAGAAGGGGTTTAAGTCATCATTTTGCTGGATCTCAATTTGTTTAAAACATATAGGCCCTCCAAGTTTACCGAAAATGAGCAGGAATTGTGAACTTCAACGGTCTGTATTTTTGAAACCAATTTGAAACCAACAAAATGATGACTTAAACTCCCCCTAATTTCACGTCTACTACATCATGTTTCAATTGCATTAGAATCCCCGATGTCCAGTGAAAAATGTAATCGATTTCGCGTGAAAGAGCATAACAGCACTAAACAACCTTTCGCGCTGAGGAAATAGAGGACAAAAATAACAACCACTCCAAAATTAATTTCTAATATGAATCAGCTAGTTGTAGGTCTAATATAAGTAACTATAAATAAACATCCGAATTAAATTGCACGTCTATCTAAAATTTCTCCACTGACCAAATAGTTTATTTCCACCTCGTTAACCAGCCGAATACAATTCTTATATATTTCAAACCTATCCCCGGATAGATTCCCATCACTGTCGACCACTAAAAGATATATTTCACTCGAATCTATTCCTTATAAATGTCCAAACTTAACCTACGTACAGCATCCGTATCCTCTGCAATCCAAGCAGAACAGGCTACCTTGAATCTACCTTGGAGCGAGCAACGGAACATCGACCCATAAATATCGAGCATCGAATACCTCTGAACCGGAAACACAATTTGATAGGGATCGTTCGGGCAAACCGCATCCGCCTTTCCGCCCTTGGTTTCTTTTAACCGACAGAGTGATCGCGTGGCCGATCGAGTCTTCCCAGCTCAACGGCCCAACCTTCTGCTGAACGAAAGACGAAGGAGCGTGGCCATTGTCTTACGAACGAAAATATTTCAATGCTAAGCTCATTCCCAAAGAGGAACAGGCCCACATACCGCGATGTATGGGACATCGAAGTCGTCGTGCATCTCGTCCCCGATACTTCGGCCAACTTCACGGCTCGGGCCCCGGAGTATCCACGCCTAAAATACTACCCTGTCGCCGCTGCTGTTACGTCTGACCGCTGTTTTGATGCGTTACAGACTTTATGAGCCGAGGAAGAAAGGACACTGGGGTTTTACGAGACGACGTTTATGTTTCCATCGTGGGCGACTTTTTATTGGTATCGAGAGTGGAAGTATTAATGTCTCCGGGGCTGAATTATGAGACTGATTTTCTTATTTTTCGTTCAGTGGACAATAGAAAACGGTATAAAGGGGAGAGAATTTTTTCGAATCGTTGCTCCGCCAGAGCTGAGTTTCAGGCTACGTGGTCGGAGACTAGGTGAACGCTGTGAATACAATTTTCGAGGGGGGAGGGGTCGACGTAGCGTGAACGCGTAGAATAGAATTTGAATATTATTTTGGTTTAATAGAATTTAATTTTTGTTGGTAAATCGTGGAGTTGGGAGGTATGATGAAACCCAATCATCCCCTATTGGGGGCGAACTTTACATCTTGACTACAGTACTACTTTTATTCGTAGTGGTCTTCTAACAACTGGAAGTTAATAGAATAATGTCTCACCTTTCGACAGCATTCAATATAATGGGTGATAAAATAGATTGTCCGGAGCTCCTTCAACTTTTCAAACTGTATGCAGATACTGTAAATCTAAGAGCTCTATCTCTCTTCTGCCTAACTTCCCAAAACAGAATTCGCACTTGCTATAATTGTATTGAGAAAATGTGCCGCGAAGCGAATGCCTATGAGAGTCGTTTAATATTTTTTAGCAGCACATCGTCCCTTAAAACTGTTAATGCGTAGTATTTAATCGACTCTCCTTGCTCTTTTATTTTAAGTGCTCATTTTGTTCGTTATTTTACCAACTGTGTACTATTGTAAACCAAAGGGTGTACCAACCAGTCACTAAATAAATAATAAATACTTTTCTAAAGTTATTGCATTTAAAGATTGCTGCTATGATTTATAAAACATTCCTGTGTTAAAGTTACAGCATATTCAGGGCAATTTCTTTCTCATCTGTAATCATGTTAAATATTTTTCTTCTAATTCAATATAATCAGTTTCCTGCCTTACTGTGTGTGTTAACGAATGTTGATCGAATTACAGGGAATAAGAGGCAGTGATTGATTGAAAGCCACTAATTATTTATGAAAATTTAATATCACTATTTTTTAAAAATCTTACATATTGGTAGGAAAGTGACTTTGAACTTCAATGCAAGAATCAAGTAACGTCAGTAGAAATCGCCTTGGTAGAGGTATGAATTTCTGACGATCTTATTCAATCTTGATTGAGGGTAATGTTTCCACAAGTAACTGATTTAGTGGTACAAGAATAAAATTCGAAGGGAATCAGGTGAACGAGCGTCGACTTCCACCGTGTTAAAAAAAGTAACTGCTTTGTTATGGAAATTATTCGTTCAGAATCTGATAGCTAGATTGAAGATGGCGAGAAAAAGTTCTGGGATTCGGGAGGATTTCCGTGTCGCAATTAAAATTCACAAAGAAACTTCTCGTCCCTTTAGCATACCAGTAACACTGCTTCTGCAACCAGAGGGTTGTCGGTTTAAAATTTTTTATAACATCCTGACTGTAAAAGATTGTAAGCAGAATTAAAAGATTACGAACTTATTATTTCTTCATTGAAATCATTGAACTTTTGTCTTTATTCCTAAATCATACACGAACACTACAGAACTTTAAATTTTAGTTACTCACAGAATCAATACTTCATTCGCGTACTTGCGGACTTCATTTCTGTTTCAAGAAATAGGCTCAAGAAATAATATAAGATAACATCTATTTCCATTTAAATTGAACAAAATTACCCACGTCTCGAAAAATCGTCTTGTCTCACAAAACGCCTATTTTCACTTCAAAAACCTACTGCAACAAAAGTCAAAATCTCAACAAATTCTCAGAAACGTCTCCCCTAAACATTCCACCGTGACCGGAATAAAAATTAACCAACACCCTAACCCTCAGACCCTCCCACCTCCGAAAACCTTTTCTATAGACTGAACGAAGCTGCCACAACGGGAATTGAAATTAAGCATCGCTTAGCTCCCGGATCCCAATAGCAAACGTTCATAAACCGCTGCAGCAAGGGCCTAGGGAAGCATCTCTTTGGAAATCCGCAAGCTCGACAGAATAACTCGACTGGACACCCAACGACCACGAGGGCTTCGGGGAATTCATACAGAGAGACAGAGGCGCTGGCACGTGTGTGCACGCGACGGGGCACAGTGGCCAATCTATGGCTGACGACGATAAATCATGATTTATGATAACAGAAGTTCCATTGGAATGAAATAGAGGCGCAGTTTCACCGTTTGCTAGAAGATGCCGAGCCTGTACGCAGACGGTGGTGGCTCCCCCGATTCACCGCGCGAGCTAGTTTATGCCCCCCATCTAGCTGCCATTGCTTCCACCGAGCTCGCGATCCGCGGAGTGGAGTTCAAACTGTAATTTAAGTGCTGATTGAATACGCCTCCCGCGAATAAATGTCCGTTTAACTGCATCCGCGCTGTAAAATGCCGTCGATAGATCAGCGGGGCGATTCCACGGTTTCCATTCCCGGGGTACGTTGTGGTGCCCTTTCAAGGCAATTCAGAGGATTTTTTGTAGTGCTCCGTGGCGGTCGACGAGGGATACGTTAGGAGAATGATAGGGGTTGGCTGGATACTGTTTCGCCTCGAATTGGATTGGGAAATTAATGATAGATGCAAGGAGAGGGTGGGGGTGAAGATCGCGACAGTCTCGATTTTGTAACTGGGTTTAGGAGAGTTTTAGAATTGTATGGAAAGATAGCAGGGAAACGGAATGGCTTGTTTCGTAAGCAGTGTTCTCAAATTTTAGTGTACGTTAGTGTATCTTTTCACTGAGGAAAGGGACAGGGTCAGGATTCGTGGGGTCTTTCGTTTCCTTTTGGAATATAAACTTACCCCGCAGTGGGGTAAATTGATACATTTTGCCTTCGTCCAAATAACTTTTTTTCATTTATTTTGTATGTATTTTCTCAAGTTTTCACTTACTATATATTAAAGAGGAAGGACCAAAGTACATTTTAGAATATTTATTATTAAGTAATTAATTCGAACAAAAATGAAAACAATTGAAAACTGAATAACGTATCAACTAGCACCGATCTCCCTAATTATTATTACTACTTAACACCTCATTGAGGTCTACAACTGCAACTACGTCACTCTACAAAGTCGCATTCCGAGTTTCAAGGCTTATTCCCAAAGTATTAAGAACACCGTCTACTCCTATGTTACAAAGCAGCAAAAGATAAATATCTCGATAACAAAAGAACTGTCATTTCATTCCAAACTTACTCCAGTTCCAACTGACAATCCCACCTCGCAGAGATAAATCTTCTCAGAAGAAGTTTAATAAATCACAATACATAAAGATGACAAATTACAGTCGACGTACCTCCGCATTACACAATTACCACTTTGTTAACCGATTTTCGAACGGGTGTCGCGTGTCGATTACAAAACACCGAGCCTGCTCGTCCCTGGTTCTTCTACCTCCTCCCCCAGAAGTTCCGGCTGCCTGGTAAATCCAGAGATCCCATTATCCGCGTCTCATCCATAGTGATGCAGATTACAATAACAAATAGGCGGCAGGATCGTAGCCCGTCTCGATATCGCGGGAAAAGAATCTCGGGGACTCTCTTTCTCTCCACTCGAGGCCGACTCTACCTGGCACCCCCAACCTCCAGGACGTTCCCGATCGTGGAAGTAAGAAAAAGGTGCCGGCGCTGGCAGCTTGAAGTACAGACTGGTCCAGGTGAAGCACGACACCACAGGCTCGAGTAACAAAAGTGCAACAAAGAGCTTCACTGTTTTGGACAGCGTTGCTGAAGCAATTGTGCGCGTTCTTTGCTGAAGGCGACTGTTTGGTTTGGATTTATCAGCGTATAGTATAAATAGAATATTTTTATAAGACACCTTTGGGAAAGTTAATGTTGGACTTTTGACAGCTTTGGGGCCAATTTAATGCTGGGATTATTCCATGACAATTAAGATTAGTTAATGAAGTTAGAATTAAAGATTTTGATGAAATTGATATGTTACGTGAAATTAGAGAGAGTTTGTCATCATTTTGCTGACTTTGAATATGTTTAAAGAACTTAGGCTACCGAAAATTGGCGAAAATAGGCAGGAACTGCAAACTTCAGTGGCCTATAATTTTTAAGACAGTATCAATATCCAGATAATTGCGCGGACAGGCGATGGACAACAATGATTTCTCATTTTACTCCACTGAATGATTCTTGTGGGGTTTTACTGCTTAGACTTTAGACAAATACCTCAACAGAGAATGCCATTATGTTAAAAAATACACGACATATGTATTTACTTTAGTTAAGCAATTCAATTCAATTTAATCATAATAAAATGAATCGGAGAAAACCTTACTTACTTTCCTAAATAACTTACATGGTATTCTACAGCTTTGAAATGTTTGACATTTTACTCGGCAAGAATCAGGCCATTCTACTATAAAATTGACATTTTGAAGGTAATCCCTAAACTAAAAATGTTACTAAATCAGAAAAATGTAGAATATTCCCCAAAAAAGTGAAGCCTAAAATAGTTTGACTTTAACTAAAGTTAAGTGACATTCTTCTTAGTTTTAATCGCATTAAGTGCCTCGAATAAAACGATCCAAATAGTTTTACTTTCGAATCTAGGATTCCCCATTGAATGGATGACCCTGTAGAATCGAGATCGTGACTTCGGACACGAATCGATTTCCAAGCCCGATGTAAATGCTCCCGCAGGACAATGGGAAGCGACCGACGATGTCGTCCTTTATGGCGAACGCTGACCTCCATGATGGACAAAAACAGCGCGAGCGGAATCGGACCTGGAAGAAGAGCGTGCCAATGCGAATCGACTTAATCGATTCTGTCTGACTGAAAGTGGCACGTTGATGTCTCAATTCACCGCCAAATACTGTCATTTTGTCGTGTAAAGAGCTTTAATATCTTTAAAAAAAAACCACCTTTGATTTGACAACGACGTAATATACAGAATTTTATAAGATAAGCAGTTTTTTAGAACATGGCAAAAATATAATAAATACTGATTACGTGTTTTAAATTTTCTTTTGTGTATACCTACGTTAAAAAAATGAAAATTACGCTTTAGAAAAACTTGAGTCGTTCAATGAAGTTTGATGCAATCATCATATAATAATGCTGAATAATATTTATTACCGCACCTGTTCCGAGGAACTAAATATTTCTTTCCGCCCCAAAAACAATAAAAATATTTTAGTTTGCGTCGATATGTGAAGGTAACGAGGGGTGAGACGAAGAAAGGGTTTGTTTACCATTTTCCATAGACAAAAACCGCGGAGAGATTTATTTCAAAGGAGGACTGTATTAAGGCAGAGTTTCTTCGGAATATGCGAGGAGAGGACACTGCAAATGCAATCGGGAATTCTATGAATAATAATGCTCCTATTTATTTAGCAGAGAATGAAGTAAGAGCCCCATTTTTATGCGACGACGATTAAAAAGGAAAGTTCCCGCAGACAGTATCCCTTTCTTTCTTGTCTGTGGCATAGACATCGTTTGAAAACCGGCTCCAATTAAGTCCCGTGTTTCTTCTCCGTCAACGTAATTGTTTGCGACGTCCAGGAATAATTAATGCAACTTCTGACAGCCCTTTCTTCCGCTGTTATAATGGATGCGCCTCGCGTATCCCTGAACCGGTGAAATATAAAGAATTCTCTGTATGAAATTGTTGGACTGCAACGAGTCGATAATTCTATGAATAAAGTGAATAGAGAGACACTCGTGTGACAGACAATCCTGTTTAACTGAATTGCCTACTGCAGAATGTTGAAAATTGTAGAATTATTTTATGAAAGTATTAAAGAAATGTTAACTAGTCTTCGCGAAGTGGAAAAATTTAGAAATTCTATAATTATGGCTTTTATTTCAAACAAGACATAGATACATACATATATACTTCAAGTATTTTTCTCGGGAAAGATCTCGGGAAATAATGAACCTCATTGTTATTATATTCTATCTCATACTGTTATCCTTCGTTGGATTTCAGTTTACAAATACCTCTCGTAATCACTAACCAAGAAGGAAGCTTGCCTCTGGGCTCAAGGGAAACCTACAAAGAAGAAGAAACTCGATGAATCTGAAGCATCCGACGCGGTATAAAATGAAAAAGATTATTCAGAGGCGGAAGAAAAATCTAAGCCGGGGTAGCTAGAGAAGAAAATGCAGTCACAATGATGACGAGTGTAGTTTAGAAATATTCAGGATCGACATTGGGGGAAGAAGATCGAATGGATACAACTCGACATTCGCGAACTTCCGCTAGTCTTCGGCCGTTCTAGCTGAAACCGTATTTTCCACCCTCTTCTGTGAACGTCTCCGAATGTTTGTGAATGAACGACGTTCCCAGACGAGGAATCTTGCAAAAGGAAATTCCACCTTGGGGAATATTTACGGATTCCATCGACGACAACTGCCAGCATGTCTTCAGCAGTTTGAATCTTTTTTTCTTTACGACGGAGTTTGATAAACACGGTACAGACGACTTCCTGAGAAAATATCGAGGGAGACGAGGAAAACGCACTGTTTATCATGTAACGCTATAAGAAAAGTCTAAGAGCTAGAATGTGTTTGAAAAAAAATATGATCAAAAGGCGCGTATGCGAGTTGATGTTTCTTCAATTTCCAATCTCCGATGACTTTTATTACACAATGAAAGTATGCCTAACGAAGGTATTTCTTATGAACATTATTTCTTTCCTATATTCAGGCTGAAATATTACATTTGAGGTGCGTATACATTTTTGCTAAATCGCACGTTGAAAACAAATTAATACTAAGAAGAAAATTAGAACTCCAAATAAGGGAATAATTCTTCTGGACCAGTTCACTGAAAGAGAGACACCTTTATTGCTCTGTTAGGGCCTTTCCACGCAAAATAATTTTCTTCTTCTGACTCGCAAATATTCTATCTTTTCAGAATTAGTACACCCTCTACCAGATAAATATATCCGAAATGTCAATCGCAAATCACAGAAGTGTCTCGTGTGAAAAATACCTTAATAATATTAAGTAGCTCATATGGTACTTCACATGCATTCACTTCTCAGAAAAACCGATCATGTAACAAAAGCAGAAAGTACACGAATGCACTCGAAATCCCAATCACAAGTCACAGGACTGTATTCCGTGAAATGGACCTACGGGTCTTCAGTATCTTAAACAGAGCTCTTTAACAGAGATATTTCAAATACATATACCCACGTAACAAAAGTGTCACTCGTTTAACAGAAATAGAAAATATTTTCTCATATTCAAAATATCAGTCTCAAACCTAAAAGGTGTCTCGCGTGAAACGGCCTCAAGGGTCTTTTGACTGGTATTCCAAACACATTCGCTTCTCAAAGATCGCTAAAGGCGTAAAAACGACCTGAGCACATTCAAAACACTAGCCAAAAGCCACAAAAGTGCTTCCTTTAGATAAACCATTTGAACATCCCTCGCTCCCATTGCTGGTGTATCCCGAACTATAGAGAGTGCGCGACTAGACCATCCTGACGTATGCGACGTACGCGCCACCCGTTTCTCTGGTTCCTTTAGCGCGCGACTATCGCGGTAGCTGCGCCAGCCAGACAGACGAAGGAATCCCTGGTGGAAAGCTATGTCTGGGAGCCGCGTGAGGCAGATATAACCGGGGTAAATATTTGTGGATACCAAAGGCGGCACGCCTGTTTACCCCGTGGCTAGGCGCGAACAGCGGCTGCCTAGCGAGGAGAATTGGGGCGACGACGCAGGACACGTGGAGGGATTTCCACGTCGGGGCAGCCGATTCGGATGTACGGCGTCGCTGGGATAAATCCCAACGGTGGATATGTGTCTCTTAGTCGGGAGGGGGATTACGAGAATTCCGTGAGGGGAAACTAAAGGAACCCCGTGGCCGTGATGTTAATCTGAAACGGTCGCTTAACGTACCTCGAAGACGCATATCCTGGCCCAGAAACGTGTGAAATGGGCTCAAAGCTCCGTCGTTGGATAGAATTCTGATTGTTTTATTCGGTATTTGTAGGTCTCGGGTACCTGTGTTTTACAAGGGCGAAGCTTCAACCGTCTTTTGGCGAATCCTTGGGGATGAAGGTCGGAGAGTGAAATGAAGCTTGAGTGATTTTCACGCAGGTTTGAGGATAAGGAATTGCGTATAGGTACTATTTAAGGGGGGAACCTGGTTTAGGACACTGAAAACACGGTGAGTATTTAAGAATTATTTTCTCAACGAATATAAATAGAATTTTTCCAAAACTTTAAGGGTGTTTTACTGTAATTTTTTCCCGAAATAAAAAAGCTAAAGTCTTTCTTAACTGACATCAATTTATATCGTCGATGAATGAAAAACAATTATGCAGAAAATAAATTAAACCATTTTGAAAACGTCGAAATTTTTCCGTCAAAATCGTAACTTTTTCGTTAAAGTCCCATAATTTTGTCAATTTTAGACTTTTTCTTATTTTTTAATACATCGGCGATATAAATTCATGTCAATTAAGAAAAACTTCGGCTTTTTTATATCGAGCAAAAATTGGATGCACACAATTTGACAACTGCGGCGGCGCGGCACTACGAAGCCATATAAATAAAACAGTATTAAATGAATTATAATTGAATAAAACAAATTTCTTATTGTCTGAATATACAGTAAAACGCCCTGAAAGTTTTGGAAAGATTCTATTTATATTTGTTGAGAAAATAATTCTTAAAAAATCCCCGTGTTTTCAGCGTCCTAAACCAAGTTCCCCCCTTAACTGATGCAGAATCTCTTATTTTGTCATTTATATCATTCATAGTTTCATGCTGTGTTTAATAGCCCTATAATAAATAGTGTTGCATATCAATTTTAATAAGGAATTTCAGTGTAAAATGAAGAAAATAAAAGAAAAAAAGTACGTCTAGATTACCAGTTTGCTGTACTTATGTATCCCTAGTGTGTTATTTTTTATACAACAAAACGAAATCCACCTACAGTTCATATGACATTTTTATTCAGAATGACTTGCTGATCATATCGCGAAGCGCCCTGTACAGTAGCCAATAGAACCTTTCTCGTGCTCCAAGCTCTGTCTACAAGGCATCCCTGAAGAAATTGCGAAACAGAAACACACGAAGCCTTTGCTACACCCTAACCCTGCAACAAAGTTTCCAAACACAGATCCTTCAAGCAATTCCAACCACTTCCATCCGCTGCGAAATTAAGAATCTCCGGAGAGGCGGCGGATCGCGCGGCCATCACAGGGCCCATTCCAGCCGCAACCGCGGCCAGCTGAAGAAACGAATTCCAATAAAGCAGCGAGACAACGATCACACTTTATTACGTCGTTCCCTCGCGTCGAGGTTGCCCACGAAAACCGGATATCCTCCCGCGATACTCCCGATCGGGATAAAGGGCCCCGTTGTATCGCGAGATTTACATTCGTCGTGGTTGCGTCCCTCCCTACTGGATTCCTGCGCGTCTATTCCGCCGACTTTTTCCGCCCGACGAAAGCTCGCTCGTGCTTGTTCGCCGCACGACATCCCGCTCCAGCGATCGGCAGACGTTTCCTCCTATTGCTCCCTGATTCCAGGCGAAACGAAACACATCGAAATCCCTTTCCCAACCCCTGGACCGGCGAGCGTTCCGTCGAGAAACACGCGAAATCGCGTGGCCCCTGCTATTGCCGGCAGATCGATTCTCCACCCTCTTCGAGTCCTCGATGACGCTTCAAGACGACTTGCCGCGCGAGGTGAACTGGGGGCTTGTTTATTCGAGGGTGTCGGTGGAAAATTGGGGATTCGGTGGAATGGGGATATGGGGCTTCTATTCATTCTGCATTGACTGGATTTTGCTGATTTGAAAGGAAGGTATGCTGAAGTATTTCTAGGTATTTCTGGATTTTAAACTCAACCCAATTGCTTTCTGTGTAAATTAGGTATTGAAATGATTGGACCTAGGAAGATAAAGTTAATTATATGCTCTGATGGTGCTCACATTTTTTTCCCTTCCGTAGCGAAGTTTTCGTCTTCAAAGTAGTATGATGGAATTAAATATTATACTTTTAATATATTTAATGATTTAGGAAAGTTAAAGGATAGAAATGAAAATTTTAGTATTCACTTAGAATTCTTAGAAACACATTCGATGACACTAAAAGAATTTGCAATATAACAACTCAATTCAATTAATCGTCACTCGGAAAATCATCTCGCAGGTAATTATATTCACCATCGATTTTCGCGAAAACACCATAATTCTATTCCGCATTTTCATTTCTTTTTTTCCTCGAGGAATCATCCCTTTTACAGTTGCACCACGATTTCAACCCGACCCCATAGTAACGCTCCCGAAACGATTTAACGAAGCACGGCTGTGCGTGGAGATTTCCAACTGGAAGTCAACGAAACGAGGATCCCGCGAAAAAGTGCTACCGAAAATCGTGAATTCACTTGCCCTCCCTGGGACTAGTCCCGATGCATCGCGACGCTACTGTGAATGCAGCAGTTTCTTTGTACCGACGCGTCCATTGTCGACTTCTCGTCTGTCTGCGATTTACCCGAAAAGATGCGCGGGGAAAAAAGCGAGGCGCGTGGAAGGAATCGACGATACGCGTTTCTTGAGTGAAAACTCTGCTCTGAGGACGCGAAGGAATAAGGGAGGGCGCGATGCGAATGAATATTGATCGACTGTGCAGCAAGATGCAATTTTTCTGGATACATTTCGCGTTATTTGTTGGAGCTTTTTCCGGGCGCGGCTAGAAAAATCGTGCGTGCCTTTGAAATGGCTGGAAAAATAGTTGTGTAAGTTCCAACGTGTGTTGAAATTGTAATTTACAATGTCTGAAAGAAAGGGTGGGAAGAGATACATTTTGGTTTAGAAAATATCGTTTCGGGGAGGAATTAAGATTTGGTTATTGCTAATGATGGATACTTTGTTGATTTATTATAAAATAGCGATCTCAAGTGCATGGAAGAGCATTGTGGTATTTTTGACGCTAAGAATGTTACAGATGGTAATTTTGTTGAAAGGTCCAAAATGGTCCAATATGCTGAAATTTGTCCAAAGCAAATTAATTTCTGTAAAATACCGTACCCCAATGTTTGTACTTTCACTCAGGCTACGGAAATAAAACTTCTGATCATAAAATAGTGAATTATTTAATTCCTAAAGTAGACACCTTCCCATTTCCCATCTTGTATTTTTTTGTCTTCATTATATTGCGAAGAAGGAAATTGTTTGTCCAATGTTAGTTATATTTCGCTGATGTATAATCGGTTGAAAATATAGATTTAGGGAAGTGTAGAGTGACAAGAATGAAACACTACCAGGAAGAGCAGAAATTGTGCTGATTTTATGCCATGTTCTCGATAGCACTGACGCCCCCGCGCCTCACGGTTTAACCTACTTGTTTTATTAATCCGCGTTTCCTTACACCCGGAACAGTGCCGAAATTGCATTGTTCTAAATTTCTGGGTCAGCGGGAAGCAAGCATCGAGGCACAAAGCGGCTAATCCTCAGCGTTAAATGCAAGCTTCGGCTCGTCTTTCGCATCGATGCAACTCTCCGTGACCTGGTAACTCTTGTTGGTTCGCAGCTCTGCAGAATCACGACTATTCCATGTTTCTCGAGATCGAGTTTAGCGCAGAGTAATAAATTAAAATGAATCAGTATACAAGTAGTATCCTACTATGTTACTTCATTGTTTACTTACGTCACGCAATGTGTAAAAACAATTTCACGAATTTATACCATTGGGGATTTTCTGAATTTCTGTTCATTCTGATGCTGAGATTTGAGAATACTTTGCAATTGTATTTGCTGATTGGGTGCGTTCAATTCTCGAGTACTTTAATTTGTATGAGTTCTTGAAAGTTACGAACATTTTCGAAAAGTGGAATATTGGAATATTATTACTTCATTAATAAATTAAAGCGTGATATTTTTTTAATAGCAGATGTGCAGGCTAGTATGGTTGAAAATGGTCCACAAGATAGTAGAAATTAAAGAATAACTTCTTTTGCATAACGATATCAACACACTTTATTTAAAAATAATCTAATTACGCCATCCTCCACTAAAAGTGTCTTTTTTAAATCAACAATCGTAACCAATGGAAAAATGCGTGAAAAACATCCAAAGTACATATTAACACATTAATCTGTCTTTGCATCAAACATCGCCGATGTTTGAAAACCGTATAAAATACGTAGTTTATATAAAATTTAAAGAGCCTAATTCACATTCATTAAAATACCATTTATTAAAGTTATAGTGTATAAACATTCCAATACTCACAGATTCGATACGTTCAATTACCATTCAAGCATTCGATATGCCAATATATTCAACTTCACAGAAATCCAACAAATAGTCTGTCAGAAAAACCCGTTTAAAATCCACTTTCCTGAACTAATGACATAAACCATTTAACACGTACGTTCATAATTCTACGTATACATATGTGATCAGCCTACGTAGCGTTCAGAAATGAAGGAGCAAGTTTTAAATTGAGAGTAATAACCGTGGCCAAGGGGTTGCCACCCCCAGAACTAGGATACACCCCGAGTTTGCCTATGAATTATAACGCGTGCACGCTCGCGTGACGTCGGTCGCGGGGGTGTGAGTGTGACGACTGTATCCTGACCGCTTCGAGAACAATGAGCTGGGGAAAAAGTAATGAAACACCCTCGTCGCGGCCGTCAGCTATTCCGGGGGTTAAGGCAGTATTATCTTTTTCGTGGAAGTGCAGGAAGCAGTCCTCGTGGTTGGCTATTCTTTCCCATGACGACCCGGAATCCTTCATATTTTCTCACCCTTGCCAACCCCCTGGATTTATCACAAAAGAAAGAAACCCAAGAATTATGGAGTCTTCGGCGTACCTCCAAGAGGAATACTCTTCAGGCGTTTCTCCCTCCTCCTGGACTGCTAACTTTTCCTAGGATCGAATGATTACTTGAACGACTCTGGCGAGCAAGTTAAGAACATTTATTTCTAAAGTGTTGTGAAAATACTTGATTCATATAAAGATTTCTGAATTATCCGATTTGTGTTTAATCGTTCTAAGTATATTTATAGAAACGAAAGGGGGTGATTTGTGGGTCGGCAGGCTTGACAAAAATCATTCTAAGGTTAGAGGAATGTTCGGGTAACGATGTAATGATAGAAATGGTAATTCACTGAATTCCGTGAATTTACTCGACAAAGATTAATGCTTCGATCAATGGATGCTTGGCTGACACAGAAGTTCGCCGATTAATTCCAAAGCAATTCGATGAATTTCGAGCGACAATGGTCCGTTGCTAATTAATTTCTGCTAATTAGAGGACGGTAAGCGTCGTAAACTGCGGGGGGTAGAGGGCACCGCGCCGTGATCTCAGGAATGTTTAATAATCAAAAACGAAACCGAGGGGGGCGCATAGCGTTCCCTGCCGGTGCACGCATGGCAGGTGCATTCTCTTCAAATGCATCGCGCCGAATTCAATAAGGCGGGCGGGAGCAAAGCGAAATGGAAAGCTCGGCGAGTGGGGCATGCAGTCTTAAAGCGAATTTCGTACGAACGATAAATAAAAGGACGCCACGGGGGAATGCCTGAAAGAATGGAAACGTAAGGGAGAAGAAGGGAACGCGTTGGTTCGTCTGCCATCTTCTTGACCCTTTTCTCTTCCAAATCTATATTATTCTGATTTTTTAAATATCTTTCACGTAATTGAAATTGAATAAATTAAAAAGAAGTAGAAAGAAACAGTTTTGATATAAATAAGTCCTGGGAACTTTTTGAGGGCAGAAATAATCAATCAATTCGTTAGTCGTTGCGTTTAATATAGCTACTTTTTTCTTTTATCAAAGAAAATAATAAATTCTGTCTAATTGGAGTGTAAGCTGAAAAAGTTGCTCCAAGGGGTCTATACTGAAGTGGGTTAGATTATTAGGAGATAATCATGCTTGTTTCATGATTTTGTAATGGAAACGGCGACGATACTACAATTATCTTCCGCGATATTGGAACTGCCAACATCATTATGCTGGACACAGCATGTGCCGTGGATTGATTGAAATCCATTAGTGATATAAATCAAGCGAACAGCAGACGTGGTTCAGTTTACTTTGGAACCACTCGACGTCCGCATATTCCTGCTATAAACGCGTTACATTAATTAAATGAAATTTCAGTTTCGTACTTCACGTGGCCCGAATAACCAACAGTCTGGTTGTTCGACGGGGTTCTCTATTTTGTAGTATCGTGCGCTCGAAATACTAATTGTAAAGTTAGCTTTACCTGGCGCGTAACTCCCTTTGAATAACAGTTGCGTGAAAAAGAAGCAAAGTTTTGTTTTAAATGGCTAGTATAATTGTAATTAAAATTCTATAAAAGTTCTGGGCAGAACAATAAATTTATGAGGGAAAAATACATTCAGTTTTGAAAGTACTGTACGAATCTACAAAAGCACAAACGCATTCTAAATTATCCAATTATTTCACGCAACACACACACACACACAGCGACACGTAAAATAGAGATTCTTTTAGGATTCTCACTAAATATTTTCAATTTCCACCTAAAAAAATTACTTACATTACATATAAGATACTTGATAATTTATATATTTCAACCTAACACGATGAGTAATGTAAAAATCCTTTAGTAACTTTTTATTATTTATCTCTCGCCATTACTCCAGCGAATTCATATTCAAGCTGAACACATTTCCCAAAGCAGTAGCTATGAAATCCAACAATAAACAGAAAATTATATGCCAAATGCAAAACAAAATATAGATACTTAATAACAAACATTTAAACAGAATTGAAGAATCCTCGTAGAAATCACTATAAGTGCCAAAATGAAAGGAAATATATTATTTATCGGAACATAATCCACGTGCTAATAGTAATACTATAATATAGAAATTAATTTTTGGCAATTACAGTGTTTTCTGCAAGAACTCTTCAGTTTTCACTAAGTCATGCTCAATTACAATAACACTCGAGCATCTAACATTAAATTTCCTACCACAAATTCACAAATAACCTGCCCAAAGTCCCACACCAAACAAACCGCAAAAATCATACACGATCATTGAAACCTACGCGAAACAAGACCTCGCATTCGCAACAATTTCAATCCGCTATGACGCGAGGGAAATAAGCCTAAGTAAATCCCACGAACGACTGACACTATAACGCAGGTTTTTGTATGCCAGCGTACAGGAGAAGCTTTCTGCTGGGACGAGCACCATTATGACTGAAGCCTGTTCGATCACTATAATTACACGACATCGCGGTGGCTATTAATCGCTATCTCATTGCAGCATCTAATTGCACCCGCCGACTGCTTCGGGCACGGATCCTCTCCAAGAAAACGGAGGTGGGCACCGGCTTGATTTCTCACGTGAAACCACCACGCTCGTACGCGTATCCATCCCTTATCTTTCGTTCTAACTTGGCGAAGCTACTTGTTTGCTACGAATTCGTGTTGCCCAGCTGTCGTATCATTCTAACTGACGGGGTAACGACTCTGCGTCAGACGATGTTTATAAATTTTCTGTGATTTTCTGAGTTAAGTAAACGGGACCTCGTGAAGTTAGTGATAGGTTACTAGACTACAGTAGTGCTTCATTATCCGCGCAACCATTAGGGACCGATTTTACAAAATATTTGACACTGTTATTGTTTGCCACTGGAATTTTCTCAAAGATCGATTTCACGATTTTTATGAAACTCTGCAATTATTTCTGTTACTTTTCGATACATTGCAACTGATCATTCGAAATTCTCGAGGTAAAAAGAGGCTCGATTGCATGTTCCAATTAATATCTGTGGAACGTAATTGAATTATCGGGATCCCGGTTGATGTTTAGTACATTGCACCGTAATTAGAAAGGGAAGCGAGGGAATTAGCTTGCGCTATTATCGAGCATGGTCTCTGTGTACTTTCTGCCTGCCGTATGGAATAAGCTATAAAGATTATTACGGATATTATACATGTATCGTCGGAAATTGAATATCTCCGGCGCATCTTCCGTGCCGCTCGTGCCTCGAAAATCTGTTCGAAAAATGATAGGATGCGAGTAAATACGCGGAGGGGGATAACGGGGCGGAGAAGAGAAAGGGAATCGCGCGCGTGAGCAATTTCTGAAATTGCTCGGCCTCTCGGGGCTGAATATTTCTATTTCGACAGTTCGTACGGGTAGCGGGAAAGATTTCAGATGCTCGCGCAGGAACGTTGATCCCTTCAAAAATTTGATATCGTAAATTGCGGATTTATCCCGAAGAAACGCCGAGCAAGGGATACGTCGAGAGATTGCCTGGCGCTCGAATAATACTTCGGTTTCGGGACGTCTACCGTCGTCATCAAATATCTTCGCGGAAAATTTCTGATTTCGCGGGGAGACAAGGGTCTGCGTATTATTTTGACAGGCTCAATGCTGTGACCGAGATGCTTCAAGATAATTTGAAATTAATCGCTTAATATCCTTAACAAATATCTGAATCTCAAAGAACTTATTGTTAGTAAATATTAAGATAGGTATTTATATTATAAGCGTTTTCAAACGAACTAAAGAAATGGAATTATTTTACGAGTTAACTAGGGTTTTCTAAATATCGTAGCTGAGGAATTAACATATGTACTGCATCTAGCAAAGTTGTAGTTGTAACTCGATAAATGTTTAACAAAATATGTTTATGCAGTTGATGAATATTAAAATCGGTATGCCACACATAGTAGAAGTAAATACTAAATAGATATTGATGAATGAAGAATACTGAAATATTCAAAATTTGTTTATAAAATATTACATTACTTCGAGTTTAAAATAAATCCCACGATCAAATAGAATTTTTAAATGTTATACGATTCAGCATCATCGTTTTGCATTCAAGGGCGAATCGATAATTTTGCAAACTAATTTGCATCCTCGGCGGTGGGAAAGCTCGAGTCCAAGATAAAAATCATAGTTTGTAATAAAATTGGTAGAACTCTTAGGTACCTTGCTGATGAATTAAGAACACAGCAGACATTCTAGACACTAGTGATAAAATAAAAACATACTTGGTGGCTTTTGATCCTATAATATTGCAGTAATCAATGGGACGCTATGAAAAGCACAAACCGAATGAAATCATTTAAAACACACCACAGCTAACACATTACGCCTCGGTGGGACTGCTGCACTCAAAATGCACCCAGCCGAGTCTCTAGCACGGACTCAGCACTAGTGAGACAGCTCAGGTATGTATATATGTACCCTGGCATCTCTAGTTCCCGTCCTGAGGACATGCTTCTGGGGAAAACTGCACATGGAACAAGTGAAACAAGTCCCAGGCCCTGAGGAGCTCTTCAGATCCAGCTACACTCTACAGAATGATCAGGAACACTAATTAAGCAAAATTCAGAAACGATGTTTAAATAGCCAAACTCTATTTATGAAAAATTCTTCGGAATACGAGCTGAAATTAGGTGGATATTGGTTTAAGCAAACTTTGAATTAAACCTATTAATAAATAAATAAATGAACCCGAGATTACCGAGCCTCTACTGTAATTCATCCGCTTGTCTTTTATGCTTCGAAATAATCTATGTACCTAACTCTATCCAAGTTCAGTGCTCGATTATCACGAAATATGCTTCTAATATAGGAACCATGGGAAATATTACGATCGGCAGGCTTAAAAGCAGCACCTGCTTTCGAAGTGCCACCCCTCTTTGACACGAACAATCCCGGAAACGCGGCCAGCCCGTTCCAATTTCCGTCCGTGGTCACCTACCTGACCGCTCTGCCCAACTTCCGAATTCGTGCAAAACACCCCTGCTAGGACAAGAGCCCTTTGTACCCACAACTTTTCTCCGAGTAAATAGCGCCACGACACGCGTACAATCCGTGCAAGAGAAAATACACCGTAACAGCGCGAAGACGCATGCCGACGCCGGCAAAATTTATTTCGGGAATAAATAAACGAATTTGGAATATTTTTCCTCAATGTGTATTTAACGTCACACCAACTGCACTTAAGTGGATCTTAGCGACGATGACTTACGATAAATGAATTTTAGAGAGACACATTTCTTGTAGATCACTGAATCTTCCGGGAAAGGAAATACTCTCAATATTTGGTGGTAATCTTTAAAAAATTTCAATGAATATTCACTCAGGGTTGTTCTTATTTGAAACCTGTCACGAGATTCAAAGTACTTCGACTAATTTAGGTATCCGGATCATAAATTCGATTGATCTTTTATCACGGCACTGAGACAACTTGCAATTAGTTATAAATGTTGAAATTAATGTTCCGGTTGTTTCCCTCAGCGAGGATGGTCTTTGGAGAATTCGACGGTCTCAAAGCAAATGCAAATGCCGTGATTACACTCAATCATCATTGTCCATAGAGGAATAGAATATTCGAAGAGATAAACGCGACGCTACCACTGCTTACTGTACCTACCACAGAGATGCGTGCAAGCGAATTGGTAGCAAAGGGACCGCAACCCCTGCGCGCCCGCTCATACTCCGAGCCTTCATATCGCTGCGTATCGAAAATTTTCCGCGTAATCGGATTAACCATCCACGAAAAGGGCGGGATATATACCCCCATTCGGTCCGTCTGCACCCCTTCCGCGTACCGAATGAGATCCCATTCAATCCCCAGTGGAATTCAAGCCCCGTGCAATCTGAAATGCGATCGAACGTCGGAAGCTTAATATCCAGAGCGGCTCCCTTGCTCGTTTTGCTTCGCCACGGGCACCTAAAAGAGCATCCCTTGCGAAAAATGGGCGCGATGCGAAACAGGGAAGAAAGACATACAGAGCGGGGGGTTGAAAGGATTCGTACGGGCGCTCGATCCACTCTTTTGTGAGCTTTAAAGCAATTTAATCGTGTAAACTTCTGACGCTGTTGGGGAATTTCAGATTAGAGGTGGGATTTTGAATTTGGGACATAGTAATGAAGTTTGGTGGAATTTGTTTCAAGTCTGTGTGAGTTGAGTACTTCGCCATAAGTCAAAAGGTCTTCTAACGGAATTTATTCTCAAAACTGAAAGGGAATAGAATTATTTTTTAGTACAAATACATAAGCATAATTACATATGCGTTACTGACGTTACGCAAAAATGTGCATACATTATACAATGTATCGTTATAATCAGTACTGGTGGAAATATATGCTTAGTATGGTAATTTTCACTTACCAACTAACAGAAATGACAGAATGACAGAATGATCACTATTAAATTGCAGAGGGTCACGATTTATCACAGTGACAGCAAGTGACTCACCTGAAACAGAAAGGCCAGAAATGGTTAATTAATATTCGTTGTTACAATTAATCACAAATTTTTAAATCATTTGAAAATATTAACAAAGCACAAAATATTCTGAATGGTCAAACTTGAAAATGTGTTCGTCTTTGTAGACGTATATGAAACTCAAGGCATTTGACAGGCATTTAAACATCCACTTGCATTAATACTCATTGTACACGACCCCAGGGATCGTCCAACCCTTCGTGCACGATCCCTTATTTTATGAAAACGAAACGGGGATTAAGGGTTCAAAGTTTGGCAATAAAATTTGTGGTGGGTTTTTGTTGCAGAATTGAAAGGGTCCGGTTTATCGCCATGTATTCGTTAGCTAATTGAACGTTCTACTGGAGGTATTCCTCTGAACTTGTTTAGATTGTAGGTTTGCAACAAATGTTGTAATGATCAAAAGGGCTGCACTGGCTCATCGTCAAACAAAAGACACATACAAAATTTCTTGAAACGAATTCAAATGCCCAAATGTAAAAAATAATCTCTTTCAATATGAGCTGCATATTTTCAAGAACCACCAAATGATATCTGATTGAGCAATTTTATTCATTATCCTCTTCACGTACTTTCATATCGATGAAATATTTACGAAGTGAACATTCAATGTAAACTCACTTTTTGTATATTCATTTAATGAAATTCTGTGAATATAAAATTGCCTCACCCAGCGCATTTATATTGTTTATAAATGTGATAATGCATCAATTGGCGCATGTCGCAGAAAAGTTGCGGGTCATTATTCATCATTAACACATTTGCATTAACTCTCGAAACAGGGGAATACCTACCTGTCGGCGAGAAGGTATTAATGGAAAATGGACTTCGTTCACGTACACGAAGACAGAACTTGTTATAGGTTTTGCTTTACGTTTTGTTGAAGAAAAATCTTTAACTTTTTAATTTGTCTCGTGGTGTAAATAGAATTTGGGGAAAATTATTGTACAATATAAAGCGACTATTAAAAATAAATTAGGGTTTGTGATTCATTTGTTGCAGAGCATTGACATTTATCAAAAAAGAACTCAGTGGCTACGAAATGTTTAGGTACTCTTAGAACAGAGTACCTATTACCCTTCTCTGTTTAACAGATAAGAAAAATTATTTATTTATGATTCTGCTTATTTGCAGAAAATTGTAAACTGCTTATTTTCGTAAAAGAAAAACTGAAAGCATGAACAATGAGTAGTACAAAATGTGTAATTTAAAAATAATACCCCACCTGTCACCTCAAATTATGATGTAGTAAAGTAATACTACATATTTATTTCTAAAATTTCTATTACTTTACTTATCACATGATACGCAAAATTGTTAAATAATTGCTTTGATTTTCGAAGAATTTTTTCACAAATTGACTATCGCAGACTTTACCATTCCATATTTAAAAATTCAACATCGTAACACTGGAACTCCCACTGGATGGTAATATATTGAACACGCGATGAAATTTTGCGATACCGACTCCGTAGGTGTAAAATTATAAATTGATGCTTCTTTCAATGGCTCGTAAGTCTACCGACAAGCGGCAATACCATAAACAACCAGGTGATTCCGATGCCAGCGCCATTGACCCCCATAACGGCATGTCGCGGATTACTGACATTAGTAGATCATCAATCAGTTTGATAAACTATTCGCACGTGTTCCAGGCGATTCACCGCGCGATTATCGCTCCTTGATATCTGAGACGGCTCGTGTGTCAAACCTTTCGGTACCAATTCAAAATTCAATGCACCAACTCAATCAATATTCCCTTCCCGAGTATCAAGTCACTTAACTATTTTCTTTCAAGATTTAATAATTAACCAATCAAACTAAATGACCATATTCACATAATGTGTATTCTGATATTTCTCTCAGCTCATTAGATAAATAAAAATATGAATAGGTCTACCTCCTAGATATCTCATCATATTAACTGAGGCATTGAGAGCAACAAGGGACTAACTCTAGTACTCGGTGAACAGAGAAATAAGGGATCTAAAGAACAGGGTTTCGACAGCGTTTTGCTTTGCAGGCGTTGTTGCCAGTGCAAACATAATTATTAACTTCTGATACTATTTGAAATGTTTTCTAATGAAGACATAGGTAATTAATTTTCCATTTAATTTTAATAAGTGTTGCACACAGATGTCACCACAAAATTTCAATGCAATAAACGATTTTGTTATGCCATATGGCTTTAAATAGAAAAAAAATTAATTTTTCCTATTTTATATGATTAATACAGCTTAATCGAATACATTACTGTTAACTCAATTTCGTAAAAAATATGGGTTAGTCCGTTTTTGTTCTCAATGCCTCAATTCCACAAGGATAAACGACACAAGTCACTTCCCCTTCACAAACCTCCTAAAAACCGTTAACAATTCATTATACAGTACAAGTCGAAAAGAGCCACCCATGAACTCGCCTACTAAAACCGTCCACCTGAGGAATATATGTGTACCCTCCTGGCCAGGTCGTCACAGAAGGGTGAATTCGAAACAAAGCCAAGCGAGCGTAATCAACCCCGTTGCGTTCCAATTCCCCGTTGTCTTCGGTATCACCGATGCCCAGGCCATCAGCCCTCGTCCACTTGACGGGTCGAGTGGTCACGGAATCCTGGAAATCAGCAAACCGACGCGGTGTCATCAGTCGGCGCTGCTTCCGTCGCGATTGATTCGCACAGTCCCATCGGATGCTCGATTCCAGGGCATCGAGCGTGGCTTGAAGAGGCACGGGGGGATCGAAAGCATCTCGCGGGCCCTTTGCATGCATTCTGCGGGCGTCAGCGGCACGGCGGCGTTATAACCGGCTTAAAATCATCCCGGAGAAGGGGGGGACTACAAAAGGGAGGAACGACAATGACGTTGGTTCGAACGATTGGCCGAATACCGGACATCAGCCGGCCCTGACAATACCGGGATTATCTTCAGCACGACAAAGCCGCCTGGTAAACTCGGTTTCGCATACGAACGGGTTAGCCATGGGGATGGAGCGATGTCGCGACGGTCACGCGCCTTTCGTTCTGCGAGCCTTTCACTGCGTCGTTCGCGGTCTCTTCCGTTTTATTTAACCCTTCGACGAGGAGCGACGTATACATGTCGCAGGGCAATTGTAAAATTAGTCGGTTTGTGAAAAGCCTAAACGCCGCCTTTTTGTCGAACGGTCTGGCAAACGTTTTTACCTCAATTAGGCCGAGGAATCGTAGCCGCTTCTGAATTAGCGAGATAATGATGCCACGAAATTTGTTCGAAAGGCTAGGCTTTTAGAGAAAGGCTGATTTTACTTGTTGCCCTGCGAGTTATACGTACATATCATTTAAGAATATTTTAGTAAATTATTTTTCAACCAATGGGACACATGTATACCTAAACCGATTTAAAGTATAGACAACAAGCTTCTTGTTGATAAGATTTTCACTCCATTCGAATGTTCCTTCTTTGAAATCTAGGAGAGGAAAGTTTAAAACAATATCAGTCTTCAACTTGATAGGTACTCTGATATAGAAAACCTGATACTCTGTGACATCCGCTACGATCGCGTAGATAGAAAACTGCTTGCTATAAAGTGCGGTATACATTTTCAGCAGTTCTGCTTGAGGCAATGCACGTGTTTGGTGTTAAGTAGCTTTTTATTTATTCGCATATGAAATTTTAAGGAGGCAATAGGGAGTTCACAATTGGATATCAAGAGCTTGGGCAATGAGTTGTGTAAGAGTTTAGCCAGTATCAAAGGAGTTTAGGGCAGCAAGGGGCAAAATTTTTATTTAAATAAAATTTCGAGTAACGAATAGAAGTTAAAAAAAATTGTCATTCGTTCCTTAACCCGCGTTAACTTTATTCGACACATGACGAATAAGTTTCTCAACTTATTCGTTATTGAAAATTTTATTTAAATAAAAATTGTGCCCATCCCTGGTTTAGGGTCCTCTAAACTCTACCACAGAGAGTCGACAATTACAGTAACATATAGATTATCTGGTACAGTTATTTACATTTTCATAGACACTTAAACCTTCCCATTCGAAACTCCCACGCGATACTAGCCTCAAGAAACAAGCGAAGAAGTTGAAGCCAACCGTGGAAACGATTTCCGAGCACGAGACTGTCGTTAATTCGGAATTCAACGCGGCATCGCAATGGGTTTCGGGGCTCGAATCAAAACCAGGAGCCGCGTGAACGGCAAATTAGACCGAGCATCCGATTCGAATCGAGCCGTGGTGCTCGTTTAAGATCGTCTGGATAGCCCCCGCGTAGGTCCGTGGACTCGCGGAAGCATGTGGCGCGCTGCAAAGGAGGCGAGCCAGGCCTCTTTCCACTCGTCCCGTGTACATGGAAACTTGCACTTACACGGGACGCATTCGTACGAGGAATCATGGCGAAGGACTCGCGGGCCGATCCTCATTGTTAGTCGACGGGCGTGCAGACCGAAGGCGTACGAGGAGTCTGTGCAACGGTACGTGAGTTCGACGAGGAAGTCGCCTGGGTTAATTCCCACCATGGCCTCTCGAAACCCCGCCATTTTGACGAACATTCGATTTAAATTTGCGATTTTGCTGGGGCCAAGTGGCCCCGAAAGAACGCGACAAATACATAGATGCAGTTGTCGGACGTTGCGTGGCTCGTGGATGCTGTGGCGAATAGGATAGTCAAATTTCGATATACTTTAACCCTTCACTGATGAAGTGGGGTCCCCATGGGCCACGTGATGATCTTTCAACGCTTCTTCGTGGAAGGATACGAAAAAACTAATTGCAGTTTTGTATTCTTTATAAATAAGATTTTATTGGCATCATATGTACTTACTGAAAAGACTTGAATCTTTTTTTCAGAAGGAAAAGTCGAAATTTTACTGCGTAAATAGAAATAGTCATCTCACTAGTTAAGAATTAAATTGGGATATGTATGCAGATGTTCGTGGGTTAAGCTTTTACTTGTGGTGTTCTGAGTTTGCAGAATTCTAGCGTGTTCATGGAAGGAACGTCTGGAATCTGTTTAACCCTTAACTCGTATACTGCTTTTGGCAAACGTAATTGGTATACTGGGGTCGTGGTAGATCCCAATAAAAAAGGACACAGAAATTTGTAAAGTCGACGCTAGATCAACCTCTATGAATATTTCGTTGTTAGGTAATGTATAAAATAATAGAAACGTAGAAAGTTAAATTATTATTACAAAATTAATTAGAAATTCAGTTTACAAACTTACAAAACAATAAAAAATTTTGCAGTGAACTTTGCGTGCTTTGGGTCATAAGCGACCCCAGGATACCAGTTAAGGGTTAAATAGAGGAATATTTCGAATTCGTTTACTTTGATAAAAGTGATGTTTAGTGGGAAAATATGCCAAGTTGTGTTTCAGAATTCAATGCACCATGCATCAGACATGCATCAGACTTTATACGAGCTGTAAATATATAACTGTATCTGTAAGATGATGCAGTGAATGAGTTTCGTTGTGACGGAAAACAGTAGAATAATCATTCATCGAAAGATGAATGTTACCTCGTGAACATTTCTCGACACCATTTAATAAGTAAACTCAAATCAACTATATTCCTTACATTCATAGTTAAATGATTTCCAATGTAATCGCAACGTTCGATGAAGGCTTCCAACGCGATCAGTCTATTGACTTTTAACTTATGTACATATGTACACATATGTTCTTAAGATACGAAGAGTTTAATCACATTTTACATTATCAGCGTATAAACACGGTGCGTAGGTAACAAGCTAATGCCACGACTAGAAATGGCCGATAAAAAGCTGGCCTCGATGAATCGATCTAATTAGCAATTGTAATCAAGGACATGGTCTGATATGAAAGGATATCTGCCGCGTAATTAGCAACTCGTTTAAGCTAGCCGAGGCCTTGTACAACGCGCGATTGCAAAAATGAGAACTCGTAGAACTAGTCTGGCTCCTCTATTTCCGATGTAGCCTGGCTACTGATAAAGGATGCAGTACGTGAACTCGACAATCCATTTCCCGCGAGGTTCTCGTTTCAACGTACGAGCCACGTACAAGGAGCACAGACGAATCAACGCGTCAGAGGCAACTGTGACCTCGACGTTGGTTTCGATTCTTTGAAAACAATCCAATATCCGACAACACAAATATTTGCGAAGCCAACCAATCTACGTATTATTGAAATTGTAATTTAATGTAATTAACTTTTGGGGTCTGGTGCCCTTTCCTTCTAATACAGTGATTCCCAACCGGTGAGTCGCGACCCCCAAAGTGACTCGCGAAGTGTTTTTTTTAGGGTTGCCACGGTTTCGGGGTTTCTTTTTAATATTATTAACTTAGAATTATATTTTGAAGTTAAGTTATTGAAATATTTTAATCAAAAAAGGTTAGGAAACACTGTTCTAATATCTATTACAAAAGTAAAACATTGACTACGTCTAACTCTCAGAAATATTAACCGGCAACTCTTAATTTCAAGAAGCATAAATCATTCAATTTTAATTCCAAGAAATATTAACCGAGTCCACTTAATTCCAAGAAACAGCAATCGAGCATTTTTAATATCAAAAAATATTAATCAATCGCTCTTAATCCCAGAATAAGGATAATAAAACCCAAGGCAACAAAGAATACCAATACTCCAGACCAATAATCATTAGCATCTACTTCTTTCAGTCCGTTTAATTACTGCCTCGCCAAACTATGCACAGTTTACATGGGACCCCCGAGTTCTCATTTCCTCGAAACAAACCGCGCAGAACTTCGACCAAGACGAAGAGATCACTTGGCATCCAGTTGCTTCGAAGTAATCGACTGCTGAGTCGTAAGTTTGGCGTCTGGGGGAACGGACCAACGTTTAAGAAGGGCTGGTAGGGTCTGCGGAGGGCACTGCCGCGGTGGGAGGGGGGGGGGGGTTGATACTCAGACCACGGGAAATTACCGTGGCGTGCTCCTAGTTGAATATCAATGGCCCCGGAAGTATAGGAGAGCGGTTCCCTGGCAATTGCAGTAATCCCTGGGTAATCGGCCTTCGAATTGCACCTGGGGATATCTGTTCAGAGGATGCCCAGGCAGGATCCAAAGCCTCGAATCTTTTTCCTGACCCGTCGACACAGATCGCCTTCCAAACATTCCTGTTTGACATCCTGCGCTTCGGTTTCAAATGGTGTTAACAGCCCGGGGGCGAGAGAAGATTTGCAGAAATTATTTGGATACTGGGGGTCGAATTAAATTCAGGTGTTGCGAGGTTTCCTGTTCCCCGAGGTAGGAATCCTTTAGGGAACCGAAGATGGGTGTTAGGGGACTCGATAAGGGTTTCAGGGGTTACATCCACCTAGAGGTCCGGAAAAAGCATACAAGATCAGGAATTTTTTTGGGAAAAGTATAAGTGAAAATCATACACAATGTTTTTCTATTAAAAGATGCATATTTTAACTATATTATTCTAAATTTTCATGAGATATTATTATTAACTAAAAGAGATATCGGCTTGGATATGAGTCGTGTGTTTTTTGTTAAGCATTAGCTGGTAGACATTTCCTAGGCCAAACGATGCATCTGCAAGCAAAAATTCAACCAGATTTTAAAAATAAATACTTTTTAGACGTACCTGTCATTCATCGAATTTTAATATTGTATTTTGGTAAAAAAAGGGGGCGACCGTTTAAAGTTGAAACATCAAATTTTAGTGGAAATTTTTCTTCTTTGTTTCAAGAAGGATTTGCAAGTATTTCCATTATTGGAAAATTGAAAGCAAAATTTACAAATATGAGAACGTCAGGTTCTTCTGAAAGTTATTTATTTTTAAAATCTGGTTAAATCTTTGCTTTCAGATGCATCGTTTGGCCTAGGGAATGTCCACCAGCTAATGCTTAAAACAAAAACACGACTCACATCCAAGCCGATATCTCTTTTGGTTAATAAAAATATCGCAAGAAAATTTAGTATAATATAGTTAAAAAAAACATTCTGCATGATTTTCACTTATACTTTTCCCCAAAAAAATTCCTGAACTTCTATGCTTTTTCCGGACCTGCAGGTGGATGTAACCCCTTAACTACGGATTTGAAATGGTGACGATGCCTTCATAGTAGAAGAACTATCAAAACTGTGAAAATCACTTGAAAAGTATTGAAGTATTGTAGGGGTCTCTACAGATTATATTAAAGAGACTTATTAACTGCAAATGATACCACTAGTAGGCCCAAGAATAAATGCAACCCTTCTCCTTCTTCCATCCTTCTCTCAAGCGATCCTCCCCTAATTTCGTTCTAGACGCCGAAAGAGCGCCAAACGTGCGAGTGCTTCTGTGATTAACTATTCCATTAACATCACTTACGTTCCGTGTAACACTCGGGAGTCACACTTGCATGGCGAAACGCAAGTAGTGCGCCTGGATGAATCGACGAACCAGCACTGGGTTGCCTCGTACTTCGCCGTTCCCGCGAACGCGTAATTTGTAACTTCGCCACGTCAATTTACAATTTCACCTGTAACGCAACTTCGCCCGAAGTTCGATTATCGGTCCAGTTAAATTTACATTTCTCCTCCCCCCCGAGCCGTCACTCAGCCCTTGAGTTCCCAGTCGGAGCTCGCGAGGGCTGGAGGCCTCTGGTCGGAAATAATGAAGCGAAATTCTTCTCGTCAAGCACCTCTCGCGAACCGAGAATTATCGCGATCGGTTTTACCCGAACTAAGGGCTCCCAGAAAGCTGGTGCACAGAAGGAAAAGAAAGGAGGAGGGGCAGGGTGGAGGGGAGGTAGGGAAGGCTGTTATTCTTCTTGGCATGCAGATCAGGCACGTACCACGAGGCATCGTGCGCGGCTTTATCTCTCTCGACGAGGGCCTGGCCCTGAATATAAGATTCTGTAATACATTTTTATCGCTGATAAAACTGCGTCTTTACACGTACCCCGATATCTGCGCGCGGCATGCCGGTTTTTAAGCAAAACGTCAACAAGCTTTCATCTTAGCGACTCGATGCTTCTGATGGACGCTCTCCTCTGGGGGGCTCGAGAACTTTTCTGGAAGCTCCGTGTGTGCCTACGAAACTGGGGGGCCCAATGGGAAACAGGCGCATGCCACGTGTGCATAAATTTTCGTTTCTTTGTACCATTAAATCATATTAAATTTTCTTCGCGCTGAAGAAAAAGCAAATGCACAGTGGAAAAGGGGCTCTTTGGGGACATGCGACCTAATGAAATTGATTTTTCAGTTAAAATTTGATCATAGCTTTCATTTACCACCTAATTCAAATACCTAACGTTTAAAATAATTACAATGAAGTTTCGTATTGCACTTTCAACTAAAACAATTTTTCCTCCACTTGCTTTCCTTTAAAATCATAAAACGCTGGCATCTGCCTGACCCCCTCAATTATAATGGGAACGAAATTGAGGTAGAATTGTGGGGGCACTGAACTGTTAATTTTAGAAGATTGGTGTACGCGAGGAATGAGATGATTCTGTTTCATTGAATTACGAGTCTTCGTAAATTCTGCAAAATCGGAGCACTGTTCTTGGCGTTTATTAATTGACACGTAGAATGACATTTTAGCAAGGCAAACTTGAAATTCTCCTGACGTTTGAGTTCTGGTAACTACAATGTAAATTTGTTTGCAGAGGTATCTGATAATCTAGTGGTCTGATAACGACACTGTAATGGCTACTAAACACATTCAAATAAAAAAAGGAGAGGGTCAAACTGAACTGCACGAATGAGAACCTATAAATCCCCACATACTTTGTTGATGATAGAATACCACGCAAGAGATGAAAATAACTAAATACAATCTCAATATCCTTCAACTAAATACAATTATTTTTAAAACTCCTACATATAAATACAGTAAGAAAATAAATAAAAAATTCTCTGTAGTTAAATCAAATATCGAGCCTACGTCCACATTCTTCTTCAACATTAATTTATTAATGTACACGCAGTAACAAATGCTCGAAGAACAGACCCTAAAAGGCTGCTCATTTCCGAACTCTATCTCGTACTCAATAACAAGCAACTTTGCATAAAATATTCATCCCCCACTTGCAGTAATAAAGCATTCCACCCCGAAGCTGCTCGAATGGCGGTAAACTCCGCCCGGCTATCGCGAAGTTCCGCGCATTCCTCTGTCACGGTGAATTCAAGCCGTCTTCCTGGTAATCAGTTTTCCATTAAAAGATCCACGGAACGAACCATCGAACGTTACATCGAGCGGAAAGTTACCCTTTCCTCCAGAAGCTCTTAAAAACTTCCATTGAACTAGCGATAAAATTCTTCGATTCAACCGGCTGGAAGCTCGGGGGAAAATCGATGTCAGCCCCGACGAGATGCGCGTCAAATTAATTTCGTTCCAACGGTTATACCTTTGAGGGACACGTTTCGCTGCACGCGCCGAGAAGCAATGGAAACGGAGGCACCGGGAAACGTTGCGAGACTTAGAAATTTGCATCCGCGAACGCCGGGCGAATTGCGCGCAGCCCGCCGAGCTTCCTGATACGCTCCAACGTCGCGAGAGAGACACGATCCGATTTAAAATTAAATGTACATCTTCAGGGGACGTTGGAGCGGTACGCCGGTTCGGTTTGGTTCAAAGGAAGCGTCCCTTCTAACTCTTCTCTCAATTAGTGGAAATAAAAGAGTGGGGACTGAAAGCGTTCCCCTGTCACGTGTACTCGACTGCGAAATTCGCGAAGTGAGACAAGTCTCGGTTTATTTGCTTTTATCTTCGTAGCGCTGATTGCGTGCCGCCTATGATAGCTGCGATACGCTGGCCCATTTTTTTATCGTGCCTTTGTTGATTGCCATTGGATTGTGGGTGTTTGACGGAGTTTTCGATTAGATAAAATTTAAATAAATCTGTGGCATTCTCGATTGCTGTCGATTAACAATTTTGAGGATTTTGGTACAATTTGAGTAGAGGAACTTTGTTTTCGTTTGATGTTTGGGTTAGTTTTAATATGATAAAAGTTGCAAACAGATTTATGCAGTGGACTTGCTTTACATGTTTTATATGTTAGATTACATTACTGTTTGCATAATAATTAAACATACTTATTGGCATCAGAAGATGTCTTGCATATAGAATGGTTGTCAGGATTTGTAGCGGATGCAAGTCTCGCCGCGAGATCGGCCATATTATTTCTAAAGATATCTTTGTGAGAAGAGATCTAATTGTAAGCGATGATTGCTATTTTACTCGAATTCGATACTTCGTCACATAATTCTTGAATAAGTGTAAAGTGTGCATATTCTCGGTGGCGAGAATTTTAAGGAAAAATTAAATATGATGTAGTTGATGTGATCTCACGAGGGATTTAAGTCATCATTATGCAATTTTCGCACAACTCTCACGAAGGCAAGGTAAAATTGCAAACTTTAACGGTCTGCATTCTTGAAACCATTTCGATTCCAGTACAAAGATGACTTACACATTTCTTAATTTCACGTGAGCTATACATCATATTCTTTCATCAAAAACCCTGACTTCAAATGCGAAAAGTGATGAACTTGGTATGGAATGACCCATAGCAAATTTTTCTCTATCAATTTTCTCTACCACCACGAAGAAATGACTCACAAGCAGAGATGGGCAAAAAAATATTTTAAATAAAAATTTGTGTAGGACATTTTTATTTATGATAAATTTTTGCCCATCTCTGCTCACAAGTTCACAGCCCAGTGTCCAGAACTCTTCCCTGCGCTCGCAGGGATGCACTAATCTACCGAAAAATAGAAATCTACGGGAAAATTTCACGTGTCCCTTAAAGTATGGAATTAAACCGGTCGATATCACCGAGGTCACGTAAGTATCCTCCGCGAATCCATAACCCTTCGGGTAAGCCGAGGACCTTAGGAGGACACGATTGCAAAGCTCAGACGACACGGTACGTAAGATCGTGGATGGAAAAGACCAGGTGACAGTAGCAATGACACACGACCGCTCATAAAACACCGTGAGAAAGCGCCTTAAAGCAGCGAACGTAGGCACACGTAGCTGGTTTATACTCGGGATTCCAAGTTGAACGTCTTAGCGGGACACGAGTGCGAAGAACCCTCGGCGATCAGCCACATTCCGTTTACGCATTCTGCTCACTGGCAAAATATATCGTCGATAAATTTCTTCCAGTTTCCAGGTGGCCTAGTTGCGTGCCTTTTGATGCATGGGTGATGTCGATGGAGCCCCTTTTGGAGATAAAGATATTCTAATGGGGTGTACCACCCTCCCACCCTGTGGTTCGACAATACAATTTCTGGCTTCCTGTATTCGCGGTTTTGATTAGAGATTTCGGCGATACTTTGGATCACAGGTTTGAGAGATTTGGGGAAGGATGAGTGAAAGGACTTTGTGTGGTTAAGGTGTGACTAGCTATGCAATTTGAGAGGCAAACAGTTTTAGTTTTGGATACTCTACAACTATACACACTTGATAGCTTTCATCGAAACCATTAAAATGAAGTTTCAACCACTTTAAAGGGGCTGTTTGTTATTGTATAATACTACTGAAGAAAGAAGAGCCATTGATTTCTTACTTGGATCATGAACATTTCTCAGGATTAATTATTTATTACATAGATGATCACACTTCTATTGTAACTCGGTAATTTCTGAGTTCCACCTTGTGGACACTTTAAAACGAATTTAATTTTTTTAGTACATCACTCATGAAATTAAACACTATTTTGCAATCCATTTAAACACATTATTTCCTCTGCCAATTTGCAGATCAACAATCATAAGCTTTTTTTTAACTCTGCTTTTAATTCTGATATCAAAAACACATTCCTATACACATTTCATTGATCATTACCTAAATCCTATTTATGCTCCTTTTTTTGCTATGCTTACAACGAAACTCCATCCCCTAATAGTCAGAATAAATAAATAAAAGCCGTATCTTGGAGTTTACCTCTAAAACTTATATGCTCGCTGTACTAATTTCAAAGCAACGAGTTACCGAAGTATTTAATAATTCCTCGATCACCGATTAATCAGCGAATAAAATCGAGCCAACTGCAGGGCAGGCACTCTGCGGCAACGTCAGCGGTTTAAAACAGTTATAAAATTGTTGCCGTAGCTCCGTAGAGACCGTCATTTAAGTTTAGAAAACTGTCGAAACATTATTTTCAAACTCGTCGCGAACGTCGACGTGGAGGAGGAAGACGTCGCGCAAAAATTGCAAATTATTGCGGCTTCAAGCGCCCCGAGGGTGTACGCCGCGGAGAAAAATCGAAGAAAAGAGGGCGAGGACGGGGAAAGAGAAGAGGGTGGGAGAGAAACAGCCCGGGAAATCCGACTGATTTTATCACCTTTCCGGAAGCTTAAACGGAGCTGATGCGAGAAACGACATTTTCGTTAGCGCGCAAAGTAGAATTGATCTCGTCACCGAGCAGAAACCTGGAAACCTCTTTCTCCCTTTCGTTTCGCCCCGTTTTCTCTCTTCATAACTTCACTGCCAAGGAAGTTCTCGCTACGAGGCGAGATTTAGCCCCGAACCGTGACGAGAATAAAATACTCGAAACTGCGATATAGAATTTCTATGAAACATTTACGGCTGAATTAGAATATGCGTTCCCATTCGGTGGATAATTATAAGTTGTAGTTAACAATTGTTTGAAGCTAACTATGACAGAAAAGCAAAGTTAAATACTGACACGCGAAACAAACGATGCTCGGTAGAGCTACATCAGTGGTGGCCGAAGGGGAGTTAAATGTTTATTTTTGTGTATGTATTTAAATAATTCTGATAGGTTAACCGTTTCGTTTAAGAATAATATGGGGGTAAAAGCCTTTACATTTAACATTCTTTTTCTGGGTTACTACTTAAGATAAATACATGAAACAAAAGAGGAAAAATAGCCTACGCGAATGTAGAGATCTGAAATTTCACGGAATGGTGTTTCAGCTGAGGAACAATGTTTACCAAACAATAAGGACCAACTGTGTCGTGGGGGCTGTTTGCTCACACTTATGTACACTCTTTATGAAAATAAGTACAAATTGTGTTTCTATAAAAATCTATTAGTTTTAGATTTTAAATGATTTCGGTAAGGTTTATTTTCAATTCCTACCACACGCAGCATTGTATCCTATTTTAGACTGAATCAATGAGGTTGTGTGTGACATAAAAATGGTAAGGGAGCTCGCGACACCCCCCTCCCCTCTCCCCGAGTGTGTGACACAAAATTACATTGCGTGATTAGTCCACCCTATATGAAAAATATAAAAAAAAAAAATTCCTCCCCGACGGGGAATCGAACCCCGGTCTTCCGCGTGACAGGCGGAGATACTGACCACTATACTATCGAGGATTTCTTGTATGACATGCTTTTTAAAATCCGTTTTCATGTACAGAATGTTTTAATAATAAGTTAATAATAATTTGAATGTTAAATTATTATTAAGTGAAGTAGTAAATTAGTACTAATTCAAATATTGAATTAAAAGTAATTAAAAATGTTGAATTAATTTTATTTCGTAATATTGCATTATTATTAATTCAAAATGTTGAATTATTATTAATTTACCAAAGAAATATAAATATTAATTACAAATATTACGTGGTAGTGAATAATCCTAGTAACACATAGAACAAAACATAACCCTAATAAACGAAGAGATATCAAACGCCTGGAAAGTCGATTCTGACCAATTTATTATTAACGAGATATGTGTTGAACGAGGGCGTAAAAATTCAATACTATTTACTTTAACAAGTCACTGACTGATTTTCAAAGTGTTGCAATTTCGGTTGATTAGACTGTTGTGATGAATTTTCGCTCGTGTCAGTAGAAAGTTTTCCGAAAAAATAGATGGGGAAAGGATGACTGGCGAGGAAAGTACCATTTAGGCTGTCGAGAAACTTGTAAAGAGCACAAAGGAGGCAGAAAATAGTGCTCGAATCCGTGTCAGCCTGGTCACCAGATGTGTGGTGACACTGACCAGGCCTAAGTGAATCCCTGGGGCAAGGTTATTGTAAGAGAAGAGGACTGGAAACGATGAGAAACCCAAATATTCGGAAAGCGAATGTTTCAGAAGGTATCGTGATTATCATTATTATAAAATAAAAGATTTTAAGCAGAAAACACGTCATATAACTATACTATCTTACAGTACATTTACGGTATTGTCTTCTTCTTCATCTTGAACCAAATAACAAGTTAAATATGAATATAAATTACGTCGAAATCCTTCATTACTCTAGCATAAAACTTTTGGTATAATAACTTATGGAGAACATTATTAAGAATACTTGTTGCAATATTAATCATATTCCTTTCACAATCAAGCTCTAAAAGCTTCTACAAGATTTCTCTATTGTCATTTCACGACGAAACGACGAAGAAGAAAAGAAAACTAACAATAAGTTAACTTATCAACCAAGATAACCAATTTCGCGTACATTTGATAAACATACAAATTCATTTTTCTCAATGTAGGATCAGAAGGAGTAGGGATACTCAATGCGTGTGTGTTATTGTAATACTAAATGCACGGAGAGTTTATTAATCTAATAATTGATTGAACAAGCAACATTCGGCTTGGTTTCCTTCTGAGAACTCGTTTATTTAAGTAAGTACGTCTGTTCCGTTTCGCGTTCGAAAACAAACTGAATATCACCGCCTTTGGTGTAATAATTCCGCGCCTAGCGACAATGTTTATGCCAGGCGACCTCCGGACATACACACCGTCAAAATCTCAGCATACCTGGTCTGTGCTGTCATGCATACTTTTCTTATGTGACATGTGTAGATGTTTGTTGATTTCATTTTCATTGCTTATATGAAATGCATTAACTAATGTTACAAAACTTCATATTTAATAATATAACTTCAAAATAATTGGGAATAAATCTTCTTGGTGTTATATATTTGGTTTTGCAAGCATAAGTACTTTGATTTTCATTTGTACTTTTGTCTTCTATTTTTATGTGATTCGTTACTTTATTCTCTGTATGTACAGTTTTTGTACCCCGGGAGACTGCCAGGTATCTACAGCAGAATAAATTATGCAGATAATAGAAGTTATGTATATTTAAATTTAATATAAATACTGACTCGAGAATTATAATACATTTTTTATAAAAAGGAAACAGAAACGATGAGGATTTATAAATGAATTTTTCCGGCTTATTAGAGAGGAAAATAGTAAAAAGTTCTTAATTTATCAAGCTTAACAAAAAAAAAACGCGAGACCGCGTAATTGCTGTGTGCTTGAGACAAATACTTTAAAATTGTTTTCGTTTAATTCCCGAAGTTTCTCCTCTGCTGGTTTTATATCAAACAGTTGAATAAATTGCTTGATATTTCCAATTTTAATTTTAAGTAAATTTAACTCTGACCAGAATCACGCGTTTTAATCGATATAAATTCCACAATACATTTTCACGTATACCGTGGATATGCATTAAAAATAAGCTTTTTTACAATTAACAAAACGCGGGAATATCCATTTCGCGTTAGCGCCGTTATTAAACGTTTCGGCCGTCAGAAAATGATCTGCAGGCTAAATAAATTAATGGCTGAACCATGGACATAAATCAAGAGAATACGATGAATGCTGGAAATACAATCCATTTAACTTCTGTGAAGATTTCTTTGCGATGTGTTTGTGCAATAGCATTATACAATAGAAGAATTATATCGTGCCCATTGAACAATATCCTCTATTAAATTCAAAAAGTTTAATCCTCTCATTGTTCCACTTTTATTCAAAGCAATAAATGACCGCGTTGACACGTTCACTGTTGACCATTCAAACACCCTGTGCTATACATACATAAATTGTTTCTCTATTCGAATTAACCACAAGTTAATAAAGCTTTTAAACATACGCAGAGATGAATTTAATACAAAAGAGCAGAGAAGACTTCAAATCGCGAGTGTCGATTTAATATGCAATTTAGTAAACCGCCAATAAATAATCTATTTTAAGGTCCATTTAAATCTCCACGTGCTCACAAAGAGATTTCTTTTAATGCTCCTTCAAACATTAATCCAAAACACACAGTATTAAAACTCCAGCTACATACGATTAATTAATACAATCATCAAAATATGAATTTGTGTCAGACATGAAATTTTACTTACACTATCAAGCATAAATTTGGATTCACTTTCCACCATTCCCTAAAATCATACCAACAGATTTTCTTCCTATTCCCGCTTTATACTTTCATCAACAATTGCAATACATTTTAATACCTTATCGCTCGAGTCACTCAAATCTATTTCCGTAAATAGAAAATCCCTGCATCATTTCCGGCACACAGTGATTTGAAACTTTCCTCCAAACTCGTAGCACACGCTCAATGTAAACCCTCCAACACATTCTCGAAACTCATCGCTTCAACGCATTCGCCGCGCTCGACTAGAAGAAGAATTCAATCCAGGACGAAACGACCGCGTTAAAACCCGAGGCAGACCTAATTGCGTCAATATTGAAGCGGCGAGGAAAGTCATGGTCGACCGTGCGGAAACACAGAAGGGGGCAATTGAAAAATTCCACGCCTCACAGGGCAGCGTCAATTATACAAAACCGTGGGGGATTGAATTAAGAAGCGTTCCTCTGCTTGGAAGAAGATTTAATTCAATCCGAGGAGGATCGGGGCCCTTATCTTGATGCAGTATAACGTTCGCCGTGTTTCGAAGGTAAGCCGGTTCCGGGGCTTTATCCTTCTTCCCTCGAGTTCGGGTGTGAACTGTTACCATTCTATTACATTTTTTTCCTTCCCACGGACGTGAGGGGGCGGGAGAGCCGCGAGGATCCTGATAAAGCTTCCTCCTTTTTCCTTCGTTTTCCTCGCACTTTTCTTGCCGTTCTTTCCGGCTTTCGTCGCGATTCGCCCGCAACGGCGGAGGATCGTTTCTTCAATTTCGTCAGAGACTTTAGACCCTCGGCCGTGAGAGGGGGTGAGATTTAATCAACGGCTCCCCGCCTAGGCTCGTATAAATTTCCTAATGGACAGCAGCCCGAGAATGCGAATTCTCTGGGCGATTTCCAGACCGTGCATAAAATCTGCCATTCCCGATCGACGGATATCTCTTTCCTCCGCGGAACGTTCGCTGAACAATTTTGTGCTTTATGAAACATCCATGCTGCGAGGGGGAAGGTGATGGCGGCGAGTGCTCGATTCCACCGTGGGGAAAATTTATTCGCCGCGCTGGAATTCCGTCGTGACCGTTCTGCTCGTCGAAATGAATTTTTCAAAATGTTTGCTTCGCCTGCCGATGGTAAACGTAACGGGGAAAAGTGGAATCGATTGGGTTTGCGACTGACCACTAGAAGATTTGCAACTGATATTTCGGAGTTTATTGGTTGGTCGAATTAAGTTTCTGAGAGGGATTTTCGAGTTGATTAAAGGGGGGTGAGTGAATTGGATTTTCTTTTGAGAACAGTGATGTGAATGCTAACAGAAGTATCACTGAGTTACCTGATAAGTTCTCATTCGATTACTTGGAAAATGTATCCAAGTTCGTGTGATTTGAAAAAAATTACGTCTGTTTTATTTGAGCACTAATCATTTAAATGTAAGAAGAAACGCAAAAAGAGTTTCAAGTTTTAAAATCACATGAAATTTAAATAAATAACTACTCGCACTTGTGTCATACATTGCAGTGCAAGGGAAGAGTAAATTTAATAAGGTAAAGAGAACGCTTTAAAACTAGATATTTCAGAATATAATTCTAATTTAATAATATTTAATTATCTTAACACATTTATCTAAAAAATCTAAAAATAACCAAGGCGACCCACAGGTTGGCAACCACTGTATTAAGAATATTATTAATGTCATAAAGGTGTCCTTAGCACTGCTTACTAATAAAAACAACTATTGCTCAAATATTTAGAAATTTACCTGCTTTTACACTTTAATTGATCACAATTTAATTATGGAAACCAATTCACAGACATCCCCCTGCTATAGAAAATTAATACAGTTTGAGTGTGCAGTCATTAAGGGAGTGAACAGGGTTCTGACGCGGCCCAAATGCGTCGAACAAGACATCACCCTCTGTTTGCGAACTAGGGATGATGACGTCTAGCGACAACGAGGGTATCCAGAGGAATGTTTATGAAGTGTATAAAACCGGTGGATGTGGCCTGACTATGCATAGCGCGATGCGAGGGAGGCAGAGTTATGGGGTTACATTTTCGTTTCACCGACAAATTTTCCCCTAAATCGCGGCTGCCAGTCCCGTGCAGGAATGAATTAATCCTTCAGCCACCTCCAGAACTCGCCTTCATTTTCTACAAACAAGGAAAAATTCAAGCAGAGAACATCGTTTCTTTAAGGGAAATACACTGTTACTAGTCTATAGATATATTGCTCCCTCGTCAGGTGGTTACTTGCATAATAAATCATTTCAAAGATCTCACTGTGGAAAACTGAGTTTAAAAGATTTGATTTCGTCGAAACCTCTGCCTGTAAAATTCATCTCTCCTTTTCACGGGTTCAGCAGCCGTGTAAAGGTAAATCGAATTGAATTTGAGGTAAATTAGAATAATTTATGGACTTTTGCGGTACTGAATGTATAAATGAGATTGAGCTGCAGGCAATTTAATATTCTTTTGGAAGATAAGGAATAACAGAACGGCTGTTTTAATTGATGTACATTGTTTATTTAGGGTGTTCAGTATTTTTATCGATTGTTTTGTCTATTTAGTGAAACGTTTATACTGTAAATTCTCTATTTTAAAAATCAGAAAATGGCGGGGCCATTTCAAAGCCACTGCAGCCATAATTTTGGAATATCTTTTTTCCTATCTGACATAATATCTTAGTATTCTTTTAAAAATATACGTTGACGTTATACTTAAAAAAAATAGTTCCTATTTTTATCGTATCTGCGTAACTCTATTCTATTTTAAATGTATTTTTCCAACAAATTTCAATTGTCCATCTGAAATTCTTGAACACGAAATTTCGAGATATAAATAGTAGGTAGATACAATTACCACCAAATACATCACAGGAATCTCACAATCCCGCCGCCTCATACGAGACACAACCAAATTAAAGAAAGGATTTAACACTACTATCGTTTTACACTAATCAATAATTAACAGGTCTCGGAATTCGAGAAAGGATTCTGTACCCTACCAAATTTCATGCAGATTTCCTTCTCAATGGCAACGTTGATTGGGCATTAATTTCTCAGATAATTAATATTGAAGATCGAAGCTACCAGGTGGAAGCCAAAAAGTAATAAATTTGTAATACTGGACACACTTTGAAAGGTCCTGCAGCTGTGGGAACTATTTATCAAACGGTTTACAGATTAACGATACGCTACATTGGTTCTGTTTTATGCAAATTACTAGCTAGGAAAAGTTCGTTCTTGAACACGCATTGGACATACCCTAAGTGTGTTTCCTTTGCACCAGGTGACTCGTAAATTCTTAGAATGCTATCCCTATCGCGTTGAAGACATGGGACTTCGATTTTCAATTATGCTGGTAATTAACACGGCTTTACCATAAGGTGTACGATCCAAGGAAGTATTACAGTTTAACCTTTAGAGGGCCGGGATGGCCACTATAGTACTCACATAAGAATTTGGATACTGTGCCGACCATTTTGGTGGTATATATGCATAAATTTTAAGTAAATAAAATTTACAATTTCAATGAAAAAATCCCGACCCTCTAAAGGTTAAGCGATAGCTGCTCAAATCATCGAATGAATTCGGTTGAACCATGTTGAAAAAATAGAATTTCTTCTACACTAACATCCTTTTGATTTAAAACATCAATTTTTAGATTGTCCTAATCTGAATCAAGTGAAATAAAACAAATCCTCAGATTACTTGCTACTACTACTTAATAACTTGATCGACTGATAGTTATATCACTTATAACAAAGGAGTTAATTATATTCATTAGCTTAAAAATTGGAACAATAATATTATATTATATAATTATAATAAATATTATAATTATATTAAATATTATAATTATATTAATAATATAATATATAATAATACAATATTATTTATTATATTATTAATTATATTATATAATATATAATAATATAATACTTCCATTAAAAATTATTAACACTTATTAAAAGAGAAACGTTCATGACTGATGAACTTTCATGCTACATATATTCTTAGCAAAATACAGAAGTTATTAACGCAAAAGAAGATACAGCAGTCCATGATGTTGCACGGTTCAGCGTGTACAACAAATTATTCCCAACTGGAATGGGTGATCCTTCTTCAATTTTGTGGTTAACCAAGCATTCCAATAAATCTACGTCTGAAGATGCAGCGAACGTGATAATCTCCGGAAGATTTTTGTCATCCAAGCAAAAAGACGAGAGGAAGGAACGCTGGCGAGCAGAAAGGGCTTGTTTTTATCCCTTTCCATTAGGAAAAAGCTCCGCGAACAGGCCATCGAATGGGTGGCGCGCGCCGAGAACATTATGCATTCATGAAGATTATGCGCATTTCGAGCACGTCCCGCGTGGGAAATTGGACCGAGATTGTTCTTATCGTCATAAATCACGTGACTGACACCGCCGAATTTTCTGCCAGCAGCACAATAGGCCGCTGCCACCATCTTCAGTTTTCGTATTTCATAAATGCATTGGCAAAGCAACTGGCGCGATACATCGGGATTTCTGTGGCCAGAGAAATCTGATATAATGGTTTATAAATAAATTTCAACGACGGTGTGAAAGTTACTTGAAAATGATATTTTTACTCACAATTGTTAAGAATTGAATATTCAACAGTTGATTCGGTCTTTTGCTTAAGGAAATGTTCAGTGGCTATAGAATTTTGTAATTTTGAATGAGATCTCAGCTTTAGGGTAAGAGTGGAATACTATAGAACATTTTTAAATATTGAAAATAATTTCTCGAAAGTTAAATTTTCTTGAAATAATTTTTAAATAGAACATTGCTTAGGAAATTCTTTATTAATTAATCCCTTTTCCTATGTAGAAATAATAGAAGGTGCAATAACGTCCTTCAGAAACTGCAAATACGAAACTCACTATTTTCCTTTAACGAACTTCATTAGATAGTTTTTTATTCGAATCACTACAAACAACGAGTGCTTCGTTAAAAATGAAGAAGATCAAGGCTGAACGCGAGTACTAAGCGGAAGGAGATAACGTTTCGATCGTAATGACCCGTTCGCGTGCTTCTGATAGCAAAGGTACTTGAAACTCGTTGCTAAAAAAGGAGGAGGAGCTAAGAAGGAAGCAGAGCGTCAGAGTAATTTTAAACACAAATAATGGGAAAAGTATCAAGACTCTAATCTATATCGTGTGCAATTGTTTCTGATGTGCTGAGACGTCAGTAAAAATTCAACTGAAATCGAATTCACATATATTAAAACTGGCCTCACTTCAATTTTCCAAACAATCACACTAATCTGGAAAACCCTCGGTTTCACTCTCGTATCAAGTTCGCTGTTTTTTTTTTTAAATAATTTCCACAACTGAGTTGCTATACTTAAGTACTTAATCAATCAGCTTCAAATATGATTAGAAACTCCAAACACAATTAAAGGTCAGACGTTCCTCTGTAAACTACAATCAAGTTTTGATTTATCGAGATTTGTTTTGCATAAAATACATCATTTTAAATGCGATACAATCAACGACCCTTGACAGTTAATACAGTCACGAAAACTGCATTAATATATCTCTACAGAATTTACAAACGTTTAAGTTTAAATTTGCAGAAAGACTGAAGGAAAGATCCCCAACGCAGAAATTCAAAAAATTATAGAACTTTAGGGATACGTAGAGGAGGTATAGGTATCTATGCAGCTTCTTTTGCTGCCCAAATTCACTCTAAGGGGGTGAAATTAGCCCCTGAAAATTCGGCGAACTATACGAGATTGAAAAAAAGTTTTCATACAAAAGTTACTTCTTTTAATTAGGATTATCATTTGGTACCTCACGATTCTTACTATTATCATGACAGATAAATACGCTGAACTCTATTTAAATATCTAAAGAACGTATAAAACACAAAGCATGAAATATTCATTGACAAAAATTCTAACATCAGAATGTGCCGTTATTCAGACACAAACCAATTCCCTTTCGAAAAGCTCTATAAACTTGAAAAATGTTTTAAACTCCCCACGGGTTTGTACATTTCGCTCGTGTATACCGCTAATTCCATTCGAAAATGCCAGAAGTCGTGGAGGGTCGGCGGGAAAAAGAGAGCAGCGCAAAACGTGAAGGGCGAGAGGACGCGGGAGGCGAGTCACTCGATCAAATTGATCTCGACTTCCACGTCGTTTTCGAAGCTCGGGGGGCCGTTTAAAATTCCCTGGCCCGCAATCGACGAGCCAATAAAAATCAAGAAATCAGCTCGGTAAACAGGAAGCCCGACGGATTCCTCTCAATTCCATTACGGGCCTTCCAACTCTTTGATGCACAGCAAATATGCCGTGCCACCGCTTGCTCCTTCTTTTCCCCGACCGAAATTCTCCCTTTCACCCTCCGGCCGCCCCTCGCGCGGAGAAACGCGCCTTTTAATGCGGGGGACCCTCGAAAGTCTCGTTACCATGTGAGCCTCTCCGCGACCGAGACACAAAGAGGTCTTTTTTAACAGTGTGTGCCTTTATGAGAGCACACGGGTAGAATGGCGAAGAACCCCGGCTCTCTTGGCTGTGTTTCGACGTGCTCGAAAAGAGCAGGCTGGCTAAAGTACACCTGGGAACTAGTTTCTTCTCTCATTTGGAGGCGGCGTACCAGCGACCCAACCCGGCGACGCATTCGACCCACGAGGGATAATAAACTTTGTCGCGGACTTCGCGTGATACAGAGAAACGTGTCGACATGTACGTGCACTGATACGTATGTTGGAATGCACGAGATAAGTAAAGGTGAATTATGCCCGCGCTGTATTAACACGTCCGCTGCCACGCGATGGCACTGCGTTTTACGTTCGCCCGTATCGATTTAAATGTGTATCGTTAGATGTAAGAATATTACATAGCTCTCCATGGAGAGCTTAAGTGGTTTAAGGGGTTACGCTCAGCCAGGAGGCCGAAAAAGGTGTAATTTTTGGGAATTTTTTTCTCAAAGACTATAAAACTTTATTCAGAAAACTTTTTTTTCGTTTGACAGGTAGTACATTTAGCTATGTCTCTAAGTGTTGCCGTTAACAAATATTTATTAATAACGAAGTTATTTACGAAAGTAAATAGAATTATCATAGAATTACAAAAATTTACGTGAAAAATTGTTGAAACGTTTTGTTCAATCACGCACCATTCTTACAAATGACAGTATTTTTTAAATTCCTCGTGTACTTCTCGAGATAATCATATATATATAACTCAAAAATGTTTGGTTTTTTGTTTTATGTCAAAAAGTGAAGGAGAAATCTTTTCAGCCGCAGAACACTGTTTTTCAGAAAAAGCTTCTTTTGTTGAGCTGTGTTGCCGCCATTTCGTATTAAAAAAATTTTAAAAAAATTCTGATCATACTTCAAGGTATGCACAATAAAGGCCTTCGAACAGATTTTATATTCCATTCACTATACACGCATAAAATAATCTCAAAATCAGGCTGCTTTGCCTGGCTCTACAGTGGCATTACTCCTTAATCAAATTCAAACACATTTTTAAAATCTGACCCCATAGAGAGTGAGGCCTTGCGGTAAATGCGACCCTGGGGTCCACTATCTACCATCCTCCCTCAAGCCTTCTACCTTCCAGACATTAAACTACCCCATTTCATTAAAAGATTCTGCTGCAAATGGAGAAGTAGAAGTGCGAAAAGAAAAAAGAAATTTGCGAGTTATGGTTGGAATAACTGTGAAAAACTTCAACGATATCGTGCTTCCCAAACCCGCCTCCAGCTCGCTAGCCTCACCTCTCTCAACCAGAAACAAGGCCAACTTAAAACAACCCACTACTATTTCCCCTCTTCCGTGGTTTAATCAACTGCGCCTCGTGTCCTCAACGAAGCCGCCGATACACCCGAAATCTAGTTGGACCGCTAATAACGTATCTCATAACTCGCGCGTTATTCCGGCTCGCGAGCACCGCACAAGGCGCGTCACTTTATTAGCCCTCCTCAGAGGGGGGCGAAAAAAAGGGCGTAACACGAAGTTCTCCCTGCTCCGACCCACCCTCTGGAGAAAGGGGGGCAGCGTGGAAGTGCTTGCACGGGATACTTAAGTGCACGAACCAGGTGAAATCTCGGGACAAGGGGTAACGCGGGCCGAGGAGGAAGATTGATGCGGCTGGAACGAAGGAAAAACAACTCGCGTGGGATGCGTTTGTTCGAGGCACCGGGCTGAAGATAAAGGATACGGCTGGAGGAGGGAAAGTTTCAGGAGTAAGCAAATGGCGCGCAGCGTAAAAGCGGATGTGTATTGTACAGGGTGATCCTGGGGCGGGTCGTCAACCCTCGGAGAATGTAATCTGCTCAGCTCGAAAATGGAGACAGGAGTCTCCGTTAACGAATAGCAGAGACTTGCGATTTGAGGCCTCGCAAGATTATAAAAATTATTTGCAGGTGTACTGTGCTCGGAATACGTTGCCACTGAAACATCACAACACGAGATGCTATTCTGCGTGTGCTTGTTTGAATTACATTTGCGGCAAAATGGTAGAACAGAAGCAAGCTGTAATTGTTACGAATTTATGGGAGTAAATGTGAGCTATAAAGATAGGTTTTCCTATACGCGACTGGATTTTTTCGAAAATGAAGTGTAATATCAAAAAATTTTATTCCTCGTTTTCGATTTATTTAGTTGTTATAAGTTGAAAAGAAGCGGTAACTTCTTTTTATGTCACGCTTCAATTTCGATTAAATCGACTTTGAATTTCTTCACGCTACGTCGAGACGCGTGTAGGAAAACATACCTTAACGTAGATCTTCCAAGAAGGCGAAGATTCAAGGTTGGAGATGATAAAGAGGAAAATGCCAGAAGGAAGGAATATACGGATGAATGAAGCTCTGAGAATGAGCACCTGCTATTCCTATTCCTTGTATTGAATACTAGAGTAGTGCAAATTTAATTTATCGTTTGAAATAAGATTTTACAAAAATGCTCGGTAAATTTTAAGTTACAAGTACAGCTACTATTTTCCAATGAGATCTGAAGATGAATTTAAATAATAATCACGAAGAAGTTCGCATTAACCTAAAAAAGGATAAGAAGCGTAATCCTAATAATTTGGAAAGTAGACATTTTCATGCCCCTGAATACTAGCGCTTTCTGAAAAGCGAGTAAAATGTGTTGCCCTTAGAGTCAGCCTGTATACTAACAGAAGGAAAGCTTTTCATGCAGCCCATCCTCTTCGACGAGTGAACGCGGTGCTTTTCGTCATGGCAGTGTTATATCCCCGTAGAATCGAAGAGAACCACCATGGAAAAGCATGGAGGACAGGGGGTGTAAAATTGACGTATGGGATACGATGATGGATGGAGGTCTTTGAAATAAACTACGCTACAGTTTGCATGTATAGGAAAAGCGGACATGAGTTGAGTAATATGCGTGTTGGAGTCAAGATTTACCTTTTGTTACTATATATCGACGAATTTTGACATTTTTTTCTTGTAATAGGAAAATCAGAAAAATAGAGATATATCAAAAAAAGATCCAATGTCTCGTACTATTGTAAGTCCGGGAGAGTTCGAGCACTTTTTGGAAAAGAAATTGTAGCATCGTTGTTTTTCACATTTTTGTCGTTTTATGCTCATTAAAGCAAAGCCCAAGCAATTTAGAGCACGTATATATAAATTATAGTGTGCGATAATTTCAAATATTTATTTTCATTTTCAACGAAAAACATTGGCACTGCAACTGGTCGGTTTCACCCGCATGTCGGAGTTAGACCGTCCACCCACTACGAGTAATCAAGGGAGCGATCGACCAACTTATCAAAAAAAATTAAAAACGAATACATACGTATTGTCGGTGTTACACTGTAGTTGCATGCATATTATATCCCCAATATCGGAAGAGTGTAAATAAACTTATCTGTTTTTCAAATATCACCACCACTGTAATTTGGTCTGAAAACTTTCAGCCTCGCATAAAGTCTTAACTGTATCTTATAATACAAATATGGATTTGTGACAATGATCAATGCGAGATAAACAACAAGCGCCTTCATTTATTTTGTGTGAATGACACACAGTGCCCTATCTTGCGTCAGCCTTAAAATATCAACACTGGCCGGACTCTCCCGGTGGTCGAACTCCCCCGGTCTTACCCTATCTATAACCCCTTTCTTCTTTAAAACAAAGACTCGTAATTTCATTAAAAGCAGTGTTAACCCGAAACTTTCGATCCACTCATTTCAAGAAGAATCATCACGAGCTGACATTGTACCGCGTATAATCTCTCCTGTTAACCTACATTTGCCACCGAATCCCATTAAAATTCTCAACCAATAAATACTATTGGAAAGAAGAGAGAAAGAAAGAGACCCAGATGCGATCACAGCGAATACCGTAACGGCAAGAAAGCAGCGTGGACCGCGATCGATGTTTCGCAATTAAGGCCAGCACCGCGACGAGGGGGGATTGGAAAAACGCCGACGATAATCAGTGGCTGGTATAATCAGCAGTCGTATCAGTGAGCCGATACGAAGGATTGCGCGCGCGCTGCGTGTCGTTGCGAAACTTTGATTCCACGGTACGTGGACGATGGGGAGAACTGAAGTGCACTCGGGATCGCATTAAAACGCGAGCGCGTGCGACGATTTCCCGAGCGTATAAAACAAAAAAGGAAAAAAGGGGGGGGAAAAAATAAAGCGCACTTGCAATCCGTCGCTTTTTTCCGCGAATTCATAACGCGCGTCCCCTTTCGCAATAATATCACAAACGTAACGCGAGCACGCGGCCCGTTCGAGTCGATGGAAAAATGATTGTTTTACGAGAGGTCGCACACCAGTGCACGGTTCCATAAAATCGCCCCTCCCTCTACTCCTCCGAGCTATGAGAAAAACATTTTCTCGCGATTCTCTGCGGGCGAAACGACGCCGCTGGACGCTTATGGTTGCCAGCGAGAACACGAATATGCGGCAGGAATATGGGTCTTTAATGACGCGACACGAAGGATACATTGAGCTCGCGATAAATTTTGAGGCGGAAACGAATCTTCTCTGCGCTTATAAAACGCGAGGAGTGATTTATGCGCTGAACGAGACGGTGATTTGGGGGACAACAGGATTTTGACAAGAATTTGCCAGAGTTAATCGAGCTTCTAATAATTTCGAATTCAGCTTCAAATTGGAATAGCAATTAATGAACTGTACATATGTACTTTCTGTACACTCTCTATACGGCACTGTTTAATTTTCTGGACTGTTCATTTCATGCAGGTAAGCAGTTTAGCTTCTGGAAAACCCAATGAATGTATTCGATAAAGGAATGAAAAACAAGGGAAAAGTGAATATATTTATGTTATAACATTGACGTTTTCGCTACATCCTTATTTACTTTCAGAAATTTAGTTCTGATTATTCTGGATGATTAAGTTGCAATATTTACGTACTTGTTATTTCATCTCTTTCTGTGTTTTCTTTGCTATTTGTGTACTTTAATATTTATCTTAACGTTGTTTCTTATTTGTCCGTCCTCTACTCACGTCGTTTCATGTCATTATACTGTGTCAAAGGGTACACTCGTAATAAATAAATAAATAAATGTTTGAGCAGAAGACAATTTTCAGTACAGACTTCTGTCGTGTTAAGGTTCGACTTGTGGAACAAAAGCAGGGACGAAGCGAAATTTTAGTCTTTTACGACCGGCAATTTAGTATTTTCGAAGAACGTCTCGACAACTGCTTGCCAGATTGCTGGGGGGCAATCAAGAACGAGCCGTGTTAAAGAATTTAAACATTCTTCGCTCCGAGTTAATCCGTATATTCATATATTGTTCCGTCGACGGGTGGCACATTTAGTAAACATCCGTACCCGAACGTACTTACCGTTGTCCATCGCCGACTCGCGGGATAATACCGTAATAAACCGGGATCCTGTCATCCTGGTTAGGTTTTGCGACCAGCTAGCAGCTGGTGGCGCTTTTCCTTCTCCACCACCAAATTCACAGCGGGGAGGTTCTTCCTCTTCTTGAAAAGTGTAGCCAATTAGAACTTTGGATATACTATGATATGACGCAGGCCTTCCCAAGTAGGGGAAAACCACTCCTGAAACACATGTTTCGGTTCTCCCTCCAACCCTACAGCTTCAGTTAAGGTGGGACGATTCCTACTACCTTCTCTCCGAGGAGACAGTAACGCCGCTACGAAGCATGTTGGGGCGGTTTAGGGTGAAACTACCAAATGTGTCAAGTTTTTATAGGAAATTTCATAATGACTTAAAAATAGTAGAAAAAATTAAAATTTAAACTAGCATTTCAAAATGATCAATTTTTCCTACTATTTTTAAGTCATTATGAAATTTCCTATAAAAACTTGACACGTTTGGTACTTTCACCCTAAAGCGCCCGAACATGCGTCCTAGCGGCGTTACTGTCTCCTTAGAGAGAGGGTAGTAGGAATCGTCCCGCCTTAGCTGAAGGCGCAGCGTTGGTGGAAGAACCAAAACATGTGTTTCAGGAGTGGTTTTCCCCTACTTGGGAAGGCCTGGTATGACCTAACCATTATAATGAATTGAAATTTTGAGGGGTTGGGCAGGAGGGGAAGAGAACCTCTAATATAAAATTTTAGCTGTGGGTATTTGTTAGTTTCTGAGATATTAATAAAGAACTTTCGGCATGATGCATTGAATTCTGCCTATATAGACGTTACTAATACAATCATCTCCTCGTCACCGTCGACTGTCTCACAGTCGACGATACAATGTACGATATTGACCTTATCGCGCGATGCTTGTAACTGCAGTTTCATTTTTAGTATTCCCAAACTCTCATCGGTTCAGTGCCATGCTTTATGCGTCCCCGCGCTATCCTAGCCAACAACCAATCCTAATACCAAGAAGAAGTTAAAAAGTGGAATGCGTTGTGTCGGAATAAGTCAACAGCAATAATATCGAAGTTTGTACGCAAAACCTAACTGAAAAGTAAATCTGACAGATGTTCGAAACCATCGACACGTTTTGATTAACATACATACATTTATTTATTCAAACAAATCAAAATTTGTTGTTCTAGAACATATTTTCAACAACATGTTTTAAAATCATTAAATAACAAATGTTCACCCTTGCTTTCACTTTTAAAATCCAATGCCAAGATAAACAATCGAGATTGTATCGTAATTTGATGATGAAGCCATTGAAATAAATATTGAAACTAATTGTAAGTACGTGACAAAAGAGGAACGGCCTCAACAACAATCGCATTTTGCTTGGGGAAGACCGTTCGCGTCCAGTTTTTATTACCGTATCCCTATACATTCATACATTCTGAGGCCGATATCCTACATTGTATCGTTGGCCGTGAAACAGTCGACGGTGACGATGAGATGATTGTATTAGTAACATCTGTATAGGTAGATTTCAATGTATTATGTCGAAAGTTTTTATTAATATCACAGAAACTAAAAAATACCCGCAGCTAGAATTTTATATTAGAAGTTCTCTCCCCCTCCCGCCAAACCCCTCAAAATTTCGGTTCATTTCGGTGGTTCGGTCATACCGTAGTACAGCCAGAACTTTTCCCCTCCCAAAATTCTGGTCAACAGTCTATCTTCCGAATGCCGGCAAAGTTAGAAGGCATTCTCGTTAAAGACACCGTGCGGAAAACAACACTTCTTCTCGTCGAACGTTCGTGAAGGTGAACTCGGACGGCACGTGGTTCGTCGAGTCTGAAGGAGGGTCGCCTCGGCTCGGCTGAGATCGACTTGGCTCGCCGCGACTTGTGTGAACGTTCGATTCGGCTCGACGAAGGCTCGGCTAGGCTCGGCTCGAGCGTCAAAGAACTTCTTTGTTGCCTTGGTGACTCACGCCTGCAAAGCAGAATCGCCGAGCCGACTCGGCGAGCCACGCGCCGAGTTCACCTTTACGCAGGCATCATTCGGAAACAGTCGTTCTCGTCGTAACATAGTCTTTTTTGGTAATCCTGCGGACCATACGTTCTCATTACGATTTTCGACGTTTTATAGTTAAATCAGAGACGACCACTAGCTCTACCGTTCTCAAAAGTTATTCAATATTAATTCCGCGAGTGATAAAATTGCTTACATTCGTTTACCGCGAAGGTTAATCGGGCCTCACGGCAACGAGAGAAGGAATTAAACACTTAGCACGTGTGTTGGTGGCATACATTAATTCAACGAGGCGCATCTGGTCAAAACCTGGTTCTGAGAAAAGTGACTTTCAGTGTTTTGGGTTCTGTCATCGATATTTTATATAAATCGGATTGCCGAATTATTAAATCTGGATAAAAAGGTATGTAAATGAACAAGAAAAAACTATAAAATTAACTGTAGTTACGCCTGTTATTATTAATATTTACGCTTACTGTTATTTCATTTAACAACCGGGCACCGATTTCGCATACGTCCGAAATATAAAGTGTTATATCTTCAGTTTCAATATAGGTACAGCTTCCTTATATAATGTAGAGGAAGTGCAGCATATTTGGAATACTGTTGGTAATTTGGAATACCGAAGAATCTAATAAACTACTAACGCTATCTAATTTGTAACACCTTTAAATAATAGGGGCTAATGATCTGTTAACTAATGATATTTGTGGATGAACCGTCATTTTGATATTTTCGACTTAATCTGCAGAATAAGAAAAAGTCAAATTGCAGAACTTTTTCAGCGAGAATTCAATCGTTGCAATCGTGGTTAAAATTGGTCAACACTTTAGAGTTAAACACTTAATCAACTCATTTGTATGTTCTTTCTATGGTTCTGTGTCTGTTTTGCGATAATTTCGAGAATACAAAGTCCGATATGAAATTTTAGGTTTCAATTGCTAATTCGGAATACCGAAGGTGAAGGTGATATGGAATATTCCAAAGCTTTAGCGATGCTATTGTTTCACGCGTAACAGCTACCGCTGTGTTGGTTTCGGCCGATGCTGTCCATTTATATTTACCTAAGATTGTTCCTACATTGCGATTTTTAAGCCCTATTATTGGAATACCGGTATTTCAAATTACCTGCACCGTAACAAAATCGATACTTACTGTCATTTTTCATTTAGACCGAAGTTTCAGTTACTTTTTGTTTTTTATTGTTACTGAGAGTTTGAAACATAAAAGTTTCTTAGTTTCCCTATGATATTATGCAGTTTTGTTTGTTTCCATCATCTGCCGCAATTTTTTATTCGTCGTAAACAAACTGGTATTCCAAATATACTGCATTTCCTCTACATACAATAAATAAACTAATTTTATGCTACCTGGCAGCGATGACTTGATTTAAGCGAAAGTTGCAGATGCACCCTTTCGAATTAACACGGCAGAATTATGGCACTCACTTGGAAATTCCGCTTTCCCGTTTAAAAACTGATGGCCCGATAAAACCAGAATTTGAAAGTAGAAGCCCCAACCAAACGGGCACATTTATCGTGACCGTTTAATCAATTACGTCGTCGCAGGGCACACCTGTACGCGCGAATCGATAAATTTTTTCACCCGCAATCGCTTCATTTCCCCCGTTCGATGAGCATAAAAACGAACAGCGATCGAGTTCCCAGCGGGGGAAAATTAAATACAAATATATGTCGCCGGCACCCCGCGCGCTCGCCATTATCTTGGTCCGTAAACATTAATTGACTTTAACCGCATTATTCGCGGCAGATTTAACTATCAGTCGACAGACTGATGCCGATTAAACGGGCCCCGCTTAAAATATCGACGGCTCCCTTTACCGTCGGTGCGCCGTCGTTGCATTTTTCATTTTCCAGTCGACACGCGAGAAGCCTGCTCGACAGAGCTTCATTAAAACGTAGTCGCTTGACCGTGCAATTTGTCAACCGTGGATATATCCGATAATGGTTCCGCTGCGTATCGCTAGCAACGAAGTACACGTCCGGCGTTCTTTCCGCTCCGCTGACAAGCCTTTCCTCGCGACCCCGCGGCGTGTATCGATGTTCCAAAACAAAACAAAAAAAATGGGGAAAAAGGATAAAAATAAAATAAATTATTTGTTGACAGAAACAATCGACCAACGAGACACTGTCCTCGACCGATATGATACGGGTGAACGCAATAGTTTTAAACCCGACGACAACAACGAGGCCAGTTAAATTGTGGCGGTACAGATTTATTGCACGGGGAACTAAAGCGTGATGTCAAAATAAAATGGGGTTTGAGTTTTGGGATATGTAGTGTGGGAGATGAAATTTGAAGCTTTACTGTTTTCGAAATACTGATATTTGAAACTTCTAATACTCCTGCAAAGCATACTCTAGTAGAATGTTCCTTCCACTATTGAAACTTATCAGGAATATATAACAAGAAAGTGGTTAAGATTATTGCAATTGAAAATGTTTGTGTTGAGAATTTTTTAAATATATTGAACGAATGGTTTATTTTAGGTTAGATGTTTGAGACACAAGAGAAATGATGACTTGGTAAAAAATTGTCAGTTCAAGTACCTTCAATTAATTGATCAGTTATTTTTTCTTTTTTTAAGTATTATTATTTATATTTTTAATTACTAAAACAGAAACATAGAATTCCGTGTATAGAACACAAATTGGCCTAGGGATGATCGTGAAAAACATAGAAATAAATAGTTCTGTCAGATATTTTTTGTGAAGAAAGCCAATAATATTTTGTATGTTGGTAACAGTTCTCAGTTGCCAACCATTTTGAGCGTTCGCCTTTTGTTTTAACATACTTGAAGTTGGATAGCCCGTTAGTCGTAATAGATGTGTTATATTATAACAGACACGTTTTTGCGTTTTATACTGTTAGATACCCTGAGCCTTCGCAACGAGTATATCTAGACATTGTCGTTTATTTCGACTGTTAGCCACTTTCCGCGCGACTTTCCCTTATACCATGTCTGGTCATCGTCACCCACTTGGACCCTAACACCTTTTTAGGCGCACCTTTGCCGTAAACAAGCGGATTAGACGGTGGACCTCAAGGCCCTTCTTCCAACCGAAACATCTTCAAACATAAAAAGTAACCTTTTCCAGTAACGCCACTTCTACCCCTCGCCAATAACCAATCCCAGTATTACCTATTTCTTCACCCTCGCAATAGCAACCGCCAATAGCATTCTTCACTTTTGTCGACGTTCTTTTCGAATTTCGTGAAGGAGAGTCAGAAAGCTCTGGTACTTTGGACAGTCAAGTCACTTCCAATATGCTGATTGATAAAGACGTGTTTTTGTTATAAACAAGTGTTCGAATTTGTTCCTCTCGGGTTCACGATAATACGTTTTATATCAAGTTCCTATTATTCTTTATGTTTTGCCATCGCAACTTAATAAATATTTAAGAGACTGACCTCCTAAAGTATTAATTTAGGGTAAACTTTTCCTCTGGGAAACCTTTTTTTTTTTCCACCGGAAATTTATATGGATCGAAAGCGCATATCAAATAACATGCAAAAATAACAATTCTGAGTTTAGGAATCTGTTCGTTGAAAAGTTATGAGGCGACAATGTTGCGAAATTTTGACATATTTTCTAACCTTTATTGTGGCAGTTACAGTGGTTGCCGCACATGATTCGTTGTTGGAGGTTGGAAGGGATAGGTGTATATAGTTTCTTTGTTTTTCGAAACGGTTACATTGAGGGATTTCGACAGCATAAAATACTTAGGGTGTTTCGAAAAAAATGGGTGTAAGGAGAGTATGTGTTTAGTATTTAGATTGTATTTTATATATAGGTTGTATGTTCTACTATGTATTTTGGTCATTACAAACACTATTCGGAAAAATCCACAATTACCTAACCAACTGGAAGCTAGAAATAAATACTCAAAAATGTGAAACATCCCTTCCAACCTCCAACAACGAATCATATGCGGCAACCACTGTAACTGCCACAATAAAGGTTAGAAAATATGTCAAAATTTCGCAACATTGTCGCCTCATAACTTTTTAACGAACAGATTCTTAAACTCAGAATTGTTATTTTTGCATGTTATTTGATATGCGCTTTCGATCCATATAAATTTCCGGCGAGAAAAAGGGTTTCCCAGAAGTAAAGTTCACATATAATTTATATTATTTTTTTAAAAAAATAGTTTTCATAAATTTGAAAATTCACAATGTAGTATTGTTATATTATATGATATTCAACAGAAAATATACAGTTGGTAGTTCGTATTTTCAGAGAAAACTGTAATTTGTACACAGAGCTTCCAGGTCCGGTATGGTCTAGTGGCTAGGATACCTGGCTTTCACCCAGGAGGCTCGGGTTCGATTCCCGGTACCGGAAAATTCTCTTTTACATTTTTTCTCAAAATTTCCCAAAATTTGTTGCTTACTTGATATCACAAAATGTTTATTTTTTCAATTTAAGCATATTTTCATAAAAAAAATACCAAAATGAAAGGTGCCAAATGAAATAAAAGAGTGAAGAGCGAACCAAGTGCACCACAAAGATCAGACAGAGAAGCCTTCAAATTTCCTGAAGTATATAAGCGAATCACCTCTCTTCTCCAAGAAAAAAACTTTTTTCCTATTACGAAAACGATGTCTCCCTCTTCAGTAGTTCGTTGGAAAATACTTCTATTAGGGTTCCCCTCCAAACAAGCTGCGTCGATCGAGAAAAAGTTACTCAATTAGACCCGCGGACGTCGTTCCAGAACTTTCTTTGTGTTTGACCGAAACTCAAATTCTGCCTCCTTTCACGCCTTCTCGCGAACGGGCACGTACTCCCAAAGTTTTCGCACGGCGTTACAGCGCGCGCCGCAAAAGCGAACTTTTCGACTCGGTACTCCGGGCACGTGCACGTTGGAAAATGAAAGAAAAAAAAAAGAGTATTGGTGTTGGAATGTACAAGCACGCCGAGTGTCACTTTTTTACATTGCGATTAAATGGAAAAAAAGAATTATGGCCCACGAGGGGATCGAACCCGCGACCTTCGCGTTATTTGCACGACGCTCTGACCAACTTTTTTTTTCCAAAAATCATTTTATTGAAGCCATCCGTATAATTTGACATGTTATAAAACGCAGATAAAAACATAGGTACATTTCTATATAGTTATTAGGAACTCGTACGGCCAGGTGGCACATATAGAGTGTGTCAATGTGCTCGTTAGGGAGCTTAAAGGTAAACCATTGCAGACGTTTTCTTTCTTGTAGTTTCCTACTTGGGTGATTATGTTTGACATTTTGCGCCCTGGGAGTATATTTGACATGAGATTCAAAAGGAGAAAAGGTGCTTCGGTATCTTCATTATAGATAGAGATAAATAATAACGTTAAATTAACCTAAGTGTAAAAACAGACGGAAGAGGATTGTTTAGTATTTTGGCGGGTTTATTTTTAATTTCTAGTTTCCGAAGTAATTGTGAATTTTTCCGAATAGTGCTTGTAATGAGTTTTCTGTTGTTGACGTTTTTTTGTGGATGGAGTAAATTACTAAGTCGTCTGCGAACGGTATAGCTTTTGCGTGGTTTCCTTGGTTAAGTTCGAAGAGTTTGAGGAGGTTGGCGGTTTATACGTTAAACCAGGCATGGAACTAAAGTGAACGCAGCGGCCGTTTTTCGGAGGCAACGCCTCCTTTCTCCCGCCGCGCGTCTTTGCCCCCGCGGCGGGCCGAGGAGCTTCGAGCGCCTCAGACCCGTACCATATGAACCGCGCGTGGCGCATGGACAAAACAAAAACGCATCGACAATCGTGCTCTCTGGGTCGATGTGGAAACCTATTGATACAATGTCGCCCCAATGCGCCACGCGCGGTTCATAAGGTACGGGCCTGAGGCGCTCCACGAACCTAGGCCCGCCGCGGGGGCGAAGACGCGCGGCGGGAGAAAGGAGGCGTTGCCTCCGAAAAACGGCCGCTGCGTTCACTTTAGTTTCATGCCTGCGTTAAACAGTATGGAGGAGATTACCGTACCCTGTTGAAGTCCGTTGTTCATGTTAAATGTTAGGGTTGAAATATTCTTGCCGTCTGTTGTTAGGAATTGTTTACTTTGGGTTGCATTCCATATTATTTTGAGGAAGTGGAGGGGGAGATTAGCTTTAGAAAGTTTGTAACGCTCTGGCTAACATTTGATTAGAACTAAACTGTTTTTATCGACTTTCCAATAGGGATATGCTACGATACTATTTAATTCTAATAGGGATATGTTACGATACTTTTTCAAAATATGATGATTTACACATGTCAGAAATATACACGTCCCGATGGGCGTGTTAGGGAATTCAATAAAACTCCCTTCAAGACGTTTCTTGGGTAAGTGCCGAGTGGTTCATCACAGTCCTCTTACCAGAGGCCAGATTCTTAAGGAACAGAGTCTCTATTCTTTGGCAATACGGCTTATGCCGCTTGCTAATCCTACACACTCTCTCTCTCTCTCTCTCTCTCTCTCTCTCTCTCCCTTTCTCTCGCTCTCTGTATCCAAACAATGAAACCTGCAACACCCGATGGCTGGGTATCCCCACGTCTTCACCAACCATCGCCTGTTGCCGGGACTGTTCACGCATCCCCTTTCAAGGCCACTCACAGCTTAAATCCTAGTCATAACATGTCTGAACTGGTTTCAAACGTGGCAAAGCATACAGTAGAAATGGATAAAAAACACTACCAAGCTGTAAACATGTACTTAGTAATTTGGCTACGAACTGGCACGAACGCGCAAAAGAACGCCACAAGTGTGAGATGGAAAGAGAATAAAATATGAACGCAAAGCGACGTTGCCGCGTTGCACTCACATATTTTACGCTACTTTTAATGAAAATACTGTATTTCTAGCTCCATTAAACATACTTTATATTTAATTGAATTCCAAAACAAAATATGTAGTAATAATTTTTTTAGGAATAGACATGTAAGTAACATCTTTGTCTACATAATTTTTTTTATCTAAGATTGGTATCACTGCAGAGCTCCTATGTATAAGCATAGGTTTACCCCTCTCGCCGCTTGCCCCGCAAGTGAGGTATCGAACGTCCTTAAAGTTGGTTCTTTCTTGGAAGTGGCAAACTGCCTTAGCTTTTCCATTACGTGTGGGCTAACGCTGTGCTAGATGGGGCAATCGTACGTTGGAATCGGTCTAACAGCATATAGCAGATGATTTTAATCCTATTATTCAGGCAATTCGAATAGAAGATTCTGCTATGGGTGCGGAATGCTTTTCTAGCCTTTACAAGTTGGGTGTCGGCATGCTTATTCAGAAGCATGCGTTCATCCAAATTAATGCCAAGGTATTTGACTATTTTTTGGTCGGGAATTTATGTGTCGGTGGCTTTTATTTTGAAGGATTTATACGCGTCGCGTAAAATTTTACATTTGTTCTCTAGTTCGTCCCTAAATAAGATTGTTTCACATTTCAATGGGTTTATTTTAAGTTTCCATGTTAAATAGTAATCGCTTATCTTATCGTATATGTTTTGCATTTTGTACTGTAGTTTTTTAATATTTTTGCCGCTGCTATATATGATAAGGTCGTCTGTAAAGAACAGGGTATAAAAATCGCTCGCGCTCGCCAATCCGAAAAGGCTAGGTATGTCGGAATTGTAAAAGTTAAAAACAGTTCGGGCGGTTACTGTCCCTTGTTGCATGCCGTCGGCCAGCTGGAAAATGCGGTTAGGGTTTGAGTTGTTGCCCGTTATATAAAATTTTTTGTTCCGTAGCATGTTAACTATTATTTTTAAAAGGTGCGGGGGCATCCTTTAGTTTGTACACTAGTCCTTTGATCCAAACTGTATCAAATGCCTTTTCTACATATAAGGCACGCGGTCACGCTTTCCTTTCTGTCGAGCGCAGAGTGTATGTCAAATGTTAATTTGTTCAGTGTATGCACTGCGCTCAGTCAATGCCTGAATCCAAATTGATTGTCCGGTATTATTTCTTTTTCGTCGAAGAATTTTTCTAGCGTTTTATAGGATAATTTCAAATATTTTTGAGATGTTTGGGAGGAGACTAATGGGTCTGTAGCTGGTAGGTTCTGAGGGATTCTTTCCTTTCTTCTTTATCGGGACACTTTTGCCGTTTTCCATGTTTCTGGGAAGTAGCAGTTGTTAAGGCAGTTGTTAAATAAGATATTGTACTCGTAAATGATTTTAAAAGAGAGATGTTTCAGGACTACGTTGGGTATACCATCCGTACCAGAAGATTTTTGTTACTAATTGACCTAAAAAGTTTTAGTGTCTCCAAGGGCTAGAAAAATATTCAACGTCAATGTCCCAGCAAGGACTTCTTGCCGCGTTATTATCAGAGAATTGTACCAGGTAGGTATTTGTACATGTAATGCTTTCTATGTCCCTAATGATCTCCTCCTAGTGCTTTTCTATCATTTCTATCAATCTGGGCTTCCCCAGATCTTTGGGTGTACACGGCTGCGAAATTGGCCCCAATTTCGTTAAATTTGTCTTTTTCGTTTGCTATGACGTAGTTTCCGTCATTGTTCGTTTACAGCACCCTAGGGTCTATATTTGCAGTGGCTAGAAGATTTGTGTGATTGTTCTGCACTATCAAATAATACATGAATATTGGTGATTGCGTGCGCTCTGTGCGACAGTTTTACTTTGACTAAAAATGCAGATTTTTAGACCTGAGAAAACAGCAAGGAAAACACAGATGTCCATTTTATAACTCTTGGAAAGGCTTGTGGCCTACCCCGGCCTTGGGCGTGAATTTTACTAGCGGTTTCCGCAACAGCATCGTTTCGCACTTGAGAGGGTTAAGTCGCAAGTTCCACGACATGTAGTATCTGTTTATTTCGTCCACGACAGTGTATGTACTGTTCTGGACAGCCTCGACTCTATTACTGGCGACGTAAACGACTACATCGTCAGCGGAGGCAAGGAAGCCGGCACCCCTCTGTGCGTTAAGCCTGAAAAGATCGGGGAGGTCACCCAGAAATATGTTGAGAAGGGACTGGCGAGTTGACCGTGCCTTGTTGTAAACCCTCCCTTATGACGAATTCAGTGGGGGGATAATCTCTTCCTATCCCAGGTGTAGAAGGATTTGTTTAAGATCATGTCCCAAATCAAATGAACCAACCAGGTGGGAAAGCCTCTTTTATGGAGCTTGTATAAGTAGCCCGTCCAGCCACACCGTATCAAACGCTTTTTCAAGGTCGAGGAAGGCCACGCCAACTAACTGGTTGTTGCCTAGTTTTGTGTTAAGGTCCGATAGGAGCCTGTGGATCGCGGTAACCGTAGAGTGATGGTGTTTGAACCCAAATTGTCTGTCTGGAATAATCTTGTTGGTGGTGCAGAATGACATTATAGAGTCATTAATGACCGCCTCGAATATTTTGCTTAAGCTTAGAGTTAGGCTGATGGGCCTGTAGCTGGAGGAGGAGTCGGGACTTTTCCCCTTCTTCAGAATCGGTAAAATCTTCGCGCACTTCCACGCACGGGGAAAGTAGCATATGTTTATGGCGTTGTTTAACAGTATAGTGAGCTCGATGACCAAATTTGCAGGGAGGTGTTTTAAGATTATAGGGGGGATGCGGTCCAGACCGTAGGAAGTTTTGTTGGGGAGCCTAATGAGTTTTAGCGCCAGGAATTGGGGGACGCGGAAGGGGTACACCGGGCACGTGCACGCTGGAAAATGAAAGAAAAAAGAGTATTGGTGTTGGAATGTACAAGCACGCCGAGTGTCACTTTCTTACGTTGCAATTAAGTAGAAAAAAAGAATTTTGGCCCATGAGGGGACCTAACCCGCGACCTTCGCGTTATTAGCACAACGCTGTTTTTTTTTTTAAAGAGTTTTATTCATGTAGGTACAAAGTTTACAGTATGACATTACACAATTGTAGTGAATCTTCTACAGCTTATAAGCTAAGTATGCGTGATTGCCTGAACGTATAAGCGACGCTCACAATCAAATATGTAATATTTAATATTAAAAAAAAACTAAAAAAAGTCTTCTCCTTTCCTGTTTTCCCTCAAACGTTTTAGGTTACATTTTTAGTGTATTGTCCTCCGGAAAAAGAACGAAGGCGTTCTATAAAAACCGGGGCTGTATTTTTTATTTGCCTGATATATATAATGCCTCATATTTATGGACTATAGCACGACGCTCTGATCAACTGAGCTAACAGGCCAATTTTGTAGGACTTTTTTTATACAAATTTTTCTATTTCATAATTTTACACACGCATTTTCAACTGAAAATTAATATTTATGGTTTGCTTTATTACAATCAGGAGCAAATGTATTATAAGGTATGATAACGCGTTGAGAATTTATATGGAATACAATTTTTTCTATCGTTTGAAATTACTTTAAACGACTACATTTTATTAGAACTGAACTGTTTTTATTGAACTTCCAATAGGGATATGCTACGATACTTTTCCAAAATATGATGATTTATATATGTGAGCGTCACCAAATTTAAGGGTGAGGTCGAGGGTGGATGGCCCCAAGCTGTCTTGCCTTCGGGGGTTTATGACAGGGACTTAGCCTGCGTGCGGTCTTAATAGTGGGTACGTGAGACTAAACAGTCCTGGCGACGGCCGATGCCTGATGACCACTTTGGGTCTCCTAGGTATCGGGTGTAGAAGGATTGATTGTTTAGAGTGAGACGCCGTATTACTAAAGAATAGGGACCCTGTATCTATACAGGATCTGGTCACGGAGTGGGGAAAGGCTTTGCCTTTTGGTAAGAGGACTGTGATAAACCACACAGCATTTATTCCAGAACTGTGCTGGAGCGAGCGTCTTACAATCCTTTTTTAATGTCGTTTCTAACATATATGTCAGAAATTTCCCGATGGGTATGTTAAGCCGGATCCAGACTTGAATGCGTATACGCTGAGCAAAGCTGAACGCGCACGAATGACGCATGCATAGGGGTTGAAAGTTTCATGTGTCTTTCGTCACCAACTTCTGTGCTTAGTTTAGCCCAATCCCTAGTCGTAAAGATGACATCGAAGGTATTGAAATTCAAGCCCGTGTTAATACTCGAGAGATAAGGGGTCTGTGGTTAATTTGAAGAAAGGATGACGCAGGCAGAACCACGCGCCGTCAGCGGACTACCCCTTTTCTTCCCGCATCCCTCCACGAAGCGTATTGCCGTTCCCCGCGAGTAATCTCGTGTGATTTTTTAATACAACAGCGAGTCGGTCAGGTTGTATGAATTGAGAACAATACAGAGTGTAGTGAAGAAAAGAAAGACAAATTATTCATTAAAACAGAGCTATAAAGTCTATGATATGGGAAATGCATTATATTGTTAAAAATGTAATTTTTTTATTTTTCATTAACTGTTTATGACAATATTAGTAATGGATTAAATTCATTCACATAGATCCATCTTTCATGATTAAAAGAAGAAGACGCAAGTTCATGCCTTCAATAATTGTATTCATTACAATTCATTTCTGAAGGCGGGTTTCGTAAAAATCACTGAAAGCAGGGAACTTCCAAGATTTGTATTTTTTAATAAATTTCGAAACTAGAAAAATGAGTACTTAGCCCTTCACAATTTCATATGGACTACAATTTATTTCAATATCATGAAAATCCGGGACACCGAGGATTTGAGAAATCTAATCTGCTTCTATCATCCACGCTGAGCGCAATGCAGTCCTCTTACCAAAGGCCAGATTCTTAAGGGACAGAGTCCTTATTCTCCTACACACACACTCTCTCTCTCTCCCCCTCCCCCCTCTCTCTCCCCCTCCCCCCTCTCTCCCCCTCCCTCTCTCTCTCTCTTCCTCTCTCGCTCGCTCTCTTCATCCAAACAATGAAACCTGCAACACCCGATGGCTGGGGGTATCCCAATGTGGTGATCAGCCATCGCCTGTCGCCGGGACTGTTCACGCACCCCTTTTCAAGGCCACTCAGAGCCTAAATCCCAGTCATAAAACTCTCGAGAGCAGAACAGCGTGGGGCCATCCGCCCTCGACTCTACTCAAAAACATGTTGACACTAAAGGGGTCTCCAGACGTTGAAACTTGTTGTGATGCATCGATTCTCAGGTTTCATGGTACACGTTATGTACTACGTGTGTACTTAAATTGGTTTCCGCGTCTTCCCGTACTTGCATCTTGCTCACTGCCCAGTTCCGTGAAACCTGAGAATCGATGGAGGCACCGCAACATCTTTCAACTTCTGGAGACCCTTTTACCATATGTATGAACATAAAAGAATATGTGGAACCCACTTTGAATTTTTACAAAAAGTATCGAGTACAATAACGTTTTTTTGTTTCATTGGAGTCGCATACTTCTACCTCTCTCAAATTATATATCTGACTTCAAGATAAATGGGAACAGTACCAACATTACAAGAAACGAAGCCACACGGTTACGAAAATTTGTAATTTCGACTTTTCCCTCAGACAAAATCAGTCTCCTTTTAATTGCACCATGGTTACTGATAATCCACCCTAATAATAAAAACAAGTTCTCACAAAGCTTGCATGAAGTTTACCTTCATTATTCTGGAATACATAGCATTTTGAAAGATATAAGCTCAGGAGAATACATAGTTCGAAACTCTGGCGAAGTTGGTTTCGAGGGTGGTGCGATACATTGCCAGTGACCGATAAGAAAGTTTAATAAAAATGTCCCGCCAAATAAGTGCCCAGTTTGCTACCTATCGCGAGACTCCTTTTATTTCCCACCCCCTAACGAACTCGAACGCAGCCCCTCCGTGAAACACCCCTTTATCGCAACCGTCTGTGCTCTTTTTTCCCCCGGTTTGTTCCCATTACACCGTGGAATATATCGCCATCGAGTCAGTCTACGGTCCTCCATAAACTATTAAGTCCTTGCAGGTGTCTAGCACGACTTTATACGACGTCAGCAAACTTTTCGTTCCGCAGTGGCCGCACTGGCAATCTGCTACCAGATCGCCAGAGACTCTTAGCTGGACCTGTAGGACGATATGTATAGGGCTTAAGGTCGCTGCTCACAGAGGGGAGCCACAGTTGAAGGACAGAATGGCCATTTGGCCAATTACAGGAGCCGTTTCATACGGACGACCTAGGGGGCAAGTTCACCCGACTGATTTCTTCTGGGCGTCGAGCTTTCCCAGATTAACTCTTTCGCTGATTAACTCTTTTGCAGAGAGAAACCGGAAGTGGGTCTCAAGGTTGGCAGGGCTCTCTGAGTTTCCTGTCTGTGGGATATTTTCGTTCAGCTTAGTTCGTAACTATGGAAGCAGAGTTTTTATTTTCTGTGACTGTGTTTGCTTTGTTTAATTGAGTTTTGAAATTTGATCTACGACAAGCTTGATGAAATCTACGTCATACACGTGCTTCTGAATAACTTACAAATGAATGCGCGAAACACCTGACGATAGGGTATTAAAATTTGGGAAACACAGTGTCAATATTTGTTATACTGGTTGAAATAGGGAATAGTGTTTTAGGGTTCAAGGCCAAAACTAGATATTATATCCAAATTTTAGATGGGAAATGGGAGGAGGACAATAAAATCCGAAAAACTTCACTCACCTGAAAAAAGACGTGGCGTTTAAACCGTTAAAAGCATTAATGTTTCAATTCAGTATTCGATTTAGAAAACGATGAATGCCGATACAAATATGAATTATATTAACGTTTACTAATTTTGAGACTTTATAAAGCCTACTGAATATACAACGCACAGTGTTCCATGTAATGTACAAAAGTCAAGAATCTGAAGTGTTCGATCCACGAATTCTTGTATCTTAAACTGTTTATAAAGGAACGTAGGTTTTAATGCTACTCATAACTTTGGCTGAATTTACCAATTTGTTGTCAAAAGTGGCACTAGAAATGTATTCCAAATCTCGGTGCATTTTTTCAAACGCGTGCCATTGGCGGAATGTTTATGCTTTTCGTTTGATTTTTAGAAGTTCTGTTTAATACTGTTATACCTTCAAAACTGCCAAGTCAGTTTTTTACAATACTAACAATTTGTACAAATTTTGTACGTTAAATGTTTATCAACTTCAAAGGGACTTTTAAAAAAAATACCAAGAAGTATCTCCGTCATTTTTTGTATATTGATTTAGGGAACATAAAACTTAACATTAATGTCAATTTCAGCTGCCCGAATTTGCCGGAAACAGAAAAAAACTCAAAATCATTATTAAGACGTTCGCCGCCCAGGCCCGTGATGCGCCTGCCGCATAGCATAGGGTCTACTTACGTTCCGTTAAGCGATAAGACGTTTAGTCTACACATTCATCTGTTATCAAACCTTTTCTCTGTAGTTGTACAGTAATTGGATGATGAGGACTCCTAACATAAATTCAGAAAAACGACGTAATCGTTATAATTCGAGCAATGAAAGTTGAGAGGAAAACAGTTGTGGAATTTACAACCGGTAAATGTTATATCGACGACGCGAAAACATCGTCGAATGACATTTCGCATGTAATAAAAGCAATATTACCTGTTGGGCCTTATTACCCGCACTTACCTTACATGCATTAAAACAAATTTTAAAAACTTGTAACATCAAAGATGTATAAAAAATCCTTTTATAAACAAATATGAAATTTATTTCCAAAAAATTTACTCCATAGAGAAGTTATTCATTTTTGTCCATTACCCTATACCCATTGAACACTGTGCAATGTAATAAATTTAATTTATCATGATACAAATTCAGTCTCTGTTTCTTTCGTTTAAATGATTTATCAGTAGAATATATTGAAACTGATATCAGCATATCACAAAATAAACCATGAACACATGGCTGATATTTATCCCAATTATAAAAACATATTATATTTTCACAGGTATTGGTTCCAATTACAAGCAGCAGTATTATTTTTTGAACTGCCCATTGTATTGAATATCAAAACTTTTTAACAGTCTTCCCCCGTTTTTAATCATTCTGTGCTCGATTGAGGGCCTGTGTCCGTCATTGTCAAAGACCGTGGAGAGGGAGCTCCGCGCAGAGGACGTAACCAGGAATGGGATAATTAACGATGTATTCTCTCTCTCTCTCTCTCTCTCTCTCTCTCTCTCTCTCTCTCTCTCTCTCTCTCTCTCTCTCTCTCCTCCTCCTCTGTCGGTCCTCGCAATTCGCATATGGCATGGTCGATCGAGATGGCCAGAGAAAGGCGAGGAGTATCGTGCAGCCAAAGAGTACTCCTCACCGGTCCTCGAACAATCAACGATGGAAGTTTCTACTTGGGTGGCAACTCTTCACCTTTTCCCTGCCCGTCCCGCGTCCACGCAATCCTCCGCGCGCAGGAGAGCGAATTAACAGCGAGGGACCGTGAGACAAATTTTTGGGTCGCGACAACCTTTGGCTAATGGACGACTCCGCTTTTTGCTGCTAACTGTGCAGGATACGCCGCGTAAAATAATTAGGGGATCGCGTTCCTTTACGAACAATTCCACAGGATGAACCGAACCCCAGCAACGGGGGAGAGTACAAAATTGAATATTTGACGTGAGGACAGCTTTGGTGAATTTTTAATTTGTGAAAAGCGTATCGATTGCGTGATAGTTCTTTATAGATCACTCTTGTCAAACACACACAAGTGTATATTTTTAACTAGCAAAATACCCCTGCGGTTCACTTCGGGCCTAAGACACATTAAGGACTCCGAGAAAATACATTTCACCCCTTTTCACCCCCTTAGGAGTTTGTTAGGGCAAAATCCTGAAATTATTTTTTTTTTTGGCATTTGTGTGGGTAATCTTTGTGAGTAAGAACCAAGTTGATATCTAATCGGGCCTAAGAGATATTAGGGAGTCCGGGAAAATACATTTTACCACATTTCATCCCCTTCGGGGCGGAATTTCCAAAAATCCTTCTTTATTGGTTGCCTACGTCATTAAAACAATGTACCTTCAAAATTTCACGTTCCTAGGTTAAACGGTTTGAGCTGGGCTTTGAAGAGTCAGTCAGTCAGGACTTGTTCTTTTATATATATAGATTTTAATTTGAACCAGTTTTTTCAAAGTTTATTATGTTAAGTTCCAGCATTGAAACATTTCGATTTTTCTGTGAAGAAATTGAATTCACAAGCAAATTTCTGTCAACTTTACTTCTCCTAAAGTGTAATTATGTAAATACGTATGGTCTGGGCTTCTTTATAAAAGGGCCCGGATGCGAGAAATATTTTGGGGCCCCAAAGAATTTAATAATAACAATAATAAAGAAAATAAAATGAAAAAATAAACGCAATAAACATTAATATATTTAAATACCTAATTGACATTCGTATTGCCATATCATTAATAATATGAGATTATTATATTATTATATTAGACATTATATTCCAATTTCTTTTTTTGACAGTTCTCGCATACCATGGTATGGTTACCACACCACAATCATGGTGTGTCCGTAGTCTCGAATTATGGTTAGAGCGTGAAATTCACGTCGGGTTTATATTACATTATTTTTTAATGAAATAAAATTTTTTTGTTCTCATTTTTTATTTTTTTATTTGTGTTTTCTTCATTTTTCCGTTTTCTAGGGACCCCGTGCAGCCCGGGGCCCGGATGCTTTGCATCCGCTGCAATTTCCCTGTAGTAATCCCATAACCCCCCCAAGATAATGGCTTTAATATCGCTTCTACAGTCAGCAACAGAAGAGTGAAGCCAAATGTCATTCCGACTTCGAAACAGTTACGCCAACAAGAAATCTGCTGAAAACTGTGAAACATCCACAAAATCAGACAATATTCTACATCCGAATCCGCGCTTCATTCACACAGCGACCAGCTCGTTAGCTGGCCGGTTCGAGGCTTCTCGTTTCGCTCGATTTCCTTGGATAATTAATCGAGAATGCGATCGTAAAGCATCGCAATTATTTCCTTAATAAGGAGGCAATAACACTCGTTCGCCGTAATAGGAAAGTAAGGGACGGGACAAGAGAAAGGGCGAGAGGAGTGGGAGGCCGCAAGAAATAATGGTGGAGGTCACGGCGACGAGGACGGATTTCTTTCCTCCAACAATGTTGCCACTGTAATTAAAGTTAAATGCGCGTCAGTCATCTCGATCTTCATTCACTCGCGGCCTGGTGGTATAATGTTGGTAATGGCTCGACGGAGGATTCCTTCTCTTTCGCTTCCCCGCCCAGAAATCAGGCACAAAATATGTCTTCGGCCGAAAATTATAGCCCCAACAATATTAGCGGAGAGAGCTTGAACGATGGTTAAACGAGGCCCGCCGCTGGAAATTATTTACACAACCGCAGGACTGCCTTTGCTTTCCCTTTTCCGTGGATGTTAATACAGGGTGTTCGGTGAAATCTGGTTAAAATGGGGGAGGTGGTCCCTCTTGGAAAGTTGAATAAAAACTGGATTTATTTATTCGTAGCGATGTTTCTAAGAAAAATGATCTTCAATGTGAAATTGTTTATAGAGTAGTATTATAGACTAGTGGTAGATGACAATAATATATTTTTCTTTAACCCTCATCCGTTCTTTATTTCACGAACTGAATTTGTCCCTCAGTGTCAAATTGATGCATTGGTATAAGATTGATCAAATGACAAGGCAAACAGTTATTTTTCGTTTTTCTTTTATTCAAATTGATGAGGTTACATTTACATCTTAGATTTTTCACAACTTTCGCATAAAACGAAACGATGTGCAGGACGTACTGCTTGTGTACAAGACTCACAAATAATAGAATAGAATAATTTATTACGGAAAAACTGTGTCAAATTGACACGAGGGACGGATTAATGAAACAACTACAGTGGAACTTCAACAATCAACTCGAATTAGTGGCAACTCGGATTAAGCGAAATACACGCATAAATGTGCACTCGACGAGAAGGAGCGTGAGGAGAGCTCTTGGAGAAAGAGAAAACGCCTTTGAATATAAAAACTAACTATGAGAAGAATGACGCAAACGCTGACATTTTTTGAGTATTTTCGGTTTAAGCGGACTTCGGATTAAGTAAAACTCGATTATCGAGACCCCATAGTAATGTTCCTCGAGATTGCTGTATCTTGCAACTTTAAAAGACTAGATATTGAAAATTAAGCAAGAGAAAGAGTAATAACTATTATCAGAAAAGGTACACAATGTCGAGTAAACAAGTATAGCCATACATAAGAATTAGAAAATCAAACCTCTATTTAAAACGAAAATGTGAACCTCTAAATTCACTGAAAAGTAGAAATCTATTTAAATATAAAGAGTGAATCTCTAATATTCTGTTTAACACGTAGTTAAATACATGGAACCAACTTACAAGACCAAAATCGTTTTTCTTCAAAACTATTCGACAAATTTACAAAAATTATTTTACATTTTTATTCGTTTCTTTTTCCACAAAGTATCCATTGCTGGTTAGTTGTGCTATGTTTTAGCGAGCACTCTGTATAAGTGCGGTCGTAATCAGGAACGAGCAATGCAGAGGGATGCGCAATTTTTGCCAGCCGATTTAATTACTTGCGTGCGATCGTTTCAATATCGGGGGACGTTGAAATTGTACAGTTAATACAAAAATAACAGGAGAGAAAACGGCCCGGTGAATAAATACACGGTAGAATGGTAATTGGACGCATTGAAATATTGCGTTTATCGGTTAATATTTATGAGCTTCGAACTCTGAGCATGGCCAAGTTCATCGACCTGCCAACTGGGTCACTTTGATAACCTTTCGGCGGATAGGCCTCTAACTATTAAACGACTACGGTTCATGAAAGGGAACGGCTCCAACTTTGCTCGCAATAGTAACCTGGAGCAACTAAGTACCTACTAGGCGAGTGAATCGGCGCGCCAAGTAGAACGGCTCTAATTGTTTAATGAATAATGAAATTGTGTTCTTCGGCGTACTGATATTAATACTTTGAATTAGGCTACAGATGCTGGGGTAGCTGGAACCACACAGTTCAATATTTCTGTTGCTTTTTGTGAAAATTGTGCGGGGTGAAAAGGTGACGAGAATAAAAATTATTTAGTTTGGAAGGGGGAACGTGATTAGAGAAAAGGCCATTCTTCTCGAGATTACTGTTTCAGAGTTTTCAAGATTATTAGGATGTTTGGGACGGAAATGCATGTTTTCCTGGTATTTAGGATACAAAGAATTTAAAATTAAGAAGTTGAAAAGTTAAATAGCTCGTAAACTATTGAATGGCAACACAAAAGGCCAAGCATGAGTCCAAGTTTTGTTCACCCTTTGTACAGCCCCGGTATTATTAAACCTTGTGCATGTGGACAAATTCATGATTCGCTGAATCGAATGAATTATTGAATTTTTAATTGCTATAGGGTAAGTCAGGGTGAGATGGTCATACGGAAGAGATGGGCAGTGACAGTATTTTTTAGAAGGAAACGCCTGATTGTGCTGCCTCGACGTGGGTACAAAGCGTCATAGAAAAGTAACATTGTTAGTTCAAAGTGTTGGAATAGAACGTTTTTAAAGGTTTGTAAATCCACTGTGAAATTTAAGCTAGTGCTTCAAAATGTTTGATCAATATTTTGGTCATCTTGTTTGTGTTATTTATGCTGAATATTTTTAATTCTCAAGATGTATTTTCGATGGTGCATTGGCGAAAGGGGAACGGCTATCTTACCAGGGCTTTAAGGGAAAGATGGTCAATTGTTGTCCAGGAGAGCTAGCCATAGCAGTATTTGATGTAATTTCAGATATTTTGGTGAAATTCGGAGAAAATTATTTCGAAACCCCCCCAAAAAAAAGATTGTCTAAGATGTAAGTCTTGTGGTTATTGGGCCCATGAAAGTTGCACAGAGTTTGACACTGCGTATCATACACGCGGATTAGAAGACTCACAGCAAGAGCCCGAAAAAGTTTCGAGCGGGCAAAAACGAAGGTGGACGAAAACTAGAAAGAATCTGAGATAACCAGTTAAGGACCACAACTTGTTAGCCTGAAAGGTACATACGACCATCTTTCCCGGACATTAAGAGAGATATGGGCAATGACACTTTTTTAATATGTAAAATGTGTACATTAAATAATAATTTTTCGTTTATTGATATTAACGGACATGTAGATAAAGGATTGAAATTTTGTTCTACATCATTTTCGTTGCTTTATATCAAATAGGTTAGCTGTAGCAGACTCTAAACGAAACTATGACCATCTCACCCGGACTTCCCCAACTACATTTTTCGCTGTTTCAAAGTACTATATCTACTGCTTCAATATTTAATAAAACGGATAAAAGACCGCTGTTCGCTTGCCGAGAAAATTAAAATTCGAGGTATTAAAATCCATGCTGTATACTTTGTTCCGCTCCTAAGACTCCCCGCAGTAATATTACGCGAGACACTCGGTGTGAGAGAATGATAACAGTAATAATCAAATATCTGTCGTCAATGGGCCAAATCGTTTCCGCGTTAATTAAGTGGACAGCGCCAGACAGATGCCGATGAATCCAGCGGTAGCCGCGCTATCATCCCAATGATAATAAGACGAAAGAAATTGCTCTTCGCAACGAATTAACGACGAGAAGTGGCGTAATGGCGAGCAGCGCCAAAAGCTGGTCCACGGATAAAATTTATTATCCAGAATCACCGCCGTGGGCCGAGAAGGGATTAAGGCGGATTCTCGAGGCGTCTCTCTCCGCGCCACCGTGCAAAGGGAGGCGTGGTCCCATCTGCGATTCTTTGGGCCTCGTCGCGTGTTCGACGGGCATAACTCAGCGGAAGGAAAGTGTATTACACGCTCCTAAATCTGGCGTTCGAACGGTGCCCTCTTATTAATAATTACACACGACTGGCCGTTATTGTTGCGGTCGCGGCGCTTACTAATTGTAAATTGTGCCTGTGAGCCAAGTCCGCGCGAGAACGTGCTCCCCCCAGCAAAGAAATTGAATTTCTTCGTCAAATCTTGGGAATCGACAACGTGCCTGCCACGAACAAGAAAATATTTTATAAATACAGTTACACCAGATGCGCCCTGCATCTCCGAAATTCAATTTCTATTGGCGAATTGAAGAGTCCTCGTAGAAAACACTGTAAGTGCCACAAAATCAAATACTATAGTTATACTATTTCTTAATTTTGGCTCTTACAGTATTTTCTACAAAGATCCTTCAATTATTACACTATTCAATTGATGTAAAACTTGAATGCAGAAGAAGCAGCAGCAATTGAACTTGTTAAATATCTCTTAAAACATTCGGTACCGTGGCAATTTACTGAATTCAATAGCTTCCAGACATGGATTTAACATTCCGACTAAATGAAGTGCAGCAGAATTGCCACGAGACGAAATGGTAACGCTTCGTGCACACAAAGACCGCGAACACGATCAACACCTCGTTCAAGACACCCCTCTACGAGCGCACCTCAAAAAGCCAATTCCCCCGGCTGGTTAGCCAACAATACCGCAAATTGCGATCACGTTGTTCCTCCCTAACCGGGGACTCTCGGTAGACGGGATTTATTGGGCGAAATCATCGCCGGAGGCAGGTGAAATTAAGGTGGATTCACGAGGTGTCCCTCGTCGCGGCTATCGAAAGGGGCGTACACAGGGCGATAGATTCTTCGTTGTTGCGTGCAATGAGGGTGTAATTCAAAAAAGTCCGCGTATCACGTGACCCTAAATCTACCCTCGATTAAGGCTTATTACCGGTAAACACGATCAAGAGTCTCGGATCCAGAGGGCAGGAGAGAGAAACGGCGTTTCGTTGCGTCTCAGGCATTCTCAGGTTCCGTTCCCTCAGGAAGGATCCTTATGGGTGCAATTACACGGGGTAATTATATCCCCCTCCCTCGCTCGCTGGCTCGTCCTTCGCATCCAGCCTTGTCTCTTTCTCGCTGGTACGCGGAGGCTCGTTTGAACGCGCATCGATCGATCCACGGAACGAAACGCTCGTTATTATCTACGGCCTATAAGGAGGTCTCTCGTAAGCAGATACATCCACGGATTGTAATGGGAGTACGGGTAATTATAGTAATTTAGCCGGTGGTACGTGGACACGAACGAAATATCGGCTTACGAACGTTTCGTGACGATTTGTCGTTCGATGGTAGAGTAATCGCGTCGAGTATCGTCATGTTGCGTTCAGCGGCCGAAGTAGAGAGAGCGGAGAAGTTTTGTGCGAAGCGTTTGACAACGGATAGAAATATTTGGATGACAGAAAAACTATTCGTGCAGCGAAAGTTGGAGGATATAGAGAAGAATAAAGTATTGCCTCATAAAGGTGAAAATATACAACTTTTAATTTTCATTAATCTATAAATCATCATGTGAGGCACCTTCGATCAGCGATTTTAAAGTTTAAAGTAATAAGCTGTGTTCCCAGTCAGTCATCCACTGTTCAAAATTTACAAGAAGTAAACTCCCGAGTTTAAGTAAATACATCTGTTTCGTTTCGCTCTTGGAAACAAATAGTATCTCTCCGTCTTTGGTGTAATGGTTCCTCACCTAGTGACAATGTTTATGCTAGGTGACCTCCGGCCATACACATCGTCAAAATCTCGGATCACGGCACACACCTGGTGTTCCATACAAACAAACAACTAATTTATACTTATGCTGAATTATCCTATGCTACAACCAAATTATACTACGTCAATACCAAAACCTCCTATGAATACATCTTCATATACATTCTCCAACTGATTCGAAGAGGTATGACGGGATGCATACGACGTGTCACTAATCGGTCTACGATCCGAATTAAATTTGTATTCTCAAATACGTATGTGAATTATCATATTCCTTACATTTTTCGTTTCCCATTTTCTATAAACTGTTTAGTAACACTAATTTTATAGCTGTATAGATACATTGTATTTCTTCTTATTTTTATTTATAACACGTCGATACAGTATATACAGTATATATGTATAGTGTCTGAGAATGCGAGGTTAAACAATTACAACTATAAAATTAGTATATATATATTTACAGGGTGTGCCAAAACAGGTTAGTCAAAAAACCCCAACAATTGAGATTTCTCTTATTTTGTGTTATATTGATTTATATTTCAATATTATGAACGAATTGTTGCAAAATAGCCATCAAGTAAGCAATGACGTGATAATGTCTCTTTCATAATGAGTCGCGACAGTTTCACATTCATTTTAATAATGGTGTAGGAGTCATTTGTTCCCTGTAAGTAATTTGTAACAAAAGAAATAATTACATATTTTGATATTATGTATTAACCTTAGACGTGGTGCAAGAAAAGAAAAAAGAAAGAAAACGGGAAATATACTGAATTATGTTGAAAATATAAGAAAAATTAGGAGAAATAGTAATAAAGAATGCACTACAAAAAATGGTAAAATTGTTAGTGGCAAAATATTTGAAGATAAGAATTGCTCGTGTTCGAAAAAATGTTTGAATTTATAAAATTGTGAAAATCGAAAAACTACGTCTGATCACTTTTGGAATTTGGGAGACAATCAAAGGTTTAAAAGAACACATTTTCGCACAAGTTACTCATAAAATTTTACAATGATAGATAAGTTTAACATTAGAAGAGCATATATGTTGTGAAACATTTTGTTCAATAATGGAAAAATATTTTTTCATGCGCCCAAACGCAAAAGTCTAAATATCTCTAAACAAAAAAAATCATGACTACACCACTTTAATAATCACCGGCACATGTGTCGAACGTAATTCGTTGCTTTTCTCAAAAATACAGTCACGGACGTACAACAACCCTCTGCGCGATATATATGTATGTACATAAATAGTTCTTCGATCGTGGCCGACAAGAACCGTATTGCCATTCATTTAGCATTCGCGATACGTACGTTCCATCGACGTCGTGCACGGCTTAGTTAATTGCGCGAATTTATCACGTGGAGGGAGAATTAGAGAGGCGAAGGGACAGCGGAGGGAGAACGACAGACGACGAGTGGGGGATTATTCCACGTACGATTACGCCTGTTTGATATGCCGCGACACTCAAAACTCGTACATCACACTTAATCGCTGAATATGGAACAGTCAGCCCCGACAGCCGCATCCAGCATGCATATTTAGACTGCAATTATGGCCCTTAGCTATTGTCGGCACGCACGCCGCTGCAAATTCCCTAGACGAGCCGCACCCCCCTCCGTTTTTCAAACATCAGAGGATCGTCGAATCGCTGGAAACGATGCACTCTCACCTTTTGCAGAATGGAGATCTGTTTGTTCTTTGTTATGTCTCGTGAGGGGATGCTGAATGTCAGAACCGTATTTTGTGATGGACATTTTATATACAGTTAGTAAAAAAAGTATTTGTACACTTTTTAAAATCGTATAACTTTCGTAGTATTGGTCCAAACGACGTGAGTTTTTTGAGAAGCTAGAGGGATTAGTTCGCTAAATGATGTGATTCGTCGTTTTGAAAAAATGTACTTGGTCGGAATAGCAAAAAAAAAAAAATAGTAAAGGTCGTTTTTTAAACTTTTTTTTTGTGAGCCTGTAATGAAGATTCAAAAAACCCGTTTGTAGATTTAAGTAAGTTATATACGTGCCTAAAATTTCATCAAAATCGGTTAACGTTGCTCTGAGCTATGAACGCTTAAAGATCGCAGAATAAGGTCGAAAATCGCTGATTTCTGGAATGTCCGCGATTTTCGACCTTATTCTACGATCTTTAAGCGTTTATAGCTCAGAGCAACGTTAACCGATTTTCATGAAATTTTAGGCACGTATATAACTTACTTAAATCTACAAACGGGTTAATTGAATTTTCATTACAGGCTCACGAAAAAAAGTTTTAAAAACGACCTTTACTATTTTCTTAGCTATTCCGACCAATTGTATTTTTTTTCAAAACGACGAAACACATCATTTAGCAAACTAATCCCTCTAGCATCTAAAAAAAAAACTCACGTCGTTTGGACCAATTCTACGAAAGTTATGCGATTTTAAAAAGTGTACAAATACTTTTTTTACTAACTGTAAGTGTAAGTGGCATAAAATGAAAGAGTAGCGTAAACGTTTGTGAAACAATGTCCATATAGGATTAAAGTGTGAAGTTTGGGGAATTAATCAGTGATGACGAATTAATCTAGAGACGCGGTAGCGTCTCGACGCCAAGTACAGGAAAGAAAGTACAGGAAAGAAAAAGACACCCTATATATGGCGACTGTCGCTACTGCTTATCATTTACTCGTCGCCCGGCTAATCCAACCTAACCTGAAACTTATTTCATTAATATCTCATGACGCTTGCAATATTTTCTAAATTTAAAGGCATTTTTCTTATGTAAACCGCATATAAGCTTTGGAATGAGACCAATTTCAATAAAATCGGTCCACGCATAACAGAGATATCATAATATCGTCTCATGGATCAGTCGGAAATGTTAAGATTCTTCTTCTTCTTCTGATTCTTCTAGAAATTTTTCGTCAAACATAATACGTATACGCGTTACACGCACACCTTCAGTCAAAACAAAACAAACACATGTTTCGTTCTTCTACGTATATACGTGTTACACGCACACCTTCAGCCAAAACGAAACTAACACATGTTTCGTTCTTCGTTCGTCGACTCTCGGGATTATTCGGCAGGGATCGTCGTCCGTCATTCTACAAACTATTTTTTAAATACATTGAACTTTATAACCTACCAATCTTAACCTCCAAGTGTCAAATAATGTAAGTTGTCCAAATTTGAGATGTCAGGAGTTTTTACACTAAATAGGAGACGGAATTATTGTCTCAATTAACAAGGTAAGTCGCCAAATTTATTTAATAGATTTTTTATGTAGAGTCGCAGACTTGGAAGTTGTCCGGAGAAGGTTCGACAGAGAAGCACCTTCTTTCGCACAAGTTTCTAGAAATTTGTACCATGCTTGTACAAAATAATATATTGTAGTAAAAAATTGCATTGAATTTAAATTGCCAGATATTTGTATTTGTATACCAGCAATTTAGAGTTTTTATTTTATGTAAAGGTTATTATATTATAGAAATGAAGGGGACGTACAGGACTTCGATAAAAATGAAGGAGACGCACAGGCTTGGATAGTACAATTGAAGGGGACGCACAGGCTTGGATGGATAGAAATGAAGGGAATGCACAGGCGTGGAGGTTGTCCGGAGAAGATTAAATAGATAGACAGAGCATCTTGTTTCGCACAAGTTTCTGGAACTTTGTCAAATAAGGTAAATCGACAAAATTTGTCTAAAGACATAGCATTAAGAATTATTAAGAAAATAGACTATGGTGGACTGCTTGCAATGTAAAGCAAGTCACATTAGTGAAGAAAGTACACTGAAAACACATCTCCGTTAATGCTTTTCAATCTTTTGTGAAAGACATTCGTAATACTGTAATTAATAAAATCCAAAGTAGTTGTCACGCTATTCATTAATTCATTAATTTTTTAGATTCCCATTATTTAAAATCACCAATAAACATACTAAATAAATTAGTTTCATTCCAACACCAATACATTGTGCGTTAAAAATATTGGATCTCCGCGTTCATTTCGCTGAATTATTACCATTAGCATTTAAATTTCCTGCAACAAGACTTTCTGCCATACGCTCTCACCTCTTTTGGACACATTATTTAGTCTCTACACACACTAAAGCAAAAGGCCACTCTATTTCTATATATAATAAGTTCTACGTTAAGTTGTAACTAAAATAACTAAAATGTGGATTTTATATATATTTACAGATAATCAAAGCAGAAGATGATGCAGTATGATCTACGGCAGAGAAAAAAATTTATTGTGACATAGTATTATATTAATTATATTAATTAAACGATTTTATTAAACGATTTTATTCAGCTGCAATCCTCTATTTGCTTCTTGTAAGTTTGGTTCATATCAGAAAACTCAAATTTAAACCAATTCCACCAATTCAATCATCATCTTGAAGCATTGCAGGTGTGCATAGTTTCTATTATGTAGAATTTATCTTTAATTCTATCCCGTCATAAGACTGTTTATTAGGGTGGACCTTAGTTACTCTTGTGGAAATATAATTTTGAGATTTTTGACGGGGTCACTCCCCAAGGATTATGCCACTGGGAGAAAAAATAATGTGTGCAAAATTTGAAATTGATCGGAGAACGAGAAACTGTGCCTCATCGCATTTGAAATTTTTTATTTTCGTAACTCGTTTTTCTTCGTTGTAGTATATCGTTAATATACATTTTTATATATCGTTATCTTTTTACGCTCTGTAATAATATAGAATCAAAGTATAAGATTACACAAAAAAATCATGACCTTGAAATCTCAAAAAATGAACCATCAAAAAATACTTTTTTCGTTGGCATTATATTTATGTTGTCAAACAGTATAATTTTCGTCTAAAATTTTTTTTGGATAATTATAAATAACTGATTAAAGGGAAGACTACATCCGAAATGCACCAATTTTTGCAGATATTTTTCAATTTATTTTAAAAACTAGGGCTCTAGAAGAAAATTCACCATTGCACGTGATGCAACAGACATTTTCCTCCCGGAAAACACCAACAAAAGTGGTAAGTCACGGTTTGTTTTCAATACAGAACGCAACAGCGGCGGGCGTATCCATTGCCGCTCATCGACAGAATCGCTTACACGCGCGCGACTACCACTGTCGGCGCCATACGTTTTGCCAAACTATTTCGCTCAGTTATTGAAAACGAAATGTGACCTACCACTTTTGTTAATGTTTTCCGAAGGAAAAATGTCTGCTGCATCGCGTGGAGTAGTCAGATTTTCTTCTAGACTCTTAGTTTTTAAAATAAATTGACAGATATCTGCAAAAATTGTTGCGTTTCGGGTGCATTTTTTCTTTGATCGTGGTTTAAATATATTTAAATAGTAATAATGCAATAATTACTTATATCGTTGTGTTCCCGAAGGTTTATAAAATAATTTTGACGGAACAAGCAACCGAATAACTATTACTATTTCGATACGCAAGACGTTCAAGTTGAAAATTTGCATTTTTTTTTAAATAAACTAATTTTTCGAAAACGGAGGATGTTGGCGAAAAACGGTTTGCGAATTCTTATTCAGCGTACGAAAATTTATAAGAAACGTGTATTGAATGTTACAAGTCCAGATGGCTGTTGAATAGTTACAATTGAACTTTTGCATGAGTTTGACTGCTCGTTCGGCCGAATCGTTTACTGCTAAATTATTTACTATATTTAATCCAATATTATAATTGGGATCACTTTTCCATTCTAGAGAATCCATATTTATAAAATCTGTTGGAACAGTGTATTCTTAACGAAAGTATCGGTTATTTCATTAAAATTTTGAAATCTTTTATTTATATATATATATATATATGAAAAAAATTCCTTAGACAAAAGTTGTACTGTTTGACATGGTAAAAATAATTACAAGGAAAGCTGTTTTTTTACGGTAAATTTACGAGATTTCAAGGTCATAATTTTTCAAGTAATCTTATACTTTGATTCTATATTATTACAGAGTGTAAAAAGACAAATTCAACCATATATAAACATGTATATTAACGATATACTACAATGGAGAAAAACGATTACAAAAAAAAATTCAAATGCGATGAGACCCGGTTTCCCGTCTTCCGGTCGATTTCAAATTTTCCACTTTTTTTTCTCCCAATAAAAATTATCTAAAGTCTGTCCCTACTATGCCAATTATCTTTGTAAAAAGAAGTGAGATCCCCATAAAAAAACTTCAAAAAGTAAAAAAATTACGCCAAGTACATGAAAAATCAAATATATCACAAAAAATAGAAGGTAATAATAAAATCACAAAAAAATAGAAGACAATATACAATCCCCCAAAAAATAGAACAAAATATATAATCACAAAAATAGAAGATAATACACAAAAAAATAGAACAAAATATACAATCACAAAAAAATAGAAGATTATAATAATTACAAAATAAAAAAAAGGTGTGAAATCAAAATGAGCTGCAAGTACATAAAGGTACTTTCCAACTGCGCTTAAGATGACACAACTACATATACACAGCTAAAATGCTGTGATCATACATTCCATTACTCATATCGCGAACATTTTTTAATTAATCCGTCAAAAAGAATCCCATTTAAAAAAAATTGTCGTAAATTAATAACTTTACAAACTTAATAATATACCAAAATTACGCCAATTATAAGAATGGCTATTATACAAAGACAAAATTGTATTAAATAATATTAAGCAGACATATTTTTATACAAGTAAATATTTTAATACGAATAAATATTTTATTCAAAATACTTGGCGCTGCGGAACCGAAAAAATGTTAATTGTTTTAGTAGTAATAATAATTTATAATAACTCCCTTACAATCTAAAATACATAAACATATATATACATATACATATTAGAAACGCAGTCAGATCTATTCTACATATATTTAACTCTAATATCATACGTAGCATATGCACCCGCACACATACACACATTCACGAAAGCACGCACAAGAAAGAAAGAAAAAGATTAATGCAATTTATATATATTTATTTCAGTTTAGCAACTCCAATTCGGAGTGCAGCGCCAAGTATTTTGAATAAAATATTTATTCGTATTAAAATATTTACTTGTATAAAAATATGTCTGCTTAATATTATTTAATACAATTTTGTCTTTGTATAATAGCCATTCTTATAATTGGCGTAATTTTGGTATATTATTAAGTTTGTAAAGTTATTAATTTACGACAATTTTTTTTAAATGGGATTCTTTTTGACGGATTAATTAAAAAATGTTCGCGATATGAGTAATGGAATGTATGATCACAGCATTTTAGCTGTGTATATGTAGTTGTGTCATCTTAAGCGCAGTTGGAAAGTACCTTTATGTACTTGCAGCTCATTTTGATTTCACACCTTTTTTTTATTTTGTAATTATTATAATCTTCTATTTTTTTGTGATTGTATATTTTGTTCTATTTTTTTGTGTATTATCTTCTATTTTTGTGATTATATATTTTGTTCTATTTTTTGGGGGATTGTATATTGTCTTCTATTTTTTTGTGATTTTATTATTACCTTCTATTTTTTGTGATATATTTGATTTTTCATGTACTTGGCGTAATTTTTTTACTTTTTGAAGTTTTTTTATGGTAGAATATACTTTTACGAGTAACCATGCGATATAACTTTCTATTTTAAGGTTGTAACAGGTAGAATTTTAAATTACTAGGTCACTGTATTGTTCTGACGATCGTATTTAAAATACAAAGCTTTGAAGCAACAAGGCACAAACTGGTTGAAAAGATAGCGTAACATTTTCTATTTCAGACTGACATATCTTCATTTTTATCTGATAGACACTTAGCAGATACTTTGAAAGACACATCTGTTTACAAATAGTTCATATCTCTTTATCATCGGAATGCTGTAATAAATGTCGGAACAAATTCAACGATCAGGAAGCATCGACGAATTTTTTAAAAAGTATATTTAATTACAATACATGAAGCAGACACGAAAACAAGAAATAATTCATGATTATATAACTCGATGTTTGCACAAGTGTCAACGTAGCCAAGATGTGTTAGGGTCATTCTACATGATACACTTCCCTACCTCGCAACTGATGTCTCAGGTGCCTTCATCTGCAACTTAATTAATATTCGAAACAGAAGAAAACCTCAAGAAAGCACTCGACCTTATCCGTAGATTAAATTTAAATTGCGAAATATAAAATAACCACTGACTATGGTCGTTAATAACCATGGAGTTGACGCGACCTTGAAAAGAAAAAAAAGATGAAGACAATTTTCTCTCAAACTTTGGAGTCTTTCCCCCGAACGAAATCAGCAACTCGAGTCTTATGCCTCTTTACCAGCCTCTCCTGCCCATGGTGCACTGTTCCACAAGCGCGGACCCGGCTTAACCGTTCGCTTTCAGCCGCACCTCGCGAATCCATCATCGGGAAGGACGCAATAAACGAAAACAAACCGAGTCTGTCGATGCAGCCCGGGTTTCCAGGTCGGGTGAAAAAAGAAGGGAAGGGGGGCGGGTAGCTGGATCGAACGTGGAGAGGTTAACGTCGACGAGGATGGAATCGACGAGCGAGGGGGTAGGAAAGAACGTCTCGTCTCCGTGTCACCGCACCCAATAACACGCGGGTAATCACGATTTAATGGCTCAATAACGTCTGTCGTACCGGCCTGCCACGGACCCCAGAAACAATTTATCGGCCCCGCCAGTCAATAAATTCAGCTTTTGAGTTGTATACGGGCCAGTGCGCGGAGCCGCTGGCGGGCCGCGCGCGGCACGCTTATATCTCAAAGCGGACGCATCGAATTCGAAGCGACGAATCCGAAAATGACGCGTATAAATTACGCCAAAGATAAATATCCGCTTGAACGCGTCCTGCCAGCCTGGCCTCGGTTCATGCTTCTTCGGCTTCGCCACCACGAATTAATGCGCCCGATGGAATACCGTAGGCTTAAGCAGCGGAGACACTGTTTCGAGCATTGTCCGCCTGAGTGAAAACAGTGGCACAGAAGCGAAATAAAAATAGACGTAATTTTTTTCCATGTTTTTGTTAAGAGGAACTGAGCGATAGGAATCGGGTTGTTGTTTTGTATTTGTCTGGGGGACTTTCTGGATATGTGTGAAACTTGTAAGGCTTTGGCAAAAGGACTGGGTGGTTATACTTTAAAGGTGCAAATCCACGATGAGACAATTATTTCCTTATTTTATTATATTTTTAATTAGTCTGTCATTAGTATCATGACATTAGACTCTAATGAGACAAGTCTCACGATATATTTTCAAAAATCTTATCTCCTGCGACTATCTCCATTATTTACATTTAGTTATTACTGAGATTTTTGTCTCATGATAGAATTTTAGGATTTACGATATATACAATATGGGTTGTAATATGAAGTCAGTGGTTGTACGGAATGAACTCAAAAGTAATATTAAAAGTTTTCAGTTTTTGGAGGTATGCATATATTTATTGGGAATCTGAGAGGTGGGATCCTTAACCCTTAATTAGTGGATGAGAAAGTTAGATTTCATATGAATATGAATGTAAATCTCGAAATTGCAAGTGAATATATGTTTTTTGGACATATGTATGTACACATGTAGTGGTTTGAAGCAAATACGAAAATAATAACTGTTATTATTTCTACTATCGGGAATATTTAACTTTATACAAAGGAACTAGTATAAGTGAAGACATTAATGAAAAGTTGTTTTAAAAAGCAGCAGGATTGCTAATCGAATGACCAATAAATAATTGGTAAATGAACAAATTTTTTTGCATAAATCTATTTAAATTATTCTAAAACCTAAGTCAACGATAGTGGTCTAACACTTTGTTTATCATTTCTATATGGAAATAGGGGTCGTATGATAATTTTACAAAATTTTGTGCTGTGAACTTCTATTCTAGCGATTCTTAAATTTCTCTGTAAGACTGCATTTGGTAATAATATGAGGGAATGAACGAATTGACCGTTCGAGCTTGAATCAGACCAGATGTCTTTCGAAGCAATTCCAAGAATAGGAACATAATTTACATTCTGTTCTGTTTCGTAGGTCTGCTTCTTAAGGCATTTATCCAGTTAGTGTCAGTGTATGGTTTCTTCAGGTTAAATATGGCTGAGGTGTCTGTTCTGTGTCTTACCGAAAAACTGTTCCAATATTCGCTTTGCTTCTCTCCTTACCATATATTAGATATATTAGACAATATATTGGATTATAAATTACTCCATTTCTGTTACTCTCATTTAGTGTTAACGTTGACAATATCATCGACAGACTAATAATAATTTATCACAATCAGAGAACGCCGATTTTTATGAAACTTTGCAGGTTTACAGAACAGCTAAAAGTGAGGCATATGTACTTTTATAACTGCAGTATATAATAGTATACGTAAAAAAAATTCTACATCGTTTCATGAAAATCCAATAACAAATGAGCGATTAATTGCAAATATTGAATCCGTGTCCATTACTGTTTTGCCGAATACGAATGCTCGAGATTTAAAAAATTTGTCAGAAATAGAAATAAAATCTTATCAACTCAAAAACTACCTACTACTTATTGTGTGAAAATATATAGTTTAACTAATGTTCTCTTTTTATTTTAAGTCAAAGCAATAATATTGTAAACAGTTTTTGCTAATTTACTTGAAGTTGGTAAAGATGGAGCAGCACCTCTCTTGCTGCAAGGTCCTTAATTACACTCATTTGGCGGCGACAGTACATACTTATTCATAGACAGTGAAGATTCCTTAATTTAACGTCATCGATCTTGTTATCTAATTCAGACAGCGATGGATTGACAGTGTTATGGGCGTATCACATATGACAGTGTTAATTCTGATTCACAGGGTATCTCTTTCGTTGCGTCCAACTCTCCATATCTAGCACCATTTTACGACAGTAATACCTCGACTAAGTGAACACCTGAGTCGTCCATAAAATTCAAGCCGAATATAAACTGGTGTCATAACTACAGCAATTTCTCGATCGAGGAGGCTGAAGGAAATAGGTTTCATTGATGGCAAAGGCATTAACAGCTGTCACCAGTTTCGACACCGTGGCCTGGAGAAAGCAATTTCACGCTTCCATTCTTCATTAGCTTCGCCTTGGCTTTATATAAAGACCGTTAAAAATCACCAACGACATATTTATTGGCCCGTTAGCGTAACTACTATCCGAGAAATATACCAGTCGTTGGCATCGACAGGAAATGTAGGTATTATTCTCTAGCAATCGACAGTTGGAACGCGCATATCGACTTGCAATTCGATGTCTTTAATCATGAATGTGATACGGATTTAATCGAGGTTAATACTGATGCACTCGTATATAAAAATAGTAAAACCTGAAGTGAAGAAAATTACAGGATATCTTTCAATTGGACCCTGACACTATTGACAGCTGATGTCTAATTTTTAAGTCATTATAAATAGCGAGGAAAAACGTCCATATCTGATCATTCATTAAAATTTGGAGATATTATTGTAATCCACATATATTGATACTGAAAGAAATTACCTTGGTTGTATAATTTTCTCTCGAAACAAAAATGCAAAGCAATTATCCTTCAATTGAAATTAGGTGCACTTATCACACTTACTTACCTAGGCCACGTAAATCTACCACTAAAACATCCCACCCATTTAAAGTTTCTTGGGTTCCACTGGGCTCCATGGTACGTACTAAACCAGCTTTAATTCTACGCCCCGTATATCGATATCCAATCAACCCCCCCGAAAAATAATCCTGAAAATCCCAATCAGATCCATGCTGGACACAATATTTACTAAAAGAGGATACCGCGTGTCATACAAGTTCATATGTGTACAGGAACAGTAAATATAAAAAAGGATTAATGCAGGATTGAAGAGATTCCAGATTCGAAGCTCGATAAAACTGTCATTCCTAGCATGCACCGATTCACGTGTGTTGAAAGCGATGTGCAAACGCAAGCCATCACGAGATACGCTACAAAGTCGATTCCCCTTGACAGCCGACGAGTTCGCCGGATTGAAATTATTGACGAATGATTACGCGCGGACATCGCGCTATCAGATTCGGCAAGCTGATCACTCCGTGGAATGAAACGCCAGGGACGAGACAGCGCGCGGTTTCGTGCAGCTTTCGGTGGCATCGGTTTCCGATTGATGTAAATTCATGGGCCAACACATGTTTATTTAAGACACTTGCTACATCATCACTGGCGAACGATTAACAGCACACTGCTTGATGGAATAGCTAACGATCAGGCGCAATATGTAAACGACCACTGGTCACGGAGATAAACATAGGGAGAGAACTGATACAGATGTCTTTGATTAAGGGATATCGAAGCAGATTTTTCTGCAAAGTGAGCGTGCTGTTAGCACCGTGAATTAAAAGTTACGGTTCCACTGTGGATATATATTTTGTGTTCTCAATGGGGACTTATGCATTGCAGAATGAAAGATGACGCAGTGAAGCAGTGGCGCACGCAGGATTTAATTTTGAGGGAGCCGAGATTAATGGATAAAAGTATTTTTAATACAAATTCAATAAAATTCATTAAGTGATTATAAAAATTTATTTAAAGAATAAAATTCAGTTTTCTTTTCCTTTTACAAAGCCCCTTCTTTGGGGGGTTCCAGAATCCCTTGGCTCTACCCTCCCCCTCTCTGAATGCGCCACTGCAGTGGGGAAATTTATTATGGAAATGAATAACTTTCTTTCTGTTTCTTTGTGCATTATCAATCTTTTGACGAATATGCTCATATTTGACAGTTGCGTGAACGTGCTGTTGATTTATCTTTTGATGTATGAATAAATACTACACAGCCCTGGCGATAATTTGAAGAGGCATTTCTAAATTTTTTTCGCACACAAGCATATACAAAATTCCAAATTTCGTACATAGTTTCCTATTATTTATTTGGATAGCAGACAACAGCTCCATCTTGGAGAACGAAGACCTCGTTGTGCTTCAGAATGCGTTCTGCTTGCTCGAACGAGAAATTAACTCGGACTGCTTCGCGGCTACAGCGCGCGATGCAATTTGTTTGGTGTAATTTATGAGCTGACAGTACCAACGGGCAACTTGTTCGGCTGACTGTCACATGATTTTTCGATGGTAATTGGTTGACAGAGGCATAAATTTCGATCAGCCTTAAGTTGACTTTGAAGCCTTTGTGTGTAAAAGTCTGAGCGAAAATTTGCAGTGCACTCTGGCAAATTACAAATCGCCTCGAATAGTTTCAAAATTGTCATTCCATGGAAATTACCTTTTCAGGTTTCTGGAAGACTCTTGAAATTTCTAAGCTACAGTTCTCGAATTATTAGAAGCTTTATGCATTTTGTGAGAGATGATGAAATTATTATTCTTATTATAAAAGAAATAGTTATTGGGGATACTTTGTACAATTTCAGGTATTCGAATAATTCCAGTTAATCTTTACTTGAAGAGCTTAAGAAAATTCTCAAACCACAGCAAAATCTTTCCTCAAAATTTTCCGATTAAAATTACTCAAACCAATGGTATATTTTTACTTTCACTTTTACTCTATTTTCTACTCTCATTCTCATTTTCATTTTCATTCTCATTTTTTTCATAGTTAGGAATATTTTGCTATATTATGTATTTATGCAGATTTATTTTCTTATTCAATCTATGCACACACAAAGTATTATGTGCTCTTGTTATGTAATAGGTTTTAACCCGTTTATGAATAATAATAATAATAATAAATCCTTGAACTGTTAGATATAGTACTTGAAGTATCAGAACTAAGCTTAATTGGCCTCAGTTTCACAAATATTCCAAATAATTCATAAATTCATGAGAATAATTTATCGAGAGTAGCCAATTTAGCACAACTTAGTTAGCATCAAAAGAGAATCTTTAATTTTCCTCTTGGAAAATTACCCCAAAATTCTCGGAAAATACTTTGCAACGATTAAGAGCAAACAATTAAAAACTAAGAGTTAAATTGTTTCAGTGAGTTCGAAGCAGGTGTAACATAAGAATCCGATTGTCTGATACTACCCTATAAGAAAGCAAATAATTCCGAGGGCGCTGAGATTTTAGAGACCTTCATTTGCGCGGCAACAAGTCTCGGCCACAGAAGGAGAAGATACAGATCCAGCAGAGGGAAAGAATCGTCGCGGGTCTCGGGATAAATTACTGTCTTAGCAATATCGTGGCACCGCTTTAGCGATGGGTAATGGTGAGTTATGCGTCGTTTATGTCCCGTAAAGTTCCGTAGAACGCACGAAGGCATTTGTCGCGTCGTGATGCCGGCACGCGGCGGCCCGTTTCATTTGCCGACGATAAAACTGCCCTTAGGCTCGCTAAGCATTATCGTGATCCCCGTTTTCAGTAATTTACTGGTGTTTCACGCTGTGTCTACGCGCGCGCGCAAAAAGCACGCTCGTTTCAGATGGCGCGGGAACTTTGTGGTTACAGCGGCTGCTGAACGTTTGATTAACCATAGTGGGACTTCTAGAATTTTCATTGACCTAGCCTAATTTTAGATTATTTATAACGATTACATTTTTTTATGATTTCTGGAGTCTGGTAGTTGACTGTAAGTGTATCGTCGGTTGCTACAAATGTTTTAAGAGTTTCATTAGCTTCAACGATTCTGGAATATGCGTGCAATGTACTTCTACGATTGACTGTATACGCTCCGACCATATCCCAAAGACAAATCTCGTTTGTTCACGGGGTCAGCCGTCGAGGCAGCTGCCCTTCCTGGTCGAACTTTATGCCAGCGTAAACGGGTCACACTGATGTGGGCGTTCGCCAACGAAAAGCAACGCGACGAACCGTCGTCGACGACACTGTTCACGAAGAATCGACGAACGATGATTTACGGCGCGCGTGAATTCCGCCTCGCGTGCCTCCGCGTGCACGTGCAGCCTCTTCGTCTCGGATCGCCAGCCGTTTCGGTTGTTCGCATACCGCGACCAAAGTATGTAGATTTATCTGCGCGTTGATGCTGTAACGCAGCGATGGTACGAAACGAATCGATCGTCGGGAACGACCGGACAAGATCCGATAAGGACTTCTGCGGCAGTATCGCGAGTTCGCCACGCGGCTCGCTCCGAGTCGAATAGTTTTTGGGGCAGCTGCTTGCTTTGATCACTGAGCGAAGAAACGCGCGTCGCGAGCATTTTATTCGATGAGGAATGGAGATGGTATCCGCAAGTATTTTTAAGTGGAAGGAATGTTTCGTGCTTTTGTGAAATGTTTTGTTCGTTATCTGTCATCAGCGACTGTTCTTGGTATAGTTTGGTATCTACAGCTGCAAGCGGTGGCGAAATTGCTGCATCAGTGGTATAATAGTTATAGTATCTAATAAAACACAAGTATTTGTACTTATAACAATTTGGGTTTAACGTACTTTATCGAAATGAATTTTGAATTTAATTATAAAGCTTTGGAAGAAGCTCAACACGTGAGCATATTATTTAAAGGCTTCAAGGTTTTAATTAATATCCACGAAAATAACGCTTCGTTCCCACGAGCTTAAAAAATACGATAATTAACGATACGCGGTGCTATAGAATTATCTGAATAATTTAGAAATTCCCTGAGTAATTATGGAAATAATAACACTGGGCGAGACCATGTCGCTGTGGAACTCAAACGAAATGAATACAGTAAATTTAATTCTTGGATTCTCGGGCCATTGAATAGTTGACAAACGCCAGTTACGATTTGTTATAATAGAAATTTAAATTCTGTTTTCGTACAGTTCATGAGACCGCGAAATATCACCGACATGTTTCTCAATGCTGGATAATTATTATTTTGTCTGCTCCACCGTGAAAATTCTGCTCTGCCGAGTTTTTTTATACGAATTTGCAAAACAATAAAACACTTTGCTTTCACGATTACGTTTTAACGCGCTTTGCTCTTTGATTGAAACTCTGCTTACTACCATACAGAATACTGTTTGCACGCCAAGTAATTGAATTAAGGAATATGGAGTCAGTACAATGTGCACTTTCATAAGGTAGTACGTTTAAAATAATTAGAAACGTTAATCATTAGCGTGATTTAAGAATGTCTCGAGGTCGCAAATATCCTCGTCAATTAAGCGGAAGAAGAAATTGAATTTCCCGTCATTTTTGGGATGCATTTTCAGACACAGATTCATACTATTCTTCAAGTAGCTGTTATAGTTACTCTTTCATCAAATCTCTTTCAATTATCGAATAAAGTTTCTCAATGAAATGATCTTGGCTGCATGGCAAGGTCCTTATGCCAACTTTCCCACAGCATAATGCTGAGTTTACACCTGATGAGTGTTTGGCCGAGTAAGCTCACTAGGCCGAGCACTCGCCTATTTAATCTGAACGTATATTCTACTTAGTATTTGGCTGAGTAAAGACAAATTCTCACTATCCGTCTGGCCGACGTGAGGTCGACGTCTTGTCCGTCGAAACATTCTCCAATGGGTTTTATATGGGGACGGTAGACGGTTGTCGGACGGCACAATGCGAATGTCACCATACAAAACCCATTGGCGAATGTTTCGACGGACGGTAGCCTGCCGCCGGCCACGCGGATAGTTAGAAACTACCTTAATCCGGCGGGCAAATCGGCCCAAATTTTCACTCGGCCGAGTAGCAGACCCAGTGACTTGGCCGAGTCACTCGTCAGGTGTAAACCCAGCTTAAATAAGCTGCTATTAACCCTTTGCACTTAAAGTATGCCTTACAGTCACAATACAATTTAAATCGAATTTATATATTACTTTGTGCTTGTATGATCAGACTTGGTAATAGTGCAAGAATTCTTATTTCATAGAATTAAATAAATCATTGATTTTGAAATCACTATAGGGTAAGTCCGGGAGAGTTCGACCACCGGGAGAGTCCGGCCAGTGTTGATATTTTAAGACTGACGCAAGATAGGGCACTGTGTCTCATTGACATAAAAGAAATGAAGGCGCTTGTTGTTTATCTCACATTGACCATTGTCACCAATCCATATTTGAATTATAAGATACAGTTAAGACTTTATGCGAGGCTGAAAGTTTTTAGACCAAGTTACAGTGGTGGTGATATTTGAAAAACAGGTAAGTTTATTTACACTCTTCCGATATTGGGGATATAATATGCATGTAACTACAGTGTAACACCGACAATACGTATGTATTCGTTTTTAATTTTTTTTGATAAGTTGGTCGATCGCTTCCTCGATTACTCGTAGTGGGTGGACGGTCTAACTCCGACATGCGGGTGAGAGCGAGCAGTTGCAGTGCCAATGTTTTTCGTTGAAAATGAAAATAAATATTTGAAATTATCGCACACTATAATTTATATATATGTACTCTAAATTGCTTGGGCTTTGCTTTAATGAGCATAAAACGACAAAAATGTGAAAAACTACGATGCTACAATTTCTTTTCCAAAAAGTGGTCGAACTCTCCCGGACTTACAATACTGTATTTCCTGTTATTCCTAACTTCTGTATTTATGTAATAACTGCAACAAAATTTAATTTAATTACACCAAAGATCTCTGGTCAATTGACGAGTGAAGGAGTTGGAGTGCAAAGGATTAAAGCATCTGGTAACTAGAAATTATAACGAAATTGATTATTATTTATTTCGCGTCTTGCAACGTCATATCAGCGGGTAACAAGTTTGAAACTGTCGGCAATCTAAGAAGCAACGTTCAAGGATATCTTAATTAAAAAACTGAAGAACTTTTACAGTGACATAATGATTTTATCACAAAAACAGGCAGAAATTATGGAACGAAAGGGTGATTACGTTTTATCATAAAATTAAAAGATAGGTCAGCATAAGAATTGTCAAGACTTTATGAGGTGACCCAATACTTATTACAAATATATGTAATCGTGTTCTGCTTCCCAATTTTACAACGCTTGACTTCAGTTTACCTGGGAACTCGGGCGCGATAAATAACGTAATTTAGCAAAAGCTTCGTTTGCTCGTGCACACTGACGATCACTCGACGCGCACAATCGCGCGCCCGTGGTGTCGCGAGGGCAGAGCAATTTCAAAATCCTGATTCGATGCCACCGGGCAGGTTTACCTTTGATTATCGGGCCCGATCTCGCGACCAACAACAAGCCAACACCGCAATCGCCATGAATCGCGTTCAACGTCGAAATTCCGATTCGCCCCCCGCCACCAGAAGCGTTTACATTTCACTCCGTTGCCAGCACTCGCCCGCGTGCTTCCACTGTCCACTTCCATCCTTGAATCTTTCATTCACCGCCACCCAACGAAGTTTACATTTTCCGTGACGAACGCGCCCGCCAAGGGCCACTACTGCCCGCGGGGCTGCGCGCGTAGTAATTCAGTTGTAAATTTGTTAGCCCTGGGAAGCGTGTGAATTTTTCACGGGCGTCACAGGGAACCGCAGGCCCGCGACAATGAGTATCGGAGAAAGGCTTTCGAACGAAGTCCCTTCTTTGATTCAATAAAATTATTGGACGAGGGGTGTTTGTGACTTGTTCTGCCATATTCTTTCGCGGGGTATTGAATGCGGGTGTACGAAGAATGACTTGTTGGAAAATATGGGGCGAAATATTCTCCAGTTGGTAGTCGAGTGAGGCGGAAAATTGAAATTCATGTGTAAATACTATATTTCACTCAGAGTTACCTGTATCATTCGTCCAATTGAGGGAAGAATTTAATAGTGTTCCAATTGAATGGGCAGTAGGTAGATAGGGAAGCTTCACTCACCTGTAACATAAAACGAAGCGTGTTATTCACATGCAGATTCTTAAATTCAACGTTTCGTTTCAATGAGAATATCGATACACAAATTCCGCATGCAAAAACAAGTTGACAGATGTGTGAAGCAAAAGTAATTCAAGGGAGAAATTATGAAACATTTGACGTACAAGTTTAAAGCACGCAAATCTTTCAATTAAAAGTTCCGCGGATATGTATTAAGTAATTTAAACTAGTTGCAAGCAATTTTAACTTATGCTCTGCAGTAACTTTGTTAAATTACAAAAGCCCAGTTACAAAGTTGTTAGAGGAGTTCCTAATTAAATAAATAGGACAATCCCAGGTATGTGCCTTGCAGCAGAACATTAGCGATATCAGGATCGAACTTTCATCTTTTGAATGTACTTTATGAACTCTTTTACTCGGTCTAGTATTTTCAAAAAATCGATTTTGTTTTCATTAAAATTAAATGTTTATAGATAGTGTGTAAAATTTGGGGTCGAAAGAATGAAAGCGATATCTTAATAATTAACGAAAATATTTGTCATAATGTGAGAGCGTGCGCGGAAATTTTGAAACATACCAGCTTAAACTGGCTTTACCGGAAGGGGTTCAAATTGCCATTGAACCCATACACGATGCATTGAGCAACGTAGATCTGCTGACGAGATGTGTCAGAGGCTTTACACAAAACACCAATGAGAGCTTTAACTCCAAAATTTGGAAAGTTGCTCCAAAGGCTACACCCGGAAGTCGATTAATCGTCCAGATAACAACCGATATTCCTACAAGCACATTTAACGATGGTACATGTGCAAATTTTACACTCATTGGAATGCAAAATAGGTTTCAATATGCACAGTTGTTGCAAAAAAGCGGATGTCAACAAACTGAAACATGCGAGAATCACAGCGGAATAAGCGACAAAAGAGGCTCCAACGGTTCGCAGATTGAGCAGAAATTCAAACAATGAGAAAAAAAAGGGCCCACAATATGGTGACGGAATGGCAGACTAAGTGTAAGTAGCAAAAAATTCTTTTTAATACTTTTTGTCCTTCTTAACACGCGTTTTTCTCGAAATCACATTTTTTTAACTTGTCAGGTTGATAAAATTGTCAACTTACAACTTTTTCATGAACTTTGCGTTAATATATGCAGAATGTAATTCTCTACAGGCCATGGGCCACTTTTTAAATTTTCATTTTTAATACTTTTTTACCATTTAAAGATCGAAATTGTAGACAAAAACTCGACTATTTTCTTCAGAATGGCATAATTTTCTTATTTTCTAAACATTCAAAAAATTGGCCCCATGGCTCTTAAAGAGTGTCATTCTGCATAGATTAATGCAAAGTTCATGAAAAAAGATTGTAAATTATCAAAGTTATTATTATCAAAGGTATTATGGTGATAAGAGGGGGTCCCCTGATTGGTGCAGAGGTTGCTGCATCCGTAAAAAACGAACGGCAATATATGACAAAAGTGTATCAAATAATTTTTTTTATATGAATATAGGTCCCTAGAACAAGATACAATTATAAAATTTTCGATTTATTCCACACCTCTTGAGAAAAAAATCCAAATAGTGATCAATTATTAGGCGTTGAGAACGTATGTAACCCCCCAAAACGAGGAGTTCTACGTCTTCCCTTTCGTTTCGTTTTGGACGCTATTTCAGCTTCGAAGACCTTCCCGTTTATGCGAACCCTTACTGGCCCCGTGGTAGTAAAGTGAGTCATGACCGTGAATCATCGGGATGGCTCTGTGTTCATCGCGACCCTCGCTGACCGCGAAATATGAGGAGGAGCGTTTTTACGGAGCCGAAGAACGAGATCGCGAACGATGCAGCCGATACTCAAAACTGCGGGATCCCCGGATTTTTCAAATATTTCAGCATAAGAATTCCTTTGGGTCCACAATCTTTGGACATATCTTTGGAGAGTGCGAAGTCTCTGTTCTGTTAAAAATTCTGAACTATTTTTCCATGCACAATAATGGTTTATTCGAAAACATTTTGTGGAATGTTGACTTATTTTGAGGGGATAATATCAGTATGTTGGAAGTTAAATTTATATAAGAATTTCTTTTTGTTACAAGTGAACATCCCGAACCCGGAAATTAAAAAATTCTGATACTTTGTGAATATGTAGGGGATTGCCTCCTGATTACAACGCAATTTTTATTTGCTGCCCAAATTCACTCGAAGGGTGTGGAATTAGCCTCTGAAAATTCGGCTATTTTCCGATTTTTTAAGAGATAGAAAAATGTTTCAAGAAAAAAGTTACTTCTTTTAATTACATCTATCATTTGGTAAAAAGATTATTTTACAGTCCACGAGTTATAACACAAAATCGGAAAATAATCGGGTTTTCAGAGTGAATTTAGGAGTAATTAGACAGATCTATTATTACTCTTGATTAATTTATAATAGAACATTTATTTTTGTGAATCTTTGTTATTTGAATATTCTATTATGTATCTTGTAGAATATCCCTCCTTCTATTGCGATTTCTTTCATTATCGTCAAAATTAATTGTGATGAAAATGAGTTAATGTGATACTGACGATGTACATTTCCAGAAATAGGTACAAGTGCAGCAGGATTATTGACAACATCCAAAGAACTGTACAAAAGAACAGTTCACACGAGATAGTTTTAAGGCGCAATACCTATCTATAAATATAAATGTTACGTGTCAGCAACCAGAAAGATATAGATTACGTAAACATTAAAAATATTATCATGTCTGACAATTTTCTAAAAATATCGCAAGCTGTATGGGAGGCATGCATGTTTTGTTTCCAATATTTATCAATAATTCTGAGAAAAAAGCTGCCGCAACTTGCATTATGTACATAAGCTTTATCAAAATATTTTAATTATAAATTTATCCGAGATAAGATTTTTTTTTCAAAACACTACGACACGTGGCATAATAGCACGTGATCGATTTTCTCATGCTCGTGGCCGATACGTGCTGGTCTCGGATCGCCGAGTAATTTCAGCCACCGATTTTCCCATGTTCCTTTCAGCCGCGTCTCCCGCGGCGTCCGCTTCGAAAACGCTCTGCCTCGCAGCGTTTAATGACCGATCGGTGGTCCCGGGCCACCGTGACCGATCACACGTAAAATATTGTCGCCAATAAAGGCACCGGTTATTATTTATGGCGGTCAGGCGAATCCGCAGGGCACAAGCTGCGCGACACCGCGGCTAATGTCACACTGTGTCGCGCGTCAGAATTAAAATGCCCGCGTGCAGCGTGCATAATCGCTTTTTTCTGACGCAGGTGATCTTCTCCGATCACAGAATTCGGTTTATTCTGCTTCACCACGGTGCGATCCCTTTAACAGGTTCAATACAGTAAATCAAACAAATTCTTGGAAAATACAAGGGTGATTTGAATATCCCACTTTTAGGTAATTTGTCTTCGATAATGATTTTGAAATTTTTGAATACTGTAAGGAGTGTAGGAAACTGTGTTATTTGAAATTTGAAAGCGGTGGAGGTTTTTTCCCCTCTAATTTTTCTTTAATAACTAATCAAAATTGTGGGAATGATTTAAGTGGAAGAGCAATGTTAAGCCTGTAAAGGCAGCTTGAGCCCTCGTCAGCAAGAAGTGAACGGTATAGGTAATTTTTATCCTGAAAATCAAATGTCCAGTTTTTAATTTTGAAACGCCAAAATTTGAATATTAAATTTCACAAACATTTGGCTATAGTTTGTCTGTTTCTCTGTAGAATTCACATTCATCATCGACAGTGTGATTCTTAATACATAATGTGCAACGACACCCCCAACCCAAGTCACTTGTTGGTAAAATTGACCACATCCATCATTCCATTCTAAAATCCTCAAGGATTCGCGAAAGCAATTACTTTCTAACGTTTTTATACCAATAGATTAATAAAAATCCATATAGGTAGAGAACAACTCGTGTACTTTGCAATATCTTTCAATTAGGTATTACCTGATTCACTGTAATACATTGAACTTTAAATTTTCATTAACCCAACATTACGAAGTATGGGCTTGGTCAGCTTCACCATGGAGCCGACGAAATACGTTTCGCCAAGTTGCGTGGCCCATCTCGCAAGGTAATTACCGCAAGCGCCGCGAGCAGGTGCTAGAAGTCAGCATAGACACGAAAGCGACGTTTGAAGGATCGCGTTGGCTCCCCGAAGCCTTCAATCTCGAGGCCCGTAAAAAGGCAGCGTGTGCCTGTCGCGCTAGAACGTGCCCTCGCCAGGAAAGACGCTTGGAAACGTGACGTCGTCGTTCGGAGGATGCTGACGACCCGCGTCCCCGAAGGTCCTGCAGCGAGGGGCTCGAATAAATCCACGAAGGAGGGTCCGCTCGGTGGTTTACCGCGGCCGAGAATTTATGAAGTCGATCCTTTAGGCGTGTGCCTTCCGTCTGGGAATTTGTCAGGGACGATCGAAACGGAGGGGCAAGGGAGGGTTGAGGGGAAAAAGAGCGGGGGGGGAAAAAAGTGTAAGGCGAAAGGACGAGGACGAAGAAAGGTGGGGAATACGGGGAAGAGAAAGGGGCGGGAGAGAGACAGAGGGAGGAGGACACGAGGAAGGAAGAAGGTGAAAAAAGAGCAGAGAGAAAAAGTGAGAAAGATGGGGTATCGGGGATGGAAGGATTCAGCGTGCGTTTATAAATATCGCCATTGTACGGGCGCCAGGGGCTATATTTTTCATTCCTTATTTGTTGTCGCGACTGCGACTTCGGTTCCTGGCCGAGTATACGCACCGGCTACGATCGTACATTCTCCAACCGCAATTTGCGACCGGTTGGCTTCCAGCGAGAGCCGATGGCACCGAAGGTTGACCTCTCAAACGATCCCACGGCACCACGAACCTTGTTTCGAGACCGTGGATACACGCGTCCCGTGTCCCGTGATTGGAAATGACGAAACGCGGTCAACTGGTGGGTGAATTAACCCCGGAGTGGATGACCACCATCCTCTATTATCGTCTTTCATATTCGTGCAGTCTCAGGTACAAGAATCTTTAACGTGTAGTATGCCAAGTGGATTGTGATAAGTTTATAATACGTTTTACGTGAGGGGGTAAAAATGGTGACATCGCGAACAATGTAACGCTACTGTTACTTTTCTGTAATTGAATGGAGTACTGAAAATCTGAATTTCGGTGATGGGAAATATTGCTAAATTCGTGTTTCGTTAGTACGGTTATAGGTATTAAAAATTGAAGTAATTGAACGATAAAATTTGTATAACATATCAGACTTTCAAGTCTTTTTGTAAAATCTCTTTCTCAGATTACTATAAGAGTGTTTCGTCACAGATACTTAAGGGGTTATTCTACTTTGATCGGCCGAAAAATGAAGCTATTTTTAAAGATATTTTTCTCAGTAAATGCAACATATAATGAAATAAATCTTCTTGGTATTTATTAAGCTACTTTTATATTATACAAAAAAAAAATGTAAAAGAATTTTTGCAATTTGTTTTAACTGTTTATTTAAAGTGTCAGTATGACACCTAAACGAAGAAGTACATTCGTGGCGCATGTGATTTCCCGGCTCAGGCTTATCCGAAACAAAAGATTCCAAAAGATTTAAAATCTGTATGAGTGTCGATATAGCCCCTAGCTCAATTAACAATTTTTATTAAAAAGTAACAAAATGGCGCCGGTTTGAAAAAAAAGTTTGACAAAATACCCAAAAGCATATTTTCTCGGATGTTCGATGAGAAAAATTGTTAAATGCGCTACAGGCAATAGCGACACTCATACAGATTAAAAATCTGTTCGAATTTTTGCTTTCAGATAACTCTGAGCCGAGAAATCATTTGCGCCATGAACACACGTCTTTTAGTTAGGTGCCATATTGACGTAGTAAAAAAAAAACATTAAAACAAATTAAAAAAATTCTTTTTAATTTTTCTCTCTATAATATAAGAGTAGCTTAAAAAAATACCATAATATGTCTCCTTAAGTCCCGTTAAATCAACCTCTTTCCACCCGAATGAAGTTTAATTCAACACAAACCTTAATTCCACCATTTCAGTAGGTACCTACTTTTTCACGCGCGTATCAAAAAACAGCGTACACAGGGGCGCCCACATTCGACGCACGTCGAATCGTGAAATCAATTCTCCGCTCGTTTTGCCTGAAATTATCTCGACACATTTATAAAACCCGCCAGTTACCCGTGCGGGTAAAAGCGTGGGTTGCAATGCTAACATCCGTCGGTCGCGTTAAACGAATTTCCCGTGGCGCACGTTCCTCCGTGCACCAATAATAATGGGTACACGAGGCCAATAAATATCGCGAGAAGGGGGTGGGGGGGAGCAGCGCGCGACAATAAATCACTTTATTTCAAAACCAGGGAAAATGAAGCGGTCGCGGACAAATGTTCCGCGCGGCGCGCTATCTCCGCGTTGGAATGGCGTGTAAACGAGGACGAATTAATTCGCGGGTCGAATTCAGCTCCCGAAATGTTCGACAAGTAGTTTCGACGCTATTCCATGAGACCCAATCAATGAGCCTGAACCTCGTTTTTCATAACTGCGATAAAATATGTAGATTTTCGAGGAAAGGTTCCAACGATCCCGATTCGCCCGATTGAAAAGTATATCGGCACGATAAAAGCATCCGGTCTGATGGGAATTCCGTTCAGAGACCCGCCGCATGGAAATTGCAGGGTTAATTTGAAGACTGTGTCACGCTGCTCGTCCAATTCCTCGTTGAAACCGTATGTTTTTAGCGTGACTTCAAAGCGGAATAAAAATATTGGAAATATACAGTCTGTCACACAAGTCTGTGTGCATAATAAATAAATTTGTGATATCATGGAAAGTATACCATGGTTCTGTTTAGTTTTCTGTGTAGGATAACTCGGGGGAATATGCCACCGCAGGTAACATGCCACTTCTCAATAATTTTTTAAATAATGCACAGCAAGCGTTGCATTTGCACTAATTCCGTTCAACTTGGTGTAACTGCTAAGACGACAATAGATTTTGGCTTTTACCTTCTTTCATTTTCAGTAAATCCTGGTAAGTTATCCAAGTATCGTCTTGATCTAATTTCATACTGTAACTAGGATGCAGATTATACATTTTTGTGAGCAGTTATACAAAAAAATCAGTAGATTATGATAAAATATACTAACAAACAAATTTTATAACCTCTCGCACATCCGTTAAAACTATGTACTTTGTGGAGAGACTTTCAATACTTCTTTTTATGGCCAATATGCCACGTGTTTGTCGGATGATAATATGCCACAAACTCATATCCTTATAACTTTTTCTATTTAATGCTATCGAGTTGTTTTTTCTTATTAGAACCATGCCTAAGAAGTATGTACGAACTTCAACCGTGCTGCTTGGTCAGACGAAAGTTTAAAGGAAGCCACCCGAATGGTGAAGGAGGCCCGTACTACAATAAAAAACAAATTTTGAGAATGTAGATATTTCTTATAACGATTCGACTGGTGCATAAAATGACAACTACCGTGCAATATGTGAACTATATTATTACGATAAAAAAAGAACCTAAATGTGACTGGGTAAAAACCACTTGAGTGTATTTAGTGGATTTGTGTAGACTTTTGTACCGTGGATACCATCAGATTTGGAAGAATACAGTTTGTGGTAATGCTCCGATAGCAGTTGTTGAAACCGAATGAGACGAACAGAGTTATTATATATTATTAACCCTTTGTGTTCACACTTGCGTAAAGTTCCGCGGTGGTCACAGTGGGTCCAATGGACCCGGCCGATTTTTAAACAGTTACCATACGAACTGTATCGGTCTCATCGAGTCCCAAAAATTATAACACACACTTTGAACATTGTAGAATATGGAATACTCGCGTTTTAGTAGGAAATGAAACGACAACGTATACCAAAAAATCGGAAAGGAAAGTCAGGAACTTACCGATATCAAGCCCTAAAGTTAAAAAGCGGGTCTATTAGATCCAGTGTGACCATGAAGGGTTAATCAATTACGGAATGTGTATTATCGTCTGTGCATTTAACACCGAAAAAAACCTTTAGATCAAATTATTGAGAGTTTGTAAGTGTGTATATAACAAAACAGAATATCTAACATTTGCTATTATTGCTTCTAATAATATGGATGCATAATAGATATATATCTTACCCTTTCTGATTTAACAGTGACGAAGTGCATGAAATCATAAAATTTAAGAATTCCTATCTTCTTTTGCTTATCTAACTTGTCTGTATATATTACAAAAGTTCAAAGAAAACGTGTTCCACATTTATTCTTCATTCTTCGTTTTCTTATGGAACTTTGCTCATGTATGGAGTAAGCTCCGAGTCAATTTTTGAAAGTTTTTCAGCCTTTCATATACAACGCGGAAAAATAAATAATTCATTCTGACATACCTTCACTATTTTTCGTAGCTATGATAAAAATTATTAAGAAGCTGGTCTATGTAGGAAATCATTCTACTTGTCCTTTGGCTCTGAGCCTTCTAAGAACGTTGTTATATTTTTGGGGAAGAAAAGATGTGGAGAGAGGGCAAATAAGGGTGCAGGTAGTGCACGTGTAGAAATTTTGTCGAACGTTTCGAATCCGCGATATCGAATTCAAGACACGGTGTAAAGTAATCTTGAAGAAAGGGCTTGTGCAGCTGTCGAGTAAACAGAAACGACACTCTGGCTGCACTTTCCGAAGACCACCTGAAAGCCCCTCGGTGTACATATCCGTGTATATACATGGTTACCGGAAGCCCGCCAAAGGAAACTTCAAGGGAGAATATCTTTATGGTTTCCGACGATGAGCCACGGAAGAATCGATCCTTTCTTTGTGAAAGAAGTCCAAGCTTCCAGCTTCGCGGCAAGCGAAACAACGCAAGAGCGATTCAGCTCATTACACGCCGACGTATAATGGGGCGTTAATTTTTTAATGAAAAAGGAAAAAACGGTACAACTGTGTTTTAAGTTTCATGTTGTGTTAAGTGAAAGTAGAAAAGAAGAGATTTTCAACTGGCCAAAATAGAGCAGGAAATGATTTCAACAGTTGAAAAACGAACCATATTTAGTGGAACAAATTAAAATAATGCACGCAATGAAAACTTGCGGTTTGAGAGATTAAAGGATTTGTATGAGGGATGATTTTCATCTGAAGAATGATTCTCCCTTTATTCTGACGAAGTCTACTACTTATATTGACATCGTAAAGGAATTTAATTGAAGCTTCGGCGATCCTCAGGGATGAAGATAATTAGAGACATTGAGTTTCTATTCAGAATTTGAAAGTTGAGATTTGTAAAGAAAATCTAATAAAATTAATTAATTCGAAATACTATATACATATTTCGCGTCTCTATATGGTCCATTTTGAGAGGTATAAAAAGTGGTTATTCGCAGAAGCTTGTTAATTCAAATAAGTTTACCCTGAAACGAAGTTTGTTGATGTAAGGAATACCAACAAAAGTTATGTCACATAATATTTTCTTTTCAATAGTGTTAGTAGCTTTTATAACAATTACAAACACTCTTTAGCATACTGAACAATCTCTGGATATTGATCAAACTCACCACTAAATTTAGCCCAAATTCAGTGTGACAATTAAAACATTACGACAATCAAGATTTCCAAATCGGTGTAAGAAACCATATCAAGAAAACAAGTTTCATTACAATTACAAGTAAGTAGAATCTCATCAATCAATAGACAACATTGCAGTCATTCCAACGATCCAATTCAACATCGATGAATATATTCGAAAAATCACCCCACGATTAAGCAAATCGCAGCGGTAGGAAAGTATCGAGCGATCCAACGATTGCTCGTCACAGACACTTTCCCATCGGGCTGATCGATATTCCACAAGCTCTCTTCCATCGCCAATGGTCGGAACCAAGTGGGATGTTGGAACAAATTCTCGCGGCGGAAGTGCGCGCGAGCAGCCGCCGTCAGACGGATGCGGGAATATCATTTACATACGGCGTAAGTATGAATGTAACGCATCTACGGTATGGAAAATCGACGAATCTCGTGGAATGGAATGACGCTTTCATAGCGATTCACGGGAGAACGCGTTCGATGAGGACATAGGGAAATAGGGATCCTGAAAGCTGGTAAATATTGACGTTAAACCGAACGGTAATAGTGGTTTCGAAAAGAAAATCTCGTTCCAGCAGGCCGCGTACAAGGAAACCCCAAGGGAAAAATCGAAAAGCTTTGCCAAGGATGTAGCAAGATGGGAGGAATTTATTGGTTTACACAAGACGCTCATACGCCTTCCAATGTTTCTGTCCACCATGCACTTAAATACATTCTAAAATCAAACGAAAACCGTAATTATCCAGCAGCGGTTGCAGGGTTTATTTCAATCCATTCGACATGTGCTGCATGTGTTACTTATTATTTATTTGCATTACCCACTACCTACTTTTAAAAAAATGTTGACTATTAGAAATTCTAAGATCATTATAAAAGATTACGTACATTGAGAATTGTATAAACACAATTCTATTATTTCTTTCTTTATTTATTTATTTAGTTCAACGAAAGTCCTTTGATAACACTAATTTATGGGCACTGTGCAATGACGCGCAGCTTAGAGAAATATTTATATAAGTAATACGTAAATAAAGTAGAAGCAAAAAGCACATGACGGTACAAACACAAAACCAAAATAAAGAAAATACATAGCAGCAAAAGTGACAAATATGATTGATAACTCTGGATCTAAATGTATGAAATGAGTAGTCGAAGGAAATGGAATCCAGGGTTAATGCCTCCATTAACTTAAAGGAGGTCCAAGGGTTGAAAATGTGATACATACAATATTGTTCGTTTTTTAAAAATTTTGTCCAATCACTTTGGGAATTCTTGTAAATATCGAAATTGTTTCGAATAATTCTGTCAAACTGGTGGCATTCTTCGAGCACCACCTATTATTTACAGACTCCGAACGATGCTTAGAACTACTCTTTGCAAGGGAAACATACAACTCCTACGAGCTTCCACAAACGACTTTCCTGCGTTTCAGAAGAGTCAGCGCCTCAAGAATTCAGTTGCAATTCGACGATCGAACGTGACGTTTGCGAGAAGCGTTGTAGGAATTGCTGTCGCAAGGCTAGTCAATTCAGGGTGCGTCTCGATCGAGATGAACTCGCAATCGTCCGAAAGTTCACGCTTACGGGGGTCCCTAAGCATGCAAACGCTTCACGAGCTGTTCCCCTCGTAAACTCTGAACTGTATAAACCGAGCACAAGCGGAACTGTGATTTCGTGTCGCCCTCCCCGAGGGTAAATTATGGAGGAAGGCATGAGAGGCGCGAAGAATCACCGCAAACAACGAGGGAAGGCTATTTAACGTTTCATAGGCTCCCCATGATATTTGCATCAGAAGCTGCGAGCGTTTCTGATTTATCGATGCGCATGGTAGGAGAAGACATCGCTTATTTAACGTGATACGACTGGATTAAAGTTACTCGTCGTGCTCTTGACCTATGGACGCTAGAAGCACTTCTGTCTGTTATTAATGAAAGCTGACTTAATAAAATTCATAACTTTTTGTTAAGCTGTAAACTGAGGAAGACGAGTTAATCCATCATTGGGAAAGGCTTTTGGTTTGTATAAGACGAGATAACGCGTCGCGAAATCTTAATAAATATATTCCTGCAAGGCGCGATAGTGTTATCTCGTATGCTAAATTTGCTACTATCAGAATGAGTTGATTCCTTTTTTGTGACTTTTAAGCAGACATTGTAATACGCATTGGAGATATTCTCAGTTGTGAAATGAACGAGTTAAATTAAAGCCTAACAATTCCTTGCACGAACTTTTTAATATGCGAGTGAAAAGGATACAAAGAATTGTTTTTGAGTTCATGTTAAACAGAACATAATATTTTCTCATGAGTTTCCTTGAAGACGCCCTGCAAGAGTAACACCTGTTAATGTTACGTGGCTTATAGGAAACTAAGTGCAGACGTTCGTGGTCTTCCAAGTACTGCCAGATGCAAAAGGTTCGGGTTACCAATTTGGTTCAAATTTTGCAGCTATGTAACGTATACAATGTATAATAATCTAATAAGCGTTTAGAATGCACTATTTAAAAATTCGAGAAACAATCAAGTGCAAAGTTCTGCATCTGACTCTGTACACAGATCTATGCGCAAAAACCAAAGTGATATAAACAACTAATCAAAGCAGTTTGAGTAATGCCAACTTCAGAATTATCCATTATAATTTACATTGGTATAAACCTAGTTTAATATATTTTTAGTTAATACCACCTACCAAAGAAAGGCTCCACCGCTCCAATTTTTTTTCTATAATTTGAATTTTCTTTCATTTTGTAAAAGCAGATGAATGAAATGTTTTTAATAAATACAAAGTCTCATTTTTCATCATTGAAAAAATATTATATCGAAGGGCTTTGTAGCCCACTGTTAAGGAGGCATAGTACTTTTTTTGCTCGAAAATGAAGGATTCTTTATGAATTTTTTTCTATATGAAAATGAAAAGCTAGAAAGATGGGGTTTGTTGCAAATGAAAGATCACTATTTGAAAGTATTAAAGGAATTTTTATTTAAAAAAAAAGCAGCTGGAGCAGAGCTGGAGCAAGTATTTTGATGTCCGAGCGGAGCAAATAAAAAATTGGTCTGCTCCAATGCCCTGTCTAGAATCACTACATGAATTAATGTCAAGAATCTATCTAAACCATAAATACCCCCAACTTTGAACTTGATTTTCTAAAAAATTTCACAATAAATAGACCACTTAATGCATCTGCAACATTTTCCCACACGGTATACGTCAACTGTACATACAATTTAAATATTCCAAATCAGTGACACAACCTGTTTGCACCACCTCAACAAGTGAATAATACCTCGACATATGTACCTAAGCAGTACACGCAAAAGCTCGGGCCGCACGCGTAGAAACGTTGCCGAGGTAATCCAAGCGTCCTACGCTGAAACGTCTACATAGGTCCCTATCTCCTACACATCGCGGACACGCGGCCAAACACGTGGAAACATTTCACACGGGATGCCGGGTCGTCGAAGGGTTAACGAGACACGGTTCATCGATCCCGAATCTCAATGTACCCCCAGCCCGTCACGAGTTTCCCGTACTCTCGGGACTGGCCAGCAGCGGTTTTAAGATCCACGACACGAATAACGTCCGACACGTGACTACCGTGGCTTCATCGTTCACCGTCGCCCAGCCACGAACGGACACACGCCGGGGCAGGTTGTTTTTTATTCGAACAGGCATCGAGGTATCTCACCACCGCTATCGGGATGTTCTGGGGAAAGAGAGGAAGCTCCTCTTCCCGCCTCCGCGTCCACGGAAACTTAAATCGTAAAAGTTTAATGGGGTTACGAGCCGCGCGTTTTGCCCGCGCGCGCATCGAAATCAATACACCGTTCCTCGATTGAACTTGATTCCTGCCACGACATTTCTCATCCCTTTGGCTAGACCAACGAATCCCGAAATCTAAATAGTTACTTACATCCAGTATCTGGTTTCATGGTGAATGTGCACAGCTATCTCCCGCGTGGAGATTGTTTTCCCTCGTTATTCGTCTTTTTAGTGCGCGCGATGCGTTCTATTAATTATCTAATCATTTACGTTTCTGGAAAACTGGGCTCGACTCCTTATGTTTGTTTGGAGGGACATGAGGAAGAATTTTGAATCCGCTTCTGAGGAATTTTCTTATAGTATTCAATGATGCAGTAGTGGGGTATTTTTAACTTGAAACTTAAATCTCGAGGTACAAGAAAAATGCGAACACCAGGTTTTTAAAACGATTAATCAGCTAACTGGTAAACGTCTGATCGACTGCGTTATTCTTAGGAAGAGAGCAGATTGGAGCTAATGAGAGGAAGACCTCTTTCGAAGGGAAACAGTTGAAGGTTTGCAAATAAAATCGAAGTAATCGATTAAAATACACGAACGAGCATATTTTTAGGGAACTCTCCTGTTGAAAAAGGGGGGCGAAACCATCGGTATCTTTATTCCCGTCAAGAAGGTAAGGTAACCACTTGGCAAACGGGCTCACGATTTTTCCCAAACTTTACCTTTAATTTCGTCGGCCGTCGGGACCGAAAGACTTTGCGGATAAAGTTTCGAGTAGGCGAGGAACTGCGCGAAGTACGATGGGGATGGAAGAAAGGGGAGCGAGGAAGCGAGTTCCGTTTGAACGTTCACGAGGAACCAGCCGGAAGTTATTGGCAGCCAGTCGAGACTTCTTCATTATTGCGTTTTTAATGAACCTTAAAATATTCCACGGCACCCGATCGTGCACGTTGATGCTTGGTTAAGAAGAGGAAACTAAGAAAAGGGGTAGAAGCTGGACTTAAAATAGGGGAGGGTGGAGGTCGTTTCATCGACGACAGCTCTTAAGTGTAATTTTCGCACCGGGTGGTCTTGGAGACTCCAAAGCTCGTAAATACCCAATTACTCGTTTCCCAGTTCGAGAGATTCTAAGTTCATTTTCAGCTCCCACGGTAGGGGTGTGCTAACGCCAGCGAAAGCTTCAGGTGGTACATGGTACCTATGGGTAACTTTTTCAGTTTCAATGATATCCTCCACGCTTTGTTTCTTTGATAATGAAATGTGATCTTTTTTAGGAATTTTGCAAATTCTCTGATTATGAGTTACATAATTAGTAATTATATATAGTATTTTTAATAAGATGTTGAACAACTTTGCTCCGAAATTATACAGTGAATGTGGATCGATAATTCTCATTTTCTTATTAATAATTAGAGACAATGAGGAAATTAATAGACAAATGAGCGCATTACACATAAACATCAAGCAAAGTTTCTACACTGGTTCAATAGTTTTGTATTTTCCAATATGCAACGACGAAGCCAGCCGGGTAAAGTTAATCGCAGCTACGTACGAATGGAATAACAATTCTTGAAATGCGAGTTACGAAACACCTTTCATAGATACGGTATGCATATACGCAAGACGATAAAATTTGATAGCTCCCGTTAAATTTCCCAAACGGCGAAAAGTACCGAGTTTATTATGCTTATTTCACAGTTTACCGGCCCATATTTCCCGATCTTTGGCGTTAAATGTTTCCGGAAACTTTGATATTAACTGTAAGCCCGGAAAACGCCGGAAACGCCGAGATGGAAACTGTGAAGTTCGAGACATCACGGTCCTGTGGCGCAACGGATAACGCGTCTGACTACGGATCAGAAGATTCCAGGTTCGAATCCTGGCAGGATCGAAGATTCCTTTTTTGCAATATTTTACACGCCCTTTAAGCAAACAATACATAAACTCTTTTAATAGAGCTTCGTTTATGCGCTCTAGTGGAAATAATACAGATTAGTTTAAAGAAGACACAAATTAAAGAACTACTGTGTGTTGAGAGTTTATATTTAATTAATTATTACGGGATAACAATCCTTTGAGCATATTATAATAACACGAAAAGATAGAGAAGGAACAAATAAGGTAAAATTAAAATGAAAATAACAATTACCAAAGAAAACAACAGAAAGATGAACAGACCTCACAATATAGTATTAATAATGCAAATTAATCTTTCAGTATAGGGTAAAGTGTACAGTGGTTGGCCACTTAAGTAAGAGTATCACATAAATAATGAATTATAAATGTGTATTTAGTAAATTTGAAATGGAAATCAATATAAATAAGTACGAAAAACCCCTAATAATCTAAAAAATAAATAGAGTTCATTAGAAAAACATCAAGAATGTATAAAAATATACAAAAATTATGTTTCCTATGATGAAATATAGTTATTGGTATGGCCGAGACAGTAATTGTCCAATTGGTTCGACAGTGATTGGCCGCTATTTGATACATAATATAACCTAAAAGAAAATTTTACCTGATTCGGTGATAGAAATAAGATAAAAATTATTCAATAAAAATGGATATATTTTATTTAGTATGTGTTTGTCGTGTTACTATCATTCAACATTATTCATATGACAGTTGTTAGCCCCCTGTATTTTTCATAATATAGGTATAATTTTAAGAAAAAAAATTCTTTTATAAAGTTTCAACTTTTATTTATCGATATATACCGAATATGAGATAGATACATATCATAAATACAGTAAACTATTCGCAAACTTTCAACTGTACTCTTATGGTTTTTTGATTGAATGCCTGTAATTTCCAAGCTTCAAAGCCGAGTTATCCTATTTGCTTTTATACATAATCACAGTGTATAATGAGTGGAGAAATATTCATTACATCCGAAGCAAGAAAATACAAGGAATATGAATATGTTCATTAAAAAAAGGCATAACATTGGTATTTCTTTATATTCATTTATTTCTCCAAATAAGACTAATCACTGTTAGCTGGCCAACCACTGTACTCTTTACCCTACACGAAACTGAGTTTCCAAATGTAGATACGGAAATAGAGGAGATGAGTGATATGATGATAGGACGAAATCAAAATTGATCAAATTTCATGTGTCACTGAATCTTTATTTGATATCTATTTGAAACGATGTGTTAGAAACGACTTTATAAAGGGTTGTAAGAAGCTCGTTCCAGGACAGTTCTAGGGTAAATGCCGTGTGTGGTTCATCACAGTTCTTTCACCAAAAGTCATAGCCTTCCCACTCCATGGCCAGATCCTCCAGGAACAGAGTTCCTATTCTTTAGGAATACGACGCCGGGCCACTTGGCCATTCCCATATTCTCTATCTCACTCTAAACAATCAATCCTTTGACACCCGATAGGTAAGAGACCCAACGTGATCATCAGCCATCGCCCGTCGCCAGAACTGTTTAGTCTCGCGTACCCTCTATTAAGACCGCACGCAGGCTAAGTCCCTGTCATAAAATCCTCAAAAGCATGACAGCATGGGGTCATCCACCCTCGACCGCATCCTTATATTCGGTGACGCTAACAGATGATTTAATGACAGATTTTCGATTCACTTATGTACTCGCGTGGATTGATGCATTTTCACGGAGGTTATCGTTGAATAGGTACTTTTGCAAGGAACTAAAGTAGTGTTTTTTTTTTAAATCTTAGAATAGGTGTGCACATGTTGAAATTGAAAAAAAAAGAATTGGCCCATGGGGGAGATCCAACCCGCGACCTTCGCCTTATTAGCCTGACGCTCTAATTATTTTTTATATATTTTATTCTTTTTAGTACAAAGTTTACAATAGCACCTTGCACAAATATAGTGAATATTCTACTTATCCTAAAAACAATGTATATATGATTGTCAAATCGCAGAAGCGACGTTCGCAATCAAATATATAATATTTATTATCTATTATTATTATTATTAATTTAAATCTTCTCCTTTTCCTTTCCCCTTAAGTAAGGTGGGTAACATGTGCGTGAACTAACATCCGGAAAAGGAACGAGACCGTTCCGCAAAAACCGGGGCACTATTTTTCTTGCCTCATTTGTATGGGCTGTATACTTCACCTAAAATGGGCATTCACACTCACACAACACACACACACATGTTCACTCGGCGCATTAGTTGCGTCTTATGACTAGCTATATACAAGACTATATACATATTTACAACGTCTATTTGACATAACTCGATAAGTCATCCTACAAATACTGTCTCACATGGTGCCCGGTGACTCTGTTATGCCACCCTAAGCGGGTCTGTAGGGGTGTACTAGTCGTAATGTGTGGAGTTAACTTCCCTCCACCAGTATTTTTCCGTGTTAAGGTGATATTTGTCTATCGTGTCGACTTCGGGAATGTCCATTATAATATAGACCTTGTCAATGTCTGCGTTTAAGCAGTCCTATGTCTGATTCGTACATGATTCTTTTGTCAGAAGACCTTCTTTTTATGTGATAAATAGTTGGGATGTTGTTCCTGTCAGTAATTTTATTTGTTTTATCTAAGTAAATAAAAGCTTCGGGGGGGGGGGGGTGTGTTAGCTGATAATAAGGCGCTCTTATATATAGTACTCTTCGTTAGGGTATACGGCGCACCTGGTGAGACCGTTGTTGCTGATAGTGAAGATATTTGCGATGTAATCCCTAACCAATTTAATGATGTGGCAGTCTATCCTGGAGATTCCTGCTATGTTGTAAAAATGTTTGCAGTTCTCGTAATGTTTGAAATTGGATCAATCGCTTCTATAAATTTTTGTACAAGCCCTTAGGCATTTTCTTTCAAATTTTCTGTATTTTTTTATCATATGTGGACTAACTTTATACCATACTGGGCAACCGTAAGTAAGAATGGGACGGATCAGAAGCATGTAGCAAACAATTTTAATTTAAGGAACTAAAGTAGTGTGTTTTTTTAAAAAAATATCTTAGAATAGGTGCGCACATGTGGAAATTGAAAAAAAAATTGGCCCATGGGGGATCGCACCCACGACCTTCGCGTTATTAGCACGACGATCTAATTTTTTTTTTTAAATTTTTATTCAGGTACAATTTGTAACAATATCACAATGCACAGATATAGTGAGTAAACTACTGTGTGTATTATAAATGTATGATTGTCTAATCGTATAATCGACGCTCACAATCCGATATGTCATAATATTTTTAATCCAAAATATGATTTTCGTAATTATAACTTACTCCAACGCATGGAGGATGACAGTCTTTTGCTATATTAATTTCTGGGAAACGAACGAGACCGTTCGGCAAAAAACCAGAGGACTATTTGATGGCTTATCTAATTATGCCAATTTCATAAAAACTAAGGTACTCTAAAAAAATTAGAACATTCATACTCTCAAATACGCACACATTCATCAAACGCCGCCGTTAAGTCTTATTTCCAACTATATACAAAACTATTAACATATTTACAATACCGAAGTATAAACGCGCTTCTAAAAATACGCCGTCTTCACAAATGTTATGAAGGTGAGTGCTCGATGTTTCTTGTTATAATCTCTTCACGCCACCAGTATTTTTTGGTGTCTACATAGTAATTATTTATTATGTCCACCTTAGGTAGGTCCATGATATATACTTTGTCCAACTCTGTATTTAAGCCATCTATATTTGGATCGTAGGTAATCCTTTTGTCCGAGGATCTTCTCTTTATGTGGTATATAATTGGTATGTTATTCATATCTGTTATTCTACCAGTTTTGTCTAGGAACGCGAATGCTTCGGGGGGGATGTGGCCCGTTAGAAGGGCGTTTTTATAATATTCGTCGTTCGGGTATATGGCTCCCCTAATGAGATCGTTGTTGCAAATCTCGGGGATGCAAGCAAAATAGTCTCTAACTAGTTTAATGATGTGGCTGTCTATTCTAGGAATACCTGCTAAATTATAGAGATTTCTGCAGTTTTCATACCTTTTAAAATTGGATCTTTCACTTCTATAGACTTTTATTCATGCCCTTAGGCATTTCCTTTCAAATTTTCGCATTTTTTTCCATTATACGCGGGCTAACGTTGAACCATACTGGGCAACTGTAAGTGAGAATGGGACGGATCAGAAGCATGTAGCAAACAATTTTAATTTAAGGAACTAAAGTATTGTGTTTTTTAAAAAAAATATCTTAGAATAGGTGTGCACAACATGTGGAAATTGAAAAATAAAAAAAGGAATTTGGCCCATGGGGGGATCGAACCCGCGACCTTCGCGTTATTAGCACGACGCTCTAATTTTTTTTTTTTTTATAAAATTGTTTATTCATAATAGTACAAAGAATACAGTATCTCTTGTACAAATGTAGTGAATATGCTACTTGTCATACAAATATGTTGAACAAACGATTGACAGATCGTATGGACGACGCTCGCAATCAGTTATAATATTATTAATATTATTAAATATATCTTAATTTTTATTTTCCCTTTGTCTCCGGGAGGATAATAAGGTTTCAAGCGGTCTCCGGAAAAACGAACGGGATCGTTCTACAAAAACCGGAGTCAGTTTTTCAGGCCTCTTTTTTTCGGGCTGCTTACTTTTCTAATACGCACTTTCACACTCTCATTTCACACATGCATTCACCCCGCACATTCTCACATTATACAGCTAATTATTTACACTATATACATATTTACAATAGGTAACTAGTAAAAACTATGTCACTGATGTTTAGGAATCTCGATTTTATCGCTCTGAACGATTCTTTGTGGATGCCTTTAAGTACCATTTGCACTTGTGGACTCTCTCCACCAGTATTTTTCGGCGTTCATATAATATTTGTCGGTCGCGTCAACTTTAGGTATATCCATTATATATACCTTGTCTATATTTGAATTTAAACAATCTATATCTGCATCATACATAATTCTTTTGTCTGATGACCTTCTTTTTATATGATAGATTGTTGGAATATTGTTTCTGTCCGTTATTCTATTTGTTTTATCCAAGAATGTGAATGCTTCGGGGGGGACATTGCCTGATGATAAGGAGATTTTATAATATTCGTCGTTAGGGTAAACGGAGCCCCTAATCAGACCGTTGTTCTTGATAGAGGAGATATTAGCGAAATAATCTCTAACTAATTTAATTATATAACAATCTATCCTTGAGACCCCTGCTGTGTCATACAGATTCTTGCAACTCTCGTAATGCATATAGTTTGATCTATCACTTCTGTAAACCCGTGTACAAGCCCTTAGGCATTTTCTTTCAAATTTCCTGTACTTTTCCATCAAATGTGGGCTAATATTATACCACACTGGACAGCCGTAGGTGAGAATGGGACGGATCAGAAGCATGTAGCAAACAATTTTAATTTAAGGAACTAAAGTATTGTGTTTTTAAAAAAAAAATATCTTAGAATAGGTGTGCACAACATGTGGAAATTGAAAAATAAAAAAAAAATTTGGCCCATGGGGGGATCGAACCCGCGACCTTCGCGTTATTAGCACGACGCTCTAACCAACTGAGCTAATGGGCCGACGTGTATGCTTTTTCACATTCGGTATAAAGGGAACAGTAGCGATGTGTTTCTTACATAAAGAAAATCAAATCAAGTTACAAGAAACGACACAAATATTGCACCATACCCGATATTTATATACATTACCCGGGACCTCCATCACGGCGAACACGAACAAAAACATTTTCTTACGAATATGTTAGCTAACACGCTGTTCGCCTCGGTGTGGACACCAAGTAACAGTGTTCGCTAACAAATGACGCTGCTAAGAGGCGTGAAATTGTCTGGATGGTCATGGTAGATGTGAAGAGGGGGTGTTCGCGAACAAAATCCGGTGATGCACTACCTTAATACGCTAAAATGAATATTTTACCGTTGACCTCGAATCGTTACAGTCGACTGAGGATTCATACTTGTTTCAGAAATAAAATTAGTGTTTATACATTATTGTATCGATACGGAAGTGATGGATTCCTTATGTTTTTCCGATGAAGATCATACCAAATTTCATGTAAGTCGGACTTACTATTAACGATGTGATCTTGAAATGATATCTATAAAAATGTTTTTATGGAATTTTATTCATTATGGTACGAATTACGTCGTTCTTGGTGTCGTTTTCGCAAAGGTCTGATGAGAAATGCGGAAATCCTGGTATTCCAACCCCTCGAGGGTCGAAAGCTATAAAATTCGACGAGCCACTGCGGAGGGTTGTCCTCGCCACGGGGTGCCAGGCGGCATCTCTTTGAGTCCAGTGACTCCAGGATCACCAGGGGTTAGCTAACACATTGTTCACCTCGGTGTGGACGCGAAATAATTAGGCTCATGCTCATTTTGTCTAAATAGACCCGTAGACCTTCAAACAGTACTTAATTCTTCACTGAAAAGTCGAACAGGTATGGTGCACACCTAAACTATCAGTTACCCCCACTCCTCCCCCATCCTGATCCTCAATTGCACTCGATCCCCAAACGATGAAAAACAACCAAGATGGTCTTTAATGTCTCGAGGAAAAGACTGAGCACACAAAAGCTACGCGCAAACATCCACGACGGTCAACAACGTAAATCTGCGACGCAGGCCGCTTGGTCCCTGCGATTCCGCGGGGGCCTTTCATGCGCGGGGCTTCCCTCTGTTGGAAGAAATGACAGGTAGGCGAAAAGGGAAGCGAAAAGCCCGGGGTAGGTGCAGGCCGTAGATCAGAGTTTTATGGTCGATCTTTGGCTCGGTGGCGCGTAAGGCCCCGAAGGCGGTCTTGGCCACGTCGAAAAGCATACATTCGACCGTGCAGGTCGCGTCGCCGCTATAAATCTTCAGCTTTATGTTACGATCCTGAAAATACGCCGCGAGATGCCTGGCGACACGCCAGCGGATGACCGAGCTGGCCACGTCTCGAAACGGACGCACTGATCTCCGACCATCTCTGGCAGTCAGGCGTAAACTGGGTTACTCCTCGGGGTGGTATCAGTCAGACGTGATGCTAACAGGCAAAGTGAATCTGACAGCGCGCATGTGCCACCGAAGGTCAAGTCTGTCGCGCAAGTTTTTGGATCAGTGATATATCTAGAGACGCGGCAGCGTCTCGATTCTGGTTACCCTCGGACGATCTCGATGATGCGCAATGTTTAGTGTAAGGTGGAATCTCTGAGGAACCTTACCGAAGAATTTGACTGTGGATATAGTAGGATTGAGATGAAAGGTGGAAAGATTTTCCTTTCAGGTTGTTGGTGCTTCAATCACAGAAGTTAATACTTAGTAGAAGAATTAAACCTGTATTTAATAGTTTGGTTGTTGGAAGTTGACAGGTTTCTTGGACGTTTCGCTGCAAGGCATTTCAGGGGTCATTCCAGTTAGCGCGCCGATAAATTCAGTGACTTTCAGGAATTTATTGGGTCGAAAATAATTATAGTAATGGAATAAAACTTTTTTCTATTTATTAAATTACATTTCTACAGTAAATAAAGTATATAAACGTAATAAAATTGTTGCTTTTAAAATTTCTTTGGAAAGCGGTCTTGATGACATGTTTAACAATTCATGCTTCGCTCGTGAAGGCGAGTTCAGCTGTTAGACTTATCTGAACCCAGAATTAAACAGATCAGAATGACTGTCGCTATCGCTCGGACTGTGATTAGTAATTTATCTTCAAAATTAGCAAACTGGCGGTCAAAATGCAAGAAAATTGTTTTTTCGGCTTTCTTCTTGTGCTATTTTCGATATTTAAAAGTAGGTTGGATTCAATGAAAATACGTGGTTGTACAACAAGCAGTGAAATTCATAAAGCAATCGGTTCGATAGATTTTGAGATTATATCTTCACGATGTGACAAAATGACGTTCCGAGAAAAACGCGTTCATAGTTATCATGTACTATAGAGGCCCAGCCTCTGCGCTCCCTACAAAATGCCTCTGTAGAAGCTAAAATAATTGGAATTTTTCCATGAACATTTAACAGTACATTCTTGAGGATGTGTAATTTTGAAAAATGTTTTAAAAAATAAAATCGATTTTTTCAACGCGTCTAACAGGAATGACCCCTTCAGTTGTGGGTGTTCATATTTCTACGAGTAATCTGCATTTGGTTCTTTCTGGTTCTAATGTATAGCTATGCCATGTGCAGGATTACATGTTGGACATGGTTTATGTTACATATTCTATGATACTTAATACTATTTGATGGTCTGGTACACGGATTAAGATAATAACAGAATAACAGCTTTGTGCAATTTCAGAGAATGAAGCATGTGTACGGTTCCGCGTAATTAACGGTAATACTCATGGATAATTTTGTAGTATTAACCAAATATCAGAGCTGAAAGGAATACCCGTTTGCGCAATGCAATACTGTTCCAGTATCAAAATATCGTAAAGAAGTTTCTGTCTTAAATTGAGCTCTAGAAGAAAAATGAGGCAGTAACTAAGGCAGCACAAAAGGAGAATATCTCTGAATATTTTTTAGGCTCCCAAGATCCTTTCGTTATTAATGACAACCCCATGCACCTATTCCCGTCTAAGAAGATAAATCGATGCAAATGTGCCCTACAAATATAAGACTTCAGATATTCTTTCTCCCCGCAGTATATTGAAATAAGTAAACAGAACCTTAACTTTTCCTACAAGCTCCAACAAAATAAAGTATGAACTTATGAATCATACCAGGCACCAGTATTATTTTCACGCCATGCCAACTTGTCTATCAATTTGAAAAACAGAGGAAGTGCATTTACTTCCCTTGAAGAAATGAAAAGTAAATTCGTAGAATAGCTCAACGTTAAAATGAAGATCGGTTCTCAGCATTTTCGAATGGCCAAAGAACTAGGTTTCAACCAAACCTCTTCTCGTCATTTTGGTTGCTAATCAAATGATTTGAAACTTGATTAATTTAAATTTTCAAGCGAAGTGTTTGAAAGTAAAATATAAAATAGTAATATAAAAGAAGAAATCACTTTCGAATGATTTATTTGGGATTGGCACAAAATGAGGCGACTTTTTCTAAATTTAATTATCTTTAAGATAGAAGTAATAAAATTCAAATAACTTTTACCCTAGTCTGGTTTCAACTACACTGTCACACATAACACTTACTTTCATCAAAATTTCGCCTAACGCAAGAGTGTGTCTCATTGAACCACGAAAATGAAAAATAATAAAAATACCATTCTCTATGAATCCAACATTTTCCAACCCAAGAAATCCCAGCAACCCCGTTTTATAACCTTTTTCAATTCGGTTGTAGTCGCTTTATCGCTCGCAATATCGACTCTCTAACATCGTCTCTCTAACATCGTTCATTCCCCATTGGACAAATAGAAGTGCGCACGCTCCTGGAGTAAACACAAAACGAATTTAATTACATCATTTAAATAGAGGAGCGCAGCACTGCGTTTCAGTCACTGCAACTTTTGCAGCGGTCCTCGACGTGCTCGTTTCCCTGCTGCCCACTTACGAGCACAATCAAACGGTCGTACATTTCTATCGCCTTATTAAACACACAACGCAAGTGTTCCGATGCAGAAGGCGGGAAAACGTCATTACGTTAAACGCCGGGCCACGCGACGGATTAATGGCAAACTCGTGTGCCTGACCCTGTTCAAAAGCGCAACGATACCCGGCGAATAATAATCGCCCCAAGCAATTAATCACATCCGTTAATATGAATAAACTATGCAACGATGAATATTGCATTGGAGTTATTAACCTCTTGAGGGGTGGCCTGTATAAACATTATTTAATTACATCCTGCGGGAGCTTGAAAATTGCATCCTCCATTCAAGTAATATAAAATTGGTTATTGGTTTGGTGGTAAGTGAACGTTATTGGTTTTGATATGCTTTCGTATGTTTTATGTGGAACGTTTGTATTTTCTAATTGCTACTTTTTAATGTTTTACTAGCAACCTGGGTGAGCCATTCAGACGCATTGCAACTGGAGGACACTTTTTTACTTAATTAGATAGAGAATTGTAAATCGCAGGCGTTTGAGAATTGGATGTGTGGAACACAAGCAATAAAGATGAAAATACAATTATCTACAAGATGTTTCTAGTATGAAAACGATTGTTTTAGAATCGGGGTGGCGAACCTTTATATCTGCCCGTGCCAAAAATTTATAAAAAATATTTTATCGAATTGCTGACTTGCCGGGAAATTTTTAATAGGAGAAAAACTTAATAGAAAAGTAATCATCGCAGAATTTTTTGAGATAAGTTTAAAAATTAATATAGAATTTCATAACTTGACATACACATTATTGTATGCTAAAAGCTAGCCAAAAATATTTTAAGTATATCTAATCATATTATAATTATTTTCGGTTAATATGCAGATATTAATATGACCTGTAAATCATTGACGTGTCAAGAAAATTTTCGTACGTGCCAAAGGTTCGCCACCCCTGTTCTAAAAAACAAGGGTTCATTCCTGTATTTAAAATGCAACCCACTAGTTTGGTCATGTATCTTACTATAAATGAAGTTACAAGTGGATAAATTATTACTGTAGTTTTATTCAGACCACATTACCCATTGTATTAAAAATTTCCATCAACCCAAATTGTGACATATTACGCTTTGATAACTATATAGTGATCGACAACGCTGAAATATTCTACCATTCGTAAAAGAAATATACACATAATCAAATCTGTAAAACCTGCTTAAAAAAGCTTGTAGAAGTTCTTCAAGTCACTTCATGTCACTTCACCTTCCTTACGCAACCCACAGAAGCTTGAGCGGATATGCTCGCCGGAAAAGATCTATTGACTCGAACTACTTGGAACTAAACGCGTGCCTCGACTACTTGCGAAATCAAAGTTGCTGAGAAAGAAAACTTCCAAGAAAGAAATTCACTACACGTTTTTGTCTTAATTTTGATCACGAAAGCAATCTCCTCATCCTCCTACGTATTACGTTCATTCCTGTCACATTCTGCACAGTATACTACAACGAGAATGTTTCACCCGTGAAGTTAGCTAAGCAAGAAATTAAATTTCTTGGCAAAGTTTCAGTTTTATCGTGGATCGTTATCTTCAAAGAATATTTCAATCCTCAAACGTTTCTTTGAAATTTAATCTCACTTGAGTTTAATTGCTCCAGAGGAGATTAGGGCGTTTTTTCGTGCGGATAATTCACGGTCGTTAGTTTTTCGTTATCCCGAGGACGAGAGAAGGAGAGACGGAGGATCTCTGTGCAGATACAAATCTTCAATTATCGCGAATGACGATACGCGGATTAAACATCCACGGAGGAACGGATACGGGAAATAATTCCCCTTGGAAGAGCTTAAAGTTTATTTGCGTAGCCGTGACACGAGCATGGTGGCGTATGAACAACGTACCACTGAAATAAGAGACTCCACTCAAGCGACAGATTTATGCGAACAGATATACGCGCATCTCACAAAAGAGCCAGCTTTTTTTCTGCGGCGCTCTTTGCACGACGCGCCGCTTGTTCGTGAATTATGATTCCGCTCCCTCGGTTTAGTTTATAATTTCACATTGCTCGCGAAAGTAACGCAAACTGCGGCAAGGGTTGCGTAAAGAATAATTATGCCCTCTCGATAAATAACTGTCACGATAATTCTGCTCGTTCCACTGGGAGCTATGTGGGTATTATTCGCTTTCAATTTGCAATAAAACATGGAATTATGAAAGTATCGTGCGAAGAGTGGATGTTTGCTTATCCCTTCTGCTCGGTGGATCCTTTTTCTCGTTAATGGAGATCCGAAGGAGTTACAAACGCAGCAGCGAATGCTTGATTTTCATGGAATTCTATTTTGAGGAATTCAAATTAAAGCTTGACAATTTGTCGACGAAAATACTTCAATTACTTATAATTGATTTGAGATAATCTATGGAAAATAACCCTGAATTTTAACAAATTTTTTAAAATTGATCCGAATAAACTTCCTTTATACTGCAAAAGTGCTAGTATGTAATTAGTATAAATTTTGGTATTTAACAAGTCGAATGGAATAGAATTATTTAAACGTTCGTGAAATTACAAATTGATGTGTTAACTATATTTACTCTGTGGTATCAAAATTCGTCAAACTTAATACTGGAAGAACCTCAACAGCTGCTGCCTCGCAAAACCAGCACAAAACATTCGACATCAATCATATTTTTCACTGTGATTCCGACCAACCAGCCAATACCAGAAAAAGTGAAGACATTAACGGATCTCAGAATGTAGAAAGAAAATCCAATTACATCACCGTATCGTTTCCAACCTTCATCGAACTCGAGCGACAGCGAGCTCCAGCTGTTGCATACATTCGGAAGTTTCCCAATGAGCGGGGATAAAAGTCGACCGATTAAATTTATTGGAATCCTGACAAGAAACGTGAGCGCGCCGAGTTATTTTGTAATAATAAGATAAATTTCTGCGACGGTTTCTTGCTATTGCAATAACACGGAGTGGTTTAAAATCGAAATACAGTTTTCTACTGTGAACTGAGCACTGGTAGTGCAATTTTTGAGAGAGTACAGAGCAGTAAAAAAATATGTGAATCGTACGTGGCGAATTAACTCAAATTTCCTTTACACTTTTGTAATCCGAAACTTGATTTCTGAGTGAGATATAAGCAATTATAATTAATTGTAAAACACACGTAGAATGTAGATACATGTCCACTATTGAAATAGCCAATACAATGTTATTCCTATTATCTTTGAAAGAAAGAAGACAGGTTGAGTAAAATTTTAAGAGAGTGGGAGTTTCTAACAAGTAGACATGCTCCGAGAAAATTTAAAACCGATCGTTTCATTTCTTTGAACGAAGATACCTATTTCTCTTTCTTACAGAATTATAGTACCTATTATACTGAATTCAACAATTGAAGGGTCAGATACAACAAGGGGACCAGCGCTCGAAAACGGGAAAAATAATTGTCCAAACGCTAAAAAAGATTGGAAAATTGAATGTTGCGGAAGTGTATTTTAAAAAATATAGTGTTGTAAAGTTCGCCACGACACACATTTTTTTCTATTTACAGTTTGTTTATCCAATCATTACTATTCGAGCTAAAAATTATAAACAAACAATTTTTCATCGTCCAAAGTCAATATTTATTTGAACATAAATTGCGATAACTTGCGTAAATATTAACGGATCGTGATGAGATTTAAAACATATCTTCAGAAAACTCTAGCGAAGCCGTAAAGTGATGCAAAAAACCGTTTCGTTAAAGAATTTTGAGGTACATATAACTTGCAGCAACAAAAGCACAGAAGTAAATAACACTTTTGTCAATTACACCCAGTTATCATTCATATACTTCAATGACCCATGGCTGACCACTTTTGTCATTCGACAAACCGCTGTTCCATATTCTACATACTTCCAGAAGCACAAAACGCAATCACGATCGTTCGAATCTTTCACTTATCAGTCCAAGCATTCCCATCAACAGAAATACCCAAAACCACATGCTCCGCAGAATTCAAGCAGCGCTGGACGTTAACGAATGCCTGGCTACAAAGTACATATATACACAGAAAAAGAGCAATTGGGGCAACGCCAGATACTTCCGTTGCACCTGTAGAGCACACACGCCGAGTGTTAACGAAGAAACGAACCGAACACGTTAGCCGGTATCAAAGGGGGTCGTTCGACGAACGAGTGGCCATTTGTTTTCTGGCTTGCCTAATGATCGTTAAGGGCCAATAAATATTTCGCCGCGCGCCGAAAGACCGTGTTGTCCCCGAGAGGCTCGCGCGGAGGTGCGATAAAACATTTTCTAGTTTATATGCTAATATCAGCGGCTCTAAGTGCCTTTTGGCGCGAGCCTCTCGTTCGAGAGCATCGACGCGAGGAGATCGTTCCTTTCTCTTTGGCTGTCTTCCACCCCGGGCCCCCACCTCGCCGATTTTTTCCTTTTCGCCCTGCCGTGTTCCTTCGTGACGGAGGATTTTTCGACTCCCGCTCGGGGAGAAAGAGAAGTCAAGCTCGTTAGAGAGCCAACGGACGAGTAATGACTGGAGGGAGACGCGAGTCCTCCCAGATAAACGTCCGGGCGCTGATAAAATTGCCAAAGGTCGGCGGTAAATGTTTTTAATTTAGTGTAGTGGCGAAGGTGTGCCTCGTTTCTGGCGATCGATTCCCCTCGGAGGTGTCCGATTTCTTATTACGCGACTGCAGCTACAGGAATATCGGATTCTTTGGCGGTAATTGGGGGTGGGGATGGAAGCATTAATTGTCAGATTTAAGAAATATGTAATTGGCAGTGAAGTATACAGACAGTGTTTGTTTTGAGCGAGGGGAATTTGGACTACCCTTCACGGAATTGTTGTCGGTACCCACAATGAGACACTTGTTCCACTGGCTTCAGTGGTGAAGAGATCTTTGTTACTCTGCTGGTGGAGAGAATGTTGGAGTGATGCTTTTAGACTATACTTGGGTGTATAATAATCTATTTCTGTATTCAGTGAACCTAATTAAATTTTTATAGTAAACCAGGCATATTTTCGATTAAACAGAAGATAGGCGATAGTGATTCCAAATATCTAAAGAAAATTTCTGTAGAATAATAAATTCAACACACACGTACATTTATTCACACCTTCTGAATAAAATATTAATTTATTAAATAATTAAACTTCAACTGCAAATCACACATGAGATAAATTTATTCTTCTTGTATCTCATTGTAACCTACTTCGATACAAAAATCGAATTCCTTTAATTTTAACAAAGATGTTATCCAAGGAAATATCGATTTTCGTTCATGAAATAGTAGGTTTGCGAGTTTCTGTGCAACGACACTTGTTGAAGTACGCGAACCTTCGTCGCAATGCAACGTGGCACTGTAAACATTGAATTCATGAAGTCAAGCACTCGGTATTCCATAAAATTAGTATACATAAGGGGTTCACGAGGCGCGAGCGTGCCTTCAGGATCGTTTAGAAACTACTTCGTTTTCATGGGCTGATAGCAAGTCCGGAATCTGAAGTTCCTACTGCGCCGACATCGTTCCGCGGAGAATGGGTTAGTCTTTACGGGATTACGTGTTCACGATAATGGAACAGCTAAAACTCCTTCACCGCTTCAGTACAATATTAGAACATGCGTATAATAATTGGCAACAGTATCTTCTTGCAGCAACTAGATAGACCTCGCCATAGCTGTCCGTATTACAATCGCATCAAAGGAGAATTTCCTTTGTGAAAAGGGACAAGCATTTCCCTTTGAAGTCTTACACTTTTGTGGTGTTTTCTGTGCTTTCATTTAGAGAAAGCGAGGATATACAGAAATTATAGAATATATAGTAGTAATTACTCAACTGATTATGAGTAAAAAGCAGGGATGGGCAAAAATTGTATTTAAATAAAATTTCGAATAACGAATGAAAGTTAACAAAAGTTTCGTCATTCGTTCGTTAACCCCGAGTTAACTTTATTCGACACATGACGAATAATTTTTTTTAACTCTTGTTCGTTATTCGCAATTTTCTTTAAATAAAAATTTCGCCCATCTCTGGTAAAAAGTGCTTTTTAAACGTAAACTGAAGACCACTGTTGGAGTTAGAAGCTGTTTAGAAGCTGATTGTAACTGATATGCCTCATTCCTTTATATTGAACAGTCAATTATACATATTTACATGCAGTCTTTAATATAAAATTTTCTGTATGGATAGCAGTGCGAATTTTTTCGTATTTTACAGGTCGCTAGTGTCTTTTACGCATCTAAAAAGAGAAAATACTTCAAATAAATGCTATAAGATTTTATGAGAGAATTCCTGAAAGGGAATTCTCCTCGCGCTCTCCTGGGGGTCAGGTAATAGTACTCTACCTGTCAAATAAAGGACCTCAGCCAAAATACGAAAGAAAAATTTTGCCACTAACTTTTATGGCCTCTGGAGGAGAGGCTTCTAAAAAAATTTAATGTTGAGCACCCTGCATAAATTATTATTTAGTTTCAAGCACGCTTTCTCCATGAATACTGTATAATATCATACATTCACTGGCTATATCTCTTTCCTTCTTCGTTCGTTCCTTTGCTTATATACTGTTTTCTGTGTCACATGTGTTTACTAATATTTGTGCTTTGGATGAACAATTTCGTAATTTTTGCGGACAAAAATATCTAAATACACCCCTCTTCGCTGTTGAAAATATTCATTGCACCACTCACAAATTCACGTTGCGTGAAGGAGTTTCATAACTGCATGATTAATAAAGTGGTTGATATTCAACTGAAAAGGAGTGTATGTAACTCAACGAAAGTGAGTCCATCTTTGTGAATTTTTTTCAAAGGAACAGTTCAATAGATCATTTTAAAACTGTTAGGATATTTAATTGAATATCTAAGGAAGTCGAGAAAATTTTGTTTTCTCTAAAATAATTCGTTTATTGTAAATCAGCTGGTTCACTATTTTCGACGAGTTACACGAATCTCCCCGCTTAAACTATTCCTTCGTGTTCACCCAGCACCCAACATGGGCCAAGAAATTGACCAAGGGTCGGTTGAATAAACAATAGTAAAACGGAACTCCATACCCACTCACGAGCCAGATTCGAGCGTTCCTAGGATTCGATCTTCCCTCCAAGACCCAGCTGAACAGCAATCCTCCGATGAACATCAATCGCGTCTCGGACCAATCTCCTCGACAACTCAAACATGCCCGCGCGGGGCAAGTTTACCGAGAGGCAGGTCCCGTAAAAAGGACCGTAACTTTTAATTGCGAAATCCCCGCCGCGGAACTTCTTTCCCCGAAGTTCGCCGCGGAACCCTTTCGCATTCAAATCCGCGGGATGCGTTGCAGGTCGGCGGAGCAACTTTCTAGACGTTTTCCTGGATGGCGGGACGGTGGAAGTTGGCGGCCGCGGCGCGGCGCGGCACGGCTGGAACTTCGATTAAATCGGGAATCGAGTCGAAATCGTGGCGAGACGGATCGAGAGACGGCCGTAATTGGCCCTCCTCGTTCTCTTGTGCCGTCGATCCACGGCATCCCTTCGGCCCTTCACGTGGCCCGACGAGTCGTTAATCTTCCCCGAGATATACTTGATCATTGCACGCCTCACTACGTCTTCGTTTACGTCGAAAGGGATCGAGTGCCGACAATTTCCCGTTTCCACTCTGCCATTTCTGCGCTGCCTGCGCGCCCTTAAAGGAGCAAAGAATGCCCGAGAGGTAGCCGGGGATAGAGGGAGCCAGCGCGAGGGGGAGTAACAGGAGCGGAGGAAGTGGAAAGGAGACATAAACGTATAGAGAAGCGATCGAGCTTCTTATTCTTCGCCGGGACCCGTGCGATACGAGGGAAGCCAGCGAGCCTTCTACGAGGGGATTAGCAATCTATCCGCTGGCTGGTTTCGCAGCTTGCAAATCTGGATTTCAAACGACGTACTTACGGCTCCTTAACGACCGGTTGCTTTCAATTTAGGATTCTTTTAAGGGGAACAGGCTCCCCTTTCGAACACTACGGTTCGCGGCTACGTTCGCGTACAAACGCGCCACGGTTGATTCGCGCGGCAGTGCATTAGCTGTTGGAGCGGTGCAACCTGTGATCATTCTTAGATCTGTGGAGTGGGCTGCGCGCGATACACGCGCAACGAAACGTTGCTGCGAAAACGCGGGTGTGCTATTTTAGGAGCGGAATAGTAGTGAAACACTAGTGAAATAGTAGTGAAATAATAATGAAATAGTGGTGAAATTGTACTGAAAAATCTCCTGAAATTCTACTGAAGTAGTAGTGAAATTCTAGTGAAATAATAATTAAATAGCTGTGACGTAGGAGGAATTAGTATTGAAACAGTTGGAAATAGTAGTGCAATAGTAGTGCAACAGTAGTGCAATAGTAGTAAAATAGTAGTAAAATAGTAGTAAAATAGTAGTAAAATAGTAAAATAGTAGTGAAATAGTAGTGAAATAGTAGTAAAATAGTAGGAATGAGTATCGAAATAGTAGTGCAATAGTAGGAATTAGTATTGAAATAGAAGTGCAATAGGACTATTGAACAGTAGAAATAGTAGTGAAACTATTGATAGCACTAAAACACTAATGAAATAATAATAAAATAGTAAGTGAAATTGTACTTAAGTACTAAAAGAGTGGAGAACTAATAATGAAATAGTAATGTATAGGTAGTATTGAATTAGGAATGCTCAAAGCATCTTCTGTCGCTGAAAACATAATTATCTTGTTCTAGAATTTCGAAAACTTCAACTACATTTTATTAAGATTTTTGCGTAATAGTGACTCGTGAAAGATTCCAATTATCAGCACCAATATTTCTTCCAATAACCAGAATTCACACGCGGAGCTACTATGCAAACCAATCGTAAGTGCAGAACATTTTCGTTCCTTTAATTAGAAACGGCTCCCTGTTAGATAACATCGGGGCTGAAGCCGGCAGGAGAAACCTTCCGTTAGAAGGGATAATGCGATTAAGGTATGCACTTTCACGAAAGCCGCGATCTCTTTCCATCGCTCGACAGCTCAGTGCTGTCTAAAAAAAACGAAGCGAGAAATGCAAGAACGAAGTTTTCTAGCTTTCAACGGAAGACATCAAACAGTTTGCTACGTTTTCGCTTAGAATTTGTTGCAATTTGCATGATGTACGATCTGATGAACTGATTTATCAAGCAAATGGATCTCGACGTTTGAAGATTCTATCGGAATGTGTGTACGCTTTTGAAGAAGTCTTCACTGTATATCCACGTTTAATTATTTACTTAACAGAAATACAATTTTATTTCAAGATAAATATGATTAACCTCGAAGTTCCCACGACTGTCCACATAAAAGAGAACTGACTTCAGAATATGTCAATCATCGTCAAAAATTAATCAAAACTAAGTAGTGTGTGTAAAATAATAATTTCCAAAATATCGAGTTTTTATAAATTGTTGTCAACTACGTATTACTTTCATCCAATTTTTTTTAGTATGTTCCATGTACGAGTATACTAAGTCGAAATTCTCAATCATACTTCATCACAAAAAGAAAGTAAAATGAAATAAAAATAATGCTGTGCTGGGAAATTAAAATTCGGGCGGTTTCAAGTTGAAGGAAAATGGTAATCTACGAGATATTAATCTTCCTCAACGTAATAAATGTTTTTCTCTCTACACCCACTCCTTCCTTCTTCCACTATCTCTCATTTCACATGCACGGGCAAAGATTCAGGGCACAAGACCAGCCGAAATTATTCAGTTCGACCATGCATGGAAATTACTTTTGGTCGAGAGGATTCTGTACGCAAAACACGTGCCGTGGCCTCTTCCTTCCACGGGTGTTTCGCGGTTTTCCCGTGCTGCGTGTGCGCCCGGTAACTGGGCCGAGGGAGGGAGAAGCCACCCTTTGTTCGCGCGTGCACACGTGTAATTAACTTTGCCCCACTTCGATCTGATTGTAAAGGACTCGCCGATACTGGGCCAGCCGATCAAGATAATCGGATTACGAATTTTCGAGAAAGCATTCGACCGAATGGAAGCGGCTTTCAGAAGTTACATCAGTAGAAAACACCAGGGATTTCAAAGGGTGCAAAGTTACTGATTTTTCTGATTACGGCTGGGGGAGATTACTTTTTCATTCGTCGAGGAAATGTGAATAAGTCAACTATGAAGGAACTGTGATACTGAAGCGTAGATTGTAGATTGATCGTAATTGCAATTAGTCAGGTTGGGCTTGCTTCCTGGAAAAATATAATTGGAATGTCGCTGGAAAAGGCCATGTTGTCAAGAAAAACCAAGATAGATTTTAATTACTTTTAAAGAAACTTAGATTGTTTCCTGTTAAACGACCCTTATCAACTGCCTTTAACTCTAAAAGTACCTTCGTAACTTGTATCTTTAATTAGTTCATAAGATTTGCGAAGCCACTAATGGTACCTACTGTTTTATCAATAAGAAATCTAACGAAATATAATAATGAATATGTATCATAGATGGTGGAATGAAATCGTGATCTCATGCGCATAAGAGGAAAGCACATAAACATTCATACATACATGTAATCTTAATCACTGGGTCCCTCATTATACAATTTAGTATAGACTAGCTTTACTCGGTTTCGCCCGAAACTTAGATTCTGATTTTATAAAAATAAATCAAATTTTTTTAATTTTTTTTTTGTGAAAAGTTACATTCATCTGGATAAGCTAGGCATAATGAGCTGGGACACATTTCGTGACCCCAGAGTTTACTGTTGGAAAGTTTTTAGGCGACAGACAAACACACAAACACTTTCTGCTTTACATATTAAGATTCCAATGTTTCCGGATTAATCAGTTTTCACTTTCATTCTGTTCCATTCTGTTCTCATTAAAGAGTCTGCATATCAATGGCTTAGTGCACAAATATTGTAAGTCTCTTTTTCTTAATGAAAACTAAAATTTCACAAAATGTGGACATACAATATTGGTGCACTAAGCCATCGATACCTATATCTACAATTTATTGTATTTGATTCGCTTCCTCTTAGTTACATAACCAGTTTTGATTCCATTCTGTTCCACCCTAGTCCCACTAACGAATCTGCTTCCTCGACCTAACACAGAGACTAAATCTTTAAAGAAAGAATTGGCAAAAAATTCACTCTCTCAGCCTATTTGAATCTAACCGGAAAGGCTCACAACGAACATGCATTTGTGGTTAGGTACAGTAACGTGCTAGTTACATGCTGGAGTCACGAATCCGAGGGGTTCATTTAGCAATTTCTCCGTTTGAAGCCTCAACGAGCCACGTACATATGTACATACAGTCACAATTAAGACGTTGCTTCGCATGGCGAGGCAATTTGTTCTGTAATCGGCATTGTTGCTCGGCTTTCACGAGGGTACAGAATCCTACGTTGGTCGCGGATTATGCAGTCGTAATTAACTTCATTTAATGACCTCGACCGTGCCACGCTATTCGGCAATTCGAGGTGCACAAAGCGACGGCTTGTCGGTCGCAATGCAACCACAATGACCCTGGCTGGTCCTGAGATTAAAGCGGCCTTCAAACCCGAGCTGATAATAGAAAGCGTTTCCTAGCGGTTTAATGAGAAAATTTTCCGACAGTTGAAAACCTGTGGAAATTTCGACTGTCGTCGGGCGACGCAGCACTTATCTCATTTTAAGAAAAATCGCCGATCTTTGTGACGTGTACTTTTCACGCTCACATTTTGCCAGTTTAAATATGGGTAAGTACACGTAAGGAGGAATTTTTGAGAAATTGAGACTATGTTGGTTCTTTTATAGATATTTGTAGTTTGATTTTGTGAAGTTGAGTGTTTCATAGCGGGGGAAATTAGAGTGTTAGATCATTTTCACACGAGGTACTTATATCTGAGTCTGGTGCTAGATATTTTTGATATTTCAATTATTCGATTTTTTTACAAGCATTTCAGTGAAAACTTTTATGTAAAAATTTAAAGTCAATTTTTCAAACTGCTATAATATCCCAAATAATTCGAATTTTGAAAAAATCCTACGCTACATGGAAGATAATATATTCCAGTTTATATATCTCGTTTGTATTTCCTTCTCAGATGATCCAGTCATTCCCGGAAGCGGAGCCAGTATTTTTTGCAGTGCTCTGGGAGGTCATTTTGATCGCGGCGATTTTGTACAATTTAAAAAAAAATTTTCTAGTAAAACTGTATAAAATAATCCAAGCTTTATCCTTTTATTTGTACGAACAAAAAATTCCTAACTTTGACTTTGGTTAGTAGATTCAGGGTGGGGTCCCCGCTTAAAGCATCAGCATCCAATTACAAGTCACCCTGCATTCTAAATTCCACAACCAACGAAACAAATACCAGTTACAATTTCACGTTCCTTTAAAATCAAAGTCCTCCAAATCAACAATTCCACTTACGTAACGTCACAACCGAAGGCAAGAACACAAGAAGAGGACGCGTCTCGCAAGTGCTCGACTTTTTCACCAAGTCTCAGCGAAATTCTTTTATCCCACACATGGGTATCGAATTGCGCCGAACTGTCACCAGCTCCTCGTCCAGAAGCAACAGCGCGTCTCCGAGACATTTTTCGTGCGTCGCCACGGGTCACAAACGATCGCGATTTAAATGCATCTCGGTTGCTTTTTAACCAGAGTATTTAACAAGTAATAATCAACAAGGCTCGCGTTCCGAAGTGCAACGATCGAATCTGGATGCAGCGCGACGAGCGGACGTGCAACCGGAAAAAGTCAAGCGGAACGAGAAGCGGAGAGCAGAGCCGTCAGATAAGCTAACAAATGCCCCCAATGAATAATAATAAGTGGCCCGGTCCAATTTGTATTGCATTTACATTGGGCGACGTCCTGGACGTAATTTATATGGCCTGCTCAACCACCGTCCCTGGCCCCTCGCCTTCTTTCGTCTCTTCGTTTCCTCACCGACCGCTAGATAAAATCAAATTAAGCCCGCTTCCTATGCCGCGATTTTTATGCACGCTACCGCGCCACGAATCTTCTGCATCCAGTCACTGACCACCAAATAGCCCACCGTCCAGTTATTTTAAGTCTGTCTGGGACACTCGTGTTACATTGATCCCTGAGCTTTTTTAATTTCATTTCTGGGGTCCTCTAAAGGAATTTCGTTGGAGAAACGTAAGAGGAATGTGGATTATCATTTGTGGCAAATGAGACCCAAATCAGCTCCAATCATCGGGAATTCGAATTAAGTAAAAATTGGTGCTCAAGTTTGAAAAATTAAAACTGAAAAGAACGGTGATAATGTTAACTTCTAGATTCTGGAGGATACGAGCTCGTATTAAGTGTGAATGCTCGGGTTAAGCAGAGTTTGAATTAACAATAAGTGAAACTTGGGGGTTTGGAGCATCTACTGTACTTGAAAGTGGAATTTGGTATTAATTTGTCGATTTTGAAAAATTGGAGAGTGAACTGAATGGTCCGAATGGGAGCTGAATGTCTGAAGTTCTGAGTTAGGATTTTGACTGGTACGATCGTACCAGAAGGTCGATTGATGAAGCAATAAGCTAAAGATTTTAATTTCTCCCTCTAAAATGTTCTTGCACGGCTGCAAATAGAGGCAGAATCGCGAGCATGTTAATGAAACTTTTTCCAGTGGTTTTCTAAACTTTGCATACTACACAAATCTTCTGCACGGGGCGTGCAGGTTCGCAATGTAAAAACATTGTGCCCTTAATTTAGGAAACGCCCGGGGCAATAGTATAGTTTTACTATCAAGTCTGGTGCTTCTGTGGGTTTGTATCAGGAAGAAACTTCAAGTTCTAAATCCACTAGACTACATTAAATTTCTATCAGAATTTTTCCCAATTAGCAGTTACACTTTGAATTTACTATTTTACACCTTTAAAATACTATCTAGTCATCACTCACGGTCTTCATTCGAACATCTATAATAATGTCACTGAGCTTACATTTATGAAATTACTCTATAAATATCAGCAATTCTTTAATGACATTTCCTTTTCAGATAGTGAAGAATTCAAAATATGTAAAATGAAGAAAACTGACACAAACTGAAGCAGTGTTACCCAACCTTTTTTGAGTCACGACCCCTTTTCATAATATTCAAATAATCTGCTCCCCTCCCTCATATAAGGCAAGCTAAATTTAATAAGGTAAAGAAGACGCATTAAAATAGGTATTTCAGAACATAATTCTAACTTGATAATATTAAAAAAAAAAACCGTGGCGATCCCCCAGAAAACACTTCGCGACCCACAAGTTCAAAATCACTGTGCTAAAGGTTTAAAATCTGGATGCCTTACAGAAGTTCATTAACTACTAAAATTAATCAGCTAAAAATATTCACCAATCCTTCCACGCTCTAACCTCCATCTACATCATACACTTCCTAAAAGGTCTGAAACCCAGAAATTATACACCATTCTAGCGAAACCAATATCGAATTATATTCCCCACACCATCGAATCGAACATGAAACGAAAAATCCACAACATTCGTGAATGGATTCAGCCGGAAATAACGATCGCCTTTCAAAGATCGTTTCGCTATGCCGTTTCACTTGCACGCGTTTCCCGTTGCGAGTCACGTGCAACGTTATCCCATTGATCTCGCGACATCCATCCTCCGATTACAAGCTGCAAAATGTAACATCGTGTACGCATTATCGCGAACAATGTCGCCTCGTTGCACGAGCCGGCCGGTTAAATCAATCTCCGTTAATTAATCGTCGGCTGTCCGGATCATGCGTCATCACAAAACGTCGGATGTCCGCGGCGGGACGTGGAGCAGGTGACACACGACGACGCGACAAAGACGGAGGGCGAAACTGGGCGTTCGAAAATGTCGGTTCCGTTGCGGGACAGCTCGGTGCACGCGAAAAGCCGGCGAATCTGTTTAACGTTACAGTGTAATTATTTAACGGGGCCGACGACGTAACGACTGGTTGCGTATTAATATATTCCCACGGCAAACGATCGCTGGAAATTATGATCGGCCATTGTGCGTTTGCGTAACGCGAGAACTGGAGGGTGCTTCGAACTGTCTACAATATTTGCCGCGGTGGGACCAATCGTTTCGACGTAATCTGTGTTCGTTTTGGAGACATCGATGCGGGTTAACGCGTTCACTTTCACGATATTTGTCAAAAGTAAAGCTTCCATCGAAGGAGCATAGCCTTCGACCCATGTTGACGTAAGATAGGGGACAGTGAAACACAATGAAAGAATGTCCAGCAAGGACTAATATAAGAGAAAAAGTCAAATTTCAAATCACCATCGAAGAATGTTTGAATTACAAGAAATAGTATGGAGTGAGAATAATAACTTATTTAACACTGGAACATCTACCACCAATAAAATTAACGTATACCTATTTCTTCCAAATTAGTCAAAATGACTGGTTATTTATAAAATACGTTATACAAGGAAAATAAACTTTTCATATTTTTTCATTTTCATATTATTAAAAAATATATGTATACATATTTATACTGCTTAGAAATACACTTTTGTCATACTTGCAAATGGTAAATATATTACTAAATTTAAAACCAGTCATTTCGACTGGTTTGGAAGTTCTAGTGTTAAAAGAAGCCAAAATACCCGGGTGAATTTAATATCAGAAAATAGAAAATAAACTTAATAAAAAGCAATATTATGAATATCATAAATATAGTAGCATTCATGTTGTAGAATATTAGTAGACAACTAAGTAGATTTAAATAGTTAATGGACGTTAGTGTTGAATTAGATGCGAGTATAAAATCTGTAAACAATGTAAGAAGTGTACCTAATATACATATATATAATGTAATCCACTATGGTCGATAATAGTGAATAAGCTGCGACATTAAATAAATAAATAAAGGTAGGGGTAAAATGAAATTGAAAGTAGGGACAATTTAAGGCAACTCCAAGTTTTCTATAATTGAATATAGTAATGTAACTTTTTGGTCTATTCTTAGCACGCTTAGAGAGCACTTTGGCTTCCACTGTGGCACTCAACGTGTTTGGCAATATAAAATTTAATGGAGATGTTAATTGTTGAAAATGAATGGTTCTTGTTAAGGGAAAAAGGCCAGCTAAAGCTCGAGCTTGATAGTAGGAAGGAATTTAAAAGAACAGGTACCTATTTTTGACGTTAGGGTTACGATTTCTCTAGGTGCCATTCTTGCGAATACTTAATTATTTATGGAACACTTAACAGTTTTATGACTAAGAAATTTTATAATATATAAATGAATCTTAGAATTAATTTCCCCACTAGTGAACCACCTCAGATGATGGGCATTCCTTCCTGGGAATCGATACACTCGAAACAAACCCCAAGCCATCGGAGGGGATGAATCGACGCAGAAAAATGACAATAATTCTCCTTCCATCGTTCGATTAAAATAAGCAGCACGCATCTTGCCAAACATCTCTGCGAAATCGCGCGTAAATAGCATTAAGGAGGCGGAACGAACGTCACGCGGAATTCCTTCTGCTCGAACGAACGCGAGAACGCGAACCACGCGGAATGGGGGACATCAGCGTTCGAAACGGCGAACGTGGCTGGTGAAAGGAAAGAAGTCGGTGTTTTGATTACGATGACAATTTCACGGGAGTATAAAAGTTTCTGTGTTTGGCCCCGGGAGCTGGCTTGATTTTAATAAAAGCGAACGAGGGAAACTGCAAGTTCGACTTTCCTGGGAAAGCTTCTCGCGGTTAGAGAGAAAAAAAAGGAGGAAACGAGAATGATCCTTGGAAGTTTTCGCCACGGGACTTTTCCTTGGCTGGATATTTATTCGAAGTTCGAGGGGAGGATGCAACGAAGCTACTTGGAGAAACGACCGAGCCAGAGGAATCGAGAAATTGCCAAGGAGCTTGGGAAATGAGCAGGAAGCTTAAGTTTGCGCGTTTTTACGCTGCGGACACCGTCAACAGGTCGATTTTCGTGGAAATATTCAAGTGGATTATTTATCGAAGTACTACGTTTCATCATTTTATATCAAAATAATCTGTACTACGTTGATGTTGAAGGAATTTTTGGAAACGATTTTTCGGCTTTTGGTGTTGATTAGTTAATTATAATATTAATACTACTATGTGTGTTATATTTATCTTAAAAAGTTTTGCCTTCAAATTAATTCCACAAATGAGAATATAGAAGTGTTCGATAATTGCGCTTACCATTAATGATTCGCAGAATCACACTCGCGGTCCTTGATTTATTTGGTAGAGGCAACTTTCACGGTGGATTTCGATAGAATCTGAACGCAATATGATTGCTTACCTGAAACAAGGTAGAATAGAAGTGGTTATTTTAAATGTAAATACTCTTTATGCAAAAGTGTTTACCATTTTCCAATGTTATTTTGTTTCTTTATTTTCTTTTCTAATGTATGATTCTGTCAATGTTCCCCTATTCATTTTATTAAAAATTGATAACAACATCCAACAGCTTTTTCAGGAAAACATATGTCTCTACTGTGTAAAAAGAAGCAGTTAACAAGAGACCAATAATTTTGGCATACTTTTTCATTCCTACCTACATCTTGATCTTTAAATTATTACATATGTAGACAACCAATATTATTGGGATATAATTTTCAACAAGCCTCACTTTCGACAAAATTCAATAACGTCAAAACGCTCCTTCCCAACAGGACACATTAAAGTACAAAAAAATATACATATAGCCCGGCCTTTCAAGCTCGACAATTAATGGCAGCCACCGAGCTCGTGACTCGAGAACAACACCGTGATAATCGATTTCCGTGGAAATTATCCAGCGCAATGTGCCACGTGCTCGTTAGTCGAGCAACAAAAGTGCACTCGCTTCGCTGGCAAGGACCCAAAATTAAGGTCCCGCTGGTCGAAAAGTTTATTTTATCGTGCAAATACCGGCGTGCAATTTAATCCACGTACGCGGCGCAATTTATCGAGCCATGACGAGAATGAATTTCCGTCTCCGTGAAAACGGTGATGAACAATAAAAAAAAAAAAAATATCAATGAAAGCATTCGAAGGGTGTATGCTACGAGTTTAATCTCGTCATGTTTCGATTGCGCGAATCGACGGGAAACGGGATGAAAAAATACGAGAGCGTCAATCCCCTCGATGATAGACTTGCACTGGGTTGAATTTTTTGCGAGCCAGCGAAAGATTAATACATTCCCGGCGTATGACTAGTACACACGAGCAGTTTAATTTCAATCGCAGCCTGGTTTTAACTCGTTCCAAATTCTTATTAGTTAACTCACAATTGCAATTCTCAAACTGTTTTGAGCAACGGAAAAAACGTCTCGATAAGTGTAGGTATTGCATCACACGGAGAGTACTTTGAAGTTTGAAGGCCGAGATGGGAAAATATTTGAATTTGAATAAAATTTCGATTAACGAATAAGAGTTAAAAAATTATTCAAAGTTAACTGGGGTAACGAACGAATGACGAAAGTTTTGTTAACTTTCATTCGTTATTCGAAATTTTATTTAAATAATATTTTTGCCCATCTCTGTTTGAAGGAGACTGAAGTCTGAACATGAAAAATAAATACACGATTTGTTACAATCTAACTAAATTCCGGTTTCTTTTGCGTGGCCCCTCGTATATATCAAGACCTTAGGAAAACCGAAACTAGGATATCTCTGCTTCCTCTCAAATTCATTAATAGCGCACCTGCGCGTTCGGCACATTAAAAACATGGCGTGTGCCAACTGCAATCAAAATATGAGGCAAATCGGTGACCCGAACGACGCGCACTCCCCCAGTTAGCGCGGAGGCGCGTACCGCTTCCAAGTACTAATTAAAAGGTAGCAGGACATGCCAAAGGTAGCGGCCGTTAGAATTCTTTCGTCTCGTTGGTGGTCGCCGGGCGTATGTACCCGTTTCGTTCCCCCTTGGTCCAGGATCGCGAGAGATGGCATTGGCCCGTCGAGACGCCCGTTAAAAGATACGCTCGTATCCTTCTACGGCAGGATGTGCACGCCGCGCCAAGGATTTACGAGCAATAAAGTAGCAATAACGATGGCTACATTGGTGTCGTACGGGAGAGCCGTACCGGCGTGCTGCATTGTACTCCCGCGACATCCGAGCGAATCCTGCCTCCTCGCCATCCTCCCGCGATCCTCGCGCGTCCTTCGGGGACAATGCGCTTTACGCTGGCGACGGATGGACAAGCTTTTCCGTACAGGTGTTTATGTGCAAGTTTATGACCGCCAGGCCCCCCCAGAATCGGGCGAGTTGCGTCGTCTTCGTCGGGGATCATTTTTACGGGACCCATGACCCGCGGAGTTCTGTTTCTCTTCAGGATAGATGTGGATGGGCGGTAGTTCTTTAAAAGGACATCGTTTTGTTGGAGAATTTTAATCTATTTGATACTGTCGTGCATTTGGAAAACTGACGTCGAAAATAGGACTGTTTTATACCACGTTTTCTAAAACGAATAAAATTTGGAAATTCTCTTTGAATTCCGTTCGTCGCGCAGCCCTGTCGATTGGTCTGCTTATCTCCCTTTCACGAAGCCCAGACACTCAGCTGTATTTTATCTCTACGCATCATTCCGTTTATCCTATGTTAAAATTCTAAGAAAGCGCATCTTACATTTCTTGGAAATAATAAATGATTCATTCGTTGACCAGCATCGTACCGAGTAACATTTATTCTTCCTGATCCCTTGTTTCTATGATACCCGCCCTATGAGAGTTAGTATCTGATTAGAGTACCTCGTGAATTTCCGAGCCGTCCAGCAGGACACTAGGGAATTATCGAGTCTGTGTTATTTTTTATATACCCGGGTAAATTCCCCGTGACACGTTGATAAATATTTGGTCAACGTAAACACTTGATAATAAAGTAATTACCGTTGCAGGTCAAAATTACGTTTTGCTCCAGTAAATACATAATCTGAAGATTTCTTTGCTTTAATAAATTGGTAATGCTAATTATTCAAACTTGAATTAATTCGTGTGAATGATAATAAAGCCTCGAGCAACGTAGGTATAAGTATCTATACAAATGGAATATATTAATGCCTGATTATGCGAATAAATTAAAAGCGTAATACACATAAGAACATTGATGCAGTAGCAGTGAAATTCCTGAAACCTGAAACGCTATACAATTTCTCTTAAACATTCTTTGAAAATTTTCAAAAGAATGATAATATTCCAAGTATTCGTAATAAATGGGACACTTTAAGCACGATAGACTTTTTATCTTCAAAATTCCTTATTATTTCTAAATCCTTCCTTCAAATCAAGCGTAAAAATGTCCAGACCTTTATCTTCCACAAAAATTTCAATTTTTCTGTATGCTCAACGATCAGGATTTCCTTTTATTTTACAGTCGACCGTTTTATACGCAAAATTATTTTCATTTCGTGCGACTACGGTGCGGCTACGTTACACGGTTAAAAATAATTCAGCGATACAATTCTTCTGGCATATATGACCGCATAACTGGGTAACCGGAAAGAGGAGAGAGAGAACGATTTTATGCAAACCGCAGGTTAATCCGTTTCGCGTTTAAAAGCCACGGCCTTTCGTTGAAGAACAACGATTCTTGTTACTTTAATGGAATGTTTAAACATGGTAAAAGGCTCTGATTATCTTCAGGAATATCGTTCTTGCGTCTCCGATATTAATCCCCCCTAACATCGGCCCTTTTTACCAAACGCGTTACACGGCACAATTGAAATTTACGTTACCACATTTCAGTGGAATAACGGCACACGTTGTAACTTAATGCGATTAAATGATAATGTAATTGGGTAATGCGATGGCCATTTCATAGTACAGATTTTTTTTCACTCGAATACGATTATCTGCGAGCGTACATACATGGAGGAGTTTTAATAAGAAGCAAAGTAGATACTAAATCCACATGCATAAAAAATTCTATAAAATGCACGCAGCAAGTCGGACTTCCATAAATTTCATTAAAATGAAATCATAAAATCACTTCTGCGAAAACGAATAAATAAATCTTTTCTCTAATGCAGATAGGATTAACTAAGTTGGAAATGTATTGTAAAGCGAGGCGTTCAGAGATTAGATTAAGAACGAGGTTAATGATATGGCAAAAATTAATTCTCGAAATCCTATTACGTGAATGGCACGAGGTGCCATTTTATTACTTATTAGCAAAACACCCCCGCGCCTTGTTTCGAGCCTAAGAGATATTAAGGACTCTATGAAAACACATTTTACCCCGTTTCATCCCCTTAGGGGTTGATTAGGGCAAAATACTGAATCTGATTTTTAGGCATTTGTGTGAAGAACCTTTGTAAGTACAAACCAAGTTAATGCAGTCGAACCTCGATAACTCGAATCTTAAGGGAAGGGAAAAATCTTCAAATTATAGAGGTTTCGGCTTATCGAGTTTTCAAGTAAGTGTGCGACTGTTAATTTTTCGACTTGTGAAGCTGTAAAGCAAGACAAATTCAAGTTTTAAAGGTCAATTGTTTATTGTATACCTATAATCAAATATACCTACAACTTACGCACTGCTTAAATATTACTCTTTATTACATATTTAAAAAATTGTGATTTTGCTTTGTGGTAGTCTGTTAGTGTATTTCAAATCAATAGCATTTTCAATCTTTAGTAATGCGGAGAAAACATTTTCCTCAACATTTTCAGATCTTTCTACGAAATTTCGTAATACATATGTAGAAGTAAACTTCGACTTCTTCTGAATTCGAATTGTAGAGGTGAAATACATAATTTAACATGCAATATGTAGTTCGAGTTAAGGAAGTTTCATTTCGAGTTGTAGAAGTGCTTACAACGGAGCGGAAGGGAATGAAAAAAATTTTCGTCTTGTAGAGGTTTTCGTCTTATAGAGGTTTTCGTCTTATAGAGGTTTTCGTCTTATAGAGGTTTTCGAGTTATCGAGGTTCGAGTTATCCAGGTTTGACTGTATCTAATCTGGCCTAAGAAGTAATGAGGTGTCCGAGAAAACATATTTCACCCCTTTTTACCACCTGCGGGTTGGAATTTCAAAATATCACTTATTATCGAGCACCTACGTCGCAAAAGGAATATACCCTCCGAATTTCATGTTTCTAGAGTCAGTTCACTGACACAACGATTATATAAGTACAAATTTATACTATACTGTTGAACAGAATTTTAATCTTGCAACTAAAGAAGACACAAGCTCCGAATATAGCAGACAAAATGTAAAACCAAACATCAGCTAAAAAGAAAATTAAAAGAGGAGCCAAAGTAATCATAAAGGACATTATACGATTAGAAGTCACACGCGGCGATAGTCAAGCGGAAGTTCTGTATCCAGCGGAAACGCGGCGAAATCGCCCCCCATAAACACCAATCTGCTCGAAACTCGAATTTCGGCTATCCAACAAATTTCACGGAAGAAAAACGAACGAGTCACGGATCCGGGGGGGGGGGGAGGGTTAACTACCGCGTATTTAAGAGCAGAGAGGCTTCCCGAGGGACAGAAGTTGCATCGTATCGCAATGATGATAGCCGAAACGGTTTAACGTTCTCCTCCTCGTCTCGAGCTGGTAATGGCTCCAGTCGGAATAGTTTCAGAAAAATGGCCCTGCCGGCTGAACTTAAATAAACGCCGGCGCGCACACACACACTGCAGCATGGATAAAACGATTTACTGGCGCCCCGCGAGTGGATAACGCTATCCATTTGTACGTAATTCCAGCAAGGGCGAGCCTTATCCGCACCCGAAACTGTTATGGCAAAACGAGTTTCCGTTCTGTCCTGTCGCGGACACTTGGCCGCCTCCGAATAACTAAAAGTCACTGTGCTCGTCATGATTCATGGGCGGGCTTTAGTTTTACAGTTAAGCTACCTTTTGCATTTTTGAATTGATGTGTTATTCGCATACACGAAGTCCGTTACAATCTCAACTCTTTCACGTTCAGCCAATCCACGAACACGTCATTTTCAATCAACACCAATCCTTTCACAAAAACGTACAACACAATATTCTTCAGACGTTTAAATAACAGGTCTCTTGAAGAATATATGCACAGGGGTTAAAAATTAAAGAAATCCATAATTATGTCTTCCCCTGTGTCCTTTAATACAGTTTTTTGGTATTTTTTTCAACGGATTTTCATCACAGAGAAAAACCGAGGAATAAGGGTTTGACAGCCTAGGCTTTCATCCTATTAGCGAAATCGTATGGCTAAGGGACAGTCGAAGTGGCGTAACTCCTAGTCCCTTTAATTCTGGCAATTATTTCGAGGCTCGCAGCCGCCTCTAAAGCTACGCGTTACGTCTTAATCACGCCCGTGTCGTCGGCTGCGAATCCTGGAATTCCAGGCGGGCAGCTCGAGGAACCGGCGGAAAGAATGTACGCGGATTAAGTGGAGCGAACGTGACTTAAATCCATTGCAACCCCTCGGAACGCCGGTATCGATTGTAGCCGTCGCGCCTGTAGTTACCCGGAGAACGGGTCGCAGTAGTTACAGCGAGGGCATAGGTGAGAGCGATGGCGCAGAGTGAGCAGCGACAAAGGGGGATGGAACCGGGCGAAACGAATTTCCAAAGGAAATAAAAATGTGGGAACACGGGGAGTCGCGATAAGAGAGCAAAGGGGAAAGTAGAACGGAAATGTAGAGGATTAGAACGGCGAAGGGGTAACGGAGAAAGAAGGGCATAAAATAAAGGGTGACAGAAAGAATTAGAAACGAGAAAAAACTGAAATGTGCCAGACGGAAAAAGGGAATACAGAAATGTCGAGAAACGAGAAGACGATCGAAGGGAATCAAATATTAAGCAAAACTGAATTTAAAAAAGAAATGGAGAAAGAGGGAAGCAAAAGACTCGAAGCCATATGAAGTAATACAGAAGAACAATCATCTTCTGGATAGAAGAAAATGATACACAGAAATCTGACGAAGGGTACACGAGGAGACAGGAAAGCCGAAAGAAACAACACGAAAAATATAGACGTACAGAAATAGCCAAGTAGCCCAAAGAAAAACCGCGGGAAAAGGCGAAGAGCACAAAAAGATAGCAAAATAGAGAAAAGAGCGGAAGAAAACAGTGAAAAAGAGACCAACACCATAAGGGAGTGAGAGACTGTATTTGAAAGAAAAGGGGTGAGCAAAAAGGGGTACGACTGAGAGATATAAGAAGATAGGTTCGTGAAAGGAAAGGGGCAAGGGAAACAGAGAGGCAGAGTCAGAGAGAGAAAGAGAGAGAGAGAGAGAGAGAGAGAGAGAGAGAGAGAGAGAGAGAGAGAGAGAGAGAGAGAGAGATAGAGAGAGAGAGAGAGAGAGAGAGAGAGAGAGAGAGAGAGAGAGAGAGAGAGAGAGAGAGAGAGAGAGAGAGAGAGAGAGAGAGAGAGAGAGAGAGAGAGAGAGAGAGAGAGAGAGTCTATCATAATATTTTACTTACTGCATCTTGGAAATTATTTTAGTTTTGCAAAATTTCTTCTAGTTCCTTCACCTTTTCAACGGAGTCGATTGGGAATTGCAAGAGAGAGAGAGAGAGAGAGAGAGAGAGAGAGGCGGATTCCTTAATCTCTACGTGCGCTTGACAAACGAGGAATGTGGATGACACCGGCATTGTACCCCGCTTGTATTATCCATACGATCGTGCGAATCTCCCATTCTGCTTGGCGAACGTCTTTCGCAGCGTCTCTCATTTGCGTTGCCGCGACGCGGCTATCAGGTTAACGCCTCAATGCGCCTGAATCGGCCGCGATACGAGGATGTCGTCAATTCGTGTATACACGTGGTCCCCGTCTTCGAGACGATAATCCAGTTCCAGTTGTGTTTTAAAAGGGCGGCCCGCGTGTCTCCTCCAGCGGCAGTCGAAAATGCAAATTGAAAGCGCGGCTCGTTAAACGTCGAGGAACGCGGCCAAGGGAAGCGCGAGCCAGAGGTGTGAATATTTTATGCGAGATACACCCCACTTGTAGAATACGCCCCCGGGGAAAGCAGGAAACTGATAAGGGTGAATGTAACGGGCTATGAAGGATGATAAGCTGATTTCGAGCGAGAATTGACCTCCCCTCTCCCATCTTTCGCGGAGGGTGAATCGTTGCATAAGCGGGTGCACCTAATCGTAATGTGTTTGGGAATTTCTTTGGAATCGATGAGGAAATGGATTGCATTTCTGTCGCGATTGAATTTTACTTCGGGGAAAGGGTGAGTAGTAGAAATCAGTGTATGGGATAATCGAGGGTTTAGTAGATTAACTTTCCTTTTTTGTCTATGCATTTATCCTTTAACTTCTTCGATTAACATTCCCTCGTATGTAACTTTTATCAAAATTTTTTGTTTGTTTCATTACTGGCTTTAATCAATTGCTTTTAAGTTTGTTATGTGCTGCTGCTCCCACTTTTCTACTACGATTCAATGAATTCTCGATTTCATAAAAGTATTATCATAAAGAATACAAAAGTGTATGTATCATCATCCTGCTTAAAATAATGTTGAGACTCGTCTATTTATTGAATTTTCTACGTCACATGATCAGAGACACCATAGGGAATTATAATACTCTGTTACACCACGCACTGTGCATAGCACATGCTTCCTGTTTGCTGTTAAATAAAGCCTTTAGCCGCCACCGGACGAAACTAACGACGGGCGTTTACCGTGCAAATACCGCCGCCATTAGTTGCGCGAACAGAAGGGATATTACGAAGTAAATGGGTAAATTTATATGTCGATGATCGCTCGTGCTGTTAAAACGTGCCGCGTCATTGACGCTACTTTCAGTAATTGGCCCCCCTCCACCCCTCCACACCCTTGTAATTAGGTGGTGATTTGAGGGTGCTCATTCCCACCCTGTTCGCGCTGGTTTGTCGAATTGCCTGCTTTGTGTTTTGCTCGCGCCGTTTAGTTTCCACCGATTGTTTGCATCATATCGTTGTTACTTTGTTAATAGAATTCTTCCCCCTCTTTTTAGAATTTGGAACTGTTATTTAATTAGGTATATCGACCCGCTCGTTTGCTGGATTCTGTAGAAATTAATTCTCGTAGCTGTGGAAATTGATTGGAATTAATTTTGATTCAGGAGCAGAAAGATGGTCGAGAATATGTTCTGGGGTATATATGAAAATGAAACGGAAATATAGTAGGGGCGTCATAGAGAACTAAGTAGATGTGACATTTATGGAATATGAAGCACCGATAAGATATTCCTAAGTGATTGCCATGTGCAAAATATTAAGTGTGCCAGTATTTAATTAGATTTCGCAATACGTATCGTATTTTAAGTATGGGTATACGTTCAATTAGAAATTGCTTCACATTGACAGAGCCGATATCAGTCAGTTATTTCTGTATTAATAATCTTTTAGATGATTTGCGTTTTAATACAATTTTCCTTGTCCTAAAATAGGGATCGCAATTTCACTGCACTTCTCAAATGATGCTTACAAATTCGAGCACTTATTTCATCATTTACCATTTATACATTAATATAGTTTTGATGCTTTTCGGGTTCAACTTATAGAATATACAAAAAATGATACGAAGAAGAAGTTGTATTAATTATTAATGTATACATTACGATTGTACGCTGCAGTCATGTGCAAAGAGAATGTTTCCAACAAGCAGTCGTGGCCGAGTGGTTAAGGCGTCTGACTAGAAATCAGATTCCCTCTGGGAGCGTAGGTTCGAGTCCTACCGACTGCGAAATACAAGGGTTGTTTTTTTTTAATTTATTATTTTCTAATATACAAAGTTTATCATACCATTTCTTTTTATTATATTTTTAATTAACACCATATATAGTAATTTTATATTTACACCTTTAAAATTTTGTTAAATAATCGCGAAACATTTTTAAGTAAAACTTTCGAATAAAAATTCGAACGTCAAATTAATTACTTGCAGCTGCCTCTCGTATTTAAGAAAATAAAAAAGAAAAGCTCGTTTCTCAAGTGAGCAACGTACGTAAATTTATCAGGTTCGGCAGACCATGATTAAAAGTAACCATTATAACGGCCTGTTTTCATTTATTCGCGTTTCCGACGCGTCGGCAGTGTTATGTGGATGTGTAAAAAACAATGCAGCACGTGAAAGAAAGGTTGGTTTATAAAAAAACCAAACAGAAATTGGTCCTTCACAAAATACCGTGAGAACAATGTTTCCTTTCAACAATTCTAATTAACAAATATCTTCTATACCATGTATCACGATGTGTAAAGGTCGTAGAAAAATGTAATTCACTGAAATTTGTTACGCTTCATGTAATGTATTTAATATATTAAATAAAATATAATTGCGAAATTGTGTCGTCGTTAATGTGAAATAAATAATCGAAGAAAGCAAACATGTACAAAAAAGACCCAACAATTTTATAACAGTACCGTAAATACTTGTACATTTTTATAACGGTACACCTCTCCCTCGAGTATTATTAATTACGTATAAATGAAAAGATCTAATTCAATTAAGAAAAGTAAATTTTCGGAGGATCTCTTACGTAATTAAAAAACCACAAAAGTTATCACAATAATTACAATTTTAACCTAAAAAAGTAAATTATGTTTGATGTTTAAATAAAAAGGGACCACTCAGAAAGCCCCACTTCCCATGCCTCTCGTACTAAGTACAAGAGGTGAACGATCATCGATGACTGAGAAAGTTGAACAAAGTCGACTTTCTCAAGTCTTCCTCACGCTCAAGGAAAGGAGCTACGTCTCCTCATCGTGGCTGCATCAACTCTGCTTTAGGGCAGAGAGAAAGTAAGATCTACTACAGAAATGATCCTGTGAAGTATGATCTTAGTTTCTCTAGCCACGACGATCCTATATCAAGCAAGCGCCGAGGTGTTTCTCCTGCGAGAATACGGTTAACAGCTTAGCCATCTGTGAGCAGAAACCTAAAGTAGCGCCCAATGATCACACCGTGCTAACATGTCATCTATTTAAAGAAGCCCAAGATAGTAAAACTGGTTGCGCAAGTGCTTTGAATGGTGATGAAATGACAATAAGACCAGCTGCAAATACTACACCTATGTTTTTAATATTTAATTCTATAAAACTTTATTATGAAAAGTTTGTCCACTCTCCTAAAAATGATATACTCCTCTTACTTGCTAATTTGTGTGTAATTAATGTAGCTAAACAGCGAATGCTTGCCAATTACTGACCTCGTTCCTAAATTTTAATTTATAAATTTCAATTTTCAGCTCATCAGTAGACCAGAGCCTCTATTTATTTCACTTTGGGACACCTTGCCCCGCAGTGTTTAACAATATCGAAAATTGTTTGAATTATGAACTTTAGAGACAGGATACGTATATTTTAACATTCAATATTAATAATTCTAAATTAATTCGCTTTCAGCTATATTGGTATACATATTTGCATGGAATGTATTAATTTAAACAGTTTAATGAGTTTAATCATCCATTCCATGAAATATTTTTGCGTAGAATAGGATACCTAACCTAGATAATTCGACATGTTCACGCATGCATAATCAGCATTTACCTATAAATTACCAAATTAGTTATGCTTATAATCCTAGGTACTTCACTTGAACGTGTTAACCCTTTGCGATAGTGAGCCCTATATCCAGAATACCTATGTATACATGACCTCCAGTGTCGTATGATAATATTTTTATAGTCTTCGACATTTTAATAATAGAACACCACACCCTTAGCGTATAATAAAATTATAGGTCGTAAAGGGTTGAACCTAATTTACCCGTAATTCAGTATAATATCCAGATTTTCCTGTTCCCTCTGATTCCAAATTCGCCTTCCAAATTCGTTCAAATAATCCCCAAAAATAACATAATCCAGGTGACTAGATTGTAATCTCGATGCACACCGCAGTCGAGTGTTCCGCCACAGTCAGCCTTTTTTCTTCGCCACGATTTTCATGGCACAACAGCGAATTAGCCAAGCTACAGCGGCGCGTTTCGTCGCTGCGTTTTCACGTTTTGCCATCGAAACGCCAGTGGACGCGTGGGAGTCGTTGAGTAACCCACACCCACCGTCATACACAGGTGGGTGGACACGTGTGCCAGTTGTTTCGCGTGTGCAATGGCCCACAGCAACAAGCCAACGGGGCGATAAACAATGTGAGCATGCATTACTTACGCGCACCCACATTCGCCATTGTGTCAGATAGCCGTACGCATCCTTGTCTTCCTCGCTTTTGACTGTCCCCTGTTCCTGGGCCCGTTCACCTTTTCTTCCTTTTGACGCGGTGTCTCTTCTTTCACCTCGTTTCCTGCCTTTTTTCTTCTTCGTTCTTTCGACCGGCGCTTCGGGATTCCACGATTCTGATTGCATCGTCCTAAATTTAGATACGAAGGACTTCCCAAAATACGAGGTGCGAATGGAGAGAAGGAACTACCTATGTACTTCTCGAAAAATAAATCGACGTCGGATAAATCTTATCGCGTTAGCCTTTGTTTCTGAGTAGTGTGACGTTGAAATTATATATAACTTGATTGTACGCTGCTTTAAATTAATTAATAATTCTTGCCTTATCCGTGAAAGCAGTTCTTACAGGTTCTTATTTACATTACATCATTTACCCTTTTATTATCATTTTTATTTCCTTTTTCGAATCTTCCCTTTGGTCTTTCCTCATTCTTATTAATATTTTCTTTTTTTAACGTTGTTCGAAATCCGCACTGAATGGCTACAATTCCCTCGTTTATTTACTTTAAATCTATCTCACTTGCTTGTTCTTTGGCGCTACTTCAACGATCAATATTAACAACAATATTTATCGAATCCTTCCTCGCGTTTGCTTTTTCACTCTTTCCTGGATTCCTGATTTTTATACTTCTCGCTGCATCAATGTTACCATTTCCACGCAATCCAGTCTCCCTTCCTCTTTGTTCTTTTTCTGGTCTTTGCTCTTACTGTCCCATTTCCTTTTTCTTTTTCCGTTCGCGTCCCCTCGAAGTCACTTTCCTTACTTTCGTTTACGACTTTTGAACCCAACACTGAGGGAAAAAAGCGGACCGGTGATCGTGAAAACAAGGAGTTTCGAACCAGTTGTTGGGATGAAGTTTGCTCAATCAGGGAAAAGGGAGAAAACGGGACATTCCATTATTTGTTTATGAGATACGTTGAACTTTCAAACCCTGAACGATCATTTGGGAAAGGAATTGTGTTCGTATTCTTGGAATTTTTATTTCAAAATAATCAATACACTACTCAGAATATTGTATACCTACAAATGTTTATAATAAGCAAAATAGTGTATTTATTAGAAGTTTTTAGAATAATAATTGTTGTTTTTTTATGTTTTTTTCTAGGAGTAATATTTATAATTTTAAGTGTATTTATGTATATTGATTTATTTTTTGTGAGTTTTAGAGTGAACTATTTATGTATTTGGTTGTATAATTTTTAGAATAATCACTTATATTGACTATATTAGATTAATTTGTTTAAGGGTGGTTTTGGTTATTTCTTCAGTAGTTTTATTATATAGAATGCAGTATATAGCGGGGGATAATACCATTGATCGGTTGAAGTATTTAATTTTATTGTTTGTTTTATCTATGTGACTTATGATTTTGCGACCAAATATTTTGAGGCGAGATGGTTTAGGTTTACTGTCTTACTGTTTAGTTGTTTATTATTAAAGAGATATTTCTTAAAATTTTGGGATGCTGACTATTTTGTGTAATTAGGTGGGGAATATTGGTTTATTAATGTTCATTTATTTTGGCTCACTTGTTGGTTCTTGAAATTTGATGTATATATTTAATAGTTATATATTATTATTTATTTTAATGGCTCGGAGGAAATTGTACCGCAAAATTGACATTGACCTTGACCATCAGGGTCCTTGTTTTCATTGTAACGTGTATAACTAGAATGAGAAAAAGTGTCAAATAAACTATCCAATTCCAAAGAATGAACATCAAAACTGCTCCTTTTGACACTTTTTACGTTTTCATCTTCCCAGCAAGTGGAACACATTGCAACAAAACTAATTGGATATTGAATTTCGAAATGGAGATCAATTTTACGGCACATTTTCTCAACACATCTCCACCGATCCAGTGGTGTCGAATCACCTGTGTGAAACATTACACATAATTTTTTACAACCTGCACAAAAAGAGGAGTCATTCGATGAAGCAAGTCTCGCTCGCTCATCATTCCCCCAGCACCGTTAACAGCAATTCTGACACTGTTGCGCGAGAGTATCAGCTTGGAACTGTTCCCTGGGCCAACAAGTGCAAATTATACAGCCGCTTAACCCGTCAGGCCCAACGATTTTCGTCCATTGCGATTAATTAAAAAACTACAGACGAACATTATCCTATTGGCGTTGTTTCATTACGGAGCCACGGGCAACGGCTCACGGGAGTAGATTGCATCGCGGATGATTTACTAACTTTTTGCGCGGAGATAATGGGCCTCGGGACGAGGAAGAATACGCCGATAGCCAATTTCTTGGATAACCGATACACGATACACGCACCAGCAACGGGCACACAGAGTAATCTCGTTTTTATCGGGTCTCACAAAATCCTCCAATTAGCGCGCATAACATTACCGTAATTACAGTACCTACCCAGGTAACCGCGGCATCGATAGGGTTAATATGCCCTCGAAATACCGATGGCTCCTCCGTCTCTTCGACGTGATTACACTTTGTGCCTAACCGAAATCTGCGGACCGAAATGTACAATTAAAATATTGTACCAAGTGGAGTGAAAGTAAACGAACCACGTTTTTTTTTTATTTTTCTTACAGTAGACACTTCGCTATCTGAATTAATAAGAGAGGCACGATGGTTCGGATACTGGAACAGCCACTTCCGCGTTGTGATTATTCTATATTTCAGAAAGAATAGGTATACTATCATAGATGTTCCTATTTTCTAGCTTCTGAAGTATTTCTTATTTCGTCAAAACAGTTAATACAACATGCGTGTTTCCTCTTTGATAGTGTTATAGATATATACTGCTGGACAAAATTAAAGGATCACTGTAATTTCCCGAAAAATTTTGATTATTTTCAAATGGTAGCATCTCTGCGAAAAATGGTCGCAAAGAATATTTAAAAAAGCATTTGAACGCTTGAAGTTTCTAGTTTTTCAATCAAGGACTCAACTTTTTCTTCATCCATTATGATACTGTTTTATCAAGCTGGAGCGCAAAAAGCGACGTTGTCCGTGACTTTAGATGTATCTAAAGATTTAGAAGGTTTTATAGACTTTGAGCCTGTGCGATGGAACACTGCCAAGATCCGTGGTTCTTGGGGATTATAAATTTCAACTATATTAGTAAACTTGGGAAGAATACAACGCGCCTTGCCTGTAACAAGGTATACAAAGGCATCCCGGAGAAACTGGAAGCTGCAATCCGTATCATCCTGAAGCTTACGACACCAGCTTACGATGTAATAAGACTGCGATAACAAGACGTCACTGCACAGGGGATAGAAGATTGTAGTTGACAACACGGTTTCATAGTCATTCTTGTCTGGGTAGTGGGATGCTGGTCGGCTTAATCCTCGGGCTCTCGCGATACGCACGCAGGGGATGGAAAAGCTTTAAACCAATGCCTTTACCGCCGTCGACTTAATTAACAGAACTTTCTACAACTAAATCATGATAATCTGGACGCTTTGATGCCCCCTGTGTAAGTAAGCAATTGGGTAATTTGAGAATCAATGCTTAAACTTGATATTTCCTTCTTGATTTACTCTTTTAATTAAAACTTTTATCTATAAACTTGTAATACATGGTTTTTTTTTTATTAAAAATGTTTGTCCTTTATTGTATCAAATTATAAACGTTAAACTGTCGTAAAAAAAAATTATCCTGTACCAAAGTTCACCGTAGTCGAGTTTCGAACGAAGAGACATCGCTCTGAAATGACAGCGACGCGCGAAAGGTAACCCAGAATGAGGCGGATGACGAGCATAAAGCAAACAGCGAGCGTCGTCAGCGAAGAAAGTCCTCGCGATGTAATATCACCGGGACGTAAAGTTCCGCGCGGTGTAATTAACTCAACGAAGTTGCGTTTGCTGGATCACGGGTGGTAAGTTTCTAAGAGGCGGTTTACAACCGCCGGTGTCCACGTGCTTCGCCTCCGTGTGTCAGAGGGTGGAAGCAGCCCGCACATAAATTTCCCCCGAGTTAGAGTCGCAGATGCGAGTCGTCGTCGCGGCTTGGCCCGCGACCAAAGCTGATCGCATTACAAAGTAGCCTGGCTGCAGCCACGAGAGCACCTCCTCAAGGGTATCATTATTTTTCAAAAACTACCGTCATCAGAAGGCGACGTTTCAGCGCAGAATTTTGAAGGATCACCATCGACTTGATCCTCAAACGCTCAAACTCTTTTGTTGGTATCACAAGAATACTTACTTTAGGTACTTGTAGCCTAATTGGTTGTGATTGCAGTATTTCGTTGGAATTTGATTGAGTTTTGAAGGGAGTTATTGCTAGTATGAAAGAATTTTTAATTAAACAGAAGCTTAAAAGCTTATTTATGTAATTTCTGGATTGTATGCCATTTTCTATGTTATTCGAGATTCTTTTACACTTCGCATCGCGCCCCATAAAAGCAGGAGAAATTGAATTTATCATTGAATCATATTTCCTGAAGGGAAAGAAACAGAAAACACATCACGAAAGCATCTTTTCTGCTAGTCCCACTGGGGTCCTCGCGTGTACGAATCGAGAAAATAGCGGCGCGTTATTTATTGCCAACGACGCTGCCTAAAATATGATGTCGGCCATTCTTCCCCTCGGCCCTTTTCACTTAGCAAAACGCGCACTATCGACATGAATAATCACGAGGGCATAAGTATTCCCGAAAGTTCAATTTCCTGTCACGCCGTCCGCTGATTTATCGCTTGACGCCTGTACACGCGTGGATATTATTTACCGCCCTCTCGATATTCCTCCGCGCAACCCCCTCTTAGCGGGGGTGTGGAATTCCACGTTCGTGGAAACCTTCAGCGCCGTGAGAAATAACCACCGAACGCATTTGTTATTCATGAGCCCTTTCGAACGGATCCTCCTTTCATAATGCGGTGCATCCGAGCCTCTGTCAGAGCCATGGGTTTAACAGGACCATTTAAGAAGGGTGGTGTAAGAGCATCGATCCAGAAACCGATTGCGAAGGATCGAACTTTATTTCAAACTTTGTCGTTAAATCGTTTTTCATGACTTTTTAACTTGAAGCTGGAAGTATTCGAACTTCTTGATTTTTCTTCTTTCCTACCGATTAATGATGGTAATTAGGACCTAGGAGAGCACTTCTTAGACGGAACTGGGCTTAAAATGTAGGAGTCGACGATTATTGGTCACTTGTTGAGTATTAAATGCTGATGCGTAACCAGGTATGCCTCGGGTGCCATGAAATATTAAATTTTCTAGTTGTGTGATATTGTTAATTTTGCCTCTGGTTATAGGTACAGTAGTTTTGGAACAGAACAGTAGCTGCGAGGAAAGCGCAGTTGAAGTTGATACATTTTATCTTGTATCGTTCTTCGCCTAAATATAATTTCAAATCATAATCTCGTATAAGAATAATTTTTCTCTCGAGGACATTTCATATAACTACGATAATTCATTGCTACCTATCCCTGTACCTCAACACATAATTTCAAAATTTCGCACAGATATGCATACCTATGTACGTAAAAAATGATCCCACTTTGTACCTACAATTTCGGCGTTAGAAATACATTTGTCCTTACCTCGTAATCATCCTTCAAAGCACCCAAATCAGTATCCAATTCTCTCCGTCTCGAAACTCCTGAAACTACAATCCCCACCTCCTGAGCCGAATCCTTAATCACCAACTCCCAACTTCATCATCCTCGCGACGCGCCGACAGCCCCCGTCTTAACGCGACCAAACGAATCCCGAGGAACAAGACTACCAGCACCTTATCTCGCAAAAGAATCCCCAATCCGCCAAAGAATTCGGATCAATCGGTTGCGCGGCGTTAAAAGGCAAGCAGCAAACGAGGCATCGGTGCGTGGCTCAGGGGCACGGCAATAAATATCCAGAAATCAGGGGCGATGTTTCGGTAGGCAGAGTGTACAAGCCGTCGAAGAGGCAATCTTGCTGGTTCGGGGGCCGATGCCATCTTCCTCGCGTACACTCGCGGTTACGCGCGTCCGTCGGGGCAGCGGGCAAAGAGGGAAGAGAAAGCGGCCGCTGAAGAGAGGGCCACGAGGAGAGGCAACCCGGCCGCTCCTCGGCCTTTATCTAGTATCAAGAAGCGCCATCAACCGCCGCCAGGTAGGCCTTGCACGATCCCATCGCGGACGGCGCATTAAAAGCAAAAATAAAATTATTGGAAAGCGGCGGAATTCGGCGTCGACCGGCTGCCCGTTCGGTGGTTCCAGCCGGTAGATATAAACGGGCACGTTCATCAAGCCTCTTGGCTGCCTCCGCTTCTTCTCTCGCTTGCTTGTCTTCTTACCCGCGGATTGCCAGCTTCCGATAGCATTATGTTCTCCCTCGACGCTTTTCTCTCCTCCCCGGGTTCTTACTCGTAGCCTCTGTAACTCCAGCAAGCCTAGTCCGAAGGACGTTGTTAGGGTCTAGGAAAGCACTCGCGTTTTAACTAGCAATAAGTGGCACACTTCATTTCAAATATGAGACACGCTTTTACACTTCGGAGCTAGACGCGAGATGGGTCGAGTAAGAGAATGATGAAGTCGTAACGCCGAAAGTCGTGGTCTAAGTGTCTTGTGGGGTTCGTCAGGCTCTTACTTGTATACCCGAATGGTGGTCCCGTGTGCAGTAGGAATATCTAAAAGTAATGGTCCTCTGTGCACGAAAAGTCTTCTAGAAATGTTGGATCTGGTGGGTCCGGATATACTTATCCTTAATATTGTTATAGTTTTCTTAGGTTGACCAGGGCATAAGCTTAGCCGAGGAAGGACCAGTTTTTGATGTAACGCCGGTTTCACCGGCACATCCTTGTTGGTACGCGTGAGGATCCTATGCATAAGTAGTGGGCTTCCCAACGGAGGATCCATCTTGGTTAATGGCGATTGGGGTGTTTTCGAAGAAGACACTTTCAGCGATTGGCGACTTCAGACTTTGTTCCATCCTCGAAACTTCAACTTCTATGAACAAAACTCCACAACGAAGAGCATCAATGGTGTCAACTTGCCTAAAGCAGTGCGCTAAAAAAAGAACACTTGGGTGTGCCAACGAAGAATGTCTCTATTCCTGGGATCAACGCTCAGCGTACCAACGAATCGATCAGCTTTATCACCGAATTCCTGCGTCGAGAGGGGTGCTGCCAACGGGGAATACCGATTCGCCTCCGCGCCCGTATCCCGACGCCTGTTAGGGAACGTCGCCTGCAACCCTTATCAGAATTCCTTGCTCTGATCGGCAGGCATCGCCATTCCGCTTGCTGCCCTCTCCCCCCGCGACCCGAAAGATTTCGAGGAAGCGCGAGTTGCGAGGAAGGTGCGCGACGAGTCGATTAGCTCGCCAGCCTTTCAGCAATGCGGTTTTATCTGCGTAATGATATCTCCAGGGTGTAGAGCGAGATCCGTGGCGGAGAGGGGCATCTTTCGGTCGCTGAATCTCTCGACGCGGATTACGGCGACGTCGGTAGGTGAGACCTCGGGCTGTTCTTACAACGGGTGCCCCTCCGCATTCTCGTCGCGAGTAAATAATTCCCAGCGCCACGGAGAAAACGTGGCTCCATTATGGTAAACCAGCGCTAAGGGGGCATGCACAACACTCGGGAGCTGCCTCCGCTAGAGGAGCTTTCCGCGGACTCGATCGTACCCTCAGGGAGAGGGGGGACTAAACTTGCTCGTCACCGCCGAGATTGGATTCCTTTCCCTCGACCTCTTCTTCTTCGTTTCCGTGATCGTTTAACTATTTGACGATTAACGGTTTTATGCGATACTGATGCATGATCTACCTGTTTGTGTGTAGGTTTGTTAGTTCACCTAATGGCTGGGCTGGACGCGATGATTTGGTTTAATTATTTTAGGGGCTGGATTCATCTTTGATTTTCAGGAAGATATATACCTTTTTTGTTGTTATATGATTTATTGAATTCTTCACTGGCATCGGCGCGAAAACACGCCGAGGCGATGTTTTAAAAGTATAGAAAGTATTAATGTATATTCTACAGTATGATCTTTTGTTTTGAGAGCTTAGGCTTGTTTTTACAGAGCAGGGTGATTATTTGGGTTATTCGAGAACACTACTTAGCTACTATAGGACTTTGATAGTGTATTATTGTTAGTGCTTCGTTCGTTGTTAGTCGAAGATTAGATACTTAGTAAGCTCTGTGTCATCGTTTTCTACCGAAAAGAGCTAATTAGTGTGTAATTATATATGTTGTGTAAAGAATTTGATTGAGAAAGATTGAACTGTTCTTCTGTTTTTAAATCACAATTCTCTACTTCCATTTTCTTTTTCCTGTTTTAAAGAAATCTGGTATTTGAAATTGCTCGTTGTATGAAAGGTATGGATTCGTAGATTATAACTATTCCCTGCAGAGTTTGCGAGTAGCATAAAAGGAAAGACCCTTCTTCCTCAAAGAATTAAAAGTAAGTACTACAGAAAGCCTGAGGTGTACTCTCTTTACGAAACATCCACAGAATTATTGGTTGTGAGGCACAAAGCAAATACCTTTCAAGTTGCAAAGTGTTCAAGAAACATAAGGGTGAAAGGTTTCGTACGGAACTCGCGAAATTGTGGCAAGGCCTACTTTTCGATATTAAAATTAATCTATGGTAGTTAATAGTGATAGATCGAATTACAAACCTCAATCGAACAATTAGTGTCAGACTTTTCATACGTCGAGTTAATATATAATAATTAATTTGAGGGGATACTCGATTACTTTTGTAAATCATTCAGTTCTATCGTATGCCAATCAAAGAGAATAATATATGGTAATTAAGTACGTAGCGAAAGTTCCATTAAAAATTATAATTAGGTAATTAATGTAACGTCGACTTTTGATGGCTCAGGAATTTAAATATTTTATAATTATGAGATAATTTATTGCTATAAGTATATAATCTTTCTGTGTTACAATTTGTGTTATAATATAATGACTCAATTCTTTTTATCTCAATTATTTCACCATACAAGACATAACCAAATAGTATTCTGTTTCATGTGGGCCATCAGACAGACAAATGATTCTAAAGAAATACTCCATTCAACTTACACATTATTCAATATCCTCACAGTCCACTTGAGACCTAAAAATTCAAGTCCATTTAAACGACAGTCTCGGTTCTCCACAACCCAAGATCTTCACACAATCCCCTAAAGCAGAAAAGCCTCGCGAACAAACAACTACACCCATTAAATCAACAAAGCTATCAATCTTAAGATCTCTAAAACCAATAAATCACCATTAAATTGGTACGATAGAGTCATCAAGCCAGTGAACAGTGGGCTACCTAATAGTGTCTAACACTCTTTCAAACCGTGTAACACAATTTCTGCTACACGCGTAAACGACGTAGCTGTCGCGCGAGCTTTGCCTGGGTCTATTTTTATTCCTAGGACGACGATAATCCTGTAAGTTTTTCAGGGAACGCTCTTAAGGTGTGTGTAACCCCTTAAGGCATCCTCGTTCGGCCCCGGTTATCTCGTCCCGGTAGACGATAGTGGGTCTCGCGGCAAGGGAGGTGGGGGCAAGAAAAGGGAGGACGACGAGTCCTTTTAAGAAGGATCTTAACTTTGGAGAACTGAAAGGGTCATCGTCAGATAGTGGTTGTTGGTCTTTGTCACCTGAAGGCTTCGTGATCGTGCTCGAATAGCATGGTACTCCCGCGATAATATTATTTCGTAGCGGGATTCATCGTTGTCAACAAAGTGGAATCTCTGGTCGTCTCGCAATGCTCGTCGCGTTATCGTGTCGACGACATGTATGCGCTGGATCCTTGTAATTAGTCCTGTAATCAGCGTATTTCTCAACGTCGCTGATAAGTTTCACGAGAGGCCGTGGGCATTTTAATACTCTCGTATTTCGTGGCCCGTGCCCCATTTGCCTCAAGAAATTTGCGACCGTTCTCCACGGCTCGGCTCGCCGGCTGAGAAACTTCGGTTTTCCTTGTGTTCCGATCGGACGATCGATGGGGTGCTTGAGGGACATCCGAAGGGAGGCTGAGGTTAATGTTCCTTCTGCACGTGATCTTAATTCTTTTGCTTTTACTTAATGGGGCCATCACTGCTGATTTTACAAAGATTCATACGGATGGACGTTGTATAACGTCGAGCCGTAGCTCGAGAGAGGACCACATAATGCACTGTGAGAAATCGAAGTCACTTGTAATGTTTTAAATGTAAAGCAATTTTTGAGGTGGTACTGAAACGAATTTATTGATTCGATACTACTCAGACTAATTAAGGTGTGAAATGTAGTTTAATTCCTTCATCTCGGTTCTTTTCTGAATAAAATTTTTATTCTTTAGGCTGCTGAGATTATTTAAAACGATTGCACTATACATGACGAGTTATTAGTTCCTACAACTTATCGTTATAAATTTTTTTTTATTTTTCACAGCACAATCAATGTTTGAGAAGAAATTTTAAGTTCACCACGACTTTTTCAAACGGAACATGATGTCATTCAATAATTTACAATATTATTAACTTTAAATTTGAATGGAATATTCATATCAAAAATATTTGTAGAACATTTTGAATTCCGCAATCTTGATATAGATTGGCATAATCTTGATAACGCTAGTTCTAATATTATAAGGTATCTTATCACGACACTTGTACAAAGTGATAGCCATTCAAGGTACATTCGCATAAGAAAATAAATACATAAGTATGCTGTGAGTGTGTCTCGTATAATTACGTGACCAGCGAAGAAATAAAACTTTAGCAATTATAAGACTTATAAAAATTAATTTCCCACTATATCTATAGCGCTATATCTATACATATATTTATAATTTGTAGAAGTGCTTTATTACAATAAAAAGAAAGGAGCTGTTTAAAGCAACAGGATTCGTTAGTTTTTGTTTACATTTTCACATGTTAATACAAATGTTTGAAACTGATCCTGCCGGACGATTCCCCCTCTCTTAATTCTCTCTTTGTTGTATCTTGCCATTTTTTCCCACTTTCCTCCTCAGATATAGTTCACAACCTGCCCCTTTTACTAACACTTCAACAATCACTATCCTCCAAATTCCAGCATACATTTCCTTTCAGGAACTAATCAAACATCAACATATAAAAAATAAATAAAGAAAAGTCACAAAATCTATTAATCCCCGTACACAGTTGCAGGATATTCAATGGAATCGATGACCGATTCCGAACGTTCAACAGAATTGGAGGAAGAAATACGTTATTGCGGCGATCGCTGCCACGTTTAATTTCGTTTAACGCGACTCAAAATTCAATTTATCATTGTTCCAATTGAAAACGGAGGGAATTACAGAAACAGGTTCCCAGTTTCCATTCCCCGGGACGTTTGAAAAGGCCTCGGTCCTGTTCTTTTTGCGCGGCTACCCTTCCAGGACGAGATTAATATTTTAGCTTGCAGAGTATCGGCCACGGCAACGGGTTATGTCTCATTTCCAATAAATCGACCCTGTTATATCGAACAGCCCGCGGCAATGCCGCCGGCTGCACAGGGAGAATATACAGCGGAAAATACGATCGGGTAAGTTCACGTTGAAAAACTCGAGATTACAGCAAGGAAGTTCTTTAACAGAAATTCCGCCGTTACGAACGAACTTCAAAGGGACTCGGCTCTTTCTCTTACCCGCTCTCTTTCTCCCGCTTTGCAAGCGCGGAGACTTTGTTAACGTAGAAAACTTTCGGTATTATTTACCTAGAGTCGTTCAATTTAGAAATACAAATTTGCAGAGACCGCGCCGTTCTAATTGAGCCGAGTCCCTCGCGAATAACACTCGAGCTTTCCGCTAATTTCGCTCTATTTTTCTATTTCTCGTGGAACAGAAACCGTTGCAGATGGCTGCGATAGTCTTGAAAGGAGGGCCGCTGAAGGGTTGAACTGCGCGAGGCAAAATGAATTATGAAGTCGAAATTGAAATGGATAATAGTTGCTTGCGATCTCCTCAGGAATTTTTCAAATTCTGATTGCGTTATCTTTAGCCACTGAGTGTAATATCTTATTGAATATCTTACATCCTATTTTAATATTCTAAGTAGATAACCGCAACTGAAATTTCCACCGATTCTCGTCGAAATCCTTTCTAAGCAAATCTATCGAAACTATTAAAACAGATATTTCCTCGAAAGTAAAATCCTTATTAAAATACCGTAGAAGCCTTCTTTCGCAATATTGCGACGAGTATAATTCATCGACTGCCAGCATTAATTACATCGTTTATCACTCTCGTTAAGTAGCAGTCGATGTGCACGCGCGGTGATGAACGGACCCTTTCTCTCCTCGAAAAATCAATCTGCACGTACGTCGGAAGGAATTAATCTTCTTCATGCCCAGCGTCCATACAAAACGCACAATATCCGCGCCATGATATATATTTCACCATTAAACGTGCATTCGACCAGATTTTTTCCATTCATCCGCCGTATCGCCAATTCATAAGTCAAAAAGCTCCTCGCCATTGCCAGTGCCCGGCCCCATAAATTACCCCAACACATTATCCTCTCGTTAATGAGCCGACAATTTCGTGCTTTAACGAGACTTCATGAGTTAATACTCTCATACATCACGCGTCAACCGAAGATGCCTACGAAGCACCTCTTTAAAATCAGCCATGCAAAATCCTTTTCGTTCACGAGTCGCAAAAATCGTGGAGAAATATCGGCAGGCACGTCACTCTATGCCGCTACCATGGCCCGCGTACTGTGTCTTGCGAAAATATAATGAGGGTACTTTTTCTGAAGAATCCTCTTGAAGAGATTGAAGTTGTAGGAAATGAGTGATGTGTGTGAAAGGTAAGACGGAAAGAAGAAAAAGGAAGTTGCGCTTCGTCGCAGGCCTTGGTGGTGAACTCATCGGTAAGGCGTATTTAGCAGGCCCTGTCTTAGACACTTGGATTTTAGGAGTAGGATGAAACGGGTATATATAGGAAGCAGTGGATGAGAGAGAACTTGCGAGAGAACGGAGCGGTCGCGCGGCCCTTTGGTGGGGTTGACGGAGGTATCGCTACAAAGTTATTCGGTCACATCCTGCACACCCCTGGGGCCTTAAGTGATGACTCAAGGGGCCTATCAACTTAGCTCTCTGCTAGAAGTTCGTTACAAAGTACCAAATATGTTCTTCGTCACCTACCATAGGGTTGAACTCAATTGTTCACATGCTGGCACACGTCAGAAACTTAACCTCTCAGGACGCATTCTTTTTCTAGAACAGCATTTAAATCCGGGACGAGTTGCACTGGTCGAATCAGTGAACCAACCCTCCTTGGAGGGTTAAACACTGCTCGGCCTCGGTAACTTAGCAGGCATGTGTGATGCCGAGGTTACCGCCACTTTCAGTCGACAACTGCTAATAGCACGAAACTGAAGAAAATATATGAGAAGTGCTCAGTACGTCTCTGTTTTGGATGTTAAATAGACCTTGGATCGGAGCCCTGTAACCATCCTACTTCCAAATGGTAACAACGTCCCGTCACAACATCTCCGTTGACATCATCATCCTCAGAAATCGGAGCCACTATACGAGCACGGCTGCGTAGCTGTAATCGAGGAAGTACAGGGGCGAAAATACGGTTTGGCGGCGGGGAAGCCTGAGAATTTCAGCGAACGCAAGCAGAAAGTTCGCGAGATACGAGGACAGGCCAGGTGCTGTGGCGGTGTTGGCGCTTTCTGATTTGGTCCCGCAAGAACGCTAATGGTCTGACGCGTGACCGGCTCAGGTGGCCGTGCTGGCTGCCGTGGAACAGCTTCGTTCCACCGTAACTCGCATTTACATACCGGTACCCACACGGCACATGAATAAATATGTCGGGGCCCGAGTGACTTAAGCAGTCTAAACATCGGGCTGCTCAGGAAACACCGCGGCTACACTCGCGGCCGCAGCCACCCATACGCCGGGAATCCGGATCCCTCGTCGCTAGGCCGCGCCGAACTGCATTCACCTCCTGCGACGATCCCTGTTGCGCGAGTTCTCGTAAACTTTCAGACGGGATTGGGTCTTCCGGCAACGATACCGTATTACTGTGCCTTGCACAAATATAATGGCTGAACTGGGGCCCATTCTAGTGGCGCGTGAAGTGGTATGCCTGAGGGTGCAGGACCATTAAATGTGTTCTTTGTCATCTTTCAGGGGACTTTGATCGTTTGAACACATTTCTGGAAAGTGTGGTGAATATGTCACTGGGTTTTTGAGTAGAGGGAAGGCTAATGGACTGTAGACACTTTAGCTCTGTTGCTTTTAGGATAGCAGTATACCTATTCATCAGACAATAGTAAGATTGGTTTAATATTTGGTTTTATACGATCATTTTACTTATTGTCACTTGACACTTGATGTATTTGTGAATTTATTTTTGTTGTATTCCCTCTTTTGTGACTTTTTAGGAACTCCTTTAAACCTGGTACATTTCACTTGTGCTGGACTTAGCAATTAATTGAATGTACTGCATTGTTTTGTTCCATGCTTCCTTCACGCGGTGTTAAAAAAAGTAAAAAGTGCCTGCTTGAGTAAAAAGTGTCTAATTACCATGAATTGAAAAATCAACCCTGTTGGTAACCCAAGTGATATGCTTAGTGAAAAAATCAGGAATCCATTAATGAATATGATCGTAACATTGTTATCTTTTAGACGAATTTTGATAGATACTTTCAAATTTACCAAGTATGTAGTACCTATTCCTTCGCCACCTAAGACAGCCCACTAAATTATTTCAAGTTTTTCCTTAAAAAAAAAATAGTTCAGTCTACTGTTGGCTTCAGTATTTACTGTTAGAATGATTTCCATCATAGGCAATCCGCTCACACAATTCACGCAACAACGAAAGCGATGTTACCTCGCACAATGTTACCCGTGAGGACCCTGAAGAATCCCCTGCTCGAATCGGCAGTGACGGTATAAACGATCCCGCTCCTATCTCCGCACACGAACCACCATCGACTCCTTCAATCCGCATTAACGATAACGAAACGAGGCTGTAAGTCACGGGAAAAGTAGACAGTTTACAGGTAATTGAAAGCTATTAGGGGTACGTTTATAAGCGTATTATCACCCGCCGCATAGCGTTATGGCCTACGAACGTAACACGAGGGGAACCGGTTTCATGGAATATATTACGGCAGTGCCGCCTGCCGTATCGATTGTAAATCTCGACGGATACCAGCACCGTATCCGGTCTATCGAACAAGTTCATCCCATAGTGCTAACGGTGAACGTCTAAGGAACAACTTGCCACGGACCGTTAAAATTCATACGACGTCGCGGTGCACGCGCAATTAGCTCGTAAACCGCGACTACCATTGAGGAAGCAATGCAATTTAGAATTTCGAAACAATCGACTTTTTTCCTGTTTCTCATAGATCAGAATTTGAAAAATATGTTCTTAAAGGATTTCATTAAAATTCACGAAATAAATATTATACTATTGTAGCATCGGTTGGTTTTAATTTTAATCCTCCTGTCGATAGATCCCCATCCAATTAAATTTTCTCACGATTCTCTAGATTCAAATCTAATTTCGAATATTCAGTACACTATGTAGCTTCATATTTCCTTGCAATAATACTTCCAGCATCTTCGTGTCGTATCCAAACTTGACATTTTTAAAAACAATTTTTAGCTTGTGTACACAAATTCGTATAACTTTCACATAATATTTAATAAAAGCTAATAGTAAAATTATGTAATACTCATGTTTTAATATTCATTGAGTGTTACACATAGAAGCTTGATACTAAGGAACAGCCTGAAAGCTACTGCTTCGAAACGCGCAACTGTTTAACTGTTATGATGAAATATTCCTAAAGTTTGCGAACACGCAGCTGCAGGATGTTAAATGGGAATCAACTGCGAACCACTAATTGCTGTTTGACTGGTCAAGTTTTAGGCAGGGTTTGGCTGAAATCTGGAGAGCTGCTGGCACCATTGCTCCCCAGATCATTGAGTAGCCCTAATTCTCATGGCCTCTGAACTGGGGAATCGAAGCTAGGATTATTGCTGAAGTCTTGAGGTTTAGTGCCCCACAATCTTGACCATAGATGCTAGAACTTGTGAGGGATTATGCTAAGTAGGTATCGCGCTATTGGAGATTCAGTTTGTCAGCCTTCCTTGGCTTGATGCGCTCATGGGATAGGCTGTGATGGAGCATTTTTGAATTGGCTCAATTGCTTCGAAAGCTTCAGACTAGTGTTGTCAAATGAATTCACAAGCCTTTCGAGTTTTCAAGATTCTGAGAGTTCTTTTAACCAGTGTCCTTATAAAAAGATACTATTTTATTTCTTCCAGCAAGAGAAGACATTTATTCCAGAAATTACTTAGCCAAATACAATTCGCCATTCCAAATAAGTTGTATAAAACATTCTCCCACAACTATATTTATTGGTCACAGAAATAATCACCACTCGTTTTGTAGGACACCGTATCATGTACTTATATATATAGTCATAACTTCTATTTATACAGTTCCTCTAAAAATATCTTAATAGTACATTAAACATCACATTCTAAACATCAGGGTTTCATCACATTCTAAATATCCTTTTCTCTCTAAAGCCCTATTAGCGACAGAATAATCATCGCTGCAATACAAGTTCAGAGGAACTCCTGCACAACACGATAGAGATTAAAACAATGCCAACTTGGTTCCAAGGATCCCAGCGAAAACAAAGGAGCAGAATGGAACATTCTGCGAGTCAGTCGCGCGGAATAAGGAATAAAACGGTCGAGTTACGAGCTGTAACAGGATTTCAGAGGGAGTCGTCAACGCAGCTGCCTGATTTCGGGGGACAGGTGGTTGTATTTTCCAAGGCAGCCATCGGCTTTGCACGGATAAACGGATTTCCTGCGTCAACGAGTTCAACGCGATGCATGTTGATCAAGTTAACTCCATGCCATTCGTAACTGTTCAGCAAGGTATAAACCGGTTAAGTGAAACGTGGATAAAGTGACGTCGCCGAACAAGGCGAGAAACGAAACAGTCGTGGGAGAGGATGCAGCCATCGTCCATTTCTGGTTTGATATTCGATATAGGAGCACGTTCGATATTGCTCTTTGATAGTTGATACTCCATTGGGAAGCGCACCAGGTTCGAGCCACCGGTTGGGTCAAAATTTTGTAGTAAACACACAGGGTGCAGTACTAAAAGATTCACGAGAAATTCGGGTTTAGAGTTTTCCCTTCTTCGCAAAATCGTAATAAGTCAGAGTGACATCTCCACTGTAATCTATACACTGTATAGTAATTCCAGGCCAATGTAGGGGCATTTATTAATTTTGTATTATTTCAGTAGTTAGGTATCTTAATCGGTGTTAAAACGATCTGGAAAAGGCAAAACTATAAACTTGATTTTCTCAAGAAATTTTAAGTAACTAGTCTTGTGCATTTAACGAATTATGGTACATGGTATGAATTGGCCATGCGCAAGATTTTAGTCCAATTGATGATCCACAAGTTGTACACTCCCCTTGTCAGAGGTATCATGGATGTAACTGTAACAATTTCTTCAAGAATAATCACAAACTAAAAATTAACAGGTTCGTTATCAGTGTGGATTCAAGACACTCTCACATCTACTACATCACAGTTTCAGTAGTCTTATTTGATTCAGTATAGGTTTCTAATTAAGTCTACCCAGAACCTTATTAGGTATTTCTATTGAAACATCAAGTTACTATGCTCAGTGTCTCCTAAACTATCTGATTTAGGAAAGCAAGATTATTTATCGATGTCACGCACGTGTAACATTGGTCTGTTCGCGATCATACTTTCAAACCTTCCATAGAACCTCTGTTCCTCTAGAAATTAAAAACTTTCAAAGTTCAAGGTGCTAATGCCATGACAACTAAACTGTAAAACCCACATTCAGAATAAAATACAGCCATTCCGCCAATTAAATACATACAAGTACGCCATCACCCTATTGACCGTAATCCCACCCAGAAGCAACACCTCCCACCTTCGGTCGCCAAATCAACCCACTCTCCCCGAACGAACCTAATCCCATGTTCGCCACCTCGGAAGTGGTGCTCGAAGGAGTTTTTACAAAGCTCAAAGGGAATCGGACCGAATGATGTTCCGCTGGAAAAGTTATATACACCGACAGTCGAGCCCTTAAGGACGAGGGGCGAAAGTCATTTCCCTCGGCGAGCTGTGATCGCTCGAACGCAACACTTGCCAGCTCGTTGACCAAAAGTGCACTCGAGGCTCGTCTCGCGCCTCGACGAAATCATTTCAGTCAGTCAACGGGCACCGAGGTGCGGAGCCAATGCAAACACCTCACGGGACCGCGGGCAAGACAAACAGCTAGCCCAGAGAGCCTCGTCCAAGTTGCCAACTCACTTGCTTATACGCGAGCCTCTTCATCCTTTTGCCACCGTGCTCCGTCGCTGCACCGATCCTGCACAGTGCACACCCTCTCCCGCTGCCAAGCACGTCAATCCTTTCTCGGCCCAATGGCGGACCCAGTCAGCTGCCAAGCCTCGTTTCACCCCGCGATCGATGTTTATCCATCGAACGCAGGGCCCCGACGCGTGAACCAAAGTGGGGGGGACTGTTTTCAGTAGATGTCGTGTAATTGTGACGCGGGGTCCGCCGCTGTTTCGTTTTCTTAACGGCGAGCTGGTGATTGGATTTCTTTTTCAACCGGATCCTTCGGCCGCGGGCCTGTTTTGCTACTGAATTTTTGACAGGCTTCGAGAAACGTATGCCATAGAGGCGATGTAGCAACTTCGGCTGGTTGATCTGTCGTTTTTCACGGCTTTCGTTCGCGCACCTTGTCTGTGGATGCCTGTACCGTGTCAGGTTCATTTACCAGTGCGCAGGAGATTGAATTTTGTTGAGCCCTGAATAGATGCACGCTGTGTTTGTTGATTTCGCTGTGTGGGTTTTCAAAGTTCCGTTTACATTGTGGCTGGGACATGGGACACCACCCAACTATTATACGCCGATTTTGACAAGGTTCGCGTAGATTATTTTGCGTATTGTTTTTAATCGACAAACTTTTATATTTAGGAGGTGAAACCAACCCTCAAACTTGTGGGTGAAAAGCACGTTTGCCTCAATATCTCGTAAACTATGCACAATAGAAGAAAATCTTTTAGACGAAAATGATGAACTTTTTATAACAAATTTAGCCACGTGATCAGATTCGTAATACGTTAATTTGTTTAAACCATATACTGAAAAGTAGTAGTTTTTCACCGAATCCAATTACGTGGCTGAAATTATTATGAAAAATACATCATTTTTGTTTAAAAGATTTTTCTCTGTCGTGCATAGCCTCTGAGATATTGGGGCAAGCGAGTTTTTCACCTCAAACTTTGAGCGCTCACCCCCAAATATGTTTGCTGATAAAAAAAAGTATGTTTCAAATATTTTTTCGAGAACTATAAGATTATATACAAGTACGTAAACTTCGACAAAATCGGCTTGTAACAGTTGGACGATGTCCCTTGCGAGAACTCTTTCACGCTTCAGTTTACTCTTGCAGTTCTTACCAAATTCCTAAACAATGGTTACTAAAGGTTGTAGCAAAAGGTTGAATGGTGCTGGTTTTGTTTACCTATCGTTTTCACCAACCGTTGCAATCGATAGATGCAGTCTAAATACACTTTTTTTACTCGTGAAAAAGTTGGCTCTAGATGAGATCGGGATCCTGTAGATCTGGCGTGGCCGCTGCTGTTTGCTCCACTCATCGACGAGCGGGAGATTGGAATTTTTTTCTAATTATTAGCGCATCGAGCTGCCAGATCGTTCGGCTGTGGTCTATTTCGTTCTTGTTTTTTTCGCGGGAATCGAGAAATATTTATGCTGTGAGGATCGTGGTCCGAAGCTAGAAACTTTTACTTGTTTCTATCGGTTCGTCATTTTCCATCTGAATTGCGGTCGGTGTAAAAGTTCTTCGTCCAAGTTTACTTATCGGTGCACCGCGGATTGGACTATGTTTACCCCTGATTTTCATTTGCGTGGGGATGACAGACAATTTAGATGGCGATGCAGTTTCTTCCTCCACTGTGTTTCCGTGAAATAACAATGAAGTGATTTTGGTACATAAATTGAACTTTGATGTTTAAGTTTTAATAAGCGTATTTGTTAAATTGTGGCTCATTGGGAATTCGATGGATTCAAAGCGTCTACAAGTATTTATCGTTGAGCGTAATTCACAAGTTTCTAACGCGATGGAAGTTTTCAACATTTATCAGGTATTTTGAATATTGCAGAGTTCAATGGTAAGCTAAAATATCGGTTCAGAAATCCATTTTCGACCTTTCAATTTTATGGAGACAAATTGAATATTAGAAAAGGGGTTGTGCATTTTGCTGACATATGCCAATTTCATTCTGACTGACTGAAGGTATAAGAAGTTCAGTGGATAATATTGATTAATAAGTATGATCAATTCGAATTTAGTTGAGCTTTCGTGAAATGCGTCTAAATAGTCAGTTGCAATATAACTAATTTGAGAAAGGGTACAGTTACAACAGACTGCTTGGTTGGAAGTGCAAAGTTTGATTCTGTTTGCGTTTGCCGTGGCTGTGGATGCAACTGTTCGGTTTCACAACTGGAATGTAAACGACTGGTTTGAATTGCAAATTGCAAATAATTCTAAGAGATGGATATACCTACTACTGGAATGCAGAATATGAGCTGAGATATTTGTAGAAGGTCTTCGTTTTGAAACAGATAGTTGTCACAGTAATTTGACAAGGAAAATGGTTTATAGAAATGTCACACGAAGCTGAACTCCAAGAAAGAACATGTCAAGCTTAAAAATTTGTGTCTTCAATTTTCATATTACAGGCTAATAGAAAATAATACATACGTAAAAGTTTTCAATAGTATTGCTTGACATTCCGTTTTAACAAATTTGAAATAATGCAAGATTACATTATGGGTACGAGCAAAAACAAGAGAACGTTCCATAAATACTCCCTTCATTTACACAGATATTTGTAAATAAATGTATCATCGTTACGTGCATAAGCTTCCAGATTCTACTTTTGTTTGTATAATACAGTTCATTAACAGCCACACATCGTTGCAACAAGTATATAATGAATGAAATACATACTAAAATATTGATATTTCGTAATATCATTTATAGCAGCTTGGGAATCTGTGCACGTCGCAGTATCAACAAGCATAAACTAAATAATCAGTGGTTACTAATTCACAAGACATTAACACTGAATCAGGTACATAATTGAGGGCCTTATGCGTACATATACATGCTTTTTATTTAATACCTCTAGAAAAGCTACCTACTCCTTCAAATTTATAATCATTGAAACGATATCATTGAATCCACTCTATACGAAAACTTCAATATTAAAACTAGTGTAGGAAAGATTTCTGTGCTTTTGATTTTACATCCGATAAAGTTTATTCAAACTGAGATATCTTACCGCTCTGTAAGTCACTTACAGCGTTGATATTCACTTGTTTAAAATAACGCGTTACTTGTTTATTTTTTTGCAAATAATTTAATATTTGCAAATGTCCACGCAAAGAAAGTACTACCTGGAGGGATATAAAGAGTGTGCTATATTAAGAACTACTGAGACCAGGTGAAACAGTAGCCGAGAAGCGATATCAACATCAGTTAATCGATTTAAGTGATGAATAAGGAAAAAGACACCATTTACTGATCAGGAAAGTCGCAAAGTCTCGTTGCTGCACGACACACCCAACCGAAGTACTCTTTAGTCAGGGCTGGGAAATTTTTCCGCACGCGGCACGCTCGCCAGACTTAGCTTCAAGTGATCACCACTTGTTTAGGTCATCCCAACATTACCTTGTCGATACACACGTCAACGTAGTTGACAATTCCAAAAACGTATCGATGATTTTATCGCATCACAGCCACCAAGTTTCTACCGCAATTGAGCCCGCATGCTGCCCGAAAAATGGAGGAAAGTCATTGATAACAAAGCAGAATATTTCAATGACTGAGGTCATTTCAATTTTTTTTTCTTTTTTTTTTTTAAATAAAGACCTGAGATACACCTGAGGAGCCGTCGATTTTCGCCATCAAGATGAAGCAGAAATTCCATCATTTCTGCGTGCACGGTATTATTCGAAGCGTCTGAGAAGCACGTAGCCAGCGCTGAAGTAGACGCAACAATAGCAGCGAGCTCCCTCGAAACAGTTCCCTTGAACTCGCGGCAGGTAGACTGCTACGGCATGAAGTCGACTCTCTTCACGAGAGTGGGATCTCAAGAAAGCCCCGATGTGTTCGCAACAGGAAAGAAGGACTCGTGTTTATAGAAGTGAATGGAAGTCGGGGCCCCGAGCACCTAGCGGCGTACGAGGATTGAGCAAACAACAGGGGAATCTCGAGCTCGAAGACGGCTTCGCTCATCATCATTAACACCGCATAATACGCTCGCGAAACAACCGTGTCGCCTTCTTTTTTGTCAGCTCACTTGCGCGCCTGCGTGCTTTCCCGCCTTCTTTTCTGTGGGGGGGTCTCGCCACCAGCTGCAGAAACAATGTGTGCCCTCTCGCTCTTGACACGATTCTGAAGAAGGCGAACACTCGAGTGTCACGGATCGCTTTCCAAGAATTCTTCCTTTTTTTAAGTGGCGACAATTCTTCTGCTTCGCGTCATGTACTAACGATTGCTACTCGCTTGAATATTTGCCGCGAGGCTGATGGTATTCTAGCCTTAGGGGGTCGCGAGTTTGAAAGCTGAATTGGGGACTTGATATTTCCATCTCCTTTTGTCTGTTTTCAATTAACACCGATGTCGTTCGCGTGAAAACACTTCCTTGTAGCTTCAGAATTCATCAATAGTTTGGATTTAAAGAATTTCTAAAAAATGGTAAGTCCTATCGAAATTTTGTTCAAATAATATTAAAAGAGCATTCAGTTTCCTACAATTACAGTATATATAATTTTTTCAAGGTTCCAACTATTTTTTAGATAATAGCGTTTGAATATAGAGAGGTTCGCACTACGCGCATATAGACAATACGTCACGCCGTACAGGTGGGAAGCGCGAAGTGAGGACCTCTCCATATTCAAACCCCATTATCTAAAAAATGGTTGGAAGCACGGAAAACTTATATATACAGTAATTGTAGAAAATTGAATACTCTTTTAATATTATTTGAACAAAATTTCGATACGGCTTACCATTTTTGAGAAATTCTTCAAATTCAAACCATTGAGGAATTCTAAACTTTAAAGCCTGGTCGGCACACTTTCCTGTTGTCCGATTGCAAAAATCTTTTATAGGGATTTTTTTTTTATGAAATGGAACTATATTAAAGGGTGAAAGCAAACGAAATGGGAAGTTGAATATAAGGGCCACCTTAATGTGGTATGTACTCTGATTTGAAATTAAACCGCAATAACACGAAATTCGGTAGAAAACTGAAAACCCTTTCAACATCACATTATTCTCGACGCGACGCAAGGAAATTAATCTCCAAAGTATAAGGGTAATATCGTATATGGACAAGTGTCTCATTCCAAGTTCACTTAGAATTTTATTCATATCGCACCATTACTATACTTTTAAATCACTACACAATTATTACAGTCATCGATCACGAAACAAAATCTCTTCTATATACCATTATCACATGAAATTCTCTCCAGATTTGCAATATATCACGCTGCAAGTGTCTCATAACTATATCCAACCATCCACCTTCGCCACCACCCTCATCCCCCTCGCAGAAGTTACACTTTTACATCGCGGGGTACTCGATCTTTATTTACTCCGCAGTCGAAGATTCTCTATGTACAGAGGCGGCTGCAGGAAACGTCCTTAAGTTAAATATTATGTTTGCCGACGGAAGGCGTCTCGAGCGAGGACGTACGGGAGGGTATATACGTGCCGATTCTGCAGCGGCAATATCGAATCTGCTTTCGAGGCGTCTCACAGTAAATCGAAATAGCACAGAGCGGAGGGAAACACGGGGGCCACGCTGCGAGACAATTTTTCTCATCCGCGTGCCCTGTCCCACTTCGCCTCTCTCTCTTTCTCTCCACTGGCAGACGCTGAAGTCTCTGCACACTTTTCTTCGGTAAATAGAAATCAGGGGACGCGAAAGGACTGCGCACAAACGCATCCTGATGAGCGTCTGTTTTTTACGCCAGGACGTCGCGCGAATTCGCGGAACTTTCTAACGTTTCTTCTCGTTTTACATTCCTTCATCCCCGTCCCTTTCTATTCCTCCCGGTTTCTGATTTGCCTTTCTCGTTTCTCCCGAGGGCGTTAGGAAAGGCAGAAATAAAGTTGGGAAGGCGTGAGTTGTTAGGAACGCTGACGAATGTCTTTCAGAATGTACAGTTTTTATTTTGGTTGCTCGCTCTGCTTGCGATTTTGAATAATGGTGGCAGAGTAGGCGATTTTCTTGAAGGTAGATGACTTTTTTAATGGAATATGGTTATGTGATTTAATGTGCTTGGGTGGGGACAGGGAATTGTGAATGTGATTCGTGGAATTTGGAAATATATAGTGTTGGTTCTTTTATGGTTTTGTGAGAATACATGTTTCTGATTTATGGGGATTACATGATGCAATTTTTTACACTGATTTAGGGATTAAAATATACCATCTTGATAATGATTTGTCTAATTTGGATCAAAATTTTCTCTTCATTTCAATTATTTTGTGCACGAGGTTCAATTTATTACTTTTGTTCGTATATTAATCAGTTTAATGTTTTGTATACAGTAAAGCTTGCCTTAAAGGAAGAAGATTCTTCGATTTGGTGCTGAAATAGAATAAGAGAAAACAGAAAACGAAACTATGGTGAATTTAAGTCAATTCCAACTGTTTTATGAGTGAATATTGTTCCTATAGTGGCGTCCTACTGGGAATATTAATTTACTGTGCCACTGACAGTGTTGGGAAATCTGGAATTTATTTTTACGTGTTTTTATTGTTACTCTTCTATTTGTAAAGACCCTATCTGGTATTAAAGAAACTGTACTATTTTAAGCTATAACTCGTTTAATCTTGGGACTTATAATGAATTAGAAATTATGAATAGGGGAAGACTGAAGTAGATGAAGGGGTTACAAGAATTTTACTCTGAACAAATTGTGTACTGATTCACGTTGTAGTTGTTAATCACCATACAATCAAATGAATGCTCACCACGTACTGCTTTGAATTTCAGCAACAAGGCAGACTTACCTGTAACATGAATAAAAACAACAAAATTAGTTTGATTAAAAAATCATGAAAATAGATAGAAATACAGTAAAAGATTAATACAGAGGAAGATAAAATGCAGCTTATACAAGTTACTTGTCTCTGTAATACACAAATTTATTTATCACAAATGTTAATAAATGAATTCCTCGTGTAATTAGGAGAAAAGTTGTCAATTTTCCTGAAAATTTTCACTTCAATACATAGTCCATTATAAAACTAAAATTTAATATGCGACTTTGTCATGTGAAAAAATGTATCCATTAAATTAGTCATATGCACTATAATGTTAACTGTATAACATGCAGTAATTCCTTTATTTGAAAAAATATCTGTTATCATCATTGCGTTTTCCAGAATCGTTTAAGTATGCACAATATCCATAAGTATGTAAGTTACCCCATTTTTAAATTGTACTAATGATACCCAAATTTCGAAAAGTTTAAGTGCCCTAAATAATTTCAGTAAAACTTAAGTTTCTTAATCTTCATCCACATTCTTACAACTCTTTGAAACCATACGATCCAAGCTACAAAAACTCTCCACATTTCGAATAAATTATAATAAATCTCAGTGCTCCACACTCTTTCTTTGAGATAATTAATTTTTTTCAAATGACTCAAATTATCATTGAAAAACCTGTAACATTATGGTTAAAATGACACTAAGTAACAAATTTAATAAACAAAAGGAACGTATAGACCTAATTTCATTGCAAATTCTATCCTCGTAATAGGACGTTCGACCAAAAAGTTTCCACAAACGATTCGAAGTGTGATTTCTAAAAAATTATGGCTCGGCGTTCTGCTCGAGCTCCAAAGTTAATTTGGTCCAGTTACCACCAAGGTAAGATTTCGGTTGGATTTTTCGAGGCCGTGTTTGCGGCCGTCTCGTCATAATTTGCATGTGGTTTCGCATCGGCCATCGCGGTGGGTCCCTCTTCCGGTGCACAATTGGAACCGCAAATTCGATGTTGCAGTTTGACGCCTGTCAGACACGATTACCGTCTTGCGCCGTCAATTGTATAACGACGAACATTAAATCTTAAGGAATTCGCAATTGCAAAACGACAGAGAAGGCAAATCGTTTCGGTAGGCCCAAAATTGCTGATGGATGTTGCGGTGTACCCTGTACTCGTCCATAATGCGATATCGTCAGGGCTGGTTGAATGTGGCTTCAAGAATGATTTTCTCGAAAATTGAAATGGACTTATTATTTTGTAACGAACAAGAGTTACTGGGATTGGTGTGTCTTTGCATGCTCCGGAACTGTAGGAATTGGAGGGGAATTGGGAACCTGGTTAAACATTTATTCGATAGATCGTCTTTTCTTCTCATCAGATTTATGGACTAACAGGGGAGTTACAAGGGACCTCAGAAGAGCTCAAGTAATGATTTTAATAATTAGGCAGTGGAATGATACTTCAGAGTCAGTGACGTAATTATTAAATTCATCACCTGAATTCTTCTAAGGTCCGGTGTAAGTCCTTTGTTAGTTCATAAACTTAATGAGAAGAAAAAACGATTCATCGGACAAATATTTCATAAGATTCCCAATTCCTATTAGGGAATTACATATACAGTAATGATGAATTTAGAGACTGGACCACGCTGAGCTTACAAAAAATGATCCTTAAACTCCTACTTCCTGATGTTCTCATTTTCTTGAAACTTCAAACGCAATGCATAGCTCTACGTGTCCTCATTTAACTCACGTGTAATTACTTGCACAAGTGCTAATGGCAATAATAGTCCAATTCAGTATACCACACGATCCCATTCATCCAATTCTACCCGATACTTTCACATTCCCCACCCTCTGCGCACACAATCAGCCAATTAATTACAAACGGCACTGTGCGTTAAATCACCATTTCTTGGAGTACATAAATTCCTCTCGCAGCGGTCCAATTTGCGTTCCCGTACATTTCACACTATTTAACGTTATCCAGCAGACGGCGTAATATTTCACGGGCTGCCAAGCCAGAAAAAGGTGCAGCTTCCGCGCGAATTTCGTAGACAGAAATCCGGAAAGGGAAGTTACGAAGCCTCGCTCCGAATTTCCCGACCCCCTTTCCGTTGGATCTCCCCCCCGTAAGATCCGTTCGAGCGCCGGACGCGGTACGTTAAAAAAGTTTCCCCAGTTTTTCAGGATTACGAGCGACTGACGCTGCCACCAACGTCGACGCCCTGGTCGCCGCGCCGCGACGGCTCGTGCAGGTGCAAGCAGCAACGGGCAACCTGGCTGCCTCCTTGAAACTTCTCGAGCCTCACTGACGTCGCGTCTACTCTGGATTAGTCGAGAAATCCAGCGTGTGAACTTAACAGGGTTGTGAATTAATTTCACCAAAATTGTGAGGCTCAGAGACATGATCGTTTATCATGCAGCACGAAGCGCCTCGCTTGCTGTTGATGTGATAATTTGAGTGGAGTTGACCAGAGCGAGGATATGAAGGACTGTATGGCAAAAATCGTGGTTAAAACTTTCTGTTGAAGCAAATGTGTTTCTCACTACACTTATACTTTTTGTAAATCAAATATGACTGAAGGCCAATTTATGCAAGACACTTTTGCGATTGGCGACTGATAGTAGGGGTATATCCGGGAACGTCGGCAATTTCAGACTGTATACGTAAAAATACACAAGTTGTTTCTCTAGGAGCCAAATATTTGAGTGATTAGCATCATTTAGCTTCCTCATGTGGTTTTCACAATTTATAGGCTACAAAAGGTATGTTTTGGTTACATTTTACCTCTTTTATCAAACAGTGGTGTACAGAATTGTATTTTAAATATACTTCTAAGTCAATTTTCGCTTAATGTTTTGGATAATAAGATAGTAGATGTACTGAGGGACAATGCAGCCAAAGTATTTGGCCATATTAATTATTTTTCCCAAAGCTAACGAAAGGACCACCTCTCCCTGCAGAAAGGAGAGGTGGTACAATTATGATTGGGATAAATGCTTCACTTCCAAATTCTGGGTGAGGGATGACTCACTTTCTAAACTTTTATTCTGTCGTTAAATTTACAATATTTTGCGGGGGATTTTTTTTTATTATATTTGTTTATATATTGTATTTATTCACTGTTTTATTTATTTGCTTTGCTAATCGCCTGTAGGTAGTTCACTTTTTGTTTGATGTGTTCCTTACTTGTTTAGCGGAAACAAATAAAATTTCAATAAATCTGCAATTATCAATAATCTTGCGTTTTTCTCTGTTATATTTCATGAATAATTATATGGGTCTTCTCTCACCAAAAAGGGTGGACATCTTTCCGAACGCCATGTTCAAAAGTGACTTCAGTTTTTAACTCGATTTTCAGCAAATACAGTCTTAAAGCAAATATCGACCAGTTTTTCCGAATCACCACAAAATTCTGAACATATTAAGTTTATTCTGAAGTTTATTTCATATTAGGTCTTACCGACAGCCCCGAATTTACCCTTTATAATACACACACATTTCAATCGTTTCTTTCGTAAAACAACACATTCACGTGAAGGGAGGCTGACTTTCATCGTCACAACCCTATCACTCACCCAAAATTGGGTAAACATGTGAAATAAGCGTAGAAATTAATAACCTCCCCCAAAAAAGGCACCAAACCAAATCTATCTAAACAAAGACCTCCCACAAAAAACTGCGTCTTCATTCGTCACATCACTACAACTTAGCCCACAAGAATACTAGACGTGCTCCAGACTTTTAAGCAATAGGGCGCACGTTAAAACGCTCATCTCGAGAGGGTTGGAAACCCACCCACGTGCAGTTAATATCCTAGAACACCTCATAAAAAGCCAGCAACCCCATAAGTAACTACGAGTTTAACCCTTCGAAGGCTCATCCCCCTGCAGGATTACCACAGCCACCCACCCCCAGTCTGGCACAACTTCCCAACCCCAGCATTTTCCTTTGACCTCCCCCTGGAGCCTTCCTCAAGCAGCGAGCGCGTTACACTTCGTCTCTGCAACACGTTTCTTGACAGAAAGTTAATAAAGTTTTCCAACTCGCATAAATCAACGACCTTCTTTAACTCGGGGGCTTTCGCAGGCTATGTACATAGTTGGGAGAGGCTGGCCCATAAAAGCAACAAACTTTAATGCGTTTCAATAAATTCCTGGCTACCCCTTTCCCAGCTTGCCCTCTCCTTTCGTCTGGCGTGTCCTTCCTTCGATTTCACACGAGGATACTTTTCTGCCGCTTTCTTCGACCTTCCACCCTGACTTCTCCAGCACGGGCAAAGTTCGAGGGAGCCGTGGCTACTTCTCGCGGCTACCGGAAACTTCGGTTGTAAGCACGGGACTGGAATATAAATGGAACTGGATGGTGAAATTTGTGAGGGTTAGGACATTTGTACAGGGCCGGGGTTACAGTTCGACTTATTCCTCTCGTCTGAACGCGATAATGAGATGGATGGGGTGCTGCCTGGTTTTCACAGCGAGAAGATGATTCTGCGTCGCGAAATGCGACACTTCTAGTAGGTCGGTGCAAAATCTGTTTGTACTTTTACCAGAAAAGTGGCTAAAGGTTATCGATAGCCAATGAAAACAGTTTGATTGAAAAACATGTAATATATTTTTACTTTTATTTATTGTCCCCTAATATAAAAATTTCTGGTTGACTTTGATTTTGCAAAGAATTCACCTTTCGTGTTTTTTTTCACTCCGGGTGTATTCAAGTTCTTTTAATATCTTTATGTTTTTCCTTTAACTATGAAATTCAATTTAATTCGATGTTTTTGAAGCATGTGACCTTTTCTCCAGAAAATTCTATTTCTCGAAGAAATACAAATCCCGGACTCTACGATCGAATTTATTATTCGAAGCCTTTCCACTGGTGTAAGAGCATTACACTTGAAAGGCACTTCGCTTCAAATCTCGAGTAAAAGTCCAGAGATTTTTTTAAAAAATAAATACACAGAATTCTAAATTTCCTTCAATAATTTAAGATTGTTGATTTTCCCACTGCACACGTACAAACATGTTGCACTCCCGTGCCTATAAAATTTCAACCTAGTTGAAAAATAAACACCGTCTATATTATTTAGGTGCAGGATTTCCTGAGCTCCGCGAACAGGGTGAAGCGAGATTTTAATTTAAAGCAACAGATCAAGGAGCAACTACATTTTCCCTAGATTTCATCTAGATTAAAGTTTCAAGAGGACTTGGCTATGTATTTCTACGCGTGAAGCTCGGAAGAAGACCGTTTACAGCGCGTTACTTATCGTGAGCGAAGCTTCGTAAATCCTTGCCAATCTTTTACAATTTCTTAAATCTTGTAAATCCCTTACAAGGATTTCTCGTCTGGTAGCAACCTGAAAGGAATGAAAATCGCACACGGCGTGGCTCGTTATCCTCTATCCTCTTTTTTGAGGCAGGACACTCTTAGGAAGGTTATCTTTCTTCGGTAACACCGACAATGACAAAAGAGATCCCGCCGTGGCCTCTGTTGATCCTAATTTTTGCGGTTTCCCTCCCACGGGGGCTGACGCTAAAAGACAGCCGCAGTCGTGGTCGCTTTAACGAAGAAATGTTGGGTTACATCAGTGGCTCTACTCTTTGAAATATTTTTTACGGACTGGTTAAACTGAAAGTTTGTAAGTTTGATTAAAATTGTTTATCGTTCAGTGTTTACGAGAAATTAACGCAGGCCTTTCCTTGAAAATTGTTGAGGAAGTTTAAAGATACATTCTTCCTGTTTACGAGAAATTAACGCTGGGTTTTTTAAACAAAATTGTTGAGGAACTTTTAAGACACTGCGATATGTGTATTAACTTTTTATGAACATCTTTTAATTTGTAACAGGAAATAATGTATATATAGTTTGGAAAATCTGGTACTCCTCCATTACAAGCTACTGAGGTGATGTAACGAATGTTTTAAAAGAAAAAGTATTACGCGAGTTCGTTGAATTGTTTGTAAGCTTTGTAAGCTTTTCATGTCCGGAAAAAACTGTTTTATGCAAAATATAATATACTGAAGAAAAAATTTAGTACAGTATATCTCAACACTTTAAATTTAAAACATGTGCATATCTCGATAAAAAGAGAAGTTAAATATTGTACTATGTATTCTGAAGACGACCTTAAGTCAGATTGATTCTCGTATATCAACAGAGGCTTAACTTCGCACTGTTAAAAAGTGAAATCCTGTGAAAATTCTTAGCCTTCAATTAATATTAATTAATACCAACATTTTTCAATCGTCTTGCATTGGTCAACTGGAATGAAAAGAGCAAGAAGAAACCACTTTACTTCTTATCATATTAATACTACAAATAAAACCAGTTCATAGAAATGTAAAAACCTACACAAGGAGATTGAAACAGAGTCTTTACCACTTTACTTCTTATCACATATTAATACTACAAATAAAACCAGTTCATAGAAATGTAAAAACCTACACAAGGAGATTGAAACAGAGTCTCGAAACAAAAGTACACAGTTTTCATTTTCCAATCATTCGTTTTCACCCACCTACAATAAAAGCCACACAGAAATTCACCATCGTCATTTTATTTTCATCTCAAACATCCTACCATTATGGAAATAAATCAGCGACATCGACAGGCTTAGCAGCCCTTTACAGGCACAGCTCTATCCAGAGTGAAGAAAATCGAAATGCGAACGTGGGCGAATGAAAACGCATCAATGGAGAACTCGATCATCGTCAAGACAAACGGTTCCGTCCTCTCCAGGGGTGGTTTATACCGAGAACTATTAGCGTCGATTGAGCTATCGATTTCGCGCTCGGAGGAAGCCTTTCCAGGGGAAAAAAGGATCGCCGGGGAATTAATTAAGCCCTGAATAAAATTAGGGGGGATAACAATTTATCGAGAAATCGGGTTTCCGTATAATCGGCGGGAAGAAAAGCCCGGATATGCCTGGAGGGAGACTCGGGGATTGTTAGCTGAGAAAGCTTTTGTAAGCGAGTTACGCGGTTTCCTTACACCTCCTCGGACTTCCATAGGGGGTTTAACCCTTTCACTGCGGAATAAAATTATGGGGTGTGATAAAAAAGGTGTGCACTCCTTGACGTTTTAAAATTACTTCCATTTCTGATAAAAAAATGGAAAAGGGAACATGGTTCGAAAGTACTATTTTAAAGAATTTATTGTTGCCTGAAAATAATCTGCTAACTTTAAGTACGAATAAATGGAACATTTGTAATTTATAGCGAACTACTTCGCATTATACGAAAGACAACGTAACATAGAATCGTAAGTAAAGGTTTACCGGATATATGTCTTTTTTCTTTTATTTTTGGGAATGAAAATTAATAAAATTCAATAAGTTCGATTCTCAACATTGAAGATTCAGATCATTAACGATCTGCAAATTTGGAATGAGATAAGTTTCCTTGTGATACGATGATCTCAAAATCGCATGTTTTATTGCTTTTTCGATCGACACGCCGCACGTTCAATTTGAGGAAATTAAAGATATGATCGGAAACTCGTTATGGGAACAGAATTGCAGGAGGGAATTATCTCGCACCCGTGCGGCAGTTCTATTAACTCTGAATCGGGTCACAGGGAACTGGCTTAGAAATACTATTTCGCGAATATTTGTAGACGAGAAAAACGTTCTGAACAATGGAACGAGACGTTTTGAAATCAATAATTGCTTAACAGTGAATCCCGTAACAACGTAATTTTCCAGCTGCGACGATATTGTACGCTGAATTCTCTCTCCACCCCCGCTTTTTTTTTTAATTCGAGAATTTTCACGAATTGATTGCTGGCGCAGAACGAGAGGGAATAACGATGAGGCTGTTTTGCATTTGAGGTCATGTTGACGTTTCGAAAAATTGATTTACGTCTCCCTGTAGTTCCGTTATTCTTCCACTGATCAAACTATGACGTTTCTCTTTTATTTGAAGCAAACGAAAAAGCACATTTCACATTTTATATTTCCCTTTATTCCTTCGCCTGAGTGCCTTTTCTACTTCTCATATTACTGAACCTAATACAACAACGGAGTTAATAATCAATAATACACGGTAGAATTAAAATACGTCTCTGCATTTCAGAATTGTAAAATGTTCATTATGCAAAAGTTTTCTACGTTGCATTTCGAGGTACAGATAAAATCGAGAAATGGAAATGTATGCGACGAGTGTTTCTCAATGACGAAGCAATCGTAGGAGAGTATAAAACGAAGGTAAAATTCCTCGTGTATGAAGTTAAAGGAAACGTAAAGGGGGAACGAGGCGAGGAGCGTAATTAGCGACGGTTGGAGGCAGTAAAATTCAATCTACGACGATTGCAGCGCGAATCGAAGCTGTTAGGGAGGAAAAACGACTGGCGGGAATGGCTCGTGTATCTTGAAAAATAAGTGTCGAATCGAGTGCCAAACGGGTCTGACGTTAATTAAAAGTGCCCCAGAAGGAAGAGCTCGTCGAGGAAATTCTCCAACGGATCTGCCCGCCGATAATGGATCGAACGTTTTTCCTCGGGATAATCTCTAACCCGTCCTTTTTGCTCGTTAAACCTAACCCAGTTTTTTAACTTTCATGGCTCCCTCGTTAAGATAAAGAACGAAAGGTGGCTCTCCATTTCAACCCTGTCAACCATCAATTTGTTCCTTCACCGTTCGCCAGTTGTTCAGCCTCAACACTTGAAAAGGAAATACTAAACGCTGCCGGTGAGCAATGTTTAAGAAACAAAAGTATCAGTGAGAATTTTCGAGTGAGGTCTAAGAAAAAAATTTATTTAAAATGCATAATTAAAACTGCACGAACTCCCGAGGATGGCACAGATGCTAGACAATGCTGCTATCAACTTTAAAAAATTAGGATACACATCGAAGAAATATAAATGCGAAGCTCGCGCAATTTTCTCGACTTCAAGTTTCGAAGCTAACTCAAGAATTTGAGAAATATATCCCACACTAAAATCCTTCGTCCACAGGAAATAATTGCAAAAGTAACCAAATAAAGAAGAATTTCAACTTCCTTCCACCGAAACCAAGCTAAGAATGTAACCAAAAAAGCTATCATCGCGATGCGACACAAGGAAACGCGACCAAACCCACTCGACTGATCAGGATCCCAGCGAGGTTCGATTCCCACACTGCTCGAACGCGCGCTTCCAGAAGACTGGGGATTAATTCCGACCCCGATCAGCGACTTCCCAAACGATCTTCCACGCTGCTCTCAGATTCACTTAGACTCTTGCCCCTTCTTCGTAAGCGGGGAACAATAGCGCTGGAAAATATTCGGGGGCAAGTTTCGATGAGGACCGTTAATTCCTTGCCCCCCGTTGGCCGATCGGAATCTCTGGGCGAGCACGACGAAGGAATGGCGAAGGTGCGACCGTAACGAACCGCGAGACTTTACGGACCGTGAATAAGCGCACGGGACCCAGCGCAATTGTTCCCATAAATACGCCGTTAAACGGCGCCGCTGCTGTTACGAGTTCCGAGCCGGCGCTCCAAAGATTTCGCGCTCGGACACCCGCATCTGCAACTAGGAATCCAAGGAAACTCGCGTGGCTCGCAAGGATCTACAATGCCTCTCCAGTCTGGCGGTAGAACCCAAAAGGAGGTGATTCTACGTGAAAAAATAAGGCGGAAATGTACAGTAGCATTTGAAACGGAATTTTCAAATTAATCGACGTTGAAGATATCTCTGCAAACTATTTGTAAGTATTACTGTTCGGATTTATCTGATAATGAACGCTGAACCATGAAAAAAACGTACCTATGCTTTACTCGAGAATGATATATTTTTAAGCCATGAAATTGGCAATGTTTAGAAATATGAAAGCAACGAGGGTTAGATTTGCATATTGACTTATCTCAATGAGATTTCTACAAATTAACTAATTTACGTGTTTCTCCAGAACATCGTCAAGCGTCTTAGAGTTGGTGCAATTTTTCTTAACACCAAGTAAGTCAGCTGTACGTGTGGAACCTACAGTGAAATATTAGAAGGACTTCTGGGGCCTTTACTGACCATATTGCATTACTATAATAGATTTGTTTATAACTTAATTTCTAAGATTTTACTACTATGTTACTTTAAAAATTAGACATATAAGAGACGTTAATAGTATCACGTACTGCTTAACGAATTCAGGATACAGGTAATTATACAGTCACTCACTTTGTTCATAAGAGACTTCCACGTCCCGTTACTCGATGGTGCACTCAATTACGTTCGCTGCTATAACTTCTACAATTATTTGAATTTCTTTATGAAATTTTGTTTAAAATGTTCATAAAAGATAAGACTTTTAGAATCAGTAAAAAATCGATTTTTTGAAGTTGAAATAGTCCACTACCCCCTTAATTCATGCAAACAAACAAGTGAGTCACACTATATTGCAGTAAACGCCACTAAACATCGTTTAATGATTTGAAGTTTCTAATCTGAGAATTTATCAAATGGCCTGCTGTATCTGTCAGTTCCATAGATACGCCCGAGTGTCGGTATACAATTATTTCCATGCCCAAAGAAATTAATGACGACTGTGAATTTCGTTTGTAGAGGAACAGCGCGCAACAGCCTCCCACGAGAACCACATTTAAAATATACTGCGTTACAGTATTATACACGAAAATTATAACGAACAACGGCATGCCACGGTACAATGAGAGGTTGTATTTGTTAATTTCGTATTCCATGGCCTCGCAACTCTCTGTGATTAATGCGTTAAAGTTAGCTCCCGAAACGCTGGGGTACGAGTAAGTAGTATAGGTCAACGATTCGTCAGGCGGTGGAATTTCTTTCACGCGTTTCCTTTGCTTCTTTTTTTTCTTCTTTATACAAATTAATGCCATTTTTTTCTGTGAAATCCCTGCTTTAAATACGTGAGAAAATATTTATGAAATATTGTTACCTTAATATATTCTCCACTGTTTCTTTTTTAATTCACCAAAATACGCTTTACTAGACGTGCGAGAAATATTAAAGTTTTAGATAGAGATCCACAGGCGACATTATATTCTTGATTTACTGAGAAAATAATAAGTGGAATTGCAAGTCGATTTAAGTCGTATTTTCTCCATTTCGTGCGCCAAGAAAACTGAACAAGAAAAAAAAGAAGGTTGCGATCGTGCTTTCCATTCATTTGTCAAGAATATTCTCCTTTTCACAGAGAAAGGGAGTAGTTTAATAAAACCATCGCGCAGGGTGAGCAAAGAACTGTAATTAATCATACTCAACTCCCTTCTCTATAATTGAAAAGCATTTCTTCCCGGATGAAATATTTTCGAACGCACAGTCCTGGCACAATACCAAACACGCGAAACTAATCAATTCTTTAATTTCATCGAACCCTTAACCCTCGTTTGGCGGATGCAGGGTCCAGTCTTACCCACCCCAAATATTCAACCATATATATTACTTCTCGAAGAAACTAATTGTAAGGATTTCAAATCATACCAAGATCAGAGTCTAATACAGGAGCTTCTTCTAAAATCTAACCTGTGCACCAATGAAATTGAAGCTCAAAGTTTAATCAACGATTATATACGCTTTCGTAGTCAGTAGAAAATGATGAAAGAATTGCGGAGCCTTTCGCGATTCACGAGTACCGCATAATTGGCTCGGAATATCCTGGAACACTCTTTTCCACGGTAGGCAGGCGCGTGGAACTTTAATGAGCCAGGATCTCCGTATGAAAACTTTCCGTCGATAGCGGTTCACTGACGACTTTTATGACGCCATTAAATATCGCCCAATACCGCGGGGCCGTGCATATTTTTCAGCGACTTGCAGCCTCTTGGAAAAAGCATCGCTCCAATGGCCCCGTTTCGCGCGTTCGCCGTCGCCCTGCTTCTTAATGGCAGCGCGTTCGTTATTCATCGTGAATATCGGCCGATACCTGTTAACGAGCGTGCTAATAACGTTCCGTGCACTACGAAACTACGCTCCATGGAATAAATAACGAATTCTGCACAATGCAGTTCTCCGAATAAAGTATGTCGAGCGTCACCTTAAGGGGTACAGTAAGTTTCATGATACTTTCTATGGCCATTGCATTATTAAGGCAAGGAATTGAAATTAAATGAAAAGAAAAGGAGCTGGAGATTTAAGTACGTCAATGTAAATTCACTGTGCGCGGAAAATGGTGGAATATATTTTTATCTATGGTACTATCCGAATAAAGTTTTATTCTTCATTTCAGTTATTCAGTTTATGAATAACTAAGTATGTGGTTTCGAGCAGTGATATCTAATTAAATGTTAATTAGGACTGCGGGAAGGTAGAAGATGAAGATTTTCCAAGATGTGACTTTGGGAAATTATGCTACATAATTCTTCTAGCACAGATTCATATTCCGATGATTTTCTTGCCCTCTACAGTGGTTTTATAATATTTTTTATTTCAGGTTAGTAAAATGTCGCCTCTAATTTTTACATCAGATTATCTCACAGCTGTTTGCACTTTCTTCTTTGACAGATTAGCATGCCAATGGCGTTGTGACGCCGCGAGTTTCTCCTTCGAGAAGATCAGAATCATGCGATTACGTTCATCACCACGCATTACACGCGTAATGTCGCGAGTGTGACTCTGGCGCGATGCAAATTAGCAACGGCTGCAGTGTTAAAGCGTCGTGTAACAGCATACGTAGGATTATTTAGGATGTAACGCGACGCGATTAACAAACACATTGCACCGCCGGATAATCTAGCGGTAATAAAATATAAATCAACGGTAACGTTAGAACATGCTTGCGAAACGCTTTCGGAAATAAATCACTGTGAAATATCATGAATTTTGAATAAATTCTACCGTTGTAATGATCACAGTTGTGAGGGAAATTTTAGAGAGAGGTGGCAATTAATGGGTGGAAGAGTAGTTCTTGCCTTAAAAGTGTTTTCTGAGCTGACAGTTTATTTAAAATAAATATTTTTTCCATTTGTAGAGAGAATAATTCAGATAAATCGAAATCTGTTACTTGATCGTTTCAGCTAGTGTTATATTATGTTACTTTTCAAATTTCAAAGATCAGTTGCGAATCTACTGTTACTTTTTTATCAGAAAACTTCATATTATAGTAAGAGACACGAATCTTTATTAACGGATATTGACAAACAGCTACACGTTTATATTTCATTTCACACACAGTCAAATATCATAAAAATTCAGCAATCAAACCAGTTCAATCAAACATTGATCATTTGAAAAAGTATGAAGCACGGAGTCTATAGAACGCTTGCTACAGCAGTATTAAATTAAAATGAACAAGCCCATATTAAAATCGCAATATTTCAGCAATATTCCATATCCAAATATAGAAGCATGGAAGGAGAATTGAAAAAGAAATCTGGGCCAAATAGCTGGTACTAATTAGCCAGGTTTTAATCGACGAAATTGGGCATCCAACCAAGGATCTACATAACTAAAATGGCTGATCGGTAAACACTCGGATTCCATCGCGGCCAAAGAACTCTTCCACTCGGAACGTCTTGATTAATCGAGCATCGTCGGAAATTCGCTCTTTCGTCGAGTAAAACTAACGTTTTGATCGCGAAATCCACGAGCAGCCTTCGCGCATGAATGGGGACGAATTCAGTTTAATGGGATCTTTGAAGAGACGGGCTGAGCATTTAATTAAAATCCTCTCGAACGGAGAGCACTCGCAATCGAGTGACGAGAGGCTTTCGAGGAGCCCGTCGGCGTAGAATCAAAATAGCTGGGGGGGGGGGGGGGGACGAATGGAGATAGACGACGTTGCTTCCCAAAATAATCTTAGACGTTTCTAAGTTTGCACGTTCGCAAGCACACTGAAAACGTCCATGCTCAAATAATTCCACTGGTATTTCAACGAAACAGGCAAATCCAATTGATCGAAGCCCGGCTCTCTGGGTTAATCGACAATGAAAATTTCGTGAAACTCGAACCGTTTCGCAGTAGAATGTTTGGACAGAACAGAGACGTGATGTTTTATCTGATGAAACATTGGAAAAACGGGCGTGTAATACTACGGTAACAGATAATAGTTTTATTTTGGGAGTGGATTCAATAACGAAATGGACGATTAGATTTGTGGATATCTATGTTGAAAATACAATGTCGGAGCTGAAACGTTATTTAATGATTAAAGAGGACAATGGAAGATTGAGTGTGGGATGCCTTGCAAATGAAAAGTAAAATATTGCAAAATATACTTCTACTTAATGCGATTTACAGTGAAGTTTATTTTTATTCAATACAAATTTATTAAAAATTTGGTAGCTTAAAATGGATGCTTCTAATTACTTGCTTTATTCAAATTTTGAATACGAATTGATTTGAATATCATCAGAAATATACATGGAATTTTTACATTTTTCACTCGTTCAGTGGTTTATAAATACCTACTTGGTGTAACGAATACTACGTATAAAAACTATTATTATACACACACTTTGTCTCGAGTTAATTATAAATTTCTACAATCGTTGTATTTCGAATTTATTACTGCGACATAACAGGCGCAATTACCAAGTATTAACAATTAACCACAAACTGCGTCCTACTTAAATTACTGTACGACAGCGCGGCTCGAATTCTAACGAGAGTTGAGAGGAGTTTCAGTTTTGAATGCTCTGAAAGTTCTGAATTTATGTTTATCCACGTATACAGCAGAACAGATACAGCGTGGGTATAATGAGACAAGAATTTAGAGTCTCCAGAGAATTTTGTGTAATGCAAGTAACCACCAAAATTCTGTTCCAAAACGAACAGAGAAAAATAGGCCCATTAATGTCCACCAATGAGATAAATCTGTCGCTCTTTAAATATAACAAATTACATTATAGATAACAATCATTCTAACCCAGAATTTTCTTCTCAAGACTAGTGTAGACTCCAACGAGGAGTTGAAATGGCAAATGGTGTAAGTGCCACAAGTGGAAATCCTCAGTATTTTCTTTTCAACCACAGCGACGTTGGAACTAAAATAAAATAAATGCTTCTAGCACTTACAAAATAATTTACAAAGAATTTATATCCTTTCCACGGAAAAAATATTTTTTTCTTTCTTTGGCACTTACATCGTTTACCATTTCAATTTCTCAAATATTCAGAATACCAAAAAACAACTTGCCAAAACACGAGTTCATCAAATAGAAATTCATAATTCCAACTTTCCAATCGCTTCAAATATTAGAAAATTATGTATCAATTTAAGCACCAATAAACATCCCCACGAGATAATGCAAAACATGCCCTTCTTAACAACACTAATCTCCGTTTTATGAAGCTGCCTCACCAGAAGACCGCGATAGGAAATACCTATTCGGGTTCGACACCATAACAGACCGAGTAATCGATTAATAGTTTAACGAAGTGATTTAACGGCCCGTTTCAGCGTGCAAACACCAAGGCAGGCCGCGGTATCACGTCTACGATCCACCGAAACACATTCGGCAGGATATTAAACTGAAGGCAGGAGATATTGGCGGTAAACGGGTCCTAATTGAGGACCTTGCAGCCAGAGGGGTCTACCTCCATCTTTACCAACTTCAAGTAAATTAAAAACAACTGTTTATAAGATTATTGCTTCGACTTAACATTAGAAAGAGAACACTAATTAAAAAATATATATTTTCACGCAATAAGTAGTGGTTATTAAGTTGATAAGTTTTTATTTCTACTTCAAATCTGGAAATAAATCGCTCATTTGTTATGGGATTTGCATCAAACCTGCACGAAACGATGTAGAATTTTTTTTCCATATATTACAAGTCGTAACTGAAAAACTGTAAAAAATGGAGCTGCACCCCCTCTTGCTGCAAGGTCCTCAATTCGAACACTACTGGGTACGTGTCTCCTTTTTGTTTCGACGTTCCTTTTGCGCTGCAGTTTTCAGGACTCTAGATAAGGGCGCAATATGCTTAATGGATTGGCACGACACTCGCGATGCGCTTTCCCGATTTTTGTGTGGCCACTGGGCGAGCCTTGGGTAAGCGTCGTCGCGCCATTAAACTAATTGACACTATGGAGAGCTCGCGATAGCGTTGGCAGAGCAGGATGATCCTTGAAACGTAGACTCAATGCAATATTATTTAAAAAATGAGGGAGATATTGCGGTACATGAAGGAAGTATGAAGCCTTGAAGTTTCTGCTTATGTACTTTGGTTTAAGTTTAAAGGATTATACTGCTTTGGTTTAAAGGATTGAAGGGAGTCGAATATATAAAAAAATCTCATGAAATAATAATTCTGTTATTTGGTTGTGAGTGGTAATTGGATCCTGTTCTTTGTAGAAATAGCCTAGAGTGGCGATATGGTATGAAGAAAGTTTCTTTTCGAAATAAATTCTTCTCATTTAAAATTTTATAGAATTTTATTTTGAACCTTCATACAACTGCACAGTTACAAGTAAGATTCTAGGATTCTATTAACTTTGAAAAATGACGCTTGCATATCGTAAATTAGTATTTCTCTTCTTCGTTATAAATTCTCCTTATCACGAATAATATTTACTTATTATATGTAAAAACTCTTTAATCATCAACATCAAACAACGGAAGTTTAAGAAATATTTATCACAGTTTTCACAGATAAATTTATAGATTTGAATAAATAGATATTTATTAAAAAACGGCATAGTATATCGTACCTATAAGACAGCTTTAAATCTCAAAATCTAAGCTTCTTATATAGTTATTTATCACCAGACATTTTTCGAAAAACTATTTTATCAAGCTAGGTTTTAATTTGAACATTGCACAGTGTAACTTACACTCAACTCATTTTCGTCACACTTTCATCGTGACCTCCCTGTTTCATTTACACCGAAGCAGAACTTTATCTTTCCCTAAGAAGCAGCAACACGTATTCACGTGGGTGAAAACGGATTTCTGTAGTCGTAAGTTTGAATTTCAATTTTAGACCTCGCTCACCACGTCGTGGGCCCTTCTCCTCTCGAGTTTGCTCGCTATCAAGTACGAATGGCCCTTTGCCAGCATGGAGAGGCTAACTTCAAACGCAAGAACTGAAGAGGAGGTCGAAGAAACGGATGAAACGAAAGGCGAAGAAAAATCTGAACGCTGGCAGCAACTTTTTAGACAGAAAGTCTATCCACTCGCATAAACTATTAGGTAAAAGCAAATATTTGATGTTCAATCGATGCTTGATCACACGGAAATCTGTTGTTTAACTGTAATCTCTAAATCTACTTTGCACCTTTCACTTTAAGACGAAGGAGTTTTCTCAGCCATCCTGCTTCGTTTTTTGACATTAAATTTCCTCTTAACTGATAGAAAAATTTGGGATTCCCATTAGTTACATACTTCGCTCTGTTTAATTTTAATTATTCATTCAAACACCTACATACACCATATTATTATTTATCAAATGTTTACATACCTACTCTGCCCTCACAAACTATAAACTGTACAACAATATTCTCTAACTTTACCCAGAGACCGTACACCAAGCTCACAGGATAAATTTCCAAGCTGAAACTACACGAATACACTAAAAAAAGAAAAAAGTCTAACTTCTAAAACTTCTAAAGAAACTCATATAAACTAGACTTCTGCACCAAAGAAGCCCTAACACTATCCAAACTGTACGTGTTCTGGCTAAATAAATGCAGAAGTGCAGAAGCATGACTCGTTCTACAGATAAAATAAAGAACCTTCCATTAAGTCTCCTAGCAACAATATTATTCCCATCCCTCGGTACTACGTGTTCTGATTAACACACCCAACAGAAGCTTCCTTCTCGCCTCTCATCCACAAGAGATGTCTTCCTACCCTTCAAATCAGATCTACCTCTATGGCTCGCCGTGAACCACGTCCACATATCCTCGAGTCCGAGTCGTCGACGTTTACAGGACAAACGTGCTGGCTCGAGTGAGGAATTCATTTGCAAATGGACGGCGACGAAAGAGAAACCGAGTCCCCCCGGTTCAGGAGAAATCTGACAAGATCGGGCAAGGAACGAGTTTCATTTATATCTGACGGCTGAAAGACACCCCACGGGACGGGGAAAAGTCTCGATCAGATATATCGCTTCTCGCGGTTAGCCTGCCTCCTCTCGCCACACTGTATCGCGATAATTTCCTATGCAAATGTCAAAGCGCAGACGACACACGTCGGTGGTTCAATTATGTATAACGGTTAGTTAATTAGCTCGCTGGCAGCTGGCTATTTAATTGCTCATTACGGGCGTAATTTGTAATTAAACGGTAGGCGAGGCACGATTCGCTGAGCAAGAAACGCGACGCGATCCGTCGTGGCGGATACTCTGTTGACGACGTCATTAACGCGGCAGACAGTCTCATTTTGCAGAATCGACGGGACGTCAAATACCGCGGGTCCTCGTCGAGAATGCTCGTCAAGCAACTCCTTGAAGGGAATTGGCTTTAACCCTGAGAGGAGTCGTGGAGGCTCGAGTGACCTCCAATTGTTACGCTGCGGTAAAGATTGGGGAAGGAAGAAACGTGTCATCGCGCACTATGTGATAAATTAGCTTCGAGATGAATTTTAAAGGACCTTAAAAGTGAAACTCAGCTGAATTCAACCTGGGCTTAAAGAAGGCTGCTTAGAAGCAACCCTGAAACATTTTAATACCTTGCACGTGCAAACTATTTCGACCAGAATCATTTGCACGATTGTTTCACGCTTATAGTGCTCGAATAAACGGTGACAAATGCGCTGCAGATAAATCCACTCGCCTTGTGCAATTGATTAATATCCGCTTTTCAAATCGATTGACGCGGCCGCAAGGATATTTTTCAGTCGTCACTCATCGAGGTTCAACAAAGTGACGTTGAATCTTCCGTTTCCTCCCCATCAGGAATCATCTGACGCGCGCAACTGAATCCATCCAGCGTTTGCAACGTTCGATAAGCGAGAAACGCCCGTTGAATCCTGCTCATAGATATTTCGCCAGTCAAGATTGATGGTTACCAGCGTTTCCGGCTAATGCCATCTTTCGCGATCTGACGCAGCCGAAGATAGGGGCCAGCGATCCTCCAAAACGTCCGGAGGAAGATGGATATTCGTAATTTCCCTAGGCTACAGGCCAGCCAGCTTTTAGGTAACGTACGACCACTTCCTATTCTTCGTTCGATTTTCTTTTAGCACGCGCTGTTGGAATAAAACGCGAGGGAAGGGTGAATAGATCGAATTTAGTGGCGTCTTCTCTGCTCGATCATCCGTGACAGTTCCACGCTAGTGATTCGTATTCGTGATACTATATTACAAGTGTGAGTTAGGGGAAACCCTTCACTTTTGAGGGACTTTTTCTACAGGCTTCTTAACGCCCCGTATTCCAGAAAACGGTAGCTACAGTTATTTGAGGAAACAACTCCGTAATTCTAAACACACCGGAGGCGTGTTGGGTGATAAAGTTGGCCAGGGCTCTCTCTCTCTCTCTCTCTTTCTGTATGTGCACTGCTGTTATTGACACAGATAGACATACATGGATCTTGATAAACACGACATTAGCATCAATTCTAGCAACAGAATCGCTACCACCATGAATCCCCGCATTAATCTCCCTACGTCTACATCAGTATCGATCGCAATCCTGGCATGCAGGTCGGTATCAGTCCTGTAATCTGCGTCATCATTAGTATTACTATCAGTGATCGATACCAAACTTTATGTCACTGAACACACAGATTGGTGTCGGACAGAACCAAAAGCGAGAAGTATGACACAGAGCCCTGTGAAGGGGAACACAATGTAAGAGACGTAGAGTTTCAGGCGATGGTTGGAGTTTAAAGCCTTTTCACACTTTTGCAGCTTTCCATTAGTGTTTGTGACAATTTCACAGGTTTCTCAGTTATTTTTACCTTGTGCACTTTAGTGTTATATTTGCCAATTGATTCTATGTATTAGAAATACCAATTGCGGTGCCAGACGGTATCGATTAGTCGAAGGACTAAAAATTTTAGTTAGAGGAGCTGCATTTTAGTAAATTTAGTTGAAAATAACTTCTGTTTTAATTGATCACGTTAAAATTTTTAGTTGGTGGAGCTAAATTTGAGTAAATTTAGTTGAAGTTAACTTCGATTTTAATTGATTAGTCGAGACGTGACTTCAGAATTATGAATTTTCAGGGGAATAGACTAATGAGTTTGTGATAAATCGTGAAGTATTTCGCGATACTTCGGAGAAAATATTCCAACCTTTACTGCTAGTAACCTACAGTTGGAACAATGGCCAATAAGATTCTCTAAATGCTATTTTGTGACGAAGACATCAACTCAGGTACCCGGGGATCGCCAGTTCCAGTCTTGAGAATAAATTTCTGGGAAATAATCACCCATGAAACAAGCCTCTATTGCTAGGGGACGACTTGTTAGTAACATTCGAAAATAATCCTTTCTCAGGTCACTCGAAGTTAGCATCACGTAAGAATTAGTAGCGATTCCTTTGATTGCAAATCCTACTGTGTAATCCTTAACCCTTAACTGATATACTGGTTTTGGCAAACGTGACTGGTATACTGGGGTCGTGGCAGACCCCAAATTAAAAAGGACACAGAAATTTGTAAACTCGACACTAGATCAACCTCTATGAATATTTTGTTCTTAGGTAATGTATAAAATAATAGAAACACAAAAAGTTAAACTATTATTACAAAATTAATTAGGATTTCAGTTTACAAACTTAGACAACCAAAAAATTTTGCATCGAACTTTGCGTGCGGGGGGTCATGAGCGACCTCAGGATACCAGTTAAGGGTTAACCATAATTTCGTTCACATATCTTATTGCGATCTAAAGCCCCTATTTTCTTAAAAAACTGATACTAACAGGAAGTAACATCCAGTTTGACGTATGGTGTTGGTCCGCCATTCGAGGGTTAATAACATAAACCATCACCAATCGAACGAGATTAATCTTGCTGCGGCTCCAGTTCACATATACGTTTAGCGCGATGCTAATGGACGAGAAACGCACGTGCTAGTAACAACTTTCTTACGTTTTTCTGAAAAGTAGAAAACCCTTAACGAGTGAGAACGCCGTAGGGTCAGAAAAGACCCGAGGACCGCAGTATAGTTAATTCGACATGTGAGAGTAGATCTTCGCCAAGCAACGCCAGTCGTGAAAAGGGCCTTATTTTTCGAATGCGCGAAACGAAACTGAAGGTATTCAGCGCTAAGGGGGGGCCCCCCATTCCGTTGCGTACCGCTGCTTGTCCGTTGATAAATTAAGTGCCTCGGATGCGAACGATAAATTCGCTAAGGCCGGCCAGCGGCCGATGATTTATATCGCGGACTACTCCAGGAAGCTCGTGATCTATGACCCCGCGAGGGTCAGCCTCGAGGTAAGACAATGCACTGCGAGTCAGCCAGGAGTGTGGCACAGACCCACGTGCGTTCGCGTGTATATACACTTCTGTGCATCTCGCGAGACGAGGATGAATGATGGCCGCCGGCGAGGAAAGTCATACGCGACTAAACGCGACGCTGAGTATGAAAAATCGACTGCCCGATGCCGCCTGGTCGACACACGAGAAGCAATACCGTGGTCGACCAGTTCAGGACTGTCTTGATAGCTACTTTGTCCCCGAGTTCTTCTGGGTTGGTGAAAGAACGGTTTTGTTCATCTCGATTTGAGTAATCTAGGTTTGATTGTGTACGCACTTGCAGTTATATTTAATGACGGCGAATTCTTTTCTCTGGCTTGTAAAATTTTTTTCTCCTTTTTCTGTGGCTCTGTAGTTTCGTATTCTGTTATCCTGTGCACGTGGAAATTGGTGTTTGTTCTTGTAGTAAGAATTTATGGGAATGGGAACAGTTTTACGATAAAGATATTGCGTGTCTTGTAAAAGACTAAGAAATTATTATAAGAAAGCTTATTGTATGTTCTAGGAAACTTTTGCACAGTCTTCGAATATTTTTCACTGAGCTTGTTAACATCTTACGAAAGTTATTAATAACTTCTGTCGTATAAGTACTATTCGCGTGCAATGAAAATTTTACATGAAACTTTTCACGAAGTCTCTGCTGAGATATCCAAAGCTGAAGAACTTTGTCAATACGACCCAGCATAATCCAGGAGCAAAATTCAATAGCTTTTCTTAACAAGCATCTCGCAGAATGACTTCTTAGTGAATTTTGTAGATTGTAGACTACTTAGTTCATGTTGCGACCGTACGAATTCACTGTTTTTGAGAAACCAAAGAGGTTCGTTAGACGTTCTTTAGATACCATTTGAGCAGCCTGAAATTGAGGGATGATCGTTTGTTACAGAAGTATCCTTATTGTAAATGAAATATTCTTGATAACAATTTACTTAATTTTATAATGTAAGAATAGCCATTCTTTGGAATATTGAGAAATATTGATACTGCACTTTTTGAGTAATACTTTCACACATTTCAGCTTCACTATTTTCACCTAGTACTCCTTAGAGCTCTTGGACCCAATCAAACTCATTTCACTTGAACTCATACCTATGTTTATAACTCCCCCCGAATTCTTACATTTTAGAACTACTCAATCTCCACCTTTCTATGACAGGCGATAAAAATCAAATGCGCAAACGTTGAAACTTCTCGAAACCATAGAAGGGATGGAACGAGAAGAGAAGAAAACCAATGTCAAGAAAAACCACAAAGAGGGAAGCATAAATTGCGCTCAGACGAAGCATCACTGGCGATTTCTCTCCAAGAGCCAATTCATGGATCTTCGAGAGTTATACCCCCATCAGCTTCTATTCGTAACCCACTGGCGAGTCTGATGCTCTTGCCATTGTCCACCACTACGACGGGGGAGGTTGTACAGCTGGAGAACCTGCCTGGTCGAAACCACCAGCTCAGAACGAGCCACCACGAATATGGCGTGACTGATAAGCAATGGGCGCGACCACAGCTGATTTATCACGGGGCCTGTTTATGGATCGTCTGGCTATCACGTCCTTTGGTACTATCGCGAGGATCCCGCATCACCATAGAAGAGGAACCATCCGATAATGGTACAGTCACTGTCAGGTTCATTTGCTCGGCACATTGCAACTTGCACTGTACTCGCAAAGTATAGACAAGTGGTTAAATGAAGAGTACATAAGGCAAAGTGAATTCGAAGTTCCATGAAGGGGGACACCAGACTCTGGTCGAGGAAACTGAAGTGATAACCTGGAGATAGGTCTACTTTCTTCAGGAAACAAAAGTAAACAGCGGAAATCATGAAAAATTTCAACAATATTAATTGGGACACAAGATGCTGCTTAAGCTTTAGCTGGAATGCTCTACTTCCACAGTTTTTAACTGCCCAGTTGAGCAGTTAACCCTTTGCATTCTAAGGGGGTCGTAAAAACAACATTAAAAGAGTCTTATAAAACTCGAAAGACATCGCTACCGCGTTATACTGTTATTTTCTGTGCTACTGCATCCAGTTCCTGAAGAGATGTAAGGGACTTCAAAGGGTGAAAAAGGTTCATAGTGATAAATAATCCATGACAGGAGCGTAGTACCTTAATATGCACATCGATAGAGATGCACGAAGAAACCGATCAAGCCAACTGGAATGCTGAAAACATTAGGACGTTACTGAACGTCAGAACTACGTCCCAGAAAAACACTGCTTACACCCAGAAGCCTAAACTACTCCATTGTTTGCACTTAGAAGAAATCCCCAGCAATCGCAAAACACTTTATCTATTTCTTTCTGTCATGTTTACAGATTCTTAATAATTTACAATTCGCCAACGTCCCCCACATTATAAACGTCTGTTCACCCATGAGACTTCATATAGCGAGAGATCAGTCCTCGAATCGATCGTTCGATAAACCCCATTCAGCCTCCTAATCCTTCCAAGTGAAGATTAAAACGAAATCCTAGGAAGCCATCCCCGAGGGTCCAGATTCAACTGGACAGAATAGCGGCGCTGCATCCGCCACCCGACACGACAAACTGTTGCCCGCCTCGAAATCATGTTCCGCGTCGGGGGCCTTCTGCTGATCACGCCTGAACGAAATCGTTTGTTCGATTATTCCGCCTGGATACGCGGCCGATACGTGTGCTGGATTTCTATGAGAGAGAAAGAGAGGACACGAACGAGAAAAGTCGGAGGGAGAGTTTGGAACGTGGAAAGGGAGGGGTGGAGGGACGCGCAACTGCTGGATCGGGATCGCGTTCGAACGACCCAGTGTGGCATTCAACCGTTTCATCGCGGCATTGTGCGCGAAGCAATTGGAAGAAAAATGGCAATAACAAGGGGGAAGACAATGCGCCGGCGCGCGACAATTAAGGGCCACAGAGGAGTGCCTCGACTGATTTTCAGGGAATAATAGCCGCTCGGAATTAATACAGCTTCGATGGGGGGAAATGGGAGCAGCTGGGGGGAACGTTAATGTGCCCCACTTTTTTCTGTAATAAGTGCCACGATTGCGTTCGATGCACGTTCAGGCGTGTACGTGGGAATGTATTGTAAAATTTATCGCGCGTACTCGGGGCAAAGAACCGCGTGCTTGATTGTTAATGCGATTAGCATCGTTACTTGGTAGCTCGTAGAACACGTACATACCCTGTTATTAAATAAGACTGAGAGTCCTTTGTGATTTTTATCGATTAGATTGTAGAATTTAAGTGTGGGACGTGTTTGATAATGTTTTTGTGGGTACCTAACCTGTTCGAATTTGTTTTAGATCATCTTCGTCACTATTTTGCTTGCCGTTCAGCGCAGAAATAGTTGTAATATGCTGTTTATCTGCATCTGGCTATAATTAATTATATGCTAAATAATGTGCCCGGAGTGTCGATAAATATGGTGAAATTTACCGCTTCATTCATATGATAAAATTTAGAATATGTAACTTATACCAAGTCACATTTTTTTGGAAACTAGATTTGTTTACTGTAGAGAGAATAGTACTGTCTTATGTATCTAATTTCCGAATTTCAATTTTCATATTCGGATAAAATCGAAAAGTATTTTTGAATCAATATTTTTTTTACGAAGTTCTTTCTTTAATTAGCTCTACTGACGTGTAAATATTATACAGGTAATTTATTAAGATTCTAAGCTATCAGCTTTTACAATAATGGGAATACTGTAGAAATAGATGAAATCTTATTCACTCCGTAGTAAGTGTATATAAGTCCGTGACGCGATTCGTTTTAGGTATTTCATTCGCGAAACGAGCTGGTGCTGCAGGGAGATTCCTTCGTGACAGACATCTCCGTTAAATTCCCAGGCTCAACAGGAAAGGAATTTAATTCAATAGCGATGGAATTGTAGAACTAAACTGCGTTCTCTATCGGACCAGAAAATAAAGAGCCCCTCGTTTCCGTACAACAGATTGCTCGTGGATAAAAAGAAACAAAGTCCTTGGAGACACTATTTTAATATGAAAATATGTGACGTGAAATTGTTCCTGAGTCCTTTGAAGCTGGGATAATATCTTCAAAGGCAACGAAGAAATAATCTAATACTCTTACTTAGAGTTAAAAAAATGAAAAAAGGTTGCTTCTCTGTAAGAGTGCTGTGTATATCTGCCTTTATTAGACTTTTCTATCATTTCTTTATCCTTTGAATAACATTAATGGTCGCTAAAAATCATCCCGCGAGAATACTGAAAAATTCCTTCAGCTCAACACAAACTCGAATCTCGATAAAAAAAAATCTTCTCCTGGACACACTCTTATCTTGAACGAGAATGCCATCTTCAATCAGGTAATTTAAAACAGTCCATCATCGCGTCCTAATTACTATTATAAAATTACCCCAACCAGCTCAGGAAATCCTTATTAAAAACAGAACTTCTTTAATAGAATTTCTAAACGGTCACTCATCAGAATTTTTACATAATTACGTACGAACGAAGCTGAATTTTTTATTCATCAAAGAAATTAAGCGCAAAATTTTAAAAAGCTGAATTCTCCTAGTTATTTCAATTTTCCTATTTACTCAAGCTCACTCTTAACCCGATAATTTTATTCCTTTCATATTTCCACATCCATTCTCAATTTCTACGCGAATACGATTGCCACCTACATTCCGCAATTTTACACGAAGCTCGAGTTCACAAAATTCGAGACTCGTTCAGGTCTCTTTGTAACCTGCCAATTCCCTATGTAAATTAAGACGACACAGTCTTCATGTTCTTGAATTGGACAGCGGTTCAGCATTGTGGTTAAATACAGAACCTGGGGTCGTTCTTAAAGCCAACTGGCAACTTTCGTCGAGGGGGTTACTAGGCGGGAAAGGAAATTGTCTGATCCCCCACGGTCGATTTCCACTTTCCTGTGGGTTTCCGCCGATGGCTCGCGAGCCTTGAGAGGGCAGAGTACTTAAAAATCCTTCTCCCCACATTGCTCGCGAAGGGTGGAAACTAAATCTTCAACACCCACTTCCTGCTCGGAAATGTCTAAAGAGGCGAAACATTCACGCAGCTCCCAGCATCGACGAAAGTTTTAAAGACTTTCCATCGTTCGAAGAATGCGAGCCAGTACCTATATGTTCTTCGTAAGTGAGAACGGGCTAATGAATGAGTCTTTAATTCAAATGGGGAACAAATAGTTTCTAATGAAACTATTCATTTGCATATGAAAATTCGATTTCTCATAATTATAGTTAATTTCAAAATACTGAATTATCAAACTAAAAGCAGAGTTTTGATATATCACTGTCTATTGTATTAGTGGTTTATACAACAGTATGCTTACTAATATATAAAAGTGGAACGTTGGCTGTTTGTTTGTCCTTCTTTCACGCCCAAATGGCTGAGCGGATTTCAATGAAATTTGGAATATATATTACATACGTCCTAGATTAGATTGTAGGCTATAAATTGTTTTGTTTAGGCTCTTTTATTTTTCAAACATCATAAATAATTCCCGGGTGGAACCGCGTAATGGGTCAGCTAAGGTCGGTCCCATAAGTTATGGGTAACATTGAAATCTACGTACCTTTCTTAACATTTTAAGATAAAAGAATTTGTGGATCAAACACTTCGGATTCTTGACTTTTGTCCATTACGCGAAACACTGTGCGATCGCTGCTCGCGAAACCGAACCCACCGGCCAATATATTTGATACTGACCTTAGTATCACCATAACGGAACAAACAACCCTGCGTTTGTTTTCAGCAAAAATTGATCTACTATCGCATCAATTGCGTAAAAAAAGTTATTCTTCAAATTTTTACAGACCAAACGATGCGCGGTAAATTATGTTAAAGGTGTGCAGTAATATCGCGACCCGAAATAAAATGCGCGAAAGCGTAATAAGGATCGCGATAAACGGGTTTCGGCTAACGAACGGGAAATTAAAACGACCAACGCGCATTTCAAATTACGGCGCCATTATTTTTGCGCCAGGCCTGTTACCTATATGTGCAATTTACAACCTAACGAGAACGACACTGGACGATTGATTTATCGAGGAGGATATTAATATCCTTCAGCGGGGACCGGTTCCGCCTGGGCGTCGCTTTGTTAGCTCAGAACCGCGCCCTGGAAATGTTGGGTTGCGGTAAAACAATGTCGCCGGAACACCCTCTTTTCATTTACCTAAGGGCGATGCCAAAGCACACGCTGAAAACATTAACCAATGCTCACAGGCTGGCCCTCGAGGTGTCGAGTTTTGCAAGCAACCGACGCTTTTTATACTAATTGACCGTGTGTTGTTCGGTTTCTCATTTCCTTCTCTTGGCATTCCTATGTATGTTTGACAGGTGCAGGATTTAATCGTCTACATCATGGGGAGGGGGTGGTTTCTATTATAAGGATCGAAATTTGAGGATATGAGAAGTGAAGGTGGAATTTAAAAGAATTAGAGGAGAGTTTTCGTAAAAAATGAGACTTTGGTCGTCTTCAAATGCGAAGTGCATCTTCTAGTAAAGACCAACATGTTATTTTTTTAAAAAATGAGGACTTGGTAAGTTTTATCAACAGGCTGCCGATATAGTAAGTTGTACTTGGAAAAATAGTAGTAGGGATTGGGGTAGTTTGTAGTTATATCGAAAGTTAGCTGGGGAATATTCCGGTGGCTTACTGCATAAATATTGTTCGTCCATCTTTAGCGTTTTCGAGAAAAAGAGGTTTAAGGATACATGGGTACTTTATCATTAAAAAATACATAGTTCCATAATTTCACGAAAAGTGGATACACAATATTTGTGCAGTAAGCCATCGATTTGATCTATCGAATCGTTTATAATTCGAGAACAGCATAAAGGTATATTTCTATTTCAGTACGAGTAGAATTTCGCGCTGGGTCTGTGAGCAATGACATTCGCAATTTCGGGTAGCTTATTATTAGGTTTAGTGTAAAATACAGGATTTAAAATCTATTTCTGGAGACTCCAGGCGTTGAGATAAAAAATACATACTTATTAGTCTCATATATTCACGCATTAAATAATTCATCTGGACCAGTACCTACACACGCCTACCATAACCATGCAAAAAATACACAATGGAAAATCATTCTGATATCTGTAAGAAAATTCGAATATACGATGAACGAATAACTGCGCGTGAATAGATTTCACGGAGCAATCCATCTTCATAAACATGACTCAAAACACTGTCGATGCACGAGATAAATGGTAAATATTTGCGAGAGGCGGTTTCTCGAGACGCATGGATTCCATTTCCTGGAAATGGCTCGAAAACCATCTAAAATATTGGAATGCAAATGCGGTATTACGATACGCGGGGCCAGTTATATCGACGATCACATGGAATTGATCCGTTTTAAAACGGATCCATTCGGCTCTGCGAAGAATTCATCAATCTCGATGAAGATGAAATTGAAAAGTCCAGAACTTTATGAAATCCTTCCGATCAATCGATATTCATGCAAATATTTCAATCCCGACGGAAATAGCTTCGCGGGACACGTTAAGATGCAAAAAAGCAATTTTTGTGACAAGTGAACAGTTTTATACGCGCTTCGCACTTTACCAGAATTCAAAACAGAATTAATCCATTACGTTCCTGCGAACAATCCTATACACCAATTTATTTATTAGAAAATATTTTAGACTCTGATTACACTGTGGGATGCAAGAAGGGCCTCAGGACCTTTTGCATGAAACGCAAAATGAGGGTCCTTATTCTTTTCTGCATATGCCCTCTAAATTTCATTGCCGTATCTTTACAATTGACAGAAGTATGGGAAATTATGTGAATCAATGTTGATCAAGTGACCCTAACTCGTATCTAAGCCAGTCATGCATCAACCTGAACATGACACGATCTATGACTATTTTTATGACTAAAATTTTTTCAATATCCTATATTTTTGTCAAATATTATGCAAATATTAAATAAATTATAAATGATAATGTTAAAAAAACAACACTTCTTCCTATATTTCTAAATTCTATGCAATAAGAGCCTGAGGGGGTTATAATTAAAATTAATTTCACTCATTAATTTATTACATAATTCCGATTGTAATAGTGCAATTACAAAAAAGATATATCAAAATTTTAAATTTTATAAATAGTTTTGCAACCACTTCACTATGTATAAAAAATATCTAACTTCGTAATGTTTACAAGGACATTTCTCGAAATTAACTTTTGGAACTGAGGCCCATCTTACGTTCAACAGCACAATTGAGAATCTAATTAAGCCATGTGAATGTTGGACATTCTTATGCGTGATAGCAAATGATTTATGAATCAAATTAAATAAGCTTAAACCACAGGTCGGACTAATGGTTTCATGTACATAGTTACGACAGAGGGGTAAATATGTAACATTCAAGATAACACCTGAGAAATTTTCAGTGATATTCATAGATATGTTAAGATTCAACACAGAAGACTCCTCGTCTGTCTTAACCGGCCTGCGGATTAACCAGGCCGCTTTGACACTGAAATTTTTTTTCAAAGTTGTGTTCGTCTAAATATTGTAGAAGAAAGTAACGTTTTGAAACCTACAAAGAATGCAAAAAAAAAACATTTACTAAGTAGTTATGTAAATTAAACGTAACAATGATACTTTAGGAGTTTTTGAAGGTACTGATATCCAAATTGTGGCCGTCCTAGCAAAATTCTAAATGGCGTAAATTTCGAAATATTGGTTTTACAGAAGTGACTGTAAAAGTCACTTCTTTCCCAGTTTCCCCAGTTTCTGTTTTTGCAACAATTGCCAGAAATTTGAGTTCAGCGTCATCAAAACCATTTACAATAACCTGGAAGTAAATGTTTTCCTCCGCAGGAAAAGTTAATCCATTTCAATACGGAATTCTGCCACTAAACAGGTCCATAGGCCGGTTAACGAGTGAATCCAAGAATCACCCCCACCGTTTACCGGTTGCCCTAAATTCCTGGATAGCACGTAAATCGCCATCGACCCAGCCGAATCCGGCATGAACGGCGGCCGATGAAACGGTCTCGCCTCCCATCGCGACACATCCATCTCCATAAATACTGTCGAAGTACTACCGAAGACACGCGTTGAATATACGCGAGAGAATTCCACGGGACCCGATCCACGATGCGTCATTCACCGTAATGGTTTAAAAGCTTTCGGTGGTGTGGGGGGCGGTGGGCAGGGTGGTGGTAGAGGGCGAGGGGGTTTCCCCAGGCAAAGGGGAAGACTTCAGACGGAGGATAAGTGCCGTATTGGCATTTGACTGCCGGCTAGGGGCACGTCTGGGAAATGTACAGCACGGTTCTCGAGGAATGGGAAATGGGTTGGCTGGGATGCTGATGGTATGAGATGCCTTCGAATGGATGGTTGTCTGAGCCCATCCACGGCGAGCACAAGGGGAGGAAGGGACGTTCGAGTGTCTCCATCGGAAAGGGCCTAGACATTCGATTCAATCGGACCGAATTCCTTGCCGTCGAATTCCAGCCGAACTTTAGGAGCTCAGTCGCGTCGCGGTGACGGTTAACGACGCGACACGCCTCTGGGAAAGTCTTGGCCGAGGGCTCTGACGTTTACGGACGCGGTACCATGACCTTCGGCTTCCCTAGGTGGTGCAATTTGAACATCCAATAGAGAAGTGGTTCATTCTTTCCAGGCTGCGAGGGCGGCGAGGAACGGGACTGATTGCATCAAGGGAGTATTGCTTTGTTTAGGCGCAGAGAATGGGAGTAAGTGTTCACAGAGTCTGTGCGACTGAATAGTTTGGAATGATGCCTTCGGTCACTGTTTCGTAACTATTCCATTGCATTCGATGACTCTATGAATAGGTTTGCGCCACTCCAAGTGTTGCTAGTATCAGTCTTGATAAGCAAAACACAAAAACAGATATAAAAGATTGTTGAACATGTCTCAAACAGCAATCGCCAGCGATGGAAGTGTGTCACGTGAAAAGGCCCTGATTCTTCCCAGGCAAGTTCTCGATCAGGCGCCATAGTTCGCGTGTCGAAGGACGATGTTGTGATAGTCGTTAAACTGATTATCTCATTCCCCAGGTGCGTGTTTTTCGTTTTCGCGCTTGCGTCGCTCCGCTGTGACATTAATGACGTTAAAACGGACCCTCTGATCGATGGATCCGATCGTTAGCCATCGATTCGGCGGCATGTTCACTGGCCTAATTAAAGAATAACGACGGTAGTCGCCGGGCCCGATTGATCGTTCTTCAAATACGGCCAGACCGAGATGATGCATCAGCCATCCGCCCTTTTTCGTTTTCTTTCGATCCGCGGGTGCGCATTCCATCTGCTCGTTAGTTCCGGCTAATTTGAATCGGGCAATGACTTCTCCCTCGTTGCTCAGCGTTACGCTGCCTCCGCGCACGAGTATTTGATGACCGCTTTAAAACACGCCAGTGTGATTAAAAGCACAATATTCGTGTTCGTGTAAGCAGCAACGGAAACTGGGACAGAAGGAAGGATAACTGCCATCGGAAGAAAGTCCTGTATTTCGGGATTATTACCTATTTTGTGGCAAAAGGCAAATTCCCTAGGCTACGAATCCATACCTACCTAATATTTTCAATTTATTTTATTTTTATTTCCTCATGTTAAATAAAAACTCCATCCACGCGATGTAGTACTCAAAGATCACCTACCAACAATATTAAACCTCCATCTTCCAGCAGCAACACCTACGATCGTTGTCAACCGCGAAACGTTTACAATCGATCCTCCCCGTATGACAAACTTCTTCCCTATGCAAAGAAGACCTCGAAGCCAGAAAATTTTTACTACGTAAGTAACCAAGCCTCTGCCAACACGGAATCACAATGGCGACTTAATGCAAGCGTCGGGGAAGAGTGTAACTGGACTCGCGGCTAAGGTTCTCCTAGCAATTTGTATCTGGCGGCCCTCCATGCTTTTATCTGATCGTCTCGGAAGCGATAGCGCGATAACAAGTGTGTATACTACGATAATCTCGCGGCTGAATGGACGCTGCGACCGAATACAGATGTTATCCGTATGTACGGAGCTTAGAGATTAGAGAATGATGGCTGAGGCCAATCACGGGATCCTGTGCCTTGTTCGGGGTAACAATCCATCGAACTCTAAGCTTCCCCATCAACCTGCAAATGGTTTTCGAGAGGCAGGGAGTTACGCATAAATGGAATGTGAGACGACTTTGAAGTTTACTGTAACAGCGTCTTTGGTATTCTTTTCACGGTTCGCAGGTGAAGCTCCGTAGGTATAGGGAAGTTTCAATTATTAGTATATAGAAATTTGATTATATCTTAAGAAGAGGTTCCGGTCTACAAATCGATTTCTTTTATTTCATTTTTTGAATAGTCAACCTTTTAAGAATACGTGTTAAAAAGAATTTTTTGAAATTCGTAAAATTTCCGAAGTTATAGGCATTTGAGTAGCGTTAAATGCATGGGTAACACCCGGCCAGTCGGCGCTCACGTAAAACTTTAAACGCGTTTTGTCGAAACAGTGTTCTTAAAATCGGTGGAACCTTTATCTCGAAAAGTTATTATCCGATTCGACTGAAACTTTTTTTATTTTGTAGAATATACTTCTGGCACGTGGAAAAAAACAGTAAATTGAAAATAAATGGAAAACTTGTCATTTTTAAAGACGTTGAAGGGACGAAAAATATAGGGGAAAATTGATTTCAAACTTCAACTGTCGTGATTTTCTCAACAAATGTTATCTTTTGTCATTTTTACTGGTTAGTTCGCGAGCGAGTTTCATGTCATTTGATAATTTGGCATTGGTTTTTATTTCAGACCAATGATTTAGGTGCTACAGGTTCCACCGTTTTGAACAAATTTTGTGACGTCTCGACTTTAACGACTCCTCAGTGTCGTCTGCAATGATTAATTATAAAAAAAAATTATTTCTATAGATTAAGACATCCTTAATACAATGCAGCAAGTGCTATTAAGTTATATGTAGTAGTTTTCGTTTAATTAATTCTTAAAGATCGCCTATTTTTATGGAATCTAGACCGGAACAGTCCTTTAAATGAGTAGAAATGGTTTTAATTTGTAGGACCCAATTAATTAATGGCTTACGAAATTATTGTATTGTGTTAGCTTTTATTTTCCATTTTCTATTTCGGGAGCTGAAACGTGAGCAAAAATATATTTCGTGTAAGCCTCATAAGATAGTTTCTTTTCATTTAAAATTTGAATGTTACACTTAATTCAATGTGAAAAATGGCCAACGTTACATGACTGAAAATAATTAGGTTACATGTCTGGTGTGAATTTGATAGAGAGTTAGATAGGAAGTACTTTAATTTATTTAACTGTGGCATGTTTAAATGGAAATCGAGATTGTCTTGAAGAATTTCTGTAAACAAAATGTCCCACCCAATACGAATTAAAATTTTCATTTTGCAGCTTTCAAGCTGTCCCGATTTCGCATTGTTACTCGTGTATTGTACGCTACCCGATTTTTTAAACCGAACCTTGCATCGTGGCTGAAATAAAAACCGATCAGTATTCGTGACTATGTAACTCTTTTACCCCGTGGACATTTTGCATTCATATCAAGTGGGACCAACGACCACTCCACATTTTCATTTGTCGTTGATTTATACTCGTATATCGTTTTTCCCAAAAATAGAAAGCCGTATATCCAATTCGATTACGCGTGGAATATTTGGTAACAAACGTTTCACAAAAAACGTGTCATTCACACTACTCAAAATTTCGAGTTTACGTACCAACGAAATAAAACTTTATACTTCAAAAAAAAAAAAAAAAAAAAAACAATCGCCTGAAGTTACGCAACAGCAGTAACAGCATTTGTTTCCTTCAACTAGACCGATCTAAGCCAATTAGTGATTCTAATCTTAATTCCCCAAACGAATCCCCACCGTGTCCCCCATCTCTATTGGCCAAAGCATAGAGCCCAAAATATCAAAGAAAACACCGTGTGCTTTACAATTCATCAGCATCCTTCTCGAGACTCGTGGAAACTAATTGCCCCATTTTTCTCATTAGCATCCCGTTCAAGGACCCAGACAAATCGTCGAGGCTACTCGCGCGTCAGACAACGGCCATTTAGCAATTGCCTCGGCGAGGCCTCTCGATCGCCCGTCGAGCTGCTGGCCCGACCTCGGATCATTGTTTAAACATCTCATAGCCGCGGCCAAGTAACAGCCGCATTGTTGCAGCGGCGGTTGGCCGGCGTCCAGCTGTAAAGTCGCGGGACCTGTCCGGCTGGAAACGCTTCTGGTGGCCCGGTAGAGGATTCGATGGATATTAAACGGACGACACAGAAAGCAAAGCTGAAACGACGTGCATACGTAAGGAGGGGAGCGAGAGGCGAGACAAGAGGGAAATTCGAGAGCAATATTCGAGCGCGCGACGAGCCACGCACGGGCTACCGGTTGATTAAAAAGGATCCAAAGAGGAAAGGAAGGATCGCGAGCCCCGAGGAAAGGAGAATTTCAATGAACAGACGTCCTTTATCGGGTAAAGAGAGACGTGAACGAGGAGGGCCGCGGACGTGGAATTCCCCGAGTCGGGAAACCCGGTATCAGCAATAGGAAATTACGAAAAAGTAACTCGTGAGCGAAACAGGGGGAGCAGGGGTGCAGGGAGGCAAAGGAGAGAGAAGAAAAACGAGGGGCCACGTCGCGAGGAACGGCCTGGGAGAAATAAAGCGGACAAACATTAACGAAGATAGATGAAGAGGACGAGAAATAGAACGCGGGCGCGCAGGGGGAGAGGTGTGGAACGGGAGCCAAGACGAAGAGGGGAAAAACACTGGTTCTGGTGGAGGGGAGGCGAAGATGAAGGTGGAGGAGAATAGAAATCGTGCAGTATAATAATGAGAAAGGGTCTTGATACAGCGGTGGGGGCTTTCACTCACACTCAGTGAATGAAAAAGATTCAGAAAGGAACAGAGGGTGTGTGAGATACACAGGAGTGTTTATGCGTTTTGGTACGGCATCGTTTGTAACTTCATTGCTTGCGATCAAGAAAAATAAACATTCTAATAAGTACGTTAGAGAAGTTTTGTAATTTTGTATTATTCCTACCCTAATAATCAGGAAATTCCAGAACCAGTATTCAAACATTTCAAATTTATTATTAAAAATGGGTGGTGGGTTTATGATTAATTATTTCATTAATTTAAACCAGCAGAACACGCGTGTAATGCAGCAACGGGTTCTATTGAATTGAAAGTCTGTTGCATTTAGCAATAAATTCATTACAATTTCATAGCGGGACGTTAATTAATTTACATCCCCAATCTCGACTCGAAACCCTCGAACACTATATTTAAACTTCGTTCCTCATAATAAAGCACCTACCAAATCGATTACATTTGAAGCACGAGTTTCTCCATTCCTTTATCCTTCCAAAATCCTACAACAACCTGTATATACACCAACACCAGAAGTCAGAAGCTCGGAGCAAAGCAAGACGTCTGATCAGCAAGGAGGGCGACAAGAAAATCGACCAACGGGTAGGAGGCGAGATGGGGGGAGCAGAGGAGGCAGAAAGAGTCAGTCTTTGTACACGACGCTGCAGTTTCATTTCGTTCGCAATGATAGTCGCTTATCTTGTGCGTTGTTATTTCGCCTATCCTCGAGCCACGGAAGAAAGGCACGAGGATAATTGAACCGTATCCTATCGCGGATTCCCGTTATCCCTTCGCCGCCCTGGACTCCTGCGAGATCCTGCCAGGGAGCATTGCACGAGTCCAACTCTATACAGATTCCAGCCCCTCCGCCGCGAAACCGCGTTTAACCCCTCGCCTCCCTTCGCGTTCTGGGCCGGCGGTATTGTTCAGCGGTATCACTCAGGGAGGCGAATTAAAAGATGCGTCCCCGCGCGAGGAACGGCGCCGAGGATTACGCCTCGCGCCTATTATCCTCTCAAGATAGCCGGGTCGCGTGGGCGGACTTGTAAAACGGTTTAAATTGCGCGCGTGGGAGGGCTCTCGCTCCGAGAATCCACTGAGCGCTTAGTCTCCGAGGGTTAACGCGTTAATGGTAATTCAATTGGTAACTGCTGGTCAAGTTATCGCTGAGTTTGTTTTAAGCGGTTGGGAGGTCGGAATTTTGGGGGTGACATTCTCTTGTGATTAGTAACACTTGTGGTGGGGATTATGTTTTACGTGTTGGAAATGTTACGTTGTTCAGTTTAACGAAGGTGTGCTCGGAGAGCTGTAATTTAATTTCTGGTAATTGTTTCGTCTAGTTTCTCCTTCGTTTAAGGGCATTTTAGGGAAATGTTGGGGCGAAGGGTTAGGGGAGGAATGAGATTTTATTTTTTCTACGATTAAGCGAAACGAAATTTGAAATTGCATAGTGGATTTATATCATTGGATTTGGTGCAATTTTGTTGAGAGGATTTTTGAATCTGCACTGTCACTTGTTAGATATCTTTCTTCCTTCAGGGGAAATGAGTTGGGAAGAATATAATAAAATAACAGTGTCATTGATCATTGACTGTTTTAATATAAATAGATATTGCAAAATGTACTGAGACCATTAGGTAGAAAATTACTAAAATTAAGTGAATGTTGATATCTTTAACAATATAGGTAACTTCATCCATTTAATACACATTTTTGATCTATAATTAGCCATAGGCATGGATTTATATTCTTGAAAATATCGAATATGTTTAGTGTCTGAAGCTTCTGGTGATCTACTTTGCAATTTGAAATTCCTAGATTCTATTCAATAAGTTACATGATTCCTTTTCAAACTTGACTATTAATCCTTAAAGGACTTTAAGCGAAAAGATTTGAAGCGAGAAAATTTAAACGAAAAGATTTTAACCGCAAGTGCACCTACTTTCTGCAAATGCAATATATTTAAAGTCGCCTTATCGATCCTGTGTAGCATCAAATAACGGCACCTGCCATACTGATATTTTCGTGTACCCATTATCACGAGCACCGAGGATGACAAATGAGATTATAGTGACAACGATGTCCGACATTATTCGTGACAATCTTGGACAAAAATCTAACCAGCGATTCCTTACTTTTCATAAAACTACTATGCCATTTTCATTACTCATCCCCAAGGACCAGATCTAATTTTCATCCAATAATACACACTGCACAGTTTTCGTTTAAAAACTTTCTCTAATCACAACCATAAAATGTTAGGTCTGGGTTATGCTCAAATTCTTCAACGTTCCTACCATTGAAAATAGAATAAAACAAAAACGAAAAGCAGCTCAATCTTCGAAAGATAATTTGACTCCTTCGAAGTTCCCCTAATTTGAATTCAAGGAACAAAAATGCTTATTATTTATTAAGATACCCTCCATATATTTAGCTAGATTTTCTTAACATTCGCCATCATCTCTATATTGCTTCAAACAGAGTACACCTTATTTATGACTCGAGATCGATACCTTCCATATATTCTCAAAGCTCCACATCTTTCTAAGTTCACGGGCTAAGGGACTTTCCTTGTCAGACAACGCTTCCGTATCAGTCAACGCTTCATCACAGGATAAACTCTCTGTTGAGTCACAAATCCAAGAATATTTTGAGCCTTCCCACAAAATCGCCCTATGGGCTTCGACTCACAAGGGACGATCAGTGAGTGACACGCGCCGATTTCGATGCAACATTTTTTAAAATGCTAAAGTAGCACCAACTGAATACACAGTTGCACTGATGCAAGGTTGCATCAAAATCGGCGTCCGCCAATTACCGATCTTCCCTTGTCAGGCAACACCATAAATACGGATTGACACATATCAGCTCCATAACGATTCAGTGACACCAGTATCAATGGTTTCAGTATGTAGTGCAGTAACTGAACAAAGGATCATTGATACTGATAGCACTGAACCTTCACGGACCTGATACGTGTGAATCCGCCTTGAACTATTGCCCTTAGACACCGCGCAGTCAAGATCACCCATATCACCATATCCCCATAAGGACGTTTTCTAGAATCCACGAAATCATCAGCTAATCAATCAGTCTCCGTCTAATGGTCCTACTCCCAACCACATTTCTTTATGCCTAACCCGAACGCGCGTCCGAATTTTGAACAATCAAGACCAGCTATCACTTTACAGCAGTCAAGCGGGCGTAATTCAGTTCAGTACAATAATTAATTTGTCGCAGAGATATTCGAGTGTCAGACGGCCGTGCAACCCGAGAAGCCAACGACACTCACCACTTTCTAAATAAGATCTCAGACGTTCGAGGGAGGGTATCGTTATAAATCTACCGTGGTTCGTTCCATCCTTTTCTTATTTACCACGGCCAGGTCGACGCGGGTATCCGTCTCGCTGACCAGTGGCCAAGATGTACGATATTGCTCGTACGACCGGCGAACTGAATGCGTGATCCGGTTTCGGAATCGTACTAAACGACGTCACTTCCAATCGCGGCCGCCATCCGCTATCTACCGTCGCAGCAGCGTCGCTCGGCCAGCGATATCGAGATCGCATGCGGCATTATGCTAACTTTATGCGTCGCTGAAAGAGCCTGGGACTTGGCTTATTAATTGCTAACACATTGGACGACCCCTGTCTGAATATAATTGCAGGAGGCAGTGCTGATACTGATAGCAATATTTTTAACACGGCCCGTGCCACTTGCATCGTCGATGACGCGTGATATTTATTGCACCTGAATTTTCTATTCAATGGGCAACCGTATTTTTCAATTTTATATTGAATTGAAATGGAGAGAGCAGGCTGGAAACGTCAAAATATTTTTAAAAATTTGTGCTTCGCTGTGATTGATTCATGCGGGCAATTTTTTAGGTTCTATTGAAGTTGTTGATGGATGTTGATTTAAACATTTTAAAAATCATCCTTCATGATTTTAAACAGCCAAAAGGTGAATAAATGTTTATACAAAACACCAATATTGTATCTTTTTCGTTGTCTAGAAAAAACTCATAACTATCAGAGATGCTACAATCGGCACCGTTTTGCATTTCGAAAAAAAACCTATTTCAGATACTGCTCTATTTCTTTTGTAGTTGTTATAATTTTACTGTCATAATTTTTTTTACTTGTTATAATGTTAAATAAAGTACTCTTAAAGTTCCGAAAGGATTAGCGCATTGGTACGTTTGTGAAAAATTCTTAAAAATTTATACTAAAATATGCCGTTTATACGGGTTTCTACCCTTAACAAATGGATCACCATGGGAGAATTGATTCTTCGGAGTGATATTCATCCACCATGATGACTGTTTTCACAGTTGAACATAGTGTAAGTAACAAAGCAACATCACAATTAATCACGATGGTGTAAGGATCCGAGAAGGATGTTTGATTAATATTCGGATTAATTCCTGCCGCCTAATCCAAAGCCTCGGTGATTAATAATACGTCCCGCAAACAGGACTCGCGTCGAGAGATGAGACTGTAAGACAAAGGAGGAGAAGAATCGCGTTAACGATCGCAACACAACGAATTAATTATTCTTCAACCCCCCAGATTACTTAGGAGGTCAGTTGATTAAGCGAACAATATTTTACGCCGCGTTATGAACTCGTTTCCAAGTTCGTTTTTGGTAAAATGGTCCGGTCATGCAAGTTATGACACGAAATGCTCAAATTTCGTTCGATTAATTAAGCACCCTAACCAATGGTTTAATTAGTTTGCCGCTGCTTTCCAGTAACTGAATCCTAAATGTCGAAAATTACAGTAAATACCTGGACAATCAATTTCATATTACAACAAACTGAGGCAACAAGGGTGCTTCATACGTTTACATTTCATTAAAAATAAAGCATAGGCTAACTAATCGTATGAACCTCTAATCGCGATTTAGAAAATTCGATATTCCAGCGAAGGTATTCCAAATATAGTAGGATAATTTAGAAAATAATTATTAACGATTTTAGTTTTAACCAAATTGAAATTGTTTTCAAATTTGACGAATTTTAAAACAATTGATACATTTACCTTCATATGAGCCACCCTACGATCGGCACCGTTATTTAAACTTTAATTATTTATTTTCAGAATAAAACAGTTCATTCAATTAATAAACATGATACCACTTACATTAAATTAAATTATCTAAATATGATGATTGAAAGACGATGTCGAAATAATAAAAACAAGATAGCTTAAATACGCATGAACACATCAAGAAGTATTCTATACACTGAACTGATGTACGCTTAAATGACGACTTCATCAAGCACCATTCATCAAAGCGGGGCTGACACGTTCAGCGACATCATCGTTACGATCATCAAGGTCTTTGCACGAAGCCCGCTGTCGCGTTTCTAAAGGATCATTCAGCCTCCAGGGCTGAATTGTGTCGATGGAGATCCAACCACCCCTTTGACAGACAGTCGTACCAGCGCGCTGTCGCGTTTTTAATTACCGCATTCTGCTGGTGAATTTGTTAATTAAGCTATCGATTCGATGAAAGCCGTAATGTAACTGGACACGCTGAAAGGTTGCGCTTCGAATTCAGCAAAAAGGGAGCGGCGTTTAATTAATTAAATCGACGGAACTGATTCTGTTTAATTGGCTAGATAACGGAGGAGCTGGTAATGAGATCGATGCGAATTTCATTTCTTAGCATTTTAGAACTCGAACTTTTTCACGTCGGACGTTAAAGAGGCCAGTGATTCGCGATGTTCCACTGGAAAGTTTACGATTTTGTCACTCGAAATGTTGTAATAAGGCTTAGTATTTTAAATCCAATATATTTACGCTTTGTGTCTTAATTTCTCTTTTAAAAATATCTGATGTAACTAATTTCAACGATTCCACCCTTTTAATATTAAAAATTGATATTCTCATTACAAGTACAAAATATTCCTCCTCCTCTACTTAAAAATAGGAAAATCTGCAGAAGTATTATAAGGATATAAACACACGAACTTAGAATTTTTTTTCATACTATGCAATGTCAAAAATGTTCTTTGAAATATCAATGAATACTCTGGAGAGCAAATTCATCACTTTCGAGTGTCGCCACACAGAAATCGAGAATTGCTCAGCTACTCAGCGGAAATTATATTACCCACACATTACGGAAAAAGGCACGTGTAATACATTTTTACAAATTGTCGATACTAAAGATTGCAGGAGGGCAAATTTTTCGCCGCTGCTCGCGATAGCTACAATAATTCACTTTTCTGCTATTTAATGGTGATGCATTATCGGCTATGCGGCCATAGATCGCGATACGTAGGATGCATCAACGAGCTCACTAAATTTAACACAGTTTCGTTTAACACTCAGCTCAGTAAGTACTCTTCGTTTCGATGTTAAGCGCATCTGGCCATTTGTCGCGTTAAATTTTATAAATCTTCCTACGTTGGCCACTCCAGAAGCTCAAGATCTCAAATTCTTTGCTCCTGGTTACTGTTATCTTGTAATATGATAGGATTCCAGCCAATGGAGTTAATCCAAATGAAGTTAGAGTGGTTGAAATTCAGATCCACCAGTTGGAGGTTCAGAAAAAAATTGTTTAAACTTTGTGGAAATGTGACTGCGGCTGTGTGGAAATTCTTACTTGATTCAACTTTTCCCTTGATTTAACCTTTTCTTAAGTTTGCAGTAATAACTATAATAAATATAATAAATTAATGTAACGACACTGAGGTTATTTTTAACGCAGAATGTTCTCACGATTGACTTCCTCTGAAATCGTCCTTTCTAAGTTTGTGACAAAACTGGTTGTCGTTTATAATTCTTAGGAAGCTTCTTTAACTGGTAAAACGAATTCTTCTATAATAGTAGTAGAAGTATAGAAGAATGATTCAAATGATGTAGTGAAAGCTTCCTACAGAATGGACGAAACTGTTTGCAATTTGGAAGTTTGGATAAATAAAGCAGTGGTCATTCGAATGAATTTTTAAAAGTACTCAAAAGTACTGATTTCCTTGCAATTAAATTACTGCCAAAAATGGATCCCCAATAAAATTGAATTTCCTAAAAAGCTATCAAACTATGAAACCACAAGATTTCGTGACAAAATTTTTCCAAACCTTCAGACAGATACAAAAAATTCAGCAAACCCAGGAAAAGTTCAGCAGAAACGGACATGTGTCGCACCTGACGCTGTGTACCGATCTATTGAAAATTTTCATCTGAATATGAAGTTGAAGCTTCTGGTATGCACCAAAACCAGCAGACTATACAGTCTTCCTACGTAGAAACCTCTTCTGCTGGAGAACAAAAACAGATGAACTCAAACTCTCGCGCGAAACCAAAGAAAATGAAGCTTGTAACAGCATTAAGAGAATAAAATGCAGCGCAACCAAAGGAGCCGGGAATAAAAAGCGCGGCAGGCATGAAACACGCCAAAGTGAAACTCAGAGGAACGCTGAGGAATGGCAATTAACGGAGGCTAAACGGGAGGGACAAGGCGCAGATTTAGAAAGAATAACGACGCCGACATCTGTAACGACCGAGAGTGACACGGCCGGCGAAACTAAGGACAGACGGCAAGTAGTGCAGGTCAACGAAAAGCGACTCGAGCATTAAATTAGACGTAAAGAAGCACGCAGACGGGACGAAATCGAGGCAATTTCCTTCTGTCTGAAGTGAAAGGACGAGGAAGCCGGGAAAATTAAAAGCGGCGCAGAAACGGTGACAATGGGGACGCATGAAAAAAGAGAATCGGAGGGGGCGGACGGAGGAGGAGCGAGAGAGACAAAAACGAATCGAGTCGAAGGGGAATTTCAGCTCGTCGCGGCTGCCACCGGCGAGATAAAGTTTCGCGATTTTTCCTCTCTTTGCGGCTGCCACGACCGTGAATATAAACAGGTTTCCCCGAGCGAATTTTCCCGCTGGGCCCGCGGTACCCATAGAAAATCTACAACAATTCAGACGTGCCTCTATCTATCCGGGGGAGAAACGAGCGGCGGGTGTGCAAGAACGACAGGAGAACGGGCTACCGTCGCGGAAAAATGGAGGAGAAGGTGGAGGGGGCTGAGAGAAGGAAAGTATCCGAGAGACGCCACCAGTCGTTCGGGTTCAATCCTGCGTGAAAACGCTTTCGGAACCGACATACGCGCCTCGATCGGGGTAACAGGGGTTGATGGACACTCTCTTGTGTTTAATTAAGTATCACTTGGTAATTGAGCGGAAGACGACGAGGGCGTGAATGATGATACTGTTTGGGACAAAGCTGATGAGAGTAAAATTAAATCGATAAAGCGAAGCCATTTGGAAATGTATTTTTTTGGCAAATTTAGAGTTTTATAACTGAACTCTTTGGTAGTTATTTATGTAATAGCAGTGATGCACTCGGGATTTAATCTGGGGGGAGCCGAGTTGAATGGATAAAAATATTTTCAATGCAAATTCAATAAAATTCATTGCTTGATTTTAAAAATTTATTTCAAGAATAAAATCAAATTTTCTTTTCTTTTTACAAAGCCCCTTCAATGTGGGATGTCAAAGCCCCTAATAGAGTCTAGCGTGGACAAATTAGATGTCCGATTTTCCATTGGAAATCACTTAATATTAGTGACAATTTATTTATTATTGTGAATTTCGCAGGCTAACTGCTTTATTATAATGAAAGAGACACAAGAAGTGTTTATAGAATACTGTGAATAATTGGATTCAGAAAATGCTATACGTACTAGCTTTACTAGAAAGTTTTCATTAATTTTAGTTTACTAGAAGATTCCCAGACACGAGAGAAAAATAGCCCTGCTGCAAGATTGTAGGTTCATCTCTACGATATAATTCTAACAAATACCTTCCATGTAATAATCTCGTTTCAAGACTAATCTCGGGCAACTTTCGCGCAACTTCCAAGTTGTCTCGAAGATAGTGTTAAACTTGGAGAATTATTTATTCCGCGGAATTGCGTACCGCAAGCGTCATGTGCAAAGCACTTTGGTAGCTTCCTACGCCTCACAAGCTTCTTGAAACGGATGAAGGGAAATATTAATTTCTAGGCGAAAACTGTATTTTCACTGGTAAAACTACTTAGGTTTGATTTATTGTTTCTACAAGCAACTTTGCTGCGACAACTATAAAATGGCGATACATGTCGATGCATATTGTGTACTGACAGTTTTAGAAAATTGAATTCGTAGAAAATCGCTATATAATTTATTTTTATTTTTCAGTATGTTCATTTGCTCTCCTAAAAGATACACCCCCACCCAAGGTAATAAATTCTTTGCACACCGTCAAGATTTTTAATATTTTTTTAATTGACTGTACGTCAGTGTAATGAATCTCTCGAAAGACATATTAATACCTACTAATAATCCAAGTTAACTTAAAGTTTCAGACCTTTTATTCCAAGCCTGCACCTTCCATAATGAATGGAATACAATTGTGTTAGAAAGGGCTTTATTGTACATACCTTGAGGTATGATCACAATTTTTTTTTAAATTTTATTAATACAAAATGGCGACGCCACAGTTCAAGAAAAGAAGCTTCGTCTGAAAACCAATGTTCCTCGGCCGGAAAGATCTCTCTTTCAATTTTTGATTTACAACAATAAACCAAAAATTTTTGAAGTTCTATATAAGATTATCTCGGGAAGTACACGAGGAAATTAAAAAATACTGTTTTTTGTACGAATGGTGCGTTATTGAATAAAACGTTTCAACAATTTCGAGATTGTGGCAGTTCCGTGTTTTGTTCAATCACGCACCAGTCTTACAAAACTCAGTATTTTTAATTTCCTCGTGTAGGTACTTCCCGAGATAATCTCATATAGAACTAAACAATTTTCGGTTTTTTGTTCTTGGTCAAAAATTCAGGGAGAAATCTTTCCGCGAAATTCTGTTTTTCAGAAGAAGCTTCTTTTGTTGAGCTGTTGCGTCGCCATTTTGTATTAATAAAGTTAAAAAAAAATTGTGATACTTCAAGGTATGTGCAATAAAGGCCTTCAAACAGATTTTGTATTCCATTCACTATACTCGCCTGAAAAAATCTCAAAATTAGACTGCCATTCCTGGCTCCACAGTGTCATTAACCCCTTAAATCATCACTATGTTCATCAAGACCATATATCTAAACCCAAAAATAAAACGATTAAGTTCTTCAATGAAACGATGAATCCACATTCGTTCTTCCCACAATTCCCCACGCATATGTTCTTTACCAGATCCTGCAAAAACAACCCTCTTTAAGCTTCGACCATCGAGCTTGCAAATTCCCCGTTCGGCTCGCCGCGACCGTAACGCGAAATTCCGCAAAAAATCGCGGCGCGAACACCAGCGAAAAGAAGCAGGAAGGACTGTCAAGCCACGAAACGTTTCCGTAAAACGAAATATCTCGCGTGAAATCGTCCGCGAAGGATGGCGAGAACAGAGGGTGTCCGAACGGACGGGGCAGACGAGTTTTTACGAGTGCAATAAATCGGGCCCTGATACAAGGTATACGGCTAGGTAAATTCGATTTACGACCGGCAATAAATAATACCGCGGAGACACGTTTCAATTACCCTGAACGGTCCACGTCCCTCGAGGATAACCGACTAGGTACTTCGACGGCCATCATCATCGTAGCACCAGCGATTCGCTCTCGTTTAGAATACTCCCTACCATGGGCGTGATCTATAGCGCAGGGGATCGAAATAACGCACGCGAAACACGATCCCTTCTTCTAAAATCTAAATCCGTCGATGCTCCGTTCGGACGACAATAGAGCAAAAGGTTCACGATCTATTGGCCGTTCATATTGCAACTGTCAATGTGTCACAGTAATAAATACGAATTATTGATGGGGAGAAATGGTTCGGGTAGATGGTACTCGTTGCTATTAATATGCAGCAAGTTGCAAATAAATAGGGAGAATGATCGAAGGTACGATTCGCTTTCAAGGAGATAAATCTACAGGGCCGCTGCAGCCCCGACGATTATACAGCCGTTTCCGTAATTCCAGCTTGAAAGGACGGTTCCCATTATTAATCGATAAATCGTCTGACACTAATTACACGCGAAACGAGCTGCAGCGCTCTACGCGGCCGCGCTTAATTCTCCTGAAAAGAAAACGACCCCAGCCGCCGATTCATGCGCTAACGCCGCGAGTGCGTGCCATAAATCATGGCGATCAAACCGGTTCGCGGCACTGACAAATTTCATTTTACTACCGGATACCGTGTTCCGTAATTTAGAACGTTACTTTCCAGCCGCTCGCTACCATTTGTCTGTCAGATTTGTCAATAGCGTTTTATTGGCCCCCGTAGATTCGCCATTGTTCGTGTTCCGGCGGCGATCGAGAAAAGTTCGATAACGGGCGGAAATCAATCGGTAATCGAGGCGATTCATCCACGCAGGACTTTCCCCCGGCCGATTAATCGTGGACAGCTCGCTGGCAAGCTTGCTTATTAATGAATCGGAAAGATCGAGCGCTGCTTCTGTGCTGTCGTGAACTTAAGCCACCGTGCAAAAGTTTGGATACGTTTAAAATTTGTTCCACTGGTAATTCTTTAGTTTGTGAAGCAAACCATTTCTGCAACTTCTTTCTGGATACAGTTTACTGCGAAACTAAAGTGATTGCAAAGCGTCGCAATGCACAATTTATTCCGAATAACCTCATTTCTGTTTTATTCAGATACTTCAAAATCTTAAACCTTGAAGAATTTTTAAATTCATATTTATTTCACGTGAAAGTTATATTAAAATGATTTCAAAGTATGGTAGTTGAAACACTTATCTGTAAAATGCTTAAGGGAATTTTTGAAAAATCGTATTCTTCCTGATCTTCTGTATATGTCAATTAGTTTTTCAATTTCTCTTGTTTTTCAATATCCACGAACTAAAGACTGTTGTTAAATACAAAATGGGGCACAATAATCCCCGAAATATGATTCAACACACAGAATACACGTATTATCGGGGAAACGCTATCCAGTCTCGTTATCGCCATAAGCGGCGGATTTGCATTCTTCGAGGCAGCGCGAGTTTTAATTATACGAAAACAGTGGGGGGCGCGATAATCCGTAATCAGCGCAGAGCTTTCTAAAATCCACGGGGCCGAATTAATTCATAATGCTACGTCAACACCGCGACAGAGGGTTAAATTTGACTCGCAATAAATTCATGGACGCGATAGTTCCTGGTTACTCACCGGTAATCCGTTCAAGTGGAGATTATCGACCATTTACCTGTTCGTGCTTTCCGCGCGGATTTCCCGACAGGAAGGATAACAATAATAATAATATCGTTATTACAGCGCATAAAAAAATATGTACCCAGTGATGTAAAACTGCGGATTAGTTTTGTTGCTACTAACGAACAGAATGGGGGAACGATGCATATGTCAGGAATAATATTAGCAAAAGTTGTGTAACAAAGGAGAGAAAAGGGGAAAGATAGGAAAATAAAAACACTGCTGATAATTGCGATAATAGAATAGATAAATACGTAGAGATTAATTTACTACGTCCTTGGGGTCTTTTCTGACCCCAGTATCTTCTAAATTTGAAAACAAAAAAAATATAAGGAAGTTGAATGGACGGAAAGGATTCAGATAATAAGAGTATTCTGTGAAAACACTGTCACGGTTTCGTACTTCCGTACGTAATAAGTTTAAATGGAAACGCGTGATGAAATTTTTTGCTTCCTTCTTTTCGGAAGAAAGAATGTTGCAATTTTCATACTAGTGAAATTCCTTACTTTTCGCGCGAAAAACGCTGACTGCAAATGAAGGATAAGGATTTTTTTTCTCTCTGTGAAGAAAATTTTGCCTTGGGGCTATATGTTTCTTTTTAAGCAGTCTGTGAGAGTGATGAAAAGATGAAAGTTTCGGTGTCGGCTGGCTCTCTGTGAAACGTTAATGAGGAGCTGAACAAGTTGCTGAAGAAAGGCAACGCATCTGTGCCATTCGAGCTTAATTTTGAAAATTTGAGATGCACTAAATAGTCAAACGAAGATGTATGAAGTGACAGTTTATTATTTAAATACTGAGATATTTGGATTAATTTAATATTTTGCATTTTGGGAATTGGAGGACCTCGATATTTACTAACGCTATATTTTAATGCTTCAGCATTATAATATTGCCACATCGGGATATTCTATTCCTTTAAACATTTTAGTACTTTAATTTCATTGATATTCCAAAGCATTTCGAATAAATTCGAAACCTCTCACTTTTGATGATAAGGTTACGATTTTTCTATATTATTCCTGTTCTGTTGAAGATTTCATTAACTCTGAATAAATAGGGGAATAGTAATACGAGAACAGTGTTTATTATTCAGATGCAAACAAAGCTATAGAAAGATACAAACTAAGACTAATACTTCAATATCACCAATTCCCTTATTCACTGATGAATATTCTATCAGTCTTAATGTACACTTTTGTATAGTAATCACAAAGTTAAAACTTCTTGCGAACTTATGATAACTGGAATAATGTAGAAACTCAATCCTTATAATACTTGTACTATATCGGAACACTATATTCGAGATGTAGTAACGTCAAATGGAGATTGGACGCAGTAAAATGTGGCTATCGATGTGTGCAATGTATGATAACCCCTATCAGAATGCTCAATTCGAGAACCAGCAAAATCATACGAGATATACGGCTACCATAAAGTTTAACCAGCTTTTTACAAATCCGATACTTTAAAACAAATCTGATACTTTAAAATAATAGTATGAATCACCATTTGAAGTTTGTGAAGATCTGTAGTCGATACAATTCGGCAAGGAGCATATTTGATAACAGTACAAATTGGAATTTTGCTGCAAAGCATTAGTAACGAGAAATATAATAAGGCGACTAAAATATCTCTCTCAACTCTAATTCTGGTTTGAAAAATCCGTATTGTAGTGAAACAAAGAATAGGTATGATAAATTATATTTGATCGTCATTTGGACATCATTATTAAATTAGAGTTCTAAATATTTTATTTCATTTTACGTTTTTATTATTATTATTATTATTATTATTTTTACATATCATATTTTAATGCAATATCGAACATATTAATAATTTTAATATATTCTGCAAGTTACTCTATAATCTGATACAGTTTCGGTATTAAATAAAACGATTGAAATATTTATTAATATTTATTAATATCGTATTACACTGTATTGAAATTTTCTATTCATTAAAAACGTTCACGAAGTCAAGAAGGAATCCAATAAAATCCAAATTAACAGGTAGAATATTTTAACCCTACCTTTCACCCTTTTCGCCCAACATTTCTATTCAATCAACACAAAAATGTGTTAAGTAATTAATAACAAAAATGAGAATGGTTAACGAAGACATTCATTAGAATACAGTTAAGCATCAACTAGCAAAATGCAAAATTTTAAATTTCCACCGAAACCATTCCTACACCTTAGAATTCTCGCGCGATCGTTCTTCATCTGACGACGTAAAACGATCGTTCATTACGAGTTCGTGGCGAAACAGCTGCAGACGCTTTCCTCTAAAACTCTAAACGAAAGGGCGCGAAGTTTCGGCTGCAACGAAGAGCCAAACTACAGTTCTGTATGCACTCGCAAAAGTGCAGCACACTGGAGGACGCTAGAAAGTGAATGGGCACTTGCATTAAATAAACAAGTTACAGTTCGCGTGCATTCGTGGTAGCGAACGTAACTGTTCCAAATATGCTCGGCCTGGAGACTTAATTTTCACGGGTCTCGCCTCTGTTACGACGGCATTGCCCGAATCACCGATTCCCTTGAATATCGTCCTGCCGTTGCAGTCAGGCAAATTAAAATTTTTGTCCATCCCCCTCCTTCCCAGGGGAAATTTTTCAGATCGTTTGACGAATACGACGAAGCAAGGATAAGTATGTACTTCTGGCAATTCCAATTAGCGTAGCAGGTGATTAAGGAATCAATATTTTAAGGCTGGGATAATTCATAGCGTGGATCTACTGATAGGTAGTAGTATGTACCTACAAGTATTTTAATTTTGGGAAATTTTGAGTGTAGTTTGGGGGAATATATGAATTACATCGAGCACAATTATTGCTTCCACGCTAAACAAACCCCTCTTTTCATTTTTGGAAATAGAAAATATCTGTTTGTAGACTTATATAGGTAAGAAAGCAAATGGCTAAATAAGTAACAAAAAACTGAAGGCGAATTTACACGGATCGCTTTGGTTGAACAGTGCGGTTGATTGAACAAATATTGCTAAACAGATTTCTAAATTAAATATTAAGTAGAGTAATGCAGGCCCGAGGGCAAGCTTCCATATTTCCCAAACGGGTAGTGAAAAACATCTATTAATTCAAAAACTGTTTGGTCATGGAACAGGTGTGGAAAAAGTACTTCGAACGGAAACAAATGTAGCCGTTTATTACGTAAGTTTGTATACCTCTAATTCTCTGAACTCACAGAATAATCGATTCCCAATTATGGTACACTCTTGAAAATCTCAACCTACATCCACCATGCTTTCAGAAAGGAACTTGACCCAAAGTTGGGCATTATCTACATAAAAAATTACTTAAATAACGTATCAAATAAAAGATACTTTATCTGTGTTTGACGAGCAACGAATAAAATTGTTATCTTCTTTCGAATTCAAATTTTTTAATTCAAATAAAGTGTTGCCCATCTCTGTTTAACCCACACCATCAAACCACTCAAAACACTATTTATCTACCAAATTACTCTATAACGATGACGAGCAACCTTCCCTCTACAAAGAACACCATGTCACCAAACTTTGAAATTCAAACAGACTGAACGTCCCCCCAAAAGTTCGCCAATTTTCCGTCCGCCGTTGTAACAAGATTGAGCGCAATTTCCGCGCTAACTAGCCGCGGAAAATTTGATACGCGATACCATAACGAATCCCGTTACTCCGCTGGTGGAAATGAATGTTTACGACACGACTTAGCAACTGCGACCAGCGCGACGTAGGCTAACAGAGGGTAGGTGGGAGTGCGTAAGTAAAGCCTCTGCTTTATACGCGATACTGCGTGAAAATTCCGCGCACGATTTGTTAAGGGCTGAAGGAGGTCTGGCACCCTTTACGGCAGCACCCCAGTAGCAACTAGCAACGCAGTTACGTTGATATGCACGGTACGGATGCCAGTAAACTCGGCCTACGACTGGCTAACCTAACGGTGGACGGGTTACACCGATAAGAACGTCGCACAGTGGGGTAAGAGTTGACATCAATTCCTAGGCTGCATGGAAACTTGTGCTAGTTAAATCACTTGACTGAAAAAGATTATTTAATAGTAAATAACACGAGCCCATTTTTAACCAACTTCAAAAATAAGCGGTTCTCAGTTTGATATTTATGTATATATGTATGTATTATGTTTGTCCGCGAATTTGTTCGTAACTACCGGATCGATTTTCGTGAAACTTATTGCATTTAGTTTAGCTTCAATCAACTTAGGTCGTGCAGAAAGAATTATCAAAATCGGTTAAGTAGTTTTAAAGTTACAGCAAAAATAAGAAATCTGTTTCATTATTGTTATTGGAATCTTCCGTTTCTAGCCAACGATTATTTTTTACGAGCAGCTCTTTTTGTAGGCCTGCCCATATTTTTTAAAAATAAATGTAGTTATACAACTTAAATAACTAAAAAACAATTTAAACCCACTTCAAAAATATAAAAATTGCACTGTAAAGTAGAAAATAAGATGTTTCCTTACTTAATCTATGACTCTCAATTTTTTTAAGTCGACGCCAGATTTACATAGTGCAAATATTGATGCGCCGACATAAAACAATTGAGAGTCATAGATTAAATAAGGAAAAAAACTTATTTTTCACTTTACAGAACATTCTTATTTTTTTTTAAGTAGGTTTTAATTTTTTTTAAATTTTTAGTCTTACGTACGTAATACATTTTTCTACTTATTTAATGATATAGTCTGTGAAAATGTTATATAAGATACCTGCAACACTTTGTTATTTCTGATGATACATAAGTGCAGTAATCGTGTTGATATTGATAGTTTGTATCTTTCTCTTGACTGTCGCTATACCTAAGTAAATCAAAAAATTCTACTTTGAAAACTCTGTATAAAAACGTTCCACCTTTAGATTCATAAATTCAAGAAGCTGTAATCTGAAAAGATTTATATTAACCTTATATTAAACTTTAATTAAAAAATCTGTGACCTCGACACGTGGACACAGAAAACGATCCACATCTCCGAATCCAGCCTAATAAACATCCCCAATTTCCTAAAAACAATGTTCAAATACAAGGCAATCAAGAAACATACTAAAATAGGCAAAACTCCTCCAAGAGGAAACACATATCGTATCTACATATGTACCTAACCACACAAAAAACCTAATTCCTCAGAAATTCCAAATGTTCGCGTCATCGGTCTCTCACCATTCAGTGACCTAGAACCTAATTTTATGAACCACCCTTCGAGAATTTTCCCAAGCGTAGCACACTACATCCTTCCTGGCCGCCGCTAAATTGGCTCGTCAGTCGCCAGACTGTCAAGCCAAATGCCAAGAGGTCGACCACCATTGACACGCGTAGCTTTCTAACTGACCGATCCCGATCGCAACCGATTCCCCCAAGAGGAGCGCGGAAGCCGAAGGTTCCAGCTATGGGCCCCGGCTTGCTGGATAATTAATTAGCATAACGCCGCATTATAACGACGCGGGGCCGTGGGTGGAAGTCACGGTACGCGATTCTCGTGTCCCTCGTCACGAGCCGTCACCCCGTCACGGAACTTCATTCGTTAAGGCAACCACGCCGGTCACGTTCCACATCGACAGTGCATCGATCATGAGACGCGAAAGTACTGGCTGTCATGAACGTGGCTCCGTCATTATTACTGCCCTCTCGTTGACCCTGCCGACTGTCAACGACGCTGCCCCTCGCGAGCCATTCGCGCAAAAATCGGCTGCGCCGCGAACGCTCGGTCTCCTGCGTCGATTCCTCGCGCGTCGCATTACACGCCCCCCACCCCACACGATTGATTTATAACTCTACACGCTGGTATTTTTTTGTGGCCTTATTTTTGTTCGCGTTGACTTGGCTGATGGATGGTTTAATTCGTGGACGAATAATGCCGAGGACTCTGGTCACGTCGATGGAGGACTCGCTCGATTCAGAGGGAACGATCGGCGATAGGGATCGGAGTGTCTTGTTTCGCTCGATTGTCGATGGTTTCGATTTATTTTCCAGGTGCTTCTTTGTTTTTTTAAGATTGAAGGGGGCGGTGCGAGTGAGTTGAAGGGGAGGGATTGGTGAGATTTTTGGATCCGTGTTGTTTGGCTTGGTGGTGTTGGGATTGGAGAAGTTTCTTATTATGTGAGTTTATGTAGGAAAGAGTAAATAGGTGTAAACTGATTGGAACTGAACATTGACCTGGTTTTACTTTCTGTGAGTTAAGGCCAAGTTATCCGCTTCGTTTTGGTGAGACAAGGCGGTTGACTCAACAAAACTGAAACAATGAAATTGAAAGGCGAATGTTCAGACATGTCAATGAAATTGACCAAACTGGTTCACTTGAAAATGGCGTTGGAGCAATTTGAACATACAATGAGGCAAACAATTATTGGCACACCCTTTAAAGCAGAATAACTCTTTTAAAATTGGTCCAAACGACTAGAGGCCCGAACGTTTTAGAAGTTCGAGGAATTAGTTTACTAGGTGACGTGTTCATCGTTTTTTCAACATTTTTATCTGAGCCAGGGATGAAAATTTAAACTTCCCGTTTGTAGATTTAAGTAAGTTTTATAAATACTGAAAATTTCAGCGCTCAAGATAAAGACTAATTCCTTTTACATACTTTAAGGGACATTTTTCTTTTGGATGACACCCAGAAGAGATATTTGTGGTACTGCAAACTCCTTACGTGAGGATCCTGTGTTTTTCAATCGCAGCTACACGGCGTACCAGACGAATTATCGTCAATTTTTGGGGGAAAATAATCTCTAAATTATAAGCTTTCAAGTGCATATTACGATTTTTCATTAACAAAATTGCTTATAGGGAAAAAAATTATAAAAAGTCCCCTCCTTTCACGGTCCTAGGTGTACGTAACCCTTTAAAATGTCTAAAAGCTAGCTAATTCCGTCGATCCTCCGCGTTCGCCACGAAGAGATATCGCGCCTATTACCGCCCGTGTTGTTACGATCCTCTCATCGAACTCTCTTAAATCTCGCCGCAAGGATCGTGTCCCATTAACGAGTCAGCGTTACTACCGGCCAGTGCTTAAATTAAAAGCTCAAAGGTGTACAGGCCGCGCGTCGGCGCTGGCAATCATAATAAACATGTCCGCCACCGGGGAGACAATAATAAATATTGCAGCAGTGCAAGTGCAAACGACGCAACGCCCTAAATCACCGGAACGATGCATCATGCCTGGCGCTGTCTACGTTCGCCACCTTTCGCAACACTCGCGGAGTAAACGCAATTTCGCTGGCAAATGGAGTGCCCTGACGCGCGCCCCCCTCGAATTTCGGCTCCTTTCGCCGCCACGACGAATCTGGGGACGCTTCTCGCCCTTGGACGTGATTTATTCCACGATCTTATTGGCTCCCTGTTGTTTTACTCAAATCACGCGGCAGCATTCTCCGTGGATTGGACATCTTCACTTGAGAATTTCTGATGACACTTGTTACGGCTTACTGCGAAAAGGTGTAGTAACATTTTATTCTTCAGAAATCATGAGATTTTTTATGTTCGCTGTTGTACTAGGTTGCCCTTTGCATTTGGAGGGTTCAATTCCCTGGGAACACCGCTCCTCTAGTAGCAACGGTTCTCGAAGCATTTGCGAGCTCACGATATCGCTTTGAGTGCACTGTAATTGGGGCCTAAGGACGTTTCGGAGAATGAGTTGGACACTCTTAGGCCAGCAGCGCCTTGCTAAACAAATCCTCGTATGCAGTTTCGTTCCCTCGATTCTGTCACCGAATTAAGCAACGGTCACTGTCGCCATGGTCGATTAGATGCTACTTTAGCGGAGCAGAATATTGACGGCCAATAACCAGATCGCGCGACAAAAGGGTCGAAAGAGTTGGCTGTCGAGGCGTGCGGCGATCCAATTATGCGGGACACGTCGCACGCTTTTCGACAATACCATGGTCCTCGTCTTTGGAATTTCGCCGCGCGATTGTCGACGATCGTGAACGAGATACTCCCTCACCGCGCGGGCTTGGGACGTGACCATCGACGCTGCAGCCGCTGGACTACGATCAAGGAGAGGGAGGCACAGTCGCTCTGCCTTTTGCATAATTCGCCCTTCGAGGAATAGCGTGGCTAATGAACTGTTAAACGAGCTCACGGTTGCAGACTCGTCGCCAGAAGCGGAAATTAACGCTGCGTGGGAAGGGTTCGAGCATCGGAGTCCACTGCGTGCGGGCCTCATTCAGCGTACATTTTCATCAGGTCCATTGATCTATAGGATTAAGATTGTTGCTTTGGTAGCTAAGTATTTGCGAGGAAGATTATATTCTGCGGAGTATGTGTTTGCTTTGCGCCGAAGCTGCTGGGTTTTGATGGCTGAATACCTACTCAATTGAGATTCAAGACCTGGAAAATCAGGTGAGCTTCAGTTAGGTAGAATAGACGAAAATGTTAACTCTGTATTTCATAAGCAACGAGTTGCAGAAACTGAATCTTAACCAGAGGTGGGCAAAATGTAATCTAATTACAAATTACGATTAAAATATAATTGTATAATTGATTACACATTATTTTCTGCAATCGTTAATTTAGGTAGTTGACCACAATATTTTATCAACAACTTTATTTACAGAAAATAATGTGTAATCAATTACGTAATTACATTTTAATTGAAATTCTTAATTTGTAATTAGATTACATTTCGCCCAACTCTGATCCGAACACTGCAATCTCTTGCTGTTGTCTTTAACATATGTAAGTTGGTATATGTACTCCTAACTCCTTATAAATATATTAAGAATAGCAGATAAACTGTATAGTTTTTATTCCATCCTCCACACTTTCCTTTCCCTACTAAATTGCCTCTCGAGTTAAGACCGTCTTTGTATAACATTCTAGCAGTGTCTACCCCTTCAGAAGATATCTGACATTGATGGCATTGGGATTGTTTATTTCCATTTTAATAACATAGATATCAATATTTCTTTAAAATATTAAATTGAAGACAGCTAATTATAAAGTCGACTCGAGAAGCCACCTTCCTCCTCCTGTTTCCATCGCATCTTCTAATCATGTTGAGAGAATCGTTATCAAGCTTATACTTTCGTAACGGAACAGCCATTATTCCCGGTTCCTACAAGTCCCTCTGCAAAGACCGCTGGCAGGACCGTGAAACAGCCGCGTGGCACGTGAAACGGACATCCTCGATGCAAATCGTGTAGCGAACTCCCCGCGGTGTAACGGCTCGGTCGACTATTAAGAGGAAAAACCCCGTGAAACTGTGTATTAACGTGAGTCACGGCTGCAGAAGCTCCCAACCGTGCCGAGGCGATTACCGCCGCGGCGCCCGCGCCGCGCCGCGACGCCAAACCACCGGTTGCCAGACATTCAAACCTATTCTGAGAACTTCCACGTAACTAGAGACGTATTTCACGGGGAATATCTTCATTCGACCATTTTTCTCGCATTTGCATCGACGAAATGTTATTTCTTTCCATAAGTAATGCCCTTTTTTGAGGCTAATGGGAGAATAAAATTGTGCAATGAAACAATGGACTAGGGCATGATGTGGTGTGTGCATACGTATTAAGTTTGTAAAGTAGTCTTCAAGCATCGTGGACTAGGTTATTTAATAACTTTTTCCTATAAATATTTGGGGAATCATTCGAGGATTTCCTTGGAGTGGTATCCGATTTTGTGTTGTAATAAAGGAGGTCATTTTCTGAGTCCTCGATTGGGAAAGGAAGGTGTTAGCATAACTGCATAGGTACCTACATGTATCAATAGTATTAATTCAATACTCATATAAGTGTATATAAAACACAAATATAAAATCAAATTCTATTTCAAGAAAATCGTAGAATGGTCCTTTGACCATTTCAGATGGAGAGTTTGACCGACAAATGAGGTCGATAATCCTTAAAGAACACCTAAAATACAAACCAGATCCTATTCTAAGGAAATCTTCTGATAGTCCTTCAAGCATTTGGTGTGTTTGTTGTAAACAGCTAAAATTCTCTTCCCACCGAGGAACACAAAAAGTTGTGGCTTTGAATTTAATTCTAGTAAAAATTAAAAGTGCAGATACTTACAGGAGTATGTAATGATGAACGGAGATGGGCGATTGAGGTACAGAATTAGATTGTGTATTTTTAAAATATTTTTAAAAAACCGAACGTATATTATTAACTGTAAAGAGCAAAAGAGATATTCTATTGAGGAATAAAATTGCTGTATTAAATTGTACAGCAAGAAAAGACTCCATAACTACAGCTTATAGCAAAATGTGATTGAGATAACAGTGTAGGTCGAGTTTAATTGCTCTTCGAGTAATCTAATTCAAGCACCGACTAATCTAATTCTAACTGAATCCGATTACTTCGATGTGCTTACTGCGAACTCTAACTGATTTGGGAGCACGATCACTGCTCTAATTATAAATGATGCCCGATATGGGTTAATTACAATGGAGATCCTGGATTAAGAATCGAAACTAGTTATTCAGCTATTTCGTGTATAATCTTATCGATCCTTTGTAAATACTTTCAAAATTCTCAAAGGTAATTGTACATATCTAAATAAATTTCTTTTTTAATCAGGATTTGATGTTGCAGCTACTATTGACAGTAGTCGATAACCACATCGCATATCCAGATCAAGTTTAATAATTTGATTTTACATCAGTTTTCGTAGAAGCTTCATTTCCTTAGGAATAAACTAATTTTATTAAACGATTAACGTGGAGGGCGATCGGAAGTTCAGAACAATCAAAGCTATCCCGTTCTCATTAAAATCTGATGACACGTAAACTCACTACGCCAAATTTTTATAAATTTAAACATTTCTAATACGATTTCCTACAAAAATAGAAGAGCAATAGCTACAGCATAAATTCAATAACTCAAGAAATAAAAGTCGAAGGGGATAAACAGCAATTCACGTCACCATTTACACCCGTTACATTCATTCTGTGTCTTCACATTTTATGAAGTACCACGCATAACTTCGCAGATTCAAAGAAAAACAAGATGCCTTTAGGTCCCCTCGAAAAGCCAGTTTCTTTTTGCTACTCCCTACTGGGCGATAAAGTTTGTTGCAGGCCGAGCACACGATGGCAGAATTTTTATTTCCCCATGAAACGTATTCAATACGTATTTCTTAAAAGCGCGTTCGAAACGCAGTAACGTTTCTTTTTCGACGTTAAAGGGATCGGTCCCGCGAGAAATCCTGAAAGTCTCAGGGCATGCGAAATTGGAGAATATTGATTTCCCTGGAGGTACGGGCGAGCACCTAAAAAAAAAGTGGACAAAGGGAGGAGCGAAGCGACAGGAATATTTCATGATATCGGTGAACTTCTTACCTGGATGAATATTAAAAAAGTGTGCAACTTGCGGGCCAGAAAGGATTTTCTGGGGCATTAAATGCGCTTAAACTCGCACCCGCGGACTTCACTACCCCTCCCTTTCACGTTAATTTCCAACTTTTTAATGAGTTTCATATATTCGGTCAGAGAGAAGGAATGGAATCAAATAGTTTCGTCTTTTGAGAGGGGATCGAGCCGTTTCTCTCTTTGCTCCTGTTATTGGAACTTTTATATTGACTACCGCAATTTACACTTTCAGCCGTTTCACTGGATGCAAGTGAGAAGATACGACGGGAAAGAAAAGTTTCTCGGTTATAAGATTATAGATCTGCACTATTCGATCTAATATATTTCGACGCAGATTTATATCTTGCTATTTTTATATTTCTAGTTATCAATAGTTAAGACGATCGTACTTGCAGCTTTTTGTTAAGGTTATATAATTTATAGGACATTGTTGCAGTTGGTAATTCAAAAGACCATTACAGATCACAAAATTACGAAATCAGTTTAATTCGTCCTACTTTATTTGAAAATAAATACATTGATGAATCTAAATATATTGAGAATGATTTTGTTGCTCTGCATACGTAACAAGAGATATCTAATTTCATTTTTAAACACATTTGTCACAACTTTCCGCGAAATTTCACCAATTAATTGATACAGGGTAAAGGGCCCAAATTTCTTCCCCCATTTGTATTTGACCCTGTAGAGAGTGTATAAAATGTTAAAATGAGCTGGTAATTGGCATGAATTTTCTTGGATTATTTCTCTATGTATTCACGAATCGCAAAATGTAATTATGTCATGTCCATACGAGATAATAAACAAAATGTGAAAACGTAAAATGTGAGATCTCGAAAAAGTGTTCCTAATTTCGTCCCCCAAGGAAATGTTTGTGAAATAGGAAATAAATTGAAAAATCAATTTTTATATTAATGCAACATTTACCACCAGGTGACACTGAAAATGCAACTATAAGAATCGAGAAATGCAGGGGGACGAAATTAGGCGTGGGGATGAAATTTGGGCCCTTTACCCTAATTACTGGCTATTGCAACTTTCTGGTTTCTGATCGTTCAATGCATCTTTGCAAAGTCACCGCTGCACACAGAAGGAAAAATCTACAACTGACGAATCACGTAGGTATGTAACCGTAGTGCCCACATTTATAAAGAAACTACCCCGTTTGTAAAGACGTCACGAATCAAATGCGTCAAACACACTACAGTGCAATCTTCCATATGCTTCACACTCTAAAACCCTTTGATTCTACTAAACACACGTATCTTGAAGAATCTGCAATCGTATATGAACTGTTGATCTCCAAATAAACTTACCACTGAAGGACATTCTAACATCCTACACGTGTCCAACCAGTTTTCCACTCTAATTTATAAACAGCCAAACAAAACCATTACCAATTCTCTGCTCGAGTCTTGTTTGCTTCACTCCGTGTAGGAAGCCACCGGTAGATGCAAGAAAAATTCCTGAGCCGCGTTACGGTCCTCCAGTTTCGCGACAAATCGCTGCAGACGTTCTCGAGGGAGCCAGCACGAAGGATTGCACGATTCAAAGAGATTAATCCCAGCGTGAGCGTACACAGGCCGCGGGGACGCGACGTTTGCACTTCGACTCAACCACCGATTTCTTTCATCACGGAAACCACGGTTGTGACATAACGAGGCTATATTAAAACCGTGGCGCCCCGTTTCACCATCGTTTCATTCTGCGCCACTTCAACAGGGACATCGTCTCCTTAAACTCTCCGCTTGTCCCGTTTCAACTCGGGGCCCCGTATTTTTATGTTGTATACATATTACGTGGACACAGGGAAACCCGGGGAAACGTGGGTCCTCGAACGGATCCTAAAAAGCCTCGACATTTTCCCTCATTTCTCTTCTTGTTTCAAGTCTTCTTCTGCTAGCGGGCAAGATTATGCGATATTAGATTCGCGATAGCGTCCTTGTGTCGTTAGCTGTGATCGTGGACGCTGTGAAGATTCTCAGAGGGAATTACTTTTATCCTGAGCACCTCCAGCTTTTGCTGCGAATAGAATTTAATTGTTGTCATACTTGGATTTAATTATACGTTTTGGTGGATCTTTACAGTGTCCTGAGCAAAGAACAGTTGGGACTTTTTTTTTATGAAACTGTTACTGTAATTACTTTGACTCAAAACACACCTTTGTCTGATGTTTCAAATCCCTAACAAAGTATTACACATCAAATTCACTATATTTTGCATTTGACGTCATGGATGTTGACGAAATCGAAACATGACGTAGTCCAGGAGAAATTAGTAGGAGTTTAAGTCATCATTTTACTAGTTTCCAGTTAGTTTAAAAATTATAGACCGTTGAAATGCCACAAAAATAGGCACCACATGCAAACTTCGACGGCCTGTATTTTTTAAACAAACTCCAGACCAGCAAAACGATGACTTAAACCTTTCCTAATTCCTCTTGGACTACATCATATTTCAATTTCGTCAGAATCCCTCACACCACACGGAAGAAACTCACGCTTACATCCGCAGCAATATATCACAAAAAACACTGATCAAACGTTACAGTCATAAAACATAAAACCACTACCTAAAATAGCTATCTTAAGTTTCAAAGAATCAATTACTCACGCTAAGAAACGAATGTAATTCACCGTTAATCAACTATCCACCGCCACACAGAGGTTCGTTGGAGGCATCTGAAGGAAAGAAGGGACAGGGGATCCTCGGTGAGGAATAACGAAGAAGTTTCTTGCCCATTCGTACCGTCCACGTAGAAAGGGTACTTTCTGTAAAAAGTAAGGGGCCATCGGCGGGACGACGTCGATAAGTCGATGGCACTCTCTAGATGGATTTCCAGCGCAGTCACCGCGGAAAGGGGGGAAGCGCATGACCGGATGATCCTTGAAGAGAGACTCGCTCGTAATCCGGCAAAACCTCAAGGATAATCCAGTATACGCCGGGAAACGGTGGCGGAGGGCTGATCGAACCCTTTTATCCGTTTCAGCACCGCCACCGCCATTTACGTGTCCGCCCGTTTCGCCTTATCTTGCCACTGCCTCGTCCTCGTGACCCCGCGCTAAAACGTCGATCCTGTCGATCCACCGTCGTGTTATCGCTCCCCCCTCCTGGGGTGGGAGCCAGCTCTATCGGCTGCGACAGGGATCGCGGAAATCCACGATATGTCTGCCTCGAAATCGATTATCCCTCGGCGGAATGATTTCCCTCTTTCACGCGATGCGGGGGCCACGTGTGTCGCTCCACGGAGTCACGGGGTTAATAAAAATTTATGGGGACTCCTGCTAGATCGTTTACTGTGTTTCCTGCGTAGTTGGGTTGTGTGAGAAGTATGAGTGAAATGGAGGAATTAGTTTGGTCTTCTTAGGCAGGAGTTGGAATATTTGGCAATAGCCATTGTGAATTAGAGTGTCATTACACGTATAATTAAAGAAAGAGGTTGATGAATATTGATAGTTTGTAGAGTGATTACCTAAGTGTTATGTACCTACTTTGAAAAATGGCTTGAAATAATGGATTTTCAGGTCGTGCGGTGGATATTCAGGGGGGAATAATAACGGTAGGTAAGTGGTATCAGGGCTTAAGCAGATGTTTTTTTTTTTTTTATTTAGACTGTATCAGCAATCAGAATTACAGCAATGCATCATTAAAGTCCGTTTAAGCAGACGTGAAAACTATGTTGTTCGTTTTAAGTGCATTGTTGCACCTGGAAGAAGAATATAGATCTTCTTTTTTTATTTTAACTTATGTCTGAATTGAGAAAAGAAATGAAATTTTCGAAACTTGCTTCACCTACTAAAGCGAAACGATACTTCATTTCAACTCACTTTTCCTACGGTAAACCCCTCAGTTAGCCGTTTGCCTTGTGATTTTCCAAAGAATGCCTGAATCGCAGTTACCTTAATCGAGAAAATAAATTAGATGAATTAATTACTAATTAAAGTTTCTTCACGCGTCTAATAAATTAACAACCAATTAAGAATTTCCACTTCCCCCTCATTGAATTCAACAACAAAACGTCTGTTCCACTATATCATCAAAGGTTTAAGTAGGACCAAAGATGAAATAAACACGCGAGGCCTAAATATCACATAAAACTTGAAACGAACAACAGACGCAAGCAAGAAACAGAACGATCTCTGTTTAAGTATACCCAGCAAATCCAGGAAAATCGTAGTTCGAAAGAGGGGACACGCGTAGCAGAGTAAAATAAGCACAATTACAACATTCCCATAATTAGTTCGGTCAGGCGGACTCATTAGTGTCGACTACGTGCGTCAGTGGCAATTTCACCGAAGTAATATCGATCCGCCTCGACGGCAGCTACGGCGAGGTCAGGTGGTCGTGAATTAACGGCAGACAAGAATAATAACAGTCCAGATCGAAGATCGCCGCTAATTGCAAGGAAAACGCCGGCTGGCGAAGTTTACGTTTCATCTGTCCGTTGAGGGTACTTGCCTTTCCTCGTGAAACATCTCGCGAACGGGAAGACGACTAAGTTTCTGAACGATCGCTTGGCGAATTCGAGGGGAGTTTAAGGAAAGTTGGTAATCAGGGAAAATGATTTTCCTGGGTCCCGCAAATGAAAACGTATAGGAATGAAGGAAAATTGGACGTGGATTTAAATGTTACACAGAGGGGTACGGTCTGAATGTAGGAACTGGTATTAATTCTAAGGAGAAGAAAATATAGATGCTCTGGTGTATTCTGTGGCATTAGATACTTTATCTTAGAAAGAAAATTTGACAGTAATACACCGCATAGTGGGAACTCGCTTTTATACTGAATCACATATCAAATTATAGAGCTCAATGATCCGTTCAATAAACAACCCCTCTCCCCTTTGGAGTGCAACTGCTCATTTGCTTTGCAGATATTTGCGTTTAAAAAATCGGTTATTATAATCGACACCCGGAATTAATATAACTTTTAGCTTCTCCAGTATTTATGCAGATTTGTTTAAACCACAATAAGCAATATTCCACGTGACTCGAATTTTAAATTCTTTACCAAAACAAGTAACTAATCCCAAAAGAATAACAAACATTCAAAATCATTAATTTTAAGCGATATAAAACCCTTCCAAAAAAGATAATTCAACATCCCTGCACCTCCTTCTGTATCCTAGCTTATTTTTAGTCACGCGAACGAATAGCATTATATGCTGCACAGGAAGAGTGACTACGTAACGCGCAAAAACTGTGCATGAATAAACGGATATAAAAAGGAGGGGGTCGCGTGTACGTCGCAGCTAGATCCGGCGAAATAAAGTGGAAGAATTTAATTACGCTGATCCAAGATCACGGATGCTGAAGCTTCTGCTCCGCCGAGGAAGAGGGATCATCGCTAAAAACCGAAATGAAATTTCAAGGCGAGCATAGACGTCGTTCCTCCCTCGCTCGCATTTATCTCGTGGAAGAGGGCGGAAGGGGGATGGGAGATCCACGGAGGCGGAGAGGACAAAACGACGAGGCCACGGGGCTGGAACGGATCTCGATGTAAGACCCAGATTTCCTAGAGACTGAACGAGGGGGGGTTCTGGGGCGACCACCTGCGACAAATTATAGCCGAAGGAACATTCCTACTAACGCGACGGCCATATTGCACCGCCAGGATTGTCGCCTCGCCCCGTGAAAATCTATCGGGATTATTCAGGATGTCGAAGTTGCCCGTTCGAGGGAGGCATTTTGCGGCGCGTAATATCGGCAGCATTTATTAGAGGCCACCGACGACGGCGCCGCTTGAAAGGATGAACCGAGATTAATTATACTCTCCATCGACACCTCGACCTGAAGGCAGGCGCTAATTACTCAAAGGAGAGCGTCGCCTGCTCAGACAATAGACGACGTTTCTTCTTTTTACTGCTTTAAGTGAATGTGTGTATGTATGTGCTTGTATTGTTTTTTGTGACGAGTCTCTGATCGGTGATTGTACAGATGTGGGTATTTTAGGGAATATATTTGCAGGGAGATTGGTTTCGCCTCTGCGGGATTGGAAATATATATTACAGAGAAATAAGTGTAGGAATGATCGAAATTTTCGAAATTAACAAAGGAAACGAGTGGTATATGCAGGGATGAGTTCTTGTTGAGAATTCTCCGATTCAACCCCATTTTATGAAGAGAAAAGTAAATTGAGGAGATGAAATGGTAAATGATGCAAGTACCAGAATTGAGAATTTTCAATATTTTGTTAGTGTAACTGCCAGCTTTTCAACGCCATCTTCGGGAATTTATTTAACAAAAACTATAAGTTTATACTATCCGGAGTTTTGCCTGCATATTAAGGTATGTTTGAAGTAATACTCAGAATTTTTTTGAACTTTTTTATCGCACATATAGAAGGATATAGTCGGTGGGAGAAGTTTCTTCAAAAAAATTCTTTTCCGACGGGCGTTGGTGTGGGAACTGTTCTTAGTCATCCAAAATGGAAAAACTAAGGTTCATTTTCTTTATTATTCACGAACCCCCCTCCTAAGCTCTATCTACTCAAAAAACCAAGCAGTTCTTCAATTTTCGAATCACACGTAGCCAATGCAGATTAGTCGACGATTGAAAATCCTCGTTTCAGAGCGGACCACCCTGAACCACGAAGAATGTCCAACGAGTCGCGCCCTTTTTCGCTGACCAAAGTGTCTTGAAAACATTTACGCCGCGCTCTGTTTGCTTGTTTTCTGTCGTCGATCCACGGTGATCGTCTTAAGCCCCCGAAAAGAGGCTTACACTGATTGACGGGGAAGTTACCAAAACTGCCGGATTGACGGTTTACACGGCCGTTCTCGCGGCATTAGGCCCCCTCAGCTTTTCATTTTATCGGGCCCCTTGTCCATCGCTGGCCGCCTCCGCTGGACGTGGCCCCCCGAGCCTCGTCGAGGACTTCGTATCGCGAGGTTCCCGCGTAAGCCTGCTCTATTCGAGATTTAGAAAGCGATCTCCCAGACCTGCCACTCTCGCCCCCTCGGCGCGAAGAATCGAGAGCCGTAAATCCGATCGAACGTGATTTCGGAAGACGACCGACGGAATTAAAGATTCCTTTTTGGTCGCGTGACGGGTACAAGGGGAGCTGCGAGAATCATGCGCCGCGAGATCCTTCGATATGGTCATGATCGACCTCCTGCAATGGATGAATGTCCCATGGGGCTTAATACAGACAGATAGGGCTGAGTTTTGGGATCAGGAAGTCTTGCACGAAGATTCCTCGAATGTTACTGCAGTTGGGAACTAATGAGTCGGACTTGAGTTAGTGTCTGTAAGTGTTGCTGAAGATCTTCCATGTAGACTGAGACTGATATAACAAGGGAGAAGTTGAAGGAATGCATTTCCCTAGGAAGCATTCAGCGTGAGTTGCTGTTCTTTGTGAAACTAAACTTCGACGATGTCGATGAGGATTGTAGTTTTGCATAGTTGCAGTTAGTATTCGAGAAGTGGAAGATTCAATATCCTTAATTGTGTAGAACTCGCTGGAACACTTTACATATATATCATAACTCAGATCATATATATAAATTATGTAATATTTGTGAGTATCTTGTATAGTTCGAGAAATATCACTTAAGGGGTCATTTCGGTTAGCGTGCCGATAAATTCAGAGATCTTCAGGAATTTATTGCGACGAAAATAAATATAGTAATGGAATAAAACATTTTTCCATTTATTAAACTACATTTCTACAGTAAATAAAAAATATATAAGTAATAAAATTATTGCTTTTCAAATGCTTTTGAAAGCGATCTTGATGACATATTTAAAAAATTATGCCTCGCTCGTGAAGGCGATTTCAGCTATTAGACTTATCTGAACCCAAAAAACTGAACAAATTCTTGATCGGTATGACTGCCGCTATCGCTCGGACTATAATTAGTGATTTATGTTCAAAATTAGCAAAAGTAGGTTAGACTCAATGAAAATACTTGGTTGTAGTTCCTGCGAGAGTCATAGGTGTGCAGAATAAAGAGTACAATTTATAAAGCAATCGGTTCGATAGATTCTGACATTTTATCTACACGATGTGAAAAAATGACGTCTCGAGAAAACCGCGTTCAAAGTTTTCATCTATAGAGGCCCAGTCTCTGTGCTTCCTACAAAATGCCTCTGTAAAGGCTAAAATAATTGGAATTTTTCCATGAAAATTTAACAGTACATTCCCCAGGAAATGTACTTTTGAAAAATGTTTAAAAAAAACCGATGACCCCTAATCGGAATATCAACATCATAACTTAACATCAACAAGTCACGAATTAGGACTCATCTTATTAAACACACGAAGTGACATACACGTACATGAACATATTTATCAATTCCTCGCATATCCATAGCACCAATTCCTACATAAATCCTTCAACTAACTCGTCATCCACGCTCCCTCAGAAATCCGTTGTCCCCGAGCATCATTTCCACACAGAACATTTCCAGCGCCAAGAAGTACAATAACCTTCGTTCACCAGAACGAATGGCGTAATGCAAAGTTCATTCAAAAACGTTCGAGCCGTGTCCCAGAGCAACAGCATTACCATAATCCCACGGGACTGCTTGATCCCCGATCTGCCCACTCCATCCGTGCATTTAACTTTCCCATTAATTTGCTCGCGTCGTTAGCGACACGACTACGAGGTGTGCACGGGGTAAAGTCAGACGACAGCCCGCAGAAATAAAGAGTCCCACGGCGCGGATACCATATCGCGACCGCGTCCTCGCCACACAAGCACGATAGATCCGCCCCGCGAGGAGAACATTTTAATTAACGGGCGCGTTATCTTGTAAAGTATAAGCGTTTCGCCCGTGCCACCGCCGTCAACTTTCGTCGCCGACGTCTTCAGGTGACTCGTATCGCGGTGATCTCGTCTACGAAGGTAATGCGGGAGATCAAAGATAACGAGCGTTTACGCGGCAGAGGTTCTGAACTTTCGCGCAAACCGAGTGGCTCTCGTTCCAACCCCATTCACACAGCCCACGCCACGTCCACCCCCGCCCTCTGCCATTGCATCCAGCCTCATGACGCCCTAACGCTAACTTGCGGCTTGTAATTAGAGCAACAATGCAGCCCGCGCCTCCTTGCAGCCGCGAACTCCTTGCAGCCGCGAACTCCACCGCGTGTTATGCAATTATTATAAGTCAGGTGAAAGTAGGAGGGAGCCCTTCTTAACGATTGAAACTGCGCGTCCTAGGTACACGATGTCGCTGTAATATTGTCGCGAGAAAGTTTCCGCAGTGAGTTCCCACCTGGTCGTCCCTTTTCCCTGAAGGTTCTATAAAGACACCAAGGTAAAGTTTGGTTATTTTGTTTGAATAAGTGAGTTGCTTATAAATTTTGCATTGAGTCTATTTGGGTTACAGCAGTGATTCCCAACGGATGGGTGGCGAAGTGTTTCCTGAGAGATCGCCACGGATTTTAGGATTTTTTTATATATTACTAAGTTAGAATTATATTCTGAAATACCTATTTTTAATATGGTTTCTTTAGCTTCTTAAATTTCTTACCTTATATAGTGGAAGGTGGATGGGGGTCGCAGGATATTTGAATGTTATAAGAGCCACTCAAAAAAGGTTGGGTAACACTGGGTTACAGGTTATTTCTAAGGATTTTTTTAGGGAATCAGCAATGGTGGGTTAGCTAAGGTACCCCGGGGTCACAGCCCCAGGCCCCTCGGGGAATTTGATGATGCTGCAGGTAAATTTGGGGGAAAAAGGATATGCCACTACATGCGACTCCAGGGTGTACGCTGTCTTTTTAGGAGGATATTACAGTGCACTGCCAGTATTGCAGGCATGGCAGAGTAGGAGTATGAACGCATGAAAATTTGACCAGAAGAGAAGAGACGTAGAAAGAAGTAGTGGGAGAATATAAGGAGATAAGGACTGTCTACATTCAGACAATCGTTTCGGACCAACGTGACTGGAATAAATACTTCCATAACTATTGAATTGTACATAATTTTGGAAAATGTTTCGGGCAAAAGTCACTCGAATTGATAAGAATTTTAGAGCCATCGGATCCTGATGTGATTCTTGACTTACACTCTGTAAAAATTGGGCAAAATGTCACTTTTCATGCTGTATGAAAATAAATTATACCAGGGCCTATATGTTCCGATTTACATAACTGTTTGTTAAACTGAGTGATGGTTTGTTTATACGTACATATTAAATCCCACATTACTGAGGCAGTGAAAGGTGAATGTACGAGCATCGGTGGTTCAGTGGTAGAATGCTCGCCTGCCACGCGGGCGGCCCGGGTTCGATTCCCGGCCGATGCAAGATTTACTTTTTTTGATGTAGTTTATAATAACAGAAAATATTCACACCTAACCTATTTTTACTTGCTTCATGCGTGTCACGCAAGAAAATCTTAAAAATCTGATTTTTTTTAAAATAAATTTATTGTATGCTACATTGTATCTCTGATTACTTTGGTAACAGGTGTTGTTTTCAGCGTAATTATTATTTATTATTAGTTGCTGGTTCAATAACAATTTATTTACAACGATCGTCACAAAGCTCTATAAAAGCCATGTAGCAGGATTTAAAAGATGACCGGGGTCTACGGTGAGCACTTATTTAATTGCGGAATATTTAATCATGGAGTAACAGTACAAACAATAAAACAGAAACTGCACTACATTTGTAGCATTTACAAAATCAAATCACTTATATTTTTTTTTTTAAAAGCTACATGCCCACCTTTTCCGAAGCGCGGAGCTTTCATAGATGTGTATCTAACCGATAACAAAATTAAATTCCAAAATCTGACTGAAGATAAAATAAAATGTATCGACTATGACAGTGACCATAAGATCTTACATATGAATATTTCCATTCATCTATCTTTTGAGAAAAATAACATCATAAGCAGGAAAATTTTTAATAAATATGAGAGAACTCTCAAATTCCAAACGATGAAAATCTGTTAATCAACGAAATAGACAAATACATCAACGATCTAAATATAAACATAGTTAGTGCTCTTAAGGCGCAAATCCACGGTGAGACAAAAATATCGTGTCTCACATGAGACTTTAATCTCCATTATTCTTTCATTTCCATTATTTACATATTGGTGTCGCTGAGATTTTTGTCTCATAGTAGAAAAGTTTCATGTAAAATCTCATCGTGGATTCCCACCTGTAATCACGCAGTCCCTGTATAGAAAAACAACAGTTACCTTTACAGACAAATTTATCATCCCAAACATTACCAAGCTCCGAAATCACACCAGCTACATCACAGACACAGACCTGGTATGTGTGCAGAGACCTTTAGAAGCAAAGCTAAAGTTGCAGACATATTTGGAGACAAATTCGACATTCAAAATAATAAGGAAATGGCGGAAAACGAAAGTAATAAAGAAATTATTGTTCATACCGCACAGAAACAGAACTGAGCACATGTAGCAACGATACACTCCATTCAGCACGATATCAAATATCTATCCCCTTATCTAGCCACTTATCAGGCACAAATGGCACTGTCCACACTGTTCAGACTATATAGCTCTTAAATGCACATTTATATGATAATTTTATTCGCAAAGATATCTCTCCATTTCACACCGAAACAGGACAATCATAAAGCCATCAACCACAAAGCCTAATGTACCATATATTACTAACATTGATTGGTCGCAGCATATTTATAACACTGACATTTCCACTTAATGATCAGAATAAGTAATGTCGATCGAAACAACGAAAGTAAAAAAGAAGAACCAGTATCCGACGTAAGTAAATGACACTTTCCTACGACTGCACCATTACAGTCAACTTTCCATATGGCCTTGGGAGGTGGGATTGCTATGGTATCATTTCTTAAGATAACAAATATCTTTTTTGAGATAATACAGCTTAATTTATACACAACACGGTATATATCTAGATTTTTAAATATGACCTACATATAAAAAAAAATCATAAATATAACCCAAATTTCTAACCTGTCAAGGGTATGTAATCTCTTAAAGGATTTCTGTAAATTACTCGTAGAACAGCACGTCGGTTACTATTTATCTTAAACTACTTCACTTATTTGAAACTCCTTGGAATTCCTTCGTGGATTCCTTCGTAATCGTGTACCAAACAAACGGTACAGAGATGGAATTTTATAGCGGATACCTTCCACGAGTATTCGTTGCGTTCGCGCGCACCGGAGAATTATCATAAGTTGCGCTTTATTTCGCGTGCAGACGTGGCAAGTGGGAAAGGGGACGATTGTGTTGTTGGTCGGGCATAAGGCGACATTTTAGCGTGACATAATTTGTCACGCTGCAATCGGCCATGGAACCCTGATTGGTTGCACGCGAACCACGAGCTGTGCCAACAGAGACTTCCTTCTGATTATTTCTCCATCTTTCACGTGTCTTTTCGCTTGCTGACTAGCGATACTGAAATTTCCTTGTGTTTTATTATGAGTCGAGATGATCGATAGCGTTGAAGGTTTTATAGGAATTAGGTTGGCGAGCAATGTCGAGAGGAGCTTACAGAACTCTTCGAGAAACAAGAATTTCTTTCTTTTGCAACAGGGCACACTCAAAAAATTAAACTTAATTAATCTTTGGATAGCTTGACACGGTCGATATCGCACATGGGATCCAATTTGACCCATAATTATGTTTATACAACTGTCAGAATAAGCATTTATATTAAATTTTTATCTTATTGTGATTTGAAATTCTATTTTTTTTTTAAGTAGTGACACGGGTAAGTAATGGGTGACGTAAGTAGATACTTTTGGATCTTGGCTTCGCCAAGATCTGCTACGTTATTCGTCATCCCAAAGTTCTGTATTAGGACTGTGACGAATATACCCTGCAAGGGCCACGCAACTCGTGGTGTTGGTTGATTTCTCCTCGATCGCTGCTCCCGAAAACGAATTCACCGGCCAATATATCTGATACCGACTTTAGTACAAACAGATATTTTTATAGAAAACTAAAAATTTTACATCTCTATTTCGTATTCTTTAAAATCATTCACTGATAGTACCTATCTCTGATAATTCGTCGATTGTGTAATTATTAAATTTAATATAAAGGATCCTCTTGGCTCTAAATCTACGATCAATCGAAAAGGATGAATCATGGAATGGCATTTACTGTTGATCCTCTCGCCTCTTGCAATATTGCGCACCTTCTGCAAGGAAAGCATCTATCCTGCTCCAACTCTCTACCCGAATACGCCGCGAAAGTCGACCGAAGTCGTGACCGCCAAAGACCTGGATCACCGTAAGCGCGAGGTGCACTGAATTGACGTTTCATGCATTAAGCCAGGAATGAGCGTGTAGACCCTCGACGTCGATGGGCGTGAAATAAATCACGACAGCGTAAACTCATGATCGGAACGGTGGCTTTTGCCTGATCGATTAATCGGCGAATGGGGAACGGAGAACGGTGGGATGGGAGAGCATTGCGTAAGTATCAGGCGTTTAAGAAGATTCTGTAGCGAATGATGTACGACTGGTTGCTGCTGGGAACTGTGCATTGCCAAATGTTAATCCTGTTTGTCGTAAATTATGAGTGCACGGAGGTTCGTCTTAAGAATTGGAGCAGGAAAAAGAGAGAAAGAAGAATTGGAGTTTCTTCAGGCCGAAAGTTATGACGCTGCCAGAGCAACTGAAACACTCGATGATTACGCGATAATGAGAACGCGAATGCTCGGTAAGATTAATTTGGCCGGCACAGGAATGGCCTTCCAAGATTAAATTTGATCGTATTAGCGTCACTGGCCTCGGTGGTCGATGGCCTACATTTCGTGACGCTTAAAGAGTGCCACTTAAATACTCGGGAATAATTATCGGAGGATAATGAGTACTTAGGCACGCGAGTTTCGTTCAGGTGGTATTTATATGGAGAACTACACTTCATTTCTGAATAACTAATTTTTAAGTGAGCGACGAATGAAATTTCGCTTCAATTTGAGCCTGCTTTTGTTCTGCAAGACAGAACAGCAACATTTACTTTTTATAATAATTAATGGCACGCATTTCCTACATTCATTACACAACTTTAAGGATTTCTAACGATTCAATCTGTTTGAGATTCAGTCTGAGGATTCTTATGTTTTTAGGTCATTTTATTTCATCCGCAGTTACTGGTAGCTGAATTGTGAATGAATTTTGGGAAAATGTGAAGACGAGTAAACAAGGAGTGATATAGATACGGTTACAAGACGAGGTTTGTTCGATCGTCACAGATACATAACAGCTTGAAAATGGAGATGAATGAAACATGAATAAATTGCGCATATTAAGAAATGTTAAGCACCGGTCTTGTTACAATAAGAAACCAATTCTCAGTTGCGGTTTTAACGGGCGGCCGATCAGCAATTGCCGCCTGGGCCCCTGGCCAGAAGGCCCATCCAGGGCCCATCTTAAAAAAAATACGATGATTTTATCCAAACACTAGTATATTTTCTTTCCTATACTATTACATTTAGCTCGTTTTTAGTAAACTACCTCTTCATTTTCCCCCAAAATAGGCCCCTCAGAATGTTTCCCACCTGGGCTTCCTTTAAATCGGCCCCTGCCAATTTCTTTCAACAACCAACTTCTCAGCCTCATCTATCGCAGCATAGAAAGCGAATCAATTTCAGCGAAATCCCAGATTTTGCCTTGATACCACAATACGCTAACTGGCAAGCAGCCATCGCGGAAATAATCAGGTAAAAAGTGGGGTTTGCGAAAAGAAGATCACGAACGCTTGCGGGGATGTACGGAACGGGCAAATTCGGGAACGTTATTTTGGCGGAGAGAATGCAGTTTCTTTCTTCTTTGTTATCAGCAGAGACAGCTCTGGGTAAGCCAATTTGTAGCGGGAGCCGTTGGAAAAAGTTTCCAGTATCGGGGGAATCTTAGAGAACCGCGGGCACAAAATGTCCCGAGGACGCGGCCAACTTACGAATGATAACAATGCAACGTGCACCGGATGTGCATCCTTGTAGCAGCCACTCGCGGGACCTGTAACTCTGTAATTCACTTCGCAAGTTCCGACTCTTCAGTCGGGATGTTTCAAGCTGGATATCATCTGTCCACATTCCATCAGAGTCTACGGTGTAATGCGAAAATATTTATTGCAATACCAACACACCCGTATAGATCGCACGATTTTCATGAATTTTCATGATCACCGTGATGAGACTAGCAAAGGTGTCCCCACCTTTTCCTTGTCACTTTGAGGAGAACGAATATTTGTGGCATACCTCAGTTACCGTTACGAAAGTTCAGTGTAAAGGGAGTTAAATTCATTTTGAGATGCATACATCTAGAAATCCAAAATAACAGTTATTTTGAAAATTTTTTGGTAAAAAGTTATTAAGTAAAAATTTGATTTTTGTTTAAGTGGAAGCTAGTTATCGTTAAATCTCAAAGAAATTTCTCAAAAAATGAAATGATTAAACTATATTAATTTTTAATTGTTCTAATTACGACTAACAATTATGAATAATGAAAAAATTATTTGACCACCAGTAGCCATTATCGATGACGGAAATTTAATCTTGGTTATCGGTGACCAATACAAGTGACCGGAATTTTATTTTGGTTACCAATAACCATTATCGACGGCGAAAAATTTAATTGGTTACCGCTAACCAATATCGACCGAGAAAAATTCTGATTACATTCGATCAATGTCAATTGTTATTAACATTACTGATAATTAGTATTCATTGACAACATGAAAAAAAATTAATTATAAACTTATGTATTTTATTCAGCAGAAAATGGTAAATTGTAGGTAGGTACTAAAAAATCATTTATCCTATTCTTTGTTTCATACATTTTCATACCGTTCTTTTTTTTGCTTAACAAAGTATATAAGTTTTATAATGAATTTTTTCATGCTGTCAGTGAACACTAAGTATCAGGAATGTTAATAAATATAATTAACAAAGATCGAATCCAACCAGAAAAAAAATTTGCCGCCCATATGGGTTAACGGTATATAAAATAAAATTCCGGTCATTTGTATTGGTTACTGGTAACCAAAATTAAATTTCCGTCATCGATAATGGTTATTCATAACCAAAATAAATGTCCCGTCATCGATAATGATTACCGGTAATCAAAAAGAATTTAATCATTTATAATGGTTATTCGTAACCAAAATCATTTAATTCAAGATATTAACTCTAAAACCATAACTTATAAAATTCATCTTATAACAGTTATGATGTCTGCACATATCAATTGCAGTAGAATTTGTAATCTCCAAAGATGGTCGAATAAATCCACCCTACTATGTACATATCATCAAAAGCCATAAATTTTATTGTGCTCCTTCGTTCTGATAAGATCCTATATGATGTATGAAAATCAAATAATTTCATAAGATTCACTAAATGACAACAATCGCATTTAAATAAACGATGAAACTAATGCAATCAAGATTAACAAATTCAGCAGAATATCGTCTTGTCACGATATGGAACCCTTGCCGAATTTTCTTGTTACTGCCTCCATTATCGTGGAACTCGAAGCAACTAATTTCCAAGCATATTCTGCGAACACCCTGTATAATGAAGACGCAGTCCAGGGTGAGTGGATTTTCACGAGGGTTTCGAAATCCTCGAAAAGGCAGGACTGGAAGGGACGAGTCCTAAGCGAGTTTCGAGAGGACGAATCGTCTATAGCAGGGAAGCACTTCAGCTTCAGCTGGCGCTAATCGCGGGATTATGTTTTACGCCGGCGTCAGCCTGCACCGCGTGCACATTTGCATCTTTATCGCCGTGATGCTAGGCAGACCAGTGCTGATGACGACATTCGCGGAGGACAATGCAGCGACGAACTCTTCTTCGTTTGCAAATAATTAATTCCACGCTATAACCGTACATATGTGACACTATGAACACGGGCAATGATATTAGACGTTCTCCGAAATAATTATCAAAGTGCATTTTGATAATCCGTTGCTGTTTCGAAGCCCGACAACATTTAATATCTTGAGAGAAATTTGCGATCTCTCGCACGCCTTCAAGTTGAGAATACCAATGAGAGTATACAACGGCAAATAGTATCGATGTACTTTGGAAATATAAATAGTGCCTGTAAATGGAACAAAATCCTAACAGGAATAAAAAGAACACCAAAATAATAAAAAAGAAATATTGTAGTCAACGTTAATGGAAAACCAGGATAAGCGATCCATCTCTTTATACTGTGCCACAAAACTTGCAATAAACTCTGGCCCCTCAACAGAAAAGTAGCTCGAAAATAATTAAATCAACGAACGAAAATTCCACAAATTCTTTTTAATCCCAATTTCAAAATCCCGAGCTAAAATGGACCAATTTGATATTTTGTAATATCTCACCCATTGTTGTCAGTCTCCATTCTCGATGTTTCACAGAAATCTTATTCGCAAAGGATTCCTAGTAGCGCGCGCGAATTTTATTAGGTAATTAACTTTGATGGTAATTAAATTTCCGTGTAATTGCGAAACCCAATTACCCGTCGGCGATTCCCCGCGGTATCGACGTTTACAAAAGGCTGGAACAACGAGTGACCCGCACACGCAGATCAAAGGGAACCGAAATGTGTTAGTTTATGAGCTGGTCACGGGATGCAGCCACAGGAGATGCAACAGAGCTCGTTGCTTTGCACACAGAGCGTACGCCCGCACGCGAATTTGCATCTTTATCATCGTATCATTTGCAAACAGGGGCCAGGTTCCGCTGATGTCGACGTTGCATGACTTGATGACAAAAGGGCCATTATTGTATCCCAGCCGCGGCAACGGCGAGCAAAGCGTTTGCTCCTTCTTCCCTTGTGTTTCCTTCCCTTAAATATAACAATAACTGTCCTACGGCTTGCATACGCTTTCCACGTCCTCTCAGAGCTCCTCCTTTTTGTATTAGCCAATTTTCAAGGGGAAACAAGCAACAGTACTTGCTTTGGTATTTCCATGCACAAGGAACGCACTTTACGCGGCACGAAGCACCTCTCGAGACAACCCATGACCCAGCCCCTTTGCGTTATACAGTCGCTTAAAGGTCTGCGCACACTTGTCAGTTCCGTGTTAGTAGCGTTCCAGCGTACCAATGGTAAGAAGAAGAGACCCTCTACGCCCCTCTTCTTCTTACTACTGGCACGCCGGAACGGTACTGACACGGAACTGATGTGTGTGCACAAACCTTAAAGGGCGTAGAGGGTCTCTTCTTCTTTAAGAGTCTTCTTCTTTAAAAGTCTTCGACCTTAAAGGTCTAAACCAGGGGTGTCGAACTAGCGGCTCGCGAGCCGCAGTGGCTCCTTCTCCTCTTCGGGGAATCGAACCCCGGGACAAGTTTATTGTAAAAGAGGAGGACTGGAAGCGGTGAGAAACCCAAACATTCGAAAGCGGAATGTTTCAGAAGATATCGTGATTGTCATTATTATAAAATCTGAGAAGGATTTTCTTTGCCCGAAAATGAAGCTATTCTGTACGAATTTTTTTCTATATGAAAATTAAAAGTTGGCAAGCTGGAATTTATTGCAAATGAAAGATCACTGTTTGACAGTATTAAAAGAATTTCTGTTTAAAAAAAAAAGCAGCTGGAGTGGAGCAGAAGTGGAGCTGGAGCAGGAGCGAAGCTGGAGCAAATATTTTGATGTCGAAACGGAGCAGGAGCGGAGCGAATAAAAAATTGGGCAGCTCCAATCCCCTGATTAAAATAGGTGTACTGCCCTCTTATCGTTACTAGCAAAGTGTTTTTATTGTCCTTCTACATTTTCGTAGAAACAAATTTCACATTTTAAGAATTATCAATTCTTCCTTCTCCAACCATAATGCTTATTTACTGCAATTTCCCACTATCTCCCAACATCTGACTGCAAGCAATCGACGCAACAGGCGTCGAAGAGAGGTCCAGACAATCTCACGCAAGCCTTCCCCCGTGCCATCCACAAATACGCAATAACGAATTCCGCGTAACGCAGCGTCTGTAATTGCAACGGACGGCTTGGGGTAGTGAAATTCGGAGAAGCAACGACTATAATTTCCCGAGGAGGCCGCAAAAAGTTGGGACCGAAAGGGGAGGATCGAAGGACAATGCTTCGGCGACCATCACGGGACGAAAAGGGGAAGAAACTGGCGGGAAAAAGAGGATAGGTAGACGGTCCCATGCTCCTTTATCTCGGTCGATTCGTTTTATCAGCATCGTCGGGCAAAGGCGGATGATGAGTTTTCCCTTATTTGTTTTCATCCAATAAGCGAGAAACGCGCAGGGCATCTTGTTCTGTCGTTTAATAGACAGATCCCTGGGGACTTGTCTCACGTAATCCAGACCATCTGGTCGAAATCGGTTTGACAATCATGATGGTCATAGAGAAATTCAGTCTAGGTAACCAGAAAAGGTCTTTAATAAGGGGGAATGGATGGAAGATGATAAAACATGTTAGAACCCATGTTTCAGGAAGAACGAATCTAAGGATTAGGAGTCGTAGAGATTCTCGTTGCATGAAACGAGAAATATTAAATTACAAAACATTGAAGAATCTAGAAGCATTGAAATATTCCAGAATCTATGTTTAGTAATCTTTAAGTTCGATATTTTAACAGTGACCTGATGCAATTGGTAATTATTATTGTCACGCTTCATTTTGGTTTAGCATAGTGTACCTACCTACTCGATCACACTTCATACTCAATTTTTTATGATCCAGTATAGAGCACTGATCAATCTCTTTGCAATAAATATATGGGTAAAAGGAAGAGTTCACTTAATTTACGAAATATCTATTTCCAACGATCGAGTACTCCCGACCAAAAACTTCACGGTTTGAACAGGCCCAGTAGTCGTTTCGAGATTGAAATCGCTCCCGTCAACGGAAGGAGATAATTAATTTTTTAATTAACACCAGCCTAAACAGAAAGCCAAACCAGTTTAAGGGAATTTCACGTGAGAACGGAAACGCTGCCAATCGATTAATTCAAGGAACTCGTTCACCTTGTTTACACGGGAACCCGTGGAGCGGTACTCGACGAACAAGGCAACGAGGAAAATACAAAAGTACCTGGCTAAATATAGGAAGCAAGGTAAAACGTCACAGATCTGACTGAGAAAAAAATATCGAGTGTGCTCAACTATACATCTAAAATTTCAAAAAAAAAATGTTCATTATCAAAATCGAATTAAACTTTTAAAAGCGCAGAATACGATACAAATCTAAAAAAAGTCCGAAGTCCAAATCGCAATGGAGAAACAAGTGTTTCATCGATGTACAACTTAATCGAGTCACAGCGAAACCAGTTCTTTGACGAGTTGATTAAACTCATTCAACTGGTACTGACGAACTCCAAACAAATAAATGCAACATTCAAGGCCTGGCATGCACCGCGCGATGAGATCCATGCATCATCAACGTGATGGAATACCTTGGTCGAGAGACAATATTAAGTTTTTGCGCGCATGCATGCAGATTATGCGACATTACAATCAGAGTCATTAATCGCCAGCGTGCCTCGTGATAGCGATTGACGAACATTGAACTTTAAATTTTCTCATGGAATAATGTTGAAGAGGAGTAACAGACTGTTGTCATGATTTCTGCTTGTTTGGTTACGTGAACGGCATAATATCGAATCAATGAATAGGTGCTTCCTTCGTTTAATTACTAAGGAAAAATATTAGATTATTTTAGATTACAGTTTTCTATATTCAAAAATTGTATTGCAATAATACTGGCCTTCTTAGTTAAAATATTCCTACCTAGCATTTTACCATTTTGCAAGAACTGTTGAAATATTTGAAGTTCCAGACGTGTTTTACCATTTAAGCATCTACTCTCTACTCTACTGTAAAACTTAAAAAATTCTGTACAATTTGCTGCTCAAGATAATCACTTGCAGTCCCCATCAAAGTGAGCAAGGAAAAAATCTCTGTGTTCTAACGAACTAAAAATCATAAATTATCAAAATCATAACAAATAAACATCTAACCTTGGCGTTAACATCATTAACCCTCAAATCCTCGCGCAAAGAAATAAAATACTTTTTGCAAAACCCTCGTCCCCATAAATATACCACCACGAACTAAACTCTGTTACTAATTACATCCAGATTATTAAAATTTATCAAATTTTCTACCAGAAGACTTCGCAACTTTAATCAATTGCTCCAAAACTAGTTATACACGTGGTCATGTTCTGCCTGCAATTACAGGAAATCCGCGGGCTGCAGCTGTAAAAAGCAGAAAGCAGACTGGTCGTGACATTACAGCGAAACCATCGAATATGGTAAAACATCTGGCGAGCACCGCTGTAATTCGTTCTGGTTTGTCCATCGTAGCCAAGCCAGTCGACGATGCGTAAAATTAGACTCCACTCTCGCTGGAGACTCCACCGATACCGATACTAAGATTTCCCACGTGACATTAACTCACTATACCACCGTATAGTTAACTTCCTGGCAGAATTTCTTTATTCCGTGCACGAGCTTTAAATCCGAATAGGCGCCGTCGAACCACGGAAAAGTTCGAAACAAATGGCCGAAAGGTTTGGCTGAGATTACTCGACAGAAGTGTTGAATCATCCTTTTTTAATGCAATTTTTCTACCTGGCGTGGAATTGTAAACTAAGTCAATATTTTTGAGATGTAGTTCGTCCATTGTAGTTAGAGGAGGAAGTATTCGAATTTTGTACCCACACTGTCTTTGAAAGGGTACCTCTGAAACGTTTTCAGGGAAGGCTCGTTTCGCTCGTTTGCAAGGAATGTACATTCAGTTCCTTTATGGGCAATATTTTATTAGATATGGTGGATCATGTAGCTCTGGAAGGCTGAGACAGCGTTATGCCCAGTTGCCAATATTCTTCTCAGCTACCCTATCGAAGGTAATTCTAATCGACAAAGATCGCTTCGTGCGCCCAGAGTGCATCAGGATAAAACTTGTTAAAGCTGAGACTCAGGCTTTTTTCGTCTTACTCTGTTCTTCAGTTCCCTTTAATCACTTTTAGCGTCTTTCTTTCTTTCTTTCTTCAGTCTTCTACAGTCTTCTTTATTTCTGTACAATCTTTTGTTATTTGTTTTGGGATCCAGTAAGTTTCTTCACCTCTTTCACTGTTTTTCAGTTTTCTTTAGACTGCTTCAGTTTGAAATTTTCTCGAGCTTCTTCGAACCTTCTTCACTTTTCGGCAGGCTTCTTTAGTCTTCTTAAACCTTTTCTAGTTTCTTCAAGATTTCGAGAATTTTTTTCAGACTGTACCAGGTTTCTTATATTTTCTCTATAACTTCCTTCTTATTCTATTTGTCAGCTTTCAACAGCTTTTTTCATTCTTCTAAAATACCACCAAATGGGGTAATTTTGACAAGTGGGGTAACTTTGACCACAAAACTGGATTTTAAGACAAATTCCTACTCTTAAGAGGTATCATTCTTAAACGAAGTGTTTTATGGATAGTTTTCTGGATAGAGTTGTGATAGTTGGTCTGAGGAATTTGTTTTAACCCTCCATGGTCACACATTCTTATGTCATTTTTGAGATACCATTTTCGTATTGATTAGTCTTTTTCTAGAAATGTAAGTTTTGATATGTTGAAACTTGTATTTGAAGAAATAGTTTTTAAATTTTTAAACTTTATTATTAAGTAAAAATGTACAGAAATATTGGCAAATACATATTCTGGAGTGCGATACACCCGAGTGAGTACGAAGGATTAAAATCTAGTTTTGTGGTCAAAGTTACTTTATTTCACGGTGACTTCCAATCTCTCTTACACTCTTATTAAATCCCCCCCCCCCCTGTTTGTTTCATTTTCCATTTGTAGATTACTATAAAAAATCATTATCTGCAATCATTAGAAGCATTCCAATTTGCAAATCCACAATCCTTCCAAATATCGAATATTAAGTAACTTTATTTCTATTCCCAACTACCACTGCAAATTCTTTACTGTGCAATGCACAATGTTAAAAGAAATCCATAGATAAGGAAAGATTAATGGTCTCCTGTATTCAGCTATTTCCGTTTTCGTTTCTGCTGATGGCGAAACGTCCCTTTGCGCGCGAATAAGCGGCTCATACCTCAACCCCGCGAATTTACGTCTCGAAGTACATAGTGTTTCGTATTTCGCGGAATGAACGCGGCCAGCTCGACCCCGGTGTACAGCTTTAATTAAGGCTCGGTATCAGCCCAGCAATTTGCGTGCAATTTTCTTTAAGATAAGATAAGGAAATGAATTTCGGTAGTCCCAAGAACTTCCGTGGTTGGCGTTATGGCGTCTTGCAATTAGAAATGAAAACCTTAATGCTCGGACCTCGAGTGACGTTAAAAGCCACTGACTTAGAAATCTCTGTATTTTTGTATTCTTTTTCGCAGCATACTTATGATTAATTTTCAATAACAAATGCGTCGACACAGATCTAATTTACAACAGTCATTAAGACATGGATATGTTCGGAGTTGAATAAAAAATAGCGAGCGTTACGACAGCAAATTAGTGAGCAAGAATGGTAAGACAAGTTAAATCCAGTTAAGCCAACTGATAGGCAATATCTTTCAAACACTTCAGGATAAGGAATTTCGGAGAATTTAAATAGGAAAATTTCGTGAATAATTTCCTATCTCCCCGAGGCGTTATAAAGGAGAATAGAGAGGCACGAACAGAAACAGCCAGTGTCGACGACGATAATTCGCGAGAATTACGTGGATGGTGCAAGGCACTCAATCTTCGAGTAATCACTGGTTGTAAATGCTTGAAGGAAATGCAAGACTATTCCCCTTCAGCGATACGAGCTTGTCGCAAAGGAATCTTGTACTCGCTTTTATCGATTTGATACGCTCATATCCTATGGGCAGGGAAATCGTCAGAATATACTAATCGACGAGGCGTTCTACTCTGTGCATCACAGCGTACTAAAGGCATAAGCTAATAATAGCTGGTATGGAGTCTCGGAAAGGGGACGAAGAAATCACGGTAAGAATGCATCTTCTTCCTTACGAAATATAAAAAGTTTTAAAACTCCAGTCATGATACTGTAAGAAATGCTTAAATAAAAAGCACAGAGAGTTCACACTTCTCTTTTCTACAAATATCACCAACAACAATTCAATGCGATAATTTGAATGCTAATTAAAGTTGAGCTTCAGCATCCATCGAATGGAAATTGACTATTTACTGTCATACGAGCCGAAAAACAAAAAGTATGAAATATACCTAATTGATATCCAGAACTACATATCTATATATAAATTAAATAATTTCTCAGAGTACAAATATACTACGTCATTTGCAACCCAAGGGTTGAAAACTTGATGCAGTTCCAGAAAGAAACGAACTGCATAGTGTGTTTTAAGTCATCGCGAAGAATTGGACCTTTTACTATCCTCGCAAGGAACGATTGTCTTCGTTCATGGGAACCCGTGCTTTTTCCCCTAGATCACTGTAGATCATCGACTGGTTCAGCGTGGCAGCGATACCAGGGCACGCGGTTCCATCGCCACATTTCAAAAGTTCACGACATTCTCGAAGCATTCCCGCGACGAGGGACCACGGATTCAGGGTCCGAGTGGTCGGTATCCGACAAATGTAACGTCCAGCTAAAAACGTAGTTTAGGGTTTCTTACCCATCCTCTGGTTCCTCTCTGGTCGCCACGAGTGTGCGTATACAGTTGTGACGGGATTCCATTGGAGCCTCCGTCGCGGACTCTGGACCATCTGCGATTCGCGTCCGAGTACAACGTGTTACACAAAAGCGTGCACGGGAACATTTTTACAAAATGCCGTCCCTACTATAAGCGTCGATGTCACTCTGGCCGTTCAAAGAAATCTTGTAAGGCGCGAGTTCATGGAAGTAAATTGGAGCAATTGCAGTGTCGAACAAGAAACGTGACTGATTGCTTCAGAAGATTTCAATTCATTGATGTATTGAATCGATGAAGGGGAACATAGTTTTCGATGGGTCTTGGCTTGACGTATTTTGGAAATTTGATAACTGATGGATCCTTCGTTAACCCTTAACTACTCACGTGGAGTCCGGTGGACGCGTGATGAATTATCTTTCCTAGATTTTCCTTCTTTTCATTCGAAGCTTGTTTTACAATATGTCGTGTCACGAAAACAACTTTCAGTGGTTTTGAACAAAACATGCAAAAGTATCTTTTCAAATATGTAATAAAGTCACCAATGACTATATGTAAAAAATAAATTTAGGTTTGACAATGTTAAATTATTAAATAGAAGGTGTTTATGTCACAAAGTGGGGCGTCGCCGGTTAATCGTTAAGTCACCTTTAATGATGAATCTTAGGAATTGAATATACCTACTATTACTATCACCACCCAAAATTCCGGAAGCTGCATACACTATAAGCTGCACATCTTTCATCCCTACTATTTGGTTCATACTTCCAAATTACCACGGGACTTGATTATCTCGACTAACATCTATTAAAGCTATAGGAAGAAAGAAGATAGAACGCAATAGACCTGCTTAAGAAAATGTCCATCTTCGATTACATAAATTCACCAACCAACACTCGACTCTTTACCACAGCTCCATTCATCTTCCCAAAGCCACTCAAAAGTGAAAACACCCCGCTCATACCCGCCCAATCATCACCTAGTTTCCTGTGGTCTCATTCAGAAATCGCCGAGCAGCGCGCAATTAAGAGCCATTAAAACCGGCCACGACCAAAGGGCCACAATTTACCGCGGATGCAGCTTGTCATCAATGGATCCGCAGCCTGCCCCCGCCCGAACCGTGTAAATCGTCGCCAAGAATGTCTCTGGCAGCAGAGTATACATGTCGCAGAACGGCGGCAGAAAAGAGGCAGAACAAGGATGTCGACGTCCTGGGCGAGGAAGAGGAGCAGCGCCATAGGTAGGACAGAACCGCCCCCCCCCCCCTGGGCCCACGGAACGAAAAGCAGGAAGGGGGGGAGACGGTCAGAGGGGCCCCATGCAGGAGCAAGAAGCGCAACAATGCGGCTGGGAAGCGCGGCGGGCCCCCGTCCGTGTCCGCGAAACCGGTGGAAGGGGGACAGGCAGTACAGGTAATTATCTTAGTTCCAGGTTTAATAGACGCCCGGTATTTCGGATTGGCCCTAATGACGGCGTTTACTGAATTTATATCGCCATGCCGCCGTTGAGCCTTCAAATTGCCCCGCGCTAAATTGTCCGTCCTTCTCTGTCCTGGGCCCCGTCCTCGGTTCCTGGACCTGTCCCACCCTCCTTCTGTTCCTCCCGCCTCTCCAGGCGTGCTGCTCCGCGGGTCGAAAGGGTCCACCTATCTTTCTTTCCCCGTGTCGTCCGCGGCATCACCGAGGCCTCCTTTCGTCTTGATGTATGTTCAATTATTTGTCCACGTGGTCGTGGTACGGCCGCTCCCCCTCGGGAGGACTGGCCGCGAGAGGCTTAGGCAACCGCGGCGGACAGCGAAGCGGGAAGAGAGAGACATTTATTATGTTGGCTACGGGAGACGGTCTGTCTCCGCTGAAGGAATCTGAAAAAGGATCATCCGGCCCACGATAATATGCGTGCCGCCGCTAAGGGAACGGATATCCCTCGCAGCACGGCATGCGGCCGCGGGGTGGCAAATACACGGGGGAACAAAGGGTACCAGCGAAAGTCGCGTGCAGAAGAAAACGGTCCCCCGCTCGATGGATGGGCCGGAGGAACAATGTCGAAGAAACGGGCAGCACAAGGAGACATCTGTTATTGGAATTTTAACAGCGTCACGGAGCGGTATCGCTGATCGCAGGACCATCGACTGGGTGCAGGGGGTGCTTCTGAACTGTTTGACTGAATTCGTGTAAGGATGTTGTATGGAGGGAAGACCGGGGCAGATTGTAACAAAAAATTTTCACAGTTTTTCCTCGAAAGTGTTTTCCTCAGTCAGGAAATAATTTGCGTGAGTTAGGTAGTACTCACATATGCGGTGAACTCATTGATTGTAAGTACGTGGCAACAATAATTCTGGACTATAACCACAAAATGAATACATAACGTTCGTTTGTGTTGCTAAAACTAGTAGGTTGCCAGATTTGTCGATCAAAAGATTTTACTTATGTTACGATTTACCCTGCGTGACAACCTACCCCGGTCTCCTCTAGAAATGGGAATCTGGACCTAAATGTATTGAACAGATAAGAATGTTTCTTCTTTTGCGGAGACTTGCTGGGGGTGGTAGGTGTTGCATGGAGTTATACATTTTACTTGATTGAGTATGAGAAAGGTGTAAAGGTTAACTATGGTCATTGAAAAGCCCTTCAGATGGACAACAATCGTAGGTGATAAAAAATAAATGGTTCCATTTAAAAAAATTAAATTGACCTTCAAATCTCCTAAGCACATCCAGATAAATTCTGCCCATCGCGTAACAGGCTCCTCGGAACCAAACAACTTTCGTCTCAAACATTCCTTTCTATCTCAAAAACTGTAGAAGTTATTCAGGTAGCTTGTCTTAGGTGGTTCACCCTGTAGATTCAAACTGCCAGTATCTTTTACAAATGTCATTATTCATCCCCTACAGAAGCCACAAATTCACTCGACTCGACCTGATAGGTGTTAAATTCGACTAAGTTCTCAAATTGTTCGAGAAGTCGAACTCGGTAGAAAGCATCGCAGGGTTAAATAACATTTACGCTGAACAGAAGTGTCCATCTCATGAGCCCTCCTATTCACTGAAAATCGCGTGGAAATACGTGGCCCGTTCCCATTCGGGGCAATTTTCTCCTCCCTGTAGACGCATTAACCTCCCTATCTTACGAATCGAATCTATCCAGGTCCCTGGCTGGCTTAATGCTCGCGTCGTTCAATCTTCCCCCGACCGATAAACAGAAATCGCTAGCTACCCCCAAAAGGAACGACGGAAACTCCCAGCGAAGCCCGTTTCCCTCGTAGAATTGCAAAAATCGTGACGATACCTGAAGACCGGGGAGGGAGACGATAAAGAACAATGCTCTCTTAACGTCTGCACAATAAAACAGGCAAGCCTGCGGCAATCTTACGGTTGCCACGGTGAAGAAGGAAAGCCAAGAGCAATGGCCCATTCGAGAGACGGTATTGCCGTCACCGGGAGCTGAATGGATAAGCATAAATTTCCCAGTCAACAATACAATCAGACGAATTGCCACTGGTGCACGTGGCAAACCTTCTGAATTTAGATTCCACACTTTACTATAAAACTATACTGCGTCAGTGAGTGCAGACCGAACGAAGATAAGAATGTTAAACGACAATCTGTCGATCGAGGCTTTTATTGCGAATTCAATGATTTAATTAATGAAAAACGATAGTCTCATTTATTTACTCATGATTACTGTGACGAAGGAAAATGGTATTTAAAAATTGGAATACTTAAATCGTGTTTGGCAATTTAAAATTAATCGCACCGACCAAGTAGCAATAAAGCAATATAGTATCCTAAGAAAAAATATCACCTTAGTTTGAAACTTTCTTCTGAAAAATATGAATTTTCCCTAGGGTGATCGATTTCTGGGACATCAGGAAAAAATAAAACTCATATGTATGTTGCGCATAATGAAATGTACATAGTTTAGGTGCTAAGAGCATCCATTTCAAGTTTTAACTATTTTTTACCGTTGACTCTAATATTACACCGCTAATGTGGTGGCATTTATTTCTACAAGAAAACGCATCACATACGACATGGCAAAATCTTGAAAAATCAAGGTCTCGGTACTTTCAAGACACTTTAAAAAATATTTCGCACGAGACAAACTGTGCGCCACCGTGTGAAGTTGTCTCGGTCGTTTCCCTTTTATTCCTCCGCATCGCACCTCGCTATCTCCCGAATTAAATTTACCGGAAGCACTATTTGGCTACGTCGTTTCATCGCTGCCGAGGCGATAAAGACAGAGCCGCGAAAGAACGAAAGAAAGCTACTACCAGGCGAGGTCGTAGAGGAAGCAGACGAGGAAAGGGACGATAAGGGACACTCCATAGTTAACGTCTGCACGCTGAGAGACGCTAAGGCCGTGTGGAAAAAACGAAAGGCAATGGCCCATTCGAAACGATATTGCCGTCATCACGGTTTCAATGGTTATGTATAAATTTCCCAGTCCGCAGTCGTGGGATACTTGGAGATAGGTCTCCCATGCAAAGCAGATATTTGAAATTCCACACCTGTATTTCGATTTCGAATTATCCCAGAAACGACACGGAGGGTGCCTGACGGAGATGGTTGTAGGGGCAACAGTGATCAATAATCTACCACCTTGTGTGTCAGTCTTCTTCATTCTTGCGCATATTGTATGTTTCTAAAACGTTGCACGGAAGTTGGAGTGTGGATGTCAAGTTCAATAATTAAAGTTTATATATTTGGTCCTGAAATATAGCTTCACTTAACATCCATGTTAGTGAAGCAATAAACTAACCTCTTGGTTCGTTTATGTTCGGTTTCAAATTAATGTGTAAGGTGGGATTACAGAGACTTGTTTATTTTATTCACGATTACCTTATTCGAATTCCTTGAATATCGAATCATTCTTAAATTTCCGATCCGATTTCTTTCTTTCAGTGCGTTGACACATGATAAAGTACCGATTTAAAAAATTACAGCAAATAGGTATTTGACTCTCTAAACGACTAAAGAGGAATAAATGCAGTCCAAAACCATCTCAGACTACACACGAAGCCATACTTGCTACTGATCGTATGATTCTGTCTAAATGCTTGGATACGATCAATATAGTGACGATATTGTAGATTCGGAACACATTTACCTACACATAACGTAAACACATTAAAAAATTATTTTAATCCTTTCACGACTTTCACATTTTTCGACAAAAATGACTGCCCAGTACCCTTAAGGGGGTATTTACCCCAATGATGAGGTTTTACCCTCCACAAGCCCCAATACATGAGGTCTTAGTTTCTTTTCATAAAGAATAATAGATTTCATTAACTTCAATTTAGGTCCGGTTCGAAATTACACATTTTGTGAACATGCTCGAATTTGATTCGAATCGATTGGAACCTCCGTTATTGAGTTATCACTCCAAAACAAAAGAAACTTTTTTAAAAAGCCTCTTTAATGATCTATCCGTAGCGTCATATATAATGCATATTTTCTACTAAAGAAACATGTTTTTTTTTAAAGCTTATGATGTTAATAACCTTCATGCCAAAGAACAAGTCACAGTTTCAATTTGTTTCTTCGTAATTAATTGAAACAGAGATGATTCATTTTTAGACACGAACGACAGCCTAGTATCCTTAATAAGAAATCAAAGCTGCAAACAAAAGCGTAGACTTTCGTCATCCCTCCATCAAGCCCCATTTCCACAAAACATCCCCCTCAAACAAACACTCAAACGAAGTCACCGTTCGCGCCATTATTCCAACCAGTGCCACGAAACAGCAAAATAAATCAAACTCCAACCAATCCAACGCCTTATCCCACGTCGCCAGCAATCCATCCGCGGGATCGGGACCTTACAATGCACCCTTCGAGGGACGTTACCCCGTGCCGCAGAAAAACCGCTAAGCACGTCGTGGCTGTATCCGAGGAACGGATCGCGGGACAAAGGGTCGGCCGAAGGATCTCCGCCGGGAGGAATCCTGTGAATGGGAGGCACCGTGTCAAGGGTGAGAGAACGGGTCGGCCACGGTGCGCCATGGCCGTGAGCCGGCGATCAGCTGCAGGAAGCTGGCCGGAGCCGGCGGACGGCCGTCACGAGCGTCCTAAGGGAACGATGATCGTGTGTAAATCCTCGTCGCGGCGATGGCGGACGGCTCCCCCGCCACCTTCGCGGCAGGAACGAGGATCTAGTAATTAACGAAGCTGTTGTGATCGCAATCTGGCGCACGAGCCGCCTCGGGCGGAAGCTTCGTCGCGAGGAACGAGCGAGCGAGAGAGGCCGGCCGCCGCATGCCACGAATATTAATGTGGCGTCCCTCATTGTCTCCGAGTTCTCCAGGCCCTAGCTGGTCTATATCCTTTTCCACGATCATCCTGGCACCGACCACTCTCCTCTCCACACGCCCTCATCACCCTCGCCCCTTCGCGCACAATAACGATCTCGCGTTTCTCTTTTCCTTTTTTTTTTTTTTTTTTTGAATCTCTACTAGGCCGCTTATTAACGACTTCAATTCTTCCGCCGCGAAAGTGGCATCGGAATTAAGGTGTCCCCCGGCCGCTTTTCAATTGCGACTCGATTCACAGTTGGCGCATTGTGCATTTGATCGAAAGGAGGATCATTGAGGGGTCGGTTGACCCATTTTTCACGGACGGTTTCGCGTTTTTGTTTCGGGCCTCCGCGGCGAATCGTGCCGGCCAGTCTTCCGTTGCGATACACCGTCGCTGCTCCACTTCGGTTCATGAAAAGTGAAGTGACGGAGGGACGAAGTGATTCAATGGTTAAATCGGCCACTCGGTAGGTACTTGTTAAGGAGAACAACGACGACGATGATGTAGTTCGAGGGACCGAATTTCGCGGTCCCCAGTATTTTTTACTGACCGGAACGGTTCCAGTGCTGAGCTTCTGATGATGGTAAACGATTTCTGGATTGGGATCTTGATCACTAATTTCTTTTATTTAACATAAATGAAGCAGTACCAACGGCGATTCATGCATCACTGTACCATATAGAAAATAGAAACCTACATACATCTACAGTACTCAGGCAATAGCGCAACTTATCTTACACAGAAAGCGTCAACGACGCTTCCAATGAAAGTTTACTTTATCAAAAGCACACGCACACATACATCTCTCTAAAATAACGCAACAGATGCCGCGGAATTAATGGTTTACAGAGCGCACCAGCATGCTGTAAAGTGGTACCTCACAGTTCACTTGACACGTATAACGCGTTCAAAGGAGAAGCCCAGCTTCCCGAATATTAATGCGACATTTGCCATTGTTAACGAGTCCTTGGCTCTGGTACCTCGACGTTGACGCATATCTTGCGCGATCTAGACAATGGCCTGCCTCCTGCACTCGTCATTACCTCTTTCCACCGGCACAACAAATGCGCAGTATAATCGCGCAACAAACGCCTGCCATCAATTATCCAAACTTTCAGAAGAATCCTCCCTGCGGATATTCTGTTGACAAGCCAGGATCTCCAAGGGATCCCATGGTGTCGCGAAGAAGCGAGCGCGCGTTGCCGGCACGTGATGAAATTTTCGCGTGAAGATTAAGCAGATTCCGAAGTACGTGACGTAACGGCGTGGCCCGAAAATCCACTTACTTTGCCAGCGGCTTTAGTTAACTCCCGGGAACAATAAATACACAACCGACGGGAACCGGAGATTTCTCCATTATCTCGGGACATCGTGTACCTACCACATCGTTGCCAGAATCTCTCTACCTACGCGCTGGGTACACCGAAAGGACCGGTTGGCCCTCGCCGCGGAGGCCGGAGGGCCGCGATGGCTGGATCGAACAGGTGTTGTTGCGACGCAGAAAAAAGGCTCGTGGAGCGGTGCAAAAAGCGGGCACACGGCCAAGGGGACTCGTCTCCGACGGTCAACAGTCGGAGGAGGGACGTGTGTCGTTAGTTACTAATGGACGCCCTTTAGAATCATCGCGATCCTACGTAGGACGCGCCGAGACGCTGTGAGTGCACATACTCCAGAGGCCAGGGCACGTCTATCCAAAGCGTTCGTTGGATTAACAAGTTCCCGTGGACCATTCCGACCCCTTGAACCCTTCTTCGTTTACTGGGTACACAGACGTAATGATGTACTGGCCTTTGACTGCTGATTCCAACCACCGTGCTTCGGAGACGTCTTTCAGGCTCGCTAATAAAGAGACGGTGCATCAGTGCACGCGATTTTCACCGAATTTTGGGCACGCTGGGAACAAGATTCTCTGCTGTCGGGGTTCAAGAAAGTTTTCATGGGAACGAAGTATGTATGTAGTTAATTTAGAAGACAGTTTTTGGGTCAATTGTTATTTGTATGCACTCATTTCATAGACTTCGATGCGTGGGTAATATAAAAAGAAATGATATTACATATGTTTGATCCTATGATCATTTTGTAGTATTATGGTATTAATGACAGGTATTTTAAGCTACTAAATATAATTGAAAAGTAACTCTTTAGTAGATATACTGAGAACTTGGACTTCAAATTAGCTCACAATATGAATCACAATTATTTCTCATTTAAATAAAGAGAAGCTTCCTTAAAACAAAAGAAAGATTAAAAATACAGCTCAAAGTAATAGAGAATTGACTACAATTAGTCAAAAGCAGAAGCCACAAACTTATCTATATCTTATCTATAACTTATCTATCCATGAAGTATTAAAACAATTTAAAAATTTCTCAACCAAACAATTCATATCTATTACTATTACACAAAACCAAAGATCTCAAAGTAATTTAAACGTACTTATACGCGTTACTTAGATATAACAATCTATTAAATATTACAACTCTAAAAACCAAGCTGTCAATTCAAAGACTCTTAGAAACCGTCAAATGAGGTAACTTTGACCACAGAAGCTTTTAAAACCAATTCCCCCAGCATCTGTTGTATAAGAGATATTATTCGCAGACAAGCTGCATCTTGAAATAGGCAATTAAAGCTATCCAAGGCACTTTGCCTGAGAATAATACCTCTTATACAATAGATGCTAGGGGAATTTGTTTTAAAATCTAATTAAAACTTACCCCATTTGACGGTATTCATCCAGTCCAACTGTGTTGCCGCTATATCTCTTCTAATTCTACACGTAGCGTTCGGAGCCTCAACCACCCACCAAAATGTGCCAGTGAAATTTGAAAGGGGGTGGGCCAGATGCTGTGGTTCATCCAATATTCAGGATAGATAGGCTGACGAATGCAAAGAACGAGCATGTCGAGCACAGGCCGTCAGAGTCAGGGAACTAGGTGAGAGGACTTCTGGGATTAAGCCATTTTTCCGGTACGTGACTCCGTGGCCGGATCGGGAAAGAAGTTTCGAGGGAGGGTAGTTTCCGCAGGATGTCCAACATATTTCCTAGACGATGTCCTCGCCTCCTTACTCGATTACAATAAATTTCACGAGGACATTATTTCCACCTTGATAACGCCACGCTCGCTGGCCGAGTTGTACGTAAATTTTAACGGGAGTTCTGCAAGATTCACCGCAAAACTACCCCGATGCAATTTAGTATGAAATTCTTAATTCTGCACCGTGGAGATTAATAACATTACGGGGAGGGATTAGCATCCGTCAGGCCTGTACACGATGCAGGGAATATTACAGTGTTCAGAACTGTGAGAATACTAATATACGACGACAAAGGAGTGCAGATAATTATTCTGATATTTTAAAGAGGCTATTGTACCAGATATTTTAATGCCAGTGTTATGTCTACTCTTTTCAATAGGCACTTCAAGTACGCAAGCTTTGAGGTTGATTCTCCTCGCGTTTTCTGTTAGCACCCAATGAAAGAAATTCGCCCGAGTACTTATAACTGGTGCTCCGGATAATCATAATCCTTCAGACGGGTTAATTGGGCTCTCGAACGTGTCTGAAGGATAATATTCTTGCAACCGGAGAAAAATTATTATGCTTTAGATAATACTTCTGTCAAAAGAATATCCGGAGCTCAATGAAGCTGAATCCTGAATATTGCATTTTGTAACGCCTTGTCTGCTCTGCAGATGTACTTGGCCACTACATGGTATTCATGATTGGATGTAACTAGAGTATGTCTCCATAGCAAAGTTGAAATAAAAGTTATATATAGATACACTGGAATCATTAAACCATGTAAAAATGCAAGCATTCACGATTCGTAGAATTAAATGAATTCTTAACTTTCCAATTAAGTAATTCACTGTAATATGTACTCTCTGTTTCACAGTTCTCTATTTAATATGTGTGCCATTCGGCAAAATATGGTATCTGTAATTAACTGACGTGCGAGAGCACAACAATGCAAGGGATTAAGTATCTACACCAAGTACTCCAGATAATCATAATCCTTCAAACAGGCCATCCAAGGCTCGGGACAATTCTCCTTCTTACGACACTGTTGCTTCCCTTAATAGAAAGGGGAAGAAGAAGCAGCAAATCAAAGGAAAAAGTCGTTCGTTTTCCTCGTTACGCGCGCACGGAAAACCAGACCGCTGGATGTAGCGTTCGCGTTTCTTTTCTGACTGGGTCGAGAGTGCGGGACGGCGAAGAAGTGGACAAGTAACTGGTAATAACGTCCAGACAGCATAATAATACTTGCAGCAACTGGCGACAGAGGCAATAGCCGAGCGAAAAGAATCTCGCGTTAGACGAGGCCGAGACAGAAGAGAAAAGGAAAAGGGGGCCACAGACGGTAAGAAGAAACGTCGCGGGACAGCAATGCAAACAATGCCCCTTCGCGGTTTTTCTTGCCTGCGTCGCGGGACCAAAGCGTCGCTTTTTTCGACGTCGGCCGCGATAAAGCGCGCGGATACGTAGCGCCGAAGGACATTTTTAAATGGCGCTCGCCTTCCGCTCTTCCTTTTAGGCCGAATGCTTTTTAGTTAGGTAATTGCACGTGAGTCTATCAGATTGGTTGTAAGCATATACGAGCGTTGATATGATTGCGTGGGCAACGATGAATGAATGTGAAGCGATGGAGTTTGAGTGTGATCTATTTTGTGAAATTATTAGAAAGTGTTTGGTTCATTCGACGGTGAGAAATAGAAGTGGATTCTGATAGGTTTGCTTCTGAATTAAATGGGGTGGAGGAATAATTAACTGATGGATGATGATGGTGATAGAAATATGATTAATAAACTCGAAATTTAAAACTAAGAGAAAAATTAACAGTCTTTAATTTTGGAATAAAAATCCTACTTTAAGAAAAAAACTTCGACTTATAAATACACAAATATGATAAAAGTGAAGCAAAAGCAGTAACCACGAAATCATACATTTCTGTATTTTTACTTTAATCAGGTTTCAAAATTTGCGCTACCTTCGTGGATGTAACCAAGTAAAAAATTTAATGTTTTACTGGTAAAACTTTCCCAGCTATTGCGAATAACTGCGAATTAGAGAGCAGAAGTTTCTCGTTTTATCCCACTGCAGAATTCCCCGACGTTCCTGATTGCAAACGTAATATTTCTTGACATATTTTTGTTCCCTTTTTTGTGCCACATACGCGTGTGGCTTGACCACGTAAACATGGCAAACGCTTCAGCGAAGCGTCATATTAACTACTGTCTAGTTTAATTAAGGCTCGAGCAGAATTACATGCGATAATACAGAAGCTTGCAGTGTTTGCCTCTGAGACCGCCTCAGGTAAAGCAAGTTCTCGTATTTCGTAGATATCATAGCTGGGGTAGTTGATGGGTTAAAATTTAGTCTAAGCAAACAGAACCAAAAATAAGCTGCAAGGATACCGAAACAGTCATTACCCAATATCTAACATGCTGTTCGTAGTTTTGCAATAAATAACACAGAGATGAAAGGAATATGAAACTCGACAAAATATAACTAACGTATGTAAGTCATCTATTACACAACATTTCTAAATCACTCACCCACGTAAAAATATTCTTCAATCTTCACAAAAATTCCGTATAGACTGTTTGATAAAGTCCTTTTTTGAATCAACGTAAAAGTCGTTCCAAAAATAAGGTACTTAGAGAAACATTGGCAGGTTTATATAACATTTTGTCATATAATATAAAAATTAACATTTTTACATTTGCTTTAAGTATCCTATTATAACATTGCATCTTTTGTGATTGTAGGTGTGTGAAAATGCATAAAGTTGTTGTCCATTTTCTTCTTTAATACATGTTAATTAACTGCCAATGCTCCTCCAGTTTACTGCACCTTTGATACTGCAAACTAAAACCTCCACAAGCGACTTTATGAAGCTCCTTAAGATCACCAAACTGAATCAGCACAATTTGAATATTGCGTATAAAGAAGACAGGAATTAATCTAACATGGTCAACCTTAAAACAGTATCCCTAAAAATTCAACACATTAAGAAACGTATGATATTTCAAAAAATGCCTCTTTTCCATGGATGGAATCAATCAACCCCGGCATCATTCAAAGTGTGAGTTATAAAAAGACACTTCGCAAAATTCTCGATAAGTTCATCCCGTTACGATGCGAATAAAAAATCCTCAAATTAGCCAGGTGAGTAGTGCCACGAACGTTAAACGGGGCAAGAAATTCGTGGCTAAGTAACGCGATAGGCGAGACGGCCGAATAAAAGTTGAAGAACTTCCGCGGGACAAACTCGCGCCTGGCCCAGCCAAAAACGCTCTTACTTATATCACGGCAATCGAGGGAAGTGAAGTAATTTCTCCGCCGCCTCGAGAGCAGTTCGTGTGCAGGATTTCTTTCGACGGAGACGAGCTCCAACCAGTCGGCCCCGTAATTGCATTTCCACGGAATCAGCGGCTCCTGGGGGGGCTCACGTTATTATCACCGTGGATTTCCTCACCGTCCGGTAATCGACGCGAGGAAAACCCTCGATTCAGCCTTCGAGTTTACCTAAATTAAGCCAATTGTTGAATGGATCCCATTACACCACCGGCCCGCGAGAAATCCACCTCGCAAAAGCGTTGCGATTGTTTCCAACGGTCCACGAGAAGACGAAATACCAGCCTGGTAATCTTATTTCCGTGGCAAGATTGTCGCGGACAATAAGAGTAATTAGAAACAGCGACGTGACACTCGGGCAAGCTGGATGGAAAATCGTTTCTGGGAAAATCAGAGTGTAAGAAATGATGTTTTTTGTGAAATAAGGAGGAACTTTTGAGAACTGCCCAAAAATTCACGGGGCGTAATTATATAGAACAATTTGTAGCTACTTAGGAGATTCTCTTAGAATTTTTATTAATTACCTATTCAAAATGAACGAAAGCTTCTTTAAATAATATAAATTACTTTGACTTTGATAATTGAGAACCGCAAGTGTGGCGCCCTTTTTCATCACATCACAATCGTTAGATGAAATTATGGCAATATTCGGTTATGAATCACAATGCAACGACTGTTCATTAACTATACTTCGTCTGTTTTGCGGATACCATAATTCACTTGTACCAAATATTAGCTTCCACGGTTATTAAAAAAAGGAATGCAAAATTGAATACAAAATCATTGCAGTCTTCTAAAAGATTCGCGTCCTACAAAAACACGCTTAAGTTCCGCAAATATTTACCGAGCTTCCATTATTTTCTCCGGAAGAAACAATGTAAACAATGCGATATTTCAGAATGTAGCTAAACTCCTACCTACTAAGCTTCTGAACATTATCCTTAAAGAAACAGGATACACATATGTAGAAACAATCACCTGCTTTAAACAAAAAAAAATTAAGAAACCTATCTATATAAAAATCCTTACACAAATTAAACCTTTCAGGAATTTACCTCAACGTGAACTCCAAAAAATACCATGAACTACTACTTTACTTCTGAAATCGCTGTTGCACACTATATCTAGGTCACGAACACCTCGCCAGATGCATTTTCCACAAAGTGCACCAACGTGCAACCAGATTTCCCTTCCCATCGAAATAATTTTTATCGAAAGGACAAGGGTGCCAGCGACGAGGAAAGACGTACGACGCTGAAAGCGTCACGAGGTTTCACGAGGAAACTCTCGGATGCATCTTGGCAGGGTCACCAGGGGTCACGTCCCAGCCTTGCTCGTCCGCTTTTGGTCCCCATTTGTCACGGTGACGTTTTGCAAGCGCGCCCCTCGTGTCCAGCGCGCTACGTGCGAGGTAATCGCGCGAGAAGATGTAAAACGCATTCGTCAAGCTCCGAGGACTTCCGTGTGAAATCCTTCGACAGAAACTGCGACCGCTATCAGCCCCGCTCGCGGTAAAAATGGGGGGCACTGGCGGTGTCCTGACTGATAAATAGGACCTGTGGATCGACCAGTTCTGGGCTGATGTCGAATGAAGATAGTGTGTCGCGAAACCAACAGGAAACTTTGCTATGGAAGTGTATGAGCGACGCTTTAATCGGTTGGTGACGTGTGTGCATAATTTACTTTGTCTAGAAACAAACTGGTGGTGAAAAAGAGTATTGGGACTGGTAGCAAGTGGAATTATGAAAATTACTTTTACAGCTGTATTTCATTGGTGGATATCTGGAAAAAGTTGATAGGAATAATTGAAGTACCCGTCATTGAGTTTGGAGGGAGATGACTAACGGCCTGCCTTAAATTTATCTGTGTATATAGTATTTTTCGATGGTGGACGAATACTAATTTATTTGTTCAGTTATGTTCGACTAAGTGTATATTGATCTGAAGAGAAACACCACATTTGTAAAATTACTAGAGGTATAACCTGTTTCGTACCAGTGAATTCATTAATTAAATTCTAGAAGACTAAAGTATTCATTGTGCGCGTGACATTTCCATAACTTATCTTAATATATCCTACATGCTTCAATCTTGAAGTGATCCACCTTCTCTAAGAATATCCTTCTCTACGATATTGAATTATCTTCTACTAAATTACATTTCTCTATCCGAAGAGTAATGAAATACAGATGTAGATATCTAAAGATAGAATAGAGCGCTACCATGAAGCATTGAGAACAATGCTTTGCACTTAGAACTGATATTATCACCCGACTTCTACTTTTCAGAAGCCATACCAAAAATTTCACAAGCATAAAAACCTTACGCAACTAGCATCTATTAAGCTCCCCCAAACACAAAGCATCCACTTCCACTAGCAATACCCATCAAACAAAGAATGCAAGTATCATCATCTCGAAATACCCAGAAACCAAAACAAAGAGTGCCTAAAACCCTCTAACAGCAGAACTCATCGAATAGATTGAGTAATCATGAAAAATGCTGACCCAAGCCAGATGTCCCAAGATTCTTAGCCCTGGGACTGGTGGGCCTCCAGAGGACATTTATTCGGCGAGGGGTTCGATCGAGGGGGGGGGGGGGGCAGTGATTTTGGTGAAAGAGACAAGCCAAGTACGTGCAGGAATGCCCGGTTACCTCGTCAGAGGCACCGACTGTCTGTACATCACTCGGCCCGTGATTCAGGGCAGCACTTAGTCCTCTCTTATTGCCGTTTCAGTCGGCGCCATTAGCCTTTTACCGTCGGATAGGCATCTTGTAATTTCTTGTATTCCTAAAGAGCCGATCGTCACCCCCACGCCACCCCGTGCCACGTACCAATCGGACATTGAAGAACGGCTTGGACATGGCCCTCGATGTTCTTCTGTCTCGCCAAACACACGAGGCTTCGAACAGCCGGGTGCACGAGCACAGAGGGACATCGGGGAAAAAACATCAGCGATCTTGGTCCCCTAACTTGACAGGACGGGCAGATATCTATCTCTGACGCTGTTTAATTTCCCAGCGTCTACGAGAGAGTGTGGAAGCTCGAGGTACTGTGCAGAATAATCGAGGGACTGCATTTCTAAAAATTCTAAAATTAATAAGAACCTAGATACCTAGAACCTTTCAAGTACAGTTGAATCTAGAATACGGAGACTCCGGTCCCTTACTTGCCGCGTGTCAGCTTCTTATGTGTATAATCCCTGCACGGGGCAGCGACCCATTCATCGACCGGCAATCCGCGTCAGCCCTAATTAGCTTCGTGTCCAGTTATATCCGTGTGATCGCGTTCATTCGTAATTATTTTGATAGAAACGTAGGTCGACGTTAATTCGTCTGTACAGACGCAGGCCCGTCTACACGCGCTTAATCCCGACAGACTCAGATTTCCCTTTGCCCTAAATATGCGGCGTGAATAGGACTCAAAGGGTACAGCGAGCCGAGCATGATATTTGGCAGGAAGGAAAGGCTAGTCGAAATTCATGGACGTGTTCCACGCCGCAGATGGTTCAGTGTACAGGGGATCGAAGCAATGAGCCCAACGGGTGAATGAAAGGGCATAGGGCGGCCGGTACACCTCTGTAATGTGGTAACCCTTGCGGCGCTCTAGGATTACGTGGTGAAACGTGCCAGAGCCACCGTAATCCAATAATAGTAGCCCTTCTTCGCTTACGGGGCATCAACAGCGTAGACCTCTGCTGATTTCAGAGGTCCGATGCTACCCTTTCCCACCACCCCCGCCGCCCCCCCCCCCATGTTCGCCATTCGACCAAATGCGTCGATTTTTGTGTCCCCCCTCCTCATCCCTTCCATCCTATCGTAGAGGATACGGTTTTTCGGCGCACCTATTTCCTTCATTCCCATCCCGGTTGCTGCAATTGCATCCTGGTTCGATCTTTTCCGTGAAATTTCGATGGCACGAACGCTCGGGTTTCCTCTGATGTCGGGATTTTTCGACGGTTTTCAGGTCCGTTCATTTCATGATTTCCAGTCGCCGCACCGACTTCGTGCTTTCAGCTTTTCAATGCGTCCGCCCAATTATCTCGTCGCTGCTTTCTAAAATTTTGTGGTTTAGTGGGATGCTTCCGGCGACTGTCTTTTTATTGAGGGGAGCGATATTTCCAGCTTGAATGCAGGAAGAGTATTTGAGACTGTTGTGTGGTAACATTAGTGGAGAAGCTTGAATCTACTGCATGTTCGCCTTCTTTGCAAGGTTTGAGCGTTTGAAATGCGAAAGTAAAGCTTTCTGGCGATTTTGACTAGGATGATGGCTTGGTGCGTCAAATCTAGTGTCTGTGGATCTCTGTTAGACTTCAAGAAAGGTTCAGAATATGTCTGCTAATAATTATGAATAAAATTAAATTGTTAAGTTCTTCACTGCCAAATCTATCAGAACCTGTACACTATATCTTCAATTCCCCAGCTGCCTATCCAACACTAAACAATTGTTTATCCTATGACACTGATTTCAAGCATGGAATGCAAAACTTGCAAAGAAAGCGATTTTGCTAACTCCGCGTGGCACGACTCTCTCTCCACTTCCTATTTGTATACACCGAACAACTCTCGCGAAATCTTGATCCAACTGGGAAGCCACGTAAAAACAGAATATCGAAGGCTGGGATCTGCTTCTTTACGGTTCGCGAGTCCCGCATGGAAAATGTTAAATCGCCCTCTCACTTTCAATCTCCCATGCTTCTCGTTTCCTGGCTGACAGTTCAATGGTTTATAATGTCCCTACGTCATCCCTGCTCAAGCTTTTAGCGTCGACCGATCGCTTTCCTGAATACACCGAGGCGGCCGCTATATTTGTACACCTCGGTTACGGACACCACTCGAACAAACTCGGTCAGGAGCCTAGCCTCGACGTCAGGCTAACGTGGGTCACTTCTCGTCTATCTATCCGCCTGCCTCCGTCGCATTTCGCTCCCCTGCTCTATCTGGAGCAAGTAAATCAACTTTATCGTGGGCAGGAATTCTAAGACGTTTATTCATACGTCTGGAGTCTTGAAACGCGGCTCGGACGTTCTCAGACGGGATTTCCAGCGATTCTATTCGACCATGTTCCGCGTTGCCGCTCCACGTGGCAGATTCTGATACGATTGGGAGAAAAATTCAGCAAATCGGTACTTCCAGAGTCCTGTGACGCTGGAGAAGCTTGTTTGACGGATCTTATTATCGCGAAAGTATTATAGGGTGACTGAAGTATCAGTGGATGAAGACGTTGAGGGTGTTTCGTGGGTAAATGGTTAAATGGTGCTATTATGGACGAGTATGTATGTATTTAATTCTGTGGCTGCCATTGTCATGACACATACTTTGTAGGTAAATGCACTTTTGATGAAGGGCATGGTGAGATTTTAAGAATTGTCAAATCATATCCTGCATGTACAAATAGGACGGAAATACGAGCATTATTTTTTATTTAATATTGTTTTAAATTACCTGCTCTGTTATACTCGTAATATTTTGGGAAATTGAAGCTGGCACTCCGCGTATTTTGTAATAATCTGAGTCAAATTTTAGGAAATATTACGTTAATATTGATTCTTTTAATTGTCTCTTATTTGATGTGAAGAAAAAAACATTTAACTGCCCAATTTTGCTTTCAAACGATTCAGAAAAAACAACGAAATTAATACTACATATATGTATGACTTTGGCTGTAAAATAAACCAAACTAATTAAACTAAGATACGAACTAATATAAAATCGTTTAAAAAAGAAAAGTGTTGGGTATTTGCAAGATGTTCAGCCAAAGCCAAGAGTGGGCGCCACGTGTTCCTTTTCCAGCATGCATGCCTCTGTAAATCGAGGTTCGATAAAAGTTCGCGCGCATCGAATGTCGCGCGTGGGTGGTGAAATTGGCTCGATCGGTACCTCGTTAACTCACGTGGAAAATGGAATCGGTTTGAGGCGATAGCTCATAAAGTATCATTACGAATGGCCACTTAATCACAGGTTATCGAGCTCCAAAGTACTGGAGCAAATCCGCCACTTGGTCCGAACCAGTTGCCATGCTTCTGTGTCGGCCATTAGATTTGCCCCGCGCAGTTCCAAACTCGATAGCCCGTGATTAGGTCCTCCTAATGGCGGTTTTCTGTCTATAACTTACCACGTCGAAGCTCGTGTGAGGTAAGGCGAAAATTACTTTTACATTCAACATGCAAATTAATTCGTCTCTCTGCGCCATCTGATTTGGTTTTTTCGATTAATCTTCGGTAAATGACTTTGCATCAAAAAGTACAATATTTCTGACTGGTGGACGCTTCGAGGTATACTATGAAAATTTTCAACATTTAGAATTGTTAGAAATACTGCAGAAATAATTAATGTGATAATTAATCTGTTATTCCTATGCTGCGCGAGAACGTAATGGTCGCAGGCTCAAATTGCAAGCTCGGATTAAATATCCATTTACATAATTAACACATGTTTCGAGTGATTTAGGTATATATGCGCGGTATCCCGGGACCAGAGAATCTTTAATGCAAACGCGAGAGATCAACTGCCTTTCGTAACGAGTCTGTAGAACTTGGCTTCTGCGTCCACGGTTCTAGGTAATCGGTTCAATTACCTAGTTGCATTGCGCAATCGGTTGGATCAAACCCCTGAATTCTAATAAAAATGGCGGAAAAGAAAAATATCAATTCATATCGAATTAAAAGATTGATTCATTTTAAATGGACTTACTATAGGCAATTGAAATATTACATTGGGTAGGGTGGATTGCAAGTAACTATTTGACTTCGGAATAAGATTTCGTAAGAACTATTACAGTTACGAAAAAATTGTTTATACCCCGAGCTTACATATCTATCTGACATTGCTGAAGTCATAATAATTCAGTTTTGTGATAAATAATATAAAAAAAAATGGAAACGAAAGAAAATGTTACCTCCGACCCTCACCCATGATATGTGGCCGATAGTCTAACACAATTTTAATTTCAAAAGGTACACAAGGTTCAAATGTTAGTACAAAAGAAAATTTTGCCTAACGAAGTCTCGTCAATTAATTCATGTGAAACCTAAACGCTGTGATTCTGAGCTTCACAGTACCTCGTGTCATGTATTTCGAATCATTTTTAATTAATATTAAAATATCATAAATATTAATTTACTTTTGCTTAGATCTCTATTACTCAAACGAAAATCATTTCTTGCACACTTCTAAACCCACCTTAAAATATCGCAATTTTTTTGTCAACTATACTTACCTTACTTATACAAAATAAAAGATCATTAAATAATAACGACTTTTCAATCTTTCACTCGACTCGAAGTGCTTCAAATTGCAACTAAAACTGACCCGAACCACACGAATAATACTCCCCAAACACAAACGAGTTGATTCGTCAACAGAGCGTCTTTTGCAGGCAAGATTTCAAAGAAGAATAATGGAAAATGTTAATTTCGTGGATTAATGGTGGAGCCACGTGTAATCTCAGAAAGCCATTCGCCGCAGTTCTTAACTCCTCTGTCGTTTCCAGGTGGGTTCGACGTCGGAATGAAATGCAAATTTAAACACGTTTCCACAATTCTATCGACCTTAAGTCGACGGAAGCTGGATGTAATGGAGACCTCGACTCCTCGTGCGGACAAACTTTCATGACCGCCGCGGAAATTGTTTGGAACACCATTCCGAACAATCTGCATTAATCAGCCGGGCGGTATAGAAGTAAGGAAGAGGGAATAAAAAAACGCGAGAATTTCATGCTGACAGGATGATGAATTACGCGCGTCATTATCAACGCCTTCTCCTCCCCTGAACAGACATTTTCATCCCGCGTTGGCTATCGATTTTGTCGTGTTGTTGTTCATAAAAATAACTCGTTGTTTTCAACTTTCTTGTACACACAATCACTGACCCGCTTATGCGAGCTATTTTTTAACTACCCAATTCTCTTGATCCCAGCTAGCCAATTACAGAACCTCGCACAATGGAAAGTTTATTTTATAATTTAACTACAACATAACAAGCGAAAATTTCGTATGAAAGATTTTCTAGATTTACACTTTCAGCGTCTACACTCTACATCAAACAGTAAAATTCTCTACAGTTATACCCTCGCGTAATTAACCGAATAAACATGATTGACATTTTGGCACCTGAACTGAATATCAACGATACCTGGATGTGTGAAATAACTAAATAGTAAAAAAGTTTCTTTATATACGAATAGAATAACACGACATAAAATACCTCGAGTAGAAAATTCAGTAGAAGCTAGTTCAAAGCTAAATAAACTCTCCAATCCCTTAATTACGAGTTCAAAATCAGAAAGTACCCAATACCCATCTGATGCAGAATCACCATTCAATGAATGAAAGAATTTACAAACCACCACTTCAGTTTCCCCATTATAACGATATCTCAGAAAATCTTGAACCTTCATTACTAAACAGTCTTCCCTATCTCCCTCTCCTCTTTCAAAGACATGCATCCCTCCACATTCAGAAACGAGCTCGAGGGTCCACGAAAACGGCCTGTCCGTCGTCTCGTATAACCTTTCTCGTGGATCCAAAACTAATTACCGTTAAATCACAAGTGCACCATACAAAACGTGGACGTGAATTTCTAACAAGCCGCGGCAACGTACGCTTTCTCGTCGGACAGACGTTGCAGCCCAGTTTTCCCGAGTCGTCCCTCTGCTCTCGCTTTATGCGTCCCCTTAGACCGCTCGCAGCCAGAGGATATTAATATTCCAGTCAAAGAGGGAAGCTCGCGTGCCATCGAGTCACTGTGGACTCCGCAGGTCTCGGTGCTTTGCTGCCATCTTTGGAATATCCGGCGTCCCAGTGGAACGGACAACGCTGGAATAACGGATGCACTCGCCTTGCTCCGTCGAGTCCACAGATCGAACACTTCTCTCTCAAGATTCAAAGCGCTGCTTACATAAATTGTACCGAATCTGTTTTCGACCCGTGCCGGTCCTTTGCGCATAAAGCAACGTTTCATACAGTAGCAGTGTATCAGATTGAAACCGTGGTGACCGAAACGATGGGGTATATTATGGTCAACAAGGGTGCGAGAGGTGGGGAATACAGAATTGAAGAACTTGACCCGTTTGCTATGCAGGGAAAGTGATTCCTCGCGCAAAAATGAATCAAAGGTGGAAAATAAAATCTTTGAGAAAATTGAAATGCCGAAAATTGTGGTTGGCGGCAAGCCGATTCTCAAAGCGAATAGGACACAGAAAACAGTAGCGTAATTATTATTACTTTACTGAAATGTGTAAACAGTGTGCTAGACTCTTTGTGTAATATTTCAGGAATTAACTTCCAGTTTTTCATTCAGGCAGTATAATCTAGTTCGTTAAAGTCTCGCAGAATGTTTCTGTGAAATTGTTTATACGTTCGAGTAAAACTAAAATAATTATTCCAGCCCTTGTAGACCTTATACACCCTTCCTACTAGCAAGAGAAATTAATTACAATTGCCTGCATCATCCTCTACACTAAGCAAATTATTCTTCTAAATATTTCTGCAGATATTCCTGCAGAAGTATTCAGTTACACGAAGACTAACTAAAAACTATTTAAACATTACAGCTAATAGTTGGAAATACGTATAAGCATTAATATTTATTGGACGAAATCCAAGTCGAAATGTTACTAATTGCTTCATATTTCGAGTTGTATCTGTCGATCATAGTTCATAATAAACGTCATTTTACATGTAATAGCCACTGGAATGAATTTATGTCGAATAATTAAGTGGCTTTAGCAATTAAAATTAACCGTCGACTTTGATTTGATCGCGGCTGTTGTTTCCCGAAGTGGGGGGTCCCCCACGTACCTCGAGATCTTCAGTAGTCATCGGGCCTCCAAGGCGGAAGAACGGTCCTTCAAAGCTCTGGGGTCACCTCAACCTCTGGGGACTCAGGAAAGTGCAACGGGACTTTCTGGACACCTGGACAGGCTTTCAAACCTGGTCCTTCCTCCATTCTCTCGGGCCCCTGGTCTGAAGTGGCTTATTTGGTTGGTGCCGATTTTTAGGGTTCGTTAAAAGTCACTCCATGTTATGTTGTTCCGCGAAGGTTAAAATTCAATTTTGTCCCTTTCCACACTGATTTCTTCGATGGCTTTTCACGATTTGCCCGATTTCATGCATTTCTTTGATAGTTCTGCATGATTTATTTTATTTCATGCATTTCTTCGATAGTTTTACATCATTTACTCTATTTCATGTATTTCTTTGCATGCTTGTGCATGCTCTTCTATGAAAAAGTATTTTATTAGTTCCCCTCAAGCCCATCACACTATTACTAACATAACATAGTTGATTATTTCCGCGTTTTAAGCTCACCCTTTCGCAGGAAAGGGACTTAACAAGATAATACATTTAAAAAGAAACTGGGGATAAATGATAGTCAGAAATGATGGTGGAAGAAGACACCTAAGGAAGCTTAGACTAAGTTATCATAGTATGAAGTATTTAAGGCCTCGTGTAAAATTGCCAAGTAGTCACTGAATCATTAGCTTTGTTGGCTCCTCATCTCTTATGGCGAGACCTGGTAATCGGTGAAAACCGAGCCCATCGCTACGATTGTCAAATATTCTAGAACTTCTTTAACTTGAAATATGTAATTGGAAGTGTTTTAATAAATGTTTTCTTCCCTTCCTTCTATATGTGTACTAAGTATATGAAATAAAGATATGTTTATATTATCAAGTGTTGCTCGATTATTCCTACCCTACGATACAAACATAATGTTAAGATAGAAGGATAAGTAGACTTGGAATATTTCAGTGAGATGCTGGAACTGAGCGGATTTTGAAAATGTTCAAAGTTCTCTCTGCTTCAGCACCTTGCTGAAATATACCAGGTTCCAATTCCTTGGTGAGGTGTTTCCAATTACATCCATCGAGAAGGACCAGGTCCCCACAAACCCAAGACAGATACATGCATTAGATGTTTGGTCTATTCTGTACCTCCTCTGTGACAGTACTACTGTTTGATAGTAAAGTAAATTCGAATCGTCGATCATCGGTGTCCCTCGTGGCACGTGTTAAAGCGAATGAAGCGCGTGGGATTGCTAATTGGTCTTTCAGAGTAAACGAAGGATTTTCATCTCTATGTAGCTAATGATATGAAAACGAAGGATGACCTTATTGTTCTGCCTCTTGATAGCTATGAATGTTCCCTTGATTTCTTTGTTCGACTCGTTAATTAGTCTCAATGAACGTATTATAGCATAAAATATGAGTCTGTTAGGTACATTATTCGAAGGATGACAGTGATAGAGCAGAATTTAACAGACGATAATACAAATGTGCCAAGTAGGTATGCATTGAAATGCAAGGGCGACATGTGAAATGCCTGCAACGACAGATTAAAATGATAAATCGCTCAACGTAATCTCTGATAATCCTCCACGCACATGCCGCAAGCGTAAGTTGGATTATTCGAACAGAAAACCGTCGTTTACTCCGAAATGATAAACGTGCAAACCAACTTTTAATTATCAAGCATTCTTCATTCAGCTGAATGACCACTACAGGCCTGCAAATTTCTGATCCCCAAGACCACAATTTCGTAAGTTATTTCTCTGATTTTTGAACAAAATTCTTCCTTGACCGAGTAACGATCTACTTTCTGCATTTCTCTCACATATCCATTATCCGTAGTAATAAATATAACATAATATACATGAGAAACCCTGTCCCACTACGTCCACTTTGTCAGAAACAAACCCTGTGTACGGTATTAAATACCCCTTAGGCGTCAATTGTGTGCATGGCGAATTAAACAGCCGTCCTTTACATCCCCCAGCGTTGGTGCAAAACTGAAACACGCTATTACCAAACACAGGTCAGGAATAATGTGCGAGGGAAATTGCCCGCTCGAACAGTCTCTCATTTCTCTGCTAATACGTTCCACCTGACGTTACCCAACTCTGTACGTACTCCAGAACCGAAACCTCGAAAACGCGGAAGAGTTTACGCGCACAAGTTAGTCAGTCCACGGAAGAAACTTCCAACTAGTTGTGAGGACATTAATATCCCCCGGAAACTAGGCAAACTGACGGGGTACACTATACGCGGATATTAGCGCGAGCGTATGTTAAGGGCGCAAGGGAAGCACCTATTTCCACGCCATTTCTGTCTCAGAGGCTTCATTATTAGGTGGAAAGCTAGTCGAGGCCTTGATATAAGTGACACACCTTAATGGATTGTAACCATTACTTAGGCTTACATTAAGTAACAGAGTTTAGGAATGGCAAATGGCACAACCTCGTACTACTAAAACACATAAGCTTGCTTCTCAAAGGATCCGGTCAAAAGAGGAGGACGTCGAGTGTGCCTTCTAGTACCAGGCCTGTGAAGAACCACAGATTCATTCCCCGACATCTTCATCTAATAATCAAATCTAACGCGCTTCATAGTCCCAATGCCATCTCTGGAAGATCCGGGATCCCAGTGGAGGCTGCAGCTGCCAGTGAACAAAGACTACGCTCTTCCTGGCGAGCAGTCGCATGAAAGCTCGTCGGCCACCGGCAGTCGGTAACGTCTCGACGAGAAAGGAGTCGTCCTGGAAGCTCCTACGATACGAGTTCTAGGAAAGAGGGCCGCTATGCGGTAGCGAAAGTTCGTGTGAACGCTACCAGCGTGACAGCGAGCGCCACCTTTGCGAATCAATCGCGTTCTTTAAGCAGCACGCTGGACAAGACTCAATGGGGCCAATAGAACGAAAGCTCGTCCTGGGATCCGGCGACAGGAAAAGTGGTTGGGTGGAACTTTTGGGTCCTCGGCGGGGAATTGGATCGCATGCGATATCGGCGAGCTTAATTGTGGGATGAAACGCGCCCTTATTTGCGAACGGAGATCTACTCTTTGCTTTTAAATAACGGGCTCCAGTTCGTTCGCGCCTTTTGCACAAGCCTTCATCAACCTGATCAGACTGTTTCCACGCTTGAAATCGCTCCCTTTTGTATAGTCACTTGAGTCCAATTTTAAGAGCACTCGATGTCAGGCTTGGTCTTTCAGCAACTCACACTACGCGGGCGAGAGAAAGGAGGCTACGCAAGGCGCAGGCATGACTTGACTGAAAGGTGGCCGCGGTGATAGTTTGGCACGAGTATGAGCAACAGATACCTATTCTACGTTTCAGCGCGACCTCTCTGGTGTTGAGCATGGCGATCTTGAAGGAATTTCAGAGTATCCTGGTTATTTTCAAGTGTTGTGTTTAGAGATATTACATGTAGGCACACCGCTGATTGTAAATTAGAAATCAAAGTCTAATGAATTGAAACTTGATAGGTGCTATACCAAGCGTCCTAAGGGGCTTCAATATCTTTTTTCTCAAAGAAGAGTAATACTATATTCCCGTTTACACTGCTATGTAATTAATTATTCATCACTTATGCTCTGTGATGTTCTGCACTATTTAGACTGCACAATTGTCTATTCTATTACTTATATTCGTTTCTTCCCTGTAGCTTAAATTGTTTTAACTTCACAGCTGACGAAATTTAACACCATAAAAGAATTCTTAATTTAAAAATTAAGTAGTTCCACCATATTATTCATACTATACAGCAACAAAGAAAATAATCTACAACCTATGCTCGAGATCTCTCAAAGTTATATTTGGTCACTTTATAAAATAAATTCCTTCAACAACTGCGTGAATGTTACCACTATTTGTAAAATATTTTACGCTACAAAACAGTGTTCTTGTATTGTAAATTTAAACTGTGTCACGATGAATCATCGTCGACGGACAGAGGAACGCCTATTCGTGGCAGGCATTCAAAGTGCGCTCCCAAACAGCGAGTAAATCCGTTTTGGTGCGCTGGTCAGTGCGCCAGCCAGGGAAATAAATGAATGACATCGTCATAATTGTGCGGTCGAGATTTCGGTTTCCAACATATTCATAGCTGACAGCAGGATAATAATCCAGGGCTGAATGGACTCTGTGGATTCGGGCAGTTATTTTCGCGGTATACACGCGGGATGGATTCAGATTGCGTCGCGGTCCGCTCTAATTATGCCTCGTAATATGATTTAACGACAGTTAATCTGTGCATAATTCTGGTGGTTCCAGTGATCGTTGCAAAGTGACTTGAACCTACGGGAGTTAAATGCCCGCAAATGACCACATTCCGTTGGAGATCCTTTCATCAAAAGTACTCACCGTGAAACCACCCCTTTCTAACTGTTACACTGCCACACGAACATGTGGATACTGAACGTGGATATATCTTTGAAGTTTTTAATAAAATATTTGTTGACTGAATAGGGTATAAAAATGGTAACTATTTTATGGTACTACCGTAGAAACTACTTTAGATATCCTTACAGTTTGTATCTTGATCCACTACTGTTTGCTCTTTCCACGAACGACTAATTAATTAATTAATTTCTTTTCAAATTCCAATACCTTGTGTATGCAATCCTACCCTATATACTCAAGAATTGATGTCAACAAAATAAATTACTATCATGTTCCATCGTCTATCTAGTACCTCCGCATTGCAGGTACTCAAGTACACGCCAAACAACACCCCCTCACAAGTGTTATCACTACGTTCATACTCATACTCGCATCACCATAATAATAGATTCTTCATTCCTGTAAAACTTACTTTAACTACTTTCCATCCACAGCTAAAGTTATAATACACATTAATTCAAAGCAACGTCCTCCACTCGTCAATCCAATCCTCTTACTTCCATCCACAAGTCACACACTTTACTTTTCCGGAATCACTATTACCGTAACCTTAACAATCCGCCAATCTAAATACACATCAAACTACTTAATTTTTACCATAAATACACAAGCCTCACATCCCATCTTCGCTTCCTAATTCCACCTTCCCTTTTATCAGACTATAAATGTACATCCACTCAGTGTTTCTAATTACCTCACAGGGAAGTACAATAAAAACCTGCTCTGAACTTCTATGTATAAAGGAGAACCAAAACCACCTGCCCAGCAGAGCCAGCCTGCCAGCAGCCTTCACAGGAAGAGGATGCCAAGAGCAAACACGGACTCCACGGCTGCAGATAATTAATGCCCTAAAACCTAAGTCGGGGAGGAAAGATTGCAGCAAACATTCGACTAGAACAGGCCTTCCCAAGTAGGGGAAATGTACTCCTGAAACACATGTTTACGGCTCTCCCTCCAACACTACCTCTCTCAGAGGAGACAGTAACGCCGCTAGGAAGCAGAGAGAGAGAGAGAGAGAGAGGACAGTAGGAATCGTCCCACCTTAGCTGAAGGCGCAGCGTTGGAGGGAGAACCGAAACATGTGTTTCAGGAGTACATTTCCCCTACTTGGGAAGGCCTGGACTAGAACGCGTACGAAGAGCTCGCTAAAGATGAGGCTTTCGTGCCGCGTCGCGGTGCATCCTCAGCGACCAGCGTCGTCGTTCATCACTATATAGTAGCCTTTCCGGCGTTGAAACGCGCGAATAAACCCTGCCGGTACCCGTGGCCACCTACTAATAGGCAAGCTCATCGGTCGTCTTCGTGTATGCTCGCTTAGCGCGAGGTATTCCGCATTTTTCTGGTTTCCCGCGAGAGGCCATTTAGCAGTGAACCTCCTCCGCCGCGCCGGGTATTCCGCGGATGAATATTGTTATATAGCGGGAGCCCCCATTTTTCAGGGAAGCCTAACGCAAGCAGGACGATGTTTATCTCTGGCAGATTTGTGGTTAAGCGCGTTATGTCGAAGATTACCTTCGCGCGGAAATTGCTACTGTGCCCGCGGTAAGTGGAATCGTGGCGGACCTGGCTGGACGGGGATCAAGGACTGTTTGCTGAGGAATTGGAATCTTTTTTGCCTTATGCAGTCAGTATTGCGGACCGTCGTAAGCACACAAGCCAATATGAAGAAGGACAACTTTATGTACTGCTGTGCAGCTTGCAGCAACTGGTGCTCGTTTAATCTTGTCGAAGCAGAGGAAATTATATGATGATGTAGTAGTTCATGGTGTGGGAGTTTAGGTCAAATAGCTGTTTCGTATCTACAGAGACTGAGCTTGATACAAAAGTCTATTTTAAAATTTCTAGACTTGGCGTGGGCATGTCATAATTTCATGAACGAAGGAATTCATTTTTAGATATGACATCTAGGAATCGTTGCGGGTGGAATATTTTGTGAAAATGATAGATCTGGGCACAATTTAAGGAAAAATTTGTTGGATAAGAAGGAACTCTTTAATTTCGAATATTTATCTGTGATATTTATTCTATACCTTATTGAATTAACTTGATTTTGAAGAATATACTAAATGCTTTTGTGCAATTTTATTGCACAATTCTAAGCTGCTAGCTTAGCGGTGTTTATGCATAATAATAATACGTAAATTATTCAACAGTCAATCAAATATTAATTCAGTAATAAATAAACACCACTTCAATCGTACTCCTATCTTTCTACAAATCAATAAAGTTTATCCTTTGTATTCTGTTCCGTAAAATGAAATTGCATTTTGAAACGATAGATTTCTAGTTTAATCAGCATCTCTTATCAACGTTTCGACGTTTCATTCCTAATTACTGCTATACGGTTCTCCAATATCCCGCAATCTCGTAACAGCTACAAAAATTACGCGAACAGGCGAACAATAACGCATAATGCGCATGTACACGATATTTGCATTTAACAGCCCGGTGCCTCTCCCCTGCCTCGCCCTGCCTTTGTTTCCCTTAACCCTCCTAGCTATTTAATATCGATCATTACTGGCATTTCGTGCGAACGTGACAACCATGAGAACGCTTCGTGACGTATTCAACACGAGAATTACAGTTAACAATCTGCTCCTCGCTCGAGAATTTACATTTTATCGACGCGGTTATTGAATCACACCACCATCTAAAATACTTAACACATTTTACGACAATTGAAATTAAATTCAGGTTTATCACATTTCAGACAAAATTGAGCAATTATATAATGAAAATAAAATCTAAAAAAAAACAATATTACAGTTCCCTATCTTAATCAACTATTCACCTCAATTCTACTTAATGGAGTAGCGATAAAACTTCACGTTAATATACGATATATGCGTTACATGACTAGATTTGACGTGCATTTTCTTTTAATTCTTTCGCGTGAATATTTAAAAGTGACGATCACTCGAGGGAACCTTTTTCGGAGATTCTGACACTTTCCAAATATCAGCCTTAAGAAACAAAGTCAGCGGTTACCAACGTTAGTGTGTCGAACCAATCAAATTAAAAGAATTCTTCTTTATCACAAGAAATCGATAATTTTTCAGGTAAATGCCCCAACAAATCACTTTACCGATCACAGAAACACAACCTTCAGAAAACATCGAGCAGAAACCTAAACAAAGTTAAGGATCAAAGTGAGCCGAGATTGACAGTAACAGCTGCAGACAAGAAAACATCTACCAGACAGTAATTGCCACACAATAATACAACGAAGCATGTCGCAAAATCTCGTTCGCTAGTCCCAGCTGACGGCGCTCCTAAAAAGATCGCGGCGCGAGAAAAATCGAAGTGTTATTAAAATCCGGCCGCGCCTCGTTAATACCGAAACACCGGTGCGTGGAGGCGAGATTTTTCGTCTCTCGGCTTGTCACCTGCTTGCTTGCAGCCGATTGTTTGTCCGCCAGCGACAGCCTGACAGAAAGGCTACGATCGAACGAAAGCGGGATATTGAAATGCGAAAAAATAAAAGGGGGCGGAGGGGTTCAGGCGCGGGTGGAACACGCCCCTACGAGCGCTAGCATCCGCTCTCGCGGCGGTGTTCAAAAGAAACGGGGAGCAGGGTACGGTGGACGTAATAACTCGCTCGCTAGCGTTCGATATTCAAATTCGTCCAATGCAGCTGGAAACGCGACGGAATGTATGCAGCCGCGTGTGTATGCACGCGCGGCGATAATAAAAGGCGCGAACGATGCCCGCGCGCAACAATCATAATCCACTTTCGCTCGGGGATTTGCCGAGGACGCCGCGGCGTCGCGACGAGACGATCGGCGTAACGAAACGACGAAATGCTCGTTGGTTGTTGGCTCCCGTCGCGTTTCGCTTCAGCGAAACTTTAGCTTCTGGGTAGCTCGGGATGTATCGAAGCCGCCTTTGTCTCGACTCGACGGGGTTGGATATTTTCAGAGACGCTCGTGTTTCCACGAACATATTTCAAGTGCATAGGGACAGGGGTGGGAATGTCAGTCGGAGGTAGTGAATGGAGAGGAATGTTTGAATAGTCGAACCGGGAAGGGAAGTTTCATTTCGCCGCTGGGATTGTTTATAGTAGGGGGTGATATGAGGTATTTCGCAGGGATGGCGATTTTTGTGATGTAAATGAGGGTTTTTAGGTGATCGTGGAGCAAGGTTGTGAATAAAATGCGTGATTTTTTTCGGCAGTCTGGGTTCATCAAAAATGACTTTCTGATTGCTTTTCGGGGATTAATAAGAGGCTTGAAATGAAGAAAGTTGATAGAATGAATACTCAAAATTTCGCTTATGAACTGGTACCATTTCTCATCGTTCCATTTGATGACAGTAATATGAACCTTTCTGACCAAGCTTTTTTAATACACCCCGTCTATTTTTGAAGCACAATCACTGCCCTTGAGAATTCAAACTTAATTATCAGAACAAGAGAGTGACTTACACACACGTCATCACTTGACATGGCCTAAGTTAGGATACAAAGATTTCTCGACCCTTGCACACCTCTACGATGCAGACGGAGGTTCATATTCCCGCTATCCAACCCCGATTCCTAACGCCCTTGTTCCCCATTAAGTCTGGGTGGAGCTGCACGCTTACAGAATGCTCCCAGTCGACCCTTTACATAGTCTCAGTACTGGTGAGACAGCTCCGGTACCCTGGGATCGTCAGTTCCCGTCTTGGGGGCATTGTTTCGGGGGAATAATCACCCATGAAACAAGCCTCAAACCCTGGGGGAATTTTGTGGTAACTGTATGAAGAATGATAGGGAAGGTATGGAGATCTGTTTAGAGTGAAATAAGCGAATGTTTGAACGCACTTACTGAAGTACATTCCGTGAATAATGTGGACATTTGATACCAAAGTTTACTGACAGAGTTTGATGAGAAAACTAGTTTAGTATCAGCATCACTTCGATGAGTTCTTGTGTACAGGCGCCTTGACATGTTTTATTAAAAGGAAATGTTAAATTTTCCATCGTTTCTGAGACTGCGGCATCTTGAAGGTGCAAATCCACGATGAGATTTTATATGAGAGTTTTCTATCATGAAACAAAAATCTCAGCGACAACAAAATGTAAATAATAGAAATAAAAGAATAATAATGGAGATTAAAGCCTCATGTGAGACACGATATTTTTGTCTCATCATTTCTTTCATCTTAAAGATGGATTTACCGATCAAAGACTAGATCCTAATACTCTTACATGTGGAATAATAAAGATAAATAATTCATCGCAGGAAATATGCATAATTTCGCTTTAAAAAGAAATGGAGAAACATATTGTTGTTCAATGTATGTAGAACAAATTCCCAAAGTTTCACCACTTAATTCTAACACACTTGTGCATGATAAAACCAGTTGCATGTGTCGTCTACTGTGTTCCTATCTAACCATTATTATTACAAATACCTGACATCGAGTATTTCCATTATAGGCTAAAGAAATTTAACAGATTCACACGCAAAACATAACTGCTTACATAAAATGAAATTCCCATTTCCAAATTTCCGTCCAGGCATCGTCAAAGGAACACATATCTACTGTGTGCTACGACGTATGCATGGAAACGAGGGACTTCCAGACAATATATAATACAATAAAAAAAAAGTAACAAAACACAACTCATCAAACACAAAAAAAAACCCATTTCCTCATTTAAAGGGTAAGGGGGAAAACGAGGAATGTCGATTTTTTGTGATTTTGCGATTTATAGTATATTTTGCTGGTCGCAACTGGGACCAGAGATCTGTTAAATCTTAGGCTTTAAAATTAATGCTTCAAAATCACAATGTCTACTCTGCACTGGAACAAAACAATTAATTTTCTCGATAAAACTCTTTTGTAACATTCCCTATTTTTTCCCCTCCCCCTTAATTTCTATCCCCCTTCCATCGAAACTACGATCACTCCGTATAACGTTGCAAAGAGACGAAGAACATTCGATTGAAACGTAACGTCTGAAGGAGAGGGAGAAGAGGGAGAAGGGAAATACCCCATCCCAGAGTTCAACGATTTACTCTGGCCAGAAAAATCCGAATAGAGCGCGCGCCGCGCGGCTCGGCCTGCATAGACGCATCCTATCCCACGTTGCGCTTTCTCTCTCCCCTGATCTGGCCGTCGGTCTTCCATTTTTCAAGTCCACGCGGCGCGCCGCCGATCCTGCGAAATGATTACAAACGACCCGGGATAACGTCCAATAAAACGTCTCCATTTCGTGTTCCGCACACGTAGAGGCGATACGCGCGGTAGTCGGGAGGCGAGTCGATATCGGGGAACGCGCGTGTTTACGTGTGTTTTACCACCGCCACATTGTAGCCTCCCGCGTGTGCGTGGCACACACACACACACACACACACCTATGCCGGGGCTGAAAACCACCATAGGAAGCATTAAAATCGCCTTCATGGCCGTCCTTACATCGACGTGATATCGCCGGCGATAAATTTTTACGGATACACACGCGGCAAACGAGATTCATCTTGGCGCTGGATCCAATAAAAATGGCCAACAGCTGAACCGAGGTTTTACGCGGGTTTGAACGGAAATTTGCTGCACGCTTGCTTAGCCATACGGCCGTGGTTGTCGAAAAAATCTTGATTAACTCTCCATCGGCGGAATAAAGTACCAGATCGTGAGTTGTGGAGTGAGGTCGATTTTGGTCTGGTGGTCGAGTGGAAAGAGCGGATACAGTGGAATTGATGTAACCGTTAACCTGTCAACTGGACCATTTCTCGATTAGGAACGGCTCAAGTGTATTTGAAAATAGTTACGGGAGAGTTATGTAATTTTGTTTGCAGTTAATGCAACGGATAGCATAATGTATTGATGATCCTTTTTTTATCTGAGAAGAACACCTTTGATCATTTTCGCTCTGAACTTCGATACACTGCTGATTACAAAAATCGTTGGCCGTTTCCTTGGCGCTCGTCACTTCTGCAAACAGGTGGCGTGATTCCGACGCGTTTCGGCGCAACGTGTTTCCGGTGAAAACGCCGGCACATCCCAGAACAAAGTTTTCAAAGTGAAAGCTGAAACGAGTGGTCCGACGCGCAAAACGCCGCGATGCCGTGACTGCCTTTCATTATAAATGCGCAGTGAGATGAAGTGGCAAAAGGGCGTAGTTAAGGCCACGGGGTGATAATTCTGGAAAACGGGGGGCTGGTTCGCAGCTCGGGGCCGAATCGGTTGTTGCGTAATCGCCGGAAACACGTTCCGTGGCGTGCGATTTCGCAGCTTTTTTAAATCAACGAGAAATGCTTCAGCACGGGAATTACGGGGGGCTAAAGTGCGTCATTAGCGGGGCCAGAAATTCGCGAGAACTTCTCGACAATTGCCAGTTGCACGTTGCATCGCGTGAGGAACGATGATGATCGCGCGTGCATATGGCAAATAGGAGATTCGCGGAATACTCGGCAGCGTGAAGAACAGGGGTGATAACGATAAAAGGAAAATCAATTGGCGATCAATGCAATCTCCCGTCGTGTACGGTTCGCAAATATCAGAGTGAAAAGCTAACTAGGAATTGTTCAGTCTCGAACTTTATTCGTCATATGATACAAACCGATCCTTCACCAGATGATTATCACCTCGCGAGATATTTTGTTTAAATCTAAAGAAAATGTTAAGGATCACGTAACAATGATAAGCTTATTAACAGCAGTCAACAGCAGTTTTTAACTCATTTCTAACCGTTTTCAAAACCCTTATTTCTAATTAATGTTTATCAGAAACAACTCCAATCCCAGCTGCTTTCTGACCGTCTTCTTCCACCCTCATGAAGTCGCAACATTTTCAGAAATGATCACTTCATCTCTTCCACTTCAGGGACGAAGAGGGTAGATTTATTGCCGTATCTGTTACCGATCCTTTTTTATTTAAAGAAATTTTCCCGATTTTGGAGTAAAACGTTTATCAGACTCAAATCAGAGCGCTTCATCTTCTTCAAACGGCTGCCATTTAAAGATTTTTATATTTTTCTTAAGGGGTTAGTTTACCTTGGCCAGATAAATCAATATCGCATCTTTGGGAATTTATTTCTGTGACAAGAACATTTTTATCTATAAAAATTGTTCAATATACTGACATCTTCGAATAATATATACAATTTTTTTTACAAATATCAAAACATTCCGAAAACTTTAAATGCGTTTTTCTCGAAACCGCGGTTTCCGAAACGCTGAACGCTGTAATTTGAGTAAAACTCTATGGATATTTTTACAATATTGCACAGATGTTCTGAAATGTATTCCCTATCGTCCGATCGTCAATTTTTTCGATATTTTAATTTTTACCTAACTTATGCGACATAAAGTCCATCTTTTTACACACGAAAATGAGCTTTTTGCTTCAAAGTGTAGCTATTTTGTTACTTTTTACCCAATCGAAACCGGCCTCACTTACGATTAGTCTCTACGTATGTACCTAGTTTTATAGATATAAGTGCAGGGCCCCATTTACCACAAGGTGCATTAGACGCAAAATGGGGCCTCGCTTTTTATGGGGCCATATTTGAAAAATGGTCTTAAATTTGATTACGTTACTAAAATGGGCTTGCTTTTTTTTGACGCCCCATAATGATGTGCCTAGGGCCTCTAAAAGTATGAATGCGGCCCTGTATGAGTGTGAGGAAAAAGTGGGACATCAATTCAACGTCTGCTTGTACGAGTACTTACAGTTAATGCTACCAACTTGATGGATGATAAGACTGAGTGTGAGGTACAGTGTGGTAAGAAAATTGCTACTTGACTTCACCTTGAAATACTTTCTTATGCACATTTGTGTGCGCAAGATAAGAGGGTACACTAACCAATGAATGACACTCATATCAGATAATAAGAAATGACAGAAATAGAGTTGTGACCAACAGGACTGGAGAACATCCTCTCTTCGCACTCGTTCTATATCTTCTATTTCCGAAGAGCTGTTTCACCCCATAGAATTGAATAAACAAGTACATAACTTTTAAGTATCACTAATTAGCAAAACATATCTGATAAACGAAGAAATCGACTCTAGACACTTGAATATCTTCCATCAGAAGCACTTCTTTCGTCAGTGTACCTATATACGACAGACCGAGGAGAAAAAAGTGTGAACAACTAGGTGTGAAAAAAGAAAGCATACGAAGTCGTACATATGTACGTGCAAAAAGAACAAGCGGAATTCTGTGTGGATGCAAGAAGGACAAAGCTGTCCACGCGGATTAGACGATCGGCTGTCAGTCGAGACGAGCAGGGTTTCCTCAGTGACCAATAGGAACGAGGGCACAAGAGCGATAATACCTAATGCCAGAAGGAAGACAGACTAATTGTAAGCCTTAAGATGCGTGGAAACAAGCAGCCGAAGTCGTTGATGCCTGCGGGACAGACTAACGAAGCCTTGCGTTGGTGCAGAAAGGACAAACGAAGTTGTCCACGCGGAGTTGACGAACGGATGTCAATCGAGACGACCACGTTCCTTCCGAGTGGCCAATAAGAGCGAGACCAGGGAAGTGAGAGAAATAGTGCCAGAAAGAAGACGGACTGAGGTTTAAAACGCACGGAACAAGGACCAACGCAGTCGTGGATGCCTGCAGAACAGACTATCGAAGAGTTGCGCGTGTGCAAGAAGGACAAGAGGAGTTGTTTACGCTAGGCGAAAAAAAAAGGTTCGAGCCCCGGCCCCTATGTCTTTTTTGCAATTGTTCGATGAGCAGGGGGGCAAAAAAGGTCTGAACTAGATATAGAAAAAAGAGGGAAGATAAGAAGGCGAGTGCAAGAAAGACACACGAAGTTCTACGCGAGCTTAAGAAAACAAGGGGAGCAGAGGATCGGGTTACGACGGTTGTCTTTGTCGTCGGCGCTCGACTGACTGAAAAAAAAAAACTGTGAACTAGATCGAAAAAAAGGTGTGAACAAGTAGCTTCAGAAAAAAGGGGAACGTTGTCGTTGATGAGTGTAAAGAGGCAATCCCACGGCGCGCGGCTCGGCGAGACTTGTAGGCTCGTTAAATCTGTTTAACGATCCTGAGTCAGCAAGCCATGAACGTTTCCAAGGACGCGACTAGCACAAGCTGATCATTCCCATAGCGCGTGGCTCGGCGAGTTTCGCGCCGCGCCGTGGGATCGCACCTTTAGAAGGTCGCAGGAAGTCGTAGAGGAGTGCAAGAAGGAAGAACGATGTTCTACGGTTGAAACGAAAGCGATTGCACGCAGATCTAATGGCATATATATCTTTTTTGTATTTCCTTCTCAGATGATTCAGTCATTCCCGGGAGTTTAGGCCAGTTTTTTGCAGTGCTCCGAGAAGCAATTTTGTACAATTTTTCAAAATAAATTTTTTTCCGGCAAAATAAAGATTGCTTTAAAACTATATGAGCAACCCAAGCTCTATATTTTTATTTATGCGAACTTAAAGTCCCTAATTTTATCTTTTGTTAGTGGCTACAAGGTGGAGTTCCCTCTTAAAAGTACAGTCATGTGGCTCTTACTATCGTGTTCACTCTAAAAAAATACGTCGAAGTATTGCATGTCATCATTTTGTAAAAACGAAACCCATTAAAACCCGAACCCAAAGCCGCTTAATAACAAAACGACAATCCTAGCGCTTTCATCCGAGATAAATAAGACTTATCCCTTTCCCTCTATTCTCAACAATGATCGCGTTAACGAGTAACTTGTTCCACGCGTGCTTCCAAACTGACCCCTCTGGATTAAGCCCTTCACTAACTCAAACTAGCACAAAGCTGGCCATCTAACGCCCATAGAACTTCTGTTCCCGAATTCGCGATTGAATCGGGCGTATTGAAGAGTCGCGTGCCCGTCAGCCAGATCGGAGCCGAGGCTGAACAGCCCGACACACGGGGTCGTGAGGATATTCCCGATGCGTGGCACGCAAACTCGATTCCGACATCGACGCGAGCATGCAGCACGTATGCCTGACCTAGGCAGGAACACGGCGGAACCGTTAACCGCGCGGCGCCGTGAACTTTTGCCGCGAGTAACGTGAGTGCAATCTAATTTCAAGCGAGGAGCGAGGAGCCGTTCACCGGTTGCATGCACGGCAACCGCCGCGCGTTACATCCACCAACCTATTTCGGAATATTTCGCCCGTTGAATGTACTGCAATTTCCCTCAGCCGTGGCGTGCATTGATATCCACAAAACGCAATTTTCACACGCGTAACGTCATTTTTACACGCGTCCCAAACACGGGAACGCGGTGAGGAATGACGACGCACAGTGGTCGGAATAGGGGTAGTAGGACATTCGGCCCCAAAATGAACTTTTTCCTATCTTTATACTACTTCCTAAATGTCCAACAGTCCCGAAGTTGAAAATATTAATAAAATTTAATAAAAATTGTAATTGCGACGAACACTTAAAGTTGGATATTTAAAGATAGCATTTTTCACCAGAAAAAAACTTCTTCCTTCATAAAGATGCCCAGACGATCCTGTCTCATATTTTCTCTCTGTTTTTTTTCTAGAATGAAGAGCATTCTTTTGCGTTAATAATTACAACCGTTAACTAAATTTTTTTATTCATATTGTATTAAGAAAGTAATGCCCAACGAAATACAGAAAATTATCAAAGTTTAGACTGACGTAAGTCTGAAAGACAGTATTTGCAGAGCTACATATTTTTATACAATATTGTTAGAACATAATACACTGTAGGAAACTAAATCAAACGGAATATAACCACGGAGATAGTACTAAATAATCAAAAAAAGCTTGAAGCTGTTCAGCAGCCAAAAGTCATAATATGTTACACAAATTGTAGCTACACTGGAAAAGTACATAAGGATTTGGAACTATAAACATGGGAAAACGATTGAGCGAGTTTCGCGGTTCGAGCCGCGCTTTTAACTATTTTTATTTCTGACTGAAAATAAACACGCCTCGGGCAAGGTGAAAAGGCAAATTGATTCGTTCGACTGAACACGGGGATACGTGTTTGTGCAGGCATGCGTTCGCTGTCGATACCCTTTGACCGCAATAAAAACATTAACGCGGATTAACGAGCTGACCGTGGAGAGTACGTGTGAATTCGACAGATGGACTCTGTGCAGTTTATAGGTCTTCCGTGTAAATATAAACGCGCCGTTTGCAAGGCAGGTTTCCAATTCCTACTCTGCGCAAGAGGAAAATTATCTTCCGCGAAGAACAAATCAATAATTCATGCTTGCATTCCTACAAAAGTCAAGAATTTATGGGGGTGGTTCAAGAAGATTGAGAGAAACTAACTTCGCAACAATCTCTGTAGTATCAATCCCGTTTGACTTTTATTTTAAAAGAATGAGAAGGATGCATACAATTAAATTATCAACGTCAATTATTGTGTTCTATACGCAAAATTTATGAGCAGAAAAGCAGTGTAAAATAAATGTTTCTAAAATTTCTGTTAATAGAAATCTTACTTTTTCTTCCATTTAAAAAATATCAATTACTCCAACTCCCACATTAAGTAACTTGCAAAAATAACATCACAATGACCCTGCATAATACCAACTGAACTAACAAACGAGACACTCTTGTGTCTCATGATTTACATTTCACCTACATTCCCAGCGCACGGAGAATGCTAGTTTATCGAAATAAAACGTGCAAATACTTTCGAAACACCAATGGTGATCCACGAAGTGTATCCCAGCAGTTCCCCAGATAAACTGTATAAAAAAAAACTAGCCCAAATCCATTTCAGTTGCGAATACCGTTTGACTAGGAAAGAAAGAGAGAAGAGCAGAACCCCGCTGTATGTGTGCCGATTTCCTGTATCGTCCATTTTCGATTTCAACGGTATACAATCCCTCAATCTCCATTTTCTATTACTTTCGCCAATAACTTGCCAGCAATGGCCTATCGATCAGCGGCTGGGCTCCGCGTTAAAACGCAACGAAACCGTTCGCTTCGAATTGGGGCCGCGCGCGATTAGAATACGCGCATGATTAGCGTCATAAAGTTTTCACGGCCCTCTCCCGTTTAATTCCAGAGGGGTGTGGGGGGCGGAAACGGGCCAGGCGAAATGGGAATCGGAATCGATGCATCCACGCCGATGAATTCGATTCCGCAGTTTACATGTAACCGATTAAACTACATCGAGCGCCGACTCATCTGTTCTGAAAGCCGGATATGTCTCTTCGACGGATTCCGCTGCTGTTGCAGCGGAACGCAGGAATGGGAAATGGCATGATTTCGGGGCTGCAGCTGCAGTCGCAGCCCTCCACAATGGCCGACAAACGAATCGGTCTTACCGAACGTATCGCTCGCCAGTGAAAATTCTCGGTTACCTTCGCCTTTCCCTCTTTCACTTTTTGCGAGTCGTCACGCCCCACGTAACTCTAACAGTGCTCTATGTTGTACGAGTAACGTACATTGAGAATCTGACAGGTTCGTTTACCGTGTATAGCTGACGTCCATAATGGCATAACTAAAAAAATGTCAATTTATATAAATTGTATGATCAGCATTCAACTATTAGTCAAATGCAAATTTCGCACAGCTTATCCTTTAAAATTTACATTTTCTTCAGTTTCAATGCCAAGCAACGATATGTACTTGGAAAATCGTTTGTTTAAAAACGATGGGACTTTGTTATTCTTTTTATTTGAAAGAGGACGATGCTCGGTGGCCTCATCTTGCACTGCATGAATATTAGCCTAATATTTTGCCAGTTTTGGTTAATAATAAAGACTACTGTTACCTAATTATTATTATTTTAGGTACATACGCGCATATCTCGTCAGCATGCTGTGTCAATACATATAAAACTAAAAAGTGAAAAATAAAACAATTTTAAAAAAAATTAAAACTGACTTCAAAAAAATAAAAATGCACTAAAAAGTAAAAAATAATTTTTTCCCTTGTTTAATTTACGACTCTCGTATTATTTAAGACAGAGCCTCATCATTTGCACTGAGTAAATCTGGCGCCGACTTCTAGAAACGGAGAATCGTAGATGAAATAAGAGAAAGAATTATTTTTTACTTTATAGTGCATTTTTATTTCTTGAAGTCGGTTTTAATTTTTAAAATTTTTTTTATTTCTAATTAAGTACACAGAGGGGGCAATGTAAATAACGAAGTGGTGCTGCGAGTCCTTTTATGCGGATTTCGGCTATTTTCAAGTTTGAGTTTCTCTTATATTTTCGACGTAAAGTGGTGAATTTATGTTTTTATATTAGTAGATTTTTACGAATCTAGAAAGTTTGTACAATAATTGAAAATACAAAATGATTTATTTCTAGTGTTTTACCTTTTAATCGTTTTGTACACAGATAGACATGGTCTCCCTATCTCGATTTCTTGAAATTCGCATTTTATACTGATAAGATGATAACCTTGGAGGGAAAGGATTCTCGACTTTGTACTGTTCCGAGCTATCGCGTAATTTATCTGGTACTCGTTATCTGGTTTCCATGGTCCTCAAATATCGCGTTCCTGTGTCTTTCATATGGAAGTTTCTTTAGAGAAAGGACGTTAAGAAAGCCGTTAAAAAAGTTCCCCGCTGAACGGCCGTGAAGTTTAACCTTTTTTGACTCCGCTAAAAATTTTAATCCCTCTAAAAGGGCCTCGGTGCAGGGCATGCAACTCTTAAGCAAACTTCTATACGCGAGAAGTTTAATCCGCGGAAAAGTAAAATGAAAACAGCTCGATATCATAAAAGCGCCGAAGAAAGTTGCGCGTAGAGAAATATTTTACATCCTTACTTTCCTCTTGCGATGAACTGAAGCATTTATACACGGGCTTCTATGCACCGTGCACAACATTGAATTTATATTCTGAATTGGTGCTGTTTAGATATCGATGCGTAACAGCATTAGATGCCACCGAATCCAGCTGTACCTACAGCAATTCCTCTGTTTGCAAAAAGATGGTCGATCGATGGTGAAACGTAGTGTCAATTGTTAACGGCATGCCGCGAGAATTCCTGAGCGATTACGAACGCACTTGCATACAACCGCCTGCATATTATCACGTGTACAACAATCCAGCAAGCGATGAACAAGCGACCGCAATCAGAGATAGAAGCAACAAAGCTAAACGCGACCGTTGGCTTCGCATTAGTGAATATAGAGCCGATTAAATTTAATTGCAAGGGGAGGAGATGACGATGGGATTGAAATCCCAGTGACGGGAGATGAATCAAACGCCGAAGAAATATTTGCTTCGCCGTGATTTACTTAGATAAAGTGAATTTAAATAGATGCAACGCAGACGTATTATATTTATTAAAGAAAAGACTTGTGAATGATTTAGTTAGAGTGATCTTAGAATTCTTTAGGTAGGTCGATCTTGGACACTTATTTTTTGCTAATTATTTACATAGCAGCATGAAACCTATTGAGGTAATTAAAAGAAATGCGTGCGAAATGCTTATCGCAGTGATGATTTGTTACAAAACCAATTAGAAGCTAGAATTTATCAGTTGTAAATCTGGAATAAGTAATGCATGCGGCCAGAAAATAAAATATTATTGCTACCGTTTGCGATGGATGCTTCATATCGACGGCTTAGTGTACAAATATTGTATCTCCACTTGCAGTATTTTTTAGAAAAACTGGTTTAAAAATTAAAGAGTGCCGACATCAGAGTCCGGGAGATACAATAAACAAAAATATTATTTTAGACAAATTTATGAAATAGATGTAGATGTGATTTTTATACAACATAAAGAAACAGTCAAGAGCTATTTATTGCATATAAAATCTCCACAAAAAGTGGACATACAATATTTATGCACTAAGCCTGACGAAGCCATCGATATGTTAATTCAAATCTAGAAAATCTGGCAAATGAGAATACGTATTTTCTGATATACAGACTTGAATTTAAATTACCAGTTAAGTTTAATTATATTTTATCAGTTGAATTACCTTGAGTTATTGTTTATTGACATTTTACGTTCCTGTTACCGTTTATCATTCCATGAGAAAATTATTCTGATAGGTACTAACGGAAGTACAGTCACGTGTTTAATTTAATAAAACGTGCACTTCATCCACTGTCTTGATCGAGTATTAACTTCACCCCCCGAGAATAACGGTGTTGCAAGTCAGCAATACGTAGTGCCTTCCATTGAGAAATGAAAACTTGAAGGACTCCACTTGATCAAAGAAGAAGAAGAGTCAATTTTCCAAATTACTTGCCGGACACCACTCTCATTTCTAGAAACTCACTCAACCCCACTATCAGTTATCCAATCATCATTCCAAACTATCATCGAAGTGTTAACCCCCCATAACGCGATGTAACTTTACGGTAACATATAATATTTGTGTTTTACATTACGGATGCTAATGCACAAAGCTTTCATATACAACTATTGTATCAAATGTATCACAAACCTTTATATTTTAATAAGATGTTTATATAATCAAACAGAAATGTACCTGTTAATTTATATGCAGTCTTTAATACCTACTATCTAATATTGTAAAAAATCCAGTTACCTTAAAAATAAAATAACAAATATTGACGTTTCGATTGCACGAAAAAGACATCATATGATATACTGTATGGAATTGCATGATAGCTTTACATTGTAAAAATAAACACTCTTCCCGTTCCCCCCTATCGAACATCGATTGAATTCGATGAATTGGAAGCGCGCCAGGAATTCGGGCAAGTGAATAAAAATGTTCGAACGTGGGGTGCGCGAAAAACCACTGCTGTATGACTGATTCAAGCACACGGATCGTTGTCATTCCGTGATACGAGATATATTAAAAATTGACGGGAGACCGAACCAGGTTTATCCTGGAATTGACCAAAGCATTTAATAGTCTGATAAACAGATAATGGTGCATCGAACCATCTGCAAACCTCGAAAACGAGTTCACGGTCGAAAAGTCGATTAATTCGCCTGGTGAATAGAGATATCGTAGGTCGACAGCACCGTCATGAAAATGTTTCTCGCTAAAAGGGATTCGATTCAACCAATAAAATATATGTACGTACATTAACGAGGATTTGCTCGACCAACCAAAAATTTCAATCGCACCTATCAGTCTGCGCGCAGAGAATACCTAAATGAATTTTCTATTGGGGAACTTGAAAATTTGTTTCACTGTTTCCACGTGAGTTTAGTAATGATTCAACCATCGTGTCAAACTATAATATATAATGTTTTTTTTAATGAGGAATGCATTGGAATATATTAGTGATTCTATGGAATTAATGAAAATTTGATAATTTAGAGTGGACATACCTGTTATATAATAATATTTTAATAGAATTCAATTTTACTTTTTCAAGTGTGTCTATTGAAGAAGGATAAGGTTATTTGTTTTACGTGATGTAATATTGAAAACAGAAGTACGCGTTTATATATTTTCGCACAAGGAATGAATTACACATAGGTACTGTATTTATTATATTTTAAATTTCGTAATTTCAATGAAGCCGATAAATGCGGATTTCATCGCCAGCACGCTTTTACAGAGAGCTTAATCCCCCATTCAAGTTTAATCCATTTCATCCATTTACTTGACCACGTAGAACTACTTTATAGTTCGACGAACGGATAATAGTTCATCGAACCATTCACGGAGCCCGAAAAAGCTTAGAAGTCGTTAGTGGATGCTCGATAACTGACCATGTATCAAAGTAATATCTCACCGAACATTCATTATGAATATCGCCAGTAGTAATAACAAGACACCATAAGCAGTCCAATAATTTGTCCGAAACTCAAACGTGTGAAAAAACATTTTTTGCAGATTCTAAACCAAAAAGGAAACACGTTGGATAGTCACAAAGAATAAAGTCGCTAAAATTGCATACACATTTCTATTCACGTTCACCGATAATTATTCAATTCTACGGTAGAGTTAAGCATTAACTAAATAACAAATTATTTACGTTTTATTAAGTTTTTTATTTGACGAAAATTTATTCAACGAATAAAGTTAATGTTTTAATTCGTCGAGGATTTCAACTTCAGCGTCGAATAAATTTTTTAACTTTAAGTTTTAGTAAAAAAATTGTTTTATTCGATACATGACGAGTAAATTTTTTAACCTTTATTCGTTATTTGAAATTTTATTTAAATAAAAATTTTGCCCATATCTGGTGGACAGTACTGTGTACTAATACCTACATAGCTTCGCTTGCTTCTTCATATTCAAGCACGAAAAATTGAAACTGAAAATGATACATCCGTTTTAACTTCTAACCTTCTTCACCTCATATTTTTGACTGGTGAATACCTATGCACAGATTATGCGAGTGAATATTGCGTTGTGGGAAATTTACTTTCCTGCTTTAACGGAAAATGTACCATTCATCCGTGAATGTTTTTTGGTAATTCACTTTCTTTTCATTCGCTTTTATTTTCACTAACAATAAGCGCAAATCGAAATCACATCAAAGCCCGTCATTCGTTTCACGTTGATTTACTCGCATCCACCGTTGTCCGAGTACGCGAAACGCCATTAATCGGAATATCCATGAATGTACATACTGTATTCTCATTTATACGCAAATGCAACCAGTGCAGCTGCGGAATAGGCAACTGTTGAAATTTAGTCGGAAAATGGGTATGAAACCCACGCTCGAGACACCTCCACTTGAGAGCCTCGTGGTAACGAGAAAACTTTGAAAATAAGGATTATCGCAAAAACAGAAAGCTACGTGCAAAGAATTTATTATATCGAGAAGAAGTTGTGACAATTTGAAAACGTTTCCTTGGAAAGTCATCCGTGCAAATACTTTTTACTGCAAATTTTCTCACGGTTTGCAATTGCATCGTTATCATCAAAATCGATGAGAAATTATTTCAATTCACCAAAATAATTCATCACGTTGTTTTCTACATATTTCGTGTGTGGTAGTAATAATTACGAAATATTTCGTGATTTCTAAACTTCAAAACTGATATCTCAAATTTTTCTAGTACCGTACATTCCTGCGTACTCCAAATATTCTAATTTCAATTTTCGAATATTCTCATTTGATATATTCCGAATATTCCGATTTCGGTTTTCTAATAGTATTCTGATTTTACATAATCCGAAATTTCTAATATTCTGATTTTACATATTTCAAAATTTCTAACATTCTGATTTTACATATTCCGAATATTCTAATTTCAATTTTGGCATATTCTCATTTTATATATTCCGAATATTCTAATTTCCGTTCTCTAATATTCTGATTTTACATATTCCGGATATTCTAATTTCAGTTTTCTAATATTCTAATATTACAGCGTGTTCCCCGTTGGGCTTCTAAAATGCAATTGCTTCTATCTTGAAAGCAGCCTTTCAAATTGCAAAATTCCTATTTCCTACTTCATGCATAAACTCTTTAGCAGTTAAAGTGAGTGCTCATTAGCCAAGCAGTGTCTCCCTAATTAAGACTGAAAACTCGAGGGTCTCCTCATTTTATAACAAGCTTACCTACTCTACTATCCCTATGATTAAATATCGTTGATGTTACTACTCCTTCCGTATATTAGTTACAAACAGTACAATTACCGGAGGACAACAGTTATTTTTATCAAAAAGGGCATTACCTAGTAGAACACCAATCGAAACGATACAAGCCACTGTCACAGTGATATCTAAACGACTATCACATTTTTTTAGAGCATGCCCAACAGAATTGATAGTCTAAACGCAATTACCGAAACGACAGATTCGCAGCTGATGACTGCCACACATTCACTTGACTTTTCCTAACTTGAAATACGAAGATTTCTCGACTCTTACGCTCCTCCACGAGACAAACAGCGAAATTTCCCAGATCCAAGTCCAATTTTTTACGCCCTCGTTCCCCATTGAGCCAAGGTGGAGCTGTCGTACTCCCAGAATGCTCCCACTTAAGCTTTTTACAGTTTCAGCACCGGTGAGACAACTCAGGTATCCTGAGAGTGCCAGTTCCCGTCATGGAGGCATTGCTTCCGAGGAATAAGCACCCGCCGAACCAGTTCCGCGAGGGGAGAATTAAACAGGACAACAGAATAGAATGCGAAAGGTCAATTGAACCTGCACGCGAATACAACCTACTACGCGAAACTGGTTCACGATAAAAGTGAGCATCACTAGAATGCAACGATTAAATGCAGACCTCGTGTCAGTTCGCGAACGGGTGTGAAATAAATGGGAAAAGTTGAAGCCGAGTGTATGTTACGACCAAAAATAAACCACCAAACGACCAAGAATAATAATTTCACACCACAGTTTTCGAATAACACTCAAATACCATCGAGGGACGATTAATTATACTTGTATTTATTCAGTACTTACCATCTACCCAATAAGTCCTAAATATACGTCTTCGCGAATTAAACAATATGAAGCAAATCAGTGGGGAATCCTTCTAGCCCTCCCAAAATCAAATTTTTCAATCTACTACTATTTTTACCTACTTTAATATTATCTATAAACTCTAAACCCGTTCTTTAACAACCCCCAGGTTCCATTCGCAACTTGACACGTTGAGCCCGGTCCATTTCTCAAAGTTGCACCAGTGGACCTGATATTTTTTTTCAGCGTGTTTTCATTACTTATTTGCCCCAAAAAGTGGTACAGAGTTTAACAAAAAATAGGGTATATGGTTTCTTTAATAAAAAAAGAATGGTATACCTATTTTTATCCCAGACCTGACCCGATTCTTGGAAAAAAGGCATAATCGTATGCCCTTGTAAATGTACGAGATTAGAAAGCAAGACTCACCTCTTTCACCTTGTCCCTGCGCTCCCTGGCGACGGGGTCCTTGTCCTCTCCACCGACCGTCAAAGGAAGTTTATCCGCCGGCGCGGGTGGCACCGTCTCCACGACATCGTCCTTCCGGTGGACGATGGAGGACGAACTACTCGCACGCACACGCAAATCACCACTCACTTCCGGCTTTTCCAGTGTCTTCTGCTGCTGGTACTCCTCGTCGATCTTCGCCTGAAATTCGCGCCCATATCGTATCGCGGCTCGAGATCGTCGGATGGCGATTTTCATGCACTGATGGAACTCGGATCTCATCGCGAGCTCGTTGGCGTTTATGATTAATGAACGAGATTGAAAGATATTTCGCCCTTTGCAATCGATTGAATTGTTGTGTGTCTTGCTCGAGGATTAAATTATATTATGCGAGATGCAGAAATTGGACACTGTCGAAATTATTACGTTGGTATTCAAAGGTTCGTGGAGAATAGAGAATTAATTAGGGGAAGCTTTGATTTTTTTATCGAAACTGTAAGTTGGTTTTAGAGAAATCACTGAGTAGAGTATTGAAGAAAAAGGAGAAAAATTGAGTGATGCATTGTGTTAGAATAAAGTGGAAAAATGTATACGAGATGAAAGGGTCTTTCATACGATGAAGATTAAAAAGAATTACGTACTCCAATGGCTCGAATGCATTCATAAAAACTCCTTATAATAGAGAGTTAGTGAAACCTCTTATATAGTTGAATTTACTATACATAAGTAACTATGCTCACGTTATATAGTAATAGAATTCAACTTTTCCCACAGCATTTACGTTTTTTCTATTTCTAACGCATGTATACGGACAAAGTATGAATGTCTAATAAGTACTATAATCTAAGTGTTGATCCCTCAGTTTAATCGGTTGTAATTTGCAAAAAGGCACATTTACTGGATAAGCGTGGAATATTAACTCATCGCTTATGTATTTAGTACGCCGTGGTGGGAAGAGATTTAATTTATTTTAGTAATGTGTACTGATTCTTATTAATCTTCTACTTTCACTCTTCGGTATTTACTTTAGCTTTATTTCCATTAAGGAATAATCATCTACTCGACGATCACATAAGGATACCGATTGCAAAGGGGTAAAATCCACGAAAAGATTGTCAGAAAAATGACGCAAGAAGAAATGGGTATCTGATTTCGGGTGCTGCTAAGGTCTCCACTAAATTATCAAAACTATCCAACGCAACTGGATACTCCACCGTTTTGCAAGGTGAAATGATAAAACTGCTTCTTTTGGAACTGAATTAATATTAACTACAATTCAAGGTTCGGGATGCTTGAGCTGGAGAGGTCAGTAATTAGCGACACAATCTCTTCAGAGCATGAACGTTCCCATTTATTCAACAAACGATTCCATTCATTTCGAGACATTCCCACGCTTACAATACAATCTTTTCAATTATGCACGTCCCTCCCTTCAGATACCCATTTTCTATTCTATTTCTCTTCAGCCTCCGTTACGCTCGTTTCATACAAAATTCTCGCCGCGCTTAGGGCTGCCCAACGAGGTCGCCCCGACTACGCTGTGAAAATCAAATTTCCTCGTCTAGCTCGAGGAGCTCAGACCAGCGCGTTTCTCTGAATACCACCATCCGAATGCAATCTCGGCTGGACGTAAACCCGCTTCTTTCGCTTTGGCCGCGGCCGAAGAAAGCCGCGATTACCCTCGACCACCTAGCCGCTTTAGAAGGCGTGATTTCGCGAAAGAAAAGCGAATTGTCGCTTCCACCACCTCTTTAATTTCGTATGCGCCCCGATTAAACGCTCTCGCGCCCTGCTGTGCCAACGTCGTGCGCCTGACGCGCGAACTTATTTCTGCAAAGCACGCTGAAACTAGTGGGTAGGATCGTTCGCGATGAATGACAGGGTAAAATTTATATTTCTCAGTGAAAAAATCGCATTCCTTGCTGAGTCGTTACTTATCTTTGCTGTAATTTTTGTTTGCAGGAGCTATTTCAATTTCGAATTCGGCATATAGGGAATGATTTCTCCTTTGAATTACTCATATAATTAATTTGCGAGATTAAACTGAAATGCAACCCTCGCCAGATAAATTCTAGGTACGTATGAACACATTGTGTCGCTGTAATTTGCAAAGAAGCGTGCATTTACTGGTTAAGCGTGGAATTCTAGCTCATCGCTTATTTATTTAGTACGTTGTGGTGAGAAGAGATTTAATCTCTAGTTGCGGTTCATTTTTCTTTCTATTAAAGAATTTATCGTAGTAAGGTGTACCGATTCTTTTTAATCTTCTACTTTCACTCTTCAGTGAGTATTTACTGTAGCTTTACTTTACTAATTAAGGAATTATACTCGCGAGCTATTACTGATGGAAATTTGATTCGTAGTTGCTATCTTAATCTTTCCTCGTGAAAGTATTTGCCCCAATTATGTTTGCCTATTTTATAGAAGTATTTTTGTCTGCTGTAATTGCATTCACGAATAACAAGACAATTATGTACTTATCTTAACTGACATTTCTGTTCATAATAGCTATTTATGCGATTGATCCAGTAATAACTATCGTCTACTTAGATAATCACCGGTTAACGTCGCTTTTGTTAATAAGGTTGTCTTTAATTCAAATCTACTATCAATTAAATTAGCGATAGTTTGATTTCTACGAAACAAAGTGACAGTGTGCAAGCGGTCATTTCAGACGATATCAGAATTTGATATCGCGATCGATAAAGGCGCCGATTTTTACTGCGTATCTAGTTAGAGTCGGACTACTTATCTAACACGCCTTACTTAATATTTGCTCTTTAATCGATATTTATCAGCGATCATGCGAAATACTACAGTACAGTAACAATTTCGATTCCACTATTAAATCAAACAGTTCTCTACTCGTTACTTCACTGCTTGATTTATTAAAATTGTACGTAAATTCATGGGATCTGAAAACGGCACGAACATTCACGTGGCAAAATTTAAAGGTCGAAGAGAATGTCACATATAACGACGATCATTACACAAAATTGATGCGATCGGAAGAATTCCACGAAGTATTGGCACACAAAGAATCATTCTTGAAACAGAAATTGGCTGACTAAATAACAGAAAGTCTAATCACTTAATAGCTGCTAGTCGAGGAGTAAAACTACTTCGCCAATTGTCTAAGATATTTAAAAATATTCACTCATCATTAATCTAGTTCGATACCAATTTCAAGAATTTCCAAGGAATAAAATACTATGCTAATCACCTAAAAATACCACCACAACATACCGACGAAGTTCCTAATTGCCTAACAGATATTAATACGAAGATTTTCAATATATTATTGCCCCAAAATAATTATTACTTTCACTAGTTTGATTCCTAGTAAACTAAATAACTACATCCACCAAAGAACCATCTAAACGCTGATGTTATGCGCCGTTATGGGTCTTTAAATTCCTCGTTGGCTGTCCGAGATTTAATTCGATTCATTTGAGCCGCTGTATCGCGGTCGATTATTGTACATGCGGGATCGCTCGAGGGGTCCGCATTACGCAAACTGTATTTCGCAATCGGTCCGTATTAAATGGTAACGGCAATACGTGGACCACGGACCGATCGGAACTTCGTATCCGTAACACTTTCGATCGACAGTTGGATTGAACAATGAACAACGTCGATTTCGCAATTCACAGGCATTGTCAATAAAATGATATTTATTACATGAAAAAACTATACATCTTCTTGATAACATAATACCTTGATGCATATAATATCCTTAACCCCAATTATTCAATTTATTTCATGCGTGCCCAGCGGATAGTGAGATTACTAACGCCCATTTGACGAATTAATCGTGCTACTTTTTCTTATTGGTCACAGGTTTATTACTTATGGTTATGAATATCAACGCGCAGTACCTTGTAAGCAGATTACAAGTTTTATTGAGTAAATGGTAAAAATTGATAGGAAATAGAAAATTTGGGACAGTATTTTTGATATTTTTAACCAGCAGAAGTAATAAATAGGTGAAAAACGTAAGAGATACTTTAATCCATTTATAATTAAATACTGTAACGTGTGCAATAATCAGTACGCAATATCACCTGCCTGTTTTGTGAATAATACACAATTTAATGTAACAGCTTATTCTGGGATATAAACGGAATTACAAAATGAGGCCAAATTAACTCTGTATACGTGGCTCGATTGATTGTCAAGCTTAATTAAATAACGAAACAATTCCGACAGCTCCAGTTTCCAGCGAAAACTTCTAAATTAATTTTCAGCAAACTTCCAACGAATCTGAATTCCCAAACGGTTACCCGATAGCAAAATGAAACTCGTGAAACCATTTAATTTTAAGTTAAAATCACTAGAATTCCTTTCATCTTTGTGATATAATTGGCATGAAAATTCTACAAAACTTCCAATCAGGGCAAATCGGTAAGCAATTACATATGTTTAAGGTGGAACGAATTCGCAATACATTTCTGTTTCGTACGGAAGCCACGTGAATGCCCTGAAAAGTGGTAAACGTTGGACAGTACCTACTGCGATTTCCATTTAAAAAACAATCACTGTTAATGACAGTCGTTTGTTGAACGTTAAAATTTATTCTTTAAAAAGCTCCAACTGCACGTGTTAAAATGCAAATCTATCCGAGCTTGCAGCTATCGTTGTCGATAACGATGTAAACTAAGTTTGCGCTCGGACGCATTTTGCAACGCCAAACATTTGCAAACGTATGCCTGTGAAGCGGCTAAATGTAAATCACCGATAAATTCTATTATTTCACGTTGACAAAGGGGCGCGAACGTGGAATAAATGCGAGAATGGTCCAATTCGCGAGCGCGTGCACTATCAGTTCGTAAATTGAACTGCAATCTCACGCTCGTCATCGTTAATTAGCGTCCCTGATGAAACGATATACATATGTACCCTCGCTTTCTCGTTCTGAATTGTAACGTTCTATTAACTTCGACGTTATCACCTCCTCGATCGCTTGCAAGCGCTATGATTCACATTTCGCGAAAACAGAATGAACTTGGGAAATTAAAGAATTGTGTAGAAAGGATGAATCATTGAAAGGAAATTGAAGAATGCGATATTTGGTGGCTCATGGACTAAATAATGCAAAATTTCAGCAGTGTATTTTTGTATAAGTTATTGTACTGATGGGAAATATTATTCTCATACTAAATATAGAAGTAGGATTGAAGGATTTCGATACTAAAGTGGAAATGTTAGAAAGTATTAAATAGTTGCTAAATGGTACGAGTAAACATCGAAATATTTTTGTCCAGCTTTATTTAGAACACGATATCAATCAAGCAGTTTTCCTATCTTCTATTTAAAAATTCGTACGTTTCCTTCAATTTCATAAGATTTAAAAAACCATACGGCAACTTTCTAAAATACATTGGAGATTTAGAGAATAGTACACAAATGAAGAACGAACTAATAGCCTTCCACGTTTGCAACAAGTAGGTATCAAGTACCTTGGAAAAAAAAGTTTCGGAATAAAAATGACCCTGAATACCCAGGAATTAAGTTTCACATTTGCATTTCGAAGCCTTCTTAATTTTGTATGTAACGCACTTCGTCACAATTATGCAAATGGCCTATGACTCAGCTCTATTACGTTCATTGCTAAAATATTTGTCCCATGTTAATCTGTGTCTCGCAATCAGTTATGTATATTGGTGTCGATTATTGTCAACTAAACATTGTTATTCTGCTAATGCGCACACTACTTTTCTATGTTGTGAATGAATCGAGATAAATACGCCTGACGATCGTTTAATTTTCCCGCCCTCTTATATACACAGTGTCTCTAAACAACTTCTATAGAACACACTCGCTAAACGATAGAAAATACAGGAAATCGTGACAAGAATTTCCTTCAAAATTTTGTATGCAGAATTACGTAGTATAAACCAAGAACTTCATTCACAACTTCCTAATTTTTTTTTCAAAGTTTAAATCCCGCTTCCAATATTTACATGCGTAAGTCGAAACATATTAGCAATCTATCATAAAATAAACTGGACATATAAATAATTATTTCTATTAGCAAATTCACACTAATGATAAAGCTTAAGCAGCCTATTTGTATTTATTAATTCTTCGAATCTTCAGTGGACTAACGAAAGATATGACCCTTGGTTAAGAAAACACAACGTGATAACTAAAGAATCCTGACAAATTTACAAAAAGGATTGCGCCTGAAAACTAATAAAGGAAATCCCTCTTACATATTCTTACATGCTCCAGTCGTTAAATAGCGTTTCACACGACGGTTGTAACGGGACACCGTGTATATAGATCGGCGCGAATGAAGTGTCTCAACGAGGGTCGCGTCGATGCGTCGGAAGTGGTGCTCTGAAATTTTAGGGCGGGAGTCTATTGCCGTTGATAAAACTCGTTCTCAAGAGTGAAGCACGGCCGGGCCGCAGTCCAACGAAAAATTAGATAATTCGATCGCGGTCAACGAGGTTCGCACAGTTATATTTCGCAACGAGCGCAATTCGGTCTACATCTACCGTTCGAGCTAAGAACGACGCAATGCGTTCCAATTTGGCGACAGCCCCCACGAAGGATAAATGCAATCTGCACGAGCAACACTTTCAATTCTCAGATCGTGCTTTAAATATTAACCACGCGACACGTACTTGAAAACGTTTCACTTCCGTTCTTACAATTATACCATCGCGACAAACGACACTAACGACCGAGCCAACGAAAAATGGAAGCCATAACTACTAAATCAACCTCTCGAAATGCTCCCCAAGCAATCGAATTCCATCGACCCAATCGATCCCGCGAAATCGAGCGTGACAGGGCGCCACGCCGCCTCTGCGTCGGTAAGTAGGCGCACTTCACGCGCGTCCGTGCGCGAAAACGTGCAGACGACGGTCGTCGATAGTTGGGAAAAGCACGAAAGGGGAGAAGCACGGACGCGCGGTACTCTGGCGAAATGGAAACGAATTATGTGGCACGAGCCGTGCGAATACTCGAAACCGTTACGCGTGCACACGTGTGCCCGCGACACGTCACGATGGCGTATGTAAACAAACGGGCCTGGGCGGGCATGTAACAGCTGAAGGTACATACGGCGCGACCGGACGAAAGGAAAATAAGAGAGGCTCGCTTGGTCGGGCGCCGAACGTGTGTCAGAGCTTGTGACAACCGTTCCGTTTGTCGCACGGGTCGGTGACAGGTGACGCACGCTTCCGCACGGCTAGGAGGTTCGAGAGCGTCGGAATCGGAGTGAAACGCCAACGTCATGGGCGACACGCGCGCGGACCTGCAGCTTCTGCTTGTCCTGGATCAGATGAACGTCCTGATGATCAGCCCCCTCGTGTCCTGGTGGCACGAGGTTCGGATGGGCAAGTGGGCCCTTCAGGCCCCCTGGCAGCCGAGGTGGCGCCGGTATCAGCAGCTCCGGTCCCGCTTTCTGCATATGCTGGTACACACGGTAGACACTGTTCACCGCGGCGCCTCCTGTGCCCGAACGGAAGTCCGGCAGGAAGAAGAACGTGCCGAAACACACGATACCGAACGACAAAAACACCAATAGGATCAGATACTTCTCGCGGGGACGGAACGACCGTCTCGAGAACAGGGTGGCCGGTACACCGTTCACGAACCGCTGATACGACGGCAGGGCGCCCGACGACGTTGTCATTTTCGCGATACCGTCACGCCACGCACGCACCGACGCACTCTCACGTTTTTAAAACAGACGAAAAGCCGAGCACTCGTGCGCGTTGTTGCCCTTTTCCTAGCTGTCGCACGCCATTACGGATGCGCTGGCACGCGAGCACCACCTGCTCGACGAACTTGACACTTGGTCGCGCCGCCAGCGCCAATCAGCTGACGTGACGCACTCAGGAACTGCGTGTACGAGAGTGACGCCCGGATCGATTGCAGCATTCGCCGGCACGATACCCTGCGCGCCTTTGCGCCACAGGTAACAGACTTTCGGAATGCTCTGCAACGCATTTTTGCGCTTTCATTGTTTATTCTTGGGAACATTTGCCTGGAGAGTGGATTGAAATTAAACCGATTGCAAGTGGGACGTGGCTCTTATTCTTGGATAGCACGTGTTGAGTGTATAATTTGAATATGATATTGCTAATGTATTTGAATTTTACATATTAATGGAATATATGGAAATGCGCTAACGGAACTGTGGCGTGGAAGTTATTTATGTGCCCACTATTGTGATTGAGCGGGCTAGGGAAAATGTTTGAATATTTCACTGTTCTACTGCAACCTGAAAGTGGAATAAGCGGAGCAGTTGTTTGTGGTCAGACGTATATATGTTACGGTAAAAATATAAAATCGGTTGATGTACGTATTTTCCGGTATATGTTCACATTTACCAGTTTGATATGTAAACGTGAATACAGTTTCTAAGAAGACCTTATCTCTACATTTACCTCTAAATGTACACATTTGCCAATGTTAAATGTACACATTTACAAGAAATGAATGGTAAATGTAAGTTGCACCCACTTTTACCAAGCTGGTATATATATATACATTTTCCGGTAAATGTTTAGATTTACCTAACTATGTACTTTTACCGTGACATATACATATAACTCACATATATCAATACGAAGCAGAAAAGTATGGCGTTTCCGTTTCATTTGGAAGCAGAGAAAGCCCGTTACGAAAATAAAACATTGCACCTGTTGTAAAGTGGCATCCATGATATAGGGGAGAGTAGGGGAATTACGAATACTTAAGGGAAAAGTTAAATTGAAACAGAAGTATTGACTGTAATCAGATTTACTTCATAGATAATTGAACTCTGCTTAATTATTTACAACGGCAACGCCAAGAATTATAGATACTATAATATACAAATCATTTTTTAAAAGAAAGACGAAACTCTTTCTGTCGGGAATTACCCGTATCTAGCGGGGTAAATACGAAAGACCTTGATCTTTAATAAACACTGTTTTTTTCCACATTGTGAGTCTGACACAATCTTTCTTCGTGTTTGATCGAATTTTGTTTGCTCGTGGGATTGAATATTTATTTACTGCTTGACGGATGGAAGGTCTTTAATCTTCAACCTCTTTCACGAGTATCTCAAAATCTTTCAACGAATATGTACGTATATTCTTCCTAATATAATTCCGTGGTACTGGATACATAAAAAAACTTGAAATTGTTAAGAGAGAAGAGGGTAAATGCCCTCGTCCGTAATAGCCTCATACGCGCTGTTCGTAATTACTCCAAATGAACAGACGTTAAGAAGTTTCAAATAAAATAAATACGAACATGTATATATACAAAGTGATCCCGTGATTTTATTTAGAATTAAGTAACGGAACTACGAAAAAATCAGGCTCTGTTGGGTAGTATAGGTTTAATGTACTTTACACTCAAAATACTCGAGCGTAAAACTACAAAAAAAAAAGCTACGAAAACATTTCACGACCATTATCTTCGCGGTTACGCACAGCCTTTCGTCGCGACAATTTCTTTAATACTAAATATAGCTAATTACATCATGTTAGTAACAATATCGCGGGAGGACAGGACAATCGAATTCAGCGAATATCGCGATATTCGGGTTTACTCCGCGTTCGCAATTCCCCCATTCTCCCTTACTTATTTTAATATTATTACAAAGTCTATTCTGGATCTAATACTTGTTTAAAAATAACTTTAAATAACTTTAGAGACCTCGGTAGTCACTTACAAAAAAGCTTGTGAATGGAGTATTCTTTCCTTTATGTGAGCTGATAAAGACCCGAATATTTCACAACATGTCGCGCTGATGTAATAGTAAAACTCGTTACAATACTTTACTGATATTTCATTAATATTTTATTAATACTTCATTGATACGTCAGTGATACTTCAGTAATATTTCATTGTTATTGACCCTCTATTTGATTGTAGAGGATTTATGACCACCGTTTTTCGCGCATATTCCATAGAATATTTAATTTTATAAGCACTATAATATTCCATGCTGCATTAATATGCACGAGGTGGGTAATTAGATATTGTTGTCACAAGTTACGGTAATTTTAAAATGTTTGCAGGCGAAAATTACACTGTTTAACCACACACGCGCGTACGCAAGTGGAATATCCGTCGTCCACGATACACTATCATAATGCCAGCCGCCGAGTAGTGTTATTAAAATCTTATAACATATGTTCATCGTGGCCCATCACCTTCATCTGTCTAAGTAGTATCAACTAGGCAGGTGAATGGATACGGAAAGCATCACCTGAAAATCCTGAGATCTGAAGAAAAATTAAAGTATAAAATTTAGAATCGAACGAACCAATACATAGTTGTCTTTATTTTTAATTGAAATGACACGACTTTATATTTATCAAATTTGAATAATTTAAAAACAAGAAAACTCTTCTTCTGTCTGCATGTGTTCACACTTATTCTGAATTGAATTTATCTAGAAAATTAAATTTATTAAGGAAAGACTACTCAAGCTTGTAATCAAGAATAATTGACTTTTAGTCTTTAAGAACTGTTAAATAGTTTTCAGGCAACTGCATTGTCGAAGAAAATGTTCTAAAGTAGAAAATAATTGCTCTTGCTCGCTACTTTGACAACAAAATATACATTTACACACACCACGAAATGCCGTTTGTACGTGGAATGGAACATTATGTTTCTTAGGTAAGTGAGCAAACTTTAATAAAAAAGAATTGCTGGCTTCGGAGTTAATGTGAGATAATTAGAGGTCTGCATCAATTATTCATTGAAATGAACAATTTATTCAATCTTATCATCATTTAGCATGTGTTCAGTCTATTCAATATGCACTCGTCCTCAATATGTACGTACAATTTTCATCCACGTAAAAGAGGTACCTGCAAAAATGCAGAACACTACTTTCAAAAATAAATAATTATTCAGTCAAATTTCCCTGGGTATACTACACATGACCTCTTTGTTGCAAGGAACCAAAACACTTCATCTATCGATTAAGGGGGCACAACGTGGTAATGGCTCGAAAAGTAAAGGTATCTTTGGAAATTTATTAAAAGCAAACTACTTAATGAATCTTTTTGAAACATTCAGGACTTTGTATTAGATATTGAAGATATACGAATATCTTTTTTTTAATTTTATTTCAAGTAGATTTATAAGCTGTACAGGACTAGTGACTTAGCACTGCAAAAAATTTCCACTGACATGATTCACAGTTTTCCGACGAAACGATTCTGAAGAAATCAAAACAAGCAAAAAGTTTTAGAAACTATATGCGGATAACTATGGCACGACGGGTTCGGATTTGAAAATTTAGAAAATAACAAAATGGCAAACCTCTGAAGAAAATTGTGAAATTTGTTACAGAAATTAACCTCTTTCGTTGAAAAAGAAATAGAAGAAAGCAACCAATCGAAAAAATCTTCCACCGTGCCATAGCCATCCGCATATAGTTTCTAAAACATTTGGGATTTTTGGTTTCGAAGCACGGTTTCGTCAGAAAACTATTAAACTAAATTTTTGCAGCGCTGAGTTACTGCTCTTGTACAGCTTGTAATGTGCCTTAAATCAATTTAAAACAAAAAATTGTGTAACTTAAATATCCAATGAAAAAGTCCTAAAAGTTTAAAGAAAAGTCTGAAAGTAGTTTGCTTTTTATAAATTTCCAAAGTTACCTTTAATTTTCGGTCAATTACCCTGTTGCCCCCTTTAAAACTCCTATAATAGCTTCCCTCTAACATAAGTCTACCTCGTTTTACAATGAAATATTTAACAATTGTACAAAATCAAATATCTCTACACTAAAGAGAATAATAAAAAAAACCAGTGTATCACATAAAAGAGGAAGCTTCTAAACTTTGCCCAACGAGGCAAATCGCAGATTCTTCTGCATCATTCGAAAACTAGGAAAAATCCTCAGCTCGCCTCGCAAATTATTATCAGAGTGCACAAAAACGTGACACGTCATTAATGTGATCCTGCAAGCAGCAAATTCAGTCGCTTTACTCGGATGTCGGTGCGCGACAACCAGGAAATGAATTACATCGCACGTGGCTCGCGATATCTGATTCATTTCATAAAACACTGTTCGCGAATTACCTGCGCGTAGCGATTGGCTTCGGCGAATTCGAAAAGAAACACGCTGGCCGCGTCCGATAGAAAAAGACGGCGACTCCGCTACTTTTGGATAGCCACATTGCTCCCACGGATAGTACAGTCCAGGATCTCACTGCTTCCGCGAGCATGCTGCTCCTATCGCTACTGTAAGTGCCCACGCGCGATCTTTAACAAACCAACAATCTCCAATCTATAACAACGCTTCGACTTTCCATAACACATTACACTTTTCTGTACATACACCTACACACTCCTGGCAATGAATCACTGTCGATAACAAGATCATTAGGGAGCTATGACACAGCTCAATAACAGGTGAATTATAGTTTGCAGCAAACACAGACTGCTTCCTACTTCCTTAGTTTATTAATTAATGCTGATAACGCTAGTAGTTTGTAGAAATATTTATTTTATCATCAAAATGTAGTTAGAAGAATATAGGTATTATTATTGCAAGGTTTTAATTTCAATTTCAATTCAATTTCAAATTCAGGGGACCATGTAGCGAAGAATATTTTTCTGAACCCTACTGTCACGCTACTCCATATATTATGTACTAGTTTGGCACGCGTGACGAATAATTCATTCAGCCGAACGCTCTTTGCTTTCCTACAGGTGTCAGTTGACAGCGGTAACGGCGATGCCAAGTTCGTTATCGTTTGCAACAATCTGGAGGATATTGGACACGATGAACGACACCGATTCAAACGTGGAGCGCAACTATCACGGCTATCGGGAGCAGAGTGTCTGTGAAACGGCGTACTGCAATGCGATCGGTACGTTTACACTTGTGACGTAACATTTACATAAGTTGCAATTTTCTTGCAAATGCATCGGATTATATAAGAGACGGTGCGCTGGTCTGTTCGGAGTGATACGTTATCGGGCACGATATAGAAAAAGGCGAATGTGAAAGAGGAATTTTTGGTCCCGCAGGATGCCGAGCTGCATGTTCAGCAAAGACGTAGATAACGTAAGGCACTTGTGGGAATTTATAAAACTGAAAGATCATCGTGCATCACGATGAGGCGCCTCTTGAAATTGACGGTCATTTCCGTGAACGACTCTCGATCCGCGAATACGAAGGAACTCGAGGGATTTGAACAGTTGCACGACCAGTTTTGTGTATTAAACAGACAGTGAATTATTGATGATTAGTTTATCCATTTATCGTGCGGTTTCGCTCCATATACATGCGCGCACTTGAATTGCCAATGATTGCTGGAATATTGTAATAGTGATTTGTATTGCAAATTATGATAAAATGGGACGATGAGTGTAACTATGAAATGTAGTAAGAATTCTGACTTGTAATTAAACAGGATTACAAAGATTTTTGGATACAGGAATCGTGAAATAAATTTACTTTTGTAGAGGAGCATCTGCAGATTCTATAATATGTTCTAACGAACCCATGCAAGTTTGTCACATTGGATATTCAAAATGAAATTGAATTTTTATTATACTGATTTATTGAGATTTTCAAGTCTCTTGAGTGTTATGGGAGTGAATAATTTAAAGAATGCTAGGGGATGCTTTTACTTAAATCACACTTGTGTAACGCAGCCAAGAAAATTCTACAAAGCAGGGACACCTCCGTGGATCCTTGCAAGAATTTCTACAAATACGCTTGTGGATCGTGGAAGAAGCATAATCCGATACCAGACAACGAAGTCGAATGGTCTGAAGACCAGCTCGTCATGGAAAGGACTTATCATCGTATTAAAGGCAAGCATGCGATGTTATTTTGACAATGTGCTTCACGAAATTCAAAGTATTGTTATTCGTGAGAATTCTTCGTCATGCATGTATTCACTTGTTCTTGGATCTTCTTTTTCAAGATGTCCTCGAGGAGCACGATAGACCCGATGATATTCCACCTGTCAAATTAGCGAGGAAACTTTATCGTTCTTGCATGGACATAGGTAAGGAAATTGCAGTCGCGTGCGCGAAAGACTGTGATACCAACTTCCCCTCCACTTCTAATGGTAGCATGCACCACTTATAATTATTAGTGAATATAATTTTAAGGAAAAGAATTCTGTGTGTTATACAAAGTGTATGTTCGATTTCCCAAATTTCGTACTGTGAATTACAAATAATAATACATCAAGTTTATTAATAGTAACTCATGTAAAAAGAATATTTCTTTTATCACTAATTGTAAGAAACATAAATACTGAACGACCGAAAGAATTCTCTTCTGCCTATTATCGAATTCTGTGACATGAGAATGAAAAGTGCACACGTGTCTTTGTAGAATAAAATTATTACTAAATATACTAGTATGCACTGTGCAACTGGACTTCTAAAGTTAGAATTCTATTTTGTTCCATTAACTATGAGCGGTACAGTATGTTTTTCCTCCAAGAAAAAAATGTTTTAAAAAAAAATTAAAGCGTCTAGTTCAGCAGTTAATATCTCTAGCAACTTCAATGTCTAGCTACATATAGCTAAGTCTGTCTTGCTTTGTACAGTAAAAAATTGTTTTTTAATGTTCTTACAGATTCAATTGAGGCACGAGGTATTCAACCGATCTTGGACATCCTGGATCGCACAGGCGGATGGCCTGTGGCAATGCCACTGGAAAAGTGGGATCCTAATAAAGTGTCTTGGCAAAAACTTGATAAGTACTACGTGACATTGATAGGCAACAGTGCTTTCTACAACCTTGATTTCGAACTCGATCAAAACGATACGGCACGATACATGCTCGTAGTAAGCTACAAATACAGTGAATTAAACATTTTCGTCGATCAAATTGGAAAAATATGGAAATGCCATAATTAAGTTATATAGAAATTCAGTGTTTCAATAGCAAGTTTTGGAAATAATAGATTATTGTGTCAAATTCTGCAAATTTAAATTTGACAGTAATCTTTTTATTATTTTTATAAGCTATTCGTAAATTTGATTAACTTTCAAAGAACATAGTAAATTTGTCAATTCTTAAAGACATAGCAAATGTATTAATACTAATTGGATAATTTTCATTTTATACTATCAATATTTTCTAGTACTTATACTTTCGTCGATTTTATTTACTAAATTTCTAATGTTTTATCATTAAAACACTTTGAATTTGATATTTTTAAATTTAGCACTCCCCAATTCGTTGCTGTAATAAATATTACTAAACTTTACGTTTTGCTAGGAAAAGAGTCTGATTAAATTTATTTCCAATTCGGTGAATTAACCACTACAGGTCTTCTGAGAAATAATAAATCGTGCAACGCTGTCAAAACACTCTGTCATTGTAGGTAGATCAAGACACTGAATATCCCGTGGCAAAAAGGAGGGATTTAACTAAAGTATACGACGATAGCCATCAATACGCACTTGGCATCCTTCGTATAATTCAAGCTTTTGCAACGGCGAAAGGGTACACTTTGAATCGACATCAATTGGCTCATGACGTATCTAAAATGGTGTCTTTCGAGGTCGAGCTGCTAAAAGTAAGAATTTATCCTACTAAAGCGATATAAAACGTTGTAATAGAAACAAGTAAGTGAAACTACAAGGTTTTATCCACAGATCTTTCAAGATGAGAAGGAACCACACGCGACTAGTGACAACTATAAACAAATGACTATCGACGAATTACAAAAATGGTATAATAGTTCTGGTGGTACTGTTTCCACAGCAAAGGTAAGAATACTGCATTGAGATTATAGTCTTCTGCCTCTTCACACACTTTGCATTTTTCTCGTGTAAAAGAAGTACTTGCATTCATCAATGTAATTTCATTTTTTAAACGCGATTATCCAAGGTTTCAACGATTCTTCTGCATAGTTGTGACGTGAAATTGTTGAAGTCTGACGTGATTTGCACGTTAACAATTTATTTCGACCTTGAGAGCAATGGCAAAATAATAATGGAAAATGGAAAACATTTTACAGAAGGTTCCAAAGGAAAAGTACTTCTATATTACAGCATCAGTCACTCACTATGTCCTTTTCAAATCTCCCACAAGATCGCTCAATTCCACAACCCGATCTTAAGGGGTTATACCTAGTCAGGAGACTGAAATGAGGCGATTTTTTTTTAAAAAGCGGAAGCACGTATTTTTACAGAACTTTTGGCACTTAAAAGAGCAGCATTTAAAGAACATTTGGTAATTTTTTTGTAGAAAAATATTTACGTTTATAATAAAAATACAACGACATCCAAGAAGCCTTTTTAAAAACGGTGAGCAAGATATCTCAAAAACTACTGCACCCAATCTTTCTGAAATTTTGCGGGCTTATTTTTTATATAAAAATCTCTTGAATGGCGGAAAAATTTTTTTCAATGTATAGTCTCGATTATATCAAGGAAAAATGGCTTCATGGTTGTCACTAATGACCGTTTTTCGTTAATAAAATTGAAACTATACAGTGGAAAAAAAATCCCGCCGCCATTCAGTAAATTTTTATATAAAAAATAAGCCCACAAAATTTCAGAAAGATTGATATAGTAGTTTTTGAGATATCTTTCTCACCGTTTTTAAAAAGGCTTTTCGGATGTCGTTGTATTTTTATTATACACTTAAATATTTTTCTACAAAAAATTACCAAATCTTCTTTAAATGTTGCTCTTTTATGTGCAAAAAGTTTTGTAAAAATAAATGCTTCCGCTTTTTAAAAAAAAAATCACAACCATTCGCCTCTTTTCGGCCTTCTGACTAGGCATAATCCCTCAAGGGAGAACATATATTACAATTTATGCATGTTTTTCTACTCATTGTTTTTATAGTCCCTAAAGACATTGTACTAAAGGTAGGTAAGAACAATTTCATATGAAAACTGTAAATTATTCCTGAACAAAATTCATAAAAATGGCTACTTTTCCGGGTGTCACAGCGGTGTTCCACCTCAATTAACACTGAAATTAACTTCTTTCAACATTCATAAAGTCAGAAATCAGAAATTCTTCGTCAACATGAGTTCTTCTGCCTTTGGTTTCCTTGGGGCACTCGATCATCCGATTACCGTAATCACGCTCACCCGCAAACATCAATTACCGCAACACCGCAGTGGCTGGCAGAGAATGAAAATAGCAATAATCGCGAACGATGCGTCAGACACGTGCTCATGAGGAATATTTGCAGATGAACTTCCTGGATGTAATACAACACGTTTTCAAGCTGGGTAATGTCAGCATAGACGGGTCCGAGCCGATTGTGGTGTACAACCCTGAATTTCTTCATAAGCTAGCACGGCTACTTGGAAACACTTCGCGACGCGTGCTCGGTAATACCGTAATTATACAAGCCGCGCGAGCCATAGCAATTCAATATCAAATGCCTGAGAATGTTCCGACGATTACGTGACGTCCGTTACGAGCTGAAATTCTCCCTGGATATGCAATCTGTCGCAGAAGCAAGGTCCTTGCTCATCGGGTTTTTTCCCTTGCAGTGAATTACGTCCAGTGGAACATGGTGGACAAATTTCTGGCGTTCACCACGCAGGAGATGAGGGGGGTCCAATTCAACATGTCCTTCTCGTCGTACCATGTTTCCAACTATATGCCACGGTACTGCTCAATGATTACCGATATTCTCGTAATTAGAGTGAAAATCGATGGGAATGCCTGGCATATTCCTAATAAGGAATATTTGTAGGAGTACAATGATGTAAAGTGAATGTGAGATTCAAATGTGAATTTTATGGAATATATTGCTTGATGATTCAAGTGTCAGAAGTAGAACATATATTGCACATTTTATGTAGTACTATGTTGACTGAGTATTTTGCTTTCTGCAGTATATTTAAGAATTTTCGTGTGATACCTGCATTTTCATTTTATAACACATTAAATTTACTTTGCTCTGACAATCTTGTAAACTTAAAATTTTGTAGATGGAAATTCTGCGTGCTTAATATGCAAATGAAGGACGCAGTATCTTACATGTTTGTTAGGAAACACATCTCAGACAGTGTTATTGACAAGGTACAATCTGTTTAACGTTACAATCAGAAACGAAGTAAAAGTATGTATGCTAGAGATTTATTTTCTTGAGCAACTTCTTTTTTCATACTCTTGAAGGCGAAGGAAATGATCGAGAGAATACGAGAGGAGTTGGAACATCGTATAATACAAGCTCAGTGGATATCGAAAGCTGGAAAGAGGTCTCTCGCGCAAAAACTGAACTCTACTGAAACGCTGATTGGATACCCAGACTGGTACAGAGACTCCCAAGCTGTAACCGAATATTACGAGGGGGTACTGAATTTCAAGTAAATGGAATATTAATAATCCTTTGAATTCGCGTAATCGTGTCATAAACTCTTCACAGCTCGAGATAGGTTCGGATTATTTCGAAAATATACTAAACTGCCAAGAAAACGATTTAATAAGGAACATCAGAATGTTTAAGGACCCTGTCGCGAAAACCCAGTGAGTTTATTTTTATTAATTTAATCACTTTCCAATTATCAACTAAAATAATTTTCTTCACCCTTGATATTATTATTCTATAGATGGTCGGAGTATCCTATAACGGTTAACGCGTTTTATGCCCAGACGATTAATGCCATACGTGAGTATACTTTATATTAAATGAATGTAATATTTACTATTAACAGAGCGAACCTTCGATCAATGTTCGTTTATTTTTTTAGTTATACCAGCGGCTGAACTACAAGATCCTTATTTCACGCCACTTCTACCAGAGTAAGTTTCATTCGAATTATTTTATTCGTTATACCTTTGTACATACACTCACGGTCGAATTCACTCATTAATTCCTCTTCTTTCAGAGCCATTAATTATGGAACCACTGGCTTCGTAATTGGACACGAATTATCGCACAGCTTCGATAACGAAGGTACTATTCTGTTATCTATTTCTATGTTCCAACTTCGATGAGAAAGCTTCAGTAATTATTTTGTAACGCCTTTTACGCGGAATTAAAATTATTTACTTCATTTAGGAATACAGTTTAACACAGAAGGCTACAAAACTGCGTGGGTTTCTGAAGAAGTATTCGACGAATATGAGGAACGAGCAGAATGCTTCGTAGAACAGTACGATAATTATACTCTTGATGTCAAAGACAAACATGGGCATCATGTTAAGGTAAATTTTTTCGTTAACACCTGGAATTTCCTTCTTATATAATTTCAGAGAATTCTGAATTATATAAAAAAACCTGGATTCGCTTGAAGAAAAACCGTTCCCTTTAAATCCGCCATTGGCGCTTCTATAAAATTCTAACATTTTCGAAGTTAAAACTGTTAATGTACAGTTAGCAAAGATTTTGTACGTATCAAACGAAATTGAAATAATCTTCTCCTATTCATTACGTCAAGTATAATACTACTAATGTGTTAATGGTAATCCTATAATCTCTGTTCACGATGCTCGCATTCGAAAATTTGTTTTTAATTTCCTTCAGCTGGATGGCCATTTAACACAGAACGAGAACATAGCAGACTCGGTTGGCATACAAGTAGCTTTTTCAGCTTACCAAAAAGCAGCAAAACAGGCACACCAAGCAAAACTACCTGGCTTGGAGAACGTTCCACACGATCAATTATTTTTCTTGATATTCGCGAATGTAAGTAACATATTCTAAATTGTGAGAGTTGGAGTTCCTTCATCGACTGAATTCTTCAGACAACTGACGATTTGCAATATCCTACAGACATACTTCGATAGATAAAATGTAAATACTTCTAGATATCGCAATTTAACGCTCATAAACTTTGAACAGTCTGTGCCTCTCTCCAATTTTTGATAATTCACATTTAAAGCACTGCAACCACGAAACTGAAAAATTCTCGAAGAGGTTGCCAATTCAGTCGCCATCACCCAGTGCTAACCAGATATCTCAACAAATATTATCCAAAGGCTCCTTAAGTAATTACCATAACTGAATTTCACAGTCCTGGTGCGCGGCAACGAGACCCGAATACGAGAAAGCCATGGCCAACAGCGACGAACACAGTCCTCCTAAGTATCGTATCATAGGCTCTCTCTCGAACATGCCTGGATTCGCTCAGACCTTCAACTGTCCACGAAACAGTCCCATGAATCCACGAAACAAGTGTAATTTGTGGAGCTAATTATGTGCATAATAGATAATTCTATGTAAATTTTTCACGAACACGAATAGATTAGCGTCGACGATAAAATGTACATAAAAGTATAGTACTTATATTACAGGATATGTATAGACACTTTTTACCATTTGTAAGTAATAAAGAATCTTTTGAAGAATTCTTGTGGACTCTTGACACGTTTTAATGGTTTAATAAAATCCAGCATCATTCCCTTTACAGGAAACTACATAGGTCATTAAATAGAGTTTCAAATTCCGAATTATTTGATTAGGTATAAAAGACATTCCTATATGTTCATATGACTAGTATAAAAATACAAAACTTCTGCACACTTAAAGTATTTTTTTTATTTAATATCATGTGGAAGTATTTCTGCTTTGTTTAGAGGATAAATTTGCCTCTCAAGTTTTTCTATGAACTCTGTTATTTCTTTTGTGGTATTAACTGATACTGATTACTGAGAATTATTAGCCAAAGATTTACAGCTTTAAGTGACTCTGAACTATCGATTTGTCTAGAGACTTTCATCACCCATTAAATAAAAGCAAATCATTGTCTAGATTTAGAGTTCCATCTTTTTGGATGGAACTCGACTTAATGCCAATTCAATTCGAAAAACTGTGGTTCAGATTGCGCGCTTGCCTCATAAGCACTCATTGCGTCGAACGCAGCCGAACTTCGATGATCTAATGATGGTTTCAGTTTCTAGAATCTAAGTCACAACCCAAACTATGAGATTCCAAAGAATCCTCCTTACCTTGTACCATCTTCACTCTTATTTCGAAAAATCCTGAAAATCTGAACAATCCTGACAAGTGAGGTGTATTCAAGTTTCAGTTTTAAATTAATGTTTCTACATTCTAAAATTACGAAACTTTTTATCTTAACATATAAAGCAGAAAGTGTTTGTGTGTTTTTCTGTCGCCTAAAAACTTTCGAACTGTAAACTCTGGGGTCTTGAAATGTGCTCTAGTTCATTGTGCCTAGCTAATCCAAATGAATGCGACTATTTTCACGAAAAACAAATAAATAAATTTTTTTATAAAATCAGAATTTAAATTTCGGGCGAAGCCGAGTAGTGAAGCTAGTATACTAATAAGTCTACCCACCCATAATATTACATGATATTTCCTTGCTGTAATATTTTCTTATAGTATTTTCAATTTTATATCGGTCATGGTTTGACTTGTACTGTATGCAAACGTCTTCCAATCTTTCAAATGAATGACATATTTAACTATTCATATTAATAATTTAGTAATTCAAGGTTTGAATGATTCTCCAGCGAATATTGAAATATTGTGACAGCGCTTTATTCAAAGTCGTACGGGGAGGGGGAGGAAATCAAGTATTTTTAAAACAAAATACTCATACAAATTGTATAAAATCGGGGATTTGTACATCGATCTAGCACGTAGACAATCGTATGATATAACGTAACCATAGTACACAATATACATATAACATCAACGCCTATCAACATAAAATAAACTTCACGCTTTCATCAGAGATCATTTGCCCTACACGCTCTCTTCTAATTTTACGCGCTTCTGTCAGTATCTATCATCGACGCGGCTCTCGACACGGTTTCTACAGTTTAAAGATAAAACTCTATGTAGCATGGCTAGTATCACAATTCTGACATTCTGTCTCTCGAACGAAGTACAATGCGGCATCAAACTCTCCACGTAAAACTAACACGTTTGCTCCTAAATCTAATTCTCTTAAGTCTAACTGTATACAATTGCTAAAATGTTTCTTACAGGAACAACTTAAAACTACGATGGAGTAATCGTATATACAACAGAAGTAAGAGGTGTTAAAAAAAAAGAAAAGAAAAACAAAATTTGTCGCCCCTACGTAACGTACAAAGCATGTAACGACTGCTTCGTGAAAACACGTTCGACTGATACGGATCAAACGAGGAAAAGTGTATACTTCCTACGCGATCTACTATAAATTACAAGCGACACTACGTACATGAGTATAATTATTAGCTGCTCGACGAAGGTCATTAATGGTACAAGTCTACACCTAAAATTAATTTTGTACAAGCTTGGGGATGTCCTTATACACTAACTCCTTCCAACAAATGGGTTACAAGTTTACCTAACAGCTACACTAAAATTACGAAAAAAGATTTTCCATATTGCCAATGAAAATGGTGTCTTCCCGTTTGAATTCTCTCACGAAAACCTGATTTGTAACAACATATTCTACAAACGTCATTTCTTATTGTCACGAGCAAAACTACGGGCAACTACTATCTACTTAATTACTGGGAACTCCTTGGAACAAATCAGAGCGTGTCCACCCTGTATTCATTTACGCGAGGTGGGATTATTTATTAATACTCCAATTTCGTGAAAAGGGAAAAGGAAGGTTCATATGACCCCAGAACCTGCTGCCATTTTCGGCTGCTCATTACCATTAATTTTGCTCGTGAGAACTGTAATAAAGCACTATGCGTTGCAGAGACATCGTGACTAATCTTATCGTGAGACCTATTCAAGTGGCATGTATCAGTTTATTTAAGATACAAACAACCAAACGTGTTCTTCGTCACTTATTACAGAGCTGCATTTATTTCACGCAAGTGAAAACTTATTTCTATACATCCCAGGACCTCGGGTTAACACTTAAGAGTCTTACCAACCTTACTTTTCACTACCTCAACAACGTCACCATATCTCTGCAAAACACAGTACGTTAAGTACAATAATGGGGCTAGAAGTTCGTGAAAAAAGGGAAAGTGATGAACAGAAGAATAAATTCTCTCAATACCACCAATTTTTCCACACTTTTCTGTCGCTCAGCCCCCTCACTTTCTCTCACGCGAACTCCAAAAAAGTCTCTGCATCCTTATCCATCGACCTAAAGAAGCATTCAATTCTTTGGTCGGAAACGGGACATGTAAAAGTCACAGTCCGAACAGTAGATGGCGGGCTCAGTCACCTGCTTCTTCCGGCAAAGATGGCAGGGAGCGGTTCTTGCTGCACCCCCGACAGCAGGCTTCTGCAAGGACGGCGTGGATTGGGCCACAGTCGTGTTACCTTTCGCAGCAGTCACGAAATGCATCTGTTTGCTCTGCTTCGAAACTGGTGGATGCTGGTACGTCGGGTACTTCATGTTCGACTGTATCTGACCGTTCTGCAGCGCGTTCGGGTACGTCTGATTGGGCGCCAGAATGTTCTGCTGGTCTGGCTTTTGCGGTGGCCTCTGATAGTTCTCATGCCTCTGCTGATAATTCTGCACGCCCTGCTGTTGCTGATAGGTGGCAGGTGGATTGGGCGGCGGTTGATATTGTGGCAACGGTTGACTCATCCTGTTTTGCTGAGGAACAGACTGATAGGGATACGTCTGATATGAACTGTGGGTGTATTGGTTCTGGTAGGGGCTGGGAGACTGAGTTGGCTGATAGGCGAACTGCTGCTGAGAATGTTGTACGGTTATGGGGCTCGCGTTGTGATTCGTGATCCTCTGGTTCGCGGTCGGCTGCTGTTGCTGTTGCTGCTGCTGAGACATTTGCTTGTTCATCTGATTGTGCTGTTGCTCCAACTGGTAGTACGTCTGATAGGTGTTCTTCTGACACATGGGTTTCTGCTGTTGCACGTTGTTTTGAACGTACTGCCCGTGCATTTGGGCGGGATAGGGGCTGGCTGGTTTCTGGGTCTGAGAAATTGGGATGCTTTGATTCCTTGGGTGAGAAGTCTGTGTTTGAGGGTACGTCGACGGGGCTTGCAGGTAAGGCATGTATCCGTTCTGGGAATACCTTATTTGCTGCTGCAGCTGAGGAGAGTACGAGGTGGGTGGTTTGGAAACGTTGGGTAGACCCGTGTATGTTTCTCTAACAACATCCTGTCCTTCGTTGCCGTACGAGCTGCACAGTTTCTTGTCGGATATTGACCCTACTGACTCGTTCGAGTTCTGTCTTCCAAATGTAGGCTTGATGGTATCTGGGATCGGTATTGGATTCACGCTCCTCAGCTGATCTTGGTAAGGAGTCGCAGGAATGCTGTCAGCCTCGCTCTTTAGTGGAAGAGTCTGCTGTTGGAACTTGGTACCAGTGCAGGTTTCTCGGTTCAGTTCTACCTCCTGGAGACTTCTGATTTCTCGTAAAACTTGAGCAGTCTCTGGCTTATTCATCGCGGAACGTAGAACCCTCTCGAGGATGGGGTTGGGTATGTAAGAATCCTTCTCGTCGTCCTCTGCAGTGGCCACGAGAACCACTTGATCGCAAAACGACACGCTCTTCTTCTTCCCTATTCGTCGTTTCACCTTCCTTGGCGCGATGTCCTCCTCGCTGGGCAGGATTGTCGTGTTCTGAATGGTGTTCTGCATAGCGACCTCGCTGATGTCGTCCTCGGGGTAGTCGATCGGCAGGCCGTTCTCGTGTGGCAGTGTCAAGGACATCGACATAATCACGGTGTTCAATGCACTCTGCTGAATATTGGCGGGTTTGTTGGGCGCTATCGTCGATATGAACGTGTTCTGACTGGAGCTAGACTCGAAGCTCGAATTCAATACTGCTTGGCCTGGCGGTGTTTCAGGTTTGGAGAAGGTGGCCACATTTTCCGACGAAAGCTTCAGCGGTCTTGATTCCTCCAGTTGCTGAACATCTTGAGGTGTATCCAACAACGGGCAAGGCGAAACACTTTGCTTGGTGGGAGGCTTCTGATCGACTTCTGTCTTCGCGACAGGTTGCAGTTTAATCTGCTCGAATCTGGCAGCCATGTCCTTCACGGAAGAAACCACTCGAGGACAATCAGGAACGTCGCGACTGGCTTGATCGTAGCCCTGTCCAAGGCTGTTCATCATCAAGTCGCTAGTCCTTCTTGCAATCGTTGGACCTGCCATCGTTGGAGCTGACCTGACTTTAGGGATATCCTGATCCAAAGGACACTGCTTCTTCATCCTCCTCTCTGCCTGCTTAGCTTGCAACTCGCGGAGCCACGTTTCGCTGGAGGTCTTCTCTTCATCCTCCTGCTCTTCGGGTCTCGTCTCCTCTCTGGCCTTGGAAGCCAAGATCTCATCTCTTTTAATCTGCAACTGTGCCAATAGACTGCTGATTTGTTGATTGTCCAACTGTTGCTGGCGTTGTTGCGCAGAGACTAATGTTTGCTGGTGTTGATATTGCTGCTGCTGATACTGTTGCTGCTGGTACTGCTGTTGCTGATACTGTTGTTGCTGATATTGCTGTTGGTACTGCTGCTGTTGACTTTCCACGCTGTGATTCGAATTCTCATCGATAGGCGGTGGTGGGGGTGGAAAGTCCTCGCTAGCCTGCCTCGAATGGGACACAGAATGGATAGAAGGATACGGCGGAGGGGGGAACTCCTCGCTGGGTTGCCTGGAGTGAGACACATTCCCGTTTTCGGGGTAAGGTGGTAGCAAGTCCGCTTGATTCGACTGCTTCACAGGGCTCTGCTCGTTGTGCACGTCCGCCCGAGTAACTACGAACGTGGGTTCGTACAAGATTCCATTAGCGTACTGCACCACGTCGTCCTGAATTCGAGGTTTGTTGTTGTAGTTCGATTGGCACGACGCAGGTACGGTAGCGGAGGTTTGCTCAATGCTGTAGGTGGGCAAGAACGGGAGGGAATGCGACTCTGACGAATAGTCAGGGTAACTCGCATTCCTGTTCCCTGTACCAGACGTGTTTCCCGCGTTTACGTGGTTCCAGTAGGCTCCATTTTGCTCCTGGGCAGAGTTAGACGCGCACTGCCCCTCTGACGACGTGTACACCGATTTCTCGGACTGCTGCTCGTTGTGCACTTCACCCGAACACTTAGACTTGCTAAGCTGAGAAGTGGTTCTGAGCGGAGGGGGTGGGGGCACCTTCGCCACGTGTAACACTTTGCCTGCGCTGCCGTGGAAGCTCTTCCTCATCAGACGACTCCTCTCCAGATTCGGATTGCTCGTACTGCCAGGGCTGCCGTTGTTGTTCCCAGTAAATTCCAAGTGTCCCTCTGACAGGTAACCGCTCAGAGACTGGCACACCTCGTTGCCCTTCAGACCAACGCTAGAATCATCCACCGACTGTTTCGGCAAAGTGCTCGAGGATCCCTCGACGCTCACGTTCGCCTGGCCATTCTGCCCCTCCCGCAGGTCAGGCATGCTTCTGTTCTTCCTCTTGATCAGCCCTCCCATTAACAACTTCCTACGAATCTTGTGCTGTTTCTTGCCCTGCTTCTGCTCGCTGTTGGAGCTGCTTGATTGGGAGTTCCGTACGTTACTGATAACAGTGTCGATGATCTCCTTTGGCTTCTCGACTTTTACCCCCTTGGGGGAAGGCGAAGATCGAGACGGGGCTATGGAGAAGTCTTTTGAGATATTCTTGTTCCTTTCCTCGCTTCGAGCCCGTTTCTTATCCTTCTTGTCGTCGTCGCAGCGTTTCGCGCGGCTGAACAGACCTGTCCTTTGAATCGGTCGATCGTACAACATGTACTCCTCATCCTCAATCACGTTCACGGCTGTGGCCTTGCTTCGTAGAGTCTTCTTCTTCGGCAGGGTAGCGTAGATCTCGATGCTCTTCGTGACAGGTTTGTCGATAGTCGTGGCTGGTGTATTTACTAGAAGTTCTCGGCTGTTCTGCCTGGAATGGTTGCCTTTGTCTCTTGAACTCTGTCGAGAGTGTTGGCCTGATTTACTGTTCTCTCGTGAATGCCTGACTTCGGGGGCGCCTTCTGCAATTGCAAACGAATTCATAGATCCACGTTCGTTAGGCAATTTAATGATGATTAATATTTTACAGCTCATGCTGAGAATTCTTATACTCTTGTAATAACTAAATTTCTGCTAACTTCTGAGCAATGCTACTGTCATTGCTAATGGTATAAAATGTTAAAGGCATATTGAACTTTTTTTTATAATTTGTGACGATAGACATTTGAATGAATATGAGTGCACAGGGAACCCAGGGCAACCATGTGATTGTTAACGTGTGAATACTCTCTTTTTTAATTGTTTACAAGTAACTGACCTTCTGTTTCGCCGTTAGCTGTCGCTTGTTCCTGCAGCATCCTTCTATGTAAGCTCCTCGTCCTCATAACGCAGGTGTTATGCTTCATCCTCGCTATCGTGATCGTATGAGGATTGTTATAAGGCGCATCCATAGCAGCTCTAGCTTTGCTGCTAGCTGCACTGCACAAAGCTACCGCGGTACTAAGATCGCCTGCATCTTCCGCTGCTCGAGATTTATCCAACAACGCGTCCGTCTCCTTGCAGAGACGCTCACAGTCGTCGCCAGATGAAGCTTGATAGCCTTCCGGGATCTGGGCAAGCTGCAAATTACGCAGTTCCACGTTTTAATACTTTTAATTAGCGTATTGTACTAAATTGATTCTGTATCTACGACAGTTTTAAAACTTGAGTAAGAATTCTTTAACCTGTATGTACATAGGATAACTATGCTAAGGGATAATTCTATTTTGACGTGTGACTGCATAATGTAGGACGTTCTAAAATAGAACGACCGAGAAATTATACATTAAAATTGTACAAAACTAATACCTGTAGGTTGTGCTTCAGACCCTGCTGAAGTGGAAGACTATCCGTGGATGACAAAGAATATGAGTCGTACCCAGCATCATAATGGCCACTACTGCTACTAGAGAGCTCTCCAGACTTGCCGGTAGGGCTCTTGGGTACTCCTGAATTCCTCTGCATTTTGTTTACGATATACAAATACGGATTGTCCATCGTCGTCGACGAACTCGAGGAGGCGCTGTTCCGATCGCCAGACCAGTTTCCAGAATCGCGTCTCCGTGGCACATTCAAATGATCAGGGATACTAATACAATCCTGAGGTGTCGACCCTGCGCTAAGGCTACGCGTCAATTGCATTTGTTGCTTCTTTTGTTGATGCATCACGTTCTCCACCGCACGACGACTGATGTACTTTGACTCTGTCTCACCGTCCACTACATCCACACCCTTTGATAACAAAAAAGAACGATGCCTATAGTAGAGATTTTCATTTTGAAACTCTAACAGTCAGAGCAAAGTTTCGAGACTACTACATAAGTACTTCTGAATAATTTTAGAAAATAAACCATGTATCAGTGAGGAAATAAATACTGTATATTCGATAGAGTAATGTGTTTCCTGAGTATCTATGAAGCTTGTGAACTATTCCATACTCTATTTGAATTTGCACCACTCTGATATTCATATTCTGGTAATTTTTTAGTAACACTTACTTGATTGCCAAAGATATTGTTCTGGATATCGGTGAGATTCTGATAATCGCTGTAGATCCTGCGCTGCGTATAAGGATGAGGAGGACTATCGGGGTTTGGCGTAATGGCACGTCTGGCAGTGCTGTTGATCGATGGTTTCTCCGGGCTCGGCGTGATCGATCGACGAACATTATTCTTCGGGGGTGTCTTCAGGCCATTTCCGTTTGGAAAAGGCGTCACTGTCTTCGGTGCATTCTCCGTGTTAACCGGAGTTCCACCAGGGGTTGCATACAGCAGAAGCAGTGGTTGGTATCGACCTCTTCTGCATTTCTCCACGACTTGTTCCCACCGTGGACCGATTTCTTTGACGGTGGCGTCGTCGAAATAAATCCAGACCTACCACAATTAACACGTGTCATATTAAAATAGGGAAAATAAACGTGTCTATAAAATCTTACAAAACATTCGCATTCAAAACAATGTGATATTATTTTCATAAGGATCAAATAGCAAAATAGTTCAAACAAAATTCAATTCAAAATTCTTTATTAAGGGGGATGCCCCATTGAAAAACAATTTCCTTAGAGTCTTTTGGTGCATTTTCATAATGTTTGAAATCTCAAGCTATAGTAATATATTTTCCAAGCTATTGTAATATATTTCAAGGAAAACGTTCGCATTTTTTATTTCAGAGCACACGTTGGAAGCTTACACGACCGCTCGTTTAAAATTTTCTTTTGAAAAGCTTAACGATATCGCATGCTATGGCTACATAACTCAAAACTTTTTCAATATAAAAGTATGAAATATTTGTTAAATATATGTATTTTCACATGGTCATAAACATTTTTCGCAGAAAATTACATTTTATTATACAAAAATGCCTTGAAAGTTGCCTTTTTCAACCGTCAAAGTAGTTCCCCCTTTAATTATTGGGCATGTAAGAATTATTGAAAGTTGATTCTAACCAAACATTAAAGTTACATTATTATTTTAAATAAACACCTTGAAATATTATTAGCGAAATTTTCGGACCTGATATTTAATAGATAATGTAAACTAATCTGGTATATTCATTGGAGCTACAGTGGAGCCTCGATAATCCAGGATTACTGAGATCCAAACCGGTTCAAATTATAAGGAACTCGGATTAACCGAAACACAGACAAACCTCAACTCTGTCGATGTCTGAAGAGAACCTGACACCTCAAAACATAAAACTCTATTTTCGAAGAAAAGACGCTGACACCAACTTCTTTGAAATACGACATCCAATTAAGCAGATTTTGGATTAAGCAAAACTTGGTTTATCGGGACTCTGATTATTACAGTACCACTGTAATCAGAAGCATGAACATGATTGCAGCGAGCTTACCTTTAGTTTAGTGTGGAAGAAGAAGGTGGAATAGTGCTTCCCGTAATACGTGACAACTCCTACGAGATTGTGCACGGTCGAAGCACCCCATCGAGAGTCCACAACGCTGTGGAAAACGTCACTCAATCGGAGGGACGTTCCCACGGTCGCGAAAACGTCCATGATATGTTCCAGCGATGGCCGTTCGCTGTCCCATACAACCCCGACGGAAACGATTTCCGGTCTGTTCATCAGCGTTCTACAGATTTGGATTTTGGCCCCACAGGAACTCTGAAAAACGAGAGAAATCGTTTTCAACGCAACCCATGTATACAATTATAGCAGAAATTCTGCTGTGATGTTTCAATTTCAAAACTATAATGGAAATTCTAGATTTTTTATCAAGGACTGTGTGATCAAATAGATTCAAAGGAAGCTATGAATTTCATGACAAGTAGAAAACAATTTCCATTGAATCTGCAGTTCTGAATTTACAATTCAGTTCACAATTCAATGCTTCTATATCAATATCAATATTAAAGGATCACCATTTCACAACAATTTAACGGAGCACTTCGCTATATTTTTAACCACGCGTATCTCTCGTTGTATTTAATACAATTCTTGAAAATCCAATGCAAGCTTCATTACGCTATATTACGTCATAACGATCATCGAATGCAGGCGTTAATTATTTGCAACATTAACGCTGGAATGTTCATAGCGTTCCCGTTGCACCGATTTCGAATGCGATTCGCAGCATCCACCGACAACTGTATACCCCGTGGCATTCGATGATAGTTGCCGTTCCACTTCAAAGAGAAAGTATACGCCGGCGAGATATTATTTCCAAGAAAGGCCACAGGAGAGTGTGTACCTGATCTTGCCAACCGAATGAATCGAGTTTGATTCACCGGAACTATCGGTTGGATTGCAAAGTGGTGAGTCGCACGCGATGTAGAAATCGTGGCCACAGGTATGTTCAGCCAGGGAGAGATTTTCTTATTCGTAAAAATTATGGTTACTCACTGGACAGTCCCTGATGTCGCCCATGCCACCAGCTTTTCGCAGAAGCTGACCGAACAGGTCTGGACTGTTTCGCGAATTCGGTGGAGTCTGCCTTGCCTGGGACGTTAACGCTGATGCTGACACATAGTGAACCATCTGTAAATGAAATAGAGACCGTGAAACGCATGATTTAATGTTTGAATGGGAAGTATGTCGAGATTACAGTAAACTGAGAGAGAAATCCTTCTGGTGATTCGAGTTTTAGAGTTATGTTTCGGTGTATGAAATCTTATTGCTGTTTGGCATAAGTGCAATTTGAAATACAGCGATTCCTTACTCAAGCGTACGCTTCAAGCGTGGAATAAACTATGTGTTTTTTGGTGTTTCGTTTCAAAGAAAAATGGTACCATAAATAATTGAAGTATATGCAGTTGCATAATAATGTAATGCTGTTTGACTCCCAAAAAGGGGAATAGGTGGCCATATTTTAAATCCTAGAAACATTGAATCAATTACATTCAAGCTTCAAAAATTTGCCACAATTCTATACCGTTCAATTATTACCACCATCTTTATTTTATTCTATTAGGTTGGTGCATATCGAATTGCCCATCATAGATTCCGTCAAAGATTATGCTGGGGAGACAACAACAATTGCTACCGCTGGCTTTCGACTCGAGAAATGTCACAGAAATTCAAAAAATGAAGTAGATTAAAAAGCAAAAAATATTTTCATTCAACTTCTCTACGCGAAATTATCATTTCTTGTGAAGCAACCTAATAATTATCAGTGCTTCACAACCCGATTCAATTTTTCTAGCGTTTAACCCGCGATCAGTACATTCGTCATTAAAGAGAAAAAACGTCGCTCTTTTGTTGTCGAACGTTTCGATACTAAACTCTCCCTTTTGTAGAGGGGGTCTGTTCCTTCGAGCTGGAGCAGCAGACAGCGGGAGACGGTAAAAGCGATCGGCCATGACCGATACGAGATTGCAACGAGTTTCACGTTTTTACAAGCGGCCGACAACAGCCGATACGACTGCACGAACAGAGTGCAACTCCACCCACGTGAGCTGGCTGCGTTCTGCCCTCGATTATGTGCACGTTGTACCATGAACACATTGCAAAGGGCACTGCTTTTGTTCTTAGAAAACCTCTAATTTCCCAGATAATACTGTTTCAAATTGGGAAATCAGTTTTGTACCGAGTTTCACTTGCTCACTTTAATTTGACGTAAATTTCATTTACTAAATGTAGAATTAGTTTAATCTCTTCAGTTTTCAAACTCTGTAATCGAAATGATCAAACAAAACAGAAATCACGGGGAATTGAATTCTACGAAAGTGTAACATTTCATTCGTTGCGTGTTTTAGATGTTCACTGCGGATCATTTTTGAATTTCTGAAATATTGATTGATCTTTCAAAACATTGTAGAGACTTTGCAGACTTTTCGTGAAATATATAGTAAAAGTTTTAAAAGTGGGCGATAAGGAACAACAAAAAACGTGACAATAGAGTCGTTGCATCTTCACAGTTGAATTAAATAAATTGAGAAACATAGAATTTAATTCACAGAATCGTCTAATGAAAGAGAAAACCTGTATAGTGCAAAGCAAACTTGCCCAAGTCGTATCGGACGCGAAGTTCTCGGAGAATTATATAACTTTATTGCAGAAAAAGTGTAATTACTGAACACAGTACAGGGGAAATGTGGGTTTCGTTATTGCGTTTGTTTGGGGCTCGTGGCTGTACTTTCTTACCTAAAGTTCGTGAAAAGTAATTTCACGGTGCTAACTAGAAATTTAATTAGCCCTTTCGTACGTCGTAAAATATACACGAATGCAGTTTTACGATAAAAACTTTCATTACGCACTTTTTACAACCATTCTTCGTGTTTCTTAATAAGTACTTCGAATAATCAAACTGATTACCTATCAGTCGAAAACTGCTTTCTTAATTGAAAACAGATTTAAATGAAATTTACAAATTATATAACATATTTCGAGGGTGAAAATTGGATATAGTTTTAATTTTTGGCTATAGGATGACTTAAAAATATTACTGAGAAGATATACATAAACTGTATCAGTAAATCAAAGAACTTGGAGATACCTGAGATCGAAAAATGGTGATCATTTACATGTACTTCTCATACTCTGTGATACGTTATTCAATCCAAATACAGATAGGGTAGACGCACCGTTTGTGGCCACTGTACTGTTTTTGGCCATGTGCATAATTATCGCGGTTTTCTTAGCCTGACATTGCTTACAGCCACAATTATGTGTAGAATTTCACACCGTAAATATTTTGTTTAGTATACCGCCAGAAATATATGTTTATAGTTGTTGCTTACGCTATTTATTAAAATTTATAAATTTTAGAGAATGTAGAAGCATTTGTAGATTACGATTTGGTGGGTTTTGTGGTAATGGGATTTTGCAAAACTCCTGATAAATTTCTTTACTGATCTTATTCGTAATTTAACTTTCCTTTAAAGAAATTTAAAAAATCAATGAAACATCTGTGATAACTTCTTGAATTTGAAGATGGAAGAAGATATGCTTTAAAGTCAAGTCAGTCAAACAGGGATTTATGACAAATAATGTTCATATATATCACTTCTTTTTTCTGCTGCATCTAATGTTTTACTCCCAAGTGCGACATTTCTAATTAGAAAATGATATAAACGAAGGTGAAAAATATCGACAGTTTCACTTTTCTCGTTGACAGAGGCGGAAATGATCAGTCTCCAAGAAAACTGTTCTCCAGGAGAGCGATAAAGTTATTCGAGCGTGCAATGAAGTGATTAAATCTGACGACACCGTGATTACCATACCGCGATGTAGAAAATATCCTGCTTTCACGCCAATTCAAAGCGTCACGAGAATAAGTAACAAGCAATGGAAACGATTATGATATACCTAGCTTCGTTGAACTAATCCTCCTTTAGTCGTAAATGAAAGCTGAGAGCTAACCACTTCAGACCAAAGGAATCTTTCTTCAGATGACTCAGAACCGCGAGAGACGATTTCAACCACTAAAACAATAATTTTTGTTCACAGATTTGCCTCCGTAATCGAATTTTGTGGCTTTTTCTTGGGTACCTGACTCTCCCAGTTTCGTAAAAGCTGATATAGCTGAGCTATGGTCTATCTGGTTTCGCTTAATTTCTTCCAATAACGTAAAGTGCACGATTATGCAGCACGTAACTGTTCGTTTAATCCACAGTTACATTACAATTAAATTTTTCCAGAGACCATTAAAGCAACGAACCTCAAAACCTCCTGAAAATTAAATCTCTCTTTCCTGAAGCAACACTGCACTATCTACGAAATAAATTCTACTTCATCGTCATTTAAACATTACGAACAATTAAATATCAATTCCTGCGTAAAATTATAATTCAATCTTTTTCGGTCAAAAGAATAGTTACAATTTCAAGATTCAAACACAAAAGAAATTACCTTCGGCCAGCCACGGTCCTCCCAATTGCTTCAAGAGATGATTGCTAATTCCCAGCCCGTTCCGTCAATCCCTCGTTTATACCCTGCGTTTATTACGCGAAATAAACGTATTTCCCTCGATACGATTTCCAAGATCCCACCCCTTAGTGGCGACCGATGAACCATCAAATCTCGATCAGTTAATCCGTTTACACGGCAGCCACTTGGTCATTCAGTATCTTAGCGCACTTGGCTTCTTAGCTAAGTCGCTTAAACCGCTTAAACCCACCAAGAGGCCAAACTCTCCCTTATCTCCTCGATTCCCCAACGACAGAACCCTGGCTCACCCTCCAACGCATCGATTTCAAGGTTTCTACGAGCAAACAATGGAGACCGAGAGCCGGGCGACCTACCCAAAGAACGCTGCCTCTGGACCGTTTTTCCAGTCCTACCTGCCGAGGTTAACGTGGGAAAGAGGGAAACTGCGGCTGGCGAAGGAAAATCGTGTCGACAGATGCTTCCACGAATGCAAAGAGAGGTCTCGAGAAACTATTCGCTGCTCTATCCTTGAAGCGTAATGGATGGTTTCGCAAGAACCATTTTCTGTTCGACAACCGCGCTATCAACGCGGACATTCTTATTATATGGCTGTGCATATGAGAATTGCAGAGGTGTGATATAATGAAATATTTAAATAGTGTGGAATATCTGTTACATATTGCATTACAATTGCATACCCCTTGACAGGTGGGAAAACGGGGTTATTTTTATGATTTTTTTTTCATATTTATTAGGAAACGTTATATTTGAAAATGAAGATATACACCTTGTTGTGTATGAATTAAGCTGTATTCTCTTCAAAAAGGAATTTGATATCTTAAGAGATGGTGTTATAGCAGTTCCTTCTCCCAAATCCTCTTCGCAGTTACAGCATTTGCGATACCGTAAATATCTCGGAGATTAGTGGACCGATTTCAATAAACTAAAATTTGGCACGAATATTCTTAACACCATAATCTGATGCTTTCCGAGACCATTTTCCGATTAGTGTCTAGTTTTGTTTTTTATTAACCAAAGTAGATGAAAACTTGGGTCGAAAATCACATGCTTGATTTGGGGTAGCTGGCATTTTTCAAGAAATTAATTCTAAGAATATTCGTGCACAACTTTGTTCAGATCGGTCCAGTAATCTCTGAAATATTGTTGCAGTTTAATTTATATACAACAAGGTGTACATCTTGATTTTTAAATGTCACGTTTCTTTATATGAAAAAAATTACCTTATTTTCCGACCTGTCAAGGGTATGTAACCCCCTATAAATTTTTAGGTAAATTATATTTCTCCTTTTAAAAGAAACAAGAATAGGATTAAAGATCAATTTGTATATGCCGAAAAAATTTACAATAATAGAGAAAACTATATGCAAGGTCTTCTTCTGTCAGATTTCAATCTCTTCAAAATCATAATTTTTCCAATCATGTATCTTTTGAACACACCAAGCGTACCCTATAATAATTACATAAAATCTATTGATATTATACTGAGGTCATCGTATTCACTATATTTGGAGAGGTATAAGCAAACAGGAGAGAAAGAACAAATTATAATAGTTCACAGTTAGCTCCAGAAATGCAATAATCGTGGAGGATAAACGCACCAATAAATGAGCACTAAAGGGTAATGAATGAACACTATTATAAAATTATGATTGCAGCGCGGTTGATTCCACGTGCTACAAAAATTCTTTGGATATGAATTAAGAAATTAAAATAAGTCTCTAGTTAATTACTTGCTTATTTTAATAACTTATTTTATTCAGTGTAATAAAAAAAAATTCATTCACTGGTACGTGTTCATTTACTGATACATCCACCCTATATCGTTTTAAGTCTTTTGCAACTGTCGATTGCTATTCCGTTTAAGAAGGATGACGTCGTTTGCACCAACCTGTGTAAAAGGCAGAGGTTCCGAAGTGGCACCGCAAGCTCCGCAAACACTTTGCTCGACGAGCGTCATGGCGAACTTCTGATGAGGCACACAGTGTCTCGCACTGCACATATCCTCGGCTTCCCCGCTGGCGATGTGCAGATGTATACGCAGTAGAATGTTTTCCTGTAATCAGATTCCGTTAATGTGACTTCTCTCGTTAGTATCCTCGATGATACGCCAGTAAAAATAGACTAGCCACGAGTAATCGTTCATCGATTACAGTAATTCGAAAAAGTAGGTTCGAGGATACGCAGTTTTTGCAACTCCCTCGAGTCCCTCAATCTTTCTCATTTTTTCTTGCAAGAGTATCGCAAATTATACAGTTCTATACTTTGTTCGTTTAATTCAAACGACGGAGTGTGGATTAACGCTGCTATACTTGGGGGTTGCCGGTTTGTTTCGAAGCTGAATATAGTCTGCGTCAATATTGAATATTCGAAGCCCGGGCAGACTAAATCGAGGTAGATTACGAGTTTATTACGATATCTGGGTAAGAAACTTTCTTCCAAGTATATCGGATTCGTCACGCTCAAGTGGGGAAAAGGAAATTGATAGTGCCGAAGTTTTTACGTGCGAATGGTACTAAAGTGTTCGTATGGGACAAGTTTCCTTCAGAGAATGAAACAAACTATTTGTTTCTTGCTAGAGAAATGAAACAAAAATTTAATACAATGGACCAGAAAAAGGCCTCCTTTAGACGCATCAGTTAATACAATTTAGCCGCTTTAACTGCTCCCAAATCTTTCCAAAATATTCTTTATTAGACTAGAAGATCCCAATAAAATCTTCCACTAAATTAATAATTCTCTGTCAAATTACAAGCGCATATTACCGAGTTTCAATCTCCTACCCTAATTTAATGCAAACTCCATTTACTAAATTTATTTTCAACCCTTGTATATTTAGTTCTCAACTTCTAATCTTCTCTAATCTAACATACCTACATAAATCTAGACAAACGAATGCAATGAAATTCACGCGAAACAGAATTCAATATAAACTATTTAAAACACTGCCCCGCGAATTGATCATATCATTTTTGACAAAGAAATATTCAAACATTTCAAAGCATGAGCTATGAGAAAACAGACGTTCTTTCCTTAAACTTAAATGCAATAAAATAATCCCGACAGTTCTCCTATCGCGAACGGGATACAAATTACTAACGTTCCGCCGAGGTAATAAGGAAACTGACCACTCGATTTTACCAGTGAACATCGATGGATCCAGATTTCTGCTCCGAAGGAATTATTAGCTATTACACGCGTCGGCCTAAGTGCTGGCATAAATCTTTCTCTTTCGACATTCGGCCGGCGATTTCCTCCGCGACGCGGAGGCGATTTTCCAAGCGGTTTGCGATCCTGAATGTACATACTCCGTCGGTCGAACCAGTTCTCTCTGCTATAGATGCTAACTGTCGTGGATTGCAGTAACGATACCGGTAAGCGAGTCTAAGCAAATACATACACCGGCGGGAGTCCACTTTCTCGTTTACACTGGAGTCACGTTTACCCCGCAAGTTCGTCGACGCATGGACGCGTGCTCCCGTGTGTTTGTGTCTGTGTCGACATCGGTCCGATGAATAAAATGAATGTAACGTTACGAACGCAGTCGCGGTGCGTGAGTATTATAAATGTAAGGACGCCGGTAATCGCGCCCGCCCCGTTATCCCGAGCTTCCCCGAACGGCCGGAGCACGCTGCTCGAGTTACGCCTTTCGCAATTAGCAGAAATTAAGCGCTTTGTTTGCTCGCGCTGTTGTTACGCTGATTTAGGATCACTGTCCGTGAAACTTCGTCGAACCACTGATTTCTTGCTCCTTGGCCGAGCATGAATAACATCGATGAAGTGGAATATTAATTTCCTGTACAATAGTCGACGAGAAGTAGCAGTAACTTCCTATACAACATTTCATTATATGTAATATTAATTTTGTACATAATGGTTGACGAGATGTAATATTAATTTTGTGCATAATGGTTGACCAGATGTAATATTAATTTTGTGCATAACGGTTGACGAGATGTAATATTAATGTTGGATATGCACAAATAATTGATGAGTTGTAATATTAGTTTCCTATTTAACAGTTGGCCAAGAGTAATACGAATCCCCTATACAATAATGTTGTACGTAAATCAAATGTGTACATTAACAGAAGAAAATATTTTAATGCCGATTACTAATGATTCCAAGCCACACCCTTTTAATCAATAACATGTTATGCATGGTCCACCGTAAGGACCCAATAATGAGGACATAGTGCGGTCCTGCGTAAAATCGACAAATTAATGCTCGGCATGAAGTATCAGGTCGTTTGCAACACTGATACGCTACACGCCAAACTTAAGGGGTCATTTCTGTAATCACGCCTCAAAATTCGGGACAATCATTCAGGTTTTTTTCTCAGGGAATACAATGAATAACAATGTCAAACTTTTGTTCATTTATTAAGCTACTTATAATGTATTCGAAACAATTTTTTAAATACCCTTTCAATTGTGTTCTTTCAATGTTATCTGGAGATAAAAATCGCGACTTTGAAAAGAAATACCTCTCTGGCGGGAGTGATTTCAGCTCACAAACTCATTTGAAACAAAAAAACCAAACTGATTGTTAAGCATTATGAGTACCACTATCGCAGGTGCCAGAATTAGCCACGTAAGTCAAAATTTAACCAAATTCCGCGCATTCAAACTTCGCGTCTTGAAATTTTCTATTTTTACTTGAAGTTTGAATGCGCGGAATTTTGTTACATTTTGACTTACGTGACTAATTCTGGCACCTGCAATAGCGGTACTCATAATGATTATAAATCAGTTTGGTGTTTTGTTTCAGATGAGACCGTGAGCTGAAATCACTCCCGCCAGAGAGGTATTTCTTTTCAAAGTCGCGATTTTTATCTCCAGATAACATTGAAGAAACACAATTGAAAGTGTATTTAAAAAATTGTTTCGAATACGTTATAAGTAGCTTAATAAATGACAAAAAGTTTGACATTGTTATTCATTGTATTCACTGAGAAAAAAACCTGAATGTTGTCCCGAATGTTGAGGCGTGATTACAGGAATGACCCCTTAAATTAATACATAACCATTAGTTAGCACATTAGCGTTACAACTCTAGTGCTTCACGAATTACGGTTCAACCAAGATAAATAATAATCCCCACCAATGTGTTCTATATCCAAGCCTAACGATTAAAGTATAAAACAATCCAGCAGATTCGCAAAAACCTCTTCCTTCAAACTCCACAGGATTTTCTCGTAACTGCTATATCTTCGAGGCTGCGCAATCAATATATTCATCCTGCCATTATATTTCCCAATCACTGCCCCTAACTATGCATGAAACGAATCGGGACAAGCACTTTCAATGCTTCCTTTGCGAAAGTAATTCACGATCCGCCGCGTCTGCATCAGTGCAGTGTCCCGATTTGTCTAAAAGGCCCTGCAGGCATTCCAGCTCGCAGTAGAATTGCCGAGCGTTGGCCAGACCAAAACTCGTTTCGCCTAGATTCGCGGATTGCGCGTCGATACCTACACGTAGGCTAGTCGATCGTACATAATAGGCCAAAGGGAACGAGGTAAATTGGCACTTACGAAACATTCCGCCGCATCGTCCATGAATCCGAGCTGGAACCTTTGCTGATCGAGAAAACTCTCGGCCAGAGCGCGTCGCAGAGTATCTGGCGGCAATGCGCTCTCTTGCGAAAACTGCAGCTGTGAGAATAGGTCCTGAAACACACAAGGTGACGAAGATTTAGTGCCAGAAACCTGCCGCGAAAAAGAAGGTCAACGATTTGCTCAACTCGAGAATTAATAAAATAATTCATTTTGACAGGCATGAACAATTATGTTCGCGATTGCTCGTAGCAGTATCTTGCTCCAACCTTGCGCGAGTATAATTTATTTCGAGGATTTTGAGGTAGTGGTGTTTGACGGAAAATAATTTTCTTTGAAACGTGCATCCTATTTTTAAATGCACGATTTGTATTTCTGACACAAATGTTTATCAATCGATATAATATAAGTTTGTATGAATTATTATTGAGATAGTATTTTATAAAAATCTTCAGTACTTACATGAAGGTTTATAATAACGGGTGTTTGAAACATTGTAATTAAAATTTTCTACCTCAAGGTTTATAGAATTTTCTGTGCTTATTGTGCCTATCCAAACAGATATACAAAATATGAAAATTGTATTGAATTACTATATGCGAAAAATGTCTTTCTGACAAAAAATTGATTATAAATACAGTGGGGTTCGTCAAAGAAATAAATTTTCTGCTTTTTAGTGGACGCTTAAAATTCTATTTTTCTGAAGACGCATTATTCATGAATGCTACAACGTATTTCCATATTAAAGAGCTTCGTTTTGGCGTAAAATAGTCCTTCGTTTCTTTACCTTTCCCCATGATTTATATAAAACTACCTTTACTACTCGGCTTCGCTCAAAATTTAGATTCTGATTTTATAAAAAAAATTTAATTTTTTTGTGTGAAAATGGTCACATTCATCTGGATTAGTCAGGCATAATGAGCTGAGGCAGAGTTTATCGTTCGAAAGGTTTTAGGCGACAGACAAACACACAAACATATAGAAAACTTCTGCTTTATATATTAAGATTAAACGATACGTGTACACTTTATTGTAATTTGGGAAATGAAGCTTTAAAATTTCTTAAAGTAAAATCCTAACAAACAAAGAACAAACAGCACTACGAGTTACTGCCGCTTGACAAATACCTTCATTGATTCTAAAACATCACTCCACAATATAACAGAAAACTAACATAACTAGTCCAGCCCTAACTTCACGTTCTTCCTCTCAAGTATAAAACCTCATCAACACAAAAAAGAGAAGCTAAAGTAATATTCCCACTCTACGTGGGAATTATTTTCAGCGCACTACGTTCCAATACAAACCCCGCGTGCGCTTCCTTCATATCACACACCCAAAACCGCCAAACGCCAAACCCAGTAGTCCCTCCCATGAACCACACACGAGCATGACCAAAAAGAGGAATAAACGCGACTCGAACAGCGGAATTACTCCAGCGTGAAGCAGGATCTGAATCGTTGCGAGCGCAAAAGGAAACTCATAACGCCTACGTACACTCAATTTCCCATTACATAAACGTATGCAAATCGTGCCGTGTATGTAAATCTGGGCGGCGACCCGAACGAAATCCTCCGTTTAGTCATCGGCCAGAAAGAAACGCGAGCGCCTCCGTTCCTTTTCCCTAATCAGCACATCGTTCGCGGCATGAATGAAGGGGGCGAGTGCTGGCTACTGTTTCGAAACTCTGCCTGGAACGTTACGAGTCCTTCCTTCCATTTTATCCTCGCAATAAACTTTTAACAACTTTTCCAACGACACTTTCCCTCTCCGTATACCAGCGCGATGCGCTCTCTGCGTGGATTGCGCAAAAAATACCGCGAATAAATCGCGAGGCTGCTGGCCGGGGTGAACGAGTTAGTTTCGTAACTAATCCTCCAGCGATCGGTGGGCAACGGTCGCACGTAGAAAGTCAGCGAGTAACCGCTCCGGGGTGGTTGCCCAACGCAGTACATATTTCGAGAAAGAGAGAGACGCACAAGAAGTGTTTTAAGGAAGAAAACCCGTGACTGCGCGTGTGATGGTCGGTGCGTTATGTTAATCCTTCCACGAGGTTCTTTCGATCGATCGATCTTGGTAAGTTGCCATGGCTCGGTGTGCGGTGTAATAATTGATAATGCCAGGAATCGTGATGAAGGCTTGTTCTTGGAATAAGGAACTCTCGCCGCAATGCGTGAAAGTGAAATTTCTTGTGCATGCAGGGGGAGATATATTGTCACTGCAATGTATCTGAACGGGTCAGAGGGAATAGAAGCCATTCAGGGTGTTGGCATATGTATTCGTTTGTGTAGAATTATCTAATCTTTAGCTGTACTATTTGTACACCTTGTATTTACTAACAAGCGAAGTTAGGCAATTCGAAAATTCAGAAAAATGTGCAACTTTGTGTGCAAATAGAGTAGATATTTTTGATTAGTGCCATAGTGCGGTTTTAGGAGGTGAATCACCCCTTGAGAAAAATTGCAGAATTTTCTTTTTCGTGGAGTATTTCGAGAACGGTGAGAGATATCGAAAAGAAGTTTAAACAAATGTTGCATCCGTTTTCTATATCTACAAAACTGCGTAAAAGTAATTATCGAATTAAAGATTGACGGTGGGGGTAACTTGAAAAGTTTGAATTTTTCGGTTATTATTTTTAAAAACCGAACTATGGCACCAATAAAAAATAGGTTTGTATTACGGATGAACAGCACTAATCTGCTCTACTTGCACACAAAGTTGCATAATTGTCTGAATTTTCAGGTTGGCTAACTTCCCTTGTAAGTGTAACCTACGAATCTACGTTTGCAGTTGTATAATGTATATTTAAATTATTATCTAAAAAATAACGGCTGAAAGTTAGCAATAACTGTGTACCAAAAAATAAACAAAGCCCTATTTGAAAGATTAAATATTTGTAATATTGAAATCTCACAAAAAATCAAATCCAACATTATATTACTTTCACCTTTATCTCAAGCAACTTTTTTATACCCTGAAATAACTGTGAACAAATTTCAACCAGCTATACTGTATTTAAGTCCAGCCAATTTAAAAGAAGAAAACGAACCGTCCGTTCTAATATTTCCTGCTTCAAGGATGAAAAAGTGAATCGAGAGAACCGCCAATGGTCGAGTGAAATGCCTGAATGAAAGTCGCTCGATTGGTGTCCAGTACCGAGAACGAACAGGCAGAGATATTGGTGGCGATAGATGTGGCACGGTTGTACACATCGCTTGATGTGAAGACGGCGATAGTAGCTGAACGTCCACGTGCATCGAGAAGGATGTCGCACCTGTTGGAAGCAGGTTAGCCTGGTATCGAAAAAACCAGCCGGCTTGCAGAAACGGCATTGCTGCGCGAGTGAAATCGATGAATGAAAGCGACCCTCCTGCCTAAGATTTAAGTACCTCGCTGCGGTTTGAAATTCGCCATTGATTGCAAGGGACTGGCAATCCACTTGCAACGAGCAATTCTAAAGTATTAGGTACCTTAATGACATCCGATTCCTTGGATTTGTGACTGCGAATGAAAGGAGACTGGTGGTATCTACTTTGAGTGCTCTGACAGGAATGGAATAAAAATGATTGGTAGTGATTAATGTGGAAAATAGTAGCGATAATAATTGAGTAATAATAGATGGAAAATAAAATATTTTGGTAGGCTACGATCAATGCGTAATGATTACTAGTATGTGCAAATTATTTTATGAATTTTGCGGGTAATTTACAGAGTAATATATTAAACATCTTCTGGTTTATTTGCCTGTTAATGTTATGTAAAATTTGTTTTTTCAATTTCTACTGACAGGAGTAAAGCTTAAAGGCAAATTTGTTTATTTACCTGATAATATTATGTAAAATTTGTTTTTTCAATTTCTACTGGTAGGAGTAAAGCTTGAAGGCAAATTTTTTCTTGTATCAATATTAAAAAGGATCAATCAGTTGAATTATAATTATCGTTTGTGGCGTGGAATTTATTACCATAATTGATGATAATTATTAAAAGACAGCTAAACAATTTACAGCTATCCAAAAAAAAGAAGATAAATGTCATAGGAGACAGAGAATCTGGTCGAGTAGCTCCAACAAGAAATTAAAGCACTAACGACATTTTAAAGAGAAGTTATGTGTATTGCTATAAGTGCTTTCGTACACAGCTCCACTTAGCCTAATTCTTATCTTGTGAGCCTTAATGTGTTCTCAAGAACGTCTGCGCCAGTTCAAGAAAAAACCATCCATTAACATAGAAATAGCTTGCAAAAGGAGAAACAAGAACATTACAACTAAGGAAGCATGAAATACTATAATATTCGCAACAAAATTTCAGACAGGTAGCAAAAACGGAGCCTGTCCAAATAAAACTGACGAACGTATGCAAACTGCAATAAACGTCGAAATTTACATTGTTCGCACTCGACAAAAATCTGTAGAAAGTGTTGCAGAAAAGAAGCTACAAATTGAAATATCTAAACTTCTTTAAATTTTAGTATCTAAAAACCAAAATTATGGGTCTCCATTGAAAGTTTCCAGTGCGGGTTTTTAAGGAACAAAACAGACAACTGTAAATTTGGCCAAGTTTATGCAGAAAGCTACCAACCCTCAATAATTTGAAATTGAGTAAAAAATTTAGTTTGAAGATTTTAATTGTTAAAGAAAAATACCTAACCTTATTTCCATTGAGTATATTTTACTCCTTCTTATTGTGTTACAATGCTCTTTAATGGATTATTTAATAGTGAGTAGTATAATTAATATTATTTTAAATTTTCTGTAGCCTTTGTTAGTCAACCCTAAAATGAAACCATGGCTTGCCAGTTTTAATAATTGTGTAACGTAAGAATTATTCTATGGGTTGGTAATCTGTCGCAAACTAAAGATCACAAAATTATGAGTTAATTTTTTGTCATTTTGATGGATGGTAGCTTTCTGCATAACTTTGCCCAGTTCTACTAATCACAATTCAGCGTACTTTTCGCAAGTCGTTCAGCTCGATGTTAGATGGAGTGTCCTCCCGCTCCATGCCGCTGTCCTCCTCCTCTTCTCCAGCGACATCTTCAACTTCGACCTTTGCCACCTCATCCTTCTCCTCGTGATCGAGCGGCGTCGGCGTCGCCGACGTGTCCTGGCGGACTTTTATCCACTTCAACATTTTCTTTCGCAACGTCTCCACCAGGAAGCTACGCTACGAGCGTCTCCGTTTCATCCTACGCTCCTCTATGGAAATTCCTCCTTCCCCGTGCAAACGAGAATCTTCAGATCCAAGTCTGCTCATCACACCACCAACGAGTCAACGTCAGAGCGAGAGGGCTTTACTTTTCAAATATCCGCGAACTCGAGGTCCAGTAATTTCGGAAACACGCCCTCGAACGCTCTCGGAGATGGAGATAAGAGGATCATGTCTTCGCGGCTGGTCCCAGGCAAATACAAATTTCCGCGGGGCTCACCTCGCGGGCAATCCTCTCGCGGAGATAGGTCTGTTTGCTGTGTCTACAGGCACGATTCGTTACCTGCTTCGACGGTTAATCTCGCCCGTGCACTTGCGATGGGCCACGGTCGCTCCACCCTTTGTTCCCGGGTCGAAGCAGCCTTTTTTCCTCGCGCTGATAACGATCGTAATTTCCTCTGCTTACTGTTCACCTTTCCTCTAACGTTCCTCGGGGAGATACTGGTACATCGTCGTTTCCGGGAACGGTGCGTGGTTAGAATAAATATACGAAACGAGACGTGGCGTTAATTCTCCTCGGCTTGGGACACTGGCTCGATGGAAATGTTGCTTGCAGTTGCGATTGCAATGGTGATCAAGGTAATCCACCGCCTGGGGTATTCAATGACACGGTTAAATGCCGACGATGGCGTTCGATGTTGTAATGGCTCGTAGCTTTCACGGAAGGGAAGGTACGAAAGAAGCGGGACGATGGACGGGAAACAGGTGGCTGCGGCTTGAAAGGGCCCCTGGCAGATGATCCTTCTGCGAGGACTGAAGGAGGAATCATATCCAGCAATTGCATGCCGGATGTGTCGGGAGAACCCGTTGCCAGACGAGTCGTAGATTCGATTAAAAACAGAAACTCGTTTGGCAAGTGAAGTCACCTCTTCGATCTACGAGCCAGTGGTCTTCGGGGGCTGAATAAATGGCTTGGGGTATGTCGTTCTCCTTTCCTCCACCTTTTCTATTACGATTTTGATAAATGTTTGTCGGAGGAAACGTGGAATGTTCCTGCTCTGAACTTTATATTCGTTCGTTGAACACGATCGAGAACGTGTAAAGGACTGCTCGAGGAACGTAATTAGAAGCGTGACTAAAAAATTCACCTCCTTAAATGACTCTGAATCCTCAGTTTCGTACGTTAGCGATTCGCTGCGTCTTTCCCTCGACTCGCTCGTTCCACTTCGGCGTGCCACGTGCTCCGCTCGTTTTGCTGGCACAGTTTCCGTCGAATTCTCGGTAATAATCCTCAGGCAGTGGCTGAACGTCCGATAGCTCTTTGAAAACAGTCTGTAGTTACCTCCCTCGAATCTCCTTTCTAATCATACACCGATCCACTTTGATTCACTGTAATTAATTCTCACAGGACCAAAAATCAGTCCCCAAAAATCCTTATAATCCCAAACAGAGACTCCGTTTCTATACCCTTTTGCTTGCTCACTCCACTTCACTAGGTTTACTTAAAAAAATTCCAAACCAGTTTGTGCCTTAACGAGCACCAAGTTTCTCGATCAGGATTCTCTTCCCTGTTTCCTTCACCATTTTCCAGGCACGCGAGTCACATTTCCCCGACCAAACTGCACAGAACTTTCCACGAGTCGCGTGACGATTTCCCGATCATCACAACCGATGTGTACGAATATTCGTTTCGATTGCTTCCTGGATGATCCCCGATAGCCAGCAGCGCTGCTGAAAACACTGTGGACTCCTTCGACGTTCCACTTTTATCGCCCACCGTGGACTGCACGCATGCTACTGCCTTTCAACCCCCGAGCCCTTCCACTCCGCTCTAGCGTGCAGAAAAAGGGTGGAACAGTTCGATATCGCAGGGGGTTGGCTTCCACGGTGATCGTCCCTCGACGAGGCGAGGAAGGCACGAAGGTGGCTTAGAAACGTGGAGAACGGAGCACGGGACTACCTGCACGCGGCACCGTGCGCTCGTACCTGAGCTCAGCAGCTCGCACAGTGCTGCAGAGCATCCCCCACCCCTCGTTCCATCTCTCTTCCTCTTCTGCCTTGCCAATGGGACGATGGGCCCCTTCCTCTTTCCCCTACCGCTGCCACGGGGCCCTCCATAGACCCGAGAAGCCAATGACGTCACCTGGTTAGCTGTCCTACGTTCACCAACCTGGCCGACCGACGAGACGGCCCAACCAGGCCTGTACCTTGCGGGCCCCTCTCTGCGACCTCTTTTCTATGTATTTGGTTCGCACCAGGGGCGAGCTATTTTGTACTTCACAGGTGTATTTCCCTGTTCTGTTATCGGCGGTAGAGTTCTTTCGCTTTTATTACGTGAGGAAATAAGTAAGAGCGCGTGTGACGGAGAATGTATATCAGTGAGGGTCGAGGCTGTTATAAAACAAACCTGAACCTTAAATTTAGGAGTTTAAAGACCTTTGGAGATGTGGTGATACAGGAAATGGTGCCGGAGATACAGTGGAATATTTTGGGCCTGATGAATTGTTGCGTACATGTGTTAAATTATTATTGAATGAGATATTCACAGACTTGTAGAAGTTCGATTGTTTTGAGGATGTAGAGTGAAAGAGGTGAATGGAAAGATTCAAATTAAAGGATTTTAAGCCTCCTGGTGAGAAATGAAGAATTGAAGAAAATTAAGAGCCTGTTTTTCACTACCATATACTAAATATGCTTCAACAAAATGATTTCTATATTATTCGGACTATGTTTTCTGGATGCTTGAAATGCATATGATGTAAGTTTCTACCATTCTTTGCGTTAGAATGTGCTTAAAATTTAGTTAATGTTTCCCTTTGAAATTAATAATAGAAAGATTGTAAACTCCAAAGCTCTGAAATTAACTTCTGTGTTCCATCATTCCGTCTTTTCTTTTTAAGTCTGAATCATTTATCACGAAATATATAGCCATGTCAGCATTATTTCACATTTATACTACTTAAACCGAAACTATAAAGCGGCTTTGGATTGGGCACCTCTTCCAACGAAATTCTTAGATTCCAAATACATACTATTTAGAAATTCGTGTTCGAAGCAATTCGCGTTCACAGCTTCGATTCAAATAAATTAAACTCAAATAATTTCAATTAAACGGATGCTAAAATCGTTCAAAGCTACTTGTAATATTTAAGATTTTTCTCTTCAGAGTGCATGGATAGAATTAGGTATTAAAAATACTTTGTTAAATATTCACATTTTCTTAATTCCATTTTGACTCTCGTGTTTACAAAAAATAGATAAATTCTACAGATTCCTCTTCCTTTTAAACGAAAGCATTTTATTTCATACAGAATACAAGTTTATCATTTTGTAGAACTCATAAACCTGACCAACTACAGTCTCTAACAACCATATTGCGTCTGGAACGATATTCACTTGTATTTACCGACCATCCATTGGCAGGAAATATGTTTGAAAAGGGGGTTTGCCTGCAGGTGCTGTCTAGAGGGTTAAATTAGGGGATGTGTTCAGAAACATAGGTAGAATTGAGTTGAATTATTAATCGATTTTTCAAACACAGAGAACCTATTGCGAGGAAACTCATTCCAATTACATACATAAACTCACTGGCAGAAAAAGATGACAAATTCGATTCGAAAAATCGCGAATTCAATTTCATTAACAAGTATTAAACATGAGGCACAGAAATACTCTTTCTTTTACTAAAGCAATAGAAATTCATTTATTCAAACTGGCTCAGCTTGAAAACCGTTATTCTGTAAAAACAGATCTAATCTTTTAACATTCAGGAAGCAAACAAGTGAATTTTTTGCAAATTTGTATCACGGTTAACTCGAAGGATTGCATCACGAGAGAAAGTTCTAATTATCCAAGCTGCGTTATCACCGCACACGAAACGCGCTGACACAATTTCTTATCGTTCGTGACGTGTATGTGCGAGGCACAAATAACTCCACCTCTCAAACAATTAAATCCTTCCTATATTCATCTAAAAATCACTTTCACCAGCAACCAGGACATGGCAATACACAAGAAAACTTTCCTTTTAAAAAAGGATCTGTCCCTCACACTCAACTAAAAAAATCTCCCACTATTTAATCTTAACTAATCAAATAGTGGCTCATGGACCCCCTGATGATGGTTGAAATACATACTTGTTTGTTTCACCGAGTGGATATAAAACAACTTATCACAGTTCTATATTTTTCACAAATAAGATTTTATTCGTATCACTTACATTAATATAGAAATAAAAAATGGAGTATATCCGACATCACAGTTCTATATTTTTCACAAATAAGATTTTATTCGTATCACTTACATTAATATAGAAATAAAGAATGGGGTATATCCGACATCACCTCACGAATTGGGTAACAAACTTCCCACCTCATCAATTAAGGATTAAGGGAACAAACACTAATTCCAAACGAAAAGGAAGCACCCCACTCCTGCTCCTACCAAACAGCATCATCTAACTTACACCACCATTTTCATCCACCTTCGTCGACCAACAAAGTCCACCTCGTTTATAATCAGGACAACAAAGCTAGCAAAATGGTGTGACCTTGTATCCCCCGAGGAGAATTCCTAAAAAAAAAACAACCAATTTTGGTATTTCTGCAAATTTCCTGCCCTGTTTACCTCAAGATAGGTATATGGAGCAGCAAGGTGGAAGAAAAGGAGCTGTCATCCCGTTTGGCCAGCGATTCGTTGCACAAGAGAAACGACTCCGTTCGATTCCCCCGAACCGCAGCGTCTAGTTACTCTGCACGTCCCTGAGGTCCACACCACTCCTCTCGCACGGGAGTCACGAAGAACAGTTCTGTGTGATCGTAAATGTGTACGTGAATCGTACGAGAATATGAGAGGGCCCGTAGTACGAGGACTGGGACAAAGCCAGTTCCACATATCCAGCGTGGCGTACGAGATATGGCTGGGCCCTGTGTCACCAACACACACGGGAACCGGGGCCTACGCGAGCTCAACACGAAAAAGCATGGAGGACGGAAAAAGTGACCGCAGGTATGGCTGAGTATACCTGGAAACACCATGCGCCACGAATGAGGGAGAATACTACGGCGAATCATTCAGGGAAGAATCTTATGGCGTTTCATCTGCGTCTGGGACTTATAGCTTTCATTGTCTGCCTCGAGGGACTCGCTTTTACGAAATTTTTATACTAAATAGTATTTTACAGGAAGACGTGGGAGGAGAAAGGAATCTTCAGTGGACTGTGTTCTTCAAATGAATTTAAACGTAGCAAAATGATGACGAGCTTCCTTCAAAATCTTTGATATTGAGTGCAAAGAGTGATGGGTTTAACGTGGAAGGATCACCGAAAGTACCTTTTTATATAATTTTTCTAGATATGGTAGTTGAAAGTCTTGAGAGACTAAATGTCGAAGAATTATTCAAGCAGTTGTAATTAAGGGAAAGGGGTTTGGCTTGACCACTTTTTTTAGGTAATTCAGAAAACTACGGTAGTTTGTAATTATATGGTATCTAGTAACGGAGGATAGCGATTCCCTGTACGAAGATATTAATACTAGATTATGTCTGATTTGTAAAAAGGAACAGCACTCTATTTTGTCTTTTATCTTCTAGTACCTAATTAGACTTCTTATCAATCTAATAATTGCTTTTCCTGCGTCACGTAATGTGCAGTTTCGATATCGCCATATCAGTTTTCGCGGACAAGCTCGTTCGCTCCAATATTCTAATTGAAATATTTTACAATGGGACAACTATCTATCCAGCACCATTCACTTCTCCTGATTATTCAATCACGAGTCGTGGGCGATCGCGCGTAAGTCAAGCAGCTACTTGAAACGCGTAGGTTTCGTAGTATTTCCTCCTTCCTAAATAAAGTGGAATACTAAACAAAGCCTCCCCTCGAAACGTCGTTGCATGAATATTTAAATGGAAATGATCTTCCTACGCCTGCGCTTCGACTCTCAGCTTCGATGAACACGAACATCACCGGAAACGACAGCTCTTCGTCACCAATGGCTCCAGGGAATCTGGGAAAAACTTCCATAACACTATAATTGGACAATTTTAATTAATTATAAATAACGATTGCAATTTAATAACTTTGTCCTTCACTCTATATCTTATTGTTAGAAAAATTCAGGCTAATATCAGTGAAGAATTTTCAGGTTTTAAAGAAGATTACAGAATCTGCACCGGGGATATGGCAAAATTATTACAATAAGTTTCACGAGGAAGTTTAATTACAAAAGCATTACAAAGCCCATTCTCTTCGATCTAACTGAAATTTTAGCTGTGATTTAATTCGTAACTCTTACAACTCGCTTTAACAACAGAATGTTCTCCACTCAGCCAGTAAAAGATGAAAAATAATGGACTGTTCAGAATCAGCTTCTTCATCGAAAGATTCAACAACCCCTCGCAAGGAGCACTGAATATAAAAATACTGCTCAACTGTCTATGCTCATAAAATGTCAAGAGAAGAATAGCAGAAAAGGTTACACAGGAAGAATTTTTAATGAAACTCGGGGCACCAGACAATTCCCTGTGCCAGTAGAAGGTGCAAGTTCAAGAGAATCATTCTAGACGCCCGGAAACAAACTCCACCAGTCGATGGTGTTCAGAACCGGTGCAATCCACTGGAGCAACCGCAACACCACCGCGAATCGTACTCTTGGCAGTGGGTAAAATGAGAACAAATTCCATCGACTCGAGTATTATGAACAGAGACAGAAGCCTAGCGGAATAACTGTTCATCTAGGAACAACAAATGAACGCCTTCGGTAATGTCCCCTAATTACCAAAATGGCCAGTCATTACCGTTTGTCTTAAACGTCGTGGGCGTAACGTTCGATGCACGAAAAATTAAAGGAGTAGCTCCTAAGTACTTTTAATTGCATCGATGTTACGGATAAGTGATTGTTACATGGATAATAATAAAAGTTTATGGGAGTTTGGTTTGCGAAAGTGAAAGTGACTTTCGAAGCGCAGTGGAGGTGGGAGAAAACTTTGGACGTATGATAGAGTATGCAAACTTGCAAATTATAAATCTATTCTTATCAAATTATTCTTAAACTAATTGCTACTTATAGCTCTCGTAAGTTCATTTTGTTACAGAGTACATGGTTCTGCTTTACTGCAAAAGCAATATATAATTTGACATCGTTAAAAAAAACTTTTACTACATATAAAAGTGTCTGTACTCTTAAAAGGATGAAATGGAAGTGTACCAGGTCTGAGGGTCGTAAAGTCGAGGCAATCGCGTATAGCACGTGGTAAAGGGTCGTCTCGCTTCATTCTAACCCTGAAGGAGTTTTCGACCCTTTGAATATGCTTGTGGTGAATCACCGAGGTATCTTTGGTCAGGTCAAATTCTTCAGCAGTAGATACACGTACCCCATTCTGGTATGCAGGGATACTTCCTCTTCTTAGAAGAAAGTTTCAAATTTGATGGCCAGGTAATGAAAGCTGACAGTTATTCCTTTCAGACACTTTAAAAAAGGCAAATTGCAACTATTACAGTTTCTTTTAAACTATTTCAGTATTTTATTTCTTATCCTAATGCACCTGAAAATTTTTATATTTCCACAAATTCCATACTTCTATCCTCTTCCAAGTACGTACGACATAAATAGGTAACTTAATGGTAATAATGCGATAATAAAAATGGAATGATCAACAACGTATTTCTGTAATACGAAACGGCACCTTATTTCCATACCATTGTGTAACGCAACGCCATTCTTGTCTTCAGCAATATGGCGTACAGTGGAGGTCGTGCTTCAAACAGTACATCCACTCAACTTTTAGTGGCTTTCAAATTATCAGAAACCATCTCACTTTGAAGGTGAAAGTTATTGGTTTTCAAATCGACAAAAAACTTGCCTTCAAACACTGCATGTCAAACTTTATTCAGAATTTAAACAGAAGAAGAAACATACTACAGTAATCTGATTCATAGAAAAAATAAATATTTAATAATTTTCAAAGAAAAATAATTGCAATCAATTTATCAAATCACCAACCTCAAACAGAGAAAGTAAATATTACTTCAGACCAATTTCCCAATTTTAGATTCCTCACTATCAAATCCCAGTGCACAAAATCCCAAACCACAAATCCCAATCTACAAATCCCACCTTCTAAATCCCCATTCCTTAATCTCTAACTATGCTCCCTATGTTCATTACCTGATCCCTCTTTCATATGTTTCGTTAAATAAAAATGAAACAGAAGAAGAGAACAGGAAACTAAGAAAGCAGCATATTTAGTCCTGATGCTGAAGATAGTGCCACGCAAAGGCGCGCAGACGAGTAGATTGCACCCAACAAAGAAACACACGAGTCCTTCGTGCCAGAGGCCCGCCACTGGGAGCTTCACTCGAAACACGGTACCCTTTGCCTGCGGCAATTAACTCTCTCGAGATTGCTAATTAACCCCGTGAGAACACCAGGGAGGATCCTACGCGTTTTCTACCTACTTCTCGTCTGAACTTCGGATGCGCGACGTTTCGTTTCTTTCCACGCTGGATGGCGGAGCGTCTGTACCCAAGTCGTACTCGCTGCACGTCTACTGCAATGAGCCAGCAACAATCTGAAGGGATAGTTTCTGCTGCTCCGACCAATCGGTGAACACCATGGACTAGTGTCTCTCACTGGAGAAAGGTTTGCTATCTGAAAGGCCTGTTACAGTCGCTGCTTCCATCGACGGTCGATTGTTCGAAACACGTGTGGAAGTGTTTCGACAGTATGCAAATTAGAATGCTTGTTCTATCGCCGTTATCTGTTTGAACAGATTAATCCTACCGTGGAAATATTATTGTGATGCGAAATTATGGTTTAAGTGAGATGGAGAAAGGGATGGAATTAAGGGTGAAGGAACGGCATTAATTGTAATGAAGTATAGCTGAGAATAAAATTATATAATTAAGACAGCCATAGAAGTGCAGTGACTGAAATATATATTTTAGTATTCTGTTTTTAGGAAAATGTGTACACGTTATAAATTCCAAAGCATGGCCATGTGTTCGAAGATTAGATAACGGTTGCTTCGAAAAGTTGAACACAATAAAAAACACAAATTTCTCTAAATCTAATGAAAATTTCGATTTTTCTACTTCTTATGTGCAACTTTACAGCTGACTTTTGAAATTTCCTAAGATCTCCTCTCTCTGCTGTCACTAATTAAACACGAAATGAATTTAAGTAGTGCATTCTGTAATTTTAAAAATTATATACAGTCAAAAAAATAATAAAATTTAGGCAAAGTATGTATACAAATATTCCTTGTCTCCGCAAATAACTTAACTTGCGCTTCACGAAATATCTCGTACCATTTCACGCGGGCCTGCAATTATTTACAGGCTAACAAATAATTACGCTATCATCGTTCCCCGGCACCATAAAAACAGAGATGCTCCTTATTTTGAGATTAAATTACCTCCAGAGAGATTAGCGCTGTAATATGAGGTGGACGCGGTACGCTAGTACCGTAAAGTAATCTCCATTCGTCTTAAGTTTTCAAGCGCCTAGACGCCTTTATCTCGAGTGTTTCGGTCCCTTTCGGGGGTCTGGCGTTTTCATTATCGTCGTGGGATTTTCTAAGTGGCGGAACTACTTGTAACATCACACGATCAAAATCACTCGAGCCGAGGTATACCCTTCTGCCTCTCACAGCATGCGAAAACCACTCAGGCTTGTCCTGTTTTGTTGGTAAATCATCGCTGCCCATCGATACGTGAAGATGTCAAGGCGCTTTTTAATGAAAGCCAGATATGCTTAGAGGGTTCGACGCGAGCATAATTACTCGGCAGATTACACTGTCACGACTTCGGTAACTCTGGCTTTTCAATAGTCTCCAGCTGCTAAGGATAATTCGATTTTTTTTAATCTGTCTCACTTAAGTAAAGATATAACTATTTTGGAGATCTACATTTGCTACTGAATTAATACTCCCTGTATACGATTAATGGCAATTCTACTATCGCCTCCTTGCGTTTAATGTTTTCATTAACTAGTTCTACTCCTACTTGGAATATTGCCGTAATGATTCCGAAATTTCACAGCACAGATACAATTCTGCTCTTCGAAACCACTAAAAACCACCTGCGCAGAATTGTCAGGACATTTAAATGGCATTCGCGGGAAACCGCCTCGAATTAAAACTCGAATGAGGACACGAAATTAAGAGAGATACAGTAAAGAAAACATTAAGCTACTAATATAAATTCGCTACATCTCCGTCTCACAAATCACACGTATACCAATACATGCAACCAAGTGAAATGAGGATCGTTCGTCCTCTGGGTGATTCTGTCTGACAATTCGTCCGTTTCGTCAGGTGCTTTAAGCAAATAATATTCGCTGAGAGAATAACTTGGATATACACTACCGCTCAAAATTATTTCATCACTTCTTCTAGACACGGGAAATTAGAAGGTTTTTCTAAATGCCTCTGGCCCCACTTAGATATTCCTTAGCACATAGCAATCGTTTCATTCTATTTTGTTATCTTAAAAGTGTTTATCGAACTGCAATTCCATTGTTATTGTTACTATTCGATTATTATCGAAACCTGCAGTCTTCCTCTTTCTGAGATATAACTATTAATGTTGGTTCAAACGTTTTCTTGGCAACCAAACACGTGACAACGATATAGTCAATTTAAAATAACATTAGCAACGTTCAAGTATAATCAAACAAGTTATTTTAAAGCAAAATAATTGAATGTGGGTTATATATTAGGATCTGAGCAGTTGAATCACGTAAAAAGCAACAATAACAGCCTTATCTTTGCATCGCAGTGGCAAAATTATTCTCATACTAAGAAAAAAGAAGTAACAATTTGATAAGGAGAATCAATAATAAACTATGCCACGTTTCATTATATTTTCCCAAATATTTTTATCAAATACTTTTGAACGGTAGTGTATACGTTCACTACGTCTCTCGAGGCGCATATTTAGCCACTGTGGCGATGCCAGCCTTAATGAGGTTCGCGTACTTTTTCTCCTTTTCTGCTTTAGACGATCCATTCCCGCTTACCTTGAGAGCGCAGAAGATGCAGGATTCCCGCATGCAGGCGTGTCCCGAAAGCTCCCTGAAGCTCCTCCGAAAGATGTCGAGGTGCCATAACACCTGGAACGCAAGAGAATGAATTTTTAGAGGCGCGTAAAATTCAGCCCGCAGCATAAATTTGTATCTCGAAGTGTCGTAAATTTGAGAGGGGCAATTAAGCTAATATTCGAAAATTTGACTCTTTGATTCGCTGGTAATGAGTTTCTGAGGAACTAGTTTCTCTTTGTGGAATCGTAAATCATGAGTTAGGCTCGCGATAATACTGTACTCTGATTAATTATGCAGTATTTTAGGCGTCGTTGGGTGTTGTGTTTGGGTTGTTGATAAAGGATATAGGTTGCTTGTCCTGGGTTTGCAATATTCAAGCAGATGGGCAGTGGAAGGTGGAATTAATTTGACCGCGATTGTAAATATAAGTGAAATATATTGAAATTATGGGACTATGAATTATAAAGTTGACTCAATGCTCCCAGCAATTTGGAATAAATTTTCATTCTGCTGTATAATTTGACAGTTACATTACAAACCAGAATTTACTTATCTAAATAAGTTTATAAATACAAGGAAAAATAAAATTAGATATTTTTAAAATATATTCACACTATGTGTTATAATAACGGCGTATATAAAAACCATCGCGCAAAACTAAAGAATATTTTAACAGAAGGTTGACAGACAAATAATTTTCTTATCACCGACTAAACAAATATATTGAAAATCAACCATTACTGCAACAGAGACACCCCTTAAAAATTCCTATCTTGCCAATTCGTATTTCTATCTTATTATCATAATGACATCAGTATTACAGCATGCTAATTGGTAATAAATCTGGGCTGTTCCCATCGGTGCGTCCGACGAATGAAGAATATAGGCGTAGGTGTGCACGCAATACGAGGAAGTATGCAAATGCGACATCACCCTGCGTGGAACGAGTCTCCAGCCACGCACGATAGTAGCCCACCGTATCGTGAGCGCGTTATTATACCGAGGGAAAGTAAATCACAATTTCCGTGGCCACGTCCTGTCGCATAGCGGAACATTATTTTCGCCTTTCCGGCGTTCACAGGCTAAATATCCGGTATTCATAAAAATCATGGCGATAATTCGCGGGGAAACGAAATTACGAATCAACGAGGATCGCGAAAGCTATCTGAGATCTCTAAAACCTACTTCTCGGCTGATTAAACTGTTTAATCGAAACGAACATCGAGCAATTAACAAATGCGTGCAATTTTTAAAGTGCCTTATAAACTTCGTATACAAATGAAATATAATCAATTACCTAAATGAATTAGATCGGATCATCAAATTATAGTAATAGAGGAATATGATGATTAACATTAATTATTGCAATTTTGAACGTAGTGTCCACAATTTAAAGAGTTCCTTAAGCTACTTCATTCATTCCCCTATGTTAGGAAACCTGTGGCGTCATCGTGAAAGAAGCTGTTGTAAATGAGAGATCGAGAAATGAAGTACTCGTATGCGGGAAAGTGTTTTCATTGAATGGACGAGTTTTGAAAGACTCGTGGGACCCAACAAGTGAACAGGGCCCTTCTAGCGTATCAATATGGCTACCAGGTCAGGTTGGTCCACAATACTTCGGGGACAAGTGCACGCTTTGGCTATTAGGTGCACTTCCCCTCGCTGTACAAAAGAAAATTTGCATTGGAACTCTGGACGAAGAACAACAGATGCAAATCACTTCAAAATTCATTTGTACTTAATCTTTACTACGAATAATTTACCTTTTTTGCAGTTATCTTATTCTAAACAAATAAGTAAACGATGCACAACGTTGAAAAAAAACAAATAAAAAAATTTGTACAATGAAATCTACGCAGAAATATAAGTTTCTGAAGAACTGTTAACCAGAGTTATATCATGCTGAAGAAATTAGAAATTTTAAAAATGTAAATATGAAATATAACAGTATAAAAATGCACTACGATACTAAAATTTATATCACAAAGTTTCTTAGCACACTTACTACGTGACCATAAAAATTATAATGAGCAATGATTGTCAAAACTAAAAGTGAATTGGTACAAAATGAATATCGGTAATTGCTGAAGAAAAATTCAGACAACTCTGTTATTTTATAAATACTTACAGTATCGACTATACCTCGATACATATTAATTAAAAACTGATTAACGTGCGAACTAATTAGCAAGGAAATCCTACTGGATACTTCGCCGTAACGGTTGTCGATGCTTATTAACGAGACGCTCGATCGATCGTAAGTAGATCAAGTGATTATTCATTGCGAACTTCATCAATCCTGTATTCCAATAATTTTCCTTTTGATTGATCGACGCGGACACAGTGATTCCCAATTTTTAAAATTTTCTCCTGAAAATAATATCTTTTTATACTCTCAAACTGAACAATGAGTAACTCAATTGTTTTATTATGTTTATTATTGTTGCTCTTACATTCTCTGCGATTAAAAAACACTCATAAATTATGATATTTTATTTTAAACTGGGAGCTAATTAGAAGAGACATGTCACGTTGAAAAATAATATAAATTAAACTACATCTATTATAGATGAACTACGCTCTTGTTACAAAGAGAGTCGGAAGGAAACCTCATAGAAATTACATCCATTAATGCTTTAGAATTCCAAGACGCTCTAAATACCTAGTTATTGTTGCATGACTCCGAGGCATTTGTTCAGTTCTCTACTGTGAAATACAGCAATTAAACTCTTCATTTGCTAACCATTCCTGACAATCTCATCCACTCGAAATACACCGACACTGTCTCCTTTCAAATCAATGCATATAAAGTAAATTCACTTAATTCGTCAGATGATCGAAAAGAAGTATTGCAAATACATATATTTTACAGATATAAACCACCACAGCAAGGTCCTCAATAAAAGTGTAAATCTTGTTTGTCCCTAATTACCTAAATCCCCATAAAATTAAGAAAACACATCGGAATAAATTCATCTATTCATTAACATTCTTTGTTCCAGCAAAAGCAGCCTCTGCTCTTTGCCATTAATATATCCCCGTCCATTCACACGCAGTCACACTTTTTACCGCGCGCCGAGCAACATATAAACCTACTGATTTCGTCACAAAAGTGTCACGTTTCCCACCGTGATCCGCCTAATTTGCATGTGTAGCCAGCGATTCCATACGGTTTCCACGCATACGCGGCCGATCAGTCAGTTATACTGGATTAATCGCAGGCCCGACTGAACAGAAACCCCGCTGAACCGCGTTTTATCGCGCTAATGTCGCAACGTTGCTCTAGAAACGGTTAATTCTCAATCAACGCGGCGGAAGGTGGCGGGAAAATGAGAGGAAAACGCGAGTCGCTGCATTCCGCCCAAGTTTCTTGCTAGTTAATGAACTGGGCTCGTACTTGGTGTTATTATCGATAAATCACGCGGGTATGACTGTTTCTTGCAAAACGGCTGATAAAAGTTGCCATGGCAGGCTCTGCATTAAACGCGAGTCGATTTTGCCGAGTTCTCTCAATTTCCCGCGTCGCTCAGACGTGACGCTTCTTCTCGACCGCCAAAAATTGTAACGAAAAAATTATTAGCGACATTCATGTAAGGGTACTGTTGCTTTTTGTGAGAGAAATTTGGAATGTTTTTGATAATCGCTAATTATAAGCGATGGCTAGCGATTTTGAGGGATAGTATTTTCTATGTTACATGATACGTGTTGAGCCAAAGATTTGGGACCATTTCGTAACGACTTTCAACAGATTTAGAGTCATCATCTTACAGCAGCTTTCAACAACCAAACTTGATGCTGATTGTTATTGAAACGAAATTAGTTTTCAGAACCAAAATGATGATCCAAAGTTTCGAGATGAAAGAGTCGAGCGAGATAAACATCACCAGCACCTTTTCCGAGAACACTACCCTGCCCTGGACATCTCTCCGCCCCCCCAGCATCAACCAGAGCTATACCTGCAAACCCTGCCGCGCCATTTCGGTACACATCACGATCCCATCCCAGAAACCTAAGCCCTCCAATCCGAGCAAGGTGCAGCACGCACCGGTCGTGAAAGAAACATCATATTTACGGCGTGGTTTAAATAAGCACGCCTGACCGAAGAATCAACAGGTACAGAGGCTCGGTATCGAGATACGTGTAACGGTATACGCGTTATTCCAGCGTATCGAACCGGGCCGGAAAGTCGTTCGCTCCCAACACCGCGTACACTTTGATTATCCCAGCCCCCTGAAAACGATTATCCATCGGAAAATGTCAAACCTTAGCGATCTGGAAGAGGGCCTGCCTCCTTGGCCTCTGCTCTTGCTTCATCGCTATTCCTTGGCTGGCGAGCTCTTGCGCGCACGATCCCTCGAACTCCGCAGATCCGCGCGGCTCGCGATTCTCCGCCGTACGCTCCGAGATCATCCACGATCGGTGGTTAACGACGAACCAGTCACACTGTACATCATCCACCGAGTGTTGATTGACACGGGGCACGAGAAGGGCGACGCGAGGGTTGCGCGGAAAGCAGTACTCACTTAGGCGGGCGTCGGTGCAACAATGCCCGGATAGGGCTGGGACCGCTCCAGACCGACAGCAGCGCCCGTGGGACTCCTGCGGACAGGTACGCAAACGCTCGGGCCCGGCGAGCGCGCCTGTGTGTCGGCGTTCGCGCTACAGTGCGAGTTACGGGCGCGTATAGTACGTTATAGTTGGGGACTCCGCAGGAACGCATTTCAGAGCGAGCATCTCTCGGCGTTTACTTTACCGTTGATGGTACTTTCTCCTGTTCTCTTTAAAACGTTGCCTGTCACGCTATACTTGCCGGAAGTTTTATACGATTGTAACCGATTTCGGAGGGGATTTTATTGTTACGGTAGACTCTGGTAGTATGTAATTCTTATTGATATTTATCAGTATCAATAGCTGGAGTCAAAGTTTGAAGGGATATATAAGCGATGGTGCCATGTAGATTGTAATAAAATATAAAGTTTTGTTGGCTGAAAATCTAATGGAGTATTTCACGCACTTATCTACGTACGTTGTATCATTGAGAATTCTCCTTGTGACCTTGAAAAAGGGATTACATTGACTTTAGCTTCTAATGTCAAGTATAATACGTATAATATAAACTTGGAGAGGAAGCTTAATGGCAACTGTTTTGTGCGTTCCGGATCGTTAAGCACACTCCTCCCTCTCGTTATTTTTGCACACTATCAGTACCGAAATGCATAATTCTGACGATCACAAGCTCCATGCAGAAGCCAAAGTATTTTTTGACAAAGTGAATATCCGAGCTTGCGTTCCCTACCGTTGCAAAAGTGATTTAGAAGGGAAACTGGGAACAAAGACGGACTCCCGCGTAGCAACTCTAGCGACGATGGAAGAGAGGAGCGGAGAAACGGAGATGAGACCCCGTGAAAAATACGCGCAGGTAGGCAGAATGCGTCCCTGGTGTGTTTACTACAGTGCACACGGGCGGCCATTTTTACTACGACGCCCCGGCGTGGGTGAGAGGCCCGGGGTCAGTTGTAACGTCCGACGGTGGGGGGATAGGGCGCGAGTAGGGAGAGTCTGGTTTTCGTAGGAGCGGAAAGGGGAAGTGGTGAACAGGGCCACGGAAGAGGCTCCCCGAGGAGGGGGAGGGCAGAGACGTGAGTGAAGGTATACTGACACACAAGAGGAAGAGGGGAGGGTAAAGGCGAGGGGGGCGAGGAGACGGGCGAGTGGGGGCAATCATGGGACTGACAACGTTTTACGTTACGCTACGATGCTACGAGATTGTTACGCAATTTGATTCGGGAAAGAATGAGTGAGTAATTTTGGGACTGTCCCCCTTTCCCTTTGGGCTACATCAATACACATATCTCGATCTAAAATTTGGCATTTATACTTCCTGCGCTAATTTGGGCCTGGGGAGAACGGTACCTTAGCGTGTGAATTGATTGTGATTCTCGATGTAGCTGTTGTTTGCTAAATTAATATTCTAGGCTCGTACGAGGGTTCAATTTAATCGATAGTGGTGATTCAAAGATTAAACTCGTTTATCGATTATGATGTATGTTAATGAATTCATTGTTTCTCTGTCCCTTGACTTGCATATCTATGCTTTGGAACTTCTAATCAAATTTTCCTCGTACATAATTAATGAAATGGCGTATCCAACGATGAAAGTGGTACGAATTTAAAAAATTAACCCTTCGTTGCATAACTTCTTCGATTTTGGATAAAATACATTTTCGGACTCGTCGAAGTGATAATAATAAGTGAAAAATAATAAAAAAAGAATTAGTATTTTTTTATTTTTCCACTTTTTCCGCTATTACGATTTATATTACTTAAAAACCGCGGAATTACAATGTTCGACGCGATCCATGTAAATGTTTAGACACTAGGATATGTATCACTAGCTTTGCTACTCGGCTTCGCCCGAAATTTAGATTCTGATTTTACAAAACAATTTTTTTTTTAGTTTTCTTTTTATGAAAATGGTCACATTCATCTCGATTAGTCCGGTATAATAAACTGAGGCACATTTCATGATTCCAGAGTTTATCGTTCGAAAGTTTTTAGACGACAGGCAAACACACAAACATATAGATGCTCTCTACTTTATATATCAAGATTTATGATAAAGTAGTTACACTACATTGTATGCTAGTTACAACACAAAAATTAAACAGAAAAAATATTTGGCATTTTCGCAACAGTAGGCAACGAAATTCCATATTCTCAGTATTCATATTGAATACCCAGCTTTAGGCAACGGTTTGGCTCAAAACGGGGAAATCTACTACCACTACATTCATTTTCAAGATACGAAGCATATTTTTAATTAGCACCCCAATTTCTAAGTTAGTATCTTGCAATTCCCAAAATAGGTATTTAAATAGAGGAGACAAATTCAAAAGCATAATTTGAACTTAGATGACATAGAAAAAAAATAATTTTGATTCATTATTGTATGATATTGATGTCGCTGTACCAAGCACTGTACGTCACAATAAACAGAATATCCGAAAAAGGGTCCCGTTTATTCACAATACGCAAATATTCGAAAGCCTCGTAATTATTTTGTTCCGTTACAACGTGAGTGGGCACATATGGCAGCTACCTAGGCGCCAATCGATAAACGCCATCAAATTTTTCTGTATATTCGCACAATGGAAAGAAAGGCTGCGAGTTATTACGTTACCCGTTTGCTGTTGCAACAGAATGCATACAGACACTGCGACTATGTTGTTGCACGTGCATACGAAAAGTTGCACCCTTTCACGCGCAAGCGCCAGTATGTTGATATGAAACCAAGTTGAAAGTCTCTCTTTACGGGGCTTTTCACAGTAACACCCTAAAAAATTACCGTTGTTTGGAACTTCTTTTTGTCAAAGAAATAATGTGTTTGCTAAATTGTAGTTTTTTCTATTTAATAATTCGTGTTCCCGAAATACAAAATATTTTTTTCATATTTTTTTAATGCAGGCTTTCGCCAAAATAAGCGCGTGTAATATGCGGTGTAAAAAAAATACGATAAGGTGCTTAGATACCAGATTGAAAAAACTTTTTTGAATGCAGGCATTTTCCTGCATTTTCCACGAGAAACGAAAAACTGTCTGGAAGTAACTTTCCACTACGATTCGTAATCAATGTTTCGTGTGAAACTGTAATCGTTGGTCGTTTGGCGAGCAGGAAACTGCGACTGTTCGGTAGGAGCTAGTTAAGCGTTTTCTTATTCACAATAGAAAATATAAAAGCAGCTTGAAATACGTGACGCCCTCGCAACCGGTCTTTCGTTCGAACACCGCTGTGCTTCTATCCTCGGTTGCTCCTAGGCGACTTTGCTTAGCATGAAATCGATTCAGAGGTTGGAAGTGACGATGGAGAAAGAGACGAGAGGGAGTTTGGGAAGATCTGTGGAGAAAGTTGACGAAATTGCTAACTTTCTTCTGTTTTATACATTTGGATCTATCAAGTTTGATTCATTTCAGTGTGAATTATTTTGTTGCACTTGGCTATCTGTAGGATGAAACGAATTCTCTAAGCAATGCATTTTAATAACTGCAATTTTATGAATACTTTTGGAGGAATTAGGTATACTAAAAATTTATATTTCCTTCGAATTCGAAAGCTAAAAACTTACCAATGGTGTTTGGATATGAATTAGAAGTATTAAATTGCACAACACAATCAAATCAATCATTGTGAATCCATTACAGCTTCTTTGAAATTTGTTAAAAAAGATCACTAATCTATTCCTCCTTGATCGTCTGTCAATTCTCAGAAAGAATACAAGGAAAGTAGAATGCTTCTCAGAAATGTAATAACAAATGTCAATACCAGTCTCTTATACAACAACACATTGCACCTATTTTTCTAGAGGCCAATAAATTATGTTCTTTTTCATGGTCTTAATTCCTAAAGATAATTTAACACTCCTAATTCTAATATGGCAAATAAAATTGTACACAAACTATCATTTTTGCTTGTAAACTTATTTAAACACTTATATTAACAAAAATTCAATAGAATTCATTATTGTGTGAAATAAATCTACTCATTGCAACAGATGTTTGTTCAAAAACCGAGAAATGAAAAATAATTTCACTGTAAGAAGCACAAACAGAAAAGAATATATTCTGCACAGCTTTTCAATTTCTCCCCCAGTTTACCCAGAAATCATTTGAATCGATCACAATGGAGCGAAAAGGGAAAATCCCACCTAATATACGGTTCGAATGCATCGAAGTGTAGAAGCAAAAGCTGCACAACAATTCTGGTAGGAAATTTGAGTGGCGTCGTTCGGTCGTGGGCTCTTCAATTAAGAGAGTATATTCCTAAGCACGTAGGACGCCAGTTTTCCATGGGTCTGGCACTATTTGAGGATTTCCAGACGCCACTTGCTGGGACCAACAATGAAGGACCTTCTTTTCGGAAGAGCAAAACGAAGTACGATAACAAAGGGGGTGCTATACAGTCTCACGGTTGTGCAGCCTCCCTTCTTTACTCTGATGCTTCGCAGACCTCCCCCGAGTTCTTCAAGAATCGTACCAATACTCGACGGGACGATTGTCTTAAATATTCGGCAGACCCTTCACCATTTTTTTGTCTCTCGTACCGCACGTGTCCTGTTCCTCGTCTCTGAATATTTCCCTGAGAAAGTTTTTCACGAAAATTAGGCGCCGCGTGTCTGTTCCCTTAGCCATGTGTCCCAGGAGCTCTGGTTACATCTATGCAATAAAGATCGAGGGAGGAAACACTGTCTATGGGAGATGGAGGACCAGAAATTATCTACTTTAGGAAAATGTTTCAAGTAGAAAAATTTTTCGAATATGTAGAAGTTAATATTATTTTTAATGAATTTTGCCGATGCAAGAGTAAGTGACTTTAAATTATGTCGACGCAGTTATTGAAAAAATTCGTGTGCCTATATTGATTATTCGGTTTAATTTTCAATGTGTGTGATAAATCTACATCTTTTGTGTTTGTGTAGCATTGTTCTACGATTTAATTAGAGGTTTTATATTGCAATCAGGATAGAAATATACTAGAGATGTTAATTTTGAAAATTTTAGAATTTTAATTCCATTGTAAAATTACGATTGTTTTTATTTTTTTAAACAGATACCATAAATAACTTCCAAACAATATGTATCTAAAATTACGCTACTACTGAAACAGATTTCAAAGATACAGTTCTAATTAAACAGGATATCTGTTCTTCTAGCTCCAATAGGTTTGCATCGAACTGAACAACTTTGAACTGAAATCATTGTAATCAGCCTTGTAAAATGAACGTTAGCGTGCGGTGCATGAGATGCTTCTTCAAACAGCTATTCTTCTTCCAGTGAAAAACGACGTGGGCGGGAAACGCAATGGCAAAAGCCTTTGTTCAAGAAGCTCGAATAGTTTGCAATAGCGAATGATGATGAACAGGCCATAATGTCAAGTTGAGAAAGTCATCGAGACTCACGTGCTTGAGATCTTTACGCACGAACCATTATCCTACTTATCGACACTCCTGTAGATTCTTTGCAAATAAATTCTTACTAAGTGCATTTATACGAGGCGTGAGAACATCACTGTTATTTCATCGAATAGTTTTGACACTTTTAGTATCACTAAATCTCTATTACAGAGTCTGTAAAATGCCAGTTCCACAACGATTTAATGACATATTTGAAGGTATAACTGCCCCTAATTTATTATTTTAATTACAGGTTTTATAAATGGAGATGGGGAAAAATATAGATTTTTTATTTTCAAATGTCTCCCTTCACTGATACGAAGATAATTTTGAATTCATTATCAATGTTTCTAACGTGAAGAATCTAGAGTTTAAACTTTAAAGCAACAAAGAGCAGTAATTATTATTTGTATGCTTACTGAAAATTGCTTATGAAACCAATGAAATGAAAAACCTTTTTCATGTTACTGTTTTTTATTTGCAGTTATTCTCCAACGTGTTCGATCCTCTGCTAACTGGTCCCTAAATAATAATTCAAGAATCAGAGTGTTACATTGCATTGTCATCATGATTGCGAATGTGCCATTAAATTTGAATTCTGCACGTCTCGACACACATTAAAGCTGTGTCGTGTATCAAAGCAGTGATCGTTTATTCATTAGTTCGTGACATACAATGGTAATATTAAAACGCAGAGCACAACAGTAACAAGAAGTAACAGTACTTTCCATAGCGAATGATTTCGATGTGTGACGTGCGGGAGAATCGACACTTAAAGGTATGCTGATGCAAATAACATAATTTGAAATTTGATGAAGCTACTTTAAGATACATCAGTATCAGTGACATTTTGCCAAGAAATATCTAACGGTCATAATTTATTCTGCTGAATATCAATATTCATGCAAACTTTTATAGACCACGATTAATATTAACTAAATACCGTTATAATGACAATATTCTGTCTGCTCTTTTGCTTAATTCCACTGGCAAAAAATTAAATTTTATGTATCAAGATTGAGTGCACAGAGGGTTGATCAAAATCTGTTGAAAACCTTTCCATTTAGCCAGGGCCCCCTTTTTTGAAAAATATCATTCGAGAAACCAGATACTTTGTGGTCGAGTTTTTCACCATTTGGTATCTGTCTTACACGAGACAGCCGTTCGTGCTTTTTTTACCTGGATATTAGAGGTAAATACGTGGTACGCACGTTCCATGCGGTAATTCAACTGGCTCTCGATATGCACACCCCTTGCAGGGTTTCACCCGCGCATCTGTCGCCATGCAACACCCTTCGATGCGATGCAGGTGGTAAATGCGTGTCGCTCGATTCAACTTTTATCCCCGACGGGACATTCGCGTTTCACTTTCGTTGCAATGACAGGATGCGATCAATGTTACGATACTTGTACCAAGCAAATTTCAGTTATCTACTGTCGTTGCAATGTGGGGTGATTTCACAAGGTATATAGCCCCATTATCGACCATGGAAACACTCTTTTACTTACACGTAGAAAAGATTGACGTGAAGTATGGATTATTGAGAATTTTTAATCGCTTCCAAATTACATTTAGAGTCATCTATTAATTTCCAAATGGAATTTAGAGCCCTCCATTAGTTTCCAAATTAAATTTAGAATTCTCCCTTAACTCCTAAATTAAATATAGAATCCTCTGTTGGTTTCTAAATTAAATTTATTTTCAGGGAAGAGGTGAAGCTTTATTTTCTTCGACTATACTATATTTCTACTACTTTAATTTCCACCTTATCTAGTCCGATCAGAAGCTTTTCCTAAACCTAGAAGAACGTATTATACTTTCTGTAACCTGCTCGACCGAACCTTTTAGACCGCAGGTGCTAGTCTCTCATATTCATCAGCAGCAGTGCGTTAGAAAAGGGGCCGCAGGTTCACTCGTCAGGTACAAAAGAAGCAGGTAGAGGTTTCTCGAGAACAGGGGTCGTAGAAGCTACCTGCTGCAGTTTTAGATACGCTGGCGGGACTTTGGGGACCTGGATGAGCCATGTCGACTTTCAGGTATTTCGACTGACAAGAGATGCTTTTTTATTCGTATTCAGTGATCCGTGACACAGTGATCATCTCGATTCCATCTCGCGTGAAAGGATATTTACATCTGAAACGATATTCATGTAAGAAGCAAGCTCCAGCCATTTCCAGGCATTCGGTGACGTGAAACTCAAGAAGCACTTGAAACTAGGGTTCTGTTCGTCGTTAGTCTGTGAAGAGGATCGTTTTGTTCTTCCTAATGGTATATTGGATACATGCGTTCAAAGCATGTATTCGAGCAAAACTTGTTTTAACGAAACTTGGTTAAACTTGTTTAACGAAAGTAAGTAAATACCTGATTGGATACTTCTTGGAGGGAGAATTGAACTGACAATCAGCTCGTTGTGAAAATAATTCGAAATTCTATGAAGATAGAATTGCAATCGACTCAATAGAGTTGCAATCGACTGGCATTTTATTCAAATTGTGAATTATGAACAGTTCTCTTCTGGTTCCTTTTTGTCTTTTCTTAAACACAAATTTTCATTATCGTATGATGCAATGAAATTTGGACCACCTTCCTGAATTTTGCATTTGTATAATTTACGAATAATAAAATACAATTGGTTGGAAACAAAAAATTAATTTTAACTAAATAACCTCGAAACAATATCCCTAAGAATAATTCTAACTTATCAAACACCTCCACTTCTCTCTAACCAAGTACAACATATCAAGCTACTTTCTAACACAAAATTCGAAAGCAACCTCCCTCCAGAGTAAACACATATTTCTCTTTAAATTCTGTCAAATACAAAGTTCCCTCGACATCCTGTAAACAGTCATCTAGTTGCACGGTGATGTAACAACGCGATTGCGGGGAATCTCGGGATCAAAGGACACTGGCAGACATCGAAGATGTTTTCAGCGGTTTCGCTAAGTCGCGGAGGAGGATGAGCATGATCCAGCGGCGTGCAACTATTCGGTTGGACACGTTGCACGCGAAACCCTTTCCTTTCACCGTGATCAGGGCACGAGCACCGGGAATGCGTGGCTCCTCTGCTCTTACGTTGACATTTATTCGCGACTGAATGACCCAACAACACCTGCAGCGCGCCTGATTGACCTCGAGTCCAGCAAATATTCGCCGTCTCTCGTTGACACTTAACGAAGATGAACTGCTCTATCACGCGTTAATTGAAGTCGCCGCTGCATCGACAGGGTTCGTCGGGTGGATAGTGAAACATGGTAATTAATTGCAGAGAATCGGCGGGTAACGTGCAGAATAATGAGATTCGAGATGGTATAAGAAGCTTAAATTGATTAACGGAGTGGTTCTTATCAACTCTTCGTGCGCCTTCTTTGAGAGTGGAAAGTGGGCTTGGAAAATATACCCCATGAATATAATTCGAGGAGTGAAAAAAAGTCCCAGTGAAAAAAGAAACTTTGCTATTTATTCTGACGCAGAATATTTCCAGCTCAAGTAAACGAAATCCTTTGTGCTAAATGATGTCACTGAATTCGTTTCTGTAATAAAAAAAAAAACAGATGGCTCCATTTACAAGAATATAGAAGTGCTTCCAAACCCTGAAAAAAAATGACCCATCGACCACCATAATTACCTACCCTTTCCAATCAAAGAAATTATTTCCGGGTTAAGTTCTCCAAGAGATAAATACAAGTAACCGATAGCCAAAGGCTCGTCGAGTCAAAGAACATGCCTCCTATGAAAACTCGATTCAATCGTAACGGGCTTGAGGTAACACGAGGCAGTGACATTTCGACTTCTTCATCGTGCACGTCGCACGTGCTCTCCGCTACAGCTGCGAGCAGGAAGAAGCGGTAAGCCGATTGCATTGATATCAGCCCAGTCAGCGGGGAAAGGAAAGTGCAATCGTTACATCTGCGTGCACCTGTGCACCTGATCCGCTTCCTACGAGATTTAGTGGGCGAATTCGCAGCCGCGAGGAGCGCTAGCAACCAACGTGACGATGTACGATAAAAAGGAAACCACAAGACTATCGTAGGCTCCCTGATCGGTTCATCAAAGAGAAGTGCGCATAAAAGTGCATTTCTGCATACAAATTAGTAAACACCGCTCTTAAGAAACTTCACCGCGACTATCCTGCATATCTATTCACGACTGCGCGCCACATCGAAGGTGAGGCCTACCTGAGGAATAACTATTTGTCTTTAACGGTGGACATTGTTCTATGAAGACAACGGGCTGAATGATGAAATTTCTAATTAAGATTCTATTCGCTTCATCAACATTTTATCATCTATTTTCTGAAACTATATCCAAACTATATCCATATTTAAAACACCGAAGAAAACAAACGAAACGCACAACGGTAATTTTTCTTCTAGCTCGAATAAAATGTAATCTTTGACATATTATTTGTTTGTTGTTTCCAAAAAATGACAAAGGGAAAGGTTTTCCGGGATTTCTTGGGTGATGAAGAAAGTCGTAGTTAGAGGTCGTCTATAGTGTTTTTCCCTGGATTTGACATCCCTCGTTACTCGCTAATTTATATCATTACCGTTACAGTTGCACAATCGCGCAGATCATGGTCCTTTCACTGGAGACATGAAACAGCGTTCTCTGGCTCGCATCATTTCTCGGGCCGGCACACTGCCGAGGTTCTAGTTGGATCTCCATTTACTATGCCGCGTTTCGCACGTGCGCCGCTCACCGTCAGCAGAACACGACGAAAAGAACGACGAAACGCGATGCAGAAACGGCACGAGGAGAGATAAATGATCGTCTTTCATGGGGATAAGATTTGCTATAAATAGCGGCGAGCTAAGCTTCGTTTTATTTTCGGCTCCCTACAATATCGCAATATCTCTTCCCTTCGGTGGGCCCATTAATTACCTTGCGATCCATTTATCTGCTGCAACCAACGTTACAGAAGGCACCGTCTAATTTTCTGTATGGTTACCATTCCCAAACAGTTCCTACGCAACCGATATGTCTGTGTAATGATTGTTACCAACTGATTCCTATTTTCAAACGCAGTAGCCACACTTAATTGAAGAGTGCTTATGGAAAACACTGTAAGTGCCAAAATTAAAAAAAAATTATCGGGAATTGTTCTATGTGGCAATGGTAATACTGTAGTATATAATTTTAATGCAATTTCCCTTTTTAATTAAGTTACGAGTAGTGCTAAAAGATAGTACCGCTGGTGTGCTCAACGCCACTTTTGTAGAAAACAATGTAAGAGCCAATTAGCTAGGGATCGTTTTCTGAACAATTAAAAAGTGGCACAGTGTTTTCTACAAATACAATTCTTTTTTCCTGAATTTGGAGTATCCTAATGCAAAAAATAGAAAATTTTTAGATGCATTTGGGTTCTCGTATATAATCTTAAGCATATTTAGCAATCAAAAGAAATCAAATTTCGTAAATAATTCAGTCACGGATGTCTTTTCTCTCTCCTGAAGAATTTGATTTTTGGCACTTACGGTATTTTTCATAAGAACTCTTCAATTTTGTTTTCATGCGGTAGATATGTTCCCGAAAAATCCGCGTAAAAAAGACACCATGCATATGAAAAAATAGAGCACTGTATCCAAACCGAAATCATACAAACATTGCAGTTGACTAAACATTTAGCTGGAATCTTTACACCTTTACTTCCTTCTCTTTCAAAACGACATTTGAAAAAATTCTTTAACCATCAAGAAGCCCTACACCCCCACAAAATTAGATCCCGAAAAATCAGTGCCAGGCGAACAATAAATGGAAAAGCCTGAAAACGAACGAGCACTCCTTTTCCTCGCCTCAAATCGAGGAAATGAATCTAAGGAAGAAATCGACCCCGGAAATATGAATGTCTTTCAGTTAAAAAAACCGAAACGGTTTCTAACCCCTTCTTTTCTCGAAATTATTCAGCATCCTTCTGCGTCTTTTCCCTTTCTTGTCCCACCGCGAGGCTTCTGGGTCTCCGTTCACCAAGGTGCTGCTCGCACGTGCGCTGTTCGGTCCAGCAAAAGGAAGAAAACCACGGCCGAAGAAGAGGAGGCAGCCCGCGGCAAAACAGGTTTCCCCTGGAAGACGCCGAGCTCCTGTGCCACGGTTCACGAAAACCGTCAACCTAGTGCGTACGCGCGAAGATGCCCTCGAAGACGTTGAAATATCGTGGAACGGGCCCAGCTGCCTCCCCCCAGCCGACCAACGGATTTACGCGCGCAACAAACAGTTTGGTTCGAGCGAACAGAGGCGCTCAAAACAGCGGCACTTGCGCAAAGCAGTAAAAATTTAGCAGCTGGACTTTCCTACGAATTCGCAAGAAATTACTGGCGAACCTGGATCATTTCATTTTGTATAGATTTGAGAATAAGATTTTGTGTTTGATTTTTACTCTTTGGGGATGTAGAATTCTTAGTTTCTGCGGGAAGTGATACTAATAATAAGAAATATAAGATAAGTAGTAGAAGTTATTCGCTAATGATTAGACGAAGAGGGTGGGTCAAAATTGACCCGGTACTCAGCAGATGAGTGTTCACAGAATCTGATAGAGTATGTTTCCAGTTTCTACCTAAATAGTAGAGTATGTTAGAACTCTGTGTGAATATATAGGGAAATGGTAACATTGTTTGTGAATAGAAATAAGATTTGTAGGGTGAATAGAGACGCCACCCTTTTTGGTTGAGAAGCAATACCAAATTTGGTTTCGTTTTAATTAAAATGATTTATTTTTATCATAATAAAGTACTTCTTTTACTGATTGGAAGTTATTACAAGCGCGGTGTTTCTCCGCCTATAGCGTCTATCCTGAATTTACCCCAATGGAAAGAAAAGTTTCAGTGGTTGTTGTTCTTGAATCTAACGAAACTTCTGTGTATTGATAATTAGATGGTAAAACGATTCAGATTCCTGAACACACACTGAACCACATCCTATCGTTAGCTCTAAATCTGAAGGATCGACATGCCCAATGAGAAACGGGTTAATGTAAAGCACACATCCATACGAGCAATTATCGATTTGTAATGAGGCGTTCTTCGAATGGAGGCTGGGTTTCAAGGAGTTAAAAGAGAGTCGCGCGAGAAATGTGCCTTCGTTGTGATTTCAAGGCTGCAGTCAGATACTCGCAATGAATAATACTACTGGTGGCATTTTTATTTATTGCTGACGTTATCGATGTACAAAGGAATGGAGAACTCAAGCCCATTTCATATATTTTCTTCAATATTTCTTTCACGTTCTCCTGCGTTTTGCAACGTTTCTCCGTTTTTAAGGGGACAACCTAAAAAGAAGCGCGATATTTGGGATTTTTTAAGAGAATTCCTCAAATTATATTAATTGAAAACTTTATGTCTATATTTTTGTACATATTTAGGCAACATTAAAAAAATTATTTTAAAAAAACGGTAGCTACAACATTAAACGCGTTTTTCTCAAAACGATGTTTTTCGAATTGGTCTAAAACCAATGACCCGCTTTACTTCAAACATGGTACATGTACATATATCTTCAGTAGATGTTCCATTCTCGTTGTTACTAAAACTATGGCAGTGTTTGCAAAATCAAACTTTTGCGACTTAAAAAAAACAGCGATTAGTTTTGCAGAAATCGATCTCTGTTTTAGACGCTGTCATTTTTTTTTACTTTTCAGTATTTCTCATTTAGGCTAGTTCAGACGATAGCTACAGTCACAAATTTTTAAATTTTCTATTTCAGACAACTACAACGGCTGATTTTAAACTAACCATGAGCATATGATTTCTGTAAGGAGCTCTATTTGAAGCACTGATTCCGGATATAACCGCTATTTTTACATACAATTTTTGTTCATATTCTCTAAAGATTAACAATAAAATCCACAAAGCTGGAAGTAAATATATTTAATGGTTTAGTTTCAAAAAATTCCCAAAGTACGCATCATTTTTCGTCCGTCAAGGTAGGAAAACCCCTTAATTAAAACAATATCCAAATTCACCTCTCCTTATTTCACTACACGATATTATGTATCCTAATTAACATGAAGACGACTGTGTCTTGAAATCAAAGCAAGATACAGCGTCATTAACATCGACGAGATATCCTGTTCTTTCCCTCCACTACCACGTAAACAGAAACAGGGAGAGCATATTATCGAAATAAGGATGCAAATGGCCCCCTGAATTTTCATATCCTCAAAGCAATCCCTACTCTTCGCACCAAATACACAATACCACAATGAAATTCGCTTCCCTTACCACGATTACAACAAAGACAACATCCCTCCTACCCAATACACAAGAATTCACAAACAACCGTATCGCTAAAACAGCTCCAAAGTAAACGAGCAGCACGCTAAAGCCCGCCACAAAGTGTCTCATCCCAGCTACCAGTCAACCAACGTTCTCCGTCGAGACTTCGGAGTTCTCCAAGCCGACAGACGATTCTAGTAACGCCGATTACGCGTCTGGTCATAACGTAACGGCGTAAAGGGAACGAGGACATCGAGGGAATCTCATCGCGACAGAAGGGGGTTAATGTAGCTGTCGCGGGTTTTGAAGCGCCAGCGCGAGAAGGACCGCCACAGCGAAGCCGAGTCAGCGTCGTCCAGGATCGAAGCTCGGAGAAAACCCGTTGCGGCGTTGTTTTCGTAGCCTGCAGGAGGCCGTGGAACCCGAGAAAAATAGGAAGACAGAGAGGCAAGGCGGCGAGGAGGAAGGTTTGACGGGGACCGAGAGGGAACCGGTTCTCCAAGGAGCACGCTGGCCACGCTAGCCAGAAGGGGGACGGTGTACGAGCGCTAAAGGAGGCTAGCGTGGCCTGTTACGAGAGAGAGAACCGGTTTTACGATACAAACTGGAGTAAAAGTGTACTGCATACACGCTGAATCGTAACGCGTGCGTCCATGTTTATGATACAGGCGGTGGCTGCTAGCCAGACAGCGATTGATAGGCGCAGCACCGAGGACAGAGCACCGGGGCGCGGCTGGAAGAAATCTCTCGCTAGGGGAAATCAGCTGCTCTCTCGGCGAAGTTTCTCGCATTGTCAACAGCTGGCTATGGAAATAAGAACGACTGCTTTCTGTACGCGTACTGCGATTGTTTCGTCGAGCAACGCCGAGAAGGTTCGTGAGCAACGGCCGAATCGTTCGAAAGTGCTGTTGGACGTAGGGTATGAGAATCGATGCTGAGACTTTGTTGGCTGGACGTGGTTGCGCTGTGTGCTATTATGGAGATCGTGCAAGAAGTGATTTGGAAGTGGGAATCGCGGCTAGGAAATTACCTTCGATGACGCCGTTGTATAAATAGATACGCGAACCGATTTTCTCCTCCGAACCGAGCACTCGCGATTATCAGCATTTGCACTTTGCGTGGGCTGCAGGCGACATGTGGGAGCTTCGTCCTTTAGCACAGGGCGGACAAGTTTTTGAGGAGGGATTACGCCGTAATAGGCTTCTTCAGACGACAAAAGAAGCTCTTTGTCGTCCATATTAAGGAGTCCTTTGTCTCTGATGAGCGCACCGTTTAGACTCGATATGTGCTTAATTTACTGCAAGGACAAAAAGGGTATTGTACTGTTGCTGCAACTGCCAGTTTCTATTCAAAATGCGTACTTGTAGGACGAACTTTCAGATATTACTACAGTCGAACCTCGATAACTCGAATCTCAAGGGAAGGGAAAAAATCTTCGAATTAGAGGTTTCGGCTTATCGAGTTTTCGAGTAAGAGAGGTTCAACAAACGAAAATTCGACTTATAGAGGCTTTGTACGACTGTCAATTTTTCGACTTGTGAAGCTGTAGAGGAAGATAAATTCAAGTTTTAAAGGTCAATTGTTTATTTTATACCTACAATCAGATATACCTACAACTTATGTCTTACATATATACCTACATATATAAAAATAATTATAAAACATATTTTATGCTCGATTACTCGACTTTATTACTCTTCATTACATATTTAAAAAAAAGTGATTTTGTTTCGTGCTAGTCTTTTAGTGCATTGTAAATCAATAGCATTTTCAATCGCGAATAATGCAGAGAAAACATTTTCCTCAATATTTTGAGATCTTTCTACGAAATTTCGTAATACATATGTAGAGGTAAACTTCGACTTGTAGAAGCCGGAATTCTTCTAACTTCGAGTTGTAAAGGTGAGATGCATAAATTAACGTCAAAATATAGTTCGAGTTAAGGAAGTTTTATTTCGAGTTTTAGGGTCGTTTACAGCGGAGCGGAGGGGAATGAAGAAAATTTTCGACTTACAGAGGTTTTCGAATTATCGAAGTTCGACTATAATATGTATAGTATCATTATTGCCATTACACTTATCTTTCCTCGCTGCGTCATCAATCCTCACATCTTTATATCGATGAGAATTTAGACGATAATCTACTGAAAACCATCGAGTAATTATTGTTTAAATAATTCAAGATCGTCTCCGATTTTTACCAACCCCTCGACTTTCCTTTCTACGAAGCAAAGGTAAGATAAAAGATGAAGATTTTTCTGAATTATTTTCCCATGGATAAAGCGCCTATGCATTAATTATCAGCATCTCGTAACGTCAGTAGCAAAGATATGCTAGCCGAGAGAATGATCTCACGCCTACGTGACACAAAGAACGCGCGGAGTACTTACAAGCGAAACACGCAACTCGGTATATAACTCGGTTGGTATGCGCTTCGAGGTTCGACTTTTTGCAAAAAAAAAGGAAACACCAACAGTCGATCTCAAGGGCGAGGAGCGAGCGCGGGAAACGCTTCCATTGGCTCGGGGCTGCAGCGATTTCTCGAAAGGTACCCCAGAGATTTCAATGCCGCGAATTATGGCGGGAAGCGACAGCAGCGCCATGTTGGAGTCAGGGCACGGGGATTGAATTCGCTTTGTAAAAATGCGCCCTCTCCAAGGTTCTCGGCACGAGGATACACACGACTTGTTGGGGTCTACCGAGAAGCCATCGACTGTTATGCTGCATAGTAAAATTGATCGTAAACGTATGCGTGCCGTTCCACTCAGCCATGATCTCTTCACCCGTGGTATCTTTCGAGAAGAATCAACCATCCGTGAAAACTCTGCGGAACCTGGGATGCGTTGGAAACTCTCCTTGTCTAAAAATTTCGTATGCTTCAACAGCTATAGAAGTTAATATTGCGTAATAAATTATTCAATTCGCCCATTGGTATGCTTTCAAGAAGAACTATTTACACAGTCGTACTGATGTGTGTTGTACACAGCTATTATAGGGATAAAGTAATTCTAAATTTCAAATTGCAAGAAATACCAATATGGAAAATTCTGTAATTGCAGTTACTACTTAGGATTCACTTTCTAACATAGGGGAGGGTTGCCGATATCGCGCCACTTAAGATATTTTGCATTATATTTCATATTTGGTACGAATTTCAACGCAAGTGACTGAAACATGAAAAATGATCATTTTAATTATAAATATTAATTTAAACTTTATAATGAATGTAATGTGTATATAAAATTAATGTAAACTATTGTACGTTAAACCCGCTTTTAGAAAAATACAAAACTACAGGATTGAATCGCAGTGTTTGATTATTATCAAATAATAGAAACTGGTAAAAAATTACATCAATCATACCTGATTTTTTCAAATGTTTATAGCACACACAAAATAGTGTGCAAGCTCGAAAGGTTTTGTATCTATTTCTCATTTCGCATTTACATAATATTTTTATCATCAGATGTGATTTGGGCAGAGTTGGGCAAAGTGTAATTTAATTACGAATTACAACTTACGATTAAAATGTAATTATGTAATTGATTACACATTATTTTCTGTAATCGTTAATTTAGGTAGTTGGCCACAATTTTGTTAACTACCTAAATTAACGATTACAGAAAATAATGTGTAATCAATTACAGAATTACATTTTAATCGTAATTTGTAATTAGATTACATTTTGCCCAACTCTAAATTTAGGTTGCCAATACGATATTGGCAAGTCTCCTACAAAAATATCCGTATAGTTATTCAAGAATTGCATTTCTCGGAGAAGACAGCTGTACGAACTCCTCGTAACAGGCTTCCCAAAAGAAAATTTTAAAAAATCGTATCATCCCCGTTCCCAACGGTCTCTCGTGTATACCTATATCGTCATACGTACATCTTTTCCGTCCATCGAATCAGCTGATCGAATATCAGGCCTGCCATTCCCATTCAACTGAAAGCTTTCAAAGGCAAAAGTGTTGGAAAAGACCAGAAGAGCAGAATATTTTTCAGCGACATGTTCGAGATGCGGTGCGCGTCTCCAAGGGATTCTGACGAAAAGGTGGAAAGTAGCGGCAGCGTGGCTCTTTGTTCTTTCGAAGATGCGAGCCGAGGTCAAGCGAAACGTAAGCTTGCGGTCCATGGACGCCGCTGAAACCAGTCCCCATTAAAAAGACTTCCAGTGGCGCCTCCACTTGGTGTCTCCCCGAAGCTGCTGCAGGATCACTGACGCCGTTCTCCAGCTTAACAGGATATTGACCCAGCGCCGCCATCTTGGATCACGGTGAACGTGATCGTAGTACTACACACAGCTGGCACCTCGTGCTTGGCACGCTTACGTTTCGTTTCAAAACACGTATCGGTTTCGAGCGTAGTTACATTGATCGGGCTACGGTACATTCCATCTCTATCGAATCTTTGTAACTTGCGCCCCTTATCAATTTAAAAATCCACTGTTCGCGTGTAACTAATGAAGATGGCTTGAATTGTTTTTTAATTTTCAACGAGAAGAAAAAAGTTTGGTAACAACAAAATTATGATAGGTACTTGGGGTTACTTCTTGAAAGCAATTGTTAAAACTTCATCTAGCAAACCAGGGGTATTTTAATGAACACCAAATTATGGTAATTTGAAGATTCCGAACCCGGAAATTCAAAAAAATCTGAAACTCTGTGAATATGTAGGGGATTTCCTCCTGATTACAACGCAATTTTTGTTTGCTGCCCAAATTCACTCTAAGGGGGCAAAATTAACCCCTGAAAATTAGGCTATTTTCCAATTTTATTTTGTAACTCGCGATCTATAAGAAATAGAAAAAAGTTTCAAGACAAAAGCTACTTCTCTTAATTACGACTATCATTTGGTAACTTAGAGTTCTTACAATTCGCGAGTTATAACACAAAACCGAAAAATAGCCGGAATTTCAGGGGTGAATCTCACCCCCTTACAGTGAATTTGGACAGCAAACAAAAATTGTAATCAGGAGGAAATCCCCTACATATTCACAAAGTCTCAGAATTTTTTTTAATTTCCAAGGACCTAATTACTGTTACGTTAAGAAATGACTCTGCCATTATTGCATATTTTTTGTATTTATTGGGCAAAAGTATAAGTCTCTCTACTTATTTATTATTATTTAATATGTCTAGTTGAGGAAAAATGTTCGTGACTCTCAAACCCTCTATTTTTATTTATAAATTCATTAATTTAAACAAATAAATTGGGAGCTATTACTCTCTTCCATAAACCGTGGTCGACGGAATTACTGGAATTACTTTCACTACTAAGGAAGTCATCGTTTCCACTCTTCTAATATCCGCTTAAAATTTTTTATTGTCTCATCAAACTTAACAAATATAAAATTAAATGCTAAAAAAATTCAATTGAATACTAAATTTTGTATACGTTATTTTAAGTAAAGCAGCTTAGGGTGACAGTAATTGGGTACGTGGCATTAATTGGGTCCTTTACACTTTCTTAGCCCATCACATAAACCAAGCAAAAAAAGAAAGTTTTCATTGCTCTTTGTTGTCTATTAATAATCAGTTTGCCTGTATCAGCTCCCAGAGCCTTCGAAACATGCTGAAAGATAGCCAAGCGATTGCCTACCGTTGCACAAGCGTGTGGGTACAAAAACAAAGGAATAATAAGCAGCTACTGAAAAATACAATTGTTCGGTTATCAGAATGATTTATGATCGTTTGGCATTGTTTACGCGTACAGGGTGTGGAGTGGTGCGTGCATAGGCGTAAATCAGCATTGGCATTCTCTGCTGCCTGATCTATCGCGCATAGATCACACGAGCAGGCATTTCGACAACTACAATAAACAATGTCCTCCCTGATAAATCTAACTGTAATCGTGTGCGACCTGAAACTGATTCTTTTTCCATGGAATAATAAAAAGGAAACAGTAAATGTGACTCGTTTGAAAATCATATAATTATGCGCATAGTGCAATACCGTCAAAGGCGAAGCCGCTATTCAGTCACGGTGAAAGGAAATGCGGCTGAAAAATTCCCTGCATCTCGTGCGCGTATGCAGTTTGCATCGCTGCAGGCGCGACTGCATTTAAGCGCTGCGCTGCAGGCACGATAGTAGAAGAAAGGCAGTTCCTTTCTTCATCGATTGAAATACCGAAGAATGTCACAGTACTTGACATTTACTTCGACTGGTTTCTTTGCTGCTCAAATTAGAAATAATTCTGCTTTCAGTCATTGCAAAAAAAAAAGACTCGATATAGATAAAATCCCAAATTTACTGGCAGGCGTTATTTTCACGGTGAGCTAATTTGAATTTTTCTCGCACGTGAATGCCATTAATCGTAATTAATTATAAGCGGTTTCCCTTTTATAAATCTACTTTTCCCGTGCTTTTGGATCTCCAAGTTCCAAGTAAATGGTATGTAAATGTGCTCCATTTGAGACTCTGTAACTCATACGACACATGAATGAATGAAATCTCTCCATCGCTTGGAATTGAATGTACCCTCTGGCGTTGATTACAAAACCGTTCAACCCGTGCACCTGTCGTTACGCCATTACCAAGCGTTGAAATCTCCGCTTCCCTAAGCCACTCTCATGTCATTGCATTAACCTATTTATTTCATTCATGCGATTGCTCGGCATGCATTATGCAAAATACACGCCACTTCAAAGCCTTTCAAATATACTGACTGATCCGTGCCATTGAATTTACATATCTTGATAATACTGTAAGTATGCACGCCACCTAACGTTTGTTGCGATGAAAGCTTCAAGGAAGATCTATAATGTGGTGCTTGCAACTGTCTAAGTTTACTAATGGTAACTTGATTTATTTAAATAGAAAGCTATTATTCTTACAGCTAAAGTTGTAGATAACGATGAGATAAATCTAGTATACAGGGTGTTTCCATGTAACTACCGCTTAAGTTTAAAGTAACACTAAATTGACTCGACCAAGTAATGATGGAAAAGCAAGTATTCCCATTTTTTATGTAACTACAGTCATAAAAGCAATATTTTTATTTTTATTCTCTTCTGAATTTCATGTTTACCTGTTTTTTTTAAATATAGTGGTACTCTGTTTTGTTTACCCTTTCTTTGATAACAAAATAAATAAAACTTTGAGGAATTAGACATAAAATTATTTGGTTTCTTTTATCAAAGAATCAATTATTGACGATTGTAAACTAATAATATTATAACTACACTCTGGGAAATAAAATACCATGTAAAGAAATCTCTCCCAGAAATATCGACGAAATAAGATTGCCACGTAAGCAAACCAAGACCGGCGTCGATTTCACCCTTCGACGAAGCAGAGCTACCTGAATTAATTCACAGCGATTCTAATAGACCTGCGAGTAGCACACCACTTTTCACGGGCCATTACTCGCGGAATCTTCGATTCAGAAAGGGTGTGTATTTCACGGGGTAGTGCACTCATTTAGAACAGGAAAAGACAGATTCGTAAAAATCGACAGTTCACTTGGTACGATCGGAAATCCTTTGTGTCGGCATTAATAAAAACCAAGGGAAAGAAAGCGCACGGTCCTTGAAGCATGACAAGTAAATGTTCCTACGTATTTTAAAGAACGCGAACAAGGTCTTCTACAACATTACTCAAAGATATTTACTTGCTCCTCCACTTGTTATAAACATGGAGAATATTATTTTTGATAGAACATAACTTTACGTCGATAGCATAAATGATAAACGAAAACCAGAATATCACAATATAACTTGGAACGTAGGTACTTTTTATCTTGTCTATGTCAGAATTAATATTTTTCTTTTTATATTTTAGAAATTCATAAATAAATTTTATTTTACTTTACATTCTATTTGTTTTTAAATTTTAAAAATAATTTATGAAATAAAACTAAATGAAATAAATACGCTTTCCTCAAATTACCTTTTTCCGATAAAATAAACGTTGAAATATAAAGAAATCTACCAAGACTTGAAACTTGGTCTCTTGTAAAAATAATATATCATATTCTGCTAAATGCTAAATAGCTGTCAAAGGAAAAGGGCCTTAAAAAGGCAGTGTAAACAAAAGTGGGAAAGGTGATTGCTCGTGAAATTATGCTAAATAACCCAAGAAGAAGCAGAGGTGAACGGCGAGGGCAGGGGTATTACGAAGACACACGTGAATCTGCAGGTCCCACGTGGTTCAGCGAGCGTGACCACGTGGCGAGCAATAGTATAGTAAAGTGCCCACGAGATAGAAACGATGTCGGTTGAATGGAAGACCTAGGCGAGAGGGGGTAGACGAAGGAGGGGTATGGGTTAAACCGGAAGCCGTCACCGGAACAGCTTCTACTTCGTAGGTTCACATGGTCGACGTTCACCGCGGAGGTCACGATAATTTCCCCGTGTCAGTGCAGGTGCTCGCATCAGATAAAGAATGCTTTCGCACCGACCCCATCGTTCCTTCGGTTTTGAACTCTGAACCTCTAATTTGGACGTGAAGCAAACCAGAAGTTGATGAAAAGATAGAAAGGGGGCACATGGGCAGAAGGAACAATTCTATTGAAGCGATCGATTAGAAGTAACTAAAGAGTTCATTATGAAGAATTAGAAAAATAATTAAAAGTAAGATAGTATAGTACATTGAACTGCATTTCTTGTTATTCTAATAATAAACTTATTGTTTTGGAATTTGAACTGCCCAAAACTCATGTTCCTGCTGACTGTTTTAATTCACTTCATAAAACTATAAGTGACATTATCATTCGTTAATTGAATGTTTTCATATTTTAGCCTCAAAATTCTAATTTCGGTGCACACGAAATTAAATACTTTCTTTAAATACTATAAATTATTCAAATTATTCAAATACATTGATCGCTTAATGTTAAAAGAGACTTTACATGAATATCAAAATAAAAATGAAATAAAATCTTGTTTTACAAAATTTATATAAATATTGAAAAGATACCCCCGACTTGTAACTACGTTTATCTTGCGTGCAAAAATCCTAAAACAGATAAGCCTGTTTACTACGATCGGGGTTGTTGAACGACGTGAGACCTGGCGCTCCGCATATGCGATGCAACTGATTAATGTAATCTAAAGAGTCATGCATACTTTGGTAACCCTTTTTTTTCTAGCTTCATTTAATTACCATTTAATCGTTTAGCTGCCCCACTTACACGCAAAGCAAGAAATACTTGTTACATACACGTCCGTTGCATAGCTTCCACAATAATCATAAACATCTTGTCATAGAATAATTTCTGCAGAAATAGCGGTGCAAATAGAAATCAAGTTTTTCACCAGAATTTTAAAACTATTTTCAATTTATTCTCCAAATTCAAAACTGCAATATTACATTTTTCCATTCACTCTTCAATAAAACGATTGCAAGGTAAAATTTATTATGCAGTGCCATTGTACCGTTCCCTTCGTGTCAAAGTCGAGTACATTTTGCATACAATTATTTTTTAGATCCATCCTTCGGTGAGACTGTTCGTCACCGAAATGTGCAACATTCCCAACAATCAAGCTTAATACGCGATTTTTAATTTGCGACTATAATTTAACCCCCAGTGATTCCCAAGAACCGCGCTAATCGTTAATTTGTTAATCGAGGTTACGGGTTGCAGGTCAAATTAGGAGGAGTAAGTTGCAGGTCTAATGAACGTCATATCGTTGCAATCGAAGATCGACCCAGAGGCGCCAGACTTCTACAGGACGCCGACTCCCACGTGACGCAGCTACCGTGTCCGTAAGCAGGGGCTCGTTACTCTTGGTCTCGATTAATTTATAATCGTGTATTTCCACACATGGGGAACCACTATGAGAAACAGGATTCGGAGGGTCGTCAGACCCTACCGATGGACGTCTCGCGTTTTGCATTGGTAGCTGCGTATCGAATAGTAATTTCAGATAAATGTACAGTATTTATGCTCTAATACAAATTCAACTTTGCATCACTAGTGGATAACTAAAAACGGATAACTAATTCGAAATGTAATTCGTGAGCTGTTGAAAGCAATGCATGAGGTGGTAAGTAAATTGTCGTTTACGTGTGCATGAAGAAATGGGGACTTCAAATTTAGGTTAGTGTTTTAATAAATAATAATTAGTTACAGCTTTGCCGTTCACAATTGATATTTTGTACATATTCACACATTTTCTAGCTTCTTTGAACCAATGTTATATAATTTGCTGATACACGAGTGGACCACAAAAGTGTTTTGTGTGAAAGGTCCTAGCTGTGATGGACATCATCCACGGTTGCCTGAAATTATCAACTGTCCATCGGATTAATTACAGTTGCAGCAAATCTTACAGGATGATGTCAACAACCTGAAGAAAATTTCCAATACAGTAAATTCCCCTAAATTCTACCAGTAGCAAAACTGTTTACTACCTAAACTGATATGCTATCAGATCACAATTGCTAAACCATAATACACATTTCCCAACATTCCTAATACACGAAACAGAGATAAGAAAACCTGTTAGTCCTCACGATTTACACTATGCCAAAATTTTTACTATATACACTCTCCAAAAACTAATCAAAATCATTCGTTCACCATCATTCTGATATTCCAACGCGACGTCCACACGACCATAAAGCCGAGGATCCACCTAGAACCTAAGCTAACTAAGCAACGCTAAGCTATGCTGTGCTACGCTAAGTTTTAAAAAATTAGCTTCAGTACAACCTTATGAAACCGTCCCCACCAAAAGCTAAGCTAAGCTATGCTACATGTTTATGTTTTATAGCACAGCCAAACATAGTATAGCATAGCGTAGTACAGAATAAGCTTAGCTTAGATTCCAGGCGGTTCCCCGGCTTAACACATCCCTCCACGGGGCCCAGAGGCCCGCAACGAGCCTGATAATCGATATCTCGAAATAATTTCACGGTCAATTTAACGAGTATTTGCCAAAGGGGTCGATAATGATCCAAGGCTAAATCGAGGCACTAATTCACCCCCTATCCTACATTGCTCGCCTTAGTTTCGCGGATTAATTAGGAATGAGACGCCGCGCCCTCTGTACCAGTCTGGCTGCACAAAAAAGCCGTACACAAACTGCGTTCCAATGCTCGTTAGCAGAGATAATATCGCGATCGCGGGGAAATTAGCTTACCAAATCCTCGACAGGGCTGACGACGAAATACGTCGCGACCCGTGGGACCGACTAAATTACTGCCAACGATCATTATTTGCCAGGCGTTAATTCAGCCGCTAAAAAGATTCTCAGCGTCGAGGAGGATTCCCACGGGATAGCGTACAGTGTCCCGCGCGACTCTGCGTCCGCTCGCCCACGCGCGCGCCACGGTACAGGATCCGCGGAAAACGTAGCGTAAGAGTGGCAGACACTCTGACCTTGTTCGTGTTCGCCAGGGAAGCTCGTGTTCCCCTTATCTCGCGATAATAAGAAGCATCCGCGCGCTACCAAGACTCTTCTTCTTCCTTTCGATGCAGCGCGTCCAGGCTTTCGAAAGTTAAGGTACGCTTTCCTGTACGGGACTGGACGTAACGCCAAGAATTTCAAAGTCCATTTCCTTGGGAAAGAAGCGCTATATCAGAAAATTTTATTTCTTTTTCTCGACTATAAACTGCGAATAATTTTCACCTGCGGGTAACTCATAGCTGATTTTTTTACATTCAATGCTACCCGTAACTCAGTTTCAACAAATTATGGAGCTGCTTAATTTCTGCAGCAAAGTCTTCAATTGGGGGTTGCGCTTTAATGGTCTCGACTGCATTTCTCGTGTTTCGAATACGCTTGACGAGGATTCTCACACGAGCAGCAGTTTTTTTTTTAGAAGCAATTTCGAGAAGCTGAGGAAGTCGTACGGCGTGTCGTTAAGTTCTGCTGCGAGACGTGAGAAAGTAATTCTCGACCCCTCGTGTTGGGTCATTTGAATATTTTTTCCCCCTTTGTCTTGGTACAGTTGAGCAGGGATGATAAATATATTGTGGAAGCAGTTTAGAAGTGACGAGCTGCTTAAAATCGTTAGATTATGGTACCACAACTCGAGTACTCTAAAAAATCTAGCAAATATTAGGAGTAAGGAGGTATGTACACAGTATGTACTTATTACAGTCTACTAATTTAGTGTATGGAGTGATTCTGAATGCTAAGTCCGGGTATAACTGCGCACCAATTAAAATAGAAAAAAAAATGAGAAAAGAAAGTGATTAAGTTCGAGTTATTAAAATATAGAATTCATAGCATGCCTGCTAGCAACCACACTAATTCGCTGATATAAATATTCCAGAGTACATGAATCCCTCTCTGCACGAACAGTATCAGCAAGTTATGTAAGAGATGAAGAGAACACCTAAATTTCTTTTTTGGCGCAAGCGTAGTACTGTTGCACCGATTATAGGTACACGTGAAACTCTCTCCAGATGTTCCTCAAGGTAGACCAGATTCGTAACAATGACTCAAGGGGAATGGAAAGGATTCTACGACGTTCTTTGCCACAAAGAAATAGCCAGAGAGCAACAGGCCTAAGCGGATCCTCAAAGAAATACTCGGACAGCGGGCATTACGTTCGCGGTTTACGAGCAAGATCTTCCGCGGCGCTTCATCGAAAATGAGCTTCCCGCGGCCAGAAATTGCCAACGGGGGAACGCTGGCACGAGCTAACAGCCAGAAGAACACTTTGTGCCATTGTCATTAGTACCACTATGCGTTCCACGGCGGGAAAACATCGAGGACACATCTGTAATTCCTCCTCAGCATCACTCGAGTTCCACGCTGACGCGAGGAATGTCCTTTCTTTGCGGATGCGCATTATTCTCGATCAACTAAGAATGTTTTAAGTAATTATTTCACGCTGCCCGGTGTCTCGTGCAAAGAAATCCGGCGAGGCGTCCCATTCTTTTGAGTTTTGTCAGTTTTCCGGATGCTTGTTAGGGGCATTAGTGAAGGGTTTGGTGAATTCTGCCAGGTGAATGGAAATATATTAATTGTGGTAGGTCGTAAGGAATAGTTTTTGATATATTAGATTTTGTGTAATTAACCATAGTGATGGACAGTAATTTCTATTGATGCTGGCACGATAGTTTGCGAATTTGGCTTTGCAATTCAATGCAGAGATTAATATTATGCAAACTAAAAATATTCTTGCAAAATAATGTTGCCATTATAGGTTGAAGGGTCAATTTTTTAAATTCAAAATAAATAAACAATTTATGGTACTTTAAAGTTAAATCAATTTTCTTCGTGCAAAGTTTTGCTCTGTAATTGTGTATAAAAAAAATAAATAAACAAAATATCGAAAAATAACTCGTCATTCTATAACGGCAACATTATTTTACAAGAATATCATTTTATTTTTCAGATTCCTCGATGTTTGAAAGGAAATATCATGCTGGCCATTTTTTCTGCAATGCTCTAAAGAACCTCGAAAATCATAAACAATTCAATACAAAAATTATTGTAAATAAGTTTTTCCGTGCACTTTATAGAGTAATAAATTATGTGTAATAAGTATTTTGTTTTACTTTTTGTAACGAAACCCCTGAAAACATTTCTAAAATCATTCATTTTCGCCACAGCTAAACGTATCTACCTCTTGAATCGCCTAAACGGTTTCAGGATATTTAGCTGCTATTTAAGAATTATAAGCAATTTCTTTGTCTCTTAGGTCACTCAACGTGGGATAAACACTCTAACCGATACTTAGGAATTCGCAACCAGAGATTTCCAATCCAAGAAAGGTTTATTCGATGGTGTTCATGGGGAAACGAAAAACGACGCAGAGGAGCTGCAGATCCGCAAGGGAAGGACGGAATATTTCCTTCGAATACTCGAGGAATGCATTGAATGGCCGTGAAATAAGAAGAATCGCCGAAGAACCGAGAAACGCCTATCAAGCCTGCAGCTAACTACTAGTTACGCTATCTTTTTCTTCTCGTTCCCGCTTTGCTCTCGAATGCGCGACCGCACCCACTGTGCACCCGTTTACAGTTGAAGATTCCGTGTAAGCGTACGGCAATGGGTAGGAGCGCTGATTTAATTACAAAATACTCCCAATTAATTATCGTGCGCGAGCTAATTTTTTCACCATGAAAATCGTTCGTTAAGTAGACATTACTGAAAAAGCAAAATCACCGTAGTTGTAGCCAAGTAAACGAGAAATGGAGATCTAGCGGTTTCGTTTCGAAACTGGATTATTATAATTTACACAGCTCTTTTCTGCATGTCTTGTTACCTAATTAGTCGAACGTCTTCTGAGTTAATTTAATTAGGACGATGGAGGGTATGTATTTCTGGCAGATGTTTTCAGTGACTTTAGCTTGTTATCTACTGAAATAACAGTTTAAATAAAAATAAACATAAATTTGTACTGAGAGGCTACACAACTTGCAAGACACTTTCATTAAACGTGAATCTAATTCCTCCCCAAATATTTCCAAAGTTATAGAAGTTGAAGAAAGGTTTCTCTATCGAAATTTCTAGAATATAGACACAGCTAACCATTCACTGTAATTTAAATGCCTTCGGCACTAGAATTCCCGAAACACTTCTCAAATGGGAAACGAAGTTGCAACATTTCCGTGGATTTCCTTCTATAGGCGAAGGTGGGTGATCCAGTTTCACCGCAAACGAGATGCAGCCCTCGTAAAACGTGACTGGGGCCAACCACGTACGACCACATTTCTCGCAAAAAGGATATGGGCCTGCTAATAGCTTCGAGTAATCGAGTAGGCGTGGGATTACGCGGACCCGGTGACGTCACTGGTAGCGCCACGCATAATACACCGAAACGAGTTCTCTCATCATTGATAAACAAGAGGCAGTATCTAACGTAGGAAACGAACCAGTATTCCCTTGACTGGTCAGGTTTGAGACTAGAATGGCTAGGTTCATAAACAATTCCTTTAAAAAAGTTACTAATCTGCAATGACTCTCACCCTGTGATTTGATAACAAAAATCATGATAACAAGAGCAAGTTCCTGCACAAATATTTTATGTCCACTTAGAGTGTTTACGAGAAAAACAGGTTTAGGGGAGACCGGGGTAAAGTGAACCTCGGGGTAAAATGAGCTTTCTTAATTTATTCTTTAATAATAGAATATATTTACAAATTTTGGGGACGTAATAAATGTGCATAATTATCAGTGTGATATTACACACATTTATTACGTCTCCAAAATTTGTAAATATATTCTGTTATTAAAGAATATATTAAGAAAGCTCATTTTACTCCGAGGTTCACTTTACCCCGGTCTCCCCTAAACATACAATGGTATATAAAATTCAGGAGCATTCAGTGAACAAAAATACTACTTTGACAAATTTATGAAATAGATATAAATGTGAGTTTCATACATCACAAAGAAACAGTCAATTATTTGTTGCATATAAAAATTCAAATTTCACAAAAAAGTGACATACAATATTTGTGAACTAATTATAAGCCATCGATATAACCACTGCTTTCGAGTGTTTAAACCCCATTGTTAGAACGACAGAGTCGCGGTTGTTGACTCACGCACATTCACTTTTGACATCGCCAAATTTGGAAGACGAACATTTCTCGATGCCTCTACGAAATAGGCAGCAGAGTTTCTCAAACTTTATCTCAATTCCTCCCCATTAAATCTGACCGAAGTGGTCGTGATCATTTCACATGGAATTTAATAACGTAAAAATCTATCGCAATAGGAAACATAATAGAATTAGTCTCAACCATGGTGAGACAGCTCAGATATCCTGGAATCGCCAGTTCCCGCCTTGGGAACATGTTTTCAAGGAATCATTGCCCATGAAACATGCCCCAAGCCCTGGGGCGAGAGACAAGAGATGACAGATAATAGGTTCGAGGTGTCGAACAATATCGATGAGACAGCGTCCTGACAGAAACGTGAGCTCTGACCTCGAAACGTTTCGTTACGAGTTCTCGTTAGACTGCCATACGACTAGAGACCGTCACAATGGACTCGAGAACCGTATAGGTGTATTATTCCAACATGCACGCGAAACTAGGCCGAACGAAACGGGTTTCAAGCGCATTAACCTTTTGATTCGTGCCGTTTCACCCTTCGGTTTATGTGTTTCGACAGCGAAATCGGTTTCGTACGTTTCCAGCTGCGTGGTTCGTTTCATCGTTGCTTTGACGGAGTTATGACTAGAGAATTCAGATCACGGAGCATCGATGAACTGCTGGATTAGAGCGTGTGAGTGATTCATCTGTGAGAAGTGTATTTGGATGGCTGAGTCACTGAAATTGTACAATTTACTGCTTAATAATTAGAGCGGTCGATGGGAGAAGTGGAAGACACTGAAATGTTAATCGTTGAAGTGTAATATAAAGAGAAACGTGGATCGTCATGTGAAAATAGATTTTAATATCTCTGCGTACTGTTTGACTCTAGGAACAAGTCAAATTAGGAAACTATCAAACACCAAAAAAATTCAAGGTACATCTTAAATGAATCTCAATTAAAAATATGACTTCAGAAATCTACTTCCACCCTCACTCTTGTTTATCACAAGACACACAGTTTCAGACACACAGAAAATAGGAATGACATTTAGCCATCCAACTAAATTGCACATATAATACCCCGCGCCACCATAACGCCAAAACAGAGCCACCAACAAGGAAGAGCTAATTAAGCAAATTACAAGCGTCCCATCCGTCATGATGGAAACAGCGAGGCGTCAAAGGGTGCAGGAGAACCGTTCCAGATGAGAAGGGGAATCGAGCGTGCTTTAATAATCGCCATTACGGGCTAGCTGCGCGTATTATTTGATACGTCGTGCGATGTGGGATCATCGGCTCTGTTCCCAGAACCTGAGATCAGTGAGACAGTTCTGGTCCACTAAGGCCAAGGCGCGAAGACTCGCAGGGAAGGTTCCAGGAGTCGTCGAAGCGTCGAGAGCGTTAGATTTCACAGGCTGATCCAGCCAGGAACACTCGCTCAGGCAAGAAGATAGGAAGACCGATTCCGTCCAAAGACATTCGAATTAGGGGGTGTACGTACGTACGTGTTGTGCGAGCCACGTCCTAGACAATTCTACCGTTCAAAGTGCACAGACGATTTACCAGCGAGGGCGGAATATCGCGTTACTAATCGACTCTGTACTGGAGCAAACGATACCCCGAGAACCGTGGAACGATACGTCGGGAATGAAGTGGCGAAGCGTGAACCTTGGTCCCTTTCCGACTGCTTTCGAAGGATTCGTGTACATTGAATTCATCCGAGGTAGGATCATTACTTCTCGTAAATTTATCTTGCATTTGGTGTAGAGAGGAGCATAGAAGATTGCAATATTAAGGATAATCTCCCCATTTGCAAAACAGAGTAACCGATTGTAATAAAAACATTGCTTATGAAGGTATAATTTTTCTCGTTGAGTAGTCATTTCATTGAGTACATGATTTCTAATTTTCAGAAAGTTACCTAAATCGATTTAGCGCACCTATTGCGCACCAGAAGAGTCCTCCACACGATCCAATGTGTTTTTAATCCGTTTAAACGGATAATCGTTGGTCGCGAGCTGTTCTTGATGTTAATCAATTGAGTCTCGGCGTACGCTGGCGACACGTCGTCGGGGCTGAACAGAAAAAGGGAACTGCCCCGATATGCATGCGACCTGCGTGGGTGTACGCTCACGCCGACCAACACGCACGTGCGAATTCACGATCGAACGCACGCGTTTCTCAGTCTCGCATCGTGGAGCTTTCCCACACGTGGCTCGTAGACGAAGCCACGGCCCCGGTTAGGTTATTCTTCTCCTCCTTGCCTCGACTTGGCGCCCTTCCACCACTTGTGTATTCCTCTTTCAGCTCTTCCGCCTCCTTTACTTTTCTTCTGCCTTTTTTTCTTCCTCCTACGTTTAGCGGGCAACCGTTGCGCAATCGGGACTCCGCTGCATCGAGTTATGGTTTTGCCTACGAATCTACAAAATCGATGGTAGTGAATTTAGGACGAGAGCGATGGTACCCAGAATTAGTAAATCAGGTGTACCTTTTTTGGTAAGTCAAAGGGATCACGCTTCCGCGTGATATAATTTTTTTAATTCTTTCAGATTATTTTGGAGTTTACTTGTTTGCCATGAGGATACTAACGAGGAGAGTACAGGAGCTTCGTGTATTGAATTTTGCAAAAATTTTGCATTCAATTAGCGCATACTATGTATGATAATTAATGAAATATATTGAATGCATTACTCAAAATTTGGCAAGAATGTGTAGTTTAAAGTACAGGGAATACAGTAGACAGTAGAGTCGACGGTGAATCCGAAAATATATGCCAAATGTATACCATGTATTATAAGATTTATAATATACTATCACATGAAAATTATACCAATTCTCTGCGATCCAAACGTAGTTAAAAAATTATAGGATCATTACAGTACACTGCACGAATAAAAAAATTAAGTTAGAATATTCGACTATAAAAAGACAACTGTTAAATTCTCCACACTTTCGCTTCTTCCTTTTATTCTACATGTACTCATTCGTTCGATTAAAGTTTCCTGTATGATAAATGGTAAGTACCATGGATGAGATACGTAGTAACACGGAATCTGTCCACATTATTTTTCTGCTGGGCCTCTCACCAAAAATGTTTCCGGTAAATCGACCTTAAAGCGGAACCGGATACGAGGGAGCCTACTGTACCTATTGTCTTTTCCAAGTATTTGGATGTGCACGTAAAAACGAAAAGAATTTAAACAACTATTCGTAGAAATAATATAAAAATAGTTAATGAGTAAGGAAATTAGGGGAAAAATACCAAGCAACCATAACTTAAAGTTTATCGAGTAGAAGAATAAGAAGAATGGTTTTTATGGGTTAACATTTTTTAACCAATTTAGCGTTAGCATTTAGGATTAGCGTTTTTGTTGATTTAGTAGCGTTCGTTTCATAGTATATGATTTAGATCACAAATAAGATTTACTGACTTTATTGAAATATATATATTACATTTTTTATATTAATTAGAAACCTTAGGCTTCTCCCCCGAATTACCTTATATATGCATGCGCAGAAAAGAAAATAAGCCTCCAACTGATTCGAACAAATGACACTCCTTACTAAAACTTAAATTACAGTTCCAAAACTTGGAGTACAATTTTTTCGAAAACTTTCCTGCACTGCCTTCTACATATCTTGCGCATTACTGTGCACAGTACAATCTAAGAGCATGAAAAATTAGAGCCACATTCATTACCCCAGACTCCTGCACTTCCTCCATGAGTAAGTTTCTACCCTAAAAGATGATTCGTCATTTTAGTGAGCATCTTTTTAAAAGAAGACCATGTACTGGTACACAATGTTAGGTGCGCTTATCCTTTTTTGTAAAGGGCAAGAACATTCAGCACTAATGACTTGCTAGTCAGGTCCAGGAAGATCGGAAGAAAAAACATCGACCGCGAAATCAGACCACCAAGCAGACGTTAGAACTTTCGTTCTCGGCGGCGACTGAAGGAAACGGTTCGCCGTCTGTGCAAGAGCTTCCGGTTCCTTCCTTGCGCCGTGTAGACATCACCTGGCGATGAGTCAGAGAAGTAATTCCCTTCCCAGACACCTGCTGCCCCGAGTCAGAATCGCGTAGCAGGTTCCATCCGCCATTAACGATGCATGCGTCTCTTTTTTTACCGGGGGTCGAGGGCTACCAACATACAGGTCGGCAGAAACGTAACTTCTCCGTCTATTGTCCCCGAAACGAGACCCGGATTCATGGGCCAGCGACTTGCGACATCAACGGGACCCTCCAGACCTCGACAGTCACCGATTCGTCGTCGTAAAGTGCCTTCTCTAAAGACGGTATTATCGACTTAGCATAGCCTTAAAAACAACGTCGAGATTTCTTTGAAACATTCTGTATGCTGGTGTAATTTTTTTATTTCATGAAACGTGAAGGTAGAGGAGAAGGAGTACCTAAATATGGACCTCTCTTTCTGCTTCGAAGAACACACATATTAACAATGTAAAAATTGCATAAATAAAAGGTGGAAATGGTAGCTCATAGATCTGAGATGTCTAATTGATTTTTTTACTTTGAAAATTAGACTATTTTGAAACTATGCCATTTCTACAAAATGTTGTCAGAAACAGGGTTTCAGAAATTTAGGTGGCAACATGGACCAGAGCTTAAAAAGTAAAAAAAAGATACATAAGGAATAGTTGATTTTAACCTTCTCCCCTAAGTATCGAAGAAGAGTTTTATTAATAATGGGAAGGTATTAGGAACCTGTGAGGAAGTATCGAGTTATTGTAAGTTTGTCTTGAAGAGACTTCTTCATTGATGAACGTTGATTTATGATTAGATTGTATATTGTATAGTTACTAACAGCTTACAGCGGTCTCGTTTACGTGACAATGACAGAGTGTGTGTGATCTAGTGGTCCCAGATGGCAAGGGGATCGTCCTAAAATGCCATCGCATCATCCTCGACCGATCTCACTCTGCATCTAACGAAGCAGATGTTCCGTAGAGCAGGGCACGTGCTGCTATCCTGCACCGATGGTTCACCAATTGCACAGCAAAATCCTGAAGAAAGATCAGGTCAGGTGCAGATCGGCCACGTGCCACCAGATGGATGGCTAGATCATCCTTTGTTTTTAGGGGACGCCTCCTTGGTGTAGAAAAGGCATGTGGCGCGTGGCATGTGGCTCCTCCGTTTTGTTTTCTTTTCCGTGTTTATTGGTCACAGAAACTACACGAAATTCAGATCTAATTATGAACGATAGCATTTTAATTGTACAGAATCTATATGCGCATAAGACACTCCGTATGTTGGGTGAGATAGATTCAAATGTAGAGTGTAAGTGGTGCAAATAGGAAATGATCATCGAACTTTCCAATTCTGATGAATGACGCACAATGCAACATTCGAATCTAATAGAAATTTACAGGAGATTTATAAAACAACTGTCATGAACATTATTTTCCAAATTTCGTAGAGTATCTAATTCCTTGGAATATCCTCGAATTTCATCACACAAATTCCGAAAAATTCAAGTACCCTAACCGTTCAATATCTCAAAAATAAGTACTCCATAATTACGTTCTTATTTTTAGAAGTAGTACTTATTCCATAATTAAGTTAACAATATATCTTTTGGCAAAGGAGTACAATTTATGCATCAAATTTTTCAGTTATTTAAAGACTTATATTAATCAAAGTAATGAGCAAAGGACTCCTCAATTACAGTAAAAAATGATTCCCTATTTCCAAGCTACGTATAAGCCATTACTACGCGAAAATGATAAATAAGCATGCAGAAATCAATGGAATGTCGTCTCTCCCCGCAATAATCGTGTCAATTTGCCTGTTAAAAGCGACGAAGCAGCGCAAAAGTACAATTTAGCCGACGAAGCAGTCGTGACAGGCAACGGTAGAGAAAAGCGCGGCTACGAACCGTTGCGATAAACGCGATTGCTCCGGTAACAAGACACAAGAGTTTCATTTAAACGCGTGCCCGCTCGTTTACGGAAGTAAAACGCTTCTTCCCGGTTTTATACATTCAGGACAGTTTAACGAGGAACTCGTCCGACGCGGTTACTCGCATCGCGCCGTGCTTCAAGCACCCAATTGCTCGCGCATTTCAATTTTTCCATCCGGCACTAAAGCTTTGCAAACTTTTTCCACTTATTCGTCGGCGAGTAGAAAAATAATAGAGCGCGTGAAATCGACCACGGCAAAGGGATTCGCGATTTAATCCTCTTCGGATTATAAATCCAATCTCCCAATAGTAATTTTTCGGGACGAAGGTAAATGTTTGGAACAATATATTTTACTGGCAAGAATAAATTGTTCAGTAGTGATCAGCTGGGCAGTTATTTCAGCACATTTCAAATGAATAAACTACCCCCCGCTAATAGTACCTACTCCAAAAGAAATCAATAAATATTATAACAATTTTCTAATCACTGATCCTGCCTAGAATACTAACAACTTCCGCTCTTCCAACTACTATTAATAACTCCCTTCCATTCCAAGTAAAATTCACTTTGTACCTAACGCTAGCAGTCGCAGCATCTTTAGCTTTTCCTCGATACTCCCCAATAACACTGTAATCGTCTGATGTAGAAAACAAAAACTAAACACCCACTTTCATCGCGAAGAATACTACGATCCAAGCGAAGAAGAGAACGCAATCGTCTGAGTAATCGAGACAGTGACACCCAGTGTTCACGGTTTCCTGCAGCCACGCCATGTCGATTGTTAGGGTTCAAGGTTCCTCCCGCAGCCGCTCTCCTGAGGAGGACTCCCTTTCGTTCTCACCGTCGTGGAAAAAACAGCCAGCAGCGCCGCACAAGCGCCTCTCTTATCGGTACTCCCACTACGTCACGCTAATCCGAAATAAGGGAGCTGGCGAGCGTTCCTCGTGGCGCGGTCTGCTCGCGAGTGTAATTACCGCGGGGGCCAGATGAATCAGTTTCCTATTATAATTAGCCAGTCGCCGGAAAAGGACGCCAACCGGCTACACCCCTTTACACCTGCCCCCGTGCTCGTCTTCTGGGTGTTATTGACACTGTCGCTCCCATCGCACGCTACACAATGCAACTTTCCTCCCTCTCCGTCCACACCGCCAGGGGGCTCGAATTAAATGGATGTTTCCCAGCTGCGCTGTGTTTTTCTGCAATTTGCCAGGCTACTTTGGTGTTGGACGAGGAGGGTGATAGATTTTCATTGAGGATCGGATAACTTAAGGCCTATCTCACGAGAAAACGTTACCAAACCAATAATTCTGAATTTTGTTTTTAATGAAACTTCGTGTCAAGGTAGAGCATATTGGAATATGCGAAGAGCAATTTTTATCCGCGGAAATTTAGTCTGGAGGGCTGACAAAGTAGCCAAATATGGAATACTATACCTAATATGGGATAGTGCTACTATAATTTATGTTTTCTTAATGTTAGTTCAATATTGAAAATTGTTTATAATGTTGGAAATATAAGACTGTTCTTTAGCTTAAATATGTGACTGAATACCCATGAAAATCTTTTATTTGTTGCGATTGATTTTATAAGAATGACAATTCGAAAATCAAAATGGTATTCCATATTTGGCTATTTTCCTCTAACTTCACTTTTCTTGTGACAGCGTGTCAGGTAGAGCATAAAAAGCTGAACAATTTTGCAAATTTATCATTTGCAAATCTGGAATTTTAATCAGCAATAATGATATTTTCAAAAGAAGAATTTTGCCGTTCAAATATCTAAACTGCAATGTTTATAATCATTTTTTAAATATCTACACGATGCATTTACTATTTAAAAATCTGGAAGTAGCCAATTCGACGATGTGCACTTGGTAAATACCTGCACTTCCTCTCTTTAATCTCTCCTAGGATTGTGGAAACAGTAAAATTACACGCGGCCGCTACAAATTACGACGCTTTAGCCAGGGGATATCTCATATGCTCGAGTAGCTCTTTTCAGTTCTCGAGTGTCTTTAAAAACGGCGGTAAGTGCACGTACGGAGATTAAGGTAAAGTAACGTGTTACCTAATCTTTGCCTGGAAACCTCTTGGAGCTTTTGCTCTCAGCCTCGTCGACAAAACTTTATCTCGCTGCACAAATATGCGCATCTCCGTTGCTGTGTCTTCAGATACTACAAAACCTAGGCCCATTAACCGGCACAAGCTGTTTGATAGCGCTTTGGCCCGAGATAAAGCGATAGAGCGCGTTCTTTTCTCGCTGCAGCGACAATACGAATGCACTTCCTTGCAATTTTATGCACGCCCTTTGCAGAGAATTTATGCAAAATTCTGTAAGGAACGAAATAAGAAAGACTCTGAATAATTTTTCATTATTACGGATCACTAGTCCCCTAATTCTTTTTTTTATTCATATAAAACTTTCCCATGTACAAATCCCCGTTATTAAATTATGGTTCAATATGTTTCTTTAAAATAGATAAATATTTTCAAATTCTGCCTTATGTCATCTGAATTCTATGTTACCCCAAAGTTTTATGCTACATCTCTAATTTACATATTGGTATATAATTCTGTAGAGTCACCTCTGTCTTATCACTATCGGTTCTACTCTAAAAATCCTTAAAAACTTAGACATTTTCCTATCGAAGGAAAGGTTTAAGTTTCTAAAACTCTACCACGATACTGTCTAATATTATATCGTATCATGTCTCTGCATATGAAAGGGGAGTTCATCCCAACAAAATTATTCAAGATGATAACTTTTGTGTTACCTATTAACTATTACCTAAATCAGTACAGTTCCATTCCTGAATCTCAGAACGCGAACAGCTTCTTCAACTGTGCTTGACTAAATCATACAAGAAGCAGGTATTTTAATTTTCAACGTTTTTGTACTGTCATATACCTTCATCTTTAATATAGGGATAAATACATTTTAATGGAGGCTCATGGAACGAGTTCGGCGAACACTATCCTCTTCAATAAGATCTCTTTAATTGCTGAGCCAGATGAGGAATATCATTGTTCCAATGATGGTCTGGTTCGAAGCATCACTGACTTTCACGTACACTGAAGTCGAACAAAACTAATTAATTATTAAATCATGAAAGAGCCCACAAGCCCTCATTAGCCATGCATTTATCTACATAGCTCTGTATTATGAACACGAATATCACAAATAGAAATATATAATCTAAAATTAAAATTGTAATGAAATTTTTGCGGACGTGCAACTATCACGTTTCGATCAGATGACTTTTCAGCGGCTATTAACGTCTAACGAGGACCGCTTCGACTGTTTCGGGACTTTTAACTTCCATTCGTTCGCATTTCTCTGAATTCCTGGCTACCATCAGAGGCAGTTTCTTGAAAACAAACCGATCGTAAGGCAGAAAGTGTCTCCAATTAACGAAAAATTCAGCAAAACGGGAACGAGAGAAAAAAGGTTGCAAAAAGAATCACCACTCCGTTCACAACCGACTCCAATTATCTAAAAACTAGGTCACAGATCGATCTCCTTATTTGGTTCGCTTTTATCAATAAAACGGCCACGTTCAGAAACTGTCGCTCAATCTAACAATCTAATCAATTCCATAATCATTCAGCTCTCTAAATTAAAAATATATTTAAGAACAAAGTATTAAATCAGAAACGATAGAGTGCTCCTCTCAATATCAATTAATGCCAATTCACAACTGTGCGCGAAACTCATTCGCAAACCACAAATTAGAAATAAATATCACAGTTGATTTGTAAATCCTATAACGCAGTACTCAATTATTTAATTTACAAACGATACACGGTGTTTTATTCCAAGTGGTATCTTCCAGCTTCAGAAATAACATGTTTTGGTGCGCGGGATTCGTGATGGAACTTTTTGTTTCGATGTCACACGAACGAGGAAGAATATAATCGATGCTTAAAAATATGCTTCTCGTCAGTGTCGTCGTTGAAATTGTTATTTACGAACAGAGGGCTTCGTTGGTCGATACCAGGAACGTTTTAACATTTATCGGCATCTGGGACGAAACATCTCTGCACCCCGTTAGTCTCGAGCTGCCATTATACCGAGCCGAAACGAGTTTTGTGTCATTAATTCATTCGTTAGTTCGGCTGGACTAATGAAACAGTTTCTGAACGAACCCTCCAGCGATACACTCCTGCGTTTCATTAATCCGCTCTGCTAATTTATGGGCCTATTAAATCGCGCCGATAAAAATTACCATTTATCGGGCGCTGCTCGACAACTACAGACCGCGATTGTTTAATTTCATCCTCCACCGGCGAATGAAATTGGCATTAATAATTGCGCAAGGAACGTCTCAGCGACAAGTCGTTGACGAATAAAGTCGAAAAGCGTTATTGCTACTACAATCGAATTAAAAATCTTTGCATTTTATCCTCTGCCCTTATGATTTTCATCTATTCAGATGAATGAATTCGAACCATTTAAAGGGGGAGTCCTAATTAGGATATTAGGAATAAAGTGATTCTTGGGAATTTTTTCTAAGAAACTGTTGAACAGATCGTTTCCAAACTTTCAAGATATTTTAATTTACATTCAAACAATAACAATTAATTTTTTCGTTACAAAGTGTTCGGTAGAAATTTAGATATATGAACAAGTTCGTAGGGACTCGCGCGCCGGAATTACAAATTTGCGATTATGTTGAAGGCCCCAATTCTTCCCCGAAGTAAAAATACAAAGGATTTTCTTATATCTCGTATAATTACACAATCGATGTACCTAACAAACAAAAAAAAAATTAAAAGTTGGCAAATTGGTGGGGCTTCAAAGAAAAAGTTACGATTCTGCCCCAATATATTTCGTACTTTTTATAGAAAAAGATTTTAATTTAATTTATTTATAAAAGTTTTAGGTCCATCAACAATGTAATTATACGAGAAATAAGAAAACTCTTGTTTTTTTTTGTTTCAGGGAAGAATTGGAGCCTCCAATATAATCGCAAATTTGCAACTTCGGTACGCGAGTCCCTACTGAAAGTTCGGAAAAGATCCGATTAACAGTTTCTTCGAAAAAAATTTCAAAAAAATCACCTTATTCTTAGCGTCCTAAAGAGGGCTCCCACCTTAAATCCTGCCAGTCTAAGATAGGAAATTGTGGCATCGAAGCACCTATATTCTATTTACAAGATACAAGCGTACAGATTTCTAAAAATCAACGATTAACGAACGCGAGTTTGCTCCAAATTGTGTAGTAGAGAGTTTAAACAGGACATTGAATGTCAATCAGCGGAGATAGCAGAATATAGAAGCTAAGCTAGTGGTTTAAATAGTATGACGAACGTACTGCATATTTCTGGTATTTAGTTGCAGCTTATGGTTTACAGATATCGAAGGAATTGTAATTCAAAGCAAAAATAAAGTCCTTCGTTATTCGTAAAAAATGGCACTTCACATCTTAAAATCAGTGGAAAGGTGATCAATCATCGCAAACAAGTTGACAGGAAAGCCTGGTTCGAAACGGATTAATTTCCAAGACGCGACGATGAACATCAAGCAAAATACAAATACGAAGAGAGAGGGATTCTAATCTATTACAAACGATCGTGCCATTAAGCATCGATGGCTGTCCGTTCAACATGAAGCACGCGTACCCAATACCTCGACTTACGTGACACGTGATACAAGTGTTTTAAGCGTAAACCACGCACGCAGCCAGGGTGTGGTAACTGCTTTGTCCTGTGTCACGAATAAAAAGTGAACGTCACCAGGGACACGCTAAATGAGCGCGCCATTGCAATTCAAAACGTCCAGCGTGGTCTATCGAAGCGTTTCTAATTTTCCAAAAACCAGGTTGTAATGAATCGAGTTCGTTATCAGTAGTTAAATATTTCGATTAAATTCTTGTCGTCCTCCGAACAATATCCTAGGCCCTGAGTCACCGATTCTGATTTTTATATCGAACATTATTTGTTAACACCTGAACTGTAGTATATTCATTTTTCAAACGGTCGTGGAGTCCTGCCGCAGAGCTCTTTTTGAGTTCACATTCGATTTAGTATTAATTTCAATTTGGTACCAGTTCAGTTCCCATTCAACCCCAGTTTAATTACGATTCGATGCCAATTAAATATCAATTCCTAAGAATTCAGTCATAACTCATAACCCAACTTCAACTCACCAATAATCTCCAACGCATTATCAAATCAAACATCGTCCACTTGATCGTTTCTTATCAATAGAAGAATAGCAATCGTTTCAAAAATCTCTGAGAGGCCCAATCTCAATATCAACTAGGAAAAAACAAGTTTGACCTTTCGTCCAGCCCCGGGGAGATGGAATAACCATAGCCAAGGAAATGGCGTGACTACGGTACATTTTGAAACTACCTATTAGAGGGGCTTGGGGAGAAAAAATAAAAAGGAGAACGATACAAAGCGTGGAAGAGAAAGCGAGGGAGAAGGGGAAATGGAGAAGATGGGGCTTAAGAAGATTCTCCACGTGTCCTGTCACTTAGTGGGCATGAATATTTACGTCTGCCTCCAAGGCTTTCGAAGATAGGAGCCTTAAAGATTTGGTGGCCACTGGTGGCCATAAACTATGGACGTGGATCATGACCACCGTCGTAAACCTGCTTCAGAAAAAGTCATCAATTCGCGTTAAAAAGATTTAGAGATGTTAAAGATTCCTGCTGCTGTCGCGGATTATATGTGCTTCCTCTTTCTCCTCCTTCATACAAACGGAAATTCATACTCCCTTAAGATTCTTCTTCGCGAAAGCTCCCATCGAATTACAAACTATCGTTATTTGATTACACAATAATTTCAACACTTTGCACTGATTCCGAAAACATTCTTTTACAGTCGTTGATTTATATATATTTTTTATAAAAGTTGATTCGTTGTATTTGTTCACAATGTTTCGTACGAAAGTGACATAACTCAGTGATCTCGAAAACGCTCAAGTGCATGCTCGACTATCGGGTTGCATGCAGGAAGGCGCGCGCCGGCCTTCGACAAGGTATGCAGCACGAGAAGTGCGCGCGAGGATATCGGCGACGCAAATAAACCTTGGAAAAAGTAAAAATCAACCCGAAACTGCCTAACAGTCGATAAAAATACCACAAAGTAAAGGAGTTGCCTCCAAGAAAAATTCCCGCAGACTCTTCAGCACGGAATGAAATAACTGAACGTCACAAAAACTTCAAGTACAGCGGCCCGCTTTACTTCATAAATTAATATTTTTCGAAATCTGTGTCGAGTTGCAGTATCGAATACAAGGGGGTTAAAGGAGGTCGAGGAGGACGTGAAAATGTCAAGGAGAAAGATCGGAAGATGGAGGCACCAGAGGCACATTAATGTCACCTATGATTTTCAAATGGCACGTTACACGTGTTTTGTGCCAAAGTAAAAAGAGTTCGCGAGTCGAGTGAAATATGGCCCACGATTTTCTTTTTATTCGATGTGCAATATTAATGGCCACTAAACACGAATTTTATTACAAGTGAAGACAACGTCACATGATTTTCTTTTAAAATACGATAATTCCTGGTCCAAGTTACTTTTTCCCTAACGAAGGAATAAAACGAAAGAACTGGATGGCAGTAATCGAAGGCAAGGATTTTCGTATTTCAGACACGTGTACGTTGACCTGGCCACCGCTATTACTCGGGTTACCCAAGGAACACGGGCAGCCTTCTAAATCGACTCTTTCGCGCGATTAACGTCGCGTAATTACCTCGAAACGAGAAGGTAAAGCCCAATTGGAGATCCTTTGCACCGCCGGCGTACTATTTTCTATGCGATTCTGATCGATTGTTCTAATCGAGCCCGGTCGAGCGTAATTGCTTCCTCCGGATGTTACAATTACCCGCTACGTATCGGACAGCGTGCTGCACAAAAGCTGGGAAAAACAGTTCTGATCGACATAATAAATTCTAACGGTCCGTGGGAAGGTAGCTTTTCACGAGGCAGCCGAGAATTATTTCCATTAATGAAGCGTGCAATCTTCTCCGTGCATCAGACAAACTGACCCGCGCAGATTTATTCCGCGTGAATCATACCTGGATCCACGACGAACGGGTCCTGATTGAATTAACTCCGTGATACCTGGCGAATGATAAGAATATTCGCGAGAAGAAGAGTTCGTTCTTGACCCTGAGGGGACTCCTGGGGTTTTGATGGACGCTAGTGAAATGAAGTTTTTGACCGTACCCTTTCTTAGACTCGATTTACATTGTTTACTTATTGACTTGAATGGCTCAAAGAAAATTATATCAGATTAGCAATGAAAGTGATAGTGTATTAACCCTTCGCAGTCACACGGGGTGTATCGCACTTCGCGATATGTATTTGCCAATATTTCTGTAAATTTTTAGACCTTAATAATAAAACTTAAAAATTTGGTGAATTTTTAGACCTTAACAATAAAATTTAAAAATTTGGTGAATTTTTACAAAAAACAAGATCGGTTTTATCAAATACGAATTTCAACATATCAAAATTCACGTTTCTAGGAAAAAACTATTAGTGCATGATTGTACGAGTATTACGAATCTACAATTATTACACAAAAGTAAAAAAAATTCAAAAATACGAAAATGATAACTCAAACATGACGCTGGGGTGCAGTGAACTCCATGTGACCAATGTGTGATTATAAGAAAATGTGACTACAAAGGATTAAAGAAGTAGCATTATGGAATATTGTGAATATGTAGAAAAGTTTTTAAATTCTTCTTTTAAGACAATTTTTAAAAAGAGTTTCTATTTTCCTTTTGAAGAATTAATTAGATCCGATGGTCGATTATTTTTATTGTGCTGATGGAAACCGACTCAGTTATTACTAAAATATACTTGTGTCACCATTTTAAGACTGATTAATATGGGGACCTTATAAGTTATTAGCGACAATGATTGCTTCGAATCTAGAAATTTTGAAGATAATAGGTGAAGGACTTAAATATACTTAGATAAGATAATTGTAAAACATCGTGAAGATAAACAGCATAATTTCAAGATAAAGAGTACTCAAATATAAAATACAGAGCAACAAAAAGTACAGTGAATGTATCTCATCCTACTGATTATCTCCAAAATTTGCGATCCAACAAACACGTATTTGTCGAAATCTGAATTTCTCCATTGTTAAGAAAGATCTTATCATATATCGTGCAATGATATATCCAAACCTATCTAACACACATAAAATAAAATAAGTATGAACATAAAGAATAAAATTCATCTCGATATGCAATAAATTGCAGAGAATGTGACACGTGGAAGTTCTCCATCATTCTTGAAGAATTTTATTTTACCTGAACGGCGCTGTTGAGGAAGCAGTTGTTTTGACCAGGCCCATTGAGTAATCCTTTCGTACTGGTGAAGCTGGTATTATGGTCGCTGGACGACGACTTCTGTGAAGACTGAATCTGCGCGTTTGCCTGAGTTCCATGTATTTGATGGCACTGCGAGGACTGTAAGTATCCACTGTAATCCACGGTATCCTGGGACGCAGCTGGCTGCTGTAGCCCCATGATGGAAGCCATCCTCAACGAGCTACGTTAGTGTCATCTGCGAACAAAAAAAATTGAATCTCGATTATAAAGAATTCTCTTGAATTTTATCCATTCAACAGTATCTATTTTTTAAAAATAAAATTCTGAGTGTACTACTTTTTCTTTCATCCTTCGCCACGATATAAAATGTCTACTATTCGCCAAAGTTAGTAGTAAGGGAAGAATACTTTGAGAAAAACGAGCCTAGAAATTTATGGAGTTCAGAGTTCGAGACTTTTTACCTAGGAGGTGTGTTGGAAAGATTTATGTTCGAAATTGGCAAGAATGCAACTTGAAATAGTATGTATCAGCGCTATATATGTACGTGGTATTTCCGTAACAAAGACAACGCAGAAAGGTCTATGTATGTTACAGACATTATTGAACATACTTTTCAACCTTTCACTGGAATGAAAATGGTATCGTAAAGTCAGTAAAGTAACGACTGCCTTGGCTGGAGACTAAGCTAACTTTGTGGGTCATATGTACGCGTGTAGGTATAACGATATACGTTTGCCATAGGAATCAGTAAATTTGGTCACGTGGTGGTATATTTATAGTTAAATATTTTTGTTTGTTCTTTCTTCCATATGGATCGTTGTAGCTTAAAGTATTTTTAAAAAAAATAACGGTTAAGGTATTATGTATATTAATTCAGCAGTTAATTAAGCGAAGTAATATCAATTATAGTATTTAGAGAAGCTATATTTCATCGTGTTAGTCGTGACGTCCATTAACTTTTTGCTTAGAAGAATATCGTTTTTGCTGAAAGATAAGATCTGGAACACTAATTGCCCTGATGTCTTGGCAGTGCTTTTTTGTTCCGATATTTAAGTCGAAATAATTTCCTTCTCTACTTACAGACAGAACTTTTAGGACGTGGAAGATAACTTTAGATATAATATTGAAGATTTAAACAGACAAATTTTTGTTGCCCCTCTTCAAGAATAATTAAAGTTTACATGTACTTATACACGTACGATACAAAACAGAAATTAAGTTTTTGAATATTTCACTAATTTTGCTTTTGAATCAAATAAAATTCTTGTCTAATAATGACAATAACTGGAGGAGTAGTATTACAATTGTAGATTTTGCGTTAAGACTCTCTAATAATGCCAATACAAATTTAATAAAGCATTCTCCAATCTCAATATTCCCAATCAGCACAAAAGTGATTGTAAATGGTTCATAGAGGCCATTTGTATACTACTTGAACAAATCAGGAGCTGGATATCAAAGGGTTGTAATTAGAGCGACCAATTAATTATATTATACTACGAAATATGACTTTCATTATTGACACCGTGTCGTCATTTACAAGAGTTGAATTTCACGTGTTTCGTATGCATTTTGTATACCGTACGCTGAATGTAATCGCGTTATGCACGTCGAATAATAGTCTTCACGTAACGCGACACGTATCAGACGATCGTAACGATACCAAGAAATCGTGTTCAACGAATCAATGAACATCGAATCGATATTCACGAGCCATTCTCATACGCTCCCCAATGTTCTGGCTGAGTGAAACGCGGCCTCGATCGAGGATCCTCAAGGAAAACGGCATAGCGAAGACATTTTTCTAACACGTTTGTAAATAAGCTAATACAATTCCATGTTTCATCAGGGAATATCTTACGGAGAGTTTGTCACCGCGAATGTTCATATTCTTGAAATAGAATGTGTATAGCCAAGGAAAGAAAACATTCGCTAACGGTTTCGTTATAAATAGCACTTGGTAAAAATAGCAATTGAAAGGAAGGAAATACTGAGATCAATATTCTAGCTTTGCTTTAAATATTATTGGTAAGTTTTTATAATAATTGAAAATCGCTTTCGTCGTCTGATCGCATATGTTACCAACTATGAAATAAGTTGTATGAATTTATTTCATTATTTTGAAATATAGAATCGATTCTGAAGAAATATCTTTTCTTACACTCTGTTAAATTGAAGAATTTGATACACTTACCTATTGGGACCTTTTTGTCTCCATCAATGAACTCTATCAAGCCATAAAAATATGCACTTGCAGTTTATATAATAGATCATATATAATACTCAAAAATGTGAAGAGGTTGAAATTTTACAATTTATGAAAATACCAAAATACGGAATTATTTGGTGTTTGACTTCAACGTGGAAGAGGATTCCAGATATTTTTAAAACTGTGCCAAACACTCTCTCCGCGGAATTGTTTAAATAAACAGGTCATAAATCACAGGCAGATCAACGAAGTATCCCCGATTTTTGCAGAAAAGTGGCAGTTTTTAAATACTGTATAAATAAAAGTCTACACAGAAAAATTTAAAGGTGAATTTTCAAGGAAGGAGTACAATCCCACTTTTAATCCACGCACCGCGTGTAAATCACACGCAATCTCGATAACGGTAAACCCGTAACATATTGACTCCACCGTAATTTCTTACCTTCGCACTCTCTATACGACGTATAGCATACGTCCCCTTTTTGTTCGTGGACGAACAATATTAGCTCGCCTGTTTTAACACCGTTATCTTCTATGAATTTGAAATACAGAGAGACATGGAAACATTACCGCTCACTCGGCCTGCAAAAGACAGGATGCAGGATGCAGTCGTGTGTATTTTCTCGAGACACGTAACTAAGATAATAATTAGCATCCAATTGCAATGATCATCCACTTCTTCCATATGCATGCGACACCTAATATTTATTTAATGACTGCTAGCTTATGAGAATATTGAAATCACGTCATATTTAAATTTCAGCTATAAAATTTCTTTTTAAATTAGCGATATACACGTGATGTACATTAAACACCATTTTAATTTTCTTTACATTTGTGGGCATCATCAATTGTAACTGTTTCTCTTAATATTCTGTGAAAATATAAGTTACACAGTTTTCACACAGAACTTTGATAAATGACAGCACATTTTGGGATATTTAAAATGTCACACAGACACGTATCGAAATGTCAAATGTAAATTATAAAATCGTACTTTCAAACGAGCAACGACTCAACGATAACAGAAAATGCTGAAATTCACCGCGAATCTTTTGCTTCGTCCCAAAAGCAGATCGACGTCATGACCTCCCCGTCGATTCTTTTTTAACTCCAAAAACAGCACGAAAATATCTGCCAGAATTCTGCGTCGCTCGACGCATCGTCATCTTGAATTATCAAAAATAGACTTCTTGCCTCATACGCAGCAAAAATTCTCAATTCATACTCGCTGCTCTTCGCAGAAATTCGAGAATAATCTCATCAGCTAGCACAAAACTCCTCGTTCCCTTGTATTCTCAATCACCATAAAAAAAAATCGCAAAAGGTCAACGCGCTTTCTACCAAAAATCGATTTCTTCCACGCCCATCTTGCCAAAAGATTCAGCTCTTTCGTATCTCCAAAAATTTCAGGAAAGATCTCAAGAAATTTAACATTGACTGCGACGTTACCTTCCCGAGGGAGAGTATCAGTTGCAATTTCTTCCACGTGGGCGCGCGATGTCGGGCACAGAAGAAGACGACGTTCGCACCTTTTCCAGACGCGCGTCGCGTCGAAAGGGAAATCAAAGGAGAAGGAAAAGGAGGCTGCTGAAGAAAGCTGATGTTATCGGGCGAAAAGGGGATGGAAAATACGGTAGGACTGACATAGGCGACACACTAAATGGTACGGCTGAGTGGTCGGCGTTAATTTCGAGAGGCCAAGAAAAGTGGTCGCAGCGAGTACGTGCTCGAGAGCTAAGCTGGCCTCGCTGTCTTCGTGGTCCCTTTTAGGGTTCGGTAACAATGCGACCGCAGTAGATTTCGCTTCTAAAGGGAACGGACGTTGCAATGGAGGTTAACGTCGGCCACGTGATATGCGTTAGGCTCCAAAGGACGCAAATTTCTTATGGCCTTTCTGAATTTAGAAAGCCAACCTTCTAAGTACTAGCCCAGCGCCTGGAATTGGCAAAAGCCAAAAGAAACTCGAAAACCGCATAAAAATGCAAGCAAGGTGTAAACAATGAAGCTTCGAGGGCCATTCTACAGATAACTTTGATGAAATATGTATTTTATATTCTTTTTTAGAATGAAGGGGATAATAATACCACTTTATCGCAGGATTTATTCATCGCAAATATATTGAAAAAGTGCATTTAATACTGATAAGAAGCCTATCTTCATTGATGAATAAGTGGAATTCAGTTTGATGTTTGATAATCCAAGGCTTGATGATCCAAGCTTGTAATAATCAAGCTTCTAAACTACTCAAGCTACGTTTTGACTGGTTTTCTTCAAAAAGAAAACTCTGAACAATGAACTGAAAACGTGGTGCCCTTTATCCTAGTTTACAGTTATTCGACAGGAAAGCTGCAGTGAACTAGGTTTACTACCCCACGTCCTTGATAAATACGTCCCTGAAGTTTTGTCGTAAAGAAAGAAAGACATTTCACATTCATCTCACAAACAAAGCCAGAAACAGCCTCTCGATCAAAACACTGACAGGCTAGCCTAATTTTCGTGTTTTCTTTACCACGGACTAGGCGTCGCGGCGCCTCTCCTGGCCAACTCTTTACAGTGTCTACTTGTGCGTCCAAACGGAAATAACCTGGCGATAGCAACAGGCCCCAAGTTTATGCCGTAATACACGATCTCCCCTCTCTTCCACTTCCGTTTTTCGCTCAAATCTCCCCCTGGTCTCTTTCTTGCGCCCATCGCGACGTCGGGGAGTTGATTTTTGCGAGAAAATACGCCTTTCGTGCCGTTCTAAGACACCGGAAGTGGCCTCGATGTGTTTTCAAGGAACTCGATTCTCCATAGTAGCTTCGGAATCACTAAAACGCTAGCAACTGGGGTTCCAAACGAACGTCTGAGTTTAGAATTTCTTTATATACTTTCAGTAGAAAGATATTGCTAGTACTTAGTAGCTGCAAGTTTATCGCAAGACACTGTTACTATCACTTACTGTTTAATAGCTAATGAGCCATTTGTAAAATATGGCTACATGAATTTTAAACTGGGATGATATAAGTAGTGGCGCACTGAAAGGGGGGAGGGGCACTGCCAAGCCCCAAAGAAGGGACGTTGTAAAAAGAAAAGGAAACTGGGTTTTATTCTTCAAATAAATTTTTATAATCCCCTAATGAATTCTATTGAATTTGCATTAAAAATATTTTTATCCGTTCAACTCTGCTCCCCAAGATGAAATACTGACAAGGGATATTATTCAAGAATAATTCTTAAGCACAAAAATCTAGTGCTTAATTTCTTTTATTTACACCTAATCGGAATTTTCAAACACGAACCTATCTTTCAACGACTGACAATGTCCATCCCAGAAATCAGTAGCTTTGTGACATGTAGTTTAACTAAAACACAGATTATAAAGCGAAGCATCTGGCGTTCATTTCGAAGTGACAGACACGGACGTCGTCAATGACTTGCAGAGTGTGAGAAAAAATTTCCTGGAAGCGAATTTGTTTACCGTGCGTTTAACCTGATTGCAGAAACTTAACCATTGTACCGTTACAGTCACCTCGAGTCCCGTAGAAATCCTAAGAAGGCGAATAGTAAAGAAACCGAAAGAAACTCTCGTACGGTGTGTGGATTGTGGTCGCCTATAAATACGCTCGCGTACATTGTCATTCAGAGAACAACGGTGGCTTATTACGTTGTCATGCATAACACGTAGGGGATAGCTTGAAAGGAGAATAAAACGGGCTGCGGAAAGGCCTCAACTTTTCAGCTTTTTGAAAGTCACAAGTGTTCACCGAAGGAATTGAAAATTTCCGTGGAATATACATTACGAATGAAAGGTTGCAATAGATGCGAGAAGAAAGTTTAAACATTTTGTATAAGCAAATATAAAAATTTTGGAAATTTTCCAAAATTTGAACATTTTTTTCTTCGTTATTGAATGACTGATTTGTTCAATTTTGCATGACGAGAATTTTTGACGATTTTTTAAGTTCTTATTGATTCTTTATTAACAATACAACTTTTTTTTAGATTGTCCGAAATTAGAAATCGGAGAGCCTCTTAAATTCGAGTTGTTATTTTTCGAATTTGTTAAAAGAAATTACCGTTCTCCTTAAATGACCTCGATGAGAAGTAGCAAATTACATTAACAGAGAGATATATTAGCTTACAGAAACTGTTAAATTGCGCGCAAAATTCTGGAACGCGAAAGAAATCTGATACAACATGAAAATATAATACCTGAAGCCGTTTAACAATGGAGCGTATCTTAAATCCAAAGGAATATCAGGTTTTACATTATTAATTGCTTTCATCAAAATGTTCTATTATCTCGTTTGAAATATTATATTGCTGTAGAATAAACAAAAAGTAGAAAAATATTTTAACAATATGTAAGTGACAATATATCTACCGACGTGAGAGCATTACAAACATCGAAAATCCGGTATGGTCTAGTGGCTAGGATACCTGGCTCTCACCCAGGAGGCTCGGGTTCGATTCCCGGTACCGGAAATTTTTTTTTCTTCTGAATATTAATATTTTATCACAAATATAGTACGCTGGATCGAATCCAAATATTATTTCCATATTAATACCATGAATCCATATTTGTATAATATTTTTATCACGTTTATAAAGTATACTTTCAATTGATGGTGTTGTACACCTAGTCAGGGGGCCGAAAAGAAGCGCAATGTTTGTGAATTTTTTTTGAAAAAGCGGAAGCATATATTTTTACAGAACTTTTTTCACTTAAAAGAGCAACATTTAAAGAACATTTGGTAATTTTTTGGTAGAAAATATTTACGTTTATAATAAAAATACAACGACGTCCAACGAGCCTTTTAAAAATCGGTAGAGCAAGATATCTCAAAAACTACTGCACCAATCTTTCTGAAATTTTGTGGGCTTATTTTTTATATAAAAATCTACCGAATGTCGGATTTTTTTTGAAGGTATAGTTTCGATTTTATCAATGAAAAACGGTCGTTTTTTCGCGGAAAAGATACAGTTTGTTTTAAATTAATATTTCGGAAATTCCACCCGTTAATTAGAGCTTACATTAATATAATAACGAAGTCGTTTTAGTTTCTTGATTTTAGAAAATCTGGTTCCGAAGGGCAGCGCTTCATTGCAAAACCACTTTTTAAAAACGCTTCGTGGATGTCGGTTGTAATTTTATAATAAACGTAAATATTTTTCTACAAAAAAATTATCAAATGTTCTTTAACGTTACTCTTTTAAGTGCAAAAAGTTCTATAAAAATATATGCTTCCACTTTTTTAAAAAAAATTCAAAAACATTCGCCTCATTTCGGCCCCCTTACTAGGTATAACCCCTTAATTCGAGATTCTTGAACGGTTCAAAACTTTAATAAAAATAATCTACTTGTAGAACTTAGTTGCTTAATATGTTGTCTAATAGCCTATAGTATGCAATACAAATTTCTAATTTTTTCAACAACAATGTTCTTGTGGCAGAGCGTCGCTTGCAGAAGATTGTAAGTTATAAACCTGCACGAGACACTGTCACTCTCTTGCTATGTTTCATGATCAAAAGAGCCCACTGATTAAGTTATAACAGTTATACAGGTGTTGTGGTTTCGGTAAATGAGAGCACCGCACTTGAACAATAACACTTATTGTATATTCTTGAGATAGTAACATAGCAATTAACTTAATGCTTTAAACATGTTAGAGCTCTCAATACACGAGTTCTATTGTACTAATTTAGATAAGGTCTCTTTGGAGGAATGTTGAGCTTCTTCATTGAGATATACATATAAATACGAGTTTCCTATGAATTCTTTAATGTTATTACTATGAGTTCTGATTTCGTACTGATTTGAGGGAAAGCTATGGAGTCCCTTTCAGGGGTAGAATTCTTAGCGAAAGGTGGTAGGAAAACTTCCTTATTGGTGGAAGCGTGGTGGGAAGTCGCTATTTGAAAATTGCAGGATAGGGAAAGTGCAGATTAGTGACCACGTGAACGGCTCAGTGCGAGGCCATCTGACAATGGCCCGTACCCCCTGGGACGGGGGTTTTACAATAGCCCCAGGTTTATACACAAGGACTGACAGGCCAAGTGTCTGTCAGATGAGATGCACAAAACACAGGACATCCTTACGGGTCCTCGAATTATGTGTATGGGGAGACTTTCTCTTCTCGACTTTGCAGAACGTTCTGCTGCACCCTTCAGCAACCATGCTATCCTAAAATAGAGCGCCAATGTTCAATTACCCTGATTACTCCCTCTTTCCGCCTTTTCCGTAAACCTATTTTAGATTCAACTAGTGTACTTAAACTAATTAGAGGCTCACTTATGCAAATTGCTCTATCGTTTAATAAGCAGTCTGATTATTGTTGAAGCTCCAATAGTTGTTAATCTCTCATAGTCACGTAACCCTTTTGGAATTCTAAAAAAGCAACCTTCAATTATTTTTGTAGCACGTAGCATTTATACAGTGCAGCGAATTCTGTGCAGTACTCGATACCGATGCGAAGCTGACACTCGAAGATCGTCTGCGTTTGCAAGACATGTTGCATACTCGTTCGAGACGATAGTCTTTCTCATCCATTCACACGTATCTCAGTGCGTACCACGATACCTCGTGCTGATAGCACAATCTAAAATTAAATCGGAGATTCACAATGGTTCGTTTGGGTAACGGAGGATTGATGAATGCGAATTTCGAAGTTCTATTCCTGTTCGCGATTGTTTATTAGTAACAAGACGTGTTATTAGAGTCACTGTTAAACTATATCGGTTGCAGCGGAATAGAGCAGCGTTCCCTAAATTTTTAATTTCTAAACGCTTTTTATGTTACAAGAAGAGTGTAAGTATGAAGATCACCAATTTGTTTTAATTTAGCATGTAATTAGTGCGCGACATGTATAATAATCTATTAAACACACAGAGCACCCTACTACAAATTTTTCGAGAGAATCTAGTTTAAAAGTCTGCCATATGTATCTACATATTTTCACTATTTTCTCATTGAATCTACAGTTAGGTCTTTGAATTAATTTCATTCTTAGATACATATAAATCCAGATGCAAAATCAGAAAAAGATGAAACTCTGAACTTAAGTTTCTCAGAAAGTTTTTAATAACGTGCCCCTTCATTTTAATACTTTGACAACCGCATAATTACTGAATTTTGATTTACTACTTTCCGTGAGTTTAAGAAATCAATTGTATTTCATATTTATCACTCATAAAGCTATAATACTATGCTACTTATAGTTACTTATATGCTGTTTTGACGGTTTTCGATAAAAAATGAGTTGTTGAAAAATTTAAAAATGATCGAGACTGAACTAAATGCAATATTTCATCCAAATTAGTGACTTGAATCTTGTATATTCTCTTGTTATATATGTAGTTAATATATATTGCATACCAGCTTTACTACTCGGCTTCGCCCGAAATTTAGATTCTGATTTTATATACAAATAATTTTTCTTTTATTTTTTTTTTTGAAAATGATCACATTCATCTGGATTAGTCAGGCATAATGAGTTGAGGGACATTTCGAGATCCCAGAGTTTATCGCTCGAAAGTTTTTAGGCGACAGACAAACGCACAAACATATAGAAGCTTTCTGCTTTATATATTAAGATATATATACCTACAGAACGCATATGTATCTTGGTATCAAATAAAAAAATTGCATCGAGGATATCTAAGACCGTTATCTCAACATAGATGCACCATACCCAAGGCTCCCCTGTGCAAAGAAATAGGATTCGCTATTTTAATCTTCAAACGAATGGAAAGAAACGCGCATCCAAGAAACGCGTTACTTTCCGTCGTCGAGCGGGCAACTTTTTCTTCCACCCCCCGCAGTCCGTCGACGGCGAGATCTTCCGGCGGGTGCCGCGAAACACTGCCAACTTTCCTCCACTTCTTCAGCATCTTCGCGTAATTGTTTACCCTCGCGTCAAGCGCGCCGCGGTCGCAATCGCGAAAGAAGAGATTCCATCCAACGGGTAACCGCATTGCGGTGAAACGCGATGACGCTGACGCGCATAAATCCGTCGCGGATACATACGTTAAAATGCACCCTGGCGAAACACCCCTCCTATTTTCCCGTTTGCTTAATTTCTGTCGTCCCCGTGTACATCATCGCGCGATAGCGATCGTACTTTGCCGGGGCTTTTTAATTACCTAGGAGCCACGCAGAAAATTCGCTTTTGCTGTGCAACGATGTGCACGTGCAATGCAGCAGCTTTTAATTCATGCGTGACTTTTCGTGTCTGTGAATATGTTTTACTTTCCTAATTCTCTCTGTGCACTTTATTAAGCATGAGTCACTCTATCGTACGTGTGCACAGAACCTTTAAAAACCATTAAAAACACTTGGTGCATTTTTTCAGTTGCAAAAGTAATTATTCTTTCTTATTCGAAACCTTGAATTCACTGCAATTTCAGTGCAGTTTCTACTAAAAGTTGCAGTATTCTGGTACCTTTAGTACAGGATTGAGATCATCAAATTTTCATAATTTGCTATTTGAACAGTTGGGTGTTCCGAATGCCCCGCAAGTGATTTGATTCCAAGACTGCATATTTGCAAAATATGTTCGTAAAACACTCGTGTGAAATAAAACAATTCGAGAAAGGCGTTTATGTACACGAATTTATTTATACTCGAAGTCGGTATGCAAGAAGCTGCATCGATTAGAATACTACACAACCGCTAGAAAAGATTTGGATACGTCAAACAGGATCTTAAACCCGTCGCCCGCAAAGGATGATCGACGTGGTAATTCCGGCTTCGGTTCAGCCATTTCTCGCCCCAGAGATTTACGGATTTTCCACTTATATGGGCACGCCCGCGAAAGTTTCCGCGCCGATAACGCATCGAGTGGTTTGTAAGCTAAAAAGTTTTAGAGCATTCATCATGTTCCCAATCTCATATAAGTGGCTCGATTAAGGAGGTAAGATTAAAAAGTGTTTCCATTTTCGGGGAATTGGAAGAATCTTATCGATTATCGCGGGGGGTATAGATGGATCGTAGCAAACGATATGGTGGAAAATCGAGGTCTCACTCATCCATTACAAATTCGTTTCGTCCCATATTGCCCCTCTATTGCGAAAAACCTTTATAATAATAATTTAAAATATTTCTTTGACATTGGAATTTAGTATGAATTGTTGAAGCAAACTCTTGTTTACGATTACATCTGCCACCCTTATGTTTACGTGATTTTACGATTTTCCTCTATAACTGTACGTGAGCCTAAGAATTCAATATCATTTCATATTTGTCACTGATAGAAGTTATTTACAAGTCGATGGAAGAGGCGAGTGCAGTCGAACACCTTTAAGGGGTTATACCTAGTCAGGAGACCAAAAAAGACGAATGTTTATGAATTTTTTTTTAAAAGAAGCGGAAGCACATATGTTTACAGAACTTCTTGCACTTAAAAGCAACATTTAAAGAACATTTGGTAATTTTTTGTAGGAAGATATTTACGTTTATAATAAAAATACAACGACATCCAAGACGCCTTTTTAAAAACGGTGAGCAAGATATCACAAAAACTACTGCACAAATATTTCTGAAATTTTGTGGGCACATTTTTTATATAAAAATCTACTGAATGACGGGGGGATTTTTTCCCATTGTATAGTTTCAATTTTATAAACAAAAAACGACCATTACTGATAAGCATGAAGCCATTTTTCGTTGATATAATCAAAACTATACATTGAAAAAAAATGCTTCCGTCATTCAGTAGACTTTTTCAAAAAAAATCACAAACATTCGCCTCTTTTCGGCCTCTAGACTAGGTATAACCCCTTAATACAATAAACGGTAGATATAATAACTACTGGTTTCAAAATTACCCTACTATATCTTCTGCTCCATAACTCAGTACAAATAAATGTCAAAATTGAGCAGAAATATCTCCTCCTGTCGCTCGACAATGATTTGCACAGGGTGCAAAGTGTTATAACTAGTGATGGGACTTCGATACATTTCTTCTTCACAAAGCAAGAATTCCCAGTTTTGAGAAACTTTAAGATAATCTTCGGCTTAAAATTGACTTGGAAGTCTAGAAACTATTCAAACTCTTAAAAACCTTAATGCTTGTTGTTATCGCCACAACACTAAAAAGTTGGTTTGTATTTATCTTACTTTGAACGCAGAGCACCAAACATTCAAAACTCAAATACCTTCCAACTTCCAATACCATCAAGACCTCGTAAAATTTCCAAAACTGTGCAATACCAACTACTACTTAAACAAAATGCTCTTGCAAACTGTTTTGAGACCTCTTGAGCGTCAAGTTACATACGCTCTGAATCTTGTGTCTCATCCCCGTCCAAAACAGTGCCAGAAATCCTGTAGGGCCGAGTTCCTCGCCGCTCGGATCGAGATCGCGCGTCGGTTTTTCGACGGGCCCGCTCGCGAATTTTTTGAGGATGCACCTGCGGCCCAAGTATCAAATGTTGCCCAGTTGCACGTCGCGATTGCGGTCTTCGGGAAAAACTCGCCGAACCGGTCATGCGTAAAATATCACGAGCCTCTTGACAAGAGGACCCAAGCAGGAGCAAAGTGGTCGCAGGAGCACGAGGCTGCGGTAATGCCGCGACGCGCGATAAATCGTCCTTTTGCAGTATCATGTGCGTAGAAACATTTTCTGCCTGCACCAGCGCCAGCTACGCTCAACGTTGCATTCTTCGAGCACACTCGAAACAATTTCGTTCGACCGACAAACGAGACGCGTTCCGGTTTTACGACTCAACGAGCAAGGGAATTACTCTGGAATGAAATTTTGCGCGAGAAATTCAAAGTGTGAAGATACGCTTGCAATTAATAAAATCTCAGGACGAGTCTAATGATGACAATGCTTGTGAATGTTGTCACGTTTCTGGTGGTAATCATGATGGTTTGGAATGCAATATCAGTGTTTCAGTCTGTATACATGTATTCGTTGTGAGTAGAATCAAATTCCTTTGCTGGTGTTTTAAAATATTTAGGTGAATGATCGATGTCCTTTTGAATTTCTGGTACTAAGAATAAGTGATCTCAATTTTACTTGCGTAGAAATTTTATAATGAGTTCATTCTTTATCGTATCGTGGATTAATAATATAAATGCGCCTGTCGATAAAAAAAAATATAAGTTTAATTTGCCACGCGGAATGAATTGAATCAGCTAAATTTGATAAATGATTCACTTATTCGGTATGTATTATCAGTATGCTGTACTTTTCGGATTATAGGTATTATTGAATGAAAATTTGCAATTACTGCGTCGAATTTAATATTCTTGTTTGATTAATAAAAGTGGCATTATTTTAATTATTGTATGTAGCTGAAGTCAATCGAAATAATATATCAAACAGGTTCATTCGATGGAAGACGATTGCAGTAGATATAAGTTGACACTTTTAATTAAAATGCTGGTCGAACGGGGACACCTCTGTTTCCACGGTACGAACAGCATTGAATGGATACAATTAGTTATCGATGCAGAACTAATAATATATTAATTGCACGGCAACGACAATATGCTTTAAAAGTGTGTACCTATACTTTGCCTGTGAAATAATATTTTCCGGTAGCTGGGAGCGTGCTCTCAATAAATGGCTCTATTAAAATTATTAATAAACCTGTCTTTCGACCTGGTATCGCTGACACACGCGGGATTATCAATTTTCTTGATTAAAATGGAGACTTCTGTCTTCAAAATGAAGCTAACTCTTTGTGGCTTTGTTTGTAGAATCTTAGTTGTTGCTTCCTGCTTTCCGTGAAATTTGGATTCCCCCTCTATTCTATCAGCCCTTTCCAATTTCAAATCTGAGAATTCAACTCGGAAAAATCAACTTTAAGAATTCAAATCTGAGAGTTCAACTTTGAGAATTCAAATCTGAGAGTTCAACTTTGAGAATTCAAATCGGAGGGTTCAACTTTGAGAATTCAACTCTGCAAGTTCAACTTTGAGAATTCAAATCTGAGAGTCGAACTCTGTGAGTTCAGCTTTTAAAGTTCAACTCTAAGAATTCAAGTTTTAAAATTCGATTTTGAGTACTCAAAACTAATTGAACTTTGAGAGTACAACTATAACAGATCAACTTTGAGAATTCAGCCGTGAAAAATCAACTGTAAAAATTCAACTCTACCTTCCAGTGACGTCGATAAACACTTCATTGCATTTCTTCGCGTCGTTCGGATTGAAGAAATGACTCCCACTGAACAAGTATGTAGGTACATTATCACCCAGCTCAGGGCCAAGTGATGACACCGAGCCTCGGAATACTTTACACCTCTGCTGTCCTTGTGATGATAATGCGTAGGAATGCCCGGTTCGTGATGATAATACAGCCCCATGATTATCGTGCTGCCCGAAGCCACCGCAGGGCCGCCGGTAGAATTACATCGTAATGATGGCCAACCGACGCGAACCGGTTGTGGCCCTGGCCCTGCCACTGCACTTATTTGGCCCCTACGCCCTCCATCAGCTAACCCGATCCCAGCGGACCAAACCAAAAAGAAAGAAAAAGCACAGAGAACCCGCAAAACTGAACCACACACCTGGCCGAAGAATAAAAGTGCGATTTCGGGGCAGCATAGAAGACGCTCGCGAAGGAGAACACGGATTTCGTGAGTTACGAAAAGGGCACAAAGGGCTCTTCAATTATTACCAATGGAAAAGAAGATTTCTGGGTTCAAAACAGGTAGTTGAGAAGGGTCTGCGAAGATTGCTGGGTAAGAGACAGTATTTTAGCTTCGAAACGAATCACTGGATTCGCGGAAGTTTACGATATCTTGTTTTGAAAGCGACGCAGGATTGAGTCGTTTATATAATACTCTTTTCTGTAGGCTACATATTTTTCAACTGACCTAAACGTAAGATAAAGTAATCTAAACTTCTCTTGAGTCAAAAAGAATTGAGTAATTTATACAAAGAAGATGGAGAACCAATCTTGTATTACCTATTCAAAAGCAATGGACGTTTCATAAGGAACAGAATCACCCCTTCCGAATACTTAAACTGTCTCCACAAATGTTCTCTACTACATTCTCACCAAAGAAAGTACCCGATACTCCCCTACATGATTCCGTCTTTCGATCTACCAAGTTCTTTCACGAAAATACAAACTGCCATCTCGCAAGTTCTATTTTCAACAGGAAAATACATCCAAACGTTCTCACATGTGCAATGGGACCCATTTTGGACGAAATAATTCCCGCCTTCATAGGATTCGGGGTGTACAAGCCTGACGATAAACCTATTAGGGCCAAACACTGACCGATATTGCGCTGATGGCCATTTGCCAGAGACAGGCAGACTCGAGCCTCCTTCTGCATCTCTCGTTGCATTATGCAGTCGAACGTGGGGCTGCATTTTCTCCGTCTCTATCTCGCGGTCACGTCTCTCAAGCTGGATCCCTCTCGTCGGATAAATATGTCGGACGAGGCATGATTTATTCGTGCAGGACTATTTTTGTCACTGGTCGCCGGGTCGTTTGCCGAGGTCGAAGAACCAAATCCTCTGGTCGTGGTGTCAGGGTCAAGAGTACCTTATATCTGCTCTTCTTAAAGACCACGAAGTTGTGGAACACACAGGGAATGCGATGTTACTTTGATTAAAATACATTTAACATTCTCACACTCTCATTCTATAATACAATTTTAAGTAGCAACTTAATGTTAATTGTTAGGTACTCTCAAATTCATCCGTCTTAAATTTCAAAAAGGTTAAGGTAATACAATAATCCTCCGAATCGTAATCCCGCAGTGATCCCATTTCGAATAACAAGCTAGGATTACTGGGAAAAGATTATGATTTAAATGGATTAGGTACTGCTTTATCTTCGCTTTATTGAAGTTTGGGATATAAAAATTTGGTCTACAGTCTAAACAGTTATTTTGGACATATTGTACTAGGTTTTACGTGAAATAGATGATAACAGAGGATAAACTATTGGAAGTGTGTATGACGATGGATTTGAATCTATGTGGTTTCTTATATACATTACTAGCTTTACTACTCGGCTTCGCCCGAAATTTAGATTCTGATTTTGTACAAAAAACACATTTATTTATTTTTAGAGTTTACCGTTCGAATGTTTTTAGGCGACAGACAAACACACAAACACTTTCTGCTTTATATATTAAGATAATAGTGAGTAAAAATTTCTTGAATGGACGTTATTAATAGGTGTTAAGAAAATTTACTTGAAGTAGCCTCAACCGTGAAAACTAAGTTCTAAAACGAAATATTAATTCTTCAATAACAACAAGATAACCACTGACTGATTCGCATAATTCGCATAAATTATAAAAGCAGACAAACTGATGAACTAATTTGCTATGCCCACACGTGTACAGTACTTAATAAAATGAAAAAATTGCGTGTCACCAATGTCAGGGACATCCACAGAAACCCATTCTAGAATATTCCAACACGTTAAATTCCCTAATGGGATGAGGCTTGAGTAATAGTATTTAAAAGGACAACTCCAACTACTGCTCCTCGTGTTCAGTATTATCGCAGTTCTAGAATCAACGCAGACGTGTTTTTGTACCCTCTAAACTAACGTGTTTTTTTAACTTAACAAACTCTGCAAGTCGGGAACCTCAATTTTCGAGCAAAAACAGTGTCAGTGACCAAGTGTTATCCAAACATCTTTACTGAACCAAACGCTGGAACGCCTTAGTTTAACACGAACAAAAATCAAATACCACTTTCAGATATCTTGAGCTCACAAGAGCTAATCGTTGGAATTATGACTAAGAGTAGTTCGATACACTCTCACCTCTCGAGACATGCTTCCAAAATCACGGAGGTTCCATTTTCAATATTTCCCTCGACTCGACCAACGACGAACAATCCCACGAAAATTAACATCATCGCCTCGAGCATTCCTCTACGTACAGCCCGAATCATGGACCTGACGTTTCTGTCTTTGGGAAGCATCCTGAATCTTCTGATTATAACGGTGATCGTATCCAGATCTTCGATGAGGACCCCTACGAATCTCTACATCATCAGTTTAGCATGCTCGAACATGGTGATTTTGATCGAACCTTTCGAAAATGTTCTTCGATGGTACTTCGACGTAGATATCAGCTTGAACATGGACTACGTTTGCATGATCAGCTTCGACGTTTCCGTCGTAACGATCGCGGTTTTAAAGTTCCAGCTGTACATCGAGATCTTCCCGCAGCACACACCTTTCGGGCAAGGGCTGTTGAAGAAGCTAACAGCCATAAAAGGCATCTTTCTGATTTGGTCCACGACCATCATATCGCTGGCTATAGGGCTGCATATATACGAATTGCTCGAAAGAGACATGGCCCACATTTACGTTTGGAATAGTTTCATGTTCATTACTCTGCCGTTTATCATATTTGTCGCACTGGATGCTTTCATCCTGTACGAATTAGGAATATTGAGGGAGTTGGAGGGATCGTGGCGAAGGAAAGAATTGAAGCGATGTGCCAAGTTCGGTGAGTTAATGAACTCAGGCTCAGCACGATTTTTGCACCTATGTATAAATTTGCAGCTTAGAAATGTGAAGGGTGAAAATCTCGGAAACTTATGTTATCTATTATAATAATTTCAGTCGAGATTTTGGAAGGCGATAAGTTTCAAAATATAAACATCTGTAAAATGGATCTATTTTTTCCCTAACATAATTTTCAAATCTTTTCCACCCTTCTCTCTTCAACTCTTGAAACATAATTTATCGTCATGAAAATTCAAATATACAAATGTCCAACGTCCATTTCAATGAATTATAGAAATTCATTTCTAAATTCATTTCCTACACGTAAGTAAGCAGGCTCACAGATGGCACAACGAAGTATTTTCCGCAGTGATCGTTGCAGTTGCATTCTACCTGATACGATCGCCATATCGTCTCGCCAGAGCGATAAATTTCATCGAACCAAGAGCGTCATGCTGTACAGACAATAAGAGGGAGATTCTCTATTTCATGGCCAAGACGTTTCCAATTGTTTTTGCCATGATTTACATCGCGTTGTCGACCGAGTTTCATACAGCACTTCAGGTCTGTTCTCAAGCAAAATAATAATCTACCACACTCCTCTCCTGATGTGCATCACGTATTTCAATTATTGCTCCTTTATTTTAGGAGATTTTCAAGTGTCGACATCTAAAACATACCGAAGAATCTGTGGTGACATAGACGTTTAATTTACAATAAGTCTGACCATAGAGAATTTACCTACACTTTCAGTGGAAGGATCCTTCCAAATATTTTTAATAAATTTTGATATTATACGACGTCAGCCCACAAAATTCGTGAATATTACTCAGCTATGGATCTGCTGAAAGAATCGATGACATAGACGTTTAGGTCCCAGTAACTTTACTAGCCTGTTAACTGTGCCATTTCTCTGGACTTTAAAGATGTGTATTTGAAAACTATCAACGACGAATTAACTCATTTTGACCACAGAAAATCACGTGCTCGTTCAAGTCAGTTGTCTTGTCAATTACAGAGACAGTTTCAAACGACGAGTCGACATCCCCAATTAATAGATTAACACAAGCCGCAGCTCATTACAGAAGTGATATCAGTGGAACAGTCGATCGAACAGAGTGAAATCTCTGAAGTCAACGCAGAAAGCGTATTCGGTCTACTGCGTGGGAGAATACTAAACGTACAGAAAATTCAGCGCGTATAACGCGAACAGGAGAAGCTGGGTGTCGCAGTCGCAAAGTCGTGAATTCATTGTGCTCTCTGTATGCAAATTGGCTTCCCTTTGGGCACGTCTGCCGAGTGCATAAGTCGATGGAGGGCTGCACTTACGTGCGACCACGGGCGCGTTCGCTTCATCGGCTACGTGCACTTTGTATCTGCCAGGCTCGCCGAGGAAAAAGGCCTGCAAAAGCTTCAGCCACAATCTACTAGCCGGCATCACGTGGAATCGTTCCGTACGCTTCGATTGTTGAGTAGTTAAGATAGCGACACTGCAAGTTTACACGTTTCTTCCGTTTACGCGACCACCTAACACAGAAACGCGCCGTACATTGCATTCTGCGTGAAACATTCCGTGAAATTCTTTGTTGTAACAACGGTGGACTTTCTGACTGCCAGGCTGCGCAGCTTGTGCATTCGTATTACTGGAAACGTTCGTGAACTGTACTCACAAAATGAGTTTACGATAGCCCGCAATCACCTTATACAATATTATGTAGGATCTTAAGGGGGAAATCCTATTTTATGGGCTAAAAACATAGCAAAATTTAGGATTTTTTTTAAGAAACTAGCATTTCGATTCATTTGAATGTAGCTTCCATTTGATGAACCTAAATACCGCGAAGTTCTATAATTATTTTGTTACAGAAGAAAATCGGCGCAAAACTGGATTGCAAAAATTAAAGGTTTAGAGTGTTTAAGACCTTTCAGTTTGAAAACTCTCCAAACTGCTCAATGAATTTTTTTATTTTTTGCCGGCTCATCAATTTCAAGCTACAAATATATGAAATAAAACGCCATTTCATTTTTCTGTTTCAGATTATATTGTCGATCATACATAACTACAATATTTGTGGTTAAAAATAAATATAAAAAAAACTGCAGCTTCCTCAAAGATGCATCAAAACATGGTTCAAATTTCAGATAAATCGAATCGCTGGTTTCTTAAAAAAAAATCCCTGCTATGATTTTAGTCCAAGGAAGTTTCGTGTAAATCCTACGGTCCTTTGATATAACTCTGGTGGACGGGCAAACGAGTATGTATGTATAAGTCAAATTTTATCTCAAGCATGAACAATTTATTCTTTGTGGATCGAAGTTAAAAATAAAAGTTTCTTTTAGAAATACTTTATCAACTTTCACTTCGTCTTCGTGCGATACTAAAAATTCTGACATGTACTCGTTTGCCCGCCGACTAGAGATAAGCTACCAAAAGTGAGGACTCAGTGTAAGAATTCCTATACTTCATATCTCCACTTCATTTAGCAGAACAGGTAGACTACAATGTTATTCCTCGACAAGAAATTGCACATCTCAAGGGAACATGGAGGTTTCATAGTACCTTTAGAACTTAGACCTCCGTTTTCGTTATTTATGCTACCTAAGAGTTCACCCTAAAAACTCAAGAAATTCCCCTCGATCAACTGGGTACATGAATGCATCCTTAAATTCGATTAAGCGGAACGTGGCGATGTTGCATGGAAACAGGATGTCGTTTATCAAATCGAGGATAAATCCGATTTCGTAGCTACGTTCTCCCTGCCTCTGTCTAAGATTACGAATTCCTCTCACAACGCGTTTCCTATTCGAATATTTAGCGATTCTGCAACGGCATCGGTGGAAGGACTTGTTGGTACCGTCAAGCTTGGTAACGTTGGTAAGTTCACTACCACTTGTAATTTTTTTTCAGGGGGGATTTACTTGATTTCTTCGTTTTTCAAGAATGCCCTGTTCATCTACTTTAAATGGCCTGTTTCGATTGGAAGTTACAATTAACAGAAATAGAGATGTTCACAAAAAGTGGTCAAAGTTATTCCACTTGACGGTATTACACGTGTGAGGAAGAGGACATTATCTGCTGTCAAAGAAAACATCGTCCAAGGTGTATAGATGCAGCGTACGCACGCGTCGCCACAGAAGAAGACCTCGAAGAAACAGGAAATCAGTGGAGCGAAAAGCCATCGTGCCAGACTGGACTTCCGGCTCGGTCTTTCGGCCAACTTGACGTCCTTCAATGATCACTGTAGGCTTGATCTTTTACTTTACAACGACGACCGTGTGTAATGCACTCGAAAGATAGAAAATTGTCATTATTCTGTCAATGAACTCGTTTCTCGATTCAAAATCTTCTTCTGAGGCATATGAAAGTTGAAGTTAAAGTTGTATACGGTTAGCATTAATCCTTGTAAATGTGGAAAAGTTCTTGATTCGTAGAATCATATTAATTATTGACTTTCAGATCATTATACTACCTATACTATTTTCTGTTTCTAAATTTCGTATTTAACAAAATATTACTTGGCGATGGAGGAGCGAGTAATTTGGAGTGCGAAAGTTTGACACTGAATATTCTGGGTTTCTAATTTGCATAGTACTGTTCACAGATATTCCGAATTAACTCAATTTTAACTGTCATAGCTGTTGTTAAATTCTTGCATCTTGAGGTTGTTGGATATCTACCCATGGAGAGTCAAAACGTAAATTTGAAAGTGATTAAAGTCAAATTAACTCGTTCTGGCAATAACAAATGATATACATACAGTTGTATAATATATGCCTCGTTTTTACTAGAGTATGATTGTTAAATATTTATAGAGAGTTACTTATTACTCCAAAAATCAAAGGATTTTGCACTCCCGCGCTTCCAATTTCATATGTTCACGATTTTAGTAGTTGTTATTTTTGTTTAAAAAGGAACTAAATGTAGGCATTTTCAAATAATGCACCAGGCTCATCGAAAAACACTGGACAACAAAGCCTGTTTTTCCCTTCGTTGTTCAATTATAAACGCGTTTCGAAAGAATGGACTTTTCAAACACCGAAATTTGCTTATGAATGGCCTATCGACGGTTTAGTCGATTGTGCACGGGACATCCTCGCGAATTTGCAAACCACGCGTTCCAGAATTCTAAGCGACAAAAGTGACACGCTGCACTCGAGTTTGTCGCACTGCTTCGGCTTACTTTTATGCAAAACAGGAGAGATGCACATAAATGTATTGGAAAGTGAAAAAGCAATCGCTGTTAATACGTTATATTATTGGATAATTTCTTCAGGAACTGTGGAATCTCACGGATGGTATACTTCTGAACACCCAACAAAGCATATGAGAGAATGCAAGGGAAAGAGTTCTCCATAATGTGAGACAGTCGACACAAAGAAAGTTATACTTCGTGATATAGGTCAGTGCTCAACTTTCCCCATTGCTCTGAGCTACTTGCGAGCAACATTCAAAATTTCAGAGTGAATCTCAGCGTTTAGCTAAACGAACTCCACTGTTTGTCGAATTTTAGAGTAAAATTGTCTGCGTGTAAGATATTCCAAAGATTCCAAGACAATATGGTTAAGTCAATTCAGAGGATTCCATGTCCATTACACAAATTTTATGAAATACATAATTAAAATATTATTTTCTGTTCTTTCGATTTAGTTGATATTTATGTGTGTATCAGTTTTATTTCTTTCATTATGGAGACCTAATATAATTAATAAACCTAACCAATTTCCCCCAAAAATTCTTAAAAAATTTAAGCCGATCCTTAATGCATAAAATATCAGTGACCTGTACTTTTAGCTTTGTACGAATATTAAAAAAATTTACACTCGTACCTAATTTTAAAAAACCAAATTGCACTATTGACCTCTGTGGGCATGAGTTGATTTCACAAGCCAATAACAATATTATTCGCTATAAACTATTAAGAATAATAAGAATTATATCAGTTTAATTAGGAAAAGTAAGAATTCAAGTAGGCCCTCTCTATTTAGTACATATTTACAAAATTGTTGAGCATTCGATGATAAATTTCGCTGGAACAGAATCTGGCTTATTCTCATCATTGTTACAAAGGAAGACATTCATGTTTCTTGGCATTCTAACGCACAGCTGAGAAGCTACATACGTATTGTATACCCGGTTTTCCAACTCTCTTCGTGCACACGTGGGCTATTTGCTCCTTTATGTTCATTTCTACTGAATGGGTCGTACAAGCTTCCTAGCAATGGAATTTAGCATAACGTGGACATTTCACGAGTTAACAATTTATCGGCGAGTGTATCAAACGTGCATTCATCGCTGACGAAAAATAAGTGCAGCTCTTACCAACTTCAAAGAGAAATTATATAAAATTGGTCAATATGTGCAACGACGTATATTAATAATTCAATAGCCAGTGATAATGCTTTGGAACGGTACAGCATAATTATTGGCATACGCTACGTTACGTATTAATAAATTTAACGTAACTTTAAATTGAGGTATCTGTACAGAATGGCCAGCCATGCAATGCGAATGTATATCTAATTTGAATATATCTATCAAAACTGAAAACACGGAATAATTCTACAATGACAGATAACCATCAAAGTTTTAAACGCATGAAATATTCTGTGATCCAACGATGATGCGTTAATTTACGCCTGCGTATCTCTTGAAATCTTTCTGTTTATTCAGACGGCGATGATTTATGATTCTTTGTGATCTGCGGGAGAATTAATGTTTCAATCGCGAATGCTGTCCATGTGTTTCTGTAAATACAGTGTTTTCGGCGGGTCGAGGCCTCGAAGTGAGGTGCAGGATTCTTTGTAGCGCAACGCGAATACTGAACAAGGCAGCGAAAAGATAGTCGAGCCTCCGGGCGGTGATTTTTAATTTTCCGCGATGTGGTCATGATCGAAACGTGAAATCGCGAAGATGAGAGCTAGCGATGCGAGCAAAGTATCACACGTTCACTGAGGAAAGTTCTTTGAATATTTCCTTTTACATATACTTCGAAAATGTAACACGAATTTTTATACATTCGTCATTTATAAAATGGGAAGGTGAAAATCTTCGAATCTTAATCTTTTGACAGTGGAATATTTTTAAAAATAATAAATGTGGAGAATGTTATTTGATTAATTGTTAGATAATAATTTAGTTGGGAGATGTGCAAATAAAAAGGTGTTCGTCATTCTTACACGATTATTCGTGATTGCTATTCCTCAAACCATCATTTTAGTACGATTTTGACGGGTTGAAGTTTAATTCAAAATGAATTAATATTCTAGTCTACTTTATCAATCACACTTTCATCAAAATAGTTCGACAGAATAAACAGTGCAATTTTATAACTTTTATCGCTGATTTCGAGAGGTATTTGCGCTCTCACACTTGACAAAATATTTTCTTACGATGCAAATGCACCCATGCGTCTCTATTTAGCCCCGCCAGCATGCAAATAAAGGGCAGCTTGAATTACGATACGAGAGGATGCATCGTGAATTTATGTTCCATATGCTTGATACAACGCTGTTTTCTAAAGAAATTTTCTGATATAAATTGGACCCTTTTGATTGTCGAGATTCCAGAACTGGATTATGCTAATGTTATTTAGGTGCTGTGTAGAATGCATTCTACAAATAATATTCTTATCACAATCCTTCATCTTTACAATACTTTATGTTGCACTTTCATTAACTGTGTCGTACAATGCCTTAAATTTAATGTAGATTAAACGAAACTTAATATGTTAAGCACACAATAAAGAATCCAAGCAATCACAGAAAAATACTCCAAGCTATCTAAAAAATATATGATCATTCTTTGAAAACTCGAAATACGAAACTCCATTTCCAATTTCCACTTTTCATCTAAAATTAATCATTCCAACAGTCAATATCAAAACACATACACAGCCGTCCATAAAAATTAGGACACTGGCTGTATTTCCATAAATGTGGTATTTGGTGCAAATTGAATATTTTCCACAGCTTATATTTTCTGGTTTTAATTTGAAATACCAAATACAGTAAAATTTGTTAGACTCCATCAATAAATTTGCAACGTTTTTCACAATCCTTCCACACAGAATGAGTGTCCTAATATTTACGAACAGCAATGTATGTCTTTGCAGTTGCCAAATTGCGAAGAGAATTAACAAACGAAATTAAATAAAACTGTATCGCGAAGCTTCTCATTTCCTCTCGTAATAAACAGTCCAGTTGACCACGAAAGGGCCCAACAACTTGTAAAGACAGAAAGTACGCGTTCCATTTGCCAGAAATAAATACACGGTGGAAAGAAAATCATGCTGGCTGGAAACGGTGGTATATTTCGTATAGAGTAACTGTTTAGCTTTCTCGCGGTGTAAAAAATTCGACAAGCATACGTGTGTTCCGACCCCCTCCCCAACGCCCCTATGGTGGCACTTTGCGATTGTAATCGGCACAGTGGAGATGCTTTTTCTGCCGAAGGCCATGAATGAAGTTTCTATGCGTAAGCGTTTCACTACCTTACTCGTTTCATTCACACGTTAACGCAACGTATTTAACTCGCATCCGCCAGTGCATCGATATGCCATTTGTTTTCTGACAACGTCCTACGTGTTGCGCGTTTCCCATGGCTCCACGAAGTTCAAACACGCTTGTGTAAACGCTGCTTCTTTTATGGGAATTCAACGTTGCATTTACTGATTTCGGTGGTTATAAAAATTGTTCTTTCGGATAGCTGGGAAGAACAATTAGCAAGATAATTTTAACTTACAATTTCGAAACACTTTTTGGTAACAATCTGAGCGAAGGTAGGGTTAAGGGGGACATCACTATGACGGCCGGAAAAATAAGCCATTTCTAACATTTGTTTTCCGGAATAATTCTGTTTTAATAAAAAAAAATTATTTCCTACCTTTAGTACAATGTCTTAAGAGACTATACAAAAAATGAGTAGAAAAACATGTGTAAATTTTAATACATTAATTAATCTTCTAGACTCATCACGCGTGCTGGTAGAATGTGTAACTATGAAACAGAAGGTCCGAAATCAAATTTCGTTTGTTTTTTATAAACTATATGAGTGTAGATTTCGTTGCACGTACTGATTTCTCAAACGAATTATCTTTGTAAAAATGGTGCGTTTTAAAAGAAAAGTTTTAAAAATCCGCGAATAAGATGAACAGTTTTTCGAGTGTATTTCAAAAAGTTTCTTTTCGATCAAAGAATCTGTACGTGCAACGGAAACTACACTCATATAATTTATAAAAAAAAAATGAAATTTGATTTCGGATCTGCTGTTCCATAGTTACGCATCCTACCAGCGCGCGGAAGGGGTCTAGCAGATTAATTAATATATTAAAATTCACGCATGTTTTCCTACTCATATTTTTTGTACAGTCTCTGAAGACATTGTACTAAATGTAAGTAATCAAAATTTTGTATGAAGACTGTAGATTATTTGTGAAAAAAATTCTTACCCTTCCGACCGTCACAATGGTGTTCGTTAACTGGATTTAAAAATCACGGTTTTTTATGTCAGACGTTACGGTGGCTCACGATTGATATTTTATTTGAATATATCCATACTTGTTCTGTGTTTTTAAAACCATCCCCGCCAAATGAATGTACCTATCTAAAATAGTAGTGATGGTCCAGAGAAATGTCTTCTACGAAGAAAGAAATGTCAAATTTTCTGAAATATGGCTTCCATAGAAAAATGGCGAACACGGTAGAAAAGGCACCAAATAAGAAGCTTAAAATTCTGGAAGAACCCATGAGAACGTTTCATTTCCCCTAGCTTTCCTTACCTCGGTGAGAAAAATGATTGACTAAACAAAGGAACGCGTCGAAAAATTTTGGGCATTAATGGGTTAATGGACGAGGCAACATTCCAGTCGACCTAAATTCTGTTCGCAAACGTGTACAAATTTAAAAGTTAATTTCCTACGAAAGGAGTAGAGATTACACGGTGTTCCAATTGAAACCAGCCAGCTCCTCACCACCCCGAGGCGAGGAGACATGAATGGAAGTGTGGGACGTTGCAGCGCGGAAGCGGATGAATAATATCGCGTATTAAAATCACCCCAGACTCAAGCCAGCCAAGTCTCCACCCTTCCCCCTCGAGCACGACGTCTGGCGATCGATGCGCTTCTTGACACCCTGTATGCGCCGAGAACCGGAGGTAACGCGTGGGTGGGCGTCTCACAACGAGCCACCGAGGCCTCAGCGTCTGGACAAAGTCGAGAGGAGGCTGTGTGCACGGATTCTTTGCCCAAAAACAATCTCGACGTTGAGTCAGAGCCCTGTTTGGAAGGTGGGACGAACGGGCCTAAATAGTCACCTCGACTATTTAAACACGCGAGCTGTGTCGGTGCCAAGTAACTACTTTGCATCGTGCAACATTGGAGGTATTAGAAGTCTCGCCATCGCTCTTCATATTTTGTTAAAAAGTCCGGTACATCGAAGGATCGCAAGAAGGGCCATTATAAACACAGGACGTTTAATTAGAGTGTTTCAGAACCTGTTCGAGTGCACAGCTTTTGGCTTATCGAAAGCACAGTGTAATCAAGTATGCACAGGTCAGGATGAACATACTCAGAAGGGAATTGCAAGCCTGCAAACCAGCTGTTCGCCGTGGTATTTAATAATTAGACGCGCATAGAGAAGGAATGTTGATGAAGGAATGCACTATGTCCCTGATCGTGAAGATACCCTCCCCTCCACTAATTTGTACACCTAAAACGTCTCCTGTATATTACTCTTTTTCCCCTTTCGAGAGCCGGCTTCGATTACTAGACGTTTATTAATATGCCCCGTGAATTGGTATCGAGCTGCAACCATTCGACCACAGGCTAAACAGAATTGAACCAGGCTTATCGAGCAATTTCAGAGCAAACGCTCGATCGCGATAAGGGCGATAAAAGAGGCGGGTAAAAGCGTGTAATTCTAGCGGATTTTAATGAACGCACACTGTGGAGCAACGCGATGCTTCGTTGTGCCCTGAGAATTGCTAGAGAATCTGGACGACGCGAAGTTTTATCGAGAATGCCCGCGAAACAGGCGCACGTGGAGCATTGGAGATGAACCCCGAGAGGGAAGAGAAAAATTAGGCAAAAAGGGAAAAACGTTGGTTGAATATTCAGGAAGGGCGAGAGAAGCCGAGCGAGAAGAGAATGCTAGGAGAGGAAGCGAGAAGCAAGGCTGTCGAGGAAATGAAACGCTGAAGATGAAGTGGGGAAGCGGCCGCGAAGGTCTAAAGCGAACCAATAAGAAAAAAGGTGTGACAAGATAATGAAGAACACAAAACTATGGCCCAGGGTCTTAAAAAGGACGAAAATGTAATGGGCGCATAAATATTCATGGCTTCGTTGCAGAGAGGGCACGCGGAGATGAAGAAACACGAGCGAGGAAGATCGGAGCAATACGACGGAGGAGAGGACGTAGAAGGGGGAAATTGAAAATAGGGTAAAGGACATGAATGGGGGTGAGGCGATGGAAATGATACACGAGAGATAAGTGTTGAAATGAACAACCTGTGGATGAGATTACAAAGGAGGGATATGATAAAATAGAAGACCATCAGCAGATTGGTAGGGGGAAAATGGAGCATCGTGACCGAATAAAATATAAAATTGTAGGTGGAATATCGTTGATATAAATATACAATATAAATACAAGAATTGGTTGCCAAGGTGTTATCCCATCTATGGGTCATTTTTTGGATTTTGTTTTTCAAAAAAAAAAGGAAACGTTATAGCGTTAAAAAACTTTTTAGGTTGTATTTGTACATCATTGAATTGTCCATCATACATACATTATTGAAGATAATAAAAAAAATTTTGCATATTTTATTTAATATTGTTAACTTGCTGGCTGTGATTGTCCTGAATTTATAACGCCTTATAGAAAGTTATAAGATTGTTTATGGAATCATCTATGCTCATAGTAAAATATTGTAATCTCATGTTTTGGCAGACGCTTGAATCACAAACTTAAAAAAACAGGTAATTTTGCGCACTAAAATTTTTATAAAAAAGAAGAAGATCGGTCGAAAATTTTTTAGCACGTTTTTTTAACACTATGACATTTACTTTTTTTTAAATTAAATCCTAAAAATGACCTATTTTTTTAGTGACTTGTGGCAGAGTACTCTTAATTTAAAAGGAATGTGTTATTGCGAGAAAATAAGTCGAGAATGTGAAGTGTTGGCGCAGCAAATTTTGGCGATTTGTTGAATGAAAATTTGAAAATTATTAAATTCCTGAGTGAAGGAGTGAATTGTAAGGATGTTTTGTATTATTTTCAATCATGCCACTGCATTCATTTATAAATGGAAATAAAGAATCACAAGACAAGAGTCTATCCCATAAATATTCAAACTCAATTTTCCCAAAGACTAAGTTTCGTGTTGAAAGGAAAATTAATCTACGCTTTCAACTTATTCTCCCCAAGAAATCACCTCTTTCTTGATTCTACCATAAGCTACACCGATATTTAAAACATTTACCAGTTCTCGTGACTGCAAGCTCCACGTGAAACTTGAAACAGAACACCATCCCCAGTTTCGCAATAGATTATGACTCGGCCGATTTCCGTTTTGAGTTTACGCCGCTTCCTTGATGTATTCGAGGATCGTAAAACCATCCAATGCGAACATCACGATTCGCATTTCTTTCGCAGCTCATTCGTAAACATTGAGAATCTCGAATTTATGCAGACTCCCAAGATGTGACAAATTTACGTATCCGCGACTCATTTTTATTTGCGCGAAGTATCGTGCAATGTCGTCGAAGTTTGAAAATAAATCGTGACGCAATATCCAGATATTTTATTTGATAAGAATTCTCAGCTGATTTCCATTGGGAAGAAGACAAATTTTTAGCATACTTAGTGTCTTATTTCACGGTTACCGTGTGCAGCTTTTCTTTGCCAGGGGATATGCTGCCCGTATTATTATCAATATGATTCACGTACTCGTGGTTACGTAGCCGTATGTGTAGACAGATGCATCGTATGCAGATAGACCCGCGAAGGCCTACGAGAACTTTTCGCCTTTCGCGTCTCGTACGCACAAGCGACAGAAAAAATACAGTGTCGAACATGGTAAATGGTTCATTGTTCTCGCGGGGAGACAATAACGTGTGGGCCTTTCGGCCCCGTCGCTGACGAAATTCGTCGTCCAACAATGGAGTAAAAAATTAAAAACATAGACGCTTCGGGACGCGATTATTGTTGCTTTTCCTTTTTCGAAAGCATTTTCCTCCTGCGATGGCGCTATCGTAATACTCTTGCAGAAATAAATTTACGCCCACTAAATGCACTCTGTCTTTAAACTTGGACAAAGTATCACGGCATAGAAACAGGGCGTAGCAGCTCGCTTATTATTGCAAAAAGTGAGTTACATAGTTTTCTTTCGTTGGTAATAAATTGTTCGCGATATGGAGTGCTGCGTAAATTTTTACATGTGGGTAAAGAAGAACTGATATTACTGAATTTATTGTATCCATAAAATAGGTTGGATGTACCAGTAAATGAACACGTTTAAGTGAATGAACATTTTATATTAAAACGAGTAAAATAGGTTATTAAAATAAGGGACTAATTAATTAGAGACTACTTGTAATTTCTTGCTTCACATCCAATCAATTTTTGCCGCATGCGGAATCAATCGCGCTGCGAAGGTAATTTTATAATAGTTTAATTTTATAATTCGTTACCCTTAAGTGTTTATTTACTATTTAGTGGTGCGTTTACCCTATAAATAAATTCTACTAGACCATAATTCTAATGTTAATTTAACAACTAAGATATGTAAGTCTTAGAAATTTCCTAATACTTTCAATTTCTGTAGTCTTAGTTCAAAATATTCTAATACCTTAAATTTTTTTGTTTCTTTCGTACCACTTATTTAAGGAAAGCTTAATTAACTATTTACTAATCAATGCACCATACTGCCTAATTAAATTACTCCCTCCGCTTTTAGAGATTTATTTGTTATATAAGAAATATTGAACGATAACAGTGACTTCAACCTTAAAACTACATGAAACTGTAACAATATTATAGCAGAATATGATAAAGCTACATCAAGGTTGTACGAAACAGAAATTTGCGTAACTTCTTCCAGGGTGGAAAGGTGAAAGGGCCAAATTGCGAATAATATTGAAGAAAGTAGGATCCTCATCATCATCATCGATGAATACGAATAATATTGCCGATATATAAATGAGTTGTAGGAGAAAGAAATTTTCTATGCGACTGCATAAGAGACACAGTAAACGAGGGATCCAGAGTACCTTGGCGAAAGTGCAAGGTTAAATCGAATAAGATCGTCCTCCTGCGCCGAATACTAGACGCAATTACACCGTCGCTTGTGCGACACGCTTTCTTTATTGCAAAGATGTCAGTGCCATGCCGCGTAACGAAGGTCGTTTGTCAACACGGAATACACGTGCAATTTACAAATCACTCGTGATGTAATCATTTGTAGGTATTTTAGCGTCAATCAGTCACAGCAAATCCACGTATCCATTCAACAACAGATTGTAAATGAACGTATTTATCGGTCTTACTGTGACAGCATGTATATATTTATTTATTAAACATATATGTGTGGGGCAGTTGAGTAATGACCATCGACAATGCCTTTCTTAAAATCTAATCTTCATACGATCGCATTGATAATCTTATTGTTTACAAATATATACTGCTGTTATGTCTGCTTCTAACATTTAATTTCGTCTGACTTATTTGTTACGCGTGAGACCTGTTGCTGTATTTGCTACAAAAATAGTTGAATCGTAAGTAAACGAGCTTAACCAACTTGTAAGTGGCATGGTATGTACATATTTTTAGCTGTACTATTTTTTATGCAAAAATGAGATCCCTCTCCCTCCACTAACTCCTATTTATATTCAATTTTTCCTTGTGTACATTTTGCAAGAAACGCATCAAATTTTCCGGATCAGAACGTATGAGATTATAAAGTAACACTTTAGGGTGATATTTGCCTTTTGACGAATTTTAACTAGCTACTTAACTTTATATTTTCCGAGTAAATAGTATTAAACATGTGCAAGAGCAATAACAATTTCCTAAATACAGATTAGAAATATGGACCTAATTTTATTTTTTTAAATAATACTGTGTGATACAGAAAGATATTCTGAGAGCTGTATAAAATAATAACAGTATCATAAACTTATAAAAACGTAAATTCTCCTTATTCATTGAAATTCGAAAAACTCATTTGTATCAGATAAAAAATGTACATATACGAGTTGTACTTTTTGAAAAATCTATAATCATTAATATTCATAGTTTAAAAAGCAATTTATATCGTATAAGTATTATCCCTCGCTTCATGACAATATGAATTATAATCTAAGCAGTAAAGAGCACGCAAAAACCCCATTTCATCACGACTATCAATACTTAATGTGACCAAAAGGATTCTAATAAGCAGATTGATATTGACAGTAAAAGAATGGAAGTACTAAAACAGAATTTCGTCTCGTATTTAAATACATTACCAGAAACACAACCAAAATCTTTATGACATAAATGGCCAGTTGCAAGTTCAAATAAAACAATCACAACCAAGGAAAGCTCAAAATACCTTTACGTCACACAACGTGGGTCCAACGACGCTGAAAAGCCGCACTCCGCAAGCTCCCGTCAAATTTACTGTCCACCGTCGAACGACGTAGAACAACGTGCCCACAGAAAAGTCACTCGTGTCCCTCGTTGTGCGTCCTCGACCGCGCCGCCTTCCAATAAAAAATACCGTCGTAGGCACGTTTCGTGCGGTCAGTTTCGAAATCTTAAATTTGACTGGCGAGCAAGCCCCGGTCGAGAAATCTCGTTCGCCCCGTCATTCTGCTTCCTTTTCGAAGCCAATGCGCGAAACCGCGCGCGCGTAGTTAAAAAAACAAACGAACGGGACGTAAACACTCGCGTCCCTTGCGATTGACAATCGGCACTGTTGACAGTCACGAGCCCAAGTGGCGACGTACGCGAGAACAAATCACCACTGTTCCTTTCGCATTGAGTCGTCGCCGCTCGTTTCTGTTTTTTAGCGGTAAAAGAAGAGGCACGGATGATGCGGTCACAATGGGAACGTGTTGGGACCCACGAGACACCACGGTCCGTCAGTCACGGCTCGACAGTCGGAGTGCACTGCAAGCTGAACGTCCCCGCCACGCGACTCTCAACTCGAAAGTGGAGCCGCGCAACATGGCAGCGCGCTGCCAGCCCTGCGATTGGCTCCTCGCCGCGGTCAGGTACTCCGGCACTGTTATCGCGCGGCGAAACGCGGCGGGCTTCGAATGTTGTGGCGCGCTGAGAAATTGTTGATAACGAACCAGCCTGAGTGAAATATGTCAGGTAGTAAACAGAGGAACGGTTACTTTATGTTTTTAAGTCATTGGGCCTGAGAAAAGTATATACAGTGAGTAATGAAAATATTCCGAAACTTTTTAAAATCGCATAACTTTTTTAAAAGTAATCCAAACGACTTGAGTTTTTCTGAGAAGCTAGGAGGATTAATTTGCTAAGTGGCGCGATTCGTCGTTTTGAAAGAAAATGACATTTGTCGGAATTGCAAAGAAAATATTAAAGGTCGTTTTTTGCAATTCCGACCAATTGCAATTTTTTTCAATACGACGAATCACGCCACTTAGCAAATTAATCCTTTTAGCTTCTCAAAAAAACTCAAGACGTTTGGATTAATTTGAAAACAGTTATGAGATTTTGAAAAGTGACCGAATATTTTGGTTACTCACTGTATGTGCCGGTGATTATGAAAATGGTGTAAGGTGAAAATTTAAAGAATTGAATTTGGTCACTTATTTTGTAATGTAAGGAGATGCGATGTAACATCGAGTAAACGATGAATTCAAGTCTTTTAGATTTTTTACTTACACCACTTTCGGATTCATCGCCACGTATTTGAAACAGTAAATAGAAAATAAGATATTTTCGTTTCTCTTGTTTAATTACAATAGAAACCTTAATAAGTCTTAATAGGGCAAGTAAAATATGTGCTAAAAATATGAAAAAACTTCTATGAAATAAGAGGAAAATGAAAAAACTGAAGGAAGTCTTGGCATTCGTGGTAATGTTATTCATTGTTTGTTGTCAGCTGAAGAGGTCACAAGCTATACGTTTTATTTTATGCAAAATAATTTATCTTTATTTTAATATTAACGTCCAGCTTACAATTATATCCGTGTCCAATTTTAAATCACTGTTACGTAATAATTCCTCATGCCTCACTTTATACTTTTCGTCACACTATCCATAAAAATCCACACAAATTACAAACACAGTTGTAAACCACAACATTCGTACTGCTTCTGAGAGTTGTTAGCATTTAATTAACATTTTGCGTTCAAACAGCAGAACTATCAAACAGGTGCGCGCGCTCTATTTCGATATCCAGTTTCCTGAACTATTTTCTTTTCGTGTTGCTGCAAACTAGATCCTCTGGTCAACTTCATGCCATTTCTAGACATTTTATATTCTAGTTTTGAGAAACTTCAACCACATCAGTTCCACGTATTAAATATTTAAGGAAAAAATTTTATTACATGCTTTGCTTCTCAAAGATCGTCTATTTTAAGCAAACGAGTGATTTCCAGTAAACAACACCAAAAAGAAGAATTCATTTGCAACTAACGAACCATTGAAATAATCTTTAAAAACCAACAGGTACTGCAATTTCTTACAGTTACATCGTCAATCTGGCATCTGGAAGGATATTGTTCTCTTCACGATGCTCCTATTCTACTATAAATGTATATTTTCACTCACAATCTTTTTTTATAGTCGTGAAAGGTGATAGAATAAAGCTACAATCGTGTAAAATGATACGAGCAATACTTGTTTCTTTTTTTAATTCCCAAAAAATTAAGTTTTTCTCAGCCGTCACACTAGAAAGACCCCTTAATTACTTACTCTTTTATATGGGGCAGAGAAGTCGTGCAATTAAAATCCATTTTATCGACAAATCAAAGCCAATTGACGCCGGATTGAAAATTAGATTTTCGTGGAGAGAAGGGGAGCAATTAACGATCACACGAATGAAGGCATCCCCTACGGCTGTCGACCCTGGAAGGAATGTAACTAACTGCAAATTTCCGGTAGGCTACATTCTAAGCGAAATGGACATACAGAATACAGATCCACACGTTCGAGTATATTCTGCCACAGCTGAATTGTATAATCATCTCAGAACTAGCATTTCAACAATCATAAACTATATAATCTGTTATTAGTTATTCATAATGCATTAACACTGAGTTAGGTCTGTATTTAAAGAGTCTATAGAACATGTGAAAGGATATCAATTAATTTTAATAATATACATGTGCATTTATTTGTACATAACTTATTTAAAGTACCTGGAAAGGAATACATTTTCCTCTGCGTAGTAGCCTGTGGTTAGACTGCGGATGTTTTTTCAAATATACATTTTTATAGAAAAGGACTAAACACATGAAACTTTGATTGAAATATGTTTCGTCATTAGAGGGCTTTCAAAATATATTTTTCATTTAATAAAATTTATTTCTAGCATATACAGAACTTACTTAGCTCGAGTATAGTAGCGGCTATGATATAGTGTATTCGATTTTCTTACAATAGGGAGGTCGTAATTATCGTAATAAATATACTTGCATAAGCTTCCACAGTCTATTTATCGTAGTTGGAACGACATTTTTGGGCCGATTGTACAGGATCGTTCAGGACCTTGTTTATTTCCGATTCGCTCTCGTGTTCCCTTCGTTTGCACCTTTCCTGAGGACCCTATCACACGAGCACATGTGTGCTGGCAAGGTCGTTTCATTCTCGTCCCCTCCCTTTCGATGAATTGTGATGCCATACGCACAATTATGCAAATTTTCTTGGCCAACCAAGCAAACGAGGAAATGCCTGTACGATTCGTGCCTCTAAAATGTTAATACTGGGTGTTTCAGAACTACAGGTACAAATTGCACGGATTCCTCGGTTTTTATTTAACTCCTTGACCTATGCTAGAGTTACAAATAAATTTTTCACGTGCATACTATTTATTTCGTTTCACATATTCGTGTCACACACGCACATGGCACACGAATATTATAGAAACAAAAAATTAACATTGGTTTCATGTAATGCGATATTTTATTCTATTATCTATTTTTAAGGAAACAATAACACATTAAGGAAAATACGAGGATTATTTTCATACGATCATAGGCATAATAAGTATCTATAAATCGTAGATGGTAAACGGTGATAGATCAAGATTCCAAAATTCATGAATGATAAGTGTGTTACATTAACAAAATAATAGTTACACAATCATCGAGAAATGGTAATACCACTAAGTAACTTTGGAAACGCCAGATGCCACGTCCTTCGAGGATACAATCTTTTTTCCAGGGAATAAGAAATTCTTTCCTGCATTCGTTATCAATTATTTCTGCAAGAGTTACACGAAGATCATTAAAGAAATTGCAAAAAAAGGAGCGACCCTGGATATGCAAGTTTCCTTACGTGTGTACGTGCGTGATGCACTTCACGATGTGTAAATACAAGAACATCCTGCATTCACACTAGTTACGCGGTTCATGTGCGTTCATTCTAACGAACGTAATCAGGTGGCCGTAAATATATCAACTGTCATCCTCGAACGTCACCAAGAAGTAAATTTTGCAACAGCCTCCGTGTTCGTATTAAACGGAGAAAATTTATTTCGCAGATTGGAATAATTGATCAAAGCACCGTATCAAGGTTCACGACTTCGCCTGGGAATCGGCGGCAACGCCTAGCGATACTTGAAATGCAAATCAGACCGCCGATACTTATCCCGTGCTTAATCGTAACTTCATTAAAGTTTTTGTTACTCTCCAGATACGGTTGAACGCTTTCCGCGTTGGGCCTAAACTACATTTATAGTTCCTGAACGTTCAGGAAAATTGTAACTCAGGTAGGTCTGGGATTATTAATTTTATGTACGATAAAGTCAAGAGTGAGCGGGGTATGAAAGCATGCAGGAAAGAAGAAGCAAGTAGTATTTTTGTGCAATATACAGATTTTATCTACCAACAGGATCCGTAAATGGAAAAGTAATGGAAATAATATTTTACAATTTAATGATAATTAATTAAGGGTGATTATAAAGAGGCATAATTTAATATGGATAATAGGGTATTGGAATATAAAAAATGCTGGCAAATTCGCTAGTTATTCAAATGAATACTGCTGACCTTAAGGGGTTACTCGCAGCCAGGAGGTAAAAAAAGAACGATTCTTTGGGAATTTATTTCAGAAAGTGTACATGCATATTGTTGTGCAAAGGGTTCGTATTTAGATGAGTTATATTATGTTTTTGTGTAAAAGTATTTATTTATTGCAAAATAACAACTGATTTCCCGAAATAGATTTTGCGATTGCCGTGCGCCACGATTTCTCAAAAACCGCCTCCCAAATCTTTCTGAAACTTTGTAAGTTTTTTCTAAACATTCAAATCTAGTCTTTGATCGAAACATTTGTTTTTCCCATGCATAGTTTTTATTTTATAGTTGAAAGATAAGTGTTTTTTCCTACGAAAATCGATCGTTTCACATTAACATCCATCATTTTGCCCCAGATTAATATTTTATAAAACGGAACGATTAAAGACTAGATAAACTATTGTACTAACTAAATCTTCTGCGCTTTTTTATTTCAGATAACCCAGTTCTGAAAAATGTTTGTCACAGCGAAACGTATTTCTAAAAACAGCTTCTGCGAAATCAGTTGTAATTTTACAATAACTAAATACTTTTATACCAAAACATAATATAATAACCTGTTAAAGTGGTCCCTCATCTAAATACAAAAACCTTTGCATAAAAATTTGCATGTACTTTCTGAAATGAATTCCCAAAGAATCGTTCTTTTTCTACCTTTTGACTGCGAACAACCCCTTAATAGGTATCATTTCACAATTTTCGGGTATGCATTGTGCAATCTAACAGATAAGTAGCATGCAACGTGTAACACAATTTAGTTTGAAGCAACACTCAGACCCTCCCAATACGAGGAATTCGACAACCAAGTATAAACTACCTATTAAGTCTATTTACAGATTTAACTCGCAGTAACACCTTGCCATTTTCGCCATATTTCAGATGAGAATTGGCAAGCTCGATCTTCGCTCTGTAATTCGAGGAAGGGAGGTAGGAGAACCATCGATACCTAACCACACAGAGATATCGGTCCGATGAAAGAGCTGACCACAAGGGCCACAAGATTGTGGTAAATCGAAGGGTGAACTACAGCCAGACAATGGACGCAAAATATTTATGCATTTGCGCATAGAATGCTACGACAAGGAAGACGCGAGGAGCAACACGATAAAATTCAATAGAACAACTGTAAACATGCGAATGCTCAAGATAAACTGAAGGATTTCTATGGGAAATTTTTAATCTGTCCATTGTACAAGGCGCTTCTTGATTGCTGCAAGATTTCTATTTGTTGTACATACAGTTATTTTCATTAATATTCAGACACAGCTGCACTTGTAATTTTGAATGGTACATTACTGTGATTCAGTGTGCGACAAGAATCTTTTTATGGAAATGGTTCTTGGCAATATTGCGAAGAAAAATACCATCGATGTCTTTCTATCGAATCCAAAGCTAATATTCAAATACTAATGCAATGAAATGCTATTGTTATAGACGCTCTGTACGCGGACGTGTATAAATGACAGAAATTCCTCTGAATCGAGTTGCACGCGCCTAAAAACAGGGTTAAGTTCCGATCTAGCACGCAACCGGAAGCGCGAGTGCTTCACCAAACAATGCTTCCGAAAAAATGGCACAACAATGGAAAACAATGATGGCAGACGGTGCGTGCGATACACGCTCACGCAAAGGAAGCATTGCCCAGTATTTTCCAGTCGTTGTTCTCATTCCAACGATTTTCATAAAAATGTTTTATATACTTTATGCAGATTCGTCCCTCCAAGCATTACCTCTGAGTTTATTTGCCACCTCACCTCGCGTGGGAATATGAAATTCACTTTTCCGTTTCAATGGTATCTTTTATGTAAATTTAAAGAAACACGAACAATAAAATTCATGGGCAAAAAACTAGAATTCATATTTTGTAACCATTCCAGAAAATTAAAAATTGTATCTTCTCTATGCAGATTTGAATTGGATTAGAGTAATGTTGAACATACGTCAATGCGAAAATCGAATCGGGTGGTGGAGATAAAATATGAATTATTAAACATTCCGTGGGTTTTCATTCCATTTAGAAAGTAAATATAAGAAAAATTTCATTTGATTCTGGATCACAGTAGCGTAATACAAACCACATTATCAATATCGCATAAATTACAACTTGCTTGAAAGAACCGCATAAAAGATTTGCAATATAGTGAAAATCGATAAGTATTATTATTTAAAGACTGACCTCCGAACGGTTGAAGAAACAATTTTAGGCTTCAGTAAGTTCATCTAACTCTAATCTACCTGACTGCATTTGAAACGTGTCTTATCAAAACGTGTCTTATCTTTGAATTGCAGTTATTTTGATCGAATCCAACGCGACCGCGACGCGGTTCTCGAGACCTGTTCATCAATTTTTCCGTGTATCTTTCACGTAAACACGCGAAAGACACGCGTGTCCATTTTCATCCGTCAGCAGTCACGTGTGCGCACTTTCTGCAATTTGCATGCCACCATTGAAGAAACAAGTTTCTTTTATGTGGTCCAGCAACAAAGGCTGTGCCACACAAAGGCACACGCGACGCGAAAGCGCTGTGAAAACGGATTGAGCGTTGCTTGGTGTTACATGTGCGTTAGGCTTTATACCCCGTGTATACAACAAAGGGAAATTAATCTGCATTCTTTCTCCCGCGGTAAGCAATATTACAACTTCTGCTTGCACCCGTGAAACTTGACGCGTCTCTGGGCGTCCGAAACGATGCGATGTCAATGAATTCCAGAGTTCGTAATAGTTTGCACGCCCTTTAACGTAATTGCAGCTACTCATCATCGTCATTGGCATTTCCAATATAATTAAACATAAGAACTTGCAGCTGTGAAAACAGAGCTTTCATTCGATGTATGTGGTGCTCAAAATTTGAGGAATAACAAAATAGCGTCACCAGCGGCGGTGGCCGTGATGGAAACACCGGTTCTCGTTAGATCACCGACGTTAAGATGGGGGTGAACACACCCCACCTTTTCTCTCGGTACACCACTCGCTGCTGGGACCCGAAGGAGAGAGAAGGAGGGAAAGAATAGGACTATAGTTCGTTGGGCAATATAAGCGAAATATGCTTGAAACGCCATCATGCTGCTATAAACACAGGAAGAAAATATATACAATACGATACAAAATAGCGTCGGTAAAGAAAAATTTCCCCCAAAAGAGTATTTTCTCGAATGTTCCCCGAGAAAAATCTCGGTTATTTTTCGACGAAAATTGTTAATTGAGCTACGGGCGATAGCGACACTCATACAGATTAAGAATTCTTTTCAATTTCTTTCAGATAAGCCTGACTCGGGAAATCACCTACGCCACGAAATAAATTAAAAACAATCTTTTTAAATATTTTTTGTATAATATAAGAGCAGTTTAATAAATTCCAAAAAGATTTTTTTTCAATTATATGTTGTATTTCAGAAAAAAATCTTTAAAAATAGCTTCATTTTTCGGCCGATCAAAGTAGAATGACCCCTTATCCCTTCCTCTGCGGGGTTCGACTATAGTCGAACTATAGTAGAATCTGAAAATTAAAAACTTTTTCATTCGTGTAAAATTCACACTTTTCAAGGATCGTCCGAAAATTTAAATACGCAGGGAAAAGGTTAAAGGAGCTCCACGAATATAGGAGACACTAAGGATGCACGGCAAAAATAGGGTAAATCCGGGAGACGCAGTCGGGCTGGAGAGTTGGTCGAATAGCTATGTTCAGACTCTACATATCTGTAAATGTAAAAGTGTGTTAAGGTTTAGAACAATTAATTCTCTAAGAATCAACTGTTTCGACCAACTCTCCAGCCCGACTGCGTCTCCCGGATTTACCCTAAGCAACCTGAAAATATTTTTCAAGACTATCGCGAGTGGTGCTTTTTTATTCTTAATAAAAACTCATTCAACTCAGAATACAAGCTTCCAACAATCCACCATCGTTAGTGGTGATATCATTGTTACGTAGCCATGCTGATTCAATAAATTCATAACAAACTCCCGACAGCAGCCCCGTAGGGTGCTTCATCACTCGCAACACTAATTGATTTTAATGCACCCATGTTTCATAATGCGCAACTCTACGTTAAATGACGACGTCGCAGCCTTCCTGAAAGCTGTTTAGGATCCTGGTGATCCTTATGCAGGTCCCAGTGAGCAATTTTAGGCCTTTATGGGGTCGCAATTCTAATTCGGAAACGCGATCATTGGATATCGCAACATTAACTGAAAAGGAAGAAGTTAGTTAATTCAAAGAAACCGATTGTTCGTCAACGCAACGCTAATTCAAAAAGGGAAACTTGTAATCAATGAAAAAGGGAATTACTCCCTCAGGCAATGCTAAATCAAACAACGCGATCAGTCAATATCGCAACTCTAATTCAACAACGGGAAAGCAAACAATACAACAAGACTAATACAAAAACAAATTTAAAATATCAATAAAACTTCGAAGCTACTGCGATCATTTATTCGTAAAGTTAATTAAAATCAGGTTAAGGTCAGGTATATACAGTGACTCGCAGCCATAATCGTACACTTTTTAAAATCGCATAACTTTTTTAGAATTGGTCCAAACGACTTGAGTTTTTTAGAAGCTAGAAGGATTAGTTTGCCAACTGATGTGTTTCGTCGTTTTGTAGAAAAATGCAATTGGTCGGAATAGCGAAAAAAATAGTAAAGGTCGTTTTTAAAACATTTTTTGTGAGCCTGTAATGAAAATTCAAATAACCCGTTTGTAGATTGAAGTAAGTTATATACGTGCCTAAAATTTCATTAAAATCGGTTAACGGTGCTCTGAGCTATGAACGCTTAAAGACCGTAGAATAAGGTCGAAAATCGCGGAAATTCCCGAAATCAGCGATTCTCGACCTTATTCTGCGATCTTTAAACGTTCGTAGCTCAGAGCAACGTTAACCGATTTTGATGAAATTTTCAGCATGTATACAACTTACTTCAATCTACAAACGGGTTTTTTGAATTTTCGTTACAGGCTCACACAAAAAAGTTTTAAAAACTACCTTTACTATTTTTTTTCGCTATTACGACTAATTGCATTTTTTTTTTTCAAAACGATGAAACACATCAGTTGGCAAACTGATCCTTCTAGCTTCTAAAAAAAAACTCAAGTTGTTTGGACCAATTCTAAAAAAAGTTATGCGATTTTAAAGAGTGTACGATTATGGCTGCGAGTTACTGTATGTTACCTGATCTTTATATACACACGCGGAGCGTATGGTGGACACGTCTTATCAGTTCAAGCGCCACGATACGAATGATGAACCATTGTTACGCGGCGCGGTGGAGTGCCGCTCGGCGGGGGTACTTTCCTGAGAAATTGTCGACGTCACTCGCTGGTCTATGCCGAATATTATCAACACAAGTGAACTGCGATAACAGCAAGAAATATGTAAACATACAGCCAAACCTTCCTCTTGCCTTCTAGGCAGCTGTGTGTACATATTTTTATCCTGAAGGACGTTCCCCTTGTACAACTCGTATATAAGGTAGACAACGCAAAATCCTTAAAATCTGTGAATCTATTAATTCTTTTGACAAATAAGCAATTAATTCGCGTCAGCGTCACCTTATTTAGGGGTGAGATCGAGGGCGGATGGCCCCACGCTGTCCTGTCTTTGAATGGGACTTAGCTTGTGCGCGGAACTGATAGACGGTGCATGAGACTAAACAGTCCTAGCGACGGAAGATGGCTCGTGGCCACGTTGGGTCTCCTAGCTATCGAGTGTTGAAGGATTGATTGTTTAGAGAGAGTGTGAGAATGGCAAGCGGCCCGACGCCGTATTGCTAAAGAATAGGGACTCTGTTCCTGGAAGATCTGGCGACGGAGTGGGGAAGGCTATGCCTTTGGTAAGAGGACTGTGACGAACCACATAGCACTTACCTACCCCAGAGCTATCCTTGAGCGAGCTTCTTTACCAACCTCATAAAGTCATTTTTAAGACATCTTTTGGGGGTGCTATAAAAAGCGCTACCCCGAAGCATTGAGCAATAAATCATTTCTACAAATTCTCTGACGTTTGAACAAGCTCCGGAGTTCAGATAATGCAAATTCTTCCGAGGAGTGGGAGCAAGGCGAGGTGACAAACAAGCTTGTTAGCGACCATGTGTTTTAAAGGTGCTTGAAGGTAGGTAGCCCGTCGCTGTTTCGCTTTCCGAGAGTTTATGGCTGGGTCAGGTCCAGCAAGGGGCCCTGACATAACCCATGCTTGTGGGTGGATGTCGGACGACGGTTGGCGACTTGAAGGCGCGTAGTTATCGGGTGGGACCTAATGGTGTTTAGAGGGAGAGAGTTTGGGAATGGCAAGCAGCCTGTCGCCGTATTGCTAAAGAATAAAGACCTTCTTCCTAAAAGATTTGGTCACGGAGTGCGAAAGGCGTGAGTGTCTTCTGGTATAAAAGACGGCACTTACCTACTCCAGAACCGTTGATTTGGAACGTTCTTCTTTTCACTAAATTTCTAAGGTGCAAATCCACGATGAGACAAAAGTACGGTGTCTCACATGAGACTTTAATCTCGTAAGACAATTATGTCATTATTTTATTATTTTTTAATTATTTTGTCATTAGCTTCATGAAACTAGACTCTCGTGAGACAAGTTTCATGATAAATTTTCAAAAATCTCATCTCTCGCGATTATTTCCATTATTAAAGGTGCATATCCACGAAGAGACAAAAATATCGTGTCTCACATGAGACTTTAATCTCTATTATTACAAAATTTAGAGAATGCACACAAATCATTTTCATATTTATTAATTAGGCAAACAACCGGGGTTATTTATTAAATCATCCCTGTAGCCCTACTAATTATTTATCAATTAATTTATTCAATAACTGCAGGTGAAACTCATATTTCTACAGGCAGGCATCCGGTTACCCGGGTATAGACATAGATAAGGATTAATCAAACATTTACGAATTGCGCAATTCCTTCTACACGACTTAAAAGAAAACAGGAATAATTAGAATGGAGTTATTTATGCAGGAATTCGTGTGGTCATTTTCCGCGTAGGGTAAACCCGGGTGACGCGGTCGACCTAATATAAAATGGCTATTAAAACTAATATAGAAATTACTTATTTTATCAGAACAAACCTATATGTTCAGAATTTTATGCTGATTCAGAAAAACTGGTCGATATTTGCTTTAAGACAATATTTACTGTAAATCGGGTTGAAAACTGAAGTCATGACATCTAACCATCTCTCCCGAGGTGTTGGGAGAAACGGTTTTCGTCGCTGGCAGAGACCACTAACATAATTATTCATGGAAAATTAATCAAGGATAAAGCAAAATTATTTATAAGTGAATACAACTACAGATTCATTGATATTTAATTTGTTTACGCTAAACAAGTGAAGGACACATCAAACAAAAAGTGAACCACCTACTGGCGATTAGCAAGGCAAATGAATACAAAAGTGAATAAATAAACTAAATAGACGAAAATAATAATAAAATAATAATAAAAAATAAAAAAAAAATCATAACTCGACCATCCCTCCTTTCTGCAGCGAGAGATGGTCTTCTCGTTAGCTTTGGGAGGAAGAGTTAATATGGCCAAATACTTTGGCTGCATTGTCCCTTAATGTCTCTACTATCTTATTATCCAAAATATTAAACGAAAATAAACTTAGAAGTATATTTTAAATACGATTCTGTACAACCGCTGTTTGACAAAAGAGGTTAAATGTAACCCCAATTTACATTTTAAAGCCTATAAATCCAGAAAAACACAAAAGGAAGCGAAATTACGCTATTCATTCAACTGTTTGGCTTCTAGAGAAGGAATTGGTCTGCACTTTAACGCATTTTTACGTACAGAGTCTGAAATATAGCGACTCGACCAACTCTCTGACCCGACGCGTCTCCCGGATTTACCCTACATGTGACGTGCTCTGATAACAAGGGGTTGAGGCGTGAAAAAAATCCATTTTTACTTTCTCATGTTTTTTTATTGGCAAAAGCAACGTCTTTTTGCAATGAGACGAACCCCACTTTTCTAGAATACCCCAATTCCGAGATAGCACAACGTCTGGTAAAGTCTTAAAGACGTCCAAAAGGCGTCTTAAAGACGTCTTGTTACAAATCAAGACGTTCAGACCTAAAATAGACATAAACCTCGTCTTAGAGACGTCTAGTTTATGTCTATTTTAGGTCTGAACGTCTTGATTTGTAACAAGACGTCTTTAAGACTTCTTTAAGACGCCTTTTGGACGTCTTTAAGACTTTACCAGACGTTGTGCTATCTGGGTTATGTCCCGAATCAAGACGTCTTAAAGATGTTTTTAAGACGTCTTACAAACATCTTTAAGATGTCTTTTCTCAGACGTCTTAAGGGGATAGACACGCCACGTGACACAGGTAGACACGCCACGTGACACGGGTAATGCAGCGCGCTGTAATACCGACAATCTAACCTGAAACATGGGTTTTTGATTTTTCGTTTTTCGTCCTTATATGAGCAGATTTTGGGCTGGGCGAGATCTCATTCGAAAGAGGAAGGTTCAATGCAGCCCGCCCTGGTCATAGTTTGAGTCATAAAACTCTTTTAGTGACCTACAAATACTTGGAATCTGCGAGTGTATTTTGTCAATTTTTTCTCTACTTTGGACACTCGTATTATCAGATATCAACACAATCTCGTTGAGCCATGACCAGAGCGGGCTGCATTGAACCTTCCTCTTTCGAATGAGACCTCGCCCAGCCCAAAATTTGCTCATATAAGGACAAACAACGTAATTTCCCAAACCCATGTTTTGGGCCAGATTGTGTCGGTATACAGCGCGCTGCATTACCCGTGTCTACCCCCTTAAAGACGACTTTATCAGGTCCAGGTTCTGATAAAAAATTTGACGGTGGACGAGAGGAATCGATCGAACACAGGACTTTCCGTTTACGAAGCAACCGTTATTCGCACCTACCCAACATACTTACTTATAAATACTTCTAAATTCTAGTTATATATATAGTATTAATTATTTATAAAAAAAAACGCGCATTACAGCGAAATATTCTACAGAATATTATTATTAAATGTCTTTATTGGACTATGACAATTACGATATAACAATAATTGTGAATAGGCGAGGTGCTGCTCTACAACCTAACCTAATCATCATTCGACCTCTAGACTCATTTCACACACTGTCATATAATTGTATTAAAGAAAAATTGACGAAACAAATGTACGATAATTGCGTTACTATATGTTTAATGATCCATGAAAATGGTACAAAAAATTGCAAATCCTTGCGCCGGTCCTGGCTAAAAAGTCATTCGGGTGGCTTTTCACCGACCTCTTTAAGATGTCTTATGAGCGTGTTAAAGACGTCTTGTGGATATCTTAAAGACGTCTTTTACACGTTCGTACGACGTCTTAAAGATGTCTTTGTCACGAATCAGGACATTCAGAGGTTCAGACGTAAGACAGACTTAAAATGGACGTCTATAAGACGTCGTGTGCTGTCTGGGATAGACCGCATATCTGCGAATCTAAGCGCGCGTATACAACTCGATGCCCACGTTGCACCGTTATATACGGAAATTATCATTCCACGTGTCTATAAATATAATCGAGGTGATGCCTCAAACTGGTTTAAGGTATTTGGTGCGAGACACAAAACACAGTCATGGTTCAGCACAGCTGCAGGATCAACCGGTTTTCCCTGATTACACGCGACTGAAATGTGTAACCAATTACTATAGCGTAAATACGTAACGAACTTCAATAAAACAAAACTTCGCTTACACGTATAATTCCAAAATAGTCGAATTATTATTATCCGAATTAACATCTATTAATGATCATAAACAAGCTTATTCATACAATTTATGTAATTCCCCTCTCACCTTTACTTGACATTACGTCATGTATACTGATATTTCCCATTCAGATTTATTCATAAATAAAATACATAAATAAAATTACTCAGAAAACAGAGCTTCGTATGAAAATCTTTCCTGCGCAACGTTGATATACGGCCAGTCGCAATAAGACCGCGGAGGCGCCACAGGCTAATGTGACGCAGTTTTAAAATAGAATGGGATTGGAGAGTGTATGCGTCATTGATGATACCATAAATGCGCGTGTGAGGATTGTAGGAATACGGCCAATGATGCCAGAATCGCGGAACGCGGGACCAAACGCTTACCCCCCCTATGACCTACCGTCGTCTCCCACTATGCCCTACCGTCGTCCCCCACTTTCTCCCCATCGCACTGCACACAAGCATATCCCTACCCCTGTCCGTGTGATCGGCAGCCCAACAAGCAGCTCACACAGCAGGAGTAAAAATATGCTTGTGTGCAGTGCGGTGGGAAGAAAGTGGGAGACGCCGGTAGGGCATAGTGGGAGACGACGGTAGGTCATAGTGGGGGTAAGCGTTTGGTCCCGCGTCCCACGATTCTGGCATCACTGAATACGGCTGTGTAGCGTATCTCATTGTAGTGAAACGTGATCAGTTGTCGATCACGCCCGCACGACCGTTACGAGTGATTCTTGTCACTTGAAACTGTTCGGTGCATCGACCGATCAATTTACATATTGCAAATTAATCTCTTATCATAGAACAGAACTACTAAGTGCCTTTATACACCATGGTAAGTGAAGAATTAACTTCGTTGAGTAGAGGTTACAGTCGAGGTGGTCAAGTTTGGCCCCAAATAAGGGACGTCAAGGATAGCAAAGAGGGAATGTAAAATAACATTACATACAATCACGTCCACCTAGGTTTTCTACAAAAGAAAGATACTGAAATTTATTCTCCGCGTAGCACCTGTATCAGGGATTCGTATAACCTAAGTTTTCTTAACGCAGCAAGACCCTAACGAGGACACACAATGGAACGATATCCTAAGAAGTAGAGGAATTATACCCGAGAAGGAGAAGGAAGTCACCGAAGACCAAATACTGGACATTGTGGAGAACACTATAAATGAGAAAACTGGGCGTGGTACTTAAACGATTATTTCAATCACACTGTACTAACGCGGCGATCTTGATCAGAATCTCAGTCAAATCATCGCTGTTTTCTTTCTGTTCGAAGCTGCTACTGATTTGGAAAATAAGACTCTGGACGAACTGGACGAATTAGAAGACGAAGAGGACGAGAAAGTTTTACTGGAATATCGGCGTAAGAGAATAGCGGAAATACAGGAATTAGCTAGTAAATCTAAGTATGGGGAAGTTAAAGAAATATCAGGTGAAGATTACGTTCAGGAAGTGAACAATGCTGGAGAGGATATTTGGGTTGTCCTTCATTTATATAAATCCGGGTACAGTATTGAATTATTAAAGAGAAACAAAACGTACTAAAGGATGCCTGTCTTATTTTAATTGTTCTTTTAGCATCCCACTTTGTACGCTCATAAATCAATACTTGGCTAAAATAGCAAAGAAGTTTCCCACAACAAAGTTTCTGAAAAGCATTTCCACCACTTGCATTCCTAAGTGGCCAGACAGCAACCTTCCTACAATTTTTATCTACCATAACGGGAGGATGGTGAAACAAATTATCGGACCAGTGGAATTAAGGGGCACGAAACTAACAGAAGCTGGTACGTATCGTTATGAATTCGTCCGACACTCAAAATTTGCCATTTGTCTACTCCAAATACATTACACGCATTTACGTGAGAATTCATGCGAGTTGTTACAATATCGTAGAACTGGAATGGATGTTGGGGCAAACGGAAGCTGTGCCAACAAAAATCACCGAAGATCCGCATCCAAAAGTCAGGGACGTACTGTTTTCTACGCTAAGGCCTGGCAATGATGACGTGGCTGACGATAATGATTGGTAATCGCAATTACGCTAAGTAATTACGCAAACAAGTATTCAATTATTACAAAGCACAAAGAATTTTATTTATTTTATCACTGTTATCGCACATTCATCATCTTTTGTTATTCTTGAAATTTTATTATTACACACAATTATGCTACCGCAATAAAGTATTTTATTACCATATTATCGATTATCAAATTACATTTTCTACCACGTCTTTGAAACCACTATATTATATTATGTTCTTATAATATTATTACTGCGTGTAACAATCAACGTAAAGGATAACCACACCTGCACAAAAGTAATGTAATTGGAATTCAACGTACTTACAGCAGTCGGTTTTGTTTGGCTTTACTTTTTTGGTTAGTAACAGAAGTAATCATTTTACACGTCCACACAATGTAAAGGCTGATTCAGACAGGTCGAGTAATTTAGTCGACTGGTGAGTAATTTAATAATTTATCATTCCCTAGTAGCACAAAATATTGGTTAAATATTTTTTCCAAATATTAAAAAAATATTTTTTCAGCCACACTTTTTAATATGAAAAAAATGTTGATTGCAAATATTATATATACATACTGAAAATGTGAAATGAAGGTTTAGAAAATATGAAACATTCGGAAAAAAATGTTTTCTTTCTACCATTCAATAAATATTTACTTTATATTTGAAAAAGAATGTTTTTTCCATAATATAAAATGAATATTTCCCGAACATTCGGATAAAATGTTTTGTTTCAAACAGTAAATAGATATTTACTTTATATTTGAAAAAAGAATATTTTTTTCATAATACAAAATGAATATTTCCAGCATATTTGGAAAATATATTTGCTTCTTAATATATAATAAATATTGTATGTATGTTTAAATATCAAAAAGAGATTGAACCTCTTTTTAATATTGGATGTATGTGAATTCAATATTTTGTGCTACTAGGGTTGTTTTACTAAACTAGTCGACTAAATTTTAGTGTCCACATACGGTAATTTAGTGATTTACCATTGCTTTACTAAACTACTCATCTAAATTTTAGTGTCCACACACGGTAATTTAGTATTTCACCATTGCTTTACTAAACTACTCGCCTAAATTTTAGTGTCCACACACGGTAATTTAGTGATTTACCATTGCTTTACTAAACTACTCGTCTAAATTTTAGTGTCCACGCACGGTAATTTAGTATTTCACCATTGCTTGACTAAACTATTCGTCTAAATTTTAGTGTCCACACACGGTAAATTACTAAATTACTCGCTATTCGACTAAATTACTCGACGTGTCTGAACCAGCCTTTAAGGGTCGCAAACGCTAATGATTCGAAACGATCGAAATTCGTTACAACTACGTCAGTATACCGGAAGTTCATAAGGAAACATAAAGATTCAATTCGATTTGTTGCTTGTATAAATACATAGAACTGTTCTATTCAATTGCTTCTCTATTAAATATTATATTTAACTTTGTCTATATCCGTCGAAATTATTACATTTCAGTTGACCCGCGAACTTTCAATAGACTCGAGCCAGCAATTCAAAAGTTTACCGGGCTAAATAAACATTGTGATTTAAAACGATTCTTAAATAGCATTTACCAGGCACCAATGCGTGGATGCTTATTTCCAATCGTGGGACTGGCCTGTCGTTTCTTACAGATGTTTACATTATGTGCTGTTCAAGGACTTCTCGAATTTCGTTCCCCTTTATCTAAAACATAACCCATGGTCCCTTCGTGATGTCGCGCGGAGCAGTTTACTTTGTTTCGTCGCTGGCTACGGTACGCATGGTTACGCGGTGGTTGTGAAGTCGAAATTTCAAATTTTCATACTTGCACGGCGAACATTCCGAAAACCTTTGCACACAGATGTATCGCACGCATTTAATTTCTCACGCTAGTTGCATTATTTTTGCGGTTTCGTTTTATTAATCGCGAACAAATGTGGAAAGAATGACAACATTGAAATATCGTGTGACGGCTGAGTATTCATCAAGGAAACTAGGTAAGCTCGCATGTGAAGCCTGTAATTAGAATTACGGTTGTATAATAAAAGGAATCGTTTGTTTATTGACAGAACTGATTTGTATTATTATATTATAACGATACTGACGACCTTTTTGTTCTTAACACTTTGCAATTGCTTTTAATGTTCCCTTTTTACTTTTCTTCTGATGAAACAAATGACTTAATATGGTATCAACTACTGTAGTTATTCTATGTACTATCAATTACTTAAATTTATTTAATATAGTGATAAGTATAGGAGAGTTAGACTTGTTATTTTTAATTATTTCTTTCCATGTTATATTTTGTAGCTGCAATGAACAATACAAAGTTCAATTAAAGCATAGTTCAAGTAAATTAAAATAAAGGAATATTAATTAAAATATGGAAGAAACAAAGATAAGAATGTTAGATGAACCAAGTAGTTCCAATGCCTCTGATTGGAATATTAATTCTTTCAATTTGGAATATGAAAATTTAAACAATATTTATCCAGAAAGAGTATACTTGGCTGCAACGGATAATGAAATGCAAAGTTGCCTTGAAGAAATTAATGCGATAGAAGAGAGATATGTATTTGAAATGCTAAATAACAGTCAAATTACTAATACACATCATAATGAAGTTATTAAGCAGAAGAAATGTACCGCTAATAAAATTTCTACTCGTACGGTTCCTAATATTCTGAAAAATAATTTAAAATCCCACAGAGCCTCTCAAATAGCTTCAACAGAAACAGACATAGTTCACAATAGCACCGAAACAAGTGTACAGTTCTTGATCAATTCCACTTTAAAGCCTGGTAGCTCTCTTCTTAAACATGAATCTCTCAAGAAAGAAAGTAAACGTAAAAGAGTTTCGCACAGGAGGAAACAAGAACATAATTATACCGGTATATGGCAAAATTTGCCTGATAGGAATATGTATTCCCTGCTCGATGAGAAAAATGAAGGTTTAAATACAAGCTTATGTACGTTACCTGATTTAGAAACTTCTAAACAAGGGAAGAAATTAAAGCGGCATGTTAAGAAACAAAATGGGAAACGTAAAATGTCTGTTCTAAAAAGTAAACAGAAGGAAGATTCGTTGCCTTCGATATCACGTGACTTATCCGTGGACTGTGTTCCTGAGTTTCACACTTTTCAATCGTCGCAAGAGATCGAACCTAAGGTCTCGCAAGATCCGATTGATTTTACAAGCAATGATATATTTAGTATATATAATTATGAATGTCATGGTACGAGTAAGTTAGATTGCTTCGCAGAATGTATAATGGTTTCCGATGAAACATGTAACTCTTTAAGTATAATCCATGAGAATGATGTTCATGAGAAGGGCTATGATATGAATGGTAATGAAATTGATGTACAGAAACCAGCACGTTGCTCTTCGATGCGTAACGAACAGAACGAAGGAGACCCTTTAACGAGCCAAACTTCGATATCTTCAGAATACTGGAGCGAAGATGTACCAATTCTCTGTAGTAAAAACTCAAACTGTTCATCTGATCTTTGCTGTGGGTACTGTCAGGAAGACTGTGTTTCGAACTGGATAACAACCAGTGGAGTACAGAACATTACTTTTACAAAGAATAAAGTTTTAACAGAAACCCTTAATGAGAATTCAATTAACGAGTGCAGTAACACAGACCATCAGATCCATTTCAGGCGGTCAGATTTACATGTTACACGGAGCGAGGAACACTCAACTGATGATACTTTGAAAGAAGAGAACGCCGACAACAATTCGATAACAATTGACGCTGAAGTTTATCCGCAATGCGCGTTCGAAAATAATATTGAATTACCATTGTTTGATTTAACAACTACGTATAATGAAGACGATGTCGAGAAAAATATATTCGAAGAGTCAACATGCACGGTGGAAGGAAGAGAATATGATCTGCTTGATGATAATAATGATGTTTCATTACTTGAGTCCGATCCCGATTTGCTTTTATATATTTCTGAAGAGGAAACGGAAAATGCTTGTATCATAGATACTTCGCAAGCTGAAACGAATAAACAATATAATACGAACAGCGAAGAGTAAGTAACTCACGTTTAATACGTTCACACGCATGAAGAAGAATTTCTTTATTCTTCTTGCACATTTTTATAACGTTATCAAGGGTGTCCGTAGATTTTTTCCAGGAGAAAAAATGAGAAATATAGTAATGAAAAAATGAGTATCCCGCTTGCTTTTTTGAACTCATTTATAGTACGAATTTAATTAAAAATTTCAATCCGCAATTTGGAAATATTCACTTTTTTAATATAAACTTAATAAAGATCAGTTTTTAAAAATAAGGGATTTTTTCTCAAAAGCCAGGAGGGGCAACTGCCCCTTTTGCACCCCCTCCGGACGCCCATGAATGTTATTATTTTATATTCATGTAACGTTGTTAAAATACTTATCTGGTTTTCTTCATTTGCCTTCTGTAGTAGAAATGGTCAATTATTTTTAACTTTCGAACTGTATAGGCATAACTTTATAATACAATGTGCATTAGAGTCATTTGTGTTTGTACAATTTCTTTCGTGTTTACAAAGCTATCAAAGGTCTAAAAGTATTTTGTTTATGCCTCCAACTACTTTTTCTGTAAATATTTTCTTTGGTTTCGTTATACGCCGATAGTTTCGATAAAATTGAGGTGTCGCGTTTATGCATCATAAGTAGCTTCTTTCTAAAACCGAGATATAATACATAGACTACATAACTTGCTTTAGAAGTTACGAATATTTATCATTTTTTTAAATTTCATTGAAGAAACTTCTGTATGTTCGTTGAAACCGTCGTTTATTTAAAAAATGTTATTCTTTATTATTAGACTTTAAAAGTTACAATCGTACATTGTTCCATGAATTGCAAAGAAAAGAAAGAATTGTATAGACACAAATGATACCAGTGTACAGTCCCAGAGTTAAATTGGGGGGATGAAATTGTATATAGTGGCATAATTATAGTGATGCAAGGAATGTCTTCGGTAGAAATAAAATAAGTAACATTACTCAAGTCTGGACACAGATTTTATGGAAATATACGTGTATTATTTTATTAGGTTAGTGCAAAAATTCGTCCGCTTACTGTTAACTGTACAGAAATGTATTTTTTTTATTAAAGGTCATAAATACGCAAGGGAAATACTTCGATTAAAAAACAGACAATCTATTTTTACTTTTAATAAAGACTTTCGTTCAATGAAGCGAACGAGATTTCGCACCGACCTAATATTATATTTCACAAATACATAATCTTTCCTTATGTTATTACAAGAAGTGCTTAAAGTACACAAATAGCAAATACATTTACTAGCTCCATTTTTTTTCACTCTTTTCATTAGTTATGCCACTGTACCACATATCCGAATTTTATTATCTCAGAAATATACAGGATAAACCACATAATTTGATTATCTCTATTATTCTGGATGCCAGCTTACATCTCCCGTGTTTGCAAAAGCATAAAACAGAAAAATTACAGTGCTCCCTTTAACAAATTCTAAGTAACCGTGAAAATTTCGGGAAACTGTACTATAAACGATATTTAGACCCTTAAAAACAAAAATGTCCAACATTGAAATGCTTGGATTGCTCCCCCAGCACTGAAAATGAGATGATCAGGCTTTGTGATTCATCCTGCATTTTGATCTTTAAACGCAATGCAGCGAGCAGAATTTTCGTAATGCAAAACTGTTTCCTTACACATTTTTTCTGCCTTGTATTGCATGAAATCCGCTTATAGATTCCAGTGCTTATTGTGTCCCCTAACATTCTCGAGTGCGCGTACGATGGCGATGCATCAGGCTGGAGCACACGGAGGTAACGTTAGATCTCATTCGTATTAAATCGTGGCGTTCGTTACCGAATTTCTTTTCAGGTATGTACGTAATACTTTGCGAAAGCTGCGGTAGGCTTTTCAATCGAAAATATCATTTCAATAGGCATTTTATTCATTGCGGTCGCTTGAAAGAACCTTACAAATGCGATATGTGCATGAGAAAGTATAGGTAAAAAGAAGGAGAGACGATCGTCTTAAAGAATCTAGATCTTTTCAGGCGAGAAGCATGTGTGGTGACACTGATAGGAATTTCTTTTCAGACACAAGTCATCCTTAGTTCAGCATTTAAAAATATCGCATCACGTTCATTATACTCGTAATCGCTCGACAACATTCGTTTGCAGCGTATGTAAAAAGATGTACAGTAAATTCGGTGCCTTTGAGAACCACGTGAAACGTCATAAAAACGAGTGGTAAGTTGAGCCCTGGCGGGCAGAAAAGAGGATGGGAATATCGAAGTTTGCAATACGTGCTTTTCTATGATTTTTAGATATTTGGTGCGGAGTAGACGTAATAATACTCCATTGTCACAATTAAACTTTTGGTACACGATACCTAACACTTAAGTGAAAGTGTTTATTATAATTTTCGATTTACGTTTCTGCGGTTATTTTACGATATTACTAGTTTGGACGCGGCGTTTTTATACTATTGTATTAATATTACTCCAAGTAGCTTTAGCAGCGCTTAAGTTTTGTATAAGTTTTAACGAAGAGTAACATGAATTATTTATGTATTTAGAAGAGTAGTGATTTATAGGATGTGACGATTGTTCCTCAAAATGGACTTAACTTTTGGCGTTTATTTACTTTTATATATTTTATTTTTCAATATATCTTGTTTTGTTATTGAGGTATAATATGTTCCTAAATATTTTTTATTGATTTTGACAAGTGAACGTTATTATAAAATGCAGATTATTTTATACGTTATTGATACGTAGAATATTAAAAGTGGCCTGAATTATAGGCACAATTTTTATTTAAAAAATATGCTTTTATAATAAAGTATGGTTATTTTGTTTAAACAAAATCATCACTGCCGAAAGTTGCAAGGTGTTTTGAATGTTTAACTTTTTAAAGTTGTAATGTCCAAAACGTAAAGGGTTGTGCTGGTAAATCAGAGGTGCATTTATAATTTTATTTATACTTGATACAGATTTAAAAATATTTGTTATACTAATATTAAGATAAAACAAATGTAAAACATGTAATAATTTAATATACGCTTACATATCGTAAGAAATACAGTATTACAATTGAGTAGAAAAGCTCGTAAAGTGAACGAATGAATAAATAAAGAATAAGTATTATTTTTATTTAAACAAATACTTGTATTTCACTGATATTTTAATAAACATGTTTTCTTGTAACGAGTTTCATCTTCGCTTAAATACAGACAGAATTTTCTAGTAACCCTGACAAATGGCGTATAATATTTCATAATACCAATATTATTGTTACACTATACAAGTTTGTAAAACTATTTTACTTGCAGCTAAGTAATAACAGAAAGAATTCGACAAATTTGAATTCTGCACGTTTCAGTAGAATTCTAACAGTACTTAGACACAAGCAGCATGCACGTATGTAATATAGATCGTAGTACAACTTACATATCTTCTCGTGCTACCTCATTGCGGTCGGTTCAATTCCACCCTCGATAGAAGAATACTATATATCTGTTTTTAATTACTTTTTAAAAGCGGCAATGTTCTACGGTCAAAAATCATTACTCATTAAGTAATTTAGTATTGGATTCGTTTTACCCTAGCTCGATAAGGAGCAAAATTTCAACTTGTTATCGATTGTGATTTTAAGAATAATTTTAGTTTTTTCAAATCCAGATGTATTAATATAGCGAGCAGTTTCATGCTCCATAAGTTAGTATTAAATATATTTTGTCCCTGAAATCTGGTTTAATTTTCTTACACCTTTTAATGATAACCATACGATTGTACACAGGGTGAGTATCTAATTCTACCTATCTCTACCACCTTAAATTACTTGTAAAATTAAATTACAGCGTTCAATAACCATTGCGATTAAGGGGTACACAAAACAATAATTATTACATTACACGCCCTCCTTGATACCATATAACATTTGTTTGAAACACGTTTTCATTCATTGTTATTTATTCACGAGGAGAGTGAATAGTTACACTCTCGTCAGTCTTTAGTAGTTCGTCTCCAAATCATTAGATAAATTACTGATACCATCAGTAGCTTTTAAAGAAAAGTATTGCTTTGATATTCCTCCTCAGAAACTTGATTTTCATTTTGGAAACTTTGTGTTTAACTTTGATGTTAACTTGTGAAAAACTTTTCTCGAACTTTGTTTAGGTATTATTTTTGTGACGAAAGTGAGGGAATTATCATCCTTTGTAAATAAACGAAATTGATTTTGTAACAAGACGTATGAAATTTAAAAAATTAAATAATGCCACAATAATTAAATTAGACATCGAATAGATCACATTTTGTTTTTGCAGTCATAGCTTTTTCTAAATCTACTGCTTTCACTTATACATATTAATTCTTTTATTCAACGTCCTCCACTGTGTCCTGTTTTCAAGATTCAAAATCGTTTCCTGTATTTTACAATACGTATAAGATATAATCGCAATTAACTATAGATGAATCATAACGACAAAGATTTTCCGGAAACAGTAGACACTATCTCCACGAAGCAAGCAAATAGAAAGATCAAAAACAGCCCTGACTGTCTTACGATTCCAGTCACGGTGTCGTTTCGCAAAATATCGTCGATCCGTCGTTATTTACGCGTCGGCTTTCCTTCGTAAATCGTGAGAAGGTTCTGTTTCGTATACCTTAGAATTTACCGACGACCATGCGACGACGGTACCGATAGATAAAATACAATCCCGTCGTTTCCAATGACGCACGATGAAAAGACTCGATTGAAAAAATTGCGCGAGCTTGCAGATTAATCCTTCAGCTATAGAACACACGACTCATTGTTCTCTTCGCGCTAGAGAAGATTCGCGTATTCCGAGGAACTCGTATTACCTGGCCAAGAAAATTCGAAACAGCGCAACAAATCAAGTGAGCGAAACGAGATACTGCACCACGTATGGAGTTCGTGGTTGAGGCGTACAGTTCACCGATCCACCCCTTTTCCTATACTTAATTTTTTCCGCCAAGATCCTCCTTCGCGTACCATCCCCCGACGCTAGAAACTGTATGCAGAGATATCCACACCTCGTATCCTTTCCATCGATATTAAACCGATCACCATTGCTGCGGCGAGCAGCTACGGGGGCAGAAACGTGGACGTTGGTGCGCACCATGGTTTGGCGAAAAGGGATGGCAATGGTGGCGCCGCGGCCGGTCAAAATTCGAACGAAAGCTTGCGCCGGAACCGCGCAGATCGTCGTCAGTAGTTGCCCAGACGCTGTCACGGGCGTAGCTGGATGCTGGGTGGTCTCTCTCTCTCGTTCGCGCGCGTGCCGCAGGGAGGTGCTTCCTTTTCTTCTTCCTCTTTCTCTTAATCTCGTCCTGCGTGGCCTCCGTCGCCGACGAGCGCCGTGGACGTCGAGATCCTTGAGCGCTGCGGGCATCCTGCGGGCCCGGTCATCGTCTCAACGCCAGCGAGAAGAAGAAAAGGTGCCGGAGAAAAGGGAGGCCGACGAGACGGGTTTTCCTGCCGGTCAGGGGGGGTGAGAGAGAGAGAGAGAGAGAGGGGGGGAGAGAGAGAGAAAGAGAGAGAGAGAAGGGCAGAGGGAGGGGTGGGATTGACAAGGAAAGATAGTTCAGAAAGGGGGTGGGGGAAGAGGCCGGTAGACCGAAGACAAATGATGAGAGAGAAATAGAAGAGTAACGAGGAGTACGGAAACAAAGATAGACGGGGGGTGAGGGACGGAAAGAGAGAGATAGAGAGAGGGAAAGAGAGAGAGAGAGAGAGAGAGAGAGAGAGAGAGAGACGGAAAGATTGAAAGAAAAGTTGATCGGGCGGGGTGGAGATGTGTTGAGAGAAGTGTATTCTGTGTATATATATGGTGCAGTGCGGTGCTGTGCTCGAGAGAGAGAATGGCGTGGTCGGATTTCGCGTGCACCTCGCCGTGACGTGGAAAGGTAAGGAGGTTGAAATTTTCCTTACAAACGGCTGCCGCAGCAGACGCTGTTAAAGGCGCGGATATCACGGCCTTCCGTCTGCCACGGAACAGCCGTGGATCCAATTCCTTACTCGATTGGCGGTGCCCGCCGACAACGCCGATAATTGGCTTCGATTCGAGGGATGATCCGTCTGTCGGTCGGTCAGTCGCCGGTGCCGCGTGCGCCTCCGCTCCGTCGCCCGTCTGGCTTTATCTCCTCCACGACTACTGTGCAGCTCGTCGGCATGCCCGCCGAGGGACGGGGCGCGAGTACTCTGGCCTAACCACTTCATTCCCTTTCGCGTAAACGCGTTAAGCGCCCCGTGAGTCATCGGCCATCCACCATAGCCGCCGGAAAACTTTCTCTAACAGGATTAGCGCGTACGGATGGATTACTGGGGGTAGGAGGGTGAATTTGTGAAGAGTTTGGCGCGATCACGGATGCGTCTAAGATCAGCTAGGCTTTATCCTGCTTTTAACGGAAACGCGTTAGTGCTGCGTGGCGCGCCGATGGCCCACGGTATTAAGTATTATAGTTGCGTTAAGTAGGTTAGAGTAGCGAGGCGTATTGGGGAGGAAAGGCGAGACAGTGAAGAGTTTGACAGAATTCCTGATGCTAGCAATGCTTTCACTTGGTTTCGCCGGAAATTCGATAAATTCCGGGTGATTCGACGGTAATCAGCCGTACTTACTGAGAAACGTTCGTTAATTGGAGTAGCGTTTCAATGTGAATCAGGGTAAGGGGTGAAACTCCGATAAATGCAGCTTTTGATATTAGTAACTTTTTGGTCAATGGAAATGCTAATGTTGCACGGTTCACCACTGATCCATGATATTTTACGGAAAGATTCCATTCGGAGAACCAGCGTGGTCAAATTTCACATTCGATTCTGAATTTGAATTTGCTATTTAATCAGCAAGTAACGAGTAACGAGAAATTTATAATTTATACAAATCTTGTACGTTGCGAAGACGAGGTCGAAATTTTTCCACTCCAATTCAAATTGAATTTCCGTGTTGGGTTGGGGCGAGCAAGGTGAAGACAGAAACTTGTTTTGATGACCCACGTGCAGTGTAATCCGATCCCATGAGTCATCTCGCGAAGTACTCTGCGATATTAAATCCATCGCAATGTTCGGGTTACTCACAGACTCAGAAAATACAGAAACCACATAGGTGTAGTTGAAAGGAAAACATGTGTCTGTTAACTGTGCGTTTTAAATTTCAAAGGCTTTACAATAGGTCGCGATGAAGCACTGTAATGTAATCCACATAATACTTTCTAATAGTCATAGCAGTTTTCTTTTTTTATTATTCTATTACACAAACAAAATATTTAGGTAGGTACTGTTGTATTAGGTCTATTATTAACTCTAGGTATAGAGAGTGATACTTAACTCGATGTAGAGATTCTAAATGTAAATGTAGAGCAAAGAACAAGTGAAAAGTATTGACATACGTCGCCGAAGCTTTATTTTCTGAATGATATTAAATTAAGAAAAGTGATCGATGCAGCATATATTTGAAGCACATCTATCATTTCAGCAGAAATTCAATTATTTCGTTATTTTATCATTTTAAATGGAATAATAGATGATATTCTGTTATAAAATATCTAATAAAATTTTCCATGTCGATACTAAAAGGGCGAATGTATTATTAATAACAATTAAATTAAGTTGGACCAAACGCGTTGCAGTTTGAACAACATAGCTTGGTGGTACATTATTATTTAGTCATTAGTCATTCATAATCTACATACTGAATTTATCTTCTTTGAATCCTTCTAGTTTCACTGAAAATAGATTCAAGTTTGGAATAATGCTTCCAATTACTGAAATGATGAAGACGAGATTAATGTTTGTAGTTTAAGGGGAGAAGCCCGTATAAACGGCTTATTTTTGTATCAATTTTTAGGATTTTTTCCAAAGACACCAATGCGATAATCCTTTCGTAACTTTAAGGGTACTTTATTTAACATTATAACAAGTAAAAAAAATTATAACAGTAAAATTATAATAAATACAAAAGAAATAGAGCCGTATCTGAAATAGGTTTTTTTTTCGAGATGCAAAACGGCGCCGGTTGTAGTGTCTCTGGTAGTTATGTGAAACAGGCCAATAATTTTTTTTTCAATTTGTGTGTCAATTGTAAGAATATAATCCACAAATGGAATATTATAAACTAAAATTGTGCAAAATTTGAAGTGAACTAATCAAATAGTTTTTGAGTTATCCCCGGTACCAATGTTGAAACCGTGGTTTCGAGAAAAACGAGTTTCAAATGCGATTTAGGAATGCTCGGCGCTCGGAAGCGGGCTGACTCATCAGGCTATAGTATCGATACGGAGTTGAATTTCAGCCTATAACTTTGAAAAATATATTTTTGAAACGTTTTAGAAACGGCTTATAGGATTTTTTCAATTTTTCGGTTGATTTTTAAAGTGTTCTCCTTTTAAAGTGCGATTTAGATGTGCTCGGCGTTCTGAGGCGCGTTGACATACCAGGCTATATTATCAATACGAAGTTAAATTTCGGCCTATTTTTCAAATGTTTTAGAAGCAATTTATGGAAAAATTTTTGTTTCTATTTTTCGTTCGATTTATTTATTTTAAAACGCAACTTGCATTGCCGATCGTTCTGCCTTTGGAACTTAAGGAAATATCTAGAAATAGGTAACCAAAGCTTTGTCAGCATACGCTGATACAGAACTCCTGTAAGCATACCGAGATCCCTTGAATGAAATAGTAGACAAAGGAGCTGAACATTAATACGATTGCACAAATCACACCATCCATTCACGAATACCCTTGGTATCAGAAATCATATTGGACATCTAGAAAATGGCGCTCGTATTTCAGATGGGACAGAGCATTATGACCCTAGGATCTGCGCCGTCGTCAGCATTTTTTCAACGATAATCATTCAAATGTTTCTACCACGAATCCAGTTAATTCCATTAGAGACGTCAACACGATAATGCTCGGACGTGTTCACGTGTGTTCTGAACTACACCCTGGTTGCATCCTAACTGTGTTATCACCGTACGTTAGCTAGCTATTTGTGACGTTGATAAGCACGTGTCAAGCATACGTTGTGGCACCGAAACGCGAACCTTGTTAGCCGGGTACCCGCGAACATTTCAAAGCGCCTCATCGTTGGTTCTTTTAATTAGCCCGTACGAAATCGCGTGATCCTTTTTTAGGGGAACCGAATTCCACCTACGACCAGATTCTTCTGTAGGAATGTTGTTTCTAAACAGAAGGTTTGAACAGACAGAAGAGCTGGAGGAGAGAGAGTTCTTATTCTTCTTCTTCTGGCAGAGCTTTTTCTTGCTATTACAGGAGTATATGACAGACATTCAACTTCACGTGGAAAGTATTGCGATCAAATATCAGGAGCTCCATTTTTATTGATTTTTTTGGCTCAATGTTTCCCAGTTACATCATTAGAATTACTGGCACTGGGAATGATAGCCATTTTTCTACTTTGTAGAACATAGATATAGCTACCACTGCTATTATTCCTCAAAGCTTAAACATCTTGTATGAAGGGTGTCCCACCCAGACTGTTACAAGGGGTTTCTTGTCAGTACATGTAATATCGCGCTGGTTTAAATTGTTTTTTTAAAACTTCATCATACAAACGTGTTGTCACGTGTAGAAGGAAAATATGAACGCTTTCTTAAACTGTGAACACGAGGGAAGTTTAACAATTTTAAATAGATTTGTCAGTGCACTTGTATTGTTAACTTGTGCATCTTTGTATTTCTGCAATTATCATCAAAAGAAAATTAACCGGTCATGCAAGATCATCGCGAGGCTATGCCCTTCATATCAATTAGCTACCTAGCAACTCTATTTTGCCTGTCTTCACACTATTTCGCATCTACGTACTATCACTGTCTTTGAAACAGAGGGACAATTTAGTAAAAGTCAGCTCAACATGGTTTAAAGTTTGTCTTGAACAAGTTGTTTTAATTACAGAACCGGAGAAACAAACGAGGGATCATAATATAAGAATAATACACGGCGCAAGTAGAAGTACTCCGTCAATAATCAGACGCAGAGTGCATTCAATTGATATAGTGCATACCAGTGTGTAACTTTTGTTCCACGTAGTCTTTAAGTATTATTCAGGTTAATAAAAACTTCACAAATATGTAAACAGCTACTCATAACTATGAATTAAAATCGCAAACAAGGAAACATGCCAATAGCACTACAAATATTTTATTATTTATATTTTGTGGTTAAGTTGAAGATCTATCGTGAATTATCGAGTTCAAGTAAGATTCTTCTTTATGATTCTTATTTCTTTATGAGACATTATCTTACGTGAAAAATACCTATACTTCATTCTTGTTACTAGTATATTTTTCTTCTCATTTTTATTTCTATTTATCCAATTCTATAAAGCGTTCCTTCATTAGATGTTAAGTTCTTACGCAGACTGTTCTTCGTTTTGAATAGGTTGAAGATTCGCGTAGTGGCCCAAACAGAGTTCGAGGCTTCAATTTTTGCCACCTGTCTCGGGCTTGAAAAGATCGATAAGGTCGAGTACGTAAACCACTCCGATAAATTATCGAGGAAGAGCGGGCATGTCAGGACAGATGATGAAAGATCTGGGAGATCGTCTCAAAATTAGCTCATAGATCACTCTTCCATCATGTGCCACTCTAGGCACGCTTGAATAGTAGCCTAACCTGACGTTTCGCTCTTCAATGAAATCCCGTTCTATGGTTCAGGATCAGGAAACATATTGGAAGCATCGCAGCAAAAGTTTCGATAAAATTTTTACAGAAAGGAGCGCGAGTACTTGTTACTTTGTCGAAAGAAAGTTTTTCCTTGAAGGACTAACAAAGAAATCCGCTTAGGGCAGTTTCCTAATGCTTCTTAAAATGGAAAATAGTGGGCTCTATATAATCTCGGTGAACTTAATCTTCATGAATCCCCTTTGTATTTGAAATCCTTCTCGCGGACAGTTGCGTTTTTATTTTCTTCCATGATACACGTAGATATCGTGTATAAGCTTTGGAACCTTCGGTCAGAGATTTTCCATCGAGGCAACATTTCTTCTGCAAACTTCGTTGCGCAAGTATTTTACCCAGAAAATATTTTAAAGATCAACCACTCTTTCGGTGGGGTGAGCGACGCGATTAAAACCGGGACAGTATTAGATCAACTTTGTTCAACCGCCCGCAAATACCGTAATCTTATACGATTTCCTTCCACGACACTTGCAAAGTTGAAATTAATTTTTAAATCCTTCTCGTCGGGCGTCTAACACGTTGCTGGCCCTACGGGGAAAAAACTTGAGTGCTTTAGAAAATAATCGAGGGCTGCTCCCGTGGAGATTATTGAATGTTGTAAAACTTTACCTTCGTTATCGAACTTTCTTTAACAATTTCGAGTTCGTAGCGCTCGCTGGGCAGTGACCGTTTTATGACCATTCTAAAATCTCGTTCATTAGTAAGAGTCCCTTCAGATGTTTCTTCTCTTCCGCGACGTGTTACATTTATGTTTCTTTCGACTCAATTCTGAATTTCGTAAGTTTGAAATTCATGGCAAATTTTAAATTTAGAATTCAGAAAGAAGAAACCATTGGCGTTATTATTGTTTAAGAGTGGATTTAAAAATCTGTATGAGATTTGCTTACGATCTTTCTTTTTCTTGCAACTATTTGTGTAGAGCATTATCTTTAATAACTTTTCTATATTACACTGTTCTTCAATGCCTAGATAGATTTAATTTTTTATTAATTGTGAAAATTTCCCGTTATTTTTAATAATAAATATAAACTACATTTGAAGTGAACTCCTTATAGAATTGATAAATTATTCAGTGAACGTATTGGATTGAGACGTACATTTCAAATTTATAATTTTCGAAATATAAACGCGCATTTAGGTATATTCATACAATATTCAAACGAGATGGACAGATGCAATATTGAGCTTTATCGATTATCGAACTGCAAAATGCTGGCTGAATCTTATCGTGGGGCCATTAATAAATTGCAACAGCAGAGCATCGAGGTTGATATTACAATTGATACGTTATCAGTGGTGGCATTGTTGCTCCCACGATTCACTGCATGTTATCGACAGCAAGCTTTGCACAATTCGCGAAACTTTTTGTGACTTGCATTTATGCATAATTCAATACGCCAGAACAACTTGGCCAGAGTAATTATAACTTCTTCTAAAAAGCTATTATCACTCTAAAATTAGTAACGTTATGTCATGTTACTTTTTCATTTATTATCAGACATTTCAGAAAGACGTAGATATGTGCAAAATGAAAATAATATTTTTGTAGTATCAAAATTATTATTATTGTAGAGTTTACGGTGTTATATGAGAGTTGAAGCAAGATTATAAAATGATTTCGGAGAACGTTGTGTTTTGGAACTTCCCGAAACACTATTCGAAAGCAGAAGCTCGTATAAAGTTCTCGTCCTCACAGTTTCGCCGAAAGAACCATTTTAAGTACTTCGAATTATTGTCGTTTAAAGTATTGCGAACAAAGTTGTGCCATTCGAAACTTGCGTACTGTGAATGCGATCCCCTTCTACTACCAGTGGGAGTAAACTTCTCAATTTCGATGCGAAAAAATCTTCCTTTGATTCCAAGTATATGGTATAATTTAGGCACTTGCTGTACAAATGATTCTCGGTAATTACATTGTTTCTATAATACTAATTTTCTATTATACCAAATTTTATTTTACGTATATTTATTATTAAAGGCCGAATATTATTTCTTCGTTATCGAAATTTAGAAAGAACTTTAGTACCACTAGATTTTAAAATATTAGACAAAAAGAAACAGACTCAGTAGGCTCTATGTAGTGGACAACGACTTTATGTATATGGCGAACACTTCCATTGATCCGTGTAGATCAAACGTATGACGAAAATGGCAGAATTTATAAATGGAATGACGTGTGTCGGTGGAATTCGACGACGTGCATGAATGCCCTCGAAGTCCGCTCTTGAATCGTACTTGCACGGCTCCTTCAAATGAATGTAATTTTCGACTTGGCACCGTGCCTCGTTTGTATGCAGTCGCAACTGTAGAAACGAGAAGGAAAAGGTGGACGTGTAGTCGTCAAATCATTTCCTAGGAGTGCCGAATTTTTACATGTCCACGCTTTTGACGAGAGCGTTTATTCATGAGAGCATTCTCGGCAGCGATTGCAGAAACTGCTCCACTTTTTTATAAATCCGATTAATCGGCCGATAAAAATGTATCGACCTTTTATAACAGCTTTCAATAGTTACTTTAAACATTAAATAATAAAATGTCCTTCGAATCATGTGTTATTTGTACGAGAATTTGAGTTTTTTAATAAATCAAGAAAGAGAAACAATTTGTAGATTTAATTAACTTTTGTGGTACAAGAAATATTAAAATTTATTTCATAGTTGAATCTACGTAGAAGTGCACTGAATTTTTAGTATATTTAAAATTTAAAATAATTTTCATAAAGTAAATGAACTATTTACTGCCACACTCGTTATATTACATTACAAAATAACTATACACCTCTAATTAAATTTATATGCAACCACATTTCATAGATAGCTTATCTGTTCCTCGATCATAGTCGTGCAACGTAATTTCTCCCTGCTTTTAATCTCACACAATGGTGGTGAATCCATCAGCGTGAATTTATTTCAGGGAAAGGGGCTTGTTCCAAATTTTTTATACTCGCTGAAGCTGGGATTAGCAGTTGCGACTACATAAAAATAGGACGCGAGTTGATGGAAGAAATTTCAAATTAAAGAGGTTTTTGAAATAATACACGCCACTGTATTCGTGTGACGGTTCTCTTGAACGTCACTAGTAAACGAACTCGGGGGTGAAGTGTCGTGTGCTTAAAAGCGGAACGGCAAATGGCTATCAACTGATCTGTCTGCCAGCTATTTTTTATCCGAATGAAGCCATTTCTCCCCGGCACAATTCACACGCCATTTCGAGCTTATTCTTGGCCATTCCTTCCACCCTAATGTCGGTTTTTCGAGTCGTCAGGTGTATCTGTCGTGTCGCCCAGACAATTTGTCGTCCCATCGTTTGACAATCAAGACGTAGCTAGATCGATCAACAACACGTTTGATTAATGAACTTCTTGCACTAAATCCAGAGTAATCGTTGCTTTTAGCGTTTCACGATTATAGATGTAGGTACTAAAATGTAATGCAGTCTTGTTTCATCCTTTCAATTTATTTTTATTCGTCTATTTCTTCCTTTTCATAGACATGAATATATGTACAGAGTGTTTCAATGACTTTCGTTTCAAGGACACATGAATGTATTAATTTTCTAATATTATGGTACAAATAGGATTTTTTAATTATTTGAACAATTTTATGTTTGGTAGATAGGAGACTACTTTTTAAAGTTCTCGTTAAGACTTTTACTGAATATGGGTTTCGAAATAATACAAGGCGTCTGACGTGTGTCTAAATATTGGCAGACCACTATCACTCCAGTATCATCCATGTCTCGTTGAATGTTGGCAGCCTTTTGTCCTGTCGTGTAAGAAGAGTGTTATCGCGGTTGAAAGCTTGCCAAAGACAAGGTTGATTCGATCTAGTAACAACGGCCGGATGAAAGTTAATATACTACATTATGAAAAATATTCTGGGGGAAATAATGGATTTTCATTACGTAATGAAACTCTATCGCTGCTATGTATCTACTAATATTCCACATTTCGGCTTGTTTAAGCTCAAATGCGCAGAACAGGCTTCAGCATTATTAATTACTCCTCACGAAACTCCTAAGGGAATGTTCCCCTCACCTTGTCATATACTTGTTTCTGTCTGAAGCAAAACGAAAGTTAGCAAAGTACATTATATCACTCGCTAAGAAAAGGACACCCTAATACCTCTTCTGAAAGACACTAAAAAAGGTTTAGAACATGTCGCCCGTGCACATGAAAAATATATTAATACTTCCGATGACGTTGAAGAAAATGAGCGAAAGAAATTAAATTATGACATTCATCCGCCGAAATCTAATCTGTATTCTGTTCATTTTCCTACATCTGTAAGTTTAAAAGCGATCTCAAAACAGGAAGACTTCCTAGCCAAAGAGCTGTTCAGGCGTTCCATCTTTGGCTACCTCCTTCCTTAAAAAACATGTATAAATTCTAGGAACAATCGGGACGAAATAATTCATGTGACATTTACATAAATCTTAATACAAAAAGTCCAACACCAAGCTGTTTTCCTCTGTTACACAGTTCGACAGCCATATAGATTGTAACATTCAATAGCCGTTCCTTATAGGTTTTCGTGCGCGGAAAACGAATCCGCAAACCGTTTGTCGCCACCACCCGCAGTTTTTGAGAAATTCGATTTTGAAAAAAAACTACGAATTTTCAGGTTCGAACATCTTTTGTGTCGAAACAGTAATTGTTATTTAGTCGCATTTTCCGTTAGATTATTTTATGAGTCCTCTCGAAAAAAACGATATAAGTTATTACTGCATTATGCGCATTTAAATATGTTTAAACAACAATCAAAGGGAAAAGAACACACGAACTGCACCCATTTTTGCAGATATCTTTGAATTTATTTCCACAACTAAGAGTCTAGGAGAAAATCTGACTACTCCATGCGACGCAGCAGACATTTTTCCCTCGGAAAGCATCAACAGAAGTGGTAAATTGCGTTTTGTTTTCAATACAGAAGCGAAATAGTTTGGGAAAACGTGCGGCGCCGACAGTGGTGGTCACGCGCGTTAAGCGATTGTGTTACGTTGAGCGGCAGTGGATCGCGCGCCGCCGTTGACTACCACTGTCGACGGCGCACGTTTTGCCAGACTATTTCGTTTCTGTATTGAAAACAAAATGTGAGTTACCACTTCTGTTGACGCTTTTCGAAGGAAAAATGTCCGCTGCATCGCGTGGAGTTCTCAGATTTTCTTCTAGACCCTCAGTTTTGGAAATAAATTGAAAGATATCTCCAAAAATAGGTGCATTTTGGGTGTTTTCTTCCCTTTGATCGTTGCTTAAACATATTTAAATGTTCATACTGCACTAATAACTTATATCGTTGTCTTCAGGAGGGCCCATAGAATAATTTGGTGAAACAAGCAACCGAATAACTATTACGGATTCGGCACAAAAGATGTTCAAAGTTGAAAACTTACAGTTTTTTTTTTCAAAATGGAATTTCTTAAAAACTGAGAGTGATGGCGACAAACGGTTTGCGGATTCGTTTTCCGCGCACGAAAACCTATAAGAAAAGGCTATTAAATGTTAGAAGTCCCCAAAAAAATGTCAAATTTTGTCAAACTATGTTATGAGCTGTTTTCGCTATTTGGTTACGTCGAGATGCAGGAAGCAGAGGTTAAGAGAAAGAAGCAGAGCTGGATGTTTCAGTGGATTACGCGAAATTGTCCTCGCGAGACCGTGTCTCGAATAAAATTTATTCCCTGACAAATTGAATGTTTGTCATGGTGTAATCGACTGTAAAAATTCTTGTTCTGGCCGGCCTGTGGAAAAATCATTGCCAAATTGTCCGCGATTCGTGCATTATGCGACCGTGATTCTCTGCCAGGCTTCTCTGCTCCCACATTGGAGATATCATTACATATGTGCTAGCCCTTTCAATCTCAACACGTTGTTCCAACACGGGCTACGTGCTCGCAATTCTGCAACTGAATCGACTGCTTGCACTCTGTAACAGAGTCCCTCGAAACGTGATGCGTATTTCAAATCTTTTTCTTCATCTGTTACTTAATAATCTACGTGCATTGTGTACTCCGCTCCCGATGTACCTGCCTTCCATTCAATTTTATTCGTGTAAGTTCCATTACAATGCGGAGTATTTACGAGTAAAAAAAGTTGTAGTAGCAATGGCCCTCGAAGGCAAACAAGCGCTGAAGGACTTCATTCATAACAGTAGCGGGAGCATAGAGGTTCTCGCGTGCCATATTTTGAATATCAAGTGTTATGCTCGTCTCGTACAACATGCCGCGGCTGTGTATATGGCGGTTGATTGTAAACTTCGGTGGCAAAACCGTGGTTGAATATCTCTTCACCTATTTCGCTAGCATAGCCAGGCGAAGTGTACGTACATACACTACATTGTATATGTACTTACTTCAACAATATTCTTGTTTCATCAGTGCGGTATTTGTTTCTTCCAGAGACTCTTGCAATTTTAGTTGAATTCTGTTGATAATATTCAGGCAAATTATTGGGAAGAACTACTGTAGAATAATCCTTTTAAACCTCGGTAATCCCTGAACTTCATTTTGTGCTTATTGATTGCTTTGAACAACGTTTGTGGCATAATGCATAAAAGAGATTAAATATGTAAAATACATTTACGTTAAACGTCTAGATGTCTGATTTTTTATTGTTACGAAGAAAAAATAGTGTGTATCGCACCTTATAAAATATTTGTATAGCATCGTCAAGTTTATTACTGGAAAATGTAGGACACAGGCTCGAGGAAAGATGCACCGAAGCGTGCCATGCTATAGAAACAAGTTTACTCCCGAGTTTTCTTAGCCGCGCGTCTAACTATAGTCATGTATGAGTCCACGTGTAGTTTTAGGAAAACGCGATTACGTGCGGTTGAAGAAAACGGCAGTTGACTGTGAAGCGTGTGATTTTGAAGTTAGAAATTAATTTGGAAGCCATGGTCGTGTGTGTTAAAAACAAAAGAATGTTAAATTTCATTCTGCAATAGTGCTCTCTCCGTTGCTTTATTGTTACTTTATAATCAGCACAAGCTTATTGGCATATTTAAATATTTTCCCACAGTTCCACTGCTTCTTTGCATTCCCAAGTTCCACGAACGTATGTGAATTTTTATTCAATAAATAATTCTGATTTCCATTTGATGAAACATTTTTCGCTGCATGTATAATGAAACTCGTGGGATATGATACTTGTTCCTTCTTCGTATTCAATTATAAGGCATGGTACGTCGAAGAGCGACCATTTTCGTGAAATATTCAAGGGACACGTATTATCGTAAGTTTCGAGACCGAATATTGTGCTCTGTGAAATACGCGATACTATTGCCTACGGGCGTACATTCACGATGGTTCTCGAGGTAAATCGAGCGTATTCTGTTGAGAGATCGTGGAAGTAATACGAGCCAAGGATTTGTTTCTACCATCGAACATGCATTTGGCACACGTATCCATTCAACTTTCGATATTATTGAAGATCGAAGTACGTCGATCGCTGCCTCATTCTCTGGCTTCACTAAACCTTCCCCAGACTTATGCAAATAATTCACATATCTCTGGGATATATTGTTGCAAAGTACTATTCTATCAATCGAGGATGTGAAGTAAAAAAATTATGGATCTTCTTTCATTTCATATATCCCTCAAACCATTTTGCGATTTAGAATAGCTGACTTTAATTACGAATTGCTCATTCTTAAAGTATTACTCTCCTTACCTCACAGAAATCACGAACGCACATATTTATTCTCAAAGTGTTTATCAGTATTAAACAGAATATCACTATTTCCAAAAAAATACTAACTAGAAGCAAAGACACAATATAATTAATTACCGTAAGAATAAATTCTACGAAGGAACAGACTTCTAAAGCTAAAAATATAATAAAGCTTCATGTTCTCGTTTGAACAAAGATAAAATATATATCAAGCAAATCAAATCTAATCTCTTACTCTAAGAAAATCGTACACGTTAATCGTAAATGAAAACGATAAATCTAAATGGGTCACAAGTTTCGATTACTGCCTTTTAAAAAACCTGAGGATTTTCCAATTTCCTCGATTTAACCATCCGATATCGTTTCCTTCCTCCAATTCTGCAAGGAATCTCACAATCAGTGTTCTAAAACTTCGTCTATCGATTACTGTTACATTAATTTTGTAACAGGAAAGAAAGAACCACGATTCTTTCAGCCCATCGCGATGAATATAAAGGAGGTAATAGGGTGTGATTCCGAGAATTTGCAAAATTTTGCAACAGGCATCGCGCTAACGAATTTATTTTCTTCCTTAAGAGAAGTTATAGCTTCGGTTCCGTTCAGGTTAACGCCACGGAAACTTCAGGTTTCCTTGCATTCACTTTAATGCATGATTTCCAAGTTCGCAATTATACGCAACTTACGAGGAACAATAATATCCCTCAAGCAAAGTATGGCACAGAAACAACGGCAGACTCAATAATGTCTTGGCGTAAACTGCACCAGGCACTGGGACGTACGCATTTCTAATGTGACGCATAATTTACGCTTACATCTGCATAAATATACCTGGATACGCTTGCCTGGTATGGTAATATCGAACGGACAATTGATTAACGACGAACAGTGGGGTCTCCGTTTAATTAATAATTCAGTTTGAAGGTAGAGTAATCGTGAAATGAAAGAAGAAAAAATTCTTGTTTGTACAAAGCAGCTTTTTCACTTATTTACTCTTTGGTGTGGGTAAATCTTTTTTGTTTGATTTTTCTAGTTTTGCTGGTTAATGTGCACTAAATTCGTTCTGAGTAGATTCTACTGATATGTTGTTGTTGCTTAGATTGTACCTGGTTTCTAAGGGAATTCGTAGAATGTATGTGGATGTCGAGTAATTTTTTGCAGAATTCCAATTCACATGCATTTCAGGAGGATATAGAATTACGATCCTGTCATTTCGTGTACCTCGTTATTTTATGGAACAATGAAAGGGTTAAAGTCCCTCTGCTGTATTACCTTACACAGTAGAGGTGGATATTTTCCGGAGTGATTAGGTGATATTACAAAGCAAATGGTATGCGTAGGAAGGGAAGGCTTTCACTTTCCCTCGGCTCGTCTATTGTCCCAGGATTCTTGGAACTTTGCCTTAAAACAACTAGCAGTTAGAAATACCTCGATTAGGCTTCAACAGATGCACGTGGCTATCCGAAATTAGTTCAAGATATATCACCGTGTCTTGATATTTTGACCTAACAATTAAAAATCTACTAAATCTCCATGTGCTCAATTTTTATAGCACCTCCGACACTTGCACTTGAAAACATTCGAAAATATGTAATCTTTTTGCGCAACATAATTCTTTTATTTGTTAGACCTTGGTGCGGGTAAATTATATTGTTTATTTGATTTGGTGTTTGAATGAGCAGACTGCGTTTTAGGAAATAGTAGCTACCCCCAATTTCTCTATTAAATCTGCTAGACACAAGCACAATTCACATTCCTGATTCTAATTGGAAGACACTGGCACGAATAGTTTCCCAGAACAATGTACAAAGATCGCGATAGTTTTCCTTCCTTCGTCGAGTGGTTATTCTGCCCCTTAAAGGGAACAAGCGTTGGTTATCGATGGGGGATGTCGATACCGCGATGGCGTTTCGATAAGCGGTGAAATGAAACCGTCGTCGAGCTAGACACGAAAATCTGGAAACTCGATGGTGTCTGAGGAGCAGAATCGCGACGTCCAAAGATACCCGTTCGAAAGGGGCATCGATTTGCATAATGTATGCGGGATGCAAATTTAACTGCATCCTTCGTGTTCGCGCGAGTCCAGGATCTGTCGAAGCCTGGCTGAGCTAAATATTCCGTGGAAACTTCCGAATGCTAGAAGTGTATCCCAGGCCCTTCAGTCAGGGAGTTATCAGCAGGACAAAAGGTGTTAAACGATTATAGTCTTCTTGCAAAATTGTTGCCCAGACCCGCTTGATACTCAAGAGCTTTGGTCCCACAACAGCATTATCGACGTGTGACTTCTTTGATCGGGGAATTCGAGGATCAATGATCCCGCGGGCAGAGAGTAGGAAGGATGAATCAAATTCACTTACGTGAAACCACACTTTGAAATTCAGGTTTAGTGCAGAGTTGGATAATCCATATGTCAACAGTGATAGAAATTATATTTATTTGATATGATAATATTTGGGATGAATGTCTATACAGTCTATCAAATTGCTGTATTTACTGTAAGAACGCTATTGGTGATTGTGTGCTGGAGCGTTTAAAGCATCGAGAACCTTATTGAACGACGGAGTCGTTTAAATAGCTGACCTTCTGGTTATTTTAAGAGGAGTATCGTTTAATTGGTGACACATTTTGGAGAACCAAAGTTCTGGGGTAATAAAGCTTATTATGTTCTATATAGAAGAGTATTTAATTCAGTGCCTGTATTCATTAGATTCTGGGTGTAGATCATATGCAATATTGGGAGAGAAACTTGTATAACGTTGATTATTAAAGAGTTTTTAAAGAATATAATAATTAAAGAATTTTAAATTATATTATCTTTATTCGAAACCATTTGTAAGGCAATGATATGAAGAGTTACAAAACGTCGTGTTAGCTAAAAAGTGTCTGACCATGGACCGTCTGATTCCCCTGATTCTCTATTTCTCTTTCAGCTTTGAGTCATACAAATCGATCGTACTGAAAATACTAGTACATCACTCACACTAGTGAAACTTGCTAAGATTTACAAGAATTTTGTAAAAATGTAGAAATTTATTAGGAATTTTATTTAGGACATTCAACCATGTTTTCATTATTATGAATGTTTTAACGTTTTATTCTTCATACGAAGAAAAAGGTGTCTTCATATGATAAAATTAAAACATCATGTGCGAACAATATCAAACAGTTTTACATGAAAGTCTTTTTCATTCTCATATTTATATGAAGAACTAAATGCCATTTTGAATTATATTTTTTCGTTAAATATGTCGAAGTAAAAAATCATTTGTGTCCGATTACGAGAAGTATGTCGTACTGCAATTATAGTATTGCTATCGTTACTAGTGTATTTGAAAGTATCGTAAAAAAATATCGTTTCTAACGTATTTGAATTTTTTTTCAAATGAAGGTAGGAGAATTTATCCGATAGCTTTTGATTTGCATTTATAGCGTCTAAATGTAGGAAAGGGGCAGGAGATACATGCACTGACCTGTTAGTACAATAATGAAATTGTGGCGAGCAATGGAGTACTCCCGAATCCAAATAATTACTCAATAGGATTTAGGAATCCTCGCAGAACTACGGAGTTACGATGGTTAGATGCTTCCAAACCTCAGACTAACTTAATTGAGCAACGTGCTACATACATATATAGTCGATTTCCGTGGAACATCAAACTTGTTTCAAAATTTTCGCAAAATCCTTAATTGCTTGAGGTGTGGCAAGAAAGTTTGTGCAATGTTTAGAAAATGTTACAATGTCCCTTAATATGATAACTGTACTTTCGAAAAGTATACATATTTTTTATTACAACTTCTACATCAGAGGAACATAAACTAATTAAACAGGTACACAAAGTTTATTCTAACACACTTGATTAGATCACACGTGTTCCTTTAAAAATTACAGTCATCTGTTACCTTACTATCCTGACTAACTATATCTAACAGCATACACTAAAAATATCTCCTACGATTGTTAAAAAAATCAAAACTACCCTCCATCGAAATTGCCTTGCCTTTGTTAATTCTCAATAACACAAAGAAAAACACCATTCTAAAAATTTCTACTGCCAGAATTTAACCATTAATTCATAAATTCAATAAATTCATTTTGCATCGAACATACATATAATCCCCATTTTCCTCAAACTCTGAGACTCCTGTGAACTATTGCAAACGACGCTCCATGCGATTGCACAGAGTGGCGGTTCGTTCGTAAACAGCCTCGCGAATTATAATTACGTGTTTACTTAAACGTTGCTGAGGGTACATTTCTGCGAGCTGCAATGCTGGCGGTGCGTGCGAATGCAGCCTTGCTTCGGAAGGTGCAGAAGGTGGGTAACGATCAACACGTAAGCCTTCGTAGGCGCGTGCGCGTCTTCGATGACGTCGCGAACGCAACCCCCTACGCGAGCGGAGGGGATGCTTTTGGATGTTGTTTTACGATATCTGTACACTCGTGGCACACACCGTCAGCTCGACATCGGTAGGATATGCATCGACATGCACGACGATACTTTGGGGCAAGTGCTCAGCTGTTTCGAGATACTTTGTCGCGCAGTAACTACGTCGTTCCAGAAAAATCCTCTAACGATACTTTCATGCGAAACTCCCAGCTTGCACGCGATTCCGTTGCAGTTATATTGCGCTGAACAAGGTGGTTAACTCGCGGTTCCGATGATCATCCAGTTGATCACGAGGAGTCTATGATTCACGAAACTCAATTGCGGTAGGCCTGGGATATGTCAATTGATTATGACGGTTAACGCGTGATACTCGATCACAGTAATGACTGCGTTGTATGGGAATTGATCGTGATGATTCATGGAACAAGACGAAATGGAATTTTGATGAGTGTAGAGTTATCGAGGCTTGAGTAATTCGTGGGTTGCTATGATTATAAATTGCACGACGCTGGGGGGGGGGGGGAGTAATTCAAAAGTCGTGGGTGACTTTTTTAATCTAGAAGACTCTTATTCTTGAACTAAAAGCATTTTTCATAATAATGACCTAGCAGAACCCACTGTTAAGTATCGCTGAAAGTATCGGTTGCCTGCGCAGAGTGCAGAAGGGGATGAAAAAGTACAATTAATAGCGTCCAAGGTGGAGTAGGAAATATTTCCCAGAAGGTAGATTGAAAAACTCATGATTTTAAAGCAGTGCTCTTGATGTAATGATTAAAGTCCTCTCGCGCAATTCTCAGGAAATGTTATCTCAAAAAATTGAAAAACAACATTGAGAAATGAGGACGTTCCATCACTGGTGGCGTAAGACAAACGTCTCGCCTGTTTCTCGAAATTTATACTTTATTTTTCTAGGAATCCTCTTGGCTCTTATAACATCTATTAAAATACCATGCAGAATTGTGAAAGAATCAGAGAACTTTGTTCACTTTATTCCGTTGGCGTGGTTGAAAGGTGTAAAATCGAATATAGGGGTTCCCTAGAGAGTTAAATTTAGTCGCGAGGCTTCCATACACGATAAGAATTCAAAGAGTCATCCTGTATGCGTTGAAAGCTAGCAACTATTTTCAATCTCTTTATACAGGTACTTGCTGAACTTCCAGAATCATCATCATCTACTTATACGATTCTATATTCTAATAATCGAGTAACGAGGTCGTTTTAATCCATTGACAGCTCGTTATAATCGGCTCGAATGATTCAAGGGATCGTATCAGCGAATTTCTATCATTCAAAGGTTTCCACGATCAATTTGCACGAGTCTCGGCTAACTTGTACGACTCCGAATGGTCATTATACTCAATTCCCGCAACTCACGGGGTTATATGAGCCAGCTCGTATGATTCAGAGGACTTTGCGACCGATTGCCACGACGCGGAGTTATAATCGAATGATATGATACGGGGGATGGTGTCGAATGACTTGCGCAACTCAAATTTCGTTATATTCTTCTTGCACGGCTGTGGGGTTATTGTAATCGATTTGTAAGACTCAGGGGATCGTGTTAGATGAGTTGCACAACTTAGAGGTCGTTGTTCTACAGTTATGTAACCGAAAGAATAGAGAGAGAGCTGCAACCCACCCCGCATCTTTTGGGGTCGTTGTCGTCCACATGTGTATGCATATATGTCGCAGGACAATTGTAAATTCAGCCTTGCGATTTTAATTGCGAACTTCTGCAATTTTTACATCATTTAGCCTGACGATTCATAGCCTCTTTGTAATACGGCTGGAGACCTCCAACCTTAATGTAATGGACAACAAAAAGTATTAAAGAATCATATATTACTACACATATGTAAAAGTATTACAGAAATGATTTTTCAGCCTAATTGAGATAAGAACGCTTTTTGGTCAAAAAGACGGATTTTAAAATGGTCTTGCGAAGTATTATACTTGTCAGAGGTGATCGCAAGTACATTCGTTTGTTTAAAAAATTATGTTGATGCCATATTTTGGCAGGCGATAGATTTTGGTTTCTATTTTAATTATGGGAAGATTTGTTGTAGGCGACAGTTTAACAGAAAGTGTGGCAATGTTAGAAATGTAGTAGATGGCTATAGCAGGACACAACTAGCTAAACTTACGAGGCTGACGTGCAATTAAGGCGAGAGCACTCAAAAAGAAGAGTTTTGAAGAGAGAGAGTAGACTCTCTTGGGCTTACTGATATTAGTAATGAATACCGTCGTGCGGTTGCCAGAATCACCCTCATCGTTTACCTTGACGTTTCGCCTCACTTTTCTCCGGAATTATAGCTGTACTTCCCATATATCACCGCTATCCCTTCGGGAACGAGTGTATTAGAGGCATCGAGCCAAATTTCGGTCGAATTTCTTTTGTTTCCCGGATGAAGTTACAGTAAATTCGAGGAAACCTGCTGGATGCCTTGTATTAAGTTTTTAGCTCCTTTTTATTTCGCATTTTCCCGTTCAGCTAAGTAGCTTTCGTGTACATCTATGAAAAATTAAATTACAACGGTGCAGAAACAAGTTATCTACAAAAATTTGGAGAAAAATAGGCTAGCTTATGCTTCTTAAGTGTAATTAAGAATTTCCTATGGTGGCTGTTTTCAAATCACTTTTGCTACGTATCTTCCTCTTCCTTATTTCAAAATCTAATACATTTCATCAATTTTCTGCAGAATTAAAGTCTGAGATCTTGGCACATAGTATACTTCGGATCGTTGTGTATGCAAATGCTTTTTTTTTCAAACGCTGTACTTCCTTTCGTGACCAAGCTAATGATTTCCAACATTGCACACTCAGCAATTAAAAGTTCTCCAGTGCTCCAATTATCCTCGAGTATTGTCGCTTGGAACTTTGCAATTCCCAGCAAAGCTTCATCGCTCCCGATGTACAAATATTCAAGATAGCAGTTCTGATCTGAAAGAAAATTTGCATTCCTAGCGATGCCAAATGTTGCATGAACTATTCGAAATCCACGGTTCAATGGTTCAAAGACCAAATAACACAGAACCAATTCGAAGTTTTCTTGCAACCTAGAGTACACGAAACAAGCAGAAGTAGTGGGACCTCTGAATTTCCTTTCTTCTTTCGAGCTTGTTAGTTCCGAACTTTCGGAACTCCATAAATCGTCGAATCACGGGTTATACCTTCCTTATCGGCTCGTTGGTCAACGAACGTCGCCATTAATGCGACGAGAGGGCAGCGAGAAGTTTTTAGACCGACCGAAAGTTTTCCGCCAACACGAGGTTGAACGACGAGTCGCGCGCCAAAATGAAATGTAAAAACAAGCGAAAGGCAGGACGTATCCAGGAAACTTGGTAGCAGTTGATAAACTTGCCCTAAACGCGGCCCGGTGCAGATTATTTCGCGACAATTAAGAAGTTTCCTGAGCTAGAAATGAAACTTTCGTTCTCGCGAGAAACCGAAGCCCTAGCGTGTCAGCTGGAGAGTTTATAATGCAAACTCTCGGGCAAAAATACATCCGCGGGAAATGAACAAACACATGTACAGCCACCACTGCGGCTCGTGCGCTGGGATAAATAATTCAGCCGCCCAAAATGCCTCTTACAAGCCTCATGCATCTCGCTGATTAACGATTTCGCGTACAGTGGCGGAGGAATTTTGGTTGTTTTGCGCTAAGGGTTGGGCTCGCACCCTTGAAATCTCGTTTTATATATTAATTTTTTATTTTACTTGTGTGGTGTTGGGGAGGGAAGGGAAAGGGGATGTGTAAGACATTTGAACTGTGCAAGAGATACATGATACGAATTTTGGGAGATGGGGAAAGTAGAGTGAAACTTTGAAAAGGGGAATGAAAACTGTCGTGTAAAGATACATCTACGACTGCACCTCGTGTGGTTTAATAAATAATTTAGTGACGCAAGATGTTTTACAACCCTCACGTATGTCATTGGGTAAACCGTTTCGCGAGAAAATGGGGGAGCGTATCCGTCATTTTGTTTTCGGAATATCTTTGTACATTTTCACTTTAGGTTTGCAATTTGCGGTTTTAGAAACATGAAGATTTCGAATTTTAAACAGAACTTGTAATTTTTGTCTTCATTTCTTTTAAGGAACATGTGACTTGATTTTCATTTGTATGGTAGTCGAAATATAGAATTTGCAATGTCTAGAAAGCATGCTAAAAACTTGTCATAGTGTAAAATTGAGGAAGATCCAAATTTTTGTTTTTATAAATAGCACTTTTTGTTCAATATTTCCTTCATATTCTCTGCCGAGTAAAATCGAACCAAACGAAAGTAAGCTCAATATTAAAGCTCTATTCTTTCAATTGTTGTTATGCAAAATGTTACAGATTGACCAAATAATGAACTTCCAATCTCCACTATTAAAATGATGTACTCACTGGTAGAAAATTCACAGCACACTTTGAAACGTAATTACAGAGGTGCGCGGTGCGATCATGCGTGTCTGACCACGCATCGACCATTTCTACTTAACCACCTTCTTTAGCAAGGAAGTAATGAAGAAAAAGTTAAATATGAAATCTTTCTGGTTTTTACATCCTACAAAATATGCTCTTGCCTTTTTACTTGCCAACAAATACGCCGCAAATGTAAGCAATCAAAGACATGTGCTGCCATTTAAAAAAGTTCTGAAGATTCATTTAAATGCACTCGCCTAAAAAATAAGAAAATTGACCTAACTACATAAACACGTGGGCTTTAATCAATCTCTAGGGCAGACAAATTGCGTAACTCTTTTAATTTCAGACCATTAGACTGTAACGTTTTTAATTTCACACGCTTCTATCTCTGGGATTCGAAAACTACATGTTCTGAAATATAAAATCTGGAGTTCAACGCTGGAGAGGAATGATTCCTTGATCGTGATTTCGCGTTTTCACGGATATCACACGGCTGTTCTCAGTTCTGAGATTACTCAGAGCTGGATCTCGTCTGGCGGTAAACACCCTCTTCCACTCAGCCTTCTATTTCCGTCTCGCTGCTCACGATGTTAATATTTTTCTCATTTCCGTTAACTCGCACTGGAGTTGCGACTGCAGCTTACCCTTCGCAATCTGCGTTGCTAGATACATCGCAGCGCCCTTCTGCCTCTTTTTATTCGCTGGTTTCTTTCGTCTCCTTCGTATCCACATTCGCGTCTCTCAAGGAATGCGTTTGAAACTTTGGAAGCGAGGGCAAAGTGGGAACTGTTGAGACGTATCATACAAAATTTCCTGACTTCAACCTTACTTATTATTCTATGTAATATCGTCTTAGAGGATTATTGCATTGCATACTTTGGACGTTCTTGTATGAATATATGAATATAGTCTCTATGTGAATTAGGTAACATAAATCTGTGCTTTTTCGGAAAGATATCGATGATCTTGGAATTGTGGAATAAATTTGGAATTATCAAATTTAGCTTTGATAGGATATTTCAAAGTAGATATAATAATATTCTGCACTTAAATATGTGAATTGAATATTATTACAAGTTTCCTCAAGTTGTATGAAATGTGGACAGGTATTACCACTTCCTTCACGTCCTGTCACACTTTCCCTGGATGATTGACATTTTAATTTCAGTCTAAATTGAAAGCAGATTTTTCTGATAATGAATATGAGGCGAATTAAAAGAACGAGAATGAAATTAAAGTGTATCGACTGTAATTCCTTCGTACTTGTTCCTTTTGCAACACATTTTAATCGCTCCTGGAATGGTAGAGAAGCTACACAGTGCTTTTCGATAGGAAGAAATTGCAGTCCATCGCCAAGTGGGCTTTCCGTTTGACAAGTTAGCTGGTCCGGAGTGCCCTTTATCTATCTATCAGTGGCCAGGGAGTGTACGAATGTCAACAGGCCTAGCCCAGTGGAGGCAAACAGAGTTCAAGGCTTTGCCTTGCTTTGCCTTGTTCCAGCTCCTGAACTTCCAGCCGTGCTTGTTTGATTAGAAACCTGTTAACACCATTGTCTGACACCAGGACTGTCCTACCTGCCTCAATCGGTCTTGCTTTTAAAATTTAAATATTAAACCAGCCCCGTTTCTCTGTTGATATTTGACAACGATGCATAACTTACAGGTGCAGAGAACGGATTGACTTTAGTGATTAGCGGCAGCCTGGCAATACGCTTTCGAGAGACAGCTATTGAATCGACTGACTTTGATTCCATGATGGACAGCGCTGAATACCGGGGTAGAACCTCCATTATCTCTGTTTCTGTTATCTCAGTGGCCTATGGTGCTAACGCTGCAGGATTCGAATAGTGTAGCACCTCTTGCTTTATCGAAAAATGTGTTCCGACAGTTTGAGACATTCAGGTATTTGATTAACTATGTTAGATTCACACGTTACACGTGTGTTCTAAATGAAGAGGTACTGCTAGGAAAACTAATATAAAATCAAGTAATGAAAATTTTTCTGTACAGGACATATTGTTAATAATAACAGTCAATTCCATTGTTAATGGAACATTCAGAAAATTATTTAAGAAAAAGTTAGAATTACTGTGATATTCCAATAGTAAGGCTAATAAGTGTAATTTGTAAAAACTATTACCTGTAGGTAATTTGCTGTAGGTATTTCATCTTTGCTAATTTCCAAGCCTTTTAAATTCACAAATTCTTAAATATCAAAAGTTACTAAAAATTCTTGTAAGATTTTTTAGTAACCTTTGATATTTAAATAATGTATTGATATCCGCTTAGCATTAACTGAGCGTTGAGGATTTCGAGGATTAAGAATTCTGAACGTTTATAATTTGAGAATTTGTGAATTTAAAAGACTTTTTTAAAAGACACCAGCAAAGATGAAAAGAAATTTTATTTTCCCAATTTGTTTAGATTTTATATAGGAAGGACGGTGAAATGAGAAATAATTTCAGCATTATGCTACTTTATAATTCCTTTATAATTGTCTAATATTGACTGACTCTTAATAAGCGAACGTAGGACCGCAAAGGGATCGAGCGGTGTAGACACGTGCAAGCGTCTCTCGCATCGTATCCGCCCTCCAGTCGTAGGAGGCGGCCCGATTTAGTTTGCGTTTCCGGCGGACCTCGGCAACCAGAGTGTATTTTCCGTTTTGTGTTCTGTGTTTCCCTCTGTGCATCGTTCCACCACTTTATGGGTCTCCAGGTTTCGCCATCTAATTTGTCGAGTTTCTCGCAGCCAATCCACGGCGTTTTGCGTCACGAAACGGTGTGCAGGCTTTGCGATCATGTAAATTAATTGAGCACGCGAATTACTTTGGGGATAAAACGCGACTGTGCTTTGCTCAGCCCTCTTATAACTGATGCATTCGGATTCTGTAAATAAACCCTCGTATCATTAATATGAGTGGTATTCCCAGGTAGGCAAACAAATAATAAAATAAAGGGAATAAATAGATAAGGTCAAATACCAATGATAGAAATAATGGCTTTGTAGAACACAGGGGAAAATAAAATAATTGAATCTTCTTCATCAATCTTTTAATTTTCTTTCAATTTTTGTGGAAGATTTTTTACGATATTTATAACGTCTAAGAAAATATGTGCACAAAATGAAAGGTTCATATTACAATATATTGCAATATAAAATAGTACCTAGTGTAATTTAAGAAAAAAATATAAATAGATATAAAACTTGAAAATTGATATACACAGTGAAATATCAGGACATATTTTTCGATTGTGTTAAAGGTATAAAAATACGATAAAAGATTATTCCTTAAGTCCCATTTTATACATAAATGTTTAATTTTCTTCGTCAGGTAGACACTTGTCTTGTTTAGCCTGCCGATTGTTTATAAAATATTTGAAGTTGAAATTCGTAAAATTAAATAGTAATTCAAATAAACAGTCATTTCTAGGCATGGTCCTGGAAAACTAAATACATCCGTATTTTTTCAGTGGTATCCTTAAAAATGTGCAGTGCCATACGTAGATAGTAAACAAGGCGACCGTTAATTAAAATTTTTCAAAATTCCCTTTCCACGTTTCATGCCGCGCTTTATTTAGCTCTCGTAAAATGTTCTCGTGTTATATGCACTTGTGAATGCAGGTTAATTAGCATCACTCTTTAATATTCACCATAAGAAACGTTCCATGATGTCTCTGTGGCTCTATGCGTATCCCCGATGCTTGAATAATATCATTCCGATGCACCGAACATTTGGTTGAAATCATGCAAATTCGTTGGAGTCGCATATGCAAATATTATGTAGATTCCTACTAGGAATAAAACAGATCTCATTCCTGAATTATCGATTTATGCTTAATTCTATAAAAAGAATTTGAAAAATGTTACATCGAGATAGAAGAAACAGCATTTATTTAAACAACGAAATGGGGTGATGGTGGTTATAGCGGGCCACCCTCTATGTATACTGAAAGCTTATGCGTTTCGATAAACGACAGTAATGTCCACAATCTCGTAAAGTAATCGCACATTCTGTTTATGATCCATTGGAATACTGATAAATGGGAATGCCGAGCTTTCCGAAATTACATTGCCATGTAATCTCTGTCATACTTCATTCACGAAAAATGTCCTTTCGAAGGAAATGTAGAAAATGGAAATGTTTTTATTGATATCACGTTCCCGTTTTCCGAGTTTGTTTATCATTTCACTACCAATCTTAATATATAAAGCAGAAAGCTTCCATATGCTTGTGTGTTTGTCTGTCGCCTAAAAACTTTCGAACGATAAACTCTAAGATCACGAAATGTGCCTCAGCTATTAAGCCTGACAAATTCAAATGAATATGACCATTTTCACAAAAAAAATTAATTTTTTTTTTTATAAAATCAGAATCTAAATTAAGGGCGAAGACGAGTAATAAAGTTAGGAACTCATAAATCAATTCATCGAAAGAGACGGTTATAACTTAAAACCAGAAATATTGTACCTATTAGTTTAATCAGAATTTTCTGTAACGTCTAATTTATTAACAATTTCGATAAATATGGGCAAACAGTTGCAAAATGACTTATCGAGGGAAAGTTGAGCAACTATTCACAAGATGCAAGTAATTATAGGAATCTATCAGGATAAGGAGCTGCTTTTAAGATTAATAACAAAGAATCCAATTAAGGAATAAATACAAGGTAGCAGACGTAAGGCAATTTATATTTCAATATAAGTTTTTACAAAAATTCACGTCACATTTGAAACTCAATGTACTATTTTGGAAATTCAGAAACCTTCGTTCTCGATAATCCATACCTCCTGTCAATTTTCCTTAACGGTGTCGATAAAAATAATTGCTTTCGAACGCTTTTATAGTCCAGCGATGGCACGGTTTCCCTTTAATTACGTTAAATTGGTCGGTTGAAAATTTTTTAATCAAGTAGGTATTTTTGGTATGATAGCAAGCAGTTTCAGACTTTCTATTTATATCTCAAATTTCGGGTCTCTTAATAACAGCAGCGACACGAATTCGATTCTACTATGGCGGGCATCGATTCCAGGTCCAGAATGGAAAAATATTCTTATATTTTCTGTCCGCCATGATCCCGGTTGACGTTAGCATACGTTTGCATAATGATCCCACCGATGCTGCCACCTTTCTCTACGTGTCCTCGTTATACACGTATCGCGGGATGTCGCACGCACGTACTGAACGAGGTCGAGGGAATTTGCAACACCGAAAGTAATAAAACACGAGCAACGAGGGGAAAAACGGAGAGTGGGTGGGAGGCAGAGACACTGGGGAAAAAGGGGGATGGTGGGTTTGAAGTAATAAGCTCGTTCTCGTTCGATCTATTTATTCATTTTCACGCTCGCCTCGCTCGCGAAGACTATTATAATGAATAAGGTGGTGTAAAATTATTTTAAAAGTTATTCTACGCTCAGATTCTATTCACAATCGAGGACGATGAATATTTTTCGTGGAAACAGTACGACGGTGTTGGACGTCTTCGAAAGTGTGCACACCTTTTGAAAACTATATCGTGGACCTTGAGTCTGCGAGCGACACTCGACTTTGCCGAGCCTTTTCTCTCCACCGCAGGCAGCGTGCTTCATTTCCCGTGAATTAAAGATAGCTATCGAGCTGGAGCGCTGTGTTATCGAGGAGCATCCTCTCGAGTAGTTGATCAACTCTTTTTTAATAATACGGGATACACGCTTCGGGCATGAAATCGCGTCAGTTACGAAGAGGAGAGATACTCTGCTGTGGGTGCTTCAGCCTGTAGTGGGTAATTTGTTTCTCGTGCGCGCGTAAGCTGCTGTTCAAGGACTAATTGCTTGTTTATAACGCGATAATTTCGTTCAATATTATTAACAAGCAGTTACATTTTCCTTTATTGTGTATTCAATTGACTTCGCAAAAGTATACATTCACTGTTTGTTTGTTCTTTTCGTCCTCCTTTCCGCGTCACATTTGGTTTCTACACGTAACAGTAGTCAGAGTTGAGCAAATTTTATTTCGGGTAACGAATAACGATTTTATTAGTAGGTAACTTTTATTCGAATATTGCTCGAAGCAGAAATTATTCGAAAAAATGTATGCATTCGATAATTTATCCGAGTAACGCTCAACTCTGGCTGCAGTTCACTTTCTCCAATTGCAGCACAATGAATGAAACTATTGAAATTATATTTTTTAAACAATGACCCACTGTGTACATTATCACAGTCTTCATTAACAAAGCTGGGAAAGAATAATCGATTTTTAAATGCGTCACAGCTTAAGTGTCACGCATAATAGAAGTATAGTACACTTAGTATATTAATAAAACAGATTACGGCACCGGAAACTAATGTGCCTACAGTTTTGGGATGTAATTAGCTTCCTTCTGTATTGATCACATTTCCAATTGTGCAAAAGAACCTTTCAATAGTGGAGAATATAGCCAGAATACTTGTGAAGCGTTTAGCTAGTTTCCCCATGGAAGGAAACCCATCTTCATTTAATTTCCATCATTTTAGGGGTTGCTCACCCGAGCGCCTGGGTGGAACATCTGCTACTAACAGTATGTAATAAATACATCATCAGTATGTGCTCGACTTGAGTGATGGAGATATACCTCTCTCCTTGTATATTACTAGAAGGATACCTGTAACATTCAAATATTTATAAAATATTTGGATAATTTTAGGCATCATTTATACAGGATGAAAAATTAAATGAGTTACAAGCTAGTATTTCTGAAACTTAGGAAGACATGATATTTCGATTTTTTAGCAGTAGCATCATTTCATATTATTATTATTATTATTATTATTATTATTCGTATTTATTAGTCAGTAAATACACAAAGAAAAAACCAGTAATACATTAAAATAGATCGAAGTAAAAAGCATTTCTAGTGCAGGTTCAGAAATATTACCCAGTAACATATTTAATTCTCCACCCTCTGTGCCCATCGTTCGTTAGAACCACGTGATTCGTGAATTTCCCACTCGCGACTTTCTACCCTTATGCATTGTCTAGGATGATCGTGCGGAAAATATTTATTGGTCCGCGATACCACCGCCACCCGAGGCGGCGGGAAGTCTTCTTTGGTCGTTTTATTTACGATTTCCCCAGCTACGGCATGTTGAAAACCGATAAGGATTTATAGTTCGTTCTAGCTGGCCGCCCAACCCCCGCCAGCCTTTTATTTTCGCTTGAAAATTCACGCTATTTGGCACGTTGCAACCGAAGTCTCCTCGAAATTAGAATCTCTCTCCATCTTTCAAATATTATGGCTACTAAATACTTTAGTAGCCATAGACGATGTAATTATTGAAACTGTGAGATATATGGGGAGTAAAAAGAAACGATGAAGGATTAGAAAATAGTTGGATGAGGAGTGGAACGCGAAAGTGTCTTCCTTGCATTTGGAAACACGACAAAAATTGTACAAGGTACACAGCACAATTTTGTTCTGTTATTATAAATATAATAAACCTCTTGGTAGTGGTATTTTGACTCTTTTGTGGTACAGTGTGTGTTTTCGTTCATTTATTGTACTTTGTAACTATTGACGCATCTTTTTTACATTGCAAATATTTAACCAGTACATGTGACTGATTGAGGCGTTCATTCGTTTAAAAATATTTGTTGGAAACAGTTCGCGGATTTCAAATTCCCAGCGTTAATTTCTTTAACTGTGCAAATCGAGTTAATACGCCCCTTAAGAGAGATGTATACAGAACCAGGTCCGTATTAAGATACATTCCTATTTAAAATTTCATTTTTAGACTTTCTTAGCCCCCTGTAGGTTCGTAGGTCCTAGGCGCAGTGCCTACTGTGCATAAGATGGCTCTGTACAGAACACAGTTACAACTTGATAGTATTGTCAGCATGCTTGTGCTTCTGGCTATTTTTATGTTTCAATTCGAGTTTTATAAACTAGAAAACTCGAATTTCAAGTGCGCTTTCAGGAATGAAAGTATGAGCATGTATTCGTATATTTCTTGTTCGATAACTAACTAACTAGCCAACTAGGAACAATTAGAAATCATAGCTAATATAGTAGCAAGGTAAATTAGAAAACCAAGAAGAGAATTTTGGAAAATTCTGTGGCGGTAAGAAAATAAAATTTAAGTAGTAAGGTTAATTAGTATTGCATACAAAGAAAATATTTGGCTTCAATCAAAATCAGATTCAGATTAATAAATTGTATTACATGGAATAACTGTTAATTCTAATTGTAAGTAAAAGTTGTTGGAAAATTTATACGTATGCATATTTTTTTGAATTTCAGGCGATCAAATTCAAGGAAGCACATTTTGTTGTTCGATCGTTATTGAAATGCAATTTTGACTTCGATACTTATCGGCCTAACTGCATCCACTTTCTATCGTGCTCTGGAACGAATCAATTTTTTATCTACCGTTTGCTCACTGAATTCGATAGGCTGTTTTAATTGGTCCCAGAGGTATAATCGATCGGTGTTCAGCAGAATACTAATTACTGAAAAACAAGACGATAAGCCCCGGTTTTGCACGAAAGTGTAATTTGAAACGAGCGTTTATGTAATTACGTTCGTTGATAACAACGTTGCCAGTGAAGTGTTTTAATACACTTGGATTTTATCCTGTGTTTGTTAACAAAAATACGAACAGAATCGTTTATGTCTCTGATTGTGTAAGCGTTTGATTACCAATTCTTTCAAACAGTCCTACGAATTTATTTAATTTATGTAGACACGTTTGACGCAATCGATATGAACATTAGGCAGATCATAAATACGATGGATCATTAAATTGCCTGCTAATTACACATTTATTAATTTTGTATAAATATAATATTATGTATTAACAATCAAGTTTTACGTACTTGTTTCGTATTAGTGTATCTACAACTCTACTACTTAACACTCATTTAATTTGTTTCCTAATTGTGCTATGACAAAAAATTATAAGGATAAGAGTAAGATGGAGATCTGGATAAGTGAATAATTGAATTCTTTAGATCATCCATTTAAAAATCACAATTCAGTTTGAATTTCGAAGTACAGTGGTCAAAAGAAACTTTTGGATTAATATTTTCTACAAATAAGTATATTGAACTTTAATACTAGAATTTATTTCCCATGTTGCAAGGGACAAGTGTGTTAGTGTGACTGTTTTCAATTTCAATCAGAGAAATAGTTGTTCAATCGAGTGAAGAAAAGTGCATCCATTAATATCAAATTTAAGTACAGAATTAATGATGATGGTGTAAAGAAACTGTTTAAATTAAAATTCATATTTTTATACACGTATAGACACAATTTTAATACCATTAGTTGCCAATTCTGAGAAACCCTTCTACTCTACACGACATAGATTGTAAAATATAATTCCTGATTCTCAAATCGTAGCTCTTTTATTACTACTTACTCAAATTCTAAACTTTCCATCGAACACCATTACATATATATATTATACACGAGGACTCAGATTCCAAAATTTAAAATAAATCAAGTTCAAACAGTAATTTTCAGTTATTGCCTTCAAAGGGCTTTGCATTTTGAATATTCTAAAACCCCAAACAGTACGAACCGCCGTAACGAGTTCATACAAGTTCTCGCATGTGGTCAGAATTAACCCGGGTATTAATTATCGCCTTCCCGAATTAGCTGTTTCAGCGATTTCATTAATAGTAATGCATTCACTCTGCACGCATCGAGTCAAGTATCCGTTCCCATGAAATTATCCACTTGCTCGAAACTACGATTTTAATTAGGCCTTTAGTCTGAAACGATATTTCATTATACTGTTGGAGCATCGGTTAATTAACTCATTACGCATCGAGGTTATCCTGCACGCTTCCAGATGATGGCGATAATTTGAAAGACACAGCTTCCTCGTCTTCAAGTTGTCTCTCTAAATTAATGAGGCACAGGCATCATTTCTAAGTACTCTAACATACACGACAGCCCCGAGCATCATATTTCTGATACGCGAAATGCTTGGAGAACATTTTAGAAGGCGGTACGCTCTGTTAACACGAAACAACACCACTTTCTGGTGAAATTTTAGCCCACCTGCTTTTACCTGCTCGAGATTACATTTAATTACGCGGGAGCTTTTGTGCTTACGAGAGATTTCAGGGGGAGTCGTGGGAATAGCTATAATGCACGCATAATTCTAGAGAAGAGCGGATTATTTTACCGATCTAATAGAAATTTAAGGAAGCTCTGATTCTCACCGTTGTTCGCAGCTCATTATCCACCGGCGTTATATGCATACTAGCCTTCGATTTTTTCGTTTTACGGTTCCCCACATTCCTTCGTTTTCTCTGCACCGAAGAGAATCACATTTCAGGGCAAAACATCATTTATTATAAAGCGGAATTTTATTTTCCTTCGTTAGGGTATCCATTAAACATGTCTAATGGAGAATCAAATCTGAAACTCGTTTTTTAGCTACCGTGTCGTGGATCTCTGCTAAATGAATCATGACAAACACGATGCACTGGACTGAATTCTTTTTATAAATATAGTGGAAGTAACCGAAAATGATTACCCATGAACACATTATAAATAAGGTAAAAAAATATCCATTTCCTGAATATCATATCAATAAAGTGAATACATTGGTCGACATGTTTTCGTCGAATATTTATACCCCGCCAAGTATTGGAAAACTGGATGTACAAATACAGGCGGATGGATGAACATTCATCACTGACCATTGCTAATATTTACCGCGTTGCATAAATAAAGGGGAATAAAGTAGCGATGAATAATTCACCTATGCTAAATCCCTTCTATTTTCAGCTGGTCATATTTGCAGTACGCTGCTTTATGCTTCTCGCGCGTTAAGCCTTTCTAATCTCAAAAAGGGGCACGACTTTCAGGCCAAGGGAAAGTATAAAACTCACCTATCCATTTGACAAATTAAACAGAAAAGAAGAAACAGTCAGTTTCTGTGCAACAAACGAAATGCACGTCCACGATCAGCAGTTTTGCTAAAATTGTGCGTGCAGTTAGTTCATACCATGTATAGCAAAATGTTAAATGAACAGGGCGCATTATACAAAATTTTGCAAGTAAATAAATAAAATCACGGTTCGATGCTTACGCACGAGTGCATATTTATATCGAGGATGCACAAAAAACGGAACTTCGAACACCATTTCTTGCCCACTTCTTCAACATTGCACCGAAATACGTTTGACACATTATTATATAGAGCGGAGCAAAGAAAAAGGAAAAGTCACGATTGAAGTAACTGAAGAAGTTTCTAAAAACGAAGAAAATTGGTTTCTATTCTTTAAATATTTTTTTTGTAATCACCTAATGAATTTTTATCCGTTCAACTCGGCTTCCCCAAGATTAAATTCTGTGTGCGCCACTGATTATACACGCTCTGCACTAACTATATGGAAAATTGGAAGCAACTCGGTTAGCCAAAGCTCGCGGACTCGCCTTGTTAGTAACAAAGACTAATACACGCCCAGCCATCGTGTCCAATCGTGTAGTTTCAATTGCATAAAATCCCCATCAATATTCACAGGCGATATTCCACGAAGGAAGTTGGATGCAGCGAGAAAAGTTACGACCAATTCTCCTTCGCAATCCACTTGCCCCGCGAAATCAGTTTCCAAAGTTTAGTGGAGGAAAGGCGTCCAGGGAACTGCATGGAAACAGCGTTACCGGAGTGCCGCGAATTTTTTCCTCCGAGGGAAATTCATTTCGTCTGCACGCTCGGGGTACCAGCAGGCCAACCGGGGTAAAAACAGTTCCGTTTGACGAGTTCTCGAAAGTGAACGAATTGGGGGGGGGGGATCGATAGCCGTCGCGAGCCCTCGCTGCGACGGGGCAGGGAGAGAAAAAAAAATTTCCGACGGATCCGTCGCGTCCGCGACGGGAAATCGAGTCGCACGACGCGCCGCGCGTAGAAACCGATCGCTTTCCGATATTTCACCAACGAGGCCGCGCGACAGCGCGGGCCCACAATTTTTCATTGATCGCGAGTCATTTACGCTTGAGAAGCTGCACAGAGTACCTACGTTAGGCGTAATCGATGCTACGAGGTACTGGCTGATCGTTGATTAATGCGTCGTCTTTTTCAGCCAGCCCAAAATGTTGCAGCCGACGTTGCAACTTCGAAACACATCTCGCTTGTTGCTTTTTGCTTCCCTTTTTGGCCATTAGTTTAATATGCTCGTCATGCCTATCTTTTGACGTAAGAAGTAACGTACGGAGGCAAGAAGTACGTTGGTGCACACGGGGACCATTATTTTTCTGTATATTTATGTGAATATTTGTGGGGGCAGTTTATCATTCCTATTTTCGATATTACACAGTTTAGAAATCGCAGGCATATCATGTGATGGTTATTATATATTGTATGTATTATAAAGTGTATATTCGTAAGTTTGTTTGATAAAGAGTAATAATGATACTTCCATATTATATTCCATTTCCCCGTCTGATGTAAATTGTACCGAGTATTGAATAACGTGTGAACATAAGTCTAGTGGTGTTTAATATATAAAAGTGAGGGAAAATTGATTTTGAATTTAGTCGAATACTTGTTTCAAATAGGCCTTGATTTCTTAATGATGAAGGAAGCTTAAATTACGTAATATCAAGTAATCATTGAATTCATTGTGACAAGTCAAGACAAAAGTAAAATTGAATAGTGTAAAATTCTTTGATTGCTATTTAGATTGCACTGTAATTAAACAGTGCTGATGTACCTAATTCCAATCAGCTAAAAAGTAGCAGTGCGTTTCAAATTGATCTAAATCAGAATTAAACTGAATCTGGTTTGGACAAAGTATTCCGGCTCTATTTTAGTAGTTGTTTTAATGTCTTGCTGCCTCTTGTGTCTGGCGATATTTTTTCTCCCCTCCGTTCAGTGACTACGGACAGACTTTAATGTCATAGAGAAAGGTCAACGATAGGTCTCAATCGATCCGTTGTATTTGCAGAGTAGGATGCGAATGGATGTGATCGTGTTGACGTTGAAGGAATACGGAAGATGGATGCCCGAGGTTTGCTTGGTTTCGTAGATTGATTATGATGGAATTAGTTGTGAAATATCAGATTTCATTCAACCAGTTTTAACTCTGATTTTATGTATTTCCTACGCGTTTATTTATCACAATTTTGGGGGGATATTTAGGCCACCCTTGGATATAACTGGAGTGAACTTACTTACTTTTAATTTAACTTGGTAGTTGAAGGAAAGTTCACAGTGACGTCCAATTACAAGAATTTAAAAAGGACGTTCCTCCTTTCGCCTCTATTTTTAAGAGAAACTTTGTGGTTTAGCTTTGTTTCTGTATTACGGTACCAGGAAAAGTAAGAATCTTTAAAAATTCACAATTTCTGAAGAGTCAGGTTTTTGCACGAACTCGAGTGAGTTGGGGTTCAAAAAATTAACCAATAGCTTGTTTTGAAGAGTTATGTAATTTAAATTATTTCTAAATCGATTATTATCACAGCTATTTAACATTTTATCATTAACCAAAGCCAGCTGCTTCGTACATTGCTTTCGCTGTATATCGTTAAATTTATTGCAGTAATTTTATATTAAATTCTAAAGAACGGATAATAAATATTCTCTCCTTAGTACGGTAAATAATGATCATTTGTACTCGTACAGGAGGATGAAACACTTTATTAACTCATTTTATAGAAGTTAAAATCATCTATACTTAGTGGATATAAACAATGATTTATAAGAAACCAAAATTCAGCAGAACCCAATTTTGCATTTGGGTATTATTGCTTAATATACTCTTAGATCCAGCTTACATGAGATAATTTTGTAGCTCAGGTCTGATATTTCAAGCACATTCACTTGACACAGACAACGCTAATTTAAAAATATATAAACTGTGTACATATATTCTGGACTATCAGTTGATAGCCACAAATGAATCTCGTGTAAAAAGGCTTTAATAAAATATAAGCTATAATATCATAATGCAATTATTAGTTTCTTGTCTCTACTAAAGGAACGCCACTAGATTTTTGTACACGCAATTTATAATATAATTAACACTGATTTTTTTTAAACAAAGAAATTTACTTCAAAAAACGTTGATTGCAAAATGTGAGTATAATAATCATTTGCTTAAGAAAATCAGTGTTCATCCCTTAATGGAAATGATTGTATGCTTTAAATTAGAGAAACAAGTGTCGACTATGGATAGTCAACAAAGGGGATAAATTTGAAAATCGACGACGAGAGCGAATTTCAATGCTCTATCGATTCCCCCGACGACACGACCGAGACAACGGATTGATTAACACGGAATGACAGTTTCGTGTCAAAATGTATGGAGCCACGAGCAAAATAAATCAATGCTCTAGTAAGTGGAACGGTATATCTCTCCGTTCCACTCTGCTTGACAAAGCTTTTTGTCATAAAACACCGAACGACTCGACGATGATAAATTACAGCCCCGAAATACTCTTGAAACTTGAGAACGTGTCTCGCACGACCCCCCTCGCCATACTTAATCGTCGAGGAATTAATTACTAGGGATGGGAGTTAAATCGAACAATCTACTTTGTGCTGAGCCATTCAAAAATTCAATGCATACCCTCGTAAAGGGCTGAGATTATTGTACCGTGAGCGTAGTTTGCGAAGTATTGTTTAAACCTCACATTCACGTTAAAGTGGACTATTAATTTCGGCAGTGAACCATAGATTAGATGAATGTTGAAAATTAAATGAGCATTAAAACTGAAGATTTAGGAATTGATAAAATATGGGCAAAATAAAATATTTAGATATGTAAAATGTTACACTTCTTCTGACTTAAGTTCTCATAGTTGCTATTTACACATCATTTTTTTTAAAAGATTGATTTTTCGTTGGTGTGCTGAGAATTCACCAATACATTCGGTTTGTGTCTTTTATTAGGTATCATTGGCCATTGATCACGATGTTGTAATTAGCTAGCTGATTAATTAGAAAAATGGGAGGAATGTGGTGAAGATGACGTTCAAGTGATAACTGTCCTTGGTTAATATCACTAACATGCTCCATTTTTTTTATTGTATTTTTGGGGAAAATACCCCTCTGATCGACTATTAATCTTCTTCTACGTCTTCTACCGCAGTAACTCACCCTAGGCTGCAGCAGCAATAATATTTCATCTTTTGTCTTACCCCAGAGAAAAATTCCCCCATTTCTATCATATCATTTTCCAAAATTGGCACATGCTTGTACTTTCTAAAAATCAATTAATAATCTTGTGTTGATAATTTTTCGAGATACCGAAGAAAATTCAACGCAATGCCTCTGCTGTTTAATTAAATACTCCACGTGCTTGATCCATCGACTAATGTCTAATTAATTTGGGATAAATTGATTTGAAGGGCACAAGAACAAAGCAAACACGAATAAATAGAAATGAAAACATTTGTAAACACTCTGCGTCCTCAGGTGTCGTCTCGAATCAAAAATAGAGCACATTCCACAGAAATTATGCGAACAAAAAAAATACGATTACGGGTGGCTACGCTGGAAGCATTCTAAGTGGCAATGAATTTCGTTAGAAACGCCTTGAAAACCACTTTTTTATTCCACCTTCCCTCGATTCGTTCCATTTCCCTCGCGCTTCATCGCGGAACGCCTCGTGTCCATTTTTTTTTAGCCAACCCTCATGGCCGCCTTTACTTTCCACGTATGAAAAATGCAAAGTGGAATCTCCTGTTTCGTGGCTTGCCGCGTTCACCGTCAGAATACTGATCAATTCCAGCTTTATTCCCCTCTCCCGACCGGAAGGGAGACGTGCGTGCGCGCGCGATGCGTCTTCCGCTACAGGTTGCCTCTAAAAATGCTGAACGACACGGCGTTTCTCTGACGTGCATCACGCTGCAGAAATCACGAGAAGCCTCTGTAATATCGGCAGAGGAACGTGTCGAAAACGAGAAGGAGAAAATAGAGAAAAAGGAAAGTCGAAGGTGGGGTGGTTTGACGCCGGTAGTTCCTCTTCTTGTACAGACCCCGGTACCTCGGTGATTCCAATCTCGTGGAATCTGTTTCTCGTCATTTTTGTTTGGCTGAGTTTACGATAGGGACGTGGGATTATTGTAGTATCTCCGAGATTAAAGATTTGCGCGCTCCGTTCCTGAATTTATTCATTTGCAGGCGAAACTGGTAAAAATATGTTATTCATGAATTGTTGGGAAGCAATACAGAATGCACGAAGCTCTAAACAATCTAAACGGTGATTAAAATTGTAGGGTCCCTAGACAATTTTCCATTTCACAAAATTGATTTTTCAATTTGAAGAAAATATCGTTCACATAGGCCAAACTTTCTAGATTAAAATAAAAAAGAATGGAGTTCATACAGTAAATAGTTTCTGAAATAAAAATTCGCAAGTACTGCCCGGTTTCACGAAAATGGGTGACTATTGCAAACTTTGATGGCCTATAGTTTTTTAACAAATTCGAAACCAACAAATTTATGACTTAAAGCACCTTTAATTTTACAACAAAATCCGTGATATCGAGAGCAAAAAGTGATGCATTTCGCGTGGAATGATTTTAATTCTTTAGTAATGTGCCTAACTGTCGCTATTTATCAGAATTTGTTCCGTTGTCACGAAATACGAATTTCGCTTTATTACTTTGAGAAGAATAGAGTAATGGTTTTATCTTCATGCTAATTGGGCGAAAGTTTGTGGTACATCGTAAACGGTCTGGCCAACTGTGCACTCAACCACTCTTTCTTATCTGCTCGAGACTTAACCCTGTGCAGAGTCATTGTATTACTTAATTTCACGATAAAGGACTTTTACTTGAAACTCAACTTCCTTTTTGAATTATAAGCCCTTTCGTCGTGCAACTGAGTTTTGCAGTCATAGTAAGGATGGTAGAGTGATTAGTATTCATATTATTTTCTTCTTGGAGATGATATCGAAGCTCTAAGAATTTTCTACGCGAACCTACAATACTTACTAAAGGAGGAAAAGTGTTCACACTAACTCAAGCTAAGTAGCATAAGTCTCGACAGTCCCTCAGATTCCAAACTCAGAGGTAGGCCTACATATTAACAGTTTTCAATAAAGATAATTTCAGCTCTAAGTTACCAGACGCGCATAAACAACGCCGGTGCAAATCTCGAACTAGAAATCAATAAATAATTTCAAATCTAACGACTATAGAAAACCAATGATTCAAACACTACATAGCAACCCCCGCACCTAAGTGTATTTTCACACAAGAAACGTTTGCGTCTTACAACTGCTGTTTCACACACATTCAAACGTCCTCCACTTTTCCCCAGCCCTCTTAAACCAACACCAGCTCCGCCAAACGACTGTACCTAAACTACAAATCGCGCGCCACACAAGTGCCCCGCGTGAAAAGACCCTAACAGAAGTCTCGTCGCCCACCACAGCCGCCAAGAAAAAGAATCAGCCAGTTATTCAACAACCATCGATTCCCCTCGACATTCATTCATCCCATTCACGTGGCACAGAATAGAAGAAACATTGTGTCCTATCGGAGCGAGTCAAATGAAGACTACATCCTGCGCTCGAGGGTAGGGGAAGCCGATGTCGTTCGGACGGCACAGTAGCTAAAGTTTGCCGGTTCGGGGCTTCCTGTCGGCACAAATGTCAGGTGACCACGCTGTGAGCCGTACCCGCGCGTCCTTTCTCTCAAAGAGGCACACTCGAGCGAGAGTAGGACGAGAAGCCGTCTTTTCCTCGCAGCTTTCAAGTCCGAGGGTAGGTTCGACGAGGGACGGAGAAGGGGGGCGAAACGACGGAGGAAGAGGGTACAGCAAAGAGTAAGAGGCCGAATGGCGCTCGTGTGGATGCTGGGCTCTTCCCTGCGGCCCGATATCGACCCAGCCACCACCGACCAATACTGAAGAAAAGCTAAGGTCGCGGTTACGACCGTGCAGAAACGAGAGGACATTGAGGACCAGGCTCGTAACTCGCCCGTTCCCTTCGTTTCGTCGCGATCGTGAAACGAGGGGCCACCGGCTCAGCCAATCTTCCCGTTTGCTCCTCGCTTCGAGCCTCGCCATCCAACCACGACATGAATTCTCGTGCTTCCCGCCCGAAATGGGCTTAGTAAAGACCACGGTTCAGTGAATGGAGGATATTATTCACGGAGGGGATAAATTTGGTTAGTAACGAGGATTCAGGTGAGGTATTAAGAAAATGGAATGTCGAATGCGAGATCGGGGATGCGAAGGTTTCAATAGGCTTGGGACTCGTGTTCAGAGCGTGGGGTATAAGTAGTTTGAGGGGAAAGTTTAGAGGCTTGAAGTTCAAGTTCATGGGCTAGGAATTCAGTGAACTCTGGGTTTAGCAAGTAGTCTGTCGTTAGCTGACTCTTCTAGATTTTTAGGATTGTTATCTTACAGAAAGGTAATTGCCGTTCTATGACACTGGTGGAGTCTTTTGAAACGCATGTAATTTAGAGACGCTAAGGGAATTCTAGAAAGAGAAATGGCTATCGCACACTTTTCTCCAATTTAAAGATTGTATCGCTAGGTGGCTGCATCAACTTAGACGTGCATGTTTCGTTGAATACAAAGAAAACTGGTCAGAATGTTTTAACAATCGGAAAGCTGAAAGCGCAGTGTGAGGATATCTTCTTACATAAACCCAATTTCCATCAAATAATTGAATTTCTCAGAAACGGAAAGAAAAAAGTGATAAGAAACATATTCTCTGCTGTAAGACTAAGGAAACTCGTTTTGCAAGCTTATTCTCAGTTTCCTCCTCACCCATGTCGCGAGCTCCACGTTGCACGCTAAATAAGTGACTAGCAATCACTCGATTATCCTAAATTCCCGGAAAGTTGGCTTATCCCCGACACCGTTTGTCAGATCCAAACACGCTTTGCTCTCGGCTGGTTACGTAGGCGTCTCAAGGGGCGTCGTGAATTTTAACCAACGAACCTTTTAAAGTTTGGCACACCCCCGTTAAAGAGGGACTCCTTTAGCTGTGCTCGAGGACACTGAAAGCCTCGAACGGAACGTTGAAACCGGAAAGTCGTCTCAATTATGTGGGAAATACGAGGACGACTGATCGCGAACAAGTAATGCCTTTCTTCCGTGATCTTATTGCCCCAGCGGGCCAATCTGTAATCTCATTCCCGAGCCCGTGATCGATACTGTTTTCCTTTCGCCGCAGCCAGAGAAATCGAAAGGGGCTACCTATAGTGTCGCGCGAATAGTTTTATCCCTTTGCTCAGTGTTCAGACGTTTATATTCCTCTTTGCTAAACTGCTGAGCGAAGTCGGTGTGAATTTTCATGCTCTATATTTCATATACGTCTGGCGGTGAGTTTGTAATGAGCTTGAAATAGGATTGAAGGTAAAGCGGTGCTAAAGCAGAATTAGTAGGAAATGGTTTATTTTTTAGTGAGTTCTGTGTACTTATTTAAAAGACCAGAAATTTTGGAGCGAGATAGAAATAATTTTAACAAGCTTAAATCTTTGATCGACGTAGTCCCTTTCGATTAATATTTTGTTCCGATTATGGAATCTTTTACAAATTCTGATCGATTTTTTGGTTGACCGAATTTTTTATTTTTGGATGGAATTTAAATTGAGGAAGAGTAAGAACTTATAATGGCTGCACTTCTTCTTGATTGCTCAAAATACAGTGCAAAATGGAAAAAGATCGGAGGTGTAGTTTGCTTTCCGTGATAAAGTGAAAGTTAAGGTGGCCGCCCTAACTTATGGAGGGTAGTGTACTTCCGGCATCGGGGATGGTTGGGATGAAAGATGGGCTCGAAAAAGCATTCGAGACAGGATGATTATGGGAAGAACTCTTACTCACGCCCACTGACCACGCGACTGTTTTCGCTTTCTTCCCCGTTGCCCATTGGCCCGCTCGTTTTAGTCCACAGGAAGCCTGATTCCTACGCATTTATTCTTTCGCATACGTACATGCTGCTACTCCCATAAAAAATATATTTCCTTCCTTGGTAGAATATATTGTATCTGTCGAGGAATTTCATTTACTTTTTCTTTCGCGCGTGGTTTTTTGACAAGGCATTCGTTTGATTATATTTAATTATTCTGTCCTCGGGCCACAATTATATAGGGGGGTTGTGAATTATGCAACCTGCCAGGGTTGAGGTCTATTATATGTATAATATTTTTGTATAGACTACAGCCTATTCTGTCTGCACTCACTATTCACTTATCTGGTTTAGACGTATCGTCTTGTTCACGTAAGTAGTAGGAATATCAAAGAATCGACGAGAATCAGTAACACACATAAAGGTAGAATACAAAAACATCAAAAAGAAAAGAAATAAAGTTATTCTTAATTATCTATTACCTGTATTATCTGTATGTTGTTTCTCGCTCTCCTTCGACACAATTTTGCAAGTTCCACGACACTACGAACGTAAAAATAAATACAGTTCTATCATTTATTAAACCCGATTTCAATATATTTCAAAAACTTTACAATTCCAACTTCACAATCAAAGTGAGACCTTCTCGTCAAAATTACAATCCATACAAATTCCTAAACAACCTTCAGATTTTTTCACGGTGCACCAAAGTTTCCTACATACAGTAATTCGTCGTTAGTGTCACGTTTTTACCATGCGTTATAATCACGCTCACTATCCCCACCATTTCTTGGAATCCTTCGGTCGAGAGTGAGAGAACGAAAGAGACGACGGCAACTTCGTGTCAACTGTTTCGTTCCCTCTCGCTCAGCTCTGGGGTTTTCTCACTCGCGGCATCGGCCGCACGGAATAGTCTTAGAGCATATACTACTCTAAGGAAATAGTGTCCGCATCGCGTTAGTGTCCCGCCACCAGCCCCGATCGTCGTGATTATAACGAGGCATTACTGTATTTCTAATTCTACCCCTATGATTCACCATTCGTTCTCGAATGGTCAGCTTGAAATCTCCGATTTCTTAATGTATACAAAGGGTGTTATTGTTCGCTGTGATTTAAAATCCTCGTGGGCCCAAGGAGGTCCTCGAGAAATATATACACGAGGGTGGAAAAGGCGATATTCTGATATCCCGTGGAAAGCCTGTTTCCACCCTCGTTTCGATGTAAACGAAACAGGCGGCTCCTATTCGTCGAATCGATCCCTCCACCCCAAGCCTCTTCGAGGAAGGCAACAATCCGATGCCATAAAGATTTTTCACCGGCAGCCTCGTTTGTTTCACGGTCACCTGGACTTTGCTCCGAGGAAGTTGACAAATTCGATGCTCTCCCTAGCCATGGGGACCACGAAAACGGGGAACTCGATGAGTTCGGTCATTTGTTATCGCAGATCCTCGCTGAACGAGGATCCGGATCGCGTGGACAAACGATGTGAACGAAGTCTGTAGAAATTTGTACGTTTAAAAAATAACTGACGTGGCTGTCTTCTTATAGACAAATTTGAGTAAATGATGAAGTAAAAAATTTTAAGCTTGTAGATAGTGAATATTCATAGAATGAATCTTTTCTTCCCGCGAATATATTTATTATATACGAGTTGGGTGCAACTGTATTGATTTTTTAATAGAATGGTATATTTTTAACATCAATTTGATTGTCTCTGTTATTCTGTGTACGGAAATGTATAGGTATGGACATCAAAAAGTTAACACTTCACAAAATATTTCATTTTCTTTATCTGAAAATTGTTGTGTTGCGGCAAGTGTTTAAATGTAATCTCCTATGTAAGATCTAATAATGTCCACTTGTGTTATATTTACATATCAAGTAGATGTCTGTATTATTGAAACTACTTTGGTCTGACCATCACAGCTTATACCACTTACACTAAAGACACTATGTATTCTGACTAGTTTTGTTCACGCACATTACGCAGAAAATGGAACTGGTAGTTTATACAGAAGTGTTCACACATTCCTACTATGACGTCAGTAAACAAATGGCACATGTCAACATGTTACAACAATATTTGAACTTCCCTCAGTTGCATCAGACGTGTTACAGTTCCCCCCTAACAATTCCAATATTTGGCTAAGGAAACTTTCGAGGCAAAAACACCATAACAATGTAAATGCCTACAGTTCTTGCGTTGTATTGTAACGCGAAATGTTAACAGAAAACAATGTACTTAAATGGCGCACGTAAGTCGCCCACCTAAAGTACAAATTTAAACAAATCCGTATTTAATTACCAACCCCGGGACACCGTACTCCGTCAAAGAAATGAAGAAATTCCCCCGAGAAACAGGCTTGCATTGGTCGGAGAAAAGGATCTCAGTCACCATCGAAAATTTCCCAATTCACGTCACGAACAACGAGAATGTTCCCGCGACTTCTCCTCGCGGAGGCAAATTGCAAGGGGGACTTGAAAGGATAATCGAAGAACTGCTGGCCGAAAAGCGAATCGCGCGCTCAGCCCCTCGAGGCAGCGAAGGAATCGCGAGTAAACTTTTGTTCGACTTCCAGTCGCGTTTCCCGCTGTTCCTTCCCGAGCTGCTCCTTCTCCGCGGATGGCTTATGAAAAGTAGAGCTCGTCGCGCGGCACCAAGTAACCCCCGAGTCGAGGATCGCGGAAGGGCGAGGGAAGGGACCGGTTAGACGACGCCAGCCTAGTGACCATTGTCACGAAACTCTTCGTGTTTGTGTTCCAGAGCATGGCCTCCTGACTCTCTCCCCCTCCCGCTTCCTCTTTTTCCGCAATCCGTCGACCCTGTCCAGCTCCAGGCTCCCTATTCGATGGTGTTCATATTCCTGCCAGGGTGACCTCCCCCTGTCATTTATACGAAACGAAGCTTGCTGGTCGATGCTGGGAAGCGAGGCACGTGGTTGGTCTACGCAAGCGTGAAACCGGGTCCCTTACAGGGTGAAAAGGGTGCACGATCATAATTAATACGGCGAAGCACGCGTGGTGGCCGTGGATTGTGTAAAAAATGGGGTTGACTTTCTGACGGAGACTGTGGAAAATTATTTCCCTGATTTTCAAGGTGTTTGGTTGATGAGGGTATAGAAAGGGGTTGGCAAGTGTAATTACTATAAGGATATTGTTTTCTTAATTCAGTCACGCTCTAAATAAAGAGTTTTCCTTACTTTTTCTTATCCTGCTGTCTAGAGTTAGTTTATAAATTATGGATATTGGGTTCAGAGCGATTCTATTCTTTTTTAAGATAATTCAACTTACCAATTAAGGACAAGTATTTTTTGTATTGTTAGGGGCAGGTTGAATTGTATAAAGAACAGCGTAATTGTATGAATTTCCGGTTGTACTTATTCTGACAATACTTCTGTGGACGGTGGGTTTATATTAGAACGTGCTTGACGTGATTTGTCGCCCCACGGAATTATTAGAAAGCTATTTTAAACGGGCACAACCTCGTTATATTGAATTTGAGCGTCACGATTTCAGCGGGGCAGTTTAAAATAATCCAACGTGAAATCAGAAAAGTGCAACATGCCGAAGGAATGGGGATTAACGTTTCAAACAAAGTGAGGGAATGAAGTGCTCGAGAATTCAAATTCCCGCCACTCGAGATTGTATAATGAAACACTGCATCCGTAACGGTAACATGGACATAAATATTAATACCGTAATTGTATCGATGCCTCGAGTAAAACCAGAAGTTCAATTCTGCGTTTCAAGTTCTTAAGCAATTAACATTTAAGAAAAAAGGATGATAAAGTCTTTGTTGATTTTCTGGGTAGCCATAGTGAATGATAGAGCTGGAAGTAAAGCATTCGCATTCGATTTATGGTTTCACTGAATCCTTTAACGATAAGGGGCACTGTTAATGAGAACGAACTTATCCCCAGGTTCGTCGATAAATGAAGGTAATTAGGGTTTAAGTTTCCACAGAATGGTTGAATGTTATTTTCGAGGGGGCGAATTTCTGCTTAGCTTCTTCCTTAATGGAACTGTCAGTGGTTTGAGAAAGTAAAGCTTTCGTCAAATCTCAGAAGACTAAAGGCCTTTGAGAAGTGCCCTTTCATCTTACGAGGATTCTTCAGCATTCCTAGCGTGCTTTAACTCGCAAAATACTTCCTTAGTTAATAACAATGTTTATCCTTTCTAGCCAACCATTTTTTGTAATTAATTAAACAGCTCTGTTCGATATTATCTTGCACACAATAAAGTACTCTTCGTACTAAGATTTTAAATAAACAAACACTGGATAAGAAGTGATTTTAAATCAAACGAAAAATGGGTTATCCAAATACCAGCATGGTCCATCACCCAATATCGTTGTTGTAGAATTCTACAGCATAAGAACACTTTTTCAAGTTAATGATATTTCCTCTGGTTGGTTGATGAAAGAAACTGTAAATTTCTTTCATACAACGTTGGCTAAATGAAATAGCAGTGTTTTCCAAATGGCTATGTATAACCATTTGCCACTTTTCTGGTAAAATTTGAATCCCTCGACTCAAAGTCTTCAAGAAAGACTCATGTTTTGGGGCTATAAAGTCTTGAATCCAATATTGAACCTCTCCCACATTGGTGAAGCGCATACCGGATAGTTTACGTTGTATGGACCTAAACGAGTGGTAATCGGGAGGAGCGATGTCTGGACTACAGGCTGGGTGAGGTAGGACTTTCCACTTGAATCGAAATAGTGTTTTCAGTATTACGATGGTAATATGTGGCCTCGCATTGTCATGGAGTAGAAGAACTTTCTGGAGATTGCTAGTTACCTGAGGCCTTTAAGAAGGGATTGCACCTTCTTGGATCGAAAAATAGGTAATTCTTTGTGAATTTTTTGTACCGCAACGGCGTGACAAATTATTTTGAGGATCGGCAGGCTGTTTTATTGCATCTCGACCTATTGTTCTGAATTTTTGTGTGACAGTGAATGAAAAAGCATGGCAGATACAGAGTGCTGAGTGAGAACGCGGAAAAAAATCGGGTGATCCTGGCGTTGACGGAAAATACTGTAAGGGTTATCCGAAACACAAAAAGGAGAAGAGATTCTTAATCTATATGAATGTGGCTATCTGTGGTAGTACAATTATTGCCGTATCTGTTATCGTTCCTTTTTTATTTAAAGAAGTTTTCCTGATTTTGGAGCAAAACCTTTTGCAGACTCAAATCAGGACGCTTCATCTTCTTCAAAAGGCTGCCATTTTAACATTCTTTTATTTCTCTTAATGCATCTACTAACACAGACAGCCACACTCGTATAGATTAAGAATCTCTTTTCCTTTTTGTGTTTTAGATAACTCTTATAATACTTTCCATCAACGCCAGCACCACCCGATTATTTTTCAAATCTCTCTCGGTATCTGCCATGTTCTTTTTTTACTGTCACACAAAAATTCAGAGCAATAGTTCAAAATACAGTAAAAAAGCCTGCCAAACTTCGAATTAATTTGTCGAACTGTTTTTGTGCAAAAATTCACAAATAATTACCTATTTTTAGGCACAACAAGGCGCAATCCTCCCTTAAACGCATCAGCTGTTTAATTTCGCCCGGTTTCAAAAGTTCACAATGGCAAACTCCCTTCTGGTTCCACTAAATGCAAAGCAGAACTTTATGTCCTTGGATATTCAATCTCTATTAACGATCATCATTTTTAACTCGGGATAGACAACATTGACAGTACAACAAGTAGGTGTAGCAGAAAAAAGGTCCGTATACCTAACATCACAATGGGTGAACGAACACTGTTCTTTCCAATAGCGCTATGGATTTTACAAATCCCAATTAATTCGAATCCGATAAAATCTCGGTTTATGGAAGTTCCAAATGCCCCCAGAAATTAAATCCAACCTAAGTCAGCCCAGGATTAACAGTCGCCGTTATAAACAGGGGTAGAAAGGAACCACTTCAAGTCTAAATTCTCGCTAATCTCAATCAGATTAAATGCCAGCCCCTTGCCAATGAATAGCTCGTTAATTTGTTTAATTTTCCCACAATCGTGCAATGTGTTTTCGTCATTACTCTTCGATTGGCTTTACAATGACCCTCTTCACACGAAAACATCTGTAACTCACAATTGCTATTTCAGTCACATTGCTGCTTCAAGAGAAACAAGAAAAAATAGAAATCGTGTAAAAACATTCAAAGTACATGCCCCATGAATACCAATTCCCCATCGTAATTGTAATGGCGTAATAAAAACATATTATTATTAATATCAGAACGGTTACTGCAAATTAATGGCCCGTTCGAGAATGCTGTCGCAAGGAATATCCACAGAGTGCTGATTGAGAGGAATAAGGAGAAAAACGAGGGTATCAAAGGTTGGTCGCGACGCCTGCTCCCAGTCACTGGAGCGACGTTACCTCGGGAATCCATGCTAGAGGAAATTTGTCTAACCGTGCAACCGAGCCCGCGAACGTTTCTCTAGGCATGAGAGACGAGAAGACGTCTCTCCGCCACGGTAGTTCTGTGTAGAGATTCCTGAGCAAGAAACACAGCGGCTGTGCAGACGCCCGTGAGAAATGACGCTCTGAGAATTTACAAGGTTCCAGGGTGCACGGAATACAGATGGTTACTAATTGGCTAGAATGGAGTCTGTAATGCACCAACTCCTGCCATCCAGACGAATATTCCCCTTCGAAGGAAATATCCCTCGAAACTTGAACTGCGTTATCTCACGGTTTTATCGCGGAATCACGTGAAGCGGTACAATTTTCTCAAGTTTTTGCCCCCGTTGTATCACCCCAATCCTAGATGACTGAACCTTCAGAGTTAAACACCCTCTGCAGAGCAGCCAATTTACAGACGGTAGACAATTTATCTGCTTCTTATAAAACCTTCCCCGGTCGGTGCTGTTTTCTCCTGAATAGTGGTGAATTTTTCAGGGATGTCTATCTATTATGAGCTGATAACTCGACGTCTTCTTGTCGTATAAATTCTTGTTTTTAAATTTGTTTCGCTTCAGTGGAATTTTAGGGCCAGGAGAATGTCTGACATGGAGGATCTCGGGGAATTTTAATAGGGTGATGTATGCATATTATACTGGGAGAGACGAGAGACGAGAGTAATTTAATAAAATTTATCTAGATTCTAAATCTATCGTTTCTAGATTCTTTGGACGAAGGGTCTGTAAATATGCAACGGTAAAACTATAAAATATTTATCGTTCTATTATAGCAGGCTTCTGTCACTACCTTTACCATTTTGCAATTCAAAGCCTTGTTATCAAGACACAAGCCGCACAAAGGTGTAGAGGGTCGACTTCCTGCGCGTGCTATTTAAATATCAACAGCACAACACACTCAAAATAAATTCTCAAGGTTTCTAATTCACACCTCCATCCGGGTCCAACAATATCTCTCGCACTAGAATCACAACAATTCTTACCTTAACTTCTACCAATGTATAACCTACTAATCCTATTTCGAATCTTCATTCTCTCGCATTTTAACAACGAAGCGTAGAATGGTGAACTGTTGGAAGACTGTTCGATTTTATTGCACGAAGTATTTGAATATTGTATAGTTATTTTATTATGTAACTTTGGGTAACCGTACAGTCGCATTGTAGAACGGAGTTATTGTGTATCGTATTGTTGCCGATATTAGGGCTGATAATAATAGCGACGATAGTCGCCATGACAATGACGACGGCAACGAGATATCGGATGTAACAGATAATGGGCTGGAACTTAAATTTCCGTTGCCTCCTCCGCGGCGCTGGGCTTTGGGGCCGAAGGAAACCGATCCTTTGTGACTATTTGCAAATGAAACGGAAACGTTTACGGAAGGCACAGCGCGCCAATGGATTATTAGCGGCGTCGAAGTAACATCAGCACGAAACGTATGTTCAATAGGGCTCAAATTAATTGGAAATTTCCATTAACGTCGTAAACAAACGATGCGCATTCCGGAGGGCAGAAAATAGAGAACGTTTCGGAACTACAGATGGGAACTTAATTGGCTGCAGCTCAGGAAATACACGCTGTTTTCCTCAGAAAGATAGCCTCTGTAAGGGGGGTGGTTAAAGAAGTATAATTAGGTGAAAATGTGATGTTACTGGGAATTACAAATGAGCAACGAGATCAGAAGGTATCAAATCAATGTCTGGTCTTAGTGCTATAATTTTAGCTGATAGATTCTAAAGTGATAGGTATATGCTAACTGTCGATAGCCTGATAGGTTGTGTACGAAATAAATTTATGATATCGCGAAACCACACATCTTAGCGCCATCATATCTATATTTTAAGGGAATGTAGATCATGTTTCAAGTGATGTGAAGATTTGCATGCAGCTGATTTTGAGCATGTTTGAGAAGAAATTGTACTCAATTAATCATATTTTGATCAGCACTATTATGTGTTCATTGTACTGAAACACTAGTAAAGTATTTTTGAATATAGTATTATGTACATAAATTATTAAAATTTTAATGTAATATTTAGAATCTAAATATTTTAATTTTTAGTTACTATAATCAAAATAATTTAACTTAGATGTTTTCTGGAATTTATTCAGAATAAATTTATAATTTTATGTTAGTGGTACATATGTTATTAATGATTAATTTTTTATATAATGAAGTAAATTAATATTTTACCTTTTGTATCAGGATTCATTAAATAAATAATATAGATTATATTAATCTTGAAATTATAAGAGATAAATATAATTTTGTGTACCAAAATGATTACAAATTTATGTTTAGAAGTAAAATGTTATTATAAATGTTCTATACAATTGTAATGGTATCAAGTTTTATTTTTAAATGAATTTATTAATTCATTTATTTATTTAATTTAAGAAAAAACTTCATCCTTTGGAAGGACTAAAAGAAATACAGAAGCCTCGGGAATTTTCCACCCTATGAAAATTATTTGTTCAATTCTTTGGTAATCATAAATTTTACTTCATTCTTCTCTACGTTAAGAGGAAAAATTTGCATGTATATGAAACTTGGTACAGAGAATAGGTTCTATGCATGAATTACAGTAGAACATCGTAAGTACCTTCGTCGAAGACATTGCTAGCGACAAGGTGTCGCTAAATTATATCCCATTACTGTTTGCACTAACGCACACGCGAGAACTGTGATAATGCAATTACAATTCCATAGGGATGCACAACGTCAAAGATAGTTTAATCTCATTACATTATGGGCGCAAAAGGGCGCAGATGTGAGCGGCGCGAAACAATAGACAGAACTTGTCATACGGGCATAATCGTTTGACGAACTGCATAAAACCGATTACACCACTAATTTTGCGGTGTGAAGATTTATTGCCGGGGAAAATTTATTTCTTCTAGATGTAAATTACGACAAAATTAATTTGACTATAGAGTATTATAATTATATGTCACAACTTTGGGACATAAATCTCGACTGCAGAAAGGAAAAGAAAACCACATAGGTATTAGCCAAAACTTGAAAAACTTATTGTAAGAAAACAGATGAATATTTATCACAGATTCCTGGACACCTTATCGTTGATTATGAGCAATATTTACTACTTCGAAGAAGTACTAACATGAAATTTATTAATACACAAAACAACGTATAGTAACAATTTTACCGCGAGTAATAGTATTCCAAGGAAGTAACAAGCCACGAATCTCACAAGTATTTCCATCTGATTTAAATACAGTACTGGAAATCTTTATTGCATCACTGGAATAAACACATTATCCCCTATACTTTTCTTATTATTAGTACCTATTAGGAAAATATTATTGCAAAATTTATTTATTGCAAAAATCCGTAGCTCACTATCGTGGCCAAAATAAATTATATACAAACCATTTAATTAATCATATTGCTATGAAAATTCTGCGTAGTACGAAAATTTCAAAGCGATTAAATAAATATTCCCAGCACTGTACATCTACTACAACTGAAGCCACAAAATATTCCATGTTCCAACGATAAAATGTCAACGTGTCTTCAACAACCAGTGACCATTACGTCCTTAACACCCTGTACAAAGGTTACATCACTTTCCTAACGATATTGCTCGATTTTCCACGAGCGTTCCCTGAAACGCCATCACATGCTCCCATGCAACGCAATAACGCCCACGACAGGGGAAACCTCTGGCAGGGCGTGTCTCTTGATTTTCGTCGAACGAGGGGTGGCGATTGATAGAATACTCTGTACAACGATTCGCCAAGTGATTTTTGTCCCGTTTAGCGCACCATTCACGACGAAATCGTTGGTCCCGGGTGCCTTGGGGGATTATGCGCGCAGACTCGGAGTACTGGCGAGGGTGCAAATGTTGTCATGCAAATGCGTATCGTTTGTTAATTCCGTGTTTCACCGGTGGTGTCAATCAACTTGACAAGGGGACGACGGAGAGGCTGGTAGAGGGTCAACCGACGAAACTACGTTGTAAAATTAAAGACAGCTCGTTCACGGTTGTTTTAAATTTCACGTCCACCCGTCTTTTTTTCTTATGTCAAGTGCACTTCCGTGTTATTTCTACCCCTCGTTTTTAGCATTAATCATGTTCCGAATTCGGTGACTAGGAGCTCTAGCTCTCCCTTCTCTGTCCTTTTTTGTAACAAGGCGTTTTCTTAGGACACTTTATTTGTAAAGTATAATGTTATAATTGATACAATGAGGATGTTTTTAGAAAAGTTTTTAAGCTTGTGGTAGTTGGTAAATGATGGGATTTTTATGTTTCTAGTTTTTAGTTTGGAATTCGCAGTAGAGAAGTTTTCAATGAGAGTTTAATCATTCACCTCACGTTTTATTTAATGGAACAGAATTTTTTAATTTTCCTTCGTTAAATAATTGTCTCGAATGGCAAGTAAATATTCTGATGGAGAGAAATCTGGAATTTTCTTTCTTCTGTTAATAATGAAGTTAAATAATGATCCACTTACGCCAGTTTCATTAAAATATAAAATAACAGAAATACCAGGACGTGCATACATTCGTTTGTATAATATTCTCCATGGGTTCCAAGTATCTCGTGCTTGCATATAATTTTACATCCAATGAAATACGTTTTCAGTGATATGAGACGTGACTTGGTTTTAGTTTTTATCAAGGGCAATTTGAAATATTTGCTGAGCAAACGCATGCGTATTTTTTTACCTCACAAGAGTATTAAAGGGCCATTCTACTTTGAACCGTTGAAAAATTAAACTATTTTTAAAGATATTTTTCTCCGTAAATGCAACATATATTGAAATAAATCTTGTTGGTATTTATTAAGTTACTTTTATATTATACAAAAAAATTTAAAACTAATTTTTGCAATTTGTTTTAATCGTTTTTTTGCAGTGTCAATATAGCACCTAAAAAGAGATATGTTCACGGCGTAGCTGAATTTCCGGCTTAGGCTTATCTGAAACAAAATATTCCAAAAGATTCGTAATCTGCATGAGTGTCGCTATAGCCTCTAGCTCAATTAACAATTTTTGTTGAAAAGTAACAAAATGGTGCCAGTTTGAAAAAAAAGTTTAATGTTCCATGAGAAAAATCTCGGTTATTTCTCGTTTATTACAAGATCTCCTTAAATAACGGTATTAAAAATTGTTTCTTTAGTAAAGTACTTGCGAATGCATACGAATGTTACAATAATTAGTAAAGAAAGTAACTTTTAAAAAATATATTAGTATCAGTTTTTCCCCATTATTTTGAAAAATAGAACGAGTCCTGCGAGACTGCTCAATTTTTCTACGTTTTCGTTGAAAGCCTATTCATATTTTTGTGGAACCACCGAGTGCTTTCCAATAACTCTGTATTTTCGTCGTATAATACAGTCAGTGCCCTATAGGGCTTTATGATTTATATACTGTGACCAGAAATTTTAGCATTTCATTCATCAAAAATATAATAATATTATAACAAATTTATATATCTCCGTATAAAATTAAAACTAACGGCCGTCAGATATCGGTTGTCAGCCAATCTGCTATAAATAGATTGAGAAGAGAATGGATCTCAGAACCGAGAACTAGAAAGACGTATCATACTTACTAAATAATCAAGTGTCAGATTTGTAGGACTTCTCAGTTTATTTTCGTGATGGCAGACCGTGCTCGATACAATTGTTAAATTCTAATAACCTTGAATCATATCAGTAATAATTACCGTCAGAAAGATGAATTTTATGCTTTTCAAATATTCAGTTCCAAAGAAGCAAGCGCTTCATTGGTAAGGACGATGGAAACCCAAAATAGCCTTGATAGAATTTAAAAAATCGTTCAATATCCTACGAAAGCCAACTCGTTGGGGTAGAAAATCACGATAACCCCCTTTCGAGTTTGCAGTGCAAAGGGTTTCGTCGTTTTTTTTTTGGTGCAACATCCGAAAGACTTGAGCGGCTCGTCTTTGATGTGCCGTGGTTTCGTCTTTCCCGCGTTCGCTCGCTTAATGAGCGCTTTCCCCCTTCCATGCTTCATTTCCACGCGTCTTTGCGTCTTTGATACGGGAGAGTCGCTGTGCAGAAGCAAAATAAACTTTCCTTACCCCCGAGTATACTTTCACTTCCAGCCTCGCCCGACTATTTTCGGCCGTTCGTATCGTATTGCGAATAAAAAAGGGACATTCTCGTAGGAGAAAAAGCAGAACTGACGCTCGAGGACGCCGGCAATCACAGGGAAGGGTAGAGCAGAAAACAGATGAGAGTGGAAGGAGATGAAATAAGACGTGGCAGAAAAAATAAATTACTTACTGATTGCGAGAGGAAGGAGAAAGGGGGAGAGGAGTAAACGTGGAAGTGGTAAATGAAAGGAGTGGGTGAGCGTGGGAATAGAGAGAATGTAAGGCAAGGGTTGAAAGGGAGAGTGAGGAATGCGATAATTGAAAAAGAAGGGAAATGAAAGACAGGGAAACGGGAGAAATAGGGCAAGTAGAACTAGGAAAAAAGATAGCAGGAAAATAGGTACTAACAGAACCAAAAAAAGCGGAGATAGATACTAGTAGAAAAAGGGGAGCAAGATAGATCCTGCTAGAGGAAGAAGAGAAAAGAGATAGGACCCTTACAGAAAAGGAAATGAACAAAAGAAAAAAGATAAATCCTTGGAGATGAAAAAAGCAAACAGAATTAATCTCAATAAAATAAGATACTCTAATACAAAAAAGGAGTAGAGATAAAAGCGGGAACACTAAAATGAGTAGTGCAGCATTGTGTCTTCTGCTCGTCGAACAGCAAAACTAACAATAATGTAAAAGAACGAGGGAGACGTGAAGTGGGTAAGGGAAACGCAGAGGGCGACGCGCGGGGGAGGAACGACGAGTTCGGCACTTCAATTACACGGTTAAGTGGTACAAGCCGCATAATTTTCTTTCGTGTACAGACACACGACGCGGCCACAGTTACCTGTCCTGTCTGCAAATTGGATCACGCGAGTGGCATGCTTTTGTGTACCGAGGGCGAAAGAGAGAGAGAGAGAGAGAGAGAGAGAGAGAGAGAGAGCAGTAGAGCGTTCGCAAGCTACAGCCTAGGCACCACCGAAAGGGTGAGCACGGTTTCCGCCAACGGCGATTTTCGCCCCATATAAATCTTCCGCTCTTCCACTCGTTACAGGGTTCTCGAAGGTTGGAGGTTAAAGCGATCCCTAATCGTTCTCAACGAAGGGATGCGAGTCACGCAATCGATGAGCGATAACAATGATTCGATTGGGGTACATATTTAATTCGATGTCAAGGAGTCATGCTAAGGTGGCATGTACTTTGCTTACAATCAATGATATGACGTATGTAATTTTCCTTTTGCTCTGAACCTTATTTAACAGAATAGGTTTAGAGTGCAGATATTCTTGATAATTAAGTATATGCTTCGGAATTTTAGTATTGACTCGTGAAGAAGGTTCCCTTCAGGGGGTTTTATTAAACATTATACAAGTAACGTCCATATCTTTGGGAAAGATGTGGTTAAAAAAATTCTGGTTTGTATATATGTATTATGCACACTGAAATATAGTGAAGTATTTGTCTGAAGTAATTTTTTGTACAATTAAATGTGTAAATTGTAGTGGTAAGAAATTCGAGAGTTAGTAGAATATATTTCGATATTTATATAGCAAAATGCCGCCGCGCTTCGCTTCGGGCCTAAGAAATATTAAGGACTCCGAGACCCCTTTTCACCCTCTGAGGGACGGAGTTTCCAAAACTCTTTCCTTAGTGGGCGCCTACGTCGTAAAAACAATGTGCCTTCGAAATTTGACGTTTCTAGGTTAACCGGTTTCAGTTGGACGTTGATGAATCAGTCTGTCGAAGGACTTCTTTTATATATCTAGACATACGTGTGTATTATATTTCGGTAATTTCGTTAAATTACGCTGAAGCTCGAAATAGTTTGGCATTAGGTTGTCCCCGAAATGGGATATGTATTCCCCATTTTTCTTTTGTATATTACACGGGCATGATACAAATTATTACGGTCATGGCGCGGCGCGGCAATACGAAAATAACCAGAAACTTTTATAAATACCGCAATTTATTATAGAGCACCTTAAACCTGTCTATACTGTTCACAGTCTCACAAGTGACTACAGTCTTCTTTTTATTTCTATTTTTCATGACGATAACATTTTTATTTATTTCTTTTTCTTTGACAACCGACACCTGGTCATCTACTTTCATTATTTTATACTGTGACACTGAAGTTCGTAACACTATTCGCGTGATGAATTAATGAATGCTAGACCGTGGTTGCATTTATATTTTGTATCAAAGGGAAGGAATGTTTTATTATAACTGACTAAATTGTTTCGGTTTCTACATGAATTTCGTTAGTAATATTGTAAATTACAGTTAATATAACAGTTGAGAAATTAAAGATTCACGAGAGAATAGTCCAAGATTGTTTTATGTTTTCCTTAAAAGCTGCCACCGGAAGTAGTTTAGGGTCGTGTATAGTCAGACATGAGTAGAAACAATACTACTTCTTATTTTTCTATTTAACCCCTCAACGACCGACCCCTGAAACAAAAAACGTCATTTTGCTACTTGAGGCCTCGACACTGAAACATCACTGTACAGACAGTCTCTAGAGTATCTGGTACTGACGCGGGAGCCGCTTGAAAATCAGGATCCGTACGAAATACGAAGGTGAGCGACCAGTGGAAAACTTAGGGTCCGTACCAGATACTGAGCTGGTCGTTGAGGGGTTAATAGAGGTCCAATATGGTATCAACTGCTGAAGTTATCAAGGATGTAAAATAATCACATCGAAATTTATGATTGAATTTTATGTTAATTTATTTAATAGCTTTGTTGTTTTATAGAACATTTGATACATAAGAAATTCTCTTAACATTATTGAAATCCTTCATTTTATGTGTAATCCACAAGCACATATCTTGCATAATGATTTTCATATTGACTCACATTTCATTTGATTTAAATTTACATTGCTTCACCGGCCAACACATATCAATACGCAACACGAAAGCAAAGTGTAATTGAGTTTGCAATAAGATCAAAGTATCACGAGTAAACATCAAGACAAACTCAGTCTTACGAAGAAATAGTGGAAAAAGTGTCATTCCACGTCGATTTTCTCAAAATCACAGTTACGAACTTCTGAAGCTTTACAAATCCATGTTTGCGTTATTCATCCACAGACGCTAAAATATGTCCGTTTCCTATTCACTGGCTACCTGAAATCTAAATATGGAGCGATTTTGAGCGACGTGTATAAGTTATATGTAGATGGAAATCAGATGCGATCCTATAAAGAGGGAGATTTTGATTTATCAGTCAGTCGGAACATGTTAATTGACAGCCCATTGGCCCGGGACATGCTAATAGACGTGTGGAGTCGTTCGCCTGAATTTTTCATAGCCTGTTTCTTTTCACGACTGTCTAGTTTCGGTGTTGTCAGGCAGTTCCGACGTATCCATTAACGTTAAACATTGAACCGTATAATTAAGTCTTCATTGCTCTCGTTTTGGTGGAAGTCTTTGATCTTCCGCTGTCAAACGAAACCAGGCCACTTGTTTATGCAGAAACGAGATTCTCGTATTTCTTTCTAGATTCTCAAGGATATTTTCACTGGTGCAGGAAAATAATTTGCCGCAACTGCCTCTGTCGATATCTCATCTGTTGCAAAAATCAATCTTTTACTGCCACAAATGGAGGAGTACGATTGCTTGATGGATATTCGAGTGGCAGCCACAAATTCTCCAAGATTGACCTCCTCGTTTCTTCCATGGGACATTCCGAATTAGGACGAAGCTATTCGGGTCAATGAATTAGCTCCTCCAAGATCACGTCAAACTAAATTTCATCGTATTCCGTCGAACGTAATAGTCTGCACTCCATCTATTTTGGTACGTTACGACGTGCTACGTGCTGTTTTCTGTTATTTATAAATAATATGGGCTGTATCAAAGTTACTGATATTCCAGTGTAATTTATTCACTCGTCGATTGACCAGAAATCTGTTGTTCAATGCTGCATTAATTAAATACTGGAATAGGTAAAAATATAGTATATTAATTATTGAAATGGGTGAAAATATAGTATATTAATTTCAAAATTATTTGAATTCGTTTAAGGGGTTTAGAGGGGTTTAATGAATTTTAGACTCATAAGCTAGTTTTGATTCCACTTGGAATTAAATTGAAAGCATTTTCAAACTGATGTGAAGTAACAAGAATTGGAACTCTGTTGTTCAGGAAATTGCACAGCGTTTCTAACGGATTTTGATATAAGAATGAAGGTGCTAAGGCCGAGCAAGGTTTAGGAAACTGTTTCTCAAACCATAAATCAGTATAAGTGACGAAGTATTCAGATGACGTGATGAAAGCTATGTGTTAAAATAGAAATATTTAGTTACACCGAATGGGTATATTACTATCAAAATGACAGAATTTTTAATTGGAGTGTGTATCTCGTTTTTTGTTCAAAATTCGCGTGCGAAAATATTTTCTCTTCAATCACGCAACTTCTCTGAAACAGCAAGATACATTTTTGAGGATAATTAGTTCCCCCAAACGGAATGAAGAAAGAAAAAGAAGAGCAGGTGTAAAGTAATTAACGATGAAAAATTTAAAAAGGGAAAAAGAGGGCACGATGAGCTATGAAAACGCCAACCTTAGTGGAATCCCTTGCTCGCGGCGTAAACCTGACCACGTAGATTTTCTATTTCTATTTTCTTGTGTTTCTTTCGAGCTTCTGCCAGCGAACGCCAGTTTCAGTTCCACGGTTTGCCTGCGGTCCACGTCGGTTGCATAAAAGTTCAGGCAGCTGGGTCGTAATAAATTATGTTCCAGACGGAATTTTCGATGGAACTGGCAAATTAAATCGATGAGCTGGCGAATTACGAGCATCCGTCGATTTTGGTCAAAGTTTTTAATAATAAATCAGAATATATGACTGCCATACGAGTCATAATTTTATTATAAGTATTTGTGTTGAGAAGGATATATCACATATTTTGAAAAAACCGAAGATCACAAATAATGTGGAGTAAAAATTATTGAAGTTTACAAAACGCATCATTCTTAGCGTCACTGAGAGTTTTATCGCACGAAAAGATGCACGCTTTGAGGATGAATTTATGGTCAACTTGTTTCTCAATGACCGAGTATACCTTCGACATTTCTCTTTTCACGCGTTTATTCTCCCAGGTCACGAAAATGTTACACTCGACGCATCATCGATCCTCTCGACGATGCTCCCGCTGAAACATATGAACTTAACTTGGTAATTAAAGCAGACATCTTTAACTTACTATAATGTCAACACCGCGTAAGAACGTTATTTTTGTTCTTACCTTTATTTAGTTTGGATATTAAAATTTATGCCAACGTATTTTACGACACCTGGGTATTATGCCTGACCCGCGTGATGTTAGACAGTAATTGGAAGAATTTGTTGCGAGTGTCACCGCTCCAAAATTGTAAATGCTTCAGAACGTTAATTTATGTGGGAAACAAGGAGAAATGGGACGCAAGTAGAAGTAACCAGCAATAGTCAGGCACAACTCATTGAAAAACAGATCTTTGAAATTGGTTTTCTCCAATCTGGGGCTCCTTACAAAAAAATCTTATTCTACATATTTTATTCATTCTTACACCAGCAATCACCCCTGTTTCGCTTTTGCCTCGAATTATGTCCCATTTCGCATTTATAACCCCCTTGTCCTTAACTAGTAGAGAGAAGTATTTGTTCTGTAATCTGTAGGGTGAGCTCGGTTTGACTCCCATAGGTCAATAAAGAAATAGGTGCACGCTAATGTTAAATGAACTTATCGCGAAATTATACACTGCAGAATCAATAATAAATTGATTCAACAGAAGAATACTCACTGCCACAATACTCTGAATATATCAGAATTAATAAAATAATACTGTGAGTATATTAAATCCCTTCTATCATCTTTGACAAGAGAAATTAATTTCTCAAAAACATTCCCTAAAACGTGTACTTCAAATCCCCTTCTCTATCATCCCCATAAAAAAAAATCCAAAAGTCTCGGCACACAACAACTGAAAGAAATTTCAGGGATAAAAGAGGCTCAGTGTTTCCACACACAAATACCGCAAATTTTCCCCTCAATTTCGCGCGACTGTAAACCAGAGGGAAGAAAGGCGGAAGACAAGGATCCAATGTTGTGAGACAGGCACAAAAAGCTCGCGCGAAGGCAAAGTAACGAGATACGAACGTCAGTGTTTCCACCGGGCCAAACAGATTTTCTTCGTGCTTCCCTCGGCATTGTTCCCTCGTCTGAATTCGAAAAAACGCCTTTCGGCGCTTCCGCCCCTCCGTGCCATCACCTTTCTTGCCTTTGCCCCATCATTGCCCCCCGCGGCTTCCAGTGGAACAGAAATATTCAGGGGATTGATAAGGAACTCGCGACTTCGTTTTCAACCGGACGTTCCCATTTCTCCTAACGCTGCATACTGATACACACCGCTGTCGAATAGACGTGCGTTTGCTGTCTGGGAATTCGGACTTCTTGTTGTCCGTGTGCGTGTACCGGCTCCTTTGCCTCGTGATCGATCGCGACTGGACTGCAGCGAAGAAAGCGACGGTGCAAACGGCGCCCCGTTGAATAAGAATAATGCGCGGGGTGCGTTAGAAGGGAAACGCTGATAGCTGTCTTTGTCGATTTCGAATGGAAATTCTGACTGAGACGGAATTGCCTTTGCGAGTCGTGGAGGGCATCAGGTACTTGTAAATTTTATCTTCGGAGTTTCAGGGTAACAGGGTTGAAATTGAAGCAATATATTTGAATAATCTGTAGCGAAAGTCTTTATGATGTACAATGGTAAACACTCTTTCGAGGGAACGTGATTTTCAAGGGATTCTGGAAAATCCTGAGGTGTTTAGTAAACATGTGTAGCAAAACCAGAGACCTGTATGTACAGGGGTGTGTTCTCTCAGATTTGGTGCGCATTTTTAAGGATGTGAAGGTTGTTGAAGCCTAACTCCTACCATGGTTGCAGATAGTTGAAACGTGATTTTTATTTAGAATCGAAACGACTTTGCACATTTTTCACTGATTTTACAGTTTCACGTCGAATCACTACTTTCTCCAGAAAATGAAATAGACATTCTGGAATCCTCGAGATTCGATCTACCCTTTGATTTTCCCTCACAAAGCAGCGCAATGCCTGAAATTCTGACGTTGGTCGACAATCATCCTTCGAAGTTGGTGATTTGACGAGAGTACATTTGCAATTCTGAATATCCTGCTCGCGTCATTCGGCTCGAAGAACAGAGAATCAAGACCTTCACCGCGATGTCAATCATGCCCTACACAGTTTCCTATTATAGCCTTAGAATAATTTCCATGACGGAATGACGTCGAAAAGACTTAAAAAGGACGAAATGGCCTTAAAACCTTTAAGATTTGAAATCATGTAAATCACTAATTGTGTAACTTAAAAAAGAAGAAGTTAGTTAAAATGAAAACAAGAAGAATTCCGAAATTCTTCGTGAAAACATTTTCGAACGAAATAATGCACTCCAACATCATTTTCTGTCCCCTATTTTGATTTGTGAAAGAAGACGCTTTCAACTTGCTTCCTCAAAATAAATCACGACTTTACATACTTCCAAGATCACATTTTTATGCAAAGTGTTTCCTCTCCTCTTTCAAAAACAAAGAAATTGCACTGTCGATTAAAAGTAATCCCATCAAAAACATTTCACGTAGAAAATGTAGCCCAGTCTCGTGACTCTTTACCCATAAAACCTTGTGAGATGTCATGTAGAGCCGAGTCGAACGCTCTCATTAACTCTGACACTTTCATTCACAAATCACTCCAAGTCTACATCTTTAGTCACAGAACATTTTGTTACTTAGCAATTACGCAGTACGAGAATGTGATGGAAGTTGCTTATAGTTTAATATTCACGTTTATTAATAACGTATTGCAGAAAATAATATTTATACAGGAACTGAACGTACATGTATTTATAGCATGGACTTAATTTCACATAACATTGTAAGGTGTAATAACTTCCCTGTGCTGCGTAATTGCCAAGCCACAAAATGTTCTTTAACTAAAGATGTAGACTTGGAGTGATTTGTGAATGAAAGTGTCAGAGTTAATGAGAGCGTTCGACTCGGCTATACATGACATCTCATAACTTTTTATGGGTAAATAGTCACGAGATTCGTTACATGAAATGTTTTTGATGGGATTTCACTTCTTGTTGTACGTAATCCTCCTTTGAGAATCGTGATTCGCGGGTACCCAGCCAGCTGGCGGTCGCGGCCGCATTCGCGTCTCGCTTCAGAGGATCGCGCGATTTTTGCGAAGTTGGGACCTCCGCGATGTGACTACGTCAGGACGGCTAAAGTTTCATGTCTCGTTTTTGGGTAATAGAGTGGCGAGTTTTTTTTGTTTCAAATTTTAGCGAGCACCTGGGGGCTAAGAGGAACGTGCCTATCAAATTTCATGGTTATGGGTTCAGTGGTTCCAGAGATATCGAATTTCTTTCATAAATTGTTAGTGAAGAGGATTTCTCGAGATTTTTGAATTTTTCCTTTCATTGTATCCCAAACACTAGCTTCCTGCCAAAGTTCAAATTTCTAGGGCTGCGAAAAGTACGTCTGATTTTTGATGATCGGTCAGTGTCGAAATAATGAAACTTTGAGTTCAAATGTCTGATGAGCTAGAAAAGATAGAAACGTGAAATTTGGAGGTTTAGTTTCGTTTGCAAAGTACTCTAGATAAATAGAAGTTTCCGGTTTCTGGGTGACTCCAGCACAAAGGTATGGGGGTGTCAAAAGTACGCTGAGTTGCTTCCAGAAAAGAATGCTTGCTGCCGTGCCCCCAGATGAAGCTCATGGAATCTTACGTACTGACTTTAAAAACGACTAGAAACGTGCAGTGATTAGAAGCGAAGCGATCCTGGCCAAATATTTCTTAGAGGTGTTCGATAAAATTCGAACGGTGATAGACAATCGTTGAAATGGGTCTTTCTCGCGCAATCTACAATTTCCCTGCTGACATGGAGCCAGGATTCCATTAAAACGTTGAAAGTGAATGAAAATCGAGCGACGTTGGTTCGATTTCTCAAGCGTGAACACCACGTCCGACGCTGTTCAGCCGAGCGGAACAGCGAGATAAGTCGTACGTCTTTTCGTTGGTCTCCGCCGAGTCCCCAGGGGTGAACCCCGTAGAACGAGTCCTTTAAGTAACATGCTTCCGACCAGCAAGTACGGCAAAGAGGAAATAGAACATGATTTCGTTCCCTTTGCACGTCGTGCTCCTTAAAAATCCTTTGAAATAGTGCTTAGGTCGGGCCCTGGACACAGTCAGCAAATATGGCTGACTTAAAGCCTGAAATTTTTCTAGATTTTAGAAAAGTACAACGTACGGACACAAAACGCTACATCGATTTGAATCAATAAAGTGTTGTTCAAGGATAAAGCATCTTCCAAAATGAAATTCAACACGTGTATATTTTTGTTAATACTTAAACTAAGTATTTTTAAAAATTTCATTCGTTCCTCCCTTCAGCTTTAAAAAATTAGCCAAGTGAGTAAAGCTTTCACGATAAGTGTTCCAAAATGTGCGTTCTAACACTTTTAATGTTTCTGATAACGGATAACTAGTTAAAGGAACCTGTGGATGCAATCTTTTTCAACTTTAATTATGCTCTTTAAAAGTCTATGAAAATGTTCCAAACATATTTGACCAGAGTTCCTCAACGTCGCCTTTCCTTTGACTCAGTGGTTTCGTATCGCTGTTAATACATCGCGGCTAACAAGGCGCCTCGGGAGACCTCAAGGATCGATAGATCGAAGATAAGAGCTTCGTCATCCTATTCATATTCCCCGAGATAAGGTGGTGCTGCAAACTTGCGGGCTTCCGGGAACGGCGTGAGAAAATGAGCGATGATTGCTCTCGTTAGGGCGCAATCGGCTGTGAGTAAAAGCGCCCAAAGACTTCCTTTCCTCCTCGAATTCACGCCAACCCCTGCCGCTCGGCCAACAAATAACAACCTTTGCTAAGTTCCGTCGAGCTCGCTTTATCAACTTTTCAGCGAGTTTCGCTTCGATCCTCCGCCTGAAACACTCCTCCGACCGGTCAACCAAAGACGCACACTTTTCGCGATATTCTTCTTCTGCGGCGTGTGCCCAGTCTTCGATCTCCAGCGAACTCAATTTTGTTTCGCGCAGACTTTGATTGGCGCGAAGGCTGATTCAATCCCCTGCAATTTTCGCCACGAAAAATTTTGAGCAGCAGAAATCTTGTTGGGTGGTTGACGTTTCATTTTCAATTCCACCCTTTTATTGAATTTAGAATTTCTTTGGCTTTTTCCCGATTGTTCCTAGTGAGATAATTTGATGATGAAACTTATATAGATATATTACTGCAATTAGGAGAAATCGTAGGGGCTTGAAAATATCGACAAAATAATTTTAGGAAGAAAGAATGGTTAATTGTAATGTTCGTTGTTTGGAAATAGATAATTTCTTCAGTGTATCTACATTTTCTCAAATCATTTAAAGAGATATCAAGCTAGTCGATATCAACGAATCATCATAGATACAATAAATTATAATAAAAGTTACCGCAAGTAAGTTATGGGACGTAACCTAATTTAATTTTTAATCTGTAGACAAACATTTTCTTGAATACACTTTTATTCCACTAGTCACGCTTATTTTCCATCAAACACTTGAATAAATTCTACACTTCTCGAAACCAGTACTTTACAGTTCCTTAAAATATTCACCGCCATAAAATTCGGTCCCTTACATTTTTCAAGCAGCCACTCCACGTAGGTGTAAAATGGAAGTCTCTGGCTCGAGGGCATAGCAGCTGAATAATGTTATTACGCAGCAACATTAATTACGAATATTACTCCAGTAATTACACGACTCGCTCGTATATCGGCGGTCGTTTTGCAACCGACTCGCGTAATGTCTATAATTTACCGCGCGCCGTGAACGTTAAAAAATTAATCAACGGCTGCGCTCGAATTTCTTCGAGACCCATTTTCCCCGGCGGATATAAATCCCCGCGTCTTGGGTCAATTTCCCACCAAATTTCAGCCCGTATCAGAGGAGCTGACCTATTTAAAAATTCACTCAACGTTTTATCGACATCCGTGCGAACGGTCATAATTAATTCAGCGAGAAGTACTCGACGAACGAGACCGCGAAGTAGCCAATCGATAAGAACTCTTTGCAGGATTCGAGCCCTCCGCCTCGCTTCTCATGAGACGCCGTTGGATCAAGTCCATTTATTTGCATGGGTCGGCACGCAGGCGATAAAAAGGATAGATTTCGCGTCGAAATAGATTGGATGGCGACGGTGGTAAACAAAAGGGAGTAATTGAGAGGAAATGGCGTGCAGCAGAGGCAAGAATGGAGGAAAAGGAAGAGTTTCGAGGGTGTAAAGAGTGGAAAGTGAGAGGAGGAATTGGCTAATGAGTCATTAGGCAGAAGATCCTCCGTCGTAGAAAGATGGGGGAAAAATGGTAATTAATCGGTCATTTGCATACTTTTGTGCTCGCGATCTCTCTCTCTCTCTGATTAAATGCAAACTATCAATTAGTTGGCTGGCAAAAATCACCTTTCATTCGTGTACGGACAGGTTTGAAATATGAAAACGACACTGCTTTCTTATTTTTTTAAAGGAGAATAGCTTAAATATATTTGTTTAAAAACTTCAGTTGTTCCAAGTAAATATCGAGTAAGTTATCTCTCAGGGATGATGTAAAATTATCGCATCAATGCTGTAATTGAAATTCGAGTGAACTATAAACTATAAAGTACAGCATAGGCGTTATTATATTTTTTTTAGAAAAAACTATGAAGATTTGTTTATCTTTTTCTAATAACGTCAATCTTAATTTTTCACTCCAAACACATTTTTCGCTAAACTTTCATTGCCAAAGTTTTCTTAACTATTTGCACTGCATAACACAATTACTCGTTATCAGTACTCTCTAACCATTAATTAGAGAATCGCCAAATCGAATAAATCCCACTCATTATGGAATCCAATTCATTAGAAGCTCCAACACGCTAAACAAACGTAAAATATTACTCTATTTGATACAAAGTAGTACTTTCATCTGTACGATTCGATTTATTTTTCTAAAAAGTCCAAGCCATCATGCAAAAGAGATACTAGGAGCAATACTGGTCTTTTGTTCTAGTTAAGTTTCTACCGTCATATCAGAAAAAAAGCGAAACTCATCTTTTTAATATTCGCTGCGAGCGCCGATCTACTTTCCCTACGTTTTTATTGTTCTGCCTTTTTTCTTATCAGTTACTGTCGCGGAAAGCGCAGCTTCAATTGTGTACCAGTAACTTTCTGTGACAGCAGTATTGATCGATCATGTACATAGAGAGGCGCATTAACCAGCACGATTAAAATGTAAATGAGAGCTTCTGTCGCTTAGAATAATAGCGAACGAGAGAATAGAAGGGTTATTTCGATAGCAAGGGAATCGTAGAGGAACGCTGGCCGCGAATCGTTAGTTAATTCCACCGATAATAATTTGGCACGTGCATGGGAATGAAAATTACGTGTAGGTACGCTTGAATTGATTTAAACAGCTTTTGCTCCAATACTATTAGATTGTGGGAGAAGGTGGGAATTGCAGTAGTGGCATGGAAAAATTAAATGACGATGTGGAACATGTGAAATTACTAAGCTGAAAGTAGACATGTTATTATCTAATGAATTAAAAAAAAAATTATAGAAAATAAAGTAGGGGAAAAAGTAAAAGAAATATTAAATGATCACAAAGAAATATGCATAAATATGCAGTATTCATTTCTGAAAATAATTTCTTATTACTGAGAACTATTAATAATAATTTTCTTGTTACTATTCTTTTCTTTTGCTTTTGAGAAACACTTGACAGCTTTTCATTTCTTTACTCGCGTGTTGGTAATAATTCCGTTTATATATTCTTAGTTTCCTTCTATTAAAAAGTGTATTGCGGCAACTTTAAATTATTTAAGATTATTAAATATGCTACACGTAGAATTGTTCGTAGAGCAAGAATTCACTATATTGTAAAAAAGAAGATTAAGAAATGAACGTGGAAATTTGGAAATTTGGAAATTTGAAAATTTCATTCAATTAATCTCCAACTAATCCTCAGTATCACCGACCGAATTATTTCAAATTTCTTAGGGTTAAGTGTTCTCGAAGGAGATTCGAAATTGTAATTTTTAAGCTGGAATTTAGATGCAAGCTTAGTGAAGGAAAATACACCAACGAACGTTGTAAATTCTGTTAAATTAATCTGTCAGTCAAACTTCATTTCCTTCCTCAGAAAGAAATTAACTTCTCAAACACATTCGCTAATGATGTTTTTGACATTTTTCGTGGCACCCTTTTGATCCTCTATCGGATACATCGCACGATCTTTCTGGTTTTTCAGATCACTCATTTGGTCCGTTTTCCGTGCTACGTTGATCTCAACGCTTCGGTGGATTTACTGGACTCGTGAATTATAACTCCCCATAGAAATCCATAGATTAATACCTCGGCGCGTAATAAGTTTGCTCGAAAAAGATTAATTCGAACCAACTTGACGTGACCTGTAGCGAATCCCCTAGGTTCAAAGAGCAATTTTTCATGCAATTACATGCTTCTGCTCTAAATTGTGCTTTCATAAATAACTAAAAAATTGTTACTTCGAAATACACACATAGGTACAAGATGTATAATTAAAGTAATATATTTAAATGCGCAGTGGTGGGTAAGGTATATATAACCAGTAAAGAAATTATTATAATTTAATGTGAAAGTTATATCCTATTACACTGCTGGACAAAATTAAAGGACCACTATAATTTCCCGAGAATTTTGGTCATTTTCAAATGGCTGTATCTCCGCGAAAAATGGTCGCAAAACTATATAAAAAGCATTTTAACGCTTGAAGTTTCTAATTTTTAAACCAACTGCTTAATATTTGTTTTCGTCACTTATGATACTGTTTTTTCAAGATGAAGCGCAGAAAACGAAGTTTCAAATTTTTTTGTCTAATTTGAACATATTTACAGGTCAAAAACAATTTTTTTCGGGGAAATCCAATGGGGTTCTTGTAGAATAAACATTTCTCTTTAAATGCGTTTTTTTTGTTTGGTTGTATGATCTTTATTCGCCATGTTATTCGCGATCAAAGTAAAAAAGCTACTTTTCAATCTGAGCGCCTATAACTTGTGAACGCATGGTCGCAGAAACATTTTCATGCGTGTTTTGGAAAGCTAAGAAATTTTCCTTTCAGAGGCTTCAGTTGCCAATTTAATGAAATTTTTTAGCATATAAAATTCATTTTGAAGTAACCCCTTTTTTCCATGTTTTACAGAACATAATGCCACTTCAAGGAAACTCATGAAATCATTCAAGCGTCCACGTTTTTTTTTTAGTTAAAAGTACCCATAAATATAGTGCAAAAGGTTGAACGGATCAGAGTTAACAAAAAAAAATATGCACTAATCGCTAAAAAGCAATGGCAAAATGGGCGGTGCTAAAGCCGGCAGTATGGTGCAGTTTTTGTTCAAATGTGAAGAGATTGGAAAAAATGTTTCTCCTAGATTTTTGAAATTGTTTTTTCCAATCTCCTCGCAGTTGACAACAATTGCACCATACTGCCAGCATTAGCGCCACCCATTTTATCATTACTTTTTAACGATTGCATGTTTTTTGTTAGTTCTGATCAATCCGGCCTTTTGCACAGTGTTTGTGGGAAATGTAACTCGACAAAATGTGGACCCTTGAATGATTTCGTGATTTTCCTTGAAGTGACATCATGTTCTGTAAAAACTGAAAAATATGCAACTTTGAGGGTCATTTTAAAATGGACTGTATATGCTAAAAAAATCTCACTAAATTGACAATTAATGGCTCCAAAAGAAAAATTTCTTAGCTTTCCAAAATACTTGTTTTTTACTTTGATCGGGGAATAACACGGCGAATAAAAATCACACTACCATACAAAAAAAAAACGCATTTAAAGAGAAATGTTTGATCTATAAGAATCCTCCGTTGGATTTACCTGAGAATAATTTTTTGGCCTGCATATACAATCAAATTAGACAAAAATTTCGAAAACTTCGTTTTCTGGGCTTCGTCTTGATAAAACAGTATCATAACTAAAACGAGAAACTCCAAGTGGCAAAATGCTTTTTTTAAAATAATTTTTGCGTTCATTTTTCGTGGAGATACAGTGACAATAGAGATCTGGAAATTATAGTGATCCTTTAATTTGGTCCAGCATGTATATACACCACACAAATTATGTAAATTTCGAAGAATCAATCTGTGATTTCAATATCATACACAAGCTCCATTATTAAAATTATTTCCACCCAAATATAATGAAAAGTTCTTTTGCACACTACCGCAAATTACTAAGTCGTTCCATTACCATTCTCCAGTAATACGTTTCGGTTCTGTGAGACTATTGTTGCTGTTTATGGAAAATCCCACCTCGAATTGCCTCGAAATCAAAAGCACATCGAAAAAGGGAATGGCGACAGGGAAAAATACGAAATTGCGCGGCCAACGAAACGAATCACACCTTTCTAGCGAAATATTGAGTTTACGTTGCAGAACCGATTTTAACGGTGTACCTATCAAAAGGAGGAGCGAGGGGTGTCCGCGAAATGAATGGAACACGTGGAAATATATATTACATTGGTCGAGAGGTGAAATGTAAGAATAAGTACGACGCGTTTCGCGCATTAGCGTGATTTATAACGGGTTGAAGTGACGCGTAAATCTGGAAAATTTCGTTTGGTTTGTAGGGGGAGGGGTGAGTTTCGTGACAACAAAGTGACACAATACTATGACCAATGTTGGAACGGTTAGGTAAGGGTTGCCATTAAATGCTATGAAAAAATTGAATGGATAAATGAAGGGTTGTGTGTGAAATTAATTAATGCGTAGATACAACATTATGGAAATGCTTGGTAAATTGGTGGGTGTAGATTCTTCTTTTCAAGCTGGTGCATATTGTTTTGCTTGGAAGTGACTTAAGGAGGGAGCCCTGTTTAGAACGTCTAGGAATGAGGGGATCCTTGGGAATTTATTTTCTAAGAAACTGTTGAACGGATTTTTTCCAAACTTTCAGGGTATTTTAGTTCACATTCAAACAATAAAAATTAAGTTTCACGTTACAAAGTGTTCGGTAGAAATGAAGATATATGAACACGTTCGTGAGGACTTCCGCGCCGGAGTTGCAAATTGGGCGGTGTAATGGTAAACCAAAGGGTTTTCTTATTTCTAGTATAATTACATTGTCGATGAATCTAAGACATTAATAAATAAATTGAATTGAACAACTCTTTTTCCATAAATAGTACGAAATATCTTGAGGCAGAATCGTAACTTTTTCTTCCAAGTCCCACCAATTTGCCAACTTTTAACTTTCTTTCGTTTTTTAGGTTCATCGACAATGTAATTATACTAGAAATAAGAAAATCCTTGGTTTCTTATTTCAGGGAAGAAATTGAGCCACCATTACACCCGCCAATTTGCAACTCCGGCGCGCGAGTCCTAACGAACGTGTTCATATATCTTCATTTCTACCGAACACTTTGTAACGTAAAAATTATTTTTTATTGTTTGAATGTGAATTAAAATACCCTGAAAGGTTTGAAAAGATCCGCTTAACAGTTTCTTAGAAAAAATTCCCAAGAATCACCTTATTCCTGGCGTCCTAAGTAGGGCTCCCCCTTTAATTGTTTTGGATATTAAGTATAGGTACTATTTGTAAGGAATAATGAGGTAGATGCAGACGAATTGGCGACTATGGGGGTAGATCAGCGAAGGGACGTGTTCATGAAACATAACTGAATCAAAAGGGGAATGTAGTAACAGAAGAATAATTCTAATAATTTCCGTGGGGTTGAATAAAAAAATTCTTGTGTTAATGAGCGTGATTAAGCGGGCGTTGAATAAGAGGGAAATATTTTGCCAGCAATTTGCCTTGGAAATATTGTGTTTCATTAAAATAATTATTCTATTTTTTATTTATATCGTTTCTTCTGCTCGGCACACCGATTAAATAAATTGCAAGGAATTTATTTAATGGCTAAATGTAAATTGTATGGAAATCTGGCCACGCAAATGCTTTATTTAAATAGTTTGCTTCTCCGATGATAGAGTAAAAGTATAAAAAGCGTAATGCATGTAGATAGGTGCATGTGCGCTATAAATTGCATATTATTAGTTAAATCTCTAGATTTATTCGCCATTTTTGTGCCTGGCGTAATGGCATTTTCGCACGCCCTCGAACGGCCTGTGTCATGTAAATAACTGCTGCAAGTAGTTGATGCGATTCATCAAATACGCTATTTATGCGAAAATAAACCGGGTTAAACACTGTATTTCCGTTACTCAGAACAGGTTCTAATGGATCGAATTCAGATAAAAATGGGACGGCATCAATTAGAGAAATTTTGTATAATTAATTTCAATTTTCTGTTTTACCTTCATTGTTCGTAAAATTAAATATTGTTCGTTAAAGACAGAACGCATAGAATATTGTTATTTATTGCTGCGTGCAATAAGTCTGATGAATTGCTCAAGGTCTTAACACAAACTGGCCTGGAGGATCTCTTTGAAAACTCTGCGAGTGTTTTTGACTTTGGAATTTGGTTCCCCAATTGTTCTATCACGTCTGATTTCACATAAATTCGACTTAAGATGTTTATGTTTCTAATACAACCCAAATTCATTATCATTACTTCAATTACTTTGTCTATCCTTCAACGACATGAATAATGTTTAAACACACAACCATCAACCACTGAATCGACAAATTTTTCGATTAAAAAGACTCCCTGGATAGTGACAAATTACAAGAAAGTACTTAACTCATCTTTCCCTCAGCAGGTATGAATATGTCTTAATGTTATTCCTGATGCAAATAGAATGATAAAACTAAAGACGGAAGGATTTACCGATAAATAAATAAACAATTTACTCAAAAAGTATTATTAGTGAACAGATGATTTTTTATTTTAGTCTACTAACCACACCTACGCTTTAAAAATGGAAAAGCAAAAAAGAAAAAAAGACGAAGTAATAAGAAAGAAATGACATTTGCATTCTTTCGCAACGGTCGCAATGTTTTAATATCAACGACGAGTGAACTCGTTTTCGCCAACAGGTTAAAAAACCGAGTTCCTTCATAGTTCCCCAGCTTGAAACCGTATTTAAAACAAAGCTTACAGAAATACCTTATTCAGAACACCAAGAAATTCGCAGCAGAGCAGAATGTGGGGTAGTTATTCGACAGCTTTGGAAGGTGGTGGGCACAGAAATTCGCATTCTCCGTGCTAAAAGGTCGTTGTGAAACGAAGCGGTGTGGAATCTCGCAGGGAAATCTCGATTTTCTTGCCAGCTAGTGCTCTCCTCTTTCGATGCACGATTTCGCGAGCCCCACGCAACACCCCGTGGGACGTCCTTTCACTTTTACTCGCCGATCGATCCGACCTACGCCCCTGTAAAGAGCCTATTCACAGACCTCCGTCGTTGGCGGTATAAAAAGACGAAGATGTATCGGCGCTCGCGTGACATTTGCCAGTTTATAAGTTTGAGGATGCTAGGCAGAGGATGACGAGCACTAAGCGGTCGACTTTTAACCGGGGCTCGTTACATTACCGCAGACACCAGCCCCACGCCCCCCGCGGAGCTTGTTCGACCGCAGCGAAAATTCTCGATGCCCCTTTTGAAACTCCCACCGCTGACATTGTAGGACAATTTTTGCTAATTGCGGGTCTCCTGCCAGAGATTCTCCAAAGCAATGTTCCCTAAACGAGGACTAGTCGTTTCGCGGCGCATCGAGGGAGGAATTCGCAACGCTGTATCCTGTTTTTCGCAGCAACGTCTACAGTGCCACTGTTGCGACAGGTTTCGTATTGCAACGAAAAAATAAATTTCCATCTTAATGCCATAAATATTTCGAAGATTTGCAACATAAATATCTCTAGTTTCACTGATCGTAGCACACATCTGTACTTATTTTAACGTGTAGATTCACCCCTAAGGTATCGACACATGTTCATCAATCATCCTGTACGTTATAATCATAGAAAGGAGAGGATAAAGTGGCATTTTAAATATAATATCCATCCTGCACCGTGACACGCGGTTTCTAAAAAACCAACGCAATGACAACACGGTTAATGAATAATGGCAAATGAAAAGGTACGTCAGAAGATGGTCTCCCGGCGAATGCGTGACATCCCTCGGTTGCGTGCAGAGGAAGAATATGGGGAAGAAGGGAGAGAGAGAAAGTGTTGCCTATTTATAAAGCATTAGCGGAGAGTGAAGTTTAATCAGGCTCGCAGCGTGTCCCGTGGTGCCTCTATTTATTACTCCTTCGTTGATCAATACGTTAAATGTTGGGATACAAGCGGAGCCATCCATTTACGCGAGCGGGTATTTCGGGTCGAGTGCCGATAAAAGTACACTTCGGACGGTCGATGTTATTGACGACACTCGAGCGTCCCGCTATCGCTGCGAGACGAGGGATGGCCGATGTTTGATCCCACGGAATCTTATTTCAACAGTACGCGATTAAAAAGGAGCTGATGCATCGCGAATTTGTGGAATTTGGACGGAAGGAAACGGTTGAGATTGTTTTCTGCGAGGAATTTCGTATAAAACAAAGCACTTTGTTGGAATTTGCATCTTTCGCAATTTGTGGTTTATGCTCGAAGAAGAAGAAGAAGTTGGTGTATCCTGAATCTATGAAAATTAAGTGGGAAAGATAGCTTGTAATTGTTTTGTACAAGGAATTTTGTTTGATACTATATGTCATTGTTGGTTAATAGTAGGAAAGTATTGAAACCGAAGACATGATTTATTCTTGAAGGAGAAGAGACCGGTGTATTATTTATTTACACGAGTATTGTATGAAGTGAAGCGTCTTCAAATATTTACACCTTTCAGAATTGGTTTTGTATTAGCACCAGAACAGAAAAGTAGAGGGTGTTTATCCAACTGACACAATATTACGAAGTCAAAAACATCAGAGAAAATTTCACGTCGCTCACCTTTCCACAAACAAAGTTCTTTAACATTTAATAACGGACAGTAATCACAACTCAAGTGTTTTCAAAGCTCATGAATTAATTAATCGATTACTCGCAAACATTTTAACGCTTGAAATTAATATCCATCGATTTGATCGAACTGAAATATCATTTATGTATTTTATTAGTTTACAAATGTGAAACCTCTTATGCATTAATGAATGCTACATTAATCAAATGTATGGTATTCAATTAAGTTGGTAAAAGTGTATTTATAATTCTTTGTGAAAAATTCGTTAATTCCACGCAGCTATGTAACAATTAAATGTTTCGTTGGCGCGTTAATTACGAAATGAAATAAAAGAGACATGATATATGTTTCATTCAAATACAGTCATTTTCTGTTTTGTTTCAGGTAGGATTGTGTGCCGAACTCTCTTATTTGACGTAAGTTGCATGAAAGCGAATATTATTATAGTGGTAACAATGACTGCAACGCAAGCCTGAGAGTCCACGACAATTATGGTATAAGATTGCACAAGGGGATAAAGGCATTCTGTTTTAATGAACTATTAATTAAATTAGTCTTCGCGCGTATAAGTATGAATAAGTGAATAGAACTACATTGCAGTAAACTGTATTCGTTAATTCCTGTTTTAAGATTGAGATCTTTCATTCCCACATATTTTCCAGGGATAAATACGAAATGTTTGTATAAGACTGAATTCTTACTCATCAATCTAATTCTTATTCTATTCTAGTCAATATTTAATTGCTGTTCTAATTCTTATAATATTAACGAAGTCACCTATAATAAGAGCAGTGATAAGTGTAAACGTATAGGATTATGAACATCCATGTCAATCATCCATTTCAATTTTTGATTGCAAAAACAAAGTAACGACCCACGTCCTCCTTCACCGAGGCACTGAAGAAATATTTTCCTGAATGAAATTGCAACAATGCTATTGTTTCAACATAAAATTATCAGAGCATCATTATTAGAAATACCAGTCCCGTTATTGCCATATTTCTTAGCTAGTTTCACAGACACTTTCACGACTTAAAAAACGGATCCCCTTCAACGGATTTCAACAGGCAAATTCTCTGCATAGTTTCACTATTTCTTAATCAACGATTTCGCGATCAGAATCTCGATTTCGTGAAATTCCAGGCCACACTTACCGAACTCGACCCCAACCAATTAATTTCGCAGTTCAGAACGTTTGCCTAAAAGTGATTCTAAGTGAAGCATACTCGACGCAGCTTGCTTGCGTCGCACTTATTTCGCGAGATTCAATTACCCGGCGGGAAATTACTCAACACGGTAGTAGTGGCACCAAAATTTGTTCAAATAGCTCTAAGGCATCTGCTTTCACGGGTGAATCGGTTTCTTCAGGTTGTACACGTCTAATCAACATTCCACGCAACAATCAAACTAGTATGCCTCACGAAATCGAAATACACGAAATTGTAATCCAATACAGGATGATTTTTAATTTCATATTAGTACTCTGAAGGGAGTAGATGGATTCCGGGAACATGCGTTGTTCAAAATTTCTTTTAGGGATTGAAACGAGTTGAAAAATGTAGTCTATGCACATTAATTATTTCATTATAAGAAATAAGTAGACTCAATCATTGTGTTGTCTTATCACTTTAGATACAACTAATTAGTGTTACAAATTTGTATGTTCTACGTTTATACTACTATTTTGTCTTTGCCCATTTTCTAGCATTCAGCTCTGGAATTACTGACGCAATTTCAATGTATTGAGGTCACGAAATAACAAAACTCGTCACTATCAAAAGAAAATACAAGAAACAGGTTATCTGTTCAGAATACCTCTGGCTTTCAGCTAATAATAGAGCGATTCAGAGAATGTTTCCAGATCAGATTCATCCTTCCACTGTGGTTTCATAATGGAACGCTTAACACGAGAATAATGTAGTTTGAAATCGGGATGTCAAATAGCTGAAAAGATCGCAAAGAAATACTTTAATGAAATTTGATATTTCAGTCTCCATTTTACGTAGCATCCTAAGCAATTCTAAATCAATCAATGAAATTAGCCTAGTAAATTGTCCCCAAGCAACACCTAGCCTTACCCCTCTCTCAAGATCCCCCTGCAAAGCGCGAGAATGTCACGCAAGTAGCCGCCTCTCTTTTTCCCGGCGGGAGAAGTTGGGGCAACCTTCGCGGCACCAAACGCCCGGCACAGTTCCTTTCAGGAGGTCCATTATCACTGAAAGGACGACGTGTATTCACACGAAAAGAGACTGCCTCAAACGGCGCGCCGCGCGGATAGAGCTAAGTGCTCCCGAAAATAACACGGCAAACAAAGCGAAACCTAAAAACCCAATACGCGTATAGTCGTGAGCAGGGGAGGGGCGGCTACACAGGGGGAGGCCGGCAGCCCCTGTGCCCCGCCAGGCAGCCCATTAATACGCAGCGAGCGAGTAAAAAGTATTTTGCGGCGCGGCGCGGAGTCGATCCGCAGTGGAGGGAACAGGGAACACGCCGGTGCCCGGCCACTGTCGAGCGAGGGAAGGAGGGTTGCCGCTGGTTGCGAGGGGGTGGCCGTATATTTAGCTGTAAAGTCTCGCAGGAGGCCCTCGTGGCCTCGTCACAGGCTGCACCTCCAGCTGTCACCGTGCCACCGATAGCGTTTCGTCCTCGAATCGCCATCGTCTTCGCCCGGAAATTTGCCATCCATTCGTTCCTTTCTTATCCGCTCCTTCATCCCCCTTGTTTCACCCTTTGTCTCTTTCCGCGTTTCCCCCGACGCCCTCCTCCCGCCACGCTTTTCCCCTCGCTTGCCCCGTGAACGGTCTCTCAACCCCTGCCACCACGCTCTCGCTACCCCCTCCGCGCGCGCTCCCTCTGTGTTTCCCTCCCCGACGCGGTCGGTGGGGGCGGTCTGAGTTCTATTTATAGAAAGGACGACCTATATATAGACGTCGCGGGCTATGCATAGCCTCACCCCGGCCGCCCCACCGACCACCGTGCACCCTGCACTGCGAACACCGGCGGGGGCGAGGGGCTGCGGCCAGTCGAGGTGTACGCGGTGCAGGTTCAATGAAACCAGGCCACCATCCCCTCCGTGGCGGCGTGGCTCTTACGTGAAAATACAGCACCCATTCAGCCGCTTTTAAGGTACGTTCACACACGTCCACCCGCCCCCTGGACGATGACGCACGCGAGCCTTCCACCGGGGGTGGTTCGATGCTCGAATTTCCACCGTGCGTCCTCGCGCACTTCGCTTCCCTGCCGGATCTAGCTCTGTTATTGAGTATTGTACGCCGATTGGCTGAGTGCAGAATGCGCGTGGAGACGTATTGTATCTATAGCAGAGGGCTAACTATATCCGCGGGAGGGAAGGGACGGCTGATCCGTTTGCCGCGCTAGGATTCCAACGGGAACCTTTCGATTTTCGAGTATTCAATGCTCTGACTGATTAAACTGCTCAGATGGGAGACGAATTGTTTTCTTTGGGTAGTGTTATGAGTTAGTCCTCGGGGATACTGTTGGGGACAGTGGGGGGCAGTTTCTGTTTCGGGTCTTAGTTCGTTAGGCGAGACTTAATCTTATGTACGTGAGGTTACGTCTTTAGCATGAACGAACTTAATGTTAATATTATTTACTAATGGTTCTTTAAGGCTCTGCAGTAGGTTATTAAGTTTTTAAATATATATGAAAACCATAATAAGAAGATAACGACTGAAAACTATCAAGAGTGCGACTGTTGCTATGAAAATGTTAAGAATTTTTTAATTAATAGATTTTAAATAATATATTCAGAATTATTTATTTACTGGGGTGTTTAGTATTTGTAGCTTAATTTGATGCCTGTCGTACGCAACCACGGCATGCACTACTTATGCATGTCGCATAGCATACTGGGCGTTTCTACTTGTAGCTTTCCTCTTCGAGGAAAACGGTTGACATATCGAGTCGAAAAAGATATTTTTTTCAACACCTGCATGAAAATGTGTGTTTTTTACCCCTGCTGAGCGGGAGCAAAATTACCAATTTCAGACGTATTCGCGTTTTCTACTTTTCTCCCAAGGGAAAAAGACTTTACGCGCATGCGTATTCGCATAAGTTTTTACTTTCCTCCCTGGAGTTTGACGTTACCCTATGGTATGAAGATGCAGTTGTTCGACTAATCGTTATCTATTATGCGTGTTTTATCATGATATTACAACTGTCACAGCACCATTTTTCATTAAAAGATACAATTAAACGGTAAAATGAATAATAATGACAGTGATAGCAACACGGGATACCACACGCTCCCCGATATAGCAGAAGCTGCAAAAGCCATCGAAGAAAATTTGCTGCCATCAAAATCGAAAGTAAAATACCAGAGGATATACCAAAAATTTATGAAGTGGCGAGATAACCACAGATTGGAAACACTTTCGGAAGCAGTTATTACACGTATTTATTAATTTCGACAGAATAAACGAGCAATCGAACATGCATATTTTTTTGCGAATCGCTCAGCAGGCTTTCAAAAACACAGCTTTCATGCAGGTGTTGAAAAAAATATTGTACGTGACAAGGGAGAGACGCGGTTTCGCCTCGCGTGAATTGCTGCCCTCGCTGCGCTCGGGCTTCAAACTTCACGCTCGTCGGAATCGCTTTCTTCTCTCCCTTGTCACGTAATATACTATTTCCTGTTCTTTTCGCTCACTATTTGCTCTTTCATTTAGGATATAACGAAATCAAGATGATCTTTGTGTGGTCTACGTGCATTTATAAAAAAAGAATGTGGGGTACCATAATATATCAGATACATCTTCTAACGCTCTTAATCTTAAATCCTGTGAACACCACCAAAGGCTGATTTAGTTAAGATTCATTTAACAAATTCTTTATCGTTCAGTACTTCTGTACATAAGTTACCTCATTTTCAAGAAATACTTAGGTCACTTTAATGGGTGAATCCTATTCTTTAATAAAATTAGGGATTTTGTTTTTAAGAAACTAGCGATATGATTCATCCAAAATTTGAACCATATTTTGATGTATCTGTAAGGAAACAATAGTTTTTTTTATGAATTATTAATAACAAATATAGGAGTTATACACGATCGACCAACACGCCGCACAAAATTCGTTGTCCGCTGATGCGCATGATATTTATCTTCCTGGTAATATAAAACCGAAAAATGAAGCAGCGTTTCACTGTATACATATATAGCCATAATTTGATGAGCCCGACAAAAATACAAAATTTTTTGAGGAGTGTGGAGAGTTTTTAAATTGAAAGGTCTGAAACTTTAACTTTTGCTACACAGATTTGCGCCAATTTTCTTATGTAATTAAAGAAGTATATAACTTATCGGTATCCTGGTTCATCAAAGTATAACGTAATGTTTGTTGGACATACAGGCCAAATTTGAAGGTAATCGGTTCTGTGGTTACGGAAATATCGTGCGCAACCGCGGACAACGGCGGCGTCCGGCGACCATCAGGTCGATCATGCATAACTCCTGTATTTATTATTAAATATTAATAAAAGAAAAATTACAACTTCTTCAAAGGTACATAAAAACATGGCCCAAAATTCAGATTATTCGAATCGCTAGTTTCTTAAAAAAAAGTCTAAAATTTCGCTATGTTTTTATCCCAAAGAATAGGATTACCCTCTTAACGTCTCCTTGATTTCCTCCAACTCTTCGCTGCATTGCATTGGTAAAACAGGAATTATTATATTGTAGAATATTCCTAATCAATCTTGAAGTCTTGTGCTCAAATTCCCCCAGTATCCAAATAACAATTTGCTTTATATTTTAAGTGGTAGATTTCGTTTTGTCTCAAGCCTTCTTTAAAAATAATACAATTGAAACCTTGCTGTCGATGCAACTAGGTAGATACCTTCTGAAAGTCAAGGTTTATGAAATGATGAAGCTACGAAAGACATATAGTAAACTGTATCGAGGGAACAGTGGACGATCCTAAAGGGTGCAAAGCAATGCTATTAAACGATCAGAAAAGTTTAATATCCTCCGAGTGGTTCTGGTAATCAAGGCGAGCCAATGAGCCGGAGAAGTACGAGGCATAAATTCGCATGTCCGTTTCGCACGAACAAGCATAGTGCCTGAACTTTCGTGCCTAATCTACGATCCATCGCTAGATCTGGTTACGAAACTGGCTTCGATTAATCTCGCAAACGTACGAAATTACGTGTGCGTGGAAGTTAATGAGCCTTACAAAATATTTCGTAAGATCTGCAGAATAGAACGACGAATATCCAAAACCGAGAACTTCACGTGTGAGAAGTGCGTTAAGCCTCGTTCACATTAGTCAAGTTTACTGGCTTCAAATCGCTTCGTGCCTTAAAGTTCACACTTGTACGTACGTTCACACTATTCAAGTTGTATTATTTCAAGGCAAGAAAAGCTAGAACACTCTCTACTTCGCTTGAAACTTGAAAGGATATTTCAAGTGAATAACAGATTAGTTTACTGATTTTTTGGACTAATGTGAACGAGGCTTTAAATGATGAAAACAAAAGATATTAAGCTTGCACGTAAACTCCATATTGGATAAAATTCAATTTAAACGGAAACATGGGACACTCATCATTTAAGAAATTTGTTTCCAATTGCACCGATTGCTCGCGTTGTAATATACATAAAATGGAGTTTATATTGTTATCGGGTGTGAGGTTTATGAAACCCGTGTTTATATTAAATCCACTGGATGCAATATTCGAGCGCAACACGTGTAATCGAGTAAGGAAACATCTTCCAACATGCCCTGATACAAGGAAACGTCTTTTTAAAACCCATTAAGCACGTGTTTGCACCGATCAATCATTTCCTCTGTTGCTTGACGACCAACCAAAAAAGCATCTTGGCCGTATCGACTATGCAACAAGTACATTGATTATACTTCCAGCCTGAATGAGCGATTCATAGCAGCTGCAAGCTTGCTGTTGAACTTCAATTACGAAACAGATGAAAGGAAAGGTAAACACTGATTTGAGAAATATATGATGTGTATGTGATTCGACGAAAACGATTAATTGTCAGACTGTATGTAATAAAGATCTTCATTGTTGAAGGCTCACCTTGCTACTGAGGCGGACATTTTGAGATAAATCGTTTAATCAGAAGATGTTACCAGCATCTTCTCTCCTGGGTTCATAGGTAATCCTTATTTCAGGGATTACGTAGAATGAAGCCTGGATCATCCGTTATCCAAAGCTGAACTCTATCAAACCTCTTTCCTTAACCCCTTGCATACTGACAACGGCTCAGAGTCATGACTGAGTTAAGTCAATGTTAGAAGCTAGTGATAATGGCTCATTAAATCTGGAAATAGCTAGGAATATTAATAGCTAGAAGTCCGTGATTGGAGCTCGAGAGAAATTTTCGAGAAATTGAAGTAGGGCTTTATTGAAGTGGGATTGCACTGATTTATTATTGAACTATAAGTAGAACTGAACTGAGTCGTTCTGTGTACAGGCTGCGATGAGTTTTTGAAGTTGGGGTAAGCGTGATAGTACAATGCAAGAATAATAAAAATATCTTTTTTTAAGTAGATGAATAGAGTTCTATGATAAAGAGACTAGAATGATACAGTATTTAGACCACGCAGAGTTCGAATAACGTAAAAAATGTTTAAATTTAACAGAAAATATTCGTTTAGAAAAGAAATATTCTATTTTCAAGGATGGTTAGATTATATTAATAAGAAACATCTACTCAATGGAAGTGGAGGTTAGTGAAAACTTAACGAAAATTAATTACACTCTTATTCCACCATTAGAAAAATTGAAGAAAATACTACCGCAACTTTCAAAGTCTCACGCATTGCAGAGATATAATAATGGAGAAGTATCTCTGAGGAAAGATAGTAGAACTTTTCTATGTCTTCCCAAAAATTCACAAATCCAAGCACATATTCCACGGTTCTGTAGGAATGTTACTAATTTAGTGCAAACCTCTAGTGTCCAAGAACATAGTGGTCTGCACCCTCAAGGATATCGCTTTGCACGCCATTTGAATGGGTTTCAAGTTAATCATTATACCTCCCTCAGCAAAACACACTACCGCTCAAATATTTTACTGGCTATACCCAGATGAACCTGATAGTTTGCTGGAATTAAGAATTTTCACCGCAACCCATGCACTTCCTCCGATCTGCGTGGAAGTTAGTTTAATTCAGTTACCAAATCCGCGCGTTACTGTGAAAAATATTCTACTGATTGCATATTTTAAGATAATCGACTGTTCCAACCAGTGACACAACGAACGAGGGAACTCACGTAAACGTAATAAACGTCGCTCGCTTTCCGATAAGCTTTATCTGACGTTTGCCCAGCTCGCCGATATAAATTGAATTAGCCTGAGATTGTTCGGTATTAGATTACCGATATGCCTTACCGCAGGACTCCCCGACCACTTTTCGGAGCATTTCCCAATCCCGCTCCCTCGAAGTTTACGCGATGCGGTTAATCAGGATCACGCGTTGGTGCACGGGCATAATTAGTTGGTAATTATAGTACACGGGCAGCTGTGTCGCGTGCACATGCTCGCAGGATCGGTGACATGTTCTGATGCCCGTTACGCCCGACCCCTTGGAAACGGAAGAACGATGAATGGATATTGATTCCATATGAATATTACGGCCTCGAATACTACGCCGAAGAGTGCCGTGAAACATCAAATTCCTGTCACGCGCTGAATCCAATTCACTGCGACATTTTTGTTCACGTCAAGTGTTTGATATTCGAAGTCTGGAGGGGCCCTCGAGTCAGATATAGATCACAGAAAGGTAATATTTGAAAGGCACAGAGAAATTTCTCTTTCATCCTTCGCTGAAGGAAGGCTGTAGAATTCTTAAGTACGTGGACTAAGGGGTGCAAAGGAAGCTCGAGGTGGGAGAAGAAAATGCACGGGTGAAATGTGCGCGCCATACTTCAGGAAGCCAGTAGTGGACTGTTAAGACGGCCAGTAATTTTTAGTAATTGAATATTTTTACCATTTGTTTTTGCTTCTGCGAGGAGTGTGGAGTGTTGAGGGTGAAAATACAGTTTATGACAAGCGAAGGGCGAGATATTTCTTGGAGCTCTTTCTTCGTGTAGCCTTCATGAGAGGATAATAACAGTGTTGAAGTTATTATCTTCGAATTTCTGTTCTTTGTGGCATCCTTAAGATGTCTATGGAGTGTAAGGTGACGCATCGGCTATAAACCCGTCATTTTTATGCCATCACGCAAGCATTAGAGATTATCCAGCCACCAGTATCATGAAAGAGTAAGGCGGATGACTGTGAAAGTTTTCATTACCTATAACACTGTGTCTTAGGTACGAGAACACGCGATGCGAACACTGTACGAGCTACGGTTACGTTCATTAATTGTTTAAAGGAGAATGTACCTTAACTCCATCCCAGTTGGATAATTATACTTTAAGTTAACAACTTTATTCCCCAAAGGTGAATGTATTTGCCAATACCCTCGGGGCACATTGGTATAAACTGAAGCAATGTGCATTCAAAATTCATTTGAAGATTGTTATATGGTTAAAAGTAGACTTCCCTCGAGTCGTCGTATCCTAACAGTTGGCGATAGGACCAGTGTTCTTGAATTACCAGTTGTTGACTTCAGTGTAGATTAAGAAAGTAACGGGGATGAATAAAAATGAATAAACACACATCACATAAATATAGGTAATGTAATTCTTGTCTTCCTCGATAAGTAGATTGGTTCAGATCAGCATGACCAATAATGTAGACGACAAAATGCATAACTAGATTGAGATGGGAAAGAGTGATTACTTCTTTGAAAATACTTGTGTTTAAATTCAGATAGATGAAATAACTTCTGCGGCTTCAGTTATTATCCATAAAGAAGATACTTGGCTAGAATGATTTTCAGTTTGAGGTAATTTGATAAACATCTCAGGCAGGTATGCTTTTAGTGTCAAAGACAATTGTTGCGGTATTTATTAGCGATGTTCAAGAAAACGATATTTGAACTTGCAACACGTGTAGACAGTTCGGATGCAGATATGTACGATCACGTGCGTGCTTGCTGCGTATGCAGGCAAACTTTGATGCGCGGATGCATAATTTAGAGAAGCTTACACGAGGCCAACGTTATTCCCATGGTTCTGCAGGTGCGTTACATGTGTACTACCATTGCTATTAATTTGATCCAGTCACAGCTCGATTATCTTCGCCTTCGGGCATTATCTACTGTCAGGAGGTCAAATTCAATTGCAGAGTCACGACCATCGTCCGTAATTTATCGAACTGATAAGGGAAAGATGAAAAATGAGCGGTGTTCAACGTTTGTGGTTTATAATGACAAGCAACACTCATTTGACTAATACCTACCATAGACATTTCTCATATTACACTATTTTGAATTCTTCTTTAAACAATTCACAACTGAAGAGTCCTTGTAGAAAACTCTGTAAGTGCAAAAGATAAAATTTTTCAAGAGAGAAAAAACTACCCTGACTTTAAATTATTTATGGAATTTGATTTGTTTTGATTGCTAAATATGCTTAAGTATAGAATAACCCAATGCATCACAAAATTGTCTATTTTTTGCATTAATATAGTCGAAGTTCATAAAAAAAAGAACTCTATTTGTAGAAAACCCTGTACGTGCCACCTCTTAGCTGTAGAGAAAACTGAATTTGCCACTCATTTAAATTTGCAAGCACTGTAAGTGCCAATCCTCTTTGCCCCTAGCTAATTGGCTCTTACATTGTTTTCTACAAAAGTGGTGTTGAACGTGCCAGCGGTACCATCTTTTAACACTATTTGTAACTTATTTACGAAGGGAAATTGTATTAAAATTGCATTAAAATTCTATACTATAGTAGTACCATTGGCACGTAGAACATTTTCCGATGAATTATTTCTTTTTCAATTTTGACACAGTGTTTTCTACAAGGAACCTTCAACTATCATTTATCCCAGTTCTAATCGACACCTAATTACATATTTCATAATTTCAAAACCTTCACCAAATTCACAACCATGACAACCCAAACCTAGTGCACAAAATTTACATATCACTTGTGCTTAAAAAAAGCCCTTACCGATCATCCCAGGCAGCGGATGCCCTCCACAAAGGGTGATCAATTATTTTCACGAAATATATTTCCCAGAACTGAGCCGATGGGAAATCGAATCAAGTTCGCCAGGCGGGCAGGTCAATTTGCTGGTCGAAAAAAGGGAGTCAATTTATTCCACGGTCCGTCCACGAGGAGAAAAAAAAAGGAAATGAAACGCACCTCCTCGCCGCTCCGATATTTTCAAACAAGATTAGGCAGCAAACTGTTCGTTAGCAAGATTTCGTTAACGAAGGCGGCGATGCGCATTGAGGCGATACACACGTACGGGAACAAAAAGGCTCGCACACGCGCGCGTCCGATCCCCCGTTATAGACGCACACGAACGTACGCGCGGAGTTAATTCTGCGAACGAGGATCGATAGCGAGCTCGAGACCGTTTAATTACGAGAGATAACGTTGTCGTTCGTCCCTCTTCCAGCGATCGCCCCGTCGCGATTTCCCGTGTACACCTTGCAAATCGCCGGATCCCATTGATCGCTCTTGCAACCCGTGGGAACAGTGTCAAACCGTCACAGGCAAGGCGAAACAAGTCTAACGAAAATAAGATCTTTTCAATCACTTCAAATGTCGATGAAAAGTTCGAAACAGTTTGAATATTCGAGTTTCAACGATCCAGGAGTTGAAGATATACGCTGAATGCGGTGGTAAACGCTGTAAGTGCTGGGAAAAATTATTTTAGTTTCTAGGACTGTCGCAAGATAGAGCTGAGATCATAAGTGCCAACGTCTCTGTGATTGGAAAGAAAATTATTAAAAATATTCACTTTTGGCAGTCACGTCGTTTGCCATTTCAACACGTCAATTTGAAAGTCTTGAATATTTTGACGGTATTCGAATGGTTTGAAGCATACAAGTTCAGGATTTTTTTGGGGGAAAAGTATAATTGAAAATCATACACAATGTGTTTCTACGAAAAGATACATCTTTTAACTATATTATTCTAAATTTTCATGATATTATTATTAACTAAAGGAGATATCAGCTTAGACATGAGTAGTGTTTTTTTTATACATTACCTGATGTATATTCCCTAAGCCAAACGATGCATCTGAAAGCAAAAATTCAAATAGATTTTAAAATGAATAACTTACAGAAGTACCTGACGTTCTCCGAATTTTAATAATGTATTTCGGTAAAAAAGGGCGACCGTTTAAAGTTGAAATATTGAATTTCGTGGAAAAAAATTTCTGTTTTTCAAGATGCCTTGGCAAGCATTTCCATTATTGCAAAGTTGAAAGCAAAATTTAAAATTATGAGAACGTTAGATACTTCTGAAAGTTATTTATTTTTAAAATATATTTGAATTTTTGCTTTCAGATGTATTGTTTAGCCTAGGTAATGTCCACCAGTTTACGCTTAAAAAAGAGCACGACTTATATCCAAGTCGATATTTCCTTTAGTTAATAATAATATATCATGAAAATTTAGAATAATATAGTTAAAATATGTATCTTTTAGTAGAGAAACATTGTGTATGATTTTCACTTATACTTTTCCCCCCCAAAAAAATCTTGAACTTGTATACTTTTTCTGGACCTCAAGGTGGATGTAACCCCTGACGAGATCTATTAAGTCTTTGTGTTCTTTGATTGTTTAATAATGCCCAGTATATACATATAATAATTATTATATAATCAGCATTGATATATGTGGTATTAATTCAGTCCAGCCCACAGTGCTGACCGAATTTCAATTCGATATCACAGTTGAAAGAAATATAAACCCCAAGCGACTGGCTTGGTCGTTTTCACGCCGCTCTCAATGGTATTGTACCCATTGACAATAAATCACGATGCTACCATTTATCACGTTAACGCGCTTCCTAATTAGGTACTGGGCCAGTGTTAACGCAATCAATATTAATCTTGCTCGTTACGCGTTGAATATCAACTTCCGAGGTACAGGGGAAGCAATAGGCACTGTTTTGCTATTTGGTACCCCGCTCTTTCACTTGTGCACTTTTTGTAGTGTCATTCTTCAGGCACATTTTAATCCTTCCTCGGTAAAATTTTTCTGTCACTCGATTTTGCTTCGTTGGAACAAGACGAGCAATCGTCAAGAGTTTAAAGTAAACTTCTGGTCTTTAAGTTTCTTGTACAGGATGTCCTAAAAATCGATGCATTACCACAAACTGGGTAAACATTGTCATGTTTTTGGAACATTTTGTTAGATAATATAAAAATTTGAATACATTTTTACATTTGCTTTAAGTATCCCATCATAACACTGTATCTTTTGTGTTTTACTACAAGTGTGAAAATGCATAACATTTTTGTTCCTTTCCTCCTTTAATATATGTTTACGGTATATAATTGAAAAATATTATATAAAGATAAGTGTGCGAATGCTCTCGTCTCGAGTTGTAGCTTTCTAAAGTTACATATTGGCGAAAGTGTTTGAGGAGAACTCGTTCAGCAAGGAGGCATGCTTCACAGTATCGTCTCATCGATTGTTGAACACGTTCGGGAATTCGTGGTGTACTCCGTCGCGTGACAAGCCTCTACAATGCGGTCACAGAGGTCTGGTAGATTAGCAACTGGTCTCTGACGGTCATTCTCTGCAAGATACCTATGAATGGCTGTACATACAACTTTGGCCGAACACTGTTGGTGCGCAAAAGTTTGTCCGCGCAGATGTTGAGCTCCTCTACTGCGTCCCTTCGCCCGGCCACACACAAAATGCATATCTGTCATTTCAAGACTTGAGTAACAACCCTTTGTGTCACTAAGATTGCCTGAAATGTTGTTGATGACAGTGCTGTTATTTACCTCTGCTATTGATTTCGTTTCGTCTATACACTACGCTATACAAAGTAGATAACCTGTGCTTGTGAAAGAAACGTATGTTTAAATTACTATGAGAATTTGATAGAAACATCAAAAACAAATATCACTTTTATTCAAGCTGGGACATTCTTGACGTTATTCGGTCACTTTTGCGTGGAAAAATAAACCAATCAGTGGCCGACAGTTAATTATTCAACGTTTGAACAATACGTCGATTTTAATTATTACGCCCCGTTCATTCAGCTACTGCGTTCCGAATAATTTATTATTAAGGGGGTGGGAATGTGCGCGCACGTTTGCGGTATGCAAAAATTATAATGAGGTTTCGCGTCTAGGCTCCGTAATTTAAAAGGGCGCTCATCCTCGTGTATTTCGCGATACGCTGCCTCGTGACTCTTTAATTAGAAGCTAACGAAACGATAACATAATTAATCCCGGAATGTATTTGTTGCTACTCGACCATTCGGCTTCGATTTTAATAGAATATTCGAACAATGTTCCTCTCTGTGTACAGTCAGAATGGCAGATGGTTTGCTGCTAGTATCAACATTTTATAATGATTGCCTGCAGCCAATCATGCCGCGTGCTTTCATGATGCTGTCTCGCCAAATTCATGAATATTTATTAATATGTCTGTTACACAATGGATCGCGAAGCAACGCAGTCGTAAGCTTCCCGAACATAACTTGATCACCACAATTGCGGACACAAAATCGCGATGGTTTATTCATTGATTTTATAAAAGTACACGGTATATTCACAGACCATGTAAAGTGCACGACCATCGCGAAGCTTGTAGATCATTGGGTTTGAAGTACCCAGTGTAGATTTCAATTAAGATAAATGTCTGATTCAATTAACGTCGCCTCGAAATGATGGAAATCCTTATGTAATTTAATCCATCCATTTTTAATGCACGATCCACATCAATAAATAATGCTTTACGATATTCTCTTTGGTGGATGATGTATGTGAATACGCATTCTTTATTTACACGAGGTGTTGGAATTTATCTAAATTGATCATTTTATTTGCCGAGAAGGGTGGTTGTTCTTCACAACTATAAGCAGACACTGCTCCACAGAACATATTAAAATAAAGTAAAAGGTTGTAATAAGGAGACGTTTTAAAAACTAATTGCGCTTAAGATATTCAGATCTTCAAATCATGAAACTGATAACTTCTTGTAAGATTACATGCAATTACAAAATGATTGATATTCTGAAACAGTGATCGTGTCAACACAGCTAATAGGGAACTCCGGAACGAATAATATATATTATCAATGATGCAAAGAATCACTCCAAATATTATTCACTGGAAGCCTAAACATCTCGAGAGCAATTGCTTTGTGCATCCACATGTTCACTAAAATTTATATTTCTCGCTATGAGTTCCATTACTCAGCTTCGCGTTACCAACGTACTTCAGAGTCACTCGAGTTTAAACGACTCCGAAATTCAATTAAGAATGACAAGACTACGTCGCGGCATTTTTCAGTCAGGCGAAGATGAATGTGCACGAGGTCTTGTGATATCAACGAATAGGCACCCCTTCAGTGACAACGACAGAGTAATCGTCATTCATGACAATTCGCAGGTGTTTATCACGTGACTTGTCGCCTCGTTTACGCTCGCAGAATCGCCAGCGGGTTTAATGAGCATAGGAACTGGAGAGGCGAGCTTACCGCAGTTTCAAGCAATTAACGAGCGTGCTCGTAGGTCGTGTCGGGCTTGTACGGAACAACTGCAAGCCGAGGATTCCCTGGGAAACAACGAATACACGGGCAAATCCTGAAAGAGTTTCCGCGAACGACCGCCAATCGTATAACATGGCTGTGAAATGATGCTGATGCGACGAGATTTGTTAGCGACGACGGGTTTAACAGCGTACAGGGTACCTCCTAACCCGTGCTACAAACTGGAGTCGTTGATCGTTTTTCTCGAAGACAAAGTTCTGTTTGAAAGAAAATTGATTAAACACTTTTCACTTATTCTTGTGAAGGAACAAGTTAGTAGAATCGTCGATATGAGTCACTCTGTGCTTGAAAATTTACATTAGGAGAGGTATTTATTTTATCACCCCCAAATTGGAAAACGTGATCGATAAAGTGTTCGATATTCAACTGATTTTTACGAAGATGGCCAGCATTGAATGTTTAACCCCCATCCGGCCCTCATGTCACGAACTAAATCTGTCCCTCGGTGTCGAATTGACACAGTGGTAAAATATCGACGAAATGACAAGGTAAACAGTTACTTTTCGATATTTTTTTATTCAAATTGATGAGTTAACATTTACATCTTAGATTTTTCACAAATTTCGCATAAAATAAAACGATGTGCAGGGCATTTGGCTTGATTACAAGAATCACAAATAACAGAGCAGTATAACTTATTATGGAAAAACTGTGTCAAAGTGGCACGAGGGACGGATGAGGGTTAATCAACGTAATAATTTTCCTACTGGTAATATTGTGGCAGAGCGTCAGTTTTTTTGAAGGTCGTAAATCTTCACGATTCTCTGACACTTCTGTTACACTGTGATGTCGTGCAAGAGCCCAAAATTTGAAGTGACGTTCAAGGATGAGGATCAATGTGATGGGGGTGGTTGAGTAAGACACCGTACAATTTAACACAAAAAAACAAGTTATTCTATATTCTTAAACAGAAACCTAACTATAGAAAGATACCCGAAGATGTTCACACTTCTTCCAAACGAACAAGTGATAACTGAAATGTTCTGTTCGCAAGCAGTGCTCAGTGGTTTTCGTTTGGATTCTATATTGCTTCAGCCTTAGATGGCACAAAATCTGGCGAAGGACGACTACAGAATCCCTTGCAGGGGTGGAGTCTTAAGACTACGGTGGTAATAAAACTAAACTATTGGTGGAGTTACAACAGAGAGGTGGTAAAATAAAACTGTCTATTGGTGGAGGCGTGTCAACGTCTACTATGGTTGCGAGCCTTGAGAAAGGGCAGTTTTACGATTTTGAAGCTACGCTGCAAAGTATCTATGGTGACATCGGTGCTTAATTTATGGGTTTAAGATGTGCGTTGGCGAAAGTGCAGAAATGTCGATGCGAGGCTATCCGAATAGAACCCTTAACCCCTGGGAATCTCGGTTCCGGCTTAGGCGACGACTCTAACCTCGGTAATCAATGGCTAGAAAACAGCCCAAAGCTGAAGCTGATAAAAAACAGACATCTCCTAAGCTAAACGCGACGATAAGCAGAGGAACCTTACGTGTCCTCGAGGTTTTGACGCTTAACACTTTCTCTTCTCAACTGGTAATGTTAAAAGAGATGTAAATGGCAGCATATTAAATATTTGAGTAATGTATTGAATATTTGTACTGGTTAAGGGTGAGAAGGCCCTGCATCTGGATACTAAACAGTGATTATTTATTAATTTCTGAAATCGAGAAGACATCGTATACTACTACTTAAAAAATACTGCCACTAGTGTTAATCAACAATTAAACCCTACTTAGGGGTAATTATTTTCTATATATTCTATATACGTATAATCGTGTTCTAAAATTTGTAATTCAATTAGAAGTAGTAAAATCAACCTATGGTGGGCCTATAGAACTGTTCTCTGGTGTCACACATTAAGGGCTACACACACTTGAAACCCCTGAATAAATATGTGCAAGCAGAGACTAATTCCACCATTCATAATTAAATTAAGATTCTGAAAACCTGATTAGAAGACCATGAAAAGACGTGCAAACGTTCAGCTCCATATCTTTCAACATATCTTCCTATATCTCACGTGTCTCCACAACTACCCCTATAATAAGCACCTAAAAACATATTTCACATCTCTCAAAAATACTGCTTTAAAGACCACTCAACACTGTGTCTCAAGTTGCTCCCTATATTCCCTTCGCGGCGCGTTACTGCACGTCTGCTTTCGTAAGAAATGGTGAGCTGTTTCGCGGTTTCAATCTTACCTTAACAACTGGCGGTCGATGCGTGCTGCACATTGAACCCACTGGTGCATCGATGCAACGGCGAGGCGAAGGTGGTTGAATGGGAACGCTGATGTGTGGAAACAGCGGGGAGCACAAGAGGAATTTCTACGGCCGCTTCAGGCAACGTTGCGAGCACCAGGCATGGTGGATGTGTGCCGCAATGCGGCTATGTTATCACACCATCGGGCTCCATCTTCCAACGCGCCCCCTTCGCTTCTCTCCATATATTTTTTTTTTTAATCCGTGATCTCGTTTCGAGGGGTAATCGAACTAAGGGAACGCAGCGCTCGACGATGCGCCCCATCATTCACAAGGGTCGCGGCGGTGATCTGAAACAGCCAGAGACGAAGATTAATGGGATTCCAGCCGATGGTTATTCAAGGATTAGAAATTTAGTTTGGCGAATTGAAACGTTGCTTCGAGGGACTCTTTTTTTTTTCTCCCTACCGTCGGAGGAACTTGACGCAACGAAAGAAGATCTGAACGAGAGTTGGCAAGATTACGTGGGAGATACTTGATCTGGATTTGATACGAGTTGGTACCGACAGATTGGGTTTGAATGGAGAGTGGCAGTGAAGCACGAGGACCGGGATTTTTTGTGTTGCGAGGGGTTATGGATATTAGTGTTGAAATTGATGAGCTCGTAATTCTGTTTTCATGGCAAGTAATTGAGATGGCTGGCGAAGATAAATAGATGTTTTCTGACGACGTTAGGTACGTCGGTATATCGATAAGTTTAATGATATCCATTAAGGGAAGTAATATTACTGCAATTAATTTAAGTAAAAAAATTGTAATCACGGTATGAGTTTCCTAATGGCATACCCAATACAAAGTGTTATGAAAGGCAAAGTAATCGAAAATGTTGTCTTCAAACCATAATAGTATCCCCCAATATTTGCAACAAAAATTATTTCTTCCATTTAATGTCGCAAGTTACAGAATGCATTGGCTTTAAATCAAGTTTAAACATTAACTGATTAAAGACGATACTCGTGTGTAACGGGTTTTCTGCTTTCGGCTGGACAAAGGGTAATCGAATCACTAGCTACATAGCCTCGTATCGATATATATCCCCTTTCAAATATTCGGACGAAGCTGCCGCAAGCGATCTAGATAATTGTGTGTCTACAGCAGAGACGCTGAGGAAAGCCACAATCACAAAAAGTTTTAAGTAAATTAGATCGAAAGTACGTTCCCCTTTGATCACCACGCGATCTGCAACCACCATGTTTATATTACGTGATGAAACGCAGAGGACGCGAAAGAGCGCATCGAGGGTGAATCGCAGACGCGTAAGCCTGAGTATCCGATTTCATTGGCTTAGTTTAATTGCTCGTGAAATATTGAAATAAATTAATCATGGTTCATGGGAATTTAATTACGAATGTCTGATAACGTCGAAGCTGATACCGATGCATGCGTCAACGACGAAATATTTATTTGCAGGAGATGTTGCTTGCATTTTTAACCCCCGAACACAAATGCTTGTCATTTTTTGAGTTGTTTGTAATAAAGCATATAAGGGGTTCTCCTTAAATTACGTAAGGTTTTTTGGGGAGGAGGGGGTCGCGAATTTCTTACATATTCTTATAAGAGGGGGACAGGGAGTCAGGCAACGTTTTACGTAATATTTTTTTAACCCAATTTTCAATATGAGTAGCCTAAAAAATGGTGATCCGTCACACTCACGAAACCAAGTTAGATGAATTATATGTACCTTTAAAAGGATTTAAGTAACTAAAAAATGTAATGTAAAAAATATTACGTAAGGAAGTGGGAAGGAGGGGTTGGAATATGAAATCTTACGAATTCTTATATTGGGGGTGGGACGGGGTAAGATATTGCCAAAATTAAACTTACGTCATTTTACAGATGGCCACTAAGAGCATTAATGTGCACTAATTGTTCCAGATAATATGTTTGTAATGTAACACCATTAACCAAAGATAAAGTTTGCAAAATTGTGTGATAAAATAAAAATCAGTAGAGGTTTTTACGAATGTTTGTGTTAGAAGAATATTGGATAATAATTGTTGGTGTTCCAGGGTTAAGACTGAGGAGGGTGGTGACAGACAGAAGGTAAAAAATGTTAAAAGTATCAATGAGTTGTAGTAAACCAGAGTTGGGCAAACTTTTTATTTAAATAAAATTTCGAATAACGAGTAAAAGTTAAAAAATTTATTCGTCATGTGTCGAATAATGTGTAACTCGTGTTAACGAACGAATGATGACATTTTTTTTAAACTTGTAATCGTTATTCGAAATTTTATTTAAATATAAATCTTGCCCATCTCTGTGGTAAACATAGTGCTGTACAATTTAATACTGTATTCGAGTTTTGGAGTCTCTTCGTATTTGGATCGAGTGGAATTCTTTTAATGAAGAACGTGTGGGTTATTTAACACTACATCCTGAAATATATTCATTGGTTTTGGCGATTTAAGAAAGTTTATGAAAGAAACAAACGTGTTGTTTTGATTGAAAATAATGATATGACGAAGATCAGTTCCATTCAGAGCAAATAATAATATGCATAGGATACATTAAAAAGAGTTGCTTGTGTATTTACTAGAACACGACGAAAGTGAAAACTTATTATTTCTCTTTGAAGCTGTAAAATATGTTAGGTTGAGGAAAAGAGATATTAGTTATTATTATCTCCTTCGAGACAAATATTCTTTTCTCCAAAAGTAATAAATATATCTTACAATTATGTTTTTAATATTTAGTGACAACCATTATAATTTAAATTGCTGCAAGCATCTTATTTCTCATTAGGGACTGTATTACACATGTATTTTTGCATAAAAAAAGTTTAAATTAAATTTATGGCCCAAAAGTATTATTCCTACTGTTCATTTTCAAATTTCCTCTTACGTCCATGCAAAAATATTACAACTCAGTCTTTTGAACAGCTCTTATTAAGACGCTCTTCGATCGTTAGCGAACGCATATAGACGTACCTTCGAACGCGCAATCTAAAATTTATAACTAAAAAATCGATTCATGCTGTAGATGCAAATAGCAACCAGACTGAAGATTGAAACCTTATTCTGTCTTTCATATTCAGTATTCCTTGGAATCATAAAAGCGTTATTATCAAAATTCTTGCTTATATAAACTACTTAAAGAATGTCCTCCTATCTCTGATAGATACAAACTCGCTTATCCTTTTCAAAAGATGATAAATCGTTTGAACGAAGTCTCCTAAAATATAAGTACAGAATAATATTTCCGATTCTAAATTGTTTTAAAAAAATAGAAGCAAAAAGCATATTGATAATCAAATGCTGTCCACCAAGATAACCAAGTGGAAAGAAATGTTTACTTAATTACACAGTTTATCTTCATCGCACATATCTGTTACGCAGTTTTTATCTAACGTCTATCTAAATGAATTAGTCACAATCTACAAAAGAACGGTTGGTAAGCGACATAATTATCTGTAAGCAGTGCTTGTACTGAAGCTTAAACCAATAGTTACTGATGACACCTACATTGCGTGAGAGATCTGATAAGATGAACAAACCAAGAGTAATTCTTCAGGGATAAAATTCAACATACCAAAGTTAAGCCTTCTGTGAATATTTAAACACTCCGAGCTCTGATTCAATTCCATTCTCCAATTTATTTAAAAACAACACAAAAGAATTTTAATTAACTAATATTTGAAGAAGCAACATTTTGCTATATGTTATAATACATTACATCTTAAAATAGGAAGATATTATAGTTTACCCCTCCGAAAAGCAATCAAAGGATCTATTATCGTGTAAATAAAATAAACAAAACGATTCGTGTCCTTTCGAATCTCTTTTTTAGAAAGCCCCAAGTTGATTGAACGCGACAGTATAAAAAACAGGGAAAGTTGCACCGCACCAAAATTGATTAAAACTAAACTGAACCCTATCCTCGAAATTGCATTAACCTCGTCCAGTTGTCAAACGCGAATTCGACTTTTAAAAAAAAAGGTGTGTGCAGGCTAACGAAATATAGAACACATGAATCGAGCTCGGTCCAATGGCTCATAAATCCAAGCGAGCCGAGGATAAAATTTTATTTGCGTTGGCGTTATCGCAATTTTTCTCTTTCTCGTTTGTGAACTATCGCAGCTCCGATACTGTACTTCACTAATTTTGCCTGTTGTCATGTGCAGAATAATTTCTCTAATGGAACTTTGAAGATCGCAATTACTACAAATTGAACGACAAATGATTTCTGCCTCCGTTACTCTGCAACTTATTGTTTTACCTAATTTTTCCAGGTACCAATTATTACAAGTGCACGTCACAATTTATCCAGTTCGCGACTTTCGAAAAACTGCGAATCATCTAGCGATGGAATTGCGATCCTTTGAATTCGCCCATGGATGAGCAAGACAGAATCTCATTTTGTGCATATTCCACTGAATTCGCATGCAATATCGATGCAAACGTAGGATAGCAATCAGTACGATGCATATTTTTCAGCAGCTTATCAGTCCGCTTGATTCGATAATTTTTTCAGCGGCAACTACGCAAACCGCGTCAATCCTGATGGAATGTAAATTAGAAATAAGCTTTCTTTTTGCGAGAAAATTTGTATACCTTTGATACTGCGTTCGTGGTAGAGGAATGACCGTAGGAGTACGAAGCAGTGCGTAGCGATAAAAACAAATTTGACTAGACAGAAACTTCTCCCCTTTGCAAGTCCAATCTGGCGTTCGTCCTGGCAAATGCAGGCAACGACGTTCGTAAAAGAGAACGCAACGAATACGTGATTTTTCGCTTTAGATATTCGAGACCAAGCCCTAACTAGATACGCTGGAAAATGGTATGAAAAATGTCGACAATAGGATAGAAAGGACGAGAATTCTTTTTGACGTTCTTTGTAATCCTGTCAAACATTTCTGCCAGAATCGTGGCTCACTAATTGCTTCGAACTTTTTCAACCTCTAGAGTCTAGGGTATCTAATCTTTAAAATGTACATTTTTTTATATCTTCAGCGACTTGTGTGCATAAAAGTAAATAATAATTAAGAAGCGAATAAAGATTCTAATTTTATAACGACATACAAATTATTCTTAATTTAGGTTCTCCTAGGGATTTTTCATTCGCCGAAAAGACTACTTCAAATAGGAGCTTCTTCTCTGCAAAGGAATTCTTCCAAATGCATAATAATCGTAAAAATAAACTTTTTTGTTTTCTAACGAGTGTCCCTTGAAAGCTACTTTAATCAATATCTAATATTTTTAAGAGAGATCGAGGAATAAATTACTGTCCTTGTTGTATAAACTAACATTAATGCAATTCAGCCCATGTGGTGATCTCACAGCTCTCCAACTTTTTGTTGGCAAGGGGATCGAGTTCCCACGTGGAACTGCTTATTGAAAAAACGCCTGTATCTGAATGACGTATTTTTATACCGTCTGTGTGAATGGGTCCTTTCACAGAAGGGGATGAAATTGTCCTGCGTGAACTTACGCAGTGACCTTGCTTCCAAAGATGGGGGAGGTTTCAGAAAACGGGAACGTCAGAAAAGTCCCGTGGAATATTACAACGTAACTTTCGCAGAAGAGAAAATGTTGTACGCTGTAAAGGGATTTTCATTTTCTTTATTGAAGTTCAGCTCCTCATTACGTTAGTAAACGCAGGTAGTACATTATCCAGTTACATATTCGCGAATACAGCATTCAAAGGAGGTCTAGCTGGAGTAGAAAGTTTCTTATAATCAAGCAATCTCATAAGAAATTTAAATCACAATTTTAAGTGCAAGTAAGGGATAGGTTTCAAACCAAACATGCAACTATCTTTTTACTTGCAACTTTAGGAATTCGACTTGTATAATTGAAGATGAATTTATGGTAGAAATAGGTGGTTTAGAAAGTTGCAGTAGGTTTTCAGTTTGGAGTAAGGGATGATTATAAAGTTATTATGTCACTAATAGACATCATCAACAGTAGATGCAAAATTAAACCCTCAGTAGGACAAATAATTCAGTATAGTACGAATAAGATAATCGAGCCTATTTAAGTAATCACTTATTAGTATTTGAACGAATTTCTAAAATACATGCATATAAATAAACTGCCGCTAAAGTTTAACAATTGGAAACTAGTAGAAGGTCTTATTAATAACAAAAGATTCCAACGAAAAATAAAGTTTCCAATATACCACCATCACAGACCTTCTCACTCATTCTCTTCACCCCAGTTCTCGTCTATAATCATACATCTCCCAATATACATCCTTAGTTCAACCACCGAGCACCTTCAAATTTAACGAAGATTTCACTGAATTACTAATGGGTCCATTACCAACCTCAAATCTCCCTTCTCCTTCCCTTTCCATTTTCTCACCAGACCAGAATATGAACAAGCTCTAGGACCCTCCCGCCATACTGCAGTTACAGAATATTTAATATAATGTGACTTTCGCAAGTGATAATTTTAATATCATTACAGACAAAACGTAGAGTCGCGGAACAAGTAGATTCATATCTTAACTCCAATGCGTGCACTGCACAATAATTCCCAGCAGCGTTCCGCGACAATTACATTCTTCGTGGCGCAATGATCACCCTGCCACGAAAAACGTAGGTATACCATTCGCCAGAAAGGTAGCCTACACTAGGAATGCCCATCGCCGACTGTAATTGTCTGTAGCAAGGCAATAGTCGGACGCTCGATATTTAAGCTGGTGCGGTTCATTGGACGAATGCTCGAAAGGATTTGATTTGGAATCAAAGACCCCCACCGTTGTTTACTGTTCCATGAACCTCTGTTGTGTCACTAGAGCGTCGACAGATGTCCTGTGACGAACAAACACGAGGTTTAAATCGTGTGCCCGTATATCATTGGTGTGTACAACGCGCAGCCATTGCACCTGTTCGTTTTCAAGGGACTTTGGAACACGCGTAGGTATATGTGTATCCACGGTACATGATCGTCCGAGCGATCGATCGAGCTGTAGATTTTACGCGTCATCTCGTGTTATTCGATTATATCAACCCTCCCTATCGTACAGACTCGAGCACTTCGTTTTTACTACCTCGCACCTACAGGAGGACGATGACGCAACGGGGGAAATTGCCATTTTTGTTTGATCCTCGCGACATAGATCGTTTGCCAATCCAATTTCTGTGCGACGAATGCCCTAGAAACTGTGGCCCATCGAACAAGTTATGGTTCTATTTTTTTACTCTTCGAGTTTAGTTTCGAAACACCCTTCGTTGCGTTCATTTATTGCAGTGAAGGTAGCTTCTTGATGATTTGAATGTGCAATCTACTTTAGTAGGTATTTCTGCATTCATTATAAATATTCTGTTTAACAGATATCACCTCGTCTCAGAATACTTAGGTATGGGGCGAAAGGATTAGTTGATCGAATTGTTGAACTAGAATTTAAATTTGGATCTCTCAGATAAATGCTCTTTTATAATAAAGAGAGAATTTAAACTTAGAATTTAAACTATGCTTAGATTACTCTTCTCTATGCCTAATATTCGAAGATATTCGTCGTCTAACTTAAGATTTCCGTGTAACACAGAAACAAAACATAGAATTACGAGACAAATCTCATTTATGAAAATTATAGCAAAACCAGAGAATTAGGTAGGGTAAACCAACCAATAATTGACCGCATAACAGTGAATGACCATTAGGCAAAGAAATGTCAATTATAAATTTAAAAATTATTATATGTTTATAAATGGAGTGTAGTTGCACTTTTAATATCCCATATTTTTAGTAAGTACAATACTTATTAAAAGTATGCGGTCATTTACTAGGCTTCTGCACGTTTTGTATTTTATAATTTTTTTTTTCTTTAAATTACGATAAGAATAAGTAATTATTTTTCTAGAAATTTCAAGAAAAGTAAATTTAAGTGCAATTTCAACAGTTATTTTGTTGTTATATATAAATATATTCAAGTATTAATCTCAAAGGTCCATAAATTCAACAATTTGGTCATTCAGTGGTTGATTTACCCTAATCGAATTGCTGAACTAGATTTTATACTAACTAGCCAAGTTGTCTATAAATTCCCTTTTGTGTATCTTAAGAAGATTAGAACAATGAGTTACTGTGGCAACAAATCACGCGGACTCAAAGTACGTACACATATTCGTCCACCTATGTAATCTACGTAACTTGAACCGATACACAAAATAATTTATCGACAACGACGCTTACCGTTAACACGATCGGATATCCTTTCGCCCGGAAATTTCTGGGGCACTTGCAGAATATTGCACCTGACTTCGATTCCAGGAAATTCCCGTGCGCGGGACTATTGTACCTGGAGTGTACTCCTGCTGAATATTCCATATGTGATCAGGGACAGCCGACAGATGCAAACCGAACGCATTTACATAGAAACGATAATCTAACCCTGGGATGGAGTCCCCCAGTTAAATTCACAATTAGACCGTTCAATGGGTAATGTTATGGTAATGGCAGCTGGTATTAATTACCAATTGAAAATCGAAACCTTCCTCATAGAAAAATATCTCGTTAGCAATCGTTTCCCTTTTTCCCTTGTCTGTCAAAGTACCCAGGAATTCTGCTATTGCTGAATCTTCCACGTGCAATTTGTTTGAGTTTGAACTAGAAGTAATTGTTAAAGCAAAATTCTCATTTCAGTTTGTAATTAATAACAGTCGAAAGTATTGCTTAAGGTTCACTGGTCACAGTGAAGCTAACGAATGTACAGGGGAAAAGTGAAAAAAGTAGAATTGCTTTAATTCCTCGCATTAACATTAGAGATCCATAAATCAATCAGAACTGAAGATTTTTTCAGATTGCTGGAAAATTACCCTCTTCTCAAATTTGAGATCTTACCTTAACTATCCATCGTGTAATTTGTGTTACTTTTCACTGACAGCTACTTTTGTCAGCATCTCACATTCATAGATTCGAAAAATTCAGGAAAATTTATAAACCTCTTCATTTTTTAAATATCAGAAGATTGCTGTAAGCCATAATACGAAGTGCAAAGACTAGCAAAACTTACCTTCTTCTTATAAAAATTAAAAAGAAACTAATTTTCTTCATCCATAAAAATGACAGTAAGTACAAACTAGCTTCCTCCTATATTTTCATCCCTTATAAAAGATACTCTATCTTCGAAGGTGCAAATGCACGAGTAAAATTTCAAATCATCTCAACCATATCGCCATAAAACATTGTTTATTAAAAAACATATCGAGCAATAGAAGCAAACCTCCCTTCATCAAACCCGCCAGAAAGAATCCCCCTTCTCAGAATGTCTCGTCCCCTTAATTCGTCGCTGGTAAACCACACTCCGCGGCCTCCATCCAAACAACCGCGTTTCTTCTCAATCAGCCTTCCCTCTGCACCCCCAAGGAAAAGCACCCGCGGCGCGTAGCCCCGTGGATTTCCACGTAGCGGGCGGAGAAGTGCGTTTATAGATGGTGCGGCGACGTTCGAACGCATCGAAACGAGGCGATCGTGTACAACGATCCCCCATGGCGGGTAAAACTTAACACATTTACGAGATCCGGTGACGTATCCGGGGATACGGGTTGACGTCACTGCGTGAAAATGGGCCACGGCCTCGCCAGCCAGCACCTACCACCCACACCTATCCCTCCTCATCCCGGCCCCCTCGAACCCCCTCGATACTCGCCCCTCATCCTTCGTCCTGTTATTCGCCGCGGGATCCTGGAACGCCGCGACGGGAAACGGAGTACCGGATACGCGTACGATTGTATCTTTCGCTTGGAGAATCGACCGCATGGAATTACCCTTCGGTCGTGCGGAAATTAATGTCCTTGCAAGGGGGATGAGGCCGGCAGCGCGGTTGAATTGGCCCAACAAGAGGGTGGGAACTCCGGGCGGAGTGTTTTCATAGGTTTCGTGCAACGTGTGTGCAAGTGCTACAGTAGATGACGTAAGGGAGCGTGTTTGTAGATTGATTATGAGCTTCAGGGGTGCGATACAGTTGCTCTAGGGATAACGATTGCAAGAGAAGGAATCCTGAACCGGGGAGTTTAAAAGTTTCGGAATGTACGGGGGTATTCTTGACGAATTATATGGACTGGCTTTGGTGTTGGAGTGCAGAGGGGGAAAGGGTGGGCGAAGATTGAGATTGATTGCGAGGAGTATGACAGGTTTAGTTTCTTAGTTTCTATAGTTGCGAGTGAAATTATGTGATGAATTGGACACGACCATTTGTTGGAGATTGAGATGTTATTTCATTCTTTGCAGACGCGATCGTACCGCAGTTGCGAGTGAAATTAGAGGTTGAAGGTGTGAGGTATACGATAGAACATCAGTGACTTCTGTAAAATCTAGTTTTTTATTAATATTTTCTTATTTTCATTTTACTGGTTTTATTTTTATTGAAGTTATCTGTAGAATTTTAATCGACTACTGACGCAGATATTAATAGATCCTGATAGTAGATATATTCACTTCGAAACGGTTTCATTGCAGCTTCATTTTATTTTATAGTCCAGAATACATGTAAAGTTACAAAGAGATCTTTAACAAACACCTATAAAATCAACAAATTTTAACGCGAAAGGATTATCGAAGTACCCCTCTTCGATTACTAGGAAATTTGCAGTTAATTGTACTTTGAAAAATGCTCTTTAAATTACAGATGGTAATATGCATTCAGCATCCCCCGATCGAAATGATTAATTAAATTTCATCTATGGCGCATTTGTCCATAAATGGAACAGAGCCCAGATATTGGAATTGTGCATCGAAGGGAATAGATGAGATTTTAAAAGTTATTGATTAATTATTCAGTTGCGTGAAAGTGAACTTCAAGTCACTTGGTAAGCAGACACTGTCTAGACTGTGGTTATCGCGATGGCAAATTAAATCAATAAAGATACGAAAATAAAGCAAAGTAGAATGAGAATAATAATAAAACCATAATGTTAGTGGAAATACTAATTAGATTATCGATCGCAAAAAATGGTGAATGGAGTGCCAGTAGCGCTCTCGATAATAAGTCAGACAGGAGATGCTGGAAATCTTTTATCATGATAGAAAATAATATTCTGTATCATTGAGTATGAAGGTGGATTATTTAAACCTTACGGTAGCTATTATGCCGTCTGCTATTTCCAGTAAATAGCCTTCGAATAATATTGTTCAATAAAATTTACCACTTCACGTGCATGTAATATTTACTGCTGCAACTGAATTAAACGATCTTACCTATCATTTCGATATTAATTACTTTTGAACAGTGTTATTTCACTCTTATGTGTTTTCATATTTTTCTCATTCATTTTCTCAGGTTTCCCCGATTCTACAAAATGACACCTTCATTCCCCACGATTCCTTTAGCTAGCATAATTTGAAAATGCAAGAAATTAAATTTTTGGTGACATTGATTCTCACAGCTGCCAGTCATCGTCTGTGCATAGATCAATGTTGATAGAAGCGCAGCGATCGCTTCTATGCGACGAGTATTTTCAGCGATACACGAACGGTAATTCCTCAACTCTGAATATCGATTAAATGCGGTAATCGGTTTACCATCAATTTACATGCATTGTCATTAAAGTTGCCAAAGCGTGAATGCATTTTAAATTCGTCCAGCTTCGATGCAGAAAGTACATCTACACGGTAATTAAATGCTCCTAGCGCAAATTCCCCAAACTAATCATGCATGCCCATTACATGTGGTCTAGCCGCGCATCTCTGGGCGATGTAATGCAATCATTACATTGATCTCGAGCACCTCAGCCTTGACCAACGTAATTTAATTTCACCAAGCGAAATGCGAAAAAGCTCGGTGCTGATGTTCAAGGTTTGTTATAATATTTGTGCTGCTTTGAAAATATATTTAATATGAAGATATTCGAGATCCGTATCTATACCATTTTGTTTGCACTTAATCTCGTGTTTAATCTGTTAACTGACTTCTTGGCCAGAAGCAGCTACGGTGTTCTTAAATGTAGCTAAAGGTTAATTAGTTTATTTTATCTAGGTACACAGAAAATTGCAAATAACGTAATGGTACTCTCTCTTCATTGCTTCTGTTAAATATTCTCGCTGGATTAACTCGTTTAATCCAACGCAGAGGAATTTTGACATGGCGAGATAACTAGGCATCGCTGGTTTACAGGTTGAATGGGGTAGCATTTTTTTTAAAATTGAAAACTGGCGTTCTACAAATGATAAGTTTACGAATTACAAGGGAAATGTATTATCATTCGTTTTTTAAATGAAGGGGTTATGTAGGGGAAACTAAGGGCGATGGGAGGGTTGGAAGCAGTAATTTTGTTGAAATATCCTTTTTTGCTTCTTCGTGTCAAGTGTAATTACGAGTCACTAATTGCAAATTAGGGGAAATGGGGATACAACGATTTTATTCATTATTCTCGTACGTTCTAGAAGATTTCGGAACGTTAAGTGAAATAGAAATGCTGTGATTCTTTGCGTAAAGTGTAATTAAGACGGTCAGTGGAATTAGTTGAACTTTGCGGTGCCAGACTTTGAGAGGTTCTCTTCGTTATTTTCTAGGCAAAGTTATAGTAAACGTTCCTAATTGTTCTTTTAAGGTTTTTATGTACTTAACGCTGGTTTATTAAGCACAAAAGAAATTTCACGCAATTTGCAAAAGTAATTTTATGCAATTTAATACTTTACGAAAAAATTCATTGTGAAAATTAAATTGAAATTAGTTTCATGAATTCTTGACATTATGTAAATAAATTGACGCTTTTCTGCATTATTTGGAGACAAATATTAACGTATTTTTATCGCTAAACGAATAATGTTTCATGGGACTTATTAAAGAAATAAAATAACTTTATGACATACCACGTAATTAATTTGCATTGCGAAGCGCAACAAAGTCGTCATGTATTTGAATAGTTTATTACACAACCTAATAAATTAGAAAAACATGAAATATAAAGATGAAAATTTCTGCAATTGATTTGACAGTTATTACAACGTCAACAGAATATATGTAATATCGTTGACTCACTCCATGCATCAATCATTTAATATAGACCATGAGCTATTAAACGGAGATCGATTAATTTTATCTTTTCCTTTTCATTAATGTCCACTGCCATAAATCACGGTTTGTCAATAATGTTACGCAATATTTAAAGAAAGAAGAATGGAATAAAAATGCAAATTGAAATTGAAGGATTATTATTTAATTAATAGTTCAATTTTCCTCAACTCTGTAAAATACGAGACACATATGGTCACTATCATTATTATAAATCTATGTTCATCATTTGCAAATCTGAATTACATTTTCAGTCATTCTACTAATAGAATACGCGATCAAAGATATAACAAGATTCAATTGTTTGTGATGTCAATTTCGGGATCACAAATAGTCGGTAGTCACGAAACGTCTTGCAGGATGAGTTAATCTTAAACGCTTTATCAAAATGGGACACGATTATTAATTCTGGGGAGTAGCTATAGTGCTACGTGGTCACGTAACAATATCCTAAAATACGGTTTTCTATAAAGACAAGAAATTATAAAGGGACATTCATATCAATTAATTCACCAACCTCTACTATTTTCATATATTCCTGAAAGAATTTAGATAATACTTTCCATGAATAATACTCCTTACTTATTTATTACATAATTATCAATCATCATCACCGAAGATATTTGTAATGTGTAATGAATAAAACACCCAAATTGCAAAGTGAATTTATAGATTTCAAACATTTTTTAAAATATATGAAATTTACGTAGTAGGAAGGAATTATGTGTTGCTGTGAAAATAATAATTATATTACACTTTTTCCGCATTCTGTACTACTTCAAGGGAATGAGCATTGAGCTAAACAATGCCACGAGTTTAAAAATCACGGAATATTTCCGCAGAATGGTGGAACGCGTCCGAGCGTTTCGTGCAAAGTAATTTGCGCTTGCAGCGGACATTACCGATAATGCTATCCTTTTTGTCAAGCTATGTGGCGTAAGTAGCCTCAGTAAAGCAAGACACCTATAGGTGGAAGAACAAAGGACCATTGTTATCGGTGCCAAGTTGGTGGATATGCCAGCTAATGTATGCGGAATCGGTCTTGGTGGACATTTAAATGCCTAGAAACGAGTTGTTATGAAGCTCTCGATTTCACCACTGTCTATCTGAAAACAAACACCCACGCTAAAGGAATTTTTCAACGAAAAACAATTTTTTAATCTACTTTCTAGAATGCACCAATGTAGTTGTTAATTCTATCATAAATTTTATTTAAAAATACACGAAATAAATAGGAGCCCAAAAGAAATTGTCTTTAAAAATGTTTGCTTTGTTTAAAAACTATATTTTTAAGAAATATTATTTCTGTGTCTACGATTATTTCGTAACAGCTGCAAGTTGATAAAAAAAGTTTAATAGAATAATTCAAGGGTCGGAAGGCTCTCGAAGTGTTGGATGGAAAAAATCGAGTACAAGCAAGAGTATCTCATTCGGTAAATTAATTTTATTTTCGTGGCATTGCAGGAAGCCGTAAATGGTCTGAACGATGGAACACGATCGTAAATTGCAATAGAATCATCCATTACAAAAGTCGGAAACTCCTCCCCCGTAGTTCCTAACTCTTTTCAACTTCATTCGTCGCTTTTAGATAGCAGCTTAACCCGCTAGAAAACTTTCCCAGCCGCAAAGTCGAAAATCCTCGAGAACACTAGATTTCGACATGGTTCCTCGAGCAGACGTATTGTGATTAATGAGATTATCGCATCATCATTAGGACAAAAGTGTTTAAACTCTATTATGCTTCGAATCTGTTCCATCTTACAAAAATCTACGCGAGGAATACAAAATTTCAGTGACTTAAAATAATGACTTTAAAATAGTAAATGAATAGGTAAATATGAGAAAAATGAATGGCTGTAATTAATAATAGATTATTACCCACTTTGAGCTCTAGATCATTAGCTGAAAAATCCATTAGAAATCTATTGCTTATTAAATACAGAAGTTTGAAATAGGAAGATATATAGTAGAGGTAATGTTTTTAAAATTAATAATTCATCTGATTCTATGAATTGTGATTTCTCCACTTTATCAGCTTTAATGATATCGGCACATAACGTTAATTTAATACTTAGAACGCAAAGGGTCAGTAGATATTGATGGATTAACGCATGTGATTTATAAAGAATAGAGCTGAAAGATGGACAGAAAACAATTAACAAATCCCGATTTTGTAGAAATGAAGCTTCCTTTACACCCATTTGCTCCTCGTTTGCGAATAAAACTTTCCCGTGTTCCGATTCGCCACGTTCGTTGGCTACGTTAGGATTTTTTTTCTCTTCCCCTGCGAGCGTACTAATTAAAACTACGACGCAACGGAGCATGGTGCCACCCTGCAAAAAGACTCCTCTTCTCTGTGAAAATCACGATATTCGCATCGAGCCGCAAATCCGACGAACTTCCTGTCTCATCGACCACTTATGCGACTTTAAAGGGCCTCACCTCTTAACAGCTCAAAATCGCGTGGCGTTTTGCACGCGAAACCATCGGTTGATTGGCACGATATTAGGTCATTTGCATGATTCCTCGATTTCTTACAAGAACTCGCCATTCCATAGATTGATAATGTGAGACGTACAAACCTGCCATTTTAGTTTTTAAACGCTAAATTATGCAGAGTGTGGTGATAACAATGGTGTAACCGCAAAGGGGGTCATTCATCGTGCAAAACTAAATCGGAGAAATGGTATGAGCTTTGTTTTTTCAAGGAAATCCGTGTTGAAAATCCATCAATAGAGTAATATCCATACTCGATCTCGAGTTTGTAATAATTTTCGATTAATTCATGTGCAAAGATCTTATACAAATATTAATACAACCTTCCCCTTAATTTTAAACTCTACCTCATTTGAGGAATACTTCTAGTTCCTAACAGAAATCCTATATTCTTTTCCTCTGGAAAATAATTAAGGCATGGAAGGGTTATATTATTCTATAAATTCTGCCCGAAGCGTAGCTCGTATAGCATGGTTCGCTCGTGGGAAACCACGATAATGGTAAAAGGATAAATCGTTTCTGTGCTGAGTCAAAGTATGGATGTTCTCGGTACGGATGCACCGCGAAGCCGATTAAGTGCAGAACAGTGGCCATAATTGAAGGCATTATTTGAATGATGAAAGTCCTTGAAGGAACCAAGAAAACCGAGACAGTCGTTCCTCGAAGGCGGCGGCCCTATTACGCGTAATTGGTTCATTAGCTCCCATATCGGCTGAACTATATTCGGTCGTTGTTGTCTGGAGGGGTTGGAAGGAGGGCGCCGTGGCGCCCAGCGTCCCTTCACCCTGTGGTCCAATCGATATATGCTCACATGCATACAGGGTGAACCCTGTAACGCTCTATGCATAAATCTGATCTTCAAGCTGGCGCTTTCTTAAAATATGCCGCCTGCAAGAACTGTTGGTTACTTTCTGCGGTACACGTTGGCTGTTGGTAAGTAATTTGATTTAATCTTCATCCCCTTTTCTTGCGATGATGTTTCTGACTTTCCTCTTTTCTGTGTATTATTTTCGACATGACTGAAGAATAATTATTTTGCTTTCACTCTACAGCTTTTACTGAGGATATTAGAAACTAATTACCTTGTGCTTCAGAGCATTTTTAGTACTGTCACACTAGGGCTTGTTTTGTGTTGATGCTTCCAGATTTATAATATGTATAGGGCAATACAATTCTAACATAAAGAATGCAAGTGAATTTCTGGTACGATTAAAAAGAGGATGACTGCTTGCTGGATGATAAGTCTTTGGAATATCTTTTATTTGAATACGTACAAACATTTGATTTCGGAATGACACCAATGGCTCATTAATACATGCACGTTGATGGACTTAGATTTGCATTTCTATGGATAATTTAATAGATTTCATAGAACAATTCTGATCTTGTAGATCCCTGTTAATGTACACTCTTTAAAATCGCATAACATTTTTAAAATTGGTCCAAACGATTTGACTTTTTTTGAGAAGCTAGAAGTCGTTAGGACCAATTTTAAAAATGTTATGCGATTTTAAAGAGTGTACGATGATGGTTGTGAGCCACTGTAAGTTAACTTTGGATATATGCATAATATTGCTTGTCTATCTTCATTATCAACCTTCATTAAACAATCAGCCTGGAGACAAAAATAGAAGAGAGTAAGCGAGAACGATAATTCTTTTTTGTAGGCAACTATTATTGCAAACAGCAAGTCCCCAGAACTTTCAATAATTCCTTATTAATTAAATAAACAGTTTTACTGCTTGGCCTACTTTCACTAACCTCGCCTTGTATGAAATCTCAGGTTATGATACAAATGTGATAATCGTATGAAACGTAATTTGTCAACTCAATACTTCATCTCAATAAAAGTACAGCACATACTTCCACTATTTAATTCCTCTATATTAATAAAATGTATAAATGCGACAGGGTCTAAAGAAATAAGGACAAAAGCACAAACTTTCGATACTTATCCTAATTCCTACGTATAAAAGACAATAATACAACCGATACAATGTAAAGAAACGAGCAAGCAAAGTGCAAGCTGAGGAAGATTAACGACCGATTACCGAGAGATTTTTAGTAAGGTCGCAGTTACGAGTGGGAGCTTGTGCAAACATTGTTTCATGGATCACCCTATATATGTACGTGTTCGTAAGGTTCATATAGGTGTAACATAGCCAAGGTTCTGTTTTATCGGACACCAACACTAGCTCAAGGACAGCACCGGTGTGTCTTGTAATTACACCGTCGCCGAGTATTCGTGGCGAGGATGAATGCTTGCAGAACATCAAGGACACGTCCGCGGGATCTAGACGATCCTGCAAGACGGATGTGCGTCGTTAGGTGCTTCTAGATGGGTGTATAAAATTTCATGATTCGCTCTAAAAATAAGATTTTACGTCCTTTCACATTCTGCTAGTAATGTACGATGATGTAACAAAAAAGGTTGTAAAGTTGAAGCTGAGTTAGGCAGAAAAAGGGATCTCGATTTATGACAGAAATACTGAAAAAATAATGCAATGCTTCTGATGGTTATTAGCTTATCTTAAGATTCTGAAGTAAGGTGAATGTGTTGAATATTTTTGGTGAATGTGAATGATATATTCTGCTTAAATTTGAAATATCAAAAAGTATAAGGAAATGGGGAATGATTAGAGCAATTATGATATTATTCTATTAATTACACTACAATGGTAGGAGTTCGTGAGGCAAGAGAACTCCGGAGAATTGAACTTTTCTCGGACCATCGTGCAAGTGTCTACAGTAATATAACCTAAATGCAAATTTTTAGTACTTTTAACTCAACTTTGTGACATCCTATTCACATACATAGTGGATGAAATAAAATGTTCATGGCAGCTCGATATGCTTTTCTCCGCTAGGATTGTGAATTTTTATTACCCCGAGGGTAATAAAGCTGAAGAGCGAGCACAGAAGTGTAAAAAAACGCGAAAAAACTATTTCGTTTAAGCATGTAGACTGTGGAGTTGTAAAAAGGTATATGCCTTCGAAATCCAGCTGAAGAAGAAACCATACGTATATTCTATGCACAATTTGGTTAAAGCAGGTTTCTGAAAAACTGTCGTATCTCTAAGCTCTAGTGTATCGTGGACGACCAGAACTGCAACGATATTTCGTTCGAAAGTTGCATAAAAGTTTCCAGAACTAGCTCTGGAAACTTCTCGACTCATGGCCGTAACAAAGAAAATACAAATCGATTGTAGATGCTGGGATTGCTTCTTGGCCAGTATTCAACATCGATGTTACGACAATAAACAGCAACATGCGCGCTCCAGTGTCACACATTTCTCAAGTGTTTGACTTAAGAATAGATACAGAACGTCGAGAACTCTTTTAGAGACACATATGAATCTTAGTATAGCAGGAGGCAGTGAATATTACATTGGAAACTACGCGTTTTGGACATTACACGCATAGTATTCATTCGCGAACAAATAAAATACAAGGATCTTAGCATTTTATCAGAGACTAAATGAGAGGTAATATGGTCTGAAAATAAAAAAAGGGAATAATGTACATACTTTAATTCTAAATGTATCATTATTTCTAACTTCAGGTCAAACATTAGCTTTTTTTTTAAACTTCAAATTATCATCTTAAATATAACTCTGCCACGAAATTTTTAAAATTAAATATTCAGAAATATGTATAGTATCAAGTCAGTGCAAAAGTTCCTTCGCTTACTGTTAGGCGATGTCAGATGTAAGAAAATGTCTTTTTTACTACACTTATTTTACCAGAAAAGTAGTCATAGTTAACCAAGGAAAATAGTATGCTTAAAAAAAACATGTAATATATTTTTACTTTTAATAAAGACTTTGGTTCAATAAAGCGAACGAACTTTTGCACCGACCTAATATTGTGGGATAAAATGTCGGTTGAATACACTACATAATATGATGCAGAGTGTTACACATAACGTAGTGTTAGGGAGAGCAAAAAATAAATATTTTCATTGTCCAGGTATATGTGGCTTTTTAACCAATTTCGTAAAAGCATTCAATTGCGATGCTTGCTCGGACAAGCTTAAAGATGTAAGGAAAAGTCGGGACTCGCGTTTATTTCTCGAGTGGAAAACACACCGGATGTTCTGTATTTATTTGCCGCCACGTCTGCGACACGCGTTCCACCGTGGTTCCATGAAAAATGCATTCGGTGGCTGACACATGGAAAGTGCAAGACGAGAGCAGACAGACAGTTTCAGCTGGAAGAGAGATCTCCGAAAATGTCGGGCTGAATGGTGGCTGCATATGTACGGAATTTGTTTTCGACCGCCATAGAGCGAAGGAGGTGGATGAAAAATTAAGTTTATCGCGAACCCTATCGATTCCTTCGACTTTTCTACGGGACTACCGATGTTTTCCTCGTATGGCAAGTTTTTTCAAATTTGTATTTTGTTTTGTAAATATTTTGATCACTGAAATGTTAATACTTTAGTAATGGAATAGTATAAGTACTGTTGGTAAAAGGAAAGGTCGATATGAATACGTACATATGTGGAGTGGTATGAATAGATGGAATTTGGAATATTTATGGGAACATGAACTCTTTCAACCGGGATAGTAGAATTGGAAATTGTACATGTATTCGATTCTAGCAACTGTATTTTTATCGCTTAGTTCAATTCCGATCGTTTTACAGTGGAAGTAAAGAATCGTGTAAACAGCATGAATTAAAATTTTTTAGATGGTGCACAATCTGATAACAGATTAAGATTATGGAAAAAATTATTATTTAAGTTATGTTTCCTTTTTAAAACGATTGGCTTTGAAAATTGAATAGTAAGTAATCGTATAATTCATTCTTATTATTTTATTTAATAAAATATTGAAAACATTCTCTCAGAACTTTAGAAACGCATCTCTGCGAAAGTCCCTGCACAGAAAACTACCATCAATTTGTCTGTTACTAATTACTTCTGTAACCCTAATAGAATGTTCGCACAGGTCTCTAGATACGATTTGCAATTCATTCGCTGTTTTTAGAAACGGATTGCACCCTACATGTACAAATTGCTTTAACTAGCAACCAACGAGAAAGAGGGTAAATAAAGTATCTCAGCGCTTCGATGTTATTAAAACAAAGCTCGTAACCCGTTTCACGTGCTAGAGCTGTTCCAATCTTAAAATCTCCATTTAACTTTAAATAGTTTACTACTGCTTCGAGTCGGCGGCAAGGAACGAAGTTACCAAGGAAAAAAAGGTTAGCCGAGAATTGGCTTTGTTTCGGACTTACCCGCAATCTACTGTAATCGGTGTTGTTGTCACAATGAACCACCTTCTCTGCACTTCGTTTATCTTGGGGTTAGCATTTTCGAGGGTTGAAACTTTTTTACTCCAAACATCTTATCGTTTATATTTAATAAATCGACTGCAGTCGCGATTTTTCTGGTAAGACATGATATAATCAGTTTCGAGAGACTTAAAAGCTTAACACGCTGTAAATTAATGTGAAGTCGAAGTGAAATATGCGAGTCTTTACTTGAAGCTGTATGTTTTGAAATTCTTACGTTTTTAACACATTTTATGATGAATGAAACAATCACATATATTTATGGATATAATGGAAAAGTAGGGAGTAAGAAATGGCAAACATTCAATTGCTATTTTAAAAAGGAAGGAACGAATATTCTAAATAATAAATTATGTAATATTGTGTTCAATATTAAGGTGATATATTTGGTGGTGGTATGGTTGTATGTCTAGTTTGAGATGTGATGGTAAATGGGACCCCGAGAAGATCTACTGACTCGTGCCTGATTTCATATTGAGCACTGCTACTAGTCTGCCCTGTATTGTAAGGAAACAGTTCACGAAGGTGGCCAAGATTCAAGATGGAAACCCTCTTTCTAATTTTAACACACATTCTTCACTGTGAACCTGATATTAAATTCTAAGCACTCTTTAAAAAAATATCACCTCCCACTGTACTTTTATTAACAAACTGTTAGTTTTAAACTTAAATATAGACATTCGTGTTTTAGGTACTTCACAGATCAATTAGAATTAATCAACGATAACTAACTTTACACCGACCACACTACTTTAACACTGACTTCATAATTTTTATTACGTTAATTTCGCAATGATTAATAACAATGCTCATCAATTTTACACATTCCTTAATGCAAAAAACAGTATGTAATTCCTTCACTAGCATTTAAAGCAATTAGCAATACCAGTTGCAAAAGAAAATCCAAATTCCACTGTATAAAAAGTGTTAATACACTGAGCAACTTCGAAGCAGTAGCGTGCCTTTGCAAAACATAGTGGCAAAAAGGGAGAAACAGGAAAGCTCGCGTTTCCGATGTTCGTTGAGAACACTTAGCCAAAGTATCCGCGTACTTTGCAATTCTGTGCAGTCATTTGCGATACACGGAGACGATGCATATCATTTACATCCCTGTTGCATCCCTCATTCCCATTTGAGGCCACAACCCCCCGTAATTCTAGCCCCACGCCGGTGTCCAGGCATTCGTGCCACCGTCGTCACTGCAGTTCACTCTACCCTGCTTTCACCCTTCGTCTCGCGCGCCCCCAGTGCCCCTTCCACCCTTTCATCCCCTGTTCGCCATTCTAGCGGCCGACTGGCGTGACCAACTTCACTCGCGGGGGCGGCGTAGCTGCTTATTAATGGGAAGACTTGTTGCACTCGCGTATCATCGCGCCGCATCGTGATTTTGCCTCAACTTCCCTACAAGATTACTCGTGGAAACTGAAAAGTCGTAATTCTTTCTAATACAAGAAACTGCAATGATTGTTGGCAAAACGAGTTTCATCATTTTTAAGTGCCTTTAATCAAAACAAAGTCAATATTACAATATTACTTTTGTGTTATTAATGCAACAATAATTCGTAAAATGTTCAAGTTTACTAGTATATTTTTAATAACTTGAGAATGAATTGTACGTATATATACATCAGTTTAAATATATATGAGAGAGATGCAAGTGTCAAAAAATCGCCATAGCAATTTTACAGGCCCATAGAAAAAAGGTTTCAAGAATCTTCCTAAAGAAACCGTGTCACTGCTCTTGTTAAGCCGGCTCCTTTTACTTTAATTAATTGCTTGCCTCCCTGGCAAACTATCTTATCGGAGTAGAGCCTTAACGCCAACTATATTCTTTTGGGAATTAGACAGGCTTTTCAAATGCACCCCAGGTAATTAGCAAGTGGCTATTGCTGATTCTTCTGTTCTCGAATGCACCGAGTAATATTCACGATCTTGGAATCATTCCAAATATCTGAGGCTCCACTTCTACCAAAGAGTAAATCTCTCTTTATCTTCGACTTACTATGTGAAGTTTAATGCTCTTATATGACAAGCTTCATAACATTTTTTTTTTACATATTAGCGCTAAACTTAAAGCATTAAATTCTATTTTCATTTGAGAATTATTGTGTAGTAGATCGTAGATAAAAGACCTTCCCATTGTTTTTAAAAATCAATTACTTTCATTATATTTAATATATTTTATAACCGAATTGATCGCATACGTCATAAGATATTATAATTGCAACCACAAAAAAGATCACATCATAGGCAAGAATAGGAAATTCCCTATATTTTTCACAAACCAAAAAATTATCACATACTGCACAAACTCCATATTAATCGTTGTATCTCCAATGAATAATAAAGTAAAGATTTGTTTTGACTGGTAGCATGTCTTAACAAATTCTACTTTCTGCTTCTTTCACCAATATTCGATCTTGAAAAACAGGAGGAAGAACAGATGTAGAGGCAAAAAGGAATAAAGACACAGGCGAGAGAGAAAGTAGCAGAAGATAAAAACAGTAAAAAGTCGAAAGCTTTTTTCAGTGTCTGACCGTAAATCGTTAGACCAGTCGTTCGCGAGGGATCAAAGTGCTTTCACCCTGCTGGACGAGGTTAGTTACCTGCCTCTACGGTTCTCCTAAGCTCTGCTTTCGCGATAAAAAGTTCTCACGGAGACGCGAGGGGATGATACATAAAATTTCCAAGCGTTTAGACGCCACTCGACGACGTTTTTATACCGGCCTGAAACTCGAGGGCAATTTTATTTCGGACAGGTTGCTCGGGTCATTAACGTAGTCGGCCTTCGAGTGTCCTTGATACAAACTTTTTTTTCACACTTCGTACGACAGGGAGAAAGTGAAAAGCTCTGAGCGAATGTCTGTTCCACCTCTGCCACCCTTCGTAAACTAATATTGACATTCCCGACAATATCTAATATTTACTGTCTGAGAAAACGTTCTGCCTTCTGCCTCTTCGAACAAAGAATATATCAGACGTGCTCGGAACAAGGGTAATTCGAAAAATTGATTAACGACACATTAAAAACTTTTTTTTATAGAAAATGTTTAGAATATAATAACATTCAAAAGTTTCTTTGCTTTGCACTGCCAGAAGTGGAACAAAGAGGAATGAAAAATCAACGTCAATACTTATCCGGGTAACGGACACGATGGAATAACAGTATTTTAGAATCGAGTTAGAAGACAAATCCTTGGCATCCGGTAATGTAATTGAATCGAAAGAAGAGCACAGGAGCAATAGGCGTTTCCCTATTTTACTCTTAGAGATGTGTCAACGTGAGCCTAGGAAGAGCCATAAAGGAAAATCCATGGTGGAACACCAACTTCATCTGATTTGACCTCGTTCCACCAGTTCTACTCAACAATGGAGGAAATAATCAATCTTATTAAAACCACCCACTTATATTCAGCTAAACAGAACGAATAATATGATTTCATCGAGCGAATATTGCATTACCTGTAAGTCTACCTTTATAATTCAAATTGTCTCTTTTAACCTAGTTATTCATTTATGTAACTGCACAAAACCGTAACATGGTTACAGTGTAATATTTCTCCTGCTTCTGTTTGAGAGCGCAATAACGGAATGCCATGCTTAACTACGTTTCTCTATGTTTTGTACTCAGCCCTTTCTGATGTAAAACAGCGTGGAGATAGCACAATGCCCGCATTGGACTTTCACACAAAACCTGGTGCATTTCTTGCGAAGGTTTCATTTACACCAACGTTTGGAAGATCGAGCAGCGACCAATTAGGATCCTAAAATACGACGGTCAACCAATGCGATTCGCGGTAAAACGTGTTCCACGTCGGTTTTCCTCAGTTCATGGAATCTCAACGTGCCTCCCGGCTACTTAACAAAAAACGGTCTGGCTCCCGAAAACGTGGGAAGCATACGAGTCGTATAAAAACCTTTCAGTGTTTTTATCACACAATCCTTGTTGCCAAATATCTCATAAACTATTGAGTATCTACGCGAACGACCGAACGCGAGTGAAATATTTTTCGGCGCCCTGTTTGCCTGCAATGCTCCATTAAAATTGACGTGCAGCGTTTCACGCGGTTCCCGCAAATATCCTCGGAATAGCAGCGACGAGCCACAAAAGTGTCGCGTGTGAAATGGCCCTTGCTCTCGCACAAGCGGTCTCCACCGCAATCCTGTGTGGGATCGTGTACATAAAGTACGATTGACCCTCATAATCCCCCATCTGTCTCGATCGTCGTCGCGTATCAGCTCGCGCGACTGCATTCGTATAATGCCATCCTGTTCATCAGCCATATCTTTGTGGCCATTCAGGCCAGACCGTGCACGTTTAAACGGCCGTAATTTGTCTCGGAGATAGTTGTCTCCCTTTCGTCAAGTTGATTGAAGACACTTCGAGATGCTTTTCCAGGGAGATCGGGTAGCGTTGATTTCGAAAGCCCTCGTAACGCATTGCGGCATCTCTGCGGGGTCGGGAAGTTTAGTTCGCGGGGAAACTTGAACCGAGGATCTGGGAAACTGTTAGTCTTACCAAAGACAGTGACGTGTTAACGGAGATTTTGCAGAAGGGTTAGTCCTGGGAGAACGTGGGCGTAGTTAACATAACAGTGAATATGTTATTGATACTGTCTGTAGATTGATATCCAATATTGATCTTGTTACCGTGTGTACCTATGCAGAGAATTGTAGTTATATAGAGTCGATAGTAAGCATGGAAGAAAGTGAGAAAGAGATCTTTTTTCATGTTGAGCGAGCACTAAGGCTTAGCGACTTAAATAAATATTCTGATTTTTATATTATTAGAAAAGGATTTTGACGTAATGTCTGGTGGATGATATATACAGGATTTCGTGCGAAAACATTTCACGTTTTGTTTGAAATCTGAGATACTGTGAGGATTTTAAATAATGAGCTTAAATACTTGATGTTCTGTATCAAATGGAAAGATCCTCAACTGAAATCTTTTTCGCGATACTGAAAATAAAGGGGTTTCTCATGCTCTAAGCTGCAGCGACGCACCCTACAGAAGAACATCGTAAATTGACGTACGAAAATAGTTCGTTCAACAATAGCGGCACAATTCTATTCGTTTGGCAAATTAGCTGCAATTTCGTAGGAGGCATAATTTATGTCCTCCCGTTTGCGCTGCAATCTGCTGTCGTCAGATAATGCAAACTACTAAACGTATAGGAGGGACATAACAGAGTTTCGGTCGTACATGCAATCCTTCCTTCTGCCCGTATATATTGAATAAGGAGCGTTACCTGATTGTAGGAACATCAAAAGTAATCAAAGTCCACTTGTGAACATCTAGTGATGATTTGTTGCGCAAAAAACGGTGGAACAGCTGTACATATAAGAATTTCTATGGTCAAATTTCACATTAAGCTAATTTGTGTACAGTAGACGTGAATGCAAGGGCAGAGAAAGAGATTTGGCGCCCCTAGGCTAACAAGCGTTTGTCGCCCTTTCCGTGAAATATCATCGAATACTTTGATCTAATAGAGTTGAGACAATTCTAAAATTAATTCAATATGGCAACATAAAAGTAAATTGTTTTTAAACTTGTGTCAAGCCTCTGTGTTTAAACTTTTTCCAATTTCTTCCGCCCAAAATTCTCCGCCCTAGGTTGCAGCCTGCTTAAGCCATACACAAATCCGGCCCTACGTGAATGTTAATAATAATTGATGTGAAATGTTATTAACTCTGTTTCCAAAGGCTAATTTATCTTTTCAAGTGTTGTGTGTACAGGTTGCGCAACTATCAGTAACATGGAACGCACGTTTTCACCGTAATCCGTACTTTTTAAGTAGTACGAGTGGAGCGATCGTCAGACGCCAGATAAGAAATACACTAAATGGTCGATTACACTTCTTCCACGATGAAAATATTCAGGCATTCGTGGTGCAAATTTTGCAGGAGTATAGTAGGCAGCAAAGTGGACAAAAAAGTGTTATTAATCATATAAAAAAAACATCATCGAGTTATAAAATAAAAATTATTTCATTCATTACAAGGACTGTTGGTGTGCGTATGGCTCATCTAAACGTGTATCGCTTTAAAAATCCCTTATCGATTATACAAAAACAACATTTGGAACTACATTTAATATAATCCATATATTGCTGAAATACCTATATATATTCCTTTCTATAAAGTTAATAAACTTTAACGTGTTTTGCAAGCATAATCAAGCTACATAATTTTTCCTGATCCAGTTACGTATATTACATGTCAAATTATATTTATACTGTTTGAAATGAATGCAAGAGATGATATTGAATTCCTTTTCCCCGCAATGATGAATACCTTGAATTCCACAGAGGCGAGTAGCATCATTTGCTCCACGAACGAAACTTCGAAATAAAATATCTTTTACACATGTACGAGAATGGTTGTGCCCGAAAAATGTGTTGTGCGCAGGTGTGCATGCATCAAAGTAAACGGGGAACGCACACTTTTGCAAACGATGAAATCGACGATGCGCAATGCAGCGTGTGCACGCTGCAACACTGTCATCCGGTTTTATGAAGCATTGGAAACTGTCTATGTAACGCTTGTCATTCTTCAAAACGCAGCCAATGATATTGGTCAGCAATTAATTTTGATCGTTTCGATTGACCAATCGATTACGAACGGGAACAGAAGATATTCAAATGAAACGATCACGTGATAGTTATCAATAACAAATAACAGTTCATAGCACATGACGTATCAATATCAATTATTTGAGGAACACAAAGCTACTTCTCTAATAATGCTTATCTGCTCGTAATAGTACTTTGTTTACTGATAGAGTTCTAAGAAGGGGAATTTGTGATCGAAAGATGAGTGCAAATAAGGTTTAGAATATTAGACGCCAATAGTCCACCACTTTCGTAAAGCAGAAGTTTCCTACTTTTAATGGAAAAGAATGGGACTGTTGAATGTTAAAATTACGTTTCTTTCATTAAAATACGAGTCCATTGTTCCTAATCAAATTAAGTTTTACGCAAAAGCTTCGCCATTCTAATGAAAGCGTTCGAAATGTGACATAATACTGAATGCATTTTAGATTTATTGTCCACTGCTGCATGGAAATTCATGTAACAGAAACTGGGATTGTAATTGATTGCTATATTTTACGAAATTTAACACCAAGCTCGTGGATTCTCGTTAATTCCATGGAATTATTACGGATTCGTGTTCACGTCCAGTGATCGTATTTCCAGCAGAACAAAACCAAATGCCAGTGTCCCAGATTGAACAGTCGTCGGACGGTGGTGAAATTTACGCAACATCTCCGTGAATTTTTCGAGTCGTTGTACATGATCGTTATTTATAAGGCGCATCGAAGCCCTGAGATTTCGGTCGTCCCACCTCACGCAGGTGAAAAATCGTTTCTGCGATTATAATCGCGATCGTTAGGTTGATTTACGTGACCCCAGAATTACCATGGCCATTCGAATCGGGATAAATAAGGGCTGCTGTCTCCTCGCGACTCCTACTGGAGGAGAAGCGAACAAAATGAGAGATGGCTTCGCAGGGGAAAAGAAGAGAATCAGGGACAGAAGCAGAGAATCGTTCGGACGTGGATGAGAGCTATAAAAGCAATTTATCGTAAATTCAATAAGACACGGCGAGACCAATCTGGGCTGGCGGCATGGGCGTTAATTTAAAGTGGCGGGAACGATTTGATTTCACTCGCTACAGGACTGGTCGCTTGTAGAATCGCCTGGACTTATCTCTTGGCAATTGCATAATGATCTGTCATTGATCTTTTCTGACAAACAGATGAGAGGGATTTCTTTTGAAGTCGAACAACTTCATTTTATAAAAATATAAAGAATTGGGGGCCCAGTGGAACACAGGCCAATACCACGTATGCATAAATTTTCGTTTCTTTGTACCATTAATTCGTGCCTGCAGTGTAGTGTAATTCCACCACCTCCTAATATAATAGCATGTACGTTTCATCGAGCAGAATCATATTAAATTTTCTTCGCGTTGAGGACAGAAATTAATTTTTCAGCTAAAAGTTGATAATAGCTGTCATTTACCATCTCTTTCAAGTATCGTGTAAATTTTATACCGCGTTTCCTCTAAAAATAATTTTTCCTTCAACTCGCTTTCATCTAAAATCATTAAACGGTGCCACGTGCCTTTTTTCCACTGAGCCCCTGAATTTCAAAGCACCGCAAAAGGAGGAGAGCACGGGGATTTAATCATAATAACTAATGGATATCAGTAACTCCTAGAATATTCACCACTACTTGGACGTTATTCTAATGCTTTCAAACTTCGCATGTCTGTGTCCTTGCTAGAGTTCCTTGGGATTTAATAATATTCTAACAGGCCATTGTGATTCAAGCTCAAATTCAATTCCTGCGTTCTAATAACAATTGATTCCAGCAGAAGTTGACGTGTTTTCCCAGTGTGGGAGAAGAAAGTTTCGCCCTGACAGGAGGTTCATTAGAGTAAGGTCTAACGACGAGCTCTTAATCACGACAAATAGGTTCCAGTCCTGTTTTATCGGAGCAGTGTTGACTAAAAAAGGAGATGGAAACGAAAGGGCGCCGAGTAGGAGAAAGGGAAGACGGTAAAACGAAGAAGACAGTAATCTTAAGTCGCACGATCGCTTACCATTGCAAATTCTCTTGGCAGCAGATTTCCAAAGCTCTCGCATTTATCCGTGGCCAAGGTAATTTCGACGGAGCCAGGAAAAACGGAATAAGCAGGATAAGCGGAAGGGAAACGAGACTGCGAAGAAATATGAGACGCTAGAGGAGGGACCAGACAGACGGGAACGAAGTGGAAAAAATGATGGAACTGAAATGTGTTCGAGGGAACAGCGATGGAAAGAGAAATGGTCTGCTGTGCTTATTGGAAAAGGAGGGCAGATGTGGCCGACAGAATGAACGGGTAAGCGGTGGCAAAGGAACGGGGCACATATACGAAAACAGGTTAAAGAATTCCTAGCGCTGTTCAAGGGAAACGAAACGAAACAATTGATCCCGGCGCAGAATAGAAACAGTTACGGAGAACGGAGTTTTGAATTCAATGTTCCCAGCCTTTTCAAGAAAATTCAAAGACTGGAAGGTTCAAGAAGCACTCAGCGGAAATAAGTTTGCCACCTATTGAAGCTTTGGGTGAAGCCTCCTGTTTCTGCCTTCTGTCTACGATCTTTGATTACGACTCCTTCCACTTGGACTTCAGAGTACTTCATTTCTGAAGTTGTGGATACTCTTAATTATACTTGTAAATTCATTCAGATTTATTGCTACACTCGTCGTTAATTTCTTGAAGAACCTATACAAGAAAATGTGTCTATAATACTCTGACAGATACATAATTTACATCATGATTGTTTAGTTATAATTGCATTTGAATAAATAGATTGCTGCTGAACAGAACTTTCGATTATATTTTAATACACAGGTGCAAAAAAGGTCTGACAGTTTCTTCGATATAATAATTTGCATGTTACGTCACCAAAGTCAACCTCAGTCAGTCTAAATTCTTCTCAGAGAAACTGCATTAAATTGGACGCGTATGTTCTAATTTTACCCAGCAAACATGTTTACGACCTTATTAACCCCTGCCTGCCACATACAGAGAAAAAGGATTCTATTTGCACGCGTCGTTTGGTGTATTTAATGCACAGCAGCAACCTTGTTACATCACACAAAATATTCAGGCATTTATTTGCGGGATTTATTAACCATTACAGTGTTCAAGACTAGTTAAATGAGGTTTCATTGGAGAAACATGTAATTAGTACGAAGCACGATTAATTTTCGTTGCAGACGCATGAAATCAAGTTGTTCAGGCACAAGGTGGTCCATTAATCATCTAACAAAGAACAATTAGAATTATCAGTGTATTTTCATCATAACGCCAACACTCGCTTTTCTATCCTCATAAGCTTTCAAGCAGAATGTGGATAAATCTCTGTTGCATCATTAATGAACATCCATAGACAGAAAAGGCAGAAAAATTGTGTGATCTGAACTTCTCTTATCTCACAAGCATGAATAATGGAAGAGAAAGTGATGAAGTTTGAAGCCAAATACTCTACTGCCTAAAGCCTCGAGGTGCACTTGAAATTGGTGCAAGAACTGGAGTTACGATTGAAACGGCAGAATGAAAATGGTGGTTCCGTAACTCCGGTCACGCAGCCTACATCCATTGGGAAACATTCTTTCTGATGCAGTAACAAAGAGTGCCAAGCTAGCATTGCCGTAATTCTGACTGGGTTTCTTGAGAAAGAGCATGGAAACAGAGGTATCGGTTAAAAAAGATATGAAGATGGGATTGTAAGAGCAGAGGAAGAAGTAAATAAATGTTTTGCTTGGTTTATAAAACGACCTACATTAAGCAACGAATCTGAAATTTAAAATACCTTTGTGTTTGTAAGGATTTAATTAAAACGAGATATATTTTTCCTCTCAAAGGTACGGATTCCAAGACTTCAAGATTATTTCCATCCTTTTTAATGGAATCGTAGATGTTTAATTTGAAGTATTGTGTTCCAGATCGCACGCTTTTTTTAGAAATTCGCACATTGACGAAGACTGCGAAGCGATAAAAGAACTTTACAAGTTCCTACAATGAAATTTATTGTAACGTCTATGGTGTTTGCATAAGCTTCTTTTTAAACAATACAAAATACAGAGTTACACTGCTGAAATGAACTGCTTGCAGTTGCAAAAGTGTCTCGCATTATGCAGATCCCGTGAAAATTAGCGAAACTTTATCCTGGAATCCATTTCTCTCGCCGTGAAACTGAATAATATTATTAATCGTCGGTTATTCCACGAAACTACACCGAGGTCCCTAATCCGATGTGCTTAAGAATTTTTCAACTTTCCCCATTCTGATTATCATACGAGGCAGCTGAATAATTTTAAGAAGTAAATTTGCACGTTAATTCGCATTGAAAAACTCCGACGGTCCAAGAAGTAGCGCAGAATCAGCATTAAAATTGATTCTAACCCGTCCTAGTAATCAGAAAATGAAATACTAATGAGGATCGTATTCCTGTGGAATAGAAAGGAAAGTATCAATTGTAATTTCTCTGCCACCTAAGGCTATGTCACTAATGAATCGGGGAATGATTGAATGTTTTAATCAGGATTGCCAAAGGTACTTGCTGTCTATACGTATTTTTTTCAAGTGTTCTATAAAAAATGTAATTTCTGTCGAAAATTAGTGGTATCGATGTTAAATGGGTTAGAGTATAAAATGCTTATTATTTTCGTTCATTAACCTCTTCTTATCTATTTAGTGAAACTAATATCTGGCGTGTTGAAAAGTAATCGTATTCGTGAGTATTTCTGTATTTTAAAAAAATAATTTTCTAAATGTGTTTTAAAAAAGGCTCGAAATTTATTGAATGTTATTTTTATTTACTTTGAGGAATGATAATTGCGCTTTAGTCGAATTTCAGTGTTCAAAGAAATCTGCAATAGTCTTTACTCTAACAAAACAGTCCAGTTGGCGATCTTGAAACTAAACTTGAAATTAAGTTTGCAAAGGGTGTATCACTGTTCTCAGTTCTACGTCGCGTTTAATTTCAAAGTTACAGCGACCAGTGACACGATACGCTCTTAACGCTAAGCATAAACTCTGATTATGGCCTAACTTCGCCACGGTTGCGCGTATTAACGTTACTGTCAATTGCGAAATTCTGATATCCGAGTTCTATTGCGAACGATACTCGCAAATCTATTCATTCACTTGTGCTCGTGTATTGATTCGAAGTTATGAAACACGAATTCAACTCATTATCGCTAACGAAGTTTCAATTTCGACCCTGTTGGATTCATTGATAGCATAGCTAGCAGAAACTTTGACAAATTGCGCCGTGGAACAGACGCTTATTTTCAACGTGCCTATGCACCAAAGTTTAAAAGTTGACCAGTGAAAAGGGATACAGTACAATTGAAATGAATATGTATGAATATTTAAAAAAATATTTTCAGCATTTTTCTTAAACTTTTGTGCAAAAGTCACTCCTAAATCCCTGTAATTATAAAACATTTATAATATTATTAGTACTTCTAACACAGTTTTCCTTTGTAATGATCTGTTTCACTACTGATCAATTTTGATTATTAGTAAAACTTTGCAGTACCCCAAAGAGCATTTAAAATCGTATTCCAGTATTTTAAACCGCATGCGTGCGTGCCATCGACCATTAAGCGATTACGTATTCGTAAAGAAAGAGAAGAATGTAACGGGAGGAAAGACAGGAACAGAAATAGCGCAGTGATTAATATACACAAATCGAAAGTGGGATTAGCCAGAAACAATTGAATATCGGCAGACTTAGAAATTAATGCGATTTCGAGGTGGAAATACACGGGACGAGCGTTGCCGTGTACTTGGTGCCGTTACAAATTTTATGAAGCAGAGGTTTCAAATTCAGCAAGCTAAACTCTGCCAGGAGAAGGAATTAGCCTGCAGCGGGATTACACGGGCAGTCAGGAATCGTCTTTGCAAAATTAACCTTAGCTGTTTCATCCAGGTGTTCCCAGCCAGCTTCAGGTGCGGTAAGAAATGCGCAGCCTCGGGACCCAAGTTCCAAGAATATACTTGGCTCTCGCGCAGTAAACTTCCTGCTTCCTGACGGGAAGACAGACATTTTAGTCGAGCTGCATTCGTGGAGAGATGAAATTTCGGACAGCATTTCAAGTCACGCCGGAAATAAATATCACTGTCATATCTGAAAACACTTCGAGATGGAGAAGATATTATAAGGGTCATTCCACGCCACATCGATCACTATTTCCCTCGATGTTTGGGATTTTGTTCAAAGTAGAATATGTTGTAGTCATCGTGAAATTAGGGGCGATTTAAGTCATCATTTTGCCGATATCGAATTTATTTAAAAAATACAGGGCTTTGAATTTTGTGAATTTCTCCTGGTTTCGAAAACGGCAAAATGATGACTTAAACCTGCCTTTAATTTCGCGAGGACTACAACATATTCTAATTGAAACAGAATCTCAGATGTCCAGGGGAAAAAATGATTGATTTGGCGTGGATTGGTCAATAATATGTACATCGACTCCACCCAAGTGTTTCGAAGTTCAGAGTCCATGCTTTTCGGACATTATTGAGGGAATAAATATAATTATTGGATCAAGCAGAAGATAATAAAAAGTCACTTGGTGTTTGAAAATCGTCACATTACTCCTTTATCAGTTGCAAAGGTGAAACTTATACAATTGTACATTAAAGTCGATGGAATCACACATTGTATTATCTCGCTTCTAATATTTTGTTCTCTAAAACTCTTTATTTATAAAACTGAATTGGATTCGTGGTTGATGTAGAATGGATTAGATAGAAGGGCGAGTAGGACGGTGTCAGTAATGCAGGATAGATCCACCTATTCGAAAGACTATTCGGAAGAAGAGCAAAACCAATTACACCGTCGATTTCCACTGGATCTCGCGTTTCAATTACTTTAACTCGAGGTACTGGGAAGATCCTGGCAATCTTATCTGCTTACTCGCGAAATTCGCATTTAATCGGTTCCTGAGAACACTGTATGCTTTTAGATAGAAACTTGTGAAACCTTGCATCGGGGTTGCGCCTCGATGCACATAATACAAAATTGTAATTAAATCATATTAAAACGGAGAAACATACGCATTTGTTCAAAATATCCCTGCATCCAGGGAAAAGGAAGTCTCGAGAGTGTCTAGCAGCAATTATCCTGATTTTATCTCCACCTAAACATCCCTTAACCTTTAATACCCCGAGATATTTCGAAGTTGACTAACAAACAGCCACTTATCGTTAATGGAGGGCTTCTATAGCGCGCGTGTCCGCTTATTGGAAATGCTCCGATCGTATCCCAAGTGGTGTAATCAAGGGCTTCTAGATCCCAAGTGTACTTTCAAAACGCTCTCTTAAAAAGATACTACGATCTATGCTTGAAAATGTTTAGTTTCATGTATGCAGGGGAATTTAAAAATACATTTGACTTTAGGGACACATAGTACTCACGTAGTAATGACCATTTTGCAATGGTGTCTTGAGGTTACGTAGGAAAATACTTGCCTTTATTTTTCAAATATTAAAGAATCTATTTTTTAAACCAAGCTGATTATAAATACTCAGGTGATACTACTTTGTTCTTATCTGCACGTAGAACGAAGGAAATTGTTTTTGTCTACTCTGGTCTGTAAATATAAAGTTGCATAAAATGTATAAAATGCATACTCGGGGTCAGAATGTAATCATTTAATTAACATCGTGACCCCTAACTATTTAGTAGTTTGGATAATCAAGCTTCTACTGTTCAATGCACAATTCAAGAAGTACTTATTTACCCTATTTCAATTATAATACTTTTGTATTAGTTACTCATTTACACCACCGTAATATTGTATAGTCACTATAGAGTACCTACCTACGTGCTACTCAATTCGAGGAAATCATCAATTAGATTACCTGAAGCACAGTAATTTTAATTTGTCCCTATTTATTTGCTCCTCGTTCTAAACCATCAGAGAACATCACTCGCAGCTGCCATAAAATGTACAGGCGAAATAATGAAAATCAGATAACCGTATGCACGCGACAGGAATATAATTAAACACGTGACAACGGCTACAGACGCCACACTCGCGGTTACGCGAATGTCCAGCGTTGACTTTCGCCGATCAACCCGACGGCACAAAGTAAAATCCCGTTGATCACGGCTGATCGTGGCTGACAAACGTGACGTGCTCATCACAAAGCACGGACCATTAGCGCAAATCCAGATTTAATAGGCTAAGAGGGACAATAATGAGTACACCGTGGACTGTCGTTACGTTGGAGTATGCATTATTCATGGGCTCGTGATAGCCCGCAGATCCATTGGCGAATCGATGACGGTTCGGTGACCACGTCGAATATACACACGGAGAAAATCACGCAATCGGCATGAAAGACTACACGTCACTAACCGGGAAATCCTGTGAAACAGTAAGCTAGAACTTTTTCAAATAGACTACACAACTTTGAAATGTTAAATATCCACTCGGCGTACAGAAGCCTTAGAGAAATTATTTCCACGCTTAAGGGGATATTTTAGTTTAAACGATCATGTTCGAGGTAATTTTCAAAGATTAAACAAATAAATTCTCTTAAACGTATAAAGATATTGGCATTTAAACTAATTATAAAATAAAATTGAAGTAATTAGTTCCAATATTCTAAGAGTTAGAGACCAGCAAGTCGTGCTGGGAAATCTTTGTTGACGTAGGGACACAGCTTTGGTCCTTCCTAGGTACACGAAACAGCTGATTCAAGTTGTATCTTACTCTATATGAGTGTGGCTATCGTCTAATTTAAATAAACTAACGTACAAAGATATACATCAAAATGGGAAGAAGTATTATTTCGAACATTCGTATTATTCTATAGACGTGTAATTTTACCCAGTTACTACTAATCTTCAAAGGGTCAGCATACGCCAGTCACTCACAGAAAACCCCACTGTTCTGTTTCAGTCGGCGCTGAAACAGTCGGGCGCTAAGCTGAGGAATGGAGGGAACGTGGCAGTGGGAGCAGCGAAAGCACTGCCATATCATTCTGCTCAACCCTTTGTCATACGTAAAGGAGAACCCGGAACAGGCTGCAGGTGGGTTCCACTATATCAGCAGATTTTTTTGCTCGGCCAGGCCTCCTCCCCGGATATCCCTTGGTTCAGCTCCCTCGAAGCAGGAAAGGACGACTCTCAAACGAATCCCGTTTAAGCTGCAAGGACGATTATGTCTTTTTATATCTTCGAAACCCCCTAATGTCGTGCAACGTTCACAGGACGTTTGAGAGGAGATCCCTTGGTACCTCTCGAACCACAGAACCAACACGAGTATCCAGTACTCGCCGTAAGAGGTTCCCTTCTGCCGCGAGCTGCTCTCCTCGCTTGCGTGACCACTTGCCCTGCTTCCCTATCACATTAGCGTGGAAACCGTTCGTTTATTAGTGCCACTCTTTAAAATCGCCCGGAGAAAATTCTATCTCAGTTTATCCGGGTTCTCGTGAAATCGTCGAGATAATCGTATCTCGTGATAAAACAAAGTTAGTTCAGTACCTTCAGTTACGTGGGCTCCAATGACCCACGCATTGCGGGGTAATAACCTTATGCTACTAGGGAGAGTAAGTGACTGGAAACCAGGTTGATAGCTTCAGAAGTTGTATTTAGTTGAAAGGAGATAACTTCGAGGTTTTTCGAATTAGTTTCTCCTCTGGTTTTTCGTTTGGAGGAAGGTGTTCCTTTGAGATTAAGTTGGAATAATGGTGGAATTTCATTATAGATAGTATGTAACGTTAATTCATAGGTGAAACATAGATTAATTCATTGCATCCCTTGAATTTAATTTCTCATTGTCTATTGTTAAAAATATAAAAGTCTATGAGAATTGAAAACTTCTTGAAATGTTTACTCACAATAAGCTGAGGGTAATGTTGATTATTGATTTAATATAGTAACAAAGTTAACTCGAAATTAGAAACGTGAAAACACGTTTTTTAATAGTATAAAGTTTCTTTGACAAAGAAAGTTGAAGAAAAATTTGAGTATTCCTGGAAGAATAATCTATTTTGTGAATTCTTTATTGCAACACGGTAATTTGTAAGTTCTTATAATTTATAATAACTTTCAGTGAAAACTACTCTTCAAACATTTATATTACATTATTAACGGTCCTTATTCACTTTCTACATGAAATGTAGTGTCCTTTAAAAGTCTGTTATACATATGCAGTCAACGTAAATGATAGGGTAAGTCCGGGTGAGTTCGACCACCGGGAGAGTCAGGCCAGTGTTGATATTTTAAGATTGACGCAAGATAGGGCACTGTGTGTCATTGGCACAAGAGAAATGAAGGCGCTTGTTGTTTATCTCACATTGACCATTGTCACAAATCCATATTTGAATTATAAGATACACTTAAGACTTTATGGGAGGCTGAAAGTTTTTAGAGACCGACCAGTTGCAGTGCCAATGTTCTCCGTTGAAAATAAAAATAAATATTTTAAATTATCGCAACAATATAATTTATATATACTCTAAATCGATTGGGCTTTTCTTTAATCTGTATAAAACGACAAAAATGTGACAAACAGCGATGCTACAATTTCTTTTCCAAAAAGTGGTCGAACTCTCCCAGATTAACAATAATGCTAACGAAACAGCTCTTTCAACCCTATTCGTCTGCACATTGAAGCAATTTTACCGAAAATGCAGCGACAGTGAAAATACTAATTTGGGGAACTTGGTGATCAGTCTAACGACCGTAGAAACGCGTTTTCCAGATGAACGAAAGCGGCTACAAGGCAGTTCTTGCAAGGAAGAAGACACCCTGAAGAAGAGGAGTCGCGTGCCGGGTCTGTAGCGCTCGGTAAAGAGAGGAAGGGCCCCCCGAGCATCATCGAGAAGGGGAAGGGGTTCGTCATGGGCCCGGCACACAAAATCGTACCCCACTGAGCGATGCAAGTAGTTAGGGCCGGGGCCCTGCTAGTGAGCATGTGGCTCACTAGAGAATGAAGAAACAAAACGTCCGGACCCTAGTGTTGATCGTCATAACGCTCACCTACCTCTTCGTCGGCGCTGCAATCTTCGACTTCTTCGAGTCCGAGACGGAGAAACGACGCAAGGAAGCATTGGACGGTACACTTCTTGCTAATCAACTTATTATTATTTTAACCTACAGTGAAAGAAACAATCAGCGATGAGTAGTTTTTGAAAGTATCCGCTATATTCTTCGAGTTCTTTCGAGTTATGGCACTATTATATGTTACTAAAATTTGAATAACTTCGGTTAATAGAAATACATTTGGAGATTTAGCAAATTTGGGAAACTTTTTAAGGTGGTGTTTTAAAAATTGATTGATGAAATAGGATGATGGTAATACATAGTAATTTGATAATGAAGTGAGTACGTTAGAAGTAGGAGATTTTATAGGTTCTAGATTCTAGAACAAGTTGACTATTGTAGAAAATTGTGCAGGATATGTAGTATGAAGTAATGTTTCAAATAAAAATTACAATAGAACACGATCTGAATGAAATATAATAAAATATATGAAATGTATTTCATGAAATTTCTGACTTAAAGATTTAATTTCTATATTTGTGATTCATTAAACGACAAGGTGGACTTTGTTCCTTCATTCTTGAACCTAGGTAGTTACTATATGTTTCTCAGAAGGGAATACCACAATACTTACAGTTTCACGAAATGAAACTCGGATCGATGTAGAGAGGAGCGACTTACAGCTTCTGAAATGTAATTTTGCTAAGAGTACTGACTCTCCGTCGCAAGTTCCACATTCTTGTCGAAGGAACTTCCAGCGATTTATTTTTTATCTGTATCAAACCTTTAACCATAAACTTCGATTTTTCTACTAATTCTATGAAAGGTAAATTCTCAAAAAGAGGTAGTTATCGAGGCTAAAAATCGATGAATCCATATAAGGATAAAATCATTGCGAAGTGTGGAAAATGTAAATGAAAGCGATGTTGCAATTACAAAACACATGGTTGAAGTTGCATTGACGTTTTTCTGTTCGCAGCCATTGAAAAAATGGTTATACGCAAATATAATATAAGCGAGGACGACTTCAGGATCATGGAAACAGTGGTGTTGAAGACGGAACCTCATAAAGCTGGTCAACAGTGGAAATTCGCAGGAGCGTTTTATTATGCGACCACGGTTCTCACCACTATTGGTACGTATTCGTTTAAAAAAATGTGTTGCGCAAATCGATGACGATGTCACAACGAAGTTTCAATAACCCTAATGTTAAATAAAAAGACTGTTATCATATTATTAGACGAAAGCCATTCGATGTTCTCAAAAGATATATGTGCTGGTAATTATGAAAGTGTTGAAACAAAAAATACATGACTTGCACCACTTTCATAATCGCCGGCACTTGTAGAATACCAGCTATAAGTTGAAAAACTAAAATTCTAAAACATATAAATTACAGTAGGAATCTAAAATAACAGGAATATGTGAGAAATTATTATATTCGAATAATTCGTTGATTAATTACATAAAAGTTTCTCGAATTAATTAGAGACTCACCTACCCAAATGAAGCACACATGCATACATCTCCTACAACTACAAAACATATACTACTATTTTTATCTCTTGCAACCAGTATACTCTTAAAACCACGGAATTTTTTATAATAAATTGAATAAAAAAAGTTAAAACGAGAAATATATTAAAATAAGAAATGCAACATGTGTCAGGAAATATTTCATTTTCCATTTCCATCGAGTATCTACCCACGTAAAAAACGCAATGGCTTTGCAATAAATTGTTGAATGTAAAACACAGAATAATTGTTTAATAATCACTAAACTTGGCAGATACGTGTATATTGCCTCCACGTTTTATAAATATTTCGTCTATGATATCTGTTTCATGTCTAATCCCACACTGTAGAATACATTGAATTATTGAGAAGTTCTTGTACTGAATATACGAATTGTCTTACAGGTTACGGGCATTCAACGCCAAACACCATTAGTGGCAAGGTGTTCACGATGTGCTACGCGATCATCGGAATTCCGTTGGGACTCGTGATGTTCCAAAGCATAGGAGAGCGTCTGAATAAATTCTCGTCCGTCGTCATACGGAACGTAAAGAAGCTTCTTAACTGTAAGGATGTCCAGGTAAAGCTACCGATTTCATTACCTCGAAGTAACCACTAAAATATCGAGTCTGATAGGCTACGACACTTCACTTCTATATTGTATTTCTATCGACCACACACCTTACACATGTAACGTTACGCTTTTGGCATTACTGCGCTTTTATTTTCTTTATATTCTCAGGAAATTTTGATTCGTTTAAAAAATTTCAATTTTCTGTATGAAGTCTTTCTTATGTTGACCTATCCAGGCAACGGAAAGAAAATTTGGTATCTGTTGAGCCACATTCTTTTACATATTTGTGTCGTTGAAGAGTTCAAGGAAGTTGAGCTTTCTATCTTGCGAAGTAACAGTGTTCACTTGAGGAATAATTCAGAATCCCTGGGATAGTACTGACAGCTCCTCAAGTTAAACTCTGCGATCATCACGGAAAGTAATATTGTCCCCGAAAACCATTATTTTCAGGCCTCAGAAATAAATCTTATCTGCGTGGTGACGACCTTATCTTGCTTAACAATTGCGGGAGGTGCCGCAGCGTTCTCCAGGTACGAAGGGTGGTCGTATTTCGATTCCATCTACTATTGCTTTATCACCCTGACGACCATCGGATTCGGCGACATGGTCGCGCTACAGAAGGATAACGCGCTGGACAACAAACCCGAGTACGTGATGTTCGCCCTGATTTTCATTCTGTTCGGCTTGGCCATCGTCGCCGCCTCCCTCAATCTGTTGGTGCTGAGATTTGTCACAATGAACACCGAGGATGAAAGGCGAGACGAGGCTGAAGCTCTACAGGTAAGGGAACATTTCGAAAAATATTTTAAACTCGTGAACGAATGGAAAAGTGAATTTACAATGCATTGGCGAAGAACTTCGAGAATCTATTTCTTGTTACGCGTTAGAAATTCGGCTTAATCTCATTATTCTGATTCGTCATATCAGAAATATTTGTGGTCTGCGTGAATCGAAATTGCAAACAGAAATTGGATTAGTATCAACGATACAATTTAATAAAGATTTAAATTCGATTGTCATCATCCCAATCAGAGTTTAAACAAATCGGTAATTATTGAATTTCGAATACACAGATTTTGGAATATATTATTTGCTCCGGAAAGGATGAGAAAATTAATTCGTCGCCTGGTTATACCGTTACGAAATTATAATATTTCAACGTGCACTGCAAACATTTCGCTCTTTAACACATTATCCCAGAGATTGCATATTGCTCGCCGGAGCATATACGAGCATCCCCACGCGAGATGGAGTTTAGACAAGTACGCAAGCAGTTTGGCCATAAGCTCCAACTTTTACTCGTTACGCTGTATACTCTCTGATGCTTCCGTGGGCAAAATTACATAGAATATCTTCGATGCATATAAGCACCAGAAAGTTCTGAATGGACGAAACAAAGTAACAACCCCACATTAGCCCTTTGTGGTGCTTGTGTCTCGCGCGACAGACTGTCATCAGGTTCCTCGCCATTTAGAATATCATTTCGGCTATTAATATCTGTACTGCATGCCTGATTTATCTCCCGCACTTTCAACACCGTGAAAGTAACATTCTTATGAGTTTAACTAGATTTAACGAGATAAGAAACAAAATCATTTTTACATAAACGTCGAACAGAGATTTTCTTGCTTACGCCACATGACTGGACTTGAATACTTATCAATGACAGCATTGCAAACTTTTGCCCCTCCAAACGTGCCCCAACACATTCGCAAGCCCCAACCACAATATACAATGCACCCTGCAATTAGTTAGAATAACGTTTCCTACATAGGTACAAAAGAAAAGAATACGTCCATCACTATGACGATCCTATCACCTCCCTAAACTCTAAACGCGCCACAGAGTCCCCGGTTGGAGATTAAAACTGTGACCGTGTTAATCCTTTTGCAACAAAAATAGCTACACCGCGCCAAGCGTAACGTCGAACTGATAAAGGGTTAATACACCCCTCGACATTAACACCCCGAATCGAATCGATACAAGAGAAATGTCCCTATCCCGCGACCCCCCTCCGCGACTGCGACGCCAACCCCTCGACCGACCAGACGACGAAAATTCGCGAGTAAGCTCCGATACCTTGCAGAAACCCCATCCAGCACACGTATACAGCGTAACGAGTACAAAAGAATGAAAGAGAAAATTGTTATGACGCAGGCTGCGCAAGGAGCAGTGCGCCTGGAGGGCGACGTAATAATGGCGAACGGCTCGATACTATTGGGCCAAGTGGGCAACCACGGTGACACTGTATCGCTGGACGACGAGACGTCCGTGTGCAGCTGCCGCTGCAGCGGCTTCCAGAGGAGACGACGAAGACCACGGTTCACGGTCCGTCGCTTGCCAGGCAGGATCTCCCACCTGCTGCCCATGCAGCAGCTGCCGGAGCTGGATGTGCACAGCGAACTACGCCAGCCACCGTTGACGCCGCTGCTGCAACTGTCCCCGTTGCACCAGCATCGGGCCAGCATGTGACCGCCGTCAACCGAAACAATGCTGCCGCAACAACTTCAAAAATGGGACATAGAGACCGAGGGGGAAAGCGAGAGTGAGTTCGAGCGAGAGGGAGCTTTTGACGGTGACTGCTTCAACGAATTTGACCCTCGAGACCCTCTCACCGCCTCCCCTTTCCACTACCGCGATTAACCGTTCTTCAAAGCGCGTAACTCGCCGCCGGAAGCCCCGACGGGACCGGGGCAAGTTCCCGTGCACGAAACTGCTAGGCGAAGTCAATGGCCACGCTTCGTTCCTCCTGATATACCTGTTTTCTCGGGCTTCGCCCTTTCTCCATGGGGGATGGGTGTTTCGGTTGTTCTAAATTCGGCCGACAAGCGCCAGGTACGTTGGTTGTTGTTGAGTAGCTTTTTAAGTAAGTAGAAAGAGCGCGGAATACGTTTCAGTTTTATTAACCCATGGAGTACTAAGGAGGTCTAGGCTGGACTTAAACATTTCTACGTTCTTGGGGAGATCTCTTGTCTTATGGAGGATTTACTTTCTGCTGGATTCTGGGTCGTTATGATGAACTGCTGCCTTGAGTTTTTTTTTGTAGAAGTTGCATTCGTCAGAGTGAATTTAAATGAAGGAAAGAATTAACCAGTTTTTAATTATTTAGCTATTATAAAGGTACTTTAGAGTTATTCAACTCCTTCTTTTTTACTAACAATGTCTGCCTATATTTGGAGAATAAGAGAGCTAGTCGTCGTTACACTACAAAGAGTAAAAGCCAATAAATCGTGTATTATATTCAATCTACTAATTTTAAATTACTTTCAAGAAAACTTGCCATTTATCAATATTGCAGGAATCTGACTTAGTACATGTGTTCGTAGGGTTAAAGAAACTGAAACTTTGAAGGGGCAGAAGCGTATTTGTTATTCGTTAAGGTGTGCTAGATCGTTTAAAAAAGCACATTCCTTCTTCTTTGCTGAATGTCGAACAATAGAAACATTCTTCGTGGCTACTTGGCGAATCCCAAGCATGATACGGTTGTCGCGGAAAATCGCAGAAGTGACGAGACTCTAATCAAACATTCTCATATGTTCAGAAGAAAATTTTCGATTCGGCTCAAGGAGCTTTCTCCTCAACCTCGAAATTCCAACGAACCGTTTTAAGCGTTTGAAAATTTAAAAAAGAAAAAGAGAAAACCACCAAAAAAAATATTTAAAAGTTGTATCCTAAAGAGGACGAGGTCCAAGTGCTTCCCATTGTTTCTACTCGATCTTCCAATATTTTAACGATTGCATTCACTTCACGCAAATTCGCCGAGGCCATTCCATGTGCCGTAGTGTTTAGATAACAACGTAATCTTTCATTCGATTATTTAATGGCCGGAAGAGGATAGAATCTTGTCACAGGTGCGATCGGGCGGTGAACAGACTGTTTAGAAGCAACTGTTGTGCATGTACAAAAAGGGTGTGCGAGTGATCATGTGTTCCGTAGTCCAGAAGCATATATAAAAATAAAAACAGAGCGAGAAAGAGAGGGAGAGAACGAGAGAGAGAGAGCGAGCGAGAGCAAGAGAAAAAAACAAAGAGATAGAGGAAAATATATATCTGCGTTCACACTGCTAAGGAAGAAAGAGAAATATATATATATATACATATATATATGAACAAATATATACACACCGAAAGACATATACACAAGATGAAAACACGACTTTTTTCATTAAGAAGGCATTTTACAATTTGTATATATGAACTATAGATATTACACGTACGAATCTAGGTGTACGAATTAAGGTGTTTCGATCTTAAACGATGTTTATAAATACATACTTGCGAGATAACATTATATTCTTATCATGTGGGTGCGCGAGTACATGAGAGAATCCCATTCTCGATTTTCCATTTACCACCGTTTAATTAAATGATCCAGATCGCTGAGAGATCGTGGCCGTAACTACGTAGAACTCTAGGTACCATAGACCTCGTCGCGCACGGACGCACGGCCGGAAAGACAGGAATATGTATAATATACATACGTATATATGTATCTAACGGAGATAATGAATCCAAAGGAGCCGTAGATCACGAGAATTAAATATCGCCCCTTGGTCTTATTGGTTACAGTTACCTACGAAAAGTCAATCCATCAAGAAGACACACGAAGCACGTAATTTTTCGAATAGATAAACGCGTCATACTATAGCCGAACACGAGCGGAACAATTCTCTTGCCTTTTATCGACAAGTAGAACGTATTCGAGTATTTTTAAGGCGTACACTGGTTTGCACGCACGTACACACAAGATACACGTGTAGCGTAAGTAGTGAAACTCCGTTTGCCCACTCGGCCTTTCGACGATTCCGAAATGATCGCCAGAAAGGAACCAACGTGACAGGTGTCTTTTCACGTTTCCTTTCGTCTGGTTTCTTGGGTTTTCCTTGCCGTGTCGCGTCATTCTCGCTACGCGTTAATGGGACACATTCATCAGCCCTTAAATCCGTGACAAGTATTTATCCTTCCAGCACAAGTACACTACCATAAGAGTGACTCGCGATTCGTGGTTCCACAAAAGGATGATTATTTATGGAAAAATAAATTGAAAATCTGCAGTAACATTTTTTGTCAGACTCTTCGTTTACGAAAAAATCTATTTTGAAATTTTGCCACGCGAGCACGCGGTTAAGTAGGACGTGTCTGACTATCAGTCGTTAATTCTACTTGCACGTTACTGTCTGTTTACTGTGATACGATACATTTCTATAGACTGCTTACTTTTTGAGAGTAATACTTTGGTCTCCAGGGCCTGTATACACTGCACTCGCAGTGTATAAAAAGCAAAACAAGTGGTACATCTTTTCCTACTTAAAGAAATAATTGTGCTCCGATTCGAAATATTAAAACGAGAAAATACATTAATATTTTATGGTTTTGTGTACAAAATCGAATACAAATCTGTGTTCACAAAGGTCCATATACAGGTAGAAATAGCGGATAATAGTCAGACGCGTTAGCTAACTTAATAATTGCACACCTGCTTGACGAACGTTCAGATTTGATTTTCATAAAAATGATGTCTTATAAGAATATTTTATTTTCGAGTACCTATTTAAAATTCAATAGTAACTTTTCCTGTGTTTATTAATATATTTATTTCCGTACCTATTTTACACACTTGAAGATCTTTCGAAATTATACTGTAATGGAATTAAATTATGCTTAAAACCGTATGTGAGAATCTGCAATTATAACCACAAAAATAAAAAGAATTCATTGTCGTTTCCATATATGTATGTATTCGGTAGCATGCGAATGTAGAAGCGTTCAAAGAGCGATGACCTAACACTGCACTAATCACAATAAGATTATGCAACATGAGTCATTGGAAAAACTGTCGTTGAACAGTTACGAGACTTCATAAAACGCCGAGAAATTCTTAGAAACACTGTATTACTACGAAATGCACTTGTTTCGTGCTGGAAGGGTTAAATACACGATCAACTTGTAGTGTACCCACTTCATTAAAAGCTTTAAGGAACATAAATTTCAATCATATTCGAGTAGCCATCAGGACTCACATTCCACGGCTTAAGGGTTAATGAAAACGCGAGCTGCAATTAAAGCTGAAGAAAACGCGACAACATAAAGGGAAGTGCTCGCGATTCACTGAATCAGACATATTTATTGAACGTTTACTCGATAGTTGTATTGAGAGTGAAAATGGAGAAGAGAAATTCAGTGGATCGATGTACTTATCGAGTCCTCAACAACATTCGCTATAAACAAAACGAACGAATAAGATTTGTAACATACTAGGGTAGGAACAAACAACGATCACGTCGATTGGAATGAACATTCGCGATATTTAAATGAATAACGAGTCGTGTGAGCATCGTGGAAACTAATTCAAAGAGCTCACAGTTAATTGCATTTCACGTTCTTTCGATTATCGTTAAGGAGGATTTCATTTCGTAAGCTCCTCCTGCCGAACAAAGTGATTTTTCAATCGTTTATACTGATTAGCAGTAATTGACGATAGCCTTCTCGGAATTACAAATATTTATTATTAATCCGTTTAAGGTCGATCATCTCCACTCCCCTTCCCACCCCCGCCCACCCTTACACTTGCTCTTAAATTAGAGATTTATTATATTGAACCTTTCAGAAAAACAAAGAGGAATTAATCCCTACGTGAATAAAAATTTCTAATAATCTGATATACATTTTTTTATTCTCAAATGGACGTTATAGCATGTTAAGATAATACAAGGATTATATAGACTTTCAGATAATACTTTATATTTATAGCAAGATTCCATAAACATTATGTGAGCTTGTATAACATTTAACCTTCGAATTTAGCGTTATAGCAGTTGCTCCTTATTTATCGTTGGTTTTTTAGTATCGTAAAGTAATGGTACATTTTGAATATTCTAATGAAAACGCTTACGAAACGAGAATCGAAGAAACTTCATTTAACGATAAAGGTACCAAAAGTTCGTCACTAAATTCGTAAGTAATGTTGCATATCTTGTCTGTTCTCTACACCTTAATTTACGAACAACACACGAACAGTCCACCTATAAAGTTGACAACATCTTTCTGTGGGATTTACCAATAACAATTAAGATGCACGTGATTCGTAAAAGTAAATCGGCGTTGGGTTGAAAATTGGAATGCAAGGTTCAGCGATAAAAAGAAAAATCAGTGCAACTGTGCGAGGGAAATCGTGTATTTGCTTAATGGTCAAAGTGAGCAAGAATAGACCCACTTTGCTATTAATAGACAGATATCGATGCAAAACAGGCAAGTATAAAAAGAACTTGTTTACGCTAATTTATCGATTGCAAGTGCCGTACTGGAACGCGTGAACTGGTGTAATTAAAACAAATAAAAAGGCGAAAAGAAAGGGAGGAAAAGAAACAATCCAAGATGTTCCCACGAAATACAAGCTCAAAGAAATGTAACGAATTATATTAAAGTGCCATCGTTTTCTTATGCATGTTTGAAATCCTTGTATTACTTTGGTAAAAAAAAGTGTTATTAAAGAACAAGCGACAAATGTATTTCGACATCGATGAATAACAAATTATAGATAGTTTCCATTAACAGGATTAAAAGTTTCGTCGACAGACCATAGTGTATAGCAAATGATCTATAATTATTAACGTCATCTCGAACGCCTGACTTTTAAAACACTACCAATTCGTCTGAAGGCTTGGAGAGCTTGCAGAAAGAAGATAAAAGCATGTTTCATCATTTCAAACAGATAAAGAAATAAAGCTTTCTTGAAATCCAGCGCCACTTCAAAAAGACTACTACTATCTTATTACAAGCTCTTCAAGTTTATTTGCCTCGATGTACGATCACACGTATGACGTAGGATATTCAAGATTATTGCAGTACAAATGGCCATAAAAAGCAGGTGGAACTCACTATCACCTAAAAGTCATCGTGAAGACTTACATTCCTCATAAAGCATCTTATTATTAATTGTATATTAATGTTAATGGTATATTAATGCGTCTGAAATTTTCATTTCACATCCGACACCATCGCGTCGCATATACTTTTCAACCAAGATTACCACTTATAGAAACTAATGGATAAAAATAACTGCGAACTGATAAAGTTTTACTAATGTTAATAAAATCTTGCATATACATATACCTATATAGATAGACACGCAGTTCTTTGTTTCGAGGGAAATTATTCTAATGAATATTTTAAAATGCCATTTTAAATAGCGGCTCACGTTAATTATTAATGTGGATCGTGACTTACTTACGCGCTGGCACCTGCAAGGAGAATGATGTCGTTCAAAGTCAGCCATGCGCTTCTCAAACGTTCAGATCGTGATAGAATTGCGTTTCTCTTCCCACCCTTCTTCCATTAATGTTTTATCATTTTAGCTGGATAAAAAAAAATAGGTCTTATCGATATGGCGTGAAATGTACTAAGTAAATATGCATAAATTGTCAACGATCTTCGACCAACGCTAAACTTAATTAGTCCGAATATTGCTGAATAAGCGAGACAAAGTTGAGATGAACGAACGAGGTCTCGAATCAGTCTCGTTCTGGACCGTAATGTAAAAAAGAAACGAGCGAAAAAATTCTTGCCAAGTGTATGACACGCGATGACTCCAGGTTTCCAGAAACAATTACCATTTACACCTGTCTAGCGTAATTGTAGTAACATTGAAAGTTTCAAGACATTCAAATCATTCGATATTTAATGTTCAATAAGAGGAAACAATAAATAACAATACGAAACGATATGTATAAACGATGGGGCGACAAAGTGTGCGATGTATACAGGGTGCTCAAACAATATGTGGTCAGATTTATATGCATAGAATGTTGAAGAGTCTTGGTGAAGAAAATTTGTAGGAACACATATTCATTAATGATCTATTAAAAATTGAATTAATGGGTTTACTAATGTTCTGAACTCTTTAATGATACGCTAAATTAATTATCAACTGAAAATAAAACGAAATTTCAGTTTTCTTTCACATTTCAGTTTAGTTTATGAGAAAGTGCGAAGAACCAAAAATTACTTTTGCCCGCATTCAGAAATTATCATAATTTGCTTTTTTGTAAAAGAAAGAGCATTCGAATGTGTATTGTAGTTAATGTGTTATATTTTGGCATCAAATCGCCAATCATGTTAATCATCCAGTTATATAAAATTTACTTTGCTTGACATATTTAATATACTCCATAAATTTGGTCACATATTATTCGAACACTCTGTCTAGACAATTTAAACAATTTACAAGACATCAATTAACAGTCAGCGCTATAATAAAATTGAGTAGAGTGTGTAAGAATTTTCACTTCGTAGAAATCCCACATTCGGCGATACAATTGGTTAAATGAACATTTTGAAAACGTAATTAACTCGAAAATTTGATGAACGCTTATTTGGTCCTCTAAATTTGAAAAAATTCGAAATTAAAGGAACGCGTTATATTGTTACATACCCGTCTTAATCATTATTAACTAATTCTTTTCCTACGTAAAAAATCTGACAGTTCGTTTCATACGATAAAATTGCGCCATTTACATTTCTCACCTACTTTGAAATGATGCGTTCCTTTGATATCAATTTTGCACGAATCAAAAACCAGGCGTCAGATTAAAAGAAATGAAATAGAGCTCTAAAATGCATGCACGTATATACACACGAATATATTATGCGGCATGCCCGTGAAATTTCAACTTCCCGCATTTTTAACTTTGTATTAGTAGATAACGAACACGACGATTACAATTAATGTTACCTTACACGAATATAAACAATAATATTTGTAATAGCTGTAAAATTTACATTACGACAAGTCGAAGAGATATGCGATTAAAACGAGGAAATTTAGACACACATTCACACGCAATTTTGCTATTATTGTTATAGCATAAAATGTAAGACATAGTTACGAATCTAAAAAATTAACTAACCATATATGAGCATCGAAATAATACAATTTTATCGGGGTTTCGCTGACAACGCAGACCTTAAAACTGCGAAAGAATCGAATAACTCGAACGAAAAAGACTTCAAAAATTAAATGACGACGAGGAGGAGAAAAAAAAGGAAAGGAATCTGACGCAGCGTATTTTCGAGAGTTTTTAACAATTAGTCCTCCTATTGAACTGTTAACAACAATTTCATTGATTTTATAACATTATCCGATATAATTCCACTTATTATTTGCATGCACGTTCTTCGTCACACTTATCTTTCAATTTAAAAATTACATTCTTTCGCCGAGGAAACTTAACTTTCCCTTGGTATTAGCAATTCCTTTCATCTGATCAGAAACGTCAACAAAATTTTATCGCTAGCAATAATATAAAAGAAAACGAAAGAGATGCACTGGACGATGTGAAGAAAAAGTTAATGTAAACGCGAACTCGAGGCTCACGATGTTGTACATAATAGGAGGATTGAGTGCTTTCTCAGTTCGAACCGTGTTCCAAAGAAATATCTTATTACTTGTATCAATGTGTAAGACCTTTAATTCGGTTCTGATTTTTGCTTGAGGTTAATAAGAGCAGTGTGTCTGCTGACACGACAAATGCCTGGAAATACTGTCACTTGCGATAATCACGATTACTTGTAAGATACAAAACAAGATCCTTTTTAAAGGAGAAGGAAAGTGTGGAAATAGAATTCCCAATGGCTCGTACGGGTACAATTTTCTCGAGAAACCGAGAGGAAGGAGACCACATATCCCTTGTTTTCATGTATTATAAATAGCGCACCGTCGTTGCAAAGACCTTTAGAAGGTCCACCCCCCCCCACCCTTCCCACAACTATGAGAAAAAAAAGATTAATGTTAAATGAAATAAGAGACAGAAATGATCGAAGAGACGATACGGAGAAAATAAGCACGATAACAGCATGCATGTGATCGAAATCGGTTCCCAAATCTGCCTGCATACACCGCCACGTGTACCGACGTTTAAGTGGATCGTAATTTGTAAATTACTATGAACTTCCTAATTATATGCTGGTATATGATAATACATGTGCTCTGCCACAATAAAGCAGTTTTTTTTTATCTAAAACGAATGCCGTCATTTTTGTCCCAATATACCTACCCTTGCGCAGTGGCTGGAAGAATTAGAACGAGACGCTTGGGGCACCCTTAGATGGTACGTGTAAAAAAAAGATATCTTTAAAGGTATAAACCACCAAATGCGGATTTCGCTATTACCAAACCTAACATGCCTTTCTACCACGATATAAAAGCTACGTGAAGTAGTTTCTCGCTTCTTTATAATTGTTAGGACAATTAACGGTTTTTTATCATAATAGGGGAAAGTTGAGAGCCTAATGGGTAATTACTTATGTGCTAGCCTACCTAAAACGGTTAAAACAATATGCTTATTTGGGAAATTTTTCTAGAAAAACCGATAAACTTTTATTATTAAACATTAGTCTATTGGAAAGACTACAGCTTAAGGATATCCTAGTATGTTTTGTGGTAAAATGTATTGAAAGGTTTGTGAGTAATAGGCGATGCCCTAGGCGTCCTTTTTTTAGGCGCTTTGCGGTGACTCGCAATGTAGCTCGGTGCAGAATCATCCAAAATTGAAAATTCGATTTTTTTTTAGATAATATATGAAATTATCTAGGCGCTGTCGGGCCTGATTTTGGAAAAATTATTTTGAGACAAAAGGCGGTTGTGCAAAGTTGAAATATCAATATATGGCAAAAAATCGCTCGTAAAAAAATTTTAGGGAAAAAAAAAAAAGTAAAAATTTTCGATAGCGCTTAGATTTTTAACCCTAAAATAAGCCTGCGAAGCCTCGAGTAAATCGGTTCATTAATTTTTTATTTGTGTGTGTGTGACCGACATTGAAAGCATGATTTTGAGGAAAACGCGTTTAAAGTTTTGGGTATACCTACTTATACGCATATAACTTTGTCAATTTTGGTCGGATTAACATGACACTTTCAGGGAATATTTTCAAGATGTTGTACTTCAAGAAAATACATATATATAAAAATCGAAAAATTGATTTTCCGGAAATTTCTAAGTAGGTCTCTCCTTTAATAACAATCAGATATTTCTCAAAGTCAATTGCATATTTTCAAATGTGAATTCAATTTAATAACAGTAACGAATTTAAAAAAAGCGATACCGGGACATATTGCTTCGTCTATTAACAATTATATCCATATTCATCATTAAACATTATACTTAGTTGGCCAGTTTAGTTGATCGCAACGAAAAAGTATAACCGAAATTTCTGAATATCGAATACGTATTCAGTCCTGATAACAAATTTGTTTTTAAAGTTTGTCAAGTTTGTTTTATCATTACCATTCGCATGTAATATTACTATAGTAATATTAATGTTTAATGTTATATCTTTATCGGGGGACTGTCAAATACTGCATAAATAGTTTATTATAGAGAAAATCAGAGGCAGAGGGGAAAAAAGATACCCGATAAATAAAGCAGAGTTCTGAAAGTCTAAAAAGATGGAAAGGAACTGTATGGAGAAAGAAAAACAACGCTCCGGCTCGTGTAGGCCTGGGCATCAAAGGCCACGTTCCCGCATGTGCAACATGCGATGCTGAACACAATTAAGACGCTTTTTCAATGCACGCTGCCTTTGAAAAGCGATCCTTTTTAAGTGCTTCAAGTGTGTTCTGCACAGCACTTTGCACATCCGGACATGTGGACAAAAATGTATAAACATACAAACCAAGCCTAAATTCGCCCGAGCGAATTCGGAAATATCGGTGACGGAGAAATATTTATAATTAATATAGTTAACGCAAAAAGAGAAATGACAAGGTAGGTCATTGATACGTTTGATAGCGCGAGGATAAGTTACAGATTTAACGAGGAACGTAGCAGTACAATGCTTCCACTGTTCTTTATACCGCTGCGCTTTTATTAGATTATAGTTACGAATTATGAAAAATTTTATCACCCACTAAGTCAGCAGTAAAATTCGTCTCTTGATATACGAAGAAATGAAAAATTTTACAAGACAATATTCGATATTCTTCATGGTTTATCCAATATTATATCAGACTATATAATTATTGTTGCCTTTACAAATTAAAAATCCATGGTGATAGAGCTACTACGCTTATCAGGCGTAAGAATCAAAGTAACAACCACGTTATAGGTATGCAATTTTAATATATAAAGCAGGAAGTGTTTGTGTGTTTGGCTGTCGCCTAAAAAAATTCGAACGGTGACCTCTGCGATCACGAAATATGTCCCAGCTCATTATGCTTAACTAATCCACACGAATGGATGACTATTTTCACCAAAAAAATAAATAAATTTTTTTGTAATAAAATCAGAATCTAATTTCGGGCGAAGCCGAGTAGTAAAGCTCTTAGTTAATATATGAAAGCGTAACCGGCTGCAGCTTATGTGATTTTATGTATTAAAATATTCGCAATATTCGCTCATGTATCTGATTTAATTTCTAGCCAAAGAAAAGTGTTTCTCCTATTCCCGTGTAAGTCACATTACCATTACGGAATACTTCGCGATTCTTGGAAATAATTTCTATACCTTAGAAAATCATACGATACGTATGTGTAATATTTATAGATGGATGAAGAAAAGAGTATTAAAAAATAATCAACACCAATTCGACATATTCCCTGCAAAGACCCTATTCGTTCTCATCGTTCGCAGCGAGCGTGTTCCGCCAGTTTGATCATGCGTGACAGTGGCTGTACGCAGAAGTGGGAGTAATTGTGCATGAAAATTTGATAGGTTTGCATTAACTCGGCCGACCTTTTAAACACCGAGAGACACGATCAATCGATAAGTATCGAAAGTGAATCTAACGCACGTCGCTCCCCCGATTCTCATACATGTACACTTTTACTAATTCGAATTAGAAGGGGACAATATACCAGACGGTCTCTACTGTGGCCATCTTGTAACATTTTCGATTTAAGCAGAAGCGAAGCGGGTGTCGTTGAAATGTGAAATTAAAAATAAAGATAGAATCTATATACCGTGGAAGCTCGTGTTTCTCCCCTCCGGCAATGATTTCGTGGATGATGCAACAAATCCATATTAAATAACAATGCAACCGGGAAAAAAGGGAGTTCGCGATGTTCGAAAGTGTCGTGTGTAAAAGCGGTTGGCTTCGAGCGCGACGTGATCGATACGCGGGACTATCACGCCGAGCGATTCCGACGTAGTACGAGGCGGGCCGACGGGAGCCGACCATCGGCGGAATCGACCGAAGAGTGGTGAGCAAACGACGCGTACAGAAGAACGCGGGGTCTTCTCCGGCTTGGGTTGAAACAGCGTTCGCGTCTACGGGCGCGGTTTTGCGTCTCGAGCTGGCGTTTTACATGGTAAAATGTCCTCCCTCGATTATCTGGACCTGTGTCGGCTGTGTCTCGTGAAGGACCGTGTTTCGGTGCCGATTTTCGAGGGCGAGGGAGACGTACGGCAGATTTTCCTCAAGATCGCCGCCTGTCTACCGGTCAAGGTAAGCCAACTACGCCATCGCCTCGATAATGGCGAACCGCCATCTTGTACATTCTCATAGCTACGCTGCTTTTCCTCGGCCGTCCACAACTTTTCAACCTCCCAGTAGATCCGTTTCATTACGATCGCATCAGAGATCTCCCGGCAGAGCAAAGATACGCATCGAATAATTACGCGTAGCCCTAAAACAATTGTATCGAGGTAGTTGCACACTCGTGTTACACTGTTTTTCTCTCCTTTTCCCTCTTTTTAATCTATCTCGTCCACGACGCCTCGAATTATTCGACAGAATTTTGCCGCGCTTTTTTACGTCGTCGAACTTTCCACTTCGCGATCTTATTGGGCTGGCTTTAGCTATTTTTAATCCGCGTAATAATCCGTATCGTCACTTTTCTATTTATGATTACCGTAATTAAATAATCGCCTTTCCATTCGACATCTTGTCGTCGACATCGTTGTTGCTGTTGTAAAACATAATGACCGGGTTTTTTAATTTTTTAAAGCGTTCTGTTCACAGGTGTGTCTTTTAATTTTTACGAATAATCGAAGGGAATTAGCATATATCGTCGATAACATAATTTGTTTTATTTGCGTAATTCCCATATGTACGAAGTACATTTCAATCTTTTTTCTTTTCAGCTAAGTTAATTAAATATAACTATTTCCTATTTCCCCAGCGCTTGCAAATAAAATTCAAGGCTGTTTAAACAAAACGAAGTAGTTCTAGCGAGACACGTGTCTCTCGCTATGTTACATTTTTTCACTTCTGTTGCAGGTTGCAAGAGAGGACAAATTACCCAAGAAAATATGTGACGATTGTGTGTATAAAGTAGAATTATTTTATCAGTTTTGGAATACGACAGCAAACGCAGAGAAACAACTTTTACAATGGCTAGGCGAAGTTGGAATGGACGGAAAACAGGGTTACGTTACCAATACTCTCAATCAGGTAATTTCTTTAAAATGGAACATTTCTGCGATTCGAACGGTACAAAACAAAACATGAAATTCTCAGTAGATGTTCTTTTATTTGTAACACGTTCAGTTCTGTTTATCTTAGCTACCGCTAAAACTAGTCAAGCAAATACTTTATATATCATATATTGTGAGTTTAATTATTTATTTGTTAACTCTAGCCTATAGTTTTGTTACTATATAAATCATATTTTCGTGCTTAAAGAATATTAAATAATTGCTGTTGCTTAGTCACGTAATTTTATATTCGTATAGGGGTTACGTTGACTTTCGTAACTAACTTTCGTTGACTAACGATCGTGTGCATTATATTTCGTACTAGTTTGAAATACACTGTAATAATTTATTTTCTTACTCCGTTTGTTTGATTACAGAATGTAATGAAACAAGAGCAAAGCGCAGAGAACAGGTTAGACGGTAGTGTGATGCAGCAAGTTAGCGAGCATCAGAACAACATGGGTATGGGTATGATGGACAACATGGGCCTGGGTATTCCTATGATGATGTCCAGCGCGAATCAACAACAAATAACCTCAGTTCCTATAGACACAGGCGGCAATTCTATACAAACTGTTCAGGCGGTGCCTGGTCCAAGTTCACAAACCACGCATAACCAAATATCGCAAAGTCAGACGAGCTGTACGCAACAAGAAGAGGAAGAAGAAAGTAGCGAAGACGAAGAAAACTCGGATGAAGAATGCGATGGAGATGAAGGTGTGCACTAAACTATACAAGATTTTTTGTTATTCGCCAGTATTTCACGTTTTGATTAATTTTTATTACATTCTGTTGGTTAAAATTCAGAATTTTTTATTGCGGAAGGAAGAAGTATTGAAATAATAATAATTTTTGTGAACGACGTTTTTGCGTTACAGGCCTACCTGTAAAAGAAGAAAGCGAAGAAGATCCCAATAGTAGAACCATAGAGCCTACGACTTTTGTAAATGTTTCCCTGGCATGCGATGAGGCAGGTCCTTCGGGTCTACAGCAACAGAAAATCTCAGATATTCCTGAGATGCCAATGCAACAACCAGCCGATGGGGATCCCAAATCTGGGTGAGTTTCCTCATCCATATTTCATATTTAAAGGGCCAAAGGTGCGATTTTGTTGTGGAGAACACAAACACTTACACGAACATTTCCATTGATATCGTTTCTTTTTTCGAAAAAGTTGGAAAAAATTCTGTAGTAAATAACGATTAATTATTTAGTTATTTAAATTTCGTAATGCTGAATACAATAGAAGAGATGCGTCCGTGCGATGATTTACTTAGTTTCATTTCTAAATATTTCTTAGCATAGAATCCTCGTTATTTTATTACTGTACAAAATTCTAATGATTCGTGGACTAATACTTCCTTTGCATACAATACTTTGAAAAAGAGTAGGTCTCGCGTTCTTCCGAAAAATCTGAACACTCGAGTATAAGTGAATACCGAACAATTCGTTTCTATTGTAAATTAGAAAGTTTTCAGTTGAAAGTTAAAGTAGTTGAGAGTTAGTCACCTAATTCAAGTAAATAAGGTGCGTTAGAATCACGAGGTAAGTCAGTACACACCCCACAACCATCTTTGGCTCTCAATATTTTGCAATTTGATATATGGGCTCGTAAATATTTTTTCGTAGTCGTTACTTATCTGGAATCATGCAATAGTATCCAAAGTACTTGCCATGCCATGAAAATATTCAAATTTATGCGAGAAGTATGTTCGTTTAAACGAAAAAAAAAAAGAAAACAGATTGCAAAATACCTCGGTATATTTTTACATGTGGTAGCATGTATGTAGAGTTCATTTCAATAAGACTGGCGTCATCGTAATTGTTGAAACTCGTGTTAATACCACAGTGTACTGCGTGCTCCATTTGTTCGATACTCCTATTTAAATGAACTCTATCCTAGTTATTTATTGATACGTGTACGATGAATGGACAGAGGGATTTCGCAGACTATACCTCTTCATTAGCACGTACGCGTTGTCTTCCTTAACGTGTCTATAACTGAACACGCCGTTGAGAGTTGAGTTTATAGCAGCCGGTACTTAATCCCTCTGTTCAGCTGGAGACCAGATGTTTACATGTTGTCAATATCAATATTCCACGCTTACGTGAAGGCACAAAATGCCGCACACGGCCGAAAACAGGCCGACAATAAATCACAAACTAATGTTTCGTGAGCTAACGTCACGATAATAGACGCTTGGTACATTAAATTCTTACCAGGCCGTACAGTTTCGTAAAGAAATACCGTTTCTTGTCGTCTTCGTGCTTTCCAATGCCTACGCTTTACATTATCGTCAGGACCACATAGTTACATTAGCAATTCCCGGTTTAGTTTGTAAGCGTCGTCGTTCTGTTAAACTCCGCACGAGAATAAACCCGCTAACGAGTTGTGATGTTCCTACCACAATGTCGGTTTCAATCGATCTCGGTTGGCATCCTTATTAGATGCCAGCCCGAAAAAATGGCAGAATAGTGTTTCATAACGAAATATAGATTTAGTTATGATCGTATTTAATGCCAATGGTAACACAAAACGATTAGAACGATAATTATCGGAACATGAAGACTCGAAGAATAATCGTCGTACGAAAAACGAAGCATGAAGAGGACTTACGTACTTTCAAAGGCGAGTATCATACTTTTGTATCATTTACACGCTTGTCTCTTATCCGATAGTTTATAAGTATAATACATACCGAGTTAAATTTATTTCCCGCTGTTACTTCGACTGTTGCGCTTACATTTCGCAGCACGGTCGTACGGTTACGTGATTTTTCTCGCGTCGGAAGTTTTTTGAGCGCACTTCAGCATATATTTTTTTGTTGGAAATTTGTGCGCTCATTATTTACGAACTTCTATCGCGCACTGTGGTGCTGCACGCGTTGCTTTACGTTCGCTTCGGCGAACACCCAAGCGATCCGTTTTTACGTTTGGATTTTACCCAACATTCGCGATCACTACGTGTTTTCGAATGCGCGCGTGTTCGCAACCAGGCTGCGTTTACGCGCCGGTAAATACAGCGAATCCTTTTTGTACTTTGTGTTTTTCCATTTTTTCCCTTTGTCTGCTATATCTTGCACCAGTGAACCGGAAGAAACTGGTGGAGGCACATCGAATGTTTCACTTTATGCGCGCGAGGAACGTTTGAATTCCGATGTTTTCATGATTGCTCTGTGGTTATAGGGATATTTCTTGTTTCTGTTTGAAGAATTTGACGTCAGAAACAGGAATACGTTCCATTTTTTCCACACTGTTATCATGCTTGTTTTTGAAGGGGTCGTCCTCGTTTCGATAGTTTTTAACGGTTTCGTTATTGCAACCGTAGATTGCAAATACGTGTGTTTTTCTTGGGCGCGTCTGCACCCTTGGACGCATGATTTTGTTTAATATTTGTGAAGAGAATTCTTGGCTGCAACCTGTGCCATGAGGGGCCGAGGCGGGGACGGTGCACGGATGTTGGATTTCTTTTGAAAGGTGAGGATATATTTTCAGTACAAAATACTACATTAAGTTTGATTTTTAGACATATTCTATTTAGCGAAGATAATGATTTCTTTTAGCAAGGGTTTGCTTTTTTCTAACTTTTTTGCCAACAGTTCTATAGCTTTAACTCTTCCTTCCTTGCTGGTTTGCTATAGAAACCCTTTAATTTCTTCCTTGGTTTGTGCCAATTACTTTTCATGAGTCTAGAGATACGGAGAGGCGAGGGAAATAGTATAAGATTAGAATTAAAACACGCGGACGTTTAGTTTCTTTAATTGAACTCGTTGCTGATTCGCTTGGTCGAAATGAAATCGTAAGAAGTATCAAACGTAAAGTTATTAATAACGATGTATTTATGTTTAGAAGTAGTACTTTTAAATTATACGATGGATAAGTGTGTGCATATCGTTGAGAATCTGAAGGTAAAGTAGAATGAACAAAACATTCTTTGCGATCTTTTCGAGTGGATATATCCGTGAAGAGATACGGGGTAGGGGGTTGAGAGATGGTAAAAATGATTGACAGTAACGATGACGACAACTCTCTAAGCTCGATCTGCACTTAACGCTCTGATCGCACTGTACTGCTGTGTCTCGAGGGGGAGGCCAAAATGCCCAAGCACTTTGCACGGTCACTCTGCAGAAATCGCACAGCATCAAATTCTTCTCTGCTTCACTATCTCTCTTATCACCGCCTGTCTGTAAGAGAAACAGCAAGATCACGAGAACGGATGAAAACAATGGCCACTAATTATGTGTATGCTGTTCGGTTGTTCGCCGCTGCATTGTCCTTGGGTTTTGTCGATTTCAGGGAAGGAAGCGAGACCTTTGGCGGATTGTCGGGGATGCTGCGCCAGATACTCTCGCCGTCACCCGAGACGGGGGACGTCTGTTTACCCGTCAGTTGTACCCTGCTTCAGAACAACTCTATATTCTCCAATCAGTCGTCGATGATGCCCTCGACGTACCACACTATCCCGTCCCACCTGCCCTCCATTAGTCCCGACCAGAATCTCATGGATCACGTGCAGATAGTCGTCGAGTCCCATCCGTGCCCCACCTGCGGCCTCGAATTTCGAAGCGCCCTAAAGCTGAATTACCATATAAGAACCAGCCATTCCATTCTGCCCGAGTTCGAGCACACTATGGAGAACCCCGTAAGGTACTCGTGTAACGTTTGCTCGCGGAGCTTCTACGCCCTGAGCCACTTGAGGATGCACGAGGTGACCCACACCGCGCCGGCGACCTCTTGCCCGTCGCCGATCCAAACGATGGCGACGTCGGTGAACGTGGAGAAGACGTTCGCCTGCGATCGCTGCCAGGCCAGTTTCCGCTACCGCACGCTTCTCGAGCGGCACAAGAGGATGCACGAGGTAGGCCAGGAAAAGCCTTACTCCTGCCCTCGGTGCCTGATGCGCTTCGAGACTCGAAATCTGTACAATCATCACGCGAAAACACACAAGCCGATTCTAGGGGGTAACGACAGGATCGCCGACACCGCGGTGTCTTCCGGCGATCCCGTCACTAGCAGTATTAGCGGCACTAACGTCATGGCATCGTCCAACAAATCGATAGTGTCGTACCCGTGCGACTCGTGCTCCAAACAGTTCGCCAGCATCGAGTCTTTGACCACGCACAAGGCCGTGCACAGGTCCAGGCCTCTCGTGTGCGACGTATGCGGCAAAGGTTTCACTCATCGCAAATATTACGTGGTGCATCAGCGCATCCACACTGGCGAGAGACCGTACCTTTGCGCCATGTGCGGCAAGTCGTTTACCCAGGCGTCCACGCTTACCGTCCACCGTCGATATCACACGGGGGAACGGCCATACACTTGCACGCTGTGTGGCAAAGGATTTGTTACCAGAACGATTATGCTTAATCACATGAAGAAGCATTGAATGAGCTCATGGGTAGGTTCTACGAATAGGAAGAGGAGGAGGGGCTTGTTACTGGGTGCACGGTAAGGTATCAAGGATATTGATTTGCGGTTCATTGCGAGAGTTCACGACCTGTTTCAATTAAAGTTTACTGTTGATTATTTAGTATCTTAGAACATTCGTTCAGTGTTCGCATTCGTTTTTGGTCGGTGGACGTCGGATTTTAGAAGAAATAGATAGGATAATAGGGGGATAGTAAAATCATTTTCTTTCGCGAGTATTTTGTTCTTTTTAATGAATTTACTTGGAATCTTTTATTTCACGCGACGAATAGAACGTTTAGAAGATCGCGAGGTGCCTCGAGGTTACAATTAGAGGTGCCTTTATAGAACTAAAATACGTGATAATACTCGATCAAAATTGTGTTGATATTTTTACAAAGTCTAATGAATGTGATAGTTTGCTGTATATTTAAGTTCAATCGAATTTGTTGATTAATGCTAGGAATATAGAACGAAACTGCTAGTTTAGCGATTTTTATATATAATATGCATGTCGTCACTGTGATATTGTTCGTACGTAAATATTCTGGGTATTTAAAGTAATAAGATATCTACGATTATATTGGCTTGTAGGAATTCGAGATTCTGTTGGGGGATGTCACATTCGCGAGCGAAATTGGACAGTACCGAAGTTAGTACCTGCGTAATGAACTAAGTTTTAAGTTCAATGTGCCTAAAAGATGAGATTTTTGAAAATTTTTAATCGTTGGAAACTGAGGAAGACAAACAGAGGAGCTGCTGGTAGTAGTGTTGTTAGAAGTTACTCGATGTTTACAAATATGTTATAATCATAGGGAAATACCAGTATACATTTAATAAAATATATCAGTATACTATTATTTTAACCGTTCATGGTTAAACTGATAGGTAGAGACAATGCAGCTAGGATATGAGCTTTAACAATGACTTCATGTGCCTCTAATTAATATAAGTACAGGGTTGGTTACTGCATATTAGATGAATATCGTAAAACGTAAGTATGAAGACGCTTAAATATTTATATGTAATCCTATAATGATACAATCTCTGATGTGTGTATTACTAATATAATTCTAATTAATCGTTGCTAAAAAAAAAAAAAAATTCTGTGAATTTTGTCACTCGTAAATGTAATTTTTTCGTCTAATTAAAGTTTTGAATGTTATTAGCAGATTTCATATTATCTGCTTTCTATTGGCAGTTTTTTTTATCATTTTAAATACTTCAAGATTTTCATTGTCGAGCTTTAGAAAGATATTTTATTATTGCCGTTACAGTATATTCAGAAGTGTTCTCAAAAGTTGTGTAGTAAAACAGTTTAGTTACGTTGTACTTTAATAGTGATATTCAATAATGGAGAATGAATCTAGATTACTATTTAATGAAAGATAAAAAGTAATTAAAATTCTATGAGATACACCCTTGGTGAGTTTCGGATCTTTTCGTGAAATGATTATTTAGTTTTTAGTTGAAAAGAACCATGAAAGCTATGGTATTTGTAAGATTTGTTGTTTAAAATGCGGTGTGCTCAGTTTTAAGGAGATTAACGTGATTTACTAGTAAATTATAATGTTTGGTACATTCGATCTTAAAACTGTGTAATAAATTCAACATGGCGGCCGATTCGATATACTGGACCGTCGATAAAACAGTGGAACATGTCGGTAAGTGTAGAATAAAGAATCTATACTATTGTATTACATTACTATAAATTATTGTATAGTTTGTTAAATGTTTAATAACATTCTTTTTGTTATAAAAAATAAATATTTGTAATACTCATTTGACAATAGAGATATGTTTATGCAACTATTGCCCATTCATAGATAGTGTGGACAAGAAGTATTTGGATAAAGATTAAGAGATTTTTACTTAGGCTACTTGGTTTCGATAAATCGATTCAACAGTGGATCAAATTATTCGGAAGTATAATATTAACTATTATTTAAGTAGTATTATCTAGTGATACGTCCGTTTTAAAACAAGTAGTGCATACATACAGCACCTACTCGATGACCTTGAACTAAACGGTCTGAATCTGTACGTCTTTTTAGAATAATTTACAGCGAAAATAGAAGAAAGTGTATGAACGCAATAAAAAGAAATACTGGAAAGCACCGAGGCACTTTATTAAACGCATACTTCCTTAAAGATATTCGCGAGTGTTTAAACGGTTGCCCTCTAAATTCTGCTAAAGACGAAACGTCTCTCCCCGAAGGAAATATCGAACAAAAGTATAGCGATAAAGGCAAAGACTGTTCATTAATTGACTCCCGTTTGTGTCTCTCTTCTTTCCAGATATTTCGTGTCAAAGCGTGAGATGCTGCCTCAGGATCAGCAGCAATGCGGGCCCGACGAGATTTTCGATCAAGACGACCCAAAGCAGCTGCTCATCACAGATGATTTGCACATACCGAAGGTGGAGACCACCGAGGTAGTCATCACAGAAAGCATGGTGCAGTGCGGTCTCTGCGGAGACGATTTCGTTTCCGAGCGCGCTCTTAAATTGCATCTAAAGATGCACGAGCAGGATAATGTACAATTGCAAGACGACCAGCTCGTCTGCGAGCACTGTGGCGACAGTTTTGCCAAGATCTCTTTGCTACAGGAACATCAGCTGGAGCACGAATCCGACGATCATAATCATACATGCGAAACATGCGGATACGTAGCGGCGGATAAAGAAAGCTTAGAGGCTCACCAGAAATGGCACGATATTGAGTACAAGTGCGAGTGCGAGATCTGTGGCGCTAGCTTCGACTCGCCCGATACTTACCAAGAGCACCAATCAGCTCAGCATCCCCACGACAAACCTTTTCAATGCGACATCTGCAACGCCACGTTTCGCTATCGCCAAGGGTTGAGGCTGCACGCCAAGTTGCACCAGCCAGACTACGTGCCACCACAGAGGAAGCACCACTGCGAGCTCTGCAACAAACGTTTCTCCAGGAAGCAGGTGTTGCTCGTGCACATGAAGACGCACGGGAACGTGGGTCCCCAGAACGAGTACATATGCCCCGTTTGCGGCAAGGCGGTGTCCAGCAAGACCTACTTGACCGTGCACCTGCGCAAGCACACCGGCGAGAAGCCACACGTTTGCGATTTGTGTGGTAAAGGGTTCATCTCGCAGAATTATCTCAGCGTTCATCGGCGCACTCACACCGGCGAGCGGCCCCACAAGTGCACCCACTGCGAGAAACGGTTCACCCAGAGAACCACGCTGGTGGTCCATCTCAGGGGCCACACCGGCGATCGACCGTACCCCTGCACGTGCTGTCACAAATCGTTCGCCTCGAAAACGATGCTCAACTCCCACCTGAAGACGCACGCTAAGCAAACCGCGCGGCAGCAACAAGAACAGCAGCAGCAACAACAGTTGCAGCAGGAGCAAGAGGTCCAGGATCAGGATCAATCCCTTGACACTATTACAATACTATTACCTAGCTAGGATATTTTTTGCGGCGATCGAGTAGATGTTTTGAGACCGTCGACGCATCGACAAGTGCTTGTCTATTTTCGTCGTGAAAGTAGGAGAAAAAGAGGGGATTGCTTCTATTGATAAATAGATTGACTGTTTGGGCTATTTATGTCTGAGTCAAGGGGTAAATATTTTCCTATACACGACTGCAATTCGAATGCTCGTTTATTTTTATATGATGGTGAAGCATGGTATAGAAGCAGTAGGGTTTACCATGATGAAGGGGAGTACGAAGGTAGATATGATTGTTCGTATTTGGAGGATTTAAGTCGTTCTATGTTTCTGCCCTTTTAAGACCAAGCTTTTACTAAGATTGGACACTGTTTATATACAATCTTAACCGTACTAAATCGATACACAATTCATTTTGGGTATGTAGATTTAAGAAATGTGAATACTACAAGTGTTTAAACATAATGGGCCACGCGAGTTCCTTCCTACTGTATAAAAACATTAAGATCTATGTTAGTCTTGATTAGAAAATTTTTAACAACGTTCAAGTTTTTTACACCTACATTTAATTACTTTATACCACACTTTTATATCGATTATTGATTGTACATTTTCAGAATTGCATTTCAGTAATATTTGTAAAGTTGATCATACGTTGGCAATCTTCTTTTTTATTTTCTTGTTTCAAATTTAATGATATGGAAATGGTAAGTTCTCAATTTACGGTACGATAGTTACGAAGGTATAAAATAGTTCTCATCGAATATCGTAGTGTATAGAATTTCGTGTCTTGTATTTTATTAAACGAAAACTTGGAAACCGTCCACGAAGATTCTTTTTAAATACTCAACTTCGTACTATATACAAATGTGATTTGCGATTCTTGCGTGAGTTGAATGAAATTGTTGCGAAGGACGTTAAAGGATTCGCAGATCTTCGACATATATACTTTAGTGCCTTAGTCGTTATGCGGTGCATTTAAATCAAGGACTTATGAAGCAGCAGGTTATTAAATTAACTGATACATCGTATAATTCCAATTCTAATTGATAAGATAGGCTTAATAAACCGTAGTTAATAACGCTTCGAATACGTGCAAATAAATTATCCACAGAAACAATCATGAATCACACTAATTTTAAGCGTAAAATCATTTCCAGACCGATGACGTTGTAACATATATGACGGGTTGTCTTAGGAATTTTTCAATCGAATTATGTCTCGATTCGTGGATTGCATCCTCACTAATTCTTTTAATCACTTAGGGTGCACCTTGCTTATCATGTGTAAGGGAAAATGTTTAATGAAAGGCGTAGTTAGTAACTAGTGTGATACATCGCTTTAGTAAATGATATTATTTATAATCAATGGTATTGTTTGCAGCAGTTAGAGTACATTTTCAAATTTCACTTCGAAAACGTGTGTGCACGTCTCTTGTTTCATCGATTTACTCGCGATGATTTTTATACATAGTGATGCAGAATTGTATGAACCGATCGCTATTATCCTTACGAGGTATCAAATTATTATCCATATGCATCAGGTAAAATAACAGAATCACTTTTTGTAATCAGATTCGTAAAAATAAAAAATGCAGTAATCATTCCGATTTATATTGTATTTGTACATATAAGATAGTTTACAGATTGTTTAATTAAACTGACGAGAAAGACCACAACTACCACTATAAAATAAAAAAACAAAGTTTTCTAATTCTAATAATATTGAAGTGTCTGATAATAATGCGACACTTATAAATGTTACATGCGAATAGGGCATTTTTAGGGATTAAAAATTCTTTATCTCACTTTTAAATAGTCTCGTAATTGTGCCCATTGAGTGTAATGTGCCCCCTCGAAGATCTGTAGCTCATATCGCATGTTTCGAAGAGATCATGAATCATTGCTTGCAGTTTAACTGACTTTATACAGTAAGTAGCTTCGCCATTTTTAAATATCTGAAGTGCCCAGCTGTCGTTGATTTCAATCGCTTAAAATAGTGGACCGTAGCCCTGAAGCATATCAAACTCATCTGAACTTCACCATAGCTCGATAAAGAGTGAAAAGTATTACCCCCGTATCGCTGGCTTACCCCGAGACACCTCCAAGCTCCGGTAGCTCCTCGGTGTCTCTTCGTACTGTGCAGTGTGAACACAGCTGTTTGTAATGAAAACGGCTTATGCTTTGTTATCTTTTTGCAGACTGAAAAGCGCGAAGACGATACCAGCCAAGCCGAGTAATCGGTCACGCGACATTGAACCATCGAACTTTATTATCATTGAAAGCCCATCGAGCGACTCCTGCGTCGTTCAGGAGCTGCTGGCGTTTAAATGCCAGTCTTGCGACGACGAATTCGATACCGAGGCGAACTTATTGGTGCACAAGACCGAGCAGTCGATCCTTCTGACACGAAAAGCATTGCTCAAGGCCGAGAAGAAGCACACCTGTGCTGTTTGTCACGAGACATTCGAAGGGAAGATGCAACTGCTCAAGCATCGGCGAACACGCTGCAGAAATCCCACCGTAGTCGCGCAGAAGCAACAGAAATCGAAAGGTACCGTGAAGATAATGAAAGACAAAGAACGGCAGGCGGACCCAGTGGAGTGCGACATATGCCATAAAGTTTTCAAGAAAAAGAAGTACCTGAACGTTCACAAAACGTTGCACGGGGCGCCTCACGTTTGCCACGTTTGCGGTGCCAAGCTGGCATCCGAGTATTACTTGAAGCTCCACATTAGAAGGCACAACAAAGAGTTCACCGAGTTCTGCGAGGTTTGCAACAAGGGATTCTACCTGAAGGCGACCCTGAGGACGCACATGAGCGTGCACAGCAACGAGAAACCCTGCATCTGCGACATCTGCCACAAGTCCTTCGGCAACCGAGTATACTTGAGGAGTCACATGAAGCTTCACAGCCAGCCTGACACAAGAAAGAAGCACAAGTGCGAGATCTGCGGGTTCGAGACTTTCTACAGCTACTGTTATAAGGAGCATCTCTGGACGCACACTGGCGAGAGCCAAGTAGCCTGCGAGGTATGCGGCAAACTGGTCAGGCGGCGGTACATGAAGACTCATATTAGAATACACACTGGTGAGAAGCCTGAGTTTTGTGAATTTTGCGGGAGGGCCTTCAGCTCTAAGAAGTACCTAATCAAACATCGAAGGACTCATACAGGCGAAAAGCCTTACAAGTGTAATATCTGTGACAAACGGTTCACCCAACGCGGCACCCTTAGCATTCACTTACGCCGACACGAGGGTGCTAAGTAAACTGGGATATTCTGCCTCGAATATGAGATTTTTTATTAAATTCATGGCTTTATTCCGTGTTTACCAAATTGCACACTCTGATACAAATTATTTAGATACCGGAGTAATTTTATAAAAGGAACATATAACTCTACGCCATTTTTTAAGCATTGACATGAATAGGTGTTCATAGAAATTGACCAAAACTGTGCGTTAGTAACGGCGCAAGAAGTTTGTACAAACATTCATGTGAATTGAAGGTGAAATTATTAATAAAAATCGAGTATATTGTTGCTGTGCGATCGTATCAAGTTGTAGTTCATAAGAGACTGTTTTATAGTATTTCGTGTGAATTGATAGTATTGTTGGTGGAAGAGTACTGAATGTCAGGATTAACAAGATACTTCCCCACGTCTGCAAAAGCATGGAACAAAACGCACTTAAAGTAAAAATACTTTCTCAAAAAGGAATGGTCGATTTTCAATGTTAGTACTTATCAAGAATGTGTTTTGAGAGTGTTCTGATTTGCATATATGGGAACGTAGTTGAAGCTGTTGTAAAACATTAGTTTTCTTTATAATTTGACATACTGTCGTGGAAATAACATTTTTTTTATAAATATCTTTACTGTAGATAATTGTGGCAATCAGTTACGCATATTGTGCAGAATGTAATAAAGTTTGTAGATTTATAGACGTAAATTATGATCCTGTTTGTAACTCTATTTTAAGTAGATACTAATTTTTATTTGATAGAAAAATACTAATACGTTGGGACTGTTCAATAATATACAAGTCTGTTTAGACATAATAATATTTTTTGACGTTGAAAAGGGATTATTTTTACTGGTGGAAATTGTAGGCACAGTGAATACATTCCGAGTAATTTTAAATAATTATTTATCTAATCGTAAAACCTGATAAAACTCAGAAATTTTGTAATTATATTTCCATATCTGGAGTAATGTTTATGCTCGATTTCACCCAATTTACTCGAGTTATGTTCGATGTAATAGAGTATTGGATGTTCAAGTACGCGAATACCTCGATTAAAGCTAGGAATATTCGTCGAATCTTTCGGTATTCAAATACTACATTTATATAATTAGTGTATTTGAAAATTCATCTAATATGACTCGAATTTTCAAAGATTATATTCAGGTGTATAAAAATTATTTCTGAAGAGGGACATTATAAGATCTGTATTAAATTTATTTGTAGACTTCTTCATCGGAAAAGATTCAATTTCAAAAACGTGGTTAATGTCACAGAATTCATTGTTTGATACTATTCTACAGGGTAGGGTAAGGTGGGATAGAGTGTAACAAAAAAGTCAACAATCAGCAGTCTTGGTCATTCAAATCAGAATGAGCAAATGTTAACAATTATCCTTAAATGCTAATCAATTTGGCACTTTTCCGAGATAACATAATTGTTACACTGCGACCCACACCTGAGGTACAGTTTAACAGCCTTAGGGGTACAATGGAACAGAGTAGGATACACTATAACTATTGCATAAAACCTTAAAAATACCAATAAAATACAAAAAAAAATTAAATTAAATTATATTTTTTCAAAAATATTATCTGGAAATGAAAAAGAATGTGCTTGACGTTTTCTCATATTTGCCATTTTAGAAAATGGCAATATATGTTCTATTTCATCCATTGTAGCAGTTGCCAAATCACAGCGGAAAGTAAAAAATATGATTTACCCTTCCATTTTCGCGCAAGTAACTGATATCATATTCATGTTACACTGTACCCCGTTACACGGAACCCCATACCGTATAAACACAACAAAATATCAACTGGAATTTTATAGGGAATGAATACCTGTATACTTAATTGTCATATCAATCAACAAATATATGTAGTTCGTTTATAAAATATTATTACTTATCAGACTTCACCGAAAGGTACGATGTCGACAAATGACAACTGAATCAAGATGACGGCAGGATGCGGTTGTCAAAAGCGTAGAATGACGCAATAAAGATGTTACAAAGAAACAGAAATACTTTCACTGTTATACTGTGCCTCGCGTTACAATCAACCCCACCTGACCCTACTTAAGTTTCTAAAAATCCACATCTAAATTTACAGTGACCCTAAAAAGGAAAACAACGGAAATGCGAACGTAAGCTTTGGAATTTCGAAAATTTGTACAAGGTGAACACAAAACTGTGTAGGTATGCGTATTGGCTTTATTTGAACAAATTGTAAGTTTACAACTACAAATCCATGAAAGAAGCTCTAATGACAAATGTTCTACAAAAAATCTCAAGCCTTGAAACTTCTTCAATCAAGGACCATCGTATATTAGAGAATAATTATGTTCTTCTTCATTAAAACATCTATATCGCTTCTTTGTCAATTAAGTACTCTATAACAAGTTAATTCAGTAAAAAATGTATATTTCGTTAAAGGAATTATATTTTCTTTTAACGATAATAATTCGAACCTAAGGATCGTTGACAAACAGCTATATCGTACACGAGTGTTGAATCTCGACAATATTCGCTTATCTTTTTAACCAAGCTGTACTATAATTCGCATTAGATCATCAAAGTGGAAGAAGATGTTGGCGAGTTTGTTTCCTAAAGGAAGAAAGTCTACTTTACCTAAGAACACGTACTGTTTATTACCGTTTTTAAGCATCCCTTCCGTCGTTTCTCATACGTTGACGAATCTTGTCCATTTCAGGTGCCAGGTGATCAGCATCGATCAAACGAAACTCGAACCGATCGAAACCCTCGAGGATATCGAGCTGGTCAAGTACCAAACCGACGTGTGCACTGTCGAGGAGTTCGAACAGATCAGCCATCAGGAGATAGTGACCGACACGTTGGAGTATACCGACGATTCGGACGTGAAAATGGACCTCGAGCCAGACAGGGCGGACGTCGACAAGCGCGTCGGCAGTAAGTACGAAACGGGCAGGCGGTGCGCAGTGATATACGAGTGTGACATTTGCAATAAGAGGATGCGCAAGAAGCTACAGTTCTTGAAGCACAGGCAAGACCACGAGAGGAACGGCGAGGAGATCGGCGAGGCGATCGGCGGGCGTTGCGAGGAGTGCGACATCATCTTCATCGACGAGGACAAATTGAAGAAGCACATGATAAAGATACACCAGAAGGAGAGACCGTTTCAGTGCGTGTTCTGCGCCAAATGCTTCAAGACCAAGGAGTTCTTGAAGACCCACTTGAAGCAGCACAACAAACGCTTCACCTGCGACGTCTGCGGCATATCCAAGGTGTCCGGCTACGACTTGCGTCTGCACAAGAAAAAGCACAACGCGGAGTTCGTGACCCACTGCGAGATTTGCGGCAAAGGTTTCTATACGAATCAGACTCTGGAACGACACTTGCTAACCCACACTGGCGAGAAGCCGTTCGTCTGCAGGATCTGCAAAACGCCATACGCGAGTGCCGCGTATCTTAGCACGCACATGAAGTCCCACGGGGAACGGGAGAAGCACAAGTGCACCATGTGCAACTTTGAGAGCTATTGGAAGGGCGCGTTGAAGGTGCACCTCAGAATACACACTGGGGAAAACTTGATCACTTGCGAGGTCTGCGGGAAGTCGGTGTCGAGCAAAGCGTACCTGCAGATTCACATGCGGATTCATTCGGGGGAAAAGCCGCACGTCTGCGAGGTTTGCGGCAAGGCGTTCAGCGTTCGAAAGTACTTGATCGTGCACCTTAGAACGCACACTGGGGAAAGACCGTACGAATGCAAGGTGTGCCAGAAAAGGTTCACTCAACAGGGATCTCTGAACTCGCACATGAAGTCGCATAACGAAAGGAAATGAACCGAAGGCGTATGCATTGCTCGTGGGACAATGATGTTGGAAATAAACGTAACAAATCTCTCTCCGTTCCCCCATCCTTTGAAACATATTAGCAAGCTATCGTGTCGAGCATTATTGCGTGTGTGTTTCATAAGTACCAAGAGCTTATAACGCATTGACTGCCACGGGGATTTTTCTGTGTAAAGTTTTATATAGGATGCCTTTCTAAGAGACAGCATACGAAGATGAGCAACTAGAAACAAATAGATAATTCTTTACTGCTAATGGTATGAGAAAATGCTGAGCACAAAGGTTCGTAAGGTCAACAGCGGACGAAGCATTTCTTTCAATAGTTATTTTTCTTCAAAGTAATTAAGAGTATTAATATTTTTCAAGTGGAACTGTGTGCATTTTACGCATGGGATTGGAAATACTTTTGAAAAAAATTCAGGGAACCAACACACATATTTTGTTGTTTTTAAATCAGTTTATTTCGTTTTCCGTCTTTAGCGATGATAGTAACCTGATAACAATACTGAAGTATGTGCATTTGAATATTTATTGGAATTTAACTTTATAAGGTGAAACATAGGACCTTCTTGCAAGACTATCATTGTCTATACTATTCTATGAAAGGGTAAGGCCTTTGTTTAAAATTTATTAGGGTAGACTTCCGAAAGCATCCGAATCTCGCGAAGATATTAAGCTCGATATCATCTGATTTTGAACAGTGATGCACTTGTTATGAATGATTCAACTTAATGGAAGATTCTTCTTTGTGATGACCTCCTTAAAAGTATTGTATTCTATACAACTTTTCTAGAAGGAAAGGATATATATGTATATCCATTCGTGCATCAGGGTTTAGTTTTCCTGGTTCATAAAGGTCTCAAGAGGTGTAAAAAACCTATCTTCTTTAAGTCGGTATGATCAGGTTCTTCATCTTCTTCATCACCTTTTGACAGGATTATTTACTGTTCTATTTTACACTGACCGGCTATTATGTACTTTGTTAATATTTTTATTGTTTTCTTTTATATGAATATCGTTCTCTTTATTTTGATTAGCACCGAAATATGGCTTTCAGTTTTTTCCTAGTATTTTTAATCCTGCATAGATTCTGTGTTAGATGTATGGGAACCAAAATGAATTGCTCCTGCATTTATTTCATTCTCTTTGGTTGATGCAAAATCGATTTAATAATTCAATACATATGTATACTAGATTGTAAAATTGTACTTAAAAAAAAAACCCATTGAACTTGAGAAAATATTGAGAAATTTGATTATTTTGAAGAAATAAATATATTTTGTGGTTTGAGAATCTTTAAAGAAAATAATAAGGTTTTGATTCTTCTAGCTTCATATATGCATTTTAATATTTTAACTCTTTTAGTTACCTGAAACTGCGCAAAAGAATTATCGAACATTTTTAAGGGTTTTTACTGATTTGATAAAATATCAATGTGGTGGTTAACACATCGAACAATATGTTATTGTAATTGCCATTTCTACTCAGGTTTTTCTTACATTTTTGAAGCTACGATTTATACAAAGGGAATAAAAAGTACGAAGTCCTGCGGGTTTTTAACATGGCGGGAAAATTTTCATCTAATGGAAGGGGTGCAAGTGCAAATACTAAATACCTTAAATAAGCACGAATTTGTTATATTATAGAATGATCGTAAAATACCTAACTGGATGTATAAAGTAATGCCGCAGACGTATATTGCTTAAACAGCAAGCTTTTGCAATAAACGATCGGTGTTCTGCGGAGAAAAGATGTAGCATAGAATATTTTGAGATATTCTCTCGTTCACGAATATAAGTTATGTTTCTTTTTATTGCATTAAGAAACTATCAATGGAGCAGAAAGTAATAACTTCTCGATCTCCCAACTTGCAAAGTGCCATGATATAGAAGACTATTAGCAAATTAAGTTTAACAAACTTAAACAGAAGAAAGTTTCTGCGGATGTTTAATAATTTGTATGTATTATATCTCTGTTCTTTTCTAAGTAACTTTATAATTTCTCATCTATGACTAGATAACAAAAGAGCACAAAGCAAAATAAGTTATTATTAATAATACATATATATTATAACTAAAAAGGAAAAGTATAAAATTATTGCATTGTATTACGAAGACCAATTTGTATGTAACAAACATCAAATTTATGTAAGATTTATTATGTATTCGTCGTATCATATTCTGTCATACGTTCTAATAACAATGCAGGAACGTTAACTATAAAGTTAATCTATTCCATATTCCACTAACACGAACTTATTGTTAGTTATGCAATAATAGTGATCATATTTTTTTCAGTAACAGAGCCTTTAATGCGAACGTGTAACTTTTGATGTAAATATAAATTACTAAAACTTACAAGGCACACCGCAAATATGTGCAAAATTATCTGTTTATTTCAATAAATTTATCTTTTGTATAATAACATATATATATCTCATGCCCATATTTTTATACTGTTACTTTCGAAGTAATTAGTTTAAAAGATTATTTCAAATATACATATATGTAAACTGTTCAACGAAAAGAGTTCGATAATAAGAAAAGTAGACGCGATTTTTGTTGGTGTTTACTTGTATAGCCATTTTTGACATTGTAAACTGTATGCTGTAATTATGTAAAGAAGAAGCATTTATTTCGGCAGTGCAGTTAATTTTTGTATTTAATAAAATATGAGGTAATATACGCGACGTTTAACACTTGATTAAAAGCAATATAAATATAGTTCAGCGTTTCTTTAATTTGTACTGTATTTGTATATGATTACAGCATTTATCACAAAGATTTATTGAGTCATACGAAAATTTTTATTTTAATCAGTCTAAGACTTAAATATTATTATATTCTGTATATATTAAAAAACTTCCGTTTGTAATGTATAAATGGCTTCCACAAACGAGTAAAATTTATTGTTGAACAGGAAATAAAATTCAACTTTCTTTTAACAATGAAACAGAAGAAACTGCTAAAACGTAACATTGAAAAATACCAGATATATTTATTGCAACAAGGCATTAAAGAGTATAAGTGACATAATTATGAAATTTTTCGAAAATTTCCCACAAAATGTGAGCATAATATATTAACAAAAATTCAAGTGGAGAACTTTAATTCGATACATTGCCCAACATATACCACACGACAAGTACTTAATGCCCCACATATCATTAAGGACGAAAACGTTGAATACGAAAGAGTCTGAAGAAGAAAGAAGAGGAAAGAACACTAGGAGTAATTCGGACCTTAACACTATCTTCATTTAAAATCAGTGTACCCCGCCACATGTAAATCCGTTTGATTTGTCTTTAATAAAAACAGATTTTCTTATAAAAGCGAAGTTGTCGTTGCATCTCAACTCGATAGACTAAGAATTACTACTGACGAGAATCTTTTTCTCATTTTCTTCGCAGATCTATGGATCCAGGAGTTTCGAGCGTCGACGTTGAATCGTCGACACCGGAATATACCGCAGAACGATCATCCTCGTCGATTCTAATAAAAGAAGAGCCTTCGTTCGAAACAGATACCACTGACAATCCATCGCCGAACGCGAACGACCCCGAGGAAACGGAAAGCGAAGGGATTTTCGACGACTCCGACTCTAAACTAGCTGAGTATCCCTCGACGCAGACGTTTTACCAGTGCGAAGTGTGCGCGAAACTTTTCAGAACAAAGAACCTCTACGAGGGTCACTTGGTCTCGCACAGCGACGCTCGCCCTTATCAGTGCGACATCTGCGGCAAGTCCTTCAAGAGGACCAACACCCTGGCCGTCCACAGGCGGATCCACACCCACGAAAGGAACTTCGTCTGCGACGTTTGCGGCCACGCGTTTGTGCAGGCCTTCCAGCTGACCACCCACCAAAGGCGCCATTTCGAAAAGTACACAAGATACTGCGAGGTGTGCAAGAAAGGATTCTTCACGAACGCCGAGCTCCACGGCCACATGAACGTGAAGCACGGCGCCAAGGAGCACGTCTGCCACCCTTGCAACAAGTCCTTCCCGAATAATCACTCCCTGATGAAGCACCTCAAAATGCACGACCCGAACTTCAAGCCTGTGAAGCACCAGTGCGAGTTCTGCGGCAAGACATTCGTCTATAAGAATTCTCTGGTGTTCCACGTCAAGTCCCACATGGGCGAGAATAAGCATGACTGCCACCTTTGCGGTAAATCGGTGTCTTCCAAGGGTTCGCTTCAGGACCACCTGCGGCTGCACAGCGGCGAGAAGCTGCTGATCTGCGACGTCTGCGGCAAGGCGTTCCGCAAGAGGAGCACCTTGGTGGTTCACAAAAGGACACACACGGGGGAGAAACCATACACGTGTGACACGTGCGGGAAATCGTTCACGCAGCACTCCACGCTGGTCATTCATAAGCGCTACCACACCGGCCAGAGACCGTACCACTGCGACTATTGCAACAAATCGTTCGTTTCTAGGTCCTCCTTGAACGCCCACATAAAAGTACACATAGTCAACGTGGTCGACTAGTCAGGGTTAAAACGTCTGAAGGACCTTAGAAGGTCTGAAACGAGCAAGTGACAATAACGGGTAATGGCTTCTGTCAACGCGCAACGGAGTGCGCACGAAGTGCCCGTGATACGGAATGGTTCGAGTTCCTCGAAGGAAGTACCTCGAGCCAGCAACGTTTTTTAAGTAAAGAGACACGAATAAAAGTTTTAAACGCTACTATCCTACCTGAATTGTAAACGTATTTTAACACTTCGTTGTGTAATATAGACGACGAGGTAAAGCTGTACCTCGGGAGAAGTTACTATTACATTTATCGTTTTAAGATACAGCGACTATGAACATTTGCAAAGTCATATGCTGTTTACTCCCTCGCGATTAGGAATTCTATTTTTCAACTTCGTACCCTGACTAACGCGTGAGACGTTTCTGTTTGTGTCATATGCTTAGCAGTATTAAGCTTCTATGAATTCCTGGTTGATAGTTTCAAACGGGAGAACGAACGAATCTGTGTACAATGTACAAGTGATGGAGAATTTGTAAAGTATCTATGAGCATAAGATCCCCCCCCCCCCAAAGTTATTTAATTACCGTGGCATGTAAAGTCTTGTTGAATAAACTGGTTGTTTTACATTGTCCAGAAATGAACCGTGTTCCAATTGACGAGACACTTTATGACACATAAAAGACACTATCAATATCTTAATGCAGTAGATGAATATACAAAATAAATGCTAATTATTTTGCAAGTAATGCGAGGAGCGTTATGTTGAACTTGTAGAGCGTGCTTGATTACCGACTTCGCTTCCAGGTATGCGATGTTGTGCCTATTCGCTGGACAACGTGTCCGGGCACAGAAAGACTGCGATCACACATCGAGGAATACCCGATACTGATGTGGCCATTCGAATTTTTCTATTTCAGGTACAACCGGCTACACTATTCCGAAGAGTATTATCCGATGGCAATGTTGACGAAGCTCGACCTGGTGAAGAAGGACGTCGATCCAGCGCCCGCGAAATGTCCGGAGCTAGGTAGCGCAGCCAACGCGACGATCCTCCCCGTCGACCAAGAACAGAACTTCATAAAACAGGAGATGCACGACGAGGAAGACGAAGAGGATTTGCCGTTGGCGTACCACTGTAAACTCTGCGGCGTGTTCTTCGCCTCACAGGCGTTGCTAGACAATCACGAGATCGAGCACAAGGGCAAGCGGAAGAACACCTGCGCACAATGCGGCAGGGTCTTCAGAACGTACGTGAACCTGCGGAAGCACATGAAGAAGCACAAAGGTGGCCGTAAGCTGGGCAACAGCTCGGTTATGAATCGTTCGCCAAGCCTGAAGGTGAAAAAGGAGAAGCCGGATGTTGAGCTCCACTGCAAGACGTGCAACAAGGTGTTCCGTCACAAGAGCAACTACCAGAGGCACCTGATGCGCCACACCGTTGGCGACCTCACCTGCAAGCACTGCCCCAAGAAGTTCCGCTTATTCCGCGACCTGACCAGACACGAGAAGACCCACTTCTACCCCAGCTACGTGTGCAAAGAGTGCGACTATGAGACAACCGTGCTAGCGGCGCTCAGCATCCACATGCTGCGGCACAAGGATAAAGCAGACCTGCCGTTCAAGTGCAACGACTGCGACAAACGTTTCCGTAAGGCGATCGATTTGCAGGAGCACTACAACATCCATTCCGGGGACAAGCCATTCGTCTGCCAACAATGCGGCAGCGCTTTCTACTTAAGACGGCAGCTCTCCGCCCATTGCAGGCGCATGCATCCCGAGCTGAAGGCGAACAAGGTGACCAGCACCGCCTGTGACATCTGCGGCCGCGTCCTCGCCACGAAGAGGTCCCTGTTCCGTCACAAGGAGAGCCACAATCCCACAAAACTGTACCTGTGCGACTACTGCGGCAAGAGCCTCAGCAGCGCCGAGCATCTGAAGAAGCACAGGCGCATCCACACCGGCGAGAAACCGTACGTCTGTGACATCTGCGGCAAGGGCTTCACCGACTCGGAGAACCTGAGGATGCACAGGAGGGTCCACACAGGCGAGAAGCCGTACAAGTGCGACCAGTGCCCCAAGGCGTTCTCGCAGAGGTCCACGTTGACCATCCACAGGCGGGGGCATACAGGGGAAAGGCCTTACGTCTGTCAGATCTGCAACCGTGGCTTCTCCTGCCAGGGCAACCTGACGGCACACCAGAAGTCCACCTGCGTTTAATTCGTGCGCGTGCCTTCCGCGGAGGGTGGAACTCTGATCAGACTAACGGTGGACACACACTCGTGCATCGTTAACGGCGGACTTTACGCAGTTGCCGACTACTGCGGGAACTTATCGAGTTTATCGTTCGACGGCTAGCTAAGGTCACTCACGGTCAATGACGGGACGAGCGTTGCGCGTGCGCGTACCGTTTCTTCGTGCATGTATCGATGAACAAGATGGAGACTTTCGAAGCATCATTTGAATGAATAAAATAGATTTTTTTTATGTTTCATGATATTCATTGGGGGTGTCAACATCACACGCGCATGGTGCGTTCGCGGCTAATTTTATCGCTCGTTAATTACTACGTGTTCGATGCTTTCCAGAGTTTTTCACGCTGTTTTCTTTCATTTTTTTCTCTCATTCTTCTTCTGTTTGATGCGTTGAATGCCACGCGAATGGAAGGTTCTTCGTTGAGCAAGAGAATGTAATGCGGCTCGTTTAGAGAATAGTTGAATTGTGCTGTCGCGCTCGAGTTTGCAATCGTTATCGCTCTATTCTCCATTTGGCATGTATGGACTCATTGTGACAGGGGAAAATCGTGTTGTTATTGCTCGATTATATACGCTCGTTTAAAATGTATTGACTGGAAATACAAAAGCGAAAACGACGAATTTATGTTAATTATCGCTATTGATAACCATTATTATACGTTTAATAAAATAACAATGAGCTAAACGAATGTGATGAAGCTAAGCGTGGCGACTCTCTGCTCCGCCGATTAATTTACACATGCCTCTGTTTCATCCGAAAGATCGTGCCATCCCTCTATCTCAGCATCCTCCCTAGATAACAGAAATGGCCCAAGAGAAATTCTGCCGTTAATCCCGATAAAGAAACATCCAACGGCCGGGCAGACGTCCCGGCGTGCTGCGTGAGTGGGTATAACATGTTGAACACTGACGTTGTTGATTGCAGAGTTCTGGGGATCGTAGGTGTGGACACAGATTCAAAGCTCTACGTCGTCGGAGACATGAAACTTGTTCGAATACAACTGCCACTCTCGACGCCAGAAGAGCAGATAGATGTGAAGGAGGAACAGTTTCACGTCGTTGAAGAGCACGATTACGCGAGAAGTTCCAAGAAGAAGAAGGCTCAGTCCCTGGACTGCTCGAAGAGCGAGCGAGCGAGGAAGAAGAGGTCGAAGATTAAGAAGGAGCCGAAGAAGTTCGCGTGCTCTGTGTGCAACATGGATTTCGAGAGGCACGGGGACTACAAACGACACATGGTGAAGCATAGCGATCAACGACCCTATAAGTGCGAGGTTTGCGAAAAGGCGTTCAAACGTCCCGCGGAGATGTCCTGCCACATGGACCTCCACCGTGGCGTCGAGTACTTGTGCGAGCTGTGCAACTTCACCACGATCAACAAGGTTTCCCTGAGCACTCATAAGAGGCGGATGCACAAGCGCGACTTTCGCTACCACTGCGACAAGTGCAATAGAAGCTTCATGTCTAATTACGATCTGCAGGATCACAAGGCCAGTCACCTAGGGACGAAGACGTTCATCTGCGAGCACTGTGGCAACGCTTACTCGCAGAGGACGTATCTGGTCGCTCATAAGCGTTTCGTGCATAGGATACAACAGGGTGCGCCGAAAAAGTTCCATTGCAACCTATGCAGCAAGAGCTTCGCCACGGATCACAATCTTCGCAAACACATTTCTCTGCATTCGCAGACGTTCCTCTGTGCCCATTGCGGTAAGGAATTCGCCACCAAGCACGACCTGAAGCTGCACACTCGAAAGCACACAGGGGAGAGGCCCTATCAGTGCAAAGTCTGCTCGAAAGCGTTCGCTAGATCAGTCACCCTCAGGGTGCACAGTCTCACCCACACGGGGGAGAGGCCATACGTGTGTGATATCTGTGAGCAAAGTTTCACTCAACGAAGCAGCATGATGGCTCATCGCCGTAAACATCCAGGGGATCATCCACGACCCCCTCCTCTGCTCCTCAGCAAGCTCGACAGCAACGAGCACAGTAGCTGAGACGTCGTTTGAGCATCAGGGACGTTCTGAGTACGTTAAGAGACTATTGTGACGTTGAACGAACTGGGCACGGGCCGGAAGTGTGAGCAAGAATCGCTGTAAGTGAAGCAAAAGTAGAGGACCGTTGAGAATTTATGAGAGTTCTGCTTTTCTGTGAAGTTTCACTTTGACATTTGAAAGGTCGATGATGTGGTCAACGAAGAATATTACATTATACTTTGAACAATTACGCTCTCGCGTCTGTTCTTTCGTTCGTTACATCGTGTGTAGATCGTATTTGTAAAGTCTACCCGCTGTCGTTTACATATTTTTATATTACGAATGATTGCATCTGGTCCGTTTCGTGTCGAGTTGATTTCATTTGGCAAACTGTTATTTTTGTATTGGAATAAAGGCTGCCTCCGCGTGTTTTAACTTGGTGTCTTAGACGGAAGAGCTGCGTTATTTATATCTGTCTGTTGATCCGTTTACAATGTTACTTTGTAAGCACTTCTTAGTCCTTCCGTAAAGTTAAGTGGGACATGTCTGGGATATGCAGAACGAAATTGTGATCAATGTATTTATAATCTGCAGCGTCGTGAGATTCGTTGTGAAGTAAAGATTCGTTAAGTTTATCAACTATACGCGTATAGTTACCCTTACATGCTTAACGCAGACTGATCGTGACTCGATGTACTTGAATAAACATTTTCTGTAAAACGCAGCGGATATCGCAAGATACGAAACAAGGAGGCAGAAGAAATAAGAAGTGAGGAGCAGATCCTTAATTATTATTCGAATTTCACGACAATTCGTAAGCCGTGTAAATGGGTTTTCTTCGAAGCCATGACAGTCCACCCACGTGCGTAGCATTAATTGCAAATTTATATCAACTTCGAGATCAAACCACTTCGATGCGATGTTCAACGAACCCGTCATCGCTTGTACTGGATACTTTGTTCCTTCGATTAAATCCATTACAGATATTGTTCAATTCTCGCTGTACAATTCGTGCTGTCTTTCCACCCGCTCCTTCCCCTCCACGTCGCGCTGCGATTAATCTTCAAACATCCACAGGACTAAGCAGAGAAGCGTTTCTGCCATTATTTCGATTTTCAATTGTTGCTTGCTTACTTGCACTTATCGATATATTCTTGCGACTGACTAAGCGACTGGGTGTTTCAGGATGTCGACGATCGCGGAAATGTCTACTAAGCGAACCCCAGCGCGACCACTCTTTGTAGCCTGCCATGGGGTTCCATTTCTGGATCAGGAGGGAAAAAGCCAACCGGCAATCCAAGTCAAGTCTCCGCCGATTTCTGACGACGAGGAGCACAACCATACCGCTTCCAACGACCTTGAAAATAACTACGACGATTTTGGCGACGAGAGCTCACCGGACGAAGATGACGATACCTTGAGCGACAATAACGATGACATGTACATGAACGGTGGTAATTATCGTTTATTATCGAGCAAGGTTAATGACACTCCCTCCTCGAACATTGTCGATGACGATACGCCGTCGAGGGTGGGAGACAATAGTTTCCAGGAAGAGATAGGTACATCTGTGAACGAGGTGAAAACTGTGCTGGTGCCAGTTCGAGACCCAGTAACCAGGGAACTTAAGAATGTGTTGGTGCCAGTTGAAGTTAAGGATGCAACGGGGATGAATATAATTAAAAGCGTACTAGTACCGGTCGAGGACGAGGATGGGCTGATGTCGTACCAAATTAAGAAGTTCGTGGTACCCATCAAGAGCCAGCCGATTGTGCCGCAGAAGAAGATTAAACCGTTGCCCATCAAGAACACCGCTAAATCAGGAATCAAGAAGAAGGGGGAAGAGAAGAAATTGAAGAAGGAAGTGGAGAAGGAGAAGGAGGCCGGGAAAGATGTGACAGAAGATAAGAAAGAAGAAAACAAAGGGGATGGTGAGCCAAAGGAACCAGCAGAAGCAGATGCGCCGAAAGAGGAAGTGGATCGAATATTGGATAATGTGAAGAACAGTTGCCCGTATTGCCAGAAGAACTTCGAAGACGAGAAGCAAGTGGACAGACACGTAAAAAGGATTCACAAGAAACCGTTCCGCTGTAGAGTATGCTACAATTCATTCGTCGCGAAGGAGTCGCTGAAAAATCACATGAAGGGCCACGAGAAGGACGCGTTACTGGAGTGCCCCTTCTGCCACCAGAAGTACAAATGCATGGCTGGGCTGAGATACCACCAGATCCGCGCGCACAGCACCATAGAACCAAAATACGTGTGTGACCAGTGTGGCAAGCGCTTTAAATTGAAGCATGACCTGAGCTCTCACATCGAGAGGTCCCATCTGACCGACACCTACATCTGCAGGTTCTGCGGCAAGTCCGTGAGGAACATAAAGCAACACGAATGGTATCACGAGAAGTCAGCCAAGAAATACGAATACTCCTTCAGCTGCCATCTTTGCCCCACAAAGTTCAGGCGACGAACTGGCCTCGACAACCATTTGCTGATGCACAAAAACAGCATCAAGTGCGGCCAGTGCAGCAAAGGCTTTATGTGCGCTTCCGAGCTGGAGGATCATAAGATCAGTCACACCGGCGAGGTGACGTACACCTGCAAGTACTGCCGGAACGCTTATTCGGAGAAGTCCTGTCTGGTGGCGCACAAACTGCTCGCGCACGGTATACAGCAACGCGTGCCTAAGGAGTTCCAGTGCAACGTCTGCAGCAAGAGCTTCGCCACCGAGATAAGCCTACGCAAGCACGTCACCTTGCACTCGAAGATGTTCTCCTGCTCTCACTGCGACAAGGAGTTCGCCAGCAGCCACAATCTGAAGCTGCACATTCGGAAACACACGGGTGAAAGACCCTACGAGTGCAAGTTCTGCAAGAAGTCCTTCGCTAGATCCAACGCGCTCAGGGTACACAGACTGATACACACGGGGGAAAGGCCGTACGTGTGTGACCTTTGTGGGCAAAGTTTCACTCAAAGAAGCAGCATGATGGCTCATCGACGCAAACATCCAGGGAGTCACCCACCGCCACCTCCACTGCGGCTCAGCAAACTCGGATGTAACGAGAATGAGTTTTAACGTTCTAAGCGCGGTGAGAACACTGTACCGTGCTTGGTCCATATGAAATTGAATGGACACTGGAGGGTAGGGTCAGGGAATACACAGTGAGAAAGAGTTACAGAAAGGCGGTGGACATTTATTAGAACTCTGCTTCGATGTTAGTTGCCCCCATTTTACTGTGTCTCTTGAGATGATTCTCTGGCATCGAAGAATCTTATGCTTCGTAGTGGTGCGTTATGGATCTGAGCTTGTTCTTTCATTAGTTCAAATGTTAGTGGATGGGTAATGTTTAATAATTTTCGTGTAAATAATCTCACGTCACGAAGAACGGTTGTTGCTGGTTCTTTTCATCGCGAGTTAATCTCGCTAGTAAACGTCATGTTTGTGTAACTGTTCAGGCTATTTGCGCTTTTATATCTTGACACTTTAAAGCGAAAGAGATTTTCATTGGGCATTTTCAGACATCTGTTTTTTACGCTGCTTATGAAATCTTGCTTTGAGTGGGACATATCACGCACACATACTGCAGCTTCACAAGATTTATTCATCCCGATGAAATGGTGTAAAGCTCTATTTCAGTATCATTTGTTCACCATCGTACACATACACACAGAGTTACATTTTTTTCATAAGATTCAAATACAAACACAACTCAATACACTTAAGTAAACGTCCATTATAAGGTGCTAATAAATACCGGGAAATGCAAAATAAGAGAGCTAGTTAAATACGAAGCAAATGGATTACGAATTATTATAATTCTTGCAAATTCCATGTCGATTATAGTGCATATAAGGGAGTTCCCTTTACACACTCCATTAAACGATTCCTAACGTCCGTTGCCTTAGAACCTGTAACATTGACATATGTACCATTAATTGCAAAGTTATATCAACGTCGAAATCAAATCGCTTCAATGCTGTGATCAACAAGTCTTCACTCTGCAATTTGTAACATCCACTCGGTGATTCCTCTTTCCACTTATGGCGTATAATCGACTGTCAAAACCTGCAAAAGTACATGAGAATGAACAACAATGGCAGAAGAAGATGTTAGCATAACAAAGAAGATTTTGGATAAGCTTTACTGTACAACTATAAACACACATATACGCAAAATTCTCAGTAAACTTTAAAAGCATTCGCTCTTTCACTGCAGCATTTATAGGGTTGTTTAAAATGTTTGAGATTTGTTGCAGTGGTTGTAGATGGTCTGCTGATTCATCGTGGATTATTTTGTTGAATACCAGAAGGATATATTTTTGAATACTGGAGTGCTTTCAGAAGCATTTCGAGAGAGTTTTATTTTGTTTTCGTATATTTCAGTTTTTTTTTAAATTTCTTTATTGTAAATTACGGAAGATGCTCGTTACTGTTTGATTGTATCATTTAGTAGTGTTCGAATCTGTGGTATACACACGCTGACAAGAAAGATTTCAGTAGAATGTATTGTAGCGTGTGAATAAAGGATAAGAACATAAGACTTGGTATGCAATTGTGTAAAGAATATGTTTTAACACGTTTTAGTTTGGCTGTGTTTGGATATTGTACGTAATATACGTACATATATCTGATATACAAAAGAATAATGAAAGTATCATCACATAGAAAAATGAATATCGCGTTCTATTTTCATTTTATACAACAAATTCGAGGCATCGACGTTTCACTCATTTAACAGCTTGCTAGATTCAAACTGTGCTTTCGTAATAAAATACACTGAAAATTATTCATCGAACTTTACATTAAAACATTTTCATATTTCTTATAATGTAGCTACTTTTTTTAGTAAACATTTTATAACTCGCCTTGTTATCATTTTCTATATACCTTTTTAATAATTAAATGTAATTCATGTGTATAGTTAGTAAGAACTGAATTATAGTGCGAACGAGAGTGATGAATATGGAAACGTAGTTAAAAGATACAAATAAAACGCTTCGAATATTGTGTAAGGCGGAAATATTCTTTTAATACTTTGAAATGTTCGAAAGACTTGTTTAAACAATTCTAAGTAGATGTTAAAATGTACCGTTAATCCTTGTCGTGTTTCAACACAGGCCAAGATAGTGTGATATAATAACTCCCGTGGATGTACTTGCATTTAAACCTCATAGTTTTTACAATAAAGTGTGTACTGAACAACGCAAAAGTAAGTTAAATTTTCAATATATTTGAAGAGTTATGTACACGGTGATCTCGACGCCAGACATATTATCTTCCATACTTCGTCATACATTTGTGTGATGAACAGAATTGAGTACTATCTGCAAGATAATTGGCAAAAATCGTGGGATGTTTCTCCTGTCTCAACTGAAAAAAATTATATTTGACATAATGCTTCATACTTCGAAAATAAAATTTAAAAAACAACGCACGAACGTTTACAGAATACGCACTGACGAGAATTATCCTTGTTTCAGAAGAGAGCCTGCCGCGGCACAGCAAAAACCTCCAAGCGATAACGCATCTTTCCGATTAGTCGTGGTGGGCACATGGAAGCAACGGGACGCCAGGCCGTTAATAACAAGAATAAGGCAAATTCCGCAAACGATCATCGAAGATTTAGATCCTCTAGAAGAATTTGTGACATTTATACACAACACTGGAAATTCTCACGAAAGCGTCTCCAAGACGACCAAGGATGTACCAGGATCGTCCACGTCTCGGAACGACGAAACCGAGGTCGATCACGTTCTAGCGAAGATTCGGAACACCTGCCCCTTCTGCGACAAGCGTTTTGACAGCGTGAAGAAAGTGGAGACCCACGTGGCATGCGTCCACCGACGGCCGTACCAGTGCGACAAGTGCAAGAAGTCCTGGCGCACGGCCGAGGCTTTAGAAGAGCACAAGGTGATCCATCGACCCGACTATTTCTTCGAGTGCGAGGTATGCCACGTGAAGTACAAGAGCGAATGCAGCCTGAAGAGGCACAGGCTGCGAATGCACAGTGGCCAGGAGTCCAAGTACGTCTGCGAGCACTGCGGCCGCTGCTACAAGCTGAAGATGGACCTGTCCGAGCACGTGAAGAAGATCCACATGACCGAGCCGCAGATCTGCCGGTTTTGCGGCAAGGCGGTGAAGGATGTGAAGGCCCACGAGTGGAAGCACCAGAACCATAAGCGATATCGCGAGGCCAAGTACAACCTTAGCTGCCACTTGTGCCAGAAAAAGTTCTGCCATAGAAGCAGACTGGACTGCCACTTGAGGCGCCACGAGGAGGGCTTCAGGTGCGAGATGTGCGACAAGGATTTTCTAAGTACGAAAGAGCTGGTGAGGCACAAACAGTACAAGCATGGCCAGACCAAGATTTACACCTGCATCGTCTGCAAGAAGCCCTTCGTCTGCAGCAGCAACTTCTATCAGCACGTGCTGACCCACGCTGGCATACGGCCGTACAAGTGCGACGTCTGCGAGGAGGACTTCACGCAACGCTCCAGTCTCCTCAGGCACAGGAGGCAGCATCCCGGGCCATTGTCGCCGTTGCCATCGACCAATCCCCGGATCACTGAACTCGCTAAGAGCTATCTGCAAAAGTTGCAGAACGACCAGATCGACAAAAGCTGCGTGCTGAACGCTAAAATTTGATCGGACTGGGACTTCGGTGACCGTTTGTGAAACGTGGTAATTAGTTGGTGTAAAGTGGTTACGACAGAGTCGTGAGACGATTAATGTGGTTGGTACGAGAGAAAGTGTTTTGTGAGGCAATGGAAAAAACTGCACAATGGTTGGGGATTCATAGAGATTCGATGTTTAATCTTGATTTGGTTTTTCAGAATTCTGCAGACATCTTGAAGATGGGATTTAGAAGATCTTTTTGGGGGGATTTTGGACGATGTTCGGGGAAAACTGAGCGTTGAGATGTTAAATTGTTGACCACTATCGTAATGTCATGTTAGTAATTGTAGGGCGCGAAATATTTCTAATGCTGTTTAAAATGAAGTACAAGGAAATGACAATTTGCAATTTACGTGACTGAAGGTTTAATAATAACGTTGATGACTGCACGCTACAGCATTACTTTATACTAATTGTACTGACACAATTCAATTCTGGGGTAGTATCAGGTCATATCGGTAGATGAGCATTTCTCTGTATACTGCTTTATCATTTTTCAATGTATAAACATATGCCACTAAATATCATTATATTAAGTACAACTTAAATTTCATTTTAAATGATTTGCACAATATTAATAGTATCATGGTGTATATAGTATATACATATATGACTACAGTGATGAACGCCATTTTTACCTGTAAGATCAATTAAATAGAATTAAGGGAATACTGTTTCCTCTTGTATACTTATATTATACGCTTGCCACATCCAAAAATAAGAGACACTTTATGCTATAATTTACAAGAGGTAACAATGATTTAATTATCTATGTTTATTTCGGCCGTTGATATTTTATTGCCATCGTTGTTATGATAGTTCCATAACACTTCGTAAACCATATATGTTATTCATATAATTAAAAATAATCTGAAGTGCATGTTGTTTTGAATACAGTGAACGCATAAAGCAATGCAATGAAGTTTTCGTTACTTTAAATATTAGTTAAGCCATGAATAATATTAAAAGAAGTATATGCTTGCGTTCAGCATGTCAGTTTGGTTACCGATACATGTTTCGTTTAATTGTCAAAAATTATAACAATATATTCTCTATATTTGTACGATTTTATATGCGTTTTGATTTGACGAAAGCAATCCTACCTGAAGTAATATAGAAACAAATTTCCAAATACACATATCAAGCATATCACTTATAGATAAAAGTGACATGTGATTTTAACTGGTAGAGGTGTTCAATTACCTTTTCTTTTTAAGCTGCCACTGATAGAAGAAAATCTGTCGAACTTATCCAGGAAATGAGAAACAGTACACTAACGCATTTTTAAAACATGTATACAGAATAATGAGTATTGTATAAAATCATTTTCAATCGTATTATGAATACACCAATTATACAGTATATCTCTGAATAAGACGATAACCACTAATCATTCCTTTTTCTTTTTTTTTTCTTTTTAAATCAGAATAACTACACGTGTATTTTCTAGAGAATAATTATGCGTAAGTTAATACTGGTGTTAAATAAAAAAGAGTTTCTTGAAAGGTTCGCCAGTTTTGAATCGTACGCACGCCAGTGCATGCTTCATGCCCGGTTAGCAAAGCGAAACACTATATTACAACACGTGATTCTTGCAGTGCAACCGACTGACTAGCTTTGTGATTTTTTAGGTACAATGCGCTAGACCCACTCGCTCCAACTTTTCTCCTAGTAAAGGTAGAAGATAATTACTTTCGGATACCAACGTCGTTGAGCATGTTCATGATGAAGGAGCCGCCGCCCGGCGAAGAGGGTAGCGCCCAGAAATCGAAGGACGTTGCCGCGTCGAAGACCAACGAGGGCCAATCGGCAGAGAAGACGTCGGACGAGAAGACGCCGGACGTCTACGACCTCGACGACTTGGACGACACGCCGTTGGACTTTCGAAAAAAGCAGATCGAGGGGAAGAGCAAGTTCAGCAAGCAAACGCTGAAGAAGAAGGTGCATACATGCGAGATCTGTTACGCCTCGTTCGATCGGAAGAGCAAGCACACGAGGCACATGTCGAAGCACAGTAACTCCCGGCCCCACAAGTGCACGGTGTGCACGAAGGGCTTTAAGACCAGCGCCCACTTGGCCAGGCACATGGAAATACACGACGAGCCCGTCAACCTGCACGCGTGCAGCCTCTGCGACTACAAGGCGCGAACGAAGCCCTACCTTAAGATCCACTACATACGGAAGCACACCGAGGACTACAGCTACAAGTGCGAGCAGTGCAGCAAGATGTTCAAGGTGCAGTCCGATTACACCACCCACGTTAAGGACCACGACACGGAGTCCTGCGTCTGTGACATCTGCGGCTCCTCCTATCCCAGCAAGAGCTCCCTTTACTTCCACAAATACTACAAGCACAAGACGAAGGTGAAGAAGTACCAGTGCACTACCTGCAAGAAGAAGTTCAAGTCGCAGAAGAACCTGGACAGCCACATGGAGCTGCACAAGCTCAAGTACGTGTGCGAGCAGTGCGGCATGGAGTCGAAGACCAAGTACGGCTTGACCAAGCACCTCAGGACGCATTCCGGGGAGAAGTCCTACTTGTGCGCGATTTGTGGGAAAACCTTTGGCTGCCTCAGCTCACAGAAGATCCACCTGCTGACGCACGTCGGCGAACGACCCTACGTGTGCGACATTTGCGGGCAGAGCTTCACGCAGAGGTCGCCCATGATGCTGCATAGAAGGAAGCACCCTGGCATGCACCCACCGCCACCGCCGATTAAGATAACGAATCTGCTTCACGGTGTGCAGGACAAAATCATCGTGAACAAGAGCCCCAAGTAAAGAAATCGATCGGTAGTTTGGTGGATCATGGTGGGGTCCTTCTTGTACAGTTTTTTAATATAGCACCTGTGAAACGAGGTGTCTTTGGGACCTGCAAAGAGGCGGTATCTAGAATTTATTTACTTCGAAGAACGTTCGTGGGAATTAAGTGTAATGTTGAGTTCTGATTTAGAACGAATTAGAAGGGGATTTCTGTTGTTCTATGTTGGAGGTATCGTGGCCCCGATCGTGCATATTCGGAAAATTGTGTGATACGCGAGTTGTCTTTGAAAAAACAATTGGATTAAGTATGATGAATACTTTCGCATTTGGGAGTATTTTCCATTTGATATAACAGTTGAGTTAATTGGGGAAATTGTTTATCTCTGTGACGATTGAAGTAATTGAACTTGTAAGAATGAATTTATTCTTACGGGGATTTGAGTTAAAAAAAAATATTGATCATATGTTAATGAAAGACAGATTTTTTTATAACAAACAGTTTAGACTTGTTCAGTGGTGCTCAGCACGCTAAAAGATTCATATTTAGTTTAAAATCTGTTTCTGTTCCTGCCTCTTTCCTGCTTAAGTTACGGAAGTCCGTTTTAGAATACCAAATAACGATCAATATATTTCCAACTGGTTTCATTGAGAGAGGTAAAGTTATGAGCAAAATATTCGAAGGTCAATAATCATTCTGTAAAATGATCGATATGTCACTCAAAAATCAAACGAAACGAACTCTTTTAGGAAGCATTTGCATGAATTTAATCATTCGAATATTTGCATGGTAAAGCTTTCTCCTTTCTGGACAACACAAATTCTGTACAGTATATTAAACTTTATTATTATAAAATGCAATGAATGTGTTATAAACACCTCTCCGTCTTTCGGGCATAATTATTTTATTTTAACGTAGGATGACATAATTTCTCACTAATAATGATAAAACTATCAATATTAATTAATTTTCAAGTCTTCCACGTGATTTTAATCAACCTGAAGTTATGTTCGTGGCCTTTGATTCGTCCAAATGGCTAACTTGGTGTAGAGCATATCGTTAATTTGTTATACAAAATAACATTTTCGTGTTTGTTATAAAAATCTTTGCTGGTACGAAGCGTCAGATCGACGAAAATTATCGCAGTGCGTTCGAGGATACAAGTAATGGCGACGAGAACCGATAGAGATAGAAATTGTAAATTTAACAGCGAATTGGTGATAGTTCAATATTATGTTAAAATTTGAAAGCGAGAAATCGGTACTTCGTGAGTCAAATTTACGAGGATGCAGCTTTTATATATATAAATATAAGGGAACTATAGATGTGTAATATAAATATTCGTATTCTTATGGTAAAAGTTTACATTGCCTGTAAATTTGAAGAAAAAAATATATGTATACATATACAATATTATATAAAATATTTTAGTTCTTACGGACTGTATTATTAAGATTGTATAAAAGAAATAACTTTCCAATCAAGAATAGCCTCTCTAATTAATATTTAACGTAGAATTAATCCACTTGTGTTTCTAGGTTGGCAACTAAATATCAGTCATCATTCGGCAGGGTGCAATTAGTAAAAAATAATTTTATATGTTCTATATTACCATGTAAACAAAATATATAAAATTGGTTACTAATACGTTAATTAAAAATAAACTGGTGCAGCTGTATTTTTTTTGTATACTTCATACTTATGAAAGGTTTGATCTCTTCAGTGGTAAAACTAAACTTCCAGTATTATACACGAATACGCTAAGCCCACTGTGCATCGTCGCCAATTCCACCGAACAAAGATGCCAGTCTCCAATGGAACACGATAATTATTCACTATTGTCCACCGTGCGCAACCATACAATTGTGCCATTTGCGCCAAGCAAATAAACACGCAGTAAAATTGCATCGCTCATAAGATTGACGAGTATTTTCTTTTATTTTTAGGCCAGCGATAAGTGTCCGCCCTACGCAAAACTCTAGCGCGACAAGAGACACGAGCAAATATCATCTGCCTGCCAGTCACAATGCTCACGCTATCAAGCAAGAGAGAGAAGACGACGCACCGTGCAACGTCAACATTAAAATAGAAATACCTGACCATTCACCCGAAGACACACCAAACGAGTCGTTCGAGGAGCAATTTCAAAATTTTCCTGTAGTATCGCGCGAAGGGTTTCCACATGAATCTTATCAAGGTGTCCTACATGCATCACCTCACGAAGCTCATCAAAGCTTGCCTGCACCATTGAAGTCAGAATTGCCCAAAAACCTGCCCATGCAGTTACCCATGCACTTCTTGGAGCAGGTCGGGAACTTAACGTCCCCACTTCTGACGATCGCACGGACGGAAAAGATACAGTACCTAAGGAAGTTCGTGTGCGAGGTCTGTCATAAAGCATTTGGCAACAATTACAACCTGCGGAAGCACTTGAAGACTCACGGCGTGGAGCCCACGTATCAGTGCTCCGTGTGCCACGAGCAGCTGAAGAATAAGAAGTCCCTGGAAGTGCACATGGACATTCACAAGGGGGGCAGCAATATATTCCAGTGTTCCGAATGCGGCTTCCTGGCGAGGCGAATGTACTACGTGAAGAGACACCAAATTAGGACGCACACGAAGCTCTTTGCGTTTCACTGTCATCTTTGTCCGAAAATGTTCAACCTGAATGCAGACTTCAGGCGTCATATGAGGCGGCACGTAATCGCGCCGCGCTATTGCGAGTTTTGCGGGCAAACGTTCAAGAACGAATACTACTTCCGAGTACATAGATTTCAGCGCCAAACGATCAGGTTTAGTTGCAAGGAGTCATTGTGCGATGGCGTTAAAGCTGTTAAGAAACAACAGGTGAAGGAGGAGGGACTGGAAGTGAAGAAAACAGGCAAACAGTACAAGTGCCCCCAGTGCAAGTGGAGCTTCCAGAACTGGAAATCTCTTCGTAAGCACCTGAAACGCCATACACTCAGATACAATTGTGATAAATGCCCCGCGGTGTATAAATACGAAGCCTCTTTCCTCAAACATAAGGCGACACACAAAAATTGAGGCAAAAAGTTCCATTTCCAATGTAGTCTCTTCCTTTCATCGTCGATGCCATATGTAACTCAACGACATCGCCGTTACCGTGATTGATATTAAAATGTGTCAGCAGGCACATTGTCCCGTACTATATGAAGGATGTCTCGCAGGACATAGCATAGCATGTACTACTTCAGAAACTACTGTGAAGAGCAACAAAGTTCATTTTCTTTAGTATTCTGTTAAGAAAATGCGCGTCAAGTGTTATCAACCACTTTCCTTGCAGATCATCTGACAACGCTACCAAAGATATAATAAGACCCAGTAATTTGCTCATATTTCTAACATCGCAGATTTAAATAGTTTCAGGAAAAATTAATTTACGTTTCCTGCGAGGCATCTGCTATATGACTCGGAATTAAACGACATACTGAACGAAGAATTAATCGTTCCCTCCTATTGTATATTCGTTTATTCCGTGACAGTCCTATTTATTTAGAGTCTCTTTTTAATTTAATCATAACTTTAATGTTGAAGCATGTATAGAGATATTATTAACGCGAAAGGCTTCGAAAGAAAACGAGCAATATTTATTTTTTAAACTTATTTTTTATTGATTTAGGTATAATTGTTACGTTTGTAATTACAAGTTTGTTATAACAGCAAAATAAATATATTATAAGCAGCAAAATGGCCATTTCTGATATTGCAACAAGAGTGAGGTATATATTACCGTGAATGCTGCTAGTGTTTTGCAAAATTTCACAAGCTTTCGATGAAAATCGATATTGGATTTATACGTGCAGTGTAAGTATTATAATTTAATGTAGAAATATATTATATCAGAATATATATTGCTTCTGTGATTTCCAGGTCGACGATTTCGAAGACATCACTTTCGTATTGTGTTTTTGCAAATGCTATGGTAATACAGTCACGTATGTATCGAAAATAACATTTGTTTTATTATTTAATGAACTATGCTTCTTATACTTGCATTGATACTTTATTTCTCTCTAACCAGGAGTAAAGATACATTTTCCATACCAACAGTGCAGAGAAAATTTGTTGCAATATTACTTAAGATGTAGAATGATATGTGAATACATAATGCTATTTGCTACAGCCTTCCATCTTTGATTACTGTACCTAAACATTTATTAACATTATATATGTACTATATCTCATTCACTTGGACATACAAATAATAAACAATTCTTCATTCAAAACTCGTGTTTGCGGAATTCTTATTTACTTTGAATTGAATGCGATATAAAGAAGATAGAAAGCCTGTGCTGTAGTTTTAAGATATCATTCCGATTGTTTAGGTTGCTAAAGAAGAAGACGAAGAAGATGGCGAAGAAAAAGGTTCTTGGCGAGAGAACGTCACCGAAGACGCGGACTTCGTTATCGAAAAAGTCTCAGAGTACATCAGTGAAGAAGGAGAAGTCGGATGCGGAGAATACGCATGAAGAAATGAGTGAAAATCGTGATGAAACAGTGAAGATGGAAAAAGTATTCTGTGATATCTGTAAAGTTACCATTCTAGAGAAGAATTATACGAAGCATATGCTGAAGCACAGCAATGTCAATGGCTTCCAGTGCGACGTGTGCTCGAGGAAGTACAAGCACAAGAGAACAATGACGAAACATAAGTTGTATGCGCACGGGGATGCACCGACGTACAATTGCCAACATTGTGATTTCACAACGATTCACGCCTCTTACCTGCAGGTGAGTCGAAATGAAAGAAATTCAGCTTCTGTTTGTCTTGTTCGTGCGATTCTTTTGAACTATATAAATTAGGTGTGAAGTAGTGTTTGTTGTGTTATATTGGATAGTGCTGCCTATGTTTAGAATCAAAGACCGTGACTTAAACTATAGAACTGCCTAAAACAAATTCGTAATACCAATTCATATAGTTCAAATCGTTTAAATATTACATATAGCTCATAGGAAATAAACTTCACGCTATACAAAAAGAAATTCCATGAAATTCTAATCAGAAAATATTACTTTCCTATAACGTGGACTCCTATTTTTAAAACTAACGTGCACTATACGATTTAGTGTACCCAATATGAAATTGGTACTGGCATGAATCTAGTTTAATGCATGTTCCTTCACGGCGGAAGTACCAAATACTGCTACTCCGAAGACACAATGAAGGAGAATTCCAACGAAACGCCACTTTCGGTTTCTTTTCCTAAAATTAATAGCTGCCGACAGTGTATCATCAGTCTCACAATTTCCATTGCAGGTGCACATTATGCGCAAGCACACCGTCAATTATCCCTTTCCCTGCAACAAGTGCGACCGAATGTTTCGAGTGAAAGCTGATTACATGAAACACATAGTCACCCACGACGGGGAGCCATGCATCTGCGACGTGTGCGGCACCAAAGTGGCCAACAAGATCTCCCTCTACTTCCACAAGAATTACAATCACACGGTGAAGGACGCCAGGTTCCAGTGCCCCCTCTGCAAGAAGAAGCTGCAGACCCAGAAGAATCTCGACAGTCACGTGCAGCAGCACCAGCGGAAGTATGTGTGCGAAGAGTGCGGGATGGAATTGACGCGTAAGACCGCCCTTCGGAAGCACATTAGAACGCACTCTGGCGAGAAATCCTATTCCTGCCATATCTGCCGCAAAGCTTTCGCCAGTGCCACCAGCCGGAAGGTCCACCTTCTGACGCACTCAGGCGTCAGGCCATACGTGTGCACAATATGTGGGCAGAACTTCACGCAACGCCCAGCTCTTTGCGTCCATTGGAAGAAGAAGCATCCTGATGCTACGGAGGCACCACCATCAGTGTCCATCACGAACATCATCAACTCCATAACGCAGTCTGCTGTCAAAGCAAACGACGTATAATAAATCTGTGACTAGACTCTTTCCCTTGAGGGTAGAAAAGTACATATTGTGATCGTAGGAAATAAGTTACTGTATGCAGAGTAGCGCAGTAAGGGAAGTGGTCTTTCCTTTGACGATGAAGGAAACACTCGTGCGCCAAGTGAATCTGAATTTATTGGAAGTTGCCAAGATTCGTTGAAGAGACTGTTTTTCTTTTTTGTCAATTGTTCACGTGTTAATTTCATGCTTTGCCCACGGCAATCCCTTGTATCTGAATCGTGTAATAGACTTTTTGATATAACCGTGGGTAGTCTGGGGATATTCCTTTATTTTGTTAGCTCTTGGGGATTCGATTTACGGCCTCCACTTGTTCTGTCGAGTTCCTCGTGGTTTTGTAAGAGTAATGGATGTTAAAAGAATGTGAATTTAATTATATTCATTGGTATAATTGAACTGTGTATATCTACTAATTTTGAAGAAACAGTAGAAGAGATCCCTTCACGAAGAAATAAATGCAGGAATGGTATTTCTTCCGCATTGCAAGTTCCGACTATTTTAAATTTGTGATTGATATATTTATGATAGGATATGAAATTTTACGATCATGTTAGATGAACAATTTGATATACGATTTTTTTTATAGAACCTATTCTTAACGACTTATGAAGATCAGTGCTGTTTGTTAAATCGCCATAGAAATACCGATAGATTACAAAACATTGTCAGTTTACTATGTGTAAATAGCAACTCGCGTACAATTGATTTACTGCCATCTGTATATTTCGACTTGTGTTGACATAAACTACTAAAACTTCGTATTGCACGTTTTGTGAACTGTTCTTTGGAAGGAGGAAGAAAATGCTTCGATGTACTTTGCAGTATGCGTACCCTTACACACCCAAAAGTGACACATAAGTCTCTTTTACTGACTAGTTTCATTCGTGTTTTAGGAAATCAGCGCAGCATTTAAGTGAGGAGAACAAACTCGACACCGCTGCCCAAGTTAAAGGCGAACTAAAGATTCCACGCAAAAAGCCAGACATGTTTCGAAAAAGAATCGCATTCCGGGCGTCGAAAACTCGAAAACGTAGAAACATTAAACGTATACCTACCTCCTCTTGCAGCATCGAAACGAAAAGCCTCACGCCCAATCGCGTGACTTTCCAAGAAGAAGAGAGATTATCGAAGAATCCGGTGAACATCACTGAAGCCAGCAAGAATCACTACCCCGGTAAATTACAAAATGATAAAGATTCCACGCAGCAGGAGGACCTGTACAAGAAACTCCACGACGGCACTTATACCTGCGACATTTGTCAAACAATGTTCGAGCAGAAGAGTAAAATCCTGCGCCACATCACCAGCAAGCACAGCTTCCATCGACCCTTCAAGTGCGCGACATGCGACAAAACCTTCAAGTACAAGTGCGATTTGAGGGCTCATAGGCTCGTTCACCAAGATGTCGACTTGAGTTTGTTGCACTGTTGCGACAAATGCGACTACCGTACCAAAACGAAGAACAATCTCAAGTCCCATTACATCAGGCGGCACACGGACGATTACAAGTTCGCCTGCGAGCACTGTGGGAAGCGCTTCAAGATGGAGTGGGACTTAAAGTTCCACATTGGTACCCACGGTAGCTCTCAGCACATGTGCGACATTTGTGGGAAGTTCTACACGAGCAACTATTCGCTGTACAAGCACCGGAAGGTGGCTCACCTGAACGAGTACAAGTTCCAGTGCAGCGTCTGCAACAAAAGGCTGCTGACGCAGGAGAACCTCGACAACCACATGCAACAGCACAGCAGAACGTACGAGTGCAAGGAGTGCGGCAAGGTGTTCGCCTCAAAGAGGTACCTGGCCACGCACATCACCACGCACACCGGCGTCAAACCATACACGTGCCACATCTGCAAGAAGAACTTCCGCACGTCGCATATGCGGAACACTCACTTGCTCACGCACTCCGCGGAGAGGCCGCACATGTGTGACCTATGCGGGCACTCGTTCAAAAGAAGGTATTACATGATCGAGCATCGAAGGAAGCACCCTGACGCCCACTTGTCTTCGCCCCCTGTGCCCCTTGGGAGGAACAAGGCTACCAATGACGTGACAGATGTGGCTGAATACCAAGCAGAGATCCAATAATCCTGAGCGTTTTATTGTTTTTCCTGTGTCCATCGTTACAAACCATCACACACAAGGCGCCGTTTCAAGCTATCGCTTATATTTGCCCAATGGAGTATAGTCACACTCTTTCATTTCCATCCTCTATCTCCTTCAAGTTCCAGCAGTAAGCGGTGCACCTCGTGAAAAATAGTCTCCCATCTTTCCCCAGTACACCGCCTCATGATGCTGAACTTCGGTCATCTAACAAGAACCGGTGTTTCCATTACGGCTAGCGCCGCTAGTTCCAATCCTGAGTGATTAACTTTCAAATAAAATCGAAGCTTGTGATGTTTCTTTTGTGATTTTCATACTTTTTCGTTTTTCTTTAAATTTTTTAGTATTTGTAGACGAGATTTCGTGCCATTGTGTTTCGTTTAAGTTAATGGATAAGGTTTTCAATTGATGTAGAGGTTTAATGTATATAGAGTCGAAATTATTAGCGATACTAATTGTAAGAAATGTTTTTAGTTGCATTAATTGGCAGACTAATCTTCTATGGCCTTCACTAATATACACTAAGGCTATAATTTTTATATAAAAAAAAGGGACACGTTCAATGTGTGAGGTTCCCTAAAAACTCCTCCAATATTTACTTCGAATATTTGCGATCTTGAAATTAATTAAAATGGAACTCACGTTTAAAAAATAACACATGACGCAAAAGTGAGCAATGCTTTGTAAAAAAGTGTCTATGGTACAATTCAAAGATTCAGTATTTTACGACACAAGTAGACTAACTAGCATAAGTATGCGTAAGACTGCGAAACTCGCTGTACATAAATCCAATCGTGCGTCTATAGTTTAAGGAAATCAATTTTTAAATATTCAATCGATTTATACGATGACAGTGTTATATGAAGCAATTATTTCCATATTTATTTTTATCATCCATTTATAACCGACGACTCAGTCGCCGTAAAAATTTATACACTTTATATCGCCTAGTTACATTGTTTGTATTTACACGACTCGTCCTCGGTACATCCACATTTCGATTACACTTCGTACAGACCTATAGGTACGAAAGCAACAATAAAGACACGTAACATGAGAAAGTATAGTGCAGAATAAAACAAATAACCCCAACCCAACGCGTAAGCTTCTATTTAGACACGATCGCGTAGAAATATGTAACAGTCATCTTAGATCTGCAGTAAGTAACGTCTGTGTACCCGTCAGTCCCGATTCAAGCCCCTCGATATTAATCGCCCCCTTTCCACTGTGTTTTAGAGGCCGAGACTGCACAAAGAGGATCCTAACTACAGACTCATCGGGTCGATTTATCATCGGGAGGAATTCTGTGCCGATGAGGCTCTGGCAGCACGTCGACCCCAGCGGTAAATTGCATTACTCCTTGCTACCTGCGGCAGAGGACGCAGCCAAGATCGAAGAAACCGCTGACACGCTCCTGGCATCCATCAAGATCGAGGAGGGCGAGGGGCAACAGGGCATCCAGAAGACGAGCCAAGAAACAACTCCCGCTGTAGGTCCCTTGACACAAGCTCGTGGAATGGCCGTCGACTTTTACACCTGTGATAAATGTGAGATGAAGTTCCCCAGGGCGAGCATGCTGCATAGACATAAAATGTCTCACGATCTGAACGCCTGGTTTATCAAGAAACGTTTGAACAAGAAACGCGCCGGTCGAGCGAGGTCGAACTCAGGAAAAGGGGACAGACAGGTGCTGTCGCGTAAATCTTCAGAGAAACTGAGATACGCCTGCAGTTCGTGCGACTTCGGCTGCAGCAAGAGGTCCGCTTTAACTGTGCACGTTAGGAAGGAGCATAAGCTGGCGACCAGCTATGGCTCGGGCAAGTGTCCTTGCACTGTCTGCAGCTACAAGTGCAACAGCCTGGCGAGTCTGCACAAGCACATGGAGGAGCACAGGGACGCGAAGACGACGCAGTTCTCGTGCAACACGTGCAGCTTCGTGTGCAAGAGGAGCAGCACCTTGGTTTCCCACGTGGTTCAGAATCACAGGAAGACCGAGATCGCGGCGAGCGACTCCAAGAAGAGGTGCAAGGTGGCAAAGTGTAACGACGAATCCTTGGAGGCTGAGGACTCGAAGGAAACGCGTTTACAGGAGGAGATTAAGGATTCCATCGTTCCATGCGCACCGCCCAATTTGGAGTGCAAAAACGAGCCGTCGATGACTACTCGCGCGAGCAAGAAGAACAGTAGGAAGACTACCGAGGAACAGTGCGATCTCTGCGACTTCAAGTGCTCGAAGAAGAGTGCTCTGTACACCCACAAGCGTCAACACAAGACCGCGGACGTCGCCGAAGTGTATTCGTGCTACGAGTGTACGTTCAAGACTAATAAAAAGTCGTCCCTGTACTCGCACATAAAGAGGAAGCATAAAGTGTCGAAGACCTCCGCGGCTGACAGCCAGCCGGAGCTGTTTTATTGCAACCAGTGCGACTACAAGAACAAGAATAAGTACGAGCTGAAGATTCACGTCGCCAGGAAGCACACGGACGACTTCAAGTTCTCTTGTGAGACCTGCGGCAAGAAGTTCAAGGTGAAAGGCGACTTGACAAACCACATACGCTTCAATCACAAGGAGCAGCCTGTTATATGCGACGTCTGTGGGAAAACGTGCCTCAACAGCAACTCATTGTACGTGCACCAGAAGTTCGCTCACTACAAGGCCAAGTACGAGTGCCAGGTGTGCAAGAGGCGGATGGTAAGCCAGGAGAACCTGAACGAGCACATGATCAGGCAGCACGAGCGGAAGGAGAATGTCGTTTGCGAGGAGTGCGGCAAGACCTTCTCCAGGAACAGCCGGCTAAAAGTCCATATGAGGATCCACACCGGTGACAAGCCCTACACCTGCACCATCTGCAGCAAGTCCTTCGCCCGTAGAACAGCTTTGAAACAGCACTTGCTCATTCACACCGGCATCAGACCCTACGTTTGCGACATCTGTGGCAAGGCGTTCACTCAAAAGCCTGGATTAATCAGCCATAGAAAATCTCATCCCGGATCTCATCCTCCCTTACCGAGGGTCCTTATCGACCACATACTGAACGACGTCATGAACAATTGAAACCGTCGACTGTGCAGTTATCGTTTTGTGCAATTAACACAGACTCGCTGATCGTTTTCATTGATACTTATTCATCAATGAATAGTTGTAAAAAAAGGAACGTAAGTTACTATGTTAGGTACAGTAATGCCTCGTTAGAATCACGACGATCGGGGCTGGCGGCGTGACAATAACGCGATGCGGACACTATTTCGTGCCGATGAGAACTTCGTGTCGACTCTTTTGTTCTCTCTCGCATGTCTCGGAGTCTCTCACTCTCGACTGAAGGATTCCAAGAAATGGTGGGGATAGTGAGCGTGATTATAACGCGTGGTAAAAACGGGACACTAACGACGAATTACTGTATTATGTTTATACGATAGTTTATTCGCTGCATTGTTTTCCTAACTCGCTAGCAATATTAATACGCGATTGGAAATTGTCCGCGTAAACTTGTCCATGATTAACAATTTCTATAGCAACGACTACTATGTACCAGCACCGACAGAGTATCCAGAGTATCCAATCGATCGATCGAATCTCTTTAGATTCCTATAGTTTGCATTAAATTATTTGTAAAGAAGAAGAAAAGAAGAGATACTTTCCTCCTCGTTTATATCGGCGTTGTTAATGTTTATAGAAATACAAGAATGATTTATCAGTCAAAAATAACTTGCCAATAATTGTTATTCAGATGTTTCATGTGTGACACTTCAAGTGTTGCAAGTTTATGTGTAATATACTGGATATTAATTTTAAATCTGCAGGAGTGTACTGTTAAATGGTATCACGCAATTCATTCTTTCATTTTATTACGATGGAATTGCGTGTCGATGAAGTAAAGCAATTCCTCGATGGTATAAATTATAATTGCCTTCATTATTTTTGTGTTGCTTTGTTACTCGCGCATATCCTCATCATAAGTTGCAAGTCGTCTTCGACGTAGAGACATCTTGGGTTTTCACAGTACCTCCATTATGGAGGAATGAAGCGCGTATGTAATCTGTAAAACCTGTACTTACAGACCGCGATATGTACATGTAAAAGAATGGACAGCACAGAACGATCGCAGTTGTTAATAAAAAAAAGAGAGAACGAAAGACAGAAATATACCCCCAGCGCTGGTTTGCGAAATACCTAACTGACTGTTCTGTGATTTTCAGGGCTCTAAACGGAGACGGGCGTTTTTTATACGGCAAGGAATCAATTCCCATGCAACCGTGGCAAGTGGTCGACGTCGAAGGTTGCCTCTACTATGCCTTCGTGCCGACGAATCAGACAGGAAAGCTCTCCGAACGGGGCAAAGCGACGTCAAGATCGACGGGCGAGATCCTGAAGAATGATACAGAGGACATGGAAGAAGATTTCATGATGACAGCCGAGGAGGGACCGTCGCGTGCCACGTCTGTCGACAGCCTGTGCAAGGTGAAGATAAAAGAGGAGGACACACATGATGTTTCATCGATGAAAGAAGACCTCTACAACGACGACAACAACGTGTACGCCTGCGAGGAGTGCAACATCTGCTTCCCTGAGATGCAGATGCTGAAACGTCATCGGAACGCGGTCCACGAGCAGGCGCAGCGCTACAAGTGCAAGGTCTGCTTCAAGATCTGCCGCAGCCTGGTCGCGTTCAAGATGCACGTGGCGCTGGAGCACAAAACCGAGGAAGAGGAGCTAAAAGACGCCGACAGTCTGACCTACGCCTGTAACTTCTGCGACTACGAGAGCACGAACAAGTCCACCCTGCACTCCCACATCAGCAGGAAACACTCTGCCAAGCGACTCTGCAAAAGGAAAAGCAGCTACAGTTATACCACAGAGCCAGAGGAGTACTCCTGCGACGTGTGCGAGTTCAAGTGCCAGAATCGGCGGAGGTTGAAGGAACACCTGGAGCGCAAGCACGTGTCCGATTATAAGTACGACTGCGAGTACTGTGGCAAGAAGTTCAAGGTGAAAGGGGACATGAGGCTGCACGTCCGTTTCAAACACAAAGAGGGGCCCATAGTCTGTGACGTCTGCGGGAAGACCTGCTCAAATAGCAACTCCCTGTACGTGCACCAGAAATGGGCCCATTTCAAGCCCAAGTACGAGTGCGAGATCTGCAAGAGGCGCATGGTCACCCAAGAGAACCTCGACCAGCACATACTCCTGCAGCACGAGAGGCGAGAGAGCTTCGTATGCGAGGAATGCGGGAAATCATTCACAGAGAACCATCGCCTGAAGCAGCACATGATGACCCACACCGGTGACAGGCCCTACGACTGTCACATCTGTGGCAAAGCGTTCGCGCGCCGTACAGCTTACAGGCAACACTTGCTCATCCACACGGGGAAACGTCCCTATATCTGTGATATCTGCGGCAAGACCTTCACCCAGAAGCCTGGCCTAATCTGCCACAGGAAGTCGCACCCCGGTGTACACCCGCCGCTGCCTGTCGTGCACATCGAACACATTCTCAGTGACTTCATGAAGAAGAAATGATCGTTGGTACCGTGAACGTGATTCGGTTGGACTTAACGCGTACGTTCGATCGGTAAAGATTCAAGGTATCAGAGTTCTCTTGGGGGAAGAAAAGTGGGCTTTCTTTCGTTGACGTTACAGTTACAGTTTGATCGATGGATCGATCTAATGTGAAAGTGGCTTGAAGGGAGCCTGCTTCCTTGATCCGTGGTTAGCGCACTGCTTTATTCACATTACTGTGTTGTATGCATACGTTAATGAATTTGAGGGAGGAAGGTGAGGCTTATTTCCAGCTGAACAGTCAGTGGCTGGTGTCTGACATCATGGATGCATTAGCTCGCTAATGATGCGCAGGGATGACTTAATTCTTTTAGTACCTCGGACACGTTTTCCATGTTTAGTTTTCAAGTTGCTGTTTTATGCCTGATTCTTATGTATAGGATGAGTTGCGAATTTAGTCAGCGATTTGGATATTAAAAGGTAAAGATCCCAATACACATAATGGTTAGACAATTAGGCATTGAGTGTCTCGTCTGAAATATGCCCTAGAAATGTCGAAAGATTCCCAGAGTTTAAACGTGTCCGAGGATTTGTAATTGCATCGCGTTTACATATTGCCACGTAATTGTAATTATTTAATTTTTGAGATTTGCATAGTTACGTTGTTTTCCTTTTTTAACGTATTTCCACGCATTTTCTATACTCGATCTCTCACACACACATTTAACGCGTGGGAAGAAAGTAACTTTATACGACGTTACGTTGGCAGAATGAAACTACCATATCTGTAAAAACGAATCACTTGAGGAATAGCTTACCCGACATAAAATTATTTGTAAAATATATTGTATACAAGAAGAGATTGAGAGAACATATTTTGTGCACAAAACCCTTAGAAGATACATATTTTTAACGAACGTTGGCAGGTCAAAATTCATATTGGCGATTTTCTGTAATAGTTTGAAATAAAGCAATACGGTTTGTGATGCCACCGGAGACATTCTCCTTTATGTTACAAAGAGGAGAATGTCTCCGGTGGCATCACAAACCGTATTTTATTCTTTCACCTACTTCAAAATTGTATTAAACGTATGAAATTTCACCTTTATTTTATTGTTCTTCTACACCCAGATTAGAATATTTTTGTACGAAGGGAGTAACAAATAAATAATAAGTGCAATTTAAGTGTAGCACCTGTTATCGCTCAGATGTACGCGAAGGTCGATTTAATTTATGAATTTGAAACTGTGCAACATTTTTTATTTCCAATATAGGTAAGTGTTTCGTTAAATTTGTTACAAATATTTTACAAGGTAACAAAGTTAATATTACGGTTGAATGCTTTAGTTAAAGTAATAATATATATATATCATTTAAGAAATTACTAATTTAACTAATTTCTTCATTTCAAATTTGAGCGTTTGTTTATTGTTTCAGGAAATTCAATATATCTATTTTAAGAAAGTGTTAGCGGCAAGCCCAGCTTTAACAATTAATCGATAATTGTGCGTTCTTGAAGTGCCCATAAAGAGAAGCGATTCACTCTATTATGGGGTTCTGCCACATCACTGCGTCATCGATGATACAGAGTTAAAAATACATTGCATAACATATCGTTGTTCCTGAAAATCTCAAAACAAGAGTTGTACCAATAGTGCAATCGAAAATGTGAATACCTACTGTAAATAATTTTGTTCTTGAAAAATACGTAAGCATACCCAAAAACCAAATTCCAAGAAAGAGAAATATTATTGCAATTACACCTGGAAATACTTAATTTATAAAATACTAAATACTGTATGCTCAGCGTGTACTTCTTAAAGTGAACTATCACAAAGTTGAATAAAATTGATGACTTAGTGCAAAGTATAATTATTGCATAAGAGTAAATTTTTGTGCAATAAATATCAATTGTCTCCTAAAAATATCACTCGTCTATTTACTTGTTATACTATTTTGCATAGAATAAAAATGTGAGATATCAGTTTTACCATCCCAAAACCAATACAACTGTTCCACTCTATCACAATAAAAGCCATCGTGTAATAACTTTACCGTCTTGTATCAAGCTGATCGTGACATTTAACTTCGAATGTAAGTAATCACTGATATTAAGTACCACCACTTGAGAACCCTAATAAACGTCAGTCCGTTTCCTGTTTTAGGCAGGAACCAGCGGGACCAAACACATCCTCCATCACAGAAACATCTTTCGTTCCCAAGAAAACGGAAGAAACCTGGATGCCATCACCGAAAGAAGAATCTAAACCTCCACCAGCCTGCGACGTCTGTCACAAGCAGTTCAAAAAGAAGTATCTTCTGCGAAGGCACACGGTTGTACACCAGAATGAAAATAAAACAGAGCCATCCACAGAGGAGCCCACGTTTATGGAGCTACTGTCCCAGAAGCAGGAGGCCTTGTCGTGCATGACCTGCGAGTTCAGCTGCAACAAAAGGTCCACCATGATCGCTCATCTGGCCCAGAATCACGACGGATCCAGCAAAAGCAAGTTCACCAGCAAAGGAAGGTTCACCTGCATAGTCTGCGGCTTGATTTGCTCCCGCAAAGAAACCCTGAAATCCCACTTTGTACGCAAGCACACGCAACGGTACGAGTTCTCTTGCGAGCACTGCGGCAAGGAGTTCAAGATCAAGGGCGACTTGACGACGCACACACGACTTAATCATCGAGAACCATCCGTGATATGCGACGTATGCGGCAAGACCTGCCGGAACAGCCATAGCTTGTACACGCATCAGAAGCACGCCCACTACAAGGCAAAGTACGAGTGTCCTGTGTGCCATAGGCGGCTGGTCAGCAAAGAGAACCTGGACCAGCACGTTTTGACGCAGCACGAGAAGAAGGAGAAGTCTGTGTGCGAGGAGTGTGGCAAGACCTTCTTCGAGAATCACGACTTCAGGAAGCACATGAGAATCCACACGGGCGACAAGCCTTACAGCTGCACCGTGTGCGCGAGAGCCTTCACCACCCACAGTAGCTTGAGTCAACACCTTCTTCTACACACAGGTGAGAGGATTTACGTGTGCGACGTTTGCGGCAAGTCGTTCGCACAGAAAGCTGGCCTGATATGCCACAGGAAGATACACTCTGGCACGCTACCTCCTCTCCCTGTGATGCACATCGATCACATCTTGAAGGAGTTCATGAAGAAGTGGAGCAAACCGTTACGTCCACCTGTGCCTTAAATTTGGGGAAGATGCCGCTTTCTCATTCGCGCGTTAAAATCTCAGGAGCGGGAGGCTTTAAGTAATCTCGAAGGATCAGTTGATGAACGATGTTTAAACTTGAGATTTTTGTTAAAGTTTGGCAAGATAGTTGCATGTGAAATATATTAAATGTTTGAAGAGAAAGAAACTTTAAGAAGTGATGTTTTGTTAAATGTATCACCGCGTATCTGATAGTTGGTAGGGTATTTTACGTCGAACGTTTAGAGTTCTCCTCAACTGAAAGACGTTCATTATGTTCCTAAGATAAATCATAAGAATATTTTTACACGCAGCGCTTTATGATATCTTGTAAAATGTAAGCCGTTGGTTCCGAGTGCTGGAAATAAAGTATTTACGTTATCAGTGCCACCCGCCGATCTACGACATAATACTTCACCCCGCTTCACCCTGAGCTCTCATATTCAAGCATTTGCTCCAATGCCGCCAGTTTTTTAAGTCAGCCTGCAAAACATGTTGATCGTATCGCCCCGTTTGTGATAATTTACCGCTAACTACGAAGCTTTCCCCCGCGTCTCTTCTCTAACAGCCCGCGTAACAACGTTTCCATCGATCGTGAATGTTGTCGCGGCACGTATGATAAGAGAAACGTACTAGCTTTGAAATCCTTCAGTCCACGAGCAGCCAAAGTCCTATTTTAATAACACCGCTGATCGATGATGTTTCAGGTATGGGCACGAAAGCCTCAACTCGCGCGGTATCTTTATCTACGACAAGGAGCCGGTGATTATGAAAAAATGGCAGATCCTCGAGTTCGACGGGAAGCCCTACTACGCTTTTGTACCCGAAGGCGACACGCCGTTGGCCGAGGATGACATACCAGAGCACTCGGGTGAAATCATGAACGAAGAGCAGAAACAGGGCCACGTGAAGGAGGAGTGCCTCTACAACGAGGCCGATCTGCAGTATGACTCGTCGGATGAGAAACTGTACGAGGAGGAGCACTTCCTGAACGGTTCCATGGAACAGAGGGATGACGAGGATGACGAGGACGTGAAACCGATACTCCTGAACGGTTCTCTGGAGGACGAGGCCGACAAGGCAATCGGGGATTTATATCAGGTGAAGGTTCAAGGTAGCATGGTAACTATCGAGAAACTAATGTCCAGGGAGTTGAACCCAAAGACGGTGGAGTACCAGCAGGACACGGAGGAACAGATGATGTACAACGAGGAGGATCCATTGGACCAGTCGGATCAAGGAGACCAAGATCAAGTGGAGCAGGTGGAGTACTTGGAGGAAGCACTCTTAGAGTCTGCCAACAATCGCGTGTCGCCCCCGAAAACCCGCAGAAAGATGTCCAGGAACACTGGGGGTGCTCTGAAGTGCAAGGTCTGCTCGGAGATGTTCAGCTCGGCAATATCGTTCAGGAAGCACGTGGCGTGGACGCACAAGAAGAAAGTGTGCATACAGGAGGACGGCGCGTACATCTGCGCCGTGTGCGACTACAGGACGCTGAAGAAGAGCCTGTTCGCCGCCCATTTGCAGAGAAAGCACGAGACCTGGTCCAGGAAACGGCCCAGCAACATGCTGTTCCCGTGCGCTGCCTGCGGATTCGTCTGCAGATCGAAGCACTCGCTGCAGTCCCACTTCATAAGGAAGCACACCGACCGGTACGAGCACCAGTGCAAGTTCTGCCCGAAGAAGTTCAAAGTGAAAGGCGACCTGACGAATCACGTGCGGTTTCACCACAAAGAGAAGCCCATCAACTGCGACGTGTGCGGGAAACTGTGCCAGAACAGTGGCTCCCTCTACGTCCACCAGAAGTGGGCCCATTACAAGCCCAAGTACGAGTGTCACATATGCAAGAGGCGTATGGTCACGCAGGAGAATCTTGATCAACACCTGCTGACGCAGCACGAGAAGAGGGAGAAGATAGTGTGCGCGGAATGCGGCAAGACGTTCACCAAGAAGGACTCGTTCAAGAGGCACATGGCCGTTCACACAGGGTGCAAGCCACATTCCTGTCTCATATGCAACAAGCCTTTCGCCAGGCGGTCCCAGTTGCGCCAACACCTGCTCATCCACACTGGCAAGAGGCCATTCGTATGCGACATCTGTGGCAAGGCCTTCACCCAGAAGCCTGGCCTGATCTGCCACAGGAAAACGCACCCGGGCCCGCATCCACCCTTACCCGTCATGCCTATCGCGGACATCGTGAAGGAGTTCACTGAAGGATACGTGCAGGAGATAAACGCGCGCGAGAACGAGGAGAGGATCGAGGAGGAAGCGTAGAATTCACTCGTCGGTTCTCTGGAAGAAGTTGCTCACTCCGTACGCTGTAATGTCTATGTGGGAGACACTTTGGGCGCGACTTAAGGATTCGGGGACAACGTTTGATTCTTTCAATTACTAGGGACAATTTCAATTTATTCGCATATCGACGCCTTTAACACGAGGAAATTTCGGTGAGCGCGAAATACCAGCTACGAACTTCGATCGTGGACACCTAGATTCCTGCGTCGAAATTTCTGCCTGCTCGTTGTTGGAGGGTGAATGGTAACTTGGCGAAATTGTCGTTTCAGATCGAAATTTGAGGTTTGAATATTTTTAATAAACATTCGTTTTCTTCATACTATTATTACCATTGTTGCGTGTCGATGATTTAGCATCGTATTTTCTATGTAATGTTATTGTCATTGGTATTAGCATTGCCGTTCTGACGGCTCATAGAAGAAACAAGAAATCTTCTACTATTTTAGTGTATTATTCGGTACACTTAACGCTGTAGTACATATTTGTATTTAAATGAATTTCCTTGCGTACGAAATTTGTATTATTTACACTCGATCATGTAACGAAGATACGCTTCAACAACGAGTCATGTTTCCCCGTTCACCTCGTTCTTCAATTAAAAAATAAAAAACTCAATAAATAAATGTATCGAATAGAACGTAAGGAAGACAGATTTCCAGGGCAGTTTGTATACCATCACTGATCGAAAGTTTGAAGACACGGGATAAACAATAATTATTTTTAGACATGCTGCGTATAATTGTAAGTATAGAGGTGTAAGATGTATAATATAATAACAGCCTTGTAAATTGAGATTTACGGAAAGAAGAATATAGTATCCCTCTGGTAATTTCCCTTTCGATAAACGTGCAAAGTTTAGGAGCCAGTTTTAACTTGGAATATTTTAAGCAGTTTCATTGTTGATGAGAATTATAATAAAACAATTTACATTACACACATATATATATATACACCCATATATATATGTATATATGAAAAAGTTTCCTGTAACGACTGTGAGCTTCGCATTTGGATTGTATAAATTTTGCAGCGCGTGAAAGTTCCAGATTACGATTCGTGTATCGTACATTGACATCGCTCCCAAGTGGTCTTTGGTAAAGGAGATCTTCAACGTAGTAAAAATGAATTATAGTCTGCATACAATCAGCTGACCGCTCAAGGCCACTCTGAAACTGTCCCCCACCACAGCAGTTTCTTAACCCTACCTTTCCCACTCTCGCACTCTCGCTGTTTAGTGGGGGGAAGGGGCTGTAAGCGGCCATATAACCTTGTCTTGAATGTAATTTTGATGGAGACTGCGATAATGTTATTATATTCACAATTTTCGTTTCAGTGCACAGTGATACCTCTAACAAAAATCAATTTCCCCACGTTAGATCTATTCGTTTCTATTCCGCGAACATTTCGATAACAAGTTTGCAAATCTCGGGAGACATCGTTTGTTCTTTTGCTTACGTGTAATGAATTGTGTCGCTCTGTGAGCTCGTTGATCTTTATGATTTATTATGTTAAAAAAAGGGGGTGAAAATTTAGGTGAATTATAGGATCCACAAAGATAGACAAAAATTGTTTAAATAACATGGGACTGCACATCAACCCTGCTGAAGTAATTTGAGATTCTTTTGTCCTGTTTTTTGAAATATTTACGCAAGGGCCATTAATGATTACGCGTTTATAACGCTGTGATTATGTGAATACACTTGTAGAAATTGAAATACGAAGAATAGATTCAGGAACAGAAAATTTAAAACATTTATTTATTATCTCGCTGAAGCAGAAAATTACAAATGACCATGACGGGGTTGATTCGTGAGCTGATGTTAAGTGAACATTTTCGCTGTCTTTTGTAAGGGTAATACACCCCTAAATTCATGAAACTTTTTTTTCGAACTCTCTGTATCTCGACAATACATATTTCCTTTGCGAACTAGTCCTTTTAAGACTAATTGTATCCTAACGTTAAGTCCGTTTTCCTGTAAATCCATGAAAGAAGGGAGCTCGTGTAGAAGGAAACACGCCCACGATGGCTATTTTTCTAAAATCAATACCTTAGCGTGATAACTCCGTAAAAACACGTACGCGCTGTGTATAGCTTTGGGTTTGAAATAAATATTTTTACTGAGCCCCATCGTTTCAACTATCCCGCAATAAATCTGTCGAAGCAAGTATTAGCAATAAAATACAATGTTACATACGTTTTACTGCGGTGTTGAAAAGAAATTCATTTCTGTACCCTTAAAAATAATACAGGCCGCCGCTCGCCACCGAAGACAGTAAAAATTCTCCCAAAAAGCGAGTTAAATACTTAGAATACCCAAAAGATAAGTATATTTGCTGTATTAAATGATCGCGTCGAATCAATAATAATTCATCATTTTTATGAATTTGCAGGCTACACCGGTTACGGATTATTTAAAACGTCGAGAAGGTAGGACAAACGCAGATACATTTAAAGCACCACGAAAAGATTACGATTCTGCAGACATATCCTAACACGTTTCCACCGAGGCGACATTTAGACCCGACCACTGTGCAATTCCCAAATAATCCAGGTGGCCCGACGTAAAATGCTCGCACGAAGCATCGCGTTAATTTGCGATCTAACTGATAAGACTTGCCCCGTGGACGTTCACAGCCAAATCGTAACTCGAGCCGTTGATTTTCTGTTTTAGGATTCTGGATCCCCTCAGCGAGGAGTACAAGCCCGACTCGTGTCTGAGTTCAGCCGCTGAGTACGCGGACTGGATGGACAAAGAGAGTTTCGAGGTCGCGGGCGAGGAGCGGAACAATGCCGACAATGGGGCGAGATTATCCGACGCGGAGGATCTTGATCGGCAGCCGAAGAAAAGAACGCTAACGACCCGTTTGGAGTGCGACCATTGTCGTCGCAGGTTCTTGAACAAGGGCAATCTCGCGGAGCACTTGAAGAAGCACAGGCACAAGTGCGCGGACTGCCCGAGGACGTTCAGGCTCCGTCGATACTTGGCCTCCCACGTCGACAAGATCCACCGGCGGCAGGTGTACGACTGCAGCGTGTGCGAGTACAAGAGCAACAACAAGGGCACCCTGAAGAACCACTACATACGGCTGCACACCAACAGCTACAATTTCGCCTGCGACGTCTGCGGCAAGCAGTTCAAGATCAAGAAGGCCTTGAACCACCACGTTAAGCAGAACCACAGCGACGCGCCGCCGATCGTCTGCGACGTCTGCGGGCACTTCAGCAAGAACCTTCACGCGCTCAAGGCCCACATGAAGTACAGGCATTACAAGCCCGAGTTCATTTGCCGGATTTGTCGCAGGGGCATGACCACCAAGGAGAACCTGGAGCAACACCTCACGTGGCACGAGACCAGGGAGAAAGTGCTCTGCCCGACCTGCGGCAAGAGGTTCCGAGGTCGCGACCTCGATTCCCACATGAGAGTGCACACCGGGGTCAAACCTTTCCCGTGTCCCGTCTGCGGAAAGTCGTTCAGAAGGCAGACAGCTCAGGAGCAACACGTACTTATCCACACTGGCAAGAGACCGTATATCTGCGACATATGTGGGCAGGCGTTCGCTCAGAAACCAGGGCTGATTTGTCACAGGAAGCGTCATCCTGGACCACTTCCACCCCTACCTGTTGTGTCCATCAAGAACATCGTCACGGAGTTCACTAAGGAATATACTATGAAGAATGGGGTTATTAAGATTGAATGAAGAGGTGTGCTTGATTTTCTCGGGGGTGTGTTGGGTGCCTGGTCGATCATCGATGCAGGGAAGGCTGTGAGCGTCGGAACAGAGGATTTGGAAGGAATTTTTGGTGGAGCATTATTTAGATTGGTAGGAGTTAACTTAGTAGTATTTTCTGGTTGTTGTTGGGAGCGTAGAAGTTGAAGTGGATTTACTTTCTTCGTCGAAGCTTGATGTTAACGATGAACAGTGTTGTATGAAACTTGAAATTAGTCCTGTTTAGCAGGAGACAATGCATGTCAGAGACGATCGATATTCTCTGCGCGAAGGACTTCGCTATGAACTCGACAGCGAAATAACCGACTCTTGTACGAAGTAATTATTACTTCCAACGGAATATTATTACGAAATATAGTCCACACCGAGTGAAGCGTGGTTTGTAATTTTATATAGAATTTTTTACAGTATTCTATACTTTCCTTTCACTGCAAGTTCAGGCCAAGTGATAGACGCCGCTAAAGAGTGTGTGAATTTTGAATGATGTTTTAAAAATATCAGTTGCCTATCGTTTTCTAACGATGCCACGGATAAAAACATTTTAAATGTTTTTTACAAATATTGTTTGTACTTTTTACTGTATAATGAATCTTTTTAAATAAAACTGTAATTACCAATAATGCACAACTCAATATAAGTATTTCAGACAAAAACCAAACCATTTCTGTTCCTATAAAAATGTTCTACCACGGCAGTAGTATAAAGGAAAAAGTAAGTAGCCCCAGAAAACAACGGTAGCAATTTTTCAAATAATAATACTTTGTTTTAGTTCGCCACTGTTGGATCCCCTGCGTGACACGGACGCCCCTGGCGAGCCTTGGAAGATCAGACTACCCCCGTACCCCCTGACGAAGGAAGGAAGATTGCCGAAAAGCTGCGTAAGGGTTGTAATAAAACGAACGCGTCGGAGAGACCCGAAGCCAAAAAAGTATCCAGAGCCTCGGCTAGAATGCGATCACTGTGGCAAAAAGTTCCATCGAAAGCCGGCCTTGGTGTCCCACATACTGCAACACAGGCACCCCTGCGACTCTTGCGACCAGAGCTTCAAAACAAGAAAAGATCTGAAGCTACACTACCAACAGAACCACGGGCCATTCCTCTATCCCTGTGACTTGTGCGATCACAAGAACAAGCATCTCTCCGGGCTGAAGGATCACATAATTCGTAAGCACACTGGCAGCTACATCTACCCCTGCGAGATCTGCGGCAAGCAGTTCAAACTGAGGAACGACCTAAAGCAGCACAACAACCAGATGCACAATAATCAACCACCCGTGATCTGCGCTGTCTGCGGCCATCCCAACAAGAGCGTCACCGCCCTCAAGGCCCATATGAGGAATAAGCACACCGAGCCGAAATTCACCTGCATGATCTGCAAGAAGGGCATAACCACTCATAGGAACTTGGAGCAGCACTTGAAATGGCACGAGAGCAGCGAGAAGACGCTCTGCCCCACCTGTGGGAAAACGTTTCGAAGGCGTGACATCAGCTCTCACACGCTGGTGCACACTGGGGCGAAGCCTTATCCTTGCCCTGTGTGCGGGAAGATGTTCAGAAGGCAAACTGCTAAGGAACAGCACGTTCTTATTCATACTGGAAAAAGACCATATGTTTGCGACGTGTGTGGACAGGAGTTCACGCAGAAACCGGGGTTGATTTGCCACAGGAAGCGACATCCTGGACCACTGCCACCCTTGCCCGCCGTGTCCATTAAGAACATCATCAATGATTTCGTTCGTGACTACATTATGAAGAATAAGAATGTTGGAATACAATAAATAATTTCTCACCTTCTCCTTAGCGGGTAAATGAGATCTTTGATCGAGGACTGATGTAAGGAAATTGTATTAAGATTCTGGGGGGAAAAGAATGTTTACTGGGTGTTTCTCGAACAGCGGGTTCGGCGACGATTTCGTTCAGCGTGCCAAGACGCATTTAAGGAAACTTTTTATCGAGCGGGGATGTAATCTAGACTGGTAGAAGTTAGCTGTACGGTGTTGTAAAGTATTATCGAAATAGGGCACATCGCGATCTGCTATCTTATGTGAAGTTTGTTAAATGAATTTATTATCAATCTATCTTTACTACTAATTTCGGGGCGAGTGTTCACATCGGGTACGGACGCGGAGATTTTGGTGAATATATTAAAATTTTTCAGTCATCAAATCTTTTCTCATATGTTCTCTGCATGTATTGTTTGTACTTCCTACTGTATCATGAAATTCTTTAATAAAACACTGTTTCAATAAAACTACCATTCAGCATAAAACGTAACTTCTGAACGATGTGAGATTTATAGATAAGATTTCTAACCATGTCCTTATAAAAACGTTCTATCACGGCGGTAGTATAAAGGAAAAAGTAAGTACGCGAGGAATTCACCGATTACAATCTTACAAATAATGATAATCTGTTTTAGTTCCTCACCGTTGGATCCCCTGCGCGACACGACCGCCTCCGAAGAGCCATGGAAGATCAGAATACCTCCCTACACCCCGGCGAAGGAAAGGAGATTGCCAAAAAGCCGAGTGAAAGGTGCACCGACGAGAAAGAATGAGAAAGACGCGAAACCAAAGAACAAGATCGACCGCCGCCCGGAGTGCGACTATTGTGGCAAAAACTTCTATGGGAAGTCGTTCCTAGTGTCGCACATGAGGCAGCACAAACACCCCTGTGAGACCTGCGGGCAGACCTTCAAGCTGAGAAAAGACTTGAAGCTCCACTATGAGCAGATCCACGGGCCGCTGCTTTACCCCTGCGACATCTGCGAGTACAAGAGCAAGAACAAGTGGACGTTGAAGGATCACATCATCAGGAGGCACACCGGCAGCTACGTGTACACCTGCAAGATCTGCGAGAAGCAGTTCAAGATCAAGAACGACCTGAGGCAGCACACCAACCAGATGCACAACAATCAGCCGCCCATCATCTGCACCGTCTGCGGCCATCCGAACAAAAGCCTTCCCGCGTTGAAGTCGCACATGAGGTACAGGCACTTCAGGCCGGAACACGAGTGCAGCATATGCAAGCGTAGATTGATGACGCAGGACAGCCTCGAGCAGCACTTGCTCTGGCACGAGAGGCAGGAGAAGGTGGTCTGTCCCACCTGCGGCAAGATCTTCAGCCAGAGGAGAGACCTGAACCTCCACATCAGGATCCACGAAGGTATCAAACCATTCACCTGTCCCATCTGTGGCAAATCATTCTCGAGGAGGACTGCCCAAGAACAGCACATACTGATACACACTGGCATGAGGCCTTACGCCTGCGATATCTGCGGGCAAGCTTTCGCTCAGAAACCTGGACTGATTTGCCATAGGAAGCGACACCCTGGACCTCTGCCACCGCTGCCCGTCATCTCCATTAAGAAGCTGATCAACGAATTCACCGAGGGTTTGGCGGACCCGTCCATGAAAAAGGACGAGTCTGCCAGCGAGTCGGGGGAGAAGGATGAATCTGTGCAGGCATCGAAGGAAAGGGATGAGTCTGTGCAGGGATCAAAGGAGAAGGACGAAGCTGTCCAAGCTTCCAAAGAGGACGAAGTGAAGGAAGAACTGGAGTGAATGTGGGGTCTTTCGAAGGACAATAATTACGCAGGGATGAAAATGAGTGGAAGGCTGTTACGTTGATTGCGACAGATGGGACCTTCGCAAAGGGACTTTTGCAAATTTTTATATCGTTAAGGAGAAGGTTTGGTTATTCGTTGGTCGTTTGATTGAATTTTATGATGCACGCGATGCAATTCCTAGATGTTTAACGAATTTTGCGCGCGTGGGTATTATGTTTCTGGGAGATTGAATTTTTGGACGTTTCTTATTCGCAATTATTTAGTTCGTTTTATTCCAACCGACTCGCAGGTCACACATAGTGCCAGAGCACTGTGACTCAATTTTAATAGCAAAAGCAGTAATTTATATTTGTTCTAAACTTTCCTGAAGATGATCTAAACCAAGATCGAAACGTCGGAAGCTTATATAATTATAATTGCAAAATAGCTTGTTTTTAGTGTGTTAAATTGACCGAACTAGTGCGCCGAAATTATATATATTATTTAGTTCGTTGTTTAAAAGGGTCGATTAGAGTAATTCCTCGCGAGCCAAATTCGACGACCGACGACAAGGGAGTGCATTGTCGTTTTGTATCTATTTTGTACAAACGTGCGCGAATGTTTCCAGTCGAAGGTGCGGTGAATGATGTCTAAAGCCAAAAATGATGGAGTGCATGGAAAAATTGTATTCATCTCGGGCGAAATAAAGGATTAATTTTTTTATACAAAATACTCTACGACTGTTAAGCATTGTCATCTTGAGTAAGAGCTCAGAACTTTATGCGTGTCTGATGATCAATGGTGAAAAAGTGGAGGAAAGGAGGTCATCAGTTTTCTACTTTCATCCTCATTTTCTGCATCGAATACTAATGATTCAATAGTATTTGCATTCTAAATAAAGACCTGGTGCCCCGTTCTTTATAACGATCAAACAATACAAAAGAAACTAACGCAGATCTCAGCGATACGTGCTAAATCATTGAAATTTCATCGCACGTGCGCTCGCATAGAACAGACGTAGACACGTGATCGATCGTGAGTACGTATATTACTGAAAAAAACAACATATTTCCACCGAAGTAAGGATATTTATTACAACCTAGCCATCGCAATAGTAGCCCTAGATTTCCATGCTTTCCCCGCAATTGCAAGTACTTTATTAACGTGTCTGTTTCAGGTCGCGAAGGGCGAACTCGCGAGCGGTGCACGAGTGCGTGAAATGCGGGGCCTGCTTCTGTCACACGAGGAAGCTGGTGGAGCACCTGAAGAATCTGCACGACATCGACAGAGCCTTCAGCTGCGACGAGTGCGGCAAGACCTTTCGAAGTCCCATGAACATAGCCCGCCACAAACGCATTCACACAGACTTGAAGAAGTTCTCCTGCGACCTGTGCGACTATCGGTCCAACCAAAAATCGAACCTCGAGATCCATCGCCGACGGCACACCAAGGACTACGTGTTCAGGTGCGAGGAATGCCAGAAAGGCTTCGTCTCGAGGGCGGAGTACCTGGTGCACGTCAACATCCACACGAGGAAGCATATCTATCGGTGCGAGCACTGCGACAAGTCCTACCCTTACAAGAAGAACCTCACCACCCATCGGAAACGCCAGCACCCGAGCACTCTGCCCGCGGACCAGGCGAGGAACGTGAAGCTCAAGTACGCGTGCCAGGTGTGCCTGGAAGGTTTCGCGCAGAAGCTGCTCTTGAATAGGCATCTAAAGAAGCAGCACGGGCTTCACGACAAGGTGAAGCACCTGTGCGACCTGTGCGGCGCGGTGTTATCTTCCAAGCGGCGATTGATGGAGCACAGGCGGGGCCACGTGTACGAGAAGACCGTCAAGTGCGAGTTGTGCGACAAAATGTTCGCCAGCAAAGAGTACCTCAGCGTTCATCGGCGCATACACACGGGTGAAAAGCCGTACGGTTGCTCGCAGTGCGACAGGAGGTTCACGCAGAGGACCGCTTTGATCTTGCACATTCGATACCACACAGGGGAGAGGCCGTATCAATGCGACGACTGTGGCAAGGGCTTCATATCTGGCAGCTTCCTTCAAAAACATCGCAGGATGCACGAGAAAGCTTCGCTGGTCACAGCTGGACCGTGACGAGGAGGCTGGAAGCGATAAACAGACGTGCTTGGAGCTTATAATTGTGTCAGGAATTTTCGATTTTTTTTTAATAAAATAAGAACTGGGTGATGTTTATGTACGGAAGCTTGCATTTTATTGAGGGATTGATTACTTTGAGAGATATTAGCGGTTGTTGGACGAAGTACACGCGCATTTAAAAAAGTATCGATACTTTCTTTTTTTAGCAGGATGTTTCAAATGACCGGTGCCATTTTCTATCGTGATTTTTAGGAAGCATACATGATGCTTCGTGTAAATTAGTAGCGTTGTCAATAAAGGTTCCCTCGTTACAGCCAGTGGGACAATGGTCACGAGGAGCTTGCCAGCTGCGACGATTTCAAGATCAAGAGCGAGGATATTCTTCTACAGGCTGGGCAGAAGTGAGTTTCACAGAAAATCTTCTATATCGTTTAATTACTCTTCTGTTATTAGGAGAAATGTTGTCCTCCCTGAGTTATCCACGAATACATTAATATCCAGTGTTTAAAGCCTGCCCTACACGATGAGACTTGTCTTGAGGCATGCCTCGAGACGAGGTCTCATGTCTCGTACTGGCAAGGTGAAGAGAAGGAGAGAAAGAGACCTGTCTCAAGACATGTCTCGAGGCAAGTCTCATCGTGTAGGGGCCGCTTTAACGCTTAAAACAAAATGGAATTCTATTGTTATTCGATAAAAATGTGCAAGTGGCACATGTCGACAGTAATCTCGATAGGAAAATCGTCAAAACAATGCCGTTTCGTTTCTTCCTTTCCAGATTCGAGGGTAACGAGAAGGCCTGCGACCTCTGCCAAGAAAAGTTCCATTTTGTGACCAGATTAGTGGCACATTTGAGGATCGTGCATGGTATTCACAGACCCTTCAAGTGTGACACCTGCGACAAGACGTATCCACAGCAGTTTATGCTGAACGCCCACGTGAAGAAGTCTCACACGCCGAAGACGATCCCTTGCAACCAGTGCAACTTCATGGGGGTGAATGCGACCGATGTGGAGAGGCATACCAAGCGACACCATCGCGAGGAGAAGTTCACCTGTGAGATCTGCAGCGAGAGCTTTGAGGACAAAGACTCGCTGATGACGCACACGACTATGCACAACTTCATGCAGTATCAACAATGCAACGCCTGCGGTAGCACCTTCAACGATGTGTACAGGTACAACTTATTTTCACTGGGAAATTGTCTCGTTAATTTTCACAGTGACTTCGTTAACTCACAATTTTTTAAAACACTTGTGAGCATATTTTGGATGTACTTTATATATTCAATGCCATGATTTTGAAGTTTAAATACTATTCGAATAGCTTTACCCATGATATAGTCTTTGCTCCTGAACCAGTGTCTCAGGTCATCTACCCGGGTAGTCAATAAATAAAGCCAGTCCTGCTATTCATTTTTCAACATACTCAAGCTAAATTGTCTAAACGGTACAAATTAGAAACCCACGGAAGTTATCCAGAAACATAAATCAAAGTTCCATTCACAACTCTTCCTCGGTGCAAAATTCTCCCCCTAAAGCATTAAAAATGTGACGCAGCTTGAAGGAGCACAATCGCTTGTACCACTACGACCCCGCGGCACTGATGCAAGAGAAGCTCGAGGAAGGGGACCAGCAGTCTTCGGAGCACAAGTGCAACGTTTGTGGCAAAGTTTACAAGTACAAGTCCGTGTTGAAGCAGCACAAAGTGAAGGCCCACGGCGACACCCCCAACTACGAGAGGCGCAGATACCTGTGCGCCCTTTGCGGCAAGGAGCTGAAGACAGCAAAGGGGTTGGAGATCCACAATCGTTCTCACACTGGCGAGAAACCGTACACCTGCGAGGTCTGCGGCAAGTGTTTCGCCTGCGAGACCCTGCTCAGGACTCACAACGTCACTCACACTGGAGAACGAAAATATTCGTGCGACCAGTGCGGCAAAGCCTTCACCCAGAGGTCCACCCTGGTGGTGCACAAACGCTATCACACGGGTGAAAGGCCGTACGTATGTCCCCGTTGCGGAAAGGGCTTCGTAACGAGGACCGTTTTGAACACCCACATGAAATCCTGTCGCTGAGGGTGACGGGACTCTGGATTAGCTGAAAGCAGAGCACATACCTTAGGCGAGAGGACTTCCAGAGGCAGGAAGGGGATGCTTGATGCGGACTGACCTGCAAGGTACTGTGAAAGAGGTACAGTGACAGGTAGGTGTCACTTTGGGGATGAATTCGGTTCACGAAAATGGCGAAGATATTTTTAAATCGTTTTCTGGGGGAATATTAGTACGTCTAGTAATAACCCGTATTTTTACAATTAGGCTACTTGTTACCATATTTTTTATTCAGCGGTTGTTATCTATAAATTACCTATTTATAGGTACTTAGCAAAATACCACGCGCTTCGCTTCGGGTCTAAGAGATATCAAGGACTCCATGACAACACAGTTTACCCTTTTCACTCCCTTAGGAGTTGATTATGGAAAAATCCTGAAATTGATTTTTAGGGATTTGTGTGGGTATCCTTTGTATGCAAAACCCGAGTTGATATCAAATCGAGCCTAAGATTATCTTGAGCGGAAGTGTAACTCATTCTATTAAAGATATTAAATCGAGAAATAAATTTAGACAGTTACGAAACGGGTATAAAATGGACTTTTATATAAATATTTTGTAACGTTTTTATGAATTGAATTCATCTCTCAAAGTCGTACGTATACTTTACAGTACGTTTACACTGTGCCGTATAAAAGTTTTAGTCCTTGAGGTACTTTTGCAAAATCATTTGTGGAATCAGGGAACCCCTCGTGGATATATTTGCAGTCTACCCGAGGTGGATTGACCACTGATGCGTCGATATCGACCGCTTCAAAAATGGCAGCTTTTGTTGTAATTTCTATTAAGAGAAGGTCGAGCTGTTTCCTTAAATATAATTTATGTTCTCTCGCGTGACACAGAAAGAGCAACATTGGGAGTGATATGTGTGATAAGAAAGGCACTATTTGAAGATGACTTAAATGTTGTAACTCCTCCGACACGATATCGGTGTGGTACCATTTTTCCACGAATTTTTACGTAACATCGGTTTCGTTCAAAACCAAGCATTTTTGTAAGAAAAATGGCATAAAGTATAAATTATTAAATTACAATTGATCTCTTTGGTGTTCACGCCAAACTGATCTTCAAGTATTTTTTTAACATTATGTAAAAAAATTATCCCGTTTATCGATTTCGAAATAGCTGTATTTAATAGTAAATCAAGTCGCGGACAAATTAATATTATACGTTATATATACTGAACTTTAATTCTTAATCACTTGGCTCTCTATGCATTTATTTATATCTGTCAAAGAAAAATAATAAGTGGTCTGTATAAGGGGCAAATGGAATTCGCTTGCAAATGAGGACATTTACCTTGACACAATTTTTTAATAACGAACGTATCTTTATTACATTCACGTGCTTATAAGTGGGACGTTATCAACTGCATCGTCGTGGCGGAGGGAGCTCGTCTTTCTTATTATTTTTTATCAAAACGTTCTCGTTTCTGGAACAGTAGGTTTTAAGCTTGCGGGGCGCTACAGTTGCTGCAACTTCTGCGATTATAAAGCCGTCCTTGATACTAGTATTCGCATACAACAAACCGTTGTAAATTTATTTACGCGCAGAAGTGTGCCGCTGGTACTACGTGAATCCTACACGTCAATAGTATTTCTAGTATTCTACCAGATGCAATTTTAATGGTGATCTTAGAGAAATATACACTTCTTCTTCGACAGGCTGGCGTATAAAAAAATTTCAATGGATATTAAAGATATCCGTGTAAACGTGGAGATTTATTATCGATTAATTAGATAGATGTTTTATACACAATATTTATAGCGTAATGTGATAAATCGAGCACTAGCTTACAATTAGATTTATACTTTTTTATACGCGATTTTTTATACCTTTTTATATATAAAATGTTTACAACTAAAGAATCTTCGAAGACTATCACAGCGCGATCAACAAGAATCATTTTTACTATATCCTGTCATTGAAAATGCAGGGATAGCACGCATCGAGATTAGTTTCTAGATTACTCAATCTAGCTGGCTATTTTTATAAATCGTTTCTGCGGAGATTCTTTTTTATAACAACGTATTTATTAATAGGAACAGACTATCGCTGTTCCGTCGTGACTGTGAACGATTTCTCATCGAATAAAAAACAAGATAATTCCTCGATATTGTGAATTTATTACATACTATTACTTAATACTGTTTCTATCTTGCCATTATAGAGATATTTACCTTGCATCCTCGGTTCATAAACCCCTCATATACGAAAAATAAGACTTCTTCGAGTTGAGGAAAATACACTTTATATCACATAAAAATCATTAACAAATTATAAATATTCGAAAGTGTAAAAAAAAATGTGTACAATAGAAAGGAAAAACAGTGGTGCCAAGATGTAGAGGATATCGCTTTATCTTTTTTCGTCGTAATGTCGAAGAGGGGTGAGGGAGGCAGATGCCGGTGGACAGCCAGGAGCGTCGTCAACATTTTAATAGAACAGCAAGACTGAGGCGGGGTCCTCGATACGGAAGTCTACTCCTTGCTGCATCATCTTGTGATCGTAATGGTAATTAATGTCGTTCAATAGGGCCCGATTCCGGGCGTTAACGTTGCGAGGCTTCACGTGGATCGTGCGAAAACCTGTTGCAAATGTCACAGTTCAAATTGATTCTGTCGAAGACGGAGCATGTGTTTCGTGGCTTACGAGTCTTGCTTTCGGCCTGCAGTTGACAGATGTCACGCAAAGTGTCGAGGCTCCTTATTATGCCATCGTACTGTAATCTCGTTAAGTGTTTGCAACGTACGAGCATAGAGACGAGCAAATCGTCCAGTAATTCACGATTGTTTCGAAGTTGTAGCATCACTTCCGCTGTAACGGCGAATGGTACATTTATTTTAAAGTGGTGGGCGATAGTCTAAAGTTTAAACACTACTCAGAAATTATAATTACATTTGATTTAACAGTGGTGGAAATTTAACGCGTCTTCTCAGAAATTCTGTCTTAGTTTAATTCAATTAGATCTGTTCGCCCTTTGTATTTAAAATTTCTCTCAGACATTTTTAATTTCATCTTATAAACATTTTATTGCGAATCTCTGAGTACTTTTGTGAATCCGTACTTGCGATATAAAACAAAAATAAAAAATATATGTTACCACAAAGTCACGTGGCGTTATAGAGGGTTAATTAAATTATGTAAAATGAAGTAGTTAAAGGAAAGCGTGAGGGTAGCATTGGGTTGAGTCGTAAGTCACTTCCACCGCAGGTAGCGAATATTTATTTCTTTCGCGATATCCCCAATGGCATGCTACGGTTAACGACCCTTGCTTGCCATTACTATGTAGACGTAGAACGTTACATTTTCGAGTCGACAGTCGGAGGGTGAACATCGTGTTAAGTGAGTGCGGCTTTAGCCGACGAAACAGAATGCCTACAAGCGCGGTCTCGTGATTCATAGGAAGGAATTGTGTTACCGCAGTGATTTAGCGCGTGAAGTGCATACGATAGTGATTTGCATTAAATCAAACAGTGCAGGAATTTGATTGCATAATTTTATTATGGAAATATGACGATGGTACACGCTGACTTCGATGTGTGACACTTTGTAAAACATTAGTGAATCAACACTTAGGTAAAACATTAGGGAATCACGTCGTAGACTTAGGGAAAAAGGATATCAATTGATTGTGTGGTATTATGGGAAAAACCCCACGGCCTTGGAACCAAGGAATACATCAAATTGGCAGAAGAAAATTTTAAAACTTGTTTCGCGTTATTTTCCATACTATTTGCATATCGCGTTCTCTTATCTTTTCCACGTGTATTGAATGGGAATGGTTTCAGTAGCGAAAACCCGTATGCTTTTCGTATAAAAGTTGCACAAAAACATTTACACGAAAGTAGTGATAATTATTGAACGATGAATATATGTTATATTAATATCTACTGTGACACATTGCATATCAAAGTAATTAAAAAAAAAACAAGTCATTCATGACTCAACCTAATGGAATATGAAACTTTTTAAGTTCTACCACGGGAGTTAACGCCTTATAAAGCATAGCGTGCGAAGCTTATTAAGGAAAATTTCGAGATAAGTGAGATGAATTACATAGCCAAGAATTAACAATACCTAACGTGTTGGTGTAATGGGTAATAAGCAGCCCGACGGTGCTCCTGAAGTTGCGAGATCTGCTCTGGTCCCACACATGGCCACTGAACATTTGAAACCTCGCCAATGGCATACTGGGCAACAGTAAGTAGCACATGTCTTCGTAATGGGAGATGTTAACTGAAAATCAAACTTAAAAGGCTAAATGGTGTGCAGAATCGTACTCGATCTCAGCGTATAGGGTAATTCGTGTATCTACCAATGTAGATGTCCCCAAAATCTAAGAGTGTAAGTCTATTACTTTCTGTGGACCAGAAAGATAGAATACAATGTTTTCTCCAAGCGTCAGACTTTTGTGACAACTCCCTTATAAATTTACAATCGTTGATCTTTAATTAATATTTAACACATAATCGTATTTAATCCAGGGAGATTGTGAAATCGTTATTGAAAAGTCGTTACTTTTTAAATTAGAAAGATTCTGAAATCACCTCAAAATGTTCTTAACAATTTCAATTTTTCCAAATACACTCAAATTTCATAGATAATCAAATCATCTCGTACAGAAAAACAAACGGTCTACGATCACAATCCTAGAGGACTTAGTGATTTTGTGACTCAGTGAAAAGAGTGACGTAAAAGTAATCATCTACTTTCAGTCTCTTTCAGTTTATATTATCTTTCATTAAATCTAACTCTTTAGTTTTTGAATTCCTGGACAAATTACACAATCGATAATTTTATAATATAACGTTGTATATGTTTCAATTCTTCCTGTCGCTTCAGAGATGCTGCGTGTGACGGAATATAAATGATCGCTTTTATGTTAGTCTGTATTATATTGTACCTATAGTGTAGGAGACCGTGAGCTCAGGACAAACCAGGACTAAATTGTGCCAGGCAGTGTCCGCGATCGTGTGCTGCCTGGAATCAGAATCTCGTACAGATATGTGCAAAGTTCTTAGCACCTTCGGAGCCGCGTTCGTCAATGCGTTAAGGGTCTGGTCCGATAAAGACGGATAATCGAGTCTAAGGATGGTTAACACGCGAAAACGACCCAGTAAACGTAGATATCTGAAAATTTATTTCACAATACGTCAAACTTTAATGGCTCTAATACATGGATATGTGCTTTCATTTCCTCCAATGCATAATTTCAAGTATTGGTAGTCGTTTCAAACACTACTTTATTTTTCTTCAAATATGATGAATTCTAAAATCTAAGAAATACGTGCTTTCTCATTTATGTTTCATTTTTATTTATATAGATATGAAATTTAAGAGCCCCTCAAAGACATATTTATTTACTTTCGCATACAGAGGGTGGCCTAATTACTGTACTCAAAATATTTTCGCCAATTTTTGGGATCGTTTTAAAATGGATTTAAATCGATTAAAAAAAATTCTTAAATTGGCAACTAAAGGTTCTGAAAGGAATCTTTCTTAGCTTTCCAAAACACTCATGAAAAATTATCTACGATCATGAGTTTGCAAGTTATGGGTGGTTAGAATGAAAAGTACCTTTTTTACTTTGATCGCAAGTAACTCGGTCAATAAAAATCATACAACAAAACCAAGAAAACGAAATTAAAGAGATGTGTTTACTCTATAAAAGCTCTTCGGTGAATTTACCACAAAAAAAAATTCTTTTGGCCGATGCATGCGCTCAAACTCGGCAAAAATTTCTGAAACTTCGTTCTCTGCGCTTAATCTTGATAAAACAGTATCATAATGGATGAAAAATTGAGTTCTTGATTCAAAAACTAGAAACTTCAAGTATTAAAATGCGTTTTTTAAATATTTTTTGCGACCATTTTACGCAGAGATACATCGTTTATACTTACAAAATCTCAAACCTTTTTGTTTGATTATAATAATTTGGCCACCCACTGTATATTGCTTTAACAAAATGACTATTCCTTTCAAATACTGTCCTTCTTTTTCACGTGATTCGTGAAATCAATAATAATTTCTTCGCTTTACGATCTTCATTCGCGAGCTGCTTTAAGTTTGTGGAGGTGAAACTTATCATTTTTTAGGGGTTCTTGCATCCCTTAAATTTGAATTTAAACGTAAATAAGGGAACAAGTATTTCTTAGAGTTTAGTGTTTCACAAAAGACTTGAAGAACAGAGTCGGTTCTTGCAGCCTCGAGTGGCACCCCTTCTAAGTGGAGTTATTGATATGACAGGCTGCTTGCTGCATTCTCTCGCCATTAGTTTACCAATAGAAATTTCTCGGAATACGCGAGCCTTCGCCGTGGTAGCTTGCGTATTCCGCCTCTGTGGAATTAATGGAAATTATTTCTCGTACCTCGGATTACTGTGAGGGGCTTGCCATTCCCGGAATGCACCGCGAAGATCTAAATAAGCCAAGTGCTCGCTGCAACCCCTGGAAGCGCTCGCTAAAAGCCGCAACACGTCGCTCACACCAAGATTCGCGTTCAGCAGACTCAACGTTTCTAAGTTGCGCTGACAGCTATGCAAACGTATCAGTTGTACACACTGATTAGAAAGTGAAAGCATTGAAGTTACATAGCACTTGAAACAGATCGCTCGAATAATCTCTTATACTTAGAGACAAGACGACATGCTTCGAGTGAAAGTGGAGAAAAATAAATTATTTGTTTGAATAAAAAGTCTAATATACTTTAATTAATATTCCACATTGCTTCCCAAGAAGATTTTACTGATTTCTAATACAAGGAGTTTTAAGATCCCCGTATCAAAGAAGGTATTGGAAATAGTCGCTAATAAATTCAGTGCACTTGTATTTGGGTAAATCTTGGAAAATTTTATGGTAAATTTTAGGAAGGACATCTTCCAGCAGCACAAATTAATTCAGTAAATTAAGTGTTAATACATCGAATATCACCGAAATCGAAAGATTTTGATAACAAGATTGTAGCCTTCTAATTGAAAATCACCTCCGTGCAATTTCAACTTTTCCAAAGATTGTGAAGCATTTCTTTCTCTTATCTCTGATGACGAGAGAGATATTTGAATGGCCTGTTTCGAGTGCATTATTTTTTATAGATTGTCTATTCTATATCTTGTCTAGGCCTGCCTCGTGTTTGTTTTAATTATGCGAAGTATTATTGCACGAAGCCCAATTAATATTCTAATATAATCCGCACGTGACTGCATTATGTGCCAGGCACAGTGTTCGCCGAGACATCTTTATGAATACTTAAGGTGCTTCAATTACCCCAAAAAATTTGCAAGGGCATAGAGCATTTTGCCTCTGTTCCCCCATTTGCAACTGAAGATCCAGTCGGTGAGTATTAATCTCTTCAATTGCGCATTCTTGGCTCGTACAACCGTAAGAAAATCGGCGCCTGCCTCGGCTTGAATATTCCGAGCGATCCGTGCCTCTCTCGGCAAAATGTACGGCCGTGACCAGGCGAGCTCCAGGCTGCGCATATGCTGTCCATATTTTGCCTAGACGAACGACCACTACGTGTTTAAACGCGGTTTGCAAACCTACAAACTAATATCAGTGTGAGGTGTATAGATAAAAGAAAAGTCACGATACAATTTCCCGAGCAGCTGTGAAGTGTGTGACATGTTTAAAGAATTTTATCTGAAATCAAGGAAACGCCAAATGCGCACTAAATTAATTTCAAACGGGCAACGGGCAATTTTTCTATTTAAATAACTAGAACTACTTTTCAAATAATCAATTATCAATTCTGCATCTATCTCGGTTAGACTCGAAGTCTTTGCTCGTTCCAAGTGAAAAGAACTGTTCGCTGTTCAGACCAAAAGCTAGCCTTCAAGAGTTCTGTGCACGTCGTTTATCTTAGTACCGCGGTACATCTCGTAATCGACCAACAAAGAGACAGTTAAGATTTTTTTTTTGTTGTGAATGTTGCGTACGGCTAGTTCACCGGCCAGAGGGAAGTCACCGCGCAGATCACGGTCGATGAGGACTGTTACGGAACGCCAAAGAACTGGCGAGGATAGTGCACGGTTCCATGACTGACAAACTTGTGCAACGTTGGCACGGTCCCCACGACCGAGGTGACTAAATATCTGCGTCAGTATCAGCTCCGGCAGCTGATCCCACATCTCCCAGTGTCAGCTTGGCCCGTCTTCATCTCTACGTGGACGAGGCAGCTGTCGCAACCTCGGTCAGGTTCTCTTGTCGGGCTCCTCGATATCGACTCCGATCGTCATTGAAAATACGCGAAACAATCGCGAGAAACTCACGGCCGATCAAACGCGTGAATTGCCTTCAATTTACGCGGAACTCGATTATCCACTTTCGACTATAAGGGCCTATTCAGATCAGACGCTGTCGCAGCTCGCCAGCTGGTATTTCGGGCATCGTCACGCATTTTCTAAATTCTCTAAAGTCAGCAGAGTCTCTTCGCTGCGTTTCTATAATTGCAATTATTGGCAGCTGTTTAGGCCGCTGCGAGAATTCTTGTAGGTTCCGCATTACAATACTAAAACTGTGAGAAATTGTTTATTAATCAGACTTATGGCTCAACGTCTTGTAATAGTAACTTGCCTCGTTAGAACGGAAAAGTACCGAATAATTGGGCGACGTATATATATCGTTCGTAGCGCCAGAAATAGAACAAACTTCTGAATTTTTCGAGCGCGATATTTACGCAGTTAATAACATATGACGCGCCAGGTCCCGTGTATTTTAATTGTCAGTAAAGAGATACCGAGTTTATGTAACGATCTTAAGAATAAGTTCGAGGGATCATCGAAATTCATTATTGAATTAAATAGTCGCCCCGGCATAAATAAGCTTTCCCGCTTTATTGGTTCAACGTTGCGGCAAATTTAGTGCGGCGGCTCTTCCGCAGATGGCGCGGCGGGAGACGCGAGAAGTCCCACGCGCTGCACATACATATAGTCGGTGCACGGAGTGCATTCGGTGCACGTGCACTCTCGGCTACGTGGGATTGAGAGTAAGACACTATTTTACAATCGCCGGCGCAGTGTCAAGGACTAAACTGACCACGGATCAGTCACTGCCGTCGCCGTGCAGCGATATCGTATACCCCCTTAGAAAACAAATACTCCCCGCCGGAGGCACGGTTACGTAATCGTTTGATCTTGGTCTTTGACCCTGAATCTAACCTGTTCACGTGCCGCTTTAGCGCGTAAAACACGAGATCGCGGTGTAACGTGAATAGCTTTACTACGTTTACGGAACGGGATACTTGTATCGTTGCCAATTCCCTCGGTGATATTACATGCATCGATGAACAGGCGCTCGTTGACGCTGCCAAAAACGAAAGAATGACGGAAGAGGAGGATAAGGTGTTGGACAAGGAACAGTGGAAGCTCGAGGCGCTGTACGTAATCACCGACGTGAAGCAACATGTGACGGACATAATTGTATCGGAAAAATTGCAAAGTAGCAACCAGTTTATCTACTTGAACCTAACCACGCTGGAGGGCCTGAAGTTTTGCGTGGAATTGTCGTCTGCTGGATTTTCTGTCGTCGGTAATCAACACGACGACGCGTCCGCCACGGGGAACCAGCATTTCGAAACACCTTACAGCTTGCTAGACTTCGTCAGTCCCCAATACAGAAATTCCTTCGGCAATTCGCTCCTCGCGAAGCTCAAGAAGCTGAGCGACGAACAGTGAACGAATTCGATCGATATATCTCGAACTACCGCTGCGAAAATCTCATCGCAGCAAACATAAAGGCTAACAAGCATTTTCGCTTAGCCGCCCGCATTAATTCTCTCTCGAAAGCGAGCATTTGAAATGTGAAATGCGACATGATTCTGGTTAAACGCGCTCGTTCTCTTTGCAGTACTCGAGCATAGCCGACGATGCCCGAGTGCGCAATAATTTGCTACAGGCAGGTTCGTGTTCGATGCATAGTAGCAAGTGTCCCAAAGTTTCTACGTATTCCGACGTAAACACTGCCAAGTGTCATAACCAGGCAGAAAATTCAAATCAGCTAGTATCGTTCCGAATTTTTCCGCCGCATTCGAAATGTTTTACTCGCATTTGCTTTAACGCGCACGATTTAAAACAGCATTTCAAGTCTCTGCGTTTGAAACGCCACCCGCTATTGCGCGCGATAGATACGGTACTGCGGCACCGACGAATCGGGCGCCCCTAGGGAATGTCCCTAGGAATCGAAAGATCAGTCAGTGCAAGTGGTAATATCGGTTGTTTATCCCCTCCTCTGCGTTCGTTGCTCTATGCCCCGTTTGGCGTATTCCGCTGTCCGAGTTGTGTGAAGTGACGAGAAGCGGTCTCGCCGAATGCGTTGCACCGTGTGCGGGTTCTCGTGGTCTTTCTGAATGAGTTTATCGTCGATCGAGTGCCGGAGAAGGACACAGTGTAGCGAGTTCGTTGATATTGCAGTGGCTAGTGCGACGATGTCGAACGGTGAGCGATGACACGCCCGTGAAAAACGATAACGACGGAGCGATCCTTTGATTGACCAGAAAACGCAGTACGCGGAGAGGAACCTCTTTGCGCATTATTCGTGCAACGTTACAACCAGCGAAACATGCTTCAGCCACGAGCTACGTGCGTTTGGCGGTAAAAAACGGTGAGTGAGAAATATCCCCTGCGCATCGACTTGTCAGCGGGACGTTGACAGATCGTTTGTTTTTGTCCGACGCTCGTACCCTATTTCTCCAATATCAGCGCGAAAGGGGTGGGACAATCGCTTCCTATATCTCCGTCGGGCCTACGCGATCGCAATTGTTATCGTGCGTGCGGAAACCGAGTCGCGATAGTAACGTAACATCACGGCTTGCTAAATATCGTCAATCCTCGCCTGATACGCAACACGCGTATTTCAAATTTCCCCGTAGTTGCTATACTTTTTCCGCGAACATCGTGGTTTACCGATAACACGCTTTCAAACACAATTTTACGAGGATTTCTTGTATCAATAAATCCAGTGACATCGTTGTTGCCTTAACAAATATACATAGTTTGCATTGAAATCGCGGCATAGCGGGATTTATGTCATTCTTTTCAAAACCATCGCGTTTGATATTTTCTTCAATGTTTTATATTCGTTGATCATTTTATTTGTCGCATTTTAGTATTTCATTGGATTTTCAGGAGTATAATCATGCGTTCGTAATATAACTTTTAAAACGGGTTAAAAAATGTAATTTATCTTAAAAAGGAAAACAATAGATTAACGTCAGTTTTGCGCATTTGCCGGTACGCTATGCTTCAACATTTTTATTTTGAAATGAATTTCATTGTATCGTTTATATCTTGCGTTTATGTTTATTAAAGTATATTATAGTTGCTGTTTGTTTTTATTATTCTTTTATTCGTCTTTTCGTTTCATTGTGCTCTGTATTACGCACGCTTTTCCGCGTAATATGTTCGTCACGGTTCAGAAGCAATGCCGATGGTCTAATTATGATAATCAGAATGATTCATCATTTTAAAGGATCGGGTTAAAGGTGATGGAATGTGAATGGAGTATCTCTAATTTTTTTCTCATGCCCTCTTCTAATAGGAAAATAACTTTCATTCCTAAATCATTCATTTATTACTTTCACTAAAAACCAAAGTGAATCTGGTTTGTGTTAATTTCCACTCCAATTTTGTAATGCAACAATTGTATCATTTAAATGTTAAGTATAATTGTGTTGTTTGTTATGCAGTATCTATTATATAATTAGAGTAAAAAAGGATCTATAATAATTATTTTACAGTCATACCAATGAATTTATAATATATTTTCGAGTAAATAAATCTAATTGCTGTATTGCTCAATCCAATAGACACTATTCTCATATAGGTACATTATTTTTGAACAAGTAGCCTAATCCATACTTAAACAAGGTTTAGATTAGATAATGTCGCCCTCAGAAGAAATTGTAGCTTATAGTAGATGCATTGCAGACAGGCAGAATAAAATTATTCCTATAATGTATTACTCCAGCCACTTAAATCTTTTTATTGCTCCAAAATCGTGATAGATACAATTGGCAAATGGATCAGAAATTCTATATGGTTTTACATCGAATCAGTTTATAAATTAATTTAACAGTAAATATTTCGTAGAATAACATGTAGAATTACATTTGAGTTTGGTTTTGTTAATACTTGATTAAATATAGCTTTGCAGATTATGATAAAACTTGATAAATTAGTAACATGGCGCAATGTTTTAAAAAGAGCTGTGCTTATACATGTCCACTCTGAAGCATCTCTCAGTAGGAATGCTGTAATCTTATTTATTTTCTTCACGTCTCATAGTTCTTAATAGACATTAGCAGACTTACAAGTTCTAAACAGTTTGTAATACATTTGCTTGGGAATGATAACATCGGTAACATTTATAATAGCCACGTTCAGTAATCAAAGAGTACATTTAGAAACGTATGTGTGTGCGAAACGGATATGTGTTTGGTGTTTAAATTAATTCATAATGTATGGACACTAGCTGAGTAGTGAGTTGACAAACTTTTTCAGAAAAAAGGAATGGCTAGTTTGATGGTAACCACATCAAGTAAGAATAGCTCACGCAGTACATCACCCAACAGAGGAAATACATTGACCTCGCCGCAGCAATTATCGACTACTTCGGATCATACATCAAAAGCACGTAATGCTTCACTGTAAGATCTGATTCCTTTTAGATACGTCCTTTCGATGTACACGAGAATAAGAATTGTTATTTCTTTTATAGTATTTTACATGAAACTGAAAGATTAAGAAGCTTGCTCTTCGATATTTATATAGTAATTCGTTTCTTAGAAATATGAAAACTAAATTTCTAAAAAAAAGACATAAATGAAAAGTAAATGAAAGGGGGCAAGTACAAAATTAAGTTTTGACTTCGCAGTTCCCAAACAGGGGAGGGTAGTACAGGCAGTGGAAGTAGTGGTGGTGGAGGCAGTATCAGCATGAAAAGTAGTAGGCAAAAGTCACCAGGGACTGTGATTCGAGTAGGAGATGCTATGGATGAACCAAATACAAATCTAATCACTGCCGAACCAGATGAGTTTGTGCCAAATATTCACCCACCAACTGACGACGAAGGAGTACGTAATCCACTTATTGCAAAACTGCATCAGTTTTTAATAGTTTCGAAGCTCATTGATACATTGATTGCATTTATTTTATCAAGTTTTTGTTATTCTTAAATACACTTAATGCCCTCAGGTGATTCTATATAAATTTAGTACTGCTCTATTAATAAAGCTACTTGTATAATTTACATATTAAAATAACTCTTCCAATAGTACAACTTTAGTATTCATGGGTTTCTCTTTAAAACTTTCTATAATGGAACAAAATTATTAAAAAAGTTTTATAACAATATAGAAAATCCTAGTATTACTCTTCCGAATACCTACCGCAACAGTAAACATAATTGTGTATCCTTATATAAAGTTGCTTATGCAATGTTACGTTGTTGTGCGTCCAGTGACAATTACACTGTATTACAAGGTCATCAACCACAACTGTATAATCAGGGTTATAGGTTAAGAAATGAAGTAGTTATTTGCATAGTATCGTAACTGACTTTAAATCTAGAGATCTGAATCCCGAAGATTTCAGAGTGTAATCATAAACTGCGTGTTATTCAGTATCGTTCACGAGGATATGTGCTTCGTTAGTTGCGACTTATCTACCATTAATCGATAATGCTTTTGCTATATATAAACTAGGTGTATATATCTTAACGTTAAAAGGCTAAATTTACTTACAGGAACAATATCATGCAACACAATCGTTCCTATCAAATGGCTCCTCCGAACTAATAACCGACGACGTCGACGCCAGTTCTGCTCGTGTTTGTCAAGCTATCGAGAACATCCAGAATAAAATTGTTAGAACACGAGAACTTATAAGAATAGAACAGACCACACGTGATGGTAAATTTCGGCAGTTGTCAGTTAATTAGCGTAATGATTGTATTGATTGGAGTACGCAGATAATTCTGAACGTAGTGTTTAAATTTTGTTTAGTTCAAAAATGTGTGGAAATAAAATTATTTAACAATGTATTTCCTTTCAGAAAATGTTAACGAGTATTTAAAGTTAGCTGCGAATGCAGATAAACAGCAGCTTACTCGAATCAAGGCGGTGTTTGAGAAAAAGAATCAAAAATCAGCGCACAGTATCTCTCAACTCCAAAAGAAACTGGACACTTATATGAAAAAGTTGAAAAATTATGAACTAAATGGGGCACCTACGAGTCATAGGCAGCCGAGGGAAGTGCTTCGAGACATGGGGCAAGGACTTAAGTGAGTATATTCTGCCTTTCTTCAGTTCTATGTACAGTTTCCTAATTGTGTTAGTACAGTAGTAAAAAGAGGACACATTCATAAGAGCACATGTGTATTTGATCTGCTAATATGGCTAATACACTCACGTAATTATCAGTACATGTAGGTATTTCACTATTCATATTCAGTACCATTGTACGTATCTTTTTGATTATTAAATTTTGAACCAAATAATTTTAAATTCTCATACCACACATTTACATTAAATTTAATTTGCATTTTATGGCGTAAAAAGTTGCTGCCTTTAAATGTTTATATTACTATTATTATAGATGTTAATATTTGAAAAGTGGAATTGTGATATTATAGATTTAAACGTATATTAAATGTTGGCACACAAGTGTTGTTAGATATATCGTTTATAATACACTCCATTTTTTCAACAATATTCGTTTTATTTGTTCTACATGTAGAAGTAAACTAGGAAAATAATGGAGTAAATACTTTAATGTGATTTTCAGTGATTTTCAGTTAAAATTGTAAATTGTTAGTTCTCTTCTCCTTTAATCCATTTTTTATTTTGCTACGTATATCACCATCTAATTTAAGACTCACTTCCAGAAACGTGGGTGGCAATATTAGGGATGGAATCACTGGTTTTTCAGGGTGAGTGTTGATGTGAAAATAGATTTCGAAATAAACTTTTAGACTCGTCCTCCACGTTAACTTCTGCATAATTGTGAACCTGCTTTTGAAAATCATCTTTTTAGCAACTAAAACACTCACAGTATCTGTTAAAATTGTGATTAAATATTTCATATGTAATACTGAAATGAATAAACAGTGTAGAAAGTTTTATGTACCTTATATTGTCTAGTATTAATATTATGTATTTAAATATATAACTTGTAGTATCAAAGTATATTTATAATTATAAGCAACCGAAAGTCTACCATGTAAGTTGATCAATCTTTTAAAAACATGTTTTCTTTGAACTATAATACTGACGCTATCAATTATCTCCGTTTCCTTTGTATGTTTCAGAAGCGTAATGTCGAAGCCAAGGGAATTCGCGCACTTAATAAAAAACAAATTCGGCAGTGCTGATAATATAAATACCTTATCACGTGAGTAACTTTTATTACAATCTGCCCTCTAATTAATTAACACGACACTGTTGTGTACTCTAAAATCTTTAATTGTGTTATTTAACTTACATATAAAGTATACTATAAGAAGTGTCAATAAAAAACAATGCACTACCGGCACACGTCGCTTCATGCTGATAAACTCTAGTCTTACAAGCATTAGTATGCACGTTCTCTTATTTTACGACATATGTATGTAACTACACTATGAAAAACGTTTTAATATTATTTAATTAATTGTGTCTATGAGTAAAAAGCGCATTGCACATTTGAAATAGAACGAAAGATGAATTAATCGTTTAAAAGATATTGTAGTAATAGCTCAGATCTATTTTTATGTACTGTAATATTGAAAGATAAGTATTTGTTTTTCCGCTATCGTGGCAGTTGACAGTAGTAAGTAATATTTTGGCTCAAGTTTTCTTCTACATTCTTCTCTATTCTTTCATATCTCATCACATATTTCTTCCCTTATGTACTTAAACATTGTGTTTTTAATACACGTTCATGTATCTTAATTTTCATGTAAACTTTGATCCTCAAATCTTATTTCACATAATGAAAAAATGAATTCTGCTCGCATAAACAATCAATTAGTAGACCGTTTCCATATCAAAACGTTGCCTTTACACTTCACGAGCTTTGTGTTATTTACTAATTTTGCTACGTACTTTTTAGCGGCTTCCGTAAGTCGATATCTGCTTTCTTTTATATTAGTTATCCAATACATTTTCGGTAAATACAGTTAAATTTGACAAAGAACGCGATGATTTTCATAAACGGGAACTCGAAGGAGAACTACATATGTACTGCAACAAATTGATTTTGCATACACAAGTAAACATTCCTAGATAGTAAATAACGTTTACAATAATTGTGCTAATTGAACGAATTATTTAAACACGATAGGATGACAAAACTAGTTCAATACAAAGAACTAAATTACACGAATTATGTAGTTGTTAACAATGGCGAATAACTTGGTATTGGATAACAGTCTAACTTGCGGCGTCTGTGTCTCTGCAGATGGCTCGACTTTTTATGTAAACGATACACCGCGTGCAGGTAATGGAGATAACGCTAGTGTTGAAGATGAAAAGGCACATCATGGATCGGCCACGCTTCCCGGCGGATGTAGTCTGGGTTCAACTCACAGTGCCGCGGCAATGAAATTTCCATCTGAAGAAGGTTCAGAGTGTTCTAGTGTTACGAGTGAAAGTGGACCTGGTAGTAGAGGACAGGCGCACACATGTCACAGTAATAATACTGCACTTAGTCTGAAATCTATTTTCACGGAGCTGCAAGAACACAGAGAAAATATGGATAGGATGAGAGAGAAATTAGACGGCGTAAAGGTTCGTCCCTTATAACGTTTTGATTCCGAAAGAAACGAGAAACTGGCGTCTCTCATTTTCGATTAACTCATACTTGATCTCATTATCAAATGATTTTAGACCTTACAGCAGGAGGTGACATTTCTTTCCCATGCTTTGCAAGAGGAACGTTTCAGGTGCGAACGTCTGGAAGAACAAATTAACGATTTAACGGAACTGCATCAAAACGAAGTAGAGAATTTGAAGCAGACCATAACAGATATGGAAGAGAAAGTGCAATACCAAAGTGAAGATCGTTTAAGAGACATACACGAAATGTTAGAGAGTTGCCAAACGAAAATTTGTAGAATGGAACACCAACAGCAACAGCACCAACAGTATGTCACTTTGGAGGGTTTAGATAATAGCAATGCAAGGGCATTGGTGGTGAAACTCATAAATGTAGTATTAACAGTGTTACAAGTTATTCTACTTCTTGTTGCAATGGGTGTTGGTATAATGATGCCTTTCCTTAGGACCAGGTATAGTTACTACTTATCGTAAACTATCTTTCTCTTTTCAGTTAGACCAGGGATTGTTGAGCTAAAACGCGCGATACTAATTAAGTGCTGTATTCGAATAGGAAATAATACCGCTCCCCCCATTCTAATAATAAAACTTACGAAATTTACAATAATTTATATATAATTGCGTAACGTAATTATCCACTTTAAATTTATAAGAAATATATAATGCCGAGGATTAGCCGAGGATAATTACGTATACGGTGTACACATATCGACGCGTTATATCATTTTTTTACATGCATTTCATATTTACATACATCATCGAACATAATTCTTCACCACGTACATTGCCATCCGAATTTAGTTTCGCGCACTCATTCGTTTATTTTGTTTCCACATCTCTGTTGCAGCTGTACTAAGCCTCATTGTTTCATGTGCAGGGTGCGCATATTAACGACTACGTTTGTTGTATTGGGCATAGTGTTCGTGCTCAGACAATGGCCTGAGGTTCACGACGTTGGTAGTCACCTCATGCGCCATCTCAAACAGACGCTCGCCGTTAAGTAGCATCGTAAGTAAATTACCATAATATCAGTATCTATACAAAGTAAGGGCAGAATATTTTATAAGAAATGTAAAAAGCATGACATATAATTGACGATCTTTTTAACGACACGACTTTAATTGGAATTCTAATCGATCTACTCTTTGATCTCTATTTGGAGCACAGCAAATACATGAGATTTATTTTAGGGTGGTATACTTAAATTTTCTATACCCTGTGATGAAGAAAAATTGTACATTGTACACAATGATCAACATTTTGGATCCGTTTATCTGTGCTGTAGTTTTGGAGCAATAATAGTAGGTATACGCGCAAATGACTTTATTTATATTTCAAAAGCCGATCACGTTCATCATTATTGTATTAAATCGGATGGGTGGCGAAGTCTATTTGATACTGTTAACAAAATTACAATACGCAAAACATATTTTGCTGTGCAAAAATGTTTCACTTAGGAAAAAAGAGATTTTCTAGAGATGATAAACGTGAAAGTGTCTTTTGTCCCTCATGCAATTGTTATAAATCCTATTCCAATATTCTTAATTTTATCTGAGCACTTCCGTTAAAAACATAAGAGACACGCATTTGATACGATTATTTGCACGCAATTGATATAAACGTGAACATAATCCGTAACGAAATAACTGCTATGGAATATAAAAATGAAGGCAGTAATTATAACGCTGTACACTGATATTGCTTGATTACATACGGCACATTGTTAGAAAAATTTACTCCGATAGAGTGATGTTAAGTGATGATTACGTGCACTTTTACATGAGTCATTGAGTAACACGAAATTAGAAGAAATTCTCGACAAAGAGAAAGTGCTGATTAAAATGGTAGAAGAGAAAATGTTTAATAATCATCGGTGTCTGTCGGTGGTCCAATCACCTTTTCCAGAATTAAAAGTTAACGCGTTTGGTATTCTAACGGAAGCGTGTAATTCACAGGATTCTGAACCAACCAAACGTTTGCAAATAAAATCGTCCAATTGTTAAACAATAATATAAATTAAGGAAGCAGAAGAACATTTCAATCATTGTAGATATTTCTCACTTCGGAGTGTATAAAATAGCATGATGTATTCTTTAGCGATGATAAAGTGGGATAACTCGGTGAATCGTAGAAATTACAATATTTCTAATTATCTTTATCTCTAATTCCCAAACTAACTACTCTACATTCGTGAGAACTTAAAAAGTAAAACTGGATACAAACAAGTGGTGTACGTAAGATTCGATATCAAAAGAGGACCAACATTGCTCTCTTCCTCTTATTCTATAACGCTAATTTACTTCCTGTACGATGTAAAGGGGGTAATTGTTTCCGAATAAACGATATTCAGACATTGCGCTTTTTAGTCTCATGAGTGCTTTAAACCACCACAGACACAAGTATGCGTACATATTATAACGAATATAAAGAAATGAACCATGACAGATATTGAAATGAGAGAAAGACTGATGGACTACATCGCTGTTACAATTGTGAATAAGTTAATATTCGTGGCAATATTACGTTGCTAATCATTGGAAAATGTTGAAACAGTAGAAAAAGATGAAAAAAAAATAGAATGGCAATTGTAAAATTGTACAATGAAATATGATGATTCTTAAATTAACAATAGGTGCTCAAATCTGAGGGTGTGAAAATATCTCGGTCCACGTAACTTTTTGATCGCATTAAACATTTCCCCAGTTTCCGCCTTTGTAGCTTTATCGCAAGCAGTGTCAGCAAATGTGAAGATTTTATAACCTGATATTATTCCACAAATGAATGATACATGACGAGCGAAGGGAAAAAAAGAAATAATTTTTCGGTATGATCGTTGGTTCCTTTTTTATCGTTTAATGTAAAATCCTCCTTATGTATTACGAACAACTAATTTGTAATTTATATTAATTTTCGCGGATTAGTTTTTCCGTTATTTGTATATGTTGGATTATGTAATGTTATACTTTCGTTGACCTACGAAAAGCATGAGAAATCGTTTTAAAACAATTAACAAAAACTGTAAATAAAATAAAGTTTATATGGTGACCTATTCCATTTCTTGTGCCTGTTATTCATGAATACAACATCAAATTTCCTAATTTCTTATTTCACGGTATAGTCTTCTAAAATAGTATTAATTTGCCACTTTTACTCCCCATAAGTATTTTATGATTACTTCCTTTCGTATGTACAATTAATGTTTATAGGAAACAGTAATTTTTATATTTTTATCGCCTTTTGTTACGAATACATAACTAACAGCAGCGCTGCCAAGAAATGTGAAACACCTGAAAACCGGTATAAAATCTCATAAATTCGAATTTTATATCAGTTTAGCAAGGATTGTAGGAAAAGCCGGAAATTTGATCGTGTATTTATAATTTTACCAGGCAGATTTATATTCTCTCGGATTGCTTATATAGTTTCTATTTTCTCTAATCGATTCCCTTCTGGATTGTATAATAGAAACTCGTTGAATTACATGTAGTAGCAAGTTCGAGAAACCTTTCTTTCGAATAATCCTCTTGCGTTCCTAAGTAGCCGTTGTTACGTCTATGAATTTCAACACATCGCTGTGACTACGCTAAGTTTGTATGTAAACATAGAGATTAAAAATCAGTTTTGGGATCAATATACTCATGAACAAATATTTTAAAAGGCTTTTACGTCTTTAAACTCTTCTCGAGCGTGGCTTTCGCAAGAGAGAAAGATATCAGTAACAATAGTGATCGAGAGATGTCTGAAAATAGACACAGTCTCGCTGATGATATATTGATTCTATTAAGATAATAATGTTTCTAATCTTACGTTGTTTAAATCGACTTTTGAATAAAATGTATGTTTGCTTATTATCGTGTAAGTGATAACTAGACAAAATATATAGGGTGCTCCGTGACACTATGTACGTTGACGTTCTTCTTGGACCGATTGTTATTCATTAGTAATCGCTAACATTTGCCCCTGCCACGAACAATACAATTCTGTTTACGTGTATAAACTAAGAATGAAAGACGATAAAGTGCACAAGCACTTCCGATTACCTGTTTGTAGTTTCCTAAAAACAGATAAATGACACCCTATATGTATTGTGTAGCTTTAAATAGATCGTGGTGCTTTGTAAGATAAATACGTAACCCAATATTAGAAAATTTGTTAACACCGTCGACCACCGATTTAGCGAGGGCCCCTATCTGCACACGTACAAGAACGTTTGTATAATAAAGCCTGGGTGCATCGGAAGAGAGAAGCAATGTAAAAAAGGAATAGAAAAAGAAGAAGTCACAAATATTTATATCGAGAAGAGATTAACACACATGTCAAACAACGATGGACGTATTTTGTATCGTACACTATTACATTTTTCTATGAGTTTCTTTTCATCGCGGCTGTTTACAATTTTATATGTATTTTATATTTGTGAAGCTTCGGGACACGACGTATGCTTGAAAAATAATTTGCGACATGTTAAAGTGATCCTGGAATTCAAGCGGTCGTTACTCAATGTCCTTGTAATTTTAGGGGCCCCTAGTTTATAGCATAGAGGGAATAAAAAGTAACGAATTAAAATATATCGTCATCGATGCCTTGCATAGGTAGTTAATGTCAAATTATAGATTAAACATTTGTTGTCAATTGTAGAACGATGTAGGCGATACGAGCAGCGATTATAATGGAAATTGTTATCGTGCTAGGACACACATACCACGTGCATACATACATATTATGCATACACACCAGTGTGCGTATGTAATAGCTGCATAACAGGTCAGTGTAATAACGTAGTCAAAGGCGAAAATAAGTTTATGGTCCATTTTAAGAAGGAAAATATTAACATACGCGCGTTAACGCCTGTACTGTTATCGCTGCTAAAGGATAATGTGAAGCCAAGCATCAGTTTAGCAGCATCTTGTCATTAAAATATTATTTAATACCGTTTCGAAATAAAAAGAATTTTTAATAAAATTGGCCATTCTTTCGCCACTTCGGCGTCTCCTCGTTGTCAACTAAATTAATTCAATTTTTTCGTGCGAACTATTATTTAACATTTCGAATTTCTTCTGCTAAAAAGGCCGACAAATAAGAAGTAAAATGCGCATAGGGGTATAAATTTTAAAAATAACACCGAGGGTGATTGTAAAGTTTTTATATTTTTTATCGAGAGACTTTATCAATAATAATATTACAATCATCACATTTACAAATAATGTAATCGCTTTGTTTCATTATTATTATAATATATCACAATTTCTACTTTGTGTAGTGCTGAAAGCTGTTTTATTTGAAAGAGAATCGCTGAGACGCCACGGAAATATACACTGTATTAAAGGTGATCATACGTAGTTTTACTTTTGTAAAGTTTACAAAAATTACATCGTTAACGAGATATAACCACCATTCTATAGCATTTCCTTGCAATACAAGTAGCTATCAGCCTTTGACTTGTTAAACAATATTTTTAGTGTTTCACTAGTATTAATAAGAAAATATTTTACTTTCCTTGTGATAATCACACGCTGTATCGTAGATAATAGAAGCTACGTCCTCTAACTTTTCAGTATCATCTAGTATTCGGAACAATTTTCAATGCACACAGAATTTTCGTATTTCATGCTAGCAATAAAAGAAATATTTCATTTTATTCAACATATGCGAATATGTTTCTAAATAAATAAGCTTCGTCTTGCTTCGCGAACAATAAATGTTGCATTTTTTAGAAATGCATTAGAAGATAATTAAGAGAAGTGATTAGTATGAGCCAGAAACCATTTCCCATGATGTAACGTTGTAGAGTGAAAACCGGTAAACGCGCGTATCACTTTGATAACTTATTTCAAAGTTCACTTCGTATATCCTGTGGCTCAATTACCAGCAACTATTCGTCTTTTAAAATATTATACAATACAGTTCGTACATACAAAAGGCAGATAGTTTAAAAGTGTCAGCAATATTTCAGTAAAATATTCATACTGATATAAAAGAAAGATAATGTAAATAATTATTCGATTTCACTCTCTTCCTATATGTACGGGTGACTCTAGAAAACCTATCTCCACCCCTCGCCAAGAATTCTCGAAAATATATTTTTTGTGTACAGCTTTAACGTGTATGCTACAGTAAAGGAATACATCGTGGTGACTAATGCCGCTTCTTATAAAATGCAGACTCAATATTGTTTTACCATGCGTCGTCTGTATTACCTGAAATTTCGTTAATTCTTTAATCGTGCGTTTCAATCCGCGGTAATCTGGATCCCTTCCTGGGAATCCCGAAGTACAATTTCCGCTGGTAAAATATTCTTTATCTCATTCTGACGAGGAACTGTTTCTTCTTTCTCCTTTTTTACAGTCGCCGGGCCATGATGTTTCTTTTTGTGGCACATCATGGTCGATCTAGATACGAATGTCTTACCGCACGCGTCGCATTCGTACGGTCGTTCTCCGGTGTGTAGTCTCTTATGAATGGCCATGGGAGTGAACTGCGTGAACGTTTTACCGCAAACGTCACACCTGTACGGTCGTTCTCCGGTATGCAGTCTTCTGTGACATCTCAAGGCGGCCCTTCTGGCGAATACTTTGCCGCACATATCGCATTTAAAGCTCTTCTCCCCAGTGTGCATCGTCGAGTGAATCTTCAGATCGACCCGTGTCAAAAATCCTTTGCCACAAACTTCGCACAGGTATGGTTTCTCGCCAGTGTGGATGCGCAAGTGCGTGTTAAGGTAACTCTTGCTCACAAACATTTTGTTGCACACCACGCACGGATACTGCCGATTGTCCATGCCCGAATGTATCTTCTGATGGCTCTTGCAGAGCCCTTTAGTTATAAAACCTCTGCCACAAATGTCGCAGGCATACGGTTTAACGCCGAGATGCCTGTTCTGATGATCTAACAGAGATTGCTTCGTTTTGAAATGCTGCCCACAGGTATTACACGGAAACGGCTTCAAGTCCGAGTGTACTCTTTGGTGAAGAACAAGGTAGCTTTTAGATTGGAAGCCTTTACCGCACGTGGAACAATTGTAATCAAATTGCCCTGTATGCGTGGCTGCGTGCTGCGCAAGCCCTATTTTACTACGAAACGCTTTTTCACAAGTGACGCATTGAAAAGGCTTTTCGCCCGTATGCTTTCGCATGTGTTCCTGTAGCTTATAATTTGTCCTATATTGTTTCTCGCAGTGGGTGCAAACTTTCGGTGTCCACTTCTGCCTTACTGTCGTTTGCTTCTTCTGCTCTTCCACATTTGTGTTATTTTGCGTGGTCGTTAATCCCGGCTCAGCGATCTCTTTTTCCTTGTGCATTGTTTTATTCTTATGTACATCGCATCTTTCTTTATGTACATTTAACGCGTCTATACTTGTATAATATAAGCCACAAGAGCAAGAACAGAAGTACTGTTCGAAATGTGCTATCATGTTATTTGATCCTAACACTGCTTCGTTACAGAACGGACACACATACCAATGTGATCCTGTCTCATCAATCGTGGGGTTACTTAATGTCGATTCTAACAGAGCATGTTTCGCTCTTTTTGTATATTCGATTAATATTTCGGTATTCGCAGTCGTTACTTGACTCGTCGATGCTAAACTATTTGTTTCAGGAGTCGTATGCCTGGGACTTTCATTCTCAATAACACGTGCTTCTTCCATGTCACTGCCAGTCTCTGATTGACCTGGTTGAAAACTCTCGTGCAATACCTGTACATTGAAATCATTCGTTACAAACATTCATATTACTCAAAAGATATTTTATATCAAGATTAGTGTTAAATCTCATTTTAATCTAACAACGTACGTTATTTTCAAGTACGTTCGCAGGATCCTCCGTAGTTAATCTTTCTTGCAATCTACGATATTCTGGTTTCATTGGTATCGATTCATACTTTACATTATTAGTATAATGTACAATTTGCCCTTGATTTTCATCATCGGGGCTTATCGAAGTTACATAATTTATTCCTAATTGACTCAAATGATCGCTCACTGTTAGATTTCCAACTACAGTCACATCGCCTTCCAAATGCACTGCTATTTGATGATTGGAAACCTACAATATGAAAATACAGAAAACTTACTCCGCATCTATTGAAGATTCTTACAATAAACGAAGTACAATTCATCTTGAGTATATTCGAGTCAGATAGAGAGTTATCGGTTGGTTTACTTCTTGCATATGTTCGTCCACCATTCTAACGGTATCGCCGTCCAAGCAGTCGATACCTGTAACCTCGATACCGGTATCCTGTTGGCCTATTTCTTCCTGCGTGACAACCTGTTCGCCGCCCGCCAAGTCCATTTCGTCCATGACTTGCATGCCGTGCATCGTGGCTTCCCTTGTCTCTTGAGAGGCTACGTGGTTTTGTACGTCTTCGATAGTGTTTTGCATTCTATTAATACTACTTTGAATTTTATTCATTTCATTCACTTCCTCCAAATCGTGCTTCGACATATGCACGACCTCGTCTTTAGCAATTTCTTTCAGCATTTCCATAAACATCCCCTCGGTGTGTAAACATTTTTCACGAAAGTCAAACAACTGGTCCAGTTTATAAGCACACTCCTCGCACACTACTTTCGGTAGCTGATCGGTCATAGATACCTGAAAATAATTGCTTAACTAATGGCACGGGCAGTTTTTGAGAGAAAGAGTGTATGAACTGGCATTGCGATGTTCGGTGTTCCTTTAAACTGTACGTAGCTGAAGCTAACGTACACCGTGATCCTCAAGATCGTGAAACCTTGCACCAATTTTCTTCCTCTATTTATAGTTAAATTAGAAAGAGGGGGCGAAGACGGAGCACCGAAGATCGCAGTGAAATCGGACCTCTATCTTTACGTTTGATTTTACCTGCACTGGCAAGCACGCGGCTATTTTCTTGTCAATGTTGCGCATCTGATCGCCGGCTTCGAAGATCGGTAATCCCATTAGAATGCCCGTTTTCGTCGCACATAGACGACATAAATAATCAAACTCCTCGACGACGGCCATATCAACGAGACAGTGAAGATCGTCTTGTCAGGCTAAACGAACGATCCAAGAGCCGATCGGGACGCGTTCGCTTTATGAAACCCAGCCGGAAAGGTTTTCAGCGTGATTCAACGAACTTGTGGCACGCATTACGACATTCCTCGATATGGCCGCCGTAGAATTTCGGTGTTGAATTTTTCTACTTTATAGGATATGCATAATCCGGAGATATTTCTCAAGTGAGTCTGTGTTCACACCATCGGAGAGACACGGAGGGACTCTTGTAATCAGTCGAGGTGCCCGTAGCGGGGGGAACAGCTTGCGCTGTTCTCTTTTCATCTAAAAAGAATCTGCTGTTTCATAGATGGCGCGCTAAGCACCTTCTTTTCGTCGATTAACGATATATCGAAGATCGAGAAATGTTTACAAGTACTACGTCTCAAACAATGTATGTACTTTTAAATATTCAAAATAGTTCATTCGATCGACGATCTTACGCAATGAAAGCCAAGAAAATGAAACGTTTGACAGCAGTTAAGATTGTCTTAACTGCATTACAGATTTTCACGTGGATCAATTTGTCAATCTAGTATTTCTAATGTTCTTTACTAACCGAAATGTAATTTAATCATTTTTAGTAGATGCTCACGACAGATATTACTTATAATTAGATTAAAAATAGACTAGGTCTACGTCGGTAAAGAGTAAGCTACGACCACTTATAACAATTTACTGGAATTTTAGCAAAACATTGAATTAGCGGGACAAAACTTTGTGATGTTATAGAGGACTATTTTTTTAGCAAAATTCTCCAATAACATTTTCTCGTACAACGTCGTATAACGAGATTACAAGCGTTATAAAATTATATTATAATAATAACATCCGGAAATTTCGAAGGTCTGTAACTTTGTAGTAAAAGGTTCTCTATAAAAGTGTAACAAACGAAACTTCTTTAAAAAATATTTCCCCGTATCATCACGGGGTTTAGTCGCATTATTCGATGTTTTGGAATAATTATCATAAGTTGTGACATAGAGGGCGGTGTTCTTTTATTTTTTATATTATATTTACCATTCTTGTGAAGCGATAAATGGAGTGTTCAATCCATTATTAACACTATCATCGACGCTACTTTTAAATTAATTTTATACAATTGTTTTCGATGTAGAAAATATTTTTTATGACGTACTTGAAATACTTTTCATGCGATAATAGGTTAATTGTACATAGTTTAAAATACGATTTTACGTATTTATAAATAATCGGTTTTTCATAAATAGATCAAAATGTACTGGGTTGTATCAAAATATTGTTACACGATCTTTAAGAAAAATGGCGACGAAGAAACGGGAGAATCAACAAAAACGGAAAATAGTGGAAGACGATAGTGATTCAGACGATGAAATCGAAAGTGAGTTCTTAAAATTGCTTTTTTCAGGGCGTCAGTTGTTATTCAACTTAAATGTTCGGTGTAAACTTAAACACTCGTTGTTTACATACTTGTATTTTGAGGTTAGGTGCTTTTTCGTACGTCCTCAGTATTATTCTGAAATTTTCCATCGTTTTATATAGTATTACATGTTACATTGCTATCAGTGAAGTCTCTCATGAATTATATAAACCTGTTCTTTTACCGGTGTGAACTTTACATTCGGCTAAAAGTTCCTAACCTAAAATTATGTTATGATATTATGTATTGAATTTATTCAATTGCAGAACATTTTAAGGGTTCCAGAAGAGGTTTGGAACCACCACGTTTGTGTCCGTACTTGGACACGATAAATCGTCAATTTTTAGACTTCGATTTCGAAAAATTATGCTCCGTATCGCTGTCAAGAATTAACGTGTACGCGTGTCTTGTGTGTGGAAAATACTTCCAAGGACGAGGCACTAATACTCATGCGTACACGCACAGTGTGGCGGAAAGTCATCACGTTTTTCTTAATCTTCATACTCTAAAGTTTTATTGTTTACCTGACAATTATGAAATCATTGGTAAGCGACTATTGCAATTTTGTTTCGCATTAGAATATTCTATTATCTAATACTACACAAATATTGTTCAGATTCATCACTGGATGACATTAAGTATGTTTTAAATCCAACTTTTGACAAGGCACAAATTGCTCAATTGGATAAAAGCGATAAATTATCGAGAGCCATCGATGGTTCGTTTTATTCTCCGGGTATTGTGGGGATGAACAATATAAAGGCAAATGATTACTGTAATGTTATTTTACAAGTGAGTTCTTGCTAGATATATACAGTTCCGTTAACACAGCAGAAACTTAAGAGTCTGACTTTTTTTAGGCACTATCTCATGTCACGCCTTTAAGGGATTTCTTTTTAAGAGAATCCAATTATTTCTATGTAAAAAGGCCACCCGGAGATTCTTCTTATCTTTTAGTACAGCGATTTGGAGAGTTAATGAGGAAACTGTGGAATCCACGTAACTTTAAAGCACATGTTAGTCCACATGAAATGTTACAAGCTGTTGTCTTATGGAGTAAAAAAAGATTCCAATTTACTGAGCAGGGTATATAATATAGTATATTGAGGCAGCAATTGTTCTTAATGCAACAGGTTTTATACAGCGAAATAAAATTTGTAGGTGATCCAATTGACTTCCTATCGTGGTTTCTCAATGCTCTTCACTTAGCGTTAAACGGTACAAAGAAACGTGATTCTAGTATAGTGTACAAAACATTCTTGGGTCATATGCGCATATACACAAGAAAGATACCACCGCTCGAATTAGACGAAACTCAGAGAAGCGAGTTGCTCCATACCGTGGAATATGGCGAAACCATAACCGAAAGTCCATTCTTGTATTTAACTTGCGATCTACCTCCGCCACCTCTATTTAAGGACCAATTTACAGAAAATATAATTCCTCAAGTAAGTATTCGATATTACGCACTGGAAGTATAACACATCGTATATAATTTTATCATTCTTGCAGGTCAATCTGTATACATTGCTAAACAAATTCAACGCCGTGACTGAAAAGGAATACAAAACCTATAAGGAAAATTTTATGAAGCGATTTGAAATTACTGAACTCCCTCCTTACCTTATACTTTACATAAAAGTAAGTACAAAGTTTCGTAAATTTTATAATTCAGTATGATATAATTCTGTATGATATAATTTCTTTTCAGAGATTTACAAAAAATACATTTTTTGTAGAAAAAAATCCCACTATAGTTAATTTCCCAGTTAAGTATGTAATATTTTTTGATCCCGTATTTTATACTGTAAGAGTAAAAGTAGCCAGTAATTTGCACACGTGCGTTGTTATCAGGAACGTAGATTTCGGCGATATTTTAACACCAGAAGTGAAGCAAAGGCATCCTTATACGACGTACGACTTAGTCGCAAATATTGTTCACGATGGTGAACCTGGTCAAGGAACTTACCGGGTTCACATTTTACATAGAGCAACCGGCCAGTGGTACGAATTACAAGATTTACACGTAACCCAAATTCTGCCCCAGATGATAACATTAACGGAGGCCTACATACAAGTATGTATAGCTTGCACGCAAATGTTTATGTAGACTAATATTCACGGAGAAATATTACTATTTTCCTTCTTTCCAGATCTACGAGTTAAAGAAAGATATACTGTCGGAAAATGGTGAGAATAAAAACAAAAAGACAATATGATAAATGTAATTTTATAAATAAAGTATTACAATTTTTCACTTTTTCTTTATTTTTTTATTACCCGCTGTAATAATATTAACGCTACAGGATAATTTATTTAACTAATCTATATACGACATTTAGTAAATTAACGAGGAAATAATATACCTATTCGTAGTCTTACAATTTCCAACATTTTTTGAAAAACAGATTGAAATTTTTTTACTCCGTCTTAAGGTACATACAGTAAGTTTATTGAAAAAATAATCGTAAAGTATCGAAAGTAACGAGAAATCCGAAATCGTAAACGTTAATCCTTTTATTACGACTGACCCTGCGAGACGCCGATTGAACCGAAAGATGCCGAAGTTTGCCGAGAAGATCGGAAGTGTAAACTGGAAGTAGAAGTGGGAAGGGCGGTGGGGGTACGGGTGCGCGGTGGGAGGTCGGAGTGTCGCGCCGAAGCCGAAGCGAGTCGGAGTAGAGTCACAGCCGGCCACGCGATAGGATTACGAGCGAGCGCTCTCTTCCGTACGCTTCGCGGTTTTCCAGCTTTTTTACCGCCGTGCCTTTTGTTTTCGGAGTGTACGCCAGGGCGACGCGTTCGCGTATTGTTCGCTGACGCGCTAGTGATACTCTGACGTTCCGCTACGACGTGGTTTATCGCCGCGAGTGTTTTCCCTCTGTGTGCACGTTGTGTTGTCTGTCCAGTGTGTTCTCAGCACGTGGATTACCGCCGGTGGGAGCGACGCTTACACGAACCGTGAGTACTCCTTTCATTTTCAACGAAATTTATCCACCTTTCGGAGAATGTTTGTCGGGTATTGTCGCACGTGTAACTGTGGTCCACGAGCCGCACGAGCCTATGAAAGTCCGTGAGAGAGATCACGGGCAGCAGGAGCACGTGTAGGAATTTTCGGAAATCGTGGCCGCTGGCTGGCGGTAACGGTTCTGTGTCGTGTAAACGGCACCTGACGGAGAATCCCTATCTCCTTTAAAGCGTTCCCGCGTAAGTTGGAGTATGGAAGTCGGAGCCACAGCGTTGTTCGAAGTGGCAATATTTGAAATACTATTTTGATTAGTAAATTCCTGAGTAAATGCGAATAGGATAAAGTATTGAAAGTATTTGAAATATTTCAAAGCTTTCATAACGGTGAAGAGAAAGTAGAAGAAATATAAGTAATATATTAGCGACTGCAGACGCACTGCCCGAATTTCTTTTTACGGTTCATTGAGCAGTTCTTATATGTATTTATTTCGACTTCTAGAGGACATAACTTGAAAACAGTTCTGCGTTTCGTCGGACAAGGTGTCTTTGAGGTTCGTTGCCTCGAAGGGCAATAAATTAGGGCTACAGTTCAGGTCCATTGACACTTCAATGTGAAACACAAAACAGATTTCTGAAGTTTCAAGTTTGGTTTATAGTATACCTTATTTCTAGAATCCCCCGTCTAGGATTTCGAAAATATAGACCAAAGCAAATTATTTGGAGTTCATTATTTCAACGTTCATCCGAGTCTATTTATTTTGCATTCACTTTGGCGTTTATTATTTAATACAGCATTTGAAAATTAAAAATCCCTTTGTTGCAAATATCATAGCAATCCATGTAAAGTAACATTGTCAAATCCTACAATTTCATAAAATGGCATTTTCTGCCAATCGCGAAAGCTCAGAATCGGGAAGAAACAACTCGTTTGCTATTTCCTACTCGAGTATTGCTCACTATCAAAGTGTCGTGTTCGATTCGCGTTCGACTACCAAGGCTTCGCCGATTTAGTAGGCAGAAAAGACACGGGGTCCACGCAACGTCTCGCGATTCTAATGTTCGCGTAGACCGGTTATTCTCGTACACGAGGCGCACGGTAATTCGGATTTGTGTCGGCGTCTTGCCAATAACGACGTGCACCTTCCAGCAACCGTCCCGAATACCTGTTTCACGCGAACCTCGAAAAAACTGATTGCGTGGCCTCCGTGTCGGAGGGACGGGCGGCAGCGTTCCTCGGTTAAAAAGAAAAGGGCAGACAGAAGGGGGAGGACGTACATTGACTCTCGAGGAAGCCGCGAGTTTCGAATTCCTAGCATCTCGGCTGGCGAACTCGCGTCGCATCGCGTAAACCAGTTTCCGCGTGCGGAAAGATCCTTCGATGACAGATCGAAGCTGCGTCATCGGTTCCGCGCACTTCGATCCGCCATTTTTCCAACAACTTACCGTTCAACACGTAAGTATCACGAATCAATTTTTATAATTTATCGAATAAACCGCGCAAAGCGATAACGTGGGAAATGTGAGTCTCGTCGGCATTTCTGACCCTCTTTTTGTCTGCCGTAAATTAGATAGATTACGCGTTCGTTTGCGATACAGTAAAGATAGGAGGAAAGCACGATTTCTTCGGACAGATAAAGGGATTAACGCGAGTAAGAAAGAAACATGGCAGCTATTGAGTTTATATATTAGGTCGTTCCTTAGGATTTTGCATTTCGAAAGGTCACGTCTCACAGGGAATCAAATAAAAGACGCAAAGGGACAAGATTATTTGTTGATGTAGTTACTCTTCCGTTTTACAGGTTCTCGTATCTTCAGTCGCTTCTGAATGCTCGCTGTACAAAATGCGACGATTTTTGAGTTAATATATTCTTCAATATTTTCTTGAATATCTTTTTTCTGTAAATATTAAATTTCCCATTAAAAGTTTCCATTTACAACGGTTAACTGCAGACGTTAAGTTCTCCTGAATTTCGTTTTCGTCCTTATCTTGGGCAAGAGTATTTTTTACGATTTGTTAAAGATTTGTCCATCATCTAGATTCTGATATTTAACTAGATGTCAATAGCACTTGTGCACAATTCTTCATAATTCTCAGCTTCTCTCTCCGCTACTTTAATTTCGCCATCAAATTGAAAAATGCGTTCGTCTATTGAATAAAAGTTTCACTTCAAACAAGTATCGTGGCACGGGATGTGCTAATTGCCGTATTCGTGGCTGAAGGCAACCGCCCAGCTCTTTTTCTCGTGTAAAGCAACATACTCGTAAACCGAAGGGTTGGAATTCTGAAGTCGCGGAGGATGTTAGCGAGCTGTTCATGGAATGTTTCGAACGTGGGTGGTGTATTAAGCAGAAATGCAGCGTATGACGTACTATTTCGTTTCAAGATCCTTCGCCGGCCGTCACGTCCTGCTATACCTAATGCCTCAATGTCCTCGAGCCTTCTAGAATTTCGTATAAAATAGCAAGGAGACTCGCTTGCCTCCCTCTCTTCCTTCCTATTGCATTTTAGCTCGCGACTTCCCGCCGGTGGACATAAACGTGTCAAGGATGGAGATCATGGTTGTATTCATCTGCGAGAGACATCCTTGAGGCACTTAAATATCGATTGAGGATAGAGGAGTGTATCGTCAAACGCTTCCTGCCGGTGAGATTTAACGTGTGCAAGAGCACAACACGCCTACCTCATTGTTTCTGTGTTTACACGGTGTTTTGTTGGGTTCATTTATACTTTGTTTCATTAATACTTTTGTTCGCGGTTTGGGGTATTTATATTTTCCACGTGCGTAGCCCGAGGTACCCTTTCGTAACGTGACCACCCTGAATACCTCTTGTACGCTTTATTTTTTTCCATTTCGGAATTGTACAATTTCCGATAGCTCCCGTGACAATGGACTATCCGTTCCCATGTTCGCCACTTTGCTTCCTTTGTTGGAATTGTATTACAAATTGTGCAGCTATTTCTGCGCAGTATTTTATGTACTCGAGAATTTCTCCCCAGTTAAATTTAATCTTCAAGAATAAATGGAAACTATTTTCATTTTAAACACTGGCTGGAGGAAAGATAACATAATTTTTCGCTGGCAAACACTCGGCAAAAGAATCAATATGCACTGGAGATAGAGTAAAATGTTATTTTAAATCTTTTCTTCTTATTTGTCTCGATATCGAGTTTCCCCAGTTTCCCTGGCAACATCAGTCTCGCGTCTTTCGGAACACCTGCGCCTTTTTCTTAAGGTAAGGAAGGCAAGTCGACAATCGAAACTGATGAGCAAGAAAGTCTCCTTAGTCCTCTCGTTTAGTCGCACCGATGCCACCGTAATTAAGTACAAGGAAGAAAGTCCGCGTGGATAAAAAACGAGGTTTCTTCTTACCATTCTTCGATGAATCTCCACCACGCGAAGGCATTTTATTGTTTCCCTCGCGCGGGAAGTCGCTCGCACGAGAAATGAATCCGCATTGGAGAAAGTCGCGTGTTCTGTCGCCGATCGTGGCGTCTTTCTTAACCCTTTCACGGTGGAATAAAACCACGAGGAACGACCTGGGAAATATGTGCTTCTTTGTGCGTTTTAAATTACTTTAGTCTGAGGTACGAAATTGGAAGAACATGTTTCTTAAGCCTCTCTTATTTTTTCGAAATTAACTAGCAACTGGAGTGCTTGTAAATAGAAATTTTAATTGTGGAGCTGGTGAGCTAGTGGTAGTAACTTTCAGAAAAATTATAATCTTGCTTTAAAGTAATTGCTGAGTCTTGTTCTAATTCCATACACCTGTAATTAAATCAAGGAGATTTATTATTTTACTGCTTCGACATATGGAAAAATTACTTTACACAGTTTGTTGAACGAATTACGAAACGCAATACTAGTGTTTTATTATTTGGCTACACCCTCCGCAAAAGAAACACTGCACTGTTTCAAACTGACTTAGAAAGACGGCATACTCCTCGCGAGGAAAGTTGAGGGGGCTGGAAAGGAAGGGAAAGTTGTCAGCCCCTGAACTTTATTCACGCAAGCTCTGAAATATGACTGATATTATTATAGTCGATGTCACTCAAATTCACAAGCAACCTAGAATTTTGCTCCAAACTTCATTCAATATTAACAAAGATAAATAAACAGAAACGCATAGAAAGCACGGTGCACAGAAAATATATATTGCTCCATAGCAAACTGAACAATTTTGATGCACCTCCTTGCGCGAGCCTCCTCGAAGGAAACTGTGAAAGGGTTTGAACGTGGTGGCCGAATATAATGTGACACAAAGAGGAGTCGAATCGCGTTCCATACAGGGCAGAGGGAAGACTTGCTTCGCTAGAGAAATAGTCCGTGGAACAGCAGGTGCCCAGCTGTTGCATCGTGCATTGCATCTGCCTATAGGTGAACGATTCAAGCTACGACGATGGTGCAAGACGCGTCGTTGAATCGGGTTACACCGGTCACGTTCACGTGGAAATTATGAGGTTCGCGCCTGATGCTCCCGTGGCTTGGAAGTTTACGGATCTTAGGAGCCTATCCTCCGTATCCCTGAACAGTTAGAAGTCGATGGTCCGATCAGAATTCCACGCGGAGCTCACGTATTATCGCTCGCCTGACCGTGACTTGAACGGTATAAAAAGAGCGTTCGGTTTCGTCGAGGGGACTCGTGGAATAAACATCCAGCAGAATGGTGGTAATTTATATCTGCGAGGGGCATTAATCGTGTGGAGGGAAATGAAGTATTTTTCGAGCGATTGAGGAGTGAAAGTGTGAGGAAAGTGAAGGTTTTGGGAAGTTTGTGGATGGTATTTTTAGCTGGCTTTCATTAATTGGTAATCGTCATTTAATAGAGGCAACTTAGATTGTCTTCTCTATGGAAACTTTATAGGGGAGGTATAGATAATTTCTGCTGCAACATTTCATACGAGGTATACTTGTATAACTCAGGACTGGTATTTAGAATATAAAAAAATAAAGAAAAAATAAGTTTCAGGAAAAAACAAACTGGGTGTCATATTAGGAACCTTTTTTTTATCTGCGAATTTGAATGACTTTCGTTTTTATTTTATTATGAAGAAACCGCATTATTGTTATATAGTACTTTCCAGTAGGTTACTAAAGAATACATATTCTACTTTTAAAACGTGTAACGAATTTTAATAAAAGTGTTATCAGTCAAGAATTATGATGTTTTTAAGAAATGGGTCTCATATTCGGCTACTTTAGCCTCTCTCTATTGGGTTAGTGCATATGAAATTGCGTAAAAGCTTATTTTATTTGTGGTGAGGATACAATGGCAATTGCTAACGCTTGCCCACGACTCGAGGAATGTCACAAAAACTTAAAAACTGGAAATAAATGAAATAGCTGAAAAGCAAAAAATATTTTCATTCAAACTTCCTTTAGTGAAACGGCAATTTCATATGCACCGACTTAATACATACTTGGTAGAGAAAGCATTGGTTTAAAAAACATAGGTGAAGGCAGAAAATATGCGAATATAGGTAAAGTACACTTCGCGGGCCACGGAAATTGTATTATCCTTAAGTAGAAGTTAGATAAACCCAACGATAGGTTTCATACTCTTCGATTCAGGTACAAACAGTTTGCATTCGGTGAAATAATACAGAAATAGTTTTGCCGAATTTGCACTGGGTGGAAAGCATTAACTTTTATACTTATATATCATAGGTACAGAACTATCCGTACAAAGTCATCGAGACGTTCGTTTGAAATTCAGTTTCTATCGTCACTTTGTAGTGGGCCCATAAACGTCCCTAGTAGCACAAAATATTGGTTAAATATCTTTTCCAAATATTAAACAAATATATTTTTAGCCACACTTTTTAATATGAAAAAAATGTTGATTCCAAATATTATATACACATACTGAAAATGTGAAATAAAGGTTTAGAAAATAAAATATTCGGAAAAAAATGTTTTCCTTCTACCATTCAATAAATATTTACTTTATATTTGAAAAAGAATGTTTTTTTTCATAGTATAAAATGAATATTTCCCGAACATTCGGAAAAAGTGTTTTGTTTCAAACAGTAAATAAATATTTACTTTATATTTGAAAAAAGAATATTTCTTTCATAATATAAAATGAATATTTCCAGCATATTTGGAAAATATATTTGCTTTTTAATCTAGAATAAATATTGTATGTATGTTTAAATATCAAAACGAGATTGAAGCTCTTTTTAATATTGGATGTATGTGCATTCAATATTTTGTGCTACTAGGGGTGTACGTTAATTTCTGTCTGAAGAAGAGTTTCATCTGCGTTGCAGCAGCTTCGTGATCAAAGTTGGCTACGTAGTTTGGGAATAGTACCTACACTGCACTCGGAACTTGGAAACGCGTGGATCCGTTTGGGAGGAAAGAATGTCGCTCGTGGCAGATCTGCCCGCTTGGATAATCGAGAATACGTTTCCAGCTCGGATTCGCGCGTTTTAACTTGAAGGAGAGACTGTCGCCCGAATGGACGCGATCCAGAAGCGTCCTCGAACTGGGACAAACATGGGCGACACGTGTCTTTCGCAAATTTTGAAATGTAGGACGATCGTCTAAAAGGAAAGCTTCTTTAACGGGGAGCAGTTGGCGTTAGTTTGCATAAGAGGGAAACCGATAGTTCTGCACTCGCGTAACACCGGCGCCGAACGAGCTAGATATTTTACTCTTCTAATTGGAAGAGGCAGTGCATCCTTTGATGCCTTGACTTCTGAATTACAGAAGAGAAGCAATGGCAGGTTTCAATAATAAATGGGGCTCGTACCGATATAAATATTTCGCGAAAAAATGGTTTCTTATTCTCTAAACAAATATTTGAAATTAGAGTTTATGCTAATAAGTTAAATCTCGTAGAGTTGCTTAATTCTGATGAGGACACAAACAAGGAATCGAGGCACGTGGTTTCTGTTTGTCATCCGTCGTGAATACCAACATCCATTCATTCATAAAGGAGCATACATTATATCGCTTCGAGAGATATACGCGTGTAATTTTCGTTCAATTGAAATTGCATTTTTCTTCGCGTTCGTTAACAGCGGAAGCATATCGCGGCGATTCATTCGGTCCAAACGATTGTCACTGATTACTCTCATTACGACAATGGCGTAATGACCTGTAACAATCTGTTGATGTTCCATTTTCTCTTTACCTTACGACTTTAGGGAAGTTTTCAAGATTAGGTATTCTTCTTTGACTTAGTCATAGGGAATAAAAAAAGTAGTTGCACTCAGAAAAGAGGATTCTCTTGATCCAATCAAGTAAATAAAAGTCTCTGTGCGTCTCTCCTTCATATATTTCTTGACTTAAAATTGGCTTTTGAGATCTTAAAATCTGTATACATATGATTTATGATACACATGATATCAATTATGCATTCAGAACTTTTTCTCTACTGAATATTCTGGACTTCGTATATCACGTGTAGACACATAATTTAGTGTCACCAAGATCCATTCAGCATAGCAGTTACAAAGATCTAAAATTAAAGATGAATAATTGGGAGCCGAGCATTAAGAAATCGACACCAATTTCTCATTGCCAGTCTTTCAAGAAAATAAAGTACATCCTTTCATGCAAGTAAATTAGCAATTCCAAAGCTAGTATCAACAAACTGCTAGGGAATTGCTTTCGATTTCTCCACTTCACTAAACCTCAACAACCACCTGAAGCTCAACAACAAGAGCAATCACCTTTTTCCAAGCAGAAAAGAAAAGCATATTCTTCATCGCCCTACCAGCCGAGAATCAAGCAGAGCGACTAGAGTTGATGCTTACGAATTGAAGCCCTCCAGTTAACGCGAAGGTGCATCAGTCACTGCGGACGAGACAATGAGATAGCACGCACTAGCTGGAAACAAGTTGGCCCTGTCTCCCCGGCATCACGCACACTTTTGGCGCACCTTTCTTCCCTTTTCCTTTCTGCCTTCTCCCGTTCTGTTACGCGATGATTAGAAGCGGAAGGACACCGTCGTGACTCGCGCAGATTGAATACAATGGTCACGGTGTACCCTCATTTACGTAATGCACTAGCAAAAAGAGACAATGCCGTCTGGCGCTTCTCTCGTTTATGATTCGTTGCCCGGGAGACGCGAGAAGAAAAATCACAGGGCTGGTTCGTTGCCCGTGTCGTTACCGCCTTTCGAACGAGTATCCTCGTCGAGTTTTCTGCATTTCGCGAGTCTACGCGACACGTATACCCGCCGTGGAGGGAGGGGGAGAGACGGGCCAAGTGCATCCTCGTCGAGGCGCGTGGGTGCAACGACGCGTCGATGACTCAATTTCTCTGGAGACTGTTTGTTTGTTTCATGGGCCACCGTCTGATGCGTCGCCACGCCCCCACGAGCGGGGGCAGAAATCTCGTCGGCGGAATTGCGGTTAATTGAAAAATTAAACGGATTCGATGAGGCGCGGCTACGTTGCGCCTCATCTCGGGCGTAGCTGCATTCTTTTTTCAGTGGGATGGATGGATCGCTTGTGGTAGGTTCTGCTGGTTTGCTTCTTCTGGGTTTTTATGGCGATGTTGACATCGTCTTTGGTAAATTGTTTTAGCGGCATTTATTTTTATTAGATTGTTTGGAGTTGTGTGGTCTGTGGACGGTTTTGTGTGTTTTGAGGTGGTTTCTGGTTAGATAATTAATTAGGGTAGATCATTTCTAGAAGTTCTAATAGTGGAGTTCATAGAAATGTTACATTCATAATTTCTCACGTGTATTGTTCTTAAATTTGGTGGTCCTGTTGCAGCGATTGTAACCCAGTAACGAAAGCACAAGTACAAATTACAACTGCAATTATTCTCAGTCGAATCTCTTCGGTGTTATTTGATAGAAGAAATATTTTCTGGTTTCTGTCTGCTTTGTGGTTTGAACACGTTGATCTCATTAGCAAGGCGTGTAGTTTCGCTAACATCTGTTGCAATGATTTATGTATATCTTCGTTGAATTTCCTACCTTTTTGCAATCCAATTTGCAACTTTATATCCGTTGTTTCAACTATAGAATTTTATTTTAGTCGCGTTACTCGTGAAACACTTTTTACCTTTGCATCAAAGGATTACCTCAATCTGTAGAAATAATAAAACTAACTTCTATTATATAGGAGAGACTGGGGCTAGTTGATACACGGGCAGGTTGATACAGGAGAATTATTTCGACATCGGATATACAGTGAGCCGCATTAATATTCGGATACAGTGGTACTTGGAAATATTTTATTGTATATCTGTAGTAATTCTGGAAATAAGGGATTCGTTGTTTTTTTATGATTTAGTACACTTAATCTAGTTGCTAAAAACGTAAGATTTTTTTATTTAATTTATACACTTTTTTTGTTAATCAATGATAAACGCAATAATGCCTAATTCTGACGTCGCAAAAATATTCGGACACTCTGCATAGCATAATGCTTTTATTTAAAATATACATATACTTTAACAAAATTACATGAATTTTAATATTTTGTTGCATTGCCCTTTTGTTTAAGTACATGGTTTAAACGTTTGGGCATACTAGAAATAATTTTATTTAAGTATTCTAACGGTATACGTGACCATTCTTCGGTTAATCGTAATTTTAATTCGTCTTTCGACTTTATGGGTGTTGTTCTGATTCGACGATCTAAGTAATCCCATAAATTTTCGATCGGATTTAAGTCTGGTGACTGTGGAGGTGGGTGCAATACCTTTGGACAATTATACAATAAATATTCTTGAACTATACGTGATTTGTGTTTGGGGTCATTATCCTGATAAAATTTAAAACTGTTACGAATGTTCATATTAGTAGCACTTTTATGTAAGTTTTGTTTTAGAATATTTAAATATCTATTTTTATCTACAATTCCATCAATGAAAACTAATTCGCCCATTCCAGCAGCCGAAATACAACCCTAAACCATCACACTTCCTCCACCGTGTTTCAATGTTGGTCTGAGATTTTTAGTGTGAAGCTCTTCATTGGCTTTACGCCATATCAGTTTTCGGCCATCAGACCCAAAAATGTTGAATTTACTCTCATCTGCAAAAATTACTGTTTTCCACCACGTTTCTTCTTTAGAAATGTAGTCTTTGGCGAAGCGTAATCTTTTCTTTCGATTCACATCGTTAATGTATGGCTTCTTTCGGGGAACTCTACCGTTGTATCCATTTTCATTGAGCATTCGACGAACTGTGTCAGAATGAACTTTCTTTCCAGTCTCTTTAAACAATTCTGCCGCCAACTGTGGTGCACTTAATTTAGGATCTTTATTCACTTTTCTAATAATTTTACGTTTGTCACGAATATCGAGTAACTTTGGACGACCTGTTTGAGCAACAGATTCGATCCTATCCTCACGATTATATCTCCGTATAATGTCTGCTACAGTACTCTTACTCAAATTTAGTAATGTACCGATTTCCCGATACGATTTTCCTTTTTCGCGATTATAAATAACGAGTTGGCGTGTATCGAACGACGTATTTTTACCTTTACGTAACATTTTCACGAAAAATACGTGCGGTATGAATGAATGTTCAAATGAAACTAAGTGTACAAGGTAGTGCTTACATCTTGTGTTTACAAACATTGCCACCGTGCAACCTAACTGGCTTAACAGGACGACCAAACTGCAAAGCATACGTGATGTCCGAATATTTTTGCGACGTCAGAATTAGGCATTATTGCGTTTACCATTGATTAACAAAAAGTATATAAATTAAATAAAAAAATCTTACGTTTTTAGCAACTAGATTAAGTGTACTAAATCATAAAAAAACAACGAATCCCTTATTTCCAGAATTACTACAGATATACAACAATATATTTCCAAGTACAACTGTGTCCGAATATTAATACGGCTCACTGTATGTAGCTCCATTTGAGCGAGATATGTGAAGTTTGTTGTTCAATTTTTTACTACGATCTAGCGTACGTCTGTGTACCTTGACGTTAACAATCGTTTTTTAACTGTTTTCGTTTATACAGAGAAAAAGTAAATAGTTTTGATGCAACCAAATTGATCGCCCAAAGAACATTTTTTCATTCCTTTTGTATATATTTTCTCAAGCTTTCGCTTACTATATATTAAAGAGGAAGGACCAAAGCATATTTTGGCATATTTGTTATTAAGTAATTAGTTCAAATAAAAATGAAAAAAATTTCAAACAGAATAACGTGTCAACTAGCCCCGCAGTGGGGTAAATTCATACGCCTTGCCTTCATCCAAATAACATTTTTTCATTCATTTTGTAAGTATTTTCTCAAGTTTTCGCTTACTATATATTAAAGAGGAAGGACCAAAGTATATTTTGGCATATTTGTTATTAAGTAATTAGTTCAAATAAAAATTAAAAAAATTTCAAACAGAATAACGTATCAACTAGCCCCGGTCTCCCCTACTACTCTAAAATTTTGATAGAATCGACAATTCTGGGTCAGTCGTGCGATGAATCGCGTTTTCTCGAAAGCAGAATGTTTTACGTACTCCAAAGTCGAACACTCCGTAAGTGCCAGCTAGTAAAATGGTGGATGATGGATTCACCTCCATAAATGATGCCCGAGATTGTCAGACGTCTGACGCAGCATGTGCATCGATTTCTCTAAGATTGCTTTGCACCTGTATGGTCGATAAATGTCCCGACGTCCACGTGGGGTTACCAAAAAGTGTTTCCACCGAGAGGGACTGTAGATTGCGTTCTTCTTTCGTGACAGAAAATGCTCTGAATGCGAGATTAAGAACGAGAGTCTGAGTGGCAGCGGCGAAGGATAAGCGGGTTGCATACAGTTCCTCCATCGCGAAAATATTGCACGTTATAACTTGCGAAGTTGACAATGTTCACTTTCTTTTTCCTATGGAAATTTCGAGTCTCGAATTCAATTAAACTTTCCACGTTCAAACAGAAGGATGATCGAAAGTGTGCATCAAAGTTTAGTACAGGAAATTTTTTATACTGGAACGGTGGGTTCATAAATATTCTGAGGTAACTGTTGCTCTTTAGCGTTAAGTTGTTGTATATGCAATCGTGGTTGCTTGAAATATGAAGCTATTCAGTGCGTCGAGTGTAAATATTAATCGCTAGTGTAAATATTTAAGAAAATATTATATTCTGATAATATTTAAGAAAATATTATATTCTGATAATATTAATATTCTTTAAAATTTGCACATAGCAATAGACCTTAGTATGTTTGCAATTTTGACGTGGTGAAATGTGAAGGTTGATAGTGAAAAAATTCTGTTATTTTGTTACGAAGAGTAGGTATTCGATTCCAGGAAATTTTGTAAAACGATTTTTAACCCCAGAGGTGAGGTTTGGGAGCAACACCAGGCTTGTTATAAGTCACTACTAGGTGTTATATCTTCTTGTTATGTGCACGGTAAACAGGAGGGAACACGTAAGTATTTTGTGTACGTAGCTTCCCACTGTGAATATAAATCTTTGCTACGACTTTATACGATGTCAGGCGAGCTGGTATCTGCTTCCAGGTATCCAAATTTTCCTGCATAAATATATGGCGTGGTACTCGCATATAAATTGCGTGACAAGTACAGCAAGTATAAAGTTATATGAAAACTTTGTGAGAGAAATCCTCAGATTATATCGATGGCTTAGTGCACCAATATTTTATGTCCACTTTTTGTAAAATTTGAGCTTTTATATGCAAAAGATAGTTCTTGACTGTGTCTTTTTGCGGTATAAAAAATCACATTTATATCTACTTCATAAATTTGTATTTTTGTTCATTGTATGTGGACAACTATAAAAGTGGACATACAATATTTGTGCACTAAGCCATCGATATGGGTGATAAATTTTTGAAAAGTATTCACTTATATGAATGAATCGATTAATCGAACTAATTGGCTTTGCATTTTAATGGCATGGTGAAATAGATTACACTTTCTTTTATATCCACTAATAAGATTGGATAGTAAAAAAGGAAGCTTTATAAAAAGTGGTAGAAATGATTAGAAATGCATTATTTTTTGCTGAAGTTGGTTAAAGTTATGAACAATCCTCTATCAACGACGATAGTCACTTAATTGGATATCGGATAATGAAACTTTGACAATAAAATGGGTTCAACTTGAAAGATATCATATATGCTACTCGAAATAATTAGGGCATCACAAGTACAAAAGCTCCAGCATTAAAAAATCAAGCGAATATATTAGTATGCTAAATACATTCTTTAGGATCGAGCTTGTTCATAGTGCTCTGATTCTTTTGACCAATACCTCTTTCCGTTTATTCACTATTTGTCACATATCCAAAATAGTATTTTCAACTACAAATATGATTCTTCTCCATTGTTGCAGAAAAATTTCTTTGAGCATTTCTTCAGTAGGCGGTGCTAACTAATAAAAAAAGATATAAACAAAATTTGATGTTAAACGATTTTACTAAAAATGCACTAAAAACTAAAAAATAATTATTTTCTTGTACTACAATTTCAATGGTGATGTGTGACTTTAAATAAAATCATACAAACTCTGTGATTATCCTGTAGGATTGTTCACATCAATGGTAAAGAAAAAGGATAATCACAGAGTTAGAATGATTTTATTTAAAGTCACATATCACCATTGAAATTGTAGTACAAGAAAATAATTATTTTCTAGTTTTTAGTGCATTTTTAGTAAAATTCTTTTTATATACTTTTTGATTTTTTAGGTTTTAGTGTTTTTGGATTTTTAATATTTTTTTATATTTTTTCCTAGTTTTTAGTGTCTGTGGATTTTTTATATATTTCTTTCCAGCTTCTAGTGTTTGTGGATTTTTTAATACATTTCTTTTTACATTTTTTTATTTTTTACTTTTATTTTAAAAGCAATTATATTGTCATCCAAACTACACACGCCTGTAAAGTTTCAAGACAAATAAATTAGTGTAAGTGGGTGATAATTGAGTTGCCAGGTTTGAACCGCACACCAAACAAACAAGCACGAAACATACAGAGGATCGAAGTTAAGTAAAATCTATTAATCAAGTTTCATACAAATGTAAATTATAACGGGTAACTCTGAATTTAACATCTCGTAAATAAGTAAAATTGTTGTATTTATGTGAGGGGCGGATACTTTTGCGAGTAACGGCACATATATTTCTCCTTCCTTGCTACTACATATCAAATGTATAGAATGCAGGATGAAATTATTGTAACGAGCCATCGTATTCCACCTGGGAAATGAAAGCGTGTATCCAAAGAAACAGTTGACGGAAAGAAACGAAAGCAGCGGGATCGATTGGCTTGCTGATGGCGTGTGCAACGGCCCTTGAGCCAGCCCTTCGTGAATCCGATATAAAGGCTTCAGGTGCACGCGTGTGCATGTGCACAGCGACAAGGAAGGAAAGGGGCTACGTGTATCGGTGGATCGTCATATGGGTTACCTCGGAGCAAGATCGCGGCTAGAAGGACAGGCTAACGGAAGTAGACTTTTTCTGCAGTCGCGTTTCAGTAACTCCCCGCGGAAAGCTCGGCGGAACTTGAAATATCTCATCGCGCTAATTAGTGTCTAAATAGTTTCTAACCCTTGGGATCACGGTCCTTTGTCCGTGAAGCGAAGATTGCGATCGGGCCCCACTTTCTATCGCCTCGTTCCTCGCTTCCTGCCCGCTTCTTATATAATTATTCGAGCCGTGCATGCAAATTGCTGCATTCACTGGTTCCTGTATCGAATCGTTGCAATTTTTTCGGCTAAATTCTCTTTAGAAGTTAGGTTGCGGTAGGAGTCTGATACCTATGTGAAGGATTGGAAGGTGTGTTTTTTTTTTAGGATTGAGCTAAGTGTGGAGCCTGAAGTCGCGTTCAGTCAGTTTAACTTCAATCGTCATTAATGATGTAGTCACGGTTTAGTCAAGGTTCATTCAGGTGTTCAGTGTTCCTCAAATGGTCTGATGGGCGTCTGTGTTCACGCTTCGTTCACGTTGGCTGTATTAAGTGGTGTTTGAATGCTCCGATGTTGGGCTATGATCGTGTTGTGTACATCGAGCAGTATCAATTTTCATTTTATCTCATTTATTTCAGTTTCATATGTGGGAGTTGCAGATTTTAGAAGAAGTCTGTTAGTTCTATTAATAATTTTGCTTTCGTGAATAAATGTATTTGCATAGTTTGCTATGTTGTAATCCTGATTCCAAATTTTGCTATATCAGGCTCTGTTCTAACCGCAGTAAACCCTGGTAACTGTTTCTTTCTCCGAGCATCGCGAGGCTTACTCTTCAATTTTTCAAGGTGTTGCGCATCATCCTCGTTATGCAAGCCTGCGAGCTATGCGCTACATAAGTCGTTCGAATTTCGCTCAATCTTTAGAATGTTACGCTGTAGCTACCTTTAAATAGAATATGGCTTCTAAAGACGAGCCTGGAAGAATCTCCGTATCAAGTTACAGACGGGAAAATAATAATCAGTCTAATAAATGTTTAGTAGGGAATTAATTAGAATTTGCCTTTTTATTGCAAACTACAGTGACTGCGTGTAATAACATTTAAATCCACCAAATTCTCACATGAAGCATATCTGCGTTACTCGAAAATTGAACACTTCCTTTCACCAAGTTGAACAAAACAATTTTAAAGCAAAATTATTGCTGACAAGCTGTTTCATGGTCTTTCAGAATTATTCAGTAGCTGAAAAAGGAAGGTTTCTTGGACTCATTTTCATACAGCACCTCCTCCCATGGTCTTTTATTTCAAAGTCAACCTGCATAACTCACAAAATGCGATGCAAAAAAAAAGCGTGACTGCATTATTGTGACCCACAGTCCACGTTTTCCGTTAGACGTTATTATCCGCACCACCTGTCTTCGCGTGTGCTCTTCCCCTTCTTCCGTTATCTTTCGCCTTGTATCTAGATATCACGCGTCCCTTTCTCTCTCCTCCGGTGTCTATCAGAACGTCCTTTTCTCTCCTTCTCTTTCCTGCTCCGAGCAGCATTGGCAGCTATGCTTTGCCTCGTTGCCATCTTCCTCCCTCTTCTAGTCTATCGGTTACCATATTCGACCGCGTTGTTACACCTGCGACTTTAAAGGCTCGTCGAGCTGTTTTATTTAAATTGCACGTTTACCGTCGCCATCGACTGGCAACCTGGCCGAAATCGGGATTGCTGTTTGCGAACCCTGATGAGTTTCCAGCACGTTTCGACCGTTAGAAACGCGAGTTTAACCCGTTCGCTGCGTAGGGGTGGGGGATGCATACAAGGTGTTTACAGAGGTACGTTGGAAATTGTTGGAATGTGTAATATTCACTTGGAGGAGTAACAAATGCTTAGTCAATGGAAGGTGAGTTATTCTCCTACGTTAAGGTGGGAATCCTAGTCTTTTGGGCTAAAAACATAGCAAAATTGGGGATATTTTGTAGGAAACTAGCGATTTGATTCATCTGAAATTTGGACCATATTTTGATGCATCTTTGAGGAAGCACTAGTTTTTTTTATTAATTTTCAGTAACAAATATAGGAGTTATTCATGATCGACCAACACGCCGCGCAAAATTCATTGTCCGCTGGTGTGCCTGATATTTATCTTCCTGGTAATCTAAAACATAAAAATGAAACGGCGTTTCTCTGTATACATATGCAGCCATAATTTCATGAGGCAGAAAAAAAATACAAAAATTGTTTTGACGGGTGTGGAGAGTTTTCAAATTGAAGTATCTGAAACTTTAACATTTGCTGTACAATTTTGCGCCAATTTTCTTATGTCATCAAAGAAGTTAATAACTGATCGGTATCCTGGTTCATCAAAGTATGAAGTAATGTTTGTTGGACATACAGGCCAAATTTGAAGGTAATTGGTTTAGTGGTTACAGAAATATCGTGCATCGATGCACGATCATATGATGATCGATGTGTGATCATAATTCCTATACCTATCTATTATTAAAAATTAATAAAACAAAAACTACAATTTCTTCAAAGATGCATAAAAAGATGATCCAAATTTCAGATTATTCGAATCGCTAGTTTCTTGGAAAAAAAAAATCGAAAATTTCGCTATGTTTTTAGATTAAAGAATGGGATTCCTCCTTAACATTTGAAAGATTAAACCTTGGTGAGGTTGGGTGTGGTTGGCAGTTAAACAAATTCATTTAGTGGCATAATAATTAACACTTCATTGTATTGATAGTACAATCCCTGTCTTAGTAGACTTAGTAAATAATTAATTTGTATAATTGTGGTATCCAAAATGTTGGTTACCTCCTTTTAATCGACAATCTTTTACATATTTCACGCAGTATGCATATAATTAATGTAGGGAAAAGTAATAGTAACCCTTTATTGTTAGTATTTATAGAAGTGAAAGCAGTATTGGTTTTAACTCGTAATCAGATTAGTTTAACGAATTGGTGCCAAATTTGGACGGAGAGTGATACGGTAATTAAGTTGTGATACAAGTTAATTGCTTCGGTAGTTAGTTTTAATGGCCCGCGCGTAGAAAGTGTTCGTGTTCTTTAAGGACAGTTTTTAGAAATTTGACCTTCGAATTTTTACACCTACCGCTGGCCGATGTTACGAAAAGAGAACGAGTCCTACGCGTGTTCCGTGTCACAACCTTGTTCGCATAAATCACCCGCTAAAACGCATTCTAATCGCTGGACAGCGAGTATGCTCGTACAATAAATATACAGGTATGCTAATTCACGCGTGTAGAGGTGTGCAAATTGTCGCTTATAAGCTTCAGATTTCACAACCAGCTGTAGGTATGATCGGGCGCTGGATGTTTTCAATTATCCTCGATATCATTCTCATAATTAATTCCCCGAAGAAGTGAGTCAAAATATTATATCATTAATTACTTAATATATGCACTTATTATAATTTCCTTTAACTCCAAGTTCGTTGCTTTTATTTTCATAAAAAATGGCCCAAGCGCACTTGAGAAATCAGGTACGTTCTCGCGAGTATCAATCACTATTTATTTTATTGCATTCGTATAATTATCTACAGAAGCAAACTGCAATTTTTTTAACACGTTAGTGACTTTTGAACTGTCTCCATATTTGTCATTATCGGTATTAAATTCGTTCTCCACTGGATGCGAATGATAATGGGCGCTTTTATCGTAACCCATTCCCAGAAATTCCTCCAATATTGCAATTAAAGTTTCACGAAGACGTTAGAACGAACGTTAGAATGGCCACTCGAGGGGGCCAAGACATTGCGCTTATGTACGCCAGTGGAACTGTGCTAAATCTCCGCGAAAGTAGCCGCACGTCAGGCCGACAGAGCACAATGGCGAGGTGGAATTGCACAACTTTAGGCCCTACTGTCGTTGAGCACTCTCTGGAACTCTGTGGGAGCCAGTTCGCAACGGCGAAACGAAAACGGTTGATGAATTTCCATCCACACGGCATCGAGAGAGATTATTTAACCTCAATGGTATCGCGTCCCGAGGAAAACCCTCGGAACCAGTCCAGCCTTCGGGCACCATGCATCACCTTCGAGGGGGTCCTTGCTTCCGGCCAATTGTAGCCATCCTGATCGCTTCCGGTCTCACGCTTCGCATAACTTCTCGCCAGTCCCATCATCTCCTTCGCTTCTTCTGTCGCGCCCTTAACTGCCTGCCAGATTGCACGGTATTTCTGCCTTTTAGCTCGCAACCAACCGTTCCGCAAACGTGCTGCCCCCGTGGAATTTCAGCGGGGCTGTTGTGCGCTCGCGGGAACATGTAGGAGTCAAGAATTAAACGAACCACAGTGCAAATTCAAGTAATGAATGTTAGGTTGCTTCTAACATTCAGTCTTATTCCAACCGACTCGCAGGTCACACATAGTGCCAGAGCACTGTGACTCAATTAATAGCATAAGCAATAATTTATATTCTTTTTCTAAAACTTTTCCTGAAGATGATTCTAAACCTAGATTGAAACGTTGAAAGCTTATATAATTAAAATTGCTAAATAGCTTATTTTTGTTTTGTTTAATTGACCGAACCAGTGCGCCGAAATCACTTTTATTAATTATTACGGTCGAAATAAAAATTTTTAACTGTGTAAATATAATACAAAGATGGAAAATCTTCATCAAACCGTAGACTTGTAAAAAAATCCACAAAATGTACACATTTTCCGAGCACATTACGTTTATAAAGCCCGCGTGCTGAAATGAAAATTGGCCATTATATTTCACTTTGGACGAAACGTGGCCATTATTAAACGATAATCTCATAAACTTCAATGGAAAAATTAAAATTTTACATTTCTTTTCACTATTTTCAGAGACTTGGAAAACATGTCAGTTGCTAGATTTCCTCGAATATGAAAAGCTTTTTACATCTTGCTGAAACATCCACCACACGCGCATCAGCATGAAAATGGCGAAACGCGCGTAATTTCATGGTCGGCAAGCGAAAAAATTCGTAAGAAGATAGAAGAAATTCAATTAAAATTTTCATTACGCAACTGCTACGCTAGACGCGTACCTCCACCACTCGAATTACGCGGCAGGCAAAAATTCCAGATGGCTATATCCTTTCGAAAAATAGATAAAAACTCGCGGATCCCTCGCGAGGGTGGGCAACGCGTTCACGCATTATTGCATCAATTTTCCAGTAATTTCATGCCAATTTCCTGATCCCTTCACGAATCTCGCCAGGGGGGAAAGGCTCGAGGGGGAGTTTCCGTCTTCGAACTTGCGTACCCCTCTTTCAACCAGGGGCGACGGCGGAAAAACTGCATCGATTTCCGTCGAATAAAATTCAAAATCGCTTTAAGGGGATACCCCCCTATTACGTTTACACGCGTTCGAAGAAGCACAATTTGCCGGATTTTACGGCGTTCGTAATTCTCGGCGATGCTGAAACGCTTAATTTGAGGGATTTGCGAAATTACATATTCACGAGGGGATATACGTTTCGCGCGCACAGGATTTTCGTTGACGGTTCATTTAATCCTCGTTACCGCGAAACTGGAAAGTCGTAGACGCAGCGGAGTAAAATCTTAATTACGCACCTGTAGTTGCACCGTGCGAATCCTTTGGCGCAGAAAGGGGCGAAACCTTAATTACAGGGCCGTGGGACGCACGGTACGTGTGTTTGTACTACTTTCATTCGTCGTATATTGCCGGGCGTGTTCGGGAAAGTGGCAGGGCCCCTTTCAGAAAGAGCTTGTTTACGCATTTCGATTCATATCTCTCCCAAACGGATCTTTTCAAATTCTGCGGGACGCACAAGCTCTGCATAGGCATTGATCTCTGGCAGTCTGAATCTGAATGTTTCTCAGACTTCCCTGTTTTTGCAAAGTGCAGGCTTGCGATGCAAGCGCCAAATTACCTGCTGAAAATAGGGAGGGATGATTTTCAGATAAATTGGCAGTGTCTGAGTTTTTTTTACCGAGGTTTCTCCGTCTTCTTAACGAGACTGGATCGTAGCCAGAAATTAAAAATGAATTTGTAAGTAATTTTGATATGTTTTCCAGATTCGCAGTTGGCTTTTTATTAGCACTGTTTTATAACTAACAATAAGTATTTAAAATTGGCATGCTTCGTTGCTTTCAAAAAGTATATTTTAGGTTTTTTTTTGACAAAGATAACAACGTAAAGAATGAAAATATATTACGATATGAAGTATAGTACATTACATATTCATGAAAATTACTCTGCCTTCATTTTCATAATATATTATGACATAAAACATAGACACTACACTGTGTATTTTGAATGTAAGTGGAATTTACATGATAAATAATAAATATCTACATAGATAACTCACTTTACATTTATAATGAAGTTGCAAATGTAACAATAACATTTCCACTGTATCTCATAAATTCTTCGAATGGGAATAATAAATCGGTCAAAGTATATAAGTAAAAAGGACAAGATACGACACGTAGAATTAAATTAAATTGAAATGAAATAACATAATCTAAAAGGAATTTAAATTGCAGTATGATATTAAAATTAAATTCTTAATGAATTTACGATACTTTCCCCTCAATTTAAATCTAATTCTCGCGGTAACTATGGCTACGCGTAATCAATAGCTTGTACAAAAATTATCTTCCCTTCGTGCCTCGCCCCACAGATAGCACGTTATAGCGTGTTTTCGAAGAATGTGCTTGTGTCGTGGCACGAGGAACCGGAAGTGGTCGGCTAAATATGCACGACCACGTATCACCGCGGTTCATTGTCGTTGTTCCAACGACCGTCGAAGAGTCTCCTGTCAAGTGGCATTAAATCGCGCGGCTCGTGCACGACATTCAGGTGCGATCGACCATCGACGGAGAAAGAGAGATCGATCGTGAGCGGCATCGGGCCTGAACGTAATCATCGTAGTAGTATTTCCAGCGGGGAAAATGTCATCGCTGATGAAATTCCTCAAAGAACGAGGGAATGCTCGTTCATTGGCTAACAGAGGCGCAGCACAAAAAATCGAGCCGCTGCAGGCTCGAAAATTTGTTTGCTCGTGAGTAATAGCTTGTAGTTTCTCATCACTTTGCCCGATCTAAGATTCTGGAGAGCAGTTTGATTTTATCGAAATTTGATTTTAGTGATAATTATCGGATTGAGGGAAGATTTAGTGTTCGAAACGACGAAGTTACGTAGAATTTGTTTATTAGTTGATTTCGTGGATGATTAAGTTGAATATTAGGTTTAATAGTGTATTAAGTACCTTTGTATAGAAAAGAAAATTAAATTTGGAATTTATAGCAATCAACGTGTATAGAATTCTCTTATAAGTAGGGGTGGTTAAAGTTTCATGTTAGCACTGAATTTTTCTTTCTGCTTATTTTTGCTCTTTATTAAGTGTCTTTAAAAAATTGCTGGCAATGTGCTGGGTAGAACTACATGGGGTTTGGAGCAAGTTAAACGGAGACTTATTGTTAGTATCCTAAACATACTTTATCGTGCTCTGTCTCCCCAGACGCTCACGAGAAACGTTCCTATAAATTTTCGGCTGTAGCTTTATTGCCTACTTTACTTCATTTCTTTGCACGTCCAGCGTCGTTATGAATGAATGGCCCACGTTGAATTCCTACGAACTGTTCAACACTGTACGAAGTATTTAATACCAGCATGGAAAACTGAATATATTTGGATTATCATGGAGCAAAACTGTGTTCTTTGCACTACTCGTGGAAAATTGATTTCGAAACGTATTCGAGAGGAAGTAAAGAATACGAAGCGATTGCATCGCGATGATTTATCTTTGTTGATTGTTTTTTGAAGGTAAAACTAATTGACTTGGTTGGAATGTAGAGTGTAAAAAATATTTCACAATTACGCGCGCTGCTTCGTATACTTAATTCAGCGTTCAACACTGCTCGCTTAAACTTATTAATGATTTTCAAATTGTTCGGCTAATTGCACGATTATCATTTCACTCGTCGTACGCGTCAGCCAGGATATTCTCCACCGTTCTATTTTCTCCACGCATCGTATTATTTCCATGAATTTTTCATTTTCTTTCGGTAAAACACTCTAAGAGGTGTTCTAATTATACTCGAAATACCATATCGTTTATAATTCCCGGTACTTTCAATTTCTTATCATATTATGATTCATTATCCGCGCGCCAATTTCACGCTAAGAAGGCTAATGATAAATTCAATAGACTAATTCTAACTCGTCGTGTATAATACACTTCTCTTCTAACATTGAGGAAGAATAATCATAAAAAAAACGCGTGAAGATCGGTCTAGTAGTTTTGGAGAAAAATGTTAACAGACACCACCACACACATACAACCTCTTACCCTAAACACATACACCTTCTTCGTTCCGTCGTGAGTAATAATAGCATACAGTGTGCCTAGCCGAGAATGACCGTTAAATCTTCAAAGAAAAAAGGAAAAGGAAATCTGGAAAAAGGGAAAAATGGGGAAACAAAAACGAGCGAAATAGTCATAGGTATTTCATTGAAAAATAGAACAGGGGAGCACATTTATGCTTAAAGATTATCTTCTGTAATTTCTTTGATTAAACGCTGTAGAATTTAAAAGCGTTTTTGGTATAATTTACATTGCAATGTTTAATTATATGTATAGGTACCAACGTGTTACGCTAAATATTCGAATATAAAGCCTGCAATTTCATTCAAAATTAGTTTTAAAATCCACTGCAAAAATACTGATATAACTTTTGCACATACTATGTAGCACTAAACATGGCTTTAGAAGTGAACCATTATCGAGTTAACATAAAAATGGCTGCACTGAACATGCAAGTTATCGAATGTGTTTTCCTCGTACTTGAAAGCACCCAACTCAGCAGCCTTTTTTTATCGAGGATGACTGAGACTGAAATACGAGGTTTTCCCTTTCTTTCCCGGCAATAATCCTGCATTCGTTATCTCAATTCATTTGAAATATGAAGTGACTATATCATGATACATTTATATTACATTGATAATATATCTTTACGCATATTTTAATCCCACGTCAAAGTGTCTGAACATCGATTTGATATGAATGAGATATATATCCAGAGTGTCGTACCATTATTACGTTCTCATATCTCATATTTTATACGATAAAGCAGAAAGATTATATTTGTGTGTTTGTCTGTCGCCTAAAAACCTTCGAACGGTAAACTCTTGGATCACGAAATGTGTCTTAGCTCATTATGAATAAGACTATTTTCACAAAACAAAGAAATTTTTTTTTATAAAATCAATCTAAATTCCGAGCGAAGTCGATTAGTAAAACTAGTATCTTATATAAGCTACTCTATACGTTCATGAAAAGAATTTCGACCTACTGGAATACATTTTAAAAATACTGAAAGACTACGAAGGGTTAAGAATCCCCCAAACAGAGTAGACACAAAATAAATACGAACGATCCTCCAGTCCATATTCACAACAGCAAAACACCCTTCGTCCACCGCCACCCTGCACAGAAGCTTCCCTCGGAAGTCCGTGGCGGGTAGGAAATCTCCTCAAGTCTTTTCGACTTCGAGTCTGGAACAGGAATTAAAAAATGCAGATCAAAGGGGCGACGTATCGCCGGAGCTTTCCGCGGCGTACATAAGTCTCAGACAGGTGGAGTGGGGCAAGTGCGCAAAAGGTAAACGTGGAAGCTTTTGGCGCGTCTGCCAAAAAAGTATTGCAGAGCTGACGCGCGCGTTTGCCTGGCTCTTCCTTTAATTACGTCCGGCCTCCTGGAGCGTCATTATTCCACCGAAGACTCTCGCGCGTGGTGCCCGCTCACGAAAACGCTCGACACCCGTTCGTCCGCGCCTGTATTGTCCACTTCTTTTTCACCCCCCGACCCCTCCTCGGTCTTTGCACCCTCCGTCGCCGAGACGCGTGTTACTCGCGTCGCGGGCGAGACAATTAACTCTCCTACAGCGGCAGGTGCGCGAGCCTGGAATTCGATCGTAGAGCAGGTGAGTAGCTCGCGTGCTACTCTTGGCGGCCTCGCGTGCTCCTATTGAAAGCGACGCATTATCGATTCGTTAGGGGAGGTTCACTGACCATTGTGTATACGACGAACGGGGACCAGCTTGTACCCTTACGTCTGTTTGTTGGGTAGTGTGTTTCGGCAGGTAAAGTTGATACAGTGGTACGATTAAGCAGGGGGTGGCTTCTACAGTACCTACTGGGAATATATTTTATCGCATCCCTCGAATAAACGCGTTGGCACTTGTACCCAGGGGTGGGGAAAATTTTAAATAGTTTGAGACAAAATACTAAAAACTGAAATATTTCCATAAACTTATAGTGTTTGAAAATACTATTTCATTTAATATTCAAAGGAAATACTGTTTGAAAATACTGGTATAGTGTGAATGGTATAGTTTTGTCGGTGATAAATCTGAAATACAGGTGATTTCTTAAACTCACGGCAAGTAGTAAATGAAAATCGGGAAATTATGCATACATATGTACGTCATAGGTAGAATAAGGCATGAAAGTCATCTAGACTGGTGGGTTGAATTGGTTTTAATCGTGAGTTTGGGATTGTTTAAAAATTTGGAAGCAAGAATTGAAACAGCAGGTTAAAAGGGACTATCACGATGTTCTTATGCCTGTTTTTTACGTGGGGTGGTTTTGGGCGAAAGGTGGAAGGTGTGGTAGTAGATTGTATATATCATTGCGATGGAGAATATTTGATAATAATAACTCATATTTAGGGGATAAATTTATCCTCTAGAATTTCATACATTTAGTGTTATCTTGAAAATTATTTCAGATATCAGAATATTTATTGACTGAATTTCTGTACTCCTTCGTTTTTAATACTCTTTTATGATGTGTGTCTCATATTCTCCAAATTCTGTATATAATTTACTATCATTTCAATGGAAAATTGCAGTACTTTCACTTTCCTCAGTTGATTGCTAGGTGACGAAACGAATAGGATTTAAAGTTTCTAAAATAAAAGTAAATTATTTCGATAGCAAATCGTATAATCTATTTGCTTAGTTTGTTTTCGGTCACGACACTGGGGGATTCGGAATAAACTAAACGGGGACAGAATCGTTCTATTTCCTGATGCCACGATATCGATCGGCCTGCCATTAATATCGCGTGATAGCTAGGCGATCGAATCAAGTAGGGTTTAAAATTTTTCCTAACGCGAATCGACCGAACTATTTCAGTTTATGGAACCACTAAAACGGAAGGGGAATCGTTATTCTCGGTCTCGCGATATCGAATTGGTTTCAATATTAACTCTTAAATAGCGGATACAGGGTCTATTTTGATTTATATTATAATTTCATTCATACACATCTTAGATTAAACTTTCATATTAGATTCTTCCTAAATAAATAATACCTAAGTACTAATAAATAATAAGGTATTATTTATTAAGTACTAATAAATAATAAACATTATTCCACGTTAAATCGATCATTGGTTCGACTTGCTGTGACGGATTTGGATGAAATTGAAATATAATGTCGTGCTCGTGAAATTAGCCGAGGTTTAACTCATCGTTTTGCTGATTTCGAATTTTTTTTAAAAAATACACGACGTCAAAGATCCGCGAAAGTAAAGGCGCAACTTGCAAATTTCGGCGTGCAATATATTTTAAAGAAATTTGAAACCAACAAAATGATAACTTAAACCCCTCATAATTTTGTGTGAACTACATCATATTTTAATTTCATAAAAATCCCCGGCAGTGTGTGCAAATAGTGATCGATTTAACATGGAATGATACGTTAAGTAGTACGTAACACAAGTAGTTTGATACCTAAACAGAATGGCACCAGATGGACCCCGTGTTCTATGCGCAAGGGTAAATATCACGTCATAGCCACGAATTTAAAACAGACTGGACTACTAATTTTCGGAGGATCGCGAAGCAGAATTCTATTGTCGCGTGTCTCGATTCACTGTAACTTATCGATTGAAAGAATAATATTCGGCGATGATTGAACAGAGGCATTGTTCCCAGGCTTTGTCCCGTTTCAGTTTCTTTTTCATCGCTTTTGTATCCTACTCTTATCGCACGTATACTCGCGCATTCTGAGTAACTTTAGTAATTTCCGAAGTGTGCCTTTGTGACGGGGACTTGAAAAAAGTTAATTAAAAGTCCAACGATTGATCGACTCCCCGTTACGAGGATACTGTCATTAATTTTTCGCTTAATATTAATTTCACGAGTTCTTCAACTGCACTTTCTGGCACTTCTGTTAAGGCACGAAGATAATTAGAATGTCAAGTTTAACTTTTTCAATACATTTGCAGCCACGATATGTTAGGGTATCTCCAAGATAGTCGCTAAAATTTTAACAGCTCGTTCTGCTGATAATAAAAAATTCGCCAGAAAGTTAAAAATACAAGGAATACTTGTCCTTAGTTATAACTCCCTTTGTGTGCTCGAGTTTTGAAAGAATGTTTGCTAAGGTTTAAGACAGAAGAATTGTTATCAATTTCTGTGCGTTAATAACGTTTCCTGCAAACTTTTTCGACGACGATGACTGAAGTAATTAAGAGAAAGTAGAAGGGAGTATAATAAGCTTTATTACCTATGTCTGAGGTGGTTGTTAAAGAATAAAGCAGAAGGGGACGAACGTACAGAGAGAAAGCAGTTTCATGGATCGTTGGGCAGAATTTAAAGTATTGTGGTGGCTAGACGTAGTAGGACAATGAAACTACCAGAGTCTCCAGCGCGTCGAAAAAGTCGACAGTGAAAAAGTGGCGAACTATGAATTTTTAATTAACTAGGTATATCGCTAAAGGAAATGCCTGCGCTGAAGTCTATATATGTTTTTATTGTGGATGGTCGCTAAACAGTTTCAATTATTTTATTCTGCATTATAAAACTGTACTGTAAGTGTAGATCAAAAGTTACTTGGACATAAGTGACTTAGTCTCTAAAGGATAATGAACACGAAGAAACACAGTAAATTTTTTTCCTCCCTTATTATTTGGGGTCTAATATAAACGAAGAAAGAGTTTTCTTTATTTTTTTAAAATTATCGAGGATCCAAACATTTTACAAAAATGCCAGATTGTATAAAGACACACGAGCGTGAAGGCAATCTTGTGTGGACGGTATATCTGAGGTTCATGCCTCATATTTTTAAATTACTTCCATCCCCCTGAAATCATAGATATGCAGAGTAACCATCAAGAGACACGGTAGTGTCTCGCGCCAAGTATATATATATATATGCGCAGCGCAAGACACGGAGTGGCTCTATTACGCGACGACTCGCTATCAAGAACCCTGAGATTTCCGAATCTCAATAACGGCTGATCCAATTAGATTTTGAATGGTCTTAATGGATAGCTTGGGTTTGATTTACATGAGAAAAGTGTCTTCGTTTTGTTCCTACGGGCCTTATGAGCTGAGATATTTCGATGTAAAGTTGCAATTTGCTGAATTTTATGTTCTTAAAATTCAGCATCGTCATAGTCATCGTCCTACACTTCTAGGCAAGAGGGGAGTATGAAAGGGTGAGGAAATGTCTCTCAGGCACGTTGTTCATTGGATGCGGGCATCGGCCAATCGCGTAACAAATTGTTGTCACGTGACAGCTAGCCAGAGATATTATAACCTACCAAGTGCTAAGTGTCAAATAAATTGTTGTCACGTGACAGCTAGGCAGAGATATTTTAACCTACCAAGTGCTAAGGGTCAAATAAAGTAAATTGTCGGAATTTGAAATGTCACGAGTTTTTACACTAATAGGAGACTGAATTATTGTCTCAATTAACAAGGTAAGTCGCCAAAATTTTTCAAATAGGTTTCTTATGTAGAGTCGCAGACTTGGAAGTTGTCTGGAGAAGGTTCGACAGAGAAGCATCTTCTTTCGCACAAGTTTCCACAAATTAATATATTGTTTTTATACCAGCAAACAATTTTTACACAGGCTCGAATAAAAATGAAGGGGACGCACAAGCTTGGATAGAAATGAAGGGGATGCACAGGCTTGGAGGTTGTCCAGAGAAGGTTAGACAGACAGAAAAACATCTTGTTTCGCACAAGTTTCTGGAAAGTTGTCAAATAAGGTAAATCGACAAAATTTGTCAAAGTAGCGTAGCATTAAGAATTAAGAAAATTATAGCGTACTGCTTGCAACGTTGAGCAAGTCACATTAGTGAAGAAAGTACGCTGAAAACGCATCTCCCTTGATACTTTTCAATCTCTTTTGGAAAGGTATTCCTAATACTTTATTAAAATCCACAGTAGTTCCTACGCTATTCATTAATTTTATTAGTTTCCCATTAACAATATTTCAATTCAAAAATATAGACATACTAAATTAATTTTATTCCAATACCAATACATTGTACGTTAAAAATATTGAATCTCTTCGTTCATTTTTGCTGAATTACCATTAGCATTTAAATTTCCTGCAACAAGACATTCTGCCATACGCTCTCACCTCCTTCGGACACATTTTGTAGTCTGTACACTTAAAATAGCAAAGGGCCAATCTATTTTTATATGTTCTACGTTAAGTCATAACTAAAATGTGGAATTTTGTATATTTACAGATAATCGAAGCAGAAGCGATAGAGAAAGTAACCCTGCTGCAAATGAGAAAAATAAGCACATTTTCATGTATAATTTTATTCTAGAGTTTTAAGAAATATGTTTATACAATTAATATTGAGTTTTATTATGAATGTGAAAAACTGTATAATTCAGACAACAAAAATAAATCGGACATAATATTATATTAATTAAACGATTTTATTCAGCTTCGATTCTATGTTTGCTTCTTGTATGTTTGCTTCATATCTGAAAACTCAACTATAAACCAATTCGACCAATCCAATTGTCTTGTAGCTTTGCAAGCGTGCGGAGTTTGGATAACCATATAATATATTGTTGAAAAAATAACCCCGAGGGGGTGAAAAAGTTATCCAGTCATCAATAAACACTACAAAATGTGTGAAATCCCCACAAAATTACCTTTTTTAAAAAAGGTACAAAAAAGAGCGCCAAGTATATAATTCCATCATAAAGAATTCCATTTAAAAACATTGTCGTAAATTAATATAAATTTCTTAATATGCTATATTTAACTTTACAAAAGTGATGAGATACAACAATTGCGCCAATTATCACAATGGCTATTTATACAAAAAAAAAAAATTTACTCCATAATATTTAGCCGACATATTTTTATACAAATCAATATTTTAATACGAATAAATATTTTATTCAAAATACTTGGCGCTGCTCTCTGAATTGGTGTTGCTAAACTGAATAAATATGCATAAATTGCATTAAAATCTTTTTCTTTCTTTCTTGTCTCTGTGGTGTCTTGTCTTGTTTTATTTATTAACCAAGACAATTAACATTTTTTCGGAGAGCAGCGCCAAGTATTTTGAATAAAATATTTATTCGTATTAAAATATTGATTTGTATAAAAATATGTCGGCTAAATATTATGGAGTAAATTTTTTTTTTTTGTATAAATAGCCATTGTGATAATTGGCGCAATTGTTGTATCTCATCACTTTTGTAAAGTTAAATATAGCATATTAAGAAATTTATATTAATTTACGACAATGTTTTTAAATGGATAAAATACACCCGAGTGTTACGAAAGAAAAATTTCTTCACAGATATTGCATTTCATATAAAAAGACGACGAAAAATTCCATTTATTCCCATATTCCTTTATCAGTTATCAGATATTTCGTGCAATATTTATTTCAGGGAAGTACATATCATTGCGACGATCAATGATAAATTATCTGACTGTCGATGATACATTAGAAATCTCGCTTCTACTGGTTTCGTTACGTTTCATTGATCATATTCGGTACTAAAAGCTACCATCAGTTCCTGGGAATCGATTCCGAGCAAATAATTGAGTATGACTAAGATCCTTGTGCATGTCTGATTTATGTTGGAACAACGTAGATAGAATTTGTAATAGGAAAGCAGCTTGTTCGAAGACGCTAATGCAGTCATTTTGATAGTAACACGACAGCCAGGCGGTGGTATTTAAATTCCAGCAATGTTTCTGTGACAAATGATTCACAGAGATACGGAATGATAAATGATTATGGTAGTCGAAATGAAAATACGACGAGTACTAAAGTACAGCGGGGAACGTATTCTTTGGGGTAATTGCTTTTGGAGAAAATCAATGAAAAAGAGGTAAACACATTTTTGATTGATTGCAATGATACAGCGCGCAAGTACACGTGACTTCCTGCAGAAATAAATGAAACATTGATGTTGCAGTGAATATTAAGGTCAATATACTCCACAATTTTATATCAGTTTAATATTGGCAATACGTTTGAAAGTATTGGCTTAATTAATATAATGGTTTGATAGTATTTTAATACATTAATCACAATAATTAGAGGTTGACTTTTTCAAACGAGGTAAATCAAGGTGCTTCGTATATATTTTATCAAAATTTACTGGCGTGTTTGAACAATTTAATAATTAAAGTCTGTATACAAGAGTTCAGTACTAAAATAAGTTGTCGGATATAGAAATGTTGTTAGGTATGTGAAAATCTATAGCACTAAATATTCAGTATTTTTTCTATTTTCAACGGTTGGTGTAGTTTACCAACAGTTTTGTAAAAATATTTTAACTATTATACATTCACGTAAGGAAAGTTTTAGAAGTTCTAAAGTTAGCGCATACTCATTTTATGGATATTTTTCAACTAATTCCCCATGGAGTGCGCATGCACTGTTTACAAGTCGGGTTTACGTCATAGCAGGTTCTCCAACTTCTTAGAACTACACCCTTGGAACGAGCTGAATAAGTCGCGAAGTCATTTCATTTCGGTGACTAATATAGTGCCATTTTTATCATTTAGAACTGAAAGAATCATGTTCGAGGAAGAGAAAAATCACAAGGTAAACGATAAAAATGCCAGGTGAACTGATAAGGTTCATTTTCATGCTGTCCACACGCGGAAGACACAGTATATCATACGGTCACGACTGCCAGCTCGATGCGAGCTCATTACACCTGTGTTCATACATTTCTACGTTTTTTTCTGCTATCTCCGAAACATTTTTCATACGCTTTCATGCATAGCGGTTTATTCTTTCTCCCCAGCAGACGTGAATTACCGCGGCAACTTGTATTTACCATAAAATCGTGATCTCAAACTCGCCAAGCACAATAGCAACTACAGAACCGTATAACGATGATAGATATACTTTACAACCGCGATCTGTATTTCGTTCTCAATTCTCGTTAGAGGGAAGAAAGATTTGTCGTGCGAGGGAAATGAAAGATAATCATAGTACCTTTTTAAATGAATCATCTCTATTGATATCTAAAGAGATGCCAATTTGTCTTAAGAATTTACATGTTTGAATAGATTTTAATTCACAAAGACGTGTATTTTACTTCGACATTAAATTATAGAAAACATTCATTTCTTAAACCGTCCTTAATTACATTTTTTTCAAATTTCAACTTTCATCCTCCTAATATATTTTTATTAAAATAACTTCTTATTTCCGTCTTTCCGCGACTGAAAAATTTGTGAGAAATTCATATCGGAGGGAAGCAAATTCGTATGAGAGAACCTGGAGGGATGGCATTGTGTGTAGACGAAAGAATATAGTTTTCTACCTGGGGGAACCGAAGGGAATGCTGGTCGTGCTATTTCCTGACAGAAGCCATGCGTCACATGGTCACGGTTCTGCATTCGTCGTGAACGCGGCAGGTAAACTAACACACGGGCCCAATTGAAACGTGAAACTTAGCCGCGAAGCTTTAGCCATGCTCGTCGATTATGTGGACGTAATATTGATTGCATGGTCGTATACTTGACCATAGCCAGTAGTATACACGATCATCCCCATGTCATCAACCCTTTTGCGAACCTAGAGCAGCGAATTTCAGCAACTTCGAGTCGAATTCAATCACGTAATCCCTTTTTAATGGAGTATTAGATACGTCGAAGGGGGTAATGTTGATGCTCTTATAGAGACTATAGCGTGGTATAAAGCCACGATCCCACATGTGCGATGAGGGGTGCAGAATACACTCAATCGCATCTAACAAAGTTGTGAAAGGGGCTCACTTTTCGAAGGCAATGTACATTGAAGTGCGTTTTTAAAAATTTGACTTTGGTGATAGTATTATTGCTATGGCATTTAAATCTTTTAAATTGTAACGTAATACTGTAATCTTTGATTTCTTGTGGATCATTTTCTTGCAAACGTGGAAATTTCAGTTTTGTATCTTAAAAATAATAGGGATGACATTCGTTTGCTCTGTGGCCTTAAGGCCTTTCCAGTTGAGACACTTTTGTCGCTCTTGACTGATACTTCAGATCTATTCACACGTTTTATACTCTTCCCTGTATTGTATAAATATAAACTATCGATATTTCTGTGAAGTTAATATATTTGAAATGCATCAGTGTGAAAAGGTGATTAGGTATCAGGTGGTGCAGGATTTCGCATGCAGAATCGTCACCCCATTTTTCGAATGGCTATTTTCTAACACGATAGGTAAATTTTGAAATACGAAAGTGGAAGTGTTACAAATGTCTAGAATAATCTCTTTAATTAGAAGATACTGCCCAAGGATGCTATGTATATTTATAAAAAGAAGTGTGCATCACGCGACTTGGGGATTTATCGCACGTCGATCGCACTGTTTAGTAAAAGTTAACGACCTCCGCCATACACTCATCTCTTCCAACTTCTCGTTTCCCATTTTCACTGTTCAATCCATAGCCAGTAGCTAGGGAATCCATTCGATCGCTGACGCTTTTCTCTTTAAAATTCAACCGTAGTCCACTTGACGCGATGAAGGAAAACCGCAAACGATGAGCTGTTCGTATGGCTCGCAGGATGATCGGGCTGTAATTTATTCGAACTACCTGCGACTTAGGCGGCGAATTTCCTGCCTAACTCGGCAAATTACACACAGCGAACTGTTCATAAGCGTTCGAAGGACTTTCGGGTTTGAAGGAAACTTACATTACTTCTGCAAAACATTATATACTCCTTTGAACGGTTATGGTAAAAGTAGTTTCCTCAATGTTCCTCTTGATGACTTACGAATTTTTTTACAAACCTTACCACGTGTCGTCGGGTGCATAGATTTCACTTTTCTGTGCAACGATTCCCACAGATATCTCTCCGTTGGAGAGATTGTATCATTATTTTCAGGAACCTGGTTTATCTTGTTGACCTGCAATATATTACAGACATCAGTTAAACGTGTGCTTTATGATCATTGTCTTCTTGAAAGGTGCACTTTTGGCCCATCACTCACTTTGAAATAAATTTCCTGATGTAGCGTGATGAATCTCTTTGGTCACTTTTCACATCTATTTTCTTCGCATCTCTATTCTTCCTCCACTCAGCTTTCATCTATTCATTAACTCGTTAGAAACGAAACATCTTAGACTCGTGATAATCGGTGTGCAGAACCTCTACCCATTGTGTCTTCTTTAATCCTTGGCTCGGTTTCCACAAACATTTAATTTTCCACAAAATTCAATTTCTTTTGAACTATATTTTTGAATTTAGTTACAAGTCCGTTCTTCCTGCGGTGTCTGTCACTGCTATGCTCGAATATTTGCCTCGAGGTACGATTCGTCGTGGCAAGAAGAGGTCCCATGGATCGTCCTCGTTCCTATCGAGATTGCATGAATCTACAAGGTCACCGTTGGCCGAAGTAAAGTGAATTATGCGACCTTCCATGTGGGATCCCCAAGTCGGGAGCGTTTCCCTCCTGAAATCGGCAGATGGTCAAACGGAAACGACTTTTTACCTCGGCACTTGGTGCCGACTGGTGCGTGAGTGTACAAAGGGTGTCCCATTTTTACGTTTGCCTCGCTCCTTCGCTTAGGTGAACATTGTTCGAACGTTTTGTCCCCAGTGTTCCTAAAGGAATCTGGATTTCGGGGCTGCTGCATAGAAAACGTACCGGGCACCGATGCAGCAAACGCATTTTTGTAACGCGGCTAGGGTAGATGTCCCTATTGCGGTGTTTCGACGTCGATTTGCTCACGAATGAATTAATTACTGACTTCTTTTACTTCAATTTTACTTGGTGAAAATTTCTAATTGATTTTTTTTAACTTTTCCCTTTATTAAGGCATTTTCCGGGTTAAAAATGTTAATTTTTCATATTTTTTTTAATTCAAATGAAAATACATGTTTTTGTCCCAATTTCGGTACTCTGAAAAGTGCTTTGTCTGTATTACGGTGCCTTTTTGAATAGTGTTCGCTAGAATCCTCAGCCTTCCATTTCTTTGTGAGAAAGGAAAATAAGCTTAGGTTTAGCAGTTACAGAGGGAGCACTAAGGGCACCTTAATACGGACAAGTGTTAAATTCCTGCTCCTATTACTGGCTTCACATTAAAAACTACAAAAACGTTTCAAAAGTGCTCAGTTTACTATTTTTTCATAAAATTAGAATCATTTACGATATAATTAACACTTTAGATAAGCGTAAATCATGATAATTATCAATTTAATCCTTTCTGTAAATTATGTGTTCCCCACCGTTTTCGATAAGGATTTAGGTAAATCCATCGAAATCTTTATACGCATTTTTCAAGTATTTTCTACTATGCTTTAATAGTTTAAAAATGCAACCTTACCGTTTGTAACACATAAATTATAGTTTAACTTATTTAAAAAAAACTTCATTTCTTATTTATTTTGTGCGGCTTCTTTAAATATAAAGACACCGTAATAGGGGCATTTATTAGCCGTAAGATTTTGATAGCCTTACGTTCTTAAGTGATATTTCTTTCTATCACGAGTTTCATATGCAATAAATATCATTTATACGTTCAGCAAAGCATTGGCGGTTTGAGGAGCAGAAATGGTAAATGATGGAAGTGCCAGAAGTGAAAATTTTCAGTAATTTCTTTTCAACCACAGCAACGTTGGTACTTATAATCTCAGTTCTATCTTGCAACAGTCTTCTAAACAGAAATAAATTCAGCATGGACATCATTTTCCACTAAAAGAATAATATTTTATTTCTTTGGCATTTACATGCATCCTTTACCATTTCAACTCTTCTACTGTCCAAATGTCTTCGACTCTTTGATGACAGAATCGAAAGAGCATTTTTCAAAATTTTTCACCACTCAAAGTGTCAACCCACGGAAGGCTAAGCCACAGGCCGAGACTGGGTCACTTCAGACCCATACGCGGCTCTATTCTTACAGCAATTGGTACTTGGAACTTCAGAGATCATTTTGTAACACAAATCAGAAACATTAAGAACATGGGTCAAAGTACGCTCAGGTAAAACTACCTGTGGGTTAAAGCATCGATATTTGCATGGAACGTTACATATATACGAGTGCTATCACGATGTTGCGTAAAGTATTTTAATAAAGGGGCAAATTAAATAGTAGCTCTATCCTTTGGGGCGAAGTGAAGCAGCGCTGTTACAGCAACGACGTTTGAATGCTGGGTAATATTCGTGTGAACGGTATTACGGCAGCGCTGTGGAGCTCAATTACGTCAAAATTGCAAATATGACGGGCCCTGAGTATCTCGAACCAGTTGGTATTATAAAACTGGAAGAAAACGCCCGACGGAAGTTGTATCGCGTTGTTATAAAATCATGCAGCGTGCGGGGCAAAAGTATCGCGTCGCGATTACTTAAAAATCGTGAGAACTGCGTGCTTGGGCTTGAGATAACTCGTGCGCGGATAGGTATTTTTAGATCGGAACGAATGCATCGTGTAATTGTGGCAAAGCAAGAAAAATAGATTTATGGCGGCACGTATGATTCTTTTTCGATAGAGAGCAGTCCGCTTGAAACAGGTTGCATTAATGTGTTCTGTTGGGATGGGGATGGAAACTGGCAGTGTTAATAAAATATAGTAGGTAGAATATAATTCAAGGGGTGAACACGAAGCAACACAGTCTTTTGTCCCATGGCACTGTTTTCGCAATTTTCTGATTCTATTTTTTTATTCGAAGCCTGCCTGCTATTAGCATTTCTATTGTGGGAATTTTTCTTCACAGTTGCAGTGACAAATCGAATCGAGTGGAATACAAAACTAGACCAGCATTAAACTATATTATTCTTCTGTGCGATAATTTATGTTACAATGTAGGGTGATTCGCCAGATGTAGTCTACAAAAAATGTATTACATTAAGACAAAATAGATGACTAGAGGGAACGTACGCGATGTCGCAAAAAGCACAGTTCCAAGGCCGCCTTCCGCGAAATCGTGCTCCAGTAGATACTATATCAGAGGTTGTTGCATTCTTTGAAGAAAAAGCAAAAGAAATAAGAAAATAAATTCCCCACAGCTGGGCGACGTCCATCCATTACCTGTACTGGTTTTCCCTTCGTAATATCAACCTACCGATAGAAAATATTACGGTAATCTACCTCGCTCAAACTACCATACGTACAGGCCCCTTTTAATACGATCACGTATCGAAGCGCTTTATCGCGATTCCCCGCGCTTAGCGAACGCCACTTCACTCGAAATTTGCTCGTTGAGCACGAAAAAGCAGGTCTGCCCCGTAGCGCAGATATGCACGCGTGTGCGCGCATTTATTGAGGGCCTGCGCGTGGAATGCGTGCGTACGCCGTGGACGACGATAATAACACGATGAGAATTATCCCACGCATCGCGGTTAGGTGTACCAGGAGAGTCGTAACGTGCGTTTTCTAGTCCGGTACCCGTTTCCAACTCGATTTTCCACCCCTTTTTTCCCCACCATCGTCTCTCCAAGCCGGAGAGGCAGCGTATCACGGCTGATGCACCGGCTACCAAGAAATAGTTATTACGAGCAGGTTCGATGCCATGGGAAGACCGTGAATATTCCGCGTTTCCTTTTCATCAGCATCGTGTGATCCGCCAGCAAACACGGTCTTCCCCTGACCACCGTTATTTACGTCCCCGGGATATGGATCTTCCTCAAAGCGAAAGTATTGGTTTCTGCCTTGGAAGACTTATTCACCCTGCGTTTCGTCGAGTGTCGTCTACCTTTTTGCTCCACTACAGAGAACGAATGATAGATTCGCGTAGGCTCGCTCTCGTGCCTCGGAATAATAACTGCTCGTAGGAATTGCTGTGTTATGCGAGGGGGGAGTGCAGGAGACTCGAATTGCGCATGCAGTTAGTGCACGCGATGTGTAATAATGTTTTTAAATACAGTACCTACTGGAAATATTTATTGCATCACTCTGAAATTTACGCAGTGCCGTAGAATTTTCATAGGCGTATGATTGATGAAATGATTCGTATTAAATTTAGTCTCGCCCAGATTGTGAGCTGCACGTTTTTGGTACTAATAATAAGAGAGGCATTAGTGATAAGGTGTTTAGTCGAGGGATGCGATAAATATTTCCGGTACTGTACACGGGGGTGCGTTATTTTTTTAGTGAGTTAAAATTGCCGAATTTTGAGGGGTCGATTTCACCCCCTTAGAGTGAATTTGGGCTGCAAAAAATTGTGTAATACATGCCTGTATATTCTCTACATGTTCCCAAAGTTTCTTAATTTTTTTTTAATTTCCGGGTTGGTGATCTTCCCTTGTTGGGTCTGGGATTTATTAACAATGGACTTAAGGAAGTTTCGCTGCTATTCGACTCGGTGAAAGTAATGAGACGAATGAAACTTTCTACGTTTCGATTGAGGCGTGGGACCCCTTCAAAAGATGTCATCATAATTCTATGATACCGAACGAAGAAATAACTAATTTTGAACATGGAAATGCAACGTTCTTTGAACCCAATTTCAACATTTTTAATACGCTATTGTAATTTATAGCTATTTCTTTTTTTTCAAATGAATCTTTTTTATGATTAAAACTTGACAAGAGGTGTGCAAAAATAGCTCGACATCGATCTCGATGGAATAGAATTATGTTAGGAATTCGACAAAGTACGGCCCTGGCGCCGACTCTAAAGTGTACACGAAGTGGCGCACTCCACGCGAACGAAGTACCTGTCGCAGGTGCCCTCCCCGTTGGAGAACTCGACGTGGCTCGAAGAGTGAAAGGGGGAGAAGAGAGTGCGCTGGAGATCATAGGGTCGCCACCCTTGTACACCCTTCGCGCGTGCTCTCGCGTCGCTTTCCATGGTTTTCATCCACTGAATTCGCCACCCGAAAAAAAGTCGCGCATAGCCGGGGGTTGTTTTAATTCCGTAAATTATTAATAATCCCCGGCGAATAGGATCCTCCTCGGGCGAGCGTGTCGCTCGTTTCTGGCGTGCAAATATTGGAGCTAGCCACGCTTTGCGCCATTTCTCTCGACCCTCGAACTGTGTCGAGGTCTTGCGATCTACGTCAACCCGGGATAGCGAAATTACATATTTTCACGTAGATAAACTAACTTTTGAAACTCCAGAAAATCGTTACATATAAAGAATCAAAATCATACGATAGAAATCTGATAACAATATGCGTGTAAATTAAAATGGTAATTTCAAGTGTCTAATCCAACAAAGAATGCTTTAATTAAAATTTTCTTCCTGATACAACGTTATAAATCGAGTCTGGCGATTTCGTTGAAAAGGAATTGGAGGTAACTGTATCGACCGTAGAGGCAGGCCGTTCGAAATAAGCTTCGCGTTGCCGAGCTACATTCTCTATTGTTGGAGAGTTTCTAGAAGCCACTGCGATCCACAGAATTGCACAGGATTCACAGAGAAGTATGGCAACGGGCCTCCCCTCTAGCGATTAACGCAAATATTCCCAAGTGTGCGCCTATCGCCGCGTTTTCCAGCCACGAAACCTGCTTTTCCTCGGTTCACACGCGCGAACGACGAATAAAGGCTTTCCCTCCAAGAGAAATACAGACCGCGATCTAATTATAACGAGCGCCCGCGATTTTTGCTAGGTCCATTTATATTTCGCAGACCCTCGCCGAATGGTCGACCTTTCGGCGCAATTAACGCGATAAACGCAATAAACGAAACGGAAATAAGCCTCCCCTAATTGGGTTAGAACGAGGCTTCTATCCTGCTTCACGAACATTGGTGCATGGGTGCAAATTTCCGATAGTATACACTATACAGTTTACTTGGCGGCTGCTTTATCGTTGTTCCGTTGGTGTTTGGTAGAGTATTTGTTTAAGGATTGGAGAAATGATTATCTATTTCGCTTCTAAGTACTAGCAAGTCTGAAACGTGCGTTCTTAAAAAGTTCTACAATATTTCCTTCAATTTTTTTCATGGTACCATGTAACGATAAATGTAAAACTTTTCAAATTGTACCATTCCCCGATTGTGAGTTCACAGACATAGTACCATTTCCTCTATTTACACTTACTTATTTATTTATTACGGGTAATAAATCTTTGGCACATTATAATGTCATGAAAAGACACGAATACAGAACGAAAAAAATAAGGTAAAATTAAAATTAAGATTAAAATAACAAACACCAAAGAAACAACAGAAAGGGACTTAATCATCCAGTATACTCAGAACTGAATTTCTGAAAGTAGATAAGGAAATAGCGAAAAAGTAAATATTATGGCAATATCTATTTGCGAGCATACACATTCTGTCAATGCAATTGTATTCGTCGTACAGAGTGTGATGCCTATCAATATGAAAAAGAGGGTGATGCCTCATATCTTTACTAGGGAAATAGAATTTAAAATACACCAAGATTTCAGGGTAATTAATATGATTGCTTATGAGATTATAAACAAAAATCAGATCTGCCATATTTCGTCGCCTCTCTAGGGTCATCAACCCATACTTGGATAACTACTTATAATCTATGCGTATTGCCATTTTAAACGCTAAACACTCAAAATCAAATTTCCCTTGTTCATCCTCATCTTAGTAACCCAATTCTCAAATCCTCAATTTTCAATCTCATCTACTCAATGCCACTCCATTTTAGCCACACATTCGATTAACTCGTTGCGAAGGTATTAGACTACCACCCCGAAGCATCATTCTAATTATTTTAATCAGAATACAATCCATGTTAAATCCTTCCGTCCGAGAAACAGAAATATCCATTTACGAGAGGTCAAAACGAAAAGTTCACAGTAATTCCTGCAGCGACTCAATTCATGGTTTCTAGTTTATTGTGCGACGCTCTCGTTCGTCCATCCGCAGCGAGGGCGGGCAAAGTCGAATTAATAAAATGTTATAAAAAAAAAGGCGCGCAGATAAGCAGGAGGGGCGTACCGCCCCGTTAATGAGGATGTACTCTCGTATTATGGTGGCGTAGGTCGCTCGTTGCGTTTCTAATCGCTGCGTGGTGCACGTTAGCAGCGGCTAATGGTAACGGTAGCGTCGACTTTATTATGTTGACAGCGATGCAGACGCGTGGTAGTAGGCCAAGGATCTCTTCAGAGGTCGTCCGTCGTAGCTGGACTATCAAAGACGTTCGATAGCCGCATTAGAAGGCGTAGGGGGGCGATTAACACTCGGGGCAAGTGTCCTAGAAATCTGGGATAATAACGGGGATTCTTTCGTAATCGCTTTAGCAATAAGCCACGCGAAAAAGAGGGACGATTTGTTTGTCTAGAGAAGTCATCATAGTCGAGGACAAGTTACCCCGTTTCCTCCATTACCTCGGAGCAACAGAGGTACAGCTCCATCTTTACCAACTTCGAGTAAATTAGAAAAGAACTGTTTATAATTAAGTAATTAGTGCTTAATACAGAACACTACTTGAAAAATATATTTTTCACACAATAAGTAGTTTAGTTTTTGAATGAATAAGTTTCCATTTCTATTTTTTGCGAACTTTTCAAATGTGGAGCTGCCCAAAATAAAAATATTGCTCAAAACAGTAATGCAGTATTTTCCAGTCTTTTTTGAGTTGCGACCCCCTTTTATAATATTCAAATAATCTACGACCCCGCAAATATATAAGGTGAGATAAATTTATTAAGGTAAAGAGAGCATTAAAAATAGGTATTTTTGAGAATATAATTCTAACTTAATAATATTAGGAAAAAAAAGTTGCGACCCCCTAGAAAACACTTCGCGACCCACTTGGTGGTCGCGATCCACCGGTTGGGAATCACTGCTGTAATGGGTGCAGGTTCAAAAATTTCAATAAATCGCTCATTTGTTATCGGATTTGCATGAAAAGTACACCGTTTCGATGTGGAATTTGTTACGTATATCACACGCAATATCTAAAAAAAAAAAAAACAGTAAAAATGGAGTTGCACTTTTTTGTGGTGGGAGTGGAAAGTTATCATTGAATACTTTCGTATGTACTCATACTTCTTTCTGTGTTTAACTTGGGTCACCGTTGGGGTGTGCTCAGTTTCCCTTTTATGGGGTGTTCCACCTGCAGTTCAGTTTTGAATATTATCTAGATTGAAGCGATAATATGTGTGCTTATATTGTTACTGTAAATTTCATATTGAGTTTTATAATTCTTAGGGTTTTAATTGTTTTCTTGGAAATTTCTTGTCTTCTCAAACCACTTATTATCTATTTTGTTCGGCACAAACTTTGACGCGCCATTCTTGGCGTGCACTTATTTTTCATTATACGTATCCATCATCGTTTGAATTGCTCCTCATTGCAGATACGTGAAATAGATGCACAGTGAAATGGAGAGAATGCAGAACACACGATCCGAGCGCATGTCTCTCGTTGCTACCGTGTTACGCGAGCATATCGAGGGGAAAGGGGTTATAAAACGCGGTACGGATTGCAACGATGCACGAAACGAGGGACACATAACCGTGTTGCGGTATGCAGTTGCACACAAACGGTTCTTTGTGACACCAAACGCTGTGGACGATATCGTTGACAGCATCTCTGGATTCAATCTAGATCGTTCGTTCTGCTCCCCACGGGCCATAGGAGCGGCGACAAACTGCTGACAAACACGAACTGCCCCGTTTCGCGCTGTCAATCATTATGTCCGACCCTATGAAGAAAGTAGCGGTACAGCAGCTTCGTGATTAATCTAAATTGGGAGATTAGAAATTAATTTCGCACGAGCCGCAAGCTTATGTTCGTTTCCAGCATGCCTGTTTACTGTTATCGAATATTTTCAATATAGAGTAGGCCACGTACGATATCGCAATTAATACAATTCGTTACGCTTGTGAATCGACTAGGCGTTTCGACGGTATTTAAAACGCCTATGTTCCAAATAATATTGATGAAAGAATTTCTGAACGTTTATGAGCATATGAGTACTATAAACAAATGATTTTAGTTTAGTTCAATGATATTTCTCAGGCTATATGTATTACATATTTTTAACTTAACAGTTTTTCGTTTCGACGAGTTTTATTCTAATTTAAAATTTGTCTAATGGAGGATGTTTCTTGTTATATTTCCGTAACTTTGTATATTCAGCTAAGTTAATGTAAAAGTTATGAAAATAATTTAAATATTAGAAAGTATTAAAAAAATATGCGAGAGACTTCGTTGCTCTAAAAAATGTCAAGAATGGTTTTTTATATGGTTTTTAAAAAAATTGTTTCTGAGATCAGATATCGTTCAAATGGAATACTTTTTTATATATAGAATTTCGTGGAACTAAAGCATTTCACAGCGTAATATTCGACCATGGAAGCAAGGGAGCTGGAAATATTGGAGCACGCATGCTCATCGATTGTAGAGGATTACGATATGTCGGATTAGGTAATTAACGAGTCTGCTAGGGAAAGCAAGACATTCCGTAAAATATATGCATCCAGTTTAAGGACGAAATAAAAGCTACTTTCTGGTTATTCATAGTCCACTGTTAATGTACTCCCAAATTTCAACAGCGTTGCACTATTCCCAAAACAACAGGAAACTTAACAATTCGAATATTAAACAATCTCTTACACCATATCATGATTTTTTTTCCAGTTATTATATTTCATTGAAACTTCCCTCCATTGAAATTTTGCATTCCTTTGGTAATTCAATACAGCTCGCTATTCAAAGATAAAAATTCCACCTGTGGCAAGGTATTTCCAGGAATACCAGACAATTTTGCGCCCAAGGTATTCAGGCTACCAAAAATCTAATTCCTCTCATAAAATTCTTTAATTAATTCCCACTTAAGCTTAACGAAAATTATTCAACAACTTTGCTTCCACCGCGTGGTAGTTGATTGTGCCCAGCGTTATTCCCAGGCGAAATTACACAGGCAGTTAATTCCGCGCAATTGCACATTATTTTTAACGTTTCATAGTCGATGCTGAAATGCTGATGCACCGTGCGTCATTTTCCTGCAGAGCGGTTAGCGTAATAATTCGTTCCTCGGTTACGGTTCCATTTCTATTTCACGTTCAGAGTATCATACTCTTTCCCGTGACGGTCACGGTAGGGTTGTGTGCGCGTATGATAATTTGTAGATCATCAGAGTGATCAACGACTCGGTCACGTGATTCGGGTTGCGCTAAACTCGTGCCTCGCGAATTGAAGTGTACGCGTGTAGGTATATACTACATGCTTTTCAGACACTAAAATAAATTTACAATAATAATAATTTTCTATTAAATTAAGAGGAAAAACACAGATCCGTGATAGAGAAACAAATTTAATCAGCGTAAATAAAGGAGTTGCAGCAAAAGCACTGAATTTGTCCATTTATGGTAGATATTAATTAAGGGTTAACGAATTATAATGGGTTGCTGCAAATTTGTTATGGAAATGCAGCACCACTTAGTACTTGTGAATTAGGTGAATAATCAGAATTCCATGGTAGCAATTTCAATGAATGAATAAAGAAGGTTATTCCGGCGAATAATAGATGAAACGTTAAGAGCAAAGATTGCAGAAATTTATTTACTGGATTGATTCTACGCGGGAGATTAGAGTAATTATTGAAATCAGACTTTGATATTACCACCGAAAGATATAGTCCTGATAATTATCTAGGGACGGGATTATTTTATTGTAAAAGGAGTAAGAAGAAATAGTTTCGAAGTGTTTTTATGTTAGAATCGAAATTAAAAGGTACGCGCAATTCGACCCTTTATTTTTAATATCAGAGACAATTAAGATTGTGATCTACGTGACTTGCGTCTCTAAACAGGTAAATTGCATCAAATCTCCCAGGATTTGTATGACAGCAATTTGTTCTATCTCTGCGAATATCCATCATTCCGAAATTATCGAAAGAACGAAATCCCGTGATGAATTGATCGCTGACAAATGCCAAATTAAATTAATAACAATGAACTGGGTACTGGAAAACATAGAAAATTAATGGAAAAAATCTCTAATGAATCATGGTGCAAATTATTTCCCTTTGATTTTCGAACGATTCATCAGAATCGCGCGTGAAATGTTTTCATACTGATAAAATAATATCGTGACAGACGCTTGCATTAACGATCTATCGATTCGCATAATGTGATTCCATAAGAGTATTAATATTAACGCGAGCTACTTTGAATGATAAAAACATGAATAATCACACTCCTCTTGCGTAATTTACGCAAATCTTGCATTTTATTACAATTGGAGTAGATCGACGACTATAGATGAGTCATAGGACGATAAAACGCAAGATCGAGTTAATTAGACCAGAGAGTCTTTCTATTCCACGCATGCCAATTGCTAGACAGAGCTGAGTATATGAAACATCTCTCTTATCGAACCTGCGATGTCAAATGTTATCGATTTGTGCTGGAAAACTTGTTGGGATTATCGAATTTTGCGAAAAGTGTCTGTCTCATGGATTAAATTCTTTGTGTCTCTGACATTCTCTTCAACTTACTTCCAGGTAATATAAAAAAAAGAACATTTATTTCATTTCTGTTATATAGTACACTCTCCTGTGGTTTTCTAATTGTTTGGAGTTTTCATATTTTAATAGCACTTTTGCCTCACTACATGTCCCACAAAATTTTGATTTGATATACGAGCATCCAATTTTAGAATATAAATATATTCATTCCCAAATTATACTTTAATACCCAATCCACTATGTATCTACTATTCTTTTACCATTTCACACGAAACACTTCAGTGCTTCACAACTGGAATTTCTGATATATTCACATGGTAGAAGCAGCAATAATTTCAAAGATATAACACCTGTGACGATGTCTGAAATACCATTTATAAGAGACAAAAGTGTCCCGCATAAAAAGATTCTAAGAGCTTCCAGAAAGAGGATGAATACGTAATCTGTGTACATCTAATAAAAATTCAGAAAGTTATGTTTTAATGCGTGAATCCGATTCGAGGGAATAGTACAGCGCAAAGTACTCAGAGAAATCTTTATTCAATAAGCTCTTAGAAGCAGATACTTGAGTAGGAAGCAAGGATCGGTAGATTACACCTGCACTCACTGTGCAATAGTGCAGGTGAAGAAGAGAATGAAATAGTACACCTGTCTCTGCATGATTAACTTCGTTCTTGGAAGGTCAGCGAAGCCGTTCATGCATCCCGACTCCATTGAACGAGAAATTGGAGGCAGTAATTATGCAAGCTTGTTGTTGCACTCGATATTGGAACGTATCATCTAGTATGCAGGTTCCATTTCCAGTGTACAACCATCTTGGTGAACTGCCCTATATACAAAGGTATTTTTACCAGTGACTGGTTAACGTGGGTCGTTAAAGCCACCGAATGTCGGACCAACGCGAAGGGAACATGAAGAATTACCGTCGTAACATTTTTAGCTTGGTATCGCGGTTTGTTTGTTTAGTCTGGAATGATTGAAAGGAATTTACAGCTGACAGTACCACCTTCGGTGTACCTTCAGTTCGAATTCCGATTAAAGTAGGTGTTTGATTGGACACTTCTTAGGAATCATTAGGTACTAAAAACGTACCTAATTGGCTTATTTTACCGATGTAGAATTAAACTTGAAACGTCGGTGTTACATCCAGTTAATGTTTAGTGTAGTGTCAGTTGTAACAGTTGATCTGACAAGAAGAATGCCCAAAAGTCATGTCGCTAATTTAACTAAAAATGGCATACAGTTAGTATATGCCGTGTATAGTAATGTATCGGATGCATATGGAACACTACTCAACATTTTTTGAGAAAATCGCATTTCAACTTTCCTCTTTCACAGACAACTGATCCGAAAAGAATTATAAATTAGTAAAAATGTGCAGGCGCATTAAAGATATATACATATGTCCTACAGTTGAGCTCCAATTGCACGTACTTAATATTATGTCGGTGCAAAAGTTAGATAGAAGTTAGATAGAAATATATTACAAGTTTTTTTAAATCAAAGTATTATCCTTAACTATCTATTACCTTTTGTCATTTTTCTGGTTGGTGTAGTAAAAAAAGACATCTCGGTACACCAAAAATCACCAACAAGTGACCGAACGAACTGATGCATCCACCTAATACCTCATTACCCAGATATCGAGATTCTGGAAAAGTCAAACTTTGAACTCGATTTACCTACAAACTTTTAAGTAGTACACCCTACGCGTTTGACACATAATTGCATAATACATGCTGTGCGCAACTGTACACAAAATTCGAGCGAAATTCGTAGCCCAAACCTCCTGCTGGTCACTCACTATTTGCGATTGGTGAATTGTACGTATATATGTACAAATGTATGTTGTCAGAGTAAAGATTCTCGAAACCAAGTGTACTAAATTGTCTCTATTAACAAGGGAACAGTCTCATCACAAATATTCTGATTTTAATCAAATTTAGGGTGAGCATATTAGAGTATGCAAGGAGCAATTTTTTTTCTGCGGAAAGTCACTCTGAAGGGTTGTAATCAGCCCTTAAAGTTTCCGCGTTTTTGTTTTTTAAATACATATATTTAATTTTATTTTTCTGTTGGTAATGTGATAGAGTATAAACAATTTGATAACGGAGCAAATCCTACTTTTTTTTTACACAAAACAGCAAAATTTGGGATCCTTTCGTTACAAAACTAGCGATTTGATTCATTTGAAATTTGGACCATGTTTTTATCTTTGAAGAAGTTGCACCTTCTTTTATTAATTTTCAATAATAAATATTTGAGTTCTTAAAATATCCCCAAAATTTTGCTAGGTTATTAGCCCGAAAATATGATTCCCCCTTTAAGGTGAGAATTTTATGAAAATTAATTTAAGATGAATAATTGATGGTCACGGTCGATGATCAATGAGGAGGCACAATGGCCGGGCTCCTCATCGCTTCTTACAGCATATACATACACGCGCGTTTTCTTCTTTGACATTCCGTTTCACGCGAGCCGTAGTGCATATACGGGTACGGGCGAGTTGTGAACGAGACGCCTGCTCAGCCAGTTTCTTTTCGAAAGGAAGAAAGAGCCTGGCGGACCACGAGAAGATGAAGAAGCAGGGGAGGGATAAAACGAGCAATGGGAGGCCAAACAGATACGATCCGCAAGGTCGACGTAGCCGTTTCTTCTCTTAGCTCTGCCGTTCCTGCTCCTCCGCGACGATTCCTGCGATCCTCTCATTTTTACCGATTACGCGATTTCATTTTCTGGATTAGAACAGTGGGCATCGAACGATCACTCACCAGCTGCGAAATAGAAAATTCACTCCTTATAAGGCTACTGGTGGAAGTGGTAGTGAAAAATTATGGACAGAATATTGGCGACTCCGATTGTACCGATACTTTGACTCACGCGAACTTCATTCAATGCGTGATGTAATAATTCATATACTTCATTTTAATTAATGTTACTTTATACACACTAACGTGGACTAATAATGGCACTGCATCAACCACAATATCAGCGATAAAATTAATTCTCTGGTTTTAAAGGAGTAATTCTTTCATCAAATATCTCATTCATTCAGCATATTGCGAATGTTATGCTACTGAATGCTTTGCTTATGCATTAATTCCAAGCAGTACTATTACAGAAAAGCACGCAGTGCTTGTAGTACCTACTCGGAGTACGATTAAAAAACAGAAAAAGAAATCTGGCCGGTAAGGAAAAATTATCCTTGCTACGAGGAGAGGTTAATTACACCGTGGATGATGTCGAAGCTCCGGCTAAAAGTTCACCAGACGGTGCATCGAAGATTAAAAGTGTCTGACCGAAAACGCATTGTTACCAAAGTCTGTCCCAGGCACAGCTTATTATCGGCTTCTGCCTTCCATCTCCGTTTTCTGCAATGAAAGACACGGCAACCTCGTAGGCCTCTGTTATAAACGCGATTCACCACTTTAGATCCCTGAAAATTGCGTCGCACCGATGGAATCGTCGGACTTGGTGGGCGAAAATCGAGGCTCGCCTCTCGGCTTCGCCAGCAGAATTAAAATTTCACAAACTCCATTCGATGGAACATTCACTGCATAGAAACTATACGCCGGTCGACAGCTTTCAATGTTAAGCTAACGCAACTCAGCGCTACCTGCTCTCACGCGCCTGTGACTTCGCGATTTCGATCTACCGTCGCGAGGGAAGCTAAAAATTCAATGTCGTTTACTACTCGATACTATTATCTACTTGCCCGTCTACCTCGGTCGACAAATTCCACGGGGACGGTATCATCCAGGTAGACAGTTTCCTATTGAAGCCATCAAGCGTCTGCTGGCGTTGCATAAGAAGGAGTCAGACGCATGGAAGGAGCCTAACGTTTATCCTAGCTCCGTTGTCATCCACCATTTGGCAGTCTGTCAAGTCCAGTCGCGTTGCGGGTGGGTATCGAATTGGGATACCCAGAGATCCGTCTCGTATTATATCGTATGCCTTCGGATGGGAGGGCTGGTTTCGTGGCTGGTCGGTCGTGGCAGGAGGGAGTAGCGGAGCACAGGCACGACCTCGACTCGTTTACTTGCAAGGTAGTTAGGTATGTGGCTCGCGTGACGTTACATATCCAAGGTCGGCGAATGAACCAAGAAATCGACGACGCCTCTTCCTTCTGAACGTTTGTTTTCCTCCGGGCTGGAACGGCGCCCTGGCCCCGATTTAAATCGGCCGCCACGCGATCGGACCGGGCGAAAGGTCGACGAGCCTATTTCCAGTTCGCCTCGCTATCATTTCCCCGCAATCTACATATCTGCAGGTGCAGCACGCCTTAACGAGCGACTTCCGTCGCGCTTATAATTCACCCTGCGTGTCTCGCGATTCATTCATAATTCGTAACGGTACTTTTTCTTCGCGTCCTCAACGTCAGCGGCATCCCTGGCTGGAGAGAAAGCGTCCCTGGTGCCGACGGCGTTGATCTTTTAGTTGGATCATTCGGGTGGACTTGGGGAACCGAATTGGGGTAGGAAACTTGTCCAGTGTGGGCTGGGGGGAGGGATGGTTGATGGTCGAGGTCGATTGTTCAGCTGGGCTTGGCGAAGAGAACTGGGGTTCGAAAGTTGTCTGTTTTCGACCAGGTTGAGAGGTTGGCGTTTGGGCTCGACGCTTCAAGTGGACTTGGAGATCTAGAATTGAAATGGATGATCGAACCTAGAGACAGAGGTTTGGAGAACTTGTCTCGGGCTTGCAAGAAAAGAATAGTGGTTCTAGAATTTTCTCCTTGGACATGGATAACTTTGTCGATCAGGTTGTGAAATGACTCATCTTTGAGTTCGATTCTGTAACGGGACTTTGGGGACGAGAGTTTGAATGGAAGATCGAATCTGAGGAATGAGATTCTGGGAACACATCTAGAGGTTGGGTGAAACACAAGTGGTCCTAGAATTCTCTGCTCAAGTTTGGGAAGATTTCAGGGAACAGATGAGACTTATAGTAAAATTAGCAAATTAATCTTTAGAAATTCTTGATTTACATCAAGAAAAATAATCAAGCTTATGAGATTCTAGTGTACATTGGTCGAGCGTAATCCTCTTAGCTTACTTTATCCACGTTACAAAGTTCGTTTGACGGAGGATTTGTTAAACTAAGTTAAACTACCAGCTGGTTAATATACATCATTCAGCATTTTTAACTTTCCCAGAAAATCGTCAAAGGAGGAAGTAAATAGAAAACTATAAAACAAAACAAGAATCCAAGGTGAAATTCAGCTTGTCCATACAAACGTTACTTATTTCACAGACACATCACTCCATACCAATTCCAATGTCTCGGGCATCAAAAACTAGCGTATAAATTTCATAAACATTCGAGGAGAAGCCTAACACTGTCGCGCAATTTCCTTCGATTTCGTTCTAACATCCTTCCGTTTGTTCTTTCTGTTGCAGAACCTGTCACCTGCAGGCGGTAAGGCGAAAGGAACTGCATCGCCATGGAAATGGGGAAACACGGGGCGCAGGCTCTGGCAAGATGTCACGTGCTAGCCAGCGTTTGAACCGAGACCACGACCTTCTCGAATGTGCGCGCTGAATGTTTGACGATAAACGAGAGAACCGTTCGAAACGAGAATGAAACATTCAGCGGGGACTGATGACACGAGACGATCGGCCCTTTGAGTGGCCGAGAGACGATCGCACGGCCTTTGAGGGGGCTAGGTAGTTGGAAGTCGCGACCATTTTGGTGGCGATGTCCAGGGGGAAGCCCTTTATCAGAACACGGGACCACGCAGGAATAAGGATCGCAGAGTAGTCTGTAGATAGGCTACTATGACGGACTATTTGGATCCACACTTCGTCAGGGCTCTGTGCCGCGATCCAGAACGACGAACGCTTCAAGTAAGTTCAGTTTCACGCTTGAACGTTAGACAGGGCTGCAAGATTGAGGGTCATAAAAATGTATGCTGCTTTCATATGATTGGTTTCGGCTTCTGAATGCAAAATACCATCAGGTACCATTTTTTCAGTTGTAACATGAAATTTAAATGAAATTAGTGGTGAACAATTACTGAACTCGCAACTAACTGATGTGGATTGGTGACTCAGTATTCATAGTCTCCTAGAAATTTCTAGTAAGTTCTAATATTTACCTGTACAACCGCTATGGCAACTCTAAAGACGTCCATTGACGATGTGGTATGAAATGTTTAATGGATTTTTCGAATTCAGCACTCGAAAATATATTAAAAACAGCTATAATATTGAAAAAGGTTTTTTTCATCGCAAGTCTGCGTTATTATTAATACAGTGATCCTCGGAGTTACGTTATTTCGCACTCACGGCGCGGCGTTTCTTTCAACGACGCGATAGGTATTTTTATACTGTGTATACCTATCTGTGTGTGTTTTTACAGTTATTGGAGAATGTATACGTGATGTTTCACCTAACTCTGCCTCCTGAAATATTTCTGCTATTTTCAAAATTTCATAAAAATGGTTCCTATAAAAGCTGCATACATAATTTGGCGAGGATCAGTGTATAGTAACAACAGCAAAGGTCAATTTTCTTCTTTTAAATGGAATGCTATTTTTTATAATTCACACCCGAAGAGTTACTTTAAAGATGAATTCAACAACCTACGAGAATAAATCCTTGAAGACCACTAGAGGTTATTTAAAAATTAAAAAAGAAAAGTTTCATTGTGGTAACCCTTCCCAACAGTATAAAACTATTATTACTATACACCGCCCCCCGCAAAACTATGCAATTTTTGTAGCAAGCATTTTTATACAATTTTAGATATAGCAGAAATATTTCAGGTAATAAATTTAGGTGAAACACCCTGTATATTTACCTTAAATTCTACCCGTATAGTCGTGTTTATTAATTGATTGGATCTATTCTGATTTACGTCGGTTATTCAGGAAACAATTAATACGTGAGTTCGTGGTACCACTGTAGTGGGTTCGCGTTTACTATGCGGGTGGAATTTGTACACGTGTATCGAATAAAACCTGGAGTAGGTTGGAAGGTTTCATAAAGGCAATGTACAGACGCGATGCTGCTATTATATTTAATCTTGAAGATGAATATGTAGTTCGTCTATTGAAGTAATTTTGTAGGGTAGAAGCTTCTTTATCTGGATATTGTGCTACTTGGAGATTCTATTATCTGAACAGAGAATGAGCTTATCGGAAGTCCCTTCTTTGTTGAAATATTCTTCTATAGTATTCGAAATTAATTCTGATCATCTGATTTTTGAACGGTGTAAATTATTACGTCCTGTTTAAATAATGAAGTTTGGGAATATCCCATACAGTACTTTATTTTGAATACTCAGTTCAGATTCTAAATTCTGATATTTCATTCAGTCTCCTAGATATACGAAATTCTTAATTCGAGCAGTGTAATACTATTTTATGCTTCAAGAATTACGATCCTATGCTAGTAATAAACTATGTAGATATAAACTCGCACAATTTTCCAGTAAAAAAAAGTTTTTCGATTTCTAATTCTCAGTTCTTCAGTCTATCAAGCTTCCATAATAATAAGATTATTAATTCGAAATACATCAAATTTTCCATTGAGAGTGAAAAATAGCTAAATTACGGTTTATATTAGATAATTAAGATTTAGATACAAAATGAGAAACTAGTAATCATCAAAGGGTTCTAATAAAAGACAGTTTTTGAGTCTCACCAAACTAACATTAATTTTTCGCACGCCCAGTATCATGCTTTTATTATTTCCATGGTCGATTTTAGCGAAAGTGTGCACGCATAAAAGTGCATTAGTGACTGCGTTCACAGTGGTTGAAAGGTTAAAGTGCGTCGTCGATATCCTCGCGCAGAGCTGCTTGAACTTTCGAAACGAACAACCTGCAGCTTCTTATCTTCGCATAATCATGTCAGATTCCTGTGCACAGCATCGAGGAATGTCAACGTGAAAAAAATCGTAGTTTCTTCCGCGATTAAACTGGTCTCGATGCCTGTCTTCGCATTTTTAACGTCAATTAGGACACGAGTTAAAAGGGTTCACAAACTTTGGTTAAAATTCATTTAATAATATTGTTTCACCGATGTAGGAAATCACCATCGTTCCGGTGCTTAAGTACTTGAAAAATCGAATTCTTCATAATTTAAATGTATAGATATCATTGACAAGTTTTTTAAAAGTATTGGATCGTTATCGAGTTTCGCTTCCTTGCAAATTACAAACTTCATCAGGGGCACGGTTCAGTTTTACTTGAAGAAGTTTGAGCTCTGGTTCCGCCTAGTTGGCCCTTAACAAACGAACGGTTTAAACGGAGAGAAAATCTTTGAGCGACGAATTTCTGGAAGAAAGTTTCGCGAAAATAGATTCTGTGTCCAGAGTCATCAAGATACTGCAGAATTTTCAGCAATTTTAAGACCACCATTCAAACTTCTCGCAAGAATCTTTTATACTTCTTGTCCAATAAGGTTATAGAAAAGTAGTCCTCAGATATCGGAAAGAGATCGAAGAATGATCGATGGTGGATACCTTTTGTCACAAGCTTTCGTTCGTTATAAGCTGATATGAAAATTCGAAACTGCAGTCTCATTTTTTTCAATCGGGTGGACGTGAAATGTCTTCTCGCTTATCTTGTCGCTACATGGAAATAGTTAAACGTTTCGTTATCGATCGTCGTTTCACTTTTAACTACCTTTGTTCTCCTTTGTTTCATCAGGACTCAGACCAACTACCAATCGTATGTTCCTAATTCGAACGTCGAGCGCTTGATTGCGATCGGAAAAACTACCTTTGCTTTGTTCTATCGCAATGTCCCTTTTTCACGTGCCTGTCTGCCAACGCCATAGAACCATTTTCACGACGAAACGTTCTGTCGTGTGTGCTGCAATCGTGGAAAAATTCCCCGCGCACATGGGACCGTGTATTCTTGGAGGTTTCATGTAATGCAGAAATCAATATTCTTGTACTGTAATGCTGTTCGTAAATAGAAATGCCGAGGGGGTCGAAAATCTCCCATCTAAAGGTAACTTCGCCTATATTGATTTCGGAAAAAATAATCTACCAAGAGAAATATGTTTTTGCTGAAATAATAAATTGTTGGATGCAGTTTTAAATTTATAAATATCTAGTTTGTCGAATTATGTTCTTCACTGAAATTTAAGGGTAGAAAATGACGACACGAAGAGTAAAATAAAGTAAAATCCAGCTATTCGTGTTTTAATAAATCGGAGGAGGTTATAATTGGTAACTTAATGTATCTTGGAATTAATAGTTTCAAGATATAATATAAGTTGCTCTTGTGAATAATCAATTATTTGGTTAGTCTATCAATTATTTCATATTAACTTTCGTCACGTAGTAAAAATTCACTAGGTGCCATTCTACTATATCTAGAACGCTTCCAAAAATTTACTTTTAAGTGGATTTAAAGAATAATGTCTTCCCCTTTCTCTACTTCTTTACTTTTCTAATTTTTTCAAATTATTCTTTCACCCTACACTGGCATCACTGTTATATAAGAGTGCAGTTTTAAGAATTTTCAAACCTTAACACGTAGAGAACAGTTGCTTAATATGGGGAGATTTTTTTTAGTAGCACGTAGATGCAGCCTAAATAGAGGAATATTTCGAAATTTTGCATCGATTGCTTTTAAGTACATATTAGACGGTATTGCAATGTATTTCCATCCACCTTTATTATCAGTTATTTTATATATATTTTTTACCACAGTTCCTTCTTACCCATTTCGTGACTACACCTTCACTAACCGATTATCGTCACCATATTTGCATAATAATCAAATAAACTCCAGTATACTTTAATTGAGAACGTCTCTATAAAACGTGTCTCAGCTTCGTTCCACGAATGAAACTCTAATTTTCATACAGAAAAAGAGGATATAACTGCGTTTAAAGCTGCGTATCGTATTAAATAGGGGTACAAGAGAAAAGGAAAGCGGGAATAACAAGCACCTAACGGGTTAAGCTGGTCCCTAATGAGAGCGAAAACCTCTTTGCAGCGTGCAGATCGCGCAATAGCGAAATCCTCGAGATTTTCAGATTTTCATGGAAAAAAGCTCAGACTTCCAGGCGAGGGATACCCGCACAATGTCTCCCTTTTTCCCCTTTTGCCTTCGTTACCACCACGCTAATTTGCAATTTCCACGATCGCGAGATAGGTGGAGAATGGTAGGCGTGTGCATCGACACGCGTGCAAAATGCGCGTGTTAGCTTTCGTTAGTTTCATTGCAATTAGATGCTGTTTGAAGAAGGCACCGCTGTCGAAAGCAGTCGTGCGAAAGATCTATTTCCCATTTAAGAGGGTAGTCGGGTTTAGGCGGCCGATTTTCAGCCGAATTCATGATTTTTTTTCCTACGCGAAGGAAAAAGATACGATATTGGTGCTTTGGATACACCTTTATTCATATTTTGGCCGTTTAAAATCATGAAGGATGATTTAAAATGTTTACAACTTTTAGAGTTATAGGTACGCAGCATTGTCATCAGCATTCCTGCCGATTTGTCCCAAGTCTGGCGGCTTTTCTGTTGGGTAGAAAAAATTTAACCATACGGTTTTTTAATCCTTACGCGTGTCGCTATCACCCTTACCAAAATCAGGTCAATATTTTCTAAACTTAGATTTTTTGGGGCACTTAAAAGATATGCAAACCGCAGGAAAAATCTTATTTTTTCTTTAATCAGCTGCCAGTCTGTAGATTTTTTTTTAAATTCCTGATCGTGGCAGTAGCTATAACGACACTCATAAGGATTAAAAAAAAAACGTTTGGTTCCATTTTTTTTCTGTCCAATGGGAAAGCCCGCGGGTCGTGGAACAAGTCAGCAAAGAGGTCCAGATGACGTCAATGACGTTGTAAATATTTTAAATCATTCTTTATGTTTTTTCACAGCCAAAAGATGAATAAAAGTGTATACATAGCACCAATATCGCATCTTTTTTCGTCTGTCTAAGCCCGGCTTAGACAAATCGGCTGTCTAAACCCGAATACCCCCTTAATATTTAGTAGATTTTTTACGCCACACGTTTTTGGTTCGTTCTTCTCGCATTACTCACGAAAATGGCTGCAATTTCATCTCCGAGTCGTCTCAGATATTGCTCGGGGATATCGATTCAGCGTGGAGGCGTGTGGTAGATTTAAACAAAATAAATAATGGCGTCTGTGCCGAAGTCCTCGATCGGGTTTGTTCGTGGAACGGCGGAAGCAACCACCGCTGGGAGTCTTTGAAATTTCATTCCCGTGGAAACATTCGACGGGGTTCGATTTCGTGTAGCTCTGTTGATAGCGAAATCGTCGATCTTTGTCACCTTTGATTGCACGGTCCCTTCGATCGCCGATGTCACTGATTATATGTACCTATTTGGGAACCGAAGGAGACTGGCTTCAAGGGTGAACGATGGATTTTTAGAATTGTTTGTGAATTTTTAAAATTATTCTAATTAGAGTTGAAGAAATTGTAAGGGGCCATTCCACAAAAAAAAAACAACCAATTTTTGCAATTAAAATTGAAATATGATGTAGTCCACGTGAAATTAGAGAGGAGAGGGGTTAAGTCATCGTTGTACCGGTTTTGAATTTTGTTTAGAAAATATAGGCAGACAAAGTTTCTCGAAGGCAGGTGAAATTTTCAAATTTCGAGATCTTGTAGTTGCTAAACAATTTCGAGACTACTTAGTTCGCGACAATTTCGTGTGGATTATTTCATAATTTAGTCCCATCAACATTTCCGAAATTTCGTGCAAAAAGTTTTCATGGAATGTCGCAGAGATATAAGAAACAATACATATCTGTAAGAAATATAAAGAAGAATAATTATTAATATAAGACAAAGAAGTTCTACGAAGAAGAAGATATTTCTTCCGAAAGAGAAGTCATTTTTGCCATGCAATTTTCTGAAACATCGCGAGAATAACGGTTTAAAATAGCACATTTCTCTCTCGTTTGGAAATCAATCTAATTTAAATTTTCATCTTTCAAAATTTCGAAAGAATCCATTTATGACTGTCCCGAATTAATAAACCTGCACCAACAACGCACGCTGAATTTTTTCGATTCAATCTATTCGATTATTTACTCCCGCTATTTCGAGTATTGTAACGATCACTCCTTTTTCCCGTTTGTAATCACTCCGGATGTAATTTAACGTGTAAACAATGGTACGTGCGCGAAACAAACAGAAGTGTTGGATTCATAGAGGCAAACAATAGTTTTTCGCAATTCGAAAATGATGGATATCGTAAGCAATCGCGTATTCAAGTGTTAACAGAACTAGTACATTCTAATTTATCAATCAAACAGTTGCTTCGCTCGGTGCACGCGTTTGGACGAGAATCTTCCACGCTTTATCTATTTTAAATTCACAAGCGACGTGTACGTGCGTATTCCCGTACGTTTATTTACGCCTGCATCTGCATGCAATGAGCTGGGTTTTGAATAATAAACGAGTTACTTGCACTTTCGTTGCACTCCGTCGTGAAGTCCCTTTAAGAATGCAATTTCAAGGTCCATTTAAATGCCGTGTAATTTCAAGTACAGCAGTCTGTTGTGCACACAAATTGCGCATCTTATCCCTTCTTTGAACGTAACACTGTCATTATTTCGAGGTATTTAGCCGTGGGAAATTACTGCCGGGAGAAAAAGTGCTCAGTCAGAAATCCAATAGTAGAATTGGATTGGGAGACTGGAAACAGGAGGGTTCTTAATTCCTTTCTTCGTTTCCTTTCTTTTCACGTAACAGTGAAAAATATTGCTTCTTGACCTGATTTCCCGTGGAGAGGCTCGAATTTCTGTGACGTTTTTTCACCAGTTCGCTAATAGGATACGCTGATAAATTAATCATGCATTAATTAGTCAAGTTACAGTGAATGCTTTAATCGACGTTCGTTTTCCATTCGATTTGCTGCGGATTTACTAGTAATGCGTGAATCCAGAGTTACAGTTGCAAAGCTTGATTAATCAATTAATTAACATAATTTGACAATACAATAATGTAATGGTAAAATGAAAATATTTACGATTTGTGAAGATGGGGATATATAGTTCCACTCGAAAAGATACTAATTTGGATGTCTCAAAAGGAACAGAATTTTTGAAACTGTGAAACCATTTAATTATTATCTTCCACATTCTTCTGTATCCGTGAAGGCAAGGGAAACGATTAACTAATAAAAACTAAAACGTCTAAGTGCTTTGATTAGAGAAAAGCACATTGCATTTATATTTTCCGTGAATTGCTTTTAATTTAATTGGAACGTGCTAAGATAAAATTCTAAAATAATACAGGAAATTACACAGAAGTAAAGGTACACGTTTTAATTTCATTACTCTCTAGTTTTAAGTTGCTTCTTGGATTTCTTCCTGCCCAAGATAGGGGCGATCAAATGTCCATTGGATTGCATAGAAAGAAATACGACTTCGATTAAATTGATTAGGAAATGGAGCACCTCGAATCCATTTTCGTACGTTGAGAAATGCACTGTTCTCTCCAACCATTAGAGTTTAATGGATAGAAGTTTCGTTTCGGATACGAGGCTCCAGGGGGCCCCGAAATAATTGATATTTACGCCGATCCCCGCGGATCCCCTTTAAAAATCTTATGAGGCGTGCTCGTAACTCGGGGCTCATACGATCCATACGTGAAGGTCGTCCAGTGTTCGCTCCACTTTTCGCGCGAAAAAGGAATGAAAAAGGTGGATGGGAGAAGATCGAGAGGCAGCGAAGTCGAACAGCGCCCCTTTCCTTCTTCTGAAACGCTTGCTATGTTTCGGAGACCGACGGGCGCCGTAGAGAACCTCCATTCGCATGCTTTTCTGCTCGCAGAGTCCGATATTTGCACTTGGAGAGGAAGAATCCTCTGTCCCAGACCCACTCCATGCGATTGTTTTCTTTTTCGAGTTTAAGTACTGTTGTCACGTATGGCTTGAACATTTTTCAAATTACGCTGATTTGAAACGTTATTCGCGTCATATCGATAACAGTGGGAGCAGGAAGATGGAAGTATTGTGCAGGGTGTGTCGTGCAATAGTAGAACTTGAAATATCTATGTTGCTTTTGAGGAAAAATATTAATTGAAAATATATTTTAATATATAAAATAATTAATACAATATTATTATTATTATATTATATTATTTGATATAATATTATATTAATATCATATTATTTAATTAATAAAATATATTAATATATTTTTATTGATCATGTGCTCTACAGGCATCTACCTTCTTCGAAATTGAACAATTAAGGAATTAAGTTTTGGAACATCAATTCTATTTTATATTTTTAATTTACTTTTCGACGGTGAGTTGCAGTGTTGAGGGTACATTTTCGTGCAATCCCTTCAAAATTTAGGACCTTTTTTAAGAAACACTGTAACAAAGGGTAAAAATATTTTTCGCATTGAGTTGTACATACTTTAAGATGATAAAAAGGAAAAATCGAAAGTTTTTCTTAAAATATATGAGTATGGTTATCGTATTAATAATTAATACGGCAAAGTAATGAAAAGTCGATAATTGGTACATGTTGTAAATAAAGTGCCCCGAAACCGTTAATTTGTTCCTAAACGATGCTGAATAAAATCAAACCGAGTGGACCAAACATTATGATAGTTGGTATTCCGATAGCGAGTTCATTCAAAAGAATCCCGAAAGAATTTTTTAAATCAGCCGATCAGTTCTTTTGTTTTAATACCAAAAAGGCTTTTTAACCCATGTGTTACAGTTTTCTTTAAAACAAAAATCCTTGATTTTGAAGGGATTACTCAAGAATGTACTCTTAAAGTGGCTGGAGGACCCCTAATTAATTTTAGTATTCCATTAACATTCGCAATTCTTAAAACATCCTCATAACCGACAGCTTCTCTTTTTCAGTTCGTTTTTATTTCATCAACTTAAAATCCATTGAGAAAATTAAAAATCGCATTGAAAATTCTAAGCTGAATACAGTTATCTCTACAATTAATATACGCTGTGCTCGAATATTTAACATATTATCACTTCTACCTAATTCTAAATTAATATTAGACAAATATTACGTGATTGTTGACTATACACTTGAGCGCCAGCCACTTCACCAGTCACGTAGCTACAAAAATACTGCCTCCCAGTGGTGTACCTACGCCTCAAACGGTGGTTCCAAATTTTTTATTTACACCTCAAGACTGCTCGTTGGAAAGCAGTGGAAATGCCTATCATAGATCAGCCTTGGAAGAGTACACGCGAGATAGGTGGTCGAAATTGATGCACATACAGATTGGAGACAAACGGAAACGGCCTCGCTTTAAATTCAGACGATCCAAGTCACGGTCTGAAAAAGCGGGCAGCGATAACGGCTTTTAAAAGCTTCGCTTTTATTCGTGGCCACCTGTTCTCCTGAGATTATCCGGCCGAGAAAAAGGAGGATGGCACGGAAGAAAAGTGTCCCTGCAAAGCGCATTTCCACGCGGCTGTCTCCCATTCCGAACTGTTTGGCCGGCAGCACGGGGAATTTAGTTTAGGATTTTCCTGGAATACACATTTGTCTTTCCTTAGATTGCAGCAAAAAGCCTGCGCGCTACAACGATAGTGGAAAGCCTCGTTTCGGCCTCCTTATCTTAGTTGGCGCCATGGTCAGCGTGACCATTACGCTACATTAGGGTAGCTGATTTTACGTCGTTGTCGGTGGTTTGGACGGGTAATTTCGGGGATTACATAAATTGGCAGCGTTAGGTGGAGCTCGAGCATTGTTACGTACCGTCGTATCGTTTTTCGCAGCGCGCTGTGGCCGAAACGATAATGCTGCCTTCCTTAATGAGGATTTATTTCGGAGGAGCTTATGGTTTCTGAAGATCTCTTATCAACTAGAATTCTGAGTGATTTCTCTTCAATTTTTAGCAATTTTAAAATATGTTGCTGTCGATGGTAATTAGTTTGATCGCTGTATCAGGAAGAAGTTAATGTTAAAGGTTATATGCATTGGTTCTTGTATGTCTTTTAGTTTTATGTATGAATTATTAGGTGCTTGTATAGTTTAGTTCGCAATATGCAAATTGGCTCGAGTCACGCTGAAAGTTTGCAGACACTCGATATTCTCTTCTAAAATTCTTAGTTTTTTTACGACTTTCTTCAGCTTCGACCCTCTCTCTAGTTTGTATGTATGGATCAAGTTTGGCAACTCAAATTTAACCCACTTCCACCAATCCAATTGTCTTGAAACTTTGCAGGCGTGCGTAGTTTCGATGACAATACAATATTAAAAAAAAAAAAAAAATAACCCCGAGGGGGTGAATAAATTACCCAGTAATCAATAAATATAACCTAAAACCACAAATCCAAACGAGTTGAAATCAGCCACTCGCATTATTTAGGAAAACGACAAAGAGCCGCTGCGTTCGGATCGCTAGTCGCATCGGGATTTGAAATTAAATAAAAGTTGTTTGTAAAGAAGTCTGAGCTGCGAAATATAAATCCATAAACACTAAAAAGTAGAAAATAAAAAAGTACATGAAAAAAATGTACGTTAAACGATTTTATTAAAAATGCACTAAAATCTAAAAAATAATTATTTTCTTGTACTACAATTTCGATGGCGTTTTTCACTTTAAATAATTTCTACCAAGCTCTTTAACTTTTAAACCTTCTGTATACCTCGCTACATATTAATCCACATCTACCACCCAAGATGCACACATCAACCACTAAGTAGATTCCTATCAACTACGGTTCACCAGGACTTCCAAACTTCTACAAGTTTCGCTGAGGTACTTGAAACTTGGTTCAGCAGCCTAGATCCCTCCACAAAAATCCCACCCCTTTACCTCAGAAATAGAAAAAATCACACGTAATCCAAGAACATCCATCAGCGAAGAGTCCAGAGACTTGAAGATGTCGAATCGCCTTCAGCTTTCACGTTTCGCCCGTAGGTGTTGCAATCTTCCCCCGTCGCTCTTCGTAGCATCAACCACCTTAATCTCGCAGCATCGATTATCACGATGGTCGACGTGCATTATAATACACGTCAGGCGCACGGGGCGGTTTAATTATCGTAACGTCGCCGTTACTAATTCACTCGTTGGCGAGGCTGGAGTCGCGTCGACGAAGGCGCGCTCTTTCTATGGAACTCGATAAACGGTGCCTGCAGATCAAGCGTGGAAATTGAATCCTTACGTTTCTCGATCCCTTGCGCCATCGATCGGCGCTGTTCGACCACCAAACAAGGATGTTAGCGGGTCTGCTCGGGCGAGTGTCTACCTTCTGATAATTCCAAGCACAAGGACGGCTGCAAAGTAACAACGCGCGGGGTATTGCAAATTACTCGTCCGTTCTCATCGCGCTCCAAGAACAATGCTTGACCAACAATGACCGGTTATTACAGTCGCCGCGGAAGTGCATTCGGTTATTAACTTTTCGAACGACTTTAATGACGGATTCTACAGGAGCTTCGGGGACACGTGTGTAACTCGTGTGTTAGCCGAGATTTGCAATATTCATGAATTGTACTGGGATCCGGAGAAAATGGTGGCGGGGGTTGGGAATTCTAATTAATTCGAATTGGGGGAGTTGTAGCTGTGTTTGTGGGCGTTTGATTAATTTGCTGCTGGATGTTTGTATTAGATTGCTGATGTACTCTCGTTTATCGAGCTCTGTTTGCTCGAGGATTAAAGTGATCGAGTTTAAAGTACATAGAAATTATTGTTAAGCGGGGAATATGCTCTGGGTAGTGTTAGTAGCGTAAAATATACTTCCCAAGCTAATATAGCATTGGGTAATCAGTAAATCATTCCCTTGGTCGGTTAGGTGACGATTTAATCGGGTTCAGGTCTGCTCAGTTGGAAATAATTAATAACAGAAACGTAGACTATTCAGGAAAATTAGAGAAAAATAAAAAAGGTAATCATATCGATTTCTTAAGGTTGGTGTATTTGTCAGTGGAAATGAATTCTATCGTAGTAATTTCTACCATAGTATTTAAAGAAGAATAAAAACAAACAAAGAATAAAATTAAAATAAAAATTGCTTCTCATTTCATTGAGTTTGTCTAGTCGCACCAAGTGGGTTACCAGTTTTACCAATCAATTTGGGTAACCGTGGTATGGAGATCAGAGTGCAAGATAGCACGGTAACATTAGGGTCGCATTAGAGGCAATTGCTTTTGCGCGCGTGTCTCGTTCGAGTTTCGTACGTATATTGTTCCAGCGACACCGATTGGTCGATAGCGAGCACTGGATTCGAATGGCGCACTTCTGGTAAGAACACTTGTGCGAGAACTTTGCAAACAGCGTAATCCACCTTGAAAACGCCTTTCGCACGTGTCGACTTCGAACAGTTTGAAAATAAGTTCTCGGGACGGGAAGCATTCCATTAAATGCAAACAGCAGACTTCAATTTGTCTATATTCGTCGATGTTCGCTGTCAAATAATATTTCCAGAGGCGTGCGACATGGGAGGTCTTTAAACAATAAATATTTATAAAAATTTCAATTATGAGTTGAGTAACTACATTTGAAATTATTCCAGTGAATATGTAATTAAGTCTGTTGCTTTTCTCGGGTTTGTTCTACTTTGAGTGACTTTCATTTATATATAGATATAATGAAATAACTTTTGTAACATTTATTACTCTCTTGCTATATTTCCATTTCTGCTTTTGAAAGTTTTTAAATATTTTTATTCATAAGTAAATGAAAGTCGTTTCTGATACGAAGTAGACTGATTATCGAGGAGACTAATTAATTGGGAATTTAATTTTAAAAAATATTTTAAAATAATTCTGTTTTGTTACAGCTTGTTGCACAGTATTTTATTTACTGTTTTACTAAGGCAATATTCAATTTCTTTCTCCTCTGTTTCAGGATCTACAGATCATATATTATGGTCTGCTGGGTCTGGAAGCATTACGTCCGTGCAGAGATTCCATTCTCCGTGGGCTTTGCAAAATTGTCCGATACGAGAGGCACCATGCGAATCACGTTCTCTATTAGTAAGTACTTCTTATCTTGATCAATCGCAAATATCCATAAAATGTGTTTTAATTATTTCATATGGGAATTAAATATGAATAGTTCGCATCACCAGTATCCACGCATCATAGCTAGAGTCACGGGAAATAAACAAAAAATTAAATATACACCATATAAATATTTTGTACTATTTATTATATATCATTTTTCACATGTAATATTATATCAATTATTTTCAAATATTTAGGAATACATGCACTTTTAGCTGCGTCAATAAATTAGTTCGCATCTTTTCCATAAAAAGTTTTCTACTGTTTCTGAAATAGGGATTGCAGAAAAATTGTCAGCAGGAAATTTCTTTATCGACAGCTTTTTTACCCACGACGCTACTTTATCGACGCGTTCCTTTTTTATCCCATGCAGAATACTGCATAATGCTCTAAGCAAACGTAGATGTCGCAACACGCTCTGCGCTGTATCCTCCTATTCCTATTTCCCGCCATTTCAAAGCGTAGTTGGCGTTCCTCTGAGCCAGTGAAGTGTGTTCCGTGCATTCTAAAATTCAATATGAAAACAAGAAATGTTTGCGAGTAAGTTAAAAACACTCGTGTTAGTAACATTTACAACTATTTGTTTGAGAGAATCAATACGTGCAAGGGTGGAAGGTTATAATACATAGTATCGTTGAAATACAAATTCATGAATTGCATTTAACCTCCTTTCCTTAATGATAATTAATAATGATAGAATATATGTACGAAATATGCATCTATTGTGAATATATATCAAATTAGTTATTGTTCACATTAATAGGGTTTAGTATAACTTCTCGAACATGTAGTTCGTAGCATTCAGTTTTTTTTACATATATCAATGTTTCTTGAAACTCTCTTGGTTAATCGCGTTAAGAAATTTTCCCATTTCCAGTGTGGCGTCAGTTAGGGTTTGTCGGTTTTTAAAAACCGAGTTTAAAGACCGGTTTTTATTAATATATGTGTGAAATTCAAAAACCGGGTTTTTAAAAAAAAAGAACAAAAAATACGGTTTTATATACTAGAATTAATATGCAAAAATAAATTAATTATTTAATTAAAAACGTTAACAAGCATATTGTAGTAGGTAACAGTTTACGGTAAAACTAATCTTCATGAGTTCCTATTTTTAGATGAAAAATAGTAATGAAATAAAGATTTATAATTTGGTACCACTGTAAAAGATTTATATATTGTGCGGATTTTATTATTTTAGTTTTTTTTTCATTTGGTTTTATATGCAGTCTGTTTTATTGTGTTATATTTTTGTAATTCCATAAATATTAAGGAAACTGAATTTTTTTAAAATAAGTAGGTACAAATACTTATTTACTATTTTAATTATATATTTCTTGTGAAAATTCCCAAACCCGTTTAACCGGTTTTTTTGGGGAATAGTGGAATTCGAAAACCGTTTTTTTTTTCAAAAGCCGGTTTTTGTATAAACCCTAGCGTCAATCATTTACACGAAATATTCGCGCGCTTTCTAGTCTCTCACATTACCTATATATTTATGAATCCCATATTCGCCTATACACCTATGATTCACGTATATGTTTACGAACGCGTAAAATGCATTTGTTATCGACCAAAATCCACCTTATAATTATAAATATCAAGCTCCTTTACATTCATAAAATTATACTTAAGTAGTTACTTGCTATTTTCTTGCTAACGGAACCAGAAACTTCCGCCGCGTGCAGTCAGCTGTGAAAAGAAGAATTCGCTATTAATCGATAGAGATTAGTTCTAATAATTTCCTCTATTATCATAATTGATATATCGTTTCATAAAAGTGCAATTCGGATATTACTCTATTGTTACAGTTATCTCATAGTTTCTTTCATCATGTTAATTATACAGTAAATCTGTTGTCTTCATTATTATTTTCTAAAAAGTTTTTTAGTTACAAAATTATTTCTTCTGTTTAGACAAATGTAGTTCGGCGATTCCGCTTTTGCTAAAAACTTTTAATAACAAATTTAATATGACGATAAGTTTAGTATGCAAGGGGCTCAATTGTCGAAGAGTAAAATATTTTCTTCAAGCATAACAGTTTTTTTTTCTATTTAAAAATGTAAACAAAAATGTAATCATTTGAAATATTTCAGCACTGGCGAATTGGCCACGAGCTGGTACATTCTGCTCTCCGGTTCTGTGTTCATCGATGGCTCTATGTTTCTGCCTCGTTCAAGGTAGGATTTGCACATACACTCAAATTTAATCTGCTTCGTAAATACCCAAACATATCTTTTTTAAGAGGAAACCAATACGTAAGGTCCTCTGCTATGTACTTTTAAATCAAATTCAGTTAAATTGAATTGCTATTTAACTAATATTTCATTTAATTTGTCAACATAATTCCATCGAAATACTTGAATAAACAGTAGAAATATACAAATTTCAGTCACAGGAATAAATCAGGGAACTATGTTTTATAACGTCCCCTCAAATTTCTATCGTTAATGTTTACTCCGTACTTTCTAAATCTCATATCGTTTTGTCATTCACGAGAAAACACGAAAGCAATATGTTTCAATATAAATCACTCGAGGTGATTTATTTCAACAACTTCTGGCGTAGTAGAATCGATTTTATTTCGCGTAGCATCTACATTTCAAAATTCCAACTCGTGACTCTTGGCACGCGATTGCTTTATGTACCAGCCTTTTTTTTTAGCATTGCAACGACGTCTGTGAAACACTGCTATCGAAATCGATGCGGTGTTTGTAACTTCATTTCGATTTCCAACGCCACTCCGCAATAAATTGCTTTTTAAAAGCACGTTTCTGATCCAGTTAACGACTGATCGCGTCCAGCTTATTGCAATTAGGTCGGATTTCTATCGTCGCGCGGGTCCATTTCTCGTGGCATCACTCCAACAACGTCGTTTCGTCTTCCTTTTTTCGTCCTGCTTTCAATACCATACTGAATTCGTTTTACGCGAAGAAGCTGCTCACATTCAGATAGAAATCGATCGTGATACGTATATTTGGAGAGTGTTTGCAGGCGTACCGGGTGTACGAAAAAGTTGTTGATCAGAGTTTCAAAGTTCTTATTGAAGATAATACCATATTTCTTGTGGAATTGTTTAATAATAGGAATAACGAGGAGGAAAGTTAATTACGGAGTCGGGGCCAATTGGAGTTATTAATTCCATTATGAATTGTTACGTGAAAAATCCAGTAATTTCATGAAACGTGATTCCCACGAATTTAATCGGCAATCCTCGCTAATCTTTTATTGAGATATTTCTGAACCCAAAGTTGGGAATAAAATTTATTACTGAATGCATTCAAATTACAGAACAATATTACAAAAATTCATGTGAAGTTATAACCTCATAACGATGCGAGGTAGAACAAAACTTAAAATATAACAATTGGTTTTTATGCTCTATCACACTACCAAAAGATAAATAAAGTCATATTAAAAAAAACGCGATAACTTTAAGGGCTGATTTTAAAATCAGAATTTTCGAGTTGAGAATGCTCCCTTCTTAGTTCAGTTCTCTAAATTATCCAAGAACACGATTCATAAATAATCGTTGGCAGTATATTAGACGATAAGTTGATCAATAGCTTCTACAGTTTGATACAGAGTAGTATCACGGAAATGCAAATGTTCCATGCAGCGTCGAATCGATTTTGAATTTCGTGAGCACGGTATATATTAGGTACGTACACATCGAGCTCTCTCATAAATCGCCCTGTGCCAGGGTTACGGTCGCAGTTTTCTCTCTTTGTGTCCCTCGAACTACGGAAATTCTCATTAATCGTGTAACCTCGTTCTCTGGAGGTGTGTGCACGTCGAGACATTGTAACGGCAGATGTATTAGATAATCTACTTTTAATGAAATCCAATCACTCTGGAAAGGAAAAGTGAATTTTCACTGCATCAGTTTAATGCATCCGTCCTCCCCTTTCCGTCTGTAACACTTCGAGCAGTTATTACGAAGCTGACTTTTAATCATACTTCCTCCTTGTATAATCGCTCATTAAAGGATTTATAGAATGCCCCTTTATCGAGGAGTTACGGAAAGCAATTGCAATTAACAGAAAGTTCAAAGGAAATAATATTCTTTAACAATGTTTATACACGGGTTAGAAAGAAGTGGAGTCAATTTTACGATTCGATATGTTTTACTGGGGTTTTATTCAACTTTATACTCTTTAAGAACAATTAAAGAGTTCTTGTAAAAAACACTGTGAGTGCCAAAATTAAAAAAAAATTCATTGGCAAATGTTCTATCTGCTAATGGTAATACTATAGTACCTAAAGAACTTGATTTTTGCACTTACAGTGTTTTCTACAAGGACTCTTCAATTATATTTATTGCACGCATTTTATCGTGTAATGTAATTTACTGTACATCAGAACATTACACTTTATTCCAGTATATTTCTCGTATCTATTTTCTTCTTGTCAAACTTCTCGTTTTCCCAGTGGAAAATGTCAGATGTTCAACCATTTCAGTGGTTCTTCATTCAATCAGATGCTTTTCGGTGCTTGTTTGTAGTTGATCGTCCCTTTAATGCGGCAATAACCACGCAGAAACGTTCCCCCCTTGTTAGTCATACCACCTTTAACATTTCACGTGAATTCGTTACCTGTTTCTGGACGTCGGAACTTCCTCTGCAAAACGTTCTACTAAACTACACGTGCAGTGTTCACTTACACGAATTCTGGGAACATAAAGGAACACTTGAATCTCCGGGGACCATTTAACCTAAGAAGCACACTAGAAAAAATGTTCTATCGAATGGTTCCATTCTGATGCTAATAAAAATCAACCAACAGCATAATTAAAAAAGTCCATTCCAAATTTAACAAGCATAACACCTATATTTCCCACAAATCGTCTTCATACACGCCTGGCAAATATTGCCCCTTCCACAAATTAAATGACTTCTTTAGTTTTCAAGTAAAATTGATAAGGGGGAGGTGGCTTCAAGGTAAATTTTGATAAATCTAATTTTGTTCGCGAGGTGTTAAAAGTGGCCCCGAAGATTGCAATTTCATAATTACGTCCCCACTATTCCTCTACGCCCGCTAGAGCAAGGTAGCGGAGGTATATGCGCCCTCTCTTTCTCGTCGAGCTCCGCCTCATTCTAGTTTTTACGTTCGTTCAAGTCCTCACTCTTTCTCACGCCCATTCACTTATTCGCTTTCTCGTACACACGTTCTTTCACTCGCTCCACGCTCTCGTCATACTTACTCACTCAGTGCACGCTCCTTCTCAGATCTGTACGCCGTTTCTTTCACCGCTAGGCTATCCTTCTCCCGCACATACCCGTGGCTATATACGTTTCTCGTTCGACGAAACGTTCCCTCTTCCTCGTCCTCATACCTTGTATATTCGTGCCGAGAATTTACGAACCTAACCGAGCCGTGTCCTCGGTGCAACGACGGAGGAGCGACTGGTGAGTGAACGTGGGAGGGAGAAGGACGGACGTAGGAGTTAATAAACAGAGAGGTTCTCTGGGGCGACGAAGAGGGAAGCGAGGAGTAACGTAGCACGCGATGGAGAGAGAGGGTGCCGCGAGAGAGAAAAGTTTCGATTGCAGGGTCGTAACAAGGTCGCGAAGACTGTGGTGCCCGTGGACACGAATTTCTTTTACGAATTTGTAATTTCCTTTTATCTTTCATGGAAGAGTCTTCTTTTGTAAATCAGGCGGACATAGTGTAAACGTGGAGGTATCATACGTAAATTTATATTGTGAAAAAAGTGTTTCACTTGCAGAAACTTTACTCTTTTAGTTTCCCAAATTTTTATTTGCTAAATTTTCAGAATTTAATTTCAGGAAGAGTAGATCTTCAAAATTCCTTTCTGCTTAATTAAAAGATTTATTTACAGTAACCTATTCACCAATGATTGCTCTCCTTCAAAATTCCACTCAAATTCCACACAAATTTTTCAAAGAAATTCATTTCCCCGCTCCTGGGGATCCCAAGGGTGTTTCAAATTAAAACTTTACTTCCGCCCCGATCACAGATCTATCAAACAAATCGATTTCCCCACTCGCATCGCCATCTCCGCGGTAAACAAATCCGCCACAATTTTTCTCCCTCAATTTCATTTCACGCGAGGCAATTAAATCGAAAGCTCGATTCCCCCTCCCCTCCCGTATCCTTCCCGCGAATCAACGCCGGGCACGAGCCACTCGACGCGACACCAGTGGCCACGAGCACCTCGGTACAACACTGAAAGCGTACAAGGGTGAAAGGAGAGTGAGAGAGAGGGGGGGGCCTCACCTACCGAGAGGAACTCCAGTCTTCTCGAGTGCATCGTGGCGGTTGGCGAGTGTTGCGATTAGTACCGGCTGCACCCGCGAATCGCATTCCAATCCCGCCGATAGCGGTCCGCGTTTCCTTCGGGAGGGAAGAGAAAAAAAAAGAGAGGAAGAGACAAAGTCGCCCGAGGGGGATGTGGCGTTGGCGAAAATTCGCATCGACTCGGCTCAGGCGACTCCAGTGACTCGGGGGCCAGCAGACAGGAAGAATTGGACGGCGCAGAGGGTGCGTAGAGTGTGCGTTGGTGGTCAGCCGTGGACGCGTGCCCGCCACCCCCTCGGCGTGTGTCATTCGATGCAGCGTGTCTTAACGATCGATTTTCGGGATAAGAAAGAAAAGAACGTGGCCTTTCCGGCACTGCACGTGCGCGCCGCCCTCCCTGCCCCCCAGCCGCCCCGATTCCCTTTTCGCACCGAGAAGCGCGAGTGATACGACGGGGGCGAAAGCGCGTAGCGTACCCTTGCTCCTCGTTGGATGCAGTCTCCTCGCACCTCCGCGGTGACGTCATACCTCGCCCGCCGGGCGAATCGTCAGTGTATCCTCGAAGTCGTCACGCTTCGGAGCGTGAGGTTTTCGCGCGAACAGGCTTCATCCACTGGCCCATCGATCACGCGGACTCTGGATGATGAGGGGTCTGGAACGCAAGCTGACCCACGAAACGGAGTATCATTTCAGACTTGGCGTTAGAAGCACGCTTCGCACAGTCCTATAAACACCAGTTTACCGAATCCAGAGCTTCGTTAATATTGACTCTGTCCAAGCGCTTCGCACAATTGGAGGACGCGCGTGCATCAGGCTCTTAGCCCGTGCTTCCTAAACGTTACCAGAGAGGAGAGACAGAATTGGTATTCAGGAAGACACCAATTAGACACCGACAGACTTCTCCAGAACTGTTAGCCTGCCTAAACGCAAGCTGCGAGTGAAAAGCAGGTCTTTCACGTCGTCGAAAAAGTGGCGCGCAGATCAGCGAAGGGGACACGTCCCGAATACAGGGCCCCGCATACCGAAATCGTGGGACCAGTGACCTGTGCGGGAGAGCAGCGGCCACCTAGGTGTTCGGGGCCACTCGAAGCTACTCAGCGAGAGAGTGCCATCGGCGATTGGTTTCCGATCCGGGGTACAAGGAGGCGCCTCTCTTGCCTGTGTGTTTACGAGGGCACAGGATCCAGCACAGGGCAAACTATAGGTACGCTTGGCCACGCTCCACGATAATTGCCGTTCGCTTTCACCTAAGAAGCAGGCAGGGTCTCAGAGGGAGCAAGGCGTTCTGCAATAAATCTAATAATCGAACTAACGGTCCGTACCTAGCGAAGGAGGGTGCGCCGGAGACGCGGAGGCAAGTTTGTTGCGTCAAACGGGGTGGAGGCGCTCCAGCACTCCTGCTGGACCTGCGGTGGTCGAAGAAGTTTGGTAGAAGCCTGAGGTTCGCCCGGTGAAAAGCGTCCGCGAAGGATCGCGCAAAATCATATTTGGCACGTGACGGTGAAGCTGAACTCTAGTCCGGGGAATATAGGTAGTCGTTCGTGGAGCCCGTTTAATTGGAAACCTATTGGATAGAGATTAGGAAGAGTGGAGTATCAAACGGATTTGGACGGTGAAAGTGGCGCGGGAATGTTTGAAAGTATCGTGGCAAATAGAGAACGTTGAAGCGTGGACGGAGGTGTGCAAACGGTAAAGCGTTATTGCCTGGAGTTATGCTGAAAGTCCAGCGTGTTCGGTTCGCGTGACGAGGAACGAGGCTTGGATCTTGGGCAAGGTCCTAGGGATCGAGTTTTCAAGCGAGAGTCGGGGGAAGGAAAAGGGATAAACGAGGGAATACCGCGATGTCGTCGCCGTGAGGATCCGTGGTTTTAAGGCCTGCTCGCTCGTCACTCCCTCGCGTTTCGTTGCACGAATTTAAGGACAAGGAACAGCGAGGAAACAGCCGGCAAACTGGATGCTCCAGACGGTGCCTCGCCTTCTGCGCCCCCGCCTGACATCACTGTCACCCAAGATGAACGGTGAGCACCCTTTTGTCTAACTTTATTCGCGTGGTTTGCCCTGGGACCGTGCTCAGCGACCTGGTAGGGCATTGTTCAGATTTTTCTACGCCATGAATTCCGTACACTTCTTGTAATGAATGAACGGTTGAAAATAATTGGAGGAGTCGCTACTGAAAGGTGCTTGGTATTTTGAAAGCTGATCGCACTGGCGGACGTAAATTTGAGTTGCATTTGGGGCGATTGGAGGATGGCGTTTCAAAGTTTGCAAGCGTGTTTTGCAGGTGTGATGGAAGGATTGATAAATATTGGTCGGCAGGATCGTTGCTTGAGGAATACAGTTGTCTCGTGCTGTGATAAAAATTACACGTGGCCTTGCTAGTTGACGGATTTAAGTTCGATCGATTACTTGTGGGGTCGTTTCAACGCTGGGCTGTATTCTGTTCCGGTAGAAACTTTGCAGGGTTTGTGAGAGTGCATAGGCAGCGCGTGTGATGCAATTCAAAATTAAACAGAAATATTGTAAAGTAGTGTTGAGAGCAATGCAATAATTTTGTAATACAGTAGAATATATAAATATTATAGGGAGTAGTGATATTTCAGAGATACAAGATTTGTGGACTCTGAATGCTTTTTAGGACATTTCTTTTAATTCGGAGGCCAGACTTGCAAATTTTGTGCCCCTGTTTTTTAATCGCCTTAGGTATACTCTCTCTCTTCCATTTCTAATATATTTAATGCATCGTCGTTTGATTGTTTTTAACACTGTATCTGCATTGTTCACGCAGTAAAGTTTCCTCTAATTGTATGTTATGAAGCAAACTAACATAAATAAATAGAATATCTTGGAGTCACAATGTTCCTCCAGAGAAACCGTATTCACCTTCTACGTGAAATCGAAAACTCCCTAGTCTTAAAAAAAAATTAAAACCTATTGTTGTAGTGCCTCTGATTAAAATCTGTCTTTAATGCATAGCTAGTTTTAGTGAATCATTAAAAACTAATTCTACATCACGTTTCCCTGTAAGCCTCTATAATAAAAAAAATTGCAAACAGCGCAGTAACAACTGTACTATAGATTTGTGGATTAAAATTAGTGGCAAGTACTAGTTTGCTCGTTGTACAAGATTTTAGGGCACCGGGTATGTAGAACGTTTAGAATAATTATAGAAACGTAGATAGTTGAAATTGTCAGGCCTGGTGAGACTGAAAATGGCAGGACTACTTGCTGCAGTAGGCGAACTTGACGTTAATTTTATCGGTGACGATATTTTTAAAGAGACTCGTGGGTAGGAGTTTCTCAACGCACAAAAATCTCTGTGTAAAATCGTTTCTTTCTCCTTAACATGCCGTAATGAGTTCATTCTTTTTAATAGCTTGCATTGTTCTGACGACGATATTCCCTTTTCGTTATAAGCATCATGTTTCGACGTTGGCGGAAACAGAAATGAAATAATCAGGGCTGGCAGAGAAATTGGAATCACCCGATGTAATATAATTATACGGGAGAGCGGCAGGTTATTAAAGTGAAAAGTAGTAACCGTGTCAAGTGTAGGTTCTAATTTAGGAAGAAACGTCAGGCTAGGAAAACCAGCGAGGAACATTTGCTCGTGAAGTGGTGCGTAATGGGCAAAGAAAGTAAAAAGTTTGCAAATCATGTCGTTTTGTACATTCCTTGCCAAGACACTTTCAAAGAAATTCTCTTATTAACTAAGCAAACTTAATCCAAGTTTCTAAAACTGGACCCCACTTATTTTAATACATTGATAACCGCTTTCAAGTGGCGATGATTTGCTCGCACAAATTATCGCAGGATTTTTACATTAATAATATTCCCAGCATTTTCACATGCTTTGCTTCGGCCTGTAAAATCAAAGGCTTCAGAAAGTGTTTTAATTCGCTTAATACTTAATAATTCATTGACACAAATTCATAAAACTTCAACGCAGTTCTTAGTATAAACTATAAATACTTTAATGCATCACTCAAAAGTGTTTCAGCAGAGAAAGATAAAAAAGTGACTCATTTATTTATTTTTACCGGACTCCCCTTTACACGGTCAAGAATTGAAAAAAAATTGATACCACATCGAAATATCGGTGTGAGTACACGAAGTTAGATAAACATCGCTATAAAAACCACGCAGTGCTAATATTTCAATATTCTTACAACCTTACATTAAAAACTTCAACACAGTTTGGAAGCTTTTTCTCCAAAACGAGCTGTTATCAAAGTGTCAATTCACCTTCACGCCTTAAGCTTTCTGTACACATTCGTGCACGACGTTACTTCGTGAAATCATTGTGTTCCGCCTGAAATCGAGGACAATTTACACACGCGGTTCTATAGAATTATTGATTACAGAGGTTTTCGGCGGGTATTGTTGTGCGGTGACTGTCACGCGTGCGTGCACGTGACACAGGACTGTCAATAGAACGCGTCACGTTTCAATCCCTGCTCGATAAACACGCGCGACTAGATCGCATTACGGGGGAGCGTCTGGATTCGCTGGAAATCGAGTCCAATGTCATGTCTCTTCTGCTCCAAATATCGAGATCGAAGTATCCTATCACTCGTGATCGCGGTTTAAGTTTCTCGAATGCACTTCCACGCGAAATTTCTCCCTTCGCCTCTACTTTTCATCGTTCTCACGATTTTCTTGTTCGATCGGACCTCAAGTCTTTCCTGCTGGATCTAATCTCCGACATTCGTTAGAAGTGCTTGCAAAAATATTGCACCTTTAATTCGTTGATTTTATATATCGACTCGGTATGCCGCGAGCCGTTTTGTCTCATTGCATAATCAATTTTCACTCTTGTCCGCTGACACCTTGATGTAACTGTTTCCAAAGGAAGCTTTTACATAAAGGATTCACGTAATTCTTGAAGAAGGAAAGAACCGGTCGATTGTGTAACCTGTTACGAAGCGACACCAGCCATCGATTGTGTGCATTCTGAATTTTTTTTTCGAGGATAGCTTGCCTAGTAGATTCTATTGCAAGCGTGTTTCCACGAGTACGAGGTAAACGCTTTAACCTGTCCCCTGCTCGAAGCGTATACTTTATTTCGAGGAAAATAACTGTCCACGTAAGGAGACGGCATTTTGTTCAAGAAATATTTCTATTCGCAATATGCACCGCGGAATTGACAGTAATTTGTGTATAAAGTTGCTGAAATTAGTAATTACTTTGCGTCCCGTCTTCTCCGGCAAAATATCACGTGCTTCTCAAGAAAGAAGAAGATTTTATTCGCCAATAAATTTGAAAAGGAGAAACACTGCACGAACGATGCCGGTAAATTGCATCAGGAGATTCGAAGGGGTGGAAGCAATCCTATTTTCATTATTTCCACGTGGCATCCTCAATTTCCTATTTCGATAAAGGGTGCTGGCACCCTCTCGAGGGTTCCTGTCAGTTTTTATAATTAAATTGCCACGAGGGAGAAGCTGTTCATCGAGGATCCACCCCTGTGTTTTAACGCCGGAATCCACGTTGCTTTTGACTGTATATTTTAATGGCATCAGTCTATCGACCATTCCGACACCTTTGATAACGTTTATAGAATAACTTATCGATTTCCTATTGGTCGACTGAGGCGGCGTGTTTCACTTTATATCAATGTCTCGTGGTGACTTAAAAAAAGAAAGCGGGGCGAAACTTACTTGTACACGGCCGCGCACGGTTTTTCTCACAGGAGGAACGAATAAATTTAGCATAGAAAATGGTTAATAAGAACATTTCGTTCACGCACGAATGTACTTTCGTTATCGTTAACCTTGCTTCCCTGTGACATCGCAATAATTCTATTAAATATATCGCCAGGGTCATCAACAAAGTTTCAGTTAGTAAATTTATTTCAAGCCAAATTCGAGTGGAAATATTTATTCGTTTGCAGATTTTTTTAAATGGACGTAACGGTTGTTTTTACGTGCATTTTCAAAGTAAAATGAATTTGAATTCTTACTAGCACAAGGTACAATAATTCGCACCATGCATGATAAATTTAAGCGCAAGAGTAGCAAGCAAAATTATTTTCCTTATTATCCGGAAGCACTAAGTGATTCCGATAAACTCCAGTTCCAATACTCGTAACAATCATCTGGTATTAAATATCTACATACAAGTAAAACGTATCTAATAACAGAAAGCAACACAGGCATCTCAATTAATTATCCTCGAATAAATCTTGAATAGTAATAAATTCTTACTCAAGAACAGAATTATCGATCCAGAAAAGGACTACACTTCAAGCATAAAATCAAAATTTATTATCACTGAAAAAAGTACAAGCCTTATTATATTTCCAAACACATTAAACACTAATAATATTATCAATAGAGCAATCTGTATTTTTCAAAAAGTAATGATTCAATAATTAGTAAAGACTATGATTAACAATGATTAGTTAAGATCTCCGTCCTTTTATCTCATCTCAATTAAATTTATTGTTACGTTCAAATTCCTGTCACCACCAACTTTTTAAATCAGATACCGTCTTTAGTCGGCGGAGTACCGAGTCGCCAATTTAGATTGTGATCTTCGGCATTCTATACACTGATAAACCGACACCTCCCTGGATTCTCTAATAATAGTTGCGCACGTTGTTGATCGCCCTGTACAAGAGGGTTCGTGGATACGTAGTGCGCGTAAATGCGAAGGAGGGTTATCGAGGAAACCTTGTTTGCCGTCAGCACGTGCTGCTCCACACCCTATCGATCTCTAACTAAATTAAAATGCTCGGCGTATTATTGCCCAGCCATTGAAGGAGAATCGACGTTGCACTATTCGTCGCAACAGAATCCTCTTTGACATCGCGGCTGTTAATCGCCTTAACGGTATCATGCGATTCAGCTGACTTTATAGCCGTTAGTTTCCACCTAACCTCGCTTTTCAACAACCCTCGACCCTGGAGGCAATGCACGAGTCTCTTTCCGCTGTTACTTTTTACCGCGCACTGTTATTCGTATTATACATATTTCGCGCAAAGATGATCCATGCAATTTTCTTTCGTCCATTCGTGCTATGATATTTAAGTCGTTGCAAATGCTACAAGTCTTACGAATTGTGTTCAGAAAACAGTGTACTAACAAATTCATAACAGATGAATATATATTGAATATACTTTTGTAGAATTTTGCATTTCATGGAGCATGTATTAGGTCGGTGCAAAAATTCGTTCGGTCACTGTTAGGCGATATTACATGTACGTAAATGTGTTTTTAACAGATTTTAACAGTTTTTAACAGTCCAAATCTTGTAATTCAATATTCACCCCTTTCAACCAATCCATTTTAATCAAATCACTCAATTTTAACCCAGTTCCATCCGTTTCTACCAAAAATCGCATCCCCTACAATTTTAACCAATGCCCACAAATCCAATCGACTTGGAAATAGCCTCTCGCGTTATTCTCGAAAACGACAAAAAGTTGCTGCGTTGCGAAGCAAAACTCAAACAATAAAACGAAAATATTAAAAAATATATATAAATTTTCTAACAACTAAACAATTAACAATTCGTTCCCTGAACTACAATTACGATGGTGATATATAAGTTACTTTAAATAAAACCGTGGGGCAGGCTATGAAAAGCGATGAAATATTCTGCCCCACAACTTTATTTAGAGTGACACATCTCCATCGTAATTGTAGTAAAAGGAAAGAATGATTTTTTAGTTCATCCTTTATCAAATTAAATAAAATCTCTTAACTTAAATTTTTTTTATATATTGTTTTTATTACGTCAACTTGTACTTTTACCAGAAAAATGACAAAGGGTCACAAAAAGCCAAGGCAAACACTTTGATTAAAAAGGCATGTAATATATTTTTACTTTCAACGAAGGCTTTGGTTGAATAAAACGAACGAACCTTCGCTCTGCCGCAATAACTGTCGCGAGGAATTTGTGCAGAGAAAACCGTCTTTTAATGAAGCCTTCCAAGAAAGATATGCCGTGCCTTAAATGTAATAGTATTCACACCGCCACATTTATTAACGTACTATGATTCTGAAAATATTCCGCACCCCATTGCGAGGTGAAGCGTATCGACCGGATGAAAATTCTCCACTTTCAACATCGTATCTCGCTCCAGTTATGTCGACCATTTCATTTCGTCTCGCCGGTAAGAAAAAGCTGATCCCCGGACTTAAAATGCTTTCCACCAAACGCCATTACCGCGTTTCGCCGTCCCCGCCAGAAAGAAAGAAAGTAAATTACCCCGCCAAAAAACGTAGAAGAGAAGTAATTTATCCTGCGAGCACGGGGACGGGTTCGAGTTTTCGCCGAAGAACTACACTCGCCCCGTGACATGTATTATTCATCGTTCGCGACGTGCTTTCGACAGTTCGACCTACTGTCTGTCTCGGAACGAAGTTGCTACGAAAACTCGAAACGACCAGTTAAGGCTTTTCCGCGCGAGGGAATCACCAGCTTCTAAACCACTTTACAGCCCCGCGTTCTCTTCCGCACCCTCGAAAGCCCTGGGCGTCGTACAGTTGGCAAGAATTTTCCATTATGAGTTAGCCATAAATCATTCGCAGAAATTACTCGCAACGGTCTTCGTTTCGAATAGCGCGAGCCTTTATAGAACAAATTAATTTGACGCTTTAACTGGCCAAGAACTTCCGACTCACTCTCTGTAATGGAGAGTGTGCGAATGTGTAGGGAATGCCAGCCGCGGGGCACCAAAGTGTCTCGTGTGAAAAGGCCCTTACTGTCAGCCTCGTCGCTGCAGGTGACGAGAGAATCCTCGAAGAAAGGATGCTGCTTGCATCTCGGTCAAGATTTCGCTGCACGTATACCGCGCTGGCAAGCGCGTATGCAGCGAGATGCAGTTGCCGCATACAACTGAAACCCGTCTTACGAGCCAAGGCTATCGAGTGCATTCCGTAGGTGTGCACTCTTCGCCGAACGATTTCTTCTAGGGTTCTAATTTTCGAGGTTCGATCGCTTTACGGCCGCGGCTTCGCGGAATCCGCGTGCTTCCTTTCCTACCCCGTTTCCTCGCAACGGTATTTTCTGCATTTTCACAGCTGCAGCGAGTGCATCGTGCATCTTGGCCAGTGTCACTCGCGTTCTTTGGTATTTCGGCTGGGTTTCAGATATTTTCCAGTCAACTGGCTCTAGTTAATTTTCTCGAATTTTAAAGCTCAATTTTAAATTGGTTCTTGGTGTACGTTTACAACTGCAACATGCAAGTGGCATAGAAATTCGTGTCATTTTGTTGCTGATAAATGTGGAATGGGACTCGATTGTTGCTTTCACGAGCGATAATATATCGAAGTCGTGAATTCATGCAGACGTGTCAGATATAAAGTGTTGAACTGTAGTTTTGTATTGTGGGTGGAGGGTGGGATGTTGCTTTTGACTACTTTTTATCGAACAAAGGAAAGAGACTTCGCCAGTGATGTATTCATGCTTGAAACTCGGAAATGCTCGTCGCCTAGTGCTGTGAAAACTGGGTCATTTATGACGTGTGTAAATTTTTTTATGATATATTTAGGAAAGCAGGGTCTTGTGTTCTCTGGTGATATTTTGAGGAAGTTTGATCCATTTTTTTTAAAGTGATTTATGGTAGAATTTTGAGTACGTGAAGTAACTGGTGGATTCTGTATTCAGATAATTAAAATAATTGCATTTTAACAGGAAAATCCTTTATTAGATAATATTACAATCATAAATCAGAAATTACAAAAAGTATTAATAATTTCTTTTTTTATATTCTACATTTTCAATTCTCTCGACTTGCAAAATCCCAGATTCCATTTAAAGCAAGCTGGACTTGCTACTTTATTTTCAAATTTCGTTGCCATACAAAATGCAGTTTTCTTTTTCATCGTCTTTCTTCTGTACGACTTCTTCCGATTATTACATCTTTCATAATTTTTCTATTTCTGCAGACAATATTTCTCAAGATTTCTCAGCTCGGTAATCGCGGTTCCCCAATATTTCTCAGAATCTAATTCAACAAAATCGAAAAAAGTGACCCAGTTTTCGGTGGCGAAATTCGAATCGTTACGAAAGTCCCATCAATTCCGAGGCCATAACGACGCAGAGTCGTACAGTTCTTACCAAATGAAGCTTATCCGCAATGCAGAAACAACCATTGCCAAAAGGAATCACTCACAGTATCGCGATTTAAAATGGATGGCGATAATAGCATCGCTTTGGCGCCGAGACGTCCCGTTTCTCGAATTCTCTAGAGTGCAAGAAAGGTCAAGGCTTTCTTTCCCTTAAAACCAAGGATTTCCTTCATAAAACCTTGCGATGACCCCCACGAGCCTGATGGAATAATGCCCCATACCAGTAAAACGCGTTTACGTGGCCGTATTTATTCCTGCACGGTTTTGTTAGCGATTCATTGAGACGTAAATTTAATTCGCGGCTGCACCGCGCAGTTAACCGTAGGCCTTGAATCAAAATTCCATAATGAAGCAGGATGATGCGCGGTATTCTGCATTTCCGCGTCGATACTTCTATCGAATTAGTCGCCTCAATTTATTACCACCCACGCTATCAGCTAAACGCATTTCCATTACGTTTGTGTAATATTCAGAGGTGGAGGTTCCGCGTTCCACTCTGCATTGCCAAATTACACAGTGAAATTCGACGAATTTAAAGCTGCCGTTTATAATGTCAAACGCCAGCAGTATTTGCTGGCGTATAATTTTAATCGAACCAAATCATTCGCGTGGATTTGATTGAAAATACATATCCCATAACAGGCTCCGTGAATAACGAAACCAACTAAACTGAATACCCTTCGACGACAAATTTTCATTCCCAAAATCCCCTTATTCAAACAGTTATACACATTTCCCTATCATTTTCCATGACGGCCCTTCCACAGCATTTCAAAACAAATCCAATTAACCACCGTCATCAAACTCCCACGTCACTCCCACAAACCAATCGTTCAGCCTATGCTTTTCCACCATTCACCACGATCCTCTCACTGCGTGTACCTTTAAAATCGAAACAAGTCACGTCGATTCTGCGTCGCGATTCCCGTCCTCGATTCCCGCGACGTGTCCGCGGAACAGGGCCACGTGGCGGAACGTCCTCTTCGCGGTTTTGTTACCGCGACGGGCACGTGCCGCGATTTACAAAACGCGGGGGCCTCGCCGATCCTCTGGCACGTGATAATAGGGGGAGAGAAACGTCGGTTAAAAGGGGGGTTGGGGATAAAAGTTGGTGGAGAGAAGGGTCTTTTTTTAGGCCATTGTCCGGGGCGATCATATGGTTTGCGCGGGCGCTACGTTGCCCCGCGCCAGTTGTCCTTTGTGCCCCAATAAGGGGGTCGTTGCCAGGAGGCCCTTCGGGATCGCCAAATCCGACGAAATGTTTGCAGCCACTTACGACCTGGAGCACCTTTTCAGCCTCGTTGCGCCAGGCCTTTTGTTTCGTTCGAGTGGCCTGCAGCCGATTGCAAACATTCGTGGATCCCGCGCCAACCGGAAGGGATTATATGTATTGTTCGTCGGTATTATACTATCGCGTGTCCTCTCTGCCGTCTCTGGTTAATTCCTGCGGGTCTTCGCGGCGGACGACTGTTGTTTGAGCGTAGTTTCCAGCTGGACGCGAGGGGCTACAGGGTTACTTTCTCGATTGGCTATTTTTTCCAGGAATGGCGAGAAATGAGTTTAGGACGTGATTTGTGGGCTGCTTTTAAGACGAAGTGTATTCTGACATCTTTAGTTTAGTCGTTTATGGCTGGGATATGGAAAGATTGTAAGCCGGACTTGGAGGGTTTCCTTTGCTGGAAGTCACTTTCTTTTTGTCGATAGTGAATTGACGTATCGCAAAGTCGGGGAATGCTGAAACTCGAACCTCGTTTTTCAGCTTAGGCTATGCGCCATTTTAAGATACAGTTTAAATAGTAATCATTGGTATTTTTGGTGAAGGAAATTGAGGATAATTTATCATATTCATATTTCTCATTTTCCTACATTTAAATAGGTAGATGGCCCCCCAGGTTTATATATCTTCCTAAAATCTGATTCATAATTTAAATTGCTTTAAATTTTTGCTTTAAAAATGTAGGTAAACTAATAAGCTTATGTGTGATAAAAGGTGGAAGGAAAAGAAAAACAATTTAATAGAATTGAACATATATTATGAAGAAATGTCATTTTCGGCGCTCTTGCAAAAGTGAGGGTAATATGGCCCCCTAACAAAAATAATAAAACATAATTCTTTGGCAACATCAGAGATAAAAAATCACTGAATAAAGAATATTATATTATTTGTACAGAAAAGACGCACATATATTCCACTTTTTCGCACGATGTGCACTCACTGTGTCCATAATTCGCATATGATGTATTTAATTCATATTTCGTCACGTTGGTCCATGGCATAACGTCCGCCGCAAAACATGCATATTGTATCGGTGTTATCAGAAGCTTCATGAGGAATTTCGATGCCTGAAATATCAGAGGATGAGTTTTGAGGTTCATTATCTGGGGGCCATATTACCTTCCATTATGGGGGACTAATATATATATCAACACGCATAGTTTTGAAAACTTCAAGTTTTTATTTGAAAATATCAAAGATTAAGTGACCTCATAAATATCGATTCTAAGTAGCTTTTATCAAATATATCCCGACACACAACACTTTAACTTTCTTAACGAATAAGAAATACTTCTTCTTGGAGACGACGAAAAACTTTCGTTTTGCAGGTTATTATTTATGCTTGTTATTAAGTTTAGATTTTCTCTGCGTATATAGGTAGCAGGTGCAGCGGATAACGTTATTAGCCGCTATATATTTTTGTTCATAATATAAAAATACCACCTTTCTCTACATATTGCACTTTAACTTCTCCACTAATTTTCATTACCTAAATGTATCACAGGCACAAATCCAAAAGCCCCCAATAATATCCTCGTCGTCAGCTACAAAATACGGAATATAAGATTTCAAGGCTGCCTCTTCTGGGAAAGCAAGCCACGCGAGCACAATCTCCATGCAAGCAGGTTCTTGCGGTCGTGGGGAAACTTCTCCTAGCAATTTGCTCGGAGGGTGGAAAACGAGCCGCGAACCAAGTTTGCCGAGGGTTGTGGGCGGGCCGAAACTTTTTTAATATAAGGATTCGGGCTATCCTCGTGGCACCCATGCGACGCTCTCCAGAAACTCTGTCCCCCGTCGCTCGGCCCGCCTATTCGTCTCATTATTTTGCATTCGAGGGAAAGTTTCCAAGAGGGTCAGGGGAGCTGGGGGGACGGTGCTCAATGCGTTCGAGAAATTGGTGGCAAACGGTGGAGTCAAGGAAATTTTCAATGGCCACTTAATGAGTCCTTTCTTCTCGAGGCGACTCGTGGCACACTCGAAGTAAATTCTAGCGCGGCGCTGTACCGGCGGAGGCTTCCAGGGGATCTCTTCTTCGTGGTACGCTTCTCGTTCGCCGTTGTTAATTGAGGGCGCGGCGGAATCCGTTCACGGAGGCTGGAAAAATGCCTGGTGGAAAATGAAAAAATTTCATATTCAGAAAACTCTTTGTCGAAAGTGCCTGTCCTCGGCCGTGCCTTTGACACGGGCATGAATAACGTGGCCAGGCGAAAGTTTGGGTTTTCATTAACCCACTGTGGCTTTGCGTCGTCTCTGTGTACATAAGTCGCTGAGGAGCATTGAATGGAATAATGAAATTAGGCGATTGGGTTGTTGAATTTTGCTTGGGGACCTTTATAATGAGTCATGAGTTATTTTAATAATTATTATTTAGTGCTGCAGATCAGGGAAACTGTTCGCTTGGACTCCCTGCGCAGAGCTTTGGGATGAATTTTTACTATCCTGTTGTACATCAAACTCGAATCGACAGATCGACTCGTCTAAAGAATTGGAAAAGCAATACGAACAGAATTCTTCAGTTTTATCAAGTTTTGATATTTTCCATGTATTTGTCACTTGAACAGAGGTGCTAGTAGTAAATATTTTATCGCGTATTTCGCGAACACTCGGTGCATTTGGAACGTTTTTGTTACCATTCAGTGCACGAGAGGTGTGCTTGTAGATCGGAGTACATAGTGAAACAAAAGCAAACTACAGGCAATGTGCGCATAGTACATATGTATTTATGTCTCTAACGGATACTTTACTGACGGAAGTAATGCAGCAGTATAATTTCCCCAATGGAACACATTACTGCTAGCTCGAAGGCATTATGAGAGTAATTTCTGAATTCTGAAAAGCGGGTATCAGGGACAAAGACACGGTACATTCGTGGGTTCAGCGTTATAATTGAGAATACCTTTGAGAGCCGCCTCTCCGGAACGAAAGGAATAGTACAGTTTTGTTAATTACATTCAATCATTTTCAAGACATAGATTTTCAAGAGATCCAACAGATCCGATGAAATGAAAAGCATTTACGTTCAAAAGAAATTATATCACGATAACTCAGTTACACATTGAAATTTTGTAAAAATTGAGGATAAAAGATTAAACAAGCTAATGTATCGAAATACACATTTTACAATAGTAATCAAATTTTAAAAGTCCTGTGTTCACACAATACTTTTATCCAATCTGCGTGTCTATACTAAAACTTGGAGGAGCATTTTTAAATATAGCCGAATGCACTCTATCGATTTATCCTATAAGAGCAAATTATTTCGAGCTTTCGAGCGTCATTTTAGCCACCGTGATTAATTCAAATCCAAATATCGATCCCGTGAAATACGCTGCATGTTCATAAAATTAAACGCGATCGCACGAGTGATTTTGTTTGCATAATATATAAAGAGTATTGATTTTTCATTTCTGACGTCAATCATTGCACGAGGTAAATGTCCCCGTTAGAGACCACGTTCCCTTAATTGACTACTTGCTTTTATATTCCTATAAAAAGTGAAGAATAAATGTATCGAGCGAAACGGTTGAAACCTCAAATTCGGTATACATATTTCCCCGATTAATTTAATCATAATTCGATGTGTTATCAAATTCATTAACAGTCTTGATGAAGCATGAAATCGCAAAGTCATTGGAATAACATCAAATAAATTTCAGTATAGTAAAAATAATAAGAAAAATTTCAACGAAGAATAGAATCAATCAGTGGTTGCCATAAGTTCTTAAGTTCCATAGTAGAAAATCTCAATAGAAAGATAAAAAGGATGGAAAGTAGTATGCAGCTCCCAATGCAATTAATCTTCCTAAAAATAAACTTAATTACAGAGTCAAAAAAGTCATACATATAATGATGAACGCGTCCATAAAAAACTCTTGCTTCTAAAATATCCCATTTACCGCAATGTCACTCAGCCCTCGTTACGCAAAACATGCTATTAATTAAACGAGAACCCTTGCGCACCAGAAAACGAATTCCCACAAACTCTTTCTGCTCCCAAACCGTGGCATCGATCCTCGGCAGGGTGACGACTTTCCTCAGCGTCCTCCGTAGACCCAGCGATTTTCCAGTCCCATTCACGTCGGCCGTACTTGCGTGGCAAAAGCGGCACGTGGAAGCAGAAAAAGAGCACCCGGATCGAGAAAAGAGCGTGACACTTTTTCGATGCTTCGACGCAGGTTTCGTGGTAATGGCGCGGGCTCGCGTGATCAGTTAAAAGGCTGGTTTCGCGAGCCAGGGCCTTGGCGTGAATCGGCGCACGTGGATCAGTAGCATAGGCACAGTTGCGGGGTAGAACATGATACACTATAAAACGTTGACGATGGCTTCGGAGCCAATCGGCCGTTTCGCTGCACCTCGATGCACTTTTGCTTTGTGCCGCCGGCACCAGCTGCGCGATGCACTGGCCTCTCGTCGTGGGACGGAACTGCAGGGATTCCTCGGAGAATTACCTAATGCACGGTTCTTTGGTACTTTGGAAACTTCTGTTTCGAAACTGTTGATCCCCGAAAGAGTTTTGTCGTGTTTTACTTTTCGGTTCACTGGTGGTTCTGCTTTAGCTTGATACTTTGATTGTCCTATTAGGTATGTATACTAGTGGAAATATTATCATCCCCAAATCCACGTCTTATGAACCGATCTTCATAACTGCAAGATTCATAAAGTAGTTGGTATTCGATTTATTTGAAATAATATGCTTAATCGACAATCGCGCGAAATTACTTTCCGGATACTAATACGAAATGAGTTGGAAGTGAATACGCGCTAAATATTCGAGTGATGCAATATATATTTTCTGTAGGTATTGTATGTAAGAGTGAGAAGTCTTCTTCACACGATTAAGAGTTAGTTATACGGTTTTTTCAATTTTCTGACGGAGATTATTAGAACGAATGAAGTACATTAATCGTTAGACGTCGAACACGGGGTTCATTTTAACACACAACATAATTTCGTAAATAAAAAACTTTGACTACACTTCGGTATTAATACATTATTGGACATTACTAGCCAAGTCATTATTCGGTGTGAATGATTTTCTAATGCACGCACATCGACCCTCTTAAATAGTTAATCAAAGTATATTTATATTCCTTGGCCACCTCTGACCTTTTAGCACTTTTCTGGTAGCAGTACAAGCAGGTGTATTAAAAAAAAAAGACATTTCCGTACACCTAACATCACCTAACAATAAGCGAGCGAACATTTGCACCGACCTAATACATTATCTCTCGTGTTCATCGTTTCCCACGAACACCATAAATACACTCTGCCGCGACAAGCTGTGTCTCCGTAAATCGGGCGACGCTATCAGGTGCGTTATCAACTTATTCTCAATTAGGCAGCATTATCCGCCGTTCGGAGGCGCAGCTGCGTTTTCAATTCGATCGCGTGTCCTCGGTGCACAATGACGTGACGGCGCGGCTTATGAAAGCGTAGGAGAGCCGACGCGGGTGCACGGTGTTCGCCCGTGAAACGAAATTAGGGACGTCATTCATCCTACTTTCGGTGGCCTGCGACAGGGACGTGCAGAGAAAAGCGAAAGAAAAGAACGGTGGTTGGTAGAAACGTGACTGCTCGGCGCGATCCCGAATGCATATTTGATGCTGCCTCCCTTTTACCGCCGATAAAACGCCTAATACGATCACAATACTGCGCCGCACCGCTGCAAAAATAATGGGAACTGTTCCAGGAAGCGGTGTACCGAACGCGAAGAGTGTACCGTTTGAATGATCGTTAGGAAATTCTTTATTGCGACGGTCCTCTATGTTCCTTCGGTGTAACCGGTGATTTTAGGAGAATTGAGGACCTTGCAGCAAGAGGGGCGCAGTTCCATTTTTGACAGTTTTTGAGTTATGACGTGGAATATATGTAAAATAAATTCTACAGCGGTTGGTGCACGTTTGATGCAAATTCGATAACAAATAAGATTCGAAAAATTTGTCAAAAATAGAAATAGAAATTTATTAACTTAATAACTACGTATTGTGTGAAAATATATTTTTTTTTTCTATAAGTGTTCTCTTTTTAATGTTAAGCAATAATTGTATTAATAGTTTTTTCGAATTTGCTTCAAGTTGGTAAAGATGGACTCTTTTTGCTGCAACGTGCTCAATATAATTGTTTTCTGTTATCAGGTAAGCGTTTCGTGTTAAAAGTTGGGAAAGAACGGAATTATGTGGACTAGAAAAGTCGTTATGTATTTGGGTGAGATGAAGTAAATTTCAAATTTCTTAGTGGCATTAGTGCGTACAGAGAGTAAAGTGCATTTGTGCATTTATGACCGAGTTAGGAATGAAAATTGTCTAAATAGTTTGAAGGGAGAGTATGGTAATGGGAGACCTATTTTCCTGAAAAGAAAGAAATAGTACGTCACATCTACGTAATTTTAGATTGCTCCACTTCCATACTTAAACATTTTTACCTACCCACGCAATAATTACCACGAGCCTTATATCACTTTCAGATAAATATTCCATGAATAGGTACACAAGTACTGAGGTGTCGAAGCATTTTATATACGCGTGTTAAAAATTTATAAAAAATATTTATCTTATTGTTGACATGGCGGGTAGTTTTGAATGAGGAAAAAATTAATATAAAATTAATCATTGCAGAATTTTATTTAGGCAAGCTTACAAATTAACGTAAAACTTCATAAGAATGAAATCATAACTTGACATACACATTGTATAGTAAAAGCTGGGCAAAAATCTTAATATGTAAAGCAGGAAGTTTATATGCTGTGCGTTTATCTGTCGCCTAAAAACTTTCGAAAGGTAAACTCTGGGGTAACCTCACGAAACGTGTCTCAGCTCATTATAGGTGCCTGGCTAATCCAGATGAATGTGATTATTTTAACAAAAATAAAAAAAAATATAAATCGGAATCTATTAAGATTTAATTGGAGGTTTAAAATCTAAGTAATTTTATGTTAAATTCCGGGCGAAGCCGAGTATTAAAGCTAGTATTTTAATATATCTAACCATACAATAATTATTTTAGATTAATACGCAGATATTAATGATAACACGTGGATAAATATTAGCGCAGATACCAGAAAAATTTTCATACGTGCGGCCGGTTCGCCATGCCTTTTAAAAAACAACATTCTCCATACCACATTATCACTCCTAGAATATACGAAAAATAAAAGAATTTTAATTTCAATTTAATATTGTAATACTTTTTGTATCTGCAATAGTAAAACCGAACAAGCTAATGAAACAAGTTCCACGTTCGACACGCAGAAAATCGCTAGCCAGAGATTTGTTTCATAGAGATAATGAAAAACTGCCATCGCGGTAACGTTAAAGCTTTTCTAAGAATATTTATCCACGAACGCGCAAGTGGAACACCGAGCCACCGAGAATTAATGCATACATTCCTTTGCATCGCGGTTGCAGCGACCGAAACTATATCCGCGAAACCGAGCCGTGGAAAAGTTAATTAAAACCCTCGATGTCGCAACGACCGCGACAAAATACACCCAACAAGGATTCGTAATTATATCCTTGCATATCTGTTGTCACGTTGGTGGCCACGTCGATTTCTTCAAAAAGGAAGAAAGAAGGCGTAAAATCGAATGGGAACTAGTTCGAAAGGACCGTTCTCCTGAAAGAAACGAAGCCAGCCTACGTGTTAAAGAAAAAACACAAGGTTTCACCGCTACTTTCTTTTACTTTCCGCGTAATTATTTTCCATGGCGAAGAAATACGAGGAACTAAGTACATATGTGTGAGGGAATGTTCACGTAATCCCATCGATACATCGAGTTGAATTTGTAGAAGTAGGTCTTTGTCCGACGAATTAAATATGCTACAAGTTTCTCGAGCGACATTTTCCCTTTCGCGCGACGATTATTGTTGACGAATTATTGGTTTGTTCGACTCGTTTAAATAGTTTTAGCCTTTAGGATTTCTCTTGGTTGTATAATTTGTTGTGTAATTCTGATTTCTATGCAAGTCAAATGCCTGCTGTTTTGTGGGAGGCAATGTGAAACTTGATACAGATTCTAAATTACTCTTTTGTGAATCGTTAATTTTTACCATTGTTAGAGCATAGGAACTAACGAATCTTTGTTTATTTCAATAGAAAGGGAGAATTCTTAGGGTGGATTAATTAAGCAGATTTGATCAAATTTTACAGTATTTATCACGTCTACTTTGCTGAAACAGGATAAGTGGTGAAGTACATATTTTAATATTTTTGGTATAGTAGCGAAAATTTCATTTAACGCGTGTATTCGAAAACGGTGGGTCAGTGGACCATATTGAAAGATTAGGCAACTTTTCGCACCCGTGATAGAATCAACTGACTTATCTGTTTCTCTGGATCGCTGAAAAATGAATACGGTTCACTGAAAATGTAAAAGCTTACTTCCAGTCAGTGTATTGCTCGAAACGAGGACATTAAAACCTTTTTCGCCTTATTTTTTGCAAGTAGTATAATCGTGATATGCTTCAATATTTTCTTTTGCTTCAACTTCTTTGAAATAGAGTTTATCTCAAATAAGATTCTTCGAAGGGAATTCATACTTCGAGCATTGAACTCATCTTAAAAACAGCGTTGTTCTAAATAGGTAATTTCAAATGGCAGAATTACACGTGCACTTGATAGGATGGTGAACGATGAAATAGATTCTCGATGATCCCACGAAATCATCTCTTCGCGGGTTACCGAGAGGTCTGTCCTGCCTCCTGCCTCCAGAACTGCAAGTGACATTCGCTCGCTCCACTTACAGAGGGCCCTTGAACCCCTTTTTGAATTCCAACGCGAATTCTTTTTGCCTCTGCTGCTTGATAGACCATAGAATGTCCAAAGTTCAGGGGATGCGCTAACACTTCAACCTTTCTTTTAAATCGAACTTTATTTTCTAAACCTTTTTCAGGAAATGTTGCATTTCACATATTTATGACACAGGGTTAGTAAACACACACATTTATCTTTGAAGGAAAGTATAATCTGGAGAAAAAACACGCCACCTAAAGGAAGATTACGCTTCTCTGTTATTTCCATAAATATAAGCAATTTTGTATATTCTAAACTAATCACCACGTTCGCTAGCACTGTGCATTTGAAGATCCCCCTCCCACAAACAATATTATATCCTCGAAAGAATGTAACAAAGACTCCAAACCGATATTCTGAACAACACTCTAACCACCGAAATTCATAATTAAAAGAAAAACTCGTTTCTTTTATCAACCTGGAATGCAAAATTATCAATTTCGCGTAAGTACCTATATAACGCAATGTTAAAATCCTTACAATTAATTTGAAAAGAACTGCAAGCAACATGCGATCTAGAATTTGAAGAATCCGCCTCTGAGTCTATTATTTCGTTGCCCAGAGAAAGAGGAGCAGCTGTCGCGATTGGTTTAGCGGTCGCGAGAGGCAGAGTCGATGAATCGCGGCGGACGGTGCATTCAGGACGACGCAGACTGGAACGTTGTACCTGCACAGGAAAGTTTCGTCGAGCTGAGGCTCTGCGAGAAGGAACGAGTCGTGTTCCGTGGCAGCGGGCCGCGGGCTAGAAAGTAGCTGGCGGACTTATTGCGTTTGCCGGCCTGCTGCATATCTCGCTGCAACAGCTCTGGGCCCCAGCAACGGCATTTACCGCAAACAGGATCGCTGGAATCGGTCCACGGTGGCTGTGGTCCCGAGTGCTGTTAACATTGACACCGCGGAATCCTGGACGCGTTCTTATCTGCCATCGAGTAGCGCAAACGGTACGCAAGAGTGGAGGTACACTTCGCGCAAGGTCTTGGAAATGTATCAGGAAGTTGTGCTGCGATGCCCAGAGCCAGGGGGATTCAGTTATAGTTTTCTTAGTTCAGTTTCCCTTCAATATTGAATGGCTGGTGATGTGGGAGTATAAGGAGGAAAATGGAAGAAGAATTGAATTAGTGATATTTCCTATAGTAGTATATTTGGTGAGGGATGGCAGAGGGTGTTAGAATTGTGGGAAGGTAGCTAAGTTTACAGTAGAACTCTATTTCGATGTTTGCACCAGAAGAAATCGTGGCTCACTTGGGGCTTAGAATATGTAGCACGATGACGAAAGTGTGTATGGGATGTTTCAAGGAAATGTTAATTCAGATTCTTCAAAATGAATCCTTAAACTTACAAGTTGATCAGCTACTTCTGTTGCATACTTGTGGGAAATATCGTCCAAGTTAAACGGGGTCAAACTCAACAGGGTATCTTGCTCGGCCTTTGCGATCAAATTAAACCCAATACATCCAATGTATTTAAACTTCCTCGCAATTTCTACGTACATCACTCACAAGCAAAGTATCCGAGGATCAAAGAAACACAGTACACCCAACACAATGATATTTTTATCAATGATCGATCTATGCATATCAATCCATGGCTATATGCTTTCAAAAGTTCAGTTTTCACGTAAATGCAACATCCTTTACCCTTTTCCAGTAACGCCCACTTATTGCTCCATCAACACCGTGCCATAAACAGTGAATTCGCGATCCGCAGCTAAAATAGCCACCCATCTGTGAAAAACAAAATTGGCCAACGAGCGACGCCATGTGTCTCTGAAACTCGAAATTCAACTACACGTTTGTGCTCGTGTTTTGTCCTCCAACGGAGGATCGCCATCTGCGAGGGATCGTGTTTTGCACGCGAACTCCGGTGTGTAATCTAACTCGGCGAGGTTTCCTCGTTCGAGAGGTATATCGGGTCTGGAATGTCAGCCTTGGACACCCAACGGTGAAACTGAAACTGGAACTGGAACTTGAACTGGAAATAACAGCCGCGAAAAGCTGGTTCTTCGGTTCCTCTCTTTCCAATTTCACCCGCATGCCTCGCCCCGGAAATGGCGATCGAAATCGATTCGTGAAACCGCCCCGTGACGGACAGAAATATGATCGAGTGACTCACGTCGAGTGCGGTCGTGCTCACCTCAGAAATCATCTTTGTGGTGTCCTGGTGTAGATTGTTATTAATTAGCAAGTAGGAAGATTCTTGTATTACTTAATCGTTCATTGGTGCACTTTAATCGTTTCAAGCATTTGAATTTTTATTTGGGGAATAGTGGCATCAAAATTCTCGAGGAGTTTTCTGAATTTCCTTTCCTTCGTATTTCTGCCGCGCTGAAATAATTATTGTAGATATATCGCTAGGCAGAAAATAAAAAGTCACGTTGAGATTATTTTGTCATTTCAGGTGGACGAACTTAATTTTCTTGGATTGTGATGTTTTTTCAGAAACAGTGAATTTATCGAAAAATTCCAGTTAGAAACTGTTCCTGGCTGAATCTCATAATTTTGTAATATCCGTAAAAAAGCTGCTTTCGAAGAAATATATGATCGTAGTTAATTAACACGTTCAGCACTGTGGAAAATTTAACGTTTCCGGTAGAACTTTAAAGACAGACGTAAAAGTTGTATTGCAATAGTAAATTGCAGAAATACGGTGATTCTGCTAAATTGTTCGTAAATGTAACTGTATATTTCTCCATTTAATGAATATGATCATAAGTCATATCCAGGCAGCATTCAATTATTAACAGTACAATTTATTAGAACGCGTAAGTTATACAAGATTTTCGATGCTATGTTCTTTTATTATTTCACATCTTCAAAATTTCGCGGTAACTCTACATTCACGCACCCTTTCCTCAAAAAATCGAATGTTCCGTCGGTAAGAAAGACAGCAATGCAATCTTCGACCGATGCGGAACTCTTGCCTGGTGACGATAAAGAAGGAACTGCTTCTCGCAGGTTGTATAATTCTTGAATGCAACCATAGGCGTCGCCATACGACCACGCGCATTCAAACATTCCGCAGCATCCTCGCATATTCGATCTAAAAATTTCCCAATCCGAAACTTCTCATTCATTTTTCTTTCAACGTTCTGCCTGCGAAATTTACATTCGAAGGCGACAAAACTATTTTCCATCTAAAGAAAACCACGCAAAGGTTGATTTTTAAAAAAATGACGGAGGTGCACGATTCATCTTCGAACGAGGCGTTCCTTGGGGTAGTCGTAGCAGCATCGAGTGCGCGTCGAGTGCCTTTAGAAAACTCGGAACCCCTCGCGTTGAAACCGCCTCACAAAGCCGCTTTTCACGACGTCGCTTTGCCTCTTCCGTTCTCCCGATATAAAAAGGAAAAAAAACACACACGTTCTTGGGCCGCGCGTAGTGTTGCGCCGTGTGTTCCACGGCTACTCGAGACCCCCTCGAAGTCTCTCAATTTCGAAATTCAATGCGTCAGACGGGGTGAAGCGAGTGACGCGTTGCTCGGAAAGTTTGCGATTTATAGACCTCGTATGTGCTTTTCCATGCCTTTTCTTTTTTGCATCAAGCCACCTCGCGTGTCTCATCGACTCGATACGAAGTAGAATAGTCGAATGGTCGTCTAGGAATTTATCCCCAGAACGTCTGAAATTTAAAAGATACAAAGCTGGGAAAGTTGCGACTTTTTTTTATAACTTAGACGTGTATTTTACGTCTGGGCTCTGCTAGGATTATGTATATTATTTTTATTATTAATCGAGAATTTCTCAGCCGTAATCTGTGTGATTTTGAAGATCCACCTTGAGGATTTTGAACATGGACTTGTGAATTTTTATGATACCGATCGCTGAACTTAAGATTGTAGTTGATGAGAGCTACTCAACTTTCATGAGTTCCACTGCTTTCCGTTTCTCCGGTTTTCAATTTCACTACCGCGTTGCTTGTTACTCGCTACTTTCGCTTATAAATAGTTTCCAGATAGACATATTATTCATTCTTCGCATTAGCAATACGCAACGCCGCTGATTTTTACTGCAGTATTAACGCGTTATAAATTTGATAGATATTTAACCGCTTAAATCGGTATCGTTACTTACAGTGGATCTTACATTCTCACGTGAAATTACATGAATACGAAGTGCATGCATCGACGCACCACCACCTCTCATTTGTAATAAATTACTTTAAACTGCGAATTAATATTTTTATTCGCGATATTCAGAAAGCATAAATTTTCCCATCGCATTAAAAAAACAACAAAGTTACAAATACTCCATTAGATCCACCAAAGCAAACTACAAGCATTTCAAGTCCATACACTGCCACAAAAATTTAAAGAAACTCAAAATACACGCGTCCATACGTCACGTCATAAAAACCATTCAAAAATTCAAGCTATCAAACCATCCAGCCACATGTTCGGGCGAAGCCACTTCTCCCCCGATTTTTATCGTCCTTCTCACGAGGGATCAGTGGCTCGACTTTCAGTACACTTATCTTTCGATCCTATTATCCGGCCAACGAGCGCGCGGGCCGAGAAAAATTTACGATAAAGAAAGGGATCGGCTTTCTCATAGACGCTGGCCGCAGTTCGGTCGGAGGGAAAAGTCCGAGGGGGTTGGGAACGTTCCTCCAAGTCCTAATATCAGAGGCAGGGCACGTGCTTGCCATCTGCATCCCGCAGGAGTCACCCTTCTCTATGCGTCCCGTGTGCCCTTAGGGGTGTTCTACTATATCGGGCTGCGTAGGTCGTAATACGTCGTTATATCCGATTCTTCCGCTGGAAAATAATCCCGCCGCGGAAGCTTCACGGTCGTCGGGTATGTTTCTCGGAAGGTCAGAGGAAGCCGTGCTTATTAAACTTCCTTCGACGTGAGCGTCTTTTCGTACTCTCGCCCATCGATTGGATTCCTCTTCACCTTTCGCAGGGGGTTGCTCCCGGTAACGGGCTGCTACTTCTCCTGGGGGAGGGTGTTTCGACGTAACGGCGCGGGAACGCTAGGACCTGGCAGGAGTCAGGCTACTTGGAGGCGTCGCTGGGTACATCTGAAAAGCAAATTTGTTCGCCGTGATTGTTCATATTCTTGCGTCTCTGCAAACAGCACCCCGTGGGGATATTGATTCTGCACGATCGATGTGAGAACGCGTGGGATGGATCCTGTGTGCGAACCCCTTTTGATCTTCTCCATGAAAGTCGTACGTGGATTAATTAACGAGAATGATTATTCTGCGTGGGACGTCGAAAATAATTAATGAAAACGAATGGGTGGAAAGTGGCGGGAAGATTGGAGGTGGAATGGTTGAAAAGGGAATTACTTGTTAAGTTTATTTCTGTGCGTAGCACTGGAACAGTTAAACAAATTGGCAGGTATAGCAAATGGTGTTATAGTTTAGATAGAAGGAATATTTTAAGATAACAAATGAAAGAGTGGATTAGGTATTTGAAAGCTGCCGTGTGAAAATGTGGAGTTATATTTTTATTTTTATTAACATCTACTTAGTTTTTTATTGTACACTTCTATGTTTCATATTCCTCTCTGTGAAATCGTGTTCTTTTCTTCTTCAAAGAATTTTTTACCCATATATCGGAGTATTTTATTTTTGTACATATTTTATTTTTTGCTCCGTAAACGGATTTTCAAATTATTTTTTTTAACAACCTGCATGAAAATGGGCGCTTTTTACGCCTGCAAAATGGACAATTTCAGCAGGCTTTCAAAAACACACCTTTCGTGCAGGTGTTGAAAAGAGGATTGTTGCCCTGAAATAAGTGTTGCCCTCTCTGCGTTCGGGCAGCGAACTTCACGCTGGTCAAAATCGCTTTTTTTCTTTGCTTTGTCAAGCAATGTACTATCACGCTACTGTTATTGACACGCTCGTGTACCGCCTACTGCGAATAAATAGAATGGGAATTTTTCTCTGAATTAATACCGATGGTCGCTTTGCTGCAAATTTCTACTAGCGGCCCATATTATTTGAAGTTTATAGTTTTCTTTTATTTCGTTCGTCTGCTTACTTGCGCCCCTGTTTTGCGATGCGTTGAAGTGGCGAATTTCCTGAGATTTACTGGCACGCTGGGTGATCAGTTCGATAAATCATGCCCCGATTTCTTTTTCACCTAGTTCTGCATCGCGTTGGTTTCGCGGTTCTGCTATCGACAGGCTCGTTATATCGAAAGCGAGAAGCAAATTATGCGGAAAATTTGCGGCCAACGTTCGTCTGAACGTGGCTGCGCTATACCTAATATATTCATGATTGAATGAAATTCGTTCGATCTGGCGATTATTTTCATGTCAATTCAACGAATCTTGTATAAATCTGGAGATACAGTTTAGAGTAACACATTTATCGAGGCATTCAGATTTTACTCGCAGTGTTAGCACGAAGTTACTGCTAAAAACATAAAATTTACACGTTGATGAATAGTATGATTAAAAAATATCTGCCACAAATAAATTATTAGTTAATCATTTAATTCACCCAACGCTATAAACGTAACAAAATCTATCCACTCCTGAAGCACGTAACTAAATCTTACATACACTTTCCATATTCCTCTCCGTTTCTGTTCTCATTTTTAAATAACAACAGAGTAAACTGTCTCTTATCAAGATAACACATTCACATTGAATCCCATTTTTGTACAGCCCATCATATTTAGAGTTTCCTCGAAGGATCTTTTCACACCAAACACTCCTATACTTGGTATTTATTATTTGACATAAAAAGTACCATTCATCAGTGATAAAAACATCTCACGTAAAAAGTCCCTTACTACGCTTCGTGCATCCAGTAATTATTCGCCAATCTCATCTAATTATTCCAAACACGGTCTTCTCACCGTTTGAGTGGTGCAATTGAATATTCTCTCGATGGAAGTGATCTGTGTGCCATCACCTTTCGCATAAACAGTGCAGAGTGTTCCTCGGTCGACTGGCTTTCGACGTCTCTGCGTATCGAGGACGAAAAAACGTGACTTTCGTAACGGTACTGTCACTGGTAACACAGCTTGGCTAAGGTCTAGTCTAGACAGTAGGCAGGTCGATATCTGGCACCTCCACCATTGAGAAGGCCGCAAGACATGGTCGTGAAATGGCTACCAACACCATGAATAGCAACCTGGGATGGTGAAGGCAGACAAGACGGGGACGAAAGCAAGGTGTATTCGCAACGATCGCGACGGTCCACGAATGCGGCCAGTACACACGAAAGGGGTACAGGTCCTGGCTCGGTATTGGGATCGATGAAACGGGCTTAAAGGGAGGGAAAATTTGTCTTAGATCGAAACGATGTGATATAGCACGAGTGAATTGTTAAGCTCAACAAATATAACGCAAATGGCCTTTTTGTTTAGAGTTAATTATTCTACTTACAGATGTTAGTGAGAGACAAGGCAATTTAGACTCTGAAATGATTAAAATATAATATAAAAGTACTAATTTTATTTGAAGATGACAGTTGTAAAAATTCTTAGTAAATTTGATATCATGGAAAACTTTGTAGACACTCCGTATTTTCAGGTTTTTGCAATTTTCATGGCTCTAGTGTCTTAGCTAGGGTTTATACAAAAACCGACTTTTGAGAAAACCGGTTTTCGAATTCCACAATTCCCAGAAAACCGGTTAAACCGGTTTTCGAATTTTCACAAAAAGTATATAATTAAAATAGTAAATAAATATTCGTACTTATTTTAAAAATGTTCAGTTTCCTTAATATTTATGGAATTGCAAAAATATAACAAAATAAAATATACTCTATCTATACAAAACCAAATAAATAAATAAAAATTAAATTAACTAAAATCCGTACAATTTTTGAGTTCATTTCATATTTATGGATGCACAAAAATATAACACAATCAAATAGACTGCATACAAAACCAAATGAAAAAAAAAACTCAACTAAAATCCGCACAAAATATAAATCTTTTACAGTGGTACCAAATTATAAATCTCTAATCCATTTAGTATTTTTCTTCAGAAAATATGATCTCATGAAGATTAGTTTTACAGTAATGACTAAACTGTTACCTACGCTTGTATCCAAGGCGACTTTATTCATTTCTGCATATTAATTCTAGTATATAAAACCGGTTTTTAAAATTTTAAAACCGGTGTTCGAATTTTACAATTTTATAAATAAAAACCGGTTTTTAAACCCGGTTTTTAAAAACCGACAAACCCTAGTCTTAGCCAAGAAGCGTGAATTTTTTATATTTTTTTTGTACTTAAAGTAACGCAACAAGGCTATTATTTACAAAAATAGATGAACTTAAAAATAGTACAGGCTATCCACCCGCGCATACAGTATTTTTCACATACTTTACACTTCTCATTCCGAAGTCGATATACGATTCAACAGGTTCTCCAATTATTTCGAGCAGCGTAGAATTCAATTAGACTTTCAAACCCGGATGAAACAAGCTGCAAGCAAACATTTCGCACCGCCTTTAACTTACTCAATCCCGTCACTAATCGAAATTCCAAATTACCATTAGAATTAAACTATTTTTAAACGGTTCCCGCGTCGATGTTTGCACATGCCACTGCGATGGATCCAGTTTTAGCGGCGACGAACGAGCAGATGCATTGATAGCACTGTTAGGAAACCTTGATAATTTATGCACATCGATCTAGTTGCAATGCACCGGTGCACTCGGTCGTGTTGCGCCTTCACTACGGTTTCTTTCGTGCCGGCTTGATGTCATAATCCAGAAACAGCGTGTTTCATAATCACGGGCATCATCTCCCGTCGCTCAGAAACGTTATTAGCTTAACGAACTGAGAAACGTTCCGGCTAGCGCAATTAGTTGTTGTCTTTGTCTACCCTTGAAAACGTCCGGTAGCAAACGATTCGTAAAGATTATTTTCGATCGAGGATCCCTGTGGCTCTGCCGCGCCGCCTGAAATCCCGACTCAAAGTGCTAGAGCGAGTGGCGCGAAACTGGGATCCAATTAATCGTGTAGCACCTTAATTTCGAGTGGACGTCAACTCGTAGAAATTCGAGGCTGGCTTGATCGCCAATTACTACTTGGACGTTCTGTTTAACGAAGCCTAAGACAATTAACGTTCGGGGCTAATGAGGGCTGATTGCCAGCGACGCGGCGCGATCCCCAGCCACGCGCGAGAAAATCTGTTTCCTAATTTATAGTAATTTAAATCATGCGACACAACAGCTAGAAATATGTAGAATCTTTATATTCGTAAATGAATTATTGCTTAGTATTAAATTCCTCTGTTCTGCTATTCATGTGTATGATATTTCACTTGAAAGTTTTTGAAAGGACAATAGTAGAAATTGGCCAATTTTTTACCTGCCTGGTAACGAAAGTGTTTTAGGATTTGTTTCTACAGGTTTTAAGGAATCCGAAATGCATAACGATTTACCTTGGAGGCGATGGCAAAGTTATAAATAATACACGAATATTAAAAGCAATTATTATTTTAAACAATTCTTTCCGACAGATATATAGACCTTCAAAAACGGTATAACATTTATTTAAATGTTTCTTTTTTTTTATATTTTTTGTAATTTACGAGTTACAAGCGTATAAGTAAAGGGGTAGGTAAGTGAGGAAAGAGAAATACTCGGTCATTATGACATTACACGATAAAACATTAACTCAAACGGTGTTTCTTAATATTATTATTATTTTTCTGGCAAATTTTGCCTGTTATTGAGAATTTTTTTTATTAACAGAGTTGTACTAACGACGTCATTCCGAACTTTACGCTTATTTTATATAACTTTCCCATCGTCTTCAGGGTAAACAATTATGCATTTTGGATTCGTAGAAACATATCGCGTAAAAAACTTTCGTTGCCAGCCGGATGAAAAATTCACCAATTTCTACCGTTGTCCTTTTCTTATTCGAATTGTTGCGTCCTCCTATTAACTCACACAATGCGCACAATTCCACAGTAGGTATTTTGTAATGACCCTATTCTACTTGAACATCGAATAATTTGATTATCTGAAAGCTAATTATTCAGCCGCTGTATCCTTAAATTATTTCGAATAATGGAGCTTCTACCGTGGCGAGATACAGGAGAATCTCGATTACCAGGAAATAGAGTGATGGGGCACTGGAGAGTAGAACGATATACGGATATCAAATTTTCAAAAGGATCGGGTACAATGTCCTCATAGCTATGCCCGTATCCGTACATATCACGTGCTCACTTGTCTGCAAGGGTACCACGTAGATACGGTGCTCGACAAGCATGGTGTTCTTTGAGCCCAGCATAAATTGCAGACAATTTTCTCCCTGCCTTGTAACCATTTCTTCTGTCGCGCCTTGAAACGGCAGAAATCGAAAGCCCGAGGAAAAGATGGAGAGTGTAACAATACCGCATACAGAATGAAAAGGAAATATCGTTGGAATTGAATACTTAAATTCTGTAAGTTTTATTTCATAAAAGACAATATCGTTTAGATTGCACTAAAATTATTATACTGCCACTGGTAAAAGGTTAGAAAAATAATTTTATTCTGCCAAGAGTCGCGTTATAACTCATCGAATGCCACATGCGTCATATTTTTAATTTCCCAGCGATTGATTGTCGATCTTTCTCTTTCTCCACCTTCAACGCGTTTGTTTTTTAATTTTTTTTTTTTCGTTTTACTTGCTGTAGAAACTCGTGCACAAGTAAAACGATAGGACAGATTGTAGAAAGAAGGAGAAAGCCGGGAAATGGTAGAAAATAATATGCCACGCAAGGAACTGTATAATTCCTGGATATCTTTACCAGAACGATGCTGCGCTGCTGCAAAAGTAATGGTATTAAGTAAACGAAGTGATCGATTTTCCAATTTATGGCGGTACTGCTTGTGATCTGAATTTCTCCAGGAAATCCTCTGATCGCAGGCAGTTCAATCGTCGGGCAAAAATACTTCCTTGTAATTAAAGTGCCAGAGCTCGTGGCTGTTGCTTTCTCGTATTAATCAACAAGTTTTCTTTAAATTCCTCTGGAACGCTTGATTTGCTCCAAACGAAAGAACGCGATAAAAGTGAAATACAGCGAGAAACAGATTAATCCCGCAGGTATAAATAATTTTGTAATATTTCTGCGCAAATCTGTGGAAAGAAGGAAATGGAAGGAGGAAAGAAGGAATAAATTTTAAGCGAACGCGCTTGAAAAATAAACGTTGGCAATTCGAACGTGTTAGCCACGGGGCACAGTAAAATTTTATTGCTGAAAATCGCATTAATTCTATACACTGCTGCAATCTTCTGCCGCTTTATATGGCTGGCCACTTTGCATTCTTAACCGCAAGTTGCAATAATCCCACTTGGAATTGCACCCGATGCTGTTCCTTTTGTAACAAGGCACCGAAACGGTAAGAGAAAGAAGCGGTAAATCATGCGATACGATACACGCAAATCGAGAAGCAGGAAGGATGGATAGAAACTGCGTGCAGTAAAATTGAGCAGGAGATACAAAGAGTCTTGTCATAAAATTTTACTTGTCACTGGGTAATCGTACAGTTTAGTCTGTACGAACATTCTGAATCGAGACACACTTGTTTCACCTATAAAATCAGTTTTTGTAGTGTAGGATCGAAAGTTCTATCTATTAACTGCATACGAAAGAAAATTCTTCTTCGTGCAATCAAACTTGTGGAAATCGACCACATAGTCACGAAGTTTCTCTATCATATAAATAATTTATCCAGCTATTTTAAATACTTAGCAAATAGAAATTCAGCTCTGATATCTCTCTATGTAAGAAAGCATTACACACTTTTAGTTTGCTTCTTTTTCTCGTAAAAAATCGGTATCGCGATTTACTGAACACTCTGTACAGTTCCATGGCTTCTCCACACCTGCAAAATTCGTCCACGCCGCCCCTATGTATACGCCGATATCGTATGAATTACCAAGACTGTCAGCGTGGCGTGAAAAGAGTCCTGCAATTATGTACGCGATTCTTCTTGGCGTCCATTAACGAGCTAATCACTTATTCCTTTCTTCGTGTTTGAGCTGCAAGCTGAATGGAAGATCGCGAGACTTTTCACGGTCCAGCAATATTGGATTTTTAATCGGATACCCTTAGAGATTCTCTTTATCAAGATGTTTGGCATCCTCGGAGTTTCCTTCGACTCTGATCGACCGTGTATTGGTGTGTTTTCTCGTTTCACACGAACACCGGTGATGGGGAAAGAATATTCATGAATATTGACGGCGAAAAATTGTGGAAACTGTGCGGACAGCGACGGGAAGCGAAAAACGTTTCATGAATATCGAGCGTGAGAAATATTTTATGAAAATTACGTGGACAGCGATGAGACGAAAATGTATTTTATGAATATGAAATGATTCTTGTTTACAGAAATGATATCAAGGCCGAGTTGAGGTGGAGGAAAGAGAGAGATTGTATATTTTATTGAATTGTAGCTATTTTGTTAGTAACAGTACTACCTACTTGGAATTGAATATATTAATTTTTAGAACAATATGTCCGTATTTATGTGAAACCAGATCCATCTCATCTTTTAGTTTGCTATTTTGATTCGCGAGTAAGACTTTATAAAGCCTTCACTGACGAGTTTAATATTCCCACTTTGAATTATTTCCAAAGAGGAAATATTCAGATTAAAATTTCTCTCTCTTGCTCTCTCTCTCTCTCCCTCTTTCTCCCTCTCTCTCTCCCCCTCTCTTTCCCTCTCTCTCTCCCTCTCTACTGCATTATTCATGAGGCAGATCCAATCAAGATTTTTATTACATATTGATTGTCGACGCTCTTTTGCGTTAATGCCCCAATTAGCGTTTCGCTATCGTATTCTAATTATGATATTTTTTCTTTTTCAGGTAAGTGGAGCACACAGATTTGCAGATATAATTATGCTGTAAGACCAATGTGATTACAGGTTTGCTAAATTTGGAATTATTTAATCAGGAAAATTAACTTTCATTACCCATCACAATATTAAATTTTCATTTCCTCAAAACTGAATAACATGTTACTATTTATTCTTTTTATACATTGTTCCAGAAAAACTTATTTTTGGAAATTGAATATTTTCTTAATTCGTATCATTCACATATGAAGCTACTCTACACTCAAGTGCATATATATGTTCCATCCATAAATTAATATTTTAATACCCTTTGCTCTGTGAAAAAATCTGTACCAATTCTGTATTATTCGTAAAGTATCCTCGAATTTTATTCTTTAATATTTCGTGAACGGTATTTTATTCGAAGTCATTGATCGATGTTCGCTACAGTACATAATTTAAATATATCAAATAATTGCGATTTGTATTATTACCTACAAAACGCGGAGTTCACGATTTCCTTCTTTCTCCAATTGCAATTCCAAAAGCAATGCCTGAAGACAGATTGATAAGAGTCTTTTGTGCTTTTAATAATCTCCCAAATGTTCGACCGTGGTCCGTGCTCTTTACACGAGATTCAAAGGGGATGAGTTTTTTTATTCGGGTAGAGAAGCAGAGAGGGAAATTATAGAGAATGTTTTGCCGAAGTAAATATGGATCTGCTAATGGAACTTTTGTTATCAGTAGTTTGTTCAAGGGTACCCGCTTTCTTAAGCAAAACCGGAGAACGCCGAGAGGAAATAAATTCCCTTTATGCTTCTCCTAGATGTAAAACGTGATTTCACGATTTCAGCGTTGCATTTCGATAAAGAAGGCCGCAGGTATTTTTTCCCTCAACTTTTACAGATACTCTCTGTTAAGTACAATTACGAGAGACTGAAACTGTAATACAGAATAATAATCGGAATAAAAACAAAGCTTCATATGATGTAATGATATAATACTACACAGTATATCCCATTTCGTTTATTAATTTAAATAAGAATTTTGAATACAGTAAATCTGTTTGCTATGTATGATATTATCTAGTTAAAGATAACATCTTCATTCTGATCTTGACTGGTTGAATGGCTAAGATTTATTTATGATAAATATCCATCACTTTTGGAGTTCATTATCATTTAAGGCTGTAATGCGATCAATTAGTTCACAAAGAACGTAGTGTAATAATTTGCAGCAGCTTATATAAGGGAACGTATGTTTAAAAATTAAATAAATCAGTTGAGAATCTGCTTGAGGATTACTCCACAAACAGCTAAACAGTCTCAAGTTTTGCCAGTCAACCAAGGAGAAATTTTAATTTATAGAATCATGCCTCTATAAAATCAAGAATATGCTTAATCATCTCGTGGAATATACTTAAAAATTTCATGACACCATTTTCTATAGTTTCAATACAAGCAAATGGCCTTGAAACACAACTCGACGTAAATCTCTATCAATATATCATAATTTATTTCTCAATTTTAACCTGAACAGTATACCTACCTGTAAATTTCGTGACATTTTTCCTGAATCGCTTTACTCATCAATTAGAGGTGAATTGAATTAACCATTATCGATCAATAATCGAATGTATCGTGACTTTTTACTTAATCTTACCACGCCGAATGCATACAAAATTCTTGCATCAGATTTCTGCAAGTAGAAATTTAATTATTTGCATGCAATTGGTAACTGCGTCTATCGATCCACCGGAAGAGATATGAAAACAAATTTTATCTCGCAGTTCTGCAGCCGCGTTATTATTAAATTGGCACTCGATTGCTTTTATCGCGAATGCTGGAATCCATTAATCGCGTAATGCTTAAGAATAGTCGATTATCGATTCAACGGTTCCTATCGTGATTACAAGCGGTAGGATAATGTTCTCGAGCAACGATAGCCAAGCGATTCGACTTCGCTCGTTTACTCGGCGCGGAAGACCAAGGAAGCGGAACAGGAAGCGACTATCGTTCGGATAAAAAGGCGAAGCACGCTAATTAAGCCTTCATTAATGAGGGAACCGCTGTTCGAGTGTATAGCGGGGGACGTTTTCTAAGGAGCAGACTGTCGAACGTACAGGAAAGGTTCATCGTCTGCTATTTTGTGTGACCTTTCAGTGGCACGGCACTTCGGAGTGTGTAACGTTGCAGAACGGTTGTACAGTTATCCGAATTAACATTCGAGAGCTATGCTATTAGGGAAATTATTGGTTCGCATATTTCTGTATTTAGGTTTACTCTTTACGGAGAAAGGGAGATTCGTTCAATTTATTAAAGTAGTGATTTTACAGGACAAAAACATAAATTTTATTTATTTTTACTTGTTATTATGAAGTCGCTGGTGTGATATATTGTTCGTTTTGAAGTTTCTCGATCTTTGCTTTTTGTAAATCTAGATATGTCGCACAAAATAACTGATAAATTTGATTTTTCCAGACCCTTTGCTCACAATTAGGCCACTTTCGTAATTACTGGCATTTCATATATACTGGGTGTTAAAAAAAGTGTCTACGAATTTAGGGGAGAGATTAGTAATTGATGCTTAAGTGTCCATTCTAATTTGACTATTGTACGGATTTTAATGTTTTTTTTGTATTAAATATTTGTTATTCTTTACTGTATAGAATTGTATTTGTCATATTTCTAAAATATAGTTAGAAATGTGTGGATTTAACACATAATGTTTGTGCCTCTGTGAGAAGACTGCGGAAGTGATTGAGGAAAAACTATTAAAGATATTGCTTTGAAGTTTCAACACAATTAATATTCCAGAGACTTGTCTCCAAAAAGTGATCCACGATCATCCAGATCATCTTACAGAGACACAAACATTGTGACTTAAGTTCACACATTTTTAATTATATTCTGGAAATATGAAAAATACAATTCTGTACAGCAAGCAATAATAAACATAAAAAAACATTACAATCCATACATTAATTCTTGACAAAAACAATTCATGAAAAATAGGCATCATTTTCGGTTGGCAAGGTAAAATGGACCCTTAACCTTTCGATCACACACCTCTTTCTTCGATAAGCTTAAACATACCTGGATGGTTCACACCCAGAGCAATTTTGATCGTAAATGAAAAATCATGGGCCAATTTCAAGGTCTCTAGAATGTGTTCCAAAGATTTTTTGTATTTAAATTTCTCACAGTTTTTCTAAAAACTTTCTAGATTATCATATGTCGAGGAAAACCCCGAAGACCATCTGCAAAGAATTGTAACTTATACATATTTCAATATTAAAAGCTAAAAATCTACTGCCTTTGGAAAAATGATATTTATTTTACCTATAAAAGGTACAGAGCGTCAAAATCAGTTTATGGGTGACTCACACCCAGTGTGTTACAGAACGGTTAATCAACATAGGTAGGTCCTAAAATCCATTTTGTCCTTGTAAACGAAAAAATAGTATTTCAAATATTCAACCACTTCATGAAACGTAATATTTTTCCACGTACATTCACAAAATAGTAGCAATTCGAACACTTTGTCTTTCGCCTAATGGCTTTTAAAAATTAAGACATATTAAAAGCAATTTTCTTCGAACACACCAACGCGCTACGCCCTTATTCCTCCCTTAACCGTAATTTTCCTCCTTCTTTCTGTCTAATGGGTGTTGTTCGAATTTTACGATCTAATTAAAGCAACGGTTCCACGTCTAAGAAATTGCAATGCCACGTAGCAGGCACTTAGCGTGGAAAAAGTACGAGAATACTTGAAATCGAAATAAAATTTGATCGTCGATCCAAAAGTTGCGCGAACAACAGCCGTCCAATTTATAAACTATTTATGAAGTCCTGCGAGGATTCCAGCGATGGGAATGCTCGAATTCCAAGATCGTTACCACAGAATAACTGGGTGTATCGATTACAGCGGTATCGTTTACGAACAGGTTATGGTATCGTTCCCGTAGCACAGAATTTATCAGCGCTAATAGTTTCCTGAAGGATCGGGAGCAGAGATATCCCGAACTTTATGGACTCATCAGAACTGTTCCCTTCGCCGACTCGCGCGAAGTTAATTAATTTCCCCTTTCTCACGCGCGTCTTATCTTTCGACGACTCATTGGGAATCGTTCGAATCCGTTGCAGCTTTCTCAGGGAAAAGACAGGGAGAAAAAAAGAGTTGCTCAACGCGAATTTTACGGCGCTGGAGAGCGTGCACGGCGCCTTGATTGCCCCGACACGAACAAACTGCAATCAACAGCCGTGATTGCGATTATGTTTGCCCTGTGTAATATTCTAACGCCGCGGCTCGCTGGTATTGTCACGCACGCATATTCAGCGCACATATTTGTTGCTTATTTTGTCTCCTCTCTCTGTTATTTTCTGCACTTGCTCTCCCTGTTCCCACAGGTCCGACGAGATTTTCTAAAATCCCTTTCTCTATTGGAGCAGGGGCTAACAAACGTGTACGTACAGTGCAAGATTCGTTCGTTAGGAAAGGGGTTGTAAAGTGTAGTATTTATGTTATCGAATTATCAGTTGTTTGCTTGGAACAGTTTCCAGTGGTTCCTTATTTTTCTCGGGACTTTCCTCTGAAACTTTTACTTACCATATTTAAATACAATGCAAATTACTCTTTCATTCATTTTTGTAATATAGATCGCATTATTTTGCAATGCAAAACGTTTTGAGGTAAAATATAAACAATCTGCACTGATCACTGAAAAATATATCAGTCACAAATGAAAGTAATAAGACAGCAAGTTAATTATTCTCATTAGAGTCGTAATTAAGGAAATATACTTGCAATTGTCCAATAAGGTAGATAAAACCAATTAAGAACTTTAACTTTTCCCTGGTTGATGTAATTGTTAGAGAATGACAAAGGCAGTTTCCTCGAGCTGTTAACTACAGACGTTCCGGTGTTTAGGCGAAATGCCGGTAATTTACAGAAAGCTCGAGAGCGCGGCCGAATCAGCCCTTTCGCGTTTATAAGTTACGATGCATGATTGCAATTTCATTTGCAAGGTACGGGGCGTTCTTAATGTCTTTTAATGAAATGTGGCTCGGAAGAATTTCATTTCGTTCGTTTCTCGGCCTTGAGGGAAACCGTCGCGAACTTGAGCCTGAAATAATTGAGGCGTTGGAAGGGCCAACTTGAAAAACGTGCTTTCGCGCAACTGCCTCGCAGGATCCTTGTGTATATTAAAATTTTCCACAGGAAATACGGAGGTGGAGCTTAATTTCGCGAGACGCGGAACTTTCGTCGGAATCACGTGGAACGAGGGGCAGCTTTCATATCTTTACGAGTCACCGTTTATTCTGGCCGCGTCTGTTCATCTGCATCAAACGACTCGTCGCTTTAATCCTGCCCATTGAACGTCAATATTAAATTTTAATCCGTGGTATCCGTCTTTCTAACTGCGAATGCCCTTCTTTTCTGGTTTTGATTAGCTACATTTCCCCGGGGTTCGTTAGACTTTTTTCCTGCTTCTTACTCAGTGGAATAATAAGGGAATAAGGGGGAGAAAAAAATGGTACTCTAAAAGCAGGGGTCCCTTAAGTTTTTAAATACACAATTTTAAGTGTAGGTATATATCCTTAGAAAATTGTAGCTGAGATAGGTAACATGTTATAATGATATAATGAACTTTAATTACTTCCTTTTTAACGGGAAACTTTACCTCTTTGAAGTTCGAGCAGTGTCGTGTAACGTTCAATTATTCCAATATTTTAACATTGAACTGATTCCATTAACTCCAGAGAGGGAGAGAACAACATTGCTAATAATTCTGGTTATAAGATAACCTTCGCTAATAATTCTGATTATAAGATAACCTTTGCTAGAGATTCTGCAGTGGGTAGTAGCATTCCAAAGATGCGCATACCTGTATACCGCCGCAGAGTAGTGCGCCACGAAATGCATAAGTACCTATACCTAATTTAAATATATCTAGCAGACCCACGAACGCAGAATAATCCGTGACCTGCACGAGTCTGGCTGAAGCGAGATGTGGCGTCGACTCGAACTCGACATACGACCGCAAATAGTTAGTAATTCACGAGTGCGAATAATTTCGAGTAAGCAGCGCCGAGGCGTGCCCCCGTCGATTAACATAACTCGTGCAAGAAAAAAAACGAAGAAGGGCTTGTGGAGAAGCGGGGAGAAAGGTGATTTCGTTGTTACCAAACGGCGGGCCGCGTTCCGCCCTCGCGCGAGAATGAGTAAATTTTCCACTGCAAATAAAAGTTCCGACGAAGGGGTTCGCGATTAAACCGGCGGCGACGAAAAAAATGAGATACCTACGTGAAAGCTTTCCGCGACGCTGTTTGCTTTCCCCGTTTCAGTTGTTCCTCGCGAGCGTGGAAACGAAAGAAAGAAAAAAAAAAGGGAGAAGAATACGTTTCGACCGAGTTGTTCCCTCGATACACAACCGGTTGGTCTTGGCCCGGCGTCACCACCGCAAGGAGCAATTAAAAAAGTGATTAAGCGGAGGATGCTGCAGTGTCCGTGGACAAAAGCTCCTTCCAAGGCCGTTCTAACGTTGCCTGCTTTCAATTCTCTCGCAGAAAGTTTGCATACCCTCCGCGATTTATTCTGCGAGCGCGAGGGCCGGAAGAAGCCGCGCGATGATATTCTTGCGTTTACAACTAGCGTTTTGAGATGGCAGGAGGGTGTATGGTTGTTGGAAGGGGTTGAATCTGGGGAAGTTAGTTTTATAAAAGTGAATTGGTACTTGTTAATTGCGGTGGCACTTGGAGTAGGTCACTTTGTGTAGGGAAGTCGAGATAATTCTTAGTAATACCTGAGTAACATTTTTGAGAGGTTATTTAATAAACATCAAAATTTAAATTTTACTGCATCGAGGGTGCTGTGGCGGTTTAGTTTACTTCCACAGTAAAGTGAAATGAAACATTTTAGTCAAATATTTTTCATTTTATAAAATGATCTGTTAGTTGATACTTAACGGCACTATGGCTCACGTATGCGCAGGGAGCATAGTTAATATCGTATTACTTACGTCTATTCAATACCCCTCGGTAGAACTTCAATGTGACCTTGAAAATAATTGAAACAAGGGAATTGTTTTATATTGTCCAGGATAGTAATACAGCTTTCTGCAAACGCCACCTCACTTCGTAACCACATTTCACTAAATTAAACGTTCATAAAACTAACGAAATTTAATTTCCCTTAAGTCGATACAAGTCCACTTATTCGCTTTAGCGGTTACACGCACTTAGGGCCGTGAAAAAAGGGGGCTATATGTAATTTTATTAACCAAAAATCGTAATATACACTTGAAAGCTTATAATTTAAAGAGTATTTAAAAAAAGAGAGGGAAATAACTCGTCTTGTTCGCCGTGTAGCCGCTGTTGAACAAAGCAAGGTCGTCACGTACGGAGTTTGAGAAAAAATGTCTCCACTGGGTGTCATCAAAAAGAAAAAAAAGAAAACTCTCCCTTAAAGTACAAAAAAGGTACAAAAACCGTATGATAAATAATCGTGCCAAGTTTCATTCAAATCGGTTCAGTATATTTTGCAATACCATTGGCACCGATTTGATAAATGTAGTTTCAAGAAAACAGCGTTTAAAGTTTAAGGTGCAGATTAAAGTGAGATAATTGTTTTGTTGTTGAATTTACCGAAAATTGTCGATTCCGGAGTCATAGAATTGACCTTCCTTTAATGTTGTGACTTCAGCGGAATTATTTATTGAGGAATCGATTTTTTCGACCATTCCAGGTGAAACCTTTAAAGTACCACAACCTCTTGCCCATATCCCCAAGAATCCTTTCTAAACAAGCGAAATTACGTAAAGAAGATTTCAAAGTTGGAGCCTAAATAGGATTTCGAAGGTTAGTACAGTCGCTTGGCGGCAGGGCGCGCATGCGTCGCTAGGCTCGCGCGTGAGCGGCAGCGCGGGAGTGGGGCAGTATAGTTTCGGACGTCGTGGCGCGTGCTTCGGGGTTAAAAGTGTGCGGCGTTTGTTGTTACTCCTCGGTCACCGTGTTTGTCGTTACCTGTGCCCGCTGTCATGTACCACCGATTACCCGACATGCACGCGTCCGTTAGACGGTTTTTACGTGGCGATCCCGTGACAAAATTCGTGGCCATCGCGGCGGTTTGTTGAATCGACCACGAGCCGGTGTGTTTTGTTTGCCCCGTGGAGAAATACGATCATCTGTGGATTAGCCCTGGAACAGCTGCAGCGAGCAGGTTATTTGGACGCACCTCGTGCATCCACGATCCGTGAACCAGGCTCATCGATCGTCGTTCGAGATTATATTTACCTCGTCGATGCTGTGAGAGAGAGAGAGGGGGGGGGGGGGGGAGTGTATACCGCGTGAGGGATGAACTCTCGTGATTTTACGATGATTAACCCTTACACGAGGCTGAGGAACGCGCTTCGACTTTGAATCAGGGTAATTATGCGCCTCTTTACAAGGGGTCGCTGCAGCGCTGCGCAAATGCGTTCCGCGGTAATTGGGGACTCGAAATGCGCAATCTTTGAAAGTGGACGCTCGAGAAATGAGGTCGTACTGTTTACAAATATTCGCGATAAAATTGTCGATCGACTCGTGCGAGGGTTGATTCGAGAAGTCATGAAGTCATCATCGGTGAGTTTATTGCAATTCATATGATATTGTTCTTTACGAGGCAGCTTGTTTTACATCTAGTAAGTGGTGTTTATTAATTAATGCTCGTTGATCGGTGATCCGTGTACTCAGTTCATTGTGATATTAACGAACTTTGAACTGTTACGCGTTGGTACTATACCAAATCGAAATGATTTTTTTTTAAATTCGTGTTTCTTATGAATGATAATGATTGGAATTAAATTTCATTGGTTGGTAGAAACAATTCGGAAATTAATAATTGAGGATGTATTAGTTTAAATGTAAATGTATATTAATATTAATCAATATTACTTATTAGTCGTTCATATATTAAATATTTAATTGAAAATATTTAATTGATATACTAATTGTACAGTTATAATTATTTTATGAGGCATTATCTGTATACAAAATTACGTCGATGTAACAGCTCTCACTGAATCGATGAGAGCAATTTTATACAGTAACATTAATATATATATTTATGTTTAAATGAATATGTTTTCAATTATTCATTCCCAAATTGTTTCTGCCGACCACTTGATTTTTATTATATTATTTAAAGTATTTATATTTGGACCTTAACAATGGATATTAACAGCTTTGGGTTCCGAACACTTTAAATTCATCGTATTGATCGCTGGGTACGAATTCATTGAGATAAATAATATCGATATCTGATTGAATCTTAATGAGACATTACTGTGACGATTGATGGTAAATGTGTCAGTCGTTCTTGATGTAAAATATGTTTATTTTACAAAATGAAAACTGGCATTTATTGTCTCGTTCTATTGTAGGTATTATGTTAAAAGTTAAAATCAGGAGTACAGGTTATTTATCTCGTTAAATTCATTTTGAGCTGCATTATAAGATAAATTCTTTACGTAACGTGTTTTCGTTCAAAACAATTGGAGCTGTCCTTTGTAAAATTAATGAATGTCTATTTATATTTCGTATGAACGTATTCTCTTTTACAAAGGAAAGCTTCAAAGTGGTTATTCGTTAATAAAAATATCGCATTTTATGAAGAATTGAGGAAAATAAAATATCTACACTTCAAGTAGAATTTTCTCGTTAAACACTTGAAAGACCATTAGGGCTAATAGGAATGCTTACTACCCAGACATTCTTCTAAATAATTATTAATCACCAGTATTAGATTCGTAAATATTCAACATACAAAATTACACTTTTAATATTTAATGGCATCGTTCGAAACATTCGCCTTTATTATGTAAAGTCTCATCGCACTTCTGGTACAAACAAAAACGACATAATTCGTTACCTAAAAATGCCTAAAAAATATGGAGCAGTTTTTCGTGAACAACAAAAGTCTAGAATACAAAATATCCTTAATAAACTGCGTCAACCCTCATCAGTTCCTCATTTCACGAACTCAATCTCTCCCTCGGCGTGAAATTGACACAGTGATAAAAAATCGATGAAATGGCAAGATAAACAGTTATTTTTCGATATTTTTTTTTATTTAAATTGATGAATTAACATTTACATGTTAGATTTTTCACAACTTTCGCATAAAATAAAACGATGTGCAGGACACACTACTCGATACAAGAATAACAAATAACAGAACAGTATAACTTATTACGGGAAAACTGTTAAATTGACACGAGCGACGGACGAGGGTTAATTAGAAAAAAGGGTTAGAAGAAAAAAATTTCCATCTCCTTAGTCAGTCTTCTACTTTCTTCTTATTAATAATGCTAACCAGAAATACAAAATATTTATCGAAAATTATAAACCACATACGATAGGAGTCACATTATCATTCACAAAAATTGGTTAAAAGTATCCCAAACCGATGGTGTGTTTATGGGGACATACACCACCCATTCGACTACTAAAAATTAAAACCACAGAGACTTAAAAGAATGTAACTCTATTTCGACAATAATCAATACAAAAGTCTCAGATTACGCTCAACCTTCTCAGCGTACATAGTCCGCCAGGAATTTGTCGTAAAAGGACTTCAAAAGTGTCTCTCTAAACTTTCTCTTTCAGTTGTGCCCTAAACGGTCGACTTGCAAACGCTTTTTCTCACAAAGACAGCGCGGCTTCTTTGTTTACAGTCCCGCACTTGCGCCCGCCGAGTCTCTTTTCACGCTTAGTCAACATTTTCACTTTCGAGAAAGTACGTGGCTCATGTATACCGCTTTTTATGAATGATTTAACGACTAAATGAATGACGGGAAGCAGCGTGACGCGAGCGTATGAAAGGCATTTACGACGAGCCGTCCCGTATCGTTCGATTTCGTTTGGCCAGATAGTTCCTAGAATTAGTTCCCTCAAAGTGCCGCAACGAATTCATTAATATTTATACTTGCACGCATGCGCGTAAAAATTACGATAAAATAATCCAAATTGCCGCGATACGCCTCGTCGATGCGTCAATCGATAAGTAATTAATCGGCTGGCATGAAATTCGATGTGAGTCTCAATATATTTGGTAACGAATTTGGGAATTAAAAGTACGCAATTGGTGGAAAATTGGCAATTGTTTCTAGACGGAAAATAAATGCGGAGCAGTTGCGAGATTTTCGATACGATTTTTATATTCCATGCGAGCTTCGTTTTAATATCGAAGCGATATTAACCGAAGAGTGGGTAGATGAAACCTTTTAATCATGTTCCAAATTTGTTTTCAAATTAAAAAGAAGAGCATATTCATTTCGCGCCAGTATGCAGCGAGCAATAATACGCCCTTCAAAGGCAGATAAATTTCAGCGAATTCGCTTTACTTGTTCATTTTAGAAACTTCACCCGAGTTTTCGCTGTTACGGCAGAATTTTCGTAATAAAAGTGTTCCTTGAGTCGAAGCAGAGGGCTTTAAGTTACGCCCCAGTTTTATTGCTTGCCGATAAAGCCGAATGTATCGTTTGTGTGTGCGTTGCATAGGACTAACGCATTCGAAATTATGTGTTCCATAACTTTGTTACGGAGTTTGTCGGGAATTTATTATTGATACCACTTTCCCGACCTTAGATACAGCTAATAATCGTTAACGTGCTACTATGTCTTCTCATCAACTTCAAACTAGTGGTCTTTCTAAATCTGATATCAGGCGCCATGTTCTTAGATCGCAAGCTTTGTGGTTAAAGATGTGGGAACGGTCACCTGGGTTATCTATTCTCTTTTTAGGACCAGCAAAGTGGTATCAGCATAATTGTCTTGTTAAGTTTCATGCCGTGAACAGGGAATACTTTATCGCCACTTTAAATAGTGTATAAAGGTGAACGTTGAGAATCTTAAATGAAACTGCTAAAAAACTTGCACACGTTTCTAAAGTTCCTCCCAGTGTGGACAACTTTTACTTGAAACAATTTTTAAAATAAGGCTCGGGTGAAAAGTTATGGAGCGATACACCTCCAGGCATATTAGTTTGCAGTGTGCGTCTGACCATAACAACTCTCTGTTCCCTTGCTCTCCATAAGTCGCGTTTCTCTCGCTCTCCAATCGTATACAATAGTATACATCAATTGAGTCGAATTATGCAGAAAACTACCAACCTCCAATGATCTAAAACTGATTGTGAATAAATTTAGTTTGAAGATTTTAATTGTTAAAGAAAAATAACTTTATTTCTATTGAGTGTATTTTATTTTTTGTTATTGTTTTACAGTGTTTTTTAACGGGCTATTTAATAGTGAGTAGTATAATTAATATTATTTTAATTTTTCTGTAGCCATTGTTTTGTAAGCCTAAAATAGAACTATGGGTTGGTAGTTTTAATAATTATGTAATGTAAGAGTTGTTCTATGGGTTGGTAATTTTTTACGAAATAAAGATCACAAAATTATGGGATCCATACTGCCTTTAACTGATTCTTGGCCATTTTGGGGGTTGGTAGCTTTCTGTATAACTAGGCCTAATTGTAACTTCCTGCAATTGATGCTACATGTATTATTTAACTTTTAAAACGTACAAATTTATGATCAATTCTATTTAGAGTTTCCAAGTTGTTCGATTGAAGCAAAGAAGATTATTGTACTTGAAATTCAGTGTTTCAGAGTGGTTGGACTTCAAAATCTGTAACTTTATCATTTTCTTTATTTACTTAATCGTTACTTAAATTTTAATAACGAGAAAATACTTTAATGCATCCTTTGGAAAGGTTGTATCTCGTGTACTTTAGATTTATAGAATTCAAAAAGCTAACTGTTCCATTGAAACTAATTGCTTTAAAATTTGAGACTCTTTAGAATAGATTGTATACAAAATTGAATCGTTTATTCAGCCTTTAACTTTATAATAAAACTAGAATTGAATTCCAAGAGCAGCTCTTTCGATTAAGTATCTATTCAACAAAATTTTAATATTTATTTTACGCGAATTTGCCGAATAAAGTATAACTCTCTAGACTAACCTTTCGTAGGCGACTAATTAATTAGCGAAAGTTTCAACATTCATCCTAACTTTTCATAGCTTTAGTAGTATTAAATTACGGTCTAATTGAACATGGTCTAAATTAAATCACAAAATTCACTTTGCCCGTGATATTCTGCACAGCAATTGAAGTTCTCGTCACAGAAACTGTATCATTACAGAAGATCATACTCTTCTACAAATCAGTGTTGCATTCGTTTAAATTTATCAGTTCCACATTTCCTATTACGCTTTATTAAAAAAAAGACGAATGCTAAGCAGAAATTTCGGCCTGCAGGACTCGTAATCTGCGGAAATAAAACTTCGATCGACGTACGCGCGAAATGGCCTCTAATTAAAATCTAGTCCCGGCGAAAGCGCTTTTCCCGTAGATTTCATCTCGATTCGAAGTACGTAGCTCAGGCATCATAGCACTTTCTGCACGCGTTTCGCCTATCATCCGGCTGGTTACGAGCGTTATTCGAACGCGCGTAACGCGAAAACGGAAGTTACGAAAGAACCGTGCTCCCCCTTGTTTGCGATTTTTATCATCGCCATGCAATTCTGTGCACGGTCATCGCAATATTCGTAACGCGTCTCGGAGAGGAGAGCTCACCTTCTCGTTCGAATCGACGTATCAGAGTCTTCTGCCTGGGAACTCTCGTCGTTTCGAGTTATTATCTTTGCCTGCGCGTGCAAGAGCTCGATGGGAATAATCGTTCTCAGAAAATTGAACTGTTTCTCGTCTTCCGCAAGCGAGTCACTTAACTCCGCTGTTCTTCATAGGTCTTTTCAACACGAAGTGGTTATTTTTTATTTAGAGGTGTAAAAGTAATGGAGAAACAGTTGTGGCACTTAATTGTGAATTCTTTTCTCAGTACTTTGCAGTGTTGTATTTTTGCAATTAAATAAACATTATTGTAGAGCAGGTAGAATTCAAGTTTCATCTTCCTTCTTTTGTTGGTACTTTAGATCGTTTTGCAATTTTAAAGATGCAGTCAACGGTGATTGTAAATATGTACCTACTATTAAATTTTCTTGGTTATGCATAATGCAAGCAGTCGATATGGTTGCTGAAATTGGTATAAGATAAATGCAGATAGGATAGCTGATTACTTCTCTAGCTTAAAATTGAAGTACAAAGCAATTTAGGCATGAGTCTAAAGCAGTGGTTCCCAACCGGTGGATTGTGAAGTGTTTTCTGAGAGTCGCCAGGTTTTTTTAATATTATTAAGCTATAATTATATTCTGAAATACTTCTTTTTAATGCTGTTTCCTTTACATTATTAAATTATCTTACCTTATCTTATATGGAGGAGGAAATCGCGGGTTATTTGAATATTGTAAACGAGGATCGCGACTCAAAAAAGGTTGGGGAACACTGCTCTAAAGTATGGAGTGCATTTACATATTGAATATTATGTCTGTCTTACACGGAATCCGCTTTTCTAGTTCCTGAATTTCGCTCAGCATTTAGGTCAATTCTTTTCACAAACATTTTTCAAATACTTATTGTTCATATTGTTCTTCATTTTTAAGGCCTCTGTATTTTCAAAAGGCAACATTACATGCAGCGTATCATGCACATTCATCATGGTAGAACTGTAATATTTCGTTTTATTAGAACTGTACCATTTCTCTGAGATGAAAAATGGTGAAATCAGAAACACGTAAGTTGATCTTCAGTCTGACGTAAAAAGAAAACCGTTGAAGAAAATGGAACTTTTATTCGTGCATGTAAACGTTCCAAGACTAATATAAGCGGATATCTCATCTATTCCAACCTGGTACAAGTAATGGTATGGCGGATGGGAAGACTTTTGAAAATACTTGGAAAAGTGTCTTCATACCGAGGAAGTGTACCTACTTGTAATGGTTAGGGGTAAGAAAATTCTAGTGCTTTCAAAGAATACAGATACTCTTCCTTTAATCATACAATAATAATTCTAATTTTATCGCCCAAGGGTTTAATATATTCATCTACTTGCATAAAATTTTCTTCGAGCAATCTTCATGGTCAAGGTCTTCAAACAGTGTAGTAAATAATTTTGCTTATTACACTATAATTCCCAACCGCCCTCCCTATTTACAATATTCACAGATCTCTGCTGAAAATGCATATTTATTTTTACCTAAATCCCAAAGATTGTATCTATTCTATATAATTTTTATACTGCAAGTGTCTCATTAACTCCCAACTTACTTTCTCTCGCGCTATTCCTTCATTTATCTCTTTGCAAATAAAAAGGGCCAGTCGATTCATAAAAATTCGCCTCGCTAACCAACCAGATCGCTCGACATTTCGCTGGAAAGGCTTCTGTCAGCGGACGATTCGTTTTCTAAGCTGCGCGATTGGCGAACGCTGGTTGCTGTGCACGTTGCCTCCTCGGCTACGCGTTTTGTTACACGTCGTTGCTCCGCTTCCTCGTTTCTCTCGCTTTTTCGCTTCGCAAACGAACGAGTACGCGCGTAGCCTCTCTCGCCGGAGGCGCAGAGGAACGTTTGTCGGACAGCCATGCGAGACAATACGGCGTGTCAGGCTGCAATAATTAATTGCGGTTCTGGCAGGTACACGCCGCTAGGGAAGAATGATTACGCTCATTGTTGCAATTATTTCTGCCGAAGGTAAACAATGGCCACGAACGCTCCAAGGTCCACGGGAAATTCGACTTCGACAACTCGTGCTCTGTTCGCAATCAATTTTTCCAGGCCACTATCTTCTGTGTCATAGGAGTTCACGAACGGTTCAATGAGGTCGTGATTGTCTTTTCACTGGCAACAGCTTGTGCCTTGAATCCCCGGATGAGAGTGATTGGAAAAAATTATTTGACGTTGTGCACAATCTGTTAGCTGGCTTCTTCTTTGTCTAAAAATGTTCAAAGTGATTGAAAGGGAACACGAAATTAACTTCGATATTTTCCAAATTCCATACCTACAGATGTGTTTGTCGGAACGCGACTAATTTAAATAACTAATCGTAGAAATATCGAAGAATAGATATATATTGTATAAAATATACACTCCAGTTGAACTACGGTGCTGGAAAAAGGAAAACTTTGAACCCCATTTCCACACAAATTTCTCAGAAATCCTCTCTGTGTATTTAAATACTCTAACTATACGCGAAATTTGAAGGAAATCGGTGACTCAAACCTAGCGCATTCCCTTTATAAAATTTCCACTTGATTTGATCACTAGATTCTACTTTCAGCTAATTTAATTAATAGAATCTAATTTCTTTACAATTTCTGGAGATTCTGTAACAGTATACATACATACATCGATGATGGTATGAATAAAATCGCCGAACGAGGGGCGAGCGACGAAAGATTCCTCGACAAGCGTGCTCGCGGGCAAAGTCGATTCGATCAGTCGCAAACTCGATCAATTCCGCTCGTTTCGAGGGCGCACGAGCATCCACCAATTGCGCGGCGAGTCCGAGTCGCGACGATCCTAATGCCCGTAATTGCGAATCACTCGAAATTGGAGGTAACTGGAGAAATATTTACGCGGCGTTTCGCATGTGCTCGACAAATTAGTCCGCTCCGAATCGTATCATGCGCTTATGTAACGAAGTAACGCGAGTCTCTATGGCGCAATTAGCTTGCTCTGCGTGCACTGTCAAGGCTGAAGCCTTCAGAAATTCGTCTGTTTCGTGACCGCGTGAATTATGAAAATGACATCGATCGATCGGCGAGGTTTCTTCGAGGAAACACTGTTTTTCTTGGGTAGAGAATGAAAACGGCGGAGGATAAAATTTACGACGTTTTTAAGTTAGTACTAAGGCCGGTATCAAATACATTGGCCGGTGAGTTCGGTTTCGCGAGCAACGATCGAGGAGAAATCAGCAACCACCATCCGACGATCGCGGATTTGTCAGTTGGTTGCTGCAGGGTATGGTGGGGTAACGGGAACGCTGCTCTGCTCCGCCTGAATCTAGCCGTTTGGCTGTTATTTATCCTTAACGTTACAGTTGTATGCGTTACGAAGCTATGCGTAGACCAATGCGAGATGAAGCTATCGAGAAAGAATCAATGTTCTGACCAATAAAGCTCCTGAATTTTTTCGTTGCTAACGCACACCTATTCTGATGTGTGTATTTCTACGCTGACAGTTCAGGTTGGCCTACACGCCAGAAACTTGGTAGTATCCCCTCCATTTCTGGCTCGCTCTTGTTCCGCGAAGGCGAAAGCGAGATGGAACGAGAGCGAGTGAGAAAACGTTGAGAAAAGGAGCACCGAGGCAAATAAACGCTGTGGTGGGAGAATACCCCTCAAGAAACTCACCGGCCAATATATATGATACCGACCTTAGTAGTCATAAATTATTGTTATCATTGTTTATTCACGAGACAGAGCCCAGTGTATACAAAAGAGTAACAATAGTGTACAGGTGGAGAACATGAAAGGAAAAAGGAAAATAAACTAGAAATGCAAGGAAACAGTCCAACACACGATATAAAACAAAAAAGGTTGGGTAGTGGTCATTACGGAATAAACCCATCAGAAAACCTCGAAGAGCAGTAATTACTGCACGCTTAAAAGACTCGATTGAGGTATTACAAAAATTGTTAAAAAAATGTTCTTCCGATCTTCTTCTTGACCACTAGGAGCATAACTTTATTTCATGTTGAAGGGTTCAAAGATTTATCAGATGTAATATTTAATATTAATAACGAAATAATCTTTGTTACAAGACAGAAGAACAAAATTCTCCCAAATACTGGAAGAAGTAACAAACTTACTACGCCGCAAAACAAAATTTATAAAACCCAGAAGATCGTGGGTAAACAATGATGACATTAGCCCCCTTACAAAATCAATAGTCTTTAGTACAGAAGATACCTATAAGAGTCAATACCCTACACTCTCTTTCGTTGCTTCAAACATTTTGTAAAATGCAAGACACGTCTCCAATTAATCTCCCATTCGATTTGAAAATCACATCCACAATTTTCCCTTCATCGTCCTCTTTTCCACCCACTCGACACGACCTGCGAAACTGCCTGCAGCATTCGTGCCTCGAAGCATCAGCCAGGCAACCTAACCGTGTTTAGATTTCGGTCGCATTTTCTCCTCCGTTTTTCCGGTTCTCCCCGGAAAGCGGAGGAACGTGGACCCCGGACACGTGTCTCGGATCTGTCGCAAGGCTTCTGCCTCGCACGAGAGCTCGGCAATTAAGAGTTCGGTGGCGTCCAGCACCTTATCCCCCTTGTTTCCTGCCGAAGGGCGAGCACATGTGACCAGGTTCCAGGAAGTATATCGAGTTGTCCAAGCTATCCTTTCTTTCCTGTCAGCCCGTGGCAGCCAAGTTACATAAGGCAGAGACGGATGCACCCTGCTTTCTCTTTTTTCCTCACCACTTAATTTAGAATGTTTACTCGCCAGTAGTACGGAAACAGATTAGATCGGTCTTCGCCTTGCGTCTGACGTCGTAGAAAGTGTTCCCTCGAATTCTTCACTGGTCGATTGGCGAGTTTTACCCTTGATGCGCGGATGTTGGATGGACGCGACAATCGGGACCGCTTGTGAAAAATTAACTCGGTCAGCCAGATGGACCAGTTTAGCTCGTTATGGAATGAAGGTTTCAGGTCGCAGATCCCCTTCGACGTTAGGCTTTTAATATTTTGTAGTGCCAGGAATAAATAGATTTTGTTAATAGAGTGTGGCGGTGGATACATGCAAAGGGATTGATTGCTGAGAATTCGTAAAAGCTGGGTAGATTAAAGGGGCATGTTTATGTTTATTGTTAATTACTATAGATCGTTTGGGGTATAAGGATATAATTTTGTAAAAGGGAATATATTTAGGGTTTGTCGACTTTTAAAAATCGGGTTTTAAACTGTTTTTGGCGGTATAAATTTAAAAAACCAGTTTTAGATACTAGAATTAATATGTAGAAATCAATTAATTATTTAATTAAAAGCGTTAACATTTTGACTTGAAATCGCCTCGGGCACAAGCATATTGTTGTAAAGTTTACTGTAAAACTAATCTTAATAAATATATATTTGCCGAAGAAAAATACCAAATAAAATAATGATTTTAGTTATTTTAGTTTTTGTTTATTTGGTTTTGTACGGGTAGAGTATATTTTATTTGGTTACATGTTTATTGTAATTCCATATATTAAATACTAAAGTGATAAGTTTTGAAATAAGTATAAATATTTTTTACTGTTTCAATTATATAACTATATATGTTTTTGTAAAGAATCGAAAACCGCTTCTTTCAATTGTTGGTTTTTGTATAAACCCTAAATATTTTGTATTTTGATTCAAAAGATATTAAAATTTATTAATATTCAGATATGAATTATCGCGAACATCGTTCTTTCTAGTTTTCAAATCGATTAATTTTTTATGTTTAGTTTTCATGTTGTCTCCAATGTTGAAAAACTATTTGAATTTCGATAGCAGGAGTGTGTAGGATCCTCATGATTGCATTGTTTCGTAGTTGTTTATACGTGCAATACCTTGTTCTTGACTCAAGTTTGCATTTCGAACGCGCTCGCAAAGACATTTGTAAACACGCGGAGTCCACGAGGCTGAGTGTGTGATTCATTCTTTGGGTATAAGCGAAAGTGCAACGTTCTTTTGTGGTGCAAGGTAAATGTTTCGTAAACTTTGTGCTATCTCGAGTCCAAATATAGAATTTCTGAGTGCATCAGGGAACCAGCAGCGTAATAATAGATAATACCAAAAATGAAAACCTCGCACACAACCTCGCATCCCCTTTCTCCGAGTAGCTTTTAATATAATTACCAGTCACCTGAAATATATCAAACACATTTGAGGCTTCAAAGATTGCTTTAAAATCGAGGCCTTAAAGCTTCTAATAATCTCAAACTTCGTAGTTTTCGTATTTTGTTCGATGGTTGTGAAAGCACAGGGGGTGTAGATTTCCATCGAAGAACTTCTTATAGGTACCTACGCCTTTTCTTGTCAGCTCGATCGTCCAACCTTTGTTTTCATCGGGCGATTTTGGGCTGCGCGGGCAGTGATGAATTTCAGATTCGCTTTATACCTATTTACGTTAGGTAGGGCTCGTCCTTAAATTACGTAAGGCTTGGGAGAGTCACGAATTTATTACGTTTTCTTACAAAAGGGAAGGAGAGGGAGTCCGGTAGCGTCTTACGTAATATTTTTCTAACCTAATCTTCAATATGAGTAGCTTAAAAACCATGTTTCATCGCACACACGAAACCGAGTTAAATGATTTATATAAACCTTTAGAAGAATTTTAATAACTGGAAAAAATGCAATGTAAAAACTATCACGTTCGGAAGGGCGGAGGGGATGGAATATAAAATCTTACGAATTCTTATACTTAAGAAGGAAGGGGGTAAGAAATCGCCAAAACTACCCTTACGTAATTTAAGAATCCCGTAACTAATCGTTGCGTAACTTTTTTCCTCGCGTTCAAATAGCTGAATTCTATTCTATGCCTTAAATTGGGGGTCGCTAATGCATTCATTTAATTCTCCTTCATTTAGCAATTGCTGATTAATTAGTCTATCTCTTCCTTTCGTTTAAGTTAACTCTGGCGCGTGCAACCTTTAGAAAATTCTTAAGGCAAAGGGTGAAAAATGTACCTTTACGCGGGGTGGTTCTAAAATAGGTGGCTAAAGATCACAGTACAACTTGCTTAGACGTGTGCTTGGGTAAAGTATGATTCTGGAATAAGTGATCAAAATGTAGGTCAGCATATGAGATACCACTACACTCGAGTATGTCTGTCTGTCTACTAGCTTATTCGGAAATAGATGGTTACAATTTGTGTTGGCGTATAAATTATTCGGTATGTGCATATATATGTGTACACATGCAATGATTCAGAAATTCTTCTATATACTTGAATACATTGTGCATATTTTTACTGTATACTTCAGTGAAAACAATTGCGAATTTATTTCCCAGGCAACGTGAGCTATGTTGCAATAATTTTTTCACTATTTCTTCCGACTTGCAATAAACCATCTTCCACAGCATTCGTTCGCCGCGCAACGATTGTGAAATTCAAATCAATGCCTCGTGATATAAATTATGTAAAAATACGCGAGGGGTTTAAATCATTTGGGAGTGTAATTGCAATCGAACAATCTCTCGAAATTGTTCCTGGATGGATCGGGGCGCAAGTATCTGATTAATCGGTTCCATTAATTCTACGTTAATTAATTATTGACATCGGAACCGCATAAGTGGAGCCCTGCAAAAGCCCTCTATTGACCGATTCTGCTAGTTGAACGTTTAATTATTGGCCCCCGCTGTAGGCTGATTGGGAAATGCCTAGTCAAATTTTAAACGCGTATCTTTTCTACTAATCTTGGGGAGAACGAATCGAATGGATATGCCTGCAGAAATGTTTCTCTTCCAAGTTATAACTTCCTGTAATAACGAAACACTGAAATACTTGAATCGTAACAGGATCAAATAGCGAAATAATTAATTAAATAACCAAAAATAATATTCTTCAACAGTTAATCAAAATCACAAGGAATTTTCGTTCTTTTTTAAAGACCCATAGCCCAAACTATTCTACAAATATCCCACTTTCTAACCCAATGTTTCCTAACCTTTTTTGAGTTGGGATCTCCTTTTATAATATTCAAATAACCTCCCCCGCCCCATATAAGACAAGGTAAATTTAATAAGGTAAAGGAAACACATTAAAAATAGATATTTCAGAATATAATTCTAACTTAATATTAAAAAAACCTGACCCCCCCCCCAAAAAAAAATCACTTCATGACCCACCCATTGGGAATGACTGCTCTAACCGAAAATCCACCTAAATACTCTAAAAAGGAGAGTAACATATCAAATCAACGCAATCCTAAACAGAAACACTCGGGCAGATTTAAAAAATTCGCAAATCCTCTAACTATATAAAAAAAAACTCGCTAAGTTGAACAAGTCACTCAAGATTCTAAGCTTAGGTTACGGTATAAATATAAAATCCGCGGTATTCAAGCATCACGAAGGCATCCAACACTAATTATATACTGAGCGATGGCAATTCTGTCGATAGCAATTCCCTCAAGCAATTAGCGTCCGATGATAATGGGTAAATTTTCTAACCAACGTTGGCAGGGTACGAAACGGTCGTATTATCGATTTTCGCGCCTATTTTTCCCGCCATTCCCTGATGGGTCAGTGCCCTGTCAAGGGAGAGGATCTGCGTCGGAGCATGAAGACGGATACACCATCAATTCGCCGATGCTCTGCGTAAATATTTGCAACTGGGCCGCGTTCGCTTTTCACGATTGCGGCAGCGTTAAAAATCGCAACGTTACGCCGCCTACGTAAATATTAGGGCTCATCGAAACGATTTTCGACGAGGACCGTGAAGGGCAGCCGCCCTTTAGCAACTCCATGCTCGTCGAACCCTTCTAACTCGACGTAGCCGGGCTTCGTAACAAATTCAGCAAGTGGCCGTTCCATGCATCCTCTTTCATTTTCAATTTACAGCTAGAAGCAACTGTAGGTACTTTATTTCTGCCAGAGCGACGATTTTTAATTGAAACGAGTACCATTTGCTCCGATGCATTTTCGCAACCTTGCTTCTTCGAACGGGATAATCGATATTTCGATAACTGCTCGCGCTGTGCAAGCTTAAGTTTAGCAAAAATGTAACAGAAAGTGGGTGAAAAAGAACGTCAGTGGAATAATATATTCTGTATTCGTGATATTTGTGTGAGACTAAATAGTGAAAATTTATTTTAGAATTGATATTTAATCTTGCGAGGAAAGTTAGGAAAATTGATATTGGCTTATGCCAAATATTCAAGGTTTCATCATCTTCAATTATTCTTCAATCTTGAAGTCAGTAGAAATTTTCTCGATCTCCTTTCACTTTAACAAATGGAAACGTTCTACCTAAATAACGTTAACACCCATTACTCTGAAAAATTGTTACACGTTTTAACGTACACGTGCTGAAATTTCAAAAAAACCTACTTTCCCTCGAGACTACAGCTTTGGAAATAACTCACGAAGGAATTCACGAACTCTGAAATTGCAGAATTTTACTCGCAATTTACCTAGAATACTTCGTCCACCTGGCACTTTACCCGTTGTAATAAAAACGGTGTCTATTTTTTATTCATTAAAAGTTTCGACCCCCCTTGCATGCCCGTTCAGGTATGCGGCTGCCCTGCTAAGCAATTACGAAGGTGTGTTAATTAATCCTAGGCTTTGCACTTCTAAATATAGGAAGGTTGTATAGAAAAATATCAAAGAAATATTTTATAAAATTCACTCGTCAACGTATTTAAAACTGATTATATAAATACATGTGTAAATTCACAATCGCGTTCATTCTGAACGCGAAAGCAGAGAAATTATAAAACTAACAACGAACAAAGACACTTTGATTTGCCATGACTTTCACAATATTCTAGTGCAGGAATATTTATCTTATTTATCAATTGTTAATGCTACTGTGACTCGTAGAACAATGTACCCTGTTAATTAATTTCCCCTGACGCAGTGTTATTTAATTTCCCCTTTATTCGGGTTACTCGTTGTTCAAACTTGGTATAACATTCGTGGATTGTTACGTGCCACAATGATCAAAAGCTGAGGGCTGGTTAGGTAACGTTGGTATCGTTGAACGAAACAAAGCAACGAGTGTTTATCCAACAGGAAATTAATTTCCAGCGCACGTTTATCCTTTGTAACACTTTTTGCTGTAGCACAGCATCTCCTAACAAGTACTTTACATTCACACAGGATTTTCAGGAATGTGAAAATTGTAGGAAGTTTCATATGGAAACCCATTTTTAAAAAGCTGCTGGTTGCGTTTGGATATAAAGCAAATGTGTATCATTAAGTGAATCGTAGATTATTTAGTGGCACAGTAGGTATATGTAGAGGGTTTTATGGCAACGTTCAACCTCACGAGTAAAATTCTGCAATTTCCTATTGTACAAATTCATTCTCCAAAGACTAATAACTCTGTATTCTTCTATTCAATACTGCGTTAAAGAATAGGGGGAAAAAAAAGATAAAGTGTTGAAAAATGTTCTCGTAACGGAGTCTGACAATCCTTTCCAATCATTTCTAACCTCGCAGTAGCTTGAAGTTATTCTAAACAAATACCAAACAGTTTCATCATTCAATCACAAGCTTATAATCATTCGTTTCCCCAGCTTCCAAAGCACTCTAGCACTAAAAAAAAAAAAAAGAAACAGAACCACATCCCCTACTTTCCAGTTTCTTCTATTCCTCCACAAAATTTACCATAGCAAACCAACAGCTACACCATATTGTCCCCCGTATCATCCACCATATTCTCTGACTTCACCCAAGAATGTCCGTCCGCGATGAAAATTTCATTCACCGCAAATATGCAGCAATGACCCGCCCACCAAGAATTACATTAAAACCAAGCCACGTCGCTGAACGCGTCACATTCACCTCGCAATTATTAAACAAAATACATCATCCATGTCCTCCCACGATGGGCCACCGTAAGCCTGCGGGTTCTTCCAATATTCCGTCCGCAATTTATGGCCTCCAGATTGCTCCAAATAGCAGCTGGGTCTTGGAAACCACGCTCGTAGTCCTACCACCACTCAGAGCACACACACACGAGCGCGGTAGCTGATGGGTGCAAGCACGAATGACACACCCTCCAGTTTGACCGGTTGGGTTTCGGTTCATCCGTTGATTAACTGGCTGCACGCGCCCAGACCTTACGACACACAGACCTGCCAGCACGCAGGCCCACCAGTTCCTCGTGCACCGTGTGTAATCCATGTGTGCGCCGTTATTAAGAGGCGATTTAATTGCGAATCGATCCGTAGTCTCGAGTCGGAGGGTAATCGGGGGCTGGCGATGTTTCGCTGCCCTTTTTCGCCATCGGCTTGAATGGAAGCACAGGAGAGTATAGACCGTGTATAGGATACTGTTACCTTTGAAGGGAGTCGGCGAATGATTCGGGCAATTTTCGAGGGAGCTACGAAGCGTTTCCAATGATACTTCTTTGGGACACTCTGGACAAATTGCTCCTTTTCTGCTCCTTCCGAAGCCTCTGATTACGTCGAACGGAAGGGTTGGATTTTTATTCGTAGTTCTGTTTGAAGGAAGCTGATAAGGTTCGTGTTATTGTTATACCGGAGGCAGGGACTTTGGTTGAGTATATAAGTGAGGATTGGAGTGGAGCTTATTTTTTGACTGTGAAAGTATGTTCTGCTTACTATCTGAATTTGTTCCTTTTTATACGAAATAAAATCGAGCAGAATATGAGTAGAATCGATCTGTATTTAGGGATAGCAATGATGATGAAATTTCTAACTTTTATCATAATTATATGGAAGAGCATGGAACACTAGAAATTTTTTCAAATGCATTCATTTGTTCATTAAGAAAAATAGAAACTTAGAAAACGCATCATTGTGCCTCATCTGACGTATAATTAAGCAAAGCAATTAGTAGATTGTACTCTGACAGCAGCAAACAGACACTGTCCGATGTCTGAGCCTCTGTGAACAATAAATTTAACATATTATTAAATATAAATGTAAATGTATTTGTGAATTATCTGTTGAATTTTCATAATTTTTATAATCTTTGACTCATTTGAGCTACCCTTAAACATAAGAATATATTGTCTAAAGTTTTTATATAGTCTTTGTATATTTAACGGAACAAGTCAGGGTTGTAGGACTTAATTTTTTTTTAACTTTTAAGCTCCACCCTAGTGAGAACACACGTGGATGTATGAAAGATACTTTATTAGTTATGTTTAGAGAAGTTTAAATATGTTTGTTGTTGTATTCACAGATAGGAGTAATGGATTAAAAAGAAGAATGGGGGGATTTGTTCTTTTTTACAAGATCGAATTAAATTTCTATGGCTATTCACTTTCCAGTATATTTGACCCAATCTCTTTATTGGTTTTTTGCTCGTATCGTTAAATTATGACGTGTAAGCGTAGTTCGTCGATGCTTTATTAGGAAGTGGTTTGATTTAGCAGTAATTTACAGTGCAACCAACGATTCGAATCGCATCAACTTCGTAACGTGTATCGCTGGAACTGTTCGTCGATGATAAAGGTTTGCTTGATGCACACGAGCCGGGTTTGCCTGCATAGGAATGGACTTGCACTGAAATGTAAACATCACTGAGCACATGCAGCGTTATCCGCGCGATGATTTGGTCGTTAATACATTTGGTCGCAATAATAAATACTAAATTATTATTTCATTAATATTATCATGCTTTACATTGAATATTCCAATGTAAAGGGAGCTCGGTATGAGAAATTAATAAGACAGCGGGAATAATTAATTTGGTTATTAAATGCGCATGTTTGCGTTACATGTCGTCATTTCGCTTTGAGTGCTCGTTAAAAGCTTGTGTTCGTTAATTTCAGAAAACGGAAATTTATAGGAAATTAGTAAAAGTTGAAACGAAGTTGAGAAAATAAAATCTGATATAGGTACTTGTCACCCGTTAATATATTTGAAATACTTAGATACAAATAACTCTAAATCCCAAGGTATTATTATTTCCTTACAGAATAAACGTAAAGTGACAAGACAATTTTGTTCAAACTAACTATTCAGAAGAGTGTGAACCAAACTTCTTCTAGAGCAAATGAATCTTCTAAAAAACATCAGATCTCAAACGCCCACTTGTCCTACAGAAAATCGATATTCAAAATTGCTATTAAAAAGCAGCCGCTAAAATACCAATCGTTCGCTATAAATAGATCAACAGAACAACCTAAAAGGAGTGGTTCGCCAAACTCAGGACTTGTTCAATTTTGTCCTGAAAAGATACACTTTCCTGCAATTCAATCTCGTTTGTTATTACCGAGAATGCATCGATGAGAGGGCGTATTCATCTTCGATTCGCAGCGCGTACATCAGCGCGTGTGCAATGCATGTGTGATACAAGGTACGTAGGCTATCTGGCGATAGGTCGTATCGTTGTAGGAGGTGGTTTAATTTCAAATGGATTCGCGGGACCACTGCCTCGAGGCTGAAAACTGATGGAAAAGCCCAGATCTAGACGAGATAGAGCTGGAATTCGAATAAGGGACCGACAGATCCCCTCCCCGACTTCTAAAGGGTAGGAATGCCAGCTGCATTAGTCATCTTTCGTTCTTTTCGCTCGTGATTGATACCCCTCGCATCCTGTCTTGTCGGAGCCTGCAATAGAATTCGTCTGACAAGAAACCTATCGATCTTGGAACGCGTTCTCCAATCATATTGTCTGTGAAATCGGCGAACAAAGCCACTGGCATTTTATAGGATATTTGTTCTTGCTTCTGGTTTCTGTGGTTACACCGTCCGTGATTTTGATTCGTGTTTTACAGTTGTTGGTAGGGAGTACTTCGTGTAATATAAAATATGTGTTTTTATTACTGACGAAGCTTGGAAATATTTTGCAGGATTCACGCTTTGAATAAGAAATATGGAGAAGTCTGTATCTGTTTCTGTATTCCAATATTGTCGGCTTTTTCTGACCTAGTGCATCTTCAAAGCACTTGCTGAGATGTACGCAGCTTGTGCATGCTTCTCAGGCAAATATTTAACTTCAATCTGGAAGCTAGGAATCTCGAATCCAAGATTTATTCCGCGTGATTTATGTGTGTACTTACATGGCTATACGTGTAGACCTACGTTGCTTTTCTTTGACCTATGAAAATATAGGAAAAAGCTTGAGGGTTTAATACTGAATGAAGTTTGAGAAAGCACAGATAGAAGTCTCCATTTATTTCCTTCTATTACTGTCTTCATTCAACCTTTTAATTTCAAGAGACACAATGTCCTCGCAAACAGTTATTAAAGTCTAAACGCTTTTCCTTCTAAAAACAGATTTTCCCTATCGCACTGACTAAAGCTAGAACACATTTTCAAGAAAGCATATCATTCGCCATTCACGCGTACTTCCCTTGTACTTCTTCTCTTATCGGCCAGAAAGGAATAGAAATAAAAAGGAAGGTTTATGTTCAATATTCGCACCAAGTTTCTTTCACAAAATCTCCGCCGACCCAGACGAGTAATTGCTTTTCTTTTACACCTCGCACTGTTGAAAGTGGAGTGTGTCGACCGATCGAAAGGGGTGAGCGAGGTTTCTTTGGAGCTGGGCTGGCGCGATTCCAATTGCAAAACGTTGCCTAGTCTGCCAGTAAGATAACAGAGTTGCAACTGGCGCGGAAAGTGTGATCGATTCGCATTAAAACGATCGCCATTGGCTGGGAACGGCCTGGTATCTGCGCCGCTCTGTGGCGGAACTTTCAGCGAGATGAAATTGAATTCCAACTGCGAATCCATTGGATCTGATTCGTCACGATTTGTTAGTTACTTTCGCCCGTGCTTTGTGGGGACTGCCGATGAATCAGGTTGTGTCACGTTTCGCCCTGTTGCTACCGCGATTAAACGTTAATGCATTCCCTCGTGATTACGTTCTCCGCGCAACACACACGGTGTCTGTCACGTAAAACTAGAACCGCGTGTCCCTGAATATAATAGAATATCGTTGGTACTTTTCCTCGAATCTGCCTCTAGAATTTAAGGTTTCTTTCAACGCGAAACTAATGTGTCCCAGGAAAGATCTGCTATCAGAGGTGAAATTAAACTCGCGTGACCAGAGCTAATTTATTTTTCTAAACCTCGCTGAATATTCAAACGTACAGTAAATTGCTTATGCCCACTACGTACATTAAATTGATTATGTTACTTCTCATTAGCATTAGGTACTTTATTAAGAAAATAGAGACTACGGAACACCGTGAACACCATAACTTTTGAACGAATGAATATTTTCACTTGAAATTTTAACTGGAGGTGTAGAATTCTTTTCTCCACAGGGTGGAACTTCAGCATCAACATTGAATGCTTTTAAAACATTTTATAACCGATTAAAGACGATTTTTTCACAAAAAAGTGGGGAAAAATTTATTCCCGTGTAACTTTCACAATTTTTGTATAAATTTGCCAGTAAAGTTCCGCACTGTAGTTCTTAGTATAGAAATTACTCACCCCAAAGCATTTTGCTTTTAAACGATTGGTTCACCTGGAATTATGTACACAGACTACAGCTGCTAGTTAGAATTATCTTTAGAATTAAATAACTTTTTAAAGACAATTTTTTTTTAAATTGTAAAAATGCGTGCATAAAAAATTGCAAAGTCCCCGGTATGGTGATTATTTGGTATCTAAGCAATCCCAAACCAAAAGAAACCGTCGATTTTAATCGTCCTGTACTCCCCTAACTCTTACGAGATGCTAATTTCGATCGAACTGGCGGAGGATAATTCTTTAATGTGATCAACGAGCGCCCCCAGGGCTTGAGGCTTGTTTCATGGGTGATTATTTCCAGGAACATGTCCTCAGGACTGGAACTGGCGATCCCGGGGTACCTGAACCAGCTCGCGAGTTCTCAGACCTTGCAGAGGCTCGACTGGGAGCGTTCTATGAACGCGACAACAACACCAAGGCTTAAGGGGGGCGAGAGGAATTGGGGTTAGACCAGGGAATTCCGTTTGCCTCGAAGGGGTGTGCAAGAGTTGAGAACTCTACTTCGTCTTCCAAGTTAGGCAAAGTCAAGCGAACGTGCTTGGCAGACATCAACTGCGATATTATTATTCCAACAATTGGGTTTAGACACGAAATATCGTTTCCTTGTTTCAGTGAAATGTTGAAGACACAAACTTTTCTCGAGCTTCACATATTTTGTACTTTTCAAATACCTACTCTCACTTTTTAATAGCAACATTGTGTATTCGGTAGGTAACAGATCGAATTTTGAAATAGAAATAGTATCGGAGAAACAATTTCAATCTTGAGAAAATTGAATTTCAGTCGAGTCAGACCTTTGATTCTTTATTCAACGTGTTCGCAAACTTCGGATGTGTTATTCTGAATCGCAGTGGGAAAGGATTTTGCAAAAGTTTGGTGAGAGTAATTAATATTGGCGACGAGGATGCGTCTTTGGTGCTTTATTTTTCGCAGGATTTCGATGTCCATTAGGGGTAAATCCTTATTCAATTTGTTGATGCTCGCCAGGTCTGTGGAGTACATTCCATTTCCATTCGAGAAACTTTCGGTCCCAGCGGAGCCAGTGACAGATGGAAATCGTTGTTGAGACGAAATTGAAATCGAGTGGCAATACCATTAGAAACGAGTGGCGATACTTTGAGACTACGCATTGAATTGTCTCTTTCCGCTTCCCGGGCGAAGCTTTTCTGATATTCCATTCTCGTGAAAAAGTTCCGTTCCTTCCCCAGACGACTTTTCTGCCTTTGTCGAGCAACTTTTCCCCGAGTTTCTTTGCCTCCTTCCATCATCGTGTCAGTGATTGGCAAAACTGGCATTTCAATACCTTTTTTATTCTAAATTCCACTTCGCAGTGGAATTTCAGGTTTGTGGAACTCGAAGCCTTTTATTTAAAATTTATTTTCCGCAATTCTGAGAAAATACGTGCTCGAAGTTCAGTTTTGCAGCGTTGGTATCTGTGCAATAGAAAAATTTATCGTACTTCTAATAATTCGGTTAAAATTCTTTTTCAAGGGGCCTCCTCTTTTGAGAGCACACCGGGCGGAGTGTTAATTCTCATTTGTGAGAAGTTTGAAGTCCTCGTTGAAATGCAGGAAAATCACCTCGCGAAGCTGCAGATTCTTGTATGCAAATAGTACTTGGGGATTCTCGGCGTAAGGCAGAGAAATTTTTATTACCCGATTAAAAGTTTCGATGGAACGATTTATTTGTGTTACAGCATGCACCGTAATTTATTTAATCGCATTAATATTCTCACTTTCGTCGTTATTTATATGAAAGTTAAGATGAAGCTATTAATTCACCAGGTCCAAAGTTTACTTTATGGATTATGGATCATTTCACAATTTTATTATTTCAACGTTGTTTCTTCAAATACCGCACTTCTGTGTTTCTTGATATTAAAAATAAACTATTGCTTCTTTTTCTTTATCAAGTGACGAATAAGAAATACATTAATCCGTAAATTATTTATCTCAAAATATGTGAACAACTTGGATGAAAGCTTTCGGGACACTGAGGGTAGTAAGTTGATTCTTTCTTAAATTCAATTTTCAATTCTTCTTTCAGTTGGAGATTCGTTTGCCAAGTCCACAGAATTTTCCATTAAATTCTTACACAACATCAAGCCACTACAATTATCTGGCTTGGAGAAAGGTTGTTTGCACAGGAATAAAGATACAGAGACAAGTCACGAGAGATTTTAAATCAGTTAATACCGCGTTGCTCGTGAGGGGGAAAATTGAAAAAGGTAGGAGAAGAAGATAATAATGAGTAAAAGCAGATGGCGTCGTGGAGTTACAAGTTGCGAGGGTGGGAACGCGAGTTTTATAGCTTCTTAGAACACTAGCGAACTTTCGAATGGAGATTTTCAGCGGTTTATAATCGGAAAAGGAAAAGGTAATTCCATTTTTCTTCTTAACGCGACTGAGCAGACGGCTTAACGGGAAAGATAAAGTCGGTGGATTTTCGCCGTTAGGTCGACTCTTCCTCTCCTATCGATTTGCCTTTTCTCCTCAGCCTCCTCTTTTCTTTTTCGCCTGTTATATATTTTCCTCTGTCGCGTTCTGACGCGACCACCGACGATCTGCGAGATTACTCTGAAACGAGCTCGAGGGAACAAAAGCTTTTTCGTTGCTTACGAGCTTAGCTTTCAGTCAATTTTTCTCGGCCGTAACTCGAGGCGTTATCCAGATCACACGGCGACATTCTTGAAAGGGTGATTTAAATTATGTGTGACGACGTAAAGTAATTGTATTAGGAATTGAAGGCAACTTTCTGAAAAGTCGTAGGATCTAATTTGTCTTTGTTTTTTGACAGAGAAATCTTTATCCTGTTTTAATAGCAAGAAAAGTTCTTAAATAGAAGAAAACGGTGGATTTTCTTTTGAGATTGTTAAACCTTCTCGTGGTTTTAGTGTAACATTTGATGGATTGCCATGGGTGGGCGAGTATCTTTCATTCGATTTGTGAAAGTCCGTTATTTCTCTTGGAATATATAAGGATGAACTTTAATAAGATTAAAAACAAGCGAACATCTTTGAAAATTAGGGGAGTGAATCTTTATGCAATAGTAAAATCTCACGCAAAATTTTAGAAAAATTGATTTGGTAGTTTTTAAATTATTTAACTTCAATTGAACGTGTATTGTTATGAATTGTTATGTTGAGAAATATAACTTCAAAATTAAGAGTGAAATAATAGGCCAAAGTTTTTGAAATCTTGTGTATAGAAAGATCGAACACTGAACAAAACTGTCGCAAAGATTCCAGACAATTGATTCGCTGTGTTTTTTTTTAAAGAAAAGAAAATGGCACACAAATTTGGGTTTTCTTTGATTGTCAGCTGAGTAAGTATGAAAGTGTTGCTACGCCACAATCAACCATAGGTGCGGAAATATTTGAAGTACATTACTTCGTTTTGTTCAATATTGTGAAAGTCATGTGAATATAATTTTCATATTCATCTTTTCTCAAAAAGTAGAAAATTTCCTTGCAATATATATAAACCAGATGGAATGGCGATAGTGTATTCGTGGGAAAGATGAAGCAGTTGCATTTCAAGTACATTCCAACAAACAAGTTTCTGATAAAAGATCAAATATTCAATAAATTGACAAAATGAAATAAGAAGTAAGAGCGAATTGAATTGAATTTGAGATAAAAATACACCATTGCCATTTCTGACTGTCTTTCATCGCAGGAAAAAGCCTTATTAATATCTTGGAAATTGATTAACTTTTAACTATGATTGTCACTGAAAATCCATCCTTAACTAGGACTTCATATTTCGCGTTGATATCGTGCACTATAAAGCTAATAGGGAAGATTGTACCAGTTTACATGTATTTTATTAATATCTTGACTATAAATATCACGTCATTTTATCTTTTTATAGACACCGTATTTGCCATGGGGAGGTGTAGCGTAGTGCTTTATCAGTAAGGTGTAATTGACTACGATAACGAGTATATTATTGTTGATAACTCTGATGTTGCTACGTAAGCCAGTATTACATGCAGGTTATCAATAATGTTATTCTTCACGGTTCTTTTTAAATATTTACTCCGTGCAAAGTCACATTTAGGTTTTATCGCATACACTACACATTTTAAGCACATTCTGCATTTTAAATTGCGTAGGTGATACAGATTTCTAAGTCACATGTAGCGCAATAGTGTTATCGTTATTGGAGTAGTAAGCTATTGTGATACAGATACAGTAATGATATTGCATTTAACCGATGAAATTGCCAAAAAAATAAAGTCGCACTAAGTAGGTAGGTACTTGTACAAATTACTTCGAGGCATGTATTACTGCAAAAGAGATATTTTATTACGCAGTAGTAGTTGAGAAACACTGAAATAAAGGCACAACGATGCACTGCTATGGACTCTACACGGAATGCACTGTTCAGAATGCGAAGTATTCGCTATTTTAATTCTATTTTTTTAACGAAGTACCTTCCGTGTTCCATATTTCAAAGCACCGCTGTAGCAGTAATATGTTAAATCAAATTCCTCGCTGTGAATCCTCTCGGATCTTTTCTGGTACGTGTACCATACTGATTATTTTTATACAAGAATGTCCATCATAACTCGACCTAAAAAAAATTAAATAACACGATGAACATCAGTGCCTCCAATAGAAATTCAATCAAAAAGAATTCACGTAACATCAATTCTCCATAATTCACTTAAAGCGTCTCCTGATCTAGAACATCCAAAGAAGCCACTTAAAAAATTGTTTGCTATAATATCATTAACAATAGCTCCTTCAACCTTTGCGAACTCACTCCCACACATCTTAACACCTCCATGGCCTTTTCCTTGCACCTTTTGGTGCCAACGTCCGGCCACTGTCGATCTTTACCCCAAGTATGCCTTGGTTTTTGAAAACCACCAAAAGAGCATATTGTAAATAGTAGGGTTTATACAAAAACCGACTTTTGAGAAAACCGGTTTTCGAATTCCACTATTCCCAGAAAACCGGTTAAACCGGTTTTCGAATTTTCACAAAAAGTATATAAGTAAAATAGTAAATAAATATTCGTACTTATTTTAAAAATCTTCAGTTTCCTTAATATTTATGGAATTGCAAAAATATAACAAAATAAAATATACTCTATCTATACAAAATCAAATAAATAAATAAAAATTAAATTAACTTAAATCTGTACAATTTTTGAGTTCATTTCATATTTATGGATGCACAAAAATATAAGACAATCAAATAGACTGCATACAAAACCAAATGAAAAAAAACTCAACTAAAATCCGCACAAAATATAAATCTTTTACAGTGGTACCAAATTATAAATCTCTATTCCATTTAGTATTTTTCTTCAGAAAATATGAACTCATGAAGATTAGTTTTACAGTAATGACTAAACTGTTACATACGCTTGTATCCAAGGCGACTTCAAGACAAAATATTAACGTTACTAATTAAATAATTAATTCATTTCTACATATTAATTCTAGTATATAAAACCGGTTTTTAAAATTTTAAAACCGGTGTTCGAATTTTACAATTTTATAAATAAAAACCGGTTTTTAAACTCGGTTTTTAAAAACCGACAAACCCTAGTAAATAGAATAGAAATCTTTGAATGGTATAGATTCGTCGGCGATGAAATTTAACGTGAACATTCATAGTCATAATTTCATATTTAATATGGAATAAAGTTGAATTCTTAGGTGTATGGAAAGTAATCGACCGAAATCGTGAAATCACGCTTAGATGGCAATTAATAACAGCCACCAGAGTGTTAAGGAAGCCTAATTTATTTTTCGCCAAGAAACATTAATTAGTCCTCGCTACATAAAAGAGTACACCTGATGTATTCGATCCCTCCCATTAAGTTGAATATAATTCCTTAGACTCTGCCAAGGTGTAATTTGCATCCCAGTCGTTGTAATACGTAATCGTGTTCGATTCGCGCGGTTGCAGTCACTTGGAGGCAAATCGGACGACTGTCGTTTCGCAACTGCCACGCGGGCCCCGTAGCTGGCCAGGTGCGTTGAACTTTGTTCCGTGTTATGCACTGGCTCTGTGGGCCACGCTGTGGGAACCATCGCCACTTTTCTCAATGGGGACACGGTCCCAAGGCGAGCCAGGGTCGTTCTCTCACGATTCACGCGTGTGCAGACACGCGTCCACCCGCCGCGAAGCAAACACTCGCGGCGCGCGTCCACTTTCACTCGCCGCGCGGACACTTGGGGCCGATGTCGTCGCGCTTGTGGTTAACCTTTACCGTGGGCCACGTGTTTCTGGAAACTCTTTGCGCGATGTAGAACAGCATGCGACGTGCAGAATGCGTTGCTCAATTAGCTGGTTAGTCAGTTTGTGCCTCGCTGAGATGCAGCGCTGTAAAAGCAATGGGGCTGGAGTTGGCAGCACCCCTGAGTGTCTTATAGACGAGTTAAGAGTTCAGGGAGGTGTTCAGGGGACTTTTTGGATGTTGGTGTTGCCGGGTGCCGAGGTATGGAGGAATGTGACGAAATGGGGGTAGGAGGAAATCTGGAATATTTTTTGTGGCTTGCAACAATGGGAATAGAGCTTTTAACGCTAGATTTGTGGGTTTGTAGTTGGGGCTTCCTTAGTTTACTATATCCAAGCAGGACACAGTACTTGGAATTAAGTAGTGTTGCGTTTGGAAAAGCTGAGAGACAGGAAGATGTTTGTTATTTGTTTCGTCGTGTTTAAAGGGGGAGGCCTACCTAGAATGGTCAAAACAACATGCTTCTTTGGGATTTTTTTTTCTAGAAAAACTGATAAACTTTTATTATTAAACATTAGTTTATTGGAAGAAGTACATCTTACGGGTATTTCTGTATATTTTGTGGTAAAAAGTATGGAAAGGTTTGTAAGTTATAGGCGATGCCCGAGACGTCCTTTTTTTATGGGTTTTGCGGTGATAACCATAGCTCGGTGCAGGATCGCCCAAAATTAAAAATTTGATTTTTTTCAGGCGCTATCAGGCCTGATTTTTTAAAAATTATTTTGAGACAAAATGGCGACTGTGCAAAGTTGAAGCATCGATATTTGGCAAAAAATCGCTCGTTTCTCGAAAGTAAAAAATCTAATCCAAAAGAAGAGAACAGCTCCCGATGGCGCTTAGATTTATAACCCTAAAATAAGGCTGCAAAGCTTCGTGTAAATCGGTTCATTCATTTTTTAGTTGTTTGTGTCACCGACTTTGAACATTTGACTTTGAGGAAAACGCGTTTAAAGTTGTGGGTCTTAGCGCTACACCGAGGAACTCCTACCTACTTACACACGTATTACTTTATCAATTTTAGTCGGATTAACTTGATACTTTCGGGGAATATTTTCAGGATGTTGTACTTCAAGAAAATATAAAAATCGATTTTTTGAAAATTTCTAGGTAGGCCTACCCTTTAATCTTTGGACTCAAATTGATAAGGCGAAAAGAGTAGAGAACTCTGTGAAGTAGTTGGGAATTTGAATGTGGTCGAATTTGTATGATGCGAAAGAAATATAACAAAACGGTAATAAACTACGAAACTTGTATATTCTCATTAACCTCGAAAAATACTACGGCAGCAGTAAGATTTGCCTACCAAGGTTTTACAATATCGATTTTCGATAACGTGGTCCAGTAATTTAAGAAATATCATAGGAAAGGAGGTTGTACGTCATCACTACTGCAGACGAACCAAGAACACAGAGCAGTTTGTTCACTTCGCCTTGTTGCACGCGAAATATCGTTTCCATCTTTAGTGAAATTTCAAGGAAATAACTTCCTTCAAGCTTTATATATTTCCCGAATAAAATTCCCCCATTCATACCCAGTACTCGATCTTGTAATACCTATAGTAGGTAGTAACTCCTTTTACAACTCCCATAAAAACTACAATATTTATCCAATATTACCTCAGAACAGGCAGCGACATACCTACATCGCACAGAAGAACATTTATTCGTCAATCAACCGCCACTGCTATCGTCGCCCATCCAATCATTCTATCGCCAATCTCCCGCTACTTGTGCAGAATTCCATTGCTTCTTTTTCCCCGCGATTCTCATTTCCCCGAATTACCCACCGAGTCCCTTGCCTGGCGATCGCCTCCCAACTCCACGAGCCCAGGCATCGAAGAATAAATCATCGAGGGGCTAGCAAACGCGATAGAGCAAGAAACGCATTAGGCAGTAGAGGGATCTAATATTAGAACAGCAGACCTCCAGATCCTCACGGAGGGTCTCGACGCGGAACATTATCTCATCCCTTTCGTATCTTGGCGCTGCCCTATTCGCAGCCCTTCGTCTTCCATCGGCCCCACAGCCTCCCGTGACCTTAACTTTCGAAACGTGACCACGGAACCAACGAGTGAACCCATCGGAATGAACGAATCACGTGATTTTGATGTTCTGCATACGAGAAGGAAGCACAGCCTCGTTGCATTTCCGTGCTCGTCCCTCGCGAAAGGTTCATGGAAATTAAATAGGAATCTCCTCTGCTGCACGTGCATACGTGTAGGTACGCGGAGTGTAATCGATTCTCGAGGGCCTCTTCGATGTGCTCGTGCGCTTCTGCTCTCCCCGTGTTCTCTATTTTGAAGTCCTTCATCAACTACTGCAGTACATTTCATTTCTTTATTTCACAGCAGGGATAAGCTTTCGCGAAAAGTTTTTCCGTGGAATTGTGGTTAGAGTAGAAAGATGTGAACTTGGAAACAAGCTATAGGTCCCTAAGTCAATGTTTTTGGTGAAAATTGTTGGACTGAATTTGGTTTATAAAATGTTTGAGTATAAAGGAGATCTCATGCTGCAATTCTTTTTAGAATTTTCAATTTTCTGCTCGGTGCCATTCATAAAAAGCTTCCCCATATTGTCCATTTACAAAGTCAAATTGGCACTCGCCTGTAAAAATTGTTTACCGTGTTTGTTTACACATTCGCGTTCTTCTCGCAATGTAAACAGTAAACGAAATGTTTCGCCGGTAGCTTTTACCCTTCGAGATTTGCGGTTCGATTTGCGTTTCAGTCACGTTTCCCAAGCGGGGTGGAGCGTGCACGCATACCTATCTTTGACGCGGCTGAATCCAGTTTTTCATCTTCGTGGCGCATAGATTCGTGTGCACGAAATGCTGACCTACTTGCGGGTTTGATGGAACGAAACGCGTCACGGCGACCCAGAAAATTTTACCGTGCATCTAATTTTATCATTTGGTCTACGCTCTACACAGTCTACACCCTTCGGATTTTGTCGCTCGAAGCAATAGGCTACTCTGAATATTCAGTCGGTGGTTTGCCCGTTGAAGGAGCGCGAAGTTGGTAATACGAGGGCGTAATGAGACGCGCGGTAATGAGATTTTCTACGGCTTTAGGATAATGCTGCCTCGCGAGGGAACAATTTTCCCCGTTTCTTTTTACATCTCCGAATGGGAACGTTGTCCACTTCGCGAAGAAACTAGGCCAAACCGTGATGCGTTCAATAGAGATGCATTGCGTGTCCTGGCGTTTCACTCTTGCGTGTTCACGCTATCGAGTTAAAGAACGCTCTCGTTCCCGTGGTACAAGTCGAAATTAAGCTTAATAACGATAATATCTGTCTAATTTGAACGAATTTCATTATTTCCCTCGACACTCCTGCACTGTGCACAGTGGATTTTCGAATTTCTAAACTCTCGTACGCTTTCATGAAGATTCCTCGGCTCGGTTAAAATAATCAAATACCAAGAGTCGCGCACACAGATCAATTTCCCTTGCCGGAAACTTCGTGCATTCGCAACTGCAGACCTCTTCCAATAGAATTCGCGAAACATGGGCTGACCCAGCAGTCACGCGTTCGTTCAATCTATTCACCCATCGGCAAACAAACACAATCCCCGAACGAACCTCACCCAGTTTCTCCCGAGCCATCTACATCGGGGGCAAGCGCCACGAGCTTCTCTCTTACTCGACAGAATTTTCCTCCATCGAAACGCTGCGCCTTGGAGTGATCCTCCTCCCCCGGAAGAAAGACGAGGGTGGCCGATCGATGCGTCCTCCCCGACCTCTCCGGAATCTATTCGGCCACGTAATTTGTCGATGCAGACAGGAGTCAGAGGCGAGACCGGCAACGAGCGATTCAGAGGTGCATGGGAAGCGCATACACCACAGTGGCCACCGTGCAAAGCCATAAAGCTGGTCGCCGCCCTCGTTCAACCAGGTTTCCACCGTGCTAAGCGTATGAAACGGCTCTTTGTCGGCTGTAAATCTGTGTGCGCCTGCTCCTCTCCCCCTCGTTGTCCCTCCCCCGCCCCCACCCCTATTTCTCCGGCCCGCTATCTTTCTCCCTTTGACTAGGCCCGCTCTTGTTAACGGAAACGCGCGTGTCGTAATTCAGAACCGCGGCCATAAATACGAATGCGCGCGGCTCGATTCGCCCCGCGCGGCTCCCCCGCGGATTTCCATGATCGTCGCGGCGGTGCAGCAACGCGGGTAATTCCGCCCCGGCGTTATGCATGCTCGCCCGTAAAATCGCCTTTGACGCACCGTTCGATTCGTAATCGGGGCCCTCGAAGCCGTGCTCGCCGGTCCTCGAGCACGGCCACCTGTGCGCGATCCTAGCGTATCCACGCGTGACTTATGCGATTCGTTGGTGAAAGGGGTGCAATTGCCAGCCCGGCGGAGAGTTCGACGCTTCGAGCGTTCTTACGGGGGATTGTGGGGATTGTTAATGGATACATTGCTCTGCGTTCCGTTTTCATGGTTTCGGTGTCTCGATAGGCTATTTAGGGTGTGAATTAATGGAGGGGGAGGTTTAACCTGTTAAGGGTGCTAGGCAGTCGTTCTTGCCTAAAACGAAGCATTTCAGTTTCAATTAATTACAAGGAAACAAATTGAAACTGAGGCTTGTTCTTTGGTATGATGTTTATTAACATCATAAGCGTTAAAAAACTTGTTTGTTTAGTCAAAATATGCATTGTATATGACGCTACTGATTAAAGAGGCTTTTTAAAAAAAGTTTGTTTTGTTTTGCAGTGATAACTCAAAAATGGAGGTTCCAATCGATTCAAAACAAATTCGAGAATCTTCGCGAAATGTGTACTAAACCTAAATTAAAGTTAATGCAAACTCTTATTCTTTATGAAAAGAAACTAAGGGCATATGCACACGGTGACTTTTTTGCAGCGATACAGTTAACTCGCCGTTTGAAAATACTTATTCACTGGGCAAGTAAAAGCTGATTTGCGAAAGAATGCAAATATCATTTGTTTCTTTTATTATTACTATTTTATGACGTTTCTCCGTTTTTTCTTTTACCGTGTTTAATACATATGGTTATGAAATTAAAATATAAATTAGTTAGCGTACATTAAAGTTGAATTAGTTAAACAGTTAACTCATCTTTTGTCAGTTGTTACTACCTAGCTAGGTAGCGTCTTCGATCGAAAAATGTGCCGGTTACCAGGTTAAAGCGTAGTGTGTATTTTTTTCATTGAGCGTTGGTGGTCCTAAGTTTCTCTGGGCAATCTGATTTTAATATTTCGGACTTGTCGATTTCATTTGTTTTGTGAGAAATTGGGTTATCACAAGGACGCGGCGTAGCAGCTAACTGAAGGATTAAAGACAGAACCTGAGGAACATTGATAGATGCAGCCCATTCGAAAACATCACCGTCACCGCTCTTGCAAATCCACACGTCCCTCTTCCATGACACACTGCGTCTTCCCCAACAAGCTCTGACCCCGATAGCTTATTTACAACCCTTTACAATCCCACCAGTCGAACTCTCCAAAGATTGCACCCCTGGAAATCGCTGAAAACAGTAACGAATCGGGAGGTCATCCTCCAGCGGATAGAGCAGGCAGAGTTATGGGAATGGTGCTCGTTAAGCGGATGCTGGTGAGAAAGTCGCAAGGATCGTCGGGATTAGGGCACGTAGCAACAATAGCCAGGGTCTGGGCCAACTCTGTTGTCCTTGCACGGCAAGGATTCTCTCTCCTGACTGGCCTTTTTTCCGTCCACTCGCTCCTACTCCCTCTGCCCTCTTCGTTCCCCTGCTCGCTCCTCGGCTCTTTGTTCGCGCCTACTTTTACCGTTTTCTTCGATCTCGCGGCCCCTTTGTCGCCGCGTCGCATTGTCATTCCCTGAGAGCAGCGTTCCAACATCGTTAGCAACAATAGAAGACAGAGAGACACGAGCCGCTGGCCAATTGTTTCTCGCGAAAATATTTCGACCACGCTGCGTAAATCGGGATTCTATGACGTTCGACGGTAAATCGAACGTCAATAAATGCGTCTTCTTGAGGAAGTACGTGGGTAGCCTGCTCAGTCGCTCCCTCGCTTCTTGGGACGCGGAGGAATGGATATCTGGTGAATCAGGGTGTGGATGAATGGTTAGCGCGCGTCTTATTGGCACATTCGGGACGGAAATAGGACCAAGTGTCCTTGTTTGGACGCCTTTATGGCGGGTGTTTGATAGCAGTCCGTGCAGTCTGTGATTGTTGGCTGAGCTTGTCTAGTCTTCTTGGGCGTGTTTGAAGAAGAATTTTGATTTCTTCAGGGATAGGTACTAGATTTTAGAAGAAACAATTGTATTGTACGGATTCCAGCATTTCTGCGACGAGAAATTAATGACTGGAATAAAATTAATTAGTGGTATTGAAAATTGTGATATATAAAATAACCAATAATTGATGCAAAATAGTGATTGGCTTCAGAAACCAAAGTAAGAGCTGAAGGCAAAATTACAATCTTGCATACACAATAAATATCATTTAGTTGCGCAGTTTTGCCGTTTTCACGCTCACGCGAGAGCGGTGGATAATGCGTTCAGTATCAAGGGTTTCAATAATGATTTCCCTCGTTTTCTTCGCGCGGAAGCACGGTACTCATCGTTTCTCTGTCGCGTCGTTGCATAATACGGAACTGTATCGCGGTAGGATAATTACCGAAGTAACGGGTCATCCATTTCCGTGGGGAAACTTGCGGGTCGCGTCGTCGAGGATTACGCGAGGGGTCGTGTGGAGGCTGTTCGAACACTATCGCTGATATTACGGCAGCTTTATGGCGAAAAAGATAACAAGCGCCGTTCACAGTTTTATGGACCTGGGATCGTTGATAACGGTGAAATAAAGTTACACTCTGTTTCGTCGAGGACGCGTGGAGTGCAACGCTAGTCTATTGCACCGGCTGCAACAGTTGCGGAACTGTTATGTTTTCCCTGCACATCCCTCAATTACCGCGTGCAGCATGCAGTAACATAAAATTTACAGGCGTGCGCTACACCTTGAATTCACGAAAAACGTCTAAATTAACATGACCGTGCAAAAAACTATTCTTTCTGAGGCGTGGTTCATTTGAATTTTGGTATTAGCACAGGTTGTCATAATTTTTAGAGACACTGAGTATTTCAAGTAGGGGAAAGTTCACAATATTGAACCATTTAAGAAAGTACCTCCATAAATCGGAAACATGTTTATACTTTTAAGTAGAAGAATTTAAGAAGAATTTCAGGATTGTAATTGACACATAAATTTAATAAAATAGACTAAAACGCTATGTGGCTGATTATAACAAATATTTTCAAACTACCATCAACTATCCAATCTAGGAAACTGGTTTCCTAATTTTCACCACAAATATCCTAAATTGGACCGTGTCAATTTTTCATTATTTTAGGTAAAAACTTTTATTTAAAAATATACTTGCACTGTAAAAAATAAAATATAGGTCCAGTCCAAGTTGGGGAACTTTCCCCTAATATTCGCTTAGTTTTAAAACGATTGAAGATATTAAATATACTTCGACACGCAAATATTAGTTGCTAGATAAAGTATATCTCGCGTGAAAGGGTCCTTACATTTAGAAAAACAGAGGTAGTAGTATCATTCGTTAACCCTCTATAATATCTAATATAGAGAGTGCCCAGAACATTATGACATCAAGTTCCCCCCCCCCCCCGAAAATACGCAAACGAGGCAGCATAATTTTCTCTGCCTGCTCGCGTAGCATCTCCCTCGGCACAAGCATAATATTCAATTAACGCCCGATTAGCCTAACAAGTCCATTTCCTCCACAGCAACAAACGAATCTTATCACGAACTCGATAAATTCATTCAACGATTCTCAACTAAGTTCCCACAAAGACAGGAAAACGTTTCTCGACCGCAGTGGAGAAAGAAGTGGCGCAACGAGCCCTCTAAACACAATTAGGATTAATAATCCAGCGGGATCGGTGTACCGGAAGGCACGGTCCGTGTATTCCAGCTGAAAATTGACGTTTCTTCTTCGTCGTTGCAGCTTATCGTTCCTCCGACCGTTCCACGGTCTCACGTTAGTTGTACCACCTCGAATTGTCCTCCATACTCGTATCGTTGGCTCGCTTGTTAGTCGCGCGAGCGCAGCGAACTTTTCATTATCGTCGCGATTCCTTTTGTCCGGAAAGTTTGGCGGTGATCAGGGACACAGGGCGGGAAGCAGACTCGCGGAACTTTCGAGCGCAGTTATATCTAACGCAAAAGTGCTTTGTCCTGCAACGAAGCCACGAATGATAAATGCGCGACGTATTGGCGCTCGAGGCCGTGTGATACATACTGCGAACTTTATACCGTTCAAGGATGGGGAATTCTAATGGTGTGGTTGAGATTTTTGGATGTTAGTTTAGCGTAGAAATTAAAAATGTAAGGCATTTTCAATAATATACAATTGTAGGAAACTTTTTTATGGTATTTTACTCATTCTATGGAGCTCGAAATTAAATTAATTTTTCCTTCATGGGATCTTCTAATAGATCAATTTTCATACAAAAATTCAGCCCACTCGAAATCAAATTATATAAAGAAACAAGTCGATTCAGATTTTCATATCAAGAAGCTAAGTTCCATCATAACTTCTCGTATATCTATCAACAGAAACTCGACGGCAATTTATTCCCCATAATGTTTTCTTAACTTCAGTAGAAGCACAAAATCTGCTCGAAGAGTATTCCAGACTGATATTCTCCTGTTCTTCGAGAAGCTTCGCTTTTAGCACACCAGAGAGCAAAGAATTCCTCAGATCTATGGTGGAACAGGTGGGGTGGTCGTCGATTTACCTGAAAACTGAGTATTGCCTGCAACCCTAGGGATCGTTTCTCCACCCTAGAAACCTTTCAGGTAGGGGCTGCAAACTCAGGAATTTTCCGCGGGTTTCCCCTCCAGGCGAGTTCCAGTTAAAACTACGTCGATGACGATCCACAGTCTCGTTCGCGGAGTCCGTGGAACTTTTACAGGGCACGTTTACGTAGACGCGTTTGCAAACACTTCACCTCCACGCTAGAACGTTTAAACGGCTACTAACCGGGCCTCGGTAAAAACGAACACGACTGGTCCTAGGGTCTCTTTCAGAAGTGAGGACTTTCGTGGAAGTTTCGCAAGCAGTTCGCCTAACTGAGTTTTCAGGCCACTTTTTCGAGGATTCTTGAAGGCTCTGTTTTGGGAGGTCGGTTGAAATGTATTGAAGAAGTAGGATAATAGTCGAATGATTAGGATAATAGTTTTCAAGAAAACGCAGGTGAATCATAGATGATGGTATAATTAGGACGTAGAGGATTCTGAATGAAAAAATAAGTCAAAGATGTAGGCTAAAGATTTTTCATACGAAATTTAGTTGCCGAGAAAAATCACTTCGAAGATTTCTTGAGTATCATAAAAATATTTTTCCTCGTGCTTGTATTTTTAAATAATTTTGATTCTATGGTTTCTTCTGCATCAGCATTACTGGTTTACTTTCATCCGTGGGAATTATCTCTTTGCATTGTTCCATCGACTAGGTTATGCGCAATAATGAAGAGTATTCAGACGTGTTCATAATTAATAAGTTAGGATTCTTCAGAACTGGATATTTTATCTTACTGCAGTAAGTTGAAGAAGTACAAAAAAGACGTATCTCACATTTCACCGACATGCCAAGTCCACCCACAATTACAAAACCCTCTTACATCACCAACAATTAATTCCTCATGATAGTAATTAAAAAAAATTACTTTCTTATTTAAAAAGCATGTAAATTCCATTCTGAATACTGTGGTAAACGTTGTAAGTGCTAGAATAATTTATTTCAGTTTCTAGAGCTGTCGTAAGATAGATGATTCTGGCACTTGCATCATTTACCATTTCAACTCCTCAATAATTATAAACCTACAGCCTTTGCAACTTGCCTTTCACCTTCCACAGAGAAAGTTCCACGCGAAAAGCACTTAACCAATTAACACACACATTATCAAACACCTCCTGGACCATCAATTATCTATAAGCCCCCAAAACCCCTAGTTTCCCAGTAGACGCGACAATCCCTGCATCGAACTTGGAGGTCGAGATGCTCGAGGGGCAGTGGAGTCTCGAGTGGCTGGGGGAACATGACTGAGAAGAAGAGTAAGTCAGATGGACATTTTTATTTCATCCTCGGTCAATTTGCCCGTCGCCCGTTCGTTTTGCTCGTGCAAAGAAGTCCGCCTCTTTCGTACGTTTCGCCCCGCGCTGGGGACAAGAGGAAGACGAGCCGCTTCTCGAGCGCGTGCTCAAGAGGTTTTGCAAGCTCACTGAATTTCTATACACCGCTCGAGGAGGTCTACCTACTCCTACCCTTCTCCTTAAACCTATTCCTCCTCGGGGACCTCTTATGCACTTCACCGTGCGCTGTTACTAAGACATTCCCACGGTGTATCCCTCAGGTAATCTCTGTGTCTTTCGGATTTCTGCCTCGGCAGAGGCAAAGAAGATCCTCCAGACGCGTGCGCCAACAGTTTTGACGACGTGCTTCGTCACTTCCTCTTGCTTTCGATTTCTGCTCTCGCCGGAGGATTAATCTTTCGCGAGCCAAGCCTGGCACCTGGACACGGACGACCTAACATGTCGGAAGTAACACTTTATCTACCGGATGGTCTGCATCAAAGATGGGGATCTTTTGTAAATTTTCTAGCTGCTCATTAATTCTCGGGAAGTTGCGCCTTGTAATTAGAATAATTTCGAATACATATAATTTCTTAGAATATTCGAATACAAATAATTTTTGCGAATATTCGAATAATTTTGAATAATTTCAAATACTTATAAGTTCTTAGAATAATTTCGAATGGGAACAATTTCTTCGGATATGCGAATATTCGAATAATAAATTTAGTAACGTTATGAAAAACATTTCATGTTCAGATTCCTATTCGGCACAGTTCGAAATATGATCACTCGAATATTCGAATACTCCTAATTATTCAAATCTTAAATTCGAATAGTCGAATACTTAAATTATTCGAATAGTCGAATACTTAAATTATTCGAATAGTCGAATACCTAAATTATTCGAATAGTCGAATACTTAAATTATTCGAATAGTCGAATACTTAAATTATTCGAATAGTCCAATACGTAAATTATTCGAATAGTCGAATACTTAAATTAGTCGAATAGTCCAATACTTAAATTATTCGAATAGTCGAATACTTAAATTATTCGAATAGTCGAATACTTAAATTATTCGAATAGTCGAATACTTAAATTATTCGAATAGTCGAATACTTAAATTATTCGAATAGTCGAATACTTAAATTATTCGAATAGTCGAATACTTAAATTATTCGAATAGTCGAATACTTAAATTATTCGAATAGTCGAATACTTAAATTATTCGAATAGTCGAATACTTAAGTTATTCGAATAGTCGAATACTTAAATTATTCGAATAGTCGAATACTTAAATTATTCGAATAGTCGAATACTTAAATTATTCGAATAGTCGAATACTTAAATTATTCGAATAGTCGAATACTTAAGTTATTCGAATAGTCGAATACTTAAATTATTCGAATAGTCGAATACTTAAATTATTCGAATAGTCGAATACTTAAATTATTCGAATAGTCGAATACTTAAATTATTCGAATAGTCGAATACTTAAATTATTCGAATAGTCGAATACTTAAATTATTCGAATAGTCGAATACTTAAATTATTCGAATAGTCGAATACTTAAATTATTCGAGTAGTCGAATACTTAAATTATTCGAGTAGTCGAATACTTAAATTATTCGAGTAGTCGAATACTTAAATTATTCGAGTAGTCGAATACTTAAATTATTCGAATAGTCGAATACTTAAATTATTCGAATAGTCGAATACTTAAATTATTCGAATATTCGTTAGGTACAGCTCTAATGGAGAGGGTTGTAGATATGGTTTGGAGTTTCTTAGGTTTACGTGAGGCGATGCATCTAATTCGGGAATTCAAGCAGATGAGAGGGTGGCAAGTAATGTTAAGCGTTCTTGCGGGCTTTATTGATGTTTGAAGTTAGCTGGGAATGCCACTGTACTCAGGAATTGAAGTACTTGCTTGCAAGTAGTCGAAAATGTCGGTGGAATCTAAACAGTTCTGAAGATTGGGGTGAAGAAAGAGATGTCAGTGATTTTTTTGTGATTGATGCAGATTCCACTGTTTCTGTGTATCTTTAAGCAACACTTAAGGCATTGAGAGCAAAACGGATTGACCTACATTTTTTGTGCTAGTAGCAAAATTGAGTTAGTAGCAATAATGTATTACAATAGGCTGTACCTACTAATCATATAAAATACGAAAAATTAAATATTTTCAATATTGGGTTAGTCCGTTTTTGCTCTCAATTAATTTCTTTCTTTCCTCTACCACGATTCTACTGAATCTATCGTATCAATTTTCTTGAGTCAACTTGAAATCGAACCATGAAACAGCAGTACATGATATTTTATCAACGCAAAAATAATCTCACTATACGTCTTCCAGAGTTATTGTTACGTTGTTTCACACTCTTAAATACTTGACTATGCCTCGGACACCGAAACAAGCCGAACCTATTCGTAACGGCGTGAGATAGATCGCCCGTGAGCGATTAAATCTCTCCTACGATGGACTCACAATCGTTTCTGACAAATTGTTTCGCGATGAAAACCTTTGAAAGTCTCGGCTTGGGTCGAACCGTGAGAGACCATCGAGAAATCGATTCCAGCAGAATCGTGGGAAGGACAGGTCGTAAAAAATTTGGGGGTTCGTGGTGGTTTAGGGTTCCGAGACTTCTTTGGATGGATGTTCCATTACTTCACAAAACAGTTGGCTTGTTCATTTTTCATCGAGGGGTTCTCCCCGAGAATCTCCACTGATGGGTATTGAGTTTGCTATCGTGAATGCAATACGTTCGAAAGGAATGGAACGAAGTCCTGAAGGTTTTACGAGAGCGTAGTTAACATTCGGAGCCTCGACTAACATAGCTCGCTTGGAATTGTTTGGACTTTATTCCGTTGGTAGGCGTGTTCTCTGCTGAATCTAATTTAGATGTAGTTCACGTGACAGGGAACCTTGTAATCAGCTAGGAAAATAATAAGCTCACAGTGGTGCTCCGTGTAATTATAAGGCACATGATAATAAAGTGAGTAATTATGACGCTGGGAATAAAATGGGAAAACATTCTTCCTTCTATGAAAACATTAGGCGCGATCGAGTTGATAAATTCGTCTTGCTTTTTAAACGATTTATATTAGCTTAGATCCTCTGTATGTTTTGTGTTTCAAAACTGGCAACACAATTTTCACTCACTTCCACCAATACAATTGTGTTGAAACTTTGTAGGCATGCGTGGGTGTGATGATTATTTTTTATAAAAAGAGTCAAGAATGAAAAGAAAAAGAATATCAGAAATATATAATTTCGTGCTGAACACGCTGGCGTCAAACAAAAATCTCCGAAGGTTTAAAAAATTACCCAGTCATTAATAAAAATAACCCATAACCACAAATCCAAACGGCCTGGAATAAGCTTGTAACCACAAATAAAATTTGGGCACTAAAAACTAGAAAATAAAAAAATATATAAAAAACTTTCAGTTAAACGATTTATAAAATGCACTAAAAACTAAAAAATACTAATATTCTACTACAATTACGGTGGTGTTTTCTCATTTTAAATAAAATCGTGGCGAGTGATATTTGTTAGCAGAATACGAATCTATTTAATACAGCACCACGATTTTATCTAAAGTGAGAAAACACCATCGAAGTTGTAGTAGAAGAAAATAATCATTTGTTAGTTTTTAGTGCATTTTATAACTCGTTTAACTTAATAAGTTTATTTTATATATTTTTCTATTCATAATTACTATCATCTATCGATGCAGCATTAAAATACTTCAACTGGTCAGGTGAAAATGACTCGCTTAAAGTAACTGTACATACAAGAACTGAAGTATTTTCTCTTCATTAACTATTATAATATAATAAACCCACATAATAAATAAAAGAGTGATAACATTAAAGTAATTATATAAATGAAATGGACCTCTATCTCAAAGTGACGTCGGCAGTTGAAGAAATAAAGCTGCACCCTTATTTTTAACAAACATGTAAACGACGCCACACCAACTAACCAACACTCTTATTCGCAAACGACTGATATATCAGTGAATTCGTAAACAGTTCCCTTGAACGACGCCATTCCATCGTTTGCGAATTTCATATTCCATCCCCCCTTGGAACCACTGAAAAAGACCTGGATCACGGTCGCGGCCCGTTCCCCGTTCTCGATCCCATTGTGCACGTTATCAAAGAAGCATCGAGCTGTTTATCGTCGATGCTCTCTCACGACATCGCGAGAAGGATCAAAGGACTTATCGTCGGGCGCGATACTAGGCTTTCATCCGTGCGACACTCGACTCCTTTATGGCTGTCTCGTATTTTATCGGCCATCCTTCTACCCCCTCCCGCTGCTATCGCCGTGCAAACTGTGGAAATTGATAAGCGCGCATTCCTGCAATGAGAAACGTAGCGTCTCGACGCCATCGTGACGCCGTGATTCGCCGTATTTAACAAGCGGTGCGCGGCTGGTCGAGCGGCGATACAGCGGAAACAGATTAGTCACGTAATAAAATCGTGTCAGCTCCGTTCGAGGGATTCGCTTTGCAAAAGGTGGCGAGCACGTTTGGCTCGCCCCAGCCCGGGAACTGCGTCGCGAACGCTGCACGTTCGCCCGCAATGACTTCCGTTACGCGCCAGGCTACACGGAAGCGGAGGCGCTATCTGCATTTCGGTTTAATTACGATCGAGCCCAGGTGAGAATTCTCGAGCCTCTCGTAATCCTCTCGCCCGCAATGAATTACGCGCCCCGCGTGCGATAACTCGCCGGATTCTTTTATTAAAAGAGTAGGCGGCAGCATTTACCCTCTGTCCCTTTGATTAAGCCCTTTCATTAAATTCCCCGCGAAATCTTAAGACGTGGTGCCTATCTTCCCGAGTATCTACATTCCCTCCTTAATTATTTGTATTATTACCTGCAGGTTCCTTCTATTCCCCACTAAATAGGTATTAGGGAAATACGTATGTAGGTATTTCGCAGGTCTTTCAAGTGTTACGAGTTTAAAAGAGCGTTAGGTTTAAATTTTAACGTACGATGGATTTAAATATAAAAGAACTGCGACTAGACTAACGCAATGAAACGAAGCGATTGAACTATTCATTTGGAGAGGCGAAAGTCTGGCTCGCTCAGCGAGATTCAACCCTTTACGATCCAAGAGTTACTTCCGAGTGGTCTTTAAAATTGGTTAGCCTTGCGCGAAAGAGTTGCGAGCGTCAGAAAGGAACTGGGGAGAGTGCCTTCCAAGTACTGGACACACAGCCAGCCAGGTAGCACGGTCCATCGAAAACCGATCAACGAGCGACTCGGGAAACTTGCCTTTTAACAGCGCTCGAACGCTGATCGACGAGAGAGAGAGAGAGAAGCTGGTCCACGGATTTCCCTAGGAGACAAGTTACTAACCGCGACTCGAAAATTCGAACTCGTTTCAACAGAGGCCGTCCCCACTGTCGCGGCGCGCGTCGTCCGCGAGGACTCGCAGACGGGTCGGAGGAAACGCGTGACAGCCCCTAATTGAACGTACACCGAGCCGCGAAGAGGAAACGCTGCCAAGCAGGGCGGGAGGTGGGCAGCGTTGCAGCCGAGGAACGTCGACGACGAATGGCGAAATAAAGGGAGAAAAAACGAAGGATGGCGGCGAAGGAGGTGTGGTTCGAGTCCTGGAGGATTACCGAGGGGTGAGGCGAGGATGCACAAGCACACCAGCCAGCTACGAGGCCCCAGCGGCCCCGGAAGCGGACACCATGTCGCTAATAGAGGTCCTGTCAGACGGTGGAACAGCTTCCACGGCGGCGGGAGCGTCGGCGGAGGCGCGAGTAATTTCAACGACACCGTCGGAAATGGCAATCTGCCCTCCGGTATGATCGCCAGAGCTCCCCAGGAGCCGTTCAGGGCGATGCCCAAGGCCGTCCAGGCCTTGAGGAGCGAGTCCGTCGATAGGAGCCATCGCGCACAACCACCGCCCCCGCCTGCCTTCCCCCGAAGACGGTTCTCCGTGTGGTGAGTCTCGATATTTCACATTATGGGATACGTCGTTACTTCTGTACAAGACAATCAATTCTGCGACAATCAATTTGAATTTCTGTTTCTTAAGGGTGTTATATTAAGAGTATTTCAGGGAGGGATTTTTGGTGAATTGTAATTAGTGTTTTGGATGGTATTATTCTTGTTTAATAGTATTAAGTGCTACGTCTAGTCAACCAGCTTTGGTTGTAATAGTTACAATGTTTTTCGCTTGTAGTTCGACTTTGTGCCAGCTTCAAGAGCTTGTGTCGGTGTTGCTCCACTGCTTTATCATTTGAAGGGTAAGGGGAAAGACAGAGAATTTAATAAGGCAGCTTTATCGGGAAAATTAAGTTTGAATACTTTGGTCCATCAGTAAAGAAATAAGGTTCAATGAATTAATTTTCGTATATATTTTTCTTCTTAAATAATTTCTTATTTTATCTTGACGACGGAAGCTTGTACTTATGCAAAAAGTGGGGACGTGCAATATTTTGTTCCATTGCAGTGTGGACATTTTCTGTTGTCCTCCTTCATTTCCTAGGAACATTTACGGGGGTATTTGAACTTTATAACCCTATGTGATTTGACAGTTCGGTAGTCCCAGCTGCCACCAACAAAAGTTTAATATATAAAGCAGAAAGTGTTCGTGTGTTTGTCTGTCGCCTAAAAACTTTCGAACGGTAAACTCTGGGCTCACGAAATGTGTCCCAGCGCATTATGCTCTCTAATCCAGGCGGATGTAATAAAAATAAAAGTTTTTTGCCCCAACATAATTTGTTTTTTTATAAAATCTAAACATAAATTTCAGGGGAAGCCGAATAGTATTTAAATCTAGTATGCTATAAATCGCAAAATCACGAAAAATGGACATTCCCTGTTTTTCCCCTTAGCCTTCATTTGCCGCTCACACTATTGATTATCCTTTTTCCCTTTCCTTCATCCGTTCATCGCCGAATGAAGTACAGAAGGAAAAATCAGAAATCAAGTTCAGTCGACTGGCGCAGCGAAAGGGTTAATAATGATAGAAAGAGATAGCAAGTAGATATGTGAGTACATGGGTCTGAAATACTCGTGGCGAGCTGTACAAATGTCTTGTGTGAAAAGAACCTTATTTCTGTTCCCCTTTACTGCTTTTCGAGATTGAAATTATTAGCTTGCAGCGTTCCAGATTTGACTTATGGACTGTGTTCCGATTTGCCCAAGCGAGGCGTCGGTAATTCCTAATATTCAAAATAGTTTATCTAGCGAACGGGGTTTATTAAGTAATTAATGCTTGAAATATCCTCCGAAATATCTCAAAACTATATTCCCACTAGCATTATTCTAACCTTCGGTAAATCATTCATATAATTATTACATATTAGATTCTTCTTTGGCATACTTCGTACAATTAAAAACACTATATACCATTATACTACATTGCTCAAATCATTTTATTACCCGAGTTACAAATCTAATTCCCAACCAGAGATGGCCAAATTTTTATTTAATTAAAAGTTCGAATAACGAATAAAAGTTAAAATATTTTTTGGCATGCGTGGAATAAAGCTAACTCGGGTTAACGAACGAATGACGAATAATTTTTTTAGATTTTATTTAAATAAAAACTTTGCCCATCTCTACTCCCAGCAAAGCACACTTGGAGTCAACGTTGCCCCAACGTAACTCATGCTCAAAACTATCGCCCTGTTCCATTATTACATTATTTTGTCTACTTAGTTCTGTGTAGCACGCAAGTCACAATATTAATACAACTAGAATTCGGGTATGATAAACCTGAAGCTAGTGAAGGCATAAATCAATGCTTCCCCGTGTTACATGAACTCTCATGCAGCTTGTGCTGTTGAAAATCGGTGCACGCCGACGGCGCATCTTTTATTGATGCAGCGTCGTAACGAAAATTTATCCCACGTATAAATCATTGTAACACGTTCGCGAACGGACGTGCGTTACAATCTGAATATATTTCAATTAATCCCCATAAAAGCGGGACAGCGGCATGTGTATCTTCGCAGCTTTTTCACCTCTCTCTTTCTCCCGCCCTCGGTCGCGCGTGTTTCGGCATACGTGCGACACAGTGGCACGTTAAATTACGATGTTGCTCAGCGACAGTTTGATTGAAATTCACCGATATATATCTGGCGTTTCGTCGATTGAAATCGTCGGTCCCGAAATAAGCTGACAATTTACCAAGACACGGCCGATACGCACTGGCAAATAAAAGCAAATGACACGGAAAGACGAACATGTGGGGCAGCGTTTTCCCGCGCAGACATTCGCGGACGATAAACGAGCATACTTTTCAGATTTTTATCCGCACCCCTCGAGCTGGATATCTGTCGATTCCCGACTGGTTACTGGACCGGCGCGCGAATGTGCCTTCGAACAAACTGTGCGTAACGAAAGTACAATTTCCTGCTTGTGGACAGTAGCGTTATGCAATTATTGCAAGGAGAGGGAGATGCGAGAAATATTAAATTCTTGTTTCGCGTGGACACTTTGTGATCGAAATGTTGAAAACTACAAATGAGGAGATTTAAAAAAAATTTGTGTTAATGAATTTGAGGGTTTGCACTTTTGAATCACAAGCACGTGTTTCGTGCTGTAAAAAGATTAGCTGGTGGCATAAAATAATTTTCTGTTTTATAATAAAGTACAAATGACCTTATTATTCATAATTAATTATTTATTTCTCCCGGCATACGACAATTATTATACGACACAAATCCTTCAAGAATACATTTCTCACTCTCTTCTAAAAGTCTTTACGCGGACAATCAATCAAATTCTTCTAAAAGGATTAATAGTGTCAACGCGATAAATCAATTTGAATCTCCAACTACATTAACCGAAACTGCGACACAGTTTCACACAGTGCGCGACGAACGCCGTAGCTTGTCTCACGAGGTCATGGGAAGGTGCAAGCCGTTGACAGTTTCGTCGTTTTACAGCCGCCGTGTCTAAGAACAGTTAGAACGCTGATAAAGGTGAAAAAATCGGAAAGGGGCCGATATTAGATAACACGGCGCCGTCTGAAATATTTCATTAGGTCGAGTAGATTCGTGTCCTGCGAAATAGGGCACATTATTCCACGAAGTGGCCGAGGAAAGACGTCCTGGCATGCGAGCGGCGTCAAATGAAATGGCTTAAGGCGCGTCTCGCGGATACAAAGCAGCCACTTTCCGAGCAAAATTACTGCAACTCATCTTTAGGAATATATAGAGAAACGGGGATGAAAGGAGAGAGACGGAGGGAACAAAAGTTCTCATCGATCGGTGCTCGTGCAGCCTCTGGCCATTTTTTATAGCAGTGGATAGCCGAGTGACCAACTTCGGTGATGGGACCTGAAAAAGGATGATTTTTAAAGATTCTGATATTCCAGCCTGACTGGTGCTTGCACTGCAAATAGCTTTCGTTTGTGAACACGAAGATGCAGGATGTCTGTTATTAAATGCTGCATGAAATACTTGCTAAAAGTTATAGTAGGGAATACGAGATTTGCTGTCCACCGTTCCAGTGGATAATAAAATACAAGGGAAGTTTTCCAGAGTTATCTTCTGCGTAGGAACTGGTGACATTAAGGGGTGTCTCTACCTTGACAGCCCGAAAAGAATGCGATACTTGCGATTTCTTTTAGAGAGAAACCCTCAAACATTAATTAAAAACTTTATACCCATATTTCTACATATTTATGCAACATTTTTAAAACATTTAATTAATAAAACACTACCTAAAACTTTAAACGCGTTTTTCTCAAAATGATGTTTTTCGAAGTGGTTAGCATGACATCTCAAAAACCAATCACCCGATTTACTTCAAACTTTGTATATATCTTCAGTAGATATTTTATTCTCGTTGGTGCTAAAACTACGTCGATTTTTGCAAAATTAGACTTCTGCGACATAAAAAAACAGCAATTTTTTGCAGAAATTGATGTCTGTTTTAGACGCTGCCATTTTTTTTTTAATTTTCAGTATTTCTCGTTTAATCTAGTTCAGGCGATAGCCACACTCGTACAGATTACACAAATTTTTAAATTTTCTATTTCAGCAACTACAACGGCTGATTTTATACTAACAAAGCGCATATGATTTTTGTAAGGCGCTCTATTTGAAGCACAATAACTTCGGATATAACCACTATTTTTTAATACAATTTTTTTTTATATTCTCTAAAGATTAACAAATACAGCCCACCAAGCTGGAAGTAAATATATTTAATAGTTTTGTTTTAAAAAAATTCCCAAATTTCGCATCATTTTTCGTCCATCAAGGTAGGGAGACCCCTTAAGGATACATGTTTTCCTTTATTTTCTGTAACTTCGAACGGCTACTACTTAGAGAATCACGTGCCAGAGGCGAGCGGTAATTGAACGGTAAATGATATGAAATTAGGAGCAGCTGTGGTAGGTGATATTAACAGCAGTGGAATGGGACGGAGTTCAGAGTGAAATGACGGAGATCTTGAAACTGTATATCATCGTTATGGCAACCGTTGGTAAATCCCGCATACCGCCCACATACCTCGTAATCAGGAGATTTTACAGGGTTTCATCTAACAATCGTAAAGCATCATTAAATCTACCATCTCTGTAAGATTGTAGCGATGGTGTAATCGCTCGTAAATTCTACGTGAAAATACAGTGCCGTCTAACGTAGATTCAATTTCAGCCATTACTTGCGCCGCTGGAGACTATCTACAATTCTTTCGTTCCATCGAATGATCTTAGGAAATCAGACGCTAAAATGGAAAACGTAAGATAAGCGACAATAAAATGGGTGGGATTTTTATATTTTTAACGTTAAAGGTGGATATGACGTTTACTGTAAAAAGTTTTATAGGGTACTCTTTGCGGGGTGGAAAGTAATTTTGCAGTGGTAGGGGGTGAAGTAACTTCTGACATAAATCTGTCTGAAAGGCTTGTTTGTTACTCGAGCCGAGCAGAAGTTTCATTCGAGCTGGCTGAATTTTAAAAACAACAATACGCTGTTAATAATACACTTTAATCTAAAATCAAAAGAATAACCTGTCTTTGTAACGATTAGTTACTTCAAAATCCTCCCATTAACAAAGTCCCTCTGCTGTCTTCGACTTTCAAGATTTAATCTAATTTAAGGCAGGCTGCTTTCACCAATGAAATTAAAAAATACAGCCAGGGGAAAATTGCAACTAACAGGCTAATCCTAGAAATTTCTCAAAGACTCCCTACGCTTTCCAGATTCCACACACGAGAGTCAATCATACAGCAATCTGAATCCTCGTTAAAAACGAGGTCACTGAAACCTTCAGTGTCGAATTAAAAAGGAAGGGTTGGAAATTGACAAGGGAAACCCAACGTAGCAAGGAAACCGACAGCTCGCTGTCCATAATGAAACGATTATGATCACGAGGATGGACATCGGCGGGGGTGACGTTATAGGGTTAACTGGCGCAGGGTGGTTGCAGGACGGTGAAGCCAGGGCGCGTCGTGCCGCGCGTCGAATTGAATTTTCCGCGATGCACGCGTGACGCATGAGTTACGCGTGTGTTACGCATCCCGCGGCCTCTTGTATACAAGCCGAAGGATGGATGCACCACGGGGGTCAAGAACCTTGGGCAACCTTACGGCCTTCTGCTCGGCATTTCTCAGTCAATCCTCGTTCATCGCTTGTCCACGTTCGATTCGTAGCCGTCGGTATACTCCGTTCATCTGTATTACTGTTGCGCTCGACTTATGCGCTGAGAGCAGGTATACGTATTTGGATAAGCTCGAAGAAGCTTTCGCCGTTCGAAGTAAGATGTTGGATGTTGTGCGTTCAGGCGGGAGTCGAGGAGTTGGCGTAAGGAGAGGTTCCACTGGTCTTTGCACAGTATTTGGAGGTTTAATGAAAACGGGTACTAATGAAAATGAAGTAACAGAAAAGGAAAAAGTGGTGTCAAGAGATTGCCTAAGCTGTTGCTCTTTGAAATGTTGATCAACGGTTAATCTTTATTAAGTTCTTTTATGGTTGGCTTAGATTCTAGGAGAGATATAAGAATGGAAACAAAGAAATAGTAGGTATAAGAAATAAAAATAGAGATATACAGTGAGTGGCCAAATTGTTATACTCGTACGAAAAAATTTTTCGGTAAATTCAAGGAAGAGCTATTATAGAGCAAACGTTTCTCTTTAATTTCGTTTTTTCTTTTGGTTTTGTTGTATAATTTTTATTGACCGAGTTATTTTCAATTTTTCATGAGTGTTTTGGAAAGCTAAGAAAAATTCCTTTCAGAACCTTCAGTTGCAAATTTAAGATTTTCTTTTTAATCGTATTAAATCCATTCTAAAATGAAACCAAAAATTGACGAAAATGTTTTGAGTATAAGAATGTGAGAACAGAGGGATATGAAAGCACTAGGGGATGAAGTTGGTGATACTCGTAAGTACTCTTGCAATTACGTCAAGGTTCTAAGAATATAAGATACTTTTTTAGGATTAGTGCTTCAAGGTCCATAAGTGCGTAGAAATGTGACCTAATGTGATTAAAATACCCTCAAGAATATTTCTGCGCACACCTCCTGAGTGGGTCTCAGATTAGTCATTATATTTCTCCACGGCACAGTACCTACGTGTCGATACCGATTTCTTGGCAGTGCTCGCGATGTTGCATTTTTTGGCACGACTCAGATTGTAGCATTCATAACTTCCTAGACGACAAAGTAATAGTATAAACAGTTTCACGGAGAAGGTAGAGTGTTATACACTTTTAATACATAGGGTAAACTGCACTAATCATTGGCACTCCTGATTAAAAAGCCAAATATTAACAAGTACAAGCTTAGAAAGTACTTTTTTCAATTTCTTATTTTTCTTTCACTACAAGACTACACACTGCAAAGCCCAGTAGTTGAACTACACATTTTACATCTCGCAACACCACAAAGTGTGTGATGCATATTTGATAAAGGGTAGGCAAGTATATTTTGTCGCCATAAGTAACTAATGAATTGAAATACAGATTTACTAAGTGTTTTAGGTATTTAATAGTGAATGAAATAGTCTGTTTAAACACTTTAAATCTCGTTTTTAACTACATATGTTTTTCTATATATGTAACCCCAAATTTTGGGGTGTCAACGATTGTACTTTTATGCCTATTTTTTTTAATTGAATATTTTTAAAATAAAAGACAATAAGTACTCGAGATGTTTCATTTTACTGAGAAAAATCCATAATCATTGATAGTGTCTTAAAATTCAGACCACATAAAAACTTAAACAGAAAAATATAGACATTCCAATTGGCAATTTCCGTTTAGGGTGCCAATCATTATACAGTTCACCCTACTACTTTGACGCTTTTAAAACTTTAAAAGAATTTACTACCACCTCCAACATTAATTCCTCGTTACTAGACAATCATCCGTTCACATACAAAATAACGAACAAAACTCTTATGAAAGACTCAAACTTGCATTAAACTTCTCCTACACATTTCATCCACAAATTGCTTACTTCCTCCCAGAAAGCACCCCTCAGCGATATTCCCCCAGCACAATCGACTCACCAGAAAGCAGAACGAACAAGAAACACGAAACACGCTGCAAACCTTTCACTCCGTATGACCTATGCACTATTACTCAATCCCCGTTTCCAACGAGGTTAAGCTCCACGCGACGGCAGTCGTCCAGCAACGAAACGTGTCGTCTGAAAGGCGACCTTTCCCGAGGAAAACTCGTTGCGTGCCTGCCGTGCATTAATTACGTTAATTGGAGGCGTGATTCTCAGGGAGCCCGCGCGGCCTAGGAAATCATTTATTATTAACGCAAATGGATTAGCGTCTGCGGGAAAGTGCGCCGTGCCCTGGCTATCTCTCACCCCGCAACGATCCTTTCGACCCCGAAAATACTCGTCCATCGACGAGTCTGGTGCGCCATTGTTCGCCCCTCTAGCCTCCCCTGCGACCACAGGGTGTTGGATCGACGGGTGAAGCCGGAATACCTGGCTAATTCGAGGACGCGGCGGAACGACAGGGGGGAGAAAGGAACATCTGTCGATAGCTCGTTTCTCGGACGATCGTAAACATTTAAGTCCTTCAGATACCACAACAATAGGTATATTTACAGGAGCGCGCGGGGACACCCCCAGTCTTATTACGACGCTCGAGGGTAACGGGCACGTTCCGAGTGATAAATTGTACTTCAACGATGACTTCCGTGTTGCGTATAGTGTTTCCCTTCCTCACCCTCTCGTCCACTGTCTCCCTGTTATTATTGCCATGGATCATCGCTTTTAACGGTTCAACGAAGGGCGCACTTACCATTCGCCGTAAGATAGAAGTTGCTTCATTTCGTGACGCTGCGCAGTGCGGCGCTTGAATGGGGATTTGGGAAGAAAATAAAAGACAGTGGTAATAATTCACATTTTTATATTAAAAGCAGTTCCATGTTAATTGAGTTTTATTACACGAGTATAGGAATTATAATAAAAATTATATTAAAATATAATAAAAAGAGACACGTAATCTTATTGATTTTATCTTCAACTAAACCGCGATTACGAATAGATTTGCCTGACAAAAAGATAAATATTTTTTGTAGGAGATAAAAATTATATGGCAATGTGTTACAATAGGTTTTCGATACAAAAAGCTAAAAATTACAGGATGATTTGAACTGTTTTTATTAAAAACCCCTCTTTTTACAAAAAATGATATTTTACTTGGAAATTATATTTATACATTCTTTTGTTCGAATTATCTATATTTAAGGTATAACAAACACTATTTAAAAAAAGGAAGCATAACCAAGAACGAATAACGCACGAGGATGCCAATTATTTAGTTCTTAGATTATTTACGATCTAATGGTTATATAGGATAACTAGATCAGAATTGAATATTGATTATTTCGGCTTTTGTCCATTACGTACCGCACTGTGCGCTGTCGCCCTTGGCTTGTCGAGCGAGTACAACTGTCATTGTATGCTTAGGATAAGTGGATTATTGTATGGAGTGTTAATATTGGTATGGGGTTGGCAGAAGAAGTCAGGTTTTATTGGGGATGACGTCGAGACTCGTCTTATTGTTAGTTTACGAATGTTGCTTCTGTCTCTAATTTTTTTGGGAATCTTTACGATAGCGTGCCTGGGGGTTGGTTTACTGTGATATTCGTCTAAATTGGGTACGTTTTTATTTCGATGTTTTTTGAAGTTTGTGAAATTCGAGTGGCCACGGTACGGTCCATTAAACCTCATAAAAAAATAACGCGCACGTTGGATGCCGTTCGATGCGATGTATCTCGAAAACTATGATTTATGGAAAAGCACGAGAGCAATGAAAGCCCTGGTAGATTGCCATATGTGATTTTTATTCACTCGCGATACTGTGACTTTTGGGTCGTCGATCATTCAAACGTGGAGTGTCATTTCGGAATGTTTGCAGAATATTTTGGTTACCCATTTTAATTATTTTTGCCAGGAGATATACGTAAAAAAGATATGAATTTTTTAAAAGGGTTGAGTTCTTTTGTAATTTTTTTTCTGTTTAACTTCTTCCATCTGCAGCAGATTTTATCGGCTCTCTGAATTTCTAACAAAGAGAGAAAGGAAATGCCTGAATATTTTAAGCGCCTGCCTGGAAAAGGTTTCATTGTCAGTGACATCACGTCAGAACAAACTCTGAGAATTTGGTTTTGTTTTCTGTTGCAGCTTTGGGAAGCGGACGGGTGGCAGTGCCAGGAGACCCAACGAATGCTTCGTTCTCGAGCCCTCCGAGATGATCGTCGTAAGTGAATTAATTAAATTAATTAAAACAGGTTTCGCGAGGTTTCTGGCATGAACTTTATGGTTGTATTGCAATTTACAACGATAAAAAAAAATCGCCCACAAACTTCCGCAGGGTAGAAACTTCGTTTTGTGTATAAGTTTCCTCTTCCTTTATTAACTTCAACCAACAATAATTGTATGTACCTACACAACACAGAGTTAAAATATACTCACTGCATAATGTAAAAGAAATATCACGGTCGAATACAGAAATTATTGGAAAACGGCTCGTACGTCAGTGCTGTCTACACAAGAATTATAATTAAGCAGTAGCATTAGGGGAAATCCCTCCCCATACGTTTTTAATTTATTACTGCCATAATAAAATAAGGATTTTCTGATTATATCCTGACGGGCATCATTTTTAATTTGGTGACGTATAAAACGAATTATTGTTGATTGAAATCAAAAGGCTGAGGTATGTAGGTGCTTTTATGTAGGAAGGTCATCTTCCAGCATCAATTTGCCTCAAATTCTACGCGCAGCTAGTATCTAGCATGTAATGTATGGCTCATTGCTCAAAATTTCGCGAAAAAATTCACTCTCTTATCACTGTTTTCAGTCCCTTTGACTATTACTCTCTGTAATCCTTAGAAATCATTTTAATTTTACATTTACCACCAACAAACTGAGCCATTCAAAGGTTTACACTCCGCTCAAAATCTACCTACTGCTTTGATGATTTTAAAAAACCAGAGACTAGTTGGGAAATTGGAAAACGATCGACAGTGAGCGTAAGTTTGCTCCAGAAGGTCGAACCGTCAAAGCTCGCCTTTCTGTTCTTTCAATTCTCCCGCCTGATTTATTGAAAATCGAGGGACGACTCTGTTCGTTAATAGAAAGAGCATAAAGGAAGCGAAGAATCGTCACAGACGAACAACACATAATTTCTTTCTTTTTTTCTTGAGTGGTTTGTCCCACATTCGCCGTGTACTTGCAAAGGCATCCCTCGTTGAAGCTCGCATTGCTGGTACGTTCGCCAACTATTCCGGATATAGTGGTGATATCGCATAATGAAAGACAATGCTGTCCAGGCTGGAGACGTAACGTGCTAGACAGTTAATCAATAGTTCCTCTCCTGTTATGTTCGCGTCGAGTTTTCGAGTCTGCATCGCTGCGCTTCTCGATTCGCTCGCTGCTCGCCGTATCGCGATCTCCGTTTGCAATTTATTCGGGCACCCAGCGATTAAAGTGAAATTGGAACCGTCGGGTTCGTGACGTGAGGCGAAGTACTAATTAATTTGATGCTAATGGGAGAGCAAATATTTCTCTGGCAATAATAATTATTTTGTTTAAACGTGGTATAGTAGACAGAATACACTTTGGTGATTTTACTAGTTTTTCTTCGTGCTGAGTTGCTCATGTGAAAGTTGCTTGATTTCAGAGGTTTTAATATAACTTTATCTTATATCTTTTTTTCTGCTAAAGAAATCGTATACGTTTATGATGCCCGAATGCAGCTTTCACTCTTCTCGTTGAATTCCTTTGAAACATATTTTAAAAATCAATTCATATTTAAGCGGCACCTAGTCTGCGGCAACGCGAAGTGACGTTTAGTTTCAATTGAGTTTTATATTTTTAACCCTTTAAACTGAAAATCGCCAAACAAGGGCAAATGCTCAAACCGGAAATTCGAAAATTATGAAACTTTGGGAATATGTACAGAATACATAGGTATGTATTACGCAATTTTTTTGCTGCCCAAATTCATTCAAGGGTGGTGAAATTGGCCCCCGAAAATCCGGCTAATTTTCGAGTTTGTGTTATAACTCGTGAACAGTAAAATAATTTTTTACCAAATGACAATCCTAATTAACAGAAGTAACTTTTGTTTGAAATTTTTTCTATCTCTTACAGTTCGCTAATTATAATACACAATTGGAAACTAGCCGAATTTTCAGGGGTTAATTTCACCCCCTTAAGGGATGATGATGAATTTTGTCAGCAAAAAAAATTGCGTAATATATATCCCTAGTTTCATAATTTTTTGAACTTTCGGTTTGGAGATCTTCCCTTATAAGCAAACATTATTCTTACACAGTTTACGTTCAGGAAATTCGTTTCGTAGCATTTACTTGATAAATTTGGTTGATTATTGAGACCTGCTAAGCTTTCAATATACATACCTCACTCATTAGGGAACTTTAAACGCATTCGAAGTTCTCAGGATTATAAACAGCGTGTTCTCGATTACTTTATCAAAGTTGTGCTAATAAGACGCGAACGTAAATTTATCTCTGAAATATATTTCCCCGTCATTTGTCTCGATTTAATCGAGCCCAGCGACGCTGCGAAATCGCGAAAGCTTATTCTAATTACACAGCTGCTTTGAAATTTCCTTAAACTTCCGCGAGAGCTCGAAACTGTTTCGAGGATTCACTTTCTCGTCGCTAATTATTCGGGAACGAGCGCCGAACAAGACTCGCGGTTGGTGCTGCCATCTGCGGCAGCATTTTCTGCTTTATCGACTATGCAAATCTTTGTGGATCTGGAGGATCTATAGATCTACTCGGATTATCTCAAAATTGCACGGCGGCTTCTTTAATTTTCAAGTTTTTTTACAATCTTTTTGTAAATTTTTCAAATTTTGCTGTTTCTCCGTCTGAACAAAAATAACGTTAGGTTTTTTTTTAAAATTACTTTTAATTCTCGATTTAAAAATAAATCTTCTTGATTACGAATTATTTAAGTTATCGAATTGTTAAAATCGTTGAAGTTAGGAAACCTTTCCCTCCTGAACCCTCGGAGGGCGGAAATGTTTATTCATGACCCATGATCTTTTCTTTGCAGGTATCCTTAAGCAAGCTGTTATATTGTCTACTGATATTTTCAGAAAGTTGAAAGCTCCGCACAGTACAAAATGAGAAATATTACAAATACACACTCTTGAAACTATCACTAGAGGCAGAATCATCTGATATCAGAGGAAGACTTTCAAAGATTCTTATTATCTTTTGCAATTCTTCGCTCTTTTTCTGCTAAAACTTTTCGCTAAACAATCTTCCTCTCGTAACATAACACACTGTGTTCTATCAGTCCAACTCTGAAAAATTCCGATCTTCCTCAGACTTATAAAGCATCCGTCTCCACAGAATCGAACGTCCAATCGAGTTTCCAAAAATTCAGAAACTTTGGCTATAATTCACCACTGTGCGGTGCCAGACTCACAGAAACTCGTTATCTGCTGACGGTCCAGCAGCGATAAGACGTTCTAAAGCTGCTCAATGAGAACGTGTGAGTGACTGGATTCGAAGAATGATTTCTAAAAATAACAGTAAAACAACGCGGAATATTTTTGAGTGTTAAAAGGCAGAGGAACATGTCGAACCGCAGAATACACTTTGTGTTACGCAATGCGTTGTCCACTGTGCCGTGCACTTATATACAGGGTGTTTCCGAAATCGCGGTGCAACTAGAAAAAAGTAATTCTTTCAGACGGGGCTTTGTTTTTAAGAAAATCGATTTTGAAACACGTCCGAAACACGCGCGGCTGAGTAAAAATCAGCAGAACTGGTCAGTAAATAAGCTAAAACTGTAAAATGAATCCTCGTTTGAAAATAGTTCGAAATTATGGAATAGAAAATCGATTTTCAAATCCGTGAAGTGTGTGTGCACTGGATTAAGAATTGTTTCCACTTTCAAATCGATTTTCTCAAAAATAAAACCGCGTTCGAAGAAAAGTTATTGGTCCATACTTAGTACTCTGCTCAATTATTTATTAGCCAAATTAGATTTTCCAGAAAATAGAGCCTCGCTTATAGGAAAAATTTAATTCTTTTTTTCGCCTTATTTTTATGTGAGGTCGCTTCTTTTTCGTTTGTACTAGGATTTCAGAAACACCATGTATAGGATAGACTACCTTCCTGTTCTTGTCTGCTTCAATCTTTTTCTAGCTTTATCTCGGTTTCTCGGTTGACAGCGCGCCATTACGCGGCACCGTTGCGTTAATTGCTGTCGTTTGTCTGTTGTTTCATCGGGATTAATTCCGTTTAACAGGCCCCGCTGTCGCGTCGTTTTCGCATTTTTTTCTTCGCGTCGCACGGCCCACCGATAATAATCGGTGGAAATTTAATTACGCGCGCGTACGATGTTGACTCTATCATATCCACGAAACGATAAAAAAAGAAGAACTGCTGTGTGGATACGCGACATGCAGCAAAATTCAATATGTATAATCCACGGTCGTCGATTTAATTCGTTTTGCAGTGGAGGAACGTGCTTCGATACTTCCGTTCGAATATAAAAAATATGTAGTAACTTTCGTATAATTCTTCGTAATTTTGGTAGCAAACTTTTCAATATGTTGCTTGGAATTGTTGACCATTGTTTTGTGAAGATTCTTTTTTTTTCTAAATTACTATTATGGGACCACGATTTTTAAGCCACTTCTGTGTCATCGAAGACTCATTAAACGACAGTAAAAAAACAATACAAGTCCAAAACCCTTCGTCAGACACTGATTAATTATCCACGATTCAGTAGATATATGAAGTATTTCACAATAATATATCTGGTAATAAAAGAAATATTAATTCACACAAAAAGCCCTTCTTGGGTCATGGATGACCCCCATAGTATCTTACTCCGTCTGCAATTCTTATTGCAATCGAAATTGGGAATTGTGTTCTACTTCTACACTTCTTTCTTCCAAAAAGAAAGTTGTTCCAACGTTTAGTCAATAATTCTTGAAATTACCATTGAATATTGTATTCGAATTATGCCACTTTCTGTCTTCCAAAGCATATCAAAGTACCCCTCGAGTTTCCTTCACTCTACTGTGGCAAATCATGTCGAGCAGCGCATTTGCCAACTTCCTCGTGTTGGATCCTCGCCTCACAGTCAGCGTTATTAATTTCTATTTTTATGATGGTACGAGTCACACCGTTGTTCGACGGTTGCACTCGCAATAAATCTTTACTTCGCCGACTAACAGAGATCTTCAGTTGGATGGAACGACGAGGGATGGGGAATATTATTGTGGATTTACGGGTTTGCTCGACGTAATTCGTCCGCTCGATATCTCTTACGATTAGATTTAGCTTCCAGTGACGGATCGCGCGGAAATCCAATTCAACCTCCATTTCAGGGTTGTCTGACGAACTGGGCGATCCACAATAATGATCAGCTAGCGCGAGCCATATTCATATCACCGACAGAAAAGTGGAATCGCCATTATAATGAATCAACAATCCCATTCTCTGATATCCTTTGATCGCTGCTACGAATTTTCAAACAACAATTACCCGCAGCACATCGCATCCCGTTTATTTTATCCCCGTTTAATTAAAAGTGTTGCCCCTTCATCCTCTGCTTTTGTACTCGATTTGATTCTTTAATGTTCGTGGGATATTATTGCCTAAAAGTGTCGAAACTATTCGTACACTTGGTGATTGATAACGGAAATATTATCGACCACTTTTTCGTATCGGAATTCTCCTCTTCTAATTGATGTTAAAGTTTACTGCTTTCATGAGCCTGCGTCAATTTTTCTTCTTTATGACACGAGTGCTGTGTGATTGATGAGTATTCCAATGGTATTGTGTAGCTGGAAAGTGACAGGTAATTAGGCAAATTTAATCACGCTATTGGTGTACGATAAATGATAGAATGATGAAGCCTTATATACGCCACTGTCATCGGTATCACTAATGCGATCATTTATTTATATGGTGCCTGCTGCAACAGTCCGAATAATTTCCAAATCATTTACAAATTTAAGTAGACGCTGAAATATTTAAAATCAATCAAGAGATAATCAAATTTGCATAATAAAACATACATTATTGTACCAAAAGCCGCCAGCACCTATTTGAATATAAATTTTATATCAACCTAGCCATTACTTCCATTTAAATAACTTACTAATACAAGCAATTTGCATAAATCAAGCTTCATTAAAATCCAATAGCAAAAGGCCATATCGCTTACATTTTTATCGAATTCGTCTCAATATCCCTCGCAAATATTCAGATAGGCATCTACAATTTCCTCAATATCCCTTTGCAAAATAGAATTTCAGGGACTTGCATCGATGCAACTTATTCAGGCTCCAAGACTCCAACTTGGAGCATACACAAGTTTCTTCGCGAAGTCATCACGAGTAGTTCACAGAACCAGCAGCGGCGCATTGAGAAGACTGTGTACGTGCATTTAAAAAATAAATTTCTAAAAACAACCCGCACAAGCGGGTAAGGGTAGCGATCGATTCGTGACGTCAGGAACGTTTTCCCAGCTCGGCTCGCTTCAGATTTCCTCTCGTGATTCCGACGGACGTTTTCCATCGTCACGGGACGTGTTCGAAATCGCGGCATCACGTGATAGTTCAGAGATCGGTAAAAGGATTTTCCTCTCTGCCTCGTCGAAGGAAGAAAAATATTGGGACGACAGTAGTCGATGGCACCGCGGGCTCGTGCACCGCTCCCAGGCGTTTCTGTGACCTGTACTAACAATTGCACCTATGACCTTTGCCCTTCCTTTCTCTCTCATCTTTCATTCTATCGCGTTTCTTGTCCTCGTCTCGTTGCCTTTCCTCTGCCCTTCGTCTCGTGCAAACTGTTTCACGCGTGAGCATTGTGGGTGGAATAAAATATGAGGCGGAGTAGTAGAGCACTTATATCGGCAGAAAGTTTAGAAATGGTTTATGATTAGGGAATACAATCCTGGGACACCGCGATCCCGGCTGTTTTTCGAATTCCAAATATTCGATATATTTGATGTATAACTAATCCCGAGAATTTCGGAATTTTTTAAAAATGTGAATTACTTTATGACACCTGAAAAATATAGAAATAAACATAGTCATTTCATAATAATAAGGACAATAATAGTAATGATTTATTTACATAATAATATTAAGTCGTATATAACTAACTAAACTATATATTTTTTTTTTTTACAATGATATTCTCACATTCCGCTATTTCGAAATCGCGCGAGTTGCAAATCGCAACTTGTCTGAACACGGAAAGTCGAAACATTGTAGATATGTACTTTAGTTTAGGTGCTTTACTGTTTCTTCGTTCGCATTTCCAAAAATTTTCATAATGGTTTATTGATATTATCTACTTATTGAGACTTTACTATTCTTCATGGTTCTACTGTTTTTATTTTTAAAAATAATTTTAGCATATTTTTCAGGCTAATGATAGAAAATAAGTTTGTTTAGTTTTAAATAAAGATTGAGAATGTGAACACATAATAAATCACTTTAAGTACTGAAATTTACGATATATTGATAATTTATATCTGATTCAGAAATTATGGGTGTATTGTAATGTATTACGCTGTGTCGCGAATTTTTGTAAAGATTTGTCTGTATTTCAAAAAAAGCTAGTAAGTATCGTCTTTGAATTATGAGTCGGTTAGAAGATACGTCCATTTGAATCATGACTACTACGTTTTTAAACACGTATTGGTTGAGTAGGAATTAGTTTGTCAGAATTTGTATAAGAATTATTCGTCGCGACTTCTTAATTATTCCAATCCAACGAAAATGCTTTTAAATTCTATTGGCTCCCATGAGAATCATCAAACCACACAATTTTATTTACCATTCCATTAAAAGATACTTTAACATTTTTCTAGAGTGTTCGACAATAATGCCTTCTATTTTCACAGAAATTTCGACTGCTAAAAAGATCGAAGCAAACAAACATTGTACAATAATACCCTCATACCTTCATCACTAATAATTAATCTGATAACAAAAATTCTCTAAACTTCTATGTCATTCACGTTGCACACGTTTCCTTCTTCTTTCATCCACCTAGCATTAATATAACTGTACTAAGGTACGAAATAATGTTCATACGAACATATATCGTACGTTCGCAAATTATGGCGAATTAAAGGAATGGCGGTAACAATCACGATTTCTGTTTTCCTCACTGGTTGTACGTTATCCTAGGTTATTATGTGGAGTATCTCGCGTACTCGAGCTTCAAATGAAAACGAATCATTCCTCTGAATCCCCATCTGCGAATAATAACGACGCGCGAACGTTGTTGAACGGGCATCGCAATGAGCAGGAACGAAAAGCACGGAGGGCTTTCGCTAATCTTCCTACGCGATTTACATTTCGCGCTTTTCGGGACTCTGCTGGGGGAGCGTCTGTGAAAGAGCCAGCCCCGCGGTTCTTTAACATTGAATGGAACGATTTCTGTTCTCTTTAGAGTGCTTTTACCTCGTCTTGATCTGTGAATCGGCTGCGATGCACGCCGCGCGCATTTACTCTCGCGAGCTGAAAGACCAAATTGTTCTATTGTGCCAGGGATTTATTATATTATGCGGGGTACTTCGATGTACATGGCGCGGAGCGAATTTTTAATTTACTTAAAAAATACGGTGGAATAACGATAAATATGCGGGGAAGTTTAATAGATAGCTTGTATAGGGTAAATCCGGGAGACGTGGCCGAGCTGGAGAGTTGGTCAAAACAGTTGATTTCTAAAGAATTAATTGTTCCGAGCCTTAACACACTTTTACATATACACAGATGTAGAGTCTGAATATAGCTACTCGACCAACTCTCCAGCCCGACCGTGTCTCCCAGATTTACCCTAGCGTAGTTTTCATTTTGGACTATATAATACTGAAAAGTAGATAATTGAAATGGAATGTGTATAAATATTCACGAGGCTCATCTTCGTATCCCCATAATTAAGAGAGCAAAAAATTCTGATTACCTCTTACAAAATTATAAATAGAAATGTATTAGTCTCTTTGAAAAAAGTCAAGTGGACTTTATTTATTGAAAGAACGTCGAAGATGATCCCTCATATAAAGTGGAATTTTGGTTGAATAATTTTACTCTGCCTACCACAATTATTTAGGTATTAATGTGAGGAAATTCCTAGATCACTTTATTTCAATTTTACTTAAAAAATATTCAAAAAAGGTGCACTGTTTATACACAGTTATCATGTATAAGGCAATCATTTGTTCTCTAAAATTGATGTAAACATGGTTTTGGATGTTTCGTAGCAACCTGAGCCTAATACCAGAAAATCGATTGTTATCCTAGTTTCCCTCTATCCCCATTTTCCATTTTCTGGTTGTCCACGGTATTTACACACACCTCCGTTCATGGTCTATGTAACAAACTGGCTATTGTAAATTACCTCGCCGCGGAATTCGGTTATAGTTCCGAAACTGTCGGTCGACCGTGGAGAATTCGTGCACGAATAAATCCCTGTAAATTGCTCTCCCCCTCCACACGATGAAGATCCGCTTATAATTATTCCTCATTATTATCGTGACGTCAAAAGCACTTTGTTTCTGAAGTGTTTAGAACAGGCTGTTGATTTAATTTTTACGTCCCGCCTGTAGAAGTTCCTCGGATGCAGATGAAAGGAGTTTTTATAAATCTTGCACATGTGGAGGTATATTGGCGGTGACAATACGATAGATTTTTAATTAATATCTGTTCCGAATGACGATATTCTCTCTTCAAGAATGGAAGGTTTAGAAAATTCCAGATGACTCGTATTTTGGGGGACGGATATTTGTTGGTTTTGTATAAGGTGAATGGCTAAAAAAAACTGTCATCTGAATTAACATTATCTGTGTGGAATTGAAGGAGGAAGCTTCTGAGGTAACAGCTTGAAATTGTTTCAGGTATTCGTCGAATATCTAAATTGTTATCTTTTTGTGGGGAGGTTCCTTAAATTTTGTAAATACCTATGCAGTTTTGTAGTAGGGACGTGCTTATTGTCACCACTGAAAAACTATATTCAGTGACATATTACAGGGTAGCGTACAAAACTATTTGAACCGTGTTCATAAAATCACATAAAAAGTTGGAGAATACATAAAATATAAAAAAAATGAAATTCTTTTATGTGTAAAAATTCTTTGAACAGAGTACGTTTTATTGAACAGATTTTTAATTAGAATCGTGGATCACAAATTCAATTTCCTCGTTCTATTTATAATTTCTCATAACACGTATATCGTCGATCATTGAATTCCTTTTAGATTCATATCACGGTCTTGCAAACAACGATATCTCTTAATTAACTCTTCCGATGCAAGCTTTATCAGTCTACCATGAGTCACGAGATGTCTCCGCGTATCAGAAAAAGACGATTGACACATTTATTTGTTACGCGAGCAATAACACGATATACGTATTAAGTCGAGCACATCCTCTGGACACTTAATACGTTGCACCGCATCAGCAGTTGATTCATATTGAAACTGTTGCAACTTAAGTCATCCGTTCTTTGTCGATGAAACCCACTGACTCACTCAGCGCACAATGTTATCCATCCGTCGAAGAAAACACGGAATTTTCGAGAATTCTTCGATTTGCTTATTTAGTTTCTGGCATCTGGCATTGACCGACAACGCAGTAAATAAAAAGGAATGGGCCAGCGCACCAATTACGCAGAAGCGAATGGTAAACGCGGCGATTAATTAAGCTTGTTTATCAGCCAATTGCGGGCTAATGAAAAATTCAAAGTGGGGAATAACAAAGCGTAGCGTGGAACGATTTTTTTATTTAAACTACAAATTTTAACCAACTTGATTGCATGGTTTTATATGTTGTATACCAACGTCATTTAAATCTATTTCTGTGTATAAGTATTAGTCAGCGCGTTAGTTTTCTAGATAGCAATAGTAAGCATCCTAAACAAAGTATTAGTCAACGCTTTAGTCTTCCAGATAGCAATAGTAAGCATCCTAAATTCTTTCTTCTATGCCCTTATCCGTTCCTTATTACTCATCCTTGAACCTTGATCTCTATGCCTCATCCCTTAACGACCGTTAAACTCAGGACAACCCCCACTTTCCAGCTTACCGAAAACCGTACATATATATATTACACACAATTCTTCTAGCACTTGAGTACTTCAGTCCGAATAGTCTGGACACGAGAATCTAGTTCTGAATATATATTCTAGAAAGTATCTGTAATCGTCTTAGTTTCCGTTATTTGTATAAAGTTATTTAATAAAATAAAAGTAAAACTGAAAATACGGAATACAACATATAGAGCATATGAAACCATTAAATTGTCATTCTAATAACTTTTTATATCTACTATACTTTTCAAGATGTACAAGAAAATAGGAAAGCACATTAGTATTTAAGGGATCCTTCCACCCAGAAGAACCAAAAAGTAGCAGCAAAAAAATTATCTAATACTTTCGTCGAGGTCCCCTAAAAACCTGCAAAGTTTCCAAAAGAAGTCGGAATTTGTGTTAAAATGATGAAAACACAGATGGTGTGAGGTCAAATTAAAAATCTTGACGTATTTCGTAAAAGCATTTTGCAGTGCTCGAAACTTGTTTTAAAAAAGGAAAGTCGCGTTCCTGACTGAGTTCCTTTTTCTTCATAGTTGCTCTCGTAATGAAGTTTCTAGAAACGAACGCGAAAACTTCTTAAACGACCTGCTGATACCTACACGCCGCACTCGCAAATGAGTGGCTTCTCGATCATTGATCGAAACCTTGCACTCTGCTCTCGCCTCTTAAGGATCTTTTCTTGGCTTTCCGTTGTCGCGGTTCTCTCGATCGCCAGCGTCGACATGCTACGCTAATAAGGCGAGAAACCCGAGACAAATTTAAGTAGATTGTTGTGCAGGATGCGGGCGTTAATTGCGTAACGGGTGTGCTCGCTTCATCCTTCGATACGAGCCGTCCGCGACGACAGATGCATTTTTCAAGAAGCTTATCGACGCTGATGAATCGTCGTCGGGCGCCTCGCTGTAGCGTCACCGTCTGGCTCGAATCCCTTTGGAATTATTCAAATGAAGCATATGTATCGCAGAACATGTTAGAAGTTTAATGGAAGTCCTTCGGCAATTTAATTGAATCCTCTACCAAACATGATTTCGCATATTTTATAGTTTCTTGTTCTACTTTATTTATCGTCGTTAGTGCTTTCATGGTTGCGTTGTGGTAGCAGGTGCTTCAAGGGAATTATTACTTTTGCCAGAAAGTGGAGGATTGTCTTCTGATATAAAAGGAGGAAAATGGTTACTTCTTATCTTGTTGGTCTCTTGTTTCTGAGTGCAGCTTTGACACTTCAGTTTTAGTTCCCTTGAACCAAGATTCTACAGGTCTCATAAGGATAGTGTTACGTCTCTTCCCCCCCGCCCCCCGTTTTTTTTTTATAACTGAAATGCAATGTCCTCCGATCACCTAAAAATGTACTCCGTTTCCGTTTTATCCACAATTCAAGCGATCCACTCGCCTCGGCTTCACCTGACAAAATTCTATCACTATTTACCAGATCCAAAAAATGAAAAAGGAGGACAGTCTAATCTGAAATCGTTTGAAAAGGAAGAAGTTGTAAAAGAAAACCAAATTTTATATATTAAGTTTTGCTGTGTAAGAAAACATTAGAATAATCTTGTAGCTACTACATATTCAGGCTCTAAATATATTTGGGTTAAGTATTAAATACTGGCTCAGTACAATTTCAAATATATGACTTGTATGTATTTTTATAATTATAAAACCTTCTTAACCTTCTTAAAAAATGAAGAACTTTTGTCAAAAATAGACAGCTCTGAAAAGTATGCCTCAATAAGCATACTTTATATCTACTACCTATTATTTAGAGCTTGAATATGTATAGTAGCTACAAGATTATTCTAGTGTTTATTTACATAATAAAATTTGATATCTAAAATTTCGTTTTATTCTACAACGTCCTCCCGTTCAAACGATTTCAGACTAGATTGTCCTTCTTTTCTTTTTTTTTTATTTAATAACCCTACATATGAATCATAAATTAGAATTGTAAACTTTCTTTCCACACTTTTCCTTTTCAAAGAAAACATTATTACCACGATCATTAAGAGAGGAAACCCAGCTTTAATAATTCCTAATTTTTCCAAAATCCACCATGCTTAACTTTGAACAAAGTAACTTTATAATGCCCCATACACTAATCATGCCTCACCCTAAGATTCAATTATTAAGACGTACTGACACAAAGAAATCTCCCACAAAGGGCCCAAGAAGAAGAAACTCAATTTCTCCTTTTGTCGAGAAGAAAAAACTAAATGGAGATTACTCCATTAAGAAGTCCACTTGGCCTTAATTACTAGCATATGGGGATTCGCGTTGACGAAAAACGGCACCGTTCATTCTCGAGCCGTGAATGGCGAGGTCTCGTGCTGCAGGAGGATGTTGAACGCGCGTTTACGGGACAGGCCAAGTGTGCAACGCCACATCCGTCATGCGTAAGCATTTACGGGTAAGAATTCACTACGAGGATCTTTCCCGTGGCAGGAAGCTCGTATAAAATCGACTGCATGAGTCGGCCGACCGCAAGACTCGGTGAGCCTTTCCCCGGAATTCGATTTTATCTGTCGATGCGCTCGAATCCCTCGCCCTGAAATACAACTCCATTCACGGTGGCCTCGTGTCATGTAGACGGTTGCAGATCGTTTACTCACCGTGCCGATAAGGCTGGCACATTCACGCTGCCAAATATAAAGCCGGCTCCACATTTGTTACCGCAGCGCGATCTGTTACCGCGTTACTTTATTTAGTGGTAACGAGGTTCGGTGCAGCACCCATTCCTGAATCTGTTTACTGTTACCCGCACCCACTTGTCTGTAGGCTGTAAAAGTGGAAACATGGATTTGAGTTTTTAATTAACTTAAGAAGTTATATCTAGTCGGGAGGCCAAAAAGAGGCGAATTTTTGTGAATTTTTTTTGAAAAGCGCAAGCATATATTTTTACAGAATTTTTCGCTCTTAAAAAAGCAACATTTAAAGAACCTTTGGTAATTTTTTTGTATAAAAATATTTGCGTTTATAATAAAATTACAACCGACATCCGAGAAGCCTTTTTAAAAAATTGTTTTGGGGTGGACACTGCCATTCGGAACCAGATGATCTAAAATCAGAAAACAAAAAAGATTTTGTTAGTATATTAATGTATCCTCTGATTCACGAAAGGAATTTCCGAAATATTAATTTAAACCAAAATGACGGCTATTTAAAATTGAAGTTCTGATTTTTAAATCGACGCATTATAGATTTTTCTTCTTAAAATTCTCAGAATAAGCTTCTTTAGCAGATTTGAAGCTCATTAAGCTCTGCAATGTGGACTGCAAAAAAACTATGCAATTTCTCGACATCTCGACTGATATTTAGCTGTCGATTTAATAAGGTCGACATCAGATATTTTACTAAACCAGGTATCTTGAAAATTATTAAGTGCAAACTGTACATTGAGGCATTCAAATAACAGTAACGCAACAAATAACTAGCAAATATCATATAATTTATCCATTAGGCTCCAAAAGTTGAAAAAAAAAAAAATAAAACTGCACTAAAAAGTAAAAAATCATTTTTTCCCTTATTTAATCTGACTTTAAATTTTTTATGTCGGCGCCTCATCATTTGCACTGTATAAATCTGGCGCAGACTCAAACAAATTGAGAGTCGTAGATTAATTAAGAGAAAAAATTATTTTTTACTTTTTAGTGCAGTTTTATTTTATTTTTTTGAAGGCGGCTTTTAATTTTTTTAAAATTTCTTATTTGATGGTTTTTTATATACATATTAACACAACATGCCGAGGAGATACATATGCGCGTGCGTAATAAAATAATAATAATCAGGCAATGTTTCAATAACTTGACAATAGTCTTTATTAACCAGAACTTGCAAAATATTAGGTTAATATTGATGCAGTGCGGGATAAAAAAAGATCATCAAAATCGGTCCATATGCTGAGGAGTTATGCGGTGACGAACATAAAAAAAACGGGTCGAACCTATAACCTCCTCCTTTCTGAAGTCTGTTAAAAATCGGAATCGCCCATCGCCCCAGGAATGACAAAGTAAAGAAGGAGACTCTGCCAGTGTGTATTCTACGGTTCAGGAACGAAACTATTTGCTCCTCGTACTCGCGTTAACGCGCACCATTTGAAAAGTGACGAACAGCATTTTTTCTCAGCGGCAGGCAAGCAAATCGTCGAAAGTAAAAGGATCGCGGAGAACACCGGATCTCTGTTCGCTGTCACGCATCGATTATGCGTGCCGCACTCGGTTGATTTAACGTGCCTCGGTTGCACAAAGGGACCTGCTCCCTCTAAACGTAAATACGGTTTATAGTTCCTTATGGTTAATGGCCTCTGCGAGAGTGACAAGACTTCTCAGGCTTTGCACGCGAGGACACGTGCGAGAGAGCGGCTTCTGGCGGAATGGAAAGAGGGGAAAAGAAAGTTAAAGAGTCGGTGGGCACGGTCTTAAAATAAATTCGCCGCCCAGACAAAAATGTCGTAGGTCTATACGGGTCCCACCGCGACGGTATTCCACATATCTTTTCCACGTCTTTTTTTAAATCGCCAATACGTAACATTTCCCGCGACGATCGCGCGCCACGCCGCTCGCGCCACGTACGTGTCCATGAATTCTCTGTTATCGCTACGCCTTCGGCCACTGCGATTTTCATACGCAGAATTATGAATGAAGTCGCAGTCAACGGAGAGAGAGAGAGAGAAGAAACAATCGCGTTTCAGAACGGAACAAACATTTTTTCGGTGTGGCGATAACGTTTACACTTGTCGTGTAGATACGCGCGCGCTTCCGCGGTGCCTGTCTGTTCTCCGTTAATTACATATTCATCCAGATGTTATCGGTTCGAAGAACTAACCATTGTCAAGTGAGGAGATAGCCAGTTGTATTTCCACAGATTTGCTAATAATGAAGAAAAAAGTTTACACAAGGTTACAGAGTGAAGTCTTATTTAATCCTCTAAAGTTGGAGATTTTTTAAAAGAAGGTATTAACATTCTGATTATAAGAAATTGTTCTTAGACGTGCTAGCCATTCTTCCACTATCGAAGTTCTCTCATTCATTCTCGATGAAATGAACGTTGTACTTGTATACCTACTCATACATAGGTACAAGTTGTAAGTACTCATTGTGTCATCTTCTTTGGAGTGGTTGATTACTAATCGCAGACATCCTTTATATCACCGTGAAAATTCCATTGTACTCACTTTTTCCCTATTTTCAAACGTACCAGAAACATCACACGGAGTTCCATTTCCCTTAGGGTAAATCCGGGAGACGCAGTCGGGCTGGAGAGTTGGTCGAATGGCTATATTCAGACTCTACATCTGTGTATATGTAAATGTGTGTTAAGGTTTAGAACAATTAATTCTCTAAGAATCAACTGTTTCGACCAACTCTCCAGCTCGACTGCGTCTCCCGGATTTACCCTACCTCACTTCTCCTTCAACTTCAAAGCGAAATCTACTATTTAAATTAAAAAACAATTAAATTTAAATATTCATTAAATTGACAGCGTGTATTGGCAATTTCTGTCGTAACGATAGAACTAATTATCGTTAATTAACGATTCAGATCAACGTCACCTCTGACCCGGTTTACTTCCGCTGGATCAGAGCGCTCCGAGGGTGTCCTATTTCCTCTTCTTTTTGAAGCCACGTTCCAAGACGATTAACTTCCGGCGCACGGCTAGACCATTCGGATTCAAGGCCCCGGCACGTCCCCCGCATCCTTTCTCCATTCGTCGTGGCTGCTCGCGGGAGCACGCAGACATCCGCGAGCAGCAGCTCTTTCGAACCGTGCCGCGACTCGCGCCATTTATACACTCGGCGCGCTCTTTGAACTCACGCTGTTCGCGGAAAGTCGGCCCGTTGTGTTTCGCTCGCTGGAATCCAATTAAAATGGCAAGGGGACTGCGGCGCGGACTGTTGAATAACGCGATACGATCGAGTTACGTGTACGCGCGCGTTCATTGAGACACTTTCCCGTATTTGCCGCGAGGTTCCCCCGTTACGTGGCTTCTGGCGATCGCGAAACAGAGATTCAGACTGTTCGACTGGGAATTATTAGTCCGGTTGTAAGTTCTAGCTTATCAGCATTCGCGTGTCCATTTCTGTCGATACAGTTTACCCCCGAGACTTGAGGATTGTTTCATGGGTAGATTGTTGCTAGGGACAGGTCGTCAAGACGAGAACTAGCGATCCCGGGGTACCTGAGCTAGCTTAGGTGCGCTAAGACCGGGGAGAAGACTCGACTGGATGCGTTCTGTGAATGTGACAGACTCACTTAAGCTTAATGGGGAGCGAGGGTGTCTGAAATAGGGGTTACGACAGGGGATTTCTTTGTCTGCCTCGTAGGGCTGTGAAAGGGTTGTGAAATTTTCTTCGTCTTCCAAGATAGGCCAAGTCCGCGGTAACAGAAAATGGTTATATTTTTTTTAAAAAAAAAAACTGGGATATAGGTATTTGGGTCTGTTGAAAAATGTAGTGGTAGTAGCCTGCTCTCCTGTTATCAAAACTGCATGCATTCGAATGATATGCGAACTTACTTCAGATCCACGTCACATATCCGAAATTATTTGAAGTTGGGTAAACTTGCCTAAATCGTACCCCTTAAGAAGAAATGCTTATTACATGAAAAATTACGGGGAAAATGAAACAAAATTAGTGGTAATCAACTCTTTTACAAGTTTACCCTATTCTTTAAACTTCGAGAATGTAGTAGACATTGAATCGTTATTCGCACTTAGTAATTTTCAAGATGATATCTTGGAGAATTTGAAATGGATCTTCTATAAACTTTCCACATATCAAAATTACGAAATTATCACGTTCACTTGACATAACACATTTCTGAACTAATACCGTCTAAGTAAATACCTGAATGACGGAACGTTAGTTTGAGTATACCATCGGACCAGCATCATTGTAATTAACCAACGATATTTAGCGGTTGTTGAGAGAACGAAAAACGATTTCTCTGTCATGTGTAATGCGCGTATCGATCCCAGTTTCGAAATCTGCACAAGAAAGTTCCTCCGCGAACTGGCGAAGAGGTATTCTGTTTTCTACGAGTGTTATCTGAATGCTTGGAATTCCGAGGGGAATAGTTATGTCAGCGATGAGAAGATTAATTAAGGGAATGACCTAAGTCGTTAACGCGTTCAGCGCGGAACCGTACACCGCAAGATTTCCGGATATTTCTCAACTTAGCCACCGGAAGCACCGGAACTAGCGGTTCGGAAGTCGCACGCTTTCATACAGCGATTCGCGAGTCCTGTTCTTCCTCATCAATGAGTCATACGTCATACCTCATCAAAACCGTACAATTGGCATCGTACTTAATATACAAAGAAGCGAAAAGAAGGAATCTGAGTGGTGCAAAGGACATGATCTTTCTTTGAAAAATTTAAAATAAAATTCACATTACTCCGCCTCTCCATCTGAGCAAGCACAAAATCTCAGCTGACCGTTCCTCGAGCCTTTAATTATCTCTTTTACGAGCGACAAGAAACTGCTTACGCTTCGTCGTCGTAACAAGCCCTTTCACTTGGAGCAGCGTGTCGACTTAATTCTCAGTCGAAACGTTCGCACAAGGTTCGTGAAATTAAAAAGAGCTTTTCACCCGAGACTTCTATAAATCATTTTCCCCATCTTTTAAATCCACAGTAGCCATTAACACCACACTGGTATCGAATAAAAACCGAACATTAAGAACCCCCTGTTGCCTGTCTTCGTTATTCAAATCAAATTATTGCATTTGTTTTCATGATTCCCAAAACTCCCCGATGAAAAGGCTTGACCACTGTCAAAACCACCGTTTAACAATCCATTACAGTCGGGAGAGCCTTAAAGCGGTATTTTTTTTCGATGCATGCTCGGCGTGAGTGCCCCCTCGAAATTCCAGCGAGCCCCGGGCGCAGCGAGGCGGAAACATCGGATGCAAATATCAGAGTTTCCCCAGGAAAATTAGTCGCACGGTGCCGCGGGGTCAACGATGTGACGCGGAACGCGGGGTTTCGCAACGGCGTTAACAATAAAAATGGCGCGTTTAACATGCCGCCGTGGCAACGGGAACGCCGTTGAAGCGTACGCTCTCGACCCAGATCTTTTTCCTCGGTGCACGACTCTCTCGATGCACCTGCAGCTCGCAGTCGGACAGAACCTGCCCACACTGCAGCGGCGCGTTGACGGGACGGCCAATACTATCGCAACACGCTCCACTGATTACAGGCTACGCTTTGCCTGGCGCACAATACACATTAAGGATTGCTCGTGCATCGCGTCCTATCCCGGGGCACATCGTTCGCTGTGGAACAGAATGGCGAGCGGGTTAAGCTGTGCCCACAATCTTGGAACGACCGAGATTGGACAGTGTTTGGGAGTTGTGTGAATGATATCTCGCAGGATATTGGAATTTCTTCAATTTGACGGGCATGCATCGATTATTATTCATGATCAATCGAGGGTCGATAATATTGCTTAGGCCTTGAACCCTCGGTGCATCAATAGCGCATGAGGGATCTAATGGAAGGAAGTCAACGCTTGGGTGAAACTCTTTTGATTAATCAAATTTAGCTTGAAATATGGGAAGTTATGAATATTATAATTATTATTATTATTATTATTACGTTTGTATTACTTACTAGCAAAATACCCCCGCCCTTCGCTTCGGGTCGAAGAGATTTTGAGCATTCCGTGAAAATACATTTCACCGCTTTTCACCCCCTTAAGGGTTCATTAGAGAAAAATCGTGAAATTGGTTTTTAGGCATTTATCTGGGTAAGTCCTTGCGAAGTAAAAACCAAGTTGATATCCAATCGGGCCTAAGAGATTTTGAGCAATCCGTGAAAATACATTTCGCCCATTTTCATCCCCTTAGGTGTTGGTTAGGGCAAAATCCTGAAATGGATTTTTAAGCATTTGTGTGGGTAATCTTTGTAAGTAAGAATCAAGTTGATATCTAATCGGGCCTAAGAGATATTAGGGAGTCCGAGAAAAATACATTATACTCCTTTTCACATCCTTGGGGATGGAATTTCCAAAAATCCTTTCTTAGTGGGTGCCTACGTCATGAAAACAATGTACCTTCCAAATTTCACGTTTCTAGGTTAAGGGGGGGGGGGGCTGGTTTAGAACGCTGAAAACTGTAAATGTAAATTAGGAAAAACATCGGCGTTTTTACTTCGGGCAAAAATTGTATTCGCTAGGATGCACACAATTTGACAACTCCGGCGGCGCGACGCTACAAATATATACCAATAAAACAATATTAAATGAATTATTATTGAATAAATAGTAAAATCTTCTTGTTGTCTGAATATACATTAAAACACCCTTAAAGTTTTGGAAAGATTCTTTTTATATTTGTTGAGAAAATAATTCTTAAAAAATCACCGTGTTTTTTCAGCATGCTAAACCAGGTTCCGCCCTTAAACGGTTTGAGCTGGGCGTTGATGAGTCAGTCAGTCAGTCACGGCTTCTTCTCTTACATACATAGATAGATTGAATGATGTAATCCATATAGAAGAGTAATAGTAATAATTAGAGTAAATGCGAGGCTGCAATAGATACTGATAATAAGCCTAACTCACTTAAGAATTATTAAAGTTTACTTATTTTTATCAAATCATATGTAGGTAATAATCAAACCTCACGCCTGAAGAAAATGGTTAGTCATCACCACAATCTACCACCTCAAATCTCCAAATAAGAGTTTTCCTTATTATTTACACACGTGCCTCGTGTATTATTCAAACAAATCTCCGCCAATTCGTTCCACGTGAAAAGCCCTCCTCAAAATACGTATCAGCCCCCGGGCCACTCCAGGTTGCACGATTTACCGCAAATGGAACGTCACTGTTCCGACTTTCGAATTCCCTGGAATCGAATTCGACGCCCCGACGACGAACTTTTCCCTTCGCTCCGTGGGGGGGGGAGGAGGGTGTTTGCCAGCCACGAAAGGGATGGTATTTTAAGTCGTTCCCGATCTCATTCCGGTTGACACTTGGCTCCGTGTGTACATACACGAGGAGATAGAAGCGTCTCCCGGCTGCTCGCTCCACGGAGGAGAGAGTGCACGGCGCACACGACACGGAAAAGAAGAGAAAAAGGAAGAAAAATTAACATCCGTGGAGAAGATAGCGGGCTTATCGTCCGTATGCCGGACGAACGGCACCAGTCGCCTTTCGTCTCTTGATCGGCTTAGACGGAATCGTGCCGGGGAACCGGTCAAGTCTCGCCGTTAATTTTCCATCGATCCGTCATTGGGAACGTGCCCGAACTTCGCTCGAAACCGATCCAACGAAGCGAACTTGAAGTTTGCCCGCGGATAAGTGGACCGTGCTCTCGTCGAATGCAAACCGTCAGATAGTCTGCGCCCTTGCAGCTGGATATTCTGTTGATCTTACAATTAGTACCATTGCCAACGAGTTGGTAGTCGGAAAGAATAGAGGTAGAGAAAGAGCTCCAGCAGTTCCTTGGAATTTGGAACAGGCCCTGTTTTTCGAACTCTCTGGGCCTTTTCGGTGGGATCACAGAATGATCCCGTGCCCTGAGCCGCCTTTTAAGGAGCACGTAGTTTCTGAGAATATTAAAAATGGTAGAGGAATATTCTGTGGTGAGGGAATGGGAATTGGATGACAGTCCTTTTCGACTTTTAGACACTGTAACTTCAGTCTCTGGAGCTTTGAGAGACGTTCTTTTCTCTCTATTGGCGTTCATCTCTTATCTCTGTCTATGTTATCTGTTTAATCAGTTGCAGTTATCTAAGCGACAGTTTTATTTATATCTGTGACGGTTTAGGCGCGAGGGCTGAGAGGAGTTGGAATCCGTAGATCGGGCAGTTTTCGAGACTCACGAAGTAAAGTTTTAACACCGTCGCACTATAGCGTTTAGGTGAGGGATTATATGCCAAACGACAACAGGTTGGAATCGATTATGTTTAATGTAATGTAGAGGTTCGTCGATCGTACCGAGGCTGTCTCAAAAATGCTGCTGACTAACTTATATACCTGTAGCATATGGCCTAAGGTTTTAATTAAGGGTCGATGGGTTGGTGGGGAAGGGACAATGGTTGAGACATGTTTTCGAGTGAAAAATGCGCAGATAACTAGCGTAGGCGAAAGTTGTCGGAAGAACACAAGATGGCTTTGGAAGATAGGCTTCGTGTACACTTGTCTAACGAAAGCAATTCTTTCTCGCGCATAAACTCGGAATTAGAATTCAAATAGAAGTGGTCGAGATTGATAATACGGTAGATTATATTTGTTCGTTTAATAGTTACATTGGCACTGTTCATTTTCATTTGTTGAACGTTCCTTTGAACTTGAAGTGGTTTGGATTATACTAAATACAAAAAAGAGTTCATGGATTTGCAGAGTTCACAGTTCGTAGATTTTACTCGAGACTAATTAGTGATGATTGTGTTCGTTTCTAATTATTCTTCAAATATAGATTTCCGTGGACGGTTAAGAACAGACCTCATTGTTAAATCTTTAATGAAGAATCTTTCATTGCATTCCTTTATCGAGTATTCTCAGGTCTATATCGATTCCTCCAAATTTTTGCTGCTATACAGGGTGATTTGTAATTAAATATCGATTCTTGACGGATGTATATTTAGAGAATAGAATAAGAAAGAATATTCAATTCTTTTTTTCTAAATTGTGGTGCGTTGAATTAGCTATTAGACGTTCTATGAGCCACTGTCACAGATGACTACTATCTAAACCGACAAAATTCCGGAGTAACTGATTGTGCACTTATGTTGAAGTGGTAGATATGTACTTAATATAATATACGTCGACAATTTTCTTTGCTTCATTACAACTTGGAAAGCACAGTGTACAAAATATCCTTTCTTACTTTCTGATCTAAAAATCCCCTAAAGTATCGACATAGAATGAAAAATTACCCTGAAGTTTCATTTTCAGTCGAACAACCAAATAACTTACAACAAACTAATTCTTTCTTTAAATTAACTGTCCTAACTAAAATATCCTAATCTTCATTTTCACAATATTTTACCTCACTAAATCCATAAATCGTCACAAATGATTCAAGCAAATATCGTAATTATAGGTCCCAGCGGCACTAAACTTCTCCACTCAATTGTTTCCATCCAACGCTAGGACTCATCAATCACTTCGAAACGATAATAAGTACCCCGAAATTTATTGTGAATTTCTTTCCGCAACCTAGGCAAACAAACCGAGCTTTACAACGCCCAGTCGCATCCCCTAAAACTCAGGCGTCTCCACAATTTTCGTCGAGCCCAGAATTTCCAGGAGCACGTCTACTCAGTTTTCACTAGCCGTTAGTAGCCCGCAGCTTGAAAATTCTCTGCATTGTGCCTCGCAGAGACACAGTGGTGTAAGCACCGTAGGGGGCGAGGCTGGTGGCGCCCTTAAGTATCTCGTAGACAAGTCGAGGGCCCAGGGACGTATTTCGCATACTTTTCCACATTAGTGCTTTCAGTAGCGCTAGCTTCTGAAAAGTGCCTCTTTAAATAAAAATTAAGTAATAGTTTCCAAACTAAACTCTAGGACCCTCGGCCAATACCGATTTCTAGAAAATATCGAGGTGAAACCACGTCAAATCCCGGAATACAAATCCCTCTGACAAATCAAAGTGTAAATATTAGTGTACAGATTCAAAAACGGTAAAAGTTGAAAATATCCCAGAAACCATTGTCAATCTAAGACGAGGAATGCGAAAACCTGACTCAGACCTAGGTCTTAGGTCCAAAGTTGAGATATTTTCTAAAATATTTCGGATTTTTAGCGCCCCGTAGATTCAAAGATTCCCAGGTCTTCGAACCTTTACAACGACATGAATACTTGAAAGCCCCATTGTGTGTTGAAATGTGACCAAATGTAAACAGATTTCAGAGCCACATTTGATAGCTGGCGAAGCCAAGAATATCGCTTTACACTGCACTCGATCAAGTCTCAGGTTAGCCACTACATCTGCGTAAGGCTGTGTGCGCGGCCGCGATAGGAGCGGCCAGTGTCCCGTCTGATTTGCACTCGAGCGAAGCGAAAAGAGAACGGGGGCCCCTCTTTCGCTTTCTGGCTGTGGAACGGCGTCGAGCGACGCGGAATTTCACGGGTGTTGTTTCTTGCGACGAGTTTTTCGGGGCTCGCGTGACGCCGAGGCGGTTGCGCCGAGACGAGGGGCCGCAGGAAGAACCGAAAATAAAGTAGACAGGCGCCGTGAGCGCGCGTATGAATATGCGTGCTCCGCGACGCCCGGCCCTCCTCTCTGTTAGCCCGCGGAGGAGGTCCGACCGTAGGAAATTTTTAGCTCGCACATCCGTGTAGCGACCGTACAAATCCTCGTAATGCAGCCCCCGGAGACAGTTTATGCGACTGCATCCGTCACTAGATTCTTCCACTGGCTACCCTTTCCGCGCTCCTCTGCGCGCCTCTCCCTGTTATTCATCTTAATAATTCTCCGGGCGCCCGGCCACTCAAGATTGCCGTGTAAATATTTCAGGGGAATTTTTCACGAGGGCCACTCCCGGCGCTACTGGCCACTCGTAGCCCTGGAGAAATTTTTTTTCTACCCCCTCGCACTCGCTTTCCCTGATTTCCGAGGGGTTGGTCGCTTCTTCTGGATGGTTTCGGTCAATTACTTGTGCACGGAGTTTTGCCTCGCGAAGAAGTGTCGGTTTGTAGGAAGAATTCCAGGATAGGTGATATAATGATTCTATCCGTTTTTATCGTGATAATGGGCAGAGGAGTTTCAGGATCGTTGGGATTAAAGTTATTGTTTCCGTTGAAGTGAAACCTCTGCGACCCTTCAATAGTTTCTAATAGGAATTTTAAATCGCGATTTTAATAGGCTTTGGCGGCTTAAGCGGACCTTAAATTGTGAACGTATCTCGTAACATGGGATACGGTGATTTGTTATGGATAACCAGTTAGGATTCCTTTAGAGCCGCTTAACATCGTTAGCCAACGCTAATGCATCATCGATTCATTACGCTATGGCAGGTGGAGGATTACATGTGATCTGTTCCTTAATGATTCGTGATGCATAATAATTGTATTCAACGTAGGTACTATATCTCTTACGCTGGAACTCCAACGAGCTACCCACAAGTTCTTCTGCGACTCTTTACAAGGAAACATTCCTCGATATCGTAGAAAGGGAAACTAAGTGAAATTACAATGGATCAAGGCGGCTTTCTTCTTCCGCAACCGTGTATTATGTTCGCAATGGTTTGTTCACAGTCACTCGTACTGAAATTTTAAATATTACACGAATGTCACGTTTGTCCCAGATCCTTGTATAGTCATAGAAGCTTCCTACGCTTAAAATGTCCTCTTATGCGGTGGCTGCACTTTTCAACAAGTGTCCACTTTTATTTCTCCCACTGATCGGTCCAGACCGTGCACAGGCCAACTGACACGGGTTTCTATAGAAATCGTCCCGAAACTCTCAAAGAGAAGTCCGGCCTTTGCAAGTGGATCTCTTTTCGGTCCGAGGCCCGAATTTTTCCCAGCTACCACGACGCCTAGACCCGTATTTTTCCCAGTTACCACGACGCCTAGACCCGTGTCGCTTTCTATACGACACGTGTTTGACCATGTGTTACGACTCTCGAGACTCTTTTAAAAATCACATGCAGCCTGAATTTTGTAATAACATGTTTGAGAACAGGATACATAGGTTGCGACATATTCCCTCCTTTTTCTCTCCATTTCTTTAACTCCAGTGTGAATTCGTATTTGATGCTTGTACTGTGTTGGGTGCACAGATAGGTTGCAGCAGAATATTTCTTTTTAATACCGTGTCCCAAATTCTGTGTCTGTGCCCTCGGTTTTCAAGAAGATTCACACGTCTCCAGAAATTCAGATTTTCCGCATATAAATATAGACACACTCTGTTATTTCGGAAAAGTCATTTTTCTTGGCGAAGCCGCTTACATAAGCGAGAATAATCCGAGTTATAATATTTTACGCTTACCCTTTACACCATTCTTCGTTCTCGAAATACATGCACATTTGTAAGAAAGGAAATAGATGTATCATCGGCTCATAATTCACGGCTTCTCCTTGCTCGTTTTGCTCCTCGACCCTGTTTAAATTTCATCCCAAAATCGTGCTATTTTTCAATTTCGATTCTGAGAATATTAAATTGTTTCTATTCCTCAATCGTGTATGTATATCTTAAAGTTTTAGCAATTACAGTCGGCCATAATTCAATATTTCCACCACTAACTCTTAACCAAATCATAACACTTCAATTTTCAATTTTAATTTCTATAAATGTCGCCACTTTATAATTAAGTATCCCTCGCACATTAAGGGGTCAGTCCACTGTGACTAAAAAAGTTATTTTTAAAGAATTATTTCTCTGTAGATACAACATATAATGCAATAAATCTTTTTGGTATTTATTAAGCTTCTCTTATATTATACAAAAAAATTAAAAGATTTTTTAATTTATTTTAAGACTTTACACACGATTGTCTCTAAACAACAGTTTTTGAACTGGTGCAGGTGATTGCCAAAAAAATATTTGACCAATCAGTCTGAAATTTTTGCGCATTATTCAGCACATCAGTGACTATGACCGGGACCACGGAAACCTTTTTTGATTAACCATTTCATACTTTTTACTAGCTAAAATCATTGAAAAACTATTTCGACACTTAAACTTCAAATCTCCGCTACTTTGTTAATTTTTTATCAGTTAAAATAATCCTGGTTCCAGCGATAACCACACTTTGAATTTTTTGTTTAAAATTCGCCGCTCTCCCGGACTCACCTGCACCAGCACTACATCGCTTTCTCAAGGCGCTCACATTAGTGCGATATGTGTTTTAAAAACTGCTTAAAAATTTAAAATAGATTTTTTTATACTGTTCATAAGTGTATTAATAAGAAAACAAAATATTATTTACGTTGGACATTCCGATTACTAAAAATTAAATCCTAAATAATGACAATTTGTCACAGCGTCACAGTGGACTGATCCCTTAATATTCTACTCATCAACATCATTCAAACTTCCCCCCAAAGCCGCGACAATTTGAAATTTCAAATTTCTCGTCGCGAAACCGTCGAACATGCCTGAATAGCCCCGAAGCCGTTCCCCGAGCAGTCCCATTGGCTCGTGATAGCAGTATCGCCGGCATCTTCCATTTCCCTCCTGTCCAATGCGATCTGACAGCGAAGTGTCGTGGCGCTCGCCTACGTCACTGCGTGCGTAGTCACGTGACCACCAGTCGAGTCACTCTTTGGCCCTGAAGGATCGTGGACGATTCAGTTTATCGTGACCCGCGGCGTGCTCGAGACGTCGACCGCTAGATCCCCGATATACGCACAGTCTGGGCTCGCGACGACCGCGTTCCTTTCAGGGAAAGTCCAAAGATACTCTGACCTTGATACCCGACCGGTCTGTGCAAATATTTTGCCGTGGCTCGGCGTATAAACGATCGGCGACTTATCAGCGACGCCTCTCAAGTGTGCGATTTCAAGTAGGGCAGTGTGCTGCGTCGCCCACAAAATTTTACTTTCCGATGCGCCTGTTTCCCGGCATCGACAGGATATTCAGAATATCCCCTTGGAGTTGACCAACACGTTCCATGCCCCTCTATGTGGGGAACGTGAAAGCACGTGAAAGGGCGGTCTCGGTGCGATTGATAGTTCTCGGTTGATTGACGGGTGCGATCCAGGCATTAAACAGTGAAAGGGAACCGAAGAGAAACTCTATTAATTGCGGTATCTGTGCGAGTGCCTTTGTTGGTGACCCGAGTTCGTGGTACAGAGGTTCGCCAGCGTGGTTGAGTTCGGGAATAGGGCTACGATGTGAGGAGAAAGAATTAGTGTGTTTGAAAGTGCACCGTGATGGAAGTGGGAAACAGTGGGTCAACGGCGAAGGACGCGTGAAGAATTTCGATTCACGAACATGTTGAAACACATGAATCGGACCGGGCGACCTCGGGTCGTCGCGAGGAAGAGAAAAGGTCGTTCGTTGTCCAGAAGCTGGCCAGGAACACCGAGGCCCTTATCGGTCGTTTCCAGCGAGGTAAAGAGACTTGTTTCGTAATTAGGGAAGTTATTCTATCTCTGATGCCTGGTGTACACTCGTATCTTAATGGCCACTCGGTGCCTCAATGGCCGCGTATCTGTAGAGAAAAATAGGGACATTTCAGTGAAACTTTACCAAATAAGAGGCACCGAACTGTACATTTAAACACCACGCGAATGTTTCCTGGAATTATTTACATACGCCAGCGCTCGTGTAGCGTCGCGACTGGCTTCGGCGAAAGTTATTCGAAATAGAAAACGAAAGATGGCACGTCGAGTAACGAAGTAGGAGGTAGTATTTTATGTACATTTCGCCAGAGCCATAGAAATTAATTCAGGTTACCGTTTTATTTACATCGAGTGCCCTCAATGAGGCGATGATCTTCAGTTTCAAAAGTGGAACACAATATCGTGGATCAGAAGTGTAAATGTCATCTGATTTATTGAAACAGTATTACAATAATCGACACGTTCAATACATTTTCGAGCTTTTATTCGTAAATTATAGAACTCAAACTTATTAGCATACATATCAATAATACGGAAGATACTGAGTGTCACTTAAAATACGACTTACAGTAATTTTATACTCTATCAAAGTCAAAAAATGTTTCCACTGGAGATTCTAGCAAGATATCAAAGCACTTGCGAACTCTTCTTATCATTGGAAAAAGAAAGAAGCCCTCCTACAGCAGTACGTCGACGAAAGGAGTATAAGAGTCATAAACGTTCTCCCCAACACCCAAACGGTTATACCTGATATTGATAATTATAGTACGCTACCGATAACCCTGTTCTTTACTCGTTGAAGTTTATTGAAAACGAAATGGAAACGGTTCGTCGTTGATGTCGCGATGGGACCGTCGTTTTATCGTGTGCGCTCCGTTGCACGCGTGTATGCGATCGCCCACGCGGAGCCAGCCACGAAGGGCCCACGCAAAGCATGAATATACATACGAGGACGGACGGAAGATAAAGAGGAAGGAATGCGAGAAGACACGTCGAGGTGATCGTTTATTATCGAACGATCCGTTGGCGAAATTTTCGCATGGATCTCTGCCTTCGCGCGCTATTAGGGCCTTTTCGCACGTGACACTACCGTGACTCGCGGCTGGCATTTTCAAACAGTCCACGCGTTGCCTATCTTTAATTTACCTTCTGCGAATTAGGGCTAGTTTTACCAAGCGAGTGTATTCGAGGTACCAAACGCGAGTTGCAGAAGCTTCTCGTATGAAAAGGGCCTTAATTACGGCCACAGTGATTTGCAGGCGTTTAAGCCATTGATGGTGACCTGTATTCTAGATAGAACTATTTGAGTACTTGATATGAAAACGCGAGCGGAGGTATATTTAGGTCGAATGTTTAAAGAGTCGAGGTGTTCGAATATTTTGAGTAGATCGGATTTGTAGTGAAATTGGGGTAGGTTAAACGGATTTGTGTATAGTTGGAGCGAAGTAAATGATTTGGAATTAAATTAGAGTAAAATAGAGGAGTGTGTGTGAAATGTGAGATAATTGAATGTTTTGTATGTATATACTTGAATGTTTCCATTAATCTAGTAGCTCTCTTGTGTGGGTGATATAGACCTCCATTTATCTACGTAGATATTTACGGATATAGATAATAATTGTTATGTTTTGGAATCCACTATTGGCACTCTTGCTGTTCAAATTTAATTGAATACGTAATTCTGCTAGTTTTCTTTTTTAGTCAGTTACTTTCCTAGGTATTTTATTTTCTCTTACGATAACTGTAGACTTAACGTCAGCATTCAATTGTTCCATATTACAATGAATGCAGGATCAGAGGTCGAGTAGTTTCCTTTTCAGAATTGTATGGAGTAGCTCCCTTTAAAAACCATCTATGATTCTCACTTTACTCAATTCTTTCATAATAGGTATATTTACTAACTCCACCCACATGGCTATGTAACTGCTTGCTACCTGCATAATCAGTTCAATTAAATAACCATTAATCATGAAATAGTGATACCAAATCGAAGGAAACACTAGATATAATTCAACTTTGACCCTTCGTTGACACACCATTTTTTCGATCAATATATTGGGTGCCTCACACCCAGAGCAATTTTTGAACGACTGCCATTCTCATGTAAAGAATTCAATTGTTGTGGAAAAAATCGTGGATCAATTTCAAGGTCTCTAGAATGTATTCCAATAGTTTTCTTGACGGAAATTTTATCAGAGTTTTTGTAAAAAAATTCTAGATTACCATATGTCGAGGAAAAAAAAAAGAAAATTTTCAAAAAATTATAACTTTCACAAATTTTATTATTAAAAGCTAAAAGTCTACAGAATTGTTGTTCAGATATAATATTTTGAGAGAAAAAATAGTTTGTAAGTCGAATTTTGAAAAAAGGTATTTATTTTGCATGTAGAAATCAACTTATGGCTCACACCCATAGTGTCAACGAAGGGTTAAGGATGTATTGGACCCGTCTTCGAAATGGTACCAAGTTGATGAAAATTTGTGATATCGTTCTTTCTAATATTCCTGATGTGCTCTAAAAATTTTAAATAAATTCACTAAACGTTTGCGGAGTTATAACGATTTTAATTTCCACTGATTTTACACGTACTCTTATGGAAACAGACGATCTTGACAGATAAAACAGCTGAAAGAACGTTGAAAAAATGTTACGAATGTCTCCAATTTTTTTTTACACGTAGTATATGAGTAGATGAAAATATTTGCCGAGTTTCAATTGTTTTCCCTACACCGTTTGAAAGAAATAAAATATAACTTGAGAAAATTGTGAATTCAGGGCATTTTCACTGCCAAAAGTTTAGCAAATAATGCTTGAGAAAACATTTGTAAAGTGAAAGATATCTTTCTAGGAGTAAAAATAAGACTCCATCTGTCGCTTGAGTTCCATAGATCTAGATTTACTATACATAAGACATAAATATTCAAGCATTTCAAATGTCATGTACTTTTGTCTAATATTGTACGTCCAATACGTTCTTAAATACTGACAGCCTATCAGAAACTTGAAAAGCAAATTCAAAGAATATTCGTCCGAACGCTTCATCCATAAATCCCATTTACAAAGTGTCGATCAACGTGATCGACCGCCGCAAGAAGCTACGTCAGAGAATATTGACCCATCATCAAAAACAATCAAAGTGTTCCACAGTGGTCATGGTCAACGATTACCAACCGATCCAGGGGGTCGATGGGAGGGGGCCAGATGTCGTATACTCCTCACGTTTTATAACGAGACAATGAAAAATACGCTGCGTTGGCGACACCACGTCACACAGTCGAAACGATTGTTTATAATTCGTTCATTACGTAACGGAGAAGCGCGCGTGCACATTTTCTGCATTGGCCGTTTACGAGTTGCGTCAGGGAGTCGCATTTCGCGACCGTTCGGCTCTCGTACTCCACCGAGCGGCTTTATAATTCGCTTCTCGATAAACAGAGCATAGCGTGTGATCCACTTTATTTCCCTTTTGCGCGGCTGTTTACGCGTTTGCGCGCCTCTCATTAAGAAATCGGATCCGCAACGCTCGGGGGGCGTGCATGAAAATGCAGATGCGCTGATATAGAGAAATTAATTAGGGGAAAAGTAACGGCATTAATAGGTCGAAGGTAATCGCGGACTGTGGTGAAAAGGTCTTCTTCCAGCCGGGAATAAAGTAATCCTTTCGAAAGGAAGTGTCGAAATATGGTCACTCTGGAGTACTGTGCAGGCTTCAATGATGGAATATAGTCACAAAAGTATTGCTTTATATCCCAGTAAGACAAATTGAAATAATAATAATTGTGGGATATCGTTGGAAATGCTTGCAGAAAAGATCAGGAAAATGACAGTTATAGGTTCGCGGTAATTACAGTAGACGGTGAAACTCTTGGTACAGTTAGGAATATAGTGACTCTTCCAGTAAGAGAAGTTGAAACGCTGGTAGGATTGATAGGTCGATGATAATTATAGATTGCAATGAAAATCTCAGTGCGGCGAGGAACGAGGTGACTTTTCAAATTAATTGCGGAAATACCGGCAGTGATGGGTTGATGATCATAGCAGGATATGGTGAAAACCCGGGTACAATTAGGAACACACCGATTCGTCTAAACAAACGAGTCGAAACTGCAACGGGGTTACCTTCTCTTTTCTTTGCAATCAGAAGCTGAAATAATCTCTGCAGTATACTTTCACCAGCACTGCCTTTGATACGATTCTATTTCACAGTCATTGCTTATAATTCCACATCACAGTCGGGAACGCCACAGAAATACCTCCATTCACTACAAACATGCAAGCAACTGTTAAACCTCATTTTATAGCGATGCCACTACCCAGAATATCCAGTAATCTTTTAAAGCCTCGCATCTAATTAGTCTTAGTTACACATCTTGTCATGAAACTTTGCCAGAATTTCCCTCGTGAAATATATTTCTCCACCACGGAGCAACGCTGCACCGGCTAGCGGCAATCGATTGTTGCTAATTAGAGGAGAAAAAACTCGCTTCAATTATCTCAACGCCGCGTATAGCGCGATTTTACGCGAGCAGGGACAGGGATAGCAGGAACACGGGTTTCGCGATGCCCTCCTGTGCGAAAGCTTTTTCGTTAATTTCCGGAACGTCGAGCACCGGTTTTTCTCCGGACGAGACGCGTCTCGCATCAGCGGATCAACGACATACGCATTCTGTTCCGAATCGAATCACCGCATCGTCGGCCACTGGAAATTTCAAACTTTCATCCCGAAATTGGCTAAATACTCTGTCGCGCTAACAATCGAGTCGCGAGGGAGCGGTTCTGTGAATGGGTAGCATAACTGGCGTATCTACCGGAAGTCCGGCCTACGGGTTCCGGCCCGCCGAGGCGCGCTCATCTCGTTGTCTCCTGTGTGCCGTTTTTCCCCTCTCTTTCCTATTATTTTTGTCCTTTTTACATGCGCATTGTTCAACGACCAGCGTGTACCGTCGCCTGTTGACCGAAAGGAAAAGGCACGGGCTCTGTGTAATGGAGACGAGAAGTTGACGCAGCTGCCGGAGTCGGGCGCATCTGCAGGTGTAACAGGATTAGATTATCAACACGGTGTCGTTTGTTGGCCACGACATGGTGTTGTAGCTCGTTGCAAGGGACGTGTTAGTTGCCCGAGATATTCCTGATACACACGGTCGCTTGGGGACGGTTCTTTTGTACGGTAGTTAATTCCCTGGAATTTTAGAATTTTAGTCAACGGGTTTCTGGAGGAATGGAATGATCTTTTATTAAACGGTGATCGTGTGTGTACGTTAACTCGCTCAGTGGCGCACTCAGGATTTAATCTTGGGGCAGAGGCGGATTCAGCAGCTTTTCTTGGAGGGGGCGAAATATGTAAAAGTATATAAGTACATTTTTTAACCTTCCTTTACAAGATTTAAAATTTGCTTGTAGTTTATATTTTAATATCTCTATTTGATTATATATCCTAAATAATTAAATTCACATCAAGGCGATCGCTCCCCTCTGGATCCGCCCCTGACTTGGGGGAGTCGAGTTGAAAAGATAAAAATATTTTTAGTGAAAATTCAAGGAAATTCATTAGGTGATTATAAAAATTTATTTAACGAATAAAATCGAGTTTTTTTATTTTTACAAAGCTTCTGGAATTACTTCAGTCGTGATTACATTAAACTTCTTTGGGGGTGCCAGGGCCCCTTGGCTCCCCCTCTGGGTGCACCACTTTTCTTCATTTTTTCTGAGGTTCGGTATTGAGTAACGCCGAGGTTAGACTGTTATTGTTATTCCGTGTTCTCTGTAGGGAAATTAGGGAGACATTTATGGGACATTGGTGGACGTGGCTTGTCAAGGAGTCATTAGGATTTGTAGGTCATGATGCGGTTGCCTACGATGCTTCGAAAAGTGATAAACAAATGTTTTAGTCTTTTTAGAATTGAAGGTTTATTCACGTAACAATTTTACAAAGTAGCTTTTGGAAATTGCATTGTGAATCTTTGAACACAGTCAGGATATAAAGACTTAATAGTAAACTACACCCCTACAAAAACTTTGCTCCAAAAAATGTATGACGAAGCCGATACTGTATTTAAAATTTTAATTGTAGGTATCATTATAAATGAAAGCATATAGACACAAAATCATTAAAAAAACATTGTAAAGTACATTATATATGTAACTCATAATGATTGTTCAAGCTATTAATATGGTAATCGCGCCGCTAGCTTCCCAATAATATACGAAGCTTGTAAAAAAAACTTACGCAAATGCAATTAAGAAATCCCGACGAAAAACTAGAACGGCAAAATATTCATAGCAATCGATAAACCAATTTAGGAATATTCTACAACTTTGCACATGCCCTTAAATTTTTTGATAATATCTCGCGTTTACGTTAATTAACAATTCCGAAACTTATCTAGGTCAGCAAGTTACTCGGGCGAGCGCTTCTGCTACCGGTTCGAAATAACCTAATTAAACAACAAATGGCGCTCGATCGCCACGGAAACGAGCGCTTCTGTATTTCTTCCGATCCCGAGGGAAAGTTTTCTGAATAAATTCGAAACTTGAGCCAAGCGTCTCGGCTAAGCCTTCCGCGCCTCCAATCGTTCCTGCACTTTTAAGCTTGAAAAGTGGTGTCGACTGCAGCGCTTCGTGTATCGTTAAAGGTGAAAGGTTGCCGTGAACCAGAAAATGCGGGCACAGGGTAGGGATTATCGATAAAACGCGATTTGCACGCTGCGCGCCTATGTGCCGCCCCGGGTAAACGTGACATTCCAGTTGTCATAACCGCCCTTTTTCCTTTTCCTTTGCAGATCGACTATCCGGAAGTTCACGGAGGAAGGATGCATCGGCCACCGCACCCTCATCCCATAACCGACCATCGACAGGTCAACCTGGTCTTCGATGACACGGTAAACATCTGTTTTTCAAACACTTCTCTCTGCAGGTAGAAACCACCGTACTTTCAATACTGTCGGGCTCGTTTTCCCGACGCTCCTTTTGCGACGTAAATTCTTGCGCTCCAACGACGTGGTCAGAAATATACTTGTTTCTAAATTTATTAAAGCGTTTGGCCATGCCAGTGGAGACTTGGAACTTATTTTATTTATTCTGAAATAGAAGGGTTCGAGTAATTTTCCATTTTTTCAAACTTAGATGCATTAGAAAGATTTGAAGGTATTCAACATGGTATTTTGAAATTCGAAGAAGATAAATTCTGCATATTGGCAAAATTAAAATCTATGTGTCAATGTCTGACTGCTCACAATTTCAAACTGACCGAAATCACAATTTTTATGTTGCAAATTATACTTATAAAAAGTCATTTCTATTCAGGACTGTCTTTTCAATCGTGAAAACAGATAAGCATGCACTTTGTTTCAGTCGATTGCGATCGAGAACGAAGTGCATTCATATCACATGTAGCACGACAGAGATGCATTTCCGTTATCCGTCGTTAGGTCAGAGCGTGGACTTTTGCTGATCAATTATCGTACGTCATCGAGGCACGACGTTAGAAAAAAGAAAGTTTAATGCCGTCGATCCGTGACGTATATGCGGGAGACACCCACGCGTTTTCGCCAATCAGGCGGGGCGAGAGCGCGAGAGAAGAAAAACGAGGATACCGCGAATGCAGACGAGTTAGAAAAGTTTTCGAGCAGCCTTTTTCCTGGTCGCACTTTCTCATGCATTTCAAATGCACGCCCCCGTTCCCTCCACCGTCGAAGGGAAGTTTTATCAGCCCGTGAATTTTCTTATTTGCGTCGCCACGAATATACGGAAAATTTCTTGGGAGGAGAGTAAATAGCGATCGTCGTAAAGTCGAGAAAGGCTCCCTCTCCTTCGCTTGGAAAGTGGAACGTAACGCAGATCGCGATTTATGCTCGTGTACAGTCGGAGAAAATTGCTTTTTTCCCCCCGCGCGAGACAGACGCTCGTTTAGTTTTTCTTGGCTTCGTTCACATTTATGTATTTCGCAGTGACATTTGACTTCTTAGAATGCCCGTTAATCACTCTCTCTCTGTGGTGTTTTCTAGTACCTATTAGAAGAGTGGGAGCTCATTTATCTGGAGTGCATTGCGTTTGCAAAACATAGGTTTTTCTAAACTCCCTTAGAGGATCTTCGAGACAAGAAAATCCTGGAGATAAGATAAGGAATACACATCTTTGCATTGTCTACAATTCTGTTTTTCTAACATACAGTGTTTCCCTAGTTATCAGAAACATAAATGAAGCTTTGCCTAAATTTGAAACGCAGCTTTAGGAAAAAACATTTCCAACATTTCAATTGAAATCTCAAATAATATTCCATCTAAATTGTTACTACCAATACAGTGTGATCAGAACTCCAAAAACTGGATTTTTTGACGCTGTTCCCTCGGTATCGATACTTCTTAAGTCGCAGTAAGACGATCTAGATTAGCGTCCGCCCTAAAGAGTGTCTGGAATGCACATTGGTCGCATGCACTGGTATGTTCGCTGTCTCCCGGTCGGAGTAGGAAGAAACTGAATGGGAGAAGCAATTTGGAAAGTCTGTGGAGCAGGACAAAAGGAAAAGTGAGACATGGGCACGACATAACGGGTCGTATAAATCATCCGTCGGGTCGGCCAGTGGCCTTTGAGCAGTTACTATCCGCTGTGTTGGATGCTTTGAGCAGACCGGTACTCCTCTTCTCCGTGCATCCTCCTTCTCTCTCAATCCCTTACCGACTGACGATTGACCGACCGTCGACTCCTTAAGCTCGATTCACACGATCGAGAACTTCGGTGTGACACGCTGTCGGCGAAGCATCGACTCCGCTGCACGAGATCGCGCGATCCGCTGCGACTACAGACATATAACATAATCGCAAAGCGTTGCAATCGTAGCTGATGAATTACCGATCGATGCAACGGTCGACTGGTCGTCCTTGATTCGATATTCATGGGGAAACATTACCTACGATGCTGGCCTATCTACCTCGCGTTAAAGAAATTTAAAAGTTACCGCGGATAGTATTTCCTACATTGATGAATTAGACTCGAATGGCGTGTGAGAGAGAATTTTTCTAACGCGTTACCATCGTTCGAAAAGTAGAATACGTAATACGACGGCGTAAGGAATCAGCATGTGGCTAATAATTGACTATTAACGAGGCGTGAACGGCTGGGGGGCGTAAAAATTTCGTCAAACGTTTCCGTGCGTTGTCAAAAGAGAAGTAGAAGTGTTTTTGTTAGAGGCACCGGTCAGAAGCTACAGGTGGGCCCCCCAACGCGTGCCCCCCTGTTGAGACGGACCTGAAGCTTGCCGCTCGGTCGGGTCACGTGACCCTACGCTTTCGAAGGGAATGCCGGTGGCAGGAGGAATGGTGGGGGAGGGACAAGAGGCAGTCCCATGTCCGCTCCTCCGCTAAGCTGACGGCCCACGACACACGGGGCACGCCAGACGCGCCACGAGCTTCGTAAACGCACACAAAGAAGGTCACGTCGCGCTGCGTGTGTACGCGGCCGCTGCATATGCGATCGCGGATGGGAAGGTGCGACCTGCCCGAGTCCAGCCGAATTCTGGTGAAATAGCCGTGCGGGAATGTGGCCGGGCGATGTTTGTCTTTCACGTCTGTTCGCGGTGATCTAACACGGAAGAGAAGAGGATCGGAGCGAGTGCCATTAGCGGGGATAGGATGGACGCCTGCGGCATGTACCAAGTGAGTCTGAGGCGAGCGACGATCTCCCGCGGTCTCAAAATGGCCTTGATTTAATCGGGATGATTTCGTCGCGCCCACAATTTCCCGCTCACCTCTCGTCGCCGCGGACGATCCTTGGCGATCGGCCGCTGGATGATTACCGTGGGATGACAGATGTCACGATGTTTTTGTTTAGATATACGTGCCACTGTTGCCGTCTCTGTCCCTCCGTGCGTGTTCGTGTGGTCGCTCGATGCTGCGTGCGTGATGTCATGTCTGGCAACCTAACCTAACTTACGAACGGAGCCTGTCCCCCATCACGCCCATTCCTGGTACTATTCCGTAAACGAGCACCGCTCGTGGAAACCGTGTTTTTGTCCTACATGTCTCTCGATCCCGTTCTTTTGCAGCGTCCTCCTAGGCGATTGACAGATCGATGTCGATCTATGACCGATAGATCGTTAGACGTTACCCTCGTAGGTCTTTCTTTTTTCGTAAAGGGGACTCTCCGATTAAAACGGTGCATTGATATATTCTCTTCGATAGCACCGTGCCCCATTGTTTACAATTATGATTACGTCGATATATTAAGGCGAGGAACGCCGCCGGTTTATATTAAGATCGCCTGCCTCGAATGTTAATGTAAACATTCTTAGTTAGCATATTTAAAACGTTGGAGAAATAGAAAATATTATTAGCAAGCAAATCCTGCGAACCTTTTATCCGAGGAGGTTTAACGATAGTCAAAAGCGAGCAGAGTTAAGTAATTTGCGCGTCAGCTAACTGGAGACTTCTTTTTCTGTGCCACAGTTTTCTCAAGGCCTGACTGGCAGGCCAGAGCTCTACCAAAAATCCAATAGAAGCAGCCATTCGAGTGACACGAGTTCGGCGTACAGCGGCTCGGACACAATGACGTCTGTACAAAGCTCGTTGGACGCAGATGCTGACGAGGTTGATCTTTCGGGGCTCGTCGAATCCATAGTGGATAGCGATGAGGAGGAAGATCTTGCGGAGAGCATGGATGTAAGGGTACACCCTAATTTTTGGAATATTCAAACGAATAGTCAATTAAACCAGATGAAATTTACAATCTGTCGTTGTCTTTTCAGAGCTTGACTGTCCGTGATCCAGTCAGAGAATGTTTAGAGAAAGACCCTATGGAGAGAACGGAAGATGACATAGAAACACTCTTAGAATTTACGCAGCAGTTAAAGGCCTTCACAAACATGACTCTGGCAGTAAGAAGAGCGCTGTGCGCTGTGATGGTGTTCGCCGTTGTTGAACACGCTGGTATGATAGTTTTAAATGACGGCGAGGAACTGGACAGTTGGAGTGTGCTTATTAACGGTGCTGTGGAAATCGAGCATAGCAACGGAGAGATGGAGCAGCTGCACCTCGGAGACAGTTTTGGAATCCTGCCCACTATGGAAAGACTTTTGCATAGAGGTGTTATGAGGACAAAGTGAGTATTACGTTGCCATTGTACTGAATAGGGCTCCAAGTCGCAGGGACGCTCGTCAATGGCGCCGCGAGAGGCGATGTTTTGAGTATAAAGCATACTTTTCGCTAAGGAAATATATCGTTTTTTTCAGATGCGATGACTGCCAATTTGTGTGTGTCACGCAAGCAGATTATTTTAGAATCCAACATCAAGGCGAAGAAAATACTAGGAGGCACGAAGAAAATGGAAGAGTGATTCTAGTAACAGAACTGAGGGGTGCTTTGGACGGAGGGGCACGCAGGGGTCATGTGGTTATTCGCGGTACTCCCGAGCGTTTGATGTTACAACTCATAGAAGAAAACAGTATTACCGATCCCACTTATATAGAAGATTTCTTATTAACGCATCGAACGTTCATCGATAGTCCTTTATTAGTTGCGAGTCAATTGTTAGAGTGGTTCGATCAAGCGCAAGTCAGAGACAGAGTTGCTCGTGTAGTGCTTCTTTGGGTGAATAATCATTTCACGGACTTCGAAACTGATCCAGCTATGATGGAATTTTTAGAAGCATTCGAAGCTGTGTTGGAGAGGGAGAAAATGCAGGGGCAGCAAAGGTACATATGAATTGAACTCTCTGATTTATACGTTACAATCATCAAACCGTTATTATCACCTAAAATTGTTTCATTAAATTTTCAGATTACTGAATATTGCGTGCGCGGCGAAAGCAAGAACGCGAAACGTAACGTTAGCGCGGCCGAGTAGGGACGAGGTTCTGCATTTTAGTATTTTAGGCGGTTACGAAAGGGGTTTCGGCATTTTCATCTCCAAGGTTGATAAAAAGTCGAAGGCCGAAGATGTTGGTTTGAAGCGGGGCGATCAGATTTTAGAAGTGAATGGACAAAGTTTCGAGCACGTTAGTCACGCGAGAGCTCTGGAGATTTTACGAGGATCCACGCATCTCAGTATAACGGTCAAATCTAATTTACTTGGTATGTGGTATCCCTTAGACACAACAATTGTACGTTATATCTCTTTTATACGAGCAATAAATTACTGTTGTAGCGTTTAAAGAAATGCTTCAGATGCCAGACGATTCGCCGAGGCCGCGGGGAAGAGCGAACAAACCCGAAATTTCGAGACTCCAAACGGATCCACGTGCAAGGTTGTCCACGCATGTGGACCCGATAATCCCCGTAAACCCATTGAACCCATTAGTGGGCGGTGTCCCACTATTAATTCCTGATTCTAACGTCTCTCCGTGTAAAGATGCGAAAAAGGAGCACAAGGGATTCATGACTCTCGGTCCGAAAAGGAGATTACAGAAAGCTCTCATGAAGATGAATATACTGCCAAAGAATACTATTAAGTAAGTTCAAAAAACTGTACAGATATTTTCGAGTTCGATGTTAAAGAGACATTTTAATAAACGTCTTTCTTTTTACAGTGACGGTGTACACGTAGACGATCCCCTCGCACCTCCTCACACACCACCAGGGACAGGACTCTCACAGACCACCACTAACCTTTATCACTCGAAAAGCAACCCTGACCTTACGTCGCTGTATTGCTACGACGACTTAAGGGCGCCTGATTATCCCGAACACGTTTTGAAAGTTTACAAAGCTGATCAAACTTGTAAATATCTTCTTATTCATAAAGAAACAACGGCGCACGAGGTAGGTACATATAATCCTGGGAAACAACGTTTATCAGCGATGACTGCTATTTATATGCTAATGCATCCTTTCAGGTGGTAATGCTTGCTCTCCAGGAGTTCGGTATAACCGAGAGCAGCTCGAACTTCTCTTTAGCCGAAGTTAGCGTTGGGGAAGGGGGCATGATTAAACAACGTAGGTTACCCGACCAGTTGCAAAATCTCGCGGAAAGGATCGGCTTGAGTTCTCGATATTATTTAAAAACTAACGGTATATCGGAGACGCTCGTCGCGGACGAGCAAGCACCCGAGCTGATTCGCGAGTCTCAGGTTCACTTCTTACAATTAAACGCGGTTGAAGTTGCTATTCAGCTGACTCTCCAAGATTTCAGTATATTCAGGTAAACTGGAAGCGTCTGAAGTTTTTCTTTTGTCGTTAAACCAAGAGATGAGAAGTGAATTCATTTAAATATTATTATCAGGCAAATTGAATCTACGGAGTACGTGGATGATTTATTCGAGCTGAAGAGTAGATACGGCGTGCCTATGCTCAGGCAGTTTGCAGAACTAGTCAACAGAGAAATGTTTTGGGTTGTGACAGAAGTTTGTTCCGAGCACAACCTCGTTCGACGTAGTAAAATAATAAAGCAATTCATAAAAATAGCTCGTGAGTTTCTCGCTCGTTGGTCATTCGATAATGGCTCGTTTCGCACTAGTCTTCTAATGCTTCTCTTTGAAAACAGGCCAGTGCAAGGAGTGCAAAAATTTCAATTCTATGTTCGCTATTGTGTCTGGTTTGGGTCACGGAGCTGTGTCGCGATTGCGCGTTTCTTGGGAGAAACTGCCAAGCAAATATCAGAGGCTATTTAGCGATTTGCAGGAATTGATGGATCCAAGTCGCAACATGAGCAAGTACAGACAATTGGTCGCATCCGAGCAAACACAGCCTCCTATAGTGAGTTAACCCTTTACTTTCATTTCAACGTTTCAATTTTATTTTACAATGTATCTCCGTATTAAACGCTCCATTTCTCCCTTTCCCCAGATCCCCTTTTATCCCGTAGTGAAGAAAGACTTGACGTTCATACACCTCGGTAACGACTCGCGGGTGGAAAGCTTGGTAAACTTCGAGAAACTGAGAATGATCGCGAAAGAAGTGAGAACGCTAACGAACATGTGTTCTTCGCCGTACGATTTGTCGATAATGTTGGAAAGGGGTGGTCAGCCACCCAGTTCGGCCATGGTTGCGTTAAATCAAATGACCACCGGCAATCAAGGTAAAGTACTCTAAAGTTCGCGAGAAACAAGATCAAACATATCATTGTTTATTATTTCTACTAACAGTATTGCGTTGTCCAGGAGGGCAAACTGCAACCGTGAAACGGCGGAAGAAGTCCACCGCGGCGCCGAACCCGAAGAAGATGTTCGAGGAGGCGCAGATGGTCAGAAGAGTGAAAGCGTACCTGGCGAACATGAAAGTAATAACGGACGAGGAGCGATTGCACGCTCTTTCCGTCGAGTGCGAGCCTCACGCAGGAGCCGTTGCAGTGGCTACGGCTGTGCCTCTTAGTGCAAGCAGAGGAAGAAGGCATCCTTCTCCTACGCTGTCGACCACGAGTAGTGCCAGCAGCACCAGTGAAGGTAGAAAGAGTATACAAGGTAAGATCCCCATCTACGATATATTCCGCTTAAGAGTATTTAAATTGCGCGCAATTGCCTGCAAGTAATAATATCACAAAAATTTCAAGTCCAATCTTGCATCTACCCTTTCAAGTCGAATAACTTTTGTTCTATACTCGCCTCACCTCGAGATTTACTACGTAAATTTAAGTAATCTACTTTCTATATACCCTCCGTGAGCTGCATGTCAAATGAAGCCTCGATTATTGAATATTTTCAGGTACAAAGTTCGGAGCAGCATCGCCGCAAGCGGTGCGAAAAATGTTGGCGCTCTCCGATCCCCACAAAACTCGCCCGTACCAACCTAAACACTGTCCACCACCGCTTCCAGTGCCAGGATTAGCGTTGCATTCCAGCGGCTTGGAGCCTAGTCCTGGTGCACCTAGGAGAGTAGGATCTGGTAGCCGAGTTCCTATGCATGAGAGATCCCATAGCGATACTCCTTCCAGTTTACCGCCACCTGTCGATCTCAGCGCTGAAAGTAGTAGCGTGACCAGCCTGAGCAATCTTCAGCCGTTAAGAAAAACGTTGACCAGCGGTAAGTTGATCGAATTCGATGCGTAAAAATGGTCCGAAACGAGATGCTGTCGACTCGGCTCGGCGCAGACATTACACGACATACACACACGCACGTGTTTTACACACGTAAACAGTCTTTACGATATTATCGAATACTCTGTGTTCCTATTATACATTCTGCTAGCTTTAGGCGACGATACACAGACATGGTGCTTCTTTCGTTTTATTTTGAATTGTCGTTATCTTGCTACACGACTATAGCAGACACATCTCGTGAAAGTACCATCGTGTGCACCCTTCATTGCTCGTGATATACACACACCATTGGTCAGGTCTCGCAATACAGATACTTATCATTTTATGCACGCTGCACAGCCGTTTACGCAATTCATAAATGTTCCATGTTATATTTAGCTTAATCCATTTACACGCATCTTGTACGCCGATTACCGTAGCTCGCGCTTCTTTTCTCCGATCAATATTATCGTCCCGAGTATATCACACGGTTCTGATCCCAGGGCGGAGCACGCCTGGCTTCAATTTTTAGATCACTCTCCATGGGACATACGGCCGCGTGAACGGCAATCCTCTACGATTCCACGTTACAAGGGGTTCTTACTTTTTCAACCACTTTTGAACGACTTGAATAGATAGTGCTATCAAATTTCATGAATTATTTACTCTAAGCTTGAACGAAACAGTGGGCAATTGTAGGCTACATCACTCTTGGGAATCTTGTTTCAGCAATGTTCACTTTCCAGGAAGCGATAATTAATAATTCGGTTTCGTAATAAGTTCGTTTGGATTTGGAAGACGTAGACGGTAGATACTTCTAACCGCGTCATCTCGAAAAGAATTGAAGATAATTCGATAAATGGCAGTTAGCTTTGATTTCCGTACAGAATTAAATAAAAGACACTTTTACGTAATAATCTACTGTTCGATCTGCAATTTTCTAGTGCATTAAAATACTTACAATAGCACTCGACTCTTTGGAGTAGAGTATCAAAAATTACAATAGTTCAAAAAGTTATTCAATTCGAAGGAGAAGGTCCTCCAACGCCACACATAAACAAAGCTTCTACTGAAACAGAATCCAAACGAACGCATTGTGAAACCTACCGATGCAAGTGATATTACTCCACTGCCAACGGTGCTCGGTGCTCTACGGTGCTCAGTTTACGTCTTTTTCTCTAGACATAGGTAGTAATGTCGCCTACAGAAGGATTCGATTTGCGTGCATCGTAATGCGAACGCTGTGCAAGCGCTACCTGATCGCGACGAAGTTGAAAGCGTAGACGGGTGTCTGTTTGGTTCCCCCCGATATTATTTTTTAGACAGACAGCTACTGTGTGATCACGATGTCCTTACGACGAACTCCACTAATCTGATTAGATTATTAGCAGTTAGCGGGAGAGCAGCAGGGCGAAACTGGGCTAGAATATGTGTAGTGATAGAAGTGTCTTTGGGGACGTGTGCGTAGGTTCGGTGACGAGCAGTGACAGTGGTCACAGTACACAGCTGGACAGCCACAGCGGAAGCAGCGTAGAAGCTGGTGGCAGTCCACCGCCACCGCAAAGACGGCACTCCGCCATGCAAGGTACGTAACCACCTTAGAGAGAACACCAACAACATCCACAAGCTCGTGCTCATATACCTATTCTTCCCATTTGCCCGCTCCGTAGACCGTAGACTAGAAGGTAGAGAAAAGAAAGAATCTGGAGTGGTCCAACGATGAATAGCCCGACGTTCGGGCGTAGAGACTAATCCTAACCAGTTACCATTTCTGAGACAACGACGTGCACACCTTATTAATGCCCTGATTGAACAGTAAAATTGCGCGGAACCGTTTCGTTGAACAGTTGGGCGTTAACTTGAAGTCTCTGCTTGTAATCGCGTGATCGTAAAAGCTGTTGATATCTCGAAGGATTTATTCAGTAGTGCGTGATATATTTTCCTTTGGTAGCTCGATAAATGAGAATGATTCATTGGAAAAGTGTGATAACTGTTGTACGTCTCTTGATCACTATGCGAGTTCCCTTGGAAGGACTGTTACGTTTGTGTGTCTCTCTCTCTCACAGTCTCTTCATTTTTTCCTTTTCCTCTTCTATTTCCGTTTTATTACAATCGTGGCCCGTTTCCCCTGAATCATTCGTTTCACACGCGGGCTGCTAATCAGATTCGACCGGTCGGAAATATACGTATGTCCCATGGCCACTCATCTTCATTCTCTCGTCTATGGTTGTTGAAACGCTCCGCGGAGCTTAAGCTGCGGGCACGCTATTTATCCGTCCCCGGTACTTTATATTTATTATCGTTCAGTCGAGCGTTGCAACGATAACGTAGGTAAACGTGCTTATAGCCGCTTTTATCTCGAAGTTCCAGTTGCTTCAGTACATACATTTACCGCTTAAAGCTTCTTTACAGAGACTCGCTTCTTTACGCAGGGGCACCTCATGCATATGCATACGCATATACAGAGTGTAAAATTAAGAGCATCATAGGCGGGGTATCTTTAAAACCGAGGGAGACACGGAATTGTTTTATGAGGCTGTTCTATCTCGAGGAATTTTCGCTTTCCCTGGAAAAGCAGAATTATTTTCTAGATGGAAGTGTATATAACTAACTGATTGTATCAAGGTTATTTTCAGTTTTTCATATAATAACGTATCTTTCTAATTGTAAGTGCCAACGTTTAATGATCAATATATTATTGAAACTGAGAATATATATAATCATCATGCATGGTGGATGTCGTATCAAGATTATAACAAAGCAATAGTGAACAAAAAGTGAGAAAATGATATTTTTTAAGGGTTTCTTGCGGGGGTCGAATGAAACTATTAATTTTTATAAATAAAAGTCAATTATCGAACTGTTAACATTTAAATCATTTGTTTTCTGCTTTAAGTTAACTTTTTACATTAACACTTTAACTCTGTTGTAATAGTTCAGTTGTTACAACTATTTTATGTTAGATTAATAGAAGTTCTCGAGGGTCATATACTTTTGATCAAATATTTAAGGGTAAAATATAAAAGTTAGGAATATTTTTTTAATTAGTATTATTTAAGGAATTGAAAGCAGGATAATTATAGAAGTGAAAGCACATTTAAGATTTCAGTTTCAAATCTATCTACCCCACAACATTTTCAGGACATCTGCTTGTCACAATTTTAACTTTTTTCAGAACAGAATAAAGATTCCTGTTTAACTAGATCGTTTTCTGCTTTCAAGAAAATAAAAGTTTCTGATTTACACAAAAATGTATGGAATTAAAGTTTCAAGTAATACACTGAATTTTATAACACTTTTCTCAGAACAGAAAAATAATTAGTTATGAAATTACATTTATTTTATAATTAATTGAAAATTTTAAAAGTTTCATTCGACCGAAGTGTTTCTTTCTTGCTAAGAAGGGCGCTCCGTATTTAGTCAAACACAACCCAGTAGTTCAGCTCGCGGTTACTTCTATCGCTACACTTCGAATTGGGTTGGGAATATATCACGAGTAAATAGACCACTTTTATATTGAACATTTTGTTAGAAATGTATATTATAATATTAATAATTAATACAAAATACAATGGAAATTCACTGTTTCGTTTTCACAAAAAGAATCGAAGAGTTTCCTAAGAATGGTCCAAGTTTCTACTTAGGAATTTAAAAACATACATTATTACTTGCAAAAATAGAGATAATCTTGATACAACCTGCATATTTTCACTTAGGAGAAAACTAACTTGATAGCAAGATGGCCCTTCTCGAGATCAAACAAACCCTAAGAAGAAACACTTCACGTCTCCCTTAGTTGTAGAAGCATTAGCCTACAACACTCGCAATTTTGCATCCTGTGTATACATATTTCAATTAAATTTTCGCGATCTTTGCACTCGCGGTACTCGCTCGAGGGATCTTCCTTCTCGTCGAGGAACTCGAGCTTAATTTCCGGCAGCGAAATGTCTTCTGTAAACTCCATCGTTTCGTTCGCCTAAGAAAAATACCGCCGACGTTACACAGCGTAACATTGTACATTTTGTAAAGAAACATTTCGTATGTGGCCTGTGTGTGGTGCAGGGTCTGTTTTGAGAGGTGGCGCACCTCCGTTTCCTCACGCGGTAGCAGTGTTACCTCCGCTTCCTGCCAACCACAACCAGAATCACAACCACAATCATCATCATCACCACCACCACCACCACCAACATTATTATCACCATCACCAACCCCAAAATCCTCAAGGTGAGTCCGCGACTGTCTTGCCCGTCTTTTGATTTCTCTCCTGCAACTGGGCTGCTGGTCTGTTTTGGTAGAATTAGAACGTTGCTTCCGGGAATCACATTGAACTTTGGCATGGCATTAGAGTTTCGTTCGGTGATGGATTAGTCCAAGCATCCAGCGGCGTATGAGAGTTCTACTAATTTCGAATGTCACGTAGAATGGTCACACTAACCGAGGATATTATACACTATAAGTCTGCGCCGGAAGCAACGTGGTTGAGCTTGAGTCATCCATTGACACGTATGGCGATGCATAAGCTTAATCTGTACATAATAATCGTCTGCTCGAAGAGAGTTGCCGCGTGCACGCTAACAATCACGTGAGTATCGTTGCTTGCCTACCTGTGTGCCCTGTGTGTGCGCAATAAAACTGTGTGTGTTGCATCGATCGTGTGCCGTTCGCGGTATCGCGCCTCCTCAGGATTAACAGAGAGCCGAGGCTTCTTTCCAGGGTATATTAACTGGTTTCCTGTGCTTTCCTTTTCTTGGGCAGATCTAGCGGTGAATAACGAGTTTTGCACAGTTTCCTCCTAAACACCCTTCGTCTCTCGCAAGCCGGCGTTCCGAACGAGTACGATCGGCCCCCTTGCTGCTTCTTTCATCGAGAAAGTCGATGGCGATGAAAGAAAAATCGTAAACCAATAAATGGACAAACTTTTACGTGAAAAGTTCTTTGCCGATCGATGGGTTCTGCGCTCGGTGCATTTTCCTTTGCGACTCTGCAACTTGTTCCCTACGATTTTAACATTTCTTTCTACAACTTTGGCAGTCCACGACTTTCCCATTTACAACCCCATGACTTTTTCTCCACGATTCCACGACTTTTCCCCTACAATTCCGTGACCTTTTTGCTGAAACGCCGCAACTGTTTCTCTACAACTTCACGACTGTTTCTCTACGACCCCAAGGCTTCCTCTCCACAACTGCACGTTGCATTGGTTCGGTGCTCGGCCAGCTCGTACTCGTTCAGAATCGCCAGCGGCGGTGAGCTACTTGGCGGAGGATAAATGGGGAGGCAAGTGTTGAGGAGCAGAAGGCCGGTGGTGTGAGAGACCGAGAGAAAGAGAGTCGAGGGTTTTCAGGTCTCGGAGTAGCGGCGGGACTTCCTCCCCCAGGGGCTAGCACGACGATGACGACCATGACTACCATGACGTCGATGACGACGATGCGTCCAGGGGTCGGTAGTACTCAGTGCCGTCAACCGCCTGCATACAAAGTCGCAGCACAGATGGCAAGGTTGCACAGGCTTGGCCGTGCTCACAGCCACGAGGGTGTTACCTACAGGACCGACCATGAAGATGGTACAAAGCAATCGCTACGTACATACATACAATCTCTCTTACCTCACGTTTATATATATATTATTATTACATATATCTTTCTCGAGTTTATGGTTCTCCGAGGCTTGCGCTCCCTGCCACTATCGATAGCGATGGGAGTGATATTGAATCGTTAGGACTTCGCGTCAATCTGCAGCAAGTTGTTCCTAACACGATCTCTTATTTAAATGGAAGTCATACTGGTCGACTAGTGTTTTCACGGGTCACTGGTGTGTATTTGTCGCAAGTGAAATGAGTATAGTATCGATGTTGTTAAAACAGTACGTAATCGTATGTGTATATAGTTTTATTGATGAGGGGAGATAAGTATGGTTTGCAAGTGGAATTAATTTTGAGTCGGTGAATAATTTGTAGGTAATATATTTGCTTAGATCATATTCGAGATATGCTGAGGTCGTTTTATTTGGTACAAGAAACGTGAAAGTGGAATCTCTGTGATATTTCTCGATAAATGGAATAAAGAGGACACATTAATTATACTATATTTGTAAGATACTGGGTACCCTCCGGTCAAAACGCTGGAAAAATAGACGATTTAAAGAAAAAACACTGAACAACATGTAGTAAAAAAGTTGTTTGGACATTATCACTACATATTCGAAGAACAAACAAAAAAATTATTGTTTGAATTTTATCAATTTGTTGCATTAGATATACAGCATTCATTGCACCGCTGCAGAAATTAGAGCTCTTGACGGGCGCCATCGGAACTCGTGACAGGATCATCTGAAATAAAAAAACTAAAAATATTCTTAAACTATATGCGAATAGTTATCGCCTTATCCGTCTTCATTGCAGACAAACGATCCGGCGATTTTTAGCACATGTTTTAACACAACGTTGCAAGAAAGCAGTTTTTTTACTTATAAATCTGTCCATAAAAAAATGATTGATCCAAAATTACTCTTTGTGGATAAGGCGATAGCCAGTCTAATTATGAATAGAGTGTCGTAAGAGTTTTAGAAATCGGTGTATAATTAAGGGTTTTACAATGGCGGCCGTCAAGAGTTCTCATTTCCACAGTGATACCATGAATGCTGTGTATCAAAAGCAAAAATTGATAAAATTCAAACACTAATTTTTTTGTTTATTCTTCAAAGATGTAGTAGCAAAGTCCAAAAAGCTTTTTTACTATATGTCGTTCAATTTGTTTTCTTTTAATTCATGAAAATCGCGTATTTTTCAAGCGTCTTGACCGGAGGATACCCTTAAAGATTTCACCATATTGTTAGTAGCGTAGATTTTTTTTTACTGCGGTAATTGCATTATTTCCAATTATGTGATTTTCAAACTGTTAGTCAGTTCTTAGGCCGTTGCTGTACCATTTTCGATACTATACTTTCGATGTCATGTAATTTTTTTAGACCCGAGCAAGTGAATTGAATTAATTACAGCCTCGTCGATAAATACTGTATCAATCTCATCACTAACTATCGATAATGCACGGAGAAAAATGTTAATTTTTATCAGCATATGGCTTCTTTGCGCGCGTGACGTTGATGGATATTTTTGGTGTATTTTCGCTTTTTACCTTTTCAGACATGCGCATAATGCTCCGCGTTACTATTAAGCTCAAACTTTATACAAATTTTTTAACCACTCCGTTAAATCAACCTCGGACCTATTATTAAATCTACTTTATTACTAAACATCGATCAAATTTCCATTTAAATTGTATACTTCCTGACAAATTCCTATACTCATCAATTACCATTAAAATCATTAGAATTAATGCAAATAATAAGTTTTATTTCCTTATAAGCACCTTTTAGAATGCTATGTAGATTTTAATGTACTTCAATTTCTTTAATTACCAATTCGTATCATTCAGGATAACTGCCATCTCGAAAAGCAAACGTGAAGTATCATCTACAAAATTTTAATTCTGAAATTGCGTTATGTCTGAAACGGTTAGATACGTCTGAGCTGAATTTTTCTTTCGTTTCAATCGCAGTTTCTCGCGAGCAATCTTATCCCCGGTTAACCGTAACATTTTTCACCGTGACGATTGATGATACCGTCGTTGCAGCCTACTCGATTTTCTCCTCCATTCGAATCACTCGTATCGCGGGCACGGAGTACCTAGCTCTTAACAAACTACCGCGAAATGCCCCCAACTACACCGTGGAATCTTCTATCCCACGATAGATGAACCGATGCAACGATTACACACACTGATCTCTAGTTACTTTTAAGAGAGCTCCTCGCGTGTATCGATTAAGAAATACGATGTATGTATGGACAGTCCGCAAAAGGACCATCGTTGCTGTCTGTTACTCGATGTACATGTTGATTAACAGCGAATTGTAAATAACAAGGCACACGTCACATACACACACACACTTCCACGCGCATTTCCACTTGTACATTCCGCAAAATGCCTGCGTAACACACGTGTTGCAAGCATAACTCGTGCTCCTATGTTTTTATCCGTGTGAGCACCGTGTTCAGCACACTCATTCACCACGCATCGATAATACGCATCCTATCACAGCGAGCAAAAATTATTGTTTCTGCGCCGAATTACACGTGATACGACGCCGGTGTTCGTGCACTCGCTAGAGGCTTGCCGCAAACTATCGTGCGATCTCCAACAGATTGCAATGCAGTTATTGTCCTTTTTTTTGCCATCACATCACTTTGTTCGTCATTCGAGCGCATGTATCGAGCTTGCTTGTGTCCATTTTGCACGTCACGCTCCCACGATCTTCCCCCAGACCCCTCATTTTTTTTTGTTGCTGTTGTTTGGACTCGTTTGATGTCTCCCGATAGAACACGTTACTTTTTACAGAAAGTTTTCTAGGGAATTTTCTAGGAAAATTGGATAAACGTGCCCCCTCTTATTTCGATCGAAAGACTCGAGTCTACTTTGGAGGATTTTTTTTGTTTTATTTGTGAGCTTTTATTGACTCGTTCAGTTTTCACTGTATCGTGCTAATTGTCACTGAACCGCTCGTAGTGTTATATTACTGACAAAGGAAGTTAGGCAACCCGGAAATTCAGAAAATTACAAACTTATTTTTGTTGGCTTTGGGGGGCGAAGTCACCCCTTGAAAAAATGCAGAAGTTTCTTTTTCGTGGGGAACGTTCGTGGAGAATATCTCGCGAACGGTGGGAGATATCGAAAAGAAGTATAAATAAAAGCTGCATTGGTTTTTTTACATCTATAAAATTGTCTAAAAATAATTATCGAAAAATCTATACTTTCCCAGTTACCCCCACCACCAATCCTTAATTCGATAATTACTTTGACGCAGTTTTGTAGATATAAAAAAGATGCAGCTTTTGTTTATACTTCTTTCCGATATCTCTCACCGTTCTCGAGATTTTCCACGGATAAGAAAATCCTGCATTTTTATCAAGGGGTGATTTCACCCCCAAAAACCGCACAAACAAAAATAGATTTGTGTTACGGATGAACTACTCTACGTGCACACAAAGTTGCATAATTTTCTGAATATCCGGGTTGTCTAACTTCCCTTGCAAATTATAAACTATAATTTGAAGAATAGAAATTACAGCTTCAAAGTGAACACACACTAGGAACAGATAAATAGAAAAATAATCTCTACGATTCTATACACATTTTCTCTCTATCACAATTTGCATTCACTAAACTCTGAGTACAAGAATATTCCAACCTACCACGAACTTGTTTTTCAATTTCTACAATATTAGAAATGCTCAAGTATTTGTGCGAATGTGTTAAGATCCAGCCAAGGTAGACACCAGTCGGCAGAACACTTCCACGACTCGAGGGAGCCACGATCCATCATAACTGAAGTAAACGTTACAATTTTCCAGACGACGAGGACGCCCAGGTGTCAGCGGTTTAGATGGTCCATGGAGCGTAAGGAGTTGACCCGGCCATCCTTACATCATCTCGCCAGCCTGTCGTTTCATCAAAAGGAAGGAAGACGCCTTGATTGTCACGTGGCCAAGTCGAACGATTCCCTCTAAGGATGGTATCGCAACGAATCGCAAAGCTCGATACCCTTCCCGGTATCTCAATAAAAGCTGGCGATAGAAGCTGGTCGATTTTGAGAAGGGTAGAGAATAGGGGCAGAGAGACAAACGATTAACACGCACAGTGCTTTCGACGCCACCTTCCGCGTCGAACGGTCGAATCGCAACCGGTTCGAGGAACCCTAAGGAGCTGTTTGGAAAGCGAACGAGAAGCGCGCTTGTCTTCCACACTGACAACCAAACGAAGCGAAGTAGAGGGACACTGAGAGTCTCGAAAGGTGCGCCCTTTAGGATACGAGGGTGCGAAGGAGCCCGTGGAGAGGAGGAGGTATGGAGAGATGGAGAGATGGAGAGAAGGAGAGGGAAAGTGGAAAAGACAAGCGACTTTTCTATCAGACTGAAAAACAGGGGAACCTCTCGAGCAGAGGTGACGCGAGAGTTTCGTTGCGGGACTGGGGCGCAAGAACGTTCGTAAGATTATAATATTCTATATAAATGTGTAATAAATCGAGTCCAAAGATGTTATATATACCGCGTATCGTCGCAGGGAGTACGAATGACGGCGTTTCCTGTATTATATACTTTCTAGGCTAATCCCAAAACGCCCCGTAGCTTAAGTTGGTGTACATAGCGTAGCGTTAATAATGTAGTCTTTAAACGGCGAGGAAGAATGACGCGAGAAAGAGAGAGAAAGAGAGAGAGAGAGAGAGAGAGATTCAGTGCAAAGCGAAACGGACACACGCTGTTGACAGGACTTTCTATCGCGACACGATCGCACAGACTTCGCGTCGATCGTTTTTCTATACTCCCCCCTCCCCCTCCCACGAATTTTCAATTTCTTTTTAATTGGCACGCGGCGTCCGTCGGTGCCGGAATATCCAACGATTTCTGCCAATCATATTTCAAACTTTTTTTCTTTTAGAGAAAGCAATTAGTCTCGTACGTAATCCCAGTTGTACCAGAGTTTAGGATACTTTTTCTCTCCGCTTGTTAACTCTATGATTCTCGTAGTAGAGTTTTTTACGGCTTCGATGTGTGTTGAATTTTACCGTTGACGCGATCAAGTACAAAGTAGTTTTCAAAGACTAACCGGAGAGCGGCGCTGTAGAAACGGGGTACGATCGAAAGTACTGTTCCTGGGCTTTTGAAATTATTATTTTTAGGCGGTATGCACGGCGCTCGTAGTTGGCTGTTGCTTGGGGGTGTCTAGATTGTGTGTGCGAGCGACTGTTGGAACAGAAGCGAGGAATGCGAAGGAAATGGTGATCGGTGAGACAAATTGCTAGGCGTTACCGTGCGTGGTGAGTCTGAGAGTTATAGAGAAGAGAGAGAAAAGCGAACACAACAAGGTATTAACGTTTCAGGATGAAATGATAAGGTAATCTTTATGCATCGCGTATGCTCAACTTATTTTTACTGAACGTATACATATACATATATATATATATACACATACATATATATATATATACACACACACGCATTAGGGGAACGAATTTTAGATCTGGTGTAACTTATATTCTCCACTTTCGCTCTATCGTATCGAAGATGGGAAAAGAAAAAGAAGAAGCTCTGTGAACGATTCGTCGAACTCTCATATTTTCCGAAATTTTATCAGTATCACGGTACTTTTAGTTTTATATAAAGTATATATAAATATATAAATATAAATATATCTATATGTATATCCGCGCCCGTGCGATAGTGGGGCACGAGAAAGCCGGGATTCGCCTCCTCTACGAGAGAAAGAGCAAGAAGCGAATAGAAAGGAAGGGTATTCAAGCCTCCCCGAAAGGCGAGGTGATCCGCGAGCGGAAGTAGTCGCGTCGGCTGGTTTCATTATATCGATACCGAACGATAGGTTTTCTCGCCCGTTTGAACGACTCGTAACACGCCCAGCAACCTTGTAACGTTCGTATGTACTCTCGTCCGATCGCGTGCACGAGCCTCCCGAGTCCTTTTATCGGCGAAGTATTATTGTAGAGGGAACCGTGATCTCGCGTGCGAGGAGGATGCGCGAGGGAGACGCGATGAGCGGAGAGGGCCTAATTATCGAAGGCATCTCCACTCGCAGAGATGAGCGAGATTCTGCCGAACGCGCGCGCGGAAAGCGAGCCGGTGTCTCGAGGATCGGCACGGTGTTCTCCTCAGCTCGAACGCTCGTGGGGTAGGGTTGGAGGTTGGCAAGACGTTCCCGAGCGTTCGCAGGCGTGTGTTTGCTGTCGACATTCCACTGTGTCTTGCCGTGAATCGTGGCCAACCATGCTTCCCTCGCACGACACCCAGCTCGTGCGACAGACTGCTCTCAGATATACTATTAAATAACCGCGTACCTTCCGTCGAAAGACGTCAGATGTCCGCGAGCACCGTGTCCGATCCTCGCCACGTCCGATCCACAGCCGAGGGATCCAGCTGGAACGGAGGGAAGAGGAGTCGTTCGAGCTGGATCCCTCGGCGATCTGGATCCACCCAACATTTACTGCATATTCATATTAATATCTCTTTGTACATATCCTAATGACTTTTAAATATTATTAATCCAAAACGTTCTCGAAGAAACTCTTAAAACCCATTGTGTCCAGCATCCGTTCAAGATCGAGGCTACGCGACTCGAGCGTAGAAGGGGAACGAAACGAGCACACGATAAACGACTTCTTTTACGGTTCTTCTTTTCCTTCTTTTTCTGTTATCATTTTACCCCCTTTGTTTTTTGGATGTAAGACACGAGCAACCCTTCCTGTTTGCGTTTCGTTCGAACGGCCCTCCGTGCTCTTCCTTTTCGTACCTTTGGCGGTTCAAGGGCGCACGATCCATTCCAGGGAGCATTTACGCCATCGCGGATCAACGTGACCGCGTGCCCGTTCCCCTTGAGTGTTCGCCGATGTAGCAAGATTATCAGAGGCTGTTATTTCTCAGTCACGTTGCACCAGTAGCCTCCGTAGCGATCTTTGCCAGCTCGAACGTGGTGTATTCGTAAGCAGCGAGTCGTTTATCCAAACGGATGACGGCAGTGCTTTGCTAGTCGCGTTTCCTTGATCAAACAACGATCTAATGTGTTCGATGGGAGAGGAAAAGGAAGAAGCCTCGAGGAGGAACGGAAGCGCTGGCGCGCGGTCGAAATAGAGCGGGAAATTTAGTTTAATCCTTGAATTGCTGAAGCTCGAGACCCCACTTTCTTCCCTTAATTTTACGGAACGATCCACCTTGTAGAGTGCGTATAACGATGCGAGCGTGCGAGAATGTTTATCGAGGAAAGAGTGAGTGTGCGAGAGACAGACGGAAAGAAAGAAAGATGTGGACAAGCCTTGAAACCTTTCTTCTTCCACAAGACTTCCCCTGATTTCTTTTATTTTTTATTTATGCCCAACACAACCCACGCCCCTGCCCTGTTCCCCCCTGTTGTTTTAATTATTTATAACTTCGAGATGGAGCGATTGCGAATCGCGGTCCAGCGAGCAACAAGAAACAGGAAACATTTTGTATTTAATTTGTTTAATAAAACTTGGATCATAGTACAACATTCCGACTGGTTGCTTTGGTTTTCGTTAAACACTCGCGTTCCAAAAGAACAAACGGCTCTCTTCGTTGTTAGTCGTGGGGGTGTAGCAACGCTTACTGCCCCCTCCTGTTTCTGTTCACATTTCTTTCGATGTGAAACGAAAATGGGACGAAACAGTACAAAACGAGGATGAATATTAGTAAAGGGGAACTGAGGGAAATGAAACGCGAGCGAGGTTCTGCGCAGACACGTTTGTTATATCCAGCCCTCACCTTTGTTTTGTACATAAACGCGCAAAATGCCCATCCACTTGTTTTCTTCTTTCGACAGATCTCTTCTTACGGTATACGTTGTTGACCAAGTAACATCGATCTTTTTGTACGATAAGTCTACATTTTACTTAGGAATAGATTGACCACTAATAGAGCCACAAATGAAGTAGAAACACGAGCAACGATGGCCACTGTAATTGTTTCGACCGTTTATCTCAGATAAGAAAGTATTTTAACCATTTACTTGGCGACTGATACAAAAACCGAGCTACTGGAATATTTTACCGAAACGGGTCCTCTCACCTTTTAAGTAATTTCAATTAAAAACATAATCAGTATTTCACTTTCAGTAGATGTACCTAGTTTCTTTAACGCTTCAACTTTTAAGCAAAATGTAGCCAAAGGGAAATTGTTGATTGGTTCGAAATTCTTTCTACTTTTTACTAAAGAATTTGAATATTTTCTTTACTCCTGAGATACTATTAATAGGTAGTACAATATTTCATCTTTAAATCAGGTGTAGTCCTTTAGTGTGTAGAAAATTCTGCAAAAATGTATTCAAATTGTTCGTTCCTAAAGATCAGTTCAGAGTTCAGTTTTCATACAAATGTTACAGAATGTATATTTATGAGGGGGAGTACATATGACTACATATTCAGAAAGACTGCCAACTGACAGCTTAAAAGTATTTTGCTTTTGGCAATAAAGTGTGTTAACGTTGCAACAATTTCTATTGTACGTAATATTTTATTTGAAGATGAGATACTTCCTTCGTCGGGAAGAGATACTTTTAATTGAAGGAATAATGTAGAACCTGGCGAGCAATGGACATGGCCAAGTGAAGGGTTAAAAGATTATGCTTTTGTGAGATTCTTTATGAGAATAAGTTTGAAATTTTGAAGGTCAATAGGAAGTACCGTACATAAGAGAGTAACCCGTGGGAACGAAATTGGTGGTGATAGTATTGCTACTATTTTGTACGATACAATGTTTTTGTATATCTGTCTACCGTATGTATAGGAAGAAGAAGTCTACCGCTTATGATAGATGGTTAAAATTGTATCGAACACGTATTTAAACAATTTGTAGCGCGACGGACACGAAATCCGGCTGTATTTATCAAGAGTCACACATAGATGTTGTTTCCATTAATGTACACCTGTAAAATCCCTATCGAACAATATACGAGCTACTAAAGGATTGGTAAAGAGTTCTTTGTATTGTATTTGTAAACAATTTTTTCACTGTGCTCGATAGTAGTCGTTAGTGATCGTTATTAGTTGGCTGCAGGTTTCATACCGCGCAATTAGAGTGCTGGATTCTTATTTGTTCCATTTAATAAAACTTAAGGAAGGATTTATTTTGTGTTCCACTGTTATTTCTACAACTAATTTTTCATTCGAAATTGAATTGCTGAGAGACTATTGTAATTCATTAATTACTTAAGCCTATTCTGGAATAATTTGGACAAAAAAATGACTACGTGAGCGATATCCTACCTGGTGATTAACATTTTCATAATTAGTTGGTCATCTTATTGATATTCTACCAAAACAATTCAATGTATTAATCGCGACGAATGCACATATATAATAATTTGCACCTACAATAATTATTAATAATATCAATTAGGGAACAGTCGATACAAGAATTGATTTTGAAACCGTTTCGGAACCGATATAGAACCGAAAAAATAACGATTGTGGAACCGATACGAGGAGGGAAGTAGGAATCGTAACCGAAACAGATAATAGAAATTTCGGTTCTTCATAACAATTATTTGGAATAAAGGTTCTCCAAAACCGTTTTAATCAGAACTTTGTATAACAGTTTTAAACAGTTATTTTCAGAACCGTTTCAAGCCCTGGTACAATCAGCCGTATTTTCCTAGGTGCCAAATATGTATACTAATGAAATACAAATTACAATTCTGTAGTAAACACTATTCTAAAAAATTCACACAGATTGCTGAAAACTTTTCTGGTTTAACGCTCTCCTCGATGGACACTACACGCTGGTCACCTTGTTGGGGAGAGCGGGGACAAACGTAACGGCGTCATGAAAGTAACACGCTTTCCACAAAAGTATCCAAAACGTTTGCTTTACATAGTTACGCGTGTTTAGTGTTTTTTTTCTTTCACGGATTGACGCCTAGCAATACAACGATTCGTATAGGGTGAATTGACCAGCGAATGAACAGCTAAGCGTTTTTTCAGTTTCAAATAACGATAAAAATTAAATAATGTCGTAATTTATTAATGAAATAAGAATTTGTAACAGAATAGGCTTTAAAAATATCTAAAAAAATTGTTTGTGATTTTTTACTTGACCGGCGTCTGAAATAAATCATAATAATGTAATCAATGCCGAATATACTAGTGAATGAACAAAATATCCAATAAATGAATACCTTGTACCCAGTGAATGAACACAAAGAATAATACTTCATTTTCCGACCAGAAAACGCTACAAAAGAAGAAAGGAAGTTTAGGTGAGGGACCTAACATAAGAATATAAAAATATAATCTATATATTATAATAATAGGAACCTGACAAATTTATTTATGTCAGAACACAGTTTACACAATATAATGGATAACTGTCATCGTACGTGTTTTGTTACTAGGTTTCTCGCCGAGAATGGCAGCTCTCGAAATCACAAAACAAAAATTAATAAGCGACCGAGACGTTCATAGATTAAAAAAATATTAGTATCGCCGTTATCTCAATAAATTTTTCTTCATTCTAAATATAAGATCATTGTTTTCAATGAAATAGTATTCTTGTTATACACGAAAAAAGTCAATTTGTTCATTCACTGGTCGATTCACCCGTGGCCAAGCTGATTTCGTTATTTCAATCACTCAAGTAAGCGTCTCCTCTGTTGGGTTTTTTGTTAATATTCATAGTTAAACTATAGACATTGATCCAATTATTTGTTAGAGCGTTCTTAGATAATGTCTTTATAAGTTCCTGTATTTGATTTCCATAAGTCTTGTATAGTTTGTATGTTATAACAGTTCTATGATGAAAAATATTAACAATAGTTTTTAAAAAAAATCATAAATATTAGTTACTTTTGGGGCCGTTACATGAGATTCCATATTAAATCAAATCACAGTATCAAAGAAATGTTTGAAGCTGGTTATACTTTTTTATCGTTATCTATTTAAAATATGTTTATTTAAATGTTTGTTTCTATCGTTTCTGATAATAAAAAATCCTATTTTGCTTTGGAAGAAGTGTTTTTACTTAATTCTCCTCAAAATAATTAGTGTTACTTTTGTCCTACCCCTGCAGGACAAAAAGAACAATGACAGTCACTGCGGAAACTTGCCATAACTCTTTGACTACTTAGCATGAAAGGCTGAATTTGTTGTCAAATGATAGATCAAGACATACACTATCCTAAGACATACTTTTCGTTTTTATCCTGCACAATTGTAGTATATTTCTGACTTACTTGGATGTGTTTTAATTGCAGAAATATCCGCACTTTAGTGATAAGATAAGTATATGAACAATAAGAACTTAAAATTTGAAATAACGTGCATACAAAACGTGAGATAGTACAATAGTGTATACACAGTATAAAGTATAGATACGATATTTTTCCGACGGAGACAATTTAGTAGGATCTGCAAATTAGCAAGAGACGCAGCTAACATGAAATTCTCCACGTTCTTTTTCTGCGCAGTCTATTGCCTCGCCGCTCTCTTCTTGGGATCAGCACAGGTAAATTGTATTTTGCAAACCAGTATATTTATCTGAGCATGGTCGCATTTTCTGTAGCTTTATGTTACCAATTTTGCCACTTTAATGAAATTAACGACTTTACTGTGAATACGAAATATCGCTAATTGAAAATTAATTACAGTGAAATATTGCGACAGTAAAAATTAATGTTACAATTTGGTATTGACTCTAAATGTAACTAGAATGGATAGTGGTTATCATCTTAGCGACTGTATAGGGTAAACTTGGGTAAATTGGTGATGGTTTTAGAATTTCTCTAATAACTCCTAATATCTACATATTCTGAAAGTGAGTTTAGGATATAATGATAGGCCGGACATCAGAGAAACAAATGATAGGTTAACAGAAATTTACTAATTATATTTAATTGAAAATATACAAAATTACGTTGTCGTGACATACTCTGGTTATTCGGCGATAGCTCTGGTTTTTCGGTGATAGTACTCTGGTAATTCGGTGATAGATCTCGCTAGCCCGTGATATGGCCATCAACTACTTTTTTATTTTATATAATTTTACATTAGTTTACATTATTTTAAATTATTTTACATTATTTTATATTATTTTATATTATTTTATATTATTTCATATTATTTTATATTATTGTTATTTTGAGTATAATCAATCGTTTCATGATCGTTTGAGACGTAAGGAAACATGGTATCTGGTATTTACCATCAGAATTTCTCGAACAGCACAATTAGAAAGGCAGGCTCGGGCGCACGAAAAATAAGAATTTAGTCACTTTTCATAAGCAAAAATACCACTGATGCCTTACTGTATGATGATTTCAAGAGTAAGACTTGTTAAAGTGTCATTTTACCATCACTTACCTGCAGTTTGAACTTTGCATTTATCTTCTAAAGCACATATAACACATAATCAAACGATCGTCCACAACTAGCACGAGAAATTTCACGAATAATGTGCTACTGGAACAAAATGCTCTCTCACTCTATCACACTAACTTCAATTGACTAATTATTTTACCACAACATAAACTAGAAGATCAAGGCTATCTGTTAGCTTTTGTTCCATCTAAATTGAGTCGGACAATTTCGAGTTACAGATGAATGAAAAAGTATCACCGAATAACCTGTATCACCAATTTACCCGAGTTTACCCTAACAATTGTCCTCATTTGAATTAAATTACTTTTACCGCAACTGTGTCCACCATATAAGGAAGCGATGTTAAGTAATTAATATACTCTCTTATATTAGATATCTACATGTGTGTAGTCATTAGAGGCAGATTTGAAAATCTACCAAAAAGATAACTTTGATGATTCGTCCTGTGACATGGTTTATTTATGACTAATAATTGACACAAATAGGTATTAGCGATTTTACAATAATCCTGAGGTATAAAATTCATCGCGTTGATAACAGGAACGGTTTCATTTGAAGTATAAAAACATGACCCGTTGGAAAAATCAAATACTAAATATCTTACTAAAGAATACAAAGTAATTTAATAGTGAAAAGTGTAAAATATGGTGTTATGTTTAATTCCGGTTGCCATCTGCATGCTTGTAATTAATAGATTGATTTATCTCATAAGTAGATATAATTGCCAATGGTGGAACTAAAGATTGAACGGTATTAAAGAAAAAAAAGATTATGAACGAAACATTGAAACTGAAACGGAAATATTTATCGATTAATTTGAGATACCTATTTACATATATTATGTTTTATCAATTCTAGGAATATGTTCTCCCGTATCCAGGCAACTGTACACAGTACCTGCAGTGTAAGGCTAATAAATGCTCCGTTTTATCTTGCATCGAGGGAACACAATTTAATCCAGCCCTCGAAACTTGTGACATCCCTCTGCAAAACAGCACGGGTTGCTAAAATCGGGGCTAACGTGGAGAACAAAGACTTGGGACCTTTCGTCCAAAAAGTCGACGTTAAATCAGCAACACTAGATTTTGCGAGGAAGACGTGTACCAGAACGGAAGTGAAAGCGAATCGAGCCTTTGTTTTATTTGCAATCACTGCCAAAGAAATGGAATGATAAAATAAAATTCATTGTTAAAAGTACAGAATCGATATTTCGTATTATTACATCCATAAACCTTCAAATTATAATTGCGTGTGCAATGTTTCCTGTCACTATCCCTGATTCTGTTCTCAAAACTTATGAACTTTTCTCCATTAGATCTCGTACGTTTGAACATTAGTTACGGACATCCCAAATCCCGCGTAATAAGTTTATCAAGATTATTAACACCATTGTTCAGGTACTATCGATCCTATGCTTTTATGGAACATCTGATGCTTTAGGACGACCTTTGTTTGCGTTTCAAGTACAGATAACAGATAGTGTATTGATAAATTTAATAAGCTCTTTTATCATCTGATCATCGCAAGTATGGTGTCTGCACCAACGGTTCAAATGTAATAATTAGATTACTACCTTGGCACGTGACCAAATACCGTGACCGAAATGCCATTTTCTATTCACTGCTTTAATCGATTATCATTCTACAACACTTAAATTCCATTAATCCTCCTTAGTGATGTAAAGGCTGATATGCAGGACACCAAAAATTGGGAATATTACCCAGTGGATTAGCGATATCATTATCACGCGAAATAGTTTGTAATCATATTTTATCACTGAGTTTTTGATGTCGAGACAATCAAAGTGTATTATCTTAATGAAGTGTTTATTAGCTAATGGAATTTGGACTTTTATTTTTACTCCTACTACTTCTTGCTGAGAATTATTTCAATTGAAACATTACCCACAATTTTCAGCAATCGGTCCTTACATATTATTACTGCGAATTACATAGGGGAAACATGTCCAAAACCGTATACTGAAGGTTCTAGGTCCATAACTTTTTAAATAATAAAACAAATTGGATAATAAAAACGGTATTTATTAAAGGGTTTCGTAAACAATACAAAATAACAAAAATATAATTGAAAAGTTTAAATAGGGTACTTAATTGAACGATAAAACAAAACCTCTTCCTTTTCTGGCTTTGCCCACCCTATGGGGCAAAACCGTATAGTATACATATATTATCGGTCTAAATTAACAACGGTAGCAATGAAAATCGTCGAGTTCTTCGTATCCCCAGCCAGTACAACCTTTGTGTGCCCATCCACTACACCTTGTACATTGGACCCAATTATGATCCCATGTGTCGATTGATTATACTCATTATAGCCTTTTTCATATTTTCCGAATTCCAATCTTGTCTGGAAGTGTTTCGTTTATAATTACGTGGCATCTTACTGACACCTTTAAACAAAAATGGAATACTACTTAGTTTACGAACCGTCGTTCGGTGTACGGTTTTGCCCCAAAACGTAAGAACCCACACTTTTGGTTACAGCTAAATATGAAAATGACAACAATCGGCGACGATCATCAAACTATAATAGAAATAGATACTGTTAATATATATCTTCATGTAACTTAGCTTCTAATTACCAGAATACTATATACTCCACTTGAAGTACAGTCGAAAATAAGATCACAGCACGTAGAAATATAATAAATATAATAGTTAGCTGGAGCTTATGTATTTTGCCAAGAGGATCTGTTGACTGGCAGTTCAATATGGCAGAAGACAATTGCCAAACGCGCGTGGTCTTCGTTCATTAGTTTTCAGAAATAAGTACGGTATACGGTTTTGGACATGTTTCCCCTACATTTGTAACATTTAAAACATACAATATAAAAACAATTGAATTCGTGTTTCAAATACTATATGGATTATATTTACATTGTGCCTCAAAAGTTGATAAATAACGTAATTTACTTACATACTTCGTCAAGTGTCGTTGAGTGTACAGTAAGGCAGGACATAATAAAAATGAATGATTGCAGCTTCAGAAAATGAAAATGTCAATAAATTCTGATAGGAGATGTTCTTGAGAAACATTCAAATGATGTATTAAGTTTCCTCTATCAGATCAAACCACTTTCATATGAAATATCTTTTCGCTTTTTCGATAGTTAGAAACATAATACCTTGTAGACCTATTTAATATGTATGATAAGATAAACTCTGCACCGCAGGAAAACATGCGTTCAAGTATTTACCACTTCAACTTTGGCACATGGTGCGTACTGAACATCAGATAGTATACAAGTATAAATACGAGCTTTTCGGCGAAGACAATTCAGTTCGAAATACAAATTTGCAAGTGAACCAGCAGCCAACATGAAGTTTACCACGATCTTGCTGTGCGCAGTCTTTTGCTTCGTCGCCCTCTTCGCAGGGTCTGCACAGGTAAATTGCTTTTTGTAAACTTTTACGCTTATATCCAAAAGCAGGCGAGTTACCTGTAATTTTATTTTACAAATTTTGCCAGGATACTAAAATAAACGATTTCACTTTGAATATGTATTATTGCCAATTGAAAGTTAGTAAAGATGAAATATTGAAACAGCAAAAATTAATGTTATAATTATTGATGTTAAATGTGACTTGATTTGATAGCGGTTTACACCTTAGTGTCAGTATAGTGCATTGGCATTATTTAAATTAAATTTATTTTTATCCTGTGTTGATATACATAGGTATACATATTATGTATTAGTCATTAGAGGCAGATTTGAGAATCCATCGAGATGATTGTTTTGATGATTCGACCTGTGACACGAATCATTTATAATTAATAAGTACCACGAAAACATAAGTGATTTTACAATAATCTTGTGTTATAAAATTCGTCGTTTTCATAACAGGAACAGTTTCATTCGAAATATAAAAGCATGATCGTGTGTAACCTTGGAAAAATCAAATATAGGAATATTAAAAATTAATTTAATTGCGAAAAGTGGTGAAATATGTTATTTTGTTTAATTTCCGGTGCCATGTGCACGCTCGTAATAAAAGATTGATTTATCTCATGAGTGTAACCGCGTAATGATGGAACTATCTAAAGGGAAGATTAAAGGATATTCAGAAAAATGGAATATTGAGGGGTATTAGAAAAAATGAAAATTAAGGACCGACTCTTGAAATTAAAACGTAAACTCATATTTAGTGATTAATTTGATATACCTACATATAAATATGATGTTCTATTAATTCCAGGCAGAACTTCGTCCATATAAAGATGATTGTTCGAAATTCGTGAATTGCGACAACACGATGTGCTATATTCAGTCTTGCGGCCCGGGAACAGAATTCCTTCCAAGTGTGGGAAGTTGTGCCTACCCTGTGAACCCTCACCCTTGGTGCAAACGTCATTAGTAACATGGAGAACAGTGTCTTGGGAACTTTTATCCAACGACTTGACGAGAATCAGCAACATCAGAAATATATGTGTACCAGCCAGGAAGTGAAAGCGAATTGAGCCTTTTTTTATTTTCTAATCATTGCAATGAAATGGAATGGAATAATTAAATAAAACTTATGTTAAAAGTATACAATTGGTGTTTCGTCCATATCCCTAATTGTTATTTCTAGAGGTATGAAATTTTCTCCATTAGGTCTCGTACGTTTGAACATTTGGCATCTACATCCCAAATTCCGTGTAATAAGATTATCAAGATTATTAACACCATTGTTGTTCCTTCTAGCATCATTGAATATTCAATTGACTATTCAGGTACTAGTGATCCTATGCTTTTATTGAACATCTGATGCCTTATCACAGACGACCTTTGCTTGCGTGTCAAGTATAGATAACAGACAGTGTATTGAAAAATTTAATAAGCTCTTTTATAATCCGATCATCGGAAGTATGGTGTCTCCACCAACGGTTAAAATGTGATAATTAGATTACTACCCTGGCACGTGAACGAATTCGGTGGCCGAAATGCCATTTTTCATTCATTGTTTCAATTGATTATCATTCGATATAATTAATTCCCTTTCCTAAGTCAATTATTTCTATGATCAGCCATATGGTAGAGTTTTTTTCTCAAAGTCAAAATTTAAACTAAATTTTCTCCCTATGTGTTTAATATAATATTACCATGCAGTGTGCACTAATTGTATGTAAAATTCGAGCGAAATGAGTAGATAATCTAAATCTCACGTATTTCCTTTACCAGTCAAGGTCTTACTTCGTAATCATCCAACTACGTAAAAGTAATTAATGCTCATCTTTAGCTAGTATCAGGCGCGCAATTCCGAGGCAACAGCTCACGGAAACAGAGCATATCTTCAGACCAGATGTTTCAGGACTATTACGACTTTGTTCGTTTTCCCAGTGAGTAATGGGACGCTATTGTAAAGTTAAATTACCACCGCGATCGCGCCGTGTAATTAAATTTATTCAGAGGTTTTCTTGTTTGCATAACAGCAGGCGCTACGCGGATAGCGCGATAGCAAGCGCGTAACTGTTGACTAGCATTGAAGAATCTGTTTAAAATGCGAGGAGCACTGTTGAAATTATGTATTTTCTCTTTTCACTCTAGTTACTCATCGCGTTAACAGGACTTATCCTGATACACTACACGAATGGAATGTTCCAAACGTGTATCAAAGAGGAGAAGGAACGAAGCGATGATTATTATCGTCGTCTTCAGTAGTACTCCCATTGCATAAAGAACTTTACTGAATCTTCAAACACAAAGCAAAAAGAATTTTTAACGATATCTATATTACACAATTTCCAAAATCAATAGTTTCCAAGTTTCCAAATTTTTTCACTTCACAAAGGAAGAGTAGTGAATGATCTGACTTCTCTTTTCAAAATTTGAAAAGATCTGTTGGCCTGCTATCCTCAGAAAAATTTGCTTAAGTGCGTTAGAACGAAAAATAAGATCATTTCCTTTATTCAAATTCACGCTCTTAATATTAAAGGTAGCACATGTGGATCCAATAAATAGAATATCCAATCTAGCGAACAAATATAGTTCTGAATTAGATTTCTTTAATAAGTCACTAGCGTCCTTTCAAACTGTGGCGCATAAAATTGCCATCAGTGATTAAGGGGTACTTGGGGGGCGACGCCTAAAAATGATACAATTCTTAAGATCTTTTTTCGAAATAACTATACAAGATATTTGGATGAAAATTGTTACATTTTATTAATCTATGTTTGCACTAAAGTTTCCCATTTTGATATTGTTACAGAAAAAAATTATGTTGTTTTTATAGAGAGCGGAATAGTAGCCTCTCTAACCCTTTCGTTACGGCGTACATTTCCGCGAAAGTGCTTTTTTTAAAATTTTTTTTTAAACTAGCAGAGATGCTGACTTAAGTCAATGCGCGTTCACACAGGTCGTCGCGTGGGTGCCGATTATAGTCGGCGCTCGTAACGAAAGGGTTAAGGGGGGATCGTATTTTATGGGTTAAAAACAAAGAATAGGATTCCCCCCTTAAAAGGTAGGTGGTTGCGGCGTGCAATGTAGTACCTCGTTCAATCATCGGAAATCGAGTAATTAAATGCTTTTTTTTTAAAGTTTAGGTCTAAAATTATGAGACCCAGCTAAAAACAGCTAAGGACCCCTCAAAATCGTATGTAAATTTCTTAAGGGCTTTATTCTACATGCCCTATGGTATACAAACAAAATGTAGCTTTATTTTTAAACAAAATAGCGTTTCTGATGCTCTTCTATTCTTGCAATTTTTTAAAAGGCACTCTCCACGGCTAGCAGCTGAAATCCCGTACCAGGTAAATGGCCCAGTGCTTAAACAAGGCACAATATTTAAAAATTGAGAAGAAATTTTGTATATAATAACAGTTTTACTAATTTGCAACATTTAATCTGATCGAAATGTAATTGTAAAATGTATTAGCTTTATGTAGATGCAATTATAAGCTTACATATAAGTGAATAGTTATATCGTGCAAAAATATTATTGTACAGTAAAGCTTCAACAGTTTCAACCCCGCTTCTTAAGTACTTCGACGTAGGTTAAAAAACTTTTACTATCCTAAGGACTAGCCCTCTTTAAATAAATAATACCACAGATTGTACTTACAAGATACTCTGTATACCCATAAGAATTTATCTCTCAGTAAAGAATACCTACTATCCAAACACACCTTCGTTCAATTTATTATTAACTATCTTTATTACTCGACTTCGCCCGAAGATTCTGATTCTACAAAAAATTTTCTATTAGTTTTTTTTTGTGAAAGTGGTCACAATCATCTGGATTAGGCAGGCATAATGAACTGAGGCATATTCCGTGATCCCAGAGCTTATCGTTCTAAAGTTTTTAGACAAAAACACACAAACGTATAGAAGCTTTCTGCTTTATATATTAAGATTTCCAAGCTCTACCTTACTATAGGAGCTTTCTATCCTATACGATCCTTACCTTCCTCCCACAAGTAACCCAACTAAGCTTGCCTCCTCAATCATTCGAAGACTCTCTCTCCTCCAACTCGAACTCCCTGGATGTCCTTAAAAGCACGTTGAAAATGGTAATCACGTTCATCGATCGGTAAGCTTTCGATCGCCAGGCTCCCGATGATCCCGATTCCAGAGGACCTCGAATCTATCACATTCACTAACGTCCCCCTTCTTCCGCTGGCTTTTTGCGCTACACTCCACCTCCTCCCATCGTTTCGCCATTTCCCTCTCTCCGCGAGCTGATGCACGATGCAGGGGAGAAAGACACGCCGCCTTCTGACCGGCTCGTAGTTGCTCGAAAACCTCTCTTACCTGCGCTCTGCGCTCGGTTCATCCTTCGGAAAGCTTCCGATCGGCTCGCGATCGCCACTTCAACGGGTACCAAACAGCGCTCCCGCCATTTTGGTAGCGGCCACATTCGGTTGCCCGCGCCGGGGGCCAACGTACACGCGCGTCGCGTATCGATCGACTAGTTTCAACGAGCACACCTTCCAAAGGCTTAGAAGCACGCTCGAAAACGCGCGGTCTCGCGCGCAGATTCGATCGAGGATCTAGAGTACCTAGATCGCGGAGGGAAGATGCTCTGATGGGAGCCCTCGGAAGATCCAGCGTGGATCCTCGTCGCTGGTGGCGGAGACAAGACTCGTTTTAGGATACCAGTGGGGGTTCTAACTGTGGAGAAGTTTGCCACTGTGGATCTGAAACTTGGGAAAGTGGAAATTGAAGGCGAATGCTTGGAGAACTAATAGCGCTCTATTTGAAAATAAACCAAGTCTCCGAGAAGCTTCTTCGCCAGTCTGACTACCTGATGCTGAAAATAGGTGGATTGACTGTGTTGCACAGATTAAGGATGTTCCGTCGATTCTTCAGAAGATTCTCTGAAAGTGTCACTGAGAGAAGTTCGGAATAGGGAAGTGGGTGTGAGGAATGGCTTAGGCGATAACTGTTCTCGTGTCAAACAGTTAATGAACTAACGAGTTAAAGGTAAAAGGTCCACAGCAGTTTCGAGTTCAATTTGACTTGGATCGCGGTTCACCGAGCATTTGGTGTCTCTTGGAGGACCTTTGAGGCGCGTTCCGCGGGGCGAATTCCAAGTTGGAAATCGAGAAGCTGGATGACCAAGTTTGGCCGTCACAACGAATCCGTTTCTAGACGAGCGGGCTGGAAAGTGTAATTCAAACTGCTATTGACTAATCCCGTTCCGCGGCGGGAACGTCACCGCAGATCTTATCGCGGCAGTTCCGCGGAGCCTTCCTCTAGGCCGCAAATAAATTACCGTGGAGGGGGCAGGATCGGGGGAATACGTAATATCGTTTGATGAAATCTGGTCAGCGCTCTTCGACAAATTACTGGCCTTTCGATGGCAGTCCACCGTCCTCGAGGGCTGGCCGATAGAGAGTCGTCGAAAGGATCAACAGGTTCGCCGTCTCGATAGGACGCTGCCAGTTTCTCTGTGGAGTCGATTATCTTGACAGCAAGTGTCCAGGAACATGAACCAATGATCTTCGACGGTGGATTCTATCGGCACTTCTGGTACGAGTGCCTGATTTTGATCCGTCAATCCTGAGGAGTACGAGTCTACTGGCGAAGGGTTCGGAATAGTGGTGGATGCTAATGGAAATGTCGATGCACTGATAACGTATGTACGTGGGACTTAAAGTTCCGCGAACTGGGAAATCTCGAGAAGAGTAAGTGTGGTGAACGGTTGGGTGTACTGTCGCGTTCGTAAATCGATTGTGGGGTAGATAAAAGTGTAAGTAGTCTGCGCTAGGTAGAGGTGGCTTAACAATTTCATAATATTTTTATAGTATCTGAGAATAGCAGTCCTTTAATTTGATCATTTTTACTAAATTGCACGCTCTCTCCTAAAAGATTAACTTAACACAAAACTCCAATTTACAGAATATAACTCATTGAATCCAATATTCCTTTAAAAACTACCACAATCACCTCAAAATAAAACGTAACACAAACTTAAAAATCATTCGAAAATACCTTGGAACATCAAACGTCCAAGAGCATAAATTCAAGTAAATCTCCACTCCTCTCCTCTCTTCTACACCAAGAAGTCAAACTTCAATCACTAAACCCCTAATTTAATCAATATCCCCAGCAAGCTCGAATAGATCCTGTTGAAAGGGATCTGCCGAAAGTTTGGGATCAAGGGTAAAGGGGCCAAAGCAGTTTCTTCGAGGCTGTCCAGCCCTCTGAGAACTTTGGCCGATTGTCTTCCTGAAGATCTCGCCGGTCGCGTGATTCATCGAGGCCGCCGGTTGAGCAGGTCAGGGACGCGGGTTCTGTGGCTTCAGGCCGGTGCACGTACAACCTGGATTTCTGCACGATTTAACGCGCCGGGGCTTCGGGGACGAGCAGGCCGACAGACGGCCGTCATTATCTGCGCAACGTGACGATAACGTCCCAACGCTGGAGGACGATAACAGACTGCCACTGCTCGATTAATCGCGCGCGTTTATCCAACGATCCCGAGCTCGTTAGGACGATCGGTCCATAGTGGCGTGTTTGGTTCATCCGCGAAGTTTGTAGTCTCGAAAAGTGTGACTAAATAGTGTCTAAAAGTGGACCTTCCAGTGGAATGACGAAAGGATAAAAACGATAGAGGGAGTAGAAGTGAGTGGATCGAGGTAGCGGGGGACGACAGTGGTGGTGAGTACTTGCAAGATTTTCTGGGGGTTGTCGACACGATTTTAATCTGTTGAAGGTGTTGGAATGGATGAATGTGTTGGATAGTTGATTGGAGTTGGAGAGGATTTAATTGAATTGGGCGTGTCAGCTTGGATAATTTTGAAGGTGTGTAGTGTTGAATATTCAATTTTTAGTCAAGCAGATTCTTTAAGAAATGGTAAATAAGATATTATAATCAATTGGGGACTAGGTAGGGGAGATCAGGGCTAGTTGATACAGGGGCAGGTTGATACAGAAGAATTATTTCGACACCGTATATGTGTAGCTCTATTTGAGCGAGATATGTGAAGATTGTTGTTCAGTTCTTTACAACGATCCAGCGTACATCTGTATACCTTGACGTTAACAATGGCTTTTAACTGTTTTCGTTTATATAGAGAAAAAGTAAATAGATTTGATACATTCAAATTGATCATCTAAATAACAGTTTTTCATTAATTTTTTATGTATTTTCTCAAGTTTTCGCTTACTATCTATTAAAAAGGAAGGACCAAAATATATTTTGGCATATTTGTTAAAAGTAATTAATTCAAATAAAAAATGAAAAAAATTGAGAACAGAATAATGTATTAACTAGCCCCGCAGTGGGGTAAATTGATACATTTTGCCTTCGTCCAAATAACATTTTTTCATTCATTTTTTATGTATTTTCTCAAGTTTTCGCACACTATCTATTAAAGAGGAAGAACTAAAATATGTTTCGGCATAATTGTTGTAAAGTAAATAATTCAAATAAAAGTGAATAAAATTGAAAACAGAATAACGTATCAAGTCTCCCCGAAATATATCGTAATATAGGTTTTAAATATTCTTCCTGTAGCACGAAAGATTTTAAGAAAGAACAGCATCGCGAAGCAACTTATTAAGCCGAATTACACCTCCTTCCTTTCCTCTGTGCTTCTTTAATGAACGATCGACGATTAAAGGAGGTCAAACAAGCGCGCTCTGGTTGATCGAGATATAATTCAAGGATCGAGAGGATCACCGTAGTCGATGGAAGGTTGGGACTCTTAAAAGGTACACCGTGGAAACGAACAAAAAGGAGGGAAACAACTTACCACCGTGGTAGAAAGTAGCGATGGCGTTCAATACTATCTCATGCAAAATCTCAAACAATTCAATCAGTTTCGTATTTTGAAGCACTTGGAATATTATTCGAATCTAGATCATTTTAGGAGGCTCAGTGGGTCTCAAAAGTTTTGACGAAAATTTCGTTTTTCATTCAGTGTATAAAAAGCTGTAGAAAATTGATTAATTTTAACGCTACGTAGTATGTACATACTGTTAACTTTTGACAAAACTTTGAGTTTGAAGAAACTCGTAATAAAGCTTTTGAAATTTCATTGAAACTTTTACGACCCGATAAGAAATGCCAAAATTCTCGACATTTGAATCAAATTCGAAACGATACAAATTGCTTATCACAGATCCAAAGTGATTGAATACCCATCACTTAGTAGATATAGTTTTCCACTTGCAGAAAAAGAAGGTAGAATAATTTTTGAGTTTTGAATGAAATTACGAATAAAATTCGAAGCGATTTGGACTTCCTCTCACAGACTCGAAGTAACTCGGGGCTCCTCGATGCCCATCGCTAGTGAAAAGCGTAACGTTATCTGCCCCCGTGAAAATAAGAAACGGGTTGTCGTTGATGGACTGCGCGAACGTGCGGAGCTGCTTCGTTAGAAGATTAACACGGCAATTAAGCGAGTGGAAGAGCAGCGCGATGCGCCCTTCTACTCTTCTATTTTCAAGATTCGATCGCGTTTCGATTAACAGACCCGGGAGTGGCGCGAATCAGTCGTTTTTGTCTAGGAAAGCAGCCCTGATTGCTAGGATCGTTATCCAGATAGTTCTGAGGTTGGAAGAGCACGGCCAATAGGGAGGCGCTCGATGTTAATCGATGTACTTCGAAGCAACTCGACAATAGTGATCTGAAACTCTTCGAAGCAGGTGTACCACGTAGTGATGTATTTGAGTGTATCACAAGTAGCGGTGAACTCTGACAGTGAACCTTCGAAAAGCGAAAGCTGTAAGATCCTTTTCACTAAAAAGAATATTCCCAAATATCTAACAAATCCAGCTCCACTCTTGCAATTTTCAAAAATCCTACTGACAACCAACTCTCAAACCCTAATTCCTAAAACTTCCACTCACAATAAAAAATTGTCTTACAAAGAAAAGTCTCGATACCACTTCCTTAAGAGGGGAACCTGGTTTAGGATGGTGAAAACACGGTGATTTTTTAAGAATTATTTTCTTAACAAATATAAATAAATCTTTCCAAAACTTTAAAGGCGTTTCACTGTATATTCAGACAATAAGAAACCTTATTTTTATTCAATAATATTTCATTTTATATTCCAATTTTTGCCTAAAATAAAAAACCGAAGTTTTTCTTAATATTGACATGAATTTATATCGCCGACGAATGAAAAACATTTATGCAAAAATTAAATTAAACAATTTTTTTTGCATAAAAACGTCGAAATTTTTCCATCAAAATCGTAACTTTTCCTTTAAAGTTCCATAACTTTGTCAATTTTAGACTTTTTTCTTATTTTTGCAATTCATCAACGATATAAATTCATGTCAATTAAGAAAAACTTCGGGTTTTATATTTTAGGCAAAAATTGGAATATTAAATGTAATATTATTGAATAAAAAAGAGTTTTCTTGTTCTCTGAATATACAATGAAATACCCCTAAAGTTTTGGAAAGATTCTATTTATATTTGTTGAGAAAATAATTCGTAAAAAAATCACCGTGCATCCAGCGTCCTAAACCAGGTTCCCCCTTAATTCTATCCAAGCTCAGCTGTCGCAGTCGACAAACTTGAAACAAAATCAACACAAAATTCCCCCACTCTCTCCTCAGAACCACACTTCAATTTACACCCTCAAAGACAAACCTAAGGAACTATTGAAACTTCCATCAAACAAAACCATCTTCACTCCCCAATAACAAGTAAAAGACACTCGTCAGGAGCAAATTGCAGACCTCAGTTATCAGCAAGAGTAGAGTAACCAAGAAACCACATCTCTCTGGCTCGCATGGAAGCCGCGAAAGCGCGGAAATCAACGAGCCAGATCGTTTCGACTATTCTCTGCGATCGATCGTTCGATCACCGTTGCCCGGGCTCACGTCGATCAAAGGCTACCCGTGAGATTTCGCGATCTCCCAGGCTGGATCGACGAGATCCGGCGATAGCGACAGGTGACGGAGTCCCGTCGCTGAAGGGACACTGCGATCAGCGATCGAAAGGCGAGCGAGATCAAGATTTCTCGACGGTTCCACGTTCGTTCCTCTTCGAGCAACGCTTCTGCGCAGCGGAGGGTAACTGATGGATCGGCGTTGATTGCTCGACTGGGGTTTATTAACTTCTTCCCGCAACTTCGTTAGAACGGTATCCCCGCAATTAAGCCTCAGCTTCGAGCGAGAAAATATTTCAGCGTTTTCCACGTGAAGCTTTTCCTCGATTTTCCTTCCGTTTTTATTTTTGTCGTGATCGAAGAACATGGAGGACAGCTGCCAGATGAATAGGTCCACTGGGATTTCGAACTCGTGCGCGCTGTGATCCAGGTGATCTATGGACTTGGACGTTGTTATTGGAGGAGTCTTTAGCTTGTTAATAGCGATGAAAGAAGAATTAAATTAAGGATTATACGCTTTCATTTCTTGGTTGTTTATGGGAATAAATAGGTCAGTGGCATTTGGAGATTTTCCTGCTGGAAAGTTAGAGATTGAGTTGTTAGGGCTTCGTGATATAATGGTAAACGAAATGTGGATGCATGTGGAGTCATCATTTCGATGTGTGTATTGAAATATTTCAACGACTATGTCAGCGGTCTTGTTAATCCTGAAACAAACAATGAAATTTTGTGGAATTTATAAGGGAACATCTTAGTGACTAATCCGTTTTTTATTTTATTTAATTTTACAGAAGGCTAAGCTGTTTAAAAACCATTTCCTTAAAATTCGAACACCCCACAAATATGAATCCATAAAATTAAATAAAATTAATGATTATACGCTTTCAGTTCTTCGTTGTTTATAGGAATGAATAGGTCAGTGGCATTTGGAGATTTTTCTGCTGGAAAGTTCGAGATTGAGTTCTTGGAGCTTCGTGGTAAACGAAGTGTGGATGCTGGTAGAGTCATTTTTTCGATATGTGTATTGAAATATTTCAAGAACTATGTCAGTGGTCTTGTTAATCATGAAACAATGAAATTTTGTGGGACTTGTAAGGGAACATCTTAGTCACTAACTTTTTTTTTTTAGTTTATTTAATTTTACAAAAGGCTAAGCTGTCTAAAAATCATTTCCTAAAATTGGATCACCCCACAAATATGAATTCAATAGAGTCATACTTACGAAAACATTAGAAATTGAGAAATACCGAGAAACCTCCAAGATTCTACCACTCAACCCCCTTCTCTATGTGTAAAGCATAATGTTTGACTTGAGAAAACGTGGTGGAAATGAATGAAAGTGAAGCTTAGGCTTTCCACGACTTTCATCGAAGATCAGCTGGAGGCGCGTTCGAAGGAAAGTTCGAAATCATTACATTTCACCCGGGGTTTACGGAACTCGTCTAATCATCGTCCTTTAGACAGGAAAACGTTTCGATCGTTAGCGTTACAGTCGACGTAATGCCACGGTCATAAAACGCGAACTTTCGCATCCAGTTGTTCCTTTCGTACGCATCTGCCTGTAGCGATGTTAAAGTGGAAACGTTTTGCTCTCTCTGTGGAAGAGTTTTGCACCGTGTTAGGGAAGACGACAGGAGAAATTACTATCTCCTGCACGACGAGGGCTATTTGTCAACTGATTGGTTCCACTTTTGCACCCTCTTTCTCGTCGGATATAAATGATTCCATGCAGTACGTTCATTTCAAATGTATAGGTCCTCCTAGAATAAGTGGGGAATATTTTAGGGGTAACTACAGCACATTTAAATAATGAAAAATGTTTATATAAACATATGTCCCAATTAAATTTTGCCTTCGAGTTACAGTGAATTTTATATCGTCTATTGACAGTATTGAAACTCTTCAGATGCGAGGAGGTTCTTTCAAATATATCTTATGAAAGTAAGCAGATATAGTTTGTTGAAAATCAAATTTGTTTCTTTTATTATTTAAATATGTTGAAGTCACTTCTAAAATATTTCCCCCTTATTCTGGGACACCCTGTATATCCACTAGAAGAAGAATCATATTTCACTTGGTAGGGTATTTTAATTATATCATTGCAGAGATATAATTTTTTAGTTCAGTTTTAATACTAATATGAAAAAGAAAAATTTGAATGTGCAGAAGTTTGACATGCCTATAATATTCAAAGTTTGAAGTGGATTCTTAGGTAAGTTGAAAGTTTTAATCTTTTGAAGTGCAATGTTTAGTTAAAGTAAATAATGTGGTATATTTCTGCGTGGATGGCTTTGAAGAATAAACTGTTGAAAATAATTATGCTATTACGTTTTCAAATGATTGTGGAGAATAAATAATTGTGTAGGGTTGGAAGAAATGTTATATGTGCAGTGCAATAATATGTACACTGAACGTCTACTTTAGTTTGGTAAGTCAATGCACTGTGCAGAATATGTATATGTATTTAGGACACTTAATGTTACTTGTTGCTTGATCGGTTATTACTTTCTCTTTCGATTGCCATTAATGATTGCGTTACGTGCACTTCTATTTGACGACTCAATGATATAAAATTTTCTCTGCTTCGAGGCACTTTTAAACCCATTTACAGCAAATTCAAACTCAAATCGTAAAGAATTACACGTGATTATTTAGATTCATTTCCGTTTCAGTTCAACCACCATAACACATAAAATTACAAACAAATAACATAAGACTTTAATAGGATTCTAGGTTACAAGAGATCAAGAGTTTAGAAAAATTATTAATCGTACCTATAGGTACCAATCAACTTTTTCAAATTTTCAATGCAATTGAAATTCCATTAGAACCACGCTGAATCCATTCTGTACTCTACGAAATGGTGCTAGAAGATTAAAATAAAGTTTCGAAAGATTACGCTAACGCATTTTGCGATAATACTATCACAAGATTACCACGCAACAGTTTCACAAACATCTTATTAAGCCTAGCGTTTCTTGAAGCAACTCGAAGTAGAACATCTCAATATATGAATACCTGACCCAATCAGCTTGAGTGTAGCGCAATGCGAATATTATCTTTGTATTAGACAGCCATCAATATGATATAAATAATCCATTTAACCACATATAAATATCTCGTGACGTTGCCATTTCCCTGTAGCGTCTGCTTCGCTTTTCTCCCCTTTTACGTAGCCACCGTCAGAAAGCGTCTGATCATTGAATATTCAACGACCTCGTCACATATCAGCGCGAATCCTCCGCAAAAATGCTCGAAAGCCAAATAAAATCACATACTCGTTTTCGTTCAGTCTCGACGTCGCGACACCTTCCCTTGTGAATAGATCGATTTATCGGCGGCTCGTTATGCAAATCGAGCTCTCTTTCACTCTGCTCCATGTTTCTCCGCTTCGCGAGCAGTGCACGCGTAGATTTCTGCAGTTCTACCTGCAGTTGTTTCGCAAAGGAAAGAGCAAATCACTATTTCACGAACGATAATTCATTTCTCTTTGATTCCAAACAAAAATGAATATTAACATTTAATACTCACAATCAGACATGTTCTTTCCTGGGTGCCCTGAAAGCAACCACGTAATATTAAAAGGGTCTGTACAATTTTGTATTCTTATTGGTCACAGACGAAATATTACGTGTTTGGTATCACTACACTCACTTTTCTTCCTTTTATATCTCCTTAAACTATAAATTCAATTTCCTGAGAGTTTGTACCGAGTTACTTAAATTAATGAATGAAGCTTAGACTTCTTTTATCCATATTGTCTTAATTGCGTCATTCTGATGTTGAATTTTGGTGAAGGGATGATGTTGAAACGAGAGTAGATTTATGTTGACAATGCATTGCTGCAGAATATTTCAAAACACTTAGTATAATTTCTTCAATGGTGGCTTATTCCTAACGAAAGGGTGAGTAGAAATAGGATGGATTGGAATAAAGATTTTTTTGAGTAAAGAGTAAGGATTAAAGTGTTTATAGAAGATAAGTGGCGGCGTTTCGTTACTATCCATTAAGTCTTATATGTGTAGAAATTTCAAGTGCGCCACTTGGACGTTGCGATTCCGTGTAAAGCGTTTCGCAAGATCCTTGCGCCCGTTCCGATATGGAACACGATTGATCAATATCGACGTCTGCGAGCACAGAAATAGAGAATCGACGATGGTCCACGCGTTCCTTTTCCTTTCGAAACGGTTTTCTTCGGAAAGCTGGCCAACCTCTTTGTCGAACAGGTTCGCAAAGACTCTTTGACTCGAGGGATCTTTAATTACGGGTGTTACATGCTGCAGCTTTGTACACATAGCAAAGTGCATTCTAGGTTTAGTGATTTCTAAATGTAAGAAGGATCATGATTATTTAATATACATTATAGTGTTTTCATATAAAAAAGAAAACTTTAATGCAAAATGGGAGAAGATTCTGCTACAATTTTCAAATTCTTACTTTAATCAATTTGAATACATTTTTTTACAGTGTGATTACAAGTGTGAAAAAAGTGCAATCATTAGCATTAAAGGAACACTATAATTTCCTGAAAATTTTGATCATTTTCAAATAGCTGCATCTCTGCGACAAATGGTTGCAAAAAATATTATTTTCATCAAGATGAAGCGCAGGAAAGGAAGTTTCAGAAATTTTTGCCTATGTTGAACGTATGCACGGGCCAAAGAAATTGATTTTCGGTAAATTCAATGAAGAGCTCTCATAGAGCAAACAGTTCTCTTAAATTTCGTTTTTGTTGTATGATTTTTATTGACCGAGTAATGTAACTTTAGCAAAAAGAAAAGATTTAAAAAATTTAAGAAAAACATCCAAACTCCTAGCAGTGACAAAAATTGTACATGGACAACTGGTATTAGCATCACCCAAAGCCATGAAAATGTTTCTCTTACATTTTTTAAATCTGTTCTGAAATGACCAAAATTTTTAGGAAATTATAATGTTCCTTTAATTTTGACGCGGAGTGTATATTTATTATAATCTGAAATGCTGTCCTATATCAATTATGGTGAATCAAAAGTGTACAAAGGAAGTTTCTTATTGACGTCTTTTCATACCAGCAACCCCAATAGATAGTGTTCCTAACGACAATGTTGGTTGAAGTGGTAAGTATGGCACAGTGGTATATAATTAGTGGTATGTGTACACATGATTGAGGAGTTGAAATGGTAAATGATGTAAGTGCCAGAAGTGAAAATTTTCAGCATTTTCTTTTCATTTCAGCTCAATCTTGCAACAGCCCCAAAAACTAAAATAAATTATTCTAGCACTTACAGAATTTAAATAATTTTCCACTAAAAAATTAATTTTCGATTTGTTTGGCACTTACATCGTTTACCACTTCAACTCTTCAATTGTTGAATTCACTCTCACGGGCTGTTGCAAATGGAACTAGACGCACCACGAACTCTGCGTACACATGGTGAACAGGGATGAAGAAACCGGAAGTGTCGTCGAATTCCGGGGGCAAGTCCACAGTATTTGCATCCCACACGAGGTACACGCAGATCGCCGTTTAACACGAGCGATCCCTGGAGAATTCAACACCGTTAGAGACCGTGCGAACCACCGATAAAGATAAAGGCCTTCTTGCCTCCAAGAGAACCGCCTGACGCAAGTAAATGAAATCCGCCATTACTCTTGGATCTTCCTTCCTTCTGGGGTACGATGGGAAAGATGCATCTTTGTCTCCTTTGTATAAAATGTAACATTTGGTTAATCGTTTAATTCTCATAATGGAAACTGATGGATCGATAGAAATGAGAAACGAGTCTCCATGTTGAAGAATGTTTTTAGGAAAAATTTACGACTGGTAAATGTAATTAATATTTTATTAAGTATTCTTAATGTGTAGAGTATAAGTCTGGAAATTTCAATAAATATGTATTGAATGTAAATTAAATGTGTTATGCTTTGTTAACAGTGTTCCTATGTTTTTCAGTAGTTTTGAAACAGGAAATGGAAAAAGATTGGGAAAGTAAACATGTATAGGGAAGATAGAGGGATTTTAGGTAAGTAATTCGTGAGCTCGTGAAACTTGGTATGATCAGTAAAGAATTTCGAAATAGGGATGGCTATACAACCATGGATTAGTATTTTAGCAAAGTGGAGATTTTGGAATAGGAGAATGTGGTAGCAAAAGAGGTGGCGAATGATTTCACGGTTCTCACGAATTTCTGTGATTGTAACGTGATTTTTAGGACATTACACACACTAATTTCTATCATTTTGGTATTTTCGCATTTGCGTCGCATTCTGAGTCATTTGTGGGAATTCAATTGTAAAATAATGTAATTTTTCGTATCTAGAAAAATTTCTGAAATTCCTTGAATTTTCTTAGAGGGAAATGTTGCAATTTCGACTATTTTATCAGTATAGTTTACTTCGCTTTTTCGTGCTTTTGTGGGAACCCCTGATATTTATAGCACACAGAATTATTAATCTACCTGTAGTCGGTAAAGCTTCATTGTTATCATCTGTCGATTGTTACTTCAAAGCTTAATTTTTGTCATTCTAACCACTTTGAGTTACCTTTATGCTCCATTTATAACTGCACTGTGTATGTTTCTATAAACTTTTATACCCTAATAAAATTTTTTATCGCAATTAAAGTCATTGATTGCACTCAAATCAATTCAACGGGAATGCATTCGCAGATAATTTATTAATATCATTACACGAGTCCATTGTAACTGTATCTATATAAAAGAGAATGCATAAGTATTCAGATTTAAATTATACAGACTGTACGATATATTCAACGAATATAGTTTATTTCAGTTCTTGCGGCATCTTTCTTTCACATAATAAATTGTGTAATTCATTATGCAAAACTCAGTTAAGATTTAACTCGGTTATTAAGTTCTATGTAGGTACGTGTAAACTACATCAAATTCCAATTTATCTTTCCATTACACAATTCGAAATTGAAGGTTTATATTAAAATTTTGCTTATTCAGATTTTATTTCATTCGTGAATTCGAGAAGCTACAACATTAAATTTCATTTCACTGTGATTTTCTAATTATTCAGACGGAAATATTTCTGCAATCTTGCTCTTGGGTATCGTACAGAAGATTTTGCAGAGATTTTCTAGACACACGAGACCACTCGTATACATTAAATAAGATTTTCCCATTGGATCTTCCTGCAGAGCACGCGAAGTTTTCGTATAACGGGCGATTAAGGGGTAATATCGAACTAACAATAAGACAAGAATTGTGTAGCATTCTTTCTGATAAACATCTTGCTTTGGCAAGTGAAGCATATTTGTGAACCTTTTCACAGCGTAATAAATTTCTTCAAGAACGTAATATATTTTATATTTATACCTTGCATTTACAGCGAAATAAAAGCGAAGCAGGAGAACTGCAATCTTAAATCAGCTTTGTGTCCCTTTGATTATAAGGAGGGGGGGTGAAAATGTTCAGTATCTTTTCAATTCTTGAAGTCTTCCAATTTGGAATTTTCCTTTCACAAGAAACTTTCTAATTCCAAACATAGAATCCTCATTTTGCATGAAATAACATTTGTACATCAGGACATTGTAAATTAATTTCATTAGCTAACAATAAGTTATTTAGAACCCTCATCATCAATTTTAATAATTTCTAACATCTTCGTTTATAGGGTTGCCAACACTGCCCAGCATTCATCTGGAAGATCAGTAGAAATAAATAAAAAATATTCCAAGAAAACACAAATTATTTTATTTAACAAAATAAGGTAACAAAAATAAATTAAGTTTCTTCATAATTTCTTAAGTTCATAATTAGAATTATCTATATAAAAAAAAGTATGTACATATACTGGTGCATAGTATAGGTACATAGTGGATTTATCAGAAAATAAATAATTTAATCCATTCAGTGATATTTAATCTTTGTGTTCGAAAATGAAAGAATTATTATACCTACGTGATTTCATGCTGCAGAATAATTAACTGCTTTTTAAGATTAAAGGGTAATATTTATCACATTCCTGGAGAAATTACCAGCAAAACTGTAGACTGGAAAAATGTCACCAAACCTGAACTCTCAAGGCGAAAATTGCATTGTGGGCAACTCTATTCATTTACCTCATTTACCATCAACGAACACTAACAACAACAATACCCAAACATCCAAGCACCACATATACTCCCATATTTATCACACACATTTCCCAACCCTTCCACCCAAAAACATTTTCATTTTCCCCTCCACTGTTTTACACGCCAACGATTTCCACAGGAAGAATGAACATATCAATTCGCTGGATCAGTGTCTCCTTAAGGTGACGGAGACTCTCAGATATCCATGTGGAACTGGACAGCAACTCGCGGCGGCACGTGCTCGATTTCCCGCGCGCGCCACCAGGGGAAAACGATTAGGTTTCCTCGGGGAAGAGAAACGTTTCACGACAAGCTGTATATCGTGCTCGGCCATCAGCGATCTATCATCGGTATTCTTCCTACTTCTACCGTCTCCTGGCTGTCGGTCCCTTCGCTCCTATTACAGATGCATATATTGCCTCGTATTGATTATGCGAGCGGTGTAGTCCGAGCGACGTGTCACTATCGATCGGCGATAAAGGTGTGGGTGGAACGTGGACGTTCCAGTTTCCTCGACCTGGTATTGCCTTTTTCTTTTCTTCCTGCTCGTTTGCATTTGTCGCAAATTCTGCCGTCGTGACACCATATCGTTCAGAGTCGCTCGAAAACGCGGCATCGTACTCCACTCGGTGGGAACATTTGAATCGTGAGGATTGTTAGAATGTTACGTGTCTCTGGAGGACAGGCGACTGATTTCAAGTGTTTTGAAATAGATGTTGATTTCGTCAAACGTTTCACTGAATGTGGTAGTGGCGTAATGTTATAGGTATCTTACTAAACATAGCAGTTGAATTCTCACTTTAAGAGCACTCTTTTCATTTTTAGGATTTTATTTAAACTTTCGTAGTCACGCAGAGTGTATCGCACCCCGAGACACGTATTTGTCTAAATTTCTGTAAATTTGTAGACTTTAATATAAAATTTAAAAATTTGGTGAATTTTATATAAAAAAAATCGCTTTTATTTAGAACTATTTTCTTTCAAATGCACATTTCAATGTATCAAAATTTACATTTCTGGGAAAAGACTATTGGAACATGATTGTATGAATATTAAGAGTGTATTATTATCACACAAAAGGTAAAAGATGAAAAAATTCGAAAATGGTAATTCAAAAATTATTCTGGGCTGCAGTGAATCACGTGTGACCAATTTGTGATTTGTAAGAAGGTCTGACCACGGAGGGTTAAAGAAAAGTAAACGTCATAGTGTTAAAACTTTGTAGGCTGTAATTCTACATCATTGAAGATAATATTTTTTTAATATAGTCTAAAATGTGTAGACGTTTACTTTTTTTTTTATAAATGATATCCTAAAAATAACCTATTTTAGAGTGATTTGATGGAAGGGTACCCTTAAGCTGAGAATTCAATTGCTATGTTTAGTAAGATATATTTAGCAACCCCAAATCTCGATATTAAGAAATTTTATAAATGAAACATGTTACAATGTACCATCACAATCTGAAGATAGTTTGCTCGTTAGGTTCAGATAAATCTTGACCAACCACAAAATAACTCTAATCATACGCAACGACTTCGATGGCATGTAGCTTTCCTTAAAACTAAGATTTCGGAATAACTTCTGTTCCCTTTTACCCACCAAAGAAGGCCACTTTAATGCATTAATAAGATCCAATAAAAAGAACCATTACAAAACATAAAAAATGATTTTCAAAGTTAATCTAAAGTTTCTAGCCAGCACATTGATCTTCCCCCTTAATCCTAGGATACCACTGTGCATAATATTTACCTGCATGTCTAACACTTCCAAGAATTACTGCTCTGCCAGAACCTCCACTTTTTTGCCCTATCAGCAGTGCCACTACGAGTGTTTTATTTTCATTTTCTTATCTGTATCTTACTTCACTTTTATGCAGTTGAATTGTACACTAAAAATAAAAAAAATAAAACAGTTGTGTTAAAAATAAATTTTTAAATATCGATAAAAACTAAACTAAATATTCAATAGAATTCTCTAAATAACACGCTACAAGCTATACCTAAATTTTAGTATTCTTAAATTCTAGGGATAATGCTCCCTTGAAAACCTGACACTTCACATTGCCTTCCATCCTCAACCAAGATACCAATTTCATGGATACCGTCGATGCAATAAACAGAGGGGACCCCTTTCACAGATTTCACCCCCGGTAAAGAGCGTTGAATTAACATATCATTCGAGTGCGCTTACATACCGCAGGCCGGCTGTACTTTCGTTCCCCTAGCTTCGTTCCCCGCCACTCAAGTATGAACCCCTTCGAGGGAGCTTCGAGTGACATCCTTAATGGGGAGGGATGGGGTGGGCGATTGCAAACAATTTCGCAACATCGACGCGCGCGACAAATTACCGCGGGCGTCGGGTCGGGGCAGGGAAAGGGAAAGGGACGAGGGAGAGTCAGTGCCGTCGGTGGAGGCGCGCGTAGAGGGTTCGCGGGTGGCCGTGGGGGCTGGCTGGAGGGGGATGGTCGCGAGGAAAAAAGGGGCGCAGCCGCGGCGCGCGGCCACCCCCGCGGGGTTGCACGTTTGCTCGCGCGCCGCCTCGTCAGTCTCGGTCAGTCGTCTGCGGCCGAAAGTCGCGTGCAGCAGAGAGGCGAGGGAGGAAAGGAGGAAAAAAATCGAGTGAGACACCGGTGGCGAGGGAACGGAGGATGGCGGGGGCGTGGAAGAGGAATGACTGGGGTAAGAAGCCGAGGGAAGATGCGGTGAGATCGTGTAGGGTAGGCGTTAGGTGGCTCAGGAGAACGTGGAGAATTGCTGGTTGCGAAAGTGAAGGGAGGAAGAAAATAAAGATGAGGGTGAAGACGAGGGAAAGTGTAGGAAGTAGGTGTGCAGATGGGGTTAGATTTTTGGAAGATAAAGATTCACGGGGCGGTTGAATTTGGTGTAGAATCGATGGAAGAATGATGTAGAAATGGGGAAACAGATAGGGTACGCGTGAGGGATGTGGTGGAGGGGTGGCGAGTTGACATAGAGGGACGTAGGAAATTGTGGGGCAAGGTATCAGAAGGCATTAGGTCGATTATTTATGATAGACAAAAGAAGGGTGCTAAAGGGGAGGAAAAATACTGCGTTACTGTAAAAAAGGTAAAATGCACGGAAGGGGTGCATACAAGTAAAGGGTAAGACGTAAGTGTGGGCTACGTGGGAAAGAAAGAACACAGAAAGTGGTAAGTTCAATTATGAAAAGGTAAAAGTAGATTCGAGTAGTGCGAAGGAAAAGCATAACGGTAGAGGAAAGAGGGGCGGATAAAGATTCCACAGCGGAGAAACAAGCAGATGCTGACCTCTTGCTGACGATTGGCTACGCATTAATATCTTTCCAATATTTTTTAAATAATGATGGAGCGTAAAATGAGCTGAAGTCAGCTTCCGAGCGAATTCTTAAACAGTGACAAATTCATTCTTGCTTAATTCGGTCTCGCAGATTTCTGAGTAAAACACTTAACTTCGAAATTGCAATTTCCCAGTCGAAATATTGTAAATCATCTTTGGACTTACGTTAATGGTATTCTTTCTGCAAACGTTTGTCATTGTTCATTTAAATCTCTGCAGCACGATATACCCATCACTTTGACTTGAAACTCAAGGTGAAACTCAAAAAAGGAACAAAGTATTCTAATTGAAATTATTAAACTCTGGCACGACGTCGAAGAATCTGTCTATTTACGTCAAATGGGTATTTATTAATAATGAATATTGCTCTTCATATCAAACGAATGAGAGTACATATTGGCAAAGTTTCATTGCTTCATTGCACGCTCGTTGAAAGAAACCTATTACTTATTGAACGACCGAATGCACCAGAAGCTCCATTATCTAAACCATTGGGGGACGCAACTCCAATTCATTTCTCTCAATCACCCCCACCTCGCTCCCTCGATATTCCACCATACACTTCGCCCATTATCAGACCTCCACACTAAAACTACAAACAGACAACGACGCTTTTTTTCCCACAAGGCAATTTTATGGGTCGCGACTGATATTGCATACTCGCGCGCTTCCTACCTTTCCCAATCAATCTAATCTCCCTCTGTCTTTGCGAAGTGGTCACATAATACAAAAATACCTTAATACAGCTCGCGTTCCACCTTCCCAAACGCCTGACGAAAACTCTACCTCGCACAAAAGCCGTTTACAGCTGAAAAAAGAAAGCGTTTCTGCTCGCATGTCCGCATAATCATTCTTCGCCCACAAGACCAGCATAATGTGCTGCCGAAGTTCGCCGAATCGTTTCTGGACCACTCCACGCGAACACACGCTCCGTTTGGTAAATAGGCCACTCGAATAACAGAGCGCTCGGGTAACGGAGGTTGCGCGCCGCGCAGGAAGAACCTTCGCCTTGAAAACGAATTAAAGGTAGGGACCGGGTGGCGAGCAAGGAAAAGGTGGTTGAATGAAGGGGAGGAACGAGTGGAACGAGAGAGGCGTGCAAAACGACGGCAGGAAAGAGGGACCCCGCGCGCAGGAGTGACTCGAGGCCCATCAGTATCGTGGTTTCCGTGGAACTGGACGGAACCGAGCGGAACCGAATGGAACGCCGCACACGGTGGAACGCGGCAAGGTTCCGCGATGGGCTCCGGTCGGTTTTTCGTGTTCAGTTCGTGTGTCGAGCTCGGCCCGTGCACCGTTCCTCGCCTCGTCTCGTTTCGTTTCGTCGCCGTCGCTCCCTTTGAAACAGTATCGCGATCGACGGTGCGTTTCCCCTCGGCTACTCGTTGAATCGCGATCGCCACGAACCGGAAGTACCTCGAACACGCGACGATCGAAGGATGATAATCATCGATCGAGTTTCGCCTGTGAGCCTCGAGTCTCTTCTTGTACATTGGATTCAGTCGTCGCTTTTTCTCCTTTCGAAACGGTGTGGTCGAAGGAAGTTGATTATTTTCTGGAGAAATTGACGCTGGCTTCGGCAGGTGGATTTGTTCATGCTGAAGCAGCGCGTTTGAGGGGAGAAGAGGGTGGAAGGAGTGGACGGAGATGTTGAGTTGAGCGGTTCTTCTTTTGGACGAAGCTTCTTTTATGATATTTGTAGGGGTGTAAAGTTGAGAGTGTCACTGGCTGAAGGTTGTAGAACTGAAAGGGCCTTTGTAAATGATATCAATAGAATTTTTGAATTAGAAATATTTGCAAGTAAAATCCTGTAGTGTTTATTAGAAAATATAGTCGAAGAGCATACGACTCTGTTATCAGATATGGCAAAATTATTTGAACTGTTCGATATACACTGATAGTGGCTGATATGATATAAGTGAGATATCAAATTATGTAACACTTGCTTTATTATTCGCGTTATTCCTTGAACACAGTGAAATTTCGCTAAACTTCGTTAAAACTTCACTTCGATCCTGCTTTTAATTAACAAATTCCATACCATCGATGTAGAACATTGTTCAACGATGACCAAAGCTTTGGAGTCCTCAATTTAAAAACAAAAAAATCTGCTAACTAAAATGGATGATCGTTCGGTGCAACGAAGAGAACTGACCGTGACCGCGTGGAATGCAGACACGTGGTAGAAAAGGCGATCAGAGTCATTCATTTCACTGTTACAGAACGTCTGCCATATGGCTGATTTTTTTTTTAATAACACCGACAGATCCTAAGAAATGGGATTTCCTTTAAATAGATTTTTCAAACGCTGACTTGAGGTTTACAGATAAGTGCCAATCGAAGGCTGAATCGATTCTAAGTAATAAATTGCACGCATCAGGCTGCCAGCGCCGAGAGATGCATGCAACGAGCTAAACAAATTGTTGCAAAACGTCATTGCAACGGTGCACGAAAGCGAATAGCCTCGTCTTACTCGTCTCATCTGCTGACACTATAAATTCCCCTTCTGTCGCACCATCGTTTTTTTTCAACGTCAGCCAGAAACAATCCATTTCCTCTGCTTCTCCTCGTTCATTGTATTTTCGTCGATTCTCGCCGATAATTCCCAGGAATCGCTTCCTTTTAGCGTGGAATCATTGCGAAATTTCACGGACAAGTCAACGAGAACTAATCTCAATTGAGAAGGTAAAATTAACGCCAGGATAGTTTGTCTCGACGCTGCTAGAAATGCAGAGTTTATAGATACAGAGAAATATTCGTGTAAATGAGAGGAGCTCTCAAAGTTTCAGTTACCAATTTGGTTACATATAATTATTTATTATACTCGTGGGACGTACTAGTGAATATTTCGCAAAAAAATCGGGTTCGAAACTTTGTTTTCTGAAATAAAAACATGTAACTAATTATAAAATTAATTAAAAATTGCAAAATCTGTATAGGTATATGATTAGAGCAGAGAATTGCTTATCAGCTGTCTCGAATTTCGGTCATTTAATTTATTTGTATAAGTATATCTGTAGCTAGGCACTGGAAGAAACAAAACTCAGTTACATCGTGTAATATTTTATTACACGTTTTATACAAATTGCAAAGTTTAAAACATTTCGAAGTCGTTACATTCTACGAGCGGCCTTCAACAGCCACTTTTGCGCAATCGTGATAATTCCATAAATAATTGATTCGATTACGATACACTTCACAATTGAAACGCCACACTCGCGATTCTCGTTTAATGAGAAGAAACAATTAGCTTCGCCGTAATTTCGCGTAATTTTGAAGCCGTAACTTTGATTTTATAGGCGAGAATAATTTAGTTTGGAATTTCTGATTGAATCATAACACGCCTTAGGATTAAATGCTTATTCGACACTTTCGATACTTTTTTATAAGTTCAATTGCGCTTGTGTGATTCATAATTGATTCCCGGGAATTTTCTTCCAATTTTACAGAGTAAAGTAGGAGAAATATTGTTTAGGATTTTAGTAAATTAAGCTTTACAAATTTTAATTATTACCGAGGAGTTATTCCTTCACAAAATAAAATTCCGTAAATCCTCTGTTATAGAAATTGTCAAAAATCCAGTGAAAAAGAAAATGTATAATAAAATACAAGAATCATGATTATTCCGAGTTTGATAAAATTACTGTGAATTCTCAAACGTGTTACAGATGAAACAGAACTAGAAATTTCTGAGGCGGGTCGTCGTTCCTTTCCTTGATGTACGGTTTAAAGCTACCATTAAAACCGATTCGATAACGATCGAGTCTGCGAAATCGCAACGAAGTCGATCCATTGACTTTCAATTTCAGATCTATTCTGTTCTCGTGACTAAATCATTCACCAACGCGGTTCGGGTCAACACGTTTTACAAATCACTTGTGAAATCTCGTGACCCACACAGAAAGTGGCCAACCAAAAGCCCGCCTCTCTCGCTGTTTTATCTCGAAATTCGTTTCGCAAATCTCGATACGGTTTGGTTGCTGCCAAGGGATGTAAATTCCTGTATAATACCGATTTAATTTTGATGGAAGAGTTGGAACACACTTATTCCTCTTTGATAGAAACTACTGTGATAAAAATAGAAAATAAATGAGAAGATTTTACACTGAATCTATTAATTATAATACAAAATTCAATGGGGATTTAGTTAAAATAGGAAATACTTTATATATCGTTTAATTACACTTGATTACCTACGTCAAATCAAATTGTATTTGATTAGAAGTTTCTTCTGATATTCCCTTTTAATTATCATTGACAAATATTGGCCTTTGCATTAACGTTTGTAGCGACTATGCGCAACAAATTTCTGTTTGGGTGAATTGCTGAACATCTTACGACAAAGAATTTGTGGAGCAGCAAATCACGTGCATCGTGTAACACGTAAGACAAAAGGAAAGAGAAAGGGAAATACGTATTGTGCAAGTATTGACGTCTGAACGAGGGAAAAGTGGTGGAAGTGAAGATCAAGGACACCAGGAAGGTTCTGGCGAGTCTTGGCACTGGAAGAATTCACAGATGTGCAGTGTATAATCGTGGATCTTGCAATGCCATCACTTGCTGGATACCGATTCAACGTGAGCATCGACAGAAGGGGTTAATTGTGCTAGAGTTACTGAACTTTCCGAAATGATGGACTCAGCCATTATTTAACGTGACCTAAAGGAACGAAATATTTCTCCTGAGTCGATGATTACTTGTAGGACATAGAAAAAGTAGGAATTATTCACGTATATACTTGATCACATTATTCCTAAATTCACGTGTCATGGAAATATATTGTACTGGTACACTACTGAATTTTATAAATCTTATTACATCAACTTTGAAACCATTTCGAATGTGTTCGAGTTGAATATTGGGGCGCGTAATGCATTATTCTAGGTCCTTGGTAATTTTCCAAATTATAGCAAAGAGTGATATATTATTATAGAGCCATTTTCTAAAATTTTTGTAATTTTAGCACTATTAGGAGGAAGATATTATTCTAGGAAAAATGAAATCTTCTCCTCTAGTCCACAAATAACTATTTGCATACCACTGAGAGTGCGGAACACCGAGTGATTTTTCTGTAATCCATAGAGAGTGGTACAAATTTCGACTTGGCGCTCGATGGTCCCCATAACTGTGTCAATTGCGACAGCAATAATCCCACGATACCAGACTACTGGTAGCTAAAGACTTCTCTAACTGGCTATCGGAGCAAATCATTGGTTAGAGATTCGCTCGAGCGTGCTGTTCACTTTAATCGGTGAAAGTAGATGCACCGGAGAAGAGTCACTCCTCTGGTGCATCCACTTGCATCGTGGAGCGTGTTGCTTCTGTTGTCGATGGAAGATTAGCTCCTTCTGCTCGTACAAATGCGATGCGTGAATCTTTTCCAACGATCGATCGAACCTTGTACTTTCGAGGAAAAGAGCGTTTTGTATTTCCGCCAGCTGAAAGGATAAATTTCTTTTTGCAGTTAACGAGCCGCATAGTAACACGAGAGAAAAGGCATTTATCTTGTAAGATGCTTCTTTTTCTGTTTCAATGGAAAGTAGAAATGAGTTATGTGACTCAAAATAGGGACATCTAATGGGTACGTCTTTTAACGGCAGGAGGTTGTTAATTTAAAGATTGACTCTCCATTAGTAATCCATATGCTTCTTTGAGTGCAGTTTTCGAGTTCCTTAGTGACCACTTTAAATTTAAATAGTATTTGCAAATTGCATTGTGTGATGAACTCTTTTTGGTGAAGACCATCTATATTTCTACACTGTATTCAGTTATGAATTGAATTTTGAAAATGGAAAAATTTATAGAGATCCTCTGTGAAGATTAATATGATTGAAGATATTTCGACTGTGAAAATTCAAGTTAATTAATTTACATAAATGTTATTGAATGGAGAGCAAACTGAAACATCGTGAGTCGATTTAATCGCTGAGACCTAGATAGTGGTTGTTACAGTTAAGCAAGCAAAAAATTATGTAGAGCAGCGTTAAGGAGAGTAAAAGATTTAAGATCCTTTCACAGCGTCAATGATTAACAAATTTCTTGGCAATCATTGCCTGCTTTCTCGATCCTGAAGATTATTCACGATCTGGATCAATTTGCTTCGATGTATCGAATCGATTACTGCCGTCGTAAATGATGTTAATTGCGATCTCACGGTTGAGCGTATTTTGATAAGGAAATGGAAAGAGATTGGGTGCAAAAAAATCTGCTCGCATACTCTGAAATTGTTTTCTTTTTCCCTTCCTGTGAATTGCAGCTTCTCTTCTTTATTCCACAAATTGAACCTATATAGTGTTTTAATACGAAACAGATTTTAAGTGCTCATGTAATTTATTTTTTCTTTTTTTTTGTATACGTTTACCTTTCCTATAGGTCAAGTTTATGTAAAATATAATTATTAAGGAATGGTGGACTTGCCTAAAAATTATTCTATGGTGTGCTTTAATTCGTCGTGGATCAGAAATTTTTTCTGTTTCGTGGCATCTGTAACCAAAACAGATTATTCTGTCAGGCAGAGTTTTAATTTGCAATATGTATTGTAATAAATGTGAATACACTAGGGCACATTTTATATAATTACAGATAATCATAATTTGCAAAGGCTGACTACCATTTTATTCGAAGTGTGACATGATATGTGTATATTATATAATAAATATTTAAAATGTGTGAAGCATGTAACAAATCGAATGAATAAAGGAATAAAAATATGTTTGATTTAAATCTTGGTACATTCATTTTTCCTCGTCCTGCTCCCTATGACTTCATAGAGAAATAGTAGTATCCGATAGGTAAGAGCCAAAAAAGAATATCAATACTCTTCGTTTCTTTATTTAAAAAATGTAATATACTTCTAGAAGAGGTTTGTTTGATTGACAAACGAAAAAATTGCAACTTCCTTGACCCCTTTGCTTAAAGAATATATTTCTTCAATTGACAGCCTCAACTAACATTACAAGTAACAGCAACTTCCTGAATTTCAATCACCGCAAAATACTCTCCTCAGAAATTCATTCCATTAAGGACAATTTTCATAAATTTTACTTCACTTGTTCCCTTTATCCAAGTAATATTTCACAGTTGGCTCACTCACTTAAAGTTTAAAGAAGAAATACGCTTTGCAAATGGCTCCCTTGCCTAATACGCTGAGAAAGAATAAACGCCTGAATTCTACATTCAAAGAATCTACGGTTACGAGAAAAGAATGGCAATATCTTTAAAGTTTAGCTGCAGAAAATGCACTTCGTCGTGGTTCCCGCAATTGCTATGAAAAGGAAGTGTACTTTTTCTTACTTCTACGCTCGAAGCATACGTTTCTAAAAGTGGTTCTTTCAACTGCCGTTGAAAGAAAGAAACGGCTGGCACCTTGGAACGTGCTAGGAAGAGTTTCATTATGCACAGGCGGCCACGTTTCCTCAGAGACGCGCACCTGCCGCAGATAAGGAGCCCCTATCGCGACAGGTTGCAAATGCGGGGGCCGCCTGTTTCTTTTTTGTCCCCCCAGCTTTGGTACTTTGGATTATACGTCACGCGACTCCCTGAGAAGTCCTGAGAGGATAAGGAAGCGACAACTGCGAGCGCTTCCAGTTCTTGCTCTGGATTTAAGGAACACTTGTCCCTCCACTTTTCAACATAGAGGAAAGGATTAATGGGGAAAGGAAAATGCGGAATGATATTCTATCGATGAATGTAAATTCGGTGAAGATAAAGGAGAGATTGGTATTTTATTTGAATTTTGAGTGTTACTCGCAGTGTTCAAGATTGAAACTAATGGCTTGAGAAAACAAGAAGTTGCTAAGTGTAATAAATTGTGTAGGGGATTGTAAAATACTGCTTATTCAATATTGCGTTAATTATTGAGCACAGAAGGGTAGGACATTGCGTCGTAAACCTCTGTGTTTAATTTAGGGTTGTATAATTCATGCAGTTTCGTTGTATAATCTATAATTACACGTTACATCAATTTTTATTCTGAGATTGAAAGATTCAACTGATTATCTGGAATACTTTCTACTCGATTGCATTATGTGAAAGAATTATTTGGTGTACATTTCGAAAGTGGTTCGGTCGTGAATGAAAAGAGAAGATTCAATGCAGAAAATTGTATATAGTGTAAATTGTACAAAGAATGTCGAAATATAGATCATTATGTAATGATATTTTACAATTCCCTGGATACTTCACTTTTTCAACCGATACTAATTTTTTTATTCGCTCTAAACACGCGTCTAAACAGTAAAGCTGTACTCGTAATTTAATAATTTTAGTTGTTCGATTCTGACGAAATACTTATGCAGGATTTCACTCGAATTTACGATGCAACGAAAGTTTCAATCAAAAGAAGACTACGAATTATTTTCACTTTTCACAAATAAATTCATAATTATCATTATAAAGGAGGAGGATTTCTTCCAAAAAGGCAATCAAGGTGCTACTAAACAAATAATCCCAATTAGAAATTAAAATACCTGAACGCTGAATAAAAGAGGAAGCCAACATATTAACGAATGCATACACTGAAGTAACAAGAAGAAAAAGTACGAGGATCATAAGAGAGGGTACATTGAAGACAAATATGATAGGTGCAGGCAATACTGGTTGAAACGTTACACCAGGTATGTGTTTAGTTTTGCCATCGGTACGGTCGACAACCAGACTTGTCTTTTGTTTTCTTCACAGCGTGAGTTTCTTCTTCTTGAGGGGTTTACACAATTATTTTTCATTGTTACTCCTATTATCCAAGTTTCATTCATTTAATATAAGAACCTTTCTAACTATAAAAATAGTGCGTGGCAGTTTTCTTTTGTTTTAATATCCCAGCCAACACGAAAGCATTTAGCAAGTACTTTAGCGGAACAAAAGTACAAGAACTAAAAAAAAACCAGATGCTGTGGTTTTCTACTACAGAACTATCTCATCATTTCTTCTTTCAGTATACCTCCATTTTTCTTCCTCTCTAGACCTCCAATTTATGAATTTATGAATATCCTCAGAGAAAGACTGGAACTCAGGTTTATCCAGACAAATTCCACAGCAGGAAGCTCGCGCCCCGCATAAATCCCATAAAATAGCCACAACAAAACATGCATACGATTCATACAAAGAAAATATTCGCACGGTATAAATCAGCGTAGAAACCAAACTAGCCAATGCATCCATCGCACGAGGTGTTTTATGGGATATTACAGCGATTTCGAAGCGAAGAGCCATCGAGGCAGCGATCGTACGCGAATTGGCGGACTGCTGGAGGCTCCGGCGCGGTTCCTTCGTCGTCCAGCACGGCTACGTAAAGGCCGTCCGGGCCGAATTACAGGGATCGCTTGGAATGCCAGCGTAGGGCCGCGATACCGACGTGGCACGGCATCGTCCACGATGAAATCGGAAGTCGGTGCCGTGCCGGGCTATTTATCGACCCCGTTGCCATGCCAGCCCCTCGTGTACACAAGACCACCACCCGCCACCATTATGGATCACGCTGCCCGTCCAGGCCGTGCACCTATCGCCTCTGCACGCCACCACCTGCGTCCTCTGTGCGTCGCCTGGGCCGCGTGCATCCACGAAATTACGCGGCCACCCTATGCACGCCCGTGATCTAACGATCGATCCTAGAAGGAACACGGTCCTCAGCGATGCGTCACCCTGACCAGTCACGCCACCCCCTCTTGCCCTCGCGGGGATGCCGTTTTTCTTTGCTTCATCTTCGGTAGATCCGTGAATTGGATTGCCGATGGTCAGTCAAACTCCTGGGTGGTTCTCAATTTCACAGGATTCGGTTTGAATTTAGGAACAACTGAAGGGGGTTGGCCTGCGCAAAATTACACATTTAGGCATTTTATAGCTGTGTAGATATTAATTAGTAACTTCTAAGACGAGTTCATTGGTTTTACATATTTTCCCCTAATTAACTGGTTTTCTGTGGTTAATAGTTTCGTGTATTACGGAGAATGGGACTTAAGGCTACGTTTGCTAAGATGGATTGCTTTCAGAAATATAATGTCGATTAGTTCTGGGATTATTTAAATGATTTCGAAGGTTGAAGAGTTACTTAGAAAAAGATATTTAGCGCGAGTAAAGTTGTTCCGTGTATTGTCCTCGTCTATCATTTCCCATGGACACTGATACGCATCTATTCTGTAAAGAGGGGCAAATTAAGATTGGATTGAAACGCGCTCGCGCGCGCCCTTTATCTAGTATCTTAAAGAATTAGTATTCAGAACCGTTAATTATTCGAGACCGCCACATAATACAATCTAAATAATTTTCGCAATCTAAAATTTAATCGACACACCTTTGTGCCACGCTTCGATATGAAGTTGTAACCGTATTATTCCTGGCGATGTGTTCGCGCGATAGAAAGGGCGAAAAGTTTAACCGAATCGACGGAGACGGTGGCCCCGCGATCTTTCGCGGTTCGATCATTTCGTGTACCGTAATTTCGCGTAATACGATCGCACGTAATACGCAAATTTACGATCCCCGTATCGTAATGGCTCACGAACGTCACGCAATGGACGATTCGTTTTTATCGTCGGTGGACTTGTTTCGTTGATCCTACGATTACGTTTTCGTGAAGAAGAAAGAAGCGAAGGATGTCTTATGTTTTATACACATGCAAACATAAATGAAGAAGGACGGTATTAAGCAAATGACGCGGAAAATTAAAGAACGTATTAGAGGGAAGCAGAGTTCTTTTCTTTTTCCGCGAAATACCGAAGGGTTGCGTCGCATTTGTAATGGTATATTATTATCAATGATCATGTTTCAACCCTTTAACTACTAAGTAATAGCCTATTCTGCTTCGACCCCTCTGCCACGTTGCATATGGAATAATGAAGCGCTCGAGGTGCTGTCTATGACGTTCTTCAAATAATTTGCATTGTTATGAATGGAAGCGACTCCACACTTATCCCATCTAAGATTTTGACAATGATAAACTCGAAAATTATATAATTTCTAAGTATATCAATTTCATCATTGTCGAACATGATTATATACATTTTAGTAAACAGATAATTCTTGCATTCCTGTCCTGAAATAATTCGTTACTCAATTTTATTATTTTATTTAGGTCACATGGAAGCTTAAATCAGGTGTACACGAGTCTGATGCACCCTCCAAGCTGGAACTCGGAATTAATATTAAAAGCTTTTTTCAATGAAGTGTCTCATAAAATAATTTTCTTTTCCACTTCTCTCTACCACTTTTCCTTATTTCTGACCAATCGCCTTTTTGCCACGTACAGAGTGATTCAGGTGACCAGCAATAGCACCACAACTCACAGAAACTGCAACGGCATGCAATATCCATGGCAGCGCAGGGTCACCATGAAAGAATTAAGACGAACGAGAATTCGGAATAACCCGCATTGCCGTCGCGGTATTACGTGTATTCCCTTCGATACTCGAAAATACGATGTGTCGTGTGACTTCTGCTCTCTATCAGTCGCCGTTTACGTCAATCCGAAGTCATACTCGTCGGCAGGTGACCGCGACACGAGGTGCAAACGGTCAGGGGGGAGCTGCTTTATTCAGACATCCAGCCGGATTGTGGCTCGCCATTGTGGAATTCTCTTTCGTGCGGTTTCTCTGCGTAGAGTGAACGAAGGACCCGTATGAATTCATTCGAGAAATGAAAAAGACTCGAGGGAAACGAGGAGGAACACCAGGTGGTTCCTGCGAGACAGCGATCTGACTGTTCTGTGGAGTTCTGTCGAGAGTATACGTATTTAGGATTCTTGTGTGGCGAAGGCTTCTCTGTGTAAACATAATTTCATTGCAAAGTAATATCCACGTATTATGGTGTACTTTTCTGAATGTCGCAACGTTTCATCCATTGTATCCTGCAGCAGGACTTAGAGCGTTCAACTTGGAAATGATAGAGCAGTTAATAGATTTAAGAAAACTTATTTCCGAGAGCTGATAATTGTAAACTATCGAAGAAGAAGATATGGAAAATGAATGCTTCAGATCTAAAAGCTCTGGAATAGGGCTGCAACGAATACTCGACTAATCTAAGTATTCGAATAGCTGAAAGAATGTTCGAATATTCGAATGATTACCAGAGAATCCGAATATCCGAATATTTGAATACCAGAGAATCCGAATATCCGAATATTCAAATACCAGAGAATTCGAATATCCGAATATTTGAATACCAGAGAATTCGAATATCCCAATATTCGAATAGGTACCAGAGAATACGAATATTCGAAGACATTATTTGAAATTATTCGAAGTATTCGAAGTATTCGAATTATTCGAGTATTTTAATAATTACAGCACTACTTTAGAATCGTGCAAGAGTAGGCCAATGACTGCCACGCCAATGAAAATAAGAAGTAAATGCAGAAACTCTCGATTTGCCACTTTTGATAATTCCATCTGCACTTTTTCCTCCGAGACCTCAATATTCAACCACGCCACTAACCTCGCCCTTCATGAAACTCCAGCTTCCGCATATAGTACACCACCTTTCCCCTAATGTCACGAGCCTACGTGGCATTCGACGCTCTGATGGCGAAAGAGTAGCAAAAATCCAAAGGTTCGCCAAGCCAACAATATTCCAAGTCCCAGCGTGTTCCTCGTCCTCGGATCGATCGTCTGCCTCGTCCAGCGATATTTTTAACTGTTCCGTGTCCCGCGTGACTGTCCTTAACCTCCTCCCACGTGCAGAGACACGCGACGAGGCTGCTCTATCTGCTGGTTTGCGCGACTTTTTGATAACCGCGACACGGCCGCGGCTGAATTATGATTATTCCCTCTGCTCCCCCGTCCTCTCGCCTAGCAATTTATCACGTTTCGTTCAGGATCTGATAGCGACTGGTGGAAAGGGTTCCGGGAACGTTTATCTGGTGCACGAGTTGGGAGATCAATCAAGGGAAAACGGCGCTGGAGGGTCTCTGGAACGCGTGCCGCGCCAAGGAAAATATGGTTTTCTGTTGTTTCTTTTTCGGTGACTTTTTTAAGAGATCGCGAGGGACTTTTATGGACGACTCGAGCTGGCTTGGGCGTCAGTTTCGAATTGTAAAAATCTTTCTTCGTTTAAGGGGCTGAAAGTTACTCGACGCGTGGGATTTTCAGCGCAAAGTTTGCTAGCTTACGCTGTTAATGGCACACGTCATATTATGTGAACGGTATAATCCTGGAAATAAACACGCGACGCACGAACGCGATTTCCTACGTACACCGTTTCGTGCCCAGATAAAGCGAGAGATAGAGATACGCTGTAGCTTGTGTGGACGAGTTTCGACCCACCTTTTTGCAGTTGTATTTTTTCTTTTAGATCGATTGATTGGCAGCTAATGTATTTTGCCTTGGGGTATATTGTTATTGGGAAGGTGCCTGTTTGTCGCTGAAGAAGCTTATCTTTTTAGATGATATTTTAGTTGAGTAGGACGTTTTCATCCCTCGATGGAGCGATAGTTTTCTTCGAGAAATGAAATTCAGAATTTTGTCTGAATTGAAAATGAATCTTACTATGTTAATATTGTCATTTCCGGCGTTGAGGATTTAAGGGAGAAGTGCAATTAATAAGGTTACGAATTTGTACGATTTTGTTGATAGGAAAATATGTAGAAAAGGTGAATGAAACCGGGGGCAATTTTCTTAAATTTTGCAAGCAGATTTAACAAGGTAGAAATTATACGCTTGAAGTGATTCAACGATGCAACCTTGCGTGAAAATCAGGCAACGATAAAACGCTCGCAAGATGGTTTAATATTTACTTTATTAACTGCTGAACAGTCCCTGCAGTAAAAAATATTTCTTTAATCGTGCATCTGTGGAATAATATTTCCACGACGGAAACAAATTTAATGTTCGTTATTTGCTTGATGCTTAACGAGATTCGAGGTACGTACTTCCTCGACAAAAGAAAGATATTTCTCACGCAATATCTGTGATTTATGGAATAGGCTAGAATTATCCTGTATTTCCACAAGAAATATTCAGGAAATATTTTATTTATAGGCAGAGTTCCCAGAAACGTTTCATAAAGTAGAATTAAAAGAAGTGACCCAAGCTCACATCATAATTACTGTGCATTGTAAGAGGAGCATTAAAAGTATTGGTCAATTAATGGTCAAAGAGGTTAATAATAATTATTTTACTCGGAAAAAGACAGTAATGAATATAAAACATAAAATTTCACATATTTCTTGCTGCTTATCTATAAATTTCTCGTGTCTTCTTTAAAGATTCAACTAATCATTGTTTAAAACGATTTCTTGAAGGTATTCCAATAATACTTCTATGATATACACTCTACAATTTTTATCTTTTGTGTCACTTGTTTATAATCCATTTTATTTCACGTTCCCCCATATAACAATACCATGTTCAGAATATTTCACTAGGCAACAACGTGTAAACTTTCGAGAACGTCTACGGGCAGGTACGAAACTAGGATCGGAATAGAAGTAACACAGGGGACCGAGCGTACAAAGGCAGGTGGGTCCATAATTCCGCTTGCACCTGATGCTCCCCTGCTTCCGTCTCGTGGCACACCAACCGTAAATTTACGATTCTGTCTGTCTGTCTGAGGCGTGACCGACTGCTCGAAATGTCCATTCCTGAAACGTATTCTGCTGCAGCCTCGTGCAATTCAAAATAATTGTTGTTGTTATTGTTTACTCTTGATCCTTACCGTACTGGTGTAAAAGGTACAAGACGCCTAGAAGCTTGGCAAAGTGACACCCTTTGAGACAAAGAATTTCAGTTGAGTTAAGTTATGCAGAAGCCAAACAACCATCAAACTGACAAAAAATTAATTAAATACAGTACGGTGTTCATAATTTTGCGATCTATATTTTGGAAAAAATGACCAACCTATAGAACAACTCTTCCATTATTCAATTATTAAAACTACCGAGCCATAGTTCTATTTTAGGCTTAAAAAACAAAAGCTACAGAAAATTTAGAATAATATTAACCACACTACTTACTATTAAATAACCCATTAAAACGCATTGCAAACCAACAACAAGAAATTAAACATACCCACTAGAAATAAGTTACTTTTCTTTAACAATTAAAATCTTCAAACTCAAAATCAAGTTTAGATCATTGGGGGTTGGTAGCTTTCTGCATAACTTGGTCCAATTGTTCCACATTTTTCCACGATCCTCTAGTAACACTAACGCTTCTGCAACTGAATGTACATTTCTGCATAAAAATATTATGGGGTAAAGGACTCAATTACTGCCACCTACCCAATTACTGTCACCCTAAGCTATTTTACGTAGAATAATGAATAAACCTTATAAAACGATGCGTAGAAAAAATTTAGCATACAGTTCAAACTGTTATTTATACGATACAAAAAATAGTACTTCATTTTTTTCTTCGTTAATTTGAATAAAAAGATAAATAATTTTGGGCGGATATTACGAGAATGGAAACGATGACTTTCTTACTAGCGAAAGAGAAAACAAGGCGTCAGAGAAAATGCTGTAATTGTAATATTTAAGCTATTAACATAACAAGATATAATATTTTAAATAATATAAGCACCATAGAAAGTAATAAAGATTCGAATTCAACGATTCATTAAGTCTTTTTACTTATTAATTGGGTGACAGTGATTGGTACAAGCGTTTCTAGCATTTTGGTATTACTGTCATAGCAGTAGTTGCTCGTGTACATGACACGACGTAACATTAAAATGACAGATAAGCAGTATTAGGTTAGCTGACAGTAATTGGGGTGTCAGTAAATCAATCAAATACATTTGAAGGGTGTCAGTAATAGATCCCGTAACATATTTTTGAGATTGATGAATTTATACATAAAAATCGAAGTTTTAAGAACCACCAATTTTTTTCCATCAAGTAAACATATTAAGCAATAATAAATAACAAGAACAACATATACTTTTAGTCTATAACTACAAAACTATAAGATAATGTCAGCGTCAACGCTTAATGTGTCAGTAATTGGGTCATTTACCCTAGACTGCAACTGTTTTGTACACTGATGCCGATGATGTGAATCGAAACCTAAACTGATTATTATATCGTGGAGAATTAACGTCACCAATCGCCTCAGTGTTTAAGTTGGAAACCCCCGTTTGTTCCGGAGATCGATCTGTGATGTTGAAGGATCCTTGATCGATCGATGCATGAAATAACGTAACGCAGCGGGTAATTATTTAATTGCAACGTCGTCAAGTGCACGCAAGAGGAGTTCCTCGGAGGGGCACGCGTTTCGTGTAATCGCGATCGCGCTCGCTGGAAATGTTTCGGATTTCGTGCCTCAGCTTGCTCCTGGAATTATTAATCACCCTCTGGCGTGTATTACGGCATCGTGGCTCTATTGTTCGAGCGACTGAACACCGGGGAAAAAGAAAACGAGAGAAGGACAACGCAAGCTGGAACCTGGAAGCGGAGTCTGAATGAACTGCGCGACCACGCGGCCGTACTTCCGGTTTATTCGCCCCTGTCCTCTCTTTTTCATCCGCGTGCTCGCGCCTGCTTTCGTTGCAGTCGTTTCTACCGCCTGCGCTTGCCAACCGAACAGGCGGGATTTAATTTGGATAACATATGATAGACGAGCATGGGGAACCAACTATTATTCGTCGATCTATGGTTTTCAACGAGTGAACGTGTACAGTTGGGTAGAAAAGTCTACGCACAGCTGTCCTAATTAAGGTACACTTTTCAGAATTCACAAAACTACTGTATCTTAAAATTTTTCAAATTTATGAAGTGGTACGTAACACAGATCTATGTTTTGTTTCATTATTCTCATATTTTTGACAGTATTTAACGGGTCAGTCAGTTCACTGTGACGTCCTGAAAAATTGTCTTTTTTTAGGATTTATTTTTTAGTAAACGGAATGTTCAATGTAAATAATGTTTTGTCTACTTGTTAATACACTTATTGACAGTATAAAAAAATCTATTTTAAATTTTTAACAGTTTTTTTTAAATATATATCGCACTGGTGTGAGCGCCCTGAGAAAGCGATGTAGTGCTGGTGCAGGTGATTCCTGGAGAACGACATATTTGAAACAAAAAATTCAAAGTGTGTTGTAATCATTATGAGTGTGGTTATCGCTGGAACCAGGATTATTTTTACTGATAAAAAGTTTATACAAGTTTAATACAGGTTCGAGGTTTAAGTGTCGAAATTTAGCGAATTTTTTAATTATTCTGCCTTGTAAAAAGTATGAAAATAACGTGTAAAAATATCAGACTGATTGGTCAAATAGTTTCTTGCAATCACCCGCACCAGTTGAAAAAATATTGTTACGAGATAATCGCGTTTACAGTGTTAAAACCAATTAAAAACATTCTTTTAAATTTTTTTTGTATAATATGAGAGTAGCTTAATAAATATCAAAAATATCTATTTCATTATATGTTGTATCGACGGAGAAAAAATTTTGAAATAATAGCTTAATTTTTCAAACCGTCACAGTGGACTGCCCTCTTAATTATGACTTTTTGGTTGTCTTAGAGTATCTTGTATCCGCGTGAAAAATTAATTATAGTAATATGGTATTCTTCCATGTGTGTTTGTGCATTGTTAAAGGGAACACTTGAAACAGCCACGTAGATTATTTCTTCGATAAAACACTAAAAGCAATGTAACTCGTTGTTCGACTTAACTTATTTCCCCCCGACACTCGCTAAAGAAGCGTTTCAAGTATCCCGTGTTCCATATTGCACACGTGGGAACGTGGCTTAATATCACAACTGCAGAGCTGTGCTTCCTTTCTGTGGAAACCTCTGAAGCTCGACGCGTAGCCCGGTACGAAAGAAAAATTTCACGAGTTCCGTGACCGCGGCGAAACGAGCTCCAGCGACCGGATTTTACGAAACGAGTTGAAGAGCCCGCGTGGCAGGGATAATCCTTAGTTTTCATATTTCCGTGGGTACAGCGTAATCCGAAGCAGAAGAGCACAGGTCTCCGGAGCGCGTCTGATCAAACCGGATCGACCCGCGGGTCAGAACCTCGGTCACAAAGACATCCGGCGAACAAGGACTTTCCTCTGTTCCACCATTTATCCTCCTCTCTAATCGCCCGTCAGGATCTAGCCAGATCTGGTAAATGACACGTAGAGACCTCTCGAGACGCAAGGAGATCCATATTAGGGAGCAAGGTCGAATGGAATTTATTAATGCGTTCGTTCCAGTTCCCAGCATAAGACAGCTTGCTTTATTCTTCTTTCCATAGTAGTGTAATTCTCGAGAGTTATTTGGAAGAGCAAACTGCTTCGTGCCGTGTGCGTTGCATCGGCGTTTAAATGATTCCACTGGGACAAGTTTTCCGAGGTGAGATGAAGAGATTCTGGGCTGTAAAGGTAAATTGATCCCGTCGAACTATTCGGGGAGTCGTGCTTGTCACTCGACACGTTAGTATGGGAGTTTTTTTGCAGATGTGAAAGAAAATTACTTCGGAGATGACACCAGAGTGGCGAGAAGAAATGTTGACGTGCGGGCACATGAGGATTGAAATGTCACACTTCTTAAATGACTGAATATTGAGGAAGGTAAAGGGGATTGAAATGGCGAATGTGTCCATTAGCGACTGCGTTCCTCCTGCTTTTATTTCTCCATTAAGAACGGATAGCTGACGGTTGTTGAAATTCAATTTCAGAATATTTTGCTCGTGAATCTATCAAGATACCGCCAACCATGTAACACAAAATGTATTCAAACAAAACCCGCACTCGATAGAACCTTTTAACGTTCCATCAGCTGCTCGTTTTCGAGCGAACTCACCTATCATCGATCACTTTTAAAATTTCTAAATATTCAAAATTAAGTAGTCATTGATTCTAAAAGATATATAGAAACAGCCTCTTATAAATACGATCTAAATCATCCAAATACGTATTCTTACCGATAGGAAATACGAAGTGGCATTGAATTTTTAAATACAAACGCGATAAGAGGTCACAATTACAAGCTCGCGTGTACGCGGGGGCGATCAGTAAAGTGTTAAGCAAAAATAGACCTTATAATTCAATCTTTAGATCTGAAACGCAAGGGACTTACATCGAAATAGTTGCATTATAACTCGCGGCCACTAGCTTAATTGCAAAAACATTATTCTTTAACGCCATTGCGCAAAGTACACGCAGCCAGAGAGGCACGCGTATGTAAATACGTGCTCTTTGCATACGCGAACACACAGGCGAATAAATACATAAGGATGAGTGGCGAATCGATACGCCTTTACTGAGAAAACGCCGACGAAAAAGTCCATCAATCATTTTGTACGTACCACGGCGTACAGCAGCGTCTCGTGTATAAACGAGCAGGCCGAAGCGACAGAAAGAAGGGAAGGGAAAAGGAGAGACTTCGGGGCAATTTATTTATGCATTACGGCAGGAATCGACTGACTCCGTTACGATGTATGACGATGCGAATAAAGGAAACGCGAAATCTTCACGCTTCGCGTGGGCGAGTTGAAGGGATAATGAATAGCTGGAAATCGATGCACGAACTTCGCCAAGCAATGATTTGGAACAAGTATTACGGCTAATGTATGTAATCCCTGGTTTCGTAATATGCACTTCCAATATCCACCTAACAGAACAACTTAATCTTCCTCGAGTGTAGTTAAGCTTTGCTGTGTTTATGTTTAAGGGCGTACACCTTTGAGATTCTTTCTGTTACAATATGTGCATAACTCAGATCTCAAGGAAGCTCGGCAAGAAAAACAGTTCTCGGATATTAAAAGGAACATTCACTCCCTAGAAAATTTCCAACGTCGAGGAATCCTCATCGACGAAAGTTCAGTGCACTTCGGCGAAGCAGATTCTAAGCTCGCCTAATACCGCCGGTGTGTAATAAAATTCGCGAGGAAGAGCAAAAGAAAGGGTAAAGAGGGGCTCGTGCAGAGGACAAGTTTCGCGAGGCGGGGTGCTCTGAAGCTCGTAAGCCCGTACGCACGCCACGCTGCCGATAAATGGACGAGCAAAAGCAGCCCGAAGCTCGTCACGTTTCCAGGAACATTTCGTTACGATCGATACTACCTGCCATTACTGCTGGTGGATAGGCTCTACTACCGCGTTCTTTCGTCTCCCTTTCAGCCACGGTTCTTCCGCTCGAGCCTCCCTCTCGCACGACACGTGGTAATAAGGGTTGTTCCGCGGTGTAACGCGCGGCAGACGTTGAAATCACAAGGAGAATGATTTTCGCCCTCGTTTCCTGCTCGCCGGTCTTTGAATCGCGCTGCAAATGGCCCCCTTCGAGTTTACAGCTTATGATTTTGCCATTTTTACGCCGTCCCCCGAGCACAGATTCGCGGGCGCGGGAATGGTACCCTTCTGGTTCATAATAAAACCGTATTACTGCTATTACATGCCTGATGGATTTCTCCAGCCAATCTATCCGTATCTTAATCTCTAGAGAAGTGGGCAAAAATATAACGATGCTCGAAGTGGCGTCATGTGAGCGAATAAGCTCTAGGGGAAGCTAAGGTAACTATAAACCTGATGAAAAATTCTACGAGACTTCGTGGATATTGTAGAGTGTTGGATGTAGCTAAGTGAGCATAAGAATCGTCAAATACGAAACTATAATTGTCATTTCTTTTATACAAACCGGGAATCGATAGACAGAGCCTGTGCAACAACCTAGTGTTATTACTTATTACGAATGTGGTTCAAACCCCCGATGCAAGGCTTGATAGTTGTGCGCGATGTAGGTTTTTTTGTGACACTTGGGGGCGGCTGAATAATAGAAACGGCCGTACACTTCTTCCGACGTTACTCGGAACCGGTTGAACAGTGAGCACCGATTTTCGTTCTTCGCAACCCCCGTCGGCACAAACGCCGCCGCCTAAACGAAGTCTCGTGCGAGCCGGCTCTTGTGCACACGTATAGGAGCAAACTATTGATCCGTGAGTAGTCACGCGATTCCCTCGTAGAAACGCTACTCAAGCCTTTCTTGTGCCTTTTTCCTACCACCCCCGCGGTCGCGCCACCCTCGGCGTGCCACGGCTGGGAACCTTCTCGTTTTGTGCAGCTCGTGCAACTTGCCTTTCTTGCCAGTCAAGCTCGCCCCTTTGCCCTTCAGCGGACTTGGAGAAACCGTTTGATCGACGGAGGCTCCACGAAGGTCGCTTTCGAGGTGGTTCATTATGTATGGGGCTCTGTAGTTAGCGAGGTATCGATGGCAAGTTGTGTCGATAAATAAGATTGACGGAGGGGTTCGTTGTTGAATGTTTTGTGGGAGCTGGGTCGTTGCCTATGGCGTCGGGTTCCAGCAGACAATGGTGAATTGATTATCGTTAAAATGATCAATAATGATGAGAATTTGTTGACTTCAGAGCTGATGTCTTTGCCTTGTTCCCTTAGCTTCAGCTATAAGTAGAGTGGTCAATGTCTTTGGATCTTCCTGAGAACAAACTTCACCTCTTCCTACAAGGACTGCACTCTTCTTCAGATCAGTGTCCCAATCGAGATTCTTAAAAGTCCAGGAAAGGCACATATAAGTTTCTTAAGGGGTTATACATAGTCAGGCGGCCGAAAAGAAGCGAACGTTTCTGATTTTTTTTTTGAAAACCGGTAGCATATATTTGTACACAACTTTTTGCATTTTAAAGAACAACATTTAAAGAACATTTGGTAATTTTTCCGGAGAAAAATATTTACGTCATTAATCTAGTAACAACCGACATCCAAGAACCGTTTTTTAAAAAGTTGTTTTGGAGTGAGCACTGCCATTCGAAACCGGATTATCTAAAATCAAAAAACAAAAAGATTTCGGTAGTATATTAATGTATCGTCTGATTAACCGAGGGAATTTCCGAAATATTAATTTTAAACAAAATGGCGGCTATTTAAGGTCGAAATCCTGATTTTTTCGAATGCTTTTTGCACGAAAAAATTGATTTGAGATAATCTGGTGTCGAATGGCAGTGCTCGCCGGAAAACCAAAATTTTAAAAAGGTTTCTTGTATGTCGGTTATTACTTTATTATAAACGTTGCACATTATTCAACATTCTTTAAATGTTGCTCTTTTAAGTGCAAAAAGTTCTGTAAAAATATATGCTTCTGCTTTTTCAAAAAAAATTTACAAACATTCGCCTCTTTTCGACCGCCTGACTAGGTATAATCCCCTAAGCTCCTTCTGTATAAAATTCACATAAACTGCATCTGCGAGTACCACAGGCACTAAATTCTTCCATCCCCTTTCTCCCACCACCTTGTACTGCAACCTCTACATAAAACAATTTTCATACTCCACAACCTTCCTGCGTGTCCAACACTTTCAGACTCAATTACATACCGACGTAAGTATCTAAGCCAGACACACTATATATCTAAACATAAAAACCACCCTCTATTGTTTCCCAATCGTCATTTCCCTTAAATTCTGACCTCAAATCACGCGTAGAGCTGGCATGCCAAAGACGACCAGAGAACGCTGCGGATGACTAGCAGCCCCCGAGCCGTCCTATCCAATTAAGCTTCTCAAACAGGAAGCACGGCTAGGTGTGGACAGAACGCAATATCGGGCTAGGAATATAACCTCACCCTTTTATTTCATTCCGCTCGACAGCGTCATCGGCGCGGCCAGCCCTCGTCTGTTTCGCCACGAGCGTCGTAGGGGGAAACGGGGGGGGGGGGGGGGGGTGTGGAAGCAGGGAAAAGCGGCACTGTCGGTTTCACCGATTTGCCCACCGCCATCATCACCTACCAGCTCTCCCTTAACTCACCCTATTTCCCCCCGCTTTATCACCTGCCATCGGCTACCTCAAGCTCTATACCCACCTACGGGAGCGCCTCCGTTAGGTCTTATCGGTAATGGTCCTATTTTTGGAATCTCCGCCCATTCTTCGCGTGACCTACCTCTTCAACCCTCCGCCACCCCCGTCCCCAGGTCTAAAGTCGGTAGCGACTACGCCGTGGTCATCGCGAGGGAGCCTTCGAAACCTTCCTCTTTCTTTTTTTTTTTTGGCGCTCTAGAGTGGAGGCTCGATAAACTTCCGAGCTGGATTCTTCCACAGCCTTTTTACTTCTTGTTTCCCGGGTATTGCACGCGAGAATCGGGAACTATGCACTAGGACGAAGCAGAAGCAACTTTCCTGGTAGAGGCTTATAGAGGCTCTTTGCATTTAGACTTAGTATAAGCTTGATAACTTCACTCGAAGCGTCACTTAAAAAAGATGTAGGTAACGGTGTAAGGAAATTGACAGTAACTTTCTGTTTACCCCATGAAATCCTCCATCTTTCAGTAACATCGGTGCAACGGAAGACAACGCGCTCTACCTTCTTGTTCCTCCCTGCTTCGATACCCCGCATGATTTCAATTCAGTAATCGAAACGCTGCAGTCTGCACCCTGTAAGCTGCTTCCCCCAAATACATCCCCCAATTACAGGTCACTTGCAACGCATCGGTAGGTAAATACACCACGTTTCACGCGGGAAAATTAGTTTGTCAAACGTAAGAGTTCCAAAACTATCCATGTCAGACACACATAGTTGGGCAGGATTTTTTAGTTTTCGTTGGCGTGTACATGGCCGTGGTTGGGGTCCTCTTCGTCGCGGGGACGCACGAGTTAGCGAGAGGGAAAGAAGTTCGAGTTAGTGTTGCCTCGAAGGAGTCTTCGGGGCGGTTTGTCGGTTGGCGTGACTCGGTTCACGGATCGATAAGCAACCGGAGGGCTCCCCGTTAACCAGCCTCGGGTCACGAGAATATCATTAAGCATACCAGTGCTTTTCCGACCGAGAAAACGGATCCGGGCTGCTCGACTTTTATCGTCGACTCTGCCCCCCTACGATGACAATAAAAAATGAGGGAACGCGAGCCTGCGGCTTTTGAGACGCGTGTCACGTGATCTATGTGCTCCCTTGCCCCCTGGGCTCTTTGTAAGATCGTTTAGAGTTTAGAGTCTCTGGGGAGACTTAGAAACACGGGCGCCTCCTTAACACCTCTGCGCAACGGGATATTCCTAGCGGATTTTAAAAAGATTTCCTACCTACTCTGAGGCTTTTTCAATGTACATTAGGAAAATAAGGGATATTAAAACTGCTGTGTCCAAGGAAGAAGAAATATTGAATTATGAACTTAACTATGAATTTTCTAAGACACGCGGTACCAGTTAGCCATAATTCTTAGGTTGCAATCGTAGATAATTAATTTTAAACGCAATTACTGCATTTCTTCCGAAAAGTAGGTCTACCTTTTATGGTCTCTAAAGTATTAGCAAAATCTGTGCAAATTGGTTAAACGAATTCTTGTTACAACTGTTACACCCGGTGCACGTATTCAGTCTTGCCACAGTATAGTCCGCAACGAACTATCGTAACTATGCTTTTCTTTTGTTTTTGCCGAGGCGTCGTTATCGCGTTTTGTTTTTGTAACAGTCCCTGGTACGAGTCGCGTGGCTTATGGCGTCACGGCGTGGCAAGAGTGAATCTTGTATAATTTCTGTTTATTACCTTGTAATGTACTTTTAGATTCTCGACTGCAAGAGTAGTGGGTGGCAAGTAGTTTTATTTGATAACCCATCGGTTCTGTTGCAATCTAAATTACGTTGAAAATTGTTGTTTCACCGCGACCTTAACGCGTTTCAAGCGGTTTGGCGCGAGCGTATAACTCGTTAAAATTATTCTTATAACGTCGCTTTACGATTTTACCCCGCATAATTTCAGGTTGCATGTCCACGAAGAAACGGTTTACTGCGGGCAGAGGGTAATTGACGAGTGGAAATATACGAAATGTGTCGACGGAATATATTACGAGTATCGCTTCGACGGGGGCCGTCATTAGCCCTGCCTCTATAACATTGTCTCTTTTCTCTATCGACACTTTCTTCCGGGCCACGCGATCATTCGCGTGCAGCAGCACGCCGATGATGACGGTGATTTCTAGAGGATCAAAGTGACTTACTTGCCATAAGAAGAAACAAGAACTCAGGCTGTTGACAAAAGCGAAGGTGTAGGTCTGTCAGCACAGCTGTCAAGTAGGTTCGTGCAAATTCGCCCTCGCGAACGCTTATTATTTTGATTACATAGATTCTAATTTTGGTTCATAAGATGGTTCCAAAGACACAGCAACAGCCTAAAACGCGTCATGTGACAGAAGATTGAGTCCATTGCAATGGGACTTGATGCGTGTTGGAATTTCTTTACCTACGTAGAAATTACAGAAAATAATGTTCACCTGCTGCTTTGCTCTAGCGGCATAACGGAATGTTTCTCGTGAATTAGAAAATGCAAAGTCCCAAAGTAAAGCCTTCCTCAAACTACTTTCCATTGAGGGTTATAAAAATTGCTCTAAAAAGCTGTCCTCTATAATAATCACAGAAATAAATTCTTCGTCAGCTCCAGCATCGCCAAAGGATCTGTCCCAAAGCCCTACAAATTCCCCAGCGATGTTTAAAATCCTGCCAGAAATTCACCCTCGTGCCGGAGCACCCAAGGGTGGCATGGGTTCAACGAAACACAGGCGAAAGCCGCATTAATGTCACTCATTATTTAACCACAATACATATCGCGTGCCTCGCGAAAAGGCAACGACGAGCCTAGCCCGACAGAAACGGCAAAGATAGCGGCCAGCAGGAATGAAATGATGGAACACTCGCCGTATGGGATGCCCGTGGACGCCATATGCCGTGCGGTCATTCATGTCTACGTATGCTCCACGTAGCCTCTCTGACGTATATACTCGGTGAGACACGTAAACGCGCCCCGTGTCCGCACGTGTGCGCGAGTTTCACCGATAGATACGTGGTGGCTCGTCTACGCGCCACCAATCACTGCTCGGATATAAGGCTCGTGCTTTACACGCGGTTAAATGTTAAGAAGCAGCTCTAGAAAGCTCGCCGATGGTATAGCTTGCGCTGGATCGCTGAGAAAATTTACAGACACTGTGCCACAAACTGTTCTATTTTCTCTTCCGTTCGATTCATGGTAAGGTTCGTTATTCGAAGCTCGTACGGGGCGCTTGTAACGAGATTGACGGAACTAGGCAGTTGTAAGGTCTGAGATTATAATTTTATAGCTACCTATTTGGAGGAGGGAGCGTTTTGTTCAGCGATCGGTGGGTTTTGATCGAGGGAGCAACTGCTGAAGGTTTATTACCATTGGAAAGCGAACAAACGTCGTTTTAGATTGAAAATGTATTTCTCGTTGCCCTTAGAACTTTGGAGTTTTGTTCATTTCTGCGAATGCACGCAAGTGCGCTTTATACGAAGGGTAGGGGAAAACGGAATTTCCATTTTTAATGGTTCTGCGATGTATAGGTAACGTAGTTTGTTGGTGACAACTGGGGTCATAGAACTGTTGAATCACAAAGGGTTATAAAGTAGAAATGGCATTGTAAGATAACGTTAAAAGCAGGGAATGTTCACCCTTTACTGGTACGAAACAAGGAACGTCCCCAGCATTCCCACTAACAATAAGTATTTGTGATTAGTGTAAGCTTGCACTGTGTCAGGAACCCTCGGATGTCACTGATGTGTACACATCCTTGTTTTGATACTAATAGAAGTGCACATTTATTTTGTTACAGTATTCTGAAGTGTTCCACTTGAAACATATCAAAATATTGTAAAACAATTATCTTTTTGCTGAGTTGTTTTCTGATGCCTAATTAGAGGATAAATTGTTCATGCTATGAGCAAAAAATTAGGACGCTAGGAATAAGATGATTGTGGGAATTTTTTCTAAAATACTGTTAAGCTGATCTTTTCCAAACTTTCAGGGTATTTTAGTTCACATTCAAACAATAAAAAATAATTTTTCCGTTACAATGTGTTCGGTAGAAAGGGAGATATATGAACACGTTCTTAGGGATTCGCGCGCCGGAGTTGCAAATTTGCGATTATGTTCGAAGACCCAAATCTTCCCTGAAATAAAAAAACGAAGGATTTTCTTATTTCTAGTATAATTTCATTGCCGATGAACCTAATAAATGAAAAAAAAATTAAAAGGTGTCGAATTGGTGAGACTACAAAGAAATAGTTACGATTCTGCTCCTAGATATTACTTACTGTTTATGGAAAAAGAGTTGTTCAATTCATTTATCAAAGTTTTAGGTCCATCGACAATGCAATTATACGAGAAATAAGAAAATCCGTGTTTTTTTTACTTCAGGGAAGAATTGGGGCCTCCAACATAATCGCGCGTACGAGTGCCTACGAACGTGTTCACATATATCCATTTTTACAGAACACTTTGTAATGAAAAAATTATTTTTTTATTGTTTGAATGGGAAATAAAATACCCTGAAAATTTGGAAATGATCCGCTTAACAGTTTCTTAGAAAAAATTTCAAGAATCACCTTATTCCTAGCGTCCTAAATAGGGTTCCCTCTTAAATTGGATTAAAGTATTAAAACTTGATTTTCCCAATAAGGCTGTTTTGTGACATTCCTTTTATTTCCCCCTTACCCTTCATATAAGGTATTCTAGAATTTCTGTAGTAAACTATCAGGACAATTTTTGTATCTTCTCCGTTATCACGATCACTTCTCCTTGCCGAAGACTAGAATTAATCCTTTCGAGTAACAACTTCCTCATATTCTGTTAAAGTCGCTCATACTTGCTCGCCCTTCTATCGTTCAGAACCACCCTTTTACGCATTCAATGCCAATGCGTAATTACATACTCTACATCGCGAAAACTCATTCATATGTCCTCCCCTCATAACCCTATCACCAGAAGGAACCGAGCACTAATCAAACAACCCAAAGCCAACAAATCGTTAAATTTCTTAATCTCATTCCAGCCAACGCAATACTCTTAAACGAACCAGCCGACCAGCCGCTTCTCCCCTCGAACCACCCGTCAATCGAATCACCACCGCGCAACGTACCGAGCGCTCGAAACGCCGGAACACCGAGTCATGCGATTTAATGCACAAACCTTCGAACTCGGCCAACGTGCCCCGCCGGGGCGATAAAAGCTGAAAAGGAGAGGAAAGAAGGGAAATTAGAAGACACGGGGCGGCAAGTCTAATCGCCGCGCACCCGCCTCAACCCTCGCCCGAGGAAAAGACAGACGCGCAGGGGGGAGAAAACAGCTGCCACATAATGGCCATTTAGCCCCCCGATGGTGCCTTGCAGTTTCCGCCGCGTCGTTATGAGTGGCATTAAGAACGTCTGCGGCTCGGATAATTTCGTTGCGGTCCCGCGTAATTCTCCGTGGCTTCTCTACGCGGCTTCTTTATCTTCGTCGGTTTTCGCGATAGCGACGGGAGTACGTTAAGGGCCAGGGATTTTATGGTGCGTGACGCCCACCTGCCGCTGTCGACCTCGTTCGAGGAACAGCTGATAACGATGGACACCGGAAACCGCTTCTTTCCTTTCGATTCCTTGTCGGAGGGTTTATCTCTTCTATCGAGCTCCCGTGAAATATCGAGAGCCTTGACAGAGATAGCTTGCTGGCATTTCGCTACGTTTTCTGAGGGAATTGAGAAGCTTTGCGGCAGCCACTCCTGTGTCTCCTGATTGGTATTTCAGATGTAGTCACTTTTCAGAGACAGTACTGGTTGGAGTGGAGTAGATGGTGGAGGATGTAAAAATAGATGTGTATATTCGAAGTAGTGGATAGGACCCACTGAAATCTACGAGAATTTAATGGAGATGAGGTTAATTGTAAGTGCATGGTGCAGTGTCTTTTTGTACTATTTTCTGTGAATTAGGAAATATTCATTTACTTTCGCTGATCTTTTTTCTACTTGATTCCTGCAACGTTATAATCAATTTTTATTATTTTTGTGTCTCTAATTTTATGTGAAATTTCTGAAGGGATATCGAGAATGAGGTATCGATAAGTGGATAGTTCTAAATATATAATTTCCTCTAAGAATAGGTAGAACCGAAACTAAAACTAAACTTGCCACTCTATACCTAATTTTAAACCACCGCCACCTTACCTAAAATGGAACTTACAAATGTTTAACTCATAAGGAATTTACACATGCCCAAAATTAGCTGTAGGTAATGAGTCCTGCCATCGACCCCACAGCACAATAATACATTCCACGTTTCATCGGCCTACATCGAAATTACAGCGATTTCTTCGGCAAGAGCCGCAATGGAAGCACCGACTCGCCTCGCAACAGTGTCTGTCCGCATTGCGGTCCCTGGAAAAGGGCTAACAAAAGGGGGGAAAAATGGGGGGATCACGGCGGAGTTAATCGACGAACATCCAACGAAGAACTGTCCCCCGTTCGTCGACAGTCACGAGATGGATCATCGCCGAGATCATCGTTAGGGCTTCCGTGCCGCTGGTGACGAACTTCGGTGTAGGTATCGCGGTGCCCCGTCGCCGCAGTGCTGGCGCAGCGCCCTGACCTCAAAACATCCCCACGGATCGATAGAAAACTTCCTTCCTACCCGTTTCTGGTGCGTTCGCCACTCGGACTTCACGGTAGGCCGAGAAGTCGCCGCGCAAGAAGATGAATATTCCACTAAGGACCTTTCTATGCGGGACACTTTTGTGGCACACGGCTGGTGTTTCAGATACAGATGTTCATTTGGTAAAAGTGCTCCAATATGTGAGTATTTTCAAATGCCTGACGTGAGCCACTGCAGTGGGTCTTTTGAAAGGGCCCTAATTTTGAAAAAATTCGATCTTCTCTGCTGCTGAGCGCTCATCAAGTATTTTATATTTTCAAGCTCTAAACAGTTCCTTATTTTTTTGTTTCTTCATTCATCAGTGGAGAAAAGGGAGATATATAATAAAGTGTAATATTTTGTTATTTGAGATTAGATGTTTGATACTTCATATTTTCAGTTTTACTTTATGTAGGAAATTGTTCTCTCTCCGCCTATAATATTGTCTATATTATTATTATGGATTTTATATAACTTAAAGGACTATAGATTTGATTATACCACGAAACAAATTAGTAGTGTCAGAGTTCGCATTTGGGGACTGCATTTGCAAACATTTTGTGTTAAGCGTGTGCTTAAATGAGAATTTAATTGAAAATAGCGAAATTAAATTATTTCTATTGAATATGCAGCTGTTTCAATAAAAATACTGTCTTAATATCTACACACTTTCCTTTCGTCCTAATTACATATCTAACTTCTTACATTTCTAAGACCACCAACGTTTCGATTATTCAATTTTCCTCAAACCTGCACGAAAAACAGTTATCCCCGGTTAGACAGAATTGCTTCTTCGAAATATAAAATTACCACAAAAATAGGCGTGATCAGAAATTGCTCTTGAAACAAGCGTCAAGCAGAAGGATGAAAGAAAGGGAGCCAGCCATCCAAGGAAACGCGGCAAAAACTTCCATTTGCGGTAATCGTTGTTCCTTTCTCTTCGAAAAACTTGTCATAAGCAGAACTTCCGGTAGCGAGTGGCAGAGCACCGTCAACGCGAGCAGACATTTCCGATTCAAGGTCGTCGAGGACTTCCTCGAGGATCATCGACCTGGCTCTCCACTCGAATTTCTCACGCTCTCCGCGTCGAGAGGATCTCTTGAAAACGCAAACCACCGCCGCTACGAGCACACCACGTCTTCCTAAACGAACCGTGATTTTATTTCCCCTTCCCCGCCTTCTAGACCGAGCAAGGACCGCTATCTAAACACAGCCGCCGCGTTTTGTCGAAGCAAGGTGTTCACGTGGGTCACGGTGTCCTGTCAGGGTACACGGGCCGAAGTAGAGGAGCCGAGTTTATTACGACTACAACTTCCTGCTGCTTTACGAGCTGTCTATGCGATGCTTCGTTAGGGTAAGAGGGGTGGATGAATTTTTGTTCCGTGATTTAAGTGCGTTTTGTTCAGTCACTCTCTTCATTTTGGGCAAAGAGAAATTGAGATTTGAGAACTGGAACATGGGGCCATCTTCATTGGGGCCATTTCGATACTTTTTATAGATTTGGTTGGCGTAGGATTTGTCGATTATATTAATCATTTCTTTGTAGCATCGTGGGCTTGTGGTATGAATCAGAAGTGTGACGAAAATGTGTGTAATTCGAAACGAGTAAATTGGGAATTGAATGTTAAATTTGATATAATTTTGACACCAGGTTCACACTGTGTGAAAATTTATATGATAGTTGTGAGGGTTGTAAGTATTTATGAATGTTACTCGAATTGAAAATTAAGTTTATAGCGAAACAATTTCCCTTGCTCTACGTATATCACCCTATTAAGGGTAATCGATCCACTCCCACTGGAATTATTTTACTATTTCAACGCTGGTGAGGTTCATCAGGTAAATTAAGGCCACCGTCCAGCGAAATCACTCAAAAATAGCTGATTTTTATGAATTTTGCACAGAAAGAGGTTATAACATATCCTAAAAATGTTTTGGCTTTCATTAATAGACTCGATAAGGTACAAATTTTTGTTTCAGGTATTCGGTTTTGATGCATTTCCTAGGTGGCGCTTACAATTAGTGCAGCGCTGCGAAATGGAGATGCCTAAACGGTAACCACGATTTCTTCAGAAGATCTAATGAACCGATTCAAAGAAACATTGAGGCATTTGATTCGTAATTGGTCCCGTTTTCGCATCGTCCTCTAACATCATTTTTGAAACACGCGTTTTTTTATGTGTACATTTTTGCGTAAAATTATCCGTTTTTGCTCCGTTTTTATTGTACCCTAACGAGTGTATTAATAAAAGCTAAAAACATTTTTTAAGATAATATTATAGCCTCTCCTTGCAAAAAATTCATAACAACCACCTATTTTTCGAGCGTTTCGACCGGAGGGCCCTCTAACGTTACTTTACCTGTGCGCGCGAAACGAACGTCAGCGATCCACGCTCGTTTTATTGCGATCCGACGGAACAGAAACGACTTCCTTCTATTTTACGAGGTGCTAATATACATAGTGCATCGATAAATCCATCCGAACGACGTTTCTCTTTTAAGTATTGCGCGATGGTCCTTCCTCTATGGACCCAAACACTTCAATTACTCCTCATAATGATTTCCAGCCCATTAACTTTTCTTAACTCATATCCTTTAAGACATAAACACAGTAAACATACTTATCAAAATTGTATAATAGAAGCCTCAAATCCCAAACAACACAGCAGTGCCAATTACCAATAACCCCTCCAACATCCTGGCTACTTTAAACTGGCTATGATTCATCTGCCATTTATAAACCTAAGACTGCAATAAAAATAGTAGTAAGGGGTTGTCTTTAAATTACGTATGGCCTTTGAGGGCGGGGGGGGGAGGGGGTCGCGAATTTCCTACGTTTTCTTACAAGTGGGGGAGGGGGGCAGGTAACGTCTTACGTAATATTTTTTAACGTAATTTTCAATAAATACAAATTCTATCATTAATGTTCCAGAAAAGTAGTTTTAGTTTAAATTTCCTGGAATCGAGTTAAATGAATTATATAAACCATTAAAAGAATTTTAATACCTGGAAAAATTAAATGTAAAAAATATTACGTAAGGAGGAGGTTGGAATATCGAGTCTTATGAATTCTTATACTGGGGGTGGGAGGGGGTAACCATTCACCAAAATTACCCAATTTAAAGACGACCCCAAATACGAATCAATATAGCACACTACTGTGAATATATATTGCCTGATATCTTTGTCAAAATAACTTTGTATGCCAACTACATTATCAATCATGTACTTATGAAGATCGTTTCGTAGGACGTGGATGTGGGGCTGCTGCAATAAATATATCCAGTAGGTACTGTAGATCTACTTAACAGTCGCACAGAGATTCATGGAAAAGCCTTGCTACACCGACGTCGGCTATGCACAAAACCTATGCAGATCGATGCAATGCACCGACCTCGTGCCGCAGAGGTTAAAAACTCCCCCCCTCTCGATAGGTTGGCGACGATCATTCTCGACAAAACAGGCTTAACAAAATATTATCGCAAGTATGCAGGACGGCACGCTCCTGCCCTGTCCGTCTCGCCGCCTCGAATTTCCTAACGAAGAAAAGTCCGCCTAGAAAGTACGACGGATCAATATTGCTTTATGACTCGTGTACGGTGACACTGGCGCGTGTATGCTCGTTTTATTACGGCGTGTACACACGAGAAAGGTACGACTTCCTCTTGGTTTACGAGGTGTCGATACCGCCGCCCCGTGTAAACGTATATAAAGCGAGTTTGCTCGGGGTCTGGCGCGGCTTGTACTTCGCCCGTAGCATGTACGGGATCCTGCCCACGATCGAATGTCCTGTCGAACTGCAGGAAGGAAAGTGAAAAGAAGGGACACTTATCACTCGTTTGGCAAGAGACCTTTCGCGGGGCACGTAACCTTTCGAGATTCAGCGCTCAAGCTAACTTGACGTGCTTTACGCAGTCGCTTGTCTCTGGGGGGTTGATGAAGCTTTCGATGGATCGTAAGGGCCTCTTCATGAGAATCACTTCTGTGGATCGTGACGCGTGTGTTGGATCTATTTATTCGCTTTCTACCTGTTTTATTATTTTTCGAGCAACGCTGTTCCTGTCAAGTGAATTTACTTGGCAAATTAATTAGTGGCGATGAAAATTAGAGGAGAGTGGCTAATGCCTATTTAGGGGTGGAAAATAAGGGGTAGATGACTGTACACTGTCCAGTTTAGTATATACAAACGAATATTAATTAATCGGGTATCTATATTGAGTAAAATTCATGAAAGCGAGTGTATTATTTTCTGTATGCTAGTTCTAGGGTTGCCAACCGTACTATAATATATAGTATTGTATTATATTTTTGTCTAGTGTACTGTAGACTATTAGAAAAAGATATAGTACGTAAAAAAATATATTTCTGATACATAGATAAAATTCTACAGTTTTCACTTAGTTTTTTATTCTATGGCAACATCAAAACTTTAATTTCCGAAATTAAACTTTAATCTTTTGAACTTGACTTAAAAAAGTGTTGTCTATGATCTGTTTGTCAAAATTTATATAAAATAATTTAATGCTTTCTCTCTATTCCTCCACCACTTCAGCCTTTACAGAGACGATTTTTTCTATATTGAACATGAAAGATGAGCTCCTCATATATATTATCTTGGAGTTTCAGTGCAATCAAATTTTTGACATATTTGTTAAAGATAGTGAATTGCAAATTGACAAAAAGATATGCCATTAAAAAGTAACATGTCGTTATTTTAATGTAATTCTATTTTGTACAACTGTCCTCTAAAAAGTACTGTGTATATTTTTCCACAAGGTACTATATTTTTTATCACACTTGGCCGTAAAGTACTATATTTTTTCGAAAAAGAGTTGGCAACCCTAGCCAGTTCTGCTTTAAAATATTGTGGCACAAAGTGCATAATGCGGAATTTAAAGATAATTGCAAAGAAATGACGACATAGAGAGAAGTTATTTCGAGGAGGGGCAGTTGTATAATAAACAAAATTTTACATAATTTCATAAGGTTTACACACAGATTTAAAGTAAAAGATTTCAGTCTTTTTCTCTCTTAATAATCAACATTTTTCTTTCATATTTGGTTTTTCAACCTGCCCTAATGAAATTATAATTTTCGAAAAGTATTTGTGGCTCCCAAGCCTTTTTGAAACTCTCATTCTCCTCTTTCCATCATCCCCTCGCCCGCATTATTAACCGAGGGTGATTCATCGAAGATTTAAAAGTTTGGCTCGCTGCCGCGCCAAGATAAGTTGTATATCCAGTGAAAATCCAAACTGGTATTCGCGCTATACTTTTTAACCAACAGGCGCAATACAGCGGAATAAAATCAGGAGGAGTTTACTGCGAACTTTTAGCAAGATTTATACCTTGAAAATTGGCACCGAGTCACCTCCAGGAAGTTGCAGGCCGCTCGGTTTCAGAGTGACGGATAGTCGGTTCGCGTAAAATACTGTAAATGCTTGAGGTGGCATTCGCAACTTCTGGAAGACAGACTTGTGTCGTCGCGAAGGAAAATTCATTGTACTTCAAATCGTTTCCACAACACTGCTTTCAAATTATAGGTGAAAACTCAACTGGCTGCCGCAACATCGCGAGAATGAAACAAGAACTTTTAATAAATGTGCAAATTTTAACTACTCTGATACTTTGTATGTAATGTAGTAATATAACAGGTGGCGTAAAAGTCATCATCTGATGTTAATAGCTGCTAATTTTTTTAATTTCAGGTATATGTCAGTGATTTTTTTACATTTCAGTAGAAGAGACACACGAAATTTATTGTCCATAAAGATGAATAAGTAGGTATACTCTTTATGAACGCGGAAAAATTGTGTCAACGTTTTTATCTCCCGTTTTGGTGATTTGTTATGGCCAGCCAGATCCCCTGATTTATCCACCCCAGATTTATTTCTTTGGAGCTATTTGAAGCCATTGGTTTACGTGAATAACCCACAGAGTTTACAATAATTAAAGGACAATATTCAACACGAAATCGAAAATCTAACCCCACAAATTCTTCACAATACAATGGAAAATGCATTAAAAAGAGCCCAATTTCTTGTCATTTGTTGGATATTATTTTTGGGATTTGATGTTATAAAATTTATCAGCCTCAATAAATTGTACCACAAAGAAACGCTACGTTGTTTAATTTAAAACCAAAGTTACAGACTAAGAAAATCGAATGATGACTTTTGCGTCACCTGTTATTTATTACATTTGGGTCTGGTTCACGCCGGATGTGAAGTTTTTAAAGCGTTAGATACTTGGCTGGGGGATGAAGTGAGTCTAGTAGGTCGACCTCGAAGTCTTTTTAGTAGTGTCAATAGAAAAACTCAAGATAGCATTCACTTTCTATAGAAGGAAGAGTGATTTAGAATCTTTTGTATCTGAATGTCTACGGATATGGAACAATGATGATGACACGAGATACTGACATTTCCACGAATTGTTAGCAGCTACCCTTTCTAGGGATTCTTCCCTATGTTCGCGAATGGGGCTGTGTTCAGGGGTGCTGGTGGCAGTCTTGAGGGTTCGTTGGCATTTAAATGACGGGCCAATCCGCGGCCCGTACCAAATTAACGAAACGAAACGGTGGAGGAACAAAGGTTGTTCACTATGTAACCGCCATTAACTTCCTTTCATTTCATTACCAGTTATTTTTAAGGCGATTTTACTTCCCTTATGGATGTAGCTCCTTTTTAGAATCAAAGTTTATCTAGGCTTATTGACAAATAATTCTGCAACCCTTAACATTTTAAGATCTATTCGATCGTTAGTTAAAAATGTGTAGGTACAATGCAAAGATGGGCCAATTTTTATTTAAATAAAATGTTGAATAACGAATATATATTACAAGAATTAGTCGTCTTTTGTTCGTTAACCCGAGTTAACTGTATTCGGCACGAGACGAATAATTTTCTTAATTTCCATGCGTTATTCGAAATTTTATTTAAATAAAAATTTTACCCATCTTTGGTATAATGTACCAAAAATTGCTCCCTCAAAAAGAAATCAATTTATAAAAATTTGCAATACCTGCAACACTCGTCAGTTTACGACTATTTAAACAAGCAATCATTTATGGACTACTATTGAATCAGAAGTCATAAAGTAAATGATTTCATTGTAAAGGATATGCAATTGAGTTTGACGATGCGTCAGATATATTTTTTTTTATTGACTGTCGTCGCGACGCCGTGATCTTACGCAATACATAAATCGACAGCCGAGCCCCTGTAGGTGTAAACGAACTATAAACCTCCGCGAAAATACAACGGGGTGGCTATAAATAATATCTCCAATGGGAAGGGTGAGTGATTTATGATCGATCGTGCGTGCTCGGATTATGCAAGCGTTACGAATGTTACGTACTAACGTCTGTGCAAGGATTAATCCCTGGAAATGTGCATACAGGATGAATTTGTAAAGTTTTCTTTGTAAATTGTGACACGACGTATTTATCCATGCACACCGTGCTTTGGATAAATTACTTTATGGAGATTCTGCATTGTTTAGAAACTCATTTAAGTTCAATGACTGAATTGCTTTATTCGTGGCGCGTATCCACGCGAACGATTTACATGAGACTGGTATCACATGAAGATTTAAGTAGTTAAGGTCATATATGAATCATTGAGAACCAAAATGGACTAACACAATTTGAAAAAATTAATCTATTCTATTTTATATGATCCGTACAGCCTATTGGAATACATTCCTGCTACTAACTCAATTTCGCAAAAATGTGGGTTAATCCATTTTTGTTCTGAATGCCTCATTTAGAAATTATAAAAATGGAGGGAAAGTATAGAGTAGAGTTACAATTAGTATGTGAATCAATTTTGGAAGCAATTGCAGCTAATCTAAAAATATTTTTCATCTCTTTTCATTGATTATATTTAACTTCAAAGGCAGCTGTTCTTTCTGCAGCTATTTCGGTAATTATTTCCTGCCTCACAATTCCCAAAAATGTGGTCTGCCAATTATCTCAAACATTGTATGTAACATAAATCCGTGATAAAATTTGTCCTAACAAACAAACTAAAAATATCGAAATACTGCAAACGAAAATACGTGAGAATGAATATTTTTAACACTATGCACCTTTCTATCAACCTTTATATTTTAAGAACATATGCCAATTGGACTTTCGCCTGTTACCATTATTAGACTTACGATTCCTCATCTACTTGAACTCTTCGAAATAGCCAAAAATTGTTAAAAATCGGTTTCAAGAACATAGCTGCTTTGAAAAATTTTGTGCGCACGAACTCTCGGTGTCAACGTCGAACCACTCTGTCTTTGGTGCGAGCCGCGCGGCAAACAAAAAGTGCATAACTGTGCAGTGCACGTGCCGGTCGGCGATTAACATTACCGGTAACAGCAAGTGGGTCACGACTACACTCAGATAAAAGTGACCGATCAAGAACACCGACCGATCCATGACCTAGACTGCTCGACATTAACCCGACTTGACCCTATTCTTCTGTTCGTCCTTTCGTGGCCGTGATAACTGGAGGCGATCAATGAGAGACCAAGGAGAGTAGCAGCTTCTTGATCTGAATCGCGTAATATTTATGTCATCGTTAGCGTCTATTAACACGGTCACGACTGTATCTTCCTGTAAAAAGTGAGACCTCGAGAAGGTAAGAAGTAGGTGTAGCTTGTGGGAAGGTTTTTGTGTTTATCATTATTTAGGGTAGGGACATTAATAACTTGCAAAGGGAAGTTAAAAATTTAGAAAATTTGGATGCAGTTTCGGATGGCCCCAGTGGCCAAGCCACACCAGGTTTGAGAGGAGGAGGTGTGGACCATGAATCTAAAATTGAAGCTTCGGGTATTTATAAGTTTCCGAAATATTAGTAAAAAATTATTATTAATTTTAATATTAATAAAAGATTAATAATAACTCTCCACCCCTTCCACAAACCTCGCGTTGATTGGCCACTGGGGTCATTCGGAACAATACCTGAAAAAGTACATAATTAAAGAACAGAGATCAACTGTGACGATTATTTTTCCTTTGCACCTGAAGATTATTTATCAGTAATACGTAATATTAACTTAGTTTAGGGGATGTTCGAAGATCGACTCAAATAATACCCACTTCTGTTCTCGAGAAGCTTTAATTACTTAGACGAAGAATGAAGCAAAGAGGTCAAGCTGGTATTTTGCAACTCCCTAGACCAGCGTTTCCCAACTGGTTCCTATTCTACGGAACCCTGGGGGTTCCGTGATACGAAGTTTAGGGTTCCGCAAAAAGTTATCATCTAATAAAATTCCTAATTTTATTCCTAATAAAAGATTCTTTTCCATGTTACAACTCTTCGTGTGCAAAGAAAACCTGTTGATGTTGGAGGTTCCGGCAGAATTTAGTGAGTTCGGAAGGGTTCCGTAGCAAAATTTAGTTTGGTAACGCTGCTTAGCTCTGATTCTAATATTAAAAAAATAAACCTGATATCTTTTATCGACGCAAGGTGCCAAATATGGGCGCCACAAGCATGTGGTAGCTAACGTGTTAATTGGAGCGATTTTTAAGAAATTATCCTAATCAACACAGAACCCAGACACAAAGCTGGCTTCATAAGTCTCTTCTAACGAACCTAGTAAAACCGCCAAGACTTCTTGTCACGAATTCATCGTGCTCCTGGACGATCGATAGGTCTTTTCCATCTACCGTTCTTCCGCTCCAAAACGGGGGTTGTTAATGTCAGAGCCGGACCTAACGATTCCTCGAACGGGAAAGGAAGGTAGAAAAGGGGGGTGACCGTTAGGGCGTCTTAAGTCTCGCACGTCCGTCCCTGACGGAAATAAAAGAGCGAACGCGGGAGAAGAAAAGGTCCAGAGAGGAACGAAAGAGAAGGATAAGGAGATGCTTTATTAAGCTCCGGCATTCCAGGTGCCTTTTTGCAGGTAATTATACGCTCGCGCCTACCGACTTACACCGGTGCCACGCTGTCTAATTACTCTTAATTACGGGCAAAAGCACCACCATCAGACACCGGGATGCCGAGTATGACAGAGGAGACCGCGTTTACGATGGACATCGTTGCACTTTCAATGTTTAACTGTCAACATAATAGCTCGTTCCGTTGCATACTCGTCGAGGAAGCTTTTCGTAAAAAGATTGTTGCAAATGGGGGGCACACTCTTATGGAATCACGTTGGAGTCGAGTGGAGGTTTGCTTCAGAGGCTAGCATGTTTTTAAGTTTGTGGAATATTGTCTGTAAAGTCTGTTTGAAAGAATGGATCTCCGAGGGAGTTGTAAGAATGGATTCCCTAGTTTAATCTTCTGAACAATTGTCCTGGATTCCTATAACTTTCAGAAGGAGCCTCAACGGAGGAGCTGATTAAATGGACACGTAGAGCAATTGAATGTAACTTGATTATACTGGAAAAATGAATAGGTACTTTTTCAGCAAGACTAAATCAAGTAACAGATGTTTAGAAAGCACGAGGCGTCATACAACTATAGAACTCTGGTCATAATTCAATGCAGTCGAATTCATTTGAATGTAATGGGGAAATAGGAGTTCCAGTTTCTCGTATAGATTATCTGCATATTAAGTTATTAAAATAGAAGCACATGTGGTAAATGTTAGCGTGGGAGTTCGACTCTGCTGAAATATAAAATAAAGGGGGCGTAAAAGTGATACGTCGAGGCGAAGACGGAACTAGGAATCATGCAAATGCTGCTCGATGAAACTTGACCTGTGGAATAGAGACAACTTGGAGAGAGGATTAGGTATCTGGTACAGCGGAATCGAGACCAACGACATAGAAACTGACTGGATTCGAGAAGTCGGACGATTCCCAGTCGTTTCCCTCTTATTTCGCACTCGTCGTGCATCGTCCGTTCATCGACCGTCGCCGTCCAGCGGAACGATCTTCCGTTTTCACTCGCAGAGAAACGCGTTTACCGAAATATATGTCAGGGTTTGTCTATACGTGAATGGTCGATATTTCAATGGCTTTCAAACACGCAACATTCCAGTTAGCGTAAAGGAAAACAGTTAATTGCGAATAATGAACCGCGATTTACAGACTGCACACTCGTGCAGCCAATTTTGCACGCGTGCAGTGTTCATCGGACCAAGTAAATATTTTATCATTGTTTCTGATTGTTGTTTAATTATTGCTGAGGCGTAGAAGAATATTGGTAGTTTTGACTTTATTGGATGGTGAAAGAAGAAGTGTGCCAAATGATATGCACTCTGATGAATTAATTTTGCAACTATGGAACTGGAGTTTTTGTAATTATGTTGATTAATATTAGCCAGCTGTAGATAATATGATGTACCGCGTATTTTATATTTGGTTTACAATCCTATATGTTTAAATTATCCTTACGTCGTCCATTCGCCTCGATTTCTCTTGCAATTCTGCATCCCGCGAGAATTACAGCGTTTAATGATGCGGCCTCTTAATTACCTGTATTCGAAGAGATCTTTTGTCCATTAAGTCCCGATAAGGGGCACACGATTTCCAGAGGAGCACGATTCCAGTTGATCCTTGGTAGACCTGCAACAAAACCAACTGTTGCGTTAGTCTCTATTCTAATTCAAGCGATTGAAACAGTTGCGATTTTGAATTTATGCGAGGGACCTTTTGCAATCACGAGGATCGGTTCGTTGATCGGAACTCGAGCGATCCTCCCGCAGAGAAACATGGATGGTGCGCGTTGCAAGCAACGGGAGGAAGTCATTTCACATGATTTCAGATAGGTGACTCATCCTCCAGCACTAGCGAATTCTCGGACAAGGGGGGATTAATCAAACCTGGTCATCGATCATACTTCTCATTAATTTATCAACGTACCAAAAAGTACGCCCAGGTCTGCAGATATATCTGGATATCCTGGTCGTGATACTGAATTCTGAATAAATGGAGAATGGGCGTTTATTAATTTGATGGATTTAGCAGAACTTCCGACAGGACTTTTTAAACATAGACATTTGATTTCAAAATTAAACTGGTCAGGTAGCTGGAATTTCGAATAAACTTCGCAGGAATAGATTAATTTTCCATAATACTTATGGAAATAATGAAAATTGATTTGTGTCTGTAATAAAATGAAAACAACTCACACTGTATAACAAAATTTACTACAACCAGTCCCTGCTTTCCATTTTATTTTTCTTTCCAATAAATCTTGCTTCGAAATGCGACGAATAAATCACATAGGTACGCATTTCGGTTTCTATTTTCCATGGGCTCTACTATCCTAAGAAGAAAGAAACGAGCATGCATAGACTCATTTACATGCTCTGCTTTAACGTAACGAACTGCATCGCGTGCATCCAGGCAGCCTATGCACCTTCTTGGAACTTGCCTGGACGAGTGCACGCTAATACGGCTCCCGTAATTCCTGGTATAAATATTCCTTGCTGTTACTACTAACCTTCCTACATTTTCCAAGAAGTTCTACGCCGACAGGGGATCGCGATAACCAGGCCTCGTGTGGTTTGTAAATTCGGTATTTTAGTGGCCGATAAGCGATCTGAAGCCAGCTTTACTAATTTCCATCGATTTCCTACAACACGTGTTACCTACCACAAGCTTGGGAACTCGAAAATCAGAAAATCCTCAAAGCACCGGGACCGTATCAAGATACCGGCAATGAATTGAATTCGGTATATTCAACTTAAGGGGATACTTTAGTCAAACTGCCCGTTTTTCAACGCCATCTTCGAGAATTTATTTAACAAATTCTGTAAGTTTGTACTGTCTGGAGTTTTGCCTGCGTATTAAGGAATGATTGAAGTAATACTCAGAATTTTTTTAGGTTTTTTTATTGCATACAGTGGCGTGCAACAGTATTCGGCCACCCCTTAAAACAGAATAACTTGTTTAAAATTGGTCCAAATGACTTGAGCTTTTTAGGCAGCTAGAAGGATTAGTTTGCTAAGCGGCGTGATTCGTCGTTTTGAAAAAAATGCAATTGGTTTGAATAGCGAAAAAAATAGTAAATATCGTGTTTAGGAACTTTTTGTCTGTGCTCGTAATGAAAATTTAAAAACTGCTTTTTGTAGATTTAAGTAAGTTGTATCATAGTTTTCGGTCGAAAACTACCGAAATGTGTGATTTTCACCAACTTTAACTGTTTTTAGCTCATAGCTGCGTTAACCGATTTTGATGAAATTTTCAACGCGTATACAACTTACTGTATTATTTTCATCTATATGTGTGATAGAAACGCTTAAAGAAATTCTGACTATTACTTCAAACACACCGTAATATGCAGGCAAAATGCCAAACAGTATAAACTTATAATTTTTATTATATAAATTCCCAAAGTTGGCGTTGGAAAACGGGCAGTTACACTAGAGCACCCCCTTAAAGATCGAAAGCAACGAATTAATTTCTCCTCCATTAGCACCAACCCTTCCCAGACATAACTTTATACTCCTGACACGTGAAACCTCGATCAGTCTTTCGAGCGCCCTCGCCCTCAAGTTTTTTGGCAAAGATCCCTAGCCCATGGGGCGCACTCGCGCGACACCGTTGCGTTCTTGGAATTGCGGAGCTTAAACCCCCGAGAGCCCCTCGGAAAATTGGATCCATCGCCGTTTTCCACTACCAAGGAGCAATTGCCCAGTTCCGTTAAAAAATACCCCACACGCGCCGGCTCGAATCTCGGCCGTAAAACAAACAGCCACGCCGGCGTGTTGGCTCGTTTCACTCGTGGCAAAACTTGATAAGTAAGCGAAACAAAAAGAGGGGTCGCGCGATACAGCTAGTGGAGATCCTCCTGACAGATAGAGCCGCTCGTAATAACGCACAAGCCGCGCTCTACCTTGGCAGGTTGTTATTGCCGCTTATTATTTATCCATCGCGGGGGCGGCTCGAAACGAGCGCCTCGTTCGCGGCCTGTTTACACGAGGGAAACACGCTCAACGCCATTGACGCCCCTGGAACGTTAATTATTATTCTTGGCGGGTGGACCGGCCTCGCCCGATCGATGCTCGGCCAACGTCGAGACATCGTCCGGTTCAGCCGTCACGTTTCGTTGACACGTGCCCGTGATAAGAGGAGAAACAGGGACAGGTACGCGGCGTCCTGATATCGGACACCGTCCGCAAAGAATTTTTCCTGTAATCGATAACGAGGCCCTGTGTCGCTTCAGGAGCGTCGTGGCAACGCGTGTTTTGAGCTCACGCCTCAACCTCCAACCCCCAACGCGCCTCGCCGAGGCGCTGCTTCGCGCCAGATCGAGCGTTAAGCTGGCGTGCTTTTCATCGTATTTCGCCCTAAGTGGATATACGAATTTATGAAAAATTATAGACGGCGATTTTAAGAATAGTTATGGTTGCATTTATCGTCTTGGAGAATTCTTTTCTTAATCTATGTTAGGGTGTTCTGAGGAGCTTTTTTGTGTGCTTGATGCTCTCTGATTCTGAATAGGAACTTATTGAATTTTAAATAAATTATTGTTTATTTCTTTACAAATTTATACGGTCGAATACTTTTTTCTAGAGCTTTCGTTGGCCAAATACTTTTTTCCAAGCAACATTTAGTAGATAATAAACGAATGTCTTAATTCCTTTTGGTGTATTTAGTTCATATTAGACCAATTTAACATTACCACGAGTTTTAAATTTATACCCCATTGTTTCACGTACAAAAAATTGTGAATGACTCCTGAAACTGGAGACCCCCTTTTCAGTAAAACACAAATACAATACGTTCCACGCCTTGAACCACACACTTCCAATGGCGACCGCACCTGCGAATCACCGAAAGAGTAACACGAGAACAGTCTTTTTACACACGTATATAGAGAGATTTACGCGTGACTCAATTTTTTGCGGCAGTATTATCATATCACACAGTCACAATAAATTGCGACACGTATGAATCTCTCTATAAATATATGTACCGGTGCGAAATCGCAACGATGCCGCATCGCTCGTCCGAATTGACCCTAAATGTGAAACATTTGCCACGAACTCGATGAGATGGATGACCTGTTTGAAGGGAGTCGCCAAATTACCGTGAAATTCAGTCAGCGCACTCGAAAGGGGAGGCTCCTGAACAAAGCCCGTACTCGCTGATTATCTCGGCTAGCTTGCCATTTACATAACCCTCAGCTCGGCGAGAGGGGGGGCAGAATGGGAGAAGCCTGCGGGAATTTCGCTAAAATCGCTTTAATGCGCACGGTCGCGATTTTGCTGCAATTGCGGGCGTCGATCTCGCAACTGGTCGCAGCGTGACTCACCGCGCCGCGGCGTGGAAAACGAAACCAAGGAAATTCCCTCTCGGTGATGCGGCGCTTGATTTCGAGATTATCCGCGACCTGGGCGATTTCTTGGCTGTGCTCCGACGATCGCTGCAGCATCGAGGAACGCTAATGATCTGTAACGGTGATCCCGTTAGCGTTGCCACCTCCGTAGCACCTTTGCTTCCGCCTCGAACCCACGTTCTTTCCACCGACGCAGCTAGAACCTTCTTCAACCTTACCTGGACTCGCAGTTCAGTGACATCTAACGATAGTCTATTATTAAATAGAAAAATGTTTTGTCTGCGCGTAAATCATCGCGCAAGTCCAATGAGAGAGACGATGACAGCAAGAAGTGGCAAGGGATTTATTTTAGGACGATTGGTTCTAATGGTGTTAAAGGTGGGAGATGGAAATGTAGGTGAATGTTAATTGGAAATGGAATCAAGAGGATCAGCGATAAAGAGTGATTGTTAATAAGTTCGAGATTCTTTGTACCGCGCCTTGGGTGGGAGTTTTATTATGTACTGGGCTTTGTAATAGGAAATATTGAGTAGATGAGTGGGTAGATACTTATGACTTATGGAGCAGTTAGGAGAGTTGTTGTTCTGCGATGGAGTGCATCGTGATATTTAGCAGCTGGCTGTGAAGTAATTTTAAAGTTACCATGCTAAGCAAAGTCTCGTTTGTAGAGAATGTTTCAGAAAATGACGTTATAGATATTGGAAAAACACGATTTTTTGACAAAATGCAAGTTTGTTCAGAAAAGCCTCGAGGTTAAAATAAAAGAGAGACGACATTTGTACGACTGATAGTTTTGGAGTTTTGGTTTGTATTTTTGTAACAAAGCCAGAAAAGTGGTGAGTTAAACTCGTCACAATTTTACGTGGACTACATCATATTTCAATTTCATCAAAATCCCCGAAGTGGAGTGCACTCAGTGATCGATTCGACGTGGCAGGCTCCAACTGGGCTTTTCGTCACTCGACTCTATTTTCCTCTGGTGCTTGGAGTTAAAAATAAAGCAATTGATGTATAACCAACAATAGAATGAAATTATTCAGGAATTTCTACGGGGACTTGCTGTGATATTTCGAAGTGTTTGACTTTTGCCCCAAAATAAGAAATGAAAGTAACAGTTTCCCTCGAAGAAGCGTCGTTTATTCCTGGCAATTAATTCGGATTTCTGTTCGCTTTCTTCAAAGACGACTCTAGACGCGTGATTAAAATCAAAGGAAAGTGTTCTGAAATCGAGTGCAATATACATCAACATTGCTGCGTTTCTTTTGCTCCAGGAAGTAATTTTTTGTGTTTCTGACGTTCTTAAATTACATATTAAAATTTCACGATATCGCCACATTCCGTTTCACTTTCAAATATTTGAGTTTGACAAGCGAACAAGCTCTTTTCATTTCCGTGTATCCTTCCCTGTGAGAGGGATCTTTCTTTTCCTTCCCCTACAGCACACTTTGTTGCAGGAACGTCTCAGTGACGTCGCGCTGCAACATTTGGAACATTGCTCCAAACGTTCCCGAAACGTTTCAAGAAAATTCCTATGTCCGCCTTGTGTAACATTGCAGGAGATATCTCTGGAACATTGTTCCGGAATTTTACAGCAATTTTTCGTAGAACGTTTCGGAGATCTTACAGGAATTTTTCGTGGAACGTTTCGGAGATCTTAGAGGAATTTTCCGTGGAACGTTTCGGAGATTTTATAGCAATTGTCGGGCAATGTTTCGGAGATATTACACAGCAATGGTTATGCAACGTTCCGGGCAGTAAGGCCAAAAATAAAAATATTGGTATTATAAATTATTATATACCGTGCGGCGAGGGACGCGACCTTACACGAATGTGTGCAGAATCGTATCAGTATAACATCCGTGTGTCTTTAATAAATCGAAAATCCTTTTACCCCAAGTGAGATTCGAACCTATGGACCTCGAGCGTCGTAGACGAATACCTTACTGCTGCAGCTACAACTGTTGATTGAAAATTTTGCTTACGTTTTCGAACTTACTTCCCAATCGTGCATAACTTTAAACTCAAATTATTAGAAAATGAAGGCTCATTTTGACAACCCCATTACATCTCCCTAATCGTGGAGCCAGATATCACACAACAAAATTCATTTAGACGCTTGATTCTATATTAAATTGATTCATATTCTGTTGTGAAATATCGTGTGTAATATAAGACACGATTTTTCTTCAGTTTTTAATGCATTTTCAATACAATGGTTTAACAATTTTTTTATATGTTTATTAATTTTCTAGATTTTACTGTTTGCTTTTTACATTTGCACAGCTCACACATCTTTACAAATATCTTTTGTTTCTGCATATAGTTTCTGAGTTTGTTTAAACCCTATAGTGTTAATTAAGTATTTGTATTAATTACTTATATCACATATTGTCCAGGTTCACATATATTCCCTTGGAGGTTACCTGTGGAATCTAAGACTGTATTCCGTGTGATCGCATTTCAGGAACACTCTGCGTAATTCCGTATTATTTACGAATGTTGCCTGAACGGAACTGTGACGTTCCTGCAGCGTCCGCCAATAATACGGACTTCGAAATTTACACTCGACATCGCGGGACGTTTTTGTTATGAACAATAGATTAAATGGCAATAGTAGAGACACTGGCGGTACTTAGGACATCTAATATTATTTTTTTACAAATATCTTTTGTCGCTGTTTACAGTTTCACACTTTCCTTGAACCGTATAGTTATAATTAAGCAATTTTATTAATCATTTAGATCACATACTCTCCATGTTCGCCTATGTTCCCCCGGAGGTTTCCTGTGGTATTTAAGACTGTATTCCGTGTGTTTGTATTTCAGAAACGCTCCGCGTCAATCCGTAGTATGTACGAATGTTGCCTGAACGGCACACGGTGTCGTTCCTGCGACATTCATAAATAATACGGGCTTCTAAATTTACTCTCGACATCGCGGGACGTTTTTGTTATGAACAATATATTAAATGGCAATAGTAGAGCCACTGGCAGTACTTGGGACATCTAATATTTCTTTTTTTTCAAATATCTTTGGTCGCTGTTTACAGTTTCACAATTTACTTCAACCGTATAGTTATAATTAAGTAATGTTATTAATTATTTATATCACATACTTTCCATGTTCGCCTATGTTCCCCCGGAGTTTTCCTGTGGTATTTAAGACTGTATTTCCTGTGTTTGCATTTCAGGAACGCTTTGCGTAGGTGAGGTGTGAAAATTTGTAAGTCCATATTCCACGGCAATTTCTGTTCAATATTCCGGGAGTATTGTACCGCAGTATGTGCGCAATATTCCGCGGCAATGTGTGCGCAATATTCCGGGAGTATTGTACCGCAGTATATGCGCAATATTCCATGGCAATGTGTGCGCAATATTCCAGAAAGATTGCACAAACGTGGCCATTGCAATATTCCACGGCAATGTGTGTGCAATATTCCGGGAGTATTGTACCGCAGTATGTGCGCAATATTCCACGGCAATGTGTGTGCAATATTCCAGAAACATTGCACAAACGTGTTCATTGCAATATTCCATGGTAATACTTCTACAATGTTGCAGTAATATTGCAGTGCAACCTGCAACCAAACGGTAACATTGTAATATGTAGCAACGTTTCTGCAACGTTCCTGCAAGTAAGTGTGCTGTAGGGGTTATGTTGCACGCAAAATATTACCTGGTAAAAAGTTGTTCCGCGATAAAAGTGGTCAAGTGGAAGAGAGAGGACTTCATTTCAATATAATAAGCATCGCCTGACTGATAAAACGCTATGCATAAGATAGTCGATGGTTTTCTAGCGATTAAGCAAAAAGCGGGTTCTATAATGGTATGCAACTCCATCATAAAAAGTGTCCAACGTAAAATGATAAATAAACACACATATGTTCGCGTGGAAAAAGGTAATTGCTGATGTGTATCGTTTGTAAAAGCAATCGATGACGTAGTATCGCGGTGAAGGTTTCTCAACGGCAGCAACAACTTGTCATTTTAGAATTCAATACATATTTCTTTACTTGTCTCGGAAAAATTGCCTTTAAATAATTAACGTTTTTAATGGTAAAGCGATTTTGCTAGAGAAAACTAAAATGCGAGAGTAGAATACGAAAAGCAACGATATTGCAGTGACGTTGGCAATTTAGTAATTAAGTATTTTGCTCACTTTTTTATAAATTTGAATCTTTTTAATAATTTGAACTTTTAAGTACTAATTTTTTAATATTTCTCGTTTCTTTTCAAATTACACAATTTTCATACAATTCATTTATTTCGATATGTTTGTTAATTTAAGAGATTTAAATTTATTGGACCAATAGAAAGTACAAAATTCAATATCACTCCCAAGTAATGCGATATTTCCCAGAAACTCGTTCCTAAAAGGATGGGAAATCAAAAATAATATCAGAAGAGGAGGAACAATCATAGGTGATTGACTCCGAATAACGGATCACCTACTAGAAAATGAAGAAAGTACTTTCACCCAAGAAAATAATTACATTTATCATACTTGAAAAATTCAGAGGAAATAATAAAACCAAACAGAAACATCTACTACCTTTTATTACAACTTTTACCATTCCTTTTCAATACATCCTGTATACTATCATCCAAAACTGTAGAATCATTCTATAAATGGAACAACCAAAAAGGAACTTATTCCCCCGATAAAACATAAAAATCTGTCGAAGCAAAAAACACTCTAATCATCATTAAAAGATTTAACTCTGAACAAAAAGAAAATCTACCAACAATACAATTCTACTAGATCTCTTCATACGATTCCAACCTTTCTACGCACAGTCTACAAACTGTACATCAAAAATATTAAAATCAAGGCCACTAAATAAACTTTTCCGGAAAAAGCTACCCATACTTTTCCCACAACTCTACCCTGGAAATTGCTTCATCAGGGTGACACCAAAATGGTTCACCAGCACCCATCGACAGGGTCGAAGCATCGAGTGTCGACTGGATGATTAATCGCGAATAATTATCGAATAATATCTCTGTCGGCGGAATCGTTAAGGTCGTTGCGCGTACGAGGAGCTCCAAGTGCGTCCATTGTTTCAGCGAGGGGCATTGTTGCGCGTTTTCGCGTGGGTTTCGCGGCAATCTCCTTCTAATTGCATTAACCGCAGTCTTCTAATGAAAGGAGAGAAAAAAAACGAGGAAGAAGAAGAAGCTTGATTTGTTGCCACGCTTGGCGCGGCGCAACGTTTAGAGACGTTTAATTGCACCTGGAAACGTCTGGAATTGTTCTCCTGGCTTCGTATGATTCACGGCCATCCGCGGCAACACAATGTCTACAAACCTTCGCGCTGTACACTTTAACCCCCTAACCTTTTTCTCTTCAATCTGGACCCGTTACGCGCTTTTTATAGGCTTCTGTGTTCTATATTTCCACGTGGGTGAGAGAGAGACAATGATTTGGGCTCGTTTCCGCTAATGATCATGACTGGGCACGGCATTAGCGGTACTTGGCAAACGTTTCGTTATGTGTACTTTCTCTTTTTAACGATAGTTTTGTGTGCGTGCAAATAATCGCAGATTTGATGTATCAGTTATGTCTGCAGTGATTTATGAATTTGTTCGCACTATGTGGAGGAGTAACTATGTTGTACTTATGAGTTGTTGTGTTATCTTGATTTATTTGGAAGGTGTCTTGAATTTACTACGTTGTGGTTGATAAGTAATGGTGTTTGAAATATGTATGCGTACGCTGTGATCACTGGATTTGAACTTAATAGTACAATCTTTGGGATTCATTGAAACGCGATTTTTGGTTTCACAAGGGAATGCAAACTGCTTTTTAATGTAAAAGCGTGATTGCATTTTTTTTAATGTTTAATTGTTAGGCGAGTTTTTACATTTTAATGCGGTAGATGGGAGTATGTATTCTGGATGAGTGAATTCTTTAGTTTTACTTATGCGATGAAATAGTTGTGTTGATAAATGTATACACACGGAGAAATATTAATGTACTGCTAATTAGTAGTCTCTGTAATTTTGTTTGAATTAAATTACAGTTCCAAAATAGAGAGGGGAAGTAATGATTATTGGTTTTATTGTTTCAGATATTTAAAAGAAATGGGACTAGCCGAAAGAGAAGCCGAAATGCAGGAGTTAGAAAGACCAAGACCTGAAAGGTCGCGAGATCTCTTTGGTGTGCAACTCGAGGTAATACGTATAACCATAATTTCTATGTAAATATTATTTTATATTAATCATTTGGGTAAACAGCGTCAATCTTATTCTCTAAATTGAATATTTTCTTAGAGCAAAAAAATTTCTTCAAGCACAATACGATCTCCGCTGATTTCTGTCTGATTTCTGAACTCAAGAATTTCGTTGCATATTGCAAATAACGCGCTCCACGCAATGAATTCAATATTAGGTGTTTCATAAAATAACGAGGAGCAGCGCACGGATACCTTTTCCTCTCTGAAGCATTTGAATCTAACTAAAACCTCTCAAAGGACCACTGCCAAAGAGTAATGTGTTAACAGACTTCAGTCCTCGACGGTGGACGCAGTAATCGTTTCACGAAGGGCGTAGAACGCCAGCCGATTCCCCCTATCCCTCTCGAGGTCAGAAACAAATTCGATCTGGAATCGATAGCCCATTCACCGGACAAGGTGCTGGTTGCAAATTCAATAGCCACTTTTGCAGTAGCACGAGTGTAGAGCAGTGAGAGGTGCGACCCAGAAAACCGGTGTCGGTTCTGCTAGAACAAACGGCTACCTGACACCAAAACGACCAAGGAAAGTCTGTCCATTGCACTCTCTTCCTTCTTCGACCGATCGATTCATCAGCCATACCTTTCTCTATCGGCACAAGCGAGGTATAGAATGGATCTTATGTCCTATATAGATTTTTGTCACGCAGATCGGTGGCTCGAGAGCCTCTTTAGCACTCTCATGCCGTATGCAACGTTATCGATTCAAAGTGCAATTCTATCGCAATACTATTAGCGATTATAATTGAAACTGAATATGGTGAAAATTGCTAGGGAACAACGCAAATGTGAGTTCATCTGAATCCATTTAAGTCCGGCCTTTTTATCTTCTTACGTGGGGCCCGATATTGCGAATTAATTTTTGCAAATGGGTTTTGGTATCTCTCGCAATTGGGCCGAGTTATGCAGAAAGCTGCCAACCCTCAATGATTTGAATTTGAGTAAATTTAGTTTGAAGAATTTAATTCTTTAAGAAAAGTGGATTTATTTCTGTTCGGTATATTTTATTTCTTCTTACAGTTTTACAATGTTTTTAAATTGGTTAGTTAATAGTGTGTTTTAAATTTTCTGTAGTTTTTGTTTTTAAGCCTTAAATGGAACTATGGAGTGGTAGTTTTAATAATTGTATGTATAATGTAAAAATTGTTTTATGGGTCGATAATCTTTTGCAAAATAAAGATTACAAAATTATGCAATCCGTGCTGTGTTGAATTAATTTTTAGTCATTTTGAGGGTTGGTAGCTTTCTGCATAACTTGGCCCAATTGTACGAATGTGCCGGACTGATTTATAACATTCCTTATTGTTGGAATAAAAATGCAAATGGACTTCTGTTGCAGGTGTATAGATGTGGGAAGCGTTTGGAAATTATATGGAAATGGTACATGTATACGTAAGTGGTGCAGATACGATACAATAATCACTGAGTTTTCACGAAGTTGGTATTCCAGTTCGTGTGACACGAACTCATAAAATGTGAAGTCTATCCTATACCTCGTCCGTGCTATCCGCAATCCTTCGAGGGATTTAGACTCTAGATCACGGTTGGATTTGGAATCTTATATACCAATCGTGAAACTGATCACATTTTCCTCGGACAAATACGTACATACATTTGCTTTTCCAACAACCCGATAGTAGTGATTAATTTATAGGTGTCGATTATTTAATTCAGCATCGTCCTAAATTAATTTTCTGATCGCATCATGAAAAGCTTGTTTGTGAATAAAGCCAATAACATTGTTTTATATGTTGGTAACAGATTCACAAGGGAAGATCCCGAACTCGAAAATTTAAAGTTCTGAAACTTTGTGAATATGTAGGGGATTTTCTCCTGATTACAACGCAATTTTAGTTTGCTGCCCAAATTCCCTCGAATGGGTGAAATTAACCCCCGAAAATTCCGCTATTTTCCGATTTTGTGTTATAACTCGCGAACTACGAGAGACAGAAGAAAAGTTTCAAGACACAAGTTACTTCCTTTAATTAGATTTATCATTTGGTAAAAAAATTGTTTGCAGTTCACGAGTTATAACACAAAATTAGAAAACAACTTGATTTTCAGGGGTTAATTACATCCGCTGAGAGTGAATTTGGGTAGCAAACAAAAATTGCGTTATATTCAGGAGGAAATTCCCTACATATTCACAAAGTTTCAGAATTTTTTTAATTTTCGGGTTCGGGATGTTCCCTTGTCAGTTGGCAATGTTTTGTTTGCAAGTTATGTTCCTAGACGTTACTGAGAGTAGAAATATGCAATATAGAAACACGTTATTTTTATGAAGTTCCTTCATTCCTTTGTGTTCTGATTTTAATAACAATTAAAAACGGATTTCCTATGGTTCTAACTAATATTATTGTTCTTGCATTTAATGGACAAAACTGGAGAAGTAATTTATTCTAAGAATGCGATTGTTCGCATAGAAAAAAGTTTTTATTCTTTTAAATGCAATAAAGAAGTTTTCCTATGCGAAATGCAAGAATTGTAGTTCGAAAATATTGAGGTCAATTTTGCACACTACCATTGTGGCAGCTCGATTCAAATTTCCAGTTCCGCATTCTTTGTATCAATTTTCATGGAAAGGCAGCGTCGATCGCATTAGAAAGATCTCTCCTTTCGCTGCACCTATCGATCGACGAAAACGATACCCAGATTGGAAAGCTTTACAGTCACGCATTATCAGTCGAACACGATTTTCCGTTTCCGCGCCGCTCCGAACACCTGCTGATCGATTTTTATCTAGCCCCATTTCCAATCCTTCCGCCAAGGCTTTATTTTCGTCATTGCACGCTCGATCGAACATAAAAATTCGTTCACAGTGTTTCACCTTTCTCGCGATTGCGCAATAGGCATAGATCGGTAGTAGTTGGCGAAACTGGTTACAACTATAAAAAAAATATAGCTTCCTCGCGAAGAATAGGAAACAATTTTATCTGTTTCTTTTTAATCGACGTGTTTTCTCACTGGGTGATTATCCCCGGGAAAAATCGAGATGTATTCTTACGAAATGTGTAATGATTACAAGGTCGTTAATCTCCGAGAGTGTAATTAAACGGTAAAAGGGGATAAGGATATTGTTTTATATCTGCGGCCACTTTTTACTTTTAAAGCGTCGTTTTTTGTCATCTGTTTTTGCTACCGAAGATAAATCCTCGTAAAAGCAGCGCCGTTGCTCCGTGCGTGTAATACAATCATGACTAAACGAGCCGGGGCAGATAATTTTGTCATAATTTCGCCTTTCTCCGGGGATTTCTTAATAATCCGCTACCAGGGAACATAACGATCAACCATCCCGCGTATATTAAGATTCCAGGATTAGAACCCCGACGTTTAGCATTTCGTTTATGATCAACATGGCGCCTTTAATTCTTTTAAAACAGATCGCTTTTAGCTGACTACAGATCGCGCGATTGTTATCTATTTCGTTGCAAGAATTTCTCATTAGCCGTTTAAACGCGTCGAACAATAATTCCAGCACGGCTAGGAATTCCCAAGTGTACATCCTTCGGAAGGCAATAAGTATCGGAGAATTCTTTGTCAACATGCGAGATAAAGCAGCGGAGAATATGTCGAAATTTATACACGGTGAGTCATCAAAACTTAGAAGGTAAAATATCTTTGATTCTTGATAATACGAGAAAATGTCTGTGGAAAATAATCTTTGTTTAGTGGAGTTATAACGAAACTTTTCTGGTGGTCACATTTTTCAGGATTAATTGTCACAGAGGAATTTTAATTTTTTTAGAGCATCTAAACAACTGATGAGTTAAGAATGAAGATGTCTAGTATAATATAGATTGTCGTGAATGCTGAAAGTAGTTAATCCATCGAGAACAAGACAAAGACTTCCTACAATAGACGAACAAGGTAAGATTCCCAACTCGGAAATTCAAAAAATTATGAAACTTTGGGGACATGTATTACGCAATTTTTTTGTCGCCCAAATTCACTCTTAGGGGGTGAAATTGATCCCTGAAGCTCCGGCTATTTTCCCATTTTGTGTTATAACTCGCGAACTGAATTTGGGCAGCAAAAAATCTATATATCCTCTACATATCCTCAAAGTTCCATAATTTTTTGAATTTCCGGCTTGGAAATCTTCCTTTGTAAGTACCACATTAGAAATTATGCAAATGAAACTGTTATTGCGACCATCCGGTCTTTCTCGACCCAATTATATTTTCATTACTCTAAAAACTTTAAGGTAGACATCAGGCAGTTACTGACACGTGTGTCTTCATTCCTTGACATTATGTTAAAAGTATACTCGAACCGAAGGCCGTGGCAAAATTACGAAATTCACTCTTAAATCAAGGACACGCCTCCTGAGCATTACAAGGCGCAATTAAACAGCACATTTCTAGTGGCAACGTACCGGCGACCCAGAACATCGTGATCCTTCGTTTAAGGATAAAAATAACGATAGCAGAGAGAAGAGAGGTACTCAGCCAGCATTCATGAATTATCGAACAAACAGATGTTATTATGGCAGCGGTGCTGCTGTTTCTAATGTAAATTGATCGCACGAGGAGATACGACTAGCACGAAACCGTTCCCACCGCTTCTATCGTAATTACCGATGAGGGTTTATTAATTGCACGGCAATATGGCGCGAGGCTAATTAATCGGCCCGCGGCTCATTATAAATGACACAGCTTAATGTCCAGAGGACCAGCAGCATCGTGTTGCGTCCGATCCCCTGAACTTGGTCGTTTTAATCGCGTCAATGTAAACGTGCCGCGATACCGAGTCATAAGTTCATTAAATCGGCCCCCGCTCGGTATACGGGGACTCGATTCGTTTGCTCTGTTTGCACTGAATGAGGATCATTCTGAAATAATTCATTTAAAGAGACACATGATTATCGTCCGAGGTGCCTCTTTCGTTCTATTTTAATGCAAGAGATTGATAGAAATGAACCTTTAATCCTTTGCGCTCCCAAGTCATTTGAGCTTTGATGAACCACTTCTGCTCAATGCTGTGTTTATTAACACACAGTGAATAATTTATTTAATGCTATGAATCACGAATTCTTTCATTTTTACAAGGTTTAATTAGCGTGTATTGTTAATTTAAACGTGGGTGACCAAGTCAGACCGAACAGAGAGGCTTCTAGTGCACTTGAAAGTTTGTATTTAATAATGATTCATAGTGAAAGAACCTGTTTTTTGTATTGCAAAGATTGCACGTTGCCTGATGAAACATTTTCATCATTAATTCTCAAGTATAACTTAACACTTTCCGCGTCACGTGTGTTATAATTCCAAGTTAAAATCGAAGTAGAAGAAAAAGAAGCTGAAACTACGAAGAGTGTAACTCGACTGCTACCTGTCTATAATTAAATATTGCAATTTAACTCTCTCATAAAATCTCCCAATGGAACAAATTAAACTTCCTACTTTTTTTTTGTCGCATTAATGCGGATCTCGCGATTTCGAAACGTCCTCCGCGCCGTGAGGCAGACAAAGAGGAAAAGGAACGCTTCAGGGACACAGAAACCGCACAATGGTCGTAGAAAAACTTGAAATCGAGCTTGACGCTGATTTCCTGGCAGCCGGGTAATAATTTTAATAGAAGGCGTTTACGATAATGCAACGCGTTTAGCGTAAAAGTGAAAACGGTCCCGGAACCATGGAAGCATAACCAGATAATGCGCGCGACCGATACGCGCGTGCACCGACGAAAGAAATTACGAAATCCGCCTGGCACTTCTTTTTCCGTCGCTGGCTCTAATTTCGTTTCCCTTTCCGTCGGCGAGAACGAGATTCGATTAAATGTCGTTTCGCAAAAGACTGAAACAGGTCTGTACTCGTCGGGCGACTATCGATTAATCGCATCCACAGAACGTTTTCAGTGAAGTCTGGTCGGACATTTTCATTTAGCAGCCTTCGACGACTCGTTTCGCAGCTACATCTCATTGGAAATTATCCGATTAACGAGGTCTATTTTCTGCAATTAATTGGACAGGGGCACGATGGTGTTGCAAGGTGAATGTTACCGTTACCGGCAATGTCCTTTCCATCGACTAATTATTTTTTGTTTCCCGTTTAAAGTGATTGATCGATGAATTGCCTGAGCAAAGCTGGTGGCTTTTATTTGTGATTTGATGTGGTGTTGATTTTAATTAATAGTTTTAGTAAATGTAACATTTTGAAATTACTTGGTCATACCAGAATACTGTGCAAAGTGCTATGAGAAGAAGTACATATTCTATTTAAAAACATTAGTTGTTATGTACTTATACGAAGTTATATATGTAGTGTAATAATTCCGAAATAAAAAGAGTTGAAAATTTTTTGGTTTTTAGAATTCTAATTCGTGAAGTGCCATGTATGGTGGAACACATCGAAAGTTGAAATTACAACGTCAAGAAACAATGAAACATCTACTTTTTTTCTGTTTAAGGGGGGATTCTCGTGTAACAGCCCCCGAAATTTAGATTTTTTTTTTAAAAAACTGTTGTTAATATTGCATTAAACTCTTTTGGGATATAAGGAGGCATGTTTAAACTTGCAGAAAATATTTTTTTATGTCGATCCTTCTTATTATTTATTAATTACTGTGGAGTCACAGTCATGTGATTGCAAATAGAAGAAAATTTTCTTAAAATTATATCATTTACGCTGGGCCTGGACCTACAATTTTAATTTTAGTTTTTATTTAAAATACTTTTTTCGTCGATATAAAGAATAATATGAAAAATTTGTCGAAGGAAATAACTTACTTTTTCCTTCAAACGCTATTCAATTTTTCATTTTTTTTCTTTAAAGTACAATTTTTTAAAAAAAAAATCTTAAAGTCTAGTTACTTTTGGGGCTGTTAGAAGAGAATCCCCCCTCAAGCAATCCTCAATAAGAAGACGTATCAAATTATGCAATCACGTTGCCTACACATATATCGACAACTGCCAGTAATGAATATAAAAGCATATTTATTTCATAGCCAGCCAACTGATTCCCAAACCGCTACATACTAACACCGTTCCATTAATCTTGAGATCGATATTAAACCCATTCAAAGTGTACAGCACGAATCGATAGAAACTACATTTTCTTCGCCCCCAAAATTTAATTAATTCCAAATTTTTTCCACAGCAATGCAATGGTTTCACATGTTGTTACGTGTTCGAAAAAGTGGTGCGATATCCATCCCATGTCCAATTAGATTAGCCACTGTGGATGCATGTCTCCATTACACTGTGCATCCGTTATTTGCAACACTTGCAGTACACAGTGCAAAAACGAATGGATCAGCGGATCCACGTGCAAACGATCGTCTAACTGTTGAGTAAATTTTTTACCGCCTTGCCCGTATCGACCGCCTTTTTGTCCATTCGCGGGTTCTGGCGTTGGCGTTTCACGGGTTCATTCCTTTCGTCGCGAATAATTTCATTCGTCTCACTCGTACCCTATATCGTCGTGACCGCATCGATGATAGAGATTCCGCTGTTGGCTGCAACGAAATGAAACCGTTCAGGGAAGCATGGTACACCTTAATCGAGGGTAATCACGATCTGATTTCTCTTGTAGCAGTTTTTCTGCAACTGGAATCGAAACTTACAGCCGATCGGATAGTAAAAGGAAACGATTTGACTTTGATGAAAAATTAAGTGAAATTCACGTTTACTGATACAATTACTTTGGAGTGTTTGGATGCAATACCAAGACGCGATGAAACTAAAATTAATTTTCTTGTGGCCTAGGAAATTCTAAAATTCTGAAAATTCACAAGAAATATCTGTAGCTATATTTTTTCTAAACTTAAGTGCAGTGAATGAAATGCAACGTTATAATAATCTAATCTAGAAGAGATAAGTATTATTCATATGCACTCCAAGTTGCGCAATAAGTACTTTCAGAGCCCTGCCTTTAAAAATCTAGTGCTCGCACTGATTATGATTACATGAAAATTTAAATAACTATGTAATTAGGGTGATTGAAAAGCTTAACCCTCAGTGTTCTGTGTCACTATTCTCTTCCTCTTTTTGTCGACAAATAGTGGTGAAGAAATTTCTGGTACATACTTAAGTGTCCATCGTTGCAACGATGAAAACAAAGTAGAATGTAAGCGACACCGAACTAAAAGGTGGATGCATGGATATATAAAATATCCCCGGTTTGATCGATGCGACTTATTCATCACGGCGAAGGCGAACGCGGAACCGCGACTCGATTCGACAGGATGTCTGTCGAAAGGTGAGTTTGTGTAATACCAAGCTGACCGTGCTTATTAAAGATCCGCCCGCGATACAGAGCTGATTATGAAGCGTTGAGTTATTATCCTGTCTGTCGTAATCGGACATCCTCGTTAGTCTGAGGAGAAGAAGCTGTTACGCTCAACATCACTCGCGGCGAATTATAATCTTTAATAAAGCGTATACCTGCGTAACGTCAGTCAAATGTCAGGTAATCGTAACAACAGCCTCAGCGAGAAATGTCTTCCCAGTGGAGGATTTCGTTCGTGTATTAGTGGGATGTGCAGCACGAAACTTCAAAGTCAATTTGAAAATTAGAAAATTTATTTTCTCCTTTGTCAATTACAATGGACATGAAATGTGACTTGTGGAAAATTGGTTTTTAAGAGAAAAAGGAGAATACGCGAAATATTCATTTAAAATATCTATAGTATCTTGACTGCTACGAAGCACTGCCTATTTTAATTAAGAAACTATTGATTGTTAAATATATATTGATTGTAATTTCCATCATACTATTATCCACTAACATGTAACACTCTGCCATATAAAAAATCATCGAAACGTAGAGGTAGCCACATAAATTACAACAGACTATAATCAACGAAGATTCGTAGAAGTAGAATAACTACGTTGTGGCACAACGTTCTACGACACGACGTTATTATCCCAGTCGAAAGGGAAACCACGAGGAGGCCTTGAAAAAAGAAAAAATAGGAACAGAGGGTCTGCGTGAAATTTCAGCAATCGAGAAAAGGAAGCGATGGATGGTCGGTAGTTTCGAACTAGCAAGCAACTCCGATATCGTATCATTTCCTACGGTTAGCTAACACTTGCTTTACCCGATAATCTGCGTAACTTTACTGTGACATCAAATTTTCACGTCGAGTGGATCGACGAACCGTTATCAGTTGCACCACCGACCGGTTCGATAGCCTGTCCACTATCGATATCTTGCCACGCAGAACGATGCTTGTCTTTCATACAGTGCAGAACGTTAATGGACATCCACGACGATTGGAGTTGTATTATTTAAAATATAAGTGGCGAGCACGGAGCACAGAAACGGAAACTATGAATTATAGAATTATCGATTCCTTGGATTTTACTTTATTTTCATTTGCAAATCAGAAGTGCTCAGTTGCTCGTGGATGCTTGGTTCTGGTAATATTAGGATTACATAGACTGCCTTCCTGTTTCAAGGAGCAACGTCATTAACTTTTGGGATACATTAGGCAGATTATACCTTATGCGTGCTTCGAGATGAGTGTGTTTTAAGATTTCTAAAGGCGCGACTCTACGATAATATTTTACATGAGACTTTTCTACTATGAGACAACAATCTCAGCAACAACTAAATAAGGGAAATAGTCGCGAGAGTCTACTTTCCCGAAACTCATGACAAAATAATTTTAAACATAATAAAATAATGAAATAATTGTGTCCCGAGATTACAGTCTCACGTGAGACGCGGTAATCTTCTAAATTGACGATTCTTGAATGATATTTTCCTTAATTTCCCCTTTATTTCAAATTCTCCCCACAAACCAAAAGTGTCAAGTTCTGTTCAGTGTTTTAAAATATAGTGATGCCACCCTTGCACCGATTGCAGTGTCACAGTATCAAAAAGCTGTTTTCATCAATTTCTTCCGGTGCTCTCAAAGTTTCTGCATTTTCCCCAAATAAAATTCCATGCTCCTGAATCGGTGCCGTAAAAATATGAAGAAATAATCAAATGCAACAACTCCCCTGCACATACTTCCTTATCTATTGATAGAATATTGGCAGCAATTACAAGGACAATTCTGTCAGCGAATGTTTCTCAAGAATCATCGGGAATTCGTAGAGGAGACGCGAACTCGATCTCGATCCATCCCCGATCTGCATAATCCCGGAATAATAACTCATTTAATCGTAGGAAGTTCAGCGCTTTCAGCCAATTACGGAGCGCATTCGCATGCAGGCTCGCTCGCGTCTTGCGGCCCTCGTTCCCCTATCTCTGGAAATATATCTATGCAGGTTCGCCGTGCTCTACGTACGAAGCCCGCACGCACACGTGCACGTGGATGCACCTACGCCTGGTGCATTACCGTGCGCGTTGCATGTGCCTCGGGAAAAGCAACAGAAGGAGAGAGGAAGAGAGAAAGAGGAGATTGTTATCGCGTTAAGCAGCAAAGTAAATTTTTCAACGGCCACGCTGGGTGATCCCCGTTTCGTGCTCGATATGCCGCCTCATGGATGAGCCTTCGTCTTTCTTTCTTTCACTCTCAACGGAATATGTAAATTGTATGATTGATTCACAGAATATGTGAATATGGAAATTTAGTGGATGAGGATCATCCCTTCACGCGCTACTGTTTATACGCGCTTTTTTAAGGGACCAGAAATTATATTTTTATTATATGAAACTGAAGTAGTAGTGCCAAATATTTCCAGTGACGAGGATGGTACCTTCGAAGCAATTAAAAACAAATGCGTGACTGCTGTGGAGTACAGTACTTACGAATAAAGTTTAAAGACGTTTTTCTGAACTTTCATCATAATTGTTTTTGTGCAAATATGTGAAATAAATATTTATACGACACACACGGGCCTTTCTCTTACGCATTTTCTTTTTGCACTGGCGGACTCTGTTTATGCAACTCTCGACCGCGAAAGAAACACGTGGCACGAATACTCCGCGTATATTAACGGACTACTTAAGGGGTTATTCCTACCTGTGAGGTCTGAAAAAACATGTGTATTCGGGAATTTTTTGGGGAAAAACTTGGAGGCTTTTTTAATCAAACCTTTATGTATTCGAAAGTGTACATGTTAAACTACTTGCAGTCATTTTTTCGATGGAAAATATAAATGAATAAAATAAATATTAGGGATCTTCCTGCAGCGATTTTTTTCAGTAGTTTGCGGTGACCACTCTAATTTTTACCTGGTTCATCGGAAATAAAGAAATCGCGGGAATTTAGTTAGTATATTATCTACTTAGTCCATAATCGTTCATTATCTCGAAAAATTAATTTGCTACAAAATGGCGGCTTCTCGTAGCAAAAATATCGATTTTCGCCACAGAATCGCTCTTATTTTTCATCATTTTTCATCTGTAAAATAAAAACTACGCAACGGAAATGGAAAAACCACGATTAAGGACTAGATAATCTAATATAGGTACTAACTATATTAGGACAATTTTTTTACTTCTGACGAACCAGGCGAAAGCTACAATAGTCGCCGTAAAGTGCTTAAATAAATAAACGATGCCGCGAGATCGCCTATAATTTAATTATTTATTTAGATATCGCATTGCAAAAAAAAACTACAAGAACTTTAAAATAAATACTTTCGATTATACAACCATTTATTTAAAAGAATCCCGAAAATACTTATGTTTTCAGAACGTACAGGTACAGTGGTGTGCAAAAGTATTCGGCCACCCTTTAAAACCAAATAACTTGTTTAAAATTGGTACAAACGACTTTGGTTTTTTTGAGAAGCTAGAAGGATGAGTTTGCTAAGTGACGTGATTCGTCGTTTTCAAAAAAATACAACTGCTCCAAATAGCGAAAAAAAATAGTAAATGTCGTCTTTCGTTGAAGTTGCAAATTTCGGCAGTTTTCGGCCGAAATGTGTGGTTTTCACCAACTTAACTGTTTTGAGATCATAGCTGCGTTAACCGATTTTGACGAAATTTTCAGCATGTATACAACTTACATAAATCTACAAAAGGCGTTTTTTAATTTTCATTACGACCACAGCCAAAAAAGTTGAAAAGCACCATATTTCCTTCATTTCTCGCTATTTCAACCAATTGCATTCTTTTCAAAACGACGAATCACGTCACTTAGCAAACCAATCCTTCTAGCTTCTAAAAAAACTCAAGTCGTTTGGACCAATCTTAATCAAGTTATTCTGTTTTAAAGGGTGGCCGAATACTTTTGCACGCCACTGTAGGCATAACCCTTTAAGTAGTGTACATCGCAGGTCTAATACAGATTTTAGTCACACAGCTAGGAAGTTCTTTTGTAGCCTTTTTTGTATATGCTTGTTCGCGAAGAGCAGAGTTAATTGCACGATAAACGGAGTGGTACGAAATAACATACTTATTTTGTCTCACACTGTCTTTCGTCCACTTATAGTCTCTCTGACTTGTCCTGATTTATAGCGAGCTTATAGCGAGGGAATACTGGTAAATGCGAAAAAATAGCACTGTACAATCAGTATCGACTTGAACGATGGAGTTGAATATAGTTCCCAGAGTCACCGTTCTTAAACATCGAGAGTGCATTAAAACCATTGATTTTTCACGACGTCGTTAATTCAGCTCGCGTGACGCAACTCCAGTTAGATGTCAGGTCTAGCCTGTATCTCGCCTGTGGTTACAACGAGTCTTCTATCGGCTGTTGGTGAAGGATCGATCGAGTTCCAGGACTGGTTACCGGTAAAAGGGGGAGCTACGTTTCGTTGGACTTTTCGGTTGCTGATTCACAGACATCGTCTGCGGGTATGTCGTGGATAATTGGAAATGAAATGGAGATGTTATATCGTTTGTGGGATATGCTGCTTGCTCGGTTAGGCGAAGTGGATCGGTGGAGTAATGTATTCATTCGAAATGAGAATTTTAAACGGTTAGCAAATGTTAAGGAAATGATTTTTATTAAAAATTCATGTTTTTACGTAACTTGTTTTTAACTTTCTATGGATCTAGAATTGTTCAAGTTTCATTTTTTAATTTTGCTTTTTAAAATTCTTGTTGCAGGTTACTTCCCTGCTTCTGGAGGGTGAACGTCGGAAGCTTGCAGTCCTGCAAAGAGAATTGCAAGTCGCACTCGCAGAGGGGGGAAGTGTGAAAGTTAAAGAAAAGCAGAGGCAGGAGCTGCTGCATGCGATATCGTAAGTACAAACCGCATCGATATATTTTTCAATGCTATCTTTCTGTGTGAATTCCATATTTCCGCCTAAAAGCATGTAACTCTATTTAAATTTCTATAAAATGCGACAGACAATGCATTCAAACCTTCAATAAAGCCCCACCATAACACAAAACATCTCTCAAAAGTTTCAACCCTAGAAAAGAAATTCAATTTTCAAATATTCTGCTCCCAATCAAATTATTCGACTTAGAAAACTCGGAATAGAGCACAATACAAAACGCTTCACCTCCACTCAGCGCGCGAAACGCGTTTGGTCAACACAGAAAGGAAAAACGAAACAGGGCACAATAGAAAACAAAAATACCGAACGTTTCACTTCCACTCAGAGTACGAAGTATGTTCTATCAACGCGAGAAGCACACTCTGAAACGAGAGAGACATATTCGCGTGCGTCACAAGAGAAATAATTCTATCGGAAGCTGTGCACGGTTGCATGCACTCGAACAACCGAAATTCCCCACGAAACAATCGAAACGTGCGGTCGAAAAAAGCCCGCCAAGGAAACATCGATTTTCCCTGGATCTCGGTGACTTTCGAATAATATATTTTGCAAGTTGGCACTGGACCCTCGTAGCTCTGCTCCCGAGTTCTCGTTCCCACCATCCGAAAGGGAGGGACAGGGGGCGGGAGGATTAACTCGTTCAAGATTTATTAGCGCCTGTCCTCCGGCGAACTAACAATTTGACCAAACTACCGTGGAATTATGCAGCTTCGTGTAGCTTCCGGCGCGAGTTGTACGAAGTCCGAGTCAAAACAGCGAACTTCTATCGTTTTCCCTCGCGTTAGGCACGCCACGATTAATTATTTTCATTCCACGGTCACGATCAACGAATTAGCGGATATAATATCCACTAGCAATTCCTCTTTACGTGGTTTCAACAAGTTTAGAGTATCGACTGTGCGCGCAACTTTTGCTGGGAAGCTTGAATACCTTTGTTATCGAGGGAATAGGAAATTTTTGGTAATTTTTAATACGTATGTGGATGCGAAGTTAACTGAAGAGGCGAATTATTTGTCAACAGTTGGCTGTGTAAATCGTAAGTAATTGAGTAAGGGGCGATTGGACAGTGGACATTTGTAATATAGGTAATTTGAGAATTGATATGTTTGATATGTTTGACTATTTGTACGATTACATTATATTTCAGGTGATTTTTGCCTTCAATTAGAAGTGGAAAACAGATAGAGATAGTATAACTATTGTATTCGGTGTATCCATCGTGTAGTCTATAATTAATTAGGGATGTTACAATTGGGAATAGTGCTTGAAACCATAGCTGAAACGTAAAAAGATATTTCATGAATATTGTCAAATAATTATTTAGAACGTATAATACAGTACGTAGAATAGTGGGCATATTAATTTGCCAATGATGCATAATATACAAGCATTCAAACCCATGTTATGTTTTGAATAATGTCTAAATTTAGAAGGTCGACAATAATCAAGATAATTTACATAACATTGATTGAAAGTTATTTACGAAGTTTAAATAAAGCACTACTTCTGAAGTAATTGTCAGTGGAATACTTCTTGAATTTCAGTATTGAAATATTAATGAAATGCTACAGACATTTACCCTGTTTTCAGAGAGACAAATGAGAGTGCTTCTCCTTTGACAGATGACCCTATGTTAATAAAATGTTCATACCATGTGTTACGTGAGAGGCGAGAGAGTTTCAAAGTAGACGAAATTATTACGATAATTTAGCAATAACAATAAAGGGGTATGCTGTTTCTAGTAGAGAAATATAAATAATTACATCAGATAAAATACCTAACAATTCGAATGAGTATTATTGTAAATATTTACTATAAATGCAGGGTGTTCCACTATGTTATACAGAATTATAATCATAAATAGGGTTTCTAAATAACATGGAGAAGAAAACAGAAACGTTATTTTAAGCGAAGCAAACAAGAATGAAAATTAAGAATTTTAAGTAAAATTTCTCCAGAATTTGGTCAAGGTTCTGAAGTCCATATTAGTTTGGATAAATTTTGTTCGAAACAATTTTCAAAATACTGCACGTACGAAAACTTACAGAGACATATACATATGTATTTCCATTCATATTAGGTACAGAGAACTGCGTCTGACCACATACCGTCTTGTTTCCCTTCCTGTGTTATATTTCACTTCTGCATCGCGCTGCAGTCACAAAGGTAATAAAGAAATTACATACCTCCCATGTCTTACTGTATCCTTCGAAATGTGCATAATTTTGAAAACACTCATTATTTAAATTCTCAAAAACCCCGTAGACATATGTACATTCATAGAGAATTCTACTTGAGACTCTCAACTTACACCAACGTTACGTCTCTCTGCTCTTTTCGATACGAAGTGAGAGGTCTCCATATAATCATTCTACATTATACAAAAGTATCCTAACGTTACAAATACATCTTAACTTATTACAGACTTCATGAAACACTATAAAATTTCAGATCCACTACTTGCCTACGCAAACGTATTCTGTCCCCCCTAAAGATCATTCCCGAAAACCCAATTTCCTTTCCCTACTAATAACTCCACCTTGCCAAGGTTAACCCAACCACCCGAGACTCCCCAGCGTTGAATTCGAATGCCGAAAAATTTTAATCAGTCCCTCATAACAAATACGTACTCCAAGCACAGTCGAACTCATGAACTTCTACCTTGCGTCCCATAACGCCACCCTCCTCTCGTAATGAGTATTACCGGCGAGCACCCAATTTCCTTTCCCCCTCAGCCATAAATCCGGCGTGCCAGGATCCAGCTAACAGGTGCACGCGGATTTCCTGAATCCCGAAAATTAGGAACGCCGTCGGCGTTCCAGAGGCGTCTCGAGGAACTTGGAAGTGTCTCCTCCGACGCCTCGGTAGAAAAAGCTTCAAGTCAGCGATATGTAAAGCCCGACAATCTTTTTTTCTAGCCTCTTTTTTCCGCCCCCGTTCCGCGCTCCGCGCCGCGTTCGCGCTTCAGTGCTGTTTGCGTAACTCCTTGCCGAGGCTCGCGGCGTTTCGGCCATGTTTGCAGATGGCGGCAGTGCCTCGTTGATTATACGGCAATGATAAATTTATGAGATCCCAGGCGCCGCGGAATTTCTTCGTTTCTCCGTGCGCGATACATAAACCAGTCGTCTCTGGCTGTTCGCGGCTGTCGAATTATTTATTCGGGGGCACCACGCTCTTTCCTTCGAGTCTCGACCTCTTTTCCCTACCCCCGGCGAAGGTGGAATATCGCGTCACGTTTTTGAGGAACACGTGCGAGGAACAATGGAATAATTGACGATCCTCGGGCCCGAACGGGAACCGAGGAATTGAATCTGGGAACTAGACAGACAGGGGAGGAATTATTCACGAAATATGAACGTCTGGCGCTCGTTTCCTGCGATTTTCTTTCCCTGACTTGCAAAATAAAGACGCGGTGTCAAGTAACAACGAGGCTTTGCTTGGTGATGTGGACGGCAGAGCTTTTTGAGCGAGTGTGACGGAATTATTTGGAAAGGTTTGGAGTCGTGTTTAGATGTTGTGTAATGGTCGAGGGGAGATGGTGGGTGGGTGTTCGTACGGGGGTGGATTTTTGGGGGGTTATTTCGGACAGTATAATGAGTTTTTAGGGGCATGTGTATGGAGAACTTTATTGTTAGAGAATTTAGCGAGTTCTAGGGAGTACTCGGATTTGGGGGTGTGTTCAATGAGTTTAGAAGGAGTTTTTGGGGTTGTAGAGAGTCTAGAGCGTAGGATTTGGGATTAATATATACATTCTACGTTAAATGTGCCTTGTTGTTCTAGTATTTAAACTTAAGACTTTCTGTGAAGAGGATTTTCTCGTTGGAGACGTTCTGTATGGAATAGGAAAATGTGGCTATTTTTTAAAAATGATATCACTTTGGAAAATGGGAACTATTGGTTTCCTTTTACTGTTACGTCTAGTTGGACATCGAGATTTAATGTACTATTCAAAACTGCTAATGAGGAATGCTAAACAGAATGGAAGGAAAGATGACACATGTAGGGATGCTTAACTTTTAAACATTTTTATGTAACAGACGATTTTTTTAAATGAGAGAAAGTTTGTTCAACTTCATCTGTCTGAACTTTTCTGCATATTAATTAGTACCATCGCTTTTGTTTGCAATGTTTTAACAACGTCACTGCACGAATTTCTTCATTATGGAAGTAGAAATTTAAGTTGTAATTTGTAGTATGCTTCTTATTAATCCTAATGTTTCCGAATAAAAGATTCCTTGTCTTATTCAACATTCCTTTAAACTTCTCGTGTTTCAATTTTGATTCATGTTTCCTTTGAAGTACTGAAATTCATATCTATGCATTATAGTATTAAGAAACATAAAAATGTTCAGTCGGTTTTGGTTACAAAATTTTAGTACTTCGAAAAAAATATGAATTAAAATTGAAACATGAGAAGCATTTCTAACGCGAAGCATTTAGAAACTACTGCAACAAATTAAATCGACAAAATGAAATCACAAGTTTCAGCCATAAAAGTGTTTTCGTCGCCTATGCGTGCACTCGTGGAATTTAGTTTAATTACGAAAATTTTGGTCTTTAATGTTCCCTAGAATTTCATTTAGAATTTATGTTTCCTAATTTAGAAACCACTGCTCCACGTTGACCGGGTCGCTTCGTTGATGGGCACTAAATTGCGCGAAATTCGTACGCTTAATTTCGCGAAGAATTCCAAAATTACAGTCACGGATGAAATTCAAATTCGATCCGAATATGTAACTCCTTGCTGTTCGCCAGTTTTATAGAATAGAAAATTCTCTCTGAAGAATTATGCATTCTATTAACCTGCGAGCACTTGTTTACCCGAATAAAAAATTATTGAAAAATTTACTTTTCATTCTGCAAATACGGCCTGATATTAAAAGTAGGTATTTGCATTTTTATTTCTACAAAAACAGCGTATTACATATTTCATGTTCTATTATCCGCTACGAATATTCAAATCCACGGGAGTTGTAATAAACATTCGATGAAGTTTTTGATGTCATTTGAGAATTTTGAGATACATGACTATGAAAATTATTCTATTCCGAATTGCCCCGGCATTTAGATTCTTTTTTGCAAAGGCCAATGTTGTCGAAGGAAGTATTTCTGGCGTGAAAGAAAGAAAGAAGAATAACAGTCTATGAAAGACATTAAGAGAAGAATCGAATGCTATTGGGACATTTAATTTCGATAGTTTCCTTCCGGGTTTGAGGCTCGAATGGTGTCGACGCGGAGGAAAGAACGGTAAACGTGGTAGATTCGTGCCATGAATTTGTAAGATTGTTTGCTTTCACGTAATTGCCCAAGTTTTCACGGAGACGTTCGTCCATCCGTGGAACTTTTTCGATTCCTAAATCATTGGGCGGAAACCGGTTGGGAAGAATTCGCTGGCGTGGCCACCGTCGCCTTCCTCTCGTTACTCGCTTTGGCGTTTAATTTTGTATCCCCGGGAAACGAACGAAATCAATGCTGACCTCTTTAAACATTTAGCGAGAATCCACGGGAACTGATTAACTAAACTCTAGTGTGACCTAACGAACTGAATGAAATCCGCTGGTGTTTGTTTCGTCTCTGAAGTGAATTCACGATGGTGACTCTTTACTAATTGTACCCCTGTATTTGTATTTAACTTGGTCCGCGAATATTCGCGGAGCACATTCAGTGTACAATATGTTATGGAGCTATTGTATAGTACAGCATTGATTGTGCCAAGTAACTGAATGCTTAGCAATCATTTAATTAAAGATTGGGTTATTCTAATAGTATTATCAATTGAAGGAAGTACTTTGGGAATTTATTTGGAACGTTGTGTCTTGGTAGAGGAGACGGGAAGTTAAACTTTATTGGGAGGGTGTGAAGGAAATAATGTTCCAAAACGTAATAGAACGAAGGAAATTGTTACCCTTTTCACGTAGTTTCTGATTTATCCACACAATATTCTGCAACAAATAATTCCAATTCTTCGCGTTAAATGTAACCTTTCGTGTATTCGAGAAAAATCGATTGCGCAAACACCCTGCCCACCAATTAGTTAAAATAAAGAATGTGCTACTGTGCTAACCGAAACGATCTATATTTTTCACCACAAAATTGAAACCACCCTCGCCTTTACATTTTCGACAGCAAATAAACAGGTGAAATTGGTGTTTACCTGTTTCGACCAATTACCACCGCAGTTCGCCTGCAAACACATAGATTCAATAATCGTTCGGCAAATGTTTCATAGCCTCACGATTAAATAATCTCTAATTGTGCCATTCATTTAGGTGGAAAATAAAAGAAGACATAATTCAATATAATTCACAATTGCCAGATCTGTATCCCAATATTTCATCTTCCCTCAGTTACGAACTTTGAATCTCTTCGAGTCTCTCAGTTCCCTCTACAAGATGAAAACTGTTTCTCTGGCGCATTAATAAAGGAACAACATTGACAGAAGTGTCGTTTTCTGTTCATCTTACAGGAAAATTCAAGGACAACATGAACAACTCGACAAGGAGTACAGAATCCACGCTGCTGGCGTTCTCCTATGCAACTCAAGGGTCTCTGGCAAGGTAAGCGTTTTGTCATTATTCTTTCCTCTCCTTTCGTGAATCAAGGAAGATAAATGGTCCTCTCGATCATCGCGACGCGATCTATTATTTGCTGGCTGAGAAACCCCAGAGCGTCCTCCGCTATTTTCCACATGACTCGGCTGTTCGTTAAATAAATTCAATCGATCGACCGCCTCTAGAGGCAACAATAGAAAGGCCCTTTTTCCCTCACTGTCTCGAGGAATTTTATGATCTTCCTTGTTCGAAGCAACTGCACGTCCCATTTCATATTTACTGTACAATTGTGTGCTGGTTAATTAAATGTCTGTTGGGTTAAACTCTAGGTGTCGATTTCTGGTTGTTTTTAAATTGTTACCATTTTTAAAGGCATGCTGGTACTTCGAATATATTTACAGATTTTCCTTTCTTTTCTCTCTTCAGTGCAGTCCGTAGGGGAAAGTGGGGTAAAACGGAACATCAATGTTTCTCTTAGATAAGAGTTGCAAATGAGTTGGTATCGCGTGACATGGGACCAAAGGGTCCTCACAGAATTTTGTGACAGACCATAGGCCTGGGCACGCGTTATTTTTCTGTTAAGAGAGTTGGAAAAATTTCCGGTATCGACATTTCAATATTGTGTTGTACTTTCGACCACTTCTCGGCACTTGAATTGCGAAAATTATTAACGGCAAGTACATCGTTGGATTATGTAGTTTTTATGCTACATTTTGACGTATTAAAAAGTTCTTTACCTCACGCTGAAGTGTAAATATTAAATGTTTATTAAATCACTGCATGTGGGGCAAAACGGAACATTTTTCGTGGTGTAAAACAGAACTTGAAACTTTGCAGGCGTGCGTACTTATTATGACAATTCAAAATTATGAAAAAAGGGGGTGAAAAAATTACCCAGTCATCAATAAATATAACCCATAACCACAAACCCAAACGACTTGAAATCAGCTTGTAACCACAAATCAAATCAATTCAATCGATATGCAATCAGCATGTAACCACAAATCAAAACTTAGACAGTAAAAAGTAAATAATAAAAAAATATGCAAAAAATTTTTTTTAAATTAAATAATTTCATTTAAAATGTACCGAAAACTGAAAAATTCTCCATGCACGTGTTGATTTTCATTATTCATGTCAAAATCCATGTGTATTTGGTTATTTTCAGTCATTTTCATGTTATCTGGTAAAATAGTTTTTCTTATGTGTATAATATATATTTTTGTTATATTTTATTTGTAATAGTTATACCTAAAACATATATTTATAGTTTTTAACATAAATGAATACATTTTAAATCATAAAAATAAAGATGTTGTACGTTTACATGGTGTTCAAGTGGGTGTTCCGTTTTACCCCACCACTTGAGCGAGGCGAAGATTTCAATACCTCCGGTAAATTTCATTTTCCGTCGTTCTCAAAGATTTTTCTTAACAATGGCTTTGATTTTCTTATAGTCTATGATCCACTGAAGACTCCTGTTGAAGTCCCGTGTCTTTTTCTCCTTCCGATTTTATGTTATCACGCTCCAAAGTTAAGCGTTCCGTTTTATCCCACTTCCCCTAATGGCAAGGTACAACCATCGATTTTGACATGTGGGTTGCTTATTAAAAAATATTCGACACACATAAAGTATAAAGATTAGCTAAAGCTAACTTTCATTCCAAAATGAATGCATTTCGTAATCCCCAAAGGTAATTCATAACTTTATTAAATACATTTAATATTAATTGAATTTTGTAACTTTGAAGGCTGTGCACGTTTATTTGATATTTAATTTCATTACAAATATTTAAATTGTTTTCATTATTGGGGGTAATTAAATTTTAAGGAAATGTATTTAATATTAATTGAATTTCATAAATTTTAAGGTTATATACCTACGTAAAATTACCAAACTAGTTACTACAGTATCCATACCGTTAAAAAATAATGTAAAAAGCACCAACGAAGTTAACGCTGCGTTCATTTAATGCAGGCTTTTACAGCATCGAAGATTTTTAAACCACTCGGTATTCCAGCATGCAATAAAGATCACTCTGCTAATTACTCAAGTCACTTCGTCGAACAAACTTAGTTTGCATCCCCCTTGTCGAGCAATCTGTTCCCCGCGCACGAAACAACTAAGCTACGCTCTCGAAACGTTCGTAGCATCAATCTGCAAGACCTACAGAGAGCTATACGACGTCCATGAAACCCATCGAACAGTCGCCCGACAATGGAAACTCTATCTCGTTTCACCAGGGAAATAATGTAACGACGCAATCCAAAAGAATGAGGAGAACTTTCGACGAGCACGCCGAGAAGCTACGGGATCTTCCCCTTCGCCACCCCGTCGTCGAGCCTTCGGAATAATAGATTCAATTCATGCCCGCCCCCTCGCCCCAAAGCCGTGACCCACCCTCTCCGCCATTCCCGTGCCCTCTTTGCTCGTTCGGCGGCAGCGTGTCTTCGACAAATGAAAGTTTGGCCGGATTATCGCGCTTTGCCGAGGACGGAGAAGGAGCAAGCTCGAGCAGCTCGCAGAGAGCCAGGCATCTCGGGCGCTCCGAGCAATCGAGAATCGGCGACTCTATCTCGAGGTTCGACGTCTTCGCCGGCGCGAGAAACTAAAGTTGTCGGGGGTTTGACCCAGACTGTGACGAGCAACCGGCAGCTGGAACGAGAGAAGAACGAGCCATCCAGCGATAAGGCCAAGCTCTGGCTCCAGATACTGCAACTTCGGCCTGAGTTCCTGCCACTTCGAATCGCGTATCGAGGAGCCGCATGATTTTTCACTTTTCTAAGGCTTCCTTGGGTTTCTCGGGAAGAATTAGACGTTACTGTAATCTCCTTCAGGAGAAATACTTCTGGTTATACTTCGAGGAAGTTTAAGGGAAAGGGTGTGTCTTTGTAGCGGGTCAAATGGGTTATAGCTTGTACTTGACGTCACCGATTTTGATGGAATTGGAGTATGACGCAGTGCACTAAAAATTATGACGAGTTTAAGTCATCATTTTGCTACTTTTGAATCGGTAGTATGAGAGTTATGCGAGTTTCTAGGGAGGCCCAGTTGGGCTGATTTATGACGGGTTATATCACTTTTGAGATGAAGTTTGAAAGAAATTCTACATCGAATTGGTGGCGAATATAAATAAATACTTTCGTTTCATTTTACTATACGTTTCTACTATTTCATTCTGTTCCCTGTATGAACAAATTTTAATAAAAGTAATCTTAATAAAGGTACAAAAGTTAAATATCAATGATTTACGTCTGTTAAACATACTCGTGCCCTGAGTTTAATAAATACACAAAAAAACAGCAGTATTAAAAGATAACTCGAATCCATAGATATTTACTATATTGGCGTGTTGTTAATATTCAATAACAATTTCGAAACAATGACCTCGTCGCTTACAGGTAACTAATTTTAAACAAATTTTTACGTTCATTACCAGTGAACTAATAAAGTACTACTACTAAATAGACAGAGGATTAGAGACAGTGTACCCATTCCAGAAGAAATCTTATTATCAATCCGGGCGTGTGTAACAAAGTGGCTCAAGATGTTACGCAGATATTGAAATCTCACGAAGTTGAACTAAAATTTCCTATTGAACCGTCTGATAAATATCTCCATCGCGCTGGAAGCTCGAATTTAAGCGGGAGGATTCGATACGGAAACGCGGAAAATGAGAAAGCGAAACGTTGGGGGACCGTCGAAACAACGGTGTACCGAGAACGCGTATTGAAGCTGGAGGAAACGGCCAGGAAAGGGATAATGGGGCACAGGGGACAGATAGGAACGGGAAACGCACTATGGAGGACATAATATGAAATCCAGGCTGGATGAGAGAAGCAAGAACGTCGAAGTGCTGGTGGAATATATATAGTATTTACCTATGTAAATACTATACGTACACCGTCGCCAGATGACGAAGCGCAAAAACGGAGAAGGAAATTGCAGAAACGAAGAAGCGAATCGCGAGGCGGATAATAAAGGAACCCAAGGAAGCCAGTGTGTGCCAGCGACGAATGAGAATTATGGACTGGGAAATGGCGTGACGGATGACAAAGCTGGAAGAAGAGCCGTGAGAGCCAGGAGGAATGAAATATGGAAGACAGTGGCGAAGAGTATTGACTGACACGAACGAAAAAGCGTGACCGCGTCGTTGGGGCGGTGAAACGGATAGGGTTGGGCAAGAGGTGTGCGAAGGTGCACGGTGTCAGGAGAAATATGAAACGGAAGAAACGAAATGGACGGCGACGTGATCGAAAAACAAAACAGCTGAGCCGAGGAATTAAAAAGAGACTGCGTTGGATGCGCTCGAGGTGGAGGATGTTTTGATAACAGGGGTGCAATAGAATGAATCTGTACGTGTTTAGGGGAATGCTGCCAAGTCGATGAACAGAAGTGGATACTTTGGTGTTGATAGACTAATGCTTTGTCTTTATTCCTAATTTTAGTTTCTTACTGTAGGTGCATGTCTCTTAATTTTTTGGTATCAAGTGCGAGATCAGTAGGTATCGCTAGTGAAGTTTCTGCATTAATAGTATACGAGAACTTTGTCTTCACAGGTTACAGATTTATGAATCCCATCTCTTCTCCTACTTGATTAACTACGTGACTTCTTAATCTTCTCCTAAATCTACTATGGTTTGTATTAAGGATAAAGCACTCGGGAAGAGTGGAACTAGAAATATCACCAAAATCAATGAGATTTTGATTTAATATTACGTTTCTTTATATTTGGCGAAAGCCGTGAAAACTTGCCACCTCGCAATCGCCAAGAGAAACACGAAGGTAAAAGTAACTAACGACGAAGCATGAGGTAAGTGACGAAACAAGAGATACAGATAATACACCAGACTGTTGGGAGAAAGACAGTAAGGGGGAAATAGTGAGCCAAAGGGGAAACAGATCGGATGAACGAATAAACCAAATAACGACGCCTTCCGTATCGACTTAACACTTTTCCCTTTTGGTTCCTTTATTCCTTCCCAACTACCCCGTCTTATTTTCCCGGCGGTTTCCTGTCTTCTTTCGTTACCCGCCGCATCTCGCTCCTCTCACCCTACCCGTCTTTCTTTCCCCGTTCATTCCCTTCACGTTCGACAAACGAGGTTGGGGTGCATTAGTGGTGTCCAATTACTGAACCGCAATGCACCCTGGCCCAAACACATTACTTCGACAGAGACACGGAGATACTTTTACTATTAGAAAAATGTGAACACTGGAGAAGCGTGGACAGTTTCGTAATAACGTTCGCTAACGGTTCGTGGTTGCAATTTGGATTTTGTTGCACTAAATCAATGCTCTCTAAACATCCACGTTGGGCCTTTCTTTCATTTACCACGTGCAGTTCAATTTAAATTTGAAAATCTTTCAGATCTATTTGCTGAATATGGAATATTATTTTCTGAGAGAACATGCCGAAGACATTTTTTATATATATATATATATATACTTGAAGTCTTCATAGGTCGACTATGTATTTTATAATATTTTAAATGGAACCTTCATGTATTCCAACAATAGTTTATTCGGATTTTTCTGTATGTTCATAAATCGACTATTCAAACATGAGAAATCCATAAGCTCTCATCTGCATTCAGAGTTCGTACATCATACACAAGTAGGTACAACTTCGAAGTCTGATGCACTGGGAACTACCACGTTTCATAGTGAGAATACATGCGCTTTACTTGATCTGCCTTTTGCATTTGAATTTCGTGGAAGGGATTGAAGTTTTCCTACGTAATGCAACGATATATATTTCCTCTTGTAAGGATTGTGATTACACAGAGAAAAGTAATAACTGGAGAGCAGAGTGTTTCGAGTGTACTTTCGAGTTACAGTATCGCTGTAATTTATTCTAGGGACCGTGGGAGTCCCATAAACAACTAAAAAGGCAGACATGCAAGAAGTACAGAAACTGAGGAATGATTTATGCGCACCGCTAACGTTCGCGATTCTTGGCTTTATCTTGACCATTCATCGTTCTAATTGAGCTGACGAGGAGTTTAAGAAACGTTCGAATTACTGATTGCGCATCAATTATTAATTGTTACTAGATTCAACAACTAAAGTAATGTATTTCTGCAATAATAACTTTTCTGCGAATATTATTCTGAGTGAATATGTTCAAAATACATATTTTGAGACAGAGAAGTGTCTAGTGTGAAAATGCAGCTATCTGTATCTCCATTAAAATTTGTCGCTTTTTAAAGGAAATTTCTTCTGGTAGAGGAATAGTTTTTAGGAAGGGATTTGAAGGAAAGTTTAGTAATTCAATTATTCGAGAATCTACTACGTAACTGTACCTCTCTCTGCAAATAAAAGCACAACAGTTGACGACAGGCTTCCATTTGAAAAATAAATTTCAAATTTAATTTTAAATGATCAATTACTCTATAATCTAAGCTCCTGCGTGTTAATGTGAAAGCCAATATTTTTTACCATAAAAAAGTAATCTTTCAAATTGTACATAAACCACACCCTTTTTCCAATTTTTTTAAAGGTGCTCTTAAAAAATGTTGTGCTCCATTTCATTTCCCACCAACTAACAGCCGAATTAAAGAATATCATTGTCCTATGTTCACCCAACAGAATGGGAACGGAACTTCAATTCGCCCGAAATTCGTTCCACAAGCCTCGACAAATTTCTACAGATATATGGAGCAAATAACTTTACTTCGTGCACACGCGCAACTTTTTCATGTTAAACAAATTGCCGCGAGGATAATCGAAACAAGCTGCGAACGATTACCGCGTACTTCATTAAAAAAAATTAATCGAATTCACGGCAATATTGGTAAATTATTATTCCGCGAGTGAACGCGACGAGCGCTCGGATCAATTAAACGTACAGGGGTGGCCAGTGTTCGCGTGGTGAAACGTAAAAGGATTTTCGTCCACGACCCCCGTTTCGAGTATTTTATTCGAACGTGTCGCGAGTCGAACGGGTATGACGGAAAATTGATTTTTCGAGTGTGATTTGTCAAAGCCCCGCGAGGTCCGCACTGGAAAGAGTTAATGAGCAATCGATGTATGAGCTGACCTAGTTTCCAGACACCGCAACAGCCAGTTTTGTAATCAACACTCGAGTCACTCGACGAAAAAATGTTTCCATCTCTCTGATGGGATGCTACTACAGCGCGATTCGAAATCAATTTACACTTTCACAACTGTTTCATTCAGGATCTTCCATCTCGTTTGGGTAGTTATACGAACTGTTACGGGATTGTGTATAGTTTTAAATGGTTTACAAAAATTATGGGAAGAAATAGAGCATAATAAATATAGGTTTATGGATGAACTGGTTTTGGGATGTCCCTTATGCACATTCGAGGAGAGATATGATGAAATTTGAATCGTCATTCTATTTAACAGGAATGTATAAAAAATAATCATTAGTTCCTATGTTTATTACAACTTTCTAATTTTCTTATGAGGCAGTTAAGTTTGTGCTAACAGTTTGTAAGTATTCTGTGTTTGAAAAATCTCGAGAGAAGTCTTATTTTTCACCTTTACTGAATCTTAGAATTCATACACCACTTAAACCACAACAAAAATTGCATACTAGGTCAGTTGCATCTAAAATTTTCTTTCAAATTTGCGATAAATATGAAAATATGAAGAAAGTTTGATCTATAGTTTCAATCCTTATCTACAGCAATCCATATAAACTTATTTAAATTACACGAACTGCTTTACAAAGTACAAATATTTGTAATTAATACTAATAATAATATTAATGAAGATGAGCAACAGCAGTTTGATGCTACGAATTTAAGCTAAATTAATAATCAATTTCCAAAAAATAATCTGGAAAAAGTGGACCTGTGTAGGGGAGATCGGGGTGGATTGTAACAAAAAAGTTTTCACAGTTTTTTCTCGAAAGTGTTTTCCTCAATCAGGAAATAATTTGGCTGATCTACTACTTACATATGTGGTGAACTGATTGCGTGAAAGTACGTTAGAAAATCTTGGACAGTTAAACATGTAGCTTTATCTTAAACAAATCTAAATCTTTGTTAGAATGTGCCCCAGTCCGGGGTAAATTGTAACACATCTGTTTTACTTATTTAAATACGAATATGAACATAAATAAACATTTCTAAAAAATATAAATGAAAACACAGATAATTATTAAACATTTGATATACATGAGTTAAACAATCAATGTTTATTCATCTAATTCGATCAAAATCTTCTTTTTCGCTTTCTTTACTTCTTCCTTTATACTTTTTCTCTATTTTTTGGATTCTCGATTGTTATGTTGTTCGTTTAGAGCATCTTTTTCCGGTGTTTCAGCAAATAGCTTGCTTTATCACCATTTAGAGCGGAGTAAGTAATAACATGTTACATACCCCGTGTAAATACCCCGAGCTTGAATTCTTGCGTTTTATTTCAGTAAACGAGAAACTAAACATCAAATTACTAAAATGTGTACACATTATAATAAACCAATGTGTACTGATTCGTTTGCGACAAAGAAGCAAAAATTCAAACGGTTTCTAACGACGGTTAATTGAAATAAAAGTGCTAAGACAAAATTCACTTACGTGCTTTAAAATCTAAAATTCAAAACTATAACCACAAAATGAATACATAACGCTCGTTTGCATCATTAAAATCGGCATTGCTAATATTGACAAGCAGCTCTCGCATGCTGTGGGTTACCAGATTTGTCGTTCAAAAGATTTTACTTATGTTACAATTTACACCGTGTTACAACCTACCCCGGTCTCCCCTACAGCTCTAAGTTGTGTTAAGGTAAGAAATGTATATGCACTAACCTATCGCTAAACGTGGACCAAGCAGGACACTGCAACCATGAATGCAGACATCAATCGGTTGCGTCAAATCTGGCATTGCTCTTCACGCCACAAATAACTTTTACTTCACGCAGAACACTTTGGACATGTTTCTCGCTCACCGCCCGTTGAATAACTAAATACTCCTTGACGCGGTCGAATTTGCGAGCCGGCTGTGCCCTCTCTACAAGGAAGCAAAATTCCAAGAAACCGGGCTCGCTCGGTTCAACCAAAAGTAATGTAGTGTGCACGTAAACACCGTGACTTTTACATATCATCAGTTTGCTTATGTTTCTGTTCTTAAAATCGACGATACGAGATTGAATACTGAAATAAAAGTATATACTATTTCGAATCGTAGCGGTTCATAGAAAATTCGTGAGCATGTTTTAATACTTTATCGATTAGAGGCGTTAATTGGCCTGGTGAGTAATATAATCCTTATTCATTAGAGACGTTACTTGACGTTTTAAATTCTTTTTTTTTCTATTTGTTAAATATCGCATGGTATCGAGTTATTGCTTGTAGGAAGAGCGTCTAGTCAGTAAAGGGTTAAACTATAAATCAAAATAAGATGTGATGTTCTTTCAAAGCACTGTGTCTGATTGTTTATAGCAGTTGAATATATGAATTATGGGTCTATAATTGATTTTACAATTTGGGATGCAGTATTGATTTAATATGAAAAATTGTGTGCCAGTTAAAAAGAACTAGGGGTGACTAAAATTTACAGTAGGACAAGAGACAAAGTTCAATTTGTACATTACATAATTATCTGCTTGTAACCTTTATTACAACAAATTCTTATTAAAATCAGTATTTATTACTTTCCGGCAAAGGAATTAATAAGGTACCTACAACTTTCAACACACGAAAAAAGAAAATACATAATTATATAACATATTAACACTCCCCAATCTCATATACTTCAACACTTTCAAGATAAATTTTTAAAAAAGAGATAAAAAGAATTTTTTATACAAGAAATCGATAAAATCGTATTTTTCAACATGAGAATTGTATTATTTTTTTCTTCGATAATCTGCTCCCGACACATCGTAGGAAATGGTTTTCCGCATCACTCGTTAAATTTTCATCCAAATCGTTGGAGCGCTTTTCGAGATTTTATGTTCACCACCAAACGGTGCACCGCGTACACGTATTTACGTTTTTACTCACAACTTTTATGTACATAGAGATATTTAGACGTTTCTTTTTTTGTGTTAAAACCCATAGAATAACGATTAAAACTAGAAGAAAAAGTTCTCTCTACTGTTATTTATCACTTTACAATTTGCGTTTGAAAGAAGGCCTATTTTAGAGCTATCGAGGGGAACCTACCTCCCGGAAGGGAATGAAATATAACGAAATCGGTTCGTGGAATACTTTCCTCGATGCAAGAGGGCGCGAAGAAAATCTGTGTCCCCGTATCATGCGTTGAATTTCAACTTATGGGGCCATTGAAGTGTTTTCTAGAAGCGTCATTCAAAGCGACAGCGTATCCGCGATTCACCCCCGTTGCGCGTGGGAGGGCTACGTTACACGAGCGTATCAGACAGCGAATATCCATAACAGAAAACTCTTCTGTCATTTGGCACAAAGAGCGCAGACAGAACAAAAGAGGGAACGAAGAAGAACTGGAAGGTAAGAAGAGAATATATCTATCGACGCGTCCCGAGTGAATGCCCGTACAGCGAATAACAACGCTTTTAAGGCGGATACCACGGTATTCGAGATGCCGTGCAAAGGGGAGGAATATTTGGGGCGGGAGAAATGAAATATCGAAGAACGCGACTCGTGGAACACTGGACCCCGCCGTGCAAGTATTAACGAATTTCCTGTGTTCACAGAGTTACGAAGTCTGTGTAAATCACGAGCGTCGGAAATGAAAGTACGATGGGAATTAAATGCGCGATGTGAAGTAGATAAATAGCGGATAAGAACGAATACAGGTGAACTCGATTAAGGGGCCTTCCTAGCTTGACGGCTAAAATAAACCTAATTTTTCGGGAATTAAAAAAGAAACATGTATTGCACGTGTTTACCTTTATTCTATCTCCTTTTAAAATTTTAAAAACAACTTTTGCAAGTAAATATATCCATTTATAGCGGAATAGGAGCATCGTGAAGAGAACAATTTCCTTCGGCATTTCAGACACGATATCAGCAATTGTAGTTATACCAAACACCAAATTCAAAAAGATTGGTAAACTGTAGATATGTGGCTATCGTCTGAATTAAGTACCATAATGATAAAATATTGAGAAACAAAGGAATGGCAACGTCTTAAAAAATTGTACCAATTTTAGCAACTGGTTTTGTTGACCGTAGTATTTCAATTTTGTAAATCTAGTTCGAACGATAAAGTAACTTCTACTGAGTATGCCTGATATATCTGAAGTGGACCGGACTTTTAGTTTTTTTTGGCAATCATGTATAGCATCCGGAAGGATATTATTCTCTTCACGATGCTCCTATTCCGTTATAAATTAATATTTTTACTTGCAAACTTGTTTTATAGTCTTCAAAATTTCCGTGCAATACTTGTTTCTTTTTTTAATTCCCGAAACCTAATGTTTTTTTTTCATCTGGCACACTAGGGAGACCCCTTAAACCAATCTGAAATAAATAACTCCCTCTTGCTTTTCTCACAGAGTGTATTCACGAGATCTTTCGTTGCATCCATGAATACTAAGTAGTGTAATACAATTACCAATTTCAGCTCACATTGAGCACCTAGTTCCTAGAACCAAAATATTTAGATCGTACCACTAGAAGGGGTGTCTTCATTCAAGTCATACAGCCTTCATAGGAACCGTCTGCTTTTTATAAATCTAAGTGGTATCAGAGAGTCTTTAATGTAATGACCCTTATATTGAGAAAAGCGATACTCTGTTCACTAAATGCTAGGTGCAAGAGAATTGCCACAGAAATGATATAAAAATCCTTCTACACCAGATTTTTCTGTCATTCTCCTCTCGTATGCGCTACCTACCAGCAGAATCCCTGTCTCACGCTTTGGCAAACATGTTCCCTGCAATTTTACGCGAATGAAATGGCTGATCAGTCCTTGTTTGGCCAAGGAGCGGGGGTAAGGGGGAAACTACTACGGCATAGAACGAACAAACGAAAAATGCTATACGTTCTGGCAGGCATTTCGCGCAGCCAAATTGGCGAAGAAAGACTGTCGTCGCGAAGAGGATAATTATCGTTATCGTTGGTGTGTCTCGTAGCCTCCACACCCCTTTTATCGCGCCACGTTCGAGCTGGTGGTCGCCTTTTAAACGGTGCCAGGGAACACGGCCGTTCCTCGAGACAATGCCAGCGACCTACAGAATTCAAATTACCGTCCAGGAGCATCTAGAATTTTTAATTAAAAAGCAACGCTACGGGCTGGCCAGTGGCCGATGGCCTAGGTTAACGAGCGTGAAATAAAGGAGCGACGTCGCGCGAGAAACGAAGACGCCACCCTTTGAGCCCCGTCTTCATCTTATGGTTCTTTGTCTCTTCCAGTTTCTTGTTAGGTGAATTTTGATCTTGGCTGTGATATTTTTTGCGTTCTGTAGGAGAAGTAGTGGTCAGGTACGGTCTTTGATTTCACTGAAGGTATTTCGTAACCTCGCGGTACTAATTTCTAGTAATGGAGGTGTGAATGCGGAGTAACTTAAAGAATTTGAAATTTTTGTGGTTTTATTAGTTTTGAAGAACATTGTGTGAAATGTGATGTGAAGGAGAATTGAACACCTCCGCGTTTTCTGTTACCCATTCAGTATATGAAATGATTCCGTAACTAAAAAAAGAAAATAGTATTCAACAAACTTCCAATCCCATATATATCTAAAGTCAAAACCAGATATCATAACTGTTAGAAGACAAATTTTAAAAGTTACGATATAAGAGTTAATATTTTTAATTAAATGATGTTATTAACGAATAACCATTATAAATGACCAGATTTTTTTTCGTTATCAGTAACCATCATCGATGACCTGAATTTTATTTCGGTTATTGACCAATATCCACGGCAAAAGTTTTTTCTTGGTTACATTCGATCTTTGTCAATTATTGTTATTAACATTACTGCTAATTAGTATTCACTGACAACACGACCAAAAATTAATTATAAAACATATATATATTTTATTAAATAAAAAGCGTTATAAAAATGTATGAATCAAAGAATAGGATGAAAATATTGTAGTACAATTTATCGTTTTTGCTTAATAAAATATATAAGTTTTATTATTATTTTTTCTTTGTGTTGTCACCGAATACTAATTATTATCAGTAACGGTTGGCGCTAAGCAAAATAAAATTCGGTTCAGCAATAATGGATATTGGTAGCCAAAAAATTGTAATCATTCATAATGATTAGTTGTAATCAGGGCAAATTAAAAGTTAATATATTTTAATCCTTTCATTTTTCTGAGTAATTTCTTTGAAATTTAATGATATCTGGCTTCCATTTAAATAAAAATCAATTTCTACTTAATGACTTTTTTCCAAAATGTTTTTAAAATAACTGTTATGTACCTTGGATCTCTAACTAAAACATTTCTGACAATACTAAGTTCCAAAACGGGCACGTAAAATCGTTTCCTACGATACAAAATTACAATTACCATGTTGTCCTAAAATTAAGTATGAAACCTCTTATTATATCATACAAAACTCAAAGCAGTAGCCATACATAAATGCTTAATCTTCTCTCACATCATAATTTCACGAACAAAGATCGTCTAAATTTGAAGACGCCTAAGCGCGATCAGAAAAACTTCAGGCTCTAGACCGCTTCAGACTACTTGGCCCCGCTAAAGTTCCACCGTTTTCAGCTAATGCGCAGAGTTCGAGCGCGAGCCTGTATCTCTGGGAATTTCTTTCCGCGCAAATAAATCATCGAGGATGTTGGAGCATTCTTCTCCTTCAGCTCCAACCAGCACGAAAGTAACTTCGCCCTGTCGGCCAAGTTCCCCGCTGGATTTCAGAATACTGCATTCGTCTTTACCGCCTCTTTCCATCCACATGTTCAGCCTCTCCGCCGGAAATTAGATTACATTTCTCGTTCCATTAGGCGTCGCTGTAATACAGGAAACATCGGCACGTTTGTATGATAATAACGCCAGCAGGAAACACACTCTCCCTTGGCGCCGTTGCATTTTTCCTGCTCTGTCCCTTCTCCAGTTAGGTTCCAGCGATTCCTCTCTGCCTGTTCATTTTTCCACGGGAAACTCGCCTTCCTGGCAACGAGATCATTCCAGGAACACACGCTTCATCCTATGATGAAAGGGCTCAAAACAGTTGTTCGAAAGTTTCGATGAATCGCTTGAATTTAAAGGGATGTCCCATTAATTCGTGGAGTTTTCATCAGTCGTAAGGAAAGTTTGTACATAGGTATATTGGAAAATATTACGATCAATTTTCGGGGGAATTTCAGAAGTTGTTTCCATCTTTGTTTCAGCCGAACATCATTGGCGTTGCCCCACGAAATAATGGTCCCTCAAGTCTCCACGCAGACAATAACAAAGGACTCTAAAACCCTCGTGTTCTCAATTTTATACACCTTCTCACTACATTTCAACGTTACAACGAAACTAACTATCTGTCGCGAACACAATAGCAGTTTTTCATTAAAAGTCAAGAATTAATCAAACGATACTTAAAACAGCCACTGTAATACTTTTCAATTACCCTGCAACAAACTTTCACGAGTAGATGTCTTCGTTCAGTGCTGTCCACCGTCATCAGGGCGCGCGCCAAGTCTTTACAAAGCTCGCAAGACTTTTCTGGCGGAATCAGTCGAGGCCAGAACAGTTACAATTCACTGTAAATAGGGTGGCTCTTTATTAAGAACTCGAGCTGAAGAAAGCAGGTGGCGACAGAAACGCGAACGCCGAATTGAATCGCCGCTGGTCGCGCGATTTTCGTTCTCCCAGGCGCTAAGTACACAGCTCACCGTACAATAGCATTAAAATATACAAAAGCGGAAACTTCTGAACGGAGCCTCGCGAGGCAGCTTTCTATTTAACTTCGCCCCGCGTCGCAGCGACAGAATTGAAAAAGTTGCCTAATGGACGCGACGCGGTCGGCCCGGCGATTCATTAAACTATAATTATAAACCAGTCGCGTTTTACGCGACGATGAAATCGCCCGGGCGAATGAACGACGATCAAAGGAGCGAGCCCCGTGGGACGCGGTCGCTCGCATTTCGCGCAATTTACGATTAGACCGAGCCCGAAATTACCTGGATCTGCGATTGAAAGCGTGGCAACGTTTTCAAGTTATTGGAATCGTGAAAATCGCGCCAGGAATGAAACGATTGCAGAAAGCTCTCGGGAAGGATACTACTTACGGATGAATTCAAACGATAATTTATCATTTCCATGGGCTGCCAGGGGCTTCGGAGTGTGAGTCGTGTAGTTCTGGAAGAGTGTCGCGACGTTTCGCCAGCATTGCAGCTGGAACTGATCTATAGGATGTCTGGAGATTTCTGCTGAAGCTGCAATGCTGAAGAAACGTTGGAATGATCTTGCGGAAAGACGTGGGTTAATAAATTATCTGAACAGAATACTGCGTTCCGTTGGTGTAAATGCGTTCGAGTTTGTGGTCGTTTAAATCGATGAAGTTCGTGTAGAAGAATTAGAATGTCGATTTGTGGCTGGGAATTATACAAATTGCTATAGTATCAGACTGTATATGTAATTCGCCTGTTTTGGCGTATTTGTTGTCCTTTAATTGAGAAAATGATGTATGTAAGTATTGAAGAGTTTAAAATATTCAGAAGTATTGATTTACTTAAAAAGAAATTTCTATTTTCATTTGAGTAGAACAGGGTCAGAGTACTTTGTAGTTGCATCATTACATTTGTAAAAAGGTTCGAGTGATGAGAAGGTAAATGATCTTTAACGATCTTTGAATTATCGCAACGTAATACGAACAAAGACGTTTCCTGAAAGGGTTAATCCTTCCTTCCTCTCTTTTACTCTGTTTAGAGGTTTATAATACCTTTTTATCGTCTCCAGACTCCTTTAATAGACCGTCTAACAGGCTTCGCTGCGGATTTCGATTTAATTAAAACACGGACGCTTAAGCCGCGTTCACATCGTGTATATTATTAATCTCCCGGACGAAGTAGGGCAACTCGATGGAAAAGTTTTATCGCCGTAGTCCTCTACCAGTTTCGCAGTCTTGCGCTGATTTATGTCGCGGAAGGTTCAGTCTTGAAGGAAAAATTTATTTCAACGCTAGGCTCCCATTTGTCCGATGTTTATTATAATAATTCTTGTCTCTGCGAATCGTAAGTCTTTTCCACACTTAACGCTGTCGTCGCTAGGGGTTGTAAATCGGTGCCTCTAGTTAGCCGCCAGATAATTTCTCAGAGGAAAAGTTCATTGCTTAATTTAACAACAGAGGCTCGTAATTTTCATAGCATTATCGAACAATTCTGAAATTATTAACGAATTTTATCTTCTTTCATTTCCAACCTTTCTTCCTCGGTTACACAGTTTGCTTTATTCGTGAACTTATTAAACATTCGTCCCACGAAATAATATGAAACATTTTATATTGTACAAGTTATTCTAATGTAATGTTAGAATATATCATATTAACATGTACTACAGTGTTTTGATTGTTGCGTCAGATCTTTTTGAGTAATGGTACTTTATCTTCGAAGCACAAGATCAGTATGCAACCCTCAGCTATCCCATGCAATTCTAAGAAACCTTATGCAATTCCCACCAGTCCTACGTAACGCTATGCAATCTCTAAGTAATTTTGTGCAACTTCAAGCAATCCTATACAGCTCCAAAAATTCCCCTGCAACCCCGAGCAATGCCGATTTCCGCAGCACCCTAAAAATCGAAAAAATAATAATAACATCCAATGAAAATATAAAGTTCCCACGATCCGATTCCATGGTGCTTCCGTTGTATCTTCTCCAAGCCCAGCGGTCTTCATCACAGTCGGACCGCGTCGCGATACAATTGGCTCACGGAGCCAGCGTTAGCGTTTACAGACGAGCGTGTCTGCTTATCGGTCTGATGATTCATTGCGGTTATCTCGGCATGCAGCAGTTTACACCCCCGGCGATGGAAGGAAAGCTGGGCCACGGGTTCGCGAAGTAGGGCGGAGAAGGTTGCCAGGGTGTCAGAGTCGGGTTAACCGAATTCAAAATTATTACCGTCCCGCCTTAACTCTTGTGCATCCGCCTCCCCTGCTCCAGGATCCATATAGATCGCTGCGCTAAAACGACAGAGACACGGTAGGCGGGCAACAAAGAGCAGCGCGACGGGGACACCATGAAACTGACAGAGACATAGCAAGTCAAACAGCTAAATGGAAGCAGCGAGGTATGGGGAGACATATGTGCAAAGTTTATTATGACCTAGGAGCGTGTTTCGCGGTGCCAATTACAACTGAATGCTTCACGGAGAGTTGTAAAACTGGCACGGGGGTACGGAACGAAAGATCAGACTCAGGTACTGCGAAGAAACGTTCTGGAACGTGCAAATGACGAATGGGAATCAGCGAAGATGTGTGCTTTGGTTTCTAACGTGGCTGGTTGTCGACATTTGCTCAAGAATTTTGTGTGGAGATGGAAGATTCTTGCAGGTTTGGCAACGTGCTAATTTACTCATATCTACTTTGGTACCTTACAAGTATTAATGAATTTAATGTTGACTGTATTCTACGAAGCAAACTCCTGCGGTGTTATTATTCCTCCGAAATATTGTCAAGTCTTAATGGTTCCTTAGAGAATCCATACTTGTCCCTTTCGTACCTTCCAGTGATCGCTGTTACTGATTTAAGAAGAGCGTATCGGTTATTTGTTTTGAAGAAATTTTTCCCGAATTGTCACCTAACTTCACTTTACTTTTCTTCTCGGCTATTAAGCCTGGAAAGGAGCAGGGAGCCGTATTTCTGCATTTCTCGATAATAAAGTCGCGGCGATTCATCGCAACAATGGCCGCGATTTAAACAAAACGTTAAACGGGAATAAAAAGCCAGGGACAAGGGGGAAGAAAGAAGCGGTAAACCATTTGTGTTCCTTCTGGTCTCTTTTCCCTCCTGGGAAATTCAATAGGAATAATCCTGTAATTGCCTGGTCTGGAGCTGCCTTCGAACCGTGCTCACGGATCGGAATATCGTGTACTGGATTTAAAGTACCGCCGCGGCCCGACGTGCAGGTCCACAGGATGTTCCTGGCGCTGATTAAACTTGTTCGTTATTGTTAACTATCGTCTGTGGGCAAACTAGGGTTTGTCGAGACCGGAATCGTCGAATAATTTCTCGAAGCAAAGCGATCGATGACGGAGCATCCTCGACGACCAATGAATGCTCGTTAATAACTTTGCTCGCTCTGCCCGTCTGATTTGACACAATCACCGTCGAAGACTGCAATGGGAGCAACAAGCGAAGCAAATGAAACAGTAGAGACATTTCGGTTATCTACGTCCAGCTAGGATTGTTTTTCCATAACTTGGTTCCATTCATTTTAATATCAGTGAGTGGAATAAACGAAGCGGGCGCGTGAAAGACAGGAATTTTTATTTATAAGTGAAACCTATGAAAGTGGCACAGGAAAATCGGATGAGGAAACAGCAACGTGGCCAAATATGCGAACAAAATTTCAACAAAATTTTGAATACGCCAATATCACGTTCCGGGGACTGAGATTAAAATTGGGAGAGCGCGCTTTGGGAATGTTTTGAATTGAAAATGTCAAAGTAGATCGAGTAGTGAACATGTGTGACTAATATTTGGACTGATTGCAGTTGAGAAAAGGGAGAGTTTATTGAATTTTAAGAATTTTTATTTTGTACAAGGTAAATTATGCGAAGGAGTTGTAATAAAGTCACGAATTGTAAATGAAGACCCATTCGTTTCAAAAACTCGATTCCTACAATTTGTAGAGTGGAGGCACCAAAGGGGCTAAATACTAGATATCAGTATCTTAATTATGAAAAGGGAATATTTCATTTAAGTTGTTACTACAAAAGGAACAAAAATATATAGGCACACTTTAGAATCGCTACTGAATTGCTGGCACATTGCCCCTTTGTAGGATTATTGATAATTATACGTAGTACATAATTAAGAAAAATTCCCAACCTACCTAATTTTGGCACTTAGCGCCTTTGATATCTCACTTCTAGAATTGTACCGTAAACTGGGGTGACTTTGCCCGCCCGGGGTGACATTGCCCACTTTTCGGAAAGACTTTATTTTATTTTATTGTGAAGTAATTAGAACATATGGTGCTTTGTAATCGATAGCAATAATTTCTCCAATGTCAAACGAAAAAAAAAATAGCGAATTCAATCATATAGTAATTTTTCAGTCAGAGTAAAAAAGTGGGCAATGTCACCCCGGCGGGTAAAGTCACCCCAGTTTACGGTATTACCAAAGTTTTTGTTAAATGCAGAAATATATTACCAGCTTTTTAAATCAAAGTCTTTTCCTCGAAGAGCTACAAGTTTTTGCGACTTTTCTGATAAAACTACAAGTCGGTATGTGTAGTAAAAAAATACTTTTCCAAATACCTAACATCGCCTGACAATGAGTGAACTAACTTTCCCACTAACGTAATTGCATTTGGTATTCCTATGGTTCTAAATCCAAATGGCATACTATAATTCCTCAGAAATTTCTACTTTAATTACGAAAAACTACCCGCAAGAAATGGCCTCCTACGAAGTGCTAGCTGTGGCTCGAAAAAATGTTCGTGATCCTTTGCGAGACAAGTTTTAATGCCGCCTGGAACGATAAAAGTTAACGCCATATTTTACCCGCCGCTGCTAACGACTTGGAGTTGCACGTTTCCCGTTGTTAATCAACGCTGTTTGCCGCATTGCTTCTGCGTATTTCAAGCTGCAATCTTCCCCTAGCAGTCTGCTTCCGATATTATAAACAAGAGATCTTGTTCGCAGCGTGCGAAACGGTATTGTTATCACGGCCCCGAGATCACGATGGTATACTAGCGATGAAATGCTGCGTCGACCACAATGAGCCAGGATAATTACGATGGAAATTAATGTTACGCCCCGAAACACCGTCGACCCGCTTGTAATCTCCGTGTCAGAAAAATTGTTGCACGCCCGGCGCAATAATATATGAGGTGTCTGCGGGAGGAATGAAGATGGATCTGTGATTTCGTCCGAAGCCGCGCCCATTAATTTTCCTCCTTGCCACGGCTCTTGCGGATACCTACCTCCTACCAACTGGCAATTTCACCTCAGTATCGCGGGCAAAGGAAAACGATACGCGCACCCGAAGGGGTTGTTGAATTTTCTTCGCGTAGAATTAAGTGTATCGCTTTAGTGGACAGCAGGTGACAGAGATTGGAAAACGGGATTTGGGTATTTCATCTGCTGGATGGAAGGGTCACGATCTTTAATTTTGATATCGTGGCGAAGGGGATTTGATGTATCAGATGGGATAACAATGCTGCTGATATTTCGATGATAACGAAGTAATTGCAGATTGGGGATTGTAATTTAGTGTGCTCGAAATGCACATATTAAGGAATTAGTGGAATCATTCGTTACTTCGTTGCTGCCAATTTTCTATTATAATTATAGCATTTCGGAAGTATGAAATAATGTCATATTACTGCTAGTATTGATACTTTGCGGGGAAGTAAAAGTGAGATTACAAGTTGGAAAGGAAAGAACGGGAGGATTAGTAATGGCGGTATTTTTTGTAATAGGTATATCGGCAGATAATGTATTATTAACGTAGCAAATAATTATATTTTGCAATTGTGATATTTTAACCATTTGAAAAGCAGTTAGGGCAAATAAATTAGATTGTTTCTGGATCTCTACGACGCACGTAGGGTTTTCTAACTTTACTTAAGGGTCCATTCTACTTTGCCGGTCCAACAAGAGGCCTATTTTCATGAATTTTTTCTTCGTGAACTATTGTACAAATATTAATCTTTTTATTGTTAAATATTTATTATTCCTTGCTTTATAGAATTGTATTTTTCATGTTTCCAAAACAGAAATACAAATGTGTGGATTTAAGTCACAATGTTTGTGCCTCAGTGAGAACACTCCGGAAGCCCTCCTGGGCGTCAAGGTGGTTCTAAAATAATAAAAATAAAATCATTGTGTCTTGTAGGGGTGTACGCATAAAGTGGACTAGAATTATTGATTTATCAACAGTGGTTACAAAATAGTGGCATTGTAAAGAAAAGTTTCGGGTTTTCTGCCTATTTACCGATGTTTTTTGTGGATGGAATAAAAACTATTTTTGATACTTGGATGTTTTTAGTCTACTTTATGCGTACACCCATATAGGAGATAATCATTCTATTTTTATCATTTTAGGACCACTTTAATGCCGAGGAAGACTTCCGCAGAGGACCTGTGTTCTCATTGAGGCACAAACTTTGCGACTTAAATCCATACATTCGTAATTATATTTTGAAAACATGGAAAATACGATTCCATACAGCAAGGAATAATGACATTAGTTCTTGAAAAAGAATTCATGTAAATAGGCCTTTTTTCGACCGAAAAAGTTGAATGGCCCCTTAAAAGGTAAAAGACGTGTAGGATTACTAATATTTAAATCTAGGTATCTTGAAAAATGAAAAAATACTAGGTAGGGCATTTTAACTACAGAGGGTAGAATAGAATCATGTGCCTATAATCGGTCATAGCTTAATTACTGTTACAACGCCTGTGCCAATTAATCGACTAACCATCGCGCTATACACGGATAATTAACAAATCGCTTATTGAATGGACAGATTATTCTTCATTAACCTATGCCAATTTAAGCTCATTATTTCTGTCTCATTTATAAATAACACAGCCACGCATAAATCTCGTGTACCGATTTAAATTCCTGGATTATATTAAATCGCACTGACGTTGTGTCATCGACGGAGCATCGATGCATACGCTTAATTGACATGCAAATTAATGTCAGATCCGTGCCAATGTACATTGTGTACTTTCCTCGAGGCACGAGCGATGTAATTTCGATTAACTTCCGAAATATTAACTTGTGCTATGATTACAGTTGCCATTTATTATTTATGCGCTGCGATTATCATGCACGGATTACTTGCTCGCGTTTAAAGCTGCGGCCATCATTGACACGCTTACATACCTTCCTAATCTACTTACCCATCTGCTCCATACAAGATTTGGATTTTCAAGAAATTAGGGAAGGGAAGATTATAATTAAAGTAAAATAGGAGTTCGCTTTATACTTCAATTTCTGTGAGGATCTTTTGTGTGTTCTATAGACAAAGTGTCCAGAATATTACTGAAGAGAGAATATAGTTTAAATCGCGGAATGGGGTGGTTTGTTGTGCCTAATTACGGTGGGAATGATAAAATAATACATAAAACGAAACTCAAGAAATCTATGACTATGAATTGTCACATAATTTAGTTATGAGTTTTGGGGCTCCAGATATACACACTACACAAACTTCAAGACAACATAACTCTAGATGGTAGGTATATCTTCTGAAAAATTCAGGGGACACCTTTCAAAACTCGCTTCATAATCCCCTATTATTTTTTCCACTATCTATGATTCCAAAGCCTTTCAATTCTCTCAAAAACTTTGATTAAAAAATCAGATCCTCTCAGAAAGATTGTCCAAATATCCATACCTCAAGAGATTGCCTACGTACATTTTGAAGTCCAATTCACACTCCCTTTAGCAATCACTACTCCACTAACCAATGGCTACTTCCAACCGAAATGAATATCACAGAAAGTATAAAATATAAATGTAAACTGCCAGGGTACGGAATATTCTTCGACAAGAGGCGCAGGTTAATGAGCTGTTTGTTAAGTCCAGGAAAGGTGCATTAACATTCAACAAAGGTAGCCACGATGGACAGTAAAGTTCGCTCGGAATGGCCGTGTTTCTCTTAGGGGGTTGGCAGAAAACTTTCGTGCAAGTTTTCTCGAGCTTCCTAAGCGCGAGCAATACGGGCTCGGGTAACAATGCTGATGTCATAACCGAAACTTCTTGCCCACCATGATAGACGGAGAACTCCTTAAAGTTGATGCTTACGATCCCGCAGATGTTTTAAAGACAGCCTCGTCGCGACACCGACGTCGTAGAAGTGTTAAGTGGAATTAGGAAACCTTGGCGAGGCTTTACGGCTACTTTTATGGGAAAATCGTCATTCCGCGGTATCATCTTCGAGCACTTCTCCGTATCCAGTACCTCGTTCATCGAGGTTACTGTCTTTCGTAATGACAGTTGAGAATAGGACGAATTAGATGAAGCTTCATCGATCCGAGATGCGTTTCTCCAGTGACCGAGTTTCCATTGCGAATTAAGTTCGACGCGTCATTTGCTATCGTTTGTTTTTCGTTGTTGAGATATTCAAGTGGAATCGAAAGCCGTCTTTGTCATCTTTACCAACTTCGAATAAACTAGAAAACACTGTTTAAGGAATTATTGCTTTGACTTAACATTACAAAGAGAATGCCAATATTTATTCACACAATAAGTAGTAGTTATTGACTTGATTAGTTTTTATTTCTATTTTTGGCAAAAAAATATTCTATAACAAAATTTTATTTAATATTAATATTAAATAAAAATATAAATATTAATATTAAATAAAAATATTAATATTATATAAAAATATAAATATTAATATTAAATAAAAAGATTAATATAATATAAAAATATAAATATTAATATTATCAATATTAATATTAATAATAGCTCTATTCTATTTCTATTTTTATTTATTTGCAATAAATCGCTCATTTGTTATCGGGTTTGCATCAAGCGTGCACCAAACGATGTATAATTTTTTTTACGTATATTACATGTCATAACTCAAAAACTGTAAAAATGGAGTTGCACTCCTCTTGCTGGAAGGTCCTCAAGTGTGTGTTGGAAGATGGAACAAGGGTGTTTGATATTTTTGGTCGAAATTATTGCAATGAAATAATTATTACATTGCTGTGGTTTCATGGAAATTATTTTCAATTGCAATTTTAGGAAAGATCATTATGTCAGGGAAGTTCTTTAATACTTTCATATCAATAGGAAAATTAATAAATTAGGCCTGAGTTCGACTTATTAGCAGCTCAGCAAGTCGTTAATACTGTTCTCAATCGAATATTTCTTAAAATTTTGTGTATAATGCTCTTTCTCTGTAAAATGCAGAATTCTAGACTACATTGCAATGTAGATAGATACGTACATCTTTGTCACGAAAGATGCAGACCTATTTAAAACTGTCTCCTGTAAAAGCTAAGAATATCATCATTACATGCAAAGGAGCTTATTCATTTCCTGTAGAATGAATAAGCTTTTGTGAAATTTTCTTGAATGACCTTTACCGCTAATGTAATGTTGTTAATGCACGTCCGGAAATGAGAGTTTTCGTAATACCAAATTTTATTTCATGGGAAAGGTGAACCGCAAACATGGCAGAAAAGAGGCTTGTCGGAATTAATGTCAGTATTGCAGTACATACTTTTCTTTCTCATTTCAATTAGCAGTAAAATGGTCTGAGAAAAATGGGGATATAAATTATGCTCGATGCTAAGAACGATAAATACGACGACAGATTTAACATTAGTCCGCTGCGGAGTGTTAAATAGCGCCCAAGAAGTAGTAATCTTTTAATAAACTCGAAAAGTGATCTTTTAAGCAGTTTGAGACAGTTTTAATTCAGGTTGAATCCTACAGGTCCACGGTTTATTACGAGGCTTACTTGAACCTTTAAACATCGTTTAATGTAAAATAATATTAAGATCGATAGCCTGTCTACGCCGACGCTGTAATGCGATATTCCCTTGAGACGTGAAATTAAATACTCGAGGAAGTTGGTGAGTACAAAATGAATGATCGACTATGATGCGGGTCGATTGTTTCCACATAAATGAATTTTTATTAGCCAAGTGTTAGTATAATCGCGAGAATCATTTGTTGCATTCAGTTTGAAAACTATGGGAGTTGATATTTTTGCAATATGTTATTTTCATTGCGCGGTATACGCAATTGTCGAAATTTTGTACTTGAAAGTAATAGAACGAAGTGATCAAGTGGAATGTATTACATACAAGGAGTTAACAAACAGATACTTCTTTTTGAATGTAGATTTTTGTTGGATGTATTGGATCTTGAGATATTTTCTTTCCTTGCAGCGACAATTTTAGCATTTTGAAAAAATTTATAATTCAGAGAAATCTTATTACTTATATTAACAAAGACGTTATTACAAACTCGGGAAAGCAACTGAAAATATTTGGAAATTGAATATCCCAGGACCATCATTTTCGAAATAAATTTCACGACGTTACTGTAATATTAATGTAAAAAGGATACACGAAAGCTTTCCTTTAAGGGGTAAGACCACCATGGCCAGGTCAATAAATATCGCATCTTTGGGAAGTTATTTCTAAATGGCAAAAACACTTTTATGTATAAATTTTTTTCAATGATGGTAGAGACATCTTTGAATAATATGTACAATTTTTTTTCAAATATGAAAACATTCCGAAAACTTTAAATGCGTTTTTCTCGAAGCCACGTTTTCCGAAACGGTGCACGCTATAAATTGAGTAAAACTCTATGGATTTTTATACAATTTTGCACAGATGTTCTTAAATCTATTCTCTATTAATCAAACGTCAATTTTTTCGACATTTTAATTTTTACCTGACTTAAGCGTAAATAAAGTTTATTTTCTTGCACACGAAAATGAGCTTTTTGCTTCAAAGTGCAGCTATTTTGTAATTTTTCAACCAATCGAAAAAATAGACGGTCGGACAATAGAGAATACACTTCAGAACATCTGGATTACAGGTAAGTATGTTTTCGTGCGAGTCTGTGGCTGTGTGAAAATTTGCAATTTATAAAAGAGAAGCTAATAAACAGTTAGTGAAAGAAACGCCACCTTCTCGAGAAGCACACAGTTCCTCGTTAATTACTCTATACGATTTTACACGTTAGGGTGTTACCCACGGCACGCTCGAAAAGAAGACGATTACTTGCAGAAAAGTAAGTCTAAGTATCCCAAGCATATTCATTCACGAGCTGAAAAATTTCATAAATGAAAACTTGAAGATTATCACGATAAACTTGTAGATACAACGTAGGTACACCATCTCGCTTGTACGTCAAACTACCTCCCCCTTCTCATACATATTTGCTCATACTCACAATCTTATCCATTTCCCACCAATATAAAAAAACTGTTCGGCAGACTACCTAGAACCGACGTTCCACTTTCCGTCCAGAGGACTCCCAAAACCAGCGACGTACCTATCAATCTCCCTTTCACTCCGAATTCAATAAACAAATGCTTCATCAGACTACCCCGATCCTATAGATCAGGCGTCCCCACCCTTGTCCAATTAAATTTTAATTACACTCTCTGACGAAAGAACTGTATCAATAAGATCGCGCAGAGGTCCCCCATCGTTCGCTGTCCCAGTTACAGCCCCGCTCCCCCCGCCCCAAGTAATTACCCCCGCGAAACTTGGCAGAATTGGCCACTTTAGCCGTTAGACGACTGCCGATCGAAGGGTGGATGAAAAGTCGTTCAGAAGGTCCTACGGACCAAGAACTGTTCGAAGTTTTCAGCTAGGGGGAGGCTTTCCTCGCGCGGAGTGCCCTCGCCCTGTTTGAAAGTCGTCAACGTTTAAAACCAGAAGACTCTGGCGTTGCCTATCCTTCCCTGACCAACGTTCAATCGGCATTTTCTCCTTTTACAGTCGCACCTACGTTCGACGATCCCCAACCCTTTCATCCAGTGACATGGCGATAGGAAGTCTTTCTTGTGTCTTTCTTGCTCTTGTCATCCCCCGAGTCGTTGTATCACCCCTCGCTCTCTCTCTCTCTCTCTCTCTCTTTCTCGTTTTCTCTCTTTTTCCTGTACAACACTCCCCTCTCCTCTTCCCTCGGTCGAATTACGCGTGAGGGGATGCTAGTCCAAGCACCCTGGTCCGTGTATAGCAGGCTGTAAATAATAAAAAATGAACCACTTCCGAAAATGAGTCGTGCGCAACCCCAGCCGGTGGGCCTTTGTCGCACGACACTTGTCTCCTCGTTTGAATCCTTTGCTATTATGCGTCTCCCCGTTCCTACTACTTTTTTCTGCAACCCTTTTTTTCTTTGTTTTCCTTCTCTTTCGCCGCTTTTTTTTTCGCGCACCGAGTATCGCTGCTTCTGGGTTTTCGATCCGATTCCGCACTCGTCTCTGGTGCCTGACACAGCGCAACGTTTTTCAGGCTGGACCAACTGGGATTTTTTACTGACGCGTGTACAGTGTTCGATTTGAGGGAAGTACGGAGTAATCATTGAAATATAGTTTTCTTGGACGAGAGTGAAGATAGGAATTATTATTAACTGAAATGTTTTGATATGAAGTTTGGCGTAGATTTGTAGGAATATTAAAGAAATTAAGTTTTGATCGAGGGCGATAGAGATACATGTTGTGTATTTGAGATAATCTTTTTTCTATATTGGAGACCTGTAGTCTCGTTTCATAGTAGGATTACAGTTTTAGAATTGTTAAGAATTTTTTAAATGGGTTACTCGAACTATACAGTCCTTTGAATGAAGCATCCTCTGATTATTTCTCATACTTTTATCTTGGGATAAGTACTTGACATTTCTTCCGCGTCGTCCCTTTCCAATTCTTTCTTCGTTTATCTCAGGAAATAAGAGTATACTGGGGGTCGTGTTTCTACGTTTGTTAAGAGTTTTTGCAGCCAACGTTTCAACATGGAATAAATGTCAAGGGATGTTTTATGTTGAAGGGAAACGAGTTTCCGTATCTCCGCTCACAATGTTGTAAATTATTTTTCTCCTCTATATCGATAAACTTTCGTTGCGTTCTAAATTATACAACTGCATTTTAAATTGCATGTCCTGGAGGGAAGAGAAAAGAAACCACGGGGAATGTAGCACTTTCGAAAATCAGTTGCGCTCATTTTTTATTAACAATTTCTTCGACGTTTGTTTCTTGGATGTAGTTCTTCAGCATCTGTTGCCTTTAATGGTATCAGACATATTAAATTAGTTTCCAACTTAATTAGGAAATTAGTTTCCCCATTCCTTGTAGCTTTTTGAACACATCAATATCTTGACATGTTTCACGGTTTCTAATTGCTCATTATAAGATTTAGATTCTAAAGTATGTTCTCGGTAGAAATGTTTGTAAATATACTATAACTGATGTAGACACGAAAAGAAGACACATTATTCCCCTCAAATATGATACAAATCCATCCATGTAGTAACAAGTGCACAACAACAAATACTGTTTTCTTTATCAGCCACTTAGTATTTTCATTCCATAATTTCACAATCCCTTCAGCCTTTTATCATAGCAGAGTAAACGTCAACAAACAGCAAACCTCGTTCATTTATTCCATACCTAAAAGGGAAAACATATGTAGAGCCAATATGGGCGCCTTTCCAAGTTCCAGTTTCTTTGAATCTCTCCTCTGCTTACGCGTATTAACTTCGACCGTTTATTTTCCACATTACAATGCTTTTCCTTGTCACTCTTTGCTGCACACTCCTATTTCCTTCCCGTTCCATAATAACTTTTTCCCGCTATATTGTTTCAACGGAACTATTTCTCCTATGTCTCCCTGCGTGCAGCCTCGACATCCCACGGCGAGGGCGAGCGGTACCCGAGGAGAGGGACACGGCCCTGAACGACATTTCACGAGTCACAGGGAAACGGGAATAATAAAAAATGAACCACTTCCGAAAATGAGTCGCGCGCTTCTGCAGTCGACGAGTTGCTTTGCGGCGCGATACTTGTTTCGTCGTTTGAATCCTCGAGCCACGTCCCTACGCTCTCCTCCACTTTCCTTTTGCCTCTTGCCACGGAAACCCCGACGAATGGGAAACGAAATTCAGCGATGCCTCCCTTGTGTTTTGTGCGCGCACATCGATACCCGCCGAATTCTTTTTTCACCGTTTCTTGTAAGAGGGAAAGCGTTGCGGTAAAAGTGTGGGTAAGCTTGGAGCGATTTTGTTAGAAATATTAATTAATAAGAAAGTGGTACGATGCAATGAAAATAATTCTGAGCCTAGTTTGATCTGCGTAAGTAATGAAACGAATTAGAAACGCTTTCATTTATTAAAAAATGAACGTGAACTTCATATTAAACCACGGTATTTTCTTTTTTGCAATACAGCAGGGATTATTAAGACGAATTTAACTATCAAAACTTGCTTGTTCCAAAAGTGACACTTTTACATGCAACTTATCTTTGGAGCATACCACTTAAAAGTCCCTTCCCTCCTCGCGCTTTAATCCACCTAAAAATGTATGCCTGAACCGTGCACTGGCGTATTTACACTAGACAGTATTTATTCCATTTAATTTCGTTGCGCCAAGAAAACTCGATGGAAACGGTATTCGGATATAGCGAGAGAAACGAAGGCTTCAGCAGAATTTAAGAGAGTGCTGCTAAGAAACGGCGGCAGCTAAGCTAGAAAAACGGATGTTTCAGGTGGAAACGTATAAAGACGATGCTCATGGAGCAAAGCACGAGCAATCTGTTCAGTGAGCTTAAGCCGCTTGTGTCTATTTGCCCAACGACGGGATTCGTTTGCGAAGAAGTCTTACAATTTCGTTTCGAGTGCTGAACTATCAACTTGTTTGAGCGAAACGATTTGACTCAAGGGTGACAAGGCTGTCCACGCGTCGCACCCCTAGGAGCGTCCCCTGACAGCGTGTAATCGGTGACTACAGCAGCCGAATGCAATGCTAACTGACGCAAGCCAAATTGATGGGCACTTGTTTCTTCTCTTTGCGCGAAAGACAGGAGAATTTAGTGAACATTGCTGTCGTTCACTCGCCAAATAGCTGAATCGAGTTTATTTTTAAGTATAGATTCCTTTATGGAAAAGCTGATACGAAGGAGTTGAATTTTATTGACAGTGTTGATGATTGCAGATTATAACCTTGGTAGGGGAAAGCTGTCTAAAACGATCCCTCGGGGTAAAATAATTCCTGGATGTTCTGTGGCTATTAGTGTTATTATTGCTTCATATCGATGTATAAAAGTTCAGCCTGTACGTCGTTAAGTGTCGCACGAAACAAAACAAAATTACTGCCTTTTATCTAAGGTAATACACATAGGTGTACAAAATGATCCTTGTTATGCTTTCGTAAAACTGAGAATAAAAAATATAATTGATGAGGTAGCTAAATTTGAGCTAAGCCAATACCTTAATAAGGTAGATAAACTAACTCACAAGAACTACTTTACTTTTATTTAAATAATGTGTATTGGTATTTTTTATATGAATTACGCCTTAAGGGTATCGATTTGGATACCTTTTCCCTAGTTTTCGAATAAGACTGGCAATTAATTCGAAATGTCATCATTATTGATGCACGTCAAAATTATACTGAATTCCTTAACTGCTTCTCACTTATCAATCTCAATAAGTTGATTTTTAATCTAACGTACTTCCAACATTAACTACAGTGGTTAAATAATTTGTGCTCATATATTATTAGAATCCATTTACAGCATTTCATATTAATACTAATTCCAACCAAATCTGCTCACAAACCAATCTCTAAATAATATAACAAATAGAATAATTTCAAACCTGAGATCCCAACCACTCTACCTAATGCACTTATGAATTTCTTAAGGTGAGATTCCACTGAGGCAACTTTTTGGCAAGCGGCAACATCGTCGGATCTTTTTATCTCATACGACACATGCAATCACTATCCCACTCATCGCATGCGACATATTGCCTTGCGTCGCCTCAGTACGTAACGAAAAAATAAGCAACCGATAAAAGGGTCGTTACTAATCCGTTACACGTCCCTTTCAAAGCGCCCCAATATTCGTCACTAAGAACGCGTGAACTTGAGCAAACTTCCAGGCCCGGGAGCGCCGTAGCAACCCTTTCTAAAGAGACTTCCCCGTAAGATGGCGGAAATACCGTTGCTCATAAACGGTTGCGAGACGCGACTCTACGGGAATAATTATTATCTCGGAAGTATCCGTGGTCGTGGAACGACACCGTATTTCACCAGGGATACAGTCCATCGGGGAGCCAGTAAAGGAAGAAGCACGGGCGTATTCACTCCCGTATCACCCCTCTCTTTTTTTTTTTCGCCAACTTCATCGTCCCCGGTATTTCCACTATTTCCTTTCATCCCGCACACTCGTTCCTTCGCCCCGTACCCCTCGACGAACGAGACACGCGTGTCTGCTCCTCCCTCGACCACTCGTGCCCCTGGGCTTCCTCGAGGTTGGGGTGCTACCGGGTGATTTGTACCCGTGTAAGGGAGCTGACCGTGATAGAGGGCGGGTAAAAGTTCGCGATCCCTGTAGACGGGTGCATATTTACTAAGACTCGGCATCCCCGGGGACAAGCAGACACAGATGCACCGTTGCAACAGTGGGATGGAGATCTGGTGACACGGGGTGGGTGGGGACGTTGGCGTGTGTGTGTGCGTGCGCGTAAGTTGAATCGACGTGTCGACAGCTCGACGCATCGCAGGTGCTCACCACGGTTCGCGTGCACGTCGGTGTGAATGGATAAAGGATATATTTGACGTGAGACGACGAGCCTAAAGCCGCGCTCGTATTTGAAGACGGATGCAATCTCTCCGCGGGCACGATGATTATTCGGTAATTAAGCTATTAGTTAGTCGAGATGTGTGGCGAGGGAGCGGGGGTGGGATTCCGCGTTGCGTCGCGCGGCTCGTGTCGAAGCGGAGGGAGTGCAATTGGACTGATGCTCGAAACGCTTGCCCGTGTAGAACTTCAGTTATGGTTTCATAGCGTTGGGAAACAGAACTTGTTGGTCACGTTGACATTTCGTGGCATCGCGGTTTATGGGTGATGACTTCGATGCTAGGCGTGACAGTTATGTTTTACTGTGTGGCACGTGGGATGATTGCACTCCTGGTGAAGGAAATAATGCCGCTTGGATTGTGATTCTTTAAAAATGCGGGAATATATCATTCGATACTATAAATCTTGTTAAAGTTAACGTGGAGCCTGCGAATGATAATAATACAAGATAGCTTTGCAAGTTTAGTTTCGTTAAAAATTAACGTCGAGGTACTGTAAACACTATTATTTGAACGATCCCCATTATATGACATCCCTCTTTTATTTCCCTATAAAAATATTTTTTATAGAAACGGATATGTACTTTCTGTGGCGAGCACCACGTTAACCCAACTTGCAAGTAGTCAGTATGTTGAATGCTGATTCTGACACGTCCAGTAATTTAGTCGAGCAGCAAGTAATTTAATAATTTACCGTGTGTGGACACCAAAATTTCGTCGAGTAGTTTAGTAAAACAGTGGTAAATTACTAAATTACTTATTCTCCACCACCATGTAGTATCATTCATTTATATAAGCTACTAGAATGACTGTCAATTCTTTCAAATGAACATTAAGGGGGTACTCTGGCTTTAAAAGCAATCTTCGGGAATTTAGTTAACAAAATTATAAGATTATACTATCGGGCATTTTGCCTGCATATTAAGGTATGTTTGAAGTAATACTTAGAATTTTTTTAACTATTTTATCACACATATACATAGATATAGTCAGTGGCGCAATCTTCTTAAAAAAAGTTCTTTTCCGACAGGCGTTGACGTGGGAACGGTTCTAGTCACCCAAAATGGAAAAACTAAGGTTTATTTTCTTTATTATGTTTGTCGTTATAGTTGGAACCACGGAGGCCGCCTAACAATAAAAATTTGCAGAATAACAGCATTATGAAAAAAATATTCAATTTTTGCTGATAATTTTAGCTGTTTTCGTTCTGTACAATTAATTTTATATAAGATAGAAACTCGTCCGAGGTTCCAACCATAGCGACAAACATAATAAAGAAAATGGGCCTCAGTTTCTTCATTTTGGATGACTAGAACTTCATTTTGGATGCCCTTTTTTAACAAGCTTGCGCCAACCACTATATCTGTGTATATGTGCGATAAAAAAGTTCGAAACAATTCTGAATTTTACTTCAAACATACCCTAATATGCAGCACAAAACGCCAGATAGTATAAACATATAATTTTTGTTAAATAAATTCCCGAAGATGGCGTTGAAAAACGAGCAATTACACTGGAGTACCCCCTTAACAGAACGTTCAACACTCCGTTCAAGAATTTTATTTTCCACACTATTCAAACACACGGAGCACGAAATTACGGCGAACGAAGAAACTCCATTTCCCCGCACGGTGAACATTTGCATCGTAAAAAGAGCCGTGGGTCAACGTGCACTTATTCGTCAATTGCGCTTCGAGCGCGGAAAACCCTATACCTACATTTCGCGGCCGTTTCGCCCTTATCGAGTGCAGTAAAGCGCGGTGAGCAAAACAACAGCCCTAATTGAATCGTTATTCAAGGAGGCGGATGCATATTCACGGAGCAGTATCAACACCCTCGCTGGGAGAAAGTTCCATCGAGATGTGGAGTGGAGGAAAAACAGAGAAAGTGAACGCATACAGGTGCACGGATGCGCCTGGCACGCACACTCAGGAAACCACTCGTACAATGTTGAACGTGTGGGGGTGCTGGAGGTGTACATGTGCACGGGCGCGAGGGAGAAAGTACAGTGGCGTAAGATTGGTATATGAGCGAAATGGAGGTTGAAGATACGGGAATTCTTGGGGTGCTCGGTATTTCCAAGACAGATGGAATTTATTAAACGCTACCTTCGTACATCTTGCACACGTTTATGTCACACTCCACGGAAATTAGAATCTCGTGGTAACGGCGATCCGTCTTAAATCGTGGGAAACGAGGTGGGAGGTTTCACGATCGACTCATTACAGTAATCGATAGTTCAAGATTGACTGATTCGTTAGACTGCGGCGAAGATCGATTGGCTGGGTTTGATTGATTGAAGATTCATCGATTTGGTTAAATGATTCGGGATGATCAATTGATTGATGGAAAGTGACTGATTGTGGATGTATAAGTGTTCTTACAGTACGATATATATGAACTGTTGTTTTGTTTATGTTGTTGTTCAATGTATTGATTTAACCACAATTGGATGGACTGAATTTTTATTGTAGATACAGTATGAAAGAAGACATGATAAGTGAGAGAAGTTATGAGAGTGATGAAATAAAGCGATGAAATAAATGTTGAATACATGATTTTTTATTGTGTAAATGTTTAAATCTTCGTTATTATTTTCGATGGTTTAATAACGTGTTATGTAAAATTCTGAAAATTTAGTCCGCGGTGACGTAGTAAGACATTAATGAAACCCGCTTATGTGAAATTCATGGGGAGGTAAATGCTTAGGGGGATGCACAATTCATGCGAATTAAACGCGGTAGTATTCTGCATTAGGAATAGATATTATGATAGTAATTGTGCAATGAAAGTAAATGCCGTACGCTAATTGCAGACAAAGCTGCCTCGCGTTGGTTTCATGTTTAATGTACGTGTACGTGTGTATCTACTTGTTTTATACCCCTAAATGAGAATTTCCTTCCTCGTGAAATAGAAAACGCTATCTAAATTCTGTTTTGTGACAAATGCAGATATAAGATTAAATTTAAATATAGGTAACTTTTATTCGAATCTTTTATAATAAATACACTACTTTACGTCACTATTGACACATTTAGTCTCATAAAGAATTTAATATACGTAAATCTTTTTTACACATAAACTGAACCAATACACCATACATAAATTTGATTGTATTCATTGCACTTATCTATAAATTTCAAACATCTATCAAAATATCAGACCGTTACACACTAAAATCCAATACCAAAGGAGCAACCAAACTCGATCACAACTCCAAATACAATTCATTACACACGATTCCTTTTACTTAGGTTTACTTAATTCTGCAAACTATTCATCATCAATTACCACTTCAACAATCACCACTCCACCAAACAAGAAAATTAAACCCAAAAGAGCACCAAGAATATTTCCTCCCACTTTAACCATAATTTTAACCCTTAACTTCCCCACAACTAGGCCCCCATCGACGCGGCATATCTCTCCTCATTCAACGTCCTTTCTTCCACGACCATTATCAGCATTATCACGCAACCTTAACTCGCTCTTAATTCCGAACTTCTCACGGGGGCGGTTAGGAAGCCGAACCCCGACGACTTCATTTTCCTAGCCGCCTTTTGTCCAGAAAATTTCCCGATTTCCGCGCCGCTGCTCGGAGCACTTTCGCCCCTGTGTTGGTGGCCGCGGAAAGAATGTGGATGGCCCGCGCGCACAACCACCCCACCCGCGAATCGGTGTAACGTAAGCAGAAGGAAGACGGCCGAATCCCAGTTCCGCGTCGTGCTCGTCGTTTTGCCAGGAAGTTTATTAGAAGATGGGTTTTCGCCGAGTCGTATCGCTTAGTCTCCGCAATGCAGGGAGAACTTTAACGCGTTGGGCTGTTCGGGAGGGCTTCCTCCGCGAGCTTCCCCCTTTCCCGAGGCCTGCTTTCTCCACGGCCACGAGGGCTGTACACCCTGGCGGGTTCGCGGCCGAAACACGGCTCCCACGTCTCCGCTAATCCCCCTCGCGATTATTTTTTCGACTTGGTTAACGAGCTCCCATCCGGAAAATCCACTTCCTGTAGCCGTGGCGGACCAGAAGCCTTTTCTTCGCCGGTGGGAAAGCTTGCACCGTCGAGACTGGCGTTTTCGTTTGTTACTCGAGCTTCATTAGCTGCCCTTCATTGGGAGTCATCGATTCATTTTTCGTTCTTGTTGGGTAATTTCGGAAAGTGGGAGGGGTAGATGGTTGCATCGTTTTGAAGGGGTTAGCGAATGGTGGATATGAATGTTGGAATTTTCGACATTCTCGAGCTTTTAAGGTAGAAAAGGGAAGATAAAGCTTTCAATCTGTAGTTAATAGCCATTATCAGCAGGTGATGCAATATTTAGCCCTTAACGCTCAATTTACTGGCATGCACCACTGGAATGCAATAAGTCAAAGTTTCAGACACCCCCAATGAAATATGTCAAATTACTGGCTGCGAAGTTGGAGGAAGTTCGCGAAACGGGAAGCTGCTTCTGTAACGAGACCTGCACCAGCGAAAGGTGGTTTCTGTAAGGGCGGAAACCAGGTCGATCTCCCTTTCTGGATAAGGATTTCGGGAGTGTTAATATCGGCACTCGGCTTAACACTCAACGACACTTTCCAACGAACGTCCGTCACGGACGTTGGATTTGTGGAAATCCTCCTTTCATTCGAAATCCACAGTATTCAGGTTTCCTATTACGACTACTCGATATCCTATTCTGTTCAATTCCGGGGACAATTGTTAGCAATTAATTTCAGCGAAGTTACGCTCTCTACAAAACTTATCGTATAGGTACCAATTCAGGAGATAACTACGAATAGATTTCTTGATTTTTGATCCTTTATTTTAAATACTTTGAGTGCTGAGTTTAGCTTTCCTTCTGTGGCCATGAAGAATAACAGAAGAATTCCTCAGTAAGGTAATTTTTTAGAAATAATGGAGAAAAGGGATTACTTATAAAATATTACTGAATGTAACTCTTTTGGACGTGTTTGAGTTATTTGAGAAATTTAAAAGAACCTAAAATAAGTTGCTCTTCAGAGTTTGATACAACGTTTACCAGAATTGAAACAATACCTTATCCCCCCGAATCATCTACTTTAAATCGAGCAAGAAATGTCTCTGTTGTCCTGTACAATATAAGAGTGCAAACTGCAGTACAAGGAAATGCAATAAGCGGGCGCAGCAAGCCAGACGGTCTAGAAAAGAAGGAAGAATAATGGGAAGGGGTTCTTGAACATACTGAAAGAATTCAGTGTTCAACTGGCTAGAAAACTTTATGGCTGATTCACGATATGATGGCTATTTAAACTCCCCATTCTCGAGGAAAATCCCAAAAACACTCACGGAACTCATTTTAACGTTATTTCACTACTGCCGATTTTTCTAAATTATCCTTTCGAAAGTAGGAAAGCTGCTTCTTCAAAATTAAGCATAGTGTCAAGAAAAAGAAATTTACAATTCTAATTTGTCTTCATTACAATGATTATAATGATTACCATACTTTCTACACATAGAATAATCTTCGTGAACCTTAACTCCACGAAATGAATCGTCGAGAATACCCACGAAGATGCTTAAAAAGAACTACTGCAAGTAAAACTTATGTGACGTTAAGTAGAATTAAAAGTTTACGTATTACTATTCTGTATTTCACTGTGTCTACATTCATACTGTAGACAAATTCTATGCCGTACAAACGTAGGAACAGTCAATTCATAATCCACGCAGGCTGAAGCGAAAGAAAATTCCCCCAAAATGTACTTTAATTTAGACAGAAATTGATGCTCGACGGTTTTTGGGGTCGCTGATTACGAATCTGAAATCATAATGGCAAAAAAAAAGCAAATGGGGGATCTAATATCACTGGTACAAACGTTGTTTTCGAGTTAATTTTTGTGAAAATTTGTTATTTTCCGATTTTTTAATAAAATCATATAATTAGAATGTGGAATTTAACATGACGACGTTAATATCAAACCTTTGTTAGAAATTATTTTGAAAATTTTATTTGTTCCGAGTCTAGTGAAAAAACTGAACATTTCTGAGTTTAGTAAGTTACACAGTTCAAATATATTGTCGAAAATAATAAAAGAAAACTATGGATTATAAGTGCTGTTTAAAATAAGGAATGCTGCTTCATTCATATACTAAATACACTTGGCACATTAAATTAAAATATCTTAAAAAACCGCAAATTTTCTCAATTAGTTATACTTGACATGTTACTTTATATCAAGAAACATGTTACAGCGTGACACTCATCTTTGTTTTCCTTCAGTTTTATTAAAACATGACATAGATTTATGAAACATTGAGAAGGGAATTTCAAGGGTAAATTCTAAGATATTTTACTTCGTTTCTGTTTATAACACCTACTTTAATGGTAAACTGTTTCACATATGGATCTTTTCAAATAAACTTTCTCTGACACATTAAACATGCTCCCATCTTCAAGACATTAAGGAGCATGAAATTTCGTCAACTTCGACGGCCTATATCTCGATAACCAATCAATATATTTACGAAATTCAAGCGGCATTTGATGCACTACTATATATATGCACCAAATCTGCTATAATAGGAAAAAGCTGCTATGTACTTCGAAAATTGAATTTTGGCCAGCTTTCGGCGATTTCGGACCACTGTGCGACGTGCCATCAAAGTAGTCCACGTAAGACGCCCACCGAGGAGGAATAAAATAATCGAAAGAACGGCGTTTGCGTTAAGCGCGTCAGATCCAAACAGTTGACGCGCACCGCGCGCTCCGATCGTACGTTCCCTCTGTAATAACCCACATTGTTCCAACCCTTATCGCGCGCGGGTGTTACAGAGGGTTGGAGGCAAGGGAGTGACGTACGAGAGCGCGCGAGGGAGGAATCGTGGATTCGAGAGGAAAGAACTGAGGAGAGGAGAGACACTCAAAGCGATGGAAAAGGGTGGGTCACTGGTGCTCAACTAGCCGGAGGGCTAGGTGATCCGAGGTCCCGTAATGGGGGCGCGGAACTGCAAGCTCAGGCTAAGTAAAGCGTCGGGGACGAAGGTCTAGGGCAAGTCGATATATATCCCCCTTCTTCTCGTGCCCGTGCTCAAAGATTCCTGGCCCTTTTACCTCTGAGGTAAGAGCTGCACTCGAGTACGACGCAGCAGCGTGGAAGCTGGCAATTCAGAATCGCCACCCCTCTGCGCTCGCTATCTCGCTAGGGTTGGTAAATCGAGGAGCAATAACTGCTTCTTACTCCCTGTTATCCGTTACCGAACGGTTCAGCCTGGCCTGTTCCGTTTCCGATGAAATCCTTTTTCTTGATCAGCGGAACAGCATTGGACAATGTAGGAGGAGCTGATGTCGAGAAGAGGATGCTCGCCCGAGGAAGAAGTTAGTTGGAGAATTTATAAATTGAAGAAGTATTATATAATTATCTGTTGAGGATGAAATGATTATTCATTAGGGTAGGTTTACTTAAGTTTAATGAATCTGGATATACAGCTTTGTGACTGTATATTTATTTATTTTTAATGCCGAATCTAGACAAAATGAACTTCTACTGCAGCCATTAACTTTAATTTAGTTAATTTAATTTTCAATACCGCGAAACATAAGACTCAAAATTTATTGGCATGGAAGATACCCATGGGAAATGTTGAGTACTTTCAAGGCCTCCACCACTGACCACCTCGGCCAATCTTATCCCCTAAAAATATGTTAGGAACTCGATCATAGCGGGATAATGGGGTTCGTCGAAAGATAAACCAGGCCGTGGAAGATGATGGATCGCGCCCGTAGTTGAGCTAACCACGCGAAACTTGGCATGCAGGTCACACGGTGGAAATGAAATCTTTTCCTCATCGTATCAGCTGCCAAGCAAACGGAAGCTCCCTCTATTTTTTTTTGTTATTACTACGGAACTATGGATTCAATTCAGAGCCGTCGGACTGAACATCGACCTGTTCCACTGACACACTCTCAACCGCTCCTCTATTAGCAGGAGAACCTGAAAAGAGCGACTGAATGAATAAACAAAGAGCAAATAAACAAAGAGGAACGCGATACCAGAGCTTGATTCACTCAGCCTCGAGTCTGGGGCGTTGCTTTTTTTGTTAATTCATCAATCCACCGATGTTCTCCACTTTTTTGGTTCCACGTCGTGCTTGGTTATTTGTTAGCCTTTTCCCTTTGTTTTCACCGGAATTTTGGGGTCGATCGTCAGTCTGGCACATCAGAAGTCTGTTCAGTTGCGCATTCACAAATACAGTACCGACTTACGAAATAGTTACTTCCAGTATCTACTGCATATTAATTGGTCACGCCACTCCGAACGTATTTTCACAACGGTCTAATGTGATTTTTAGTAATATTTGGCTTATCCTACTTCATTCCCCAGACGTAAGTGCATTCGTAAACCTTTATTGCCTTTAGAAAGTGTTCTTTGTATAAGCTTCTGACGAATATCTTCCTTCAGCTTATAAACTAACGGAATATATTTGCTGAACCGTTTATGTAAAAGAGCCATGAAACTGTTTTCCGTCAAAGAAATCGTTACCACCATCTAGGTGGGAGGCGTAATGGGTTTTTTATTTTTACATACATTATACAGGAGCTCAACTAGCTCTGCTGTATACTTTATCCTTGTAGCGTGTGCAGCGCTTACATATATACCTATGACTTCTTGAAATTTCTATTAGAGGAGCCAGGATCTAACAACAAAGAAGCTTAACTATAAAAGCCATCGTTTTGATACACGTGAAAGTGTCACGAAAGTGTCTTCTGAGTTGCAGTATATCGAAAAAGACAGCAAGAACTCCTCTTTAATATATTATCACATTTTTTGGAATTAGAGAAGTATTCCTCCGTTCAATCTACTTTACTTGCAGCTGTATGCAGCTGAGCGCTGCTTTTGTTAGTAAAGATAGTCTACATGTTCCCTACTGGGCTTGTGGGCTGCCCGGCACGTCCTGCGTTAGACACGAGGTTATTCATTGTAACGATGAAGGATCTATACACTAAAATCGATGGCCAGGCGAGAACTAGTGGAGACCAGAAATTGCTGGGAAACCTGCTAGCGAACGTTGATGGTTCAACCGCTAGATGAAGCCACTCAAGCAAAATCGAGAAGAGATTGTGTACGAAATGCAGTGTGAATGGAAAATTAGCTACTAATATTTCCATTTAAACGAAGGGTCGATTGCTCTCTAGCCTGGACCTCTGAGGCCTCCTTACTATCCGTTTCCCGACACTCGACAACGGAACGATATTAACAAACCAACCGACGAACTCCACCACCCATTAACATCCACTTAATCGGGCCGAGGCGAACGGAACTAGCAAATTAGGTCATCGCGATGGCCAAGTGGCCATTAAACCCCGGCTCCGTTTGAAATCCCACGGAAGATGTCGACCTTCTCTCGCGACGGATAGCCTCGGCTTTGTCTCCATTCACAAAGACGCGCGTAGCCGCGGCAACGCTGTTATCGGAGCACCGTAGAGGGTGGTCTGCTAGTATGGGGGGTTCAGCGTTTTCCCCTAACCTCGAGACGAGCCGCCCGCGCCCCAACTACCCCCAGGTGCCCACATCTCCCACCCAATTGGGGATTCGATCGACGTTGGAACTTCCAACCGTGGCCACCCAACCCCGTGGTGGCGCCTGCGTCGGGACGCCCCGTAAACACACCAAGAGAACCTCCAGGGGAGCAAGCAGGACGCCCCGTTCAACCTCTACACACCCCTCCAACCCCCCCCGATTCTTGTCAACCGTCACGGAGATTCAGACCTGCGCGAGGAGAACCACTGCTTCAGAATCGTGTGGCACAGGATCTGCTTGTACCCACCAGGGAGTTTCCTCTGTGTTCGTTGGATCCGCGGCGCTGTAGGTGTCCGTGTCCGCGGAGGGGCGTATAGAAACGCGAGCGCAAGTGTGCGCGTTGACCATGTTTAAACGGTGGGTGGTCTTGGTGGAGGCATTGGTGATAACGCGACATCGTGCAAGTGGCGATGCCGTTAGTGTTTGTAGCGTATCTTCCTAACGAATTCAAAATAGCCTCTGTACAGACTCAATGGTAATTAATTAAAGACTACAGAACTAGTTCCACCGTTGGCGTCAGCGCTTCTGGTTTAACCGGACACCTCTGCTAGAACAGCTACAACATCCCCACTTTCCACGCGACAGAGTTGCCAAGCAGAGAAAAGCATTCCCCGGTTATTACTCATGCAACGCGTGAAGGGTAGCGCCAACTACCCGGGGAGTGACGAATGTGGTGCATGCGAAATTTAAACAACGACGTTTACAGCATTGTAACAACGTTTTGCTACAGGGTACTACAATCCTGCCCCTTAACAAGCCGTGCGTGTAGCCAACGTTACTATTAATATGATTGTTGATTGTCCAACTGGAGGGCAGCCAGCGGCGGCGGTAGTACGGCAGGATTTCCCAACCGGGGGCCACGGGTATTACTAATATTCGCAACACAGAGGCGATACTAGTGGTGGTATGGCTGGCTGGTGTTGGTGGAGAAAGTAGAGGTGGTTGTGAAAGCGGTGGAGGTGGGTGACGCCGGCGGTGGTGGTGGCAGCGGCGGCGGCGGCGGCAGCGGCGGAAGGTAGTTTCTGGGTGGTGGAGGGCGCGGATCGTCATCCGCAAAGTCGTGCGTTCACCCCGTGCCGCGACGACAACAGGGCGTCGTTCGTTCCGGAGCGAGCGACGCTGCGTCGAGCTCGCTGGGGGTCCTGTCGCGAACTTTTCACTGTCCTCGTCCATTGTGCCCAGAGTTTCCGCCAGCGCCAGTGCTGTACCGTTGAACTGTGCGCGCGAGAAAGCTCGGTGCCTGTCGCCCGTTCCAGCACCACGAGCAGTGCTGCACCGCTTCCACTGGCCGTCAAAGCGTGACAGGTGCACGCGAGCGGACCACCCCCGCGGAACAGAAGGAACCGCCAGGAGACGTGTGTCCTTTGGAAACACGTGGTCGAGCGCGGCGAGCATCGGCCTAACACGAGGCAGCGCTACGTTGCCATCGAAATTCGAGGTTAGGTCCACGCGGGGGTTGATCGACGGCCCTGCGAGACAGTCCTCGCGAGGACGGCGGCTGGTATCGTTGTAGGGGTTGCTACGCGCGCGGATCAACCGAGGGAGGTGTCCGCCAAACGAGAGTCGTGACCCAAAAGTGAATAAAGTGAATTCCAGCTTGACGGCGGAGAGCTGGTGTTCCGGGGGTTCTAAATACACCAGGAGTTCCAGCACTGGGAACGAAGGGAACACTGTCACGTGGTAACCCTCGGGGGAGGAAGGTGCCTCTGTGTGGATAGTCAGTGATCGTCGAAGGAACCACGGTTCTGTCGAGTTGGTGCGGGCAGGGATGAATTTAGAGGAAACGTGTGGCTAGCTCAGACAAATAGAGGAATAATTAAGCAGTAGTTAACCGGTGCGTGTTTAATTGATGAGCCCGCTGAATAGGCTGATCGTGGATTTGGTGAATAGCTGCAGCTCGTCGCGGAAACGAAGCCGAGGGTGTCGTCGCGCTGCGGGCGGATGGGATCGTTTGCCAGAGTAAATCTTGTGTTACAGTGGTATAAGCGACAGTTTCAATTTCAGTGAAGTGTGGTGCGATAAAAGCGCAGTGCCAGTGAAACGTTCTGTCAGGTGTAAATCCAACAGGTTCTGGAACGAGCCGGTTCCAGATGCGCCCAAGAAGAGCGCAGCCCCTGTGATTCTTCGCGCCGGGCGTTTTGGATTACACTGTGTCGGCTTTAAACGACGCGGATTCCCGCCCTACGTCGCTAGGGCGAGCACGTGAATCAACCCTCATAACGAAAATCGATCGGCTCGCTAGCGTACGAAACGTGGCCTGGTAAGTTCCCCGAGTGGCTCTTCTAGCATAGCGATATTCCTCGTAATATTCTTGGCGCAGAGTCCCGCGGCCGTTTAACGAACGGCCTAAGAAACAGCCACATAAAGGGAGAGTAATCTTGGGAGAGTTCGATGGTAAAAGCTCGAAGAATAGGCCGGGCCCATCTGAACGAGGCATGAAAATTTATAGGAGTTCGCTCAAGTTGCACTGTTTCGAATGGAAGCCGAGTATTCGGACTGCGTCGGATGTGGATAGCTTTCTCAGGCATCTTGTTCTGTAAAACAAGCACTCTCGTTTTTGACGATATGCAGAACGAGACTTATCCGCCCTTGGATCATGCCCGGTGTCGTTGGTAACGCTTTAAAGTGTCTGAAGTTCGTCCCTAATTAATTGGTTTGCCCTTTGATTTTCCTAAGGTCTCGTCGCTCATTAACTTCGCCAGTGTATCGAGCGCCCAGCATCATCAATTTCTTAAAGCACGTTATGTAACGGTTGTAGCGTGGCGCGGAATTGAAAGACCTTCATTTACAAATTAATCGACCAGGTTAAACGCCCCAGAAGCCAAATGTGCTTTCTCCAGAGTAATTTCTTTGACGTACTAACTGGCGCAAAAACACGACTCATCTTTCTGCGCCGCAGAGTGGCTGAGAATTCCTTTCGAGCTGCGCTTCGTTAGTGAATTCCATACGCAACAGAGAGGATTAAATGTCATTGAGGATATCTGGGCTGCGGTATTAAAAGCAGAGGGGGTCTTCCCATTTTAATATTTATGAAAGCTGCGTCCCCATCGCTCAATGGATCGACTGAAAAAAAACGTAAATTGAATTCACTCCGAAGCAACGACAGGGCTGAGAATCTCGCGGCGAGATCGGGGCTCGGCGAGAAGGTAATTGCTGATTTAATATCGGGACAGGTCACGAATGTTCCAGATGAATGGGAACTTGATAGTGATTTTAACCCTAACAGTGCTTCCGCGACTGCCACTCCGGTTTGGCTTTCGTTGCCGTGCTCGCGTGTGCTCCGCCGAGGGTGGGAAGCTCTTGTTTACGTGGCCACGAAATCACCCCTTACAAGCATTGACGCGTTCGATTAAACACCCCGAGCTTTAGTAGCGCCGACTTACCAAACACTTTTCTCAGCTCTGTTCGATTAGTTGCTCCCCCGGTTATAACAATCTCACGCGTCAATGGATCGTATCGACGTCGACTAATAGAGAGTTGTACGAAGACATATTCAGTTTCCATTAAGTTCAACGAGCTTCGCGAGTGAGATTTTTAATAGCCTTCCAACTTCGCAGAAATTAAGATTAAACTAAACCCAGAAGACACTTAAAGAGTCTTACTCCCCAGGTGCAAGTTCTAGCTGAATTTTAGAGATTTATGCTTTCACAAACCTCTTCTAAACTCCTCCAAACTCAGGGTATCAAATTTCCATTTACTCAGCTCACCATAGGTACACGATACTTTCTAAACATTAACACACATCCCTTCAATGGTCATCGGATCGACGTTCAATATCAAGTGGAACTTGTATGACCGCTCACCAACAATCTCATCGCGCGCTCCACGAAATACTGTTGAATTGCGTAACTCCACCTCATTGGGATGATAGCAACGAGTGCCAAAATCCTATCAGACTCTCGGCGCATAATACACCAGGTTCATAACAAACTCAGTAAAGCCGCGTATCGCGAGATTAGAGGATCCGCGGCTACGCCGGAATGACCTTCGAAATGTTAATGCAAAATGGCTCGTTTGCATGGGCGATCTATTCAGCATTTGCAACGATACACGCGTGCTTCCGTTTCGAAGAGCTTGCCTTTCGATGGACAGAAACTTCGCCCGGATTTTCGGTTAGGTGAGGTCACGAGGTCGACTCTACCGTCCAAGCTGATAATCGTGATCGAAAAGCGACATCCGCGTTTCTAATTAAACCCGTGCACGGTCAAAGATGTCATCGGGGAAACTGATTACACGTAATTGGACCCCGACGATGCCCCAAGGCATGGGGGCTGTTTTGACAGTCCGTATCGGAAGTCGACATCGGATGATCTGCTGCAGCACTATGCACAGGTGGTCGTCAGATTACCGTGCACTGTACGCGAAGCGACGCCTACAAAATTGGAAGATTGAAATTCAACGGGTCGATCCGTCAGATTATACTGGTCAGCGAATTTTACACCATTTTTTCTCCATTTCTGTTTGCAATGGGCAAGAAGACGAGATACGAAGATAGCTGATTGTGAATAGCTGAGGCGAAAGATTACAAATATTTAGTCGGGATAGAATTGAAAGTACGTGAAGGAGTGTTAGGGTTAATTACTGGAATTTTAGATCGGTTCACGTAGCAGAGGTTCGTAGTAGGTGTAAGAATAGCTAAGAATTACTTAGGTATTGTACCAACTTTTTGTTCCATTAAGCGGACTAGGCAGTGGTTTTTCGCGAAAGAAACACTTCTTTTTAATGTATTTGTAAAAAATGAAAGTAAATCTAGATGTATCCTTTTACCCAATGTTTATTATTATCGTTGAGATTGAAAAAAAGTTGGTATGGAATATGCATCTGCTTTAAAAATTGGCGGTGCTGACTGGTATACATTTTAACGTTCTTCTGTGGTTTTCCTGTAATATTGGTGTTAAAAAGTGACGAAATCCAATTTCAAGGTGTGACTCTTGTTTGTTGCATCCGTAGTTTCCCGCGCAATCAATAATAACTGAAATTAAAACGGCGATTATTTAAAAAAAAATCGGTTGTGTTTGTGGGTTACTAAAAATCCGCGACTTTTTTTCATGGAAATCTCGAATTTTTACGGACCATATTATAGATTGCGCGGGAAATGGCACATTTTTATACATCCTGTAATTTTTAAAAGCCGATCTTAATCACCGTTCATTTGCAACTAGGGGAAAACCAAGAGAAAAAAGATTCGAGGAAAACGCGTTTAAATATTCTGGGCAAAGGCGACGCTGTAAGTTATCGCTTGACCTTTTTAGCTGACAAATCAACAATTTTGCGAATTTTAATATAAACCCAACAGCATTTTATTCAGAAACGATAGCACTTTCGAAAAGTGCAATAAAACATCGATTTATCGACTGCCCAGACCCCTTTACGCCAGTGACAGGTTTGTAAAATTTTTATTCCTCACTCCTAACTTGTCAGTTTTTATCAGCGTTATGCGCTTCTAAATTTTGTGCTTTCTTTTTAAGATCCTTGTGTAGACTTCGATGCACTGATTGGGGATCTATGAGGTGTGTAATTTACAGAATACTATCATGAGAGGTAATTTCTATGATCCCTTTATATTTTAGAGAAATTTGTGAAAAATTTCTGAAGCGATGTTTCCGTTTCGTTGCATATCCAGAATTTTCGGCCTAATTAAATTCTGCGAGTGTACCAGTAGTGCCTCGGGATCGTGATGTTATTGAATCACAGAAGACGCATCTCTAATTAATGTCGAGAAGTGTATGCTACCACTAGCGAGCTGTATCGTATGGAATGAGCTGCACATTTGAAAAAAAAAACATACAGAAACACGGAACACAGCATATCCACGGGAAAACAAAACCCTTCTGCATTGACGTGGCTGGTAAACACAGTGGATCAGTGGTGGATCAGAGGAGAAAAAAAAACACGAGAAGATTAATGGAGAGCTTAAAGGTGAAGAAACTGAGTCAAGTTCGGCTCGACGAGAATGCACGAATTAATTAAAAACCTAGCTGGAAAGTGTGTCGAAGGACAGTGACGTCGACTCGATTTACCCACTTTCAAAAATTTAAGCGACTAGAGGCATTCGGATATGCCAATTCAGCGTCCCTGTTCGACATTATCGACGTCATTCATCATGGCCTGTAATTACACGATTTCCATCGGAATGGAAATCACCGCCGACTTTAATGGGGCATTAAGAGCGATAGATCGAAGTGTTCGACAGATTCTTTTCAAATTCTCCATTTGTACCGACAGTGTATTTGTCAGGACTGAAAAACTGCAAGCTCTGATAGATTTAAAGAGGGAGAGAGAGAGAGAGAGAGAGAGAGAAACTAATTGGAAGTGTAACTTTCAAAATCATAGAAGAAGGTATCGTTACACATTAAACAGTGGGAGGACAGAAATAAGAAATATGAAGAATGTAACAAATGAGTGTATTATTAGAGGAGAGTTTATTTAACGTTACCATAGTTAAACATGTAGATTTTTAATTACCGTTGCTAAATTACAGTGTTCGTTACTGTTGAATGAGTAGAATGGAAGAGAAAACAGGAGAATACGTTCTCCAACTAGTTAATTGAAATTAATTTATATAATAAATTCAAGTTATACAAACAGAGGAATGAAGACAATTCGACGTTTAATTTGCTACCAGACGCATGCTTTTTAATTACTTGGCAGAACGTTGCATAGAATCGTCAGAAAGCTATTGATAAAGAAATAATAGTGATGTGTAGTGAAATACATGGTGGGAACTACGAAATCGAAGTACGAGGGGTGGAGATGACTAGGAAACGTGTCGACCCCCTTCACCCTGATTAATCGTCGATTCTAATGCCCCAATTTATGTCGCAATCAAGGTAATTTGACGTTTAATCAAAGCACTTGTGTCGCGCGACTTCAACGTGAAATACAGCGGATTAAATAATGAATTTCGCGTGCGCAATTGCATTCGGCGAATTACAAATTCGCATTAAACGGAAGATGCATATCAATGTACGATTAATTTCGTGGAGCAATAATTGATACCTGATAATTTCGAGAGATATTCTATTTCAAACGAATAGAAAAGTGTATCTATATTAATATTTAAAGTGAATGTTCGTTTGAACGCGTTTTCAGTTTTAGTGTAACAAGAGAATTTAAAGATTGTGCCATGTGTGCCAGAATTAACTGCTAATGACTGACATTATATCCTGTGGAATTAGTCAGACCTCGATGCAAGCGATTATAAAAATGATGAGGAAGTTAATAAGTTTACTCACCCTGTTTGAGGAGCACAGTGGCGTTTCCGAATTGACATGGCAATTGTGTGGTACATGATTTTCCCCTGAAATATAACAAATTAGTTAATGGAAGAATCGTGGCAGAATTTTTATTGCGAATAAATCTGAATGTAATGCATGGAAGAATTCTCAGCAATGAAGAACATATTGTAAAGTACCAGTACCACGATTACCAGAGAATTACCCTTTACATATTAAAAGTCCAGAATTAACAAAGAATTGTATGATAGCTGTAATTATATCACATAAATTGGTAGTAGTAGTTACTTTCATTTTAGATTTTACTGTACTTTTATTACGGTAAAAGTGATTATGGTGGTCTTGTACTTTTTGCTATTGATATGCGTTACGTAAGAATTAACAAGCATTTGCGAGTAAAAAATAATAAGCGGTTTAAGGTATTTAAGCCCTGTATCGTCATAAAACAAATTTACAAGAAGTATGTTCTTAAGAAGTTCCATTAGACACCGGAAGTTGTATGAAAATGTAAGGTGACCCACTTAAAGAGAGTAATCTCCATATCTTTCGAATGAAAGGAGAAAGAAAGTTCTCGTACATATCTTATGAACCTTTTAGTGGCGCATAAAGCTCACATAAAACATTACTATCTAGAAGTATGAACACGAGAACGGTTTATTACGATGCTTTTAACAGGAGCCCAGCATAAAGAATGAAATGAAAATTATTTATACCTGGATATCAATACAGAGATACTCGAAGAAACTAATAGAAGACGAATCGAGCAATAAAGAGAACAGCTAAAAAAACACCACAGCGTGCAATGCACATATGTATTAAATGCCTCAATTCTTTCTTCCCCTCTGAAAAGATAAACAAACCGCGCAATAAACCTCGACCACGGAATTTCAAACTGCCTTGGAAAAAATATCTTAAATCATAAAACTCGAAGTACCAGCGGGTGCAACATTAAAGTTTTAAAGCACGGCCTATAATAAATGGCTCGCGTGTTCGTGGCAAGAGAGCAAGCAGCCACTACCTTTATTTCGCTGCAGTTCTAATATTCCCCTCTGCTAGAACCACCTCAATGAAATTCCCAAGTCGGGACTCGCTGATAAAATGCGGCCCAATTCATTCAGCAATATTCATTACATTTTATTCGCGACAATAAGAAGAAACTCGCGGAGAACGAAAATACCGTCAGAAGTGGAATTAAACGTCCATCAGGCACGTCTGTGGAGAAGCAGGAAAAAAGAGATCCTTTAATAACGCAACATTCGATTCTGTGACACGTGAAAGCGGAACGTTGTCAAACGGTGGTACGATGCTTGTCTGCCGGCGCGGTGGTTTTAACTGTCTTATTCAAGCACGAGGCGACATGGACCAATAAATGAAAGCTGTTTGCACGTCGGCTGAAATAACAAGCGGCCGTGTTTCGTACTACGCGCGAGAAGAAAACCATTATTTGTCGGACAGAGCCGAAACGACCGACGCGACGTTGCGGCATTAAATGTGGGGGAAAATTGCACGCTAAAACGGCCATCTGGCTCTGCCAGTGTGCACGGTATAATTAAGTTGCACCGGTTAATTCGGACAGGAGCAGGGCCTCGGCGAAAGACTCGCTGGCACGTCGCGGTGACGAACGCTCTCGCGATTACTTTGACCGGTTTGACGGCCCCTATTGGGAAGCTGCGTGATGTATCGTCGCGCGATGAAAGGGGTGGCGTTACTACGGTGTTTACACGGGGCATGTATGGCGAGTCAGCTGTTGGACGTTTACAGGGGACGTAAGAATCTACACGTGTTTGTCGAGACGAACGGATCGCTGCTTTAAGAACACCCCACATTGGGGTGAGTATCTCTGAGCAGTGAGGGTCTTTTCACGGCAGACACTTTTGTGGCTCGTGAATGGTATTTGGAATATGTTCACGGCATTTCTATCGTCTTCTGTATTTTTTGTGTCAGTGCTGGCTCGGTCAAGTGAATATATACGACGTAGTATTCGTGAGGGACTGAAGTGGCTTGTGTGAAAAGAACATACAGAACAGGAAGGAACATCGTAATACGACATATGTATGTTATATCTGTGGTTGTAAGGAAAAACGACCCATGTTACAATTTCAAAAAATTTGAGTTTATGCATTAATTCAACTGTAGAATATTGAATATATATGTTTTTATCAGAAAAAATGCATGAAAACGAATTTTATACGTTGAAAAAACAATGCAATTTGACCGAAGTCCAATATTCATTTAATACGCATTTGGCAAAACAACGCAAATCCACAAAATTTGGAGAATACACCGTATCTTTCTTTTGTGATCGCTTTTTATTTCTATTTTTATTTATCTGCATATACTATAACGTATTTTGTGTAAAATAAAATGAGCAAAATTATATTTCATATTTTTATTTTACTAGTAACAGCACACTATGAAATGCCAGTGATACATAAATGTGTAACTTGTATGTTGCAAAAAACAACGCAAAACACAGAAGAAAAGAAAGAAAACAAAAAAGAAAGTAAAAGAAGGAAGAGTAATCATTTCTTTTCTTTTCATGTTAACGCCATTAAGCAGTTCTGCCTAAAGTGTATGTAAATTATTACTATTTTGTTTATTATTATTTACGTTAATTGTACGAATATTGAATATTATGCAAAGTGAAGGAAATATACGTTTATATCGTAAGAAGAAACAAGGAAACATTGCTAATAAGAAGAATTGGTGTTTAGAACTTTCAACGACAATATCTCGAAAGTGAGAACATGTGATATGGCTCGTTTTTCCTTACAACCACAGATATAACGATACCAAATGATTAATACTTTGTTGAAAATTGAAAAAGTTATAAGAAATGTATTCTGTCTTTGATGTTTATGTCCTCTAAAATGTGTGCCACATATATCTTAAGCAGGAAATCCATCTAGAAGCTAAGCTATGCTATGCCATGCTACGTTTTAAAAAAATTAGCTTCAATACATCCTTATGGAACCGTATCTACCAAAAGCTACACTAAAACATAGCATAGCTTAGTTTAGCTTCCAGGCGGATTCTCGGCTTTATTCTTGCTTTGAGTAAAATAATTTTTTAGTGATAAGCTATTCTGTTTTTGAGGTTTTAAGGCTCCAATGGAAGTCCATGACTTAATTACTTGCAACTGTATAGTTTAGTTGACTAAATTTCGAGATCCTGTTTAATTCTGACTATTAACTGGGTGCATTGCTACCTTAATAACGAGGAAAACACTAAATGTAGGTATTAGGTTATAGTGCGTTTCATTCAAAGTACTGTCAGTGAAATCTGCATTAAATTTACTCCGTCCGCAATTTCATGCAAATTGAATTCTCTGGTTCCAGTTGTACATTATTTCCGAAGTTATTTCGTGTGTGACAATAGTATGTTCTATGATATTAAAACAATACAATAATATTTTACCACGTTAGAATAAAGTTTCAATTGTATCATGGGAGGAATACATGACAAATGTATACATGTATAAATCTGTGATAAAGACTCATTGTCAGTTAAGCAATTCACGGACAAGGCTTCATCCATTTAGTTCCCAAGTAAAGTTTAATGAACTTCGATTTTATTTTAATTTCAGTTAAGCTTCAATTAATAATGCCTGGGGTTTAACCTTACTTTGAATATTTCAATATGGAATTCCTGTCGCAAAATTAATGCCAATAAGTAGGCTGCATCACTTTTCCTCGGGCATAAAAAATTCTATTTCGGTCTTGTCTGCGAGCAACTGTTAATTCCACTCATGAAAGATTGATTTGCTTACTTTTCTGTAATCACTAATTGCGAGAGAAAAGCTTTAGTAACTGCTTTCCAGTTGTTAGTCATATAAAAGTAAAGTGATACACCGGTCTATAATGCAAGATATCATATCGTTCTACAAACAAAATGTATACTGCGAAAAGGTGGAATGAATTTACAAAGGTACGCTGTACTTTATGAAGTGTCAGATGTGACTTCATTTCGGATTTGATTTCTTAAATATTATTAACAACGTGATGTCAATTTGAAATAATTTCTACATATTGCGTCAAACATTCGTCACAGTGTGTATTGACGTTGATAATATCAAAACTCAAATAAATAAAATTGCAGGCTACACCTACAAACTACTGTGTAGATACAATATACATTTGGTATAAATAAATGTTTGAGTGCGTTGAATTTATTGTTTCTCTGACCCTGGGAATCGTGAAAAGATGGCAAAGCAATTTCGTTGAAAGCAACAGCTTAACAAACAAAGGAATAAAGCTGACATAGTAAGCAATTAAACCATGGATTGGACGATTTGTTCGATAGAATCTGGCTGGGATTTCATGAGAGGTTGTCACGTGCAGACGACCGTTGGATTACAATGTCGAACATGCGATATGTAACAGAGAAAGTGGGAAATCGAAATTTACGGTGTTGCGCCGTTGGATGAGAGAATCGATCCTTTTATAGAGGCTCTGTCCATTAATGGCTTTCAATTGCAACAATTCAAAGCGACTTAACGCGACTGTACAAAAGAATTGGAAAAAATGAAAAAATGCCCATAATTCTCAATCGTAACGTAACCAGAACTACTGTGTCGCGATCAAGAGTTGACACAAGGAAAGAGAATATTCATTCCACGTGTGTACAGTGAATGAAATACTGTAGTACAGATTCACTGAACAATAAATAAATTTTCAATACGTTTCACTGTTATGTGGTTTCCAATAATCGACACGCTTAATAACTGAAAATTATTTGTGCGATTAATTGGTGCCTAACAACACTATGCTGTTCAATAATGCAATTCCTATTTGGGTTACAGTATCTCTGACACAACAGTGTGATGTATGTTAAAGTTCATTATATCAGGGGTCTTTTCAGTTTAAACTTTTCTTATTAACTTAATGATAAGACTTGAGGATTTTTAATAGAATTTTTTAAAAACGTCTACATTTCCAGAAAGTTTCTCCAAGCCTGAAAAACTTTTACTTGAAACATTTTTCGAAATAAAGCACGTCTGAAAAGATACAGTGAAAAAGGTAGGCAACCAAGGGAAGGAGGTCAACGAATTGTCAGACGCCCCTTGCAACCAATGCATCAAAGACTTTATTTTATCACACTGTAATTTTTCACACTTTCCTTATTTCAAAAATTGCTTTAAATAAAAATGCTTCAGATTAACCAGATCTTTAAAACTGTGCACGAATTTAGTAACAGCACTCTAAATGCTTTACTAAATTCTACTACTAAACGAACTCTTCAATTCTCTCAAAAGTCGTAGCAGCGCTAATATTCATACAGTTCCAGCATTTAGACACAGAATTACATTCCACTGACAATGCACCGTGCGCAATAGGAGCAACGGTGGTTAGTTGAAAATTCTGCTAACCGGCAAGGGTATTTGAGGAAACGCGTGTAACGTGTGCGATCACTGACTGTTCGCGCAGACGAAGATTAACGATCGGTAAAAAGGGAAGACGGCTGGGTGATAATCGATGATGCTTAATTGGTTTCGGCGTGTTGTAGCCGTCGAGAACGAACATTGTAATTGCAGGTGTCTGCGGTTCTTACGGTTTACCACCATTACAGGTGGTCGAAATTTGGGGCGCATGTAACGACGGGATCAAGACCGTATCTCCCTTTGCAGGCTGCCATTTGCAGGAAGAAGGGTTGCTTTGCGCTTATATTTACTTGAGTCGCTAGAAATTCCAGGTCACGCGTGTGCGATGCAGCAGCTTTGACTGGCGAATCGTAAGCAGATAATCTGTTGCTCTGAAATCCAGCAAGTCCAAACGACTATGTTGACGGTTAATGAAAATAAATTTCTGACGACTACTGGTTATAATCTCAAAGGCAACAGATGCCAGGGACTCCTGTTTCCTGGATTAGCAAGACGTGCGCAACAGGGGCACGGTAGATTTCCATATTTTTATAACATGTATAGTCTAGGGAGAAAGTGTGTAAGTGTACTTCACTCATTATCTTGAATGATGGGCACAGAATCAACTTGTGTTTCTTATAGATGAAGGGTAATGTTTAGAAGGATGAACGGAAATGGATGTTAGGAATTCCAAGATGCAATTGTGGATAAAGTAACAATTTAGGTAATTACTTAATTGATTTCAAGGATTTTATTTGGAACGCGAAACCTTGAACATTTTCAATTTGAAGCTTCACAAACCACAGATCCTACTACGATATCTTTCTCTTGTAGCCATTCTTCTAATTAAACTTTCACTTTAATCAACCCAACCGTATTTCACAATTTAATGTCCACAAGAGATGCTCGAATATTAGCATCGTGATCGCTTCACGAAGTAACTCCACTTTCATCATACAATTATAAAGTTTACCCAGCGCAGAATTTGGAAAATTTGAAGCTACCAGTGTGTAAAGTACCTACTGCGAAACGTCCTACTAGATTTAAAAGTTATTTGAACACTGCTACGTTCACAGTCACTTCACAGTTATATTAATGCCGAAGGTCCTGAAATATCAAAATAAATAGTTCTTCGAGTTTGTGTGCTCATATGCGTCCCTTAGCCTGCCCTTGTGCATACGCCAGCAAGAACTTTGATTCATCGCGATGAACAGAGATGATTGCTCATTAACGTTTCCATCTTTTGGCAGGTACACGATAAAGCGCGCCACGGTTCCCGCAGATTTGCTTTCGAGATTATATAGACGTAGCTTCGAATTTTCCACGAGAATTCACCTCATAGGTTAGAAAGGATCGTCCCGGGAATTAGCTGCGAGCGTATATCTCCCTAAAAGCTCTCCAGCGCCGTAGGACAGCATTGTCGAGCACCTACAAGGAGAAAATGCATTTCTCCATTCCCTCGCCATATTGTATTTTCCTTTTGCATTGTTCCGTGTCGTGCTCCACCTCTACTCCTCTTCTATCCGCCTCTCGCTAGCAACGGCATAAGTAATGATCAGTATTCGTCCTTCGCTTTATTTTAAGACGCGTCGATCACAAGCTCTGCTGTAATTTCATTCTATCCGTTGAATGGCGTGGATTCTTGAGTAATGAATATGTAAGGTATAAATACTTACATTTCCTTCAACGATGTAATACGAGGAGGAAGAAATTTCCTAGGATACGTGGCTCGCTGTTGGCAGAGGCTGTAATGTAATTATAATTCTGAAACTTTATCGGGTACACATAACCGTGAAGCTTGATCCTTGTTAGAGCTTTTATTAGGAATCCACTGGCTTCGTTATTCCAGAAGGTCTAGAAATTTCAAACCTCCTCCATTGCTATTTTTCTAAGTATTCCATTTCAACATTGTTGATTTTGTAGAGTGATGAAGGATCGAGGATAATATTTTATGTTCGTATTTAATAAGATAGAGAGGAACCACTCAGAAATTTGAAATACAAAGTGTGCACATGTGAAGTAATAAATCCCCTGTAAAGTAGCACAAAGAAAGCTTTGAAAAGTATACGTTTCACACCTAACAATCGAACGCATTTATTTTTCTAAGGCCATATTCAGAGTGTCAATGGCACCAAGAAAGAAATTCAAACTTTCAGGTCCTCTAAGTTGTCTATTATTCTCGAGGAGGGTGCTTGGTAAATTTTTCAGCGTCGTTTTTGGTAATGGACAAGAGGTTTGCCGGGTATAAAGGCGCGAGGCACTTCCTAACTGTAACGGACAGAGTATTCTCAAAGTGATCTCCTGGATCAATTTGTTCCATACAGTTACGTCGGTATTTCTCGCCAAGAAATTCAATCTGTTTCTGCCCGCTCCATAATTCCACAATTTCTGAAACATCCCGTGTATCTCGTAGACACTATGTACACGATCAGTGCGTCGCGTCCTAGAAAATTACCAAGACAAATGGTTGCGGGGAAATTGGGTTTTTCAGCGAAAGCTTTCAGACGCGTTTCCTCGGCATGCACTTAGACGTGTCAGAGGAATACGAGTTCCCTTTTACACCCCTGTACGTTCAGTTTTCGTCGTGCATCTGTGCCAGATAGAGAAGGAGTTCGTATCCATCAGGCAACCAACTTTTCAACGTCTTCAAATAGCGATTCATCTTGTAATCACGACATATTCTTCTTACTTAAACGAATACATGTCTCGGGGTATATAGGAGCACTTGAGCACTGGTAGTACAGTTGCGACTCCGATGCTTTGGGAATCAATGTGGATGTTCTTTAGGAAAATAAAAATCTGTGTCGAAGAACAGCTAAAATTCTAGGTACCTAAAGGAATTAATTTGTCACTGAAATGTGATAATAATACAATGTGGTATTTTTCTCAATGATTTTAAGATACATTTCGTTTCCTTTCCGTTGTTCGGCCGAGATTAAGGAAATACCTTCAAAATCTTTCATTAAAAAGTTTGAACTGTTTTGTAGCTTCTAGAATTGCAGCTATGTATTAACCACATGGGCATTTTACGTCAAATAAACGGAACAGGAGAAAAATAGAATATTATAATTAGAATCTTAGATACTGTAGAATATTACAATTAAATTTTAACTCACTAAACTGTAGAAATAAAGAAACATTTAAAAGTATTTCACATTGAAAGGTGAAACATGAAGGGAATTTTAAAAATATTCCCAATCAATTACTTAAGACAGCACGGAATATTCAAATTTATGTGCACCTTTAGTCGCCACCGACAGAATACAAATTTCCATTCTGTCGCTCTGGAAATCGTACGTAATGGAAAATGGAGAAATTCTTACGTAACTTTAACGACACAACCATAGACCTGTATTCAGTATTCAATGCTCGTAAACAATAAGGTCCGTAGAATATTCATGAACCAGTAAGCACAGGATAAAACGACTCGTCTACGTGCCCAAGGAAATTTTACGTAATTTTCTTCGCTGATACTATAACGCAACCTTTGCTCTAAATGTAATTGCGACTGTGAAACGTGACGCATACAAAGGGATAGGGATCGTAAAGGATTAAACGGAGTGTGATAAAGGACTTACAATTATTTAAACGCGAAACGGGACAGTTTGGTCGAATACCATCTGCCTGAAAAAGTTAATTGCTGTTTACGATCGTTGCACGTTATTATATCATGGCTGCAGAACCAGCGTTCGTTTAAATTTCGTAGAGCTGCGAGCAAAAAGTCAGTGCAATTCGCTGTTTGCGAAAAAAGTCGAGTTTCCTTGTATTTACGGAACTGGCTGTATATGAATTAACGTTCTCGTTTATGATCGATGGTAACGCGAACATTTCCATACTAACAGGGCGAAACAGATGTCGTGGTATTTTCCGAAATTCAAATTTTCTATTGCTTTTATTTTTTTATGATGTTATTATAATTTTCTTATATTTTTGTGATTTATTTGATAATTCTCTTTTTTGTCCTCGACTTTTTCTGTACTTTTTTTAAGTTTTTTATGGGGATTCAAATTTTCTGTTGCTTTTATTATTTTACGAAATACAAATAGCAAGAAAAAATCAATTTTAGCCTTGTGGTTTTCGATATGATAAAAATTCATCGTCATAAAACTTCAAAAAGCTCCTCATTACTTCTCTATTGATCAAGCACAATATTGACGCACAGATTAAATGATATGTTAATAACCCACTCTAAATGACGCAAGTATCATTACACATAACAATCAATTATCACGAATTAATTACAAACACAGTGTGCAGTACAATTCAATTCACTTCCACCCTAATTTACATTTAACTGCGGATAATCCTTAATATAATAATTTACCGACAGTAATCTGTATGCAAGGAAACATGATTCATATTTTATGTACATGCACACAATTCCTATCGTCTACTTTTATCGAACCAGCCCTGTAAGTGTCACGCGAATATATCTGAAATACCAGTAGTGAATCGCAGAATTGCCTGGTGTAAAAGTGGCTTAACACTTTTCTACGTCCTTCCAATTCCGTCCAGACGTTGTCACATTGAACTGTTCGTTTCCTCTGCGTTCAACATCGCCATTTAGCACAGCGCCGCGCGTTACTTGGAGGATACGCTCCCCTTGAAATATTTTCAAGGCAAGGTCCGCATTATTTTCGCGATAAATTGGCCCTGCTGGGGTCGACTATAATCATACATTTCGCCCGAGACTCTCAGGTGCGAGACGCGCGAGCTTATCGCATCCGAGGATCTTGAAGGAGGAAATGCGACTCTCTCCATTTAGCCTCCGCTCCCCACCGCCCCCTGCAGCCCCCGCCTCTTTCTTCCTGCCCCTTCAAAGAGGGTGACGTGGCCTCAAAAGGCTCCCACCGTATACTTAAACTGGGATCCAATTAGAGGAGACACGGAGTTTGGCGTGTTGTGTCACGAAACACTGTGTTCTAGCTCCTTTTCGAGGGAAACCAATTAATTCGACATCTATGTTGTACGCAGACTGTCACCTGCTAGCGACCACAAGTGAAGAAGACTTCGACAGGGATGGCTTGAACGGAAGCAGTCTTGTGAGAAATAGTCATCGTTTGAAATATGGTATTTCGATTCCTAATTGTCGAAATAGGGTGCAGTTCAGGGAGGTTAACCGTGCTGTGCTTTGTTGTTCGTGTAACAACCACATTGGTAGATATTTATGTTGGAAATATTTTGTCCAATCAATCACTGTCTTGATCTTTTTCAATGAATAACACTCTTCTAGTCTATTAACTTGTATTTAGTATAATAATATTAGGACGGTTAGAGATTTCCGACGTTTACACTATAGGCTGATTACAATAACAAGGTGCTCTTTAATAAAAAAAAATTCTAGCTGTGCAGTGGTCTGTGTGTCGAGCCACGCGCGATGTACACTTATATCAAAATCCAATTAAAATAGATAATAGTTTGAGCTACGTAGAGCGATGCTTACTTGTAGAAGCGAACCGAAGAAGGTGACTTTTTCACGAATACTGAAAATAGTTTCAAGTCGAAAGTTTCTTGAATGATGTAGAAAGGGCTTCCATAAAGTATCCATCTCTGTGAAATGAACTTCTTTAAAATTTATTATCTGGATATTTGGAATTTATCCCCGACTGGAAAAACTCTGAATAAAAAGAACGCGAGCAGTCTTATGAGTTTCAGTAATTCAGGATGAAAGGAGATCTAGCTGGGATTATAATATTCCTTCTGAGTTCGTGATGTACCTGCATCGATATTTTAAGGCCTCCTAATCAGAGGACAGGATTTCGTAGTTTTTCTAATATTCCCTGAATCATTGAAATCTATACTCTCTTAACAAAATGACTTTTCTCATACACTGTACAGGATATAAAATTGAGGAACAGGTAGCACAAATTACTTTCAACTATCATTAAACTCAATTGTCAAATTTCTTTCAATACGTCAATCGAGTCCCCTCCAAATCGATCATTTTTTATGTCCCTCAAATATAGACAAACTACACACATGCTTACTTGTTCAAGCACACAATGGACTAACTAAACAGCCAGACATCTCCCGTCTCAACTTCCTACCATTACTGCTTCAGCTCGAAGAGCCTAAAGAGAAGGTACCCCTAATAAACGTGGATCATGCGAGAGATCGACGCGATAAATTCTGTAAGCTTGCGTTTGCATTAACGAAGCCTGCACGTGGATGCAAGCTCCGGCCCCCCCACCTGTTACCGAAACAAAGTAAACTCGTGTCTTTCAGGCACGTATTTCAGTTTAGAGGTCAATAACGTGATGCACTCGATGCACACCGATCGTTAAGCGCATCTGCTCCGTGCCTGTAATGACACCATTCCACGTCAGACACGTATGTACGTATCTATTCTGTTTAAATGATCGAAGCGAGCTGCGCTATCACTTTGATCACTTATCTACACTCGCGTGCCTGTCCCATTGATTAGGTTCTTATGAGCCCTCATACACCGATCCCTTGCGCGTGCCCCTCGAACAAAGTGTACCGTGAGTGTCGCTTCCTAAACACGTTTGTCCACCAATCGATTTTCCTTTTTTTCTTTCTTTTGAAAAGCCACTCGGAAGGGACGCTTGAGCTATTGAATGGATGTAAATCACTGTCTGTAAGTACTCTTGCGTGTGAATTTCTAATTGTTCGAATCGAATCGTGTTTGACACGTGGAAAAAAGTGGATTGAGGATATAATATTTGCACTGAGGCTTGCGTTTTTGTGATTTGATTTTTAGTAAAGTTTGAACTTGGAAATAGAGGGAGTCTTATTTGGTTTGTTATTTCAGAAGCTAATAAGTAGTACAAGGGGTAATATATCATGTGATATTGAAAGCTCCGTTAATAATTTCTGAAGTTAGAAGGTAATTATGCGAAATTAAACATCTATATCTTTTTCGTCGAAACTTTCTTGGCTTGGAGGAAGTTCGCTACTTGCATTTGAAGAGAGAAGGCTATGTCGATAATGAAAAGTATACAGTAACTTATATTGCAAGGTAATGATATTCATAATTTTATCCTAAAGTGAATTATTTTAATTAAAAATGTGGAGAGAACGTATTTATGAAATTATCAAAGAAATTATTCGTCGTTTTATTTTGAATATTTATTTACTTAAATTATAGGAAACTGGCCCTCGCATCCCTATGTTAATAATTTTGTAAATGATGTAGCAAACATAAAATTATCGATAACTAGGAAAAAAGAATCTTAACCGTTTACATGGCATAAAACCATGCCACTCATCAGTAACATGCGATATTTTTTATTAGCGCATATTTGAAATAAACAAATTTTAATAAATCTTATGAATAATAATATAATATTGACTAACCCGTTCAAAATCATTATTACTCAATTTCTACTGTTTTCAAACTATCTTTACGAAATAGTAGAAACAAAAATTGAATTACTTCATAATTCAATATCAGATTTTATGTGTCGATGTAGAAATTCGTGGTTACACATGTTTGTGCATCACAACATGTTTTCGAGCTTTCTACTGAACCAGTAATTCAATATTTTGCCTGACAGCGTCACGACCAAAATTAAATAAACGCGTTACATTTACAAATACAAAACGCCCAGTTTCCATTGCATTTACGTTGCGCCGTAATATCACTGATACAACTCCAGTAACAGTAGATTAACAGAAGTCTAGTTATTATTTGACTTTACGCATGAACAATGACAATTTGGTTTAACGAGCCTTTTTACGTGAAACCCTTTCTCACGTTATGGGATAAATCCGCCCTGAAATGTTAACTACGAGGCTTAATTAACAAAAAAAAAAAATAATAACACGGATAATTTTACCCGTATACGTGGAATATTCTGTTATGTAGTAAGGCGAACCTAATTTAAAAAAGTTAAATTTCTATTGTTATACTGAATGGTTACTGTATTCTCTCTACTTCTCCTTAATGCAACAGAAACAACTCGTTCGTGTACTGTGAAATATGTTCAAGGGATGTCGTTGACAGAGTAAATTGCGTTAACTTGTACCATATTTCAAATATAATTACTGGATGAATTTAAATTACGACTGAACTTACATAACTTGCAACTGTGCATAACTTCAATGGAAACTGGCTCCAGTGGTTACTTGTAGAAATGAAAAGCAAAACAATACATATATTCTAAACCTTGTGTCATATTATATCCACGTTATCCTCATATTTCTTGCACTGTCAGTCGAAACTGTTGGACCATTGGAAATTTAATTTCCAATTAAGGGGTCTCTCCTGTTAAATTTTTTCAAAAAATTGATTTTTTTATAATATATTTGCGTAGTATAACATCCCGGTAGTGAACTGGTGAATGTTTCGCAACAAAATTCGTAACGGTATATTCTACAGTCACATAACCAATTCAAACCCCGAACGCAGTTATGAGCCGAGAACACGATATTTCGAAACGGTAATCACGATTTCAGAAGACCTAATGAACCGATTAAAAAAATCCTTGAAGCATTTGATTCGTAATTGGACTCGCTATCGCAGCATCCTATAAGATAATTTTTTGAAATACTGTTTTTTATCTGTACATTTATGCGTAAAGTTTTGGCCTTTTTTTGCTACAACAACGGATACTGCGATAGCCATTGGTATAAATTTTAAGAAATTTTTTGGATGTTGGATTTTACACGATCCTGCGAGTAAATTTCATGGTTATCGTTTAGACATCCCTTTTTAGCAACGCTGCACTAAGCGCCACCTAGAAAATGCATCAAGACCTAAAACATGCAACGAATTTTTTGTACCCTAACGAATGTATCAATAAATGCCAACAACATTTTTTAGGATATGTTATAATCTCTTCTTGCAAAAAAATCATAAATATCGCCTATTTTTCGAGCGTTTTAACCGGAGGGTTCCCTTCAGTCCATCTTCAAACACGCACAATAAAATACATATTTACATGTATCATTCTCAGATACCTATGAGTTGATTCATATTTTTCGCAGTAGAAGCATTCAATACAAGCTTTTTAAAGTTCGCTAACATGCAGTAGCATCGAGGATAACTTCAAAAATATGAGCCGCTCTACGACTTTCCGTTTCGGTTGCATCGATCCTGATGCATGGATCGAGCTATAACGGGGAACAGAGGCATCGATCATGCCTGACACTGAAATCCCTTTAAGATATACATTGGGGCTTTACATATTCCTTCGCCGTGTTTCGCTGAACTCGTTGCAATGCCCCGTTGATATATTGGCCCTTTTCAACGTTATTTGAGATTTGCATAGCAGAAACGTTGCCAGAGGAGAAAACGAGTAATCGTTTGACCAACTTCTCCAACTGAATGTCCATTCCTTCAAGTTTGTACGTCTCGATGGAGATTGAAGCTGAGCTAGTTTTGTTCGCGAAATCAATTAATTAGCAAGAATGAAATTTGTGTTTAATATATACTGCTCAATACTAATTTTGCCGAATATATGACTATGTATACATTAATTGGAAAATAAATGTCCTGTACTAGTGTACAATTATCACTGAAAGGTAAAAAGATTCAACAATTTGAAAATGGAAACTTAAAAATGACGCAGCGAACCCCATGTGACCAATTTGTGATTATAAGGTGTGCCTACGGAGGGTTAACTACGAGGATGTTTTATTAAATATCGTATTATTAAAGGAATGTTCATCCCATTATTTAAAACTTCGCGAGTTTAGATAAGACTTCCATAAGCGTTGGAGCTTGCAAAAGGGTTGTAGGTACACGAAAGTGAAGGCAATAGACAGAATTGAGGATGCTTTAAAAATTCATCGTGTCCGATAGATTCGTGAATCGCGGCAAAAATAATTGTTACACAGTTATGTAAACTAGGTTGAAGAAAAAAGAATAGTTTGGTTCGAACGGAAACTATTCGTATACCAATGTTACCTCTGTGGTTGGAGATACATGTTTATAAAAATAAATTACTTTATTTTTACGGAACATTATGTGGTGCACGTCAGAATAAAAAATTTACTCGTATTGGGGTAAAATGTACTAAAATACTATTTGTTGTACAAAGTTGTTGAGTTTCTATAATTTTATGATATTCTTTTTGTATTTTTCTTCGCGTATCAGCATGTGATACTTTATAATGTCTGAATATGAATCAATTTATGCCTTAACTCCCATAAATCTGTAAGGCGTACGTAAATCTCCCATCAGAACTCTGTTCACTGTGATTATCTTCAGCTTACGCTGTTACGTCAACTTTTCTAACGCGTTTTATGCTCTGAGTTTTACGAAGTTTGAGAACTAATAATGCTGTTACGAAGATTATATTCGACTCGCCTTCCATACGCTGTTGGAAAATTTATGATGGGCGTAAATACAAAATTGATTAGAAAGTCAATGTAGCTCTGTAGATTAGAAACCACTATCACTTACTTTATTTATATCCAAAAAATATCAACACATTGTATAAATATGTTGTGTAAATTTTGAAGTTGCGAAAAATAAGTTGTATTTAAATATAAGTTGTAATTAAAATTTGTGTTTCCAAAAAATGATGAAGCTGATGAATTCAAGTTATAACAAACATCATAAGAATTTGAAAATCACGAATATATTAGACCTATATCATTATAAATATCTGAATATAATATTCGAATTCCTAAAGTTTTCAATTGTAAGTATTCGATATTTGAATATTCAAATAAATGGATATAGGTACCAACATTGCAACAATCGTCCCAGTCCTACTGCTGGATCAATAATACTTTCACGTATCAACATCATTCATAGAAATTATGCATGCACATTCTTCAGCACATTTTATTCAATGTTGTTATACAAAGCCAAACAACGTTGCAAGATGTATGTATGAAATGCAAAGATACTGAATTTAAATTCAACGGAAAATCCTGACAGTTCATTAAAAAATATCATTACTTCGCTTTACTACGAAGTCTGCAGGGAACGCGTATCAGGTTTGTAGAAAAATATAAGAAGAATGAAAAACTGATTCTTGAAGTGCTGATAATAATTCCTCACAAATTTCCAATACATCCAACCTATCTTTTTGAAGATAGAATAATTTTCCCAATCCTCGTATTGAGATACGGGAAATGAGAGTATATTAATCCCTACTGTACAATATCATTAGCAACAGAATTGAATATTTCTAGTAGAGATCTAATTACACTTGAACCGATCTTTCTATTCCAACTCAGTAGACCCTCATAGGTACACACGAGCCCTCGCGGCAACGAAAGAATTCCTGGACCACCAACTTGCACCATTAATTAATGCAAATCCCTTCATTAATTCCCGAGAAAACTGTCGTCGAACGTAACAGAGGAAACCGCCTAATAGCCACGAAAACACACTGGCGCCACGCAATCACGAATGAGAAAGAGTCCACGTAACTTGCGTTTGCATTTTTACGGGCTCTATCTAATCGAGCCGCCGTAAACAAATAGCCAGTTCCAACCTGATGCAATTACCAGAGGTGGAGGAAGGGGGGGGGGAGGAAAATTCATTAGCAATGATTTTCTTGCAGCGGACGTACCGCGTTTTTCGAACGGAATCCTACCCCCCCCCCCCTCGCCGCCTCGGAACGTTCCCCCCGGCGGGTAAATCGCGCGACATGGCTCCGGGCTCGGCTGAATTCGCCATTATCGTAGATATCGCTTAACCAACGTTTCCCCGACGGCGAGGAAAAACAGGGCCAGCGAGGGCGAAGACTCGAGGAAAAAGGAACTTCGCCGTGGAACCGATATTCGTTGCACGCCCACGCACGCCGCCGCCGTGGACGTGCAATTCCGCGTAGACCGTTTTATCGATAAATAGAAGAGGAGCTGCTGGCAAATTAGCGTGGCTGGCTCAATTTGTCGGGAGCCACTTTAACGTCGTCATACTTTATTCACATGTTGTCCGAGGTAAAAGGTTAATAAGAACGTTATCACTGATCCATGGACTTCGATGTCGTATCAGCATAATGGATAGTGGCTGAGATCGTTCGACGATAGCATGACGAACTCACGCGGGAAAGCTTTCGCGAATTCTGCTTAATGTTTCATTCCATTCCCCGCGCTGATGTACCGTGGTCAAGGTTGTGGTGTGTGGTGAAAATGGTACGTTGGGCATGCACATTCATCAGTGTTTGTTGTTGGGGAATTTAGTTTAATTCGGAAGTCGATGCTTCTATTATAGGTGTGAAAATTCTCAGTGCTTTGAAAGTAAATTTGGAAGAAAGGAGTGAATAGTTAAAGGTATTTTATGGTGATTGCGATGTAAAATTTAAGATGTGCTAGTTGAAAATTGAAATTTTAAATTACTTATTTAGCAACTGGAAACAATAGTAGAGGACTGTGTGTTCGTACAAGGCACGCTCTCCATCTCCAATAGAGTATAATATTTAGTGGAAATGAATTTTTTAATACAAATGATAATTGTTATCAGAAAGCTACGCTATGAAATATTTTTCTACGAGCTTCGAGTGAGAAAAATATTCTTTGGTCGTTTGAAATTCGATATTAAGTTATGTCACTTGTATATATAAAATTCTACATAAATTGAAGTAATAGAGAATTTACGAATATAAACCACGAAGTGAAAATGCTAATTAAAATATCCATATACTGCGATACAAAGAGAAAATGTAACAAAGTTATTAAAAAATCTTAATGCCAACAGAATTAACCACAGCGAAGCAGTAAATACACTTGGATATTTTAATTGCCTCAAAAAAGGCTTTCCAACGTCCTACTTTTAGGATTGATAAAACCTTTATGAAAGAAATTTCCCAGAAAATTGCGAAATTTTCGTCCTGGGAACGCCTCCCCGTTAAGGATTAGCGTCCCAACGGAGCGTGCTCGAACGTCGCGATACTTTAGCCCTCCGATACTCGAAATCCCTATGTCGTCGAACCATCCTATAAGGACGTTATCATTGATGTACGAACCTCGAGACTGCGCTATGATCATGAATATATCGAGAAATGAGCCCAAGGTATTTTATTCGTGGTTCTACATCCACGCTAGTGCAGCTCAGCTGTCGCGAAAAAAGTTGGGAGATCGATACTATAATATTTAACTGTGCAGCTCCACCTACATCGTTAATCCTTGCTTTTCAAAAAGGTACGCGTGTTGATATCATTATTCATTTACTCTACATCTATTCTTTAAAGTTTTAGAAAAACAACTAACATGATACTTTTTCGTTATTTTGTGTTATTAAGATCTAAATATATTGATAAAATTATATAAGTCCGTTTGCATCAAAGGATTTTAGTAATATTAGTTCACGTCACAGATAGTAGATAAAATTAAATATTCAAAATATTACTACATAATTAAAAGAAACACTTACAGTTCCCATTAAAACAAATTTCCACTAACAAGGATACCCAGAATTCAAGTGAAGAAGTTCCAAGATTTAATTAAAACTACGAATAACAGTCCAAAACAATCAGTAATTATTGTTGAAGGTATAAAATAAAGTTTACCAGAAACCTTATATTTGGAACAATAAGCACCATACTCATTAAATATTCATTTATAATTCTATCCTAAATACTATAAGGACGTTAATACCAATTGTTGCAATATTCATCCGATCCTCATCTTCTCTGAGCCAGCAATACGTCCTTAATAAGTCAGAAAATAATTCTTATGTTCACTGAATCTATAGGTTTCATTCATCATAATTTCAACGAAATTCAGATGCTAAGTCGCCATTAACAGCGTTCCGTGGCAAGGGGAAAGGGCGTCAAGGGGTGGTGATTATTTTAATGCGTGGTTCACCGTGGCAGAAAAATACTTGATTTTCGGCTGGCAGACGGTCGACGCGCAAATATTGGCACGCCAGAGAGTCTTATCGAGACACAAATAGTGCCCAACGAACCTTCCCCCTTAATTATCGAAGCTCTATTAATTAACGGTAAGCGAATATTGCCGCGCGACTGAAACGAGAACTCCTCCGCGATATTAATGATTCTTAGCCCATCGCGTTTCCATATTTATGAACATTATTACTATCGATTTCTCATGAATCAGCCGGCCACGTCTCTAGATAACCCAAGCCCACGCGATAATTTTTATGGACTTGAGGTGGCAGTAAATTCGGTTGGGTGATATTAATTTTAATGGAGAAATACGGTGTGCAAAATGCTCCGCTAAAAGGTACGGATGTTTATGGTTGGTTAGCCGAGCCTGGACTCGTGCACGCCTCTGATACATTTTTTAACAATTTTATTTTTCCAGCATTATACTTCCGTTGGAATTTAACTACCCATTCTACTTTTTCACGCTGATACCGAGACTTTTCGGTTTAGGTTAATTCGTTTGGGCAATTGATAGGATTTTGCGAACAGGAATTTGGATTTCAATTTTTGCTGCATGCTTTTCATATATTTCTATGGTAGATTAAAGTTGAAACTATACGGAATAAAATATCGACGATTAATTTATCGAACCTTACTTTGCGCCCATGATAATATTATTAAATCTCGCAGCTTAAAACTGTCAATCGAATAGTGCATGACGTATGGGAAAGCTGTACATATAGAATACAACGGGTTTCCTGTTGTCATTATGTTCATATATCTATGCCACCTTATTAGGAAATTGCATATCCAATTTCGTATTAGAGTATTGTTTACGGTTTCGCATTTTCAATAGGATGTGCCAAATATTCGATGAAAAGGTCAATATCACTCTTCCATTACTAAAATCTATTTTGCCAGAACGAGTAAATTGACTATAATTGCTGTATAATGGACTATAATAAAGTTATTTGAATAAATTCAACTTTAAGAATTTAGCTCGTACCCACAAATTTCATATCTCTCTGAACATCACTTATGAGAGGTTCTGGCATAGTACATGCAATACAACTTGTGATTAATTACATCCTGCTACTGTAATCTAATCAAAGCATTAGCTGGATATTGACCAAAATGTATCGGCTTCATCAGATTGCGATAACACGTGAATTTAGTAAATTTGCCACGTGTGTCATATTTTATAACCTCGTGTCATTATAAACAGGCGTAGATACAGAGTGTTTCATCAACCCCTGTCATACACTTTTTTTCTGCGGATTAATGGATGATTTGGATATCAATTTATTAAAATATGTCATTATCTTAATGCCGTAGTGTGCACGTAAATTAAAACTACACCATTGCACAAGTTGGGCCTCACATTCCCATATCTCCAAATCCAGAAATGCATACATATTTGAGAAGATTATTTTTAGACTGCGCGTAATCTATTGCACTCAGTCCTTATTAACGAAAATATTTAATAACATAATGAAATACTGAACAAATATCTCTTTAACGCTAGATACGAGTCATCGTCATCTGAATCTTTATCAATATCACGAGAACTATTCATTTGAGCCTGTTAGACCCCACGTGTGCACTGTAGGGTTAAAATTGTCACCATTTAAAATTTTCTGCTCCTTCCCATTGAAAATCCCTTATAGAAATTAAAATTTTATTTTTTATAAGATCCCGGTCTGACAATGTTTAGAAAGACCATCACAATTTCAACAAATGCATTTGAAACGCCGTTTTTCTTTCAATCTGCGTTTGACGTTAATCACACATCGTAATGGAATTATCGTAAATGCAATATCCGGATATACTTTGCATAAATTCGAATCGATTCGATCGTGCGTATCGCACGTTTTGGTGAATTTACGCGAGACAACACATGACCAATAATATTTCACCGGCATGTTTCATCTTAACGTGTTTTCTACTTTATCTGTCGGAATATCTGCTTATAAATAGCTATAGGGCGACATGAAATATCTTGCGTATGCGTTCCGCTTGAACGTAACTCGCCTGCATCCTGATTAAGCGAATTTATAGGAATATCAATAGCCTCATTACAATATTCCGATATCACGATTTCAACGGGGCACCTTTTCATACTTTCGTGCTTTCATTTCTCATTGATCCTCGCGGTATTCGAATTTTTCGTAACTTTTCAGCCGCGATTCGATAATTTTATAATGAACATATGTTTCGCATTTCAGGTATCATGTTCCAATCCAACGAAGCAGCGCAATGAATTCCATTAATTAGTTTCCATTTAATCACTCCGTATTTTACCATTTTCGTAGAACGCAGCTGCATCAGAGTATTCATTGTTCGTTAATGACTGTTTCGGGCTACTTTAATACGTACTCGTGGCGTATAAGCCTTTCAATTGTTGGTCGACGATACAGAAAGCAACTGTCGATGCGAATGCTTTGTATTCTGTACTGCCTTCAGGTATATATTATTTACAATTCTGGAATTCTGTATTTTATTCAGAAAGAAGTTATGGAAGAACGACGTAACTACTATGTAGGTACAATACAATAAACAGAAAGCAATTGTGTTACTATTCATGATTGCTGCAAATCATTCTAGCTTTGGTATGCAGTGATGCGTCGACTACTCGATAAAGGACCATCCTTTGCCAAAGGAAATTGAATCGACGTTCACGTGTCTATATGTTTACTGAAACCTCTAATCTCTAACTAATCTGTACAATCACTCTGCCAAAATTCACTTAGAACTAATGCTGACAAATGACCACACACCGTTACCAAAGTACCTAGCAAGTATCACACGATATGTGTAATATTAATGCCAGTTTATTCCAGTCTACTGAATAAAACAAACTATATTTCTCGTTCGTCAGAAAGCATTCAATCCCTCCTTAAGAGGGACATACACCTAGAGAGATCTAAAAACTGACAATGTTTTAGAATTTTTTTTATGAAAGCATTGACAATATTGCACCCGTATTTTTTTATTAACTATATCACATCTTTCGCTATAATACTTCATTTTTGCAAAAAAGCAGATTAGTTTCTTGAAATGTATTAACAATTAATTTTTAAAGAAATGGCAGCATTTTAAATGAAACACACAATTTATGAACATATGAATTAAATAAAAAATCCGCGCGTCAAAAACAACATTTGTTAATATATTTTAAGAAACTACTTTGCTTTTTGCTTTCAGGTAAAATCTGTTTAATTGGGAGTGGGTAACGCAAATCACTGTAGCAGTTGGAACTAACCCCTATAACTATTATACGACTAATATTTTTACGTACAAAAATGAAGTATCTATTATAGACAAAGATGGGACATAATTAAAAACAAATTACGGGTGCAATAATGTTAATACATTCTTAAAAAAAATTTGAAAGAACGCCAGTTTTTAGGCCTCTTTAGGTGCACATTTCCTCTGAAGGTGTTACATCCATCTAGAGGTCCGAAAAATGTATAGAGGTTCAGGAATTTTTAATGGAAAAATATAAATATAAATCATACACAATGTGTTTCTACTAAAAGATACATCTTATAACTATATTATCCTAAATTTTCATGATATATTATTATTAACTAAAAGAAATATCGACTTGGATATGAGTCGTGTTTTTTTTTTGTTAAGCATTAGCTGGTGGACACTCCCCAAGCCAGCAGAAATAACTTTCAAAAGTACCTGACATTCTCATATTATTAAATTTTTCTTTCAATTTTGCAATAATAGAAATACTTGCAAAGCCTTTTGGAAAAAAAAAGAAATTTTTTTCCACGGAAATTCGATATTTCAACTTCAAACAATCGCCATTTTTTTACCAAAATACAATATTAAAATTCAAAGAACGTTAGATACTTCTGAAAATCATTTATTTTTAAAATCTGGTTGAACTTTTGCTTTCTGATGCATCGTTCGGCCTAGAGAATGTCCATCATCTAATGCTTAACAAAAAAAAACACGAGTCATATCCAAGCCGATATCTCCTTTAGTTAATAAAAATATCTCATGAGAATTTAGAATAATATTGTCAAAAGATGTATCTTTTAGTAGAAAAACATTGTCTATGATTTTCACTTATACTTTTCCCCGCAAAAATTCCTGAACTTGTATGCTTGTTCTGGACCTCTAGGTGGATGTAAAGCTCTTAAACCGTTATCCTAACTCCTGCGTAGTGATTTTTCAAGCTACCAAACAGGATCGCTTCTCTTAACACGAAAACGGTGATCAACAGAACAATGTATTATTCGAGATAAGAATATCATTCGCGATCTCGTGTTTGCAGAGCAACATGGCGGGCCTTCGCGAGCATATTTCGCGTTTAGCTTGCTCCCGGCAGAAAAGCGCATGCATCACGATTAAGTCAATGGCTGGGGACATCAATACCCTTCGCCACAATATTTCAATGGGACGGCTCGAACAGCCGACATCCCTCACGTTCCTACGCCACTATGGGGCGCGTAATACGCCTTGTCGCGGCAACTTCCCCCGTTGAACACCGCGGCCAGATTAGAATATTATCGCCATAACGCCGTGTACAATAGTGAATCACGCGACGCGCAACGGGCAACGCAATCTATGGGTTTCGCAGTGTCACACACGCTATAAATTAACGCCATGCGCCGCGCCGGCCACGACGAGCTCCGCCACACGATACTTTGCCATGGAATTTCTGTATTTCGCGTTCGCCATCGTGGCGTACGACAGCCGACGATTACTGTTGCTAATTTGCTGTGTACCGCCCATTATTGCTAATTCGCTGTACACTCATTCAGCTTATTTGCATAATCAGTGCCGCCCGACTGAGCGCGCTGGTATTGGAAATTTTCAATTTCCTTCGGCAACGGTAATCACATTGAAATTCATGGGAAACGGTAAATTTCATCGAAGTCGGACAGTTATTTCTTTATGAGTCCGTATATATCGGTTTTTTTTTTTAAACAATATGTTTCTTAGAGGGGAAGCTTTAATTCTTTACACTTGCAATGTGTGTTTTGGCGAAATCGAAGTTTAATTATTATATTTCTTTTTGACACGGGGGGAATTGCGGAAAAGTAACGCGGAACTGCTGGTTACTGTTTATTATTATTATTATTATTATTATTAAACGTCTTTATTGCACAACATAAGCAGAAAACTACGAAGAGAAAGTAAACAACGACAAAAGCAAAGGTGAAGTTTAGACAGGGACTATTTTTCAACTTAACCTATTATGCAATGTCGACTAAATTGAGTGTTCTGTAGTTACCATTACCTATGTCTACAACATTTAATGTCCCTTCACTGGATATTCACTAGAACCGCGAAGAAAAGTCGAATTCAGAAAGTAATGTAAGCTGAATCCATAATATCAGGACACATTTCAGTGGAACTTTGATTTGCAAACTTTATGCTCGCGATAAATGTGACGAATTCGCCTGGCACGACGAAAAAGGATTGGCAGAAGTACGTAGTTGCGCTGCGTCGGACAGTATATCGACTCTACTACTTGGAAGACTGCGTCGACTGAGTCGCGCGCCGCGTAGGTTGCAGCCAGCAATGAAAGAAGCAAGTTTTCAAGAAAACTTCGTGTTCCTGTAAATATTGGTCGGCGGAATTAAGTTTTCGGCTCATAAAGTAGTACAGCAAGGTTTGTCCCATTTGAATTTCCTGCGAATGAATATCCAAGTATTTCAGCGAGCCAGAATTAAGGGTATAAAACTCGCAGCTCCAACTTGTTTATCCAAGTTGAAGGGGAATAATTCGTGATTGTACTTCCGTGGAGTCGCTCACTCTGCCTGAGCTGTGAGCGCTCGTAAAAGCAATGGAGGTCGTTCCGTCTGTCGATACGCCAGGTACTACTACTACGTGAAACGACTTTAAATATTGTTTTAAAAAGTAGCGAAGAGTTTTATTATTCCGAGAGCAAGCAGCGCCCATGGGGCAGACGTATATGTGTAGTTTAAAGCTTAAACTACGAAAACTTCTCAGGGTTTGTAAGTTTGAGATTTGAGGGGTAGTTTACGAGTAGTGTATGTTTATAATATCTTGCATACTAACAGTCTCGACATTTTCATTTAAAAAAATCCTTATGAGATTGCGAGGTTCTGTTTTTAAATAAAGACTAATATCTTTCTTCAGATCTTTATATTAAGGAATTTTGAAGGAAAGATTTCGAACAATTGGAATTGTTGGAAACGTTGTGGAATTATATTTAACCTGAAAATCTGTGATGGTTCCTATAACATTCAGCATTCATCAATATTTCATTCTGCTTGCACCTTTCGTGTATTAAATTGTTTGATATCACACTAGAAACGATATCGTCTTTTTATTTGGGAAGTACCATGGCCAACACACAGTTTAGTAAAAACAATCATTCAGAAGTGCATTTAAACAATGTGATACTAAATACATTGGAAACACTGCCTCCTCCTTCTTTTTTATTTAAAACTACGCTTCACCATCTGTAATATTAATCCATCCACGTGAAAGCGTATTTCTCGAGTCGGCGAGAAACACAATTCTCGTGAAAGCTTCCACCTAAACCACGTCTAATTCAGGCGTAAGCCAGATCTACATCGGATCTTCGGCTGTGGAAAGCTTGACGTAAATAACGCTGTAAAATTGAGAGCCCTGCAAGTTTACAATTCGAGCAGGTTCAACCGCAATCTCCTCTACCAATGATCGATTTCTATCTCCGCCACTCGCTAATACACTCTACTACTTTACCCAAGTACTGTGGATAAAAGACCTGCAAAGTTTGTAGTAAGTAATGCACTACATCTAACACATAAACCTACAGCGATGAAAGAAGCAATTGTTCTAATAATAATGTACTAAGAACTTAAGAAGCTTTGCTTCATCCTGCAAGCAAGAATACAGAACTACTAGGGCATTGCCTCCATAACCAAATTTGTGTATCACAGACACAGAGAGATTCCAAAACAGGTGTACTTATCTCGTAACAGTATAAGTGGCCAAACCACTGGAACTATTTGAGCTCAGATTAAACAGCATATTTAACCAAACAAATCTATATGAAAGCTTACAATTTATTTCAAGTGTCCATCTTCAACAATCTTTTATGTCGGTTATTATTAAAATAACAGAACGCAAAGCGCGATTGACGCGCTCGGGATTTAATCTTGGGGGAGCCGAGTTGACCGGATAAAACTATTTTTAATCCACATGCAATAGAAGTTATTAGGTGATTATAAAATTGATTTGAAGAAAAAAATTTAGTTTTCCTTTTTTTTACAAAGCTCTTGAATTACTTCAGTCATAGTTACATTAACCTCCTTTTCGCTGCGGAGCACTGATTCCTTTTACTGAATCCGCAGAAATTTAGCGCGCTCTTCTCAATCCTGTCGCGTTACACGGAAGCATGGGGAAGTGAAAGAAGAACAGGAAATCGCGCGACAGACAGGAACCGAGAAAAAACGCCGCCCGTGCCCAACCAAACTAATAAAAAGAATCCGAACGCAGAGTTGTCACTACTGCCAATAATTTTAACATGTTCTTTAAAATTTGCCTGATGTCTGCAGGCGCTGCATATCGCCTCGCGTGCCCATTCAAACAGATTTACATCCAATTTCTAGCTCCAGTAGGTTAGACCGATACTGTACCTCGAGATTCCCTCTGACATCTTACGCAGGGAGGATCGTATCGCGGCCTGTCAGTTCGATAAATTTCGCGCTGGTACGGGAACGATATCGGCGGATTTTGCGCTTCGTTTGGCCTGATAAGCGGCCACGATTAGACGACTGCGGCGCATGCGGATTCTCCGACATTTCCGATCTGACCCGTTTCAATTTGCTCGACAATCTACACGGGAGCACTGTCCCTTCTAGGGCGAATGTTGCGCGGATCAGATGCTGGGAACCGCTGTTCTCGTGTCCATTAATAAACTGGGCGGGGCGCCGTTGTCCCTGTTAAGATCTGAGATACGATAAAGAAAAATTTAATCTTAGCAGGTGAAGTGTTTCTGGCACATATTCCATGATTTTAAAGTGTGTGAAGTAGGAAAAGTATGATACTTTTTACTCGTGCGTTTGAGATACTTTAAAGCGTAGTGGAAGTTTGCTGTTAGCTTGTATAGGTAGCAAAGAACCTTACCGAAAGGGTATTATTGAATTAGTGTCTTCTCATTGCAAAGTATTCCATTCTTGTACGTAGAGTTAAGAAGGGAACTGTGCATTTTCATTTAAACACCGCTCTACGAATTATTCATTAATCGTTTAACAGTTAACAGAGTATACACATGCGCGTTTGTCAGGTACGTCGATATGATATCGCTTCGTTCAGTCATGACAGCGTTCTGGATATCAACACTGATTAAATTTCGATCACGAACCAACAGCCACGAGCTATCCGTCCACCGAATATCATCAATTATTCCTGCGTATTTCCTATCTTGATGAATATTTTACGAAATAAAAATGATAGCGCTCTCTTTTGTATTCAAATGCATTCTTTGTAACTTCGTTTTCAAATATTGAGGTCCCGGTAATTTGTACGACATCCATGGAATCGTTATTTTGCAAAGATACCATCGAAGTCGATATGATTGCTGTGTACGTTTTCACAGTGTAACAAAAATATCAGCCACGATCACGGTATTTGAACGTATCAACACTCGCGATCAGCGACCGTTGCAAATTACAGAGGCTGGTTAATCAATTATTCAATGAGCATAAAATGCGGTTACAAGGTTAACTGCTCCTTCTCACGTTAGATATCATCCATTACTTGTTGATTTTTAATGTGTTTGCTCGTCAGTGAAATTCACAAAGCTCGATAGATAAATGATAACTAATATTGCTATGATATTGTCGATTATCGAAACACGTCTAAAATCATAATTATCTCTAAGATATTATCGGCTGCTTTATATGAAATACGAGCTGTAACCAAACATTCACTCCTCATAATAAAGATGCTTTGCACGTAAACAGATAAATAACTATATAAATGCTCAAAATATTAAAATAAATATAAATGACTAACCTATCAAACAACTGATCTGTAGAGTACATAACAAGCCCAAAAACGAAAGTGAATGATTCACACTAACAGTACAACAGAGCTGTAAGGTTTCGCAAGTAGTATAACCAATGAATGGTCAGCCACGCAGCCGAGATTTAAGGGGTCAATCTGGTTAGACGATTTGAAAAAATCGATTTTTTTTTATAACATTTTTTGAAAGTAGATATCCTCAAGAATGTACTGTCAAATTTTCATTGAAAACTTCCAATTATTTTAGCTTCTACATAGGTATTTTGTAGGGAAAGCAAACCCTCAACCACCATAGATACAAACTTTGAACGCGTTTTTCTAGGAACGTCATTTTTTCACATGGTGCAGGTAAAATCTCAAAATCTATCGAACCGATTGCTTTATAAATTGAACTATTTATTCTGCACACCTATACCTCTGGCTGGTACTACAACCAAGTATTTCTGTTGAGTTTAAGCTACTTTTAAAATCTAAAATAGCACAGAAAACACAGCCAAAATACACTGATTCTTGTATTTTGCCGCCATTTTGTTAATTTTAAGGATAAATCATTTATTCTAGTACGGGCCATAAGCGACATTCGTACTGATCAAGAATCTGTTTGTATTTTTGGTTTCAAATAAGTCCAACTGCTGAAATCACCTGCACGAGCGAGGCATAAAATTTTAAACATGTCATCAAAATCGCCGCCAAAATCATTTTAAAAGCAATAATTTTATAACTTTTATATTTTTAATTTACTGTAGAAACGTAGTTTAATCAATAGAAAAAAGTTTCATTCCATTACTATAATTCCTGTCTTCGCAATAAGTTCCTGAAAATCGCTGAATTTATCGGCGCGCTAACCAGAATGACCCCTTAAGGTGGCAAGAGGCTCTATCCGCGATCAAACCCGTTAAATAGAAATTAAACGTGCACTAAACTCTTGTATATGTACTTCCTATGCCGCTAAGCAGAATGCTCAGCCATGGGAAAGGGTGGTGGCCGAGAGAGGGGTGATGGAGAACACGCGTTGTCGGTTTCGCTAAATGGTGGTCGAGATTTTGCGCGCAGCTGGCGTGACTTCGATCGGAAAATATTTGTTTTGCCAAACCGTCGGATGAAGAGCTCGATTGGATGAACGACGTGTAACGGCGGATGAATTCGGGTGACGGTGGAAACAATAAAACGACGTTCGACGTCGACGCGGCTCGTTTTCGGGTCAACCCGTCCACGACTCCTCCTTTTTACGTAACACACCAGCGTTTTGTCGACTGGAATGTTCTTAACACCGAGTTTCGCGATCTCGATACTGGATGACTGCGGATAAAAACTGTATCGAGGTCAGACGTGGTCAATGGAGCAAGTAGAAGAGGGAAGAAGTGTATCGACTGAGGAGTTTTCCCGAGTTTGGTCATAGTTAATTAGAATTTTCTTCACTAAAGGATGGAGTTTCAATTCTGGGGTTGTTTTGTCTGTTACTATTGAAGGGCCAGGAAAGGTAATTCGATTGAAAACATACAATCGAACATTTGCAAACTTCTTACTCCGTGTAATTACGTTTTGCGCGTGGCAGAGGGGGAAACTACTTCCGTGGAACCAGGAAGCAAACTCTATCTGAGAAAGAGTTTCTTTGTGGAGATTCAAAGTAGTTGCAGGAAAACTACTGTAGTGTATATTAATGGGACAGTAGGTTTTTCTATAGAAATTCAACTTGCTCATAAAAATATTGTAAAGAAGATTAATGTATAAGGAAGAGATATATGAAAAGTGAAATTGCAAAATTAATGGGTTGGAAAGATATTCATACGAAACGATTATTCTATAATAATTATTATATGTCTGTTCTATAATAATTGTTCTCCAATTCAAATACGAGAAAATTTAATACTTTACGAGGGGGAAGTCGTATAGCATTTCGATTAAATAATTAAATAAATTCTCTTGAACCTAGTGAAATTCAAAATTACTATGCTTGATTATTTTAAGGGTATTCGCACCGAAACTTAAAAATTCGAAACTACGTGGAAACTAGGAACCATAATGTTATTTTATGCATGCAGTGATGAGAATGGAAGAGTGACGGTCGATTTTTTCAGAATGCACGTCTTTCCACTACGCTGTTCTTGAAAAGGGCAGCATTCTTGACTGCCTCAGGTGGATGAAAAGCCCACGCATTGTTGTGGAATCTCGCATTACACTTCGTTGCACTTCCTTTGCCTCAAGCTCATGCTCCTTATATGTGCATGCACTTTTACAAGGAAACGCGAACGAGAAACATCACAATATTCCACGGGGTGACCGATGTATCTAACCTTTCACAAGTTTTGGAAAATGCTGTTGGAAACTTTGCGGGACATTGATGAATATTAATCCCAAGTTCCGCAGCGGGGAACGAAGTTTCGTTCAAGTTTTCAGTATCGGTAGTATCGATCTTTGCAAACTCGCATTTTTGAACACAAAAGGGAGGAAGTTGTCAATAATTCGCTAACGTAGCGAACATTGTTGCGAAAACGGTGTAGAACTGTTGCTGAGTATATTTAAGAACCCTGTTAAACTTCTGGGCACTTCAAATTCGTGTTTAACTTTGTACCTCCAGCAAGCTTCAGAAACACGTTCAACTAACAAACTATTTCTAGAATGTTCGGTCAAATGGAAGTTTAAAATTATTCAACCCCTCTCCTGAATTCCACACTACACTCAAAGTCACTTAAAAATGATACATTTTTATTAAAATTTCCATTTTGATATTTCAACCAACAGATCTACTCCGTTTAGTTCATAATAAAATCGAAATACTCTAAAAGAATCTCACACTTCAATACCCAATACTTCTACCCACGGCGATGTCTCGCGAGAAGCACTTGAGAAAATATCTTTCAGTATAGTGCTACATCTACCTCGTTTTTCATCTTATTCCCCAGCTGCTTTCCTCCACGAAACGTTCGATCGCGTTCGAATGGCTCGTACAAATTGGTCATTCGCGTAATTTTTCATCGCCGACGGGCCCCGCTTATTCGAGATGGATTCGCGAGTCCTCCAGCTGGCCGTTGTGCAGAATCCTAGCGTCGCGACGGCGGGGACTCGTTCGAAGTCGGCATTAAGTTGTCCATGCGTCAAATTCTGTCTGCAGGGTCGAGCAAACTCGGCATGAATACCAAATAGTCTCAGATGCTGGCTGCGAAACGTCCGAAGACGGATGTCCGCGTGCATTCGTCGTGAATTCCACGACTCTCGCCGCTTCCATCCTCGTGAATTCCCTGAGAATTCCTTGCCAGTCATCGAGCATCGACCCAACACATTGTCGTGCGCTCACGATTTCCCGCGAGTCGACAAATTGAGCGACTTGGTAGCATTATCTTTTTGATCGACGAGCCACGTCCCCTCCATTAACGTGTTCGCCAATTCGTCCGCGGAGCACCCGCTTCTCTGCTCCATTTCTCTCGTCATTTCCCGTGGCATTTGAATCCTCGAGTTACGCTGCATGGGTCAACTGTGCCTCGGTTCTACTTCCATTTCGCTTTTCCAGCTTTTCCAAGCGAATCATTGTCCTTCTTGCACGTGCCAGTAGCGTTTTTAGCATTTCATTCTGCCGCTGTTTATTAGATGCTTTATGGTTGAAGCGAGGTTACCCCGGCTATATTTCGCGGCAGAAAAGAATTTGTGTTTCTTTTGTAAGAGGCATTTCAAGTGAGAATCGAAAATAGAAATCTCTTTAGGTATTTTTCGTTTTTGAAGGGGAAAATCACTTGCTGAAGTTAATGAATAAATTTTTAAATGGCAACAAATATGTGTTTCTAAATACCCATTTCTACAGTTTATTTTATAATGAGTGGTATAGCAATAGACAGTGAAAGTGATACCAAGCTCACAACGTAAAGAATTAAAACTGTTCTATTCCTGCTGTTGGAATAAAATGAGATTCCTTTTTGGTTTTTGAATACCCTTTAATATAAACGCCAATCTGTTTTCGTTTATTACACAGCGGTATAAATACCAAATAGTATGTACATGTGGAGAAACATTTCAATTATATTACACTACCTTTTTGGCAATCTCTTTGAACTACAGGTATCTATATGTTACTTTCTTTACGCGGCTAGCTTTCGTTCAATCCTCACACATTCTGTTCTCACATACCGGTCGACCCGTTCAAACGCTCTCATACACACTCACACACACGCTCATCTGTCAGTCATACCTCTCCACAGTAAACATGCTTCAGAATACATACACAGAATTGCTGTTTTTTTTTCCAACACTTACTGTTAACAAGAAATAACGAATTTTAATACTATAGTAATGAATTCCAATACTAAAATAATCTATTTACTGTTGGTAGATTTATAATGTAATTCGAAGGATTAGGTGGAGTCGCGGGCGAACCAGTGATCTATGTCTGACTGCATACCGAGCATTTCTACTTACTGGTCGTTCCCAGACAGGATCCCTCCTTTCCCCCACCTTTCTATGGACCTACCTTCCTATTCCTTTCCACCAATTATTCTTCCGTTACAATCTGGTTGTTCACTGCATATACTCGTTCCACTTGCCAAGAAATTTGACAGCAGACCCTTCAACCCCTCTTCGTTCCCCATAAGAACTGAGACGCGAACGTCTCTCGTACAGGGAACAATTATTCCTTTCCATAAATTGTAAGCCAGCGATAATTGCAGCGGGGCAAGAGAAATGACGGCTTGACAAGGAAAAACTCCGCCTCGACAAGCATTTCCGATCCCTGGCACCCTCGTTACCCGTGTTTTTCCGAGAATCCTGGCGAGAGGTCGTTTCGCAGCGGCGTTTCGCGTTCTTCCCCGGACAAAAATCGTACAGTGTAAATAGCGACCGCGCATCGAGAGGAGCCCCGGGAAGGAGGTGATAAAGAGTAGCTGAACGTTTTTTCCCTTCTTCGACCTAGCTAGAGCGATTCGCGCGCTCCTGCAGCCACGCTGGCGTTCGATTTTGCAACGTCTGGCTCGTCAATAACGTATTTACTCGCTGGGATTCGGACGAGGGAGGGGAAAAGGTAGAAACAACAGGCGGAAGGTAGAGAGACCAGCACTCGAGAATTTAGTTTCCTTCGCTCTTTTCCATCGCTTCGGTATCCTTTCCAACCACCTTTCCCTCCCCCGCGCCGTCGATCGGGCGTGGTCCGCACTCCATTTCATGGACACATTTACACGTACGCTGATCGTGCGTCGTTCACCGTGTATCAAAGCGCGATGCACTTTTCGTGTTGCGTCTCGTCCCTTCATCTTTCCGTTTCTTCTCGCCGATCCACCCTCGCGCTCGCCGCGAATCAGAGGCGCCGTTTTTAGCGACACCAGACTGACGGCGACGTCCATTTTACGTAGACCGAACATCAACGGATGTCGCCGGTTAACCCCTCAAAGCCAGAATTAATCTCGGGCAAGAAATTAAGCCCGCGGCCGTTTTGAACATGGAGGTTTTGGGGAATTCTTGGTCGACTTCGGAATTGAAACCGTAGAGTCCGGGAATCGAGCCAGTAATCTCTGAGATACTTTTGGTACCGCAAATGCTGTAACTATGAAGGGGCTGCTATGGCATCATTTTTTAATATATCACATTTCTTTTTGAAGAGAATACAGCTCAACTTATACACAAAAGGGGGTATATCTTGATTTTTAAATTTAATGTTTCTTTATATTAAAACAAAACATAAAATCAACCCTATTTTCCGATCTGTCAAAGCTATGTAACCTTTTATGTGGAACTGAGTTAGGGATTGCTTTAGAATACAGTAGTTAGACGAACAAGAGAAACTTATAGTGAATTATTTTACACAACTAATTTCAGAACCTTCGAATTTTCAAATGAATTTCATGAATTTTCATTGATTTTGTATTAAATTTGAGATTCGTTAGGCGAATATATTATGAGCCACGGTTTAAAGTCCCAGTGCAAAGATATGTATAAATAATTGCGCCATATTTGTACAACTGGGTTGGTATAATGTGGCAGTGCGGGATAACGACTATATAAATCCCCATTAACTGCTGTAAAACATTTATCTACAAAAATTGCTTGTAATTATCTTTTTCCCTCCTAACAGAAAGTTTATTCCGCGAGCCGGTTTCAGTGGATTAGTTTCAAACTGCACGTTTTGCCTGCGCTATTTTTATTTTTGCTTGTGCGATCGTCGCGGTGCGATACGTTTTTGCGGCCGGTGAAAAAACGTGCACCCGAAGCCAGCATTAAAATTTTCGTAGATCTTCCACCATCGTGTGTCACGTGCGTTATAGCCTCGCTGGAGAGCTCTTAAACGCGCGTGCAAAGTACGCGATAAATCGATAACTGTCAACGGCTGCCAGTTTTCGTGAACGATGCGACCAATAACACAGCGAAAAGAGACGGCGCGGAGGTACGAAAGTAAAGTTACCCTAGCCATGAAGTATTCTGAGCAATTTCATTCTACTTTATATCGATACACATACCAGAGTTCTCCTTGTACTAAATGAGTTGCACAATTCAAGGGGCTAGACATAATTGGGTGAGTCAGAAGTTCTTGTTCAGTTTATACAAGTTTGCCTAATTTATTCGTTCTATAAAAATTCATACAATGAATGGCAGCTTTTAAACTCATTCCTCGATTCATCCTTGGGCTCTGAAGTTAAAAAAGAAAGCAGGAGACCGTAAACTGAGCAAGAGATAACAACTCACTCTAGTTAAATCATTGGTAAACTGTTCGTTCTATGCAAAACTGTCGTCAACAAAAATTGCTTGATATCGAGGGAATTTGGAATACAATAATTACTTTACTGCTATTTTACTTTCAAATCCTGATATGGAAAACATCCTGCATTTTTAGATGGAATATCCAACGATTCGTTTTAAAATTCAGAAGAATATCGATTACTGAGAGGAACACTATAGAGATACACGAACGAAAAACCACTGGTTAGGTCCATATTTTCTGTGGCAACGAATAATAGATCAACGCTCCACATTCCAATAATCGATTGATAATACCGCCAGGGGTACGATTGATTGAATCATCACTGGAGACTAAATTGAAGCTGTCTTGTATTTCATCGTGTATCGATGTATACAGGACTGCTGCGAGGGAATGGCAGCGCGCAATAATTTCGAATGGGACCATTGTCTAATTGGTCGCGTGCAATTAATTATCAGGAGGGATAACGCGAATAATTTTCGAGGCCCCTCGGCCTTTCGTTTTAGCTGATTATTATCGCGACCGGCCGTGATAAATACAGTGTGACGCAGGATGCGACAGCGATGTCATGCAGTTACAGCTTTCGCGATTAACGATCGCCTGTGTATTGTGTCGCACAAATATCGCATCTATCGTGCCTGCTGGGCGGAGATTCTATTATATTAGCGCCGCCAGAGTTCCTAGTTGGGAGCATCGGCTTATATACGTTTACGCAATGCCGTAACACGCTTCGAAAACTTCCAAGCTTCGGAACTTATTGACACGTCCGTGATCGAATTAGCTTACGCGATCACGCGTGTGTCTGGCTTAGTGAAATTCCGTCGGGGCGCGCGATTAAAGAGTTGCATTGTAAACGGTTTACATGGAGGGGAGTGTTTTAACATTCGAAATGCATTGTTGAAAGTGCACGTTGGAGTGAACGGGTGCGCTACGTGGATTGTATGATAAATAAGGGGTGATATTTTAGAAAATATTTACAGTAAGCGTGTTGTAATTTAAGTTACGTAGTCTTTCTGTAGAGAAAGATACTTCTATTGTTGTTTCCTCGAGACAATGAGTTTGTGTTAATTTTACTACGTAGCAAACATTAACATCAGCTTTGCTTTCATTAAATGCATTAAATTATTCTGATACAAATATATGTCATATTGAATTTTTTCTGTAATATTGAACTTAGTCTTCTGCATGTTTCTGCATCGTTAACGATTCTGGCAGATGGAAATTGAATGACAGCTTGCCTCCTTTCTGGTATGCATTTTTTAGTGCAGCTGATATCTTGGCAACTAGACATAATGCAATACAGACCGAACTCTTCCATGTGGAGCTACGTAACCTCGGTGCCAAGTATCCAAAGTAAAATTCGCTGAATTGCGATTTCGCTGGATCCACCTAGCAAGGTGTGTTTTACGCTTGTGTCCTAGTTTATCGAATAACCATCGTATTTTTATCGATCTCTAGTAAATAGAGATGTCTGACAGGAGTTAATAAACATGATACCTCTTTTTCAATAACTGGAAATCAAAATACTGAAGTACGTTTCTTCGGCGTGTGTAAACAACGTTATTAATTGGAAGGTTTTTCTATGTTTGCCGATATTTTCTCCCGTTTAACGTTTGCAGTATATATTTCTACATCCGTTGCGAGATGGAACGTATCCAAACGCGCACAGCTTCGTAATTTGTGCATCGAACTTCGGGCAAATTTCCGTAGCTCTCGCGCTGTTACGTTAAACAGTAACAACTGTTGGGTTGTACATCGCGTTCGTGCCTAGTACTCGTAATTATCTGAGTCAGTTAAACGTAGTCACTTCGGTTTGACTGAACTCGAACAGTGTATCCTGAAATCTTGATGAAGCATTCGAGGTGCAGAAGGCTACTGCATTTAACGTAAATCAACTCGAACGAACGCAATAATTGGAGGCTGCAAATCATCAGAAGTTTGTGAAAATAAATAGGAACTCCTTCGTTAAATGAATTTAAATTAAATTTTAACGTTAATCGGATATCTGAATGGGAGATTTCTTGATGAAACGTTGCAGAAGCAATAAATCCGTTAACGATATCAGCCAGCATTTCGTCATTATAGCCGCATCATTGGAACAATAACTCGTAATCCAAGTTGGCGAGATCGCTGAACCATTCGAAGCCCTTAGAACGAGAGAGTTCACGGGAGGAGGGGAGCAATTATTACATCCGAACGCGATTTCAAAGGAGTCGAGAGGATCGAACAGTTTTATCTAAATCCACTTTGCGCAAGAATTCGAGAGACTGTTTGAGAAAGTGAAGCCTCTTAATCGGGGGAACGAAAGAAGGAGCAGTTTCACGCGAGCAATTACAAACAAACGGAGGGCAATCGTTTCTAACAATCGAGAGAGGAGGAGAAATGCAATTACCAAGATTCTCTCGATTGAGAAAAAAGGGGAATTGGAATTATTTGATCTAAATCTATTAATCTTTTACGGAAAAGACGACCCTTAAACTTTCAAGCAGATTTCACCTAAATACTCGAAGGGACATGTGAAATTAAAAACCTAAATTAGGTTTTTTACTCGATTTTAGGGTAAATTGAACTGTTTATTGAATTGCCTATTTAAATTATGAAGCTATCTTTCTATGTGAACCACGAAATAGTTAACAGAGATATCAGGATTATATTCTTTGAATGAATAGTTCGGTGTCGACCAGCAGAAATCAGTGAGTTTTTGGTAAACCGAAGAGAGTTGAAGGAGTCGAGGCGTTTACCATAGAGACGTCACTGCTCGGTATACGGCACCGACGAGGATTAAACTCCGTTCACAGTCCCGCACTGCTAACCCTTTCGAATCTGCATGAAATTAACGAGAAGTTTACCGACCAACATCCATCTCGCTTGCAGAGAAAGTTACCCAGGAGCTTACAGCAATGCAGGAGGAAATAAGCGCACACGTGCATCACGCCTAGGCACGAGTTTTTCGATAAAATGCATCAACAGTAGCTCGCGTTTTTCGTTGTCTCGGTAAGCTGCTTACGCGACAATATACGTACATTTCTACATGAGAATTTATTTAAACGAATGCTCGATGTGTCTCTCGTTGAATAAAATATTCTGGATAAGTAACAAATAATTGGCAGAGAGGGAAATATAAATTCAGGAACTAACACTTTTGCGTGTCCTAGATGAAAAAAGCTATAGGTGATTTTTCATCCCTTAAAGTTCTGGGCCAGTTCATAAGTCTACGCACGCTCCTTTAAATTATACTGAGGTGATTATACCTGGTCACTTAATTAAAGTGGTATGGGTGTTAGTAAATTTAGTTCCAAATTTTATAGAATTTAGACGTCAAATGTGAATTACAGTAAAGATCAGCAATGACAAAGGCAAAACTAGACTGAAGATTTGCACGAACATATGGATTGTTATTTTAATATCACAATGGATTTTTAATATTAAATCAGAACATGTAATTGATAAATATTAATAGTTAATGTACATTGCAGGATATTTTTCATACATTAAATTAAACTTTGGTATCGGATTAACAATAGAAAATGATAGCTCGTCAATTTTCCCTTGTCAAACGGCCTGAAGAGTAAAAGGATTCAGTGAACCACTCAGCATTGATAGTAGACGTGAAGAAATTTTTGTCTCGATACTCAGTTCCATCACAGTGCTTTAAAAATCCACCATTGCTGTGCCACCGCACGCAACCTGAAATTCAGATGAGAGTATGTTAGATCTTTTATATACAGTTTTGCAAAGATAGATACGGTATCTGTAGTCACGTTTTATAAACACGCGAAGGATATTCTTTTTAATAAATTTTATAAGAACTGAAGGGATACAAAAGATGCGTATGAAAAGCAGCGTAATGTAACAACACGTTTGCACTTTAGAAGATTTAAAGGCATAGTGTACCGTTTTTAAACCATAAACCATCATTTTGAGCACGTAATTTAAAAAAATGGTGACCTGTATTCGCCACAAGCACCGCGTAGAAACGTTTCCGTGGTGCTTTATTTCCACGATTTCGCGAGGCAGGCAATTTTGTGCGGGGCAAATTTTCACGACGCAATAATTTCGATGGAACGTACACTTAAAAAAGCACAGAGAGAGAGAGAGAGAGAGAGAGAAAGAGAGAGAGAGCCGGTTGTAAGCCATTAGCAATTAAACTAATTAAAGGGAATGTATTTTAAAAAAGTTTCACCGTGTATGGAAACCACTGGGACATTCAAAATATGCCACGAAAGTGGTGCAATGCTCTAATATAATTAATTTAATACCTGATATTGTACACTGTACTTCACGTATCTAATTCATCGAGCAATAAATGTAAAGTAAAGTGCTACGATAAAAAGAAATTGTCTGAACAAAATTTTCGTGCATCCCCAATTGACGTACGAAACGATCAAGGCTCCACGATATGGAACAGTACGATTGAAGATGAGAAAGAAAAGCAGCGATAGGCGAGAGGAAGCCAGAAACTAGAAGCAACTTTAAAACGAACCTCTTCCGTGAATACTTCACCAAGTGAGCTTTTCAAGAGCCTCAGCCCTCTCCCTTCTTACGCTTGATTAACGCGAGATTTGATGGAGGATGACAAATTTCTCATGGGGCCGTCATGCGCGACATTACGCCCTCCTTGACCCGGTATCTAGGCTGCGTCCTGCAGGGCACTCTGCCAGCAAATTTCAGGCTGGGGGATTTTCCAAGGAAATTATAATGCAGTTAGGAGGACGTGACATCGGACCAGGGCGCCTCACCTTTCAAGAAGTAGTCGAGAGACGCCTCCGCCGGGGTTCAGGGCAAAAAGAGGAAGCTCGTCTATTTTCGAAGTGGCGAGAAAAGAACGATGGAGGGTGGGGAAGAGGAGAACTAAGACTGAGGAGCTTACGTTTCGGCAACTTCCGGGGTTGCGAGCGTGCCGAGTACGAGGAACGGTCCCTTTCGTATTTGGAACTGCGAGAAAGCTTCGCAACCAAGCCCCCTCTCCCCATGTTCTCTCCTGAATATTAACAGTTGCTGCAAGTTTCGCGCGTATAATGGGTCGCCTGAGCTGATAAATATTTCCTTTTACGAATTTCCATCTTCCGGGGAAAGCTCGATACATTTCGTGTCGTTCTCACATGTGGAAATAGGTGGTGACTAGTAGGTTCATTAAATTTAACAGAGTGCAGTTGACATTTTCTTGGATACTATTTGTTCACTACTTGTTTTATTATATGATGTATAATACCTACATGCGTTTCAATGAAATGTAGAAATTTTTCCGTCATTTCCATTATTCCACCGTCCATCCTGTTCTGTTAAATCATTTCTTTAAATATATTGGCAGAATTTTCGTGGAAATTCGAGAAATAAATAGATATTTCAGAAACAATGTTTAATTTTTTAAGGATGCTTTGATTCGTGGTCCGACGTTGCATATAGAATTTTCTAAAAGCAGTAAATGAATTTATTAAAAAAGATTGTGAATTAATAAAGACACAAAGGATACAGTTCTGTAACTTATTCGCAATGCACAAAGGGGTTACATTAATTGGGTTTATATGAAACGCGTGCTTCGTAAAATAAATTTACTTTTTATATATGCAAGTATTCTGCACACGACAATAAAAATATACTGCTACGAATTTATTTCGAGTAAAATACAATGTACGATCGATTTGAGGCACAAACGCAGTACAGCGTGTATAATTATTCCAGCAGACACAATTGCACGAGAAAATAAAAATGTAACTTCTGTATAATTCATCAATCGATAGATTACACGACCTCGATTTTACTCAAGGTAGCGATTAGAAGCAGATTTACAGCTCTCTTTCTGTTTAAAAAAATGTTGATTCTGTCGTATTCGATCGATGTACGCGATGAAAACCTTCACTTTAGAATGAAATTCGACATAGATTAATTATCGGTTAATACGTATCAATTTGCTGGATTTTCACAAAACATTCGCTGCTTTTAGCAAGCTCATAATTTAATTAACGAGAAATTCGTGGCCAAAGCCGGTGTGAATTAAACGGCACAGAATATTTCTGAAGTATATTGGCAAAACACCAAAACTTCATGTAGCAGCGAAATAAGTAAAATTGCAGGAATTTCACGTCCTCACACATCGAAATACATATTCATGAACTATAATGATTCGTTAATTTATCTGTTATGAATTCATACAATTAACTTCCTAGCATTCATTCAATTTCTTTTTAAAAATATAGATATTATAGTCCTATTGACACCTGTAATTCTCGCAAAGAATATAATCTCGATAAAAGAATAAATCGTGATGCAAACAATTCGATATAACTCACCATTTCTCATTTAAATCCAATATTCAAGGAAGAAACGTGAAACCATTACTATATAACAGTTCCGCGCGTGCAGTTGAAACGTTTATTAAAAAATATGTGGCCGCATATATCTGGCTTTACAGTGATAACGGCGAACAATTACAAACTTGAAGTTCGCAACGTTTCTCTCTTGAGCAACTGAAAACCACAGTTTACTCGTGAGCGTCATAGTCTGACTACAAGGATCTGCTTCTACTGTTACGATCCACATACACGTTACACATAAACTAACCAGGATGTTTGCCCGCTGCCTTCCTCCCTTTCGCGACCACACGCCAACCGCGTGTTGCTTTCAGAGACTCTGATAGCGCAAAGATTTAAAGACAGTTCCTGTTATTGTGGTATCGAGATTCCTTTATGAACTCGTACATTTTCAGGAAAAATAACTTCCCGCGGAGGGATGTTATGTGTTACAGCTTGCTCGTATCATTGTTTACCAGAACAATCTGCGCAATTACGCTCCGGCATGTTTTCACAGAATATTGTGCAAGAAATGCTTCGCGGAAATGAAAACGCGATACTTGTTTGAACCGCCGGAAGTATTTTTCAAAGTGTACGCAACGTTCGTATGTTTTTCTACGTGTTTGTATAGTAAAAATGTGAACATTTTTGCATGAAAGTTTCACGGACAGATGACAGTTTGACAATCTGATTGGACGCTTGGCAATCTAATGCATCGTGGCAGTTGATAAAGTGAATGATAAAGTGATCAATTTGTGGTCTAGGTTTGGCTTGCGTCAAGTTCCATCATGTTTCCGATGGAAATAAAATCTCTCGCGGTGAAAACGCATGTAACATTTATAAGATTGATAAATTCTCATGACATGCATTAGTAAGGTTTTTGTGAAGTGTTATTTCCTGTATACACCGTGACGCTTTTACTGTAACATACGCTACCAGCCAGAAGTATGAGATTACCTTGGTTCTTATTACTTTTTATACTGCTAACCAGCGTGGACTAATCCTGCAACAATTGTCTTTACCTGCATATGGCGTGGTTACTTATATTATAAAACAGTGAATAATAAAGTATTTCTTTATTACACGCATTGGTTTATTACAAAATAATGTTTTATGCTTTTACTAACGGGTGCTCTCGTAATTTTTGCTAGCAATGTATCTGTTTCCTACGATGTCTGACCATATCCGCTTTGCACTACTTATGTAGTAGTACAGTGTCATCCTTTCGGTTGCCTATTGTATATTTACAATATTTCTCAAGATATTTAGTTTAATTTTCTAATACACAGTATTATCCCTCAATACTTTTCATTAACAATATGACAAACATCAATAATTTTATCACATTATCCGTAATTTATACTATTCAATAATTATATCAAGGAATTCTTCCAAAAACATATGTAGAATGTTACGAGAGAGATTTATTCTCAAGTTTCTCCCACTTTCTTCACCTTCCCAGGGCACTACTAGAACAAATGACTGTTGAGATATCATAAAAGCTGCAGAATTAGTTTCAAACAATTTCTTTACACACTAAACCTTAATAAAATAGAAGCTAAGTTGCGTCGCCATTTCAGGCGTTCGTTCATTAGTTGTTTCCTTTACACCTGCTAACCGTACAACAAATTTCAGCCCTACGGGCACTGCGTGCTCCGCCATGAACGTCTGATTTCTCTTGATTCACCTGCCCCTTGCCCCTTGAAAGGCAACAGCACGCCAACATGTTTACGCTTCGCCTTCGCCCTACGTCACGAACGCTGCAAAAGCTTTCGAAGCTCGCTCGGTGGCAATACACGCGTCCTGAATAAATTCATCGCGTCACTGTGCACCTTTGACAACAACGTTTCCACGGGAACTTCCGTTTCCCAACTGAATACGATTTTTGACCGCGTCAACCGCATAATTACTTGCGAAGAATTTGATTTCCATGAACACTGACAGAAACACATTTCGTATTTCAACCGTCGTTCTTCGATTCATCTGATATTTTGAAATAATATTTAAGGTGAAGCGTCGTGCTTTATCGATATAAAAACATGGAGTATTAAATTTCTGAAAATTACTATCTACCTTAATATGCTTCCCTGTATAATAATTTCAGCGGAAACAGCCTCTATGGTTTCGTTTCCATTTGTATAGTAATTAAGGAAATAAATTGTTTCAGTAATAAAATTAGTATTGTGCACTCTTTTGTCGAGATCCTTCAAAGCAACTTGCAATTTACATCGTTGCAATTTATTATGAATACATCATTTTTGCATATCCACGCAATCTGTGTTAATGAAATTTATCTTCTTTGAAGATGTATGATATGTTGCATAAATTTTAAAAAGGTGTCTAGTTTGTTTCGAAAACTGTGAAACAAATCGTATCTCTATTTTAGGAATGCACTCGAATTCGTGTTATAAATCAACTGGACAATTGGTGAGAATTTGAAAATCCTCGTTAAAAGTTTTCCACGTCATAAAAAAGCAGTACGCTTTCACAGCAGTGCCCCCTTGCTACTTTAGAAAACTTCTCCTTAAGCGTTGTTTAACGATTCTCGTCTCCGGAAACGCAGCAAGCTCAATCCACGTTTCCTTGCTCGATCAATGTGCTCGTTTCGGTTAAAATGTCTTCTTTTGAACATAGAGTAAGAAACGCTATTCAAGGAAATCGTACACCGACACGGTCCCAAGTTTCGTCCTCTTTAGCTCATGATTACGCGGAGTAAAAGTTTTACACGCGGCTCTCGGAAGCTCTAATACTTCCACGGTGAGCAATTTGTTTTAGTACCCTCCAAGATACTGTTCTTACGCGCCGGAGGAACCTTGCTGATAAAATGAAGAACGGTGTTATTGATAAATACACAATTTTCCATCAATAGAGAAGGAAACACAATAGACATTTCTCTATCAAAATTACGCACACTGAGCCAGTGACAAATTTCCCCTAAAATGTTATTTCCTCCATCGCTAGCCTCCATCGTTCACTTCGTCGATTTGTTCCGTAACGAAATTAGTATCTAACCGTTTACATCCACTTTCACCGGCAACAGAACCTCGTTCAGCCACAAATCGGAGAACATCGAAACGCGATCGAAGATCGTGCTCGATGGAGGCAAATGTAACCTCGGAGAAGTCAGAACCCTAGCAGCTCGAGTATCCAATTCTAAGACGACGCAACCATTTCATCCAGCGATTGGTCGAATCTTTCCCGTGCGATTGCGTTCTATCCAGAGTACAATAGCTAAGAAGCACTCGATACCCTTCCCACCGGGGCACGATATTCAAAGGGATCGCCTTTCGCCGACGGTCCCGCGTTTTTCGCGCGGAAATGGGTTTCGTATTTTTCTATCGAAATCACTGGGGTAGGTCGAGCCCTTTAGGGGCTCACCCTCTGAAATGCCGTTTCCTACGCCCTTCCCACCGCCTCGGCACACGCTCCTTTCCTTTCCCAGCCGCCCTTCTCCCGCGACTGGCGAAACCGTGCTGAAGGATGAAAGTCGCCCAGAGCCATTTGCTCGCGCGCTTTGGCAAATTGTACGTTGTACCTGGAGGTCTGTCGCCAGGTCGTGTGTACAAAGTACAATTTCTAGTCGTCACGTACGCCGCGCATACGCGCGGAAAATTATTCTCGGCGCGGGGAATATACGTGGCCGGGCGTTTGTTAGCTGTGCCTCGCGCTGGCACACGTGGCGACACGACTAATGATCCTTTCACCCCCTTGGAAAATTACTGTTCCGACGCGACCGCGCCTCACCCGCCGTCTGGAGGCGATAGAGATCGCTTTTCCATTACGATCACGGCCAGTGGGGATTTCCTCGATAATCGCGATTACGGAATCGCGCCGGGCCCCTTCGAATCGTTGCGTGGAAAAATTAACTTCCTGAAGCTCACCTCGACGTTATAACCAGGTGTTCAAATATGTTTAATGTTGTGGGGTGATATTGAAGACTTTGGAAATGGAGTGTGAATATGGCTTTTGGATTGCATACCGTGCTGCTTGGAAGATGGAGAGAGAATTGGGTGAAGGACATTTGCATGCTTCAAATGTGAATGTTTAGGGAAAGATATTGAGTGGTGGTTTACGTTAAGTCTCTTACAATGGCTCGCGAATCTGTGACTGTTCGTGAGTCTAACTTATTACTGAAACTCGACGTCATTTGTTTACGATTTCTTGAACGCTTCGCGCCCGAGCGTTCCCTTCATCCCTGCAGCTGACATTTCACATTTCGTTACCTCTTGACTTTCAGAGTACGTTATAATTTCAAGAAATTGCAATGGGTTCGAGTTATTACAGCAGAAGTCTTGGTTTCTAGAGTGTTTCGTTTAAGAATATCCTCGAATTTTACCGAGTATTATTAACAATCTTTGCAACAGTACTCAGTGAATTTTTCTTTATTCAAGACCCTCCAGAAATTTGTGCACTCATGCCACTTGAATCCTTTCTGTAATAAATAGAACGTTTACCATAACGAACCAAAAACGTTACTGTAGATGTACTTATTCTTTGCTTCGTTCCATGCAAATAAAGGGAATCACACTTACCTCTCCCTGCCTTGATGGGCGAAAAATGATGCGAAATTTGGGAGTTTTTTAAAACAAAACGATTAAATATATTTACTTCCAGCTTTGTGGCGTTATTTGTTACTTTTTAGAGACCAAAGAAAAAAAATTGTATGCGAAAATAGTGGTTATATCCGGAGTTGTAGTGCTTCAAATAGAGAGCCTTCACAGAAATCATACATATAGGCATGGTTAGCATACAATCAGCCGTTGTCATTGTCTGAAATAGAAAATTGAAAAATTTGTGTAATCTGTATGAGTGTGACTATGGTTTGAACTACTTAGATTAAATGAGAAATACTGAAAAGTTAAAAAAAGATGGTAACATCTAAAACAAAAATCGATTTCTGCAAAAAATTCGCTGTTTTTTAAGTCGAACAAATCAAATTTTGCAAATACGCACTTCGTTTTAGTAAAAACGAGAATGGAACATCTACTGAAGATATATACCAAATTTGAAAGAAATCGGATGACTGGTTTTTGAGATATCATGCTAACCAATTCGAAAAACAACGTTTTGAGAAAAACGCGTTTAAAATTTTAGGTACCGTTTTTTTTAAATGTTGTCTAAATATATACAAATATAGGCATAAACTTTTCAATTACTATAATTTGAGGGATTCTCTTAAAAAAATCTCAGACCCCTTAGGGTAAATCTGGGAAACGCGACTGGGCCGGAGAGTTGGTTGAAACAGTTGATTCCTAGAGAATTAATTGTTCTGAACCTTAACACACTTTTAGATATACACAGATGTAGGGTCTGAATATAGAGGCTCGACCAACTCTCCACCCCGATCGCGTCTCCCGGATTTACCCTAATGCTACTAGTTAAATGAAAATTCACCCCCTGCGATCTTCGAAACATTTGCTGATTCACATTCAAATAATATCCGCCACAGGAAGCCGTCTTCCTCATATTTATTCGAAAGGAGCGCACATTACTCGACGCAAAATTACGTATGACAATTTACGAGCATGCAATCATGATTCACGAGAGAAACGAGTGCTTTTCAATGTTGAGTAATTCCTGCCCCTCAAAATGCTCGTTCGAGCAACTGTCCATTACCGTTCCACTGTCCTTGTGGAAACGTTCGTAATTTCTGACAAGAAGCACAGAACACACCCATTCAATCTATTCGCGGTCGCAATTGCATGAATAGGATCCCATGTTGTTATTTTTCCCCCGAATCTGAGAAATAATGCTTTCATTTAATCCGGTGAAAAATCTTCTCATCAGCCACCAACCGCTTCCTCCGTTTCATTACTCGATTATGATGCACGTCACGGAGTACTTTAATGGTACTGTTAACAGTGTATCTGCACGCGCACACGTATGTGTGTGTGAACATATATGTTAAATGCAGGGCTAGGGGCGTGTAACAGTTTTCAATGGAAAGCTCAGATCGATACCACCCAGCGGAAATAAGTTACTGTGACACATCCGCGGAAGCGCTGTTAATGTCGCGGGTTAAACTGAATGCAGGCGATTTCAAAGCGTAACATTGCTGTAGGTGTACATTAAAATCCATGAGTTTCCACCGAGATTCATCAAATGTCGTGACCCGACAAACGACTACAATATGCGTCGCGCAGAATCGATTGCCACCGTTTCGCATCGAACATCAGAATAATCAAACTCGTGGGACGATAACGAAAAAAAAGCGAGGACAGGTTTGCAGGCAGTGTCGTGAGTCGGGAAGGAAGGCTCGCGTAAATTACAAACCATTTGTGGTTTTGCTGCAGCAATCCTCGTAATATGTAATTTACAAAAAGGAAGCTTTCCGCGGCGTCGCTGAACGTGTGCCTTTGTTTTTCAAATTACAAGTGCTTTATGTGAAAAATATGCCATTGCTGGAGGTATGTGATTGCTTTCCATGAGTCTCAAATTTGTAAAACTTTATTTCCGAAGTGCTCTGGTTCCACCATTTCATCGATCAGTCTCGCGAGTGAATATACAAGAAGTAAAAAATAAATATTTTGAGTTTTCTGCCTTGTTTTTTCAGCTGCTTGCTTCATCAAGTTATTTTATTATAGAAGTCTAATTACATCAAGTTTTAGACTAACCCGGCTACTTTGTATCATTTCAAGTAAAAAATCTGCAGCATTATAGGTCATCTCATTTAAAAAATTTGAAACTAAAACACGAAGAGTAGCATTACCAACAAAGGCGACTCTTCTGCATTAATTTCGAAAATACTCCTGCGAATCTGCATATTCAAATACGAGCTTCAATGAAATCGGGGAAGAGGGGGGTGTTCTCAAATTATTTGAACGAAGCGAGTGTAAACCGTTAGATTGCGAAGCAACAAGCACGGGAATGGGGGTCGCCTGTTTGCCGATTCGTTTCAGTTAATTTGCCGCCACTTTATTCAGGCTCAAGGGAAACACGAAGGAAAAACAGTGGACGGTGGCGAGTCATTAAAAGGAAAAAACCACAGTTGAGCCAGCGTCGACATCCGACATGATGCAAAATAAATAAAAAAGAAAAACTACGCGACAAAAAGTTTACTCGTACTGGTAGTAATACAAGTAGCACTTTGCAAAATTAATTCTAGCGAATACTTGTGAACGCGCGAGCTTGCATCGACGATTTCGCCGGAAATTTTAAGCGCATCTCGCGCGGAAATTTTCAGGCGAAGCAGGCAGCAAACCCGACGAAAACGTTTTATCTTGTCGTGGGTTTTCCACGCTGTACAGGCCGCGTGAAACGCGTGCAAGACCAGCAGAGATCCGTCCTCGTCCCTGTACATTTTCATTTGATCCACCCCTACGCTCCCTCCTTTCCTCCTTCCTACCCTTTCATTTCACTTTCTTTGTGCTATCTTCCCGTTCCCACCCCGTCGCTTCCTTCCCACCTTCGCTATCTTCCTCGTCATTTATCATGCCCCGCGTGCCTTCATGTTCCGTTCTGTTCCCCGTGATTCTTCTTGCCAGAACTGGTACACGTCGCGATAAAATGTTGATCTGTCTGTGAATTTTTTGTCGAATTGTACGGTGAATTGCGAAATTATTGGCGGCGATTTGTTCGATTCAAGTGTTTCGCTTGGTATTGTGTTTACATGTAATCAACTGATTTAAGGATGCAGAATTTAGTGTTGACCTTCTGATCTATCGAGATAGTCTTCATACTCGTGTAGTGTGGGGAAATTTTAGAGAATGAGTTTGGAGAATAGAGGTTTTACAGTTTGAAATGGTAAAAACACCCTAGGAGTTATACTGCCCTCTTTAGTTAAAATGTCCTATCTAGCATTTTGAAACAACCGAGAAAACTGAGGTTTTATCATTTACTTTCTACCATACTTATTTTCCTTCATTCAAATTAAAACATGTTGTCATTATTTTGTAATAGCCTAATATAATTTTTTGCAATAGGTGTACCAGCAGGGAATGTATTATTAACGTGCCAATTAATTAATTGTTTTAGATAAGATATTTTAACCATTTTAAGAGAAGTTAGGTTAAATACATTAAACTGTTTATAAATCTTTACGAGGCACATAGAGTTTTCTAACTTCACTTAAAAGGTAAAAGACGCGCGGAACTTCAAATATTTCAACATATCTCAAAAACTGAAAAAATGCTAGATAGGACAGTTTAATTAAGGAGGGCAGTATAGAGCTTGAGACATTTTTATTTACATTTAATATGGAATACCTAGAAAGATGTGTATCTACGAGGCAATTGCATGTGAACAAGCAATAAAGTTACTTTGTATATCAAGCGATCTATGCCTGATATCTCATCATGCATGCGCGTAAATAGCACGTAAATACTTATTGCTAAATGTATTGCCTCCTTGTAATTGAAGCGTTAGAAAATATATGACTCATATTAAAGGAATATCGATTACCTTGAATAAATTTATTAAAAAGGACGTCCTTGTAAAAAAAACCAACGCTTCTATCATCTTCCTCTCCTTTAAACTCAATAACGTGTTTCTCCTTGCTCTCTCGTGAGTTCAGATCGTAAATAAAAATATTCATATTTGCACCTTCAAGCTTACCACCCCATCAATCTAATATAATCCATTATTAGCTGAAAGAAATCTTCAAATAGGATGAAATATATTTCGATGATCAATCTTTCGAGACAGTATTTCCTGTCTCTTCTTGTAACTCTCGCAGTTTCGAAGCTAGAAGGAGAAATAGGTAGCACGAGGAAAAGTGAAACGTTTCATTTGTTCGTCACTTGTTACGATTTCGAAGCCAGCTCACGTAACTTCGTAGCCGTTCAATGAACGTAAGCTGATGTCAAGACGTTCAAGAATCCAGCTCTACTTCAGGCGAGCCGCAATTATATGTATTCCGAAGGGATTTCCGATGAACAGGCTTTCGGCATCCGCGCTGTGAACGGCAGAGGAAAAGAACGAAGGAAAGCAAAGGAAATTCCAACGTGTTCTTGGCACACCAGTGAGGGCGCAGTAGTTTGGAATTTTCGCTGTTCCAGCCAACGAGCGAAACATAGAGGAGACGAGAGGAATTGAGAGGAAGATAACCGACGTATGAGATTCTTACATTTTTTAATTTAAATTCTTCAAATGTATAACCGTCTGCAGAATCTAACAACGAGTTTCCCCTCAGAATTCCAAGCAGAATACCGAGAAATGTAATCAGACTTGGGAGGACCCTCTGTTTTCTGTCGTTATGAATTATATTAAAAATGATGACTACAACGTTTTGTTAGGAGTGGGTGATATCTGTAATTAATACACTATGAAGAAGTAATAGAAGAGGCGCCAGTACTTGTGAAGGAATTTGTAGGAATATGACTGTGGGAAGTGGGTAGTCGTTTTTTTAATTTATTTGTGTTATCTCAGTTTGGAGAGAGGTAAATGGAAACCATACAAAATTCAAAAACCTAAAAAAATTACACCAAGTACATAAAAAAGTCGAGGACGAAAGAGAGTATTATCAAATAAATCATAAGAAAATAGAAGAAACTAATATAAATATAAGGAAAAGATTATGAATAAAAAAAATTAGAAGAAAGAAATATAAATCACAAAAAATTATCTCAGTTTGACGAGAGGTAAATGGAAATTTTCAACTTGTAAATATTTTATCGTTCACGGTTTGAAAGTTCTTTTAATTGTCACAGTATTTATATGAATCACTTTAATCCTAGTCTTCTCTAAGGTGTCTTAAGGTTACTGACCTACCTCCTTCATACAGTGGGTGTAGAAACTATTCATACAGCGATCAATTTGAAATAAAACATTTAGCCATGTCAGTAATAAATGTTAACGGAAAAAGATGATTAATAAATATTCTTAGATGTTTTTAGAATAGATTTTGTACAAACAAAATTTTATTCCTTTTAACATTCACTAAAATATTAACAAATACAGATAAACGCGCAGAAATAGATTGGCAGACAGTATTCATACAGTTAAATAAAGAATTACTAAACTATGGAAATAAATTAAATATTTAATGGCCTTAAAATTTTTGGGATTGCTTTTCGACATTATAATAGTTTCGAGCCTTCTTAGTATGGAAGTTACATATATTAACTATAGTATTCTTGTTGGTAACTTTGAAGGTTCTCTTCAAGCCTCGCTATACACGTTAAGCGTACATCAGTTCGATCCACCATCAGGTTCCTCAAACAAATCGACAGCCTGGTCTGCACACGTCACGTTGATACCACTGATCAATTTCAAAGTGTTACTCTATCTTGTGTGACGCAAACGACAGAACATAATCCTAGCTTGCTCACTGTAGTATTTCTATCGACACTCACCCCTTAAATCAGCACCATCTCACCCCTCTAACCATAAGCACACATCCTAAAGGCGCTTCACGTCTCCCTTGAATCACCACCAAATTGCCCCCAGAAAAAGGAGCCCCAAACAACTTCATCGACGCGACCAAAACGCATTCCGAGGTTTTTAATATCCCTGTCAAGCCCTGCGGACGACATTAATCGACGCTTAATAGAAATTTCGAAGAGATATCGGTAACGAGCGTCGATTGGCCGCGCGGCGCTCAGCCAGAAGCAGCCTCTAATATCGATTCCTCTTTTGTATTAAAAGCGAGGATGGGCGGCAGCGTTCATCGCCGAGATGAGGGCTAAACTTTGCCAGGGCGAAAAAACGTTCCCGGCCGATTTTTCATCGACGCGGTATCGATGCGACGAAGCAGTTTGCCTCGTTACACGCCCGTCAGCCGATGCCTGCCAGAGATTAAAATCCCGGGAAATTGTTAAATCACGAGCCCCTTTGACAGCGTCCTCCACTTGTAGGATAATAAAAGCCACGGCGGCGCTTTTAAAGGATGGAATTCTCTGGCGGCTGCCACAAGGGGGGCTGCCAGTCGTTGAATTATGCGAGAATCCGATTCCGGCTTCTCCTCTGCCGGGAGGGGATAGGATAAGCACAAAGAAGAATGTACAGGTACACGCGCAGAGAAATATAGGGAGGGTTGGAGGGCGGAGCGAGGGAGAGGACCTTGTTCTACTCGTTTAGTTGGCACAACCGAATCAGCTTAGGCAAACGTTTGCGCTCGTTCCACAGACATCTCTGTCCCTTTCGTTAACACGCTGACCCCTTTTCACCTGGATAAGACCGCCGTTTGAAGTCCTACAATTTTAATCCCCAGTTTTCCGGATTCCTTCGTTGCTGGCCGAGTGAATTGTTGCATCGCCACAAGGGGGTCAAGTGCCGTCAGTGAGCCCCCCCCCCCCCCCAATGATCGCGGATACGGAAGGGAGTGGCTAGTAACGAATGCCGTGGTTAATAACGATAAAAAACTAACGTATGAATTGTGTGACTCCCTTTGTGTATCGTTCCCATTTCCCCGTTTTGACATTCCCAGCCACTTTTTTATACGTTCGTTGATATTGTGCTTTTTCTCCCCTCCCCGATTTCAACAACAGACCCACATTCAACGGGGCCGAGATGAAATGCTGGGATTATTAAAGCCTTTGGGCTGCCCGTCGTATTTAAAATAAACCATTATTGATATTTAGTAAACGAGAAATAACACGCCAGCTGGGATTTTACAGGGATTTTTGTTTAAATGTTGACAAACATGTGTCAATTGTACATTGCATACCTTTCGATAAACCTGGTAACGGCAAAGCTTTCGATTTGTTGCATTAAAGGTGTCTCTGTGGAATATTTCATGCAAATGCAGCTTATTTTTGTCGATGCGTGTCTTTGTGATATAATGTTGGCAATCAATTTACCATTTTTCTGGTTCTTTTGGCCAGCTCTTGCTAAGGAAACTATTTTTCAACGGTCCTGAAGATTTTAGAGTCTCCAAGCGCTCGCTTCATTTATTACGGTCCTCGGAGGGTCCTTAGCGTCATGATGGTGATTCTTTCAAGTTTCTCGGTGATCTTATTTTGTCACATTTCTTCGTGCAGTTTCTTCCACGTTCGCGCTGAAAGAACACACCCTTGTAATATCAGAAAGAAAAATGTCCCCTCTAACTATTCCAAAAAGTGTAAATAGCTCATTGCAGATTATTGAAATTCACTTGAAAAAAAAGTAAAACGATGGCAGTTAAAATGGATACTTTTCGATAATACAGGAACAGGGGAAATTAAATTAAATATCTCAGATTATGACATGACCACGTCGAACAAACTTCCCCTTTATCTTTCCATAACAAGATTATACTGGCACGAACTTCTTTAGAGTTGATTTAAAATCATTTCAGCTGTACAAAGTTTTTTTTAATTATATCGGAAATCTCACTCGAAATTAATTTCTCCCTCATCAGTGTAACTTCAAGACCACGTGATCGTAGAATAAGATTTGCGCAGAAGTATAACATGTCCCATTAGAGAGGAAAATAATCGAAAACAAACGCAGTGTTTAGAATTTATTTCTCCAGCTCACTTCACCGCGCTTCATGCCGAAGAAAATGAAACATACGATACGGTCGAGTTTAATTTTCTCAAACGAAATAGAATGGAGTTTCTACTTCAATGCCTCCTACCGTCCAGAGGGAACAAGTTTTCAAGCCTGGAACGAAGTTAACGGAGGAAACTTCCTGGTAGCATGATAAATATGGAAATCAGGCAACCCTGACGTAGCTTTGGATGCTACGAAACGGAAGAAAAATGCGAGCCTTCGAGAAAAGAACGATGAATTTGGAAACACCCAAACCATTACGCACGATTGATGGAATAAATAATGGAAACTTTTTTATTCACAATAGTATAAGTCTTGGATTAAACACTGTAGCTAAAATTATTATGTATTCTGTGCATCCACGGAACTGTAGCAGTAAATGTACCTATATAAAAATGGCTATGAGTTGTTCGAAAATCTTTACTCTATCCACGAAGTAGCCTTCTCTCCTACATAGTATTCTGAAATTATCAAATAATAGCATAACTACAGCATCCATGACGATCTTGCAACAATTACCAATTATCTGAAAATCTGCAAAGAAACCCCACACGCCAGAACGATCTAAACATCTACCCTCCAAATTTGCAGAAATGAGTCGACAAAGTCTATTACATAAGCGAAATAGCTACAATTTCCCTAATTTTAATGGCAGCCATGATTCCATTGAACGACCCTCTAATGCGCCCGTATTACATTATACTCGTAGAAACGGGCCACAAATTAACAGGGATGGAATCGAAGGAATGCTCTGAGGCAACATCGACATCATTATCATTCGCATCCACCTCTATAGAGGTGGTCTCTAGGAAGCTTGGAATTTTCATTCCACCGTAGATTGCACGCTCAACCGACCTCCTGCACCCGCCTACGCAGCAGGCTTGCAGACGTTCGCGCGAGATGATACACAGATATTACCTATCCACCCCCATCCTGGAGGCCTTCGCTGCGGTCTGCACAAGAGAGGCTCCGGAAACGAGGAACCGTTCGTTCTGGCTCGCAGGTGGATTTTAAATTAGCGCAACCGAGGCTTCCTCCTCTCTTTTTCCTCCCTCTATTTTTTTCCGGCTCATTCTTGCGGGCCAGCTTGCCAATTAAGTCTGACGTATTGAATTTGCGTACGAAACCCGGCGGCCCGTAAGCAATTTTAATCGATTCGAATTGGCCGCAAAATTCGACCCGATAATTGGCAAAATTTGGTCCCACGCCAATTGGGGAGGTGGTGCGGCTCTATTTGGCTCAACGAAACGAACCTTCAGTTATATGCTATCAGCGAATCTGTGTGTTTGTGCAGTTGTGTATGTGGGTTAATCAGAGTACGTGGTATTTGAGCGGATAGGGTGAGTAGGGAAAGAGTGACGTATGTAATTTTCATAGTATGTTATATGGGCAAATTTCAATGCGAGTGAAGACTTTTTAATACGACTTCAGGTTGTAGAGATATTAAACGCAGAAGACGGGATGAAACTCTCTGATGAACAGCCAAGTGTGTCTGGAAACTGTCCAGAGGAAGCAACTTATTCAGGCAGATGTGGGAGACTCTTTTGGGGGATATATTAGGAACCTACGTGAACGAGCAAGAGACATTTTGAGAAGAAAATAGAGCGCTGAACGCATGGAAGAGGAAGAGCTGTGTTAATAGCGAGAAGGTAAACTAGCAACGACTGAGACGAAGAGCAAAAGTTCTTGTTCTATTCATAACTTCAATCTTACTTTGAATCATTAGCACAACATAGTCTACAACTTTCGAATACACTCCATAGACTGGTAATTTCCTTAACATGTCACTAGCTACTGAAACTTAATGAACTGCGTCTCAAAGTTTTACAAAATACCTTTTCTTGGATATCATCGATACTCTAATCGCTTATGTGCACATTCTGTAGATTAGAATAGTATTATCTTGTTGACAATGCTGGGGAGAAATTGGAAGCCCCTCGAAATAAATGCCGCGGTGACCTGATCGCCGTGTTTTGTACCATTGCCGAGTAATAGGATTTCAAGCCGATTTCAATTGATCCCGACGCATCGCGACAGTCGATCGCACTCCCGATAGTCAGACGGCTGCACTGAGCACGAGGAAATTGGTGTAATTCGGTCGCGGTCCGTTCCACGATCTCGCGTTATCGTCAGTTTCCGCTGAGCTCCCTCCAGAAATGGCAACTCGATAATTCCACATGGATTTCTTCGTGTGCATAAAAAGTTCCGTCTGTATAAAGAACGCCAGACTCTTTGTTTCGTCTGAATGCCTGTGTTACGTCTAGCTTATCAGGCTGTCGCTGTTAATCCATCAGAGTTTATTCTGTATCGAGGAGTGGGTTGACTTTAATCAAAATTGATAAACGTGTCGATCAATTCCTACTACTATGCCTGACTATTATAAAAAATAAATTTTAAAGGTATTTTCGTGCGTACATTGTATTGCTATACTGTGAATACGCTAGAAGCTAAGAACTAAAATATCCAAAGAGAATAAGCTTTTGAGAGTCAGCTAATAATGAGAATTTTTTGATGCCTGCAATTTTCTATTCCAATTCATGTGGTGGTACCTTCATTCGAGTAATATTTGCACTGAACTGATGAGTCTATTTTGTGAGCATCGTCATAAATGCATAAGGTAGAAAGCTTCAAGAACTGAAGCGTTATAGTTAGAAAGCATTTGTAACAAAGAAACGTCTTGTAACGCTTTGTTAAACTTGTATGTGTGCCAAAAGTACATTCGTAAAGTTTATTAATACTGATTTAATAGCACCTTCTAGTCTATTTCCTACTATTCAAATCGTTCATAATTTTTAATGTTTTTATTGAAATGAATTTTTAAGAAATATTTAATACTGTTAAAGCGAAAGAGAATTTTATGATTCACGTTGCATTCAAATTTTTCAGTGCTTCATGCAATTGTCCAGATTATTTCGTAATCCTGAGCATTGATTGCATTTTAATCCACTCTCAAGAGGAGCTAGAACAATGCACAGTGGCAAAAATTCCTGTAAATGTAGAGACCACTACACTTCATCGTGTAACTGAACTGCATGGAAAGCTTGTGGTTGCAGAGTAACCACTGCAAGCGTGAATAATAATCTAGTGAACGCAATTAATGATCATCTCGTTACTCAAGTTTTATCATCGTTCCACCTGAAGTGGTAATATCTGCTGTCGGAGAATATAAGTAATGACCTCCCCATGCTTCAATTAAACGAATATACCTAAAATTAAGAAAGCACTTCCCCTCATGCACGAATCTGCGCGAAGTTTTATAATGAACGCATATCGATAAAGTATTTACACCGCGACAACACATTTTTATGTAAATCATATTTTGAGTTTTCTCGTTAAATATTCACGAATATATATAAAAATATGTGACATTAATTAGATAAGCTTTAAATTTGCAAATGCAAATAAAATTCTCGTCGCGTCTATATTGATAGAAAAATTCAGAACAGTAATTTTCAAAACATATGCATATGAAATATTCGCTTGCAGTATTAATTTTTTACCACACCACATTAAAGAAAACTAATAAGTCGAAATAGTTTATTCAAAACTAGTCAACACCGACGAGGAATTCAATATCAGCTATCAAGGGAGAGATCATTTGAAGAGAAATGGTTAACTTTGCTTAGAATTCCGAACCTGGACTTCAAATTTCAGTTCGGTGTCAAGTTCGTTTCAGTGTTAACTCATTTATTTTTTACTGATAACGCTAATTAGTCAGACGTCATACATATATTCTCACAGGCGAATCCCATAAGATAGAGGATCTTTCTGTTATTCAATTGGTATAACCCATGAAAGTAGGTTATCCCTTTGAGAATCGAGAAGCATGAAATGTGAAACCTATGTCTCTGATACTGAACACGAACCCTTATTTACTGGAAGGACTTCCTTGTCCCTTATTCGTTCTAGCCAATTATTTACGCCCTTCTTCACAGCAAAATTCTTTTACGCACTTCGTTACACTTCTTCCACAAAGAATGCTATTCATATTGGAGATACTGCTCTATGAAACAAACATCCATTGAATTAATGTAAACTCTTTAGAAATTCCAGTATCAAAAGCATTCTAATAAATTTGCAACTTTTCCATATCTCAAAATAGCCAACATTAAAATCAGAATTATTTGTGTTAGTTATGATGGAATTAATTCCTCTCTAACAGCTGCACCATAAAATTATCCAGAGATAAGACCTTCGCGAAATTCATTATCAAGGCCCTTTCTCTAATCTTCGACTGCTGAAATATGTATTTTTCATAAGTCAATTCCCTTTTGGCCCCATTTCCTAAGAAAAGACACCAGACAGGTTTTTGGTATAATTTATATCGCCACAGAATATATTCTAGAACGCTATGAAGTGTCACAAATTTACTATCAGAAGACAATAGAAGGAATCAAATCCCATTAGACGAAATTTCATATTTATCAGAAATTGGGGCTGACTACGATCTCTCTAACCTGAGGCGAGTCTCTCTTGCCTGAAGGGCTGTCTAGCGTAGATAATCTCTGTCAGAAGGGCCGAAATCCATCATGGAAACGAACATGGAGCATTACAGGCAGAAAGCTTAATTGGTCCCAAGCTGTTGACTCTGCAGGAACATTATGCTGGATACCCTATTAACGACTACTGATCGCCTCTCTTCCAACGACTTTCGAAACGCCATCGTTACCGGAACCTTCTAACAGAATAACAAGCTAATATTATACCATCCAGCGAGATTGGGTTGGTTCGTCTTTCAGTTTCCGAGGGATTGTTCTCGTTGACGCTGAAAATCCCTCGCGGATACGTTCTCGTCAACTGCAAAGGAGATAGATCGCCGATGGCTGTCGAATCACTCTCCAGGAAGATGACGAAGATAAAGCTCTCTCTATAATCCAAAGCATTCGACCACGTACATTCTCTAAAATTCTGCTCCAGCCTGTTTACTCCTTGATGTATGACATATATTTACATTTCCATATATTTGCTATCAAAACATACTCTCCTATATCCAACAAGAAAAAGCTCGAAAAATCCGCAAGTTCCTTCAGAATTATCGATACGAAAATTATTCCACGAGTGGTGACAGAGTTCCAACGACGACAATACAGAGCAGACTCATCTCTAAGTACAGTTCCCTAAATTTCAGTTTCAACAGTCACATCTTTCGAGTTGAGTTTAGTCGATTTTCTACGATTATACTCGAGCTGTGTTCATTCTGCACGAAACTTGGCCGAAAAACAGTTGTGCAAGACATTAACTATTAGTTTCCACGTGGAATGGGTTGGGGAACTTTGGATGATGATTTGGGATTTCTTGCTCGTGAAACGAGGTGGTCCCTTTGTGTGCACAGATCAAGCGCGCATCCCAGGGCTTGGGTCAAAGCTCAGTCTGTTGGATCTGTACGATCCTTGGTTAGACCAGAAGATGGTGTCTGTACTCAAAGGGGTGCTATGTATGTTTTGGGGGCACTGGAGGAGTAAATAATCGTCTGATGTGCGGGTGCGAATATCAAGGCTAAGGTATACAACCTTGTGCTTGGGCGTAATAGTAGTACGAATCTACGATAGGTCAGGCGTCCTCGAATGTTGAATATAACGATGTTGTATTCGTGGGTACGAAGGTGTGCAAAATACTTTGTAGTTGGGGGTATGTGGTATACGGAAAAATAAATGAAAAACCTTAATAAATGTAGATCCAAAGATCATTTCATTCTGAATTATAAAACATAGGTACATACGTTTGGGACAATGTTTTCGCCATCGTTTCTTAAAATTTAAAATACTAAGGATAATATTGAAAATATACAATTTGCGGTCTAGCACAAAATGTGAAGTAATCTTTTCTAAAAAAGATTGAATTTCATTTGGCATCTGTTGTTTGATCCTTCACATCACAAGCGTACTTTGTACCACCATTAATTCTTCCAATATAACCTTGAGCTAACTTTTGATTCGAAACATATAGCAACCGCCGTTAATGATTAAAACACTCAACCCTCCATTAATTTAAATTGTGTGCTTATCGTTCCAAGATTATATTTCATAATTTACCTTACAGCCACCACACGTTACAGACAAATATGTAACAATTCATCACCCCCTCCATTCAATTTTCCACTAATGCTTCCCGGTGGGAACTCCAGAGGACAAATCCTTCTCGAGCGGATATATCGAAGTGATAGTCACGAAAGATCCCATAAAAATCGTGCAAGTTTCGAACGGCGCCATAGTTGAGGCTACTCTGTTCGAAACGGCGCGAAGCTCCGAGCGTCTTCCTCTTTCATTCGGCGCCCGGCCACCGCGGAGGAATTAGAAAAGTAAACGGGGAAACGGATGCTGATGATTTATGGTCCGCCGCGAGACAGTGAGAAATTTTCAGCGTTTCTGTTTTCCGCGGAGTTACTTGCCCGCAATGAAAGATGGCCCGGCGCCCAGAAACTGAAGTGATCACGAGGCGCTTGGGAAATCACGAAAACAATTCGCACTCCAGAGAGTAAAATAGATCGCCTCTAAACCAACCAGCGTTTTGTTCCGCCCTGTCATTCCGCGATAAGTTGAGACGCGGATTGTCAGCGTTGCCGAAAGCGCCCGTTGAAGACGTGGCTTTTGTTGCTCGTGAATAAGTGTGTTCGACGAGCCGCTCGTATCCAGAAATCGCCCCTCGAAATTTTCGAATTCACGCACACCGCGCTTCCCTTCGACGTTTCCCACTTCGACGAAACATTCCTGCTATTAATCACGCTCGATACGGGCTTGGTGTTTCGACATAAAAATTCCATGAATTTGTAAGTTGAGTCTTGTATGTATATTCGATGAGAGAAGGTGAAGTTCGGCGTGCTATTATCTACACGCCTGTGGCTTGCGTATGGAATTTTCCACTCGCCGATGTTGATGGGCAAGGTTACTCTCCCAATGTGAGCTTTAGTGGGGCAAGTAAATTCGTTGCTTCAAACTGCGCTGAATATTATTAGGGAAAGTTTGATATTAGTGTATGAAAATTAGGATGCATTCCGTGCCCTTATTTTACAGATCGATCTTGCCGAGTGTCCACGAGATACTACTACGCCAAGACCACCGTGAAATATAATAGGAAATTATATACTCGAACACTGTTGTTTAATATAAATGAAGACCTAAGCGACGTTCAAAAGAGAATCAAATGCTGTCTTTCGGCGTGCACCAGTCCATCGCGAAACCACTGTCAGAATCAACGAAAAGCTGCACTGGAAGCTGCCCAACGTAATCAAAACTGCTCAATATCTGAACCTAGAGAATCAAAGACGAATCGACGAATTTTTCTAACGTTTCGAAGTGTTTACACCAGCTGACCGTGTTGTCTGTTGCCGATATTCGAATCCATCGAGAACGTTTCCATCCTAACGCATCTTGCAATCAGTACGTTGGATTCTACCAGGGAGATTAAATATGTTTAAGTAGAAGTCGGGGAGAACGCACCTGACGACGTCGGACGAGCTTTTTAGATTGAGTTCTGTGAAGCGACCTGCCTAGTCGAGCAAAACGAGTGCCAGAAATACAGGCGAATTCTTGCGTGTAGACGTGACGTTCCAGCGCGACGAGTATTTACGAACGGCGTGGGAAAAGGGAGGAAAGGGGCAAAGCCGTTTTCCGCAGTAATCCTGTTCCGTTGTCTCATGGCGAGCAAACCATGAAGTAAAAACGGTATCGCCGGACGAGTCAAGTCTAGAGGGCCACTGGCGTTCCAATGTAGATTTATAAAAAATGCAGCAACAGAAACGAGGATCGCGTTGAAGGGACGCAATAAAAGAGAGATTACATTCGCAATCGCGCATTCTCTGTGACGCGTGGGGAAAGGAGAAATGCGAGACACTCGCTCGGAGCCCCACTCCACCCTCGGGCGTTTAAAAATTTCACGTCAAACTATTCGACGAGTCTGCGATTTAATAACGCAGATTAACGTGTAGCGTGGGGAATTCTAGAAAAAACATGTGAAGATATATCATATGAAAAATTACTCACTGATGTCCGGGCTACTGAAACGGGCTGAAAAATTCTTTGAAAGACCGCTGTAAATGTTCTAAATTTCGAGTCGGGGACTGATTAATCGAATATCGTTTATGCCCGACGAGGAGATTACTGTAAACCGAAGAAGTCCATTGCCCGTCTCCCTTGCGATTTTACGTCCGCGCGGAGGGGTACATTGAAAAAGGAGGTCGACAAGGATTACAGGACAGCCATCGACGAGTGGGCCAGCGACATCAAATCGACGTTTACATGCCTCGAGTCGACCCAGCGGAATCTACGAGGCGTAAAAACGCGATCCAGGGTGATTGCGTCCGAGCGAGGATCTAGATTTCCAACAGAGAGTCGCTCGGTAAGTCGTCACGGTGTGCGGATTGGGGCGAATTCTCGGCTACATCGGCGGACGACCGTCGGTGGGAGCCGCCAGCATGTCGCAGTCCGGGTCAGGAGGTGTGAACGATAGCCAGGAGCAGAATCAGGCTGGGCAAACGACGGAGAGTCAGCAGACGACGTGTCACAACGGTCGCGCCGAGCCGCCAGCTGTGAAGGCGAAGCAGGATCTGTCGAACGGATTCGAGAATCGAACTATGGAGTACGACAGGTTCTCCCAGGACAAGGCTCAACAGAATCAGACGGTTGGGAAAAGTGTGGAGCAGCAGCAACAGGCCCAGCAGACGGGTCAGTATGCAGCTGGGCGGAGGCAATCCATGGTGGGTGTCCCTGAAGACAGGCACCCGCCGACTGGCCAGCTTCCTCCGCATCAATACGCTCAAGAAAAAGCTGGGGTCGAGAGGACACAGCACGTGTCCCAAACCAGCACTCAAACTTTGCCAGTCCAAGCTCAGCCTCAGTTCATGCCGGACTACGACCAAGCTCAGTACACCCAGATACGCAGCCAGTTCGAAGTCAGACCTCAACTGTACCCTCAGCAGGCTCAGTTCGCTGAGAGGGCTGGCTACGTGACCAGAGATGTCACTTTCAGAGAGCCTGCCTTGTACCAAGGTGGCACGACGAACCCAGTGTTCACTGGCCAAGGTCAGTACGTAACTGTGCAGCACGGATCGCAGATACAGTCTCAGTCAGCCAGCCCCCAGCCACCATACTTCTCGGGTGTGGTCGTGCCGCAGCCACCCGGCTACGCTCAGTTCGGTACGCAGCCTCAGTACCCCTACAGTCAGTACCCTCAGACGGTCATAAACGCAGTTCCGTATAACCCTCACGCAGGCATCTATCCGAGTCAACAGTTTGGCCAACAATCGCCGAATACACAGAGATTCTCCCAGGAATTGGGACAGTATCAGGCGCAGCCGATCATCCAACCTATCGCGCAGAACGTGGCTCACGGGATCCCAATGTCGACGACCGAGCGGCCGAGCCGTGGGCCGAAACCCATGGTCCCACCGCGGGGTAACTCCAAGATCACGCATGACAGTGGTCACAGGAAATCCGCGAGCGTTGATGTCGCGGGGATGCAGAAGCCAAAGTATGATCCCAATCAGAATCCTCCGCAGGAGCAGATGCATCGTAGCGACGGGGCCATCATCGTACAGGGCACGCAGATAATCACGGACGGTCAGGACAGACGATACCTGTCCGCCATCAATCAAACGCCGAGGACGCGACAGGATGGACTGTACGTTGATACGAACGGAGATCCGCCCGGGCGAGAAAAATTGTGCGACGCCGTGGCGGCGGACTGTGGCCTGTACGTGGCCAGGCCCGAGCACAGAAAATCTATTTCCGTGGACGTCACGTCTGTGTTCCCACGTCGGGGCGACACGATTACTTGCGCATTTCCTGGCGACGGGAACCAGGAAATATTGATAGCGGGAAGGAAGGCCGGCAATATGGTCGATCCGAAGCGAGTGGAAGCCAATCAAGTGTATCCGCCTGATCAAAGGCGGCTGGATACGAGCTTAAGAGTATCGCCGATGGCTTTTGATACGAGACAAGAAAATAGGAAGAGCATAGGGGCTGATAGAAAGCCCGAATGGGGTAACGTGAGCCCTAATCAAAGAGTAGCGATGCCGCAAGAAAACAGGCGATCCGATTACTTCGACGAACATAGGAGATCGCCTATGACCATAGAGGGAAAGAGAATGGAGGATGTCCGAAGATCACCGATGCCATTCGTGCCGATCCGAGAGGCGTCCGCGGATCGGGGCGGACAAAAGAGTCCGTCATTCGTGAATCAAAATTTCGAGAAGACCAGGCAAGAGCTGGCTATATGGGCGGAGCAGAGGCAACGACAGGAGCACGAGAAGAACATGATGCAGAATCAGATACTGTCTACTAGTCCGCGGTCACGGAATCAGTCTGAAGAGAGGAGGGACTGTAGACCCCTGCATCAAGCAGAGGATCGTAAAGACACGAGGATGACGCAGTCAGCTTTCCAGCCGCTGCCCAACATTAGTCAGAGCACGATAATGGAGCAGCGACGTCATTTGCGCCACGTGAGCGCTGACTTAACAAAACACATGGAATTGTCGAGGAAGGAGTTCGACGATCAGCCCATCAGTGGCTCGGTGGCGAACCTTGGGCCAGCTGTGAGCACGGTTACCTCTCAGAGAGCCAGCCCAAGTATCTGCCACCAATATCCAGCCCTTAGCGAGGCGAAATTAGACACCAAGACGGTATTGACAGTGGTGACAGATTTCGGCGACGCGAATCTAAACAAACCGAACGATCAAGTAGATCACATAATCCATAGCCATCGTAAGAGTTACGCCTCTAACAATTTATTGACTCATAGTAAAAGTCAAACGGAGAATCTTCAATGTCAGCTAGACACTCAGACCGAGAAGGCAGACACTGCACAAGCGCAGCAGCAACAGATGCAGAATCAACGAAGCCTCGATTTAATTTCGGAGAAGCTCAGCCAGTTCGAACGCCAGCAGAGCGATCTCCAAGCGAAGATACAGTGTCTACAGAACCAGAATCAAATTCTAGACAAAGTAGCGCAGTTCCAACATCAACAGAGCGACTTGCAGGCACGCCTGCAGAGTTTGCAGGCGCAGAATCTGTTAAGTGATAAGTTACAAAGATCCACGGATTTTCAGCAGCATCCAATGGGGAGCGACATACACCAGATCCAATCTAACTCTCTCTCTAACCACCAGGAACAGGCAGATAAGACTTGCCCGTCGCAGAGCCAGTATCCGTCGCACAGTCATCATCAAACGTTATTGACCGCTTCCTATTCACAGAACTCTAATCATCAATCCTGCCAATCATCTGTCTGCGAGAAGCTATCGCCCAGGCTTCAACACGACACCAACGACCCGAATTCTATTCAGATACCGAACATGTCACAGATGCCGCTGCCGTGTCTCTCACAATTCGAGCGCGCTGACGCGTCACGTACTTCGTTCTCGCAGTTCCATCGACTTCAATGCCAGATCGACGGCCACGAGGGTGCTTCGGCGTCGCCAAGTGGCGTTTCTGCAGTTTCATTCACCGGTACCTTGAAGAAAGTGCCACCGGAAAAGCCACCGAGAACGTCTCTAATCGTTCAATCGCCGGAATCAGAGGTAAGAGAACCAAAGACAATCGTAGGTTGCATGGACCTCTGTTTTGCACGACGTAGCGGTATGAATATTAGTAACGTTACGATTTATGTATGTACCAAATGATGTGTTCGCCCTCGCGCGGGCAATTTTATGTTGCGAATCAAATTTTAGGTCCTACATGAAGATAGGTTATAATATATTGTGAATAAATCAGCAGCGTAGGGTTTTGGATTAGTAAAACAGTTGACAACTACAAACAGATAAAGCTACAACACGTCTACAGCTATCATTGTGCAAGTAAAATAATTAACAACTATACACACAGTAAAAGATCATCTTCAACCCTTGTTTTTGGCTCCAGTATCACCCCTGCTGGTAAATAGAGAAGGTGAAATAATGTAGAACTTTCCCCGAGAATTATGCTATACGAAATTAATCTATTAGTTCCTGAGTTATAAACTAACAGAGAGACAGGGGTGCACTATTTTGTATATATACAGCAAAGAAGAGAAGATAATGTTTCCAGCAAAGTTTAAGTGTATATTCCATATCTACTTGAGGGAGTGAAACTGAAAATATAGATTTATAGACGCTTCTTTTCTATATCATTGTTATTCTTTACTTGTAACAGATGTATATAGTGAGTGGCAATTTTTATAAATCTTCCATATATCTAACCAAACTATAATAGATTTCTGTATTTACGTCCACGAAAAGGGCTTCTAAATTTTGACGATACGTTCATTCCGAAGTTCAGAGCAGTGGACTGAAGATTGCAACTTCGAAAGATAGAGAAATAATGTTTACGGTTGGAAAAGCAAGCTTCTCGTTTCACAGTTCCCACGAAGCTTTTATTATCCCTAGGTACGTGCTCAATGTAGAAAAAGCAAGCGATCCGACTGCAGCGCGGAATACAGGATCCGTGATGAGAGGCACTCGAACAGTCAAAGTACACTACCCGTTTCCCAATAATTCTTTATAAAATTAAAATCCACCGGGCTTGGCCGAGTAACGCACGAGAGGGTTCTTTCACGTTTTACGGACTAGTTGCCAGTGGTTGGAGAGGGAACGAGACGAAGATAGAGGGCTGGATCGGGGAGATAGGGCAGTAGATAGAGATCTGCACTTGCAGTTTTTGCCGCGGCATCGAAGTGGAATGAACTCGTTAGATATCAGACCCGATGTTGTCTTTGAAAACTTCGTTACGAGGCCTGTGTACCTTTCGCCCTACTTCCACGCTTCGTCCTTTCGTCTAGACAACTTTGTTCCAGCTATAAAACTGGATACCACGCCGTTCTCTGACGACGTCGTCGCTCCACCGAAGCGTGCACGTGTTTCGAATAGCGAATCCCAGATTTCGCGACTACACAATAGCTCCACATTGCCGCAATATCGTATTGCTGAGGCGTTCTTCGTACCTCGTCCAAGAATATATCGTTTTGTACCTTCTATATGACTTTCGGAATATAAGCTACGCTCTTTGCAGAAAGAATGCGGGGAACGTAGCGTTCCGTCCGTTACTCTGCTTGGCCTATGTTGCTATAAATTCAGAAGGTTATAACAGATCATTTTCGTGAACGAATTACTCTCAGTGCTTAACTCAAATTTCAGGAATTCCTGTCAACTGAGTGACCAATTTTCAGCGGAAGTTCTTTGGGGAGTGATGACTTCATTTTCAAACATACAATCATCATAAATCTTCTCTTTCTCCAGAAACATAAGTTTTCTAAAGAAACTTCTCCAAACAACAGAATCAACAGAAAACATTCTAGAGCACCATGATCGGTTCTCCACCTGAGCGACATTATTTCAACCATCGACAACGCTCCATTTCAAGACAGACATTTCCAATCTTCGCCAATATTTTACATAACAGACACAGTGGCGCGGAGGCGTGCAGCAAAGCAAACAGCCGTCCCTCAGCGACTACGTGGCCGCCGAACCTCTGTTGGCGATGTCCCGCGAAAATTGGGTTAGCGCTGTGAGTCGCGCGCGTATGAAAAGCTCCGGCGTTTACTTTCTCAGGAGAGCAAATATACCCCCATTGCTGCACGGCGGACAATGGAGGAGTAAAGAGAATTCGTATTTCCGACCACGGTGCGTCACCTAACCTGCCTAACGGAGGATCCCGCCCCCTCCGTGTCTATAGGAACAGGCTTCATCCCCGTCGTTTGATACAATTCGGTAATGCCCGTCCTTCCTTTCCTCCGTCACGGTAGCGAGAATGTGCTCAAAGTAGAAAGTTAAGTGAAACGTATAAAGGATTTAATGGCACGAAAGGGAATATTTTATTTGGCCACGTCGAGGGGACAAAGGGACGGCGAAAGGGGTTTCGTATTTCGAGCGGTGTCGCGATCCTTTAGCCCGCAGAAGTGAGTCACCGTGACGGAAAGTGCATCGCTTCCTCGTCTTCTCGTAATTAACCTGGCCCTCTCCAGGCTTTCGCGCGGGAATGTTTACCAGTACCTGAAGCGTAGCGTTTAAAGCGCAAAGCGTGTTCAGCCCGGCCGAGAGGGAAGATTTTCTTTTTCCAGGCAATTTTACCGCGTCCGTTTGTAACGGCGCCGACAATGCGCGGGGTTAAGAGAATTCGCGTTCCTGGCTTTGCCCCGTTGGCTCGTTTACTCGCTAGAGGATTCTTGCTGGGCCAAGTGTCCGGGCGAGCAAGCGCGTTTCATTCTAATGTAATTAATGTCTCGTTCTTTCAGCACTCCTGACCGTGCTTAGCAGTGTAATAGGGCAAAGTGAGTAAGAAGAGCGGAACGAGTAGCTCTGCTGACACAATTTCGCGATATTAAATGGATACACGGTCGTGTCTGCCGTGGGAAGAGTTGGATTTGCTGGGATCAGCTGTTTGATTCGACCCGGTGGCTGTAGTCCGATATTTCTCAAGTATACGAAGGTTAGGGTAGTTATGGGGTGGAAGATGAAATAATGATGTACGTATTAGTTTCTTGATGGATGAACAAGGAAATTTGAATATGAGATAATCGATACTGCATTTATTGCTTTCACTAAGAAATTTTGAATTCACGACTACTAAGTGTGTTTTAATCGAACTACACTCGAAAGGAGGAATGTTATTTAATTTATCTTCAGCCAGTTGCACTGCTCCTCGAGCAAGGGAAGTTAGAAAACTGCAATGATTGACTTCCCCAAAATTATTAGTTCTCTTACCGTGAATATAACTTTAAATAACAAAATCCTCTAAGAGAGCCACGGATTTTTTTTTCCAAATTATAAAGATTAATCTAGAAGCTATAGAATTAATGTACTTGAAGCACTAGTGGAAGGAAAATACATTCAACTACCAAACAGCCGCGGGAAATCCTTCAAGCGATTCTTCCAAGCTAAGCAAACACTTGCACAGGGGATGGTCGTTTTTTAAAAGATTTATCGCGGCAGGGGACAATTTCATGGACATTGCGCCCCGAGTGAGTACCCCTTAAAGACGCTTTTGACCCCGCTGATGTATTTTCATTCGTGCAGCACGGTGCAAATCGAAATGGACTCCGAAAGCCACTGGAACGTTTCGCGTTATTGACTTATTTCACTAGTGTGTCGCTTCTGTCCACCCATTTCTTCCCCCTCGCCCCGTGGCCCCGCGTATTCCCGGATTTTCGTGAACGAAAACGAAGAAAACAGCCAGCCATTGGCGTGAATACGTCCATCTCTCGATCGTATCTGTGCGGAGGTCGATACTCTGAAAGCGGTAACAGATAGAGGACGAGACGGTGCAGCGTGCTTTTCAAAACTCGTTTCCTCCATTTCTACGGATTCGTTTTAATCATTGGCGCAGATATCTGTTCCTCGTGCTGGAGACACTACGATTCATTAGGAAGTCGATACGCACGGATGACGGACGCCCTGGACATTGATAACACCCTTGACGCGGGTGAGATAGTGCGTTGGGCGAGTAATGAATGGAGGAAGACTGGCAGAGTGGTTATTTGTGAAGGGAATTCGGAGAATATGACAATATTATGATGAAAATAATTAGCAACCGGCATTAATGTTATAGTTTAATGAATGAAGAAAATTTAATTTTATGAAAGATGATGATTTGCATTTGTTTTCGATGGAACCTGGAAGCAGGAGTTTGTTCAGAAATATGTTCGAAGTTTCACGAGCACTTTCGTTCACAATAATTAAAGCAAATTAGTTTAACCGCGGGTCAAATAAGCGGTTCGCCCCGTTAAATCAGTCACTCCGGCTGCATTAATCGAGCAAATGTTATACCACCAAAGATTTTGGGAAATTTCGTAGCTTGCGGTCTCGAAAGCCCTGCTCGCAACACGCCATGCCATCCGAGACACGCCAAATACAGTAACGTAGATTTTAGAAAGGAACGTAATTCGACGAACGGGAATTTCCAGCACGTATCGTGATACGGTTTCACGCAAAGTGCAGTCACGGTACACCGAACGTGGGATGAAATTCGACTGCGATTCAGTCATTTTGTATAAATGTAGAACAAAGTGGGAGAGTTAAATAAGGCAGGAACGCGGAATACCCGATAGGTAGACTGCGAAATTGTTTCAGGAAAATGGAAAATCGACTTGACCCTATTATACGAATCGTGGTAGGTTATCAATGTATATTGCAGAGCACGTAGCTTAATTAATTGGAAATAACTATAAGTAACTGTGAATTCAGACAAAATCGAACTCTTTTTGTGCAGGACAGGATATTAAAATGTCAAAAGTAACGAAATATGATTGAAGTTTCATTATTACTAAGTTATAATATTATTAGTGACTGACTAATTGATCTATTTCATTTGTTAGATCTTTTACTATGCTGGATACTTTTATGCTCCTCATTATACAAAGTTTCTAATTCCCACTATTCGCAAAGCAATATTGCATCTACCAGTGGCGTACATTTGTTTGTTAATTAATGGACACGGAGGCAATGCATTTAAGTTTGGACGTATCGCTCGCAATCGACAGCCTCATTCAGCAGTTATGAATGATTACTAATCGATCAGTCGCAGATGTTGCGAAACTGTCGAATCTATGAGGCGCAAATGTATATTAATGCAGGCACATGGTACATATTAGCAATGTCAATACTAATAGTAATTATTAACTGTGCAGAACTATTCCATCCAGAATTCGAAATACTCTACAACTGAAAATCCTAGGGTGACTGTATCTAATATCGCCCATGTTCCTAATATCGCCCATCGTTTAAATTTATCGGTTATGCACTGAATTAGTACCTAACCATATGTACGAAGACATACTGCAATTGCAGCGTCATGTCATTAACAATTACAGAAAGGGAAATATTTCAGTGAATCTTAATAGTGTAAAAAATTATTGGACTGCCAAAATTTTACATCACATTCGGAGAAAGTAAGTCTAATAATTCTGTGAATGCAAGAATATCTACAAGAAATACCTAATTAACAATGATTTCGATGTAATGCTCGTTACAGGTGGGGTCACGAAATGTGCGGAGCCACGGAAATAAACTTTATTTGTACAAATATGTACATCAGAACGTAAAAAATAAAATATTTAAAAAATCCAATTTATATATTTTAGTAATAAAAATAAAATCAAAGATGGATAAAAAAACATTTATAGAGCAAGAAATAATAAAAGCAGATGTGAAAATGAGTTTAAAAACTCATGAATACATGAATTAATCAATATTTCTTGAGTAGGAGATATTAGGTACACTTTTTTCAGGACCGAATTTTTGCATGTCTTACGTTTTTCGAGTCCTAATTAAAAATTTGTAGGTTTCAACGATTCTAATTTATGCTACATAAAAGATGAATAACTTCTCTACTTTGAAACGAACTGCATGCAAAAATATCAATTATTATTCAATTAACAGCGATTTAACTTCTGCTAGGCGATATTAGGTACGGTCAACCTACATAAATATCATTTGCAATTTATTTTTCGCGACTTTTATACCATGAAACCGTCACGAAGACAGGAGAAGATGCTCCACCTGTAATTGGGTAGGGTTAGTCCGGGTGAGATGGTCATAGTTTCGTTTAGAGTCTGCTACAGCCAAGCTATTTGAAATAAAGCAACGAAAATGTAGAACAAAACTTCAATCCTTCAAAATATTTGAAATTACGTCAAATACAGCTATGGCCAGCTCTCCTGGACAACAATTGACCACCTTTCCCTTAAAGCCTTGGTAAGATAGCCATTCCCCTTTCGCTTAGACTAACAAACGTAACCCCGAATACTTAAGATTGAAAACACTGTAAACAATGCACTATCGGAAATACATCTTGAGAATTAAAAATTTTCAGCATAAATAACACAAACAAGATGGCCAAAGTATTGATCAAACATTTTGAAGCACTAACTCAAATTTCACAGTGGATTTACAAACCTTTAAAAACGTTCTATTCCAACACTTTGAACTAAGAATGTTACTTTTCTCTGACACTTCGTACCCACGTCGAGGCAGCGCAATCAGGTGTTTCCTTCTAAAAAATACTGTCACTGCCCGTCTCTTCCGTATGACCATCTCACCCTGACTTACCCTAATTATAATTCCCGGTCTTTGTTTCACGCAACCATGTTTCCTCTTACATTTTATAAATTCGCAGTATCTTATTACATTCGCGAAACTCGGGAATAACTTCCGCATATCTCTCAGAATTATGCTTGTAAATTAAAAATAATGGCCCTCTGCCAAATTCACTATCGTGCCTACCTATACCAATAAGACAATCGCAACAACGCATGCAAATATTGATCTTGTTAAATTGCATTGCCTTGTATAAAATTCCACATTATATCAAGTATTCCAGAAATAAATTTCATACAATATTTCATTTAAAATTTCGTTTTACCAATTCCTATCACTGAAAATCACATTCACTCCCCATAGAATATATATATAAAAAAAAGTAAGAAAACAATTTCAAAGGGGCGCTAAAAAGAATAAAATAATTTTTTTCTAAGTTGGTGCCAAAATAGAAACAAAAATAAATCGGCTGGACGTGTAAGGTCCCACTAAATTTTTACGCGCTCTAATTACCGGGCGTTAGTGTGCTAATGGACTATAATTGATAAAGGTTGAGAAATTGATTTAATTTTGTTTCTATTTTAGCACCGACTTAAAAAAATTATTTTGTTCTTTTTAGCGCATCTTCGAAGTCGATTTTTTACTTTTTTTTAAAAAAGTTTATTATATTTAATTTTTAGTTACATTCGTTTGAAGTCGGTTAAAAAACATTTATTGTCGTACCAGTTGGGGAATATACTCCATATAACAACGAATGAGTCATGCAAATCGGCCGACGCGTTACAAAGTTATGCGCGAACATACATTAAAACTGGAATTCTAGTTAATTTTAGAGTATCTAGATAATAATAAAAAAAAAATATCATGTTACCACCGGCCCTTCATACGCTTCCAAATAAAAAAAAATCATCGAAATCGGTGCACCTTGGCGGAAGTTATGCGTGAACATACATACATAATGAAAAATACGTGACGAATTGAGCAACATCCTCCTTTTGAAGTTGGTTAAAAACAGCACATATCATTCACTTCAACCCTTAAACCCTTCAACTCCACCCCTCAACAATCACCACAACCAAATCCAGTACAGAAAAACTAATTTACAAAAATATCTAAACACGCAAGAACGCAATTCAAAATTCCTCAAAATTCCGATAAACTGTGCAACCTATCAACTACGATTAGTCATTGATTACCATCCTAAAGCCATCGTCGAGAACGCCCCCCGTACCTGGCTGAAAGTTGCATCCGACTCGCGGACGAAACATATACTTCGGGTCGACACGGAGGTGGTAGGAAAAAAAATTCAGCATTTTTCTGAATGGCAAAATGAAAACTGTCGCCGACGAGCTCGAAAACAATCCGTTTTCTGGTCCACAAAAGTCCGAGGTAACAATGGACCAGAGCCCCTAGCTAGGTCTGGATGTCTTTGAACGCGGGTGGACCGTGTGTTTGCACGTCCCACTAAAAATCGTGCTGCAGGAAACGACGAGCAACGACGAGTTAATCAGATTTGGCACGGTTTAATGGCTTCTATAACTGCAGATGAAACAGTCGCTCGACTTTGCGCCCGTTTCACGGTGGGAACCGGAATTATCACTGAGCAGAAAGGCATGCCATGATTTTAAAACGCGAAACCGCGATCACGCGGCCGGAAATCTTTCCTGATACTCTTCAAATATGTGTCCCGGAATTATGTCAACGACCACGCAATTCAATGTATTCCGTTTCATTGCCTATACCGCGGATTCCTCGCGTTCCTGTGAGCCCCCTTTAATCGCGTTTCATTAAATTGCGCTCGAAATTTCACCGTTAGTTGCAGCGAAATGCAAATGACGTGCCGGGAGAAGTATTAAAGCCACGTGTGCTTTTTTAAATCTGTGCGTGTATTGAGGCGAAATTCATGGTAGAACTGGGAAGGAAGTGATTCCTCATATTGAGAGAAATGGAAGAGGAATTTCTTCGTACGGGGGGTTGTTTTGAAAAAGCTGAGTTTTTAAATGCATTGAATACTCGTAAGCTATATTTCGAGATCTACCTGGGTAGATATTTCTACAATTTTGTGTTATGATTCAAACGAAACTATTCTGGATATTTCCTTTTGTTTCTAATAGTCATATTTTTATTTCTGCATGGAAACTGATACTTCTATACGAGGAGTGATATTTCAAAAGGGCATATTTAGCTAAGGTTTAATTTCTTTTTGAAAAATTGAAGTGAAAATACGTGTTGCATTCAAAGGGCTTATTTCCAAATTTTTCTGATGACATAGTGAAATAATTTTTTAGTCTGAAACAAAAGGAACTTAATTTCACAGAGTTACTCAAAGATGTACTAAATTAGTTTAAAATTGTACTCACTGTCGTTTTCCCTTAACAATGCCGAACATTTTTTTATTGGAGTTCGACTCCACCCAAACACCTTTGAATCTGCTTACAGGACCAAGAATGTCTAATTGAATCTGGTCAAATCTTTGATTGGGTACAACAATTCCTTGTGGTCTACAAACACCATTTAAATATTTTTTGCGAAATTGCTAATCTTTCAATTTTACTTCTTTCCCCTTTTCTTACAAAGTCATGCAAAGTAATGTATGCATTACAAAAGGACTTACTTCCAAATGTGGTTATATCAAAAGGACTCATTTCCAAATGTTTTCATATAAAAGGACTTATTTTCATGGTTTCCATCAAATGGGCTTATTTCCAAACGTTTTGTTTTAATAACTATTAAAACAATGCCGCACAATTTAAAACATTCCCGCCATCAGATGGAAGAATACAATTTACGTGTACCAATAAAATACGATTTTTTAATGAACATAGGTACCACAGTTTTTGCGGTTATTGAAAATTTTTTCAATGTGGAAATGTGGCCTTTTGATAAAATCACTCCACACCGCGATGCAGTATGTGATACTGAATTTTAATGAAATGCCTTTGTGGTCTATATACTTCTCAATTCAACTTTAGAATTCCATAGCCGCTTATAAATCTGTATCACGATTCACGGCGTGCCCTATGTAATAATCGTTCTCTTTAAACAGTACGAACTTTAATAATACTAGATAATTGCTGGATCGTAGTGAAGGATTCCGTCGAAACCAACCTCGCTTAATCGACATTCCCTCTTCCAACAAAATTCTCTGCTGAACGAAAGCATCGTGGATCGATCCCTCATAGCGAGGCGCAATCACGTGAATCAACATTTAATTTGAACTACACTGGGAATCTATATCAACGAACGTCGATCCTGCACCGCCAGTGTCTCTTACCCTTTCGAAGACACCGTAATCTTTCAATTAATCTGGAATACGGTTATTTCCATTCAGAACACGTCGCGAAGAATAAGATCGCTGTTCCAGCAGGCGAGAGGCATTGGCGTCGAGCGGATTATGAAATTAAACGGCGCCGGGATTGATCGCGGGGCGAGAAGAAATTACCAGGCACAATGTTGTCGGAGGGTGAAAGCGAAATACCTCGAGAGTATTTCCTGAGGTGGCTGAGACCGGGGACAGAAGTGACGAGGAATATTAAATAACGCGATGAACCGAACGGAATCACGCCAATTCCGGTTATGCCTCCGCGTTTCTGCGAGCGAGAGAAAATGCTCCTCCCGGCGGATTTATAACAAAACGTTTCACTTAAGAAACGGGATACCTTGCGATAAAAATCGAGGCACGTACCTCGAGGATGGGTAATCGATAAACTGCATGATACGATTCGGTTCTGAGGTACAGTTTCACAATGTTTCCAGGGTCTGGGAAATATATATAATTCGTGTGACGTGGGATAAGCGAATGTAATATGGAACACCTAATATCAAATGCTTGCTAAAAGTAGGAGAGTTTTGTTTTAATAAAACTGACATGAGGGGACGTAGGACCGAATGCATAATTATATATACATACATAGCCAAATGTAAAAAAACTGAAATGTTTTGAAATTATACTAAAAAAACTAAAAAGTGGTAACTAATATGGAACACCTAGAAAAAAAAACTTAAAAAACTTTACTTTTGATACTAAAAATGCAGATTTATTAAGTAGAAGATATAAATAAGCAAATATATGTAAATAGTTGTTTGGAATTTATTGTTGCTTTCTACGTCTCCTACATATTGGGCACATGAATAATACGTGTGAAGCCCCACATTCTTCGTGTGCCCACTGAAAGTGGCAGAAGCATTGGCTCTACTTTAAAAAAAAGATTAAATAATAATAATAGATAATAAATAAAAACTAAAATTTTGTAACATAATATTATAATATAATCGTAGTATGGAACACGCACGCGTTCCGATATCATCCGATATCATCATAGTATATAAAGCAAAAAGTGTTTGTTTGTCGCCTAAAAACTTTCGAACGGTAAACTCTGGTGTCACAGAATGTGTCCCAGCTCATTATACCTAGCTAATCCAGATGAATGTGACTATTTTCACAAAAAAAGTAAATAAATTAAAAAAAAATTTATAACATCAGAATCTAAACTTCGAGCGAAGCCGAGTAGTAAAGCTAGTGTTCCGTATTACGTACACACATGTTCCTTAGGAAGTTTCGATTTATTATATCTGAGAAGAAAATAACTTTACTGACAAACTACTTTTAGATAATTGAGAACAACATATCTAATGATAAATCATACAAAGATAATACTTTATAACTTACCTTCACTATTTGATTCATTTTTCAAAAACATTTGCACACCACAAAAAATAAAAACGCTTCTCTTTCAATAATGGATGCCCGACTGATGCTCAATTATCAGTATGATCGTCTATTGTTTCTAGGGAATTAATATACATGACTGTCTGTAGAGTTCTTCATTTTTTTATCGATATTTTACGATGCAATGTTACGATACTTAATGGAAATATAAAAATGTTAATTTTTATATTATATAACAAAATGTTACAAAGCCTGCCAATGTTCCCGCAGTTTACGGTACTAGGCATTGAATGAACTTCTTCAACTAACAAGTAATGATATTTAAATATAGCACATATTCGTTGATCAACCTACTTGACAGAAGAGTTGAGCAAAATGTATTCTAATTACATTTATTACAGTTATTTGCAGTCTCAGCTGCCTAAGAAGCAGAATATCTATTCTCATTCACGGGTACAAATAATCAGAAACAGACTTAACAGTAGCCTCTCTAATAAAGCAGGTTAAAAAGAGCTTTTTTCCTTAACGGAACAAACAAGTATCTTTTCTCCACACCTCATTTTCTCTAACGTTACACAATTTCTACTTACTTTATTGAAACAATTTAAACGTCTGGAACATTTGAGATCTTATTTGAATCGAAGCTCGAGGATCGAGAGCCAAGCAGGACCCAATAACCATCGAGATGGAATTTCTCGAGGAACGTAGAAAATCTCATTTTCCTCGCGGCTGATACAATTATCCTCGATACACCAACCAAGGGAAGGGGAGGAGGCGGCTAAAAAATTTACGAGGAGCAAAAGGTAGCGGGCGATCGCGGAAGCGGATATCGTAAAAAAAGCAAGAGAGAGAAGAGTCGAAAGTTCAGGTGGAAGCAGGGAATAGAGGTAGGAAACGTTTCTCATGGGATTCCAACCTTTCCTTCTTTGGAACGAGCCTGCATTTTGACGCGTATTCGGTCGAACGAGCGAAACGGAAAGACGTCAAATCGGTCACCCGTTTCCATTGATTCTTCGTGACCAAACGTCATTTTGATCGGCCCGAAGATATTAATCGGGTTTTCATTATCGACCCACCGAGCGGAAATATCGCCCAGCTGCGTTTTACGCGAATGTCGATACACGTTTTTCGTTTTCGAATGTCAGGCCGTTTCGAGCACACTGTTTCTCATTGGATAATGTATTTCCAACTTCGTGATACGATATCAGGGCGGACATAGTGTGGTCAAGTTAAATAGCAAGGTGTTTGTTGATGTGGGTTAAAGAACTAACCGTTTTTGAATTGATAAGACATTACTGTTATGATTTTTCTATCAATAACGTAATAACGATTGATTTTCTGATTTTAGTCATGGCTGACGTTGTATTATTTAACCTTGGCTATTGAATTTTTCTGTTTTTAATGGCCGTAAGACTGTGTTTAATAATTCAATAAGCAAAGTATTGAACCTCTTGCAGCCGTGTTTTGTGCGCAAAAAAATTGGAAAATATGGAAATACCAGTCCTGAACCACGAAAGTTACGTGTTTTAAGAAGTCACTATAGTCCTATACCATGTTTAATCATTTTTCCATTCCAGTGGGAAAATAATAACCTTTGAAGTTTGATTAAAAGTAGAGAATTCTGAAATGATTCGGACAAGTATCTCTGCGCAAATAACTGAGTTAAACGCACACTGTTTTATTAGCTTTGTGCGATGAGTAGAGACTGATACATCGTGAAACTTTTACAACTGGGCTGCGGAGAAATTGTTACGCGTAAGCTATAGGTCCCGAATGGAAAACATTGGATAAAACCGCCAGTGTTGTTTTTTATCCTTTATCTTTTCCAATATTCCATTTTTGATTTCATCAGATACGTCCATGTATGTCAAAAAATGTACAGCGTTGACCGCAACTCGATACAGTGTATTATATACGTTGGAAATTGAAAAAATTCAAGTAATATATTACTACCATAGACGACGTATTTTAATTCTTTAAATTTCTCTGCTTGTAATATAGGAAACATTTTCCTAACATTTATGATGAGCCTTCGTCAGTACCTATCATAAATTAGGATCTGTGCTTACTTTCAGAAATCAGAAATCAGAAATATTGGCATAAAACTGGGTGCACTGTTATTATGTAGTGATCAATAAATAAGAGAATGAAACAGCAAGAATATATTAAACCCAATGAAAACGTTGTCATGTTATATGCCATAATTATTTCGTTAAGAGTTACGTTCCTCGTGACTTTATAATTATCAAGATTTAAGAAACCAATAAAATTTTTAAAGCGAAAAATAATTCTGTTTGACAAAGTTTTACAGTAATTTCGGCTAAATTAACAAACATCTGCAGAAAGTTTCCCACCGTAAACTTAATTTCAACGATAAAATAGCGCGCAACTACCACGGTTGAACAAATAGTAATTTTTTCTAGATCAGAAATGTACAGAGAGGAATCAAGCCCATTTCCAGTTCCAAACTATTCCAATAACGTGGCATTCATGGCTGAAGAAGTGGCTTTCAGTGGCCAGTGAATTTTATTTCAACTTTTAGCGACCATTCAGGGACCAGAGAAGAAAATTTTACTTTATTTCTGACAAAACCATTTTCTCTCAATAACACTAACAAAAGTAGATACGCAAAAATTTCAGCAGAAAATCTGTATTTTAACCCTTTGGAATTTCTATTAACTTTTATCACAGTTTTATACAATTTTCCACTGCCATTGACGTCGAAGTGTACGAAATCTCCATCGATTAATTACTAAATGAAATGATAATTAATCTATTTTGAAGCCAACGAATGCTTCCAGTGATTTCCAAAGCAACAGCTTCTGAATGCGTTCAGTTAAGCAGATCGGAGAGCGCGAAAATTGAAATGGGGTGAAAACGTTCGCGCCGATAATGAGATCTAGAAAACCTCGAGCGTGGCCGCGACTTTCCACAATTGTCGAAATGAGGGTAACATTCGAGTCGAACGCGCGCAACCACCTTTAGCCAGAGTTAAATATCACTCTCATTCGCGTCTCTCGATTGCACAAAGCGTCGGGGGTGACTGTATAATTATTCGAACGGCCCGTTGTGCAAGGTAGCTTGGGGCCTCCTCAGCAAAGTGGAATTCTCATTTCCTTTGTATGTGACTCGCCAATGGATTTTTCACGTCTTTCTGATACCGTATACGCTCGTGCCATGACTAATTCCAGTAAATTGATTTGTCTCACTCCCCACCTACTCGCGTTAAACTCGAATCAGCGTTGCCAATCCTGCTTATACAAGGTGTTGTAGACGCATAGACAGGGACACGATTGTTAGCAAAACACGCGAAAGTAAACAAAGAAGCTGTGACAAATGCAGTATGGTGAAAACTAACTTTTGCCACTGGAATATTCAGTTCCTTAAGTGGAAATCAATAGTTTTCTGTACTATGCATGTAGTGTAAAATGAATGATGTGTGGAAAGCTTAATGGATCAACGACATGAATAACTTCAGATTGAGTGTAACGAAGAGTAGATCTTGTTACGGGTGAGTTTTGTTTAGAGTTGCAGTAACGTAGAGATTCGCTTCGAGTAGTTTGAGAAGATGAGAGGTTTTTTCCTTTTTCTTAGTATCTGTATTAATTTACGACAAGTGGATCTACGCTCATTAAACATCATTGAAGTATCACGAAGCTGTAAAAAGTTGCAATAAACAACTGAGTTGCTGAGGAACAAGCAGTTTGTTGATTTAAATTTATGAAGACATTTTTGCTCCCTTTATGAGTTATATTACCTTCCTATATTCGTGTCCGCATTTTTTATACATTCTGTACAAGTAGTGATCGTCAGCCAACATAAAAGTTCTCATAATTAACAAAGCAGAAGAAAATTATAATGTGCTGAGCAAAATTTTGTCCCTTGGTAAAATATGACAGAAGGTGAATGGATGTAAATTTCAAATTATGAACTGCGAAGGTAAAAATATATTTCTCGTTACACTGGCTCGAGTTATACCCCATTTCAATGCTTCTCGAGTGGGTCTCAACAGTCCGTGATAAAGTGTAAAATAACATCGTGAGTCCATCTATAGTCACTGTAATGAAGACGCGGTTGTAACGAACTCTCCACCTCCGACTTCAACCCGATACTTTCTTTTAACATTCACAAACTTCTGCGATAAGAAAATGTAACGACCACAAGCCTCCGATTCGTTGGCTCCAAGTGTTTTGCGTTTTTAGCGTTGCACAAGCTTCGGGAGCTCCCTTCGAAACTTTATGAAACTCTTTTAAATTCGTTTGGGGTAATAAATCATGCTGTCCCACAGTTTTAAACACCTCCTCGCTTACGTAATGCTTCATCTGAAGAGCACGTAAGGGAAGTTTATCTAAAGGTGTAGAGTAAAGAAGCCTCTGCGAGCTGTGCAACTTTTTAAATCCTTGATGAATTTGCCGTTAAAACAGCGATACTCCCTCAGTTTTTTATTTGCGTAACTCTGGAATTATTCTTTAAACTCGTTAACGTTAACTTCCCTTGATTAATGATACGAAATACTGAACAAACCTCTCCATATTTTTATTTGAAGAACAAGAAAGTCTGCAACGTTCTCTTCATCCCTCGTGAACGGTGAAATATCTGAGGATTTCATAATTTCAAATGAAATTTGGGGGAGAATTGAAATTTAAAAGAAATACCACTCTGGGAAAATATTCTCCAGAATTCATAGCTCTGGAAGCCGAAGCTATCCAACATATGAAGTAACGCAAATCGTATTTACATAGCCAAATTGCGATAAAATTAAAATGTTTTGAAATTATACTAAACAAACTAAAAAGAGTGAAAATCGGGAGTTCGAAAATATGGAAAACCTAGAAGAGATGAATAAACAAATATATATAATTTTTTGAGGATCGGAGGATTTCAAAATTTCAAATGAAAGGTGGAAGGATTGGAATTTAAAAGAAATACCACTCTAGGAAAAAATTCTCTAGAATTCATACCTCTGGAAACCAAAGCTATCCAACGTACCACTACTCTTTAAACTATCCCCCCCCCCCCAAATAAACATTCAACAAACTAAATTCTGCAAACAAAGGAGCATCAGCACCATGTCTTATGTCCCCATTAACCACCTCAGAACTGGTCGCAACCGTGCACCAATAAATGCCCCAACTCGCCCGCACACAAACGTGAAAGCCCACTCGAAACAAGGCGCCCAAGCAAAGGAAGCGTTTCCCCCAGACGAAATTGACCCATGGAGAAGCTATAGAATTTCCACGGTGGCCACGATCCTTCCTTCCACCCTAGTTCCTCCTTTAATTGTTTGCCGTTGCCCCGACGGTCCAAGCTTTTGGATGCGATCCGGATCGCGACGATTAAACGGCCGATAGAAAAAGGGTCGAATGAACCGTGAGAAAAATGGCAACGGAGATCGGAGGGGGAGTGGGCAAAACAGAAGAAGAATCGAACGACTTAAAGGAAACGGAGCGGCGCGCGATTATTGAAACTGGGTCGAGCCACTCTCGAATATTACCGTTCGCCCCGGCACCGAGACAACTCGATAGAAAACTCCCGGCGATTACGAATACAGCGACAACGAGCAGCATCGTTGCCAAATTCGTGGGAGTGTCGGGGGGGGGGGGGGTCGCAGAGGGAGGGTGGGGGTGGCAAGAAACGACGAAGTTTGATTAAACTTCCTGGCCGGTTATATCTCGCGCGTCGACGACGGAAAATTACGCGTTTTGTTTTTGCGCGAAACTTTTCTCCCCTCGTTTCCAGCTATAGTCGAGCGAATCTTCGCTCGATTATTGGCAAACGAGTTTCCAACGGTCGAAATGACCCGATCGCCGCGCTATTCCGCGAGAGTGTGGACGATCGATTGATGTATATTCAAGAAGGGATCGGTTCGATCGGTCAGGTTCACTTGGAATTGATTACTGGTGGAAGCTAAGGGTGGATTCGCTATTCCAATTTGCGGAGCCATCGTGGCTACGTGCTAATGCTCGTTGTTCAATTATTAATGAGCAATTTAACCCTGCTGGACTGTGGTTATTTGTTGTGGCTTCAAGAAGCAGGGTAGGGTGTGAAAGTACTGTTTTAAGTAGGCGATGAAATGAAGGGAGCTTGAATTCGTAGAGTTAGTAATTTTCGGGAACTGCAGTGAAGCCTTGATGTGCAGGACACTTGATACGCACGATTTCGATTTACAGAGGTACGATTTCAGTTTAACGCGAGTGAAATCCAAAATAATTTAATAGCTCAACAGTTGAGATAGTGAAGAACATACGGAGTGCATGGTTAATTTATATTTTTCAAGTTTGAAACTTAAAGCGAAGACATGTATTAAGGCCTCGCGAAAAATAATTAATTATGTTCCTGCAGGAAGAGGAAATATAGTATTATATCGTGCGTGATATTATCATTACTCTTTCCCTGAACGGATAAAGACGTAGAATTTGTTAGTAATGATAACTATTAGGAGTCCATAATCTTCTATTTTATGTTACCACTATATGTTATGATGTTTTTATAAAAGACAGACTACATGCAAATATAAAATTTTGAAAGAAAAGTTTTGCTTTCTATTTTGGTTCATTAAACATATACATTAATCTGTTTATAATTAGGAATTATTTTTCTTGTAAATGCACATTGACACTTCCCTCGTATTTTAAGAATATTAAATAACGAGTTCAACACTTGCAACATTTATTTCATAAAATTATGCGTTATGGGTATAACAGAGGAATCGAACATATTTGAAAATTAATAGCTTCTAGTACGGGCGAAATAATTTATATTTACTCAGTTATCAATTTATTTGACACATGTCCAATATCTTTCTAAACCACTTCATTGGAAAATTGCTACAAATAGCTTTAGATCCAATTTAATAATTAAAAAACCAAATTTTTCAAGAATAGAGAAAAAAAATCATTTTACTAAAACAAATTCATCTGCAGAGTTGGGAAAAATGGATTACAAATAATGAATAAAGAGAAACGAGCATAATTCAGAGGTTTGCTTATAGGGAATGAATAAACTTTTATGGAAAACGCGATTTATTCATTCGTATCGAATACATGCTTATTTCCATTTGTATCCTAATTTATGAAAATTACCTACGGCCAACAAATACGTAATAATATATATATAAATCGACAATTATTCTGTTCGTTTTTAAACAGAAATTATTTGTAATTGATGAATAACACCGAATATAAAACATTCATATAAATTTTCCTATCAGTAGAATATTATCTATTATTTATAAATAATTACTATTTTCTACATATAGTTGAAGAAAATGTGTTCATACAAGTTTTATTTATTTTAATACACATTTATCCAAATACTTTGCAACTATTTAATAAATTAATCGAACATACCTTACAATGAAATTAAATTTCTTAACTTATTGGTGAATTACAAGAAATCAACCATTCCATCGAGAAACATTTATGGAATCTAGAGAACAGCAATAAACAGTCAATGGAGAGGAATTTTCAATACAAAGGAATTTAACATTCATCTCGAAATAAATGTAACGCAATATTGCAGTACAAAACATTGACATGACCTTTGACGTCTACTTTTTCACGGAATACTACAATACATTTTCCTCTCTTTATCGAAAGAAGAGCATCGCAATTTCTATAAAAAGTTATTCAAAGAATATATTACATGGCAAAGAGAAACGTAAAATGAAGCTATATAAATGGACCGTAAAAGGATTTAAGCTGGATTTTAAGCTCGGCGATTTTATCGGCGGACCAATGAAGTCGAAATTCGATTTTACACAAAGTCATATACTAACAATTCTTTATTAAACGTACCAGATACATATATCGTATCGAATTGCATAGTGAAAGAAGTTTCGAATCACAGTTCGCCACGAGGGAATTGGGAACGCTTCCCGCCAAAAAAGTTGCGTACACGACTCATCTGGTTAAGTGCGGAACACCAAAAACAATATCGTACAATACAAACACTTACGTGTTGATTGAAGGTTAACTGTTTGCTCAAACGTTGAAGCGAGGATTCTAGCGTTGACTTGTGGACATTCGGGGATCACCAGGCCCATGGAAACACGTAAATACACCAAAATTATGCCCACTAATTATAAATACCGCCTGACGCACGGTCCGCGTCGTATACACAACTGAGAGCGAGTGAAAGGCCTGACGAATCAGTTTGCAGCATCGGTTGGCAGGAATAATAGCTGGGCCCGCAATTTTAAAATGCGTTAAGTAGCGTGTTAGGGAGAACTGCATTATATGATGTTCATTTCGAATGTGTTATAGTTAAATAATTCATATAAATGTTAGTTTGACGTATAGGTACATATTGCAGAAAGGTAATAGTTACAACTTATGATAGGTTTGTATGATACTAGCAAACTACCCCCGTGCTTCGCTTCGGGCCCAAAAGATATTAAGGACTCCATTTCACTCTCTTTCACTACCCCCTAGGGGTTGATTAGGGCAAAATCTTGACATTGGGGTTTAGGCATTTATGTGGATAACCGTTTGAAGTAAAAACCAAGTTGATATCTAATCGGACCAAAGAGATTTTAAGAAATCCGAGGAAACACATTGTACCCCTTTTCACTCCTTAGGGGTTTGTTAGGGAAAAATGCTGAATTTAGTTTTTAGCCATTTGTGTGGGTAAACTTTGTAAGTAAAAACCAAGTTGATATCTAATCAAACCTAAGAAATAATAAGGAGTCCGAGAATATATATTTCACCCCTTTTTACCCCCTTCGGGATGGAATTTCTAAAAATCTCTTCTTACCGAGCACCTACATCGCAAAAGGAATATATCCTCCGAATTCCATATTTCTAGGGTCAGCAGTTTGATCTGGATGTTGATGAATCAGTGACACAACGATATAGATATATAATTCTTTTTAAGTTATACGAGCAAATGTAAATGTTAATATAAAGCAAATGACTTCGTTAAAAAACCAATGTTTTAATTTTATTCCTAGAAGCAGGGAACAAGTAAATGTGATAAAAAAATTAAGAATTACAATTGAGATTACATCTGTTATATAATTCATTTATGATTATACTCATTACATGTGAAAGCTTTAACCAATGCAGAATTATTAAATTATTCACTAATATTACAGAAGGAAATTTCAATAAAGTTTAATGTACATTGTGTATGTCGTAATTAATACAGAATATATTACATAAAGAAACAGCTTATTATGATTACATGGAATATTAGTATTATGAAGTGAGTGAAGTGAATGATTGTGTTGTTGGAGAGATTAATCAATAACAAATGCACAGAGTGTTGCAAATATGAACACATTTATTCAACCAAATTTGTCACGCAAACGTGCTGTAATATTATTAAGTAATAATTCCATAGAGCACGTGGAATATGTTTGCAGGGATTGTAGCACGTTCGTGTAATAGCGGTAACTTCTCATAAAATCAGCCTGTAATTTTCTGGATGAAAGCCGGAAACACAGTAGGTACTGAGCTTTGAAGATAACAACTGTTACAGCCGAGTTTGCGACAATTCGGCCAATGGGGACGTGTCGGGAAGGACTAGTGTTACTCCCGCAATGTTGGACAATCGGAGTAATTGGTCTAATTACCAGATGCAATTATCCGGAATTAATCGAGATAAACCGTTTAATTATCACCGCCGCACTATGTTCGTTGTTTCTCTACCTCTTACACGTTGTTGATTTGCAACTATTTCGAAATATACTATCCTGGCTGTCAGTCTTCACAAAGTAACTATTATCGAATAGTTAATTAATATACTTTAGGGGAATGATACATGAAGCAATTCAAATTCAAATTTTATACCCAAATCTTATATTTCATCTTCCAATGTTTCCAGAGATTTTGATCCATTAATCCAGAAATAAAAACGAACTTGTACATTGTAACTGTATACAATCTTCTGTGGTTTATCTGTCCCACCACAGTTCCTTCTTTCGCATTTAATTTTCATACACTAATACATTATAAATTTGCAATATTAAACGTACAACTTTCTCTCACAGCTATTCTTAACGCTTCTATATTAATTAGAAGCCTAAACTAACGCTAAGCGACACTTATAACACGCGCCGAGTGAGTAATCAATTCCAGCATTAATTAAAATCGTCGCCGAGTTCGTGCAAGATTTCTAAAGTAAGGGGGAACGTTTCCGAGACGCAGCACAGTAACGCCTTAATTAACATCACATGCAGACGATGATTAATTTAGATTGTCACTCGATTCCCGACTGCACTAGCGTCGCCTCGTCATCGAACAGAAACAAGTTGGCGGATTGAGTTTTCCGTAGTTGTTGGTTAACGCCGTTGCCTCCACTCCGTTACGATTGGCCAATTAAGATTTACGTGTTTCCAGCAATGACGGTTCGACGCGACGATACTGTACGGTTCGACAGTTCCCCTGGATTTATCGTTTTATCGTTTGTTCCTACGGCCGGCGATACCGCGCGGAACGACGCGCTGCCTTTCTCCAGCGGATTTATTTCCCGCCCGGAAACAGCATTCTGAACGCCATAAAAGACTGCGATAACAATGCACTTCTGAAGGGACACATGCCGCAAATGTTATACTCCGAACCATTTTCACCCTCAACATTTCGTGTAACCTTCAATTGGTGTACCGAGATCGCCGAGCACTTAATGGATGTATGAATAACTAAGTAGGCAAAAGGATCACGTGGGAGTGTGAAATTTTATATGCAAAAGATACTGAGCGAAACGAACGTTTTAACAATGTTTCCATGAAGAATTCGAAAAACAGTTACGCGGGATATTTGCAAACGGAACTTGCACTCCGCGAGCTTTTAAATTATCTGATTTCCAGTCATTTTCAAACTGATAAAAAACGCTCAGTTTGTAATTCTCAATGGAAGGGAGAAAAAGATGTTTAAATATACCTAATGTTTTGTAGATCGTTGATCGCTAACTGAATCTTAATTTCAACACCGTTTTATCTATCTTCCATGGATAACGTTGATTTACCAAATTGAACGTTAGAATTAAGGGCACCCGCCGGTGAAAAAATCGAAACATTTTTTTGCATATTTTCATCCCACAACATTTGAAGAATGCCGTGGTAAAATTTTAGAACGAAATTCCTAGCAGTACAGAATTTACAGACAGTTCAGGAGGATGAACAGTGTGACGGCCTTAAAAATAGATGTTTTTTGAAGATGGATTGTGACGCTGGTATAATAGATAGAAATGTAATTTTTCTTTTAATTAATAATACATTTATTGATCTAACAAAATACGTTTTTCTCGAAACAATTTTTCACGCACTATCGCCACGATAAAAAATGAAATTCTTGACCGAATCTAAAAATTCAAATTGGATTCTATTTGTAATTACACTGGCTTCCGCGCTACCCTCTACTACGATTTTTCATACACTCAATTTTTTTTATTAAACATTTTTGTGCGAAGAAACCCATGTTTCGGGGACCCTAGCGTTTAAACATTTGTCAATCATCGCCCAGCTGTTTCCTAATATTGCCTAATGCTGAGTTTACACCTGAAGAGTGTTCGGCCAATTGAGCCCACTGGGCCGAGCACTCGCCCAGTCTGAACGCATATTCTAGTACTCGATCGAGTAATCCATCGGGCAAATCGGCCGAGTCACTGGTCAGGTGTAAACCCAGCTTGAGAGTATCGCGATAACCACACATGTGTAATTAAGGACTATCTTTGGTTTTTTTTTATTTTCGATGATCCTGCCTGATGTTAACGTGACGATAGTGGACGTCAGTTTTTTTTTTACAATGATCCAGCACACAATGCATATCAGAGGCTGGGGAGGGCAAAAATGAAATAAAAAACTGTTTTATACTGGGCAAAAATGGAAAAAAAAAATTGTTTTATACTCTACATTTGTAGCAGAATAAAGTGTAAAAAAATTTAAACCCATACATTGTATACTGTTTTCTACAAAAAATCATAAATGTCACCTATGTTTTCGTGCGATTGGGCCAGCGGGTGCCCTTAAGTAATTTTTATTTCACACATTTACTGCATTGCACGTCCTTATTATAAGAATAATATAATTAGTTAGATTGAAATAGGTTAGATTAGAATAACATGACTTCAGATTGTCTTCCAATCCTCTACCATCCAACCGCAGTATCTTTGAACTTACATTTACAGTTCTTTATTAAGAATCACAGTACTCATTCTTAGCACGCATAGAAATATTTTTCAAAATTATGCATGTTAATTATATTTATGTCAAGAATAACACATTATGTTTCTTTCGTAAGGCTTGTAGGTACTTTAGTAGGAAAGATTAAAGCTTATCAGTTGATCTGCTTAAGGAACTTTAGTAGTAAAGTTCAAGACGTAACAAATATGACATAACGATGACATTATATCCCACGAGTGTATCGTGGAAAGCATAAGTTACAGTTCAATGAATTAACAATCACTGTATCTACATGCAATAAGAAAAGATCGATGTATTTTCTGATTCTCCATTGAAACCTCCAATTCATTAAAACACAGCTTTCCCGCTAGAAAATTTTTGCCTCTGCATATAAATTCCATTGTCACAGGACTCCATTGATTGAATCAAAGGTCCTGATTAAGCACTCGAAATAATAGAGCCCGATATTATTTACAGTTACACAAGTGATCGAAAAAAGAGGAAGCGACATGATTCAGCTTTCCAGACCGCTTCCATTACCGTAGAATTTTAAGACGCGTCTTCTTCGGTAGGTAAATTATAATCCCCCGAACCACTCGGCGCGCCTCGAATAATTAAAGTTCCGCCGTAGCCGCGTTGAATATTAATAGAATCCGCAGAGCAGCCCGCCCTAATTAATGTCGCAAAACGTGTTAATTAATTTCGCTGACCGTGGCCGTTCTCAATTATTGTTACAGAGCAACAGGAGCCAGCCAGCTATCGGACTGAAGCAAACGCCGAAGGCGCGGGTAAGTTTCTCCATAAGTGTTGCAACCGAACGCCACCTACGCCCGCCCCTGCCGTTTAGTTTTTGCGGTGCACAAAACCAAATTTAAATAGGGTGTCCGTAGCAACGATCTCCCTCGAAACTAGTTAGCAAGAGCTCGTTAGGTGGGCCCCGATCGATGCCCACGACCGAGTTTCCCGTACTTTCGGCCAAACAACTTTTCCAACCCCCTCCAGCCAGCCTCTGCTTCTGCTTCTTCGGCCTCCTCGAGGGAAGTTGAAATAGGTGAACGCACCCCTTTCTCCCTTATTCGATGTATACTTATATACGTGTGTATATATATGTCCTCAGCGAGCAGCGAACCGCGAAATCGCCCGCAGGGGGGCGGGGGAGCACGTATAATTTTACGACTTTAGTTTTCACGAGAGCCGAATCCCCGTGTTTGCCCGCTTATGTTTGTCCACTAAAGTATGGGGAAAACGACGGCATCGTGGAGATGCTCGTTTGTAACTTACGACCGTGGAATACTGTGCCGTGGATTGCCATTGATAAGATGGATGGATATTACACCTCCGTTTATACATATTTCCATCTGCGTTTCTGAGTATCCTTCCTTCGGCATCGTATTTATAATACACTTGTTTGGCACGGGGTGCTCCAGTGGTTATTGACATTTGATAGAATTTGGAAATAATAATTGAGAAACGAATTTGAGGCCTATTAATTTATCCTGATAGTGTTCAGCTATTGATTGCTGTTAATTAGCATCGTTTGTGGACGCACAAGTCCGTGCTGTATACTGCGAACGCGAATAGATAGTATGGAATTATAACCGGTTGCTAATTAGGGGCTAATTGGGGCTGTTCACGTTCTTAGTCGTGGAAGTTTTTGAGAAACAGTGCGTGGGGTAATTGGGAAAGGAGTCGAAGGATTTTCGAGCACTTAACGCTTGTAAATGTGGGCGAAAAATAGTTATAGTAGCTGAAAATCAATTGTGTCTGACCAATGACGGACTATTCCACTAACGCAACTGGTACATCTCCTTTATATGTCTATCCCTATTTATCCCGTCTATTTGTGGATGCTTGGCAAGAAGTAAACTGTTTAATCTCCCTTCCATTCAATTCACCCCCCGTATAAATACAATTACTGTTTCAATTTACGCACGAGAAATTCTTTGATTAAAAGTAGGGTGTAGTTCGGTAATCAGTTTTACTTTCTACGCACACATTTCCGCAGCATGTAAATCGCCAATTACTACCTCATCCCAAAGATACCTCCGTTACGCGCACACAACGCCGCCAACATCAACCAACCACGCTCTACTGAATTAAACAAAACAAATCTTCACCAATTATCCTGAGCAACAAAGAGATCGACATCGACTCCATCGAAATGAACGAATTCGTTCTCGCAAACACAGTGACGATAATTTCACTGGCGTTTCAAATTAAAATATAATTCACGCTCGCGCCGAGCACGACTCACTGGCAATCGTTTACAAAAGGCCGCTATCGGCAGGCCGGCGGAGCGTCGCGAGCGACACCGTAAACGTTAACAATGTAAAAATTCGATATATTCCACCGAACCGGTAATAATATTTATTACGTTCGATAAAATGACTAACAGAAACGCGCAGATGATTTCGTTTCGCATTTAAATCAACGTTGCGTTCACTCACGTCGCGAGCACCAGCGTACACGCATACATGTACGTACACGTCATCCTTCGTACACGTAACATTATGGAGAATTCTGTTTGTGTGAGTGTCTGCTGGCAAGTGTGCGGCCAGGATGCATACGGATGAACAAAGCCACTAAATGACATACTCGCCCCGCGATCTAACCCGCTGCAGGTAACGCGAATGCTTGGTTTTAATCCCCACTGGGCCTACTTTTTTCACGAGACAGACGGGAACGGAGAGAACAAAGGCCTGTAGCCGGGATCTCCTTCTCTCTCTTTCGCCCTGTCATTGGAAAAAATTGCCGCGAAAACAAGCGGATCCCGGATGCGCTGGTGATACCACCGATAGGCTATTTGTTGCACCCTCGCCGTGTACACGCGAGACTTCAATATCCCAGGTAAGTTATTAATTTTATGCCTGATCGGTGATCCCAGTCGTCTGTCAAAACTGGAAAGGGGTACAGATTGTCGAAAGAGTTTTAGGGAGGATTAGTTTGCTAGAGGGAAATGTTTCTTTAAAATCGAAAATTCACTTATTGGGGAATCACTGGTTTATGGTTTTGAATAAATTTTGTGCTAATTTTCAGCTGTGTATGAGAAAAGTTTTTTGGTACCTTCTTGTGTACATATTTTTAATTTTTTACTGTCTGTGAAGAAGTGATTAGTACCATTTTAATGAAAATTTTATGACACTATCATATAGGGTTCTTATTTAAGGTGTTAATTTATAAAGGGACGTTAAACTTTTTTTACGATTGAAATGTACCTAAAAACCTCATTCCACTATGAAAATCAGGAAAAAAGATGGTTTAAGACTGCACCCAAGAAGTAAAAATTCTACTGGAATGGTAAATTGCTTGGATTGAACGTAAATTCTGTGTACCAGGAAAAATATGTCTTCTGAAAGTAATAGACTCCATTTCTCTACCGTTCCCTCCTATCAATTATTCTCTTACGTTTGAAATGGGAATCTAATTATTATTCGATTCCACTCACCCAGCATATTCCTGTAAATGTACATTTGAATTCAAAGGCCCAGACAAACATACATAGAAATGAAGTTTTCATCCTAAACCTCGTACGAACTTCATTGCATTCCTAATTAACAAGGAAACAGAATGAAAAGTATATTAAATCCAGAGTACATTACATACATCAGTAGGGGAAGTAAACAAATAAAAATAGTATCCAATATTTTTGCCCCAAAATAAACAGAATCAGAATCTTTATTGTATCAATTCTATTTAGAATAATGTGTCAATCTCCATTAAGGAGATGAAAAAGTGGGACGAATTTGAAGATTTTTTTCAGTGGAGAGATGTTTCTAGCGAAGAAACATTATATACATTATAAAGATCATATTTTTGTGTGTGAAATGTGAAATTTTAATTAAAAAATTCCGAGAAGAAGCTGTGTGGTAGCTGTTTCTGTACAACGTTTTTTCAGAAAAGGTTTCTTCGGTAATCATCATATCTTCATTGTTTTTCATGTGTATCGAAAAAGGAAAAATTATTCTTAAAGTATTTAAGATTAACGATTTTTTTTCAATTTGTCGCAAAAGGCCGGGCATTTGAACATAGAAATAGACTTTATGATTGAATACATATGACCACCCTTTTGCGCCAAATTGAAAAAAAATCGGCTACAAGAGGGACTAGTTTTTTCGGTCTACTTTAAGAAAAAAATTTCTATTTTTGATTCAGGTGAAAAACAGCGAAGATATAATGGTTACCGTAGACGCCTTTTCTGAAATAATTATTGTACGAAAACAGCTACGCAGTTTCTTCTCCGAATTTTTTAATGCAAATTTCACATTTTATAAACAAATGTATGACCTTTCTAGTGTATATAATGTTCCGTTGATAAAAACGGTTCTTCACCGAAAAAAAATTTTCAAATCCGTCCTACTTTTTCGCCTCCTAGGTGTATGTGGTCCCTTAACCAATCTAGTAATTGATATTATCCTAATTTCGCTTATCCATGGTAAAAATCAATCTTAGATCCAGGATTATCCTGTTTTTACTGCATGGAAATCATTTATCAGCGATGGCAGAGCGCGTCCAGAACAGCTCTGCGCTGGGATTAACCCGAATCGCTTTTCTTCGTTCGCTCGTTAAGCTTTCTTCGAGTCTGTATCATGTTTCGATTGTTATTTTGTTTCGACCCCCGACCCCGTCGCGTTTCCCCGGCCTCCGTGCAAATGAAACTCGAAGGATCCGAAAAAGGGAACGACGGGAGCGCGAATAGTAACGTCTGCGAAACGACGTGAAATCGCGCGGCGCAATTTCGCGAGATTGCTTGCCGAGGCGACTCGTCGGGAGGACCCATCCTCGTGGAAAAGAGCTTCTTGGAGGCACGAGGGTACTCGTATTTTCTCCTGCTTCCCCCTCTCTTTCGCGAAAAGGAAATGCGACCTTCCTTTCGGGAAGGAAATGCGCAGTGAGTTCTATGATAGTCTGTCAGATGCAATCTGGACCGTGGGCTGACGCCTCAGTGTGCATTACTTTTAAATATTCCATTCTCTCAAATCAGGGCGCCCCTTTCCGTCGGGGATCCGAATTTAGTCTCTGACGAAAGGATAAACGGAGTACAAAAATAAGTTTTACGATGGAACGGTACTGAAGAGAAGTCTGCTAAGGTTGTGAAAGGATTCAGGTATCCTATTTTTGTTACGTAGTGAAATAGTAGGTAGAAACGATAGTCATACTTAGAAGAACACAGAATTATTCGATTCACAAAGAACAGAAAGGAAGATCTTTTATACTTTTCCTAAAGAGGTAAACGGAAGTGTAATTTAAGGGGGTCTTCTACTGTGACGTACCATTTTTTCAACTTTCTTCAGGAATTTTTTTTATGGACCTAGTGAAAGGTTCTTATGCTGAACTTTTTACTATTTATTTATTATATCTTAAATTATGAATAATTTTTTTTGGGTTGAAAATATGAAATAAAGATGACGCTACACCACATGAAAGCCGACCACCTAGAAAAAAAAGATCGATTTGTTGCCACGATTCCGATCGTTCTGTTCATCCGAAATAAAATAATCAAAAAGATTCTTAAATTATTCGGGCACGACTATCGTTGGTAGCAGATTTGGATTGAAATTTAAAAAATTCCTAACGTAGCTGCAATTTGAATATTAAGTGTCGAATTTCACGATTTTTCTTCACCTTTTCCGGGTTATTAAATTTAAAAAAAAAATAGAAAAGAAAAATATTTTGGCCCAATTCTGCTAGGGTTGATAGCGACAAATCTGCTGAAGATGTGTACACAAGAGGGGCCCAATCTGTCGATTAGAATTTGAGATATCAGGGCAACCATTTCCTGAAGCACGGTTTTAAGAAAAACCCGGTTAAAGCTTTACAAACAGTCCTAGTGAAGAAACTTCTACTAACACCTAATCTGCCACGCCTGGTTCGTAATAAAAATCTTTCATTAAATCTATAAAAAAAAATTACTGAGAAAAGTTTAAAAAATCGTATGTCACGGTAGAATACCCCCTTCGTGCTAGTAAATTTGTGTGCTTCTAGGATTCTCATTAACCTGTATAATTTGTACTTAAAACAATCTTTGAGATAAGTTCTTGAGAGGTGCAATTTTAGTTTTATGCTGATTGCGAGGCGGGTCTGACTTCAAACGCTCTACTTCTACTTGCTACATTATATTATTCTTCCTCTGCGCTTCAGACACATAAATTAATCATACTCTCCCATATTTCCAGTGTCCAAACTGTCCCAGATCTTGAATATTATAAAAGAATACAATTATAGAAAGGTTACATTCAAGACTTTCAAATTTTAGCATTGTTACATTCCTTCGTTTCCTGTAATAATTTCACATTTATTAGAAACTTTTAGTTTTTCTTTGTGATATAATTGATCAATTTGAACAGCAGAATGTATTAATTTAGCCACGATATTATTCCTCAGCAAGACACAGGAATATTCGCAAGCGGAATGAGTAATGTGCATATTTTACGACGCATTAGAAACCTCTGTCTTATACCTCAGTACACTTTACTGCGCCCAAAGCAGACCGATGAACGTTGAAACGTGTGTGAATGATAACTACCATGAACTCAAATTCAACTAGTCGATGGAGTGAGATTGTGCCCCAGAGCTTCCACTAACCTGCCACGAAATACACGTAACAAGAGAAACAGGCGACTGCAGCTCTACAGTGGACCATACGCATTTCTAATATCCATTTATATGCTAATAACTTCCGATGAATATTTTACGATCACATTTGCTATTATCATACTTTGCTGGAAGTTTTATTATAAATACATCATCATAAAATTGAGCTGTTTAATCATTCAATGATAGAATAGTTGCAGGGAAAGAAAACAGAAAAAGTATATAAAAGGTAAACGAAGTAAAGAAGTATTGATAGTTTACAGGTTCCGATAGTTATTTCTCTTTCCTTCGTGATTCGAGTATTGTGAAAATATTTATTTGTGATGATACTGGTCTTTCTATCGTTTTAATAACATAAGAATTTGAAGATTAATAGTTTCACCATGTTTGAATGTTCGACAGATCTCGTAACGTGCAATGCAAACAGGAATTCGGGGAACGTTGGTTCTTGACGATAACTTTTATTAATATCAGCGAAGCGGAAGAGTATGGAACTCCGCATTCCCACGATCCATACTCAAGTTATTAGGTGAAAAGTGCATTTACAGCGGAAAGAAATGCCTTGGAAAGCAATTCGCCGGCTTTCCTGCGTTTCAAAAGTTCATGGTGGAATGGAGATGCGGAAATTTTATTCGGCCCGCATTACCGCATTCTTTCACTGATATTTTCCGCTTCTTCATCGTAACGATGCCAGCAATTAAAACGTAAACCAAACATGTTCGTAAACATATATACGTTTAAACACTTGGTCGAAACACAAACTAACACTGCACACAGAAGAAAGTTCCTGTTGGATTTGAAAATACAAATAAGTTGTAGTACCTACATCATTTACATGACTCTCGACAATAAGAGAGATGAATATAGTCTCCTCCAATTAAAATAATATTTGACATAGTTATTAATTAAATGTAACACACTTGATTGACTTCTTACATATTTATATTATTTTGAAGTTTGAATTTTAAAATGGCTTCAGTCATATTATAGACCTCTTAATTAGCGGTACAATATGTAAGGAATAAACTATGTGATTTTATTAATAACAAGAGTAATATCTCGAGTAACACTGAAAAAATGAGCAAGAAAAAATTCAGAGGAATGTAAATGATATTCTGCAGATTCTTTGTGGTATAAAATTCAAGGTATATATCCGGACGTCCTCTATCTAGTACCATCCTCTATGCACACCAGATTTCATGCAGGCATATACGAACAAAGGGATCCAAGCAATTTAATGTTCCATACACGTTTGTTAAATATTTTGATTGTGAAATACAGCGCGCAGATATAACTGGACAAGGAAACTGGAACGGTATGTAGAAGCATTCGATGAATTTCCGTGTTGATTAACTAAGCATTTGAAACTGAAGCCGCAAGTGCACCGACCGTAATTTCACACCCTTGATGCCCGTTTAAAGGTTTATAAATTCGAGTGAAATCATTATTATTCTGCCCCTATTCTGGATGCCAATTTTGGACAAAATAAGAAGAACAACTGTGAAGCATCAAAAAGCATAAAATTATATTTTGAATTTCATCAACCATATTCGTGTTGCAATTAAAGCTGGAAACTTTTCGTTTTTCAAATGTAAATTTTTTACACAAAATGTGTTCCCTGTTTTTACAAATATCTTATAATTATTTCCAAGGTTGGAGAAATTCTGATTTGCATGTTGAAACCTTGCATAACTACCACTAAAATCCGTTAATAAACACAGAAACATGGCCTAAAAGTGAGCGTGCCGGCTAGGACCACATAATCTGCAAATATCGAATTTGAATTTGACTCCGACTGAATTATTCATGAACCCGAAAACATTTTCGCAGCGTTCACCGAACGCTGTCACCGACGCCAACGTAACTTATTCCCGACATTTCCAAAATTACTTTGTTTCCGCGTACATCGCTCCGACAGGATAAATAAAAAACATGTCTCGAAGGCAATAAATAAAACCGCGGTATCGTTCAATTGCATTGCTCCGTGCTTGGAGCAGGATTTATTGTATTCAGATTTTCTGCTTGATCTCGGAAATTGTACCATCCCCTCCCGTCAAATTAAAATTCCTTACGCTCGGCAAAGTCGCGATCAATCTCGAATGAGTTAAAAAATAAAATTCAAACTCGTTCTGTCCGATGAAAAGGAAAAATGTTTTAAAAAAAACGAAAAAGCTTCGCACCGGGAAGTTGAAATTGGTATTTCGAATTGCGAGACCGTGTAGTTCAGTTAAATCCCCTGAAAAAAATTCTATCATAATGGAACAGAATTTTTTTTACTCAAATTGCCCGCGTAACCAGTAACAAGTTTAATATATTGGAAAGGTGAGCAGAGTTGCTGCTACAATCGCAGAGATTCTAACATCTCGCGATTGTAACGGCGAGTATTCCGGAACACGGAGTTACGTAACAGTCCCGGCTAAGCGGGTAAAAATTAATGGCTCCAGAGATTTAACGATGCAAGCGTTACGGCGGACCCGTTTATCATCGGACAATCGTACCAGCGATGCTCCGTCTGACGCGTTATTATTTCTTCCAGTAACGACGATCTCCGCCCGTCCACCACGTCTCGCGAGCTTCGCAAAATTATCTCATTTTCTTTGATATTCGCCGAGCTTTCCGAGTCTGCTCAGCTCGTTACATTCGGGACCCTCTGACCAGAAGCGACGTGACAAAGGAAGATTCTATTTTGCTGTTCCCAGCGAACGCCTTCGAATTTCCTGGCGCAGCGAGACAAAGGTCATTCTACTTGTTCCTCGACACGTTTTCTCGCCTACTCTGCCCGCCCTCGTGAACACGCGCGGTATTCGACTTTTGAATCACTGGGAAACGTGACGCCCAGTTTCAGCAGACTCACGTACGACTTTCTCTTTCCATTTGCATCCGCTGCCTTCCACTTACACTTGTTCGCTGGTCAAATCACCAAGGATGGAGAAAATAGATTTTTGAAATAGATAAATCGAAATAAATACATTTATTTCTTCGACTGAAACAGGATTTGATAAGTAAACTACTCTTTGAAATTGTTGTTACATAAAGAAAGAGTATTTCAAATATATATTTTAATACTAACTCATACAAATACTATTGTGAAATGAGTATTTCATTGAAATATACCTAAGATAATTGTGTTTCAAAAAATATATCAAAGAATATCTAGTATTTGAAATAATGACTGACTGCCTGACTGCTCATGAGTTAAGCATTTAACTGAGAAGGACGCGCACCCTAATATGCAACACATGTTGTCGCTACTGCGTCAAAAATACCCAAAATTGAAAGTCTTGGTTTCAAAATATTTTTTTAACTTTGTTATTTTTATGTTAAAGCACAGTGTTTTAAGAAGCAAAGGAAATTTAAGAAATATATCAAAATCTTTATTAAAGTTCTTTAAAAATTTGTATGAAAAGCTCAGAGTCTTCTTAATTTTTACTTGGTTATAAAATCGAGTAATAAAAATCAGTCTTCTTTCTTTACTAACAATATCAAATTGAGATCGATATCAAAAGTAGATGCTATGAACTTATCAACGAATGCAAAGAAAACAATTCGCAACAACTTTTTCAAAACAATACCCAGAATTTCCCTAAAGTACATAATACAGTTAGAATCATCAGTTTACATAGTGAAAGGTTTTGCTCTTTCATAGCACTTGGTCGGTTATTCCCCGTCGCAGGTACCTAGCACAGGATTGCGCGAGAAATAAGATATTTTCGCAAGTTGTGCCTCTGTCGTAAATTTTACCCAATAGCGCCTCCCGCCGAGTGAATGGAATAATATTTTCAAATACTAATTAATTTAAGTTTTAAGCGAAATACCATTTTCAAACAGTATTTGATTTAAGCATTAAATGAAATAGTATTTTATCATGGAAATATTTCAATTTTTAGTATTTTGTCTTAAACTATTTCAAATTTTCCCCAGCCCTGCAAATCACAGACACTATAAGACCAGACGGTATAACATCTAATTTATCATGTGCGATCTCAAATGGAATTTACTCCCCGTCCTAGTTTGGATATGTTAAATTTCTGAACTCATTCTATTGTGTTTGTATTTAATAGAACTTCAACTTTAAGCAGCGAAATTATAGATGTTTCTCACAGATTTGTTTGAGGGGTAACGAGAGGTGTTGTACGTACCGATTGATGATTAAAATTCCTGAGGGAGCTAGTGTGTAAGAATAGTTTTTCGTTATAAGTGCATAAGGTGCGCGTCAATGTACGTGAAATCGTAATTGCGGCGTTCGTAAGTAGACGAGTGACTGCACTTAACGTTCATGGAACGAGGTACGTCGGTCTACCGTACATTTCTTGGCGGTGTAATGAATTGGTCCCTTGGTAATTACAATTACAAATAGCTACGCGACCTTCTCGGTACCCCGTTGAGTGTCGCTGCAACGGCATCTCGGTCTGCGCCGTTTCCACCCTCTCCAGCTACACTCGTCGTACTTCCGTCTTTATCCACCCCGTAGCGGTTCCGATTTCCTTTCTCGAACGCTCCCTGAAATTCCCTCTTACACATATCTACGGCGCGCTGCACTCATAGATATGCAAATCCTTTGGAACGTAGCATGGAAGCCGCTCCGACTTCAGAAATAAGCGAGTATCGATCCGAATCTCGCAATTACGCATCCATTGGCTGTACTCTTGCACGATAACCGACGCAACCGGAACAATATTCTTTCATTTATGATGGTTCGTCAAGCAAATTCTTCCGATATTGGAATTCTGTAGCAAATATGCGAGGGGGTTAATCAGCTTTGGTTTTATTCGTTTCAATATTCGTGGACACGATACGAGTGCATTAATGTCGTACAGACGTTAATCCTTTTAAAAGTAACAAAGTGCGTAATTGCCTGGTCCGCGTCGATTCGATTATCGAAGGGATTCATAAAGATGTAAAGGTTTAAATGAATGGCAGTGAAATGAATTCGGTATACAATTCATGCCATTTCCCTGTGTGGTGTGTAGAGTTGTGAAGGAAAAAGGCAAATGTGTATTATTTCTGGAGCAAATGTTTCATTAATCAGTGTATAATAAAATTGTTAAAATGTTAAGAGCCGGGTTAATTCGAAAGGGCGTATCTGGTCAAAAGGTGGCTCGGAGATAAATTACTTTTAGTATTTTGTGTTATGAACGGTATTTTATATAAATCGGATTAGGTTAAATATTAAATCTGAGTAAAAAGGTATCTAAATATTTGTGACAAACCCGTACAATATTTCGGATAGATATTGTGAGGAAAAATGAAACACACATTTACACCTTGGTCAAAGATAGTAAGAATAATATATACATATTAGAGAAAATGAATACACGTGCGCAAAAACATTCGGAAGTTGTGTCACTTGGTGGAAGTTGAACATCCTTTATCAGAATCGAGAAGAATTTAATTCCCCATTATTTTCAGTTTGTGTTTTCGACTTACCAAACATGAATTCTATTCATTCTCGTGCGCGGTAACAAACACAGTAGTACAGCGAAACAGTTTCTACCTCAAATTTGAGTTTGGAAATCCAGATTTGAGTTTCGAAGGAGGGGGAAATCCAACTTTCCGTTGGAAACCCACTTTTGATTTTGGAAACCCAATTTTGAATTTTGCATAGCAAAACTATTGTGTACTACAAGTACACCATTCAAACAAGAAACCAGTGGATCATGCATGAGCCGAAAAAAGACGTAACTCTATCAGTCGGCGATCTGTTAAGCGAAACGTGCGCGATGAACGAAACTTTCAGTAGAACAGAACGCGATTCGTAAAAGACACAATCACATAAATCCGAATTTCCTCCGACTTTACGCTGCTTTTCGCTCGTAAACTTGGACTCTAGGGGGCGAAACCGTCCCCTAAAAATTCACTGAAACCGAGCCATCGCCCGGAAATATCTACCCACCTCTCGGACGCGAGATTTCGCCGAAATAATATTTCCAGTTGCATCAATCGACAAATAAAAAAAAAACGAGAAATTTCATCGATGCACAGGGAGAGGAATTCTCGCTGTCGATTACGAGCGAGTTCGTTTTAATACGATTGATTCGATACCCCCGACCATCTCCTCCGCGAGCGGGATTCAATTCGGTATTTCGAGCAACAATGGACTTCCTTCTTTCGATAAACCGGCCTTCGAGGCGAGCACGTCTCGTCCCGGATTTCTTTCACGGTGTTATCGCCCCGAAGTAGTTTCCAATTGGCGACAGGGTGGTCGTCGATTCGAGGTTAAAGGTGCCGGAAGCGACTGGCGGGATGCAGTCACGGTAGGGTGAGGAAAGGGTGGAGGGCCTGTTGCTCGACCTTTGTTTTCGACGAACAAATAAACGCGACCCCCCGCTCGATACCGTCGCCGCGAATCGACATTTCGCTAGTTTCCAGAGTCCCCCCCCCCCTTCCGTTCGACACCCCTTCTAACCCACCCCCGCGCGATCCGTCTCCTCTGTGCCCGAGCCAAAGGTTCGTTCCCCGTGCCAAGTCTCGTCGTCTGCCTCCGGAAAACGGGCCATGGAGAGGAGATTCCAATTTTCCCATATTTCGCCGCGCTCTTTCCCCCAGACTAATGAAAACCCGTGGCCTTATTCGATGATAAATGCCGTAAGGGTATGTGTGACCGACTTTCTATCAATGAATTCGAATCGACGGAGCGCGCTTGTTCGCCCCGAGTTGCAGAGGTGTAGAGAATGGGGATGCCATGGTTTATATGGACAGCTCCTACGCGATTTTTAGTTGAATGCGAGTCGATCGTTTCACGGGAACGATCTCCCGAAGGGCGTGGTGATATTTCACACTGCGCGAACGGTAATCCCTCGAAGTATATAATCGGCAATTGATTTTCCAGTTTCATTGTCCGGAGATTGGTTACTATCTCTCTAGCTAAAAATTGCAGAGGCTCCTTTGTCAGGAAAGAGCGCTTTACGAATCGTGATTAATGACAGTATCACACTTGTTTCGATGAAACACTTGAGCGCGCGAAATGTGCCTGTGGTTTCGTCTCAGCGATCACCCGGGGGGGTTCGTCGATCGAAGAGATTAAATATTTTCCTGTGAACGGAAGATCCGTCCCCCTTTGTCTACGCTCGCAGCGTTCATAGGCGAAGCATTTTCTCATTGCCAACATCGCGCCTTTTGTTTTGCCCGTCTGGGGCTCCGTCCAAACGTCTTCGTTCTCGCCTATTGTGCCCCTCCCCGCTTCCGCGTCTCCCCCCTTTCCGCACGCTTTTACCCACCACCTTCCGCCTTTACCTCGTTGCGACTTCCCGCGGCACTTTTCCCCTTTTTCGACGGGGAAGAAACGCGGCAAGAAAGCTCGTGTGATGCCAGTCTAAGGTACGCTTTCTTCCGGGCAGCCTTCAGAGACAGCAGACGCTGCTCGCGGCTTTCGTTTGACCGATAACCAACACTGAAAGCCTCACGTCACTTTTCCCGCTCGATTCATCACGTTTTTACGCGCATCGATGTCAAACAGTCTCGTCTACACCGTGCGCTGTTCCTATGTTCATTTTTTTCTCTCTCTCTCTCTTGACTTGTCAGCTGCATACTGGCCGCCTGCTGCCCGCCGTTATGATGAATGGCCTTGTCCTCGAGAATGCAATTAGTTACCGCAACAACTTTCGAATTGTATAATATGAAATTAATTTTGGAACAGTGATTATTCTTTCAGTGAAGCATGCGTAAAGTCTGTTCGAAAATGTGGTGACAATCGGTGGATGGCAGTCGCTGCAGTTTATAATTGTGATATATGGTTATTTTAAAAATAATTTGAAGTCATTTACAAAATCGAGTAATGTGTACAATGTAGATTAATTTTGCACTTTAATCTCCATTATATATGTTTAATAACTGCTGGGTGCAGGAACTTCATAATGCTAATGGCTTCGCGGTTTCTAAGATAAATTATGCAGTTCGTAGTACAACTCGGGAGAAAAGAATTATTCATGTATAGGTAAATGAAATATGTGAAATGAAATGTTCCCGTGGAAAGTTTCTGTTCAAAGGAGATCGATGTTGAATATTCGTTGAGCAAGAGTGCGATTGAGTACCACTTGGCTAACGTGCCTGACTATCGCTCGTTACTACTACTTACGCGGTAGCACACCCAACAAGTTTTCAAACTCGATTTCCTCAGAAACGAGAGCTCCTATGAACAAACTTTCTAACATATTTACAATCTATTTACACACGCAACTACTCCTTTCACGTACAGCATAGGGGAAACAGGAAATGTCACAAAACAGCTATATAGAGAAACTTAAGTTTTAATACTGTAGTCCGTCAGTAAATAAACAAGCTTCAATGATTTTATCCGTATTCTTCATAACACGAAACTTGTACTCTAATTAGGCATCAGAAAACATAAGCAATTAAATAATAATTGTTTTACATTATTTAATATTTTTTCAAATTTGAACAGGGCAGCATACTGAAACAAAATAAGAAATTTGCACTTCTATTTTTATCAAAGTAGGGAAAGCCACTTATTTGATTAACTATCAGATATTTTATTTCTCACTTATTTTTTATGCATGAGACAGCATCTCGAAAAATAGCTGAGCTTTAGAGTGGCAAAATTTTTTTAAGAACATAAGGGCTTCGTATTTTACTTTTGAAGTAGGAAAGAGTTCTGTGTATACTCTATTAGGAAGTTCGAACTCTCCGTTTTTTCTATTACTGTTTCGTCTTTTTTTTAATGGTGATGAAATTACTCAACCAGCAGCTATTATATATAGATGGATGGATAAAAAATATCACGTAATATTCGCATTTCCTTCACTTGATGAATGGGGAATGGCATCTCTTTGGGGAATGGGAATTTCCTTGTTTTATCTTGACGACAGAAGCTTATGCTTCGGCAAAATGTGGGGACATTCCGTGTTTTTGTTCCAGTGCAGAGTGGACATTACCTGTTTTTAACCAGAATACCAAAACTTTAACGGTATCTTATAGGGGCATTTGAATTTTATAATCCTGTGTGATTCGACAGTTTGGTACTCCCAGTTGTCGTACAGAAAATATGTTATAAATCGCAAAATCAGGAAAAATGGATATTCATCGTTTTCCCCTTTACCCTTCAATATGTGATGCACAAATTTCATTGATCTAGTCCAATATTCTTCTATATACACAGAAATAAGTATCCTCCTGAAATATTCACTACATACTCACGCCCAATCACTCTATAATTCATAATCACTCTCTTTACATAGTATATATAATATTTATAGCAATATGATTGATAAAATAATCCATATTCGACTTATTTTGGCCCAGGTAGTGAGCTACACATTTTAGGAATAAATAGATTTTGCAATAATATTTTCCTAGCACTAATAATAGGAGAGGCATATGTGATAACGTGTTCACAGTACTGTAACTACCGAGTATACTACTGTTATTAATTTTCGTTTCATCCCCCTCGTGTATGGTTTCAAAGATCTTCCGAGATTCAGTAGCCACTCTAGTTATAATTATTATTCCAGAAACCAAAACAATTCGAAATATTCCCATCTCGCAACGTTACTTATCCAAATTCTTCCTATTACACAGAAAGGAATCACGCGCGACGCTTGTTTCGCTCGTTCCACTTTCGACCTCCGGAAACGAGGAAACAACCGATACGAGGCATTTCGTTTCGACGCGCAGAAATGGCCCTTTATACGAGCAATTCTCGCGCGGATGAGAGAAATTCCAGATGGCTTGCAGCGATACGGCCATACAGCCGAATTGTTTCACGTGTGGCTCGCGAGTGTCCCCTGATAGACGAGTGCCGACCGAAAAGATTTGGCGGCACTGCCGGTAAGAACGATCTTACAGCCATTTCTCGGAATGGAGTTCAGGGAAGAAAAATGGTGGGTCGCGTTTAATGGGACCGTGCTATTTCGCAGCTTCGATCCTGCTCGCCAAGTTGGTCAGACACCGCGGTGGCTGCCAACGATTTACGGGGTTCTTGTATAAATGTTTAATATTCCCTTAATGTTTCGTTGCATCCCAGCTTCGCGAAAACCCGACCAGCCGCCTGTAAATACTGCATTATATTTCACTACGAATGAGAAAGGTTTCATGCGGCTTGAAATTTTGGAGGAGCTGGAATATAAGAAACTCAAATCGATTGTGTTTTAATGAGATTGCTGATTAACCTGAGTCTGACTCGAGGTAACGAAACCGTAGCAACATGGACTACCCGAAGTCAGACTTAAAAACCGGATATCACATTAACATGAGCCAAAGTGCAAATTAAAGCTAAGGAACTATACTTTCCATTAACATTAACATGAATGGAATTTTTTTGCAAACTTGCGTCCGCCTGAATATTGTAGAAGAAAGTGATGTTTTGAAACCTAGAAAGAATGCAAAAAACAGTCACATTTTACGTAGATTAAATGTAAAAATAATATTTTAGGAGTACTTGAGGATGCTGATGTCAAAATTATGGTCGTTGTAGCAAAATTCTATATGGCGTAAATCTCGAAATATTGGGTTTACTGGAGTGAAACACAGTTTTTGTTTTCGCCAGAAAGTTGAAATCAGCATCCTCAAAAACTATTATATAACTAGAAATAATAATAAATGTTTTCCTCCGCAGGAGAAATTAGTCCATTTCGATGTTGACTTCTGCCATCATGTAGGTCCGCAAGCCGGTTAATTATACACTTGCTGTATCTGTTTGCTAGAATTGCATTTCGTGCATTATTGGAAAAGTATATTAATGAAGTAGGTTGTTTCAAAAGTACTTCTTGTACGGTATGTTACTAATAAGAAAATGTCTTCGTGGCAGTTCTAAACAGAGTAAAAATCAATATAGAAAGTGCTCTGTGCCGAGGGTAACTAGTTTAGTATTATTACACAGCACCACAAGGTTCTTGATTAAATTAATTATTCCAAATAAGTGGTATTATTGTAGCATAACGCTCACGTTCAAGGGACTCGATAAGACTCCAGTTATCTTGGTTATCAAAACATTGGGAACAGAGCTGACAAGCTTCTCCCCCTTACCTAAATTCACTTCCCGTCTCTCCGTGCTCATCGAACGTGACTAGATCCTCGCAACTAATCGCGCAAACTCGAATACTGTCAACTCAGGAAGCGACCGAACTTCTTGGTGTGCAGTTTTAACCGTCGATCGGAGGGGAAGTACCAGGCATGGAATACCGAACAATCTAGAGTAGAAGACAAACAACTAATACATTTGAAGTTTAGCAATCACCGAGACCCTCATCCTTCATCGTCCAATGTTCCACCTTAATTCGAGATATCGTCACTTCCAATATGCCGTCGGTGGCAAATTGTCTCCAGTTCCCCGTTTGCTCGCTGAATAATTGAATTCACGGGCGGGATCGTGAAAGAAATCGAAACAGGGAAGCTACGGCTAAGGAAACGGGGAATGGCAGTAGTACAGATCAATAAACGCTCATCCGGAGGAAAGAAATTCAATTTCAGATAGAAATTCTTTTAAAATATAACATTCAGTTGATCCAACATTACACTGAACATATTTGCTTGATACTCCCAAACATTCGCTTGAACCTAGCCCACAATTTATTTAACGAATTCATCGAAAATACGTATAATAGCCGAAAGAGAAATATCAAAATTTCCCTTGTTGGAAATATTTATTGTATCGCTCGAATAAACAAGTTTTCAGTAATAACTCTTATTATTACTACATACTAGAAAAAAATTATTGCGAAATTTATTTACTAAAAAACTGTGTAGCTCACTATATTGGCCACAATAAGTTCAATACGAATCATTGAAATTTTATGAATGTTATTCATCCTACGTAAATATGAGAGTGATGCAGTAAATATTTCCAGCACTGCAGTTTACTGTATTCGGTGTTTCCCAACGTTTCTTTATTTATGTATTACGATTCTACTCCCGCAAAGAAAATACAAACTATTGCGCCACCCCTTTACAAAATCAAGCCAAGCGTAACTCGAACCTACGCCAGTCGCGAAACTTTCATCCCCATCGAGGGGTCGTTGCCGGTCACGTTTCACGGGGTCACTCTACGAATTCCACGGCAGCTCGCAAACTTTTCCCCCTCTTTAGTTTAAAAAAACTGATTTCCCATTCGAGGCGGAGTGCACAGGGCGAAAACGATACCGCGATCTCAATCACGTCCCTATCCCAACGCAACGACGCCGCTTGCGCCAGAGGTCGTGACTTCTTTCTCGCTCCTGTCCCCTATCTCTCCGCTCGCCCGCCCCCTTTTCCGCCTGCGCCCGCCGTTCCGTTTCCTTTTTATTTCGCTGAGGTACCCCGTGATTAGTCGAAGTAGCGAGCACGGTGCAGAGGAATGGAAAGTTACGGAGGGTGGAAGACTGGGTGGGTATATGGGGGGGTGGGGGAGGGGAGGAGGAGGGGTGATGAGCCCAGAGGAAGAGGAGCAGACACAAAAGAGGGCTGCACGGTACCCGCGTCGAGCCCCTGACGTCCATCCTCTTTGTTTCGCGGGCGCACCGTTAGGCAAACGGAAGCAGAAAGAAAAGTCGAAACGAATATCGTAAGGAAGCGGATGAACGAACAATAAAGAAGAAAATGCTCCGGTGAATGGTGGTACCCGCTGGATGGTTGTGTGTGCACCGAAAATGTCGCCCGGCTGCATAGGTTCTTCTCCGGTTCAACGAAAGGCATCTTTGAAAGACCATCGACGCATGCAAGTACGTACGCGTGTATACATCTTTCCACCCCCAATGGTTTCCATTGGGAAAGACGAGCATCGCGCTGGCTCGTATTTCACGTCGGATAAACGGGAACGTCAACCGACTGCGACGAGTTATTTGCACGGCTTATAAATCTTCCATTGTGACTGTTCGGCTCTGAAGGGGGCGCGACGCATTGGGACGCGCGCTTGGCGTTTGCGCGTCTGTTTCCACGCAGTTCATGATACTTGCCGATAATTTGCTCCGACCATCTTTGATGCCGATCGGCCGTGATCGATTCGATTGGCGCTAATTTCGCGCTATTCAGCCGCGTTTATTTTCGCTGTTGGGGATAGAGCTCTTACTGTGTGACCCGTCGGGTACCCGTCTACCTGAAACAACTTCAAGCCATTTTCGTAATAAAAATAAAACTTCAAGCCATTGAATGTGGCATTGTTCGATCCGTTTTGGCGAACATCAAACAATACCACAGACAATGCAACATTCAATTACTTGAAGTTGTTCCGAGTAGCCGGGTATCCGACGGGTCAAAAAATAAGAGATCTAGTTGGGGCGCGCGGGGAACTGCAGGTATTCGATAAATATGGAATTGGAATTAATCCTCGGGGACGAGTGTCACGATATTTCCCGCGAATTTGTACTTTCTGCTCTTGGCGGGGGTTGAATGATCATACTGATTCATGTTTCGATGATAGATGAGGCGTTTCCCTTTATTCGGAAATTGTTTCGATTTCTCTGTTAACAGTGACGAACAATGTACTGAGCAAAATGGTAAATGATTCGATTATTTTACTTGTTAATGCATTCATTATTGCTGGAGTACCAGCGTTCGCCATTTTGTGTGCCGATAATGTCACGTACTTACGGGTCTGATAATGACACCATTTATCTTATTATCGTCCATATGAAACCGTTGATTGTAGTGACAAAATCACTTGTGTGCTCTCGCAATGCTTTGTACCATTATATTACGTTTATACACTGAACCATTCAAGCCTTTCTTCGCCAAGTAATATAGCTCCTCATCGTAATTCGTTTGCAATCGTAAATATTTTATGCAACTCTGCGAATATGTTGCTATTTCTGCGAACAGGAAACAGAAACTATACGCTATTAAATCGCGAATTTAATAAATAATTACTCCTTTGCGGACTGACATCGTTTGTGGTTTCAAAAGACAAAGCGCAGCTCGCCTACATACAATTTTGACCATTCAAAGTAATTTAAACTATACGCGAACGCGTGCGTGACGGTTTTACACGCGAGCAGCCAAAAGTCTTGTTACCTCATTTGACCAGAGGCGAAGCGATTAACGTGAACGTTCTCGATCGCGAATTACAGTAGCCCGTATTATAAGGGAAGAGGGGCATGATGGGATGGCTAAGCATACATGCAAAACGGTTGATAATTTTACATTTTATTTAAGATTTTATGAATCAATATATAATTACAAGTTAATACCTTAACCTTTGGTACATAATTTGAGCAACATTTAAATACAAAATTGAAGTTATTGAACTTTTAAAAAAATATAATGAAAAACCATCTTGGCTCTGCCACGGGATATGACGGGGTACTCAAAATAGGGCAAGACGGTTCCCCTAAATATTTCCACAATCGATGCAAATATGAATTTCTTCTAAATTATTGTTTCCTACTCTTCTTGCCTTACCCCCTACCTTTCAAATATTCCACAAGTTCTTCGTCTTCTGTTTGCGAAAATACACTCTTAATTGGACCCAATGGTAAACCCATGATCACTTCATTTCCCTGTTTCAATTTTTGGACATAACGTTCCAATGTTTTTTCTCGAAGGCAATATTCTCGAGCTTTTTTCTTGTACCCCATTTTGTTGCTTAAAGCTTCGCGCAACTCCAACTGACAAATCCTGTTGGATGGCTGATTTCTCCTCAATCGCTGCTAGCGAAAACGAATTCACCGGCCAATATATTTGGCTTCGACCTTAGTTCTCACTTTTCTTAGTACGTTTGCTGTAATTCTGTCTCCCAATTTGCAAGGGTTATACAAAATTGAACGAATGAAAGAGTAGTACAGACGTTTATTCTGAAAAGTAATTCATTAATTCGAAAACATTAGAGCGAAACACTTGCTTTTTTGGACCCTTTGAATACGAGTGATTTTAGTTTATACTAATTGTGTGTTTTTAAAGAATATAACGTAAGTAACACTTGTACATTTCGAGGTAACTTTGAAAATTCTTAGTGCCTCCTTGCGACGAAATTTATTTTTTAATGATTCCTAAACCTCTGCTGCACTTTCGTTTAAATACCCGTAAGATGCTTCAATCTCATAAGATTTAAGTATATAAGAGTCTTTTCCATAGGGATCATTTCCTCTTCCAGAATAATTACACGAAAATAAATGCGCCTATTCAATCCATTTGAGTCCTTTCAGGAAATCTTCGCGAACAGACACAAACCTAAGTAGGAAGGATGACAGTCGACTCGAGCAAAGATGATTGAGTTTGCTACTTAACGAAGTCCACCGTAGGAACGCGGCTTGATGGATACAATTATTTCTAGAGGCGTTAATGAAGAGAGGGATGCACTGGGAATTGAATATTCCAACTTTAAGTGGAATTTCGTGTTGGAGAATCGTCGATGAGTGATAGAGCCGAGTTACTGTAAACATTCGTTAGATGGCCAGCAGTCAACATTGCTGCAGTAAGTGCGAGAACATGATAGCTGTCTACGCAATTAGGGAAACATAGCTACCATAGCTGAAAATTATGCCGTTCAGAGTTTACTTGATGCCTATTGTGCTCGAAATTGCTCATTTCCGCAGAATACATACTTGCAATACCGAGCAATATGTTGCGTGCAATAACGCGGGAACTATATAATTCACTGTTTGAACTAGATATGTACGTCCCTAATTGGTGTTATTCCAGTAATAATTTTACAGTAGTTGCATCGTAATAAAAGAATTACGAAGAAGCAGCACACGCTTGTAAATTTTTGTAGCTTCGGATGCTTTCCTTTTCAAAAACCTTTTTAATAATAAAAGCATAAATGACTCAATTGCAAAATACCGAAATCTTTAATAATTTATAACTAATTTAGTTTGGAGATCTTTGTGGTGCGTTATATGGGGAATATTAAACGGGGAAATTACATAAGTTTAACTCGGGGAATCAAAACTTCACGTTATATTTGTATGATGCGAAAATGGAACCAATTACGTATAATTTAGTTTAACAAATTGCAGCAGGAAACCGTGTGAATAAATCGAAAAGGTCCACAGGAAATATGGTTCTGTCAATACGTGAAATATGTCAAACGATTATTTGCAGCACGACAATTACTGTTCACATGCAAGCAAAATTTGAATTATAAAGAAAAATTGTCTTGTCTTCGCGAGGGAATTCATTCTGCATAGTTTACCCTCACTGTCCGTAATCGCTGACGCACATAAGCTGCTTCAACTTCGGCGGCGTTAACGGTAAAGTGAATAATTTTAAATTTCTCCCTTAACACACATTATTCCAAGTATTAACGCTACAACGTCTAATAACGGCCGCATTCGCGATTTTCCGCCACACACTCGCCGTTAAAACTTTATCCTCCCCTGTACTGTTTTCAGATATTAGCTCAGCATTTGGTAAAGTTTCACTCGTAGTCTCATAAATTATACATGTAACGCGGGACCTATGCGCCGAGCCGTGGAAGCTAATTAAAATACATTACACAAATAAACCTAACTATGAACGATCTTCCTTGCGTGGTGTATGTGAATTTTAAACGAACTCATCTCACCGCTGCAACTCCCGCGCAGCGTTTTATTGCGCCTCGTTTGGCAGCGTTGTCAGCCATTTATTCGGAATGCCTCCTACTGGCTTACAAAACTGTTAGGACGCGGTAATGAACGGCGACAGTTCATTCTAGTTTTCATTGGTTTCCATCGAACGATGCGCGAGTGCCCCCGCGGGAGCAATTACATAATTTTCCATCATCGTTACGCGGCGCATTTGAAATAGAAGGGACTCGACGTGAGCGTACAATATCGCGGGATTACAATTGAGCGGGGCCAATTACGGTAAATCGCTACACGAGACTGGCATTTTATGCGCATTACGTGTACAATGAGGAAAAAAATTCGATGTCTTTTGGGGGACGAGGCGGGCGACTACACGCGAGTTTCATTCGAAAGAGGCACGATACGGTGGTATTCAGGCCGTTCCATGGGATGGGTGTCGTAATAATTAAAAATTGTTGCGTGGGCATGCCGCACAAGCAGCAATTACGGATTCAAGTGCGCCTGTTGCTTAATTAGTAATTATTATGATTTCTGCTGCTAGCCACGTCCGTGTGTTCGTTCCTCGCTGCGCAGCTACATTCTACCGGGTGTAACAATTTCAGAAATCAATGAAAGATAATATAATGGACAGCCATTTAAAAGCTTACGGCTCTTGATGGAAGTGACAGGAAGTCGATTTGAATAGAGTAGGTACTTTGAAACTTTAATGAGATTTTGGAATTGATACATTTTCCTGCTTGTATAAAGATGTAACTATTTTTATTCGTTGGATTTAATAGCGAATCAGCAGCTCATAGTGTCTCGTGATTGCATCTTTTCAGTTACCGTAAACTGGGGTGACTTTGCTCGCCGGGGTGACATTGCCCACTTTTTTACTCTGGCTGAAAAATTACCATATGATTGAATTCGCTAATTTTTTTTTCGTTAGACCTTGGAGAAATTATTGCTATCGATTACAAAACACGATATGTTCTAATTACTTTACAATAAAATAAAATAAAGTCCTTCCGAAAAGTGGGCAATGTCACCCCGGCCGGGCAAATTCACCCCAGTTTACGGTACAGATACTCGCGATATTACTGAAATTACCCTATAAATTTAACTCCAGGCGGGTCTTTTAAAACTTGACGTTGAAGAAAAATGAAAACAGATATGTTCCAGAATTGACATGATATATCCAAGCGTCCGCGATATTCAAGAACAATACCCACCCCATTGCAGCATCTCAGAACTCTACAGCTACGCATAATTCATGCTGGGCACTGTAAAAGCCCAAGAATGTCTCACAGAGGCTTAAGAGAATCCCATCGCTCTTCCGACACACTGAGAATGTGGACTTAAAGTACATAGACCATTCCCGAAGCAACGTTCGTTCCTTGCGAGCATTTATTAATCACGTTGACTTCCGTTACCAAGGAGATTAAGCAACGGTACACCCGTTAGATTTGTGAACGCCCAGTACCAAGGGTTGTTTACACTTTGGCGGAGAGTTAAGAGCTTCTCCCAGGCGCTGGGGTGCCGAGTAATCGACTTTCCTGACCCAGAAAGTCAAAAGGGCTTCGTTTACTTGCCTTCTCTCTCTTCCTCTCTCAACCACCCTCCGTCCGTCTCTCTTCCACCCCCGTTTGATTCTTATACCTGGCCAGCCGTCCTTTTCTTTTCAGCCTCCCGCATTTGCCATTCTCTTCCTCCTCTCCTCCAGCGACTCTCGGCATCCGTCTGTCTGCCCGCCTTCCTTCCTGCTTCCTCGTCCAGGCCTGTCTGTTTCGCTCGCTTCCAAGCCAGGTTACCGATCCATCGAACCGCTCCCCGCCAACAACCGTCCAACGTTTCCACGCTGGAGTGTCTCCTGCCCCGCGCAGTCGAAGCCGAAGTCGTAGTCGAAGCCGCGCCGCGCTTGGATTCGGTGCTCGGCGTAGATACGGTCGTATGGTTAAAATCGGGCACTGACCGAAAACTTCAATATTCCGGCTCTTTCACCGACAAGGAGGACGAGCATGGAAGCCAAGAGATATCGACAGTTTCTCGTGGAATCGAACACCAGGCCAGGGAGAGCAAAGAAACCGTGCGGAGGGGGCGAGGGCTAAGAGAGCTCGAGAAACGCTTTCTGCGGCGCAACACCGACTTCCGAATCGGGAATCGAGATGCCGCATCCGAAAGCGTTTCCGGCCCGTCTAAGTTCTCGGGCAAATAACCGGGGACCTTGATTCCCGTTGCAGCGCGATATTGTAAGCTCGTGCCCCCGTGCCCCGGGGTTCCCTGGGATTTAAAAACCACTCCAGACCCAGTATTGTTCGCGTTGAACGGTTATGGAATGGATGGTAATGCGAGAGGGCTTGTGGTGGATTTTATACCGTTTCAGGGAAATGGATAATACGTGGTTGATTATACTTTTCTGGTTACTGTGGAAATATTATTTTGCTGTTGGTTTGGTATTATCGAATCTCCTGAAATTTAATAAATCGTTATTGGAGATATTACATGTATGTTGCGTGTATTCTACTTCAAGTTCCTCTGCCTTGCACAGGTAAAGGTAATGAGAAAGTGTCCCCCTGGGCAAGCAAATAAATTTATCACAATCTCCAGTATCAGTAATTAACTGAGTGGAGACTCCGGTAGGATTATGTGTTGTAAAGTAATGTAAAGTCGTTTAAATCGACGACACTGTAAAGGCAATTAATTATTCTAAAGCTTCGTCCAGTCTGCAGAATGACACGAGCAAGGCAAGCTCAACTGCGATTCTGAGAATAATAGTCACCAGACTTGTTCGCAATTGTCGACAACGGGTCAGGTATTTATTTCGAATTAAGCGACGCTCGATTACTGTGAACATTAGGGTAGCCCTTATTGTCAATCTGAGATTTATTTTGCTCTCACCCCCTAATATGGTTCTATTTCATAAAAAAATAGTCCCTGAAAAAGATTATTGCAATCGGGCGACAGGAAAGGGTGCGGAACAGGCCTTAAAGTTTAGAATTCATCACTGGTTTGAATTTGAAGAATTTCTCAAAAATGGTAAGCCCTATCGAAATTTTCTTAAATTTTTGTTCAATTTTCTACATTTACTGTATATATCATGTTTCGTGCTTCCAACCATTTTTTAGATAATAGCGTTTGAGTACAGAGAGGTCCGCACTTCGCGCGTCGCACCTATACGACGTGACGTATTGTTTTTACGCGCGTAGTGCGAACCTCCCTATATTCATAAGCTATTATCTAAAAAATGGTTGGAAGCAAGAAACAATTATATATACAGTAATTGTAGAAAATTCAATGCTCTTTTAATATTATTCGAACAAAATTTTGATACGAATGACCATTTTTGAGAAATTCTTTAAATCCAAAATATTGATGAATTTTAAACTTTAAGACCTGGTCGGTACACTTTCTTGTTGTCTGATTGCAATAAACTTTTTCAGGGCCTATTTTTTCATCAAATGGCACCGTTGTAGGGGGTGAGAACAAAGAAATAAAAAAAAATCGACACGGATAAATATACCATTCGTTCGTTGATTTACGAGGAATCAACTTGGTTGGCGTTCCCTTGAAATTCAGATCGCACCTACCGCGAGAAAGTAATAAAGGAGTGCTTTCATCATCGTCCTAGATGTCTCTACTCGGCAAAAGAGCACTTAATACCACCACGAAGCTTCGCTATCATCGTGCCTTCTTCAGTTCCACCGACAGCTTCTGTGTTTTCTTCCAACTTTTATATAAGCGCTGGCCTCTTCTTCCTCCTCTTCTTCTGCATCCTCTTTTTCTTTTTCTTTTCTTCTCGACAGCTCTGTTGCTCTCCTCTCCACTTCCTCATTCTTCCTCGCTTTCCTATATTCCACAGTAACTCTTATATTCCCTGTGTTTACATTGCCGACACTTCTATTTCTCCTTCATAGCATCTTCCCTTTCCTTGATTATTCCACCTATTCAAAATTCTCGTCAACACTATTTTCGCTCCCTTCGTTTCTGCACGTCCTTCCATTGGTCTACTTTAGTTACTCTCGATTGTTCTATGTCGTTCTTGACTGTGTCTTCTTTCTTGCCGTTCTTCGGTTTTGTTCTTCTATGTCCTTTTGTTCCGTGTTCTACGTCGACGGAAGCCAGAAACTCATTTTTACTCTGCCCCAATTTTCTACCTCTTAATTGCCCGAGCGACAGATAATTTCACGGTTTAACCTGTTTGCGCTACTTGATGACACATTGATAGGAACTTTTTAATTCTTTATTCGATCCAATGGAATTCCTATTAACACAAATTATCGTGATTCTGCTGCTACGCAATCCTTAATTTCTCCATGCATGTACATACATTAATTTCCATAGTCTTCAGAGATCTTGAAACCACTGCTAAAACAAATCTTTTTATTTTGGCAGGGTGTGTGGCTGCAGAGTTGCATTTATAGAACTTTCGTGTTTTACACGCGTCATTGAACAATTTTCTCATTTCTTTTTACGTAGCCTTTCAGTTTGTAGTATGATATAACTGTTTTGCTAAAAAGTTTTTACTTTTTTATTATTATGTTTTTACTTATCTTATTGGGCATATAGAAGTGACTATGCGTTTCCAGGACGCACACCACTCATTAGGTATTTTCATACTTAGTTCTTGTTTCTTTATCACAAGCAGTAAGATGTAATAATGTTATAAATACATTCATAGTATGTATATATAATATATCTATATATAATAAAAATACATTATATAACATTCCTACAAAAGATCGGAAGTGTTTAACCCTGTTTAATTTTTCCGGGTCCCACTGAAAAAAAACTGTTGGGACACATGTGTCCCAATTTTTACAATTGACATACAACTGTCAAATTTGATCAGTACCTATCCGCCACGGTTAAATATCGATATTCAAAGTAATTCACTTCTCTTATATTGCCCTCTCTGAATTTGAATTAGATTTCAAGAAAAAGGATTTAAAATATTTCGAAAGATTTAAGATACGGATCATCCCTTATAACTCCGTTTAACGAAACAGAAAGTTGCACTTTCTCTTCATGTCTGTTTCGAAGAGATTTGCTAGTACTGCCGGTCGCGTTGAAGCTTTCAGTCGTTTAATTCTAAGCTCCTGAAGTTCTCAGCGGTCACCGACGCCGACGCGTCACGAGGGATTTACGGTTCCATCTTTTCTGTAAGTAAGAGCAAACGCCAGTCACTTGGTTACGATAGTTGAGGGCACCGGAGTCAAGAGACCGAAGCTTAAATCGAGTTTGCTCTTGGTATCGAATTTCGCCGGAAGTGCACTCCCTGGTGTGCAGCCCGCGATCGAAAGACTTATTGAGACAATATGGGTTTAGCTGGCGGTCCGCAGAACGCATCACCTAAATTCATTCCGAACTAACAACGGGAATACCATCACAATCTGCTCAAATTGCATTTCAACGACGATGAGGGGTTCAAGTGAACCAGAATGGTCCTGATCGCTTCCTACTTCTACAAACATTCAATTGGAACAACATTAGTACTCTAAATTCTGCAGAAGTATTAACACGATAAAAGTAATATAATAATACACAGAATCTTTAGCATATCTGGCAGATAATAATCTGAACGACGTGTTGAAAAAAGTGTTACTTCTGTCTATCTCAATAAATATTGCAAAGTGTTGGAGTCTGATCTTCAAACTGACGAATTTATAATTAATCGTTTTTACAGTTATACACTAAGAAATAGTTTTGAAATTTCCAGTACATTTTCTGTTCATGTTACGTTCATCATTCTCAATGATTGCGTACTAATACGGGACTTGCGCAGCCCTCAAATATAATAATCATTTCATCCAGGGTGGAATGTGCATACGAAATTCTCCCAAACTCGAAGATGCATGCGTAATTTAGTTGAAACTTCTTGTTCTTGATTTTAATTAGCGCCCAGACAATTAGACGAAGTTTGCCCGTTAATCGATCGGTGGGGTTACTCCTGGCCTTATCAGGGTTGATATTCATGGAAGGCGGGGGTGTTTAAGTATCCAAGATACTGTCGCCATCTTTCGAGGAGAAATGAAATCGATTCCGCTTTAGCAACGGTGGTTCTAGCAAGAAACTTCCATACCGACCATAGGTTCCTTTCTGCTGCGGTCAAAGTAGGAAATGAAGAAAGTGAATTTGACAATTCACGTCGATTCTATAGAGCCCGGTAGATTCACGTGTCAGCCTGTATTATCTTATTTACTTTAAATACAAAATGTAAAATAATCTGATTCTCTGGAAGGTTTGAATTATTTATACACTTCGCCTTAATTTCTTTCATTAAAACTATTATTTCTCCTCCTCTCTGTTAACTTCCTCGAAAGACAAGCGTAATTCTGCGCTTCGATGCAAATACCGTTTATCATTGTGCGTTCCACACCCCTTAATCTTTTCCCATCTATACAACATACACATTGCAAGCTACTTACGTACTTTAGCTAAAGCTGCACATTTAGTATCTACGATCTATTATGCGCATACATTTGAATTTGTTTCACCATGCTCACTCTCCTTCACAAGGTAGACTCATTTGCACGACTATTATTACTTCATCTACATATATCCTTGACATTACTGTGTTTCCTTTACTATACCATAAATATAACAGAATCACCGAGCACTTGTATTCCCATAAATGTGTCTGTACCCTACCCTTTCTCATAAAGGGTACAAAAACTAATAAAACATTTATCGACTGTAATCTCACGTTTCATTTATGTGACATACACCCATAACGACGGCAGCACAAAACAACATACCTCTACTTCAGCCACGAAGTAGCCATAAAATAATGCATCAGAGTCTAAAACATTATTTCAAACGGTAGGCATTTCAAAAATACCCGCGGTTTCCTAAACAACAATTTCCCTCACCTACGTATCGAACAAGCCGAGCTACCGAAATTGGCCGCCAGGTGACTCAATCATTGAACTCGCTCTCCAACGCAATTCGCGACCGTTTCACGCGTAATTACTATACTAATAGTGAAAAGCGCTGCGAAGAATCGGCCCGACGTGTATCTAGGAGTTCTTGGTTAATCGAAAACGCGGGGCGATGAGACGTGGATAGAACAGGTAGCATGGATACGCGTAAGCGGTTCACGCGCCTGAGTAGGGATGGCGGAACGCGTGGGGATGCGCCGACACTTGTCAGTTTGCCGCGAGCGTTCGTCTGGTGTGGATCGTGTGACACGCCTCGTTCTCTCCCGTGTTTTCGTCCCGTCAGTAACCGCGAGTAATTGACTAGCGTGAAATAAACATTAATGTCATCGTCGCGGGGCTTGCCGGAAGACGCGCCACCGCGTCTACTCGCGGTGTTCAGCTCGAAACGTCGTCTCGTTAGCGTCTGTCGAAGCACGTACGGTGTCGTGTGAGTTAGCGCGTCTCCCGCGTTTTCGGCTCGAAGGGAAACAACGGTCGTGCCTCGTTACGTTTCCTCGTGGCTTTGGTGAGAGATCGCGTTCGCGTTCGGTGAAACGTTTGTGCTTCTCTTGTGCCATTGGATTACCGCAAAGCGTTGTCACTCGGTTTACGAGCAAGGGCGACCGACAGCAAGTGAGTCGATTTTATATTTCCTTGGTTATGTTTGACGCGTTGGTGTTAGACGAAACGTCCGTTTTATCAAATGATCCTAGAAAAGTGACGTAGCTGTAAGTATCCTAAAAGACTCCTTCTGGTGAATCTAGTGCACTAAGCATTTACAATCATTCCTTCGCTTCTCCGCCAAATTCAAACTCCCAAATGACGTTTCATCTGCACTAGGATGGCCCTTATTTTGCGACCTGCGATTTATTTTGCTCTCACCTCCTAATATGGTTACATTTCTTACAAAAATAGTCCCTGAAAAGGATTATTGCAACCGGGCAACAGGAAAAGGTACCGATCAGGCCTTAAAGTTTAGAATTCATCAATACTTTTGATTTAAAGAATTTCTCAAAAATGGTAGGCCCTATCGAAATTTTGTTCAAATAATGTTAAAAGAGCATTCAATTTTCTATAATTACTGTATATATCATTTTTTATAAATACCGGTTGAATATAGATACGTACGGCGTGACGTATTGTCTATACGTGCGTAGTGCCGACCTCTTTCAACCGCTGTTATCTAAAAAATGGTTGGAAGCACGAAAAACTTACACGTACAATAATTGTAGAAAAGTGAATGCTCTTTTAATCTTATTTAAACACAATTTCGATAGGGATGACCATTCGTGAGAAATTCTTTAAATTCAAACTACTGATAAATTCTAAACTTTAAGGCCTTGTCGGCATCCTTTCCTGTTGTCCGAACGCAATAAACTTTTTCGGGAACTATTTTTTTAACAACTGGCACCGTTCTATGGGGTGAGAGCAAAGAAATACAAAAAAGAATTTGGCCTCGTATAAATAAGGGCCACCTTAAACTGCACGGACCTAGTACCAACGTATGCACAAAACGGACCCAACGTTTATCTGCTCGTTCAGTCGCGGAGCTATTTATACAATGTATTTGTTGTGGCGTTTAACATGTCCCGCGGAGGTTCGGTTTAGATAGCCGCGAAAAGTGTTGTTTGGCGACAGACGGCGGGGAACAGGTGTCCTTTTTCCGTCGCGCGTAAGTCGCTACTCCCGGCGTTAAACGTTTGGCCCGTGGTTGTTGTGTAATGCGCGTCGCGTGCATCGACCGTGGGACGAGTGACAAATCGTATTTCGAGTGGAATCCGCGTGCACGCCATGCACGAGCGTGTTCGTATTTGCCGCGCTTGAAATTCGAACGGGGACACGGAGTAACGTAGGTCACATTTCGCGTCAGAGAGTTCTGTACTCAGCCCGAGCCGCTGATACGTTTCATTGTTTACCGTTTTCGTCGGCCTCGATGACCATACTTGGTCGAATTAACTGGCGATTGTGTATTTAGAAAGCTTTGCAATTTCGTTCGTTACAAACGCCGCGTGATTTTCGCGTTTCAGAATCGCATTATGTAAATCGCATGGTGATTTCAATGAACTCCCGTACGAGGGCAGTTGCCAGGGGATTGCTTAAATAAAATTTCAATCTCAACGAAAGCGACGAACCCGCGGAGCACTTGGAATTATTCATTCGAATTTCGTGGCGCGAACTGCGGGTCGAATTTATTTGACATGTTCTGTATGTACGTTCATTAAATGTTCGATTAAATTGCAGTTCGCGGAGTCGTTTTACGCGGTGTTATTTAAATGAACAAATTTACAGTAATATATTACTATGCTCTTGTGCCATATTACGGATTGTGTGCACGTTTAAACGAGATTTTACATGGTTTGCATTTTGGAATTCGAAATCGCATTTCCGTAATATTTTCACTGAAATTAACGATGAACGGAATTGAAATTAAAACAGAATAAGTATGTGTCCGTGTTCGTTCTGTAAGCAAATTTAATTCTTTGCATTCTAGCTCTCATTTTTATAATTTTCTCATCCAGAAACGTTGAACAAATTTTAAAACGTGCATTTTAAACGCATTTCTCAAAGTAGAATTTCGTTAGCGCGAAAGTTCAGTTTCCTAGTTCGTGTTTTTCTTAGTTTTCCTTTTCAGTCTGTTGAATAAAATTCAAATTCATGCAGGCTGCAATTTCCTTCTTACACAAGCGATCCTAATCGTGACCTTCGCTATTTCAAAGCGCACTCCATCTTCGTTTATCGACTATAAATCATTCAGAGAAACGTAGGTTGTTGCTTGTCCCATGGTCAAGTTACGTTCGTACTTCGATATGTAATCGAGGCTCCTAGTGTCGAAATAATTATCGCGTGGTGAATTTGAAAAAATAAGAAAATTTTGTATCGTTGTTACCATTTCCGTTACACCTGTCAATGTAACTAAAAACACTCGCCCCATACATTCATTTATTTGCTATGTTAATGCAAAAATACAGAGTCGTCCACGAAGTGAAGGTAACAACTTATAGTGATTTGTACACTCAGCTCAAACGATTGTGGCCCATTGAGATTCGATTGTATTCGAGCTTACAAGGGTTGGCTTTTTTTCATCGCTAACATTCTACAGTATTTCATGAACATGGTGAGGGCACTGCCAAGCCACATGTTCCCGTCTAGAACACTTCTATTCCGTGAGGGAAACATTACTGTGAGATCTAATATGAGACACGTTCACATAGTCCTGTCACAAAATTTAATTTACATTGCTTCGGTTATGTTTATTTTCCCGTTGTTAACATAAAATAACGGATAGTAGATTTTGAAATAAATGCGTATTTCTTTGCTCTACACATTTCCACTAATAATGAGCGTCTTAGATTTTAACTTATGAAGACTGCTACGAATAAAATACCACAAGACTTTATTCCTCTCAATATTCTGGTTTCCTAACCCTTGCCATCTCTACAAAATACATAACATTCGTTTCCATTCTTTTCCTTATTACCCCACCGTCCCACTTTATTTATTTGTGTTTTCCATTATAAATCCGTTGATTTATTTACTTTGGACATTACAAGTTTATCGTTTATAATGTCAATTAAATTACAATTTTTCTTGAGGTTCATTGCAATAAAAGTCATTTGACATTTATTCTTGGTGTCACTTACGCTACAGATCGCGAAGATTTATATAATTATGACAATCATAGGCAGGTGGTGTCATAGTGGTGTTTCAACATGAATTAGAAGTGTTCTAGACGAGAAGTTTTGGCTTGGCAGTGTCCTCACCATGTTCATGAAACACTAGAGAATGTTAGCGATGAAAAAAAAGCTAACCCTGGTAAGCTGTCCCACAATCGAATCTCGATCGGCCACAATAAATGGAAGCTATCGATCAGTTCCCCGCGTAGTCCACTTGGAATTTTATTCCAAAACTAGCCCCCCTCCGAGTTCCTTCCTCTCTCAAGTTCACTGCTCAGAGATGGGAGCGGTGTTCTCTCGCACTCGCCGCGCGAAACCTGGAGCCTCGATGAAGCATTTTTCTAACCCAGTTTCCTTGGCAAGCGTGGCACGACCGTGCACAGAAACACTCGTACCGATAATACGAGCACCGCCAGCCCGGTTGAACACTTGTTGTTCGGGTCTCGCGCGAGCTGGCTCTCATGGGAAACCGTGTACACATATTCGCACGCCGCGACTGGGCGGCTGCTTTCGCGACAACGATGCACGAAATCGTGCCGTGCCCACCTATCTCTCGTTGCATACGCGTATCTGCATCTGTATATTGTGCCTGGGCCCTGCTTGATATTCCTGTTGCGCGGCCCGAACGAAGGAGAGACGGGACCCGCGAACGTACCGTGCCGCGATGACCTAAATGCGACCAGACGAGAACGACCGTGACGAGAGCGACGTATACATAATTTGATTCGTCGCCGCGGCGGGCGTAACGATGAAATTATTGAGATTTTCGTGCAATTAAGGGCAATTCGAGCGAGCCGAGGCAGCCGAGTAATACCGTTTCGCTGGGACGTAATGGGCAGACTGGTAGTCTAGTGATCGATGTAAGGTGGACAAAGTTCTGGATAGTTGGATCTGGGCGAGTGTTGTTTGGAATTGAAATTTATGGGCGATAGCTATGGTTGCTATGCAGATTGCTGCACACTGTCCGACGGGGGTTGAATAAAGTATGGGCGCGAAATTTCGGGGCTGGGGAATTCGTTGCGGGATGGAGTCTGAAAGTTGCGGTGAGGAGATAGGTAGTAGCTTGAGAGATATTCGCTGTTTTAGACTTGTAAATCAATGGTTGTGTAGTGGAACACATGGTTGGGTCCTAGTATAATATAGTATACGAGTAAATGCATAAGTTGTAAATTGTGAAACAGGTTTTACATAGGAACTACGCGAAGTGATGGTTGTTTATTTAAATCCGGTCTTACAGGTTTCTGGTTTCCTATCACTTTTCGATGACTACCTGAACTTTTTCAGATAGGAATCGTTTCGCGAAGAACCTTTAACTTAACTTGCAGACTGAAAGGTCTTTTATTTTGTTATTCAGAATTTGATGATTCAGGTTTTTTCATAGAGTAACGTTGGGATTCAGTATTATAAATTACGCACGTTAAGTTGCATTAGGGGATCCTGAGTTCATAATTATTGCACTGTGTAGCAATCCAATTAGTGACATCGCAATCCTTTATTTTTTTTGTGATAAGGAACACTGGTATTTTAAAGTTTCACGGTACTTACTAGAATTACGAAAGGAGTAAATGTATTAGTTGGTGACATTAGAAGAATCTTTTCAATTCTTATTCCAAATACCTCGTAAATTACTTACGTTAACGGTGAAATTACGAACTACATTACTCCTAGAATAATCTTAGAAAGTAATTATGAACTAACGTTCCACGAAAACAAGGCAAAAGGATCGCCCAGCTCTGCTTCCAGTTCATAAAGACATAATCACGAAATTCTCTCGTTTGAAGCGTCGTTGATTGCGCTAGTAATTCCGCGAAGTTGCGAGCGAAATTAAAGAATAGTTCGATGAGCCATCCCTTTTCGAGTTTCGAGCTAATTTAATCTTTCAATCGTCTTTTCGCAATTTACAGTAATTGACGGGCAGGCGGCAAATTCTAGTTATATTTCGAGCATCCTCGACAGGATTTTGGAAACGAACAAAGCGAAAATTTCGTGGCCCTTCAGTCACGTTTTGCACTTTGCTCGCGCGTCCATATTCGAGTAATTGCAACACTCGCAATCAGAGCGCGTTCAATGATCTCGTTTGATGTTCGAAAAGCCGAAGTGGCTAATTAAAGGGCGCAAGGAACCTTGGTATTGTTAGTACGATGATGCTCGCAGTTCATTAAAACGTAAAATTATTTCTGTCCTCGGGCGTTCGGAACGTCCGTTTATTCCGTCCTCTAATTGTCGATAATTAAACCGTGATGCGTTTCCCTCGCGTCAGTGAACTTAATTACCCCAGGGGAGAAAGTAGAGTGTGCTTTTACACCCTTGCTTTTATTACTTCGCCAAAAATGCCCCGTTTGTTTCTCTTTCTTCGAAATTCAGATCACGCTGCGCCCGCTGAAGTCGTTACGGAAGCAGAATATCATTAGCCAGTGAATATCAAGCACTAAAAATTTCGCCTCCCCTTCTATGACATAACAGTAACATTTTATTACCGTACAGTTATGCAATCGTCTGCACGCATAATTCGTGTGCAGAAAATTCATGAGAGTTTGGGTATTTAAATATTTCTTTTTTAATCATTTATTTCTGTTAACGCTTGCCAAGGAGGACTGTGTTTGTAATGCAATAGATATGTGATAGTATTTAATAAGATACCGTGTAGTATCACGTATACCTATTAGATTTAAGTAGAAAAACAGCGAAGCAGAGAATTTTCATTCTGCTTGGATTTTGGTTGATTTTTATGAACCTCTGTGCGAATATCGATAAATGGACGTATTATTATTGGAAACATTACAACGAGGGATTTATATTGTGGTTACTTTGGTAATATGGATGTATTAATTTTAGAAACTTATACAGGAAACGATAGATTAATTAAAAGGTTTGAGATTGTGTTGGAGAATACACTAAGGTTTAATTAAAACCGTATACCTTATAATAAAAGTATGCTACGGTAATTCTAATTTCAGTTTTATCATAGCAATAAAAATATAGTTGAATGCAATGTTGCACTATGTTTAGGATATTCTACATATAATACGATGAATAATTTCATTACGATTCGTGATTTTCTGCTAACAGCTTGCTAATTAAACCGCCGATTTCAATCAGGGCTAATTAAAAAATCTAATGATGTATTCATTAGGAAGGTAATATTATAACTTTGATAAGCTGTATACGTTAATTGAATAGCTGCAGTCCAATCTACGATAAGATTACACAATAATGATGAAATGATAGAGACATGACACTCTGTAGTTAGCAAAGCAATTTTTCAATACAGGAACACTGTGGTTTGTTGAAGTAAGAACGTTCTTAATCTTATTTATGTTCACTTCAAAACACATATTACACCAAATGTGTCATCGACGCGCGTTACGAAAAGTAGCACGTATCAATTTTCTTACGAAAAGTAGCACGAATATTAGCACGTTTGGTCTTCCGCCGCGAAGCCTAACACATTTGACTGCTTTGCCACAAAAAATAGCACATTTCGTACTGTTGCGGCGAAAACTAGCACGTCACACTGTTTCGCGAAAAAAGCAAATAGCCCTACAGTATCCTCAAAAAATTCCTAAACGAGTCAGACAAAAACCTCTTTGCGGAGGTGATATAATGGGAGGTTCAGACCTCCCACCCGTATTAATCAGAATTCTCTAATTCAATATAACTCCAATTTCAAATCCCACATCGCGCAAAAAAAGAACTCATGCCCCACCAGGTACAACATGGAGCCACCGTTCATTCGTTACATTCTCTGTGTCAAGCTGCAAAAACGGGTCAAAGTATAATATAACTGCTTTCGACGGGAGTATAGGCGAACTTAGATCAAGCCAGATATCAACGATCCGTGAAACAGATGTCTGACTGATACGCATATCGTGCTCACGCATTCTAAAGGCCGCGAGGCACGGACATCCGTGCCCGCCCGGATATCCGTGCACGGAGAGCGTAATTAATAATTTCGGGGAGCCTCCTGTATAATGGTTCGAGCCACCCTACATTTCAATTTCTCTTTCTATTTTTCTGCACCCCTCGCAGCCTGTGGCCCCGAACAATACCCCCGGTTCGGCGCCAAGGTGTCTTTCCATTCACCTGGGCCCGAGTATTGTACGTAACTTACGTCCATTCACGTGGTACGTGGGGTTGAAAATTAGATAACCCACTCCGCGATGCACAGCTGCGCGGGCCTCTTTGGAAACTGCTTCCTAACACTGTGTACACGGCGTACACGAGATTAGAATTAAATTTGTAGGAACTTTTCGACATGGGAGAACGAAAGGAGTCTAGTTTCATTTTAATTTGGCATTAACGCGCGTCCAACTTGGTCATGTAAATTGCTGCTGAATTTTTGCGTAGTCCTGAGCACGCGCATTGTTTTGAATTGAATCAGGGAGGTGGAGAGGACCTTTCGTTTTGTACCGACGATTCCTTCTGTTTCTTGCTTCCATGGTTGAAGCATACTTTGGCCACTTGTTCAAAATTCACCAGAGCAGAGATTTCGGGCAGTGGTTCTAGTATCTGCTATGCACTTTTCTCTTTTTCTGAGTGAATTCAGTTTTCTCTGCTGACGTATAGAGGGTTAGCGAAGAATTTGGAAGATAGCAGTCAGGTTTTAAGCAGTGAAATTATATGTATGAGATTTATTTTCAGCCTCTACGGTCTTGAAAAGGAACTTGGTTTTACACATTATTCATTCGTCCATCCATCCACTCTGACATTCTTTGTATCTTATAACTAAAAATCTAACTCATCTTTTCTATCATTTTTTCTTTTTAAATTTCTGTTCTATCTCTCTCACAATCAGTCACTCTATTATGTTTCCATTTACTGTCCCCTCTTAAACCCTTTCTATAGCAGTGAAATTATATCGATGTGTTCGATATGTATAATGTTGAGACTAGAGTGGAGTATAGTTGTGAAGGCTGTATTCGTAAAATTTGAAAGAACCCTGTCAACCCTGTTCACTTGATCTTCACCTAACACCAATTACATCTGTCATATCGATTCATAGTGTGAACAGTTAATAATTTTCCCCATTTTTATCTGTGAACAAATCATTTGTTCCTTAACAATACTAAATGAAAGTCTAGTTCTTTTTTTTCAAACATTTTGCTCATTGAAATTTTGTAACTCGCTGTAGTTCGTTATACATCCCCCAATTTTTTACCATTGTTTCAAACTTATCCCGTTTAATCATTCACTGTTAATCAGTGAATGGTAACGTTACGCCATTATTCCAGAAAAAGGGGTAGAAGCTTGCACAATCCATTGAAAAAGAGAATAGAATTCCTGAAGTTGACTGAAATATCGTTGGAAAGAGCGTATAAATTTCAATGCAGATTGGACAAACAGTGAGATGCAACAATAGCGGCTGGATATCGTTCTGTTATTGCCTTTATTCCGCGCGTTGTTCTCGCGCAACATGACAGACGTGCAGTCGAATTTACCTGGGCACAGCAAACGTCGATGGCGGCACCGGGCGCAGAGAACTGGTCAGTAAAAAGGGGGGCTAAAAATTAGTTAACCCGCCCTCCCGATGCCCCGCTCGAGTGCCCACGAGTCCAGTCTACCCGCTGATCGATAGTGAAAGCGAGCAACCGTGCGTGAAACTGTTCAAAAAATTTCCAAACATGCCAGTCACACGAGGAACACTTTCTTCTCCAATCAGAGCATTTCATTCATAGAAAACCGTCGCAGCAGTGAAGCGACTAATTGCAAATTCGATGGACAAGTATCCAATCCTTTACTCCAACAGAACGCAATAATTACATACTTTAAGTTACCCTAATTATTTCAAGAAGAGCTAGGATTAGTTATTATCGTATCAAAGCTGCCCAACGTGATTTATAGAGTGACTCGAATTTTTAACACTCCAATAGCGCTAGCCACTTACCCCCTGCTTAAAATAATTAAAGCCCCCTCGCCAAACCGCCAACCTTGAATAGCTTCGTAATCACCACACACTGACACAAACGCTTGGGCACGTGTCTCTTTACATTCTGCCCCAATAAAGAGGAAATCGCTTGAAACAGGAGACTTCACTACCCTGCTCCCTCCAATGGGATCTAATGAGATGCCACGCAGAGTAATCGTGGGTTGTTACTTGAAAGACGGCAGGAGGAATTTTTTTTCGATGGTTTGGGAACGACAGTAAGGTTTCACGATCGTATTCTCTATCAGTGCGTTATATGTAGTGTTACTTGGAGCCGCCAAGGTTCCCTTGTAACTGGCGCCGTCTCTCGTATCTACTGTTTGTTCGTGGCCATTTTTTTTTCTTGCGGTGGTGGTATCGCTCTTATGTTATGCGACACGTCTTACGTGTCACGAGAGTCTGCTGATTAGCCGACGCATCGAGATTAGGCCGACCCTTGGGTGCACACCGGTTTTTACGATGGTAATTTGCCCTGAGCTTTGTGATAAGAGTCGAACGACGTGGAAATCTGCACGTGGAATGCTTTTCTCTGCGCTTTCAAACGCTTTGCTTTCGTTTTAAAGCCTGAGAACGTATCGGCCAGGCTATTTGCACTCGAATTCTTCGTTTATTTCTCTCCAGCAGAGCGAAATTTTTTGAATTTTGAGATCCAGACGTTCTGGAAGCCAATTTAGTATTTATCTGTATTGCGAATAAGCAAGTGGGGTAAATCTTTGGGAGTACTGCTTGTTTGCTTTAATTTTCCTTGCTTGATATTCTATTCCGCGGGTTCTAATTGAAATGGATAGTATTTGCTTCTAATAGCCTTTGGTAAAAGCTTCTTTTACTTAATTCGAAGAAGACTTCGATGTTGCTACTTTTCTGTATGATGAAACATCGATCAGATTATTCTTCTGTGAATTTTTTGTATGCGATCTTGCATGGCTTCAAAGAGAAACTTACGTAGCTAGTAGAATTTGCACGGAGGAATAAAATGTCTTAATAAGCATACGCTGGACATTGTCCTGCAGAGTGACCAATGTCTTGGGAATTCAGACTGTCGACCACTAATACATGGCCTCGAAATGGAGACAGTCTTGTAGATGAATGTCGTTTGTTTTATCAGCGATATCATTTCATTAGTGGTCGTGATATTTTCGTGTTGCTTTGCATCATGATTCATGATTATTTCAACAACGTTTTTCTGTTCCCTCTGTACCATCAATTGCGCCTGTGATTGTAAAAGTCGCGTATCTTTGTTTCGAGATATTTAGACTATTGCGTTTAGGCGTATTGAAAAATGTTTGTTCGTTATTGAACAAAATGTTTCTCAACATATATGCTCTTCTGAAGCTTCTAAAATTGTATGAGTAACTTGTATGAAAATTGTGTTTGCTAAACCTTTGAATGTCTCCTACATTCCAAAAGTGATCGAACGTAGTTTTTCGATCTTCATAACTTAATAAATTCCAACCTTTTCGGACAAAAAGAATTTTTAGTTTCAAATACTTTGCCAGTAACAACTTTACCATTTTTGGTAACGTATTCTTTACCATTATTTCTCGTATATTTCGCGGTTTTTCCTTTTTTTTCTTGTCTTGCCCCACATCTAAGGTTAATAGATACATAACACAAAAATATGTAAGTAGGTACTTATTTCCTTTATCACAAATTACTTACAAGGAACAAATGACTTACTCCACTATCGAAACGAACGTGAAACTGTCGCGGTTCGTTACGAAAGTGACATTATCATGTCTCTGCTTACTGGATGGCTGTTTTGCAACAATTCTTTCGTCATTTTCAAATATAAGTCAATATAAAACAAAATAAGAGAAATCACAATATTTTTGCTTTTTTTACTTACACCACTTCCATAATCATCCGCACAATTTCGAACTTTTCCCTCGAGATCACTTAAATTTAGTTTACTCAAGGTCTGGTGATGATCTAGAAACACCTGAACATACATTGAAAATGATTACCAAGTAACGAAAGATATTCCAGGAATCTTTGAACGTATGTATGTGAAGCATTTAGAGCAAAATACTCAGCAATTTTTACTTGGAAAGTTGACTGCGCGAGATATTAAACTCTTTTCACGAAATTCTTCTACTTCATACTTCAGTGAAATGACTAAATAGTTCTCGAATATCCGATCATTAGAACTCTTTTATCCCGTTTCACGAGCTCTGATATGTAGACAGACGAGTTTGTACCGATAATTTTAAAACTTTCAGTAGAAATAAATTATAAATATATCCTGTTCAATTTAAATTCCAATGGAAAGCACATAGTTAAACCCTAATTACTCATGATAGTTAGAATTAATTTTAACTACCAGTTAAACTCCGTGCATTGCATTGCATTCCAGAAAGTGACTCCATTCATAATTATGTTCGACAAACAAGTTCACACAAATGCACTATTCCGTGCAGTTCATAGAATACGACCTTAATAATCGAGGCTGTCTATGAATACCTCTCGCATACGTACGCGAGATCAAGGTCGATTTCATTTCTGATCGAACAGGGTGGTCATTAAGCTCGAGTTCCTTTTTTAATCGGCATCGCAGCGCGGTTACGTTCATCTCTGGTGCTTTGATTTACGCAATGCTCATTTGCATTGATGCGTTGCACTTTTCCTCGACGCTTTGCCACTAGCATCAGCAACATGGATCACTATGATGACAATGCAGCTTCGATTTTCCTGGATAGCTGATAGTGTCGTTTCTTTTCTCCGACGTGCGTTTTCATTAATTTTAAGTAATATTTTATGGCAACATTACTCCTCTCTTTTTATAGGAATTTATATTAAACGTAAAGCTCCAAGATTTTTAGGACTCCCCAGTGATATTTGCTTCGCGGACTTCGCGTGCGCGCGGAGGCGTTTACCACCATTTTTTTATCGCACCAGTTGTAAAACTCGTTCAGCAGCTTAAACTCGATTCCTTCAAACGCGCCTCGTTGCTGAAAATAACTGAGAAAATCGTTACCTCGTGAACTGTTTTTAGAAAATTTTTTGGCGCTGATGGAACTCTCAGGGCTGTCTGGATGGTTACGATAAATTTGAAATTCTTTGTTACGAATTTGTGCATTAATAATAAATTCTTTTAGGAATAAACGTATACCTACTTGATACCGTACCAACAGAACCTCGCGCGTGACGATTTCTTAAATTTTAGATATCTAAGGAAATTTTTAGCGTCGCAAAATGTAGCTTCTTTCCAATTATGTCACTTTAAAATATAATATCTAACATCGACCGAGGGTGCATTAATATTTTGTCGGAATATTATTTGAATGCTCAACGCCGCACTAATTTGTCACTATCATCGATCTGGGTTTGCGAAAGTCTACCAATTGTTCAGTCCATGACCAACCGATGTGACCAATGGCGCAATTCAGACAAAACACTGTTACAGCGCGGTCGTAAATCTTCAAACGAACAATAAAATTATCTGTAAGATAGGAATATCTACTGTTCGTTTTCACTGTGCCAAGAGTACGTATAAATCTTTCGTCTTGAAATACTTCAAAAGAAATGGAGTAATATGTAACACATAGACAAAATTGAAATTAATGTTCCAGAATCGTAATTTACGAAATATTTTACCAATGATAAAGACGCATTGTTTAACATTACAGTCTAACTTAATTTCCCTCGGTATTAGTTTCATTTCCATTTTCCATCTTCGTTAAATCTACATTAAGATCATCATTGTATTATTTAATTAGACTTTGAATATTAAATTACTATTTACAGCTAGACTCATTAGAGAAATAGTCTTCTCTGAAGTTTAATCTTCGTTTCAAGGCTTCAGCTTCAAGTTCCGTTGTAATTGCATTAATTCCATTATTATATACGCTCTGGGAATTCTGAGTTCGATTACATTTGCTTCCGAATACCGTGTATTACCCTGGGATTATTGAATGTTTTACATGTGCACTCCAAGATTTGCTATATGGTGCTAGTCCCTCGAGTTTCAAGATAACGGGAGAATGAAACGTATCGGTTCATTCTTCGTTTCACTTAAGCACAAATGTCCCCCAAATTAATTTCATACATTCTGTGATCTATAATTCTGATTATAACAAAGTGTTTCCGTTTCCTAAACGAGGTTCTCAATCTGTAGCGTAGAAATCACAGGAAAAGACTATGAGATTTAATTATTCAGTTGATTCTAAGAGAAACCTAGAGACCGTAGAAAAATACACTTATACAGAATCCTATCTATTCGATCACCGAGCAGTCCACACCTCTTCCAAAAAGACTTAACATACACAACACAAATAAAACACCGCCTCAAGGTACATTCACTTTACACCTGTGCTGGACTTTTCAATTTTCATTCCAATTTTCATCCCCAATACCCCAGAATCCTGAAACAAGCTTGCCAGAAGCGATGGTACATCGTTTCTCTATCGTAATAAATTTTTAATGCAACGTCACACCGTTCCTTCCAATGGTACACGAGTACGTAACCCGTAGTAAAGCGGAGCTGTAAAGATTTATCGTGGCAACAGAATCGGCGTCGTAAAATTCCCAAGAAAATTCCTCGGCATCATTTTTCTCGCTACAGACGAACTCCCCCGCACGTTGTTCCACTTTCAAAGAATTCACCTCGAGAGGCCCGTGCCCCTGGCAAATTTGAATCGAATCGTTCAACTTCCGATTAGATTCCATTCGAATGAGAGAGGTATACGTGTTTGTGGACGCGTTTAAAAGTCTCGCGTCATTACGACTGCGACAGCATTAACTACGTCCCACATAACGTGCAACGGTTGCGTAACGCGCTAATGCGTGTATTGTGCATGATGAAGCGAAAAATTGTTACAGAAATGCAGGTGTGTAGACTGTCTGTGTATGTAGACGCTGTCTGTCAGCATAGATGCTGGTAGGTACACGTGGAAACGTAAAGAAACGTTCGCCTTCCGGTGCAAGTGTGGCTGACAGGTCAGGATTAAGCTGCCCCGATGACATGGAAACGGGGCCTGACAAAAGCTGGCGAACGATGAAAACAGTTTAAGGGGTTACGCCACCCTGAGGCGCTCGAAGCAGCACTAAATTAGACGAATTTTTTTACTGATACCATGACGTTGAAAAATAATTTTTTTCCTTCTTATGTGTAGGGCATGTATTAGTGCATATGTTTTATAAATACTGTACAAAAATATTAAAAAATGACCGAGTTATTTGTCCTCCCGCAAAGCTCGTCCGTCGTTACACGCGTGACTGATATAACAAATTATAACGTTCAGGTTCCTCTGACATGAAAAACATGATGATTTTCGTGTTCCTTAATAAAATACCTACAATGTAGCGTACGGATTTGAGAAAAAAAATTATTGCACAAATGAGAGCAAGGTGAAGAAAATTATTCGTTTTTTCACCTGACAAAACGAACTTAAAACAGTTGTTGTATACGAATGGGTTATCGCATGAAAAAAATGATATGCTACATTGTAGATAATACCATTAAGAATATGCGTACCAAGTTTGAAATCAATCGGACAAATAGTTTTGGAGATATTTGATATATCACCTTTGAAAATGTAGTTTCGAGAAACACCCAAAAGAAGAAAAGTAGAATGGTCGCTATCTGCTGCGGAATATCGACATCCGCGCCTCGTTTAAAGTCTATAACTCAGCTATTTTGGGGAATTTTTGCGTCTACCGTAACTTAAATTATTCTTAAAACTTCACGTAATAAGAAAATGCAAAAAAAGAAAAATCGATTTTTCAAATCTTTCAGGGTGGCGTAACTCCTTAAGCCATGTTTCACGTTCTATATTGTTGAGTCTTTAATACAGATATTTGTGTGGTTATAACAGTGATGGTACATACTTTCTGATGTTTTTACAATTATTTGGGGTACATGAGAGCAGTAAAATTAACTCCCATAGCGAAGGTCTTAATAAACTATTTTGGAACATCTTCTTTTTGAAAATTGATCATTTTAATGTCGGCTTTTTAAAGTTCTAAGGATCACTGAAAAGTGACTACACCCACACGATAAAAGGTTGTTGCAAGAAATTCCATCAAGGAAGGAAACAAGTCGTAAGCCAGCTGTAGCTGAAGAAATGGAATGAATTACAGTGTTCAGTCGTCTCCATTCTTCTACTTAACAGAATAAAAAGGTCGATAAACAGACGAGCTTGGAGGAGCAGCAGAGAAGGGATCCAAGTGTTCTAAACCACTCTTAATGCAATGTTAGGTATCTGCGAGGCTGAAAAAGAAATCTAAATGCATCACCGCTCTGCATTATTCTGCGTTTCGAGCACCGTTCGTAGTCGACGAGCATGAAAAGCTACCTATAAACACCCGTTTACAATGAGGGACCTCCTCTATGCAGTATAATGGTGGTTGATGCTGAACGGTGCGCAGTTTAGCAAGGAGACGAAGGCGAAACAAGCTCTATGAGAATTGTTCGACGGCGTAGATCGGCGAAAGATCCTCTCGTTTGCAAGTCGTTAGGCGGTTGGGGATTTTTTTCTTAAAAAGAAGCTGGAATGCATTCAGGGTAATCGTTTGAGATCGGTCGAACCTACTCATGCTCAATTCTCCTTGATAGAAGTCCCTTTTGAGAAATCGCGAGTTTCTTCTGGTCAGTGCTTAGATATCGGTTGATTTGTTCTAATGTATGCTTCAATTAGGGGGCGGATTTCTTTGTACATGATTGTTATAGCGCGCTGACAAGAAACAAGGTTTCTATGGAGAATAGTGTGTAGCTAAATTTTTTAAAACGGACCCACTTACATATTCTAAATATTTGTTAAATGAAGGCTACTTTATATTTTCTTTTATTCAGCTGGTGTTGCTGATCCTCAAGTCAATAATTTTATGGAGCACGTTGACTTAATCGTGTAATTGCGAAGGCATTGAAGACATAATTTCGCGTAGGTTGAGCCTCAGTGTACGATGGTAATGGCGCAGTAGTTGATTGACAAGGACGCTGCAAATGGACCAAAGACGAAATACAAGAGAGAAAACCAAGAATCCAGGCAATTACTAAGCTAGTCAGGTCAGGCCAGCTCCTTTGTTCCACGACGTCAGTGCTTTCTTCTGTTCTACTCCTCCCATTTTCTCTCTGACCTACAAAATTCCAGCTCGTTTCCTCTCACGTTCACAGACTCGTCCTCGAATTTTGGACGTCTTAACCTGAGGTTCGTTAAGAGTCAGGATTTTCTCAGGTAGATCGTAGACGTTTTATCTGATCTCCTTCGTTAACTGAGCTGACGTGAACACGTTTCCTTGAGAAAATTCGAATCCATTTCCAGGGTGTTTGCAAAACCTCGACATCGTTTCGATCATTAATGTAGAATATATTTATCCAATGGCAGTCGGCAGGATAAAATCAGCTTCTACTTTTCATCATTCGCCTAGGAATACCAGTGAAATATTAATAGAATTTTTATACCCGAGACATGTGCTGCCTGCAAGTTCTAAATGGAATCAACCATAAATCCACCTTATCGCTACAAAGAAATATTCGAAACTTTAATCAAATCCTTTGAACGAGGTAAGAAATGGCACCGTAAATAAGTGAAAGAAAGTAGGTCAAGCCGGCGTAGTTCGCAAACGAGACTTCACAATAGAATTCTTTCTCATCTTCCGAGTAAATTTCAGTGTAGAATACAGTGGATTACCCGATGTAATCCTCATAAAAGCACGGTTCCATCGATATTTCCTGATTGGAGCGAAATCCTATCGAACACCTCGTTTATCTGGCTACGTTCTTTCCGAGAGATGGTAGGAAGCTCGGATTGCCAGTTAAATCGTAAAATTTAATTAATCGGCCGGTGGTTGGCCGAGTACCAGGTTCCCAGCAGCCTTTACCCAGCTCCTCTTGGCCTCTATCCAGAATTAATGCTCGTGCCAACACGATATTCCTCTCTCTTTATAGGAAGTACTGAACTGTCGCTATATACGCCCCTGAACACGTAGTATCGAACCCTGCTCATATACACTGCGTTCTATGCGGTGCGCCAGGATAATCCTAGCTAGTGTTCATCTAGGCAAGCATTGCTAAATCATGTCTTTGATCTCAGTCCCCCTCCTATCGATTAATAAAACGTTTGCAGAGGTTCGACGACGCTTGATATTGGTACATGGCTCTGGTCTTAAACTGCCCGGAACAGTGATATTTCTTCCCTTTTACTCTTCTATTTAAGTTTCTACTAAAATCATAGCAAAGCATCGAGTAACGCATGTGGAATTTATCTAAAACTTTGCCGAATTACCATGATAGAGGAAGCATATCTTCTCATGTAAAATGTTTTTGCAATTACATTATTATGGAGAAGTTTTGGCTTCTCCATAAGAACTTTGGGTTTTATTAAATGGACATTTCATATTTGAAGCTAGGAAGAAGCCTGTTAACTTGCGATGAAGCATATATGGATTAATTCTTTACTGTATCGAATTCTCTGTAAATTGGCAATCTAGATTGCCATGTTTAAAAAAGGATATCGTACAGTGTTTCTCGTTCGAAATAGATATCGATGCATTACTCCTGTTTCCCTCCACTCTGTTAATAAAATCGACGGAACTTGTTCGTTGGACGTCGTCAGTATTGCGAGATACTTGTAAATCATACCGAGTTACGCTAGTGAAATGCAAATAGCGGCGCAGAAACTCTTCGATTCACTTCTGAATATCAAGTATCGAAGATCAGCCGTGTATAATCGCGCGTCGAACGCCAAGATCGTGTTTAGCAGTTTCCGCAAACGCGAAGCTGCATATAAATCAACCTCCTTCCTCCGATACTTTCTTCGATACCATAAATTTACATGGAACTCTCGGCTGATATTACGCGTTGTATTTGTATACATGAAGCGAACCTTCCAGCGACGCTCGAAAATTCGATTACCTTGCTCACACAATACCGTGTCTCAAATTAGGTTCAAGCGAAAGAAAATCTCAAACGACACGCCACGAAAATGTATCATAAATGTAAAAGTTTCAAGCTAGCGATGAACAGGTCACCAAAATTCAGCCCGAGGAACTTTAGGAGGCTAAAATTCTCTTCAATTCCACGAGAAAGTCTAACTTCACTGACCCTACACCGCTTATTTTGTTTATCCTGCAAGAAATATCTTTTTTTTTCATTAGGTATGGGTTTTATGGGGTTTTATACTGAGGTAGTTAGACTTCGTGGTAGAGGTTAGAGTCTTTAAATAATTTAGGGTATTTTTATATGGTCCTGTGATGTCAGACCCGTGTCTGGATTCAGTTTATACTTTCGCCTCTGCATACCTACAATGCAGATACTACAAAACTTCTTTTATTGACCACTAAACAAGTTTCTCACTGACAAATGGTACCTCATTTTTCTAACAAAGGCTCCCCAAGAATCCTTGCACCATCTCAGTCCTTTCCACAACTCACTCCTCTATGAAGCCCAACAATCTCCCAACTTACTTATTAGTAGTGACCACTTGTCCACGAAGTAGAATTATTTAACAACCTATCTTAACAAGCCACTCCGGAAGAATGTCTTCCCTCAAATGGCACAAGAGTAGCAAAGTAAAGTTCAGCTGGTCTCAGCTGGGCTTCCTCGTACTTAACTCGGAACTTCCCGATTCTGTATACGTTATTGAGCATAACACAAAAGAGGGAGCTTTCTTCTACGACAGGGAGGTGCCGAGGAAAACCATAAACAAAGGGACCGATAGAAGGGCAAGGGGGGCTGGAGGGGGCGCGATAGTTGCGAGGGGCTAGGGGGCTGCAATGTAAGGATCTATTTTCGGTGCGCTTATTCTCCTGTGCGTACAAGTTGTACGTACACGTAGTGAGACGTGCAACGTTTGCGCGCTTCCTCTCCAGACGATCTGGCTGAGTGAAGTCGGAGGGATCGGCAACCTCTGCCAAGCACACGAGGGAGATTAAATTATTTATACCGGCCACTTTGGCGCGCCGCCTCGTTTCAAGCCTCGCTCCGATATTCGATTATTATCGATTACGTGCTATTAGCCCCGGTACCCGTTTCGACGTCTTTGCGCCAGTAGGCTTGTAAAATTGGAGCCACTTTCTCCTCCGCCTTTCCCCGTGCACCGACCCTGTCGTTTCTTCCTCCTCATTTCCTTTTTCACGATCCATAACGCGATCCTCGCTTCTTTTTTCTCGCATCACTCGAATTCGTTATGCATCCTGCGATATTCTTGACTTACGGGCATGCCGGTAGGATTGGATTTAAATTTGGTTTGTGTACGAAATGAGAGGTGGTTGAATCGAAGAATGATTCGATACAGGAAAATTAATTAATTGAGTGAGAGGAACTTTTCTATTCACCGCCAGTTCATGCTGGAAAACTCGATTTTTCTGTAACCGAGGTTTAAAAATATACTCACTGATTCGAAGCCATTAGTAAATTATTTCCCGGGTTGAAATCGGTCAACGATAATATACGATTCCGGGCCGTTGACGAATTTATTAAAATTCCTTTCTCCTAGAAGTATCGGGCCCGCGGCTTTTGTGGAACGATCGCAAATAACGAAATTAATTCTGTCTCCTCCGGAATGAAATTATTGAACCGCATTACCGATAATTACTGGAAAACGAGAATCGTGTTCCCAGCGTAATACCGAATGAAATTCATCGACTGCGTCCGCGGAGAGTGAAAATTACTTTCCACGGAATTTATTACCATTACACGGTTTTGCACGGGGACCGGTTTCGCAGATAAAATCTCCGGCTCGTGAAATGATCGAACGCATAGTGCCTAGCGCTGCTAAAGTGGTCCCTCGAAAACACTTTATGGCTTCGTTCAGCTTAAGTTCAAGGACTTCGATGCTTGAGGGGGCCAAAATGCATTTCAAATTCGTTTCAAGATAATCGTGTGAAAGAAACGGGCTCGAATTTCGTAATCGTCTGGGAGTTTTGACACAGAATCGACCACACACGCGTCGCGCTCGCGGATATATCGAAGGTGCAGTTCCAGACAGATCCCACGCGTCTAAATGCACGAGCTCCTTTCATCTAGCGTCCGTCCGCTTGTCCCTGTGCGGTTTGCCAGCGTGTACTCGCGTGTAACGTGTCTCGTATGTATTACTGACGGTGCGCGTTTAAAGCATTGCTCGTGCAAATGGCCCTTTAGTGCGTGTTCGAGCCAGCCGAGTTTACCAGCAAGCGTAGGAAGACTAGTAGTAGGAAGGTTCGGATGGGAAACGTTGGGGGTGGATGATATATAGAGACAGCGAGGAGAATGGGGTGGATCAGGAAGTAGGAGAGCATGAAGATCGACATATGGAATGACTTTTGTAGGTGACTGAAGAAGAATGTGGATGTTTTTCCCTGCTGTCATAAACATATTAATTATAGTGTTAATATTAACATGGGAAAGTGAAACTGAGAAAGATAAGCCAAGGAAGCTTTACAATTGTCAGTATAAATTTGACAGATTGACAGGAAGTTAAAGTTTTCATTAATATAAGGGATAGGTTGCGTAGGTGTAGTATGAAGTTAGTTCATATTCATGGGAATTGTTCAGATTTCGTTGCAAAATGAAAAAGCAACGCGATCGAGCAGCTAAAGGTCAGTCGGGAGGAGGTGATGCCTCGATAGCTTTGAATGGTTACTTCGCTTTTTTTGGTACTATACCTAGTTAAGTTAATATCTACTTATCATTCTGAAACAATTCGTTCCATTTAAGATATGCACTCACTTTTTGCAATAATGTAATAGAATTCATAAGATTCAGGTTACGTTAAAAGTAGTACTATACCTTCTGTGGTATGGAACAAAGCTTTAACGAAGTATAGAGTAATCAGATCTGTAATTGAAAGTGAATTGGGACGTATGGTTAATCGGTTTCATAGAGCTTAGCAGTGAAATGAAAATAAAAATTAGAATCCCAATCGTCAGGCAACAGATTGGAACATCGTTCGTATAAAAGATGTTCATAGAGAACTAATTGAACGTCAATCTTCATCCTCTGCAGCGAAGTGGAACGGAACCGTCGGTGAATTTCAAACAGAAAAAAGTCGAGTAATGAAATCCAGGGGTCAATCTAATTTTGCCTCTTGCAAAATCTCTCCTGCAGGAGTTCTATACTCTGCGTTACAATTAAATTAATGAACAAAGAAACGAGGCGACACGGGGGGCAATTCAATCAGGCGTGCTTAAAATATCACACGTTATTCGAAATATATAGCTTTCCCGTGAATTTTGATCATTTTTCAAGGACCAAGATCGACTGGTGTCATTATTTCAAGATTTTCAAGTATATTAAAATTAAAACCGTCTTAAATATATACTTCTTTCCATAGATTCGTAATTTCGCAACAGATTACCCTATAAATAAGTGTGCTTGCGGTCCTTAAATCAGGTAGATGTTATGAAATTTCTCAAATCGATTTATTAAGTTTCTGTACAATAATTTCTTCGATTTAAATTTTTATAATGACCATTTTCTATAACGTTCAAACTATAAAGTCATGCACAGTGTTTAAAATAACCCTCTTCTTCTTCAGTAGAACATGCTTCAGATATAAGATACCACAGAACTCAGACTTCGGAAAAACAAGATTTAAAACTCTAATTACTTTATACAACACAAGTGCAACGATAAAAGCAGCAATTAGAGATAATATCGCGCGTCCTCGAACAAGGGTGTAATTCTGACGATAAAAGATAAACAATTTACTTTACTGTCTCGTAATTCCTTTATCGCCAACGTGATATTATATCATCTATCTAAAAATCCACGGCGTGAAAACTCATTTGCCCCGCGGAGCAGCATTCGTTTCGGAATAACGTGTAGTGGAAGAGGCACCGTGCGAACGCGCCCTTAGCCTTGTCGCCTCGTGACTCTCATGCGAGTTCCTTGCGTGAATAAGCGAGCCTCGTGCTCGAGAACTATGCCAACTGCCAACTATTATGTAATGCGTCGCGTCTTCTTCGCCCCGTTTCTCCCACTTCATCCTCATGGTCTGCTTCTCGCCTTTGTGCTCGTGTTTCCACGACCGCGTATACCTACGGTGCGACATTCCACAGAGAATTCCTCGACAGGTGTCTAAATACGCTACCCCCATTAAAACTTGCAACCCCGCAGAACCGAGGGAAGCTCGCGCTTGTATTCGCAGGGGTATAGAAAAATCTGGACCAGAGAAACGACACCACGCACGCGATTTGATATAACGAAACATGTGTCTATAGTTGTGCGCAGTAGCGCTCATTAGCATGTGAACTACATACAGCAAAGTTCAGGTCCACTGTACTAAAGTAATTAATTTCTGAATCAGTAACTTATTTACTAATTGAGACCAAGATACTCATCGAGTTCAATTTTCCAGTAAAAATAAGAACTGTAAATATTCTAATTTTCGAATAATTTCTAATACGAATATATCGAATAATTTCAAATACGAATATTTCGTATAATTTCAATTACGAATAATTTCTTCGAATAATTCTAATATTCAAGTATTTCGAATAATTCTAATATTCAAGTATTTCGAATAATTCGAATATTCAAGTATTTCGAATAACTCGAATATTCAAATATTTTGAATAATTTTTTGAATAAATCGAATATTCGAATAATTAGAAATATTCGAATTATTCGAATCGCAAAATCAAATTCTCTGGTATTCGAATATTAGAATACTTAGAATATTCGTAATAACCCTAGTAGAAATTGCATTCTTCTTGGTATCTTATTCTTCACATTAGCGAAATAATATTCTTCTCCTTTTTTAGCTTGCTGTTGACAAATATATTATTATTTACAGCTCACAATTTCAAGTAAAGTTGAAATTAAGCAGACGCATTTAATTATTGGATATATGTACCACCTACGCTTCTGTTAATAATTAAAAGCAATCCCACGTGCATTAGTTACAAAAATTAATTTCAAATTATATTTGTTGTACATCTATGATGGTATTCGTTGAGCAATTTGTAGGTTGTTGTGTTAAGTGTAAATTAAACCACGGTTATTGAGGTGGCCTGATTCTTCGCAGATGTTTATTTTCGCGATACGTGGCGACTTGCAAATTTGCACACCCACGGTCCTCGATAAATGGAAGTCGTAGCATTGTCTCGAGGCCACCACTCTTTACTCGCGGGGCAACGATTGTAACGAGTATTCGCTCTCGTGTACTGACTCAACGTCGTTTATGCAATATAATTTTTCTGTTGTTCGCTCTTCATCCCGTATGTGGTAAAAAATTGTTTCCTATAAAGAATGTCGCGACTGAAAAATCCTGAAACATTGAAGCTCGCGAGCTACGAATTCGAGCAGCTTGAGTACTCCGAAAAAGCAAACCAAACGTTACTCGAATTGTCATATATGCGAACCGAGTACCTACAGTTGCAGTCGATCTGTTTCATCAATTCGAAATAAACATGTATTTTTATATTCTAGATATAGATAAAATTTTTACACACGAAACAGATAAAATTCTTTTAGACTATCCTTGTCAAGTAGATTGAACTTTTTCGAATCAGTCTGACTTGCTCAACTATTTCAGTTTATGTTCTTTACAACAAACAGAATCTTAGTTTTCTAGTATTTCATTATTCTAGTTCTAACTTAAATCTTTCGATTTTATCAAAATCGACTTTACATGACAGTGTTGAGTTTTCTTGGAGAACAGTTGCGCGAAAAGAGGGACGAGATTGGTAAGAAGAGAATGATGATGATGCGCGAAACGTGATTTGTCGGCTCGTAAGATGAACTGTCGATGACTCACGGATACGATCTCGCGATTCCTCTAAATTGCAGGACGTAAATCCTGCGACCATTCGAGAGCCATCTGTCAGGATAGAGTACGATCTAATCTACGATATCCTGAGGATTTATCTCGCAAGAAATTTCATAGTATATTTCAGAGAAAGTGGGAAAATGACTTTCCTCGAATATCCCAGAATTTGAAACTATGAAGCTGCATGGCGGCTTTATAATTTATTTAGAGGAATTTGTGTATTAATTGATGAACCACGATGGGATTAACTATTATTAATTTTTATGTATTGCTGTTTGAAGAATTAATTAATATATTATTTTTTAAATATTTAAATTAAATAATAATTCAAGTTAAAGATGTAGATTATTGTAGGTTATATGAATTATATTAAATTTAATTTTTGATTGAATTATTTTAATATAATTTTGAAATTGGATTTAAAAGTAAATTTATTGCAGAGAATTAAATTTATTGCACCTAAAATCAGCAGACAGGATTCCCATTTGACTTAACATTTTTCAATCATACAATCCAAGTATTATAAATTATTCCATTTTCCCCGAATGTTTTTCGTCTTTTCGTCAAGAAGACTTCTTCTACAGGAAGCTTCATAAATCAAACAGAGATATTCCTAGAAAATATTAATTAATTACAAATTTGACGAATCATTTCATCTGAATTTCTAATTGATTGCGGGGGTGCAGTTTCTCTTCACATTTTGGCCCAACGCTATCAAACCCGCGTAGAGACACTCGGTCAATACCTCCCGATGGGAGCTTCTTCTCTTTTTTTTCTCGTCGTTCAACTGGTTCGACGCCAAGACCCGAAAACCAGTTCATTGTCAAGGACCACCAGTACTCGACATTCTCTTTTCTTCCCCGTGAGCGAGAGGATATCGTCACTCCTACGCATAAAGGAACAAACGGTAGTCGTGATTCTTTTCAGCATCCGCGGGTCGTACATACGCGTGGAGTATCGACCGTAACTGCACGCCCACCTTTGCCTTCCACCTTTCTCGATATCTCGGAGATTGTTTACCGTTGGGCATTGTTTCCTGACTTTTACGGAAACCCCATCCGAAGCGATTAATCCTCCCTCGAGAGAAGCAGATGGAGAGGAAAATGACGGTGAACATAGCGTTCGAACGAGTGGTGACTAAGAAGGGATAGAAATTTCAATCACTCTGATATATTGGTTTGGCCAAGCTGAATCTTCGTGCCGGAAGTTCCTTCTGGTGTAATTTTTTTACAGAAATCTTCTGTGCTTTATTACGTCTGTAAAGGGTCTCTCAAAAGTCAAAAGATATTGCACAGAAAGCTTTCACCTATATGACAAACTATTATGCACGATCCCATTACTACCAACATATTGACAAATACAATCCCTGGCAAACAAGTTTGAAAGCAAACTCTTCATAAATGTACGAAACTAACGAGAAATACCAATATTTTTTATACATAAAATGTAACGGTATACATACGAAACGCATGGTAATGCTAAATTCGTCTATTTTAAAGTAAAAACACCCTAAAATTATCAAGAATTTCCTTTATTATGTAATAAAAATATAGAAGAAATAAAATGTTGCTTGGAAATAAGTATGGAACATTATGAATTTACAAAGAAATTAACAATAATTTATTTAATATTTATATTACCAAGTATTTTGTGACGTTCCCACGTGCACGTATCACAGCTTGTATACCTTTTGGCATCGATGTAATCAAGTTTTCACACTGTGATGGCAAAATTTGTTTCCATAATAAGTTAATGATTCGGATTTCAGGAAAAGAGTATTGAAATGAGAATAATGATATGAAAACCACGAAGCAACTAACTAATATGCAAGTAAAAATGTCAGAAAATACTAGGTACTATAGATATTGAATAAATTATTGTTAATTTCTTTGCAAATTCATAATGTTCCATACTTATTTCCAAGCAACATTTGATTACTTCTCTATTTTTTATTGCGTAACGAGCGAAATTCTTAATTATTTTTAGGTGTTTTTATTTTAAAATAGACCAATTTAGCATCATCATGCGTTTCACGCGTGTACCGTTCGATTTTATATATAAAAAATATTGCTATTTCTCGTTAATTTCGAATCTTCGCGTTCGTTTCCAAACTTATTGTCAGGCATTGGAATAGAAAATAAAATTATATCGAACAGTACATCGAACTCTCAGCCCTACTACCAATTCCCCTGTATTCTACATAAATCTTAATACCACCAATTTCAATTTCTACCCCTTCTATTTTGTTCTTCAATCATTCCCCACTTTTACCAGAAAACTGAAAGGACTGCTCGGCACAGAGAACCTGCTGGCTAAGAGGGACATTCACAATTCTTCACAACTAGTACCGCCCAAACGTTCGCGTCCAATATCTTCGACAAACAGGACTTCCTTTTCCGCTTAATCCATTTTTACGCTGCCAGCCGTCGAACGCGATGAAAATAAATTCCGTGGCGGTTGCCGCGTGAACGAGTAACTTTAGAGTCTTTAGAGCCTGTGGACCGTGATGTTGCCTGTCTCGGGAAAATACCGGCGCTGGTCGACGGGAATACCGAGCGCGCGCGCTATCGTCTCGTGATTTGCTCGGTGCGTTTACGCACAATGTTTTCGTCTTGTCGACCGACTGTCTGGCGTCACGTTACTCGTCCGCGTGGAGCAAACGGCCCAGGGAACTACCGGTTTAAACCGCAGCCCGATCCCGTCTGGCCTCCGGCAGGCTCTTTCCTCTCCATGGGCGAATAATCGGATCTTGGATCTGGGATATCGTGTGTACACGCACGTGCTAACGAGCGTGTCCCTACACGGCCAGCCCTGTCTGCGTGCAGGTGAACAAGACAGATCGTCCAAGCCCCATCGCGAAACTGGTTCTCCAATCGAACTATCGAACCAGTTCACTTGGCTAGACGATCTACGATTTTAGAACGCGACGAGAAGTGGGACGATAGGTCACTCCACCGACATTTTCAGCGGTTTCCTTTTCTCCATCCTCGCCATTTCCTACCTCCTGTCGCCTCGTCAGCCGTTTCCATCTAGCCCCTTCGGCGCGATGCGTGGGTGTTGCCATGCGTGCTTGCACGCGTTTTCAGGGGATATGGAAATCAGGGGCCCAGTGAGAAACAGGCGTATGCCACCGTTTTGTGATTTCAGGGGAAAGCTAATTGAAGGAAAAATTGTTTTCATAGGCAATGCGGTACGAGATTGTAATTATTTTAAACAGTACTTGAAATATATGGTAAATGACAACCATTAACAAATTTTAGATGAAAAATTAATGTGTCCCGAAGGACCCGAGTGGAATAGGCCCCTTTTCCACTACGCATTTGTTTTTCCACAGCGCGAAGGAAATTTAATATGACTCACAGCGAATTACACTAAGTTGCGGGAAGGAATTAATGGTAGAAAGAAACGGAAATTTATGCATCTATAGCACGTGCCTTTTTCCCACTGGTTCCCTCAATTGAGGAACATACAGTTCACAGATTAAAGGGACAAGGTGTAGGAAAATAACCAGGAGAATAAATCAAATCCTTACCCCAAAAAGAGTAGAATCTTCTACTTCAAAAATCCTAAAATCTACAATCTTCCATACAAATCCAAAGACCTACAAACTTGAACCAGTGTACATAAAATCCAACAACAGATTCGAACTTCCTCAGAGACTCTCGAAACCCCCTTGAAGCGGAATAAGCTTTTCTATCCCAGTAGCCTGTATCCTCTTTCGAGGGCTTCTACAAAGTTCCTTCTTCACACACGACAAACTTCTGACCCATTTAACTATTACTAATCCCTCTTGAAAAGATACCACGCTTCTTCAGCCCAATGATTTCCCATCATCCATTCGTTAACTCCGCCATGCTAAAACCTATCCTCATCGCCAACTGCGTACACGCTGCGCATCTCGTCAGCAACTCCGTCACGGAGCAAACTTCTCCGGCCGTCGAAGAGCAGAATGCGCGATTCGTATCGCTGGATCCTATCGCAGGCGGCTGTTTGTTCGTCGGCGATAAAGGCGCGATAAGTTCGCGTTTCCGACTTTACCGGGAATCATCGGCTCTCAGATTGTACTGGGCTCGGATAAAACACTTCCTGGGTGCGCCAGGTCGAGGTGCATCGCGTACGTGTGCAGCTGTCCGTGGCTGTGCTTGAAGCTATCTTTACCTGTCGCTGGGACGCGCGCACGCTTCGTTCCTTTACATAATGGAAAGCAATTCTTTCGTTGTTCCCGGGGAGGGCGCCATACTTGGCCCTAGCAATGTATCTGGAGTGCAGCCAGGTACAAAAGGGGAAGAGCGGGGAAAAAAATGGAAGTGTACAGGCTGGCAGAATGGAGAGGCAGGAGCCATTCGACACGAGATCGGCAACAAAGGGAACGTGTTGCGGCCGGATTACTGTGCATATATCGTCCTTTTTGCGCGAGGGCTCCTCCTTTTTCACCCTCGTCGCAGAGACGTTCACCTGCGATCCAGTTTTTCTCGCGATCCATCTCGAATCGCCAGACACGCGTTACTCCGAAATGAGACGAGGTCGATTATGGGGCTGCGATCTTGCATCGTGATGGAGTTCTTATTGGAAATTGCCTGCACGATGCTGGTAGTTCAGTTGATGCGGTCACTTTTTATGAAATAGCGCTCTGAAATGTTATTTTGTTGTAAACATAGCTTGCAGGATGAATTTAATGCTGTGCGTTGATCTGAGTCGATCGAGTTTAACGTATGAATTCAAAGTAGGGAATTAACGGAGGAACTGAAATCGTTGTTGTCAGAAAAAGGCAGACAAAGTCTGTATTGCAGGTTCTGGTAATGGAAGTTGCAAGCAGATAGGAAATTAATTGAAAACGTGAAAGCACATCCCATGACTTCGTTCGAAAGATTTCCTGTACGCTGGTAGCTGTGATAGTTTCATTGTAGGGTGTGTTAGAAAGCACGTTGTTAATTTAATCTCGTCCACGTCGTAAAACGTTGCTTAATTCGAGTTGTATGGTCGAAAGGAATAACACTGAGTGACTAATAAAATTTATGAGTCAATTGGACTTATGTGGCACACGGGCCGCTCTTCGCTTAAATCTTTTTGTTTCCACGTCTCTCCTCGAGGTGTCACATCATACAATAGCAAATCTACTATATGTACAGAGGGCGGCCAAATTATTATACTCAAAACATTTTCGTCAAAATCAGTGGAAGTCGTCGCTGTAATTAAAGTAACAGTGCATAAATGTTATTGTATTTTTCATTTATTGATTAGCTACAACATCTGGCAACGTTGTGAGTAATTTTTCAACATACAAATCTCAATGTTTTTAAAAAGGCGGGGATAAAATTATTACAAATACGACAAAAATAATGGAGAACATCATCAGAGTATGGCAGAATATTCGAAAACTGTAGGAAGTGGCTACAGAATGCATTGAAAGCCTGCCATGCCGAATCCAAGCCGTCATAAAAGCTAAAAGCGGAGTCACAAAATATTGAGTACCTAATTGTGTTTTTTCTACAATATAGTCTTAGACCTATATGCCTAAATGTATTTAATTTGCATTCTTAAATACATATACCAGTATTAAAAAATAATATTATAACATTAAAAACGAGACATCTATTTTATTCCATCGCTTAAACTTACAAAATCTCAAACCATTTTGTTTGAGTGAGGCATTGAAAGCAAAAACGGACTAACCCACATTTTTTTGCGAAATTGGGTTAGTAACAATAATGTATTCCAGTAAGCTGTACTAATTATATAAAATAGGATTTTTTATTCAATGTCGGTTATTCCGTTTTTGCTCTCAATGCCTCATATATTATCTCACCACAGTATCATCATCTCCACAATTCTAACTGCAAAATCAGTCAATAAATTGTTTTCCATTTTTCACGTATCTCATCCCCTTCTTCGGTATACTCCAAAAATAATACAAGGCTACCAAGTAAATCCCATTCAACTATTTCTTCCATTCAAAATTCAATCAACTTCCACAATAGCAAACAGATTCCATTTCACACATAAACACACATCAAAGAAGCCACCTTTCAGAAATTACCCCTCGTTGAAATTTTCACGCGACCAGTCACTGAACACACGACTCCCCTTCCAATAGGAAACCATATTTTCTCCCCGGAATTCGTTTCGCCGACAAGAAAGGTTACGAGACCATTCAGCCGCGGTCTCAGTTTCAGGATGCATAAGCGAAATCGTTATCACGTAGCTGGCGACCAAGTTCATTCTCGATTCTGTTTGCCTCCCGCGTCCGTGTCGAAGACGCTATCTTCGCCTCTGGTGCACGTTTCTGTTGCCGTTCGCCCAAGTTATTGTTGCCGTGGCGCACATACGCGACAATGGCCAGCCAACCTAGATACTGTAGAGGAATATCTATGCTCGTATGTAAACCGTCCGAAGGCGAGCACTATGGGGAAGCGACGCGCATTGTCGACGTCCCTACAAGAGCCGTTAGACGCGGCCAGAGACGCCGGTTGCGCTTCATGCAAAAGGACCAATCTCCGCTTGTCCTGCGCGAACGGTCAGGAGTTGAATGTCCACGGTGAATCGCCGGCGAGCTTTTCATTTCGCCGTGGAAATCTTTGGCCGAGGAATCGCGGTGAATGGGCGCACGGTGGCTTGGGAACGCCCTCGGCCACGATTTGAATCATTTCAGAAGCGTTCTCGTTGTGGCTCGAAGGAATTAACGAGCTTCCCGTGTTTTAATTAGAAATTTGAATAATGCGATTCCCCACGTTTCACTCAAATGCGGTATTTTCTTGGATATTTCTTTTCTGTTCCCTGTGGACGAGTTTCTACATGCTCAGAGGTGTAGTACGTTGATCGGTCCATTGAAAGTAAGGTGGAACAGCAAATGGAGGATCAAGTGAATTGAGTTTTCATATTCTGGAGTAAAAGGAAGATGCCTTTTTCGGTGCCAAAATGTATATCAGGATGGCCCTTATTTTCAACCTGCAATTTCTTTTGCTCTCGCCTCCTAATATGGTTCCATTTCATAAAAAATAGTCCCTGAAAAAGATTATTGCATTCGGGCAACAGGAAAGGGTGCCGACTGCCGACCAGGCCTTAAAGTTTGGAATTCATCAATGGTTTGAATTTGACGAATTTCTCAAAAATGGTAAACCCTATCGAAATTTTGATGAAATAATATTAAAAGACCATTCAATTTTCTACAAAAACTGTATACATAAGTTCTTCGTGCTTCCAACCATTTTTTAGATAATAGCGTTTGAAGCACTTCGCGCGTCCCACATGTACGGCGTGATCTACACGCGCGTAGTGCGGGCTTCTTTATATTCAAACGCTATTATCTAAAAACTGGTTGGAAGCACGGAAAACTTATGTATACAGTAATTGTAGAAAATTGAATGCCCTTTTAATATCATTTGAACAAAATTTCGATAGGGCCTACCATTATTCAGAAATTCTATACATCCAAAGTATTGATGAATTCTAAACTTTAAGGAATGGTCGGCACTCTTCCCTGTTGTGCAATTGCAACAAACTTTTTCAGGGACTATTTCTTTGTCAACTGCCCAACCAAACATTCGACACATATAAATAAGGGCCACCCTGACGCATATACCAAATTCCTCTTTTCCCCTATTTCTGTTTTCAAGTAACGTTGTACGAAACATTATTGTAAGCAATCGGTCCAGTTCCAATTCCATCTCCCCCAGCCATAGACACCTGATATTCTGTAATCTTGAACTCCAACAGTGACGCCCTTTCCTATTGGAGAATTAATCGAGACTCGATTAAAAGTTCCACGCGATCGGTCCTACGGTTATCGACAAGGCACGAATCGAGCGTCCCGCTGCTGCGATAAAATTCTCAAAACGATGGTTCAGGTTGCGCGCGCGGGTCACGTTTTAAGTATCGTTGCCGCGATATGAATTACATGGTACGAAGCGCAAGCACGGCGAGCGTGCGACGTGTTAAGTGCGTGTGCGCTTCTACGAGCGAGTGGCAAATCCAATAAAATTAAACGTCGTATGAGCGCGATTCAGCGAAGCTCGTTACATCGTCCGGACAGCTCAATTTACGGGCTGGAAATAAATTGTTAATTCCTCGGCGGGATGGTCGGCATAATCGCGGAATGCTGGAACCACCGTTAATGGACGCTGCGTAGGACGAGTGGCAGCGTTATCTGGTGCCTCGGTTACAGCTTCATTTGCGGATAATCGAGGAGGGACACTCGAATCTCGGCATCAGGCGGAAGTTACCATCGACGGGTATGGGGACGAGGAGGCGAAGGGAGTTATAATTGGGTCGAAAACGAATAGTAAGCGTCAGCTAATGCCGGAGGAATGAAAATGCCGCGGGGAAACGAGCTGAAGCACTCGAAGGAGCCTTCCGGTTGCCGGTTGCCTCGATCTATTTCCGGTAATAATCGTTGCACAGGCATTCAACTTTTCGCTGCTTCCTCGTGTAGTCTCATTTTCCTTTCGCGATATCAATGGATGCGCCAGGGGAGGAAGCTCTTATTCGTCACTCTGGAAATGTCGACGAAGGGAGGATTTTTTTTAAGACGCGTAGAAATATGGGGAAGGGCATAGCGGGATAAAGACATGGAAATAACGGAGGGGTTAATTGTTAACGAGGCGGGAAGATGTCCTTAGAATGTGCCGCTTCACTCGAGTTAACCTTGGGGTGTTCCGCGTCACTCGCTCTCATCCCTGTTCTTCGCTCGGTCTCCCCTTTCCACCCCCTCTTAAACAAGCCCCATCAACTGCATCCCTTGGAAAATTCCCGCAGGAGAGATGAGTCATCTTGGCGATCGATTATCCCCGTGCTCGGGAATCTGCTCGCGGCGGGCTAGTCTAGATTTTATCCACCCCTGTCGCCTTCGTCGCGGATTGAAATTCAAGATGGGGAAACTATTCAGGGAATCGGAAACAGAAATTTGTTACGCATCTATTCCAGTGCAATGATTTTAAAGCAATTAGTTTCTCTTCGAAAACGAAATTTAAGCGTTGATAATACGGGGGTCTTGAGAGATGAAAGTTGAGATACGAATGATCCTGAAATTTCAACGAATTACGTGGGAGATTTTACGGCGCATTGGCTAAATGATGTCACGAATGTTTTAGTGAGAATAATTAGGAATGAAAGTGTTCGGTCTGGTTCAGTCTGCTGGTGAGTTATAATGTCTATCGACGCGACCGGTTAGTGCAAAATTTCGGACCGTCCAGGTCTATTTCGGTCTCGTAATATTCAGCCGTCACGTGAATGAAACTGGTTTGTCTCAATTTATACGCGCCGACCTAAAAGCAGTTAATCATTACCGCTAATTAAAAGCCCCGCGCGGGATCCGCGCTGCTAATTAATTTGTTATGATCGATTCAATCGCTGCTGTTACGCAGGTGAATGAAGAATCTCCCGATGCAAAATGGATATTTCGAAACTCTAAAACGAACGCTTCTGGCAAATTGATATCGCAAATTACACGAAGAAACGGATACAAAATGTTTTGTGGTAAATAACAGGAACATTACCACGATGTAATTTTCAAACATGATTTTCCCATTAAATTTCTAAAAATAAATTGAAAAAAATTTCAAGAATCAATAATTAAATTTCGTAAATTAAGTACTAAAAATATTTTTTAAGGCATATGATTACTAGTTCTTGTGAATAATTGATTCGTGCTTAGCATATTCAAAATTAATAACGATTCAACTACTTCGACCAAATATTTTATTTTTGGAACACAATTCCATCAATGCATCCCAAGTTTTATCTATCATCCTACAGATATTAACTCTAAATGTATAAAATATCGAAAGCGATCAGTTATCATCGTTTTCCTCGATTGTCTCTAAAATACCACCGCGGAGTTGCTTCGAAGAAATATAGCAGAGGTGAAATCACTCTTCCAGGGACTTATTTCGTTGTGGACCGAGCAATTTTAGTTTCTGTCAGCTCGTCTGATACGTCTGATGCTTTTGAAAAACACGAGAGGCTAGCGCGCGATGTTGTTTTCGGTGGGCGACGAACCGCCGGATGTGACGTCACACCGAGCGTGGAAAATCGTGGAAAGCGTTTCCTCGCTGCCAAGACTCCTCGAGGGTTTGCCGAGCGGAGAGAGCTTGCACAAAAGAGTAGGGAAGAGAAGAGAAGGGACGAAAGTTGAGATCGATACGAGAGCAGACGAGAGTTTAGCGATTCCCGCCATTTCGTTGAAATTTATACGATTTCCCGCGTCATCTTTCCTTCTGCTCACTGCTGTTGGAATAGTAAATTTCATTAAGCGACAGCGAAACACTTTATCATTTTACATTTTCCTATTGAAAAGTTCTTATCTCTATGATCACGTTCCAAACAGATTTGTTACAAGAAGTTTGATAGTAATTTGATTTCGAGTCATTAGTGAAGCAAATGTGGTACTTGTCGATCTGAAATCGACGAAACCTTCTCTCCTACTCAGTCTTCTTGAAATAGACTTCAACGTCTAAATTTATTCCGTTGCTGTGTGCCAATCATTTCATGTCATTTATTGGTAGAAGTACTTAGAAGACAACGGTGATCTTAAATTATGCACTGGTTAACTTGATTATGGATAGGACACTGTGGGATTAATGAAGGAGCGAGGTCAGAATCAAAATCAATCTTCTTGAAATATTTATAGGGAATCAAGAAAGGGGACCACTAGAAATTCGTTTAAAGAACTCCAGGAGTGAAGTATTAAGGTAATTATTTTTAAAGGAACACTTCACTGGATAAGAAATATAATAGTTTTAATTAAGTTCTGACCATTTCAACAATTTAACGCAATTCTTAATGTTAACTATTGCATTCGAAATATTGTATTTCATTTCTACTAGGAATAGAGTTTTAACTACATCAATTCTAATTCTAAGTGTCTTGCTCTCTTTTTTTCTTAAAACATGATAGATTTCTATACCTATACATATTAGGATTTTATTATTTTAGGGTATAAGTATTGGCCTAAAAGAGCAATTTTTCACGATTACGTTTCAAACCTGATTTTCGACAGAAGTCTCCCCATTTCGTTGTTTATTATTTCTCCCACGTTACAGAAGCGTTTTCATCCTCCATCCAGTTTGTTTCAGCCTGCGTTTACATTCGTTTCGTTTCGTCAGAAGGTTTAATTAAATCGAAGCGGTTTACGTTGAACGAAACTTTGCCTCTTTGTGTTAGCGAACGTTTGCGGATCACCGTGTTACGCTCAACACGTTCCCCTAGGCTCGAAATTGGAAAATCCAGTCCTTTGTTTGGAGTACAGGCGCCGTTTCTCTGATTGTTGTTTAAACATTCGCGACGCGGCGAAATACTTGAACTACTCGTTTGCTTCTTAGCCTGAATACGACGGTTATTTCCGTCTGCGCTCCCAAATCGTTGGCGATCGACGACAAGCAGGATATTGGATTTCCCTGGAGGCGAGATGGTCGCGTAACGCTTAGCATATTACTAAATCTATCCAAATCCAATATCCTACAGAGAATGACCTGGCAGGAATGCCGAAAAATACCCATCATTTCGAACCACTGTCCGAAAAAGTCCGTTACATTGCATATTTTAGGGTGGAACACAGCTGCGCATATCAAAATACATTTTAAAAATAATTTACGAAATCTAATAAAACGCCCTTTGAAATATTAAACTTCAAAATTGTTTAAATAATTGGGTCTCGAGTGTTCGTAGCCCCCATTTTTCCCAAGAAAGTACAGCTACCTCGTACAAATGATATCACATAATAGAAGTACAGATTTCATCGGTAATTTGCATATTTTACAGCGAGGTGAGGGTGTTAATCATAATCAAGGCAATGTTTCATCCTGGGCCACTCTGAATCGCGACCGAACGAGTCATATATTAGTCACACGTGTGATAATTTATATACTTGCTTCCATTATCCGATCGCAAATTCGTCGTTTATCAAAACTGTACAATACCTGACTTCTTTGAAGAATTTATCGACCCCATATATGTATCTTCAAACCGCAGCTGCACATTTAGAAATGTGGAATTTGTAAATATCCTCGAAACTGTCATAACTCATAATTAAAGCATCAATTATATTTGCTACATCCATTACCACACTCGACTAAATTATGTACATAAAGAAAACGACATTATTCTCAAAATTCGAATATAAATTACCCCAACTAACAAGGCTGTTTCCATCGAATCGAAGATCCCCCCAGTTCTATCATCTTCCTTCCAAAAATGCAAAGCTCAAAATTAATCAAAGTGCATACATGCCTCTCCAATCTCACAATCATACGTCACACGGTCCAGAAAACACATTCACAAATTCCTTGATACGATGCTCGTTCAAACACATCCAAGAAGATACATTAGGGACAAGTATACGAGAATCGTGAACAACTAAACACAAATTTCTTCGTCGCTCATCCATCCAGTTCGATTGTATAGGCATCGATCGTCCTCCTAATGGCCTTCCTCCGAGTGCTGGTGTGCAGATACTCGATCCAATCGCGAATAATACGAAAAGCCCGTTGAATGACGACGACACGACGACTATGGCCGTTTGATAAAGTGGATAGAGTGTCACCCCCCTTTTCGACTGGCGTGGATTCATCCATCAAATCCATGGCCGGTAAACAACATTCTGCCAACAGTCCAGAAGCGTTGGCTGGGATGATCGTGCAACCAGCGTGTTGGGGCTCCTCCCACACGCTGATCTGTCTACATAATTCATGAATCTCTTCAGAACCACCCCGACAGATACTCGCTGGTGGGTCACGTAGCTTCGGGAGAGCGGAACTCGCACCAGGTATCTGATTATCGGGAAACGTCGTGGGAAAGGCACCTTTCAAATTGTGGACGAATTAGCTGCGCCGATCTGGCTCGATTCTCATCGGGTTGCGCGCGCTTCCTCGCGTGATTTGTACCATGTTGTCTTTTATTAAAAAAAAAGAGTCCTGACATTAGAGAAATAAATAAATAGGATACACTTTTTATCCTGGTAGTTGGAAATGTTTGCTTCTGGCGTGAAGAGTAGGTACATAGTATGTAAGTCATGAATGTGAGGGAAATGTTAGGTGTAAGGGAGTTTCTGGAGTGCTATCGAGTGAATTATTATAGATTCAAATAACTTGAGAGTGTAGACTAGGGTGGCTGTTATTTACTCTTGGTGAATTTTTTTGAAGATTTTCTTGGCGGCACCCCTCAGTATAGTTGCAGATGATAATAAAAAATCTGTGTAAAGTTTGAGCCCAATCGGATAACGGGAAACATTTAAATAATTATTTAACAGCTCACAAAAGTCGATTTTATATAATATCCTCAAAGTTATTGACTACATAAAAAAAGATGTCAAACAAAAGTTGTAGATCCTGATAAGCAACTTTTATGTTCTATTACTTTTTCTCATGCGACAAATAGTTTTCTAAGAAAGTTCGAAAAATTAAAAAAAATGTTATTCTTCAAATTTTGAAAGTTTAAATCCATTTTAAACACTTTTTATTCATGAAGGCGAAGAAAATGTAATTTTTATTTTCCATGACTATTTTTTAAACATTTAAGGGGGGAGATATACCGAGATATGCCAAAAAGATAAAAAGAAAAATTTCATATTTTCAGTGTTTGATATGTCATGAATGTTTCCTGAAAATTACGGACCGAAATTCGCAAAAATATCGAAGATATAGACATTCCGTAGACTTGCATCGGAAAGGCGAAGAAAATTTCTGTGTTACGTCTTTCATTTGATTCCTGTTGCGACTCGAGCATCGTTCGCCAGAAACTCCCAGAGGCGACAAGGATACCGTTGAAGATATTGGGGAATAAATGCTCGAAGCGAGCTTTAATATTCACCGGGGAATATTTTTCACGAGGTCCGGCCGCCGCTAAGAATTCCCCCCCGAATCGTGTAGTAGGACACGATCTTAATCCCGAGGGAAACGACGCCATTCATTTCGACGCCTCGTCCCAGAGTATGCTTCCCTCTCGTATCACCCCGGCAAGGTCTCGAGGAGGGCCCTCTCTTTTTTTCCAGAATTCTCTTTCAACCGAGGGATCCATACGCTCCGAGCGTTCCACGGTGCTTTAACGAACGCCTTCTTTTCACGTGGAAGAAAAGGGTGAAAAGCCGCGCAACGATGGTGAGGGCAATCGAAAAGGCACAGTTATCAGCGCAATTAAGTTCGCGGTTCGATCGGATCGATTACTCGACGAACTGCTGCTAATTGCAGTACCTTGAATGCTACATGATGATTCGATGAAACGTAATGGATTCACTGCCTTCGATAATGTGGAATATGATCGTTGATAAAGCGTAGTGCGCGTGCTTTATTATGGCTTCTCGGTGGGTAGGGTGTACGGCGTGCGTAGCGCAGGGCAGTTTCACAGAGTATCAGTATCATAGGTAATAGATTGGGAATATTGTCTATTAGAAACGCAGTTGATAATCGTGTTTCTGTTTTATTTATTTTTCATGTTATTTTCCGCCTTTATTTCACCAATTATAGTACATGAGATGGAGAAAAGGCGAGATCAAGCTATATATATGTCTAACTTCTGTATAGATAAGTATCAGAGCATAACATTAGAAAACAAAGCAATATATAGAGAAAAAACTAACACTAAGCTAAAAACTAAAAACTAAAATTAAGCCGTAATTGAATTCGCGAAGGTGGATATATTTTCAACGTACAATCGAGATTGAAATATCTTCTTTTATTTTAAAGATTATTATTTAGAAGGAGTTATAGTTTGCACCTAGTAAACAATAAAAGGGTATTTGAAACAAACGGCTAGTTGTGTTGTCATACTTATACAGAGTAAAGTTAATGTATGGACGTCTATCATCAGCACGAGTGGTTCACTCGACCGTGGCGACTGGAATTTTCATTCACTAAAACACCTATTCGTTGCACTCGACTGTGACTTGAAACTTTATCTACGAGCTCAGGTATGGAAAATTCCTCGCTTCGTAGAAGATGCACCATTGACTCTTTATTTCCAGACAGATACTAGATTGTTGAGTAACGTCTCCACGATTTTTTATTTTAAATTTAAATAATCTCAAGTCTGAACACAAATGCCAATGTTAAATCATTTTAACTAATTAGCACATATTTTACTAGAAACCACCTTCATAAAAAAACACCCATAGGTATACTTAAGTAAATTGTAATCGGTTGTTCATAATCACAGGAATTTTAATCTGATTTCAAAGGAATATTTTAATTTCGAAGGAGGATATTTTATCTCGAAGGAAAATTTCGTAGCGACTATAATCAAATTTAATTCCTCCAGTTTCTCCTAAATACAATAGGTACCACCAATTCAGGGCCCAATGTATCCTATCCCCTTTCAAACCAAATGTCTGACAAAATAACAAAACAGACGCAGCGAGAAGTCAGGCTGCATTTATCAAAATCGGAAAGAATGCATTCGAGAATTTAATAGATGTCTTTCACGGAACGAACGTGTATCAGGGCTTTGGTTTTCCCTCGGCGTTTGCTAATAGTTCGGTTTAAGCAAGATTCATCGTCGCGATAATGCAGATCGCGGAATCGTGCAACGGTGGAATTGGAGCGGGCGCTGGCGATCGATAGCTTGAACCGGCCGCGGGAACCGTTTTTCACGGCGGAAAAACGAGGAGGGACGATTCCCGATGAACGAGATGGACGATTCATTCCACGACGTACCGACGTCGACATTAATAACGTCCCAGAACGTTTGTCTAATGATCCCGAAACGTTCGTCCATTTGCCGGGCGTGCAATTTAATCGTTGTACAGCTCGCGGCCCGTCGATCGAGCCGTTCTTTTCGATTCGTTAATGGCGTGTTGTTACTGGCGATTACTCTGCTGCCTCTGCGCGCTGATAGCGCGCCCAATCATGGTGTAGTGACAGGATCTTTATTGATAAATTAGTTGAAATTGGACGAGCCTGGGGAGGAAGTCTGAGTAATTGGGACTTCTGAATTAATATCGTTAATATCGTTGTTTGTGCGGAAAATGCGTATTTCATTTGGTACATGGGTAAGTTGGTATAACAGTGGATGCAAAGTGCAATATATTATTTTGAAAAATGAAGTACTGCACGCAACGTTGGCTACAAAGCAGTTCAATTCTGTGGAAATTTTTTAAAGGATGGCAGTATCGGTGCCTAAAGAATTCTTCGTACAGCTCGGAACACGAACAAAAAATTGGGGGAACCTGGCACGAGCTGAGGCTTAAAGCTTGTTCTTTCTATGGGTCCTTTAATTCAACATGGACGGAGCACGTGCGTTGCATGAGAAGTAAATGTTGATTTAATATCGCTGAGAGACTTTTAATTTGCATTAGTAACGGGGGATTCACAACGCGTATAAATTAAATGACAATCCTTTGCATTCTGACAGTAATTTTTTACCAATTGAGGATTACTGTTCTCTTAAAACAGGAATAAATAAAAGAGTGATCGTGTTATGCAGTAGTATAGGTTAAGGTGCAGGCAGACAGGCAATTCGACATAAAGCATTTCACTACTCTTTACTCCCATGAATTTGATGGAGCATGCTTAATGTCATCGGTTACAATGAAAATACTCTACCAGCTCACGTGTGGGTAATTTTTAAAAATACCAGTTTACACGATCGGTGAATGGAAGCCAGTTCAGTTGAATGAAAGACGATATCGTCTGACGCGGGGCTGATCCAGGGACACAAAAAGCTGCAAGCTCGTGGCAGGAGCTTAGGACGCGTGAACGCGTCTTCGCTTATGACACTGCCCGCTGCGTGCACGCTTCACACGCGTAATGGCACACGCATGTTGGTTCGCGGTGATTCAAGCCGATGGGGCATAAAAAGGTCACACTATGGGAACACGTGGCGCCGCTGGCCATTTTTTACGCTTCCGCGTAGAAAGTGTCGTGGTTGCCACTGAAATATCCAGCGACTCACAAGAAACCTTCACGATTTTTTTAGGGATTGAAGAATCACACAGCTTACAATAGTATGGTTGAAACTTACCAGGCTAGCCTAATTAACGAAAGCTCGTTGATGAGTTGTGAACGACGTTTGTTAACTTTAGACCAACTTCGCGAAAATGGGAGGAAGGGATAAATAAGTTTACGAAGGGTTTAAGATCTATAGAAGATAGAAAAATAGAATGATGTTAATCAAGTTTTAGTTTCATGTAAACTTCTGTTGCTTGCATCAAATAGTGACCCAAGTAATCGCCTCTTTTTAGTCCCTCGATTTTGGAACTGAATTTTATGCCAAACGATACCTTATGGCGAGACATCAATTACACGAAATTTTCAAGTTGAGGTAACAATTAGGTTCTGAGGTATCGAAGATCAAACAAGCGAAAATTCGTTAACGCGTCAGCCCATACGCTTCAATGTACAGACTTTTATGTATACGTTACTGTTTCCCGTTGCAACCGGAATACTTACTAAATAAAATCTATGTTATAAATTTTATGAAAACAATCATTCTTGATTGTGAGCGTCGCTGAAGCGATTTGTCAATCTAGTGATAGTACAATTAATGCGGTAGATTATTCACTACAAACTAATGTGATATACTCATTGTACCTTATGAATAAAAGATTTTAGAAAAAAAAACAGACTTTTATGTCAGTCCGATAATTTAAACAATTGTTTCTAGGGGATTTTGCTGCCTGCTAACAACGAATTTGATTGATTTTAAGTTTACTCCCATACTTCAGAAACTAATTGTCACCTCAACTTTAAAAAGGGTTTCATTTTTGGGTGACTTTTTTTTAAATACAAGATGACTACATCGTTCCATTGGAAGGGCCACTGAATTTCGTAGAATCTAGGGAGGACGTCTATGCAATTAAATTTCGATCTCAATATCTAGCGGCAAATAGATCAATTCTTAGCTGACACCATGCACATAGATAATACACTACTGTTGTAGAGCGTACATACCTGTGCCGAACGATTTACATATTCACCAATCTACCTTGACCCAGCCAATACAAGTACGTACTACGTATACATCATTCAAAAAGGTTTACCATAATCTTCGGTTACAGACGTCCATTATGGGTTTCCTCGATTACCTCGTGATACCACCTCATAGCCTCTATACATTTTCTACATATCAATATTACACCTGTCGATATCCGTTATGCGCGTCCTTGCCACAGGATCGATACCTTGCAATTTTAACGTCCAGCTACTACGATCAATTTAGATTTTATCCACAAGCAGAATGTATTCTTCGTCGGTCTACCAGACTTTCGGCAGAATTCCTCGGCATACACGATTTTCTCCGAGATCGCAGATAGGACAGAGTGGAAGAACCATGCACTGGGACAGTGCAATCTTAGATGCAGCGGGGCTGACTCGTGTTCTGACTATCGAAGCTAGGGGTTGTTCTGCTCTCTTCAATGCTCGTGTCGATCGCGCAGCCTTTCCTTTGTCGCCCTCGCTTTCTTACGTGGTGGGACACCATGTCGTTGGAAATATTCGCTCCCCACGTCGTATGTGAGATGCACAGGGGGTGGAAGCAGCACGATGTGGTGCAAATAGAATCGAGCGAGAAGCTGGAGGTAGGAGCTGAGAAATTCAATTTCCACCCTCGAACAGGCTCGCTCGCTTCCTGCAGTCCTTTCTTCCGCGTCTTACAGCTGTCGAAGTTTTCTCGTAGGCCTCGCGCTCGAGTATTTTTCTTCGCCAAGAAAAACCTCCCTTTAATTTCCAAGGAGGGTTGTTCTGAAAATGGAGATGGGATGATTCGATCGTGCGAGGAGTCTCCTTCCCTTAATGCATGTTTATTTTCTTTTAAATTTCTCACGATCATATCTACTCCGCTTGTGCGATAGCAAAAGGAATGTCTTCTTCCATGCTTGAGAGGTTTATTTTGTAAGACACTTCACTGAATTTCTTCACTATTGATTTAGTATACCTACCTACATTATTTACTCCGAAGCTACACATCAGTCTCTAAAAGAACATCTATTGCGACACTGCTTTAGTGTATCAGATGATGCGTCAGTCAGTGGAAACAGAGGTTTTACGATAAATTCGAGAAGCACGAAGGGGCGTTATACCCTCGATGTAAACGATCTCGTTTGAGTCTCCGCACAGGCGAAAGTTGTTCTGGAACGGTAACTCTGCCAAGTCTAGCCGGGCCTCGTGACCTGTTGCACGCATTTCTTTCCACGTGGAAATTGATAGATCAGAGATTCCGGGCGGAGATTCGAGGATTACGGGTTTTTACAGCCGTTGTTGAATATTTACGCGGGATCTTTTCCCGAGATATGGAGCCTGATTATGGGTTAGGCTGCTTTACGACTTCATACAGAGAACAGTATTTCCGAAGGCCGTGTAAAAGTGAGTGTATCGATTTACGCGGGGCGGAGTACTGTATGACAGGAAGGAAGCGCTTCTCGTGCCTTTCCCGTGTAAATTCGAGCCTTCCGATTGGGTATGGATTCTTCCAGCACGTGACAGATTACAATGGCACGGCCGACTTTATTGGAATTGCGACCACCGCTCCCCTCGCAAGAAATTTCAATATTTGCCGTTATAGTGCATGGCGTGGCATTCGATGCACGTCAGACTATAAGAGAGAAGGTTGATCGGTTGTAAATAGTATCTCTATTCGAAAGACAAAATCATTTTTTAAAGAGATGAAGGTTGTAGATTATATTCAATACTTTAATACATTTCAATTTTTTGGTGAACATCTTGAAGCGCTGATGCCATTCAAATTTTCAAGCTTTTTAGTACTTAAATATTATTCAAATAGATTGCAATATTCAATTGTACCGTTTCCTTTCTCCCTTGCTTCATTTCAAGATAGAGCCACGGGATATGGTTACCCATTTAATGAAATTATTCTATTATTCTATCTCTGGTAAATATCGTGGGATTCCAGATGGCACAGAATGGTTAATAATTCATTTTTCAACATTTCTGTCCATGACATTATCCGTGATACTCCGAAATTAACTCATAATCAAGTTCATTCCGTTCGATTCATTACTATACAGATTTGTCTACATCCATAACTCTACGACGTGTTTTTCTAATACTATCGTACTTGAGAAGAACACAAGTGCTCGTCTTTCAAAGAATATTTCACCTTAAACGTTGCCTGCCCTGACACCAAAATTTCATTCAAACGAGGCATAATTTAGTTCGAAGAGTTGCATTAACCAGAGGTCCAGAGATAGGGTTACGGAAACGAGCGAGAGGAGGTCAGGGGAGGGGGCACACAAGTGCCTTTATCATCCTCGTTTTAAAGCTCAATCGCAAAGTGGCTGCTGGCGTCGTCGTCGTTTTTTTTTGCCCCCGGTGACGCGATTTCTCTCGTGACATTTTTGAACAGAGGCAGCTTTTATGTAGCTTAAGCCCGATGGATAATATGCTGCGACGAGAGGGGACCAGCCTTCGCCCTTCTCCTTAAGTAGACAAGGGTTCACGACCCTGCGATGATATACACGCGAGAACGCGCACAGCTCCCTTCGCTCGGTCACGAAACGCCTTTCCACCCTTTTTCCACGGAGATGAGTCATCCCGTGGAAAGCCCACGGAAATATTCTCGAGAGCAATCCATCGGCAACAAGACGGAAACCCGAGGGCGAGCTGTTTTCTTTGCGATCATGCGGCCCATTTGTCTGAAGGTTTCGAGCGGTGGCTGCGAATATTACTGATCGCGCTGCACCCTCCAACGATCCATCTGCGCGCAGTGCAAACAAGTAGAACCAGCAGTTTTTTGAACCGGTAGAATGTGTTTGATGGTAGAGTCGAATGTTTACAATCGGCTTTACTTCTTTTTCGAGCATTCATGGAGGTTGGGACGGTGATTCGTAGGATTTCTTCTACGGTATAAACTCGCGAGGTACGTCCCACGAACTCGGGATATGTTTAATCGTTGAAAGTGTATTTATCGATTTTCTGGTACCATTTCCATTAAGGATATTGATTGCACATCTCTGAAATAATGATTAATCTGTAAGCGCGGTCAGGGGGTCGTGACGTTTGATAATTGAAATATAGGGGCTCGCGATGATCCAATTAGAACTGGCTGGATAAAGTTTCTTAATTAGAACCATCTAACATGGCAGTTTCGGAAGCTATCGCCACGAAATAAGACTGGTGGCAGGCTGCAGCTGCGAGAGGGGAAATCGATACCGGCTCTTCTGGAAGTGCTGCACAGCAGTCATAAATCTATAGGGCATAAAAGATTCACGGACACTCTGCTAATTTAACCATCTAACTGCGACATGCTCGCAATGTAAACCGACCACTTGCTCCAAATGGATATTGACCACTTGCCGCTTCCTAATAGTTTCACGCTGGTACGGTAGTTGCAATAAAAGGCAAGACACCAAAATCATGAAATAGAATAGACAATGAAGCCGAAATGTGCACACGATGCACAATGGTTTAAAATGCGATTCTATCTCAGCAAAGTTATTTTTGTCATTATTCATTCGTATATACTTTAAAAATATTTACTCCTTTATTATTTGTAATGTTAGTTCTACTTATTTATGATTATTTTTTGCTTGTTTTTGTGTGTAAGTAAAAATACAGGTGTTCTCGATAAATGTTAATATTTCCAGTGATTTTATAAAAAAATTTGTTTATTTATTTTTTGTGAGAACAGTCACGTTCGTCTGGATTAGCTAGGTATAATGAGCTGGGACACATTTCGTGACCCCAGAGTTTATCGTTCGAAAGTTTTTAGGCGACAGACAAACACGCAAACATTTTCTGCTTTATATATTCAGATTAGTTTATTGTAAATTTACAAACAAACAGTATCTCAACAAAAATCAAAAACCGCATATAATGTATATAGAATTAAAGTAGGAAAGGGAAGGTAAGAGTAACCAAGGAAAAATTAATGACAAAAATAATTTTGCTTTGCTGGAATCGCTTTTTAAACCACTGCGCGATGTTCGCAAGCGAGATGCTACTTAGTTGAAGGGTTAAATAAATAATTTAGAACGTCCTCAGCTGATTGGACCATTTCCCACGTTGGAATTTCGATGTGACCCAACTACGATCAGCGTGGGCGTGCAGTCGCGTGTCCTCAAGCACGCCCGGGTCACAATTACGAATGCCAGTAGATCGTGACTCCGAATACGACTCCGTGCTATGGACTCCATACACGATGGATGAGTCGTTCGGTGAGTCATGGTTGCGTAGGGACCGCGAGAGACCTTCGGGCCTCCTACAACCCATGGCCTTTCGACGAATCGAACCGTTTCTGCCCCCCTCGAAATCATCGTGCTCCGTCGATTTCTCTGTTTGATCGGTGGACCGCAGGGAAAACCGTGGTCGCCGATGTCGATCCTGCATTGAATCCAAAGGAAACGATGTATCGACTGGTACACGATTAATAACGGTGGCTGAATGTGCGTGGAAGCGTTGAACATCAATCTCGCTGCGTTTAATCTTGTCGCGTCGGAATTGACGGCCTCTTTTCAATTAGTGGTCGCTGAGTTATTAGAAACTTCGAAGGCTGCGGTTTTATTTGCTTCCATTGCTTTTCGCGGTTTCATAATAGTACACGTCCCGTTTATGTCTAGTGTAATAGATATAGGTAATTCTTTTCAGAAGAGCCAAGACGGTGGTCAAATATATTTGACACTTGACGCAGATTTTGTGTAGGGTTAATTAAATATCGTTGAAAGGCCTGTACGTTTAATAATGTGATAGAAGAATTTATTATGGAGAGGCTACGTTTTAAGTGGAACAGGAACGAAGCAGGCAGACATTTGATATTTTGCAAACGCACCTCGGTCTAACGGGGTGCAGTTTTAATGGCCAAGTTAACGTGTAAACGAGTTCTGTAATTAGAAACGAAAGCTGATCGGTACAAGCACCTTCTGAAATAAGAGCAGCAAAGCGAATCATAAATGTTACCAGGAATATTTATTATGCTAATGACTTGTTCGCTGTCATGTTACACCGAATAGCGATTAGTCAACTTCGCGTGTTTCGATTCTCGATATGATAATAGGAGTATCATTAGAGACAGAATGGTAGATTGTGGGCTGTCGAGTAGTTCCTTCAACGCAATTGTGATTCGTTTCGGTATTTAACCGCGGCAATATATTTATTCTGATATGCGTTTTGCTTCGAAAGATTACGCACCAGTGGAAGTAATTATCCCCATTAGTGCAAGTAATTCTTCATTCCTGTTTCATTTTCAGTAGCAAAAAAAAATATTTTAATCGTTGAAATTAGCTATGCCCATAAAAAATAATAAACAATGAGTATATAGAACTTTTTATGAGACGGTAATCATATTCTTCCTCGATTTGAAGAATTATATACCTACATTATCTTTCATGAGTTACAAACCCTCTGTTTAATATAATTGCAGAATAATTTACAGGTTGATGGGGATCAATAAAATTTAATAATCACTTTCCTCGTTGGACCCTCATGTCGATTACTTTTTTCACATGAAAGAAATAAAAAAGTACAAACTTTATGCGTCTGATACTTTCAAAGTTAAAGATTCGTTTATAGAACCTATCTTTATTTCTTTATAGAATCGTCTATATTTTTTAAACAAATTATAAATCAGCAAATCCATGACTTAACCCCCCGCTAATTTCATTTACACAACCCAGTGTAAAGGATAACCAATTCGACTTTGAATGTCCCATAATAATTTTGATAATGTGGCAATGCAGCTACACAATAAACACCTTGTAGCAAACAATCAGTGTCTTCTCCGAAACTTTCCCAATGGAAATCCAATAATTAAGCAGAGAATTATATTTTTCTTGCGACATTTCTTCAATAAAGGCTTCGATGTAAGTAGTTTACAAAACGTCAGCGCAGAAACGTGCTGAATGACGAGTTACGGCGCGAATTCGTTTAATCGACGTGATTGCACTTATGTCACCAACGAATTTGGCTCTCCCCCGTTGTGAGGCAACGTGTCCTCTATCTTCCTTCCTATTCTCGTTGTCGTCGGCACGATTTACGAGCCGCGTAATAAAAGATGTTCATAGCGGAATGACGCCGCCGGCGGAAGCTCATGGAAATGTGCTGTCGTAAAAGTCCACTTAATGCGCTCACGCGATGTCGGACCCAAGAAAACTCTTCGTCAAACGATTCACCGTGGTCGCTTTTAGTGGCCCCGTTGCCCACGTGAAATTTCAGTCAAGTTTGATTGAGGAAGCGTGGCCGCGCGACCATGAGTTATACTTTTCGTGATTTCACGTTTGGTTGTTTCGCGGGGGTGATACTGGGATTCTCAGTTGCAGATTGATGGCTTCACCGTGCTAGCTTTATAGCTATCCTAAATAGCTCAGTGAATATTATTAGTACTTCAGTGGGTTTTGTTATTCCATTCTTGGAAAACTTCAGTTCTCTGTGTTTTGGAATTTTTTAGTGAATTTGTATTTATTCTGTTTTCTGGTAAATACTAGGGATCTCTCACTGTTAGGATGATCATTTCTCGCCGCAGTACTATTTTCACATGCAATACTTTACAGATGCCCCAATAATAAATTTATTCTTCAGTTCTTCGCGTTTCCATTGCAGTACTTACATTCCCTTTTTAATTATTACAGCATTCGACACCTAAATTAGCAAAAAAATCGCTGAAATCGAGGCTAAGTTGTTGAGGTAGAAATCACCGAACCTACGAATCATTGCAGATGATTGAATGGTCAGGGTGGAAGCCAGAGCAACTGTACCTACAAAGATACACTGTCCTGATTCAAATGTAAATGACGATGGTGTTTCGCGTTACATGTCGCAATCATATTGTCGATGTTTGAAAGCTAAACTCGAGTGGGTACACGCAGTGGCGCTCGTGTTTACACGCTCATAATAAATACGCGCGCAAACGTGTGCGTGTTCGTAGCCCTCGAAAGTGTTTACGAGGGACGTTAAAACGATACAGTGGCCGAATATCGCTTTCAATCAAAGACTGTACAGAGAACGCAATTTCGAGGGCGAACGCAAACATGCTCTCGCCTGCGCGGTTTAATTAGTATAATTGCTCTCGGAATTTCATTTCGCGTCGCTGTTTTTACTTACAGAAAGGCTCTTCCACCTCGGGTAAATTTCAATTTACAATCACGATCTAATCAATTTCTATAAATCAGCTGTTTTATCTCTCGCCATTTATTTCTGCCTGATATACATTTTTGGAAGCAGAGTACGGAAATATTTATGGGTACGTCATACTAACATTCATTCGTTAATTCAAAATTATCTGGAAAACGATCCATGATTTAGAAATCCTGAAATAAGCCTGATAAAATAAACATTTTCTCGTACCTTTTCCTATTATAAAAAACCTTCTTTTCCGCAACAGAAAAGACGTAGGTAATATTCTCTTATATGTACCTATATTCTAACCAAGATAGAGATTTTTCTTTGTTTATGATTCTTCATTCGATTTGGTCCATCTCCATCCATCGAACGTTGACCCCGCAGAGTCGAATAGTAAAAGATCATTCCCCCGATTCATTGGAAACTAACCAATGCCCGCTGCAGAGAATTGTAACAGAGCCAAATTGTTCGAAAGCATCGAACTCTCCTGAAAGCGACATCGATTGGTGCGGAAGTTCCGTATAAAACGTTAACGACGAGCAATTCTGCCCCCCCCCCCCCCGAATTCGCTTCGAATTCGAAGACGATCCGTTTCGACAGCTTCTGGCTGGCGTTTCCGCGACACTAGCCACGCCGAGAATTTCGAAGGTTTCTGGGGAGCCTGTGTTATCTCGAACTACGTGGGATCTCAGAGCTCTTTGAGGAACGGTAGCTCGAGGATCTAGACGATCTGTCCGTGGTCGCCTTTGTCGTGTCATCCCTTGAAACTTAGATCGACGTGGATTTTCAGGAGCACAATATCAAGATGAATTTTCTCTCTTGCATTGAATGAAATTGAATTTTTCTTGGCTACTGAACACCAGAGACGTAGAAGCTGCATTTGTTGATCCCCTGTTTCGTGGGACATTCACTGTCATTCGACTTGTTCTTCATGATTGAGTATTAGTGAAGAGAGAATTATTGAAACGATTGAATGGAGTTGGGATGACAGAATTGGAAATTACAGGTTGACTAGAAGAATATATATTTATTCACTTCATTGCCCAAGAACTTCATAGCTATAAAAGTGCAAGTCAACGATGAGACAAAAGTATCGTGTCTCACACGAGACTTTAATCTCACGAAATAATTATTTTATTATATTTTAATTATATTGTCACTAATCTCGTAAAATGAGTTTCATGATATATTTTCAAAAACCTCATCTCTCGCGACTATTTCCATGGTTTACATTTAGTTGTTGCTGGGATTTTTGTCTCATGATAGAAAAGTCTGATCTAAAATCTCATCGTGGATTTGTAACTTAAGATTCTCTGGAATACACCTTCACAGGTTTTAAAATTCTAATGTGTAGCATTCGCCAACCATATAGGGTATAATTGCTACTCGAATAACACTTCAAATATATAAAAACTATCACCGAAAATTATCATCTAAATTTATATCAGTGAACTATTACATTCGAGAACTGTTCCATTTAAATTTCTGTTGAGTTACATTCGTCATACCCTGTCAAATCATGCTGAAAGGGTTGTTGCAGTATGTATTTCGAATATGCGAAGGCAGTTTCTAGGGTCTCTCTTTCAGTACCATTCATTAACATTTTTTTAATTTAAATCCCATAAGAGACTTATTAAAACAATATTACAGGTAATACACAGTATTTCACAACAAAAAGAAAGATATCAGTATGCGCATACAGAAGTATACAGTAAGATTGAACCATTATTCATTCTATATACGCAAATTACAGTTATTCATTAATTAACATTGTGCTTATTGCACTCTATGGTGGTGTCGGTTGGAGAGCCATCCATGGCGAGAGAAATTCCCTTTGTGCCCGAAAGCTCTGATATTACTGAGCTTAATCACGCTTAAATACACCAGCTTGTCATGGCCATCGCGTGGAATCACTCATCTCTGGTGCGCAACAACGCAGTCTGATCAAGATGCATCCATAGAGAACGATGTCGGATCGATTTCCCTGCCTCGTGCCGACATCGATACCTCTCGCGTTATTATTATTGACCATCCAATTGACGTTTACCATTAGCATCTGTCCAGGTACCTGAAATTTCTACGCGTTCCTCCTCCATTCTGCCTGTTGATGGATTGGAAATCATTACGATGCTGACTGCTGGTTGCATCGAGAAGCGTCCAATCGCGGATATGCATCGTCGTGGGCGTTGCTGAGCTTTCCGAGCGCACGTCCAATTTTCATGGGTTACAAGACATTCTGTGGTTAGAGAGCGGCGAGTGAAAAGGTTCGAGGGAGAAATGACGCAGCGAAGAACCCTTCTTAGCGAAGGTGCTTGAGAAGTCGAGGGGAGGCTTGAGTATAGGGGGGGGGGATGGGAATGAAGTAGCATGATGATCGAGATAATTAAAGGTATGGGGAGTTTGTACAGATTTAAATATTTTCAAGGAGTTGCTGTGGGAATGATTCACTCGCTGCGAATTGGAATTCTTTATTTGCGTTACGAAAGTATCGAAGAAAGCTTTTGCTTGTGACTTTAAATGGAAATTAGTACTCTACGATATTGAATATTTCGTAGGTTACTTATAAGTGTTGACTTAATAAATTAGTCGACCTGTAATGAGACTTCAACTTAATAAATGTTGACAACTTACTTTGGAGAGGAATAAAATGTTCCTCGTTTATAAATTCTATCTGTACTCATAATGTGTACATAGTGCATCGATCGCTTTCTGTAATTCCTTACAACATGTACATTAAGGGATGGACAATGTATATTTACATAACATTTAATTCTTATCTTTGAATCTATATTTGTAGTATAATTTGTGTAATAAAATGCAGTTATTTGATTCATCACTCACATGCATTGTGCAACAAACGCGTCACCTGCGCCGAGCTGCACCGCGGTTTTCGTTTCTCTTTTTCCTCAAATATCGGGCTATGTGCAAATGTGCATATACATACCTGGACAATCGCTGGTGGCCATAAATAGTCATCGACAGTGCGTACGCGTGGTCGTTTGCTAAATCGCTTTCTACCGCCACGACCGCAAAAGCGGTGGTACTAGACCATCGTTTCTCAAATGCTTTAATCGTAGCCTGAGTGATCAATGCAATCCTGTGCGAGTTTCTTTTTGATCGCGCCTAACGGTATCCCTTTGTCGTAAAATTAGTGAGAACATCTCGTAACATCCATTTTAATTTCCTTGTAATCGTATCCTGTAGGCTAGTGGGACTTTTATCTTTTTTCAGACTTCGATCTAATTTTCGTTTTAATCAATTCGATTTTTATTCTTCTACTATATCGAAGCTTTGTAACACTTTATAAATATTATTAGTACTGGCGTTATAAAATATAAACGTGTCTCGGTGGTCGATTCTTAAAATATTTAACTTATTTTAAAATTTATTTGAAAATATTTAACTTATTTTAAAATTTATTTTAAAATATTTAACTTATTTTAAAATTTATTTGAAAATATTTAACTTATTTTAAAATTTATTTTAAAATATTTAACTTATTTTAAAATTTATTTAAAAATATTTCACTTATTTTCAAATTTATTTAAAAATATTTAACTTATTTTAAAATTTATTTTAAAATATTTAACTTATTTTAAAATTTATGTTAAAATATTTAACTTATTTTAAAATTTATGTTAAAATATTATTCCTACCACCTGGCATTCGTACGATTTAAAACTGAACATTTCTGCACAAGGGATTTCAAATGGAGTTTCTTGCAATGCGCGATGCGTTGAATATTTTCTGGACCAAAAAGAAACAAAGTCCCGCATGAATTTCTTTTTATTCGCATTATATTCACAGTATACCCACAATGTGTAGTTCCCTTCGGCGTAGTAATATTCCTCTTCCCTTTCTTTTTCTCGCTATTCAGCGGAAATGGTGTCCCATCGAATGCATCGACATCCTGTCAGGCCTCCGCGTATGTATTATGATATCTCCAAAACCCTTTTTCTTCCACCTACAATTATTTCTCCGACGATATAATGGAACGTTGGTAGCATTGAATGTTGAAACCCCTATAGAATGGACTACTACAAACTTGCTTTACTCGAAGCTGACTGGTCCGTTCTAATTACTTGGGCAGTGAACCCACCGGATTTATAATTATCATAGCCAACGTCTCTCGCACTTGCCCATAATAGTACATCAGAATATAATCTTTCTGAAGCAGCAAACAAATCGAGCTCTGCCTCGTAAAAGACTCTGAAATGAGTTACGATGCGCAGAGGTGCCGAGTCACGAGCAACGTTAACAGTACAAATTTTTCTCCTGCAATGGAGTTCTCTTTCATGTAGATCCGCTGCATGAACGTCAAGCCAAGGACATGCATATTTCATAACGCATCTCCATAAGCGATTAATCTTCCCTCGACCCTTTTCAAGGGCCTTTCGATGGCTGCAGCCCTATGGAAAACACTTTCGATCGCTCCTGGGCGAAGCTGTAAATCGTCAAGAGGGACCCCCTTTGACTATATCTGGTTCAATCTACTCCCTTCATCTCTCTGTATTTCTTCGTCCTCTATGTTCTCTCTCCCCTTATCACCGGCGCTCTCGTTGCCTTCCACGTGGAAGAGCCATCCTTTTGTGCGTGCGGAATTAGTTTCCTCTTACCAGACTGGCTGGTAGCCATTTCGTCCTCTTCCTCTTCCTAGTTTATTCGTCGCCGTCGTCGTCGTCGTCGTCGTCGTCGTCTGCGTTATTTGCTGGACCAAGGGGAAAAGTTGGGGTAGCTTTGAACGTAGCCATCCCACCGTCGCCTTGGTCAAACCGTAGAAGTACAAAGAAGTGTGTCGTCCATCGGTCCGATGGGACCTTCTGTTTTCCTGATCGTTCTTTACCCTTCCACTATTCTGTCTGCGTCAATTCCGCGGTATTTACAGTGGCTGATGGTTTGCTTAAAAAGTGGAACTTACAATTAGTTGAAGAATGTTTTGGATTCTTCACAACTGGAGAAATATTTTTTCACGCTGTTTCTTTTACTTTTTCGTCTCACGTGTCTTTTAGAGCGTTAAGAAGTTTAATAGGGTTTAACTTGAGTTTTATGTTGAATTTTACTTTACTTTTAAACGAATAGAATTTTGAAATAATAAACGTGAAAGTTATATGGTTGCACAGCGTATTTACTAGAAGTTCGAAGCAATGCACGAGGAATACATATCTCAACAGAGGCAGTATTTTCGACTTTTTCGTGAAAAATACGTGGTTAATGAGACTTTTGGGAAAGATTTTTCATTCCAGACTCACCTGTGTCAGATTCCTTCAACTCTCTTAACTGGTTAGTCGAAAGCTACTACTTCTTAATTAAAAATATCTTTGGCTTCTGTAATTATTAATGCTTTGAACAGATTAACAAATTGTAGTGCTCGTTGCTTAGAATTATTTGGTAGATAAATGCTGTAAAATTAAAGTACCTTTATTATGAAACATATATGATGGTGTTCCCCATAATTTAGTAAAACATTTCTCTGTATCATTCATAAAAATTGAAGCAAAACTAGATGGTAATCCTTGACTTATGTTTCATTCTGTACTATTTACCAAACTAGTTAGAGCTCGTTCGAGAAGCTTTGGCAGGATTCTTTTTCCTCTTTGCTCGTTAAAAACTACCAACGAGTATGGAGACGTTTTCAAGCACTCCCTCGTTAGAGCTCTCTTTAGTTACCACTTATATTCTCTTCGAAAATTTGCTTATACCACGCCGCTCTCGAAAGTCACTAGTTCTCCGTGGAACCTAATTAATTATGTCATTAGATTCCCCCCTTTCATTACATGCCCACTCCAAGTGGTTTTATGGTCGCATGGTTAAAATGCTTCCTCTGTTCTATTCTACACTCGCTCCAGTTGGAAAAAGTCCATTTTCATTTTTATACAATTCAAATAAATTTTACATAAAATAATTATATTGAAACAAAGTGCTATTATAGTACCTGAAATTTTTTTATCAGCATCGTCACTTCTCTGTTACTTTTGTCATTACATAGTGACCATTTAAATGTGCTTCATGTCAATAAATCTTACGATGGCTGGCTCACAGTTTCGTAAGATTTTGGCGGAACATCCGGAAGCTGTGAGCGAAATCTGCCATCCGATGTTTATTTATTATATCGTATGTTTATCTGCCTCGAGAAGACCTGATGCGCGCATACGCGATTCCTGCAGGATCGATACTCCTGGCACTCCAGGCTCGTCACAACTGGAGGCGCGAGATTCCCGAGAAAATTGAAAACCGAGGAATCCCTCGGGAACCCGCATTCATTGCCAATGAAGAAAACTCGGGGCACGCCTTGTTAGCCAATGTTCATTTCAACCTGCCTTAGTCCATTCCGTTCCTGGTCTTTTTTACAAAAAATTTTATTCTTTCCCTGGATTGTAATGAGTTATACACGAAATATCCATTTTCCTTGCTAGATGAGAATAAAAATATATAGGTACCTTCTTATTCAGGTGTCTACATTAACTTCGCTTGCAAAGCTCTGATTTCCATTCCTGTAGAATTTTGGAGCCGTTAATTTTAGAGATTTAAAAAGGATTTTGTAGAGTTTCTCGCTGGAGAACGATAATCCTTTTAAATATTGTTTAACCAGCAGGAGAAGTGTTACGGTAAATCCGAGGAGTATAATAAACATGACTAACTTGCATGCTTGAATACATTCAGCTCTTATTCTGTCTCACCCTGTAGTTTCTAGTAACTGTTGCATCTTTCCTTTTATAATATTAGTAATAGAATATGGTGCTATCATAGAGCTACAGGGGAGTATTATGCATATAATTTTATCGCATGGATTTTAATTGCACATAGCGTTTGAATAAAAAAGCTACGTACGAATTATAATATATCACTCGTATTATTATAATTGAAATTGTACCAAATGATTGCTCATGGCCATTCAGGGGCTCTTTACACGATAGATATCCTTTGAACTTACCATGGTTTCTAATATCTCGTATTCTAACTTCATCATACAAAATTCTATATTACTATGATCGGTCTACAGTTAGTAAAAAAGAGTGTTTGTATACTTTTTAAAATCGCATAACTTTCGTAGAATTGGTCCAAACGACGTGAGTTTTTTTCAGAAGCTAGAGGGATTAGTTTGCTAAATGATGTGATTCGTCATTTTGAAAAAAAAAACGTACTTGGTCGGAATAGCAAAAAAATTAAGGTCGTTTTTTAAACTTTTTTTGTGAGCCTGTAATGAAAAATCAAAAAACCTGTTTATAGATTTAAGTATGTTATATACGTGCTTAAAATTTCATCAAAATCGGTTAACGTTGCTCTGAGCTATGAACGCTTAAAGATCGCAGAATAAGGTCGAAAATCGCGGAAATTCCGGAAATCAGCGATTTTCGACCTTATTCTATGATCTTTACGTTAAACGTTAACCGATTTCGATGAAATTTTAGGCACATATATAATTTACTTAAATCTACAAACGGGTTTTTTGAATTTTCATTACAGGCTCACAAAAGAACTTTAAAACACATTTACTTTTTTTCATGCTATTCCGACCAAGTACATTTTTTTCAAAACGACGAATCACATCATTTAGTAAACTAATCCCTCTAGCTTCTCAAAAAAACTCACGTCGTTTGGACGAATTCTACGAAAGTAATGTGATTTTAAAAAGTGTACAAATACTTTTTTTTACTACCTGTATATTGAACTCCTATTTCGACTGAACATCTTCATTACATTTTTAAAAGCACCCTAAACTCTTAGATCCCTCATTTAAATCACCTTGTACACGATATTAACTGCCCTATTGAGTACTTAATTCGTGCTAAAATTTTTCTTGCGAGTTTCATCCGGTCCGTTGCCAGGGGCAACGTGTTCGTAGCTTCAAGCCGGACAATTGAAAGGCTGGCGAGCTGCTCTCACCTCGCGGGATGAATCTCCATGTTTGGGCTTTCAAAGTGGCCCAAGCCTCCTCTAATGACAGCCGTTAAGGCGGCTATTAAGATGGTGGTTAAGTGGCTACAATGTGTAACAAGTCTCACTACTCACATTACGCCGTTCTTCGTGTACACCGTTCCCACGGCCAGCTAAGTAGTCAGTCGGTCCTCCAAGTACCTTCGAACTGGATCAATTATCCCTTCATTAGCTTATATAATGCCGTATAATTAGGCCGTCGTGGCAACTTGCTTGCATGTATCGATGGAAGATAATCCAGGTTTATCGCACCATTTTATTTCACACCCCTTACCCGCCGCGAGTTCGGAATGACTGAAACGCGACGAAGTGCCTTGACGTCCGTAAAATGATCACAGCTGTTGTAGGTCGTTCTTGGTTTCTAACAATTTTATTTTCCATTTTTTTCTGTGAGTTTTCGATGCATTTCACGACGAGGGAGCTAGTTTGTCAGTTGTGGTTAATATTAGAGTTTAGAATGTTATGTATGAAAATTTAAATATTTTTTTATTTAATATCGTCCTGACTGGTAGTGGTAAGGTTAGGAAGATTTTTTGTAAACCAAGTCACATTTCTGGACCGCAAGGTTGAAATTAAATAAATAAATATAAAAAAAAATATTTAATATCGTCCTGCGAATTGTGGTTTTGGAGAATAAGAGCAAAGTATTTTTTTGGATGTTTTAAGCAAATTTAAGGATATAAGGATAAGAGTAAAGGGAACGGGACGAATTAATGAAACATCTCCCTATTTTCTTTCGTTTTTAATTTGCCTTTTATTCTTGTAATCTCTGACTGTGTCACTCATCAATTCGTAGAATCGTGCTCCAGTCGCGAGAAGTTTTGCAATCTGACGCTCGATATGCATAAACGTATATACAGTCACGTACTTCGTGACTGCCGTGGTGTATAACGCCTAGTAATGTGATAACGTTGTCGCCGATAACGCCAGCTTTCGTTAAAGGGCACTTTTATCGCGAGATCTTATCGAGGGCCATTTTCACCAGCCATCCACGAAACAGAGCATGGGATAATAGGATATTACATTCCCGAAAATCGTTTCACTGTTAATGTAATCGTTACTTTCGCATTAATGATATCGAATACTAAAACGTTCTTATCTCTCAACATATGAAATTCAAAATGTTATCACCAAATATCTAAGATAAAAATACCTAAAAATACTTGAATGTCTAAACATTAATATTGATAAAACTAAATACCGAACATTAGTTATCTTATTTTCTCATATCTTAATATAAAAAAATGGCACTCTTATTGTAAGCATAATTAAATTCTATTTAAACGAAGTGTAAGCGAATTTTCGACAGTCTTATCTCGAAATTAGATCACTGCAGAAGCTTGCTGTTGCGGGCATAACGCGGAGTTAGTTGAGACTACAGAAGAGCCATGGAATACTTACATAAGTATAACTTAGAGATGCAGTAAGGAACCTACTTCCATTCTTGTTTTCGCACTTGGCATTCGCTCGTCTCATTCATTCATCTATTTACTTATGCAGGCGCCATTCACTCGAGCAGTAGTGCGTGTGTTTTAAAATATCGATGTGTAAACCGATTGGTGTGAACTATAGTTCGAGTAAATATGGCTTAGAAGTCGAGCAGTACATCGGAAATCACGATTCTCGATTTTCATTCATTAGCTCGATTATTTAGTAGGAAATCTGGGATATTTATATCCATATCTTCTATTACTCCATTGCTCACAAGCTTGTACATTAAATCCAAAGTATCGTCCGAGTATCATCGAGTGACCACTTTGAATATCCTTCCTACTGATATCAGGCTACTAGGGCTTCAGGATATTAGAAGTTACCGCGATGATAGCGATACAACTGCTTTCACTCTGTGAGCTTGATTGACCTTCATTGGCCTTGTACGACTGTGGTCATTGAACCCGTCCAAATGTAGATTGCAAATATTCATACGCGAGAACGTACGATTGACCTTAAAAATGAATTGGTAGCTCCAAAATCTTTTGGATCTTTTCGCGTATGTACAAAGAAAAAAATAAATTTACCCGGAAAGTATGTTACCTAAAACACTCGAACTCTACCGAATAACACTTTGTGGTATCGCCAATAATTTCGGAGATATCCGTCTGTTTAGTTTCGCGTAGCTTGAAACCACGAAACACACCAACTCCTCAAAAGAATATGTACAATTAATTTTTTGAGCCCAGTAACAAAAGTAGAAATAGAAATAGAATAGAAAAGTAGAAAACATTGTTTTAAACGTTTCAAACCAATTCCCGCCGTACAAGGAATTTAGTAGACAGTTACACGAAACTATTCTCGCTCCAGGCAACTCGATCTCGCGAGACAAACGTTTTCGTTCCTCATTGTGATAAAACTACATTCAAAGTTTGCTAGTACGAGGTGTTTGGATTGCCTCGGTGCCGTCTTCCGACACACAACTTAATCGCGGTGCGTGCTGGGAGAGGGTGTCGTGATTCGAATTCGAATTAGCGATCGGCGCTTGGGATGCAGCCTCGTTCATTCGAAACACTGAAGGGCCCTGCCGTTCCGTCGGCTTTACAGTTCCCGACGTATATACACGTTCGTTTGCATCGTGCCCGTAAGCGCAATCACTCGCGCAAATTGATCCGCGTACGAGATAAACGCCCAATCGACGAATGGGAGTCAATGGAAATGCAAATATTCAAGGACCCTCCCTTTAAACATGGTAATTGTGGCTACTCGAGGGTCTTAACTGTACAAACTATGTTAGAGCCAGATACATAGATAGTGTATAGAGTCCAGGTGAGGTACATAATGCTTGTAGGATGATTAATTTTATAGCAGTCGATGGTACAAATTGCAAAATAAATTCCCTACAATATGTTAGAATTTTTCTACGTCTGGCTCTTGAAAATAGAGGGAATATCGTTAAGAGTAATTTATAATGTTCGCAGACATGGGTTTGAAGACCGATTGTTTCGGAGTACACTTATTTATTTATTTTTTTAAATATATTGTCGATAACTATTTCGATACATACCGTGTCGTCGGGGTTTATTTTACTTTATAAAGCAGTGAATCATTATTGGACACAGTGTTCTTTAAGTACGGTTTCGTCCATTTTCCGAGCACATTCGTTGATAATTCGCGATCTTTTTGTTGGAATTTAAGTGAAATACGGTAAAGTTAGAAGCAGGGAAGCTTCCGGTGTGCATTTCGAAGCAACGCGTAACTTATTCGGTAATCGTGGGTGCAATCGCGCGAGTAAATTGAGTCACGTACAGGGTAAGACAGAACTAGTGGAACAATATTGAGTCGATGGTCTGATGCAGCAATGAACTGTCTCGTTTTCCTGATACGCTTGTCTGAACCTTCGAAAATTTCCAGCATCAAGGCTAACGTCTCAGTTTCCCCTTCGAGTTCACGATATTCGAATGTTAGTGCTAGTAACAATGCGTATCGTTTGAAAAAATATAATCTCGATACCGCGGAAAGGTAAGTCTACCACTCCAGCGAGTAGCTAGGTATACTTTGGAATTATTATACACACGCGAACTTGTTAAAGTAATTCTCAAGTAAACGTGCCATTTGTGCTTCTGTTTTGTTTTGACGTTTGTATATGTGGGATTGGAATATTAGATGAAGTGCAGCATATTTGGAATACTGATGGTAATTTGGAATATCAAAGTATCTAATAAACTACTAACGTTATCTAATTTGTAACACCGCAGATAATAGGGGCTAATGACCTGTTAACTAATGACATTTGTGGATGAACCGCCATTTTTACATTTTTTACTTAATCTGCAGAATAAGAAACCGTCAATCGGCAAAACTTTTTCAGCAAGTATTCAATCTTCCACTCATGGTTAAAATATGTAAAAACATTAGGGTTAAACACTTAATCTACTCATTTGCGCGTTCCTTCTATGGTTCCGTATCAGTTTTGCGATAATTTCAAGAATACAATTTGTGACATGAAATGTTATGTTGCTAATTGGGAATACCGAGGGTGAAGGTAATTTGGAACATTCCAAAGCCTAGCGAGGCTTTTGTTTCACGTGTAACGGCTACCGCCGCATCGGATTGGGCCACCGCTGTCTATTTATATTTACTTAAGATTATTCTATATTGTGATTTTTTATTCGAGCCTGATTACATCATAAAAAAAATAATTTTATTATCTACATGTTTTTTAGGCTTATAAAGTGAAGGTGAATTAGAATACCGGTATTCCAAATTACCTGCACCTTAACGAAATCCTGTCATTTTTCATTTAGACCAAAGTTTCAGCCACTTTATGTGTTTTATTATTACTGAAAGTTTGAAATATAAAAGTATATTAGTTTCCCTATGATATTATGCAGTTTTAGTTCTTCCCATCCTCTACCGTAATTTTTTATTCGTCTCTAACAAACTGGTATTCCAAAATTTATTGCACTTCCTCTATTTCTTTAATTTCATAAATGAAGGACAGTGTACCTTGTCATTTGTTCGTATTACCGTTATGAATTTTCATGATGGGGCATGTTTAAGTTATTCCTATTGTATTTTAAATATTAATAAAGATAGCTATCTTGTGTACAGAGGTGGGCTCAGATGTAATTACAGAAAATAAACGTGGTGGATCTTATAGACCTTTTAGTCAATAGTAATCTTATCAGTTTTACACACCAAGGACTTGTGATAGCATATCCAAGATATTTTTAAGGGGCGACAGAGTAATAACAAGAACACGGTACACTGATTCCTATTTTAATTTATTCTGTTTATTAACTTAACCTTGTCCCTATACTAGCTTACACTAATTAATTTTACCACATAGTAATTAATTTTAGCTTACAGTACGCTGCTTTAACTTAACCTGCAATAAGAGGCGGAACCACACATTTGGCATCCGGTGAACAGGGACGAAACTGGGGGGGGGGGTGCGCCCCGGGCGCTGATATGGGGGGGGGGGGGGCGCCAAACGAGAAATCTTCGTAGAGAAAATACATTATTTTGGAAACGCTACATCAATGGCTTTATTCAAATTTATATATTTATATAATTACGTTATTTCATTAGGAATAAAGGAGATACACATTTTATGGAAAAGTAATTAAATTGATCTATTTAAAATTTATTTATCTGTTATCAAACAGCAAATAAATTAGGGTACCTGCAATATGTTTGAAACCAGTAATTTCTACGTAAAGTGTCAACCCAACCTCCTAGGGTGGGCAATACAAGCTGGTAAAAAGTTTGAGGGTGCTATACAACCTAATTTCATCCCTGTCGGGGAATGCCGAATAACTAATGTTCATCATTAGGCGAGCAACTACATGTATGGATCTAGGAATGTAGGCATTGTAGGCAAATGTTCGCTATTCGCCAATTATCAAATGTTTGCTCGAGGTTCTGTATCTACGAATGTTAGCAGTTGCCGATTCCGAACCGAAACGATCGTCATTTTCTGAATAAGTGCAATGTGTGACGATATATGCGAATACTTTTTCGAATGCCGAATATGTGGTTGCGCCTTAAGGACTATGAACGTGTCCAAATGTTCACTGTTCGGACGTCGACAATTACTGCGGGAGGTGACACGTGCGCTGGATGGTTCGGTTCTAGCGAATGATTATATAACTCTCCTTTTGGGCGATCGATATTTATTTTGATTGGTACAGTAGAGCGTCAATTACCCGAACTGCTTGGAACCGAGGTGGTTCGGAAATTCGAATTGTTCGGATAATGGAACAGCTCGGAGAATGCAGTACTTTACACAGTTTATAACTATAGGAATTACACATAAAATTACTTATTAAATACAAGAGTACTACTGCGTTAATTTATATTACGCAAAAATCCATCAATCAATTAGTACCGTCACTCTGGTTCGAAGAAGTGGGAATAGCGGTGATACAGCACTGGTTCGAGTAATTGACGGTTCGGAGGTTCGCATAACTGACGCTCTACTGTACTCCAGAAGGATCGATTCGAGAGTGTTCGAGTGCCGGCCCAGATTGTTTACATTGTGCGCAACATCTATCCGCCATTCCATATAAGAGCAAACCTACGCCTCTATCGATTAGCGAACGATCTGCGCAGCACCCATGGATCTGACACACGTGATTGGTCGTAGCAGTTCCGCGATTAGTCGTAGCAGTTTCCCTGCCGGTTTCCTTCCAATCAACAGTATATCTCTGCGCGAAGCGAGTCTACTTTAAAGTGGCATGCAATATAAGTAAAATTATTTTCGATCGGCCACTTTGAGGTTACAGCCGATCGTTCGAAAATCGCCGATGCACTGCATATAAAAGTTATGCAAATTAAATCAGATCACTTATAGTGGGAAGGTTAAGTATGATAATCAGCATATCCAAAGATCAAGCTTTATATTTATATATAATATTTACAAATTTTCTATGTATCATTTTACTTCACGCAAGGAAACCACATCACTTCCATTATCCACCATAACATAACCTCCATCGAGTACTACGATATAAACTTTGAGTTGAAAACTGAACAGCAATCACGTTGCATAGGGGCGCAAATTTAATAATAACTGAACACATAACATTAAAACAATAATATAATAAAAGCAGTCCCTCCTGTTCGTGACAAACTGTTTCTGTGGGGTTCGTACGCGGCCATGTGTAGTTTTGCGTTTTCAGAACAATATATATTTTGATAACAAACACTTAACACGCTCCTCCTACTCTTCACAATCGGCGACAGTGCCGTAATCTGTTACTATCTAAACCGCGTTAATACTCGCTAAAGTTCCTTTGTACTATAATGGCGGAAAATGACGAAGATTCTCGTCGCAGTGCTGAGAACCTAACGGACGAAACGTACGCGCCGCTGCGTGCGCCTCGAAGTCCCTACATTTCCACGTACACCAACGCCCTCTCGAACACGTTACACGGGAGGTCTCATTTATATACTCGGAACACAGAGGGGGCCAGTGCGCGCACGCGAGGCGCAAGGCGAACCTTCACGGCCGACGTTCGTTGCACGCCTCCGTGTGCCCCGTCCCATTAAAACCGACCCTTTTCAAGGGTTTCAAGTGTGTACCACAAAAAGAGGCTGCGCCTGTACGAAGGTATCCTTCCCTTTTGCTGTATTGGTATTGGTGGTATGACAAGCACCGTCTGGCGTCAACGTTCCAACGAACCATCAAAAGCGTTACGCGCACACGTTGCGGCCGGAGCGGCCTAAAGTCCGAGCGGGGCGCGCCGACCAGGCAGTACACGGTTGCCTCTGTTGGAGGAAGGAACGAACCTGCGAACGTTACGGCGTGCCGTTCACCTCGTGTCTTTTTATCCTCGTTCCTCTACGACTTCGTCTCGCTCCGGTTGGGGCAGCGTCACCAGACGTTATGGAGTGGACGAAGGAAATGTGTCTGACGCTCGTCAGGCTGTATAAAACCAAGGACTCCCTCTGGAATCCACAGAATCCCGAGCATTATATAAAATCGAAGCGCAACAACGCCTGGAACTACGTGGCGGAACAACTGTCGGCCAGCGCTAAAAAGCCCCTGGCGGTGATCGATTGTAAGAAAAAGATGGAGTGCATTCTGTCCTCGTTCCGGCGGGAAAAGTTAAAGATGAAAAGGATTAGCATAGAGAGAGGTACGTTTCAGTGGAATTGAACCACGAACGAGGGACGCGCTTGTCGCGTGCGCCACGGAAATTGGGTCGTTTGCGGTCCATGGCGATAGGTTCTCTGCGAGCTTCGAGCGAGGTCTTCTCTTACATGTCGCGGACGATGGTTCTTGGGAATCCTTAAGTTAATTAATTTTTAAAGAAGATTATGAAGAGATTTTCGGAGCATCGATGCAGTATTAATAGAAATGAATAAATAGATATTTTTTACTGATAATGTATTTTCGTATTCGTCTAACTGGTATTACTATATGAGGTTAGTTTACGCTTGGGCTCAAACATTAAAGCCACGTTCCCACTTGTGCAACACGCACTCCTAACGGCTCGCTACTGATTCATGTCAGTAGACACGGAGTGCGGTGTCCTATAGAACAAATATCGTGCATCGGGAAGTATCGAGTTTGGGTTGTAATGCGATACTGCGAAAGGGACCTTCGAACACTCAACAAAACGCTTGTTTGCTGGAGCTCTCGTGCTGGTTCGATGCCATGTCGGAATTTAGTCGGTACATCAAAGAAATGGCGCATCTCTTAAGCAAATGTGGTGGTGAGCCCGTCACTTATATCATCGTATGTTCCAATCCCCCCTCGTCATTTAAAGCTGTCAAGTATGCATTCAAAGAAGCGAGTCAAATAGCATGAGGGAATCGAGCAGCTCGTGTAAATTCGACCTGCATGAATTCGATTCGTTCGAATGCCTTGATTACTCCGAAAAAATTTGGCTTCATTGAACGATTGTCAAAGCGCCAGAATGCGCGTACGTCTGAAATTAGAATGAGAGAAAATATTTTATTTTTCCACCAGTAGCAAGATTTAAAATTATTGAGTATGTTTAATACCCATTTTTTCTGACACTCACTTGTACGAAGAGAAGTGGTTGTACTTCCTATTTTCCTGCTAACTTATTTATACACTCTTCTCTCACTAGTCATTGTAACACATACATATTCTGCATAGAATTTTTTCCTGAAAGTATCTACAGTAACTATATGTAGGAGGAAATATGTCAACGTTTCGTTTCAGAGTTTTCTTACATCGTCCTGCTTAAAACTACGTAAAAAAATGGCTTATTGTTAGTGTAACAGTTCATGTGCACGTTACTGGAGCTCTTAGTTTTTCACATCTATTAAACAATTACAAAGTAAGAGAAAAAAAAATACTTCGATCTTCTCACATAAACCGAAGTCATGGATTTGGAAGTAACCCAGTTTTCGTTGGGCAAGGGATGCTTGCATGTGAATTTGTAATTTACAAGAAAGAAGAAATGAGAGTCAATGAGTATAAATAATTAGTATACTAACGATATTGATTTAGATACCAAGATGCTACAATACACTTAATTGCCCAATATGTTTATGTCCATTAACTTCTACGATGTGAGCAGACTTCTCTTTAGAAAGTAATAATTCCCTGGAGCGTTTCTTGTTGTTCTCATTGTTAATAGGGTCGTATTTCCATTCGTATGTCTTATAATTTTGTATCTAGATGGTGAGGAATACAGGTCCGCGTGGTTTCTTTTCGATGCATTAGCCTTTCTCATGGATAGAAATGCTTATCAACCGACACCAATCACATTAAGTACTCCAGTAGTAAGTACTGTAAGTATTTGCTTGCATAATGTCTATCATGAAGTTAATTAGGTAAATGTTCCAATTAATGATCCAGTCCTAATTATCGACACTTTATCCTTTATATTTAAACTAACATTACCACTCGGCTTCGTCCGAAATTTAGATTCTGATCTTATAAAAAAATTGTTTTTTATTTTTTTGTGTGGAAATAGTCACCCGAATTAGCTAGGCATAATGAGCTGAGACACATTTCGTGACCCCTGAGTTTACCGTTCGAAAGCTTTTAGGCTACACACAAACACACAAACATATTCTGCTTCATATATTAAGATATAACATTTTTATGTTAGGAACGGGCATTAAAAGTACAATAGATATTGAATTCGATTCGTGAATATTCAAAGTATCATGCTGATGGCTTCGCTAATGTATAGGTACCCTAACATACAATTAAGTAATTCATAAATGTTTTCACGCGAGTCGGCTACAAAGCCGTGAAAATGTAGTTTCTTGTTACCGAGCTTAGGAACGTCCAAACATGAGGTATTAAGTAGTTCTTGCATGAGTATATTATTGTAAGAAATATATATTCAAATAAGTTAAGAAATAATTTCAAATTTACTATTAGAAAAAATTGCATCGAATTTTTTTATTAAGTTCATAATAATTATGGGTGCCAATAATCGATACCCACTCCTAAAATATATGAGTTCCTTTAATTGACACGAGATGCGATGTCATGATTCCATCTTGCGTGTTTTGTCAGTTTGCATGGTACCCTCAATGAAGAATAATAATACAATAATAATGTTAATAATAATTTAATAATAAAAATAATTTAATAACAAAAGCTATTGTAATAAAGATTGATGCTAATTATTTAGTTTTGTACTTATCATTTTATAAACGTTCTTTTTCGATGCAGTCATTAATTGGGACATTAGATTGCTTCAATGACACGATATTCCACGCATTATGTACGGACCAATGATCCGGTCCGAAATAGGTCACTATTTGGGACGAAGAGAGAATTGAAGGTCAAAAATTGATACACGTGCACCCTATAACATATTTATTATTAATAATTTAATAATTATATTCGAACAATTTCAGCATAAAAAAATGGGCCTTTGTCATAATGAAAAAAACAGCAATATTATAGGCTATTAATGAGTAGCTGCGATAAATACTTTTAATATGTAAATATGTTAGACCGTGCACGTAGATCTTACAGGGTCGCTAATTGGAACATTTAAAAGGTGCATTTAGTTACTACTCTTCCTTACGTGCTTTTACACATTCATTGTTATCCTCTCCCACTTTGTTTTACACTTCGTTGCACTCCTTCGCATTTTGTTCCACACTGTTGTTACTACTTTCATTTCGCCACACACTTGCGTTCCAGCCCGTTTCTCACTATTCCACGACAACAGATATTTAAACCAATTAACTGGACCTATTTCTAGGTCCCACAACCGCCCTATGATGTACAGAGGAATGAAATATATAGAGATGAGATACAGGTAGACGTGAGTCCTCCTCTACCGAAAATAAGCAGGGTACAAACAGAAAACGAACGACTTGAAGAAATTCTTAAACCTGTAGAACAGATTACCGAGGACGAGTGCCAAAGTTACGGCATGTTCGTGGCAAATAAGATGAAACGTTACTCGACTTTCTCTCGAAGCGCTGTCCAACACGCAATCAGCGATATACTTTTTAACGCTGACATGGGCTACTATGAACGTGCCAGGTCCCTTTCTGTCAATACACAGTCGGAAACTAGTCAGTGCATTTTATTTCGACACGGCGAAACGAACTCGCGGACTCAAGAACTGAAGCACGAGGACCTCAGTGACCTGGAAGGCGAATGCGTGTTACCTTAACAAAACTGAGCTTCCAGTTTTCGTGGATATAGTACTTGATCTCGCTTGCACTGAATGTGATGATTGGAAGAATCGCGACTTAGGTACTTCGTCGTTCGGTTTTATTTTTCACGGATGAGGGTAAAATTAATTGATCGATGAGCTTGCAAGGAAATGACACGAATACCTTCAGTGATATTTGTTTATAAATACTAGCATTCGAGTACACAGATCCATTACAATTAACTCATACAATTAGTTTCCACAGCTCTCTATAAATGTTAAGTCTACCTTGATAATATAAGTTAGAACTATTCGTTACGTTAAGGGATCACTTTGTTAAACGAATTTAACGTCTTACTCGTATGTAAATAAAGAATAAACTTTTTTATCATTTCTACGCATAACATCTAATTTATTCTCACCCATACGTTCAAAGAAGAAAGTGGAGTGTAAAACAGCTTTTATGTTAAGTTCAATGCCTGCCTTTCTGGTTGGCAACACTCCGTCGCGTGCAAATCGATTTTAATACGGATTTATGCTCGAATAGTCGCTATCAAGGACAGAGCAGGAGTGTCACAGGAAACTGTCACCATTGTATCTTCGTCAATCCGGACAATGCGGAGTCTACCATTTATTCAATTGCAAGAAATCACAGTTCAATCAGAACTTAATAAGAAGAACGCTTCAGTAGAAGAGATTCAAGTTCCATTACCATAAACGCAACTTCATTTCGTTATACCGAATCCTGCGCAAGGATACGAACACAGTGCAGCCATCAAATATTTGGCAATGGCAGCTTCCACGAAGTGGAGCAGTGCATTAAAAACACAAATATTCCCTCCATACATTTACGCGAATTAATAGTAAGAAGAAAACTTTCAAGGGTCGCTCTCGTCAAAGAGGCACATTAGAAATCGAAAAGCACTTCCAGAGGAATGAGATCGAATCGAATGATCCGAAATACGTCAGAGCACGGAGTCCCCGAAAAATGCACACCAGGTGAAGCTTCGACGGAGCTATCGCCGCCGCTTTTGAAACTTTTATCCTCGGGAAGTGCAATCGAGCGTCGCTTGATTTAATTGGAAGTCACGAGGTATACCCCCATAGTCGATTGGTTTCCGTCCAAAACGACATTCAGCCCCCCAGCCCCCTCCGCCTCCACCTGTCCCCCAGTAACCCTTTGCGCTACCATTTACATGATATTGAATCCAACGGGCGGATAAAGTCGACGTTAGTCGCGACGAGATTGGCCGGTGTACGTTATGTGCGGGCAATTTTTCTCGGCGAAACGTTTTCGTGACGGCCAGTCAATATCGGACCTGCGAGACCCGAGATGGCGGTATTAAAGGAATACAGGTCGCTGAGAAATTTTCAAATGACCGCGAGGAAGCACGGCTTGCAATTAGACATGCTTCGAAAGTGTCACGCTCAGCATGGCATTCTTTTTAGGGAGTCGATAAATCGAGTATAAATAGAGCTATGTAGTTTATTAGCGATCAAGATTTCCTCCTCTATGTTGTCGTTTCCAAGGTTGATACCATCCTAATTGCAATGACGCACTTGAAACGTGACAAGGGGTTTCTAATATAGAAAAATGGTATCAGAGTGCATTCACAGATTTTCTACTTTTTACTGTCTTTGTCAAACCTGCGTTGCTTCGATTATTGAAATGGTCTTAAAGTCTAGTTTAAATTTTGATTTTTCTGCTGCACCTGCGCAATACTCGTGACAACTATCTCCAACAAGAATAAAGAAAATTGGCTTTCCACCGCTACTCGGTAACGTTAAACATGAAATTGCTATCGCGTCGTATAAAATGTAATTACTACTGGCGCAATGTAGTTTACGGTCATAGCTTACCAACGCCCCGGGTGTAACTCCCTTGTGTATTACCAGTATCAATTGCGATATGCGAAATGGGGGTAGGATGGACGACAATCGAACGTGTTTCGATTCCCCTTCGAGTCACCGTCGATGTACGCGCAGCATGTCGTTGTTCTCTCGCGAAATTGGAACGTTTCATCGCGGCGAGGCCATTGCAATTTTCATCGATACGATCTGACCATCGAGCGTGAAGCCGGGCCCGTTTCCTGTCCGGAATCGTCGAACCGATTTCGAACGGTCGCCAGGGCACGTGCTACCACCGTTTTCTCTCTCTCTCTCTCTCTCTCTCTCTCTTCCTTTCCCTGGCCCCTTTCCTGCGTCCCTTTCACTCCACTGGCTCGTCTGTGTGTACGCTTGCGCGTGGTGTGCTTCAATCTTCTACCTTCTTTGTCTGTGCCATTGGCTCGTCCGGCCCTTCTTTCCCTTTCGACCTCTTTCCCTGAATCCACTGTTTATTACTGCCGTTTCCATCTCCGAAGTCTGTATCCCATCCAGCGAGCTACTCCTTCCGTAAACTTCCCCATTCTTCCATGATCAGCGACCTGGCCCCTCGTTTAGAAGCATTGTTTCTCCAGATAAGGCTGGAATAGAGGAGGCTGGTTTTGTATCGTTGCCTGTTTCCTCTGGTTAGTAGTTGTCAAGAGATTTGAGGGTGGTAGTTGCAGGTTTTGAAATTCTTTGGCACGGGGGAGAAAGTTTTGCATCTTTGGATAGTATTGAATAATTGCCAAGGTTTCTCATGGTATCAGGTTTTTCTCTTCTTCGTCGAATTTCGTAACTAGAACGTAGGGGGAGTTAGTTACCCTAGTACTGGACGCTTAAGGGGTTGCATACGTTCTCAACTTTCGAAAAATCAGTTTTTATTTTTTTTTCACTGAAATTAAATGTTAAAAGAATTAAACCGATGTCTCAAAATTTAACGAAGATATTCGCGATAATGGCGGAGCGTGCACGGACGAAAAAAATCGGCCCCGCCGAACAGTAGGTAGTCAAGTGCAGCATTCAGGTAGAAATTCACAAATACATGTTATCCTTGCTGCAAATTGTATTAGTAAAAGTACGAGCGCTGCGAGAGATACACTGCCCAACACTATTTTCTTCCGTATATGTATATGGTTATGTATACATTAATTGAAAAATAAATGCCTATGTGCAAATATTATAATTGTAAGAAAGAGGACGCTAATAGACTAAAACACGCGAGGATCGCAGCGGCACAAACTAAAAAAGAGGATCGTACTGTACGCAGATTGAGTAGAAATTCCAAAAATGTACAACTGAGCAAAAGAGGGTTCATAGTATGTTGCTGGAATGGCAGATTAAGCGTAAGTTTCAAAAATGTTTTTCAATAGTTTTTGTAGTTCTTAACTTGAAACGCGTTTTTCTCGAAACTATATTTTTTTCTAAAGTATCAACATGAAAACTTCGATAAATTACAACATTTTTCATGAACTTTGCGTTAATCTATGCAGAATGGCTTTCTCTAAGGGCCATCCGGCCAGTTTTTTGAATTTTTACTTTATAATATTTTTTTATCATTTAAAGATCGAATTTGTAGAGGAAAAGTCGGCTTCTTTCTTCAAACTGGCATAATTTTCTTATTTTTTGAAAATTTAAAAATTTGGCCCGGTGGCCCATTGCTACAACACTATCTTACAAGACCGGCTTTGAATTTTTATTATTGTGCATTTTTTCTGGGAAATATCATGCCGATAAGGGGGCCCCCTGTTCGATGCAAAGGTTGCTGCCGCTGTAGAAAACGAAGGGCAACATTTGACAAATGTGTGTGAAACAAATTTGTTTATACGACTCAAGGTCCCAAGAACAAGATACAATTATAACATTTTCAATTTATTTCACACCGCTCGAGAAAAAAAATCCCAAAAGTAATCAATTATTTCGCGCCGAGAACGTATGTAACACCTTAAAGCTCTTCTCAAGTAAGAAGAAAGAAATAATATTAAAATTAATCATCGAACATGTCGAAATCTAATAACTGTTGTTTTTTCTATTCTGTCTACGGTTTACGCGGAATAACGGCTCGGTAGCGTTTCAAATATCAAAAATGTAGCTAATGTCCAGCATTAAGTGCCGCCCGGCGTTAAGAGAAGCCCCCTTTCACGTAACTCCTGCTTCTGTTTTGCGTTTGTAGCGGTACACGGTTTAGGACTTGTCGCGATTTAACTTAAATATTTTGACTTCGCAAGCAAGGTTTTATGCGTGCTTGAACTAGCAGTCATAAACAGTGGGCCGCTAGCAACCGTTAAGGTCGCGCCAGCGGTCAGGTCACCGGAACTGAACGGCTTCCTAAAAACCAAGAGCCGCGTATTTGCACCTCCCTTCCCGAAAACGACGTCGAAGTAGAAATTCCTCCGGACCAATAGTATTCAAGTTTTACAGGGGAGCTGTACCCAGATGCGTTTGTGTATGTACAAGAACGCGAGAAGTTAGTACGAACTGTCAGTACATCTCGGACCTACCGCAGCACACACTGGACGCGCTCGCAAATAAACTAAGGATAAACCAATTCTCCTTGGTTCACTTATTGGTAACGATCCCATTACGCATTTGTTTTGTCACTTGATTTATTAACTTTGCCCCGAGAATTACCGTTAATTAATTGCGCCTACACGAGGATATTTACGTTCTTCCCCATTTTCCTTTTACAAATTAGAAGCTACCCTCTTCCGAGCATTTCAACTTTCCCCCATTAGTCACATATTATAAAATCAATAACCAAGCGTCTCATCGGTTCCAAAACGAGGTCTCTCGATACTGATTCCGCGAAGTGTCGACAGGATTATTCTGACACTGTCCTAGAAAAGTAAAGCACTCTACCGGAAGTATCCTGACGTCCGTTCCCAAAGTGTTAATTGCGGATGAATATTGATTGTTCAGACCAATTAGCGAAACAATCGAGCTGCCTCGTGCAACGTGCTTAAAGCTCGCTTGCGCGCCTCTTGATACCCAGCTGGCTATCTCTTCCACTTCGTTATTGTCAGAACAATGACCAGATTAACGGAACGAGCTGGATATAATCTTAAACAAGCATCGCTCTATCCCCCGTCACGCTAGCCGGCGGGAACAGCGTCGACGACGAATCTAATCTTAATTCCATTAAGTCAGCGAGCGTAGGTGGTTGCAATCTTTACGCGACACGCGAGTAATAATCCCGATAACGATCGCACGTGAGAGCAAGCTTAACGAGACTGCCTGGTTCGTAAGGGGGAAAAATACTCCAAGTCTCTGACCCGTCGCCACTTTCTAAACCTTGGACTCGTTCCAGGACTTATTCGCGAAGATGGCGATTGCTAGTATATCTCGGAAGCGAAGATCTCGGCTGGTCAAGCACCGCGAGAGAAAGCTCTGATGGGAGCTTTCGATGCGGCATATCCTGTCTGGCCATCTCGTTCACGTACAATCCTTCACACTGACAAATCGTCCGCGACTCTTGCTTGCACGGTCGTCCTCGTGAAATGCAGCATGCGCGAAGGAAACACGTTTATAATCTATGCAGACGTATTCTATCCACTTTATTCCACACCGTAATGCAGAAATGTGGAATTTCTTGGAGTAGCGATAAAGTTGTCACAGAAATCTTGCAGCAGAAGTTGCGAGGAGTTTGAACCCAATATTCCGCATGATTTCCTTCGCTATTTTCTATTCTTCCAAGTTTATCGCCAAGTGCGTAAAAGTACCTTTTTCGTAGTCGTTCAAAATTACCCTTTAGCATTTTTTATTTTGTTCGAACCGCGATTTTCATTCTTGTGCCTCTTAAGGATGCATTCTGTTGTACTTTTACTTCTATTCGTGATTCTTATAATTTCACATTCAATTTTTTCTTGAATATGAAGGAAGGGTATTAGTTTTCGTGCTTCCACTGTAGTTTGCAGCTTTCAACTTTTTCTCTACTAAAAACAGAATAATGGCAAGTTTACTTTCTTGCCATATCGTATTCCCTACGTCGATCCTACAGTAATATGTTGCTTAAATTTTATGTCGCTTCTTCCGTTCAAACAATTAACGACACACAAAAGATATTCTTCCATTGGCTACAGAGGTATCACGCTTATGCTCGACGATTTTAAGTCTCAGCCATTGTGCACGAGTGAATTTCTGCACGCGCAGGCCACGGGCTTTCTCCAGTCTGGAACAGTGGACAGTTATTCTTTTTAATTATTCGCTGGCCACTTGCGGACGTGAAAGGATTCTCGAGGATCCGAGATGCAATTAGGAAGACTCTCGTCAGTGAGCGGTAATTAAAATTGTTTGCTCCTTACCCAGTTGAATCTAAAGCTGAAACCGAGCTGGAATTCTAGCCTTGGCTTTGTATTCCTCGCCTCCCCCTTTTTTAATTTTATTTTTTTTGTTTACCCATTTTCCGCCAAGAGGCAAGAAGGGGGCAATCTCGTTAGGCAGGATAAATAATGATCTGTCTCAAAACGATAACGAAGAAATCCAAGTTCTATTTGGATGTAATGCGTGATTCAATTTGGCGGACGGTAATTGCGCTCGATTTATCCACCCGGTTGGTTATGCGTGGACAGTTCAATTGTGCTGCAACTTCGCGAGCGGTGCAACGATCACTGCGTGCCCCGACGCGCGTTCGTGTAAATGGAATTATGTGCCGTTTTCAGTCGGTGTTAAAGAGTCCTTCGGTGTTTTAATTCTCTGCAATTGTCTCCACATCGAGTGCAAATATTCCTTTCGAACCAATTGAGCACAATTTTCCTGGAGGGTAATTTTTACTTTATGAAATATTTTTAGCCGGTAAGATTGTAAAAGAGGAAATGGATTTCGGGTGAAATAAAACAAAACTCATTTTAAACAACTCAAGTTGACTATTCCTTCGCAATTGAACATTTTCATATAATTCCAAACTCACCAAATGCAAAGTGGTGTGAGATTTAGGTGACTTTTAAATAAAAAAAAAAATCAATGAAAGATACTTTTGGCCTCATTTCTCTGTTGGCAGTTCGTTTTGGTGCTGATTTGAGCGTAATTGTTACGTGGATGATTGCTGGTTCAGTAACACGCTCGATTTTAAAAACAATAACTTTATTTGAATTGACCGTTACTTTGGTCGACAAGAGTCCAAGTACATTACGAATATATGTATAGCCGTTTCTAAGGCTGACAGGAGCCGAGAACCTTTTCCTTCGTTTGATTGAGTTCTAACTCTTCCTCCTCCGCGCACCCTCTAACGAGACCTCGGTTTGCCCCACCACCAACGTCTGCTACGGAGGTCCGTTCAGGGTCGAAATATTTGTTACCAATCAGTGTCCTTAAGGTGACACGTTGGGCGTTTCCCTGAACTCCATCCACACTCCGCCCACCTTTCCGCATAAACAAAATGCAGTGGGGAGACACTGTACCGAGACCCCGAGACAGGCCCCAAGGTCCCGCGGACAGAACGACCCTCACGTGCGCGCCCTGTCCAGGGGGTTTATGACACGTCAATCGCTATTGAGCGCCAGGAAAAAATCCAAGAGTACCCGTCATAACAGGGATTTGGAGTTTCCCCTGTTTATGATGCCAGATGCTTAACAGCCACAATAATCGCGCTAATGAAATTCTTAAACTCAAAAATAGCGAAGAGAGCACGTCCGCATCATAAACCCCGTGGCCTTTCGAATCCTTAACAGTGCACTAATAAAGAAGCTCAAATTTTATTATTCTCCCATACGTACACGTATTACATTAAAATCCTTTAATAAATCTGAATGTCGGTTAGCCAGCGTGTCCGCCACGTCATTCAGGTAGCTACAATCTAAACCGTAATTAATATTACTGCTTTTCACTGCCGGCGCTATTCATCGAGGGAGATGCATGTTCCATAAACTTCCTGCGGCTGTGTGCGTTTACTTAATAAATGAGATTAATGAACGGGCCACGTGAAAAGAAACGTAGCTGCAGAAATTCACCAGAACACGGTATGCAATTAAATCCTCGTGTTCTCTGCTCATACCCTAGTAATACATATCGTTGGCATTTTGATAGCCAACTAATTCCAAACTTAGGAATACTGTGGGCCAACCAGAAATGCTACTAGGGTAGGTGCGGTTTCGCGATTGTAATATTTATAGAAATAGTCCATTGAAATTTGGATCTGTCTACGGAATAATTCCCAGCAACCTAAATGTTAGCATGGGCATTTATTTCGTTGTTTCGCCATTGATCGGACATCCGCTAAAAATGTTACAGTGGGTTGAATGTAAAAAGAAGCTGTTTTTCACGAATATCTCGGTAGCTATCAGTGTTACGACGAAAATAGTTATTATGAAATTGGTAGCTTAGGAAATTCCGTACAAAAAAGGTGTGGGCAGCAAATAAAATTGCATTGTATTCAGGAGGATGTCCCCTACATATTCACAAAGTTTCATCATTTTTTGAATTTCGCGGTTTGGGATCTTCGCTTCTCAGAAGTATGAGAGTTGGAACTTGGTAACTCGTCATACATGAAAACGGTTACTCCTACGAATGAAGCTTATACAACTTTTTTGTAGAGAATTTCCTCAGCTATAAATTTTATAATAACTATTTTTGTCGTAAAACTGTTAAATGACGAGATATTCGCGAAAAAAATTTTACCTTCAACCCACTGTAAAATTTTTAGCAGACGTCGGATCGATGGGGAGTTTTGACATATTGTTTAGAACGACGAAATAAAGGCCCATGCCAAAATTTAGCTTGCTGGAAATGATTCCGCTGATTGGCCATATTTCCGTCTAATTTCAATGGACTAAAAACGTTTCCCTTGCCGAGTCGAATAGCTGCCGACCAGATTGTACGTCGCGAAGAATAGCGACTGCCACGCGAAGCACTCGGGAATCAGGATTCGTGGTTCGTTTCCGCGCAAGTTAGCTCGATTTATGTAGCCAGGCATACCTGGACAATTAAGCTCCATTCGCGAATTTCAAAGCATCCCGTTCATTTCCTCCGCGAACGACTCAGTTCCACCTCGAATAGAGGTATGCGCTCGAGATATGGTAATTTCGTTGCCCCAGTTACCTATTCGATAATATCGGCCCCGCCGCGATCCTTTTTGAATTTCTATGCAATTTCAGCGGTTAGACATGCATAAAATTAATTCCTCGAGAGGATATCGATTTGGCGACTCGTTTCCAGGGAGAAGTAAAAACGTAGCATTAGCAACGACTTTATGAAATTTTCTCTGCCATCTACATTTCACTAAACCATGCCCAGTTTATTTAATCATCCACTGATATTTTGCTTTGATATATCGTGTAACGTCTTGATCCAGAAATGTAGTAGGTAGGTATCTCGTCTCTTTGATCTTCTCCATTTTACGGTACTCTTTTTAAACGAGGACGTCGCGGTATTAAATGAATTTCATATCAAGGAAGATGTCCTCTGCTATAACCGAGAAAAATGTAACGAATAACCGTAGGATTCGAAAATTTGGAGTGGCAGAAACTTAGTAATTGAAGTGGAATTTTTGAAGTTTCTGCTTTCATAGTCTTTGTGTTATCGATTCTAAATGGAGGAGAAAGTATCGTATGATTACTCCATCGCGCTTCCTTCAAAAGCCACAAGTCAAGCACATATCAATAGAAAAAAAAACAAGAATTACACAGTAGCATAATTTCAAAACCAATTTCATTACGAAACACGAACCTTTTCATTTCGTCTCAAGTTATACAAAGTTATTATTCAATTTAAACTTCGGCGCAGGTACTTGAGAATTGAGATGTTCATTTGCAGCGTAAAGGGTTACAGGTTCGTTTCACTATGAAAGGCTGTGGAGTAACGAACTCGAAGGAACTTTTAAATTAGAAAAGCACGACGAATGGGCGAAATGAAATCATGTTCCCGAACGATCCAGCATCCAAAAGTTGATCCAGCGTAGCTTCAACTTCGTGCGTGCTGCCACGGGCGAGCGATGAAGGAAGGGAGAAAGTGAATTCATTAATTTCGTTGCGTACAAGCGAATAACCGAGTTCCGGCAACAAGTACGTAATAGACGTTACACAGACCATTTTGACGCCGGTGCAGTCGAAGGTCGGCCTCGTTTCCTTTTTAAAGAGACCAGTTCGCTGGACGGATGGGCTGGCTGACTGGTCATTTTGCAGTCGGTCGCATAAGAGCGTGTGCATAATACGAAAGACGACACGTAGAGTGGCGGGGATACTCATAATCTACAAATGTATAGTGTTTAATAATGTGCTTTGTACGGAGGTTTTTAGCAGCTCTCGTGTCGTTAAGAAATTCGAGCTTTTTAGATATATATACGTAAGTGTGAATTTCTCTGAGTGGTGGGAAATTTTCGTCGTTTACTCGCATTAGAGAGGGCCTGAAAAGGTTTATAAAAAAATGTGTAGGATAGTATGAAACCAAAGATCTTCTCCTCGCAATTGGGGGTGAAAATGGGTCCCTAGAATTAAACTAATTTTCTGCCATAGAATGAGAAATATTTCTTCAACTAAGGTAAATGTCCCCATTAGCGACCGTTTAAGAGTGTTATTGGTTCGAAATAGTAATTTTTTCACTAATATACGACAATGTTTGAGTAAAGTATGGATCATTGTATTTTTTTAAGTCTCTAGTTTCTTAATCAAATTAGTTTCAGAGTGATATTTGACTATTTACACAAAAATTATGGTGAAAATTATATTGGACCCGATGTCCCCTTTATTGACCAACTTGTACCATCGTCGCTTCTCTGCTACAATAATGAAAGAAAATGAATATTTTCTTTTTATTTTATAATTCTGTATATATTTCTAGTTAATTTGAGTAAGTTGCTGCATGGATCCATGTATTATTATTGTAAAATTTGCGAGTTTAATGATATCTGTAGTATAACCTCACGTTATTAGAATCTGTCAACTTTCATGTCAATGACCAAGTCCTAATTTACATGTGAATTTACTTAAAGATGAATGTACGGCTACATAAATAACGTATGAAACTATAAATGAATTCTGGTTGATATTTTGCTTTCTGTGTTGCAATAAACAATATAAATGAATAATTTGGTCACTAATGGGGACGTGGTCCGTAATGGGGACATCTACCTTATTCATTTTCTGATACCTGTACCTTTTACCCACAAAAGAACGAGAGCCATCAATTTACCCATGAAAACAAGTGGGATACAGTTTCATTTGCAGAATATGGTCACAGAGGGAACTCACTAAAGAATGCAACATTTTGCAGTTCTGCGCAATTTCTCAAAGCACCCCGTATATTCGTGAGCAGCTGGCTCGTCCTCCCTTTCAGGCACACACGCACGGATCCGTTGGCGCGAAGGGGTGAGCTGCCCCCTTATCCGGTGGCCAGGGGGATTAAAATGGAGCAGCGCGGTTGATACGCATGCATTATGCAGTTAAACGGAACGTAAATACAACCCCCCTGGCTTTCGACCACCCGACGAGATTCGTTCGCGCGCTCGTAACTATAAATATGGCTGGCTGCCGCGCAGAATTTCCGACGGCAAAAACGAGGAAGGGATACCAAGGACCGTGCTCGGAAAGTAGCATCATCAAACCTGTACACGCCATATTTGTACCTGGTTGTGTCTCCTCTGGGCCCGTCCAGGTTCTTCTAGATCGTGCTGCTTCGACCAGCTCTCAAACCTCCGTGTTCTGTGATTTTTTTTATTGGTTTATGGGTAATCATTGTGTTGTTAAAAGTGATCCATCTTGTAGCTTGGAAGGAGTCATTTCGACGTGTTCATTTTCTCATCCGATGCTACTTTGAGGAATAAGAGTACGACAGTGGAAAAGAGAGGTGCCCTTTCCATTTGTGTTTTGCAGAGGTGTAGTGAGTAATCTGAAACTTATGGCTTTGGGAAGTGATATTCTTGAAGGTACGAGCCACTAAATTTAACCTTCGCCATTCATCACTGAACCTTAAAGTACTATACCGAAAAGGGATACTAAATAGGTTTTGAAATTTAGGAAAATATGAGATTCTACTTGCCAATAAGATACTCGAGGCTTCTACTGCCTCATCTCTAAATCTGTGAAGATTTGGCGCCCCTAGGCTAAGAAGTATCTATCGCCCTTTTCGCGAAATGTCCCTAATATTTTAATTGAAACGAATTGAGATAATTTCAAAATTAATTCAATATGGGAACTCACATATGAGTTATTGCTAATTCGCTATAGGTATGAAAAAAAGTAAATTGTTTTTAAACTGCTTTCAAGACTCTGTGTTCAAGCCTTTCCCAATTTTGTTTCGCTCAACATTTGTCGCTCGAAATTTACCGCTCCCCAAAATTTACCGCCCTAGGCTGCAACTTACTTAGCTTGTACACAAACCCGTCCCTGAGTACGAGGCGCGATGACATGGAGAAATTGCATTCCCATACGTTTCATTAGACTGATACCAAAGAATTACACTTGCCATGCATCGTAAGTACAGTAAATTTCATGCAAATTGCCGTTGAATTTCCAAGTATCGCGGATTAATCGCTGCTCATGTTTCTTCATCGAACGTCTGTCTACGAGTCACCGTCGATCGCCGCGCTCGCGAATGATTGATCGATTTGCGGAGAGGGCCACTCGCCTCACTTTCCACGAGCGTCAGACATTTTCCTTCCATTCGATCACGTCGCGGGGGACACGATAAACCAATTTGCGGGCGAATCGTCGCAATTGCCAGGGCTGAAGCGTCTCCCTTACGTCCGCCAATGTTTCTTGTGTAATCCCCTTGCGCGGTAAAGGGGATTTCGTTCTACTTGTGCGTTTTGTATTCCGCGATCCTCGACGCGGAGGGTTGCGCGCGGCTTCAACCCTCTCGCGCCCGAGCGTGCACGTTGATCAGTGCCAACGTATGATTTCGCGAGGGTGAATATTTTGGGGTCCCCGGCCACTGTTTGTGCAAAAGCTTCCCGGGGGGATCGGTTCGATGAACCCGCGTTTTCGGCGTATCGATTTGAAATTTCACGGTCTCAAAGGGTTGCAACTGAACGAAACATGATAGGGCTTGGATTTGTCCACTAAATTTTACGGGGAACCGTTCTCGATTATTCAATCGAACCTTTCATACTATCAACACGACTCTTTTAATTAGCAAAAGTGTCTCCAGTCAACGAACCATAAATTAAATACTTGAAAAAAGTTAATTAAGGTGTTACGCCTAGTCAGCTGCCGAAAAAGAACGCGATTTTCGGGATTTTCTTTTGTGGAATATCTAGTGTAAATTTTTGTTACAACCATTCGCTTATTTTAAAAGCACATATATATAGCAAGTCTTCGTAATTTTGTTAGAGAAAAACATTAAAAAATGAACGAGTGACAGCCATTCTCGCGGAAGCTGGTTTGATAAAGGCACTGTGTGGTGAGCACGATTTTTTTGATCCAGGTTATCTAAAGTTAAAAATTCAATAAGATTCTGTTAATTTATGGCTGAATTCAGTAGATGAAGGGTTTTACAAAAAGTTGTTTTTTGACAAAATGGTGGCCGTTTAACGCAAAGCCACGATTTTTCGATGTCTGAACTGTTCGTTTTTCGTTAGTTAAAAATAGAGTTTGGGTGAAAATAAAAAATCCTTCGTCCATATACTAGTCTTTGATATATAAAAGAAGTCTGCAAAAATTTAGGCCAATCGATACAGCGGTTTTCGAAATACCTTACTCACCGATAACCAAACAGCTTCCGCGCGACTGGCTGTTATTTCTTCATTTTTTAATGTTTGTCTATAACAAAAATACTGATAGTTGCTGCATATATGTACTTTAAAAATCAGCGAACAGCTGTAAAAATATATACAGAAGATATTCCACAAAAAATTCCCGAAAATCGCGTTCAGTTTCGCCAGCTGACTAAACAAAACCCCTTAACAAAAGAAAATTTTTTAAAAAGCCTCTTTAATGATCCATCTTTAGCATCATATATATAATGCATATTTTTGGCGAACCAAACATGTTTTTTTAAAATTAATAATTAATATCACTGAACGTTGTGCCGAAGAACAAGTCTCAGTATCAATTTACTTCTTTGTAATTAATTAAAAAATAACGAATTCACGAGTGTTGATCGATATCTGGCGAGGGTGAGGGCTCTGTATGGTGCAATTGTAATCGACTAATCATCACTTGGAGATAACGCGTTATCCTCCCGCTCGCCTCGGAATTCCGCGGGGGTTCATTTGCAAACTATTTGCAACAAAGGAACGCTTGTGTCCCAGGAACGACCGTGGTTACATAAATATGGAAGGAGGCGAGCGCAATTACGCAATTACTTACCGCTCCCAGCGTGCATTGTAGCCAGGAATTTTTCCCTACGAACATCAATGTCATTTCGCTGCGTTTCCCTTGGAGAAATGTCACCATTTGCACCGCGGCTCTCCTGTTACGCCAGATCCCTTTCTCACTGTTCCTCGCGATTATCTTAACTGCTTCAAATGCATTACATCCCGTAAGACGATTGCTTAAACGCGTTTCTCCGGCGATTCCTCGCCTCTCGTTCTTGACACCAATTACTTGACACGTTTCGCAGTTGTTACACGGACACGGCTCATTTTTCACTCTTCACGCGCCTCTGCGATTGCTCGAGTGTGACATGCCCGCTGGATTATCGTGGCGCGATATCAATTCGCGACGTGGATCATGTCTTCGCGCTCCTTGGAGCGTCTCTTTCTAAAAGGACACTTAATTTAATGAAACATGGTGGAGTATTTAAAAGTTTAAAAATGCTGTTTCCTATAAATATTGAGAATTAAGCGCACCCAAGTTTCCCCATTCATTACACTGAATCGCTGATTAAAATTGCGATAACGCGCTAGATGTATTCTTCTGTATCGCGCAGAAAGTTCCGAACTTTTTCCGCCGCATATTTTAAACTAAACGACTTCAAAGGAACATCTGGGCGCGCCGAAAGTTATAGAGGAAATTTTTTTTCGCGAGCCCCACTAACCTAAATAAAGTTCTTTCGGCGCTCCTTGTGGCGTGCTCGTTGGTTTAATGAGTCGACGCTGGAAGGGTTTAACATCGAACCGTCTAATGTATTCGCGAGGGGAAAGTTCATTTCCCCTCCACCTGACGAAAATACGTTTGACGCGTCTAAGATTTCCTCGGCTCGTCGCCTCACCGCTATTTCAAGAAAGTAGGCGAACGCGCGGAATTCGTAGCATGCGTCTCGCCGCGGATTCCGCAAATTGGCGATATTTCTTCCCTTAATGCCCTCTTTAACAATCTTGTACCCGTAGCCCTCGTAAACACTCAAATTACGGCGAGGAATACGAGAACATTTACACCAGCGTGTAGCTTTTCGTCTTCCAAGTGTTTCATTCGTGAAACCAGCATGTGGGAAAGGAGGGTGGGTTAGAAGCTTTGATTAACATCAAGAAATAAGGAAACGACATGGTTTGTTATCAGAGATTATTACAATATACAAGAATACAGCTTGAGAATATTTTATTTAATTCTGATTCCATAGGTTTCAACAAGCGCGAGTGTTGCAAAATAAGATTGGCAGGGTTTAATCTTATATCTCAATTACTCAGGAGACGAGATTATTGCTCGACACTAATCCCTGCTTTCAATTATCGTTTCTTGTTCACTGACAAAGGTGGAGGGTTGAAATCGTGATTGAGCTTCGTGACAACCCCCAATCTAACCACTCTCGAGTTGTCAGACATTCGACTGGAATCCTGAAGCGGATCATGCTAATTAGAATCCACTAGGTAGTCCTAGATCGATCCTTACGTACCTTACATGAAACTCTTGAAGCTTCCATAGTACATTCTACAGAATCTTCCTTACATTTAGGCTCCGCCGGTCTCCCTGACACTTTTCAAATTTAAAAGACCCAAGAAAGGTTCAACACAACCCCACCCTCATTATTATCCTAGAATTGTTTCGATACAATGCCCGTTAAGGTCGTCCAGTTCGAAGACGACTCCATTGTGCGCGGCGGTGTAATACGCCGCGGGCTGGCAAGAAGGATCGAGAGAAAAGGAAGTTCGGGGAGTAGACTTAAGCTGGAGCGAATTAACGTGCAAACGAGGGTACGTGCCCTGTTCCCCGCGCATTGGAAACGCGGCGATCGGCCTCGTTAACATTGCAAATTCCTTACGGGCCCTGGCACTTTTTACGAAGCTAATTTCACTCTGCAATGCAAATTTCGGCCCAGACCCACCCTCCAGATATACACACAACCCCCTGCCTCTTCATTGGCCCTGGGCTCGCGGTTCGTTCGCAAGGAAAACGTCGGCGCGAATCCGTCGGCGACGCCGGATAACTCGCCAGCCGTCTGGGAACACATTCGCGCAGGCTTTTTGCTCGTCACTCCGACAATTTCACAGTATCGCGCTTTCTGGCCTGGCTCCAACACGCCTGGGACCCGTGGAAAAATCGAGCAAACAGGATTTTCGTCGGCGCTGGTGGCCGGTGCTTAAGAAACGGACGATTAAAGGCGCCTCGAATCCACGGCCAATTGAAGGACGCAGGGAAAAAGCTGTTAGAATCCAAAAAATGTGAAGACGAGTGGGTAATTTAAACTTGGCGAGTCGTGAAGGGGGACAACTAACCGAGTGACAAGTTGTTGAAGATTTATGAACCCGAGTACACAGACCAGTGATTGTGTAATTAAATAATTATTTCTGCGAGTAAATTAATACCTGTTGTTTTTGTAGTTTAAGGCGAAAATAAGAAAGATTTAAACAACGTTTAAAAATTATTTGTACTGGGAAAGGCACGAAAGTATTTGATTTATTTGCCTTCTTCTGCAAATTTTCAAATTTTGAGATTTGGGTTTTCCCCTGCATCCTGGATTCTTAATTGAAATGTCCTTTACATTAGTTGCTTTTTAGTTGTGTTTAATTTCTGGTAGTTTGGTATGCACATAGTGGGCTTCTGCTAAACATTGTTGCTTTTTTTTTAGAGGAATTGAATTGGGGAGAATTAGTACTTATAGACTTATAGGTGTGTTTGTAAAGATATATTGCTTGGAAAGATAGAAGATTGTGTCTTAGATCCGTTCTGAACAGAATCTTCAGTTTATCAATGCCATAGTGATAACTAAATTATTGTTATGCCGAGGGAGAAAATCGTTTGAGTATATTTTGGAGGAATGCCTTCCATTTTGAAAGTTTTATCATTGGAAAGATCTCGTTGTAGTCGAAATAAACGATAGGAGAAATAGTGAGAATGTCGTAATTCTGATGAGAGTACTGAATTAAATGATTTTGAGGCAAAAATTCTTTTTATTTTTACTTTCACTTTTATTCTATTTTCGTTCTCATTGTAGGTACAGTTTTCGTTCTCATTGTAGCTACATTCTCATTTTATAGTAGGTATATTTTTTATATATTATGTATTTATATAGTGTTACTTTTCTTTTCTTATTCAATCTATGCATACACAAAGTGTTATTTACATTTCTTGTGCATTTGTTTTAAATAATAGTAATAATAAAAAAACCTTAAAGTTTCTAGAAATACTGTTACGTGTGTGTACTTAAACTTCGAAGCAAATATACTCCAATTCAAAATTTCGATTTACTGTTCCTATTACTGTCATAGTACCATTTTTTTCTGCGTGTGTGCGCAACATTCATCAATGTACATACATTTGATGAAAAACGATACTACTCGTGCGATGACTTAATAGTATCTTTAATGACACTGTTATTAAATAATTGAAGCAGGTCTGAATAACTTTCTGCAAGGAGCAATTCCCCGCGTTTGCATTTCTTGAGAGACGGTGCCACAATGAAAGTGGATACAATTTCAATTTTAAATGGGATAACAGAATATCCCTGGCCCTCTTCCAACGCAATAAGCAGCTACTGCATCGAGCACAACTCCGAGAGTATTTAGAGCACACTTCGAACAATTTCGCGCTTCCTCGCTAAATAAAACAGACTATGCAGTTAGGGTGTATTGTATTATGTAAATCGTTCTGCAAGTGTGATTACTGAACTCGGGGCGTATTGTTACGCTACCAAAGACCGATTATCATGGAAAACAGTTCTCTTCAAACCACCCTTAATTTATCATACGTTTTATCGCGCGGTTCTGTGTATAATTAACACACATATGTATCGTGATTAACTCTACTTTTCCACGTCATTCTAGCAAAAATATAAAATCTCCAAATGTGTCTGAATATAACGTGGAAACTATCTCTTTCTTCGAACATTTAATTACTCCTTTTTCGTCCTTAGTTACTCCAATTAAATACCACATCAACATAAAAAGGACACTTAATTCTTTTCTCCATACAACGAGCTCTTCATACCCTTTTCCCTGTAAAACATCAAGTCTCAATTCTCGTCAAATAAGCAGGGTCTCCTACCGAAACTGAAAATACCGATATGATACCGGTATTGTTTTGATCCATCTTCAAAACCTTTATAGACACCGAAATACGCAAGTACCGGTATGACGTCCTACCGATATATGCAAACACCGGTATATCTGCCTATATTTACTGGTAATTTTTCCGCTTTTCGCATTTCATTACAGTTTTCAAAATATTATTAGACAAGGACCTATACGGTAAACGTATACTAATATATTGGTATTTTTATGAGAAAGATATTACGTTATGTCGGTGTTTTCACAGCTCGAATTAATAAGGGTTATGAAGATATTACCGGTATTTATTTATTAACCAGAAAAGTACCGGTATTTATTTCGGTATTTTAACGATTTCGGTATTCACCTATTTCGGTTCTATAACGGTTTCGGTACTCATCTGTTTTGGTACGATATCGGTATCGGTATAGCTTTCTTGACGTAATACCGGTATCAAAATCATACCGTTTTGGAGTCCTTGCAAATAAGTCAAGTTAACGATCTCCAATTCAAACTGCATTTACCATAAAAGTATATGTATTATAAATTATAAGCGAAAAAAATATATCAGAAGCTCAAACTTCGAATAGTAAGATAGTCATTTATATTTACCAGTACATGTGCCTACACTTCCAACAGAAAGCGTGGAAAAATGAGTATTCCATGTGCAATCGCTCCACACGTGCAATTACTAGTCATATTCAACCTGCTCGTTTCATACAACAGTAATCAACCGCAATCTAGATTACATTTGTGATTTGAAAAAAATCGAATCAAACTAAACGTAGCATTACTACCGTTCACGGGAGACCAACGTCCTATCGCAGATCGGTCAGAATGCCTCGTGGACGGCCGTAATTAGCGGCTGCGTACTCTAATTAAATGCCCAACGCGGGGCAGACGCACCTTGGTTCCTTCGCGGACTGTTAACTTTTCCCCTTTCCAGATGTCAGAGTCACGGTCTCGGTTCTCACGGGCCCGCGATTCAGAAACACGCGATCCAACGTCTCCTCGGACTGGGATAATAATAAGTAAAAAAAAAAGTGGCGGGGTTCCTTGGTGTATTCCATTATCGCGTGTCCGGTACGGCGCAGGGAAACGAGACTGCGTACAGACAGGAAGACAATGAAGCGAAAACCAGGTCCCCCACTTGTTGATGCGTACACTTCAATTAGTAACCCAGATAATAAATATTGCGGCTGAACGACGAGGAAGCGCGCGACGCACGAACGAAAGATTCGTGCACTATGTATGCATATTCGTATACTTTCCGCGTGGGATGCATAATTTCCTCCATTTGGATATGAGATTATAGGGCAAGGGAATTGAAAGCAAATGCTCGATCGCTCGCGTGTGTTTATTGTCAGCGCACAATAACCACACGTGTTTGTTTGAAATCAATAAACATCAGCTCCTGTTTAAGCAAATATAATTCCACGCTAGGAAAACACAGAAAACGTAAGTATGTATACGTTTCAGAATTTATTCGTTTGTTTTATCATTCGTACTGTTTATGTCATAGAAAATTTCGATTAACGCTGGTTTATATTTAATTACTGTCGACAATTTCCATAACATTAACGTTATTTTCTACTATTGTACAATTGTGTAGAAAGTGGAGCACGAAATGTTAATATACTTCAAGTTTTTAATAATACTTTTCTCTATCAATTTTTTAAACCAAACTTGCCAAATCCCGATGGTTTGTAGCCCACGTAAAACTGAGTTCACAGTCACACGTCACTTAATATGCAGAAAGAAATGAGAAAGGAACTTAATTGCATTCTTCGAGCATCCCTCCGGTTTGAATTCCTCGTCAGATTTGCAATTCCAGTGGCAAAGCGTCCAATCATTTCAGACAAATAAATTTGCCAAATGGAGTGACAAATTTGATTGGGACAGAAATTATTGTCAGCGCGGTAATGAGTCGAGGTACATCATTACGAAGAGCGTAACAGTGCTGCACGAGTCGCGTAGAGTAGCATTAATCCCTCCGTAAATAAAGTGGACGATAATTCGAGAGTTTCGAGAAATGACTCAATTAAAACTGTAAACAGGAGTGTTGGTGGTTTTTCGACACGCGAAACACCTCGAGCTCGATGCACTTTCCTGTGCCGAGAAACCAGTGCTTCTTGGGAATTAATTGGATTTCCGCGAACAAATTAAGGCCGGGGGAGGAAGGGACCGTAGCCGCGTGAAGTTCGTCCTGCGATTTTCCGTACACTTCTTACCACCAAGAACGAAAGTCGCCCATTGGAACCCCGTTGCGTCGTCATGCCATAAAAGTGAAAATTAAACGCGTGTGGATGAAAATCTCGCGCCAGATTCGACCAGATAAAGAAAACACGAGTCGTGATTGTGTGGAAATTAGACGCCACGAGTTGCCACGCTGGATAACACGTGTTTCGTGAAATGCATTGCGTTGCAAGAAGGATAAATTTCACTCTCTCTCTCTCTCTCTCTCTCTCTCTCTCTGCTTGAATTTTTTAAATATTGAAATTGAACTATGCAGCTCACGCGAAATTAGAGAGGGTTTAAGTCACCAGTTTCCTAATTTCGAGTTCGTTTAGCAAATACATCAAATTTTGCAATTTTTGCTGGAAATTAATTTTTATCTCGATAACTATCAATCACGCAAAGGTGGTTCGTTTTTCATTTTAATAAAGATAGATTACTCCTTGTGGATAAATTCTTTTCGAGCGAAAAATAGCGATAGTTGAATTTCACGTGATACTCGGTGCAAACATGTTCAAACATTCGTGTTCCGTTTCGTAGGCGTAAAAGCGATGAGATTAGGGATTAACGAAACTCAATGGAAGTCGCTTGAACTTGGAAGGTCGCAAACAGCTTGAAACAGCTTGGCCTCTAGGCTTCTGCTCCCTCCGCCAGCCACGCAAATAGAGCGCCACGACACTTGCTTTCGCGCCCTTAATTAGCACGCTGGCAATTAATTAGCCCTCCTGCCTCGGCGCTGCCAGACGCACTTTGGCTTCCCAGCGACTTCCACGCCACTTCTTCGTATCTTCTTCCTCATCCGAGTTTCTGCCATGGTCGTCTTGTTACGGCTAAAAATAGAGTGGCTATACGTCAGGATCGAAATGATTGTGAAGAATTCGTGCAGCCATTTGTCATTTCCAGCAATACGAACAAATTTGCAAGATCCGATGTCAGTAAGGGATTGCAATCGAAATGAATAAACTTGTAGCTGTTTATCTTGAAAGCTTTCTGTCAGGTGAACTTAAACTCTTCATTTAAGTGAAGATAGTTGAGGGAGAGGGAATTCTGATATCCTTTGCTGCGAGAATAGCCAGTTGAATTACAGATGTTGGCCTGGAAACTGAACTGAACGGCTCTGTGAGTTGTATTTGCAAAATAAGTCACAAAATAATTAAGATTTCTCGCTGCAACCATGTACCAGTTTTCTAGTTACCATTGTGCAGCGTTTGCCAAGAGATTTGTAGTACATGCATCGTCAAATTTCCTTTCGAAGATGAAACGAAAGCGCAGTTGTCCTCCACACCGTGTTGCATTATTCATGCCTGAGCGTAGCAATAGACACGGCGCATTTCCATCACAACCGTCAAGATTCCTGCGAGATAAATCGAGAACTTTGCCTCTGACCTCCGTCACGAATGAAGTTGGGGGCGAAGAATGTATTCTGCTTGAACGTACAATACTTAACTTGGTGCACGCACACGAGCTGATGCACCCAATCCAGCGTCGTTGATTTACACCTTTGAGGAAGCGATGGGGGATGGAGAACGGCGACGATTCGCATTATTTATGCTGGAGGAAATATGCGACTCTGCTCTGACTTTTTCTCCATGGAACTCGTCGTGTACGGGGATTAAAAGGAGAAATATTACAGGAAAGGAAGAGAATTTATATCGGGATAACATAAATTGTGGGAATGCCCTGAATGCATCAAGGAAATATGTTTCTTTCGGGAGTCTTTCTGCAGTGATCAATTTACTTGTATTTTTATACGGAAAATGTTAAGGTTCTGATGTAGCTTTTCGATAATTTCGTGATTTTGCTATTGTTGTAGGGTGACTTAAATTAGTACTGATTGACCGAAATAGTGGCAGAAGATAGTGGTTTGGATTCGAGAAGTCATATTGTTGTTGATTTTAAATTAATATCTAGAATAAATAATATATTTGAAGAAAATTAAGATTCCATCCATATGATTTGACTGTCAAGGTAAAAAGTGTTCAGAAATGCCATGTAAAGTCACATAATTCTCGTATAAGAAATACCGACATTCAATTTGTGTAGATTCCACGATTTCAATAATTATGAAAAATGTAATCTACAATAGTGTGTCGAGAATAGTCAAAGTTTAAGTAATTGTGCCTGAAAATCAAATTACGAAAAATAGTACCACATTTTAAAAAACGTCCCTAGAGAAGAGCAGTGGCTCTCATACATTTTAATTTTCCATATTTCAATTTTCCAGCGATGGTAAAAAAAATTGAGCTCGCAGTAGCAACACCTTTATCATCCAACATCCTGGCATATTAATCCCATAATGAAGGTTATTAAACGAATTACCATGGCATATTCGCCTCGTTAATTCGCGTAAATCGCGTTTCTTTCTAAATGTTTCAATTACCGATGTGATTAGATTTAATAGTCGAGGAAAAATTCCCACGTAGCTAATGAAAATCTTGATAGCATTCATCCTTCAATTTCCCATGCATAGGAGAAGAAAGAATTATTGCATGACGCGCGTGACAATGTACCATAATGCAGTTCCATTGCGATTAAACTATATGACCACTGAATTACGTTTATACTGAATCCCCTATGCTTCGCTTCCTCGAACTGGCCATTAAGGCATTTCCATATCTTCAAATACAAATTTGCTGAATCTGATACGAGGGCTATCAATTAAATCGATATCTATCTGCATTTCTAGATCAGAATAGCAATACAAACACAGTCGAACCTATGCTGATCAAATTACATTACAATCAGGGATCACTGCTTTTAATGATACATTTTGCGAAACAAAATTCAGTCTTTTTGGGCTCATACTTAAATCACAAAATTGATAGGTCAGAGCCTTGGACACAACAATAATAAACTTTTTTAACCAACTTCAAACGAAGGTAGCTAACTTTTAGTTACCTTCGTTTGAAGTCGGTTAAATAACATTTATTATGGTACCAATTCGAGAACATACTCCATGTAACAACGAAAGAATCATTCAAATTTGTCCACGCGTTACAAATTTATACGCGAACATACGTCCATAATGAAATATACTTAATGAATTGAAAACCTTCTCCTTTTGAAGTCGGTTAAAAACTGAATTGCATTTGAGTTAGAAAGTCAGCTATGAACTCAGTCAGAACATAGTCTGATTCGACTGCTTTCTCACAGTTCTATCATCGAAGTTTCCTGTAGGGCACACAGTAGTTTGGAAAGAACGATGTCGAAGACTCGTATGATGCATCTGTAACTTCCCTGTACACGCTTAAAACAACATGCATCATAATCACACGAAGCCACTTCATGCATTGAACACTTTCACTTAGTGTTTTCAAATAAACACCTTAATGCAAATATTGGCCGTGACTTCCTCCTGGCGATGCAGTAAATCATTCAGGCTACGATTAGAGGTCCTGATAAAAGTCGACATCGTCGAAAATCATTACAGAACAATCTCCATCGAGTATTTGGACGTGGACGCAGGTGCGTTGCGTACCTGGTCTCGTGCAGGTAGCGTTAGGTCAGGTTAGTTCAGGTGGCTCAGGTGGTGGGATGCACGATTGCAGGTGTTCGTCCGGCATTACCTGAGTATTCACGAATCGCCCGCAGCTCTTGGCTCGCCTCGTGATTCTCGTGACTTCGTTGCGAATTGTATCAATTGCATCGTCTCTATTACGTGTACACACTAAACACAGTGCACATAATCCAATCACATCGATAATTCATATTTTCCTCCACTATAAAGAATGATAAAATTTCCACTTACATTTGCTCCCCTGATTGCTCCCAAATTTTGGCTAGTACTTCAATTTCATCGCTGCTGCTTTCTTAAGAATCTTTTCTATAGCTCACAAGGGAAGGTCCGGAACCTGAAAATCAAAAAATTCTGAAACATTGTGAACATGTAGAGGATTTCTTCTTGGTTACAACTCATTTTTTGTTTGCTGCCCAAATTCATTCGAGGGGGCTGAAATTACCCCTGAAAATTCGGCTATTTTCCGATTTTGTATTATAACATGCGAACTGTAAGAGATAGAAAAAAAGTTTCAAGGCAGAAGTTACTTCTTTTAATTAGATCTATCGTTTGGTCCAAAAAATTATTTTACAGTTCACAAAATGTAACACGTAATCGGAAAATAACCGAATATTCAGGGGTCAATTACACACCCTTAGAGTGAATTTCGACAGTAAACAAAAATTGCGTTGTAATCAGGAGGAAATTCCCTACATATTCACAAAGTTTCAGAGTATTTTGAATTTCCGGGTTCGGGATCTTTCCTCGTCAACAAGGTATTATATTACAATGTATCGTATAAAAAAAAAACAATAATTTCCTAGGAGAAATATTATAGAAAATATGGTTTGGGGGGTGCAGATGATACAGTATGTAATTCATAAAACATATTGGGTACCTACGGTACTGTATTTCGTGGAATATTACGTGGGTAATTAAATTTAATCGAATGAGATCAAAACCTACAGATATGAGCTGTAGGTACGATCCGTCCACGAGATCGGATCATTATCCTTATTGCATCTTACTTTTCAATTCCGCCCGCAGCTGATTTCCCTTTTCGGTCCCCTCAACTATTTTTTAACGTGACTTATCTTGTCCAGGTGGGGCAGGTGCAAATTATTGCATTAGTATTTCTACGAACACGTTTCGTCGCCTCGACGACGCTAACGGTGTCTCAGGTGTCAAGTTCACGGTTTTTGTACATCTTATTACGTGAACAGGTTCATTGAACCACGTTAACGATGCTGTCTAGCATTCCGTTTCATTATTTATCGTTCGTCAAACAATCACAAAGCAGTTATGCAATTATTCATGCTACGAAGGGGTACGTCAGAGGCAACATGCCTATGCCAGGACGTGACCCCGCAGTCGTTGAAAAACTATTATATAAAGGTTCATCAAAAGGAACCGCAACCACGTCCATATCGATTTCGCACGAGGTTCCAATAAATCAGCCGCGATAGTTTCGCGTACCAACATGCTGTACGTTCCCAGGAATGGACGATCACGAGATCCAGTCGACGGTGGAGTCGATCCTCGGGCCAGGGGTGAAGGTGGTGGACTGCGAGAAGAAGTCCAGCGTCAGGGAGGAGGAAGTGCTGCTGATAAACGGTGTACCGATCCCTCTCGAGGGCCCCGATGGCGTTGCCATACGGGAAGCCATGATAACTGGCCAGGTCCCACCGTGCGATCTGCTCAATCAGATCCTCGTTAAAGCTGGAATATTAAGGTACCATCGTGGATCCTCCTCAGATAGCCCCAAAGAATAGTTTATTCTGCCCTCCCTAATTTGTCGAAATTTCTTTAACTTTATCGCCAGCTTCATTACACATTTAAAATATGTGAAATTGCAATAGCCTCGGTTGGTGTAAGAATTTAATGGAAAATGGAGGAAAAGTAATCAGTCAATGTAGGCTTGCAAATAAATATGTCTGAAGGCAAATATTTATTTCCATTTTTTATAATACACATATCAATTCATCGAATCAGAGAATTACAAATATTTTAAGGGCATACACTAGTGCAACTGCCCGTTTTTCAACGCTATCTTCGAGAATTTATTTAACGAAAACTATAAGTGTATACTATCTAGCATTTTGCCTCCGTATTAAGGTATGTTTGAAGTATTACCCAGAATTCTTTTGAACCTTTTTATCGCACATATAATCGGCGGCGCAAGTTTCTTGAAAAAATTCTTTTCCATCATCCAAAATGGAAAAACTAAGGTTTATTTTCATTCTTAAGTTTGTCGCTATGGTTGGCACCTCGGACAATTTTCTGTCTTGTATAAAATTAATTCTACAGAACGAAAACAGCTAAATTTATTGAATATTTGAATATATTAAAAAATTTAATATTTTTTTCAAAATGCTGTCCTTCTGCAAATTTGTATTGTTAGGGAGCCGCTGTAGTTCCAACCATAACGACAAACATCAGAAAGAAAATAAACCTTAGTTTTTCTATTTCGGATGACTAGAACAGTAACCACACCAACGCCCGACGGAAAAGAATTTTTTTTAAGAAGTGTGCGTTACCGAGTATATCTATATATATGTCCGATCAAAAAGTTTAAAAAAATTCTGAATAGTACTTCAAACATACCATAATATGCAGGCAAAACGCCAGATAGTATGAACTTTTAGTTTCTGCTAAATAAATCCCCGAAAATGGCGTTGAAAAACTGGCCGCTACACTACAGTACCCCCTTAAAGAAATTCCTTTTGAGACGACTAAATTAAACGTTCCATGTAATCCGAGAAGGAACATTCGAAAAACTTGGGAGCTGCAACGTTGACTGAATACTCTTCCACTATTTCTGTGAGTAGGTACTTTGTGAGTGCCGAAGCTCACTATCTCCATCTAAAGTCCCCGAAAAGCGTCCCCTGAAATCTGAAATTAATGTTAAAATCTGAAACGCGACCCTGTCGAGTCGATCGAGTTTACCGAGGAGAGATCCACCGCGATACCTGGTAACACGGAATGCTTGCAAAGGGCCCCGGTACGTCTCGAGACATCCTTGAGCGTAAAGTCGTCCATCGTGACGAAGGAGGAGGTCACCGTAGCACGAGGCGGAAAGGTCGTCGACGAGAGGAGCCGCGAGACCAAGGAAAACAATTACTACGCCTCGTCGACCAGCGAGATATGGGAGCCGGTGGGAATCGTCCATCGGCCACGAAACATCAAGCCCTTCGACAGCTCGGACGAGTCCAGGCCTAACTCTAACGCCAGCTCGGACCAAGGTTACACCACCAATACCAGCAGCAACCACGTCCTCAGGGAAGCAGGGGGCTCCTCCACGGTAGGCTGCCCGATTTGCGAGGATAACGATCCCGATTGCGCGCGTAGGTGTCTCGGACGACTCTCTGGACTGGGGACAAAGGTGCCTGTGCAGACGACGAACTCGGCGGTAAGCGATATTCCATTCTGTTTCACGATCGAAGATGTTGGGGGATCGCATGATACTGTCAACTACGAATGATCGATTGCATTCAATTAGTAGGAACGTGCAGCCACGTCTCCACACGTGTAACGCTGTAGGTAGTTAATATTTTATCTGCTCCACGTTCTGGAGCACGCGCGCAGGTTGTTTATATTTTTTAAATTTTGAGTATTCAACTATTCGTTGATTTTTTAAAGTCTTTTAACTGGGCCTTTGAAGGGGAATACGCTTTATCGGTGACGAATAGTGAAATTACAATTTAATTCTTATGTGGACGCAAGGATGGCAGATGAAGGGTTAAAAAGGGTTGTTTTCAATGTCAATGGACGGGGAAGTGTCTTAATGCATTTATAAAAAAATTTAGAGCAAACTCAAACCTGCCATCTAGGTAGCTGACATATTTAATGATTATTGAAACCCTTCACAACTGTATCTACTAAATAAAATATGGATTTTCCAGTGGTGTAGTTTCATTAGTATTGAATATGAAGTAATATAGAATTCTTAGGTGCATGTCCTCTAAGAGATCCAAATCGAAAATTCACGTATATTCGAGGATGATAGATGAAGTTTCTTTTCAAAGTCAATGGTCCCAGAAGAGACGTGTCAACGTTTTATTATTAGAAACTTTCAGAGCCACCTTAATGTCAATCTCTTGCCATCAAGCTATCCATCGATTCTCGAAGAAAGTGCATTTAGAATCCATAATGGAATCGATTTTCCGTCCATTTGATTAGAAGTTTGATAGGTTCTCGTTCAATGCACCCTGCGTCAGTGCTGGTTTTCCTCGCTTCGTGGTCTCTCGTCTTTCGCTGTCTCCTTCACTCGTTCACTTCCAACTTCAGCCTGTTTGTACAAGCGGTACACTAATATAGCCGACAGGCTTCGGCTGTCCTTCTGCATTCTATGGGAGCGAATAGCGCGGGATAGAAAACCGCTTTGGCGAAACGAGTTGCCGCTGTAAGTTGCCATATAAGCTGCTTTGTCGGCTCCTTCGCACGAAAGTTATCACCCTTGCTCTCTGGCTTTAGGTCACTCTGAATCTCCCAGCCGATCTCGCGACGTGCTTCCTTGGCGTCACGATCGGCTCGGCGGCTAAAAAAATCGTCCACTCGCGAACGAACGCCATCCACAGGCTCCGTTTCCAGTGAAGTTGAGAGAAATTGACTGAAAGATTGGATGGAATTCGGCTCTTGTGAAAGGGAGCATGTTGTAACGGATAGTTCTTGAGAACGAACCGAATATGGAAGATGAAAGAGTGTATGTTGTATATCAGAAGTAGTATGCTATATAATTTCTAATATTATCAGATTGGAAGATCCTCTAGTTAATTGGAAAAGTCGCATTGAGATTTTATCTAAACTCTATACACATTCTACGATCCACTCAATATCCCAGAAAAGTAGCCCTTTTTAACACTAGGGTTACGGACATTTCTTATCCTACATGTTTCTACCAGCACCTGTCAAATTGGCGGGTAAACGAAAATACGCATTGTCTTTCAAAAATCGATTTATTCAATTTAAATACAACTTAAGGTAAATATAGCTATATAATATTAAGCTGCAGGTCTAAATAAATTACTAATAAGTAAAAAGTACTTTCCCAGAAATTATCACAGAACTGGTAACAATAATATTATTGTTATACGATATTTATTCAGTGCATCTTTTTGCAAACATACTCATTTTCATCGGAGCTAGTCCCAGAACAATCTTCACTGACGTGGAGATTTCTTTTTTCAATAGATTGATATTTCTTCTTGACTGCTAAAAAAGGGTGATTGTGATTGGCCAAAATAAAAAAAATTTGTGCCCAAATTTCATTACATCATTGCAGAAACTTACAATAAGTGGGCACTTTCTTCGCAAATATATCTATTCACAATAACTGAAACTTTTTTACACTATGTTTTTACAAAACGTGCTTAAACTGGGTTTATACCTAATGAGTGACTCGGCCGATTGAAAATCTTGGGTGATTTGCCCGTAGGATTACTCGGTCGAGTACTTGAATATGCGTTCAGACTGGGCGAGTGCTCGGCCCAGTGGGCTCACTCGGCCGAGTTACTCGTCAGGTGTAAACAGGCCATTACACTTCGACTGCAACTTAGCTACTGAAGATCGTTTTTTATTCGTGTGCCTATCGGCAAAGCAGTAATAAATATTGAGGTAATTTGGCATATCATTTAAGAGATCGGATCTGGAGCAGCAAATATATCATCGTCATATTATGATTTCTACTTAGTAGGGACTTTTCTACTACTGGAGTAATAATTTCACCAATGAAACAAATATAGTAGAACTAGCTTTTCTACTCGGCTTCGCCCGAAATTTAGATTCTGATTTCATAAAAAAAATTATTTTTAATTTTTTTTTGTAAAAATGGTCACATTCGTCTGGATTAGTCAGGCATAATGAGTTGAGGCACATTTCGTGAACCCAAAATTTCCCGTTCGAAAGTTTTTAGGCGACAGACAAACACACAAACACAAAGAAGCTTTCTGCTTTATATATTAAGATTAAGATTACTTATGCAATTAGCCAATACATTAATTTGACGGGTTCCGTAGAAATAGGTATCTATACTACATATAAATCTTAAAAGTTAGAAAGCCTAGGAGCAAATAAATGTGTGTATTTATTATTAGAATATAATTATTAATTTACCACACAAGTTGGTTATAATTAATGTTATAGTCTTTCCGCTATTCCTTTTCGAAATTTGAAATCCGCCAAATTGTCGGGTGTCGTAAGCCTACTGTTAAACCACAGCACTGCATAATTGATCCCCTATAGAGCAACAGCATCCAGACTACTACTTTGTGAAACTATTAAATCAGAAAGTCACGTTCGATCGATCAACCCCAATTGCACGTGCATTTGCATTATCGTAAGCGTATCATCCAACTATTAATCAACTAACAACCGAGCATCCTGATATCCTACCTTGCAGGCTGCCAGTTATAGAGCATCGTAGCTAGATGCTGCGTCAGACCCTGCGAAGTTCTTGCGTCCGTTGCAGGGCTCCCATTTTAAAAGCGATGAAGTTAATCCAATCTAGAGGGTAGTGGTGCACGCTCGTTCCCCGAGATACGTGCGGGGGGGGGCCTTAACGACCCGTGTTTTTCCTTGTTCCATCAGAGAGTGCAGAGGTGAGTCAGTGGCGGGTAGGTGAGCTGGTAGGCAGGCAGCTTTGAAAAAGGAGCTGGGCTGGTGGCGTCGTAAGGAAACGTCGCGATCGTCATGGACGTGCGTGCTTGACAGACTGAGTAATGGCCTCCTCCTCGTTCTCCACATACGGAAATCTGGAATACCAGCGGCGATGTTTCCTTTTCCTTTCTTTTCTGTCGCGTTGATTGGGGAGCAGGGATGGACTGCCGAACTCGACTGGCAATTAATCGATCGCGGCGGGGTATTCTACTCGCTAGATTTCCTCGGCCTGGCACCGGGCGACTAATTGTGATTTAATCTTCAGATTGGACGGCCACTCGGTTCGTTTGCGCTTGGGCTTTATGAAAATATTAAATTTCAAAGGGGAATCCTTGGACTCGAGGAATCGATGCATCGGGGAGTTTTCTGAATTGGTCGTAATTTGTGTTGTTTGAATGTGTGGTCTTTCGTCGAAGTGGCACATTATTAATTACTTTTGAACTGGTTATGTATTAAAATGTCGTGTTGCTGTTAGAGAATTTTTGTGATAAGAAGTATAACATCAGAAATAAATTTTTACGCCTTTTTTGTCGCTTGATATTTAGTGGTACATATCGTTAGATTAAGGTAAGACATTTTTTAAAAATACTTTTATGTATTAGAATTAGAGGGAAATCAATTTTCTTTTAATGTTCAGAACGTTTTCTTCCCTCCTCTTATTCTTCAGATATATTCGTGTTTCACTTATTTCGGACTCTGAAATCGAACGACTTACATTTTTGGGAATCAAAGTGCCAAAGTGTAGGTGTAGCACTTTGTATAAATAATATTTAACGCACATTGAAAGCCTCTCATATTTATGATTGCGCAGTGCTTTCGTACCTAAACGCTACGTTACGATAATAGCAGCAGTAGCGTGGTTCTCGTAATATTAGATTTTAAAGTTGCAAGCAACTTTAAGCGACCAACATTAACAGGAGACGCAAATTTATAGCTGTTTCCTCAGGGGGGAAATTCACGATAAGAAAGTTAAGAAAATTATGTTATTTGCGTTCCCCTGTACGCGCAGCCCATGAAACTTTTACTGCATAAACTTCCCTTTTCGCGGTTTCCTCGGAAGAGTACACTCGACAGAAACTCTTGCAGATGTATTGCTGCAGGAAACTTTCACGGTCCAGAATTTCTTTTTACCCTGGCGCAAATTGAAAAATTACACCCCTATGTTCTACAATCACGCGAACGTATTGTAGTCTTACACCACGATTTCACAAAATTAATAAGCCTTCACCCAGATGTCAGAATGTGAGAAACTACACCAGGAGACGAGATTTTAATTCCTCAGTGGCGAACGTCGAGATATTTCTCGTATTGATTTCCTGTTCTGTGCAGTGTCTGAATAATTATGCCAACATTAATTGAGAAAACTCATTCCGCATGCAGTAATATACTTGCTTGGCGATCTGGAAATAATTTATTACTGTCTCGGAAATTATCGTTGATATAAATTATTTTTCCTGCAAATGTTATTTATTGAGTAAAGAGAAAAAAGTCGCAGTATTCGTTCAGAAAAATTGGATTTGGATGGAACTTCTTACTTATGGTTCTTCGATCAGGATAAAATAATCCTTCCATATTTCACCATTTAGAGATATCTTGTAATGTAAAAGATTCAGAAAAATTGATGGGACAAATATTTTAAAATGTTTCATAGAAAATAACGTGCAGCCCACCAGACTGATTTCCCATTTCTTACCCTTGTTTTGCACAGATGAAAGAAGACATATGCGTTACTTCCAGCTGCTTTACATCCTCGCAAATGTTCATCAAAGTCCTATATCAAACACTTTCAAGGTGTTACTCTAGTTTCCTCCATAAAAGTGTAGAAGCTTTTGGACAAGCGTGGCATTCCTAAATTCCTTAAGCTCTCTAAGCTCTCCTAAGGTTCCACTTTCCACGTGCATCGCATTGTTCCCTCGCAATTATCCACATCAGCGGAAAACCATCGTCGATACATATTCTCCGATACGCTCGAGGACACGTTTATATGTACCTGCAAATCGTATGACTGCACGTAGGATGTAATAAATCTGGTCGATGATAATGATACATCCAGGAATTCACCGCCACGCCCCTCTGATTTGCATAGAATTCGTTCGTTTCTTCCTCGTTTGCTTCCTTGCCGTGTCCCTGGCGATGTTAAGCACCTCGTTGCATACAATCGCGAGCATTGTATTTGAATTTTTGCGATTCCTCGCGCAAAGTATCGACCGGTCTATGAGTTACAACGACCTGCGTGGGAATTTTAAACGCTACACTCTGAGGCTGCTAAGGCATCGTTCCATTTATACTTTTTTTTAATGAATCACATGAGCTTTCACCTTGTGGATCTATTTACAATGTATTTTACTATCGTTCTTCGGTGTTCAATCTACTTTATCGACTAATCCCGTTCCATGGTAAGTTGCCTGTAGTTGGTAGCATGGTATCTGCAGCTGGTAAATGCAATCTATGATCGATAAGAGATTTCCAATCCTTTCAGCTGTCGGTAAAACAGAAGTATTCGTAGATGTCGATACGAGCGAAATCCTCTTACCACTGTTGGTAAGCTTGTGAAATTCTGAGACAAAGATCTTAAAATATTTGCCATAATTTGCATTAAACTTTTTATGATTTTAAATCAATTCGTCCAATGTAGTTTAATACCTAATGTAAGAATCATTTGTATCAGAATATAAGTATTTTTTTTTAAAAGAGAATTATGTTCCAGTCACTGATAACTCACAAGGGGGGTACACGAGGTTCGGGTAGTCGATTTACCTTAGATTTCGCACATAGATAATGCAGAACGTTCGTGACGATGCATCAACTCCATAGATCGTACTACTTTGTTAGAAAATGGGGTTCAAAATTTTGAGGTTTAAAAGGGAAAGGTTCGAATCATTGTCATTGCAACACTTACTTAACTTTGTTTTATAATCCGAATTTACTAATGTCACTTAATTCTATTTTGGCCATTTCTTTTCTTTCTTTCTTTACTTTCTGACAGTATGAAAGCCTTCCCTCTTCTCTCGTTTCATTGGTTTTACTTTTTCCTTTGTCTGCTTCACGCGTACCCTCCAGTCGGTCATTTTGTAAGGACCACGTCTACTTCACTAAAGAGCCGCGCCGTGCAAACTACGTGACAGTTCTCGAATTTCAAAGTGACAGAAACATGACATCGGCTAAAACGTGATCAGCCTACGTGGCTACCTTAAATGGGATTACCTCCTCTTGTTGGGGACCATACATTCACCCCCTACTGACGATTTGACACTCCTTCCATCTCCTTTCGTGATGTGCAGACTTCGTTAACTTCCCTGCATACATAAGTACCCAAGAATTATCGAGTCACCATGCTATTTCATTAGCCAACTTGTTAGTTTGTACTGCATCAGGTGAACCTGCGCATATTTGACACATACTTTTGGTACGATGTCCCAGAAATAGACTGGATTTCTTATCAGATATCTTCTTACCTGTTGAAGTTGACCAAACAGGAAACCAAATAGGAAGAATCTCGTGAATCGATGGCAAATGTATTCATTTTTTATGTGAAATACTGTTTATGTCAGTAGAAATTGGGATTTCAAGATTTTGTAGTGCAAGCAATCAACTGTTTTACCTCACAGGTGTTCTGTAAATTGGACACTTTTTTCGAGAACCCAGAAGGAAACAGTTGTGTGTTCAACCTGAAGTGGAGAGGGCCTCCTTATCCAGTGGCCTAAATAGCCCAGGGACGCTAGTGATATCCAAGAGGGTTAAGAATCAGGTATATGTTGAAATGCTTTTTTCATTTCAATTTTTTACATATGAGTGGAGAGACACGATAACCGTTAAATCTATACGATGTACCGCCTCGCACCGAATTGGAATAAACTGCAGTCTATACGGCGTGTAGAGTTGGTATTTACGTGAGGTGTTGGGACGCCAAATTTTTTTAGCCCAGGAAGCTCAAATTTTTGGGACGGCCCTGCGAGTGGCTATACATTACATTTTACACAAAAAAATATGAGGAAAACGTATAGTTTGACATCCTTAAAAACCATAAATTTGGAAATGAAGAACGTAAACATTTTCTCACTCTCTTCAAAACTCTTTCAAAGTCCTTTTAAAGCCCGCATTTTTAACACACCCCAACCTGCACCGACCATAAATAGAACTCATCCCCTACAACATAAACGAACCCCAGCCTCTACAACTCAACTGAACTGCTTAATCAATCTCCGCAAGTCACTCAATCCCTATCTCGGCTACACCACCGTCCTTTCTTAAACACTCTATTACCCACATCCATACCTACTACCATCAAATCCCCCATAAAATATACTACCATCACTGGACAACCAGAATTATCTATTCCACCTTCCACCCCCTCTCAACACTCTTCATCCCCATTAATCTCCTTCGATTAAACCCCTACCTCGTACGTGCACAGAAATGCGAATTGCACGCGTGCGTTGCGAAAAGTCGCGCGTCATAGTGACGAAACACAAAGAACTTGTCAGGAAGTGGCAGTCCTCCGAAAATGCCTGAAAATCTCCGACAAAGCGAGAAGAAAATCACCGATCGCGCCACGGTTTACGATGTCGATTACACTCTGGCGGCGCAGGCCGAATTTTCACGTGGCACCGCTGATAGCGGGGGTTGGGAAATGGGAATCAGAAAACCGATCGATAAATCCAATTAAATTTCGTAACGCGTCCGCCTGTGGAAGCGTATCAGGCAACGGTAACGGCCGTCTGACACCCACCAAATTGCATTTTATGCGCTACCGAAGGACGCCCCTCTGATGCGTTCACTAGGCCATCTTCGTGTCGCTGGGACGCTGGCTTGTTTGCTTTTGTAATTTGCTGGTCAGGTTTACTTCGATTAATCGGTAACGCACTTTTCCTCGACCCCCGTCCGCCGATTCGATGGCCACGCGCGAGCCCCGCTTTAATTGCCAATTTGTGTGGCGTCGAATGTTTCGTTTCCTGCGGAAGTCCATGCAGACGGTTGACACTGAAACACTTTTGGTGTTTCTTTTTGCGGCGGCAGGGGAAGTTTAATGGGAGGTTGTCGAGGAGTATAACGGTGGGTTTATTGAAGGCCAGTGTGTTGAGAGGGTGAAGGAATGGGTAGATATGTAATTTGGAAAAGAAATCTGTGTGCGAAGATGGGATTTTGGGAATTCTTGAGAGATTCTTGGGATCGGAAAATTTTCTAGGTAGAATTATGAAGAATTTGGTTTAAAGGTTTCGATTTAGGAGTTTAAGCGTGTTTCTATTCGGTTCCATTTGCACGAGGTGATTGCACGGATGACGAGTGACTTACGTTAGAATATCGTTAAACTCTTCAACTTCGATGTGAGAGTCAGAATTTCGAGAAATATACCTTTCTGTGTTAAAATATCGCGAATAAAGAATGAAGTTCTGCTTGGTTGTACTTAAATTGTAATTTAAGTAAGTTGCACGCGATGAACGATTAAAATACTTTTTCCGTTGAACGTCAATAAAGTTAATTTTACGCACCGGCAGATTTATGGTACGTTTATTTATCTTTTAGGGGACCGGCAAAGCCCCTTTTGGGACTTTGAGTAATCACACTACTTAAAAATGATTTAAAGTATAAACACGTATGCGCGTGTCAGTGCTCGACTGTGTTTATATGTATATTCGACTATAAATTTGTTCTGTTCAAAAGAACACAAAAAATACGACAAAATAAAATAATTATAAAAAAACAGAAAAAGATAAGATGCTACAAAAACTTTCTATATCTACGTCGTTAGATTTAGGTAACGCTAAAAGAAAGTTCTCTGAATTTTTGTATGTGTTGATTCGTTTAGGTCAGTAAAACAACCATGTGGGTAAAATATTTTCACAATTTGAGTACAGATGCGTAATCAGCAGTATTAAAAATCTCCAGACATACTGTATTTTTTAAATTGAAAAATGGTAAAAATTTTATTACCGTTCCGGACCGGCAAAGCCCCTTTTGGGGCTCCGTGCAAGTCTTCTAATTCTGCACAACATATACATTAAATATATATATAAATTTTTGGAATCACAAAACCACCATTTTGTATTAAGAAAAAGTCGGTCCGCTGAAGGTTAAATGTAAAAGCTACAATGTCCTTTAATGGGCTGCTTTCAGCAATCAACATAGTCTCGGCAATGATCCAGTTTCCATCCGGCTGTTATGATATGCAGTACAACAGTTTATTTCGGAAATCCTGAAAACTGTTTTGGGAAACCACAATCTGTTGCAACGATTTCCCACAAAGTGAGTGGTTCGGTGAACACGTTTACCGTTTCACGGATTCAGCTCGCAGCAACAGTGCAGCTCTTTTCAGCGTGTCGATATTAACCAGCCTAGTGTGTTTAAGCTTATACTTTATCGTAGAATAAATTAATTGTGTATTGCAAGACAAAATTTGTACATACATTTATCTAAGAAACTATTTTTCAAGAAAATTTCAAGAGTTTGGAAGGAAAGTAGTGAATTCGAAGATGTAAATAGAAATAAAATAAAAAATTCAGTTCGTTGAATATATCGTAAATAGCAGGATATTATAATCGAACTTCTGAGCATATTTTTAAACTAGAATGTCACTTTTCGCTCTTCATTTTGAAACTCCTCAACTTGAAAATTTACTAATGCATCGGTTTAGAGCAACTAAAGATAATTTTAAAAGAAACACGTGTCTTTGGTTGTAACGATAATTAATGGTAACTTCCGTTGCAAGAAATGGCACGTTTTTGGATGCTTAAATCATGATCGTGGCTGACCATGGAGCTCCATTGTACTGTACGAAAGAGAAAAAAAAAGGGGGCATGAATGCAAATAGAGAACGCACAAGCTGCGAGCAGAACGTCGATCGTAATTGGATTCGTGATTGCTTCCGACACGTTGATAACTTTTTCACCAGCAGCCAACCGATTATTTCGGATAGCGCCGGTATTGCGTTTAAATTCGGCTGGATGAAGGTACAACAGTAGTGATCTGATTGTTGGTGCCGTTTACGTTAATCGAATAATACGCAATTATTCAAGAATTCGTTGGAATGTTCACAAATTCATCGAGATTGTGCCAGAACATTCATTTACTTCAAAGAGGCACCGTTATTCTTCCTACTACCTGTTACCTGGGGAGGACTGGTGCGTTAATTAGTCGTGCACTTTACTAATTACACTTGTTCAAAAGGAGCAAATATAACATTAGCAAATGTATAGCATCTACTGTAAAAGAAAGGAGTTCATTGTTAAATACACAAAACTTTAAGTACACTAAAGTTAACTTACATTTTAAGCACACTGGAGGTGTTTCTTAAAATTATGAAACCTGGGTGACAGTAACAGACAACAATAAAGCTTTATCTGTTTTAAAAAAAAAATTCTTGAGGGCTTATACAAGTTTCGAACTGGGTATTTAGTGTACCTGTCTCTTAGATTTCTTAGTGCATTAACTCCCCTATCTGTATTGGCTATAAATTACGAATTTCTTATCATTTCTTAAAGCTGACACATGTATGAAACTGTCGCGATTACTTTAATCATTGTTTATTCAACTTCAGGCTTATCCCATGGGATTTACATCTAGAGATCGTAACGTCCAGGTCAAACCCACATGGGGTCCCAATTCGATGATCACGATGGCAAGTTGAATTAAGAAAAATGGCATTTCGTGTGTATTAACCCAATGAAGTGGCAATTATCGTTTGATTGCGAATGCTGCTTCCACCCGTATCCTAATGCAGCGGGCTAATTGTCGGTGACTAACATTGCGAGTGCCATGATCCACCACCATCATCGTAGATAATTTGCAGCATTAATAAATTAAGCTTGCTAAACAATATTCGATAATGTTCCTTAAATGGAATTAATTCAAACAACTGCATGTACTAGTAAATCAGTTAATGAACACACTACTGTAATATGGGTTGAAAGTTTTCTTTCAACTTTCTGCCTTCTTAGATTTTCTTTACTATTTTTTATGTAAAGGTATAAGAAAAGGTTAATTAAATGTGGATGATTATTCTATGATCTGTGGTCAGAATTGCGCTTGTTTATAACTATGGGAAAATGCGAATAATTTTCTGGTTACCTTGACGAAACCCATTGAAATTGAGCTTGGCTCTCTGCTAGCTTCCTCGTTCGTAGAGATTTTCAGCGGATTTCAATTTGCATCTGAATACTTATAAAAGACGTAAATGACACAACTTCGCTGGGGGGAGATAGCACTTTGTTCGCAACTGCACGGAGTTTCTCAGTTTCAAAATTAACATATTCATGGTTGCGTCGAGAAATATTTGACGCGCCAACTACAAGCGTTTTATTAAATTCAGCTTCTCGACACGTTTATCGCTTTATCAAAGGCTACATCGCCGAGTATCGTGCAGTTTCGCTTTTGTCTATCGTCGAAACTCGCTAAGAGTTCCCGTTCATTCCCGTTGGTATCGAGTGGAGAAAAATATCATCCCGGCGATTCAGAAATAAAACCGGTGAAACTGTAAAGCGATGCTGAACGCGTCGATTGAAGTTGGATACATGTACTACGTTCGTTAAAAATTGCTGAAAAATGCTCAAACATTTAAACGCGTGTTTGCTGGGGTTACTCTGTTTTTCGACGATTTTATGGATTCGATTTGTTCCTACCAGCGCCATTCAACTGATCTATTAAATTCCCAATGGAACCTTCCACAAATGGAGGTCAGATTTATAGCGAGTCCAGCTCCGAAACTTGTGCTCGGTTTGCAAATCGCATCGAACGAAAATGCACTAAACCCTCACCTTGTTTTCGTGATTTTCACGTTTGGTTGTACAGCGTTGAGGATTCTGCGATTTTTGTGAATTATTGTAGCAATCTGGAATAATTGTAATTGTTGCCATTATGAATGAAATTGGACAAATAACAGGATATTATAGAAAAAGCATCAAAGAATGTCTATTTCATCTTTTTTCCCATTTCGATGTTGTAGATTGAAGTATATTGTATTCCAATATTAATGATACTGAGAAATTTATAAATAATCATCACATGCATTCAAAATTACATCCTGAGCTAAATGCTACAAGTAGGAAAACTAAATTTGATTAAGGAGGAACACCACAGTGACGGCCGGTACGTGCAATGGAAACTACACTCGTATAGTTTATAAAAAAAGTGAAAATTGATTTCGAACCTGCTGTTCCATAGTTACACATTCCACCAGCACGCGTGAGAGGTCTTAGAAAATTAATTAATATATTAAAACTTATGCTTCTTTTCCACTCATTGTTTTATAGTCTCTTAAGACATTCTACGAAAGGTAGGCAATAGCAATTTTATATGAAAACTGTAAATTATTCCTGAAAAAATTCTTAAAAATGGCTTATTTTTCCGGCCGTCACAGTGGTGTTCCCCCTTAAACATTAGAACTCACTCATTAAAATATTTCGAAGCCACATCACAAACATCCTCACAAAGAAAAGTCACCATCACAACGTGACCTAACAAACTATAAAGCACCATTAGAAAATGTGCAACTTTCAATTTTTATATTATCAGCCACACTAGGTCACCTTAGATAAAACCAGCGCAAATAAAATGAAGAAGATCGCTTAAATCCATGAACAAGCAAACACTCTCCACAGTTTCAAGATACCCAATTAAACTTTTCGAAGAATGCCTATAGGTTTCCCTCCAAAAAAGTGAATCCCGTACAATGGACACCAGCAGGGTCGTCGAGCGAGTGAAGAAGCACGAGTAGAGGATCCTCGAATTCTCCTCGAAGCCGCGGAAAGAGCGCCAGTTCACGATCCGATCGATCTTGTGCCTAGACAATAAATCGCCAGGACATCCAGTCGAATCCAGCGCGAATTCGTCTCACCCCCGAACGAGAGCTCGTACGTAACAGCTTGTTCGCCGTGTTTCCCCGTAGCTCACCTAGATTCCATTTCCACCGAACTATTAATACGCGTTTCCGCGTCCAGCGGTCTGCTAGGGGCCAGAAGCACACGTCTGCCGAAAACCAGAAACCAGTGGCCTCGCGAGCCTCATTGGGCGAGGAATTTTTCTCACGAGTTCCCCTTTCTTCGTTCCCCTGCCACACTTTCGTTCACTGGCAATCAGGTAGAGTCGACGTTGACCCTGGCGTTAAATATAGGCAACTCTTCTCGTCAGTCAGTGTCCACTCGTTATCGAAAGTCGATGTCAGGTGCTTTCAGCGCGAATTTCCTTCGACGAAGAAGGTGGTACCCCTATCGGCGGGTGTCCCTTGTGAATCGTTTCTATTGCGATTGCGTCGGGTTGGATACAGTGGTGTTGCGCGGAAGTGAAAAGTATTGGTGCTCTGCTTGTAAATAGTGCGCGGAGTTTTGTGAACTTAAGGTGACCCGATTGAAATACGTTGCTCCCTTAGAAGCTCTGTTCATCCACATTGTGCGTCTTCTTAGCGATCGTAGTAGGACTATGTAATCCTTTAGTTGAGTAAATAATTCCCACACGTGACGTATGGTTTTTAAGATTAAATATAATTGAACGAATGTTTTAGAGTTCAAGTTTTGCTTAATTGGAAAAACATATACATGTCTCCGAAACTTCTCTCTTATCAAATGAAACTCCCCACGCGCTAGACTATGTATATAACATCTGATACGGTCTCTCGACTCCCTCCGTTCCCTATCGACGCATGTTCGTCGAAGTAGAACCGTACCAAGGTCACGCTTACGCTAGGTCACTTTCCCGACCGTGAAAAAGAAAGGAAAACACTTGTGTGGAGCAGGATTGCCTCCCTAAAAAAATGCCCGTTTCTGGAGCTCGTAAATGATGGAGTGCAGGGGGGATCGGCCTCGATAAGTGACCACCATAAATCTTGCTTCCTCCTCGATGGCCAACGGGAATCGTCTGCTTCCTCCTTCCATCTGCAGCTCTTCACGGTGCTCTCGTGTTTCCTGGTCGAACGCTTTGCCGGGCAAATAGCTGCACGGAACCAGATTTATCGATTTACCGTTGCCGGACAACAGGGATTCGTGTCGCTATTTATTGGGGAACGAAAGTTTCCTTTCGATAAGGGGGATTTGCGTTGAGCGCTTGGGGATTTTTACGGCGACCCGCTCCCTGAGAAGTCCGGCTCGTCTTCGCGATTGGCTTAAAATTGATTCGCCAGGGTTTATATCGTTCATCGGTGGTAGTAGCAGTAGCTCCGTGCTGTGCACAATAGCCTACCAACGAGGGACTCCAACTCATCTTTCGTCGTAGTTACTCCAATCTAAATCCCTTTTTATCTTGTTTCCTTCTTCGAAAGAAAATGGTGCCATTTTCTTGACGTTCTGTTAAAATTGAACAGAAATTTTTCTACGCTTTGGAATATTTGGATCAGTGGATGTAGAGGCATAAAATTCTTAGCAATTCTTCGTGGAATTCGTTAATGTCCAAATGTTTGCTGGCATTTCACGAGAGCGGTCCATTGTTATCAGATTTTTTAAATAAACGTTACATATTAATGGAGATATAAATTAATAGTGTTCTTCTCATCATTTGACTGAAGGTATCAGAAAGTTCATCTTCTCCGAATGTTTGTTAGCAGCCTTTTAAGTAATTCTTGCAAAAACTCTCCTCGAGTAGCATTCGTTTCTTTACTTTATAAGTTTCTTTCCTGTACGTAAAATGGAAAAGGGATGATCGATTAGGTAAACGTGTCCCATTTGTGATTAATAGATTTTGCGTATACCTACTTGATGTCGACGAGGGACGACGACACAGTTACTTGTGTTGTTCGAGCGGAAGTTGATCGGATGTGACCGTAATTGTGCTGTGGATGAACTGTTTGTGATTTGGAAGTTCGTGGCGGAACAATAATATGGAGGAGGGCGAGTCCAGCAAGGAAACTTTGCCAACAGTTTATGGAATTATGATCGCGTTTCTCACTTGCGTGGTTGGCTACGTTTTGTGGGTAAGTGTTATTACAACGAAACGCTAGGAATGTTAAAGACTTGGAACGGGCAAAATAGTTTCTGCATGCCAGTTCAAATTAGATGGGAATCCGTGGTATTTACCCTTAAATGAAGGTAATTATCACGTAGAGCAAACATTCGTTGTTTTCCAGGTTCTTCTTCTGTTGACGACTACAACCAACTCAAAATTTAGAAGAGGTGCATTGAAAAGTAGAAATTAACTTAATTATTGAAATAAGAGATTAAATGCAGAAATTGTCATCATAATATTTGAAGGTTTAGCGATCCAGAGCAGAAATGGCAGCTTGTACGAAAAATTGATGCTTCCAATGCTTCATAACACTTGCATTTACCACGTCATTGATTATATAAATGGAGTCTGGAACAACTTTGAATCATATGTAGGTTAATTATAAGTTATTCCAGAGAAAGCCAAACGTTATTCACAGTGCGCAGCTACCAGCGATGATATTTACAGGGGAATTTGAGGATAATTGATCTCCGGTGCAGTGAATGCTCTGTTTCACACGTTTACTGTTAATTGGAGTAATTTTTTAAGTGATACATTGGGGAAATTCGTGACATTCCTGCCTGATAAATAGTCGCTAATTACTTTGAAACGAGAGAAACAGAAATCTGTGAACAAAATTGCGGATAATTATTCAATATAATTTACTTAGTATTTTCAGTATATTTCACGTGAAGCAGTATTTAAAACTTGGTTAGAAAGCGCATAGTGTGCCTGGTCATTAATAGCTTTCAAAGTGCGTCTGACCATACACAATCCTAATTCCCTTGCCCTATTTATTTTTCTCTTTCAAACAATGATCGCGTGCATCAGTCATACTGTTTTACACCTTGCCGCTTTATTCGGCAAATGCATTATTTAAAAAAGAATGCATCATTTCTCAAATTATACCACAGTTTACCCATTCAAGAAATATTTAAAACTTTTTCTTCCGCAGGAAACGAAAGAACCCCTCGCGTAAAGTTAAGAAGTTTAAAATTTAAAAACACAAATTTAATTACAATAACGGTAAAAATATTAGCTAAGGAACAATCAGCTTAGTGAAACACTCAATTTCGCTTTTACATTCTCATAAATAATAAATTTATTAATATCCCAACGAATACATTCTATTGTCACACGTATCCCGTATATCCACCACATATTTTCTTCAATTGCAAGCTTGCAAACTCACATTCTCGACGAAACCATCTCCAAAATCATTCTCATTCGTGTCCGATCGTTTACCCCGGCTCTTCACAGAATCGACTGCCTCTCACGGAAGCAAAACAGCGGGTATCGACAATTATTTCCGCGTTTGAAGTCAAAGCGCCGTTCCGCGCGTCCACTTAAGAGCCCGGGCTGTCTCTTGTTTGCCCGTGCCCACTCAATATCCGCGGCATTGTTTGCGGTAATCGTCGCTCGCATTCGTGGCATCAACTATAATCTGCTGGCTCGCATACATTTGGCGAATGCCGGCTGGGGGAAACGCGGTGCCCGTTAAATTATGGCCGCGTAATTAAGATGCGAGCCGATTGTTTCATCTGGCCCCAGCAGTCGGGGACTAGGGTTAACTTACATTCCGTGAACCCGGAACGATATTAGTTGGTCGTTCTATTACTTGGCGATTCATGCACCCCATCGTCTTCTGCTTGGTATAATTTATAGTTCGTTCATTGTTTGCCGGTGTGTAAAGGAACAAATCCACGATGAGACAAAAATACCGTGCCTCACGTGAGACTTTAATCTCGTCAGACAATTATTTCATTATTTTATTAGTTTCATGAAATTAGAAATTAATCTCACGAGACAAGTTTCGTGATATATTTTCAAAAATCTCATCCCTCGCGACTATTCCCATTATTTACATTAAGTTGTTGCTGAGATTTTTGTCTCGCGATAGAAAAGTCTTGTGTAAAATCTCATAGTGGATTCAAACACTAATGATTTGAATTTTCGCCCAATGCATTAACCGTGAACGTTTAGTGAACATGAATTATACAGTGAAATATGGAAGCTGTCATTAAGGGATGCCATATTGGTTTCAGCGATGTTCACGTCAGTTGATTAGATTATAGGGAATGTAAACGCAGTATCGCTTTTAAAATAATATATTAGACACTCCATGCATAACTCTATGTGACTTTGAGGAGATATATTAGGTGTATTTTATATTGCAGGTGCTAATTTACAAAGTTCCATATTCATGTTTATAAAATGCAATTGGAATGTACCTGATTATTTATATACATATCTATCTATGTCCTAAAAATTTTGATTATAGAGGATGAAGGAAGAGGAATCTTATGTTTACTTTTTTTATTTAGTTACGTCCCATCAACCTCTATGTTGGGTTATCACAACTCTTGAAGAAGATTGATCTTTTTAAGGAATCTCAGCAGCTGTTTTATCTTCTTATTGTCGGTGAGGTTTTTCCGTATACAGGTGTCAATCTCGCAGTTTTTCCTCGCGGTTAAGAATTTGTTGCAGGAGAGAATAAGGTGATCGATGGTTAATTTGGTGTTGCACGTGTCACAAATGTTTACTTTTTATCGCGATAATACAGTGACTCACAGCTTTGTTCACATAAATTACCTACAAAGAGTAACTAATCGCAAAAGCCACTAACTTGCTTTTGCTTCTTGCCGCCTACATGGCCATCACTTGACCTCCAATTTTAATACAACAAATAAAATCACGGGCACAACGTCTTCGAATGAACGTGACAGTCTATCGTGACCAAGTTCCTAAGTAACTGTAAATACCAGCAATAAAAAACGACGATAAATCAGCGTCAGCAATTGGGAACCTTGCAGCAAGAGGAGTGTGGCTCCACTTTTGACACTTTTTAAGTTATAACGTGAAATATATGTACATACAAAAATTCTACACCGTTTGGTGCACGTTTGATGCGAATTCGATAGCAAAGGAGCGATTTATTGCAAATTTTGAATCTTCACCCATTACTGTTTTGGGCAATACAAATGCCCCAGATTTGAAAAATTCACCAAAAATGGAACTAGAAGCTTATCGACTCAATAACCACTACTTATTGTGTGAAAATATATATTTTTAATTAGCCTTCTCTTTTTAATCTTAAGTCAAAGCAATAATTTTATATACAGTTTTTTCTAATTTACTCGAGATTGGTAAATATGTATGTGCCACCCCTCTTACTGCAAGTTCCTCAATTAAAGAACCACCGTAAACGCCAAGGACTGCGACCGAAGTCCCCAGACCCTCGATCTGGCTGTATTTTAGCTGACGAAAAGTGGATCGAAGAATGGAATCGGTGGGTCAACGATCTCGGTGGCTGGATCCCCGCAGGGACAAGGAAACCTCATTCGATCCGAGCCACGAGAGTGCGTTCAACACTCGACGCGGACCGCGGCTGCGTTTACGCGTAGCTGGGACGGTTGCTCGCTCGTTACACCCTGCCAGCAATCAGGCCGTGTGCTGCGGTCGGGTCAGGTGAGCAGAGAGCGGAAAAAAAAGCGCGAGGGGGGAGAGGGAGAGATAAAGTGCAGATTGCACGCCGGGGAAAAGCAGTGGCGCATCAAAGAGCGATTAACCCCCTCGCGGCGGGAAAAAGGAAATCCGTCGTTCCGGTGAGCCTCGAAAGGGGATCGTTATGTTTTTCGATACGAGGCGGACGCTGGCGGATCGCTTCGTTCGCGATTGAAAACTGACGAAGTATTCTGATGTCATTACGTCGTCGATATCGTGGAAATTGTCGTTCGTCGAACATGTCGGGTGTCGATTATGTGCAGAGGGCTCGGTATTGTTTCCTGGTTAGGCGCTGCTTTGGCTGGAGGGTGCAATTTTCTGGGGACTCTATTCACATCAATGTATGGAGATGTAATTCAATGGTTTTGCAGAAAGCAGGCGAGAGGAATGTGGAAGTTAATCGTTTGGTGGAGTGATTAAAAGTGGGAGGGTAGGAATATTTATTTCAAGGAAGTGACTTATAAGGGAAGTTAAGCAACCCGGAAATTCAGAAAATTATGCAACTTTGTGTGCAAGTAGAGTAGTCCATGCGTAAGACAAACTTATTTTTTGTTGGTGCCATAGTGCAGTTTTGGGGGGTGAAATCACCCCTTGAAAAAATGCATAATTTTCTTTTTCGTGGAATATTTCGAGAACGGTGAGAGATGTTCGAAAAAAGTTTAAACTAAATTTGCACCTTTTTTATATTTACAGAACTTCGTGAAAGTAATTATCGAATTAAGGATTGGTGGTGGGAGTAACTTGAAAAGTATGGATTTTTCGATAATTATATTTATGCAGTTTTGTAGATATAAAAAGAAGATGCAACTTTTGTTTATACTTCTTTTCGATATTTTCCACCATTCTCGAGATAATCCACGAAAAAGATAATTCTGCATTTTTTTAAGGGGTATGTACCAACAAAACTAGGTATGTCTTACGCATGAACTACTCTACTTGCACACAAAGTCACATAATTTTCTAAATTTCCAAGTTGCCTAACTTCCCTTGTTCGCTTTTCTTCGAATTACATATCTTGAATAATAACAATGACTCTGGATGAGTAAGATTACTGAGGCAGTACGAATATAAATGGTTGGATGTAGGTATTTTTTCATGAATTTTGAATTATAGAGAGGATTGGCCTTTGTGAATTTACGTGTTTCAACGTAACGTGAAATTTTATGACAAGTTTGTGGGGAGAAATATATACAGGGTTTTAATAATTGCACATTCGTTGCGCCCTACACGTCCTCGTTGACTGCAAAATGTTAAATACTTGCATGTTTTTCGGTGCAAATTCAGGAGGCACACATTAATTAATCTGGTTGCACGTGTTGTTTAAGTCATTAGATTCCAACGATATAACGACGCTAACAGATTATGATATTATGCGTGTTGGCGCAGTCGTTACCATAATAACGTTGTAACGTGTTTGGGGATGGAGGGATACAATATGAAGACCAGTTGCTAGCAGGAAGCTACAAATGTTTGCAGATAATTAGGGGAAATCATATCGTGATCCGTAATGAAGCATAACATGAATGCATGCATTAATTAATGCGTAATGTACTTACGTTTAAATGTTATTTAGCATGTATGATGCCATACGTTAACATTAATTATACAATAATATAATGTTTGGCAATGGTGGGTACAGAACTCTATATTGGAAAAGTAATTTCGAGTAAAGTTATAAATTTCTGCTTAAATTATACACAGTATACATTGACGTCTCTCAAATAATTACTTCTGCAAAGCAGTCTCATACATATTTCTTAAAAAAAAATTGTATACTAAGGAATTAAGACCAATTTCGATAAACCTATTTGTTTGTATAAAACAATGTGTGTTTATAGTTTTAAAAAAATCAAAATTGGTCTATCTTCATTATCAAGTAGGGTACCTGTGATGATTCTAAACAATTCAATAAAACGAACAGCAGAAAATATCCATGGCACAGCAAAATTGAGAAATTATTCACTCCTGTTCAATTATATATCTTATCTACCGATTCCACAAAGCAAGACTTGCACCACGGCAGTTTCATCTCGTCCTTAACTTTTGCAAACGTAGCCAGTCGCAATTAACCCCCCAGCTGTTAAACAACGCAGCCGAGCGTGGTTAATTTCACGAGTCTCGCGAACGGATCTCGAGACACCTGTAAGTGTCCGACTGTGCCTCGAGAAGTTGTTAACCATTTCTCAAGACGCTGGAATCCTGTGGCGTGAGCACAAGGACGAACGCATTAGGAGGTTATACGTGATGTCTCGGCCATTATCGTAATGACATAATGACGTGATATTGTGGGCTACATTATGGTCATCGATCGTTTGCCGTAATTACAGACCGAAGCGTTGCTACGTGTACAGTTAGAATATGATCATTAACCAGTCCTCACTTATAATGTAACCGACTACGCGCAGCGTAATGAATCGCTCGTGTATGCAATAACGCTACGATATTTATAGATAGTTTGATCTTCAACTTCGCCGCAGAAATTTATGACATTTTGAAAGAAGTAAGGCCCGATCACCCTTACCGAATGCAGAAGGTTGTAAATTGGCGAAGTTATGATGCCGATAAGGTGGCCCCCTCCTTGGTGCAGAGGTTGCTGCAACCACAGAAAACGAACGGCAATATGTGACAAATAAATTTTTTTATATGAATAATGTTCCCAAGAACAAGATACAATTATACAATTTTCGATGTGTTTCACACCTCTCGAGGAACAAAGTCCTAAAATTGATCAATTAATAGGCGCCGAGAAAGTATGTAACCCCTTCAAGGAATGTTGATTTTGAGTTGGTACGAGAGGATTTATAAAAATATGTATGCGAATTATCCTCTGCTTTGGTCAATTTTATTTCGTTTATTTCGAAATTATATAGCGTACGTATAATTAATAATAATAATTCTTGTTGCTGTATAAGCATAGTAATGGCACGTAATTCGAATTGTTTCACAGTAGACTTTGCACAACAGGTTTTCATGGTATTTTCATGTTGGCCAGTCTTGGTTCAAATGTTCAGGGTCGTGTGTTCTATTTCTTACTCGGATCTGCCTGAACCTCTGCTTCTCGATTCTAAATAGAATACTCGCAGAAATCGTTGAAGCTCGTTACATTGCTAGTACCGAACTCTAGTTACGTATTTTTAGAGTAGCTAAAAATACTACATAGCATCGTTTCAATGCATAACGCCATTCCACGCAAAGAAATTGTACGTTCGCGATCCAGTTCGCTGAGCTGAAAACTGTAAATTGCTGACTTATTCGGCAACTGTGTGTTCAAATACATTCTTCCCGCGATATTTCTTCGGAATACTAACAACAAGCGATGTGCTATCATGCTTGCACTGCATCCTTCTTCTTTATCGGTACTAATTGGGAGTTTTGGCTCTTGCAATTAGATCCTGGCATGCGGTTAATTACATATTCCAATCAACCCAATTATTGGCTACGAAATCACATTTATGTTTAAGTATTGCATATAAATTTTACTAGGGTGACTGTACCTAATATCGCCAGGCAAAAGTTAATTCGCTGTCAATTGAATAATAATTGATATTTTTGCATGCAGTTTGTTTCAAAGTAAAGAGAAATTATTCATCTTTCATGTAGTATAAGTTAGAATCGTTGAAACCTACAAATTTTTAATTAGGACTAAAAAAACGTGAGACGTGCAAAAATCGGGTCCCGAAAAAAGTGTACCTAATATCGCCACCTCAAGAAATATTGATTAATTCATGTATATATGAGTTTTTTAAGTCATTTTCACACGTGCTTTTATTATTTCTTGCACTACAAATGTATTTTTATCCATCTTTGATTTTATTTTTATAAGAAAAATATAGAATTTAAAAATATAGAATTTAAAAATATAGATGTTTAAAGTATTTTATTTTTTACGTTCCGATGTACATATTCGACAAATAAAGTCATTTTCACATGGGCTTTTATTATTTTTGCTGTATAAATGTTTCTAACGGTAGGCGGTATTGGGAACACACATACTACTACAAGAAAAACGTTATTTTCATTATAAAAACTATTTGAATCGATTACAGTCCTTAACTACATCATTAATTAGGTTTTTCTAGTAGACATTCTTGCATTTACGGAATTATTAGACTTACCTTCTCCGAATGGGATGTAAAATTGTGACAGTCCAATAAATTTTTACACTATTAAGATTCACTAAAATACTTCTCTTTCTGTAATTGTTGATCACACGACGCTGCAATTACAGTATGTCTTCCTGCATATGGTTAGGTTCTAATTGAGTGCATAACCGATAAATTTTAGTGCTTACTTTGCGAGATATAGGGGGTGGCGATATTAGGAACACTGGCGATATTAGGTACAGTCACCCCATGCATGGTATACGTGATGCTTTTGCACCGAGCAACTGTTCCTATTTCATTTAATCCTCAACTGCAAATCATCCGTTAATGCCACGTATTTTTCACATAATATACTCTGGAAGCACAATATTGAAATCCCACAACAATTTCAATAGAAAAATTCAAATTAATACAAATGCACCGCGGTTGGTTGCAAATAACATCAGCAAACAAAGGTATTCCAACCTGCATAATCGAATACTGAAATGAATTGAAATAAACATCCTGCCCGACCGATTGCTCAGAGTCCTCCCATTCAATCAGAATATTATATTAACTGCAGATTCATAAATGAAATAAGCTGATGAAGCATTGGATAGGATTAATATTTAAGGGTAAAATTGAAACTATAAAATTGACACTACGTTTTTATAGCCGGGAAATAGATTTCCTTCTAAGTAGTTACTCAATATTATATTTTTATGACTTAAATTATCGATTCTAAAATCGACGATTCCACTACGGAAGCTACAAAAACAGCACGAGGAACAGTTGCTTCCAAATTTTAATCATCGTTCGCCCGATTCCCTCGTTATCCTCCGTTTCCCTTCTCTTCTAAGCAAATCGAGCTTATCGGAATTTTTATTACGCGAGCGCGGGCGGGGTAAGCGATTTTGTCGAAATCAGGGGCACGTCGACGCAATCTCCGATCTTGACGCGTGGAAAATAAAAGGGAAGAGGTAGAACGCGGATACGGCCGTATCCAGGAAAATATATCCGGCGGGGCGAGAGAGGAGAGGCGCGCGATACCGCGTCTTTTACGATGGAACTTCGCCCGCGATCGCGAAGCAGTTTTATTTATATCGGTGAACGGCATAAAGCGGCGATTTGTTCGATGCCTTCCGCCATCGCTGACGTATCCGTTTCCGTTTCTCCTCGCCCTGTTCCCCTCATTTCCCGCGAATAATGCAGCTACTACTTCGAAACTTCTGTTTGCCTGACGATCCTCAAAGTTTCCTCTCGGGGGTCGCGAGCTAACGATTTTTCCTCGCTGCCTACGATTCTGGAGGACCTGGTTCCCTCAAGGAGCTTGTTCCATTGCGCTAGATCCCTCGTTGTCGTACCCTTGCACCGCGAATATTCCAAAATCACGGATTTCACAACTGTCGATGATGGAAATGTAGTAAATTCTGAAGTCTGAAGACGAGAGTGGTGTTGAAGGAAGACACGTTCATTTCAAAACACCAAGTTTAAACTTTCATCCAATCAGATGAAATTAATTTAAGAAATTCTGTATAATTCGATAAAGCTATGTAAAAATAAAGTGTTCTTACTTCGTTTCTTTTGCTGTATCACTTTGTTTCTCGTTCTAAACATGATGATTAAAATATGAATTTTGTGGTGTAAATCTTAATATATAAAGCAGAAAGTGTTTGTGTGCTTATCAGTCGCCTAGAAACTTTCGAACGTTAAAATCTGGAGTCCCGAAATCCAGATGAATGTGACTATTTTCACAAAATAAATAACAATCTTTTTTATAAATCAGAATTTAAATTGCGGGCAAAGCAGAGTAGTAAAGCTAGTAATATATTTGAATATAAATCACACTTTTTATCATACTTCGCCTTATTCCAAACAAATAGTCGTCATTTGATGAACTTCATGAACTTCAATAGAAAGTATCCACTAGTAATTTCTCTCGAAATTACGAACCGATGCGCTGGTCCAAATTTATTTCAGCTGTCTAAATATTCCAATAAATGCGTCACCCCCACACTCCCAATGACCAATAAATGAATTATTCTTCTGTTGCACATTTTGCTGCGTTCACCGTCGACCAGCGCGCAGCCAATTATCTCTCACCGTTAACGATACATCTCCAGTTTATACTCCGTTACGAATGGACGAGCATTTCGTAATCGTTAATTGTGCCACGTGATCAGTTAAGCTTTCACACGCACGCGCACACTTGCACCCGCCCCTGTAATCGGCAAATTAGTTGCGCGTCGTGTACGATTTGTTTTGTCGCCAGTTCCGCCGGGCAAATAAGGTTTACACTTGCACGCGACGCGCCAATTTAGAATTCATTCCGTGCGCCGATGATGTCGACCACGGTCAACTAAATTCAGCTGCGAAGTCGACGGCCCGATCGATTCGTCGTTTCGCTCGCGCGCTCCCAAATAGGACAGTTTTAATCGTCTTCGGTGAACCGTGACTGGTTCTCATCATTTTTTTGTCGATATAACGGGTAAAATCTTCGAGCAAACAGCGACGCGTCATACAAAACGATAACTGAGGATAAGCCGATGCTGCTAGCGATGGACTTCGGATTAATTATTGGAGGAAGAATAAAATATGTATACGTAATACTCGCTCGTATCTTTACAGTTCCCTTTGGATAATTGGTGATGGTGAACATCAGGGAGGGATCTGTATTTTACTTTTTGGTTTGGATGTATAAATTGGGATGAAATTCAATATTTTGTATAGAGTATTGTATGATTATGCGACGTGATATGTAATTCGTTAATCAATGCATTGAGGAATTAATACACTCGAAATTCTGTATCACTTAGATCCATTTTTATGTGGATTATTGTTGAAATTTAATTTGGTTTGTGCGTTATTGACTATTTGTATTGTTTTGTCAATAATTTAGAAAATGAAGTATGTATGGTATAAAATTACCCACCAATTTCCAGACGATTACAGCAGTTAAAGAATGCTTTAGAAAGAATTTTAATTCAGAAGTTTCTTTAATTGAAAGTCCGAATGGAAATATATAAAATCAAGTTCTATCGATCTTCAAAATAAATTTCGCAAGCGTGAGCTTACGCCACAGAAGAATAAGTGACGTCAAGTTTCATTAATCTCTTTTCCCATGGATCCCCTAACGAAAACCAAACTATTAGCTTAAGGAAATGGATAGAATCACGTTCCATCGATCTCTCTTCTTTACCCTCCCGTCACTTGAGTGATGCGTTGAGAAAATTCACATCTTACTGTGCCATGTTTCTAACAGCCTTTTCCTACGTATTCATCTGGTCATTCATCAATAAACCTCAAGTTTCATTGAAGAATTGCGATTATAAACCAGTAAGCACTCTACTTGAGAACTGGACAAAAATTCCCTATAAAAATCGATGCATATAAAGGGTTTTCTAATCAGGAGGAAAAGTGTATTTTCACAAGCTTTGAAGGAACTATCAGGTTCCCCATTGGCTTCGTTCATTCCCTAGGACACATTGTTGTTCTCTTTTACTTGCCAGTCCTTTCTCGCCCGAGGTGCCACGTAGCCTAGCAGTAAAATGTCGTTCCCTGTACCGAGCGTGAGCAATTAACCAATTTACATGTCGAAGTAGCTAATGACTCCATGCTGTGGACTCTCTAATACGGGCCATTTCGACCCTTTGTTATTTTGTCTGTAGGCCTTAGGTGACGTCCCATGCTTTGCGTTAACTTTAAACTAGAGAACAACGCGTTGACGAAATTAGACAGACACTTTTGGATGGCAGAGTGTTAACGAGGTACTATTTAGCACAGTAATCGAAATTAGAGCAGCTTTTTGTTCTTAGATGTGAGTTTGTTATGAGCTGAACATTCGCTAAATGTTACCAGTTAGTTGTGTGGGAAATTCAAATTAAACTGGGAGTAGAAAGTTTGCTGTCTTATGAGAAACGATTATTCGGCCAATACTCTTGAGATAAGAATTCAGTTTTTTAAAATACTATGCTTTATAAAAATATTTAGATTTGCATCAGAAACCATGTTTTAATTCTTGCTTCTTTTGAGGGAAGAAGGTTCCCAAAGGAAGCATAGTTTCTGTCGCTATGAATACTCAATTTTCTCACTACCTGTCCTCCTGTGTCTGGTGAACGCTTTGATGCAGATCAGTCAGTGACGCCATACTCGTTGTTTAGAAACCTTTTGTCGAGCCCTTGCTCGATATACAGACTTAACTACTCTCTCTTGTACTCCAAGTTTCCATTAAGAAGGGGGAAGCACTTGAACGTCAATTTATCAACACAAAGCGGGAGTGCGAAATTAATTAATACAAATTCTCAGTTACCTGTACATTAATGGTACCAAGAACTTTGTGTAATTAGACAACTCGTGATATTTAAATTAGAAATGATAGTAAATACTTTGTCTGTGTAATACTTTTTGTATATAAATAATCGTCCCTTACAGTGATGTTTACTGAACTAATATACTTTGTCGAAACTATGTTATTTAAAATTTTGTCCTTAAAGCACCGTCGATTTTATTTTATAAATGTAAGTGGAGCATAGAGAACGTTGGATGTAGAATCGTGTTCAAATAGTGGCAGTGCTTTGCCGGACATGTTTGTCTAATATACTGCACGTATTGACTCGAATGTTGCAATACGATCTATTTTCGGCGAAATATCGCTGCTCGTAAACCGAAAATGGCGAAGGAAGCTGTAGGAACCTTGTCGGATCCTTATGCAAAGCTACGCACGGTATTATGTGTACATTTACGATGACTATGGAATGAAATGGAATTTGGAATGGAAGCTCCTGTTGCGCCAGGAAATAAATCTCTGTGCACGAGGAAATATTCGTTGCGGAAGATTGATTCCACTGACACATGTACAATACATGATCGCAGGGCGAGTAAAAAGTAGCAATATTGGCAGATACTATCGTTTAAATATGACAAGGGATAAGATTCTGATGTCCAATAATGCTGATATTATACGTTCAGATTTTCAGATTCAATTTATCAAAATGACGTTGCATTTGAAAGACCGGTTAAACAATAACTACAGAATAAAACCAGTTCTGTAATTATAGATTTAGGATATCTGAAATTTCATTTTAAGAGGCCACCTTTGCAATTTTTCATGTACCTAATTAGTGCCAGTCTCTAAGTTCTAGTGCCTAATTATTTATTGCCTAGCTGTGCAACTGATTCATTTCTCTCCATCACCCATCGAATCTACACGCTTAACCTCTACAGCATTCAGTTACACGGACAAGTTAACTTCTCCTATTCTCAGCTAAACATTTCTATAAAAACTACCCCTCAAAGTCCCTCCCCCTTAATTTTTTTTCCCACCACTAATTAAGGAATGCTTCAAAATTACATTGTTCTACTCCACATTAATATACCGAATACCAAATAGATTTAAACAAGTGATTTATCCAAGGCTGTGTTATCAATCCATTCCACTTGGCAGTCGGCGTGCCTGAATTTTCTCTGCTGGAAATGAAACGAGGTCACGCAGAGCGGCGAACAACGGGCACACTGGCGCAGCGTTATCACTTTAATAATTAATAGATGGGGTGGTAAACAATGTAGGAACCGCGCCCGTCCGAAATATCGGCGTCGACGCCAAAACCTCGTCACGATCGCCGCGACAATGGACATCCGTCCGGCTCATGGAGATTTATCGCGCCGTTCCGCGACGAGCACGGGGATGGCGAATCAAACGAGCCACGAAATATGGGCTCAGCACTCGAGAAGCTCGACGTATATTGGGATAGGGTGGAAATCTACGACGCCACGATCGCAAATAGGGTTGCTTTTCTACAAGGAATAAGTCAAATTATGCCCACAGTTCGCTGAGATTCGTTTAAGGGGGTTGGAAGATCTTTCTTCGACAAAAAGGCTGATTCTTTTTTTTTTTTAGATATCTGTTCATTCATTTTTTACTTGTGGAAGGTTTGAAATGGTGACTAAGATCGACATTAGTGTATTTTGTGTGGTTGAATTGTTCGTGGTAATTTGAATAATTGATTGAGTAGTTTCTGTATCTGCTCTTTGTAAGGGTTAAACGGGGGGATAATTGTATGTTCTGGTTTTGTTTTGTAGATGCTTTTCAAAAATCTTTTCTGATCTTCTGTTTAAAATATTGATGCTTAATAGGCAGATATCGACAGTTTTTGTTTAAAGTCTATTTGTATTTTAAGCACATATGTATGGTCAATTTATTTCTAAATTAGCAGATTATTTGCAAACGAGCCATTTCTATAGTTCCCAATTGATATTTCAGACATATTCCTACATTTCTTATTTTTCATTCTTCTTTAAATTAATACTGCCTCCATCGAATAAATATGTCTGAAATGCAGCTTGCACGATTTGCCACAAAAGTGTCTTCGTCTAAGATAGCTCTTAACATTTAATATCAATGCAATATGTTGCCAGAAAAAAATATTCTGACGTAGAACCATCTATTAACGTATTAAATTCTATATCACCAGTAACGCGAACTCTATTCTTCCATTTTATCTGTCTTGCAGGGTCAAAAGTTCTCACTTTTCGAGTGTGGATTACACATTACTTCCTTCGATCGACTTCCACTATCCACCACTAACCCCTTAGTCTCTCGTACAAAAGAAATTTCCTCTTAGCTTTCAACTTGCTTCCTGAAGAACAGTCACTCGCTTTCCAGCTGAACCGTGACTTTTATCACGTCCGTATAATCGTAATGCTATCAAATCGAACGCGATATGGGTTACGAGCTGTGCGCTTTGAGGACATGGACCTTTAATAGAGAGGAAGATAGAACGGCACGACACTTTACGACTTCCCCGCGAGCACGGGGGGTGAAATCTCGCGGCGCGAATCAGGGGGTGCGATGTAAATTCCGCCATGGGATTTGAAATACCGCGTGACGTTCGCGAGTAAATACCGTGGACCAGAGTTTCTCCATTATGTGGCTCTAAAACGATTTCCCACCCGCTTTTTTCCCATCCTACCCCGTTGCTTTTGGTAAATCGACCGCTTCGAATGGGGGATCTGTTCATCGAACGTCGAGTTTTTCGCTCCCCTCTCTGAAACGGTTCTTTGTGGGTAGGGTATACGGGTCTTTTGACGGAATTTTCGGCGAAATGAAAGTCTGCTGTGAATTGGACGTGCGAAAATGTGCAGGTGCCGCGACAGACGCTTTTTCGAAAATCTATGTGTAAACGAAACTGTGGTTTTTGTAAGTAACACTAGGTTCGGAAAACTAAATTGCATTCGGCCCGTATAATAATTTTGGATGCGCTTACTGTGTGATGTACCACGCGGATTTGCATAAAATAATTTTCGTGGATTCTATGTACTAGATAATAATTTTTTTAGAAGCGAAGATTCATAGTGGCGTCGTAAGAATAGGCAAAAATTTTGACCTTTCACGGTCCGAAATTTTTAAAGAAACTCAGAGTCTGCAAAATGATGACTTAAACCTCCCCTAATTTTACGCGAAGTATATTATAATTCAATTTGATCAAAATTCCTCGCATGGATCTGATGTAAAATAGCCATTACGGTAAATACAAAAACAAGTAAGACTATCGTTTTACCCAATTAATTTGTCCATCCACTGGTCTATTTTGTCTTCTTGTGTTTCACTTTTTCAAAAATCAATCAACAATTCAGAAATTTGGAAGAGGCTGTCTGACAGCAGGCATAAATTTCAACGATGCGTTTGTAAGTCAAGTGTTTCCCGTGAAAATCAAAGCACCAATAGTATTATCGAGACGAACGATATAAATTTCGAGAATTAATTACTGAGGCCATTAAGCATTTTAATGCACAAATTCGACGCGGGTACGCGAAATCCACGCGGTTACCCTAGCGCGAAAAGAGAGAAAAAAGGGGCGCACACTCGGGACAAATTTTGAACGTTTCAGTCGGATTTATCGCCATGTCCAGGGATTTCCACCTTAGAGACGATTCTTCTCGCGGCTTATCCTGACAGGACAACGTTTTATTTTCGGCGTGGCTTTTCCTTCACGGCCGTCTACTTTTATGTCTCCTTGTTGGAGCGGTTCGCGCCGTTCAGAACGAGGAACAAGGCTATCGTAAAACAAAGAGTAGGAAAAAGTGAAGACAGGGAATAGAGAAGAGGAATCGCGAGTCCGTAGTACTAGTTAGGCTTAAAAAGGCGATAACTAAGCTCGTAAACGAGGAACAAGCAATGTAGAAACGCGCACAGAAGAGGCTTTCTACTGTTCAGAATCGAGAAAAATAAAGCGAGCTCTATTTTCGCCAGCTGTGTCGAATACGAATTTTTCGAGGATTATTCAGAAATAGGTACAAAACGAATTTAAAGATTTTTTTATATTCTGTCGTTCACTCTTCGTTAGGGAGCAATTCCTGCCAGTGTCGAATTTTATGATTTACTATTGTACATCTTGCCTGTTTTGTAACATTCACCTTCCCCTCGTTTTATTGCCAACTCTCCATTGTATCTTTTGTTTCCCTTTTTAAATAACTGACTTTATTGAAATAATCCTCCAAATTTAATCCCAACTAATTTACTTCGCTACTTACTTACAATCATTCAACTCTTTAGCCATCACAATAACAACTTTATCCTCCCGATTACGTTATCGTTAACAGTAGCTTACGTTTATAAGTTCAACTTAGAATTTAATCCCAATAGTTTGAAGAAGGAGCAGCACGTTTCAGCTTTGAACTTTGAATTTGATTCTTTACCCCCTCGTGTTTCCACGGAATTAAATCATTTTTCCACGCACCACTTCCTATTATTTTCTATACAGGCACGTCTGGATCCTTTCAGAATCGATCTACGACGGCTCTCTAGCGAGTCGTAATGAGTCCCGGTTGGAGGATGCCTGCGAAGTCAGTCGCTAACTGTGTTGGGATCATCGTTATTCTCGAGGCTCCCGAGTGTCCTGACGGTTCCTCCAGAATTTCTGGTGGCGAACCACTCAAGACAATGGGGCAACGTTTGTCTCCGGATCCTTTCGAGTCCTCCCTTTTTTTTCACTTATTCTCGCAATCATTTCCCTCCCCTTTTCTCTCTGTAACCCTTCGTTCTTCGTTGGCCTCGCCACGAAAACCTCATTCTCCTCGCGACGCCGCTGGAACGACGCTCTGTGCATGTTTCCTCAAGGAATTTTCGAGGTGGATTCTTCGCGCCCGTGTCCCATCGATCGTCTCCAAACTTTTTTCCCTCCCTTCGACCCCGTTTCCGCGCGGCATCTCGGGGCTTTCCACCGGGGAACTTTACAGACGGATTTTTCACGCTTATACCTTATCGATCGTCGTGGAAATTCCTTGGCGCTTCTGCCCCTTTAATCGAACCATTTCTTTTAATTTTTGGTGTATCCAAGTTGCTTGGTAAAGTATCTTGTGTTTTATAAGTCGTGAGGGTTGTAGGCTTTTTGCGATCAGAGTCGAGCTGTTCCAGTGTTTCCTTGGACTTTGGAAATTAGTTTTTTCAGGGAAAAGGAATACTGTATGTTCGATATTGGCTATTCAAAATCTCTAAAATATCGCGCTATTTATGTACATAAGAAAAAAATTACAAGTTTTTCTCTTTGGACTAAGTTATAGAGGTTCTGTGTATACAGTAAGATGAAAAATTTTTGATTGTGCAGAAAATATACAAAATTATTGAGGGAATAGAGTGTATAATTATTTCAGGCATTATTTCACAAGAAATTAGAGTAACTAACGATCGTTCAATTTTCATAGTCGAGCTAATTATAATTCAATTAGCAATGAAATGTACTTCAATTAGAAGCAACAAAAATTATGCTGTTTTTCGCGATTCGAAGGCAACTATTCTATTCATTAATGGAGATATTCTAGACAAGAATTTAATCCCTGATATTGTAAAACCTTCTACAGTAATTAAAACCTTATACAGGCAGTTAGCTCTGGTTTTTGCAAATATTACCCATGTAAATTAATGACCAATTTGCTTAAAAAACTGGTACGCGAACTCAAAATTAATTACAGGATTAAATAAGAAAATACCTACTACCCATATTTAGGAATCGAAGTCAATTTTTTTAAAATTAATGGAACTGATTATTTATCGATATTATTGAATATTTCTTGGCAAGCGATGGTCATTCGTCATTGTATATTCTTTACATTGTTTAAGATTCAGAATCACCGCTTTCTGTACGTATTACACTTAAACTATAATTCTTCTTCTCTTCGCTTTATTTTCTGCCACGGTTGGTTTTATTCCGTTCTGCCCCGTCCTCAAGATCTACAAGTACTCACAGATATTGGATTTTCATTTTCTTCTCGTCTTTGCTGTTCTCTTTTTATTATGCTTACCTCGTTACCTCTTATATCCTCTTCCCCTCAATTATAGTCTCTCCTTGATACTATAACCCCTTGGATCTGCCTCGCAGTTTACCTTTTTACCTCATACTTTATCAACTACGTGTTAAATCGATTCGTGTCCGTGTATTACGTTATTAAACATACCAGCCTGAAGAATATTGCGAGGGGAATATCACGAGTTCTTATAGGGAGTAATAAAGAAATTAAACTGCGACGAATGCTTATTATGCTATTTATTTTCTGGAAGACAATTACTTCATATAGTAATTCCATAATAATTCATATAGTATCTAAATTCTATTGTCTTTTAATTATCTAATATTCTATAATTATTACGGAATTGTCACTAATTTTATGCGAAAATGTATCGAATTTCGCGGATATACACGGCAAATTACATTTCGATATATTTGGTCGAAACCATGTGATTATGTATTTTCATTAAAATTCACACGCAAATGCAATAAAGTAAGTAAGGCTTACGCTCGATACCAGTATCGCGCCGATCCCGCAGATTTCTCTTTGTTCCGCGCTGAAATCGTGTACAATGGGAAATTGTACCGCAGTAAACCGCAGGGAACAAACAAAAACGAATAATCGAAAATCCGCGCTGAAATTTTATTCCCGGAAAGTTAGATAGTTTTATGAGTGGAAAGGACTCTTTGTAAAAAGGACAATGGTAAACGATTTTTCGTTGAAGCAAAGCTCGTTTATCTCAAAGTGCTGCGTGCACTGTCATAAATTTTCGCAGTGAAATGGAAAAATGTGTGATCCAAGTATTCACAGTAGCGTATAAAAATTTATTAACACGACTGGAATATATTAAATAATATCACGTTCTGCGAAATATAGCATTACCAGTTCGAATAAACGAAGCTGTCGATGGTTAACCAATTTTGCTGTAGGTACTTATAGATGTCCTCGATCCCAAATATTAATTGACAATGAGTATCTGCACTTTATATTGCAACCTTTATTCTACATGTTAACTTATATCTCATTCAATATTAGTATGGGGAAAATATATTCGGTGCTCAATATCTTGAGCGAGACAATATTGAACATCCATTTTATCATCCATGTACCTAAAAAAATGGTGTACACTACGTACATTTACTAATAATGCAATAAATATAACCATTGGTACATACACTCATCAAATACAAAGTGTTTCACCTTCAGCAGTTCTGTTCCCTGAAATTGGTAGTGTTAATTTTAATAAAACGTTGTTATTTAGTATATTAAGGTGACATTAAGGGTGATTATTAAGTTGCAATATCGATACTTGTTATTTCACCTTTTTCTGTTGTTTCCTTTACAATAGTAAAGAAAAACTTATGACGTTTCATATTATTATAATGCATCAAAAGTTTTTTACTCGGAACAAATAAATAAATAAATAAAAAATATTAATGAATTTTGTGTAGTATGAATGCTATTGCTCAAACGCAGAGGAACCAGTGATAACTCAACCACGTACCTACACATATCGATTTTTCGTATGCACCTGAAAAACCACCGAATCGAATGGGAAACGTCAGACTCGAGAAGAAAGTCCTGGAAGAAATTCCTGCGAGGAAGCAGGTCGAACACACTTTCCCCCCTTTTTCTCATCGTCTTTTTGAACCAGGGACACGATTGTTGACCGATCCGTCGAAGCGGATAAAGATAAGGAGGAAACGATTCAGCGCGGATTCCGTGTTGCGGGTGTTCCACAGTGCGAATCGATTCGACTTGTTTTTCTCGCCCGACACGCCCCACCTGACTGTTATACACGTCATAAATTACAAGCTGCCTGTTATCAGGATCTTCGACTGATATCGCGAGCAAGTCGCAGGTTGCACGATTTTCTCAATCACTGGAAGGAAAGAAGTTCCTGCAGATTCTCGCGGAAAAGCAGATCGATTTCGATGAAAAGAGGAAAGAAGTTAGTGTATGGTTTTATTAAGTTTGCTTTGGGAACAGCTGTGAAGGAAAAATTGTCTAAGTATTTGATAACTGTTATGGAGATTGGGTTTGACACCCAATTCACCTGGAACTTCCGTCAGAAAGCAAGTAGAATAGTCGAGCAGAAAAGAATATTATTATAGGGAAGACCGGGGCTAGTTGATAAGCTTTTAAGTTTTCAATTTCTTTTCATTTTTGTTTGAATTAATTACTCAATCACAAATATGCTAAAATATACTTTGGTCCTTCCTCTTTAATATATAGTAAGTGAAGACTTGAGAAAATACATACAATGTGAAAGAAAAAATGTTATTTGGATTAAAGCTAAATGTATTAATTTACCCAACTGCAGGGCAAGTTGGTACATTTCTAAAATATCCGTTTAATGAATAACCAGTAAATCTGAAAAATAAAATTTTAATCTAGATCACTTCCAAACAATATAGACTAAATTTAATAAAGATGTAGCCTAAAAACTACACAAATTTTTTAACAAACCTATATGGAACATTTGTATTTGACTTTAATCGAGAAATAAAAATTGCCGATGTTTTGAATAACCTACTTTTACATCAAGTGCCTTATTTTTTTTACTAATGTATGTCAATAAAATCAGTTTGTCAATGATGTACATATTTGGACTTTGCCTTACAATTAGTAACAATGAGCATTTTTTTATTGCAATACAAGCATGTAGAGCATATAAACAAAATAATTTAAAAACAAAGTAACCTTACCTTCGAAAGACACAATGTGAACTTAAACTAATTGAGGTAATAAATTTTTTTATAGCCTTTCCAGACGAATAGAAAAATGAACACGAATATTTACCCGTTTTCTGTGAAAACGAAAACAATTAAAAAATATTTGCTAATGTAACGTCTGCTCTATTATAGTAAAGATTGGAAAAATAGTTTACACATACCTCACTCAAATGGAGTTGCGTATACCTACATAGTATCGAGATAAATCGTCTGTATCAACCTAACCCTGTATCAACTACCCCTGGTCTTTTACATTTTTTCTCACTTGAAATATTTTTAAAATTCATATTCCTATGTAACCTGCAACTGAGTTAGTTAAGGACAAATATCTTCGAAATCGATAAGAATGTATATTGGTTACAAAAAAGACTTCCACCATTTCTTTTTTCTTCGCTTTACTTCCATCGCATAATTTTCTTAAGTCCAGGTACATTATCCATATTGATAACAATTACTTTGAGTGAGTTTTTATGCTCTTAAGACGCTCGTATCGATTCCTCCCGAGGCTTGTAGCTAGCAATTACCTTCGAAGCTTTCATGAGCAACAATAGAAGATTCCCTCTTCGAGAGAAATTGCTCGAGTCCTTCATTTCTCAACTCACAGATGTATTAATGCTTCCACCCACATTCCCTCGATTTACCATTACATTTAATACGAAAATCATGGAAAAAACCAATTACCTATATTCCATCTTGTCGCGAAAGTTTAGAAAATCGAAGAGTTACACGGCTGGGCGTTCGCCCAAACGGCGTATAAACAATTCTAAAACGTGCCCCTTGGCTTTAATTAATTTCCTTGGTTGCCGTAGTATACAAACAATAAATGTAAACTCAATTCTCCGTGCAGGATGCAGGACATTCGCCGTGGACACATTTATCTATCTGAAATGCAATATTGATTCAGCAGAACGAACTACAGTTGCTTCGCTTCCTGTTTTCCATATAGATTTCTTTTTCGACGGACGTTGCCGCAACGCAAGAAATATTGAAGTCCCTTGTACCTACTATAAGCTCGCAGCCATCACAGAAACTAAACATTGTAACTTGTTTCAAAAGGAATACGTCGACCTTAGTCGAATGACCCAAATATTATCGATACAAGAAAATTCTGTACACGGTGCTGCAAAGGGTTGTAACCAAAATCGCGAAATACGCATTATTCCCCGGAATGCAAAAGTGTGTCCACACTTATTTCGATCACGTACATTTGAAGCCCCGGCCTGCATCGCGAGAATCGTTCTCGTGAAAACGCGAAGCGCGCGCCTCGGTTTATTGCTCTCATCGCTGTTTATAGTTGTCTAACGCTGTATAAACTTCTCGTAAAACGTATGAGGATCCCTTTCTTTTTTTTTGTTATCGTCGCATAAACTGCAAATCCTCGGGATGCATTCGTTGCACGCTGAGTGGAGACTCCGAGCGATTTGTTGTGCGCTATTTAATTCCACCGTACTGTCCTCGCAGTTCGCGGAGAACTGCCGCCCTGGAACAGTTATTCCAGGAATAAAAGAACGCTTAATGGAGCAGGGACCGCCTTCGGTTTGATCAGAACGCCTCTAACGCTAGCATTGCCTGCGAGGGGGATCATTCTGCATTAAACTCGCGGAATTATCGACTGATCTGAAGAGGTACTTTCGTTTTATCGCGTCCATTCCCGCGTGGACTAGATTGATTCGTCTCTGGGATTGGCTGACTTAAACTGGAGGTGATGAAGTTATAGTGGAAGCGTTGGGTCCGAGGTTTATGTAACTGCGTACGTCGCGAACGTGATGATTTGAATGTTTTGTTAGACACTTGGGGGTTTCATTTTTACGTTGTCTTATGTAATATAATTATTGATCCTTTTAGCGCAAATCCAATTGTTAAATATATGTCCCAAAAACAGAAAGAACTTACAGGGAAAGATCCTCAAGCCGGAAATTCAAAAAATTATGAAACTTTAGAGATATGTAGAGGATATATACACTAACGGACCAAAAAGTTACCACTTTTTCGATTTGTTCTATTTTTATTATTTTTTAGCATACATTTGGGGCTGTGCTATGTTTAATATGCATATTCTGATGGAGAATTTAAAGCTGTATAAAACGCAGTTAAAGTTGAATTTATTTAACTGACAAGCAAGTGTTATATGATATTGAACGGGGTAACACATTTTTAGGGCCGACAAAGAACTTTTTAGGTTGGCCTAAAAGCAAAAGGTGGCCCCACAACATATTAGATTTGTTTATTAATATTCGAAAGTGGTAAATTTTGTTGGCTTTAAAAGTGTGTTGTCTTGTTTAATGTTATATTAGGGACATACTGCAGTTTTTAGTTGATACTGAAAAGTAATAGAAGTAGGGTGGTTCGAAAAAGTGATAACTTTTTTGCCCGCTACGGTAGGTATGTATTACGCAATTTCTTTGCTGCCCAAATTCACTCTAAGAGTGTAAAATTGACCCCTGAAGACCCGGTTATTTTCCGACTTTATGTTATTACCCGCGTATCACTTTCGCCGAATGATAGTCCTAATTAAAAGAAGTAACTTTGTCTGAAAACTTTTTCTACCTCGTACAGTTCGCGATTTATAACACAAAATCGAGAAATATCCAAGTTTTCAGAGGTCAATTGGAGTGAATATGGGCAACAAAGAAAAATTACGTAATACATATTTATATTCCCGAATCAACATAATTAATCTCCAACTCCGTTCCATCAGAAAGCCTACAAATTTTCACACAATGAAACAATCCCAGTATTTCAGACTTCCCTTAAAAAGAGCCATCCTTTCATCCGACCCATTTAAAAAACACGATACACAATTTATCGTAGTGACAAGAGTACAGGTGTTAAAAATTGGAACGATGCAGAGATTAGCATGGCTCGAGGGCCACGTACAATACGCGAAGTTCCTCATGCCTTATCGTAATCATCATAAAACCATGGGACATCCAGGCTGCTGCTTCGTATCCATGCATCGTCGACGGGGCAGGGTTGAATTAAGCGTGGTCGCGTCATTAAATCACACCTTTCCTCCTCTCTTTTTAATGCAGACCATGCCACCGCTATAATTCCCAGACACCGTTGTAATTCTTTTTCCTCTTTCTTTTTTCTCTCCCCGGTCCTTCTCCCCCCCCCCCGCATTTCACATTGACGCCCCCTCCTTGTCCGATGCAACGGCGAATGCATTTTCTCGGTCAGGGGCAGTTAATGGCCTGGCTGCAGCCACCGAACTGCATAGATGGCAGCCCAGTGGATTTACGAGGCGACAGCTTTTACTGCCGCGTTTCGGGACTCGCAGTTTTACGCGTAACATCCGGACGATTTCACGCGTGGAAATCATCCCTCTATTTCGAATTGACAGCCCTTCGATCGACGTCAAACGGAGCGACATCTCGCCGGCTGAAAGCTTGGCAAATGTAATTGCTACTTTCTAATGGTGGGTGGATACGGTTTCTCGGTCCTCTGATTGATCCGGTTCCCCGCGGATTTATTTTTTTAATTCGATGTCAGCGTGGCTAATAACAGATTTCCTCTAATTTCTACGAACGTGGTAGTTTGAAACGCATAAATAAAGATGTCCATAGACGTCACTTGTCGCTTATCGCTGGTTGGAAGCTTGGGAAATGTAATTGCTACTTTTTAGTGGCGAGTTGAGACGGTTTTTGGCATTTTCATCGATGCACTTCCACTGTAATTTCTTCTTTCTTCTTTTGAAGAATTTAAGGAGATAATCCTCTTTTTTTGCGCCAAAAACATAGCCAAATTTGGGATTCTTTTTGAGAAACTAACGATTCGATTCATCTGAAATTTGGACCATGATTTTATGCATCTTTGAAGAAGTTGCAGTTTTTTTATTAATTTTTAATATTTAATATAGGAGTTATGCATGATCGACTATCACGTCGCGCAAAATTCTTCGCCCAAAATTGCCAGAAAATAGGATTCACCCTTAATAATTCTATTTTGCGATTCTTTTATTGAAGGAATGTAATATAACTTGTTAGTCGATGTTTGAAGAAATTCGACGATATAAATATATGTTTTCATGTACAAAATAATTCGACAGATATGTGTCTATGGTATAATTGGACAGGTAGATTAACAGCCATTTATTTTCTGTTATAGCCAACCATTTTCGGCACTGTGGCCTCGGACCTGACCCCGAAGGATGGCAACAGTCGAAGGGTGAGTACTGAAAAATTATCCCATTCCATGACGATGATAATTAATTTTGTAACTTCAGTTAACAAGTTCAAAATTTATAGTAGTTTACAGTTCATTTAAATATTATAAGGGCCAAATTTCCACAGTCTTCTTGGAGAATAAAATTTACGTAAAGAGTGAAATAAATCTGTATTTTATAATAGATTATTTGATTATGAAATATCACAGACAGACTTCAATTTAATTAATTATCATGCCACTAAGATAATAATCAGCTTGACTTCAACATTGTACACGAAAGCAGTAATTTGTATGAATATTTAATGACGATAAAGACCAACATGACATCCACTGCTCCAAATGGAGTACCCAGGTTCTGGTTTATTCAAAACTCCCATTTATAATTCATCAATTGATGAAATGATTAAACTACTCCAAACAATATTCAGTCATTAAAAAAAAAAAACATACCTACCCTCAACACTTTCGAATGGACCTCAAACAGAGGAAAAATTATCCCGCAACTAGTGTGCTCATTAGAACAGTCACCATATCAGGAGAATATTCTGCTGTGTTTTTCAGGGGCTAGCCCAACGTGTCTAGATTAACAAAAGACAAGATACGACCCTATAATTTCGCGGAAGGTACGGCAGAAAAGTCCACGATACACGGGGACTCTGGTCTCCTTCGTGGAACCCGTCTCACGAGACTCTTTCTCGGCTCTTAATGGGTAAAAATTGCTGCTAAGTCGGTGTTCTTCTCTCTACCCTTAAACGCTCGAAGATAGAGCGTTCAGGCGGTCTAATTAAAAGTAACTGCCCTACCAAGCGAGTCATTCAGCCCTGAAACCCCTTTGCGCGCGGGGACCTTAACGCGCAAAGTCGCGAACAACCGTGGCCGCTTTACGCCTTGCATAAATTTTTCGTAATTGCGGAATATTGCGGCTATCCTCGGAGCGGAGTATTTAAAAAGCCCGCACTGTCGCGAAGTTTTGATCGTCCTGATACACGGCTCTTCTCCCTTCGAATTTAACCAGGAGTAAAGTCCATTTGAAAGTACACTATTAAATAACCATTCGAAATAATATTTAGACATTTCACGTGTTATATCGATAGTCAAAGTCGAACAAAATATTGACTTATTGGAAAGAAATACTGAAATCATGCATAGACCGATATCCAATATTTTTCAGATTCTATCGTAGTTGTAAACGTTCGCGGTATTTTCCAGAGCCTTTCAGTTTACTGTCCTCGGGTAAATATTTTCAATCGACGATATTGCTCTATTTACTTTACCGCACTGCAACATGTCTCGCGGACCGTATCTATAATTTGTTTGTATTAACAATCACAATTTTCAATTTCTGCGCCACGTTCGTACTCTGCCTTTTAATCCTCTAGAAGCTTCGGTTTGTTGGTGTAGGGGTCATTCATCTGAAATATACGTCGATTCGTCCAACTTGCGCTGCTTCGGAGGCCGAAATTATTCGAATCCATTCGCCAAAAAAGAAATTCTTGCAACGAGAGTACCATTACAACACTAAAGCATTGTATTAAACAGAATAAAATGTCTTCATATGAAGCCTGCGTTCGACGAGAAACACAGTCCTAAAAACCCCTCGAATACTCGTATACTCGACTAACAAAGAGACAGTTCCATCCTGGAACCCAATTTTCTCCAGAACAAATACTTCGCTCCCACGTCAACTCAAAGAAGAATGGCCGTGAATCTACCAAAACTACTCGCTGGTGTGGTATCTCGAGTTCACCCCCAGGAACCGTTCAACGTGCTAATAAGCGAATAGCTTCCCCCTTCGTTCAAAGTCGACTTTCACGCCACCCCCGCCGGTATCCTTAAATAAGCGAGCAGGGGTGAGAATTTCTCTTAAGCGTCCCCATCCTTCTGCGATAAAGGTTCAGCCAGCTCGACTAAATCCACGAATCTTGGATGGCGGCTGGGGGGAACGGGCTGTGGTTCTCGAAACGTGTCACAATTCCCGTGCACCGGCATGCTACCGTTCGATTCGATTCCGATGGATATTTAATTCCCGACCTCCCCTCGATAAACGTCGCGCCCTTCCTGTATCGCGACACGTTCGTCCCGGCGATATCGCGGCGGATCGAGCTTTTTTCCTGGTTGGATAGAGACGGGCTGCGGAGCGGCCGGTGAGGGGGCCGACCGATCGAACGACTCCTGAAAGGGATGAAACGTAAATACGCGTGACGCGATCGGCCACGCGATCGGTGTTAGCGTTTCGGAATGAGCGGTGGATCGTTTTGAATTTACATGTTCACACAGCGTGATTACGTACGCGGCGGGGTAACACGCCGCGTAGCAGATTTTGCCGCGATGTGTTTACCAGAATGGAAGAGCAAGCATCGTGCCGCTTGTACAGTCATTCCCGTGCTACGGGATTAATACCGCGGGGCTGGTTGAGTAATTTTCGTTGGATTTACCGATCGTATCCGCGATTGAATAGAGAGGCCTTGGTCGAACGAGAAAACAGCCTGGCAGCTCTGTGCGGGCCACTTGCGCTGCGAGCCTCCGTTCTAACTCGATGCCTGCTACGTCTGCGACTGTTCTGAATGGGTGTCAGCGTGGAGACTTTGTTCGTGGTTGCTATTTGGGGACGTGTTTCGATGTTAGGTGGCATTGGATTCTGGTTACTAACGTTGCGGACGTTGTTCGGGGGAACTTGGTCCAGTGTATTGAATAATTGAAATCGGGATAATGGAACACGTCAGTAAAGTCAACAGAGATCTTTGGTCGGTGATTAATGGTCTGTGATGAACCTAATAAATCGTGATTTAATCGATACTCTAGGTTACCTCACTGTCGGTATACATGGAGTTACGTAGATAATCGCAAGATGAGACAGAACTCTGATAAAGTTGACGAGACATTGGAACGATTTTCTAAAAACAGATGGTTCGCCTTAAAAATTTACAAGCAACATCCACAAGTTTCTTCGACAGCTCGAGGCGAAAATCAACAACTGCTGGGACTCCTCGACTGCCCGGGGACACCGATATAGAATCGAGGATGGTTTGGAGGAATAAGAATATGAAAGGTTGCGAAGGAAGCATGTAAAACGAGCAGAGAATTTGGTGAATGATTTCCACGTTATATTTGTCGGGGGTAAATATTGCTGGCGGCACGGAACGGGGACGGAGCTCGTTTCGTTATGAATATAAATGTCGTTCCGCCTCGGCGTTGTGCTTCCGTCTAATAAATAGCGAGCAGGGCGGCAGCTTAAGCGCCATTGTGTCGTCGATAATAGCTGAAATTCGTTCCGTGTCGTGCAGATAGCAGAAAATCTATCGATTACGGGAGGGGGAAATTGTCTTTTACTCGACATCTTTCTCGGGGATTTATCAATTTCGTTTACCGATGAACTCCATTTTCTTGGTGACAGCTAGGTCCATTCGAAAGTCATCGTTGCTTAAGACGTCGTGTGAAAACGTTTCAGCGAACGCCTTTTGATGTGGAAAGATTAGGAATCAGTGATAGAGCTCAACGCATGGCGCGGCTACAGTTGTCAACACAGTTCTGAATGGAAACTTCTATGAAACTTAAAATATTTTTAGGTGAAATCCTTTTGTACGAGGTGGGTGATAAGGGGATGGTAGAAAATTCTTTTATTTGAAGTCCAGGGGTATTTAAGTTAATCCTCGCCTTGATATCAGTGCGTCCTTTTGCTTGCCGCAGTTCTTCCTTTGGTTCTTCGCGCCACACTTTTTGTGTTTTTTTTTTTCATATTTTTCGAGAGTATCTATGTAATATCAAACAAAACGAAAGCATTTGAAACAGATTTACCTTCGAAATGTAATCACGTGTACTGAGAACCTAGGAAATATTTTATAATTACGATTATTGCGAACGTTTATAAGTTTCGAATATTTTAATATCGATTGCTTCTTCTCTATCTCACAAACATGAAGCGAGAGCAGACTATACTGGCAAAGCACTGATTCAATTTCAAGCAAACAATATCCATCTATCCGTCAGCGAATTAATCACCCTCGCGAAATTAATCGCCTCTGGCTACAATTTTGAAATTGTCCCTCGTAAAACTTGTATACTTTAACGAACCCAGAGGGAGGCATCGAAGACTGTTTCGTTATTCAGTGTTAATTAATCTACATCAAGAAGTGATAAAACGAGAAATTAATCGTCGATGTTCGAACGGTAGCTGCAGTGTGGCCGATTAATTTCGTGGTGTCGAGATCGTAAAACGATGCAGCAGTCATTTGACGAGCATCTTTGTGCATCGATGGCCACGTAATTTCAACGGTTTACTTTGTTGTAAAGCAAATGGCCACCATGATTTATGAATTAACCGTCGAAGCAACGCAACATTCATTAACGGACGCGAATAATGATATTACACTACCAGACTCGTGGCTAATCAAATTCACAAATCGCAAATAAGGTGTTTGGAATGTGACTAGAAAGATTTTCCACTTTGGATGTTTTAGAATCTCTTCTGATTTCCCAATGCAATTAGATTTGCAAAATCTAATTCTACTCTTACTACCTACATTATAACTCAAGATTAAAATTCACAATATTCCCTTAAAAGGAATAGTATCTATATTATATAGTAAATTATTTCGCTACTGTTCTCTATAAGAGGGGAGCTAAAATGTTTCACGTTAGAAAGCTGAAAGAATCGAAGAGGTTCTCGGAGAATTGACTTGATCAAAACGTTGAAGAGAAATGATCGTCAGTTTTACTACCCTCGACCACTCGTCGTCTGAAAAATCCCCAGGGAGCACGTTTCAGAAGCTCTTTCCTCTTTTAAGACCTATAAATTGATTAAATAAAACGGCTCGATCGACATCGTCTCGATGTATAACCTCGGATAAAAGCACCAAGATAGAAATGTACAAAAGGCCACCAGAGAGGGTGGAAAGCTGCAGGTTACCTGGCAATTTCTACGAGTTTCGTGAAACAGAGTGAGGAAGAGCGTGATTGTCTTTCGAGTACCGTCGTTTTTATTGCAGTACGTGCAGAATATTAACGTTATTGCGTCTGTCTAATGACAGGGCGCGATACCGGCAAGGAAAGTTGTGCGAAATATGTGGACGATTTCCATGAACGATTCGTCGTGACGTTCATACTGATGCACGTCACGACGGCAATAGAAGTTAACTGCTCTTTTTATGATTCATTAGAAGATGGATACATTTCAGTGGGTATAATGAAACTCTTGAAATTGCATTGTCATCCAATATTTATTGCTTTTAAGCTGCAAAAAATTACTAGATTTGGGAGGCAATAGATGAAACGTGTCTTCTGTTTCTTTATCGATTATTCTCCTTTTCTTAGTGAAAGTAACAAACAGGCATTTTTAAAATAAAATGATTGGTTAGGTTTACACGTAAAATGATTTACGCTCAAATTCAGTTTCGTTGGAATTATTGCGCGTAACATTATAGAAATTTATATAAAAGTAGAGATAATGTAGATGAATAAATGAAAATAGTCTAAAATAGCGGTAGAGAAATAGGTGGGACGAGGTGTAGAAGTAGTGTGCAGTAGAATGCTACGGGAATAATCAACCACATGTTTCACTGCAGTTTCTCTTATTGTTAGATATTGATACTCTTCTAATAATACTATACTTGTATAATACTTTAATTTAATTGCTTCTTACAAATTTGAGGTGTTTCTGATTGATAACAATGATATTTAAAGAGAAACCTTGCCAGAACTCTCAAATTAGTTGCACGCGGTAGTGTAATCCCTTATAAGTCAGACGGCGAGTATCTTAGCGTGTCATGAACACATCGACGTGCGTTCGTCGCAAAGTAGCACTTTTCAATTTTCTTACAAAAAGCAGTACATTTGCCTTCGTTGTCACGAAAACTATCACGTTTCGATGTTCGCTGCGAAATCTAAGTAGCACGTTTGAGCGGTAATTGCTACGAAAAGTAGCATATTCCGTTTGTAGCGATGAAAAACAGCACATTTGGATGGTTGGGTACGAAAAATAGCATGTTTCGTCTTTCACTACGAAAACTAACACGTTTGAATGATTTGTCACGAAAAGTAGCATTTACTGACGTACGTACTGACCATTTCTAGCGATGGAAAGAAGCAAATTTGAATAGTTGGCTACAAAAAAAATTTATACCACAGCATCGAGGCCATCGAGTGCGTCAGCTTAAATGCGGACGCGATTTTTATTTAGTACTAGGTCGGCAATTTATTAAACATTAAAATACAGTACTTAAATAATATAGATTAAAATTTTCATATGTGTTGTTCTTTGGTGAAGAGATGGAATTATTATTTATTAAACAATATTTTCAACAGTTGAATTCTTTTAAACTGACCACGCGCTGAAACGTGATAGTTTCTGCATTCTGCAGTATAATCCAAAACGTGTTATTCTTCGTGGTCAAACCGGATAATATGTTAGTTTTCGCCGCAAATTCCTAAATGTGCTATTCTTCGTGGCGAAACAGTATAACGTGCTAGTTTTCGCCGCAACAGTACGAAATGTACTATTCTTCGTAGCGAAGCAGTCAAATATGTTAGTCTTCGCGACGGAAGGCCAAACGTGCTAATATTCGTCAGAAACGATTGGCTGTGCTTCTCTACGTGACTGAAATGTGCTGTTTTTCGTAAGAAAATCGAAACGTGCTACTTTTCGTAACGCACGTCGACACAACACAATCTTCTGTAGTCCCATTACAAATACAGATCTATATTGAGATAGTTGAGTTCAAATTACAATACCCTTCATATTCTGTTCTTCTCTTTTTTATCCTTTCATCGGATAGTGTTGTATAAACCTAAATATACGCTACTGTCAAAAAGTACATGATACATCTGTTTTTCACACGTCTACAGTAAAATGGAGGTTGAAAATTCAGATAAAATGGATCTTTGGTAAAATATATACAAAAGTAAAATCGATACTCTAATTCCATTATGATACACGCCTTCACATTAGCCTCACTACTTCACTCGCCGTACATGCTTCAGAGGAAAAAAATCGCGTTTGTAAGGAATGTACGCCGCCGGAAATCCCCGGTCGAGGCACCGGCAACCTCGGAAGGCATTGCGTCGCAGAATCGTGCGCTTCTACCGAACTTCGGTTGTTTTTCACGCGACGGCGTCGGTCGTTACCGAACGCAAAACCGCAGTCAGTCAGTCGCTGTCGAACGCCAAACCGGCACGTACCTAGTATCCAATAAACGTTTACACATTTCTATTGTAGAAGCAACCGCAAACCGTCGAAAGCATAACACGATATCAATTCCATCGAGACAACATCAATTGTACGAGAAACAAAGGAGAAATCAATAACTACACAAAATCTATGAATCGGGAAACAAACAGGATACTACGTCGAAGCGGATTCTGTTTCAATTGGCGATCTCCTCACAATTCGGCCGAAAATTTTCCACGTATGAAAACACATTCGGGGCTGAAAGCTCGCGCACAGCCTCGAGATCATCCCCAGAAACCGTCATCGACGGGAACGCCCGTCGATCCAATTCACCGCGAGCCCTTACCGTCGCAAAAACTCGATCCCGTCCTCATTCACGATCCATGAGCATATCAGCGAGGGCCAATAGGGCGGCCTGAATCCTTAATAACGACTCCTGCCGCTAATAACCGCAAAAGCACGAAATTCTCGTTCGGCCAGGTTGACCCAGAATCAGGAACAGGTTGGTAAACAGCGGGAATATGGGCAAACAGTATGAATCAGTTTTTGGCCGACTGTCGATGGGATCGATGCTTTGCACGATCCCTCGGCCCTCGTGTCTAGCTTCCCATATATCCGTACGCGTGCTTGTGTGTGCTCTGGAAAATTAGAGAGGTGTGTGCCATTCATTTTAACGACGCAATCTGCGGATAATCTTGCTGGCACGTCGTTGGTCGGCGGGTGTCAGGCGCAGTGATGAGGATGATCATACCGAGTGTGATATTATTGATAGATTCGGCATGTTTGAAGTGATGTGATCCTGGTGATATTACTTTTTCTTTTGCGTGGCGTGAAAAGGAATTAATGAGGATATAGTACCACTTCGATCATAGCTAGTGCGAAGTAATATCATTTTATTTGCATAGTTTTTCGTGAGAAAGGCATACGAGGGGGAAGAGGAGGAATGATTGTTGTAAGGAATGAGTTGCTTATTATAATTAGTTGCTTATTATAAGCAAATTACCATGGGATTTAGTAATTAAGTAATGATACAAGAAACCAATATCTAAACTCAAAGAAATATTTCCTGGGAACCATAGCAAGAAAAATTACACAGATTAATAACGAAAATGTTGAACTATGTAACGTAGTAAAAAAAAAAGGAAAAGGGGCCACTCCGATCAAAACACCATTTCATAATGAATTTATATTTACATACAGTACCTATATCTGCATACACCAGTCGAATGTCGTGTATAAAACGAAAGTGATACTATCGCAAAGGGTTAACATCAAACGTTGACACTGATCAGTGAACGAGCCCTTTCAAAAGCCTCCGGCAAGTTTTGCGACCCATTTTCGTACCAATCAACCGTTCCACATTTAAATGGTTAATTGCGCGCGATTCGCGCACAATCCTGCCTGCCCATTTCGCATAGATCTGTGTGCAATGCAGGATGATGGTACCGTGGTGCGAAACGGGATTGGGATTGTGGCACAGCCATCGCGTCAATCACATTTGATATCATCATTGCCAGCGGCCGCCTAGGCGTTGGCCAGCTCATAGATTACAATGTGCCACGCATATTGTAGCGTCGATGGAGTGCTGAGGAGAGCCAGGCGAATGAGGGCTGGGGGTGGTAGAGATGGATGGAGGACCTACCCCTTGGCTCGAGTTACTTGTAACGCGTGTAACACGATCTCTTCGCGTCCATTTCGCAGCTGGGCCCATTGATTACTTCGTGGGATGTGTTTGTTTCCCCTTTGATGCCTGCCGCTCCTCTGAGGGAGCTTTTAGATTTCGTCGCCTTTGGAAAAGGGATGCGTTGAGACTCCTCGAAATCCTGGACTCCATGGGGCTTCTGAAGTAAGTTTCATTCTGCGACGAAAGTTGTAGACATATTTCAGTTGTTACGAGTGATGTTAAAGTTTCTTGAATACTGTGCAACGTCTGCCATGCAGTTAGTTTCTCCTGTAGCAAAGGAATATGTCAGAAGTGTTTGAATATCTTTACTTACTCTACGTTATCTGTGGATGGTGCCATTTCCACGTCTCTTCAGCGTTATTATGAGTAAATGTTCGTAGATAATAGGATTGGTAATTTTTTACATTATTATTTACCACGTGGATTCTATTCTGACTACAGAATCAGATAGTAAGTGGATGGAAGGGACTCGATGTGAATAAAGGGTGGAATGAGATTCATGAAAACCAACATTGCTCTCGCAGTCCACCAGGTCCGCCATATGCAATATTCGTATTACAGTCCGTTCGTATATTGCACCGTTGATTGCGATCGTTTAACGGATGGCCAGCTGGTCGTTCATCTTCATTCCTGTTCTCGAAAGGTTTGCTTTAAAGATTAATTGGAATTCGCCCTCCTAATTACCACCTCCACTCGATTTCCTTCCAATTTTACTTTGATAAATTATACGGACTGTATTAAATTTTCATCGACTCAGGAGGCTGTTACAATCGTAATTACTGCACAGACATTTCGCCACTCCTGCGTGATTAAAATTGGGGGAAATTGAGTGGAAGCAAGGGGTTGATAATTTTATTCAATTGACTTGTGATATCAGATAATTCCATTTAAATACACCTTTAAATACCCTACGAGGCGTAATAACACTTAAGTGTTTCCAATCAAGTATCGAAACGGTTAAAATTATTATTCGAGCTCTCGCAATACTATGGAAGTAGTACCCATAGTAGTATTTTTCCCATCGAGGAAAAAGATGACAGGCTCTCTTATTCAGGCGCTTCTTACACTCTTGCAGCTATTCAAGAAAATTCCATTCACAAAAAGAACTCCTTATCTTCTTATCGGAAATGTACATTTTAACTCGTCCTTCACAAGCGCGTCGATTGAGACCCGAAGCCTCGCTATACACGAAGATTAAAGCCACTTACCGTCGAATCACTATAGTGACGAGGTAAAACGTCTCCTCTCCTTGGAGCGATCGTTAAAAGTAATATTCATCGTGTACCGTCGTACCAGAATGTGAGTGCCATTCGAATAAACTTCGCTTCATCCGACTATTCGTCTGTCTGCTTTGAGAAACGGCCTTTCTCCCCATGACGCCAGTAATTACGAATAACCAGTCTGCTCGAAACAGCAGCGAGAACTCGATGGCGTGGCCGAGTGATAAATCGAGTCACTGGTCGACGTCACGAGGTGTTTACTGCTCACGCGCGGCGTTTCTACGTTCGTCACCGGTTGTGCGTATGATTGTACTTTTCGTGCACCGTTTGCATGGGACAGTGAAGCCCGCGGGCGGACATTTTTTCAAAAATGCTGCCTGCTCAACGGCGCAACGATCGATCGGTGCAGCTACGTGGAAATTCACGCAGCGTGCCATACGTTGCTGCACTTTACTCCTCAGTCGGGAGCCAAAATGTTCCAGTAAGGTATTGACAAGTTTTTCGGACGCTCAAGAGCTTATTTTATTCAGCTTACCATGCAGAAAGTTGCTACAGTAATAACTGCTACGTCCAAGCTTGTGATAAGGTTGGAACTTGACGTAACAGGAAGATACTATACAGTATGCACTTCCCGTTTTCTTGAATACAGGAAGTTGGAGCAGCGACAATACCCCCAAGTCCCGTAACATGCTTCAAAAGATTCTCCCCAGCCTTTCCTTACAGGATCAACTAATGCCCACTCCTTTCTCATAAATCAACAGAATATTCTACGCAGTCGTAGCTCAGTTTCTCACACCATCTCAACGAGACCATACTTCAACACAGGAAATGAATCCTCCACGTCCTCTTCCCATTTACTCCCTCAGCTCCATCGTGTTACCTTCAATGAAGTTTCAAACACGTCCAATCCAACTCGGACGCCATCGCCAGGCTCGTATCCCCTTCGACTCGCCCTCTACTTCGCCCACGAGCAGATTTGAAAAATCTCATCGAGTCGCCTGGTCCAGGTTAGTCTTCGTCCAGTTGAACGCCCCCCCCCTCTCCCCCCTCCTTAGTCGATGTAATTTCCTGAAACGACGTAGATCTGTTGGCTAAGAAGAAGCGGACGTACGATCTTATCAGCGGCAGCGTACAAAGCTATCTTCGTTCGAAGCAGCCCCTTCTGTCGTCTGCCGCTCGAGCCGCCCGCTCTTCAACCGGATTTCCGCGAGATTTGCATAATCTGTGCACGAAACGGGTGAAGCTGGAACAGAGAGGGGCTGAATGGTCGCAGGAACGTCGCACTCCGCCGATATCGCTGTCGTTTCGCCATCCGATTCTTTGTATCGTTGCAGTTGCACTCGTACGGTTTACTTTAAAGGGGGCGGGTGGTGTTTGCTCGGTACGTGGAGCGCGTTCGCGCGGTGAAAAAAGTTTATCGGGGCCCCCGATTGCGCGATCCTTTATTAACGGCGGGAACGTGGATCCAGTGGGGAACGAGGCACTCGATCGCCCGCGCGCACTAGACGTCTTGGTGATTTCTCTGGGCGGTTTTGCTGGTTCGAGATCGGGGGAAGGAAACGTTGGATACCCAGTTGGAGCTTATTTGCAGTGGAACTAGGGTAGTTTGCATCGAAAGGGTCTTGTTTATTTCGCGGATCCTTAGTTTTTGCGCTGGAATGCGATGTTCTGGGTTTTATGAACCGTCCATGCTTGGTTGCTCCGGAACGAGATGGTACCTGAGATGGAGCGGTAAAGTGATACCGATTTATGGTGTGTTTAAATTTGGTATGTGATCGGGGTTGGATTAGAATTCTTTATTTTAATTGGCTATTTATTTTTCCGTGGAGACTTTGATTGCTTGAACAGAATATTAAAAGAATTGTCGAGTAAAATTGCTTGAGCTGCTGAAAGAAAATATGCAATGTTCTTTTCCTAACTGTTTTATTTCCCAAGTAACAGAATAGTTGAAGGGTAAAGAGTGAAACAGGGAATGTCACAAAACAGCTTTATCGTGGAAATTAAGTTTTAATACATTAGTCCACCAGTAAAGCAAGGTTAAATGAATTTAATTTTCTTATATAATTTTCTTATTAAATAATTTCTTGTTTTACCTTGACGACAGATGCTTGAAGCTTATGCTTAGGCAAAGAGAGTATTTGAACCTTGTAACGCTTTGCGATTCGACAGTTCTGTAATCCCAGTTGTCACAAATAAAATATGCTATAAATTGCAAAATCGCGAGAATTGGACATTCCTCGTTTTTTCCCCTTACCCTTCAATTGATAATTACACTGTAACCCATTGTGCCACTCCGTGCATAATTTCCTCTCAAACATTCACCTTTATCCATATAAAATAATTGAAGATTGATCAGGAAATTGCCCCGAAGGGGAAAAATTCCACGAACCATATAGAAACGTTGCACGAAGTGCGATCGATAAGTAGCCTTTGGCGCGACAAAACATTTTGATAGAGGAGCTACTTCACAAACAGAACTTCCAAACTGATTCCTGGATCCGCGCGTGCTCCAAGCCCGTCCGTTCAAAATAAATCTCTCGAATTCCTTGACGCAGGGGAGCAGCAAGCCGCGGTACGTTTCTATCTGTCCGACTGAAGTTTTTACAGCCACGCTGGTTTTACGATCATGGTTGTTCTCGATCACCTGCTCGTACGTGCTGCTGGATCGAGCACGGATAGTCGAACGATCGTGTTCGACGATATCGGTGAATCAAGATCACTGTACGATCATAATAAAGCGAAAGGAGGGAACGTTAGAATAATGACTCGATTACAAAGTCCACGAGTACCCTAGACTCAGGCTTGGATTTCTTCCGAAATTCCTCCGACGAACCCCTTGCAGACTTTATGTGGGAACGTGGTGGGTTTCTTAGAGGCGTCAGTGTTATTTAAATGTATTATGAGAATTAGGTGAAGCAATTTCTACGCTGCACTCGTCAAATTAATTTCTTCGCGTCAACCCACAAATTAACCTCGAGAATCTCATCAAACATTCTCATTGGAAAAGTATGTATACGTTCAAAGATCATTTGCTCCTCGCGTTTGAATGATGGGGATTCCCCACGAACTCAGGCTCCTTGAATTCACCCACCTCCCCAGGATTCAAATTTCGTCACCAGCTCCCAGAGTAATCGAGTTTGCGCGCGACTCGTAGTCGAATTAACGGTAACGAAACCGCGGACATATCAGTAACAAAGGTTGTCAGCCGGTCGTTTCGCGGACTTGCTGGTTTCGTTTCGCGAATCGACGTTCCGCGGACGGAAGTTCCGGATTGGCCGTGGCCCTTACACGCCGCAACCCTCTGCCAGCTGTACCACCGGCCGACTGTGCCAACCGTGGCGAGTGCACCGCTGGCGAAGGGCTGCTGCTGCTCGTCCAGGCAATTTGTCACGTTCGCCGACGGCCAGCTACCCCGTTCGTTTGATGCCCTTTAGATTAATTACCTTTACCTCCGATGCGCACATGGCCGTGGTGTCAGGCTCGCTACTCTCGCGCTTCATCATCGGCCGTGCAGTTGCAGAAAAGCCAGCGCTGCTGGGACTCGTTGGGTCGTTACCTTGTGCGACAGTCTTTCAGGCACTCCTCTCCTATTGCATGGTAATAACTGTAGCTGGGAATTTGATGTGGGTAATATGAAGTTAGTTTTGTTTGGAAATAGCGCTGGAATAGCGAGGGCTTTGGGATGGGGGAGAGGGTTGGTTTCATTGAAGGCGTATTTGGTAGGTGGTTTGCGATTAATAATTGTCAAGCTCTGTGGTATACTCGGGGATAGGAGTCTTTGATGTTCGGAGATGATGTACTTTGTGATGCTTGTGTATTTTGGATTGTATTGGACACATGGTTCTAACTTTGAAGTATCCAGTGAGTTTTTTTTCTGAGTTCTAGAAGTCGTATGCATTCCATTGGGGTTTGGACTCCGCAACTAGAAGCTCCACCTGTATTTTAGGAATTAATTCAAGTATGCTCATAGTCAATTTGTTGTTTACATAATCACAAGATCTCTTTCTTTAGATTCTCGATATTCGTGAGTGGTGCACGTCAAGTTTATTACATATAAACATTTTTATACATTACATTTGTTGGCAATAACTATGTATTTGGAATCGTGGATCCAAGTAGAAAGGCCCAATTTTGTACGAAACAAAATAATACTTTTATCTCTTGGGAACAAGTGTGAGTTTTCAAGCTGCACCCACTGTTGGGCAGAGTACAGTTTTCTTTTTTTTTTTTTTCAAAAAGAATGTGTGAGTGTTTGTTTGAATTCAATATCATACTGAAAGGAGAATATAGATGCATTCAAAGGTTTTGGAGCGTTCAAAGACACCGATTCGAACAGCCGGTTATCAGTTTTGGTATTTTCTAACTGGCTGGCTCGCGATTATAGGAAGCTTTTGTCCTCCCGCTGGGGGAGTACGCGTGACTATTGCGACAGGCGCAATATTTGCGATATAGGGAATACTGAAATGAGCAGCATCTTGCTCGTTTATCACCTTTTGATTGATACACTCTGAATTCAGCGTGCACCGTGCGCGAGAATTATTGCCGCTCTGAAAGGGAAGACAAATTATGATCAGCACTAACTGTTTCGTGTCCTAATTCGAGGCACATTTGGGAGCTATTTCAATCATGATACTGTGAGAAATGGTGCACTGCCTTTAATTTAAATTTTACCTCGAATCTTACTTTCTATCCTAGTTTCCTACGTACGTAAGAATGACAAATTGCCGAAGGAAATGATAAAGTATTCTAGACGTAAAACAGTTACTGCTTTCAATTTAACAACTTTTATTTTCCAGAACTGCACCAAAGTTTTCAAGAAAGTTGTAATTATTGTTAAAGCAAACTTCCAGCATAGACTGAAATAAATTAATTTTCTTGTTTATTTGAGGAGAAGCTGTGCAGCTTAAAGCATTGATACGTTGATATAACTGATCACGAAACTGTAATATTATCTTAACACAGGGATTTATATAGCCAAAGATACATACAGACAAATTATTAATCGTAGCAGTAGGGATATTCGTAATAATAGTGACTACTCCTTCCTGGAATTGAAGTTTCATGACAAACTTCGCCATAGTTCAGCGGTCACAGGCCCCCCGGCTGTACGTAGTCGCAATAAGCATGGTAACTGTCCTGACATCCATAATAATAGACGATAGCGGTGTTTGTCAAGGGAAGCTAAACAGAGAAGATATATGATAGTTGTTTCACGTTTTCTACTTGTGATTCTAAAATGGATACTAAATTATTTCCTGGAATCCGCCCAAAAAGAAGCTGATCAAAAGAGATCTAAAATCATACCTACAACTGAAACGAACACGTTTAGCCTTGCGAGCTCTCTCTGCCGAAAAATAGTTCCAATAAACCTGTGTCCAGAAATGTTCGTTACCCACGTCATGGGTGTACAATAAGCGTTTGAAATGTCCCGCATCAAATTTCATGCATGCATGGACATTTCATGGATGCCCCATTCCTTCGCAATATTTCCTACAAATTAGCGCGAAAAATATCTATACATCAACACCAGTCAATAGACAGAGGAATGCTCATTGCATACCCTCCACATTCCCCGGGCTCGAATTCCTCAAATTTTCAGTATTACAGGACACCTACCCTCGTACAAGCGTTCATTCAATTCGCACTCACAAACGAGACACCTGCACAGACACGTTTCCATTAACTCACACCTAAATTCTTCATCAGCCAGTTAAATTCGCCCAATGTATAATCGACCTGCAGCCATTCGCAAATTCACCCCAAAGAATGACCTTTTGCAACCCCACAGATGACCATAATTCGCTGGCTTAATTTCGGTGTAAACCAACTGCGAGGGACGCTGCCACGTGCAAATGTTGGTTGTTTGAGGAACGATCAAAGTGCCCGGGGCGACGCATCCGGTCAAAAGGATCGGCGCTGGAGATTCGAGCAATCGCGGAAGTGACAAGGCCTCGGTTGCCAGTTTAAAAACGTTTCACGGCCGTTTCGGCGGTCGCGGGAGTTAAGCAAACACACGTCGTATTACGCGTTTCATTCTGGCCGAGTGGAAAATCGTTTCGCGTCGAGGCTGGTCGAGGAGCTTTTCGGTCGGTCGCCCGTTTCAGAGGAAATTAGATCGGGGGGATTTCCGCGGCCCTCGGTCGGGTGAAATGCCGGGCGGGGCGAGTGCTGCGCGCGCACCGCCGGGCGGAACATACGTCAGCGGCGCGGGAAAGGTGGATTAAGTCACGTATACAGCGGTTTTACAAAACTCCGCCGCGACTGACGGCACGTGAAAAACGGCGAAACTTTCGGGGAACTCGAACGAGGGCCCGCTAACGAGACGCTGCGGTCTTTGTCCGGGCTTGCTGAGCTCGCTAACCGCGCCAGAAAAATTGCAAACGTTTTTCTTTCCCGCTTTTGTGTGCCCTGGAGTTTGCGAGAAATGGGTGGATAGGAGAGGGGAGCAGACGTGGAAGACGAGGCGAGCATTGCAGGCGTTTTGTTATGTTGATGGTGTTTGGAGGTTTAAGGTTGACTCTTTGGGTTTTGGATTTAGTTAAGGTTGTAGGGATGTGAGGAAAGTGGGTGTAGAAGATTTACATAGGCGGAGATTGGTGTTTAATGGGGGTAGATTGGTAGATGGTGGATGAATGAAAAGGAAGTAGAGAGCTTATGGTAGCTCATGGAGCTTATGGTGGAAATTGTTCTTAAGAACAGTGAGACGTTGGATTTAAGTTCAACTTTGTGAGAAGATGGTAACAATTCAAAAATTTTATGCAGGAATTTAGTTTAAGGGGTCATGCCTACGTGTGAGGCCTGAACACATCTATTTTGGATTTTTTTTTAAAGAAACTTGCAGACTGTTTGACATAAGCGGTTGTGTATTCGAAAGTATATTATTTAAAGTTCTTCTAGTATTTTTTGCAATGCGATATATAAATAATTAAAGGAATTATGAGCGATCTCCCGGCCACGATTTTTTATGCACCTTGCTGTGACCACTGTAGAATTGGCTTCGACATGGTTCATCTGAAATAAAGAAATCGACCAAATTTAGTTAGTATAGTAGATTATTTAGTGGTCGATCGGTCACTATCCCAAAAAATTAATTTTCTACAAAATGGCGGCAGTTCGTACCAAAAGTATCGATTTTCGCCACAGAATCGCTCTTATTTTTCATAATTTTTCATCTCTACAATAAAAACTACGCAACGAAATTGAAAAATTTAAAGTTAAACACAGGGCCTGGTGTACAAATTCGTTTTCTTTAAAATATTAAAAAGTGGGGAGCAACCTCTGGAACATTATGAAATGTAATAAAATTTTAATAATAATTTTTAATAAATTTTAAGCAATATTTTAAAAGCCTATTAAATGTGGTCGAATTTTTTATTTCTGGTGAACCAGGTCAGAAGTACAGTGGTCACTGTAAAATGCTTGAATAGAAGGACGCTGCCGGATATCACTCATAATTCCTTTATTTATTTATATATTGCATTAGAAAAAATCTACAAGAACTTTAAATTATATATCTTTGAATATACAACCGTTTATTTAAAAAACTCTCAGTTTATCAAAAAAAAAATGTTTGGCATGTCCTTTAAGGGTAATACCTGTGAGCTTTTTATAATGATCGTGAATCTTTGTCTTTATCACTGTTGATTACTACACATGATAATTCGAGAAATTTGATCTGTTTATTGTACTCAAGAACGCAGATTTTGTATGCAGTTTTGCAAGAACAATGGGAAGAAGCAATCATTGGTAGATAGAACGGGTTCGAGGCTTCGAGAAGAAAATAGGAGGACGAGTATAGAAGGGTCAATAACATGACGGACAGATCTGGAACGAAGTAGATAAACGGATGTAGGTATAGACAAACACAATGCCAGTATATACAATAGAGCATCGATTATTCGAAATAAATTGGATCAGTCCAATTTCGAGGATCGAAAAACGGATCGCGTCGAGCGACAATTCACGTCTCATAAATTGTACAACGTTAAAATTATATCCCCATGGTGGAGAAGTTTTCGCTTGATCTGTGATATTTTTATAGTTTGCCACTTTGTTTGAACGGTGGTTCGAATTCTCTATCACACACGATATCTCTCGCCGTTACTTTGCTCTATATGCCTCAATTTGTTTCATTACTCAACATAACATTACAGTTTACCCATTTTAACTTAAATAAAATTGCTCAAAACGATCCTGCGACTCTAAGCCGGTACCTTTGTATATAAAATGAGTATTCTGAACTTGCAGCTAATAACAAACTGTAAGCAATTAGGTAAATACACCAGAAAAGTCATTAGAAAGTAAGAAATGGAGAAACGCAAACGACTCGATGAATAAACATAGGATCAGCCAGAAAGCAGAATTTATCCGCTGCAGAAAAGCTCGATACAGTGCTTGGGCATAAACATATAAAAGGGATGAAATCTCGACGAAGACAAAAGGGATGAAATCAGGCATAATCGTACACGTGAATCCAGTAGGGAAAAGGGAGGATACATTGCTGGCGGTGTGCACAGGGAAAATGGCGGGCAAAAAGGAAGACGAGGGAAAGGAGTGACGCACAAAGCGAAACGCAGCGTGTAACGCGAGCAATTGTGTATTTATTTGAACGGTTTCCCGGGGATTAGACGGTTTAAAAGGATTAAATTAGATTGTGTTTAACCAGTGGCCGAGAGGGGCTGGTAGTACGCCGCTGGAAACGGTCCAGTGAATTTCCGCTTCCCGAGCTGAAATTTACTCGCGAACCCCACGTTGCTCGCGGTTCGGAGCGAAAGCATTTGCGATATTCGACCATTGATCTATCGCCAAAGATTTTACATCACTAACGACGGTATCATTCGTTTTGGGGTGGCACTGGGATCAATAGTTACATGGCAATCCTGTTGCAGATAAATGGAAGTTCGAGGAGCTCGAATTGTACTTCATATCTTTCTCCTTTCTATTGCGCATTTTTATTAAAGATCATAGGAGGAGTGGGAAGGGTGGTGAGAGAAAACATTGATTTGTAAAAAAAAACTACCACCAGGAATGGTAGCGCTCGTGCTGCGGAACAAATATGGAAGACCCAGGTACCGATACATTTTACCACGTGTCTAAAGTTTATTTAAAAAAATTGTCTGCACAATAAAAATATTTACAATACGGTTAGACACACTATCGGAATATGTAAAAGCAACGCCGTCAATCCGAAATATGATCGAAGGCCAAATTATTGTAAATTCTATCGTTTTTATATAATTTTATTCATTTTTATGGCTGTCCATATTGCTTTTTGTTAACTGCCTTTGAGCAATTTTTTCTTCTCTTTTTAATTTTGATGTTTCTCTCTGTTTAGTAAGAGTTACAGATAGTGGAGCTGTATTTTTTCTTAAAACTTGTTTGCTAGTATCTATATCACGAAAATGTATAGAGTAACCTATTACATCTTTCTTATTATTGGGGATGTGAAATTTTCTCAACCATTGTGTTCGTTTATCCATCATTCCTAAATTTTCAAATACATTTTTTTATAGCGATTTTTCTTGCTTCACGTTTTGGCAGCTCATGATAGCTTCAATTGTCTAATGTTTTAATTTGCTACACAACATTTTTTTCTGTATACAGTGCATCGCTACTGTGAAAAATTCATTGTTTCAGAGATTTAAAGTCTTTGCCAATATGTAGACGGCAATAAATTGTATACCTGCGTCAGCTGTTGCCATAAGTTCACGTACCGACCTAGCGGCTAGTGTCGCAAATAATTTTAAACTTCCAATAACATTTTTAAGCTGTAACAATGTTTGATACTGTAGAACCTACATATCTGACAATGGGCCTTCTGTATTCGAATGTTTCACTATTGAAATCTTTATTAAAGCCAAAAATAAAAGAGTGTTCTATTATTTGAATGTTTTCTTCTGCATTTGGATATTCTCCTTTCGAATAATGAAGGCTGCAACGCAATACGTACCTTACGCATTAAGTGTACCCATCAATCAAATCACTCTGGAAATAGGTATACGTAATTTTTAAGATTTTATTTAAAAAAAAAAAGTAAACGTCATAGGGTCAAAAAACTTGTTGGGTTGTATTTGTACATCTTTGAAGATAATAAAAAAAATAGAAATTTTATCTAATACTGCTGACCGATGGTGGCTGTGACTGTCCATATGACACAAAAAAGGTCTTCATTTGCGGAATTTTTAATGCCTCGTAGAATTATGTGAAATCAACAAACCATGAAAATTCTTAAAGTTTATAAGATTGTTCGTGGAATCATCTACGGTGATAGCAAAATGTTGTAATCTCAGGTGTTTGAATGCTTGAACTACAAACATCGAGAAAACGGGTAATTTTATACACGAAAATGTTTATAAAAAGAGAACGATTGGTCGCATAGTTATCATCATGGATGATTCCACGAGTAATTTAGTAATGAACGAAATCCCCCCAAGATTTTTTGAAAGCAGTCGATTATGTTTTTATTACGACTTCCGCAGTTTTAAGAAAAGGTGTTTTGAGAAAAACGTGTTTAAAGTCAAACTGCTTCAGATACGAACGGGTCACTTTCATATCTGTAGACTCTACATCGCTATGAAATTTGAGGCCAAATTTTAACTGGGCACGCTTCAAATGATACACTACCAAGATATATATTTAAAACAAATTTTTTTTACAAATTTTAATGAGAGGGTGTCCTTAATAAAAAAAATTGTTAGTGAAATATGTGCGTCATATCTGGTTCACAAAATCCTCGAATCGTTTTTTTCCACTCACTGTACATATTTGCAATGTTTATCTGGTACGTGGTAAGTTACTCCAGTGCTTGGTGCTTCGCACAACAATATATCAGCCTTATGGTAAAAAATTCGTTGGATATGCATAAACCGAACAGCGAGGTAAATCTACGAGTTGAATGTACATGGTGTAATTTATTATCGCGGCAGTTATTTCGTTCTACTTTTTTTTCAACCAAATATGAACTGCGAAATGTGAGTTTCAAAAAAGGCCAAACATTATGCATACATATACCTATAGAACAAATATTGAATCGAGCGCAATCGTAAGGTTTCAGCTTTACTGCATTTCCTTTTACAGAAATGTAGCCAGTGATAATTAAAGCGCTGTAGGAAGAATTAAATGAAAGCCGGTGGTTGAAGCACGAAATGGCATCCCGCGAAACTATTCGATATCATATCTTTTGTTACACTGCCTCGCTCCTGAAAAAAAGAACAGTAACGCAGACCATTATCACGAGCAAATATCAGGATTACCATTTGTAATCCTTGCAAGTTTCACAAAAACATCCGAATGTGCCACAAAGCTTTACTCACTTTTAATAAATGTACCACCAACGTTAATAAAAGGCGTACCTCTTGTTCATTAATTTAGGATCACTGCGCAAATGCTCCTCCATCATATTCATTTTCTACAAAATCCACAACGAAATTAAAGATGAATTTAGCGCGAGCATTAAAAGGCCGATACACTCGTCGACAGGTAACGTCCTTGACGTTCAATTTTTATCTGCACCCAGGAAAGACCGCCATTTTTAAATTATATTCTTCCAAATCCGATAATGGGTGCCTCTCAGTGGTGTTTACCTCAAACACACAAATTGCATCGATTATTCTAGCCCTCCACCAAGGGCGATTCCTTCAACATTCATCAGGATCCTCTGTCTGCTTCCCCATTCCTTCGCATTTCCAAGTGTTCCTGCGTTCGTTCACAGCCGAGGCCCCGTTTCCACTCATCCCCTTATTTATTCATCGCCCTACACTCCCGTGGCGCGGGGTTAAAAACAGAATGGCCCGTAAAAGACGATCGGGCCGAAAACACGCCGAGATCAGCAAGAATGGCTGACACAGCCATCGACGGGATTAACCCGCTTTCAGACACTATCAAACATTTATTGATCCAGTGTCATCGGTGGCTCGTTCCTCCTGTTTTAGACTTTGCTTTCGCCTTCCTTTTGCTTTTCTCCCCCTCCCCTCTTCCATCGTGCTAACGCGTCCCGGGAACTCGATGGGAGTGGCGCTGGGTGGTAGCAAGTTGCTTGGTTTGTAACTTGGAATGATGCATGGATGGCTATTGGGAGAATGCAAATTGAAAACCAATATCTACCCCCGAACCCTTGCGGGATACCAGCGGTCCCGTGGATCCTGCTTTGGTCTCGAACCAAAGGCAGAAGTTTCGAGACAGTGGAGGAAGTCGATATCCATTCTTTCGCGAGGGGCACAGAGGGAATCTTTCAGCCCCTCTGTCGGCCGCCGGCTGATCTTGTCCTCGGCTGCAGGCGTTCCTCGCGTTTCTATAAATAAGTTTCCCTTGGCCGAGGCCACTTTCCCTCCGCCAGGGATGCTCTGTGCTTGTCGTTACTTTATTAAAGTTCAGACGAGGGCGGAGAATGATCGATCGGGCTCGCCGCTGAATTTTTAATGCCCGTTACTTTGGATCTCCCGCTTTCAGGCAAACCCCGTTCGAGGCCAGTAGTTTCTCATCGCTGCGTGTTTGACGGTCCCTTTCCACTCTGATCTTTTGCTTCGGGTAAATGTAGGATTTCCAGAAGCTTTTAGGGAGGATCGTACGAATTCCTGCTGTGTGTGGTAAAATTGGTTCTGTGTTTCAGGTAATTATCCTCTGAAACGACTGGGGAGTCGTTTTTCAGGTTATCAGGAACTTTTTTTTGGATTCTAAAGTCAAGGGTATGCAGTGTTGGATTGTCCGCAATGGGGAAGCTGACGCAAAGCTCAGCGCAGAGGACGCCACTAGCGCAATCCCTTATGTTGACTGTTGATTTCAAACTTAAAATGACAACAAAAGGAAAACATTATAAAATATTATACAAATTTGTATGCTAAAGTTGACTCTCTAATATCTTTTCTTGACCAGGCTTGACATCTTTATAACGTAAAAGATGCAAATTTATTTTTTATATTTACATAATTAATAGTAACAATAATAATTATAGATACATGCATTTATTATAGAAATAGAAATTAAGAAGCGTAATGCGATAGTTTAAATACACCTAAAACACCGTTGACAAGTGGAATATGTGCTGGTGGCGTCACGGGTGGGAAAAAGTTGCAATCATATTCCCCATTCTATAATTTTATTATTTTAGATAAATCGCTGGGCTTTAAAGATTGAGCCTCGAGAATAAGAAGAAGTTTTTTAATTTCCTTTACTAAATTTAAGCGTCCTTCAATACGAAGAGTTTTTCACCACATCGCCCCAGCACGACTTGGAAAATTTCTTATCTTTGTACGCTAAAGACATTGTTTTATAATACTGGTCTCGGAGTTCTCTGAGTTTTAGAAGAAAACTTTCAAGTTTAAATTTGAACTCAATCCACTTTTCGCGGAGAAAAGATCTGTTCCACATTTTCTTTATTCCCGCGACTGGGCTCGTGCTTTACTCTGTGCGTCGAGCTTCTTTCTTTTTGCCATTCAGCAGATTGCGCTAGGAAAGAATGCAGGATGAATTGTTCGATCGGTCGAGTGACGAGGGACACGTCGAATCAACGGAAGTACCTCGTAAAACTTGAATTTCCCGCTTTGTATGAGCTTTTTTTAGCGAATGGCTGTTCTGCTTGAAATTCAGCTACTCGACCATCCAGCAGTCCATATTCCCCTTATTAACACATTGTATTTTGTAGTAATTAAATGTCTATCCCATTTTGGAATTACATTATGACTTTTTTATATTTTAAGCAACTCAATTCCCTGATACACGAATTTCAAGTTAAAAATTCCAAATTAAATTTCAAAAGAAACTTTAAAAAATATTATTGATTGGGATAAATTCGCGATATCTGCTCCAGAGTAGCTTCTGCATGCTTCATAGTTGATCACTGATTGCCAATTAATTGTTTCTTGCAGAAGCTTTGCAACTTACAAGATCCCACTGCGTGCACCATGGTGAGAGTTTCACGCTTCGGATGGTTCCCATTTTCCAGGGGATCGCGGAAAGTGCGATCAACGATTAGCCACCGGAATTTCATTGATCGATCTCGCGTATCGAGTTACAGGGTCGAGATAGGCGCCAGGCCGCAGCTAATTACAACGAAAATTGAGAACATCGTCGTCGCTTACGTACGCGTCGGGGCTGGCGTAAAATTTGGCGATGGACGCGTCACGATCCTCCTCCTCGTTATTCCAGCTTTTAGTGAAATTACGTTCTCAGCTTGGTAATCGTGCCAGACGTCCCAAAAGTTACTCTGCAATGAACATTCATCGCGACGCCATTTTTTGCGGCTCCTAGCACGAATTTTCCGACGTCGTTTAATTTTTTAATCTAACTTATGCGTGCCCTACATTAATTTTACACAATTATTTAGGTCAACCTGGGCATTTTTATTCCAATAATAAACGCAGCATTACTATTCATCTTTCACTGGATTCATGCTTAAATTATTTCAGTGAATCATTTGTAATTATTCAGCTTTCACGAAGATAGTACCGAAATTAGATTGAACCAAGGGCGGATTTGGAGATTTAGCGCCCCTAGGCTAACACGTGTCTGCCGCCCTTTCCGCGAAATATCATCTAATATTTTAATTTAAAAGAGTCCAGACAATTTCAAAATTCATTCAATGTGGCGACACGCGTATAAGTTATTGCTAAGTAATTCGCTATATGAAAATAAAGTAAATTTTTTTTAAAGTTGTCTCGAGCCTTTGTGTTTAAACCTTCCCCAATTTCTATCGCTCAAAATTTGTCGCTCCCCAAAATTTTCCGCCCCAGAAATTTGCCGCGCTAAGCTACAAGATTGAACATTGGAGTATGCGCATATGTCATCAATTTTAGTAAAGGTAGATTGAAATGTCAGAAAACCCATTTCCATATTCCATAAGCCAGAAAATTCTTGAATTTTCACGGAATATGATTCTTTGCTTGTTCCAAGCAGAGTATTTTCTTCGAATTCCTCGCGTATACCATAAAGCTATGCAAGCAGATAGAAACAGATTCTCTGCACGACAAGAGGCAGCGGGTTAAACTGACAAGCGTAAAATCTTCGACGCTCCGACACAGTCGTTTACGAGGCAACGCTCGAATAATAAATCCCGAAATTTGGGGGATGGTGGAGGTATCGTAAACAGGATACCGTATTTGTTTATCTTTCTGTTGGTCGGGTTTGGCCGTAGGAGTCGCGCTACCGCAGAACGTATTAAAATAAGTGGCTGAAACTTTACCGGAGAAGTTAGCAATGCTGCCTTCGCTGCAATTTCTCGGCCCGCTTCAAGTTTCGCGGATTTCTCCCTCGTTCTCCCCACCCCCGTCTTTCGAATTCTCTTTATCGCTCCTCGCGCGTCTCCTCTGCCCTTTGAGCCAGCAGAAATGTCGTTAGAGTTTCTGGCGGAGCAGCAGAAGCAGATTGAATGGTCGCGAGTAGAGGCTGTTGTCGAATAAACGAACCTGAATGCTTCGTTTTATGGCTGGCTTTCCCTAACAATTAGACAAAATTGCAGTTCTGAAAGATTATCGTGATTCAGAATACATGTCCGCGTGTTTGCTCCGGAGGAAGCACTTGTGGAATAACTGATCCTTTAATATAGGACGTATGAAGTAATTTGTGTTGGAAACGTTTCCACAAATGTTTGATTGTTTGAGGTTTCGAATAAATCATGTATGTTTTATAGGAAAATGTGCTATTAGCTATTAGTGAATTAATTAGAGTGATTAATAGCGATGGAATATTACTGTGGTAGCATATTATAGTTTGTTTTCAATGTACACATTTCGCTCCAATTTTTTCAATAATTAAAAATTGTTTGCTTAGCGTTAGTAACAGGGGTTGAAATTGTTATGATATTGGTTTCGGTACTCGAAACAGTTATAAGCAGAGCGTTGGAGCGGAGCATGGAAAAATTTGATCTGCTCCACTGCTCCAAATTTTTTTATTATTTGAATTTTCTTTCATTTTATAAGAGCGGCTGAATGAATTGTTTTTAATAAATACCAATTCTCAATTTTTCATCATTGAAAAAATATTATATCGTAGGGCCGCGCAGCCCGCTGTTAAGGAGACATAGTATGTACTTTCTTGGCCCGAAAATTAAGCATTCTTTATGAATTTTCTTCTAAATGAAAATGAAAAGTTAGAAAGATGGGGTTTGTTGCAAATGAAAGATCACTATTTGAAAGTATTAAAAGAATTTTGATTTAAAAAAATGATCTCCAGCAGAGCAGGAGCGCATCTGAAGCAAGTATTTTGATGTCGAAGGGAAGCAGGAGCGGAGCAAATAAAAAATTGGCCTGCCCCAATCCCCTGGTTATAAGAATCGAAATAATCTTGAAACACTCACAAGTGAAGAAGGTTCTGGCCCATATCGGTTTCGGCGTAGGTTCTACAGAACCGATATTTACATCGGTTCCATAACTGTTATATATCGGTTAGGCATACAATATCCTCTCGGAACCAACACATACATTACTGCCATAAAACCGATAGGTACATAATTGTTATGGAACCGATATTATATAATAAAACCGGAATCGACATTGATATGGTCAGAAATGTTGATTCCTTGTAACAGTTCTGCCCTCTTTAGTTAAAATGTCCTATCTAGCATTTTGAAACAACCGAGAAAACTGATGTTTTATCATTTACTTTGTACCATACTTATTATCTTTCATTCAAATTAAAACATGTTGTCATTATTTTGTAATAGCCTAATATAATTTTTTATAATAGGTGTACCGGTAGGGAATGTTTTATTAACGTGCCAAATAATTAATTGTTTTAGATAAGATATTTTAACCATTTTAAAAGAAGTTAGGTTAAATACATTAAACTGTTTATAATTCTTTACGAAGCACGTAGAGTTTTCTAACTTTACTTAAAAGGTAAAAGACGTGTGGAACTTCAAATATTTCAACATATCTCAAAAAATGAAAAAATGCTAGATAGGATAGTTTAACTAAGGAGGGCAGACTTATTCAGAATATCGATTCTTCACAATTGTTTCCATCAGAATCAACACATTTATTTATTTATTAACCGATATATAACAGGATGAAACAGTTACATTCCGAACCGTTTCGACTCCTGCTTACTAACAGTAAAAAATAAGGAAAGTCCTTTATCTTGAGTTTACTAGTGGAATACTGATATCATTCCTAAAACTACATTTTCAAAAACCTTTTACCGATCCTTTGCTGTCTCGCTGTGACGCACTTCTAACGATACACTTGATGTAAAGCTTAGTTGTAACGCTCATAAAAACTCTCTTCCTATAGTTGGTTGAGACCCAACAATATCACCACCATCGTTACCATCCTTTGTATACCTCGTGATCTGTTGCAACGTTCCCTGCGAATACTTAGCGATGCATTCTGTTAATCACAAGTTCGAGGTACTACAGCATCTTGATCTGCCTAGCAGTTTCGCGTGCAGCTCGACGGAAAGTCTAGCAAGATGAAACACTTGCCTCTGGATCGGGGCTTTCAGCGTTGAAGACGGTAAAGCTCTCTGACCGTGGACCACGGTGCCTGGCAGGGTATCTTCTTTCGCGATAAGAGCTTCCCTTCGCGCCTCCTCCGTCGTATCTACCCGGTTATCACGCGATGCATCGTGATAGAGGCGAATGGGTGGGAAGCGCGAATGGAGTATACCCTTGACGGGGAGCAGCCTAATTACCCCTAATGAATGTGCCGCTTTAATTGAAAATGCTCTCCTACGTAAGCACGACTTTTAGTTTCGGATCGAAGGTTCTCCTGACTTGCAAAAAACCCGCACGAGAGCGCGGAAATGGGGCAAAAAGGGAATGAAGGATTACGTGCTACTCATGGAGGATCTAATCGTGACCAGGCTCCTTTTGCGTGTTTTTCTCCTTTGCTGTTTCTTTTTTGCCAACGTACAGCTCGGTATGGGTACCTCTGTCCTTTAAGGCACCATTTGACGCAGCGCCAACTTTCGGCAATTTTCACAAGGCCAATTTTAAAATGTCCATATTTTTGAAAATTAGTCCATCAAGGGAAAGGATAGAACTATATTCCCCTATTTTTTCAGATTTTTAAAATCGCGCCCGATGTTAAAAAACTGCACTTGTTTAAAATAATTGCACAAAAATGGTTAAAAAAAATTATTTTTTAAACTGAAATAATTTTTTCTTAAAACCTCAATGTCTTCTCTATAAGCACCGTAAAGCTCATCTCCATCCGTTTACTACTTCCATAGCTATAATTTACTGAAAAAATGTTAGCACTTACCTTCAAACAGCTGTAAAATCGACATTTTTCAAAATTTTGAAAAATCCTTTGAGGTACATTTAAATATCACTAAAGACTACAACATATTCAAATTTCAGCAACATCCGAAATGTTACTCCGAAAAGTGTCCGATTTCGCGTGGAATGTCCCTCCTGAGAATTATGAAATGTAGGAAGGTAATAGAGAAGTATTCTAACATGTAAGCAGATGCCAGCAAATGCTCATTTACAAAAGGTATTACGAATGAAGTAAATAATGGGAGTGTATATAATCGTCCCCTAACGATCAGCCGGTATATAAAGCAGCATCACGTCCGACCTCCCACGGTCTTGAGGAGCTAAGGAGAAGCAAAACTAGATCCAGACACGGTTCTAGGTCGATCGATCGAATCAGCCACGAGCCTGCGAGCATGTGACCGAAACTCGCGTTCTCCTAACCACGGACGATTCAGCCAACCGATTGTCTTTCGGTTGAATGCTGTGGCGATCCCTCCTTCCGGTTGGCCGGATGTATGAAGCAAGGATCGTTTCGCTATTCGATCTCGGCTCTTTGTTCGATTCTACGACGATGACGTCGTCGTCGTCGAGCGGCTTGACGACGTCTACGATCGAGAATCGTTGGACAATAGCGTGGCTGACGCGAGCGACCCGTCCATTGTTGCGTTACCGTTGCCAGTATCATTATCGGTCAACTTTCGATCTCTGGGAGACGATACTGCTGGGGAGATAATCATTATTCGAGGGGGAAGTTTGGATAAGTGGTCACTGGGTGAAATGTCTACTGGAGATTCTCGGTACTTCGTTGGCGTGCTATGAGTGAGTAAGCTGGTACGTTCGATGCAGAGTGAAACGTGGTTTGTTAGTTCGATGGAGTCAGGATTCTTTGTAGATTGGGGCTGTTGAATAGGATGCGTGTAGTATTGTTAGGGGTTAGGGTTTAGAAGGTGCAGGTTTAATAGAAATTGGATTTGTAATTAACTCTTAGTGTCATGATTTTTTGACTTTACCCAGGAAAATTCTTATCGTTGCATTTTTGCCACACTTTATCGTAAAAATAGCAAAAAATTCCTAGCGTAACAGTTTTTTATATAAACGATAAAAATTGATATAAATTATAGGAAACTAATCCTTCTAGCTTCTAAAAAAAACTCATGAGGTTTAGACCAATTTTAAAAAAGTTATACGATTTTAAAAGTTGTAAACTTTGTTTCGTCCACCATTGTATATATAAGAAGATGTATGCCAAGTTTGAAGTAAATCGGGTGATTGGTTTTTCAGATATCATACTAAGAAATTTGAAGAACATCGTTTTAAGAAAAACGCGTTTAAAGTTTCAGGTACCGTTTTTTAATTATTTTTTTTTTAAATGTTGCCTAAATATGTACAAATATATAGGTATACAGTTTTCAATGAATATAATTTGAGGATCTCTCTTAAAAAAATCCCAAATATCGCGCTCCTTTTCAGTCCGTCAAAGTAGGGAGATTTCTCAATGGTGATTTAGGTACATACATCGTGAATCTAAATGGGAGGTGGAGCATGTGTTGGTATTTTTCATGCAAAAATTCAACATCAAAGTGAGAAAGAATCTTGTAAAACGTGAAGGATCAAAGAATCTTGGAAAGAATCTTGGTTTACAGAAAGGATCTTTGCGATGAAAAAACCCTGGCTACATTTTAGACTCTAGACGAAGACCTATGCAGATTTTCTTCATAAAACGCGATCATATTTTCCTGTATCTCGTATCTGGTTACTGTAATTTAAGTAACATAATATACTTCTGATCTTTATACCAAAGAAGGCGGACACAAACAAGTAGCCAAAACTTTATTGACATTTACATAAACCGAGATTTATAGATCTTCCTATCCACAGAGAAGATATAAAAAGTCTTACCAAAAGAGTGCAATCTTAATTCTAAATTGCTCGTCAGGTAACTGGTGCAAGGATCTGCCTGTTCCACGTGGAAGAGCACCATGCCCGTCAAGATATTAATGCCCCTATTACTGACAGCAGTCGGTCCCGCGAAGTCCGTCGTTGAAATTTTAATTGAGACCGACTGACGGCAGGATCCTGTTCTCGAGAGTCGACTTCCTGCTACATCAGTTGCGCCGAGATGAAGTTTCCATTAACTCGGCTGCTGGAAGGATCGGGCTTATAGTCTGGTAGGTATATCTCCTCCGACGCGGGCGGGCAAGAGCAGTTTAAGCAAAGAAGAATATGTACTTAATGTCGGGCGATAAGGGGTCAGATGTGTAAGAGTGGATTGCGCGGGTGGGTGTATTGGAGGCTTCCAACGGTACAAGACGTAATTAAAAGGGGTAATAGATCCTGAAGGGACATACATTCCCGTCCATCCCTGTTTCGCTGTGTGTGCCAGCCCCGTCTTCCCATTTTAGTCGGGTGCTTCGAGCATGACCGCAAACCTCCGGCAATTCCAGGCGCCCAACTGATCTCGAGAAATAATCTCGTCCCAGAGAGGATGAATAACTTCGTCCACTTTACCAACAGCCACGGCAAGTTTTGCGCCGGTTCATGACAGTTTGTAATATTCCCTCCCCTTTCTCACCCTCGCCCTTCCCAACCCCCCCTTTCGCTGTTCGCCTGCATCGCGGTTACCTGGATTTTTATAACGTAAATACGTTTGCTGCGGTTGAAGTGCAATTACGAATTTCGCTACTTCACCGCCGAGCCTGGTAGCCCCGTTGATTGTGCAGCATTCGCAGTGCGGCCTTTGCCCTTTGTCTTTTTAACGTTTCGACGGCTCCGTTGCTGTTGTTTAAGTTGATTAATTGCCGTGAATCTCTCGCCAGCTGATTTTCCAGGCCCGTGTGTTCGTTTTTGGATGTCCTATGGTGGAAGGATGCCTGTCTCTTTTGTTTCGATGCTTTCGATATTTGCTTACGATTCAGTGGTATGTTCCTAGATTCATTTTAATTATTCACTAGCTGCGCCTGTTGGAATAAATTTAAAATATGAATTAACCACTCCATATAGTATCATATTAATTTATACAAATTCTGCTTACTAGAAGGGTTTCTTCAGTACCGAAATACATCCTTCATTAAAATACATAGCATTTATTTTTCAATAATAACGACTTTATCGCGTCATGAATTACAATTAATTAATAAGCTTGAAGCTAAAGAATAAACTGGCGATTGTAGGGCATGGAGACAAGAAGTACAAGGAATTTAAGGAAAGTGGATAAGAATAAAGGAGCGCGCAGCGTGTTTAAAAGAGAAGAGGGATGACAATGAACGAATTTCTATGGAATTAATGTATAATAGTAAAAAGATATATGGAAGAAGAAGGCCGTAAATTTATTTGTACGATGAACTGGCACGGACAAAATCAAGACACCGCCTAAAGGATGCTGCGATACTCGCAATTTCGTGTTTTCAAGATTTCGCCTCTGTCAGATCGAAAGACAGTCGAGTATCAGAGGGCCAGGATCGCCATACTAGAGGAATGTGTCTTAACACAGGAAGTTGATGTACCAATTTAAAAAATCGTCTCCACTCGAACGAAGGCGACTCACCGCGACCATAAGTCGTGGCGCGGTATTACCTAATCCAGGCTGATCTTGGGAAGTAAACTCGTTTCAGGGTCTTGAAACTTAGTTCATTCTAGTAAGAGTTCGCGGAACTTTCGCAATACTTCCTGCATACTCAGTTTTTGTGTTTTCCAGTGTCGGCTGCATAGTAGCCGCCCTGCAGGTTTTCGAACCTCGAATTGCCTGCGAAGATTATAATTGTACATCGACTTGTACTCTGTTGAAAGGGTGTTAAAACACGAGTATCGAGATCAAAATGAAATTTCAAACAGTATGACGATTTTATTGAAAAATGATTATTGCTATTGCATCGCGCTTTCAATGGGATAAGGCTGAATACTCGGTTTGGTCAGAAAAGTAATTTCATTCTCAATATACTGGGAGAGAGTACAGCCACTTTCGAAAACGTTTCACAATGCGTTCCGCTATTTGCTCGAGGCGATTTGGGAAATGGACAATAACCGCGTTGTCCCCCGTACATGTTTCACACTTCTAGATGGAAGATATTTTTACTAAATGAAATAGCTTTTTAGAGAAATACTGCTCTGTGTTTCGTGATAGTGCTGTGGAAGAGAAAACACTCGAGAGACATGAAATTTCACTACTCTGCGGAGATGTCTGATTACCAGTTGTAATGAACGCTAGAACCTGGGAGTTCGTTACATTTTTGTAAGGTGATATGATAGACTCTACAACACGGCACCTCTATATTTCAATTGAAGATTTTGCATTCCATTTCTTTTTCCAAAAAATATGAAGTCCATTTCATTTTACACATATAACATATCCTTCTGCAAATTTGTGTGTCTAAACTTTTACCTCTGACACTTCCATTGTATGTATTAAATCACAGTCTTATTTAAATATTTACGGTGATTCCTTATAAGCTAGAAACATCATCTCACAAAATGTAGCATTAAAAACTACTGATCAATCGTTTATTTAGATAACTATTTTTGTAACATCCACACCGTTGATGTTCAAAAGTTAAGGAGTACCGAGAAATGCGGAGAAAGTTGAATGAAAGCACTTGACAAGCTTCACCTTTCTCAGCACCTTCGAATCGCGCCACGAACCCTCCGCCCGTCCCGCGGTTTGTTGCTCAAAGAAATATTTCGATGTTGATTCGGACGCGAGCACTTATCCTAGTAATTTCGAGAGCCTGGCAGGATCTCCAGGAACTCGAGGCGCACCATTTTCCTCCTCAGCAATCCCCCGAGTCGCCTCGGCGAAGTCATTTCACGAGGTGGCTCTCGCTGGTATGAAAACACCTCTGATATACTCGACGCCCGTCGCGTCTCGCGCTGGATAAAACGCTGACGTTGTTTCGACGGAGACGTACTCGCGCGAACAGCGCGCCGGCACGCATGCAGAATTTCCAGGAATTCTGTTTCGCACCACGAACACGCGGTGCGGTGGACGGTACACGAATATAGGAGAAAGAGTGATTCCTTGCGGCACCCCCTTGGTGCTGGAAAGTGATTGGGAATGCCTGGGGAATAAATTACAGAAGCAACTTTTTTGTTTCTGCGTCCTCAGGCGAAGTGAAAAATGATTCGGAATTAGATAGCTGATTTTTAAGGAAACGAATAGACGCTTCATCGTTTTATTTATTATTATTACTTTCATTTAAGTTCCATTATATTATTTTATTACCTAATTCGTGCATTTACTGCTTTGTTGAGGATTGGAAGAATGCGATACGGGTACTTTTTTAAGCTTAAGGTGTGTTTTAGAAGGCCTCCATGTGATTCTAATTTTATCAGACCTGAATTCTGCAGATTCGTGGTAGTTACAGGAGAAGAATAATGATATTCCTTGATAAAAGAATATATTCACAGTTCGCCGTTCCCAGCGCAGAGTTTTTAAACAGAATAAAAATCGACTTCAATTTTATTTAAGGAAAAAGGGAAGATATGAGAAGCAAGAAGGAAGAGATAACGTGGAAAAGAAGGGGCCTCGAACGGGTTTGAGGGAAAGATAGCTTTCGACACATGTCGCGAAGGGAGGGATTTCCTGGTGGAACGTAATACCACGCTGGTGTTATATCACGAATTCTCATCCTGAGCCTCCTACGGTGAGACGATATTTAACTTATGAATATTTGCCGACGTAGGATATGAGATTGTGCTTTTCAAGCGCCTAAGTATAGCGTTGGATATGCTCTCAACTAGCGGTGTAGCACAGTTGCATCTTTCGCAAGGTAGGAGCATCGCATCTCCTGTGCCATGGGAGCTGCGTTCAACGAGGAAATTGTAAAACGTGCACCTTGTCTAATATCATTGTTTTACGTCTGTAGTCGTGTTACGTTTAACGGTGTTTACGCGTAATTCCATCGCGAGCAGAGAAGATGGGTAAAAATCAGAGATCCGAAACGACAGTTATTTTTGAAAATTTAGGGGAAAAAGAGTCATTGAGTAAAAATTATTATTTAAACGGAAGCCAGTTATCATTATATCTCAAAGAAATTTCTGAAAAAATGGAACGATTAAGAAACACTAATTTTTAATTGTTCTGCTTACAACTAACAAAAACCAGTAAACTGTAGTCAATATCTTTTAGTAAATATCATTACTAACTCATCTCTTTTTAATCAAATACCAAAATACCACCTGAAAAATCCTGCGTTAGGGTAGATGTACCGTTTATGGCAATTGCACTGTTTTGGGCCATGTGCATAATTATATTAATTTTAAATTGCCGACAGATTATTATCATGTTGAGAATTTCATATCATAAATATTTTTTTCAGTTTGCCGCTAAAAATATAAGGTTACATTTATTGCTTACACAGAAAAATATTGCATTTTTTTAAGAAGCGGCCAAAACTGGTACAATACCTTAAAGTGGCCACAAATGGTGCATCTACCCTACACGTATATTTATCATTCAAATCTTAAGGCTCGTCTTCCATTTCGTCGAGAATCCTCACTACCCTCGCGTCGAGACAATAGCGTGATCGAGCATCTTCTATATTTATGAAGCTCCAAGTTATCTTCCCGTAACGTTCACTGGCCAGAAAATTCAGATGTACCCATGAGAGTGGATCGAACGGCGGTTAATTAAAACTTTTCTCGGGAATTTCTTTGGATTACTTGCACCCGATCCTCGCCGTTTCAACCCCCCCCCCCTCACCCTCCAACCCCGGTAGTAACGATTCGGCGCTATTAAACCGCGACGATCCTCCGATTGTAACTTCGACAATCAAACTTCGATTGTTTACCCTGGCGTGATAAGCTCCGCGCTGCGCGATCTTGAAATATGAAAATTGCCGGTCATGAAGACGCGGCGAACGGCAGTCGGAGAGGCGGGGGTGGTTATTTCTTGGGCAAAATGGTGGCGCGACCCCTGGAGAAGGAACGAGCGCGAAAGTACATACGTGGCGGCGTTGCGCGTCGAAATGGGCGTAATTTTTTCCCCGTTTTCCCCGGAACGTTGCCTCGCCAGCAATCGCGTTACTGTAGCAACAAGCTCCGCGGAGGAAGCAGACGGTCTGTTTACGCGCAAGCTTCTTCTATTTATGCAAAATCGATTTAAACCGTGGCTCGTTATAATTTTCCTCGTTAGAGGAGGTACGAATTGGTGGGAGATATATGCTCTGCCTTTCGCGAACGCGATATGATAACACCCACGCGTTGTTAACCGTGCCATTTTTTCTGTCTCTCGTAATGCTTACCGCTTTTAATTATTACGATCCTTCCTTCCGCGGCTGCGGAAGCTTTGTGAGCTCCGCGCGCTGAAATGCCCACGGCGCTGTAGTTTGCAGGTAATTAGATCGTAATTATTATTACGTTTGGGTGATTATGCGGGTTAATGTGTTTACTGTCGCCATTGCGAGAGTTTTTTTTTTATAAATCGTGAGGGGGAGGGAGATGGAGGAAGAAAGGATGCGATACGAAGGGAGTATCGAGAGAAAGGGAAAGAATATTTAAAAAATTACTTTAGCGATTATTGCTGACGATTCTTTGGGCTCAATTCTTTGCCACGTCTCGTCATAATCCTTTCAACCCTGAAACCCTCTCCATTTCTTGGTCCTCCGGCTTCTTCCCTTATCCTCGGTGAAACAACGTGACGCGACGCCACGGACGAAAAAGGAGCTCTTTAATGGAGCTTTCCTCCCTTACCTTTGCATCCCTCCTCGGCTTCTATTCACCATTAAACTCCTTGTAGCTTAACTGCTCGTTCTCCATTTCGTTCGTCCGCTTCGCGCGTCATGGAATTTATAAAATTCTGGAAGTTAAAATATTGTGACATAGTTACAATGCAATTGACATCGACAGGAAAATTCGTTGACAAACTTGCAAGATTTGGAATTCAAATCGTTGAATGACGTTTCTCCTAAATTGGTGCAACAACCTGTATCGATTTTTTTTTTCTTCAAACAAATTATCCAGCACTCTCGAAATCAAAGAATAATTACTCAAATTACTCAGCCTCGGGGACGCAGTGGAAGTTCATGAAAGTAAGTTGGTTCGTTGGTTCCTAAAGTAAATCGTGTCTACACTTTTACAGACGACTGATTGCATCTAGATTAAACGTCACAGGATTCTGTTCAGAAGTTTCGTTTACTCGAGCAAACGGCAGAAAGTAGCGCTGGATTAGTAGGCTCGAAGTATGAAAGTTTATTCTTCTAGACAGATTCAAGCTGGTAATAATGTAGCAAAAGGTGCATCTGTCATTGTGTGCATGTGTCACATTAAAAGCTTCAGCTCGTCTTTAGTCAGAATGTATACTTACTAGTAAATTATGCACCCAGCAATTTCATTATTAATTGTAAAAGATTAGGCTCATGATACTTTTACTAAGGGAGTTAAAGGAAGTAAAAAAATATACAAGTGTCTTAATGTAAGTATACAGTGGGGGGACAAAAGTATGTGGACACCCGTTAAAATCGTATAACTTTTTCAAAATTGGTCAAAACGACTTAAGTTTTTTTTAGAACCTAGAAAGATTAGTTTGCTAAGTAACGTGTTTCGCCGTTTTGAAAAAAATTGCAATTGGTCGGAATAGTAAAAAAATAGTAGCGGTTGTTTTTTCAACTTTTTCCTGAGCCTGTAATGGAAATTCCAAAATCCCGTTTGTAGATTTAAGTAAGTCGTATACATGTTCAAAGTTTCATCGAAATCGGTGAACGTTGCTCCGAGCTATAAACGCTTAAAGATCGCAGAATCGCAAGTCGTTTGAACCAATTTTAAACAAGTTATACGATTTCAAAGGGTGTCCATATAGTTTTGTCCCCCACTGTATATTTACTATTTGTGTTTAGTAAACGTGTACATTAAAAATGAAGTTTAAGTTGGTCCCAGAACGCTAGAACGTGGCGGCATTATAGCATCCAACATAATAACGAAAGTAAAGATTTTTTACTTTAATTAAGGTTCGTGTGTTTTCGTATAAATCACGTACAACTCATATACCGTAATAAGTGCTTAATTTGCTTCTGTTGATGTTTCCGCTATAATATATATATGGAAATTCGGTATCTTCTGATTAATAGGAATTATTTTATATAATTCTTTAAATGTAAACTGAGCACAATATAATGATGTTTCCTTTCAAAGAACGCGTTCTCAAGAAAGTGTTGACAATGGCTGACCTCGTGCTTTAAGTCCAGGTTGCGACAAAAGTGTGCAGTAAATTATTGACGTTTAGTTTCATTTCTCTGTGATGATTATTCTATGCCGCGGAAATTTAATTAATTACGGGCTCGCGTTTATTTTGCACTGGTTTCTTCGCGTTCCTCTGTGTTATTCATTCAACATTAATGCTGTTTGCTCAAGTGCTGTGTAGTTTATCCAGTTTTCTTTTAATAGGATCAGCTTGTAAGCCTAAGACGTCAAAGAAATTACTCTGCTGCCATGTACTTTCCGCCTCAAAAAAGAAATATACCTCGAACGAGAACGAGACCGTTTTTCTCTGGTTCCCTTAAAAAAAACTCTTCCCCATTGCTTTGCACAGCATTTTCTCCGCAGAAATGAGGTACAGAAAATTGAAGCATTAACTTTGGAATATGTTATCTATATAATCAACAAAGCTTCTTACTATTAACAAGACCAATATAAAATAAATTAATTCCATTTTATACTTGTCCAAACAAGAGCAAACCAAAAAAGCAACACTGTTGTAGATTATAATTTCACATTCCAAGGTAAATAAAACTCACTTCGCCTGACTACGATTTATCAAAACTCTATTCAATATTACTACTATTAATCAGCGTCACCGGACCTTCCCAAAATACATCAAAAACATGTAGCATCAGTCACTGCAAAGATCCAACCCCTTAGACTTCGCCAAACAGAACCCGACCCTCGAAAATAAATTTCTTCAAGCAGCAGTGATGCCTCGCAGTAATAGCAAGCCTGCAAATACTTCAAAGGGGCAGAATTTTCTCCCATTTTGCTTGCGCGTTTCCAGCGTTTATCATGGGCTTGAGTGAAACAGAGGCTTTATGAAGCCGACAGAAAGGGGACAGAAATGCTTCCAGGCCTGATGGGGAACGTTCGATTCCAAAATGCTGTCCTGAATAAAAGACGGTGATCTCGCGAAACGTGGAATTTTCCAGGGATATTCGTTTGACATAGCGGTTCCCTCCGACGGTCCATTAGGTGGGCAAATATATCCCTAGTATCTAGCGACAAGAACGATGGCGTTCCTCCTCTTGTCAATCCTTTTTTCACGACCAGCTGGAAAACATTTGACCGCTCGTCGCCCGCCACTATGGTTGTGGCTTCTTTGGTTGGATGGTCTATAGTTCCCCGGGCCGGCTAACAAGATGTCAGACAACAAATGCTAAAATATTTATACCGAGCGTGTTGGAATAAAAGTACGGCTCTTTGTGGACCTATTGGCCGGCTCCCTTCGAATCTTTCTTTCCCTCAATTGCCTCGTCAAGCTGGAAGGGGACTTCATCCTGCGAGGCATCGATTTTAAGCTCTTCCGTCTGTTTGTTCCGCCGGGACGTATTCTCTCCTCATAGCTCGAAGCTTTGACCTCAAAAGGCTTCCACGGGCCTTCACTTTCGATCACCTTCGAAATCCTGCTGGATCCTTCGACGTCGAGCAAAGGTTTGCTAAATTGAGTAGAGTTTGTTACAGAGAATTAATGGGTCGAGTAATTGGTAGATAAAGGTGGGAAATTGTGTATTCCGTTCTTTGTCACCATTCTTTATAGTGTTTCTACTTGCTCAAGATCTGTTGTAGCCCTTATTCTTATTTTCATAGCTCGCCTTCTTGCGACCTCGATTTTATTGTAAATTTCTGAAATCGTTGAAATTCCTAAATTCTGGGGGCATCTCGAGTGCCCGGAATGCTTCGAGTACCTGGAATATTTTGAATAAGTGGAAGACAAGTAATTTTGCTTCAGTGACATTTACGTAACTTGCACTGTTATGAAATTTGTCCTTATGCTGAATACACTCATTTGTCCTAAGGCTTCTATAAACTAAACACATTTCAAACTTCCATGATCTGCTTATACAGTAAATATATCGGCAGGTACAGAATCTATACAGATTTGCAACATGCCTCAACTTTTCCAAGAAGACCCAAGAAAGATAAATTAAAATATACGTCACTTCCTCCCAGGTGTCTTCGAACTCCAACACCCGAACTTCACAGCTTCAAAACTCCCAGTATTTCAATCTTCCCATTCCTAATCCACTAAAGTCCCCTTCACCTTGACAAAACTTTCAACGCAAAAATCACGCTCTCAAACGATCCACTCCCAAAATTTACCCAAACACCGTTCGCAACCACAACGTATCGTGGGATCAGAGAAAGGGGTTCCCGAATTAAAAAGCGATTCGTCCAGGCTGGCGTCCTAGCTGTAAAGAAAACGGGGCTCGTTGGACGAGTCGTCGAAAGCTGTTCTTTACGCGCCAGGACCTCCTGTTTCACGAGAGAGAGAGAGAGAGAGAGAGAGAGGGGGTGGGAGAGCCAGCTGGAGCGCGGTAATTTCTTTCCCCTTTTGTCGCTGGAACCGCCGCCGGCCGAACGGGCCGAAATTAACAGCGGCAATTCGTACGGCTTCCTCGGAAATAATCTGGCCGGCATAAAGTAGATTCCGTTACGACGCGAGTAAATTCGCCGCAACGAAAGTACACAGGGGATGGGGGAGGACGCGCGGGTGGGTCCTTGGATCCCCTGGCCGGTCTCAACGTCCGCGGGCTTCCTTCGAGCACCTACGGTAATCTTGCGTGTTCCCCGTTAAGCGGCACATGGAATTAAAACGGAGCGGTACGTGGTGGACGTACAAATGGAAACGTCCACCGTCGCTTTACCCGCTTTTTTCCCCCTGCTGCCCGGCGGCATTGTACCGCGGAATGGATTCATAAGGGAGAACCCGCGTAAATTGTCCACAATACTCGGCGGTAAACGGAAGGCAAACGCGCTTAAAATCTTTGGGGAATGAAGTCGACTTTCGGGGAATTTGGGGGTGGTTTTTCTTGTACCTGAAACGCGGAGGAACTCACTGATGGTGGTTAGGAATTAGGAATGAGTCGTAGGTAATAGGGGGAATGCAAATGTGAGATTTTTTGGTGACATAGGGGAAAGTGTGTTTGAAATGATTTTTCGTAAATTTCGAAAATATCGTAAATAACTTTTATTTCTCATTTAAGGGGGTAGTGGACTATTTCAGCTTCAAAAAATTGATTTTTTTATTGATTCTGAAAGTCTTATTCTTTATGAACATTCTAAACAAAATTTCTTGAAGAAATTCAAATCGTTGTAGAAATTATAGTAGCAAACGTAATTGAGTGCACCGTCGAGTAACGTTCTCGCAGAGCGGTATTGGCATAGGTGACTTAACTTTGAAGCCGTTTTTCTCGAAACACCATTTTCAGACACGGTGTGCATCATACCTCTTGAACCAATGTATATTTTTACTGGACATCTAGAATTCCTCCCTCTACAGAGTGGAATTCCCGCAGGAGCATTGGATGTTTGTAAACAAATTTATAACTGATTAAAGACGATTTTTTCCAAAGTACTAATACGTGTGTAACTTTCACAATTTTTGTTCAAAATCATCGCCAAAGTTCCACTGTGTAGATTTTGGTGTCTAAAGTGGACCCCCTCCGCAAAGCATTTTGCTTTCAGATGATTGGCTCACCTGAATTGATGTACATCACCTGCAACGGCGCGCCGTAGAGGGTTATCTTCAACAATTAATAACTTCGACAATTTTATACATTTCGATGATTTTTGTTTTGGTTTTTACTCGCAAACATGCCTACAATAGATGATGAAAGCACGACTATAACGATTATTTGGTATCAAAGTAACTTAGCGCCAAGGAAACTAAAGATTTTACGCATCTAATAGCCCACTGCTCCCTTAAAGCACCTTGCTCTACAAGTAATTTACATTTGTAAAATATTACCAACAACTCGGGCAAATATCGCTGCAGTCAATCCACTCAGCAAGAACAGAACTGTCTGAATAGACACGAACTGTGTAACGTAATAATTTTCAGGAAGGATCGCAATGAACCGCTCGATCGTCGTTAGAAGCACCCACTAGAATTTTCACGAAGGGAAGCGGACCCTCCACAACGACAAGGAGGTGGACGCCGCGTGTTATTCTCTCTCGTCCATCGTGTTCACCCTCGCAGTTCGAATCCTTCTAATTAGAGTCCAATTCGGCGAGAGCAACGAGGTCGTTTTGCGGCTACATTTTCCACGGTTGCGGCCGAGTTTCCTTTTAATTCACGTCCCCCGAATCATCTGGCTTTCCCGCGCGACGCCCCGTGCCAGGAACTACGGTTTCCATCCGCCACAATTTGTCTTCCCTGTTCGCCCCCGCCCTTTTTTCCCCCTCCCGCCGCGCGTGCTAGCCAGTCCCCCGCTCGGAATCCTCTCGTTAAGTGACTTACGGTTTAGCCTTCATTTGGCTCTAAACGCGCTCTCCTCGACGTGGGAACGGGAACGAGGCGATTCGTTTGTCTCTCTAAGAACGTAATCGACTATTAACGACATTCGACAATTGGGTAATTCGGGTAATTGTGTAATTCGAGGGCTCTGCGCTCGGCATCAGCCGACCCCTTGAGCAGTCGATCGTTCGCTACAACCTAGGTACCTACGTAATATTCGTAGCGATGTGCTTCGACCCTTGAGATGTTAATTTGCTCGCTGCATAGATATTAGCGAGGTAATAGAAGATGAAATCCAGAGATTACCGTGTCGAGGTAGATAAACCACTCTCCCATGGTATAATTCTCCGTGGAGTGTCTGAGGAATTGGAGCGGAAGAAGCGCGACACACTAGAAGGAGGATTCTACCGAACCGTTGTAACTTCTTCTTGCTGGATGAAACCGCTCACTCCTCGCGTAGAAACAAGTTCGAACACGCGGTGCCAGCAAAACGCTTTGTCCGCGTCCGTTCTATTCACTGTCCCCCTCAGATTTATCAATTTTCGGTGGCGGGCATCGTTCTTACGGCCAGACGGGTCTTCCTTTATCGCCGGGGAACGGCCGGCCGAGCGGATGGTTTTCAGGTCGGTCGTCAGGGTCGATTGAAAAATGGCCGCTGACCCCCGGGGGGCCGTGTCAAGTGCCATTACGCCGGACGTGGATAGGTTACATTTTTAATTTCCCCGTTCGCCCGTTTTGACGGGACATCGATAATGGTTATCGCCCTGCGCCGATACACCCACCTCTGGGTCCAGGTGAATTCACTTACACGCTCGATGGGTGTGTCTATATAAGCGGAACGTGACGCGCGATCGAGATTAATGAACAAACACGTGAGAGTGTCTTGAGGGGATTCCGTCGCTCCGCGTGGCTATCGCGAATTTATCGGGGAAATAAAGCTACGCGGGAAATTAAATCGATATCGCGGTTGACACCTTTCGAACACCGCTGGTCGGCTGGGGAGAATGCTGATGCGTTCGTTTCAAAGGGGGACCCCGGGAATGTGGGACAGGCGTGATACGTAAATACGCGGGCTGAGAGTTATGTAACCAATCGGAAAACTCTATTCTATGCTTTTCGCGCGGTCTTCTGCAAGAAATCGGCGCCTATCTGTCGTAGTAATTTGCACGATCACTCGACACCTAGTACCACTGGAAGCTCGGCGATAATGATACTGTGGCCATTCGGCGTTTGGACACGGCCAATGGTAAGATTGGCACACAGATGGTGTCCGTTAGAGTTCGGAAAGGAGTTACATCGGAGAGTCAGCCTTGGGAGAATCGCTAACGCGGCTGGCCAGTACGCAGAGGACCCGCAGATCTTGGGTGCTAGTCCCATCGTCCGGACTCTCTGTTTCGTCTGCAAAATAGTGTTCGGATTAAAATTGATTTCTAGTTTCTAGGGATTTATGGACTCCTAAAATCATCCGTAATTCGTTTCCTATAGTAGAATTCTGAATTATATTAAAACAAATGCTGACTCCCTTACCCCACGGATATCCAAGGCCAACCCCTTCGTCACCACACAAGAATATTTCTCTTAAGGGGACATTCCTATGTTTTTTTCCAAACAAGAATACAACTTACAGAAAAAAACTTTATGGCCTTTCTTTATTCGTTCTTCAAGGATATAAAAACTTTTTTTCTTAATTTTTCTGTAATGGTTCGAATTTTACGTGGCGTTCAGTGCACTGCTGCAACAAAAGAGGCGTAAACGGTAGACAATAGGACTCGACGTAGGATTGTCAGAAATAAAAAAGCCAAAGATATTCTTCTAAGTTATATCATCACCCTTGAAGAAGGCAATTAAAGCAAAATGGCGTTGTTTGGTACACGTTCGAAGACAAACATGCGAAAAGGGAGTAATTCTACGCCTAAAAATGTTAAAAAACGAAGAACTATGCCTCTAAAATTGATGGTCAAAGGCTGACGCGATAGTGGAATCAATTACAATGAAAATGCCACCAAGATTTTTCGAATCGGCTCCTAATTTATTTTGTTCTACAGTGGAGGGTTCGAAAAATCATGTTTCGGGATGGCCGCAATATTAAAGGTTGGCTAGTATATTACCGGCGTTCGGAGGCTGAGATGCTTCTATCGTTGTAGAATCTATATCGTTACGACTTTCGTCATACAACATTCACTGAGTATTCTTTCTTTATATTATAATATAGATTTATGCAAAAGAAATCGATTTTCTGAAAAAATTTTATATTAAGCATGTTCCAATCCTGCATCTATCTCGTTGTACCCAAAAACCTCTTTAAAACGAACCCATAAGGAAAAACAAACAGACCAAATCCTCCAATCGAACCTAGGATCGTGAAACAAGCCTCCGAAAAAGCATCCAATGCAGCTAATCGAAAAGGAGGTGCGATCCAACTGGCCATAGAGTCCCAGATAGAGTCGCAAATTATCCGCCCCTTCTCCCTGGAACGAGCTATCGCCGCGAGAAGATAAAAGGGACTCCCGATACGACAGCGCCACACCGCTTGATACTGTCCCCCTGTGCTCGCGTCCATTTCAAAAAGCCACGACCGATCACAATGGGCCGTAGTGTTGTCGCAGTTACCGCGCCAGCAATAAACGGTACATCAGCCATGCCTGTACAGCAGATAACAAGCTCCATTGCAGCGAAAGGGGAGCCTGAATACCGGCTGAAATGCGCATGTACGCGCGGAGGCACGCGCGCACACGTACGCTGGTTCAAGCCCGTGCAAACAGACCTCCTACAGATGTACATTCTTGCGTCCCTGCGCATGCAAGTACGCTGTAGACGGATAAACGCTTACGGAAGTGACCGTGCCGCTAGACATCGAATCTGGAATGTCCATGGGCGTATTGTTGATTGTGGGCAACGATCGGAAATGAACCGATCATCCGCAGAGGGGGCAGGGGCCACGGAGAATCCGTCGTATGGCACTGACGCGCCAGTACTACATACTCCCCGATAGAAATCCAGCTGCGCTTCGCTCTCGCCTGCCTCGCGCCTTTGTTCAAGTGGTCCCAGTCACTCGTTTCTCGGCCGCGTCTGGCCCCCGACCGACTTTATTCACTTGCCGCGACCCACTCGTCCACGGGAGTCAACTGTCCCGCTGCGAGCTGTCGCGCGGAAATAGCTTCGTCAATGGGGCAGCCTTTTGAAATTGAAGGGAAGCAAGTTTCTTGCGCTGCTGGCGTATTTCGTTTACTTGTTAGGAAGTGATCTTTGGGGAGGGTTTGTGGCCGGTGGTGGAGGCAATGATGAATGGTCCTGGAAGAGGAAGTAATTGGAAGGGTGTTTAAACGAGTGCAGAAATGAATTTGTGTTCGTTAATTTACTGTTTAACGAGTAGTGGGAGTGGAACACTTTGGGGGTGGGGGGGAATAAAAAGCGGAGTCTCAAAAGTGACATTTTTTTAGACTTCTTCCGAAATTTGTGTAAGCATCACTTCTCTGAATTCTGGAAAAATAGAATAGAAAGATGAAATATTATACGTACCTGTACTGATATACAGTGCTTCTATTATTTAACACTAGACCTGCAAGGCATTATTTTTCTTTAAAATTATTAACACCATGCTGGCATAAGTGTAGGAATTTATGATGACTTTTAATACGATGGAACGACGGTTATATTTCTCTGTTTGTTTCCTTTTAAATGTTTGAATTATTAATTATCTGTCCAATGTATACCTAAATATACCATCATTCTGACAGGTTATTAAAATGAATTTTAGACTAAAAAATATGGATCTATATCTTTTTATTCATTTAGACAAAGATTCGTAGTTATTTATCACAAAAATTTTGATCTTCATTTCTTAATGAAAAATGTATTCCTGTTCTTGTATTGTAAAATGGTGCAATAAATGATGCTATTGTATCATACTTCTTCCGAAATATGGAAATAAACAATATTAATGCATCATACTATGAAATTACACGTTTATCGTGTAAATTTTCCTCTTAATTTATTCAGTGGCAATAGTAGATGCGTGCAGTGGGAGAAGTGAGTGACTAAGCAAATTGAAATTTGTATTTGGTATATCTTATCAATACAATTACCTTATAAATAAACAATTTAATATATTAAATGCTGTTTTATTCATTTATAATTTTTATCAAACAAAACTATATGTCAAAGCACATTTTTCGAATACCCGTCAAATTGACGGCTGCGGTACAAATAAATAGGTATATGTATATCCATCGCTGAGAGTTGCTCCAAGTGTCTTAATTCTTAACTTTCTCAACATACATTTCCTTCACCACTCCACCCCGTGTATTTATTTCACCCTCGAAACTTGTCCCATTCAATAAAGCCAAGACACCTGTTCTCGCACGTGATGACAGGGAGGGACGTCCCATCATCAGGCAATTTTCCATCGCCTGTAACGTTACCCTATTCCCTATTTCCGATCTCCATTTTCGATATTTTCTCGATAACTCCCAACTAGTAAGGAGAGAGCAACGCTGGATAAAAGAAGTTCGATTGAAGATTTCCCGGACATCTCTACCTTCCCTGCAGTACCCCACAGCCAGAGAGGGAAATAATAAACAAAAGTTTGCGCGAAAACTTCGGTTTTAAAATGATATTAGTCGGTGGATATCGGGCCCGAAGGCGCAGAACTCGATGCACGGGTGCAAAGTAATGATAAACTTCGGAACAAGTCTCTACACCTACTTTCTGCAAAGCTCCTCTTCTCTCTTCTTTACACCGTCCTTCTTTCTCGTACACAGCATCGTTCCAGCAACTTTCTCGCGTCTTTTCGGATCACACTTGGTCCCTGAGAATCCGACCACTTTAGTGTTCTTCCCGAGAATCTTCGATTTTGCGATGCCTGAAAACCTGGTGCTGCATTCATGTCGCATTTAACGTGGGATGTATCCCTTCTTGGTTTGATTCTTTAAGTATTAGTAGTTGTAAATTGATCGAATTCTTGATATAAAATATCGGAGAAATTCTGCATGATTTTCCTTGTTTGAAGAAATTTCCTTTAGTTTAGTACAATGTGAATGTTATAATTTTAACAGGATATAGGGATGAAATTCTTTGCAAAAGTTCGCGAAGTAAACATAATAGTTATACTTGTCGTTATATTTTACGTCGGTTTTTAGTTTGAACTTTTCGTCTATTCTATAGTTTCCATTTCCAACCATTTTTCAGTTTCATCTCGTTTCTCGGCAACCGAGATACCCCTTTTCCTCCCCTGTCGCCTCCTGAGCTTCAAGACTTCTCCGAAATCCATAGCAATTTCGGCCTTGCAAAATACTGCCGCTACTTTGGAACTTCTCACGCGCAGATGCAGTGCTATAAATTTCTTTTATTTTCGCCTGGTTATGGCTCTCATTTTTCCTCTTATTAAATCCTTTTTCCATTCCCGCCATCTCCTTAAAAATCGTTTTCCCACCGAGTTCGTGCAACACCTGGGAAACAATTCCTCCTTTTGGTGGTTCTTAGATTCTCCTTGGCGTGCGACTTAAATTACGTTTCTTCTGCAACCGCGCGTGTCATTTCGACCCATTTTAAGATGCTAGATTCTCCATTTTCTTCATTGACTTTCACTTTATCCATCGTCTTCCCCTCTCGATCGGGATTATCCATGGATACTAAAGCTTCAATCCCATTTGTATTACGTTAGCGAAGACGTACGTATCTACTTGCACGTTGCACCGCGCTATCCTCTCGAAATCCCACGAGATCGACCGCATTTATGGGAATCCCTACAATTCGGTGTCCGTTCCTGGACGTCCGAGAACTTGTTGCCTCTACGATATCCTGTTTCTACAACATGTTGCGGCTGAAAGACCCAAGGTAAATTCGCTGGGTAGCTCGTTATTCCGAGTACACAGAATTTTTCCAAACGAAACTCCTCGTTTCTCTCTTCGTACACTATCGTCGTTGCGCAAACAAGAATACTTGAATATCGCAGAATATATATTCAGTTATCTATGCAATACGAATTTTCTGATACCTGCTGACTTTAGTTCCCCATTTTTAATTTCAATAATTTGCGTGTAAAATACAGCCGATAAACAGTTATCACGTTAATTCTTCAATTCGACATTTCGGGGTTTAACCAAGATTCTTAATTTTTCCCTTTAAAAAAATTTCGACTTCTAATTAACTACGTAACTGATCGAAACGAGGGCCAAGATGAAATCACTTCCAATTAAATTTGCAATATAATTAGTGCATGCTTGAGGCTCGGAAGTCGGTTACGCACACGCAATGTATAATGCGTAACGTTCGCAGCACTTTGCTAATTGCATCGTGCAGTAGACACTGGCACTGGTCCCCGTCTCATTGTCGCGGAATATCGCTATATGGCGGAACGACACTGCGTCTCGACCGTTTGTGTTCCCTGCTTTTCAGTTGACCTCGTTGAACGCCATTCGGCGTCAGATTTCCGTGTGTCTTCTGTCGAATTTCTATGGAAATGCAGAGGATCGTTTCGTAGATCATGCGTTAGAACAGCTCGGTTAGAGGAGACTCATCGTCGCCTTATGGTGGTCGAAATTCGGGAAGCTTTAACAAATTTGTCTCGTTTTCCGCGTACCTCTTTTGATAGAAGAAGGATAGTTGCACAGAAGAAATGATAAAAGAATGATTATTATAAATATGGACTGTAAGTGATAGATTCTTATTCAAGTCTATAGATAAAGACAATTTTATAACAGAAGCTGATAGAAAATTGAAAGCTTCTGCAAATATAATGGGATGCACTCAAGATTGGATTTTATAAATTCTATTATTTTCATATGCTTGTGCATTTTACTTCTGTTAGAGGATCGGTAAAGGCGAAAGGACAAATTATAACTTTGGAAAAATTTAACGAAACCATACTTTATGTGTTAACCTACTATACAATAAAAGGAAGGCAGAAAATATTTACCAGCGGCACATCATAGGGCATAGAATAAAATTGTCGTTAATGAATGAACTAAAATCACGCACGTATATAATAGATGACTTATTCATTCTTGGAAATTTCCTATCTGTTCTACTTTCACGCGCAAGTGTTTGTGCCCCGATAAATCATTAAAATTTAATCCACTCTGGGTATTTTAGTTTGCTCGCCAGGCTCGAACAAGCATGGAAGTTGTCTACGACCCCGACGAAACTTTTAACGAAATAAAGCTAAGCGTGTATTCTAAGTGGCGCGTAGTCTGGGGAAAAAAGATTGAGGAATTCATTATTTCAAGCGGGAAAACTCTTCAGGATTGTCTGGCAGTGTCGTCCTCGGTGCGCCTCGTCGTGTAATCTCCGTGGCCTGGAATTTAATATTATATTTATTAGCCCGCCATCATTATTCACTTTGACATCTATCGCCAGCCGCCTCGAACCTGACATTCTTTCACCATGCTCTCCAGCTTTCTTCTTTTTTTTTCGACCTTCGTGGTCTCGACTCTTTTCACGTATTGAACATTCCAGTGAGACTCGACTAAGGTCTGTGTTCTCGAGACGACGTGTGATCAAGCTTGAAGACTGAAATAATGTCCATTTTTGGAGAAAGACATGTCTCTTATTGGATATCTCTGAGGATACATGTATAGTGCTCATGGGTAGAGAAAACTGGTTAATATTTGTTGGCTTATATTCCTTGGTATGACAGTCAAAATGTTGGTTGGGTAGATGAAGGAAAGCTTAAACTTTACACGAGTAATTCTTTGAAATTAATTAGCTAATGTATTCAAATCTTTTTAGAAGTCTATTGGCTAATTGCTATAAGTTTGTGATAGGAAATACCATAGTAGGTATTCCTTGAACTATCTTCTGGAAAATGTGTTATTCATCTTGTCCCAATAAATACACCATAAAGTTTAATAGATTTTATAGTAATAATTGAATCAATTAAAAATATTATTCGATCATGAACACCCTCAATTCGATTGGCAGTAAATTCATTAACTGGTCATTTATTATTATTACTTTTAGGAAGGTCAATAAATAATGTTTTGCTAATTATTCCATTAATAATCATAATTCAAAATTTATTAGTTATCATAGAAATTTCAGTAGCATTAATTCAATCTCATGTATTCTCCATCCTAAGAACTTTATATTTTAATGAATCAAGCAGCATGTAACCATCCATTTCATATAGTTGCATTAAGACCATGATCCATACTAACATCAATTAATATTATATATACTTTTCTCAGAGTAACTTTACTATTTTACTTAAAAATAAATATATTAATAATTAGAATAATTACATTAATTTTATATATAATTCAATGATGACGAGATATTATTCGAAAAAGAATATTCCAAGGTTTTCATTCGTTTACAGTAACAAAATTAACAAAAATAAGAATAATTTTATTTATTATTTCAGAAATATTTTTTTTTATTGCATTCTTTTAAACATACTCTCACAGCGCTACACGTGGGACAAACTGCATTTTGGAATTGTAGGCGCATTAGTGCGAGCATTGAATAAAATTGAATCTTTACGCTACACCCCTGAAATAGCAATTTTAGTGCCACGATTCTCCACTCTTACTTTGACCTTTTTTTTTAATACAAGTTTCAGTTTTGCGCCACTTAAATTCACGTACATTTGGCACTCAAAAGTTCAAGGAATACGATCATATTTTCTATATAATACAATTTTGCAAATCTCGCAAATGACACGTGATCTTCAAAATTCATCCCCTCACATGACCAACTGGTCACGTGGCAATAGAATAGGAACGGACGATGGAAAAATTTCTCTGAATTCCCCGTACATGCATTCGATTAATCAACGTTAACTCGCAATTTGCCAGAGAACACGGAATTGGAGGTTGGAGGGTACAATGTATCGGGGAAAAACGAAAGGTGCGCATCGAATAACGGGGTGTTACTAATTAGGAAACTTGGGTGATTAAACGCGAGCACGTCGAAAGGGATCCCTGGAGAGTGTCTCGTGATCTGGTTTTCGGTCGATCGAAGGTATCGCGACGACGCCTGCGAATCTCGCCCCAGATTCTCGGCTCTCGTATAATTTTGAATTACGGCGGCTGGCGACATCGCCTCGTCTACGTAACTGTGAAATTAGCGTTCATGAATCACTCGATCGGCGTGCCACGATTCACTAACTGTAGCTGTGCGTCGATTAGAATTTCTGTTATCAATTTCTCGTGGGAATTCGGGAATTTTCGACAACTACGAGGTCTGGAGGTTTGGCAACAAAAAAGCAGCTTTTGGAACCTCGGTTACATATCTAAGTAATCGTTTCATAATGGAATTCTAGGAGTAAGAATATAAAAAAATTTAAGAATATGGTGACAAAGTGTTTGGAAATAGGAGGCTTTAAATTTTAAATGTTGCAGCAAGGGCATATTGGTGATATCCTTAATGATAAATTAATGGTAACAAGGTGTGTTCGGGTTGTGTTGAATTCTAAGGATGAATGAAGATTAAATGATAAGGCTACGTTTGATAGAACCTTGCGGTATTACCTGTAGATAACTAACAGTGGTACTTATGGAATTAGAGACTTAGTGTGTAGTTGCTAAAGTATGATTTGAATTACACTCTTATGTAGAGAATGATTTGCATAGGCTTATCCTAAATTAACCACCATGTGCGTTGCGAAACGTCAAGTTGGTCTTGATTTTTATTACAGAAAAAGTATTCAAGTAATTTTTTTCACTGCGATATGCTGCTGGTTAAATAATGTGTAATTCTACACTGTAATTAAAACATTACACAAGGAATATTTACAAGGGTGTACACCTATTCAAACATGCGTTACTATAAAATCGTGCGCTCTGAAAACCTATAGGCGATCGAACACATTACGATGCATGAAGTGGTATCAACAAAAGAAAATACCTATCCAATATCTGAGAGACAGATACCTCGATACTTTTATTTCCTCTACGGATATATCAACATTATTCCACCCAAGGATGAGGCGCAAAAATTGGAGGAATAAACTCGATCTACCAGGCCGAATTAATTTCCGTGGCCACGAGCACATTGTTATTGAAATTTCCGTCTCTCGTGGCCGTTGCGAATCATCGGGCGAAACGCAGGTTCGTTAGTTAACGTACGCAGTTTAATTTCTAACAGACATTATGGATCGTGTATTCAGCAGCAACTCGAAACCGTAAATACTAAGCTAGAAACACGCCGGGATCTAAGTAATTATGCGTCATCATAACGGATCACGCGCGCGACGGGGCTAATTGTATAACTGTTTTGCAAACGAACTAACAAATCGGCCGCGACGATATCGAAGTCGTCGCTCGTGTATCATCCTGTCCCGACGCTGTAATTCACTAAATGTACCAGTGGGTGTCGATCGAGGCACCGTTTTGATGGATTGCCGAAGGGAATTTATGGAGTAGTGGCAATCGTCGCCGGTGACTTCGCGAAAAATGTCGATTTTATCAAAGGAAGCACGCAAATTATAATTTACGAAGAAAGGAGTGGAAAAGACCTTATGCAACTGTTTTCCTTCGAGGAACGTGATATCTCGTATTTTCTGTTCAACATTGGCTTTCGGTAAAGTGATATCTCATCCTATTATTCGTGTTTGAGAAACAAGAAAGTCAACGCAGGATCACAATTATAATATTCATACTGATAATATTATGAATATCAAGTATTCTTCTAATTTGAAGTATCTTTTAGTAGAATATTACATATATGATTTCTAGGAGGTAGGTACTCTTTGATTGAAGTGTGTTAATAAGTCGTTTCTTAAATTACCGGTCCTGGTGGAACTGTTAAAAAATATATTTCTTTGAGAGAAAGTAATCCTTCATTTCTACCATAAATTCTACCATCCAATTTTTAAAGCATATTAATAATACGTAGAAATGGACTTCCAGAAAAAAACAATCAACGAAAGCAATAAGAACATCGTTTATTACTATAAAATACTCTCGATGGACTAAAAATAATTGAAGTAGAAAGTTAAAGCGACAATTCCTGTTAATCATTCCATTCAAGTAGCTTTCACTTAATCAAAAAATCAGCTATCATACGAATAAGCTATCAGTAATAATTACTGTATATTTTCAACAAATATAAAACATCGATCCATGATCCATTTATGGAAGATATCTCCGTTGCACTGTGCAAGGTAATATTCGCCTGCGTTTTGTTACTGTTTTCGAACTAATTACTGAAACTTCGAGAGGCTCGAGTTCCATAAATGAACTTTAAAACTGGCTTTAAGTTCAGTCACGGTTAAAAAGATCGCCCCCCAGTAATATAAGTTAAGAAAACTTTTAATATTAAACCGCATATAAAATGATTATGAAACTGCAACGCCGATCCCCACTGATGTTCCTTCTCCCCTCTAAATCAATTTCGTAATCGTCCTAAGGGCAACGGAAAATCCAAAGCGAGTTTTAACTTATAACGCTAATTCCGCCATTTCAACTAGGAGGTGGTGTCGCTTGGGGCCACGGTTTTAGCATTACTGCAATAGTGTTGGGAGCTACCCTAATAATCTTCTCCGACTAAAGTTTGAAATACAGAAAATTATACGTTAATATACTGCAATATTCTATTACGATGTGCACCGAATTTCTCGAGATTGCGCTTTCATAATTTGACGCATGCAGAATGTAAGAATTGTCATTTAATAAACTCGCGAGGATGAGGCTTTTGACAACGAGGCTAATGCAAGTCAGTTCCACTTCACGCTAAGAAAGTAATTCCATCAAATACAATCTATTCTGACAATCCTCATCAAATATCTGCAGCAACATCGATAGGTATATAATTTTTTCTATTGTTACTGCTTGGTTGAAATCTAATAGCATTTTCTAGAACACTCAATGCCTTCTTTACCAGCCCGCGGTTTACTAATGCATCCTCGGAATTCTGATCGAAAGCAGCAGGAAGTATTTCCCGAAACGTTGACGGAACTCGTCTCGAACGTCTGGCTTCGCGTAATTGTTATTCGATCCAGGGTGCTTCCCACGAGTAAATAAAATTCGAAAGTTTCGCAAGTTTGCTGGAGCTCGGTCTGAGCCTGCCACGTAGACGCAAAGAGGTCCTTAAATCTTGTCGGGCCGCGACGTTTCGATCGATCAGCATTTCAATCGATGCCTGCTCCCATGGCGGGATCATATCGCCAGTATGTACCGGGTGGAATTGAACTCTAGCAGCGGCTGCTTGCGCGAATCAACGTCCTCTGCACGTGCCTTCGCAGAGTAAGTATTTTAGAACAGAACGGTATATCGAGAGCCAAAAATTGTTAATGTTCTGGCTGCAGACTTTATGAGACAAGGTGTATAAATTTGTGACTGTCAGTGAATTTTTGTGCATCTCTAATTCTGCAAAAAAAAATGATTCTTTTACGGATAAGAAGAATTTGGATTAATAGAAACTGGGACGTACGAGAGAACAGAGATTTTAGCTTATCATGTGAAACATTGATCATGAGATTTCTTGTTCTCCATATTATTGCATTTTGGAAGAAGTATTATGTGCACACGTTTAAAGGTGCAAATCCACGACGAGACAAAAGTATCTCGATTCTCACACGAGACTTTAATCTCGTGAGATGCATTCCGTGCAATTATTTTATAATTTTTTAACTATTTTGTCATTATTTTCATGAAATTAGACTCTCATGGGACGAGTTTCAGGATTCCCATTATTTACATTTAGTGTGTGCTTAGATTTTTGTCTCATGATAGGAAAGTCTCGTGTATAATCTCATTGTGGATACGCACCTTTACACTGATGATTCTGTTTGGTGGTACTTGAAGCTATCATGGATTGTATTTTTACATTTTATTGTGTTCAAGGTTTCTGTATAAAGTGTGTTCTGTTTACAGTGTATTTCGACATTTTGCCAATAGATATGACTTTATAGTTAAACTTAGTAAATTTAAAGATGTGATGAATAGTTAAGGGGATCTAGAGATTTTGTCGAAAAATTAAAATCTGACAGTACCTATAACGAAGTCTTTCTTTGAAACAAATTAGATACGGAACTAAATTCGTACTATCATCGACACAATTGCAATATGTGACTCTAATCTGTGACCTATTTTAATTGAAAGAAGTTGGTAAAGTTTCATCGAATTACTACATTAAATACAAGCCAGTGTTTCTGCTCGTGGTTCCTTTATTGAATAATAGAGATACTACATTAAATGTTCTTCATAATACTACTCGTGAAATACGTTTTTTCATCACTGCTATGGCTGAACGTTGTAATGTGGAAAATGTGAAAAACGCAATCAGGAACGGTTCCAGCCATGTATTTAAAAAATGAATATAGGAAACGTTATATATTTAAACGTTAAGTAAACTCTTTGAAGAAGTATTTACCAAGGTTGGAAGTTCAGTAGTTTGGAAGCATATTTAACATTTAGTCACACGAAATACTGACTCTTGCATGAAGTTGAAGGAACATACATAAGTCAAAAGAGCTTCCTGTTCCTCGTTCCCCCGTGCAAAAAGCAAGCAACTTCAGCGCATGTGGCGGTTAATCTACGACATTCTAAAACTTGTTTCGCAGATTAATCCTCCAGCAAAGCTGTTTAGAAATGCAAGCGTAGAACACACCCTCTGGAATAAGCGCTCGAAAATGACTTCATTAAGTCGGTTCCCGCGTAAACGAATATTAAGCTTTGAACGTGGAATTACGAGACCTTAATATGCGTTAACACTTGATAAAAATTAACAGTAAAATGGTGAAAAGTATCAAAACTAAACAAACAGTTTCAGTTTCAATTAATTCCTCCCTACGGAGCATTTAAAAAAATTTATACTCACAATTATTGAGAAAGTAATTTACTGCTAACTCTACATAAAATCTCAAATTTACTTAAAATCCTAATGTAAGACACTATTGTCCTATTATTTAGTCATATTTATATTTCTAGAGAACAAACTTTTTATGGAAAATAACACTGGCAGGTACTTATTCAAATTACTATTCCTACATACTTATTTGTTAATGACGAGACGTCCGAGGCACTATATTAAGTTTAAGAAATATTGAAGAAATATTTAAGAAACATATCAAAATGTTCAGTTCTATGGTCGTTACATGTATTCATTGCTAGCAGAATCTGCATGACACTTGTATAGCATTGCCCAGCCATAAATCATATAAACACTCGATCAAATCATCCTCAGACTCTACGACTACTCCCAACTACATACCCACCCCACTTCTGAATTTCAAAACAAACGCTTGTGTCCTTCAAAGCCGCACATAGCCTCGGCAGTTCAGTATTATTTCGACCGTGCGAGTATTAATACCTACCTCGAAGAGCAATGTGTTATCTAAATAATAAACAGAAGTTGAACTACCGCACTTTAGAACCAAATCCTCGAATTGCAAGAAGATAATCTTGATTTCATTTGGTGGACAGAATTTCCATAATTCTGCTCTCATAAATGTGAATATACCATTAACTTCATAATCATTAATTCTACTCTGCTCGAAATAATTAGAGGACCACTCTAATGAGATATCAAATATTCTATAAGCTACGCACATTACACTCACTAACCATCTCACGAAATTATTACTCTGTAAAAAATACAGTGATTGCTTTATCTCTGATAATTATTTACGCTTTATAAACACGAGATCCTGTAATCATTTGAAGCGGTCCATTAATTCATTGAATATTGTAATCAAATTATAAATGAATCAGTAGGTAAAGTATTTCAAACCTCAACGGTTAACCATTTTACTCAGCGCCTTTATTCGTCCACTACTTTAATACAAAATTTGGAAGCAAACAATTTATAAGTAGTGCTAGGTCGCTAATAGAGACGTTCGTTTTAATTCCCCCTCGTTGAAGCGCGCGAGGCGTATCAACGAGTGCGCACTCGAAAATTTCTCGACGCGGAATCATCCGCAGAGCGTTAGTACCAGCGTCGAAATTTAACGATCCCATATTAATCGATCGCGGCCCATAAACTCGCCCGTTTCCGCGAGATATTGGGCCTTCTAATTGGTCACGCGAAAGCGGGGAAATTGTTCCTTTTGTGCCTCGATTCGCCGGTTAATTGACGAAAGTTTCACATAGAGGCTCCAACACCTCGATGGAGTTCAGCAGCGGTAACGAGACCGTGTATCACGATCGTGGGTCCCCTTAATTGTTTCCCTTGGCGGATTCTGCTCCGGGCAATAAGCTCCAGGAAGCTGCAGACGAGCGGATGGGACCACGCTCGTCTACAGAAGCTGGTTCCGCGGCGTTTCTTTCATAAAAGTAAATGAACTCGTCGCACGTGATCGGACTGAATTATTGCACCGGCCTGGGTGAAAAGCCTGATTGAAAGTCCCCGTGGATCAGGCCGCCGACGCGGTCGTCTTAATGGCCGATCTGCTGTCGAGTGGGAAGTTATGGGGCTTTTAGATCGAGGAGAGCAATCACTGCCGTGGTTCGTATTTATTCTTCAGACTTCTACCTCGTATCTTGAACCACGTGAACGGTACAGTCCGGTTCGTTGAAGTATCGAACGTAGTCACGATGGAATTAGATAGTAGATAAGTGGCATTCGAATTCTTAGAATGAGAATTCTAATTGATGTTCTAGGAATTAGAGGATTTCATTATTATGTACGAACTTGGAATCAATTTGACTAGGAACCTGCTGTGACCGAATAAAATGCAAATAAGGATCTCTCAATTGAAGGTTTCTGAGCTTTGTGATCACATTTAAGTTCCCCCTTGCACTTCAACATCCCCAACAAAGAACGTCACAATAATATTAACGATAATCTCAATATATAAAGCAGAAAGCTTCTATATTTATCTGTGTTTGTCTGTCGCCTAAAAACTTTTGAACGATAAACTCTGGCACCACGAAATGTGCCTCAGCTCATTATGCCTGATTAATCAAGATAAATGTGACTATTTTCACAAAAAACTAAAAAAAAATTTTGTATAAATTCAGAATCTAAATTTCGGGCGAAGCCGAGTAGGAAAGCTAGTTAAATAATAACTCAGAAATATGAAGCTACTCCTTTCCCCCCTTCAATTTCTTCCTTTCCCCAAACACTAAAAAATAAATCACAGTTGACACATGACAATCAAAAGCATTTGTAACATCCTCCTTTGTCTAACATCTTCCTACAAGGCTGCACATCAGGAAGATTGCCTCGCAAATATTGCTTCATTTAGATAGGCCGTAAACCCGATCTAAATCAAAAACGTGGCGACCTCGATCCACGAGCGAATCTGTGCACTTTCGAATGAAAGATGCAAAAAGATTCGTACGTAGGGGGCGAACGTATGAAGCCCTGGAACGTGGCGAAAGTCGGGTGTGGAAATTTGAAATCGTACGCGTTTCGGAGCCAGGATAATCCGAAGTGGCCACAATACAGCAGTTGATGTATGGCGGGCTTGGACAGGGCATTGGTCAACCTGACACGGATATATTGCACGGCCTATATTACTACTTCAGTTTGGACTGCATATCTGCTTGTCTACTAGCCACGCTCCCAGACCCTGATACACGTGTACTTTATATTTGTGTGAAATATTCGCGACAAATGAATAATTCGGCTAGCACAATATTTTCTTGCCCCCGTATTGGTACATCCCATTTTTGTACTCGAGCTTCTGGTATCAGATCCCTGAAACTGGCTTCTGTTGGTTCTGCAAACGCACAGAAATTGTTGGATTTTGAAATTTCGGGGAGGAATTGGAGAAGGGGAAGGGATAATTCAGGACCTGTTACAAGGCAGTGCTAATTTGAGCGAAGAATTCAGTTTTAACTTGAGCGTTTGATTGTTCAAAATTCTGGGCAATCTTGTGAAAGAAGAATTTTAATTAGAATCAAAGTGTTTATAAGGCACTTTGCGGGGCTGAAGTGACAGAAAAGTTTTAAAGATTCGGTGTATGTAAATCGAATTTATGGCGGAAGGGTAGAAGAGACTGGTTGGAAATTTAAATGGTTCGCATTCTTACTGGTTAAATTGAAAGAGGTTTTATAAGGCCCCATTGAAAGAGTCCTGGCGTTCGCGTTAACGCGGCCTGAATGTAAATCAACCTTCCTTACGTAATGACACAGCTATGCTAGCGAATATTAATTTGTCGCGGCGCGGCAAATAGCCACGCAATTTCGGAATCCAGCGTAATTTATCGAATCATAGATCAAACACGTCCGCCTGGTCACGATCTCTGAAAGCGACTCTGCTTATTGCTTTCTAATAGACAATCAACAGCTGATGGTGCACGTTATTGTGGGCTACGTGACGCACTCCATTAGATGGTAGCTGGAGAATCTACTCTGAAACACGTCCAATTGCGATCTCGAAATTTAAAAAACGAGGGACGAATAAATTCTCAAATTACGTTCGTAGACCACGAATACTGAGAAATAATCATGGGTATTTTACAATCCTAGTCTTTGCATACACTTTTAACAAATATTTGTAGAAAGTATGTGCATGTTTGGTGGATTTAAAACAGTAATTTCTGGTAAAAGATTTACACCTTCACTTAGTTGAACTAACCAACAGAGGTAGAACTGGTGTCTGCTGTAGAATGTCAACACACTGCACAGCTAGTAAACATTTGGCTAGCAAGCATTACACAGCTACACAACATTACAGGAGTTAACCACAGAGTACTTTGTATGTACCCTTCTTACTCTGCAATCTCTTCTGGTTAATGAAATCATCTCCGCACATCAAGCGGGATTAATTTTGATCATTCAGTCAAGGTACCAGGAAAGTATTAACCGAACTCATGAAGCAATCAGAAAGTACTCAAGAGTACCAGTATATACCCACCCCAATTCGTATGCACAGAATATGTATATGTACACATCGAAAACAATCAGATGAAAATCGAATATGAATCCACAAATATGAATGTAAAACGGCTTGGTCGTCATAGAAGCTATCGATACTGTCATCAGGCGCAATGGTCCATTTCGAACTAAGAGGGACGTGTATAGTAGGCACGAAAAAAAGGACATAAAGAATAAGGGGAGGAGGTGGAACTTTGGGGGTTAGAAATGTTCGAGTCTACGGAGCGGTTGCCGTGCAGGCTGCAGTTGCAGCTGCAGACAGGCTTCCTCGGAGAGGTTCACGACTCTACCCGGTAATTGGGGACTTTTAACGATCCAGCCAGCTTGAAAGCTGGCACTCTGTATCTGTTTCCCGCGCGTGGAATGGCGGGCGAAAGGGATAGGAAAATGGACAGCTGGATAGCGGATGGGGATATAAATTCGATGAAAACGCTTGTGTGGCGTTTATGATGCCGTGTATATTTAACTATGATGAATTCTGTAGGTACACAAGCCACTGCGTTTTACAAATATTTAATATTGTATTTAATAGCAATCTGGATTGGAGTGTGAGGATCAAAGAGAGATTTAAATATTATGAAAGGAGGTTTTAATTTAATTACGAAACACTAAGTAATATGTATTTTGCAGCGCTGTTCCTTTTGTGGAGAGTTATGCGTGGGTATTTTCAATATTTTAATTGATTTAAAGATTAATTGGATTTAAGCATACTGTGTTTTTGGTAGATGAGATGGTAGTAGGGGGAGCTTTTCGTATGGCCTTAATAAGAAACATAACTAACAACATTGTTACTTTAAAAGATTTTTATCGTCCACATGAAGAATATAGATATCATTTTAAATGTAGCTACAGATAATTTCCTTCTGTAAACATTAAGGTGGCCCTTATTTATACGTGCTGAATTTTTTTTCGTACTTCTTTGCTCTCACCCCCTAATATGGTTCCTTTTCATAAAAAATAGTCCCTGAAAAGGATTACTGCAATCGGATAACAGGAAATGTAGGGGGCCTTACAGTTTGGATTTAAAGAATTTTTCAGAAATGGTAAACCCTATCGAAATTTTATTCAAATAATATTAAAAGAGTATTAAATTTTCTACAATTACTGTGTATATAATTTTTTCGTACTTCCAACCATTTTTTAGATAATTTATTCTTATTTGAATAAAATTTCGATACGACTTGCCATTTTTCAGAAATTCTTTATATCCAAACCATTGATGAATAATTCTAAACTTTGAGGCCTGGTCTGCACCCTTTCCTGTTGTTCGATTGCAATAATCTTTTTCAGGGACTGTTTTTTAAGAAATGATACAATATTAGGGGGTGAGAACAAACGAAATCGTACATTGAAAATAAGGGCCACCCTAAGTAGTGAACATGTATCACTTCGTTTTAAAAATTGGAAGAAAAGTTTCCTGGTCCTCATGAACAACCAGTAAAACATATAATGCCTGTGGATCTACGAAATCATACACTTAAAAAAAATTAGACAGGTTAAATATAACTTATACCTTCCACATCAGCACGAAAAGAGAAACTAGCTTTCCTTAAATTAAAACTCCAACTATCAAGACTCAGGACACAAAATATTTCCACTTTCAAATTAAACCAACATCAGAATATCATCCTCCACGATATAAAAATCAGTCAAAGCCCCTTACTACCCGTTTACGCCATTTCCAAAATCAAACATTACTCAACGCAACCCTCTACTCCCGCCGCATCCATCACCCCGAGGAACACCCGTAAAAATATACAGATAAACATCATTTCCCTTTAAAATTATCCACCGTTCCCTTACCTTCTTTTCGTCGCTATCTTAGCGTCTCCACCCTTTCCGCAAGAAGCGCAGTGCAGCGGTGCACTAAATCACAGGGTGGTTCTTGTTGGCCCACCTCTTTCTCCACCCTATCCCTGGAACCTGGCCGTCCTCCGTTGCGAGATCTCGCAGGAACAAAAAGGACAACGAGCAGTGGGTGGGGGGGCCAAGAGGGCCGAAGGACCTGGTCGTGGAAAGCTTAGACCTGTCCTACCTCAACGTTAAAGACCGTACGGCTCCCTCTTGTTCCTCCCGTCTTCCTGCGCTGCCTTTTCCTGCCACTTCCGTCTTGCCAGCCGCCGGCTAAGGCGATTTTCGCGGCTGGACCCTTGCCAGGGATTCGGGAGGCAGCGTCGTTACGGTCAACTTTCGATTCCATTCTTACGGTTAATTAAATTTTTACGTCTAGCCCCATGATACGCGGCGGGCCCACGCCAAATTCATACGCCCCGGCTAATGGAAATTGCGCGAATCCCCTGTTCTGCCCCCATGAAGTTTGAACGAAGCCTGGGTCCTCGTGAAATCCTCCGCTCTGAAGTTGCAAGTTATTGGTACGAGAATCTAATGAACTGGTTTTACCTTATCCCCATTGTGAGTTCGAGATTCTCGAGATAAAAGCTTGGTTATCGTTGGAGTCTTAAGGTAGTGGATATTGAATTGCTGGGGTGATGTGCCAGTTTTAAGCAGAGGAGGATCGTGTTTGGTTTGTAGATGATGGATTGTGCAGGGGATTTTCGTTTCATATTTCGCCAAGTCTTGTTTTCGTATTGGTAGAGAATGCTGCCATTCTTGTTAGTACCTGGGACTTTGTGTTTCGTTGTTTTATTGTTGGAATGTTGAAGTCTTCACTTGGTTGATTATCTGCAGAGTCTAATAGTATTTGTATTAGTGTTGGAGCCTCATGGTGTTTGAAGTAAATAGAGCTGTAAATTATAAATGATTCCATTTGTTCGACTCGCTTTCCTTCATCTTCGCTCCTCGGAAGCATTTCTCATCGCTTTAAAACGCTGGGCTGATAAGACGATTTCCCTGCTGGATCCCCGCCAAGGATTCGGCGTAAATCAGAATTGTATCGATTTTGACGTTAGGCTTAATAGGAGCTTTTTAGTTCCAACAATCTGCAAATTTCACCCAAGCTACCGCATTCCTTTTCATACATTATTAAACAAGCACACACTACTCTATACAATTATTCAAATCACTGTTCCCGATAAGTATAACAGCGCAAAACAAAAGTCATAAGCCTGTAAGCAACCAATATAACAACCACCTCGCCCACACTTTCATCCCTCATAGCTCTTCATTCTTCCAAAAGGTAACTTAGGTTTCACAACTTTCAAGATAATAGACTTACTATTGCATAACAAACCATAAACCACTTAAACAATATTTAAAAGAAAACCGCTGTAGTCGGAAACGAACCCACATTTCCCTTTTTTAATTCTTCAAAGAAACATTCCCGTGGGACTAACAAAGTGGTAGCATCTGCTGAATTTACGATTCAATAACGTCGACTGTATCCTAGCACCCCCTAGCAATTATCAAAGATCGTTTGGAATCGCGGTTTCCAAGCGTCGCGACTCCAACAAAACGCGCCAACCGTCGTTACGGATTAAAGTAATCCGGGGAACGTAAAATTACGATGACGAGGTGACGCGACCTGGGAAAGTTTAATGGGAAATGTCGCCTCGAACGGGGGAGGTCCTGGCATAAAAGGCCGCGTCTACCATCGTCGAAACAGTCTGTGCAAGGAGTTAATTCAGCCCCGTTGAATGGCCACTATCTCTTCCACCTTCGAGGGTGGTTAAGTCGTCGATGAGGTCGGGGATTTAACGATCCTGCCTACTCGAATGTCCCGACTTTTCCGCGTTCGTCGAACGATAGGCGACTAGCCCGCCAAATCGATGGCATTAAACGGGAAAGATCAGTTTCAGGCGGTAGGTATCGGATATATACGGAGCGAGTCTGTTATTGGAATCGGGAATGTTTTTGTTGTTTTATTCCGATGGGCTCATACGGACACGTCTGTCTGCAAAGCGAACGTGGTACGAGAAAACTTCTTTTTTAAAATCAGAATTTTTTGGAATGCGAAGAACACGGATGGCTTCCTTTCAGCAAAAGTTAAAATATCTTATGATATTTGATGATTCGGTTAGACCTGATTCAGACAGTACGTATTATTAATACGCTTTTCGTTCCAAGTGCACTTGAATTCGAATGCATTTAATCTAGAATACAGTAATATTAATTAGTACACGAAGTTTTAGTGAATTTCGGTAGAGGGTGTGAAAAGAAGATTGATAAACTATCTTCTTTTATTTCTTTTAATTAAGGAGGAGACCACTGTAAAAAATCGGAAATTCGATTTTTTCTTTTTCATATTTTCTGAAAGACATACGTTTCAAGAATGCGCTCTCCAAATTTTATGAAGAAATTCGTAAAATTGACGGAGTATTTTCCGTGAAACGGTGTCAAACACGCGACTAAGCCGAACGGAACTTTGAACGCGTTTTTCTCAGAATTACATTTTTCAACTGCTTTGACAGTATACACAGAAAACTATACGTCCAATTGACATGAGCAAAGCCATTTATTGTACGAAAAACTCGCTTCTATTACGTGACAATGAGTTTTTTTTTTTTTAATTAACGGCCTCCTATTTTTTATCAACATCTTTACCCCAAAACATGATTTCTTTTAGTGGTCCGCCATTTTGTTATATTTGCGATATTTACTTTTTTATTGTCGCGTAATAGACATAGGCTTCTAGTTCTTAAATATTTTTGTCTTTTTGCGACAAGCACGATTTTTCCGCAGCGCATATTTTGACGAAGAGTATACAGGAACTGATTTATGAATTTGATTGAAAGAAAAAATTTCTTACCCTTCGATATGTACATTATTAACTATACTAAGCAATACATTGATTTACTTGCGTTGTTTGGTTGAAAAAAATCCCGAAAACACCCTTACTTTTCAGACCATTACAGTGGTCTCACCCCTCAACGGGAGTAACCGTGTTGGTACACTTCAAAAAGGTGCTGGGAATAATGTCATTACTATTAATATCCTTAATTCAACTCCGTGGCTCTAACAAAAACAGCAGGACTTGACATTCCATTCTTGTCTAACTCACCCTGTATACATGGCACATCCACAATCATGAAAGACTTCCCTGGTCGTTTGCAATTAAGGTTCACCCGCTTTTTCCTCCTTCTCTAGCCCTTTGATGCTCCAAGATGAATCTTCGTCGGACCTTTCGCAGCAGTGGACTCAATTTATTATCGAGAGGCACGGCTGTGTAATAAATTCATTATAAATTGTTCACAAGGACTGACGCCTTCAATCTGCGCGCGTTCCCTTTGTCCGTGAACGATGGGCCGGGTATTATATCGATCCTCGGGGTTCCCTGATCATCGAGTGCGTTGTCGTTTGTTTACGAGGCAGATTCAAAGCAGAAGGATCGCGTTCATCGCCTCTGTGCTTTCAGAGATGAGAGCTTCTCGTCAGAAAATGGGAATTCTCGGTAATTCAGAACGTCGCATATTTGCATATTACATTATTACTGAATAAGGATCAGTTTATTTAAACTGGATTAACAACATGTAATCTCGTTATTATGTGATATGTACGTTGCCAGCTAAAAGACATTCATTAAAATTGTACCGCGCAACAAATTTTCTCGTGATTTAAAAAGTTAATACATTCAGCAATGTTTGCAATGCCCCTTATTTCCATCAATTTTAATCCCTTATCTGCCTTTGGCTCTTCAATTTGTCTGTTTAACGAGAAAATCCCTACTTACCTAATTCACGGATTAACTCCAAACTTTTGGGCATGTATATGGCAGTGAAACTTGGTTGAAAATAAGATAACGAGGCAGATAGAAATGCCTTTGGTTTCTGTGACTTGTAACGCTCGTAAAAAGCTAAAAACTATCATAGCTGTAAAGTTCTATTACAGAGACGTGTCGAAGTAACTTCCTATTGCAATACATTTGTTTCGACGTTGCGAGCGCCTGCCAGTGTTACAAAAACGAAACATACGAAGTTGCTGCAGCGTATTTCATGGAAAAATCGTATATTTCGAGTTTCGTACAGCTTGCCGAATAAAGTGGCTCGCACCTATCGATCGTTCCGATGCAATCGAACGTCTCGTTATTCCCCCGGCTTTTATTCTTTTCGCACCTCGAAACCAGACAATTTCCCCCCGAAACGACATTTTTAGAGCCAAATTAAAGACTGCCAATAAAGAATGCGTTGCTCTTGATTAAACGAACCCTAGTGGTGGTACTTTATTTCTAAAAATGGCAGGCATATATTCTTGAAAACGGGAAGAAAATATATTATTGATTGTTGGTGGTGTTCGCAAGTAAAGATGAATTTAAACGAGTATATGGCAAAGGAAGGAAAACCTCTATTTCTTTATTTTTTTATACGGATTTCTATTTATTCCTTCGTTCCACTAATAAATAAGTCCCCCAATTCCAAGGATTTCCATTCATACATCACAATCATCTTCCCAACTTTTGCATTGCAGACGAAACAAAATCAATTGATCACCCAAGTCCCCCGTGAGTTTCTTTCCATCATGTAAAAACTCTTCCGCCCTGCCTGTTTTTTTTTCAACCCGTAAATCATCCCTCCGTAACTAAAATAAACTGTGCACATATTTGTCATCTGGGCACGAACAAGGGAGGACTCGAACTGTCCTTTGGGCGGAGGGGGTGGGGGATGAAACGAAAGGAACCGTGGAATCGCCAACAGTCAGGATAATCGAAGGCGACAAATTCAATTAATTAAGCTCTATTGCGCATCGAGCTGTGCTAAGTAACATTGCCTAATGAGAGAAATCATTAGAGCCGTGAAACAAAAGTGAGACATTCTCAAGCAATCCCTCCCTCTCTGCCCCCTCCCTCTTTCTCCTCTTGGAGAATTTACGGCTATCCCCGGGTGTAAGACGGGGCGCATTTATCCTCCTTTAATTGCAATCTCTCGCCCTCCACGAAGAATTTGCCCACAAGAACCGATAGAATTTCTGACGCGCGCAATTTTCGGGGAGTGGCGTGGCCTCTTGCTAGCTCCCGACCCTCGAACGCTAGAGCTCGGAATAATTGTATGACCTGGAGTGGTATTTAGTAATAACGGTTACGGGAACGATTGGAAATTGCTGGTTAAGTGGAGGAAATTCGTTGGAATGCAATTTCTCATATAATTCCGAGCCGGTGTTGCGGGAATGGGAACGCTTCGTACGCTGATACTGTGAACGTTTCCTTATTGAAGAATTTTTGTTGAGAGGAAATATGAGGATAAGAGGATTTATAGGAAATGCAAAGCATCGACTTGATGTATTCTACGTTGAAGAAGGGTAGGGTTAAAACTACTGATATTGTAGGGTGCAACAATCAAGGGTTTAAAAATGAAAGACTACTTAAAAATAATTTATGAAGTGGACTTGGGAGCACTGAGCAGGGATCTTGAGTCGAATGTGAAGTATTTGCTGCAGAATATTAGAGAATTTATAGTGAAGGGTATTTGAAAATATTCAGCGCAGGGTATTTGAGACTTCTTATTTAATTTATGAATATTTTGCTGGTAATTGATAGTTAATGCTTAAGTAGCGCCTAAGATCGCTGTTCGCGAAAACGAATTCACCGGCCAATATATCTGGCCCCGACCTTATTGCTCTTTGAATCTATCTATAATAAAAAATCGCTGTGTCACTCACGGATTCATTAACGTTCAGCCCAAACCGCTGACCTTAGAAATATAAACATCGAAGTATTTGCTCGATAAGATTTTTTTTTAAATTCCATCCCCAGGGGGGTGAAACCTCCCTTAATATCTTTCAGGCCCGATTAAATATCAATTTGGTTTTTACTTGCAAAATTTACCCACACAAATATTTAAACCAAACCATAAATAAAGACCAACATATACATATATGTTACAAATGTTTGTTCAACAAAGCTTACTTTGTGAGAATTACGGGTATTTTGCTAGTAGAGTAATAAATTATTCCATTTTGAACAGATTTTCGATTTCAATAATGCAATAGTTTAATTAAATAATGCAATCACTTAATTAACATTATAAACCGTATTTCATATTATCCACGAATTCTGCAATATTGTGGGGAACATTATTCAATTAATGTTTTAATTAAAGGAGAAATTAATGTTCTAATTCAATAATGATTATTATACTGATTCCACCCCAAATAAGCTCCTGTGAAATATAGAAATTTTTAAAAATGCAGCCCATTCAGTAACACGTAAGTGTGATGTTTGTTTAGAAACAGAAAAGATAGTCATCAACTTAAAGCTGTCACAGGCCTATTGTTTTTCAGTACGCTACACGCAAAAAAGACAAAAGCCAAGTCATTCACACTATCAGAACCAAGGATCGTTTAACTTTGACAGATATTCCATTCGTCCATTTTTCTGCTCATATTGGCTATGCATTTCCTATGCACTTTAAAGGTCACCATACGTGTTCCGAGTTTCGGACCCTTCTTTTAACATCCTGCATAAAAATCTTATTTCCCTTTTACTGGCAATCACGAAGCTTTCTACGCGACTGACAATAATCCCTCGGATAGAGCCGTTTTACCAAACGCCTGTAAAACTCTGCGACACGACCTCGCGGATTATTTTCATCGTAACCTAACTCATGAAAATAAGTTTCTGGCTGGGTTTAGTATCGCCGTTATGTCCTCGTATGATTGATACTGTCATTATCTGAAGCCGCGATCGCTTTGGAAAAACTCATCCGTAGCGAGGAGGAGTCGAAGTGGAGGATCGTAAAAGACTTTTACGTGTGCCCACGTTCTGAAACGACGGGGCGTAATCTGCGAGGAGTTTCCCCACGAGTTCGATCTTTATTATGCGAAGAAACCCCGCGTGGATTTCCACCTACCATCGTAGGTACAATTCGATATTAGAATTCGCGAACTCTCCTCCGCGTGGAAATGAACATTTGCGTAGGAGCTGCCATGCGAATAAATAAGTGAGTGGGTGCCATTAAATGACTTTTACTCAATGTGTTGTTCAGCGTTAGTAATCATCGATTGTTCATATGGGACTTCGTTAGAATTTTACGAGTTGAATCGTCTCCATCGGGATCTAGATGTTTTCGATTTTTCTTATAGTTACCTATTTATATGATTCAAAATTATTAGGCGACCACATTCAAAGACAATTCTGGAGAACGTGTGTGTACCAATTATTAGGTATGAAAGGGCATTCAATTTAAACTAGAAATACTATTATTGAACTTCTGGCTTGCATCGCATAAAAATACTGGTATCACTGAATCGAAAATTAAGGGGTCATTCTACTTTGCTCGGCGGAAAAATAAAGTTATTTTTAAAAAAAAAATTCTCAGCAAATACAACATATAATGAATTCAACCTTCTTGGAATTTATTCTGCTACTCTTAGGTATATTATCCTAGACAAATTAATAATATAAGAGTAGCTTAATAAATACCAAACAGTTTTATTTCATTATATGTAATATTTACTGAGAAAAAAATCTTTAAAAATATCTTAACTTTTCGGCCGATCAAAGTACAATGACCCCTTAAGATGACTAGTGTATGTTGCAGAACAGAGCTTCAATTCGACGATTTCAGGTTAAAGGTGAGGCTTCATCAGCGTGAATAGGGAACGAGCATACATTTTCCAAGAGTAGGGGACCCCGCGCGTTCGCGTGACCGGCTCGCGAGAAAACCTTCTGCGGATGACATAGAACCGAGGCAAGAAGAGTTTTGCCCTAATGGGAACAGTAATTGAATTACCCCCGCGCGGACCTTGGGGTTCCATAAATTTACTATCGACACACGGTTAGAACCATCCCAGCACTCCTGGGGAGGCCAATTAAGGGGTTATGGTAACGCGGCTTTAAGGACTTAGAGTGGATTCCTGCTAGAATACATTAACGATACCGCAATTATTCCTGTTACGTCTGACCCAGTGAACGAAGGGTCTCGATTCGGGAATTGAAATTCGACGGGAAATTATATTTCGACCGGGCGTATAGGGTTCCAGTCGGCGCACGGGTGGAATACGAATTTCACCCGGAGCGGATTAGACGGAGGCCACCGTGTTTGCTCGCGTTTCACTTAAGTGATATTCATTACCGGTCGGCTCTTAGCGTGTTTGCTGGCAAAGATTGAAATTTGTTTCGACTTAACGCCACTTGGATCGAGGCACTTTAATCGTGTACCCTGAAGCTTCGGGGACGAGGATGCTCGTGGGGACATTGCAGTAATCGGTGTAACGTGAGAATTTGCTTTTCAGGAAGCTAATGATACATTGACACGTTTCATTTTTATTTTGCATTCTATTTTATCGAGTATTGAGCCTGTTTAACTAACCATGTCTTTCTTTTTGTTCCAGGTAAGCACTAAATTCCATTCAGTTGTGGGTTGTGTACAGAAATCTGCTTAAAGTGAGTGATCTATTTTATCGTAAGTTATGAAGAATTCGTTGGAGTAACTGGACGAGTAAATTGAAACAGAATTTTGGTTTTAAATTTCCATGGACACATTTTGTCAATATTATCTTGATTGTGATAATAAGAAAATGGTTGTAATTACTCCAGCTTATTAATTATATTTCTGATAGTCCTCCAAGTTTTGTCGTCAGAATGGAAATAAAGGTGATGCAGAAGTTGTATTTCTACGTTAGGCGACAAAAAAGACGACAGACTCAATTCAAATTACCGTTTGCTTGTGCTTAATTGCTGCTATAATATCCCGTATAACCTCCAGAGTAGTTTACCCGTTTTGGTGGACCACAAAGGTACCCAGCGAGACCCTGAAGCGAGTACCCAGCTGCGATTCTAATTAGAACAGTGTGCTTGAGGAGGAAACAGGTGTACCTGGAACTATTGGTTACAACGGCAGTTTGCGCCATTGGTCGGAAATCATTTCTTAATGTATCTTTTACAGTATAGTATTCTTTATAAACATTACTTCAACGTGCCTCTCTGAAGAGTGGCAACAAAACCATCGTTTATAGTTCCATAACAAATCCCTACCCACACATAAATTCATGGCACAAACCTCGGAATTCTCGAAGTTCTAACAAAAACCTTAGACTTTTCCTGTCTGTAAACTTATAATTTTCGCAAACAAAACTGGAGGCACGTGACTTCCCTTCTTTTCCATCCCCTTTATTCTTCCTCGTTAGAACTCTTAAAAAAAATATCCATACAGAAACTACAGTCTCAAAAATATCGATATAAACCCAGTAGAACCCTGTCGCCTCCAAATATATGAAAATATCGGGCACGATCTCGCGTTTCTCCCTAACGATCGCAAGAGGAGAGATCTCGATCGCCGGAAGTTCACGTTCAGTCGGAGCTATTCGATATAAAATTTATCCCGGATGAAATTACGAGAGGTACGCGGCCGTTGTACGGTGTTGGAAGTTTGGTAGCCGTGCAACCCGATAGACACGCGTGTCTCTGTGTGGATGAACGCCCCTCTCCACCTTCCTCGACGTGCAGAACGCAGAGTTTACGACACGGTGCTTTTAGCGTCCTCTAACAGTCTGCCAGCAATCACATTAGTCGCCCAGGCCGTCGGTTGCCATATTTAACGCTGGACCAAGTTCCAAAGCGACGGATGTCCGGGTCGTTGGTCCAATCACACGGTCCTCTCTAACCTTCGCCAGAGACCTTCGAGAGCCAAGTCCAATTTCTGCTCAGGGTAGCTGGAATCGCGTCATGCAACCCCTCGTCCACCGTCACCCTCGAGATTCCCTTCTGCTTTTCTTGTACGAACTCCAGTCGCATACTTTGGATTTTGAATCCCTTGGACAAGCTAGAGGATCCAACGTTGATCTACGTTTTACAGCCACTGTTGATGCATTCCTCGTGCCCCTGGGTTGGTTCCCGAGGCGTGCACGTCAACTCTGAGCGCGAGGGTGGCAAGGGAGCTTATAGAGGGGTCGACGAAGTACTGTTTCCTTTGGATCGAGTTACTTCCTTCGTTTGGGTAAATGTCACTAAAAATTTATAGGAGAAGATTGAACATATAGTGAAGCTTTTGTTGATGCGCTTTTGATTCGGTTTATGAGATAGAGTCTTGATCACTGATATTTGTAGATTTGTATTTCAAGGAAAGCAGCTATGTGTAGGGTGTACCTTGATATCACTAATGCTCAGAGCTTTTACTTGTATTTATAGTAAATCGTAGTGAAATGGAGTGGAAGTTAGAATTCACTTAGAAAAGTAATTTTTTGGCCCAAATACTAAAATTCTTCGATACAGGATTCCTTTTAGAAAAGGTGCTGAGATATTACTGTAATATTTATAGGATAGATAAAATAAGCAATTTTATTAATTAATCTTGAGTCCTCCCAACATTTTATCAATTGAGGCATTTGATGGAAAAAGGGCACGGACGCCAAAATGCCATTTCAAGAAAATCGATTTCAATGTTTTCATTATAGTATAACTTAATAAAAAGTAATGCAATTAAATTCAATTTTTTTAAGGATGTAGTTACCATGTCCTTTGCACGTTCTGAAAACAGAAGTCGTGATTTGAAAATGATATGTGTCTTTATTTATACGTTTCATGCAAGTGGATTATGTGCCCTTTTTCCGTAAATGTGGTAAATTCGTAACAAAATTGCTTCTTTGTTTAGTTATTTAAATATAATTTTGTTTACTTACTTCGTTACACATTTTTTATACATTGTTTAAATAAAAAATACAAAATAAACAAAAAATGTAATGTTTTAAGTAAGTATTAGTTTCTTAGATTTCTTGCAGCAAGCTGTTTTACAAATAAATTTTTTCTTTCGTAAATTAGCTTGTTTCCTTGCGGATTCGATACTCACCTGACTTTCCATACTTCCTCGCTTACACAAAATCATCTATGAAACAAAAGTACTTATTGCACGAAGCCTATGCGCCCTTTTTCCATCAAATCCCTCAATTTAATATTTGAATTCCCCCTCCAAGGCTGAAATCAAATTTTGCGAATCCTTTCTGCAAGAAATTCCTCTGCGTCGACTGTGCAAGCAATACTACGTTTTGAGCAAACGGTGTGACATGTTTTCCTTCCACCTACACGTGAAATTTTACACCGAAGGTGCATACGATCGTAAAATGGATTAGAAGTGGATGCAAACCTGAGTGCCAGTCGAGATAAGAATTCGAAGGAAGTCAACAGGAAAATTCTCTTCAACGATCCTTAACCACCCCAGACCGTTTCCCCCTCGAATCACGGGGGTGGCAGCATTTTTCAGGTCGCGAGAAAGTCGAGAGTCATGCCGTCTCAATTTCCATCGCGCACCCTTCACGCTTGGAATTCAATCCTCTCCTCGTTTATCCATTTTCCTGCGAAATATGGCCCGTTTCGCTTTCGAAATTATGTAAACCTTCAGGAACTCTCCCTCTATACGCGGTTGGCTAAACATCACGCACAAGAGTGAGAAGAAATTTTAATGGGAAATAATTTACGAGACAAATGTAAAAATCCTCCGCCACGGAGAAGATGTAGTCAAAGCAGATAAGCTTAATTAACTCATGCAAAACTCGCTTCATTCGTTACATCAATTCTCACATTGGTTCCTAGAAGCACTTTATAGTCAAGTAAATTTGAAACAAATCTATACATTCCGCAATAATTTCCCCGAATATCCGAAGATTCAATTACCAGCACAAAAGTCTCTTTTAATTAAAAATTGGACAGAATTTTACACTCAGTACCATAATCTTCAAACTTTCCTTTCTCGTCTATAACCCAAGCTCGAAGAAGCCTGCTTTCTGAGAACCAGGAGAAAATTAGAGTTAATTTTGGCAAAAGAAATTACAAAATTCTTGTTTAAGTCAAGAAATTAAAATGGTGTTCATCGTGGAAGGGAGAAAGGCGCGTAGTTAAGGAATCCGGGTGAAATAACGGTAGTATGAAAAGATTAGGATAATTCAGTAGCGTGGGAGGGAAGAAAGTGACGGAGGAATGGAAGTTCCTGTTGTACCGGATGCGGAAGTGTTGCGGGACGGGAGCCAGCCGTGGTTTTTCGCACGTAGCGGCGACGCAACACGCGGTGTTACATAATGTTGTGGCGAGCAGAAGCCAACCTGCATTGTGAATTCTCATCGCGGTCCAAATGTTTGCCCTCTTGCTCATGCTTTCGGCCACTTCAACCACCGAGTTTTCGACCCCATCTCGCCCCGACGGCTCGCTCTCGTCGCTGGCTGGAAGCTGCGAAAGAAGGGCGAAAGTGTCCGCCGCCACGCCACGTGTTAATCTTCGCACGGTTTACGGTTTACGGGCTGGCTTGTATGTGTCGTCGAGGGAGTAGCAGTTCGTGGTGTGATTTGTGCGGGGCTATAAAAGAAAGCATGTCTCTGGCTGTGATGCTTGTAGGTCTCATCAAACTTAAGGTATCTAATAAGGGTTGCAGGAAATGGGGTTAGCTATGTCGTTGCGCGATTAGATTTTAACACGACGCTGATGGGAATTTCAGATTTTCTGTGCAATCTTAAAAACGGATGAAAGAAATGGGGTACAAGATTAAATTGTTGGAAAGTATAAGTTTCACTGAACCTATCATCTTCTGTTCTACTTAAGGGGGAAATTCTATTCTTTGGGCTAAAAACATAGCAAAATTAGGGATTTTTTTTTATGAAACCAGCGATTCGATTCATCTGAAATTTGGAACATGTTTTGATGCATCTTTGAAGAAGCTGCAGGTTTCTTTTTATTCATTTTTAACCATAAATATAGTAGTTATGCACGATCAAGCATCACGCCGCGCAAAATTCACCGGCCGTTGGTGTGTATGATATTTATCTATCAGGTAATCTAAAACAGAAAAATGAAACGGCGTTTTATTTTATACATATGTAGCTTAAAATTGATGAGCTAGCAAAAAACAAAAAAATTTATCGAGCAGTGTCGAGAGTTTTCAAACTGAAAGGTCTGAACCTTTAACTTTTGCTATCCAAGTTTGCGCCAATTTTCTTACGTAACGAAAGAAGTACAGAACTTAGTGGTATTCTGAATCATCAAATTCAAGCTACATATGTACACAATAAACATTGTTTCATTTTTCTGTTTCAGGTTACCTGGAAGGTAAATAGCATGCACACCAGCGGATGATGAGTTTTGGGCGGCGTGACGCATAACTCCTATTATATTTATTATTAAAAATGAATAAAAAATCTGCAACTCCTTCAAGGATGCATACAAACATGGTCCAAATTTCAGATGAATCGAAAAACTAGTTTCTTAAAAAGAATTCCTAAATTTTGCTATGTTTTTAGCCCATAAAAAAGTATCCCTCCTTAACGTCTGACCAGGGAACATTCTCTCCATTTACTAAAACTATTCGTGATCATCAGTGCTTAGAACTTACATACATATTTCCTATATATAATTTGAGTCCTCAATTACTTTAACCACTACTCAACAGTCAATTTCGCTTTTCATTCCGATTCCAATTACCCTAGCACAGTAAAGAGTAATCTATAAAAACCCACGAGAAATTCTAAATTTTATAAGGGGCCATCCTTAAATTACGTAAGTGTAATTTTGGCAATTTCTTACCACCTCTCTCCCCCACTATAGGAATTCGTAAAATTTTATATTCCAACCCGCTCCTCCGTTCCGTAATATTTTTTACATTGTATTTTTCAGTTATTAAAATTCTTTTAAAGGTTAATATAATTCATTTAACTTGGTTTTATGTGTGCGATGAAACGACGTTTTTCGGGTTACTCATACTAATAAGTAGATTTAAAAACTATTACATAAAAAAAATACCTGACTTCCTCTCCCCCCTTGTAAGGAAACGTAAGAAATGCGCGACCCCCTTTCCCCCCTGTAAAAGCCCTGTGTAATATAAAAACGACCCTTAAGTAATGTTTAACGTATAAACAATTTACAAAATTCCAAACATCCTACGATTATACCTGCGATTAGGCTGCACGACCACGAATAAAAGTGCATCTGATAGATTTCGCGGGGCCTTTTAACAGGTACAGGAGCACGCGAAAACATAGGGGCGCGCTATGCTGCGGCTGGCCCCATAAATTCGCAGATAATGATCGCAGTACGTCTGCGTCCATGGGATCTACGGCTCGCTATGGGACCCATAACTTATCCGCCACCGTATAGACGCATTCACGTTGTTCCTGTGCGCACGCCGATAATGTATACGCGGCAGTGACGTTCTGTATGGAACGAATCCATGGCGGATTTATGAAACGGAAGGGAAATCGGGATCGTCTGGCGGGCATATCGCGAACCTGGGTCCTCCTGATCGAATTTCTCAGCCGTCTACCACCGCACTTCGAGGAAATACAGCCTCTCCAATTCGCTGTTCGTCTCGATTCGGTAACAGCCTGGTTGAAGCTCCAAATTCAATCTTTTAGCAGATCTTGACGACCAATTACTTCACAGTTGTGGTTGCCTTTGGGTAAGCTTGTGGGGCACACGTAGCCTGTACAATTGACTTCAAATGGAATTTATTGAACAGTATGGGGCAAAGATTTGGTATTGTGATTTGCAGAGAAAGTGTAAGGGGACATTCTTGAGGGTGTACGTTATTAAATGTGTTCGTGACTACACTTACCATCACCCTCGTCAACATGCTCGTTATTTACGATTTTCATTCTCTGTGACATTCATTCTGTTTTCCTCCATTGGTTTCTCAGCCTCTCTGTTTGCTGTTGTTGTTATCGTAAACCCATTCAAGCTTTATTCTAAAACGCCCCTGCGGATCATTTGTTTGCGAATACAGCAGTATCGATGATCAGTGAGTGGTAGAGGGAAAAGAGGACGCAGGATAAAGATCGCGCAGCCACAAAGAAAAAACGCGGGACGCTGGCTTCGTCCGTTGCTTTCTGGTTAATTAAATTTGGATTTGTTTCGCTTTGGCGGGGTGCCAGGATCATCCGGCTGTATATATCTGTTCGTCGATCCTCGACAGACTGTAAGCATGGTCGAACGTAGCCCACAGGCCCAACCTGCTCGAAGATCTGCCGACAGAGGGAAAGGGGAAATCCTTTAATCCCTGAGGAACGTTGTCCTTCCCATGGACCACTTTGTCAACTTAGCGCGAGAGGCAACTTCCAACGGACGTACGTGCATCCACACCTTCGGTCTGTCGCGGATTCCTCCTGCAGATATGTCGGGGTCCAGGCCTGCCAGGGATTAAATATTTACCAGGGGGAGAGATCACTCGTTGGTTTTTGTTTGCCACGCAAGCAGACAGCACTCTCGGTCTTGGGTAACATTCTGGAAGTACGCTTCCCTGACAGGTCTGGTGGACGTGTTGCGTTGGGCAACCTTGGAAGATTCATTTGTGGGGATTGTGTTAAAGAGAGGATGATGTAAGTGGGTGGTTGAACACTAGGGCTATATGGTATTTATGAAAATAGGGAGAAATAGCTGGTCGATGTGAGCCTCCTTCGGGGCTTAGAGTTTGTTTCGCGAGTGATTATTCGCCAGAAACACGAACTCAAGACTTACGATCCTGGGGTACTTGAGCTAAGTGCTGAGAACCTAGAAGAGGCTTGCCTGAGAGTATTTTATGATCCTAGCTTCCCCACCTAGATTTAATGAAGGCTGAATGTATTGGAAATGGAGAATTTTGCAGCAGTATATCGTGTATTAAAATGAATGTTAATACGTATACAGATGGAATATAGTTTATGGGCAATGTAAATAATAATCTTAGTTTAAATAAATATGCATTTTCCATATGCTTTGTCGTCATTTAAGTTGATCTGCAGAACTACATTAAAATGGAACATTATTTGTTTCGTTTTTTTTTTTAATAGTACGTGCCCCTAGGTTCGCAGATCTTTTTTTTTATCATCCAGTACGTAAAGTACAGGCTGAGAATTATCTTAACATCCCTCGTCCTCTGTCTGCTACTGACACAAAGTGAAACGATGAAAGATATGAGAGAGTTTAACTAATTCGCTTGGTTCTCAAAGGATGCCTGACCAAGCGTGGAGATATATCACTGTCGGCTGCTGTCGACGCGACACTAGCGCACACTTTGCGCGACTTTGAATGAATACAGACTCTCACTTATTCAATTTAAACGTGTAAAATGTGCACTTTTGAGACGATATTCTTAAATTACATTTGCTTTGCAATTTGTTAGGAATAATTAATCTTGGTAGAAGTTAAAAGAAGAATTTTCATTGAAATTTCGGAATATTTATGAACTGTTATAATTTATTTGATAAATATAAGTATTCAGTATAAACATATACTAAACATTTAGTATATGTTTATACTAAATTATATTAATGCTTATTAGTGTTATTTATACTCTACCGACCGTTCTGTTAGAATTTATTTATCAGAGAAATTAGTATAGTAATTCATGTAAAGGGAACTAAAGTTGCAGAGGCTAAACATCCAATTCCCATGTTATTAATTGAAATATGATACAGTAATTACTGATCAGTAATGATTACAAGCAGAACAACTACTTTGTTTTACAACTACAATGTTATTCGAGGATTCTGAAGCCCCCCCCCCCCCTCACAAAGAAAAAACACTTAATAGAGAAATTAGGATGAGCAAATTGTCTTGGAGTGTATTTTTCATACACAGTAGACGAGTTGCAAAATGAGTCGTGGTATAAATGTTAGTAAACGTACTGAGTTTGCCAAATATCTTTCCACAGAAATGGATATCTCGCTTTGACAAAGAGAAGTGCTCGCCCTTTGTCATCCACTCTTCTGGTGGCAACGGTATAGTGTTTGGTGAACATCTCAATCTGAAAATGTCGACGAGACGATCGGAATTCATATCAATTTCATGAGTTGAGCGAGAATTTATTCTGTACGCAACAACGAAACCGCGTGTACATCATCCAAGGACGCACAGAAGCAGTGTACCACGATGTCATGGGTCACTGATCACTTTAAACAAATTGTTCAGTCGAAAATTGAGAAATATTAACCGGGAACTTTATCGTGCTTCTAATTGGGAATAATTGATTTCGATTAAATTATACAGATGTTATAATTTTCACCTCTAAAAATGTGGGGATTACAAAAATTTTGTTGAACAAATGTATGGTACAGATTGTGGCAGTAATGATTTTTTTTGTAGATGGAGATTTCGAGGGATGAAAAAATTTCGTTTATTCTTTTAAACGAATATCTCGTTTATCCTGTTTACGATCAGTATTACTTGTTAAATCGACGGAGATATGAATTCATTGTAAATGGAACTATATGTTGCACGAGCTGCAATATTGGGAACTAAATGCGCGTGCAAACATTTGTTTACGATTTTTGTGAAACGATGCATGAAGGGAGATAAGTCTACACAGCGTTTTTAGTCCAACAATACAATTCGTTTAATAATTGGCCAGTGATCCGAAGGGAGTTGAGATTGATATGAATTTCATGCATTGCACATCAGTTTAACCATAACTCTGCAAATTATCAGTTATACACCTGTTTCACAAGCAACAGAGAAGTAGAGAGGAAATTTCTATCCGCAACTTGTGAAATTTCATTTTTGCACACGGTATTTCAGAAAGCATTGTAGTCACTCCCTTTTTACGAGTACTCTTTTGGAGGTATTTTTCAAGGCTCAAAGACTGAGGAAACTAGTAAAGTTAAAACTCTCCAAGGGCTGGACGGTACTACCACCTTCTTCGCGTTAAAGATTCAAGCACCTTTCATAAAACTTTCCAGGACGACGGACTAGATAATTTCCGTCTATGTTTTCATTTTCTCCTTCGCGTAGTTGTTGCCATGAAATCTCGGTTTGGCTACACGCGATTCTCCCAGGGCAAATTTCTCGCTGCGAAGAGCGTGTTCCCCGCAAAAATGGCCCAAGAGTATCCGTGATGTTTCCTATCTCATTTACTGGTATCAAGCAAAGTATTCCGCCAGCTACGTATTTTGGAATGCTCCTAAAGTCTGCCAGAATTTTTACGGGCGCCGCGAACGAAATTATATCGCCCACGAATATATCGCAGAAAGCCGCGCTGGGAAATATAAGCATTATAAAAACTAGTAGGATTATATTATCAACGCATTACATGAGAAACTAAATATTACATTGACGTTTCACTAATCAGTACAGAAATAGATCAAATATGAAATATTAAGTACATTGATAGAAGATATAGCCACATTCCGTACACAATATTAGGTGCTTCCTTTTCTTTTTCCCGTTTGTGCTTAAAAAAACAAACAATCCTAAGCAAGAACAGTTAAATTTGAATAATTATACACCAAGAAATGTCCTCTAAGAACAAAAATAGTTGCATAAAGTTAAATGATTCTAGGCTTAAATTCTATTCGCGATTCAATTAATGACAGACAGATAAACTTTCGAAGACTGCTACAAAGTTCATTCCAATTGAATTATATCATTTCCTTCGGGTTCTATAAGAGAGCACAGTGGCCATAAGAAAATTTCATCGAATTCATGTTGGTATTCGGCAAGGGAAGCAGAGAGGCACTCATTCGTGTCGCGATAGCAAAGTGAGACACAAAGTGGATGATGACGTGGGTGGCACCGAAAGTTCTCGCTGAACATCGAAAGTTAATTACAGCTTACGATCTCAATCGCCCGCCGAGCTTCGCGAGCTTCCTCTTCCTCGCTTCGTATCGTTAAAGGTTTTATGTCCCCTTTCATTGTCGCCTTGCGGCTGGAAAAATCCACGAGAAACGAGAACGAAGCTCGGTGTCTTTGGCTCCTTCGTCCTTTCATCTCGAGACAAATTCCGCGGCGGTTTTATTGCGCTGAAATAAAACGACACGCGTCGCTTTTAATGGAGTCATTCGCGAGTCAATTTTAGTGAAAACTATTTGGAATACTTAGGAACGAAGGGTTTCATTTTGCAGAGTGGCGCGTTAGGAGTGGCTCATCTTGGATCTTTTATGGGGGAGATTAGGAAACTGCTAATGTGATACGAGGCGCTGTTTGGAGTCTTTTTGGAAAGTTGTCGAGATTATAGTAGTTTAAATGTAGTTTCAGGAGTGAAGGTAATAAGATTTTTCGTTGTTTGTTCGTAGCAGATTTGAAACTTTGCTAAAGTTTCGTAAGTTGGGATGAAAGGAGAAATAAACACTTATATACAGAAGGAAGACCAGATTCCCTCACTACTGTAACTGCATTCTTCTATTTTCTAAGCAGAATTAACTCAGTTGCACATAGGATATTGGAATACTGAGATTTTAAATGGTTCGAATCTAGATCCTTTCTAAGTTTGCAATTTTTTAGATTTGGTACAATCCTTAAAGTATACTTAATAGATTCGACATATTTGTTCAAAGATCGCACTCCTAAAATTTTACTTGATAGACTTTAATTTTGGCTTCGTTGGGACAGTAAGCTGAATTTTGATAAAGCAACAGCAATTTCTAATAGCCTACTCTACTCTTCTTTGAAAATAACTGATTACGTCTGCAAATATATCTGTAGACTCTCAGAAATCAGAGATTTCTTCCATGATGCGCGTTAAAGAAATTAACGCCGAGTTATGATCGTATAGATACACAGAAATCGTTTAACTCCAAAATCCAGGGGTAGTTTCCGTTGTTTAGATTTAATTCCCACGCTGGCAGCGAGCCAGGGAATCGCGACGTTCAATGAAGTTACGATAGAAAGTGTGACATTCATTACATTAGCACGATTCCTACGATCATAATATAATAATCTATGGCATCACCCAAAACCGTGTATCCGAATTGTTGCTTTATTTTTACTTGACACTGTTTTGGAAGCAGTCAAAGTAATCTAAGGGACGTGATATCACGCTCGCTGAACTTGCAAAGCAGGTTGCATTTCATAATGTTACACTTCGTTAATATTCCTGACAAGAGGCAGTAAAGTATTCCTTATTTAAAAAGAGGTATAAACTATTTCCTTCAAAACTTCGCATAATTTTTCTAATAATTACAAAATACAGTCCAAAATAACTATTCAAGAAGATTTCTGCTTATCAACTTGCACATTTCTCCAATCGAATTTTAAAAATTTCCTTAATAACAAATAAACAAAATTAGAATATTTGTTGATAACACTAAACCACTTATTTATTATACATATCAGACAGAGGTGATGCACGTCCAAACCTAAACCCACAATGTTGCTTCAATTTATCTCCAACCCCCAACCACAGCCTCCACCATTCCACCAGGAAAAAACATTCCAAACAATCTTTCATCGTCCATTTTCAACGTCCATTCCATTCAGAAATCACCCTTTAATCCGAGTATCATAAACTGAAACATCTCCCGTAAACCGTGTTCCCAATAAGCGATTAGCTCGAGGAAGCACGAGGCACCAGCCCCTCGAATTCAGAGCTGTTTACCGAGGGACTCAGCGTAATCCTTGCACCGAGTCTTCGAGTAACAATGGAAAAGGCAACAACGGGCCCCTTGCTATTTCGTGCAGCAAGAATCACAGGGGGAGGAGAGGAGGCACGTAGTTTTTTCGACACATCGTGACCACAGATCCTGCCCCCCTCGGCTTTTGTGCCGAGGCTCCTTGGACGCTCGCCAGGCTGGAAATGAAATCTAAGCAGAGGGAATCACCGACGGATTTTTTGCCCCAACGGAATATTTCCGTGCGTGCCAGTGTCCGCTCACGTGCCCGTCGATGGACATCCACTGCGAAAACCTTCCGTTTCGCGGACTGAACCGGAAAGACAGCCATCGGCGACACTTCGTGTCTCCCGGCGTTCCTGGAGAAATATGGAAAAGCTGTTGCTGCAGCGCTTATGAGTGGCAAGCACGCGACTGAACGAGTGCACGCAATAATGCACGGCGGATGCAGTGTTCGAAATGAATTCCTGCCACTTCACGGCTAGGTGATAACCCTGGCACTCTGCTTTTTTCGTTACACCTGTTTTCTTTGAACTCGAAGCTCCCATATGTCGCACGAGGATTTCCTTTTGAAGGGGTAGAGGAAATATCGGGTATACAATGCTATTGCTTGTGCGGGGAATATAATTCTTTTACATTAATTTCGCCCGTGCAAACGGATATGGTCGATGCATTCAAAAATATTGTCTGTTATTTCATGCACCTTTACCTGTTTTTATCTTTTTTGCGACATGTTTTTTTTAAGCTCTGCTGGGATGGAGGTAATGGTTAAAATTCGAATATTTGTTAACGTAGGGAGGGAGATTTTGGGATGATTTGGTGGGGGAGATTACACTGGGATGTACAAAATGAAATTTAAAATTGATGTTTTTCGGTATAAAACTAGTCATTAGATGTTTTATTTGTATTACTACCCCATTTCAAAACATTGTCGTAAATTCATATCTTTACGAAGCTAATGATGTACAAAAAGGGGGCCAATTATAACAATGGTTATTTATACAAACAATCGGATTTAAATTGAATAAAAGATTCATCATTGGAAGAAACAATGCAGATAATGATATTAAGTAGATATATTTTTATACAAATACATATTTCAATACCAATAAATGTTTTATTCAAAATACTTGGCGTTGCGAAACCTAAAAAATGTTAATTGTCTTGGTATACAATAAGACAAGACACCACTAAGACAAGAAATACCAATTCGGGGCGCAGCGCCAAGTATTTTGAATAAAATATTTATTGGTATTGAAATATTTATTTGCATAAAAATATATCCGCTTAATATTATTATCTTCTTTGTTTCTTCCAATGATGAATCTTTTATTCAATTTAAATCCGATTGTATAAATAACCATTTTTGTATATCATTAGTTTTGTAACGATATTAATTTACGACAAGATTTTTAAATGGGATTCCTTTTGATGAGATTGTTAATTTTTTATACCTTTTTTTTAAATAAAATTTGTATTACTATAATAGATTAATCTGAGGAATGCCTTCACTCTCTGTAATATAGAGTGGACATAGTTTCCTATAGCTATAAGTATCGTTCATCCTTTCAACTTCACACTGTACGTCACTTTACACATGAAATACGTGAAAATTTCAGTAGAACGAATCTCAATTTTGAGCCCGCCGCGGTGATTAGATTACTTCCATCGCGTCACAGATAATTCTTGGTACGCTGAACTGGGTTCGTACTTTGCCAGTTTGGTAACTGGGTCATCGTGTTAACGACAGATTACGGGAATTCATAGGGGAGCGTGTTTTAATTATAATGAAGCGGTAATAATCGTTACCGCGTTCTTCGGCCGATCGCCGTGAATCGAGTGGAGAATACATCGAATGGGGCGTCGGTTTAATTAATAATGCTGTGTAGTCGGCTCGGAATTTCGTTGAATTCATGTTGAAATTCGCAGCGATGGAAATACCACCCTCTCGCAGCGGTGGCCGTTAGAATAGAACCGCGGCGCGGTGCAGTTAGTTATAAATTGTATATGTTAACCCCTCTAATTAACAGTTGACGCGAATAACTGTGTGTGCTTGACTTTGGCTCCTTACAAGCGAACGCTACGTGAATTGTTACACTCCTGTGTATACATAGTTATGCAACAAAAGTGCCCCTGACGAACGTTTAATTTTTCAGTTGACCAACCCTGCTGTAACATTCACCTGAACTTTAAACTTGTATGACCTTCTAAGGCTATAAAAAGATGCGTATAGGAGAAGTGTTAAATCCATATTAATCACTAGCGGGGAAGTGGTAACAATCGTTCTATTCGATATTGAAATAAAATAAGGGAGAGGGAATTTAATGCAACTTCGACTTCGGTGCACTTGAACGTAACAATCCAATCACGGGATCAGTTTTCTAAGTTCTGTTCGTAACTTTAGGTCCAACTGTGTTTCCAATATTCTGTAACCCAATATTCTTATTTCGTTCAACAAGTGATACTGACCAGTAATAAGTACCACAAGTAGCTTGATATCTGAACTCTACGTTCTTCAGATTACAGCTTGAGAATCAAAGACTTCTCCTTCTTCGATAAAAGAACTATCCGAAAGTTTAAATCTCTGTCCCTCCATCAGCGTCAAGAAAGGCACAAATCATTCTTCGTTTGAGCGTCGTAAAACGGCGTGATTTCGGTGGCGTTCGCGGCTCATTTCGTTTCGCGCTGTCCGGGAAATGATCATGGCGAAAGGGTGGCTACTTAATCCGCTCGATGTCGAGATAACATTTCACTATTTAGTAAATCGGAGTTGGGAAGTTTGAATCGACTACCATCGCGCCCGGCAAGTTCTTCGCGAGGAGGATTTCGATCGCGCGACTTTGCCCCAGCAGCATTGCTCCCCTGTGTCGAGGGATGCTCGAATTTGTGCGTCAGATCCTCAGACATCGAGGATCGCCCCGATGATATTCCGCTTTCGTGGATCTCGGTCCTCGCCGCGGCGTCCCTGGCGTGAAATCTCCGCGGGAGATGTTCAGTTTAAGGTGACAATTTCTCACGCCACGCTCGCCCCCTTCGCGTGCATTGGCAGCTTCCTTGATAATTGTTTGGAAGAAGTTCCCTTCGCTGGCGTTGCACGAAATAATATCGAGAATTTTGGCATGAATTTGCGTTCGAGACTGGGACTCAGCTCCGATCCGTCGCGTTGATGAATGTATAGTCGCTTGGTGGCTGTATGTTGGGGGATGTTACTTGAGAGTTATGTGACAGAATGGCTGTTATTCAAAGTGTAAGGTTGCTTGAGTTATTTCGTGGGAAGTTTATTAATTTGCGTAGAATTTTATTTTTCAGAACAGAGGAGTGCCACGTTTGAACTACATTTATGTAAAAGAATATTAATATTTTAGATAGTGACCTATGTAAAATTGAACTGGGTGTTAAGTGTTCGAAGGGGGTGTAAATGGGAATTTTGTAATGATCTCGTCTGTTATTTTGTTTCTTTCAAAATTGTAAAAAGTACTGTGTGCAATCCTATGGCTTATACATAAATGGTGAGGCTTTCTTTTTCATTTTTCTGCTGCATCTGTCAGGTACGAGAAAATCATTGGATATTAATATCGTGAAAACCTTGTACAATATAAAGGAAACATATTTAGAAAGAAAAACTTACCCTCTGCCAAACGGTTCGTTGTATATCCAAGAAATAATCTCCGGAAAATTTTACTTCCCTTTAAGTAACATATATTTTGCACGATTTCTCTGGGGATATTTGCGCGCAGGAAATGAAGCTTGAACGTTTTCGTTGCGCTGGAAATTGCAATCAATAATGCATTACTCTTTGCATTATTTTCTAATGTAGGTATATACTCCCCGTCGGCGTTTATTTTAGTCAATGGAAGTTTAAGGTAGGAAAGATTTTTCAAATCCAGACCTACTTACAACTCGAGGAACCCACAACTCGTTGCCCCTTAAAAAGAGATTCTATCGCAGGCAATCGAAATCGAAAATCAAACCTCCTCAAGCATACTTGGTTGCAGTATTACATTGTGGTCCGTGTCTAGCTACTTTTACGAGCTGCCTAAATTTTCCAAAACCACCACTGATTAAAAAGAACATGACCTAAACGTATGGATATCATTACTAACAACATTGAAGTATCATGTATCCATTTGCAATCTTAATATATTGAGTGTTATTTGCATCCTGTACACGGTTTTGTCATCTTTTCCCAATACATTATGCAAAGCATAGAAAGCGGTCCCAGAGTCCTTCAATATTTGCTCGGTGCGAGTTGAGTAAAACTTTTTCCAGAGAAGTGGTCACTTGGAAACGCCGGGCTAACTTAAAGAGGCACTTCTAACAACCTTGCGTTACTCAAAGTGTCAATCAAACGCCAAAAGGCCTTTTAAAGGAAAACTGCTCACACCCGCCAATATTATACACTGTAAAAAAATGTTGAATTCTAAAAACCATACACTTCATGTATATTCTTTAACGTTACACTACAATACCTGATTATTTATCTACCACTTCAGAATACACCCGCATAAAACTCATTAACCACTGAAAAAGAGCTTTCGAGAGGCGTGTGTTTCTAGTTGCCCTGTCAGATACTGTAACCGCGGTGCACAGCACGAAAGAAGAGGGTCAGAAGGGGGCAGGGGCTCGAGGGGTGAGATGGATATCATGGCGGGGGCACGCACAGCGTTCAGCCCTGGCGCGGCGAGAAATTACGAGGGGGTTTCGTGCGGCGAGGATGAAAATCCTAGCGTCGGGGCTGCGATTGGTTTGCTGTCGGACGACGATAATTGTCCGGTGATCCGAAGCCGCGATTTCCGCGGATATTAACCCGAAGTTAATGCGATTTCGCGGTCCCGCGGATAGACCAATCACGTGGCGTCGGCAGTCTCGTCGAGCACGCTCGAAATTAACTGGCGATAATTCCATCTAAAAAAGAAAAGGGGCTCGGAGACACGGCTTCCTTCTCGACTCTGATAAAATCATTAGCTCCGTCGCGTGACGAAACAGGTTTCGACACGGAATTAAACGCTCGAGGGGTACGAAGATTTAATGCTGAGAGCGAAATCTCGAGCCTTTGGTCGTTTAGATAAAGTTGGAAGCTTAACTGCATTGAATTAGTAATTTCGAAGCGTGTGTTGCGACACTTTAATGCTTTGGCGTGTTCAAAAGATTGTGACACGAGTGTTTCTTGTATGGTAATTCATTGAAGATTGTGTGCGATTATTTTGCACAAGGATTGAAGTAATTTAAATGGGTGATTTCGTAATTTGCTCGAAAGGTGTTTAATTGGTGTTCTTTGGAACAGTTATTTCTGTACCTGAAACTATTGTGCTTGTGTTTTCATTCTACATATCATGTCCTGCTTCTTCGAGATGCAGCTGTACTTGCATCGTTTCGTTTGCACACCTGTGCATATATTTTGCATACACGTGCACAGGCCTGGCACTGCAGGAAATAGTGTATAACGTAATGCAGTTCGCCTGTTTCTTTCGCGCGTCCCGTTTGTCTGTGCAAATTAATTTACCGCCACCGCCGGTGACAGGGCGCAGACGTCTCTTTTTCCACCCTTGAAGCATGCACTTACTCGTTGTCGTAACTTACACTCGTGTTATACGCGTGGTTTGACCACAAAGATAGCGTTGAACGCGCGCAGAAACGTGGGAAACCTGGGGAAGACGAGCATTCAACGACACGCAGGGAGCATTTCGAGTTCGATAGACGTGCGCGTGTTTGAAACGCCAGAACTCGTTACATTTCAGTGATAATACTGTTGTTTGCTAGTTGCCTGCCTCTAATTAACGTTCCATTATGCGTATTCGCCGCCAAGCGGCATCTTTCTGCTCTATAAATCACGCCTGGCACTGTTTGTTTAAGTGGAGGATTGATAATTAAGGCCTGGAATCGAAAATTCATTGAGCATGTTGTATGACAAGGGTATGCAAGTTTGAATTATACGAATGGGAAAACGTGTTTTGATAAATCTTTGTTTGCGAGAACTTTTCATAGAATTGGAGAGGAAATTTAAAAAATAACTTCATAGTGGAAGAGTATTTACGATGCTATTTATTTACAAATATACGTACAATGAATTGGAGTCGTTTGAAATTACATGGTCAGTTACGAAGTAGATTATAGTAAGTTAAGTACGATTTATTGGCATCTTTTTTAAAATTAAAAAATGGTGCAGCCATGTTTTCCAAAAAATAGACCAAATACGTAACTTGCTATAATTAATATCCATATCTTATTCCCCTGAGAATCTGGGTCCTCAATATCTGCATAACATTTTGAAATTAAACAGGGAATATCAAGTCGAATGCACCAGCAAATAGAATGAATTAGTACACAGTCGAGTGCACTAGTAGTGCAGTTATTGCATAGCCCGCCATCCATTAAGTAGAATACATCATCATATACCTCCACGCGGTGCAAGTGGTATTAGCCTGCACATGCACCAGCATCTATCAAGTAGAATGAATCAGTGCACTCTCACTCTCCAGAAAATCTCAGTTACACAGAACATCATTTTACTTAAAGCTTATACTCACGCATAATTCCTTTTCCAATCTGCCACGCAACTATTAACAATAGAATACACAAAATTTTTATTTAAAAAATCAACGAGTTACACGTCTTAACAAAACAGTACAGTCTATTTATCTACCACAAGAATCCAGTCACAGACGATAAACTATACTCACAATCAGTATTTTAACGTTTCATGACTATCACAACACAAAATTATTAAATAAACAAACTATAACACTCGACGTTAGATACAATACCTTCAGAGGTGGGGAAAATTTTTATTTAAATAAAAATTTCGTATTACGAATAAAAGTTAAAAATATTATTCATCATGTGTCGAATAAAGTAAATTTTTTTATTCGTCGAGTGTTTCAACTTCAGCGTCGAATAAAGTTGAGGTCTGAGACGCGAGTTACAATGTAGTATCGCCCAATAACGGTCCTCGGTGGCTTGAACGGGCGCCAGAAAATAATTCGACGTCGAATAAAGTTGAAGTTGAAGTTACAGTTAGCTTTAAAGTTAAAGTTAAAATTATATTTGAAAACTTTATTCGACGCTGAAGTTGAAATGCTCGAGGAATACAAAATTAACTTTATTCGTCAAATAAATTTTCGTCGACTAAAAGAATTAGCTTTATTTGTCTAATAATCTAAATTTAAAGTAACTTTTACTCGATCCGTTACTTAAATAATTCTTTATTTGGTTAATGCTCAATTCTGAATATCTCCAAACTGTCTCCTTTATGAAACTCGCTTTCAAAATACAAGTATAAGTGCCTCTATCACGATACAGCTACATTTGATTATTTTCTGGTGAATTCGTTGTCGAACTTGCTGCAAGGAAAATCAAGCCATGTCAGTCCCCTGGTTCACGTTACACAGGCGTAAATGGATCGCCGTACGTTGCTGCTTTATCACTTTGTTACACACGCAACAATTTCGGCTTAACGGCGGCCCGAGGTGCAGCTGCAGCCCCGTGGACGAATCCCTTGTACCGATTACCGTTCTACATAGACTTACAAGGGTACACAGGCCGATTCCAGCGGCTTCGTCGAGCTTCGGAGTTGCTTCGTCCTAACGTCCAGCATGGTTTACTTCGAGTTTCCATCGAAGCCCTCGAGCCCTGTACACATATGGTTACAGGGGTAATAACGTACTCTAACGTTTCCTGCCTCTCAGCCCCGTATGGAAGGCGTAAGTGGATCGGTGAACCAGGGAATTTCTCGTTCGACCGCACCAGACGGACAGCTAGATGGTAAAAGCGGAAGAAGTGCACGACAAACGAAGCAACTGGACGATTTACGGGGACAAAACCGCTGGGAGATCCTCCAATTGTTCTGCTATTACGTATTTTGATATCCATCGAACGGACGAATGCTCGTAGAACGGAGTGGGAGAGTGTGTGTGCTTATTATTATACAGGATGTGGTGGTAAAGGTTGTTGGAAGGGGTGATTCCTCGTGCAGAAGGCAATAATGTAAGGAGGTTACATGAGAATTCAAAGGGAATAAAGTTGCTTGCATCGAAGATTAAAATATTTCATGTATTTCAAGATTACCATCTTACCATTAGAAACTATATTGAAAGCTACTTTATTGATTAATTCAGTACGCGTCTAACAGATTGTTCTTAAGATTCAGAATTGAAAAAATGTCTCTCAGGCTAGGGGCAAAGATTCCTTCCATCCATGACACATAATTTCCTAATAGGATCTGAAAAACTGATCAAAAGCACTTCACTGATTTTATCCTACTTGAGTCATCGAATATCCTCATTCATTTTATAAAACTTCCCTCCGCTAAACATACCGTGTCCCTCCACTGACCCACGTGTAATTGATCTCTCAATCAGGGCGTAGTGCGCGATGCATATTGGTTTAACATGCGAGCAGGAGAATTTGAAAAGGCAATGTTTGATGCATCTCAGTTTAACCCTAGCCCCCTGTCATTAGCATCCGGGGCGAAGTTATAATTACGATACAGAATCCTTACGCTCTCGTCTGAGCATGCTCCGTAATGAACCTCCGTGACGTAATTACGCGTTTAGCCTGGGCGAAGTTCGAGCACGATTATTAAGACGCATGGTCACAGTCGGCAAAGAATTGCAGGGCTCCGCTGACATCGTAAATATCATAAATCCGCGCGTCCTGGTGGTGTTAACTTCCCGTGGTGGGCTGCGAGAGCGGGAATGAAAGCTCGGCCTGAGTAATGTGCATACGCGCTGTCTTTCAAACAGCCAGTTGCTCCGAGCTTCGGAATTGCTTACCGCGCGCGCGCGCGTCGAATAATCCTCGCTGCTCGAGACGCGTGCAGGCTGCGAGCTATCGTTACGTTAACCGAGTGCACGCTAACTAACACGCAATAAATATACGTGCGCCATTTCGAAGGCCGTGTGCTAACCAGGAGAAACATTTGCTCTCCACTCGAGTTAGGAGAAGATTCCACGTTCCGAAGAAGAGGCAGTTCGATATTGCGTAGTGGCTCTGTTTTCGTTTCTTTCTGATTGCTTGAGGAACAGCTGAGTTTTTAAGGTTAATTCAGGTGTTCATTTTATTTCAAAGCAGATTATATTGTACGTGCGTAAAATCATCAACAAGTAGTTTCGGAATTTACGAAATAAGTCCTGAAGCAAAGCTGGCTGGTTTAATTACACCGTTCCTCTTCGCGTGTTGGAAAACACGGCAAAGGGAGAATTTTCTCCTGCCCGTGGAGTATTAAACATACCCCACGAGGAACTCTTAAAGCCGTAGCGACGCGAGAGGAGAATTCTCCTCTACGAAGGCCGCTGTGAAACCAGCTTTCTTAACTGCGCTCCGTTCAAAATCTGAACCGTCTTGCCGGCAGCGGATATGGTTATACTAAAAGGACCTGGGACGCGAAAACAACCGTAACTCGCAATGAAGTTCACCCCTCTGCGCGAATACTGCAGCAATAGGATCTAATTATACTTTCTTCTCAAACACGGTACATATTCTACTTGAGATGCTCGCGTCGTCTTCTTTCGCCGCGAAGATTCAATTGAAATTCTCGTGCGTCAATGTTGGTGCTTCATGCCTTGAGATGTCGATCACATTTTGCCGCTTAATGTCAATGGATGTTATAGAAATTAGAATCTGTTTAAGGGGGGCACCTTGGACGTATATAAATCATAGGTTTTGTTTAGCAATCTTTTTCATTTAAATAATGAACTCGATAGAAAATCTGATTAATGGGAAGATTAAACAAAATTTCAACAAAATTCATTCGTCATAAAAAAACTCTTTTGTCGTCATTTCGTTGATTTCGGATTTGTTAAAAAAATATATGTTTGTGACGTCCCTTTGTCAAATTTCTGAGCGCACATATTTCGTCTAGGAGTCACGCGATGATTTTGAGCAGAGTCAGGCGAATCACCCCGTTATTGTACGTTTGTTATGTTAATCACTGCCGTGACAGGTAGACGATGCTATACGACGCGACTGTTATGCTAACTCCCTGCCGAGAATGCTCGTAACGCGGTTACAAACGCGAATTGCACGACGGCAGAAGCCGCGATGACACTGGTAGCTAGCATCTCGACGAAGATTAAAAACGGCTGGTATTAACCAGGTAATTCCCCTTGGACCTCGAAATGGTCGCGACCACCGAAACGGTTCTATTTTTTGGGGAACGGTTTCTTCCTTTGTGTGAAGCCATTGTCTCGCGAAACGATGATGAAGGGACAGAATTTTACTGCATTCGAATGCTTTTGATGGAAGCGGACTTCCTGCTCGCTTGATTCCTTTGAGGATTAATTACGGCTTTGGGTGAAACTGCAAGATAAATCGTAAAATGGTATTCGAGTCGATGGGCTGCAGTGGAATAGCTCATCGTCTGGTCAGACAAGAGTAATCTTTATTTAATATTCTTGTTAATGTCAAAGGAGATTTATATTGCAGCAGAAAATCATAGATATTTTTAGAGGCGTGTTGCGTTAAAAACACATCCGATAAGCTCTGAAAAATCGCGAGCGTTTGTTGTGTAGGGGTAGAGGGATCCGTGTGTGCAGACCCCGATTCGATGCAGTTGCGGAATATTACTCTGCAACAGAAAATTAAGCACACGTGCAACAGTGTGGACGAATTACTTTGTGTATAATTATTAATTAAGCGCTATTAATAGGCATCGTTAGCAATTATCGCGCATGAGTAACTTCCAACAGAATTTTCACTTTATTTTCTACGCGGATAGGTAGAAAAAATATAATAATTTTCGCTCGAACGTAATGCAACCGCAACGTGATACATCGCTTTGTTAAATTTTTTAAGCAGACCAATGCACAATGGAGTTGAAATTATTAACTCAACAGTATCGGCTTAATGTAGAAAGATTCATCAATGTCCCATTGCAACTTGCGAAATCTTGTGTTATCGCGAAGGTTGAAAGCCATTCCCCTTCACAACGGCGAGGGAATATTTTTCTAATATGTCTGCACCATCTGCTATGTGGAAATTCCGCTTTCACGTTAATCGTTTTGTGCGCGAAACTGGAGGAAAGATAACCGTAAGCATTTAATATACCGCGAACTACCTCAAGGAAGGAAATAAATAACTCCGTTTCATCCGCTCGTATTTTCACGTCCGCGGAGGAAATCTCTCCGCAAAATATTCCCGTATATTTAAATCCAGTCTTGGGCGTGCTCTGATCTTGATTTCGAGTACGAACACTTGGCCGAGTGTAGGGCATTTCGAACGGAAATCCTGAAACTAGTTAATCAATGAAATGGGAAATGAATTTCGCCGTTTCCTGTAGAGATGGAACGAGGGGGGCTAACGATGTCGAATTCGGGGCAAATTTAATATGATTAGAGCTAAATTATCCAACGGAATTTAATTCTTCGTTATTCCTTTCAAACGGTAGGTATATTTATAACAGTCACCAGTGTTGCAGAAGGAAATTATTACTAAACTACGATTATCGAAATCTGTAAATATTTGTGAGTATATAAAACTTTATTGCTTCTAAAGAAGATTATTTATCTTGGACTCAAATGTTGGAATTTCATAGCATTATTAGATAAATGTATAACGTCCATACGTTTTACAGGCAAGTGCTCCAACAATCTCTCGACAGAATTTTCCATTCTGCACAGTGAATCGTTTCAGTAACAAACTTCTCTGCGTTCCACTGGCGATTCGCTAACAAGCGTAGAAACGGCCCACTTTGTCGGTCTTAAATTCATTTTCACGCAAGTTGACGTGCTTTTAATTAAATCCGTCACAGATTTACAACCGCGCAAGGCGGAATAATACCGATATTAACCATGTCCACGCGGAAATATCATCAATATCGTTCTGTATAAAAGCAGAGGCTCTACCAACGACTGACCATAAATTTCTGGTCATCGAAATTGTTTATAAAATATTATTCTACTTAATTGTCAGCTAACAGAAAGTTCTTAAGATATTCCCTTTCTCTTACCCCTTTCTATAAATCCTACCTCACCTTTCTACACATTCTACCCTAATTTATTGATATCACAATCAAATGCAATATCTCCTCCTTCACTGCTTTCAAGATCCCCAAAACAATTCAGCAAAACCACCTACAAAGATCCCTCAGTTGTTTGCATACCACCCTCCCCATTCTACCGGCACCACACCCCGAAACTTAAGGGCGAGACACCGATATCCCACCAATAATCGCCGCTAGCATATCTGCCGTCTGTCCCGACGCGACCCACAGAATTTCGGGCACTTCCGGCGGCAAAAAGGAAGTCGACGGAACAAAGATGGGCCTCGCGAGTGACGGAAGGGCGCAGTGGAGGGAGGGAGACATCGGGGTGGTTATACGCGCGCAGGAGCGTAACGCAAGCGCGCTGTGCCACAGCCCCGTTACCGAGGGTGCCACCCCGCCGATCGAGGCCTGCCAGCCGAGAGCCGCTCAGTCCTCTCTCGCTCTTCCTCGGAGGAAACCGGAAATAGCCCGTTGCCAGTCCGCGCTGGCGGGAAAGTCGGTGTACTCGCGTCCAGTTTGATCTCTCTTCAGTGCTCGCCTAATCGCGCGGCTTCGTCAACGACGGGGGTAGCCTCGCTGTTTTCAAGTGGCGCGTGAAATTCATCCCCCTCGAGTCCCCCCGACAGTGGTGCATCTGTACGTGTGACTTGTGCGAATACGCGAAGTTGAAGGAGGAGATTCACACGGGAAAGCGGATAATCTGCTGGCGGTTTCGTCGACAAAGGCCAATCGAAGTATATCGGTAAAGTGCACAGTGGTGTGAATGCCGTCGGGCTCTCCCTCGAAGAAGGAAAGGGGCATCTCGCGGTGGCGCGAGATAAAGCAGTGCTGGTAGCGAGGTGCTTTGTCCTGGCCGAGATTCGCGAATTAATTACGCGCCGGCACGATTTAATTCGCTGAGTGCCGCGGTAAGTCGACGAGTTCGAACGTTCCCCACCCGGCAGAAATGTTCTTGTCCCGCCTGCGAACCCGGAATTCACCCTTTCCACGGGATAAACGTGTCGATTAGACACTCGGATAGGGCGGACGTTGGAGTGAAAACAGATGGGAGATCGATGAATGGGTTTTTCAAGGGGAATCGCGTGAGACGCGATAATTATATCCACTAACATCTACGAGGGTGGATAAAAAGAATAGTTACGCGCAACGTCATGCTTTCACGAAGCGTCAATATTTTCCCTGATTATTCACTGGTTTATCTCAGCGCCGGGGTCCGGTCTCCTTGGTAGATGATCGTGATCAGCTTCGCAGGGTAAAATCTCATTATGCTCGTGATGAACCGTGTTCTGTAAAGTGTTGCAATTACGGCGGGGTGAATTAGTAAGTTGCGGTATTTGAGCTACGCGCGGAGTTAATTAACAGAGTGGCAGTTCCAGCGAATTCGTGGCGAAAATTTTTCTTCAGCTCGTTCCGTAGCTTTCCGCGCGGTGAGGAATTCGTGTAGTAAAGCTCGAACGTTTTTATTTTTTAGGCGACAGTATGGGCTTCGAGCCGACGTGAAGTTTAACGTAAATTGGGGATGGCCCTCCATTTTGCCCCACGTGAAAGTTCATAATTCATGGTGCCATCGTTGTGAATGGAATCCCACGTGCAATATAGAATATTTTAACGCGAACGATTGATTCGACAAGTGACGAATTTGCTAAATAGTGAAGCTAGGCGATAAATTCTCAAATCCAGCAATCCCTTGGCTTAGGTTAGATATCGTTCCCTTTTTGCGAAGGACCATCGTTTCCGTTCTGAGTTCTCAGAGCTCGATGAACTTTGGCCGATTCGGTTTCACAACGCGCTTCATACTCGTTCTTATCGCCTGATGCTTCTTGCTCTTCTGTTTTCTCTACTCTGGGAATTACACTTTTTACCGGCACTTCCTGCTGGATTCGCCTTTCACGACCCAGCAAAGAGTTTCCATAATTTCGTCAAGGCCTCGACATGTTACTAGCCACAGTTATGAATTTTAATATCAGTGAATTGAAGTAATTCGTGAAAACGTTAGAACGAAACGTGGAGATGGATTATTTTGTTGCTCTGTGAATGGAATGTTTTAGTGGATATACTAATGGGAGAATAGTGTCAGAATAGCATTCTCAAATTAGTCTGCGCGGCATTAAAATGAAACTTTCATTAACAGGGAATTATATTTCATACGGAGTATTAATGGCGATGGTAAACAGTTAATTATTCCCCGTGAAAGGGTAGCATGCGTAAGGATGCGTGTTATCGTTTGCTTTACACTGAAATTTGTGGAATCGAACGTGTCGCGCGAATAACAAATTCTTTTGATGATTCTATATTCAAATGAAAAATTCCTTGTTCATCAGTGAAATTAAATTTCTGCCTCTCGCACAGTGCAGCTGCGAATCACTAATTGTACATTCTTGTAACTCAGTATTGAAGCGCCACCTAAAATGGTGTAAATTTTTCATTTCTGTTCCTGTAGGATATTTGTCACGAACAACTTGTGTAATTTTCACGTGCACCCTTTAGAATATATTTCGGCCTGTCGCAGAGGCAGAGGTAGTGCGCACGTGAATGGACTGGTAGAGGAGAAAACAATCAATCTAAAATAATAAAGTTACCGTATAATTTAGTCGAACGAACTCCTCCAGATATTTTTTTTTAATGCCACTTCTCTTCACCCGTTAGAAGTATCCTTCTTCATCTGATATTCGCGAGCACTTAGGCTCCATTTCACTCCCTTTTTGCGTTAAAATGTTTTGCTAATGTTAAAATTGTAACGACACTTCTGCCGTTGACAAAATCATATTCTATTTATCGAGCAATTTGTGTGCTCGCTGTCTTTATCGACATTAGCTTCTGAAGAATCACTGCATGTTATCGTTTGACGTTCACGGAAGTCCAATCATCCCAATAACCGATTTTCGTTTAAAACGTGTCCTAAGTAAAAGGTAACAAACTAATGAAAAAGAGTACAAGGTCCGGTGTAAGGATTCTCCATGCTTTCAACTATTGCTTCCCTTATTTCACTTCTGAAGACACACACAGCGATCAGCTATCATTTAAAACGTGCTACAGCTACAGGGTTAAGTAAAAGGTTTAGGAATGTGAAAGTAGAATTGAAAGCAACGAGAGCACCAACGTATGCGTAATTTTCAGATTTGAATTTACTACTTCCTATGAACTCACGAAATGCCATTCAAAGATTTATATTACATCTATACTAATATAATCGTTGTGTCACTGAGTTATCACCGTCCAACCCAAACCGCTGACCCTAGAAACATGAAATTTGAGGGGTATATCCTTTTTGCGACGTAGGTGTTCGATAAGAAGGGATTTATTGAATTTCCAACCCGAAGGGGGTGAAATATGTTTTCTCGGACTCATTATTATTTTTTAGGCCCGATTAGATATCAACTTCGTTTTTACTTACAAAGGTTATACATACAAATGCCTAAAAACCAGATTCAGCATTTTGCCCTAATCAACCCCTAAGGGGATAAAACTGGGTAAAATGAGTTTTCACGGATATCTTAATATCTCTTAGGCCCGACTATATATGAACTTGGATTTTACTTCGAAAGATTACCCACATAAATGTCTAAAAACCCATTTCTCGATTTTGCCCTAATCAACTCCTAAGGGGGCGGTAAAAATGGGTGAAATGAGTTTTCATGGAGTCCTTAATATCTGTTAAGTCCGAAACGAAGCGCGGGGGTATTTTGCTATTGTACAATACATTGCTTTGACGATTTCCCAAATAGGTACTACTGAATAGTCAGGCAATTTGTAAGAGACGGACAGTTAGCGTAAGTTAGCTGCAAAAGGTCCAATCATGGAAGTGTTAAAATCATATCGCGGAACTAGCTTGAATAACGAAGATCGTACTCTACTTTCGACTGCGCCGTGAAACAATAGGTACCCCGAACCCAGCGATAAAATCAGCAGCTTCGAAAAGAGCAGTACTTATCGCAATACTTGCCCTAGTCCTCCTGGCGCGCAGGAAGCAACGTTTCGTCACGGCCATGGGGAGCCGTGATTCTATTAACCGTTTCCGTGCTCCCGCGGCGTTAACGAAAGCGGCGATATCGGAGATCGTATGGCCCGATAACGGCGATAACGACGATAATAAACGGCGGGGGCAGAGAGAGAGCGAAGCACAGAGGGCAGGACCAAGTGGAGGAGAGTGCAAGGGTGAGACTGGCATCGACGTAATACTCGAGCAAGGACCTCGAGGGGCAAAGAGTTAGTCCTGCTTGAAATGCAGCCCGCGCCCAACGCGGAACAAACCCCCGTCCGCCCCTATGTTTCATCCAGGCGCGCCCCCTTTCACCCTACGCCGGGCAACGTACCGTGGAGTTTGAACGACGAGCTGCATCTCTCGTCTCCTGTTTACCTCCCCCACTTTTTTCGCGCGTTCCGCGATACCTTCTTCAGCCGTCGGCCCCGCGGACGATATTCGTCACTCTGTGTAGCATCCCTCATAGAGGGTGGCGTTTGTGTTGGTGCAACTGATTGTGACGCGAGCAAATATGGATGGAAAGTGACTGTGGATAATTATGGGAAATTGGAGACTGGTTGTGATTAATAAAGCGTAGGTTTGCGGGGTGTTAGGAGAAGGGTGCAGGGTTAGAGGGTAAATGGTAGTTATTGTTAGTGGTGGCAGTGGGAAATTTGGGATGTTATTATAGCGGAGAATGATTTTTAATCTTTGTGGTTGTGGGTGATCTTGCTTCTGTTTATCTGATTCTATACGGAGAGAAGAAATTATTTTACTAAAGATGTTTCACGTGTTCTTGCATTTCTAATTCTGGAAATTCGAATTTTTAATCGTTCTGCAGTTATTCAGTCGTGATAGTGATTAATTGATCTGCAATGTTCTTTCAACGTTCCTTTTAAGAATTTCCTCGCCAAAGTGTTATAACCCAGTACCCAAAGTTACACTGTTTCCTGAAGCTACATAAAATTGCCCTTTAAATCTTCTTTACTTCACTTTTCTCCTTTCCACCTGAAAACGAGGCGCCAGATCAGTTCCCAACTATACCGAAGCAATCAGTTACCCCTTGCACACCTTTTCCCCTCGTACATTGGTTTCATTGGCAAAATAACGGAACACCACGTTCCATCGTTACAGAGTGGCTCGGTAACGTCTTCACTTTTGCGCAGTTTAATGGCAGAAATAAAACTCGATTGTAGACTTTAACGAGCACCAGCTGCTTCGCACAAAGACCCTATCTCTCGTCGCGAAGATTTTCTTCGGACCGAATTCGAGTGGCTAGTACAGCGTACTTTCTGGTCGTGGACAAAAGGGCACAAAGAAGCACTTGCTTTTACAAGCCTAATTCCATTTCGTACGTTCCAGAAATACAGTTTTCACTAGCCCCTACTGTTTCAAGTCCCAATGCCAGAGGTGAGAGACTTATTTGGGGTTCAAGCTTGCAAGAAAGTCGCTCACACCCCTCGAATATTCTTCAATCAGCTACTCAGTGCCTGCCTAATCAGATGCAATTTTGCTACCATTTTCTCTGCTTCATACATCTGATCTACTAGCTCAAAATACTATCATTCAATTCTTCTTGACGAGAGCACGACACCTCTGGTCACAAGTCAGACCACCAAGCACTCAACATTATCGTTCATCCATGGGATTCAGTGTACAGATGGTCATTCTTATTCCTCTGCGTCGTTGTTCTCCCGTGTTTCGACGTGCAGCGGAAAAGTTTGGTAGAACGAAGCCGTTGTCGATTAATTTCGACAGGGATTTCGTCGGAAAAGTTTCCGGGTCCATCAAAAACGAGAAGGTGGAAATGGTTTCGTAGGATTAACTAAGCTGCGCTGGCTCGAAGGTAGCACTATTTAAAGGCGAGTTAATTACAGCCACTAAATACACCGTAATTGCTCGGAGCGGGCGACTTAACGCTGGACGCGACGGTTTTATGCGGCGTCGCGAAATTGCCTCGTACCTCAATATTTGTGCACAGTTTGACGGCTCGTCGGGAGATCGCGAGGCGATGCAGCGTTCTGATAAAGCGCTCGCCGACTCGAATGGGTATCAATCTGTGTACGTGGGAGGCGATCGCGAGATTCCGTATCGGTGCTGGCCGAAATTGAGAGAAACTACTGTTAGTCGTGCAGCGGAGTTTAATTGCCGGAGGTGGCGGGATTTAAGGGTAAACCTGTGCACCAAGTGCTTCTCAGCTGAGCAATACGACGTATTTATCTGGGGACGGAAGGCGGGGGATTTTGTATGCCCCGGTGCGCTGCGTGAAACTGATCTTTGCACTCTGTATACAACGGCACATTCCCAGCCCGAAAATTCTGATTTCAATGAAACTTCGCGCGAATGTATTAATTCGGTCTAAAGGGATGAAATCAGCCCTTAAAGTTATCCCCCTCGGTTGGTTCTTTAATAGGTAATAACACTGTAGAACCTGGAAAGGCAGCCTGATCTTGAGAATTTTTTTATGCGAGTATAGTGAATGGAATACACAATCTGCTTAAAAGGATTTATTGTACATACCTTGAACTATGACCACAATTTTTTTAAATTATTTTAATACAAAACGGCGGCGTCACAGCTCAACAATAGAAACTTCTTCTGAAAAACAATGTTCCGCGGCCGGAAATATTTCTCCTTCAGTTTTTGACTTAGAACAAAAAACCGAAAAGTTTAGAGCTTTGTATAAGATTATCTCGGTAAGTACACGAGGAAATGAAAAAATACTATTTTTGTACAAATGGTGTGTGATTGAACAAAACGTTTCAACAATTTCGAGATGGTAGCAGTTCCTTGTTTTGTTCAATCACGCACCATTAGTACAAAAAACAGTATTTTTCCATTTCCTCGCGTACTTCCCAACATAATCTCATATAGAATTCAAAAATGTTCGGTTTTTTGTTCTAGGTCAAAAATTGAAGGAGAAATCTTTGCGGCCGCGGAACACAGTTTTTCAGAAGATGCTTCATTTGTTGAGCTGTGGCGCCGCCATTTTGTAGTAAAAAAATTAAAAAACAAGAATTGTGATCATACTTCAAGGTATGTACAATAAAGCTCTTCAAACAGATTTTGTATTCCATTCACTATACTCGCATAAAAATATTCTCAAAATCGGGCTGCCTTTCCGGGCTCTACAGTGTCATTACCCCTTAATACAAATTCATATCTACTTTACTTCCATAAATTCAAACCATGTAAAAATTGCGAAGCCATACCGTAAAGACTCGTCTCCACCAAAATTTGTTTCGCTCTTCGTTGGAAGAGGAGCTTTTAAGGAACGTTCACCTTTAACCCGCGATGAGTTCAGCAATTAGAGAATCCCGCGAATGGCCCGGTGAATTCCTCGCTATTTTCCCCCCATCAGTGGTAAAACCTACTCGCATTTAGCGTCTTTGAAATCACCGTAATGAACCCGGTCGTTCCCGCCTTCCCTTGGAATTCGATCAGTCCCACAAATCTCTGGAATCCCTGTTTCTGGCTCCTTCGTTCGAGCCACCTGCCCCTCGAAACGTTATACAATCATCCATGAATAATTCCGCCTCGGAACACCGCGAACAATCGTGCTTCGGCAATAAATTCCGTTCATTAACGTAACAGCGTCGGAATACCTGAAAAACGATAGCCGATCGTTCGAACGTGTCTTTAAATTCCAGCACGGTTCGAGCAATTAGAAACTACGGCAGTTCCTTTCGGTTGATCTACCACAGGCAGCGCCGAATCCCGGTGCACCATTATTCGTGAAGTGGCAATCGATACTCGTTAAGGTCGAACAAGCGCGTTAAACAAATCTCACCCTTTACGCTGCACGCTTGCTGGGCAGATTACAAATAATTCGACTGCCTTCACGCGTCGTGCATCGAAACAATTAGAAGCCCCTGTTCACGCGCGAGTGTAACATTACGCGAACGATGTTTACAACGCTGTTAAGTTGGCAACGCTATCCTGGCAGGCGTAGGAGCAGGGTTCAGACGAATTTTAATTCTCTAATGGCTGTTTTTAAATTCCAGGGGTGTTGGCTGAGGCTTGAGAACATTTGCAACGAAACATTTGGAATAGAGGAAGGATGTGTTAGTGGTACAGTTTTTGGGGTGATAAATATGGAGTTAGGTTAAATTATTCAGCTTGTGTTTGATAACAGATCGAAATCGCGAACTCGTGTATAAGTTGCAGTGTTTCTGATAGAGAAAATAGGATAATTGTTAATTATAAGTCAAAGATACAACCGTATATTTGTGATCCAAGAAACATTTTTCTTAGAAGTAATTAAGACAGTCAATGTTTTTCCAAATGTATGTGCGTATTTTATGTTTATTACCGTTGAATTAGTTAAATGGAAATGAACATTCGAATTGATGGACGTCAGGATCGAATTACTTTATTCTTCCTTTCATTAAAATACGTGCATAGACATTACCTTCGACACGATTTCAGTAAAGCATGATGCAACCAACAAGTTTAACATAAAACATCTATCTTCCGTGTGTCCTTTTAATATAAAGAAAAATCTAACACAGGAATCTATCGTTATATTATCAACCTATGGAAATTCGGAAAATTTCAAAACCAACCACCCCGCCAAACATTCCACGCTACCCGTTCCGCTCGTCTTTTGGATTCCCCCTTCTCCTTTTTTTTTTAATCCATTAAGTCGTTCGTGCAATACGAGAAGGATTTCCCAGTACGGAGTCAGATGACGGCTCGAGGTGACACGATTTCGTGCCGCTAAAAGAAACCACGGAAATCCATCGGCGGTGGGTCGCGGGGGCCACGAGGAGGCTGGGGCGACGCTCGTTCCTGCGATTTGTCCCCGATTTACGGCATACCTCGGGGATGCCGTCAGAAATTTGCATCTCTGCGAAGAGGCAGTCGAGGATTCGGCGATGCGCGCGTGTCAGGGAGGACGCATAAAATCAGCCCCGCTTTACGGCCTCGTTTAAACCTTCCGCGAAGGATCCAGACGCGATTCTGAATGAATTAACGTCGACACGCCGTCTGGATGATTCGCGAGTTTAGAAATCCCCCTGACATGCGACCATCTCGCGTGATCTACAAGTGCATCAAGATCGTTCGTCTAGGTCTCTTAAAAACGTAAAGAAGTAATAAAATTCATTAAGTTTCTCGTGCATCCGAAAAGTTACATAAATCGGTGTAGCTCTCTTTAATGTTGACTCTGCTCAAGGTTGAGGAATGCTTACGGGGTTATTAGTCAGGCGACCGAAAAGAGGAGAATGGTTATGAATTTTTTTTGAAGAAGCGGAAGCATATATTTTTACAGAACTTTTTACACTTGAAAGAGCAACATTTAAAGAACATTTGGTAATTTTTTCGTAGAAAAATATTTACTTTTATAATAAATAAAACCGTAATCCACTTTATAATAAAGTAACAACCGACATCCAAGAAGCTTTTTTAAAAATTTAAAAAAAAGCGAGCACTGACATTCGCAACTAGATTATCCAGAATTAAATATCAAAAAAGATTTCCTTAGTTTATCCCTTAAAGTCAAATGTTGGGTCATTTTGACCCAGTGTGTCAACCGAGATTAATATTAGTAACGTAATATTATCTAATTAATGAAGGACACGTAAACTTCATTAAAGAAAAAAGACTTATTACTTCATCTTCTTATTACTTACCTATATCTTCATCTGTTCAAAAGTTATAGATTTTTGGCCACTGAAGCACCGATTTTTTCCCACTGTGCGACATTCCCGCGAATTGAAGTCGCAGCAGTTTCTATTATCGAACATTGAATGTATTCCAATCCTTTGTGCGTCTCTCAATACCATTTACATTTAAATTGATTTGTTAGAAGCTCCGTTGACGTGAAATACGATTAAGTCGTTTGACGTCGTGCTTCCTTCCACCTTCTTGAGCAAAGCCTGTTACCAACAATCCCGAATTTTTGCAAACGATGTTTCGACCCGACCAATAATACAACGAAAACCACCAAACATTGTGTAGGGTGCACCGTGACAGGAGCTATAACTAAAGGCTAACAATGTTTTTGCTGTATCGGTTACCGAATGGTACTCGATTTCCCTTGGTGCTCTTTGAAAATTGCAGCTGCACCGCGGTAGAACTCGAACCGGCGCTTCCGGTAGAAATATCTTACGCGTGGAGCACTCTTTAAAGCAACATTTTACGGAAACGTTATACGGAAACTTCTTTTGGCCGCGTCGATGTGAATATGAGTGGAAAATTCTACGGTGTAAGTTATTCGTAGCGGGTGGAGGTTGCGCGATACAACGCGCGAAAATTTGCTTGGAGAATTTCAATGACAACTACCGCTGGCAGCAGCACTCGCGCGTACAACTTTCAAAGAGAGCGATTTGTTCACTCCGCACTTTCTTGACATGGATACCTCCCAGTGGATCCTTGTGTGGAATTTTTGACACGAGAATACGTGCAGCTGTGTTCATGAATATTTCACGTCTGAATAACGTCGATGCAGGGTGCACGCTGGGCGTTTCGCGAGGTACAGGTGCAACTTCTGAAGCGAATTTAGCACGCAGAAGTGGTAGGAAGAGATCACATGCGAACACTATTTTTAACCAGGGGGCCAGAAGGTTCTGATCGCTGATGTCGTTCTAATTTTCCGAATGGTATGTTTAATAGTCTTTTCTGAAAATTTTAGGAAACAATCGAGTTCACAGTATCGTCTTCTATGGAACCCCGATATAGACAGTTTCTAGATTTTCCTCAATTTTTAAGGTCCAACTTATTCTTTTCAATATTTGAATATTTAGAATTATGCATCATTGTTCTGCATTTCGTCGCGGTATCTTGAAACATTTTAAATTAACATGTGATATTTCTCTGACACCTATATTGAAGGCTTATTATCTATGACAACATTCTATATTAATCAGATTTCAAATGGTTGCAATCTCTACTATTCAAACACACATTTCTACCTTCATTTTCATAACACATTTGTTGGAACGTATGAAAACGCTAAGTAAGCTAACTGGAGAGGTATTATTATAGGAATAGTTAGATTTCGCTTTGGAGGAAATTATTCAATGTACATATTCAGCTAATTCAACATCTCCCTCTTCTACATTTCCACGCTGTTACATTATGTTGCCTCTTCCAACTATCCTCGTACCTAATTTTATTAATATTCCAAATATTCAGGTAGCTTCCAACGCTTAATTAAATTGTAATATAACTTCTAAGTGTAACAGTATCAGATACAATAGAATTCTAAGGAACTGAAAAATTCTTCAAACATGCGATGACGTGTTTTTCAATAATTTGATGTTATTACTGAAATTAATATTTATAAAACTAGTGTATTATAGATTCACTTTCAACGTCGATTGAATTGCAACATTTCCAAACGTTCTCCTGGTTCGTTCGATAAATATCAGTGAATTGGAATATCCTCTAACGAAATATATTTCCGTGACAATATCCCCTACGTAATTCAGCGGCGCTTTACTTAACCCGATCGCTAGGCATGACCATCCTAATGAATATTTGATTTCAATTGAATTCCTTTAGAGACGGCAGCACCAATTTGCGCGACGATGTTATTAGCAGCTCGTAATCACGTTGTAGATTGAATAATGCCGCGAATCAATATTCCCGTGGAAATTACATCGAAACAATATTACGTCAACTTCATAAATTACTGCCTTCGAACCCGTTTTTGCAGCAAGAATTCATATTAAAATTTATTAACACGCTGTGTGTTTATAACGGTAATCCCGTGTAATTATGGGAGTACGGGCTATTGGTTTATGCGCAGATATTTGGCATTGGATAGCTTGGTAAGCTTTATACAGCACGTTCGGTCGAATAGATTTAATTAAGCTTGTGTCAGTTAAAAAAAGTTTTATTGTGTAACAATGCGTTGTGTTAATTAAGTAACTGTATCAGGTATGTGCATAGCCGCGTGTAATATTTTTCTGAAAGCTGTTTCTATTTTATGCTTATTTTAACGACAAATCGTTGATTGCCTCCTTGGTTTGTTCGAAATCTTTCGATCAAAAAACGTCTGTCGATAAATTTTCCGCATCTGCAGAACATATCTAGGATGATATCGTATTTTGCTCTGATTGAATTTTCTCGCCAACGAACCATTTTGGCCTCGCGTCGCGTATTATCGAGCACCATTTATCGACAGCATTATTTACTGCCCTGATTAATTCGCACCAGATCGCCATTTCGCAAAACACTTCGTTGTCTATAAAAATCGAAGCGTCTGTCACGCGCTGCGTGCAGCTGGCTCGTTTAAAATTCCATATCTTTTTCAATTCTGTGAATTTCAATTGAAAATTTAGGGAACGTTTTTTAAAACCTTCATACTTTAACAAAATCCAATTGACAAATATCAGTAAATATTATAAAAACTTTTCACATATTTACCTCTTTTCCGCATGTTACCTTACAAAATACTAACCTTATTTTCCCTCAGCTCTTCCCACAACTATATACTCGATAATCTTCTACAAATAAATTAGGTGTCTTGTATTCTTATGATTCAAAGTCAAATTGATCATTCCCTGTACACGACTTCGGGAGGTTTTTTTTAAATTGAAATATAATGTAATCCACGTGAACTTAGGAGGGGTTGAAGTACCGATTTCAAATTTGTTCAGAAAATACAACCCGTCACAGTTTTTAATCTTTACTTATTTCCACAGAAGCAGGCTCTATAAATGAATTTTTATCTCCAAACCCACCAATTACACAAAGCTCCTTCCTCTTTCATTTAAATCGAAAAGAACCCCCTTTTCTCAATAAATTTACCTTTTCATAAAAAATTTTTCATCGCAACATGAAAATTATAAACAAATTCTCGTGTTCCACATAACGTTTCAAGCTCACGTTTCCAGAAATCCGACAAAATTATGCCCGAATTCATTGAACCCTCTTCCATGAAACATCATACCCAAAATGGTCACTATAAAACCGACCACGCAACGAGCTGTTAAAGCCCGTTACACGCTCCATTTCAACTAAACGGCCCATGTGCTCAGCTGCTATGGCCAACCGCCATAACATTCGCTCGCTATATGACTTAGAGCTCTATAAACAAAATCGGCAGCTGTGATAGCCGTTTAGCGGTGTCATTTGTACCTTTAGAACTATTTCTGCGAAGCTTATGTCGCTGTGTAACAGCATCTCTAGGCCGTGCCACGGGGCCCGTTTGGAACCGGATCAAATCGAGCGCCACACGCAAAAGTGCGCGCGTTGCCCGTGTAACTGCGTTATGCAGAGCACTTGCACGATGATAGATGTAGATTTCGTGTAACGCTCCCTGAAGGAAAATGCCTTTCCCTCCGTGGAGGCGATGGGCTATTATCAGCATAAAGGCTGGCGGTGCAGCAGCGACCACCCCGTCAGCTCGACGACATTTACGAAGCCATGAGGGAGGGCGTAAAAAAGGCGTAACGTTTACGACGGTAATCGATCGTTAAGGCCAGTGCCCATCGGCGAGCTTAATTAAAAGTATGGTTCCCTGTGCTTCCGCGGCTTCGCGCAACGATACACACCGGGACCCTTGCACTCTGCCGTTTTCACCCCCTCGAGATATAATAAGACGCCACCTTAACGGTAAACGTAATGAATTAATGGACGACAGGCCTGACCGACGGGGAAATTAATTATGCTTGCGTGTCGGGGACGAAGGCATCGTTTCAAGAATTTTCACGAGGTTGTGCCGTTGCTAAAAAATTCTCGCGTCTTCGATTGGTATTTCATATTTTTATTCAGGACGTAAGGAGAGTAGTTTGTTGGTATTTTAATTAATGTGCGGGGTAGCGCGCTTGTGGTTGCGAGTTTGAGGAAGTTGGGAATGGGGATTGAATGTCGTGTTCACTGGTGATAGTTATTGTTAATGATATCACATTTGTACCAGTTTTTAGGATCTGGGCTAAATTTGTAAGACTACTCATCATCATTAAAGGAAAACTATAATTTCCCGAAAATTTAGGTCATTTTCAAATGGCTGTGTCTCTGCTAAAAATGGTCGCAAAAATATTTAAAAAAAAAAAAAACGTTTAAAAGCTAAGTTTCTAATTTTTGAACCAAGGACTTAATTTTTGTCATACATTATGATACTGTTTTATCAAGATGAAGCGCAGAAAACGAAGTTACAGAAATTTTTGCCTAGTTTGAACGTGTGCACGGGACAAAAAAAATTGTTCTGGTAAATTCAATGAAGAGGTCTTATAGATCAAACATTTCTCTTCAATTTCGTTTTTTTTTGGTTTTGTTGTATAATTTTTATTGACCGAGTTATTCCCGATCAAATCAATAATTCTCCCATCGACACCTGAAAATCTTACAGAACATGACAATACTATGAATTCCACGCTATAAGAAAGCAACTTTCTGAGTATACACCACGGAAAAATATCGTCATCCAAGTACCAGTAAATAATTCGACAGAACTCTGCCTTATGACACGGTTTACTTTGTCTCAAATGGTTGACATAAAACGCTTACGCGACTCGATACATCGAAATCTTCCTCCTTTTACGGACTTGTCCTTTATCCACACACAGTGTCGACCGTCTGCGCGCGGTTTTATTCCGATTCAGGCACGTTCGCGGGTTTATCGCGCGTGCAGAATTCGCACGGCACCGTAACCGTGTCAGGATTACGCGGGTAATTTATATTTAGAATGGCCGCGGCTCTATCACAGGCAATTTCGGTGGCCCACGAAATTTATACGTCGGAGATAGCGTTGCAATACGACGCAGTAACGTTCTTTTTCCATGTTCACGTGCCCCGAGTCTGTATGCGTTCCCAAGGACGCGCCGAGTGTGTTAGTGTGCCCCAATTGGTCCTTAATTTATACATTTGCCATACAATTCCGTTATGATCAATTGCACAAACGAGACTACGTAAATAAAGACCTCGACAGATGAAACAGTGTGGGTATTTATCTGCAATAACATATCATCTGAGCAATTAAATTGCTCGCAATCAGTTGAAGCTGTGGTAGAATCTTCAAGCTCGCACAAAGACCCTCCTTTTTTATTTAAATAGAGAAGAACCAAGTGATGAGTTACATATTAAAATTTAAGTTAGAACACTCACAACTCAAGTGTACTAACTGCGTTTTTACTCTTACGTTAGCCACAGTGTGGATACCAGAAAATATTTCTGGAACATCGAAAGGAAAGCCTCGCGAATATTTAATTACCCAGTGAACCCGTTAATATGCACCATGAAACGGCCACAAAGTCTTAAATTGATCCGCGAAGTGGAGCCCTCGTTTACAGCGCGCAAATGGCTGCCGTTCTATGTCTTGTTTATGCTGAATCTCCCAAGGAACTTCACTGCGGGTTTTACAGCGCTCTGATAAAATTTCGATCAGGTTACAGCCGCTGTACGATCGCGGGGCTCGGTCGATCCTCGATCGGTGAAATTGATACATCAATTATTTCGCAACGACCTCGCGCGACGTATCCCAGAGTTTCGTTCGCGTTTTACGATAGTATCTTAGCTCGTATTTCAGGCGCCTAGTAATTGCGGCGGAATTCGAGCCGCGCAATTTATTTCCGCGGTGCAGTGTGTAGCTTCGATAGTGCTCGGTATTATACATTAATAATCGAGCAAACAGCAGGGGGGGTTAAACAGGGTGGCGAGATTTATGTCGTTGCGTAGACGACGGAAACGTCCGCCGTTTATTTCTGATCGCGGCATATAATTGATCGTGTATGTCGGCGAAATTAGATGATAATGACGGCGCCACTAGTACCGTGCACGTATGTTTGTTTCCGAATGTTTGATCGTCGCGATGCCCCTTCCATTTATCGAATGTTCATCGAAGATCTGCATTCGTGCCGTTTTTCGAGTTGAGCACGCCAATACTATTGGTGAGCACGCATTTCAATACGCGATCTGTTTTTGTTAGGAAATTATTTATTAGGCCTGTTTTCAGATATATGCTTTTCATTTTACTCTATCGTATGCCTTCAGAGGTATGGATAATTAAATGGTAGTCATTCATCGATTAATAAAGGCGCAACGTATCTGCTTAGTTGATTGGTTGACAGAATGATTGTCTTGAATTTGCAATTTTATTCTCAACTGTAATGTAATGTTGGAATATAAATGTCGACAGTCCGTGAATTATCTTAACTCCCCTCTGCTTTCGCCCCTTTGCTGACGCGCAGTGAAACGACGAAGAATATAAGTCAGGTCGAGCGGTGCGCTTCATTTGCGTCTCAAAGGGTGTCTGACCATACACGGCGCTATATCACTGGCGGCTGCTGTCAACGCTCGTACATACGTTCTGCGGCTTTACGGGAATACAGATGCTTCCCGTTTCACTTAAAATGTGTCAGACGCGCACGGGGAAGTTACTTGTAGCCCACGTTTGTCTGTTCTAATTTTTCGGGGTGAGTAACGCTCCTGGAATAAATCAAACGGATTTTCTACGAGTTGTTCCCGTCGCCAACATCTGGAATTACCATTGATATTACGAGAAGTTTATTAGCTAAAAATTCAATTACTTTCAAGCATTCAGTTCAAACGAGCAGTGTTTCAATTTTCGAAAGCAAGTGTTTCTAAACAAACATTTATATAACTTCTCATCGCTAAATTGGGTGGGATACCGTGAATGTTTGGTTACCTATCTTTGAAACACCTCGCCTACTACCCTGTCTACTCAAACTTTGCGCTGCCAGTGTATCAATCAGAAGCAAGGGGATAGAGCCAGGGACGCTGGCGGAATTACGGTGCTCGCTGACGAAAGTTGAACGAACCAGAAACGGATGCGTGAAAACTGTAAAGCAAACTCGTGTGCCTCGCGGAATTTACGCTCGACGAGGGGAAGCTGGCTGACGCAACATGATATTGGGTCACTACAAAATGGGGAGTAATACATACGGCGGAGGTACACACTACGTAGAGAAAGGCATTGACAGGGGAAACCGCAGAGCCGAGGCAGTCGAGCCAACAGAGCGGCAGTCGAGTCATCTTGCAGCAGCACATTCAGCACAACCGCAGAAGAACCATTTGCCAAAACGTCAATCCTACCTCTCGTCTGGGTGAAATTATAAAGAATTAATTGTAATCTATTGCGTCTAGAAGGGAAGTCGTAAATTGATGACGAAATCTTAATTGCGTATTTGTAAGGGAAGCTTGATGAAAGACACTGCAGATCAATTATGTTGTTGGCAATTTTATTTTCGATAAGAAAGATTGCGAGTGTAATCATGGGATATTTTAACTCACCTTCCACTGACACTTCATTTCTGTTCAATACCCAGGCGAACATTTATATCAGCTTTTAACGCGGCACGATATGCTCCACAAAATAGGGCAATGGAACAACGTTTCCAACTTTGTACGTATCCTGTTATCTCGCTATGAGTAGCCAGGTGATAAATCCGCGAGCCTCTCTAAGCTCCGTGGACTGACACAGTAATAATCGGCCTGGAATCGTTCCAGGCTATCCAGGAGGCAATCGATGTAGCAACAAGTTCGCGGGTAGACACTTTCCATGTCGCTTTATTCGCTGGGAACCAAAAATTTCGCTATCAGACGCGACATCGTTGACCATCGATGAACAGAAAATGGTTCGGCGCTGAATGGGAAGCTCGAATTGTGCCAGAAGCAGTATTCTCTGATAAAGCTTGAGCGACAGGTTCTAGTGATATAGCTCGAGTTATGAAGCTTTTAGAGTTGAATTGGATGGATTTTTAAACTGCTTTTAGTTTCTGGGATGTGTACTTTTAAAAAATATAAGTTCACTTGTTGCTTTGCTCCTCGATTTAATTCTTCTACTGTTTCTTACATATTTTAAGCTGTAAACGGGCATTCGGTATTATTATTATTATTATTAAAAGGGGTGTAGTCCCATGAGTGTATCTAGAGAAGAAAAGAAATACATGTGGACAGAGTAGATGACACTATTGACACAGTAAGATCCTGTCATACATCTCAGTTATAAAAGCTTATTCATCACATTTGTAAAAATAAATATTCCCAATTGATGGGAAGGATTTATTTAATTCCAAGTTGTAGGCTTCGTCTTCACCACGTTTATTCAATTTGTTACCCTATCTACAGTTAATAACGAAGGCTGCAAAGTAAATCCTCGTTGTTCGAAGCATGTATGACATGCATTAAAAGATTTATGAAAGTTACGACAGGCATGAGCCGCCAAAGGGGGTACCCCAACAAATAGGGAATAATCGTTAAGTCAACAAGGGGTGAAAGTTCGCCTTGAAGGAGCGACGTGAAACTCGTGGCCACTTCACTCTTTCCACACTTAATCGTCCGTTACAGGAAGTTCGGCCTTTCAACGTTCGTGAGCGTTGAAGCATCGCGATACCTAGCCCCATCATAATTATTTCCAACTCTCCAACTATCTGAATTATTAAATATCCGTTAAAAAACTTCGCGGATCTCGTGCTGGTTACATAGTTTATGGTTGTAGCCATTTCCCTTGAACTTCTGTCTTCAAAAAGTGCCCATACTTCTGTATGTATATTGACTAATACTGCACGACAAGCGCGTAAAAAATGTTTTAGGTTTGATGCGTAATATGCAAAGCAAATTGCAAAACCGGGGCATTTATGTATACCTAATAGTCTAAAAGTAATATACGTAATATGACAGAATTATTTGATTACCTGAAAAAAATAAGAAATCAGCTATGAAAAATAACTTTTGTCGTACGGAAAACCAGCGTAAACGTTAAACGTCTTAAAACTCCGGTAATACCGAAGAAAAAAGAACGTCACCGGAACCAAAGAGACACTAGGATTCTTCGGGAAATAATTTAAAACACTTTTGAAAATTTAACCCTACAGTGCACACGTTAAATAAACAGTTAAACGAATATACAAAAGGAACCTTTTAAATAAATTGTACCATATCTCATGTAGCTTCTTCTAAGCCTGTTAATATTGAAAAAGATGATGACGAAGATGCCCCGTAGTGTTAAACAAATATTCATTCAGTATTTCATTTTGTTATAAATATTCTTCTGAATAAAGATTGAGTGCAATAGATTACGTGCAGTCTAAAAATATTTTTTTCTCAAAATATCCATGACTTCTTAGATTTGGAGATGTGGACCTGTGAGGCCCAACGAGTGCAATGGGATAATTTTAATTTACGTATGCACTGTAGGTTTAACCACTACATACTTGAGATTTCGCAACGATGTGATGATTTTGGTGTACAAACTAACAGGATTTTCGAATTCAGAAGCAGATTCGGTTACTTTCATTTCTATGTAAAGTTTCGCCAAAAGGTCACTTTACTATTTCCACCTCGTTTTATCCCAATTCGGAGTATAATACAATTTTTGGCTAAATTTCTCCTTCAACTCCTTACAAAAAGTTTAAAGCCTCGTTTAAACCCCAATCAATCTTCGTCCACCACTACATCAATTCCAAACACCTCACACGACAGTCATATTATCGAAAATAAGCGCTGCACAATAATCAGACCTCGTGCACGTTGCATTTTCGACCACCGTATACAGGAAGTTCTTCTTTTAAGGCGAGAGACAGCTCGGTCAGGGAACAGTGGATCTCATAAGATTTGCAAATTTCGGGGAAGACGTTTATACGTAAGCTGTTTCACTGTACCCCCACGGAACCCCCTTGCGGTTTCAGCATGCAGCGAATACGAGGCACGGGGAAAGAAGTTTGAAAACTCGTGGTGCCTTGAAATTCGCGATAAACGCAGCTGTCACATCTGCGTTGTACAGCAACACGTGGCCTGACAGCCGGGGGATGGCCGAATACATTATAAAAGGTCCGTTGTTCCTGCTGAAACTCGCGGCCATCTGTCGTTTTTCGAGCTGCGCGGAAGTTGGACGGCACGACTTTCAGGTCGTCACGAGTTCGCCCACGGTTCCAAAATGAATTCCACGTATTCTCCACTGAACGATTTACATACTCGTGCGTGAAAGGGTGGTTCTAAATTTAATCGAACTATGTCATCAGCAGCGATATGATGGGTGGGGGGGCTTTATTGTGAAAGGGAGCGAGGAGGATGTTCGCCAGGATATCCGGTTTGGTAAAGAATTATAATGATGAGTTGTTAATTAATAAGTTTATCTTAACAGTATGAATGCTAAGTGTAAAGTTTGTGGATGATATTAATTATTTGTATTATAGATGAAGTGCCACGTCGAGTGATCTGATCTGTTATAGAAGTACATTTGTGCGATATCAACTGAGAATTATTATATTCGATGAGATTTATTCATCTTTGATACGTTTATTAATATTTATCGTAATCTGTCTATTGTTGAAGCTTTTGCACGCAGGTACTTTTCGGTTATTTAAGGTACTGATTCTTTCATGATTAGCTCCGATTGTATTGGAACGTAATTAAGTCACTCATCTGAGGTTGGAACGATTAACTCAGAATTGAAGAGTCCTTGTAGAAAACACTGTAAATGCCAAAAGTCAAATTTTCGAGAAGAAAAAAACACTTCCCTGACTTCAAATTATTTATGAAATTATGTTTGTTTTGATGTCTAAATATGCTTAAGTAAGTATGCAATAATCCAAATATATCACGAAATTTCCTATATTCTTTTGCATTAATACAGTCGAAATTCATTAGAAATAAAATTGTATTTGTAGGAAACCCTGTATGTATCATCTCTGAAGTCGTAAAGAAAACTGAAAGTGACATTCATTTAAATTTGCAAGCATAGTATGTGCCAATCCTGTTTACCTATGGCTTAATAGACTCTAACATTATTTTCTACGGATGTGGCGTTGGACGTACTACCTTTTAACACTGTTGGTAACTTATTTACAAAGGAAAAATAGTATTGCCATTGGCACGTAGAAAATTTTCTGATAAAAAAATTGTCTTTTAATTTTGGCACTTACAATGTTTTCTATAAGGACTCTTCAATTATTTTATTCATTGCAATCTAGATTAGTTTCTCACAGGATACAGTCGAGCGAATTCAATATCCCCAGCGAATTATGCAGAATAATTTGATGGTTAGTGGAAATTATTTACGAGGGAATGGCTGGGAGCAGCAAGGTCCGATCGTTGCGAAGAGCGTGCGGTCTGGCGGATGGAAAAAGCGAATACATTATCGGAAGTTCGATGTTTCACTCGGAACTTGGAGCCATCTGTCGTTTTTGCATGACTGCTGCACAGCGCAAGTTAGTTTCGAACTTCGACCAAGCCGAAAAACTGAGTTTCTGCACTGTTCGAAATAAGTTCCTAGGGGGCCAGGCGAGGCAGTTTAATAAAACTTGCTTGACGCTAATTCGTGTTCGAGAAGTTGTGAAACAATCGCCATACCCCACATTTTGTCATCTTAATAACACTAGTTCATCGCTGACTTAATCCAAGTGGTAATTGCTTATCGCTACTTGAACAGTTCGGTTCATTTACATCATAACGAAGGAGAAGACTGAACTGTTGCATACTCGGTCACCGAAGCGTTTATTCAGCGCAACGGCCGTAATTATTTCAAAACTTTGACATCTACTAATTGAAGACCCAAACGCAGATATCTAAGAAGTTTGGTGCACAATGGGTGAAGGGTTTAAAAATGATCTCTTTCTCTACCTCCTTCCTTTTCATCATCTTTAAATTCCATGTTATCTCTAATCTAAGATTTCAATATTCCCTTTCTCCAGAGTCAGGCACAGAAAGTAATCATCCAGAAACTTTCAAGCTTATCACTCTGAACCACAGTCAGCCCCAGTGATTGCCAACCATTTGGTAATCATTAATGCGTGATAACCGAGCGTCGAACGCCTCTCGCAGTCGTATCGATCGCCTCGGTCCCTGTAATTCGATATTCCCAGTGATTAAATAGAAGCGAGCAGGAATGTCGTTTTCCTGTCCGATTTGGAGGTAAAAAGAGGACTCATAGCTTCTCGAAGCTGGATCTGGACGAACGTAAACACGAAACAGTGGGCAGTCACATTTTGTAAATAGTCCCCGTCCCAACGATCGCCAAGTTGTGGACCTGTCACAGTTGCTTACACCATTTTATTTTCGGCGATGGAACGTTCTCGTCGCGTTTCACGCGTCCACGGGAATTCTGAGGGATCGTGAAGCAGCGTCCGAAAATCTCACGAAAATCCCCGCGCAAACGTTTGCTGAACCCAGTCACTGGTCGTTCCGTCGTGTTGCAATTCGTGTTTCAATTACCGATCCAGACAAGTTAATCGACATACTTCGACAGCGTCCAGCGAAATTAATTGGGGAATCAGTTCTGGCGAGGAACAGCTTGAGTTTCTGCGAACGTGGCCATCCCGGGAAGACGTTCGCTGCTGCTGATGCAATTTCGTCTGTTGCAATTAGCTACGATCTGTGTTCGCGGGGAATGATCGGTGGAAAGTGGGAGGGAAACCGTGTGGGCATATGGAGAAATGTAAATGGAGGATTACACAGTGATTGAAATGTGTATATTGATGATAAAGCATGTTACTAAATGATGAGAGCTTATTTTAGTTGCTCTCAGAACGAAAACTATTTCAGGACATCGTAATCCATGATATTCGTAGCAGAATTCTGTAGGTACAGTTTTTTTATGTAAGGATTCGCATAATCTTGATTTTGGAATAAACATTCACCTTGTTTTCTTTATAAACGTTATTAAAGCTTCTTCTTTCGCAGATTTTTTAAAATTTGTGTGAATCCGAAAATAGGGTAGGTACTATTTACTTGGTATTTAACATTGTACCTACGATAATATTAGATTCGAGAATTAATTGCAATTAGTGACGGTTTGACATCCTTCGAAATCTGAGATTTGTTTCATTATTCAAGTGTATTATATTACATAATAAAATTTTCCAGAGTTTATGTATTAGGTTTACAAGAACTAAGTGAAAGGAAGAACACTCGATTTTTTTTCCTCTTGTTCGTGTTTAAATCTTGTTAACTTTTATTATCACACTTGGTACTACCAAACTTGGTAATGTTTATGGATCAAATGAGCTGCAGCCTCGCCCTAATGTTTAATAAAGAGTCAGGGCAAAATTTTAGTCCTGTCTACTACGTCAGCAGGGAGCGATTGGATGAAAATTTGATGAACGAGTCCTGAACTTCCCACCGTGTGTCCAAAGATGAATAAGTAGACTTTGGAAGTGGAGTAACTGTTTATAAGGGATGAAGTTTAGGGAATGCACGCGTGTTTAAGGATGGACGAGTACATGAAATGCGCATAGAGTTTTCAATGTAACCGATGGCTAACACCGCGGCGGAGGGGGATGTAAAAGTGAAGGATGAAAGATGGTCGATAGTTTCGTGATTAATGGCCCGTGAAAGGAAATGGTAGGTCATGGATGATAGTAAATAGTAGGGGAAGGGAATGGGAGAGATAATGGAGGTTGATGAGGGGCGGCTAGAAGTAAAAGGCGGGCGATGGGGGTTTATGAGAGGCAGGAAGGATCGATTAAATTAGTGTTGGACGTCGGGAAGGGAGCAGTAGATAATAGAGAGATACATAATAGCAAGGGATACTAGATAATCGCGAGAGACGGGGGAAGATGGTGGAAAGTGGAATACGAACAGCGTCTACAAGCAACCCCTAATCTAATGTCATAATACAGGAGTGTAAACAGATCTCAATACGTGACAACGAAAATTATTACGCCGGGACATAAGAACGTACTATTTCGCAGCAGGTAATTCACAACAATAGCGACTAATAGCAGAATATCTGCTTTACCCAGGATGAGTACAGCGATACGATTCACCAGCAATGAAATTCCAGTCCATCGCTCGAGCAAACCCACAAAACGCACCCCTCATCATCTTATGTTAATCCAGGAAGGTAATAAGTTCACGTCGTCTCCCAATTTGTGTGACCCAATTCCGGCCAGACCTGTACCTTACCACAGTCCCGCGCTCCTAGAGGATTAACCTGCTCCAGCCAGAAGATACGTTGGGATAAAAACGAGGGGCCCGACTCGCGCGACGTCAGCGAACAGCAAGGATGCAGCGCAGGATGACAGATAGCAAGGGGCACAATAGAAGAAATACGGACGGCGGGAATAGTAGGACGCTGTACGCAACGTGGCTGGCGACGCAAACCACCAGACAGCCGGCAGACGTTCACAAAAGCTAGTGAAACATGACGCACGAGCGCGGACACAGGAAAATAGAAGAGGCGGACGATAGCTGGAACTTGGTGGAGGGCAACAAATAATAGTAAAGGGCGGCGGTGGAGCTGCACAGGCAACAATATGCCAGGGATGTAATGAAGTCTATCGCTGGGAGGGGTGCACTACCGGATTTCGAGCCCCAAATCCCCCCCCCCCCCCAGGGTTTCACTTCCTGGCCGGAACTACTCGACCAATGCTCCCAAACCGAAATCACGATGCTGGGTTCGCGTTTCCTACCCCCTGTGTCGAGTTCATAGTCATGATAGTTTCGTTCCCAGCGTAAGTTCTGTGGGCATTGAGATTCAGGGCTCGAAGGTCGCAAGGTTGCGCCGGCATTTTAGTGGTTAGTAGCCCGCGTGCGCTGGCTTCTGTTGGGATCGAACAGTTTTGTTTTAGTAACGGGGGATGAGTTAGGGTAATTCCTGTGGAGATGGACCATGTTTTTAAAATCGTATCAAACTTAAATATTTTAAAAGAAGGTATTGAATGTTAGATTTATTTGTTCTTGTAGTGAACTATTGTTTCTAGGACATGTGACGATCATAATACAAGATCTTTAGAAATCTATACTTATATAATCGTTGTGTCACTGATTCATCGCCGTGAGTCATCAACATGAAATTCGGAAAATATTCCTTGCGACGTAGGGATTTTTTTAAATTCCATCCCCAAGGGGAGGAAAAGAGGCAAAGTGTGTTTTCATGGACTCGTTAATAACGCTTAGGCCCGATTAGATGTCAACTTGGTTTTTACTTAGAAAGGTTAACCCCACGAATGCCAAAAACCAATTTCGGGATTATGCCCTAATCTAGCCCTAAGGGGGTGAAATATATTTTCACGGATTCCTCCAAATCTCTTAGGCCTGATTAAATATCAACTTGGTTTTTACTTCGAAAGATTACCCACATAAATGGCTAAAACCCAATTTCAGGATTTTGCCCTAATCAACCCCTAAGGGGGTGGTCAGAAGGGGTGAAATGTGTTTTCACGGAGTTCCTAATATCTCCTACGCCCGAAGCAAAGCGCGGGGGTATGTTGCTAGTAAGTAAATAAAATTTTGGGATGTGATCCATCTCTCCCTTACTACTACCAGCGAATTGAATCACTGTAGCAATTACTTGTATTGAAAAATTGTTTCAATAAACGAAAAAAGATTAGTTCGTTTCCTAATATTATTATAATTATTAATACTAGGTACTTATTTATTTTTTCTTAATCATCTTCACTTGAAATATGCATCTGATTTGTTTCTTCTTCATCATTATCTGAAAAATCTGCAATCTAAATTCGTTTTATTTACATTTAATAAAAATTTAAGTAATGGCATTTACACAGAAACGGTCCATCACTACCGAGTATATGTGGTCCATCTACCCCGAATTGCATGGTATAGTGGAACATTTATCAGCGTCATTAAAGTTGGCTTCAAAATCACCGTTGTGGGTTAGCATTATAGCTATTTGTTATTAGAGCTTATTTTATAAGAACGGTTATTTTATGACTACGCGAAAAATGATTATCCCTTCCAGAAATTAAAACGTTGATTTTCGTCAAATTTTTATAAAGCTACGATGTAAAATTCACAGACACACTCGATTAAAATCGTTATAACGAAGGAACTAGTCCGTCTCTCCCGGCGGTCCATTTCTACCGGAATTGCCCTATATGTTGTCTTTTGGAAATCTGTTGAAAGAGTGAGTATAGGGAGAAGTTTCTTTCGAGTAGCCGATGGGAGATGTATTTATTTAAAACAAAAAGCAGTTTTTCTGTTTATAAAAATATTTCCAGTGCGTCAGGATACTTCATTGTGATGAACATGGTAACAAGCTTGATAATCTAATGTTGAAGACCCTTATTGTATGCTCATCAACTTCTAGGCGTGTAGACCAACTTGCACGAGTATTTAATCTACCTAGTTAAGTAAGAACTCAACATGCACGTTCACTTCGACCTGTTCGTGCAGACGGAGCACCCCTACTCAAGTTTATACGTAGTTCCTCGACATTGTAAATCGTCGAGACTTCCTGGTGCACTGCAACAGCAAGGAGCATCCGGTAGACGCCATGAACAGACGCGTATACTGTCTCGGAGGAATGTGGACGGGGATGAATCTGCTTGTGTCGTGTATCGAAATTATGGTTAATCGCCGTGCAGTCCTCGATTATCTATACTCGTGCAGTCGTCCATACGCGTGTCTCCACAACCATTCCACGAATTTTCGACGTTCGAAATCGAATATCGATCCTCGTCATAGAAGATGTTATCCAAGACACAGTTTTAGTATGACGAGATATATGTTTTCATTGCTATTAGAAATATTTTTCTGATCGGTCAGTGTGTTTACTTATTATTTTAAAAATTTTCAGAGTGATTATATAATAAATCTAATAGGTCTACTAATGGTTTTAGTGTTTTAATGTCTGTTTGAGGCAGCAGGCCTTCAAATGCATACTAGATACTGCTGATCAACACAAAAATAGTAGCTTTGTTTTTGTTCCCCTTTTGTGACAAATAAGTGGGCTTGGGATAAGGGCAGTATTCGACTTTTCAACTCACTTTCAACTTATATTACCTGCTCCTGGTGGTTTTTATCGTTCTGGAGGTTTGGTAATAGTAGAATTGAAGGAGAAAATATTTTTACATCGTATTTTTTAAAGGGAAGTTTGACAATCTAGTTATAAAGGTACATTCACATTTTGCTATTTCTAGATGGTTGTATTTATATGAAAGATAGTATCTCTCCTTCCCTGTTTTTAAATTTAAATATGGTAAGGTAAGAAATGGAATTTAACGAGAAAAGGGAGACGTTAAAGACTCCTTGCTCAGCCTTTCACGCTTCAGACATTTCAAAAATGTAAAGAAGGAGAAGGGAAACGAGGACACCTTATTGTGTCATTATGTAAATGCATCTAATCTCATTGGAGTGTATTTACCGCGATTACGTTTTTTCCCTATTCATGCGGGGGTTTAAATAGCGCTAAATATTCCTCCAAGTCTGCCTGGAACGTGCAGATACAGCAAACATCCTAACAAGCATGTGAAAAATTGCGCTGCATTTGCAAGTGCCAACGCAACCGCTGAAGTTGTCTCTTCCCCTTTTAACTCGAAAACATAGAAATTCCGAAAGCAGGACTTCTTTAAGAAATCGCAATTTTTACGAAGCAACATGTAGGAATTTCATGCAATTTATTTTAATGTACAGTCATGTATATAACGATACTCTTTCGATCGAAATTTATTAGTAAGATACAAATAAATGTTTGGCTCTAATTACAGTACGTTACAAAGTTATATAAGGACAAACGCCTCTCCCTTCTCCGATGGAAAAAATGTTTGGAAGGATCTTGCCTGTTATCTGCATTGTACAGAGAATAATTAATTAGGACAAAACATACGACATATCACTATCTTCTTAACAATCAATAAATACAAGTGATGAACTAAAGGGTTGTGTTTAGAATGAAGATGAAGAACTTTATAAAAATAAATTCACAAGCGAGGGTATATGTAAAGAAAATACGGAATTCATTTAAGCAGCTCATTAAGTTTCCACCAGATTCGCGACGGCTGCTTGGTCTCGCAATTTTGCGGTCATTACGTTCGCGACGTTCCCCTCGCATCCGTAATTCTATCTATTGCGGAAGCTTGTTTATCGGGTAGCAAGTTTACCTGATGTAACCGCCCGAGTGCCATTCATTTCCTGCCCCTCATAAGTATACAGCCTACCATCGGCTCGTTAAGTATCGTTCACCAGGGAAACTCAAACATTTTCCAAGACTAAATTCCACAAGTCAAGTAGAATTTAATAGCAATCGCTGATCACTACGTTCAGCGTGATGTACCTTTAGCTATTCACCTTACAAAGCATTTCATATTATTCTACATTCAATCTCTCACAGCACAAAATTAAAGGGGCATTCTCAAAACGGTTGCTTTCACGCTTGGAACCAAGTGTACTGTGAAATAAAGAAATTCAGCATTACGTTGTCCATTCGATGTAAAGTTAAAAATATAATTATTTGGAAACTATGGAAAGCACAGTGTCGGATTCTGTTCAAAGTAATCGTGTTTAGTGAGAGTAGGGTTTGTATTTTGAACGTTGAAGGGAGGATCGATGGGGAGAAAAGAGTCCTGCAGATTTGGTGGAGGGACTAAGTTACTAAGACGAGCCGGCAGGAGGGCACGAAACTTCAATATTAACTGAGACAACCGTTCTCTGTTTGTTCGCGTCACCTTTTCCGTGAACGTTCAGGCTGAAGACTCCCTGCAGACGTTGCCTCGGAATTCCCAGCAAGATTTTTCCTCTGTCTCATCTAATAATCGGAAATCGCTGCACTGCTTGCTCTTCTCCCAATCTCCCTTTCCCATCGTTATCCTTCGATAAATTTGCCGCAGCGAATTTCAATCGTTCGTAGATCAAGTTTCATCCAACTAACTGACATTGCAATTAAATACTTTGACGTCTACAGTCTCGTATTTGTTGCGGAACTCAGTCCTAAATGTTCAGCAGGAATATCGCAGAATTGAATAAGTAACATGTCGTTTTAATTACTTCTGCCACTTGTGCTTTCTGAGCTAGAGTAGTTGTGGGTATTAAATATTTATTCACATCTTTATGGTTAAAATAGTGGCACGAAAGTGTAAAGGTTACACAATTATCGAATTAAATGATTCACGAATAAAATTCATATTCAGAGTTAATCATTCAACAAGGAGACTTCTCTTAATTCTCAAAACACTGATCTCCAAAACTTACAATTTTTCCCCGTGGATTTACTTAATTATTATAAAACCTGTTACGATCGCGACTACTTTGCCGCGTTTTTTCCACAATATTTTCCATTATCTTCGATTTACCAGAATCGCAACAGGCAAGGGAATGCTTAATTCGCAGAGCCGCGATAAATCACGAACGATTATCGCTGTGTCGCATCAATCAGCGTTAGCGTTGATTATATTTTCAGGGGGATTTAGGGAAATTTAGTCCCCGGTGTTGAGTGCTCGAATTCCGAATGCTATTTTACCAAACGTCACCCGCGAAAATAATGCGTTCATTTTTTAATAAAACACTTCTTTCTTTATTGCCTGAAAACGGTTTCGATCGGTTGCGTGGGCCAAAGATGAGAGAGAAGGAAAATCCTCGAACGGCAGCAAACAGCAAACTCGATCGATAATCATCAACTTCAGTTTTATCCCAACAGTAAACGATATTAAAAATCACTTCGTGTAAAAAAATACCCGGATACAGATGGGGGAGATTATGATTACTGACTTCTCGGTTAAATTTCTGTGCACTGAGTCAATAAAGGAAAATCAAATACACGCATACCAGGGAAATCGTCGTACCTTAAGTTCCTTATTTTCAGAATTTATTTACGCATACCTGTAATATCGTGAATGCTAAAATTCCTATCAATGCAGATGCCTAAAATGCCTGAAATGTCTAAAGACACACTATCCAAGAACAGATTAATCCGAATTAAATATTCTGAATGCACCACAGCGCTGTTGTGTGTCAGTTGAGCAGTCGCATTGGGGACGGTGTAAGGCAAACACAACGAAGAAACAGTACGAAACAGTGATTCGCAGGATGGCGGGGTCGGGGATGAAGTAATCATCGCCGGCAAAAGACAAGAGCGGCGATGCTCTACATCCCAACGATGTCGCTGGCAAATCAAAAAGGGGGTGGAAAAGGTTGACAGGGACGGGGGTGGGAAAGCGATCTTTGGCACGCAGGTGTGCGGATCGGTTGATCGAGGCGGGGGACGAAAGTTTCATTTAGGTCGCGACGAGTGGCGGGAACGAGAGGCAGAAAGGGTGAAGGACGCCTGGAGAGGGTGTATCTGAGTGCAGTGCACTCGAAACGGTGTGTACAGGGTAACACACTGCTCTTATTCCCATCGCGGGTCGTCCGTAATTTTTCGCGACCCCCTCGGTGCCCCACCCCCCTTCTGCTTTACATCCTTCTGCCCTGTGCCCGCTTTATGCAGCCAGCTCTTTTTCCTCCCTTGCCCAGCGTTCTCTCTCTCTATCTGCGACGAGTTGCCTGGGTTCGTTTCGTGCCTCGTGAACGAGAAAATGTAAACGGAATCGCGGATTAACCTCATTAGCGACTGTGGCGGTATTCGTTCCCTGGATTTCCAGCGGCTCGAATTCTCGATTGGCGTCTGTTTAACCTCCCCCGTTGACCCTGTAAACGATCGCCACCCCCTCGTGCTCTATTTCGCTCCGTTACTGCTTGTTAATGAAGATTGTAGATTCCTTCCAATGAAAATTGGTCGCCTGCGGGGTGCGAGTTTTCGCGTCGTTGTTAGTTTCACTTGTTCCTTCTATCGTGGATCACGAGGGGTTGAAAATGTCTTCTAAACCAGTTAGGGGTTGATTGATCCTACCAGTGCTTTGGTAGTTCTCGTCTATCATATAGTATTGGATTAGATAAAATCGAATTAGATTCCCTGAACTGCAAAATTTGTAAGTCTTGACGTTAAAGGGGTAACTATTTCGATGTGAATGAAGTCCGCCATTTATTTCTAATGTTAATAAAGTAGATAACACCGTTTGTATTGTTATTAATGATCGCAGAGTTTCGTGAATGTTAGGATCACTAATTAAGTAGCACTATGGTGGCTTCGCCCCTGAACAGTGTCACTCTCCAATAATCTTATCATTTTCCATCTCCCATTTCAGTAGAGTATGTTATCACAATAAAACAATAATTCCCTGTGAAAATTAAATAACCCAGCTCACGCTCGCATTTTCTGTACAGTAGCTCAGTTTCCATCGTGAACCGATGAAAAAAGAGCGGATGAAAACGCTTTCAACTTAAATCAACTGAACATCAAAGAAACGCTGGTGTCATCTGCTGTGAAGATCAAATTAATTAACAGGCACGTGCGTTTATATCGTAACGACATCAAAGCATCAAACTTGCAGAATATCTTTCCCCGTGCACACAGGATTTATTCATATTTTACGGCTTTAATTCCATCGGAGCTACCAGATTTGTATATTAATATTTAAAAACAGCACTCAGAACCGAAGGTATGCTGGTTTCCCTCTCACGCGGGAGATCGGAGTTGCGCAATTTTCGCCTGGCGTAAAAATACTGACCCGTTGTACAGGGTAACACAGTGCTCCCGTTGCCACCGCTTATTTTCCCACTTCTGTTTCCACTCCCGCCTCCCCATAACCACCCCATTCTCAGTCTCGACCCGGCCACGCTCGCTCGTTCCACCCTCGTTTCACGTCCGCGCCCTTTTTCAATGAGCTGCCACCTGTCTGGCCTCAGCTGGCGCCTGGTAAACGAGAATGAGTAAACGGAATCGCGAATTAGCCTCGTTAGGAATTGCCCGAACGATATTCCACGGGAACCTCCACTTCCACTGTTATTCCCTAGGTAAAGGCGTGGATTTTTACCCGCTGTTTCGCTGGAAACAGTGCTGCGCAAGCGTTACCTAACTCCCTTAATCGTTACATTATTGTGTCTCGATCGTAGAATGTACAGAATCGGAATAGAAAAGGAGATGTTGGAATAGGAGAAATTTTCCGATTTTTAGGGGCGACCTGTTCGAGTAAATATTGCTTGAGAATTGGATTGCTCTGAACACATTCACTGCCGAAGTCGACGATCATCGATTTCGTAATTTGCACGAAGAATCCTCAGCCTCGTCCTTCATCGATTTACATAATTTTAAGTGGGATACGTGATTGTCAACTTTATCATTTGAAAGGTCCGTTGCAATAAGGGGACTAGCGCTCGAAAATGCGAAAAAGAATTGTCCAAACGCTAACAAACATTAGGAAATTAAATTTTCGTAAACTGGATTTTAAAAAACATAGTGTTGTAAAGCTCGACGCAATGTACATTTTTCTATTTTCAGTTTTTTTTTATCCAATCAGTATTATTCGAGATAAAAATTATAAACGAAGAAATATCTAGACTTGCATAAGGGTGTTTAAGTTTATTGATAAAAATTCGAGTAATAAACGGATGTTTCTCATTCCAGAATAATATGTCGGTTTATTTTCGAGTGGGTTGCACAAAATGTGCTCAAATGAGACTACAATGATTGATCATTTCGTATGAATCATAACTCGTATCATTTTCATAAATGTTAAGAGACTCTCGAGATCGTTTCATCTTGTCCGTAAAACACCATAAATCGTCTACAAACACGTTGTAAATCATCAGAGCGGCTTTTGGCCACAATCATACGGAATACGTGGGTAAAATCCTGCTAAAATGTCGGCTAAGTAATTTCGTTGGGAAAGAATGGAGTATTCAACCACTTCGAGCCCTCTTAATCGGAAACCCTTTGAATCTCGATTTGAATAATGAACTTCCAATAATTACACATTTCCGTGAGACGTGAAAGGACTTTTTTTAAAGAATTCTTCTTTACCGTCAACTATTGTCCCCTGTAGTCCCCAGAATTAAATTAATTAAGTAATTATAGCTGAAAGCTGCTATTTAGATGAGTACAAAAGAACTGTTCTTATAAGAATTTTCCTTTATCCGTAACTCTTGTATTTTATTACATGGAACATTAAACTATCTGAAAAATGTAATAAAAATATTTGAATAGATTAATACACAAAAATTAATGAAAGTTTTTAAACTAATGTTGCTTCTTCTTTCATATTTCATAAGAAGTGAGCAAAATATCAGTAACTGTAAAAGAATGAATAAACACTGAACATTTACTTTGCAATAATTATATTTATAATCATATTCAAACTCAAATATACATAACAAGCGAATATCGTTGAATTTCTATGCTTGATTCGTTTCGAACCTCTGATCAAAGTCCAAATTAAACGATACTCCCTTCCTTTGAAGGAAAGAAATATCAATATTGACGTAACGATATTAGCAACTACTTAACAGTGTACTGTTCTTTGTACGAACAAATCACGCTTGACTCCCTTTGTAATTACAACGTCCGATTGAAATTCCCAGCACTCCAATTTCCGAGAGTCGTTTGACGTTACGTCAAACAGGTGTTACCGTCGTTTTTAAACTTGAAATGCGAAAACAGAACGATTTCGCGATGAAATGCTGCACCTATACGCGCTTACACTCACACGAACGCTGATCATGCGATTAACAAACGACTGCCACGCGATACAATATTTATTTACTTCAGGCAACTCGCTGCTGCCATGTAACTCGAATGTTTCCACGTTTTGGCTACCAATTATCAAAATGGTCCTTTCTATTTCAAAATAATCGAAAGATCTTTGCATCTTTTACATCCACGAAGACAGCTATAAACTTCTTTTACAAGATGCTAGAAGAAGTGTGTAACATAAATATTTCAACACTGACGATGTGACGAGGAGCATTAAATAGACAGGAAACTATCGCAAAATGATTTCACTATTGTGACAAAGATGACCGCGAACTATTCAACTAGATTTCAATCTTTAGTAAATCCTTTTGGTTATAATTCACATATAGAGGACTTCCATGGCAATTGTACGTTTTCAAAATTTGTTATATAATTGAGAGATAATGTAATATGTCTACTTGGAAGCACAAAGGCTGAATTAAAAATTTTATTCCTAGCCAGGGGCGCGAAATGGTCCCGTCATTAAAGCATGTATTTGTAATATCAAGCAACACCGCCAACGAACGCGCGCCATTAACAGAATATATATAGGAACTTCCAGCGTACAAACGTCGCAATTTGCGTAACATCTGTCGTACACAGTTGTGTTCGTGCACGCATGACGATAAAACCGACCAACATTTGTACTGGAGGTTGCAGGAGAAGAATTGAAAAGGGCTGTGCCGCTCGATACGCTGACTTATTGCCAGCACAAACCTGTAACAAGTGCCATTTTCTGCGCGAACGTGCTCGGACACCAGAATAATATTTTTATTCTCACCTCAGCGTGTAGAATTAACGCCATGGCCGACCGAGAATTGATACCTTGCTTCAACATTCGCTGGAACCTGAAATCCATACGATCCAATCCATCCAGTGGATTCACAAATGATCTTCGAATATTCAGTACACTCTCATTTTGGGACAGAAAATATCTAGGGCATCATTATTTCTCATTCTGTGAACAATAATTATACAAAGCGTGTGTGAGAATTTGGGCCGAACTTTAAGGAAATTCAGTATTGATCGAATTGAGAATTATCTTAATATATTAAGCAGAAAATTTATGTTAGTGTGTTTTTCTGTCACCTAAAAAATTTCAAAAGGTAAATTCCGGGGTGATATGATTATTTTTATAAAAAAAAAATCAGAATCTAAATTTCGAGCGAAGCCGGGAAACAGAGCTAAATAGTTATACATATATAAGGATTAGAATATATTTCAGAAAGAAAAGAACAAGTTCCCAGCCTTTTCAGTTTTATTCGTCAGATCCGTACTTATTAAATTATAATCCTTCTGTATAATAATCCACACAGCTACACACACATTCTACAATTATATTACAAGTATCTACAGGCATTTAGAGGTTCCTCGTCGTGTTCACCTTAAAGCGATGGTAGATATCCGAACAAGGAGTCATACAATTACTTCCACCAGTCCCAGTTGGTAGTATCGGTGGATAATTGAAACACGATCGACAGAAAATGATTTCCGCGCTCGCCACCCGACTGTTTTGCATCCTCGAGGTGCAAACAGGGGCCTCGCCTCGCGCACCCCGAAAACAAAGCAGGGTGGCTGGCGTACTCGTTACGCGAGTTTTCGACGTGTCTCTTGCTAATTAGGAAAATTAAGCGTCCAGTCGGCTGGAATATTTGTGATTGGTCGGCCACAAACAGCCAGGGCATTCGGTGCACGCGCCACCATAAATACAGATATGGAGGCGGCCGAATGGATAATTATTACCGCGAGGTCACTGTTTCGATAATTAATTGATGCTGTGATCGAGATCCTACCGATAAACTCTGCCTACGGACGGGCTGTGTGCCCTGGACAGCCGTGAAGGGATGTTGTCAATCGTCACTGCCCGATCTGCTGGCCCCTTAGGGAGGGTAACGTTGCTCCGTCCTGCTGTTGTGTTCGACGGGTGGACAAATAATCGAGTTCCGAGGGTGTCAGGAGAGTGCAACCTGTTTTGCGTGGAGAGCACTCAAAACTGGTGGAGGTCTAATCGTTGACTGTAAAGATGGCAGGACAGTGCGAGTTTCTGTCTTGTTTGCCTGTGAAAAGTATGGTGATGAATTATAGTAGCTACTCGATAATGGAATTCTTCAACTTCCTGCAGAGCAATTCCTTATGGCAGTCGAATACGTTATATTTTAATTAAATATGGTCATTTATAGAAGGAGTTAATTATGCTTAAACAATCTGTACGAGTCAGTACCTATGCATGTTTTTGAAATTAAATCACCAAGTTAGTTCGTGTAGAATAGAGTGTCTAGGTCTCTCAGTTCTGAAGAATGTGAAGAAATGGTTTAGTTCAAAATGTGGCATATTTAAAGAAACCAATTATCAAATTCAATTGCATTCTACCTCGCTGAATCGTCTTTGAGGCACGTTCAAACAGTTTATCACTACACAGCTCCTATATTAGGTACCGTTGCAGACAATCATGACGCCCGATAACATATTAGCATTATCTTGTAATGCTCCGGTGCACAACACACCCCTTGAGGGAACAACAATGCTCCTCGTGATTGTCTAACATCTGCTGAAACGAGAATTACCCCTTTGGCGCTGATACACTCAAGGGTGTTGCAATTCAGCTTCCGTAAAGTGGATTTTCAAATTCCAACGGGGATTTATCAAACAGACAATCCTGCCACGTCTTAATTTTATTCGTACCAAGGTCAACTGTATCTAAAAAGAATCATCGTGAAACCAGAAAGAAACCGTGTTTTGCAAGAGGAAACAACAAAGTATCAGAGAAGCAGATCGATTGTTGAATATTGGTGGAGATTCTGTGACTGTAGTGATGTACCAATTATTAAAATTTCCTAAAACAATCGATACGATGTGGACGCTAATAATCCTGTAACAGTACAAGGCATAGATAATGTTGAACGTCGAAATGAACGTGCGCTGATTGCTGTGTGTGTCGAATTATATCTCGTGCAATAGAATAACAAGCAGCGTACGCCAAATAATCCGTGAAACAACGAATGCTCGTCGAAGTTTATTATTATAACTCGTCCAGCAACTTGTGCCCCACGACTTATCAATATTTGCATTGCCCCCCAATTAATGCGATTAACGTCAAGCCTGAATTCCTACTGCTCGTCGTGTAACAACAGTCTCGTTGTAATTTACCGAGATTTGCTTCGATGTGCCTGTTTGCCAGGCGACTAATCGGACAATATTAATTAATATTACGATCAACCGTTGCAGTTCAAACTCCCTCTCTCTCTCTCTCTCTCTCTCTCTCTCTCTCTCTCTCTCTCTCTCTCTCTCTCTCTCTCGCCTGATCGATAACCCGTGAGTAATGGCTACCCGTGCACGATTGACACGCGAAAAGATATCATTGCACGCGCCTCCGTATCCTTCGGGACGATATTATTACATCATTCCGTCACGGTTTGCCATTCATGGAAATTACGCTGAACCGCCTCCATGACGGTGTAATTTATTCATTGACTTATTATGCGGCCCAACTGGATCCTGATCTGACAGAATTACTTGCAATCTCTGCGAGGATGGGCTGAATCGCGAGACAATTTCATCCAATTTCCATATTTACTTCGATGACGGGCTGAATCTTTGAAAATTGTTATTGAAAGTTACATTCAACGGTAGAAAATCGAAAAGTAACGCCACGATTGCAGACAATTGCGAAAACAATATTCGATTAAAGTTCTCATTCTGAATCAGGAATTTGTCGATAGAGAATGAAAATAATAAAAGAAAAAGTTTTTTAAAATCAAGCTTTTATTAATAGGTGTCTACTAAAAAGGAGAAAAATATTTTTAGTGACCGGACTAAATGACTGCTATAGAAGAATTCCCTTATATAACTGAAAACAAAAGTGTGGGGAGTAAATATAGAAATGTCGATTTTATATATATATGTATAAAGCTTTACGTATTTTGATACATTAGTTTTCACATTCTGCTGGAACGTTCTTGTTGCACGAGTTTTTACTAGTTTCCACTTGATTGCGTGCAGTATAATTTCTCAATTCAAAGTCTGTTCTGAGATCTAATTATAGATTAAAAGTCAACATAAAATCATGCGGATCAGCAATTAGTTTTTGCATAAATTTTAATATTCGATATTTACGCCCCAGGCTTTTATTTTTAGTCACATAAGGGAATTCTTCTAAGGAAGTCATTTAGACCGATAACAAAATTAGTTTTCTTCTTTTTAATACACTTTAATCAAAGCATGTCTTTAAAAAAATTTTACTATAAATTAATTTATGCTTTTTAAAGAAAATATTGTATTGTCATCGGAACTACGTGTTTGTGCAAAGTTTCAGGTCGATCGGATATGTGGAGATTGGTCAAAATTAGCTTACAAGATTTCACCCTAACAAACTAACGAACTCACAAGTGAAGCTAAATAAAAGCTTGTAAAAATGAAATGAAAGCAATGCTACTCAAAATTGAGAAATAAATTACTTAGCCGATTTCAAAATGCTTGGAAGAAAATTTTGACACATTTTGAATACATTTTTTAATTGCTGTATTCTTATAAAGTTTCATAACAGGTAGTCTAATTTCGGAGGAGTATCAGAATTAGTTATCCCCGCGTCCGTTGCACGTTAATTACGTAGCAATTAATAATAACTCTGACGATAATTCGATGAATCCTCAAAATCCCTCGGAGTTTTGGCATACCCCGTATCCTCACATGCCTAACTAATGAAGCCTCATCGTTGCACCGATACTGAAGTATATCGCTTTGATCTCTGATGACCCATAATAAACCTAGCTTATGCTTGACTCACGCTAAAATATAGGATATTTCAACTGCTCACGCGAAACAGCAGAACATGTTTATTAATTCCCTCTGAAACCAGAAACGTTTCACCAAAATCGAGATATAATAATATACCAGCCAGGAACGATATTTCAAACACGTTGGATTTTAATCATTCTGAAGAATCAATTATTCCTGTTCGGATTCAATAGCTCTGCCCTCGAGTGTCCACTGTCACTGAGTATCAGTAAATTAATTAATCCTTATTGAACCAATGTCAAATTTAATTCGAAGTCCTATCTCCAAGAAATTAGTGTCAGCATTATTCTTCCTTTTCCGCGTCCAGTTCCCCTTGATATTTCGAAACGGCTTGTGTTCCCTGGACCTCGAAGCTCCGAGGTCCCATCGTGCTTGCCTTTCTGTGAGCCTAGCAATCTCTCACAACACTAATAAAGACGTTTCACTAAAAAATATCATGTCGCAAGTGTCTTCCACGTTATCCCAATTATGTATTCTAAATCATCCAACAATACACTTCGCAACATGTCGAAATCAATCACGTCTCTGAGAATGTCGTACAACATCGACGTGCATTTCCCTATTTCAACTCGTGGTCCGCCTCTGCAAACACCTTCCACCAGTCGTATGTACGTTTTACTCGCGCGAACCCTTCGCTGTATGCGCGCGAGGGAGTCCCATAGACGGCCGACTGAATTTCCAGGGACATTTTAACGGCCATGAGTCGTTTTGTGCGCTCGCAATTCATTCGACTTTTATGGAGAAGAAGATTTACGATGATTCCAACAGTGAACCACGACGTGCATGCCCGTCGCTCGATACGTGCTTTCTAAAAAGAGAGCTGCGCGTGCAGTGGACGTTCGTCATAAACAATACTCCCTTTTCCCCTCGATCGATATCGAGCGATCGGAGTGCACGGCCACCGGCACGAACTGTTATACTTTTTATCGTCACTCTGTCTGGTCGAATGAGTTCCTCGAGGAAAATGATCGCCCCTGGGCGTTTATGTTGATCGCGAAACTGTCCCTGGGGCGTTTAACATTATGTCTCCGTTCGCTTTGTTCCGATCGTTATACCTACAGGTGGGAATATAATTATTCAAAGAACATCTACACGATGGACCAGTTACCCTCTGTGTCCTCAAAAACAACGAACATTGTTGGGTGAAATTCAAACAACTTTCTTTTATATAAATACGAGATGCTGTGCATCAACGTAGCGCACCTCTATATTGGAGCTTTTTGAAGCTCCAATTCGAATGGAACTGTGTTTTTACTCTCATCTAGATATGGCTAATTTTAAAGTCTTACAAGAGGATTTTAATCTTCTATGAGAAAATTGACGGAAAATTGCCAGTCATTTAGAACCGAGTTTTTTCAATAACACTGCGCGGAAACGATTACGTCACATGCATTTGGAGAAGGATTTAAGTAAACCACGGGAGTATTGACGAGCGTAGCGATTCCACATGTCAATCCACAGTGTTTCTGTAACAATGTGGTCGACCCGTGCCCGAGTGTTTTCGAAAGCTGTTCAAATTATTCCCGGAATTAAAGTTCCGCAGCGAATAATGTCCAATCGTAACTTGTCCACATCCATAACCGCATGCACAGTTTGACGAAGGGATGAATGGAGTTTCCTACAGCATCGGCCGACTGCCGAATTCGACGAATTTGTCATGCAGTTACCACGGAAATTGACCTACTGACCGATCGAACGTGAAACAATGTTCCGCGGGGGAGAAAAAACTGCAGCCAAAAACGGACGACGGGAGAAAACGGATCCACAATCGCGTTTTGCTTCCGTTTCGGCATGTTTTCCCTCCTCGTTTGCAACGTTGAACAATAGTTTGTCGCGCGATGAAAAAATCGCGTCTCTACGGTCCTTCGACGCGATGTACTGTTTTCGTTTATGCCTCCGGTATTATTGACACACCGAAGTTCCAGGGTTTATTCCGTCGCTTCGGACGGTGTTCGCGAATTTTCCACCGGGTGCTATTGTCACGTTAGATTTTTCAGAATTAAATATTTCTAAAACTACAATACTAGGATGCTATAGGTACAGTACTGGAATTATTTTATTGCATCACTCGAATATTGAACGCGTTGCCACTTATAACTTTCTTATTATTAGAAGGAGGAAAACACTACTGTCAAATTTATTTATTGCAAAAATATGTAGCTCACTGTCTTGGCCAAAAGAAATTGGCCGCGACTGGCCAATAAATATTTCCAGTACTCTATATTTGCGAGAATATTTAGTTGCTTTTATTTGGTCTCGATGATTCTTTTGATCGTATGCAGACTTCCAATTTGAAATATGTAATTGGGGAATGTTCTCGCTGAAGAATTTTAGGGAATGAAGCATATATCAGGGGTGAATAAATAATTTAATACAACTGTTCATTTAATAGTTTGAATGAATATTAAATTCGTAGGTCATGTAGTTTAATATTTATTAGTCAATCTCGTCAAGTATTCGTACATAACTTAACAAGGCTAATTTATTTCAGTTGTAGGTATACATATATAATATAATTTTAAGTAGTAAACATACTTGAAACCGGTTAGCATGAAATCCACGTAACGTAATCTCTATTATTTGCGGTTTATTCGTTGTGAAGTATGTTCCTATTTGTTAGGCAAACACTTGAGTAAAGCTACTGCCCTACCACTAGCTTCCCCTTCCACTATCTTATTGTGAATCGAACGCAAAGGTGCTCTCCAGTTTGACCGCGACCGTGACAGCGTGAACGTGTGTCGGGACAATTTCACGAATGTCTTCAGTGCGAGTATCTCAACATAGCAACAGTAGCGAATAGTGAAATAAGTGTTCCATCCCTTTTTGATCTACACTCGCCAGTTTTGGCAAATTCGGTAACCACAAACGCGCTTCCGCTACGATCAAGAATATTTCTGCCGGTGGACAATACTCTTTTAAGCTAGAAGATAAATTACTTCCACGCCCACTTTCCTTGTAATAAGATTATACACAGTGCAAAAGCGTCGACGTGCTTCGGTAACAATCTGTAAACATTAAATTCACTAATCAACCAACAATTTGCATACCAACAAGACCAAGCAACAACAATCTCGATGCCAGGACCAAGTTCAACGTTTCTCTACAGGTTCCCCTAACCAAAGCAGCAGGATACAACAGCCATCAAGCAAGGAACACGAACTCTCGAAAAGTTCAACCAAATTACCCAGTGCCTTGGTTCAACCTGCCTGCACCCCGAACTCCTCGCCGCAATCTACGTCTAATCATCCCGAACGGTTTCATCGAAGTTTCACTAAGCATCAAGAATAATCTATATTCGTTATAAGAATTCGCCTTCCTTTCTCTGCCACTGGAGTGGGTTCAGTAGCGATTTAATTGAATATCAGCGCTCAAACTCAGCGTAAGTGCGAGGGTACATAAATAGCCAGGCCACAGGACCTAAGGTAAATGTCCCAATGGCGAAACAGTTAAGGAAGCAGTTGAGATGATTGCAATTTCTTTTATATTTAAATAGTATAAAATTATAACTAAATATAATTATTCAAAAGCGTAAAATTTCTACTTTCACATAACGTAACAAGAATCTACATTTGTTAAAGCAAAAGTTTTAAAATAATTAAAACATGAAACTGTTCATATGGCCCAGTAATTAAATGAAATTCATAGCGTGTCCCAGTCATTAATTAACAGTGTCCCAATGATTGAATATGTATTTAATTTAACAATTTCTATCAGTTAATGAAAATAAATCAATATGGTAATATTTTGGGGTAATAAAAACATTTTATTTATAATAAATTTGTGTTAAATTTTCGGCATGAAAAAATGATTAAATGTATATTATAAAATTTTAGGTTATGTTAATATTGTGACGAGGTTAAGATTAATTATCCTAATAATTCTTAAACTGTATTATATTTTTGTTTAGTTATTATTAACGTAAACATATAGGATACAAAAAAATACTTTGGTACAATAAATGTTAATAATTTTAAAACTTCACTGAATACTGGCGTCCGTATCAGTGTTTACATAACCATTAAACACGCGTTTAATAACTGGTCCGTGTCATGGTATCGTGTACTAGTGGATAAACGCAACAATTTCAATATTAAAAACCAAAAATTATTAAAAGATCCAATTAATTTTCAATTCTTCAATGTATAATAAATCCAAAACAACTGTATAATTTCAAAAATTATAAAATAATAATTAATTACAACCTTAACAAAAATATTCTCTCGCTTGCTTGAGCCCATTAGGTAAGACGCGAGATTGAGACTGTTGAAGCTTTAATGTACAATAGTATTTTTGTATGATATAATTATTCAGTTATGTAAGCTTATAATTGTATCTATATAAAGCTAATAGATTTTGCAATTATATTTCGAACAGTTTAAACGTTGCAAATTAGTAAAACTGTTATTATTAATAAAATTTCTTCTCAATTTTTAATTATTGGGCCATGTTTAAGGACTGGGACATTTACCTTACCATCGAAGGGCAAGGCGTCGAGGAGCGTGCGTTGAAATAAACAAAGCTGATCGCTGTGGATGAAATCCGGCTTGATCGTTCGGTGAAACCGCCACACCGCTTGTTCATCCGCTCGAGGGTCGCTTCGCAACGGTCGGGCCCTTAAATCGACGCGGTAGGGACGGTCGAGCGTCATCGCTAACGTCAGTGATGAGAGCAGTGAGGTGGCGCGTGGGCCGTGGTGTTAAGCTCTCGCCGGATAAATGTGCGCGATGTATTATTACGCCAGCAAGCTGACTGCGGCGGCTCTAAGCGGGGGTGGCTCCTTCGCTGGGGGCGGCGGGGGTGGTGGGGGCGGCGGCGGAGGAACGGTGTGCCGATGCCACGAAGCGCGGAAGGAGCAGCAGCAACAACAGTCGCCGAAACGAGGCCAACAGCAGGCTCCTCAGCCCGCCCGGCATCATTCGCGGCCGTCCCGGGTCAACACCCCCACCCTCGGACCCACCACCTCCGAGAACGTCGTCGTCGAGCACCCCAGGCCCAACCACTATCACAGGCATCGCACCAAGCACAAGGTACGTTCGTATTTTCCACGGCACGCGAACCCTCTGCGCTATTTCAATGTTCTACGTCTGTGGGACACATGTGGCTCCGGAGCAGTGTCCCGTGACACGTGTCGTTGCGCCATGTGTGGCACACTGGTACACTTTCGGGGGTGAACGCATGGGGTGTGTGAATGGACGTGCGTAGGCTGCAACGTGTACTAGGGGTAATAAGCGTTTGAATATCGCGGAGGTTGCAAATTTAATGCCACCGAAAGCGTGGCGAAATTTTTGAAAATATGTTGGTATATTGGAGCAACGATTAGTAGACGGGTGCAATATGACAGTCGTTCTATAGGGAATTTTGAAAAATTAAAAGGGTGGAAAGGGGGAAAGAGTTGTTTGTTGGTTTGCAACTGTTGATAATGATTATTTGTATTCGATGCTTTTTTTTACATTTTTACTTAGTGTATATGTACAAAATGTTTCTACTGCTTCAAAGTCTCTTGTTTATTTGGGAATCCTCTTTGGAGAATGATAATGAGAAATCAGATTAAAATACATGATGGAATTGATTTCGAAGGGCTTATCTGCGATACAGAACAAATGCAGCAATGTAAATAAAAGGAAATTGGATATGGATAGAAGATCTTCATAAAATGTTTCGTTTTCTTCAGCAGTCGAATGGAATAACTGTAATTTTATGAGTATTATCTTTTCTGTTCTGTAAAACTGTTATAAAATGCAGTGTATTAACTGAATCTTTTATTCTATACATTTTTGTGTGAATAAGAAACTTTTATTTTCTTGAAAGTTGAGGAAAGTTCTAGTTAGACAGGAACACTCATTCTGCTCTGAAAAAGTTAAAGTTGTGATACGCAGATTTCCTGAAAATGTGGCGGTGTGCTATCCACAGATCTATCATCTGAAGTTGAAACCTTAAATTCATTCCTTCTTCATTTTTATATTCTATATCCTGCTCACAATTCCTTAAATAATACTAATGAAAACTATATTCCTAACTTTTAAATTTAGCCGTTAAATATCTGTTCAAAAGTATATGATCTTCTAGAACTTTTATGAATCGAGTATAAAATAACTGTTACATCTGAATTCTTACAACAGGGATAAAGTGTTAATGTACAAATTTAATATAAAACAGAAAAGAAATGATTTAAAAATTAAAGTTCAATAAATAACTTTTATTTGTATATAAGTTGTGTGTACTAACATTTCTTACACACGAATAACTAAACCGAATGGCGCCAGGACAGTAAAATCTTAAAATGCAAAAAGTCCCATATCGCAAGATCTTACGAATTTTCTTAAACACCTCTTCGGTTACCAATTAATGAGCGTTGAGAACTCCTCGAAGCAATCAATTATTCGGCCCAAAACTATCCCCTGTCACAAAGGCTCGCGTCTTACTTCCAAACGGCGAAACTTTTAATCGATACACGGAGCCATTGCGCTTAGGAAATCGAGAATCGCCAGAATTAATCGGGAACCTGTACAGTTTGGGGATAGTTGAGCAAATTCATTTCATTCGGCTCGTTCGGTCATGGCGGGCGTATTCGAATTTATTTAGCCGGAAACTTCGAGTCGTAGTTGAAAACGGTGCGCACGGTATAATACGGATGTTTACTGGACTCCTGCTTTTTAATAGGTAATACGCGAGCCACGGTCCGTAACAGAATTATATCGGATTGGGAAGGAATATGGTGGCAGTTTTGTTTTTTCGAGTGGAAGGGATTTATACGGACCGGATATGCTGCGAGCGCTTCGTTGCGTCGCGTCGTCAAACAATACTTGCGATTGTTTAATTCTCTACACCGAAATTCTCGTCCTGCTGATACGTTCCACTAAAATACAGGGGAAGGTATATAAACCACGAAGTTATTACCGTTTGAATTTTAAATGTGTTTAAATATATGTACATATATATTGAATAATTTAAACGAACAGAATAATTTCTCGTATAAATAGAAGTCTATATTTAAAGAATCGTACTAAAGAGATCAGCAATTGTTATCAATTTTAATTTGAATTCCTTCACAAATATGAGAAGTTAATTAATCTTCTCGCGATGTGAAAATTATAATACTAGTTCCTCTTCCCTAGTTCTTTCGTCACAGATTTTTCCCAGACAATCGAATACCTACCTCATGAATTAATTACGAATCTGTAGTCATTAAGTTCCTTCGCATTTTCCTTCATCACTATTCTCCATGTATTCTCCTGAAACTCCCTCTACATTCGCATAACGTTCCACTATCAAAGTGACTTTCTACCCATTCCTCCCATTCGCTATCACACACTGACGTATAGCCACCGAGGAAAAAGAGAGATGCAGAAAATCAATCGCCACATAGCGATGTCATAGATCGACGACGTGGAAATGCGTTGCCATTTCCACTTCTATCCCCGCGCTCGTGTACGAATTAGCCCGTGCACATCGTTACCAGGCTTCAAGGGGTAAACTGTAATCGGTAGCCGCGAAGGGAGCGCTGGCAAGTGCTCGAGGTGTATCCCTCGACGTTGATCGCAGCTGCGAAATCCGTCAAGATGGTTTGTAAACCCCGTATCGCGGTCTTCCCGAGCCTCGGGGCTTGCCACGTAATTCCAAAATTTCGGTTCAACATCACTGGAATCGTTCGTCCGCTACTCTCACCGCGATCCGACCAGCTTCCTCGAGTTTCGTACATCCTGCTCAATCTTATAATTATTTATAACCGTCAAAACGATGGGACGATGATTTTGGAAATGGTTTCATGGGAACTGCTTCATGCTGGAGAACGCTTAAGAACGTTACACATCGTGCCCCAGTCCTCTGAAGCTCGATGAGTTTGATCCTTGTCTCTCGAACCGTAAGCGTGAATCGTTCTCTTCAAACTTGGAGACAGATATGCGAAGTTCCTGGCGAAAGCACGCCGCTAGTCAAAGTAATTCACTTTGAAGATCGTAAGCGTGTTTACTGCAGAAATTTAACGAAAATAGGCTGCTGGTTTTTTCCGAAACTTCGAAGCGATTATTAATGCATTCGCACGTTAAACTGGCAAAGTTTCTGCACGGTCATCGGAGTAAATTCCAAAAGTTCCGGCGGAAAATCAACTCGGAACTTCCCGAGCAGACGACCTAATAACGAAGTCGGGAATCCGCGTGTTGACTTTCGCGATTATCCGCATTGGAAGTATGCGACAAAGCTTGACAGTGAATTGCAAATAAATTTAAACCCGCTGGGATCGTCGTTCCCGCGAGATTTACCTGTTTTATATTTCTCCACTAACTGTCTCTGGGTTTGAAATATTCATGTCGCGTATTATCTTGTTGCTAAATGAAGTCTCTTTGTGGGAATAATTTTCTGGAATTATCTTGCGAACTAGACAGCCAAGTCGTGAAATTTTCAAACAAAGTGAAAGATTTACAGTGTCGCACAAATCTTTGTAAATTTCGGAATATTTTTTCTGTGCGAAATCTTTGTTAAAATCAAATAATTGTATCCCTCTGTTAATACTTAGGATATTCTCTGAAATATTGAATTCTGTTCCAGTAAGCTACATTGCATTGTTCAATATTGGTGTGGACTAAATATCCACCTCGGTTCTTTCTAATCGAAGAGGTAAACAGACATTGTTTCTGTATTTTTGTTAAATTTCATTGCCAGTAAGTAATTTGCAATCTCTGTCACCTTTAATTCTTTTACGAATTACGTATATAATCCCATGGAAATATTAATTTTATAAATCAATACCTAAAAATCGTCCAAAAGCTAAACCGATTAAAAGCAGCTTACATTTTTGGGCTTTCGAAAGAAATCAATTTCTACTTCAAAAATCTGAAGCACTTTGCAGAAAGGCACTTTCACACTTCAACGAGTCGCGGGCAAACTTCTCTCATGATCAAACCAGCAGACGTGCGGAACCTAATTCAAAGAAGTTAGTTCTTGGACGAGTTGTTGATTTTTTACATTTGCCATGTGAACGAGTGTAAGCAGTTTTCTCTTCAAGAAGTACATTCTAAAATTACGAGCAAATAGTTCTTATAAAATTCGCAACTTTGATCTTTTTTTAATTTCATCATGATAAAACCGTTCGATAAATTCTGTTACAATAATTAAGAGTGTCTTTTTAGTTCAAACATTAAATTTACAATATGTTTCATTAATGTTGCATAATAATGTTTTGTTACTGACGGTGATCCGAATATGTTGATAATGATAAAGTGGACGGTAATAAAATATTGATAACCAGAAACGGCAAACATTATTGGAAATGCTGCTGAAGTGCTCATCGTTTGGGATAATTAGTTTCAATCGGTGGAGTCAATCATTTCTCATTTAATAGCTAATCGAAACATTGATTGGGTATTGATAATTATGCTCGAGGCATACAGCATCTTCTCAGTCACTCGATCTAGTAGCCTATTTATTAAAAATGAAAGATCTGGTAACAAAGTTTATTCGAATTTCTTCTCGTCAGATCCAAAGCTTACGTTACGAGTTAAGAAACTTACTTTTTCTCATTATTCCCGTCCACCCCTTCGTCCTGATGCGATCCTAGCAAAAGACTTTTCAACATTACGTACAAAGAATTGAAGAAATCTGGCAGCTTTCAATATTTGTATTATTTGTCATCCTATTTCGAGACTAAAATCTATTAATTACATTGTTCTCGGCGTAATTGTACAGATGAGTCTTTTTCCTTACTCGTCGCAACAAATTCACTGGATAATTGCTCGGAATAATTAAATTACTGTTCGAAACAAGGAATTTCTGTCGTTCCCTCTAATTTACAGTAAAACTGACAACTCGATGTCGCAATGCTATGCTGAGATAATTAAACGCTTGCAAAAGAATTCTTCCTGACTTTATTCCTTCAGGCGTTACCATTTTACGTTACTATTACTTTACCACAAAATTGTATTGCGATAATGCCTGAAATTATTAGTTTAATCAAATATAGTTCTCGATAGCATCAACACTATAAACGTTTCCTGAAAAATAATTTGCAATAGTGACTCAAATATTTCGTACAATTAGATGTCTCAAAATTATAATGCAAGGTGAGTGACTCGATCGAGTGTTCGAGAATTCGAATTTCTTCAACCAAATGAAATAAAAAAATTCTTCATTATTTTACAATCTAAGACTTCATTTTCCAGATATCGTAAAAAATAACTTGATCGAACATTTATTCTCAAATAAATCGAAGATTAATAAACGAGAGAGAAATGTACGTCATCTTAACGCAGTAGTCAGGGAACATAACAGCTAAAAGAATCTAATTTTTTACTGAAACAATGAATAAAATCACGGGAATTACACCGATTTTTATTTCTTTCGCTAAAATTGAGGTGGTCAGGGAGCAAGGTCCTCGAAGAAAAAAGTGAAAGGGATTAGCACTGTAAATAAAGGGCTCGAAGGAAGTTTTTATCTTAGAAGGATGGTTCCCGAGGGTTGCCAAGAATACGGTGTTCTCTAGCAGGCAACTTCTTATCAAAAGCTTTGCGGCGATTAATTTACCGCGCGCTCCCTACTCAGGATAAAAGCTAATTTAATTCCCACTCCTCTGTCCCTCGTTGTTCCTCTCGAAACATCGCGAAGATGCACAAACATCGGGAACTCGGTAGTTGCGGGGCTTCATTGGTTCCGTTGATAATAAATAATCAGGAAATTTATTCGCTCGTATCGCTCCGTTTCGGGTGGTTTTATTTCGTGTTCTCTGACGAGCCGTCGAGAACGCCGTTTTAAAGTAGTTTTCCCTATTTTCTTCTTTTCTCCCCCGTCGGATGGTTCGCTTTAATTGTTCCCCAGAAACGGACAATACGGAGGCGTAATGAGCGAAACGGCTCCCACTCGAAATTATGTGCCTTCGGCGGTGATTTCTTCCTGAAAATGGTTGCGTTTAACCCTCCACGCCGAGTCAAGAATTTTACTCGACAATCGAGGCGCCTCGATTTTCCATATGCGCAATTTGCGTTCAATAAGAGAAAGCGTCTAGATTAATTTCGAAGCATTTATAAATTTCGTACAAGATTAAGTTTCAAGCTCCTTACTTTTCATCCTGTATACTTTTTGGTTTCAATGCATTTGGAATAAATATCAATATTTGACCAATCCACGTAGCTAGCTATTATATATGAGCAGAATATTGAAATTTTTTCGAATAAGCTGTAGTTCAGTTTGCAAATTTGAATACATTTCTTAAATCTACCTAAATGTTCTTTGACGTCATCAGCCACCAGTGTTCCGTCAAATATATTGAATAAAATAATGCAGCAGTCATCAGTTTGTGCAATTTTACGTTACGAATAATGTCTCGCGACTGCGTTTGTAATAATGGTTAAAAATTCCATGGATTTGACGCCAGAAATGTCTGCGTAACTGTGCACCGCGTCGGTATTGGAATTATCAATAACTACGTGAAAGTCGAAATGAAATATTGGACGCGTGTCCCGAAAGAATTTACAATTCCAAGGGATGGAGGTAAAATGTTGGTGCAGGTAAAATATGGAAATGCAAACTGCTAAAAAAACGAGAGAATGGTGAATTAAAGTGTGCTTTATTTCGTGTACGAGCCCGCGTACTGGTATAACGTACCTAACGTATTTTTTAAACGCAAGGAGTCCTTCTTCGCGGAGGAAGGAAAAGGGAAACACGATGAGAGAAGGTAAAAGCAAAAGCGGAAACCGCTGGGGACCGGATATCCCGTCAACCTGCCTGTCTCGTCGGGCTAAAAACTTTCATACTCCCCTCTGAACGCACATAGACGTCACCGTGGAAATACATTTGCGAGAATGCAATTTATATTATCGACAGAAGTGACCGTACAACTCGTTAGAATTCGTAGCGATGCTTACTGTAATCAAATTTACATCTTCAGCGGAGAAATTCATGTCCTTCTATGAAATGAATTTTCCCCCCACATTTTTGAGGAATTTCCTACGTACAATGAAATTCCTAAGAAGAAAGGAATATTCAAACGTCACGCCGTATATTATCGATTTCAATTTGAACCACATTTTTGATAACAGATTTTGCTGCAACGATTTATTCGTACATATTCCAATGAAAGTGGGAGTACGGTTTGAGAAATACTCTGAAAAGTAGAAAATATTTTTCGAGAGGGGATGGATGGGGCCCCCTTTCTTGTACTGCCAATTATTGGCCACCGCATTCGCGCAATCTAAGCATGCAATTGGTGGGTTGCGTGCACGCGCGAACCTCCAGAATGCAACGTTGGTCAGGGGTCAATCGAAACGTCGGCAGAATTAATTGCCGGCTCGTTAATTACTCGTGCGCGTTTAGTCGCGAAGGATGACGATGGATCCAAGCCCCGCGCCTCCCCCCGAACCCATTAAGTCTCGTCTGTGTTTGGCTTGGGCAAAGAATCGCGCAAGCACGCGGAAGGGAACTTTACAATGAAACGCGAAGAAGCGTTAAGATTCCGCCAGACAAGGAATTTTCTTGGCACCAAATTAATTTCAATTCTTTCCACCAGTTTTGATTTAAGAACGTCCCGCCATCTTAATTGGGAACACCGACCCGTGCGCCCTTTTTTACAGGCGATTACCAAAGTTCTTGTATTATAATTTGCTTGTCAATCGCAATAATTCGATTCTGCTTCGTACATAGTTTGCTACTTTGCGTTACGAGAGCTTTTCGAAGCTTTCGTTGCGATTCGATCTATGGGGATTCTTACGTAAGGTAAATCCGGGTGTGTCGATCTGGCAGGAGAGTTGGTCGAGTCGTTATATTTCGGACTTTATACGTGAGAGGTCACATTTAACCCTTAGCATCACAGTGTAACACCCGTGTTACATGAATTGAAAAAATCGTGCGCGCCATTTGGGGGCTTCCTCATGAACTTTAAAGCGTTACTTTACTATTACCATACTTAACAAGTCTCCTTAGGGCAGAAATACATCCGTAGAAATTCTACCGTGATACACTGTCTCGTATTGTTGATTACAACTCTTAATTTCGCCAGGGCCACTGAAAGTACCCTAAGGTAAATGCTAATTTTTCCTCTCAATTATTTCGATTTTCCTTTTTGAATAAATTTAATGTCGAACATAATAATGTATGTAACACTAGTGTAACATTCTGCAAAACCGAGCATTAACTTAACATCGTAATGCATAGGTTATAATGCACCTTTATGCATGGTTCAACACTGGTATCATATCCATATTTCTTCATTTATATAAAAGATTGTTATACTAAGAGTTTTTTACTTATTTTTACGAAGAAGTTTTATGAAACAGTAGTATACAGAATCGTTTTCAAAATATACTTCTAATATGTTGTAAGTTAATTTTTGTTTAATGTTTTGGATAATTGGTAAGATAGTAGAAGTATTGAGGGAATGCAATCAAAGTATTTGGTCATATTAACTCTTTCTTTCAAACCTAACAGGAAGACTATCTCTCCCTGCAAAAAGGAGAGATGGTCGAGTTTCGATGTTTTTATTACTGTTGTTTATTTCACATTTTTAGTTTAATTCACATTTTGTTTGATGTGTTCTTTACTTGTTTAGCGTACACAAATTAAATATCAATAAATCTATAGTTGTAATATTCACTCATAAATAAATTTTCTTTCTTCTTTGTTATTTTATCATGAATAATAATTATGTATGTGAGTGGTCTCTGGCAACGACGAAAACCATTTCTTCCAGCACCACGGGAAACGTCATGTATTCAGTTTTCAGAAAATATTGTCTTAAAGCAAATATCGACCAGTTTTTCTGACTCAGCATAAAATTCTGAACACATTAGGTTCATTCTGATAAAATAAATAATATCAGTATAAATAATATCGGCAGTTCCGAACTTAACCTATCGCTAATTCAAGTGGGTGATCTACTCTATGAAATATCGAACATTTGCCTATAAAGCAAAGGTTTTTCTACTTCGTCCACTAGTCTGTTTAATTAGCGATGATTATCAGTGGATAAACTAAATTTCAAATAGCTCGTTCCCTTTGATATGCCCCTCTCAGATACGTTTTGCCCCTGTGCATTAAAATAGGATATGATCCACTCGAATGTCATTAGAGTGCACGAAAAGTGCGGGGCTAGTGGGTGCTCACGAACACCGGCGATGGGTGAATGGATTATTGAATAAGAAGTGCTCGAGGAGCGCCGATTCAGGACTCGATTCGGATTCCCAGCTAAAGGATTACAGAGGCATAGTCGCCCTTTGATCTTCGAGTGCATCGTCGAAAGAAACCGCGTTTCGACCTACATTCTGACCAGTTGAAATCGTGAATCGAGCTGGATCGCTAAATTTTTCTGCCCGTCTACGGCTCCTCTGGCTTGCCTGTGCCTTTTTCATCTTCGTTCTGGCCTTCTTTCAAAGCAAGATTCCCGAAATTTCGCCGAAGCAGGCGGGACGGTACGATTGCAGGCAATTGCCGAACATTTTATAGGCGAAAAAGTCGAAATGTTTTTTCGAGACATGTTGCTGGGAATTGGTGTTCTTGCGTGTTGTATACGATGGAGATGATCTTCTTTTTGACAGTGATAAAGATAAATGGGGAGGATTTAGGTGGAACGGGAAGATATCAGAGATGTCTGGACTCAAATTAATACTACAAAAGCAGATTTATTATATAATGTTACTTTTATAAGATTAACCTGTTTATAGTGTTACAGGTTCAAGTTCTATAAAGTTGATACGAGAACTTTGTCATTTTGCTTTATCAACGTTTGTTTTTATCCACATTTAAACTCTACCTCTTTCACTTTTATTTGATATTTCTTTCCTCCAAGGGAGCATTAGAAAAAAAGGAAAGTTATCATAGAATATCAAAGAGGTGGTGACTAAAATCACCCCTAGAAGTTTATCGTGTTTCAATTAATCACAGACCTGTCTAGAAAAAATAAATTCACTGTGACGGGCGATGGGGATTTTGTGGATCATTTACGATTGTTGTCCAGCGCCAAAAAATTGTCATCCCCGAGCGACGGTATTGAAATTGTGCATCGTTCTGCTATTTTGAGAACGGTCCTCGATATCCGGACACATCTCGGTAACTCATCGAATGTTGGACAGAATTTCTATCTGGCAAATATTTATGTCTGCCCCTTACGTTGAGATATTTCACCTGACACTGCTGGATTGTAACCACATCGATCTTTCGAGTATAAACATTCGTAACGAAGGATCCCGTCTCGCGAAATGGAAGATTATCGTGCGCTTTTAGAATTTATTATCGATAGAACTCGGCGAAATGTTATGCTGATTAGATCCACCATGGATAAAATATTGGCGAATGTTATATTTTGCATTTTAGACAAACAGGGTAACTGAAATTACTTCTCATCGTAGTAGAAGTAAATATATAACATTTACAAGAAATGTAAAAAGACAAGAGAATCGATAGTTGTATTAATCTTTTGACTTTCTTTTCTGTTTCAGGTGAGTAACTTCTTTTGGCAAGAAATACGAAATTATCGTTTGAATCTTCTTCAAAGTAAGTTATAATATCGTTTGTGCACAATATTGCTTGCAGTGTTCACAGAAAAGACGAATTTTTCGCCTTTGGAACATATCGCGTTTTGTTTTACGATTTCAGACGATAATCTTAATAAATTCAAGTGTTTAACTCGCAAGTATCATGAGGATCTTCAAAGTCGAATCTGCATTCCGTATCTTTGAGCGAATGTAGGTCTCACTTCAGTAGGTTAGTGAGGAAACAGAAACTAACTGATCTCACTAACTACATGCTCCAATAAATGAATTCCCTAAGCGTGTCGCACTAATCGTCGAGTCGTACTACTTAGAGCGTACGTAGTATGTACATCCATGTACTATGCATCTCCCTAAGAAATTCTCATTGTTGCGAAACCTCGCGTGCCTAACGAAACATTCAATTATTCCTCACATAGAATTTCCAACAATGCGCTAACAGATTTAACACTAAAAAATAACGCAATAAAATTCATCATACAAGAACACAACGGAATACGTATACATTAATAGAATGAACTTAGAATTACAAAATCTTTCGTAGGATGAATGCGTCGACGGTGTACCTTCATTTATCAGTCATCATATTTAGTTCCAACCAAAGTGTCCTAAAATTTGCTAACATTGTACGCGCGATTCATTTTGATGAAAAATTTCTTGAGACGCGTTCGGGAAGTCTGCAAACTTTGTAGTGCAAAGCCCCTGTGCAATAATTATTTCTACGCCGACACTGGGAAGAGCAAACTTGACGCCGGCATTTGCATACACGCGAACGTAAATAATGGAACACACTTAATCACCGCTTAACTAGCATCTTCACGCTCCGCCGTTAGTCTATAATAACCTACGTATCTCGTCACCTCTTGACGCACACGTGTCCGAACCTGAGCAGACACAGGGGGTTGTAGTGGCTGCAACAATTCAACGGGGTGTATCAGCAATACGCGAGCGTGTTGGAAGGTGGCGCGATGCCATAAAGGAGGGTTGTTCCTTTGAGTTCATCGCCTCAGCGGCACGTCTGCTCTGGTGTGGTGATGACCGAGGACCCCTGGCTGGTGCTTTGAAGCCGGGTCATTATAATCAAGTCGAGTGCAACTTAGTTAACGACATCAAACCCCAGGCTCTCGGTGACAAGCACACATACAGATGCTCATAAGCCGTGTATCGAAGCGTGAGTACGGGGTGTTTCGAAAGTGTACCATCCATACTGAGCGCGTCCCGTGAATCGTGACGACGAGAAAATGTCGAGTTAAAAATACTTCATGGATTGGGGTAAGAATTAGTCAATTGAGTCCACTCAAATTATTTGTGGATCTCCTCAATTTTGGATACAATTGCTACAATCACATCGATCTAATTTATTTGATTTTATTTACAGTGAAAAAGTTTGTCTTGTATTAGATGCGAGAAAATGTAGGTTAAGGGTTGACATACCTCCAGCCGCAATGAAAATGAGTGATTTAGGGATTTTTTCAGGGGTTTTATTAAGAAGAATACAATATTATTACACATGATTTATTAATCCATAACGAGTAAGAAAAAATTTAGTTCGAATACTTTCTGAATTAAAATTCTTTAGACTACTGTAGAAAAAATGGCCCTCAAGGTATGATTTTTAAACATCGTTGGATCTGAAAAATAAAATGAGGTTTTTATAGAATGATGTTCCTATTATAGTCTCTCAGCCCATTCTTTTTATATTTTGTTTAATTAATTTTTTATACACAATTACAGAGCGAGAGTTTGAATAACAAACATGAATTTAACCTTAAAGTGCCATAAATTGTTCATTTTTTTTAAATTAAAAAAAATGCCTCGAGAGACTATAATGGGAATATTATTTTACAAGAATCTCATTTTATTTTTCAAATCCATCAATGTTTAAAGAAGATATCATGCCGACCGTGAAGCGTCATTTTTCTGCACTGGTCTAAAGAACCTCAAAAATCATAAACCATTTAACAGAAAAAATTATTCTAAATAAATTTTTGATTGCACTTTAAGCACTAATAAATCATGTGGTATAAATACCTATTTGGTTTTATTTATTTTTACTATAAACCCTGAGAAAGAACCCTCCAAGTGTATAGTTTAGATTATTTTAAGATTAATAATTGGCCTACACGGATCTAATGAATATACTGAATATGTTGAAGACATATTGTTCTGAAATATAGCGGTTAGTGATTATTTTAATTAAAAAATTGATCGGCTTATAGGGAAAATTTAGATGCACTATGTCCGTGTAAAATTAATTGAGCCTGAAATGATCAAACTTGAAGGAGGAAAATAACGCCGAATATTCTTGGCTCTTTGGATTCAGTGCAAAAAATTTCACAGTTGAACGAATTTGGGTTCCTTGAGGAGTCTGAATCGGGAAACGGAAACTGGCAGCGCGATTGTTGCGGATCGCGATGAAAGGCTGCGTGTACTTTCGTATTCATCTTCCTGAGCATTCTGATGGTTCGGTACGATGATTCCGAATAATGGCCGCCTTACCGACGTGCTCTGTAATTTTCATGCGGCCTCGTAATCTATACACTATTGTAACATAGCCGAAAAAATAAACCGGGAAAAGAGACAAAATTGTAGAGCGTTGCTTCTTTCATACATTGATTCTAGAATAGAAATCGTTTCAACGTGCTTTCGACGAACGTGTTTCGGTTTATTACAACATGACTATACTAATATTATTGCAGCCTTAGTAGCGCGTTAACATTGCGAAATGCCAAATGCCATTTTACCAATAATGATATAACTTTTTATATAAGGCTTCAATGAAACCAAACGGAAGTAAAAGTTTCTACAGCCTCATAATACATCCGACTACAAGAGGAACTCGAATGCATCTGGAGAATAACGTAAAGCAATTTGCTTAAGCGTGAAATGAAACTTTCACGGTTACGCGAAAGTAATACTGCATAAAAAATTTACGCGTTTGGGGGAGCGCCAACCGTTTCGTTGCATTGTATGAAGATTATCCTGTCCACTTTTAAATGCTTTCAAAATTGTTCCGACACCTTAACGAGCCCAGTTCTAACGACCCGCGTCCAGGAAGAAAGGGAAAAAAGAAGAAAGAGGGAAGTTAAAGCGAAGCTCTTGGAACTTTGAAAGGATTCGCGAAGTCAGCGTTGATCAGTGCTGATAAAGACACAACAGAAATCGACAGCTTCTATCTGCGAAACAGTTTCCACCGGAGGAACAGATAACTGGAATTTCCGTTCGCGTCATCGTTGCTAATAGAATAAGTTCTTTTATCAAATGCTTCAAGCTGCGATATCAAGCGTTCCCATAAAGCCCCGTTTAATTAATCACGACGTACAGTTTCGGTCGAACTAGCAAATAACGGGGGTGAAACCTGTTGTAACTACCCGCTTTGCTCGGTTTGCCCTGTTGGACATGTTTCGTGGTAAAAATTGATAAGCGTTTCTTTTGGCTTGCCTCGAATTTTGCAGTCTAATGTTTCCTGTGATTTATTCGTTCATGTGATGGATATCTTGGATCAAGAATTCCAGTACGTGTGAGCGAGCAATTCTGTCATTGCTTCCCCTTTCTGTCTTGCACAGCTTCTTTAACGCTTCTGACGGCAGTAAAAGGGCCATTCCTTTCTTTGCTTTTTGGGATAATAAAATGTTTTGTAACTTCGTGTACGGCTGAAACGTGGGCGAGAAGGGCCACGGGAATAACGAGTTTTAACGGGCTGCTTTTATCTCCCAGTCGCAATATACGTTCGCGCTGACTGCGGGATGCAAGAACCTCCCCTTTCTGCGATTAATTTCTCGGTTTGGCGGTACCACTGAAGTTACGACTTCTTCAAATATATCCTCACGTCTGGTTTTCTTCCAGGAAACGCGTATTAATTTGGTGAAACACATTTCTAGAATCAGAGACTTTCCTTGACTTGGTTGACTATTTTGGTATTTTTCTACAAGTATAGAACTTTCTCTATAAAAATTTGGAGAAGCATCCACAGTTTGTTATATTTTAATTTGAACTTTGAACTAAAAGAATCGTTCTCAAAAATTACTTATTTTATGAACAACTCTACCACGTTAAGGGGGCATCCCATTCTTTGGACTAAAAACATAGCAAAATTTGGGATTTTTTTAAGGAACCAGCAATTTGATTCATCTGAAATTTAGAAGATGTTTTAACCATAAATATAGTAGTTATGCATGATCAAGCATCACGCCGCGCAAAATTCGCCGGCCGTTGGTGTGCATAATGTTTACCTATCAGGTAATCTAAAACAGAAAAATGAAACGGCGTTTTATTTTATGTAAACCTATGTAGCTTGAAATTGATAAACCAGCAAAAAACAAAAAATATTTATTGAGCAGTGTGGAGAGTTTTCAATCTAAAAGTTCTGAACTTGTAATTTTTGCAATCTAATTTTGCGCCCATTTTCTTACGTAACAAAAGAAGTATAGATCTTAGCGGTCTTCTGGTTCATCAAATTGAAGGTACATATGTACAAAGTAAAACGCCGTTTTATTTTTCTGTTTCAGATTACCTGAAGTTTTGCGCGGTGTGATACATAACTCCTACATTTATTATTAAAAATGAATAAAAAACTGCAACTTCTTCAAGGATGCATAAAAACATGGTCCAAATTTCAGACGAATCGAAATGCTAATTTCTTAAAACAAATTCCTAAGGTTTGCTGTGTTTTTAGCCCATAAAATAGGATTCCCCATTAAGTGCAACAATATACAATTGACCGGTGTCTCGTGTTTTACTACTTTTCCAATCGGAAAGTAAAAATGCATTACTCGATTCCGCGAGCTATCCTCAATATCGTTTTGCTACTGCGTCACTTTATTTCTCATCATTTCTTGTGACCCTGTGAGTACGTACTCTTTATCTCTTAAGAAAAGTACGTTATAGTAAGAATATTACTTCTTCTCTGGAAATAAGATTGGAACAATAATTTGTTACATATCGTCACGAAACAATCGACCTGGTTGATTCACACAGAAGCTCAGCTTACGTTAGACTTTTACAGCAACAACTCGAGAAGTTTGTTAGCGACTTTGATCGTGACTTATGACCACAATAATATTCGCCACGAGGTTCTGCAAATAATCCAAGCAACGCCGTATATCATATTCCTGCGTATATATATATATCCTATTAAATACCGAAATACGTACCGTAACAAGTGTCATTATCCACTTTATGTCTTACTTTACCGTGCTCCAGTTCGCGCTTTTATTACGGTTAGCAAGAAAACCTGGCGAAAAAGAATTTATTATCACTCTCCTTTTTATTACCGCCCGCTTTATTGTCGTTCGTGGAAAAAATATAATTACCTGCTTTATGGAGCACTCAGGTCCAGCCTAACCGGGCGCATCTAGATCGGCGCGTAAAGCCACGTTCCCACGTGTCCAGCGCGCCACGTGGAATACATTTGAAACGCTTTAGAAATAAGTAAGGTGCAACAATGCATTTTTAACGCATTGGAAACGGGAATCGGATTTAAATATTTTTGAAGAAGAGAAACATTGATACGGAAGAAATATAAATACAGTCGAGGAAAAAACTGTTCGAGCTATTCTAGAAACAAGTGGCAAAACTGTAGAAGCTGCGGTAGAAATTCTTAAATAGGTATATCTAGAAAGATTGTTCAGGCTTAGCTTTACTTCGACACCAAAATTCATAGTAGAATATTAGTCTGACTAATTCCAAGGCTAATTGAAAAATAAAACCATAATAAGTACCTACTTGCATGTCTAAAGGTACGTCTACACGACGACACTTTTGTGTTTAGAGCAAGTGTATACGACACTCAAAAAAAAATTCGGAAAATTGAAGACTGGTTAGAACATTCCGCGATACTGAATTCGACCTATTGTCGCGAGAGTTGCAACTAGAACGAGACTGAAGACACTGCAACTAACTGTGGCTAAACACAAAATACACTTGATCTAGACACAAAAGTATCGTTGTGTGGACGTACCTTTATTTCGCTGCACAGTCTTGCTAAGCACTACCATAGACAGTGTTTATAATTCAAGGAGGAACTGTATCTAAGTAGACACCCGATCGTATGTTCTTTTCCATTTTTAAGATGAGTAGAACGGACTGTCAAATTTGACCTGCCATCTTTGTTAATGGCTGTGGTCGTCGTACAATCTGGTTCGCTGGCCTTAAATAATTGAAATCCTCGAACGATTCATACTGTAAGTAACATGTTGCACACGTGCGAACGCGAGTTAAGGATGAGCCACGCGTGTGCATGAAACTGTCCAAGACCGAAGGAACTGTTTCGTAGTCAATATCTTCCGCCTAACTTGGTACACGAGCTTGCTGTTCTCGTCAGCAAATTGCTGACGACAGGCAATCTTCATTCCAGTTGCTACCCTCCTATTCCTCCCCGCTAACTAACCAAACAATGCCAACTAATTAAAGATTCGACATCGGGGCGATATAGATTGTTCGTCGGAGTGCCCTGAGGTTTCTCGTCCTTCGAATTTCTCCAGCAAATTAGAAACGGTGACTTTTGCTCTGGCACCACGTGGATTTGGGAATGTTGTGGTTTCTTTGTGTCAGAACCCTTCCCCTTCCTCACTAATTTCGCGTTAATTAAATGGGGAAGCATGACGTGCATTATCTTTGCTCTTGAATTGAGAATTCTTGAAATTCTGCTTTTACTGAAGAAAAATTGTGTGTCTACTCAGAAATCTTTTTCCTTCGCGTTGAGACTTGTAGGTCTTACTAAAAAACTGATAAAAAAATTATTGCTTTCCGTAATCAGGTTCACTTACACTTTTCTATTTACTTCGCTAAACTGAAATGTGAAAACTCTGAAGCTTTCAATTCACGATGGATTTCAGTTTATTATACTTCTTTCCTTCGCGATGACTTCCACGATTGTTCTCAATTAATCGCTGTGGTTCTTCAAAGAGAACATTCTTTTCGGGAATATTTATTGTATTAGATTGCCAGAGCCGAAGCCGACGAAAACTGGCACTTAAATCAGCGCGGAGAGGAGAAGAACTCGACGGCAAAACAGGAAAAGCTATTTTTCATCCGTTCGCGCGATCGAACGTGCTTACTTACAATAAAAACGCGGTGCTCTCGGTACCGTATCCTGAATCGAGAGTTCTCCCAGCAACAAATAATTCCGTGATTTGTGCCCGCTCTCTCTCTTCTACGTAAGAATATTATTTACGACGTCGTAAATTACAACGATTCATTCCGGCGAGCCGCCGAGAAACGCAACGTCGAGATTAATATAGAGCGATTGAATGGAACGACCGAACAACCGTATTGAATCGCGGTCCATCGGGATGCACGGGACTATTGGAAACTGAATATTAATTTTCCCCGCGCCTCCATCGAACGTATTCTTTTCCCGCGATTTTTCGCGTCACTTGTCGCGAGAAAACATTATCGTCTCGTTCGTCGCGATCAAAATGTCACTTGCTTCCCCTTTATCGTAGCGGCACAAAGGGGATTGCCACCTTTCTTCGATGCCCATTGGGTTAATAACGTGCAATCAGTTAAGATCTGTATGGCCAAATTCGTAGGGCAGTTATAAAAATCGTCATCAAATTTCCCGTTGCATGACGTCTCTTCTTTTGCCGTTTGCATTGAACGTCAAAACGATCGGGTGTCGACCAGCCATTGGTTCTCCATTTCCCTGATCCGATATTTTTTCGTCTGGTCAGCAACGTCGCCCAGTTCTACAGGCCGCTGCTAGTTTGCGCCGAAAGTCGAGTGACCCGCGAGCTTTTTTTCGCATACGAAACATTGGTGCAAAAAAGAGCTCTGATCTGCGGTGAAATCAAGCTTCGCCGATCAAAGCTCGCCCTACATCGCTGGGAAAGGCAAAAATTTCAGTTTTCGGGGACAAAAGGAATCATCGACGTTGAAAATCGAAATAGATCAAAGTCGGCCGCTTACGTTCTGGTCTTTTCCCCGTCTCCCTTTCTTCTTGCAATCGACTCGCTGGTATTCCTCTACCGAACAGACTTCGCTCGTTAGGAATTTTCGCTAGACGGTTAAAATCTCGAAAGCCTTTTGATCGGGTTGCAACGTATTTTTGGTCCTCGTTGTAAACCACTTTGTCAAATTTTCGTGCGTATGATTTTGGTACGCTACTTTAAATAAAGCCTGTGTCCTTTTAACCACGTTAAGGGGATTTGCTGATTGTGCACTGCCGATGGACTTCGACTGTTGAATCATTCATGAGAATGTTGTTATCCTTTTTGCAACATGAAATTCCCTTTCACTGAAATTGGGTAAGTTTATGTAACGCTAGGAGAACCACATTCGGCGATTTCAAGAACAAGTGATGCGCATATCTTGTCAAATAAGAGTCGTTTCAACTCTGTTGTTCTGATTCAAAATCATTTTGATGTAAATCTACCCTGGCGTACGCGTTATCTATACTCCCGTGGGATTCTTCATTCTCGATGGCAAAATATTATGAACATCTATAAATGGAATGATAAGATCATTTCAAGTCGAATGAACAGAATTGTCGTGTCAAATTCAAATGTTTTATTGACCGCGACGCGTGTTCTACGTTAACACACATAAGCGTGTTTGTGGTCGTAGTTATTTCAGAACTTCTCGTATTAAATTGTTCGTCCCGTATCACCCTTTTAAACATTACAATTCCATGCGTTACCATAAATTTCTGAAACGTCTGCGAAGGGGTGGCGACCCCTCCTTCGGGAACCATTATGAGACACGTCTATTTTGACACCGTGAAATTGTACGTGTTGAAACAGTATGTTGGATGGCTGCTCTTAAATTGTTTATTCTACTACAACCTACTTTATCTTAATTTATAGGGCGACATTATACGCCGACGAGTCTATGTGTGGTATAATGTACGGTTGACACGTCGATTATATTGCTAAACAATTAGGTTACAAAGGGTGGAGTGAAGTTCCTGGTACAATCTGTAAACGAGATAATTCTTCGTAAAATATAAGTTAAAAATTCCGTAGAAGTGGATTAAGCGATAAAAAATCTGATCAGTGATAAATACGAGAAAGCAAATTCAATATTTTATTCGCAATGCAACCTACCTATTCCGTGTAAAATCGTTAATCCATATATTTTCCCGATGAAAAGTCCAGAGTTTCCAAGAGAAATGTAGAATTCGGCCGATTCAATTATCGATCGTGGGATCTCGTAATTAATTTCGACGAAGTAGAGCCTCATTCCTTATCCCAGCATCGCTTGCGGCGACTATGATGAAATTGCCTTTTCCACGTAATCAGGATGAAATGGTGTTAACGTGGTCGAACAGATGTGTCTGGATTCCTGAACAGGATCTGAAAGAAAGGAACGAAAAATAAAACAGGGGAGACGAAGAGGGTTGAAAACGTGGAATATGAATTTGGTTTCGACGTCTTTTTATAGTAATTTAGAAATGTGCAATGTTGTGTGCAAAAGTATACAAAATTAATCATTACAGATTTTGGTATCGGCTAGTATTTGCTAAATTTATTAACACTCTGTTTGCTTATGTAAAATATTAGACCATATTTGTACCTAACACAAAGTAATATTACCAAGAAAACGATTTTTGTTAAACACTTACCATTGCGTAAACATCAGCTTTATCGATAATGGTATTCAATTATTTTTTTGCTCTGCTTTACATTTCCACTAGTTAGTTTTCTTTGAACAAATGGGTTTAGGAAAATAGATTGTATGATACGAAAATTGTACTAGGAATGGTAAACGAAAAGTGAGTGAACAAGGTATTTTTTTTTTAAACTCAAACCGTTTGATCATTGTATGGGGTAGTCTTTGGGAAGATCAACGACAGAGATCTGCGTCATGGCAACCAAGGGTAGAGATGGCAAGAGAAGAAGAACGAGTGAAACGAGAAAAGTGCTTATTAAGAAGGGACCAGGGTTTCCAGGGACTGCAAAAAGTGGAGGGTCTCGTCCTTTTTCAATCTGAGCAAGGTTATAAAGGGAACGGGCGATGAAGGGATGCTTGGCTGTCAGTAAGGGGTGTGTGGGAAGTGTTGTCGAAAATTAGGGTCTGCCATGGTTAATAGACGCGTCAAACTGATGTGTTAGCAAATCTCGAGACTTCGAGGCAGTGAAGCAGCTGACTTTAAAACCCGCAGCTTTCGCCCTCTTTTTTTTTATAATCCCCATTGTCGTTGATAATAAATCGGTTTCGTAACTAAAATGGGGATGTTTTAATCGCTCCGCCATAAACTGCTGATACAGCGATATTAAATTGTTACGTGTCATGGCTGATTTATTATTCAATGGAGAACGTAATATCACGATTTCGTTTCACGACTCACGCAAGTAGGGGACATTTAATTAACGCTAATTCCGTTGGATCGTTTGAGGAAAGTAGCATTGCATTAATAACTCGCGACAGATTAATTTCTATTATTTCTCAAATTTCCGTATTTCCGCGACCCGTACCAAACTTGATACTAAATCTGACCGCCCCGCCATCCCGTCGTAAAATACGTCGAACTATCACTTTGAAAGATGATACCGAATTAAAAACTTCTCTCCGTCCAATTGGCGTCCTTTAGTATATCTTTTAACACCTTGTCATTTTTCCTGTGAAGTCGTTTCCGAAAATAGATTGTTTTTGTTATCCTAAATAGTTTCTAATTTCAAGTGTGGGATCAGGAAGTGGCAGGAACATCGATGAATAACCACAACCTTGTCTGATGCAAGTATATAATTTATTATAATAATATGGAAGCAAAACGACTGATCGCACACCTATGCCTTACCTAACTCGTTCACCTGTTCGTCCCATTCACCGACGCTGCGCGATCCGACTCCTTCGTCCCATAATCTACGCGACATTAAACAAAACACAATGAGAGGCTCGCAGGAAGCCGTTAAACAAATCTAGCCCCAACCAACTACCGGTCACACTTTTTTGCGAATATCTCGAAAATGAAACCGAGCGGCGGTTATACGAATAAAGAAAAGTTATTCAGAATGCTGACCATGACAATATATTTCAATATATTTCATTCTTACGTCCACGTCCTTTTGGAAATATATGTAATTAAAGACGGAAACAGACTGTTATGATATCACGGCCACGCGAGTTCGAGCTATTCGAGCGTGAGTTCAGGGATGAGTAATAAGGAACGCTTGAGATCATAGAGGAAGGAATTTGGGATATTTTCTGCCAAGGAGTGATTTGCTCAGTTTAAAATTATCTGGAACGTAAGCGGATGATCAAACTAATACTATAGAGAAAAGAATTTTAATTATAACCACGTTAGTATACAACAGAATCTCGGAACCATCACCATTGACGGGGGATACCTTTGCAATTCTCTCGAAGCGAAAGATTTCGAGCGAACTTAGTTGTCTCTGTTGAATCTTTTTCTTTTTATAAATTGAATCCTCCTTGCTGTCCGAATTTGGCCATCACCGTCGAACGTTGCATATTTAATTGTAACTCCAGCTCGCGTCTCATCAAATCAATTTCGCGTCTCATCAATTTAAATTCTCGTTCCACCAGTGCATTTTCTCGTCGCAAGTCTAATTCGCGATTACGGCTCGCCACGTCGTTGTTGGCAACAGTACTAGGGAAGCTCGACGTCCCAGCGGCACCTTCGTTTTCAGTAGCGATGATGTTAGGCGCATTATAATTCCGCGTTCCTCCACTTTTGCAAATCATACTTTCCTTCTTACCCAAAAGACCATGTTTATTCAATCGGGCTATCAAATCCTCCTTCGCGCCGCGTGTACTTAAACCATGAATTTGCAATAAGTTCCTTAGATTTAACACACTATAGTAACTTGCATCTCTGAAAGACATGATCACTGTGCGTATTTTCCGATAGTCCGTCGCTCCTAAAACACAGGAGAATATAGTCACGTTACATGTCATGCAATGCGTCGTTACGTCTACTTTATACTTGACACGCCTTTAGCCGGTATAGCACTGAATCGCGCAATGCAACGCTTGATTGTAATTTAAAGAAGATATAAATCCCATACGAATTATTTCGAGATAATTCCAACAGCAATCTACATCTTTCCGCAGCCAATAGCTATCACTGTGCGTATCTCTTGAATTACGATACCGATAAACGCGTCGGACCGCGTGATAAATTGCTTCTAAGAGTGTCCAATAGCGTTCAAATTGCAATTTCACCGCCAGGAAATCAGGCACTTCTAAAAAGGTTCCACTGGTCACTTTGATACACGAAGCATTACTTTAGTAGTCGCTCATGTGTCTGTCAAGGACGATGATTAATTTGACGTTTGGCGAGAGGTGTCACGCTAACATTCGATCACAAGGAAGTAGCGATACATTCAATTGATCCCCTGACTCACGCAACGTGCAACTCTCGAACAGGAAACGTCCAACATTAGTGGGATTAAAAATACTTTATATTTTATTTTTTTCTTTGTTTTCTTATTATCTTATCTTTAGAAGAGTAATCTTCCAATCAATTTGTACGATAGATATTGTTCGACTGATAAACACTTTCAACTTTAGAATGTGCACTTTGATCGCTTCCCTTTCCTTCGGTAGAAATTGTATTACTTTAACATTGTTATATTTGAAGAATGGATAATAATATTCGAAATCATTTCGTAGAGCTTAGTCCAAATGAGGTCGTCAGTTTCCTTAAGACTTCCTGTTTCAATGGAAATCAGCTTAAGGAGGAGCTTCGAGGGGGACGATAGGGAAATTTAAAGGCTCGCTTACCACGACGGCAGTTTTCGTGATTCACCTTGCATGATAACGAATGCGCTAACGAGCACCATTCGTTTTAAAGTCGGCCATACGTATTTCTACAAAGAGCGACACGTGTAATCGCGTTTTCGTCCTGGAACGGGCGTTGTATTTGTACTCCTTAATAAAAACGCCGTTCAAAATCGCGGAATGTGGGAAATCAACGCAATATTTTTCATCGAAACGTAATATAAGCACGCACAATACGAGTTAGTAAAAAACTGAACTCTGTAGCAATTGAAATATGTTCAGCTGGTTTAATTACGTTACAAATAGAGTACATATAATTTGAGTTCAAAGGGAGAAAATCTTCGAAGGATAACCCATCCGAAAATTAGCAGTACTCTACAAAATTAGGAAATAACATTCTCTTATAGATACAAATTCTCTTTATTTATAAATGATTTGATTCCCCGATAAATTGCTCTAAAAATATTTTAAATGCAAATTCAATAATATTCGTTAACTGATTATAAAAATTTATTTAAAGAATAAAATTCAGTTTTCTTTTCTTATTACAAAGCCCCTTCTTTGGGGGGTACCAGGACCCCTTGCCCCTCCTCCCTGAGTGCACCACTGCTTTGCTTGAATATACATAAAATATGAACACATTCTCCTAAAAGTATTTCCACATGAAAAGTTTCGTCTTTCTTCTCCCTCATATTGCAAATTTCACGCATAATTCGCCATCAGAGTGAGTCATACTTCGCATTGCAAATTTCCATGAGATTGTTCTAATTAATGTCCCCTGGAGGATTAATTCATCGAATCTGGGTGGAGTGATTTTGCCGTGTGTAAAGCTGGCATAAAAAACTGGTCGATTAGAGGGAAATCAAGATAGAGAAAACTGTTTCATGATAGAAAAACACGTTGGTGAATTTGCATCAAGGATTTTTATTGCTCGCGGAACTTCGAGCTTTATACAGCTACTACGTTGAAGCCCAGCTAGGTGGCCTGACTCCAGTGGCCATTACTCTGCTTGTCATAGCGTAACTGAGGAACAAGCTGAAATACCCAGTCGGCCACCTATATCGCTGTTTTCTACGACACAACCTACGGGGTGGATAGAATCACCTCTAACAGGCCAATTTGTTGTCACCGTCTTCTCATTGTCCAGAGACGTGATCAACGACAATGCGTCGTCATCGCCGAGGAAGTCCAGCATCGTTAAATCAGAAGTTATTCGCGTCGAGAAAGCGTTTCAAGTAAACATCGTTAGCTGCTGGATATATGTTTCGTATTTCTTTTTTGTTTCCCTAGTTGGCAAATCAAATGACAACGTGTACTGTCACCTGCCATGTTTGTAAGGTTTTAGATGTATTGGGACGCATATACCTATTTGTTCTTTGGTGTTTATCTACTTGGGGGATGGGAAAATTCTTTCCTCCTACTACAAAGCAGGTTGAAATAACGCGTTTTTTGTTCTTCCCGATCTTTAAACGTCTCGACATCGCTTCATCTTCGATGCGAGGGTTTTTCGCTGAACACACTTTTTTTCTAACACTGATAGAACCAAAGTGGAGAGACATTTTAAAAGACTAGAAGGATTCCGTAGACCTGTCCACGGAGGTGGACAAAATGCTCCAAAGATGCAGGCGGCAGTGGTGTGAAAAATTAGGGCAGACACGTAAGCTAGAGCTTTGCTCTAGACCTTGATGTATGCAGGCCATTAGAGGGCACTGCTGTATACGCCATCGATGGTGCTGAAAGAGAAAAAGTGCTTCCCACCGTCTAACGCCCTGCAACCGAACTGCGCTTCCTTCACGAAGAAATATTTTTCGGTTGAACAGGAGTCGTTAGAGGCGACGATCAAAGATGTATAACTCAATTAGTATGGAAAATTCGGAATAATCATTTACTAGTGCTGGTGGATAGATTCTGAATCGTTTGAAAGTATTCATTTGTTTTCTCCCATATAAGTAACATTCAGCTAAATGAGCTGACATGGCATTTGTTTGTAAACTGTTAAACTTCAGCACTTAATTCTGGCTTCTTTCTATGATTCTACAAAGAACTCTGAACACAGCTCGATAGAAGTCTTAAAAATTCATCGAGGCGAAGGATTTTCCAACGTTTTCGACCGGCAAACACAAGACAGCACAACAGGGCGGTGCAGAAAATTTCGTTCTCCGCGATCCATCCGAAGATGCGACCGAGCAGAATCGCAGGTTTCGGTGGCGTTCGGCTGACGGATGCCTTATGCAAATCTGTATGCATCTGCAGTCGGTTGATAGCCAGTTCAGCGTTGCATCAGCAGGACGACGAGGACCGTTGGAAAGGCATCTCGTCGAACGAGAATGCTTTCAGCCCGATTGGACGAACGTTTCCTGATGCAGATTCAGACGTTCGACCCCATCGAGGCCTGATTAATATTGCGCTACGCCGACCACCGTGCTAGAGACGCTGAAACAGAGATCAGGGAAGAAGAGCCGCGGACCGTTTGAAAGAAAACAGAATTGTACACGTAAGCAACGTGCTTTCAGTCGCCAGGACTGTCTCCCTCTTCTTTCCCCTGCCCCTGTCTCAACTACCGTCCTCTTTCGTGCATGGCGGATCTTTAATGAGGCGCGCGGAATCACTGTAAGTAAACAGACTGAAATTAATTATCGAGCCGCTAATTCCTACCCCGCGCCACGAGATTTATGAATATATTAATTGCACTGCTAGTGGCGTGTGCGTTTGCTTCGTCGACGTTGATGAAGGGGGCCGATCTGCGCCTCTGAGATCTCTTTTCGTTTTTCCAATACACATGGGGGAGTTCCGAAGTTCCTTGGACTTTGGTGTTCGCAGTGAAAACGATGATTCGCGGTGGTCGATCTCCTTTGCATTGTGAGAAATAAAGTTACTTTGCATAATTGTATTATATATCGATGGCTTAGTGCACAAACATTATATATACACGTTTTGTCGAATTTGAGTTTTTATACCCAACAAATAGTCATTGACTGATTCTTTATGCTGTATAAAAACCACATTTGTATGTACCTCATAAATTTGTCAAGAATAATATTTTTCTTCATTGTATGTCCCTGAATCTTATGTACCTTTGCTTGTTTAAACCTGCTTTTCTCGAAAAAGCTAAAAGTGGACATAGAATATTTGTCCATTAAGCCATTGATATGAGCAGTTGTTGAGAAATTTTGTACCCCTTAAAGTATTTTCTGTTTTCTGCTATGTTCAGGAAAGGTATAGTCTTCTTCTAGGTAAAGAGATTTGATTTCGTCGGAAACATAGAGAATATCATATTTATGCCAGTATTTACGTAGCTGCTGCATCAGAGATGACGGTCAATGTTTCATTTAGCTGAGCATAAATTCGCCGTTGTTTTCATGGTCTCTGCGCGCACTTCGCCCTTATGAGACATGATATTTTTTCTATCCCTTCTGGGGTGTTTGCATATTTTACTAGCCCTTGCTCTTCCGCGACAACATACGTAACAACTTTAAAGAGCTCGTTGTTTCGTTTTCCGTGAATCGCAAATGAATAGAAAATTAAAAGCGATATTATGGTGGTCAGCAATGGTTGGACTTGAATATGTATGAAGCAATATTTTCATTGAACCTGCGGAGCTAATGAAAACTCGAATCATTTATCAATTTGATCGACGACTTATATTGTAGAGAATGTTGATAGTATTCATTTTTGGAAGCGAAAAAGCGAAAGTATAGGAAGAACATAAAACAATTGAAATACTCACACTGGATCTTATCGAGTTTGAGTTGCAAACATTTAGATCGTGGACAACGCTTTCGAACAGCTTTGGTAGATTTGTTACGCTCTTTCCAAGCTGTCTTTGTTTCATTAATAAAATTCGCTATAAAGTTCGCAAAGATGTTTAAATTGTTCAATCTTTGGTTTCCAATGATTTCAGCCTAGTTATACAGAAAGTTACTAACCCTCAAAATGACAAAAAATTAGTTAACCCTCGGTTGTCACACCTACTTTTTCGAACGTCGTTGTCACACTGGGTCAATTTGACCCTGTCAATTTTCCATCAGTTGTTATTTAAAAACTATTTGTTAAATTAAGTCTAAAAAATTCTGAGATAATGTTTGAACATAGTAGAATATATACCCATCGTTGAAAGTTGACAATTAAAGTGTCATCATGCATAAAAAAAAATTTGAAGTAATAAGAGTTTCGACAAAAAGGTTTTTTGCTTAAGAAAACGCAGGGTCAATTTGACCCAGTGTGACAACCGAGGGTTAAACAGAGAATGGATTCCATATTTTGCGATCACTATTTTGCAAAAAATTACCAACCCATGGAACAACTCTTACATCACACAATTATTAAAACTATCAAACAATAGTTCCAGAAAATACAACAGAAAATTTAAAATAATATTAATATACTACTCACTATTAAATAACCCATTAATAAATAAAAAACGTTTAAAAACAACAACAAGAAATAAAATATACCCAATAGAAATAAAGCTACTTTTTCATAATTATTAAAATCTACCAACTAAATTTACTCAGTTTCAGATCATTGAAGATTGGTAGCTTTCTGCATAACTAGGCCCGTTTGACGTTTGATTTCGTAATATTTCAGAATTCTCAAGTTTAATAGCATAATGCCCATATTCCCTCTGCCCCTTCTTTCCATTGCCTTTGCTATTACATACTTATATTCGTTCCACATATCTCCCAAAAATCCTCCTGGACATATTGGACATATCTCGAGAACGCGCACTGTGCCCGGGTAAAAAATTGATTTTTAGATACATCTGTGCTCTTATACTTCGTTCCATCTGCAAGTACAAATAGGCCGGTGCATCTGGTTGTTCAGGATTCGCATAGGATTCGAATGGGATTTTCTTCCGTCAGTCGACTGATACCGGTTGACGTATTCGCGTTTACCCTTCGAGTTTGTATTCCTTACGTTGCCGCCCTTCTCTTTGCACTTGTCTTTACTGAATAATTTTGCAGGATTTTATCTGTATATTTGGCGTCTACGCGGGCAGACGTGTTCCCTCGTGTTCAGCTGCTCCATATTCAACGATATTTGCATTCCTGTTTATATTCGTGCATCGATTTCTTTCGACGACTGTCCCGACACTTCATTTATCGTCTTTATGCCTGTTTCCACGGCTCTACGTGTACGCGTGCAATCAGTCATCGAGGTGTGTGCTGGGTAAAATTTTACACAGAACAGTGCCATTGCTTATGTTTCATTCGTTCGGCGAGCAGGTAAAGCAAGTCACGAGTCATGAATCAGTCGATCAGTTTCAACCGCCTTTGATAAAAGTGTCCATGTAGTTTTATGAACAATCAATGTGTTTTCATTAAAGATTTTGCTCGTATTCATTGGAACAATGAAACGAATAAGCCCTTGATAGTTTGTATTAGTAATTTGATATTTAAAAATATAGTTTTCAATATGTACGATTATATCTACGTATACGTGCGGTATCGTCCCTATTCTTACAAACGTAATCTGAACTACATTCTTATTTTTATATTTAATAAGACACGATATGGAACAAGTAATTGTTTAAAGAGTAATACGTCGACTGTCAACTGTCGTGTCCCTCTGAACTTATCAGTTATGAACTTATAAGTTTTTATGTTTTGTTGTTACTTGCGTCACACTTGAAAAATGCGCACCAATTTGAGCACTCGCGGTAGATTGCAGAAATTGAACAGTCGCGTCGCCAGCGAGCGAGGCGCAAGACCGTATCGACGCGTGATTAATTAGTGAATAATACCTTTAAAAATATCTTTATTTCAGTAAAGCATTTGTGTTTAAATTATGTACAACGTGTCTGTGTTATACAACAGCGTTGCACAATTCTACTAACGCAGCGAGTAAAGTATATATTTTCAAATACAATATTAAGGGTATTCTCGTCGATCTTTCATGGTAAACGTGTTTAATAGTGTTTGTGTGCGTAATGGTTTTAATGATATTTTCTTTATATAAATGTATAAATGAAAGAAAACATAAATAACAGAAATGAAAATAACACTGAAAACTATTCAATATACTCAGGCGTAGAGAGTGATTCATTGCATGATAAGAAGATATTCATTGCGCGTGAGATTCCGTTTGCTATAGTGGGGATGCATGATGGCTGCTCGCCAGTGCTCGGAGTTCGCCTTCAGGTAGAGAACAGGATATCTAACATACGACGTATTCCACAACAGTCTGGAACGCAGGAGTGTGAGTAATGAAAATGCTGGTTAGTTTTTCGATCAATTTCCCAGTTTATTATGTCGTAAGGTTTTCTATAAACCCTAATTAAATATTTTTAGAGTGAATTGAAGATTTCATAGAGTAGTACATAAACAATAAGTACTTTGTCTTGCTGATATTTACCAGCTCCTTTCAACACAGTTTTTTTTACAATAAACATAAATTGAGTACATAGAATTGCGTATCAGTGCAAGAATAGTGGATACTACTCGCAGCTTGAGTATCTACATAATATTCATTTTATGAGACCTACTATACAAGATAATAGATAGAGCATTAGGCGTACGGGCTTACTTATTAAAAGTGAGTTACGATAGTTGGAGGAGATACAACGATTCACAAACGATTCTGTATTTGAGAATACGTTTCAAATTTTAGAACATAGCCTCACAATTGCAAGCACTAGGTAACCAAACTGCTAGGAATATAACTTGAATACACGTTTAAAGTCGAGACAGTTACAGTAACTACTACTAAAGTTTCAACAAAAAGAGATTAATATCGTCCTAAATACAAACATGGAAAAAGAAAAAGAAAGAGGAATAAACGCGATTCATGGTAATATTTACCAGTTAAAGTTATTGATGCTATTTTTGTGGCGTGGAATCTCCCGGCAGTATTCTTTTCGTTTAGGAACAGAAATAAAGGAAGCAAATAAGTTCGATGATTTAGTCTTTGAATACATTGAAGGTGATAAAAAACTGTATCGTCTCTTGCAAGCTAAACACAGGTTAGATGAATCAAGGAAGATTACAGTACATAATTTATTAGAACAACCTAAGGGTGATTATAGTTTAATAAAGTACTTCCTTTCCTATCAAGATTCTAAGGAGCAAGAATTATTTAAGAATGGAACAATAAAAGATATTACTATCTGTACTAATATAGGGTTTAATGTTAAGGACTTGCAAAAGGCACAAATTGAGGTAGAGGAAATAGTAGATAAAGATGATATTTTAGATATAAGGTGTGGTGAAAAACAGCCTGTACGTTATAGATTCAAATTCAATGAGGCCATTGATAAAATATTAAACAAAAAAATCACATGTTCTGATAATGACTTAAAAGACTATTTAAATCATCTTGTGTTTGCAATAAATCAGCCCAATGAAGAAGAGTTAGGTCAGATTATTAAAGAAGAAATACGTAAAGAATTTGATATTATTACAACCGAAAATGCATATAATAAGTTGTTTCAGATAATGTTGACATGGTTGCAAGGTAAAAATAGTAGTCGATTCCTATCTCATGAAGAAGGGAGAGAGTTCTTTGATAAAATGAAAATAGGCCTTCGTATTTGGTTTAACATGAAAGATCCCGTAAAGTCGTTTAGTGGTAGAACTCGGGAACTAGATGATTTGCACATACTATTACAAAGTCCAGATACAGCAGGAACTTCACCACTGGTTTCCATAACTGGTCTTGGAGGAGTAGGTAAAACTGAGTTAGCTAGAAAGTATATCAATCAATATGCTGCAGACTATGATAATAACGTAATATGGATGAATGCTGAAAGTTATGAAAACCTTGCAGAATCTTTTCGTAGATTAAGTTGTGATATATTGGGAATTAGTACGAAAAATGTGGACAATGCAGAGAAGGAAATGAGTTGCATAGTTCAAGATGTATACAAGTTCATTTCTCGTGGAAAGTGTCTTTTTGTTTTTGATAATGCTGAGACATACAGAAGTCGAAATGACTTTGATTGTGGTATAGATAAATTTTTACCAAGTTTATCACCCACTTATAATAGGCCTCACGTTTTAATAACTTCTCGTAATCAGAAATGGCCAAAAAAAATAAAAGTATTACGATTGGATGTATTTAGTGAGGAAGAGGCAATGGAGTTCATTAATATGTCTCTCGACCTAAAAAATAAAGCCCTGGAAGAAGATATTAAAGAGTTGGCAGGGCGGTTACATTTTCTTCCATTGGCGTTGCAACAAGCTGTTGCATATATAAGAGTTTTTGACAAAAAATTGAGATATGTAGGATCGAAGTTTGAAATTAGGAATTACCTAATGAAGTATAATGAAAAGGCCAACGACGTTCTTAATTTTGAGTTTCCAGAAGATAGTGATAATGATTATACCAGAACCGCATTTACAACTTGGAATATTACTTTAGATACGATAAAACATAAAGAAGGTGGTGATGATGCTTTAAGGATTTTATATATTATATCTTACTTAGCTCCTGAAGGTATACCTACAGATATGTTTTCCGATTTGATAAGTGACAATGAAAAATTAGCATCTGCTATTGAATTACTAGAGCAATATTCTATGGTTAATTCAGAGGACGCAATGCTTCGTGTACATAGGGTGGTACAGCAAGTAATAAGAATGTACTTGGAAAAGCAAAATCGGGAACAAGAGATTCTGAAAATAGCTCTACAGCTATTTGTTAGAGTTAAAATCAATTCAAGAATTATTAATCATGCCCTATCTGTTTGGAATTATTCAAATAAGTATATCAAACTAGTAGAAGAATTTTTGCGCTTTGCAATGTCCCTTAGCTTTGAACTTGTGAATAGCCTGAGATTCGAAGAGGCGTATTTATTTGGAAAAAATATATTACAGCTACTTCATACACTATCACCAGAGCATTTTGATCTAGAATGTTTTTGCGCAATAATTCTAAATATGGGGTTGGCACTTTGGAACCTGGGTAAACATGATATTGCCTTGAAAATTTTTCAAGATGCTTTGAATTTCGAAAACAATATTTTTGGGCCAAATAATAATTTATCGTTACAAACAAAATTGTTAATATCTATGGTGTTGGTTTCACAATCTAAATATAACGAAGCTTTAAAGTACTCCGAAGAAGTGCTGGACGTTTGGGAAAACACGGTAGGAAATGATCATCCCTACACCCTATCAGCCAAATCTCATTTAGCTGCAATACTGGGTTATAAAGGTGAAAACAACGAAGCTTTACGGATTCTTCAAGACATATATGATGTTCAAGCGGCTACGTTAGGTGCAAATGATTCAAAAACTTTACAAACGGAGAGTAGCGTTGCTGGTGTGTTTCTTAGGCAAGGCAGACACGACAAAAGTTTACAAATGTGGCAAAAAATATACAATGAATCTACTTTGGAAAAAAATCACCCTCATATTATAAATGTACTGAAGAGTATAGCTCGAATACTTTTATTACAAGGCAAATTCAGTGATGCTATGGGGATGTATCAAAATGCACTAAATGCTGAGAAAGGGGTTTTTGGAGAAGATCATCCTAACGTTTTATCTACTCGTTGTCATATGGCTGACGTATTGCAAGAACTAGGAGAATATGACACAGCGCTAGAAGAATGTCAGGATATTTTAAAAAAACAGATAAATATTTTGGCGCCCGATAACCTTGATATCACATGTACACAAAACATTATAGCAGGTATTCTTATGAAGCAAATGAAGTATAGTGATGCTTTAACAATTTATCAGGATATATTGAAACGAATGAAAGTTATTTTGGGAGATGACCATCATGATACTCTTCTCACAAGACATTCTATTGCTGTAATATATACACAACAAAGAAAATTCGATGCGGCATTTCAACAGTATGAAGAGATACTTAGCATTCAAAAACATGTCTTAGGAGAAAATCATTTAGACACCTTAAATACAAAAAATAATATGGGCTACATTTTGTTTGAAAGAAATGAGGGCGGGAAAGCTTTGCAAATCCATCAAGAGGTTCTTGAAGTGTTGAAAAGACGGTTTCCTAATTATCCTGAAACGTACATGACAAAAAGGAATATAGCATTGATATTAGACGGTCAGGGGAAGCATGATGAAGCTTTGAGAATTCTTAGAGAGGTAGCTGATTATCAAGAAATTAATTTTGGAAAAGAGTATCCTGAACTTGCAAATATAACAAATATCATAGGATCGATACTTTTGAAGCAGGGAAAATATAACGAAGCCTTAGAAGTTTTTCAAGAAGTCCTTTCGAAGCGTAACAAATTGTACGGGCCTGAACATCTGGAGACTATAAGAGTTCGTGATCTTGTGGGACAATTGTCAAAGATAGTTAATTATCGATTAACTAATGCAGACGATTCTAACATAAATATCGCAACGAATTTGATAGATTTAGGGAGAAATGTTAATACTAGAGATAATCATGGTAGAACAAAACTACATTACGCTGTTGATAGTGACAATATAAATACTGTAAAAACCTTATTAGAAAACGGAGGTGATGTTACTCAGGCTAGTAATAAGGGCAACACGCCGCTACACATAGCTGTTTCCAAGGGTAACAAAGAAATGATGGAAGTTTTGTTACAGCATGTCTGTCCTGAAAAATTGATCGCTTTTATTAATACTAAAACCACTACTAGCGGTAGTACGTCTCTCCACGTAGCAGCTAAGAATGGTTCTTCAGAGATAGTCAACTCTTTACTGAGACATGGTGCAACTTGGAACATTAAAAACAAAAAAAAATGAAACACCCGTTAACTTTACTAGCGACCAAAATGTTACTAACTTACTGAAATTAATTGAAAGACTGTTTGCATATGCAGAAAGTGGTAATGTTGCAATTATCAGTAGCCTAAGAGAAATAAATCCTGATGAGTTTCTAGCTGCAACGAGAGCTCGTAATGATCAGGGAAATACGTTATTGCAAGTTGCTGAAACAAATAAACACAAGAACGTCGCGAGGAAATTGGCAGAAATGTTAAAAGAGTGAGAGAAAAGTTTATGGTACATCAGTATAGAAATAGTGTGCCTATACGAATTTAATCCTTGCAATGATAATGCTAAAATTTTACTACAGTACTTAATTGAATATTATATTTTGCTGTGTAGAAGTAAGTTAGTATTCTAAGGATTATAATTTTTATTTGTACTACTTTGAAATGAAGGTATTGCTTTACACTGAAATTTTCTTAGTTTTCTAGTTTCTTAAATCCATGTCTTTTTATGAGTGTAACGAGCGTGATCACCTGTAATGAACACGTGGGATTTTCGTTCGTGTTATCTGACACATTTATCGTGCAATAAAATGATTTCAATTGTGATACATCAGAGATGGGTACAGTTCTGTCAGCCACTTAACATCGAAAATGTTTGAATACCACGGGATTCGCGTGTTCTATTTCAGCAACATGATCATGTTAAGTCACCTCGAAATCAGTTAAATTTTGAATAATCGAGATGTTAGATCGTATTTCTACGATTGTAACGACTAAGTAAGTAGATGCGTGTATAACTTGAAGGCAAGTACAGATACAACCAAATCCTTCAATTACTAATTGAGGGGCCCAGGAGAAAACAGGCACGTGCCACCGTTGTATGCTTTTTTCTTACACTACATTGTACGAACGAATTAATGGTACAACGAAACAAAAAATTGATGCATTTGTGGCACGTGCCCGTTTTCCGCTGGGCCTCTCAATTCTATGTATAATATAATTGTAAGTATAAAATTATAAGTCGTTCAAACAAAAATAGATCGCTGCACGCGTTAAGTTTGTCTTAATTCTAAGGTCTTCGTGTGCATGAGTAATTATAAATACAATGAATTCACGGATGTTTACTCGAAACAGTCAGGCAATGTTGGCATCAGATAAAAATAAACGAATCAATTTAACAGCGTACAGCTTGCACATATACTCACTGTCAAATTAAGAAAAACCGTAAGAAAAAGAAAAAGATTAATTACTTCTATGTATATGCTACTCAACATTCTAAATTATACTTTTATTCTATTAATGCATCTATCGTTATCATAAAGTTCCGCATAATACAAAGCATGAGTGAAAATATTATTTGCGAATATGTACAAGTTTCCAAGTGTGATTGATGCGACAGATCAGTTCATTATCTTTAATTGGAAACGTTTCTGCGATTTAAGAACTTGTTCATGATACACATTAATTATAGTACTCATAACTGTCATTGTAATTCATTGATGTATAACAAGTTCGCAGGAATTTAGCCAATTAGCGTGTCAGCAATCAAAGCAACTGTTGGATCAAAGGAAATATTCGTTTGATTCGATCACATTTGTATCAGCATAGGACATAATTTTTGTACAAATTTAGCGTTTTTATACAACACAAAACTGCGAGAGGGCGGTTCTCTTGATCTCAAGAGTTCTCAACGAGAGTAGTACAGCCACGTTAGAGCACGAAGACATCTCATCTGGAAAGAAAGCAACCACGGTGTATGTATTATAGCTAGAGCTTTAGAAAGCGGAATAACCATGAGAAATTATGAAGAATAATAATATTTTCTAGCCTTGCAAACTAACGACTATCCCACATAAACGAGCACCTCCCTGGTAGCTGGACTGGTGAATTATTTTAACGAGCTTCCGCTTCGTTGAAGAAATCGCGATGCAAATCCCTTAGATGAGTGTGTTAAGGAAAATGGTGTAGAATGGTTTCGTTTGGAACCTGAATGTACATGGGAATGTTGTTCACTGAATCCTTCGAGTTACGTTTCATCATCAGCCCAGCAAAGGAATGAGACGAAACTTTGAAGTCTTTACCGATTACCATCATCAAATGGTACTCCTAGCTTGTTGAGTACTCATCGCAGAAGACAAATTGGTAGACATCATAGCCTATATAAATATGCCATCATTTTGAGGGACCTACGCATGCTGATGCATTCAGTTGGAAAGGGAGCATACAAGGTGCGTCAGCAAAGTAATGAGATTGTGTTTTTTTCTTGAAAATTTGGGCCACTGCAAAAAAAAAGTGCACCGAGTCAGTAACTGCATACCCACTCTACCTACAGAACAAGTTTCAACTTAATAGCTTGAACTGAAAGAAACTTATTGAACTGAAAAAGAATTCCACCAAATCCTACGAAAAAGCTAAAAATGCGTTTTTATGATGATTGTTTATCTCGTGCCCAAGTCTTTCGTTGCCATGAGGCATTTTGGAAAGTACGAGGAACGGTAGAAGATGAGCCTCGACCTGAGCGGCCAGTCTCCACAGGGAATTTGTGATCCCGGGTATAGCGGTGAATCAGAAATTTTATCTTGAAGTTCTGACACGTTTGAGGAGAGCAATTCCAGTTTGCCGGAAATTTTAGGCAATTGGATCCTGCACCACGACAATGCACCGACACATTTGGCGTTATTTCGTGATTTTGTCCTGAAAAAGTTCATTCCTTTGCTACTGCAGCTTCCTTATTCACCTGATCTCTCACTCTGTGAGTTTTTCCTGTTCCTGAAACTGAATGCCTAAGGCAATCATTATCATATTGAAGGCAGCAACCAAAAGGCTGTGATCGACTTTATGAAGAACCTCCGTAAAGATCACTTCTGATCCTGCTACGAAGAGTGGAAAACTCACTGGCGCAAATGTATTATGTCCGAGGGATATTACTTTGAAGGGGACTGCATTGTTTCTGGCAATTGGATACGAAATGTTTCAGAGGTGTAGTCATTACTTTTCTGATGCATACTTCATGAGATTAAGGGAGAAGTTACAGCAAGTTTATGGAGATACTGGACCAACCAACTCGCATCGGTACTAAGTCTTTGTTCAGAAATATTTAGACTTTACTCCTCATGGAAGTATCAATGTATGTGCTTCCAACTCCAGCTTAAGATACACATGTGGTTGAAGTGTCTACCAGTGAGAGAAATGATTCGGCAAAAGTGATTCGCGACTTTAAAAATGAACCGTAAGGAGCTTAGAGGACGAATGATGTAAGGAGTCGTAAAAATGCAGGCAGAAAAGTTGTCAAACGGAAGAAGACGTCCAACGAAGATACGACAGTGGTCATCCGAACGAGGCATGTACAGCCCGAAGCAACGATCGCGTTTCATTTCTTCGTCCTGTATCAGAGGAACCTCGCGAAATAACCCCTGCAAGATGGATGAATTACAGGTTAAAGTAACAATGCTTACTGATGCTTTAAAATTATGTAAAGACCAACAGAGTGGGAGAGTGTATGTGCGTGTGTGCAAGCGTATAAATATATGTTGTCAGAGCGTGTTCCAGATAGCCATGTTGAATGAAACGCATAAAGTAAAGTCATGTATCGAAGAACTCGTAAAATGAATATCTTAGTTACAGTAGAGTCGCAAGATTTTAGACAAGCAAAATTAGTAAGCGACCGCTCCATAGCAATATCCGATTTCTTCGCCACTCTGTTGCTTATCTCCCGGCTGCTAGGAAGGAGCAAACGATAAAAATGATAGGGAAGGAACAGGAGATCGCATCACGATGCAGATACTCGTACCAGTGTAAATATGCCAATATGCTGAGTCACATATCTTTGTCGTGCATATGATAAGAATCAAAGCGAGGTGAAAGGAAAAATTGGAGAAGTAGTCGTGAGCAGCTGAAACCTTTCGACTCTACTACAGTAACAATTAAACTGGGAACATAGGCAATTGAATGAGTGAATAACATATTTACATTAGCGTTGAGCAATTTTTACGAGTGTACAACAATTTGTAAACACGGAATGTAAAACCCGTTTATTTTTGTGAATAAACATTCAGTCGACGTGGAGATTCAGTTGCCACGTGTATTTTCCGCGTTGCCTGTAACGATATTTTTCGCATGCCCTTTTCTCCGTGGAATATCGAAACTTCTCACGATCCTCCGTATGTATTTCAATTAACACGATCTTGACTTTAGTATCTCTGTCGGCACTCGGAATATTTTTGCGTGAGATATCGCTTTCAGGGTGCATTCCCCCTTGAGCAACGTTTCACGTTATCTTTCGCTGGTGCACATTCATGAGCTCTTCGTTTTAACACGAGCTGAACTCGAACTCCCGTGTTTACTTATCTTCACATCCTTTCCCATTTACGTTCCACATCCAGTTTGAATTTTAAATCGGGGTTCATCTTCACCGTGTGGCTACTTGCACGTATTACCGTGGTTTTACATAGCCCTTTGTGGCTCTTCACGCTCCGGAAACAGGAATACGACCCATCCTTGCGTTGACGTACATATCTTTACGCTTCCACCGTGTTTACGTGACGTATTTACCCGCGCCTTGAAATCTACACGATGCCGCACCTTAATAGTCTGACCCAATCTATACTTAGATTTCTATTACATACATTTGAAGTTGCATACTTTGAAATGCGTTTTCTCAATGAATATTAACTGTACGTCACTTTGTTCGTCTTGGCACGGCGAAGGTTCTAACGTTTTTATTTTTTTTTAAATAATCTATCTATATATATAAAAATCAAATACCACTGATTCACTGATTGAGTCACTCACTGACTCATCACGATTTCTCGGGAACCACTGATTCTATTACCATGAAAGATAGGTAGATACCTCTTCGCCCCTAAGTGCTCGCTAAGAAATCTTTTTAAAAACTCCCTTCCTTTCACCGAAAAGAGATATATCCCTCATTCGTTTCAACAACGACATAACTCAAAATTCACGATTTTTAGGGAAACAGGTTCAAAAGTTTCGTTAGACACCAACCGCTTTGTAAATACTAATCACTAAAAGACTGCACATTTTGAGTTGTGTCGTTGTTGCAGCAAATGAGCGATATATTTAATTCAGGTAACGCCGGGAACTTTAATACTTTAACGCCCAGACCCTTGAACCATTATTTCAAAATTGTGAGATGGATATATGTGTTGTATCTTGTTATTTTGAAATGGAAAATATCGATTTCTTTTTATTTTTTTTTATAATAATCCACAATAAATTTTTGATGAGAATGTTTAATTATCTAAACCGAAGACATTGAAATCTACTTTGCCATCATTAAAACTACGGATAATTGCTAACAAAAGTTAAATATAAACAGGCGATAGAATTTTACGCACTTTTAAAATGAATGCTGAATCTCAAATATTCGGAAGTAATTTTAAAAGATTATATCCAGTTATACTTAATACCTGATTTGGACTCGTAGCAAGTCGATTATTGCTAAACACGCTTTGAAGTGTTTAAAAGAAATGGAGAGCAACGCCTCGTCTTTGAACAATCAGAAATTACAAATGTCTAAACCTGGTAAATGCTTTTATTGTGATCCAAAATCTTAATAACTTTTATCCACGCCCGTGGCGGCAACGGGAACGTCATCGTGCCATAAGGGTTCCTCCGGTGACTCAAACGATTTCCCTGTATCCCCTTCGATCTGACGTCCTCATTCTCGCCTTCGTAACCACCTGCTACCACACGTTCGACGATTTACGTGCTGCTCAGAGGTGCAGCCTCTCTTCCCGCCGTGCATCCATAAGCATTCGAAGTTAGAGCCACTTCACGTTAACTAGCCCATTCCTCACGGAAGGGTCTCATAAATGAGACCCAAGGGTGACTGTCGCGGGAGAAGTTTACGCGGTCACGTTGACGTATCACGCTGCTAGCTCGTGGAAACGAGACCCCTCGCCTTCAGACAAGCTCGTCTGTTGAACTCGATCGAACTGCATAATCTTATTTGACGCCTCTTGCAAGTATCTCTTTCCACTTTCGAACGATGAGTCCTTTTTACAGCAGCAAAGTGAATCTCTCTTCGGAGGGAATAGCGTCAGCCAAGCTTGGATCGCTTTATGGAAGACGTAGAGCGAGGATGTCACTACTGCTTCTAGTCTATTTTGAGTCTAGAATATTCCGATTGCTTCGTTCCATTGGTAAATGATTCAGTTGAAACGTAAAATTTAAATGGATCTTTATTTTCGTGACTTCTCCCGCGGGACGTTAGTATCTACCTACTAACAATAAGATTTGCAAAGTAGTGCCAGACCCCTGCACAATGTTGGCTTAAATCGTTCACGAAAATATGCCAGTTTATCGGAAAGGAAATTTCTCGGTGCATTATTCTCGTGAAAGGCATGAAAAGTTATTAAAGTAATGGCTCCTTCGTTTGCGACGACTAGGAGAGGAGCAAGGACTGTTGAATAAATTTACAATTCATAGGGACCTGAACGACACCAGGACTCCCATTCTACGACTCATTGGAATTTGTTACGAATACATGCAGCACGAGCCATTCTCTTTCTGTAATGGGGACGCGGTGAATTCAAGGAATGATACAAATTCGAGCGTTAAAAGCCACAGTGCTCGAGCTTGGAACACATAGTTCCCAACAGTTACTGTGTACTGCGACGGAATGGAGTAAATTTGAAACAAATAATTGTCCTACAAATATCGTCAATCATCGCACGGTTATATATGAGTAACTGTGAACTCTTGTCTAAATTCGAATGGTACGTGCATTTACGGTCTGTGAAGAGAAAAAAGGCGATGAGAGGAGAATCAGGAATCCTTACTTCCCTATTCCCTAATCCTTGATAATATATAAAATTGAAATCTGTTTGTTTGTCCATGTTTCACGCCTAAACGACTCAACGGATTTCAATGAAATTTTGAATATACATTAATTACATCCTAGATTAGATTATAGATTATTTATTTTATTTTTAGGCTTTTTTAGTTTGAAAACATCATAATTAATTCCCGGGTAACGGGTCAGCTAGTTATTAATAAAATTAAACCGTTACAAGAATCACGAAACACAATTCCCTCTCACCTTCTTCATTCTTCGTGGCAAAATCCTTATTGAACTATCAAGCAACAGCTTCAAGAACCTCGAGCAGATTTCTCGTTATTTTCTCATGCCTATATCATTTCTGAGTAGCTACGTAATTTCGAATCACTAACCGCCGCCTGTAACAGACCATGCTTCCATCCCCATTCCCAGAAAATTCAGATCCTACGAAAGTCAAACAACTAATTAACGAAAAGGGTCCCGTCAGCCTTTGCGTCGACGTTAAAGACGCATTGTCGCTGAAAAATAGGATTCGTGGCTGGCTTTTGGACAAAACGTTCGCAGAACATAAGTTCACTGGAGCGAGAAATATCCGTTGTTTCGATAGGAGTACATCGATTACCTCACCTGGCCCCTGTTTCCCTTGTCCCACGCCGTCGTGACTTTCAAGTAACGAGGAAGAGCGGGTAACGCAGAAGAACGATGCATTCCTCGAGGCGAGAACGTGGTGGAACGCGGCGCGGGCAAATGAAAGCCAAGTCAAGCTTTATTTCGCTCACAAAGGGCTTCTGCTAAGGTAGTAACGAAGGCAGCGACGAAGTCTCATTACCGGTACCGACGACAGCGCGGGAAAGCGATCGAGGACTTTTCCCCTATTCGAGAAGCAGCGTAAGGGGTAGCTGCGTTAAACGGAACTCGAATTAAGCCACAAAGAGGACCGACATTGCAGCTTTTTTAGACGTTCGGGGACCGACCTCGGTACTGTGTTGGCTTTAAGATTTCTGATACAGCGCATCGGAACCTGAACGAACTTGTATTCGAAGTTGAAGGGTGTTCTTGTAGGAAATTAATATTCTACTGGGTATTGGTAAGTAGTCAGTCTTCTTAAGGGGTTATACCTAGTCAGGAGGCCGAAAAGAGGCGAATGTTTGTGATTTTTCTTTTAAATGTTTTTTACAGAACCTTTTGCACTTGAAAGAACAACTTTTAAATAACTTTTGATAATTTTTCTAAAAAAAGTACGATGTTTTGTAAAAAAATTATCAAATGGTCTTTAAATGTTGCTCTTTTAAGTGCAAAAAGTTCTGTAAAAATATATGCTTCCGCTTTGTTTAAAAAAATTCACAAACATTCGTCTCTTTTCGGCCTCCTGGCTAGGTACAACCCCTTAAAAGGTAACTGACTTCAATTCACCTCAGTAAGAATTAAAAGCTATCAAGTTTCAAGGTGCGCGACATCCGAATAATTAGGTTAATGCATATTAAAGTTCGATACACGCAGTTGTTTGCGCCAAGCATCCGTTGTCGTTATCTGCTATTCGTTATTCATTGTTCATTACTATTTTCGGTTATTGCTGTTTCGTGTGCGACATTTGCGACTTAATACGCGGGGACTGAGGAGTTACAGGCGTCGAGCAAAATGTTGTATCACATGCAGTTTTAATGTATCGCAAGTGACTCGTGTAACTTGTAGGAGACTAAACTCACAGAAACGTGTCTTCGAGGTGAAATCCTTCAGTGCGGGATGAAGATTTTGGGGAAAAAAAATTTGCTCGCGAAAAGAAGTAGGCTATCGAGTCGCCCGTGGCGAGGCTTTATAAATTCAGCGTCGACTAGGAAATGTCTTTCACGTCTATCCACACACGGTTAAGTACGAACACAGTTTGAAATAGAGACGCGCCTGTTCCTCTCGCACGTAGCTTCCCCCTCAGACACAGTTTCGAGAGACGGCCGAAGACGGTTGGAAAAGCGCGAGAAAAGCGAGGGAGACGCGTGGAAAACCTAGCAGGGAACGGTTGAGTGTCTGAAAATGCTGACGACTGGCTCTCTTACCCTTTCAAGGAGTATCTTTCCTGGGTAACGAGGAGGGAGTCTTGAAAGGGGATCGAGGCGGAAGAGTCACGAAATGAAATCCTGCCTTGGAAATCTACGATAGAATCCTCCTCGACATATAGCTCTGGCCGTAATTGCGATCGCGTCTTGCGCCTTTCTTGCTTCCATAACGAATTTCGAGCGTGAAATTGTACGCGTTTATGGGGCGCGTGGGCCGCGCAAGTAGATCAGGCGCGTGCATAGCCAGACGTGGCGGGGAAAAACGCGATGCACATGGCTGCAATCAGTTGATACGTCTTTCTCTAGGTCGCATGGAAATGTGATACTGTTTTCACCTGATCAGTCGTTTTCTTACTCGCTTCAATAAAATCGTAAATTCGAAATGAAATCTAGCAAACAATTTTGTACGCTGAGTTGGGTACTTTTGTTTTCGAAACATTCTGGAGAATACCAACCCATTTCAATTGTGGATTTCGCAGGCCCTGCAACAAGTATCCAACTGAAATATGTTTCTGCTTACAATTGGCACGTAACAGAGTTATGAAATCTGAAATTACTGTTCGCACAGTAGGTTGTTTAATTGTTATTCAGGTGATTTTCAATTGACAGAACTACACTGCAGTTACAGTGAAGTGCTATGTAAGATTCTTTCTTAAATTAATTAGAGCTGTGAATTTAATGGAGAAGCAAACACACGATTTACTGCAAATCCGGTAAATATACTCGGCTGGTTCGAACGCAATTTCGGCGGTAAGATCGTTTACGTGTACACGTCGAGCAAGGGTATTCTAGTTCCGCTTTTGAGGCAGCACGAAATAATTCACGACGCTCGCGTATCACTGGAGCCGAATGTAAACTATCGCCTGCGTTGCTTACAGGCTTGTGTAATGGCATACGGAAATGTTCGAATAGTGTCTGGGACGAAATATTTCCTCTGATTCTCAAAGGTATCTAAATTTCATTAATATCTTGAAATTGTGTTACAAGAACCACCGGTTTGTTAAAAAATTCTTTAACAATCTATTAAGGAGAATAATCAGGCCTTGTTTTTCAAAACCAAAATGCAGTACATAAATTTAACAAAACCAAGAATCTGTTGGTCAAATTCTAATCGCTTTCGTTTAGAATTCCAAGATAAATTCCGAAGCCCATGAAATACTTGAACATATGTAAAAAGTCCTTGCACCAGAAATGGAATAAGAGAAAATGGAATAAGAGAAATCGAACAAGCGTATGCTTCGGGGGACCATTTTTCCAAGGACCGTTCGATCGCCATCTTCCTAATCGAGTTAACTTCCGCCCCTCTTGCTGTTTCCTTTGCCCGACGTCGTCGAAATAAATCGCGCGAGCAATAACTCCAGCTATTTGTTTCGCCGAATACGCAAGCGAGAGTACCTATCTTACAAGTGTCGCAATAAAATTCATCTTCCTCCCTCACCTAGGTCGCTTCCTCTGTTCGCGCCCTGTGTTCTTCTTCGAGGCCCACCCTCTCTGCCACAGCTTCCTCTCTTCATCTCTCACTTGTTCCCTTTGCCACGAAAACTTTCTCCCCCGTGTACTTTTACCTGCACGCGTCTGCTTTCCTTCGCGCTCTCTACAGGCCGCTGGTAGATTGCCAATGGGAGAAAGAAAATTAATTGTTTTTCGTCGTGGTGCCGGTGCTAACTGCACGCTCCACCCTCTCCACGAGCCTCTGCATCCTGGTGGCTCTTCGACCCCTGAGGCAGAGTGTCTTCCTCCCCCTCCCTCGTTGTTTTGTCTCGTCTGGCTGAAATTAATCGCCGTTGGACGTGGAACTTATTTGTTTTGGGACAGTTCGATTCGTCGGTGACGAAAAAGCGACTTAACGAAAGCGCCGAGGGGGATGGTGAGTTCGAAGGGGTGAAATATTTGCAAGCAATTGGAGAAACGCAATCACTATGCTCTTGAACATGTTGAATCGCTCTTAATGTGAGTTAGACGATTTGTCTTCACGATCGCTTCAGAATTCGTAATTTCATCTACGTTGCGTAATATTAATTAATTATATCTAATTCTAAGATTTTATTTTCTAAGCTGGTCTACATGTTTCACCGATTTCCTGGCTTCTGTATCCATTCTCTGGTTCCAATACGTATTCTTGTGGTGTAGACTATTTACCAGGCAATCTAGCGTGGTAAAATACAATTCTTTCTGTTCAACATTCTTCTCTGAACAATAATTGAGATTCCTTGAACAAATTCTCACGTTCAGTCTCTTCCTCGTAGCAGTGAACCCCGATTGTTCTCTCAGCAGCGGTTACATGGGGATAAATTCGATTTGAGCCTCGATTGAAAGGAATTCTATCTGGGGCATGTATTTTTCATCAGCCGCTGTTAGTAATTCCCCGCACGAGCCACGATTTCATTTATTCAATCCTCGTATCCACCCCTCGAAATATCCCAAAATCTCGGAAGAAAAAGCCTTTCGATTTTGCCCCTGTATCCCATTTCGGCCCCCCTAACGAAAATCCAGTCACACGCAGGGAAATCCGTAATGCCTACGACGAATCACTGAATCGTAGGCGTCTTGCGTTCGGGATCTACAGCGACGACCCTATTATCCCGATAGGATAACTTTATCGTCCGCAAAACCAACGGTGGCTGTATTTTATTGTGCACTACGTGATCGGCATCGATTATTCGTCCTTTGCTCCCTATCCTCCACCTACATTTGCATTCCTCTTCCTTTATTAGTAACAAGCGAAGAACAAGAACTGTTCGACTTCGATTTTGACGTGCTTCTGCGGAATAGTAGCAAATAGATCCCTAATGATACGTGTAAAATAGCAGGTATAGATACTCAATAATTTTTAAGATATAAACAATTAAAGTTTCATACCTTCATAGTTTCATACTTTCATCGCGGGAAATATTCTGTAACGTAAATCAAGTTGCTTTCTCAGCTGAAATAAAAAGTAAAAAGTGCCAGTGTGAGAAACAATCATTTATTGTGTGCTCATGGTGTAGGAACTTTTTATGCTTCCAATGTAAACGGTTTATATTACAGTACATCTATCGAGGTATGAAACTTTATTTATTTATGTCTTAAAATTGATTGAACCTTTACACCTACTATTTTACACATCGTGTGCTTCGTGTCCTTCCCGTGTAAGTTCATAATAACTTTTTATTACCCCTTAGAGATTATAATTTTCTAATCTATCTACAGATGTATCTATGCATCCTCCATTTGTTAAACTGCTACTCTACTATTTGCTTGTTCAATTCTCACTTTAGATCTCTAGTATCTTAACCCTATTTTACTTGCTAACTTCTCCTCTACCTTCCTACCTACATACTTTCTTTCTTACTATTTTATCATTTTCTTTCCTCCCACTTTCATTCTGTGACATTTGCCTCCCCCGCTCCTCTATGCCACCTTTGTTCAGCGAAGAACCGTTCCTCTTCCTCCATCCCTATGGAAGTCCGAAGAGCGAGGTCCAATCGCAGCCAGGAAGTCGTGAGTCCCTGGCGATCCTTGACTCGAGCGGCGCACACGTCCGAAAGGATTTTTTGAACTCCATTGAGACTGAGTTACTCCAGTTATGGGAATAGATGTCGATGGTTATTGTGCCCGGGGCGGCTTGGTGCAGTAGGAAAGTAGAATTCAATGGCCGGGCGAGGACGGCGACAGTAGAACTCTAGTGAAACGGAATTGTTCCCTTCCACTTCATCTCAGTATCGGTTCGCTTCGATTGCAACCAATAAGACACCCTTTGTAGCAAGTATCGCTTAGTTCGAGAACAACGAACCCGTTATAAATTTCGTGACTTCTTCGCAGAGAGATGTGCCGTTTTGTGTCGCGCAACTGTTTAAAATTTCGATCTACGAGCAGCAGAACAGAGGCTCATAAAATGTTTCATAATCAGGCCGTTTTGCATCAATCTACGAAGAGTGGTGGTCGAATGAATTCGTCCAAATACCATCGATCCGCCCCGCAGTTTCTATTTCATGAACGCCAGCTCGCAAGCCCTGGTCGCGCGGGGTAAAATTTATTTCCGGATTGTCAGTCCTGTCTCGTGCTCCTCCCTTTACGACGAAACTGCTGTATTATCTTACGGGCCACTTATCGAACACGAGAGAGACTGCCTCGCCTGAATCTGGATTCCCGACACAGAGGATCCCTGGGTCACGAACTCAATTTACTCATGAGATGCGTTTCGTACCTATGGCAGCTGCACGGATGATAAACCTTTTTCCTTTCCCCCTTCCTCTCCGAGATCGTTTCAATTAATTCGCAGGCGGTCCACGTAGCTAGGTAGCCGAGCTCCCGGCCATTTGCAGGGAGTAATCTGCCCAGCTCGTTACCATATGCAGCCGAACGGATCTCCCCTTTTTCGCGAAAAACGGCGATTCTCTTGATCAGCTTCTCGACCTCCCTAATGCGAGGCAGGCTACGCCCCTCTCTCTCTCTCTCTCTCTCTCTCTCTCTCTCTCTCTCTTTCTCTCTCTCTCTCTCTCTCTCTCTCTCTCTCTGGATGCTGGGGAATAGGAGTGGAAGAATTAAGGAGGCTTAATGGGATAATCGCCACTATTCAGCGTGTACGATGCGTTCTCATAAGGTAAATCAGTGTTCAGAGGGAAATATTACAATGAAATGAAATCAGGGCCGAATCCGGACTGGGCTAAGTAGGCTGTAAATTTTGGACAGCGAATAATTGGTGGAGTGGAAAATTTTAGGAAACGACAAATTTTGGGGAGCGATAAATATTGGGGAGTAGCAAATTTTAGTGAGCATCAAATTTTGAAGAGCGATAAATATTGGGGAGTAACAAATTTTGGTGAGCATCAAATTGTGAGGAGCATCAAATTTTGAGGAGCAATCAATTTTAGGGAGTAGCAAATTTTGGGGAACGATAAATTTTGGGGACTGGAAAATTTAGGCGAACGACAAATTTTGGGCTCCGATAAATTTTTGAAAGCATCAAATTTTGGAGAGCAATACATTTTTGGGAGCATCAAATTTCGGGGAACGATAAATTTCGGGAAGCGGAAAATTTTTGGGAACGAGAAATTTTGGGGAGCGGAAAATTTTTGGGAGCTACAGATTTTAGGCAGCGATACATTATTGGGAGCAACAAATTTTGAGGTGCGAAAATTTTGGTAAGCAGCAAATTTTGGGAAGCAACAAATAATGGAGGGCGGCAAATTTTGAGCGAAAGAAATTGGGAAAAGTTTAAACACACAGGCTTGAGGCAACTTTAAAAACAATTCACTTTTTTTCATGTAGCAAATTAACATTAACTCGCATGTGAGTTGCCATATAAATTAATTTTGAAATTGTCTCGGTTCTTTTAAATTAAAATATTGGATGGTATTTCGCGAAAAGACCGGTAGACGCTTATTAAACTACGAGCGTCAAATCTTCAAATCCGCCCCTGGAATGAATGTTCAGGCAAGCATTCTTTCTTTTGACAAAGTTCCTTTTCATCTACTATTATAGGAGATGGTTCGTTTCTTAATGATTTAATTAAGAGCAAGTGATTCTTAACAAAAGAACGAGCCCAAAGTGTGGATTAACGTTTTCAGAAAGGGGTGATCGTTTGTCGTAAAGAGTGATAAACAACAGCAATAAATGACAGGAACTCAGAAATCATAGAAAAATTGAAGATTCATCTATCGATATTAAGGAAGTAGGCGATATGCAGGAAGTCCGACAATTTCTGTTAAGGATGGATGTACCGATGGATTCGCCCCCATTTTTACGCCAGACTGTACCACGCCGCGGAATTCGTTGCGGAAACCGTCCGATAAACTTACTTCCATCGCGATACCTAACTCCGTCGGACGTCTACGGAAATTTCGATTCGATTAGGAACGTCCCGGCCGTGGGTTAAGCCGAAAGTCGGTATTTAACGTGGAATCTAGTTACGGAGTTTTGTTTAATTCGCTTAGAGTTTTCAAGCAGACGCTCGCTACGCTTGTACTTCCGTGTGCACCACCGTGGATCGAGCGCACGCACAGGCAGAGATTGTTTCGCGTGTAAACAGGGCTACTGGTCAAATTTCTCTAAATTCCATCACGGCTGCTATCACACACCAATGCATAGCAGTAAATCTCTTTTACAGACTACCACCAGCACCACACTCAAGATTTAATCTTTAGAGGAGCCGAGATGAACGGATAAAAATATTTTTAATGCTAATTCAATAAAATCCATTAGGTTATTGTAAAAATTGATTTAAAGAATAAAATCCAATTTTCTTTTGTTTTCACAAACGTCCTTCTTTAGAGGTGCCAGAGCCCCTTGAGTCCTCTTCCACATCAATCAATAATTCTTTATTTCCCATTTCTTTCCATTTTTCCAAGTTCTATATTAAAGGTTTGATAGTGTTCGTAAAAGCAGATCGTCTCGTATAGTAATAATGATTTACGGGTGTAACAATGGACTTTGTTATTCGATGCGCCTCCAGAGACTCGTAGCTCCTCGGCGCCACTTTCCTTACGCGTAATGCTTTGGAGCGAAGCTGAGGATATCCGTGACGGGTCTATGCACGGTGGCACAATGTCCACCGAATAATCGGGATCGATCTAAACGCAAACAAAGACGTCAGAAGCCGACGATGTGAGAGCCAGCGGCGCGCTGGATAGATCGTGATGGGGGCCGGTTCGAGAGGTTCGAAGTCGAGCTCTCGGATGCCATCGATACGGCTCGAAGCTCGCAGAGCACGGAATGGACGAGGAAGGGAGGCGTAGGATGAGAGGGTCTCTGTCGAATGCTACGGACTCGATCCCCGCGTCCCTAACCCTTCCTCTTGATCCTCGTAATTCAAATTTGCATACTATCAGAAATGCATCGAATACGGGATCATGCATGAACCTGCTAGTCTACCCGGCGACGCCTTCCACTGCGAACTTGGAAAGATTCAGGGTATGCATAAGAAAAACGAGATATACATGCTTCTGGGTCACATCTTGGGCTTCCGTTACGAAAGAATAATGAAAATTCCGGAGTCCGAGCAAACTGGAGGGAATAAAACGAGCCATCAGGAGCCTTTTCTTGCTAATACCTTTTCGCGCGGCAGGTTGTGACTGGGTACGTTTAGATCCGTAGGTACGCACCTTCCCTTCTTCTTCTATCAATCAGAAACGCGAGTCTTTCCGCACCGCGATTGATATTTCGGACTTTAGAGAACGTTTTAAATAAGTTAACGGGGGATTCTCGTGTAACTGCCTCCGAAATTTATGATTTTTTTTTAAAAAGCTATTGTTAATATTAAATTAAACTCTTTTGGGATATAAGGAAGCATCTTTAAACTTGCAGAAGTTTTTTTTATGTCGATACTTCTTTTTATTTAGTAATTATTGTGGAATCCTTTCAACGATGTTGGCGTTTCGGGTAATTCAAAAAATAATTGACTGATCAATTTCAAGTAAAGCTCATTTTATTCCTTATACATTTCGCCAGGTACTGGACCAAAAATTTAATTTTAGTTTTTATTTATAATCCTTTATTCGGCGATGTAAAGAATAAAAATGAAAAATTTGTCTTAAGAAAAAAAGTACATTTTCTTTCGAACACTATAACTCTTTCCATTTTTCATATTTTTTCTTTAAAATGGACCAATATCAGCGTAAACTATGTAACTTTAAGAAACCTCTATTTTTTCGCAATTAGATGACTGTGATAGGTGCTACACATCTCGCCAAGAGGACTTACATCGTCGAAGAGGTGGACAAGATTCCAGAATAATTAATAAATAATAAGAAGGATCGACACAAAAAAAATATCCGGAAAGAGTTTAATCCAATATGACCAACAGCTTTTTTAAAAAAGAATCTTAAATGTCAGTTACTTTTGGGTCCGTTAGAAAAGAATCACCCCTTAATCATATTTCCGATTTGACCCGAATTCCGAGTTAGCGAAGTTCTTGAAAGCGTGGGTCCAAATTGACCCCGTTCGTTATTATTAGCGTATCAGGCATAACTATTTCATCGGTCACCGAGAATGGCGCGGTTCAATTTATCCATCACCATTCCGCCCACGAATAATACCCGTTTTATTTGTCACCAGGGAATTCAGTTTACTCGGATGAATCCCAGTTTCGTCCGTTTTTGTCGCGTCGACGCTACGGAGCCTGTATCACACGTGCGACGGACGGCGAACATTCGTTAAGCTCGTGTTTAAGATTCCCCACGGCGAGGCGACGCGTTTCAGCGGGACGAATTCATCGAATTTAACTTTCATTCGATATCGAAGCGTTGACTGGGAGCTTTATCCAAGAGATTTGCATTCACACGCATCGGGCGCAACGTGCATTCGTATCGGTCGCATCGCGTGGCTGTTTGGAGAAATAACTTTCCCGTTTATGATTCCCCATTCACGACGAATTCCTTCGTGGTCGGAATCGAAGCGATGGCGTTGGACAGTTACAGGTGGATGAAACTGATTCCCGTGGATTAGAAGGAATCGCGAAGGAATTGATGTAATAATAATACTGAGAATGTTATTGCATACTAAATTATAAAATCATCGAATTTCGACTTTAAACTCAAGATTACTTACTTGTAATCGTTTTGGAGAATTCAAAACAGAGAAGTGTCGATTACTTTGCAGGTATCGATGCACCGAAACGTTCGAAAAACTGTCGCGATGGTAGAAGAGAAGATGAGGAAGTTTTCCCGCGTCTGGCTTTTCAAGGGAGATCCTGATTTTTCGCGTATTTCAACCAGCATAAAGGATGTTTCGCAACGTCCATGCGAGGCGGTGTGTATCCGTTTCAACGGACAATAGCTTTAGAATCGTAGATTTATAGAGAAACTTTTCTTCTCGTCTTGCTTTAGGAACATTATCATTTCTTTGAGTTGGGGAAATTCGTCAAGGGGGAAACACTGACACTATCGGAGATTCTGCGTATGAGAATTTCCCATCCCCATCCGTAGAACGTTTCATAAATTTACAAAACTGGTGGTATATACAAATGTTACTAGAAAAGATGTTGCAAACTTTTCCACGGTTTGAACCGTTAAATGACTAAAACTTTGTTTCCTCTTTAATTGTTCCAAATTTCTTTCAAAAGAGATTTCAAATAACAGTTTTATTATCCAAGATAAGCCAACACTTGCTCCAAAAATTAATGCACGAAGCATGCAACCACTTCCTGTCTTTTGCTACATATTTGGTGAGCCGAGTTCCACGCACACGTTTCATCGAAAATCGAGGACGATGCAATTTTCTGCAAGGGCAGCACCGCTGAAGTTTGTTTTTCGAATATTTTATCGACGAGAAGAATTCCTCCGCGAGATCTGCGCGCGGTTCAAAGGGGTGGCGCATGCAATTCTGAACGAACGAGTGTGCAAGGCAGATTTATGGGGAAACTTTTCTTCTCGAGCACTTTGCGGGAACTACCCTGATTCTTTTAACCACAAAAATCCGTCACACCGAGGGGTTTCATTATCGGCAACGGCACACAAACATGCCGCCACTTAAATTGTTTCTCGCTCGAGTTCCGCATAAGGAACTAGAGGAAGAGGCGTTTCCAATCAATTTCTTGGCAGAAATTTCTAGTCGGATTAATAAATTAAGCTGGAAAGTAAAAGCTCAGAGAAATAGTACATATAGTAACTCCTGATTTATATAAATTCCACGATTTCTTCTGAAGTTACCTCAAGCAGCTTAGCCGTCATAAATTCCAGCGAAATAGATTGAAAGGAAAGTAAGAGCAGCTCCAAAATTATTAGTTTTACCCACGTACAGAATATCCGTACGTCGGGCACCAATTCCTCACTGTTCGCCCGAAGGAGGGAGCAGCAGATAGTATAGAACTACTTCAATACTTGCGACGATTCATTTCTCAGTCACGATATGTTTGAACGGAACAAGAAAAGCGTGCGTTCCCGAACGGACAATGGCCTTAGAATCGCAGATTTATGGGATAACTTTTCTCGAGCCGGGCACACCAGTATTTCCCATAGCTGTGAGTACTCATCGGAATGATATATTACCATCGGCCTCCACGTGCTTCTACTTCGAATCACGCCCGCTATCATAACAATGCGTATATTACGTTCAGCGACGTTTATTACCTTTGAAGTTGCACAACGGTTCATTCCAATCGTGAAATCAAGGAAACTATTGCACGGAGAGTCGTGTTCTGATGCCAGTTTATTCATTACCGATGAACCATGATTTAGCAAGCAACTGTTAGGTATTACGACGTGGAGGAAAAGGAACGATAGCTGCGAGTAATTATTACTCTTCGTGTTATCTTTACTTTTGGCAAGTGAATGTAAGTGTACGTATTTGAAATTGAATCAAAACTTATCAGACTTTGTTAGAAAAAATATGTTTCCAAATATATTTGATTGAACGTTATATTTGGAAATATAAATTGGGACTAATAATGTGTGGGAATATTAAAATACTACGATACTTGGATGTCTGTTTTTAGAGTACCTACTAGGGTATTTCTGTTACTATAAATCCTAGGCGATGATTCACACAGCAGTCTTCTCGTTTCAACGAAGTGCAATCATAAATGAACACGAGAGTTTAGCGCGGTGATAAATCTCGAAGTTCGTCAAAGACATACTCGTTCCTTAGAAAGCAGTAAAACCCTCTCGAGCATGGGCTCCGCGATATAACTGCGCTGAGTTTACGAACCGTGGAAAAATACATTTTCATTAACTGTAGGATTTCCATGCAATTTGGTGGTAAATATTCCTAAAAGTGCTAAACACTGGGTTTATTGTACCTTCGTAAACAGACTCTTCGCCTCGATATTATTTAAATCACGTTCGTATACTTTTTAAAGCAGTATATGTCTGACAGGTCATCAAAGTCTGAGTCGAGAGCAAGACAGATTACAGACTAAAGGAATTGCTTCTCTCGCCCTTATATCTAATAAATCTCTCTCTTCTATGAAATTAGAATACAAGCTTGTTGTATCTATTTCCTTTTCTCCCAGGCTACCAGAAAAACAGTAGAATAGAAGGAATATCTCATGCTATACAAAAAAAAGATACTGTCTCCTCCACAGATATTACCTTCATATTAAATGATAGCCACCTACATCTATTCATTATTTCGAGCGACATGCGTCTATCGAATAGATTATTCTCTTAAAAGTACTAGTATGCCATTGAAAATAAATAAAACCATTTAACATTCAAACTAATCTCCATTGAAAAATTCATTTTCCAATTTAATTAACGAGCATAGTGCGTCAGCCTTGAAATTCTATCATGGAAGCGATCCTAGTCGTCCTGAATAAACTCTAGCTTCAAGATCGATTAATAACTTTCTTCTATTATGCCAGGACATGTGCGGAGTGGAGTGTCTGCGCGGAAGCATCCTCGACACCACGCACCTCTTAATCGTAAATTTTGATGGTCATGAGGAAAGAGAAAGAGGTGGGGAGAGAGGAAATTAGATGGAGATTTATTATGCACTGCCGTGAAGCTCCCTTTCCCTTCGCCAGCCATTCGCTGTTTATGGGTTCGCGCGAGTTAAACGCAGGCTTGCGTATAGAGAGGTGCACCGATTTAGTTGTCGAAATTTTACAGCTGCAATCTGTTTTATACCCGGTGGCAGTAGTCGGGGAACTAAATCGCGGAATGAAGACCCGCGGAACGTTTATTAAACTTTAATTTGCCCTAACACTCAGTCATTAAAAGTGCAAGCGGTATCCTCGATTATTAGGCTCAGAGAAAGGGAATGGGACAACCCAGATAGCGCAATTTATAGAGCGCGATTCAGGTTTAAATCTCTATTTGATGTTCGTTGCACTAGAAGTCAAAGTGGGCTTCGTGGAATTTTTAATTGCGATGCTAAAAGTTCGCGACTCGTAAGTTGCGTAATAAATTATGACTGACAAGTGACTCATAATCAATGAGATGGTTGGCTCCATTCCAAATAAATTCCTCGAGAAAGATTGCGATGAGTCTTCTACTGCGATATTAGCGACTGTACTTGCAATGCCACCCTACGACCACATCTCAGTAAACTCCAGAAGCACGTATCTTCGCTTCCAAGTAGTTGACCACTTTGATGGAACTATACATTACGCGATGACACAGATACAATTGATAGCTGCTCTATTGCACCCACGCTAAAGTGTCACAATACATAGAACATTTCATGCATCTGCACAGAAACGAGTCCACCCCCTCGCCTCATAGAAAATGTTTGTATGTGACACTGTGAGCGAAATTATTCCGTCTCGAAAATCCTGAATACAAGCCAAAACAAAGAATCGACTGGGCCTCTGTCGAAATTCAATCATCGCGAACGCTCGCATAATTTCTACCAACCCCCGGTCACGAGCTGGGCATCGTCAACGGGGATTTCAAGCTGGTAATAAGAGCGGTCTTTTGTTCCCACCCCCGGCAAATACTGCGCCACGCTCGCTCATCGTACCGTGTATAAACGTTTGATTGATACATCCCTCTGTGCATTCACCATGCGTGATGGTAGTACCAACTTGGCGCAACACGACAGCCAGATGAAACGAGTGCAAAGCCAGAGGTGGTGAAAAGTAGGGATGAAAGGAAGAGGTTTGCCAGCGCTGTGAAAATGGGAATATAGCATTAACGTATCGATGGTATGTTCCGAGGAAACCCTTCTTCTCCCTTTTTAATCGGAAACTAGAAAATCTCCTGTGAAATGGATACGAATCCGCGCGCAGAGGTTCCCTCCTTTGTTACTTGAAACGACTAACACTTCGGCAACTGTAGGGATGGTTTGGTATACGGGATGAAAGAAGTTCGGTGGGTGGCACTTCCAGGTGTTTCGTTATTCAGAGCTGTTCGTGATTCTACGTGCCGTCGAATGGGGTAGTAACTTTAACCAGTAGGGTAACATTGACCATAAAATTGGATTTTGAAACAAAAGGGTTTTTAAAACAATTAATGGTATCCAAGCCATTTTCTATAATAGATGCTAGGAAAATTTGTTTCAATCCTTGATTGTCACACTGGGTCAAAATGACCCACAATTTGACTTTAAGGTAAAATATCTTTGAGGCATCATGGAAATGGCACTAGAGTTTAAGGTTTACTTTAAATGTTAATTTTCAACATATATTCTACAATATTCAAACTTTATCTCAGAACTTTTTCGACTTAATTTAACACATATTTTTTAAATAGCAGCTGATTACAAATTTATTTGGGTCGAAGTGAGACAACTACATTCGAAAAAATAGGTATGACAACCGAGGGTTAAAATCTAGTTTTGCGGTCAAAGTTACCCCATTTGACGGTACCGTTTTGCAATAAAATGGTTAGCCTATGATGTAAGGTCGAGGAACGTTCTAAAATAGCTTTCGAGGAGCTTGAAATTAATCATTCTGAGGAGATAAGTATGGCCTATACTGTTAGGTAGGGAAATTTTGAAATCCATCGAGGGACCATTCTCGTCTATTCTTCCCCCTATTCTATTCTACGGGATCACTTCGAGGTCTGTACTGAGAAAAAGGGAAACATAAACGCGTCGCGTCTCACCGCCACACTTTCATCGAACGTAACGTCATTCGCAAACAGGGAAATACTACTTGGTCGTAAACAGTCCCGCGTGGGGCACCTTGGAACGCGTGCATATTGGGTCGTAAAGCGTCGTTAGATATTCATTCGTTATTCGGAGCCGATCGGGCAACGTGCCGACTCCCGGGGGTGTCGTTCTGTTGACCTTTAAACATCGTTCGCTCGGAGAGGGGAGAGTGCCATAAACTATCGTTCCGCGGCCAGCACGTACACAACATTTCTTTTCTGGCCTTCAGTCCTGCCAGAAGTCGCGTTACCGAAGTGAAACGGTGCCCAGTGTTGTCGGAAATCGAACATTTTATACTTGAGCGGCTGCTGAACTGCCAACAAATGCATCACGCACTTATCAGTCAACTGGGATGGGTGAAACAGCGTGTTCCAACGGACAATGTTTGGAAATCATTAAGTCTATTCATTTGTAATATTCGGAGGGTTTACAATAATTTGTTATTGTAATTGTTCTGAGTAGTTAATGCGTTAAGTAGAAATTGTGGAACGAGCATTGGATAATGGGGTTGAAAGAAACTGAGTGAAAAATTGCAGTAGTTTTAAGTTTTTGAGAAATTGAAACGTGCACTGATTTATGTAAATATTTCTTAATCGCAAAATTCGTGAATGCGTTCCTTGTGTCGCAGCTGTATTGAAATGAACAGATTCGAGAACGCTGTAATTACAGAACGTATTAATAACATCGCAATTGGTAACCCGATATTTCCCATTTCATCCCCGATTCAGTAAATGAATACCAGATTATCGATTAGGTGATTGTTAATAAAGTAATGACTTATCATTTAAATGTATTCCTCTTCTTCAGTCGTTAAACATTAATTATACTCTTAAAGTAAACATCACCATAAATTCTGCCTGTAAGGATAGTCTGTGAGAGAAAATTCATTATCGAAATTATTGCTGAAGCATCGCGAATGAAGAACAAACTTGCTGACCAATGTTTTCTCACAGAAAACACACACGTGCTCCATTTAATTTTCGTTAAAGTCGTGTAACAAAGTTAGTAATAATAAATACCGTACGCCAAGGGAAACTAACGTCAGGGGTGCTGACAGTTCCATAGAAATGATGATTTCTCGTGTTTCGTAAAGATTTCTTAACAGCTGCTACGCACAAATGTTTTGTTTATTTCTGATAACTTCTCTTTTGTCTCCATCTGGTATTTCTCATCTACTCTCTCGTTGGTGTGAGGACGTTGTACGATACCCAGATGGTCACAGTAAAATGGGTAGCAGCCTTTGAGAGTTGAAAAGCGTAGGCATCTTCAGAAAAGATTACCATTCGAAAATGAAGTCGTGACCGGGCAACGTCTAGGAATAAATCGGAGGAAAAATAGGGATTGCGGGCAGTTGGGCGAAGGGTGAAACGGTGAGAAAATACGAAGGTCGATATATCAATAGCGAAACGTTCGACGTAATGGGCCTAGGATGGGTGGTCATTGTTTTGTAACGAATTATTTAGAAAGACAGAGCGAGAAAATATTGAAGAATTGGTAACGAAGAGTAAAAATGAGAATTTGCTAGCGATTCGTGATATAACTGTAAATAGAAGGGAAATTTTTCAAATGGAAAATTTGAGATACACGTACAAGTGGATATTTATGATATTAAGTGAATACTTAGATTGTAATAATCTAGTTTACGTGTAAGACTTGACATGGTACAGTATTTGTATTACTAAAGGAAAATTCAGTCTGATTTTTAGCAAATAGTTGCTACGACAAAAATAAGTTTTTCAATTTCATATTATAGAAATTTCAACATTTCATAGATGTTCTGCACGCACTGGATGCCTTTATCCAACGAATAACGTGTCTTATAAATTAAGTTAACAGTAATTTAGAAGGCATACATGTAGTATCCAATATGAAAAAAATGAGAGTTAAAGAAAAGTATATAAAAAGTTCCTGCATTATTTCTTTTTTATTTTGTGGTCTGATTACTTACTGCTCAAAGTATTGCTACAAAATCAAGGATCACCCTGTTCAGTTTGAGGGAGTCCAAGATTAAGTAAAGGCACGAACCTACAAGTGTAACGTTTTACATCGAGTACAACACCCGAGTGAAAAATCGATGTGCCAGTGCAGCGACCATCAATTAACGGGTCGAGATCCTATTACCAGCCAGCGAATAAAAGACGATCGACAAAACACTGTGTCAATTAATGGGGAGGAAAATAGAGACAGAGGGAATTCTGTTAATAAGGATCCTATTCCGCTATTGCGCCGATTGTTTCATCGTACCGATTCTTTTGTCCGTCGAACAATTTGCAACGTAACTCGAGGTTTATTTCAACCCTTGCCGTGCATCGTATTCATTTTCACCGGTGTATTTTCGTTACTAATTAACGAACGTTCCTTTGGACAGCTGTCCAACGTTTCAAATTACGATTCTTCATTCATGGCATTGCCATTTGTATAAAATTCTACTCTCCTGCACAAGCTCTGGGTATTAAAATTGTTCTAATCGATGGATTAGTAATCATCGAGATATTAGTAAAGAAAAGTAAAGAACTAATTACGCCAGTTTTTTTTTTTTTACTTATGTCCTACTTCTTGCCTGTTGTAATTTTTATTTGAGCGAATCGAATAAATTATTAAATATTTATTACTTGTTCTAGTGTTAGAATTATTGGAAGAATTCATTTCTAGAAATCGATACGTAAAGTAATAGCATAGAATCATTGATGAGTAACAGATAATTTTAGAGAATGGTTAGATTTACAATATGCATGTTACCTTTGATTTCGACGCTCAGAATTTCTGTTTTACGTTCATTTTTAGGTAAGTAAGTGGCTTTTAAGTTTAAATTAGAACTTCACAGACTTGATGTCTGGCTTCTTTACCACAACAATTAATCCACACGCGTGACATAGTTGCGCGAGGGTATTGTAGACCGTTTTCTCAAAATTAAGGACGTACGCGTAGCATACTTGCGCGCTTCATACAGCAAGTTCGCCTGGATCGCTCGTAAAATTTAGGAAACCACGCAGAGAATCCTCATTGGCGTTCTCACACTCCCATCTGGAACAGCAACTCGTCCAAGAATGCCCTGGGGCTAGAAATCCAGCGTCCATGTTCAGCGTGACACCAAGTTTTAGAATCAGAATTACTTGACCCGCTAGAAATAAAAATGCTTGATGTTTTCTACCGTAACATTAGCCCCAAAATCGCACGAGTTACAATTCAAAATGTCACTACGTTTCACAGTTATTGCGTTGCGAAGATAGTTTAATTCCCGCGTCTCTAGCATATTCACCAAAGTATCCCAAAATGAGAACAATTAAATATATGTACAGAATCGCATAAATTAACAGGAAATTTTATCCAAAAAGGATCAAAGACATAAAGAACCCTTAAAAAGTACCGTGGACTTATTACTTCTAATTCGGGTAGCGGAATCTGTGTGCTCGATTCTGGCCGCGCTAGCAGCGTTAATTTGCCGCCCTTCAACGCGGAACTTGGGCCCTTTACAAAGCGCCACAGCTCGTTAGAATGTAAATTGGCAAACAGAAAATGAAATTCCCGCGACACTTTTTGCTCTGCTCGTCTGGCTGCGTCTTGCTTTGCGTGCAGAACGCAACTGCGAAGTCTGGCGAGCGTAGAAGGAACGGAGGCAACAGTGTAAACGAATTCGCTTAGACAATTTAAGGGGCACGACTGTCTGCATAGTTTTTATGCGTTGGACGCGTTGAATTAAGTGAGCAACTGCTTTCTCTTATTTAATACTGCTGTTAGTTAATCCAGCGTCCCTTGACTACATCTCAAGTACTGTTTTACATTCTTCGTCGACCCCCTTTCCCTGTGAATTGCATTACGTTTCGTTCGAAGCTTTCCCGTCGTTCGTCGTGTAATCTTCCTCGAAGAGTTGGCTTGTCTTTACCAGAACTGGAGGTTCGTTCTCTCTGTCGTATACTCGAAGTTCGTTGCTATATCGCGAGTTTTAATAGAATGTATTTACTTTGGTTCTTGTATCTGACTGACGGATGTTTATTCGACAGAGTAGTATAAGTAGTAGGTACCTAGAGACTTTAGTGTTTTATTGGTAGCTTCACTGTATTAGGTACTGTAATTGATTGCGATACAAACAGTCCGCAGCAGACCGTTTAGATTCGAAGATTAATCTGGATATCTCGCGCGCAATGGTAGTTTCCGCTTGAAAAGCAATAACTTGGACGGGAGTTAACAAAGCCAGACTTTATTGAAGGGGAATGCCTTGTCGCGTATAACGTTATTCATTCCTTCGCCTTTGATAATTTCAACAAGATGCGTAGCTCCAGCTTCATTTCCGATCCCCCTGTATTGATACTAGGTAGCGCGATTCCTTTTGCAGAGGACCTCATTCGGCAGAACTCTTTGTGCATTGTAATTCCCCTTTGAAATAATCTAAATTATATTTGTTTGAAACGTACTTTCATGTTCTTAAAATTAACAAAAGAGAATGATTTGGACATTGTACTTTTGCTAAATTGACCTAAAGACAGGATAACTTGACGAAATATCAAGAAAACACCTACAGCTTAACAAATGAAACAGATACGTCTTAAAAGTAGAATCAGGCTTTAGTATCTTCCAAGAACATAAATTCTGCAAATATTTCACACCTTCCCATTTGTCGTTACTGAATTTCTAAAACAGTTTTGTAATTCTAAAGTACGTCTCAATGAAGATAATTTCTATACACCCGCCTGCATCAATAAAATCTCATAGAATATCATTCCAAATATTACTTCTTAGATACGCACAATTTAATGAAAATATATATCGTCACATGAAACACCCACCGCGTTAACTAGATTATAACAAACTGTCTTACACCTGCATGATCGAATCGCAACGATTCAGGCCCGCGCCATTAAGTAATCGTGGGCGCAATTAAACACCGTTCAGCTAATGATGGATTTCCTTGGTCGCGATCGTTACATGAATTATTCAATGGATTCAACGCGCCACGTCATTATTAGAGGAATTACGAGACTGGCCGCGTTGTCAGCCCTCCTCGCTAATGAATTATGGTTATATGAGCTGTCCGTGGTAAATTGTTCGTCGACTAATATATATAATTAATCGGGACGAGTCGGGGAGTGGATCGGCCATAAATATCTCGTTATTCGCCTGTTACCAGGCCGAGCGGGGCCCCTATGCCAAACGATAAACTGTCAGGCGCCATGCATGCAAATGGACCGTAAAGAATTGATACATAATTGATGAACGTGAAATAACGCGGCCTTTGTTGTCCATTTTGTGCGCCGTTCGCGGAGGGTTTCGTGCGGGTGCGAATAAAATCCCTAGGGCAGGGAGGACACGGCGAGAATTGGACAAAACCAGTGGTAGTGAGAGGATATCAATTTCCGGTGTTGCGGTCGCCATTTCGGAGAACAGACTTCCGCCGCGCGAAAGAGGAGTCGAGGGAAATTATCCGTGAAATGTGATAGAATTCGGGAGATGTTTGCTCGGTTTCATGCAAGATTGAATGCGCGTTATCATTTCCGTTCCTTTCTGTCGCCTTTGTAGTTGACTTTCAGATCGCAAGTAGTGGTTCTTTTGTGTCGCTAACTAATAGTTCTGTTCTTGTTTCCTCTGTTTCAGGTAAGTCTGGCGTTTTATTGGATGGACCCTGGTCCAGGCGATGACTCCTGGCGTCAGTGAGTAAAATAATGCACGACTGGGTTTTAGTAATATTGGTAATGTGAGGGTGTAAAGGAAAATGGTACCTACGTAAAAATTTTGCAAGTATTATTAGGGAAAGTTAGTAGTTTTTATTTATATAATGAAAGAGGAAATATCGCACGCGAGATATTAAGCGGAAGAAATTTAAAACTTTGAATCCATTCGAGATTCGTACTTTTATTTCAAATATAGAATTTGAAACAAAGATTAATATTTTCACCTTTTTCACTTCCATATACTAAATTAAACATATTGAAAATACAGATTCAAGTGTCGGATCATAAAAATCTTCAATAGGTGCGGCAAAAATCCGGAAATAAAAGTGGTAACCCATATTTAGACCACTTCCTCTAGTTAAACTATGGAATATGGAATGTTCGGTAACGGAGAAAGATAAATTCACGAAATAAACTGGACACCAAGTAGTAATTAATCTTCATGGATGCGAAACATAGATAACATTCTTAGTTGAGAGTCCAGTACACTATTTCAAACCCTAGACATTGATTAATAATCAGAATTCCCTCACAGAAAATTGATAACACAAATAGAATTCGTATTAATATCACAAACATGTAATAAATAACAAGCATCCCAGCGATTCTACATATTATACTAATTATAATACATATATTTCGACTCACTGTACCTATTCTTACAACAATCCATTTAATTTTTAACGCTATTATTTAGGGGTTTAAAGACGCGCTAAATATATTATTAAAATATAGAGTAACGAAAATGAGGAGAAAAGACGTCTGGAATTTGATCAGAAAAATATCGTTGGTCTCGGACGGCCAAATTTTTCGTCGTTCTTTTACTTTTGTCTCTTCATCCCCCATAGCGGTTTCGCCCATTTTTCCCCGAATTTTCTTATTTTCGGCATCCGGTGGGCAGGTTCGATCCTTGTTGCACGTCTGTCGCTCGTGTCGCCGTTCCGTCGAGACAAGTGCTCCCGGGGAAACGTGACTGGACGACAGAAAGATGTGTCCAGGAAATAAAGCTCCCGCGCGTTGCCTGGCCTGACGCAAAAATAACGTTTCTTTGCGAGCCAGACGTCGCGTTGCGTTCCACGGAAATGGTCCATTTTCTTCTGAAGCCACGGCACAAACGTCGCGTCGCTGGAATTTCCAAATCCAATGGTCTTGATAATGGTCGCGACAAAAACGTTGGCACGACGCGGAGAGGCAAATGGAAAAGCGAATCGAGGTCCTTCGTTGAGGATTTAGGTTTCTCGTATTTCCCGGGGAATTAACGAAAGTGTAAATATTTATAGCCAGTGTAAAATTTCGGCTTTCAACTAAGAAACCTCTATAATGTTCCCGTTTTTTGGAAGGCTGAGCTATTATCATTGAACATGAGTTGCGGAAAATCTTGCTTGGAATTGGCGAGCAGTTGGCGGTGAAGTAAAATTTAAACACTGACCTGAAGCTGGGCGGCTGTGTAGCGCGGTGTACAAGTTTCGCCGTTAAGTTGTTAATTCGCGTAATTAATTTCTCGGGGATTAACATAGCCAGCACGGAAGTTGGCTTGATTCGAAACTCGTGATTCAGATCGTAAATCTAATTAATGGCTGGTTAAGTGTGACTGCGATGTTAAGGGGCTGGAAGTCTTGGAGAGCAAACTTTTGGGAATGATAGAGGAGATAACGGCTGGGAGAATAAACTTCGGTTTGTAGTGGTGGAGTGTGTGATAATTAAACGTTTAAGCTTCGACGAACGAGAAGCAAAAATGAAAATTTGCGTTTAACCTTTTCAACACGCTTTCAACTGTGTTAGTTATCAATTTGGACACGATCGCTAATTATATATTCGACTGCTATATAGGTAACTGACTGATGGTTCGCACCATGCTTCTGTGTTCGAGAAAATCTTCTATTGGAAAGCTAATAATTTGAGTCTTAATAGGAATACCAGCTTACCTCTTGACATCGTAGTATCTTCGAAACTGCAAATCAAGGAAAGATTTGACAATAGTGTCAAATGAACAATAAAAAAAGCCAGGGGTAGTTTTCCCTTTTTCTTTGTATGTTCTTTGTCAGAAGAAAATCATTTGTAGCTCAAAAATATTAACAAGGGTTTATTCTCACCATGTTCCTAATTACTTCATTATTTTGTAGTAAGTATTTTCATAGATAGATTATAAAAGGGTGTCTCTTAATTCCTGATACCCTTTGCAAGATCAGATTCCGAAAATTTCTCCAGGAATAAGCCGAAAGTGAAAAATAAAATTTTCTTTTTAAATGTTTCTCGCGTATCTAATTTGAGTCATTTGAAATTTACGCGTATCAATTACACAACTACAAATTTAACTAAAAATTCGTTCCCAGTGACTATTCAAAATGTTAGAATATATTGCATTATTTTTACAAATTAAGTGAAGTAAGTACTGCGGGTGTTATAATAATTACGATAGTAGCCCCATTCTATATCTCTTATTGTTTGTTAGACTAACCCTCTCCTCGATTGTGTCACGAATTACGGCACGTCGTCTATATAGCGGCGTGATTCGAGGTCTCGATAACTGGAATCCAATCAAAGATAAACCTGCGAAACTATTCGAAATGGGCGTAGAATTAATATCATGGTTGGACCTGTTCTGAATCAAATACCGCTTGAATATTCGGGGTAATTTTGATCGCTGGAAATTCGGGATGATCTTTCAAATGGTTTCGCTGTGAGGTATTAACAACGGCAGATATTTGAAGATCGTAGCTGCCGTTCGAACGTGCGTGGAATTTCCGACATTCTCCGCGAACAATGCTGTTTTCTTAAACGAATTAATCACAGAAAATACAGAGAAGGAACAGCGACCTTGCCTCGACCAAGGGACAAATAATTCTACTTCATTTGGAGTCTGATACTTTTTTGAATTTTACTATAAACAAAGTATCTCGTGAAAGTAAATTTCCCCGTTCAGTTTGGTGTCTTACTGTCTAGCAGAAATAATTGTTAATAATAGTTTATTCATTATATTCAATTACATTGATCTCAGAAAAGATTCATAATAAAATATATCTTTTTGACAACATTTACGATAACTGGACATAATATTTTTGACACATTTTAAGAAATTTCAACGAATACATGTTTGTTTATTAATAAGACTGACCGCAGATGGTTTGAATTAAGCTGGTCAATTTCTAGCTCGTGTATCTAGTGAAGTTGCCCCGCCGCCTGACCAACTGTTTACTCGTACCACTGAATGCAGTCGAAGCTTCTCCCACCGAGCCTTCTAAAACAAATTGAAGTCGTAACATACAACACGGTTCCCTTTGTTCTATGTTGGGGATGCAGGATCAACTGGGAGAACCCAAGGAAGATGATGCAAGGAGTCTCAGGTTATTTGTTCGTCGTGCAGCGTTCGGTACTCTATTGAAATTCCTCGCGATCCTATTTCTCATTCGAGAGACACGATGCCTCTGTATTCTCTTAGAATCTTCACGCAGATGAGTTTTCGCACCTTTAAGGTGGCTGAGATGCCAAAAATTCAAGATGAAACTTATACCGGACGATGCATCCTAAATTATTTATTCGCGACTGCAATTTTTAACACTTCAGTCGTCGAGGAGACTTCTCAAAAATTTCAAATAATGGAATTCAGGATCGAATTTCTATTAACAGGAAATGTAGTCTCTTCTAGTCTTTCATGTGTAATTAATGCTCTGTAGTTGATCCTGAAATTCTTTTACAATTGACACGAAACAATTTACAGTACATTAATTAATCACGTTACTTCTTGTGTTTCTAGTATTGAAATGTAGACAACTTCGTCGTTTGATACTACCAAAACTCTTCGGTATTTTCAAATACGTTGACCAATTTAATTTTAATTAGAAAATGCATCCCCCAAACTATCCCTTTGGAGAGTATCCAATCACGTCTGATTTATAATTTAACAACACTACAGAAACACTACAACACTACAAAAAAATTACGAATCCCTCTCCGTTTCCTTGTGTATCGTCTGTAGTCTCCACTAACACATTTTTTTCACAAAGAATACCAAGTACTTCCAAATTTTCTATCGACAAGGATTCTTCAAAATAAGTTAAAATTGATTTCTCCCTCTCGTTCTACGTGACTTATTTATTCCTCCATTTTAATAGTACAAAAATTCATATTACATTCGTATTCAGTTCTCCTGGGCGACTTGCATGGCGAGCTTCAGCGAAACGTTCATTGCATCGGGCATTCCCGTGCACGCGAAACGGCACAATGAAACCGTAAACATCGGCCCCGACAATTTCGCTGGGGCTTTATTAAAAGTTTACAAAACACCAAGCACCTTCGTGTGTCTTCCCTCTTTTTCTGCTGCTTGCCTAATATTGGACATGTCTGTCCCAGACCCCATGTTTCGCGCGCGAAACGATTTCCCCTATTTTAATTTGCTGGAATTGGATTTTACGGTCCACATTGGCCGGCGGAGGAGAATGAGCGAGCCCCGTGCCGAGGTGACAGGCCTAGAAAATTGTAAATAACAAGGAGGAGGTTTCGTCGAGCTCGTTATTAAAAATTACAGCGCATACCTTCTGCGCTCCTGTTTGTTTGCGAAACGAAGTCTGAAGCTTGCCTCCGTGCTCTTTGATGTCTATTTCTTCATCTTCGTCAGACATTCTGTGCTGCATTTTAGTGGTAAGGATGTAGGGAAAGAAAATATTATGTGGTCTAGCCATCTCACGGTCTTAGTCAAATATTTATTAACTTCAGCTTCTTGTGATACTATAATGAGATTTTCCTTGCTTGAGTCAGCAAATAAGTCTTCTTCAAACTTAATCATATTCATCTTTCAATGCATTGCAATCATAGAAGAGAAATCAGAAGCTTCGTATTACCAATAACCAATTTACCAATATATTCTGTACCGTGTGTCCTAAAATATTTATCCAGAAATAAGTGCACTCAAAAAAATTCACGTATATCGTTCAATTTCATTATCCGAAGAATTTTCTACAAAACAACAATTCCAATTTTGCAAGTAGAATTGCATGAATTACTAATTCAACGATCATCGTTGCATACTTTCTGCAATTCTTTTATTCCAAACATCCCTTGCACAATCTCCTGAGCGATCACTATAACTCGGAATCGCTGAAAAGGCGTATCAACTTCCGCCAGACGGGCCTGAAATCTGCTCTATTTAATTAACAAAAATACAAAAAAAAAGAACAGACAATACGTATACTAGCGAAGTGACTTTGTTCCATCGCGTTGAATCGACGTTCACGGGAAAAATCAACTTCCTGTCCTTTTCATTCGGCGGCTGCCGTCGATGCCCGGGACGTGAAAATATCCGAGATACCTCCGGTTGCATGGCTCTGTTTCGGAACTACGAGGGAACACCGCGCTCGAAACAGAGCACCATCCTCCAGTACCGCTCCAGCGTTCCTAGTTCGTGGGCTGTTACCTTCGTTCCTTTTAATTGAGCCACCCCGGCGTTTGGTATAATGAAACAAGCCGATTCCTAGCGTTTCCCTCTCGTAACCAATTTCACCCCGTCTCGTCGACGACGACACACCAGGAATCAGGGAGTGGGGATTCCTCAAAGCACGTGCTTCCCTTTCCTTTCGACGAGCAACCGTGTCTCGTGTTCATCCACGAATTTTCTCCAAAATCAATTTCCCCTTGACTTCGTCGCGTGAGAGGAAAACAGGACGAGTCGCGCGATGGGGTGGAAGGGGAGGAAATTGCAGCGTAGAAGCTTGAATTAATTCTCAAACCGCGTTATGCTTCGATGACTGCTCAGACAACGGGTTCGTGACAATTGTTCGAATACTACTATATATTTTTTGTAGGCATTTCGAAGTGAGATCGTTTTCGTTAGGTACTGGCGCTTTATGATTTTTAGTGGTTGTTTTTTTATAACAGTGATAGATGGGGAAGTATGGAGATGAGGTTGAAGTATGTGATACTGGAATGTTCTATGATTTCTGAAGGTATGTTTAAAGGGTGATGGATGACAGAAATATTAATAATTAAAAAGAACGTGGTAAAGTTTAAAATAAAATTGGTGTCTGTTAGGTTTTTGAGTTTTATTGGTCTATTGGAGTGTCTTATTGGATTTAGTTCTTATTTATTTCATAGCTTTCTATGTGTGTGAGCCGAATCGACGAAACGTGGAAGAAATGATTGATGGAAAGGGAATGAAAACGTTGAGAAATTGTATGTTCGTGGAAACAGTTTCTATGAGTTCGAAAGTTTATGGAATCAGGTTTCTCGATTATGAAAATTGCGATGCTATACGGTTGTTCGGAAAGCAGGCAAGCAAAAAATTTGTACTTTAGGGGCGACTGTGTTTTATGGTAGCCGAGGAAATTACTGGAATATAGAAAATCGAGCTCTGCGATTTATGCTTACTTTATTCTTTAAAACACTCGAGGTTTTCTCTACCTAGAGAAAGAAACACCAACCTTTGACGAGGAAAGTAAATCATTGCCATAATGGAAGTGGAGAATGATGCGCAAATTTCACTTGAAAATTGTAACTATAAGAATCTTCAAATATACTCTTCATGCAGTAATAATTCCAGATTCCGCACCACTGCTATTTTGCACAAACAAAATTTCGAAGTTCAATGCAACGCATGGACCAATAGAAAAATCTTCGCACAATGGCTTTTATCATACGGAATATTAATTTCCTTTGCACTCGTGAGTGCTCATCTACTTTCAACAAAAGTGTGTAGGTATCTCCTTTTCCCCAGCATGGATCCACCATTTTTTTGCTTGCTGCGCTGGCTTTTCAACAACAAATATAGTCTACCTCCACAGGGGGTGCATTTGCATAGTATCAGGTTTGTCCTCGGATTGGTAGTTCTGAAAAGTGCACATCCACTCGAGAAACTTTTCTCGAAAATCGGAAAACAGACACGGAAGTCGAACACTTCAAACACGATACTTCAGAGACACCTATTCTTCGTCGTGAATATTCCGCGAGCTTCCTTCGCGGCAGAGGTTTTTTTTTACGAAGGAACACGGAATTTGCCACACGAGATGTTCCTTTGACGTCAAAGGAGCGAAAGGAAATCCTTGACCCCGTTGCAGCCTTTGGTTCGCCTCCCCGATTGCGTATCGTTAAAAAAAGAACGCGTACTTTTTTCGAGGTAAGCTCTCGTGGAGGAACGCGCGACGAAGCATAATATCGCGAAACACACGGGCGATATTGCGCACAAAAGTCCTCCCGCATGCCAGATCTTTTATAGTTTGACCTGTCTCGTGCTTCCGTCTAATTACTTTTCTACCCTCGCAGCTTAATGATGCTAAACGTTGCCGCAGCATGGCGTATTGGAGTTGTAAAAATGTAAAGAGTCTGCAAAGGAAAGCACCTAAATTAAGCTCAAAGAGAGGCGGATAAAGGAGACACACGGGTTTAGAAGGGCTTTTCAGAGTAATCCACTGTAACTAGTCGCAAGCAGGAATAAGTTAATGAAAGTAAAACACTGCATACTGTAGGGGAGTATAATGTGTAATTTCTTATAGTGAAATGGGATAGCTTATGTGTAAACTTAAAATAAAATTGCCTTCTGTAATGTTTGTACATTCCTTTAAATATCCATTGGAGGAATATTATATTTTTAATTGTATTCCAATTTTATTGTGCCACCTCATTCTTGTATTTTATCTCAACTCTTTTCAATGTGAATGATCTAATACTACTTCGATTTTGATTCAATTTTAGTACACCGTTAGCTCATTAGAATATTTTTTAAGGGGATTAGGCAGTCAAATCGCTCGAAAATCAATAATTTTTTGCGAATTAATTACAAGGAGATGAATACAAATTGTGGTTACTACGTTTGGGCAATGTTTATTAATACTATAAACCGTAAAAAAAATGTGTGACAATATATACATGTATATGACGGCGCTACAGTCCTCTGATATGTACGCGTTTTTTTCTGCGGTTTTGCAGTGATGGTAAAAAAAACGGATGTTCGGATTGACATGAAATTTTTTCAGGATGTTCGAAATATATTCCTTTTTGCCCTGAACCTCAACATTAAAGTATATAAACTGGAGTTTCTGAGATTAAAAAAGAAACAGGAATATGTACCCTCTGAAAATCAACTTTTATCATAAAAATCGCCTTTTCTTAGTTGCTATTTTAATAATTTTGATACAATTTTTTTCTAAGATTCAGGCCTAAATTACGGGTTCTAAAAGAAACATATTTCAAGGAAACAGTTACATCTTTATTTTTAAGCTCAATATCAGTGCAAACCCAAAGACAAGTTTTCTAAAACACTGTATACTCAACTTCGTATTTCGCTATTAGTAAAATAGATATAAAACAATATTTTCTCACTCTACACGATCGTTATAAACACTGTATAAAAGAAGAGGTCTGTGCTTGCTTTCAGCTTCTTGTAATTAAGTCGCAAAAAATATTTGAGTTTCAAGCGATTTGACTGCCTACTTAGTCCCCATTACAACAATAAAATTGAATGATATGGTGTGAATGTGTTCTCACATCAACAACAAAACTATACTATTGATGGAACATCCGGATAACATTTTCCATAGGGATGATCACAGCCAACCTTGATTTATCTCGAGCTCTCCTCTGTTATCATAAGTCCTACAAAGTTTCGCGCGACTCATTTTTACGTCTTCATTATTCGCCCCCCTTTGGCTTTAATTTACCTCTTCCTTGAGATATTTTAATTTCCACCGTTTTAATAAGCCTGCTGCGGTAGGATTCGGTAATACCAAGCTTCAAAATTAAAAGAGTAATTAGGACTGCTGAGAGGTTTGAGAGCCCTAAATAAATTGCACACAGTGCCACGAAATGGGTCAAACTGCCAGTGGACTGCAATGGACAGGGGCTTTTATTCGCAAAGTTTAAAGACGAATTGAGATGTACAATACTTGAACAACGTTACGATTTAAACATTCTCTTGCCTGATAATTAGATGCAAAATTAAATTTCTCTCGATGAAAGGACTCCAACCAGCAGCTGTTAAACAATCTTCTAATCTACAATTTTTAACAGACATCTCCTCCATTTGAATCCCATTTCGTAATAATCATTGCATTCAAATTATTATCCGAAATCTAATGTCTTTGTGGTTAGGAGATATCTCAATTGTGATCTAATAATACATAGGAAGATATTAGAAATTACGAAAATAAAAATAGAAAAGAGTCCGTGGTACCAGAGATGTCAGGGAGCTCACAGTTTGTTGAGTAATTGTTCAATTGACTTCGTTGACTGCACGAAATTCCTCTTGAAACGAATCTTTGTGACAGTCGAATACTTGACTTCTAGTTCAACGTCGAACGAAGGTGTCTGTATCATTGCAATTCAGTCGTGGCACTGCGGGCACCGAGACGTCGCGTATCACTTGAGAAAACGTCAGATAACAGAACGGTGCCGAGTTTAATGCGATACAGAGTTCGTCCGGCGTCTAAGTCAGCTAATGTCGACCCTAAATGGATTAGCTTGGAACGTCGAGTTAAACGACGATATAATACCCGGCGAATTTCCCCTCTGCAAATCGGTTTAACTCCTGGACGGTCCACAAAGCACGGACCCCCTCTTTGCCAGCTACAATGTACGTAATACTCGTTAACAAAAACAAATTTGACATTACCAGCCTCGAATGGCCCACGGCGGGGTCCCTTTGATTCGGTGCAACTGGATTACAACGTTCCTTTTCTAGAATTAGAGAGAGGCTTGTGCGCGTCCCTCGCTGGGAATCGCTAAGTATCATGGTGGGTGGCTGGGATTTAAGCGTTCTGAAAAGACGTCGTTAATGGGCACGTATTGTCCGAGCTGGTGGAAAAAGTGCACTGTAAACAGTGTTACAGGCAGAATATTTGGAAGTTGGAGAATAGAAAAATAGAATAGAATGAAATAGAGAAATTGGGAGGTGGGATATATTGGTAATTTAGTGATGAAACTAGACTGCTAATAATTGAATTAAAATCATTACTTCTATCCAGGTGCTCGATAAAATTCTCTCCTCTGATATCAAATAATTACCGTCAATGACGCCAAATCGATTGTAATTGGAGCTATCTAGGTTTGAACCGATAGCTCCAGAAATGCATTTCCATTGAAAATTTTCCAGAATATTTCACCGCAGACAGGCCAGATGCTTCCTCCATCTTACGTCCAAAGCCTCTCGCGTGGTCCCACATTTTTGCACTCCTTTAGTCAAACAAATCGTCTCATCGCGTGGCCCACCGATGGCAGACCTTAAATTTCCTCTGTCATCGAGGATTCGGAATGGTCGGTAAATCACTCCTCTCCCGTCCAGCGAAAAGGAAGCAGAGAAAAATTCTGCGATAGCGTTTCGTGGATCCTGCTGGAGCTGCGAAGAGCAGGCTTCACCACGAAGGACCCAGCATTCTTCGTGCCTCCTCCCTTCTCTCCTGTTCTCTTCCCTTTGCATGGCCTCTCCTACCCCCGTCTGCTGTCTCCACCTTTATTCCGCGCAACTGTACCCACGAGTTGTATATCAACGGAACTGTCCTGGGTTGCGTGTTTCGGATTTTCCCGTAGACCGGAAAACTGCAGGAAACTCTCGCTGGGCCGTGGACGCGACGAATTTTTGATGTCACGAGTGATAAGATCGGAAGTATCGAGGGATTCTACCTCCGAGAAATCCCGTTTCCGTTTATACCTCATCCCTCGGGCGATTTCATAGAGGAGCTATTGCTTTGAAGCGTGTGTACTCTAGCAAGCATTCAGACTCTCAGAAGTTACTCTGTTGCCTCGAGAAGTGTTGAGACAGGAATGTTTTCAGGGAAATTCTGGCACTCTAGAATGACTTCGGCTATGTTTGAGTTTTAGAGCGATTCGAGAATTTGTTTGGCGAATTTCATATAGCTTTGGAAGGGTGTGGTGTGTACTTGGTAATGACTGTAACAAGTAAGTAGAAGCAATCAACTGTTGAACACCTGTTACGAGCCTTTGCGTTAAGGGATCGATGAAGAGCGAATGAATTTATAAAGTTTCCTGGACAGAGATAAACGAGGAAACTTTACCCGAAAACGTTTTCGATATTGCCTGAAAAATTCTCAGATGTTTTTGGTGATGTGCTCTTTTTGAAGATTGCATTTCTGTTCTTCGTTTGCAATATAATTAAATTGATCTTCCTTTTACAATTTATATTTTGGAATGGATGTAATATCTTCTGTGGTAATAAGTTTTACCGTAATCTAGATACAGGGGCCGTATAAAGAGCATACGGAATATACATTCGTTTATTTAAAGCAGGAAATGTAGTTGGCTTTATAGAGGAATTGAATGAAATTGCGGATGAAATATTGAAGGGGCAGGGAAGCTTTAAAGGTATTCGACAGGAAATCAGTCTTCTTGGGAAATCTCGAGTAAAATACTTATGACACAAAAAATATTCAGCTGCGTTTCTCATCGTTGCAAGCAGGCCGTTGTCTCGTGGAAACTGATTGTCTTCCTTCTCTTGGGGAAAGAATGTTGAAGAAGCAAGGCAGAAACAAGGGAAAATAAACTTGCCTCGTCTTCTCTTCAAGACGGAGTAGGTTCCTGTCGTTTACTCGTCACCGTGTTGACGTTTTCAATCTTGACCTAGCAGATATTAAAAGTATAAAAACTTCGAATCTGAAAAAAATACATGAACATAAGAAACAGGTCGTCAAGGCTTGAGGGGAAGCACGACTTTATGCTCGAGAATTTTTTCAAGATTTTCCATTAAAAGAAGCTGAACAACGAAACACTTAAATTCAATTTCTCACGTTTTAATTAAACTGGATGTCTTGAGCACAGAATACCAATTTATACCCGAACCCTTCTAAGTGATAAATAATGTATACGTTTTCTCCAAGCTTCTCTAACGTATCGATAGTTGAAATGTGGCCGACGTTTCTCGAGCTTCAGTAAATAGTTTTTGTTTCGGTTTTCGTTTTGCAAGATGGTAACGTGATTGCAATCTGTGCTCCCTGGTTGGTTCGTGGAAAAGCACCAATGGGGTCGAAAGGGGCGCTAATTCTCCGACGACTTCTTCGTAGAATTTACAACGCCGTACATCGAGCTCTGCCCTTACGTGGCTGCAGTAAAACAGAGGGGGTGGCCCTTGTCGTTGCAGCACCTCGAAGTAGCCGTGGGATTCAATTTTGAGAATTAAACTTGAGCTGCACAGTGAATTATATCATGCTACAATAAATTTCGAAAATAATATACCACGTTTCATGGGTAGAAAACAGGATCGAGGTATCTGGAGACATAAATATATGCAGGGTGTTGTACTAACTTTGTTCCATGCCGCTCGCCGTTATGTAGATTTATGTAAAAAAGATTTTATGCAGCTTTTATGGTGGTGAATAGATATGTGACACGAGCTTTTAACGTAATTGTTGCAAAATTTCTACACGACTTTAGTAGACTAAAGTTCCCATTATCGTGGATAAATTTTACTTGAAACAATTTTCAATATAATTATCGTGTGAAAAGTTATAATGATATTGTGCTAGTCATGTTGATGTACGCAGAGCGTCGGGCTATATACGTTCCTCCTTCCCTAGCTTCGTTGCACTTACCTTGAATCTTGCTGCGAAGTGCACATATTATGCTGCAATTATCATTCAATGTGCACCTTAGTCTGTTTAGACTCCATTTTCGCGATAAGATGAATCGTTTGAAATTTCACATCGTGACATGGATTATTTTTTCAAACGATCGTTTCTCTGTTTTCATAAATGACAACTAATTTCATTCTGCGTTCTTTGACGTGAAAAATTGTGGACTCAGAATTTGATACACATTTTAGCATTCGTATTATTCTAATTGTTATTTTAGAAAGGAATTTATCATTCCAATGGCGTGTTATAACATCGAATGTAACATTCGTGTAGAATATCGTCGAAAGGGTTGGTGATACGCAGAATTCCAAAGAGATTTTCTCACAATCTTCATCATAGGAACGGTTACATCCAGTTAAGGCATCAAATTAATTGACGCCCGACCACATTTTCCAATTTGACGGTAGTAACTTAAATCTGTGCGCGTCACGAGGGGGAAATTTGTCCTGTTCCAGGGATGACGGTGCCCTTTTGCAGGACGGCTGCCAATCTGTCTCCATGCTGGACGACAATTAATCCGCGAGATGATCGCGAGCCACGATTTTCGTAGCGCCACGGTCATTGCAAAATGGCAGACGGCGAAAAATGTCCGCGTGACGGAGACAGAGGGTGCCAAACGAAGATAGATACGTGACAGGAACGCAAAATGATGTTGAAATACGGCTGGGTGCAAATTTTGATTGATCGATGTTCAGTAATTTGTATCATTTACAGGGCGAAGTTTGGGTTATACATATTCAAATTATTACGTGTCCAAGCATGGAAAATTAAAACAGAAGCTGGGAGAGCTTGAGACTTATCTGCTATGATCTCGAGTTTAACATGTATTAATTTCAAAACGAGATCACAACTTTGGGTTTTTCGAGTGTCTTGTAAATTTCTGTATTTAAAAACTTCTTTTAATTGTTATTTAAAGAAAGAAGACTTGTAAAACAATACACAGTTGATCATGGGTCACTCCACACGAAATCGGACACTTTTTGGCGTAACAATTCGGATTTTGCTGAAGTTTGAATATGTTGTAGTCTCTATCGACATGTAAACGTATCTCCGTATACTGTAAATCCGAAATGTTACTCCAAAAAGTGTTCGATTTTGCATGGAATGCAAAATTACAGTATTCAAAAGCAAACCCCATACGGTATTCAAAATTTCTCATAAACTGCTCACTTGTATTTCGTAAAACCTCGTTTTACCGTAGAACTTTACTAAAAATACTATCGCACGAACGAGAGGCGATAAACTCGATCTAGAGCTGCACACGTGGCAATTCAGAAATGAAGATCGCTAGCAAATCGTGTTACACTTTCACGCCGTGTAAAAATTGTGAACATTCGTCACGGTACTCTGCCGTTGAAAACTGGCTCCATCGTCATCGCGCGAAACGCAGCGGGCGACGCGGTAGCAAATAAAAAATAAATCAAGGTAATGCAGTTGCCAATACGCGTTTCCCTCGCGACGTACTCTCGCGAGGACGCGGCGGCGCGCAGCTGCAGCTGCGGTAGACCAGCTATAAAAGTAAAATAAGGGGAGGCAGAACGATCGAGAGAGAGCGAACGAAATCGATGGCAGGTGAAAAGTGGCGAACCGTATCGGGAGACAAATCACTGGGCACACGGCGGGGCTGTTTTTATAGCGTCTACGGTTCGCGAGAGTGCGCAGCTTCGCCTACAAACGAACGAACCGACGTGTTACGTAATCTTCCTTCCGCTTCCCTCGCCTCGGACGAGTATAAGTCACAGAAAACGAATTTCGATGGGTTTTTTTTAGAGGATACTCCATTTTCATTATTTTTTGGTTATATTCCCGCGAATATGTAGGGTACTATGAAATGAAATTGACAAATTCAGCTTGAAAAGGAATATTAAAGTAGGATGAATTTTAGAATGTTTCATGAACCGTGTTATTTTCGAGGAGCCCTTAAATTGTATGATTTTCTGCTGACTTGTTCTACTCACTGGTGTCTGGTGATTTCTTATTGACCCATTCCACTTATTCGAAATTGTATTAGCCAGTTTTTTTTTAAACTTTGAGTATCGTTTCGTTTAATCCTTTTCTTTTGTCAATCTAGTATCATTGATAGTAGTATAATGTTTAATATTATTCGACAGAAATTGGGGATACTATTAGGAATATGTTTTATGCATGTGAACACTTCCTGAGAGATTTCTAGTTGCTAGTGTTACTTTTTATATACCTGGAAACGATTTTATTATCTGAGATCTTCCATACTTAAACCCTCTTCATGTCCATACGTCTGATCATGCGTGGACTTATACTACTCGTTCCTGATCTCTCTACTTTGTAGTTCATTTCAAGCTTCGCTCATAAGTGTGCATTATAAGTCATTCTCAGAAGAGTTAAAATTGTTATGTAATTAGTACAATGAGAGTCGTTTAGTATCAGACGAAAGCAAGAAAGAAGGTACCTACACACTTTATCTATGAAAATGTGTAATAGGCCAACCTTCAGTAAAGTAATAAACTATGAAATTACTCTAAAATGTTCACAGTAAGCAGCAATTTCAATTCATTATTCATTGACAAATGAGCAATCCTTTTTTTTCGCTCAAAACTCAATACAACATTGTTCGCTAAACACTAGAATCTCATATTTGGATTAGATACACGCCAACGATCAATCTCCTTTTAACTTTAAAGTATACAGTATTTTCCAAGCACTCGATCGATAAGATGTACCTTGATACGTTCCCTACCCAGTCAACAGGAATGAAACTGAACGATCGTGAATGGGCAGCATGTTTCACCGGTAACCGGGACAAATTTCATCTTTATTTATACCAGCGAAGACGTTTCTGGGGATAAAAATGAAACAGCCTGGAAGTCAGTGTGCTACTGCTGGCAAAGGTGGATCTGTCATGGATCGTCTGGCAAATGTCAGGAACGATCTGGGTCGCTGGCTCGAATCGAATCACAGGGCTTTAGTGGTAAGCCTGTCGAGTGGTGGCATCGACAGGATCCGTCGACGGTGCTGTGACGGTTCCTGTACATGTCCTTGAGTAGTTTCGCACGACTGAACACAGAAGGTCCGCCCTCTCCCCCGACCTCTCGCTTCCCTCGGCCCCCGGGCGTGCAGCGTGCAACGCCCATGATTCCGTCTCCTTTGACGCCCTGTCGATAGACAATAAACTCGATTTCAGAAGAGGCCGGGATCAAATGTAAATATGCACACAAAGTGGAGCGCGAAGTTTGCGAATCGGGGAACTGTGTTGCCCGTGCACGAGCCACAAGTGTTTCGCGTCACGTAACCGAATGCATATTGTTCGCTCGTTGCGCAAATGCGAGCAGCACACCGCCTGTTTGGCGATTGAATGAAATTTAAGGGAATTAGTTTAAGAGAATTAAGGAAGTTAAGGGGTTAAGACATTCAAAGAACTTCTGAGATCGGGAAGTGGGATCTCGAAGAAAGGAGAAGAGGAATCAGGATATTGGCCTGTTCGACAGAGTAATCTCTCCTAAATTGGGAAATTGGGGAAGGTTGACATAGGAAAACTAAATGGTAGAATTACACAATTGGCAATAAAATAATGGAGGAGTTGAGAAATCAAAAACTGGAGAAATTAATAAAATAAGATACAGGTTATTGTAGGCAGTACCCCAGCATACAAGCTACTCAACTAAAGAACCTTAGAGCTAGCCACATTAAAAAATCAAGCCCCCGAGACGCCACGCCGCAGCTTCCACCCTCGAAATCTTATTTTCGCTGCATAATTCATACTTTTAATGTTAAACATCGCAATTATTCATTCCCCCTCGTTAAAGGAGAGAAACAGGGAGTTCAGTGTCGATCGTTCATTCCGAGGGCTCCATAAATTCGAGCTTCGTCGAATATTCTACGAAAGCGTGTACTACGCGTTGAACGTCGAGGCTGGGGTAGTCAGCCACTCTCGGATGCATAATGCAGTCCCTCGTGTCTCCCATCTGCCTCGTGCCCCTCTCGTGGAAACCACCCCCAACCCCTCAGACCGCGCCACCGCCTACCAGCGTCGTGACCAGGCTGCGAACTAACACCCCCGACTTACGTGTTCTTACTCTTTCTTTCATGGAGCACCAACACCCCCCCCCCCCCCAGCACATCCCCTTAATACTGTCTCGTGTCGGCTCCATAAGTCACGGGATATAGGATTGGAAAGAGTTTAAGGTTATCTTCGGCGAACAGGTGGAGACGTCGCTCGTTTTGCACGAGTGCCTTCGCACTCGGAATATTTCGCGAGCTTCCGACGGTGTTGCATTCGTCTCGACGGCGTTCGGAAGTCAACGCGCGATTTCTCTTTCCAGGCGACGCGGAACACATGAAAGCATATGCGTGTTTCAGTCTAGATGGAGGTGTCGCTGGTATGTAAGTTTCTGTTTTGAGATGGTTGAAGGCATTGGGGGAAAGAAGTAGAGATCAGAGGAAACGAGTGAAGATATGTTATATTGCGTCGGTTTATATTTTTCAGATAAATTTGACACCAGCGAAATGACGTCTTAAAAGGTTTTTTTTTATTTTTCATTTTTTGAAAATTTAACCTTTTAAGCATGCGTATGTAAAGTTTACATACTTCAAAAGCGCATAACTTTTTTAGAATTGGTCCAAACAACTTGAGTTTTTTTAGAAGCTCGAAGGATTAGTTTGCTAACTGGCGTATTTCGTCGTTTTTTAAAAAAAATGCAATTGGCTGGAATAGCGAAAAAAATTGTAAAGGTCGCTTTTAAAACTTTTTTTTCTGAGCCTGTAATGAAAATTCAAAAGTCCCGTTTGTAAATTTAAGTACGTTGCATACATGCTGAAAATTGTATTAAAATCGATTAACGTTGCTCTGAGCTACAAACGCTTAAACATCGCAGAATAAGGTTGAAAATCGCGAAATTCCCGAAATCAGTTATTTTCTAGCTTCTCAAAAAAATTCAAGTTGTTTGAAGCAATTTTAAAGTGTATAAACTTTCTTTCGTCCGCCACTGTATATTTAGAATAAATGTTAAACAATTTAATACTCCCAGCTTAAACCTGTAACATTTCAAAACTGTGAAACTTTGTACTTTTTAGAAGCGTTGAAAGCGCGAGAAACTTAGGGAAAAAGTTCTCTAAAAGAAGTGCAGTTCTCTTTTAAAAAAATGTCATTGTTTGTATTTTTTAAAGCTATGTCCACTAGAACATTTCATTCCTTTCTATAATCTGGGACTGTTTCTTATTTCAAACCAATGGTTTAGGTACTACAAGCCCCCCATTTTTGATGATTTTTTTACGCCTCCACTTCAATGAATCCTTAGCGTCATTTCAGCGATTAATTACGGAAAAATATGTTTCCATAGTTTAAAACATTCTTAATACAATTCCAAAATTCCCTTTAAATTATCTGTGATAGTTTTCCATTAATTAAGTCCTAAAGATCACCCTTTTCCCATGGGGAAATCCTCATACGACACTCCGACACTCCGAGTGAGTAATCGGAGTAATGTCAGACTCCTACTGACTAAAACCACCACAGTGAACTAATCGTACGATAGGGGAACAGCCCGAGAAGAGACTAGCGATTCATCCGGTTGCCGCCCCTGGCGACACGGAATGCCCTTTTTGACGGGCTCAACACGAGGAGAGGAGACCTCCCCAAAACCCTTTTCTGCGCTATTTTGCGCCGACGATACCTGCCCATCATCTGCGAGGCATCGTCCCTTAAAAGAAAAGAAATAATCGCCCAACGTGGGGCTTGAACCCACGACCCTGAGATTAAGAGTCTTATGCTCTACTTTTTTTTTAAAAAAGAAAATATGTTTTTATTGAAAAGTGTGTACATTATAGAATAAAATTGGTATTAAAAACAAATAAGAAAGAATAAACCATACATTCTAAATTAAGGATAAAACTAATTGTTCCAATTGTGGAAACTTTTAGTTATACAATTTGTTTAAAAAATGTTTCTTTGGTGTTACAATATGATTTTTGGAGAGGGGAAAAGCTCTTCCGCCAGAAGGAAGGTAAAAAAAACCCACTCAATCACAGTCTCATGCTCTAACGACTGAGCTAGTCAGGCCTCAGTACCGGGGCCTAACCCAGACATATTTCAATCAGTCTAGACCGGGACCTCCCTTATCTCCCCCACCCCCTATTCTCAGGTAAACTATATTATATTCCAATTTAATTAAAATCTATTGAAGTTAATTGCAAAACATGGTCGATTTTGTGTGCCATGGTCCATATTATATTCAGCTATGTAGCGTACTTATATTCAGCTCGTGACAGATGAATATTCTATTCTATTCGATTCTAATATTTTTAAGCTGTTAAAGAATCTGTAGAGATACAGACCAATTTCAGAGAAGAACGATGTGTATTTACACGTTTATAAGAATTGAAAAGGGATCGTGCTTGGTGCAGAAGGAACGATTGACATATGGCGTTGCATACTTATCAAAGCTTGAAGAATGGTTGTGGCTATGGCGCCAGAGGAATCCGTTTGAAGCGATCTCCCTTCTAGCGGGTGCGAAATCGAATATCCTTTATGCATGCACGTATACAACCAGCGTTGACAATGTGATATGCTAAATCGCAAGCATCTGTTTGCTACGCAGCAGCGCGATCTAACTTGGTTTGGTATTCAGGCCGAAACCCGTGTGATTTTTCATTCAGCACGGAGAATGTACGGCCGGAAGTCTGGAGGGTCGTTCGCGCACCGGCGACATTTAACCTGATCGATGTTTCCGATTTATCTCGAGTCGATTTCGAACCTGGTCTCCAGGTAGAAGCTGGAAATTCATTTCGATCACTTTGAGGACACCGATCTTCAAATGTCACAATTGCAGTGCGCGTAAAATGGAAATCATAAGTTGCTGGGTTCATTGATTGTGTTAATGCACTATCCTAAAGGATCCTTAGGGAGTAGAAGATTAAGACTGGCCGTGTACAAAGTCGCGAGTAAATAAGTTTAGTGCTACAGTTAAGAGTAAATTTAAGACGCTTAGACCTAAGTTGGTGTGTTGTGAAGAATAAACGTGTTTGTGCAATTAAAGTTAAGTTTATTTAGTGGCTACTCCCTAAGGATCACTTAGGATAGCGGATTAACGGATTGGAAGGGGCTTCATAAAAGGGAAGTAGAAAAATTCTATTTGCGAATCACAATTGAGCAATATGTGCACTGGGGATTCATTGTCGTTTCTGTAATGACACGTGCAAGCGGGTAAAATTGTTTCATATAGTGATCCTTATTGCTGCTGGGGCTGTAACTGCTGCATAGTAAACAAAATGGAGGAATTCGGTAGTCAGAGTGCCGTTTCGTTCAAACTCTGACCAGTGTGCAATTACGCTGCCCCGAAATTAAATTATCAGAAATTTACAAGGCTATAGGCACTATTTAAAACTCAAGAATTAAAAAAGAGTATAGATCGAGGCATCAGGAGATTAGAAAAGTAGAATATTTTGGGCTTGGACAATTGCAGAAGCAGACCAAGAAAATTGAATGCAACAAAGTAGGTAGAGTAAACTGTACAATGATCGGCACCCTAAGCGAAAATCCCAATTAGAATGTGTATATTTTTTTGTAAAGTTTTTATATCACCTCAATTTTCAGTTATTACCGATGATTATGGATTTCTCATTAAAATAAAACATCCTGTGTACCTACCTCTTAAGTCTTTTATTTTAAAAATATTCAATGAAAAACAAAAATTGGCATAAAACAATCATACAATCATTGTCATACTTAGTACATTTATTGTCACAGGGTGTATCGATTATTGGCACTCAATAACTAAAAATAAAATATTGACTTTTTAATAAATCGTTATTCACTAATAACTAAAAATAAGAATAAATAGGCGTTCAGACAAAAGGAAATAAAATTAAGATCTAAGTAGTTAGAGTTATCTGACTTAGGATAATTGCTTAACAAAATCATTAAATTCTCTTCTACTTTAGTTTCTGTTCACACTCCTTATCAAAATTTTAGAAAACACTTAAAACTCAGCCCCTTATCCCACCGCTACCATTAAGACTTGTGGTATTGCCAGATGTAAAATGTGTCGTAGTGAAAGAAAAAGAAGAAATTGTAAAAAAGTACTTTCCAAACTCGTACTTCTTAATATTTGCATTTTAATCAGGAGCGCCAATGATCAGCGCAGTGCCAACATTATTGCAGTTTACCCTGTTCGATGTCGCAATGCTAAATTTGTAAACCAGCTGCCGCCCACATCTGAACGTGTGATCGGATCTCGTAGGTACTTGGATTGGCAAAAATTTCATCGAATCTTTTATCAACGTTAACCCGTCGCACCTCCGTTTCCCGCAGTTAAATATGTACATTCAATCTGGCTGGGATGGCCACGTGTACCCGTGCGTTGCGCGCGCACACCTTTGTCCCCCTAATTCGAAGAATGAAAGCGGTAATGCGTGGCCAGCGCACGCATTGTCGACGCGACCGTCACTCCGCGTGCAATAACGCTGCCCGCGAATAGGACAAGGGGGATGAAAAATGACCGAAAGTTCTCGATAGTGAAGGGCGGCGACGAAAGGGGTAGCGGTGCTATCGATTGGCCATCGGCATTGTTGTCAGTCCCACGGGGCGGATGGGGTGAAAAATAGTGCGATATCACGGGGCAGGGGGGGAAGGAAGGAGGACCGTAATGAATTGATATCAAAACTGTGGCATTCACGGGGCTGTGAAATTCACGTTGCCGCTTTTTCCCCGTAATTCCGTCTTCGCGAGGCAAACGCGGAGCACAATGGTTAATGATTGCCTGCGGGAGGGTGGGGGGGGGTGGGGGGTGGATGCAAAAGTGAAGAGGATGAAATTGTAGTAAAAAATAGTAAAGAATATATAAATACACTGAGATGTTGAATAGTGTTCCTTGCGTCAGAGTGAGAGGATCTGTTATTATATTTGTAAAATACATGTAGAGTTTTGCGGTAACGTTGATTAACATCGTTGTTGTAACGATACGACGCGAAATTGCAGCACATCTTCTCAAACGGAACGGTTAAATTTTACAACTATTTGATGCCGTGATTGTCTTTATTCGCGTTATTACCAACAGAATTCTGTAATATCGTCAGAACGCAAATGAACGTTTGAACGGATTTATATCGTTCGATTGGCAATCAATGTTACAACGCGGAGTACCGGTGAATTTTTACAAATATCGCGACAGTTTCGGCGAAAAAAGCAGATCTATCGTGGAAATGAATGAATCTGTCGAATGGTTATTTCAGCGAATGGGATTTGATGTGGGGAAATTGCATACAAGTCAATTTTTCTGAGAACAATCGTCGGGAGAATTGGTTTCCACGGTTGCTGAATGAAGGTTTAATAGGTCCACAAAATGGTACGCCGTCGTTGTAGCATTCCGAAAATGGTTTCATTCTATCAGAAGAATCCATTTGTCTTTTGTCGCTGTGCCTTTCCTTTTTATACGAAGACGACGCGTGAAACTCTCCCTTTGTCGTCCTTACCCTGGCCCTCGAAGACCCGAAGAGACAAATGGTGTCCTAGCAGCACGATTATACGCGCCACGTGCTTTTCCTCGGGTTCCAGTGATTTCTCAGCAAATTTCGGTGTCCCTAGGATCATCGTTTGTCAAGCCTTTAAAAAAACATCTGGCATTCCTTGATCGCGAATGCAACGGTATACATAAAAATTTCGCTTGGTCGTGTATGATTAGAATATTAAGTAAATAATAATGTTTTCCTTTTTTTAAGCCGCTGGTTCTATAATTTGAGCATTCAGATTTCACATACATTTAATTTAACAGTATCAGTGACATTTTAATTGAAGTATGCAAGGGGGATGCAGGCTAACGTCTGATATCACGCTGATTTGTACTACTTAGACCACTAGTACTCGTTTGATTATCTTTCTGCAGTCTTACTTGTTCGCTTTCTAGATATGTATTAAGTGCAGTTTGTGTCTATGTTTACAAGCGTTTTATAAGTCCATAAATACTTCGACCTCTTTCTTTAGAATACCACGTACGTCTAAATAAAATTTCAATTTAAGTGCGAGCCCAGTTCAGGCTTTCAGTTTTCTAATAAATATATTATATAGATTGAGGTATTCAATATTTCGATGTATAAAGTAGTAAAAAACAAAAAGAGTTTTTTTTTATAATTGTTACGTTATCTACTCTTATGTATACCAAACAGATGCACTCGCAAAGTAATATTCATTGATCGTTCACATCGTTAGCCTTTATTAGAAATCATGTGATATTAATTATAAAATTATGAGCGACGTTAGTATCGATATTTAATTTTATGGAAAAGGATGCTCAGAGATAAGAAGTACCTATGTTGAACGTTATTAGTAGCGATTTGAAATGGCGACCACTTGGTCAAAGATTTAACAAACGAGCGAAATTCCGCGTACTTCTTTAGAATTACAAATTTTTCAATGGGATTACCACAACGACTCTCGTAAATCCACCTCGAAGCAGCCGCGACGTCTCCCCTAGGACGCTCGAAGTTCGATCAATGGACGAGAGTAACCTGGTACTAATTCAAATTGGAAATTTTACCGTCGACCGCGGAGCTTTGAAGGGCCCTTTAAAACCACTGGAAAATTGGTCAGTCCTCGAGTGCGCGTGGCCTCCAATTATATGCCCCGCATACCCGAATAAAGGAGCCACCACGGTTAATTGACCCGCAACCGGTGTAAAATAAAAAGAGATGCGACGGCCGAGAGGGGGATTAACGGAATTAGACTAGGGGAATTACGAAAAAGGAAAACACGGGACGGAAATAGTTCGCCATGTTCCCCGACCAACTTTTAACAAGAAATTTTAATGAGCCATTCCAGCGTGGAAATGAGTAAAACAAATTTATAATTACAAACTTAAGATACAATGAGACGGTGGGCGATATTTTAAAAATCCCACAGACAAGTTTCTGCTAAAGATTTCTTACAAATTTTCGTTTCGTTTAAAACCTTCGTTTCACAGCTCGAATGCAGTTGAAGTATAATTGACGATTATTGGATAGAATGGGATATCAGTCGGTGAACGATTAACAGGCGGGTTTTAGGGAGAATTTTAGTAAACGATGAACAGTAATAACCGAGAAGTAGGAAAGGAGCGAAAGGATAAAAGAGGTACCATGTTGCGCCCTCATTATCTCAGCTGGCTCGTTCAATTTCTTTTGCATAATGCAACCAACGGATTGCGTTCCGCGCTGGCTGGATGCACATGGCGGCGATGCAGTTCGCGCGAGGTAGAAAAAGTTGCATGGTAACCTGCAATTGGGGCAGCTGCTTTGTTTCGAACATCTCGAACGTAAATCCGTGCCAGTCGCTGCGAGTGATCTCGTGCCTGCTATCATGTAAATACTCCTTTGTTCGGCGCAATAGTAATTAACAAAAAACGTGCGGGGAAATGAGCGTGCCACTGGGAACACACTGCGACGTTGAATTTTGTGTGCTGCGTTAAGGTAGAACGATTCGAATGGCAAGTGAACATTTTGCTGTGATAAAAAGGTAGAACGTGTCAGTTCGCAGTGGAACGTATCTAATCGAATAAAGTAGGGAAACGATACTTCTATGAAGGAACAGGGAGTTCCATTCATGTTCCCTGGGATTAGAATTACCACTGTCAGAATTTTGGAGAATTATTGCAATAATTCTGGCATCAATGAGTAACGAAATATTTTGAAGCAGAAATCTTCAGTAGCTTCTCTTAAGTAGCCTATTACTTATTTACTAGAAGCAATATCACGTTTCAAAGACGTCAGAAAATGTTTCGAGACATAAGAATCGATGCTTGGACATCGAAGAGACGAAGTAGTGGTTCACATATCTGGCGAGTTCGCGACTTATTGCGTCTGAGAAACTTCCTGCAGCGCGAAATGGGGGAAAGCGAGGGTAGAGTGAAAGATTTTATGCGATTTCCTATGGAGCAGACAGCTTTGGCCCGATAGAAGGAAATGGCGGAGGACGCTGGATCAAACAGAGGCTTTCAATTACACTGAGAATTGAGGAACAGGAGAAGATGCGTGCTGGAGCATGACAAAACTAAAGGGGCGACATAATCCGAGAATGGCGTGCATTCTTTGGATTCGAAGGGAAAAGAGGAAGGACGCAGCGTGCTTGAAATACTTCTAAACAGTCGAAGCGTTGGTCTTGGAGAGGAATCTTCGTTGAATAGAGGGAGAGAATGTAACTCTAGAAGCTTCTCCAATAGTTGAAATTGATTGAATAATAAAGGAGTCTCAGGTATCATAAAGGACTGTATTCTCTGGTATTGTAGTCTTATCAGACCTCAGTTAATTCTATTAGCGAAAGATATGCTTTCTGTTTACTCTCAAAATATTAATCATATGTTTTAGTAAGAACTTGCACGTCCACCAAATTTTGAAGCAACTTTCAAGAGCAACCTGTACGAAGGAAGAATTGTATAGTAAAATAATTTTACATGGAAATACCGTGTCAGCTTCTAATTTCGAATATTGAAGAGGTGAATTTTGTGTCAACGGATACGCCCCCGAGTCATTTATATTCCACCACGTTTTCATAAATAATGGCGTCCCTTAACACTCATAGGTATCCAGCCTTGCAGAGATTTCATCAAGCATTCGCGGCGCGCGCGTTCCTGTCCCATAAAATCTAAATTTTCATACCTATTTCTACGCGTATCTTCGTACATCTTATTAGAAGTCCCCCTGCCAATTCCCCGCTAGGTTGAAAATCTTGTGGTGATTCAGGAATCGTGTCTCTTCCTCCTGCGTCGCTTTTTTAATTTTTCCTTCGAGGTGTATGAATAATATTACCGCTCTGGCAAGTTGTAAATCATGAGTGGTCGATAAATAATAATTTTTTATCTAAGTCAATCGTACCTCAGTGTGATCTTAGTGACTTATTTTTTAAAAAATATAATTGTTGCAAATGCATTCGCATCATTAATTTAGTTGAATATTACTCAGTCTACAGATCAGAAGATAAAAGAATAAGAGTTCAATGATTTTCGAGATACTAAAATGTAATTTGCATACCGAATTGAATATTATATTTGCCAATTTCCACCAACGAAAATTTTTGCCTGCAAGTATTTATAACTAACCACGAAGGTAGTTACAAGGTAACTTCAGACAGGGCATCGTTCCCTCGTGCCTTGCCTCGTTGATTAACTTTAACAAATTCGAGGGGAATAAATTTAAAGTTATCCGCAGAGTACATTCTGGAGGGTCGAGCAAAGTAGATTATTTGAATATGCGGTTTTTGCTACGACTGCGGAAGTAATGCTCGAACAGCAATTAAGACAAAAGCGACACTGGTAAGGGAGGAGAAACGGTGGGTTTGTAATTATAAGGGAAAGTTAATACCTCGTGTGCGATTATAACCATGAAAATGCGACAAGTAGAATTAAGACGAAGGTAGTATGGAGATTACGAATTTGGGAAAAGTAGCGGCAACTGCAAAAGTGCTTCTAAAGTGGAGTTTCAAAGGGAACGCAGGAAAATTGTAAAATAAGGCTACGCCCTCACAGCAAAGAAACGCAAGTACCATGAAAGATGGTGTGAAAATTAAGGATCCTCAAGAATAGTAAATAATGAAATCTAAGGAATAAAGAAGAATGCGATATCGAAAAATTTATATTCATCATCAAGCAAACATTTAACTACAGAAGATTAGCTTCTAATTGTTAATATATTGTAATGGGTCTACAATTGTAAGTAGAATATGCACTGATAAACAGTTTCTAAGGAGACACATGACACGTACCCAAGAAATATCGAAGAAATATTGCATTCAATTCTAAGATACAGTGGAAACTGAAATTAGCAAACATCAGAAAATTATTCTTTTGGGAAAAGTACACAAGAATATCTAAAAATTTGAGTAGGGTAAATTTGATTAAATCTTACCCATTAAGAACAAATGCTTATTACATGAAAAAGAACAGGGAAAATAAAAGAAAAATTAGTGGTAATCAACTCTTAATTAATAGAATAAACAGTTTAACAAACTCAAACAACAAAAAACAATCAACATTTACTCATAAAAACGATTTATTTTTTATATAGAAAAAGTAAAATTTAGGATTAATGTCTCTAAATTGATCCTAATTCAAACTTTTAAATTTAATCACTACAATCATCACATAAATATTAAAAAATACCTTTGCTTATTATCTCTGTAGAAGATTTGTGTTTCCACATTTTGCACTGTGTGCATTGTATTATACTTTGCTGTTTATACTCCTCACACGTTTTACAGAACAAGCTTTCATTTTCATTAACATTCTTTTTCTTCTTCTTCTCCTTTTGCATATCGGTTTTGGCGTTATTCTTCCTCTTACGAGTTTTCTTTGCTCTTCCAGTTAAATTTCTAATCACGATTTTCTTTTTAAAAAAACGTGTTACACGGTGGTACGAAATAGGCACATATGTCAACTTGTATTCAAATTTACCACGCTAAATTATAGTTTACTGTTTGTTGGTGTAAAAACAAGTAACAAACTTGAAAATAGACAGTTTGACACAAAAATTTGTTTCACTGATTCTGACAAATAGTAATTGTACAAAATCCTTAAGAATCATGGTAAAATTTTAATGAAAAGTACCCGAAGAACTGAACTTTTTTATATTTCTTTTATGGAGTGACCGCATAGTAATTCGACTTGTTAATAACATATGCCTGACAGTTGCTTACACTTGCTATAGCTAGGAGCGCCCATGACTGTCTTAGCTTAAAAGAAACAGCATGAGTACAATTTAACCGCAGGTACGAATTGGGGAAGTTTACCCAATTCAGGATTTGGAAACCTTAAAATAAAAAATCAATGACTAGTGCTGAAGGTACTGTTAATACTATCAACAATCGATACTGAAGACACCGGCAACAAATCAGCAACCGCTATTGAAGACACTACTCTAAACGAGTTCCCCAGAGGCGGAAACGAGGGGTATTCGATCATATCGCTGAACCTGCAGCGAATTTCAGTGACAAAACAGGGCGCGAAAAGTTTCGTCGACGTCGGACGCCAGCAGAGAAATTTCACTCGTCGTTTGGGCACGTTGAATAATGCAGAGGCTGGCAACAACGAAGACGACCCGGGGGTGCGCAGCCACGACTCCGTCGCAGGAAAGGGTGTTTAACAGCGGAGCAGTGGTGTTTAGCTGCAGCACACTGGCCAAACTCATCCCTTTATCTGGCGCGGGCCAGCACTGACGGTTTACAGGGAAAAGCCTCGGCTATCTTGCTTCGTGTTCCCGCGAAAGATCATGAACAATCGGTATCGATTCCCGTTAAGGCTCCTAGCCCTCGAGGGATCTTTCGAGTAACGATGTACATCCGGGCAACAAATATTCGAGCCTCGAAGTAAGACGATAATGAAACCAAACACCCATTCTCATTTTTGGAAAACCAAACACCATGGAAACATGTAACAGTGTCACAAGCATATACCTTAAATTATAAAGTCCCTTACGAATTCAGTTATCGATCGACTGAACTAATTAATTATCGAGCAACCAGGGGTGCACAAGGCGAGGTGTTCCTCCTAGTCATCGACTTGACGGGAACACGTCACTCCTGGGAAATATAACGTGGGCGCGGTGAAAACGCATCGCAGGAGCCGCCGAGGCTGCGCGGGAGCAGCGCGGGCGAGATGGGAAGAATCGAGTTCCGCGGGGCTGCGCGGAACGAACGGAGAGGGTAGGAGAATAGGGGGTGGTTTACTCTCGAGAAGACATCGTTCCGGTCACGAGGTCCCTATGTACAGTGCCCGTCCTCGTTTCTGCCACGGGTGAAATTATTTTTTCCTCCCTTCCGTCTCCTACTTTCACTCAGCCCAACCCCTCTTCCGTCCCGCTCCTCTCGCCATCTTTCCGTGTTTTTCTCTCGTCTCGCCACCCCTCCACAGCCACGGTGCACTGTATCGTTTCAGTCACGGACGAGAGGCGCACTCGAGGCTGGCTAAATTGCACCATTAATTGCGCCCTACGCGAACGCACGGTATGCAACTGTGTCGAGTGCAATGGACCGTCCTTGGCCCAGATACCGATCCTCTGGACCACCTTATTCGAGGATCGTCGGAACGGCAACTGCTGCGGCTGCCTCTATCGGGCCGGCTGCACGGGGGGTTTAGGTGATTTCCCCGATGCCCGGGTAATTGGATAGTTTGGCTGCGTTTGTGTTACCGGGCGGTTCATAAATTCGCCGCGTAACGCAGCGGCTGCACGAACACGCTGCGTGTTTCTCGCCTGAACCGGGAGTGGGTGCTGTGGTACAAGTTTCCGGGTTTGGACGTCGCGCGGGATGATTGCGCGTAGCCGGGATTATAGGAGCATTGTAACGTTGACTTCCTTCGGATTCATGTTCGAGAGCCGCGGTTTTAATGTTTGTTGTTGTTGCCACCGGTTTGTTCGCGCGGTTTGGTAGCATCGTCGCGAGCAGGACACTGTTATCAGTCGACGGTGGGTCCTTTAGCGTGCGAAGTGTGGAAAGCTGCGTGCTTCGAAGACGCTCCCTCAGGGCTTCGGGCTAGTTTCATGAGTGATTATTCCTCGAGAACATGTCTTTAGGACGGGAATCGGTGATCCCCACTGCTGAGACCTCTGAGACCTTGAAAGAGGTTCGACTGAGAATGTTCTGTAAGTGCAGCGGCCTCAACCAGGCTTACTGCGGGAGGAATGCACTGGGAATTCGGGTTACGCCAAGGGATTTCCTCCGTCTGCCTGGTAGAGGTGCGGAAGGGTCGAGGGACCTCATTCGTCTCTGAAGTTCAGACTAGTCAAGTGATCGTGTCAGTTTTCAGCTGTGACTCTGTCGTTCTATCAATTATGTTTGCGGTTCACATTTTGGTGCCTACAGAACCAGTGGATGCACATATTTACAGACTCAACATGTAAAGCATTATCTATGAAAGGAATCCACAGGGTACATAACGTTCTAACAACAGATGTTTGAAGTCAATCCCAAATTACCAAAACGTCCTTGAAGAATTAATCTGGATGCTTCTTTCTCAGTTGCAACAGGATATTTATGATGCAGGGTCACACATGCGTGTCGGTACTGCGACAGATGTTTGCAGCTGCGGGCTACGGCATTTCAAATGCATCAAGTTCCACAATAGAACAATGTAGATGCAGCGTCGATTCCTGTTGATACCGTCCCGGTTTCCCTCCACGCTAGCGCGTGTGTATAAAGCTGTTCTGGGATATTTATGACCTGTCTTGTAGCAATCTAACTTAACCGCATCTCCTGGAAAACGAGGGATCTTGTTTCGCGTATCCACTTACGATGCTTATATTCTGCCCGGCTCTACCTCGCTGCACTTCTCGTTCTCCGTTTGCCGTTACCATTCCGTGTTTTCTTTCTTCCCATATCGTCGTGGTTCCCTTTTCCTGCGTTCTTGCCTCCGTTTCAGTCTAGCATTTTCTTGTTTTTACTTCCGCCGCGTCCCCCACCCTGCTTATTAGTATTCTGCCCCTCGACTTCGTTGTTTCCTCGACTGTTCTAGTTTTTTCTCTACTATCTGCCATTTGTGTCCCCGCCCTTTCAGTTTTGTCTTTTATTTTCGCGGGTTCTCGTGTTTCTACCTGTTTGTTTTTCGCCTGAATTTCCACGATGTTCATCCCCTTCATTTCTTTCACCGTTCTACCTGCTCAGTTACCTGCAAGCTCTTCTAGACTTTTCTCACTTTGCTTCCCCGTATCAACGATCCCATCTACTTTTTCCATCTCCACTATATTCCATAGTTTTCTCGCCACCCTCCCCCTCCCACCCTACCCCACTGTCGCTTCTGACATCCTTCCGTCTGTTCATGCGAGCGCGACGCTCACACCGCTTGTCCCGTGTTCCTCCACCCCGCAACCCTCAATCTCTTCTTCACCCCGCGCTCGAAGATTTCCCCACAGGCATGTGCCTTCACTTATTCACGCACTCAATTATTTACGCTCGCGCGACGGTACCTTCTACAACCAGCGAGCACCGCTTTGTCACCTATGTGTATCAGTTTGCGTACACCATTGCTCAAAACTGTAATTTAGGTACAGCAACATTTCGATTTTAGTGGCGTGGAATATTATTTGTAGGAGTTCGACGTAATGCACGTTAATTTGTCGTTGGCACTATTATAGTTCAATTTTCATAGATTTTCATCTCTCACGAGTTGAAAACATATTCCCACGTCTTTGTATCGCATGCAAATACCTGAATCATCACTCAAGTGAAACAGGCCTGTCACTGTAAAAAATAATTCAAAAGTTCAAGACAAATAAAAAAATGAGTTTAAAACGTAGGCTCGCGCAATAGGTACGTACTGTCGTTTGCAAAAATGTTGCCGGCAGAAACGTGGTGGTCCGATCGAGTGTATCCTCATAGGCGCAAGTTCTCTAACGCTGTGGAAGATGTAAAGCACACGTATTGTCGCTATTGGCCGACGCGTCACGTCAACGAATCGGTCAGCAGCACTGTGGCGGCAATTTTGGAAACCACAGTAAGTGTACGTAATTCTTGCCAAAGAGAGTTTTTTTCATCCCACAAGTGTTCATTTCACGGCACGGTAACTTTCGAGTAACATATCTGTTCTCAGGTGAAGCGTTTTGATTTGTCGTCGATGTCATAGTACAGCAAATACAGTCGACAAGAATCACTTAACTTGCTCAATGAATTAACAACGTTACTGTGTACTTTTTCACAGGTAACGGGGGCTGAACTCTTACAGAACCTGCCAGGACAGTCATTGGTCAGACGGTCCAGTGGACTGTTCAGACAACAACCCATAGTTGGATGCCGTTTTCCTACCCCTGTGACTACGTAATCAGAATTCGTCGGTGCGTTCGCGAATATGCACGTGACGCTGAATGCTCGATTATTCGTGGTCACGTGTCACCTTAAATTCACGTTTACGTGGGCGCAATCTATTCCCTCGCCGCACTTATTTCCACGTTAATCACTGGGTCTCCCTAGTTAAGCCACGTTATTTCTCCGACATTAATTATTCGGAGTTTTTACAATAGTAGTTGATTGAAATTCTGGTCCCTTTGTCCTTTGCGTAAATTGTAACGATTCGTACTGCGAACGCAAATGGAAAATCATAATAATTTCATAAAATCACTCATACAAAAAAATTGCGTTTCACGGGGATGTTGAATGAATCAGATATGAGTTGACAGGCACGCTGTTTGCATATTTTTATAAACCAATCTTTTTCTGAATACCTAAATTAAAGGGGAAAGTCATAAAAAAAGGTTGCCTAATTTATCCTCGTGGATATGACACTTGCAGTTGTATATATAACTTTTAACTTGCCAAAGAAACTATATACATGTCTACATCAGTTGACTAAACAAATCAATTTAACTTGATTACATTAAAATATATAGTCCAGCGAACCTTACTCATTGACTTCGTCTTGTACATAACGTACACAACTGGACCTCACTAAGCTATAATATCTACCAAACTCACAGTGTTTCATTAACCATTTTAAGCATTGCATTATTACGAGGGCAATATTCGCTAAAATATTTCATTTCCATGAAATTTTCTCGCTCAACGCGCAACAGTAATACGACAAGTTTTGCGTTAACAGTTCGCAGATATTCTCAAAACAATGAGCAGAATCGTGAAATTTGTGTTCCTTTTGGAAGAAACTTAATTGTTTCGCGTGTCGAGGTAACCCAGCTTCGTTATTAAAACGTCTTCTTGACACAGTTCTGCCGATTTTCATATTTCATTATTCACGAGGGCTGGTCGAAGAGACGGCTCGCGAGATTCGACCAGGTCCATCCTCACATAATCCCCCCCCCCCCCCCACCCCACCCTCCTGCCGTTTGAAACGGCGGGGTCGCGCGGGATTTTTTCCGCGAGACGAATTTCGACCTCTCGAACGTTCGTTCCGGCGAAATCATTCCGTTTGTCCCGCCTCCTCGGCTCGGCTACCAATTTAAGAAGCTTATAAAGAGGAACTGCACTCTCGACGGAATGCAAATCTTCGCGAGCCCGTCGAGGAAATTGCGCCCACTTTAAGCCGTCGCTGGGAATAGTTTCCACTTTGACGGGGATCGTTGCTGCCCGAGCTGAAACTGAATCCTGCCCCGCTGCCGAATTAAACGTGAGGACTTTCTTCCCCCTTTTACTCCAGCGTCGCTTGCTAGGACGCGGCGGTTTTGACGGGCAGCGTTAAATATCCCTCGCGGATCGAACGCCACCGTGGTGACGTTTGATCGGCGGCGGGGGAATTTCGTGTGAGGAGAACGAAAACTTGAGGATGTTGCGGTATTAATTAACGGCGATACGGGGAACAGCGGAGTGCGCGTTCTTCGGAAAGGGATTTGGGGAAACAGCAGTGGGAAGGGTGCGAAGGCGTTTTCGAAAGGGTCAGGTACCTTGTGGAGGTGGGGGGGGGGGGGGTGAAAGAATATTAATGTAACTCGTTCGATGCAGTTATTTCCTTTCATCTTTGTAAAAACACATGTCCCGACAGTGTTACATTATGAGACACATACACTGCCATTCACAAATATTAGGACGACTGTTTTATTTGAACAAAATGTGATTTTTAATACAGATTGAATAATTTTCACTGCATTTAATTTAAAATACTAATTAAAGTAATGTTCGTTAGAGTTGTGCTATAAGTTTGCAACGCCTTTCACAATTATTCTACACAGAGTAGATAGCTTAATACTTATGAACGCCAATGTAGGGTAAACTTGCCTAAATCGCACCGCTTAAGAACTGCTTATTACATGAAAAATAACAGGGGAAAATGAAACAAAATTAGTGGCAATCAACTCTTTCTTAATAGAATAAAGAAGAGTTTTATAAATTCGAAAAACAATCAAATCCTATTCATAAAATCGATTTATTTTTAATATGGAAAAAGTACGATTTAGGATTAATTTCTCTAAATCTTATCCTAATTTGTACTTTCAAATTGAATTCCTACAATCATCACATACATATTCAAAAGTATTTCTATCTATTCCCGCACAAAGCACCTGCATCCACATTTTGCACTGCGTGCATTGTATCATATTTTCCTGTCTATTTTCGTGACACAATTTACAAAACCAGTTTTAATTTTCATCGCCTTCCTCCTTCTCTTTTTGTTTTGTTTGTATGTTGGTTTTAGCGGTATTTTTCATCTTACGAGTTTTCTTTGCTGTTCCGATTTTTCTGGTTATGATTTTCTTTTTAGCTTCATCCAATTCTTTTTCTAGATGGTTTTTGTATGTTCGTAGCAGTACGCTGTAAGCTTACACGCGGTGGCACGAAATGGGCACATAGATCAATTTGAATTGAAATCTATGGCGCTGAAATATGGGTCACTGTTCGTTGATGTCGAAACAATAAATAACATTGAAAATAGACGTAGTTACACATAGAAATTTATTTCACTGATTCTCACAAATAGAACATAATTGAACAAAATCCTTAAGAATCATCGCAATATTTTAGTGAAAAGTACCCGAAAAACTTACCTGCTTTATATTTTTTTGTGGAGTTACGGCATAGTGACTCGGTTTGTTAATGTCGACTGGCTAACTGTTGTATACAGTTTCTATCGATAGGAGAAATTGTGACTGTCTTAATTAAAAGAAGCAGCGGGGATACAATTTAGGCGCAGGTACCAATTAGACAAGTATACTCTACGTATGCCCAATTTATGATTCTCTTCCCACATCCCCACATGCTCCCCCTTGGCACTCTATTCACTGTCGATTAAGCGATTCTCAACAAAGCCTGCCAGTTTCGTTGAGCACGAGGCGCATCTATCAGACGAGACAGCTCTGGTCTATTTTAAATTCCTGGCGGAAACCCCGATTATTACGTCGACTAGGAACGCCCCGTCGAGTCCATTCTCTTCCGTTCCGACGTAGTCGAGTCAGGAATCCCCGAGTCGTGTGCCATTTTGTTAGGAAAGCCGTATCAATCCGTTTGTACACATACAGTACGCGCTGAACGAGCTCGCTACCGCTCCGCCATCCAACCACCCCGTTCTACAGCCGTGCAACCCCAACGGTGCAATGGTTCCAGCGAAACTTTCCCAGCTGGCAGCAAGCCACCGTCACGGTGGACAGAATTTCAATGTGTTTACAGTTATGTTTACGCGCGCAATCGTTTTCTGAAGAATCCTATCCGCCGACGCAGCTGGCCGCCGTTCCGCCCTCCCTCTTCGCGGCGACCAACCCCCTTCGTGAGGTTACTTCCACGACCGAAGCGGGCAGCTTCTATTTGAACGAAAGATAAGGGATAATTGTTTGCAGATATCATATCGCTCGTTCACTACGAGAGTGCAGCGACTCGATGTCTTTCCAGCTTGAAATACGGTAAAGGGATTGGGTGGTTGCTGTTCCAGCACCGGCAAGTATGATCGTACATGATTCATTGGTAAAGTTGAATAAGTTAATATTTTATTCTTATACATATTACGAGAGCAAGCGACAAAGATTTATAACGTGTTGGTATTCAGAGTCACGTGATTGAAATTGTGCTGCTTATTCGTATGGGATGATCTGTGTAATCAATTTTAGAGAGAGCTCTGTTTATAAGAGAAACAGCTCTTTAACAGAAAATGCAAGGACAAGTTATTGAGTCTTTAGTGGCTCGCAAGGGAAGATCCCCAGCCCGGAAATTCAAAAAATTATAAAACTTTAAGAACTGTAAGGGATAGAAAAATCATTTCAAACAAAAGTTACTTTTTTTAATTAGGACTAACATTTGATAACTTGCAGTTCTTGCAGTTCGCGAGTTATAACACAAAATCGGGAAGTAACCAGATTTTATGCAAAAAATGCATAATACATACCTGTATATCCTCTACACATTCCCAAAGTTTCATCATTTTTTAATTTCCGAGTTGGGGATCCCCCCTTGTCAATTTTTAGTACCAATATGTAAAAATACTCTCGTATAACAGACATTTCGTTCAACTAATTGCAAGCTTGAATAAAAATTGTTATTACACTCACAAGGGAGAGTATTAAATACATCAGCTCCATAAACGAAATTAAGTTGGGAAAAAATGATTCTGTTATTTGACCACGGATAGGACCATGGACCAGCCAACTGCGCAAGTGAAATGTAAATTGTTTCGCAAAAAGCTTAACCCACAAAGGTATTGCGCAAAGTCGAGAATTTAATAGCAATGTCCTGAAAATTGGATGCCGCTTTTGCAAGGTTGTTTCCAAATCCGCGCGAATTTCCGTTGCACGGCTGGTCAGGGAATAAGTGGTAATGACACTGGAATTCAACGGAGCTCCGTGAAATGGTTCGAATAAAATTTTATAAACGAGCAGCCGCAGATTGCAGCCGTGATTATTGTTAAATAACGCGGACGAACGTCCGCCGGCTGCGGTTGGATAATTTCATTAGGTTATTGTCCAGAAGAATTTAATTTAATGTTTGGCTTAATTATGAATTCCGGTTAGATTGGCTCGAAGTAAACCATTGATTTACCCGCGTCTCTTCAGATGGAAAATCCAAATCATTAACGTTCTGTTGCGTTCACGGCCGAGCAAAAGTATTCGTGTTAACTTGAACGTTTCCTTTCACTCATTATTCTCCTTTGTTTCGGTGTAATGTTTGTACATTTAAAGAGAATGTCAACTTCAAACGTAACGTTTGATAAAACAATTTTACACGCAGTTTCTTTTATGCAACGCAGAAAGAGAGATAGAGATTGTAAATGTAATATTTTTTATTGAATACAGTGTTTTCAAGAGTACACTTTTAATTCCACATGCTCTGCTATGATGTTAAAATTATATGATACAGGGATTGAAAAATAATGAGGGATCATATTTAACAATGGAATCAGGCCAGTGGTAACAAAATTAATCGCATTCCATAAGAGAATATGTATATTAATAAGTGAAAATCATGTTTCTACGTTGGAAAGTTTTTCACCACGTCACAATAGTGATCAATTTCGAAACAGTAAGCTACTTTACGCTCTCCAATTAGCAATTGAAGCATGCATATTATCCTCAGGCGAGCATTTAACGTCGAAAAGCCTAGAGGAACAATGGATAGATAGCGAGAGAACGTATTACCGTGCGTATTTATAGCGGTTGAGGGTGCATCCATAAATTTCCGTATAGAAATAATATACAAATCGCAACACGAACCGTTCAACCGTGCCGCGGACACGAAACTATGCATCTAGTTCACAAAACAATCTTCTTGATTCGCATCTGCTTTCCTGATTCTGAATTTCGAAATTAAATTTAAATAGATTTTACTATTCCCTTGAGTGATCTGGAGTATGTAAAAGTGAAATCACTACGCGTAATTAACTTATGAGTTAGAGTCAGGAAGCAGGCTTCGAAGGAGGAAAGGGAAAGGAAGTTAAGAAAAAGCAGAGAAAAGATTCTAGAGAATTGGAAGACCTGATTGAACAGCTTTCTCAATATTTGATTACTTACGAGAATTATAATATTTAAAGTTACACTGGCTTCAGTAAATTATGCGTTGACATCATCATGAAGGAAATTAGAATGACAGAAAGGAGACATCGAGCATTAAGTTCCTTAATGTGTAATCAACTTGAGTCGGGCCATAAAAGAGTGCACACTGATCGTAATTCCAAATTCGAAACACACTCTATGGCTGCACTCATTTGGAATATCTATTACACAAAAGGTATCGGTCAACGGATGATTAATAACTGAATATCAATAAAAAAGGTAACTTCTATTGTGTTCCATTCTCTTTTCTCGAACCGTTCCAGGGCTCCCCTCCAGCTTTGTACCTCGAAGAACTGCAATCGATGAAAGCTTTACCCTCCTCCTCCTTGGCGATGAACAGAAAGGGCTTCATTGGATCTTTCTAATCCACGTAAGCCACCGTTCAAAGAGGTCCCCCATTGCTCCACTTTTTTCCTCGGACTTCAGGCCGAATTTAAATCCCGCCCTGGCGTGAACTCGAATCGATCCGCGCAGGGAAATATCCAGTCGCAGAACTGCTAGGAGCGGGACCGTGCATAAAATAAATTTCACCCCCTACCCCATTCGCAAAGTGAAATACGCCCGTGTAATGCGTCCCAGACGCGTGGTATCTCTCTGCCTTGCGTTCGCAACTGTGTTGCCCGTTTCTCGTTTGCCACAGTTTTAATTTACCGGCGGCGAAATAAAAATAATTGACGTATGTCCGCGGCAGCCTCCGAATTTGTTTCGCCCGCGAATCGCGGCAATCAATCTGTTCAGCAATTACACGGAGCGGCGAATGGCATTGTAACTCGCGTTGTGTGTTATTAATAAGCGAAATATTGATTTCCGTGCTGCGAACCGGAAGTTTTGGAACACTCGGTAATTGCGAATCGACGTACACCGACCGCGGCACATTGTTGGTGAGACCTACAGTGAGTAAAAAAAGTATTGGCACACTTTTTAAAATCACATAACTTTTTTAGAATTGGTCCAAATGACATGAGTTTTTTTTAGAAGGTAGAAGGATTACTTTGCTAAGTGACGTGTTTCGTAGTTTTGAAAAAAATGCAATTTGTCGGAATAGCAAAAAAACATAGAAAGGGCAGTATTTTCAATAAGGTCGGAAATCGCTTGATTTCGGGAATTTCGCGATTTTCGACCTTATTCTGCGATCTTTAAACGTTTGTAACTCAGAGCACCGTTAACCGATTTTGATGAAATTTTCAGCATGTATACAGCTTACTTAAATTTACAAACGGGTTTTTTGAATTTTCATTACAGGTTCAGAAAAAAAAGTTGAAAAAACTGCCCTTTCTACGTTTTTTTGCTATTCCGACAAATTGCATTTTTTTCAAAACTACGAAATACGCCACTTAGCAAAGTAATCCTTCTACCTTCTAAAAAAAACTCATGTCGTTTGGACAAATTCTAAAAAAGTTATGCGATTTTAAAAAGTGTGCCAATACTTTTTTTACTCACTGTACGTGTGGCGCTCAGTTGAAAGGGGTCTCGCAGCAAATAAATAACCAATAAGATTGCACTCTAATGCGCATAAAAACAATATATATATACGACGGTTGGATATTTTTAATTTCCAATCTTATTCGCGATTGCCGTAGCTATCTACAGCTTAACTATTAAAACCTTGGTATTAGGAGGTACATCGGATACTTTGTATTGAATCTATTTCATGACTGATGTATTTTAGTATTGAAATTGCATTACAATAGTCAAAAGGGAGCAAAAGTGAAGAAACGACATCTCTTGATCGATCTTTAACGAATAATGATATTACTATCTAAGAACTTCGAAGGGTAATGAGTCAATCGGTTTTATACAACGTGCTTGGTATATAAACAAACCTGTATAAATGATTGCAGTCCCCACGCGATTGTGAGTCTTAAGATGGGGAAGGACTACCCCGTGTCAATTTTATTTGCACGATTGATTACATTTTTTAACTCATAAACTAATCTTCCAGAATTGCCTATTAACGAATTTCAATTTATAGGTGGTGCTTTTCCTTGACTCGAACTTTCTCCATATATCGAGACACGAGATGTTTGTTTAACTTATTCATGTATTCACGTATAAGGTGATAAGCAGCCTTTTTGATAGAGACGAATTTTTTAGGACCGTGGCAATTTCTTTTGATTTTCAGTTCTTTCATATCAAGACAGTGATTATACGAACGGCGGCGACGTTACACCTAAACAAAGAGTTACGACTTTCTGTTAACATCCAACAAATATTCCAGATTTTATCCAATACGTAACAACTAAACATTTATATGAGATTTGTGGACAGCTTTATCGTAGGATAATAATTACAAGCAGGAATTTTTGTCATTCGCATAGTGGGAAATACGATTTCAGAACACAGCACGCTTAATATTTTTCACACTTTATTCAAAAAGGTACAGATGTATGGCGACACCTTTAGCGTTACAGTAAATTAGGTTCACGAGACCAACAACAATCAGTTGCTTTAAGTAAACCAACAGGTATGCACTATGCATAGTCGCAACGAAATTTGCATTGCACTATATAATTTACCATTTAGAAGAAACAGTTACAAAGCTAATATTACCGGCCATTAAAGTGCGAGAGGACATAGGGACCAAAGAAATGATAGAAAGTGTATAGTTACCCATAACATTACTAGGAAAGTGATTGTCATTATCGTATAATGAACGATTTGTAGCCTGAAATAGAAGAAATTTGAATTTTAGAAAGCTATTCTATACCATAAAATGCTATTTAATTTAATTTTTGAATGACTTGAAAGGAAACACACTTATGATATCTTCTGCGTTCTGCTTCTATTGTGTCGGTCGATTCTTTTATCAGGTGCATACCGATGCCTCTAATATTACAGTAAAAGTAGTCATTCCAGTCTAGGTTTTTGATGTTGAACTTGAAGATTCCTTGATCGGTAGAATTCAATCCTTGCCAAAGTTTCTGAACGTTATCGTCACAAAAATTCCATTCCTGTGTTGAAAAGTACTGTATCACATTGCGAAATTTCTGTATTTTCTTATACCTATCCAACGACCTGTACAAAGTATATTATCCATCATTGTTAATCAATTCTATACATATTCCGTCGGTTATGATTTACCTAATATGGATTATATGTTATATATAGAATACGTACATGGGTTTTCGACCAACAATATAAGCGAGCGTATCGACAATAGTTGCTGGCAGAATGTAGAGGATGAAGACACAAATTTTATGGACAATTAAATGTCTGTTCAGTATCACCGTAACATACCATATGTTCTGTATACTAGGTACATCAGTGATAGAAATTTCACCCATTTTCAGAAATGCACCCAAAGTAATGGGATTTTGACATGATGATACACAGTTATAAATGGGGATTCTTTCATCAACAGCTATATTAGCACCTTTATCTAATATTGCAGAAGATTTCCTATAAAGTAATAGAATCGATAATTCTAAAATTAAATTTCAAGCATTCTTATATTAGTACCTGCATATATATACATACGCACAAATACCTAATAATTAATATTTTTATTAATCTATAAGTTACATTCGTAATATTGGTGTCACGATCTATTAATTATTTTCTGTTTATAATGCAAAAAAATGACTCCATTTTTTCGTTTCAATATCAAAGCTAATATTCACGTATATGTACATATATGTACACCTCAAAAAGCAGCAAGTTAATATAAACAAGTTGTAATGACAAAATTAAAGACTTACCTATTACTAGTATTCCAAGCAGCGGCAATTGTAGTAGAGACTACATAATCAGCTGGTATCATATCCGCCGCGATTTCTGGTTTACAATGTAGCGTATGCAACACACTTAGGCCTGTTTCTATCATTAGGTCCTTAGCTCCATATAAATTATTTATCCATCCAATAAGTGGCTCTTCGGCTGTTGACATAATAATAGAAGGCCGGACGATACACGTTGGAATACCTTCGCTATACTTTGCGACTATACTTTCTGCAACTGCTTTAGAGAATACGTACATGTTGGGCCAGTTTTGGAGCAGTCTGTGAAAGTGAAAAGTTTATGTTTCGTCGTACCTACCTCGTTTGCTTATTCGCACAATCATCCTCCGTAAAATTATACTTACATGGGAGTGATTTGTTCAAGTTGTTCATCATCAAAGATATCCAACAACGATATTAACTTATCACCATCAATAGGTGGTTTGTAGTGTATTTCATCAATGTATTTATGTATACAGTTCGAAAATGCAGTTGATACGTGTACGAATGCCTGTTGATAGATTTCGGGATTTAGTATTAAGTATAAAATACAATTTATAATGCGCTTTTAATTATAATGATTGGTTCATTTGTTTGACGAAAGGTTTTAAAAGATCTCAGATCTACCTTTAAGTTCGGCATCTGTTTCGCGAACAGTAATATGTATTTTATACTTTTCACATTAATGTTCACGGCTGGGCGTGTCTTCTCGTCATATCGAACGGTCGTAGCAGCATGAAAAATGACATTCGTATTCATCAGCATCGTTTTCGTTTCTGGTGTCAGACCATAATCATCTTGCATGGCGTCACCATCTACCATTATCAGCTTGTTCAGAAAATTCGGTTGCTTGCGTCTCAATCTATCGTATACCTGATCACAATAGCGTGTACATAATAATTATACATCTTATTATTTTTCTATTAATATGTATAAGTATATCACCTACAGCATCATCGAAGTTCTCTTTAAACCGCTGTTCTGAACTTTTCCCCTCTTTCGGCCTTACTATCACATATATTGTCGTAATATCTGGACAGGATCTATAAATATATAGATAAGGTAGACTGGGGCGAATTGGCTTACTTTGTGTTTGATCGTAAAATAATAATAGTCATACATTAAATAACTAATTTTTTATTATATATTCGTGACCAGTACACCGTTGGCTTGAACATTAATAGGTTAAGTCAGGGTGAGATAGTCATAGTTTCGTTTAGAGCAAAGCAACGAAAATGATGTAGAACAAAACTTCAATCCTTCGTTTACATGTCCGTTAATATCAATAAACGAAAAATTATTATTTAATATACAAATTTTACAAATGAAAAGAAAGTGGCATTGCCCATATCTCCCTTAATGTCCGGGAAAGATGGTCATATGTACCTTTCAGGCTAACAAGTTATGGTCCTTAACTGGTTATCTCAGATTCTTTCTAGTTTTCGTCCACCTTCGTTTTTGCCCGTTCAAAACTTCTTTGCGCTCTTGCTGTGAGTCTTCTAATCCGCGTGTATGACACACAGTGTCAAACTCCGTGCAATTTCCATGGGCCCAATAACCACATGACTTACATCTTAGCCAATCTTTTTTTTCTGGTTTCGAAATAATTTTCTCCGAATTTCACCAAAATATCTGAAATTATATCTAATACAGCTATGGCCAGCTCTCGTGGACAACAATTGACCATCTTTCCCGTAAAGCCCTGGTAAGATAGGCATTCCCCTTTCGCTTAGACTAACAAACGTAACCCCAAATACTTTAATGTTAAAAATGCTGTAAACAATGCACTATCGAAAATACATCTTGAGAATTAAAAATATTCAGAATAAATAACACAAACAAGATTACCAAAATATTGATCAAACATTTTGAAGCACTAGCTTAAATTTCACAGTGGATTTACAAACCTTTAAAAACGTTCTATTCCAACACTTTGAACTAAGAATGTTACTTTTCTATGACACTTTGTACCCACGTCGAGGCAGCGCAATCAGGCGTTTCCTTCTAAAAAATGCTGTCACTGCCCATCTCTTCCGTATGACCATCTCACCCTGACTTACCCTATATAAAAATTGAAATTACACATAAAAATCTTTCGTTTATAAAAAAAGAACCAAAAAGTGAGAAATATCCGATTCGCCCTGAAACTTGGGGCGAATCGAATAACCCAGAAATCTCTGAAGAAACTGAAATTTTTATAATAAAATCTTTATAATCAACTTAAACAAATTTAATTTAATGACAGTGAAGTCAACTGACACTATTTAGAACACAGGTCGGAAGGACATTGTCGTTTTTGCCACGTCTATCAGCACAATTCTCGTGGCACCACTTTTCTCAGACAATCGTCTGAAAGTGGACGAATTAATTTTTCACCACAGTAAATACAATGCTATCTTCTTAAGACCATTAATTTATTTTTTTTTTTGTCATTTCATTAGATTGAATTATCACAGCTTCCTCTATTTTGGGGGTGACACCATGATCCCTGATTGCTCATTTTTATATACGTACGAACCATCTGTATATAAACAATTATCATATTTATAATCATAAAAATACTCAAATGAAAAAAAAGAGTGTTCCGATTTAGTGTTGTATAAAGCTCGAGTCTTCAAAGCTTTAAACCTTAACCTTAAAGGCTCAGCCTTTAAGGCTAATATTATATGAAGCTCGAGCTTTCAAAACTCGATTCAAGCTTCGAGGATCAAGACTCGAAGCTGCAGGCTTTTATGTTTAATAGTAATGAAGTTAACTCCAAGTCCTTGATATTATATCTTATTTTGTGCAACCACTATTGAGTTATTCCACGTCAAAACGCATAGAGGGAAAATTTAGTTTCATCGATTCTCTTCAAAATTACAGCATTTGTCGATAACCTTGCAAAAATATGCCTATGTCAAATAGTTTTCGAAATATTTTATGTTAAAATTTTAAAAATTGAACAAAATCGGCTGACGCATCATCACTTAAACTGTAATATCTCGGTCATTTTTAAAGATAATGTCTCCGTCTTGGGTTCATTTTAAAGCTAAAGGAATGCTTTCACAACCCGTATATAGAATATTTTGTTTATTGGTAATAAACTTGACAGTAATCGAGGCATTATCTTTAAAAGTGACCGAGATACTGCAGTTTAAGTGATGACGTGTCAGCCGATTTGGTTCAATTATTAAAACTTTAACATTAAATATTTCGAAAATTATTTGACAGAGGGCTTGAAAATTCAGTATACTTTGTTTTTGCAAGGTTATTGACCGCGCTTGGCTGATGCCCGAGTCCCAGAAATTCAGGAGGTATTTGCACCCGATGGGACAGGCCTGCTCTAAAGTGACTTCTATATTTTGCTTAAATATCTGTATGTATTTTGTAATAAAGGAAAGTTTCAAACATTGCTTAAAATATATACATATATTTGATCATTCGATCAGTAAGAGTTTAACGAAGTTTGAGCGACACAGAAATAATTCACAAAAAACACACTTTTCTTGACTTAACTATATTATTCTGCCTTTAAGCTTTAAAAACTTGACTTTCATATAACATTAGAGTGTAAGACTTAGTTAGAACTTTGACATTAAGTTTTAAGGCTTCCAAAATTCGAGCGTTGTACATCACTTCACTACATACAATTTATACAACTCGAGCCTTCGAGCTTGAAGACTCGAGCTTTAAAGGCTCGAGCTCTCACGGCTACAAGGTTCGAGCCTTAAGAGTTCGAGCCTTTAGGGCTTGAACCGCGACTCGAGCTCTTGAAGCTCATGGCTCGAAGCTCATTTTTACAACACTATTCCGATTCGCCCTAAATCACGTGATCCGATTAGCCCCATATATAAGTATTTCAAAGGTTGCAGGTTACATAAACATATTTTGATATAATAGTCTAAAATAATCAAATCCTAAACTGGCACACCGTGCAATCTAATAACAATAAACACATTTGAATTTTCAAGCTTACTTTTTATTTTAAATACGAAATTGCAGATTACGTAGGTTAGATTCGGACCAAAACTGTAACGTTCGTGCGCGTCCATCTGGCTGAAACCGTATGCCAGCTCTGAACAACGACTTAAAATAATTGACGAGCTATTGCGGTAGGTGCGGAGAAGAGGGGCGTTGTATAACAAACGATCGGAATGCTCATTTTTATCGCGATGTAAGAAACATGAAGTAAATTCTTATTTTAATCCGATTCGTCCCGGTCTACCCTTCATACAGTCAATCACACAAATATTCGAACACCTTTTAAAACAGAATAAATTTAAACTGAGGGAGCATTGGCAGGACGGGGTAACATTAGCATCTACTTAACATCTATTAAAACGGAGAAGGAAAAAGTGTTATGCATTTTCACAGTTGTAGTACAGTGACAAACGATGCAATGTTATGATAGGATACTTAAAGCAAATGTAAAAATGTTAATTTTTATATTATATTGGGAAACCGAGTGGAGGCGTGGCTCAGTTTTCAGCGCTGTGGTGGTAAGTTGGCAAACTATTGCAAGTAGGCCCGGATCCTACCAAACATTCCGAATACGTATTTATTAATCGAAGAAGTAAAATTTTAGTGTTCAAAAAAATTTAAAAACACTCGTTTTTCACAAAATGTCTATATAAACACTGATAATCGTATGAACTTCGACGGATTTTGGCCTACTCATAGCAGTTTAATTATCTGTCACTAGTTGGCGTATTGAAATTCTTGGTTTCCGAATACCAAAATGTTCCAAAACCATGCCAAGGTTCACCCAGTTTACAGTACAGTCAAAGGGCGATGCCATTAATGACAGAAGATGACAGTGCGAAAATTGTTATAAATATATGTCACTAGATTTTCCAACACACCGGTAGCCGGTACGTTATTGAAAATGCTGGGCAGAAATCGTTAAATTTACTACGCTTCTGAATTCCCAATTTCTACAGTGAATTCTCATTCGCTTCGGACATTCTGTTTTTTTATTTTCGCAGAAAGCCATTTGATCAACGTAATCGTACGTTTATTCATTCAAATTGTAAGCACAATCGCGTTACTTTGCGAACATCGGATGTACATTTTGAACTGATCATTATACGTGAGACTGACGCGTGTTACAAACTATTAAAGGATGCGACGCTTCGGAAAATGTTCACTTTTTCTACTTTATCCCTCGAAATTATTACGCGATTCAAAACAGTTCCAGCAAAGGCGTATAGTTTTCAATTTGCAAAACAATCTCAATCCGTACCGGTATACATATAGACGAGAACATCATTTTTTCTTTATGTAGGTACCTATAATATCGTGTTAATACCGTAAAATACCGATCCCGTCCGGCGTACATAGCAGTATAATATAAAATCGCTCGGTCGCGGAGGATTAGAGGAATTTTGAATATATCCTTGAAGGAAACGTACCTTAGTAATTTTTCGATGATCAGCTTGCCGAGGAAACCTGTCCCTCCTGTTATTAAAACGTTAGTATGAGCAAACCATTCGGCGATTTTGCTTTTTTCGGGGTTTAAAACCGAAGAATCATCGTAGTGATACGATATACCATCTATATACGTATTACCTCCTTCTGAAGTCATCTTGATCGTGTACCTGTTAGTTTCGATGAATATACGCACTTTAGTGTAATAATCGCTTAATAATGAATTCGATGGATTCGCGATCATTTGAATGTTCATACACATCTGTGCACGCTACATTCGTGCGATTTCAGCCTGTATGCCTGTAAAGGATCAACCTTGAGTCGAGAATCATCTAGAGTGAAACACTTTCCCAATTTTATTATTCTCGTCTGTAGAGAAACAACTTTTTCTTTTTAATTTCTCTTCGACTAAGTATCTCGTGAATGGGCTGTCCTGAGACCGCGAGTGTACCCAACATCAGAAATAGTGAAAAACGCCAGGCAATGCAAAAACGAAACAGACATACATATGTATGTATAATGTATGCCAGAAGTATAAAAGTTATTTGCAAGGCTATTATTTTCAAGGATATTTTCTTTTATGCTTTCTTTCCAAAAGTATGTTCAGAAATGATTAGAACTATATTATCGAAATTGACATGTCCGATATGTAATATAACAGTGGGCAGTATTTCGAAAAAGTTCTAAGTCTATTTATCTAATTTTAGTTTTTATAATTATTAGAAACCTTTTGTCTGTCGTAATTAGGTAGCAATAGCTTATAGTAGTGATAAAAAATAAATGTTATTATATCACACCAGTTTTGAACGGACGGCGAAATGGCGATACGTCAATGCGAATTCAACGATGGAAAATTTTCAACTGCGTAGAGTTTCGATCCTGTTCTACTAGCTTTAAAAACATACATTTCCTCACACGTACGTCTATGTAACACTAACCATGCATAGGTGACTACCTCTTTATGTTATCTTAATAGCTCAAAACAATCATTTAAATTACAAAGGAAATTTACTATCTAGAATAGCTTTTACTATTCAAGGATAAAGTATATAGGTTGAAACAATTGTCTTATCATCTGCATTCAGCCATTATTTGCAAAAAAACTCGCTGCACTTTGATAGAATAAAATATTCGTTTACCTTAACGAACTGGTTGATTTCCTGCTCCGTTCATATCGAAATGAAATTTAATGGAAAAGTGTATTAACGAAATGACATTAGATTTCGTAATCTTTTCAATATCGTTATAAAAATTCCTCATTACGCGAAATACATTTTTAAAATAATCGACATTAAATATAAACATTAGAGTGACTTTTACCAATATTTCCTAATGATGTCAAAGTCAATACTTTAATATTTTTTGCGAGGAATATTGTCAACTTCAATGGATAAGATTTCATTTTAACGAAGATGGCGCATTGGATGAGAAATAGGTGGGGATCGATTAGAAATTTTGTACCATCGGATTAACATCAGAAATATAACGTAGTATATAACGTTTATTCTATCAATTTATTTGTACTGATAGGGGAGAGTAAAGTAAAATGGAACGCTTAACTTTGGAGGGCGATAAACAGGACTTGAAACCATTTTTATAAAGATTTCGCTTCTTGAAAGAGTCATGAAGAACCTTTATTCTGAATAATCGTTATAAAGAACCTAGGTAAGTATCGGACTATATAAGTTAAAGTTACGGTTCTTATGTAGCTCTATAACTTTTATTTTTTAGGGTCTATATATATTCCTAAGCGGTTATAGATTCGTTAACGATTCTTGTAACGATTGTACAGAATTTTACAGTAAATGAAACCACAATATTTTACAATATAGATTACAGTGTATAACCAAATTGTTTAAAAATTACTATAAATAAGTAAGTAAATATATATTATGTGCACATTTCTACATACATATACAATTAGTTTGTAATATGAAGTGTTCGTTAATATAAATCTTTGGTTGTTATACCGATGAGGCTCTAGCTCACCGATTTAAATGATTTTTTAATATGTTGTCAGAATCATGGTCTGGTAAGGTGTCCCCTAATTGAAAAAATGAACTTGACAAATAAAAATTTCTATCTATGGTATTAAATATTTATTGCACTTTTTGTTATAATAGTACACAGAATAGATATTATAAATTATAATTTGTCAAGTGCCTGCTTGTGGTAGCTTTAATTATTTAGGCGGGTTTTGTGATCATTCTAGTTGTAATATGTAATAGGTCACACATCGTTGCTGTATGTACGACGAGTAAAACGGGCTGACTCGTTCAAACCACTAGCTGTATGCAAATGGTCGCTCGATCAAGATTTTCACTCGGCCGAGTAGCACATACAGCCGAGTCACTATTAGGTATAAACCCACTACACGGATTGGCGAATGTCATTGTAACTCGCGTTGTGTGTTATTAATAAGTGAAATATTGATTCCCGTGCTGCGCGCCAGAAGTTTTGGAACACTCGGTAATTGCGAATCTACGTACACCGACCGCGGCATTTTGTTGGTGGGAACACGCTCTGCAACTTCGCCAAGAGCCGCGTTAATAGAATTCCCTGTAATTTCACCCGTCCGCGTTGCCGTCTATACAGGGTGTAACGCTGAAATTGTCGCAGGCTAATATTTGCAAAATTAAGTGGGATGTGAAAGTGTTATTCTTATGAATTATGTGATCTCTAGGGGGACTCAACGCGATCGAGTTAATTTTGCGTCTAGGTGGAGGTGTGTAAATGATATCGGCACCATGTCGACCTTTTCAATGATAATATATGTTTTTCAATTCGTAGATTCGTATTCCATGATTGATGCGTAAGGAGATTTATATCTGGCGAGGGAACAACGGGAAATGTACCATTGTTGTAAAAAAGCAGCAACTAGTATTCAAAATTATGTATCCTGAATGTTATGTTTAATGTTAAAGTGGTCTACTTATTCGCAGTGTGTTTGTACTGCCGTCGAACTGAAACAGTGCATTCACATTATCCACAGTGTGAATTACTCACCTGTGTCTGACTACATACGGGAAATTTCTACTACCCACTGTACGCCACGTAGTGAATCAATCTTCCTAGGTTTATCGAAGTGGCTCAGTGTTACGTGCCCCAATCAGGGGGGAGATGCTATAAGAGGGACATTTTTATTTAGCTTCCACTTCTGATAATATCATGATAGGTATTTAAAACACAAGTCTATTAATAGAAAGAATGTTTATTAGTTTTCAATTAAAATATCTTGCAAACTCATTAATAATAACAGAAAATAACAAAATCTATGATTTTCAAATAGGTCAAAACTGTCCCTTTCACGACTAGGTTGATGAAAGTAAACAAAATGAGAACAAAAATGAGATCAATCGTTAAAATATCATTAATAGCACACAGAACAAACAGAATTGAATACACCCTTTATTCCGCATGACTCATTGGCCCATTTATCGCAAATTTGAAATTGGAACCAATCTTTTTTATTGGTAGCAAAGTTTTCTTTACACACGCAGCACTCATTATTTTTAGAATTGTTTGTTAATAGTGTCGCTCGTTTTCGTAAGCCCATGCTACAGTCGGAACAGTCATGCTAAGTATGAAAGGAATAGTCATGAAACGCACGTCCTATTTAATACTGTAGGTGAGCATATTATAAAATAACCACAAAGCAAAGAAAATAATCAATCAAGCTTACTCGTGATATATTCTCGTTTCGGGTGAATAATAGCTATTTTAATGATATAAAACTTTCATACTTAGTATATAACTTTATCTCACAAATCGCCCCAGAAAACTAAACAAACTTTTACTTTCACATTAAAAGAACATCAACCGCAGATTACTGATCTGTTGCGCATGATTCCGCGGTGGAGTTTACGTCAAATGATTAGGCACTAGTGTTGCTTTAAACAGGAAAATAACTTGTATGTGTAATGCGTTTAGAATTTTGGCTATATGATTTGTCCCATTTAAAACCTGTCCCTTTTATAGCACCCCTCCCCTACACTTTTTGAATAAAATACCAAACTACAATCGTCGTCCTTTTACGAGGGACGCCCTTTAGTATTTCGAGGGAGAAACGCATCCTCCGTTGTAAGGGTGTAATTCGTATACGAAACACGAGAAACTGAAAGAGTAATAAAATCTGGACGGATTAAAGTGTGACACGTCTTATCACGATAGCAGATAAACGTCCTCTTTCAGCTTTAATTCCTTAATTCGTATTTGCCGGCGCGCGATCCCGCGTGTCATGGCTTAAGCCATCGTGCGGGGGCTTTTGTTCAAATATTATTACAACTCGAGGAGTTTCACGTCTGTTTATCAGGCAGAAGTTGGACGGGAAGATGGATTCGGGCTCGTTCGGCCGAGTACACAGCTAAAAGGAGGATCCAGGATAATTCCATCTGTTATATTGCAACTACGGCGAAAGCTGTAAGTCCAACACGCGTACGATATCGCGCGTAACGCTGTAAGGGACGGGAGAAAAGTGGACCCGGAAGAATGAATAGAACCTTAGCTTGATACTTTGTTAAGAGTTACAATTTTACAGTTTAATCCTTTCTGATCTCCTGCGCAAGGCTGCTTTTGTGAGGCGAGTCACAAAAACGGGATAAGGAGCACAGAAACTTTAATAAGAACGTTAATAAAATTTTAGTGAACTTCAGTCTTACAGAAAACAACCTCGCATTCAAATTATGAGAATGGGGATGACAATGAACGTGCACTCATTTGTACTCTGTTTGTGATGTAAATTCATTAGCAGCTTATCATTTCCATAATGCAAGTTGTGAATTATGTAAAACGCGAAACGAAAGTTTCTCTAGAATTTTTTGGATAAACGTCAGCTGAATGCATTTCCCATTAAGGTAGTTCGCCGTATTTTTCTGCTGTCTCGGCTCGCCTCGCAGACGACAAGCGAAACGGAATGTAAGACGAATTCGTGCTCGACGAAGAATTCACAGTTCCATAAACATACGGCCCTCGGCAAAACTAACAGACAAAAGTGCATGTGGGGGGTCCGCATTGAAAATGAGAAGTGGCACGGCGAGGTAGAAGCGAAGGCAGTTGAGCGAGAAAGGGGATGAAGCGAGGCATCTGCTGGTCCCTGGTTTATTAGGTAACAAGCAGTGCAATTTTAATAACGAGGGTACTATTCCTTAAACACAATTTCAAGTGAACCATTCAATAAATAATCTTAACAAATCTAAACAATCTTAATCCTCACGAAGTATTAAAATTTAACCAAACTTCGTTCATCCCCTGATAAATATTATAAAAATTATTCAGTTATTCGTTCCACCGAATTAATTACTAATCAAAATCATCTGTCACGTCACGCAAACATCCAGAACGGGAACAAGAATATCTGGCAGAATTTATACAGCGCAAGAACCGTCAACGAACAGGAAGCCAGCACGACGTACGAGCACTTACGTAATTTCTAAAGAGTCACACTTCTTCCGCGGACCGCTAAAGTCGAGGCTTTTTACTTCGTCGGGGATTAAAGCTTCGTAAATATAACCATCTTATTGAAAGGGATGCTTGCAAAGAAACGTTGCGGCTGGAGAGAAAAAAGAAAGCGCGAGGGGGAGGCAAAAGATGGCGGAAGCGGTTGGGACGAAGATGGCGGAAGACAAGGAGGACAGATAAAGAGAGTAATTTTCGTGGGTACACAGCCTGTAATTATTAATGTCACGGATGAGTCTGCGTCGCGGGGGCTTTGCAAGCTTCTGCATCTTGGGTTACAAGACAACAGGCTTCTACGTAAGATGTACGGTTATAGCGGACCATTTTTCATTTCTCGCTGCCGTAACAATCTCTCCTCTGGCCGCTCGCAGACAGACCTCCTCGCGCTGCCACCAGAGAAAAGAGAAAAAACGCTCTCCCCGTCTCGCCGTCTCACACTATCGCGATACTGCCAGCCGTGAACATGCATTTATTCGTGGCTCTTTGAACGCTGCGAGTTCTTGAAATAGCCCGCGCTCAGCTTTCTCCGAGGCGAAGGAACCGCGCCTGGTTGCTTCGTTTGCGCGGCTTTTGCAGAATTATCGGGCGAAGGATTAACCTTTCAGTTTGAATGGTTTGAAACTTGTGGAATTCCTCGAGTTTATAGAGTGACTGAAGATTTCGGGATATTCTTTCTCTGGGAAATGTTTTCACGTGGCATTGCTAGTTTTATTGTACATCTGTACTTAATTGAGGAACTTGCAGTAAGAGGGGTGCAGCTCCATCTTTGACAACTTCGAGTAAATTAGAAAAAACTGTTTATAAAATTATTGCTTTGACTTGACATTAAAAAGAGAACGCTGATTGGAAAGTATATATTTTTGGACAATAAGTCGTACTTATTGAGTTGATAAGGTTTTATTTTTACTTTTAGAGGAAAAATATACTATAATAATATTTTAATATTTCTATTTTTATTTATTTGCAATAAATCACATTTTTGTTATCGGATTTGCTTCAAACGTGTACCAAACGATGTAGAAATTTTTTACGTTTATTACATGTCATAACTCAAAAACTGTAAAAAATGGGGCTGCACTCCTCTTATTGCAAGATCCTCAATTATTCGCGTCGAAACTTTTATTTTATGCCAGACAACTTGTAGATGATTATGAATTATTTTAATCTCCAGGTTGATGGAAATTTTGCGTTCTACATTGGACAAGGCGGAAATCTTTGATCTCCGCCACTTATAAACTCCACCATGAACATAGGCTGTCTTAATTACGAGTATTTTACTTAGTGCGCTGCTGCTTCTCTGAGATTACCTTCTCTTAAAAGCTGAAAGTTACCATGTAATACTGGAAACGTATATAGCCGTGCCTTTCCCCGCTTTTCTGTGTGAGACACGGAGCTGTTACTCATAAAGACGACCAAATAGTTACGCAATTTGAAGAGACGGTCTCTGGCTAAGGGAGACATCTGAAAAGTTATTATAAACTGCCACATGTCATTGGGCACTTGGCTTTCATTTTTCAGGTCATCTGATAAGGCAAGTTTTTAACTAAAATATTTAATTACTTTCAAGTGCAATGAAAATTGAATATAACGTAGGCCATTAAAATTTCTAAAACTTTTGGAAAATCATATCGTTGAATTTTTTCGAACTGTAACACGACTTCAAGATCACTCTCGTTTAATTCCATCCATTTCATAGAATCTGATTTATTTTCTAATTCTCCCTATTTGTTTTAAATGATAATTATGTGTATACTATCTATATAGTACATACCCATGGGTGAACGGCGTTAACGTGTTCGTTGTTGTCGTTTCTAATTTTCCCAAAAACAACGTTTAAAATAAAAAGCTCACTTGTCTATTTTTAAAAATTTATTATAAGTGTGCCCTGCTGTTTAAGACAATCTATCCACTGTCTCTCGCGAATCGTACGTAAAAAACAATGCGTATTTAGCGAAGAGTTAAAAATCCAGTATCGATTATCGATTGTAAGGTCTTTATTAACGAAGCATGGACACTGAGGTGGATGCACGATAACGGGCGATTGCCTGTCTGTCGAATTAGTCGATACGGATGATTACTCCCGAATGAGGCTTCGTCGATGACTGGGGTAATTAGGCGGCTCGCCTCTTCAACGTTGCATTACACGAGCCACACCGGCTGCTGCCACATCATTGAACTGACATTATGCCCGTGACTGTGGCCGACGTAAATGTAAACGACGGTACATTGACCAACATCGCTTGAAACAATGGCGTGCGATGGCCGTGACGTTTTAACGAAAGTGGGAATTTTCTTTAAAGTGTTTTAAAAGGATCGATTTCGAAATCAACGCTACAGGATTGAAAATTTGTGAGAATATAAGTAGATACGTTTATTTGCTTCAATTTTCTGAGGTATTTTACATTTGTATTGTGCCCTATTGCACTTTAGAAGCATTAATGCTTACGTCTGACCAATGATGTACTTTACTACTGAACTTACTAATTGCAGCCACTTTGTGCGTTTATCTTAATTGAAATATTATTGGTTTATGTACTGACTAATATCTTCATATACACTCGCTACATTATTAATTGTGAAACAGACATCATTTTTCAAATTTATTGTAAATTACATTCACAATCAGTATATTGTTATTTAACATGCAAGCTTATTCCTGCGTTCAAGAGATAATTTTTATGAATCGTTGATGCTTTAATCTACAATTCAATAAATTATTGCATTTTACGTTTAAAACGTAAAAACAGTGTTGAATTATCGATTGTGAATTGTATATTTAGCACTTGGTAAGCCATGCGTATATTTCGCTTTTAATTTTTATCGTTCATCTCGTTCGACAATGAATAAAGTTTGGGGAAAAAATGCATGATATTCGGTGGCTTAAACAAATGCAGATTAACCAGGTTTGTTATGCGATTTCGTGTATTGGCGAATTATTCATTTTATCGAAATGAATAGCATGAACGGGGATTAAATTTGGAAAATGCAGAAGTAACAGGGCTGGATGGTTATTGGATTTTTAATTATCGTCTCTGTGCGGTCGCCAAATTCGCTAGTACTTATTCAGAATGCAGGGAAACCAATCTTTTTCCAAAATTATTAAAATATTGAAAACATTTCGTCAACAGCATTCGCAACGCCGCACCAAAATACGTAAGGAAGGGCATTTTAAAAGCAATAAAATAAACCAACCAAACTTAATTTATTCGTTCATAGGGCATAATTATTCATTCGTTATATACAGTCTAACAATTTCTCATTGTTCGAGTACATAACAATTCTCATGCTAAGCAACAAGCTAATTAGAATTTAATCAATAGTTTTAAAATGTCTGGTGAAAATTCATCCACGGTATATCCCAATGAAGCTGCGCGTAATTTAGTAATCCATCGGGTCAGTCGTGATCTGAAGTTCCACTCACGGTTAAACCCCGTCGCTCCTCGTCAGAATCAACGATCGAAACGATCTACCAATCGCCTGGCTTCGCAACTATCAATAATGCCGCGTCGAATGCTCGCAGTATCGATTGGCCAGCGATAAGGCGGTGCTGGCCGATCCGTGAAACGGAAGGGGCGTCAGATCCGCAGAGATATGATACCCCTATTCCGCGAGTCGCCGAAAGATTAATGCATGCGGAGCACAGCGGCCTGGTGCAAAGTACTCGACGCGGAGTTGAATCACGTCTGCCCTCCACACCTCCCGAGCCCGACCATCCCCTTACCCTCGCGGACGGACATCCCTTCGCGCAGAGTAAATTCCAGTTCGCGCGTGCATTATCTCGGCCGGTCGCCGATAAATATTTCGCGCGAGTGTTTCGGCTGTACGCTGCGCCGGTACATTGGAAAGCCATTATGCGCGGAACGACGCATCCTTGTCCCGCGATTTACGCCCGCTGTGTTCCGCCAGTGCGCAACGGCGTCACTTAATTCGCGTTGAACGGCATCCAACTTGTTCACCCGAATAGTTCGATACTTCCGTCGTTAGGGCTTTAAATTCTGCCCTCTCTATACACAGGCAGATACTTAGCAAACGCCAGGGAAAATATCGACGTTCACTTCGACGACACTAGGTGGGGGAGTTGCTGGGCAAGTGGAAGACGAAGGAATCGTGATTGTAAGGTGATGACTCTTTGTGGATATCGTGTTTTTGGAACTTCAGAGTACTTAGTGTTCTTCTTTTCTGTTTTGGCGAGGTTGCTGTCTTTGCGTAGGGTGTTGGTAGAATTTTGAGGGTATGCGGGTTATTTAGGAGAGACTATTTTCATTGATCTTTAAATAGGGCAGACGAAATTGGGAAGGTTGTAATACTGTAACAAGTTTAAAACTGCTGAAGAAGGTGAAATTCCTTCTAAAGAAGTTACTGAATATTGAAACGTGTTTGTGAACATTTTTCATGGATTTTCTTATTGAAAGTACGCTTTAATGTTTCAAGCAATCGAGTTCAAGTTCTACGCGTAGCAGTGAAATTCTACCAAACCAATTCAACTGAAATAAAGCAGATCGAATGTAAATTCGTCACGCATTACACTCGATCGTTGTGTCGAAGTCGACCACTCTGGGAAACAAGCACAACGTAGATATATGCTAATTTTATAGATCGACCAGAACCACAGTACAACGTGACGAATGGGAAGTTACTGAAATTGAATGGCTGATGTGTGCAAACGAGTTGCAAAGTAGCTCGATCGCTGCGTATCAACAAAAATATTCCATGTGTAAGATTAATACGTAGAATCTTCACAAGGAAAAGTATAGAAAATTCTATTTCACTCAAACGTCAAGAAGCATGTATTACCTGCTACCTAAAAAAGTAGTAACATCCACATTATCAACAAAATATTCGAATGCTCTATAAAGGATCACAGAGTGCAAAGAAATCACGTTATTCCATTTTCAGCCTTAGTACAATTTTTTTTGTTCATCAAAGTTTCTAAAAAACCGTACAAATAATCTTCAAAAAATTCAGCCCTTCAGGTACACTCGAAACGAACTTCATTTAACTTATTCTAAGGCACATTACCAACAAATCAGCACCAATCAATAATCTCCAATATCACCTCCACAATAAATCACCTCACTCTAATAATTTAACCAAAACGCTATTTCCAACGCGACTCCATTGAAATCACGACACATCTCAACGTCGAATTCCCTCGATTTTCTCTAACGCCACTTTCATCCCTCCCCTTGGCAGTCACCGAATTTGTCCACGAATATCGACTCTCCAGATAGAAGATCACGAGAGCCCCACTGACTTCGTCGTCCTCTCCTCCTCCGCGTGGAACATCGAAATAATTCGGTAGTTAAGAATTAACGCGCCCACTGTGGATAGCTTTGTTCGAGATTTCCCTGGCTCTCGCGTCTTATTACGAACAGTCCCCGAGGCTCTCGGATTTCAGTTCGCCCCTGTTTCTCAGACGAGTATCTCGCTGGTTTCGACAGAAGAGCCTTTGTGCACCAGCAGAACACCCATTGTCCACTTCAGTCGCGCCCTACGTGCCTCGTCCTCACCCTTCGCTAGCGTCTTCAGCCACCCCCTCCTTCCCCGGCCCCCTTCCGCTGGCCGTCGTTGTCTGGAGTGCCTCGCAGGAATACTGACGGACACCAGACTCCAAGTAGACGTTCACGGGCGCTAAATATAAGCGGAAAACGCCACTTTTGCCGCGACACTCCCATCTGAAAATCCAACAGTGTTTCGCGGCCAGGCCGTGGCGAATTCGCCCGAGCCCCTCGAGGCTTTACATTAAACGGATTTTCGTCTTCTAATTGGACACCAGGAAGTCCTCCCGGACACTTGCACCGTAGGCACTCTGGAAATTCTGAATATTTACTTAGACCTGAAGTTCCGCTGTGTTCCTTTGGCTTCTGTATTGAGAGCTGTCCGGATTGTTTGCCGTGCAGGATAGCAATGCTGGGAATTTCGCGTGCATGTCCACGGGGAAAGTGGTGGTAATTTAATGCAGCCCTTTTGATGCGGTTTTGCTGCTGGCTGGGCGACGAATTGCGTTTGAATAGACAGGCATCGTCTCCTAAATTGCACGGATATTTTTAGGGTATCGAAGGTACTGGTGCGCGAAATATTGTGAATGTAAAGCGTGCCGGAGTTGCATTCGTATAGTTTCCTGAAATTGTTATGGATACTATAATGCGATGATATACAAGGATAAAAGGATACGTGGAAGCACCAGTGGAAACTAGAAAATGATGATCGATGGGAGGAATGGTCTTTCCAGAACCATATCTCGCAGTTAAAACTTTGAGGAATGTTCATTGTATTTATTATTTCAGCAGAATTTCAAATTCAATAGGGTTGTCTAACTTCTCATCCCTTGCAATATCATCCAGTTTAACAGGAATTTGTTGAAAGCATACCATAGTATAAAGCATAACTCAGTCTAACAAAGCAAAACACAAAATGATAGATGAGGGGAAGTTCATAATTGGACGATATTATTTCCAACAACAATATCCATTTAAAAAACGCAACTTTATCGTTCCCAAACTTTACATTTTTAAGGGTCCCGATGCATATCTCTCGCGTTATCTCACTGATTTCGTTCGAAATTTTACTCCCTCGTTCTTTCACTTAATGCTCCTAGCATTTTACTGAAAAATAAAAGTTACGTAATCACATTAAAACTTTCCAACTTCCAACTATCTCCCAGAATTATCATCAATTTCATAGGTATAAAATTTATAGTTAGAAACATTTATTTACGTCGTACTAACGACGCAGAGCAAAAATCTGCCGTGGCTATTGGAAGCCTGATCCAATCAAGGATTTTTAAGGATCCAGGGGAATGGATTGTAATTACGAGCGCGACATGGTAGTCCCTAAAATTCCACACGCAATATCGCGGCTTAATGACGGTCCTCTTTTAATGAAGGATTATGATACGCTCGTTAAATCGCTCGGCAGGGGAAACTTTACCATTTCCCTGCATTAGGATTGATCGATGGCTTCATTTCAGCGACGCCAGGGAGCCAGGAACTTTCTCCACGCAGATGGAGGCCTTGTTAATGGTAGAGGTCTGGTTTTTTAATCAGACTGCTTTTTCGTACCACCGACGAAATCTTGTTTGGTAACCAAGAATGACCATTTTTGAAGTATCGAAACATATGATGCTACTCTCGTACATTGAATTTTCTGATCTCTTATTGCATATTATATCAAATACAATTCACATTTTCTGAAGTGTAATGATGTTTATAAATTGGGGACGGTATGGAAAGTATATTGAGTCGATTCTTGTGACGAAATTTAACTCTCATTGTATATATTTAAAAGTTTGTATCATCGTTGGACGGAGTTCTTCGTAAAATTGTTGCATGAGATTCGTACGAGTTGTTAGTTACGATTTCTTTCACTTTTCATGTCGGATTATTTCTTCGATTGACTATCTGCCGGTGAGCCTCGACGTTATATTTCCCCGCCTCTGTTGGAATAAATGCGCGAGGAAAGAGTATAATCGAAGCTCAAATTGCGAAACTGATTCTCAATAGGTCTGGTAGAAACTAAAATCCTAACGATAGAAAAACGAGACGAGGAATTCAATCAATATTTCGTTTCATTCGTTTTTGCTAGCCTTATAACTACGGGAATTTTAATATATTTTCCACCTTCAATTCTATATCGACTGAGTTGAGATACAAGTCATCTGCCAGAAAACACGGTCGCGTTTCACTGTTGCATTAAGAAATACGAGGTTCTACTTAAAAAGAAGTATAGTTCTATAAAAAAAAATACGTATTAAACATATATAACTGTAGGTAATGCAACAGAAAATTATTTCCCTTTACATCTCTATTCCTTTTGACAGTGTAGCTTGCATCAGGAAAACCCTACGCATCTTCATAACTAACAAGACAAACTGCAAATCAGAATACCATCACAGAACCATCCTTCCATTTTAACAAAGTTAACGAACCACCATCTTCCGTTCCTTTCAACCAAATTCAGAAAGGCAACGCATACACTCGCCGACAAAATTGCAAGCTCGATAGTCGTAAACATCATCGAGAGGAACGCTCGAAGATTGAGAGTATAGATGTCGTGTAATAAGGACAACAAGCGGGCCTTCTATTAAAAACGCTTTCAAGGATGGAGGTTGCCAGTCGATAAAACGATATTTGGCCTTCCTAATGGATCGTGGCCGATCGAACGGCACTTTGCAGGTGGAGAGGGGTGGCTGCCGGGTCGATAGACCGAAGCTTGAACAAGTGAAAGGAAACGGAACAGAGGGAATTGGTCGCGGAAGAACCGACACTGTCGACGACGAAAGTAAGGCCAGGTGGTGCCTCCGCCTCTCGCCTGCTCGCTTTTATTTCGTGTATTGGTAATAGCATAGAGTGCTTCTCCCGAGGTAATAGAGGCTTGAAGACCCTTTAAGTGACGTTCGCCACTTTACGATAGCTCTTTACAGACGCCCTACCCACCCCCCTTTGTTCTGTGACCGATCCATCTCCGGTATCTTTTATCGATCCCGTGGTAAAAGGTGAACGAAACTACGCGCCATCCTTGCCTTTATTTTCTCTCTGAGGAAGCAATCTTACCCCCCGAAGGTGCAGTGGAACTGCTGTTATCAGAGCGCTCTGATATCCAAACGTTTCACTGGATGAACGTCGTTGCGACGCAAACCGCACGTTTGGACGGTCGCAAGAAGCTCGAAATCATTTCGTCGTCGTCCTTCTTACAAGCTGGAATTCTTGGAGTCCGGGGAGGGTCGTGGGGTTTGTCTGGTGTTGATTTTGCAGGCAATCTTCTGGAAGATCGAAACACTGTATGAACAGTAAATTAGAAGGTTTCTTGTAATTCTGGAAGATTCTAAATCGAAATCTAAATGTAGAAGTCTGGAAGACTAATATTTCTAATATTACTTTTTGTTACTATCATAAGTGTCTTTTCACACGACTTTCCGTGACTTGTGACAGATATTTCAGATATAAGTATCCAAACAGCTGCTACCTTCCCTTATCCCTTTTAAGCCACTTTTGCCTTTCAAGCGAATGTATCTAAACTAGTTTCATTAGCTGGTACGCACAAGTGCAAGACAAAAAAGCTCTCCGCTTCCCTAAACTGACATTTGAACGAAGCTTTTCCATTAGGGTTTTTTCGGTTTTTAAAAATTATTTTTTGACCAATTTGGAAAATTATAAAACCGGTTTTTAAATTTAAAAAATTGGTTTTAGATACTAGAATTAATATGTGAAAATTAATTGATTATTTAATTAAAAGCGTTAACATTTTGACTTGAAATCGCCGTAGGCTCAAGCATATTGTAGTAACAGTTTACTGTAACACTAATCTTCACGAGTTCATATTTCCTGAAGAAAAATACTAAATGAAATAAAGATTCAGAATTTATATTTTGTACGGATGTTAGTTAGTTTAGTTTTTTTATTTGGTTTTGCGTGCAATATATTTTATATTTGTAGTGCCATAAATATTAAATAAACGGAAAAATTAATATACGGATGTGTACCTACGGATTTTAGTTTCTGTTTGTTTTTGGTTTTCTATAGACAGAGTATATTTTATTTTGTTATATCTTTGTAATTCCATAAATATTGAACAAAATACTGAAAATTTTTTAAAATAAGTATAAATATGCCTTTACTGTCTTAATTATTTTTTGTGTAAACATTCGAAAACCGGTTTTCTAGAGGTCGGTTTTGTATAAACTTTATTTTCCATTGATCGATTCATCCCTATCCTCGTCTTACTTCGACTTGCAAATTCTGCCTCGACGTTTCTTTTCCGAAACCATCATTTTCGCCGGAATTCCTGGAAGCATCGCTCGCAACGGGGACGAAACGATCCTTCTGCATCCTCGATGAGCCGAAATTGCACACGTGTAATGCGAGAACGTCGGTGAAGCCCGGCCGCGCATCTTCTGAAGCTTCTTTGGGGGCTGTTTACGTGTTTCTTATTTTGCGGAGGATCGGAAGCCAGGAACGAGGACGGGTTTCCTTTCGCGTCAAAGTTGGCTTGGTTTTTCCAGCCCCGTGGCTCGTGCACGTTTCCGCGTGCCGCATTCCCGGATGCGTAATGTTTTTTCCTGCCGCATCCGCTGGGCTTGCCTTAATCATTTCCACGAGTTCGCCTCGGTTGCTCCACCTACACGCGCTGGCAACCCGAAACCCTCCGTCGAGCGGAATGGCAAAGAAATCGCGAACACTTTTATTAGATTGGGGCGCGCGGTGTTTGAGCTCTGGCGGTATGGATAACGTGAGTCAAGCGTCTTTGGTGGTCGAGTGTTACATACCAACATCCAAAATAGATGATGACTGCAATACCTATACGTACCAGACTTAATCTATCGATTTTTCTTCAATGACACCGCAACATTAACAATTATTATAGATTCACTATAAGTCACTGTACACCCTAAACACCGTCTATGTATCTAAGCAACACTGACATTTCGTCGCTAACAAAAGTTACCAAGCTCTCCATTACTGTAATAATAATTGAGCCACCGAACTTCCCGACGGCTCTACTCGTCGATTAACGTTCACCTGTTAATCAATATTCGATTTCGAAGCGGCCCCCGAGCTTCCTGATGAAACTCGCTGTCCTCTAGAAATAACTTTCCTCCAGTTCCCCCAAGGTACGCCCGCCCAGCCACCCCCCTGGCCTTTCTACATCTTCCGCCGTTCTTCGTGGCGATTCGTCTTTATAAAACGCGGCATAGGAACAGATCTGGCGGCGAGGGTGGCTGCAAGGGTGGGAGGCGGTCGCCTGCAACCGAGAATTCCCGCGAAACTAAATTTTCCCTGGCGAAGGCTGCAAAGTGCAGGGTAAAAGAGCAGGTAACTGGTTTCCGCGAAACTTGCTGCTGCCCGGAGGAGCGAAAAAGATTCCCGGCTTGGTATATGAAGAGGGTGGCGACGGCGCGGGGCGAGGGTCTTTGGCGCTTGAAAGATTAAATCGCCGTGAACGTATTTATTCGGGCTTTCACGGGGACCGTGGATACCATATTCCTTCGAATGGGATTCTATGGAGCGTGTTACGCGGTGAACGGATTGCTGCCGCCATTCTGCGGAGGATGGGGATTCAGCGACAGCCATTGTATCTCGTTCGCGCCCGCCAATAATGGAGGATTTCCCTTCGTGACTTATGCTTAATGAAAGGGGTGCATTAAATTTCGGGTGATATTGGAGCAAACGAGCGTGCCGTGATTGGTTCAGATTTCGGAGAAGCCTCGTCGAGGGGAATCAAATAGTATTACTTTTAGCTTGAACAGTAGGAACAAGTATTATTTGAAGTTGGATCTAAAGTTCTGGAATTTAACGTTTGTCCAGGATAGTGCCTTTGTATAGCGAGGGTTAAGGGATGATTTTGTGTAACTTTGGGCCCCGGCACATTAAAGGGTTTGTCATATGTGGAAGGATACTCGAAACCTGTGCAGCTCTGTACAGAGCATTAAGGGGATACTCTAGTGTAACTACCCGCTTTTCAACGCCATGTTCGGGAATTTATTTATGAAAAACTATAAGTTTATACTGTTTGTAGTTTTGCCCGCATATTAAGATATGTTTGCAATTAGACTCAGAATTTTATTTAACTTGTTTATCGCACATACAAATAGATATAGTCGGTGACGCAAATTCCTTGAAAAAAGTTCTATTCCGACAGGCGTTGATGTGGGAATAATTGTTCTAGTCATCCAAAATGGAAAAATGGAAGTTTATTTTCTTTATTACGTTTGTGGCTGTGGTTGGAACCACAGGGGCCCCCTAACAATAAAAATTTGCAGAATGACAGCATTTTGAGAAATATGTTCGATTTTTTAACAAAATAGAAACTCGTCCGAGGTTCCAACTGTAGCGGCAAACATAATAAAGAAAATAAACTTTAGTTTTTCCATTTTAGATGACTAGAACAGTTCTCATACCAACGCCCGTCGGAAAAGATTTTTTTTTGAAGAAGGTTGCGCTGCCGACTATATCTATGTATATATATGCGATAAAAAAAGTTAAAAAAATCTGAGTGTTACTTCAAGCATACTTTAAACATCCTTTACTTCAAACATCCTTAATATGCAGGTAAAACGCCAGACAGTATAAACTTATACTTTTTGTTAAATAAATTCCCGAAGATGGCGTTGAAAAACGGGCAGCTATAAGATGTTCATAATCGATGGCCCCTGCAGGTGTCGAAATTATCAGCTTCAAATCTATTCTTAATGTTCCCACTTGATTTTTAGGTTTAGAAGATGTCCAATTTCTCTGTGCAAAAAATTTACAGAATTGCAAACAATTCACATTAAAAAAAATCGAAAATACCACAAAATTTGAAGTCATTGACAATGAATTTCAGACAGCAATATTCCTTCATTATGCAACTTTCGGTATTACTATGAATTACTGAATCTTTAAATTTTAAATCGCTGGCGTTCCTGACACCACCTCCAACATCCCCACGTTTTGCAAGGAGCACGTTCTAAAATGCTTCTCGCGGGAAATTTACAGTTTTTCGGTGGTCGCGAGCGAGCGACCCGAAAAACACAGCACAGTGGTCGGGCCAATTATTGTTAACAGCATAAAGCGTCGTGACGCGGCAAACTCGCCGGGTTAAAATGATTTTTCACCGGTTGGAGGTTGCTCGGTCACCGCAGAGCGTCTCGAAGGCGCAACAGCGTACCCACGGTCGCTTAAGGCTAATGACTTTCCGTGTCGCGTTATGAATTTTAATGAGATTTATAATTACAAAGCAGCTCGTGCTTTCTCCCCCGTTGAGACGGACAAAAGGTGAGGGCACGAAAGAATGGAGGAGGATCGATCGTTTGGATCGCAACGCGTTCCTTTGTTGCGTTCGCCATTGCGGTTCCTGGCCCGTGCGTTCGCTAATTGCAAGAGAAAAAATATCCTGCTTTTCTTGTGGCATTTTTTCGTTACACCTGTAGATTTCTCTTTGAAGGGTAACAGCTGCAGAGTAGGGATAAAATGGTTAATGTTATATAAATGAAAGGGAAGATGGAAATTTCTCTCACCTTTCGTGAGAATAAAAGTTTGTTGGTAGTTTAAGTTAGATTATATTATAATTATAATAATATCTTTATAATATCTGTCATCGCAGATTTTTCGAGTTACGAGCTGATACAATATGAATAAAGAATGCACTCACTTTTTTAATTTATCAGAAGTTCGGTGAATATGCTGGAATGTGAAGTTTCTTGAATGACTCTGACTTTGTTCATTCTAGAATGTGATATACGTTTACGTTTAACGTGTATTATGGAATTATTTGATAGCTCCATATCCTCCAATTAAGTCTTTACGGATGAATCTTTTTTAAAAAATGTACAAAATTATTTGGATCGTGGAATTTCGAAACGGACACACCACGGAAAGAAATATTTCAACGACAGAGATGGATGGAATAATACTAATGTATGCCCTTACCTTTATTAATCGCCGGTGCATGATAAAAGCTATACAATTCCAACGCATTTTATGGGCTAAAAACATAGCAAAATTTGGGAATTTCTTTCTAAGAAACTAGCATTTCTATTCATCTGAAATTCGGGCCATATTTTTATGCATCCTTGAAGAAGTTGCAGTTTTCTTTTATTCGTTTTTAATAATAAATATACTACTTATACATCACGCCGAGCAAAACTCGTCGGTCGCTGGTGTGCATGATATTTTCTTTCCAGATAATCTGAAACAGAGAAATGAAACGACGTTTCACTTTGTACATATGTAGTTTCAATTTTATGAATCAGAATACGGTTAACCTTCTAACCGGATACCTTCTATACTTCTTTTGTTACGTAAGAAAATTGACGCAAAATTGGATTGCAAAAATTAAAAGTTCAGACCTTTCCGTTTGAAAACTCTCCACACTGCTTAATACTTTTTTTGTTTTTTACCGGTTCATCAATTTCAAGCTACATATGTATAAAATAAAACGCCGTTTCATTTTTCAGATTACCTGCTAGATAAATATCATGCACACCAAAGGCCGGCGAATTTTGCGCGGCGTGATGGTCAAACATGCATAACTACTATACTTATGGTTAAAAATGAATATAAAAAAAACTGCAGCTTCCTCAAAGATGCATCAAAACATGGTCCAAATTTCAGATGAATCGAATCGCTGGTTTCTTAAAAAAAATCCCAAGTTTTGCTACGTTTTTAGTCCAAACAATAGAATTCCCCCCTTTAAGGAAATTCTCAAAATCAAATTAAAAAACATTCCAGTATATCATCTTCGTTTCTCCACAGCACCCCATACCTAAAAGAAGACATTCACATCTTCCACATCTAGTAAACAATTCTGAGCAGTTATTTCACGTCTGGTAGCAGTTGTTAAAGTGCTACGAGACATCATCACATAAACCACCACGAGACTTCATCGCATAAACCACCACCTTCGAACTCAAACGTACAAATTAACTCGAAATTTAAATTTCCTCCAGCAGGAAGCTGCTCAGTGCTCGCGAAGATTCTTATTTAGAACCCTTAGAGTTCGATCACACGGCGAAACTCGCCGATGCCTTCGGACCAATGAAATTCCAGCTTCTCGATACCGAATAAAACTCGGGGCCACTCGAAACGGAATAAAATTTTAAGCCTGACTCTCGACCCAACCTGCAAAGGAGGAGCGGAAACGAAGAAATCCCCTTTAATCCATCTGCTCGAGATCCCCGTGCGCTGAGTAAGTCGTTGGTTTTCGGAGGTGCCAACCGGTGGAATTCGTCGAAGGGGTTGGCCTCGAACTCGGGGCCCCCCTCGATCGATAATCGAACCGTCGCCAAAGAAGCACTAAAACGTGTAACCTCGCTGGGAATGTGTCGTGTGGAGGTAGACATCCACGTTGGAGGTTTAGGTTGGGGATCAGGCCTGTCGTCGAGGAAAACAAAGGGTGTGCGGTGGCCGTTTTGCAGAGTCACGAATGTGTAATTATCTGTGAAATGTATAGACTCGTGAAATGATCGCTAGGTATTGGGATTAGAAGCTGGGTCTCCTTCAAACGAGATTCTTTTCTTCACTCATGATTTTTTCTATTCTTTCTTTGTGTACTTTTTTAATATGGGAATGTTCACATTAAATTCTCTATATGTATATAAATTTAAGAATACCTTGGCTCCAAATTTCGCTTTTTAAATGAAAAATAGGGATGAGCATTAAGTACATTAGGTGAATTCAGTTAGGTGGCTCAAGATATCATAATTACTTCTTCCTTGATAATCAAATTTAAATCGTTAAGCTCACCCTTGATCGCCCACACGTTTAAAAATTTAGGTCTAGCTATAAAGCATAACTCCAATAACCTAGAGAATCTCCAACGTATCAATTACCCTAAATGAAATGATGCTGCGGCATAAATTAATGTAAAATCAAATCACAAGAACGGATTCGTGTAGGTCAAACTCACTAATAACCACTATTAAGATTTCTCGCAAACTTCAACACTTATTATTGAAAGGAGGAATAATTTTGCAGTAATAAACTTCAAACTCGCAGAGACTGCCGATTTAACACCGCAGTAAATCACACGCGTGCGTGCATTCTGTAATCATCTAGGAGAAAATCATCGTCTACTGTCGCGGAAACTCCCCTCGCTATAGTTATAATTTCCCTCCTTCAGTCACTACTCGCCGTAGAATTGCAATTTCCACCAACGCGCTATTTCCATCGCGCATTTCGCCGCCTCCTGTTTTCAACCCCCTCGCCAAGGGGCGGCTGTGTTGCAGCTAAAGTGAACTTCCTGACTGAACTGAAATATCCGTTATGATCTGCATCCTCGTTGGGTTTCGAGGGAGAGCAGAGCATAAAGGGGAAAGGGAGAATAAGGAGTGAAGTGCGAGGCTGCGAGCGCCACGGGGGTGCGGAGGATATAGTACACACGTTTACTCTTTGCGAGGATCCCGGGGATGGATAAAGGAAAGTGACAGGGCTGCGTGGAAAGTAGGCGCTAGAAGGTTCAATCGATACAGCTGAAATTTGCTTCCCTGGTGTTTTAATAAAAATTAGGTTTTCACGATTTTCTAACGTTTCGCTGGGATATCGTTTGCATGTGGAGGAAAGCGGCAAGTTGGACAGCTGGAATACATGTTGGAAGTGGAAACTGTCAGGCGAAAGTGAATGAAATAAAAAAAAATGTCGATGGGAGTGTAGGAAGTAAGTGAAATTGCAGTAGGGGTTACAGGGGCACTAAAAATTATATAGAGACGCGATTGTGGTGCATAGAAAAGTACCGTGAATGTTTAAACCGATGCGATAAATAAACGAAGTTTATGCAAAATTGAGAGTATTATAGTGATTGCAGAATTCAATTCAAATTTTCGATGGGAGATTCGTGGTATTGTGGTGATGTTAAATCATTCGTCAAGCAATTCTTAAATGTTTTCTCTTTCTTTAGAGACAGCGCACAAAAAATACACAGTTTTTACCAATGAGCATTATTCACACGTATTTATTAACATTTCAGTAAGTTGTAAAAAATTTTCAGCGTTATAAAATATTAATTAATGGAGATATGGCTCATATCGTAAAGCGTGTGCAAAAAAAAGTTGCTTCATGGTGCGCATCTTAAACAAAAGGCCAAAACAATTCTTAAACAGTAAAAGTGTGGCTATAGCCACAGCGCCCCCAGCAGATTCATGAAAAAAATCATAATTTCACAAAATGGCGAGACTTTGAATTGAAACTCATTCCTGGCGTCGTTTATCGTTCTTAAACGGCCTTAAACATGTGACAGGAAAACTCTTTCGACTCTATTCTGCTACCAATTACAATTATATGTTTTCTAAAAGTGTGCGAAAAAGATGGACCGTTGGAAGTTGAGATATTATGCGCACCGTCATGAAAAACACCGTTTTGAAAAAAATCCATATCTCCATTAATTATTATTATATATAGTTGAAATTTTGTTTACAACTTACGGAAATGTTAGTAAATACGCGTGGATAATATTCATTGGTAAAAACTGCGTAGTTTTTTCGTGCGTAGTCGAAGTCTATACATTATATTAACAACGTGAAATAGTAAAAAACATTTCCGAGTTCCCATAGATGCAATCATTAGTATCCTACTAATTTTAATCGAAAAATTCTAATACATCCTAACCCACCTATTCACACAATCCACCGTTACCAACATTACCAACGTCTTAATTACCAATGTCGACACACTCATTAACGTATTATACAAAGCGGAGTAGCGCGTCGTACTGTGTTTACCGTGTCAACATCCGCAAGTGAACACATACGAAAGACACGGGGGTGTGAAGGCGGTAGGACTGATGTTGGAGAACAAGGAGATTGGAGTATGGCCGATCGAATACGGTTAAAATACATGGAAACGCGTCCATCGCCTGAGAAAGGGTTCCTCGGTCCAGAAGCTCCCTGGAACGACTATAACGATTTTCACGGTAAACATTTGCCCATAGCTCACGCTTGCTGCTGCGGTTCAAGTTAAATTGCCTTCAAAATTGCATCCCCCTGGCGGCGCTGCGTTTATAATGGTAACCCGGCCACTGACTCCGATCGCTCGCATAAATATCAGCCTGTGAACGCTGCCAGAACTCGCGGCATCGTTGCTTGGGCTGGTAATTGAGCGATGACTATGATAAACAGAGAATTTTATGTTAATTCAGCGATGATAACCGTGATCAGGATGGAATTTTACTCGGGAGCTTCCAATGGAGCGAGATTTCACTCGTGTTGCTGCTGGGTTCCTTAATCGACGAATCTGTGATTTGAATCAGAGTTCTTTTCTTTAATTTGGGTCAGCAATTGATTATTTAATTTAGAAGGAATTTTGCAAATTTGTTATTCGTGAAACATCTGTATTTTACTGTCTCACTTTTGAAACACGGATAGTAAGCATAGTTTTGTCGAAATTAATTTTGGATTTCGAACGATTTCCCTTGGCAAAAATCGTGGAATGAATCTTAATTTCTTAAAAATATTTTGTTTGCGAATATAATTTGCCTATAGGATAATAGAACATGAAAACACTGGAAATTGTAATTCCCTTAGTTGGGTTGAATGAAAAGTGAATTTTGAACGCGGTGACGTGTAAAGGAACGAAATGAAAGTGTCAACATCAAATCATAGAAAAGTATTGGAAGATCGCTCATTATAATAATAAGTAATTTTGTACAGAGTTTGCCCATCACGAACCTCTCTATTTATCAGGCAAACATCAAGCTCAATTTAACTTTTCGTATTTCTCTAAAGCGAATTGCGTTTCAACGATGAAGTGCAAGAGTTTATTAAACTGTACAAGAATTAGAAGAAATACAGTGTTAATCGTGTAAATGATGACAGAGAAGAATCTTCTTATCTCCACGAACTGTAAGTCTGCAAATATGGCGTCGATTTTTCTGATTAGTTTCTTCTTGAGACAGATATCCTCGACTTAGCCATGCAAATAAGAATTGAGCGATATATTTGCATTAATCAGAGCAAAGGGGAGATGGAGGGGCATCGATATGCGTTACCATGTAAAATCCCTAGAAGGCATGAAATATTTTCGCGAGTGTGACGTGAACTAAGCTGATCCTTGGGATTTCCAAAATTACGTCATTTTTCTGTATCAGTTGAGAAACAGCAGAGAAAGATAAAATGACGAAAAACTTCTCCAGCTGAGGCTTTGGGCGAGCTTAAACTTCCTTCTTGTGAGTGTTGAAATCATTTCGAGGATACGTGTGCTGGAATTATTCGTAATTCCCATTCTATCAATCTTAAACTTCTGCTCGCAACATGAACTTTTCGATGAAAGATAGATTTCAATTTTTACACCTTCCTCGAGAATTCTTTGGGGTAGGAAGTGATGAATAAGATCCGTGGAAAATCGATAACTGACTTTAAAACACAAGAAGTATCTAAGAATAAACACAATTCGCAATCTAACGAACTTTAATCTTTCTACAGTCATTACAAATATTAAATCTTAATTATTCAACACTATAATCACCAGAGTAATATGTGAACGAAATTTAATTAAATTCTAATTGCTTTACATGGCCATTAAACGAATTCAAAACGATATCCTTAATAGTATCGCGTACGTGTATTGCCATTGTGTACGAGATTAAATTTATTATCTACGTTATCTCTCTTCCGGGACGGTGGGATCGAGCAAATACGTTCGACGAAATTTCCCTTTACGACCATCTTTGCACCATCTAATCCTTCACCTAAAGCCTTGCTCTTCAGGTTGGAGGGGGAGGGGACTCGAGTGCATAGTACGCGGCAAAAGGGTTGGGAGAAAGCTTGGAACTGAAAGAAACGATCCAGGAGGGGCAAAATTGAGGCAAAAATCCGGCGCAGATTCTGCAAGAAAACACATCGAATAAATAACGCTACGTAGCTTTCTTACGTGTTTCTTTTTCGCGGCAATTTATAGCATTAAATCGCACTGCTTAATCCCGACGTTGTTTGTGTTCGTCTTTGTTTCGTTTCTCGATCTCCGTTACAAATCACGTTAAAGCACGCGGTTAATTTTCTCGAAAATTGGGGTAATGGTAGGACAAAACAGATGAAAGCCAGTTAACTTTATGTTTTAAATTAAATTACCCAAGATTTGGCAGCAATAGCTCCGAAAATGTACTAAAATTCATATATTTCGAAAAGAATGAAATCTATATGTGTTCTAAAAAACTTTGCAACCAGATATATGAGATTTATTGGGTTGATATCACATGCATAGTTGAATCGTTTGAAATTGTTTACTATTCGTGGAATAGTGCACTGGTATTCGTGATGAATTGAATACAAAATGGAGTGAGAAATTTTGTAGAGTGCAATAAAATGTGTTTGGATAAATAGAAAACATTTCTGATCGTCTAATTAATCATTCTGACGTTGTTTTCCTATGTTTCAGAGCTTGCCACAAACACCAGCTGGCGGTGTCGGCGGAAAAGGAAGCGGAAGTGCTGGCGCCGGGTCTGGTATGGTCAATGGCTCTGGTGCCGATCATCAAGATATTCGTGACGGTGCTGCAATAAATCCAGAACACGTGAGTAACTGAATTTGTAATACTTTCTTTGTCAGTCAAACTGTAAGTCGGAACATTGATGATTTACCCTTAATTATTGTCATTCATCTTTGCGATAAAAGCCACTTGTAATGTTTATTATTTATCCCTTCGCGAGAAACGCGTTGTGTTCGATATTATTTACAAACTAGCTACTTACAATTTAAGTGAATTTGGAAAGCTTCCCTGTTAGTGATTAATGTTTACGTGTCCACGGTCCACTGTTTCAAAGAAAACTATTATTAACTGAATGTCGAATGAGTAGAAAAATATAAGTTTGTGGATAGTGTTCTCAGAAAAAATCTTTACTTATATGTATATTATAGTATGTACACCAAAATTTAAGAAATGGATCACAAAGTTATATAATTCTTAGAGTGCATTTAATTGTAAATAGGGAAAATGAAATTTGTATAACCTTCGTTCAAGATACAATTTGGACAATACATTTCGTTAATTTTTGGGGAATAGTTGGTCGAGAATATGTTAACGACATCAAAATAAATTCATGTAGTCAAGAGGCCTTTCATTTTGTACAGAAAAAAGTTCATGTTCCTCTTAAGAGTATAAATAAGAGTGTAATTAATTTTCTTTTAACGAAACTGCTGCAAAACTTTTATACGTTGCTAAAGTTCTTATCAATATGAATAATTTTTACTCGAAAGAATTTTTAAAGTAGTGTACTTTTGAAGAAATAGAAATGAACATACACAATTTCAGTTATACTGGCTTGCGACTGACCATATACAGACCACTTCCACTTACTCCCGCGCGCTCTGCTTCTATTTACGTTACACTCTGATCATACAAATCTAACTCTATTATTTAATGAGTACGTTATTTTAAACATTCTATCGATTATAAATTCCTGAAAATAGGAAGAGCCTTGCAATGATACAGAAATTGATAAACAATTTCATTCGAAATGAAACGAAAGAAGTCTTCGTATAATGGACTTTAAAAAGAAAAGTTATTTAAGCGTTCCTATAAAACACTGATTTATGCTGCGACTATAAAACACAGCACATTGCAGCTTAAGTTTTGAAATCTGGTACAGTCGGGTCTTTTATTCAATCACGAGAAATTATAATTGCTCGAGAGGATTTCTGGGGCACGAGCCTCGCCTGGTCGCGTTACAATATTGTCTCGTAAAAATTCTATCTTCCAACTATAGAACGCGGCGAAACGGCGATAGTCGGCAAAAAAGCGACGAGTTCTCTCGGGCGAGCGAACAAGAACAAATCGCCCGTTCCCCCGCCAATGATTGCCGTTACTGTTCTTCGAAACTTCCTTAAAAGCACCTCCACGAGGAAAGTTTCGCAGTGAAAGCAACAAAGTGAGTCATTCAGCGTGCCGGGAAGGGGGGAGGGCATTGTTTGCTTTCTTTCGTCTTATTTCGCGGGCCACCTTTATATCGCCAGATAGCGGGGGTCCACTGAGAAAAGTAAGCGAAAAAGATCGACATACATGAATGCCTGAGGAAATCTTCGTAATTACTTACGAGTAGTAGCCTAAAATTGAAGAAATTGAGTCTTCGATGAAGAGGGTAGAACATGTAAAAAAACTCGCAATTCATTACGAGGATTAACGATTGGTTTCTGTATTATTATGGTACTAGGCTGATGTTTAGAGCTTCAGAGACATGTGCTGGAAGTTTCACAGTTTCAGACCTGGTCGTTGCACCAATAATGAAATATCTTCTTTAAGGGTGGGAAATATTTTTCGTTGAAAGTGTTTTCTAATGTCGATCGTATATCGTGTCGTAAGATAGGAAAGTAGAGCAGAATTATTTCTCTCGAAGTTACCGAATACCTTCCACAGACGCGTGCAAAAGTGTTTTGAAAATACTCCCGAAATCCCTCAATAACGAGGAACTATAAACTTCACGGATCCCATCCGCGCGTCTACTGAAGGGTGAAACAAGCGAAAGGAAAGCGATCGTTCGAAGTAAAACCCAGGCGATCGATACAGAAATGTTACATAAACTCGACCCATCGATACTCGATGCTTCCTCCGGCGTGCACGGAATCGCGGACAGCTTATTACTCCGCGCGGCAGGTCGCGTTCAGCTTTCATCGCGGCGGCGAAACAGTCCGCAGCCCATCGATTCGATCAACAGGATTAAAAAAGGGTCGGAAGACAGTTCAATCGGAAATCGGCTGGACGTAGCGGGGGAATCCAGGAATTAAGCGATTACTTCCGAAGTTAACCATTGTTCCAACCGGTCCATCAATCGACCACGTCCCCCTCCACCGCCCTCCCACCCCCTCCACCGCCCTCACTTGATCCTCCCTTCCGATTTTCGCGCGTTGATCCATTCGCACGGAATTAAAACCTTTATCTACGTTCCTCCGCCCGCCTCGTCGGGCTCGAGCGGCGAAAACGGATGAGAATGAGACTCGACGCTGGGGCGGGCCAGGAACGGTGGACTCGATGGGCAACGATGCTCGCGGAATACCCGCGATCGTTTGTTTCGAAATGTTCAGCCTCGCATTCGCAGCCTGATAAGCGACGTCAATTTTCGCGTCATCTCGCTTCATAGTACCCTGCCCACTGCTCTTTTCTCATCTTCCCAAACCTGTCTGTCCTTCTCTATTCCTCTCCGATTCTATTTGCACGCTTTTCCGTTTTCCTTCGTTGGATGGAAGGATGGCCCTCTCTCGGTCTCGTTGTACGATTACGTTTTTGCGATACGAGACTCATTTGTGACACGCGATTGGTATTTCAGATGTATCCGCATGCTTTCTACTTTCCTTCCGACAGATCTGATAGCGTCTGATAGATGAATGTGTCTGAAATATCAGTTGCGATCCACAGAAGTGTCTCGCATGCGGATGCATGTTTCGATTTTATATTCTGCTCTGGAGTTTCATTATTTCCTTGGATAACTATTTTCCATTCTGTAGTTCAATATCTGTTATATAATATCTCCACTTCCTGCGAGCCTTTGCAGTTTTTATTCAAACTTAGTTTATGCTTTTCTCCAGTGTGGCATGAATTTCACCGGCACCATTTCGATTTATCTTCTTCATGGTTTATCATTTTTCCACGGTAACTTCTTTATTTAATTCTCTTCTATCAGTTTCTATTTTTCCTTTTCATATTTTCCCCGCGTTACGTGCTTTTCGGTTCTCGCTGGTGTAAAGTCTTCCTTATTTATACATCCGTATTTTTCTCCCCGATTTCTTGCGCGAAAGCACGCCTTCTACATGCTTCGTTGTTTTTCTCCCGCGTCTTCGTACCTCTTCCCTCGACGATTTTAATTCGTTCTTTTGCTCGCGCTTTTTTACGTCCCATCGTTCTTAGTCGCGCGGACATCGCCTTTCCCGCTTTCCCGACAAAAAAGCAAACGACAGAGATATTTTTTGCAATTTTCGACGGTGTACCATCGATTTACATGAGACTGCAGAAAAAGCCGGCTTCGTCAATTCCCGGGCTGGTTATATGGATTCTATAATCGAAAACCGTGATAGGGGCAGAGGAGAATGAGAAGGGCGCAGCTGAATCTCTCATCTTCGCCGGGAGACGAAAGCTTTCAGCAAGTCATTGTACCTTCCTGGTAATATTTTCGACGATTTTTCTGGAATAAGCTCCTCGATTTGCAAAACGAAGACTGTTCATTGCGTACATTATTTAGAAATTTTAATAATACTTCTAAGTAGTTCTCTTTAGTGAGACTATAACGTAACTGTTCATTTAACAATAATAATAATAAAATTTCTTTATTTCACCACTTACAGAAAAACGAAAAACATTACACTATACATGGCGGAACAAGCGTGACTTAGCGTATTTGTTATTAGGTCTGACCTGAAATAGGTCTGCTACACTGTCCAACAAAATTAAACTTTTTTCTATTCTATAACATTTAATACCCGTTTCCTATAGATTTTTGCGCACTGAAAACGAATCCGCAAACCGTTTATCCCCATCACCCTCAGTTATCGAGAAATTCAATTTTGAAAAAAAAATGCAAATTTTCAACTTAGAATATCTCTTATGTTCAAACAGTAATAGTTATTCGGTTGCTTGTTCCATCAAATTATTCTATGAACTCTCGACTATGGAATGTTGCAGATCAAAATGGCTGCTGGGCAGTGCTATTAATAATATGTACTATCGAGTTAATATGATTATGAAACGTTTAATATCTTCTGAAAATATCATAGTGTGTTTGCAAAGAACCTACGATATTTCTACAAAAGCGTTAGTTCAGTTGATTAGAATTACCTGTAATAATTTTACAGCCGCATAACTTTGCGAGTATATTGATTAAACTGGGATTCTCTGTATAGCTACAAAATCTTGAGACTTTTACTGCATCGTAAACATAAAAACAGCGTGTATCAGAGCAAAGCAATAATTCTTCGACTGTCACAGTTCTGTTTTGTAATATCTTTCCGTGAACGCACTAGTAGATTTTCTAAACAAGGCGTGACGAGCGCGGCAACTCGATAATTCAGTGTGCAAGGAAACTGAATCGCCTCGACTTAACCATATCTCCGTAGGAGTTTCCTGCGTTTCGACTTATCTGAGTGGGGGCAGTTAGCTGGAAACCATGCTGACTGTGAAGGTGCACCGTGCTCCCCTCCCCTGTTAAACACGCTCACTAATTCCTTAATAGGAGAATTCCGGAGAGTACTCTGGTCCCACGGACTGATGATTGCGCATGCAATTCCCGCACGATCACGTACAACATTGTCGATCTACTTATCGAATAATTGTCGTGATTATTGAGCACGATTTTCATCGGAACGAAGAGCAAAGAGAATGATAATTAAATACAAAATTAATCGCCTAACCCAGACGTAACGAATCACTGTGAGTCACTTCCACGTGCGGTTTGTGAATCCATAATTACCCACAAGGTTGAATTACCAGTAATTAATCCTTAATCAAGTTCAATCAAATCGAAATATTTTTCCTTTGCCCGTGGAACATTCCCAAAGAGATTACTATACCGTCTCACAACTCTGATTCATTCCCAGTTCAATGAAATGAAAGAGGCCATTTTTCTATGAAATAACCTCAAACAGAAATTACGCGATATTGAACAGCAGGAATGCATACAGTATTTAACGTTCGCTGAATACATTTGTTTTATTAAATTGTTACATTCTGCGCAGTTTACTACCGTCCACGTTAATGAACATTTTGCCTATCCAAACCAGGAAACGAAAGTTTCAAAGAAAAGGAAAGGAAAGCGAGAATATCTGGTCCGAAAACCGTTCATCACGAAAATGCTCTGAACAAGGAGCAGCCGGAAAATTAGTCGACGATATTCACGGAAAGACCGGAAGTACCCAAACGACGACGGCCTGTGGCTTCGCTTGGCTGGGCACGTACACCGTTGCTATTTTATTTCCCCTCGTCGTGCGCCACCGGTTGAACACCGCGAAGAGAAAAAACTAATTCCGTAATTGCGATAAAAATTTCTTTACAGTCACCTACCAGCTGTGTTATTCTTCCTCTTTTGCTCTCCATCTTCAAAACATCCTTTCTACTTAGCCCTCAACGATTTTCTGCTTCTTCGTTATCTCTGCTCTTCATTGCCCCCATTCGACCTCGTTGTTAGAAATTTTTCTAGAAATTTATTTCGTTAAAATAGATATCACTCGTGGGACTTGTAAAACTAACGCTGGTAAATTACTTTATATTCAGAATACACACATTTATTCTATTTTAAGTATTATGAAAATAAAATGAATGTAAAATTGTTTCAATTTAAAACTCTTCAGAAATTCTGATATTTCAAGGTTTGCAGGTCAGATGAAAAATATCCAACACTTTCAAGCGCTTCGGAAAATAATTTAAGTTTCCTTGGAGAACTTGTTATGTCTAAATTTCTCTGAAAGTGTTGCTTTTCGTTTCAACAACACTCTGGCCTCGACAAGCCGTTCCTTTCTCGTTTCTCTGGCCACGTTGCGCTCTTCAGGCCCTTTTATCGAGCCCCGTCCCGAATCCCTTCTTTTTTTCATCTTCATTTCATCTTCTTCGAGCCACGCTCTAATTCCCCTCGGTGTTCCTTTCCTCCCTTTGCCACGTCGTCGTTCCTCAGGATGCATTGAAAGCACTCCGCCATTGGTCGCTCTGTTTCCGTTTCGTCGATGCACCAAGCGAATCCTTGTTGTTTAATTTTTTAGGCCGTGAAATTGCGGCCGAGCACGCCACGCAGGTAATAATCAGAGCTAAGCACAATGCACTGGGATCGTTGGGTGCGGCAGAGAATGAAAAGCTACCCCTGAAACATTTTCCGTGGTTTTCAGCGTTGTAAAATTCATAGCGTCTGGGATAAGATTTCTTACTCTTTATCTGCGCAACGAAGGTGTGAGAAAACGTAAGACGAAAGTTGGATAAATATTGGATGAAAATTTTTGGAACAGTGGGAAAAATATCTAAATATAATCGAATCGTTGTATCAAAATAGATAGACCTTTTCAATTAATGAGAATTGCCCGAGTGCTTTAAGCTCATTGTCCTGAAAATTTGATATTCCACTGTAAAAATATCTGTGATATTTTCTGAGCTCAATTCGTAGATCTAAACCCGAGATAGAGCGATCTGAACTCTCCGCCACTTCTTCGTTACACTCACTTCACCTCTTCCCTTGTTCTCATCAGTCAGGCTCTGCTTTTTCCGTCCTCGCCCAGAGCGGGAAATGAAAAACGCAACGATTAACCGGCGACAGGCGGTTGAATTAAAGTTTGATTAACTGAGCCTTCTTCAGAACTGTAATCTTGCGTTTTTCGTCTCCGCGTCTCGGCGGCTCTACTTTTTACGGGTCACGTCTCACAATTAATAGAGTAGAGCCTGTAAATGGGTAAAGATGAGTTGTTCCACGTCGGATCGTTAAGCGTCCTCTACCAACGCGAAAGTGTTTGAAGTTTATAGAATTTCAGTATAAACACCAAGTAGGGTAGATCGGGGGGCGGTAGTAACACTTTAGCTTTGGAATACGATTACGCAAGAACTATTACAATTACAACAAAAGTTACTTATATACTTATCTGACATTATTGAGCCACAACAGTTTCGCTGCATGTCAAGTAATATCCAGATTATTAATAAAAAATGAGAAGGGGAGAAAGTGTTACAACTGTCCCTTGACCCCGGGTCGGTTAAACACTGGGGTCGATAGTAACACAAATTTAACTTTACAAAATCAAAATATTTATTGATTTAAATTATAATAATAAATAGAAAAATGTAAAATTTATAAAAAACGTTTTGGCTGGTGAATTCTTCATGTGCTCAATCCTTATATTCAGTACATTGAACCAAGTTTTCATTTTGTTTGCTTGTGCTATACTATAGGATTCCATGCAAACAAGGCAATGATAGTATAAATCCAATGATAGGGTAAATCCGGGAGACGCGGCCAGGCCGCAGAGTTGGTCGAAACAGTTGATTCTTGGAGAATTAATTGTTCTGAACCTTAACACACTTTTACATATACACAGATGTAGAGTCTGAATATAGCCATTCGACCAACGCTCCAGCCCGACTGCGTCTCTCGGAGTTACCCTATTTTATTTCGTCACTGGACTCATTATTCCCGCCCTTATTGTTATTAAAAGAATTCTTTCCTTCCGATCCCTGCCGTATATTTTTCTTCATTCTGTTCTCCTGCTTTTCTTTGTATTCTTTTCTAATTTTTTATCTTTCAGAAATATTGGTGTATATGGTACCTAGACTTCCTTTTCTTTTTCCCCTATTTAAAACTTTTCGAGGACGAACTTTACGAAATACAGATTCTCGTACAGACTCTGGCTTGAATTCTTTAGATGGATTTATTTGTGCACTTTCCGCGGGTAGAGTTTCATTGCATAAATCAGAACAACACGTTAATGGTAAAACTTCATTCGTCGCACTATTCGATTCTGTCCCGGTACAGCCGACCCCGACCTTGCTTTTGAACTTAAATTATAAATTTTGACTAACGAGACGTTTAAAAGTGCTAAGTAACTATCAGTATTACTTTAAAAAAGGCCATATTAAAGAATGAAAAGCAGAAAAAACGCATAGGTATTTGCAAAGGGAGTATTTATATTACAATTTTATATCAGTAAGAAAAAGTTACTTCAGGGTATCGAAATGTTATTTTCTTCGCTACACGTGTCAATTGCGTATCCTTACTGCTAGAACACGGATGTATTCCAAATGTAATTTTTCATCATATATCTAAAATTTGTTTTGAGATATTTAACGTGTTAACATCGCCCCCAATTACTATCGCCCCGGGCTACCCTATCCCAATTTATCAAGCAAGTTTATTGAGGAAGAACATTTGGCATAATAATACTTTACTGAAAGGGATTACATTCAACGCCAAAAGGCGCTAATTATCAGACTACCAATTTTTATCAATCATTATAGCCAATTAATCCAATTTTAACCAAATTCCAAGTCCCCTTCACTGTCCTTCAGCACTCAAACGCGAGGGATACATAATGAAGCACCTTGGACGCTACAAATGAAATCGCTTTACGCATTTCCTCTCCCATTTTCAATGCATTTTGAGCGCGTTCCGTGACATCCAAAGAGCCTGGAAGCCAACGGGCATGCTGTGTAACGACGAAAGCGCTCCGAACGTTTTATTAAGCCAGATATATATATATATATATAAAAAGTACGACCGCGCAGGTAGGAAAAGCGCGTGCTGGTGGTGCGCTCGGATGAAAACAATAGAAAAGAAGGGAAAACCCAACGCTGTGTAACAAAGGATCCCGCCAGCGTACCTCTGAATTCTCCACTCTTTCCACCCTCCCCCACACCCTATTTTTCGTAGCGCAATGCACGCCATTTTTTCCCCTCTCCTTCGGACTGTATAATGTGGAAAGCGTCGGAAAATGCTCGCCGCTTCCGTGTCCGTTTCCCTCCTGAATTCAAAGGCGATCGTGAGTCCGCCTTATTAAAACTAAAGCCAGCCATTAAACAGCTGACTTAGCTGCGTTATTGTCACGGCTGCGTCGACTGGGGTCAAGTAAGCGCAAGTTTTATTCTCCGGGCAATAGTGCAAGCTGGACAGAGTTGGGCCGATGATGGTCAGAGAATTACTAACATTTCAATAGTGGTGGTGGTCCTTTTAATTTTATATAGCTACCCCTTTTTTGGGACTTGGATTTTAATTGGCAGAAAGTTGCTTCGAATAGTAATGGAGTACAAGGGGAAGAGAATCTTGATGAAGTTTAAGAGTGTAATATTCATTGGATCGTGTTTTTAGAAAATTGTTTTATAGATTAAAGGGGAAACTTTTTTAATAAGGTTTCTTGAAAGGTAAGCTTCAGAGTTTGCTTGTTACATCTTTTTAATATAAGTTATCAGTGCAAATATATTTTCTGTTGCGGTAGCTTGAATTCTTTCTCTTTTCTGAAGGAATTCGACGAGGATTGATATCATTGCAGTCAAAGTTTTTGCCAAATGTATGAATAATTCGCAGACTAATTACAGAAGTTGATTGAATTTCGAAGGAAATTGCGCATTACTAATTTTTGATGGACGTAAAACACCAATGCCTCAATTTTAATTGTATTGTGAAGAATTAATAACTCATCGCCACGGTTCGGCCGCGAATGAACGGCAACAAGCACTAATTAAGCAGGGTTCCTTAATACATGATGTTTTCTCTCAATTTGCGAGGAAATTTAACTACAATCTCGTCAATTGTTTCTTCGCGTCAATCTTACTTTCAAATTTTATCCTGAGTAAGAGTACGTTATCGAAGTATCACTACTGTAGTCACTGATAATCTTCATTCTTACAATTTTTATTATTTTCTGGAACATATAAGTTTATTTCTTCAAGATAAAATTACAATAGACTTCGAATAGACTTAACATCGTTTCGCTTTTATCATATTCAATACGAAATACAGCAGTTACAATAGAGTTCGAGCATACCAAACAATCGTGCGGAATCAGTTACCGAGCATTGATACCATGAGCTCGTTTGCTCCTCAGTTTCCATCGCTCACGCGTGTTGTTCGTTATTTAAAGCGATTCTTCGCTGCACGATAAAGAACGAACGTTTAAAATTCCATCAAGTCGTCGGGAAGAAGGGGCGGATAAGGCCAGCAGACAATGGGCTGGGACGCAAGCCCGTTGCCCGGTAAAATTTCCCCGAGTCATGCTTTCACTCGGCAGCTCGTAAACTGCAATCTCTGGCCTGCGTCGTTTCGTATTTGCCCTCTCCTCCCACACCTGGAAATTTGTTATCGTGATCACTTCGAACCCTCGTTCCATCCAATTTCCCCGGGATGGCGGCACTGCAGGCCTCCTTGAAACGGAAACGGGCGTCCATCGCGGAACATTCGAGGCCATGCGATCCCTCTAATCGCAGCGAGAAATGCAGAAGTCGCGAGCACCTAAACACGTGTCACGCGACAAGCGAGGAGAGTATCGCGACGATCCTCGATCGTTCAGACGATGCTTTTCAAGATTGCTGCTTATCTTCTAGATGGCGGGGGGAAGTGAATCGCGTATAAGTAGTATACCCTTTCATATATCGGACCAGTGACGGGATCAGGGAACCAATAAAGTTTACAATCTTTTCATGCGCCATCGACCTCTCAGGCGTACGATAGCGATCTCGTGAAGCTCCTGCAAGCTCAGCTTCTCAAAAGGGCCTTCGTAAATTTCGTACGCATTTGATTGGTATCAGTGATATAGGAGGCTAGTGTTATTTTAGGCGAATGTGTCTTTTCAGGGAGGAATAATTGTCTGTGATGAGGGTTGAGGAGAGGAGTGCTTAGGATTAAGTGCTAAGTGTAGAGAAGAAGACAATGCAGAATTGAATGTGGAAGGCAATGGTGCTTAAAGTATACCTATTTGAGTCTCAGTGATTTGAATACACGTAAGGTATATTTATGTATAGTGTTCCTTCTCGAGAAATTTTATAATTGCTTATTTCTTATTTCTCGAGAAATACTGTTTTTCTCTAGAAACCTAAGTCTAGGAAATCGCGAATGTATAACTACATCTACAATTTATAATAAATCTTATTAGTAGGTAACACTAGAACCTATATCAATTACAATAGAAAATCTCAATAGAGAAGATTCGACATTATTGACTGGTGAAGATGCACTTAAATTCTTATTTAACAATTTAGAGAAATTGTTTACCTACTGAAGTAAGTAATGAGTTTCTTGTGGCTATTAAAGAAGAAATATCGAAAAGAAGAGATAAAACTATTTTATCCTTTGTAAAATTTTTGCATAGGTAATGCAGAATTTCTTAAAAAAAATCAAAAGACGCGTTTTTTCATTTAATATCCAAGACAGATATGTATAAAACGGCAAAAGAAATTCTACTTAAGTAGCTAGACTTTCCGGAAAATATAACAGTAACCACGATTCTCTTGAATATACCTACTGAAAAACTTACGGATCCACAGAATGAAGAATTACCATTAAGAAAACAATTTAGAGTTAGCAATCGCAGAGCGCCTCCAAGAATTTAGTATCAACCAAGAAGAAGATAAATTCCGCACTTTAACAAAGGAATTTCATATTTTTCAGTCCACTCGAAGGACACCCAATTTACCATAACTTTTGGATGTGCTACATACGATCAAGCCAACATCCACTCAAAACGAATAAAATTTTTCTACAGCTACAGATTTTATCACAAAAAAAGAAAAGAAATAGATTAAAAAACTATTTTAAAACAAGAAAGTGTTTCGCTTTGCACAAGTTTTGTATTAAATAAAAATCAATTATATTTAATATCTGTTTTTTCATTTATACAAATTTTATGCAAAGTGGATAGGAATGAACAATTAGTTACAGTTTTCTTTTATTTGTGATAAGTATTGTCAACAGAATTCCAAAAATATAAATTTCGTAATTTTTTTCCAATTTCTCGCGATTTCTCGAGAATTCTCAAGAAGTATGATCTGATTTCTGATTTCTCGAGAAAGAAAAAATATCAAGAAATTAGGAACACTATTTGTGTATTTAGAAGCACAGTGCAAAAGCCAAAGAAATACTTAAGAAGTTTAGTGAATTTCGATTCTCGAAGACTAATCTAATCTTAACGAAAGATTTTAACGTCTCCCTCCAAGATGTAATCTTCTTTAATCATTATTAAAAATCCACCATCTTTGTCTCATTATCACGTAAGGTACAAGAGAAAACATTCCGTGCAATTTTACTGTCATCTTTTTGCCGCCGAAACATCAAGTCTTAAAGAATCACCCACTTTCCAAGCTTCTCACCAAAAAGTTCCCAACACAACCGAGCGCTCACTTTAACCCATTATTTCCGATGCATCGATCAAAACCTCGTCTGCCGTCGTGCCCCGCCTCTCGCCTTCCTAATTGCTTTATTTCGTCTCTTGATTCACGTTCCCTCAGCCACGAGCGACTCCGCTCTCTGGCGCAGCGCTCCGCTTTGAAATTGCCGATTTATTTGATGTCGAAGAAGACTCGACCACTGCACCCTCGCACTTTCCATGTTTCCCGACCAATTAATTTCGCTGAGACAGGAGGGTGGTCGCGTTCCCTCACTTTGTCCAGCAGCTTTTCACGTTCACCCTCCGCTGTACACCTTTCCCCGCGGCGAGAGGCTTTCGAAATAAAAAGCGCGCGAGCTCTAATGGATTCCATCAGCCTGGATAAATTTCACCGGCTCCTCATAGCCCGTGAAGATTCCCCGTTATTTTGCAATCACTTATTACGATCGCGTCCCCCTCGTTCTCGCGCGGGTACTCACCACCTCGCAAATCTATCCCCCTGCCGCCGTCACCGTTCGCCCCGATCTTTCCCCGTTAATACCCCTGGAGGAGAAGTAACGCGGGCGATGTGTCAAATTGCGTCGACTCGCACGGTTTGCGTAATCCCCGTCGATGCGCCACGCAGACCCGGGCAGGACGCATTCCGCGGGAAATTAAGTTTTCATGCAACACGGGCCTCGGTGCGCCCAGGAGCGCCTCGGGACTAAACGAATCTGAAATTATGCCACGCCGTTGTACAAAGGCATCGCGCGATGGGAACGGCGCGGATAATATTAAATTTTCGAGGGATATTAATTGCGCCAAGATTTCGTAATAAATTCACAGCGTTTGCTTTTGAATAATTTATAATTTACTCGCGGATCTACGTTTCATCGCAACATGGTATCAGGGGTAAATATATTTTTCGCGTAGGAATCCACTGGGGATGGTTTAAAGTATCACATTTTTAGCTTTCGGGATTATTATCTTTAACTTTAGTAAGTTTTGTTACGTGTCCTATGAGCATGCTGTCCTCGAATATCTCTAGCCCTTCACCTCTATGATTTATATGGGACATTGCCTATAGCTAGTTTCATAGAACTGTACAGTCTACATAGAAGCTGATATTTGTCCTAAACTCTGTTGATAAGTCACAGTTGGATCTGAATCAATATACTTAGCTTGAACGTTCCTGGAGGCTTTGAACGATCCTTGTTGCATTCCGCAATAAGCTAAAAGCTGCACGATATCATTAAGTACCCACACTTAATTAATTTAAACCAAATATAACTGTCGCACTGTGTCGTTGAAAATCACTCGACGAAACGTCCGCTGTACTCGAAAACGATTCGATTGCTCGTGAATTGATGAACGGTTTCAACGTTAAACAGTAAGAATTTCGATGAAAATGTGGTTGCTACGAACAGTCGACGAGGCGATCCATCGAGACACTAATAAGAAGAATATTGAAGCAGTTTCTCCTGAAAGAGGGAGTACCAGTGCTTATTAGAGACTTTTGCATTAAGAAATAATTAGAAAGGCAATGGAATCACTCGAGTCGCGGTTGAAAGGGGGGGGGGGGGGACGCCAGAGAGAAATATAGAGGACAGGACGGGGGATAACGAGAAGTCGAAACAAACCGACAGCGTTGGCGGGAATACCTAGACGACTCCCAGGATGAAAGTTTCCAGTCGTTTGCTTTATTGCCTCCTTAAGACGGAAATCGTCGCCGCTCGATTATGGCTGCCTACTAATTAAAAAGACTTCCTGGTCATTGTTCCCTGCTCGCCTTCCTTTCATTAATACAGCGTTCATATTTGAAAAATCGTACTTCGTAACTAGACAAAGTATCTGCATCCTATGAACTCGAAAACATCTGTAGGTTTACAGAGTTTACTTCACTGTGCCTTAAAGTTCAGAGAAAATTTAATTCAACTTTGCATTCGATGTGACTTCTTTGAATCTGTGATCATCCCACTTTAAGGCGGGACCCCACCCTGAAGCCACTAACAAAAGACAAAATTAGGGATTTCTTTGTTCGTATAAATAAAAATATAGTGCTTGGATTTTTTATATAGTTTTAAAGCCATTTTTATTTAGCTAGAAATATTTTTTACATGACTTAACGGAGTACTGCAAACAAAGCTGGCCCACACTCTCGAGAATAACTGGATCATCTGAAAAGAAAATACGAAAAGATATATGAACTGGAATATATTATTTTCCATGTAGCGTAGGCTTTTTTTATATTATTCGATTTTTTACAAGCATTTCAGTACAAAGTTTTATGTCAAAAGTTAAAGTCAATTCTTCAAACTGCTATTATTTCCAAAATAATTCGAATGATCACCAGCCTGTGCCGCAACATTAGCAGCTACACATAGTATATACTGTCTCATCTCGACTTCGCCCAAAGAAACTGTTCTAAAACGGACCACCCAGTTCGAACCCGATAAAGAGCACAAAACAAACGTGGTTTAAGAGAAAGAGAAAGGCGTCCATCTGCTAAGCTGGTAGCACTCCCGTTAGGATCGACGTAGTGTACAAAAACACACGTCCAGTTCGCGGAACTGAGACAGCTCGGTGACGTTGGAATGTTTTGCGACGTGTGGACCCGCAGGTTTTCTTGGCCCGGTGTCGCTAGCGTTTCCTCGCGTTTCCACGAGCTCCTGGGCGCTTCCTCTTTTTCGGCCAGAAGCCCCGCGCCCGCTCGAAACGCTGAATAGCCGCGATTGTTACGGCGACGACAAAAGTTTAGTTAAAACGCGGGTACCCGGTTCCGCAGATTTGTTTTCCGCCCGCCTTTGCCGTGGCCCGCGATTAAACGCGCGCCGCGATTGTTCGCGGGGACGGCCTCGAAAAGGGGGGTTCTGCTAAGTGGAGTGTGCACCACAGCGTCGCTCCAAAGCACGGACGGCGCATAGAACTTCGGGGAAGAAGTCAGAACGCAGCGATTGTTCCTGGGAGCATAGAATCCCGAAAGCGGGAGACGTTGAATGGGAAGTGAAGCTGGAGTAGGATAGAATGGGAATTTTTATGGTATTTGGATGCGTTGATGGCGGAGGTATATGGGTGCTCTGGTGTGTAGGAGCTGGTGAAGTGACTGTTTAATAAAGAGGCAGAAACGCGAAATATAGAATGGTTTGTTTGTATGACTTTGGGAAATAAAATGAATGGATTGTTGCTGGGTATAGCGAACTCGGGGTTTATGGATCTTCTACGGATCTGAGGGCATAGATGTTCGAAAAGGAAAATTGACGAATGAGAACGAGGTGGAAGTAGCTGTGCTTAAGATTATCATGAATATTTGTCATAAAACCTGGGAATTGGAATTTCTTTAACAATATTACTGAAACCATAAAGGAGTCATTAATTTACGTAAAAGTATTATACTAACCAAATAATCTCGAATGTAATTTCAAAGTCGCAAGTTGTAATTAAATTGAATTAATCAACGTAGATCAAAAAGTTTTTAAGTTTCTATTTGCTTCGGACCACGCGACGGGGTTATTTAATTTCCTGCCGCCTTTTATTTGCATTTTCCTCGGCTATTACTTCTGTAATGGAGCAATAAGGCAGCCTGAATTCGCGCTACACTTTGAGGCAGAGAATAAAGGAGAATAACATGGCGGTTTTATATTTTGTCACCCATACTTGCATGGAAGGAAGCTGCTGCATAAAAGAGCGTGATTTATGGTTTCTGGAAGCTTTGCAAACTTCTTAATGTCACTATGCCACTATTTCCATTTTTCATTAACTTTGGCATCTCAGAAAGACAGATCAGCTGATAAAATAATCGAGTTCGCAAACAGACAAAGCCAATTTCTACATTCAGGAAAAATTATTCACTTAAGAATAACTAACGTTTACAAATAATGCAAACTATAACTATGGTCGCAACACTTTGTAATAGGAAGCTATATCATTCTTTCTTTCACTCACACACAACCAGAAATAAAAGAAATAGTTTGAAGATTCAATTCTGGTTACTTTCCTAATTAATCAGTTGAAAATTTCCACATTTAAATTTCCCAGATTTTCCGTAGATATTTCTTAATCATTTCTCGTAAACTTATCAATTACATTACAAAATCAGAACCCGAAAACTATAATTGGAAAATCAAATAAATAACTCCCTCAAAGTGTTAACTCACTTCCTTGCAAATGTCACTGTACACATTCATACTTAAAAACGTCACGCCACGCGAATATTATAGCGCCCGCAAATTACACTCGATATTCCAGCGATCGACCAGAAATTGCTAGGAAAGTTTGCAAGATTTCCTTTCCACAGCTGAGCTTGTTCGCGCTCTGTGAAATGACGAAAAGTCCATGGCACAGATTTCCAACGAAAACTGCAAGTTTTTCATCCAACTCCGATTGGAGGGGTTGGGGGCGGGGGGGGGGGGGTGGACGTGGGTGCCCCTGCGGCAAGTTTACGAGGCAGACATTCCGCCCCGTCAATACTGTATTAGCCCGCGATAAGTTTGAGCCATTTGAATCCTCGGCGAGTTGTCCGGGCTTACTGGGCGGCGTAACTTTAATGGCTCGCAGATTTAACAGGGCACGGGCACGAACTTTGTTACAGGGCAACTCGAAAGCTCGGGGCATTCGACCGTGCCCCCAGAAACGAATTTCTAATTTCGTACACGTCTCTACCAACTTGGAAGAGTTTCCGCTGTTTCGGAGTCCGCGGGACGTTGCGAAAATTAACAGAGACGACAACAGGCAAGCTCGTTTATTCATCGTTTCAATTCTGCTTCTGGTCGATCCCTAGTATCGCCATACCTCGCGGCCCTACGTACGTAGGTCCTTGTGAGTGCACTTTGAAATTTCACAGGGCGGTCTGATTTTCTTCTTCTTTGTGAGGGCATGAATAATGATGTTCGTAGGAAACTTTAACATGGTACTTTTCTTTGGAAACCTACTTAAATTCGTACAAATACGTTGTTACGATGCGATTTTTATTCAATTGCTGTTTAAGTTTGAAGGGTTTTGTGAAAGCCAAATATAGATGGACATGAGAAACTAGGATGTGGGATGAAACAGGAAATGGTTATTATTATTTGCATCTTTTTTTATAATGAAAGTGGTAGAATATGGAAGAGAGCATACATTCTCTTCCAATTTGCGTGAAATTCGGCCTTCCGAAATTTCAGCGATTATTTCACTGCGTTTAATCGCATCCCCGATAACCAGTCATCAATAATCAGTTCCATAGGCTAATTAAAATAAAATTTAAATCCTACTTGCGTTCGATGACCGCTTAACGACGTTATCGAACGACTGTGTATTTGCTCTGCGATCAGATTGTGCTTTATACACATATTTAATTGTACAACGATTTTACTGCAATAAATCCGTTTGTTAATTATGCTCTAATGGGAGGCTTAACAGCATTTCGAGAAGCTGTTAGTTCCTCGCGAAATATTATTTATTATACGTGATGATAGCTAGTAAATTCAGCCATATTTCAGCTGACGGGTGTCTGATTAGTAATAATTGAACATTCGAATCCATAACATGGAAACTTGACAGTTTCCAACGTGGTGCATATTAAACATAATTTACATTTCGTGCCTAATAAAATTTAAAGTCCACTAACTTCTCTTAAATATTGTTGTCACAGTATCAATTTATCACTCAGTTGCTATACTCGAGCTCATTTAAGAAGGAACTTAATTCGCGCATGTAGAATGCGATCATTGGCTCCGAGGGAGCATTTGTTTGTGGTATAGCCAATAGTAACTTGTTTCGTCGCCAACATGTGCAGAACCGATCTAAACTCGTCGGTCGGCAAGTTCCTTCTTAAATGAGCTTGAGTATACAGTCACTTCCTGATTTAATAAATTAAATTTCTCTTGTTCATATATTCACGTTGGGTTATTGCAGACGTTCAGTTGTTGTATTAATACATAATACCGTGTGTAATGTTGTGTTATAATTCATTTACACGTCTATTCATTGTATAACACGCGTAAATAATATTATGAATATACGTACACGCATAAAATATGCGCAGCTCGTAAACATTCCACAGCATTCTAGTAGTCCGCTCAATGAATTGTGCGCCTCGTCCACAGCGGCTGATCTATTCCACTGGAAATTCATGTAATGCATTCATTTAATATTCTTTATCATGATACACGTAATGTATGCAGCTGTTCCACGTTAATATATTCCGTGCACCGATTCCGAACACTTGCAGTGGAACGAATTAATAATTTTGCACAGCATAAAACGGAAAATAATTCGTAATTATTTAAAAAAAAAAACACCTTTATGCAACATTCAAATGACATATTGTGCAATTTTTATCTTTGGGTTACGAACAAGACGGGAAATTTTGGGCGAAAGAAATTGAAAAAGGTAGCAAAATGTTTTTATTTTGGCTGTTTTGACAGACAACTGAGACTTGAGACACCTTTAAAAACAAGTCATTTTTTTCATATAATAAATTAACTTTAAAATTGTCTCAACTCTTTAAATAAAACATTTGATGATATTTTGTAAAAAGGGCGGAAGACGCTTGATAGCATAGGGGCGTGAAATCTCCAAATCCGCCTCTGTTTGAAACTGGAATGAACTTTGGCTCTGTAGGGACCCTCTTGTCCTACTTCCCAATAATCTATTATATTTACCATTTAGAGTATTAGATCTGAATTAACCCTGGGTTAAATCTGAATTAGGTTTATCCAAAATCTGTTACAAAGACTATATTAATATATTATATTATTACCCTTGAACAAACAGAGGCAGGGAATTAAACTCCATCTGAGGGTTAGTTGAGCCTAACACACTTAAATCAAACCCAACTCAAAATTAGTCTCAGCACAATAAAAACAAAGCCCCAGTTTCCATACATACCACCATCCTACACGTTGCACTGCGGCTCTTGAGCGATCAATACATTACTTTTCACAATCACAATCCAATTGCGCAAAAATACGTGTTGCAAACAAGTGTCTGAAGGAAACCCGAAAAGCGGGATAGTACACTATCCCACTCCGCGCATCGCGCTATTAGTAACTGTTATAAGCCCCTCGGACCAGTCTCGATCAATTAACCAACTCCCCGTTTCGTTTCAGGCTCTGGTTTACCGGGACGGCAACCTCGTCTCTGGTTCCCTTGAGGCCCTGGTGCAGCATATGGTGCCCACCGAGGAATATTATCCCGATCGTGCGTACCTGTTCGCCTTTTTGCTGAGCGCCCGGCTCTTCATCAAGCCGCACGAGCTCCTGGGCGAGGTCTGCGCCCTCTGCGAGCATCAGCAAAACCTGAATGGAGAGGGTGGCAAGGTGAGCCCACGGAATCTCCCCGCGTCCCACAAAAGCCCACCGAGAGCCTTCCGGGCGTGCACTTTACGGCCACCGCGTGCATTATCGTTTCATCGTCTCGCAGGCTCGACCCCCTTTTGCATTCACCCCCTCGGAGAATCATCCCGGCGCACGCTCGCTCTCGTTCCACGTTGTAATAACGAGCACGCGTATCCAGGCCAGAAAAGTCTCGCTCGCAAATGAATTTCACTGCCCTACAAACCAACCCCTTCCCCCCCCCCCCGCATTCCCCGTTGTCGGTGTGTTTTTGTTTAATTTATACCCGCGTTACTTTGCACCCCCTTTTTTATGGATTCATTTCAGGGGCGTTGATTGTTACGTGTTCAGTTACATTGGAGGGGCGGGGTGGAGCGTTCTTGTTTTGGGGCGAAACGTTGAAACAATAGATTCCCTTGGTCGTGGGATCCAGAAGGGGGAATGTAAATTTGTCGCGTTTCCGGATGAAACTTCAAAGGCGCGCGAAATGTTTTAAAACTTCGATTTCCTTTCCCAACTTGTAAATCTGGCAGGTAGGCGAGTGAGATAAAAGGGGGCTGAAGGGGGGGATAGTAGAGGGAAAGTAGTTTGCGGAAACCGTTTTGGCGTGTTCCAGGAGCGTCTGCAGCGTTTCGTCCCGCGGCTGGTGCAGCTGCTGGCCGAATGGACAGAAACATTCCCGTACGACTTCCGGGACGAGAGGGTGATGGGCCACGTCAGGTCCATCACGCAGAAGGTCGCTGCGGTGGACGCTGCGGCCAGGCAGGAAGTTTCGGCGTTGCTGCAAAACTTGCTGCTCAGACTGACTGCTCTGGAGAGGTACGAAGAGGCCCTGAGCAGACTCGCCACCGAGATCGCGACGGAACAACTTACGCAGGTTGGTAAATCCCCTCAGAAATATGGGTATTACAGTTGTCGAACTGCGGACTTCGGTGTGATCGTTTGTTTAAGTGGACACTCTACAGTCTCGGCCGAAAATTCGGCCACTTATCGGTGATGGTTTTTAGAATAAAATAAACACTTAACGTTTTCGAATTTTGGGGAGTATATCCTACCACTCTTGAAATACAAGAAAAAATCTTTGCTGTTTGTTTATTTCATTTATTTATGTATATAAATATCTCGCAGTGAAGTTGGCGTCTTTAAAATTTCACCCTTTGTGGGGCTGCTGAAATTTCGGACGACTGGATTATCGGAAATAATGAAATCAAACATATTTTTATTTTGCAGGAATATGGCTATTTCGCTTACCGCGAATATGTTAAATTTTTTAATATTTTCCCACTTTTTTATATCGGTTAAATAGAAAAGATATGCCATTTTCGGTACTTTCGACTTCGATCAATCGGCATTTTAATCATTTTTGTCCAAAATTGTTCTTTCGCAGTAAGCGAGATAACCATTGCGAATTAAAAAGCTCTTGCGAATTAAAAATAAGTTTGCTTTTTTATTTCCCATTTTATTTCCCAGTCGTCCGAAATTGCACCCGCCAGCAAGGGGTCAAATTCTGAAAACGCCAAATTCACAGCGAAATATTAATGTAAAAAATGAAATAACAACAAAGATTTTTTTGTATTTCAAGAGTGGTAGAATATACCCCACAAAAATTGAAAACGTTAAGTGTTTATTTCATTATAAAAACCGTCACCGAAAAGTAGCCAAATTTCGACCGAGACTGTAGAATGTCCCTTTAAAAGCCTCTTCCTCGTCGAGCTATTTCATTAAGAGATTCGGGAGAATTACTAATACGAATCACCTATAACTGTAATTTTTTACACACGTAAGGGAATTAGGTAATTGGACTCACACTTATAGCTCTCGACTTAACTGAAAATTATACTTATCCAGTGGCTCACACACAAAATCGTACACTCCTTAAAATCGCATAACAGTTTCAAAATTGGTTCAAACGTCTTGACGTTTTTTAAAAACGTTAGTTTGCTATGAATCGCGAAATTCCAGAAATCAGCGATTTTCGACCTCATTCTGCGATCTTCGAACTTTGTCGCTCAGAGAAACGTTAACCAATTTTGATGAGAAGTTCTGCGTGTATACAACTTACTTAAATCTACAATGAAAAGTATTTTTTCGCTATTCCGACCAATTGAAATTTTGTTTCTAAACTGTGTAACACGTCACTTAGCAAACTAATCCTTCTAGCTTCTAAAAAAAACTCAAGTCGTTTGGACTAATTTTAAAGCCACTGTAGGTAATTCGTATGAATATGTCTACTTAAATAGGTGGATGTAATTGATAACAATCTTTCTCGACACTCATACATTACTTCACTGCATTGAATGTGTGAAATTGGACAACATAGCTTGGTTTATCAAGCTTTTGGCTACTGTATATTATAGTATTCAGATGCTAGGCTTAGTGATTATTGAATAGACAAGTATAACTGCCTTTTATATTCTACCATCTACTATCTACGCGATTTCCAATTTCACTTGTGCTTACACTGTGTGTTTAATTGAAACTGAATCGTGAATGGACTCCTTGCTACAATTTGGTCCATTAGTTTTCCCGATGGTTTGTCTCGCGACAACGGTATTAATTCGGCTGCGTTACATGCTCCAACAGCTTGATCGCGTCTATCGGGTTCAATGGCGATTATTCGGTTTATTATAACCGCATCAAATCTTCGAGAACTTCTGGTATAATGAACCGATAATATTCCGACTACGGCATTCGGACTTCCCTGTTCATTTCGTGTACCGATTCCACCCTCGTTAACATCGAGCCCTTGTTTCCGTTTAAATGGCCCGCCCGTGTCCTTTGTGCTTGTATCGATACCAGCGCACTTTCTCCCATTTGCATAAGGTATAGGCAAACGTTTGCAATAGATATTGTACACCACAGAGTTCAAATTCTGGTGAAGCTTGCACCACGAAAAGCGTAAATCATCTTTCGATCACCTGATTACAATTTTACCAGATTTCAAATAATTCTACATTAAAAGTGGTATATTAAATGCACGAAGCACAAGAACCCTACAAGTATATCTTCTTAAAAAAATTAGAAACATGCTGTTAGACCTGCAGTATGCGCAACACAAATATTGCAGTATTGCATCTTGCAAATCAGTATTCTTACATTTTCTATTCTACGATTCACGTACATATAGCCTCCCCGTGGATGCACACTGCGACTAACATACATGTTCCCACAAAATGAACGACTTCCTTGCGACTACGCAAGCCCAGAGCATTTTAGACCAATGAATAGGGAAACTTCTTTCACTCCTCAGAATTTCACGAAGCTGTAACATTGTTATCCAGATATTCGTCAATGCGTTGACACGTTCAAAGTGATATTTCACTCGTTTGAAGGTACTGAAAGCAATTTTTCCCTTATCGAGCAGTTGCACGTCGATCTCGGTCTCCCTAGTTACGCTGAGTTCCTTGAGAGGCGTTCCAATATTTCCTATAGGTACACCGTGTCACGGCACTGATAACGTTCACGAGGGAATCCACGCCGGTTTCGCTCGTGTACGATCATGTTTATACATCTCATTCGCATGGTGCGTTAACGCGGTAGAGTAGCGCGCACCTATCCGCGTGTGCACTTTGCGCAGTTAGGCTAACAGGGTTACGTAGTTTCCTGGCACGGGAGACAGTAACTATTCCGTTTAATTTGATTACCCTACGCCTATCTGCCACCGCGTGTAACACCTACTAATAGCTAATTTGCAACTGCATTAGTTAGTTAAATATGCCGGCGTATCGTGCGCGGGTAATCAGGGCGGAATTGCGTGAGCGGGGACCGCCACCAGCTTCGGCGATGATCGTGCGGTCGGTGAAATTATCGTATCACCAATTGTTTCGTTGGGGGATCTGTGCGGCAACCTCTCCTGGATGCTGGTGACTCGATTTCTTGGTGCTTTTGTGGGATATTGGAGGATGGATGGGAACATGTCTTTATCTTTGAGCGTTAGTATCCTGGAATTTCAATATTCTGGGGTTCTGGTAGCCTCTGTTCTCATATTCTGTATCGTGGATATTCAAATATTGTAATAGTCTAAGATGTTACTGGAATATTGTATTATTGAAAGACCGTGATTCGATATTTTAAGGCTTCAAGATTTTACTTAGATGTATTAATATCCGAATATCTCGAATGCCTTAGTACTGTAAGTACACGAGCATTTCAGACCCTGAGATTCAGAGCCTAAACATTCTACAGTTTACACACATCAATGGCCAGGTATTTTCTAGTACGTCGGTACTACAATGCTCTAATGCTCCCATTATTCAATGCTCTAATACCCTAAAGCCTCAATTCTGTAGTTTCTCAATACCTAATGCCTCCATTGTCTAGTTTCTAAAGACCCTAATGCATCATTACTCTTTCCCCCAAATTTTGCAATGCCTCAATACTCCAACTCCCGAATTCTCCAATGTCTCAATACTCCCATATTCTACTATTCCAATTTCCCAATGATTTAATAATATTGTGTCCCAATGCTTCAATACTGTAATGTAATACTCCAGTATCATAGTACCCTTTTGTAAGAGTGTTCTACTGCCTCAATCTAACAGAAAATCCCAATGCCCTAATACTTACTATTCTTTCCTTCAAAAGAGCAGGGATTAAAGTTTCTTCAATCTATTTGGTTAAAATTATCAAGTGTGATTAATAATGGACAGCATTCTTTTTCCAACTTCAAAAATCTTTCATTTCCTGCGATGACGTAATATTAAACGTATATTTCCTGGCAGACGAATGAATAGCGCCGTTCTTTAGGATCAAAGGGAGATAAATTTCCTGCGGCATAATAAATAACTTCCCCGTACCAAACAGGACGAAATAGCTCCATTGCCTATCAGGAATTTCCGGAAATTGTTGGAAGCCAGTCTTTTTTAAAATGGGAACTTTAATATTCTTCCCGTATAACCATCCCGTAACACATCCCTTTGATTCCGTGGAATTTGTTACTATAAAAAACACACACATCTTTGTGGCAGCCCGCGTTTATTTCGCATTCATGAGAAAATTAATCTGAATGCAATTTCCTGTAGGTATCCACGACGGGGGAAAAAAGGTAAACGTCGTGTACATTCGTTGCGAACCTTTTGCAAACTGTTCCCTTCTTTCGCAAGGGTTATTAAAAATCATGGGGTATAAAATAAATAGGAAATGCTAGTACATGAAAGGCAACACAGTTCAATCTTTTCTGAGAAAGGATACCTACTTGCTTATTTATTCAATTGAAATCAGTCAGAATGTTTATTCATTGTTTGGCATCGTAGAATACGAGGAATAACGATCTGAACAGGAGTGAAGTGAAATATTAAATACTAATGGGTATTAGATTTTGAATAGGTTAGTAAATAGATGCTCTGATAATTTTCGACATCCACATGCGCTCTTAAGAGGAGATTCTCGTGTAACAGCTCCCGAAATTTATGATTTTTTTTTAAAAAACTATTATTAATATTGCATTAAATTCTTTTGAGATATATGGAAGCATCTTTAAACAAGCAGAAAATATTTTTTTTATGTCGATTCTTCTTATTATTAAATAATTGACTCATCAATTTCAAATAAAGCTCACTTTTTTCGTTATACCTTTCTCCAGGTACTAAATCAAAAATTTAATTTCAGTTTTTATTTATAATACTTTTTTTGCGATATAAAGAATAAAAATGAAAAATTTGTCTCTGGAAAAAAGTTACTTTTTCTTTCAAACACTGTAACTATTTCCATTTTTCACATTTTTTCTTTAACGTGGACCAATACCAGCGTAAATTATCTAATTTTAAGAAACTTCTATCTTTTTCGCAATTAGATGACTGTGGTAGGTGCTACACATCCCGCCAACAGGAGTTACATTGTCGAAGAGGTGGACAAGATTCGACAATAATTAATAAATAATACGAAGGGTCGACATAAAAAAATATTTTCTGCAAATTTAAAGACGTGTCCTTATATTCCAGAAGAATTTAATCCAATATGACGAACAGTTTTTTAAAAAAAAATCTTAAATATCAGTTACTTTTAGGGCTGCTAGACGAGAATCTGCCCTTAATACCATTTCCTAAAAGGGAAACACAAGTGTATTCACCGTAAAAAATTCATCTCCCTTAAATTATACATGAAACTACATCTACCTCCACAATTCTATCTAAAACAGAGCACGCAATATCGCTGAAATATTCCATCAAATTTCGACAAAGCACTTAAACGAAATTTAATTTTCACTAAAACATTCATACGCATGCGCCTCGAATAATTCAAACACATGTACCAACAACGAAATCATATCCACCACACGTCTCCCTGAAACCAATTTTCAGCTAAAACATTCATTGGCACTCACAATATCAACGATATTCGCACAGAACGATCAAAACGAGCCAACCACCTCCAATTCCCACGAGTGACGCACAGAGGAAGCAAAAATCATTCTGTATAAAGAAAAACGTCCCCGTGGCTCGCAATATCCTTTCGCGGGGTCGTATTTCCCTGGCGTTTAAGCGTCTGTGGCCAGGATTTACAACAGAATTGCATCGAAGGTGCCGCAAGTCGACGGCTCGGCGAAGAGCAATAAAAATGTAGGAAGGAAAAAAAGAAGGGTAGATAAGGAAACGGGCGGGTCGGGCTCTTAGGAAGCTCCGGCTTATTAAAGTGGAAGTTCGCCGCGCTTTTTGAACTCGTTCCCGCTACGTGCCGCGACGACAGCTTCGCTTCAACTTTTTCAAGAAGCGAGACGTAACTCGCGAGACCAATAATACGCCCTTAATCTTTTTTCCTCCGCCGTGTCCTCGTCGTGCCCCCCTCCCACCCATCCCATCCCACCGTTGCGTACCACGCCACTGTCAGAAAAGTTCTAAGCGCGGACGGGGACTGCTCGCCTACAGGAATGCTTTATTGCATTCGAGAGACCTCGATGTTATTAATGTTTCGACGTGCAGTCCCTTTGCTTTATTCCCATCGGTGGTATTAATGGGATTGTTTAACGCTTCCGATGGTGGCCCTCGGGGGCGATAATAATTTTAAGAGGAACTGTTGGTCGCTTGATTCTTTGTGTGCTTTCTTCTATTCTGGATATGTTTTATAGGGATTTAATTGAATTGTTTGTTGAGTGAAAAATTTATCGTTTAAGGTATGAGAAATAAGTAGCTGTAGGAGAATAGGATTTTTGAGATTGTCGAGGGTTTCACTTCACGTGCTTTGAGTTTAATATTTTGACAATGTTGATACCATTATTTTTGTGGAAAGGGTTGAGGGAAGATTCAGTATTTAGCAACGCAACAGAAAATTTGAGATACTTCATTTGGGCAGGAAAGTTTTGTATTTCTAAGTTAACGGTGTTCAAAGTTCCAGGTGCAGTTTTATTATATAATGGAAGGAAATGTTGAAGGGAATTACACGACGGTGCAAAGTTAGCTCGGGAAATTATCAGCAGAAGTGTTGGAATTTTCTAAATATTAATGAAGGAACTTTAATAGGTATTTAGTTTCTTATCTTCTGCGTGAAGAAGGGCGAAGAGAATGGCTAACACGAACTCCCCTTCGAGCTATGCAAGTTAAATATGGAAATTCTCTATGTTCCCTCTATCGTAATCTACTTATAATTTTAAAAAATTTACACCTACCATTTAAAAATTATGACGGGAATTTTAAAAACGTGAATTACTTTATGAACAACTGAAAAATATAAAAATGGAATGCAAAAAACAGTCGGGATCTCGGCATTTTATTCCTTAGACATATTACAAAAAAGATTTGTTACCAGATCCAAATTTGACACTTTAAGGGTTGCTTAAGACAAAATTTAGAATTTCGTTTTTAGGCTAAAACCATCGATATCGAATTGGGCCGAAGAGATTTTGAGGAATCCGTGAAAACACATTTTACCCCTTTGCACCCCCTTAGGAACGGGATTTTCAAAAATCCTTTCTTAATGAGTGCCCACGTCATAGAAACAATGTACCTACTTCCCAAATTTCAGTCAGCCAGTCAAGACTTTTTTCTTTATATATATTAGACAAAACCAAAGTTAAAATACAAAAAGAGTAACCTCTTTAAAAGTAAAATGTTTGAACATTATTGCAAGAGACTATTAACTATTAAAAACAGTGTTTTGTAGAAACTGTATGGAAGAACTTCTGAATCGCAATCCCCTGACCCGACTTCTTAAACGACATCTGACACTTTATGGTAAAATTTTTGTATGCCACCTTTTCAGAACTTGAACTTCAATTCGACTTTTCCGCGCGTTTACCGCGCACCTTGAATCGATTGACTTTTTTCCATGTTTTCTAAGAACAGGAGAAAGCTCGAAGGGTCAATATCACACCTTTAATCTTTTTCTTCTATGAGAAGAAAGTTTCGAACAAACAACTCTACCCACTCGACCAAGAACCTTTATTGCATTTGAACAGTTGCTCGCTTGAAAAACTAATTTTCACGATGGCTTTCGTATTTAGAAAAAAAGACATTAAGACCCCAGTCTTTCCGTGACACAGAGGTTTCATGGGAATTCCGCATAATATGCTCTTCTAAACGTTTAAAATATAGGTACAATTTGGTGTGGATTATAGTATCCAGTATACCTTAGCAAAGAAATTAAGGAAATTTCGAAATACGTGGCTCGTGTGTGCAAGGCAACATTTGACTAGAGAAAACGCTGGAAAATCCGTCTTTCTGTCTTTTGTAAGGACAAAGCTTTTAATTACGGTTTCTTCCGCTTAACGACGGCGAGGAAGGGGTAGCCGAGCGACAAACACAAAGGCTTTGCGAATACCAGTTCACGCTCCCTATCAGGTGTATTTAAATTCGGTTAACGTTGTTACTGCAGATAACGGGGCTTTAATTGATAACGATAATACGCGTTAAAATCCACATTAACTACATTAAACGCTATTGCATTCTATTAACACTGACCCGAATTTAATCCCCGCCCATTTTAAGTGATTAAAGCACGTCACTACCAGTCTTGCATAACCATATGCGATTTAATTATTGTTATTACTCGTCGGTATTTTATATAATGCAAATATTATACTGTGGCGACGTGACGAGTTTGCTGTGAACGATGGACGCAATTACTTCGCACAATCCGCACGTCCAGCATTTGATAAATCTATTCTGCTGTACGTCAGATTATAATTATATTGATTATTCTATATTCGCGAATATTATTATCAGCGAAAAGAATATTAATCAGACTAATAATACTATGAAAATAGTTATAAAATAAGTTTAGTTAGTTCTTCAAACATGAACTACGAATACATATATACACTACCTATCAATTAAATTAATTCTATGAAGGTATGAAATTTTTATCAAGTTGCAAACGTACGTTATTGAAAAAATATATTAGTGATACATTTCCACTGAATATATTTAAAATAAAATTTGTAAAATCGTAATATATAGTCCGCTACGAGAACACTGAACGCTTATCCTTCTAATCTCGAATTTTAGAAGTCGACAGTGCAGCTCATTCCAGTTAGAAACAAATACGGCGAGTAACAAGAATCAGACGAAATACTGCCCCAGATGCAAACTTAATACATCGCCCCATTTCGAACTGATCGTTAATTGTCTGATACAAGAAACTCATAATAATCCCCTGGGTGTATTGCACTCGGTTTCGTATCAGAGTTCGCGAGGGAATTGCATCCCGCACAATATCTTCCGCCAGCTTTCTTTGAGCACCGCGGACATTATCTTCCTCCAAACTCGAGCAATTCGGAACTTCTGAGAATCCCACTGTTCGATGACTTTCCATCCCCGGAATAGCATTTGCAACCCTGCGCAATGACTACTTCGCGTTTACTGAGCGATAAGGAAATGTGTTTGATCCGTGAAATTAGTATAGAGATTTTTTAGCTCTCGATCTTTGCAAAATATTTAAAACTCGATTTTGCAGAAATTTATTTCAAAAGTGTTTGATATTGTAGAAGGTACTTTAATAGTTTCTACGTTGTTCTCAATGCGAGTCTCTATTATATTCTCCTTATAGTTTCGAATATTATATTTCCAGTGCAGCATCTTGCACATGTGAGCTTTCCAGAGATGTTTTCTTCGAAGTAATGGGGTAGCCAGCTTACTATAAGCCAAAAGAATAGGAAAATTCATACAAGTTCTTCTATGTTTCGTCGTTGCAGGGAACTCGGAAAGTATTAGTTTTATTTCTATGGATGCTGAAAGCGCTCTTACGTAATTCTTTCAACTTCCTGTCGAGGCACTGGTAGAAAGGGGGGAACTGTGGATCGTAAATTTTTTAATTTCATCATCGTTGCCAGCCTTGAAGGAGGCACGAACCGAATGCTAGGGAGAAAGTTTCGCGGTTTGTGTTTTGTGCGCTCGTTGCACTTTTCTTGATTGGAAACAACTTGACTCAGCACACCCTCGGAATTCTTAGCACGCTCGTTGATTCTGTTTCATTTACCCCTCGATACGTGACTTTCTCTGCTCTTCAGCGCGACGAACTTATTCTATGAAATTCGATACTGAGTGGACCGAGAGCCATGGTACAATGAAAGAACATGGTGATTCTATGACTTCTAATAAATAAATAAGAGAAGCTTTGTTTTTAAGAAAAGCGACTTTCAACATGAATCTTAATTGCCAGTCGAGCTTTTAGATAAAATAAATGAAAGAATTTATTCTCTTAAGGAGAGTTGGCAGTCGAAAAATCGATTTTTATTGCATTTTCCGAAAGTATTATCTTTTCTGAATAAAATGCGGTTTGGTTTATATTAAAATTCGCAAAACTGTTGATTTGGTAGCTAAAAAGGTCAAGCGGTAACTTATAGCGTTGCCTTTACCCAGAAACTTTAAAAGCGGTTTTCTGGAATCTTTTTTTCTCTTGGTTTTGCCGTATTTGCTAATGAACGGAGGTTCAGATTGACTTGAAAAAATCACAGGATGTGTAAAACGTGCCATTTCACGTGGAACCTCTCATATAGACCATAAAAATTCAAGATTTTAATAAACAAATTCAGAAGTCATCAGTTTTTTGTAGCGTACAAACAAAAACGATTTTTTTCGGAAAAATCGCAGTTTTTCAGCCACGAATCGCATAATTTTGATTTAATTTTTGTTTTTATCGGTTACATTGGAAGCTACGAATCCAACAAACAAAAATCACACCTTTGAAATCGGATTGCTTCACTTTTTAAGATCGATATTAAGGCAAAACCACAAAAAACATTAAAATGTTTACCAGTCTGCAGCGCCATTTTTAAAGCACATATATATATCATACCATTTTTGTTCAATCTGTATGGTAGTAATAAACATTGGGTAAAACTATATATCTGGATTTGCTTTATTTTTTTTACAAATAAATAAAGCACAGAGTCTCTTTCTCACGAAAAATGACTGTAAAGTCCCCTTAAAGAAAGAAGTCTCCATAATGTGAACACGCTAGGAAAATTTATTCTATCATTTCATTATATCTTATATAATTTCAAATCCACAACTTCAAATAATTGTATCAATATTTAAATGCAACAACTATTCAAATGAATATGAACGTATACTAAATTTTCAATAGGTATCTACACATCGATTTATTATGCGTGTATTCTTACGTTTTGTATTAAAATTATGGATCAAGTGATGTCAATCTAGGTAAATACTAAGTAAGAAGCAACAGCAAAACAGTGACTTTCACAATTAATAATTCTTCTCATTTTGTCTGAGCGAGCCTGCCAGTCGTGGTCTATTGGAAGAACTTAAGGAACCCTTTATATTTCGCTGCGATAACATATCGGGCGCCGCTCTTTCGTCGGGAAGAAACCGTACAAGGGAATTTGTACGTAAATCAGAGCAGTTCGCTCGCGCTCTGTTTGCTCCAAGTAGCTCAAATCAATGCTGTCGCAGACGGTCCCGTCGAAATCGTTTTTCCCCTCTGTCATATCGACTGGCCCCGCTCGTTGATAATTCGATCGACGATCTAATTCGAAGAAACGGGGATGCTGCGGGAACACCGTTTACTCATAACCGAATCACGCGGCTCGCTGATCTTATTCGAACCAGACCGGGTTTCTTACTTTTATCGCGTCGGGGGAAACGATATGACGTTTCGGGAAAACGTCCGACGTAAAATTCCGTTTGAATGCGATCGTCCAACCGACTCAGACGAAACGTCTGACTTTTAATTCGCGTGGGACGTGCTCGTCGGGGTTCTGTTGGTTTCGCCGGATAATAGAAAACTTCCATCCCCTCAATACCTACGCACTTGATGTTCTTCAACCTTGCTGATTGAAAAGTGCAGGAAATATTGGTCACTGAAGGATATGTGCGAGGAAGTGAGGTGTGACAGAATTTTGGAGAATGCAACGCTGTAACAGTGGATAGAAACATTGTTTCGATAGAAATTTTGTTTGGTTGGATCAATTGGGACAAAATGGTATCTATTAAGGGGTATCTATTTCCGAAGAGTTCCATGGGTTTTCTATGAATTTCTGTGACTCATAAAATTGTGGATGTATGTCTTTTTATTTGGAAAAGAACACAGCATCGTTGAATGTATAATTTGAATATTTTCTTTAATGCAAGAATTCTTATTAGAATTAGAGTGATGTAAGGGACTGTGGTTAGCGGATTTTCGTCTCACGATTGCCTGATTGCCACCATGAACCGCAATTACCTACTGGCAATTTCCATATATTTCGGTGAAACGCGAATAACAGCCGGCTAATTATGGTAACTCGAGCAATTATCCTCCACGTAATCTGACCGCGCTAATTGCCATTTTTAACTGCTGATAATTCCTTAACACGGAGGAAAGAAAAAATTGTCAGAATTTCGCGCATGAATAATTGCACCCGATCCATATAACGAGTGCCGCAATTAATTTTAATGCTAATTTGTAATAACTGCAAGTTAGAGGACTTGTTCATGGCTCATACATGTAACTTCATTTTTTTAAATATGACAAAATGCCTGCACGAAAAAATTTACGGTTAATTAACTATGCGCAGCGATTTATTTTTGATGATCTACGGTGGCGAATATTATTGAAATTATATAATAAAGAGTAATTGGTGTGAGAAAGAAATACAAATTGTATAGAATTTAAAGAATTTCAGTTAATTTTTTATCATTCTAAAATATTTACATATTATTTATAATTGTCTCAGTATAACCCGTGACAGATTGTTAACAAAATACAAACGAAGTCCTTTCATGACTGACGTAATATATACCTTCAAGAGACTGAATGTATTTCTTCCAGAGAAAAATATCATAATACAGTAACATTCAATAACTTGCAAAAATACCATTTAAGAATTCTAATCGAAGCTTCTAAACTCCACAAGAATGTCTGCCTCATCATTTAAAAAAAATACCACAATGACACTAAAAAGGGAATCCATTTAGGGAGTCCCATTACTGATTTTAAGAAAATTCTCTTATCATTAGCAACAGAAAAATGATCGTATTCCATTGCTCATTAAATTGGAAAAGACAGTTGAATGAATAAAATAATGTCGATGCGCAGAATGCGTAACGGACGTCCGTATCAAACCACTATAATTAGTTATGTCCATGACTGCTATTGTAGGCGTGCCCGTGGACGATGGGAATAAGTCCTACGGGCATTTCAATTTGAATCGAACGCTCGACCATTCATACCCGCCTCCTCGTTGGACGGAACGACCCCCCAGAAAATTTATATTCTCTCGCGCAACTTGTCCCTTGGAAATAACAGGGTGGAAAACGGCGCGTCGCTGCAAACACTGACCCATATCACTGCGCTGCGCTGGCGCAAAAAAACGGCGAAAAATCGGCAACCATCTCGTCTATTATTCATACCTTTATTGATGTCTGTTCTACGGTCCACGCCATGCTGGTCCTTTTTTGCAATAGAATTTCGTACATGGGCAATTTTTATACATATTCACTTAAAAATAGGTTTTCATTTCTTTTTACTGAGTAGCTACTTGCAGGTTACCATTTTTCAATCTTTAATTGGATTCGTCAGTGATAGGTTTCAAGACTGAATTCAAATTTCAACATTATTAATTTCTTGCCTCCGTTCTTCACTTTTTTCATTGAAGGTGTGCAAAATCGTGTATCGCAAAATTATGAAAAATTTCGTGATTTAAGGTGTTATATTATTGAAGAGTAAACTGGTTAATAGAACTCACTAAAAATCGTTCGAAAATCAAGTATTTTGTGCGACTTAATTACAAGGAGATGAACGCAAGCACATACTTTTCCTTTTACACAATATTTATTACTATCATGTAGAATAAAAAAAAAATTATCTCAAAAACTAGCTTTTACACTTAGTCCTGAGCTCCACTCGATAAAGGAATATATTTCGAAAATGCTGTAAAAAAGATCGCAGAAAAACGCCTACACATCAGACGACTGTAACGCCGCCATATACATGTGTATATTATCAACAAAAAAAATTATTATAATATAGCATTAATAAACTATTTCCCGAAACTACTAGTCACAATCTGTATTCATCTCCCTGTAATTAATTCGCAAATAAATACTTGATCTTCCAGTGGTTCTTAATCCCTTCGGACGAAAAATCGCAGTTTTATAAATTCTATTAGCTAGTCCAGGAGTTGGCACAAAGGCAGAAAAAGCACGTGCTTCGCCTAAAATGGGAAGCCTCTGCTATCAAGGAAATCATTGATCTTGGCAACATACAGAGAACTCCCAGAGAATAGTATCCACTGCTTCTCAGAGACAGTTTACGCTGTATCGGCTGTGGAATCTCACGGCCGCGCGGAGCATGCTTAACAGCAGGTCGAAGCCGCGGATGAAAACGGCACCGTACATAATGCCAGTCGCCAGATCTTTATCGGGGTGTCCAAGAGTGTCGCGACGCTACCCCGTGCCACTTCGGGGCCGTGGTTGGCGCAGATAAGAGCTCGCCCGAATTTGCTCGGCGAAGCACGAGCACGTGAAATTGGAAAGGAGAAGAAGAGGCGTCGCGACGCCCCCGCACGTTCGCCGTTTCCGCTTTCTGTCTTTCCGCGCTCGCCATGAATCGAGTACTCGTTGACGCCCTCGTCCTCCTTCCCTTTCATCGCGCATCCCTTGCCCCCTCCCCCGCGAATCCTGTCTTTTTTCTTTGCCCCGCGATTTCCAGCAGAAGCTTTCCCACCGACACTTTAACCGAATGGAACTGTCACCTCGTTTTTCAGGTGGACATCACAGAGCTGTGCCCCTCCGCCACGGTTCTCGCACAGCAATTGACCCACGTGGAACTCGAGAGGCTGTCTTACATCGGCCCCGAAGAATTCGTCCAAGCCTTCGCCAAGGTACGTGTCCACGTTCTATTCGTCTGATCGAACGCCCCTGCATTTGTAGCTTTTGTATTGCTGAACCTTCGTGTCGTTATCTTTCTGAAAATTTGGAAATTTATTTGGGTTTATTTATGGAAGCAAGGCGACTACTTAGTTGGGTTCGGCATACGTATGAATTTGTATGCCAGTTTCTAAATTATCGATAGAATTTTTAATTGGAGAATTTTAACCCATCGTAGTCACACCTTCTTATAATCACAAATTCGTCACATGTGGTTTACTGCGCCCCAGCGTCATTTTTGGTTACCATTTTGGTATTTTTAAGTCAGTAGTTGAAAAAATAGTTGTGGGGAAAAAGCGATTTTTTTTGTTAAAATTTACCAAATTTTTAAATTTTAATATTGAGGTCTAAAAATTTACAGAAATATTGGCAAAGAAAAAAATTTGCCTGCGGTGTGACCACGAAGAGTTAAATTGCTTACAGTATGTAATTTAGATGTCGTGGTTTGTAGCAGTAAAGTCGCTTTTTCTTTTTGTCAATGAATTATTCCTTTTATGCAACTCTATGTCTCCGTGAAGCTTTCGTGCAAAATCTTTGAGTTTGGGGTTCGGTAGTTTAGTGTGAGTAAAGGAAGCGCTTTTGCAAATATGTTTAATTGATTTTCGCGCTGTGTCTAAATAGGAATCTCCTCATCTGGAAACATCCTTTAAGGACATGAAGAAAACGCGCAATCTCGAATCGTACGTCCAATGGTTTAATAGACTGAGCTATTTCGTAGCAACCGAAGTGTGCAAGGTAAATGATGTAAATAGTCCTAGATTTAATATAGAAAGTGGAGAGCATTTCACTATACGAATTTCTACCGAACGCTCATATTTCGTGGATGAAATATTTAACGAACAATCCCGTCCGCGGTTTTGCAGCACGCAAAAAAGAAGCAACGCGTCCGTGTCGTTGAATATTGGATCGAAACTGCCCGTGAATGCTTCAACATTGGGAACTTCAACTCGTTGATGGCGATCATTGCTGGCCTTAACATGTCGCCGATATCTCGCCTGAAGAAAACGGTGAGCAATTTATTGAAATGTTACATTGATTATCCTTATTCGTAAAATTAAGTAATTCTTCAAATACAATAGGGTAGAAGTACCGTTTGTGGCCATTGCACTGTTTTTGACCATGTGCATAATTATTTTATTTTTAAATTGCTTGCAGATCATTATTCTGTGGAGAATTTCACATGATAAATATTTTGTTTAGTATACCGCCCGAAATATAAGGTTACATTTATTATTTATACGGAAAAATATTATATTTTTTAAAAAGTGGCCAAAACTGGTACAATATCTTAAAGTGGCCACAAATGGTGCATCTACCCTACATACACTTTAAAATCAAAATGTTTACTGCACTTCAAACTTGACTAAAAATACTACACAGGTCCGATAAATAAATGACCATAAAAATGAGCATAAAAATTCACTTTAATGAACGAGGAACCTACCTTTATCTCATCATACACATACCTTTCAAATCATTCCTTCTAAAATTCAAACTTCTTATCTTAGAAAGGTTTAAGTACTCATATCGGAGATCTGTCAGTGTAGGCACCAATTTAAAAATATAAATGAATAGATACAGTTATACATAAAATCATTCTCATAAAGGAACTACAACTAAAACAGGTATTAATACACGGTCCAAGTGCATTGGTAAAGGTAAAATAATCGATTGTAATGCAATAACGCGAGAGAGATACTTTCAAAAAGGATCTTTCCTCCTTCCGTTCTTCGCTAAAACGATGACATCCGCTGGAGGACAAGCGTTAATACCACGATAGCACGTAGGATTGGCCCACGCTCGTTTACACCCCCGTACGAGGGTGTGCGCGCGGCAATAAGCGGTCTGTAATCCTCGTAAATCGAGCGTGGCGCCGCGACGACCAGCGTTAACCGTGACGAATCGTCGAGAATCGAATTTTCGCGTCGCTTCCACGGCGGGGCCGACGCCGTAGAACGTAGCACATTTTCGCGAGGAGAACGGCGTCGAGGGGCCCGGGGGCCACTGGCGAATTAACTCCGAGCAAAAAGAACAGAGCGAAAGAGGGCGGGGCTGTTTTAATTGAATTTTTGCGTCGCTGTTTGCCGAGTTCAATGGAAACGTGCATGGGAATTGAGTTAATTAGAATGTGAGGGGACGGTGATTTCTGATTGCTACATTTTCTTGCTCTGGCTCCGAACCCACACTGTTACGTAAGTTTGAGGAAAATATCTGGAATGCAAACACTTTTGAATGTTGAGAAACTGATGGAGAATCAGATATATTATTCGCAGGAAGTGATTGGAATTACTAAAGAAAATTAATACTGAAATACGTACTGATCTTGAAATTTTTTACAGAGGTATGTTTGATTTCACTTCCATCGTATGTCTCGAGGGATTCCAGGTAGGACTAGCGTTTGTCAAGAGCTTCTGCGGATTGCCTTCTTTCCTCATTAATCATATCGGATGAAATTCCACCCGGGACAAATAAAGCCCCTCAACAGTTGTTATAACGGAGAACTCTGTCAATTAAACTCTGCCATCAATTTCTATTTGAACGTCGTTCCTTAACAGTGCTGCCCCTTTTAATAAATAGCAGTGGTTTCCTCGAGCTTCATTTTATTGACTGTTGGCCGAAGTACGCTGAAAGAAGCCGTAATCACTTTATTAAAAACTTTCACATAATTCATTGCCCAATGGCAATCAGGATTTGAACGCGTGAGATTCAGGTTTAATTGCGAATTAAACCTACATCAAAATTTTGTATCAGGTATGCAAAGTTCAGGTGCAACGGAAATATGAATTTCGTGAGCAGTGAGGGAAAACAGGGAACTCAATGTCAAAGAAAGGCGGGTGTATCATAAACTTATTGGAGCGACCCGTTTAGGTGAACAAAAAAGCTGCGTAGTCAAGTCTATGACATTACCGATATGATTGATGCGCGTGTCGCTCGTACCGATTGTTTTCACCTGGAAGGAAGGGATTCGATACGTAACGGTTCGTGTCAATCTATCGGGATTGTTCTACCTTTTTAGAAGGAAGAAGTTCACATGCATTACTCCATTCCCCTTGTTTAGAATAGAATTGGTGAAGTAACGGTATAAAGACTTTGGGAAGTAGTAAAATCGACGATAAGTCAGGCGTTGGTTTAAATTAATGTTCTCAAAATGTGAAATTAAAATTATCATTTTAATAATTGCGCTGAAATAATCGAATCTCTAGACACGCAGAATACTTAAATTCACCTTATTTACTATCGTACAACATGGCCATCATAGGATTCACGAATAATTCTTTCATTTCCTGTGCTAGCTGAATTTACTCTCGCCTATTCGAGACAGGTCAGACCGATATATCGAACAATATACTGTGAAAAATTGAATGCATGTTCTGTACTGCTCGTAATTCCTGAAAATCGAGAAAGTTTCCTTTTATTTTCATCGTGTAATTGCTCTCTGAGTAAACAATGCAATCCTCTAGAGACAAATGTGTTTCCTAGCACTCTAGTGCCGGAAACATATATTACTCGCGGTAGCATTTAAAAGTGAACAAAACACTTTAAAACAAAAAGCCAGAATGAGCCATAATGCAGCTATTTAGAATGCGAACGTCATATTTATAAGCCCCTGGCTTATGAAATATTCACCGAGGATTCACAAAGGCCGATACGTTGCAGGTCGCGAGATAACCATTTTTAGAAGCATATAAGTTATTGATAATGCAGCCTCGATTCACTAACACGTTCCCAACGTCGCGAAGAAAATCAAAAATAGCAGTGCAAATACGTAGAAAAGGTGTCTGTACAGTTAGCGACGGTATCGTATCGACGATCCGATTTAAATATAAATATTTCCCCAGCGATCAAACCGTTGGCCACAATTCCATCGCGAATTGAATTAAATGTGAGTGAGGCGTGGCCATCGCAGTAAACAGAATGAATTTTTTCCTCTAAACTCTATAACTTAACTTTTAAATTTAATTTTTCCTCTTGGACGCCGTATCCCAGGCCATGCATAAAAATGTTCATAAATATCCTGGCGGACTTGCTGTCTGTAATAAACATGTCGCGAGGAACGTGACTCCGCAAATGAATTTATACGTGAGCGAGACGTAATTAACATATTAAATTATTATACCCTTTACTTGTCACAAAAATTGTTGCACAATGACGTTTCAGGAATGCAACAGAAAATGACAGGTGAATGAAGAGTATGATCATTAATGTCTATATTAATCTACTGCACTATCTGTGGAGTTCTCTATTTCAGTACTCGAGCACATGATTAATACTTGACATATCAATTTTCTCTACTGACAACTACAATGATAAATGAGCTTGCCAGAACTAAACATGAACAATTCTACCCTCTCCAAATTTCCTCTCAATTTTAATACCCAGGTAAATGCTGACTCCCTAACTTGCAAATTCTCTACTTTCTATTTCATTACATGGATTAATTTGGCTTCTAAGAGGGCTCAGAACGAGTTCTGCTTTTCAAAAATCTCGAATCGGCTCTTCCTACACTTAATAGAGCCCGACTAACTCAGAACAAAAAACTGCAACAATTAAAAACGATAAACAATACGAGGAAACTAGATAATTCCATTTCTGTAAGAACGACGAACACAGTTTCTCACGAAGCATCGTGCGCGTACAACTTTATCGCGGTCCGCGGACAAATTGCGAGGCGGGACCAGAAACCATTAAACGTTTTTTCTCCTTTTTAATTACGAGACCGTGTCAGTGTTTTCGCGGACGCGCCCCGCCGGCTCTATTCGGTGTGAACTGTTATTCAGAGTTCATTTGGTTCGGTCAGTTGATTTATACGGGGCGCGCTTAAAATAATTGCATGGAACTATCAGCGGCTAGGCGGCGTGGCCCGCTTCGTAATTTTCGTTAATGAAAATTTAACGTCCCCGTTTGGTCGCCTTGTTTTCGCCCCCTCTGCTCGCACGCGCGCAAATCGTTCGTTCTGTACACGGGAAACCATTGGCGCATTTTTCACGCATTGCATCGTCCGGTTCCAAGTGGAGTTGTACGAAATATATGAATTTTAAACGATCAAACTGGCCTGTGCGCGGAGCTTGCCCTCAGGACCTGGGGCTTGCGCCCATGGGTCTTTTAAACCGTGGGAGCAATGTCCTCGGGACGGAAACGAGCGATCCCGGGGTACCTGAGCTACTTTATCGACGCTGAGAGCTGCAGGTGGCTAGACTGCGAGTTTTCACCTGACATTAAAGTCTGAGATGTCTCTGTTGTTTCGAAACCAAGGTGTTGCAGGGTGGTACTGAGAAGAGGGTTATAAAACACAAGGAGGAACATCTATAGATTTTTTTACATTAATTCTTTGCAGGACCTTAAAAGCCAGAAACATTTGGAATGGTCAAAATTTCTGCTATTGTTCCGGAACGTAACGGGTCTTATGAATCTTGATCTGGCAAAAACCACAGGGTTAAAATATCCTCGAGTTTCACTGCGTGTGCACCCCCGTTTACGAAACCTTACTCGTCAGACTATATTTATTTGACCTGCGATGATGTACATCACTATGTAATACAAACGTTTATATGATCGAGGTCCCTTGAAACAAACATTTCTTCCAATTGACGTTTTCTCGTATCTGCGAAAGCAATGTAGGTAAATATATCTTAAAAGTTATATTCTAATATTAGGTGACCCGTATTGTATAGACGAGCTTGCAAGAGAAGCTTTTAAATCGGAAATTCTAAAGAAAGTGATAGGTATCTCCCGAAAAAATGAATCGAAAATGTAGAATAAAATTTCAGTTTATAAATCTTCGTTTTGGAGAATATTTTTGTGAATGCTTGACTGAATTTCAGTACCACAGATTTCGATATATTGAACATGACGTATGAAAAGGATCAAAATGTAAAAATACATGAGCGAGGTAACAGTAATTTAAATAGAATGTTCCGGAAGAAATCAACGTTAATTCATAAAATTGAACGGTCGACGCAAAACACAACATTTGCCCAGTTTGCTGGTGCGAATTATTCCTTCGTGTTAAACATTCAAACATGGTATGGACTGTCAGCATAACGCTTGCATGGAGCGGGAATAAATTATGGATGGAAAAATAATTTGAGGAATATGCAAATGGGTTTTCGAATCCAATCAATTATCAATCGATGCGAAACGCCAGATTCCGCGATTGATGCAAAATTGATAGAAGTGCGTTGATAGCTCGCTGATGGAACGACAATAAAAAAATCGTGGTTTCTGCGGTAGAAACAACACCATTCGGTATACGTTATAGAATGCAGCAATTTTTATTCAGTTCACTGGGTTATCGAGGACTCTCCTACTTTCCTTCGACGTCAGTGGACTTCGAATTCTCGTCAAGAATTTTACTAGGAAAGAGTATTTAATATCTACTTACATTCTACAAGAATCTATTACAAAATTCGGTAGAACCTGAAGAACTGAAGAAAAATCTAATCAATCCGAAAAGGTGCAACTTCAACAAAAACACTATCATGGTAAACATTCAAAAACACGACAACAAACGTCATCAGGAAACCATCACGAATATCATCAGCATCCCCCACAACACACCGTCACTATTAACCCTTTAGCGTCAGACGTATCATATATGATACATTCCATTTGTTTGACGTTTCGCAGTTTGCACTCGCTATTCGTTTTTGACACCAGATTAAATAGTACATGTTTAGAGGTGTTCTATTCATTGAAGAAAGATGGATTTACCTGAACCCTGTATTCATTTGTATTATGCACTTTAACCCTTGAAAAAAAATGACATAAAATTAGAAAAATTCAGACCTTTTTTAACGACAAAAAGAAAATAGCATATTTTTCTTTCAACGGAGTCTAGGTACTGGCCCAAAAGGGTTAATACAATCTACTAACCCTCTTCTTACTATTATCATGTAGGTAAATATACAATGCGTTGCCTGTTATTTTCCCACTCTATGCACCAACTCTATTACTATTACTATCGCTCCAGTGTATAGGAATTTATCCTATGGTACCTCATGCCACACGTTTACAAAGCCCCGTCACACAACGGGCAACCCTGCAACGGATAAAGTCGAAAATCAATCTCGTCGGGAAGAGTCAGAGCGTCTCCAAGGGAGGCTCAGTGTTTCGAGTCTCTCGAAAACACCCCTCCTTACAGTTCTCCATTTACCCAAGGAAAATGTTGAGCAAGGCAACTTTCAGCTTGCACGAGTTTCGTCTCGAAGCGCAGCGTTGAAAGCTCGATGGACGGTATCTCGAGGGGGATTGGTTGGCTCGCGTTCGAGAGCAGCCGCCGATACGGGGACGTCGGTGGAAGATGAACGATACCACCGCTTGGCGGGTTAATTTACCGCAGAGATAATCTGCGAGTGACGTCTCCTTCTTCCATCGTGAAAAGGAGTCCCTCGGCTCGCTTTTCGCCCCCCTTGGGAAAGCTAATTACGTTCGGTCGTTACGGTTCGCCAGGGCGGATACCCCTTCGTCGCGTCCATTATCGCGGGCGGGGGTGAATGTCTCGCGACTTGGCAGCGTCGACAGGTAGAGGCTGCTCGAAATCTTTATCGGCGGGGGCGGGAAAACGACCCGCGTAAAGGGGAGAGTTCGTGGCCGATGGAACGGTGACTGGTCGCTTGGGCGAAGGGCGTTGGAAAGCGCAGCTCAATTAGCCTTTAACCTGGCGTGGAAATGCGGCGCGAGTGAAATATTCGTGGGGGCAAATGTGTTGGGGGGGAACGAAGGCAAGGAGTGACTTGAACTTTGCACCCCGTTTGGGGTGAGCTGATTTGGTTAATGGCGAAGTGTGGTAGCATTTTAATGTTGAAGGCGGATGACTGACAGGGTGGTTAATAATAATATAGTCTCATTGTAAGTGGTGAGTTATTTCATTACTTTATGTAATGTGATGCTGAACGTCAAAAGTGGAGTGTCCATGGGTTTTTTTTTAAATATTTTCGTGTCATTTTGATATAACCTCTGAGTCGGGGTTTGAATTTAGAGATTATCGTTTATTGGAAGACTTGAATGAAATTTCATTTGAATTTTAACTTGCTGCCTTAAATTGTCACTATTTCTTTCAGTTTGTTATTGTGATAGGGATAAAGCAGAAAGTTAAATACCTTAAGAAATGTGAGTCTTTTAAGCCGAATTTGTAGTAAATATTCATTACGAGCTAATCATGTATTTTAAGAAACCTTTCAAAACTTTTCTTTTTAAGTTATTTTGATTTTTTCCGCCCCCGCGAGCTACTTTTCGACGTTTCACAAAATTTCACCCCGCCTTTAGTTCAACTAATGCATATTTAATATCCGACCGTTCGCCGTAACTTCTCGAACTTTAAAAACTTAATTACGCTTGATCGCGACGATTTTCCTTCCCAGACGAACAAATTCTTCCACCCATCTCCGGGTGAATAATTTTCCAACCAGCGACGCGAAATTCATTGGCTTCGCGACGCACAAGGTCCAGTTTTTAATTAAAAAATATCGACTTGGAGAAATGAGAAAGCCGTAGAAAAATAGAGCGTCGCGTTTAACCTTAGCCGGTGAAAGACTATTTATTTGACTCGGTTTCTCGTAATGTCATTTTTCCGTTTCAAGCGTTGAAACCGAATCTCAGATGCGAATTTACATTTACGTTTTACTTTGAGCCATCCCTCCGCTGGGCCAATAATAATTTACCACCGTCGACGACCAGGCGCCCCTCTACGTCACGGAAAACTGTACGAGTCGGATTCAAATGGAGTTTTTAATATGCAAATCAACTGGAAAAGCGAAAATTGGAGCCACGGGGAAAACATTGGATGAGGGATGGAGACCATAAAAGCGCATCAAGAGATGGAAAATTAAAACGCGCGATTATTAAATTTTACGTGGTTCTTTATGATCGCACAAATTCTGGTACTTCAGGTGTCGTTTGCTAGCATTTGTAGCGGATTTTAACGACGACTAATTCATTATTTTTCCGATCATTAAGAAAATATAAGAACTACAAATTTTTGAGAGATTAATATGAAATTTCGAAATTTGAATTTCAAGGAATATTGCACTGAAAATATTTCTTCAACTCACCACTCAGGGATTAAAATCTTTCGTATATCAATTCACACGTTATCCCCAGTTTTACTGTTTCTGTTTTTAAAGACAAGAATGCTTTAATACTTATCATTACTTTTCTTAAAGGGTCATGGCTAGTTGACAGGCGAAAAAGAACGCGACTGTCGGGAATTTTTTGTGGAAATTCTATTATATATTGTTTATAAATATTTCCATATATTAAAAGTACATATATTCGGCATAATCTCGGTAATTTTTTTATAGAAATATATTAAGAAATGAAGGAATAACAGCCACTCTCGTGGAAGCTGTTTTTATAAAGGCGCTGTGTGGTGAGCATGATTTCTCCGAGCTGGATCATCTGAAATCAAAAAATAAAGAAGATTCTGTTATTATATGAATTTATCTCGTATTTGAACGAAGGATTTTTAAAAAAATTGATTTTAGACGAAATGGCGTCTGTTTAACGCAAAACCAAGATTTTTCCATGTATGAATTGTTCAGTTTTCGTTCATTAAAAATAGAGTTTTCTTCAAAAACAAAAATCCTTCGTTCACGTTCCAGATAAACTCATATATGAACGAAATCTTCGTCACTTTTTGATTTCAGTTGATCCAACTCGGAGAAATTATGCTCACCACGCAGCGCCTTTATAAAAACAGCTTCCACGAGAGTGACTGTTATTCGTTCATTTTTTAATATTTTTCTGTAATAGAACTGCCGACAGTTGCTGAATATATGTACTTTTAAGGGAATGATTGTAGAAGATATAGATTAGATTTTCCACAAAAAATTTCCAAATATCACGTTCTTTTTCGCCTGCCAACTAGGCATGACCCCTTAATTTGACGCAATTTGAATCCCAACTCCCTTAATTTTCAACATCCCATTTTCCTTAAGTATAAAAATTCCTCAAAGAGTGAGATCTAGTCTGCCACATTCCTCATAATTTCAGCGACTAAAATTCCCACTTGGAGAACTACGAAGCAGATTCCGCATCCCTCGGCATCGTCTCGTAGAATTCTACCTGAAAACACATTCTTCCCGTTTCCCATCCAGTTTCAATTTACCGGATCTAGCAGGAGTCTTCGATCCCCGATGTTTTTTCCCTCGGCGAAAGCATTTTCCGAGAAATCGAATCGAGTCGCGTGGAGAAAAATGGCTCCCGCGGCGAGCCTCTCTCCCCTTCGCAGAATGCAGTCCCTGTCGCGAGGAAGGATCCCCGATCCTTGAAGAATTTAGTCCCGTCGAGATGAAGCTTCCAACGGAGAAGGAACCGCGCATTTGCGAGGGGGATCCGGTCCAAGTCTTTACGCAGGATATCTTCAATATATCATTCCTCTTAATAATTCTCCGAGACGTCGGTGAGACCGATTCCCCGGATATCGTTGTAAAAGATTTCAAGGAAGCTCACCGAAAGCTCCGCCTATTATTTATTGCTGGCTCGATGCGTTTCCGTTATTCATCGTGGTTTCCTCTATTTCGAAACTGAGGGCATTCTTCTGATCTTTTGAATCGGCTGATTTTGCTCGCGCAGTCAAAATGGGAGATTATAACGTGTTTCTATATTAAAATTTCTGTTATTTCAATTTTCTGAATAGAACGTGAAAAAAATCGTGTACATTGGAAGCGTTTGGCCGAATAATTTGGGACGTCTGTGTTTATACTGAAGTAGCAAAAAATTTATAAAAAATTTGTGGATTTTTTATGAATCATGAAGCAATAACTGCAACCCCACAAAAATGAAATTAAATAAATATTTTTGGCCACTCTGATACATGGGAAGTTATAGCTACGTGCAGTTATAATATAATTAATGAATTACATGTCCAAGATTATTTTATGACGCCACTTCTACTTCATTCGATGCAAGCTATAAAAATTTATTCGCCGCGAAAAGCTGCAGCAAAAAGCGCACCGCGACGATAATGAATAATGCATATATTTCCGCGATACCCCATCGATATTCCCGTTTTCCACGTCAGAAAACACAATCACTAATTTCTTTATCAGACAGACACCTTCGATTCCATCAACTCGTCATTTACCAGCATGCAGGTTGTGCCCCTGAACGAGAGTTGTCCCTGTTTGATTAAAACTTAAGACGCAAAAGCTAAAGAAAGGAGTTCCATAAGTCGCATGAAAAAAATTTCAAATACTCAGTGGGACGAAATATTTTCCTTTATTCGTTAATACATTCCATTCATGGATCCGTGATACTCGTCGACTGCCGATGCTGCGATGTGGAGAATACACGTTCGTTCAAGCTTAAATTTAACGCGTTAAAAAAAAATTTAAAGCCGACCAACTCGATGACAGGCTTCATTCGATTTTCGAGGAGTGTTAAAATTGACTGGCGCTCATTGTATCCTCGCTACGTAGCCGCGCCATTTAATTGGCTGGGCTGAAAAGTTCGAGCAACACAAAATTCGGCTTTAATTAATAGGAATTACCGTATCCAGCATACAACATTGACAAACGCGAAATAGTTTCCAGCGAATTAATTCCCCGACTAGCGGTGGGAATGTCTGACGATTTTATGGCGAACGCTGCGCCATTTTAATGTTGGCGAGTTAACATCAATTAGTCCCCGAGTGTCCTCGCGCAGTTTCGAATGATTTTACACGATCCAAGCAGAGCACGATGTAACATTTTACGCGCACATCGCGTTGGAAGTTAGAAAATAACTCCACATACGGAAGTGGTATGAAATGTTTGAATATTATTGAAACGAGAGTTTACATGAGTAAAATGGGGAGGGACTGTTAAAATTACGATGTTACTGTTTGTATTTACGATCGATTGTTGTTAGATTTCTTTGATTTTTTTATATATTTGTGTCGGTGAATGTGTAGGGTAAATAGTTTTTTCTGTAATCTCCAATCAATGTTTCACTGATTGTTTCATCGTTCTTTACACGTTTGACGTACACGGGGTCGAAAACTTGGACCTGGGTGAAATTATCTTCGTTTATTTGCTCTGAACTCGATAGCAATGTACCGTTTTAATTCGGTCGCTTCAAATTGAAATGCAATTGATTGTTTTTATCTCCCCTGGCCCACATCGAGGGCTGCAGCACTGAAATTTTTGCGATACCCGTGACATTTACGAAGTCAATGCATCTGCTTTGTATTCAAATCGTGTCCTCACACTTCCTCGCATTCTTCGCGAGAAGTAATGCGAGACCTAATACGAAATGTTTAGAATTAAAATGAAGATCTACTTTAATTTCGATGGTGTTCTAATAACATCGAGCACCTATTAATTTAATCAGAGAACACCTGCACTTCGCTTCGCGGGAATAATACCATAAAACCAGGGAATGAATAAATAATAATCGCACTTTGATTATGAGAAAAGAATCCGGGAGGAACATCTCGGGTGGAATCGGGGAAGTTCAAAGAAGATTTAAGGACACGGCTCTGGAGAAATTGGAACGAGGCGAGGAGAAGCGAAGAAGCTTGAAAATTAGAGAAGGAGATACAGAGGACCGGAAAAAGGTGAAATGGTAGAAGGGAGTAGGTCAAACGTATGCGCAGAGATGAAAAGAAGAACGAACGAACGAGGGGGTTGGCGCGGTAAAAATCAAAGAGGTTAGAGGTGAACAAAGGGGGGCGGGCGGGGTCAGGAAGCGAAGGTAACTATCTGACCGTGTAAACGGCGGATGGAATTCGATATATATTGGAACGAGGGAAAAGGTATCGACTTGCAGGCAATGGGATCAGTTCGATTGCATTGTGTCCAGACGGCCGAGTCAGATGCACTTATTGTCTGTCGTGAACACGTTTCGCTCAAGCTGCCCCCTCCCTTTGCGTGTACACTGAGTCGTGTTAAAGGACGAGCGTGCACGTGTAAGATGTGACCGGACAGGTAGAGAAATAAAGGTGTAAAAGATTTCTGTAACAATTTTTTGATCAGCAAAGTTTCACCTTGCAATAGTGTAAATTTTTAAACGTCTTTATATCCTTAACGAAGGAAATAAAGAAAGATGCTTACCGAATGGGAAGACCATTCTGTAAATTGTTCCATTTCGGTATATGAAAGAGCGTAAGCAGCTAAGATATTTATAAATTAAATATTTAATCGTTAAATAAAATGTTGGAGGGATGAAATACTGAAACTAATTATTAGCTAAAGTAGCAATTTCGTTTTTAAATCGTAATTTTATGACTCTGAATAATAAGCTGAATTTACAGTAATAAGTGGTATAATGTATCTTACAGTGGTCAAAGGTGCAGCTGGCGAAATTCTCGATTCTGGAGCATCAAATGGACCCGAGCAGCAATTTCAGCAGCTATCGCAGCACCTTAAAAGCAGCGATGTGGCGTAGCGCCGGCGCTACGGACGAACGACAGAGAATCGTCGTGCCCTTCTTCAGCTTGCTGGTCAAGGATCTCTACTTCCTGAACGAGGGATGCAGCAACAAGTGAGTAAAAAGATCTCCTCCCGTCTTAGGCATTTAAGAGCACTCGAGGAAATATCGAGCACGATAAAAATTGAAGTGTATCAGGGCAACCATCACTCGACTAAGTAATTACGGGTCATGTCAAGGGAAAATTGATATGGTCTTTTCGTTAACCATTTCCCTTCGCCGTTCCTTTTGACATTTCTGAGAGAATGACAGACCTCTCTAAGAAATTTTAACCTCAATTAATCTTTCACTTCTTGACTGTAACCTGCTATGAAATTAGAAGTTCCCAACGAAATAATGTATTGTGTACATTCATTAAGACGAAAGTTAGAGAAATTTTTGAGGATCAGAAATGAGTAATAATCAAATAGAATGTGAAAAAGTGTTGCTTCGTATTTAGGGGGTCATCAAATTTTCCTTCCATCAAACGGAAATACATAATGATTTCATTTCATAATTGCGGCGTGTTACAAGTGCACGTTCCATTCGGAGCTAAAATTATAAATATCACATGTCTGGGAGCGTGTTCAATTATATTATATAATATACATATGAAGTTGTTCAAACCAACATAATCGCGAAGCTATCGAAACGGTGTTTTCGCACATAATTCAACGAATTCACGTTTGCACGCGAAATCTCGAAGAAGGGTTTGGCGTCTCCCGCTGTGGAATAATTATAAAGTAATTTAAGTTCGTCGAATGTTGAGGCAAAATCCTGGCCGACCCTTGAAGCGCGATCGACGATTTTTCCATCGTGTACGCCGAGGCAAACTTCTTGTCGAGCTTCTTCGTTTGAAGCTTCTATAATTTTGCTCCTGTGCGGAGCGATACGTCGGCAGAAAGCCTTCATTCGCCCGCGAACCGCTCGATCCTTCGGGTCCTTTTTGTAGGGCGTATTTATCACGACGACGAATGTGCCGTGCCATTTCCTCCGCCTTCCTTCCGCGCGAAAAACGTGCCCCCGACCCTGTCTGTACGTGTAAACTTATTAAACTTGTAATAGCAAAAGTTGTTTCCGCGTAGTTCGGGTAGAAGTTGTTGAAAAGAAGGATGGAGAGAAAGGGGACGGAAAAAGAGAGTCGGAGATGTATGGAAAAACACTTCCAACACTTTTTTCTTCGGTTAAAATTTCGTACAGACATTTGGCATTTAACTTTTTAAAAATTCGTGTTAGTATCATTTTGCATGATTGTTTGGTGCTTGAATATTTTCAAGTTTAGCGTGGTTTGAGGGAAACATAGGCGCTAAGGGAATTAACTTGCCGGAAGAGCTGAAAGAGATATTTTTCTGATTTTCCATCGGTCTATACTACTTGGAAGTACTGATTTCTTTTTAATAAGGGCACCTTGGATGTCGATACGGGTATGAGGTATAGAAATATGGAGCCATATGCGAGGTGTATGCAATATTTACCTGAATTATTCAAAATATACTTTGTATACTATGTGTTTATAGAATATTAGTGTTTTGATTGTACTATTATGGGGGTATTTTAGTAAGCTCTGAATAAAACGCTTTTAAATCAGGGTATAAGGTTTTAAGTGGATTTTAATCTCAAACCACATCTAAATTTGCATTAAATTTCAATATATTAATTTTCCAAAATTCTACAATTCCATATAAAAATTACCCAAACCTATACACTACAATACATTTTCTCACTTTAGTCAAATCAAAAGCGATACATGTACTGGGCATTAATTTCCAATAGTTTTCACTTCTAACGACATACAACATTGAACTATTCCACCCCATACAAACTATAGAAACTACCCATAAAAAATCACACATGGGTGTCATTCACAAAAATCTCAAAAACATTCGTTGTCTGCATCACTTTTCGAAGTTTGCTACTTTTGCAACAAAGCAAAAATCAATTATCTTAACACATTTGCCGCCAGTGCAATCGTCACAATGGCAGAGCGCTAGTGGCACACTTTTCATCGCACAAGAAAAAGCTCATTACGCGTACGATTGCCCGGCGATATGAAACCGTGGGCTCTTTTGGTCGTGGCCGTGGGAAGTTCCAATGGCCAAAAAAATTCTATTCCGAATGTGGCTCCGCCGCTTTAGCCAGTATTTACCGTGCAGCTGCGTGCATAATGCTCGTGCACGCATACACTGTGCGCGACGTCGCTGCACCCGCTGGCATATGTGCATTAAACTCATAACAGCGCAACGTTATCTATGAAACAGCGGAGAGCTACGGGGGCGGGATGCACGTTCGGGGAGGCAACATCTGAGCAGCGCGGAAACATTTTCCAGAATTGCGGGAACAGATCACCGCGGGCTGACACGCGCGAATACAAATTGCCCCGAGACGTTGGCTGTAGACGAATGCCGGTGCATTATGCATTTTAGGCCGTTCGAATAATGCCCAGGGTCGAGGGCCGAGGTCGATATTGGGCTCAGGCTAATATCGGGAAGGATTGCAATAGTTTTGAAGGAGGGGCGCAGCTGCGAGGGAAGCAGTGAGCGAAACAGGAATGGGTAATCAGTTTGAAGACCAGATTGTCTTCTTTGGTCCGAATGAATATTCGTGAAAGGTGGTGTGGTAGGGGTGTGAACGATAGGACAAAATAAATTGAAATCTGTTGAAAAAAAAATATACATAGGGTACTTAGGGTGACCGTACCTAATATTGCCTAGCAAAAGTTAAATTACTGTTAATTGCATAATAATTTATATTTTTGCATGCAATTCGTTTCAAAGTAAAGAGAAATTATTCATATTTCGTGTAGCATAAGCTACAATCGTTGAAACCTACAAATTTTGAATTAGGAATTGAAAAAACCTAAGACATGCAAAAATCCGATCCCGAAAAGTGTACCTAATATCGCCTACGCAAGAAATATTGATTAATTCATGTGTATATGGATTTTTAAAGTCACTTTCACATGTGCTTTTATTATTTCTTGATCTATAAATGTTATTTTATCAATCTTTGATTTTATTTATATTACAAAAATGTAGAAATAGAATTTTTAAAGTACTTTATTTTTTACGTCCGGATATACATATTGGACAAATAAAGTTTATTTCGGTTGCTCCGCAAATTTTGTGACCCCATCTGTCACGAACATTACATCGAAACCATTGTTCTTCGGTAGGCGGTATTAAGAACACGCATACTGCTATTTTCATTACGAAACATATTTGAATCGCTTTCGTTTCTTAAGTACATCATTAATTAGGTATTTCTAGTAGATATTCTTACATTCACAGACTTATTAGACTATTTCTCCGAATGTGATACAGTATTGTCGCAGTCCAATAAATTTTTGCACTATTAAAATTCACTAAAATAGGTACTTCCCTTTCTGTAATTGCTGATCACATGAGGCTGCAATTGCAGTATGATTTCCTACATTTGTCTAGGTACTAATTCAGTGCATAACCGATAAATTTTAGTGCTTACTTTGTGAGATATAACGAGTGGCGATATTAGGAACATGGGTGATATTAGGTACGATCACCCTACACGCGTTGAAAATTATTATTAATTGCAATATTGAAGCTCCTCCCATCACATCCACTTCTCACATAACAGTAGAAAACAATGAATCATCGAGCATCCACTTCGAAGCCCTTCTCCGTCATACACGTGTAAAATGAAAATATCAGAAGGGGGGGAAGTGGATAAAGGTTCCCAATATCGAAGACAGCGAAGAAGTTACGCCCGTATTACGACACCCCGGTCCACTAGCCTCGCTCATAGTACGAGACGCCGTTGCAGCAAACTGAACCGCGTCAAGGTATCAATTTCCCTAGAAAGCACATCTTCCTCGCCTCCCGATACGTTCGCCAGGCGCTGTTTAATAAGGAAAAAGGAGTGCTCTCGCCAATTATCCCTCTTCGAACCCCGGATGCTTGGCTGCCTATGGACAAAATCGGTAATGGAATGTCGATAGGAGGAAAGTCGTTGGGAACGAGATATTGGGGTCCTCGAAGCCGCGTGGGAGGGTAGGCTTTCTCGAGACTATCGATGGATATTAGTCGATCCGGGTGCATCCAGCTGGCGGCTGAAGACGAATGGCTGCGCATATGTAAATGTCTGTTAGCGTGCACGTTAGGCGCGTAACCGGAAGGGAGCGTGGCTGGTACGCGAGTTCGCTCGCTTCCGGCTGACGATATATAGCTCGGAGTTCGATTCGCAATTTTACGGCGGGTCTCCGTGAACAACCATACGTGCCTTCCTTGCATCCCCAGTCGTAGTCGACGTCGCATCGTTGTGTACATCGTTATCGTGGAAATTCGACCGATAGGAACGTCGACGACGAACGAATCTATCGGTTCTTTCCGACGAACCTGACAAGTTCGGGACGAGAACGCGACTGCAACGAGCATTCCTGAATGCCCTCCAGAAACTCGACGTTTCTCGTTTCACGAGCAACTAATGATTTTTTACTCACGCTGGTTTATGTGGGTTTTTCTTTTCCGCCTGAGAGACGTGCGTCTCCGAAAAATGTTCCTCTAAAGCAGCTGGCGACGAGGAGGGTGTGTTTTGGTGAAAATTATTGTGAACCGAGAAATGAGGGTGCACGTTCGTTTGCAATTGAGGACTTTGTAGCAAGGGGGATGCAACTCCATTTTTTACAGTTTTTGAGTTGTGCTTTGTAATATATGTAAAAAAATCTACAAAGGTTGGTGCACGTTCGATGCAAATGCGATAACAAATGAGCGATTTATTGCAAATTTTGAACCTGCACCCATTACTGTTTTTTGCAATATTTTTTTGGGCAGCTCCCGATTTGAAAAATTCGCCAAAAATAGAAATAAGAACTTATTAATTCAATAACTACTACTTATTGTGTGAAAATATATTTTTTCAATTAGTGTTCTCTTTTCAACGTTAAGTCAAAGCAATAAATTTATAAACAGTTTTTTCTAATTTACTTGAAATTGGTAAAGATGGAGCTACGCCCCTCTTGCTGTAAGGTCCTCAATTAAATGTATTTAGTGAAGAAATGAGAAACGATGCAATTTTTAAGGCTGGGAATAAGCTCCGTCAGAATAAGTGGAATATTTGCGACCAAGATATATGAGATTTGCAAGCTTGTATTATATACTTTGGAATACATAAACTTCGCTGAAAAGATTAAGACATTGTCATAAGTAATGTGTAAATTATATAAATGTTACATGTTTTAAACTTCCGTTCGTAAAGTTGACAAAAATCAGTAGAATAAGACAGTCGTCTAGTGAAGTACGTGAATGGTTGACCTGTACTACTTGTAAACGTACCACCTCAAATTTTCCATAGATTATTAAAGATAGAAAGAGGTGACTCAGACAGAAGCTGTTTCATTTAAAAGGAGGAATATAATAATGCACACGTATTTTTCAAAAGATTATTACTTACAGAGATTTCAATGCCTGCTTCATTTATCATAATATGGAATCGTATGTTCTCATCGATCTCGTTCCATTATGCATTTCAAAGCAAGTTTAACGAACTAAACAAAGTGTGCAGTTGACATATCATTTACAGGATATAACTAGTCGAGTTTCGTACAATATTTTATTTCATTTTATTTCCAGTTATTTTACTTCGCCAGGTTTCACAATTGTTTATTAAAGGTACACCAGTTTTTATTTAAAACGCAATATAACCCATACGTTTAATTGTTGAATATTCTCAAACAAGCGAGTTTTAACCGCTTTAGGCGAGTAAAAACATTGATTTAAATTCCCTTCTCTTGGGTTTATTGAATTTACTGGCGTTTTTTATACCATTGTGCTTGCCTAAGGTCCACTGAATCCGTTAGTTGCAATCATCAAAATATTTCTTGTCAAAAGTGATTTGCTGAGGGGTTTTAATTTGGATATTTATCTCTCAAAATTTCAATGATAAATTTCAATCAAATTTTAAATGAACGATATCTTTCAAATACTAATAACTGTTTCTTGAATATTGCCATGTCTTTTAATGAATATTTAAATTAGAACATTTTTTACGACATCATATACAAGTATAACTGATATATGTATATTTATACTGAGTACCCTTTCTGTCTCCGCCGGTTTTCCCTAAGAATGATTTTAAAAAGTTTAAAGATTGTTTGCACGTAAAATCACATTGCTTTCGGAGAGTATATAGAACTTGAAGGGACCACTCTGAAACTTTGCAACGTCTCCCACGCAAACTGACCGCTTTGAACCCACTTCTTGAAATTGCAAAATGAAGAAGCACCGCAAGCCTCTCTTCGCATGAACTTTCCTTTTACCGTATAAAATATTCAGCTTCAATATTGAGCCCACACAGAGAATACATATTGCAGAAATCCGTTGCTGAAACTCGTTCATCGACTAATTAGAACGCCCTAATTACGGTCAAGACTATTTACTACAACCTGCAATAGTCGCTTTATATTACACGAAATACAGAACCTGCATTATACAATATTAGGAACAGTATTTTTTAACCAAATTTTAACAGCGGAAAACTCATAACGCTTGAGCAGCACTTTGCTCAGCACAATCCACAAGTTTTATTTTTCTGATGTTTCTTTATCGACACCATCCTTTTGCAATATGCATTTTATAGAGGAAGGTGTGATGAATAAATCGATATTTCCACTGAGCTGGTACTTACAAAAAATTTTATACAAAACGGCTATGGTGGGTAGATCATATTTAATAAGATGCGATCGACGTTTTATGTTTCTTTTTGTTTTCTTTGTAAAATACACATTTTGTAGAGAAAATTTCAATGATTTAACTTATGTTTTCTGCCATTTTATCGGACCCCTTTCTCCCCACGTTAATTACGAGCTTGTACAAGAAACTAAAACCAATTCTCATTAAATTCAAATCAATCGAAGCGCATGTCAAGCCGAAGATTGATTATTACATTCTAAGCTTGAAATTTATGGAGCTAACCATTAACTTAACGTATCGATGCATCCCTCGGGAGCAGGCTAATACGATCAGGATTATCCGAAATTAATTTAACAAAATAACAGACAGCCGTTATTCCGCTGGTAAAGCTTCACGGTACGTAAACACGGGGTAACGTACACGTTAAAGGACTCGTCGCTGCAATTATCGATCCACTCTACTGCCAACGGAGTGTTCTTCGGTAATCAGAAGCAAAATTTTATTGGAACTTCGCATGCTACATGAAATTAATCGTTACTCTTTGTGATCTATCTACTTCAAAAAATCGAATAATCGATGGGCATCGCCACCATTTTCATAAAATTTGTCATGTTCTCATAACATTTATTCCGAGGCATTCGATTTCTGTCTTTCCTCACAAATTTGACACCATTGCAAGTGAACGTGACAAAATCAAAGTTTAGGTTAATTAACATAAGACAAAGTATAACACATTCAACATAAATTGTATTTCTATGTCATGAATAGATTCTTAAAAGATAGCATCAATGGAATAAAAATTGATTTCACTTATTTTACTCAAACCTGCACGAATAAAATATGGGGCGTGTCCCTGAGCTTTTTCTAGAATCTAGACTGTATAGGGTGAGTCAGGGTGAGATGGTCATAGTTTCGTTTAGAGTCTGCTACAGCCAACCTATTTGAAATAAAGCAACGAAGAAAATGATGTAGAACAAAACTTCAATTCTTTGTCTACATGTCTATTAATATCAATAAACGAAAAATTATTATTTAATATAAAAATTTTACACATGAAAAAATAGTGTCATTGCCCATATCTCCCTTAATGTCCGGGAAATGTGGTCATATGTACCTTTCAGGCTAACAAGTTGTGGTCCTGAACTGGTTATCTCAGATTCTTTCTAGTTTTCGTCCACCTTTGTTTTTGCCCGCTCAAAACTTCTTTGAGCTCTTGCTGTGAGTCTTCTAATCCGCATATATGACACACAGTGTCAAACTCTGTGCAATTTTCATGGGCCCAATAACCACATGACTTACATCTTTGCCATTCTTGTTTTTTCTGGTTTCTAATAAAAATATCTGAAATTACATCAAATACAGCTATGGCCAGCCCTCCTGGACAACAATTGACCATCTTTCCCTTCATGCCCTGGTAATATAGCCATTCCCTTTTCGCTTAGACTAACAAACGTAACATTTTGAAGCACTGGCTTAAATTTCACAGTGGATTTACAAACCTTTAAAAACGTTCTATTCCAACACTTTGAATTAAGAATGTTACTTTTCAATGACACTTTGTACCCACGTCGAGGCAGCGCAATCAGGCGTTTCCTTCTACAAAATACTGTCACTGCCCATCTCTTCCGTATGACCATCTCACCCTGACTTGCCCTATATGAAAGCCTCCATTAAGATCGATAAGGATCTTTTCTTGTAAATCACAACACTCTGCTAACGATGTAATTACTTTGTTACCCATCCTATTGTTATCTTGTTGCAGACTACCAAACGGCCACATTAATTTCGAGAAATTCTGGCAGCTGGCGAAGCAGGTGACGGAATTCATCGCCTGGAAACAAGTTGCCTGTCCCTTTGAGAAGAATCCACGTGTCATTGCTTTTCTTCAAGCGAGCCCTGTTCTAACTGAAAATGGTACGAAATACTTTTTCATCTTCACTCAATATTTAAGGGAAAAAACAGTTTGATATTAAAGAATCTTTTTAAAATCGTCCATTTCTTTGCACTTCTTCTATCTTCAAGTATCTCTATGAAGAAAATCATATTACTGTATTGTACTCTGTACTTAACTAAGAAACCACCCATTTTATTTCCTACTTTTTAATCCAGCTCTGGCTTTGGCATCCTTCGAGTGCGAACCACCAGACAACAATCCAGAGAAAGAACGTTATAAAGCTTTAAAGTAAGTAATCGTGATCAGTATACATAGTAAAACAAATCCGTACACACCTCCTCATTTCAAAGTTCTTCTGCAAACAGTAAACAATCTATACGTTCCAGAAATAACGCCACCATAGTGCACCAATTATTTCCATTAAGAAAGAAAAATAAATCTTTGCTATCGCGTTTACTTCTTTCGACTCCTTTACTCAATAAAACATTTCTATACGCTTGTGTAACTCTCCGAATAATGTAACTATACATAACTAGTTTCTCCTATCTGATACTTTAACAAAGAATCTTCCATTTACTACCTAAAATTATTTGATTAAATAATCAATCCATACACTCACTGTCTATTAAACAAAAAAGCATTCTTGTTGCATTCTTCGTGTAACGTAAATCACATTTCCCACATGTTGCAACAAATAAAACGCTATCATGGTTTGGCAACCCCTATAAACACTTTCGCCGGTTTTGGAATAATTCCCCATCGTTCGCCTTCAATTTCCTGTCAACAGGTCCGAACTGAACGCTCAGTGAAAACAAGCCGCCGTGCAACGCGTCGAGTGGGAGCGATACTGACGCACACAACACACAAGTAGACGCACTCTTATAAACGTTATAATACATTCACGCACGAGCCTCCTCTCAAGAGGTGGCTGTCCTCCATGAGACGAAGAAGAAGCAGAAGAATCCAGCAGAAGCGTGGCAGACGGCGGGCGAGATTCCCTCGGAAATCCGCGTGACGACGGTAGGCGCGAACAGAAGAGGAGGGGAGCTCCCGACGCAGCGATTTGCCCGCGATCGACGAGACGACGACGAAAAACGAGGAAGAATTCCACCGTAGTGATCTCGCGTCGTTTGAGAGCATCGTTTAGGTACTAGTAGGGCCGGTGCAGTCGTCGACACTTTCCACTCTAGCTGCTGTAACTCGATTTCCTCCGTTCTCTGGTAACCTGTTCAACCCCCCCACCCGCTTGCTCACCCCCTCATGTACGCAGAGGACCGACAAGTTGCCCCAACCCGTTACGCGTCGCATCGCGCAGTAAAGCTTCACTATACTGTTCCGCAAGTGTTGCACGCGCAGTTGTGCGTCTCAGTTGCGCTCACCCCGCATTTGCCGTGAGCCCATCGGTCGAGAGACATCGAGCACCTAACGTTGGAGCGTGGAATCAGACTGCACCGGTCGAGGTCGCCTAATGCCGAGCCTCGCGGTCGAGCACGAAAGAATTCAGGCGGACAGTATCGCGTAGCAGTAAGTATAGTTCCTAAGCCCGTGGCCAGCGAGAAAGCGTCCTCGGACACGCTCCCCCGGCCTCCGGTTCTCGCGACGACTACCAACCCCTGGACGCTGGCAAGGGTGTCGGGGGGTACGTTCTCGCGTTGCCCGCACTTTTGTACATAGTCCTTTTGATATACGCTAACGAAACTCCTAGGTGTGTGAACAGAGGTTACGAAAATGAAACGAGGATAACGGAGAATAAATAGGTTCGTTCCTGTAGAGTTAAGCTCGAAGTTTGTCGTTTTAAGGGTCTAGGGATACGGTAGCAACGGACGACGGTCGTCGTGCACGTACTTAACGAACGCGAGGAGAAGGAGGTTTCTTTTTCTGATGCGATCATCGCGGCGAAAACGGGGATACGACTCGCTCGCGCATGGTTCCGCCGTGCTGTTGTTCAGGGAGCGTCTTTTCTGCCGTTCACGGTGCCGTTTGATTTGCAGAATTCCTGGTGGCGCACGTGAAGCCACTGATTTCCTTTGTCTGTTAAATTTCGGAGCATGAGTTCCTGTGGAAAATCGATCTCGTACACCCTGTGTGGAGATGTTTGGCTACCTCTTCGGACTCTTAGGCTCAATGATTACCGAATCCTTTGAAGGTTTCTGCATGTTAGTGAATTTATACAATTCTTAAATTCTGTTGCTTCCAGTCGAACAAATCTCACGATCGAAGTACATATGGAGGGTTCAGAAGCCAATCAGTGTAAGTTCATTAACATCAAAACAGATACAAAAGGCGATTTTTATTATAAGGTAACATACAAATGAGCTTGAGTGCAAGAGAAACAATTGAAAATCGTGATGGGTTTTTAAAAGAAATCAGATTGCATCAGAAAATTATGACTTATGTCGAATGTCCACCGAAAAAAATGAATAAATCCTCTTATTCTCTAATATGTTATTCTCTAATTCGACTTCACAATTTACAGCAAATTCCGAAGTGTCTTAAAAATATACATTAATATTATCACAAATTTAATATTTATATTCAAAATACACGTTAATAATGTTGCCATTTCACTTACCACCATCACAATCAGACAAGGGCGTCCATAGACTTTTTTTCCAGGAAGAGACAACTTTGGGGTGACGGTGAAGAAAAATATAGTAATGAAAAAACGAGTAGCCCGCTTGCTTTTTTTTAACTCATTTTGTAGTGCCAATTTAATTAAAAAGTTAAACACGAAATTTAGAAATATTCACTTTTTTAGTATAAACATGATAAAGGTCAGTTTTTAAAAATAAGCGATTTTTTCTCAAAAGACAGGGGGGACAACTGCCCCTTTTGCACCCCCCTCCGGACGCCCATGCAATCAGATAAATTTGGTTTATTATCAGGTAAATATTCAGATTCACTATCAGAAGAAGGGTGATCTTGATAATAAAGAATGCGTATTTTCATTTATTTCAACCGTGGTAGAAGCACGACGGCGCTGTACAATTATTTTTTATATAACAAAGAACAAACCATAAAGGGACACACTGTGCCTCTATTACGCGAAGAACCATTTGATTATCGAATCTCAGTAATGGTTGATCCGATTAATAAACTTGACGCGATTTTAAAGTGAGTTACACTGATTGTTCCGCGAATAATTTTGCCTAGTAATTCCGTGGCGAATATAAGTAGTAACATAATTCATTTATCAAATGAAAATTTTTACAGTAAAGAGGATTTTAAACTACATAGGTAACTCATTTTCGGGAAAAGTTCGACCTAACACTGATTTGCTTCTGGACTCTCCATGTATTCAATTTGCCAGTAGCTTGGACATAAAACGTGTCCTTGAAATCTGGACGTTAAAGATATCCTGTCTATACCATAATCCTGAAATCAATCATTCTTATCCTTGGTTTCTGTCACGAAACAACGTCAATTAGCATGAACTTGTTCAATCCAGTACTAAATACTCACAAACCCCGTCCTAAACTACCCCTATACATCCAACGAGCATTGCATTCGCAGCAACAGGCTAATCCGAATAAAATGTCAAATAAAACGAAACCCATTTTGTTCTCGATAGAATCGATATCGATGAAACAATTTAACCATCACGTGCGCCACCGTTGGAGCATGAGTTTACATTTCTCTTCGACGACGATCTCGACTTTCTCTCGCGCACACGAGTCACGCTGTGGATCAAGAGAGGAGCGATTAAATCAAGTCCAGATCGGTCGAGCAAGCAAGCATTGATGCTTTCGTTTCGTTGATCGTATGAACTCGCAATTGAGAGGAGAATGGAGGGATGGTGAGGTGGCGAAGGGGTTGGGGAGATTTTGAGAAAACATAGGGACCAAGAGTTCGTTTTCCCCTGGGTATAAACTGCGCCTGTGACACGTGAAAGGATCTGATCGTGAGCAACTCGCGATCCATGGAAGATAATTCGAATTCTCCGCTCGCCAATTTGCAACTTCGCGTACTGAGAGAAACCAGTGCAGTCATTAGGCGTTTAAGTAGATCTGTTCGCGCTTTGTTATACGCGACGGGTTATCCTTATGCGTTGCGTATTTGCAGGATATACGAGTCGATAATGCCACCCCTGATGCGTACACCCCGCCGAAGGGGGTGCGGAGCGCAGCCTCGTGTAAAGCTGTTTCGCAGTTTAAACTGCAACACCATGCACTCACGGTAAATTGTATTATACGCTGTTCTATTTTAATTTAATTATTTATACGGGCTGTATCTTGCGAGTGCCCCGAGCATTTCAGCAATGTTGAGCTTACGCTTGGATAAGCGACTTTTGCTTGTCCGATTTCTTATAACATGTACAAATCCATTTCTGCGTCCATCGACGATTTTATTTTTCCAGTACTTTACGGTACTTTACGGTAAGTCTTTACTCAGAGGTATTTAAACAGCGCGAACATATACAGGCAGCTCTTTCCGTCTTTAATTTCTACATAGTTTACGTAGCGTGCTTCTTTCTTTCCACCGTTCCTATGTTATTTATGCGATCGTACCTTTCGACCCACTGTATTTTGATACAGGAGAATATTTTTCTACATTTCCATCGGGGATGTGTTCCGCGATGAGTGTTTCGGTTGTAATTAATTTTAATCACGACGGGATATTTTATAATGGAATGTTCGCACGTGAGTGAGTTTATTCGTTATTTATATAAATCTGCTTGGAGGGACACTTCGGTCCCCCATAACGGACGCGAGCGTTTGCAGTTATTGGTAGTTTTGACGAATGTATCTCGTGTTCTTCTCTCAGTACGAGAAACAGAGGAAATATGTGTGTATGGAACAGAGCAGCGTCGTATGTACGAGGACGAACCAGAGTCTACAGTCTGCGCGAAGATCGCGTAATAAAGAAAGTATAACTCATTGATCGAGCCACTAACACGAATACATCATTGCACAGTCAGACTCCTTTCTCTGAAAGTTTTTTAAAGACAAAACTTACCACTCGTGTACATTTTGACGACTCGAACAGTATTGGAATTTTTACTGTACATTTTATCGGAGCTTCGATAACGTTCATTCGATGAAACCTGGATGTGGATGTTATAAAGGTGGTGGTCAATTGTCGTTACTACGAAGCTGGTAAAAAATGGTGAACGTGGTGGAAATTTTAGGTTAAATAATTTTAAATAGAATTTTAAATAGGAGTGTTAACTAATGCAAATTTAATAGAATTTAGTTCCAATTGACACAAAATTATTCCACTTTACTGGTGGATCTAATTTGAAATCTGACTCAAGCTTAATTCAATGAAACTCAGACCTACCTTAATATAGCTTACACTCAGCCTAGATTAAACCTAAGTCAATCTACCCTGGAACTGATTTCAGCCTAACTTAAGAATAATTTAGATTTCTCCTTGATTTAATCCAGTTCTGATTATTTGCAAAAGATGATACTAGAAATTGATAATGGCAACGCTCTTCAAAGTCACCAGAAATTGAATAAATTCACTTTCATTGTAACATATGCATAGTTAGAGTAACTGTAACATATTTTATACTTATTCTGTCTACGTTTACTGTAATTTTATATCGTTTCCTCGTTTATCACAGGTTTCATTTATAAATGTTTCCCGTACATACATACGTATAAATACTAGAATAACTCAATTACAATTGCACTTTTTAACATTTTCATCTGATTCGCAATCAGTTTTATAACGACGTCGTGAGAAGGTTTTCCACGTTGAATCTCCTGTGAAATCGCTCAAAATTGAGAAAGAAGTCTGACGACACACTAACTCAAGTAATCCCGGGGCACGTTTACATTGCTGCATCGTTCTGTTGCAGAATAGCCTTGAGATTCTCAATAAAAAAGGATCGATTTTAAGAAGCTAACAATAAGATTCCCTGAGCAGTCTGTGAACAGGAAAGCAAGGGAACTGTAAGCTATGTGGGGGGGGGGGGGGGGGGGGGGGGGGGGGGGGGGGGGGGGGGGGGGGGTATTGGAGGATACAAATATAAAAATTGTTCACTTTGAAGAAAGTACAACTCCATTTTTCATTTATTAAATTGTTTAGATGGAAGACTTCTGTCTATCGTCGTTAAAATTGTTCTTGCATAAAAAGTTACAGTCATGTAACGTCTCATTATATACTTATCACAACTGTTTTATAATTTCTGCAAATATTTAATCCTATAGAATTCATCGCTACAATTTATGTGATAGTGTAAAGATAAACTGCAAATCTTCAACTTTGAACATTTTTTGTGTCGAAACAGTATTAGTTATTCAGTTGCTTGCTCCCGAATACGACGTTATAAGTTATTAGTGCATTATGAACACTTAAATATGTTTAAACATGGATCAAAGGGAAACGGACACCCAAAATGCGCTCATTTTTGCAGATATCTTTCAATATATTTCAGAAACTAAGGGTCTAGGAGAAAATCTGACTACCCCACGCGATGCAGTAGACATTTTTCCTCCAGAAACTATCAGCAGAAGTGGTAAAACACTTTTTGTTTTCAATAGAGAAGCGAAATAGTTTGGCAAAACCTGCAGCGCCGACAGCGATAGTCACGCGCGTTTTGCGAAGGTATTACGCTGAGCAGCAGTGGATCGCGCGCTGCCAAACTATTTAATTTCTATATTGAAAACAAAATGTGACTTACCACTTCTGTTGATGCTTTCCGAAAGAAAAATGTCTGCTGCGTCGCGTGGAGTAGCCACGATTTTTTCCTAGACCCTTAGTTTTGAAAATAAATTGAAAGATATCTGCAAATATGGGTGCATTTCAAGTGGTCTTTTCCGTTTCATCGTTGTTTGAACATATTTAAATTTTTATAATTCAATAATAACTTATATAGTCGTGTTCGCGAGGGTTCATAGAATAATTTAACGGAAGAACCAACCGATACAAAAGCTGTTCAAACTCGAAAATTTGCAGTTTCTTTTCAAAATTGATTTTTTCAAAAACTGAGGATGATGGTTGCAAACGGTTCGCAGTTTCGTTTTCAGCGCATGAAAACCTAGAAAAAAACGGCTATTGAATATGGCAAGTCCGAAAAAAAGTCAAATTTTTTCGAACTGTGTTGCTAGCCATCTTTCTTCTGCATTTTTTCGTAAATGCCTCCAGCCACCCACAGAAATCCCAATTACCCCCATCGAATTCTGCAACAACCTAAAAGTGAATACTCACCATACATCAATCGAAAATTTCAAGTCGATCAAAGTGCTTCAAGTATCTTCCACATCTCTCGTTCCAACGAGATACGAGAACGTACCAAAAACCGTGAAGCTGCAGCAACGTACACGTGCCCTTGAGGGGTCGAGCAAAGTCGACGGACTATGCACGTTTTATCATAAAGAATGTATGATTAACATAACGAAGTTATCGTAAGACGTAATTAATTAATGAATGTTACCACTGTAAACCTCCGCGCGTCGCGTTGTCAATAATTCTGAAACGGAGGAGGAAACCGTTGCAAACGGTTGCCGCCAGGTCCGTGTTCGACGAGGCGCCCCGTACCTTCCGGTCCCGCGACCAGTCGGGCACCAAGAGGGGGCGAGGTGTCTCGAGTAACACTCGATTTCTTTCGCAACCACGTCTCTACTGATTTCACGCGGGCAGCACGACCGGTCGTTGTACTATTTTCTACCCGATCGCTTTTTTCTACGATTTTTGTAACACGAAAGCGAGAGAGCGTCGATCGTCCGCGCGACGACGACGGTGAGCGACCAGCGACCAGCTAGGAAGACGATCGAACGCCGCGCGAATACCGATTCGTCGCTCGTCGAGCGTATCTGTCCCGTTCTAACAAATATAAAGGAAGCAAGAGGAAGTTTCGCGAGTACCTTACGCGACTCGCGCAACCGACGCCCCTAGCCGCGATTCTGTACATAAAAGAGAAAAGTCGTGTGTATATATATATACAGTTATATGACACGTAAAAAAAAACATATTGCGTATATCTATGCGTTAACTAGGGTCTAAGGTTGGATAGGCCGTAAATCGAATTTAAGAGGAGAAGAACAGCGAGGACGTTCCAAGGCGCCAACGGTTGCCCCCGGCTCTTTGGAACGCCGTCGTGCGTCGACGTCGAAGCCCTTGTCGACCACGACAATCGCCGATCGATCGATCCGAGATCGCCTAACGATACCTTATAGTACATACACACGTACACACACACACACGTATACACACAGACACGAACCTTCATCCTCGAAAGATTGATTGGAAAAGGAATACGAACACTTGCTTACTGTCTAGTCATTATATCGTTAGTCGAGGGCCCGTGTCCATGTTCTCGTCGCGATCGGAACGCACGCGCACCTGCCTTACGGTTTTTCGAAGTCTCGCGCCTTTTCCTTCTGCGAGTGCACGCTTCCGCGGTTTGCTTGAGGGTGGAAGATTATTTGTGACGAGGAACGGGGAGATTTATCGGTGAATATAATAGGTATATGCCTATTCCCTTTTTTCTCTGTTTTGTTTTTTGTGGAAAATTGGTTGAGAAAAATATTTTTTCAGAGCGAGATATTTATTTATTTGAACTGAGACTTCGAAGAACGGCTGAGCCGTTCTGTAAGATTCATTTAAGTATTGTACTGTTTTATTTATGTAAACATATTTTTTTAGATTAATGGAGGATATACAACTCATGGTTGTTTGAACCATAGCGAATTTTAATTTAGAAACTCAACCTCCAAGGACGATTTCTAATACGTTTTTTTATATAAGAATTTGATTCTAGTATTAGCAGTATTAGTAAACGGTAGGCGGAGTGACTCCTCAAATAAGGCTCGATATAGTATGTTTATGTAAATTATAATGTACCCCCGTGGGGAAGGGTATAGACGAAGTTGGGGAATGGCCTATTGCGAACCAGGGATATCAATTTGCGAAAGTATTTATTACATCATGTATTATTTCACACATACTAACGTAATCAATTCTATATCCTACTCGTGATCCTCATGATTCAAATAATATTTCAATTTTAAAATACTATTACTTCCATTATCCAAAGCTTCTTAACGAAGCGTCCTCGATACGAGCAACATTTTTTTCACCATATTTAACAACATGAGGTATAATAAGATTTTATCTCGCGAAGCGTGAATATAACGAAACTTACACTTAAGAAAGCTGAAATGGAACCGATGGTGCCGTGGTTTTTCATCGAGCCAGGACACGGGCCGCGTTATGCCTAAATTAAGAATATTCGAGTTAGACTTAACGTTAAGTTTTGTGTTAAGCGTATTTTTGGTCGACATTCCCTTAATTGTAAGACGTTTGTAATTACACGATAAAAGGGTTTACGTAGATCGCCGTGTTTCATTCGCCGTGATTTCGTTCGCGTGCAATTCTGTATTCTCTCTATTTTCTCCCATCGATTCCACACAGGATACCTCCGCGACGATCGTCGTTCATCCTTTGCGTCGCGATCACGTCGCAGTGGTCGATTCCCCGCGGACCGTTAACTGGAGGAGGATCGGAGTGGCATCGATCGTCGCGGATTTTTGTCCGAACAATTTTTAACATCGTACTGTGATCCACTTTATAGACCCGCGATTTCACGCGCATCGCGTAAACGAGAAAACCAATGTCATTGGCTGAACGAACGACAGCTCGATTTTCCTTTTTATCATAAATGGATTCTAAAGAGGAAGGGTTTCAACGCAAGGAGCATATTTGCTCGTGTATATGAAACAATCGATTCTATGCAACTGTTGGGTGAAGGATACTGGGTAACGAGAAGGGAAGACAGACTTTTAAACATTTTTTATACATGGCAGAATCATGTCAGATTTGAAATTGGAATTTTAATTTCCACACTAACTGAATAGAACTTTCGCAGCAGAGGATAAATTGCATTGAATGAACCGAGTAATTTTTGCTTTAACACATACTGCCTTGGTCACGTAGTAGTGCAAATTTCACAAATTTTCCAAAAAATGACCATCCTGTAAACGTGAGGTAATACATTTCCTAAAATATGCATATCAAAAAGCTGCAACGAGCTGTTCTCCTCGACAACATTCGAGAAAAGGATTCTACCTTAACGTTAAAAGTTGACTTTTGTTGAACGTTGTTTTCATAAAGTATAAAGTTTACAAAATGTCATTGTATTCCTTGAACATTTCTCTACAAAATCTATACTTCGGAAACCCGAGATTACGCCCTGCGAACAGCCGTCCGGGCGTCACGAGCCTCCAGTATTGAAAGTCAATTCCTTTTTTACATTGTTGCTAATATTACTTTATATCCCACGAATATACATTTTGTACAAGAAGGTTCGAGGAATAGCATTGATATTCGTGTTATAGATTCAGTACGTTAAAATATTTAGCAAAGAAATATCTTAGAATTAGAGTAAAAGAATAGAGTAATAAGAATGTTGGATACAAGAAGACTGAAACTTAAGAAAAAAATAGTTTAACGTCAGTCAATTTTTACAAGAAGCTGTCAATGAAGAACTTCAGCAATTTGTAAAGACTAAAGATCTTAACCTGAGGCGTCAAATAATTCTTTACACGATTTAAGGAAAATAACTTATGCGACCCGTGCATATTAGTTCCCGACTCTCGCTCGAATTGATTGTAACTCAGATTCTTTTGTTAAGGTAAACGTGGTAAAGGTACAGGAAAGATTATGTTACATATAGAATGAAGTAACTACCGGCGTTGCAATAAAGTCAATAAAGTCAATAAAAGAAATTGTTTACGGTTGATCCAGCTGTCGATCGATTTGCCCATACAGATTGCGTACAACGATTTCATAACGTTACACAATTTTTGCAATCACGTAATATATGTAACCAGAACCTTCATTTTCTCTTATTTCATTGTTCGTGCGGGAATTTTATTGTATGTATGGCGTGGTTTCCGTTTCCACGTTTTGATCTATCCGATCGAATATTTTGGGACTATTGTACATAAATAGACTCAATCATGTAAGAGCGACAAGACAACAATTACGATTATTGTAGAAACGACGATTACTGTCAGCAACCTCTGTCCAGTTCTACAGGCGGCTGCAAATTTTCGCCGAAAGTTGAGCAACCCGCGAGCTTTTCTCGCATACGAGACACAGCTCGCCCTGCATCGCTGGGAAGAGCCAAATATTCAGTTTTCGAGGATAAAAGGAATCATCGTTCGACGTTGAAAATCGAAAATAGATCAAAGTCGGCCGCTTAAGTTCTGGTTTTTTCCCCATCTCCCTTTCCTTTTGCAATCGACTCGCTGGTATTACTTTGCCGACCAGATCTCGTCGCTCAGGATTCGTTAGGAATTCTCGCTCGACGATATTACCAATCATTTAATGAATCCCCTTATTTGGAACCTCGAAAGACATCGGATTGAACGTGCTTGCGGTCGCCGTTGTGTAACTATTCTGTCGAATTTCGGTGCGTTTGATTTTCATGCGCTCCTTTAAATAAAATGTGCGTCCTTTTAATCATGTTAAACGGATTTGCTGATTGTGCTCAGCCGATGGACATCGACTGTTGAATCATTACGAGAATGGTGTTATCCTTCTTGTAACATGAAATCCCCTTTCACTACAGTTGGTTAAGTATGGTTAAGTATATGTAACGCAGTGAGAACAACATTTGGCAACTTCAAAAACAATGTGTATATCGTGTCAAATCAGAAACGCATCAACTCTGTTGTTCTGATTCAAAATCAATTTCATGTACGCTCAGCAGAGCCGGCGCGGGAATGGTTGGCGCCCTTATGCAACAAAATTTTGACGTAGTGCAATTCCTAAACGTGATAATTCTTCATGAAATATAAGTTGAAATTTCATATAGAAGCAGATTAAGCCCTGAGAAAATCTGGCCAATACTCGGAACTAAATTCAATATTTTATTCGTAATGCGACGTATTTCGTGTAAATTCATTACTACATATATTATTTGGATGAAAAGTCCAGAATATCCAAGAGAAATGATTATTATTATTATTATTATTATTACGGGTAAATAACCCCGTGGTACATTATGAACAATTGAAACATTATGAGTAGAGGATGGACAAGTAAGATAATATTAAAATGAAGATTAAAGTACACAAATAGCAGGAGAAACGACAGAAAAAGACGAAATGAAAATTATAAATAATGTAACTTAATCATCCAGAATACGCAAAACTTAATTTCTAAACTTAGATATGGAAGTAGCGGAAAAGTCAATTCTATGGCAGTATCTATTAGCGAGCGAACATATTCTGTCAACGCAATTGTTTTCACCGTATAGAGCAGTGGCGAGCAATCTTTTGTCCGAAGTGGGCCACAAGTGGAAACCTACTACTCTACGCGGGCCGCAATATTAAATACATTCCGATATCTTTTATAGTTCAAAACATATATGAGCGATGCTCAAAGAAAGGGTAATGTCTCATATCTCTACTAGGGAGGTAGAATTTGAATTGCCTCAGGGTTTCAGGGCTATTAATGTGGTTACTTACAAGATTATAAACAAAAAGTAGATCTGCCATATTTATTAGCCTCTCTGGAGACATCAACCCATACTTGGCTAGCCATGTCCCTTATTCATGACAATCAAACGGAATAGTTGACCCATTTTTATAGGAGATCAGTCTTAGGAACTTATGCTGCACTCTCTCAATCACAGCACAGCGTGTAACATAATAAGGTGCTCAGATTATGGCTCCATACTCCAAGTGCGATCGAACAAGAGTTTTATATAATAACAAAAGTGACTCACATGAAAGGTGCTCAGAAGAACGGCAGATAAATCAAAGTGTCTTGAACGCAGAACTTATCATTTTCTGATAGTGCTCAGTAAAGATAGTGAAGAAGTAAAAATTATTCCTAAATCTGAGATATTATTGACAGTAGGTAGGATGGTATTCCCAAGTGTGTATTGACATTGAATGTCTGTATTCCTATGGCTAAATCTGATCAAGCGACACTTGGAAATATTAAACATTAGTTTTAGAATATCCTCTTGGAGTAAAGACGTGTCCTGAGCACATTCAATGGATCAAAATATCTTCAGATCGTCAGCATACAGAAGGAATTTACTGTTGCTGAAAACCTCAGGTACATCACTTATAAAAAGATTAAAAAGCAGCGGACCCAAATGAGAACCCTGAGGAACGCCAGTGCTGGCCGAGGTGCGCCTAGAGAAATCATCTTTGAATTTTGTAACCTGCGATCTACTCTTCAAAAATCTAGAAATCCAATCAAATAGTGCACCATGAAATCCGAATACGCTTTGTCCAGTTAATAAGGTAAGATGACTTCCTGAATCCTGTGTGATCAGGGTATTTTTTAAGCGTAAACCGTCTTAGCGTTTTAAGCGGTAATCGTAGAGGAGATCAAAAGTCATCACAGCCGATTGTAGAGATGGTAAGGGATGAAGAGTAAGTACAACGAAAAAAGTGCTTATTAGGAAGGGTTTCAAGGGACCTCAAAAAGTGGAGGCTCTCGTTCTTTTTCAATCTGAGCAAAGGTTGAAAAAGGGAACGGGCGATGAGGAGATGCTTGACTGTCAGTCAGGGTTGTGTTGGAAGTGTTGTCGAAAATTACGGTCTCCTATGGTTACTAGACGCGCCAAGCTAAATGATATGTTATCGAATCACGAAATCCTCCCTCTTATGAACTACTTGAGGCGCGCTCTTTGCAGTTACCTACCAAGGTGATTGTTGACATTGGTGACCAAGTATAGGGGATGGTGCGAGGCTATCTGGCAAAGATCCTTACCGCCTGGGAGTCTTGACGCTCGTTCGCGGTATTAGCCTTGTCCTAGGTTTAAATTGATTTTGAAAAGAGTCCCGGATTTTGGTGAGGACTGGCGTGGTAAGGACCGACTTTTGGTAAGTCCAAGTGTCTGCTAGATGAGGTATAGAAAATGCAGATTACCAAGTCTCCTTTGAGGATAAATTCGCCGCAGTTTACATGGTCTCTGTGCACATTTCATCGAGAGAGAGGCGATATTAATTTTATCCCATCTGAGGTGTTTACATATTTTACCAGCTCTTGTTCTGCCGTGACAACATAAGTAACAACCTTTAAAGAGCTGGCGGAGATGCGAGTAGTAGTTTCGTTTTCCGTAAATCGCCAATGAATGGAAAATTAAAGCGATACCATGGTGGCCAGGTTGACAGTGGTGGGAACTGAACATTTATGAAGCAACATTTTCACTGAACATACAGAAATAGTGAAAGCCTGAATCAATTATCAATATGAGCGACGACTTAAATTTTAAAAAGAAAATAGTAATACTCATTTTTACAAGAAGCGAAAATTTGGAGAAGGACATAAAACAATTGAAACTCGGTGCATCTTGTTGATTTCGAGTTGCGGACATTTAGATAGTGGGCAAAACTTTCGAAGAAGTAAAAAGTAAACCAGTTGCATACTCGTTTTATGACTTTATTGTCTACGTCTGGCCTCCAACAAGTCATCCTAATTTTCGCACGACTAGATTAGGAGTAGGTTAGGAGTTCCTTAATACTTTAATCCTTAATGCTTTATATACTTATTATTCTTATTAGAGTGTGCCATTCTTCTACGCCTGTCCAAATCATAAAATATTCCTCCACAATACTATTGTGTGGAGTGTTATATAGTTGATGACAATTTAACCACCTTCAACAATCTTTAAATCAGCTTCATTTTTTGTGAAGGCAGAGAGATTACGACAATCGGGATGGTTCAATGGTGTGTTGTTTGTATGACTCTTTAGACGGGCCCGGGATGAACTATCCGAGAAGTAATAGCAACATTTGGGAAATCGCCTAATATTTGAGGTCAAGCGGCTGTAAAAAAAGTCAGCTACATCCGACTTCCTGTGAAATCTATTCTTTTTTCTTCAAAAGCAACCATAATATCCTCCTACTGAAACGGTTTACATCGAATTAAGGTTCACGCTAACGGCTAACCAAAGCACAAAGTTGAACAACTATTTTCTCTGAGACTAAAAATAGTTTAACACAAAAGAAAAAGTAAAACAAATAGTTGTCAGGTGTGGCAATAAATAAATGACCTCTCCCTTTTATAATTTGGTATTTAGTATCGAAGAAAAACCTCGATTGAACATGATAAGCACCATATTACATCGCCGCAAAAAAATGTAGAAACAGTTCATGATAAGATCACGTAACAGTGTGATGATGATATGTACAACATGAATATTAATTTCTACACGGAAATATTTCCAGTAATAGAGCAAATATTCTGAACACTCGAATGTAGCTGATCTTGCAAGTACACGACTAATTTTGCCAGGTTGTATGGCAGTTTCTAAATATTTTGATTCCAGGGGGACCCTTAGATCCTCCGATTCTGTTTCAGATTATCATGGTAGAGTAACGTTCGACGATTGTTTAGAATGATCGAATGTCCGGAGCATTAATTGTTCATCGATTCTCCTATAGAGGCGGGCAATGTAGGGAGTTGTTAGTGGTCTTTGAAAAATATGGGGCGATGAAGATTTAAATTTCTTTTAGATATACAAAACTATCAAAGGTATGGCCATCTTCCAATTTTGTGTTAAACGTGAAGGATTGGGTATTATGATTAAATTTTTCTAGTTGGAAAAGTCGTTCTTACCACCTGACAATCATAAACAAACTTTTTGCTCTACAATTGCGTGTTCTCAAAAACAACCTTCCAATCTTAATACATAGATCTGTAAACCATGCTGACAAAAATGTAATAAAATTGTGGGTTGAAACTGATTAAAGTTAAGTTAAAGGATGTTGATTGCTGATGTACCTGTTGGCATCGTGAGTTTATTGCTGCTACGTGTGTTTTGACAAGTTCGGTGACATTAGTTACAAGAAATAATGTCAGGCTAGGCATTTGACTACAAATTGCAAAATATCGGGTGGAATAAGAATGTTGCAGATCGAACAACCATCGATGGATGGATAGAACGAACGATCGCCTGCTTCATGGATTGATTACTGTATTCCACTAATCCTTCTTAAGGCTGTGCATCACTACTGTCCGGTCCCTGTCTTCTTGCGTCTGATCTGTGTCACCCCAGCCCCACACTTCATGGCTGCCGTCGCCGGTTCTTTCCACTCTTTTCCGCACTATGTCACTAGGTACCACTTTCAGATTGTACGCCCATCCAATCTTTGCGAAGAAGTTAATGAACCCTGTCGTTGCGTTGAGTTTCTGGGTGCCCAGCTCAGTCGCTTTGTAGTCCCACGGGAACACGTGGTGATAATTGTGCCAGCCCTCCCCCGCTGTCGCGAAAGTTGCATAGAAGTTTTCAGAGGGACCCATGAACCTGAAATTGCGATTTGTTCGTTAAAGTAGCGCGACCTTTTTATTGTCTCTGCTATAGGGGAAGGTGGGGCATGACGGGGTAGCCCCCCGTATCTCGTGATACGAACGCCCTAATCAAAATTGAGCATACGCGTTAGACGCGTCGCTATCGGCACCGTTAGTGAGCAGCGAATCAGTAAAACATGTGGACGCGTGACGAAGTTAGATCAGAATTTATAATCTATTGGGACTTCCTCACTTTTTCCTTATTTTTAGCACCCGTGACAGTGATATAATAATATAGAAGATCTCCGGCACATGTATGTGTTTCTGAGGCAGAATTTAACTGGCTTTTAGGGTACGTATGTTATTTTATACTTTTGTAAATAATGTTTCGGGTAGTGTTCATATGATTGTCGTGAGACGAGAAGGGGCATGATGGGGTAATGAAAATGAGAGGAACCCCATCATGTCTCTCACAAACCTAGAAATAAAAATCAAAGTTTCTCATTGTTCCAGGATGGTTAGAAACTACAGACGGAAGATGGACCGAGGAAAATGATACCTCTTTTCTATTAATTAGTCCAAAAGAACTGATTCCCTTGAGGAAACGTGGATAAGCTGCCAAATGTGTGGCAAATGGGCTCATTTCACCTGTGTTGACGTAGGAGATAAGGACGACGAAGCCATACATGTGTGTCTCCTCTGTCAACCCAATAAATAATTACTTTGTATATATATACTTTATTTATATTGTTTTTTAATTGATACCCCATCTTACCCCACCCGTGGGGCAACATGGGGAGAAACGACGTTTTCTGAATTTTTTATTTATTCTATTGGAACCTGTAAAACTTAGTTTGATTCACAGTTAAACTGAAAGACTTATTACCAAAGAATGCTTCAGACATAAAATTGATTAGGTGATTATGAAAATCTGTGTTTTATTCATCATCAAACCTTTACTACCCCGTCTTGCCCCACCTTCCCCTACATAGGTATATTTGAAGAGAGAAAAATAATCAATTAATCGAAGTTCCAAGTTGGAATTCCTTTGCTCGATGTTCATCTAATACAGCCTTTCTTAAATGTTAAAATTAAGTTTTGAATTAAATAGTAGTACTATTTTCAACTTGAAAATTTGATGGGGCATCTTCAAGAAAGCTCATAATTTAATCAAGTAACAAGTTTACATCTATTTAATAGTGCTTGGGGTGAAGAAAAACCTCTTAAGATGTAAGCTATATCTCTGTAGGACAAGACTTAGGGTTGCCATAATTGCCAAGCATTGATACGGAACGTTTAAGTGCTAAATAAATCAAACATGAAAAAAGTGGGTAGGTAATGGTTTATTTTACTCTGTAAAATATTTCACGGGAACAGTGAAATACGGGACAGTCCCGTATATACGGGACGTATGGCAACCCTAACAAGACTCCAAGTGTGTCTCCCATGCATAATGGTCAGGGTCATATTTTCTCGCGAAGTTTACCTGCCTTTTCACGTTCAGAGACTTTTACGAAAATCCCAATGTGTAGTTCTATCTGATCTAGAAGCACGTGACACACGTTGTTTTTAACCTATAGTTTTGGCTTGTAAATGACGTACTGGTAAAAATCCAAGCGGCAAAGAATTTTGCGTATTTTATTTAAGCAAGCATTTTTAAATACGGAACAAATAAAATTCTACTTGAAATAACCTTTGAAATAATAAAAAAAAACGTCGATTCTCATGTCAACACCTTGCGTGGAGGGCTCTATCAGTACAAGTTACTCCCACTGCTAACCATTGCTTACATTGCATTGATGTTTGGATTTCAATATTGTGAAGTGCTACTCAAGTTCAGTCGCAAGTACGCCTGCTTAAATCTCCTAAAACTTTAAGAAGATAAACATTGTTATACTACATAATCTAACAAGGCAACATACCGAAGTGACAATCGGCGATTTTAATACGGTTTTGCAAGAATGTAATTCTTACGAAAATATTTGATACGTATTTGTTTTTAGCTGCTATCATCCATGTGAAAGGGGCGAAAACAGCCCTCAAATTTGCGGCACGAAACTTATATGGTCGATTATCTTGGAAACTCTTAGTAGACGTAGAAAAACTGTTTGAATGGCACAGTTATGTATTTTGTTACAAGGAATGTAGGTATCGACTCAGATTCCAGAAAAATCGATTTGTTCAAATAATACTTGGAAAAATGATATTTTTTTGTTCAGTTTTCTACCCCAATGCTAATCGACTTTCCTGTAAATTTGTTTGAAAGCTGTAACCCTAAATACAAAATACGAATAAATTGAAATTTTGATATTTGTATGGTAAAAACAATAATTATATTGTTCTCTTACTTGACTTCAGTAATTGTTAATCCGTGGGTTAGGCTTATCCCTACTGCAAGCAAACTGAATGATATAAATTTTAAGCGATACTTACTTGTCATACGGTTTGTTCCCATACAGATGGGCTGCAGAATTGACCAACCACGTGGCGTTCAGTGTGTAAACATAACGCAGAATCGCGGAAACGTAGAAAGCATTCGACCACGTCTCGTTCCAGCATAGAACTGGTATAACAGTTGGTAGAACGAAGCACAACAGGGGCGTTAGGATCAAGTAATACCTGTAAGCAAATTAGGAAAGATGTTCAGTCAAATAACAGTTTATTTCTTTCATGAAAAAGAAATATAGAGGAGGATAAAACTGAAATAATATGCATGCGTTATAGTTCGACTTTTTATTATTACATTAATGATTTTAGTACAAATTAATAAACTATTTAGTACAATTTAATTGTTAAAAGAATATGCGAAAGTTATAACCTTTACGGAGAGAAATGTAAGAATTTGGAATTGTTTACAGAAAACTGTGCCGTATGATAATTACTGATTTCGAATATTGAATCGCATCTACCCGCTTTCTAAATTGATTTTCTTATAAAATGTTACTCCACAGTCTTGCTTTAATTTTACTCCAAGTATTCCCTTTTCTTAGTTGTATCCAGAATTATGCTTCTCTCCTATATGTGCAGCGCCTTTCACGCAGTAAAGAACTGTTCATTAAAAACGGTGTTCGCAACAAAGACTTATACAGTCTTTCCACTAATAAAATTACTCGTTTGGCAATTATAAATTATAATTTCTTTGGATAAAACTACTCTACTGTACAAATATCGTTTTCATCCACTGTATATCACATTTTATAACTTGGAACAAAAAGTATTTTTGAGGATGCAAGTCGAATTAGCAAACAAATCTTGGGGAAGATTATTATAACATTTATGAACAAGTTAGAAGAGCAAACCGAGTGATGAAAGAAATTTTGTGTATACTATAATAGCATAGTCTGGCCAGATTAATCTATTGTTACAAGCTGAGACTGGGGGCAATAAGATTGACGGCTGCGAAGCCGAGGATTTGAGGTTGTTTTGTTGGAGTTTGTTAGTAACGGCCGAACCGGTGCCTGGGTGACACCGGAAGCTACTAGGAACGTTGGTGTTCACGGACGAACCGGGGTCTGGTATTCCCGGGAGCCACTAGGAAGGTGGAAGTCGTGGACCTACCGGGGTCTGGTATTCCCGGGAGCCACTAGGAATGTTAGTTTAGCCTCGTAACTTTATAATGCGATATACCTCGAGCGGTAAAGATGTATCTACAGTGAGTAAAAAAAGTATTGGCACACTTTTTAAAATCGCATAACTTTTTTAGAATTGGTCCAAACGACATGAGTTTTTTTTAGAAGGTAGAAGGATTATTTTGCTAAGTGACGTGTTTCGTAGTTTTGAAAAAAATGCAATTTGTCGGAATAGCAAAAAAAAAATAGAAAGGGCAGTTTTTTCAACTTTTTTTTCTGAGCCTGTAATAAAAATTCAAAAAAACCCGTTTGTAAATTTAAGTAAACTGTATACATGCTGAAAATTTCATCAAAATCGGTTGACAGTGCTCTGAGTTACAAACGTTTAAAGATCGCAGAATAAGGTCGAAAATCGCAAAATTCCCGAAATCAAGCGATTTTCGATCTTATTCTGCGATCTTTAAACGTTGAAAGTACAATACTGTCATTTTTTCTTTTTTCTTTATTGAATTAGTCATATTTTTATTTTATTGATATTTTTAGTGAAATAATAAACTGTGATACGAATCAGGTTTGTTTTTAACAATTTGAACCCCATATAAACCCAAATTCGCGAAAAAAAAAATTTTGTCCAGTTAGCATGTAGTATACTCGAACCACTGTGTGCATTGCAGGAAACGGTGACTCCGCCGGGTCACGCGCATTCCGCACACCCAAAAGGGTTAAAAGTCACAGATAGGTCTGCATACGTAACACTATTAATCTTATTAAGTCACTACACCGTAGCAGGTGGTTCATCGCCTATATACAGTGGGGGACAAAAGTATGTGGATACTTTTCAAAATCGTATAACTTGTTTAAAATTGGTCCAAACAACTTGAGTTTAAAAAAAAAACTCAAGTTGTTTGGACCAATTTTGAATAACTTATACGATTTTAAAAGTGTTCACATACTTTTGTCCCCCACTATAAGCAGAGAAGTGCAAACCAAACAACAGAAGATTGTACGAACTTTCCTAAAGTTTTTAAACAATTTCCAAACTCGTTCGTGATATGTACTTCTTAATCCTTTTGATGCTGATATGCGGAAACCTTTCAGTTGCATTTATTAACCATACTGGATGGTCACCATTTATATATTTAATTGTATAGGAAAAATATGCTTTCCGTCGGTTAAATCCGAATCTTTTTGGAGCTATGGACTGAACCAAGATGTGCGCCCACAGCTCCAAAAAGATTAAGATTTAACCCACGGAAAGAATCTTTCTCCTATACAATTAAATATATACTTCTACACATACCTACGCGTAAAGATGATGAAAAAACGATCCTACCTTTTCTGGAACACAAGTATTGGGTTCTTTTCCAGATCACTAATATCGACTCCTTTGCCTTTCTCCTTGATCTCCGGATGTTTTCTGCACAACAACCAACCAATGTGCGCAAAAAAGAATCCTCTCTTTGCGTTATAAGGATCTGCATTTGTCTCGCTATATTTATGATGAACTCTATGATCCCTAGCCCAATCAATTACTGCATCCTGCCGAGAAAAAAATCAGACAGAATTAAGTTAGGGTTAATTACATTCTAATTATTGTACATAAACATTGAAAATAGTTCATCTATTACAATCATTTAGCCGATTTAGCGGATGCTTCTGGATTGATGTGTCGTTTGAACTTTGTATGAGTTACATTGATATTTGGTAGAGTTACTTTCCAATATCAGGAAGAAACTCTTAAAGCGTTTAGAAATCACAAATAAATAATGTGGAAGGTAAGAAGAATAATTACGGATTCAATTTTAATTTCATTGGCAGAAGTGTACTCATTTTTCTTTTTAATTTTATAAATGATTCACTTTTACTTTTTTCACTTATTCGAAATATTCGCGTAAGTACTTATTTCGGCTCGAGTACTCGAGTTTATTTCAAATCGATTTATTCAACATACGATGACGAGTTGATTGCAATTTCTTTTAAAATGTCTATTTAACATTATTCAAAATAATTGATTAATTCCGATGGTATCGATAAGGCCACAAGTTTAACTCAAATTCATTACTCTACTCGCAACAATTGTAAATACAATCCCACATTTGGGATTCCAAGTTGGAATTTCAGTTTGGTTGATAATCGTGTTTTTTCTCGCTGTTACAAATTTCTTGTTGGACAAATCCGTTCACTTACTTGGAAGGCTACGGTATTAAGGACCATCAATATGACCTGAAGCGGCCACTTTGCATTGTAGGCTTTGTGTGCCCATAATCTGTGAGCACCCGCTGTGATTCCCATGCCACTCAATCCGTACATGGCCACTGCTGCAAGTAAGAAAGCATGAAAAAAGCAATATACGATACAAGTACACTAGGATGGTCCTTATTTTTCAACTTCCGTTTTTTCCTCTCAACCCTAACCCCAAATTGTGACATTTGGCGAGAAAATGATATGTGCAAAATTTCAAAGTGATTGAGCAACGGGAACCCGTGCCGCATTTGAGATAAAATTTTCAAATTTTAGTGATTTCTCATCAATTTCAAATATAATTGAGTTCGGCTATTTTGGAAGTATCAGTGAATATTTTTTTTATAATAGTATCATTTCTTAGGTCTATAAGGGTATCATTTGTGTATGACTTCAAACAGTATACTCATACTCTTTGAATTGTACCATTAATCATGTGTATAACTAACTATTAATGAAAAAATATAATTATATACATAGTGTCACGTATTCCAACACTCAATCGCCACCCAGCAATTTGATACTTCATATCCGATCGAACTGCAGACATAATCATAAGAATCGTCCCTCCACTCTGTCAGTTTTGATAGTAATAATCGACTGTCAGTTGTTCCGAGCCTATTGTTGTGTGACGTTCAATCTGCCCGACCCTAAGGCTAATTAATACATAAGCGTACTGCGTGAACCAAAATTATTAATACGCCGCGTCTACCTATAAGGAGCTGTCGCGTTACAAGTCTTATTTAAAAATAACACGTTGTTTTATTTCACGTCCTATTCCAAGCAGCCCAACAGAACATGTGCGAACCAGTACATGTCGAGAACCCACTCCAGTCCCACACTGTGTCATCAATTTGGCGGATTTCCCGGTGACAATAATTATCAACAAAATGTAATTATTTACACAAGGACAGTCCTCACCGATTTCAATGACCTTGGAATATAGGTATTGTCGGGGGCATGATTCTGAACAACTTTTTCCCATACATGTTGCCGATGCTCGGCTTTAGTTTTCGAGATATTAGCGAAAAAACTGACATCAGTAGTTGATCCGGCTTTGATAGTTTAGCGGCCCCCATCTCCCGACTTTTGGAAAATTTACACATGTTTTATCTTAAATCTCCTAAAAGTCACACATTTTTAACCTCGAATCTCCCAAAAATTGGTAGCCCCCCTTCCGGTTTTTACCCCTTTTTCGATGTTTGTGGTTGAAACGTCTGGCAGCGCATGAGATTTCAATATTTTGCTTTCACCGTAGATGATTCCACGAACAATTTTAAAAAAAAAATATTATCCTTAATGATATACAAATACCTACAACCCAACAAGTTTTTTTACCCTACGATGTTTACTTTTTATTAAAATAAAATCCTAAAAATCCCCTATTTCTAGAGCGATATGATGGGTGGGTACCGTTAATGTGTCTTCTACCAGTGCACCAAGCCTCGTCAAAATCAACGAGGCGACATTCATGCGGGCTCCTTATAAGTGTTCTCCCGTTTCCGAATAAGAAACTATGAAACAGGTATGTATGTACTTTCAGAATGTATAGAGTGCCACTAGCGCTACAAAGTTCGATACAAATAGAATAAGTAACCCTATACAGGCTCTAATTGTAAAGGGTAGCATGTAGCATGTACATACTGTTACTTGCGTAACAAATGGCCAGGTCAGAGAAAGTTTTAGTGAAAAAATCCAGATGTGGACCTGTTCCGTCCTTAGACGGAATTTGGTATCTGGTGCCTTGAAAGAAATGTTTATTTCAAGGCGTCGGTATTCTTAAACAAGGCGCGACTTTCCAAAGTGAGGCGTCAGGTTTCCTGGTGTGCAAGAGGATTTCAAAGGCCTCATTATACTCAGGCGACAAGGACTTGTAGGGCCCGATGACGGGTCAGAGGTCCTCGTAAACGCCGGCCTCCCACGTCGCTGACTTTCCCACGTCGGATTTTCCTTTTCCCTAATTATTAGGGGAAGGCCTTATTGAGCCTTTGGTGGGAGTTACGCCGGATTGCACCAATAAAGACACAGGATTCTGAAATATGAACTGAACTCCACCCACGCGGAGTCCACGTTGTGTCGCGTGCTGTTCCTTTTAGGAGAGTTATCCAAAAACCTTTAGAGCGAAAGGTTCAATTTTATCTACTGTTCAAGACCTTTATATTGCCCTGTATATATCCGCGTGTTGAGTTGTTGTTGTTGTAATTAAGATTATTAAAGTTAGTGCTAGGAGATACTGTTGTTACAGTTCTTTCAAATTCTCCCAGCCAGTTACAGTTCCCGTCGCCATTAATTTGCCGCCGGGAAGCGTTGTTCTGATCTGCGCAAAGTATCAGACGCGCACCTACGTTCGCTCATAATTGAGTGACGTACGGTCGAAACAGGACCCAAGTGTTGGCCGGGCATTTTAGTAAACAACTAAGGCGCAGACCTCCCCGAGCTCGGCGCGCTCATCTGGTGAGGGACTAGGCAGTAACCCTTAGCCACAAGAGCGGTCCTCGAAATCGTGACACCCAAGGATTTTCAAGGCCTACGCTGTAATGTCTTTCCGCCGATGTCAATATCTGGACTTTGTCAGCGAAGTACTTTGGATCGTGGGAATGTTTGGGCCTGTCCTCCATCTTGGCCATTCGAGGATAGAGGGTGAAACCTCTCTACCCAGTATTTTTAAATAAGAGTTTCTTGGCGCGGACAGGCAGTTGACATTCAGACTTCTAGCAAGCAAGTTCACTCGGAGAACATAATTATTCGCGCTACCGTAGTCCCTATCCCAGTTGTAAATGACTTAAATGTCATGACATAAAAAAGGGACACCATTTTAATAATAAAATAATTATATAAACAGACATCTAATTGTTATAATTCGTAACAATACATATTTAGTAACAGGTACTGAAGTTTCGACATCCACGTGTAATGGACACAAGTTCGAAGCACCAGTTCATTTTCAAGAACAGATTTATTAATACATACAACGTTCTGGGTCTTAGCACATTCTTAACACATTCTAAGAGCCAGTGTAAAGCCGGATTTCCTATTGGCGTCAGACGCATGTGTCAAACGTATGCGTCAGGTGCATTTATACTGAAACAATGGACAATGCTCTTATTTTCCTATGACCGATATTCAAATGTTATGTTCACATCAGTCACACGTGACTGACGATCGCCTGCATCAGAAGCAGTCTCGACGCAAACGGAATGCAAATTCATCAACAAAAATGTCAATTACATTTTCCTCCAAGGAGGATGAAATATTATACGAATATGTTGCATATCACCGTGTTCTTTACGATTCAAGTGGCAAAGATTATAATAATGATATGGAAATGACCTGCGCTCTTCGTCTAGACGCAAACGGCGAACGCATACGTCGTGACGCGTATAGGAAATCGCAACATAAAATGTCTTGTGATTTTAAACACTGGAAAAATAATAGTAAAGGAAGAATAGGGCAATCTTTAGAAAGTAAACATACTACAAACGCGGCACTAATTGGAAGTTATTTTTCAAAAATATTGCAATACTGAAATTTTTTTACGTATAGTTAATTGAACATTTGGATGATATTGTAGCACGATTGCTTTTCACATTCAGTCATCTTTAACACGACTACATGCGTTTGAAGAGCACAACCTTGAAATTCCTCAGAACTAGAATTGTTATTTATGGTTTTGTTGTTCGCTTAATTGAATTAATTTGTGGTGGGATGAAGTGTACCAGGAATACATTTGAATTGTACCAAATTTCACTTTGATATCTCTGATATGTTTGGAACTATAATTTAAGCATTGGTAAGGGCAAAGCCTTACCTTTAACGTACAAGAAAAAATGGCTGCTACTAGCTGCTACCGGGGTAGTTAAAGGGGTGAGAAGCGGTACAAGAAGCAAGTTTTTTTACAAAATTGCCTTTCCCGCCAGTGAAATTCAAAGGAATTGAAGTATTTTTGCATACGAAAGATGAGGAGCTTTTTCCTATGCACAGTGTACAGACTAAAAAAAACAAACAGACGTATTCGTTCATTTCGTTTACATCATGCCAGGACATTTCAAGCGAACAATGCAACAGGAATGTTTTGAACAGGTACGATTCAATATCGATATCCTAACTTATGGCATGGCGCGTATTACAACTGATTTTTACACTGTACTATTAGCCCCATTTCACACATTCATGGCACGGCACCGTTTTCACGGTAAAAAATGCAGAGATCATAAAGAAGTCTTCCGTCAATACGGCGACGGCAAGTTGTGATAGATCTCATATGCACTTCGTTCCTTTTATCGTATAAACGGTGCCGTGCCGTGAATGCGTTAAACGGGGCTTACTCATTTATTTTAATTTTAAATAGGCTTTCACTCACTTCCGACCCACTGATCCTCAGTATGCGGAAAAAGACAAATAAAAAATTGGAACCATTTTTAAGAGATACAGGAAAATGATTTGTTCCGACACAATCCTCTGATGATGAGGGCGAAGAGGAAAATGAAGATGCAGATATTCTAAATGAAGAATGCTGAAAAAATTGGAAAACGTGAGATAAGCACTTCAGTACGGAGCAAGACTGGCTTTCCGCTTTTCTCCCAAATTTATAAGTATCTTCCACCGTTTACTTTTCCCCAATCATTAAAAAATATGTCGTATCATTTTTTCTGTTGTTCATATTTCTAATGTTAGGAAGTTTCTTACAAACAGAGGTGCAACTACTACTAGGGGACTGGAAACCAATAATGAAGGAACAAAACATACAAGTGTATCTATACAGAAAACACTGTACGGGACAAAATTATTTTTTTTTATAGGAAAATGTTCTACTGCCAATGGTTAGGTATACTATAGTATAGAATTTCAATAGTGTTAAAAATTGTACCGCTGGTACATCCAACGCCGCTTCTGTAGAAAACAATGTAAGAGCCAAGTAAGCGATAGGTGTACAGGATTGGCACTTACAGTGCTTGCAAATTTAAATGAATGGCACATTCAGTTTCCTCTACAACTAAGGGATGGCACATTCAGTTTTCTCTACAACTAAGGGATGGCACATTCAGTTTTCTCTTCAACTAAGAGGTGCTACATACAGGGTTTTCTACAAATGCAATTCATTCTTTCATGAATATTAATACAAAAAATAAAAATTTTTGTGATGCATTTGGGTTGTTCTATAGTATAAACGGTGCAATTCTTTCTTTCATGAATTTGGACTATATTAATGCAAAAAATAAATATTTTTTAAAAATAAAAAGGAAGAATTGCATTTGTATACAATGTATACTTAAGCATATTCAGCAATCAAAACAAACCGAGTTTCGTAAATAATTTAAAGTTAGGGAATCTTTTTCTCTCTCTCCTGAAAACTTTAATTTTTGGCACTTTCAGTGTTTTAAGACTCTTCATGTCTTCAAAAATTAGCATCGTAATATTAATGTCGCTCACCAAAGACGATTGTCATCAATTTGGCGGAAGTGAAGAGGAGGTATGCTCCATAAAGCGCTGCAAGATGAAGGTACACAAAGCCAATCACGTTCCTCCAGACGATGCGCATCTCGTATTTCTCTTTAGGCGTTTCAATCACTACATCTTCCTGGTCCGCATCATCTTCGAATAGCACACCCGTCGGTGTATGTGTGACATGTGGCGGCATTCTTGCTTTATTCCTGCAAACAAACGTACACAGGTACACACATTATACTGAACATTTTTTTAAAGTAAATAGCTTGCTCCAGCAAATCCTCAAGTGATTGGGAAAGTAGTGACATGGAGATTGCATTGTGAAACAGGATAAATGTAATATTTGTTCCATGTGACACATATACCTACAATTATCGTTCACACGAATAATGGAATGTCACAACTACGGAATCGCCGACTTCAATCAATTTGTTTTACTAATATTTTCTACGAATCCCACTTTTCTTATTTAAATCCAAGAACCTGCGGTTGTTTTAGAGTTTGTTAGTATCGCATAAACGGGTGTCTGGGTATCACTAGGAGCCATTATAGTGAATTGGATGCCGTGAACGAACCGGTGTTTGGTAACATCAGGAGCCACTAAGAAATGTTGGTTTAGCCTCGTAACATCATAACGTGATTCATCTCGAGCGCTTAATTTGTATCTATGTGGGGTTATCCCACACTGGGAATTCACATATTCATTGGATTCTAATAAAGAATTCTGAGTAAGAAATAACAACGTATGGTCTATAAGTTCGGTCTTTACAATTGATAGTGTATTTGTCGTGGTACCTGAATTCACCCCACGAATTTGACACACTGAGAATTGGGGGGGGGGGGTTAAAGAGGGATATGTTTAAAGTAATACCTAACAGCACTGTTACGTGCTGTACGGTTCTCCTGCGTAATTCCTCGAAAAGGAATGGAACCTGGTCTTGTTACGTTTGTATCTGCTAATCGCACTGAACTAGGAATGAACGACCGAATATGCATTCGTAGTTCTTTTTATACTACAAATTGGACTTAGAAACTTGTGGGAATATGCACGTGTCTCCAATTGTATATCAGTTTTATTGGAAAACCTCGACTGTGTCACACCACCGCAGGAAGCGATGACCCCCGGGTCGCGAGCATTCCAGCCACCCGAATGTATTAAAATGTCAAGGGACAGTATCTAAACGTAGAAAAATAAGCAAAACTACGTTAAGAAAACTAAGAGCCTGAATCATTCTCAAGCCACGCTCGCACGAGGGTTGAAGCTACGGATGTTGAGGCTGCAATCACACGAGCATTGGTTTTGTCATCCGTAACTGGGAATAGTTTCTCACATCAGTCTACGATAGGCACAACATATCCATACGAGCAAGATGGATAATCCAGAGGTTGCAATGGAATGTGTGGATCCGCCTTAAGGTGACAGAAAAATATCGTTCCTATTAATACGCGCAAGCTAATTAAAATAAAGTAAGTATTACATTTAAAATAAATAAACAAATATTAATTTGCATAATACGTAACTTGCATATTAACGTAATGTTAATACGAAATAATAATAATAATACTGATAATCGTAATAATACTGATAATAATAGTAATTCTAATATAATAGTGTAATATTAATTAATACTCTGGCCTCGATGGACTTTCTGAATCATGTGTCTATTGCAGGTAGTCGGAAACAGTATGGCAAATTTTCATAATATGACTCATTCATATTGCTTTCGTGGTATGCTGCAATCTCTGCATTGGAGTGCGGAAATGATGACTACGTGCTGAAAAGTTTAAAGTACAAGTCCATGTATATGTAGGTCGAATGGATGGCTTCTAATATTTTGAATTCATTCCATAGGGTAAATCGGGGAGACGTTGTCGACCTAATATAAAATGACTATTAAAACTAATAAAGAAATTACTTATTTTATCAGAACAAACCTACATGTGCAGAATTTTATGCTGATTCAGAAAAACTGGTCTATATTTACGTTAAGACAATATTTACTGTAAATCGGGTTGAAAACTGAAGTCATGACATCTGACTACCTCTCCCGAGGTGCCGAGAGAAATGATTTTCGTCGTTGACATAGACCACTCACATAATTATTCATGGAAAATTAACAAAGAATAAAGCAAAATTATTTATGACTGAATACAACTAGGGATTCATTGATATTTAATTTCTTTACGCTAAACAAGTAAAGAACACATAAAAGGAAATGTGAAATAGCTACTAGCGATTAGCAAGACAAATGGATACAAACGTGAATAAATAAACTAAATAAAAAATAATAATAATAAAATAAAAAATAAAAAATAAACAAAAATAATAAAAAAATCACAACTCCACCATTTCTCCTTTCTGCAGCGAGAGATAGCGTCTTCTCGTTAGCTTTGAGAGGAAGAGTTAATATGGCCAAATACTTTGGCTGCATTGTCCCTCAATATCTCTACTATCTTATTATCTCAAACATTAAACGAAAATAAACTTAGACGTATATTTTAAATACGATTCTGTACAACCGGTGTTTGACAAAAGAGGTTAAATGTAACCTCAATTTACCTTTTAAAGCCCATAAATCCAGAAAAACACAGAAGGAAGCGAAATGACGCTATTCATTTAACTGTTTGGCTTCTAAAGAAGACATTGGTCTGCACTTTAACGCATTTTTACGTACAGAGTCTGAAATATAGTGACTCGACCAACTCTCTGGTCCGACTGCGTCTCCCGGATTTACCCTAACTTGTATTCTGAACTGCAGTTCTTCTTTGGTAGTGAATTTATTTAATTAGTGGTAGTGTCGTTTTAAAACTTCATATCTTTGTCGTCGTAATTTCTATTTTGTGGTTAAAACCACAAAATTAATTAAAATTCGAGGAAATTGATATGCTTTTCTTCTAATTTATTTTGTGGGGGGGGGGGGGGGGATTTAATGGAAAAGGTTCTTTCATTTTCAGTGATAATTATTTGACTTATTTCTACTGTATTATCTATTGTTTCAGAGTCAGTATTCAATCAGTCGTGAAGTTCCATTTCTATACCACTGGTCAGACATGGGCATTATTTAAATAAAAAATTATTTAAATAACATATCAAATAAAAGAGATCTTATCTTAGATCTTTATTTGAAACGCCACGAATGAAGCAGTATGGAGTAATGTTACTGTTTGTGTAGATCTACATATACCATTTTAGTTTTAAAAAAGAGACGTAAAACGCACAGTTCCAATCCCTGTTAGCACGTCTACAGGTAGGTATAACATGATTATCATATACTGAATTGCCATATACCACATTTTGAAACTATAGAAAATAACATTTATCGACTAAGATATATAAAAATCTAACAGGGCTAGAAACTTTTTTTTATGCCTTCCTTTGTCGATTATAAGCATTTCTCATGCTGGGCTTTACTTAACACCGTGTGTTTCATCTACATTTATTCGTAAATTACTAAACATATCCGCACTCCATTTCACGAAAAATCATTTGAGACTGTAGTGTAGATTGGAGCCAGAATATCTGTATATCGAATAGAGGGGAAGCCCGCGATGGCCGTGTGACATGAATTGAAGAGTGCGGCAGAATTATAAAGCATTGTGACGTAATGAAGAAGTAACGAAGAGACGCAGTAACACTTCACATGTTTAAACTGTCAATAAGTGGTCGAACAAAGTGGAAAGCAGAATATTCAATGTAGTTCCTCTTTATTGTAACAGTAAGATAAACAGAATGAATCCATTATAGCGCGACCTAACTCGGGGTTCTCCCACTCTCATCCACGTTATCAGGAATACTGATAACAAATAAACAAATAAACAAACAAATAAATAAACAAATAAACCATGGCAAAAGGTTCGATTTTTTTGTTACTTCTTTTTCATTTAACATTCTACGCAATTTCCTTCGATGCATGCCGCCTTGCTTGTTCGTAGTCGCAGCGCGGCCCGCCACGCGGCAGCTCCAGCGGAAGGCTCGCGCTCTGATTGGTCGGGGTTTTTTCTAATTATCACGAAAACGAAACCTCGGATCCCAAAACGGTTAAGGACTTTTCGATGTCTTTTTGCAACAGGATATTGCATGTTCCGGGATGTCCCGCAATTCTGGGACACTCTGTACATATATGTACAAGTACATGAAAAATCAAATACATCACAAAAATAGAAGATAATAATAAAATCAGAAAAAAATAGAAGAAAATATCACAAAAAATAGAAGATAATTAAAATCACAAAAAATAGAAGATAATTAAAATCACAAAAAATAGAAGATAATAATGAAATCACAAAAAAGTAGAAGAAAATATACAATCACAAAAAATAGAAGATAATTATAAGTACAAAATATAAAAACGATGTGAATTCAAAATGAGCTGCAAGTACATTAAGGTGCTTTCCAACTGCGCTCAAGATGACACAACTACATACATATACATAGCTAAAATGCTGTGTGCAAACATTTCATTACTCATATCGCGGACATGTTTCAATTAACCCATCACAAAGAATCCCATTTAAAAACATTGTCGTAAATTAATAGCTTTACAAAATTAATGATATACAAAAATTGCGCCAATTATAACAATGACTAATTATACAAAGACAAAAAAATAAAATAATATTAAGCATATCAATTTTTATACAAATAAATATTTTAATACGAATAAAAATTTTATTCAAAATACTTGGCGCTGCGCCCCGAATTGGTGTTGCTAAGCTGAATAAATGTGCATAAATTGCATTAATCTTTTCCTTTCTTTCTTGTGCGTGCGTTCGTAAATGTGTGCGTGTGCATATGCCACGTATGATATTAGAGTTAAATATACGTAGAATAAATCTGACAGTGTTTCTAATATGTTTTATGTATTTTAGATTGTAAGGGAGTTTTTGTAAATTATTAATAGTAAGACAATTAACATTTTTTCGGTTTCGCAGCACCAAGTATTTTGAATAAAATATTTATTCGTATTAAACTATTTATTTATATAAAAATTTATCTGCCTAATATTATTTAATATATTTTTATCTTTGTATAAATAGCCATTGTTGCAGCTCATGTTGATTTCACACCTTTTTTTTATATTGTACTTATAATTATCTTCTATTTTTTGTGATTCTATATTTTCTTTTAGGTTTTTGTGATTCTATATTTTCTTTTAGTTTTTTGTGATTTTATTATTATCTTCCACTTTTGTGATTTTAATTATCTTCTATTTTTTGTGATTGTATATTTTCTTCTACTTTTTTGTGATTTTATTATCTTCTATTTTTGTGATTTATTTGATTTTTCATGTACTTGGCGTAATTTTTTTACGTTTTTGAAGTTATTTATGGGGATCTCACTTCTTTTTACGAAGATAATTGGCATAATAGGGAGTGACTTAAGATAATTTTTAATATTATATAAATTATTAAAAGGTTCATTATTGACAGCCATGAACAGTCTTATGACGGGACAGAATTAAGGATAAATTCTACGTAATGACTAAGTTTAACAACTACGAAAAGAAAGCATGTGCACCTCATTGCCGATCTATATATGTATTATTACACGTACAGCGTCTCTTACAACCCGCACTTTCGCGAACAGGTAAAAAAATGGCAACAGCGCCTTACGGACGCGTTCCACTACAACAGGCCTGCCCCAAAGGGTGCAAATACGTCCTGAATTTTTGGGATCCAGGCAACAGCCAAGCGCGGGACTGTTCCATTGCTACACGTTGCGAGATTTGTGAGAGAACTGCATGAGTGTGCGAGCTGTTAGGACGGCTGCAATCTCATGCAGTGATGCCAGATTCGAGACGGGAGCGCTCGAGGATTTTCCCCACCTCGCATGCAGCCTACGCCGGAGCTGCGTGTCCGTGAGCTCGGCGCTTCGGACAACGTCGGGAAGACGAGAGAGAAAACGGATGTATGTCTTTCTCTCTCGCTCTTGAAACGCTGTGATCCAAGGTGGGGTGGAAGCGACACGCGGCCGTGCGCAATCTTCCTGAGTGCATCGAGATACACTTTTCACTTTCTGACACATGTATCATACTCTTGTAATGAAAAAATTTGGAAAAAGTTTTGTTACGGAAATCACGTTTTAGGACCTCCTGATCACGTTTTGATTATTTAGAAAAGAGCTTTTTTTAAATATCTCATATATTTGTTAACACGATTACGTTTAAACGGCAGAATGGATTTCAATAAAACTTTACATTTAAATTTTATATTCTTGCCTTAAGATCCGATTAGATCACACAAAACAATAATTACCCGTTATGGTTCTTCGATTTTTCAGATATACGAACTAAATTCTACATAAAAAAAAGGTTAAATAAAGTTCTTCTGTAACTCCTTTAACAAAGAAAAATGTACATTCACAATTTATTGGTTTCATTTTAAATTTCCGTACGTTTTATTCGAGCTATTTCTATATTTCAAACCTTAAAATTAATTTTTTTATTAAAAGATGAATATTTTGATACTGTAAATTGGTGAACTTTGTTAAAATTAGAATCCACTCTTGGCCAGTAGCATGGGCGCTATAGCTCCTTCGATAAAAAATATTTTTTCAGAGTATGATCTAAAATCTAAAATCTAAACGTAATCACATTTCTCGCTAGATTTTTCGATAATTATATCAAGTTGCGACAAAGAATCACGCACTATTTATAAATTAATTACGCGCAGCGTGCACGCTATCGCTCGATGGAAACTATGGGAAAGTGGTGGTCTCTTCCATCGGGAGGGAAATGTAAACGACTCGTTATGCAAAGCTAACATCGCGATATACGGTACATTAAAATTTGTAAATCGGTATAAAGGAATTGTACAAGAATAGGAGAGAAAGGTAACTGGTAAATGAATCTGAGGCAGTTCGGTACTGTCACCATTACCTTGCTGTTATTTCTTTTAGCCTTTACTTCGATTTTTCTCCTTCCTGAATTTTTCTTACTATTTTACGATTTCCTATGCATTCTTTTCGTTTCTCGTTGCGAGGGTTCGCACGGGCCTAGTTTTCGTCAAGTACATTTGACGGTCAGATCTGCGCGAACCCAAGTGAATAGATAATGATTATGTTAGAAATGTTTATCCATCTTCTGTTTATTGCTGCTCTTGTTAATAGATTAATAAATTGAGAAACAATTTGCAATCGATTTGATTGTTCACAAAATACACCACACCCTGCCCCTTCCCAAAGAAATGTAACTCCTGAATACTTCAGATGTATGTAGTAATCCGCAGCGTTTCAAGACCATTATACTCATTCATCTTTTTCTTTCAGTGTCGAAACTGTATTTGTACTCAGAAAGTTAAAATTCTATGGCCACGACATTCTGGCCTTTTCGCTGCACGCTCTCTTGAAATCGGTTGAACGGTAACGCGTACCTTTTTTTACGACCCTGATGGGTTCTTAGGTAAAAGCTTCCGAACGACGCGGCTCGGGGGTCATGAACGCTAGAGTAGTGGCATAAGGACAAAGTCAGCAATAGGCCATTCAGTAATGAGTATGAAAATGACACCAAACTTGATATAATTCTGATTATTTTTATTGACTGTAATGGAAAGTACTTGGAGTAAAATAATTGAGGAAAGTAATGAAGAGTACGTGAATTCTACGTGAACTGACACGGAACTGATATGTGTGCCCAGATCTTAACGTAAGCGAAACCTACCCTCGTGTACTTACATCGTAGATGTTTTTTATACTTTTTAAATCCATTCAATAGTTATAAAGCGTCAATTTTTAATATTTTTCGGCGTACGACACGTGAAAATATTAGTTAAATGTTGCATTACACGTAAAATACTGACAATCAATTTCATCTTGCAATTTATAGCTTGTATAAGTTCTCAAGAACTGACATATTTCAACGCCATATAGGCTCCTGATCCCCGAAATAGATTTTCAGAGAGAAATCCGGCGTGAGTCGACAAACCGAGCCAAAGCGTACCTTAGCGAAAACCCGCCCTCTATGTTAAACTCTCGCTCTAAACAAGTTACACGTATACAAGCACGCACACATCTTTCAGTATTTCAACCCATTTCAGAGTAGTTCTTGAGTTGGGCGCTGTTCATGAACAGAGGTCGCTAAATTCAGTCCTGAAATTATGGGTCGGTAAAACAGTTTGGGTGGTGACACGAAGTCCCATAAGGTATATAGGTCTATTCTATACCTCGTCTGTGGTGTCACCGTTCTGAAGTACCGATATTCTGATGGCGTTTTCGGACGGTCGCACTGGGGTCGCTCTTGCTCGGTGCTGGTGCTGGTCGTGACACTGGGCTGGTTGCAGCATTGCACTGATTGCGTGCGTACGACTTCCGCCTGGCGGCATGTTGCGAAAACTCTAGAAGCGCGAAGTTTGATCTGACCACACGAACGTAATAGGAAAGAGAAACTTCAGGATTATAAATTAAGCAATACGTAAAATATGTAAAGTCAGCGCAAAGTTGTTTAACGCTTGCTATTTCAAAAATCGATAACTGAAAGGAAATGAGTCTACGAATAGGAATTTAGCTAATAACTAATAAATTTGCGATTGGCTTTTAGAATCTAAGACATTTTGTAATTAACAAAAGAGGTAAAACCGATGAAACTTGTAAAGCGTTCACTATTGACCCGAGAACGGAGGTGGAAAAACGTGTCATTAAAATCCTGTGAATTTCGAAATTGTATTTTGTTTATTATTATTAAAGTGTATTTCATCGTGTTTGAGTTTAAATCGTTTCTTAAGTGTATTTTGATTATTATTATTAAAGTTTATTTCCCCGTGTTTGAGTTTAAATCGTTTCTTAATTGTATGTTTATTGTTCGCAACAATAAATATGTCTGGAAGTCTAATGTTTAAAAGATTTAATTCCATCAGGAATAATTGTTTGTCCATTTTACAAAAGTTACATGCAAATAAAAATGAGACGGCACCCGTAACTAATTTCAAACATTTAAAACTCCCGGCTATATTCAATTCAAACTTCGCGCCCTCATAGTTCATGGTGGACTGACGGTAACACAACATGCTAATAGTGCAACATCTCCGAATACGATGATTGCACTGCACCAGGGCAGTGAACATCCTCCGAACACGCGGCACCGAAAAAGTTCGCACTCAGTGCGCCCCGTTTTCGACCGTCCGAAAACGCCATGAAACAACCACTGGTTTTTGAGCACCCTCTCCGATTTTCGAGCGGTGGGTGCGGAAAACATAATGTGTTTCTAGCATTGACACAGGTAAAGCTCTCGGTATCATCGAGAAAAATATAGAAGCTGTATTATACAGGGTGTACCACTAACTCGGTTCACCTCAAATATCTATATTTCAAGTAATAAGCAAAAGTATTATTTATAAAAGTTGTCTGTTTGTAAGAAACACAAAACATGGTGAAACTAGTTTCTTTACTAAAAATTAGATCAATTTTTTTTCAAATGGACTGTCAAATTCAATAGAATAGCGAATTCTGAGTATGAAAGTACTAAAGTACATTAATCCTAAAACTTACTGTTTCTGAGATATTCAATACTGTACATCCTATTACTTTGATTATGAAACATATTCGAAGCAATGTTCAGTTCATTTCGAATAGTCAACCATTGAATCCACAAATAATAAAATAAAACAATAAATACGAACGTGAAAGGACGCTTTTTTACTCTTGAAAGTATAAAAATGCCATGTGAAGCGTGTGTAATAAACCAAATAAACAACACTTAATATAAATTCAAACATATTGAAATATTTATTAAAACATGATACAGAAATTAAACAAATAGTTCGAACAATTTTTTGGAAGTATTTGAAGCATTTATAGAGTGCATATTATATCGAACTCCATGCGACTTTGTTTTTCAGCTACCTGTCTTGCCTCTTTAAACTATTTCACACCTTCAAGGGGAAGGGCGACAGCAAGTCATAGTAGTGTAAATGATAGGGATGCACCACTACAGTGGTTCGCGCTACGTCGGTGTGACTTTCAATGGGACGGACTCAACCAGCGCGAGTGCAGCGAGCCTAAATTTTCTTATGTCGGGGGTCCCGTCCCGAGTCCTGCGGTCTCTTCTTCGAGAAATGATTCGATTTTCCTATTGACACGTGCAGATCGTCCCTCATAAAACTTTCATATTTTTCGGGTGCCTATACTTTCTCTCGCGTGATCGGCACTTGCACTATTTGAAGAGCAAGCGAAAGGGGTACTTTTCATGTGTCATTTATTCATACTATAAAAAAACAATTGGAATAAAATACCGGCAGCAAATAAGATTCATTACACATATAAGAACGAAATATTTGGCCAAAACAACAAGAAGAGGTTTTGTTTATCACACATATACACTCTCACGCTCTCTCTCTCTCTCTTTCTTTCTTTCACCTTAGCTGCGCAGTTATTTCAAAGTGAATCTGCCAATGTTAAAACATCAAAACATTGAAGTAATAGAGTTAACGGGATGGGCCACGTAAATGCACGCTCGTAATTTGCACTTGGGACCCTCTAAAAAGGTCGTTTTTAACGACGAGATGCGCACCCCAGCTACGCAAATGTTTGTCAAAAGCAAAAAGCAGGCCATCACGAGCAAGCGAATACTCAATAAACCGGAATAGGATAGCAAAGTTAAGAAGGCGAATGTGATATCGTTTTATTTTCATCCTTCTTTCTCTTCCGTTGAACGGAATATGTTCATAAGACGATTTTTAAATTGTTACTGTAACAGAAACATTTGTAAATCGCGGGCTTCGACTCTCAAAACATAACCTAGTTTTAGCCGTCCTGAATTCTAATTCCTACCACGCGTAGCGTTACAATCTGTTTCGAGGCTTCACCGGTAACGTTGCATGCGACACTAAAATGGTAAGGGGGTCCTAGGACCCCCCAAACCGGTGACAGAAAAATACATTGGTTGATAGGTCTATTCTATACCTCGTCTGTGGCTACACTCTTATTTCATGCTTAGCCGTTAACGTTGGATGCGACACGGAAATGGTAATGGGTCTCTAGAGCCCCAAAATCGAGTGCCACAGAAGACAATAGAGGGAAAGGTCTATTCTATACCTGGTCTGTGGTTACACACTGAACACTACGTGGTTGGTTAATTCTGCAGCCCATCATATAAAATTTATATCATTCAGCTTGCATGAAGTATGGTTAATAAGCCTAACCCACGCATTAACAATTTTGAAGTTATTATTTTTTTTAATATGCGTCTGCTACTGAAATTAAGTAAAAGACCAATATAATTATTTTTTTACCATGCAAAAATCAAAATTTCAATTTATCCGTATTTTGTATTTAGGGTTACAAGTTTCACACACAGGCAAGTGGATTAGCACTGACCAGAAAAGTAAACAAAAAAAAATATCATTTTTCCATGTATTATTTGAACAAATCGATTTTTCTGAAATCTGAGTCGGTACCTACATTCCTTATAACGAAATACGTAACTGTGTCATTCAAACCGTTTTTCTACGTCTACTAACAGTTTCCGAGATAATCGACCATATAAGTTTCTTGCCCCAACTTTGAGGGTTGTTTTCGCCCCTTTCACATGGATGATGGAAGCTAAATACGTATACAATATTTTCGTATGTTTGTTGTATAAATGGTTCTTTTTGTTTTAGTCTTACTTCTAGATTAGTTAACTTTAAGTAGTTATAGTTTTAAAATAAGTAGGTTTATTTCATTGTGATTAGGCTTAGTTAATTGTAAGTAGAATTCTAGTTTTCACCAGTACTAATGGCCTGTTTACCCCTGACGAGAGACTCGTCCGAGTGAGCCTACTGGGCCGAGCACTCGCACAGTCTGAACACATATTCTCTATAGTACTGGGCCGAGCACTCGCCCAGTCTGAACACATATTCTAGTACTCGGCCGAGTAATCCGACAGGTAAATCAGCCAAGATTTTCACTCGGCCGAATAGCCGAGCGTGTGACTCAGCCGAGTCGCTCATCAAGTGTAAACCCAGCTTTATTTATTCGTAGCGTATATATATATATATAATAGTTGTGTGGATAGGGATAGGGAATTTTGTCACTCAAATTAATTGGGGATCACATTGAGTCCTTTGAAGGTAAGGTAATTACGTTTTGTTATTTTGTTTATATGCTCTACATTTTTTTATGGACATGTTTGTACATAATGACTTCCTGTTGGATAAATTGATACATTTTCTCTGGGGCATGCTGATACTCATGGAGAGTGTATCAATTTTTCCCAACTACTTTTAATTGGATTTTTCCTTTTATTTCTAGGAAAATGTTACGAAATTATGTCAGAAAAACGAATCGCGGAAAAATACCACAAAATATTTTTCAAAAAGCGTGTAGAAAAGGAGTCAATGTCGTTATGTCAATGCGCGAGAATATACAGAATAGATCAAATAGCTTTATTAAGATACATTAATAAAAAGAAGCAAGCACCTCATGTTAAAGTGGGATTTTCCAGACATACACCCTTTACTCATTAAACGGATATTTTACAGATGTATCAACATGGCCCAGAGCAGTATGAACTTGCCCCGCAGTGGGGTAAGTTGATACATTTTATCTTCGTCCAAATAACATTTTCTCCTTCATTTTGTAGGTACTTTGTCAACATTTCATTTACAATATATTAAAGACGAAGGACCAAAGTATATTTTAGCATATTTGTTATTAAGTAATTAATTCAAACAAAAATTAAAAAAATTGAAAACTGAGAAACGTACCAACTTACCCCGGTCTCCCCTACTACTTAGTACTCAATTCTTTTTGGCGACAAATTTACAACTATGTACAGGAATGGCGACACGCTCTGTGGTTACATATCACTCTATAAGACTTAATAGTAACAGTTGGTAAACCCTGTATTAGAAAGATTATCGAGCAAACGAATTCCAACGTGAATCTTCGATTAATCGATTATTTTTCTCTCTTCAAATAATTATATGTATACAACTCCTGATTACTTTATAGAACTCATCTCTGATTTCAGGTTCATCGATCCCTGTGAGAATTTGGGTGTAGCCGTCTTGACAGTCGGGCAAGGCTGGCACAACGTCCACCGCGTGTTCCCGTGGGACTACAAAACGTCCAAGTTGGGCGACTCCAGATTCAACGAAACGACAGAGTTCATTGACTTTCTCGCAAAGATCAGCTGAGTGTATGATCTGAAAATGGTACCTAAAGACATAGTGCGGAAAAGAGTGGAAAGAACCGGTAACGGTAGCTATGAACTGTGGGGCTGGTATGATGCAGATCAGACGCAAGAAGACAGATATTTTTTTATTGTTAAGTTTTGCTTACGTATGCTTAATTATTAGGCCCTAATACATAATGGCATACGGAATGACTGTATATACAGCCTTGTAGTTCTGTTTCTTTTACTGCTATTCTACTGCAGTGCCGCCTGACGGCCAAATGCTATAAAGTATGTTTAAGAACCAGCCGTTAAACGATACCTATCTAATTCAAAGAACCGCATGAAGATCGGTTCAGTAGTTTTGGAGAAAAATGTTAACAGACAGCACACACACACATACACACACACATACAATTTAAAAATCTTCTACTGCAGCGCTTCCTACCAGCCAAATGCCATACAATATGTCTAAGAACTAGCTGGCAAACGCTACCTAACTAATGCAAAAAACCGCATGAAGATCGGTCCAGTAGTTTTGGAGAAAAATGGTGACAGATACCACCATGGCACGCACAAACATAAAACCTCTTACCCTAAACGCATATAGGGGAGACCGGGGTAAAGTGAACCTCGGGGTAAAATAAGCTTTCTTAATTTATTCTTTAACCATAGAATATATTTACAAATTTTCGTGACGTAATAAATGTATGTAATACCACAATGATAATTATGCACATTCAGATATCGAAAAATGGAAATTCATTTATAAAATTAAAAATTAAGTTTTAGAGACTTCTATTCAAATTGAATTTTAATATACTTTAAGTTTATTTTAAGTATTGCTCTTCGTCATTTATCAATATTAATGTTCAAATTATATTATAAATCTATTTCCGCACATTTTTATTGAAAGGGAAAAGTTTTATTCGACTTCAAACTTTTTTCGTCTCACTTTGCCCCGGTCTCTTCTACTTTCTCCGTTCCGTCGCGGGTAATAAACAAATATTCGTATAATTTGGTAGAATTCTATTGTTGCAGGCGTTTATACTATCAAAGTGGAACGAGACTTTCTTGCAAATAATTGCTGAATGGATGCGATAATTTAATTGTTTCGTTATTCATACTTCCTGCTTCAATAGTAAAGGTCATTTTTCAAACTAGTTCCTTCTTTTGCAATTTAAGTGATTATTCTGAGCTATTAAGTAGTATCCGAATTAACATAAACAGGTAGTCACCTATGCGCGTGTTAGTGTTATATAAACGAACGTGTGAAGAAGTGCAGCTTTGTAAAGCTTGTGAAACAGGACCTGAACTCTACGCAGTTGAAATCGTCCGTCGTTGAATCCGCATCGACGCACCGCTATTTCGCCGTCCGTTCAAAACAGGTGATATAATAACATTTCATTTTTATCATTGCTATAAGCTAGTGCTATATAATTACGATTGGCAAAAGGTTTCTAATAATTATAAAAATTGAAATTACATAAATGGACTTAGAACTTTCTCAAAAAACTGCCTACTATTAGGTATACTTATTACATATCCAACATGTTAATTTCGATAGTATATGTAGTTTTAATAATTTCTGACCAAACCATTGAAAGGAATTCACAAAAGAAAATATCCCCCAAAACAATGGACTTCTATATAACTTTTATACTTCTTGCACACATAATACATATGTATGTCTTTTTGCATTGCCTCTCGTTCTTTTAGTATTTCTGATGCTGGGTATACCGACACATAGTGGTACATAATGACATTTTTTATTCGAATCACACTAAAGGTTGTAATTTTTCAATAAACTTGACGATTTTTTTTTAATTCTTCGCAATTAAATTCTCTATCAATCTGTCCGGCTGAAATTTTAAACTTCGTTGCTGATTTTTTTATATTTAGCGAAATATACATCACTTTTAGGAGATCAGTATCTTTGGGCTTTATGGGCCGCTTCCGAATTTAAACTGAGATTTTCGAAATTGAAAATGACGAATCTAAATATGTTGAAGCGAAATTTCAGAAAACGGGCTTATTCGGAAGAAACTTAGTACGTAGGGGAAAGTGGGGTGGGTAAAACGGAACATCAATATTTCTTTTAGATAAGAGTTGCGAATGAGTTGGTATCGCGTGACATGAGACCAAAGGGTCCTCAAAGCATTTTATGACACACCGTAGACCCGTGCATACGTTATTTTTCAGTTAAAAGAGTTGGAAAAATTTCCGGTATCAACGTTTCAATATTGTGTTGTACTTTCGACCACTTTTCGGCACTTGAATTTCGAAAAATATTAACGGCGAGTACATCGTTAGATTCTGACGTATTAAAAAGTTCTTTACCTCACGCTGAAGTGTAAATATTAAATGTTTACTAAATGACTGCATGTGGGGCAAAACGGAACACTTTTCGTGGGGTAAAACGGAATGCCTATTTAATCCAATTCCACCAATCCAATTGTCTTGAAACTTCGCAGGGGTGCGTAGTTATTATGGCAATACAAAATTATGAAAGAAAAAAACGGGAGGGGTGAAAAAATTACCTAGTCATCAATAAATATAACCCATAACCACAAATCCAAACGACTTGAAATCAACCTATAACCACAAATCAATTAAATTCAATTGATATGCAATCGCATATAACCACAAATCAACAAACACTAAAAAGTATAATAAAAAAATATGAAAATTTTTTTAAGTTGAACAATTTTATTTAAAATGCACTAAAAACTGAAAAATTCTCCATGCACGTGTTGATATTCATTATTCATGTAAAAATCCATATGTATTCGGTTATATTCAGTAATGTTTATGTTATCTAGTAAATAATTTTTCCTATGTATATTGTTGCGACTCCCGTCTAGCGGCGTGTAGTATAAACTTCAGAAGCGCGAAGTTTGAATCGGATCGCACGACTGTAATAGGAAGGGGAGACAAAGTGAAGTTCGCACAAGTCCGAGGTGTTTGAAAATAGTTAGACATTCTTTTAATGAGGGGACTTCAAGATTATAAACTAATCGATACCCTCTTGGAAACGGATGTTTGAAATAAATGAACTTCTCGTTTCTCCCTCCTCCTAGGTGTGCAATTCCAGCGCAATGTTGTTAAACGCTTGATTTTGTAAAAATTGATAACCGAAAGGAATCGGATCAACGAATAGGAATTTAGCTAGCTAATTAGTAAATTTGCGATTGGCTCTTGGTAACTAAGCCATTTTTGTAATTAACAAGAGGTAAAGCGAAGGACCTTCTGGAAGCGTCACTCGAGCCTTGAAAGCAGTAACGAGCAGTCGCATTATTAAAAGTTCTTCAAAAACGATATTGTGTTCAAAACAGTTTATTTCCTTCATTAAATTTATAAGTTTATTGTGTTTCAATCGTTTTATTCAGTTCTTGTTATTAGTTTCATTATACTTAGCTCTCAAATAATCCGCGTCTGAGGAGCAGAGTGCCTTAGCACTCCACGGGCATCGTTCCCCGCCGAATTCCCTACGAAGGATCGAGAGGAACCAGCCGGCCACGCAACAATATAATATATATTTTTGTTATATTTTATATGTAGTAATTATACCTAAAACATATATTTATAGTTTTTAACATAAATGAATACATTTTAAATCATAAAAATAAAGATGTTGTACGTTTACATGGTGTTCAAGTGGGTGTTCCGTTTTACCCCACCACTTGAGTGAGGCGAATATTTCAATGCTTCCGGTAAATTTAATTTTCCGTCGATCCCAAAGATTTTTCTTAACAATGACTTTGATTTTCTTATAGTCTAAGGCACTCTAAGGTCTACTGAAGAATCCCGTTGAAGTTCCGTGTCTTTTTCTCTTTCCGATTTTTAAAAATTTTAATTTGTACCACAAATCTAATACTGTAGATCAAATTGTAAAATTTAAAATGGCGGATCGATTTCACATTTTTACAAATTTTTAGGCGTTTCATAAATGTGTACGTGATTTTGCATATTTAAGCATATTTGTTTGTGTTCATACGCATTCTTATAGTTGACTTTTCTGATTCAATATTGATGAGCAAGAAGACTACAGAGAAAAATAGAAAAAAAAGAAAAAAATGGAAAAAAAGAAAAAAAGAAAAATGGAAAGCAGGAGGCGCAGGTGAGAGAGAGGGGAATGAAGGCAGCGGGGGCAATGCGGGAGATATGGGGCATGGGGAAAAGGTTCTTCGGGGGTAACTGGAGGAGGAGGGTTTGGCTGTACGACACCTTGGTGTGGACGGTGGCTGGGTACGGGGTGGAGATTTGGGGGTGGAAGGAGAGGGAGAGAGTGGAAAGAGAGTGGAAAGGTTACATGAACGTTTCTTGAGGTGGGTGATGGGGTTAGACGCTTGTACGCCGGGTTACATGGTTAGGGAGGAATTAAAGAGGGAGATGATGAGGCTAAGAGCGGGTAGGAGGGCATGGAGTTACGAGGAAAGGGTGAGGAGTGGGAAATGTGGGGTGTGGGCTGGGAGATGCCTGAAAGAAATAGAGGACAGGGCTTGCAGGGGAGCTGGGAACTCAGAGTGGGAGAGAGAAAGGAAGGGGTTCTTGGAGAGGAAAGGCGTGAAGGCGAAGGAGGTGGGTAGGTCAGAAGAGCTGTGGGAAAGAATGGAAAGAGAAGAGAGAAGGATGCAGGCTAGGGAAAGATGGGAGAGTATAGCGCTATCTGGTTACAACAGATGGTATAGGGCAATAAGGGTGGAGGGGGTATTCAAATACCTGGGTGGAGGGGGTAACCAAATACCTGGATACAGGGTGGAAGGAGGAGAGATGGAGGAGGGTGGCCAGATTCAGGCTGGGTAATGAAATGAGAGGCAGGAGATACTGGCTAAAGAAGGAAGATAATATGTGCAGGGCGTGAGGAGGGGAGGTGGAGGAATGGGAGCATGCCTTGACGCGGTGTGAGGGGGAGGAGGATGAGGGGGAGGGGATGGTGGACAAAGTGGGGAGGGTCCTTGATGAAAGCGGGATGGGACAGGTTTGGATGAAGAGAAGGATAGAAAGAACAAATAAGGGAGGGGGGAATGAGGGTTAGTTGGGTGAGTGAGGAGAACGGCGGAAGCGGAGGTCCTGAGGGATGAGTGGGAGAGAGCGGAGGGATGCGTGTGGAAGCACGGTGTGCGATAAGAGAGGAGAGGCACGGGTCTGCGGCGGCGGCGAGCGAGAGCAAGGCATATCGGCGGGTAGGACAAAGAGGGCAAGATGAGAGTGACGGAGGGGAGGCGAAAAGAGGAGAGTTGTAAGGCAGAGCGGGGTCTGCCGTTGTACCCCGACAGGGAAACATTAAACTTATTATGTTATGTTATTGATGAGCAAGATTTTCAGTGTTTGATATCTTTAGAAGACCTGATTTACTTAACGTTTTATCGTAGTTGCCTTTAGAAATCCGATTTTATTATGTGCAATCTTGTTTGAGAAGCAAGATTTGTACTTCTGAATGCAAATCTTTGATTTTATATTCGTGTACTTGTCTAAAAATATGAAACATTAAAAATCTTGCTTATCAATATTGAATCAGAAACGTCAATTATATTCGACATATTGGATTCGCCATCTTCAATTTCAAAAATCTGAGTTTAAATTCGGAAGCGGCCCAAAAAAGCCCAAAGATACTGATCTCCTAAAAATGCTGTATATTTCGCTAAATATAAAAAAATCAGCAACGAAGTTTAAAATTGCGGCCAGACAGATCGATAAAACAAATCGCCAAGTTTACTGAAAAAATACGACCTGTAGGGTGATTTGAACAAAAAATTTCATTATGTACTACTGTTGGCTGTGGGACGGTCTGAAGACAGCCTGTTCGCGTGATACTTAGTTGAAAAGAAATTAAAAAGAAAAGTTGTTTCTCCACAGACGAGAATAATTGGGAAGATGTTTCTAGATGATTCTAGATGATTCTCAACTCAAGGTTGATCCTTTACCCTCTTTACAGGCATACAGGCTGAGTGTTCTCGCCGAATACTTGATAAATCCCACAGCTCTTTTCAAAACTGCAAGAATGTAGCGTGTACAGATGTGTAGGAATATTCAATTGATCACAAATCCATCGAATTCATTATTAAGCGATTATTACACTAAAGTGCGTATATTTATTGAAACTAACAGGTACACGATCAAGATGAATTCAGATGGAGGTAATGCATATATAGATGATATATCGTATCAATGCGATGATTCTCCGGTTTTAAACCCCGAAAAAAGCAAAATCGCCGAATGCTTTGCTCATACTAATGTTTTAGTAACAGGAGGGACAGGTTTTCTGGGCAAGCTGATCATCGAAAAATTACTAAGGTACGTTTTCTTCAAGGATATATTCAAGATTCCACTAATCCTTCGCGACTGAGCGTTTTATATTACTGTGCTATGTCGCGTAAACCAAAAGGGGCCGGTATTTTACAGTGTTAAGGGGGTAGACTACTTTGACGGCCCCAAAAAATAGGTAATCTTCTGATGCAAACTGTAGAGAAACTGATTAGCTGATTAAATTGCGATTTAGCACTTGATTTTTGGCATATTGTAAAGCATTAAAACCCATTATAAAACTTAAGAAAATATATATACTTAGTTGGCGCGAGACACTACCGTGTCTCTTGATAGGGCTGAGTATATTGAATGCGGAATGTAATAATGGAAACAATGATGACCTATATTTAACAACAAATAATAACAACAAGAAAACGGAGTAGACAAGTGAATTGTGAATAGACTGTGTATGTAACTGTTTTGCGCTAACCGTTCTGCGCTGATGAATTGACGCTCTGTACCGTCTTTAGACATGGGAATTTTGAGTCCTATTCCCGTGGGTAAGCAGGGGCCCCATTGCATTGCTTTGCCCAGGGCATACAATACAGGGTAAGCATTTTATCTTGCAACCCGCGCTCACGCGATCATGTAAAATGGCAACAGCGCCTCACGGACGTATTTCACTACAACCAAAGAGGATAGATAGAGTAGAAGCATCCCATAAGAGCCCGTGTTAAAAAGTAATATACGAGATTCAGCGCCCTCTGGTGCTTCAGGTCCTCGTAATTTCGATAAAAGCGGCAATATTTAAAAATTTTATAGTTAGAAATGAATGAATTAAAATATTAATTAAAGGAGAAATAATGGGAAGAGCAGTAAATTAGATATTATTTAAAATTTTATTAATGGTGAATTACATTATGAATATTGCATACATATTCCATACATACATTACATTGCATATACGTATATAAATAAAACATAATAAAGTTAAATTAATTTTTAAAATCGAAGATGAAAACATAAGTTAACAAAGTTAACAGCAAATTTTTTCATCTTATTCTGTTTAACTTTTTGATTCTGAACTTTTTGAATGGCTCGTAGCCTGAATCTTGCTTCCCAAAAACATATAATTCTGCCATTTTAAAACAGATTCGAATAACATTTGTAATGAGTACTTAAGTTTATGAATATCAGCGCACTCTTTCATAAGCGTAAACAATTCGTAGTCATTAACTTCATTATTTAATAACATTGAAAGTTAGATTATGGTTTGAAATCATTGTACGTACATCATTGAATTTGTAGGTTCTGAGAAAAAGTGATGATTTTTATCCTTGGCTTGCGATCTATGGCATCCGTTAACGTGACAACGAACCATTTTTTACACTTTCTTCACCTTTAAATCAACGAATATCTCAAGCCCACTACAAACAGGTGTCTGGTTTGACTTCTTTACCTTCCACTTTGCTACCCGCAAACAGAATAATATTGAGCCTGAACAGACAGGTGTCGTTTCCATCGCATATTTTTACTTCTAGTCTATCTTATCCTCTTTGACTACAACCATTCACCACCCCGGCGTCCGGAGTGCTGCCAGCGATCACTGGACAGCAGTGATGCCCGAGCTTCGAAAATTTTGGGATGGTTTCTTTCAAATTAACGTCGCAAAGAGCTATTCGGAATTTCCCGGTCCTGGTAAGCGAGTCGCGTGCTCCATTTTTATGATCGATTTACCACTCGCACCCCAGATTACTGTAATCAGGTTTGAAAACAATGTCGACTAGTCTCGCACGCGTCTCAATTTCAAAATTTTTAGCTGCGATAGGGTTGACTACGGCGCTATACTCCTGTACGTAGAGATTTTTCGCCACCTGTGTGTAAAAGCCACAATAATGGCACATCGATCCAAAAAATGACATTAATGGAAGCCGGTGTAAGCGTGGCGTTGAATACCTAAAAGGTTAAACCATTCACGCACAAAAATTCTAGAAAAAAAATCTCGTCCCATTAAGGCTCGTATAAACCGGGCGATCATCGCCGGCAACTTTGTCGCCGGAGTCGCTGGCGAGTCGGTGGGATAACCGACTTGTCTCCAGCGACTTGTATCTGGCGACTTTTATCCTGCGACTTGTGTCCGGCAACTTGTGTCTAGCGACTCGTCCTTTAAAGGTTAAAGAGATACGGATATACCTGGGAAAGTCACCGGATACAGGTATCCGGCGACTTGCAATAATCGCTGTGGGATAGAGCAACTCAACGCTTGCCTCGAACGGCCTTCTAGAAATGACTGTTGGCCACATGTTCCCGAAAAACTGTATTCAAGTGGACGGTGAGCAACATCGCCCGAGTGTCTAGTGCCTATATTCCTGTTTCCCGTTCCGAATGGGAAACATCACCGACTCTGTGGCAACACACCACACATTATATATATTGAAATACATCCTATAGTAAAGGTATACGTTAAACATTTAATATATATATATATATATATATATATATATATATATATATATATATTAAATGTTTAACGTATACCTTTACTATATATATAAGCGTTCGAAGTCACCGTGTATACCACCCATTATCAACATCTGGGAGGCAAATGTTTCCCAACGAATGCTTCGAGAACAAGTAATTGCCTAGTCGTAAAGAAATGAAGAAATTCCGCTTCAAAAATACTAAATGGCCAGCTGTAAAAGATAACTGAATTCGGACACACAGGTACCGTTGTCAACCGCTGACTCACGGGAAAATCCTATATAATATCTTATATAACAAGACGCTTAAGGTGGATGTTCGTTTGTTAGCAAAATCTGTCCACAGGCATTTTTTCGTACTTCCCGATGACCTACAAGGTTTAGATTCAGCATGAAGCTTCCTCGGCACCCAAAGATGCCGTAAAAAATCGAAAACCTGGAAAATTCGGTAATGGGTAGTACCTGTGGCCTAAAATAGGTATTATGTATAATGCAGAAGCCTTTACCGAATTGGACATGTAGGTAATTGTGGTCACCTTAGGCGTCCTATTATACATATAGAGTAGTAATGCCTGACGAAGACAGGCTAAAACACTAGTACGGTCATAAACCGCAACCCTGTCGAAACACTCTGACGGATCAGCTTGATTAATTTTTGGGAACCAGATGTAGTACACAAGCCAGCCCCTTCAGTTTTTACCTAAATGTGCCAGATATAGCAGTTAGAAAGTATTATCCAACATCAAAACGCCTTGCGGAGAGAGAGAGCTAAATTCAGGAGCTCTTCAAAATCAGATTTTGTCATTCATACAAAATTGATAAAACTGCCTCCGTCGTTTAATAGCAACTGTGACATTAAATGATCACCATAATGTTCTCCATTTCGCAAAAACATCTTTTTCCACCAACGCCTTTTTCTTTTGGTCGATGGTATTACAATCAACGCGACGCCAACACCCATAGCTATCGACGGATCCATGGCTACTAAATAGAGTTTGGAATGGACGCCATAATGTCTGGGACCTGGGTCATAGGTGGGGGACACAAGTTGCCGAGTCGCCGGACACAGTCGCTGCATACCAGCCGCTCGGTAAAAGTCGCTGGCGACAAGTCGATGCATCCCAGCGAGTCGCCAGGCGACCCGCTGGAGTCGCTGGCGACAAAGTTGCCGAGCCTATACGCACACTACTAGAGTTTGCCCCATCCGTGATATGCCCGCAACGTCATTGGTTTCGAGTACCCCCTTCCACGCGAGCTTTGGAAAACGCAATGAATGCTCGTCCACCGCCCACCTGGGCATCGCTGACGTATACGCATTCAGGTCTGAACCCGGCTTTACATTCGATTTACGTATACACTGCATTAAGGATAAAATCATAAAAAAGAAAACCAGGACAATAGATTCTGAAGTGTGCAGAACTAACACATAATTGAATAAAAATTTTATTTCTCAATTTGTGAAAGTAATGATACACAAACAACTAGCCTATTGTTTATCAACATATTTAATTTGGAAGAGAGCATTAAACACAGTATCGAATTAACAGTTTGTAAAAGCATTTTACAACAATTATAGATATAAAAATTGATAAAAGGAAATTTAAGTAACCGTAATATATGTTACAATATCCATCATTAAGAGGGAATAATTTTTCCTCATTTTCCGGCGCAAATTGCATTCCGGTACCTTTTATAGTTCAAAAGTTATACGAAAGGGCCCCAAATTCTTCAACCCGGTCCGCGAAATTCCGAATAGCTCTTTGCGACGTTTATTTGAAAGGGACCATCCTCAAATTTTCGAAGCCGGGCATCACTGCTGTCCAGCGGTCGCTGGCAGCTCTCCGAACACCGGGCCTGTGCAGGGTTGTAGTGGAGTGCGTCCGTGAGGCGCTGTTGCCATTTTACCTGTTCACGCGAGCGCGGGTTGCAGGATAAAATGCTGATCCCGTAGATTGCAACAACATCGTGAGATAAAGAGTAAGTTTCTTTTACATATTTTATGGGATGCTTTTTTATTTTTCTTTTGGATAACGCCAAGAAGAGATATTTTCGGTACTGCAAACTACTTACGTGCCCTAGTAGTATTTATTTGCTGGGAGTTTGTTGGGCCAACGACGTGTTGTTGGTTGACCAACTGTTGAAGTGTCGCGTTATTTTTAAATGGACCAACGATTGTAACCAACACAAGCCCAACTGAAGGTTTCTTTCCATAGGCCCAACTAAAGGTTTTTTCCACAAGCCCAACAGTTTCTTTCCAAAAGACGTCTTAAAGACGTTCAGAAGGAGTATTAAAGAACATCCAAAGACGACGCAAACACGTCTTTTATAGGTCTGCTTTAGGAAAAAAAAATCGCGGGTGAGGAGACTCGAACCCAAACTTTCCGTTTACGAAGTAACCGCTGTTCGTACTTACCTAACATATTTCCTTGTAAACAGTTCTAATTTCTAGTTACATAACTTGTATTAATTGATTATAAAAACTGCGTAGTGACGCGAAATATTCTACGAAATATCATCATTCTACCTTTAGACTCATTCCTTAAAATTTCACATTCGTCTCAAGACAGACGTCCTCATTACATATTTATAAATAAAAAAAGAAAAATCACAACTTGGAATATAATAACAGGTTTTTGTATGTAGCAAATCTTCTGACGTTTATAAGGCGACATTTAATCATCGTTGTATTTTTTTTGTTAAGTAACCAACCATAGTAATTGTAGGCCCAACATTGAATATTCGTAGGCAAACTGTCGTAACTTTTTGCTAATTAACCAACCATGATACTTGTAGGCCCAACATTGAATATTCGTAGGGAAACTGTCATAACTTTTTATTAATTAACCAACCATAATAATTGTAGGCTCAACATTGAATATTCGTTGGCAAACTGTCGAACGTTTTTTGCCGTAGGCCCTATGTTGGAATATGGTAGACAAAACACTAACTATATCCCAACTTATTCCCAACTGTTGGATACCGTTGGCCAACCAAAAATGCTACTATTTAGTAAACTAATCCTTCGAGCATCTCAAAGAAGCTCAAGTCGTTTGGACCAATTTTAAAAAAGTTATTCTGTTTTAAAGGCTGTCCGAATATTTGGGTGATGTACTATATGTACCTATATATTTATAGATCCTGCCCGGATATTACGACAATATATGTGGTAGTAAGGCCGAAAAAGGGGAAAAATTCAGAACAACGGTTTAAAGAGAACTTCGAAGATGTTGTAGGTGATATAGTCATACATATTAATGGAATAATTAGATGTATAATTATTATGTACAAACTATTGTGATCAGGTATACGATAGATTGAGGCGCGAGCAACCGAATTTTCTGAACAAGGTGATAATGGTGGAGGGTGACGCCATGCAAGATGATTATGGTCTGTCACCGGAAACGAAAACGATGCTGATGAATACCAATGTCATTTTTCATGCTGCTGCGACCGTTCGATTTGATGAGAAGATGCGCCTAGCCGTGAACATTAATGTGAAAAGTACAAAATACTTATTACTGTTCGCGAAACAGATACCTAACTTAAAGGTAGATCTGAGATCTTTTAAAACCTTTCATCAAACAATTGAAACAATCATTATAATTAAAAGCGCATTATAAATAGTATTTTCTACTTGACACTAAATCCCGATATCTATCTACAGGCATTCGTATACGTATCAACTGCATTTTCGAATTGTATACATAAATGCATTGATGAAATACACTACAGACCACCTATTGATGGTGATAAGTTAATATCGTTGTTGGATATCTTTGATGATGAGAACCTTGAACAAATCACTCCCATGTAAGGATTAACTGAACATTTTACGAAACATGATTGTGTGAATAAGGAAACGGGGTGGCTAAAACGAAATATAAACATTTCACTTTCATAGACTGCTCCAAAACTGGCCCAACATGTATATATTCTCTAAAGCAGTTGCAGAAAGTATAGTCGCAAAGTATAGCGAAGGTATTCCAACGTGTATCGTCCGACCTTCTATTATTATATCAACAGCCGAAGAACCACTTGTTGGATGGATAAATAATTTATATGGAGTTACAGGGTTAATGGTAGGAACAGCTCTAGGTGTGTTGCATACACTACATTGTATACCAGAAAACGTGGTGGAAATGATACCAGCTGATTATGTAGTCTCTACTACAATTGCCGCTGCTTGGAATACTTGTAATAGGTAAGTCTTTAATTTTGTCATTACAACTCGTTTATATTAACTTGCTGCTTTTTGAGGTGTACATATATGTACATATACGTGAATATAATCTTTGATAGTGAAACGATGAAATGGAATAATTTTGGTTCATTATATAAATAGAAAATAATGCAAAAATCGTGACATTAGTATTACGAATGGAAATTATAGATTAATAAAAATGGTATTAGGTACTTGTGCGTATGTATATGAATGTACTAATATAAGAATGCTTGAAATTAAATCTTAGAATTATTGATTCCATTACTTTATAGGACATCTTCTACAATATTAGATAAAGATGCTAATATAGCTGCTGATGAGAGAATTCCCATTTATAACTCTGTATCTTCATGTCAAAATCCCATTACCTATGGTAGATTTATAAAAATATCTGCAACTTTTGGCTTGGAAGTACCTAGTATACAATGCATCTGGTATTATATACTGATACTCAACAGATATTTAATTGTCCATAAAATTTGTGCCTTCTTCTTCCACTTTCTGCCAGCAATTATTGTTGATACGTTCGCTTATATTGTTGGTCGAAAACCCATGTACGTATTCTATATATAAAATAAAATCCATATTAGGTAAATTATAACCAATAGAACATGTATAGCATTGAGTAACAATGACGGTTAATATACTTTCAGGTTGTTGGGTGCGTATAAGAAAATACAGAAAATTAGCAATGTGGTTGAGTACTTTACAACACAGGAATGGAATTTTTGTAACGATAACGTTCAGAAACTTTGGCAAGGTTTGAATTCTACTGATAAAGGAATCTTCAAGTTCAACATCAAAAATCTAGACTGGAATGAGTACTTTTATGGTAATGTTAGAGGCGTCCGTGTATATCTGCTGAAAGAATCACCCGACGCAGTGGAAGCAGCACGTAGAAGATATCAGAAGTGTGTTTCTTTTCATCAAGTCAATAAAATTAAATTTAATAGTACTCTGTGTTATAAAATAGTTTTCTAGAACTCAAATTTCTTCTATTTCAGGTTAAAAATCGCTCATTATACGATAATGACATTGACCTTCCTCTTAATGTTATGGGTAAGTGTACATGTTCTGTCATTTCTTTGGTCCTTATGTCCTTTGGCACATTAATGGTCGGTAAAATTATCTATGTAACTTTTTCTTCTAAATGGTAAATTATATTGCGCAATGCAAATTTCTTTGCGATTATGCATAGTGCACACCTGTTAGTTTATTTAAAACATTAATATTTTTTTATTAATTTGCTGTAACGCTAACAAATGTCGCTACACGTCTGTACCTTCGCGAATAAAGTGTGAAAAATATAAAGCGTGCTGCGTTTTTAAATGGTATTTCCTTCCAAGTAAATCACAACAATTTCTGCTTGTAATTTATTATTCTATGATAATATCTGTTTACAAATCTCGAAGAATTGTTTAGTTGTTACGTATTGGGTAAAATCTGGAATATTTGTTGGATATTCAGAGAAAGTCGTAGCTCTATGTTTAGTTGTAAGTCTGACAGTAAGTTTCTAATGTTTTTAAATCTTTCTTGGTCCTGTGACTAATTATGCGCCAGTTGAATCGAGCGTTTATCATAATAATTATAAGTCGCAGTCGTTCGTGTAATCACTGTCGTGATATGAAAGAACTGAAAATCAAATGAAATCGCCACGATCCCAAAAAAATCATCTCACTCGCGCATTGTGGAGTACGAATACGCCTGTGCGAGACTGCCAAGCCCTAATCGTTTCTCTGATCCTGATGCCAAGTTAAGGATGTAGATTGATGGTAAAGTGTTGTGTATGTTAGTGATCCTCTACAGCAGCCATGCCCCGATGGGCTGTCCGACGGCCCGAGCATCCATAGCGTTTTCTACGAGCCGCGTGGAAGGGGTGCTCGATGCCGATGAAGATGGTCGAGTTATGATTTTTTATTATTTTTTTATTATTACATTATTATTATTTTTGTTTATTTAGTTTATTTTTGCGCTTTTGTATTCATTTGCCTTGCTAATCGCCAGTAGGTAGTTCACTTTTTTTTTTAATGTGTTCTTTACTTGCTCAGCGTAAACAAATTAAATATCAATGAATCTCTGGTTGTATTCACTCATAAATAATTTTGCTTTATCCTTTGTTAATTTTGAAAAATTCATGAATAATTATGTGAATGTTCTCTGTCAATGACGAAAACCATTTCTCCCGGCACCTCGAGACAGGTGGCCAGATGTCATGACTTCAGTTTTCAACCCGATTTACAGTAAATATTATCTTGAAGCAAATATCGACCAGTTTTTCTGAATCAGCATAAAATTCTGAACATATAGGTTTGTTCTGATAAAATAAGTAATTTCTATATTAGTTTTAATAACCATTTTATATTAGGTCGACTGTGTCTCCCGGATTTACGATATACCTGTCGATGATGCACTTCCTTCACATGGTTGAAGGAAGAACATTTGCCATAGTTACTGATCACAAACTGCTCACATTTGCTTTTCGACAGAAGATGGACAAGGGCTCGCCTTGACAATTCCGGTATCTTGACTATATTGAGCAATTCAGTACTGATAATCGTCATATATCAGGGAAAGACAATGTCGTTGCCGATGCATCGTCACATATCGAGAAAATCGAAGCAGCACTGGATTTCGAAACGCTGGCGAGGTTGCAGGAAGGGGACAAGGAGTTTCAAACCTACTTGCGTAAAGGAAGTGCCCTGCAGTTGCGGAAGTTAACCCTACCTGGGACGACCGCAGAAGTTTTCTGCGATGTCTCAACCAGAACGGCAAGGCCATTTGTCACGAAGTCGTCCCATCGAACTGCGTTTAAGGGGGCAGACCACTGTAACGGTCCGAAATGTGTTTTCGGGAATTTGCATCAACCAAACAACGCAAGTAAATCAATTTATTGCTTAGTAGGGGAAGGTGGGGCAAGACGGGGGGGGGGGCAGGACGGGGTACCCTCATATCTCGTGATACAAACGCCCGAATCAAAATTGAGCATACACGTTAGACGCGCTGCTATCGGCACCGTCAATGACTAGCGAATCAGTGAAACATGTGGACGCGTGACGAAGTTAGATCAGAATTTATAATTTATTGGGACTTCTTTACTTTTTCCTTATTTTTAGCACCCGTGACAGTGATATAATAATATAGAAGATTTCCGGTACATGTATGTGTTTCTGAGGCAGAATTTAGCTGGCTATAAGGTACGTATGTTATTTTATACTTTTGTAAATAATGTTTCGAGCAGTGTTCATATGATTGTCGTGAGACGCGAAGGGGCATGATGGGGTAATGAAAATGAGAGGAACCCCATCATGCCCCTCACAAACCTAAAAATAAAAATCAAAGTTTCTCATTGTTCCAGGATGTTTAGAAACTACAGACGGAAGACGGACCAAGGAAAATGATACTTCTTTTCTATTAATTAATCCAAACGAACTGATTCCCTTGTGGAAAGGTGGATAAACTGGCAAATATGTGGCAAATGGGCTCATTTCTCCTGTGTTGATGTAGGAGATGAGGACGACGAAGCCATACATGTGTGTCTCCTCTGCCAACCCAATAAATAATTACTTTGTATATATATATACTTTATTTATATTGTTTTTTAATTGGTGCCCCATCTTACCCCACCCGTGGGGCAAGATGGGGAGAAACGACTTTTTCTGAACTTTTTTATTTATTCTATTGGAACCTGTAAAACTTAGGTTGATTCACAGTTAAACTGAAAGACTTATTACCAAGGAATGGTTCAGACATAAAATTGATTAGTTGATTATGAAAATCTGTGTTTTATTCATCATCGAACCTTAACTACCCCGTCTTGCCCCACCTTCCCCTATAGTTAATAGTGTACATATCGAAAGGTGAGAAAATTTTATTTTCAATCATATTCATAAATCCGTTTCGTGTATACTCTTCGTCAAAATGTGCGCTGCGGCAAAATTGTGCTTGTCGCGTTGACAGTGCCCAGGCCATATGGTTAATGAGAATTCAAATAGATAAAAATATTTAGAAACTAGAAGCCTACATTTATTACGTGACAAGTGAGAAATGTTGATAAAAAAAATAGAAACAGGTCGTTAATTGAAAGAAAAATGATCGTCACGTAATAGCGACGGGTTTTCCGTACAATAAATGCCTTACTCATGTCAATTGGACGTATAGTTTTCTCTGTAGACTGTCAACGCCGTTGAAAAATGTCATTTTGAGGAAAACGCATTCAAAGTTCCGCTCGGTTCAGTCCCGCGCTTAACACTGCTTCACGGAAAATACTGTATCTCCGTCAATTTTGCGAATTTCTTCATAACATTTGGAGAGAGCATTCTTGAAACGTACGTCTTGAAACGTACAGCTGGTGACGCAACGGTACGTCTGGTCCTCGGTGTCATCGGATTCCCGAAAATGGGCACATGGTTGTTTGTAATGTCAAAAGTTCAAAAGCTAGCAGACACGTGTGTTTGGACCCCTTACTTGGTGTTTTAGCACCACCATCAGTAAGATTTGAACACGTGCATATCGATATTGAGGTTCTGGCGGTGTTTGAAGGTTACCGATATTGCCTTACCTGCGTGGATCGGTTTACTCATTCTCCGGAAGCAATTCCTACCAGGGACCAAGAGGCAGCGACGATCGCTCTGGCGTTTTATGCGGGGTGGATCGTGCGCTTCGGGACGCCTCTTCCGGTTACTACCGACCAAGGGAGGCAATTCGAGTCCCAATTATTCTGACATCAGAATGAGTTAACAGATGTCCGGCATCTTCGAACACGGCGTACTATCCGGCAGCCAATGTGATAGTAGAGCGCCTCCACCGACAGTTCAAGGCAGCGATCCGTTGTCACCAGAATGACCGATGGACGAAGGTCTTTCCTACCATATTGCTGGGTATATGATCAGCCTGGCGAGAGGACCTGAAATTAACGGCAGCAGAGTTGGTTTATGGCGAAACCCTTCATCTACCGGGAGAATTGTTGGCGTCCCGGCCAGTTTTGGCCGACAGTAAAACCACAGACTACACTGTTCAACACGATTTTTGGTCCGCAATATCCGCTGGGTGATTCTTGTAGAGTTTTCCGTCCTGCACACGAATTCGGAAGCAGAACTGCTCTATCACCCTCAGTTTCTGAAAAACATGAGTTTTTGTAAAAACCCACAATTTTGGGCAAAAGTGAGGTATTACGAGAAAACTAACAAAGCTAGAGAGTTTAACTTAGTCTCAAAAGATAGAGGAGAATTTCCTGAATGTAGTATTGTATATAGTTATTAAATTGGAATGTTTTGAATGGTTGTAAATGGGCATCTAAGTTTGAAAAAGTGTCGATGTGCATGGTTCCTACGCAATACTTCGCATTCTTACGAAAAATTGTTTACCTAGCTTGAAAACGCTACCCAGCATCGGATTCTGTAGACATTTCTGAAGAAGAAACTATCCAGGAAGGCTTTGTCAGCGCCGTCGCTACGCGTAATCGACGCCGATGGTGCTATTCAGTGGGCACCGACATTGTATATGTATCATCCTTATTTTTTTCATGTATGTATTTGTAAAATTATGGAATATTGCGACTATTAGTTTAGCGTATAGACATGTTAACTTTAAAGCATTATTACTATAAAACGGAGACAGATCGCACACTATGTCATAGGATCTTTTATGTACCATTGGACCTCCCCTACCACCTCTTAAAATATCGCTACGTATACCGTTTACACCCTGTATAAGATACATAAAAAATAAATGACTAAAATACATTCTACTTATAGATAAAGAAATCAACTATGTCAGGCTTGGGACTTAAGTGAATACAGCGCGACTGATTTTCAAAGGCAACGCTTCCGTTTTCCCGCCGCGCGTCTTGATCCCCGTGGCGGCTGATTGTGAGTTGTCAGGGATACCGCGCGACGCTAACCGCGAAGAAGCTTGCCCGACTAGGCCGTCGTGGTATCCTTTGTAGTGTCGCGCGGTCTCCTTGACAACGAAAGGCACGCTGTGCGAGAAAAAGATTGGAAGGGGAAGCAGGCGCGTGAGGGGCCCCTAGGCTGGACAGCGCTGGGCTAATCCAATTAATATAAGGCATAAAAACAGTATTATTAAGGATAAAAAATCGTTTTGTTTCAGTCTATCTTCGTTTCATTTCGTTATTCCCGAATAAATTTGTACCGTTATTCCAGCCAGATTTATTCGGTTAAGAATTAATTCGTTATTCGACCTGATCGTTATTCGCCATATCTTTTCGAGCTCGATCCACGTGCGCGAGTATATACAACAAATAAATCACAAAAAAAGAAAATACTAATAAATACAAAGTAAAAAAAGATGTGAAATCAGAATGAGCTGCAAGTACATAAAGGTGCTTTCCCGCAACGTGCAAAGGCGACACTGTGTAAGACAGTAAAAGACAAAAAAAGATGTCCGCGGCCTGGAAGTCAAATACTTGGCGTGGCCAGGCAAGGTCAAGGTGTCGCAGAATAATTATTTAAAAAGAGAAAATAATGAAAATGTATTCATATTGTCAGAGTTTAAAATTGACAAATTATGTGAAAGGTTGTGAGAGGAAAGGTATCGGTGTCGATGAGTGATCATACAATTATTTTTAAACGCAATGTAATGAAAATGTACTCATATTGCCTGAGTTTTAAATGGACAAATTATCTGAAAGCCTGCGAGGGGGAGGTATGGGTATTGATTGATGATCTGAGAATACCTTGCCTGGCCACGCCAAGTATTTGACTTCCAGGCCGCGGACATCTTTTTTTGTCTTTTATTGTCTTACACAGTGTCGCCTTTGCACGCTGCGGGAAAGCACCTTTATGTACTTGCAGCTCATTCTGATTTCACATCTTTTTATACTTTGTATTTATTAGTATTTTCTTTTTTTGTGATTTATTTGATTTCATGTACTTGGCGTAATTTTTTTACTTTTTTAACGTTTTTTTGGGGGATCTCACTTCTTTTTACAAAGATAATTTGCTTATTATAACTTACAAATTATCGCGGGACAGAATTAAGGATAAATTCTACGTATTGGTTTATATAAGCTGAATAAACTCATTTAATTAATATAATAATAATGCTATGTTTCCATAAATTTTTTTCTCTGCCGTAGATCATACTGCATCATCTTCTGCTTTGATTATCTGTAAATATATATTAAATCCACATTTTAGTTATTTTAGTTACAACTTAACGAAGAACTTATTATATATAGAAATAGAGTGGCCTTTTGCTTTAGTGAGTGTAGAGACTAAATAATGTGTCCGAAGGAGGTGCGAGCGTATGGCGGAAAGTCTTGTTGCAGGAAATTTAAATGCTAATCCAATATTTTTAACGTACAATTTATTGGTGTTGGAATAAAACTAATTTAGTATGTTTATTGATGATTTTAAATAATGGGAATCTAAAAAATTAATGAATTAATGAATAGCGTGACAATTACTTTGGATTTTATTAATTAAAGTATTGTGAATGTCTTTCACAAAAGATTGAAAAGCATTAACGGAGATGTGTTTTCAGTGTACTTTCTTCACTGATGTGACTTGCTTTACATTGCAAGCAGTCCACCATAATCTATTTTCTTAATAATTCTTAATGCTATGTCTTTAAACAAATTTTGTCGATTTACCTTATTTGACAAAGTTCCAGAAACTTGTGCGAAACAAGATGCTGTGCCTATCTATTTAATCTTCTCCGGACAACCTCCACGCCTGTGCATTCCCTTCATTTCTATCCATCCAAGCCTGTGCGTCCCCTTCAATTGTACTATCCAAGCCTTTGCGTCTCCTTCATTTTTATCGAAGTCCTGTACGTCCCCTTCATTTCTATAATATAATAACCTTTACATAAAATAAAAACTCTAAATTGCTGGTATACAAATACAAATATCTGGCAATTGAAATTCAATGCAATTTTTTACTACAATATATTATTTTGTACAAGCATGGTACAAATTTCTAGAAACTTATGCGAAAGAAGGTGCTTCTCTGTCAAATTTTCTCCGGACAACTTCCAAGTCTGCGACTCTACATAAAAAATCTATTAAATTAATTTGGCGACTTACCTTGTTAATTGAGACAATAATTCCGTCTCCTATTTAGTGTAAAAACTCCTGACATCTCAAATTTGGACCACTTACATTATTTGACACTTGGAAGTTAAGATTGGTAGGTTATACAGTTCAATGTATTTAAAAAATAGTTTGTACAATGACGGACGACGATCCCTGCCGAATAATCCCGAGAGTCGACGAACGAAGAACGAAACATGTGTTAGTTTCGTTTTGGCTGAAGGTGTCGCGTAACGCGTACGTATATATACGTAATGTTTGATGACGAAAAATTTCTAGGAGAATCAGAAGAAGAAAAATCTTACCGTTTCTGACAGATCCATGACATGATATTACGATGTCTCTGTCATGCGTGTACCGATTTTATTGAAATTGGTCTTATTCGAAAGCTTATATACGGTTTACATAAGAAAAATGCCTTTAAATTTAGAAAATATTGCAGGCGTGATGAGATATTAATGAAATAAGTTTCAGGTTAGGTTGGAATAGCTGCGCGTCGAGTAAAGATACACGGCAGCGACAGGCATATACAAGGTGTCTTTTCTTTCATGTACTTGGCGTCGAGACGCTACCGCGTCTCTAGATTCTTTTCTCTTCAAAAGCAACCATAATATCCTCCTACTGAAACGGTTTACATCGAATTAAGGTTCACGCTAACGGCTAACCAAAGCACGAAGTTGAACAACTATTTTCTCTGAGACTAAAAATAGTTTAACACAAAAGAAAAAGTGAAACAAACAGTTGTCAGGTGTGGCAATAAATAAATGACCTCTCCCCTTTTATAATTTGGTATTTAGTATCGAAGAAAAACCTCGATTGAACATGATAAGCACCATATTACATCGCCGCAAAAAAATGTAGAAACAGTTCATGATAAGATCACGTAACAGTGTGATGATGATATGTACAACATGAATATTAATTTCTACACGGAAATATTTCCAGTAATAGAGCAAATATTCTGAACACTCGAATGTAGCTGATCTTGCAAGTACACGACTAATTTTGCCAGGTTGTACGGCAGTTTCTAAATATTTTGATTCCAGGGGGACCCTTTGATCCTCCGATTCTGTTTCAGATTATCATGGTAGAGTAACGTTCGACGATTGTTTAGAATGATCGAATGTCCGGAGCATTAATTGTTCATCGATTCTCCTATAGAGGCGGGCAATGTAGGGAGTTGTTAGTGGTCTTTGAAAAATATGGGGCGATGAAGATTGAAATTTCTTTTAGATATACAAAACTATCAAAGGTATGGCCATCTTCCAACTTTGTGTTAAACGTGAAGGATTGGGTATTATGATTAAATTTTTCTAGTTGGAAAAGTCGTTCTTACCACCTGACAATCATAAACAAACTTTTTGCTCTACAATTGCGTGTTCTCAAAAACAACCTTCCAATCTTAATACATAGATCTGTAAACCATGCTGACAAAAATGTAATAAAATTGTGGGTTGAAACTGGTTAAAGTTAAGTTAAAGGATGTTGATTGCTGATGTATCTGTTGGCATCGTGAATTTATTGCTGCTACGTGTGTTTTGACAAGTTCGGTGACATTAGTTACAAGAAATGAAGTCAGGCTAGGCATTTGACTACAAATTGCAAAATATCGGGTGGAATAAGAATGTTGCAGATTGAACAACCATCGATGGATGGATAGAACGAACCATCGCCTGCTTCATGGATCGATTACTGTATTCCACTAATCCTTCTTAAGGCTATGCATCACTACTGTCCGGTCCCTGTCTTCTTGCGTCTGATCGGTGTCACCCCAGCCCCACACTTCATGGCTGCCGTCGCCGGTTCTTTCCACTCTTTTCCGCACTATGTCACTAGGTACCACTTTCAGATTGTACGCCCATCCAATCTTTGCGAAGAAGTTAATGAACCCTGTCGTTGCGTTGAGTTTCTGGGTGCCCAGCTCAGTCGCTTTGTAGTCCCACGGGAACACGTGGTGATAATTGTGCCAGCCCTCCCCCCCTGTCGCGAGAGTTGCATAGAAGTTTTCAGAGGGACCCATGAACCTGAAATTGCGATTTGTTCGTTAAAGTAGCGCGACCTTTTTATTGTCTCTGCTATAGGGGAAGGTGGGGCAAGACGGGGGGGGGGGGGCAAGACGGGGTACCCCCCCGTATCTCGTGATACGAACGCCCTAATCAAAATTGAGCATACGCGTTAGACGCGTCGCTATCGGCACCGTAAGGCCCGGTTCAGACGAGCGGTTTGCGGCAGTTTGCCGCCGCGGCAATCTACCGCAGCAAGACGCGCGTCAAATTTTTCGAGCAGTTCACACGAGCGGTTTTGCAACGCCACGATTTGCGTTCTGCGCTTTCATTTTGCATTTAACTATGGAGCTGACACGTAACCAACAGAGGGAAAGAATTCATTTTCTTTTTGCAAGTTATTTAATATTATATCGATGTACTAGGAAAAAAAGATATTGGGTACATCCCTTCATTAGTGCAAGACTTCTCAAAGGAGCATTTAGTTCCATGTTTATAGATTTGAGAGAGAATGAGAGCAAATTTTTTAATTATTTCCGTATGAGCATAACATCTTTTGATGAATTAAGTGCAAAAATTTCTGAAAGTTTGAAGTGTCAAAACACTGTCATGAGACTTGCTATTCCGCCACTTGAAATGATTGCTGTTACATTGAGGTAAGAAGGACATTTATTTGTTAAAAATAGTGTAATACAATTTTCAAGAGTGTTTTAAGAAAAGTTCTGTGACAAAATTCCAAACAACGAATTGTAAATGATTTATAGAAGAGATGATGAAATTAGCAATTAAACGAAACAAACAAAATAAAAAAAAAAAATCTACGTACTACAATTACAAAAATTTCTTTTCAATAGTTCTGTTTGCTATAGCTGATGCCAACTATAGGTTTCTCTATGCCGATATTGGTTCTCCAGGCAAGGAAGGGGACAGTACCATATTTGAAAATTCTATATTTTATAAGAAATTAGAGAATAATTCTTTCTGTATTCCTCCTGGAAAACCATTACCCGGAACAAATGGTCCAACTATGCCCTATATGTTTGTTGGAGATGAAGCTTTTTCGCTATCCAATCATATATTAAGGCCTTACAGTGGAAAATTTTTGTCCCATGAGAAAAGAATTTTCAATTATCGACTCAGTCGTGCTAGAAGATATGTAGAGTCCATGTTTGGCATTTTGTCGAATAAATGGCGTATTTTTCATAAAGCAATAAATGTTAAGTTACAGTTTGCAATAGATATTGTCAAATGTTGTTGTGTACTACACAACTTTGTTCGAGACCGTGATGGTTACCAGGAAGAAGATACTTATTCCATTGAAGGTTTCTATGAATTAGAACATGAGCCAGTAATTGTGCAAGGAGGTCGACAATTAAACCAAATCCGAAAAGAATTCACAAACTATTTTGTAAGTGATATTGGGAAAGTATCATGGCAAGATAACATGGTTTAATTGTTTAGTATAATCTTATTATTAAAATTGTAATGTGTTCATGTGTTAAAATAATTATTTAATGTAGTTCTCCGTATGTATAATAATATTACAGTATGTATAATATAAAAAATATGTGGAATTTATAATTACCAAAATTTGTTTTATCTTTTGCGGGCAAATTTTCAAAATCTGGATTTATTGAGGTGCACACTTGTACCCACGCATCCTCCTTCTTATTTTTGTTATGGTATTCTTCGGTACTAGAATCCCATATGGCTCGAAATTTTTTTATTTCGCTGATAAATATTTCCACATCTATTTCGGACATTTTCTTGCGTTAAATAAACGCAAAACGCTCGTGTGAATTGCTTGTATATAAAACAATGTACTGCTTCGCCGCTTTGCGGCAGCGTTCAGTTGCGGCGAAGCGGGACGTGCGTTCGTCAAAACGAACGCAAACATGCCGCCTAGTAGCCGCTCAAATTTGCGTCCCGTGTGAACTGCTTCATATAAATCTATGATCTGCTAAAACGCGCGGCGGCAAACTGCCGCAAACCGCTCGTCTGAACCGGGCCTTAGTGAGCAGCGAATCAGTAAAACATGTGGACGCGTGACGAAGTTAGATCAGAATTTATAATCTATTGGGACTTCCTTACATTTTCCTTATTTTTAGCACCCGTGACAGTGATATAATAATATAGAAGATCTCCGGCACATGTATGTGTTTCTGAGGCAGAATTTAGCTGGCTATAGGGTACGTATGTTATTTTATACTTTTGTAAATAATGTTTCGGGTAGTGTTCATATGATTGTCGTGAGATGAGAAGGGGCATGATGGGGTAATGAAAATGAGAGGAACCCCATCATGTCTCTCACAAACCTAGAAATAAAAATCAAAGTTTCTCATTGTTCCAGGATGGTTAGAAACTACAGACGGAAGATGGACCGAGGAAAATGATACCTCTTTTCTATTAATTAGTCCAAAAGAACTGATTCCCTTGAGGAAACGTGGATAAGCTGCCAAATGTGTGGCAAATGGGCTCATTTCACCTGTGTTGATGTAGGAGATGAGGGCGACGAAGCCATACATGTGTGTCTCCTCTGTCAACCCAATAAATAATTACTTTGTATATATATACTTTATTTATATTGTTTTTTAATTGCTACCCAATCTTACCCCACCCGTGGGGCAACATGGGGAGAAAGGACTTTTTCTGAATTTTTTATTTATTCTATTGGAACCTGTAAAACTTAGGTTGATTCACAGTTAAACTGAAAGACTTATTACCAAAGAATGCTTCAGACATAAAATTGATTAGGTGATTATGAAAATCTGTGTTTTATTCATCATCAAACCTTAACTACCCCGTCTTGCCCCACCTTCCCCTACATAGGTATATTTGAAGAGAGAAAAATAATCAATTAATCGAAGTTCCAAGTTGGAATTCCTTAGCTCGATGTTCATTTAATACAGCCTTTCTTAAATGTTAAAATTAAGTTTTGAATTAAATAGTAGTACTATTTTCAACTTGAAAATTTGATGGGGCATCTTCAAGAAAGCTCATAATTTAATCAAGTAACAAGTTTACATCTATTTAATAGTGCTTGGGGTGAAGAAAAACCTCTTAAGGTGTAAGCTATATCTCTGTAGGACAAGACTTAGGGTTGCCATAATTGCCAAGCATTGATACGGAACGTTTAAGTGCTAAATAAATCAAACATGAAAAAAGTGGGTAGGTAATGGTTTATTTTACTCTGTAAAATATTTCACGGGAACAGTGAAATACGGGACGTATGGCAACCCTAACAAGACTCCAAGTGTGTCTCCCATGCATAATGGTCAGGGTCATATTTTCTCGCGAAGTTTACCTGCCTTTTCACGTTCAGACACTTTTACGAAAATCCCAATGCGTAGTTCTATCTGATCTAGAAGCACGTGACACACGTTGTTTTTAACCTATAGTTTTGGCGTGTAAATCACGTACTGGTAAAAATCCAAACGGCAAAGAATTTTACGTATTTTATTTAAGCAAGCATTTTTAAATACGGAACAAATAAAATTCTACTTGAAATAACCTTTGAAATAATAAAAAAAACGTCGATTCTCATGTCAACACCTTGCTTGGAGGGCTCTATCAGGACAAGTTACTCCCACTGCTAACCATTGCTTACATTGCATTGATGTTTGGATTTCAATATTGTGAAGTGCTACTCAAGTTCAGTCGCAAGTACGCCTGCTTAAATCTCCTAAAACTTTAAGAAGATAAACATTGTTATACTACATAATCTAACAAGGCAACATACCGAAGTGACAATCGGCGATTTTAATACGGTTTTGCAAGAATGTAATTCTTACGAAAATATTTGATACGTATTTGTTTTTAGCTGCTATCATCCATGTGAAAGGGGCGAAAACAGACCTCAAATTTGCGGCACGAAACTTATATGGTCGATTATCTTGGAAACTCTTAGTAGAGGTAGAAAAACTGTTTGAATGGCACAGTTATGTATTTTGTTACAAGGAATGTAGGTATCGACTCAGATTCCAGAAAAATCGATTTGTTCAAATAATACTTGAAAAAATGATATTTTTTTGTTCAGTTTTCTACCCCAATGCTAATCGACTTTCCTGTAAATTTGTTTGAAATATCTGTAACCCTAAATACAAAATACGAATAAATTGAAATTTTGATATTTGTATGGTAAAAACAAATAATTATATTGTTCTCTTACTTGACTTCAGTAATTGTTAATCCGTGGGTTAGGCTTATCCCTACTGCAAGCAAACTGAATGATATAAATTTTAAGCGACACTTACTTGTCATACGGTTTGTTCCCATACAGATGGGCTGCAGAATTGACCAACCACGTGGCGTTCAGTGTGTAAACATAACGCAGAATCGCGGAAACGTAGAAAGCATTCGACCACGTCTCGTTCCAGCATAGAACTGGTATAACAGTTGGTAGAACGAAGGACAACAGGGGCGTTAGGATCAAGTAATACCTGTAAGCAAATTAGGAAAGATGTTCAGTCAAATAACAGTTTATTTCTTTCATGAAAAAGAAATATAGAGGAGGATAAAACTGAAATAATATGCATGCGTTATAGTTCGACTTTTTATTATTACATTAGTGATTTTAGTACAAATTAATAAACTATTTAGTACAATTTAATTGTTAAAAGAATATGCGAGAGATATAACCTTTACGGAGAGAAATGTAAGAATTTGGAATTGTTTACAGAAAACTGTGCCGTATGATAATTACTGATTTCGAATATTGTATCGCATCTACCCGCTTTCCAAATTGATTTTCTTATAAAATGTTACTCCACAGTCTTGCTTTAATTTTACTCGAAGTATTCCCTTTTCTTAGTTGTATCCAGAATTATGGATCTCTCCTATATGTGCAGCGCCTTTCACGCAGTAAAGAACTATTCATTAAAAACGGTGTTCGCAACAAAGACTTATACAGTCTTTCCACTAATAAAATTACTCGTTTGGCAATTATAAATTATAATTTCTTTGGATAAAACTACTCTACTGTACAAATATCGTCTTCATCCACTGTATATCACATTTTATAACTTGGAACAAAAAGTATTTTTGAGGATGCAAGTCGAATTAGCAACCAAATCTTGGGGAAGATTATTATAACATTTATGAACAAGTTAGAAGAGCAAACCGAGTGATGAAAGAAATTTTGTGTATACTATAATAGCATAGTTTGGCCAGATTAATCTATTGTTACGAGCTGAGACTGGGGGCAATAAGATTGACGGCTGCGAAGCCGAGGATTTGAGGTTGTTTTGTTGGAGTTTGTTAGTAACGGCCGAACCGGTGCCTGGGTGACACCGGAAGCTACTAGGAAAGTTGGTGTTCACGGACGAACCGGGGTGTGGTATTCCCGGGAGCCACTAGGAATGTTAGTTTAGCCTCGTAACTTTAAAAATGCGATATACCTCGAGCGGTAAAGATGTATCTATGTGGGTTTATCTCACAGTGGAGATTCAGATGATGATTAGATTCAAATAAAACAACTCTCAGTAAGAATTAACTAATTATATTCTTTAAGCTCGCCATTTAACAATTGTTAATAAGTGTTTGGTTGTCGCGGTACCTAAACCCACCTCTCGGTTTTAACGCACTGAGAAATGCGGGGGTCTCAAAGAGTTTAATAATTACAACACCTATCGATAACTCTACGTACGTACTGTATTATTTAAGTTGAAATAAAACTTGAAGGGGAATGATACTCGATCCCGTAACCCTGTTTCGTCTATGTGTACTAGATTTAAATTGAGTGTGAACTAGAAAGTAGTGGGGACATGAATGCCTTCAATTGAATATTAGATTTTCGGAGAAAACTCGTCTGCATCACACCATTGCACAGTGGTTCGAGTATAATACATGCTAGCTGGACAAAATTATTTTTTTTCGGGTTTGGGTTTATATGGGGTTCAAATTGTTAGAAAACTAACCTGATTCGTATCACAGTTTATTATTTCACTAAAAATATCGATAAAATACAAATATGACTAATTCAATAAAGGAAAAAGAAAAAAACGACAGTATTGTACTTTAACTATAATTATCAGTTATAACATTATGTAAAAAAAACTAGAAAGTCTCTACTTTCCGTACATTCAACCCTTGCTGCGTAGAACGCCGTGGAATATATAAAAAAAACACTGTTTTAATAGTGATGCAGAGAAAGCTGATTTCAAAAACCAAGTTTTAAACTTCAAAACTCAGAAATTACAGTAATAGACATAATGTTATAACTAATAATTACAATTAAAGTACAATACTGTCATTTTTTCTTTTTTCTTTATTGAGATAGTCATATTTTTATTTTATTGATATTTTTAGTGAAATAATAAACTGTGATACGAATCAGGTTTGTTTTTTAACAATTTGAACCCCATATAAACCCAAATTCGCGAAAAAAAAATTTTGTCCAGTTAGCATGTAGTATACTCGAACCACTGTGTGCATTGCAGGAAACGGTGACTCCGCCGGGTCACGCGCATTCCGCACACCCAAAAGGGTTAAAAGTCACAGATAGGTCTGCATACGTAACACTATTAATCTTATTAAGTCACTACACCGTAGTAGGTGGTTCATCACCTATATACAGTGGGGGACAAAAGTATGTGGATACTTTTAAAATCGTATAATTTGTTTAAAATTGGTCCAAACAACTTGAGTTTTTTTAGAAGTTATAAGGATTAGTTTGCTAAATGATATGTTACGTCGTTTTGAAAAAACTTGCAACTGGTCGCAATAGCAAAAAAAAATATGAAACATCATTTTTTCAACTTTTTTGCCTGTGCTCGTAATGAAAATTTAAAAAGTGCCTTTTGTAAATTGATGTAAGTTGTATACTGGCCTAAAATTTTGTGAAAATCGGTTAACCTTGCTCTGATATATAAACGCTTAAAGATCACAGAATAAGATCAATAAGGACCAACGATAGAGCAACATTAATGGATTTTGACGAAATTTTAGACGTGTGTACAACGAACATCAATCTACAAAAGGCACTTTTTAAATTTCCATCACGAGCACAAGCAAAAAGGTAAAAAAATTATCTTTCCTATTTTTTTTTGCTATTCCGACCAATTGCAACTTTTTTCAAAACGACATAATACGTCATTCAACAAACTAATCCTTCTTGCTCCTCAAAAAAACTCAAGTTGTTTGGACCAATTTTGAATAACTTATACGATTTTAAAAGTGTCCACATACTTTTGTCCCCCACTACAAGCAGAGAAGTGCAAACCAAACAACAGAAGATTGTACGAACTTTCCTAAAGTTTTTAAACAATTTCCAAACTCGTTCGTGATATGTACTTCTTAATCCTTTTGATGCTGATATGCGGAAACCTTTCAGTTGCATTTATTAACCATACTGGATGGTCACCATTTATGTATTTAATTGTATAGGAAAAATATATGCTTTCCGTCGGTTAAATCCGAAGCTTTTTGGAGCTATGGACTGAACCAAGATGTGCGCCCACAGCTCCAAAAAGATTAAGATTTAACCCACGGAAAGAATCTTTCTCCTATACAATTAAATATATACTTCTACACATACCTACGCGTAAAGATGATGAAAAAACGATCCTACCTTTTCTGGAACACAAGTATTGGGTTCTTTTCCAGATCACTAATATCGACTCCTTTGCCTTTCTCCTTGATCTCCGGATGTTTTCTGCACAACAACCAACCAATGTGCGCAAAAAAGAATCCTCTCTTTGCGTTATAAGGATCTGCATTTGTCTCGCTATATTTATGATGAACTCTATGATCCCTAGCCCAATCAATTACTGCATCCTGCCGAGAAAAAAATCAGACAGAATTAAGTTAGGGCTAATTACATTCTAATTATTGTACATAAACATTGAAAATAGTTCATCTATTACAATCATTTAGCCGATTTAGCGGATGCTTCTGGATTGATGTGTCGTTTGAACTTTGTATGAGTTACATTGATATTTGGTAGAGTTACTTTCCAATATCAGGAACAAACTCTTAAAGCGTTTAGAAATCACAAATAAATAATGTGGAAGGTAAGAAGAATAATTACGGATTCAATTTTAATTTCATTGGCAGAAGTGTACTCATTTTTCTTTTTAATTTTATAAATGATTCACTTTTACTTTTCTCACTTATTCGAAATATTCGCGTAAGTACTCATTTCGGCTCGAGTACTCGAGTTTATTTCAAATCGATTTATTCAACATACGATGACCAGTTGATTGCAATTTCTTTTAAAATGTCTATTTAACATTATTCAAAATAATTGATTAATTCCGATGGTATCGATAAGGCCACAAGTTTAACTCAAATTCATTACACTACTCGCAACAATTGTAAATACAATCCCACATTTGGGATTCCAAGTTGGAATTTCAGTTTGGTTGATAATCGTGTTTTTTCTCGCTGTTACAAATTTCTTGATGGACAAATCCGTTCACTTACTTGGAAGGCTACGGTATTAAGGACCATCAATATGACCTGGAGCGGCCACTTTGCATTGTAGGCTTTGTGTGCCCATAATCTGTGAGCACCCGCTGTGAGTCCCATGCCACTCAATCCGAACACGGCCACTGCTGCAAGTAAGAAAGCATGAAAAAAGCAATATACGATACAAGTACACTAGGGTGGTCCTTATTTTTCAACTTCTGTTATTGTACTACGTGAACCAAAATTATTAATACGCCGCGTCTACCTATAAGGAGCTGTCGCGTTACAAGTCTTATTTAAAAATAACACGTTGTTTTATTTCACATCTACTGTTTTCACGTCCTATTCCAAGCAGCCCAACAGGACATGTGCGAACCAGTACATGTCGAGAACCCACTCCAGTCCCACACTGTGTCATCAATTTGGCGGATTTCCCGGTGACAATAATTATCAACAAAATGTAATTATTTACACAAGGACAGTTCTCACCGATTTCAATGACCTTGGAATATATTGTCGGGGGCATGATTCTGAACAACTTTTTCCCATATATGTTGCCGACGCTCGGCTTTAGTTTTCGAGATATTCGCGAAAAAACTGTCATCAGTAGTTGATCCGGCTTTGATAGTTTAGCGGCCCCCATCTCACGACTTTTGGAAAATTGACACATGTTTTATCTTAAATCTCCTAAAAGTCACACATTTTTAACCTCGAATCTCCCAAAAATTGGTAGCCCCCCTCCCGGTTTTTACCCCTTTTTCGATGTTTGTAGTTGAAACGTCTGGCAGCGCATGAGATTTCAATATTTTGCTTTCACCGTAGATGATTCCACGAACAATTTTAAAAAAAAAATATTATCCTTAATGATATACAAATACCTACAACCCAACAAGTTTTTTTACCCTACGATGTTTACTTTTTATTAAAATAAAATCCTAAAAATCCCCTATTTCTAGAGCGATATGATGGGTGGGTACCGTTAATGTGTCTTCTACCAGTGCACCAAGCCTCGTCAAAATCAACGACGCGACATTCATGCGGGCTCCTTATAAGTGTTCTCCCGTTTCCAAATAAGAAACTATGAAACAGGTATGTATGTACTTTCAGAACGTATAGAGTGCCACTAGCGCTACAAAGTTCGATACAAATAGAATAAGTAACCCTATACAGGCTCTAATTGTAAAGGATAGCATGTAGCATGTACATACTGTTACTTGCGTAACAAATGGCCAGGTCAGAGAAAGTTTTAGTGAAAAAATCCAGATGTGGACCTGTTCCGTCCTTAGACGGAATTTGGTATCTGGTGCCTTGAACGAAATGTTTATTTCAAGGCGCCAGTATTCTTAAACAAGGCGCGACTTTCCAAAGTGAGGCGTCAGGTTTCCTGGTGTGCAAGAGGATTTCAAAGGCTTCATTATACTCAGGCGACAAGGACTTGTAGGGCCCGATGACGGGTCAGAGGTCCTCGTAAACGCCGGCCTCCCACGTCGCTGACTTTCCCACGTCGGATTTTCCCTTTCCCTAATTATTAGGGGAAGGCCTTATTGAGCCTTTGGTGGGAGTTACGCCGGATTGCACCAATAAAGACACAGGATTCTGAAATATGAACTGAACTCCACCCACGCGGAGTCCACGTTGTGTCGCGTGCTGTTCCTTTTAGGAGAGTTATCCAAAAACCTTTAGAGCGAAAGGTTCAATTTTATCTACTGTTCAAGACCTTTATATTGCCCTGTATATATCCGCGTGTTGAGTTGTTGTTGTTGTAATCAAGGTTATTAAAGTTAGTGCTAGGAGATACTGTTGTTACAGTTCTTTCAAATTCTCCCAGCCAGATACAGTTCCCGTCGCCATTAATTTGCCGCCGGGAAGCGTTGTTCTGATCTGCGCAAAGTATCAGACGCGCACCTACGTTCGCTCATAATTGAGTGACGTACGGTCGAAACAGGACCCAAGTGTTGGCCGGGCATTTTAGTAAACAACTAAGGCGCAGACCTCCCCGAGCTCGGCGCGCTCATCTGGTGAGGGACTAGGCAGTAACCCTTAGCCACAAGAGCGGTCCTCGAAATCGTGACACCCAAGGATTTTTAAGGCCTATGCTGTAATGTCTTTCCGCCGATGTCAATATCTGGACTTTGTCAGCGAAGTACTTTGGATCGTGGGAATGTTTGGGCCTGTCCTCCATCTTGGCCATTCGAGGGTAGAGGGTGAAACCTCTCTACCCAGTATTTTTAAATAAGAGTTTCTTGGCGCGGACAGGCAGTTGACATTCAGACTTCTAGCAAGCAAGTTCACTCGGAGAACATAATTATTCGTGCTACCGTAGTCCCTATCCCAGGTGTAAATGACTTAAATGTCATGACATAAAAAAGGGACACCATTTTATTAATAAAATAATTATATAAACAGACATCTAATTGTTATAATTCGTAACAATACATATTTAGTAACAGGTACTGAAGTTTCGACATCCACGTGTAATGGACACAAGTTCGAAGCACCAGTTCGTTTTCAAGAAGCGATTTATTAATACATACAACGTTCTGGGTCTTAGTGAATACGTAACAAGACTAACTTCTTAACACATTCTAAGAGCCAGTGTAAAGCCGGATTTCCTATTGGCGTCAGACGCATGTGTCAAACGTATGCGTCAGGTGCATTTATACTGAAACAATGGACAATGATCTTATTTTCCTATGAGCGATATTCAAATGTTATATTCACATCAGTCGCACGTGACTGACGATCGCCTGCATCAGAAGCAGTCTCGACGCAAACGGAATGTAATTTCATCAACAAAAATGTCAATTACATTTTCCTCCAAGGAGGATGAAATATTATACGAATATGTTGCATATCACCGTGTTCTTTACGATTCAAGTGGCAAAGATTATAATAATGATATGGAAATGACCTGCGCTCTGCGTCTAGACGCAAACGGCGAACACATACGTCGTGACGCGTATAGGAAATCGCAGCATAAAATGTCTTGTGATTTTAAAGACTGGAAAAATAATAGTAAAGGAAGAATAGGGCAATCTTTAGAAAGTCAACACACTACAAACACGGCACTAATTGTAAGTTATTTTTCAAAAATATTGCAATACTGAAATTTTTTTACGTATAGTTAATTGAACATTTGGATGATATTATAGCACGATTGCTTTTCACATTCAGTCATCTTTAAGACGACTACATGCGTTTGAAGAGCACAACCTTGAAATTCCTCAGAACTAGAATTGTTATTTATGGTTTTGTTGTTTGCTTAATTGAATTAATTTGTGGTGGGATGAAGTGTACCAGGAATACATTTGAATTGTACCAAATTTCACTTTGATATCTCTGATTTGTTTGGAACTATAATTTAAGCATTGGTAAGGGCAAAGACATACCTTTAACGTACAAGAAAAAATGGCTGCTACTAGCTGCTACCGGGGTAGTTAAAGGGGTGAGAAGCAGTACAAGAAGCAAGTTTTTTTACAAAATTGCCTTTCCGCCAGTGAAATTCAAAGGAATTGAAGTATTTTTGCATACGAAAGATAAGGAGCTTTTTCCTATGTACAGTGTACAGACTAAAAAAAACAAACAAACGTATTCGTTCATTTCGTTTACATCATGCCAGGACATTTCAAGCGAACAATGCAACAGGGATGTTTTGAACAGGTACGATTCAATATCGATATCCTAACTTATGGCATGGCGCGTATTACAACTGATTTTTACACTGGACTATTAGCCCCATTTCACACATTCATGGCGCGGCACCGTTTTAACGGTAAAAAATGCAGGGATCATAAAGAAGTCTTCTGTCAATACGGCGACGGCAAGTTGTGATAGATCTCATATGCACTTCGTTCCTTTTATCGTATAAACGGTGCCGTGCCGTGAATGCGTGAAACGGGGCTTACTCATTTATTTTAATTTTAAATAGGCTTTCACTCACTTCCGACCCACTGATCCTCAGTATGCGGAAAAAGACAAATAAAAAATTGGAACCATTTTTAAGAGATACAGGAAAATGATTTGTTCCGACACAATCCTCTGATGATGAGGGCGAAGAGGAAAATGAAGATGCAGATATTCTAAATGAAGAATGCTGAAAAAATTGGAAAACGTGAGATAAGCACTTCAGTACGGAGCAAGACTGGCTTTCCGCTTTTCTCCCAAATTTATAAGTATCTTCCACCGTTTACTTTTCCCCAATCATTAAAAAATATGTCGTATCATTTTTTCTGTTGTTCATATTTCTAATGTTAGGAAGTTTCTTACAAACAGAGGTGCAACTACTACTAGGGGACTGGAAACCAATAATGAAGGAACAAAACATACAAGTGTATCTATACAGAAAACACTGTACGGGACAAAATTATTTTTTTTTATAGGAAAATGTTCTACTGCCAATGGTTAGGTATACTATAGTATAGAATTTAAATAGTGTTAAAAATTGTACCGCTGGTACATCCAACGCCGCTTCTGTAGAAAACAATGTAAGAGCCAAGTAAGCGATAGGTGTACAGGATTGGCACTTACAGTGCTTGCAAATTTAAATGAATGGCACATTCAGTTTTCTCTACAACTAAGGGATGGCACATTCAGTTTTCTCTACAACTAAGGGATGGCACATTCAGTTTTCTCTTCAACTAACAGGTGCTACATACAGGGTTTTCTACAAATGCAATTTATTCTTTCATGAATATTAATACAAAAAATAAAAATTTTTGTGATGCATTTGGGTTGTTCTATAGTATAAACGGTGCAATTCTTTCTTTCGTGAATTTGGACTATATTAATGCAAAAAATAAATATTTTTTTATAATAAAAAGAAAGAATTGCATTTGTATACAATGTATACTTAAGCATATTCAGCAATCAGAACAAATCAAGTTTCGTAAATAATTTAAAGTTAGGGAATCTTTTTCTCTCTCTCCTGAAAACTTTAATTTTTGGCACTTTCAGTGTTTTAAGACTCTTCATGTCTTCAAAAATTAGCTTCGTAATATTAATGTCGCTCACCAAAGACGATTGTCATCAATTTGGCGGAAGTAAAGAGGAGGTATGCTCCATAAAGCGCTGCAAGATGAAGGTACACAAAGCCAATCACGTTCCTCCAGACGATGCGCATCTCGTATTTCTCTTTGGGCGTTTCAAACACTACATCTTCCTGGTCCGCATCATCTTCGAATAGCACACCCTTCGGTGCATGTGTGACATGTGGCGGCATTCTTGCTTTATTCCTGGAAACAAACGTACACAGGTACACACATTATACTGAACATTTTTTTAAAGTAAATAGCTTGCTCCAGCAAATCCTCAAGTGATTGGGAAAGTAGTGACATGGAGATTTCATTGTGAAACAGGATAAATGTAATATTTGTTCCATGTGACACATATACCTACAATTATCGTTCACACGAATAATGGAATGTCACAACTACGGAATCGCCGACTTCAATCAATTTGTTTTACTAATATTTTTTACGAATCCCACTTTTCTTATTTAAATCCAAGAACCTGTGGTTGTTTTAGAGTTTGTTAGTATCGCATGAACGGGTGTCTGGGTATCACTAGGAGCCGTTATAGTGAATTGGATGCCGTGAACGAACCGGTGTTTGTTAACATCAGGAGCCACTAGGAAATGTTGGTTTAGCCTCGTAACATCATGTCGTGATTCATCTCGAGCGCTTAATATGTATCTATGTGGGGTTATCCCACACTGGGAATTCACATATTCATTGGATTCTAATAAAGAATTCTGAGCAAGAAATAACAACGTATGTTCTATAAGTTCGGTCTTTACAATTCATAGTGTATTTGTCGTGGTACCTGAATTCACCCCACGGATTTGACACACCGAGAATTGGGGGGGGGGGGGGGTTAAAGAGGGATATGTTTAAAGTAATACCTAACAGCACTGTTACGTGCTGTACGGTTCTCCTGCGTAATTCCTCGAAAAGGAATGGAACCTGGTCTTGTTACGTTTGTATCTGCTAATCGCACTGAACTAGGAATGAACGACCGAATATGCATTCGTAGTTCTTTTTATACTTGGACTTAGAAACTTGTGGGAATATGCGCGTGTCTCCAATTGTATATCAGTTTTATTGGAAAACCTCGACTGTGTCACACCACCGCAGGAAGCGATGACCCCTGGGTCGCGAGCATTCCAGCCACCTGAATGTATTAAAATGTCAAGGGACAGTATCTAAACGTAGAAAAATAAGCAAAACTACGTTAAGAAAACTAAGAGCCTGAAGCATTCTCAGGCCACGCTCGCACGAGGGTTGAAGCTACGGATGTTGAGGCTGCAATCACACGAGCATTGGTTTTGTCACCCGTAACTGGGAATAGTGTCTCACATCAGTCTACGATAGGCACAACATATCCATACGAGCAAGATGGATAATCCAGAGGTTGCAATGGAATGTGTGGATCCGCCTTAAGGTGACAGAAAAATATCGTTCCTATTAATACGCGCAAGCTAATTAAAATAAAGTAAGTATTACATTTAAAATAAATAAACAAATATTGATTTGCATAATACGTAACTTGCATATTAACGTAATGTTAATACGAAATAATAATAATAATACTGATAATAATAGTAATTCTAATATAATAGTGTAATATTAATTAATACTCTGGCCTCGATGGACTTTCTGAATCATGTGTCTATTGCAGGTGGTCGGAAACAGTATGACAAATTTTCATAATATGACCCATTCATATTGCTTTCGTGGTATGCTGCAATCTCTGCATTGGAGTGCGGAAATGATGACTACGTGCTGAAAAGTTTGAAGTCCAAGGCCATGTATATGTAGGTCGAATGGATGGCTTCTAATATTTTGAATTCATTCCATAGGGTAAATCCGGGAGACGTAGTCGACCTAATATAAAATGACTATTAAAACTAATATAGAAATTACTTATTTTATCAGAACAAACCTATATGTTCAGAATTTTATGCTGATTCAGAAAAACTGGTCGATATTTACGTTAAGACAATATTTACTGTAAATCGGGTTGAAAACTGAAGTCATGACATCTGACTACCTCTCCCGAGGTGCCGAGAGAAATGGTTTTCGTCGTTGACATAGACCACTCACATAATTATTCATGGAAAATTAACAAAGAATAAAGCAAAATTATTTATGAGTGAATACAACTAGGGATTCATTGATATTTCATTTCTTTACGCTAAACAAGTAAAGAACACAAAAAAGGAAAAGTGAAATACCTACTAGCGATTAGCAAGACAAATGGATACAAACGTGAATAAGTAAACTAAATAAAAAATAATAATAATAAAATAAAAAATAAAAAATAAACAAAAATAATAAAAAAAATCACAACTCGACCATTTCTCCTTTCTGCAGCGAGAGATAGCGTCTTCTCGTTAGCTTTGAGAGGAAGAGTTAATATGGCCAAATACTTTGGCTGCATTGTCCCCTCAATATCTCTACTATCTTATTATCTCAAACATTAAACGAAAATAAACTTAGACGTATATTTTAAATACGATTCTGTACAACCGGTGTTTGACAAAAGAGGTTAAATGTAACCTCAATTTACCTTTTAAAGCCCATAAATCCAGAAAAACACAGAAGGAAGCGAAATGACGCTATTCATTCAACTGTTTGGCTTCTAGAGAAGACATTGGTCTGCACTTTAACGCATTTTTACGTACAGAGTCTGAAATATAGTGACTCGACCAACTCTCTGGTCCGACTGCGTCTCCCGGATTTACCCTAACTTGTATTCTGAACTGCAGTTCTTCTTTGGTAGTGAATTTATTTAATTAGTGGTAGTGTCGTTTTAAAACTTCATATCTTTGTCGTCGTAATTTCTATTTTGTGGTTAAAACCACAAAATTAATTAAAATTCGAGGAAATTGATATGCTTTTCTTCTAATTTATTTTGTGGGGGGGGGGGGGGGATTTAATGGAAAAGGTTCTTTCATTTTCAGTGATAATTATTTGACTTATTTCTACTGTATTATCTATTGTTTCAGAGTCAGTATTCAATCAGTCGTGAAGTTCCATTTCTATACCACTGGTCAGAGATGAGCATTATTTAAATAAAAAATTATTTAAATATCATATCAAATAAAAGAGATCTTATCTTAGATCTTTATTTGAAACGCCACGAATGAAGCAGTATGGAGTAATGTTAATGTTTGTGTAGATCTACATATACCATTTTAGTTTTAAAAAAGAGACGTAAAACGCACAGTTCCAATCCCTGTTAGCACGTCTACAGGTAGGTATAACATGATTATCATATACTGAATTGTCATATACCACATTTTGAAACTATAAAAAATAACATTTATCGACTAAGATATATAAAAATCTAACAGGGCTTGAAACTTTTTTTTATGCCTTCCTTTGTCGAGTATAAGCATTTCTCATGCTGGGCTTTACTTAACACCGTGTGTTTCATCTACATTTATTCGTAAATTACTAAACATATCCGCACTCCATTTCACGAAAAATCATTTGAGACTGTAGTGTAGATTGGAGCCAGAATATCTGTATATCGAATAGAGGGGAAGCCCGCGATGGCCGTGTGACATGAATTGAAGAGTGCGGCAGAATTATAAAGCATTGTGACGTAATGAAGAAGTAACGAAGAGACGCAGTAACACTTCACATGTTTAAAATGTCAATAAGAGGTCGAACAAAGTCGAAAGCAGAATATTCAATGTAGTTCCTCTTTATTGTAACAGTAAGATAAACAGAATGAATCCATTATAGCGCGACCTAACTCGGGGTTCTCCCACTCTCATCCACGTTATCAGGAATACTGATAACAAATAAACAAATAAACAAACAAATAAATAAACAAATAAACCATGGCAAAAGGTTCGATTTTTTTGTTACTTCTTTTTCATTTAACATTCTACGCAATTTCCTTCGATGCATGCCGCCTTGCTTGTTCGTAGTCGCAGCGCGGCCCGCCACGCGGCAGCTCCAACGGAAGGCTCGCGCTCTGATTGGTCGGGGTTTTTTCTAATTATCTCGAAAACGAAACCTCGGATCCCAAAACGGTTAAGGACTTTTCGATGTCTTTTTGCAACAGGATATTGCATGTTCCGGGATGTTCCGCAATTCTGGGACACTCTGTACATATATGTACAAGTACATGAAAAATCAAATACATCACAAAAATAGAAGATAATAATAAAATTAGAAAAAAATAGAAGAAAATATCACAAAAAATAGAAGATAATTAAAATCACAAAAAATAGAAGATAATAATAAAATCACAAAAAGTAGAAGAAAATATACAATCACAAAAAATAGAAGATAATTATAAGTACAAAATATAAAAACGATGTGAATTCAAAATGAGCTGCAAGTACATTAAGGTGCTTTCCAACTGCGCTCAAGATGACACAACTACATATACATAGCTAAAATGCTGTGTGCAAACATTTCATTACTCATATCGCGGACATGTTTCAATTAACCCATCACAAAGAATCCCATTTAAAAACATTGTCGTAAATTAATAGCTTTACAAAATTAATGATATACAAAAATTGCGCCAATTTTAACAATGACTAATTATACAAAGACAAAAAAAATAAAATAATATTAAGCATATAAATTTTTATACAAATAAATATTTTAATACGAATAAAAAGTTTATTCAAAATACTTGGCGCTGCGCTCCGAATTGGTGTTGCTAAGCTGAATAAATGTGCATAAATTGCATTAATCTTTTCCTTTCTTTCTTGTGCGTGCGTTCGTAAATGTGTGCGTGTGCATATGCCACGTATGATATTAGAGTTAAATATACGTAGAATAAATCTGACAGTGTTTCTAATATGTTTTATGTATTTTAGATTGTAAGGGAGTTTTTGTAAATTATTAATAGTAAGACAATTAACATTTTTTCGGTTTCGCAGCACCAAGTATTTTGAATAAAATATTTATTCGTATTAAACTATTTATTTATATAAAAATTTATCTGCCTAATATTATTTAATATATTTTTATCTTTGTATAAATAGCCATTGTTATAATTGGCGCAATTTTTGTTTATCATTAATTTTGTAAAGCTATTAATTGACGACAATGTTTTTAAATGGGATTCTTTTTGATGGGTTAATTAAAAAATGTCCGCGGTATGAATAATGGAATGTATGAACACAGCATTTTAGCTATGTATATGTAGTTGTGTCATCTTAAGCGCAATTGGGAAGCACCTTTGTGTACTTGCAGCTCATGTTGATTTCACATCTTTTTTTTATATTGTACTTATAATTATCTTCTATTTTTTGTGATTCTATATTTTCTTTTAGTTTTTTGTGATTTTATTATTATCTTCCACTTTTGTGATTTTAATTATCTTCTATTTGTTGTGATTGTATATTTTCTTCTATTTTTTTGTGATTTTATTATCTTCTATTTTTGTGATTTATTTGATTTTTCATGTACTTGGCGTAATGTTTTTACGTTTTTGAAGTTATTTATGGGGATCTCACTTCTTTTTACGAAGATAATTGGCATAATAGGGAGTGACTTAAGATAATTTTTAATATTATATAAATTATTAAAAGGTTCATTATTGACAGCCATGAACAGTCTTATGACGGGACAGAATTAAGGATAAATTCTACGTAATGACTAAGTTTAACAACTACGAAAAGAAAGCATGTGCACCTCATTGCCGATCTATATATGTATTATTACACGTACAGCGTCTCTTACAACCCGCACTTTCGCGAACAGGTAAAAAAATGGCAACAGCGCCTTACGGACGCGTTCCACTACAACAGGCCTGCCCCAAAGGGTGCAAATACGTCCTGAATTTTTGGGATCCAGGCAACAGCCAAGCGCGGGACTGTTCCATTGCTACACGTTGCGAGATTTGTGAGAGAACTGCATGAGTGTGCGAGTCTGTTAGGACGGCTGCAATCTCATGCAGTGATGCCAGATTCGAGACGGGAGCGCTCGAGGATTTTCCCCACCTCGCATGCAGCCTACGCCGGAGCTGCGTGTCCGTGAGCTCGGCGCTTCGGACAACGTCGGGAAGACGAGAGAGAAAACGGATGTATGTCTTTCTCTCTCGCTCTTGAAACGCTGTGATCCAAGGTGGGGTGGAAGCGACACGCGGCCGTGCGCAATCTTCCTGAGTGCATCGAGATACACTTTTCACTTTCTGACACATGTATCATACTCTTGTAATGAAAAAATTTGGAAAAAGTTTTGTTACGGAAATCACGTTTTAGGACCTCCTGATCACGTTTTGATTATTTAGAAAAGAGCTTTTTTTAAATATCTCATATATTTGTTAACACGATTACGTTTAAACGGCAGAATGGATTTCAATAAAACTTTACATTTAAATTTTATATTCTTGCCTTAAGATCCGATTAGATCACACAAAACGATAATTACCCGTTATGGTTCTTCGATTTTTCAGATATACGAACTAAATTCTACATAAAAAAAGAGGTTAAATAAAGTTCTTCTGTAACTCCTTTAACAAAGAAAAATGTACATTCATAATTTATTGGTTTCATTTTAAATTTCCGTACGTTTTATTCGAGCTACTTCTATATTTCAAACCTTAAAATTAATTTTTTTATTAAAAGATGAATATTTTGATACTGTAAATTGGTGAACTTTGTTAAAATTAGAATCCACTCTTGGCCAGTAGCATGGGCGCTATAGCTCCTTCGATAAAAAATATTTTTTCAGAGTATGATCTAAAATCTAAAATCTAAACGTAATCACATTTCTCGCTAGATTTTTCGATAATTATATCAAGTTGCGACAAAGAATCACGCACTATTTATAAATTAATTACGCGCAGCGTGCACGCTATCGCTCGATGGAAACTATGGGAAAGTGGTGGTCTCTTCCATCGGGAGGGAAATGTAAACGACTCGTTATGCAAAGCTAACATCGCGATATACGGTACATTAAAATTTGTAAATCGGTATAAAGGAATTGTACAAGAATAGGAGAGAAAGGTAACTGGTAAATGAATCTGAGGCAGTTCGGTACTGTCACCATTACCTTGCTGTTATTTCTTTTAGCCTTTACTTCGATTTTTCTCCTTCCTGAATTTTTCTTACTATTTTACGATTTCCTATGCATTCTTTTCGTTTCTCGTTGCGAGGGTTCGCACGGGCCTAGTTTTCGTCAAGTACATTTGACGGTCAGATCTGCGCGAACCCAAGTGAATAGATAATGATTATGTTAGAAATGTTTATCCATCTTCTGTTTATTGCTGCTCTTGTTAATAGATTAATAAATTGAGAAACAATTTGCAATCGATTTGATTGTTCACAAAATACACCACACCCTGCCCCTTCCCAAAGAAATGTAACTCCTGAATACTTCAGATGTATGTAGTAATCCGCAGCGTTTCAAGACCATTATACTCATTCATCTTTTTCTTTCAGTGTCGAAACTGTATTCGTACTCAGAAAGTTAAAATTCTATGGCCACGACATTCTGGCCTTTTCTCTGCACGCTCTCTTGAAATCGGTTGAACGGTAAAGCGTACCTTTTTTTACGACCCTGATGGGTTCTTAGGTAAAAGCTTCCGAACGACGCGGCTCGGGGGTCATGAACGCTAGAGTAGTGGCATAAGGACAAAGTCAGCAATAGGCCATTCAGTAATGAGTATGAAAATGACACCAAACTTGATATAATTCTGATTATTTTTATTGACTGTAATGGAAAGTACTTGGAGTAAAATAATTGAGGAAAGTAATGAAGAGTACGTGAATTCTACGTGAACTGACACGGAACTGATATGTGTGCCCAGATCTTAACGTAAGCGAAACCTACCCTCGTGTACTTACATCGTAGATGTTTTTTATACTTTTTAAATCCATTCAATAGTTATAAAGCGTCAATTTTTAATATTTTTCGGCGTACGACACGTGAAAATATTAGTTAAATGTTGCATTACACGTAAAATACTGACAATCAATTTCATCTTGCAATTTATAGCTTGTATAAGTTCTCAAGAACTGACATATTTCAACGCCATATAGGCTCCTGATCCCCGAAATAGATTTTCAGAGAGAAATCCGGCGTGAGTCGACAAACCGAGCCAAAGCGTACCTTAGCGAAAACCCGCCCTCTATGTTAAACTCTCGCTCTAAACAAGTTACACGTATACAAGCACGCACACATCTTTCAGTATTTCAACCCATTTCAGAGTAGTTCTTGAGTTGGGCGCTGTTCATGAACAGAGGTCGCTAAATTCAGTCCTGAAATTATGGGTCGGTAAAACAGTTTGGGTGGTGACACGAAGTCCCATAAGGTATATAGGTCTATTCTATACCTCGTCTGTGGTGTCACCGTTCTGAAGTACCGATATTCTGATGGCGTTTTCGGACGGTCGCACTGGGGTCGCTCTTGCTCGGTGCTGGTGCTGGTCGTGACACTGGGCTGGTTGCAGCATTGCACTGATTGCGTGCGTACGACTTCCGCCTGGCGGCATGTTGCGAAAACTCTAGAAGCGCGAAGTTTGATCTGACCACACGAACGTAATAGGAAAGAGAAACTTCAGGATTATAAATTAAGCAATACGTAAAATATGTAAAGTCAGCGCAAAGTTGTTTAACGCTTGCTATTTCAAAAATCGATAACTGAAAGGAAATGAGTCTACGAATAGGAATTTAGCTAATAACTAATAAATTTGCGATTGGCTTTTAGAATCTAAGACATTTTGTAATTAACAAAAGAGGTAAAACCGATGAAACTTGTAAAGCGTTCACTATTGACCCGAGAACGGAGGTGGAAAAACGTGTCATTAAAATCCTGTGAATTTCGAAATTGTATTTTGTTTATTATTATTAAAGTGTATTTCATCGTGTTTGAGTTTAAATCGTTTCTTAAGTGTATTTTGTTTATTATTATTAAAGTTTATTTCCCCGTGTTTGAGTTTAAATCGTTTCTTAATTGTATGTTTATTGTTCGCAACAATAAATATGTCTGGAAGTCTAATGTTTAAAAGATTTAATTCCATCAGGAATAATTGTTTGTCCATTTTACAAAAGTTACATGCAAATAAAAATGAGACGGCACCCGTAACTAATTTCAAACATTTAAAACTCCCGGCTATATTCAATTCAAACTTCGCGCCCTCATAGTTCATGGTGGACTGACGGTAACACAACATGCTAATAGTGCAACATCTCCGAATACGATGATTGCACTGCACCAGGGCAGTGAACATCCTCCGAACACGCGGCACCGAAAAAGTTCGCACTCAGTGCGCCCCGTTTTCGACCGTCCGAAAACGCCATGAAACAACCACTGGTTTTTGAGCACCCTCTCCGATTTTCGAGCGGTGGGTGCGGAAAACATAATGTGTTTCTAGCATTGACACAGGTAAAGCTCTCGGTATCATCGAGAAAAATATAGAAGCTGTATTATACAGGGTGTACCACTAACTCGGTTCACCTCAAATATCTATATTTCAAGTAATAAGCAAAAGTATTATTTATAAAAGTTGTCTGGTTGTAAGAAACACAAAACATGGTGAAACTAGTTTCTTTACTAAAAATTAGGTCAATTTTTTTTCAAATGGACTGTCAAATTCAATAGAATAGCGAATTCTGAGTATGAAAGTACTAAAGTACATTAATCCTAAAACTTACTGTTTCTGAGATATTCAATACTGTACATCCTATTACTTTGATTATGAAACATATTCGAAGCTATGTTCAGTTCATTTCGAATAGTCAACCATTGAATCCACAAATAATAAAATAAAACAATAAATACGAACGTGAAAGGACGCTTTTTTACTCTTGAAAGTATAAAAATGCCATGTGAAGCGTGTGTAATAAACCAAATAAACAACACTTAATATAAATTCAAACATATTGAAATATTTATTAAAACATGATACAGAAATTAAACAAATAGTTCGAACAATTTTTTGGAAGTATTTGAAGCATTTATAGAGATCATATTATATCGAACTCGATGCGACTTTGTTTTTCAGCTACCTGTCTTGCCTCTTTGAACTATTTCACACCTTCAAGGGGAAGGGCGACAGCAAGTCATAGTAGTGTAAATGATAGGAATGCACCACTACAGTGGTTCGCGCTACGTCGGTGTGCCTTTCAATGGGACGGACTCAACCAGCGCGAGTGCAGCGAACCTAAATTTTCTTATGTCGGGGGTCCCGTCCCGAGTCCTGCGGTCTCTTCTTCAAGAAATGATTCGATTTTCCTATTGACACGTGCAGATCGTCCCTCATAAAACTTTCATATTTTTCGGGTGCCTATACTTTCTCTCGCGTGATCGGCGCTTGCACTATTTGAAGAGCAAGCGAAAGGGGTACTTTTCATGTGTCATTTATTCATACTATAAAAAAACAATTGGAATAAAATACCGGCAGCAAATAAGATTCATTACACATATAAGAACGAAATATTTGGCCAAAACAACAAGAAGAGGTTTTGTTTATCACACATACACACTCTCACGCTCTCTCTCTCTCTCTTTCTTTCTTTCACCTTAGCTGCGCAGTTATTTCAAAGTGAATCTGCCAATGTTAAAACATCAAAACATTGAAGTAATAGAGTTAACGGGATGGGCCACGTAAATGCACGCTCGTAATTTGCACTTGGGACCCTCCAAAAAGGTCGTTTTTAACGACGAGATGCGCACCCCAGCTACGCAAATGTTTGTCAAAAGTAAAAAGCAGGCCATCACGAGTAAGCGAATACTCAATAAACCGGAATAGGATAGCAAAGTTAAGAAGGCGAATGTGATATCGTTTTATTTTCATCCTTCTTTCTCTTCCGTTGAACGGAATATGTTCATAAGACGATTTTTAAATTGTTACTGTAACAGAAACATTTGTAAATCGCGGGCTTCGACTCTCAAAACATAACCTAGTTTTAGCCGTCCTGAATTCTAATTCCTACCACGCGTAGCGTTACAATCTGTTTCGAGGCTTCACCGGTAACGTTGCATGCGACACTAAAATGGTAAGGGGGTCCTAGGACCCCCCAAACCGGTGACAGAAAAATACATTGGTTGATAGGTCTATTCTATACCTCGTCTATGTCACGTCGAAGCTGAAACCACTTCTTAACTACCCACTAGCCGGGACGGATACCTGCTTGGTAGCAGCGCACGCATTTATAATGTACGCGCCGGGACGAATGACGGGGTCAATTATTGGCCGACACGACCGCAGGACTCCCGACGGTCCCGATACACGTCGCGTAGCGACCTGGATTCGCAGTATCGAGAATTTTTAGTATACACAAAAAGTCGTGGCACCGCACCAAAGATTTGGTGAGAATCATTCAAGTCGCGAACCCGACAAAAAATCTGCTCTTGTGCTTGGCTGCGGCGCGCGATTACAACGCACGTGCAGGAAATATAATAAGTAATGTGTATGTATAGCATGAATATAGTGTGTGTGTAGTATGTACATACTATGCAGTATGCGTCATTATGTATGAAATATGTGCGTAATGCAACTACAGTATTGTCTCCCTATAGGCTCGGTTTGGTGCACACGATGTGGGCTTTTCGCTATCCCCACCACTTCTGTCTCACTCTTGTCCGGCGAAGGCGAGAGCGAGATGGAACGAGAGAGAGCGAGAGCCACTGGAAGTGAGCGAGGACGGTACGAGACAGACGACGCGTTGATATTTTGTCTTGCTTCGTCTTTCGGACGCCTGACACTCCTCTATAAAGGTGCAGTTAAACATGTGCAACAGCGCGCATTTGCGCGCCGAACACTTGAAATTTCCTACGGTACGAGGTCCTACGTTGCGCGCCGAACCATAAAAATCGACCCTTGTAATGGTGTTCTGCAACGCGCATTGCACATGTTTAACCGTGCCTTAAGGCCCCTTTACACGGTCGGTCTTGCGCGCGGTCCGGCCCGCGGGCCGGCGCGCCACACGCCGCGCGGCCCGCAAAAGTACGTGAAGCCGGATCATGGCGCTCCTTCGCGCGGGCCAGAAGGTCGTACCCGTCACTACTTAGAGACAGCGAGTTCGGGCTCCCATTTCTACGTCGACTCCACATGCTTTTTACACGATCCACCGCAGTGGTGTACTACTTGTTCGATGTATATCATCGATCTGCGAAACGATCGGCAAGACACGATCGCGATATACGTTCGCGAAAAGTATCTCAAATTCCTCTATATACCAGGCTCATAGAGGATATCATAAATGCTATTACTGTAGGGTACACTGAAACATCTGTTTTTAGGAAGCTACATTTGGTTGACCTGAAGATGCTATGAATTCTGGAAATGGTTTATGACTCAGTTATAACGACTGTAAAATTTTACAAGGGTACTTTAAAAAATGTCCAAATGTTTCCCCGGCAATGCGATGGCAAATGAAATTGCAGTTAACACATTCACTGTTGTGACGATCATAATTATTACTATCAACGGCAATAATTACCATGTCACTGCTTGTTTTAATATAAAAACTAATATTGATAGACAATAAATACATATAGGTATGCAAGTGATGTTATATCTAAGATAAATGATGAAGAGATGTAATATGCAAGATGTCTTGAAGAAGTCTTCTGATTGCTCGTGATGCAGGTCAAATTTTTCACCCACGCTCTTGCGTGGCACGCAGCAAGAAAGCATCACAGTCCTGCCCGCGCGCCAGAAAGCGCCACGCTCCTGCCCGCGCGCAAACCTCGAATCCAGAAGAGTTTGCATAAGAGACAGAAAAGGTAGTTAGAAAAGGAGAAAACGATACTTGAAACCAGGCTCGTTGCGCGCCTCAGGATTTCCGACAGTGCGGACAAGTCTGAGGCGCGCGACGAGCCTGGCAGCCGATCCTGGCAGCCGTGCCTCGATGGGTTTCGAGGACTTCGACCCTCGAGACCAGGGGGGCCGTACCATGTAGCCCCCTAAGACGTGGCGAATCAAAAATTCTACATTTCGCACCGGATCTTGGCGAAAGTGACGTGGATCGTTTCCTTATGTTTTTCCGATGAAAATGGTCCAAAAACGACACAAATCGGATTGTAATTAAGGAATCTTCATAATAAATTGATTTCCATAACTTCGTTTAAAATAGTCCGATTTACAACATTTTATATGACATTATTGTTGTCCGAACGAATGTAATTGTATAGGTTGATGTATATTTTTTGGAGTTAAGCTTTAGGATCGTGTGCCCAATGTTTAGTTTAAGGAATGCTCGCGATCAATTTGACTGGATTGTATCTTAATATACTGGTTTTATTGTACACTATGTATACGTGATTATAATTACTATAAATATCCTGAATAAGCAAATAAGTGTTGGAGATCCGTCTGGATTTCGTCAACTTACACGCTTTCCAGCACCTCACCCTGTCATTATGTAAATAGCCATTAGAAAGCATGAGACTGACTTCGACCTTCGTTTCCCTCATCCAAAGTAAGCCGATGGGGGCGCGAAACGTTGTTTCGGTTTCTTCCGCAAGCGCTGCCTGCCTGTAGGACCCTTATGGGAAGGTGGGGCAAGACGGGGTAGTTAAGGTTTGATAATGAATAAAACACAGATTTTCATAATCAACTAATCAATTTTATGTCTGAACCATTCTTTGGTAATAAGTCTTTCAGTTTAACTGTGAATCAACCTAAGTTTTACAGGTTCCAATAGAATAAATAAAAGAATTCAGAAAAAGTCGTTTCTCCCCATCTTGCCCCACGGGTGGGGGACCAATTAAAAAACAATATAAATAAAGTATATATATACAAAGTAATTATTTATTGGGTTGACAGAGGAGACACACATGTATGGCTTCGTCGTCCTCATCTCCTACATCGACACAGGAGAAATGAGCCCATTTGCCACATATTTGACAGTTTATCCAGCTTTCCACAAGGGAATCAGTTCGTTTGGATTAATTAATAGAAAAGAAGTATCATTTTCCTCGGTCCGTCTTCCGTCTGTTGTTTCTAAACATCCTAGAACAATGAGAAACTTTGATTTTTATTTTTAGGTTTGTGAGGGGCATGATGGGGTTCCTCTCATTTTCATTACCCCATCATGCCCCTTCGCGTCTCACGACAATCATATGAACACTGCTCGAAACATTATTTACAAAAGTATAAAATAACATACGTACCTTATAGCCAGCTAAATTCTGCCTCAGAAACACGTACATGTACCGGAAATCTTCTATATTATTATATCACTGGCACGGGTGCTAAAAATAAGGAGAAAGTAAGGAAGTCCCAATAAATTATAAATTCTGATCTAACTTCGTCACGCGTCCACATGTTTCACTGATTCGCTAGTCACTGACGGTGCCGATAGCGACGCGTCTAACATGTATGCTCAATTTTGATTCGGGCGTTTGTATCACGAGATATGGGGGTACCCCGTTTTGCCCCACCTTCCCCTACGTAGTTGGATCAGTGGGTGGAAACTGAATTGCGAACTTCCGGGATAGTGTTTAGACAGGAAGCAGGCGGCTTCCATAGCTTAGAGGGTGCTAGTATCGCGATATAGTTGTGTTGTTTGCGTCTGTACCCCTACAGCAAATTACGTTGCTGAAAGGTTGCAGAAAGTTTGCAGAAAGTTTGCAGTTTCGTTGCAGTTACGGTGCAGGTAATATTTCTGAGATGTTGCAGAAATGTTCGTATGTCCGCCCGTGTGCAACATTGCATGAAATATTTCTGCAAATTTTCTGAGATTTTACAGCAACTTTTCTGCAACTTTTCTGCAACGTTTCTGAGATTTTACAGCAACTTTCCTGTACCGTTTCTGAGATTTTACAGTAACTTTTCTGCAACTTTTTGGAGATTTTACATGTTATAAATGCATTTTCAACGTTGAAATTTGCGTAGAGTAATATGTAACGCACTATATAATACGTAATAACATAAAATATATTTCCACGGGAAAAACTGTTAAAAAAAATGAAAAAAAGTTATTATGGTTGCAGGGCGACTTGAAACCCCGGGTTGTCCGCATAACAATCTGACGCGCTACCGTTGTGACCACGGAACCTTCTTGAACATGGGTTACTGTAGATGGTATATATACTGATTACTCCGTACGTTAAAAACTTTAATACTACATGAGTACTACGACCTCCATATATTGTCGTTCCAAACGCGATGTCCACTACCGCGTGGTCCTCTTGTTTGTGCCGCGATTCGACCCGATCTGCCCCACTGTGCGCCGTGCTCGCTTTCACGGAAACATCAGCTTGGCACGTGGCACCAGTAAAGTAAATTCTGACTATTTGATGGCACTTCTAAAGCGGCCTGTAGACGTTCAATATTATTGTGCAATCTTCAATATTGCCTTAAATCGTTGCTTTCTCCAACATATATTTTATATTTTATTTCATTATACAGGATGTCCGCGGGAACAGTAAATAGCTGGATACTTCCTAACGTATTGGAAATATAAAAGAAATTGTTTAAATGCAATTGCATCGTTCGATGGGGCAAATTTATTGAAGCAGGCGAATTCTTTCTTCGATTATTATTTTAAGAGATACGATGGTCAAGTTCGGTTTTTTAAATGAATTTTTTTAGAGATCACTTGATAGTGCGTTTCAAGACAAATTCAATAAGCTATAATATATACACTTTATTTCAGCTGGTTTTCGAGATATTGCGATTGGAAATTTGCTGATTTTCAGTGGAAGCAAACCCGTTGGAATGGGAAGCACCGGAGGTAGTCTTGTTCGCGCTGCGAACATGAGGCCCACCTTATCCCACACAGCACCATAACATTGCAGCAACGTCTTTGCAATATTGCGGTGCAAGATTGCAATGTTGCACCATAACATTGCAGAGACGTTGCAGGTTCAGTCCTATGTCCGCCTTCGCAATATTGCAGGTGTGTATTTTTGTAATGTTGCGGCAGCATTGCAAACATGTAGTCCTGCAACGTTCCGGCAATGATTCTGCAACGAAACGGCAAAATTGTGGCAATGATCCTGTAACTCTTCAGAAATATTGCGGTGCGAGATTGCAATGTTGCACCGTATCATTGCAGGGAAGTTGAAGGTTCACTCCTGTCCGCCTTAGCAATATTGCAGGAGTACATTCCCGCAACGTTTCCGAAATTTTACAGCAAGGGTCCCACCGCAACCATTTCGGGCAGTGAGAGACGCGATGACATGAATGTGTGCAGAATCGTAGTAGTATAACGCCCGTGTGTCTTTTTCACATAGAAAATATTTTTACCCCAGGGGGATTCGAACCGAGGACCTGTAGAATCGTAGACGAACACTTTACCGCCGCAGCTATAACCGCTGATTGATAAGATTGCTTACGTATTCGAACTTATACTCCTACCGTGCAAAACTTTAAACTCAAATTATTCAAAAACGAAGGCTCATTTCACAAACCTATTAGGGATTTTTAACACTGTAGGTGCGGACTCTAACTTTAACTCGGTATCATTTTAGGTTAGGTTGGAAAGTAGTCTTTAGATTAAACCTTTGGATTTGTCTTTTCATATGAGGTGGGAGACGTGAGGGTAGTAATTAATAAGCGTCTTATTAAACTCAACAAAGAATATTATTTATTTGAGACTGTAACCCAAGATTTCTTTGGAGAAAGAAAATATCAAGCGGACGAAAACAGCACGACCACTCAAGACGCTGACTTGTAACCGAATGCCTTCTGCTCCGCTAGAAATGCGACGCTACGCACGCTACAGTACCCCCTTACCAGAGATAACGTTCGAGAAAAAGAAACCCCAAATTAAAAGTTTATCATTTTCAAAACAAAAACACACATCTAACACCCACAAGGGTGAACATTCCCCAAATAATCCTTATACAACTACGCATAAACCTAAGTACAACTAATTAACTTAAAACTAACTCCTAAAACTAAACAATAAACCTAAGTTGTAAAGTTAATTTATACTAACTGTACAAAAATTCAATTAAACCCGGCTTGCAACCGGTCTGGGAAACGGACCGCTCTACCCGAGCGCGTAGTGACACCACTACGATTTTCACGATTTTCAATATCGATACGTGGCATTTGCGTAACAACTTCGCGTCGCTCCTGCGTTACTTCTTCGGGCCGCTCTTGCATTACAACGTCGCGTCGCGCAATCCGTGTCTCCGTTTTGACGACTACTTCGCGATCGACTTCTTCAGAGTCTTCGGCGTCCCGTTCGATATTGTGCGAAACAACAAAAGCGGGTTTCAATCTATCGATAGAAACTTTTACCCTTTTATTATTAATTAAAATTGTAAAATTTTTTCACCACGTTCGACTACTTTATATGGTCCATCATAAGGTGGTTGGGACGGCCCCCCTACCGCATCATGGCGCAATAAGACATACGGTGATGTAAAAAGCTCTTTAAAAACAAAAGTCTTTCTCATGCCATACCGATTGACCTGCCGTGGTTTTACATCATGAACCTGTTTTTTTAAACGCTCGACAAACTCCGAATTTGCCTCCCGCTCGCTTGATAGAAAAAATTCTGCAGGTAAACGAATCCCGGTACCATAAACTAATTCGGCCGCAGTTGCCTTCAGATCTTCCTTAATTGCCGTTCGGATGCCTAATAAAGCAATGGGTCGTACTTCGACCCAGTTACTCGTGTCGTGACACTTAATAGCTGCCTTCCACTGACGCGGCGTGATGACAAGCCGTAGGTTTAGTTCGGCACTACCGCGGCATCATGTATTGAGGGAAAGAAATAACATAATGCGTTTTCTCGCTGTCACCTGCGGTTCGGTCTGCGCGAATCATAACGAAAGGATGCTCCAGATAGAAATTTTTGTCTCCAAAATTAAAGAGAAAAAAGCATTTCAACATATTTGTTTCTTAAGCGCCCTTGGATCACACGCGCCTCTAGGCTATATCCCATTTAGCCCATTGGTAAAGGCGGCCTGATTCGACCTACACATACGAGGCATAGTACGTCATACTCTTCAGGAAGGAGTCATCATTTCCGCACTCCATTGCACCGATTGTATCATACCACGAAAGCAATATGAATAGAAGTCATATTATAAAAATTTGCAACACTGTTTCTCACCATCTACAATGTAGATTCTACATAGACACATGATTCATAAAGTCCAGCGGGGTCAAAGAGTAATTAATACTACACTATTCGGCCCCAAACCCACCGGGGGCTCGCTTCGTTCGCCACCTTCGCAATATGAATTTTAAATTCGAACAGTATTCCATTAAATCTGAATAAATGTAGAAAGGAAGGACAGCAAACACATAGCTGTATGATTCATAATATCTCCACTTTAAAGCGTTACAAAAAACGTGACATTTTAAGCGTTACAGACAACGTGACATGAAATAGTCACTTATGATTTTATAGATATAGGGTAGATTATTATTAGTATCAGTATTAATATTATTATCATCACCGGTATTATTATTATCTTCAGTCAGAGTTAGGCATTATCTAGATAAAAAATTATTTAAATAACGATCCAATAAATGATACTTTATCTTTATTCGTTACTCGGGGGTTGAATAATCGAAGTTATCATTATTCGAAGAGCAACGAATAAATAATTTTGTTCGATGAGAATTTATTCGACGAATAAGGGTAATTTTTTGAAAATTACCGCTAGAGTGCGGTAAGCAGTAGAGCTGTTCAAGTACTTGAATATTCGGGTAGCTTGAAATCCGAACCAAGCTGCAACCCGGTTTCCAAGCCGAGCCGAGTACCCGAATGAACCGAGCGGCTTGGATAGAACCAAGTAGCTTGAATTTTTCAAGCGGCCCGAATTAAGCGGGCGGATCGAAAAGAACCAAGCGGGTTGAATTATTTCAAGCGGGCCGAAAGAACCGAGGCGGCCCGAATGTATGTCTGTACATTGTACATCGAGCATATAGGTTCGAAATAGGTTATGTAAACCTAACGCAATTATAATATAGACTGCGGAAGTATATGTAAATGCATGTTTTTATTAGGACTGACTTAAACAAGCGGGATTTTGACAGAAGTATCACAGACCAGGTATAGAATAGACCTTTCACTCTTTTGTCTTCGGTGTCACCGTTCTGAAGTACCGATATTCTGAAACAACCACTGGTTTAAGAGCGCCCTCTCGGATTTTCGAGCGGTGGGTGCGGGAAACATAATGTATTTCTAGCATTGACACAGGTAAAGCTGCTGGTATCATCGAGAAAAGTATAGAAGCTGTATTATACAGGGTGTCCCACTAACTCGGTTCACCTCAACTATCTATTATTTCAAGTAATAAGCAAAAATATTATTTATAAAAGTTGTCTGGTTGTAAGAAACACAAAACATGGTGAAACTAGATTCTTTATAGGGATAGAACGGATGTGGAGCTAAATTTTATTTTTTCAAATGGTCTGTCAAATTCAATAGAATAGCGAATTCTGAGTATGAAAGTACTAAAGTACATTAATCCTAAAACTCACTGTTTCTGAGATATTCAACATTGTCCATCCTATTACTTTGATTATGAAACATATTCGAAGCTATGTTCAGTTCATTTCGAATAGTCAACCGTTGAATGCAGAAATAATAAAATAAAACAATAAATACGAACGTGAAAGGACGCTTTTTTACTCTTGAAAGTATAAACATGCCATGTGAAGCGTGTGTAATAAACCAAATGAACAACACTTAATATAAATTCAAACATATTGAAATATTTATTAAAACATGATACAGAAATTAAACAAATAGTTCGAACAATTTTTTGGAAGTATTTGAAGCATTTATAGGGTGCATATTATATCGAACTCGATGCGACTTTGTTTTTCAGCTACCTGTCTTGCCTCTTTGAACTATTTCACACCTTCAAGGGGAAGGGGGACAGCTAGTCATAGTAGTGTAAATGATAGGGATGCACCACTACAGTGGTTCGCGCTATGTCGGTGTGCCATCCTTTCAATGGGACGGACTCAACCAGCGCGAGTGCAGCGAGCCTAAATTTTCTTATGTCAGGGGTCCCGTCCCGAGTCCTGCGGTCTCTTCTTTGAGAAATGATTCGATTTTCCTACTGACACGTGCAGATCGTCCCTCATAAAATTTTCATATTTTTCGGGTGCCTATACTTTCTCTCGCGTGATCGGCGCTTGCACTATTTGAAGAGCAAGCCAAAGGGGTACTTTTCATGTGTCATTTATTCATACTATAAAAAAAACAATTGGAATAAAATACCGGCAGCAAATAAGATTCATTACACATATAAGAACGAAATACTTATTTGGCCAAAACAACAAGAGGAGGTTTTGTTTATCACACGTACACACTCTCACGTTCTCTCTCTCTCTCTCTCTCTTTCTTTCACCTTAGCTGCGCAGTTACTTCAAAGTGAATCTGCCAATGTTAAAACATCAAAACATTGAAGTAATAGAGTTAACGGGATGGGCCACGTAAATGCACGCTCGTAATTTGCACTTGGGACCCTCCAAAAAGGTCGTTTTTAACGACGAGACGCGCACCCCAGCTACGCAAATGTTTGTCAAAAGTAAAAAGCAGGCCATCACGAGCAAGCGAATACTCGCCACGCGTACCTCATGGCGAGGTCAATCCCCCGTGGTGCCGTACCGAATTTTATGGCTTTCGACCCTCGAAGGGGTTGGAATACCATTAAGAAGTGAGAAATGTCCAGGATTTCCGTATTTCTCATCAGATCTCTGCGAAAACGGCGCCGATCGATTCCTTATGTTTTGCCGATGAAACTAACACCAAGAACGACGTAATTTGGAGCATAATGAAGGAAATTAGATGAAAAATTGATTTTCATAAACTCCATTTAGCTTCGTTAAAAATAGCCTCATTTACAGGAAATTTGGTATGATTTTCGTCGGAAGAACATAAGGAATCCATTGGTGTCACTTCCAGATCGATACGATAAAGAATAAAGAATTATTTTTTTGCGAAATACGTATGAATCCACGGCCGACCGCAGCGAATTGAGGTCGGCGCCCCGCCGAAGTAACACCAATGCATTCTTTATGTTTTTCTGATGAAAATCATACCAAATGTCATGCAAATCGGACTACTTTTACGCAAGCAATTTATATATTTCCATAAATATATTAGGGTTTCAAATCTATAATGACAAACACATACGTTCTCGGGTTATAGAAAAGAAATGGGGAGTAGAGAATTCTCCATGATTTGAGGCAGGGAAAGTACATAGTTACTACCAAATAAGCTCATCCTTGTCAGGGTCCTCATCCGAACCGCCTGACAAGGAGACTGAACGACGTAAACCGAGAGTGAGTGAAAGTAACTGTTGTTAGAAACATTTTTTCTTAAAACCATTCCAAACTATTTCTCAATGTCTTGATGCTAGAAAACAGGCAAAAGGTCGGAAGCTAAAATCGTTCCAAAATGAGAAGCAAAAATCACATTTAGTATCTTGACCTGCAGGAGTGGGTATCGTTTACAGTAGTTTACACCACTTGGGTTTTCCCCAACTACTTACCCGATGACCGTCTACCCAGATTATTGTTGTCGCGACGCGACCCCCTCAACCATTCTTTGCGCGCTGCCTGACTACTGACTCCTACCACAATCACACACCCCAAAAATCAGTCACACCAAAATCACGTCACACGTTACTCTTTCAAACAGTACTCGCTCCTACAGAACATACCTATCTGCTCATTCTTCACATTCATTGTACAGTGCGTAGAGAAATTATTGGTCGTTGCTCTTAGGGGGTGAATCTACACTTTTGGATCGGCCGACATTTGTAAAAAAAATGTCCGCGAAATTGTCTATAACATTGAAAATTAATGCTAAATTTTTTGGTAAACTTGTTGAAAAGCTCTTCGCCGATTTCAATGACCTTCACACATGTTGTCAAAGTCATCGTTCGGAACAACATTTCCCTTTAAACTTTTTGGCGGTCGGCTTTAGTTTACGAAATATTCGCAAAAAACTTTATTTAAAATTAGAATTACCGAGTTTAACACATACATCGGTTAGCTACCATGATTTACGTGCCCCCCCCCCTCCGCCCTAATCTAGCTTCCATCAATACTAATATCGTCGGCTATGAAACAGATTTATATATATTATGCCGAAAATTTTAAACAAAAAGTTTAAAGGCAAATGTTGTTCAGAATGACGACATTGACAACATATGTGAAGGTCATTGTAATCGGTAGCTTTTCGACTTTACCATGTTTTGTTACATCAACGTATTCTACGCGTTGAAAAGGGAAAATGTTTGAACAAAGCCATATGACGCAAAGGAACCCTTTGGTCAGGAAAAATTGTTAAAGGTTTCGGAGCGATTTGATTGTGTAGAGTTACACGTATATGTAGGCATGGACCCACCACTACTCTGCTGCTTGATACGAGACACATCATAAGATTACCATAATTTATTAATCATTTTTTAATTAGTTATTATAGGTAGTGTTCAAAATGATAAATGAAAGTGTATCTCTGTACACAGAGTATTCGGGGTACACAGTTGAAAAAAATTGAAAAAGTTGAAAAAGTTATATAAACCCATGTCCGCAAATAATTTATTAGGGAATTATAAGATAGCAGAGATTCGTTACATCGTAAGCGAAGTTGTATAATGCTTCTCCGTTGTATGGGTCTGTAGAGTTGCTGATTAATAAAGAAATGAAGAAATTTTTATTTGCCTTTTAAAAATGCTGTATTAATTTGACATCGGGACACCCTGTATTTAAATTCTCACCACTATTATAACTTTCATTCCTACCGCTTATAGCGCTACACTCTTATTTCATGCTTAGCCGTTAACGTTGGATGCGACACGGAAATGGTAATGGGGCTCTAGAGCCCCAAAATCGAGTGACACGGAAGACAATACAGTGAAAGGTCTATTCTATACCTGGTCTGTGGACGTGACGTGTTATGGCTTTAACCGCAACAACGCGCCTCCGACCGCAGGAACCCTTTACTATGCTCTTTACTCCTGGCTCTCGCAACGCGCCGTCCCGCTCCCCGCCCCCACCCCCCTGCCTCGCCCATAATTACTCCGCGATGATACCAATGGTATCGATCATCATCCGGCTACCCCTCGTTCTTCAATTCCTTGCTCAGCCATAATCCCCATTAGCCGCCGTAATTACGCCCAGGTATTATGTACCGATGCAACACCACGTTTCTACGAACGTCTTTTCGAGCAAAGCATTCTTTCCTCTTCTTCGAACGGCCGACGTATGTACTTACTTAAGGGGGTAGACACGTCACGTGACACGGATAGACACGGGTAATGCAGCGCGCTGTAATACCGACAATCTAACCTAAAACATGGGTTTTTGATTTTTCGTTTTTCGTCCTTATATGAGCAGATTTTGGGCTGGGCGAGATCTCATTCGAAAGAGGAAGATTCAATGCGGAGCGCTCTGCTCACCGTCTGAGTCACAAAACTCTTTTAGTGACCTAAAAATACTTAAGGAGGTAAACACCCCACGTGACACGGGTAATGCAGCGCGCTGCATACCGACACAATCTGGCCCAAAACATGGGTTTGGGAAATTACGTTGTTTGTCCTTATATGAGCAAATTTTGGGCTGGGCGAGGTCTCATTCGAAAGAGGAAGGTTCAATGCAGCCCGCTCTGGTCATAGTTTGAGTCATAAAACTCTTTTAGTGACCTACAAATACTTGGAATCTGCGAGTGTATTTTGTCAAATTTTTCTCTACTTTGGACACTCATATTATCAGATATCAACACAATCTCGTTGAGACATGACCAGAGCGGGCTGCATTGAACCTTCCTCTTTCGAATGAGACCTCGCCCAGCCCAAAATTTGCTCATATAAGGACAAACAACGTAATTTCCCAAACCCATGTTTTGGGCCAGATTGTGTCGGTATACAGCGCGCTGCATTACCCGTGTCTACCCCCTTAAGGTGGAGTCTCTATGGCGCGGCTGGCGGCGGCGGCCCAGCGGCCGCGGCTGGCGGCCAAATCTTAAGCACCGCTCTTATGGAGAAGCATGTAACCGTTCTCCATGGCGCGTTTTCGACCGGCCGCGGCCGCGCGTCTGCTACAGCAGCAACCTAGGCTACTCAAGACGCAACACAATGCGATGAGTGTCTGTTTTCCGCCATGATTGCGGAATCTACTAGCCGCGCGGCTAGCTACAGCGACAAACCGCTCGACTCCTCAAAACTGAGTCATAGCCGCGGCCGCGCTGCGGTCCAACGGCAGAGTGGGACTGAATCCCAAAAATAAGGAAACAAGATAGAATTAAAAAATTATGGGATTATGTTTTTTTATATATTTCTTGTAAACTAATAATATGAACTCCTAAAAAAGGGAAAAATATCGTGGCCTCTACATCTGATCTGTGTGTAAACACGTGTCACAGTTTGTATGTTCTTTCTTGTGTGAAATTTTGAATTGAATCTTTAATATAAAATACACAAATTTTTTGGGAACCGAAATGAGTAGTATCGTTTTTGGTAAGCAATAACAAAGAATTAGTTACATACTCTTCTTTTCCATAAGAAACCCATTGAAGAAATATTAGCAATTTTATATTAGCAAGCGTCTTTTTAGTTACCCTCCGGGAATTTCCTAGCAAATTTCATTTTTGTTTTATAATCAACATATATTTGGCTTTGCAACTGCGAAAATGAGATTTGGCAATATTTACCAATAATGGAGTAATTACCTGTATTCTATGTCGCACAGTGAGGCTGAATCCCAATCAATAGGGAAAAAATTCAACAGCATCACATTTTTCGCACTGAAACTGCCGAATATAATTAAGGAAGTTCGTAAAAAAGTATTAATATTCAACTCATACGGAAGATTGCCGTTATTTAGAAAAATTAAGTCAATAATTGCCAAAACACTAGAACAATTTGATAAATATATCTATATACTATGGAAAGTGCAGAAATATTTGCAAACCTGTATCCATGTTATCCTATATACCAAATACTGTTCATAAAGTGTTAATACATTCATACGTAATTATACAATATTTGGGCAACCTTTCAATCGCCTAATTTTGTGACGGGACCCAAGATGCCAGAAATAAAGGTTTTACAAGTGAAGGAAAGATTGTACGCTCAAAATTTTGTCATTGCAATACAAATGAAGATGTTTTAAACTTTTCATCGATTTCTTCAGATCCAGGAATAGTGTTTTATAAAGTAGCTTCATAAGATTCGACATTTTGATTAGAAAAAGTGGCATGTTGAATTTTTTCTCTATTCTTCAGATTGACGCCCACTGCGTTGGGGCAAAAGCGAAATCGGAGCCAAGCGGGAATTCATTCGTTGTTTTCGACCGATAATCCCAAGAACGTTTCGACAATATCTGTTTGCCAGCATTTCTAAAGGGCAGTCAAGAACGTTATGCCGTCTGTAATAATTTTAAGCATTCTTCAGTCTCACAATGGGTTAATCCGTATTGGTCTCTCGGTGGGTAGTACGTACGATGGCTTCGTACCTGGACGTAGGTACTGCTATTAACCCCCGCGCGGGACAATATGGTTATAAAAGCAAATGTGGCGAGGTACTCTGGCCGTTCAGCCACAATAATTTTTGGCAACCAGATGCGAGGTTTTCACCCTCGATTTCTTCAAGAGGGAGAAGGTTCCTCCTCCGTCGCCGAATTCACAGGGGGCAAGTCCCCTCTCTTTAAGGAAGGGTGTTCCCAATGTGTGTATCATAATTAAATTACAACAACAATTATGTACGAGAAAGACAGCCTGATAACGCCATCTCTGAATGCTTATCATTAATTAGGCAGGTGGCAACGGCCTGCTAGCTCATGTGGAGCGCGGATCTGGTCCCCTTCCATCGACTCGCGATCGATGGAAGGGGAAGGTTCTGCCCTCCTAGAAATTGACGGTGATTTCGCGGAAGGATTCTCTCTGATCCAGAACTCGGCACCAAATGGTAATTACTTTCTTCCGCTTACGCACCTTGCTTGCGCTATTATCCGACTTGCTTCGGCACTTGTACGCTTCGCGACCTTGCTTCGCAAGATATTCTAAAAGTTCTGCACTTAACATTCTTACTAAGATTAATTGTTCCTAAATTAATATAAACTAATTCAATTAAGTGTGTGTGATTCGCTGTGTACTTGACGCTATTTGACCTTGTACAGAAGTTTGAATTCTAACGTTAACTATTACGAGCGTGTAACAATACAAAATTGCTTATTTTAGTAATTTAAACTAACCGTGTTGAGTTAACTGCTAATAAATGTTTTCTTTGTGCCTTTAAGACAATTGTGACTCTGAAAATTAAACACTCGCAATTTGCACCCTTAAAAATAAACGTTCGCTTGTTACTAGACGCGTCGCGTGAGTCCGTGAATATTTCTTTAGATCTTTAACCTTCTCAGCGTTGATCCGATAAAACACTTTATAACAAATTATTTTCATATTACTTTCTCTTGTTTAAATATTAAAATAGAACATATAAAATAGTTTAAAGAAGGAACATTGTACTGTATGAACTCCGGGTGGTATCGGTACCTATAGGTACATTAGACCCCCCCCCTCGGATTGTGTGATTGGGGGAAAATCATTAAATTTGCAAGCGCAATATCTCGAAAACCAGTTGAAATAAGTTGTATACATTATAGGTTATTGAATTTGTCTTGGAACCCATTATCAAGTGATCTCTAAAAAAATAGTTTCATTTAAAAAACCGAACTTGTTAATCGTATCTGTTAAAATAATAATTAACGAAAAATTGGTCTGCACTTTTAAATTCTGAATTCTGAATTCGTTTTAAAAGAATACATCAGTTTTGCATAACAGATTATTCTCTATGGTGTATACTTTCCGAGATATTGGGGCAAATGTGTTTTCACCACCACATATGGATGATTGCCAATGAAACAAAATACGTGCGTCACTAAAGGGTGATTCTCCAGATTAAATTTATATCATTTCAAGTTGTCTTCGTTCATAATAGTCCGATTTTCATGAAATTTCATATGATTTACATCGGAAAAACTCAAGGAATCCATTGGTGTCACTTACATATCGAAATAATAAAGAATAAAAAATTATTTTATTCCTGAAGCAGGTATGAATCCTTGGCCGTAGACCCTTTCAAGTGCGCTTGAACAAAAGTGGGACCCCGAACGCCGCGCCATAGAGACTCCACCTTAAAGGGGCCTAATCTGACGCGCTACCGTTGTGGCCACGGAACATTCTTGGATGTAGATTACTGTAGGTGGTATATATACTGATTACTTCGTACGTTAAAAACACGTACCACCAGTAAAGTAGATTCTGACTTATGCTTGGAACTGATTAAATGGTTGCCTTCTCCGACATATATTTTATATTTTAGTTCATTATACAGGATGTCCGCGGGAACAATAAGCACCTGGATATTTCCTAACGTATTGGAGATATAAAAGAAATTGTTTACATGAAATTGCATGGTTGGAGGGGGCAAATTCACTGGGGCAGACGATTTTTTCTTGTATTATTATTTTATGAGATACAATGATCGATTTTTTTTAAACGGAACTCTTTTTTTTACAGATCACACGATAGTGCGTTTCAAGACGAATTCAATAAAGTATAATGTATACACTTTATTTCAGCCGGTTTTGGAGATATTATGTTTTAAAATCTGCTAACGCCGCAAAGTTGTGGCAAAGTTGCAACAAAGTTGCGGAAAAGCTGCGGCAAAGTTGCGGCAAAACTGCGGCAAAGCTGCGGCAAAGTTGTTGCATAGTTGCGACATAATTGGGGCATAGTTGCGGCATAGTTGCAGCATAGTTGCAGTGCATTATTGCAACGCAACTATGCAGCAACAATTCTATGTCCGCTCCGTGCAATGTTGCACGGCAACGTCGCAGCAACCATACATCGACATTGCGCTGCAATCATGCAACGACGCAAGGTTAATGCAACTATCCTGCAACTTTGCCGCAACGAAGTGTGCTGTGTGGGAGATTACATACCTACTTAATAAATATTGTTGCGGCGTAGAGGCGTCTCCTTGTTAGCTGTCATGATTTATTTACAGTTACACGAGTTGAAACTTAACACTATAGGGGAAAGTGGGGTAAAACGGAACGCTTAACTTTGGAGGGTGATAACATAAAATCGGAAAGAGAAAAAGACACGGAACTTCAACGGGATTCTTCAGTAGACCTTAGACTATAAGAAAATCAAAGTCATTGTTAAGAAAAATCTTTGGGATCGACGAAAAATTAAATTTACCGGCAGTATTGAAATCTTCGCCTCACTCAAGTGGTGGGGTAAAACGGAACACCCACTTGAACACCATGTAAACGTACATCTTTATTTTTATGATTTAAAATGTATTCATTTTATTTATGTTAAAAACTATAAATACATGTTTTAGGTATAATTATTACATATAAAATATAACAAAAATATATATTATTGTCGCGAACTCCCGCCTAGCGGCGTGTAGTATAAACTTCAGAAACGCGAAGTTTGAATCGGAACACACGAATGTAATAGGAAAGGGAGACAAGGTGAAGTTCGTACAAGCCCGAGGTGTTTGAAAATAGTTAGAGATTCTTTTAATAAGAGAACTTCAAGATTATAAACTAATCGATACTAATCGATACCCACTTGGATACGGGTGTTTGAATAAATGAACTCCACCTCCCTCCCTTCTCCTAGGTGTGCAATTCCAGCGCAATGATGTAAAACGCTTGATTTTGTAAAAAATTGATAACCGAAAAGAATCGGATCAACGAATAGGAATTTAGCTAGCTAATTAGTAAATTTGCGATTGGCTTTTGGTAACTAAGCCATCTTTGTAATTAACAAGAGGAAAAGCGAAGGACCTTCTGGAAGCGTCACTCGAGCCTCGAAAGCAGTAACGAGCAGTCGCATTAATAAAAGTTCTCAGAATTGATATTGTGTACAAATCGTTTATTCTCTTCATTAAATTTATAAGTTTATTGTGTTTCAATCGTTTTATTCAGTTCTTGTTACTAGTTTCATTATACTTAGCTCTCAAATAATCCGCGTCTAAGGAGCAGAGTGCCTTAGCACTCCACGGGCATCGTTCCCCGCCGAATTCCCTACGAAGGATCGAGAGGAACCAGCCGCCCACGCAACATTATACACAGGAAAAATTATTTACCAGATAATATAAAAATTACTGAATATAACCGAATACATATGGATTTTTACATGAATAATGAATATTAACACGTGCATGGAGAATTTTTCAGTTTTTAGTGCATTTTAAATAAAATTGTTTAACTTAAACAAATTTTCATATTTTTTTATTATTTACTTTTTAGTGTCTTTTGATTTTTGGTTATATGCGATTGCATATCAATTGAATTTATTTGTGGTTATAGACTGATTTCAAGTCGTTTGGATTTGTGGTTATGGGTTATATTTATTGATGATTAGGTAGTTTTTCACCCTTCCCGTTTTTTTCTTTCATAATTTTGCATTGCCATAATAACTGCGCACCCCTGCGAAGTTTCAAGACAATTGGATTGGTGGAATTGGATTAAATAGGTGTTCCGTTTTACCCCACGAAAAGTGTTCCGTTTTGCCCCACATGCAATCATTTAGTAAACATTTAATATTTACACTTCAGCGTGAGGTAAAGAACTTCTTAATACGTCAAAATGTAGCGTAGGAACTACAGAATCTAAGGATGTACTGACCGTTAATAATTTTCGAAATTCAAGTTCCGAAAAGTGGTCGAAAGTACAACACAATATTGAAACGTCGATACAGGAAATTTTTCCAACTCTTTTAACAGAAAAATAACGTATGCACGGGTCTATGGTCTGTCACAAAATGCTTTGGGAACCCTTTGGTCTCATGTCACGCGATACCAACTCATTCGCAACTCTTATCTAAGAGAAATATTGATGTTCCGTTTTACCCACCCGTTCCGTTTTACCCCACTTTCCCCTACAATATTCTCATCAAGTATACGTTTATTCAATATAAGATTGAATATCTCCTACAGCACATTTGTTGCAGAAATGTCTCAGTTGCGTTGCGGTTTAATACTTGGAACATTGCACGGAATATTGCCGAAAAGTTACAAATAAATTGCTGTTTGGCCCTGTCCAACATTGCAGTATATATTTCTGCAACATTGTTTCGGGATTTTACAGCAATGGTAGCGCAACATTTCTGAGATTTTACAGCAATGGTAGCGCAACATTTCTGAGATTTTACAGCAATGCTCGCGCAAGGTTTCAGGCAGGACAGCCAAAAAAAAATAACGGTATTTTTTTTATATACATATATTCCGGATGTGTTCTGTGAGGGGGGTCCGGTGACATGAATGTGTGCAGAATCGTAGTAGCATAACGTCCGTGTGTCTTTTATAAATAGAAAATACTTTACCCCAGGGAGATTCGAACTCGCACAACCTGTAAGCACCGTAGACGAACACTTTACCGCTGTAGCTATAATCCTTGATTAGGAAAATTGCTTCCGTATTCGAACTTATATTTCTACCGTGCAACACTTTAAACCCAAATTATTCAAACACGAAGATTTGTTATGACAAACCCCATTACATCTCCCTAATTGCGGAGCAGATATCTCACAATAAATTCATTTCGACACTTGATGTTGTATTAAGTTGATTTATATTCTGTTATGAAATATTCCGCGTTGTACAAAAAATAATGCCTTTTTTTAATTTTTAACGCATTTTTAATACAATCGTTTAACATAAATTTTGTTTATATATTTTTATTATTTTCTACTTTTTAGTGTTTGTGGATTTACATTTCACAGATCAGAATTCTTTACAAATATCTTTTATTGCTGTATACAGTTTAACAGTTTGCTTAAACCTTATATGTAGTCCTCGCTTCTATCTACCCTGTCATAAAACGGTCGCGTCTTCTTCAGCCGCGTATTCAGCGAGTCAAGGGTGGCTCGCCAAACCGACCACACGGTGACCAGGCGTGGGGAAAAAACCCAGGCCCGGTGTTACCTTTCCAGGCTCGCGGCTTACAGTTACAAGTACAGTGTAATCTGTATTCTATTTGTTGACATATCTGATATAAATAATTAATACAATTATTCAATTAACACTATAGAGTTTAAACAAATTCATTAACTATACGCAGCAACAAAAGAGATATGCAAATAAGTGTCACACGTACCAATTATTGACAGTGTCCCTACCATTCACATTTAATTTATTATGCGTAATGAAAAAGTTCCGTATTGTCGAGTGAAAATATTTAAGTCCGGATTTATTGCTTAAATCTTGCTGATAAATTCCGAGTTCGTAATTAATCCGCAATAAATCCGGAACTTCGCGGAGCGAACCTGAAATCTCGGAACGCAGAATACAGTCTAAGATTCCACATGCTACCTCCAAGGGAATATATGCGAACGTGGACAATGCTTGATATAAGTAATTAATACAATTATTCAATTAACACATATAGTTTAAACAAATTCATTAACTATATGCAGCAACAAAAGATATTTGTAAAAAAAGTGTTAAACGTGCCAATTAACGACAGTGTTCCTACCATTCACATTTAATTTATTATGCGTAACGAAAAAGTTTCGTATCGTCGAGGGAAAATATCTAAGTCCGGATTTATTGCTGAAATCTGGCTGATATCTTGCTGATAAGTTGCGCAACTAATCAGCAAGATTTCGGCAATCAATCCGCAAAGTACCGGGAATTACGCAGAACGATCCAGAAATCACGGCAGGCAGAATACAGTCTAAGATTCCACAGGCTACCTCCGAGGGAATGCATGCAAACGTGGACAATATTTTATATAATTAATTATTACAATTATTCAATTAACACATATGATTTAAACAAATTCATAAACTATATACAGCAACAAAATAAATTAGTAATAAAAGTGTTACATGTGCCAATTACTGTCAGTGTCCCCATAATTGACAATTAATTTATTATGCGTAATGAAAAAGTTTCGTATTGTCGAGGAAAAATATCTAAGTCCGGATTTGTTGCTGAAATCTGGCTGATATCATGCTGATTATTTGCAAGGGAATACCCACGGCTCCTAACACCAAGTGAAAATTCATTTCCACAAATTTTTATAACGTAGGGACAACACGTTCCATGAAAAATAAATGAAGTGATTAGTGTTAGTGGCCGTGCAGCAGTGGTGGGTCGGTATTTTACGCCGCGTTGCAAATGCATTAAGGACATGTCGCAAATGTACGTATAATATGTCGTTTTTAAGTCCATTTTATACGTGTCATTTATCGCAAATGTCGTGAATAGAAATATTCATTATTTTAAGGTTTCAACAATTAAAGTGTTGGAAAAATATAGTTCTTTCTGACTCACTTGCTGGTTGCATGCGAATACTATAGAACACTGTAGAATACGTCGGTTACATCGAAAACTACGTATAATTGCCACTTTCCTAACCCCAAAAAATTATTCAAAAGCGTGGTGTTAATTATTGTTTTGTACTTGTTTAGATAATAAATAAATAAAAAATGAATCGTGAAAGGTAAAGTAATTAGAAATAAATGTACGATAATAAATAAAATTTATTTAAATGGAAAATTATGTAAATAAAAATATCTGTTTCAGAAAAAATGAAATTGATAAATTAGTATCAAATATCTTTTTATTAACATAATTTTTAATTTAAACAAATTATATTTATTATTCTATATTGGGAAACTTAGTGGAGACGTCACTTAGATTTCAGCCTTCTAGTGGTAAGTTGGCAAACTATTGAAAATAGGTTCGTATGCGGCAATATTTAACAATTTTAAAGTTAGAAATGAATGAATTAAAATATTAATTAAAGGAAAAATAATGAAAAGAACAGTAAATTTGATATTATTTTAAATTTTATTAATGGTGAATTACATTATGAATATTGCATACATATTCCATACATACATTACATTGCATATACGTATATAAATAAAACATAATAAAGTTAAATTAATTTTTAAAATCGAAGATGAAAACATAAGTTAACAAAGTTAACAGCAAATTTTTTCATCTTATTCTGTTTAACTTTTTGATTCTGAGCTTTTTGAATGGCTCGTCGCCTGAATCTTGCTTCCCAAAAACATCTAATTCTGCCATTTTAAAACAGATTCGAATAACATTTGTAATGAGTACTTAAGTTTATGAATATCAGCGTACTCTTTCATAAGCGTAAACAATTCGTAGTCATTAACTTCATTATTTAATAACATTGAAACTTAGGTTATGGTTTGAAATCATTGTATATACATCATGAAATTTGCAAGTTCTGAGAAAAAAGTGATGATTTTTTTCTTTGGCTTGTGATCTCCCATACAGCACACTCTCGTTGCAGCATAGTTGCAGGATAGTTGCGGTGCAAGATGGCAACGATTCACGCAAGGATGCCGCAACTATGCAGCAAAAATTCTATGTCCGCCTGCTGCAAAGTTGCACAGCAACTTTGAGGCAACTTTGCACGGCAACTTTGAGGCAACTTTGCACGGCAACTTTGAGGCAACGAAAAAATGTTAAAAAAAAATAAAAAAAGTTATCGGTTACGACAGGACTTGAACTCCGGACCGCCCGCATGACAATCTGACGCGCTACCGTTGTGGCCACGGAACCTTCTTGGATGTAGATTACTGTAGGTGGTATATATTCTAATTACTCCGTACGTTAAAACACGTACCACCAGTAAAATAGATTCTGACTTATGCTTGGAACTGATTAAATGGTTGCCTTCTCCGACATATATTTTATATTTTAGTTCATTATACAGGATGTCCGCGGGAACAATAAACACCTGGATATTTCCTAACGTATTGGAGATATAAAAGAAATTGTTTACATGAAATTGCATGGTTGGAGGGGGCAAATTCACTGGGGCAGACGATTTTTCTTGTATTATTATTTTATGAGATAAGATGATCAATTTTTTTTTTAAACGGAACTCTTTTTTTAACAGATCACATGATAGTGCGTTTCAAGACGAATTCAATAAAGTATAATGTATACACTTTATTTCAGCCGGATTTGGAGATATTATATTTTAAAATCTGCTAACGCCGCAAAGTTGTGGCAAAGTGGCGACAAAGTTGCGGCAAAGCTGCGGCAAAGTTGCGGCAAAGCTGCGGCAAAGTTGTTGCATAGTTGCGACATAATTGCGGCAAAGTTGCTCCATAGTTGCGGCAAAGTTGCAGTGCATTATTGTAACGCAACTATGCAGCAATTATGCAGCAACAATTCTATGTCCGCCCCGTGCAATGTTGCACGGCAACGTCGCAGCAACCATACATCGACATTGCGCTGCAACCATGCAACATCGCAAGGTTACTGCAACCATCCTGCAACTTTGCCGCAACGAAGTGTGCTGTTTGGGCTATGACATCCGTTAACGTGACAACGGACCATTTTTTACACTTTCTTCACCTTTAAATCAACGAATATCTCAAACCCACTACAAACAGGTGTCTAGCTTGACTTCTTTACTTCCCACTTTGCTACCCGCAAACTGAATAATATTGAGCCTGAACAGACAGGTGTTGCTTCCATCGCATATTTCTGCTTCTACTCTATCTTATCCTCTTTGGATGGAACGACTTCTACTACCCTCTCTCCGAGGAGACAGTATCGTCGCTGGGAAGCATGTTGGGCGCTTTAGGGCGAAAGTACCAAATGTGTCAAATTTTTATAGGAAATTTCATAATGACTTAAAGATAGTAAGAAAAATTAAAATTTAAACTAGCGTTTCAAAATGACGTAAAAAGAATTTAAAAAAATGTATTACATACAACGATACAGTAATACAATAATCGTAGTGATGTCTTTTCATTAGAAAAATATATTCATTTTTATAAACATACAAATAGTAGTTATTTTCTAAATTTTCGTACAATATATAAATACATTTTATATTTCAAACAACTTTCGTACAATGCAAATGTGTTATACGTTTTATTCAGTTTTATGAAAATACAATCAGTACTTATTTTATAAATTTTTGTACAATATATACATATTATATATATGTTATAGAAATATGCATTTTGTACACATTTTGTGTATAATATAATTTTATTCCATAATAGTTTTGAATTAAATATCAACGCTTACAATATGAAATTTAACAAAATTCATATAAAATTCACATAATATTATACCGTTTTACTTTTTACTTACAATAATATTTTTAGGCTTTACGTTTCCGCGAGAAACGTTTCTGCAATTTTTCCTCTGTCAGATTATAAATATTGACGTCCATGTCAGTTAAAGCAACTCGCATTTAGTTGTGTAATGTTGAATGGTTTAGCGAAGCGCATTCGGACGCTTTAATATATTTCATGACAGAAAATGCACTTTCGCATCTGTATGTGGATCCGAAAATAAATACAATTTTCATAGCTAATTTTTTGAGGTGTGGAATACGTTTTATTCAGTTCATAAAACTGAATAAAACGTATAACACATTTGCATTGTACGAAAGTTGTTTGAAATATAAAATGTATTTATATATTGTACGAAAATTTAGAAAATAACTACTACTTGTATTTTTATAAAAATGAATATATTTTTCTAATGAAAAGACATCACTACGATTATTGTATTACTGTATCGTTGTATGTAATACATTTTTTTAATTCTTTTCACGTCATTTTGAAATGCTAGTTTAAATTTTAATTTTTCCTACTATTTTTAAGTCATTATGAAATTTCCTATAAAAATTTGACACATTTGGTACTTTCGCCCTAAAGCGCCCAACATGCTTCCCAGCGACGTTACTGTCTTCTCGGAGAGAGGGTAGTAGAAGTCGTCCCACCTTAGCTGAAGGCGCAGCGTTGGAAGGAGAACTGCAACATGTGTTCCAGGAGCAGATTTCCCCTACTTGGGAAGGCCTGTTGTATATTTTTTGTTACATTAGGTACCTTTAGTTTATGCGTTATTTGAAAACGAAATTGAGGTATTTCTTGTCCTCTCGGTTCAAATAATTATTATTTAAGATTCTTCTTTAAAAAAAAAACTGTAACGCGGTTTCCTTCGATGCATGCAGACTTCCTTGTTCGTACGTTCGTAGTACAAGCGCAGTCGCCTACCGCGTAGCCAAGGTGCGCGCTCTGATTGGTCGGTGTTTTTTGTTAATATCTCGTTAACAAAATCTCGGAAAGCATTTTCGTAAAGGAAAAAGTTGTTTGCAATCACCCCCTGAGTCATCCCCTTTAAGGAACCGCAGCATTTTTGGATCACCCTGTATAATACTCTTGAACTGTTTATCTCCTCAGTGTGGTATGACGAGCGGGACTCGTCATGTACAAACTGTCCGTAACGGCGGTATGACGAGCACCGCTCGTCATGGGACGTGAAACGGAGGCGTAGCGAGTAGGGCTTGGGATCAAGGTTTATTGGACACCCGAATTAGAGGCGTGCTATGTTTTTCTCATATGTATGCATTGTATAGGCCTTGGAAAGGAAATATTATCGTGAAGAGGGCCGTTTGGGAGGGATGCAAGTCCGAATGGTTAGATTAGGAGGTTTGACAATTCTTCTTCAGATTGTGCTATGCCGTAACGCCTTAACAGAAGGAGTCAAGGTATCGTCCAATGGAATTCATCCCGCAGCTAGTTACTGTTTTGGGCAGCAAAACCTCCACACTGAGGGGCTAAAGGGTGCCTCAATGTTTTCTTGTGTTGAGTTTTGTTTTTAATATTCTCAATTCTCTATACACGAAAATTGCAACAATTTGGATCTTTCATCTTGCTCGTATGGATACGTAGCTATCGTCGACAGATGTGAGCAACAATTCTCAGTTAGGGATGGTCGAAACTCGTCACATCGCTGGTGCTATTGCATTCACTGTATTCACATACAGTTTCTTGACATTTTAACTCACTCGTGTGTCTAGAATGCTTGCGACCCGAGGGGTCATCGCTTCCTGCAGATTTGTGACGCAGGCGAGATTTTCCAATAAATCTGATATTCAATTGAAGGCACGCGCATGTTCCCTCCACTTTCTAAGTTGAATTATGTAATATAGAATGAACCATAAATACATACACGGGGGTTCATTTCTGTCTAGTGCGCTTAGAAGACAGAAGCTTTGCAAGATCAGGTTCCACTGTCTTTTGAGCAATTACACAGGAAAATCATACAGTACGTAACATTGCTGTTAACCATTTCATTAAACTTCTTTCTCATTGAGACGCCCGCATTACTCAGTTGTTTGGAACCCGAGTCAAACACGCTACCAGTTATAAGGAGCAAACTTATAGAATATACGTTGTTATATCTTACTAAGATTGCTTTCGTAGAATCCAATCCATATTTGAATTTTCAGTATGAGCTACATCTACAGAGATATATATTAACCGCCCGAGAAGTACCAAGTTATGAAGTTACAAGGCTAAATTAATTTTTCTTAGCGGTTCCCGGTGATATCCACTATCGAGGCAGCGCTTGGTTTGCTACTAACAAACTCTAAAGCAACCACAGATCTTCAGCTACGCAGCCGGTAATATCATTGTTTAAACAAGGAAAGTAGGATTCATAGAAAATAATAAGAAATGGAATTGATTGAAGTCGGTGATTCCAAACTGATAAAATTCCATTAAACATACCTGTGAACGAACCTATATGAAGAAAATAGAACAAATAAAACAATTCTCCAGTTTCTCGATGAAATCCCCATGTCACCATTTATCTCAATTACTCGTAGCTTTGTACAATAAAATAATGTGTAGTATAATGTGTGTGCGTGTGTACGTTTGTTCTCAAGAATCCAGTGACAATGGCGCCGCATATCACAAGTACCCCGACGGGTGTGTTATTCGAAGAGGATACGCTGGAGGAAAATATAGTGATGGAAACGTCGAATGAGAAATATGAGTTCCGCATCGTCTGGAAGAACGTGATTATCTTCGCGTACCTTCATCTTGCAGCACTTTATGGAGTATACCTTCTCTTCACTTCCGCCAAATTGATGACAACCGCCTTTGGTGAGGGACATTAATATTACGATGGTAATTTTTGAAGAACTGTCAAAGTAGGAACTGAATAGCAGTGGAACGAATTGTAACGAGGTGTCATTGATACCTATGTGTGGTTTAGGTTGGGTTAATTGTATATTCTAAAGAAACTTGATAAGAAATCATAGCGACCTAGAATAACGAGGCGTAAAGATTACCCACCCTCTGTTGCGTGTAGATTTTCGTATTAGTGTCAAAACGAAAAATCAGGATCAGTTCCCTGGTTTCGTTGACAGTAACTGTTTTTTTTCTTCCCTGGAGTTCAAAATACCAGGATATCAGTTACATGCATATGACATTATTAGGTTGTGAGAAATAGGTACCCGGTACTTCTAAAAAAGAAGTGTAGGTACTATTCGAGGAACTGAATAGATACGGTGTGCACAGAATTAATAGACATGGCTCTCGAAGTTGAGGTATTTTGCGAAATATAATTATTTTTATGGGCAAATTAACTGATCAAACGAGCCCGCAGAGGGCGGACGAAGTTCGATTGTAATTATATGAAGCATATAATTACAGCACCGAACCATCGCAGGGATGTTGCAAGTATGTTGCGGTGCAAGATTATAACATTGCAGATAATATTTCTGAGATGTTGCAGGAATATTCTTATATTCGCCTCTGTGCAACATTGCATGAAATTTTCCTGCAACGTTTCCGACATTTTGCAGGCAATTGTACCGTAACGTTTCGGAGATTTTACAGCAATGGTCCCGTAACTTTTCGGAAATTTTACCGCAATGATGTTTCAGCAAAATTTGTGTGATATTATAGAAAGGATAGAAAATGTAAGGGAAATTAATTAAATTACAATAAATATTAGCAATTCAATGTTCATATATTTTAATAAAAATAATAATAGTATTGATTATTCTTTATGTAAAATGTACTGCATGCAGGGTGTAATTAACCTGGAATACTACATGCATTTATTTTACAATTTTAAGTGCTGAAATGAGATAAATAATACATTAATTTACTCATTACTAATTTCACTATACGTTTAAATGTAGTGAATGATTTTTTTGCTACTTTCCGTACCAATTGTATTTCTCTGCCACAGAATCCTACATTAATTTATTTAATATTATCAATAATAATTAATAAATTATTTCAGTGATGAAAAATGGCTTTATTAAAAGCAGCACTTATGTAACGCCAAACACAGAGTACATTGAAACGATCACCATCACTTTAAATAATTAAACGGAAACTGAAATGAAACTTATACAATATATGCATGTTTACAAAGAAACTGTGTGAAAAGTACAAGCTTGTAGCACAGAAAGCAAAGAACTATATGTAAATATATTTATATATGTAATGTATGTGTAATCTTCTAACGTAATCAATTGATACAGTGAAAATCGACGCATCTTTATCATTTAATACATTACAACGCTATGAAACATTTAAACCATTTGTACGTGAGTAATCATAACTACCACCGTACATGACTCACGGTTGTTGATTTTAGAAATGAGAAGGGAAACTTTATTTTAGGCTGTAAAAATGTGTACCTACCTATATTGTATACAAACATATTGTTTTCTTCATGCGTTTTTTACTTGCAGCATACATCATGTACGTATTAAGTGGCTTGGGAATCACAGCTGGTGCTCACAGATTATGGGCACACAAAGCTTACAATGCAAAGTGGCCGCTCCAGGTGCTATTGATGATCCTTAACACCATAGCCTTCGAAGTAAGTGAACGGATTTGTCTATAAAGAAATTTGTAACTGTTGCATAAACCATATGACGATCATATCACACAACAGCGAGAAAAAAAACGATGATCAACCAGACGACAATTACCCCTTGGACCCCAATATGTGGGATTGCATTTACAATTGTTACGAGTAGTATACTGAATTTGACTTAAACATATGCCGTTGACAATACCATTGGAATTAATAAATTATCTTGAATAAAGTTAAATAGACAGTTCAAAAGAAATTGCAAGCAACTGGTCATCGTATGCAGAATAAATCGATTTGAAATAAACTCGAGTACTCGAGCCGAAATGAGTACTTACACCAATATTTTGAATAAGTGGGAAAAGTAAAAGTGAATCATTTATAAAATTAAAAAGAAAAATGAGTACAATTCTTCTGATTAAAATAAGATCGAAACCGTAAAATGTAACAGAAAGATACTCTACGAAATATCGATGTAACTCATGAAAAGTTCAAGCGACACATCAATCCTGAAGCATCCGATAAATCGGTTAAATGATTATAATGGATGTATTGTCTTCGATGTTTATATACAATAATTAGAATGTTATTAACCTTAATTTAATTCTGTCTAATTTTTTTTCTCGGCAGGATGCTGCAATTGTCTGGGCCAGGGATCATAGACTTCATCATAAATATAGCGAGACAAATGCAGATCCTTATAACGCAAAGAGAGGATTCTTTTTTGCGCATATTGGTTGGTTAATGTGTAAAAAACATCCGGATGTCAAGGAGAAAGGCAAAAGAGTCGATATTAGTGATCTGGAAAAGAACCCAGTACTTGCGTTCCAGAAAAGGTAGGATCGTGTTTTCATCATCTTTGTGTGTATGTTAATTGTATAGGAGAAAGATGCTTTCCGCGGGTTAAATCATAATCTTTTTTGTGGAGGACGCATTAGGTATCCAACAATCAACAAGTATGGTTAGCAAATGCAACCTGAGGATTTTCGAATACAGTGCCGAATGTGTGGTTCCGCTTTTAAATGTCATTACCAGTTTAAATATCATTACCTGTTTTTTGGTTTGCACTTCTTTATGTAGTTGGAGGATCATCTGCTCCAGTGACGTAACCCAGACAGCACACGATGACCTTAAAACGTCCATTTTACGTTGGTTTTTGGTCTTCACGTCTTACGATCTTATTAGGACATTATTCAGATCCCTGTCTTAACTCGTTTTTAAGACGTTTGTCTTAAAACATTTTTAAGACGCCTTTCGGACGTCTTCAAAACACCCTTCGCCGTCTCGCAGGTCTCAAACTTTCCATACGTCGTAAAGGCGTCTTAGGAACGCTTTAAACATGTCCGGATTCACAAATGAAACGTCTTAAAGGCGTCTTTAAGACGTATTGAAAGTTTATGACGGACGTCTGTAACCCCGGGTCTCCACCAAGGCGAACACGAACAAAAACATTGTTCACGAACGTTTTCGTCTGTTTTCGTCGCGTCCACACCGCCGCGAACACGAACAGAACACTGCGTACGAACGTTCTCGAGGATGTTTGCGACGGTAGGAACGCAGCGAACGAACATTTTTGACAATAACTGGCGATCCGCATCCCTTTCCATTGTGTGACTGCTCGTAAACAGGCGACCCTCTATGACCCTCCGCCGGCAGGAACTCCACAGAAATAGTATGCGTGACAAGCACGAATAAAATTTTTATATTTTTTGTTTTAACATAATGAGAATATTTCCAACGTATGGATGAGATATTTCTAATAAAAATGAAACCAAACACTACGCAATTCGGACAGTAATTTCCTGCAATCCTGCAAATTAGTTGCCAGATGTTTTTCAATCACTCTATAGCGCGTAGGAAAGTGTCCACAGTCATAAACCTGCAATAAACCGTGATCCGCTACCGATTCCATTAGGGCAGATGATTACATTTGGGACTCACGCCCGGGTAATACCGAAAATCTCGGTTGATTTTTGGACGCATACCTGTTCCCACCATGGCACCCAATGGAATAAACAATATGGCCCTGAAATGGTTTATAGAGAATTGTGATTTTGATTGGTTAATTCAAATAAAGTGCTAATACCTGGTCGAAGAAGCGAAAACTAGCTTTGGTCGGTACTGTATGCTCTCCTCGATATATTATCAGCGGAACTCAAATTTGTCCGAATTGCGTCGTATTTGGTTTCATTTTTATTAGAAATATCTCATCCATACGTTGGAAATATTCTCATTATGTTAAAAGAAAAAATATAAAAATTTGATTCGTGCTTGTCACGCATACTATTTCTAGGGAATACCTGCCGGCGGAGCCGAACGCCGTGTTAGCTAACATGTTCGCGAGAAACTGTGTTTGTTCGTGTTCACTTTGGTGGAGAACCGGGGTAAGACGTCTATGTGCTAACTGAGAATAAATAATTCATGTTGATTCTACAGAGAAGAGAGTTGCATAATTTTGGATACAAATAAAAAAAGAGAATACTTCGAATAAAAATAAAGTAAGACTGTGAAGTAATGCTTTTGAAAAAATTAAATTTTGAATGTGTGTAGATACGACACAATATTCGAAACATTTAATTATGAATTCTTACATTTCTCCCCGTAAAAGTTTCAATTCTCGCATATTTTTTTTAACAATTAAATTTGTCTAGTTTATTAATTTGTACTAAAATCATTAGTGCAATAATAATAATAATAAGTAAAATTGTAACGCATACATATTATTTTAGCCTTGTTAATGTGCAAGCACTTTATCCTCCACTATATTTATCTTTCATGTAAAAAATAAACTGTTATTTAACTTTCCTAATCTGTTTACAGGTATTACTATGTCTTAATGCCCTTGTTGTGTTTCGTTATGCCAACTGTTGTACCAGTTGTATGCTGGAACGAGACGTGGTCGAATGCTTTCTTCGCTCCCACGATTCTGCGTTATGTTTACACACTGAACGCCACGTGGTTGGTTAATTCTGCAGCCCATCTATATGGGAACAAACCGTATGACAAGTTAGTATCGCTTAAAATTTATATCATTCAGCTTGCATGAAGTAGGGGTAAGTCTAACCCGCGCATTAACAATTTTGAAGTTATTATTTTTTTTAATATGCGTCCGCTACTGAGGTCAAGTAAAAGACCAATATAATTATTTTTTTACCATGCAGAAATCAAAATATCAATTTATCCATATTTTGTATTTAGGGTTACAGCTTTCACACAAATTTACAAAAAAGTGGATTAGCATTGACCAGAAAACTGAACAAACAAATATCATTTTTCTATGTATTGTTTAAACAAATCGATTTTTCTGAAATCTGAGTCTACATTTAATATATCAAAATACATAACTGTGCCATTCCAACCGTTTTTCTACGTCTACTAACAGTTTGCGTGATAATCGACCATATATGTTTCTTGCCCCACCTTTGAGGGCTGTTTTCACACCTCTCACATGGATGATGGCAGCTAAAAACAAATAACATATCAAATATTTTCATAAGAACTAATTTTGTTTCAAAACTTCGGAATGTTCCCTTGTTAGATTATGATTATGTAGTATTACAAAGTTTACCTTCTTAAAGTTTTAGTAGATAAGTTCATGTGGACACACTTGCTACTGAAATCAAGTAGCACTTTGCAATATTGAAATTCAAATATCTCATAAACGAATTCTTATAGGAAATGGAGAGCTCGATCGATTTGTGTATAAAAAATTATATGATTCTATTTAACTCAACAAATTTCATCTTCATATATCTTTTACCATCATCCATAAAAAACCCTAATACACCAAATTATTTACCCCTGAAACCATACAACTTCTATTTGAAGTGTGTTTTTATATAATCAACAGTTTCGAAGATATTCGAAGGGGTCGATTTAAATGAGTTAGCCTTTATACCAGCGAAAATTAGGTGGGCGGTCCAGGGACCATAGCGTCTTCTACGTGCTGCGTGGAAAAGGGTCCTCAAAGCCAATGAAGCGGCGGGCATGCCACGGATGTGGAAACCTCTAGGCTCGTACCCTTAAGGTGAAGTTCCACGGCGCGTGGCTCATCGACTCGCGCTCACCAAGCCGACTCGCCGAACCTGGACGCGCCGAGCCGACTCGCCGAGTCACGAGCCGTGGAACCAATGATGCCAGAATTGTGGGATACGGGACGAGACGCTTACCCCCACTATGACCTACCGTTGTCTCCCACTATGCCCTACCGGCGTCTCCCACTTTCTTCCCACCGCACTGCACACAAGCAATATTTTTACTCCTGTCTGTGTGAGCTGCCTGTTGGGCTGCCGATCACACGGACAGGGGTAGGGATATGCTTGTGTGCTGTGCGATGGAGAGAAAGTGGGGGACGACGGTAGGGCATAGTGGGAGACGACGGTAGGTCATAGTGGGGGTAAGCGTCTCGTCCCGTATCCCACGATTCTGGCATCACTGCGTGGAACTTAATCTTTAGGGCCCAAGAGCACACTACTAGAGGTTTCCATATCCGTGGCATGCTCACCGCTTCACTGCTCATTGGCTTCGAGCATTCTCTTCTACGCAGCATGTAGAAGACGCTATGGATACTAGCGTCCTCGGACCGCCCACCTGATCTTCGCTGCTTTATACGTATAAGGTCTATGATAATGCTCCAAATTTTTTAAATGTAAATAAAATTGTATGCAGTGGAATGACAATATAAAAATTTATTAGCAAGCCAAATAATTTGCAGGACCTGAGTGTCACTTCTCCTGGTAGAGCACTCCATGCAATCTGTTAACGCTTTTAACACGAGAATCGAGAGTTTTTCTTATTATTTGAAATGCTATTACACGTAGAGTTTTATTTTTTTCGTATGTAAAAAACGCTTGCTTAAATAAAATACCACAATAAATTCTGATTCGTTGAGGATTTTAACACTTTGCCGCCTGGAGTTTTACTAGTACGGCATTGACGAGCTAAACATATGTAAACCTTGACAAACGTATTCTCCTGACGGCATAACGCCACCAAAACCATAGGTAAAAAAACAACGTGTCTCACATGCTCCTTTTAGTAAAAGTGTCTGAACGGGGGAAAAGCAGGAAAATGGCGCGAGCCAATATGGTCCTGATAATGAAGCATCGGAGACACACTTGTCTATAGGGTAAATCTGGAAGACGCGGTTGACCTAATTTAAAATGGCTATTAAACTAATCCTGATATTATTTATTTTATCAAAATGAACCTAATATGTTCAGAATTTTATGCTGATTTAGAAAAACTGGTGAATATTTGCTGAAAAGCGGTTGAATACTGAAGTCATAGTATCTGACCACCTCTCCCAGGGCCGGGAAGAATGGTCTTCATCGTTAGGACAGGTGGTACAAATCTTATAACTCAAATTTAACCCACTTCCAACTATCCAATAGACTTGAAACTTTGCAGGCGTATGTAGTTTGGATGACAATACAAAATTATGGGGAAAAAACTCTCGAGGCGTTTAAAAAATTACCCAGTCATCAATAAATATAACCCGTAACCTCAAATTCAAACGACTTGAAATCAGTTACTCGCGATCTTCTCCAAAACGACAAAAAGTCGCTACGTTCAGGTCGCTAGTCGCATCAAGATTTCCCTAAACACAAAAATTCATCGAGATAGGATCAGGCACGTACAAATAATAAAACAAAAACACTAAAAAGTAAAACATAAAAAATATATAAAAAACCTTTTAAGTTAAACGATTTTATTTAAAATGCACTAAAAACTAAAAAAGAATGACAGTATTGTTTCCGTATTTGGTTGCTGGTCAGGACCGGCGTTGAGCCCGTATTGTATACAGAGCCCTAATTCCGAATGTTCGTTTCTCGCTTCTTTCTGGCCGAAGGGGGGAGCGAGATGGAATGCTTTGCATGCGCGGCGGGTACGCGCGACGACGCGATCGCGCAGATAGAATCGTGACTGCTCGATGCATGCACGCGACGGTCAGATAGCCAGGCACGGCACGAGTCTTTCTTGCGCCCTACGCGAACTTGCCAAATTCCGTTATTTATTATAATACATTTAATTAAGATTATTGGTGACCTTACTCTGAATTTTTATCCGTAGTTTAAAACCGTTGTAGTACAATTTGTAGTATTTTATTTAAAAATTTATTTTCAACAATGCCAACAATGAAAAGACCATTTTGCACCTCTTGTCAACCTTACGCCCTAGTAGCTGCCTAATTTTGCAGAGTAAAGTCATAAATAATCTAAAATAAATGTATTATAATAAAGGGCTCACTGGTACAAATTTGTCTAAGCCGCAAAAAAGACTTGAGCCGGGCCTGCGTCAAAATTTGCGAAGCGGTTCCCGTGCTTCCGTAAGTGCCTACAACCATCGCGCACGCCTGTCGCGCATGCAAAGGACGGAGTGTCGCGACGCTCGAAAGACGGAGTAAGACAAAACATCCACGCGTCTTCTGTCTCGTACCGTCCTCGCTTGCTTTCAATGGCTCTCGCTCGCTCTCGTTCCATCTCACTCTCGCCTTCGCCGGACAAGAGTGAGACAGAAGTGGTGGGGATAGCGACAAGCCCGTATCGGGTGCACCAAACCGAGCATATACGGAGATAATACTGTATTTTCTTCTACTGCAATTTCGATGGTATTTTTGCACTTTACACAAAATTGTTTAACGTAAAAAGTTTTTTCATATTTTTTTTATTGAAAGAACACATCGAACAAAAAGTAAACTACTTATTTGCGCTTAGCAAAGCAAACGAATACAAAAGTGAACAAATAAAATAAATGAACAAAAACTTTATTTTAATAATTGTACAAAAAATAGACAAAAACTCATTGTTTCCCATTATTGTAGGCATTAAATTTTTCCATTCGACCGCAACTATTACATTTATCACCATACATTGTACATGTTTCGTGCATCCAATTATTGCAGATAATGCATTTTAGCCAGTCAACCTTTTTAGTTGTTTTGAAATAATTTTCAAAACATTCTACGCAATAATTTTCTTCGTTTCGTAATGTGGGTTCAAGAGGATTCCCTCGAGAATTATCTACTGGATTTTTAACTTTTATTTGTATTTTCTGCTTCCTCTTCGTTGATTTTTTGAGGCTTCATTTTTATGTTCATCCTCGATCGATTTTCTTTTAATTGCTTGTTTCTTATTTTGTATAAATTCTTTATCAAGAATCCTAGCAGATTGCTTTCGTCGATTTTCCTCTTGCTGTTCCAATTTTGGTACTGGGCTGATTTTGTGCAAATGTCTTGAAGGGCTCATATTATGAGATGCCTATTTAGTACTTACAAAATTTTTGCTGCATGAAGGAATGTCAATGCTAGCTATTTGTTGAAAAAGTGGCTGGCTTGCTGATACATTTACTACTTCTGATTGAGAAGAAGCTGTAACTGCAGATGTCTGGCCAATCTGCGGGGAATGGTTAGACAAATTTACTCTTCTGCTGGTATCTGTGGCATCAATAGTAAACGAAGAGGTATTTGATATGTTAAATAAATGCTCTGGAATCACAGTTTCATTCAGAGGAAATATTCCTGTTACTTTGAAGCCATTGACAGCATTGTCCAATGTAGCACTTTTTGCTCATGCATTTCCGATGAAAGTGCCAGCATGTTTTTAATTTTCTTTTTGATGCGTATTCATCCACGCTTTTGTTTTTTTTATAAAAAGTCTTAAAAGGCTTGAAAAAGGATCTATCCAGAGGCTAAAGAGTTTGTGTCGTATGACTAGGTAAGCACACTAAAATAATATCATTGGCAGCAACAAAATCGAGCATTTCTATGCAACTTTGATGGGAAGAATGCCCATCCATCATAAGAAGTACTTTGCCAGGTGGTTTCCGTGGTGTGAAATGCTCTACCAATCACTGGTAAAATAGTTCTGACGAGATGTAGGACGACTTTCGATTCATGTATACATTTGAACCTGTAGGAAGCCCAATCTCTATTACAGAAATTTCTCTAACCCCTTTTATTATGAGTGAAGAGGGAGGAAAACGCCCTCAGCATTGGAACATGCTATGACTGAGACGTTTTTCCCTCTTTCACTCGATGTCAAGCAATGTATATCTTTTGACCCTTTAATAGCTATTACTTCGCCAGGGTTGTTATTCAATTGGCAACAGGTTTCGTCGACATTGAATATGTTTCCTGGTTTCGTGTAAAAATTATGCTCGTCATATATTTTAGTGAGGAATTTGAAAAAAATCTCCTACTTCTTTCTTATTCATGCCCGTAGCTCGAGCTAGTGACAAGCCTTCGGCCTGTCTGATGGATGCTTCCTATTCCAAAAGGCAGTAAGCCAATCATATCCTGCTAATCGAGATTCCCTATTGAATTTATGCTGGACCCCTAATATTTCAGCGAATTCAAATGCTATACGTCTGACTGTTGTCCTATCGGAACCAAAACCAGCTTCCTGAAGATGTAGAATGTGTGCAACTAGTCTTTCTTCGTTGCTACGTCCCAGAATTCCTCGCGGGCCAAGCGATACCTTATCAAAATTATTTGACAGCCTCCTTCGCCGAAGACTTGTGGGAGGTATCCCATAATGTCGGGAAGCTTCACTGGCTCGAAGTTCTCCGTTTTCAATTCTTCTAATGGGTTCCGTTAAATTGTGTGTCGTCCATTGTCCTCTAACTGATCCTGATTTTCGGACGTATATGGTGGGCATCTTGTGAAACGAGAAATTGAAAACAATTAATGTAGGAATAATATCTAAAGGAATAAATTAGGTCTATAAAATTAATAATTGAATGCATCTAGCATGTTCATTATGAATTAAATTTATTTTTAATTTATATTCCCTCGCAAAGTATTGTAAATTTAAGGGGGAATACCACTGTACCGGCCGGAAAAGTAAGCCATTTTTAAAAATTTTTTTCAGGAATAATTTACAGTTGTCATATAATATTTTTATTACTTACCTTTAGTACAATGTCTTACAAAGACTATGAAGAGAATCAGTAAAAAAACATGCATACATTTTAGTATATAAATTAATCTTCTAGACCCCTCACGCGCGCTAGCAAAATAAGTAACTATGGAACAGCAGGTCCGAAATCAAATTTCATTTTTTTGTATAAACTATAAGAGTGTAGTTTTCGTTGCACGTACGGATGTTTTTATCGAAAATAAATTATTTGAAATATGATCGCAAAACTGTCGATCTGATTCACGGATTTTCAAAACTTTTTCTTCTAAAATGCACCATTTTTACAAAAATAATTTATTTAAAAAATCGTTACGTGCAGCGGAAACTACACTTACATAGTTTATAAAAAAAAAACTGAAATTTGATTTCGGACCTGTTGTTCCATATATAGTTACATATTCTACTAGAACGCGTGAGGGATCTAAAAGACTAATTAATATATTAAAATTTATGGCCATCACAGTGCTATTCGGAATAGCCGTTGTTATTTTAACTGTTTTAAATATCGGATAAATATAAACGTTTCGTTGAAATGTTAAATGAGTATCTAAAACATCGAAAGATATGAAACGGGTATTGCAATTTTCATAGAGGTATCAAATAGGTATCAATACTTTCGTGAGGAATCAAACGGATATCGATACTTTCATAGAAGTATCAAACGGGTATCAATACTTTCATAGAAGTATCAAACGGGTATCGATACTTTCCTAGAAGTATCGAACGGGTATCGATACTTTCATAGAAGTATCAAACAGGGATCCATATTAGTGATACCTACGACTTAGATACTTTTCGATACCGCATCATAATTTCCGGGCTGGTATCGATATCGGTCCGATCACTGGCTATTCCCCCTTAACTGATAGAATAAAAATCTAGAAAGTGAGTCATCTCTCGTCACGGCCGTTCCAGGGTTGATGCGGTGGCACCTTCTGCACCCCCGCTAGGAACGGCCTTGTATCTCCTCTTTAATTTGAAATTCAGCTATCTATCCCAATTAGGGGAAGGTGGGGCAAGACGGGGTAGTTAAGGTTTGATGATGAATAAAACACAGATTTTCATAATCAACTAATCAATTTTATGGCTGAACCATTCTTTGGTAATAAGTCTTTCAGTTTAACTGTGAATCAACCTAAGTTTTACAGGTTCCAATAGAATAAATAAAAAAATTCAGAAAAAGTCGTTTCTCCCCATCTTGCCCCACGGGTGGGGGACCAATTAAAAAACAATATAAATAAAGTATATATATACAAAGTAATTATTTATTGGGTTGAGAGAGGAGACACACATGTATGGCTTCGTCGTCCTCATCTCCTACATCGACACAGGAGAAATGAGCCCATTTGCCACATATTTGACAGTTTATCCAGCTTTCCACAAGGGAATCAGTTCGTTTGGATTAATTAATAGAAAAGAAGTATCATTTTCCTCGGTCCGTCTTCCGTCTGTTGTTTCTAAACATCCTAGAACAATGAGAAACTTTGATTTTTATTTTTAGGTTTGTGAGGGGCATGATGGGGTTCCCCTCATTTTCATTACCCCATCATGCCCCTTCGCGTCTCACGACAATCATATGAACACTGCTCGAAACATTATTTACAAATGTATAGAATAACATACGTACCTTATAGCCAGCTAAATTCTGCCTCAAAAACACATACATGTACCGGAAATCTTCTATATTATTATATCACTGTCACGGGTGCTAAAAATAAGGAAAAAGTAAGGAAGTCCCAATAAATTATAAATTCTGATCTAACTTCGTCACGCGTCCACATGTTTCACTGATTCGCTAGTCACTGACGGTGCCGATAGCGACGCGTCTAACGTGTATACTCAATTTTGATTCGGGCGTTTGTATCACGAGATATGGGGGGTACCCCGTTTTACCCGCCCCCCCCCCCTCTTCTCCTACCTTCCCCTATAACTCGACCGTCTCACCTTTCTGCAGGGAGAGGTAGTCTTCTTGTTAGCTTTGCAAGCAAAGATTAATATGACCAAATACTGTCGCTGTATTGTCTTTCAATACCTCTACTATCTTATTACCTAAAACATTAAACGAACATTAACTCAGAAGTATATTTAAAATACGACCCTGTACACCACTGTTTAATAAAAGAGGTTAAATGTAGCGTCCACTTATCTTTTGCAAACTGTAAATCGCGGAAAACACAGAAAGAAGCGTGGTGACGCTATTCAGCCAACTGCTTGACTCCTAGAAAAGCAATTCTTCTGGAAACTAAACGCGCTCTTGCATATCGGGTCTGAAATATTACGACTCGACCGACTCTCCGGGCCGACCGAAACTCCCGGATTTACCCCACTGTATCCATCCTAAGAAAAAATTTGTCCCCGCAGGGATGGTTCTGAGGAGGCACTAATTGGTCCGACTCCCCACTTAACTGGCTACATTTTTCTCTGTCTTATCGCCTGTTACCTCTTTGTCCACCGTTCCGCAACCTGCAGTGTTTCTTCACGCCAAAGTACTTTTATACAGATGTAAACTTGCTACCTGATTAAATTATGAGCTTTCGAGCCATTCTTGAAGCTGTTCCCATCTAATTTTCAAGTTGAAAATGGTACTACTTAGTACTCAATTCGTTTTGGCGACAAATTTACAACGATGTACAGGGATGGCGACAGGTTCCGTGGTTACAAATCATTCTATTAGACCAGGCCTGCCCCATCGGGTGCAAATACCTCCTGAATTTCTGGGACCCGGGCAACAGCCGAGCGCGGGACTGGTTACGTTGCTAACCACAGCATGGGTTGCGGGAGAACTGCATTAGTGTGCGGCCGTCCTAACAGGCTCGCACACTCATGCAGTTCTCTCACAAATCTCGCAACGGGTAGCAATGGAACAGTCCCGCGCTCGGCTGTTACCCGGGTCCTAGAAATTCAGGAGGTATTTGCACCCGATGGGGCAGGCCTGTATTAGACTTAATAATAATAGTTGGGAAACGTATTTAGAAGGATCATCGAGCAAACGAATACTTGAATCTTCGATTAATCGATTATTTTTCTCTTTTCAAATATATGTACACAACTCCTGACTACTTTGTAGAACTCATCTCTGATTTCAGGTTCATCAATCCCTGTGAGAATTTGAGTGTAGCCGTCGTGGCACTCGGGGAGGGCTGGCACAATTTCCACCACGTGTTCCCGTGGGACTACAAGACGTCCGAGCTGGGCGACTACAGATTCAACGTAACGACAGCGTTTATTGACTTTTTCGCGAAGGTCGGCTGGGTGTACGATCTGAAAATGGTACCCAGAGACATAGTGCGAAAAAGAGTGAAAAGAACCGGTAACGGTAGCCATGAACTGTGGGGTTGGGGTGACACAGATCAGACGCAAGAAGACAGGGACCGGACAGTGGTGACCCATAGCCTTAAGAAGGATTAGTTGAAGAGAGCAGTCAATGGTTCATTCCCTCCATCCATCGATGGTTGTTGGATCTCGAACATTCTTATTCTACACAATACTTTACGATTTGCCGCCAAATGCCTAGCCTGATTTCATTTTTTGTAATTAAGTCTTAAGTTGCTCTTTAATTTTAGATAATAGTTAAACCTCTGGGGCCGCCGCGGCCCCTATTCGTATTCATAAAATGACCTCTTTATGCCATATACTATGCAACAATTTCTGCGAAACGAAAGTTATATTATAAAATAATAAATATACAAATACAGAAAAGTATTAAAAACTGAAAACGCTGCTCTCTGAATTGGTGTTGCTAAACTGAATAAATATGCATAAATTGCATTAAAATCTTTTTCTTTCTTTCTTGTCTCTGTGGTGTCTTGTTTTGTTTTATTTATTAACCAAGACAATTAACATTTTTTCGGAGAGCAGCGCCAAGTATTTTGAATAAAATATTTATTCGTATTAAAATATTGTTTTGTATAAAAATATGTCGGCTTAATATTATTGAGTACATTTTTTTCTTTGTATAAATAGCCATTGTGATAATTGGCGCAATTGTTGTATCTCATTACTTTTGTAAAGTTAAATATAGCATATTAAGAAATTTATATTAATTTACAATGTTTTTAAATGGAATTCTTTATGATGGAATTATATACTTGGCGCTCTTTTTTGTACCTTTTTTAAAAAAGGTAATTTTGTGGGGATTTCACACATTTTGTAGTGTTTATTGATGACTGGATAACTTTTTCACCCCCTCGGGGTTATTTTTTCAACAATATATTATATCGTTATCCGAACTCCGCACGCTTGCAAAGCTACAAGACAATTGGATTGGTCGAATTGGTTTAAAGTTGAGTTTTTAGATATGAAGCAAACATACAAGAAGCAAACATAGAATCGAAGCTAAATAAAATCGTTTAATTAATATAATACTATGACCGATTTATTTTTGTTGTCTGAATTATACAGTTTTCCACATTCATAATAAAGCTCAATATTAATTGTATATACATATTTCTTAAAACTCTAGAATAAAATTATACATGAAAATGTGCTTATTTTTCTCATTTGCAGCAGGGTTACTTTCTCTATCGCTTCTGCTTCGATTATCTGTAAATATACAAAATTCCACATTTTAGTTATGACTTAACGTAGAACATATAAAAAAAAATTGGCCCTTTGCTATTTTAAGTGTACAGACTACAAAATGTGTCCGAAGGAGGTGAGAGCGTATGGCAGAATGTCTTGTTGCAGGATATTTAAATGCTAATGGTAATTCAGCAAAAATGAACGAAGAGATTCAATATTTTTAACGTACAATGTATTGGTATTGGAATAAAATTAATTTAGTATGTTTATATTTTTAAAATGAAATATTGTTAATGGGAAACTAATAAAATTAATGAATAGCGTAGGAACTACTATGGATTTTAATAAAGTATTAGGAATACCTTTCCAAAAGAGATTGAAAAGTATCAAGGTAGATGCGTTTTCAGCGTACTTTCTTCACTAATGTGACTTGTTCAACGTTGCAAGCAGTACGCTATAATTTTCTTAATTCTTAATGCTACGCTACTTTGACAAATTTTGTCGATTTACCTTATTTGAAAACTTTCCAGAAACTTGTGAGAAACAAGATGTTTTTCTGTCTGTCTAACCTTCTCTGGACAACCTCCAAGCCTGTGCATCTCCTTCATTTCTATCCAAGCTTGTGCGTCCCCTTCATTTCTATCCAAGCCTGGACGTCCCCTTCATTTTTATTCGAGCCTGTGTAAAAATTGTTTGCTGGTATAAAAACAATATATTAATTTGTAGAAACTTGTGCGAAAGAAGATGCTTCTCTGTCGAACCTTCTCCAGACAACTTCCAAGTCTGCGACTCTACATACGAAATCGATTTAAAAAATTTTGACGACTTACCTTGTTCATTAAAACAATAATTCAGTCTCCTATTTAGTGTAAAAACTAGTGACATTTCAAATTCGGACAACTTACTCCATTTGACATTTAGCACTTGGTTGGTCATAGTATATCTCTGTCTAGCTGTCACAACACAAAATATTTGGTTACACGATTGGCCGAACCCACATCCAATGAACGACGTGCCTGAGAGACATTTCCTCACCCCCTCTTGCCAAGAAGTGTAGGACGATGACGATGAAGATCTTAATTTTACGCACATGAAAATCGGCAAATTGCCACTTTACAACGAAATATCTCAGCTCATAAGACACGTAGGAACAAAACGAAGACACTTTTCTTATATAAATCATACCCAGGCTATCCATTAAGACCATTCAAAATCGAATCGGATCAGCCATTATTGAGATTCGGAAATCTCAGGGTTCAGAATAGCGAGTCGTGGCGTAATAGAGACACGGCAGTGCTCGCGCTGCGCATATATATATATATATATATACTTGGCGCGAGACACTACCGTGTCTCTTGATTTCATTCACAAATACATCTCTGGCGCAATTCTCGGATAGCAACTCGGCGAGTAACCCGTGTTGGGTCACCGAAGCAGATTATTTCTCTTCTCCCTTAGAGACTCTCAAACTTTTTAGGTCACTTAATAATAAAAAATCCTCGGGTATTGATGGTATTCCCAATATAGTTTTAAAAAATCTTCCTTTTAGTATTATTTACGATTTCAATATAATATTTAACAACTGCCTTAGCAAGTGCTATTTTCCAGAGGGTTGGAAAACGGCAAAACTGGTTTCTATAGGGTAAAACTATACAATACGCCCCACTTTTAAAGAAACATCTATAAAACCAATATTTTTTAATAATTCTTTAAATTTTTAGTGTGAACACATTAAGTGTTCTTTACTCTTCACAACTACACCGAAATTGTGATAAAAACATAACTGGAAATAAGTGGAAATAATCATTTTCCTGAACCTTACATGGGGCGTTTTGTAACACAGTCGTCAGGTAAAACGCCCCACCTCTGTGACAAAACGTCCCGACATAAAAAAGTGATTACTCTTTATTATTTTTAACATAATGTTATAGAATATATATTATAAAATATATTATTAACAAAAATAGAACAATCTTGATTAAAATTATTACATTATTTTAGGCATTTCTGTTTGTACGTGTCTTCTTAGGGTCCTTGAAGGTATATTATACATCCTGCTGTATTCATTAATTCCCATTTTTTTTTACTTTTAACTTTTTCCATTGCATCATTAAGGTCATTTTCTGACCAGGATGCTCGTAATGTAGTCCTTATATATTTGCGTGACATTTCTGTTATCCACGAAAAAGAAAAGAAATACGTTACTCGTGAAAAGATGATTTTGAGGTGGGGCGTATTGTAAATTCTTTGCTGGGGCATATTGTAAATTCTGAGGTACAAAACGCCCGGGCTTAAATTTAGCAACAACGTAGTGAAAAAAGGTTTGGGCAATAACAATTTAAAGAGGTTAGTTTGTCTACTTTCGAAATATATATGGGAATTTATCGCAAAAACAATAGTGACTTAGAAAATTGAATTTCTCACAGACTCACCACAAATTAACTGAAGGCCGAAAATATAAATTCTTGTATATTTCTTTAAAAGCCGTAATATTTGTTCGTATTTTTATTACAGCAGTTGTGGCCGACTGAGGCAAGTTTAAATCTGCCGATCGCGTCGATGCATCCTGGTTTGTGTGCATAAAATAATGGTAAAGCAAAAAGGACAAAAACCCTTCGGACCCAACTAGTTATAGGCCCATCAGTCTTCTTCCTAACATTTCGAAAATATTCGCGATTCTGCTCAAGAATGCCCTGGAAAAATTCTTCTCTGATAAGGATCTGATTCCGGACAACCAATTCGGTTTTAGACACAGACCCAGTACAGTGCACCCACTGAACAAGCTATCTTCCGATGTACATTACGCGCTCGCCAGGAAGGAAAGCATAGCCGCTTGTCTCATATATCTTGAAAAAGCATTTGATACAGTGTGGATACAAGGACTAGTTTATAAACTCAATCAAAAAGGATGCCCCCCTCACCTATTAAAGATACTAACAAATATGCTACGCAATAAAAAATTTTTTACAACCGTAAACAACACAAATCCCGATCTAATATTTGAGCTTGCGGATGGCATGCAACAAGGAACAGTTACCGCCCCAACCCGTTTTAACTTTTATAATGCTGCCATCCCAAACCTTTTCGGATTGGAGAACGCGAATGATATATCCACGCTGTTCTTTGCAGACGACCTAATCGCGTACATCAGAGGTAAAAATGTAAAAAAGACTCCAGGATAAAATGCAAGACATCTTTGACAAGATTAGTGACCATTACTCAACTTGGAAACTTAAGATAAATCCACTTAAATGTGAGGCAATTTTATTCAGAGATAAACTAGAAAACAAATGCAAGACTTTCCGGAAAATGTATAAATCCTTCAAAATAAAAGCAAACGACACAGTAATTCCCCACCAAAAAATAGTCAAATACCTGGGTATTAATCTGGATGAACGCTTGCTTCTGAACAAGCATGTCGACATACAGCTGATAAAGGCTAGAAAAGCATTTCGCACCCATAGTAGAATCTTCTATTCTAGCTATCTAAATTCTAGAATCAAAATCGTTTGCTACATGCTTCTAGTACGTCCGATCCTCACCTATGGTTGCCCCATATGGTTTAACACTAGCCCCCATTTAATGGAGAAGTTTAGAAGATTCGAGAGAAAATGTCTAGGAGCTTGCACGAAAGTGTACAGGAGCGAAAGAACCAACTTCAAGTGGTTTGAAAATTGCAAAAACCTGTACAAAGCAGCGGAAATTCCAAGAATCGACAGCCATATTATCAAGCTAGTTAGGGACTACTTTGCAGGCATTTCTGGGATTTGCAACAACGATCTCATCAGAACCGCCGTCTATCCAAATGACGAATACTATAAACACTCCCTTTTGACAGGAAATATCCCCCCTGAAGCCTTTATATACCTAGATAGAACAAATAGAATAATGGACAAGAACAATATCCCTACAATTTACCATATAAAAAGGAGGTCTAGCGACAAAAGAATTCCCTACGGTCCAAATGTAGATTGCCTAAACACTGAATTAGACAAGGTATATATCATGTCGCTCCCCAAAGTGGATGTTTTAAATACGTACCAGGGAAATACAAAAAAATACTGGTGGCTGGAAGAGGAAATCCCGCCAAGAGTGTATTAGGTACATACGGACCCCTTGGAGGATCTATAAAGGAAAAAAAATGATCTAATATCCTTTATTATAGAAAGGTAATCCACCTGTTCTGTCGGCCCTATGGCCCTCTTTTTGTAAATTTGTAAATATGTATATAGACTAGATATAAGGTGTATTTGCATTGCGGAATGAATGTGAGTGTGTTTTAAATGTGTGAATGTCTTTTAACTTCCATTAATATGAGACAAGAAGTATATTATCGGTTTTATTAGGGCGTTTTCGTCCGTTTTCCGGTTATAAATGAACAAAATGTTACCCACCACAGTGGAGGAAAACCTACCAAAAAAAAAAACTATTTTATGTATATCTTTATTAAACAAAAACTACAAACAAGGTTGTGAGCGTCGCCTATGCGATCAGGCAATCAAGCGCATATAGATTTAAGTTGTAGATTATTCACTACATGTGACAACAATGTGATATGTAAGCATTGTAATGTTGAATAAAATTATATTTAAAAAAAAAATAAAGGTGGATCTGGCATCAATGCGATTCTGTATCATTTTAATAACATATATATTTTGCAAAGTCATTGTAAATCTTTACGCATTATTTATTTTTCGTGTGGTTTTCAAAATAGCCTAATAAGCTGACACTTCAAGTAATGTATGTACGAATATGCTGTTATCATACTGATTCATGCACGTCACTTATTAGTTTTTTTGAGTTTTACCTTGGATGCAATTTTAGGTACGTACTGTCTTGCTTAAATAATTGAAAGCTGTCTGAACTTTATATAAATAATAATTTAAGTATGACTCTAAGAAGCCATGTTATTAATGGAAACTGCCAAAATAGACTTCAAATTTGGTAATAGACGTATTATTTGTTTGCCAAAAAATATAACAGATAAACTATTTATATGTATGAAAAGAGGTTATCTAGAGGTATTACAGAATTATTTCAAGAGGTATTTCAAAATCTTAATTATAAGGGTTGGTGGTGTGGGTAACTTGAAAAATATGGATTTTTCGAAAATTATTTTTACGTGGTTTTGTGGATATAAAAGAAGAATGCAACTTTTGTTTAAACTTCTTTTCGATATCTCTCACCGTTCTCGAGATATTTCACGGAAAAGAAAATTCTGCATTTTTTCATGGGGTCACTTCACCCCTAAAAATTGCATTGTGACACCAACAAAATATAGGGTTGTGTTACGGATTAACTACTCTACTTACACACCGAGTTTCATAATTTTCTGAATTTCCGGGTTGCCGAACGTCCCTTGTCAGTTGCGGATGACAAAACAAACGCTCGTGTGACCGTGACTTGAGTGTGATCTGTGCACCGTAGTTTTAACTTTTGCTTACTTTGATATGTTTTGATACATTCTTGGCATTTTAACCTATTTGGGTGTTTAAAATGCACGCAACCCAGGGGTCATCGCTTCCTGCAATGTTGTGACGGAGTCGCGATTATTCAATAAATCTCATATTCAATTCAAGGCACATCACGTGCCCACCACTTTCTAAGCTCAGTTATGTAATATAAAAATAACAATGAATACATACTCGGAGGTTCACTTGTACAAGGAGTGATGGGCTTTCGAATCTCAGTTTCGAACCGATTCGAAGTTATTCAATACTGCAAAGATTCGATTCAAAGGCTTAAAGAGCCACTCCGTGTCTTGCGCTGCGCATATATATCTACAGGGTGTCCCAAAAATGCTGCGGTTCCTTGAAGGGGGTGATTCAGGGGGTGATTGGAAACAACTTTTTCCTTTGCGAAAATGTTCTCCGAGGTTTCGTTAACGAGATATTAACAAAAAGCACCGACCAATCAGAGCCCGAGATTGGAGGCCGAGTTCCCGCGGTAGCGTGGCCGCGCGCCGCGCTGCGACTACGAACAAGCAACTCGGCATGCATCGAAGGAAATTGCAGAGAATGGCAAATGAAAAAGACGTAACAAATAAAATCGAACATTTTGTCATGGTTTGTTTGTCATTTAAAGTGAAAAATGAATAAAGGATAAATGGATGAAAATCATGCGTAACGTAAAAAGACAAATACAAAGGTTTTTTTTAGAAGAATCGAAAATAATAATTACTTGGAGTGAGAGGATAAATAACACGTAAATTTCCATTTTTAATAACGTACAAACGAAAAGGTAATGCAACAGGGAACGAGCGAAAAGTGATCGTAGTTCGTTATTGTGATAAAAATCCATAGTTCAATAACGTCCAACCCTGTTGTTGATAATGAATAACTCCGTTTAAAAACTGCGAAAAAAATTTACGTACGGAAATTTGGAGAATTATCACTGGAAATTAGCCATAACCGGCGTTAAATTTAAAAAATAATAGTCGCCAATAATGTACCTAAAACTCACCCTTTCGGAAATTCACCTGCAGCTTGAAAATCTGTGTCACTAGGTCACTGAACCGATCCTGGTCATCGACAGACGCGCCGAATGCACAGCTGATCTCAGGTACACGACGCCATCCAAAGTTAAAGGTCGCAACGTCAAGTGCGTCCGTGTTAATGTACCGAATATTTACTTCACTGCACGGCTACTAACACTGATCACTTAATTTATTTTTCATGGAACGTGTTGTTCCTACGTTATAAAAATTGGTGGAAATGAATTTTTACTTGGCGTTCGGAGCCGTGGGTATTTCCGCACAAATTCTCACGCTGCAGCACTTGCGTCCTCGTTGTTCGGGGGGTGCAACCAGAACATCGCGTAATACTCTTAAGCAGAGAACATTTCTGCGACGTGATTGCTTGCTGACTGACAAGATTTTTTCCAAGCGACTTCTTCTACCCTCAAATAGTTTCTCTCGTGCCATTATGAGTTGACCTCCACCAGGCCAAGAGGCTTCAGGTAAAAAGAAGCCAGCATATTTTCGAAACACACGTGCTTCGCAGAAGTGCAACGAACGGACTATCGTGCACTTTTACAAAAGTCCGCGTTCCGTCCTTTTACTGCCAATGTACTCATTGCTTCGAGGTAGGCAGCAGACACCACGTGTTTCGGTTCGAAAGGGACGGAAGAGAAGAGAAACAGAAAGTCTTCGAGTTGCTACAAAGAAAAAAATCCTGTTTCCAGTTTCCATTTTCCGATACTCTGAGTTCACGTCTGCTACGAGGCGGAACCAACTAAGCCATAAATTACCCAAAACTGTAGGAAACCGTTGTCTACCGTCGACTAGTGGGACAGTACGGTCATAAACCGCGACCCTAGCGAAATGCTCTGCGTCGACGAATTCCATGCGAGTGAAGCCTTGGGGAGGAGATACTGCTGTGAAGAGGACCTCTTTAGGACAGTGGCCGTTTGGGAGGGATGCACGTGGTGTCTGCTGCCTACCTCGAAGCAATGGGTACATTAGCAGTAAAAGGACGGAACGCGGAGTTTTGTAAAAGTGCACGATAGTCCGTTCGTTGCGCTTCTGCGAAGCACGTGTGTTTCGAAAATGTGCTGGCTTCTTTCTACCTGAAGCCTCTTGGTCTGGTGGGGGGTCAACTCATAATGGAACGAGAGAAACTATTTGAGGGTAGAAGAAGTCGCTTCGTAAAAATCTTGTCAGTCAGCAAGCAATCACGTCGCAGAAATGTTCTCTGCTCAAGAGTATTACGCGATGTTCTGGTTGCACCCCCCGAACAACGAGGACGCAAGTGCTGCAGCGTGAGAATTTGCGCGGAAATACCCACGGGTCCGAACGCCAAGTAAAAATTCATTTCCACCAATTTTTATAACGTAGGAACAACACGTTCCATGAAAAATAAATTAAGTGATCAGTGTTAGTAGCCGTGCAGTGAAGTGACTATTCGGTACGTTGACCTGGACGCACCTGACATTGCGACCCTTAACTTTCGGTAGTGTCGTATACCTGGGACCAGCTGTGCACTGAGCTCGTCCATCGATGACCAGGATCGGTTCAGTGACCCTGTGACACAGATTTTCAAGCTGCAGGTGAATTTCCAACAAGGGTGAGTTTTAGTTACTTTATTGGTGATCATTCATTTTTAAATTTAACGCAAACGATGGCTTATTTCCGGCGATAATTCTCAAAATTCCCGTACGAAAATATTTATTCGGGCTTTTTAAACAGACTTATTCGTTATCACCAACAGTGCTGGCCGTTATTGAATTACGGATTTTTATCACAATAACGAACTACTATTATTTTTCGTTAATTTCCTGTTACATTACCTTTTCGTGGCTACGTTATTAACACAAGAAAATTTACGTATTCCTTATCCTCCCACTTCAAATAATTATTATTTTCGAATCTTCTAAAAACAAACTGCGTATTCGTCTTTTTACGTTGCACGCGATTTTCATCCATTTATCCTTTATTCATTATTCACTTTAAATGACGAACAAACCATGACAACATGTTCGATTTTATTTGTTACGTCTTTTTCATTTGCCATTCTGTGCAATTTCCTTCGATGCATGCCGAGTTGCTTGTTCGCAGTCGCAGCGCGGCGCGCGGCCACGCTAGCGCGGGAACTCGGCCGCCAATCTCGGGCTCTGATTGGTCGGTGCTTTTTGTTAATATCTCGTTAACGAAACCTCGGAGAACATTTTCGCAAAGGAAAAAGTTGTTTGCTATCACCCCCCGAATCACCCCCTTTAAGGACCCGCAGCATTTTTGGGATTATATGTACTATTTTGAATTTTATAACCTACCAAGTGCTAAGTGTCAAATAAAGTAAGTTGTCCGAATTTGGAATGTCACGAGTTTTTACACTACATAGGAGACGGAATTATTGTCTCAATTAATAAGGTAAGTTGCCAAAATTTTTTTAATAGATTTCTTATGTAGAGTCGCAGACTTGGAAGTTGTCCGGAGATGGTTCGACTGAGAAGCATCTCCTTTCAGACAAGTTTCTGGAAATTTTTACCATGCATGTACAAAAAATAATATATATATTGTAGTAAAAAATTGCACTGCATTTAAATTGCCAGATATTTGTATTTGTATACCAGCAATTTAGAGTTTTTATGTAAAGCTTATTATATTATAGAAATGAAGGGGACGCACAGGCTTCGATAGTAGAATTGAAGGTGACGCACAGGCTTGGATGGATAGAAATGAAGGGAATGTACATGCTTGGAGGTTGTCCGGAGAAGATTAGATAGATAGACAGAGCATGTTGTTTCGCACAAGTTTCTGAAAATTTGTCAAATAAGGTAAATCGACAAAATTGTCTAAAGACATAGCATTAAGATTTATTAAGAAAATAGATTATGGTGGACTGCTTGCAATGTAAAGCAAGTCATATTAGTGAAGAAAGTACGCTGAAAACACATCTCCCTTGATGCTTTTCAATCTTATGTGAAAGACATTCGTAATACTTTAATAAAATCCACAGTAGTTGTCACGCTATTTAGTGCTGCTCTCCGAATTGGTATTGCTAAACTGAATAAATATGTATAAATTGCAATAATCTTTTTCTTCCTTTCGTGTGCGTACGTTCGTGAATGTGTGTATGAGCATATGCTACGTATGATATTCGAATTAAATATATGTAGAATACATCTGACAGCGTTTCTAATACTCGTATGTATATGTATATGTTTATGTATTTTAGATCGCAGCGCCAAGTATTTTGAATAAAATATTTATTCGTATTAAAATATTTATTTGCATAAAAATATATCTGCTTAATATTATGTAATACATTTTTTTCTTTGTATAAATAGCCATTGTTATAATTGGCGCAATTTTTGTATATCATTAACTTTGTAAAGCTATTAATTAATTTACGACAATGTTTTTAAATGAGATTCTTTTTGATGGGATAAATAAAATGCCCGCGATATGAGTAATAGAATGTATGAACACAGCATTTTAGCTGTGTGTATGTAGTTGTGTCATCTTAAGCGCAGTTGGAAAGCACCTGTATGTACTGGCAGCTCATTTTGATTTCACATCTTTTTTTGTATTGTATATTTTTCTATTTTTTGTGATATTATTATCTTCTATTTTTGTGATTTATTTGTTGTATATTTTCTTCTATTTTTTTGTGATTTATATTATTATCTTCTATTTTTTGTGAGTTATTTGATTTTCATGTACTTGGCGCAATTTTTTTACTTTTTTGAAGTTTTTTTATGGGGTTAAAATATACATCGCCTATAGTTTTACCGTTATCATCCACAATTAATAATCGACATATATTGCAATTTAATTTTTTAGCAACAGAATGGGACCCATAACTGGATATGTAAATTTAAATGGAACCATCTACAACCGGAAGAATATTTTGTTGCTGTCCAATTTGTACAAGGTATAGCAACCATTTAGTTTTTCGGTAATTCCTCATCTTTGAGGAATAAAAATATAGAATTATAATTATCTTTTAAAGTACCCTTATAATTTCCCTTGCAATTCTTGGCAAGAAGACATGAATTCAGTATGGTAGAACAAAAGGAAGAAAGCCTAAAAATAAGCGACGCAGAGGAATGTCAACTATGCAACATGAGAAGAAGGGAGACTCTAAAGCATGTTCTATCTGTATGTCCCCAATATCAACAAAGGCATGCACAAAAAGTTAGGGAAATAGAGTTCCCTGAAGTATTAAATATTAGGAACATCGAGGAAGCAAAGAATATGTTTTATATTGTATAGACAGTAAAAAAAAAGTAAACTAGCACTAATTGAAATGTAATAAGAGTATAAATAATATATAAAGTATAGATATTAGGCTTAAGTATAATGTAACACAGATCCTAACGACTTTCAAGCCTTAACCCCGGCGCATTTCCTGATCGGTGAGTCATTGACCGCTTTACCTGAGCGCGATTTTATGGATGTACCTGCTAATCGTCTTTCTGTGTGGCAGCATATTCAGAGGATCAAGCAACATTTCTGGGCCAGGTGGCACAAGGAGTACGTTAATGAGCTAAATATGCGTAGCAAATGGAAGCGGGATACAGCTACTAACCTGCAGATCAACGACATGGTTTTATTGCAAGCTGAGACGCTACCACCATTACATTAGGCTCTTGGTCGCATAATGGAGGTCTACCCTGGTACTGATGGAGTGACCAGAGTAGCATCCGTCAAAACGAGCAACGGCATTTACAAAAGATCGGTCAAGAGGCTTTGTGTGTTACCGATTGATTTAGCATAGCGATAATTAACGTAAAAAATATAGACACTTTATCGAATTAATAAGTTTTAATTAGTAGGTAGTTGTGTCATTTCCTATGCCGTGTGCTGATGGTATAAGTGTATTGTTCATTCTTTTGTGTTTCTATTTTGAATAAGATGTATATGGTGTGATTTGCTTAATTTTAGATTAAGATATAATTACAGGGTTCTCTACTTTCATGATTCACTTAATTCATTACTACGCAGCATCTAAGTATGTAAGCAGGTCTGTGTGTGTGGAGCGGACTTTGTAGTAAGTTGTTGGAGGTTTTCTTTCGAACGTAGCCGTTCAAGGGCGCCGGTATCTTCCGTCTCCGAGAAGGGGACTCATAAATTAGCAAAGGTTTACTCTGGCAGGCACCAGATTGGCTAGGACCCAAACATTGTAACTCGGGCGTCTGGACAATGTTTTCGAGGCGACGGAAAGCGTAGACGGTCGTCCTGGGAGATTTTTTGCCCTCTCCTTGGGGACTGAACTGCAGGGTAAAGGTCACGCCTACATTAGGCGGTCACCAATAAGCAGTCGATAATTTGGAGATAGTAATAGGGCTCTACCCGCACAGAGGCTGTAGGAGATGCCTTGTCGCGGCTAACATTTTTTCGTATTCTACCAAAGACCATTGTACAATACGCATCAAGCGTACACACATTTATATCTATCACCGTTATTATACTGTTTAATATACTGTTATTTGTTTTCCATACTTGTGCCTCATATTATTTAACGCAACCTTCTCCACCGCCATTAATTTGCCGTTGGAGGCGTAGATCGCGAATTGACGCAAGAAATTTCGTCTACGCACGTGAATTACGCGAAATGTAAATTCACGGTCAAAACAGAACTGTTCGAGTACTCGGAAAACGCGAGTTTGCATGATGTCACGGCGTTATTGCTGTTTTTCGATCAGCTCGGTTCTTCTGAGCGGCTTGATTCTTGCGAGCGCTCGGATCGGATCGGAAACCGAGTCTCGTCGTTTGCTGCTTACCCAATCCACAAACCATCATGTAAGTAGGTATGTATCTGCGTTGTAAAAACATAAGAACGTATTACTAAAGTGCCTGGTCCTCGTAATCAATTTCACATCGAAATCTTACGATTTATTTGTACCATCTTCAATCTTTTAATACATTTATCGCATACTTAAGAATATTATTATCTATTCTACTTTGTTTTCATTTGAACAGTTCGACTTCTTATATTAATTACAGAATAAGAAACGGTTAATTGTTAAGTTCACTATCATAGTTCCGCCTGGAATAAGGGCTGTGGCATAAATGTTATACCAGCTAAATAAGACTAAATGATTACACTAGGAGGAATAATATCCCATAAAATTATACCTTTTCGTAGAAAAAAAACAAGATAAATATAAAATTCAAGCTGACAATAATCTAGACAAGTTAAACTCTTAAAATGAAAATGCACAATTCTTGCTTTCTTTTTTGTTGTCTATCTTTTCAAGTAAACCTCAGAAAGTACTGTGAACTTGCTGTGAGTCGCCTCATCACCTGTATACCACTTTAATTTTGGAAATTAATGCACATTTTTAATTCCTCTCCATCTGCAGTATAGTAATAATTCTTTCTATCGATCGGAGATATGACTGAATCTTCGGTCCAAAGGAGGACAACATATAATAACTGTACATTCGCATTCCGTGAGCAAAATATTTCGCGTAAAACCAAGACAGAATGGTGAACGAAACATGATGGTACAAGTACATAAAGGAACGATACTTGTCTACATTTTTTCTCAATACGAACAGGGTAGCCTCGATGAAGTCAATTAATTTCACGGTAAATGCACATTATTTTAGCTATCTACAATGAAAATTGCGCAACACCTTAGTACTGAATACTTTAAGGCACCCAAAATCTGATACCAATAATTAACTAAACTTTTTTGTAATACCTTGTACGGATTCGAATTGAATTAAAAATCGATCCTCACACAATAGACGAAATAGTCCTGGTACTATCCTGCCTCAAATATGTAGGACACTATTAAATAATTTATCACGACTTGGAAGATATTATAGAATTGAATGAACTTGCGGCATTGCGGCATGAATACTGTTGTTCGGTGTTTCGGTAGTACCCACCGTACGGGCGAGATGGACTGCCGACTAATGTCGACCAGATGACGGGACCATTGCCTATTGTCTAAGGTGGTTAAACCACAACCTTTTAGATGAAATTATGGCTGTCCGAACGAATGTAATGGTATAGGTTGATGTGTATTTTTTAGAGTTAGGCTTTAGGATCTCGTGCCCGATGTTTAGTTTAAGGAATGCTCGCGATCAATTTGACTGGATTGTATCTTAATATACTGGTTTTATTGTATACTATGTACACGTGGTTATAATTACTATAAATACCCCGAATAAGCAAATAAGCTTAAATTTCCCTTATTCTAGTGATTTAAAACCGCTATAATTATGTTTAGCACGTTAGTGCAGATGAAGCGGCAGTAAAAGCACACTTATTAAGCAAGGCAAGGTATACGTATAAAGCGAAAGGATGCATAATCGGCGAGATTTCGAAAAAGAGTGATCGAGAAAACCGACGCCGGTTTTTGGGATAGCAAGATCATGTCCCCCTTCCATCGATCGGCGACGGGTGATCGAGGCTCCACATAAATGCATGCCGCGAATCGTCAAAGAGACTGACAAGGAAGGCTATGGGACCGTTCGCTCTCGATTGTAATGAAACTTTGCATATGTGTAGAACAGTGAAAGGTAAGAGACCCATGTTTTATTTTATCGGCGGATATTCAACTTTAAGGGGTGAAATCACCCTCTGAAGATTGACACCCTCGAAACTATCTCGGAAACTAGTGGAGATAAAAATATTCTTCAAATTGCAAAGTATTGTACATAAAAAACCAGACAACTTTGTAATTTGAAGAATATTTTTATCTTCACTAGTTTCCGAGATAGTTTCGAGAGTGTCAATCTTCAGAGGGTGATTTCACCCCTTAAAGTTGAATATCCGCCGATAAAAAAAAACATGTGTCTCTTACCTTTCACTGTTCTACACATATGCAAAGTTTCATCACAATCGGGAGCGGACGGTCCCATAGCCTTCCTTGTGAGAAAAATGTATGTTTTCAACGCAAATTGTACACTTCTACCGATTCTCCGACACAGACAGATAAATATAAATAATAAATTAAATAAATGAGTAAATCTAAGCGTTAACCAAACACAACTGAATGTTATATATTTTTCAAGTTTCTATAGTACAATCGTACCTCACGTACCATGGTTTTTCCATCACGCTACTCCACAATCCACATACACCTTGGCAGTGTTCAAATCAGCGAAGATCAGGTAGGCGGTACGAGGACGCTAGCATCCATAACATCTTCTATGTGTTGCGTGGAAGTTGGTGCTCAAAGCCAATGAAGTGGCGGGCATGCCACGGATATGTAAACCTCTAGTAGTGTGCGTGCAGGCTCGTACCTTTAGTTTACATTTTAATTACTCATATTATTACTGTGGCCTCGCCTTTACTCGTATCTTACTTTCTCCTTATGTACTTACTATATTTTCTGTTTAACGAGTATAATAAAGTTGAAATAATACTTATTATTTTCAACGGAAAAACCCTTTAGTATACAAAAAAAAGAACATGTCAACTATTATGAACCATTATCCAGTATATAAACATATTCTAAAATATTCGAAAGATTCAAGCTTCAAAATACTCGAAACGCCGGACTGCTCGGTACTTTTGGCCCACTCGGTACTTTCGACCCGCTCGGAAAAATTCGAGTTCTCGGTTTTATTCGAGTTGCTCGGTTCTCTTCGAGTTACTCGGTTCTATTCGAGCTGCTCGAAAAAATTCAAGTTCTCGGTTCTATTCAAGCTACGTAGTTTCATTCGAGCTACTCAGTTCTATTCGAGCCGCTCGCTTTTTTCGAGTACTTGGCTCGGGTCGGTTCTTCGAACCGAGTCAGGCTCGGCTCACTTTTTCCGAGAACTCGAACAGCCATAACCTGGACGACCCGAGCCGACGAGCCGAGTCACGAGCCATGGAACTTAACCTTTAGGGCCCAAGAGAACACTACTAGAGGTTTCCATATCCGTGGCATACCCGTCGCTTCATTGGCTTCGAGCATCCTCTTCCATCCAGCATCTAGAACACGCTATGGATGCTAACGTCCTCGGACCGCCCACCTGATCTTCGCCGGTTCAGATCATCTGGCAGACTTAAAAAACCAAAAGAGTTAATACTACTCCCTATCTCAGGATTTATTCGGCCAGCAATCTATTTCCTCGTTACAATTACTCTATCCTCATTGGAGGATGTTTGTTAAATCTTTATAGGGTATAGATACTTGAGTTCAGCAACATCAGTCAACCTGAGTAGTAGTCACCATCAAATGCACTATTAATAGCATCGCAATGCTGAACGTAACTTTTAAATTTGAGGAATATAGATCAACCTGTGTGTCCATCAGGAAGGTATTGGTAGTAGCGTCATGTTCTCAATATTTATTTCGCCTTGGTCTCCTTCGAAATATAACTCTTCTTATAAAAATCATAAAATAAGATAAAGTTGATTCCTAGGTTCACTGTTGAAATGGTAGCTGGAACTGCAAAACCAGAACACGGAGGCAGGAAACCCTGAATCGAGTAGCATATCAACACCACAAATTGTACCTGTTTGTAAAAAAGATCATGTTAACTAGAAAATTTAAGAAAACAATAATACTTTCCTTAGAAAAATTTTAAAAATTTGAAGTAGAGATTTCTCTAATTAGTATGTGGTAGAAAGTAACATCCACTGGGATTGGCCCCCTATATTCCCATTTTTTCAAGAGTCCCGAATTTTTTTTTAATCTCTTGAATTTGAAAACTACAGCATACTTTATAGTGAATACTCACCATTTGCGCTATGGTAATAATCCGTTTTACTGGTTGGAGGTATGGCTGAATATTAGGTCCCATGGAAGACAACAGATAGTAAGTGTACATTATCACATGTATCGTACAATTAACAACCGGCACTGTTAGTGTTGCCCCAAGAGCAAAATATTTCGTCCAGATCCAACTGATCCAAACCGTCGAAACATGATGGTACAAATGCAGGAACGATATTTGTCGACTTTTCTTTCGGAGCACGAATACACCAGTCTCGACGTAGTCAGTTAATTTCAGGAAAAATAAGTACCACGCTAGTTTAGCTATCTACAACGAAATTGTGTGTCACTTTACTAAACATTTTGTAGTACGCAGTATCTGGTACCAATAGTTAACTAAACTTTTTTGTAATACCTTATACGGTTTCGGATTGCAGGAATACACAGGATTCACACAATAGGAAAAATAGTCCTGGTACCATCCAACCTCAAATATATGGTATACGATTAGAGAGTTTGTAACGATTTGGAAGATATTATACAATTGGATGAACGTGCGGCATGAATACGGTGGTTTGTCCTTCATGTACCTGGGACCACATCGTACAACGAAGTACAAATACGCAAACGACATAACAGCAATCGGTATAGGTGAACTTATGAACAGCCAGTTGTTTGTTCTTACATCTGTAAAATAAAGTGAAAATTGAGTAGCATTTTTCCCGGAGACGAGTGTATATTGTAAAATCTTGAGGCACCATTCAACAAAAGAGACTGGACGACTTAACGGATGCTTCCTAGTGTGACGGTTGAAAAAAGTTTTATTCTATCACCTTTTAAGACTATAACAAATATTATGCAGATATCCATTCATAGCGGAGTAGGAGCATCGTGAACAGAACAATATCAAAACAAATATTCAAAATTCCCGATACAATTCGTATACATATATCAGGCATACTCAATATAGGGACGACCGGGGCAAAGTGAACCTCAGGGTAAAATGAGCTTTCTTAATTTATTCTTTAACAATAGAATATATTTACAAATTTTTGGTGACGTAATAAATATCTGTAATACCGCAATGATAATTATGCACATTCAGATATTGAAAAATGGAAATTCATTTAAAAAATTAAAAATGAAGTTTTAGAGACTTCCAATTGGTTTTCTATCCAATCTAGCTTTTTGAATAAATGAGTCTGAAATGTGTTATTTTAACTTCAATTTTTTTTTCTGCGTGTTTACACAAGCTTATAAATATACGTGCACACGCGTTTGAGAAAACATTAATCCTAACATTATTAAATAATTAATTTTCCTCTGACAAGGGACGTTCGGCGACCCGAAAATTCAGAAAAATATGAAACTCGGCGTGCAAGTAGAGTAGTTCATCCGTAACACAACGCTAGTTTTTGTTGGTGCCATAATGCAATTTTTAGGGGTGTAATCACCCCTTGAAAAAAATGCTGAATTTTCTTTTCCGTGGAATACCTCGAGAATGGTGAGCGATATCGAAAAGAAGTTTAAACAAAAGTTGCATCCTTCTTTTATGTCTACAAAACCGCGAAAAAATAATTTTCGAAAAATCCATATTTTTCAAGTTACCCCCACCACCAACCCTTAAAATTAAGTTTTTGTATTTTTTAAATATAAGCTGAAATACCTCTGGATAATCTCTTTTCATACATATAAGTTATTTATGTGTTATATTTTTTTTGCAAACGAATAAAGTCTCTATTACCGAATTTGAAGTCCATTTTGGCAGTTTCCATTAATAACATGATTTCTTAAAGCCATATTTAGATTATTATTTATGTAAAGTTCAGACAGCTTTCAATTATTTAAGCAAGGCAGTACGTATCTAAAATTGCATCAAAGGTAAAACTCAATAAAACTAATCAGTGACGTGCATGAATCAGTATGATAACCGCACATTCGTACATGCATTACTTGAAGTGTAATCTTATTAGGCAATTTTGGAAACCACATGAACAATAAATAATACGTGAAGATTTACAATGACTTTGCAAAATATATATGTTATTGAAATGACGCAGAATCGCATTGATGCCGATAACCTTGTCGAACCTTCCGATTTGCATAATGCGTATATCCCATTTATATATAATATATATATATATTTTAATTTTATATCCCATTTATATATGTTGCCTAATAAGATTACACTTCAAGTAATGCATGTACGAATGTGTGGTTATCATACTGATTCATGCACGTCACTGATTAGTAGGCAGATGGTGCCACAGTGGTGTTTCAACATAAATTAGAAGTGTTCTAGACGGGAACCTGTGGCTTGGCAGTGCCCTCACCATGTTCATGAAATACTGTAGAATGTTAGCGATGTGAAAAAGCGGACCCTAGTGAGCTCGATTGCAATCGAATCTCGAACGGCCACAATCGTTTGAGCTGAGTGTACACACGGCTCAAACGATTGTGGCCGATCGAGTTTCGATTGCATTCGAGCTCACTAGGGCTGGCTTTTTTACATCGCTACGATTCTACAGTATTTCGTGAATATGGTGGGGGCAGTGCCAAGCCACAGGTTCCCGTCTAGAACACTTCCAATTCATGTTGAAACACCACTGTGGCACCATCTGCCTATGATTGTCATAATTATATAAATCCGCGCGATCGGTTCTGTTCGCGATGCTGTAGCGAAAATGACACAAAGGATAAATGTCAAATGACTTTTATTGCAATGAACCTAAAAAAAAATCATAATAATTTTGCCACTATAAACGATAAACTTGTAATGTCCAAAGTAAATAAATCAACGGATTTATATATAAATCCATTGATTATTATAATGGAAAACACAAATAAATAAAGCGGGAAATTAGAGTAGTAATGAAAAGAATGGAAACGAATGTTATGTATTTCGTAGAGATGGCAAGGGTTAAGAAACCAGAATACTCAGATGAAAGTCTTGTCCAAAGTAAATAGATCAACGGATTTATAATGGAAGACACAAATAAATAAAGCGGGATGGTGTAGACCAAAGAAATACGCATTTATTTCAAAATCAACTATCTGTTATTTTATGTTAACAACGGGAAAATAAACATAACCGAAAATTAAATTTTGTGACAGGACTGCGCGAACGTGTCTCGCATTAAACGATTATGACAATCATAGGCAGATGGTGCCACAGTGGTGTTTCAACATGAATTGGAAGTGTTCTAGACGGGAACCTGTGTCTTGGCACTGCCCCCACCATATTCACGAAATACTGTAGAATCGTAGCGATGTAAAAAAGCCAGCCCTAGTGAGCTCGAATGCTATCGAAACTCGATCGGCCACAATCGTTTGAGCCGTGTGTACTACAAAAATAGATATATTTTTTTCTTTTCCAGAAGAACCACAATTCTCTACTTTGCACCGTTTAACCATAGTGCTAGTTAAAATAATAGTTTATATAAGAAACACAGTACACGGAACACGGTAGCGTGGCGTCGTTACACTTATACAATCAAAGTCGACTCTATTTGTGTGAGATCCATGCACACACGCCATCTGCTACATAAAATCTGTACTAAACTCTTATGAAGACACTGTTACTAGGGAAAAGTGGCTTTGTTGCATCACCTTTATATACCACCATGGTCGCGGCGCTCCTTCGCGCAGGCCAGAAGGTCGTACCCGTCACTACTTAGAGACAGCGAGTTCGGGCTCCCATTTTTACGTCGACTCTACATGCTTTTTACACGATCCACCGCAGTGGTGTATTGTGTACCTGTTCGATGTATATCATCGATCTGCGAAACGATCGGCACGACACGATCGCGATATACGTTCGCGAAAAGTATACAAATTCCTCGATATACCTGGCTTATAGAGAATATCATAAATGCCGTTACTGTAGGGTACACTGAAACATCTGTTTTTACGAAGCTATATTTGGTTGACCTGAAGGTGCTACAAATTATGGAAATGGTTTATGACTCAGTTATAACGAGTGTAAAATTTTACAAGGGTACATAAAAAAATGTCCAACTGTTTCCCCGGCGATGCGTTGGTAAATGAAATTGCAGTTAACACATTCACTGTTGTGACGATCATAATTATTACTATTGACGGCAATAATTACCATGTCATTGCTTGTTTTAATATAAGAACTAATATTGAAAGACAATAAGTACACATCAGATAAATGATGAAGAGATGTAAAGGCACGGTTAAACATGTGCAATGCGCGCTACAGAACACCATTACAAGGGTCGATTTTTATGGTCCGGCGCGCAACGTAGGACCTCGTACCGTAGGAAATTTTAAGTGTTCGGCGCGCAATGCGCGCTGTTGCACATGTTTAACTCTGCCTTAATGTGCAAGATGTTTTGAAGAAAGGGGGTAGTCTTCTGATTGCGCGTGATACAGGTCAAATTTTTCACCCACGCTCTCGCGTGGCGCGTTCGAAGAAGTGTGGTGCGTAAAGGCACGGTTAAACATGTGCAATGCGTGTTGCAGAACACCATTACAAGGGTCGATTTTTATGGTTCGGCGCGCAACGTAGGACCTCGTACCGTTGGAAATTTGAAGTGTTCGGCGCGCAAATGCGCGCTGTTGCACATGTTTAACTGCACCTTAAGAAAGCACCGCGGTCCTGCCCGCGCGACAGAAAGCACCACGGTCCTGTCTGCACGCCAACCTCAACTTCAGAAGAGTTTACATAAAGGTGCGTCTAGAAGTTGCGAGGCTGTAGCGCGAGGCCCGCCTCGCCTGTTAGAAAGTCTTTGGAGACTACCTCGACATGAACGATTCCAAAGCAAAGCTCGCAGGGTCATTCTCTAGCTACGCCGGTCACCCCCTGGGGAGGACAACAGCCTGCAGTGCCCCATCGAATTTTATGGCTGTCGACCCTCGAAGGGTTTGGAATACCATTAAGAAGTTGTGAAATCTTCGACTTCCGCATTTCTTATCAGATCTTTGCGAAAACGACGCCAATGGATTTCTGGCGTTCCGTCGATTAAAATCATACCAAATATCATGCAAATTCGACTACCTTGACACAAACTATTTGTATTCCTTATGTAAAAGTTGTCCGATTTACACGACATTTGGCATGATTTTCATCGGACAAACATAAGGAATCCATTGGTGTCGTTTTCGCAAAGATCTGATGAGAAATGCGGATGTCGAAGATTTCACAATTTCTTGATAGGCACTCCAACCCCTTCGAGGGTCGAAAGCCATAAAATTCGATGGGGCACTGCAGGCTGTTGTCCTCGCCACGGGGTGACCGGCGTAGCTGGAGAATCACCCTGCGAGCTTTGGTTTGGAATCGTTCATGTCGAGGTAGTCTCCAAAGACTTTCCAACAGGCGAGGCGTGCCTCGCGCTACAGCCTCGCAACGTCTAGACGCACCTTAACAGTTCTGAACTCGGTTGTTGCCTATCCTAGAACTTCAGCACCTTAAAGGGCAGGCCTGAATGGGACCACCGTCGGCCACTGAAGCGAAACGCACATTGGAGATCCCACCTTAAAGGTTCAAGTGAGTGATTATGACCAGACATGGTAATAGTCGCGGTATTGCGAAAGTCGTGCAGAAGGTGTCTAACGGTTCAAGTGGGTGAAGATGTCGAGATACATACGTTACGAAGAGAAAATTTCGGGGTATCTAACAGATTTTAATGCGGATTTTGTGCTGTATGGGTACCGCTAAATAATCGGTTTCGTTCAAACACCCTGACTCGTTCCACGAAGGCTCATTCGAAGATATGCAATACAATAAATAGAGAGAATGACCCAGTCACGTGGTGGAATGCAGAAGATACAATAAATTTTCCAAAACTTTTCACTGCGGCTATCAAACATTTGTCAATACCGGCACCTTCTGTGGCAAGTGAAAGATTATTTTCCAAACGGAACAAATTCTTTCAGACAGAAGAAAAAGATTACAACCAAAGTACACTGATATGTTGTCTGTAATATGTTCCGATAAAAATAAATTGATTTTGAATGATTTTATTACAATTAATGCGTTACATTCTACCTCGGCCGCTTCTATTCCCCTTAATGATATCTTAACGATATTGTCGATATGTTATTAATAAATAATCAATAAGATATTCATAATCTATCGATAATAATCGATAGTTATACCTCTACCTTGAACAGGTAGGTAATGTTCCACCACTCACCTGCCAACTCCGTGTTATAATAATGATACATTTCCAATGCGTCCATGTTTGTTCCTCCTTACAATTTCCTACTTCAGACAAGAACTGAACTGTTGATGGGTCCGCTCTTTATACACATTGTCAGAATGATTATGCGTTATGAATATTAAAGTATCACTGACCATTTCCGCACAAGATTGTCATAGTTATTCAAAACTCTAAAGTTTTCAGTGATTGTAGAAGTATTCATTGTATACGTTATAAAGCAATCGTGGCGAGTGCGTGAGAATCTGTATAATGTCACAGTTGAAATGCGTGCGTCAGAAGTGGTCTTGAAGTGAAATTGACTGCATCTCGGAAATGAAGTGTTGGATTGGAAGAAGGTAAAGAGCGTTCCAATTTCTATCTTTAGAAGGAGTTTGAACGATTTTATTTAGTCTATAATTTGGAGGAACCCGAAGCAGCTCGCAAGCCGCAGTGGCTCCTGCTCCTCTTCGGCTGCTCCATAGAGCCGTAGGAGAACATTCCCCTCCACACCTACTTCACTCTGATGAATTTCTCCTCCGGGTGCCGCATTCTCTCCATGCCGGATCTGGTGCAGCTCCTAGAGAAAAATAAGTGGGGTAAACGGCTGACCCGGAGCCCAACTCGTGCGGCTCTCGGAGTGGAGAAGTTCGACACTCCTGGTGTAATATACTGTGGATCACAGGAGTCAGCGTGGTTAGGTAAATAAGCGTGTTCGTTCAGGAAACGATGTTTAGTCACGACTGCACGCTGCACAGTGGCACGTGTCATTGGGAAGGCTGGCCAAAAGTAATATTTTTAAATCTAAACTGAATTGTTGGAATAAACTGTAATACTATGACTCTAAAAAGATAATAATGTACCTTTTTAATGTTAAATATTGAATAGAAAAATAATGATACTTAATTATAAGTATACAAATTTAAAATACATGAAGATAACACAAGGAGAAGAATATTATTATTAAAAGTATAATAATTACATAATTAATTACTTATATACTATTAATGTATAGTATAATTATTAATGTATATTCAGAGATATTAATAAAAAAAAAACTTTCTGCATAATACATTGAAATCTACCTACAGGATGTCCCACGGTAGACTGGACAGCGGGATATCTCCTAACGTATTGGAGGTAAAAAAATTAAAAAAATATGGAATTGCATGGTTCGAGGGGGCCAATTTATTAGCGTGAACGAATTTTTTTTCGATTATTATTTTAAAAGATACGATGGTCAAGTTCTGTTTTTTGAATGGAACAATTTTTTTTGAAGAGGTGGCTTGATAGTACGGCCCGCTCACTTACTTCCCAAGCCGCCCGGTGTCTTTCGGGCTGCTTGGAAAAATTCAAGTACTTGGTTCTACCCGAGCCGCTCGCTTCCTTCGGGTACCCGGCTCGGCTCGGGTTTTCGGCTTGCTTTTTCCGGGTACTTGAACAGCTCTACTTGGAAATTTACTCCTGCAAGAAAACCCGCTGGAATAGCAAGGATCGGAGACGGTCTTGCTGTCGCCACGGGTGGCATTGCCTGTTGAAACTGATACCTACCTGCGAAAGGTCCACGTCAGGAATGGCAAGCCCAAAGGCTGGACAATTCTTTTCCGTCAGAAATGCTACTTAGGTAGGTACATCTGCGGTATCGAGAAGCGCACCGTTACTTTTACTTCGCACTTGCTTCTGCGCTCGGGTCCGACGTTATCGCGCGCACTACCCACCGACAGAGCAATATACGGATTAACTCAGACTGGACAATGTCACCACGTTTTTTATTGGCCTTTACAAATTTGGCAAACAGATGTTATCCAAACGTTCTTGGAGAAATAATAAATTATCGATCGTAAAGAGCGAATAAATTTTCGCCTGACTCTGAGTCCGCTTTTGTCCCTACACCCGCGAGAAAGATGCCACAAATATAGGAATTAAAAAGTGTTATCCACCGTCAATACGCCTTGTGGAGAGACACAGTAAGAAAAGGGGTACACCGTTGAGTGCGCGTGGTTCTGTCTGCATCATCCTCCCTTCAAGTTAAAGACGGATTCCTTATCTTTCGAGTATAAACATGCGTTAGCATGTTAAAACAAAAGTTCGCGCTGAAAGATGCGTTGTGAGTGAAGGCAAGTCGTAGGAAGGAGATTAGATTATGACAATTGAAGCTGCATTTTTTCCAGACCTGAAGTTGTCATCTTTTCATACAGGCTGATTCGGGAGCTATGCCCGCCAAAGGATATGGCCTGTCACCCCGTGGCGAGGACAACACCCCGCAGTGTCTCAATGAATTTCATGGCTTTCGACCCTCAAAGGGTTTGGAATACCATTAAGAAGTGGGAAATGTTCAGGATTTCAAATGTTTGCTTCTTTTCTTCATCGTATCGAAGAGGAAGTGGTGCCAACGGAGTCCTGGCGTTCCGTTGATTAAAATCATACCAAATTTCATGTAAATGAGACTATTTATAACCAAGTCAAGTCAGCTTGAAATGATATAAATCGATTTTCCATGGAATTTCCTTCAGTATTGTCCGAATTACGTCGTTCTTGGTGTCAGTTTCATCGGCGAAACATAAGGAATCGATGGGTGTCATTTTCGCAAAGATCTGATGAGAAATGCGCGAGTCGAAGATTTCTCACTTCTTAATAGGCACTCGAATCCCTTCGTGGGTTGAAAGCCATAAAAATCGGGTGACGCACTGTGAAGGTCTGTCCTCGCCACGGGGTACCAAGCCGCATCTCCTAGACGGGCGTTGCTCTAGAATTACCCTGTATAGGTGAGATCAGGCGGCGCGTGAATCGGCGAGCTTGCTTGGCTCGTCCAGGCTCGGCTCGTCGGCTTGGCGAGCCCGATTCGGCGATCCATGATCGATCAGACGGCGCGTGGCTTGGCGAGCTGGCTCGGCTCGTCTAGCTCGGCAAGTCGGCTGGGTGAGCCTGATTCGGCGATCCATGACCGATCAGACGGCGCATGGCTTGGCGAGCTTGCTTGGCTCGTCTAGCTCCGCAAATTGGTTTGGCGAGCCTGGGCGAGCCGAGCCATGACCGATCAGACGGCGCGTGGCTTGATGAGCTGGCTCGGCTCGTCTAGCTCGGCAAGTCGGCTGGGTGAGCCTGATTCGGCGATCCATGACCGATCAGACGGCGCATGGCTTGGCGAGCTTGCTTGGCTCGTCTAGCTCCGCAAATTGGTTTGGCGAGCCTGGGCGAGCCGAGCCATGACCGATCAGACGGCGCGTGGCTTGATGAGCTGGCTCGGCTCGTCTAGCTCGGCAAGTCGGCTTGGCGAGCCATGACCGATCAGACGGCGCGTGGATCGGCGATTCACGTGCAAAGATCGCCGAACCACGCGCCGTCTGTCTCACCTTATCATTTGTGCAGTGTGTGACCCGACTACCCTCCGTGTAATCGGTCTGCGCGAAGTTGGTTGCAAGTTCAATCATTATTAGTACTCTTGCCCGAGAGGAATACGATTTACTTTAATCATAGTACGTGTATGTTTTGTAATAGTGTTTCTATCGTCTCCTGAATTCAATAACTAGCATCCAGACATCTACGCTTCTACAATCCACCGTCAATACGCCTCGTGGAGAGACACAGGAAAAAAAGGAGTAGCCCGCTGTCGACGCGTGGTCCTCTCGAGTATAAACACGAGCTTCAATATCAAAATAATAACATGCATTATTATGGATATTGCTGCGAAGAAGGCCTCTTCAAGAGAACAGCCGTTTGTGAGGGATGCAAATCCGATTGGTTCTAATACAATCGTCTCCCTATGGTTGAAACTTAGTCTATCAAGTTTCACACCTCCTAAACTAACCAATCCAACTTGCATCCCTCCCAAAAGAATCGGCCATCCGAGCGTAGAAGCAAGTGCGAAATAAAAGTAAAAGCGGCCACACACGGTCCGGCCGGCCTGTCAGTTTGGCCTGCGTAGGCCGGACTGTGCACTGCACAGGCGGACCGTCCGCGTGCTCGTCGTGAATGTCCCGCGGATACTCCAGGTCCACTTCCAGCAGGTAGCCCTCTGGTCCATCGTCCGCCGGCAAGGAGTTCGCGTTCAACTTGGACACTGTCGCATCGTCCAGCCATCGGAATCCTCCGCGCGGCATCGCCTGAGACATCGCCCATCCGTACAGGTTGTTCACGTCGAAGTACATCAAGTACGTTGATGGTTGCGACGCGTCGTACATCGACGTCGGCAGGTACTTGTTGTTGGCGCGCGCTTACCTGTGCGAGCACTGGCTCAGGCCGCCGCGTATACCACGCTCCACGAACAACAGCATGTCCACATCGGTGAGCAGTTCCAATTCGACGCGCGTGTATTTTAGCATCGCGTCCCACGTGAACGCCGGTAACGTACAGTAATGTGCGGGGTCCAGTTCGTAGCTCGCGATAGATGCACTACGAAAGTTTTCGAACACGTCCGCGAGCAACAGCACGTCAGTCTTCAGATACAGATCACTGTACTCGCCTAACGTTTGTATACGGAAACCGCTCCACACGTTGGTTGCGTGCGCGTAATCAGACTCCGACACGTTGCTATCGTTCAAGCGATTGTAGAATGCCTCGCGAGGCGCTAGTTGCGTGTCGTTCAATTTGTCGTACGACGCCACGTAATCGTACGAAAAGATCCCTTTTCTTGTGAGGAGATCGAATTGTTCGTCAGGGAGATGTTCGAACTCGCGTCTGAGAATCGTCAATCGCTGTTTCCCGAGATCCAACGCGAGTTTCTGCAGACTCGTTGCCAAGAACTTGAACGTATCGACGAATCGGAACTTCAACATTTTTCTCCAGTTCTTGCCATCGCCCCTGAGGTCCTCCACGTCCTTCGTAAACGAGATGTATCGTTCTTTCGTTAACGGTAGGAGGCTGATCTTACCCTCGAACGCGTCCGCCAACTCCTTGATAACGAAGTGCGCGTCGTAGCCGGACAGGTTGTGGAACACCACGGGAATCGTGCAGGAACGTTGGTAGCGCAAGTTGCACGATCTGTGCGCCGCGCCCCTGTACTCGCCCGTCGAGTGACAATGATCGCGCACTTTCCTGTCGTCCTCGCCTCGATCAAAGGGTCCTCCGCACACGTGGCACGCGGTCGTCCCGTGAAAACTCCGCCACTGTTGCTGCATTAACGGTGCCATGGGTTTCTTCACGCACAACCACGAGTATGCAACGTTCGCGAATTCGCGCAGTTCACGCACAAACCACTGCACACAGTCGGTGTCGCTGCGATATGCTCGATATCTGCACAGAGTCGGGTCGTCGGAACATTGTACGTAGTAGCCCACGCTGTGAGCTTTGTGGCGTTGATACTCGTACGTGCGACGCTCCATCGCCGGCTGCTCCACTTCCTCCAGCAAACACTCAAAGTCCGCGTAGATGACGAACGGCACGCGTTCCTTGCGTTCGTGATGCTGGAACCGCAAAATCTTCTCCTCTTCGGACGGCAATTGCACCGCGCACTCGTTCAACCGCATACAGTCCACGGTGTGCCGCTGCAGTCGCTCCGCCGACGAGAAAACGTTGAGGCACCTGAAACGTAGGGGAAAAAACAATGTAAACGCTTCTTCTTCTTGATCTATCACGTATCGCTCGATTTTTTTTTTTAAATTATTATTCTTATTTACTTACCTATCACAAACGAATACTTGGCATTTGTGTTTGCTGAGTTGGCTGGAAATCAAGCGGGAGAGACTGCGGATACACGCGAAATGGTACCGCTGCGAATCCTTGGGATCTTGGATCAGCAGCACGTTCGCGTGTCTCCCTTCTTCTCGCTTGTTACCGGATACGCGTACAGGTACACAACCATCCTCGTCGGACCATAAATAAATGTTCACGGACACGTCGTTGTCCACCTCGAATTTCTGAACTTGGTCCAGGGACATGGGGAGTCGCACACCATCCGTACGGAGCACCGTCGCATAGGGTGGATACGACGTAATCCTGTCCCCGTGTGCAGTAGCCGGAAACAAACTCGCGACGACCGACCACAAAAAGCACGTGTTGTCGTTGCATCGAACGTTCACCACAGCTCTTTTTACCATGATCACTCGCGGAAGCGGCACGTCGCACCCGGCACGCAATGGATTATGTTTGTTCACGTTGATCAGGAGATTCTGTAGTGCCCGTAAGGTCCAGCCACTCTCGCGCTCCTGAAACTCCTCCATCGCGATCAACGTCGGAGCGACCACTTGTTTCGCATACCACTCGCGAACATTCGACGCCATAAACAGTACTTGGTTACGCTTCGCGAAACTCTTCACGTCCGTATCGTCCCGCAACATGAATTCCGCGTTGAGAACGGTGTTCACCGACACGCTGCGATGCTCCGTAATAGCGTTCCTAACGCGCGAAATCACCGTTCGACGGGCATTCTCGAAGAATTTGCGTGGATCGACGGCCCCCACGTTTATCACGGTCCCGGTCAACAAACGCTTCTCGAACGCGGTCTCCAGTTCCTCCCACACAACCTTCGATGACGTCGCTCGAGCGGCGTGTCCGCACCCTACTCGCGATAATCGTTCTCGCACTATAGCGCGCAATGTTTGCGTTCGCGCGAGCAACGACACCATTCGCTGCTTCTCCCACACCAGTACGCGTTCGCCTCGTTGATACGCGACCATGTAACGTATCGTCTCGTCGCACCTGTCCATCCAATCGCGAAATTCCGCGGTGGTCCTCAAAAGTTCGGACATCCGCGACAACGCCACAAACGCGTTCTTGAACGTTTCCATGTTCTCGTTCTTTACACGTATACAATCACTTCAAATAAAAAGACTCTTTCCGACGCGCTACCATTCGCACTATATCCTGTCGAAGATGCTAGCTGCCTTAAATATACAACCATCCCTACCTAACATTTCCCCACACCCTTGCATCGCAATGGAATAATACTTAGAATTATACCTTAAGTCATATCACGCTTTTAAGCATATGCGTATTCTTCTCGAAAGTTGACCGTCGATCATTATCGCGAACAGAAGCGCCGTCGGTCCGCTTTGAATTTTCGCGCACCGATGCTGCGTATTAATCTCGGAAGTGGACCTTCCATCGTTACAGTTATATGATTTATTTGGCGCGGTCATCGCGCGACAGTTTAGCCTTGAATCTTCTACGCGTACTAACTCCGTATGTTTTGACTACGTGTCGAGAGAGAGGGGTGGATACATATCATGTCTCTCTCTCACACTCCTTGTTCAAACGTCGCTATCGGTGATGCGATCTGTCGTTCGGACGATAGAAGCGCATCGGCTAGCTTGAACTTTTGGGAATCAGCGCTGACACATGTCTTTTGATTTTTTCCATACCTCCCACAGCGTGTGATGACTCGTATGTAGTACACCTCACCTGTGCGTGCATATATATGTGTGTGTGTGTGTGTGTGTGTGAGCGAGCTAGCGCGTTCCCCTCGCCACGTCGACGAGACGTGTTCCCCCTCCACCTGCTCCAGGGTCACGGCCCCCCCCCCCTCCAGACGCTCCATGGGCCGGCTTCCTCTACCTCCTCGGGTCGCGGTCCCCCCACCCGCCTCCCCCTCGCCGTGGTGCGGTACCCCTCGCCCCGCTTCACCCCCTAACCACCAATTGGATTAGAACCCGCTTAGTATACCTACTGAAGCGCATGGGTACTGGCCTTAGAAATGTTGTCAAAGAGTGGCGAGCCAAAAATTTGACACTTGGTGGCAAGGGTGAAGGCACACTCAAGGAGTCTACCATTGACAACATATTACAGGTTATAAAGCGATTGCACAAAACATATATTTTACCAATTTGATATTTTCTGTCGGGTTGCAAAATTTACTTCTAATGTTACAGAAATGCAATTGTAAAAAATATGCCAAATGTAAAAGCCATGGAGAATGCTGTGATGGCTACTTTAGATCACTGTAGCTCTACAGACAACAAACCTAACCATGCTAGATGTCCAAAGGGCAAGCAATCGTGGTGCTTTTACAATCGAGCAAAAAGTAGCAGACAAAAACCAATAAGCCACACACACATGTCAGTCAAGCTGTCTGAAGATGTCGCCACCAAAGTGAAACCCCTATATGAAAAACTGGCAAATGAAAATTTGATGGCACGGTGCTGTAAGGGAGGCACTCAAAATGCAAATGAATCCCTCCATGCAAAAGTGTGGAGATTCTGCCCGAAGACAACATTTGTATCAAAGGCAAGGCTTGAAGTAGCTGTGGCACGTGCTGTTTCAGAATTTAATATGGGTTGTGTAGGCTCATTGACAATGAGGAAACAAACAGCTGGGGAAGTTGTGTCTGAAACAGCTATAAGTATAGCTAGAGACAGGGACAAGAGAAGAGAAACCTGCAGTGCACAACAGCAATCCACTACAAGAAAGCGCTTAAAGAAGAAACAAAACACAAAGAAAATTGCTGCTGATAGGAAAAGACGCAAGATTAATGAGGATGTCTATCAACCAGGTGGATTTTACACTAAACAAAAAGGAAAAATGGTCTGGAATTTACTCTTTAGATTTAAAATGCAATTATCTCAAAACTTACTTTTTTAATATATTTAATGTTCCTTGCGCAAAACCGTTGGTTTGATTCTCTTACAGCTTGGCGTACTTCAAGAATAACATGAGACCAAAAAAATTGTGTATCGGCATGAAGAAATCTGCAAAACTCTTTGCGCTGTGCTTGGTTTTCTTCAAAATTTTGGTCAAATTTTGCATCTTTGACATTTAATAAATTCAATCATTTTTAGCTTAAAAAGTATGAGATGTAGAAACTTCTCGATACACAATTTTTTACTTTACTATGGACCCTTCTTCGCTGGAAAATCTGGAGGCTGTGGCATCACACATTTTGCGCAAGAACATTTTTGAAGTTATGCTTGATTTTTGTAACGTAATGTAAATTCTATGAAAAGCAATGATTAAAACTGTGTCCAAACTGGCATAAGGACTTTACTTCAAACCTACTTCCTTCCCTTAAGAGGAATTCCGCATGTCTCAAATATTTTCGAATTTCAAAATTTCAGTGACCACTTCCCTTAATTTTTTCGCGGATGCACTTGTAGATGCCGCTTTGATTTCATGCGGATTTAGCGGTCGTATTCTTCTTCGTGGTTTAGCCACACGTCCACTTATAATACGTGAGCCTTTTCTATTTACTCCGTTGCACTTAGCCATGACGTTTAATTCAGTATAAAAACTCTCAGATGAAAACCGTAATAGCACTCGATTTTCGTACACCTTAGACAATTGATGCGTTCTGCTTGACAGGCAAGAGAAAACTACCTACCATTTACCATTTTCTACTACCTACCTAGCATTTACAATTTTCCCTGCGTGAAAATATTTTAAAAGGTGCAGAGTTTTATAGTGGGTAAACCCCACGAATCATCATCCGCGCCTCGGCGTGGGTCGCGGTCGGCGAGTCTCCGCACGGCTCGGCGGATGTCTGCGCGCAAGTACACGCTCACGGCTCTATACTTTGAGAAATAATCGGAATTTAAATCTGGAACCTTTTTCATTCAATTTTCAAGGCTTCAAACTACTGTTTAAGCAAAAAAAAATATCGATTTTTCTAAAATTTTACTGTGTCCTAACCCCTTAATATTCATAACGCATAATCGTTCTGACAATGTGTATAAAGAGCGGACATCAACAGTTCAATTCTTATCTGAAGTAGGAAATTGCAAGGAGGAACAAACATGGGCGTATTGGAAATGTATCATTATTATAACACGGAGTTAGCAAGTGAGTGGTGAAACATGGCCTACCTGTTCAAGGTAGAGGTGTGGCTATCGATTATTATCGATAGATTATCGATATCTTATTGATACTTAACGATATATCGACAATATCGTTAAAATAACGTTTTGACGAATAGAAGCAGCTGAGGTAGAATGCGACGCATTATAGTCTGATTTTCGAGAGTTGAGAGTGAGACCTGAGGCGGGTCTCAATTCTCGAAAATAAGACTGTAGCGTCCTCGGATAGCCCACCTGGACCTCACTGAGCTAGGGGGTTTGAACAAATTCGATTGTTTAGCGGTACCCATACATCACACTATGTTGCAGCAACGTTGCAACTAACCGCTTTAAAGACTGTTAGATACCCCGAGTCTTTCTCTTCGTAACGTATGTATCTAGACATCTTCCCCCACTTGAACCGTCACACACCTACCACACGACTTTCGCTATACCATGACTATTACCATGCCTGCTCATAATCACTCACCGGTCGAAAATCGTGAAATTCCCGAAATCAAGCGATTTTCGACCTTATTCTGAGATCTTTAAACGTTTGTAACTCAGAGCACCGTTAACCGATTTTGATGAAATTTTCAGCATGTATACAGCTTACTTAAATTTACAAACGGGTTTTTTGAATTTTCATTACAGGCTCAGAAAAAAAAGTTGAAAAACTGCCCTTTCTATGTTTTTTTGCTATTCCGACAAATTGCATTTTTTTCAAAACTACGAAACACGTCACTTAGCAAAGTAATCCTTCTACCTTCTAAAAAAAACTCATGTCGTTTGGACCAATTCTAAAAAAGTTATGCGATTTTAAAAGTTATAAACTTTCTTTCGTCCGCCACTGTATATGTAAGTAGTGTTCGTTATGCTGATCCAATTCCAAAATCATGCTCACTATCATTCTTTCTTTATCGAGGAGTCGAAGACATATTATGTAAGACCCTTGAGTAGCGAACGCTCGACATGGATCGCCGAAAACCATGGGGTCATAAAAAACAAGGATAGCACTAGCCATTAAGAACGGAAAAATGTGAAATTCTTTATCAGATCTCCACGAAAGTGACATCAATTGTCTCCTGTTTTTCAGACAGAAATGATACCAAACTTAACATAATTTGGGTCATAATTAACGAAATTACATATACAATTATTTTGCAGAATTTACACCTAACTTCATTAAAAGTAGTCCGATTTAAATTATTTTCTGACCAATTAATCGGGGAATGCAAGGAATCCACTTTCATATTGATATGATAACAAATAAAGAAATTCACTTTTCGTATAATAATCGATGACACATCGCCCAGCAACTCTATTTAGGTGCCAGTTTAGACGGGTGAACGATACAATGTCGCACCACTCGGGCCTCGCGCGACATCGATCAAAGGCTCTCGCGAGTCTCGAGGCTCGCCAAAGTTAGTCGATTGAAACTCGACTGAAATACGATTGAAGACGAGAACACTGTTCATTCAATCAGGATTGAATCCCCATGTTTGAAGGTAATTGAATCATGGCCGGCGATTGAATCCCCATCGCTTCAATCATGAGCACTTCGATTAAAGATTGACTCGGGTTTAATCTCATTCATAAGTCTCGAATAAAATTTTCGTCTTTTAACCGTATTCAATTTTTTATTTTAAATAATTTTGTGCCCATCTCTGGTGTGAAGTCCCTCAGCGGGGCCTTAACCGACACCCTGCTGGGTACTGGCCGCTAAACGTGCCCCTTACTACCTCTTGCAGGACTGTATTTAGAGAAGACCAAGACAAAACCGGGTTTCTAGGGCCTGGTCTTCTCTAACCCCTCAGTGTGGTATGACGAGCAGAACTCGTCATGAGAAAACTGCCCGCAACGGCGGTATGACGAGCACCGCTCGTCATGGGACGTGAAACGGAGGCGTAGCGAGTAGGGCTTGGGACCCAGGTCTATTGGACACCCGAATTAGAGGCGTGCTGTGCTTTTCTCATATACATTGTGTAGGCCTTGGGAAGGAAATATTGCCGCGAAGAGGGCCTCTTCAAGAGAGTGGCCGTTTGGGAGGGATGCAAGTCCGATTGGTTAGATTAGGAGGTGTGACAATACTTTTTCAAGTCGTGCTAAGCCATAACGCCTTAACAGCAGGAGTCAAGGTTTCGACCAATGGAATTCATCCCGCAGCTATATAAGTACTGTTTTGGGCAGCAAAACCTCCACACTGAGAGGCTAAACACAGTCCTGCAAGAGGTAGTAGGGGAGCACGTTTAGCGGCCCATTAAGGGACTTCACACCTAAGTCACTATATTTCGGATAGGTACTATACCGTTCCTCGCTCGCTTTCGATCTCTTTGACGCGCTCTAACCTTCGCAGGGTAAAGGCAGGGTCCCACTAGTGCAACCGCGCGCCGCGCACGACGTTTTCGTGAACTTGAAAGGGTTTCGAATGTTTGGCGCGCACGTCCGAGACAGTGAAAAAACTAGCCTCCTTTTCTATATCTTGCTTTCTTTATCTAAATAAAGCTAACGCCGGCGGCTGTGCCAGTAGCCGAAACAACGCCTTCACACTTCATACTACTTGAAATGTTTGAAGGGGTTTACTACGGCGCGGTCACCGATTGCTGGAAAGTGTGTTGCAAATAAAATGAAGGTATTCAGTATTCTCGGCCAATTAAGCTTTTGGCGCCTCCCAAAATTATAATGTCGAGTCTACCTTTTACGTCGAAAAGGTGGACAAGATTTGTTCACTTCATTCCCCGCGGCCTCACGATTTTATGACCTTTCATATAACGAAATAAGGTAGTGGTATACATCGTTGAATTGCCCCAACAAACGTTAGTATGGTATGAATAATGAAATATATTGTTTCGTTTAAAAAAACCAAGTTGCTCTTTAAATCTGCTCCATTCCTCCACCTATAGAAAAACTATCTATACCACATAATGTTCCCCTCCATATGAAACAACTTTCGTAACAACAATTTTTTAATATCTTCACTTCCTTGCGAGATATTCCACCGCATCCAGTTAAAACGGACTCACTATACAATTACAATTCAGTGTCACATATCTGCATATATCTAGAGACGCGGTAGCGTCTCGACGCCAAGTACAGGAAAGAAAGTACAGGAAAGAAAAAGACACCCTATATATGGCGACTGTCGCTACTGCTTATCATTTACTCGTCGCCGGGCTAATCCAACCTAACCTGAAACTTATTTCATTAATATCTCATCACGCCTACACTATTTCTTAAATTTAAAGGCATTTTTCTTATGTAAACCGCATATAAGCTTTCGAATGAGACCAATTTCAATAAAATCGGTCCACGCATGATAGAGATATCGTAATATCGTCTCATGGATCTGTCGAAAACGGTAAGATTTTCTTCTTCTTCGCCTTCGTTTTCGTCAACATAATACGTATATATATTTTTCGTCAAACATAATACGTATATATATTTTTCGTCAAACATAATACGTATACGCGTCACGGGCACACCTTCAGCCAAAAGAAACTAGTGTATGTTTCATTCGTCGACTCTTGGGATTATTCGGCCGGGATCGTCGTCCGTCATTGTATATATATATATATACACCTATGTACACTATTTTGAATTTTATAACCTACCAAGTGTCATTCCATCATAACCTGCAAGTGTCAAGTAAGGTAAGTTGTCCAAATTTGAAATGTCACGAGTTTTTACACTAAATAGGCGACTGAATTATTGTCTCAATTAAAAAGGAAAGTCGCCAAATTTATTTAATAGATTTCTTATGCAGAGTCGCAGACTTGGAAGTTATCCGGAGAAGGTTCGACAGAGAAGCACCTTCTTTCGCATAAGTTTCTAGAAATTTGTACCATGCTTGTACAAAATAATATATTGCAGTAAAAAATTACATTGAATTTAAATTGCCAGATATTTGTATTTATATACCAGCAATTTATTTAGAGTTTTTAAGTAAAGCTTATATTAATTATTATATTATAGAAATGAAGGGGACGCACAGGACTTCGATAAAAATGAAGGAGACGCACAGGCTTGGATAGTACAATTGAAGGGGACGCACAGGCTTGGATGGATAGAAATGAAGGGAATGCACAGGCGTGGAGGTTGTCCAGAGAAGATTAAATAGATAGACAGAGCATCTTGTTTCGCACAAGTTTCTGGAACTTTGTCAAATAAGGTAAATCGACAAAATTTGTTTAAAGGCATAGCATTAAGAATTATTAAGAAAATAGATTATGGTGGACTGCTTGCAATGTAAAGCAAGGCACATTAGTGAAGAAAGTACACTGAAAACACATCTCCGTTAATGCTTTTCAATCTTTTGTGAGACATTCGTAATACTTTAATTAATAAAATCCAAAGTAGTTGCCACGCTATTCATTAATTCATAAATTTTTTAGATTCCCATTATTTAAAATCACCAATAAACATACTAAATTAGTTTCATTCCAACACCAATACATTATGCGTTAAAAATATTGGATCTCCGTGTTCATTTCGCTGAATTATTACCATTAGCATTTAAATTTCCTGCAACAAGACTTTCTGCCATACGCTCGCACCTCCTTCGGACACATTATTTAGTCTCTACACTCACTAAAGCAAAAGGCCACTCTATTTCTATATATAATAAGTTCTACGTTAAGTTGTAACTAAAATAACTAAAATGTGGATTTTATATATATTTACAGATAATCGAAGCAGAAGATAATGCAGTGTGATCTACGTCAGAGAAAAAAATTTATTGTGACATAGTATTATATTAATTATATTAATTAAACGATTTTATTAAACGATTTTATTCAGCTGCAATCCTCTATTTGCTTCTTGTAAGTTTGGTTCATATCAGAAAACTCAAATTTAAACCAATTCCACCAATTCAATCATCATCTTGAAGCATTGCAGGTGTGCATAGTTTCTATTATGTAGAATTTATCTTTAATTCTATCCCGTCATAAGACTGTTTATTAGGGTGGACCTTAGTTACTCTTGTCGAAATATAATTTTGAGATTTTTGACGGGGTCACCCCCCAAGGATTATGCCACTGGGAGAAAAAAAGTGTGCAAAATTTGAAATTGATCGGAGAACGAGAAACTGTGCCTCATCGCATTTGAAATTTTTTATTTTCGTAACTCGTTTTTCTTCGTTGTAGTATAACGTTAATATACATTTTTATATATCGTTATCTTTTTACGCTCTGTAATAATATAGAATCAAAGTATAAGATTACACAAAAAAATCATGACCTTGAAATCTCAAAAAATGAACCATCAAAAAATACTTTTTTCGTTGGCATTATATTTATGTTGTCAAACAGTATAATTTTCGTCTAAAATTTTTTTTGGATAATTATAAATAACTGATTAAAGGGAAAACTACATCCGAAATGCACCAATTTTTGCAGATATTTTTCAATTTATTTTAAAAACTAGGGCTCTAGAAGAAAATTCACCATTGCACATGATGCAACAGACATTTTCCCCCCGGAAAACACCAACAAAAGTGGTAAGTCACGGTTTGTTTTCAATACAGAATGCAACAGCGGCGGGCGTATCCATTGCCGCTCACCGACAGAATCGCTTAAACGCGCGCGACTACCACTGTCGGCGCCATACGTTTTGCCAAACTATTTCGCTCAGTTATTGAAAACGAAATGTGACCTACCACTTTTGTTAATGTTTTCCGAAGGAAAACTGTCTGCTGCATCGCGTGGAGTAGTCAGATTTTCTTCTAGACTCTTAGTTTTTAAAATAAATTGACAGATATCTGCAAAAATTGTTGCGTTTCGGGTGCATTTTTTCTTTGATCGTGGTTTAAATATATTTAAATAGTAATAATGCAATAATAACTTATATCGCTGTGTTCCCGAAGGTTTATAAAATAATTTTGACGGAACAAGCAACCGAATAACTATTACTATTTCGATACGCAAGACGTTCAAGTTGAAAATTTGCATTTTTTTTAAATAAACTAATTTTTCGAAAACTGAGGATGTTGGCGAAAAACGGTTTGCGAATTCGTATTCAGCGTACGAAAATTTATAAGAAACGAGTATTGAATGTTACAAGTCCAGATGGCTGTTGAATAGTTAAAATTGAACTTTTGCATGAGTTTGACTGCCCGTTCGGCCGAATCGTTTACTGCTAAATTATTTACTATATTTAATCCAATATTATAATTGGGATCACTTTTCTATTCTAGAGAATCCATATTTATAAAATCAGTTGGAACAGTGTATTCTTAACGAAAGTATCGGTTATTTCATTAAAATTTTGAAATCTATTATTTATATATATATATGAAAAAAATTCCTTAGACAAAAGTTGTACTGTTTGACATGGTAAAAATAATTACAACGAAAGATGTTTTTTTTAAGGTAAATTTACGAGATTTCAAGGTCATAATTCTTCAAGTAATCTTATACTTTGATTCTATATTATTACAGAGTGTTAAAAAACAAATTCAACCATATATAAACATGTATATTAACGATATACTACAATGGAGAAAAACGATTACAAAAAAAAATTCAAATGCGATGAGACCCGGTTTCCCGTCTTCCGGTCGATTTCAAATTTTCCACACATTTTTTTTCCCCCAATAAAAGTTATCTAAAGTCTGTCCCTACTATGCCAATTATCTTTGTAAAAAGAAGTGAGATCCCCATAAAAAAACTTCAAAAAGTAAAAAAATTACGCCAAGTACATGAAAAATCAAATATATCACAAAAATAGAAGGTAATAATAAAATCACAAAAAAATAGAAGACAACATTCAATCCCCCAAAAAATAGAACAAAATATATAATCACAAAAATAGAAGATAATAATACACAAAAAATAGAACAAAATATACAATCACAAAAAAATAGAAGATTATAATAATTACAAAATAAAAAAAAGGTGTGAAATCAAAATGAGCTGCAAGTACATAAAGGTGCTTTCCAACTGCGCTTAAGATGACACAACTACATATACACAGCTAAAATGCTGTGATCATACATTCCATTACTCATATCGCGGACATTTTTTAATTAATCCGTCAAAAAGAATCCCATTTAAAAACATTGTCGTAAATTAATAACTTTACAAAATTAATAATATACCAAAATTACGCCAAGTATAAGAATGGCTATTATACAAAGACAAAATTGTATTAAATAATATTAAGCAGACATATTTTTACACAAGTAAATATTTTAATACGAATAAATATTTTATTCAAAATACTTGGCGCTGCGGAACCGAAAAAATGTTAATTGTCTTAGTAGTAATAATAATTTATAATAACTTCCTTACAATCTAAAATACATAAACATATATATATACATATACATATTAGAAACGCAGTCAGATCTATTCTACATATATTTAACTCTAATATCATACGTAGCATATGCACCCGCACACATACACACATTCACGAAAGCACGCACAAGAAAGAAAGAAAAAGATTAATGCAATTTATATATATTTATTTCAGTTTAGCAACTCCAATTCGGGGTGCAGCGCCAAGTATTTTGAAATATTTATTCGTATTAAAATATTTACTTGTATAAAAATATGTCTGCTTAATATTATTTAATACAATTTTGTCTTTGTATAATAGCCATTCTTATAATTGGCGTAATTTTGGTATATTATTAATTTTGTAAAGTTATTAATTTACGACAATGTTTTTAAATGGGATTCTTTTTGACGGATTAATTAAAAAATGTCCGCGATATGAGTAATGGAATGTATGATCACAGCATTTTAGCTGTGTATATGTAGTTGTGTCATCTTAAGCGCAGTTGGAAAGCACCTTTATGTACTTGCAGCTCATTTTGATTTCACACCTTTTTTTTATTTTGTAATTATTATAATCTTCTATTTTTTTGTGATTGTATATTTTGTTCTATTTTTTATGTATTATTATCTTCTATTTTTGTGATTATATATTTTGTTCTATTTTTTGGGGGATTGAATATTGTCTTCTATTTTTTTGTGATTTTATTATTACCTTCTATTTGTTGTGATATAGTGTATTACAATTATGATGTATCTGGAAACAAATATACCTCTCGCAGCAGTATAATTGTTGCTATTTACAGTAATAATTATCATGTCATTGCTTGCTTTAATATATAAACTAAATAATAGACCATAAAAACACGTATGCAAATTATACATATGTACGAGTAAAGAGTACATTTGCGTTGAAGATCACACATTTTTCCAGTCTTTTCGACGATTCGCAGCGTGCATGCGCGTGCGCGCGTGGCAGAGAAATCCCTGCATAGCGCGCATACGATCGCTTTCGACGCGCGGATCGTCGTAAAAGTCGACCCTTTCAAGTGCTCCAAACTCCTCGAAAATCCGAGAAACTCGTCAATCTGACCCGTGCGCGGCGCGCAGTTGCACCAGTGGGAACGTCTTTCTGCAACAAATCGGCCTTGCGCGTTGAAAAAAACGTGCGCGGCGCGCGGTTGCACTAGTGGGACCCTGCCTTAACAGTAAGCGGAAGTGGTGTGTATAGCGATTCTTGGTGAGGGAAGCGTTTGACACTTCCGTCACACCCAAGAAAACTTACGCTACCGCGGCTAAAGAAATTTCACTTCAGAAAAGTTTCAGTTGAGTCGGATAATAACTTTTGGAAGTACAGGTCCCATCGATTTTGAGAACACTGTTGCGAGAAAGCACGACTAAAGTTTTATGTGAGTGCCGGGTGTTACTCATGCATTTGCCGCTACTCAAATGCCTATAACTTCGAAAATTTTACAAATTTTAACGAATCCTTTTAAACACGCATTCCTGAAAGGTTGGACATTCGAAAAATGAAATAAAAGGAATCGATTTTTAGACCGGAACCTCCCGTTAACACGGAACCACACATTCGGCATTCGTCCAATATGTACAAAATTAAAATTGCAACATCTGTATCATCCATCTTGCGAATATGGATATGTACCTACGATCGACTGATGTGAGAAATTATTCTCAGTTGCGGACGATAAAACCAACGCACGTGTGACTGCGACCTCAACGTTTATTACGTAAATGCTCGTATGACCGTGACCTGGGATTCATCCGTGCACATAAGTAGTTTCATTAGCGCAGTTTTGCTTACTTTGTAACGTTCAGATATAGTTTCTTGACATTTTAACCTATTTAGGTGTTTGAAATGCACGCGATCCGGGAGGTCAACGCTTCCTGCAGTTTTAAGACGCAGTTGAGATTTTTCAATAAAACTGATATTCAATTGAAGCCACAAAATGTCCCCACCATTTTCTAAAACTAGTTTTATGGTATGAAAATATCTATGAATGCATATTCGGTGGTTCATTTCTTAGTTTGATGCGATTAGAAGACAAGGGAGTAGTTAGGTTGGGTTCCACTTTCTTTCAAGCAATTACACAGGAGAACCACAAAGTACGCAACATTATTGTTAGGCATTACTTTAAACTTATCTCTCTTGGAGACTCCCGCATTTCTCAGTTGTTTGAAACCCGAGTCAAACAGTTTACCCTGTGACGTACGTAGACTTACACTGTATTTCATATAAGATTTGCGACCGATCTGCGCAGCTCCCACGGATCTGACACGCGGGATTGGTCGTAGCACTTTCCTTGGCGGTTTGCTACCAATCAACAGTGCATCCCTGCGTGAAGCAAGTTCGCTCTAAAGTGGAATGCAGTATATCTTTGACTTTTAACCCTTTTGGGTGTCCGGAATGCGCGTGACCCGGCGAGCTCACCGTTTCCTGCAATGGTGTGATGCGGCCGTGCGTGCCCCGAAATCCTAATATTCAATTGAAGGCATTCATGTCCCCACTACTTTCGAGTCGAATTTCACAGTATAAAAAGAGACACAAATGAACACTCAGGGGCTCATTTCAAGTTTCATACGTTTAGACGAATGAGTCTTACGGGTTCAAGTAACATTCTCCTTCAAGTATTAATTCAACTTAAGCCATAAAGTACGCAGTGTTGCTGATAGACGTTGTAATTATTAAACTCTTTGAGACCCCGCATTTCTCAATGCGCAAAACCGAGACGTGGACTTAGGTACTGCGACAACCAAACACTTAAACAATCATAAGAATCGTGCTTATAAAATATAATTAGTTATTTCTTACTCAGACTTCTTTTATTTGAATGTAATCATCACTGTGAGACGAACCCACATAAATACATCTTAACCACTCGAGGTATATCACGTTATCAAGTTACAAGGCTATACTAACATTCTTAGTGTCGCCCGCTCATATCCACTATCGAGGAACCGGTTCGTCCGGTACTAACAAATTCTAAAACAACCTCACATCTTCGGTTACGCAGCCCCCAATTACATTGTCTGTAAACTTGGCTCTTAACTATTTTATACATTCATATAAAACATTTAAACAAGAAAAGTGGGATTCATAGAAAATAATAGAAAAAGAAATTGATTGAAGTCGGTGATTCCATAGATGTGACATTCCATTATACGTGTGAACGAAACTTGTATGTGTAAAAATAAAACACATATTGCATTTCCCTAGTTTCTCGATGAAATCTTCATGTCACTACTTTTCCCAATCACTCATAGCTTTGTACAATAAAAAATGTGTAGTACAAATTGTGTACGTGTGTATATTTGTTTTCAGGAATAAAGCAAGAGTAGCGCCATATATCACAAATACGCTGACAGATGACCTATTCGAAGAGGCTATTCTCGCGGAAAATGTAGTGATGGAAACGCCAAAAGAGAAATACGAGATGCGCATCGCCTGGAGGAACGTTATTGTCTTCGCGTACTTTCATGTTGCAGCACTTTATGGATCATACCTCCTCTTCACTTCCGCCAAATTTGTGACAGCCACCGTTGGTGAGCGACATTACTATTTCGATGGTATTTTTTTAAGAAATGTGAAAGTAGGAACTGAATAGGTACACACGGCTCAAACGATTGTGGCCGATCGAGTTTCGATTGCATTCGAGCTCACTAGGGCTGGCTCTTTTACATCGCTACGATTCTACAGTATTTCGTGAATATGGTGGGGGCAGTGCCAAGCCACAGGTTCCCGTCTAGAACACTTCGAATTCATGTTGAAACACCACTGTGGCACCATCTGCCTATGATTGTCATAATTATATAAATCCGCGCGATCGGTTCTGTCGCGATGCTGTAGCGAAAATGACACAAAGGATAAATGTCAAATGACTTTTATTGCAATGAACCTAAAAAAAAATCATAATAATTTTGCCACTATAAACGATAAACTTGTAATGTCCAAAGTAAATAAATCAACGGATTTATAATGGAAGACACAAATAAATAGAGAGGGATGGTGGGGTAATAAAGAATAGAATGGAAACGAATGTTAAATATTTCATAGAGATGGCAAGGGTTAGGAAACCAGAATACTGAGATGTATAAAGTCTTGTGGTATTTTATTCCTAGCAGTCCTCATAGATTAAAATCTAAGACGCTCATTATTAGTGGAAATGTGTAGAGCAAAGAAATACGCATTTATTTCAAAATTTACTATCCGTTATTTTATGTTAACAACGGGAAAATAAACATAACCGAAGCAATGTAGATTAAATTTTGTGACAGGACTGCGCGAACGTGTCTCATATTAAACATCATCCGTTTACTTCACGCTATATCATAGGCAGATGGTGCCACAGTGGTGTTTCAACATGAATTGGAAGTGTTCTAGACGGGAACCTGTGGCTTGGCACTGCCCCCACCATATTCACGAAATACTGTAGAATCGTAGCGATGTAAAAAAGCCAGCCCTAGTGAGCTCGAATGCAATCGAAACTCGATCGGCCACAATCGTTTGAGCCGTGACAGTGGGCCTGAATCCTAAGAAATAGGGGAAAAACAGTGGAACGAATTCTATCCAAATGTTATTGATCCGAGTAATATAGGTACGCTAGCTTAATTCTTGTTCTAAAAAAATCACTGATACATCATCTAGATCTAGAATAATGAAGCGTGCAAAGACGTATCAGGAAGAATCGGGTTAGTTTCCCAGTTTCGCTAACAGTAACCGTTCTTCTTCGTCCCGGCAATCAGCACAGAATACCTGGAAAACAGTTATACATGAAATTAGTAGATTATTTGTAAAGGGAGGGTGGTCCTATAGGGAGGAGGAGATCATACTATAATCAATCAGATCCGTATTCCTTGTACCGCACGCCAACTTTTAAGAAATCAATGGCACATACTTGATGGGAAAAGTAGCAGAATATGTATTATGGTCGAAGCTGTTATTGAATTCTTTTACGGTCAGACGTATCTATGAGGTGTATTGTTCTGAAGAATAATAAAATTTTCATCTAGAGCAGCGCTGCACAAGGACCTGTTTTAGTAGTGTATGTGCGTGCTCGTAGGTAGTAGCGTAAGTATATATGGCTAGGTTCAAGTCATACCAAATGCACATAGGTACACTACTGCAGTTCTGCTCACCGATTCTAACCTTAGCAATCGGACAGATGAGTTGTTCGTCGCTAGGCGCCAAAAACAGCTCCTTGTGCAGCGCTGACCTAGAGGAACCACAGATTGTAGGATGATCTTCACTTGATGCAGTGAAAATTGTCGTAAAATTCTATGTGATTATGTAGTAGACGAAACTACGGAATTTGACTCATTGGAACGAACAGTATTATTCTTCCCTTATCCAACGCTTTTAATCGCATCTACAATTATTGTTACGAGTCGTGTAATGAATTTGAGTTAAACTTATAACCTTCTCGATGGCATTGGAATCATTCAATTATTTTGAATAATGTTATATAGACAGTTCTAAAGAAATAGCAAGCAACTGATCATCCTATGACCACTAAATCGATTTGAAATTAACTTAAATACTCGAGCTGAAATATGTATGCGAATTTCTCTATACGCATAATTCTTGATACGACTAAAAAAGGAAATACTTTGAGTAAAAGTAAAGTAAGGCTGTAGAGTAACATTTTTGATGAAAATTAGTATTGAAAGTATGTAGACACGATATTCGAATTCCGTAATTGTTTCACGGCACAGATTTCCGTAAACATTTAATTACAAATTCTTACATTTCTCCCTGTAAAAATTTCAACTCTTGCACATTCTTCTAACGTTACATTTTATTATATAGTTTATTAATTTTCACAAAAATCATAAGTATAGTAATAATAATGTGTGAAATTGTATTGAAATCGTGCAAACGAATTCTAGATTGGAACATCGATTAATGGATTATATTTCTGTCTTTAAATATATGTATTGCAGAAACAATATGTAAGCAGCGCTATTTTACAGAACTTATCACTGATTTCAGGTTCATCAATCGCTCTAAGAACTTGGGTGTAGCCCTCGTAGCATTCGGGGAGGGTTGGCACAATTATCACCACATATTGGGCAACTACAGATTCAATGTAACGATAGCGTGCAGTGACTTTTTCGCGAAGATCGGTTGGACGTACGATCTGAAGGTGGTACCCAGAGACATGGTGTAGGAAAGAGTGGAAAGAATGGGAGACAACAGCCACGAAGTGTGGGGCTGTGGTGACACAGATCAGACGCAAGAAGGCAGGGCCCGGACAGTGGTGATGCACAGTTTTAAGAAGGATTGGAGACAGAGCAATCGACCCATGAAACAGCCGATCCTTTATTTTTCTCAATCCAACGATGACTACTGCTTGATCACCAAACATTCTTCCACTCGATACATTACAATTTGTCGTTTGATATTTATCCTGATTTCATTTCTGTAGAAATAGGTTTCGTAATTCTTATATGTTCGGGAGCCACGAAAAAAGGACCTGGGGCGATAGGTATCAAATCCACGATCATCGGATCCGATCCGCTACTGGCCGGCCGCCTTACCTACGTCGCCAAAACCGACCCCCCCCCCCCAAGGTCTCTTATTCCTGGCTCCCTCTTTTGGGGGATCCCGATCCTACACTCGGCCAGCCTGCGACGACATTGGCTCTCGAATGTCCGCCGTCGCAACTCTGCAACTTCATGTCTCTCCGCTGCTTTGGGATGGTGCAGTAGAACTGTTCGAGTACTCGGAAAACGCGAGTTGGCATAATGTCACGGCGTTATTGCTGTTTTTCGATCAGCTCGGTTCTTTTGAGCGGCTTGATTCTTGCGAGCTCTCGGATCGGATCGAAAACCGAGTCTCGTCTCGGTTCGAATTTCAAGCTGCTCGAATATGCTGGAAACTTTGCTTCTTACTCGATGCACAAACCATATACGTAGGTATTTATCTGCGTTGTAAGTACATAGGAACATATTCCTAAAGTGCCTGGTGCTCGTAATCAATTTCACATCGGAATATTACGATTTATTTGTACCATCTTCAATCTTTTAATACATTGATCACATACTTAAGAACGTTAATATCTATTCTATTTTGTTTTCATTTGAACAGTAAGACTTCTTATATCAATTACAGAATAAGAAACGGTCAATTGTTAAGTTCACTATCATAGTTCCGCCTGGAATAAGGGCTGTGGCATAAATGTTATACCAGCTAAATAAGACTAAATGATTACACTAGGAGGAATAATATCCCATAAAATTATACCTTTTCGTAGAAAAAAAACAAGATAAATATAAAATTCAAGCTGACAATAATGTAGACAAGTTAAACTCTTAAAATTAAAATGCACAATTCTTGCTTTCTTATTTGTTGTCTATCTTTTCAAGTAAACCTCAGAAAGTACTGTGAACTTGCTGTGAGTCGGCTCATCACCTGTATACCACTTTAATTTTGGAAATTAATGCACATTTTTAATTCCTCTCCATCTGCAGTATAGTAATAATTCTTTCTATCGATCGGAGATATGACTGAATCTTCGGTCCAAAGGAGGACAACATATAATAACTGTACATTGGCATTCCGTGAGCAAAATATTTCGCGTAAAACCAAGACAGAATGGTGAACGAAACATGATGGTACAAGTACATAAAGGAACGATACTTGTCTACATTTTTTCTCAATACGAACAGGGTAGCCTCGATGAAGACAATTAATTTCACGGTAAATGCATACCACATTATTTTAGCTATCTACAATGAAAATTGCGCAACACCTTAGTACTGAATACTTTAAGGCACCCAAAATCTGATACCAATAATTAACTAAACTTTTTTGTAATACCTTGTACGGATTCGAATTGAATTAAAAATCGATCCTCACACAATAGACGAAATAGTCCTGGTACTATCCTGCCTCAAATATGTAGGACACTATTAAATAATTTATCACGACTTGGAAGATATTATAGAATTGAATGAACTTGCGGCATTGCGGCATGAATACTGTTGTTCGGTGTTTCGGTAGTACCCACCGTACGGGCGAGATGGACTGCCGACTAATGTCGACCAGATGACGGGACCATTGCCTATTGTCTAAGGTGGTTAAACCACAACCTTTTATATGACATTATTGTTGTCCGAACGAATGTAATTGTATAGGTTGATGTATATTTTTTAGAGTTAAGCTTTAGGATCGTGTGCCCGATGTTTAGTTTAAGGAATGCTCGCGATCAATTTGACTGGATTGTATCTTAATATCACAAAAAAATAGAAAAATATACAATACAAAAAAAGATGTGAAATCAAAATGAGCTGCCAGTACATACAGGTGCTTTCCAACTGCGCTTAAGATGATACAACTACATACACACAGCTAAAATGCTGTGTTCATACATTCTATTACTCATATCGCGGGCATTTTATTTATCCCATCAAAAAGAATCCCATTTAAAAACATTGTCGTAAATTAATTAATAGCTTTACAAAGTTAATGATATTGTTGCGCCGGGGTGTTTCCAACACCGACCACCCCGACGCAAAGGAGTAAAGAATGATAAACACGGGTGCACGATACAACTATATTTGGTACAACTAGTAAACGACAGTACAACCCGTGCGTCCGAACGCTATGGCGTTCGGTACCAGACAGTCTACGGCGTCGTCCTGATAGTCTTCTCGAAGGGGGTCGATCCACTTCTGTCTTCCGCTGCGAGCACCAGCAGGCTATGCACGGGCCTATACCTGGTGCTCGCAACAATATACAAAAATTGCGCCAATTATAATAATGGCTATTTATACAAAGAAAAAAATGTATTACATAATATTAAGCAGATATATTTTTATGCAAATAAATATTTTAATACGAATAAATATTTTATTCGAAATACTTGGCGCTGCTCTCCGAATTGGTATTGCTAAACTGAATAAATATGTATAAATTGCAATAATCTTTTTCTTTCTTTCGTGTGCGTACGTTCGTGAATGTGTGTATGAGCATATGCTACGTATGATATTCGAATTAAATATATGTAGAATACATCTGACAGCGTTTCTAATACTCGTATGTATATGTATATGTTTATGTATTTTAGATCGCAGCGCCAAGTATTTTGAATAAAATATTTATTCGTATTAAAATATTTATTTGCATAAAAATATATCTGCTTAATATTATGTAATACATTTCTTTCTTTGTATAAATAGCCATTGTTATAATTGGCGCAATTTTTGTATATCATTAACTTTGTAAAGCTATTAATTAATTTACGACAATGTTTTTAAATGGGATTCTTTTTGATGGGATAAATAAAATGCCCGCGATATGAGTAATGGAATGTATGAACACAGCATTTTAGTTGTGTGTATGGAGTTGTGTCATCTTAAGGGGGTAGACACGCCACGTGACACGGGTAGACACGCCACGTGACACGGGTAGACACGCCACGTGACACGGGTAATGCAGCGCGCTGTAATACCGACAATCTAACCTGAAACATGGGTTTTGATTTTTCGTTTTTCGTCCTTATATGAGCAGATTTTGGGCTGGGCGAGATCTCATTCGAAAGAGGAAGATTCAATGCGGAGCGCTCTGCTCACCGTCTGAGTCACAAAACTCTTTTAGTGACCTAAAAATACTTAAGGAGGTAAACACCCCACGTGACACGGGTAATGCAGCGCGCTGCATACCGACACAATCTAGCCCAAAACATGGGTTTGGGAAATTACGTTGTTTGTCCTTATATGAGCAAATTTTGGGCTGTGCGAGGTCTCATTCGAACTAGGAAGGTTCAATGCAGCCCGCTCTGGTCATCGTTTGAGTCATAAAACTCTTTTAGTGACCTACAAATACTTGGAATCTGCGAGTGTATTTTGTCAATTTTTTCTCTACTTTGGACACTCATATTATCAGATATCAACACAATCTCGTTGAGCCATGAACCATGTCACTGGGTCACTGTACCGATCCTGGTCATCGGTGGACGAAAAGATTTATGGTAGGGTAGCGCCCAGTGCTCAGCTGATCGCAGGTATTCGCAAGACACCACCCGAAGGTAAGGGTCGCAACGTCAAGTGCGTCCGGGTTAATGTACCGAATATTCACTTCACTGCACTGCTACTAACACTGATCACTTAATTTATTTTTCATGGAACGTGTGGTTCCTACGTTATAAAAATTGGTGGCCCCGAACCGGGCCGATTACCCATATCACTGCCTCGCGTCATCATCAACCCCGTCGAGTATAATTTTGACGCCAAACGCCGAATCGTACCCTTGCTTGGGGTTTGGATGCGCGGGTATTCCAGTGCCAACGCTTGCACAGTAGCACTTGCGTCTCCGTTGTTCCGGGCGTACACCCAGAACATCGCGTAATAATCTTCAGCTGAGTACATTTCTGGGACGAGCTTACTAGTTGACTGAGAGGATTTTTTCCCAAGCAACTTCCTCTACCCCCAAGTAGTTTCTCTCGTTCCATTATGAGTTTACTCCCACCAGGACAAGAGGCTTAAGATAAAAAGAAGCTAGCACATTTTAGAAACACACGTGTTTTGCAGAAGTGCAACGAACGAACCATCCTACACTTTCACAAGAGCCCGCGCTCCGTCCTTTTACTGCCAATGTACCCATTGCTTAGAGATAGACAGCAGACACCACGTGTTTCGGTTCGAAAGGGTCCGAAGAGACGAGAAACAGAAAGTCTTCGAATTGTTAAAACGAAGAAAGGCATACCATTCCTGTTTCCGTTTTCCGATACCCTGAGTTCACGTTTGCTACGAGGCGGAACCAGTTAAGCCATAAATTACCCAAAACTGTAGGAAATCGTTCTCTATCGCCGACTCGCGGGACAATACGGTCATAAACCGCGCCCCTAGCGAAATGCTCTGGCCCATCAGCCTGATTAATTTTTGGGAACTAACAATTAAAATGTATTATTCAACATTGATACGGCTCGCGAAGAGACACGGGAAGAAAGAGAGCATGTAGTTCGCTGACTGCGCGTAGTCCCGCCTGCTTCGTCCTACTTTCAAATTAAAGACGGATCCCTTATGTTTCGAGTATAAACACGCGCTCGAATTTTAAAACAAAAGCACGCGTCGACGTATTCGGTGCGAGAGACGGTGGGCTTGAAGTCCGATTGGTCCCAAACTAACCAATCGGGCCTGCTTATCTTTCGTGTCTAAACACGCGCTCGAATTTTAAAACAAAAGCATGCGTCGACGTATTCGGTGCGAGAGACGGTGGGCTTGAAGTCCGATTGGTCCCAAACTAACCAATCGGGCCTGCTTATCTTTCGTGTCTAAACACGCGCTCGAATTTCAAAACAAAAGCATGCGTCGACGTATTCGGTGCGAGAGACGGTGGGCTTGAAGTTCGATTGGTCCCAAACTAACCAATCGGGCCCGCTTATCTTTCGTGTCTAAACACGCGCTCGAATTTCAAAACAAAAGAATGCGTCGACGTATTCCGTGCGAGAGAAGGTGGGCCTTGGGGAGGAGATATTGCTGTGTAGAGGGCCTCTTCGGGACAGTGGCCGTTTGGGAGGGATGCAGGGCAGATTGGTTAGATTAGGGCCAATCGGACTTGAAGCCCACCGTCTCTCGCACCGAATACGTCGACGCGTGCTCTTGTTTTGAAATTCGAGCGCGTGTTTATACTCGAGAGATAAGGGATCCGTCTTTAATTTGTTTTATTATTTAAAAAGTTATGGACCTAGAAGCTTAACTATATGATTTTGGACAGGTTTCCCCTACTACGGTATTACGCTTACATAAACTTTTTAACATAGGTATGAAGCTATTAAACTTTAAAAGCGAGGTTCAGCAACTTTTAACAATTACTCGAGCAAATTTGTAAACAAATTCCGTATATGCAAGAACCATGAAAATTACCCAAAATGTGCAAAATTACAAATATATTTTTAACACCCTCTTAATGATGAAATATCGATCGGTCAAAGTCCCACTTGTTTAATCCATTACTACAAAAACATGCATTTGCATAAAATTCCACAGCCTATATTATACCTATTTCTTTTTTTATTCAGTTATAATTATTTAGTCATTAAAGCTCGAAACAAGACTATACTAGACGAATTCTTTTTACAGATACTATGAGGTTGAAAATTATTTCGTTAATTCTTATATGCAGAGCATGTATTAAGGCATATGTTGTATAAATGAGAGAGACCATGATTCTAGTGTTCATTAATAAAATATCTACAATGTAGCATACGGATTTGAGAAGAAAAAATTTATTCTACAAATGAGAGCAAGGTGAATATCACTATTCATTTTTTATCTAACAAGGTAAACTTAAAACATTTATTATATACGAATGGGTTATCGTATAAAAAAATGATAGGCTACGTTTTAGGTAACATCATTAAGAATATATGTACCAACCTTGAAATAAATGGGACAAATAGTTTTCGATCTGCTCCAACTTCTATCGGACCGCTCGCATCATTCCATGCCACCCGGTTTCTTACGGCCCGCTCGCTTACTTTCCAAGCCGCCCGGTTTCTTTCGGGTTGCTTGGAAAAATTCAATCCGCTTGGTTCTATCCAATCCGCCCGGTTTCTTTCGGGCCGCTTGGAAAAATTCAAGTACTCGGATTCTGTCCGAGCCGCTCGGTTCTATCCAATCCGCCCGGTTTCTTTCGGGCCGCTTGAAAAAAATCCAAGTACTGGGTTCTATTCAAGCCACTCGGTTTTTTCGGGTACCTGGCTCAGCTCGGAAACCGAGTCCCGGATTGGTTCGGATTTCAAACTACCCGAATATTCAAGTACTCGTACAGCTCTACAACACAATGCGATGAGTGTCTGTTTTCCGCCATGGTGGCGGAATCTACTAGCCGCGCGGCTAGCCATGGCGGCAAATCGCTTGACTACTCCAAACTGAGTCATAGCCGCGGCCGCGCTGCGATCCTACGCCACAGTGGGATAGAATCCAGAAAATAAGGAAACAAGACAGAATTCGAAAGTTATGGGATTATGTTTTTTTTATATATTTCTTGTAAACTAATAATATGAGCTCCTAAAAAAAGGGAAAAATATCGTGGCGGCTATGTCTGATCTGTGTGTAAACACATGTCAAAGCTTGTATGTTTTTTCTAGTTGAAAATTTTGAATCGAGTCTTTTTAATTTTGACGACATAAATTTTTTGGGAACGATAAATATGAAAAATATGACATAGTTGAAAGAAGGAACATTGTACTATATAAATTCCTGGTATCGGTACATGTACATACCTACATACATATGTGCTTCCTATTCGAGTAGGTTTTCTTCCAGTAAACATCCAAAATGTTACTCCGACAAGTGTCCGATTTCGCGTGGAATGTCCCTATAATCAATTTGTTTTATCTCCAATACGTTAGGAAATATCCAGCTGTTTACTGTTCCCGCGGACACCTGCGGGGTAATGAAACGTTGTGCTTTTGTTCACAGCGAATAATCTCTAAAATCTTAAAGACGGCGAAGGTACGTTCTTGATTGCCTTATGGAAATCTGGCAACCAGATGTTGCGAAGCCGTCTTCGAAAATACGGAATTGCCGTCCATAAACGATAGGTAAATGAATTTTCGCAACGCTCCCAACTGTTACCTTCCAGAGCCCCCTTCGTTTGGCATAATTAAGGACACAGCATAAAGGCAAAATACAGAACACAATATAAAGGCCCAAAACATAATAAAATTTGAAAATATAATAAAAAGCTGCTGTTTCGTTAATCCGTATATTGATGTGGGGGGGGGGGGGTGGTAGGGATAGGTGCATGGTGATTTTGTACCCGTACGCACTGTTGGCCGCCGTCGAAGTGCGGGACAATACGATCATAAACAGCCATTCCGATGAGACGCTCTGGCCCAGGCCTGCACGGGGTGCCTTTTTCAGCGCCTAGCGGCAAGCAACCAGCCGTACGCCGTTTCTAAGGGTAGAATCGGTGAGGAGAACTGCAGTAGTGTAGGTTGGAGCTCGTAGGCGCGTAGCGTAAGTATACAGGGTCATCCGTTAAAACTGCAACCTACGCGCGCGCGAACAGGCAAAAATGGCAACACCGCCTCACGGACGCATTCCACTACAACCATCCACCGGCACCTCTCCTTTGACACATCTCTTTAGATGCCGCATGGAACTCCATGACGTGGATAACCTCTCGCAGTGACTCACCGAATTTTATGGCTTTCGACTCTCGAAAGGGTTCGAATATCAATAAAAAGTCAGAAATGTCCAGGATTTCCGCATTTCCCATCAGATCTTTGTGAAAACGGCGTCAATGAATTCCTTATGTTTCGCCCATGAAACTGACACCACGAACGACGTAATTCAGAAAATAAGGAAGGAAAATGCATGAAAAACTAATTTATACCATTTCAAGTTGTCTTCGTTAATAATAGTCCGATTTACATGAAATTTCATATGATTTTGATCGGAAAAACACAAGGAATCCATTGGTGTCACTTCCATATCGAAACGATAAAGAATAAAAAATTATTTTACTTCTGAAGCAGGTATGAATCATTGGCCGTAGACACTTTCAAGTGCGCTTGAACCAAAGTGGGACCCTGAACGTTACGCGGCCGGAGTCTGGCCGCCAACACGGGCCGCCGGCCACGGCCGCTTGCCGCCGCCGCCGGATCGCGGCTAGGAAACTCGACCTTTAGAGGGCCAGTTATTTCAGCCTAGGGGTACGAGCCTGCACCGCACGCTACTACTTACACGTTTATAGTTTTCCCTATTCGTGGCGCGCCCACATTGCCATTGGCGTCCAGCTCCCCTTCCGCGCGGCTATGGTAAACATCATGGACACCGTACTCCCAAATGGCCCGATGTGGTCAACGCTGCAGTATAGGAATAAGCGCCGAGTACGGACTACCGCGTCAGCGAAGACGATCGACCGGCGAAGCGAGCGAGCGAACACGACCTATGACAGGTTCACCGATTTCCTAGCGTTATCGGAGACGGAGCGCCATCTCCAGGGCATGTACTCATTTATTTGCTCTCTTGAAGATTATACAGTATTGTCTCCCTGTAAGCTCGGTTTGGTGCACCCGATACAGGCTTGTCACTATCCCCGCCACTTCTGTCTCACTCTTGTCCGGCGAAGGCGAGAGCGAGATGGAACGAAAGCGAGCGAGAGTCATTGAAAGCGAACGTGGACGGTACGAGACAGACGACGCGTTGATATTTTGTCTCGCTTCATCTTTCGGACGCCTGACACTCCGTCCTTTACATCCGTGCCCGTCGCGCACGCAAAGCGTTCCATCTCGCTCCCCCTTCGGCCAGATAGAAGCGAGAAACGAACACTCGGAATTAGGGCTCTGTACCCGATATAGCCTCAACGCCGGTCCCGACCAGCGAGCCTATAGGGAGACAATACTGTACTTGCATTATTGTTATTCCTCTAACTGCCCTTTTACAATTTTATTCAACCTTCTTTTCTCTTCCTTCTTCCTGGTAAGTATAGTTAAGGTGTGCTTTGGCACTTTAATAGAGCACGAATCCGGCCGATTACTCCAACCGCTCGGGGTGATCTGGTGAATGTCCTTTCTGGACGTAACAGTTTTAACCTGTTAGCTACTAAACGCCACGCCTACACTGGCTTCCGTTAATGTCATTTTGTGGAACGATGCGCCATTATTGTGGCTTTCACATGCAGGTGGCGAAAAGTCGCGATCAACCCTGTCATAACTAAAAAAATTTAAATTGAGACTGGTACGAGACAAGTCGACATTGTTTTCAAATCTCATTACAATAATCTGGGGTGGGAGTGGTAAACTGATCGTAAAAGCAGAGCGTGGGTTGCAAGATTAAATGATAACCCTGTATACCGCGGACGGTACTGTGTGCCGGGGCATCAAAGACACCCGCTGTTCGAGTATTTAATTTACGATCTCCCTATAACTTTGTGGGTACTATACGCATTCAGGTCTGGATCCGGTTTATGAACATATTCCGCTATACTGAATCCATCCTAAGAAAAAACGACGCCCATACCGTTTTGGGACCGATCTGCAGAGCCCCCACCACCGCCTACGAGCCCGGCGCAGATTATTGCTCGTAGTGCTTTACCTGCCGATTTTCCTGCCCGTTCAAGGGGAAGACGTGACCATTGTCAATGTAAACACTGCATGTTGCCAAACGGTTGACAGAGAGGTAACAGGCGGTAAGACTGAGAAAAGCGTAGGCGGTTCAGTGAGGAATCGGACCAATCAGCGCCTCCTCAGAACCATCCCTGCACGGACGAATTTTTTCTTAGGATGGATACAGTATACGAGCAATCGCTTGCGTCGGGCCCGTGGGCGGTGGTGGGGGCTGCGCAGATCGGTCGCAAAACGGTATGGGCGTCGTTTCTTTTTGGGATAGATTTAGTATAGATTTGGAGGATGAGGAATTTGGTATGGTAAAACTTCACGCACTCGTACAGGGTGATTTTGTCGGTGCGCCTGATCAAAGAGATACCGCCTGGTCAACCATGACGAGGTCAACCCCCCGTGGTGTCTCTCCGAATTTATGGATTTCGACTCTTGAAGGGGTTGGAGTACCTATTAAGAAGGGCGGTATGTCCCGTTTCCGCAGTTTTCATCAGATCTTTGCGAAAACGACATCAATCGACTTCTTATGTTTCGACGATGAACCTAACACCAAGAACGACGTAATTCGGACCATAATGGCAGAAATTCCATGGAAAATCTATTTATATCGTTTCCAGCTGACTTCGTTAAAAATAGTCCGATTTACATGAAATTTGTTATGATTTTCCTCGGAAAAACATACGGAATCCATTGGTGTCACTTCCATATCGATACGGTAAAGAATAAGGAATTATTTTATTTCTGAAACAGGTATGAATCTCGGTCGACTCTGGAAAATCGTGATCGACCCCCTGCAGTCGAGGGTGGAAATGTGAAATATTCATTTCAGCGTATTGAAAAATTCTTTATTCTATTCTATTCTTATTCTCTATTCTATTAACGTATCGATATGGAAGTGACATCAATGGATTCCTTATGTTTTTCCGATGAAAATCGTAACAAATTTCATGTAAATCTTACTATTTTTAACGAAGTCAGCTTGAAACGATATAAATCGATTTTCCATGGAATTTCTTTCATTATGGTCCGAATTACATCGTTCTTGGTGTTAGTTTCATCGGCGAAAAATAAATAATCGATTGGTGTCGTTTTCGTAAAGATCTGATAAGAAATGCGGAAACGGGACATTTCGCACTTCTTAATAGGAATTGCAACCCCTTCGAGGATCGAAATCCATAAATTCGGAGAGACACCACAGGGGGTACACCTCGTCACGGTTGACCAGGCGGCATCTCTTTGATCAGGCGCACCGACAAAATTACCCTGTATAAGTTTCACTTTTCACTTTATTGTCACTTTTGTGTTCTGTGGTTTACCCTTTATGAGTCTTTAAGATGTATGATCATTAATATTTATTATTCATTGTTAATTACTGTTTTTATATATAATATATATATATCACTAGCTTCGCGAGTGATCAGTCCCTTTTTACAGGGTTATTTGGTCACTCCTTCTCCAGGTTTCTCACATGACAATTAAGATAGTGGAAGATGAAATCTCGCAATTATCTGCCGTGGAATCCACCTGAAGAATTCTTTCCATCGGCTATCCGAGTTTTGTTTTCTGCAGAATTTGAGCTATTGTGCACCTATTTTGGTGTCTTCTCCGTGACTTATGGCGGAACCACACATTTCACATTCACCCAATGTGTTTAAAACGAAAATAGCAACTTTTGTATCATCCCTCTTGCGAGTATGGATATGTATCTACAGTCGACTGATGTGAGAAATTATTTTCAGTTGCGGACGACGAAATCAACGCACGTGTGATTGCAGCCACAACGTCCGTTACGCCAACGCTCGTATGACCGCGACCTCCAAGTGATCCGTGCCCATAAGTAGTTTCATTATAGTAGTTTTGATTACTTTGTAACGTTCAGATACAGTTTCTTGACATTTTAACCTATTTGGGTGCTTAGAATGCACGCGACCCGGGGTGTCAGTGCTTCCTGCAGTTTTGCGACGCTGTCAAGATTTTCCAATAAAAGTGATATTCAATTGAAGGCACGCGTATGTCCCCACCGCTTCCTAAACACAATTATGTAGGTATTATAAAATGCACCATGAATGTATACTTCGGGGTTCAGTTGTAGTTTGGCGCGCTTAGGAGACAGAAGCTTAGGAAGTTCGAGTTCCACTCCCTTTCGAGCTATTATACAGAACAACCATACAGTAAGTAACATTGCTGTTAGGCATTAATGTAAATTTATTCGTCTTTGAGAACCTCGCATTTCTCAGTTATTTGAAACCGGAATCAAACACTCTACTATAGTTGTAAAGACCGAACTTATAGAATACACGTTTTTATTTCTTACTAACAGTTCTTTATTAGAATCCAATCAATGTTTGAATTTCCAGTGTGAGATAAACCCACACAGATACATCTTAACCGCTTGAAGTATATCACGTTAAGAAGTTACGAGGCTAAACTAACTTTTCCTAGTAGCTACCGTTGATTCCCACTATCCAGGCACCGGTTCGCCCGCTACTAACAAATTCTATCATGTTGGCGCTAATTGGTGCCGTCGAAACAAGCTACTATTGGCTATACCCCAAACAAACGCTCCCTTGAAGCCAATGAGCTCATTCTAAATGCGCGAAATAGGTGCCTTCTCAAATGACAGAGAGTATAAACACTGATACTTAGCGTCGCAAAGGTCAGTCTTAGTGTCCTCAGCTCAGCTCGTAAGAACTTTATATCCACATACATACATATATAAACCATTTAAGGGATTATTATCGGCAATTTTTTTTTAGGGAGATTATGAAATACATGGAAAATTCAATAAGACACCAGATATTGTATAACTCTCGTCGGAAAAAATCGTATTTTTTCAACACCTGCATGAAAATGTGTGCTTTTTACCCCTGCTGAGCGGGAGCAAAATGACCAATTTCAGACGTATTCGCGTTTTCTACTTTTCTCCCAAGGGAAAAAGACTTTACGCGCATGCGTATTCGCATATTTTTTTACTTTCCTCCCTGCAGTATGACGTTACCCTATGGTATGAAGATGCAGTTCTTCGACTAATCGTTATCTATCATGCGTGTTTTATCATGATATTACAACTGTCACAGCACCATTTTTCATTAAAAGATACAATTAAAAGGTAAAGTGAATAATGACAGTCATAGCAACACGGGATACCACACGACCCCCGATATAGCAGAAGCTGCAAAAGCTATCGAAGAAAATTTGCTGCCATCAAAATCGAAAGTAAAATACCAGATGATATACCAAAAATTTATGGAGTGGCGAGATAACCACAAATTGGAAACATTTTCGGAAGCAGTTATTACACGTATTTATTAATTTCGACAGAATAAACGAGCAATCGAACATGCATATTTTTTTGCGAATCGCTCAGCAGGCTTTCAAAAACACACCTTTCATGCAGGTGTTGAAAAAAATATTGTACGTGACACGGGAGAGACGCGATTTCGCCTCGCGTGAATTGCTGCCCTCGCTGCGCTCGGGCCGCAAACTTCACGCTCGTCGGAATCGCTTTCTTCTCTCCCTTGTCACGTAATATACTATTTTTTTATGGAATGACGGCGGTAGAACCGTGATACGCATCTCACCGAACGATGTTTTCCACGTTATTAAACTCACAGCTATATTGTTTGACCTAGAACATAAAATCAAAAAGTTTTATTTTCTACATGCATAAAACAGAAGAAGTAAATATCGATTTTACGATATGTTGAACATATTCTTTGCAATTTAAATTTTTATAACAAAAATGCACTTTTTCTCCGTGTGTTCATTATTTTGGTACAAATGAATGTTCATAGATATCCATATATACCTTAAGTCCTCACTTAAGACTTAAATTAGAAAAATTGAGATTCATAGAATATAATAGGAAAATAAATTGATTGAAGTCGGCGAATCCATAGTTGTGATATTCCATTATACGTGTAAACTACTACTAGTATTCCCAATCACTCGTAGCTTTGTACGTTAAAGGAAAAGTTGAATTCAATGTATGTTCGTTCATAGAGTCTTATGGGAGAGACGCAGCACTTTCGGTATTTTGGGGTTGTCGGTAATAAAATACAGCACTGACGGTTTTATATGATTTAGGCCAGCGAAGTCCAGGTGGGCGGTTCGAGGACCCTAGCATCCATAGCTGTCTATAGCATCTTCTACGTGTTGCATGGAAGAGAGTGGTCGAAGCCAATGATGCGGTGGGCATGCCACGGATATAGAAACCTCTAGTAGTGTGCGTGTTGGCTCGTACCCTTATGCCGCGTTCACATTAGTCAAGTTTACTGGCTTCAAGTCGCTTGAATTCAAGTATACTGGCTTCAAGTTGGTGTTCAGATAGTGTCAGCTGCCTTCAAGTTACTTTCAAGAGTACTTGAAGCTTGAAGCTGAACATTCAGCATCCACATTAAACCCTTCATTATTTAGTTCGGCGACCAATTTCACCATATTCCTGTCTCTTGGCTCCTTTCTGCGATAATCATCAATTTCATTATTCCATAATACGTCATACTTTTTATAGATTTCTAAAAATTTAGAAATCTTAGTATTATTCCATTTACTATTCTTTGACATTGTATCGATGATAACCTCAGTTTATAAAAGCAATAGACAGTCGGCTTACCTTCGTGACTCTTGTACATACGTTCACACTATTCAAGTTGTATAGGCAAGACAAGTTGGAACACTCTCTACTTCGCTTGAAACTTGAAAGGATATTTCAAGTGAAGTGAATAACAGGTTCACATTATCAAATTTACGAATTTTTAGCGACTTGAAGTTAGTAAACTTGACTAATGTTAACGAATATTTCGCGTAAAACTTGAAAGAAAGTTAAAAAGATATTTCAAGTCAAGTGAATGACAGGTTCACATTAGTCAAGTTTACTGCTTTCAGTCACTTGAAGCAACTTGAAGCCAGTAAACTTGACTAATGTAAACTAGGCATTAAGGCAGCGATGCCCACGTGGGCGGTCCGGTATGACGAGCATTCATCGCGTTTTCCAAAGCTCGCGTGGAAGGGGGTGCTCGAAACCAATGACGTTGCGGGCATATCACGGATGAGGCAGACTCTAGTAGTGTGCGTGTAGGCTCGTACCCGTAGGCTTATGTCAGGCATGGAATTTAAGTGAACGCAGCGGCCGATTTTCGGAGGCAACGCCTCCTTTCTCCCGCCGCGCGTCTTGGCCCCCGCGGCGGCCGAGGAGCTTGGAGCGCCTCAGGCCCGTACTTACCATATGAGCCGCGCGTGGCGCGGTGAGAAAACAAAAACGCATCGACAATCGTGCTCTCTGGGACGATGTGGAAACCTATTGATACAATGTCGTCCTAATACGCCACGCGCGGTTCGTATGGTACGGGCCTGAGGCGCTCGAAGCACCTAGGCCGCCGCGGGGGCCAAGACGCGCGGCGGGAGAAAGAAGGCGTTACCTCTGAAAATCGGCCGCTGTGTTCACTTAAATTCCATGCCTGGCTTATGTAACTGGGGCTCTTGGAGCCCCAGTGTTCTACATTTTAGAAATTGGCCAAATAAACAGGAATTGACTAATGATTAAACAATAATATTATATACTTGGGCGGAATAGACTTGAACAGTCCCACTTACACCTCTGATTAACAAAAAGTTTCTTATTAAACGACTTTTATTCAGCTTCAGTCAAGTTTAGTTAAAATCTAGAAACTCAATTTTAACCCCCTTCCAACTATGCAATAGACTTGAAACTTTGCAGCATACGTAATTTGGATGACAATACAATATTATGAAGAAAAAGAAACAGCCTCAGGGGTTTAAAAAATTACCAAGTCATCAATAAATATAACCCATAACCACAAATCCAAACGACTTGAAATCAGCCTATAACCACAAATCATATCAATTTAATCGCAATGAAATCAGCATGTAACCACAAATTTAAACTAGACAATAAAAAGTAAATAAAGAAAAGAATTATTTTTTAGTGCATTTTAAATAAAATCATTTAACAGTTTAACTTAAAATTTGTTTTATATTTTTTCATTTTGTACAAATCAATCGAATCAAATAACATATAAAACATTCAATTTAAATTAGAATCAAATGCATTTAAAACATTTGGTATTCCACAAAGCATTTTGCACAGATCGATACTAATAGGTAAGATTACATACTTAATAAATATTTTTGAGGCGTAGAGGCGTCGCCTCGTTAGCTACCGTGATTTATTTACAGTTATGTACACGAGTTGAAATTTAACACTATACATTTATACTAAAATGCACTAAAAACTAAAAAATAATTCTTTTCTTTATTTACTTTTTATTGTCTAGTTTCAATTTGTGGTTACATGCTGATTTTATTGCGATTAAATTGATATGATTTGTGGTTATAGGCTGATTTCAAGTCGTTTGGATTCGTGGTTATGGGTTATATTTATTGATGACTTGGTCATTTTTTAAACCCCTGGGGCGGTTTCTTTTTCTTCATAATTTTGTATTGTCATCCAAATTACGTACGCCTGCAAAGTTTCAAGTCTATTGGATAGTTGGAAGGGGGTTAAAATTGAGTTTCTAGATTTTAACTAAACTTGATTGAAGCCGAATAAAAATCTTTTAATAAAAAACTTTTTGTTAATCAGAGGTGTAAGTGGGATTGTTCAAGTCTATTCCGCCCAATTATATAATATTATTGTTTAATCGTTTGTCAATTCCTGTTTATTTTACCAATTTCTGAAATGTATGGTAGAACACTGGGACTCCAAGAGCCCCAGTTACGTAAGCCTACGGGTACGAGCCTACACGCACGCTACTAGAGTTTGTCCCATCCATGATATGCCTGCAACGTCATTAGTTTCGAGCACTCCCTTCCACGCGAGCTTTGGAAAACGCAATGAATGCTCGTCATACCGGACCGCCCACCTGGGCATCGCTGCCTTAAGGTGAAGTTCCACGGCGCGTGGCTCGTCGACTCGCGCTTGCCAAGCCGACTCGCCGAACCTGGACGAACCGAACCGACTCGCCGAGTCACGAGCCGTGGAACTTCACTTTTAGGGCCCACGAGCATACTATTAGAGGTTTCCATATCAGCAGTATAGCAAGGAAAGTTCCAACGCAAATTTGAGTTTGAAAGCCATTTCCCCCCACCCCGACCCCCGACTTTCAAACTCAAATCTGAGTTTCAAGGTCAGCGGAAAATTCCCCGCACGCACCGAGCGGGGCGCGGCTGAGCAGCGGCGGCGGATGACGTCATACAGATGGCGGAGTGGTGGGGGTATAGCGCGAGAGCAGTTATCGAATCAATCGATACCGAATCAATATCGAACCGATACCGAACCGCATCGAGGAGGAAGAACCGCGGGTGGGTGAATTGCTACTCTGGAGTAGAGCTCTTACTTTTGACCCGTCGGGTACCCGTCTACCCGAAACAACTTCAAGCCATTGAATGTGGTATTGTTCGATCATATCACAGACGAGGTATAGAATATGTAGACCTATCACCTTATGGGACTTCGTGTCACCACCCGAACTGTGTTACCGACCCATAATTTGAGGACTGAATTTAGCGACCTCTGCTCATGAACAGCGTCCAACCACAGACGAGGTATGGAATAGACCTATCAACCAATGTATTTTTCTGTCACCGGTTTGGAGGGGTCCTAGGACCCCCTTACCATTTTAGTGTCGCATGCAACGTTACCGGTGATGCCTCGAAACAGATTGTAACGCTACGCGTGGTAGGAATTAGAATTCAGGATGGCTAAAACTAGGTTATGTCACAGACGAGGAATAGAATAGACTTATCACGTTATGGGACTTCGTGTCACCACCCAAACTGTGTTACCGACCCATAATTTCAGGACTGAATTTAGCGACTTCTGTTCATGAACAGCGCCCAACTCAAGAACTACTCTGAAATGTGTTGAAATACTGAAAGATGTGTGCGTGCTTGTATACGTGTGACTTGTTTAGAGCGAGAGTTTAACATAGAGGGCGGGTTTTCGCTAAGCTACCCTTTGGCTCAGTTCGTCGACTCACGCCGGATTTCTCTCTGAAAATCTATTTCGGGGATCAGGAGCCTAGGTATATGGCGTTGAAATATGTCACTTCTTGAGAACTTATAAAAGCTATAAATTACAAGATGAAATTGATTGTTAGTATTTTACGTGTAATGCAACATTTAACTAATATTTTCACGTGTCGTACGCCGAAAAATATTAAAAATTGACGCTATTACTGACATTCCCGCAAATCTCTGCACTTCGCGCGCACCGCGGTGCCTATCCTACGTCACGTAAAAATCATTGAAAATAATGAATTTAAACGTTTTTGTAAAATTTATATTCATAGTTTTTGGGATCTGAGACCCGTAAATCCCAACGTTTCATTACAAATTGATTGGCTCTGCCCATTATAACTATTGAATGGATTTAAAAAATATAAAAACCATCTACGATGTAAGTACACGAGGGTACCCTGCTGCAACTGTCTGTTAGAACCGAACTCAATTTTGAGCTGGATCTATATGGTTCAATGTGGCTCTATCTGGATTATCAAGCCCAGTTTTGTAACAGTTAAAAAAAGGACCCGGTTCAATGCGAATATTCAGATCGACGGATAAAACAGGATCTGCAAGTCCAAAATATGTCGGTTTCTATCAGGGATTGCCACTTATATAAAACCGGAAGGTTGGTATCTGCAACTGCAGACTAAAAACCTTACGGTTTTAATCTGGGTATCCGGAAACTCTGTCGAGTCCGTCTCGATCCGGATTGGCTGACCAAACAATTCACGGGATGCACATGGGTTTCACAGAGAGACAATTGATTCGGTTTCTAATGGATTTGCAGATAGAAAACTAAGATGGTTCCATCTGATTTTGCTACTGATCTGTATATACTACTGGATAGTGAACGAGTATAGGCGGCTTGTGCTGAATACCTAGAAGCTATTTTGTTCCGAGGAAGATTTTCAAGTGTCACGTCACAGAGCGACGTGACGGATGCTAGCCAAAGCAAGCAAGATACCGCAAACATAAATGATAGTTGGAGCGTGATTACGTATTAATTACTTATAGAAATTAATACGTAAAACAAAAATGGACAGGACGTGTATGTTTTGTGGCGCAGCAGAATTGGGGGAAGATTTGACATGTCACGGGTACGTAGAAATAACATTTATATGCTACTTATAGGTTAAGTGGAACTTCTTACTCTTAGACCATATACTCATGGACACGGCCCGCTCTATATGCATCCATGAGCCGAAGTGAAGCAAAGATAACGGGGAAAAGTGACGTCACTTGTGGACAAAAGATAATTCAAAATGGTTAGACCACATGTACGAGTGAGGTTATATCTTTTTCTGTGAATAATTTTTTAATAATTATTAATAGTGATGCAAGCATGTTGTATGAAGAATTGCAAAGACAATGATTACATTGCATTTTCGTAAATATTTATACATTCCTGGAACTTCCATCATTACTTCGCCCACGTGTGACGTCAAGCAGATGATTTTATCTTTGCGTCTAGAGTCAGGGCAGTTATCTGGAGCCGTGTCTATAGGTACTGTGCTCCGATGGAAAGATGAAACTCGAAATGTCAGGGGGGCGAGAGGGGTTCTTTGCTCCCACCGCCTCACTCTCTCGCGCGACACTCCTCAAATCCCCACTCTTAGGTTCTTAGTGGCACACGCTGCATAGTCGTATGATGCCCGTATCTACGGGGAATTACCGAATTGATTCCACAAAAGTCAGTTATTACCGAATATGTGACAAATAAGGAAATTTATAGGTATATTATACCTATAGTGGTTAACACTATGAGTCGTCTACGCAATTTATTTAATAGTGATCATATTATATTTAGTCGTGATGGAATATATCCTACGCTATTGCTTTTCGTCCGATCCGCGGATATAGCTCTGTTTCTTTCGAACTCTGTGTGTTTCGCTCGCTCTGTTCGTCACGCGATGCTACTGACCGATTCGGCGATGGTGTCGCGTCGGCCAATAGCGGCAATACGTGTGCCCTACCTCTACGATTTTGCTACAGAACGCGGGCCTATGGGGATAAGCCATTTAGACTCTAGAGTTTCTCAAGTATCTTCTTTCCATCGGGGCACAGTATATATGGTCTAAGTTCTTACTCATAATAAGTATTCCTAAGAAAATAAAAAATATTTTTGTTTGTTTCATATAGATTTCCGTTGAAGGATGCAGAATGACTACGCAACATACAAATGTACTTTTATTGCATTTAATAAAACTGTTTCCATATTTATATTTAATGTGTTTTTATGTTTAACCTAATAATTTCCAACTTTCATTTATGATGTGCAAAACTGAGTAAAAACAGGTAGAAAAATAACTTGAAAGGACCAATAGATTCCGTAATGGTTTGGATCTGGATTTCCAAATTCAACCAGCTTATAAAATAAATTTGTAGATCCGACTAGAACCGACGACAAATTGTGCTAGGAAATACAGATAGATACCATCGAGGTTTTACATGCATATCCGGATTAAAACTGATAGAAAATATTTTTCGTCCGGTTCAATCCGTATTTTACGGGAAGAAAACCGACCTGAACCGGGTTGAAAAAATTTCAATGCGGTTCTAACTGGCAGTTGCAGCAGCGTAGGTTTCGCTTACGTTAAGATCTGGGCACACATATCAGTTCCGTGTGAGTTCACGTAGAATTCACGTACTCTTCATTACTTTCCTCGATTATTTTACTCCAAGTACTTTCCATTACGGTCAATAAAAATAATCAGAATTATATCAAGTTTGGTGTCATTTTCATCAGAAAAACACTAGTAATCCATTAGAGATACTTCTATGATAGAAATTGGCATACTCATTACTGAATGGCCTATTGCTGACTTTATCCTTATGCCACTACTCTAGCGTTTATGACCCCCGATCCGCGTCATTCGAAAACTTTTACCTAAGAACCCATTAGGGTCGTAAAGAAAAGTACGCGTTACCGTTCAACCGATTTCAAGAGAACGTACAGTGAAAAGGCCAGAATGTCGTGGCCATCGAATCTTAACTTTCTGAGTACGAATACAGAAGCTGGTAGTTGAGTAGCTAAAGTATTAAAACATTTAGACACAAAAATTCTAGAAAAAACATTAAAACACCGCTACTATCAAAGGCACATCCGATTACTGTGCCCCGATGGAAAGAAGATACTTGAGAAACTCTAGAGCAGGGCTCTCCAAGGTGCCGTACGCGTACGCTCGGGGTTCTCCCACTCTCGTCCGCGTTGTCAGGGATACCGCGCGACGCTAACCGCGAAGACGCTTGCCCGGCTAGCCCGTCATGGCAGCCTTCGTAGTGTCGCGCGGTCTCCCTGACAACGGAAGGCACGCTGCGCCAGAGGAAGATTGGAAGGGGAAGCAGGCGCGTGAGGGGCCCCTACGCTGGAGAGCCCTGCTCTAGAGTCTAAATGGCTTATCCCCATAGGCCCGCGTTCTGTAGCAAAATCGTAGAGGTAGGGCACACGTATTGCCGCTATTGGCCGACGCGACACCATCGCCGAATCAGTCAGTAGCATCGCGTGACGAACAGAGCGAGCGAAACACACAGAGTTCGAAAGAAACAGAGCTATATCCGCGGATCGGACGAAAAGCTATAGCGTAGGATATATTCCATCACGACTAAATATAATATGATCACTATTAAATAAATTGCGTAGACGACTCATAGTGTTAACCACTATAGATATAATATACCTATAAATTTCCTTATTTGTCACATATTCGGTAATAACTGACTTTTGTGGAATCAATTCGGTAATCCCCCGTAGATACGGGCATCATACGACTATGCAGCGTGTGCCACTAAGAACCTAAGAGTGGGGATTTGAGGAGTGTCGCACGAGAGAGTGAGGCGGTGGGAGCGAAGAACCCCTCTCGCCCCCCTGACATTTCGAGTTTCATCTTTCCATCGGAGCACAGTACATATACTTATAATACTCTGGTGCCTCTTTTGGATCAAATCATTCAAGATCTTTAGCCTGGGATAAGGATTTCGGTAGTTTCAAGAAAGAAATGATGATTTTTTTTTTTTAGCGTGGGGAAATCTTCAAAAGACACCCCGGTGCCCTTCAGCGCCGGGGTAGTGTGAGATTTCTACTCACTAAAACCCCACAGCCTCCTTCACGCTTTGGAACGGGTCTTCCAGAAAGTCTATAACAAAATCATTCATGAAATATTATATTAAATACCACGAGTAACCGCTGTATGCAATAATAAAATAAGACCCGAAATATATAAATTTACATAATAGATAACTTAACTATATATATTTAAATATTTTCGGGTAATTCTTCTCCCGAATCAGTTCTAGAGTCTTCCTGAGGATTGCCCATAATATTCGCATCCTGCAGATCATCAATAATTTCGTCGAGCTCACCGAATTTTCGTTCCACACTTTCGGCGTGCCTCACAAAATTCCGCCAATTTTGGGCAGTCACACGTTCGACGCCTTCGACGAATAATTCCTTTACACGGTCGAATCTGTACGAAGTATTTTCTACTTTTACGTACTTCTTGACCATTGCCTATGCCAATTCAATGGGGTTCAATTCGCAGTGGTATGGCGGTAATCTCAATACTATTTTTCGGTTTGCTTTTGCCAACTCGTCTATCACATATCGGTCGAATTGGGGTTTGATTTGCCTAACCATGTCGATCAGCGTGGCCTTACCAGCAAATGGCGGTATTGCCTGCTGCTTTTGCGTCAGCCAATCTACAATACGTGCCTTGGTCCAGCCCATTGTTGGGCAACGCTCGACCTTTACTGAGTGATAAGAAGCATTATCCATCACGATAACAGAGTCCTCTTTTAATAATGGCAGAATACGTTGGAACCATTCCAAGAACGTATCTCCATTCATTTCGTCATGATAGTCTGCTGTGTTTTTTTTGGATTCGAAGCACAGTAGACCACCTGGCACAAACCCGTCAACGGACCCAACGTGAACCACGATAAGGCGTTTTCCTTTGCCGGTGGGTGCAGGTATGCCTGCCGATAAACCGCGTTCCTGTGCGTCCCTGCTTGAACGTATAGATTTGTCTATCCAGTGTTTATTTGGACAATCGCCTGCGTTGGCCCACGTTTCGTCCAGGAAGTATATGTGGCGTCCTTCTGCACTATATTGCGCCATTTTTCGCAAATATGTTTGCCGCCAAAGCACAATGTATTCCTCTGTTTTGTAGAGAATGAAAACTCCAAATCCCGGAGGATTCTATATAGAGTGGTTTGTGTTAACTTGCCGAAGTTAGGGTCGGCGTTCACCGCTAAAAGAATTTTTTTTAAATTCGGGATTTCCCGCCTGAACCAAAATTCATGTACTTTGTACCGAATCCGATTTTTTTCCTCTTCGGACAATTTTTGGATGGCAGATAATTTTTTCCGTTTCATATTTGGAGAGGTTACATTGCCACTATTTCGGTATTCAGCAACGCTTTTGACTACTGTGGACAGGCCTATCCCAGTTTGCTTGGACAGCGTCGCCATAGTCTCCTTATATTTGGAGAAGGGATCCTTCGCCATCAGTTCTTTGTATATATTTATTATCATGGTTCTCTGTCCACAACGGACATACTATAAAAACCACATTTACAACGGTGAGAAACTGTGATAGATTGAAATTATGATGTATACGTAAGATTTTACATTTTCTGGGAAACTAAAATACGCGGCAATAGGGGGTAACACTGGCAGTTAATTAATATGGATTAAAGAAGGAAAAGGACAAAAATTTTGCATTTTCACACTTGAAGTGCAATCACAACAGATAGAATATTATAATAAGATACTTGAAGCAAATCTAAAAATGTTAATTTTTACATTTCACAACAAAATGTTACATAAACCTGCCAATGTTCCCCAGTCTACAGTATATTTTCGTGAAACAATTAAAACAATTAATGAATGAAAATTAAGTTACCTTTCCTGAAGGATTTTTCCTCACTGGCGAAGTGGAAGGGCCAGGCTGTTGCTGGTGCTGCTCCATTTTTTCGCAGCCACGCACAATACACACAACACTTAAATAAACTGAACACAATCTGTACAATTGAACTGCGAATGCTTGGACAGTTTGACTACACGATCTTGTCGCGTTGCCTGTTCTGTTCAAACTAATGATTACCTGCATTTTCACAAATTCGTCGGTCAAGACTTGAAAACGATGTCCTAAAGAGTGCAATTAAATCATAAAATGTTTTGGCCACCCGTCCGTCGCTTACTCGCCTGCGACCGGGAAGTAAAATCGGAATAAAGTCATAAAGCTGATAGGTCTGCAAACCATAGAGTGGGTAAATCCCGGTGGCACGACTCGGCAGGATGCCTGGCGCAGTTGCTATGTATTTCACATGAAGCACATTAAAATATTGAAAAATTCAATATTCAAGATATTGTATGAACCCCGATTTCTGCATATACCGCCGACTTCCATACGTCGTATGGACCCTAATTATTCATATACTTTTTCTTCATATTTTCTGTACTTTTCTCTGTATAAATCGTTTTTTTTCTCTTTAAAAATTTAATGTTAATTGTAATAACCAATCCCAGTACAATTTTGGGACACAGTCAGTGAGTACATTGTACGCATAGTAATGACAACATAGTAGGCGCAGTATTGGCTATATCACTGCCACCGTCCGCGTTGAGAAATTATTAAATTCGATGTCGTCGCTGAAAGGTTAATACACTACATATTGTAACAGTTTCCTCAGAACAAAGAAAAAACCGTAAACTGAGGGAACACTGGCAGTACGGGGTAACATTGGCATCTACTTAAGATCTATTAAAAAGGAAAAGGAAAAAATTTTATACATTTTGACACTTGTAGTGCATTCACAAAAGATGCAATGTTATGATAGGATACTTAAAGCAAATGTAAAAATGTTAATTTTTATAATACATAGCAAAATGTTCCAAAAACATGCCAATGTTCCCCCAGTTTACGGTAATAGTCATAAAATTAGTTATTTCATAATTAATTGAAAATTTTAACAGTTTTATTCGACCTTTGTCAGTAGGACACTTCTTTTTTTAACCGTACTCCATAAAATCAAATACAACTCATGTAATTTTGATTATTTTTACTTCAAAAAAATAATTTACATACTTTAAATATCAAAAAATAGGTGTGCAAAAAACTTGTACAAAAATCTTATCCTTCCTTTGAATATAAATCCTAAAAAAGACATAATAAATGGCATTCTAAATAGACTATTTAGAACACCTCCTGGACTGATGTTATGTCTGTTCGGAACCATAGAATTACTGGGTAGATACACTGCACTCCTGCAGTATTGACATTGACATCGGTCACGTCACGCCCTTGGAGGGGCAGGGAAGTCGGCAGGTAAAGTGCTGCGAGCAATAGCCTGCGTCGGGCCCGTAGGCGGTAGTGGGGGCTGCGCAGAACGGCCACAAAACGGTCTGGGCTTAGGATTTTTCTTAGGTGGAAACGAGTATAGTACGTTTAGAAGAAAGAAGCTTCGTAAGATTGGGTTTATCTCTCTTTCGAGCAATTACGCGGAAGAACCATACAAGACAAGTACGTAATATTGCTATTAGCCATTTTACTTTTGTAAGGGAATCGGGAAAGGTTAATGAACATGGAAGAGTGTAGTTCGTTCGGCTGGTTAGCAACAACTATTTATTCGACGAGTCGGCTGCGGATGGAGGCCTACGTCGATCGTCCTTTGTTTTTCCAGCCAGACGCTCCACGAGGAACGCCATGTCGCTTGGCGCGTTTTGCAAATAATTCTGCTCTTACACTTTGAACTTCTTCCTTTTTGAGACGCCCGCACTTCTCAGTTGTTTGAAACCCCAATCAAACAACACTGTACCAGTTTGTAAGGAGGGAACTTATAAAATATACGGTGTTATTTCTGTAGGAATCAGTAGATGACGTAATTCATACGCTTTAGGGAAACCCTCGGAAAAAGAGAGTCACGAGGGCGCCGAGAATCGAACTCAAGCCGCCCGCGTACTGATTCTTTTTTTTTATATGTTTTATTTTTGGTTCCAACACAATTTGTGAAAGTCAAAGATTACAAAGAAAACGTACAAAAATAATCAGTCAATCTTAGGAAAGTTTTTTTCTCTCAGATAACCCACTTGTTCGCAAGCATGCGAAACTCATGGGCATACAGTTGTAGTTACAAACGTCACAAATTTTTTTAAAATTAAGTGTAAAATATTGAGATAGCTCTGAGCGTAGGGATGTCGGTAAGGTTATGTTCGGTAAATAAGTGCACCACAACGCAGCGCGTATAAATAAAATGAGTTTCCTTCTTTATATAAAACATTCATTGAGTGAGCGTTCCTTTAATAGTTTTGTGTAATATATCGGCACGATGAAGAACGCGTGAACACGCCGCCACGTGTCCAAGTACCTACGGCGCTCCACAATCAATCACACCGCGCACACGAGAATTATTAATGAAACAATGATAATGAGCTTGACACTGAGAGTTGAGAAAGTTACAGAACACGATAATGCACTAAGCGAAGTGATTGAGCAGTGGGAAGAGAAGCCACAAGGTTAAAGATAGTGAATCGCACGCGGCGCGTCTTTCCCTTTACACAATGTGAACAAATGTTATGATTACGCGTGAACGTAGAACAGTAATTGAGCGGTAAGCTGAGTGTTTGAGAACTAATTGATTACACTAATAGCATATTCGGCAACCTGCACTAGTGCGTACCGAGTGCGAGTTGTCTCGCTTCCAATTGGCTGAAAGTCGCACTCGGTGCGCACCAGTGCGACCGTCCGGATTCGCTATAAATAACGAGATAAATGAAAGATGAAATTCACAAGTTGCTTGAGAAAACAGAATCGCACGCGAAACGTTTCTATCGGCACGCTACGTGAATAAGAATGAAGAAAAGATGGATGATCGTTTCTGTCACGTAAATGTCACGCGTCGTCTCGAATGTTCCCGAGAATCGACGTGGGGAGTTTTGATTGGTTGATCGATTGTGTTTAATTGGCGAGTTTATCGTCGATTAGTGGCGCCGATTGATGGATCGATCGTCGATCCACGTCTCAGTGCTGAGTCCGTGAGGTGCTGCGCCGAGAGTGAGTGTGGCGGCTTTGGGAATTGATAAATTCCCAAACATTAAGCAATAATAACAAAAAACAGATACATATGTCTGAAAACATCATTCACGCAACTAAAACTAGATTGTGATGTTAGGTACATAGGGAAAAGAAGGGATATCAAGAAACAAACCCTGCTCCGATATGCAATGAACTTACAGAATAAAGGCTTACAAGTAGAGCTTTTAAACTAAGAAACGATTTACAGACGGGCCGGAAAGAAAAGAAAAATCCTGCCCTAAATGACACAATATCACAGATATCTTTAACTGAAAGAGAATCACATGTCAGCCCACACAGCACCATAACATTACAGCAACGTCTCTGCAATATTGCGGTGCAAGATTGCAATGTTGCACCATAACATTGCAGAAACGTTGCAGGTTCAGTTCTATGTCCGCCTTCGCAATATTGCGGGTGTGTATATTTGCAATATTGTGGCAGCATTGCAAACATGTAGACCTGCAACGTTCCGACAAGGATTCTGTAACGAAACGGCAAAATTTGGGCAATGCTCCTGCAACTCTTCAGAAATATTGCGGTGCGAGATTGCAATGTTGCAACGTATCATTGCAGGGAAGTTGCAGGTTCACTCCTATATCCGCCTTAGCAATATTGCAGGAGTACATTTCCGCAACGTTTCGGAAATTTTACAGCAATGATCCCACCGCAACGTTTCGGGCAGTGAGGGACGCGACGACATGAATGTGTGCAGAATCGTAGTAGTATAACGCCCGTGTGTCTTTTTCTCATAGAAAATATTTTTACCCCAGGGGGATTCGTCGAACCGAGGACCTGTAGAATCGTAGACGAACACTTTACCGCCGCAGCTACAACCGCTGATTGATAAGATTGCTTACATATTCGAACTTATACTCCTACCGTGCAAAACTTTAAACTCAAATTATTCAAAAACGAAGGCTCATTTGACAAACCTATTAGGGATTTTTAACACTGTAGGTGCGGACTCTAACTTTAACCCGGTGTCATTTTAGGTTAGGTTGGAAAGTAGTCTTTAGACTAAACATTTGCATTTGTGTTTTCATCTCTCTTTTCTCTTGCTTGATTATATATACGTGTTTGTGCAATAAAGACGTTTAATAATAATAATAATAATAATAATAATAATAATTTCACACATTAAAATATATAGTATCTACTTTATCTAAACAAATTAAATTCATTTTCAAATCTTCTATAATTTAAATTCATGTACAAACAACTCTCACAATAACACTTTTTTCATATCTTCAACGGCCAACGAGAAATTCTAGCATATCCAGTTAAAGGAAACTTGCTGTAGAATCTACTCGACGTCATATTTCAAATTTCGTCAAAGTCATAGTTGCTTTAGAATATTGCTGTACTGTTTCTACAATATTTCCACTACACTATTGCACGGCAATATGGAGGCAATTTTGCTGGGTCGTTGCTACTGAAACATTGCACATCGATGTACGCGCAATATTGCCGAAATATTGTAGGATCGTTGCCACTGGAACATTGCACGTCGATGTGGGCGCAATATCGCCGCAATATTGCAGGATCGTTGCCACTGGAACATTGCACGTCGATGAGCGCGCAATAGCGCAGAAATATTGTACGATCGTTGCCAATGGAACACTGCATGGCAACGTTCTTGCAATATTGCTGCAATATTGTAGGAACATTGCCACTCCAATAATGCATGGCAATATTGCAGGAACGAAGTGTGCTGTATGGGAGATTTTATCCTACGCTATGCTCCATAGTAGCCGAGATTTTCGGTCACGACAATTTCGAATGAGGATGCCGCGTTAGCCACCAGAAATTATCAAGGTTAAGTCTACGGAAGTCAAGGAAATCAACCTTTGGAATAGCTACAGAGAATATAAACTTGTTTGCATCCGTTATAAGGTCCTGCTCTACACGCGAAATCCTTTTGTCCGCTTTGTTTCTCCTCTAATGGTACAGCAACGGAATATTTTCCGTATTTTGGATCATCCCGACATTATCACAATATGTGCATACTTGGCCCAAGTACTGACCAGCAGCGTTAACCACCACGGCTTAAGGTCTGCGCACACATGCCGTTCCGTGTCAGTTCCGTTCCGGCGTGCCATTGGTAAGAAGAAGAGGGGCGTAGAAGGTTTCTTCTTCTTAAGGTCTACGCACACATATCCGTTCCGTGTCAGTTCCGTTCCGACGTGCTAGTGGTAAGAAGAAGAGACCCTCTACGTCCCGCTTTTTCTTACCACTGGCACGCCGCGCCGTAACGGAACTGACACGGAACGGATATGTGTGCGTAGACCTTTACCCGACTTTCCGTGGCCCCTTAGTCTTGCCCCCTTCTTATGGCACGGAGGTTCCTGATCCCACATTTCTTACTAACAGTTCTTTATTAGAATCCAACCAATATTTGTATTTCCAGTGTGAGGTAAACCCACAGAGATACATCTTAACCGCTCAAGGAGTATCACATTATGAAGTTACGAGGCTAAATTAATTCTAACGGGTCCCGGTGATATCCACTATTCAGGCACTGCTTGGTCCCCTACTAAGAAACTCTAAAACAATCACAGATCCACGGCTAGGCAGCCGCTAATCTCATTGCCTAAACCACAGAAGTGGGATTCATAGAAAATAATAGGAAAAGGAATTGATTGAAGTCGGTAATTCTATATTGGTGATATTCCATTATACGTGCGCGTGAACGAACCTGTATGAACAAATTGGAACAAATAATACAATCCTCCAGCTTTTTGATGAAATCTCCATGTCACTACTTTTCCCAATCAATTCGTAGTTTTATACAATAAAAAGAATGTGTAGTATAATGTATGTGCGTTTGTTGTCAGGAATAAAGCAAGAATGGCGCCATATATCACAACTACCCCGACGGGTGTGCTATTCGAAGACGATATGATCGACGAAAATGTAGTAGTGAAGGAACCGTCGAAAGTGAAATACAAGATGCGCATCGTTTGGAGGAACGTGATTCTCTTCGCGTACCTTCATCTTGCAGCACTTTACGGTGTATACCTCCTCTTCACTTCCGCCAAATGGATGACAGCCGCCTTTGGTGAGTGATATTAATATTTCGACGGTAATTTCTTGAGAAATGTCGAAGTAGAAACTGAATAGCAGTGGAATGAATTGTACCAAGGTGTCATTGATACCTATGTGTTGTTTAAGATGGGGTAATTACATGTTCTAAAGAAACTTGATAATAAGTTATAACGATCTAGAATAACGAGGAGTAAAAATCGACGTCCGTTTATTATTTAATACGTTACACCCCTATGAAACATGTAAACGAGTTGCACGTGAGCAATCATAACTACCTCGGTACATATGTCACGATTGTTGATTTTAGAAATAAAAAGGGAAACTTTATTTTCGGCTATAAAGATGTGTAAGTATCTATATTCTATATTATTTTCTTCATGGGTTTCTTACTTGCAGCATATATGTTGCACGTATTAAGTGTCTTAGGAATCACAGCTGGTGTTCACAGATTATGGTCACACAAAGCCTACAATGCAATCTGGCCGCTCCAGGTCATATTGATGATCTTTAACACCATAGCCTTTCAAGTAAGTGAACGGATTCGTCCATAAAGAAATTTGTAACTGTTGTATGGACCAAATGATGATCCTGTCACAAAACAGCGAGAAAAAAGACGATTATGAACCAAACTGCAGTTAACACGTGGAATCCTAATATGTGTGATAGTATCTCCAGTTGTTATAAGTAGTATAATGAATTTTAGTTAAGCTTATCACTTTCTCGATATCATTGGAATAAATAAATTATTTTGAATAATGTTAAATAGAAAGATCAAAAGAAATTGTTAGTAACTCCTCATAGTATTGTCACTAGATCAACTTAAAATAAACTCGAGTAGGTTCTCGAGCCGAAATGAGTACACGAATATTTCGCATAAGTATTAAAAATAAAAGTCAATCGTTTATAACAGTAAATAAAAGTGAGTTCAATTTCTTTTTAATTAAAATAAGATCGAAACCGTAAATGTTTTCCTTACATTTCACATTATTTATTTGCGATTTATAAACGACGGAAAGAAACTCTACGTTACTCTAATGTCACTCATGAACAGTTCAAGCGACACATCAATCCAGAAGCATCCGTTAAATCGGTTAAATGATTATAATGGATGAACTACTTTCAATGTCCTAACTTAATTTTGTCTCATTTTTTCTCGGCAGGATGCTGCAATTGACTGGGCCAAGGATCATAGAGTTCATCATAAATATAGCGAGACAAATGCAGACCCTTATAACGCAAAGAGAGGATTCTTTTTTGCGCATATAGGTTGGTTGTTGTGTAGAAAACATCCGGACGTGAAGGAGAAAGGCAAAGGAATCGATATTAGTGATCTGGAAAAGAACCCAGTACTTGCGTTCCAGAAAAGGTAGGATCGTTTTTTCATCATCTTTACGCGCTTGTATAGAAGCATGCATTTAATTGGACAGAAGCACGATGCTTTCCGTGGGTTAAGTCTTAATCTTTTTGATACTATGAGCGCATATCTGTGTTCAGCGTGTGTGGAGGACGCATATACATATAGGTATCCAGTAGTCAGCAGTATGGTTAACAAATGCAACTGGAGAATTTCCGCATATACCTAGTAGTTGGAGGCTCATCAGCTTCCCAGATAGCACACAGACGTTTTTAAGACGTCCATTTTACGTGCTGCGTCTCTGGCCTGTCCGGCCAACAGAAGGGCACCAGCGGCGAAGGGCAGAAAGACAAAGGCCTTTGCCTGGCAAAGTTTGCCAATGAATGCCCCCATTTAAGTTACTGCAAATCAACCTCAACCGGCGCAGACTTGCCCAAGATCTGTTAATTCAGAGTGCGTGCCAGCTTGACGTCGATCTATTAGTAATTTCGGAGCTGTACCGACAATTGCCGGAATTGTCGAACGGACCTGACCGGGAATGCTTTCATTTGAATCACCGGTTTCAAAGGGAGATTTTGCCACCTTGTGTCAAAATGATTTTTTGTGGACAAAATTCCGTATCTCTGTCAATTCTACACCTATTTTTGTCTTTTTTTGCTCGTTTTGTCGGGGATTAATTTTTTTAAAATGTCAAATACTTATATTGCAGTCAAAACGTGTTTTTTCTACCTTTCTTCTGACAAAGTTTGATAAAAACGTTAGTAGCACAATCTTTGCGGCTAATTTGAAAAGATTTTGCTTATCTAAGTAGTTTTTGTACAAAAAATCTTTAATTAGCATTTGGCAATAGCGGAAAACATAAAACAGGCGATTTGTTGACACGTCAGAATATTTGAAATACAACTTTACAGTGACTGAAAATTTTGAATGTCTACCGAGTTTACTACAATCAGAACCGTCTAAAATATCAATTTAATGTATGATTATAGAAACTAATAGGATTCAGAAATATTGGAGGAAGTAAAAACCGTGCTTTCTTATTTTACGTTTTTATTATTGTTTATTAGTAAATAAAATTTTATCGTATCTTTCCGAACCACATTTTTTGCATTTGGAATGTGGGTAAGAATGTAATAAACAAATTCAGAAAAGAATTAGCTGCAACTAATAACTAATAATTAAAGATTTATCCTCCACTATATTCATCTTTCATGTAAAAAATAATCTGTTATTTGAGTTAACAGCTTTCCTAATCTGCTTACAGGTATTACCATGTCCTGATGCCCCTGTTATGTTTTATTATGCCAACTGTAGTACCAGTTGTATGCTGGAACGAGACGTGGTCGAATGCTGTCTTCGTTCCCACGATTCTGCGTTATGTTTACACACTGAACGTCACGTGGTTGGTCAACTCTGCAGCCCATCTCTATGGGAATAAACCATATGACAAGTTAGTATCGCTTAAAGTTTATATCTTTCAGCCCGCATGAAGTAGGGATAAGCTTAACTCGCGCCAACAATTTTGAAGTTACTATTTTTTTAATATGCGCCTGCTACTGAAATCAAGTAACAGACGAATATAATTATCTTTTTTATTATGCAAAAATCATAATTTCAATTTATCCGTATTTTGTATTTAGGATTATAGCTTTAATACAAATTTACAACAAAGTGGATTAGCATTGACCAGAAAACTGAACAAAAAAATGCCTTTCCATGTATTATTTATATAAATCGATTTTTCTGGAATCAGATCACGTAGCTCGATTCCTTGAAAAAAAATACACAATCTTGCGATTCAAAGCGTTCTTCCACCTCTAATAGTTTTCGAGATATTCGACCATATATGTTTCTTGCCCCAACTTTGAGAACTGTTTTCACCCCTCTCACATGGATCAAGGCAGCTAAAAACAAATAACGTAATAAATATTTTTATCGAGATGTTCCCTTGTTAGATTATGATTATGTAGTATTACACTGTTTACCGTCTTAAAGTTTTAGGCGTTAAGTTCAAGCGGGCGTACTTGCTACTGAAATCGAGTAGCACTTTGCAATATTGAAATTCAAATATCTCATACACAATTTTTTGTAGGAAATGGTGAGCTCGATCGATTTAGGTATCAAAAATTATATGTATTGTTCTATTTAACTCACCAAAGTTGATCTTCATATATCCTTTATCATCATCCACAAAAAAAATGTAATATACTAAATAATTTCCCCCCGAAACCATACAACGTCTATTGGACATATGTTTTGATATAATAAATAGGTTCGAAGGGTAATTATGCAGAACAGGTGTTTCCTCACCGATTTCAATTATTTTTGGATATGTTGTCGGAGACATGATTCTGAACAACTTTTTCCTATACATATTACCGCCGCTCGACCTTCGTTGCCGATATATTTGCCAAAAACTATCGGCTGCATTCTGCCCATACCTACATACATTGTATGTACTTGTATGCAAATGACGAAGCTGGCCTTTGTTTCTGAGATATTTGTGTAAAACTTCGGTTGATTTATTTCGACGCAACGCATTCCAGTTTCCAACTTGCCCCGGGTATTAGTTTGGTTTGGGTCAGATAAAGGCGGGGGGGGGGGGGGGGGGGCGCGCCCCCGCTCGCGGGCGCGTAAAGAATGATAGAGAACCGATCTGAGTTTAGAGATTTGAACCAGAAACTTGCGGATGCCCGTCAACACCCCGACTCACATTGGTTCGCCACCATGCTTTACGCGCCCGCGAGCGGGCGCGCGCCCCCCGCCCTAATCTAACCCAAACCAAACTAATACCCGAGACGAGTTGGAAACTGGATTGCGTTGCGTCGCAATAAATCAACCGAAGTTTTACACAAATATCTCGGAAACAAAGGCCAGCTTCGTCATTTGCTTTGGTCCGATGCTGGCGCATACGCTGCCACGGACGCGTACTGTAGATAGGTATACGGCAGAATACATTGTAGTAGTAGCAGCAGTTTTTCGCGAATATCTCGGAAACGAAGGTCGAGCGGCGGTAAAGGTGGCCGTTCCAATAGGGCCCTTTACACGCTCGCTCCGGGCGCGCGTTCCCGGCGTGTCGCGCGCCGCGCGGCACGCCAAAGTGCGTGAACGCTGGAGCGACGCTCCTTCGTGCACGCCAGAATATTATACTGGGTACTACTTAGAGACATCGAGTTCGGGCTCCCATTTCTACGTCGACTCCACATGCTTTTAACACGATCCACCGCAGTGGAGTATAGTGTACTACCTGTTCGATGTATATCATCGATCTGCGAGAACGATCGGCAAGACACGATCGCGATATACGTTCGCGAAAAGTATAGAAATTCCTTGATATGCCTGGCTTATAGAGGATACTATAAGTGCTGTTACTGTAGGGTACACTGAAACATCTGTTTTTAGGAAGCTACATTTGGTTGACCCGAAGGTGCTACAAATTTTGGAAATGGTTTATGTCTCAGTTATAACGACTGTAAAATTTTACAAGGGTACTTGTAAAAAATGTCCAAATGTTTCCCCGACAATGCGATGGCAAATGAAGTTAACGCATTCCCTGTTGTGACGATCATAATTATTACTATCAACGGCAATAATTACCATGTCACTGCTTGTTTTAATATAAAAACTAGTATTAATAGACAATAAATAATACATATCGGTATGCAAGTGATGTTATATCTAAGATAAATGACGAAGAGATGTAATATGCAAGATGTTTTGAAGAAGGGGTAGTCTTGTGATTGCTCGGGATGCAGGTAAAATTTTTCACCTACGCTCTTGCGTGGCGCGCAAGAAAGCACCACAGTCCTGCCCGCGCGCCAGAAAGCACGACGCTCCTGCCCGCGCGCCAGAAAGCACGACGTTCCTGGCCGCGCTCCAACCTCGACTCCAGAAGAGTTTAGATAAGAGACAGAAAAGGTAGTTAGAAAAGGAAAAAACGGCACTTGAAACCAGGCTCGTCGCGCGCCTCAGGATTTCCGACAGTGCAGAAATCCTGAGGCGCGCGACGAGCCTGGCAGCCAAGACTCCAGAGGCAACGCCGTCGATAAGCCGTGCCTCGATGGGTTTCAAGTACTTCGACCCTCGAGACCAGGGGGGGCCGTACAATGTTGCCCCCTAAGACGTGGCGAATCGAAAATTCTACATTTCGCACCGGATCTTGGCGAAAGTGACGTGGATCGTTTCCTTATGTTTTCCCGATGAAAATGGTCCAAAAACGACACAAATCGGATTATAATTAAGAATTCTTCATAATAAATTGATTTCCATAACTTCGTTAAAAATAGTCGGATTTACATGAAATTTCGTATAATTTTCATCGGAAAAACATAAGGAATCCATCGGTATCACTTCCATAATGATACGATAAAGAATAAAGAATACAGTTTTTCTGAGACAGGTATGAATCCTTAGCCGACCGCAGCGAATCGAGGCCGCCGACCCACAGCGGAGGGTGAAATATTCATTACAGCGTATTAAGAAATTACTTTATTCTTTATCGTATCGATATGAAAGTAACACTAATGGATTCCTGGCGTTCTCCCAATTAAAATTATCACAAATATCGTGCAAATCGGACTACTCTGAGACAAGCAATACCAATTATAAAAGGAGTAGGCATTCCGTGGTCCGAAGTCTAGTGATGGGACTGATACCAGTCTTTCTCATGAGATTCAAGTAGTTCGATACCCAAAGTACTCGGTTGGAAGGTTCGATACGTATCGAAATTGTAAGTACTTGGTATCGACATTTGATACCAGTAGGAGCTGAAATGAGTACTGAGTAGAATTGGTATCACGGCAACAGTAAAGTATCGATACTATTCGATCCGGAATCAAGCATGCATAGGTATCGAAACCGTAGTGAGTACTTTAGGAATCGAATGGAATCGATTCCCAAATGATACCTACACAAGTCTCGGTTAAACTCGACTGCGTTCGGGTTCGACGTCGAGCATACGAAGTCTCACGGCTAAGGGACCCTTGAATAGTTGGACAAGGAAAGAGAATGAATATAACGAGAGAAAGCGAAATAGACGATCCTCTCCCGACGCTGGTCAAACAAAGTGACGCCCGGCAACACGTGGCGAAAACAAGACCCCTCCAAGTGGTTAATATACCTGCCTATTAAGAAGTGAGACATCTTTCAGTTCTGCATTTCTCATCAGATCTTTGCGAAACCGACGCCATCGATTCCTTATATTTCGCCGATGAAATTAACACTAAGAACGACGTAATTCGGAGCATAATGAAGGAACTTAAATGAAAAATCGATTTCTATAATTTCACACTAAGTTTGTTAAAGATAGTCTGATTTACATGAAATTAGTTTTATATTTTATAGATACGAGCGCGAATTCGTATGAAAATATGTGTATTTTACTTATTTACACAATTTTCAGAACCTCCGTTTGAATAGTTGCTGTGCGGCGTGCAAGATAGCGGCTGTTCTGTTAATCTGAAACAAAACACCAAAAACAGTTTTGCGCCTTAGGCAATTGCGCAAGTAATAATGAACCTCGATGTGCGGGAAAAATTGCCCTTATTTTCTGACTTTTGCAGTTTTCATCCTCCCAATCGACTTTCATTACTTGCGCAATTGCCTATTGCAGAAAACTCTTTTTGGTGTTTTCTTTCAGATAAAACGAACAGCCGCTATCTTGCACGCCGCACAGCAACTATTCAAACGGAGGGTCTGAAAATTGTGTAAATAAGTAAAATACACATATTTTCATACGAATTCGCGCTCGTATCTATAAAATATAAATTCATTAATAAAGTATTATTGTTAGTCTACACGTATTATTAATTTGTAACCCTTACCTTTAAGAACTCTGTCCGTAGGGCATGATACAGTGCTTTGCACGTCTCGGGAATTATTTTTGACAACGAAGGAGCTGATATTCCCGTTGAAAATTGTAAATCTTCGTAGCTACGCCCACTAGCCAAAAATCGTAATGTGGCGGTAAGACGTTGCTCTGCGCTGATGCTTTCTCTCATAATTGTGTCCATTTTCTTAATTCTATTTTGGACTAAACCGAGTAAATCCTCAAATGTTTTCGAATCCATCCTCAAATAATTACGGTAATCCTCTGGATAATTTTCTCTCAGCTCTCGAAGAAGGGGCTGATCGTTGAAATTACCGCGGTATTTTTTCATCCAAACCTGGCGGTTTCTTCTTCTGGTTCTTCTTCGGTCTGCTGCTGTTAAATGCACAGCAGCAGCAGCGACAACAACAGCAGCTATGTTCCGGTCACGGTTGTTATTCACCGCAAACATTATACCACTGTTTATTGCTCACAGCCTTTCGTAAACCGCGTTCTTCGCACAGGTTTCTTAAACGTGATGTGGTTCGGTGAAATCACACACCTAACCCAACTCAATGTACGTTATCCACAGATACCAGTTAACAATAACAATTAACAGTAACAATTAAAAATAACAATTAACAATTACAAATAATAGAAACAATTAACAGTACCAAATAATGGTAATAATTAACAGTAACAATTAAGAGTAAAAATTAACAGAAATAAATAACAGTAACAATTAATAGTAATAAATTAACAGTAAAAATGGAGAAACAGTAAGAAAATGCGTGCGCGGTACGTGATGTCTGAGAGCCGGTTCGAGACCAAGTGTCCGCTCCGTGAATTTTCGCCGGTTAAAAAGGAAAGACTAGACAGAGTTAGAGATAGCGAATAAAAGAAAAAAGCAGAGAAACAGCATAGAGAGGGTGAAGAGAAAGCGTGGAATAAGAAAGCTGTCCCCAAAGTACGGAAAGGCCTGGTCGCCAAATGTTCCTGACGCTGACCAGGTCTGTGCGAACCCTTGAAATTCAGTAGGTAGATGGAAGCAGAAACGGCAGGAAGAGGTAGGTACATATAAAGGAGTAAAAGTGAAAGTTACAAATAGCTGCAGAAACAGAAAAAAAAATATATGGCAAAGATGTAGTTTAGTGTGAAAGTTGTATTTTTGTGTATCCATCACTCTATTCTGATAGCTAATGGACAAAGTATGTAACCATACAAACAAATATGTCGTATTCGTGTTAATTACAAAAAAAATTGATCTGAAGTTGAGCTTTCATATTCCAACGACCCTCGACTGTGTGAGGCAGGGTGAGCCAGTGTCAGCCAGGAATCCATTTGTCACGTCCATATCGATAGGATAAGAGAGTGCGTTTAATAAATGCCTACTCCTTTTATAATTGGTATTGCTTGTCTCAGAGTAGTCCGATTTGCACGATATTTGTGATAATTTTAATTGGGAGAACGCCAGGAATCCATTAGTGTTACTTTCATATCGATACGATAAAGAATAAAGTAATTTCTTAATACGCTGTAATGAATATTTCACCCTCCGCTGTGGGTCGGCGGCCTCGATTCGCTGCGGTCGGCTAAGGATTCATACCTGTCTCAGAAAAACTGTATTCTTTATTCTTTATCGTATCATTATGGAAGTGATACCGATGGATTCCTTATGTTTTTCCGATGAAAATTATACGAAATTTCATGTAAATCCGACTATTTTTAACGAAGTTATGGAAATCAATTTATTATGAAGAATTCTTAATTATAATCCGATTTGTGTCGTTTTTGGACCATTTTCATCGGGAAAACATAAGGAAACGATCCACGTCACTTTCGCCAAGATCCGGTGCGAAATGTAGAATTTTCGATTCGCCACGTCTTAGGGGGCAACATTGTACGGCCCCCCCTGGTCTCGAGGGTCGAAGTACTTGAAACCCATCGAGGCACGGCTTATCGACGGCGTTGCCTCTGGAGTCTTGGCTGCCAGGCTCGTCGCGCGCCTCAGGATTTCTGCACTGTCGGAAATCCTGAGGCGCGCGACGAGCCTGGTTTCAAGTGCCGTTTTTTCCTTTTCTAACTACCTTTTCTGTCTCTTATCTAAACTCTTCTGGAGTCGAGGTTGGAGCGCGGCCAGGAACGTCGTGCTTTCTGGCGCGCGGGCAGGAGCGTCGTGCTTTCTGGCGCGCGGGCAGGACTGTGGTGCTTTCTTGCGCGCCACGCAAGAGCGTAGGTGAAAAATTTTACCTGCATCCCGAGCAATCACAAGACTACCCCTTCTTCAAAACATCTTGCATATTACATCTCTTCGTCATTTATCTTAGATATAACATCACTTGCATACCGATATGTATTATTTATTGTCTATTAATACTAGTTTTTATATTAAAACAAGCAGTGACATGGTAATTATTGCCGTTGATAGTAATAATTATGATCGTCACAACAGGGAATGCGTTAACTTCATTTGCCATCGCATTGTCGGGGAAACATTTGGACATTTTTTACAAGTACCCTTGTAAAATTTTACAGTCGTTATAACTGAGACATAAACCATTTCCAAAATTTATAGCACCTTCGGGTCAACCAAATGTAGCTTCCTAAAAACAGATGTTTCAGTGTACCCTACAGTAACAGCACTTATAGTATCCTCTATAAGCCAGGCATATCAAGGAATTTCTATACTTTTCGCGAACGTATATCGCGATCGTGTCTTGCCGATCGTTCTCGCAGATCGATGATATACATCGAACAGGTAGTACACTATACTCCACTGCGGTGGATCGTGTTAAAAGCATGTGGAGTCGACGTAGAAATGGGAGCCCGAACTCGATGTCTCTAAGTAGTACCCAGTATAATATTCTGGCGTGCACGAAGGAGCGTCGCTCCAGCGTTCACGCACTTTGGCGTGCCGCGCGGCGCGCGACACGCCGGGAACGCGCGCCCGGAGCGAGCGTGTAAAGGGCCCTAATGGGCGGCTACAGCCGCCGCCCGCCAGCGACTGCGGCCGGCGACTGCGGCTGTAGCCGCGTACACTGGTACAATGGAAAGCATTCATCTCAACTCCAATGGGCGACTACGACTGCTACGGCCGCGCCAGGATTGCTATAGTCTATGCACGTCTGGTTCATGAGCAGCCTAGGCTACTCGAGACACAACACAATGCCATGAGTGTCTGTTTTCCGCCATAACGGCAGAATCTCCTAGTCGCACAGCGGCTGCCGCTCTACTCCTCCAGAAGCAGTCTAGCGACTCTAGCCGCTCTGCGACTCTAGCCGCTCTGCGATTCATCGTCACATTCGGACAGATTATCCAGAAATAAGGAAAGAATTCAGAGTCCATAACTTATGGAATTATGTATTTTTATATACATATTTCTTGTAAACTAATAATATGAGCTCTTATAAAAAAAGGTAAAAATGTCATGACGGCTACATCTGATCTGCGTGTAAACACATGTCAAATTTTTTGTTTTGTGCAGAATTTTAAATCGTGTCTTTTAAAGTTTGTTAAAGTAAAGTTAAAGGGGCCAGAAATGATTAGTATCGATTCTGCAAAGTAATAGCAAATAATTCGTTATATACAGTTATTTTTCCATAAGAAACCCATTGAAAAAATATCAGTAATTGTCGGCTTTTTAGTTACCTTCCGCGAACTTGTGTAATCAACATATATTTGTCCTTGCAACTGCGAAAACAAGATTTGACAATATTTTCCAATAATGGAGTAATCACCTGTATTCTATATCGTACAGTGGGCCTGAATCCTAAGAAATAGGGAAAAATGCAACATTCCATATTTCGCGTTGAAAATGCTGAATATTACTGAGCAAGTTCATAAAAAAAGTGTGAATATACAACTCATAACAAATCTTGTCGTATATATATGTATCTTGTATGTATATATATGTATATTATGTTCTGATGTATAATACCTTCTGATTTTTAAAGTGCGTTTCTATTTTTGTCACCGGCTATTTTTATATCGTATGTAATAGGATTATTTTGAGCGTCACAAATCAATTGTTCTTGTAAATCTATCTTATATATGGAATTATATGGCTTACGAAAACGTGTTGCAATTTTCCGGGCGAACTGGATTAGCGTAACCCACTGTGGTCTCCGAGGGTTAATGAATTACTAATAAAAGATGATTTTTACCGCAAATAACTTATCATTAATTTAAACAAAACGATATTCGGCTACTTCCCTTACTATTCGACTTTTCCTTATAACTTGAAAACCGAATGTTTCCCCAACGTGCGACTTAAAACACTAATAAAGTACCAAAAAAAAACAGTTTTCAATTTTTTATCACGTTGAGTTAAAAAATAGAAAAAACAAATTAATAGATGTAAAAAATTGTGACGTCCCACTATTTTCGCGCGGTCCTAACCAACACCTTCCATATAAATTCTCGCTCAACCACACAACTACCTATGAAACTTCAATTCTCAACCCTTTCCCAACCACCGGGTTGTCTGGACGATGTACCTTAGCGGTCCCCATCTTCAGATGATCAAATTTGAAATCCCCTACCCCTCTTCGGCCTTCGAGGCGCGAACTCTTCCCACATTCAAACCTTAGACAAGTCCCTCGCCCAAAACTCATTTAACTCGAGACCCCTCTCTACAACAAACCTATCCAAATCTCCACATTTCAAACCTCCCCAATCAAAATCCTCCAAACCATCCAACAGGTGGAGTATTCCCTTTTCAAAGCCCCGAAAGACCCCCGAAATACGCCATAACGACACATACCATACGCATGAGTCATCAACACGCGCCGATTACATAACACATATTTTAAGGATGAATCATCACGCATACCACAAATTCCCCCCACATACCAACATTCCAACGCTTTGTATAAATACCAGCGCCGCTGGACCGCGGCCACAGTCCAGTCCAATTAGTACAACTAGTTCGGAACATCATTTACTATTTCAAATCTCTTACTAAGTCTAGCTTCTGTGCAACGACCCTCAGAGGATCAAAACCTTCGCCATCACTGTAAGCGCATATTATTTTGTAATCCTATCGCTTTATATCATCCTCATTTACTTACGCTCTTAGCCTTACATTATTTTCCTTATTATTAACATATATCGTTTAAATTGCTACGTTAACGCTTTATTTTGTGTCTATTGCTTATATTATCGCCTAATTATATTATTGCTTATCTCTATTGCTTATTATTAACTTGTTACCATTAATACTAACTCATCTTATGCTTATATTTGTAACCACTGTTATATAAATGTTTTGTGCTCATGCTTGATGTCCGCGCATTATTGTTACTGCTGTTGCACCAATAGTGCATTGCTTATTCACGCACCGCCAATAAATAACGGTTCTATTTACTTAAACGTCTGAATTCTCGCAATTGGCCACCGAATACCAGGAATCCTAACCGGCCATGCAACGGCCGCTCTTCCTTCGCGAACCTCGGGATTTCTTACCAGTGTTTACAATTTTCTTTCACTCAGAGTCCCGCATGACCGTTACTACGTCTATCTAGAAGAACTACCATACGGGTGTTTCTTTTGCCATGCAGTAGTTAAGCCTATTACCAAAGCCTAAGAAGAAACCACGAATACGCTAACGGGTGTCCCTAGGGTGAGCGGTTACTTCCCAACCTTCCCTGGTCGATTAAAGTTGCGAAATAGGGTTTCGTGCTAATCCCTGCTACCCCTTAGAGCAAGCGAACAGGGTTTCGTTCCAAGGGCTTCGCTACCCCTCAGCGTCGCGAAACAGGGTTTCGTGCCTAATTCCAGCTACCCGTAGAGCAAGCGAAACAGGGTTTCGTTCCAAGGGCTTCGCTACCCCTCAGCGTCGCGAAACAGGGTTTCGTGCCTAATCCCTGCTACCCTTAGAGCAAGCGAAACAGGGTTTCGTTCCAAAGGCTTCGCTACCCCTCAGCGTCGCGAAACTGGGTTTCGTGCCTAGGCTGCGCTACCCCTCAGTGTCGCGAAACAGGGTTTCGTGCCTAATCCCTGCTACCCTTAGAGCAAGCGAAACAGGGTTTCGTTCCAAAGGCTTCGCTACCCCTCAGCGTCGCGAAACTGGGTTTCGTGCCTAGGCTGCGCTACCCCTCAGTGTCGCGAAACAGGGTTTCGTGCCTAATCCCAGCTACCCGTAGAGCAAGCGAAACAGGGTTTCGTTCCAAGGGCTTCGCTACCCCTCAGCGTCGCGAAACTGGGTTTCGTGCCTAGGCCTTCACTACCCCTCAGCGCAGCGAAATAGAGTTTCGTGCCTAAATCTTTGATATCCACCCAAACAAGGTCACTTCCCTGAACCTCACCACCCAGGACGTGACAAAATATTAAATTATACATCACTAGAAAGGAATAGGTTTATCCTATTTTTTGCCACAAATTTCATTCCGATATCTTAAAAGAAACACCCAAATCTCATTGACTTCTTCAATTCGGCAGATAAACACAGCACGATGTACATATAAAAAAAGGCTAGTCTTTCACTGTCCTCGAGACCTCATACAACAATAGACCCTTCTTTCAAGTACTCGAAAAGGGCCTGTGCGGCGCGTCGTTGCACTGGTGGGGGCCATGGCGTCGACGCTTAGGTATAGGAAATACCATTTTCGACGACGCCAGTTGCAGTCGCTAGCGGCTGTAGCCGCCGGTCGCAATCGCTGGCGGCTGTAGCCGCTCATTGGAACGGCCACCTTAACATGTATAGGAAAAAGTTGTTCAGAATCATGTCCCCGACAACATATCCAAAAATAATTGAAATCGGTGAGGAAACACCTGTTCTGCATAATTACCGCAACTGGGCCTGTGGTTACAAATCACTCTATTAAACTTAACAGTAACAGTTGGGACCGAATAAACGAATTCCAACTTGGATCATCGATTAATCGATTATTTTTCTCTCTTAAAATATATGTATACAACTCCTGACTACTATATAGAAACTCATCGCTGATTTTAGGTTCATCGATCCCTCTGAAAATGCGGGTGTAGCCATCGTGACACTCGGGGAGGGCTGGCACAATTTCCACCACGTATTCCCGTGGGACTACAAAGCGTCCGAGCTGGGCGACTACAGATTCAACGTAACGACAGCGTTCATTGACTTTTTCGCGAAGATGGGCTGGGTGTACGATCTGAAAATGGTACCCAGAGACATAGTGCGAAAAAGAGTGGAAAGAACCGGTAACGGTAGGCATGAACTGTGGGGCTGGGGTAACTCAGATCAGACGCAAGAGGACAGGGACCGAACAGTGGTGATGCATAGCCTTAAGAAGGATTAGTGGAATACAGCAATCGATCCATGAAGCAGGCGATCGTTCGTTCTATCCATCCATCGATGGTTGTTCGATCTACAACATTCTTATTCCCCCCGATACTTTACAATTTGTAGTCAAATGTCTAGCCTGACTTCATTTCTTGTAACTATTGCCACCGAACTTGTCAAAACACACGTAGCAGCAATAAACTCATGATGCCTACAGATATAGCAGCAATCAACGTCCTTTATCTTAAATTTAACCAGTTTAAACCCATATTTTTATTATATTTTTGTCAGCATGGTTTACAGATCTATGTATTAAGATTGAAAAGTTTTTTTTAGTACTCGCAATTGTAAAGCAAGAAGTTTGTTTATGATTTTCGTGTGGTAAGAACGACTTTTCCAACTAGAAAAATTTAATCAGGAAGGCCAATCCTTCACGTTTAATACAAAATTGGAAAATGGCCATACCTTTGATAGTTTTGTATGTCTAAAAGAAATTGCAATCTTCATCGCCCCATATTTTTCAAAGACCATTAACAATTCCGTACATTGCCCGCCTCTATGGGAGAATCGATGAATCATTAATGCTTCGGGCATTCGATCATTCTAAACCAGGCTTCGGAATTAAGTGAACGCGGCGGCCGATTTTCGGAGGCAACGCCTCCTTTCTCCCGCCGCGCGTCTTGGCCCCCGCGGCGGCCCAGAAGCTTGGAGCGCCTCAGGCCCGTACCATATGAACCGCGCGTGGCGCATTGGGGCGAAACCCGTATCAATAGATTTCCACATCACCCAAGGAGGTACTATTATCGATGCGTTTTTTTTTGTCAGTGGTATCCCCTGTAGGCCTATTCCACTGTGTCGCGCGATAAAAATGGGATTGGAAAACCGCGTTTTACTACCGAAATTTTAAATATGTATGGGAAAACTAGATTTTCAGATTTACCCAGCATCTAGATTTAGATGCTGGGTAAATCTGAAATATTAACGGGGAGGCTGGACGACGTTGTACGTATTAAAGTCGAAAGGGATGAATCTTTTAACCGTGTGCGCTGTTCTGTCTTAATGCTACGCATTTTCGAGAACGAACATTCGCACAAATATGTCGATCCGAACATTGAGAAAATTCGAAGCGCGAAATTCCTAAGTTTGGGGTATGTCGATTCTTCCAGAGTTTTGAAGAATTCGGCTCCTTTTCCTTCCCTCGTTTTCAAAGAAATGTCGTGCTGAAGATCGCACAGTTCTTCTTGATACGCGAGGGCTTGTTCTTCGATTTTTACGGTGAGGGGATTCTCAAAGAGAATTAGATCATTTCTGAGCGAATCGAAGTCAGTGAAACGCTTATCGAACTGATCTATCACCGATCGAAGAATGTGCAAATGCTTATCAAAATCACACTCATTGCCGAATTCTTCGAAAATTATGTTACATGAGGGAAAAAAGAAAAAAATTTTTTTTCTGACAGAAGATGATTCTGATAAACTACCAGCCTCCTACGAAAAGAATCGACATGGCTGCACAACTGCGAAATAGTTTGGTCGGGTTTTTGTAGTTTTAAATTTAATGTGTTCAAATGATTGGTAAGATCTACTATAAGTGAGAGTTCACAAAGGAAACTCGCATCTGTTAATATGGGGAAATATTCTTCTGCCTTGGAATTTGGATATTCTTGCAAGAAATGGAAGATCTCATTTCTTATAGCAAAGAATTGGCTTAAACATTTCGCTGCACTGAGCCAGCGCACTTCACAATGCAAAGGGACATCAGTGTAAGCAGCGTTATGCGTTTCAAGAAATTCTACAAATTTCCTGTGAGATAGAAATTTATTTCCGCCCTTGATAGAATTGATTAGTTGCGTAACCTTCTTCATGGCGGAAGATAATCTTATATCTCTCCCGCATAACGCTTCCTGATGAATGATGCAGTGCATCATTGGGAATATGAAGCCGCGTTTTTTAAACTGCCCGGTCAGTCCTATTTTGGCACCTGTCATGGCTTTCGCACCATCGGTTACCACTGCGGAGCATTTCGAAAAATCAACAAGGAATTTTTGAACAGTGTTCTCTACTGCGTTAAAGATATCCAACCCTGTCGTTGTGTTGTGCAAAGGCACGAAGTCCAAAAGCTCCTCGACAAACGAAAAATCATTTTGTACAATTCGAGCGAAAATGCTCAATTGACTCGTATGCCGGTTATCGGTGCTTTCGTCCAAACACAAAGAGAAATAACGACAGTTGGTTAAAAGTGCAGTTAACTTCTGTTCATTAGATGCGCCTATATCAAAAACTCGGGAGCTCACGGTTTTGTCACTTAATGGGATGCTCGCAGCTTCTTCAAGTGTTATACACTCTCCGAAGGATTTAGCCGCTTCAATGAGACATTTCTTTACGAAATCGCCCTCAGTGAACGGTTTACCCTGCTTTGCTATTAAATGAGAAATAGCGTAAGAAGCTATGCGAGCTTTTTCCGACGAAGAAGATTCTTCAGGAATATACGTACGACCTTCTTGATATACTAATTTGAGCCCCTCTATTAAATCAACTTTTTCGCGGCCTTCATATGATGCATACTCTTGCGCATGATTACCTGAATAGTGCCGTTCAATAGCATTTTTCTTTACTAGGGCAGGCTCAAATCCGCAAAGAAGACACATCGTACGATTATTAATTTTAGCGAAAAAAAAGTTTTCCCATACCTTGACAAAATTTTGATAATACTTCTGCTCTGTGGGCATCTTGATCTGATTCGTGAATTCCGAATTCACTAAAAATCAAAAGCAATACTCCTGTCCGTTCGCTCTGAACGAATGGAGAAGTCTGACGAAAAGACGTTACAGTTTCAGAGACTGTTTTCTGTCTTTCGACATTGTATGTAACGTCTTTTCATCAGATCAAAAGACTGTTTCCTTCTGCTGAAACTGTAACGTCTTTTCGTCAGACTTCTCCATTCGTTCAGAGCGAACGGACAGGAGTATTGCTTTTGATTTTTAGTGAATTCGGAATTCACGAATCAGATCAAGATGCCCACAGAGCAGAAGTATTATCAAAATTTTGTCAAGGTATGGGAAAACTTTTTTTTCGCCTAAACGTGCGCGAAAATCTAGTTTTCCCATACATATTTAAAATTTTGGTAGTAAAACGCGGTTTTCCAATCCCATTTTTATCGCGCGACACAGTGGAATAGGCCTACAGGGGATACCACTGACAAAAAAAAAGGCATCGATAATAGTACCTCCTTGGGTGATGTGGAAATCTATTGATACGGGTTTCGCCTCAATGCGCCACACGCGGTTCATATGGTACGGGTCTGCGCCGCTCGAAGCTCCTGGGCCCGCCGCGGGGGCGAAGACGCGCGGCGGGAGAAAGGAGGCGTTGCCTCCGAAAAACGGCCGCTGCGTTCACTTTAGTTCCATGCCTGCTCTACATGGTTATTGAGAAACGCCTCTCCTCACTATTATTTTAGCTGCAAATTTATGTTTCTTTTCCTGCATATTCAGTCCGTTCAAGCGCAGATTTTTTGGAAGGTACAAAACACAGAATTTGTAGTAGGTACTGTTGAGATTTTATTCAGCAACGAGTAAACAGAATACTATCGGAACAAAGTTTAGGACTACGTACGTTTAATCCATCTCCAATGCAACGTGCAAAGTGGTGATGATTGAGAAAGCATTCGACAGGTACTGAAATGTTATTGACTCTTGTATTATTATTATCTTTAGATGACAGTCGGCCATGTATGATATGAACCCATATGATACGTTATGTTGAGTGCGATGGACGTGTGAGGCAGTGGCATGGGCAGTAGTCGTAAAGCGTGCGGCCTGTGTATAAGAGGCCTTTACTGATTTGTATCTTTCTCTATATTTTATAAAATCATAGGTGTATTTCTTTGCGCTATTTACGGGATTAATCCTACCCACTTCCACACAAATATGCTGTAGCACGACGATCCCTTACCGCGCTGTAGTAACGCAAAGTAAGCTCTGGCATGAGGCCACTGACTGAAAGAGTCACTGGTTGTTGGTGCGTCAACATGTAGCCTATGTCCTTCTGCATGCTCACAGCCTGGGCGTACCATTCTGATTCGTATGCACCTTGTGATACGGTCATACTCTACAAAACATTGAACATCAGTGTAAGTACCTTAGCTTATTAAGGGCACCCCGTGGTCAAATCGCGCGAAAATATTGATGCCTGTTATGATTTTTTCTAGAAAAAAATTATACAATGTATGGGTCTAAAACTTTTTGCACTTTATTCTGCTACAAATGTAGAGTATAAAACAATTGTTTTTTCATTTCTGCCCACCCCTGCCTCTGATATGCATTGCGTGCTGCATCGTTGTAAAAAAATTGACCTACACTATCGCCACGATAACTTCAGACCAGATCATCCAAAATCAAAAACCAAAGATATTCCTTAATTACACACGTGTGGTTACCGCGTTACCCTCAAGCAGTGTTAAGAAACAACTAGGTGATGATTGCGAAACGTTTAAACAATAGGATCCCCGAAACATGGGTTTTTCACACAAAAATGTTTCGTAAAAAAGTTGAGTATATGAAAATTCACAATAAAGGGTAGCGCGGAATCCAGTGTAAGTACGAATAGAATCCCGTTTGAATTTTTAGATTCGGTCAACAATTGCATTTTTTATCGTGGCGATAGTGCGTGAAAAAAGTTCGACGCCGAACGTGATCATCTAGTGACGGAGACTTGCTCGTGAGCGCCCTATTTTCCATGCGTTTATTCGATTAAAATAAAAATTTATTTTTTTAGATCAATAAATGTATTATTAATTAAAAGAAAAATGACATATCTATCTATTATATTTGCGTCACAATCCATCTTCAAAAAACACCTATTTTTAAGGCCGTCACACTGTTAATCCCCCTGAACTGCATGTACAATCTGTACCATTAGAAATTTCGTTCTAAAATGTTACCTGATCATACTTATCATACTTGAGATGTGGGGTGAAAATATGCAAAAGAATTTCAATTTTTTGACCAGGGGTGCCCTTAACCCATTACCGGCCAAGCATTAGAATAAAAACTTTAGAATTTTCATTACATTTTTTTTCATTGTATTTGCCCTATTTAAAATATATTTAAATTTAACGTTGCGTTGCCGTTAATGAGTTAAGGAAAGAAATGTACCACAAGCGGAGGTGACTTTGTGACTAATGGGGGGGGGGGGGGGGTCCTTTTGCGTATTTATTTCTATGTATTATTCATTCGGTAAAACATATCAAATTTTATTTCACACTGCATGTAAAAGTAATCATTGAGGTTGCTTAAACTAGTGTATTGGTTCGGGATTATAATGTAGGTATAGTTTACGTATGATATTTTAAAAACTTCCAAAAGTGTCGCAAAGTTTCCCTTCCCCCTCTTACGGTACGAAGTTGGAATTTTCACAAAGTCCCCCCCCCCCCCCTTACGGTATGTACGTAGGTACTTGTCAAGCAAATAAATTAGTCAGAGGTACTCACCATTTCCTTCAATTTATCGGCTGGCCATGCATACATGAAGATCTGTAAGAGTATGGTGAAGAATACGGTCACGTTTTGCACCTTCTCGACCAATGTTAGCACTATCTAATCAGAAAATTCGTGGACCATGATTTGCTTAAATTCACAGTTGAATGATATAGCGTTACTCACCACCATCAGGACGACGCAAGAAAAGGCGAGACCGAGCGTGCTCAGTACTACCGCTGCTGCAACACTTAATCGGAAGCAGGAAACAACTTGGCGAGCATATCTATGCAGAAATTACAGAAATCGTAAGCTACGAAACACCATGGTACGCAACACTTTCTTTACCTCCTTAGCCGTATCTGCTTTTTAATACACTTGATCAGCATGCGAGTATTCGATGTCTCATGCAATTCCAATATCAGGCATTCGAATCGGGCAGCAGTGAACCAAAGCAAAAGGGCGGCAAACCCAGAATGCGACATGGCCGCTGCGACCTGAACGCCGACTATAAACTGATGCATGTAAACAATCGAATGCGTAAACAGGGAGTCAGTGGAGAACGGGTATTCAGCATCCGTCGGAAATGGCTGAGGCAAAACGATTGGGCCAAACACCCAACTGCCTAGGCATATATAGTACCATGTTATCGCGCATGGATAGACTATACGGCACTGGTCCACGTACTTTTGGAAAACTTCCCTCTCGCGTGTCGAGGCTTCCTTCACGCAAGCCATCATTTCCTCGATTATGTGCTACAACGCGACGTCAGACGACAGACCTATCTACCTCGGATTACGAAACTACTCTGTACAGGACTTACCTGAAACTCAGTATACCGAAATAGACTGATAGTTGCGTTCACGCCGGGCTGTGCCACAGCAACACCTGCGATGATGCATTTGGCGATAATGAAGGTGTCGTGTCGGTTCACGTACGTTGAGTATAACAGGGCCAGAGTGAACGTGAACGAGAGGATTGCGGTGACGACTTGGAGGATCTTGTACACAATGACTTGACGCTTGCTTGCCGTCGGTGGAAGCGGCCACGCGAAGGCTACAGCTACGCTTTTCCGCATAAAGCCGATTGCTTCCTCTGGCGTTACTTTGTTTGTCATCAGTTTGCGTAAATGAATTCTTCCTATTCAATTCTCGAGTTTATCGCGCCAAGCTGTGGTTTGTCGACAGCTGGAATAACAGTGCGACCGTCTAAAAGCGTCTGACGCTCCACAGACCTCTGTTCTTGTACAATGGGCTTGCAATGCGTGACTTGGGTATCACGGCGAATCATAGGATACTGCAACGCTTAGTTAATTGCCAGGAAGTGTTACTCATGGCTTTTTCCCATCCCCCGATCGCAATAATTAATTGGTTTCAATTATGAATCGTTAGGGTGCGTGTTACTAGCCAGGTGCTAGGGCTTCTAAACGTCTAGATGAGAACTTTCCAAGAAACACACCGGCACATAAAGCAGCTTGTATATTCTTGATATATACACCTTATACTGTGAACATATACATATGTGCGGTTGTCGTGTTTCACTAAGTTCTTCCCGTCTAGGAGGTTTTAATCGATGGCGGCAGTTTCCACCATTATACAGAATGCGGCGAAATGAGTGAATGCTGTGAATGGATATCGGAAGCAAGAAGGAATATTCGATGACAGTGAAACCGAGCATTTGTGTGAAAAAGCGCGATTAGTATAACATGGTCGCGTTAGGTAGGAGAGACCGGGGTAAATTGTAACAAAAAAGTTTTCACAGTTTTTACTCGAAAATGTTTTCCTCAATCAGGAAATAATTTGCGTGATTTACTACTTTCATATGTGGTGAACTGATTGCGTGAAAGTACGTGACAAAATCTTGGACACTTAGACATTGAGCTTCATCTTAAACGAATCTGAACCTTTGTTACAATGTGCACCCTGGGTAAATTGTAACACATCTGTTTTACTTATTTAAATACAAATAAGAACACAAATAAACATTTCTAAAACATATAAATGAAAACATAGATCATTATTAAACATTTGATATACATGAGTTAAACAATTATTGCTTATTCATCTGATTCTATCAAGATCTTAATCTTCGCTTTCTTTACTTTTGCCTTTATACTTTCCTTCTACTTTTTCTTCGCATTTTAGCATTCGGGAAAAAAATATTTTTTTGGTGAAACTGTACCTTGCTTAAACAAAACAAAAATCATTTTCTTAGTATTATTTGATTATGAAATCAATTACTACCGTCTTTTGTAGTGGCGCATTCTAAAAAACGAAAATAAATATAAATAGTTTTCTAATTTCAAGTGAAGGGGCCATAAGTTCTCAGGCGAGGTAACAGTTCCAATATGGGACTTTTTGCCCCAATGGTGTCTCTACAGTTCATACGATATTAACGGCAGAAAATATTATCATTTACAAATAAACAATATCATGTACACATTACTAAAGGAACATAGAATGTTAACGTACTTACCTGATACGCTGATAAACTGTGGTTTACTTCGTACAAAACAATAAAGAGTACGTATTCATTTCACTTTTTAACCGAATAATATCAAAGAAGTCGTGTAATCCAAACGAACGTCCAGGAGCGACTGGCGACTCTGTGGTTACCTCCGTTTTTTTTCGCCTTTTACATAGTATATTGCGAAACTCGATGCATTGTTTAGGAACAGAGATTTTGTATTCGGGACTTTTTATCCGCCGGACTTTTAGCCCCACCCTACCCTACGTCAAACTTTTCAGCAGCGAGTCATCATTTCCGCACTCCAATGCATCGATTGTAGCATACCTAATTACCTAACACGAAAGCAATATGAATGAGTCATATTATGAAAATTTGCAATACTGTTTCTCACCATCTGCATAAACACATGATTGAAAAAGTCCATCGAGGTCAGAGTATTAATTAGTATTACACGATATAATTATATTGAAAAGGGAACCCCTCATCGATTTTGATGACCTCCGAATATATTGTCGGGGGCATGATTCTGAATAACTTTTTCCTATACATGTTACCGCCGCTCGACCTTCGTTTCCGAGATATTTACGAAAAACTTCAACGCATTCCACTTTCCAGTTTGTCCCGGGCATTATAGTATATTCCCAGTAAACTAACTGACCGCAGTATGCCAGCAGATTGATGTCAGATTCGAGTAGATTCTGACGTCAGATTCGGGTCCTACTACGTCCGCATTAAACTATGGTTTTGCGGTCAGAGCCTGACATCAGGATCTGACCGCAGATTGATATCAGGTTTCGATCCGATCTTGCTGACAAAAACCGATCGCAGATTGGCGGCAGAAATCAAGTAGATCCTGATATCAGGATCTGAGCACAAAACCATAGTTTAATGCTGACATAGTAGGCAATTTTATACAATAGTATTAATTTAAATTTATTTAGACGGGTATTTTAACACTTTTAATATTTTACTTAGCAGGTTGTTAGTCAATTGAATGCCAGGGAGGCTCAAAATAATTATTTAAACTTTTAAAGACAGTTCTTGCAAATATAAAAGATAAAAGAATTAATGATAACTATTCATTCAGTCATCTTAGACACGGGTATACCAAATATATACTCCGCAGTGAAATGCCGACAAATGCGAGCGGTACTCGAAAGCCCTGAATGATTGAGCCCTCGGACACTTATTCCCGCCGCAGTGCTATTTTGCAAGCGCGAAGCGCGAGCCCGGTCGCTGCTTGGCGGTCGCGTCGTGAACTACTATTATTTCAAAATCATTACGTAAACAAAAATAAAAACGATAGAACCTTCCTCTCGCCAAGACGAACAAAGTGATGTAACACACTTGTGGGTACAGTTCATATTTACTGAGAAACCGCATTTCAAAGTATGTAACTTTAATTTTATATAATAGTATAGATATAGATTGATGAAATGGCAGCCTATGTCAACACAATCTGCTCGATTTCGGCTGCCTATCTGCCGTCAGATCGCGGTACGCAGGGTCTGCTTGATTTCTGCCATTAAATTGTACCAGCAGATTCTCTGCAGTGTCTGCCGCAAAACTGCTAGGAGGCTATGTCAACAGAATCTGCTCTATTTCTGCTGCCTATCTGCCGTCAGATCGCGCTGCGCAGGGTTTGCTCGATTCCTGCCATTAAATTCTATCAGCAGACCCTGCCGCCAATCTGCTCGCAGGTTAAGGCAGTACTACCAGATCGAGGACCGGTGCGCTCGAGAATTTTCCCCACCTCGCATGCACACTACGCCGGAGCTGCATGTCGCGAGCTCGGCGCATGCACACACGCAGCTCCGGCGTAGTGTGCATGCGATGTGGGGAAAATTATCGAGCACACCCGTCCTCGTTCTGGCATCACTGGGTTAAGGCAGCACAATCTGTCGGCTTTCTGCTGTCAGTCTACTTTCATCATCGAATATAACAAATCCTGTATCAAATCTGTAATCTTTCTGTCACAGACATTTGTACGCAGGCGTTGAGCAAAATCTGCAAAAACGGACGTGGCTGACTGGGTTGTTGTGCCGGAGCGTTTCCATCGCCGATCACCGCGACGCAAAGGATAGAATAATAAACGGGTGTACACACGCCTCAACTATATTTCGATATACAGAACAATAACGGTATACAACAGTACAACCCGCACGTCCGAACGCTATGGCGTTCGGTACAAGACAGTCTTCTTGTCGGCCTCCTGATCGTCCTCTTGAAGGGGGCCGACCTTTTCGCTTCAGCTGCGAACACTAGCAGGCCATGCAGAGGCCTATACCCGGTGCTCGCAACAATATTATAGTACTGGTTGGGGCTAAATTAATGCGGGACGCGTAAAGTATGGTAGCGAACCTATGCGAGTTTAGTGATGCTAAAAATGAGACTGCAGTTAGAATCATCGCGCGACAGCGGCAGCTTCTCCCCCAAAACAATAGACGAGTTTCGACTTCAGATGTTTCAAATTGGCTGCAAATTAACCTTAACATACTCTGATCACTCGTTCTTATGGGATGGAATATATTTTTGTGGAAAATCTGAGGAGTAGAACGAGTAAATGTTTTCTGTGTTCTGTATTCAATAATTAATAACTTTGTAAACAATAACGAGCAGCGACTAAATCTTTCTGGAGGTTACTCGGCATAGTGTTCTTGACAACATATATCAAGGCCAAGGTCATCGCAGATGCCTCCCCTAAAGTAAACATTTGTCATTTGAATTTCCAGTGGGGTTGGGAATCACTCTCTTAGTGGCTCCCGGTGATACCCAGGCGCCCGTTTATCCGCTACTAACAAACTCTAAACAACTTGAAACAATACAGATTCTCAGCGTCGCAGCCGCCAATCTCATTCCCCTCAGCGCCGCTCGCAACAACTATATACGTCCATATAACATTTAAATAACAAAAGTGGGATTCGTAGAAATAATAGGAAAAGAAATCGATTGAGGTCGGTTATTCCATAGTTGTGACATTTCATTATACATGTGAACAAAAATTTGTGCAAAATGGAATAAATATTACATTCCCCCAGTTTCTGGACGATATCGCCATGTCACTACACTATTCCCAATTACTCGTAGTTCTGAAAACCTCGATTGAACACGATAAGCGCCATATTACATCCCTGTAAAACATGTAGAAACAGTTTACGATGAAATCAGGTAACAGTGTGATAATATGTACAACAGGAATATCAATTACTACGCCGAAATAGTTCAATTAACAGAGCAAATATTTTGAGAAGTCAAATGTAGCTGATCTTTCAAGTACATGACTGATGTTGCCGGGTCATATGGCAGTTTCTAAACATCCTGATTCCAGGAGGAAGGGAGGGGCCAGACATGTCGACCAGTAATCGTTCTCTGATTCTCGAATTCTGTTTGAGATTATCACGGTAGAGTAACGTTTGAAAATTGTTTAGAATGATTCGAATGCCCAAAACTTTAATGATAGAGTCTAATGTTTAAACGAAGTATATATTGTGCATTGTTTACATGCGAAGTATATATTGTGCATTGTGCATTATTTGTGGGTAAATATCAGATGTCTTTGAAAAATATGAGACGTTGGAGATACAATTTCTCGTGCTTTAGCGAAAACAAGATCTCTAAATGAATATTTATCTACAAATTATCGAAGAAAATGGTTCAATCATTTTTTATTTTAATCGTGATGGATTGGTCTATCTGAATAAATTTTTCTGGCTGGAATAGTCGTTCTTACCACATGAAAATGATAAAGTTCTTGTTTTCCAATTTCATGTTTAAAAAAAACATACCGTACAATCTTAATACATAGATCTGTAGACCATGCTGACAGAAATGTAATAAAAATATGGGTTAAGACTGGTTAAAGTTAAGTTAAAAAACGTTGATTGCTGGACGTTGAAATCAGGCTAGCCATCTGGCGACAAATCGTAAACAACCATCGATGGATGAAGGGAACGAATGAGTGGCTCCTTCATGAATCGATTGCTCTCTTCTAGTAATTTTTCTTAAGGCTATGCATCACCACTGTCTGGTCTCTGTCTTTTTGCGTCTGATCTGCGTCACCCCAGCCCCACACTTCATGGCTACCGTCACCAGTTCTTTTCACTCTTTTTTGCACTATGTCTCTGGGTACCACTTTCAGATCGTACGCCCAGCCGATCTTTGCGAAAAAGTCAATGAACGCTGTCGTTGTATTGAATCTGTAGTTGCCCAGCTCGGACGTCTTGTAGTCCCATGGGAACGCGTGGTGATAATTGTGCCAGGCTTCCCCAAATGCGAAGATAGCTGCAACCATGTGCTCATAGGAATCGATGTATCTGAAATCAGCGATGAGTTCGTTAAAATAGCACTACTTTCCTATTGTCTCCGCTATACATATGTTTGAAGAGAATAAATAATCGATCAATCGAAGTTCTAAGCTTGGATTCGTTTGCTCGATAATCCATTTAATACAGCGTTTCCTATATGTTAATATTTAATCTAATAGAGTGTTTGGAGCCACAGAGCGTGTTGGCATTACTGTACATCGTTGTAAAATTCTCACCAAAGAACACGCTGTATTATATTACTATGCAGTAATGTAATACCATTTTCAACTAGACAATTATATGGTGACATCTTCAAAAAAGGCTTTAAAGCTTATAATTTAATCAAGTAGTAAACTGCGTGTAAAAGCCACTATAGTAATGTATCGTTGCTAAAGATGACATAAGCGTACGTCACTATGGTGGCGGGTGAAATTGTCGAATGGCCCCCCCTCATGGATTTCAATGACCTTGAAATATGTTGTCAAAGTCAACATTCTGAGCAACTTCTTCCTATACATGTAACCAGCGGTCGGTTTTAGTTTTCGAGATATTCGCAAAAAACTGTGACCGGTAGTTGATTTAGCGGCCTAGCCAACTTTTGAGAGATTTAAGAAAAAAAAATGTATAAATCTTGAAAAAGTTGGTGGCCACCCTGACGGGCGCTCGCTGAAACAGTCTGACCCCAACTACTACCTACCACAGTTTTTTGCGAATACCTTGAAAAGTAAGGCTGACCGTCGGTAGTAGTTGGGGTCAGATTGTTATATATATATATATATCTAAATGCAAAGTACAGATAAATTGGAATTTTGATTTTTGCATTGCAAAAAATGTGATTATATTTGTCTCTGACTCGGCTTTACTAGCAGAAGCATATTAAACAAATAATAACTTAAAAATTGTTAATGCATGCATTAGGTTTATCCTTAATCCATGCAAACTGAATGATATAAATTTTAAGCGATACTAACTTGTCATACGGTTTGTTCCCATAGAGATGGGCTACAGAATTGATCAACCCCGTACAGTTTAGTATAATAACATAACGCAGAATCGTGGGAACGAAGAAAGCATTCGACCACGTCTCGTTCCAGCACAGAACTGGTACGACAGTTGGTACAAAGAAACACAACAGTAACACCAGGACTGAGTAATACCTGTAAACAGATTAGGATACATATTAAGTGAAATAAGAGATTACCTACTTCTCGCATTAAAGCTAAATGTAGTGGAGGATACATGTGTTTGCACGTCAACAAGACTAAAAAAATATGCATTACAATTTGACTTAACTATTATTATTGCATTTATGATTTTAGTACAAATTTTAATACACTAGTCAAATTTAATGTTAAAAGAAATAATTTGTAATTAAATATTTAAGAATAACTGTGGCCTATAACAATTACGGAATTTGAATATTGTATTTACACGCTTTCAAAACTGATTATCTTCAAAAATGTTACTCGACAGTTTTACTTTACTTTTACCCTATTCCCTTTGTTTACTTGTATCAAGAATTATGCATTCCTCCTCCCTGTATAGCGCCGTACAGATAATAAAAAACTGTTCACTAAAAAGGGTGCCCCTAGCAAAGAATTATACAGTCCCTCTACTAATAAAATTATTCGTTTGGCAATTATAATTTCTTTCGATATAGCTTCCCTACTGTAGATGCACATATCGTTTTCATCCACTGTATATCATATTTTATCACTCGGGGGAAAAAAGTATTTTTTGACGATGCAGGTAGAAATAGCAAACGAATCTTGGGGAAGATTATTATAACATTCATGCACAAGTTAGAAGAGCAATCCTAATATCAGGGATGAAAGAAATTTTGTGTATTCGATGTAATAAAATTTCTAGTTAGTCTTACAGATAATACAATAGTCTGGCTAGATTAATTATTAAGTTACTGCATTGGAGTAGGTGATCCTCCAACTATATCGAAAACTGCAAACTAAAAAACAGAAGATTGTGCGAACTTTCTTAAAGTTCGTAAACAATTTCCAATACTCCGTGATGCTTCTTAATCCTTTTGGTGCTGATATGCGGAAATCCTCTAGTTGTATTTATTAACCATACTGGCTGAACACCTATAGGTATGCGTCCTCCGCACATACTGAACGCAGATATGCGTCCATAGCATCGAAAAAATTGAGATTTAATCCACGAAATGCATCTCTTTCCTATAAAATTAACATGCGCGTAAAAATAATTAAAATACTGTCTTACCTTTCCTGGAACGCCAGTAAGGGATTTTCCTTCACATCAGTAATATCGATTTCTTTGAGCTTCTGCACGGCGTCCGAATGCTTTTTACACATCAGCCAACCAATATGCGAAAAAAAGAATCCTCTCTTTGCGTTATAAGGATCTGCATTTGTCCCGCTATATTTATGATGAACTCTATGATCCCTGACCCAGTTAATTACAGACCACTGCCGAAAAAAATCAGAAAGAATTCAGTTAGGTCCATTTGATTCTAATTATACGTTAGAGACGACTTTATAAATGTGGTAAGAATATCGCCAGGAGATCTTCCAGGACAGTTGTGGGATAAGTGCCGTGTGGTTCATCACAGTCCTCCTATCAAAAGGCCTTCCCCCACCCCTTCGTGATCAGATCCTCCAAGAACAGAGTCCCTATTCATTGCTAAAGAATATGGCTAATAAGGTTTGGGGCTAGATTTGGCAAGAGGCGGGAGAGCCCCCTGTGTGAGTGTTGACGGATGTCCCCACACACCCACAAGTGCCTTCGAAAGCAACGTCTTCTTAGCAAAGAAATTATGTTTTATTTCAAAGCTTAGATCAAGCTTAACTGAATGAAAAACATAATTTTTTTGCTAGAAAGAAGGTGCTTTCGAGAGCACCTGTTGGGTGTTTGGGTGCTTCCGTTAACATTCCGATTCCGTTCAGTGAGTCTGTTCTGCGGCGCCGACGCGTCCGGATATTAGGAAACGGCTCTTGTGGAGTCTAAAACATCATTTTTGCAAACTATTTTTGCGTGTATCTCGGAAACGAAAGTCGAGCAGCGATAGCATCTATAGGAAAAAGTTGTTCAGAATCATGCCTCCGACAATATATTTCGAGGTCATCAAAATCGGGGAGGAGTGCCCTTTTCTATATAATTGCCTAAACATCCTTAGAGGTGAATTCGTTCACTTACTAAACTTACTTGAAAGGCTGCGGTTTGAAGGATCATCAATAGAACCTGGAGCGGCCACTTTGCTTTGTAGGCTTTGTGTGTCCATAATCTATGAGTACCAGCTGTGACTCCTATGCCAGTTAATACATACAGGGCGTATGCTGCAAAAAAAGAGATCATGAAGAAAAGAGTATATAATATACACACCTGAACAGCCTAAAATGAGGTTCTCTCTTTTTATTTCTAGAATCAACAACCGTAACTCATATACCGCGTTAGTTGTGATTACTCAAATGCAAATCGTTTAAATGTTTCATAGGGTTGTAACGTACTAAATAATAAGGATACAACGATTTTCACTGTATCAATTTTAAGTTCATCCTATATTCTGTGGTTTGTCTAGGAAGAAATAGCACTGATTTTATTATTCTTCAGAACAATACACCTCACGCATCCGACCGTAATAGAATTGAATAACACCATCGACCATAAAATGCTGATATTTTTCCTATCAACAGACCACTGTGAGTTTGGTTCGGTCTGGGCATCTATTCAGAAATGCACTCGCATACTTGGAGCGATAAGCTTTTCTTCCGCCTCGTTCTTTTTAAGTATAAGAGTGCTAAACACACTCTTGTAGAAATACAATTCGTCTTCGATCATTGTTTACGGTTTGGTGCGCCCGCCCTTCATAAGCTGGCTGTGCTGGGTAGAACTATATTATACGCGGCGGGCGTACGGCGCGTTGTGGACACTATTCCGCGCGGCCAATGGCGCGAGCGAGAAAACCTAAGAGCACGCGAGAGGAAACAAAAGAACCACTCGCTCGTCCTCGGGTTCTCCTCACTCTCGTCCGAAGGATTCCAGAAATGATGGGGATAGTCGCCAGGCGTATAACGCATGGTAGAAACGGGCTTATAATGAATGCGTAGTGTATACAGAAGACCAGTCTTAGATGATGACGTGTGCCAGTTCGTGACCACCCTGATTTTCTAGTTATCGCGTCGATACCAAGCTTCGGTCCACCTCGGCTCGTTATTGGTCTTGTACGCCGTGGATGTTCTGTTGAGAGGTATAAAAATGACCCCCTCCATACCTATTTGATTCCTACACTCTAAACAGCCATACGGAGCTCTCACTCCTATACAGTTCATATTGCTGACTGGTAACGGGAATTGTGCGGCCCGCGGCGGGGAACAAGTTGCTCAGACCTGCTGTAGGTCAGCGGTGTCCAGTGCAGTGATGCCAGAACGAGGACGGATGCGCTCGAGAATTTCCCCCACCTCGCATGCACACTACGCCGGAGCTGCGTGTGTGCATGCGCCGAGCTCGCGGCACGCAGCTCCGGCGTAGTGTGCATGCGAAGTAGGGGAAATTCTCGAGGGCATCCGTCCTCGATCTGGTAACACTGGTCCAGTGTAGGGGTCCGTCACGCGCCTGCTTCTCTTCCGTTGTCAAGGAGAGCTGCCATGACGGGCAAGCCGGGATAGCGGCTGGTCTGTCATGGTCGCCTCTTTAGCGTCGCGCGGTATCCCTGACTACGCGGACGAGACTGGGAGTACCCCGAGTGTACGCGTACACGACCTTGCACGGAGCTGCTGTAGGTGTTCCCCTTCTACTACGCGACTGACTTTCCTGGCAACGATGCTTATAATGTAAGTTGTTCCCTCTGTGCCAGCTGTTGACCGAGCAGATTCTGCGCAGCGCCATCTGAAGGCATATTCTGCTGATATAACCTGTGAACAGATTGGCAGCAGAATCTGCTTGGTCTCTGCCGCCTATCTGCTGTCAGACCATGGCAGCAGGATCTGCCCGAAAGACCTAGCTTAATGCGAACATAGATGACGTCGCTTCTGCTGACAATTTGCTGACTGAGACATGTAATAAACCCAACGTAAACTACTCGTATCAATGGCACTTCGGTACAATTTGTTCCATTGGTATTCAGTCTCTACTTTGACATTTCTTAAAAAATTACCATCGAAATATTAATGGCACTCACCAAAAGCGGCTGTCATCAATTTGGCGGAAGTGAAGAGGAGGTAAGCTCCGTAAAGTGCTGCAAGATGAAAGGACGCGAAGACAGCCACGGCCCTCCAGACGATGCGCCTCTCGTATTTCTCCTCTGACGTTTCCTTCGCTACATTTTCCTCAACCGTATCATCTTCGAATAGCACACCCGTCGAGCTACTTGTGACATATGGCGCCATTTTTGCTTTATTCCTGAGGACTGAACGTACACACGCACACACATTATATTGAACTTTTCCTTTAACGTACAAAGGTACAAGAGATTGAGAAAAGTAGTGACATGGCCATTTCATCGAGAAACTGGAGGAATGTGATATTTGTTCTATTTTTGTACACATAGTTTCGTTCACTCGTATAATGGGATGTCACAACTATGGAATCGCCGACTGCAATCAATTTCATTTCCTATTATTTTCTATGAACCCCACTTTCCTTATTTAAATGTTGTATACGATTGCCGATTACGAAGCCGAGAAGGCTATCACCGGGAGCCATTAGGAGGTTGGGACTCGTGGACGAACCGTTGTCTGGCATCATCGGGAGCCACTAGGAAAAGTTAGTTTTGCCTCGTAATTTCGTGATATACTTCGAGCAGTTAAGATATATCTCTGTGGATTTATCTCATACTGGAAATTCAAATATTAATTGGATTCAATAAAGAACTTTGACGATGAGTACGAAATAGCAACATATATTCCAAAAGTTCGGTCTTTGCAATTGGTAATGTGTATTTGTCGCGATATTTAAGTCCATCTCTCGGGTTTAATGCACTGGGAAATGCGGGGATTCCAAAGAAGAATAAGTTTAAAGTAATTCCTAATAGCCATGTTACGTACTGTATGGTTATTCCATGTAATTGTTCAACAGGGAATGGAACCAGATGTCGCTAAGCCTCTGTTTTATAAGCACAGTAAACTAGAAGTGAACATCCGAGTATGCATTGGGGGTTCCTTTTATACTACAATATTGGGTGTAAAAAGTGCTGCGGACATGCGCATGCCTCCAATTGAATGTCAGTTTCCTTAAAAAATCTCGGCTGTGTCACACGACTGCAGGAAGTGATGACCCCACCGGGTCACGTGTAATTTCAGGACAAAGTGTGAAAAGATATGGATATACTACGGGATGACCCAAGCGTCATAATTGACTGAAATTTTGAGGAGTTGGGAGGGAGGGGAAGAGGACCGCTATTATAACATTTTTGCCCCGGGTATTTGTTAGTTTCTGAGATATTAATAAAAAACTTTCGGCATAATGCATGTAAATCTACCTATACAGATGTTAGTATTGCAATCACAGCTAGGAATAAAATAGCGATATTGACCTCATTGCGCGAGGCTTGTAACTGCAGTCTCATTTTTGGTATTCCCAAACTCACATCGGTTCGGGACCATGCAATACGCCCCCCCCCCCCCGCACTATACCTAGCCCCAACCAATATTAATACCGTCGGCTGTTAAACAGTCGAAACAATAGACGGCGACAAGAAGATGATTGTGTTAGTAATGTCTGTATAGGCAGATTTCAATGTATTATGTAGAAAGTTTTTATTAATATCTCAGAAACTAACAAATACCTGAAGCTAAAATTTTATATTAGAGGTCCCCCATTCCCGCCCAATCCCTCAAAATTTCGATTCAGTACGGTGGTTGGGTCATACCATAGTGTAGCCAGAAATATTTCATGTTCAAATTCCTATTCGATATAATCCGAAATTCTATCACTTCTAATATTCGAATATTCGAATACTCCTGATTATTGAAATATTCGAATCACAAAATCGAATATGCATCGGCATTATTGAAATATTCGTTACGAGCTCTAATTACACACACCCGAATGCGAAAAGACTACCGACAGACTTATAATGATGACCGCCTGTCGAAAGACTGCCCTGAACGTAAGCAAAAGTACGGTAGCGAAACTACATACATACAATTCCACCTAAGAATTGACCTACGCCCCTACCGATTTGCGCAGATTTCACGAATCTGACACACGCGATTGGTCGTAGCGCTTTCCCTGCCTCTTTCTTACCAATCAACAGTACATCCCTGCGCGGAACGAATCTACTCGTAGATGGAATTCAGTGCAGACGCATTTTCATGCATGACAAGTATTCTGTGCGAAGTGGGAAGCGCTGTCATCTCGGTCGTCTGCCACTCAGTTTGCCAGAGTTCGAATCCCTTATGGTACGAAAATATTTTTCTACTATATAGGGGGAGGGGGAGAGTCGAGAGACGCTTTCGCGCTACAGAGTAGCTGCTCCCCCCTTCCCCTCAAAACACGAAGGTGGCGGCCGGATGTTTTTAGTGAATATAAGTCACACACTACCTTTTGGCGTCTCCGCGGGAGACCTTCGCCAGTTGCGGATTTAAGAAAAAAGACCTAGGTGGCAAACGTTTTGAGGGGCCCATTTTGGGGGAAAATGAAGAGGTAGTTTACTAAAAACGGGCCAAGTGTAGTAGTACGAAAAAAAATGTAGTGTTTGGATACCTATACCTAATATTTTTCTCTTGGTCATGGGGCCCTACAGAGGCCTTCTGTGCAGGTACCTAGGCGGCAATTGCTCATCAGCCGCCCTGTTAAATCCGCTACTGGCCTTCGCCTTCGATATTAAATATTTTAACAGACATTGTAAGGTAAAATATAAAAGTTAGAATTATTTTTTTAATTAGCATTATTTAAGGAATTTAAAGCAGGATCAATATAAAATAGAAAGCAATTTGTAAACTAACAATAAGGTTGTAATAATATCCAAATAATAATACTGATAATAATAACAATCCTGATACTAATAATACTCGTACCAATAATGATATTAATATAATTATATAATGTTAATTATTACTCTGACCTAGTGTTCCTGATTTCTCGATATTTTTCGCTCTCGAGAAATGAGAAATCAGATTTTACTTCTCGAGGATTCTCGAGAATTTTCAAAAAATTAAAAAAATATTGTAAAATTTATATATTTGGAATAATGTTGATAATATTCATCTAAATTCTTATTCGTGTCTAATTTAGACAAAACTTGTGTAAATGAAAAAAACAGATATTACATATAATTGATAAATTTATTTATTTAATGCAAAATGTGAGCAAGGCGAAACATTACTTTTTTGTTTTAAAATAGTTATTTAAAAAGCACAATGCGTCTAATGTCGCGTCAGCCAATCTACTTCTTTTTTGTGACAAAATCTGCGGCTGCAGAAAAATTTCTTTCATTTTGAGTGGATTTTGGTTTAATTGTATATAGAGCATCGGTGATATGAAGAGAAAAGTTTATAAAAAATTGTGCAATTCTTCGTATGTATTGCTAACATTTATTACAGATTATAGATGTGTTTATATGTTCACGATTAACTAGTAACACACAATTTGAACTAACTGAAAATACATTTCTGAAAAAAAAGGGGTTTATAATAATTTTCATTAGAGCTCTTACTTTTTGACGCGTCGGGTACCCGAGTACCCGGAAATTACCCGGGATAACTTCAAGCAATTGAATGTAGTATTGTCTGTGATTGTCTATCGTATAGTGTGATGTTAGCCAAATATGATCGAACAATACCCTTAACAATACCACATTCAATGGCTTGAAACTGTTTCGGGTAAACGGGTACCCGACGGGTCAAAAAGAGCTCTAATTTTCATACACTTAAGTTTCTCGAGAAATACTCTAATTTATCGAGAAATTCTTGAGAAAGAATTCTCGAGAAGGAACACTACTCTGACCCCGATGGACTTTCTGAATCGTGTATCCATGTAGATGGTGGGCAATTGTGTTGAAAGATTTCATAATATGACTCATTCATATTGTTTTCGTGGTATGTTACAATGGAATGCGCAAATAATGACTTCCTGTTGAAATGTTTTGACGTTGTTACGAGCCGAGGCAGATAATGAGAGCAATAAGATTGGCGGCTGCGAAACCGAGGATCTATGATTGTTTTAGAGTTTACTAGTAGCGGGCGAACCGGTGTCTGATCTCACCGGAAGGTACTAGGAGGTTAGTTATCGTGGACGAAGCAGTATCATCGGGAGCCATTAGGAATGTTAGTTTAACCTCGTAACTTTATAATGCGATACACCTTGAGGGGTAAACATGTATCTACATATGTGGGTTCATCTCACACTGGAAATTCAAATTGTAATGCTTAAATTCTAATAAAGAACTCTGAGTAAGAAATAACAAAGTATATTCTACTAGTTTCTTAGCCAGTCTTCGCCAGACATTACTATTTCACAGATTCTAAACTTATGAACGCGGAGTGAAGCGAAAGACATATGCGAACTAGAATCTACTTCACACTCTCGCACCAGTTCGCACCTTAGAGCATGCTCTAAGTACTTACCTCATTGTCGGAATATTTATTTACTATTTCGATATAATTTTTTATTTTGGGAATTTCTTCCGTCACATATTTCAACACTGACAGTTCTATTTCGTCATCGTCACTACTACTACTGCTATCTAATAATTCCATCAGGAATAATTGTTTGTCCATTTTACAAAAGTTACATGCAAATAAAAATGAGACGGCACCCGTAACTAATTTCAAACATTCAAAACTCCCGGCTATATTCAATTCAAACTTCGCGCCCTCATAGTTCATGGTGGACTGACGGTAACGCAACATGCTAATAGTGCAACATCTCCGAATACGATGATTGCACTGCACCAGGGCAGTGAACATTCTCCGAACACGCGGCACCGAAAAAGTTTGCACTCAGTGCGCCCCAGTGCGACCGTCCGAAAACGCCATATATCTTTCTCTTTCTACCACTGTCTACATTTTCACCCATTGCATGGTTCCCCCATATTTATATGCTCTAAGTTTTCGCCCGTCACTAAGGGCGGTATTCATAAACGTGTCTTAATCTTAAGCATTTGCTTAAGAATGGTTATGGTTTCTTGTTTTCCTGTTAAACAGGACGGCGTTTCAAGCATTTTAGCTTATATTGCCCAACGAACTATACAGTCTCATATTTTTTCCCTCCTCTCTCTTCTTCGGGTCCCAGCAGCAGCGGCGCACCGGGAGAAAAGGTGGTCGTCACCCATCCTTCCCCAGTACCCGCCCCGTGATGTTTAACTTCGGTGATCTAGCGAGAACCGGTGTTTTTTTTTTATATAAAGATGTTTTTATTGGGAAAATTGTACATTATAACGTAAATGATTGGTATAAAAAACATTTATGAAAAAAATAAACCATCCGTTCTTAATCTAGTAGCGTAACAGTAATCGTCCCAATTGATGTGAACTCTTAGTTACTCATTAGCGTGGTTTCTTTGGCGTTACAGTTTTTCGTAATAATAATTCTAAGAGAATTGCACTAATAACATCATAACATTAGTTGATGTGTTTGAGAGGGGAAAAAGCCCACCCGCCAGAAGGAAGGTGGAAAAAACCCCTCACCCAATATAAAACTAAAAACTAACTATTAAATAAGACTATGTTAAACTTATGTGGTAAAACTTAAAAACTACTTTGTACATAGGATCGCGATAAAATAAGAAGTTCGATCTTAGCGTTCCTTCATTATATATTAAGTACTAATTAGTCTTAGGAATAGGATTATCTCCTTTCAAGGAGGAAGGCACGGCGGGCAGCTAATTCTGCCATATGAATGCCATCAGCGGAAAGCCACCAGTATTTGTCAAAGTTTAATCTGTGAAAGTCGTTGCGGTCGACTATTGAGATAGCTGTTGAATATTTAAATTTGTCTCTGTTGCTATTAAAATCTTCATAATTAAACGCAATTCTTTTGTCTGCTTTATTTCGGCGCCAATGGAAAATTATCGGTATATTGTCGGAATCTTGAATCAGTCCAAGCCTATCGCAAAGGGGAAAAGCCTGAGGAGTTAAATAGCCGGTGGCAAGTTGATTTAGGGTAATGGGAGTATCCTGAAATGCCAGTGATTGTATGACTGTATTGTTTATGTCTGGTAGATTACTGAAGTAATCTCTGGTGAGATTAATCCAAAATGAATCGATTCTGGTGATGTTAGCGGTATTGTAAAGTGTTTGGTTTTTGACGTAGAGCTGCCAGTCCGACTCCGGAGTACGATATAATCGGAGGCAGGCTCTTAAACATTTTCTCTCGAGGGCCATGACTCGTTCCATGGAAGTATGATTGTAGTTCCAAATTACTGGGGCCGCATATGTAATTATGGGCCTGACAAGTAACATGTATAAAATTAATTTCGCTTTTTTCGATAGATATTTATTATAAAATAACCTGCTATTAGTGACGAAAGCTCGGTTCGCTTTCTGTAGTTGGATATCTAAATGTTTATTACCTCTTAGTAGGTAATCAAGATGCACCCCAAGATACTTCACCACATTTTTATGTGGAATTAATATTTTATTGGCTGTGCCCGGGATTGTGGCTGAGATTTGGAATTGAGTGCTGCCCGCCTTAGTCTTAGATGTCAGGCTATATACTGGTTTTTTTAATAAAATTGTCTGGCATTTCTGCGGATTCAGTCGCAGGTTCCAGCTCATATAATAACGGTTGACTCGGTCAACCGCTAAGTCCAAGCTATTTTGAATCGGATTCACCCTATTCCCCGAGACATAGATCACGACATCGTCAGCGTAAGCGAGGAAACCGGCGCCATCACTCTCGTTAAATCCGAAAAGCCCTGGAAGATCGCTTAAGAATATATTAAATAGGATCGGAGAGTTCACCGTGCCCTGTTGGAGCCCTTCTCGAATCAAAAACTCCGCGGAGGAAATGCCCGAACCAATCGAGGTATGGAAGGATTTGCCCGTAATCATGTCCCAAATCAGATAAATAAACAGTAAAGGGAATTTCTTTTTATGTAGTTTATGGATCAGCCCATCTAACCAAACTGAATCGAAAGCTTTTTCTATGTCCAGAAATGCAGCCGCTACCATATGGCTTATTTCAACCTTTCTGTTTATATCTGACAGGAGATTGTGGATTGCGTGCGTAGTCGCATGCTGGTGTCTAAAACCGAATTGATGTGCTGGAATTAGATCTTCCCTTTCACAGAAGGATACAATCCTATTGTTTATAATAGCCTCGAATACTTTGCTGATACTTGGTGTAAGACTAATAGGTCGGTAGCTTGAGGGGGACTTCGGATCTTTTCCTTTTTTGAGGATGGGAAAAACCTTCGCATTTTTCCAGGCAGTGGGGAAGTAGCAAAGGTTGATCGCATTATTGAACAGAATCGTTAAGGCAATTAATACTTTAGCAGGGAGATATTTGAGGCAGATCGGCGGGATACCGTCCAACCCGCAAGAGATCTTGTTTGGAAGTTTAAGTAGAATTAATGATATTTCGGGGGGCTACAGAAGGGGTGAAGAATTGTATCCTCTGACTCAGGGCAGAGCGCGGAATTATCCTCAGTAAAAGTCATTATAGAATCTATGTTAGTCCGAAAATCATTGAAGCCCTGTCTAAGGGGGGCAATCGTCCTCTCTACTACTTCCCTAATGCGAGATTCAGAATTCAGGTGTCGGGGGGAGTTTATGGATTCGTAATAGGCTCCTAGAATATTTAATTTGTCGTTGGGTTTCGAGAATATATAAGTACCGTCCTCCAAGCTAGCACCCTCCAAATCACAGCCACTGTTAGTCAAGAGTTGTTCGTCATCCTGTGATACTTGGAGATTATCAATCCCCATTTTTTGTTTCGGGCGGAAAATGGAGTTGATTTTGGGGAAAAAGGTATCTGATTTGCGGTAGTCGATGTTCTTGATGACGTTATTCCAATATTTTTCTGTAGCCGATTTAAATTCTGTTTTTAACGCCTTGACTAGAGCCTTATGTGTTTTTTTTGTTTTGTTAGTGAGATTCCATTGGGCCTGAGGATCTAGAATATGTAATCTATGTAAGAGTGTTACTATAGTTTTTTTATCACGTTGGAGCTTTCTAATTCTACCATTAAGATATCTTAAGGTATTACTGTATGGTTTAAATTTCGGAATGGAATTGTTGAGTGATTCAATGATTACTTCATTGATGTGGGAAAGACCATCATCAATCTCAGCAATAGTTAAATTCCGAGAACTCGGTATGTTCTCGGTGAATTTATTTTCAACCTCTTTCGAGAAGTCTCCCCATTTGGCATTTCGAAAGTCTAAGCGATGCTCGTCCGCATCTAACCCAAATCGCGGTATAACGGCGCCATATAGTTCAAAAGTTAAAGAAAGAGCAAGGTGGTCACTATCATATGGCAGTGTTTGGGCCTTGCACCCCACTCCGTTCAGTAGATTTAGTCTAGCATCAGAGAGGCATATGTCCAGAAAAAGTTTGTGCCGGCTTAAAAGTAAGTAACGCTGGGGTGATAAGTCTTATTTGATAATCACAGTCGTATAGAGATTCCCATTGGCCAAGATAACGACCTCTGGGGTTTTTCGCTCTATCCCCCCCAAGCCTTCCTTCTGGCGTTAAGGTCTCCAGCTAAGATGTAAAAGTTATCACAGGAATATAATCTAAGATTTATAAATAGTCGATCTAGCTCTTCTATAAATAAACGTCTATTGTCGTTCCTAGCATAGGCACTTATGAGATATAATGTATTGTTATCATTAATTGGAATTTTTATAATGGAATGTTCTACAATTTTGTTGCAGTTAGCGGACGAGAGTAGGCATTCTTCAAATTGAATGCCTTTTTTTATTAATATTGCAGTGCCCCCGCCTTGGGTCGAGTTAGGTCTATCATTTCTGATAAGGTTATATTCCTTAATTGTAAGTCTGTGAGTGGAATTTAATTTTGTTTCGGATATAAAGATCACGTCGTGATTATAGTCTTGGAGGAATTGGAGAAGTTCCAATCTTCGGTAGTTAGCTATTAATGAATTAGCGTTAATAGCTGCTATTCTTATTTGGTTATTAACTATATTTGCGTTAGGCATTATTTTTAGAGAAAATTGTATTTAAGATAAATTCTATTTGGGCCGCGTTCGTAGCGATTTGAGAGGCGAGGGCTTGAAATTGGTTCGTTACCACAGTAGTTATATCTTCTTTCATTCTGGTTGCCCAACTGGGGATGGATTCTTTATTGTTGTAGTCCTCTCGTTGATGTAAGTTTCCTGACGTGTTGAAGTGAGGAATGGATACGCTGGGCTGCGATGATAGGTTGGTTGGTGTTTGGAAGGGCTGTGTGTGCTGCTTAACTTTGTTTACAGCCTGAGCAAAAGATAGGTTATCTTTAACTGTCTGTGAGATCTTGTTGACTCTTTGTAGATTAGTGGTAATTTTGTGAGCTTTGAACTCTTTCTTCTTGGCCAGGGCGTATTTCAAAAAAGGGCATCCTTTGTAAGATGCTGGGTGTCCTGTTTGATTGCAGTTCGCACATTTAAGGGCCGGTTTGTCTTCTTGTGATTTAATGGTGCAATCACCTGGGGTGTGTGATTGTGCACATTTGACACACCTGAAAGGCAGATGGCAATTCTTGCTTGCGTGTCCCAAACGCTGGCAATTTTTGCACTGAAAGAGATCTGGTTTTTTCAGATGTTCCCATCTAATTCTTTGGTATGCGATTGCTTTAACTTTGAATAGATCTGCAGTTTTGCTATCGTTCGAGAGTTGTAGAAGGAAGTGATGTTTATTAGGCTGTACTTTATCAAATATAAACTTGGTGAGGATGATAATTTCAATACCCAGGATGTTTAGATCAAAGATTTCTTGCTTGATTTCGTCTGTTTCAAACGAACCTCTAATGCCTTTGATTAGAATAGATTTTAGCTTTAAATGCTTCGGCGTGTATGTATAATATTGCATTTTTAGTTCTGTGAGCTTGTTGCGTACAATTGTATAAAATTCAAAGCTATTTATGTATGTCGTATGTACTCCTATGTCCATTTCCTTTATTAGGAAGGCCGATTTGGGGATATCTAGAGAGGTTATAACCTCAATGATTTTGTTAATTGTGGACATCAGTATATTAATGGGCGGAGGTTTTCGAAACTTCTTACTCCGTGAAGGATCAGAACGGGTTGTATCCTTTTCTTCCGTGTCGAGATCCATGTCGTTTTCTCCCGAAAGAGGTTGGAAGCGGTTCGGTTCATAATCCCTCGATTGAGAATTTATTTGAGTCGAGATGGGCCCACTGGTGCCAGATTCGGGACGGGATCTCTCGAGAATTTCCCCCACCACGCATGCAAACTACGCCGGAGCTGCGTATCCGTGAGCTCGGCGCTTCGGACAACGTCGGGAAAGACGAGAGAGAAAACGAATGTGTGTCTTTCTCTCTCGTTCTTGAAACGCTGTGATCCAAAGTGGGGAGCAAGCGACACGCAGCCGTGCGCGATCTTCTTGAATGCCTCGAGATACACATTTCACTTTCTGACATACTATGTATAATACTCTTGTAATGAAAAAAAATTTGCAAAAAGTTTTGTTACGGAAACCACGTTTTAAGACCTCATGATCACGTTTTGACTATTTAGAAAGGAGCTTTTTTTTAAATATCTCATATATTTGTTAACACGATTACGTTTAAACGGCAAAATGGATTTCAATGAAACTTTATATTTAAATTTTATATTGTCTTAAGATCCGATTAGATGACGAAAAATGATAATTACCACCCGTTATGGTTCTTCGATGTTTCAGATATACGAACTAAATTCTACATGAAAAAAAGTTAAATACAGTTCTTCTGTAACTTCTTTAACAAAGAAAAATGTACATTCATAATTTCTTGTTTTCATTTTAAATTTCCCTACTTTTTATTCGAGCTATTTCTATTTTTCAAACCTTAAAATGAATTTTTTTTATTAAAAGATGAATATTTTGATACTGTAAATTGGTGAACTTTGTTAAAATTAGAATCCACTCTTGGCCAGTAGCATGGACGCTGTAGGAGCCTTCTCGAAGACCGAGGAGAAGGCCTCGAGGAGGAGATTTTTCGATAATTATATCAAGTTGCGACAAAGAATCACGCACTATTTACAAATTAATTACGCGCAGCGTGCACGCTACCGCTCGATGGAAACTACGGGAAAGTGGTGGTCTCTTCCATCGGGAGGGAAATGTAAACAATTGGTTATGCAAAGCTAACATCGCGATACATGTTGTACAGTACTAAAATGTACAAAAACATTACAAAAATAGAAAAGAAAGGCAGCACGTAAATATATCAATTGGGTTCGATATATTGACGAGATGTAAGACTGAAATAATTGTACAATTTTTTACATTTCCAAAGGATAGAAAGCAAGCACAGGAATTTACTATAATACATGCGACAGAATTTCGAGATAATTGTTACATATAAAATGAATATAATTAAGAATATACATTTATTTGTACAATTATCTCGAAGTTCTCTCTATAAATCATATGTACAGCAAGTAAGCGAATTTATTGCAAGGATAGAACAAGAATTGCGTGAAGTAAATCGAACAACTATTTACATATTCGCGATGTCCAGAAATCGAATGAAATAGAAAATGGATGAAATTGATAATGTTCTGGACATCACCAATTTGCATTACCCGACGTAGAAGGAAAATCCGCGAGGCCATCAACGGCATGTAAACGTAAACTACTCTTTTGCTTCTTCGCAAAAGTATATAAATTCTCAGATGACATGAGAGATAGATGTTTGTCATCTACCTCCATGGTCTGAGCTGTTTCCTCGTGCGCCTTTAATGCCGATTTCGTTACGCAAATGGCATTGACGATGGTCGAACAAAGTCGGTTTCGTTTCTTGTTCTTTATGTCAGGAAGCATGGAAAACGATCTTTCAGCATCGGCGTTTGAATTTGGAAGACTTCTAATGGAATTTAATAATTCCTGCAAACATGGATATTTAAATGCGCCTTGATCGTTTCGCGTGAATAATATCGTTTTCCAAGCATCATCAAAAGCTAATGTATAAAGCATCTGCTTGTCTGCATTTGCAAAATTCAGGTGCAATGTCGACCATTCTTTTTGCAAACCGTCTTCGTCGAAACCGCTCAATTTCTGAGCAATAAAGAGAACACTTTTAAAGGAAGTGTCTCTGTCATTATCTACTAATGCCAAATTAGGCTCAAAAACAATTAACTTGCTCAGAAATTCGTCATCGATTGGCAATCGATTACGAATTTCGTTTGCAGCCGTTATGTAAAACTTAAGACAATTTTCTCGAACGGTTTGGACAACATCGGGTTTGCCTTCTGCAACTAACTGGCAAAGAAAAGTGTCACAATCCGGACCTAAATGAATACTATCAAATACGATTTGATTATCGCCTCTTGAAAAATCTATTAATTTTACTAAATCCATGTGCTTCAAAAGCTGCGGTTTCAAAAAATTACGTAAAATATTATACAAAAAAGTTTTGGCAGTATTTAGAAGCAAATGGATTCTTGTTCGTTACGATTGAAAGAATAAACTAAAGTCATTGAAATACTCCAGAACGTATTCCAAAAACAGAAGATATGCTTTCGCTTCTGGATTTTGCATGATGGCAAACAGATTTTCCCCAGACTTTGTCTTCTCACTTACGACCAATTCTTGCAGAAAGTGCCACAGACTGTCCTAATTTTCTAAAAGTGAAACTACGGATGTGTAACGCGATAACCATCGCGTAGTACACAATTTTAAAATTTTGCGGGTCGTAAATTGAAAACATTGCTGAAATTCGCGAAAAATGGCCGAGCGTTTGGGACTGCTGTAAATGAATTTTGCCACTTTCCGTAATAATTCATCGCAGACCTCGGGAATGGTAGCGCATGCTGCTTGCACTACCAATGCAGAGGAGTGACATGGACACGGCATGGTGACAAATTTTTCACCGCGAATTTCTGCAAGTTTGGTCTTGAATGACGAGTGACGCCCTGTCATAACAGAAGCGTTATCACACGACAAAGCAAGAATATTTTCGAACGGAATTTGCTTTTTCCACATGGAGTTCCTAAATGAGGTAAATATTTTATCGGCAGTACATTCTCGCGCGTCAAGATTAATTAATTCTACTAATTCCGTTCGAACATCCAAAGTCTCGGGTGCGACATACCGAACAATACACGACATCCATTTCTCATTGGTAGAGTCGGATGTCTCATCAATAAATATTGAAAACTTAGAATTTTGTAAAACATGACTAAGACGCTGTGTTTCCCGAGGACACAGAACGTTCGATATAATATTAGAACACTCTGTTCGACCACACGTCATACGTTCCAAAACATCAGGATCTTTTCCAACGTCTTGGAAAAAATTAAGAATCGCCTCTGCGGATTGATGCGAAATATTTTTCTCGGCAACTAATGCAGCAAAACGAATTTCCGCGACTTTTTTTCGTTCATCAAATGACAAAGGCGATTCCTCGCATTGCGATCTGAAATCGTTCCATTTCCTCACATCTATTCCATTTTTTCGCAGTTTTTTATGTGGCACTTGGAATCCGCGTGACGCTGGATTTGCGATATCCCGCAAACAAATGATTTTTTACAAGCCGAACAGAAACACGAAAAAGGATCATCGGCGACCTTATTCAACCATGGCTTGAAATCCTCAAGCCATTGAGGCATACAAATCTTTCTCGAGTCCTTAGCATGAACAGTTATTCGCGGAATTTTTTTAGATGACAAATATTTATGTCTCGCTTATTCCGCATGTCTTTTAACGTTTGACGCGCCGCAAGAAAAAGTTTTCTCGCATGAAGAACAGTGGAAAAGGCTTTTATCATTAGCTACTCTACGAATCCACGATCGGAACTTCTCATTCGTTTCCCACAACGGCCGATATATATTAGTAGCCTTTTCACCTGTTTTCTCAAACGTTTCCATCGTACTTACCACGAAAAAAATGAAATATGTAGGAAAAATATTATATACAAAGCAACAAGCAAATGCTAGCGTATAGAAAAGGGGAGATATAGGGGGCTACTAATTACACACTACACGACAGATACGAAAAACATGCAGGCAGCGCGAAAGAAATAGTAGGTACTCACCATCGGATCTCTAATTCTACTGAAATGACGGATACTTAAATGTCGCGAAGCGCAACTGCGCGACTCCCCACGAAACGCATCGACATGTAAACAAAGTATGTATACGCGACCACCGATCGCGCGGATCTGACCGTCAAATGTACTTGACGAAAACCAGGCCCGAGCGAACCCTCGAAACGAGAAACGAAAAGAATAGATAGGGATTCGTAAAGTAGTACGAAAAATTCTGAAAGGAGAAAAATCGAAGAAAAGGCTAAAAGAAATAACAGCAAGGCAATGGTGACAGTACCGAACTGCCACAGATGCATTTACCAGTTACCTTTCTCTCCTATTCTTGTACAATTCCTTTATACCAATTTACACATTTTAGTGTACAACATGTATCGCGATGTTAGCTTTGCATAACCAATTGTTTACATTTCCCTCCCGATGGAAGAGACCACCACTTTCCCGTAGTTTCCATCGAGCGGTAGCGTGCACGCTGCGTGTAATTAATTTGCATATAGTGCGTGATTCTTTGTCGCAACTCGATATAATTATCGAAAAATCTCCTCCTCGAGGCCTTCTCCTCGGTCCTCGAGAAGGCTCCTACAGCGTCCATGCTACTGGCCAAGAGTGGATTCTAATTTTAACAAAGTTCACCAATTTACAGTATCAAAATATTCATCTTTTAATAAAAAAAATTCATTTTAAGGTTTGAAAAATAGAAATAGCTCGAATAAAAAGTAGGGAAATTTAAAATGAAAACAAGAAATTATGAATGTACATTTTTCTTTGTTAAAGAAGTTACAGAAGAACTGTATTTAACTTGTTTTCATGTAGAATTTAGTTCGTATATCTGAAACATCGAAGAACCATAACGGGTGGTAATTATCATTTTTCGTCATCTAATCGGATCTTAAGACAATATAAAATTTAAATATAAAGTTTCATTGAAATCCATTTTGCCGTTTAAACGTAATCGTGTTAACAAATATATGAGATATTTAAAAAAAAGCTCTTTTCTAAATAGTCAAAACGTGATCATGAGGTCTTAAAACGTGGTTTCCGTAACAAAACTTTTTGCAAATTTTTTTTCATTACAAGAGTATTATTCCTAGTATGTCAGAAAGTGAAAAGTGTATCTCGAGGCATTCAAGAAGATCGCGCACGGCTGCGTGTCGCTTGCTCCCCACTTTGGATCACAGCGTTTCAAGAACGAGAGAGAAAGACACACATTCGTTTTCTCTCTCGTCTTTCCCGACGTTGTCCGAAGCGCCGAGCTCACGGATACGCAGCTCCGGCGTAGTGTGCATGCGTGGTGGGGGAAATTCTCGAGAGATCCCGTCCCGAATCTGGCACCAGTGGATGGGCCTGCTGGTCTTCTTAGGCAGTTCCCATCCATCTGGCGGTGATTCTTGGAGTTTTGAAGTACTCGGGTATCCCGGGCGGGTCACTGGCGGCGTCTCAGCGACGCTTTTTCGTGTTATATTGAGGTTAGGTTTCACGATTGATTTCTGGGGAGGACCAAATTCTTTCAGAAAGTTTTTGTGCATTTGGTCTAAAGGGGTTAATTGGGTCTTCCTAGATTTTAGGATCCTTTGTCTTGTATGTGGGCCTTCTCCTTCATTTTCTTTGTTCTCCTCAGAAGTTGTGAGGCGACGCTTACCGCCATGTCCACTCGGCCCCGACATCCCAGCCGCAAACACGAGTGTATAAAGATACAAAGCGCATTCGGGCGTTGATGATGAAGAATCCCAGTGAAAGTAGACCACTCACTATTGTTACACCACTATTTCGTATACTTTTATGCACTGTATATGACTAAAATTTTACAAAATACACGGAGCAAAGGATGCACCGACCTATCTGCAACGGTAGTTAAACCGGAAGTCCCGAGAACCGGTGTTTTCATCACGGCTAAGGCCGCTGGTTTGCTTAAGAATAAGACACGTTTATGAATACCGCCCATATACTTCCTTCATGTTTACAAAGAGTAGGTATAATAAGAGGCGTCACTCCGGGCGGAACCTTTGAAGTCCTTGCTTGACCTTGGCATTTAAATTGGTTGTACATTCGAGCGGGATATTCAAATCGACTAAATATACCTTACCGCAGTTGGCTGATTATTGTCGAAGTTTACCGATCATTGCCGAATGGGGCCGAATGGGCATTTAAATTGGTTGTCTAGTGATTTCCCTAGGTTATTCCTGTCCTTGTCGAGTGACGCCTCTTATTATATCTCCTCTTTGATGTTTATATGCTCTAAGGTCCGTGTGGACCGACCTTTGCGGTTTGCCCGCGCAAACCAAACCCAAATGTGGCGCCGGCCTAAATGTGTACATATTGATTGCGTTCCACTTACGCCCAAATCGCCCGTGATTTTCATAACATATCGCGACCGTGCAGGCGGAGGGACTAGAGTTCGTTGGGCACATAAGAAATTTCTTGAAATGCCACTTTTGGTATAGGATATGTATTTTGTACCAAAGAAAGAATAAACCTAACCGTGCGGGCGATTTGGGCCTAAGTAGAACGCACCCATTACAGAATGCTTTGTTTTACTACAAACTATACATGTATAATGCATACCACTGAATTCATCCGCGCGCATAAGAATGTGAACATATCCAACATAAAATATTCTTATGAATAATGATCGCAAAATAAAGAAAGAATCAATGTGTTAAAATTACTCATGATTATTATTTTGAGAGTCGTAATGCATGTTTTATTGTTATTAATCATGACACAAGAATGAAGAATGGATTTATTGTACTTTGTCACGGTTAGACTGCAGATGTTTATGCAAAGTTCGTATTTTTACAGACACAGATAATGAACTAAAAGTTGAAGAAACGTGTCTTATATTCTAAATATTGTAAAATGTACATAATTTATTAAATTTTATGTACTTTTGCATTTGTGCACATTCTCGTATATTTTGGCATATTTACAATAGTCATAAATGTCATATACTCATGTTATGTTGTCATTTCTTTTTAATTCTTTAAAAATGCAATTGTTTTGGTACTAAAACCCGGCTCGCAATTATATATGTTAAATTATTTTCGTAACATTGAGTTGTGAGGCAAGTTTAGTTTTCTTCGAACAAAATGATATGCTTTAGGCGAGTAGGAGTATAATGTTAAAGCAAAGATTTTTATCTCCTCGCTATAGCGCTTTCTATTTTTAGGAATTGATGAATTTTGTATTTCATTTTTTAACATATCCAAGGAAAATCCACTAAAACGGTTCTGCAACGCCTCCTCTACTGATTGTGTGGATATTTCGTTCTGCTTTAAATTTCGAATGATGTTAGTCATAGTTTTCCATCGAGCATCCCGTCGTAATAACCGTTTTTGTAGAATTTTTATTTTATGCCGCAATTGTAGTACTGTTTGTGTTGGTGGCAAATATTTCTCTGTTAGTTGAACACCAACATCCTTTTTATCTATGTTACTGCACTGTTCCTGTAACAATAAAATTCAACTGCAGGTTCCAATTCAGATTTTATACATACAATATGTAAACATCATGAGAAACTTGTACCATTGTTTGAACGCCCACGTCCTGTTTCCCTATGCTACCGCACTGTTCCTATAACAATAAAATTTAACTGTAGGATTCAATTCAGATTTCACATATAAAGTTATTAAAACATCATGACAAACTCATACCACTGTGGACTGTGATGAATTATCATTTGGTGGCTTCTTGTCATCAAATATCACATTGATATTAGAAGTTGAAAGCCCATAATTTAGTGCCTGTAAAATGTTTCTACTTTACCAACTTCATCTATGGCTACATTTCATGAGCGCTTCCTTCTTTTTAGTATAAACTTTTTAGTATTATATAGAATTTACGTACCTCATTTGTCGCAGTACAACCCAAATGGTAGTTGAATAACGTAGGTATTGCATGCCGCTTCAATATACGTCGCACACTTGTAGATGTGATGGGTTGGAAACAGTCGGTAGTAAAATGTTTACTACAAATTTTACTATATTTGCTTACTTTAGGTCGTAAACTCGAAGGTATTGCCGCAACAAATTTTTCATGGGACTCCACTTTTACAGGGAAGCTGTACAAAATTACATTTCTTATAAGTAGTCATCATCAAACATACTTTTCATTACTAAAAATATTCAATTTCATCTTCATTTTCACTTACCTATGAAAAGTAACACCCTCACTTTTCTTCCACTCGCTTCTGCAATTCTTAATACAGCACGAATGAACCATAGTTTTTCTAATCAAACGGCGTTTTGCAACAAAATGACCCTAACTAATTCTTGAACGCAGTGATGAGATCTCGGACGAGTTTTCTCGCGTATGCGCGGCGATTTCAGCATCAGTATAGTACAAGTTTCGATAAAATGGGGTACCTTGATCACCCTGTTACTTTCCCACCAATAACACTACACCTGTTAGTTGCGCCTCAATATAGATACGGTACTGCAAACGCCGCGCATGCGCGAGAAAACCCACCCGAGATCTCATCACTGCTTGAACTGGTGAGTGAACTCAAAGAGAATAAGATAGCAGAAGCATCCCATAAGAGCCCGTGTTAAAAAGTAATATACGAGATTCAGCGCCCTCTGGTGCTTCAGGCCCTCGTAATTTCGATAAAAGCGGCAATATTTAAAAATTTGAAAGTTAGAAATGAATGAATTAAAATATTAAGTAAAGGAGAAATAATGAAAAGAACAGTAAATTTGATATTATTTTAAATTTTATTAATGCTGAATTACATTATAAATATTGCATACATATTCCATACATACATTACATTGCATATACGTATATAAATAAAACATAATAAAGTTAAATTCATTTTTAAAATCGAAGATGAAAACATAAGTTAACAAAGTTAACAGCAAATTTTTTCATCTTATTCTGTTCAACTTTTTGATTCTGAGCTTTTTGAATGGCTCGTCGCCTGAATCTTGCTTCCCAAAAACATCTAATTCTGCCATTTTAAAACAGATTCGAATAACATTTGTAATGAGTACTTAAGTTTATGAATATCAGCGTACTCTTTCATAAGCGTAAACAATTCGTAGTCATTAACTTAATTATTTAATAATATTGAAAGTTAGGTTATGGTTTGAATTGGCAGGTTCTGAGAAAAAGTGATGATTATGTAATATACATATGTATATGTTTATGTATTTTAGATTGTATGTAATATACATATGTATATGTTTATGTATTTTAGATTGTATGTAATATACATATGTATATGTTTATGTATTTTAGATTGTATGTAATATACATATGTATATGTTTATGTATTTTAGATTGTAAGGGAGTTATTGTTAATTATTAAGACTAAGTCAATTAACATTTTTTCGGTTGCGCAGCGCCAAGTATTTTGAATAAAATATTTATTCGTATTAAAATATTTATTTGTATAAAAATATATCTGCTTAATATTATTTAATACATTTTTTTCTTTGTATGAATAGCCATTGTTATGATTGGCGCAATTTTTGTATATCATTAATTTGTATAAAGCTATTAATTTACGACAATGTTTTTAAATGGGATTCTTTTTGATGGGTTAATTAAATGTCCGCGATATGAGTAATGGAATAACACAGCATTTTAGCTGTGTATATGTAGTTGTGTCATCTTAAGCGCAGTTGGAAAGTACCTTTATGTACTTGCAGCTCATTTTGATTTCACATCTTTTTTTATATTGTAATTATATTATTTTCTTTTTTTGTCTGATTATATTATTTTCTTCTTTTTTTGTGATGTATTTCAGTTACATGAGCTTGCAGTTAGATGCACTTAATGCGCTAGATTCTCCGCGAGATGTCAGGGCGTAGATCATAACACAGTTGCCATGGTAACCGCGGGTAAGAGACGCTTATAAACGTCAAACAAACCGATCGGTTTAAAATAGTGAGGTTATAATAGTGATAGTTGATAAAATAACGTGAAAAATGGGTCGGACCGATTGGGATCGAATATTATCTGTCGATCCGTCGTCATTAACGGACGACGACATGGAAGATCTTTATCCAGCTATGATTAGTTGCGACGTCGATGAGATTAGCGACGTACATAACCTGCGAATCTTAATGAAATTGTCCCAGGAAATACTACAGTACAAAGACAATCAAGTAACAACAATTATTCCACATTACCCTCCATATGGATTATTATTATTAACAGAATACTCCTATTGTCATTTATATGATTATTATTTAATAAAAGAGAGTAAACTCTAATCAAACATGACCTTTCACTTATAGTGCTCTTTTTCAATAGATTATACATATGTTTCTATAAGTAGAATCACAGTATGTGAGATTTTAAAATTCCTCTCTTCAATAGGTAGAATCATTACTTTTAGAATGCGGCGAATTAAAGGAAACTATTTCTTCTTTGAAACCTGAACCTGCTAAGCGCAAGAAGAAAGGTAACAATTGTGTGCTTTGTTGAAAAGAATATTTAATATCGAGTTGCTTCGTTCTGTCGTATATTAAAATATTTAATTAATTTATCGTAATATATCGATCGATGAATGTACATAATTCTATTAAAACAACATTTTTATACCCCGTTTCAAAGAATGGGACACAGCTGATATAAAACATGAAGCCAGCGATTTGTCTAAAGTAAGATATCTCATAAATTGTTTAATGAATATGTGTTTATGATGCTATTTATAAAGCTATTCGTGTCATCGTTTTAAGCATTTGGATATATCAGAAAACAATGACTACGACGATGCAGTACAAAGCAAAAATAAAAAGATTAAAATTCTTATGACAGAACTAGAGGTGAGTTTAGGGGGAAATAGGACGGCATTAGAATAGTTCTTTTAAAATACCATAATTCTTTAGAACCTGGAAAAAGATAATACAATTTTAAAAGAACAATTAACAACACTAACGCAAGAAATGGAGGATGCAACACAGAAAATGAATGAGATGACGGAGGAATTAAGTTCTTCTCAAATTAAATCTGTAGAATGCATAGGTTGTTGTACTAAAAAAATACTTCGATACTTATAATGTGAGCATAGAGAGTTCCACAGTGACATTGAAAGAATCTCTTCTTTCAGAGAAAATATCGTACTTGGAACGTGAAAATGCAGCGTTAGTTGCTCAAATTGAGGAAATAACTGCTCAGCAAATAGATAGGGATAGAGTTATAGATGAGTTTGGTGTCGCAATTGATGCCAGAATTAATGAATGGAAGGTACATATAAATATACTTCACTGCAATTTTTTATGAAATTATTAAATTCCTGTTAAATTTCAATTTATTAAACTTCGATAGACAATATTGGATGCGAAAGATGCTACAATTCAACAACTGGAGGAAACTTTGTCACAGTCGCTTATGCAGTCTGTGGCTTCTGTTAAAGAGCAAAACAAGACCGAACTGGTTCACTTAAATGAAGAAATAGATCGTCGCGATAATATTATAACCGAATTAAAAGCAAAGCTTTCTGAAGCTGTAGTTGAAATTAACGAGAGCGCAACGCTAATAGAAAAACTAAAAACGGACGCACAGAAGTATGTGTATTATTGCTGTCGTTAGAAAATAAAGATGTTAACTACGGAATCTACTTTATACTACATTTTATTATTATTTCACGTAGGGCTGGGAAAAGTGACAAAAAGAAAGAGCACAAAGATTTGTTGAAGAAATTACAAGACGCAAATGAGCAACTATCTAACTTGCAAGTTAAATTGACAGAGGCAGAAGAAGATGCCAAGTCGAGAAGTAGTAAAGTCAGTTGATCATGTACATCCTGTGCAGAATAAATTTAGGTTTGCTAGATAATTAGATTCAGATTCTAAATGACTATTTTTTCGTTCAGCTGTGTGAAGTATTAGCGACTTTGAGAAAATATGAGGATGAAAATCAAGGTTTAACTGATGCGTTAAACGAAATAAAAGAATTAAGAAACGAGCTAACTGATAAAACTGAACACATAAGGGATTTAATTAATGTTGTCAATAAATTGGAAATGTTAAATTCGTACCAAGAAATGGAGATTATAACTCTTAGGTAATTATAGATATACTGATGCTTGTTGTTCGCTGATGCCTCTAAAAGAATAAACACTAACAATACGAACTCTAGAGAAAAGCTGGGAATACCAGAGGACGAATCAGTGTCAATTCAGAATGCAGTAAAAAAACGTAAACAGGAAGCAAAGAAATTAGAAGAACTCTTGCAACAAAATAAAGTACTTGTTGAGGAAAATTTAGAATTGAAATCAGATGTAAGAATGAGACATTTTCTGCTGGCGAGTGTTTCTTCGTCTAAAACAGAAGCCATTTTCATCGACGACCTTAATTTTCTAGATGCGGGTGTTGAAATATAAGCTGAGTAAAGGTTCGAAAGAATTAGATTTTTCGGGTGACCCCGCAGATGGTAGCACTGAATTTTTACATTCGACTAAACTGGCAGATTCCGAACCAATGTCGTTTCATTCTAAAGCAAACATCGCCAACTTGCAACAGAACATGCAGTTCGTGATAGAAGAGAACGAAGCTCTGAGAACAGGGATGCATGAAATTTTGGACAGTATACGTAATCAAGATGGTGAATTTTCGCTCATTTTAATGGTACTTTAATGATGCACTGTTTCATCCTCTCTTTTCACCCAAATACATACTAAAGACCTCTATTTTCAATCTATCCCTTTAACCCCACACAAGTATTATGCAACTCACGTATATTAACCACATTTGTAAATTATGTTACTTTTACTAAGATAGCGTTATTAATCTAAATGTGTCGTTGCGTATGCGAGAAGCTGTAGGCATGTAATTAATTATTCGACGCCTCAGGTAAAAGTACAGTGGAAATACAATCGAGTACATTAGAAAGGTTGTTAGAGGCGTTAGATGTGAGACATTTGGCTGGCTGGTATCATCCAGCGATGCGGTTGCAGGAACATTTAAATGTTGTGCAAGGTAGTAATGCCGAATTAAGGGACCAACTTAAGCAGTTGAGGTACACAAATAGGATATTTATTGCTGTTCATTGGAGCGAGCAGATGTCACTCAAAACAAATAATTACAGAAAAGAGCTGCAGAAGAAGGATAACATACTTCATACTTTAGCTTTGAACAAAAATACGAATATAGAGAAGATATATGCCGAGGAATCTGACAGTGAAAAGGTGGCGATGTGCCTTTCCGAAATGAAAAAGTTGCAAGAAGCGTACGAAGACGAAGCGGACGAGTGGAAGAGGCAGAAGGAGTCGTTGGTGCAACAGAATGATGAATTGATGGGTGAGATCGAAAAGTTAAAATTACAGGTGGAAGTTTACGAGCAGAGTTTAAAGATTTTTGAGGAGAGCGAGGATGAGGTTCGAAAAGCTTTCGCAATTAAAACTAAAGAGTACATCGAAGTTGCCGGGGAGGCTTTTATCGGGAGCAAAAAGACCGCTGCCCTGCAACAGCTGCTGAACAGAGAAACAATGAAGGCGTATCAGTATCAGAAAGAAGCAATAAAGAACGAAAGCTACTTGAGGAAAGCATTGGTCGATACGAATAACCATAATAAGATTCTCGAGCGCGAAATTTCAACGTTGCAAAGCAACCTGTCAAACTCTGTCAGCAACACAACGTACAAGGAGCTTAAAGAAAAGCACGAAGAGCTGAGTATACGATATCGTTGTCAGTTGGAAAATAGCGTGGCCTTGCAAAACGATCAGGTGGCAAAGGCTTTAAAAACTGAATTGGAGCTGGTGGAGCAAGAAAAGAATCAGCTTATTGAGTTCTTACAGAAAGAATTCAATCAGGAGAGCGCGCAAGATTTAATGCGCCAATTGAAAGAAGCTAAAGCAAACGAATTGTTAGAAAAGCAACGGGCGGATCATGTTACCAGCTTGCACGAAATATTGCAAGTGCAATTGTCGAAGTACGAAGAAAATATCAAGGAAGTCGCCGCCGCGAAGTCTGAATTGCAGGAGGAGATAATTATCTTGCACAAAAGACTCTCGAAAGACGTCTGTTTCGAGACGACTGAAATACTGAACGACAACAAAGTACAGGAACTGAGGGATAATAATACAGCGCTGCAGGTAGAGAACGAAAACTTGAAGAAGTTGCTTCAGGCTTCTGAAGAGGAAGCTGAGCGACAGTACTCGTTGAATTCGTTGATGATATTGGAGCTGGACAGCCTGAGGCATCAGATTTTAGACCTGCAAGCGGCCAGCGAAGACAAAGCGACGATCTCGAGGCTTGGCTTCGAACTGACGAGTAGAAAATTGTCAGAGATGGAGTTGAACGCTCAAAAAGTACGGCTCGAAAGCGAGCTGTCGAATTTGCAGGAGGAACTCGACAAATTGAGGACAACGTGCGAAGGGTGGCGTATTTACGTACAAGATTCTCGAAAACAATGCGACAGTCGATGCAGGTGAAAAAGTGTTTCTGTGGAATCCCATAGCTCCTTCCCAGTGGCAATTGTGTAACAAGATAAACTGGACGGCAGATTTTAATCGTAGCGTGTCTTTAATTGCGTTTGACTTCTGGGGTTGATGTGAGACTCCGTTTAAATTTCAATTTTACCAAGTTTGAATTAGGTGAATTTTTAACATCCGTGGGAGAAAATAAGTCTGTGAATAGAAAAAGAAATAGGTACTTTTGCGGATTACAAGTTGGGTCGTTAATGAGGATCGATGGGACCAATAAAATTGTAACTGTTTATTTTATTTAGATAATGTTTGATTAAAAAAGTAGAAAGGTTTGATAGTAAGATTAATTTAGAAATATATTTTCATATTCTCGACATTCCGAAGTAGTATTTGCTGCAATGAATTAATATATCTGTTGCTCATTCGTTAGACAACAATCGGTAATATTTACGTCCCCTCTTTTTCTAATTTTCAAAGCGGTATAATAATTGGCATACTAAAAATGTAATTAATAATTACCTAAAAAAGCTGTTTAGAAGTGCATGGGGTCAGTCACGTACCCAGAAGTCCGCCCAGGGTTAATCTACGAAAGTTCGTTGAATTGAAAAAAATGAAGATATGAGTTTTGAAAGAGTTGAACGACACAAGAATTTTTCAAAGGAAAATCGGTAGGTGAAAGTGGCAAAATGGAAGTGCTATTTTTCAAATGTTCCTTCATTTGAAAGAAGGCATACGATTTGTAACTTTAAATTATTTATTTTCTTGTTCTCTTCAAGAATTTATGTCCAATTACTTTAGGTCTTATATCTTCACTCTTTTCAATTCAGTGTACCTACTCTTCGATATAAATCAAAATGATTTGTTACATAAAAGTGTAACAAGTCTCAGCTGCTTGGGAAGGTTTAATTTTCATTTGTATTACAGGAACTTACATCTTATTAACTGGTATTTGTTTGCAGAATGTACGCAGATATTATAGGGTTTTTACAGAATCAATACGCGGGTTCCACTTCGCTTAGTGCTTTAGATCGAATAATGTTATTGTTTGCAAAATTGAGAGACGAACGTCAAAATATTGATTCTGAATTGAAAAAATCGAAAGAGTGCTACGAAAATGTTAAGCTGCAACAGGAAGTGTTAACTAGCCGCCTGCAAATTGTCGAAAGTTTGAAAGATATTTTAGAACAGCAGATTGGAAGTAATAGTGTGCACGATATTATGCAACGTTTCTCCGAATATTCACAGTACACATTAAACGTATGTTCCCTGTACAAATATAATATCTTCTTTTCTATTGAGAATTGCACACTTTATTTCATATCTTTCACTTGTCAAAAAAGCATTTCTGAAAAATGCCGCTTTGTTTGGGTTTATTTGATCCGATTTTTATCAATTTAATTGATATTTTTTTGAAATTATTACTATTTTCCTTCATAAACTAAAAAACTAAAAAAAGAAATTTGTGTCCACAAATTAACATTTCATATTTTTTTTAAATGAGTTTCTATGACACATACTTCTCCTGACTATACTTTAAGTGAAGCCTCTTATCTCAACTACTAACAATTAATCAGGATTTCAAGTACAAGAGAAAAATAACACAACTGGAGCATGAACTACAAGTGGCCAATAATAAATTTATCGAGTACGAGTCGCAAATAACAGACATGGAGCAGGGCATGATGCAGATTCAGAAGGCTTGGAGCAGAGGACAAGACCACCAAGCGAAAATTGATACTCGAGATACAGGAACGAGTCCTGAACCATTTGAAAATAAGCATGCGTTAGTTCAAACAACAGTAGTAACAAAATCAGGAGAAATACAAACGGATCCTTATACTTGCTGTTTGGATAAGAAAGAAACAGTTGAGGTTGAAGTTCAAACTACCTCTTTACACAAACACACAGATCTAGAAAGCCAATTCCCGAAAGATGTGGACAAAGAGAAAGTGGAAAGAGACAAGCAGGCGGATACGAAACCAGAGAAAAAAGAGGATGTAATATATACAAGAAACGATATAGAACAGAAAGAAGAAGTTATAGTGAAAGAGAGAGAATCAACGGGGATACGCGAAAAGATGGACGCAGAAGAGATTGAGAAGAAGAATGCCGGGCGCGAGATATCCTTGCTCCGCGAGCAATTAAATCAGGCTTTAAAACTCGCCTCGGATCGGTCTGCGACAGTAGTCAAGTACGAGTTGCAGATAACGGAGTATCAAAGAAAAGTGGATTCGTTAAACAAAATGATAGAAAGCAAGGATCTGCAATTAACGAAGAAGGAAGAGCTGCTGGAGGAATATAGACTCTCGCCTCAGTTACAACCCCCGAGCACCGACTGCAGCGACAGGCTCGCTTTGAAGTCGACTATAAACAGCTTGCAGAAGCTGCTAGGCCAGAAAGAAGATACGATAACTAGATATCAGAACTTGCTGAAAGAAGACAGGGACGAGCACAGCAAAGCTGCCGCGCGCTTGCAGGAGCAAATTAAGAGTTTGCATAGCCGTCTTCAGATGATGGAGAACGAGGCTCAGAAGACCACGCAACAAAGGGGCGTCGTGACATTTGAACCAGAAAAATTCATCACTTCTGATAAAACAGAGCAAATCGTTACGAAAAGTGACGTTAAAGGTAGCGCCATGCAAGCTGAAGAAGTTGCAAGACTTCATGAAACAGTTTCGACTCTGGAGGCAGATTTGAGCATCACCAAAGAATTGAGCGATCGCTGGCATCGGCTAGCTGAAGAGAGACTGAAGCACATGGATCGTATGAGGGAAAGGTATGGTGTTAAGTTATCCCATAAATTCGTGTCACTTTTCACTCTGGTACATCACCCTCATAAGGAGAGTACACAAGATTTGGTTCACCGATTTTGCCGAAATCTTGCAACTAGTTAAATAATCTATGATATGTATACTACGATATTGAATACATAGTATAAAAGTTAAAAGAATCGAGTTCAAAGTTTCATCTGCTTATGGGTCAAAAGTATGTGGACACTTTTAAAATCGTATAATTTGTTCAAAATTGGTCCAAACAACTTGAGTTTTTTTTTAGAAGCTAGAAGGATTAGTTTGCTAAATGACGTGTTTCGTCGTTTTGAAAAAAGTTGCAATTGGTCGGAATAGTAAAAAAAATAAGAAAGATCATTTTTTCAACTTTTTTGTCTGTGCTTGTAATGAAAATTTATAAAATACCTTTTGTAGATTGAAGTAAGTTTTACACACGCCCAAAATTTCATCAAAATCGGTTAACGTTGCTCTGAGTTATAATTGCTTAAAGATCGCAGAATTAGATCGATAATCCCGAAATTCCCGAAATCAGCGATTTTCGACCTTATTCTGCGATCTTTAAGCGCTTATAGCACAGAGCAACCGATTTTGATGAATGAAAAAAATGATCTTTCCTATTTTTTTGCTATTCCGACCAATTGCAACTTTTTTCAAAACGACGAAACACGTCACTTAGCAAACTAATCCTTCAGGCTTCTCAAAAAATTTCAAGTTATTTGGACCAATTTTGAACAAGTTATACGATTTTAAAAGTGTCCACATACTTTTGTCCCCCACTGCATATATAAGATCGAGGTTGATTTAAAGGCTATTGGTAAAAATAATTGAAAATTAGTAATAAATATGTAGATATGCATGGAATTACTGTTATATGGATTACAATTGAGCTATCAGTATAGTTTCATTATGGTCTCGTGTTTACTTGTGGGCATATATCGAGTTACATGTATGTCAATTTTTTTGCAAGATTTTTGAGCGGTGCACATTAGACGTTTAATATATAATTATACGCGCTCCGCACTAATTATGTGTATACAAAATTGGGACCATAACGGTGGCCTGAACCTCGTGCACTCCCATTGGTAGATCAACATTCTAAATACATCTTTTAGTTCTATGAAAAAAACACAATTCCTCTCCTGTGCCACAATCTCTTCCCCCTTTTGGTAAAAGCATCTTGGTGTCACTGTAAAATTTCTTCTACCTTTCGCTCAAGTATTCTTGAATATTGTTTCGCAGAATCTCGACATCTTCAAATTTTCAAATTGGTCATACTGTGGAGGTTGGAGGTTTGAGTTGAAAAGAGAAAATTAAGGAGGCGTGCGCGTTTCGTCCTGGATCTGCGAGTAGTGGACTCATTAGTAAGGCTTTTACCTAGCAAATCCTGCCTTTGACGCGAAGATGTTAGAGGGTAGCATGAAACAAGTATACAGGGTATTCGGCAACAGATATCAGAAACTTTAAGTTAGAAAATCAAGAATGGCGAAATTGCGTTTGAGGCTTTGTTTCCGGGTTATCAATTGTAACATATGTACTGCGTAAAGAGTGTCTGACGCTGGTACTTAGACTACTGCCTTCGCCGTGTCTGGCTTGGCTAATGTGTGCCGGCAGTAGTCTAAGTCCCTCACACCAGACGATTTTTACGTCCATTTTCAACCATTAATAGCTCGACCAGGAAGGCTCAAACCCAATTTTATCACCCTTGACTTTCGTCTTATTTTGGCATGCAAAATTACTCTTTACACTTTCTAACACCTGTTGTTAAACACTCAATACGTAGCAATCGGTGGTTGAGGGGGAACTTGCGACAGAGTAAAATTGATTGAAACGCCTTTTTGTGGCTACTAAGGACGTACCGTTACAGCAATCTAGGAAAATGATGCAGAGCAAAATACAAATGGTAATAAGAGGATGTAATTCACTCTTTATCTTCAGTTAGTAGGTATTTTATTAGCTGCTTATTTCTGTTTCGTGGAAACAAATCTCCATCCCCCTTTCTTTTAATTACGTAAAATTTCGAACGTTTCGTGAACTTCTCGTATTCTCCGGTAAATACTTTTGTCTTCGTGTAGTTGAGATTGGGGCCCAGTATGTTTTTCCTCATTTGAATCAACATTTCCAAATGCGAAAGCATTCAAACCACCTCCTGCAAGAACTGGGCGATAGGACACCTTCGCCTTAAACAGCAGAGAAATTGTTCACGACGTTTGTAGTTATATCATATTTTCGAAACCGAGACATCGAATATGCGCGTTTGACTCATGCTTCACTATGGACAGACAATTATGCTTAGTTTTCAAAAACCACCATGGGATGGTGACTGTTGGTGCTCGTCAACGCTATCAGAGGTCTAATTTTTCTAACTCTTTCGCGCAAGTCCTAAGTTCCAGTCTCGTTCGTGTATATACAAGTTCCAAGTTTATTTCTCTCGGTCCTCATGCGTCTACGGTGGGGTCCGTCTGTTGTAGCCCCAATAATTAATCTGGCTGGCGGCGATCCCAAGATGAAAACGCACTAATTTCTTGTTCTCCTCGATCCTTAAAACGCCAATCCACCTGCCCTGCATAGTAGTAGTAAGTAACCGGTCCTTAGAGATTACGGGGGCGGTTCTAGACGTTATACTACTGTTGTTATGGAGCAAGCTAAAATATAAATCACAACCGGTCTGTTATTGCTCTGTATTGGAATCACTTATCATAAAATAAAGACATCGAGGCACGAATTTATGGAATCACTAAATGGGTTGTTGTGAAAATTTGGAGGGGTGCTCGACGTTTGTTGCTTCTTCTCGTACAGACTCGAGGAACAACACAAAAGTGAGCTCGAAAGTTATCGTGGGGAGCTTATGAAGTGGCAGTCCGAGGCAGAGATGCTTCGTCAACAGTTATCTGAGAATCGTATGTTACTCACGAAGGGAAACATCTCCCTAATGAAGGAGCTGCAGGAAAAGGACGACAAAATTCACGAGCTCAGTCTCGCCTGCCAGCAGCTGCAGGTACTTATGAAATGTGTATTTCCCAGAGACGTGCACAATTTCAGAAAACTTTAACAGTTAAAGCATTCGAAAGCATAGTGCACCCAAAAATTTCAACGCACCTTTATCGTTTTCATACAAAGAACGAAGTGGAGTTAATGGAGTCCGCGACTAGGTCTCAGCGAGCTATAACGCACGGCGAGTCGGAAATGAAGATACACGAAATCACGCAGACGTTAAGTCGCGATAATTTGCAGCAACAAGCGCAGACAGATAGTCTACGCAAACAATTACAGTCGTTATTGGAAAAGGAGAAGGTGTATAAACACGAAATCTCTGATTTGAAGCAACAACTCAGTCGCAGGTATTTTTCTGTCAGTAGACTGCCATTTACAGAGCGCAAAGCCTTTTGTATGATGGCACACATTCGTCATTGGATACTTGTAATGATAGATATTGGGAGAATGTTTGTGTTTTACGTATTAACACTTGTTTACGCAATTCTTTCCTAGTTTCTTTTCTTTGAGGCTTATAAGTGGTAGTATGTAATCTAATATAGAGGGAACGATGCAAATGTGACAAGTTATATCTCTTGCTCGGTTGCAATTACGAAGTGTACAAGTTTTTATTTCCATCTCTAACGTTCTGTTTTAGTAAAAGTATAATAATGGAAAAATTAGAAATATATCACGAAGTATTCATTTTTTATCCTTATTACCCTGACACTTTTATACGCAGAATGTCCAAAAGAATCAAATTATGTACAGATATATTTCTAATTTCTAATTTCTAATATTTTATTTTTTATTTTTTATTTTTTATTTCTTATTTCTAAAACTATACGCATGTATGGTTATTTGAAAACAAGGTAAAATTGCATATTGCATATGCGTCGTTGCACTTGAGCGGAAATATTCACTCGCAGGCAATCAAATTTCGTTAAACCATTCAATCTTTTCCGAGCTGCAAATAAACAAGAGATGTGACTTGCCCCGTTTGCGTGACTCACTCTGCGTACCTTTATTAAAAATATTCCAGATTAAATAAAGCGTTTAGAAAACATTTGGAATCGATCTAATAATCCTTTAAGATTTAATGTTAAAAGTAAAATTAACTTTTGCATGTTTTATGCAAAGGGAAAGCAAAATACTTTGCTTTTAAACAATGTTATCTATCATTTTTCAATTTTAATTTAATTCATCTCCACAGCACTTAATATGCGTTTTTGTGTCTTACCTAAAAAATTTGAACGGCATTATTAAAATCATACACGTTTACTAAAGATAATCGAATTCATGTGACGTGTCACATGAAATTGCAGGATTGTTTTAACAATGTTTTAAGCATTAATATAGTAAAAGATATTAAACTGCTAAAGAGTTTTATTATATGAGGAGCAATCAAAGAATTTTCAATCTTATGAAATTGACTCACTTTCTTATCTTGTAATATATGTCTCAAAAAAATTTAACTTTATAAGATTCATCCAATATTGGTATTGCTACTAGGCACATAGAAAAACGTGTAATTCAACGAAAAGATTAATTAACTAATTAACTCATTTGACTTATACAATTAACTATAATAGACATTGAACAATAATCACCTATATATATTGAGGATAACTCGTATTAATGTTTCGAAATAAAATTTCCTCTTTCTGCGATACGTAGCAACCACAACTACTAGACCTTAAGTGCTCCGTGACTTTAATTACCTTTACTACAGATACATGGCTGTAAAAGCACAAGAAAAGAAAGTTTCGCAGCGCGAAGGGCAGCTTGAACGCAAGTTGCGAACTTTAGAAGAAGAGCTTGGAAAGGCGCGAGCCCAGTTGGATCGGGAGTATTTAGCTCAGGAAGCAAAGAAAGCTAAGGTACGCGCTAAAATATCACCTCACGCGTGCAAATTTTTATACGAATCTTTCGTGTAGACCGCAGAGGAACTGTCATTATGGGAGAAGCAAAAGAAATGGCAACAAACCGCTGAAAAATTGAAAGAGAAGCTCAAAGAGAAGATAGACGAGTATACGAAATTACTTTCGAATCATGAGAAACTTCGAACGGTGGTGTCGTGTATGGAAAGGGAGAAATGGTATCTGAAAAGTAAACTAAAAACGGACAACAACTCTGTGGCTGGCAGCTTATCTGCCAGACCCATAACAACGGCGCAACAAAATATGATGGAGGATGTTCAGAAAGAGTGCCAGGCTCTTCGAGATCGTATCAAAGAATTAACTGATCGCTTAGAAACTAAAGATAATGACAATTTGATGGACAAAATCGGCGAGCAAAGGAGACGTATTGTTGCATTAGAGACCGTTTCACAGGTCAGTTGCAATAGGGATAAAAATTGTGCGCTTGACTTCGATTATATAAGTAGCTAGAGAAGGTTCAAGTGCCTCAGAAATAATCGTTCACTTAAATCTGTTCGATAAAACCAGTTTAATTAGACCAAATGTAGTTTCTGCAGTTACAAATGTTTTGTAGGGTAATATCTCCGTTGCCACTCAATTAGAGAAGTTAGAACTGACCAAGGATATACTCGAGAAAATGAATTTAGCGCTCGAGAGCGAAAACTTCGAGCTTCGACTCGAGTTAGAGAAGGCGAACGCAGACACGCCAAGATTGCGAGAGAAAGTCGGGCACTTGGAGAAGTAGGCGTTTGAAATCGTGTTTTCTTAGGTTGGTGCATATGAAATTGCCATTTCGCGCAGGGAAGTTTGAATGAAAATACTTTTCGCTTTTTAACTACTCTATTTATTTCATTTTTTCCAGTTTCTGTGACATTTCTCACAGAAATCGCAAGTCAGCGGTAGTAATTGCTTTTTAAGTAACTTTTATGCTGTCCGCGATCGGCAATTACATATACACTGACCCAATAAATGTACCGGATGATTGACTGGGTACTTTACTCTCCAATTTCGTTTCCTATTCAGATACATAGAATTGTTGAAAGTAGAGAAATCGTCTGACTCAACGCCAAGATCGCTTGACAAAGAGTTACAAGACCTGGGTTCCAAAAAATCTACTTTGGAAATGGAGAAAACCATTTTTACCTTGAAGAGGATCATAGAGAAGTTGCAGGCGGAAAATAAACGGCTTCGAATGGGTTCAAAGAAGCACCTTATGCATCAGGCATGAAAATATTGTTTATTCTTACATAAAGAGGGTGACGGGATATGTGGCACTACTAAGGGGGGACGATTGCTCTTATAAAGAGAAGTCGAAAATATAGAATAAATTTTCTTTATATGTGCCTTTGTTTTTGAAAGAATTTGATTGAAATCTTCTTTCATTTTTGAGACAGATGATTCGAATCTTGAGCACTCCCCTTCTTAACTTAATATCCTAAATATAGAATTTAGAACTATGAATATAGGTAATTAGTGAAACTTTACAGGTAAATAGAGAGACAAAAAATATTTAATCCATGCTTAGCCTTTCGTGTAGATGCTTAATAGTTCAGGAGATACATAATAATAAAAATTGGTGTAAGGATGTTCACAGAGATAGATGTATGAATATTTCTTTATTTTCCTTTTAAATTATAATCATAAAGTATTGTTTACTGTCAAATTACGTATCTGTGCGACAACGAAACTCAACGATTTCAACAATTTGGCAATTTTATCGATGTAGTAGATTAATAAATGAATTTTCAAACTCGATGTTCTAAAAAGGGAAACTTAATTAAAAAAATTTCAGTATACATTTTCGATTTATTTTTACACGCAGGTTCGTCACTCCCTATATGGTTTGTCCACATCTCCCGCCACCGTCTGTACTGCATGTGTTGCAACTGCTGCCTTCAGCGTTCGTATAAATGAAGGTTCAATTAATTTTATGTGCAGGGTAAATTATCAATTAATCGAAGCGAAAGTGTGCTGCAAAGCCAATACGAGGAAGCGCAGACGCGAATAGTAACGTTAGAAACGGACTTGCAGCTGGCAGAACAGAGAATAGCTGCGTTGGGAAGGGCTCAGAGCGAGGACGATAACGGGGAGATAAAGATTTTGAAGGAACAATTGAGTCACAAGTCTGAGCTTCTAGACAAAGTCAAACATTTATTATCCAGAGCAGCCGTGAACGAGAAAACTCTCCGGCAACGTGTAAATATACATTTCGCGAGTAGAAAAACACAACAAAAGTAGCTGTTCGAGCGAAAGGAACAACATAATGCGACAGAACTTGTGTGACTTTCAGGTACAGCAACTGGAATCGAGGCAAACGTTGTCCGCAATACCAGAGTGCTGCGTAACAGCTCCCACATCGGAGTAACCAACGTCTGGTGAGTGAAACATTCATAATTGTATCTCCTATTTAACTATTTAGTCGCGGGCGATGGCGTAGGCAGCGTTATGATTGCGTAGGATTGGTCGTTTGTTGCTCTGCGACAAATTGAACAGGTTGCCATTCCTATGCCATAAATGGTATTTGATTTCAAACACGTTTGCAAACATGTACATAGTTGCCTCCTCTCTATACTGTTTATACATGCTTCAAGAGAAATGATTTGCATATTATGAAACTCGTAACGTGTTGCAAATTTTAGCGATAAGTGTAGCCAGTGTTATCGACTTGTCGTGGCCATTTTAATCACAGCACTTTGTGTCACTGGAATTGTGCCTAACCATCTCTTTGCACTGAGATGAACGAAGAAATACTGCACACAAATGGTGGATTACGTTGAATTGCAGGCAAACGAGGCCAGCTTTCTCTATCCCTTAACTGAAGTGTTCGTTGCGAATTTAGGCGACACATACTCTTGGCAGATAATACGTATTTTAGACGCGAGTGAGTCGTCAGGAACTTAACACAGATTTTAGGTCTAATAGTCGCTATCGAGTGCCTGGAGGAACGGTTGAATTGAGACCTCGTCCTCGCAGTCAGGGATGAGCTTTCCTTTGTACTTGACGCAGGAGTCGGCGCACTTCTGGCCCAAGAAGTACGGCCCGAACATTTTCTTGCACTGGGCGCAGTTCCGTATACAAACACCTGGGGATCGTAGTACAGAAAACGAATTAACTCCTTTCATCGTATATCACGAACTGCGATCGTAACAGTGCCGCAAACTTACCAATGGCTCGATCGAAGACAGAGCCCCCTGCAGCGAGCACCAAGATCGTAATAGAGGCAACGAGGATTACCAATAACACTCGAGTAGAGGAGTTCATGACTGAAACAGATATAACAAGAAGATTAATTAGTGGTCCATGCAATTATAACCTCGATAGAGTGTTTACAAAGAAATTTCCAATGATTCGGATTCCTCAAGTAAAAACATTTCTTCTTATCCAATTCTCTATCAACGCGATAACAATATTCTTAACTTTAGTCAAAGATCAAACAGATTCAACTTGATACCATAAGAGGTACATACATACACGAACGTACACGGAGAAGATCTTACGATTCGCTGGAGCATACCGTTCAACGGATGCCAACAGGATCTAAAAGCGGCAGGATGGCAATGCTCGATACCGCGCGTCCCATTGACTAGTCGTGTGACTAAAAAAATTCACCTGCGAGTTTCCAAGACTAACGCGAATCCTAGTCGAAGGTGGAACTAACAGGATACAGGCGTCTAACGCTGTCCGGGGCCCCCAGGCGGGATGCGCCGCTCAAAGCCGCGTTGATATCATATTCACTTTCCTCGATTAATTACCAAGTCCGGGGGCAAGTGTCGACAGGGGAGGCAGAGAGGCGGGGAGAGGAGCGAGAATCCATGAACCTTCAGGGATAACTCGGATGTCGATGCCTTCGAGACGGCTCAGCGGAGGATCTTTTTTAAAATTGCTTCTGTTCAACGCACTGCCGCGAGTTGTTGACCGATCGGTGGCCAAGGGGACCCGTGTGCAACGCGAGAGCACGTAGCAGAAGGCAAAGCGCGCGGTTGGCAAAAAGAGTGTACTTCGTTAATGAGTCCGAATTATCCTTTCTGTCCCGCGAGCGTTCGATATTTATCGCCTCGAAGGCGGTCGTGTCTACCCGGTTATCTCGCTCGAACACTTTAGCGTCTACGTCGGTGGTCACCGTTTCGTGTTTTTCTTCTTTCTCTCCCTCTCTTTTTTATTCTCTCGTTTTTTTTTTCATATACCGTCATTTATAACCGGAATCCCCTCATCGTGCTTCCGCGTTCTCCTTAACGGCCATATTGTGAACACATAGAGATAATAAATATGGATGGAAGGTGTCTCTTATCTCTCCGTCTCGCAGCCTGGCCGTCTCTTTCTCTCGTCTCTCCAGGAAGCACTTGAAGATTCAAGACCAAGGATCGATCGGATCGATCGTTGCCGCGCGGCCGACGTTTGACGCCACCGATCGACCGACGAAACGGCGGGCATTACGGATCGGCGGGGGCCCCCCTTCTTCGTTAAGCAGGGCAAGATTTCGGGATCGTTCGCGGGTATGTCGATCGGAATGATCACGCGTCGCGTGTAGGCCGCGTACGAAAAATCGTTTTCTAGCGGGCGAACTTGTATTTACCTGGTCGTTTTTGCCGCTGGAATCGAGCCAAGGCTCTGGAATTGATAAAACCAGACGAATGACACTGAGCAACTGTACGATGACTGCCTTATATATATCCGTTGAGGCCAGATTCATCCCTCGTCCGAGGGAAACCCCGCTGCCTATCTTACCTTAATCCGATTCCTTCGATTTCCTGCACTCAGAATCGCGAAACGGGATTCCGCCTCGGAAATTTCGATCGATCGGGGACGCGGCGCAGCTATAATTGCTTGAAGACGACAGGGTTGCCTCTGCTCGTCCCGGCAAACGGAAGCGGTTGCTTTTCACGTTGCTGCTTGATTATTGCAGACATTTCTAACTGATGTTTACTTAGGTCGAATTGTTGGGGATTCGGGATTCTTTCTGATTGTCAGCTGGATATAGCAGGTTTAAATCGCGGATCAGTATTTTGTTTGTTGATTTCAGCAGTTTATTTCTGAGATGTACAATAAATACATTTAAACGTTTTATTATACTAAGACGATTATTTGTAATTAATCTAGAATTTCAGCTGTTAACTGAGGAAGAATTGGCAAGTCCCTCGAGAGTGCCTTTGTTTTAGGCCAAAACGTAATGGTCACACTCTTTCTGATGAAGAATATACAGCTGGTTCAGAAGAAGTGTACAAAGCTTTGATATTTTATTTGGCAAGTCGTGCTGACAAGGAAACGTTCCCAGCCTGAAAATTCTGATTTTAATGAAACTTCGTGTGAATATAGAGCATGCAAGGAGCAATTATTTTCTACGGAAATTTACTTTGACAGGGTTGTCAGCCCCTAAAGTTGTCGGGTTTTTCCGAGTTTTTAATATAATTTTACTTTTCTTTTGGTAGTGTGATAGAGCATAAAGAACTGAACAATTCTTATATTTAAAGTTTTGTTGTATCTATATTTACTATTTTTATACTATCTGTACTTAACTTTATGGGCTGATTTCACCCTTCCAGAGTCAATTTCTGTAGAAAAGAAATTGATCCTTACATACACCAATATGCTCTACATTCACACGAAGTATCATTAAAATCAGAAGTTTAGGTTTGGGAACGTTTCCTTGTGAGTAAATGTGTTATACAAATATAGATCTTATTCTCAATACTTACGTCATTACTACAGTTTAAGATTTTGCTGGTGTTATAATAAAATCACAACCTTGATATGAAGTGACCTTTCAGATATTAAACCGTTAACCAGGAAAGACGACTTAACTCGTCGTTCGAAAACTCCTCTACCCTGAGTAAGATGACTTGATTCGTTGCGGAAATTAAAAAACGTCACTGGTAGAAAAGGTTTAATACAGTACATTAGATTACGTATCGCATTTTGGGGGCAGAAAATCAGTTACTGCGCCTGTTAGCACTTCTAAATATAAAATTTCCAATACTCTGGCCATATTTATGGTTGAGAGGTGAGTCAATTAATAGGTTAAAACGCAACAAAGGAATATTAAATACGTATTTACAGTTTAATTTTATTATAAATACACGAAATGTGCTGCTTCAGCTTGAATGCAGGCATTGCACTGACAAATCAACAAATCACATTCAATGTGTGATTTTACTCTCGAAGTAGTAATATTTGAGACACTTACAACTAAAATTTATAACTAAGGGCTTAAAATTTTTAATATGATACGCATTATTATTTATTAATATAGTAAGTACTATGTGTAATTAAAAATAGTAGTATTATTTTTTAATATAGTAAGTACTATATGTAATTAAAATAGTATTATTATTTGTATTTCTACTAAACAATTTGCCAAAGTTTCTTACATTCATTCTGAATGACCCTGGATATTATTAAGTTTTATGTGCCACTTGATGTCACCAAAACGTGAAACGTTTCTGGTCGAGAAAGACTTTAGTTAACAGTCTAATTCATCGTCTAGTATACAAAATTAAATCGAAGTTACAAAGGCACTGTTTTGTGTTATAAATCAGCGCAACTCATACCGGACACATTAGCAAGAAGGTCTCAGCCTGATTTCGCTATTTTCTCTTTTCTTGCGCCTCCATATCGGCTTTCTTGTTCAGAGAATTATATCCTGGGGACCAAAAGTTCTTATACACCAGCGCTGAATTGTTTCTCGCATTAATCGTTGCTATTATATTAATCTGCTCATTCAACCTTGAAACACGACTTTTCTTGTTCAAAATTGGGAACAAAGCGCTGTGGATACCTCCTTTACCTCGAGGATCCTTCCTTCTACGATGTCCTCTGACGACGGCATCTTCCTGCTGGCTTCCAATAACATCGTCTGCAAAGTGCCGCGTTCGAAAGTCTTCTTCGTTTGTAAATTCGAGAGAACTACTTTCTTTCTTATCTTTTCTAATCATGAGGTTCAAAAAATCTTCATTGGAGTCGTCCTTGTTGAAATTGTCACCATGTCTCATCTTTTTATTTCTGTTTTTACCTGTCTTCTCTTTAACCATATTTTTTCTATCGATCTTCGCGAAAATATCGACAAAATCGCTGGAACGACGCGATTTTGGCAAGAAGTCGAATCCATCTCGGTCCTCCGCAAAATCGGGGACGTATGCCCTCTCCGTAGACGTATTATCACTTTCAGACTCGTTAAAGAAACTTGGAACTTGTTTCCTGCTCTTCCTATACATGGCCCGCGTTTCCTTACTGAGCAGCTCCAGCTTTTTCATTATCGGATCGTCCTTAAGAAATTCGTCTAAATTGAACGGCTTTCTGTACTCGTTGATATCGAAAATTATGGGTTCTAATTGAGCTGTAGAGTTCTGCTGCTCTATTTCTCCTAAACCTCGATTTTCGTCTCTTTCCGTAGATCCACCCGAATCGTGCTTCTTAAAATCACCATTTCCTGTTGCTTCCTCTCTTTCTGAATGCTTCGTTAACACTTTCGATACCTCTTCTCCACTATTTCCCTCAAATCCACTAACCTCTGTAGAGTTAGGCGGTTCATAACGGTTCGTTGATATTCCTGGATCAACAGAATCAACGTTTCCTCCCTTTATATCTTCCTGGCCTACGGGACGATCTTCTTCGTCCAAACTTTCCTCCCTGATGTCTGAGTAATCTGGTACATCCACGTACGGAATTTTCTTTGCATCGTACACTGGAATATCCGACGATGTGGTTTCCTCGATGTCTCTTTGATGATCTTGTATGTTAATGTAGGTCTTGTTGGTTGGTCCTTTAAGCGACTTAGGCCCACTCGAGGGATCCTGATCGAAGGACAGTTTCTGTGATTCTTTCGTCGATGGTACTTGATCTGCACTTTTGGAATTTTCTTGTGTGAGGTTTTTATCTTTATTATTACCTTCTTCGCTTTCATTGAGATTCTTTAGATGTTTCGGTGGTGACGCGTTTAGATCGTCCACTTCCGAATTGTCTGTATTGTTACATTCAGGAAATATGGGGACGTAACTGTGTGTTTTGGATTCTTTTTGATCCGTTTCAAGCATTGGACGCGACGAATTCATCGTGTCCAGAACTTCTTTATTCACTACAAGTTGTTTCTGTTCCTCGTAGCTCAGATTCGGATGACGATAGAACTTATTTGACGAAGGGACTTGTTCCATGTCCACGTAATCCGATTCTACTTCCAAGGAACGCTTCGAACGGTCGATGGTAATCCCTTTCTGTTGAGTATTTAATGTTTCAAATGTTTTGGCCTTTCTTTCTTTTTTTTGCCTAATGGAGTTCGCTATTTCGTCGATGTTCGCCACTTTCTTTATCTCCGAATCTAAATTTTGAGAACGCTTTTCAGATACGCTTTTAATAATTATATTGCTAATACTATTATTATCTGCGTCTCGATTATTCGCCGGTGATCTTGTAGCTGTACTATTAACAGAAAATTTCTGATACTCCGTTCGAGGATTTTCATCCTTCTCTGATATCTTCGTATTGTTCCCCATATCTTTTACGAGACTCCAATTAGGCAGAATTAATTCAATGCGACTCGAATCTCTGGTGGATTTATTTTTCAATTGGTCGAGTTCAACGTTCTGAAAATGTGAAATTTTCGTTATTGCAGAATTATAACTCGACGGTTCTCAGTTAAGCGAGATTTCAATCTGAATGTACTGGAAAAGTAGAATCGAGCAAAGTGAAACGAGCTGAATACAACTTGCGAAATCTTCCAAATGCACGATTAAAAGCAAGCTCGCGCTGGATATTTGATCTCGATTTAGCGATCCTGCAGACAAGAAATATAATGTCCATATTGTTCGCAACTACCCTGTAAATCATCCTCTACGACGTGAGTAGTAAATTGTACGTGCTCGCTACGTAACTTGCTGCGGTGAAATATGTATCGTGCCATTGCGCAGAAACAACTTTCGACTACCATTCGCTGAAGGAGAGGTTCTGATTTAGAGACTGAAGCAAATCAAAAGCTGCAAGCTTAGTAAATTTCTCGAACTCCGAGGAATGATTAAAGTAATCAATTTTCCTAATTAGAACCTCCCCTTAATCCTCTTTTCTCGTTGCTTTTTCGTACCCGCTCGCGTGCAGATTGCGCGCCGCGAAGAAAAGGGAAATTCACAAAACTGATGGAGGTTCCCATAAATGGCACTCTTGTTAATGTGACTTTATTCGTTGATAGAACTTATGTACAAAATACAACATATGTATAAAGAGGAGCTAGGTGTACAACGGCTCAGAAGATTTACGTTAACCATCCTTTCTCGCGCACTCGCGTGGGGTTGGGCCGAAAAGGCAGGGGTGGCTACACATTCGAGCCTGTTCCCTGAGCCATCGTGCTCACGTATATATACATAGTACAATACAATAATACTTGAAGCGATCTAAAGCGATATTCCTGCTCGCTAGACACACACCTTCACGCCCGTGTTCCCTTGTTCACATTTTCATACTTAGAGGGGGAGGAAAATAGTACTCCTATAACGACGACAATAACTGTGTACAGTAAATATATATGTGTGTGTGAAAGAAGTCATACAATGACGTACGTTAATATAGCGTAGTATAAATTATTACGTGCTTGACTATTATCTCTAATTGACCATTTAAAGTGATTGCTCAGGCTCATAACAGGGTGGTAGATTATGGCTCGACGTTTAATCAACTTTACACTCTGGATTGTTTTCAGAGCACGCTGTGAAGAGTGCCAGATGCTTTTCAACTTAAACTTTCGGTGAAGTTTCAGTTGAAACTAGCGCTGGCTTCTTTACGGTTTAAATATTACACATGTAAAATACCTACTCTTACGATACATGGCTGCGATATATGTTCGTTTGGTAGATCAGCGAACGTGGAAAATTAAGTGATGAATTATCGTGTTTCATACGTAAATAATTAAGGCTCATCCAACTGTCAATCGACAATCAATCAATCTGTAATCACCGTTGCTTAGTAATTGCAATTCTACCATACAAAGAAATACTTTGATACGATAACTATGGTTGTATATATGACTTCTGTCAACCATACGTATGTTAAATGTATACTTATTGGTAAACAGGGTGTTTTGTATTTCGTAATGCAACTGAAAAGAGGTGGACTTTTATCAAAAAGTAAGTCGAAAATATAGAATAATATTTTTTTCTGACGGAAATGGTTTAAAATAATTTTTCAGATTTTTGTTCGTACTTGAAGTTGAGTTTATTCGGCTGTTATTTATGAGGTTGTATTAAGGGGTAGCACCACTGTAAAGGCACAAAACGTAGTGTACATTTGACTATTGTTTGTCGGGAAACAAAGAAATAAGTCGATAATCTGTTTAAACGCCTTTATTATATTCATCTTAAGTAGTTTCAAGCTATTTTTTTCTTTTTGTTTTCAAAATGGCAATATAATCGCTTTTTTTCGGAGCCACGTAAAATCGGTTCGTACTTCGACGGAGACTGTAGTTTAGAAGCTACTGTAAACATTTCAGGTGAATCGAATAAAATTTTTTCAAATGGTGCTGCTGGTCAATTTGAAAAATGTGGTTCCGAAAAAATAGGTTTAAAGTGCTATTTTGAAAAAAAAAAAGAAAATAAAAAATATCTTTAAACTACTTAAGATGTGTATGATGAAGGCATTTAAACAGATTTCGCACTTATTTCTTTGTTTACCCACAAACAATTGTTAAAGGTACACTACGTTTTTGTGCCGCAATAGTGGCGTTATCCTTTAAAGAAGTAGCTTAAACTGTAGAAACGAAAAATGTTCTGCACTTAAACCAAGAATTTTACAAACTTTTTAATGACGAAAAACTTAGAAAATAGAAATGTTTATAAAAGACATATAAAGCATTCGAAATAAATATTATATATTACGGGAACTTACATTTTATGATCCCAAGGACCAAATAATATTTAATAATCAGTTTTTAAAAAAAGAACTCTATATATTCAATTTATTTCTTCATAAACAATTAACTCCTCTTTCCAATTGTACTTCAAATTATTAACCATCCTGTATATTCTAACATCAGATGTACTGACAGTGCCTTGGAGTGCTACAACGTGCGCAATGGTGCGAGGGTGAATTAAACAATGTACACGTCCCTCGTGGCTCGGACTTCCTTCAACGTTCCCATCTTCAATGATAGTGAAATAACAAAACGATAAACCGATGTGTTGCACTGTTTATTCAGATAGCTATAAAAATGTATGGATCAACCGTCCAATTTGAATCGAGGCAGTTTCTGTATTAGGGGAGAATAAGTTGATAAGTACACTACATAAGTATTTGCCCATCCATGTGATGTCCCTGCTTTGAATAATGTGACAATAATATTTTCACATTAGAGTAACAAATAGCACACGCTTACAACACAAGATTCACTCATCAAGCATGCCAAAAAGAACAAGCTTAAAATAAAGAAGATTGTAAACTGGTATTTTAGAGCTGTATGATTGCTAATTGTCCGTCTGGAACTATTAAGATTTCTTTAAGAAGAATAACAAAAAACAACACTAAGAAGAATATGTTACTTCAGAGAAGACAGTAGCTGTGAGCTTAATTACTGCACTGATGTTGTTTTCAAACAAATTAAAAATTTCTTCGCCAGAATATAAATTATCTAGCATATTTCCTATCGATTCTTTTTAATGGTGAACGGTATGTGTTCCAGTGGACAGATACTTATGTATCGTTAAAAAATATGACGATTCACGCTCGTGCATTGTTACTCCGAATTCGGCTCTCGGTGCACGATTACTTTCTGAATCCCAGATACGAAGCAATGCCGTTAATACTCTCAAAGAATAGTCGCAATATCTGCTCTCGGTTGTAGTGGTTCCGCACCGTCTCCGGTCTCGTTGGGCGTCTTGGCGCATCAAGCAAGTGCTCCTCCACCAATCGCTATAGTACAAGTACAATAGATTTACATTGTTGGTGCTGGTGCTATGTAATCCTTCGTAGATTATTGCGAGAAACATTTTCGGGACCTTCTGTATGTTTTGAGTTGCATGTGCAGCTTAAATGGAATGGTATTATCGGTATACCGAAACGATCTTCTCGTTCCAATTTCGTGTCGTTTGCTCGACAAAGAGGACTCTACTCGTACATTTTGTCCAGGTCGAAAAATGAACGGTACTCCCTCTGACAGAGGAGCAGACTAGGATTCAAACGTTACTACAAGCGCTGGCAATTACCATTAGCTACGTGCTACTATGTACATTGTGTGCGTGCCGTTACGAATGCTTGTTGCGACTAACGAGAGGGTAGAATCAGGTTTAGATCACGGATTTGACTCGAATTTGCGGGCAGTTAGTGTTGAGCGTGTGTAAGAATTTGTAAACCAGAGGTTCTGGTTTAAACTACTGGAAAGTGAGCGTGTTTTATGACATTTTTTTGAAGAAACGAAAAGAAGTATGGATATTGTTGGTTTCGCCTTATGTTTAGTAACATTTCTTATACAATACTATATTTTCTTTAGGTGAATTTTAAGTGGCTCGACTTCATGGTGCAACTTAAACTGGCGGAATAGATATCTCTTGAATAAGTAAACTGATCAACTTGAAACTTAACTTTTTTTAAAATAGATCATTTTTATTGGGAATCGATTGAAAAAGTCGATTTTCTTGGCCGAATAAACCAAATTTCAATTTTAATGGTACTCGATGACACACAGAATTTTCAAAAAACCTGCAAAAGTCTCCTATCAAAAGGGAACCGTAATTAAATTATAGTACACTTAGTTGTAATTTTTAGGGTAATCCTCGATGTACATGAATATGTTTTATAATTTTCAAGATTAATTGTTTAACTTAATTTCATTCTCAGATCTGTGTACTTACATACAGAGTCTTGAACAGATCGCTGCTTTGAACTATTACTGTATCATGTTATGTAATATATTAAATGCATACCTATAAACATAAACGTAGTAGTTTGATGCTTTGAATTCGATTTTTTCGTCAAAGTTTAAGTACTGCAGTCCATAATTTAAGTTGGAACCTGTTAATTGGGTCAATTGTCGCCCAAAAATGTTACCAGTATATTTAAAATTGAATTATGGACGAACCAATTCATGATGTTCACAGAAAGTGCAACACATGAGCTAATACATAATTTACTTCTTTTGTACGATTGAATGTTTTTAAATTTCACCATGACTCGAGTCTCCTTACCTAAAGTAAAATTTTTCAACGACGTTATCCCGTCTTCCCTGGTTAAATTGTACAAATTTTGAGCCAAATCTACGACCTGTGCCATGTGTACTTCCCTCGCGAGACTTATGATATACGAGTAATAAACTAGAATTTTCATATAAAAAAAAGTAGAAAACGAAAATGACACCGCGATACATATTTTGAATGCGTTTAAAAACGTGGAAAAGTGTGAAAGTTGAAAAATAGAAAATATGCAATTTGCTCAGCACACTAAGCATAAAAGTAGTTAAAAAGTAGTTAAGCGCACTCGATCGAAGAGTATTGTTTTAAATCTCCTTCATATTCAAATCTGCGTGCAATGACCACTATGTAACAATAGAAATTTATACAAATTACGAATAAGTCGGTCGTAATAGGTTGTAAAAAATGAATTGTATTATTAATCCGTCGTTTTTCTGCCACGTAATTTATAGTAGCGTTCATTTCGATTCTAAATAATTGCAGATTCGTAGCACAATTATTCGTGACGCAATGTTGCAAATCGAATTCGACATTTTGAATATTTTCCCTTCTAACAATTCATTGTTCAAGCACTCAGAAGCTGTAGAATGAAACTTTCATTGAATGAATCTTCGAGCGAAGAAAGGTACCTCAGTGAATAAAAATCTGTTTATCTCACGGTACAGTATAAATACTCGAGTATTTGTCAGGTATTTCGAACATATTTCACGCATGATGCTCAACCATCGAGTAGGTATGTGTTCACGTACATCTATCTTCTATTAAATAACTCTAACAGGGGCTAACGATAATGAGTGGTTCCGTATGCAAGAGCGTCGTTCGCTTCACAACCATGTTAATCTGTGTGAGTCGTGCAATGATTCGTACATCTAAACTGCGATATAACACAGGTGGGCACAGTTCACCGTTCTATTGTATCAGCTAAACAATTCCGAAGCAATTATTAGAAGCAGTAGACGTGAAAAGTTGTCGGTTCTACGTAAATGCGCACCACCGTTTACGCAACGGGTCGTATTTGCAACTCGCACAACGTCCTTGCTTGTTTGACAATAATTACTGGCAAACATACGCGAAGTTTTATAATTACTTTGCTACTCCTATATGGGGATGCAGTATTGTTTAAATTTCTACGTATGTTACAAAGTTCGTGATAAATCGTGAGTTCGAGCGTTTAACTTTTAAACGTCGTGTGATTTCTTATCGTTAGTCGTTCACCTTGGCAGTACAAAGAGAAAAAAAAACCAAAGGAGTGTACAAAACGTAAAAAAAAAAGAAGAAACTACGATCAAATTATAATTTATATTTTGGTCGGGAAATATAAATTATAATTTTGGTTTGGTAATAAATTAAGGGTTACGGTGCCTCTAAGCATTCGAGGTTTATAATCACTTAGGGTCTCGCTAAGGGTCTATTCGATGCTACTGTTACACGTCCGTCTGCTTTGTGTCCCTAAGCTGTATCGAGATGCAACGTGCAGACGCGTCTAGGTTCTCCTTTCTATTCTACAGTACCGTAATGTGTCTCGAGTAAAGGGTGCCTAAGGGTCGTGCTTCTTGGCTCGTGACTGTTGTTGACTACGTGGTGGTGTTCGTCTAGGCGGTCTCTACTTTATGTCTAAAAAACAGCCTTTTTACTTTCCCAATTGTTGATACTGGCCCGCTAGATTACTCACGTATTGCGCGTGATTCGTGGTGGGGTACTCGGCCCATTTGCTCAGGTCCATGCTGGGTAGAACTCCGCTTCGACACGGCACGCGGGGGTTTCTGTAACGCAAAGATTAGTTTGGTTCCAATGCAATTATTTTAGAGAGCTTTAATGCTTTTGGACAGTTACAAGTGCCATTCTTAAAACGCGGTACTTTGAATGAACAAAACAGTGGTTTGATATAACGCTATACAGCAATTGAGGAATAAAGATGTCGAGGGTTTATGAACGGTTTCAACAAAATGCGAAATAAAAAAGGTGGACAACCGTCGTATAACATAGTTTTGATAACACTGTCCAACAGCCATTTTGGTTTGTAACATTCAATAGATTTTTAAGCGCTGAAAACGAATCTGCAAACCGCTTGTCGTCATCACCTTCAGTTTTCGAGAAATTCGATTTTGAAAAAAACATGTAAATTTTCAACTTTGAACATTATTTGTGTTCAAACAGTAATAGTTATTCGGTTGCTTGTTGCGTACAATTATTTTGCGAACCCTCGCGAGCACAACGATATAAGTTATTATTGAACTATAAACATTTAAATATGTGTAAACAACGATCAAAGTAAAGTGAAGTACACCCGAAATGCAACAATGTTTGCAGATATCTTTCTATATGTTTAAAAAATGAAGGGTCTAGTAGAAAATCTGACTACTCCATGCGATGCAGCAGACATTTTTCCTTTGAAAACCATAAACAGAAGTGATAAAACACCTTTTTTTTCCAATACAGAAACGAAAGAGTTTGGCAAAACGTGCGGTGCCGACAGTGGTAATCAATGCCGCTCAGCGTAACAGAATCGCGTAACGCGCGTGACTACCACTGGCCGCGCCGCACATTTTGCCAAACTCTTTCGTTTCTGTATTGAAAACAAAAGGCGTTTTACCACTTTTGTTGATGGTTTTCGAAGGAAAAATGTCTGCTGCATCGCATGGACTAGTCAGATTTTCTCCCAGACACTTAGTTTTTGAAATATATAGAAAGATATCTGCAAAATCTGATGCATTGCGGCTGTCCTTTTCGCTCTGATCGTTGGTTAAACATATTTAAATGTACCGTAAACTGGGGTGACTTTGCCCGCCCGGGGTGACATTGCCCACTTTTCGGAAAGACTTTATTTTATTTTATTGTGAAGTAATTAGAACATATGGTGCTTTGTAATCGATAGCAATAATTTCTTCAAGGTCAAACAAAAAAAAAAATAGCGAATTCAATCATATGGTAATTTTTCAGTCAGAGTAAAAAAGTGGGCAATGTCACCTCGACGGGTAAAGTCACCCCAGTTTACGGTATATAATTAAATAATAACTTATATCGTTGTGTTCGCGAGGGTTCAAAGTTGAAAATTTGTAGTTTTTTTCAAAATCGAATTTCTCGAAAACTGAGGGTGATGGCGACAAACGGTTTGCGGATTCGTTTCAGCGCCCAAAAATGTATAAGAAACGGCTATTGAATGTTACAGTACAGAAAAAAGTTGAATTTTGTTGAACAGTGTACTGCACGGTTGCGGAAAGGTACAAAAGTTGTGCGAGGGTATACAACACGAATTAAAAGCCAGGACAATCTGCAAATTAATCGTGTAACACGAGAGTTGCCTGTGTTATATTCCTTTAGTGCAAAGAAAAAGATTCACGTGGGTTAACTTATAGTTATCGAAAGATCGCAAGATCAATCTCTGCATTGCGCAACGGAACAAGGCATCGAAGCGATCATTTTGGGTGTCTGCTTCGGTATCGATGTTACAATCGACTAAAGTTACTTTCATCTGCTGACTTCTTCGCACGAGCACGGTCGATTCTCACGGTGCAATCGCTGATCGACGATTGCACGGTGGCATCGCGAAAGGGGAGGGGAGCTAAGTGCTTCCAGTGCGGTAGCCAGTTCGTTCGTACGCCGGCAGAAATATACAATTTCCCACAAACATCTTTTCTCTCTCGTGTATCGTAAGGATCACGAGTCATAACAGAGAGTACACAAGGTTCGTGTTACTGATTATGCCAGGCACATTGCACGGGACACAGATTCTCAAAATTTTGTGAGAAAATCGAGTTCGTAGATTTGTCTCTTCTAGTTCTATTTCGTGAAAATGAAGTTAATTTAAACAGCTGATCGTAGAAGTAATTAAAAGTTACTGTAAATGTATACATAGCTTGGAATTACTCTGCTTAAAGTTCACACATGAGTGTATACGTAAATGTATGTATCGACGGTTGAAAATGGCAGACCTTTAACCCTCCATTGACACTCTGGGTGTAAACCACCCATAAGCTGCTTTGACGCTTTGTACCTTTTCCAATACGTAGATTCTACGTAGAATATCGTGGATATTCGTGAAACATCTGTTTTTTCAATTACCGAAATAGCCTACCATCTATATGCAGAATAAATACCTTTTTCCCCAAAGGCGGCTTACAAACGATTCTGTTTCTCGAAATAATATATCTGAACAATAACTTTGTAGGCTTTTAGCTTCTAATACTGACATTGGTTAAAGAGACAATTTTTTTAAGATTCTCTTCGTTTTTTCTCGATATATGGTAATCTAGAATTTTTTTCCAAAAACTGTGTTTCAATGACAAACTATTGTAATACATTTGAGAGACCTCGAAATTGACCCATGATTTTTTTCATAACGATTGGATTCTTTAGATGAGAATGGCAGTCATTCAGAAATTGCTCTGGATGTGAGCCACCCAGTATATCAAATTTAATCGAAAAAAGAGATGTGTCAATGAAGGGCTAAATTCGATTTTCTCGCAAACTTTGAGTACACTAATTGCACCTATGCAAAATTTCAAGTAAATCGGTGATCCGAACCTCGTGCACTCCCCTCGTGAGTGTATCACTTACATTTCGTGGTCGGGGAGCACCATGGGGTAGATCTGTATGGTGTCGATCAGGTCCGTGTTGTCGCAGATTACTCTGGCGAGCTTCACTTTCCGAATCTCGTTTAGTTGTTCTGGAAAAAAAAGAAGTGAATGTGTGCAACATTGAAAGGTGCGAGCGTCGTTAACGGTTGCTATTCGCTCGATCGATCGATGAGTCCTTGGATCGAACGGCCCGCGCCATTCGGGGATACCGATTCGAAAGGTTCTTACCGAGAGTGAAGGACGATGGCTGGTTCGGCAGCTCGTACCAAAATCGATCTCCTCGACGTGAATAGCTGAATTGCGTGGCGATTACGCAAGCGAAGGTTGGCCCGAGCATGCTACCCGGAAGTGGTCTTTCGGACACACCACCGGACCAGAGATCGACGTCCGCCGGGTGTCTGAAAATCGAATGGAACCGTACCGTTACACGTTGCAAAATCGCTGGAACCGATTCGGAGGTGCGCAATCGCGCGTAATTTTGCGTGACTCATGGTAGACGGGAGTTTAGTCTAAAATTAGCATGGCTCTGAATCATTAATATGTTTACGCCGATAATTTTAAATTTGATAGTGAATTCATTCGGCCACTCGTAACATCCTGCTCATTTCTTCTGCAATTCCTCATCGACCTTCTGAAATTCCGTTTCGTGCATCCTGCGTGAATGAAGTGTTCTTGTTTCTACTAAGAGTTATTAGTGGCTAATTATACTGAAATTGTAAAATTTTGTTGTATAGCTGTTTTATAGGAATTTGGACTTCTAAATAAAAAATTAACCTCAGATTTGCTAAATCACGTATAGTTTTTTCACAACTTGCTTTGACATTTTTAGGTCGTAATATGTGATGGAATGAAATTAGTAGTGAAAAATTAATGAACTCACAACCGACTGATGTGAATTGGCGACCCAGTATTTATATTCTCTTAGAAATTTCTAGTAAGTTCTAATATTTACTTGCATCCAACCGTCATGGCAACCCTAAACCTTAATGAAATTTGTATTTTGTTTTTCGAGTTCAGTACTCAAACACGTATTAAAAGCAGCTAAAATATTGAAAAAAGCTTTTGTATCGAAAAATTGTATTAGTAACTAAACTTGTTAAAAAAATTGTTTTTTGTCTTGTAACTTTTAATACGCGTGTTCTCCGTGTAAACCTTCTCGCATCTTTACCAAGGGGTGTTACCCTACTACTATTAATAATAATGATAATTTTTCGTCAAGGCAATATATTTGTTAATTAGTTCTCAGTACTCACTCGAAGATAGAGCTGTATCGTCTGATAGTCTCGTTTGGCATAGAACCGAATAGTTCCTCAAAGGTGTCCGCCCAGGGAAGACCACAGAATTTCCTTAAAATAGAAAACGACCAGATTGAATTGTTAGTGCAATTAAATACACAGCAATGATACGTCTAAAATGAAATTTACCAACCTAAACTCCATGTAACTCGGTATACCGAATTCGCGACCACGCTGCATGTTGAAGGAGACGAGGTCCAGCCCAAACTTAGCTCCGACTTTTTTGAACAAATGATTCGTAACCTGAAATTTAAAAGAGTAATGCATATTCTGTTTTCCTTCGTCTTCGATTCGAAGGACATTCGAGAGAATTTTGTACTTCTTGCGTGATGGAGTCATCCATAGCTTGAGCGACTTGGTTCATCAGTCCCATGATGTATTCGTCGAAAACACCAGCACGGTACAGGTCGTAGGGTCTTCTGATCAAATCTGACAGCCTCTTCGAAGCTTTAATATAATGAAAATTAATAATTGATAGTCGCACTAACTTCGAGGTCCATCGTTTGGTTTGGATTTGAAAGACGATATTGTGTCAACTTACCAATAAATTTGTGAGCTTTGCTCCATCTTTCGACAGCCGTTGGTAGCAAAGAGTGACCGAATCTGAACGCTGCGGAAGCGAAGGCGTCGATCACAGCTGGATTCACGCTTTCATCGTAACCATCCCAGTATCTCTGTAAATTTAGCGTAACAATACTTGTACAGTTCCCAATATTGAAATTTGTGAGGTAACTAGACTACGGAAATTTATGCAAATAAGGATAAACCGTAAATATGTAAAGCATATGCACGAAATATGCAATTTCGTAGGGACCAGGAAATTCATACAATTTTGTTTAATCAATATATTTATTGCACAAACTATTATAATATAATAGGGACTGTTATACGTGTCACGTTTCGGGCATAGTGCAAATTACAATTAACAACCGTTTTTTTTTCTACATTATCAAATGAGAATTGGTAACGTTTGTCAGAAAAAATAAGTTTAAATGCTTAAAATAATCTTTCTTCATCATACGATGTTACTGGAGCGTATTTAATTTTATTTCAATGTCATTTTGAAATTTTTTTCCTAGAAATTGTGAAATTTTTAAAACTGGTGCGAAACCTTTGTTTCATTCTACGACTCGTCGATGTTCAGTTTTGAAGATACTTATCAATAATCACTGGGGACATAATTCATAAAGATGAAATCACTCCAGTCACCACATTTATCGATTCTGTTAATGACACTCCTACTGTCTCTTTTTTTTATTGTAAATTACAAGATTCTCAGATCAGCTTTTATATATCTATGCTAACTACCAAGACAGGATCTTACCGTCTCGTCTTTCAGAACTTCCTGTGTCAATGCAATTGAAGCAGCATGATCAGAGTCAAAAGGTTAAATAATTTAAAAAAAAATATATTATTACAATCCCCTTATGACGAAACATATTTCTGTCAGAGTCCCACTTGTTTGGTCCTTTCCTATAAAAATATGCATTTGCACGAACTTCCGCAGGCTAGTGATAATATTATTCAAATGAGGGACTGTAGATAATAACGAGCTCTCATTAATTAAGGAACGCAATGAACAATTCCTTCGGATTAGACACAATTCAAACTATTTAGTAATCACATTTTTAACCCCTTTTCAATGTGTGTAATTTTCATGAAATAAAATCAATTTATTTCAAGTTCACTATTAAATAGAAGAGATCAGAAGTCATAGTCAGTGTCGAATTTCTACATTTCGTTTATATCAACAAAAAATTAATATCAATGTGTGTCGTCTTAACGAGACTCCAGAGGGAGTTAAAAGAGTTCTACGTTGTCTTACATCTTTCTCGAGGAGCAGTCCAAATTTCTCCATAACTTCTTTCCCAAGCAGAATGGGCAGGAACTCGTTGTAGGTGATCTGCTGAATTTCCGCGATAATGATCCGCCTGGATTCCTGGAACAACGTCTCGTCGTCCCAATGCGGATTGATTTGAGTGAGCGTCTTGGCGATTCTGTTATGCTCGCGTGCCATTAACGTGTGCATACAGGTCAGCACCAGCTGCTCGTTCACTCGTATCTCACCTGAAGACAAAAGTCACGGTACATTCAGCAAGAATGTTGCTCGGCGATCTTTTAAATGTCCATTATTTTTCTAGCTCGAAAGTGGGACAACTGCATTCCACGACTTACAAACGTGACGGATAAACGAATTAAAGAAAACCATTTCCCCATCCTTTCTTCACTTCCCCGAGCAAATTAATTGGGCGAACAGGCTGTACCCTCTTTTTTTTTAGAAAATACAATTCTGTAACATTCTCATGCTTTTCATTGTTAATTAATGGCCAGGCATCAGTAAATAGGAACCGGAAGTTTATCCATTAGATCGCTGCAGAAGCTCGTTTGCTTTATGGAACCAAAGTTTTTAAAAAGAAAAAATATGTTTCAAGTTTTTTTTAATCAAAGTATTTTCCTTGGCTATCTATGAACTTCTGCCACTCTTCTGGTAAACGTACAAGTAGATTTAATAAAAGGGGACCTTTCCGTACACCTAACAGCTTGCGAACGAACTTTTGCACCGACCTGCTGTATTCTTCGAGTTTTCTGGTACTCTTTCGCGCGAAACCTTCAACTTTCCGTCAAGCAGAACCCTTCAATCGTGATAAAGGTATTCCATCGGAATAAAGTAAAGACAAATAAGTCTGGCAAAATGTAATCGTAGATGCACGAATATTAATCATCCTGCCAATCATTCTGGCAACTTTACCAATGAAGTCGTCGACCTTGGTTCTGTGCCGCTCCCTTTCTCGCTCACACATCGCGTTGCACGTCGATAATCGAACGATCGAACGGTTATCAACGTTCTTCGGCTCGATGGTGCAGAATGGGAGCGTTGTAGGTGAATTTCGACGCTGTTCGCGTAGATAACATGCCATTATCGTTCGCCCTGCAGTGATGCTTGATCTCGTCACGGTATTAATTAATGAGAACAGCTTGGGCGATCGCGGAACGATCAATTTCTTTAGAGTTCCCGTTTAGAATGGTACGCCTCTTTTCGTCGAGATCAGACAGCGACGACGCCGAACGTGCTCCAGGGTAATGTACGATGCATATTAATAACTGCACCTAACCATAGGTTACTGCACCCGTGCATTGCGATTGAATTGTTTCGTCTTGCACACGCACGGTTATCACGTAGGATATGCGCGATTTTCTGACTGGTTGAGCAGAACGTGGGAAAATCGTTTCTCGGGTAGTGAATGTGACGAGAGTGAGAGATAAAATCGTAGGCTGTAATGACGTTTTTTTGCGGCGCTCTGACGCCAATATAGATGGTGAAGGATTAGACTTGTTGGTGATTTGTAGGTATTATCTCACTGTTGCGTGAGCAATAGTGCACTTTGTTCATCAAGTTCAACATGTACTTATGAACCCGAGTAAATTCGAGTACAAAAGTTTCACTTCATGAGATTCGAATACTACTCATAAGAAGTGACGTTTCATTCTATGTATTTACAAAGTATTTGGGTTATACTACCTGGTTTAGAATCTCAAAAAGAGTACCTGCAGGGTTCGAGAATGCACTTCTAAGTACTGTGACGTTTGAAAGAATTGAATCTCGTAAAATTAGTATTCGAACCCTGAAAGACAAAAACCACAAATATTATGTAGAATCGTACATTGCGATTCGACTTGAGTTTAATGTTGTAAACAGAAAACTACCGTAGGTAACCTGTGAATCATAAAAGGTTCGAATCTACTTGGTCAGGGCTCGATTATACTTGAAAGTACCGCTTACGTTTCTGAAAGTACTTATAGAGAGTTCGAAACTATCTCGTCGAGGTTCCAATCTACTTAAAAGTATAGGGTTTCTTCTTCGAATTACTCGTGAACTGTTCGAAACAATCCAGTCCGATTCGAAGCTACTTCCAATATATTTCGTCCCATTTAGGTTAACAATAGCTGACAGCTGGGCCTTGTCTTTTGTTCTCTACTTCTACTTTTACCTATACTATATAATTTCTAACTAAAATTGAAATTTAAATATATGCACTGTTTTAGTATTCATTTAATTAAGATTAACTTTTAAAAATTAGCGATTTCTTCTCGAACCAGCAACTACCCCCTGCGGACCCCCTCCCCTCCACTTGAGAAGAAATCGCTAATTTTTAAAAAGTAATCTTAATTAAGTTGATACTAAAATAGTGAATATTTTTAAATTTCAATTTACAATTTATAATTAAATTGCCACTACAAAATGCGTTTAACGAGGTTACTTTACCGTCGCCCTTGCCCCCCTCCCCCCACCTGAAAAAAGCCTGCGAACGCCCATGTAGTTCGTCGTGAAACGAAAACAGCATTTCATGAACAAGGAAAGCTTTCAAGCTTGTTTCTTTAAATTTGACAATGAATGAGATCAAAGGCTACATTATGATGCAACGCACCAGATTAACAAATGCGTAATATGCAATTGTTTCTGCTGTTTCCTAAGGCACCAGTTTATTTCTCAGAAGAATCCAATTACTTTAATCAACTCTAATTTAATATTGTTGCTTACCAGGCAAATCGTCATTCTTAATTGTCATCTTCTACAATGTTACACCGAATTATGGTTTGAGAAAGCACTTCTTGCAGCAAAAATCATGTTTCCTTTAATCACATACAATTTTGCTTTCAAATTAGTACGTTTTGTCAAGAAAAAATAAAGACATAAATGCGGAGGGATCCACATCAGAAAATTGCACAGTGCTATGCCGAATTAGGATCAAGAAAGGCACTTATTAAAACGAACATCATCGTTTCTCCTTCTACCTTATATTATGTCGTGACATATGAAATATCGGGTTGACCGCTTTAGATTCTTTATCCAGATTGTATCAAGGAGGTAGGCTATAGGTAGCCTTCTCCAGCAGTATAGTTTAAATAAAATTAAATGTCAATCTATGCTCTTTTATTTGAAATAGTGCTGAGAATTCTTCAGTATTTTCTTTGCAACGGTACAATGAACACGTACGAAATTTGAAGCATTTTCCTTTATGATTTCAAACTCGGTTATTCTGCGACAGATTCGCAAGTCATATTAATACAGCTTTCAAACTTACTATTCGTCGTTGGCTTTTTAAGTTTTATTATTTTATTTTATCCTACTGTAAAAAATTGGAAGTGGGTGTTCCATAAAAAATTGTAGAAAAAATATCCGATAATGTAAACAGACGAGGCCCTTCTTTTGCACGATAACGCTCGCCCACATGTTTCGCGAGTGACATTAAAAAAGTTACATGCATTAAAATTAGGAGCAGTAGAAAATGCATTCTTCCGATTTTATAATATCCAGAACAACAATATTTTTTGAAAACGGTTCTAGAAGCATTGCATCTCGATGGTAAAAGTATGTCGAATCCAACGACATATGCTTCGATTAATAAACTTACACTGATGAAACGCAAAAGCATATTTATTTTAACCGAAGAAAGCGGACATTTCATATGTTACGACCTAATACAATTTTGCTTTCTAATTGACAGATATTTTGCAAAAAAAAGGAGCATTAAATTAAAAGAAATGGCAGAATTATTTGGTATCCGAAACCTTACCTGCTTCGAAGCAGTACATCGATCGGTTTGGCCGCGTGCAGCCCTCGTCTGGAATATCCAATTTGAGCGGCAATAGGTCCTTTAAGCCGTATTCCGAGAAGACAGGGTTCATACGTAATAGTCCCCCGTAACCGGTGCGAAGTTTCCTGAAAGTGCGAACAGACGGAAGTTCGGTGAGGTCTCATCGAATAGTGTCCAAAGACGCGTAAAATTTCCTTTCGTGGAACGCCTTAATGCAGGGGAGAAAGACGACTGTGCTGGGCTGGATTGAGTAATCGTTGGATCTCATAATGCGAGCGGACTAGAAAGTGCGAGGAACAGAATGTATGTACCTACTATTAGAAAATATAGAACAACGTAATGCTGATTTATCATCGGCCGAATGACGTAACGGACGTACATGTTTGAGGTGTTTCGTACATCGAACGGTAGTGATGGGAATAATACTTTTCAATTATCATCGACTCCTGCCAGCAAAATATTATCGTATTAAGCATACATGTACGTAGGTAAGAATCAAATAGATCGGCTCTTGAAGAGACAGAGATGAAGGAACAATGATTCTTACACGATTTCTATCACATGTAGGCATTGGTGGCAACGAAACAGCGGACAGCAACGAAAAAATCTTAAACTATACCAACACCAAAAAAGAGTTAAAGGATTTCCTCCACCGATCTTCAAACATATTGCGAAGATAGACTTAATTACTTATAAAACAACGAATGGAAAAATTCTGCAGCATCATATATCTACTTTAGAAATTAAATAACAATTTTTTGGTACAAATGAAAATAAAGCAAGAAATACTATTAGACAGACTGAAGATAGGTTTTACAAAATTCACTCATTCTTATTTGATATCGAAGACTAATTCTTCAATCTATAACACGTGTAATTGTGGTGTCACTATGAAACATGTTCTCCTGAATTGTTCTAAATATTCCGAGTCCCGTGAAAAGTTTCAAATAAAAGCAAGCTTGAGTGAAAATTTCAACGAATACCAGCAAATATTAAAGGTATTTTCCCTCCTGGAAGATTCAGTGCTGTATATCAAAATCTAGGTCTCTAACGTTCATTTATCTTAAATCTTCATCGCTAATGAGCACTTCAGTGCAGTTGATGTGACGTTAATATACACGATAGAAAAAAGAATCAAATATTCTCGATTCCTAAGTGATATCTACACAAAAATAGTATACATCCTCTGTACCAGAGTTGGGCATTAACTAAATAAATATTTATTTAAATAATGGATCGACTAAAAGTTACTTTCAATTTAGATTTTTTTTCGAGGAATATTTTTTTTCACTTTGTTTTAACTTTGTTAACTGTACTACGTCTTATATAACAGGATCGATGCTTTCACAATCCCCTACGTAACAATGTCTGCGATGAGTTTTATATTTTAGATACTTTATGATCTATGAGCTGTTAATTGTTAATCATTATTTGAGTGCTTAAGTAGGTACTCGAGTACTTGAAACACTTACCATTCATTGTTAGTAATCATTCTGATGTGTATCACATTTTCAATGTGCTTCAGTTCTGCCGAATAAGTATTTGATTATCGAATTGCTGGCAAGTCGTGAAATAGTGGATCATTTCTATCGCTAGCGAACAGCCACCGCTTTGGCAGACGTGTTGCAAGTGGTTCAATAACTGAACTACTATCATCATGCGATTATTATTACGTTCGGTTTCTCTTTCACTATAATTAGAGTACGAAGAAAAATAATCGGACCACTACAAGCTTCTGAAATACAGAAAACCTGCTCTCTGCTGTGGGGCAATATTAATTACTCCTTATTACATGCTTCCATTATTTTTCAATACTCGATCAATATTGGATCGTAATTATGTGAAAGATCATAACAGAAAGTAATGTTCACACGTATCCATAAAGGTGTTGTTTCTTTGTAAATTAAGGAACAATCTACATTCTCTTCCAATTAAGCCTTACTCTTCTCACGTTTAACGCTATAAAACTGCATCATCTTAAATAAATCTTTTATTCATCGCACTCTTGAAATTCACATCCCACCCACAGTGTCTCTCTATACCCATCACAAATAGTTATAAAAAAAGACTGTCTTCGATCAATAGAAAATGCCTTTTCAGAGTTCACAGGGCCCACGATCCATGAACTTCTGCCACTTCTACTAGATACTTTGATTCAACCAGCAGTGTTCACACGGTGCAATTCAATAATCCACTCCTCTATTTTACTACCCACTGCTTTTACGATAGAATCGTCAGGCAAGTCTCCTGCGTTATTTCCTTTGGCAGCAGAGAAGCAGAGCTAGTAGTACAATCAATGATTGAGCGGACCACCTCATGGAGTGTCATTCCAGAGCGCAACAAAAAGGATCGATCTGATCGATTTGTGAACAGAAATCTTACCTGCCGAACGTTTCCGTAATTCCGTAGATAGTGTTTCCGTCCAACACTCCTGTCAAAAGATTGAAAGGCACGCGAGATCCCAGACGGCAGTTAGGTCGAACGGCGGGAAAGGCGCGAACGAAGTCCATGCACTTCACGCGGAACAGCCTGTAGAAGTAATCGTCTTCCGGTATGAGGATCTCGTTGCAGTAAGGGTTCTTCAGGTGAGGCGGTCGGTGGCAACATTCCTCGGGGTCGTTTCGGTTCAGAGGATCTGCAAGAGTGCTCATCGATCATGTGATAGCACTGGCATGTCGGTGCTCGATATAATTATTTACTTAATCCCACGTGACGAGCTACACTGGCATCATTAACTTTCCTCGTCGGCCTGGCGAGGTATTGACGAACTATTAGGTTGCTGCATAAGTTTCGTCCGCCACTTCGTTTATATTATGAGAACTTTATGAGTCACTCAATTGAAATACAACTGTTAATGCTGATTTATATTCTCAAGAACTTGAAAGAGTGCAGCAGGAACTGCCAATTAAAAGAGCATCCCTTGTCAATCGAAAAGGTAATCCTGCACCTCCACGACAACGTGAGACCATATGTGACATTAGCAACGCAAAAGAAAAATATCCGAATTGCAATGGGAACTTATTCCCCGATTACTTTCATCGTTTTCGATCACTACAAAACAGCTTAAACGGAAAGAACTTATTTAATTTCGAGGCCATAGAAAGTGCAATAAGTTATTTTTCAATGATAAATCAGAAGATTTTTATAGATAACAGAGGCATAATATAACTTCCACATAGATGAGAAACTCTCGTATATAAATAATGATGGTTTAAAAATATAATTTGTAGAAAACGTAAGTACTAGGGTGGCCCTTGTTTAAATTAATTATATGTTATATAGGTATGTTAATTAGGTATGGTAATACTATTACCAATTAAATATTCGTGCCGAATATTATTTTGTATTTATTTGCTCTCGCCCCGTAGAACGGTGTCATTTGATAAAAAAAATAGTCCCTGAAAAAGTTTACTGCAATCGGACAACAGGACAGGGTGCCGACCAGATCTTAAAGTTTGGAACTCATCAATAGTTTGGATTTAAACAATTTCTCAAAAATGGTAATGCCTATCAAAATTTTGTTCAAATAACATTAAAAGAGCTTTCAATTTTCTACAATCCACTCTACTGCATATAAGCGTAAATAGCCTACTTATAACATATAATTAACCTACCTATTACCATGCCTAATTAACATACCTATATAACATATAATTAATTTAAACTCCTGCTTCTATGTTAATTTTTGTGCCTCGCATGTGTATTATTCTAATCGTTTTATTTAAGAATTAAAAGTCTGGCCAACTGCTTATTTATGCTGCAAAGTCCTTTTCTAGTTGGCAAGCATTCTCTGTTTCTCTCGATTCCTGTCTCCTTTGTAAATAGAATTCTGATCTCGTATTTCATCTTTAAGATACCAAGTGACACTTTTCTCAGAACTAGCCAATTAATTTTTCTAACGTAACACGCAACAAGTGGCCTCTGTGGCTGTTAATTACCAAGTTCCTGGATAAATTGTGCGGACGCGTGCGATTTTGGTGTGGATCGCACGGTCCGTGGAAACGGTAGTCACATGATCGACCTCCTAGTTATCTGAACGGCGATCGTTCGCTTTCTCTGGTAGTTAGCCCAGTTTCGATAGACGGTAAATATTCGACGTAGAAGGGCTTGGGAGCTGTCTACGACGCCTTGCTATATACGTATGAACCTCTCAACACGCTGATGTAATTGAGACGATTGCATAATTTGCTATTGACTGAAAATTAGGGCTTGGTTACTTTCTCCGTTTTTATCCTCGTGGATTCTCGGCCAGTGTACCTCCTCGAGGCTATAAAAACGTTTCGTTCTTCTTTTTAGACGTCATGCTACTCTGATCGATCGGTTCGCGGTCTTCTCGCGATCCTCTCGAGAGAAATTTGTCTAGAATTTACATATTTATGATATAACCCCACTTAATCTGCTTCTACTTTTTAGCAACTATTTTTGCAATATCAACGAGTGTTTCTCAACTTACTTTTACTTGGCAATGTGGTTCTATTGATTCAAATCGATACGTAGATGTTGAGTCGATAATAATTCGTCTTTTTGTAAAAAAAAGTTTAAATTCTTATAATTTGTTTACTTATATCTGTTAATAGTCTACTGATTGGGTGAGTATGAAAGTATTTTAAATGAATCTTCCATCTAAAACGTCTGCTACTCAATTTTCCATCTATCACTGGACTTTCAATAAACCTTAAAAAACCAACTAACAGAAAATAAATTGAATGCAATATTTCACTCCCGTTACATTAATTTCTCAGTTTAGCGCTCCCCCTATCTCTATCCCGTCCGTTTAATCTCTGACCTCGATGCATCGCTTACACAACAAATATCCTACTTTTACCAGCGGAGGGTTAATCCGTCTTTCCCCTTAATCGTTCTTGATTCTTAAGATTGACACCGATAAATCGTACAACGGTACGCAAATTATACCGTATAAACCCAGCGGTTATCACGGTTAGAATCGTACCTAGAGGCGTTCCAGTCAGCGTGTAGTCGTGATCCATGAACTGTCCCCAGGCGATCACCATAACTGTGCCAGCGTGATCGTGATAACCCTCGTCGGGATGCATGGTGCGTGACACCACCCGCGATAATGGTAAGTCGTGACCAGTTGCCGATATCCTTGGCGCTGTTAACCCGTCCGCGAATCGGGGAGTCAGTAATCTGCGGGGGAACCAGACTCTTGTTAGGGAAAAATAATATAAAAAAACGTTTATCGTGTGGTGAAAATTTTGCGTCAGCGCGAAGCTTCACCTCTGGAAGGGTGACAAAGTGGAGCCCCAGGTTGGGTTGCGCAGGTTCGTGCACAGGCCATCGTTTCGCCTGTACTTCCCTGCCCGACACTCCACGTCGCTCAAGAAGGCAGGGCACACATCTCGGATCAACGTTTTCGAGGTGTCGATTAGGGGTAGAAGCTTGTCGATCTCCTCGAAGGATAGGCCGTACCTAGTAATTCCATTTGATAAAAGGGTTTATTGGTTCACAGAGTTTTCTGTTAGCTACAGCACTGAGAAGGCAGACAACTATTGGCAGAGACAGATTTATTGTGATGCACAGTTCCTTTGAATCACCAAATGCTCCTTAGAGATTCAATTTGTTTCCATTGCGAAATATGGGACTGGAAGTTAGTAGGCTTTATTACGTACAATTTTAAAAGAGTATCTTTTGTAATGTTTCTTTGGGAATGATTTTTTCAGAAGAATGTTGGGGTATCGCATTCGGGTTAATAGCACTACAGAACTTTCTTTTGCCTTCCGTGTTACAAACTTTTGATACATTTGATAAGTTTCCCAGCACGATGCAGTTATTTCATGCAGTTTTTCTACTGAATCTTTTCATAACGTTTCTTGTGGTATTAAAGCTTCTTTTTATCACTTTTCTCAATTCCTCTAGAGAATTCCTTCATTCATCATTTTCACAGTGGAAGATTAAAATATTTTCAATATTTTATTCACATTCACGATGATAATAAATGCACTTCCGATTACTTTTTACACATATTATGCAGTGGAACTTTACAATAAAAGAAGCATTTATTTTATTATCTCCAAGCTTATTTATTTTTGTAAGAATATACAATTTGTACCAAAGCCAGAAAATCACGAATTCGTAGTACATATTTTTTTTATATAAAACATTTTTACGTTGTTGTTTTATTCTATTAGCATAGCGTGTAAACTATGTATTCTAACACAGAAAGCATTGCTACTAATTTCGTTAATTTCTTATTTTAAACTTATTCATCTCATTTCTGTCTTTGCCAATAATTTTGTCCAGTTCAACCACTTTTCCAATATTTTGAAGAAACCGAAAAAAATGTTGAATAAAAATTAAAGAAAAGAAGTGATCAAATGCCACTGGATGGCCTATATAGTCCAAGTAATAAAGCATTGTATCTGGTCCATAACTCCATTCACTCGATCGACCATATCGTTTCTTCCCCCAATTTAAAGCTGAATCATCTGTACCTTTTACTTCTTCCACGTTTCCTCAACGGAAAGTAGTTCATCGATATAACTTTCCAATCAGTAATCGCTCAGAGATACTTCCCACTTCCCAACCCGAAACTACGTGTGAATGAAGACATATTGGAGTGTACAATAGGGTGGAGTGAAAATATACGTGTTTTTTTGGGTGGGGGATTTTTGAAATGGAATAGCTGTCAAAAGTTGCCTTATTATATAACTAAAACAACCGCGAAAGATCGGTTTTCTACATTTAAGTTTTGAGGTGCCCCGAAGGTCTTAAAAAATCAGAAATTTTTAGTTTTTCTTCTCTTCTTTATTTTTTGTTTATTTCCTTAGACAAAAGAAAATAAAGCTGAAATAGTGGTTACATCATAAAATAAACCTGAAAATGAAAGAATACAAATTTGCTTCCTCTGGCCTAGATTAAAGAGATATCACAAAGGCCACAAACTTCAAGGCTTTTTACAACAAATTTGTGAAAAAAGTAATTGAGTTGATTTTGTATGTTTTTATTAAAGTATACTTGGATTGTTTTTTTAAATATTACAAAAAACCGAATCTTTAAATTACATCGTATAATCTCTCTTTGTTTCGTACGATGGCATATTTCTGCGAGATAAAAGCCTGCCTCTTATAAAGCCATCGCGTTTCTCATGCCCGCAGACTGCTCCTGAAGCCTCTGTGACTAGCTTGATGCATCGTTCAACTGCTTGGGTATGACATGGGAATAGAGTTATATTGTCTTCTATTTCAAACCCAAATTCAACAATGCTTCTTAATTTTTTAGCAGATAAATTTCGAGTCAAAGGTGGTTCAGTGACCTGAGACTTTTGCCAAGCAATGATTTCCGTATAATCCGAGGCCTCAAAATTGAAAGGAGGTATTTTGAAATTTCGAATGCCAGTTATTTTTTGAGATCTTGCTTTTAAAATACGACGAAAGCCTAGTTCTCTAATATTCTTTCTTTCATCTGCAAGCATAGCTATAAGAATATTTTCGGGATGACCAAAATATCCATTTTTTTGTATTACGGGATCAATTATCCTTTTTAAGTCATCGCTAAGATAACGGCTATAATTAATGGTTGACCACAAATGTTTTGCTCCTTTTGTGCAAAAAGGATTGCACTTAATTTCGAACCACATCCGGCCGTATACTTTCATCACAAAAGTTGCCAGAGTTTTCAAATTTTCACACGGATTAATCTTAGCTGCGTATAAACGTAAGATTTTATTTGCTGTTGTGATCCATCTAGAATGATTTACTGGACCTGGATCCCTATTTGATAAATCGGAAGAGAATATTCCTGTCGAAATTGCTGTCATTATATCGAGCAGATATTTTTGGTCTGTACTGAGATTTTGGTTAGTTATCCTAGGAAGTGCCGTAGATATAATTTCAAATTCAACTGTAGGGAGTTTTTCGCATCGTTGGAGTTCAGTTCCTATTTGACCTGAGAAACAACGGGGCCCTGCTGTTTGGCCATCTAAGTGCAGCATTAAATGGCGCAGAGGTAACTCGTTTGCGTGAAGTTGGCAGACCAACCATTGCAACGGTCTGTTAAGATTATGTTCTAAAAGCCGAATGACACCTCCTTTGGGCCCCGTGTTTACAGCAGTTCCATCACAGCCAACGACAGATAAGAAACTTACGTCAACGGATTTGCTATTTAAATAATTAATTATGGCAATTTTGATGTTTTGCGCTGACCCTGATTGACAAGTTACATGACCAAAATACATATCGCCCGGTTCGGACACGAGAACATAGTGTTCCTCAATTTGTATTTTTCGGTAGTACTTAGACCCTTTCTTTTCCACTGTCATTGTTTTATCTCTTCTTCCATCGAAATAGAGACCAAGAATGGACTCCGTTCCCCCGTCTTCAGTTAATTCAGATCGCATTTTCGTTCTTTCACGTCGAACCTTAGAACGATCTACTACAAAACTTTTATCATCTGACGTTACAATTCCAAAATCTTGTAGCACAGCAGACGCTATAATTGCAGCAGACCGATCAGAGACTCCAGTACGGTCGGAAGCGAGAGCAAGGGAAGGGAGATTAACTCGCATTTGTTTAGATGGTGGTTCCAGAATGTCATCTTGCAGTGTCAGAGCTTTTTCTGGTGGACTTGAGCGAGATATTTGTGTTAACTCTAGATCTATTGAATCTGACACATTGGTAATCCGATTTCTAACTGATGTGCGTCCATGGCTACAAGAAGGTTGCTGAAAAACCTCGTCTCGCTGGGCGAGTGATAAGTCTCTCTCCTTTCTCTCTATTCTATCATTTTCTCTTTTGGTTGTGACTAAATCAATGGACCCAATTATCATCTTTCTCTCTGTTCTTTGATCAATTAGAAAAGCTATTTCCCGTTTCGGAACTCGGCGTTTTTTTTCACAGGTACACATACTGTCCCCAATATTTTTACATTTGCAGCTACAAATGTCAAACAGTCTTTTTGAATTTTCTTGGAATATTCTAATTTTTATCTTATAATTTTCATTGCCCTGGCGTTTCTTGTATGGCTTCATTAAGTTTCTATACTTATCGTGATAGACCCTAATCATTTGTAGAACCCTTTTATGAATTACTATTGGGATCGATGCTTTCTCCCAAATTTGACGAATTTCGACGGCAACTCTTTCTGATATTTCTAATACCGTAGGTTCTTTCGAGTTTTTTTCTGGTTTAAATTCCTGTTTGATAAAAAGGTAATATTTCATAACATCATGGTAAGTAGGTAGTTTGTTGGGCCACAACTCTTTTGGGGTGCCAAATATGGGGCAATTAGTCCCTTTCCTAGTCTTTATTTGAGCCATATTGTACTTATAACGAACTAGCATTAAGTGCTCGGCGTTGCCGTGACTTCTTATATTAATCTATTGCTGTATTCCACCCGCGAGAAGCGCTCGGCCTGTGGTCGCCGTCTATCGATCATGTCGCGTACTTTCCATCGTAAGCCGGCCGAGACATGATTTCTTTATGTGAGTAGTGGCCTTGTCTGATGTTCGGAAATGCTGGATAGAAGTTATTTCACGGTCATAGAAGATTTCTAATAGAAGTACAGCCATTTTAGGCCAATTGTGGTGAACGTCTCAAATCTACGTTTTTTGTGTAAATATTCCGATTTTCATCACGGTGGGGGCACCTCAAAACGTTAAGCGAAACAAAAAATACTTTTAGGAGTACTTAATGCTCCCAGTCCCCCATATTTCCCCAGGTATTCCAAACCATTTATCGAAAATTAATATTTTCACTCCAGCCTAGTGTACAAGGAGTAATTTTTTTCTGCGGAAATTCACTCTGAAGCCCTTAAACTTATCGCTATTTTCATTTGTTTAATATAACTCTACTCTTCTTTTCGTAGTGCTATAGGGCATACAAACTGATCAATTCTTATAATCAAAGATTTGTTCTATATCTGATCCTCACAAAGTTATATTAAACAAAAATGAAAACGCGCGATAACCGTAAGGACTGATTTCGCCCCGCGCAGAATGAATATCCGTAGAAAAAATTGCTCCTTGCATACTGCAATATCCTCCAAATTCACGCGAAGTTTCATTAAAATTAGAATTCCGAGGTCCAGTACGTTTTCTTGTCAGTCTGATTAAGTTGGAAAGCAGATACAAAGAAATAGATTCTTACGTTTGAGCCAGATTGGTGCTGATGTCCAAAAGGAGTTCACCAACCGTGGCCAGGTCCTCTGGCCGCCACATTTTGCTTCTGGGTTGCGCCACATCTGCATGAACCGACGAAACGCATCAACATCGCGCGACGCCGTGAGCGGGGGAACAAAAGGAAGGGTAGCCGTGAAGAGGACGCTGGATAAACTCGAGGCGATCGTTTCAGGCGACGCGCCGTGACGAATCGCGTCGTGTTATCCGTTTCGAACGACATCGTAAATCATCAGGGGTCGTACACAATTATCGTTAGATATCCCCCTCCCCCTCTCTCCCCCGATTGTACAGAATACTTACTGATGCGTTTCCTCGCCTCGATGTAGGCGCGATTCACGGCGTCGTAGGTGATGCATGTCTGCGAGCCCGCCGCCGTTGGCCTGAAAGATGAAGAAACGAGGATGAAAGTTAGCGCGTGCTCTCGATCTTCGGCTACGAGCGTATTATTTACAGCCTCTCGCCTCCCTTTTTCTCTGTCTTTCTCTCCCCCTTTCTTCCCTCTCTCACTCTTCATCTCTCCTTTTTTTTTTCGAGTTAATTACCTAACGTTGTAGGTACCCTACTTTTGTTAGAGCCGCGGCTTAGCGAGCCAACGCGTTTACCGTCTCTCCGCTCGCGTATATTCTGTATCAGGGTAACCCGAAACTATCATACGAACCGTGCACTCGCGAACGCACGTGAATTGACATATCCTGTTTCTTGCAACGAAATATACTGGCATTGACGTGCCGTTCCTCGTGGCTTTTACCTTTGAAGGTTGACCCGGTGGTTCTCCCTCGACTCCTTGCATTTGAATCAGCCGCGGCGCGCGCGTTCATTTCCTCGTTTAATTCCTGTCACGGTCGATCGTCGACGATCGAGTTTTTACTAACATACACAGTCATTGCGGAAGGCTTCTTTCCCTACTCTGTGCGTAATCAAGACGTGAGGATCTTGGGCAAGGGTGTCTTGCTACTAGTAGTTTTAAATGAAAATAGGGCTATCTTTATGATTTTTTTTGCTTATAAAAAACGGTATAATTAAAAATCGAGGCATACATATTTTTATGTATAAATTAAGCTGTATTTTCTTCGAAAAGAAATTTTATTTCGTAAGAAATCATGCCATAGTAGCCTCCTCTAATGCCATCGTAGCCTCTCTCAAAGCTTTTTCACGTATATGCGGTACCAAAAATATCTCAAATATTACTGGACCGATTTGAATCAAATTTTGCAGGAATATTTTTAAAATGATAATTCTATAATCTAGTATTTTTCGAGACGATTTTTCAACTAGTGTCTTGTTTTTTTTTTATTAACAAAAGAAGATAAAAACTTAGATCGAAAATCACATGCTTTACTTTGAGTAGCTGCCATTTTACAAAAAATACATTTTTTGAAAATCGGCGCCGAAAAGTATTAAATTATAGTCTTAAGAATCATCGTGCAAAATTTTATTCAAATCGGTTCAGTAATCTCTAAGATATTTTTGGTACCGCAGATACTGTAACTATGAAGAGGCCTTGGTGCAGGGGCTGCTATGGCATCATTTCTTAAGATATCAAATTTCTTTTTGAAGAGAATACAGATTAATTTATGCACTAAAAGCTGCATCTCTTGATTTTTAAATATAACTTTTTTTATATAAAAAAGTCGTAAAGATGACCCTATTTTTCGTCAACGGTTTGTAATCCCTTAATAGTTCAAGCTCTTTTAATGGAGTTTCGTATTTAGCGCTACGGGTGAGTTGGTACATCCAGCCAATATGGGGCAAATTGGGTCAGTAACTTCTTCTGCAACGTTTTGTTCTGTTAACTTTCAAGGAGTCGATTGATATTTGTATGGCTGAAAAGAGGATAACGAATATGTCTTCTCAGCGCGTGATGAAGGTTCGGCGAAATATGGCTGATATGAAACGAAGGTGCAACACGGGGCATGTATGTCTCGTACCGAGGTGAACGTGTTAATTATGCAAAGAGGTATTTCTCATTTAGCGGTACGAAAGAAGGAAAACTGGAATTAGATTGTTATTTAACGAATGAAGGTTATTGACAGCAGTCTCTGTTTTTTTATGTTTTCAATATTCTAGGATTGAGGCTTAATTTGATAAAGATTGCTAAGCTCGGGACCAACTTATTTTAGATACTCCTAGTTACTTATTGCTAGTTGATGAATTTTGCTTCGATTGTATGAATTCATTTACGATACGTTGTTTTTTAACAATTCTGCGCTCCTACCTCTCTATCAGATCTTAAATACTCCAGACGGTAATTGTGCAGTTGTAGGACTTTATTAACATTGTTGCGGCTTACATGGCATCCGCAAATTGTCCGTGCCCAGTTCTGCTGAGAAATATTTTCTCACAAATTATCCTGTCACAATAGTTATTAAATGAACTAATGAGTGCAGGCTGGAAATATTTGAGAGTAGCTCTGAGCTTGATTGCAACAGAACGCACCATTGTGCAAGTTCATGTTGTAATTACTATTTTAACTGATCTAATAACAGTGCTATTACTGATTCAATCAGCTGTGCGTAGCTCAGTTAAAGCAACTGTTATATCAATTTTTCAATTGTAAAAGCAATAAAATAAGTGTATTCTTTAAATTCCACCATATTCATCAAAACAGCGCGCATAGAAATATTATTCATCTCAAATTTTTAAAATGATATATCTGTACATTTAAATGTACAAGAAGTTCTGCTGTCAATTACTCATCAGTGTATTAATTTGATTTTACCTCCTTCTCACATTTTATTTTCCTTCTTTAATTAATTGAACGATACTTCATTTTTTTTTGTTATAGTCAGCTTCAACGTGGATATCTTCAACTAGGCCCACACGTTATTATGCAGAGTATGTAGATTTTCACAACAGTAGTGGTAGTATGAACTCATTTTAATTTTCGCAGATTACGATAGAAAACTGGACCGGCATTCGTGTCAACCATTTCTATGTATTCATCTGGCCCGACTACGTGAAACCATAGAAGGAGAAGTCACGTTTGAAGCATGCTTTCCCTCTTCAACGGCTTACATGGTCTGCAGTCCATGCAACGTAACCAAATTGGCCAATAGCAATTTTCAAGCGGTTGGAAAATGGTTGAAGTCAGGGATGGTTTAAAGACGTTGCATAAATAAGATAAAATTCTACCACAGTGATGTTAACCCTTTGTGGTCACACAGGGTGTGGCGCACCCCAAGAGCAATTTTTTAGTTCAAATGTCGCGCCTTTACGACTTCCAAAAGGGATTTATCGCGAAGAAAAAGAAAAATATCGCTTTTTTCCACAACCGTGGAAAATTGCTCTTCTTGAACTGCAAATTTCGTCACATCAAAATTTAAATTTGTACACAAAGACTATTAGAGCACAGTTGTATGAGTATTACGAATTTATAATTATCACTCGAAAGTAAAAAGATTCAAAAATTTGAAAATGGTAACTCAAAAATAACGCTGGGGTGCAGTGAACCCCATGTGATCAATTTGGGATTATAAGAAGGTGTGACCACGGATGGTTAAATTGGGGCTGCTTGAAATTTCCCTTCTTTTTCGAGCAAAAACTTAGAAAAATAATGACACAAAGGCGTTATATAGCTACCCGTCTAATATGTTATACATTAAAATGTCAAGCAAAACTATAATATTGCAAATTTAGAGTATATGTAACCTCTGGTGTTTAAATCTATATAAATTATATATCTACTTCAGTGAAAATATTGGAACGCTCTAATTATTGTCGTGGATCCTTAAATATGATCTGCACTAATTTCTTTTTTTCCTACCAAAGCACAGGAATTGAAAAAATTGAATAATCTGCGACTGTTGTCAAGTTTTCTTGTGTTAAAATAAATCTCTATTTCTGTAACAACCGTGAATACAAAATTTAAAAATACTATTTTTACTAAGGCGTCTACCCAAACTTTTGATTGATATTGTCTGTTACTTCGAATTAGTATCAACTGTTTAATGAGATAAGAAATCTCAGATGATGATAGGTTGGAAATCTAACATGAAAGGTTATTTTGCGGTACCTGGTAGCGTCCAAAGGTTAAACAACATTTCTCTCGAAAATAATTCGCACAAGGTGAGCGAATCACATTCATAGAATCGGCGAGTGAAAAGTTATACCCATAAAACCAGGAACGCGATCTACGTATTAATTGCATAAGCTATAGATTTCTCGTTCCATTCAGTATCAGCTGACAAAAGTATCGTTGTACAAGGCTGAATTGCAACGATAGTATCGATAACTGGGCATTTTTCTATGCCACTTCTGGATAAAGATATATCGTGGGTGTAGAAAGAAAAATAAAATGTAATGGTGGTAAAATAATGAAATTTAGCCAAATTGAATTCGCAAGAATTTCAAGTAGAATTTCCTCGTGCGCCCACGATATATCGAACAGATTGTTACACCTTTGTCACCGGAAATAGAGAATGGATTGCGCTGCGAATACGGAAATGCACAGATACCATCCTTTCTCCATTAATTTGGTAAAACTTCGAATTCCATACATTGATAATGCTATGTTATAAATCGTCAGGGCCAGTGCACCGTAATAATTGAAATTCCAGAGGAAATTCTTACGTCAGTTCATTTGCTACGTTGGCGATACCTTGCGAAAATATTTTAGCTGCATAAATGCACGCTGATCTGGCTTTCACTGTGGTTAGCAACGCACAGATAATTCCTGATGTATTCTGACTTGTGTCCTATTATATCTTGCCTTCAGGCAACTCTTTGCTGTTTTAAACGTTCTTGTTTTTTTCGTTTGCAAAATAAATGCGTTTGCAGTTACAACATTTCACGTAATTCTACACATATATTTTATAGGAAAAATGATTTGTTTGTGAAAATTTTAAGTCAATTAACTACCATCGTAATTACATTCTTGGATTTCATAACTGTCGGTTACATAAGGTTTCTATTAATTAAGGTGCAAAGAAAGTAAATGGATTGAATCGATAAATTAAACATAAGTAGAAATAATTGTTTTGAATATCAACGTATTATAGATTCATAGATACTAGATAAACTGAGAATTCATAATAAACTGGCTGCCATATGACGTTGAAAATTCTGTTTTTGGCACGAAAGTTTTCACTTTCTTTAACATTAGAATAAAAATAAAATGAAAAATATGACATCTTAGTTAGAATGTACTCGCAAAATCTCAAATCAATTTATTCCTTAAATTCCAAGTTATCCTAATAACCATAAAATAATATCATATACTTGTCTCCACGACAAATTCATATTTGATAATGATTTTTGTTTCATATGCTCCTTCGAAAATCACATTTTAAGCCTTACTTTCAACCTTATTTTTCAAATCTACACAGTGATTATTTTCCTTTAGAAAATCTATTATTAATAGAAACGAATTGATGGAAATGAAAAATGTCTGCATGTATAATAATTTTTATCGTGTCTAATTTCTAAATTATCATCGTCAAGCACTTCAAATGTCGCGATGCACAACGATCACTGCTTCCTATTATCCTGACTAGATCTGTCGTGCTTTATTAACGCCTAGCCGCGAAACGATCGCGACCAAGTGTGGCAGCTTTTTTGCAATTAGAAGTTTAATCGTAACTACACGGGCCGCCGACAAGAGCGCACGTTAACTCGCGTGAACGTGCAACAACATTTCTGTGCACCGGCAGACGTAGGCAGTTCGAATCTCGTAATTGCGGGGAAACGATGCAATCGCATTATGCCTTGTTATAACTGACAGAACTATTCTCTGTAGCGACAAGGCAGAAATTCTTGGTCATCCACAAATAGATTAATCTTCTTTCGTCCGTTAAACTTACAAAGCTTGACGGAAGAAACGATAATTGTAAATAAAAACAGGGACAAGAATTTCTTAAGGGGGTTGCACCACCTTGTAGGCCTAAAAAATGGGTATTAATCAAAAATTCTATTTTCAGCTTAAAGAAAAATAGATTCTCTTTAATATAGTATTCGATTTTTTTAATACATTTAAAAAATAAGAAACTGGCGGCGTCGTGAAGATTTTTTTGTTCACTGAAACAGTTCGACTTTGGATGTTCGTAAAACGTGAACGAATTAAAATACAGTAAAAACCGTACGCTATATTGATGGAAATGTAGTTTTCTTTAAAGGGAAATAAGAATTTTTTATTTTTTATGTTCCAGTCTCTTTTGGTGCTGGGAGACAGCTGACAAGATATAACGGTAAACAATGTTGAATAACTCCGCCATTTTAAAACTTTAAGAAATAAATAATGTATGAAAATAAATTTAAAATGTTGCCTGAGAGAATAAATTTTAAATTTACCTATTCTTTTAGGCCTACAACTTGGTGTATACCTAAGGGTAATTTAAGAATCAGCTCCAATTCAAATTGTTTGTTTTATCTTACAAGTCAGTTAATTTTTTTTTGAATGTATAATCTTATTACGCCTACACAAGTAAGACTATTCGAAATCCTTGTAAGTGTATCGTCCTCGAATGATTAAACGCGACAAGTGTGAAATTAAGTTTCCTATCGCCTTGTTTCCAGTTGCGTCAATATATAGGCGCATCGTTAAAGCTGTCTGAATTGATGTACGAAGCTGTAATTTGCATTTTTCTATTAGGTTCCTGCAAAAGGTTTGTCCCTAGTGTACGAAACACTACTTTAAATAAAACTGTGAAGTTCCATTACGTAAAAAAACTATGAATGCAGACAAATGTTGTTAATATCTCGATATACTCGAGGAGAAATAAGTCGAATAACAACCCTCTCTGACCAACAGAAAAACTGGTCTTCTGCATGATGATGCTGGTCCTCGCTATATCACAAAAGCTCAACTTATTTATGCACGAGGATTCATTTCATTTACAGTTGTACCACATTCACTGAGAAATTCTGCTAAGTTTTAGTCAAATGCATTCATATCAGTTGAGTTTTCGAAGTCGATTTTCTAAAGAAGTGAAGATTTGTATAAAAATTTTCATGGTACATTTTCTATTTATTTTTGCACAAGGAACCACCCTATGCTCCTCTTTACCCACACTGCACTTGTACTGTCACCCTCACAATTTTTGTCAGTTCTAGAAAATTCTTATACGAATACAATTTTCCAAAATGAACATAGTTTCAGTTTAAATCTTCGCCTTCGTCATTACCTGCACAACAAACACGACAGACCTTTCACGCCAGCCCAGTATTTTCCTTGCAACCTTTTAATTCTGCAGAAAAGCATGCGACATTTCAAACGATTCTGACTGCATCGTTTGTTGTACCACGAACAACCATAATTCTACATTTCGTTTCAAGGTTTCGAAGCCAGGAATTACAACAGTCCTCCATTGTCTTATCCGCGTTGATAAACAAAAGGAGATCAGGTTTTCCGCGGCGAGTAACGGTGTTCTCATTATACGAGCGTTCTCACGACCCGGTATTGAGATACACTTTTATCCCTCTGTGATAAATTATCATCCGACGTACATTGTCCCAAGTGCATTGCAGAACTGCATGGCTAACTGGAAAGTTTATTCCACGCTTTAGCTGTCAAATTTTTAGCGTTTCAGCTGTTTGGACACTGGGGACCCTGGGCAAGAATATTAACCCTTTGCATTGTAAGATATTCGCTCGTCGATCGACCAGATAACTTTTGCTCAATACTACAGTTATTCACCCTACTACGCCCCACGGGTCTTTTCTGACCCATTAGTGTTCTCGTTTCGTTAACCCTACTATTTCCGTCGGGCAGAAATGGACATTTGTATTTAAATAAAATTCGAATAACAAATAAAAGTTGAAAAAATTATTCGTCATGTGTCGAATAAAGTTGATCCGGATGAACTTTATCCGCCGAATAAAAAAATTAACTTTATTCGTCAAATAATCTAAAGTTAAAGTAACTTTTATTTCATCCGCCATTTAAATAATTTTTTATTTATTTAATGCCTAGCTCTGCTTTCGGGTCTTCTTCGACCCACCCGCGTGTTCATTCATTTAAAGATTCTTCTAACTTTGAGAAGAGTGAAAGGAAGTTGTTGGTAAGATATGTATATCTCGTTTCAAAATTCAAATATAGAACTTTGGTGAAGAGAAATACACAGTAGGGTCATTCCACGCGAAGTCGGACACTTTTCGGAGTAACATTTCGGATTTTGGAGCAACTTGGATATATTGTAGTATTTAGGGGTATATAAACATATCTCGAAGGATTTTTCGAAATGTCCAAAATTGTGGATGTTACAGCTCTTTGAAATATAGTGTTTACTTTTTTCCCAAAAATTATAACTGTTGAACTAACAAACTGATAAAAATGACCTTTCGGGTGCTTACAGTGGAGATATAAGGGTACCTAATAAAAATTATTTCACTTAATAAAAACGAATATTTGACCATTTATTAAGCAATTGTTCTTAACAAATGCAATTTTATAGTTGAAGGCACCTTTTTAAAAATTTAGAAAAAATATGAGGATGTAGCCCTGTCTTTCCTCTTTACGGACATGTTTTGAAAAACGTGGACGTTTTAAAATTAGCCAAATGAAAATTAATTGAATGTAACGCTGCTTCAAATCACACCGGCTCGACTGGTCGCTCGGGCCGTGCGGTACCCGCAGCGGCCAAGCGGCTATACCTGACATTTTTATATACTGTATTAATTAATGAGGACGGCTGCAAGGTTTAATACCGTTAATAGTTACTGGAAACTCACTCTCTGTCGATGGCACTTATTGTTTGAAACATTTTATGACCTGTGTTCTGAGTCATCCTGCATTTCTTTTATTGGTCCTTAGACGTATTCAAACTTGCCAAGGGTGGGGTTTCTTGGTTTCTTAGTCTCTGTTTGTCATTTGAGTGGCATATTTTTGCAACATCACATGGCAAAAATGCACGAAATGGTATTGGGGGGCCATTAAAACGTCTTGCAGCTCGAGCCAGTTTACAAAGACAGAAGAACAAATAACGACACCACAAAAATTGTTTGATTGGGCGACTGCCAACATTCAAAACATTCATTTTCAATTCAGCTCAATAGAACAATATCAAAAACATTCACGATTATTACTAGACAGACGTGGACTTGCAAAAACAAGTTCTGGAACGCGAAACTGTCATTAATTTATACCAACGGACACAGTGTTTCATTTAAAAGATAAAGTCTATTCATACAGTGACAAATCAAAAGTTGTAGCAATTATCAAATAAGTAATCGCATAACCGTCCATTTATTCCAAAAGATGCTCAAAGATACGACAAAATATTTATCTTTTAACATAATCCCATCATATCCCATCCTCTCCCGATGGAAGAATACTCACCACCTTCTCGTGGTTTCCATTGAACAATGGCTACTTAAATGTTTCAAACAATAAGTGACATCGACAGAGAGTGAGTTTCCAGTAACTATTAACGGTATTAAACCTTGCAGCGATCCTCATTAATACCCTATATAAAAGTGGCAGGTATAGCTGCTTGGCCGCTGCGAGTATCGCACGGCCCGAGCGACCAGTCGAGCCGGTGTGATTTGAAGCAGCGTTACATTCAATTAATTTTCATTTGGCTAATTTTAAAACGTCCACGTTTTTCAAAACATGTCCGTAAAGAGGAAAAACAGGGCTACATCCTCATATTTTTTCTAAATTTTTAAAAAGGTGCCTTCAACTATAAAATTGCATTTGTTAAGAACAATTGCTAAATAAATGGTCAAATATTCGTTTTCATTAAGTGAAATAATTTTTATTAGGTACCCTTATATTTCTACTGTAAGCACCCGGAAGGTCATTTTTATCAGTTTGTTAGTTCCACAGTTATAATTTTTGGAAAAAAAGTAAACACTATATTTCAAAGAACTGTAACATCCACAATTTTTGACATTTCGAAAAATCCTTCGAGATATGTTTATATACCCCTAAATACTACAACATATCCAAGTTGCACCAAAATCCGAAATGTTACTCCGAAAAGTGTCCGACTTCGCGTGGAATGACCCAGTACCGAGATTTTAAAATCAATGATTAATTTAAATCTGCCACTAATCATGGATTCTCTCACTGTTACAAGGTTTAGTGATATCAGTATGAAACGTTAATTTAGAAATTTAGACTTTGGAATTCTATTTAATTTAGCTTCTTTAGAAATGAAAGAATTTGTGATTCATTGTCAGAAATTCTGCTGGTATCATAGTTACTCTACTATACTATTTTTTATACCAAAATCCTGCTTTTAATAAATACAACATAAAAAGCACGTGTGCATAGGAGTGTGCTTCTATCTCGAGGGAACAAAGGTTAGATAGATAGTGAAAGTCCTGTTAATGATACTGCTCCTGACCGCAGTTCCTGCTTTCTCTAGACCTCGAAAATGTCGATGGAGGTCTTGCCGCGTTGTGTAAGGTTACATTTTAATCTGGCTAATTTTAAGGTACTTTTACACTGACGGCCGCTGTCACGTACGCGTGATTTTAATCTTGCAACCGCTACATCACCGTCCACTCAAACTCTCCCTCGTTGATTCAGATCTCACGTCGAATGTTCATTACGCTACTCATGCTCACATTTCCCTGTAACAATATCTCCAGTGTTTTCGTATACCTCGCTTTGACCTGTACTGATAAATCTCTCAATTCGATGACAAGGATAGTTTACAAGATCTGTGTCACCGATTTGACTAACATTTTGCATAGGTATAGTTGGTCCACACATGTGTATTAATGCGTTAAATCAATAGAGCATGGTATTTGATATTTTGTGAGAAAATTAAGTTTAATCTCTTCTCTTTTTCAGGTCTTGCGACACTCAGCTCATTCGAGTATGGCAGCGTGCTTTAGATTAATAGTCCACTTAACATGATTAGACTTTTTTTTCGCGAACATTTTTGCAGTATTTCGCAAACACAATTCAGAGTATTTCCACGACATAGGTTCCCGTTTAGAACACTTCTGTTTCGATGATTTTTTTACTTGCGACATTGCACGTTCACCATTTGTGATTCGTCATTTTTATGTTTCTTTGAAACGTGGTGGCCAATGTTCAAATGACATATGCATGTACGTAAATCTACGGAAATTGAATTTTTGTTACAGAGGGTTGGCAAATCATTATAGTCAAAACATTTTCGTCAATTTTTAGGATCATTTTAAAATGGATTTAATACGATTAAAAAGAAATCATAAATTGGTAACTGAAACTGGTTCAAAGTGAAAAGTACCTTTTGTGCTTTGATCGCAAATAACTCAGTAAATAAAAATCATACAACAAAACCAAAAAAAGCGAGATTAAAAAGAATTGTGTGCTCTATAAGACTCCTTCGTTGGATTTACCGGAAAAAAATCTGTTTGTCCCGTGCATACGTTCAAACTAGGCAAAAATTTCTGAAACTTCGTTTTCTGCGGTTCATCTTGATAAAACAGTATCATAATGGATGAAACAAATTGAGTCCTTGATTCGAAAACTAGAAGCTTCAAGCTTTAGAATGCGTTTATTAAATATTTTTTGCGACCATTTTTGCAGAGATATAAACATTCTATCGCTTAAACTTCCAAAATCTCAAACCATTTTGTTTGAGTATAATAATTTGGCCACCCACTATATGTTTATAATCCACACGAAGTAGAAGTGTTCTAAATGGGAACCTATAACGTGGAAATACCATAAACTACGTTCACGAAATATTGTAGGTACAAGTGTTTGTGAAAAAAGGCCAACCATGTGAAGTAGAGCACTTATAGAAGGCACGTGGCCACAATCGAATGAGCTGTACATGGATCTGTATGTAAGAAGTGGAACAATTTAAGTGACTACTTAGTCGTAGAAATAATTAGAAATGTTCTCGTTTAACTGTACTTAAATGCGGTTTCGTTTTCTTGGATGAGTACATAGAACAATTTTGAACTCCCTTTGAGCACCCTCTGAGTTTCAAATATATTTATACAGAGTGTAACATAGGAAATGCGTTAAACTTCAAAGGTGAATTCAGCATTTAAAAGCACTTTCCGATTTAACCTTGTTTCTGAGTTTTAACAAATTTATTTTAGGACCCAGCGTTATTTGTGTAGAATCAAATTTAATTCTGTTCGATTGCCTACAAATAACGCTGGATATCTTAGGTATGAGCTGGAGTACTATTCTGTAAACATTATCAATGAAATGTTATTATTATCATCATTATCACTAGCAGCAGCGTTGTTATTATTATTATGTTTCTTCTATTATTACATGAATACAAATTTCTATAAAACAAAATTCTCTGAAAAACAGAAAGAAGATCAAATCGAACATGTGTTTATATGAACTTTTTTTTTATATTTTTCAGTGATGAACCTATAAATCTGACGCACGTGTAATGGCACAACCTGTGCATGCTGTACACTATATACAAAATTTGAACCAAATTAGTGAATTGATTTACTATCTACTCCACTTTCTACATTCCTCGGAATTTTTCAACGATTCTTATGCGATTACAATAGCGATAGCACACTTTCCAATTTTCTATAAAATTACATGGAACATGTGTGTACCAAATTGCAGCAACGGCAGCTCCTACAGCGAACGCGTTAAGGCAAAATATATAATTATTCTACTCTGCGTGTGGCTTATAAGTGGAACATCGCGATCGAGGCAAGAGATTGATACAGTGAAATGCCATGAAAGCACGGTTTAACCGAAGGCGATGGTTCGGCCTGTGTCTTCAAATGAATGAATAGAATAGTAAACAATAATTAAGTTTGCGATCGCCATTAGATTGTGCGATGCCCCCGAGGCCTAGAACTTGGATCGATGGTTACATGAAGTATCTGCATAAACTTTGAGCACCTTTGTGATGAGTCCTGTGGACGCCCTGCGCACTTCACTTATGCCCCTCAGGCATAACAAAATGTAAATTAACCTGATATATCGATACCGATGAACTTTGTCACAGTAGAAAAATTCATGATTTATAGAGTTAGATGAATCGTTGATTTTAAATCGTTAATTGTTACAGCATTAAGCAAACGATTTCTGGTCGATCAACGAATGAATAGATTGGAGTACAAAGAGCTAAAGGTGTATTCTGCACGATAACACGGTAATCTCCTAATATTAACATGAGTGCAGAATAAACTTATAAGATTAGTCTAAACATTTAGTAGGTATTGGGAACGCGACAATTGCTTAAAAAGTGTTGTGTTGAGTAGGTGTTGATTGGAATCAGTTCTGTATAAAAAAAAAAACTGTAATCTATGGGGTATATTCAAATTAAGCAATTGCACAGTACCAATATGCCCCGCGAATACGAATTGAAAAGCAGTGTTCTATAGAGTGCTCTGTACATCTTTTCATTTCGGGTTTTGTTTTAAAAAAATGTGTGCAATTAACAATGAAATGGTTTTTTTTGCAAATATAAGTCGAAATTGGAAAGTAATCTTTTCTCGATACTTGGTTGTACAGAATATCGGACTGAAAATCCGTCGAGAACGCGTGGACTTGAACAGGTGCCATCTGCAAAACCGATTTTCTCGAAAACAAGCCTTGTTCAAAAAAAATTATTCCACAATTTCGACTCTCTCATAAGGACCTATTTCACGCGCAGTTGTACCATATTAACCCCGCCCTTCTACTAATCCTTAGTCACGTACGCTTCTACTCGACTAATTTTCAAAATCGATTTTCTTAAAACGGACGCCTGCTATGAATAAATCTCATTCTACATTCCTCACTAATTTTCTCACATAGAGCTATCGTGATTCCAGTTGTAACACTTATTCCGATACATCTTGTATATCAAGAGTCATTATTAATTAATCAGCCATTAACTTTTTGCACTCCAACTAATTCGTCCGTCTAGAGATTTTTTGCCCCGTGCAACGCTTATTGAATATAGATTTTTTAAATATCAAGTAATACAACAGAGTAATTTCAAAACCAAGCTTTCATTAAACCTACCATCACTCGCACAAACTTCAACAATTTTCGCACAAACTTTAGCAATATTAACAGGAACTTGTAGTAAAGAATACTAAATGTATCAGAGTACTGTGGAATCCATTAAAAAGTCGCGAAATAAAAAAACAACCATTTTACTTAAAAATAGAGTCACTGTACGTGCCTTGATAGAACTCTTGGCAAATCTAACATATTAGTTACCGTATTGATAAAATCGACACGTGACTCAAATCTCTCTGAGCCCAGGATTTATACTTGGAGTGCAATGGGTTAAAAGAAACCTCGTCCATAAGCAAAACGCTTTCATTTCGTTAAGCGACTGCCCAATGTGTACATCATGCTCGACGTCCAATGTTATTAACGTTCACTTACAGGGAGCCACGAAGTAGATTATAGGTGTAGTCGAATACGCTCGTTCTTCCTGCGTTGTCCAGGACAAGAGCGCACTGATCACCGTTTGCATAAGCATCCACGGACTGATATTGCAGGCCGTTGCAGCTATCATTGTTCCCCAACGTTGCCAGTAGCAGCACGAGCCCTATTATCGCGGATCGTATCCGCCCTATCGTAGATCTGCAACATTATAATAGCGACGATTATCCTCCAAGCCATCAAGATATCGCCAATTGATTGTGCCAGAATACCCAGATCTAGCGAAATCGCTTGTAACCTAGTGTAGCTGTCCGGGTGTTACCTTTGCGTCTTCTGATCGTGTGAGATGTGTTTGGTTCAACTAATAGCTATGGCGCTTTACGATTCAGATTCTTAGCTGTTCGACTAATTATTATTATTAGGACTTTATTACTCATAGGAAATAAATTAAATATTACATATAGAGGGACAGTAGTAAAAGTAAATCTGGAGTAAAGGCGAGACTGCAGTAGGAATACTGTTGATAAGCTTGACTATTAAGGGGGAAAGGCCTCCCCTAGAACGGTCAAAACAACATGTTTCTTTGGAAAGTTTTTCTAGAAAAACCGATAAACTTTTATTATTAAACATTAGTCGATTGGAAAGAATTAATCTTACGGATATTTCAGTATTTTTTGTGGTACAAAGTATTGAAAGGTTTGTGAGTTATAGGCGATGCCCGACACGTACTTTTTTGTAGACGCTTTGTAGCAACTGTAGCTCGGTGCAGGGTCATTCAAAATTGAAAATTCGAAATTTTTTAGATAATATATGATATTATTTAGGCCTTATCGGACCCGATTTTGGAAAAATTATTTCGAGACAAAATGGCGACTGTGCAAAGCTGAAGCATCGATATTTGCCAAAAAATCGCTCGTTTTTCGTGTGTCTCGATTCTTATCTTCGCGATTGCGCGCAGCCTTCCATCGCGACAGTTTCCTTAGTACTAAACATAGCTAATTACATCATGTAACAATATCGCGGGAGGACGGGACAAGCGAAACCAGGGAATATCGCGTTGTTCGGGTTTACCCCGCGTTCGCAATTCCCCTACTCTCCCCTACTTAAAATCTGTGACACAGAATGGACCAGTGATGATTTCAAAGGGTGTCGTCAGGCTCAACTCGAGCCTTTTTTGCGCCCTTTATTTATAATACATTTGTTTGAGCTTTTTGATGACCTTACGCTGAATTTTTATTCGCAGCTTAAACCATTTATAGTACAGCTTGTAATATGTCACTTAAAACATTATTTTTAAAAACGCCAACAATGAAAAGACCATTTTGTGCCCGTTGTCAACTTTGCGTCCCAGACAGCTGCCCAATTTTGCCTATAGTGTCGCATTTTTCTATCGCGAAAGGTCGACTTCATTACAAGATGAATAGCGTTTCCCATATTATACATCGTGGGGCACATTAAGACGGAACGACTTCCTGAGGACATTCCCACAACTTTCCTCCGCGATGCTCGCGTTTACAATGAAACGCAAGGTCCAAGTGTACTATCACGGGGGTTCGTGGGCGCACGGTAAAAATGATTATCACCGTGCCATTATGTGGAGCGAGGTGGTAATTATCGCGGTTCGTAACTGCGTTATCTCGAAGCGCATGCAAATGTCAATTTTCCATTGCACTCCGGTATCGTTGACGTTGTCTGGTATCTGCCCGGGAGAATGTCCACCTTGACGCGAGGTTGAAGCCAGCTGTAAATGCCAATTTATTACGGCTGTTCAACAAAACTCGTTGGAATAATTTCTCGTTCGTTCCTGGAAAATTATGCACGGCGTGTCACCGGTATCCGCGAGTAACCGTTAGGCCGTTCACCTCTATTTTAAACCGCGACAATCGCTCACCGGATTAAAATACACATTATATCTGCGCCGCTCGGCTGTCGAACAGGTTAGATAATGGGCACGGATGAAATTACAGTTTGTTTCATTAGCGAAAGATCATCGTGCGTTTACCGCTTCCATTCATGAATTAATAGGGTATACCGCAAGCGGAGCATATTTATTTCGTTCGCTTGGTGGTGAAACTGACCAAGTTCACATTTTTTCAAAAATGAAATTTTGGTCTCTGCATTTGGCATTTGCTAATTACCAAAATCTCATTTTTCAACAGAAGTGGACCTGGTCAGTTTTTTTTAACAAGCCAGCGATGCATTCGTCATTGGTAAATATTATTCGAATCTCGACCGAGGAACGTCATAGACTCATTTCACATTAGCAATGTTGTTACATAATTTTCCAAGAACGAACGAGAAAATATTGTAACGAGTTTAGTCGAACTGCCGTAATAAATGTATGCGCGAGTAATGCTTCTATAAACAACATTAAGTAGTCACAACTTTGTACTAGGCTAAATCGATCTAACGAGACGTAAGTTATCTAAAAAGGAAACTTCGGTAAACCAAAAATTCCGATTTGTTTTAAACTTCGTTGGTTTGTAGGAGACTTCAATGGAAGTATTAAGCAAATTTGTTTCATGCTACTTCTTGGTTTTCCGGGATGAAAAAACCCTTAAAAGTTGATGTACCTACATTTTTAATTTTTGGTTTTAATATTTAAAATTTAATGGTTTCTTATGCTCTATAAAACTATGCAATTACAGTGTTTAAAATTTGTGGTTAAAAATAAAAAACCTTCCCCTACTACAAATTTTAAGTTTTACAGAGCATTTTTCAGTAATAATTTTTTATAACTACTATAATTTTTTAAATACACAGGAAAATAGGAAAGCACGTATCAACATTTAACGATTATTTTCACCCTGAGGAACCAAAAAGTAGCAGAAGAAGAAGTTTCCTTGGAATAAGAATAAATGGAGTTCTAAACTGAATGCTCTGCAGGAATGGAATACCTAGATCTATGGACGTACTCTTTGCAAAACGCTGCTGGATGTGCAGTATAGTGAGTGTTAAATAGATTAACTGTTTGACGGGAATAGGATGACTATTACCAACAGGATGAGTAATCGAATTTTAAACCTTGAAGTAAAAAGTGTGGTGATGGTTAAGTTATTTTAGATGGAGTTGCTACAAAGTATTTAATAAAGATGGACCATTTCCATTACAAGTTCAGTGGCTAACGAATGTTAATAGAAACCTAATTATTTAACAATATACTGCGACACTTTTATGCATAATGAATTCTTGATAAATGATACAAGTGTAGAAGAAACTAAGAATAAAGTGTAGAAGGACTTCATTTTTTATTACTGCATCGGTTAATAAACACTCGGAATGTGGAATCGTTTCCGTACTGTTCGTTCGTTCCTTCTGTCGAAAGGAAAGTCATTTGTTATTTGGCATAGTTTCCATTACAAGTAATGCATTCTGTGTTTATCTGATCTGAATTAAACACTCTGGATAATTTAAAATATACTTTTTAACATTACCCGGAAGGAAGCTTATTTTTACATCCGCAGCTACTTTATATAAAACACACAATATATAATCTTACTATAATATTTACATAATTGTAACTTTAAAACCGACGAAATAATGTCAAAAATTTGGAGCTAAAATTCATGGATTTTTTTTAAGATTTTGTTTGAAAACTGAAATCAGGATAGTGATTTTACTGTCTCGCGTGCAAAACGTCAAAAAATAGAAAGGGAAGAGAACGTTGTATTTTCTAACGATTAACCTATCATGACATAATCTATTTTTTCGTTGTGCCAAAAACTGCATTACTATTCAGCGCTCGTTACATATGGTAACACCTTACACGACGAATTTATATAATTGTTGTTGTACTTTCCACTGAATGCACGTTGTTGAGTTCCAGAAAGAAAAGTAAACTGGAGAAGAAAGGAGAGAAAGGGCAAGGGAGCAGAACGTTTCGCAAGTGGTGTGTCTTTCGTGAGATTTGAAGATGTGTCACAATTCAAACGGCTGTTTTGCCAACGAAATAATCAAGATGAAGCACGCCTTGGATTTTATCGCAATGAGCGTGCTCGCTCGTGACTACACCTCTTTTCGTTGATGCATGAATGCGGCGGAGAAACTAAGTTGCAAAACTTGAAATAGTTTGGTAATCTCTTTTTCTACCATTATAACAAAGAATTACGTGAAAAATATGCGACGTATGCGCATGCTCTGGAACGTGCGAGTTAAAATGCGTGAGTGATGCGAGAGGTCATTAAAACCCTCAGAATGCAATCGATTTCTAATTTACAACGAAATTTTGTAATGCAAATATCTTCAATAAAATAATTTTATACATATTAATACCTAAATCTTCGATAAAAATGTACAAAACGTTTTTAAACATTCAGAACTTAAAAAAGGATTGTTTAATTAAATGCAGTATAAAAATGAAATGTCTGTTTAGTAAATTTATCATTTAAGTTCTCCAATTTTTTTCAATATCTATTTGATATTCTCGTTTCACCTCTTTTTGAAAGTTTCAAGTATTATTTGATATTAATTTTTTGTTAGATTGTTTTAATAATTAAAATCTATTTTCCTCGCGTCAGATCGAATCTCGAAGCTCATGTTTGTTCGCTATAATCGATGTTAAAGTGAACGGTTCGATTCGTAAACTTCAACTCATCTGGATGAGCGGCATTCACGGATTTAAACGAGGATACGAATGAAAGTACATGACGTTCTACATATTAATCAGATAAGAAAGGCAATCGACATTTGAAACGATTTCAGTTTCTTTTTTTTTTTCTTTCCTCTGGTCACCTTGCGCATTCTGCACTCCGCTCACGGACAGAACGCACCGATAAACCGGTCGCGCAGCGCTCGATTTCGTAAGTCCTATTAACCGACTACTTTCAGTCAATGGCTTTGCTCGAGTTTAATCGATACAATTCAAAGAATCTACCATAAAATGCATCGAACTCCCATAAATCTTGCAAAGTCCAAGAGAAAAATGTTGGCATAGAATTCTTCGCCCGCGTCTGAATACCATCCCTCGAGCCGATTTCATGAAAATCGAGGGGCAAGGAAGCAACAGTTTTATTTGATTGCAGTGTAGAAAAAAGTCTAGGTATAATAAGTGAATGATGTACAGAATAACTGAATTTCATTACTCGACATGATTTAGAATATGCACGTATTTCGCTTTATGCAACTTTTTTAAAAATGGTTACTTCTAACGCTTGATATAAAAATAAACTGTAATAGGTCAGAAATTTCGAATTTTATTGAATTCGACCGAGTTAAGGGAGAATCCTATTTTATGTGCTAAAAACATAGCAAAATTTAGGGTCTTTTTAAGTAACTAGCATTTCAATTTATCTGAAGTTTAGATCATGTTTAGACCATTCTTGAAGAAGTTGCAGTTTTTTTTTATACATTTTTAATAATAAATACAGGAGTTATGCATCACGCCGCACAAAACTCGTTGTCCGCTGGTGTGCATGATATTTACCTTCCAGGTAATCTGAAACAGAAAAATTAAACGGCTTTTTACTTTGTACACATGTAGCTTCAATTTGATGAGTCAGAATACCGCTAAATTCTATACTTCTTTTGTTACATAAGAATATTGGCACAAAATTGGATTGCAAAAATTAAAGGTTCACACCTTCCAGTTCGAAAACTCTCCACACTGCTCAATAAATTTTTTGTTTTTTGCTAGTTGATCAATTTCAAGCTACATATATATATAAAATAAAACGCCGTTTCATTTTTCTGTTTCAGATTACCTGGTAGATAAATATCATGCATACCAACGGACGATGAATTTTGCGCTGCCTGACGTTCTATCAGGCATAAGTACTATATTTATGGTTAGATATTAATAAAGAAAAAACCCGCAGCTTCTTCAAGGATGCATCAAAACATCTTCCAAATTTCAGATGATTTGGAGCGCTGATTTCTTAAAAAAAAAATCCCAAATTTGGCTATGTTTTTGCCCAAAGAATAGGATTCCCCGCTTAACTCAGAAGATTAAGTTAGATACTTCCATTCCTTACGAACTTCTGAAAATCACTTATTGCGGTAGCAGTGCAATCAAGTAAATAAATATTCTGTACATATCTTTCGAAACACACCTTCGATACCGAAGAATATCTAAATTCAACACTGAAACTATCTCAGAATAGAAAAATTTTCATGATTATGCATCTGTTTCTGAACCCAACTTTACAGTCTCTAAGCTTTAGAAAAATCATTCCTGCATTAATAATGAAAATAACAACATTTATCGCGATTAATATTATTATCGTACCATTATTACGAAATCAGTAGGCGTTCCTGGCTAATACGAGACTATTGGCTTAACAAGGGTAGCAATTGCATAATCATGGACAAACCAGTCGAACGATTCTAGCAGCGGTATATCTATAACTATCTTTACCTAAAAAAACAACGTTACAAAACTGGAACTGTAAAATGGCTGAATAGACCATACCCTATACACTACAGCAGAAAACTAAATAACAGCAGTTACACCATTGGTAACAGTCAAGTCAGCCCATAACGAGAGCAATCTTCCTCGCCAGTCATCATTGTCGCGGCGCTAGAACGTTTTCCGCGCGAGGGATCGCGTCTGTTCTGCTACATTAGTGGTTTGGCGGTAAGCCAATCTCGCTCTCCGTCGATGCATTTTTTTTTCTCCGTACGGAAACGCCGGCGTCTTAACCCGACGAATCGCGCGAAATGGCCTCGTATTCTAACCGCGTAACAGCGAGAAATCGGACCGTAGGAAGGCAGGAAACGTTTCGGCGTGCAGGAAGCCAGCGAAAGGTGAAAACTCGAAAAGAAATGGCTGCAAAAAAAGGCCCCCAATGAAGTATGTACCAAACCACAGATATCTGAGACAAATCTGTTACAATCAGCCGTGTAATACAATTACGTTTTTGTAAATCGTTCGATGGTGAGATTTATTTAAGACTCGGACGTGTTACGTTTCGTGAGCTCGCCGCAATTATGTTTTCAGTGTTCGATACCCCGGTTTCAGTTTGATTAGAAAATAGAATTTTTGTAATGGCTGGTGAAAGCGAGTTGCGGCGCATCGAATTCGAGTTGTGAAACGGAATCGTAGGCAGGCACTAATTACTCGTCCAATGAATCGGCACGTGATAACGTTCTCAGACTGTGGTTATGCGTAACAACGCGTAAGATTCAGATAAGAGGCGGCAGGCCGCTCGGAATAAAGATGAAACGGATCACTTTCTCACTGCGTCTACCGCGGATTCTCCCTTTCACTTTCCTCGCCGCTCGATGCAACGCGTCTCCGACTGACAGAAACTCATTCCGCGTGTTTTCGATAGGCAATTCGCTCTTGTACATCGACGATCGGGTTTACGGTGACAGCGGAGGCTCCTGCTGATGTATTTACCTCAATTCCTCGCTTGGAATCGATTCTTGTCGGGGCCTTCCAGAATCATTCGATGTACACTGTGCACCAAAAGTTTCAAGTCGCTCTATGGGTGAGGGGATGCAGGGATTTAAGTAACGTTGTCAAGTGATAAGATATTTCTATTCGTTGAGGTCGGGAAGATTGTAATTATAGTCGAACGTGTTAATTTTAAAGTTGGAGGATATTAGAAGACTGCGGAAAGTATTATATTCCAAATGTATTAACTTTTGGAAAAGCACTGGAAACAGTGTTAACAAAATATTTTTAGACGTATGTTCAATGTATTTTGCACCGAATTTAGCACTGTTACTAAGCAAAAATATCTTTTCTCTATGGAAGACTGAATTTTCAAAATTTAGAGGTACCCCTTATTGCACGAAATTGTATAAAACTTCACTTATGTCGGCTAAATAATTACATTAAGCACCATTATTATGTTATAAAACTATGTATTAGTACATAGAAACATGTCAGAAAACAACGTCGATAATCAGAAAAATTATACCAAAATCTGCTCCCTTCTTTCACCAAATTTTTTTATATTCAAATTAACTTTTGGTTTTGAACTTTTGAGCAACAGTGCTTGTTAGATGATGACAGTGATTGGAATGAATGGAACTATTGAGTATTGAATAACTTCTTTTCGGGTTTTATAAACGGACTAAGTTAACAGTGTGCTTATTTTGTTAATACGAGGATCTTATTCTAAAACGCTACAAAAGAATTTATAAATCGAGGGTTTTGAGGTCCCATACTGCGACAAGGACTTTGTAAGAATATTGCATAGGAGTTTTTATCGACATAAACCCTTTTCAGACAAGACACTTTCATGGTTCCTGATAAGTATTTTAAACAAATTCACACATTTTTTAAATTAGTGTGCTCTGAATGTATCGCAGATAATAATCATGAGCTACAAAAGTATCTCGTGTGAAAAGTCTCCTAATTTATACAATTGAATCTCGTTCTCTGATGAGGAAGAGCTTTAACAATGAAATTCACGCATAGCAGGTGTCATTCAATCCATACAATTTATTAATTATAAAAGGGATTGGCGCACTTTTGAGCAACAACAAATGAATTTTAACAAATGCATTTCCTTTCGCCTAAAAGTCGTTATATCGCCTGCAATTATATTCATGTAAAGTTGAAGTTGCAAACCAGAAAGACCTTGTTCAACAACCCGTTCTTATATCATCGTCGAACAGACTATAATGATTCGGTGTGTTGCCTCTAGTTAGAAATGCGTGGAAGCGATTATTGATCCGAAAATATAACGATCCTCTGGCATAATTTGACCGTCATGTGCGATAACATCTCGGGCCGTAAATTTAAACTGAAGTTTCCGAATGTTGCAATAGTTGGGCCTGCTAATAAATAAATTCCTCCGAATCAATCTAATCCATTTCCCACGCAGAAAAACCCCCGTTTCGTGACTTTCTAAATTCCCCCGCACTATTTTTCATTTAAAACAATTACTTTCGATTCCCTACCGCCTCGTCAAGAATAAACCATCACGTCGCCTATTATATCAGATCGACGCAGCAAAGTAACGAGCCCCGAGGAAATCAATTCGATCCCCCGTTGCAAACGACACAAACCATCGCCCACACGACCAGCCTCGCGAAGCGACATCGAGCCAAGGATTCGTTATCTTAGTCCCGGTAACGGTAACTCACCCGTGCATTCTGCTGTAGCACGCTCCACGTTGCCCGGCCTTCGGAGCGTTCCAACGAAGGGGATCGGCGGGAAAAGCTGGTCGAGGATTGCTCGTCGTTATCGAACGGCGCGGGAAACACTTTCGATGCACTTTCTTCGGGAACCACGGGCCAGCAAACCGGAGGAAGAATATCTGGCAGCTCGGGGGACAAAGTGGAGCCGTGGAGGAAAAACGGCGACGTTCGATGGACGAGTCGGAACGTGCACCTGCTTGGTTCACCACTGTCCCCAGACCGAAACGACGATGGGGTCGTGCAGTGGTCGGGCACTTCTACTGGCTCGGCTGTCCAGCGTAGTCAGTGACCACTGACTCGGTGGCTGGTGTTAGGTGATTGTTGGTTAGAGACTTACTGACCGTGTGTCTCGTATTATGCGGTAAGCTGGTGTCCTGCCTCTGGTACAGTATAGTTCTTTATCGAGGAGGCTACGGCGGGGTCCACTTGGTGGTGGAAAGCTCCCCAAAAGCGCGGCTGGCAAGCGGGCCCGCCAGGGGAAAGGGAAAGTAAGTTACCTTACCTTCGAGCTAACAACCTCCAGGTAAGAGAGAACACGCGGGGAGTTAACGGGCAAAGGAGAGGAAAACGGGGAGAAGAGAAGGAGGAGGTGGAGGAGGAGGCGTAGACTCCCGTCTACGTTTTACTTTCCTTTCTCTAAACGAGCCGCCGGCTGCTGCCCTCGATTCGAGGCATCGATTGTGTCTCCGGGCTTGCCGAAATACGTAACGCCGAAAGTCGCCACCCGATTAATCGCCCCGGGTACCGAAATATCGAGTGACCATGTTTTGGAGGAGTTCCTCCGGCATTCGGCTGGCACTTGATCGCGGGGAAGGCTCCGGCTACCGAGACAGGGGACGTAGGAAGTATGTTTGGGCGTGAGGTAGCGAGTGGTGGAGCTAGGTGTTGCTTTTAGAATGTGGAGGCTGTGTGGGGAAACGATATGGTATATGTATGTACATGGTCAGGCGGAGGGATAAGGTAGTTCGGTAGATTGATAATCACAGTTCGACGAAATTTTACTTTTTTCGCACTTGTAACATTCAATAGCCGTTTCTTATAGGTTTTCGTGTGCTGAAAATGGATCCCCAAACCGTTTGTCGCCATCACCCTCAGTTTTTGAGAAATTCTATTCTGAAAAAACTACAAATTTTCAACATCAAACACCTTTTGTGTCGAAACAATAATAGTTATTCGATTGCTTCTTTCGTCAAATTATTCTACGAACCCTCTTGAATATAGGTTTGCAGATATTTGAATTTATTTCGAAAACTAAGGGTCTAGCAGAAAATCTGACTATTCCACGCGATGCAGCAGACATTTTTCCTTCGGAAAGCATCAACAAAAGTGATAAGTAGTCACCCGCGTTAAGCGATTGTGTTACGCTTAGCGGCAGTGGATCGCGCGCCGCCGTTGACTACCACTGTCAAACTGGATTGACAAACTATTTCGTGTCTGTATTGAAAACAAAACGTGACTTACCACTTCTGTTGATTCTTTCCGAAGGAAAAATCTCTGCTGCATCGTGCGGAGTAGTTAGATTTTCTCCTAGACCCTCAATTTTGAAAATAATTTGAAAGATATCTGCAAAAAGGGGTGCATATCGGGTGTTCTTTTCCCTTTGATCGTTGTTTAAACATATTTAGTTCATAATGCACTAATAACATATATCATTGTATTCGGAAGGGTTCATAGAATAATTTGACGAAACAAGCAAACAAATAACTATTACTGTTTCTACACAAAAGATGTTCAAAGTTCAAAATTTGCAATTTTTTTCAAAATCGAATTTCTCCAAAACTGAGAGTGATGACGACAAACGGTTTGCGGATTCATTTTCAGCGCACGAAAATTTATATGTCCAGATGGCTGTCGAACTGTGTAATGGGTGGAGTCTTTCTATTAGACAAGCCTGCGAAGAAAAAAATTTCTCAATATTTTAGCTGCTTTTCATGTTTTCTGGTGCTGCATTCGAAAAGAAAAGCACAATAACAATCTCATATCACATCGGCTACGGGCGGCATTAGAATTGCCATAACAGCTGGTGCAAGTAAATATTAGAACTTACTAGAAGGTTGTAGTTAGTTATCAGTTCAATTATTTTTCACTACTAATTTTATTCAATTGTATATTACAATATAAAAATGTTCAAACAAGTTGTGAAAAAACTACGTGATGGAGAAAACCTAAGGATACTTTTGCATTTAGAAATCCAAATTCCTATGAAATCAGCATGCATTTTTAAAAAGATTTGTATGACCCTCAATTTTGCAGCACTGTGTTACGTATTGTGAAGGAAATATTTTCTTAGTTTAAATGAAAGTATTTATGATTGCGTGGGCGTGATACTACTGGGTAATCTGGCTAATTGAAACTGTTCAAGTTATCTTAAGATGATTGAATTGCATTACACTCCACCGTTTTCTAATAGGGTGTCTTGTCTTTTTCGCTTCTCATTCGTTGTCAGGCATGGCTATATCGACCATTATTGTTTCGGCATTCATGAGTTTGTGAATAGTTACAGCAGTTTATTTAAAACAGTATTCCAAAGATATACCTATTTAATGCAACAAATTATAGCTGAAGAAACTGTGTTTCATTCTGAAGATAATAAATAAATAATCAAACGGGGGAGAACAAGTGCCAACAAAGTAACATTGTGTCAGACACTCTATTCGTTTTTTGTATTCGAACTGATTTCGGCCAAATGTTATAGACTTAATTCAGTATTTACAGAATAGATACGTTCTTGTAAAATTCCTGGTAAAAATGATACCGTACATATAAAGAAATGGAGTTAAACATAAACTCCAAAAACCTCGAACTCAATTTTTTCTGACTGCGTCACTTACGAGATAAAATCGGCATGGAAGATTGATTTTCGCTACACACGTTCAAATAAGTCGGAAAAAACTGACAAACCATTTACATGAGAGTATGTGGCAGCTTTGAATCCAAATTCTACAAATTTTTCTTAACTGAAACCAATTTCCTGGAAAAATAAGTAGGAATATTTCGTTTTAAATGGAAATTTTTAAAAAGGCAAATTTATCGGACAGCGTTACATAAAAATAAATCGTGCAAAAAAGACAATTTAATTTTATCCAGACCGTGTTAAATCAAAATCGTGTAAAGACAGAATTAAGTGTACGTATTCCCTCGCCTTCAGCCACGATACTCCCAATTTAAGGAAAACGTGTGAGAGTATGTTTCTTACAGTGACAAAAAAAATTAAACACGCCACGAGAACCTTCCAAAATAAGAACAATGTCGATACGAAAGTGATAAAGGCCGTTTGCGAGTGAACTGTATGCCATTAAATGGGCATTCAATTTTCATTACGTAAGCAATACGCAGCTCTTAAACTTCATTGCGTAACGCTATGAAAGTCGTGAGAATTTGAAGAGTGAACAGAATATTGTAATTGATTATGTAATGTAATTAAACCAGATTGCCGGGCGTGTCTATTGGTCGATTAACGCTACTACGACGTTTAGGTGTCATCGAATAATTAGCCTGTCATGCACACTCTTTCACTGTTCTCTTCGTTCTTGCGCACTCTGATTTCTGATTGCACAGGCTGATAGTGTTTGGTTGTCAAGTATCAAGTGTAAGATTATTATTGATAATACAGATTCTGATATTGGGGTACGAATCTGCCAGATTTAGCTTAATTTTTGTCGAGAATTTTTGTTTCTTTTAATCTGTTACTTCGATAATCGAATTCATGTCACACCAATGAAGATTTGAAGGGGTGTTCTCATTTGCGAGCAATAAAAAAGAAGGTGTCTTTCAATCATTTTTTGCTGGAAATGTATTACCGCGAATAAATTGAGATTTTGATATAAGGTTGTAGAATATAATTCGCCTACTTTGATATTTCTTTCTTTCCAAAATGCGGAAATAGTCACTTCATGTACTCTACTTCACCTGAAACAACAATTTCAAATAAATTATTGTTTAATATGAGTATGATAAGCTGTGATGCCAGAATAACCATTGCAAATCGAAATCTTTCAGAATGGCGTTCTTCAAATGATAGAAAAAAATTTGTTCAGTTGATTTTAGTACCACAAAAAATCAGGACAATCACGGATTAAAGTTTGAAATCTACTTCAAAAAGTGGTTCATTTCAGCGGCTATATTTTCAGTACATGTTCGAATTTCAGAATACCTTTTTAGGAATGTGCTCTAAATACTTCACACTGTAAATAAAATGCAAAAGACCTTAACTCTTTTGACCTGCACATAATCAGAGAAATTTATAGCGCGAGTGGATGCCATATAAAATTTTTATCGTTGACAATATCAGGTTTAACTTGTGAATGTATCTCCTGCATACTTTTGTTGATGTAGTACAAATTACAATGATGATGTGTACGTGAAAGACACGTTGCACAGGTTTGGCAGTGTTCTGTAGAGCATACGATATCAAATGATGTGTTACGAAACATTCTCTACTTTAAGGCTTAACCCTGAATTCCCAGTTCTAGTGAAAACAGTTAATGGCAATAATAAGCAAAATTGACGCCTGCTGCATGCTTATTACACAGACCTAATATGCTTGAAGTTCATTATTCAATATACATATATATACAGGGTGTTTCACTTAACTTTTTCAGGTGAAATATTTCTGCTATATTTAAACATTCATAAAAATATTTCCTACAAAAATTGCATAGATTTATGGAGGCTGGTGTTTAGTAACCATAGATTTATTCTCTTGGGAGGAATTGATAAAATGAAACTTTATTTTTTTAAATTCCTCCCAAGAGAATAAATCTATGGTTACTAAACACCAGCCTCCATAAATCTATGCAATTTTTGTAGGAAATATTTTTATGAATTCAAGTTTTTTGAAAGAGTGACCTCGCAGGACTTCTTGTTGTGGGTCTTTGAACTCGTCTTTAAAGTGGCTATCGGGTATCGACAAATAAAATATAGCATTCCATTTAAAAATACAAAGCCTGATTGATAGGAAACATTTCTATAAAATTCTAAACAGGTATAGCAGAAATATTTCAGGTGATAAAGTTAGGTGAAACACCTTGTATACGTTTCGTGTTATTCGTGCGAAAGTGACGAGATGTTACACATACATATAAATGTTTAGAAGATAGTTGGAGAAAATTTTCGCAATGTATTTTTTATAAATTTAATAATGGCTTCAGGTCCACGTGGCAAAATATTTACGTAAAACTAATGTAGGCTTGTGCAACTGGTGATTCAGGATTCATTATTTAGTAGAACATCACTGGAAGAGAAATGATTGATCTTAGATTTGACTTATATGTCAATAGAAGTAGACGAGGATAATGATTGCAAGTTTTACAGTTAGTTTGAAGTTATCCAATCAATATTAATCAAACCTATTAGTGAGCAATATAAAGAATATTCTTTAATAAATATTTGGCAATTTAGGCTCAGTAGAAACGTCAAATTTCTCACACTTTCAAGTGAGCCATAGAAAACATACATACTGATGAAGTGAAACTTGATTTCTTTTTAATTTTATGGAACCTTTATCGAAAAAGAAAGTATTATCTAACAAATGAGATCATTCCCAATTATTCGTGCAGAGCGTGAGTAAATTCGGCACTCGTCAGTTGTTATATTACGAAAAAATTTTGAAATAAGTAGTCACGTGCCTCACGATTAACGTATCGATCTCAATGACGTAAGGGATATCGCTGGATTAGCTTTGATTTAGATCTTGGCGCATAAAAAGTTTGATTAATCGAAGGATCGCTATGGGTTTCACTCTGAACTTCGTAACTAAGTAGGTGTGCATTAGATGTTGATTGCGAGTCGTAGAAAGTGAAGTGACAAGTACAAATCGTAAACAGCGTTTACCGGGGATCGGTGAATAGCAGTTACGATCGATCAAATCACAGAAACGAAAGCACAGCAAATATTGTTTCTATCAAGCAGGCCTATTTAGTGATGTTGCTAACAGTTTCGACGATATATCGATAAACGAAGGATGTTTCGACTTATGGATAATATCCTTGAGCTATCGAGGGTATAAGAAGGTGTTAATAAAATGGTACACAATGCATAATAAACCTCCAGTGTCATAGTTGTTATTTCATTTCACGCATTAGGTAAGGTAGACCGGAGCGAATTGGGTCACAGGGCGAATCGGATTAAAATAAGAATTTAGTCCAATTTCTTACATCGCGATAGAAATGAGCAGTCTGAACTTTCGTAGTACATCGCCCCTCTCTCTCGCACCCACCGCAATAGCCTGTCAATTATTTTAACCCTCGGTTGTCACACCTACTTTTTCGAACGTCGTTGTCACACTGGGTCAATTTGACCCTCTCAATTTTCCATCAGTTGTTATTTAAAAACTATTTGTTAAATTAAGTCTAAAAAATTCTGAGATAATGTTTGGACATTGTAGAATATATACCCATCATTGAAAGTTGACAATTAAAGTGTCATCATGCATAAAACAAAATGTGAAGCAATAAGAGTTTCGACAAAGAGGTTTTTTGCTTAAGAAAGCTCAGGGTCAATTTGACCCAGTGTGACAACCGAGGGTTAAGTCAATGTTTAGAGCTGGCATACGGTTTCAGTCACATAGATGCGTGCGAACGTTACAATTTTGGTCCGAATCTAACCTACGTAATCTGCAATTTCGTATTTAAAATAAAAAGTAAGCTTGAAAATTCAAATGTGCTTATTGTTATTAGTTTGCACGGTGTCGAAGTTTAGTATTTGATGTATTTTAGACTATTATATCATAATATGTTTATGTAATCTACAACCTTTGAAATACTAATATATGGGGCTAATTGGATCACGTCATTTGGGGCGAATCGGACCACTCTTTTTTTTATTTGAGTATTTTTATGATTATAAATATGATAATTGTTTATATACAAATGGTTCGTACGTACATAAAAATGAGCAATAAAAATTAGCAATTGTCATTGTATCCTCACTATAAGCAAAGGAACTTTTACAATACAAAAATGTCAAATAGGATTTGTCAAAGTCGCTTGAAGAAACATGTGTATTAATCTTAAAAGCAGTTTCTTCACTTACTCGTCCAATGTTTATTAATCGTAACGAGTCAATGCAAAATGAGCCTCCCGGTTGGTATTATAATACAGAAAATAATAATGATATATGTAAAAGCAATTTTTAGTAATCATGTTCCTTGTTTTATTCGCAATTCATTGGTGCCTCCGTTTATTAACACCTTTCGAAATTATTTTTTAAAATTTTTCTTTATTTTTCTTCTAAATCTGCAGATGATACTTAATATCTTTCATAATTGTAGGATGAGTACTTGCGTTCCCCATGTAGTTCATTTAAACAGGCCATCACTTTGCATCTAGATATTTGGAAACATTTTTATGTAATTCAAACTCACACCCTAGCATCTAGACTTCTACAGTCGTTACGAAATAATTCCATGTAATCTGCATTTCCTTGTGATTTCCATTTCTCCGTTCCTAAGCGCGTGGCGGAAACAGTTATTGCATCCAGATTTTCCGTTTTATCGGCGGTGAATGGCTCTCGTAGCTTGAATTCACGTGATCGTTTCTTATTACTCACACAGTACGCTTGCGTGTGACGCGCAATTAGTTGTAAAAGACATTTCCAGCGTTCGTTTGCATTAAGCAAACGTAAAATAGCGCCAAGGAAAAATGAAATTATCGATCTGAAGAATTGTACACCTTGCTTAATAACGCCATAATGTAAGTTGATAGATAGAACTATGCCCTGCTTGGTTGTGCAGAATAAATTATTCATTGCACACCTGAGCAACCTGTTATGGGCCATGTATCAGAAAAAGTTTGTGGTCACAAAAGAAGTTGCCAGTGCTATTAGTCAATAAAAATAAGGGTTGAGGAGAGTATTCCGAAGAGAACGATCACGCGAACCTTGAAACCTTTAAAATTCACACAATTTTACTAATTTCGCTTTTTATAGTTTTACAGCACATTTTCAAGACTGTAGTCATTATGGAAATCAATTTTTTAAACCTCCTAACCCAAGCGACCACCTCAAGCGATATATGGATGGTTGTACGTGGCTGATTAATGTGGAAATATTGGCCACCTGTGAAATGATGACTGCTGCGAGTATTATACTATTCTAGGACGTATGTATGAATCACTCAATGTGTATCTAAAAATATATCTACCTAATAATGAGAATAAGCAGGTACAGAAGGGTTGGGACAAAGGAAGTAATAAACGGTTAATTTGTACAGGATATCTAATAGTACAAAGTGATTCTCTGGCACAGATCGGGTTGCAGATAAAATAGAAACGGCAATTGCACTTTGCACATACCGTTACCTGCATATATTACTATATCACCAAATCATTTAATCGTGTATGATATGCTCCATCACTTTTTCTATTTTCACAAAGCAGGAAGCTGTGGCGTGTTCCAACTAAAAAAAAAATGACATTGTATAGGTATCATATTAAATAAAACATTTAACATATCTATTAGATATTTTAACAAGAAATAATATAGTTTCAGTGGATAAACTTTTAATTATTCTGAGCAGTACAAATACCACTCACATGAAATTGAAAAGATCTAGATCAACAATGCACGAATATCTAACACGGTATTTTTTATACTGAAAAATTATTATTTTCTGAAAAACTTTCTTGTATTCATTAGAATTGAAATAAACCTCGTTCAAGATTGTTATTTCATTTTTCATTTTACATAATTGAAAGTGACTTCGGTTTATTGAAAGAAACATTTCCACCAAACTTCTAAACAAATTTCTCCTTCTTACTTCTCTTACAAATTTTGCATTCGCGAAAAAATTATTTTAACCCGCTAGACTTCAACAAAACAGTTGAATTTTAGTAGACAGTGAAACGCATTGTAATAGATAAAACAAGGATTAACGTCATTTTCACAATAACACATGATACTCCATTCTAATATTTTTTAAATATTCTACATTTTTTACACGTTATAGCAAGTCAGAAGATTTTATTCATATTTTTTTAACAAAACAGAAACAGATAAAAAATCTATATAAAAAAATATAAATGCACATACATATTTATGTTATGATTATAATTTAATATAATAAATATCCATATGTAATATTAGATATATAATAAACATTATAATATAAATATAAATATCTATTGAATCACACAAATGGAAGCGCAGGGGCAGCATGTGATCAATTAGACGAGAAATCGGTGCGAATCGATCTTCCAAAGTCGGCTTCGGAAAGTAAAAGTCGCCTGATCGCACGCTAGATTTCAGTTTTAACGCAACGCGGAATCACGTGATAGAAAAATGCAATATACGATGTAATTATATCGTAGATCTTCTCGAGACATTACATTCTCCCGTTCCCCCGGACACTTCGGAGACGGGGGGAGGGATAACCAATCTTTTGATACAGAGTTACATGCGCAACGGTTTCTCGGCTTTTCGTTTCGCCTCGAACGAACGTGAAAATCGCTGTGAAGGGTGGTAATCATTGATTTATGGCAAACAGTTTCGACACTACTGTTCCGTTTATTTTCGTGCGCGAAATTGATTGTGCAAACAATATAAATCCCGTTGCACAAGGGATACGAGAACGTGATAAGTAGACGGTGCAGGTGCAACGAAGGTACCCAGCCACCGTTTAATTTGTGACATTATTACCGTAAATCACAGAAACTGAATGCAGTGATTTAATAAAGGCCTGATTATGAATCGGTGATTTATCGTCCATGCGTAAGGTTACAGATAGGCGTTCATCAGCGTATGATGGAGGTGAGAGTTGAAAGTTGACACTAGGGATGTTTGATTCCGTTTCGATTCTTCAGAGGATCGATTCTTTTGATTAAATAGAGAAAGATCGATCTTTCGAATCGATTCTCTGCTGTTTGATTATTTACTCTAAAAATCGAAACCAATTTCCATTCTTCAATTTTTTGTCCATCACTAAGAATGGTTTCTCGCCGCAACTAGGTATTTGACTAAAAGGCGAAAAGATGAAGCTGTTTGTTTGGTCACTCTGTTAGAAAATGAATTTGTCACTAACAGAAAGACCAATTAAGCAGCTGTACCCAGCTAACTTCTAGACTAGCATAACGAGCTAAAGAGTTTAACATTTTTAGAATTTAAAAGAATAGAGTTTAAAATTTAAAAATTACACGTCCACGACTTTCGCATAAGAGGACGATATATATGTACATTATACACATTCATAAAGAATATGCCTTAATAAATCGAAAAATATTAATTAATAATAATTACATTAATATGTTATACATATGTTTGATTTTTTATGTTTTCTAGATCGATTCTTGCAAAGTCGATTCTTTACTTTCGATTTTTTAAGAGCAGGTACCCGGTTCTAATGTTACGATTCAGAATCGCTTCGAGAATCAATTTTTTTAAGTGAATCGAATATCTCTAGTTAAAACGCTGATGTATGAAAATTGTATAGAGTGCCTAGTTTGATTGATCAGCTTGAACGTTGCATTCAATTAAGCGGAAGAGTTTGTCTGGAAGGGACAAATGTGACGTTGATGTGACGTTCTTTTCAAAGTCCTATTCTTCAAAATTTGGAGGATATGCATTTTTTTTTCTTAAATAGGACTACATATTTTCAGTGGCATCATTTTATGGACAATGTCAAGGAAAATTTAATGTGACTGCAGAAACTTTCGTTTGGACCAACGTCACTAAATCGATGTTTCCAAAATTGTGGCACTAAAATACTTGAAATAATTGCCACAATTTCTTCTTCGTTACGTACTATCGAAGACAACAGAAATATACCGATTGATCCTGACAAAGGGGAAACCGCATATGTACTAAATAAAACAGAGTCGCTGGCCATGCGTGTCATACGATAAGATAGATTTGTATTTAAGCATCTATGAATCTGCAACGATATCTAATTTCTTTCGTCTACTTTCGCAGCACAGAAAAGTCACTTGTTGAACACGTTCGCTTCAATTAAAAATAACCTAATATTCGTATAAAGAATTCTTCAGTATTGCAAATTGCGAGAGCGTACAAACTTCGACGGAATATAAAATATGGTTGTCGCCTTTCAAAAGGGTGTTCGTTTTAATCGTATTATTCGCAACAAAACAGGTATGGCGACCAACGGTAAGGAACGCACGGCGTTTATTCCTTTCTACGCACGCTGATGTAACTTTTTCCTGAAATTCATCATCGGAGTTTAATAATAAGTGACCTTTGCAGTATCAAAAATACGAGATTTATTTGTCAGTTTGTTGTACATCCATACGCAGAGATACGTACGACAGGGTATTGTCGCTGAATAGGCCCGTTTACACGGACGCTCCAGTGTGTGGGTTTTGAGTACAATCCAAAATGTGTCACTATAAATCAAAAGTGAGAGGTTTTGGAATACAGCGTGACATTTCCAGCGAGTTGGAAAGTTATACTCAGATCGTATGTATCTTTTGTTAGTGTAAATGTAAAATGATAAAATAAAGCAGTAAACTGGTACGGAAAATTTTTAAAAATACAAAAACTGACGTGTCACAAATTAGAGCTTCATTTTGCCTATATAAATGCTTTGAAAAAGCCGAGGCCTGTAATCCAAACATGTGAGTAGAGAACGCGTTCTGTGCACCTCTACAGGCCGAGCATTTGCCTTAACAGTTTTGGCCTGTGTGTTTAGAATGAACGTTCAAGAAATGTAAAAAAAACCGCACGTATATGTAAATGGGTCTAATATTTTCACTTTGACGCAACGTCGACGGATTTCAGACGAAATAGCCGTCCGGAACAATTAAAGGATTTCTACAAACCGCAAGTTCCCGTGGCTAATGGGCGACGGCCGACTAACAAAACCGCTCCGAGGCGCGTTCCACGCGTGCCCCTCTATTCCTCTGGCGCGCAATGTATGGATGTAAAGCGGGTCGTGAAGTTTGACGACGGCGACTCATAATTCGGCGTACCTGTTTCTTACGTAACGGTCACAGCCATTTTCTCGATATGCATTTGCTGGGAAATGTCAGCTCTACGCATGCGGGTAGCTAAACGATGGAGGAACTGGAATCTACGAGCTCTGGAGGATAAACGGATAGTTGAGCGTATTGGTAGCAGTGTTTTCTTGCTTTAACGTGGTTGGTTTGTATTCTGCAGTGTTTATTGTGTTCATTGATTTAGTTATATGTTGAATAATTATGTTTCGTAATATAAATACAGAGGGGAAATAATAATTTAACCCTCAAACACCACACTGGGTCCGCGAGACCCAGGCCGTTTGGAAGATTCGTGGCCGCAACTAAACGTGGGGAGCGATTGTGGTGGAGGAAAAAACTTTTGGACTCCTACTACGGATTCCGCACGATGAGACCCCTAATTTATCTGAAAAAGCCGAGTCACATCGTGAAAAAGGCAGTCTATGGGTCGCGCAGACCCATGTGGTGTCCACGTCAGTATTATCGGAAAAGGGGAGTTAACATTTGCTACAGAACATTATTGTTTGTCCAGTGATTTGTTGTTCCGACAGTATTTCTACCCTGTGTAAAGTAAAAACATACTTTTCAATCGATAGAAAATGTTTAAAATGCGATCGGCCGATGCGTAGGGAATATATGGCGAAAATATGATGCGACTGCTCTTAGTGTAAATGAATGATTTCATAGTGATTTATACTGGTCTTATAAAATAAATGATTATTATAACCATTTCATTGTATAATTTCACAGAAAACATTCGTTCCGAAGAAGTAAAAAATCACTCGACTTCACCTCTCGAAATAATTATGTTTTTTGGAATCAATCATAACGACATATATATTTTCTTGAAGTATGACTCAAAACCTTTCAATTCATGTATAATAAAATCCCTGTACCTTTTTTTGAGAAAAAACTGCGAGTAAAAGAAGAAAAAATGGAACTTTCAGAAACGGATGTCTTTTCCTCAAAATATCTTGAGCATCCAAAGATTTGTGACCAAACTATTGATATATTTCATTTCACCTTATTTTTTGACGAATTGAATAAAAAAATTGTTTAAATCGGTGCAACAGATCCTGGTATATAGAGGAAAAAAATTCTAGTGTGGTGGAAGCGTTAGGAAATAGTTTGGAATGACGTAAGTTTGGAATTTTCATTTTCCCATTTATCATTTTCTTACTTTATGTTAATGAATAATACAACTTTCATGCCAGAAATGGAATTTTTTACTCTATATGGCAACTTTATTGTTTTACATTATTAAGTTACAAAAAACTACGACGCCACTGTAGATAGTACATCTTCGAATATATTATCAATGTTTGAAATTACGTACGGTGAAACTTTCACGACAAATAACTTCACGCGATTGTAACATTTGGTAACGAGTTTCGTTTTATTTTATTCGTCGAGGAATGCACTTTTATTATGTTTATAAATTGCAATAAAAAAGCATTACTGAACACGGAAATAAAGTTGGCCTTATCTTTCGGACAAACTTTCAATCATTAGTTATACCTCGTTATAGTTTTGAACTCGTAAATCGTGTAAAAATTATTCTTTGCACATAATAGAAATTCTCATTAAATATGAGTTTCATTATCACATGTATTTTTAAGAAGATGCCGAGTGTTATGAAACAGCACTGATTGTAGAATAGTTCTGAGGAGTAAAGGAGTAGGTGTTTAGAATTGAAAGTAGAAGTAAGGAGGAAAAAGGACAAAATGAAGGAAGTATGGGTAAGGAAGGGGGTATGCGTTTCACCCAAGACCTGCTATGTACTTAAATAGTAAACTCATCAGTAGACTAGTCAGTAAATACCCCCATACACTAGCGAACATGCTCGAACAGATATATTTGCGTAAACCTTTAGGCACGAGGATGTTAAGGCGCGATCCCACGGTGCATGGCTCGGCGAGCTTTGTACCGTGGGAATAATCAGCTGGGGCTAGGCGCGTCGTCGAAACACCCATAGCTCGCGCTCGCTGAACACATTTAACGAGCCTAGCAGGCTTGCCGAAATATGCACCGTGGGAGTGCACCTTTAGGAGCTAGAAGGTAGGACGAAAAAGGTGTATAGTGCCTCGCAGAGATATAGCGACTGAACCGAGACCCAAGTGGTATGCAATGGATACCATTGAAGTGGCAGGTACATACCACCATATGTGTTCTTATTACACATCCGACATAAGGAGGCTTCAGAAGTCAATCAGTGTAAGTCCAACTTTCCCTGAAAATGAGTTACGTAGTTCAAGAACCTGTTTATTCTTAAAGCTTTCAGTTGATGAATCAGTTAAGTCACTACTTTCATACGTAAGCAATAAATGGCGATACTTATAGTGGCCACGGAATTACGAGGCAAAATTATTTAGAGGACAAACAGTGTAAACCTCGGTTTTAAAGCTGATCGACTTGCACTGAGCTCTTCATATACAATGTAAAACTATTTAAGAAGATACGGAGTGCAGCAAGTCTGCTTAATATCTCTAGGACCTCAAACAACTAATACCCCAAAAGTATATAGGTAAATATGTACATTGAATACGTTCCTGGACGTTTGACTTGCCATCGAAACACTCAGAGGCGTTAAGGGGGAATCCTATTCTTTGGGCAAAAATCATAGCAAAATGAGATTTTTTTTAAGAAATTAGCGATTCGATTCCTCTGAAATTTAGATGATGTTTTAATGCATCTTTGAAGAAGCTGCAGTTTCTTTTTTATTAATTTTTAACCATAAATATAGTAGTTATGCATGATCGACCATCACGCCGCGCAAAATTCGTCGTCCGTTGGTGTGCATGATATTTATCTACCAGGTCATCTAAAACCGAAATATGAAGTGGCGTTTTATTTTATAGATGTGTAGCTTGAAATTGATGAACCAGCAAATAACAAAAAAATTTATTAAGCTGTGTGAAGAGTTTTCGAACTGAAAGGTCTGAACCTTTAATTTTTGCAATCCAATTTTGCCCCAATTTTCTTATCTAACAAAAGAAGTATGGAAATTAGAGGTATTCTGACTCATCAAATTGAAGCTACGTGTGTACAAAGGAAAAAGCCGTTTCATTTTTCTATTTCAGATTACCTGGAAGGTAAATATCATACACACCAGCGGACAATGTGTTTTGCGCGGGGTGATGCATAACTCCTATATTTATTATTAAAATTGAATAATAAAAAAAACTGTAACTTCTCCAAGGATGCATATAAACATGGTCAAAATTGCAGATGAATCGAAATACTAGTTTCTTAATAAAATGGCTAAATTTGGCTGTTTTTACCCCATCAAATAGGATTCCCCCCTTAAGGACCCGAGGTCTGCTGTTTTTACCAAGTCACTATTGAAATCAGTGGTTGAGTGAGTCCTTGCGAGACAGGAGGATCCAGTAGAAACGCTCTCTTCAAGCGAGTGCGGAGGTTTCGCCAGAGTTCAAAGAAGTGTCACATGATTTGGCACCAAGTTGGAGTGTCGTTAAAATAGGAATTTCATTTCTGCACAATTCACATTTTAGTACAGCATATTGAAAATGTGAAAGATCTGATATTTCGTGTGCTATGTACTACACAAGTAATATCCTCTCGAAATTCGAATCATCAAACTTCCCTGCATGACAGAACAACACTTACGAATTAATGATTACCACAAAGATACGATAAAAGTTTGAAGTAAACGAAGTACAAAACAAGTGAACCACATGTCCACGCCCGGCTGCAACCTTCAAACCAGAATACCGAAGTCATGCTGTCGTGTATCGGCAACGAAAATGTCTCCACGATCCCAGATCGATCAAGCAGTTCAACTTTCTACTTGTAGTACAGATTGAGCATTTTCTCATCCCGTACAAATTGCTCCATTAAAAGACACGACGCCGACGTAACGCGACAGTGTACGACTTAATTATTTCCCATTCAGTTTTCATTTCTCGCGTTAAATCCCCCACGTGAAATCCTTTTTTAGTAGCCATTAGAATTTAATTAGATGCAACGGGTAGATCACCGATAAATCGTCGATCGTTACCATTCTAATCGAGCGCACGATTTCTGGACTCCAGCAGGAGTGCGTGCTGAGGACGCTAATAACGTGCAATTTGTACGAGACGGGTCGGTAGCGGCTGATGACGTGAACCGAGTCTCGTTTCGGTGGTCAGCGTTGCTGTGCATGCGATCGCGATTTCGACTGATGAGAATCGAAAAAATGTGTACTTTCTCCGCGCACTCGCGATCCTCGAAAGCGATTCGTGGTGTCACGAGGTCAGAGAACCTTCGTGCGTTGTTACGCTCACGCACCAGATTTCCTTGGACGCACACTGGAACGCTAAATGTCACTGACACCATTCTCTTCTCGTAAGACACATATACACACACGGGGAAACGAAACAGAAAAGGGAAAGAAGGCACCGTACCAAATGAACCAAGCAACGGGAATGGATGGTACCGCTCGCTCGATTCAAGATAAAAGAGAACGAAGGAGGAAAGAGTTGATCATCTTAACGTGGCGCATCCTTTCATGGCCCCACATTTATCGCAGGTGTAACGATACACGTGGAAAGTGCGATGGTAATTTGTCTTTTGTAATGGAGTTACGGAATCTGATTTACGTAAATTAATGATCTACTACAGTCAGCGATAAATTAATGTAACGAAATATTGGCAGGAGGTAATTAAAGGCATCAACAAATGTGATTTCATGATCAACCTTGTTATGTAGTCACTTTCGACGAGCTAAAGCTGCAGATAGCCTTTTTATCACACTAACAATTTTATTCGCATTGTACCCGACATCAAATCCTTCCCTCTATTCCTTCACACATAACCTCCAAATCAGAGCTGGGCATTAATTAAATAAAAGATTATTTAAATAACGGATAGAGTAAAAGTTACTTTACCTTCATTCGTTATTTGCGGCTCGAATAACCCGGGTTAACTTTATTCGGCAAGAATTTATTCGACGAATAAAATAAATTTTTTTATTTGGCGAGAATTTATTCGACGAGTAAAGTTAATTTTTTTATTCGGCGAGAATTTATTCGACGAATAAAATTAATATTTATATTTGGCGAGAATTTATTCGACGAATAAAGTTAATTTTTTTATTCGGCGAGAATTTATTCGACGAATAAAGTTCCTTTTTTTATTCGTCGAGCGTTTCAACTTCAGCGCCAAATAAAACTTCCAACTTTAATTTTAATAGGACACATGAGGAGTAATTCTTTCAACTTTTATTAGTTATTTGAAAGTTTTATTTAAATACAAATTTTCCCATCTCTGATCCAAATTTGAAGCATCTTTTGCTTCCAATTCCCATTCGTCATTTAAAACGGGCCATTAATTTATACATATTCTTTCCTGCGATTAATTTTTGTATCTTTTGTTTAGTTTTAGTGTTTGTTTTGGTTTTATAGTTAAGCTTGTTAACAGTGGTTAGGTGAAGCCTCGCTAATTACTCTACGAGCTGCACATACATTAATTGTCTGTAAAGTATCACAGATTTCTCCTGTATATCTCTATTGTGTAATAAAGACGATTAAATAAAAGTAATAATAATAGTTTTGGAATAAATAAATTCTAAACTTTTATTTCTTCTATAGAGCATTTGTATATCATTTTACCTAAGTATATATTGTAGAAAATTAGTATTATTTTACCCTGTTAACATGCACATTTTTCGATCGAAAGCGTTCTCTGACTGAACAGTGATTAATAACCAATAACGAGTTAACTCGCCTTGTCCATAGCAGGTATAATTGTGTCTTAAGTTTTATTTCTATTACAAATAGGATGCTGAAAGTAAAGGCAAAAGGATACACCAAAAATAAATAATTTCCTCAAAAAGTAATATAGTGAAACAAACCAATTTTGATTTCACTTTACTGACCATTTGATAAAAAAATGACGGGAAATACAAAAAAGCGTCAGAAGATATACTGCCACTGTAACGGAAATAAGATGTAAATAATATACAGCAAGGAGCAAAACTGCTCACACACACATGGTATTTTAACATAAATAATATATTATTCAATGTTTGAATATCGAACGTAAAGAAACAAAATACGTAGTATTATGTAGAATGCTTTAGGTTTCCATGAAAAATATTAAATTCGTATTACTAACATTATTTTGCTTACTTCTGCGGGTAGAATAATTTAAAAACGTAACTGGCGTAAATAAATGTCTCCATTAAAAAGGACACACTGTAACTCCCCTGTGCAGTTGCATCGCCACATGAAAATTACTGACGTACGTAACAAGTTACACAACATTAAGCCATTAAGTTTTTCCTCGTTCATTTAATCAAAGTGTTCCAAACAATAAATATAAGCCTACCCATTTATGTAACCTACTCTGTTGTATGTAATGTTTGTGAGACATTTATAATTAACTTAATTTCCTTACTGATAATCTAGTGTATAATACATTTTCTATTTTACTACATATATTTTTAAAATAATATTCACTTTCTCATTAAAAACTTGCATTTTGTTTTATATCTCATTGTCAATCAATCATGTAGGACATTGAATTATTATTATTTAATTTGAAGTCGACATCATAAGAAATCATAAACAAGTAAAATTACGAAAATCATTACAAAGCTTGTTTTGTAAAGAATGATTTATTCATCACCTTGAGATAGTTAACTATTGTTTGCTTAAAGCGATTCGATGGTACATAGACGATCATGTTTATCGTCCTTATTAACTCGATCTTTCGTAATATTAACGCGATAGCCAGGTATTGCAGTCCCTAGCAACATTGCGGCAAAACTGCTTCAACCGATCGATGGAACGTTTGATTGTGTTACAACAGGGTAAAATACTCAGCGCGGACATCAGGTATTCTCAATTTCACAAGTGGCAATTTCGCTGTTGTTTTTACTGCTTCGACGTCCATGCAAAGGTGTTGCTGATGTAGGTGTTGCTTCAGGAAAGTCGAAGTACCCTTAACCAGCGCGAAAAGCAATAAACATAATTGAAACTTTATAAGAGCGCTGGAATTTTATGACACTGCTAATGATAAAAAATTATTTCTTCTCATGCATGAAACTCTTCTGTACCCACTCTTCGCTGAAAATTCCACATCAGCTGCTTCAGACATGATCAACGTGACGATTTATTATCGCCCGAAAGGAATAATGTATTGATGCCTACATCTAATAAAAATTCTTTGATATTAATTGTCAGTGTGTGTGCAACATAAGAGCGAAAGAAAAATACTTGCTGTTGTTTTTTAATGTTCTTTTTATATTTTGTTTACCGATAAATTCAATAACTTCGTATTTGTCTGAAAAACGTTTTCCTATCTCCAATCATTTGCAGGATAGCATCAGAGGGGACTTTTGGGTGATTCAACAGTGTATATCGAAAAATCTGTTAAATTACAAAAAATATGATATGGTTAAAAGCAAAAAGTTGCTAACTGCGCTTTGAAATAGATCAGCGACCTAGATTAGCAACATGCTTTATGTTTATTTCTCAAGAAAATCTATAAGCACAACGCATTATCCAAAAAATATATAAAAAGAAGAAGAAAAAGAACACAAACTACTTCTAAACATTCATTTTTCTCTATGCACTTATAACAAGGTATCCAAACTTCTTCAATACCTACACATACAAATTTTTCAATTCAAATTTCTTCATTCCTATACTTTTTGGGATATTTCAAACTGTGAATTGAAATTGCTCACATCATGTTTTAATGAATGACAATGTAAAATGAATGGAAATATTCGAGCCAGTCTTCTTATTAACGAACACACTCCACTTATCGTTACTTCACACCCATGGACTTTTATGTCGAACAGCACTTGAAAAACGATAAATGGAGCGGCATTGGGCAATGGAACGTCGCCCCCAGGGTCCCGTTTCCCCGAGTCAAATTTGTTCGGCTCTATCGAGCGATCGAGAGAGTTATTTGATGCGTACATAAACGTTCGGTATTTAGAAATCCAGGGCATTCTTATTCGATCGCTGTAAATTTCATCGTACAAAAAACAAAAGTAAACCTGTTACAAGTTGTCAGTATCACATATTCCGTGTTCTCAATTTATCGAGCATAATTTGTTTAATTTTTCTTTATAACTTGCCCCTTTAATTGAATTAATTTAAAAAATTAGTTTGATAACTCTGCAACATATATATATATAGAAGGTGATGTAAAAATTCTGATTACAGTAGGGCTTCCCAACCTTTTCAAGTATTCTCTAAAGGAACGTAGCCATCTGGCCCAGATGTAAAAGGATAAAAGAATTTTTCAAACGACGATAATTTGAAAGTAAGTGACTTTGGATGCTATGAGCACATAATCTGCGAAAACGCAAGCTACGAATCACTGAGCAAACAAAATACTGCAAATAGTTACCTAGGAAATAGTCCATACACGTATGGTGTTGATATTGATCAAGCCAATCTTCTAGAAACATTTCAAAGAAAAACAAATTTTACATATGTTGAAGCTGTTAACCCATCGCGTCTCCTTGCTGTGCGCTCAATTAAAGTGGCCTGATGGATCAGTCGCGTAGGTCAGTCCCCAAAAGTGGTGAGGATAACTCGCGAACCTTTACAGTGTTACTCTTTTGGTGCACCGTACAGTTTCAATAATTTCGATTAAGAAGGGGCATTTATATTTCTGTTATAATAATTATTAAGACTAGCATCTGAGAGACCTATACACCCACCCCCACAAACCAATGCAACTTTTTTAGGAAACATTTTTATGAAATTTTAAATGTAGCAGAAATATTTCAGGTGATAAAGTCACGTGGAACACCCTATATACTTACGATTCTGATTTCACAGTTTCAAGGCCCCCCTGACCAAAGTCCCCAATCATTCCAGAGCAGAATTTTGAGTTATGTTGGTAATCCAGTTGAGTAAGCTTGCAAATCGTCATTTTTATTTTTGGTGTCTACCATATTGCTATAGGAGGTACATCCTGGAGGGAAGCTGTGGCACCGATCGTTAACAATGTTACAACGTGAACGTAGTTCAGTTTCGGGGCCGATGGGAGCGAATTACTTGCGTAACCCTTACATCCTTGGTGGCAGTTGGGGCGGCGCCGGAAATTCCATCGAATTTTTTTTTTTTTTTTGAACAGGTTTGACCGGTGGTCTCCGTGTTACCGATCCGAACCAATGTGAACGGCGACGACCAGCGCGCGTCGCTGAGAACCGCCTTGAATCCGGGACAATGATATAACGCCAACGCTGTTAGTGTGTCCACGTATTCGTGTGCAAGCACGCACGAGTGGCAATCGAAGTTGCACGCGTGCCCGAGCATCTGGCAAGTCATTTACAAACGGTATCAGCAAACTGAAACACAGTTTACGAAAAGGCCCATGGGTTTGATTTCCTTCTCAGCTTCGAGGAGTTCAGGGTCCATTGCGATCCAGGGTCACTCAGATTTTACCGTTTCAAAGTGCTTCCTAAGTGCACACAGCAAAATCGACAATCTGTGTTTTAGTATTCCTTGCTATGAAATTTGTTCTACAATTAGGCCACACGATACCTAAATACCTAGTGCTTGCGACTGTGATATCTAAATGGTACAAATCAGGTCCAACAGAAGAAGGTTCTTATGTTACACACAAAATTTCGATAATGCTTACTACACTGTCGAAAATTTCCATAAAGCCACCGTGTTTGTCTGTAAAGTCTTATATTTATTCCACACTATGGATAAGTTTGAGTCTAATACCTTTTTGGGGAAAATTGAAAAAAAGCATAAAAAGTCGGTTGCAATAATAGAAGTAACATTTACTTAAAAATCGAATTTAACAAGAAACAAACTGCGAAATTTCTATAAAGCCACATGCTTGTTAGATAAATAAAATCAAAATTAACGATAGTTTCTTTTCTATTTCTATATTAATAGTTAGCGTAATCGCCATTTCTTCGAATAATATAAAAAATGCGATTCGGCATTCGCAAAATCAAACTTAGAACTTTATTTTCACGAGGAAAATTATTAAGTAAGGATTACCGAAATTTTCTTTTACAGAGAACAATTGTAAGTGGTAGAGTCATTATCGATTTCGAGGGCAGTATGGTTGAGTTTCTATACAATATCTTTGGACTTGGGTGTGCACGAAAGAAAGTAATGTTCGGGTGTCAATGCGTCCCCCGAAAGTGCAATTACCATGTGTCCGAAAATGGGCCGAAACTTTCACGTAATTCTCGTTGGATTTTTTTCCAGTCTGAGAATTCCACGCGGCGGGAGGCCAGCATTATTTTAATCCAAACGGTTGTAAGACTTTTCGATTTACATACATTTTATGATAGACGCCGTACAAATTGACTCGCTCGGGATGAAATATTGCGGGACGCGCGGTTTATTCAGCGAAAGTATTTTAGCGAAAAACAAATATTCCGACAGCGCGATACATGGTGTTTACTTTAACGCAACGTTTATATTAACATTAAATGTGTTTTACATACACGCCGAACGTCCAGCACGGAATTGTGGTTCGGGAACGGACACATGCATGGAAAAAAGTGGTTAACTCGACATAAATCTTACAATAATACGATGCATATTTCATTGTCCGGTTGTCGTGTAGATATAAAGAGATTAACATTTTATCGTTGATTTGATAGCCGTCCTGTGTCTTGGACAGTGTTCGTCCATAATTATTTTAATGAGAATAGCCAGATATAGTATAGAAATCGAAGCTAAATTTTTTTTGAAAGTGTAGAAATGTTATTTTAAGGGATCTCCCTACCTGGACGGACGAAAAATGATGCGAACTTTGGGAATTGTTTAAAACAAAACCATTAAATATATGTACTTACAGCTTTGTGGCTTCATTTGTCAATCTTAAGAGAATATGAAAAAAAATTGTATGTAAAACTAGTGGTTATATCCGGAGACATAGTGCTTCAAATAGAGCGCCTTACAAAAATCACATGCAAAATTAAAAAAAAATTGGCAGCGTCCAAAACAGACCGATTTCTGCAAAAAATCGCTGTTTTTTAAGTCGTAAAAGTCTAATTTTGTAAAAGCCGATTTACTTCAAGCACCTGCGAGAATGGGACATCTGCTGAAAATATATGCCAAGTTTGAAGTGAATCGGGTGATTGGTGTTTGAGATATCATGCTAACAAATTCGAAAACCATCGTTTTGAGAAAAACGAGTTTAATGTTTAAGGTCCCGTTTTTTTTAATTATCCTTTTTTTAAATGTTGCCTAAATATGTACATTTGTATAGGCATAAAGTTTTCAATTAATATAATTTGAGGGTTCCACTTAAAAAAAATCCCCAGTAGGGAGACCCTTTAAATAGGTATCATTGAATTTTAATTTCACAGTTTCATTGAATTCTGTTTTCAGATATGCAATAAATTTTGGTTCCAAGAAAACAAGATAACTTGAATTATTAGGTCAGTGCAGAAGTTCGTTTGCTTTATTGAACGAAAGTTTTTATTAAATGTAAAAAATATACTTATTAGATGTTTCTTTAATAAAAGTGATTTCCTTGGCTATCTATGACCTTTTGCCAGTTTTCTGGTAATAATTCAAGTTTCCGAGTTTTCTCGTAACCAAAATTCAATAAATCTGTAAAACCAGATCCCATGAATCTCTGAAGACGAAATTCAATGAATCTGTGAAATTAAAATTCAATGAAACCTATTTAAGGTATTTCTACATTTCCAGAGAAAATTTAGATCTGATTTTTGTTTCTTCACAGAATACTTTCTGTTCCATAATCCTTTGATGTTGATTGTGCATAGCCTAATCTGAACCGCCTTTCGTGTTATTCGAGCGGTGTACTCACGCTCAAGGACCTCCTTTCGAACGTGATTATTGGTCATAAAAATCTCCCCGGCGAACGAAATAATGCCCATGCATAATTGAATTCCATTCAAAACTGATCGCTAAATGTGTTGTAAGTAGCGTAAATTGAAAGCATTAAAGCATATTTCATTTTAAAAGCTCCTGGCAACGGTTGTCGCTCAATATTTTATAAAAAATGGAATGCCTTCTTTGCAATTTGCATGATGGCGAACCATACGGGATCGTTTGTTTCTTATTAAAATACTATGCAATTGATAAGCGGTGTGTCTAATATATAAAAGAACTTATTAAACATATGCTGCGCACTATTTAAAGTTTGGGGAAACCGAGTTCAAAGTATGCATTATTTTCTCGAGATTCTATGCACGCGTCTGTATGTAAGAACGAAATCGACTGAAATAATTAATCTTAGAAATAAATTAAATATAGAAAACGTGCATATGTACGCCTCAGATTACTATTTGGATTATAGTTGAAAGCTTTGGCACTGAAACTTGATTACGGTTTCTTTTTCACATATGAATGCATATTGATACTCTAGAAAAGACAAAACTATGAACTGAATTTTTTCACGAAATTTTGAGCAGGTACTTTGTGAGTTTAATAAATTATTATATATGCCAAACATTAACAGTGTGCAAAATTTGAGGGGAAAATCTGAATCTCGTGCAATCCCGTTGTGAGTAATACACATTGTTATCAGATACACCTGTTGAATACTCTCCATTTTTTTAAATTGCTTTTCTTTCAATTCTGTGTAGGTAGCGAGTTTCTATTATTTAAATCATAATGGCCTGTATAGAATATTAAATAATGCGTATACTTATTAATGTAAGAGTTATTTTTAAATGTGAAAACTATTTATTAAATACAGAAGCTGGAAATATTAATTGAATCACTCGAAGATTAAAAATGTTATCACTTTGACCTCTCTTATTATTTGTATTAGGAAAATATTACTGTAAAATATTTATTGCAAAAATGTGTAGGTCACTAATGTGATCTAAGTGAGTCGGATACGCATCATTTTATTTTTTTATTTTTATGAAAATAATGCGTAATACGTAAATTTGAGAGTGATGCAATAAATATTTCCTGTAGGAACTGTATATATAATAAATTAATGTAATATTTATTGTTAATATTTTAGTGGCAGCTGATACACACTCACAAGCAAACCTCGCGCCTGAAACCCATTATTCGCTTCGCAACGATGAGTTGCAAGCCTGTAATTATATGTACATAGTATTAAGCGAGACAATATGTTGCCCGCTGAAAAATAACGGCTCAGATTGACAATGAAATCTGTTCCCAACGCTTCAATAATTTTTATCGCCGTTATTTATTGGATCGCGAAGAATCCCTTTATAGGAGACTAATTACCTGTTTCATTCAGACACCGTATCCACCATGCTGCCTCTTATTGGTATTACTTAAGCAATCATAAACAGATCCGATCTCATCGTAATGCAATCATTGTATTTATAGCAGCGCGTGCACAGGGCATCGTGTTGGTTCGTAACGTAATTTATTTATGAATCCTTCTTAACTGTTGCACAAAATAGATATCTCAACTCCCTCTGATGTAAGCAGATAGTCGCTGGATTGTAGGGAATTAGATCTGTTTGGATGGAAATTTAGTTGCTTCCTGCTGCATACTTTTGACCAAACAAACATGGTTCGGTTTCACTAACTAAACGAACAAGTCTCGGTTTCATTTTATTTGTTTGTAATTAATTGGAAAAGAAACGCTTCATTTTCGACCTAAACGACTGCCTACCACCCTTTAGTCGAAGCGTAGTCAAGTACACGCACGCGCGATGAATCTTCCACGTCAATTTATTAAAAAATGAAACATTCGTATTAACAAACATTACTCCACACTTTTGACTTATTTTTCCATGTAGAATCTCCTTCTTATTTCGGGCTGTATCACCAGCTCGGGGACACTCTATATATACGTTTACAATTACAAAAGACAATTCAATATAACTGGAACTTACTACTATTGTAACTTAACACTTTGACGGCAGATGCGATATCCATTTTGATTCACAATAGAATTTTGTTCATACAATTCTCCGAATAAGCTTTTATAGTAGAGCTTGAAATTATCATAATATGAAATTCTTGCTTGCCGAAAGTAGTACCCTAAAAACAATCAGTAACATAAACACTGTTGCATAAGTCTGAGTTAAACGAGATCTTACGTATAAATATAGGTACTATATATATCGAAGCTCTAATAAAGACAACAATTTTACCCCTCGTGCATTTAACACATTATTATATACAGTGTGCACTAACTTCATGCACTCACTCTTGTAGCGAGTTGCAAATCATACCATGACTGACGAGAATGCGGGAAAAATTGTGAATGAAACCCAAGAAATTCTGAATGTTTCATAAAAAAGGTGCAAATCCACGAAGAAACGAAAATATCGTGTCTCACGTGAGACATTAATCTCATGACACAATTATTTCATTATTCTTTAATTAATTTGTCATTAATTTCATGAAACTAGACTCTCGCGAGACAAGTGTCTTGATATATTTTCAAAAATCTCATCCCTCGCGACTATTCCCATTATTTACATTAAGGGTGGGAATTCACGATGAAATTTTACATGAGATTTTTCCATACTGAGACAAAAAACTCAATAACTAAATATAAATAATGGAAACAGCCGCAAGAGATTTCAACCCTAACTTTGAACGCAGTTTTCACCCCCCAAATATGAAAACGGGGAAAAATAAAAAAACACGTATTTCTTATTTTTCGGTCCTCTATAACATATCCAAAAATCAAAATGATCGGAGGCGGACACCTAAAATACTCTCCTTGTTAGTTTCATGAAACCAATGACAAAATAATTAAAACATAATGAAATAATTGTCTCATGAGATTATCATTGTGGATTTGCATCTTTAGTTGCTACTGAAATTTTGATTTCATGATAGAAAACTCTCATGTAAAATCTCATCGTGGATTCGCACCTTAAAGCTACCAAGTGAAATGTCCATCGAGCATCGTAAAGGGGAGCTCGTTTGATTTTTCGGATGCGAGGCTTTTAGAAGAATGGCCTCCGTTGTGTCCCGCTGTGGCGCGAGATTCAATTGGCCCGATAAGAGAGAGACGGTTACGGACGTGTATCAGTTTTATTGAGACATAGCACGTGTAGTAACCGATAAGTCCGCGTATTGTTATACAAGACCCGTGTGCCACTCTTTCATCCTTAAGGTACGCCCACCCGTTGCGAAATCCTGATTACAGAAACCGAAATTCAATCGCCCGTGGACCGCGCACTCGAACATAACCTATAAGGCCATGCAAGTAATGTGCAGAAAAAGAAATGCACTTGCCGGGATACTCGTCGAAAGAACGGAGAGGGCGAAACCTTGGCATTCTCCGCGATTCTGACCCGAATAATGTCTCCAGCCTTCTGCGGTTTCTTCTCACTTAAATCGTGATCTTCGAACGTGGCGCTTGTTCTTCTCAACGATTAGGCCCTTTCCGTACGAGATGATTTTGTCTATGGAAACTTATTAAAATTGTTAATAATTCAGAGATACTCGCATACTTTTTACCGCTTTTCACCTTTTATTAAGCTGTTCCTGCCACTTCTAACAAAGGAAGATCCCCAACCTAAAAATTCAAGAAATTATTTTGCTCGTAAAAATTATGAGTTATAACAAAAAATCGGGAAATAGCCGGATTTTCAGGGGCCAATTTCGCCTCCTCAAAGCTTCATAATTTTTTGAATTTCAGGATTGGGGACTTTCTCTTGTAAATAAACGTATTTACAAGAAACTTCAATTTTTGAAAATCTGAGATCCATGCACCATTGTATTAGTTTGTCATTAACGTATACTGTGGTAAAGTTTTAAAGTTAATTAAGTTCTTGCAGCTTCGCAACTTTACCATTCGGACGACCACTGTAATTCCTATTTAGAGCCACAAAAATGGGCTTAACATATACAAAGTTTTGAACGGTTCGGCGTTCCTTCGTAGTTTTGCAGAGTCGCCACAATTATTAATGTAATTGTTGGTCGTCTTGAACCGTTAATGGTACATTCACATGTATCTACTTCTCTCTAATTTGGTAATTTTTTCGGTCCGTTTTCGGGAATAAGAGATCCGCCATATTTTTCACTGTCAAGTTTCGCGCGAAACATATAATCCACGGTGATGGCAATAACTTTGATGAAAGAAAGGGGGTCAAGCGACACGATTCAGTCAACGGATTGTTGCCCGTTTACTGACAATTTCAGTAAAAATTGATCTAAAGAGAATTTACTTATTCAAAATTACACCAGGGAAACTGCTCGTTCATACTTTGTTAACCATAATAAAAAACAATGAATCTAACATTATATCAGTCACTAAACACACTATAACATTATCGTACTTTGAGAGCGTTAAAGCCGTTACGGTGTTACGCTCATTCAGGAGGCCGAGAAAGATGTGATTTTTGGGATTTTTTTCTCAGAAACTATAAAACTTTATCCAAAAAACTTTTTTTTGTTTGCGAGCTAGTACATTTAGCTATGTCTCTGAATTTTGGTGTTAAAAAATATTTATTGATAACAAAGTTATTTACAATCTCCTAGATGTCCTGTTCGAAAGAGGGGTTTGCGGTGACCACGATTACTCGGAAATGGATTACCTAAAATCGAAAATTCAAAAAAATTTAGTTAATATATTAAATTATGTAGTACTTGGACAAATGGTTTTTCGAAATATTGAGTTAGGACAAAATGGCAAATGTTCAAACGTAAAATGTCGATGTTAATTTTCGTTAATTAAAAAAAAATAAGGAACACAAATAAAAATCCTTTGTTAAAGGACTTTATATTACTATATTAACTAAATTTTTCTGAACTTTCGATTTTAGATAATCCACTTCCGAGTAATCGTAGTCTCCGTAAACCAGAGATGGGCATTATCTAGATAAAAATCGAATGAAATAACTTTTCGAATAAAGTTAGCTTTATTCGGAGCGCCACGGATGAAGCTCGTTTATTCGAAGGCTTTCAACTTGGATTTAGAATAACTGTTCAACTTTCATTCTATCTTTATACTAGAAGGTCGAATAACCGGCGTGAGTCTTTGCGGCCGGACCCGCGCGCTGTCGTCTACCGGCCAGATTCTACAGAATCTGAATTTGTTTATTTTTCATCGTAATGTTATAAAATGTTCATGTTTTTGACAAGTGTTGATGAAAGATTACCAATCGATTCCTCATGTCTTCCCGATGAAAATGGCCCCAAAAATGATATAATTCGGACCATTATTAAGGATATTACGTGAGAAATTTATTTGCAAAATCAAAGCCCGTTTCGTTAAAAATAGTCCGAGTTAAATTATTTTCTGTCCAATTAATCAGGAGAATGCCAGGGATCCATTGGTGTCGCTTTCATATTGATACGATGAAAAATAAACAAATTTAGATTCTGTAGAATCTGACCGGTAGGCGACCGCGGGCGGGTCGGGCCGCAAAGGCTCACGCCGGTTTTTCGACCTTCTAGTATAAAGATAGAATTAAAGTTGAACCGTTATTCGAAATCCAAGTTGAAAGGTCTTCGAATAAATCAACTTAATCGATCTTCGAATAACGGATAAAGGTAAAGTACCTTTTATCTAGATGTTATCTAGATATTATCTTTGCTCATCTCTGCCGTAAACCCCTCTTTTAAACAGCACATCTATGAGATTGTAAATAACTTTGTTATTAATAAATATGTTTTAACGCCAAAATTCAGAAACGTAGCTAAATGTACTAGCTTTCAAACAAAAAAAGCTTTTTGAATAAAGTTTTACTGTTTCTGAGAAAACATCCCCCAAATCACAACTTTCTAGGCCTCCTAACTGAGCGTTACCCCTTAAAATTTCTATTTCGCTCTGTTATTACTTGTACTTACTTACCAATACAAAATCCATGAAAATCCGGGAAAATCTTCCCTCGAATCTTCAAATTCGGTACACAAACCTCCCCCGAAACGCATAATAAGAATCTCGGTTAACTTACATAGATATAACACATAAACTCACAATCAAAGGAACAGTTTATCCTTACGCAAGGTACCTTTCATCGCAACTATGCTTAAAGGAGCAACGCTAACAGCATCGAAAGAATCTCTCGATATCTATGTAAATTTCCCAGAGGAAAGTTAAGTGCAGCATAATCGTCAATCAGAAAGAAAAGACCGATTGGCGTTTCATCGTATTCTTATTGCTGTTATGTAAAACGACCACTCGCGTAACGCAAAAACGGTTCATACGCTGCCATGAACGTAGCGTTGCTTGCGCGAGCTTTGCACGTGTGAACGCGCTCGGGCGTTTAATCTGCATGCATCCAAATGAACGTGAAAGATGGTCTGCGGGCAGGAAGCGATGAAGAAAAGGGAAAGGATTCCCTAGCAGAGCAGCTGATCGAGCAGTGCGAAGAGGAAAGGCATCGAACTGAAAATCGTCTAGAGCTGGTTTCGCGATACAATTTCTTCGCCGATTATGTCTCTATTAACGCGCTATAATGCGCTTCGTTCAATGGTACATCGTTGCTTTTCGCTGATTTATGCCTCTCGCGAGCTGTTTTCAGCTGAACGGTGAAAACCTGTTGGATGGCACTTTTTTCTCTACGTACGTTCAACATTTCACCTTGTAGCTTTCCTTGGTCTCTCGAAGCTGGTAGAGAGTATGCGAGGAGCATTTCTGTTTACAATCTTTTGAAACATACATATTTTTTACTTGTAGATGTATTTTTGTTATATTTCTGTATTCAGAAAACGATGGGCATTTTTCATTTTGATTGCAGGCATTTTACTACCATTGAAAGCAAGAATATTATTTTTGGAACTGTTAACATTTAGAGCTACCGATTTGCGGTGTCTAACATAGTTGTCTCGAATATCGTTTAGGTAAATTGTTATGTAATGATCGCTTAGAATTTTCTTTCTCACAGAATTTTTCTCACACAGAATATCTCACGTAAAGTGTTCCAACCCATCTTCTCAAAAACAGTTTATAGTGGCAGTAAATCTCCATTTTATATTCTGAAAATTGGGAATCTCTACACATCACATGATGCTGTCGACATAATTATAATATTCAGTCACTCGAAACTGGTTAATACTAAGTAGATAACATTAGAGTCAATACAAAATATTTATCTGCCACTGTACTTCCCAATTAGTCTACAAGTATACTTCATGCAACAGAGCACAGACGAAAACAGTACGATAGACATTCCTCAAATTCAAACTGGAAATATATACCTAACTATAAATAATGATTCCGTTTAAAGCCAAACTATACACCTCCTCCTTTGGTCACACCGATCAGGTTACTAGGGTATGCAAGTTAGCCACTACCTATGTTAACACACTCAACTTTTTTGGAGTTCCAGTTACTTCCTTCGTGACCACCAACACAGCGTCAAAATAATTTCCTACTCATTTCCTGACAATAATGTTATAAACATTTGTATATAAAAGGAGTCGTCCGTATAATAAAGTTAAAAAAATATATATATAGACAGAGAAACAGCAGGAGCTAGGGGGCGATCCCATTGGAAATCAATTTTTTCATCGTTTTTAAGAAACATATTGCCATAGATGATGACGACGAATAAAAGAAACAGTTTCCGCAAATGCAGTTCGACCGATTCGATCATAATCGTCGTATCTGATGATGGTGAGCGAGTGTACAGGACCACCGACCCTGGTCTCCCAGCTGGTCGAACAGCCGCATTCTGGCTCGTGCGCGAGGATCGACTTTCGCTAAGTCACATGATGCCGAGTCACATGCGTTCTGCGCAATCTTGCATCTCGATGCACCCGTGTGAGATCCCGCTTCCACGGGAGAATCGTGTTTTCCCTGACACTCGTACAGGTGTACGGCCGCGCGCGCACGTAGCCTAGAGAGGTCGTAGACACGGGGATCGATCTGGTTCGCCGAAGCCAAACGATCTTTCTTTTCGCCTCCTTCGTTCCCTTTCACAGTCCTAGAATAATGGGGTGGGCACTGGGAAAATGTTATATTTTGCCTGCACTCCGACTGGTCTCCTTTTTCTTTTGAATTTCGCGCGACGTGACGTAGGGTTGCTGGCACACGGGGCTTTTACGGTGTTCAGGACTTGGGAAAGACAATATTCAGAGAATACCGTCGACATTCTGGTAAAACTGGCGAAGTCCATATTCCTTCATTTTTGGTAAAAGCAAGTGTAAAGTTCAATCTGTTACAATCTCGCGAATATATAGTTACTTTTAATAAATCTAAAGGAGTTTTCCTACACAATGAAAAGAAGGTCTGAAGCACTTATTTTGGCAGTTCCCTCTCTACAACAGTCAAAGGAAAGACTTAATTATCAAACTGAGGAAACTTAATTTCCAACTACCCCTTCAAATAGAGAACTTAATAAATAACACAAACACGCAAGGTTGTAGGCACATATTCATTTATCTTAATGAATGTAATAAAACTGCATAAGTTACACGCCAACTGTGTATAAATCGTAATGTACAAAATTTAATATAAGGAACCATCAATGTAATATATCTACTCTTAATTGTAAAGCAGATGTAAAGGCTAATGCATCAAATGTTCGAAATGAAAAAAAACGTCAGGTGATAATTGAAATAAACTTTTGACAAAACGTGGATCTGGTAATTTCTACTAACAACCCAACGATATATGAGCGTCGTAGGTATTGGGTCCATTTTCAACATAAAATTTCTTAACTTTCGTAACCAGGCATATATGTTTTACTAACCATAATTAGTGCTTAATGTGTCAGTGTTTTGTCATTTTTACTTCATGAAGTTTATCAGTTTGGCTTCTGAGAGGATCGTACGCGCAATGTTACTGTTAACCGACTTCAAAAAGAAAGAGGTTCTCAGTTCGATGTGTCTGTATGTATGTGAGTATGTTTGTCCACAAATTTCTCCATAACTACTTTACCGAATTTCGTGAAACTTATTGCATTTAGTATAGCTTCAATCCACTTAGGACATGCAGAAAGAATTATAGAAATCGGTTAAGTAGTTTTGAAGTTACACCAAAAATAAGAAATGTGTTTATTTTTATCTGTTATATTTTTTAAAAATAAATGTAGTTATACAACTTAAGTAACTAAAAAAAATAAAAAATAAAAATGCACTGAAAAGTGAAAAATAAGTTTTTTCCTCATTTAATCTATGACTTTCAATTTTTTTAAGTTAGCGTCAGATATACACAGTGTAAATGATGAAGTGCCGACATTAAAAAATGGAGAGTCATAGATTAAATAAGGAAAAAACTTATTTCGCACTTTTCAGTGCATTTTAACATTTTTGAAGTCGGTTTTACTTTTTTTTTAAATTTTTTATTTTGGTAACAGTTTTTCCATATAGCATGGGTTCCAGTGAGAGTTTCACGATCGAGAATCGTTGAGTTTGAGCTAATAAGGAAAATGCACGATGTTTGGTTGACCGATTTGGCTGAAGTCTTGCATACAGTTGGTCCATGCCATGTGTGGTAATGAGTTAAATGGATACATGGCGATGTCCAACATTCCATGGAAGAGTTAAACTTAATATTGTTGCATCTTGTCTAGATATTGTACGTGCATGTAAGTACCTACTTATATATAAAGACGAAACAGAAGGTTGGGTTACAAAGCCGTTTACAATTGAACCTCACCTTTGCGCTATTTTTTCTGTTTCTCTTTCTTTGCTCCTTATTTTTGTATTTTTTTGCAATAAAGGCGCTTAAGAAATAAAAATAATAATACCACTTTAAATAACTAAATAACCTTTCGGTACCCACGTCCACGTGTATTGTTAAAAACAAGATTAGGTTGGGGCAATAATGCTAAAATTGGGTTCATCTAAAAAGTAATCACATTAACAAATATAAATTTTAGTAAATGGATAAAACAAATTAGCTACAATCTGAAGACGCATCTCCTTCCGCATTATTCATACAAATAACGCAGGTTGCGGTGGATACTGAATTTTTTTTTACAAATATAACATCTCCACAGTCGAATATTTACACTAACAACCCTGACCAACGCGTTTGAAGCGTACGCTCCAAACCTGTTGACAGAAAATGTACATGTAAATATACCTGTTGTACAAGACTGTCTTGCTGTGCTCCTTGAGCTTGTGAAGGTAAAGATGGGAAGCTGCATTTTTCGTAATGTAGAAGATTCGGCGAATTCGTATTGAATGTGGGGGAGACACCATGGTTCCCACAGTGGGGTGTTTATCGTTGAAGAATGAACACCTTTGCGGAAAGCTTTTGGTGTGAGTCATCAAGTAGAATTTCCTGGGATCCTTACAAGACAGTTTCAGTTATTTGTATTTAGAAAATAGAGAGAAAAATTATTTCTACTACATCTAGCAAAGATCATGAAACGATTCAAGCTTAGACGCGGCGCGGAGAACTCGCGATTGCCTGGCATAGAACTCTGACGAACTGTTGTGGCCTGGAATAAAGTAAATGCAATAACACTCCTCGAAGGCTAATAGCACACGGAAAGAATACTGTGGGGTCTCAGGACAGTGCCTTTTGGGTAAAACCATTATTCCGACCGAAAACTGATATCCATGGACACGCGCGAGTACCGGAACGTTAATAAAAGTTAATAGAAACGTGTACATATTCCTGAAATTATTGTGTAGATTACAGTTAATTACTATTTCGTGTTGTGTATGAGCAACTTTTGAGTATTGCGCCGTATGCATTTAGTATATAATTGCCCGCCTTATCCACTAACTAAATGCAAAATTTAAGTACTTTGGAGTAGAATACTAAATATTCGGCAGAAGTGAAATGGATGTATGGATTTGGATGCAAATTTAAAATACTACCTCGGTATGCACTTTTCTGGGTTTTATACAGATCAGGTGCGCGGTGAATAAAGAACGAAAACCCTTAGTAACAGACAGGCCCGGATTAAAGGGGGGGCCGCAGCCCCGGGCCCCACCTTCAGGGGAGGACCCCGTTCTAAGCGATTAGCTCACTACCACCCCCCCCCCCCGCCCCGCTGTTCAACCGCTGACCTCGAAGGTTTGATAGCCCTGAGCCCCAAAAATCAACCACGGGGGGCCTCGAAGGTTTGATAGCCCCGGGTCCCAAAAATCTTAAGCCGGGCCTGGTAACAGAATAAGTATATGTTTGTACGAGTTTGAACATTGGAATTGCTTAGACTGACAATGAGTTTTTAGATGACCATTATCAGAAAGCTTTCTTGGTAACTAACCAAGTATTAACAGAAAACTGGTCATCGAAAAACAGGTGGAATTTTTTTTCACTTTACTTTGGAACATCGATGGCACCTCGTGTGCCCATTAGATGGCGTTTGAAACGAGGAAAAGTAATGTTTCCTAAACATTTAAACGATCCTCCGAATTCAGTAATTGATGTTGTGCTATTGTTAATTGTTGCATTACAAAGAAATTACAGCATCCAGATGTCTGGCTTTATCGCGTAGTCGGCGCTTTTCGTAATTGATATTAAAACTGGATTGAGCGCTTTCGATTCGAACGACCTGTAATTATCAGCAAATTAAACACACATGTAATTTGCAAGAGCATGAGATCAGGTAAATTTTAGTATTATAACTCGCAGAATTCAAGCAAAGAAATCACTAGATCTGTGTCGTTATATAGAACGTGTGACACTTAAGCCGGGTCCATATTTGTTACCGTACCACGCTCTGTTACCGCAACCTGTTCCCCAACTAACCGGTCATGATGACAAATGTAGACGATGTTACTGCGTACTGTGACTCGTTACAATTAGTTCGGCCGTTCCGATATTCATTCCGTTACTATGACCGGTTAACGAGGTAACAGGTCGCGGTAATAAATGTGGACCCGGCTTTAAGGGCAAAACATAGGTGACTTTTATGATTTTTTCTAGAAAAAAGTATACAATATAAGACTCTAAAAGTTTTTGCACTTTATTCTGCTACAAATGTAGACTTTAAAAGAATTATTTCATGTCTGCCCATTACTGCCACTGATATGCATCCCATGTTACGTCGTTGTAAATAAAAGGCCTGGACTATCGCTATAACAACTCCCGACAGGATCATTCAAAATAAAAAAACTAAAGCAATTCCTTAATTGCATATGTTTGGTTATCGCCCTACCAACTCTCGTTGTTATAAAACAATTAGACGATGACTGCCATATGTTTAAACGAAAAAGTCCCCAGAAATGAGGGCCCAAGTGCGCCCTGTGTTCCATGTGTTTATTCGATAAAAAGAAAAATTGATCCTATTTTTAGTTCAATAAATGTATTGTTACTTAAAAGAAAAATCACATTTCTATCTATTGTATTATACCTGCGTCACAATCCATCTTCAAAAACCATCAATTTTTAAGGGCGTCACACTGTTGGTCCCCCTTAACTGACTATAAAATCTGTAGAGTTAGGAATTTCGTCCTAAAATTTTACGCGGTCATTTTTGAGATGTGGGATGAAAATATGCAAAGAAATTTCCGATGCTTCGACCGGAAGTGCCCTTAATCTTTTAAAACTACCGAGTGGTAAAAGAAAAAGATAGAAAAACATGAGTGTATAAAAACAACACCTGCCAGCTATAAAAGTCTCTCGCCTGGAAGGACCTTTATCCCCCAAATCTGTTTACATTCACATATTATCTCCTAGAAAATGAAAAAAAAATAGTATGCCTTATAAACAAGGTGAATAACAAAGTATAATCATGAAACCTATAAAATGTCTCCGCTCTATAAATCGAGAAATGGGTTCCTCGTGAATTCAGGAAACTCTTCGTCGATGTAGAGGTGCTTATATTCCACTTAAAAATAAACAAGCATGCCAGCCTAATAAATAAATTCGGATTTACAAGCGGCAATTTGTCAAGTCTGTCCAGATCAGTTGGATCTCGCTTAATTTCACGCCCGGCACCGCCTATTGTTCCACTCAGCTTTCCCCTTTGTGATTCTTCGCTGGCGACCACAGAGACGCGAAAAGAGGACCGACTCTCCAGCTGTATTTATCGGTGGATCGATCAGATAACGATCGCTCGTTTGCCTCTCGAAAGTAAATCTTTAGTCGAAGAGATGCTGGAAACCAGAGTTGCGCGCGTGCGCCTGGAAACGAGAGCGATAGATTGGCAGTTTGAAATCAGGGGACGAGCGAGAGAGTAGCAGGGAGATCGCAGTGGAGAGAGAAGGAAGCTCTAGACGTACTGTTGCGTGTTTTGGCCTAGTTTCCTTCCGAACTGAGTGGCTGCAAGTTTCCTGGAGCGTCTAACTGACCGAACTAGCCGAGCTATGATTTTCGTGATTCGCGAAGTATCGCGCCTTTAGCTGAGTTCTAAAAGTACCCGCACACATATCAGTCCCGTCACGGGTCAGTGCCGTTGACTGCTGCGTAAAGGCTTTTTCACGCGGGACGCTTTTATGGGTGGGGAATATCTTTTACACACTGCTGGTGAAAATTTTTGGATCACTTTGTGAGTTGAGTTTGTAATGGATTCGAGGAAAGAGGACACTACTAGCTTGTGAAAAAAAGTTTGTTGGAGTGGGCGACGACTGCGCTGAAATTGCGCTGGGTCTGACAAAGGAGTGCACGGAGTTCAGGTCACTGATCTGTTTCAAACTTTGCATATATGTATGTAGTTGGTGCACAATATGTATCAGGTCCCGCGGGAAGTTCTGTCGTTTTTTGTCGCTTCTTACGTAATACTATATCTCACATAATATGGACGGCTGAGATTCATAGTGGCATAATTACTCGCATAGTGTTTGTCGTAAAATAATTTTTTTCGTTTATTGTCATAAAAAACTCTACATATAGAGTGGGTGGCTAAATTATTATTCTCAAACAAAAAGGTTTGAGATTTTGTAAGTTTAAGCGATGCAATGGCTGTATCTCTGCCAAAAATGGTCGAAAAAATGTTTTAAAAAAAAAAAACATTTTAACGCTTGACATTTCTAGTTTTTTAATCAAGGACTCAATTTTTTTCATCCAGTATGATAGTGTTTGGTTAAGGTGAAGTGCCGGAAAGGAAGTTTCAGAGATTTTTGACTAGTTTGAATGTATGCAGGGGCTAAAATTTTTTTTTCCAGTAAATTCAACGAAGCGCTCTTATAGAGCAAACATTTCTCTTTAGTTTCGTTTTTTTTGTTTTGTTGCATGATTTTTATTGGCTAAGTTAGTCGCGATCAAAGCAAAAGTACTTTTCACCTTGACCACCTATAACTTGCGAACTCATGATCGTAGACAAATTTTCAAGATTATTTTGTAAAGCTAAGATAGTTTCATTTCAGAACCTTTAGTTGCCAATTTAAGATTTTTTTTCATCGTATTAAATCCAGTTTAAAATAATCCCCAAAATTGACGAAAATGTTTTGAGTATAATAATTTGTCTACCCTCTGTATATTGCAGTTGTGGGAACACATCTAAAGGCTCAAAATACTACCAGAATAAATACATATACGTATACTTAACAATTTAAATATAAATTAGATTTTTAATTTTTTTATACAATATTATATATACCTACAATGCATTAGTTTATTACACACTACCAAAAACGCAAGAATTTTCCGCGGGACTAAATATTTCTTCGCTATTTCCTTATCTACATTCAGAAACTCAGTGTCATTTTCCATATTGATACGTGTATTGTGATATCTTTTCATCTCATTTCATCCCTGTCTGTTGTTTTCTTTAGTATTTGTTTTTTCAATTTCAATTTTAATTTTATCGTATTTGTCCGCTCCCTAGTGATTTATTACTTTCATGTTATTATAACGTGTCACAGGGTTGTTACCCCATAATAAATAAACAAACAAAATATAAATGATGCTAGAAAATTGTGCTACACGTTTTGCGATTTCTAGGTATATAGGTGTATTCGATATATTCTCATACGTAACAGCGAAATAGTAATGAGTTTGCAGTAGTAATTCAACTGTCATTCATTCAATAATTCTAGACGTAAAGAACACATTTTTATTCATTTTTAATTATTAGTGCGATTAGTTATTTAAATTGGCCTCCTTCTTTCGTGTAAATCCTACAATAGTTGAAGAAGATAAAATTTTGCACCTTGATTTTCTTAAAGATTTTGCAGAAGTACGCCTTATGCATATTTAACCTATTACTACGCGCGGCATGAAGTGGATGCAGCAAAATTTTAATCAAATCGGTTACTCGACCCTCGTGCACTAATAGGTATCTGCGGTAAACTAGTATTAGATTGAGTCTAACTTGTCTTTGAAATAACAATGAATTTCACGTAGGTGAAAATAAATTTTAAAGGTTTTAGAAACAGAAGAGAGGTGATGGAATAAACAAGGATCAGGAAGTTTTTCAGGTTTCAGTGAAGTACTGATGACACGATGTTGATAGGATGACGCAATGTTTACGAGTATGGAGAACGTTGGAAAAGTGGAAAGTAGACGTAGAGATCACGTATAAATTAAAGACGGATGCATCGCAAGAAAAATAGCGAATTTCTTGTTGAATACATAAACTCGAGTAACTTACAATCACCTATGAAGGTATTAACTTTGATTTGGGAGAAAAATCATATATGATTTTAATGAAAACCGGCATTTGATCCCAAACTTTTGGTTGCAATATATAGTTGCACATTTGCTATCCTTTTTCTGTCTTCATTAAATGAAAATTCGTTGGATCAGAACACAACGCTTTACGCTTGCACGAATCGCGTGAAGTTTGTATGTTGTGTGAGAGAAATCTTTCAAGAATTAACGATCGTGAAATCGACTCGAATATCGGCATTGTACTTTGATTATGATGTCAAGCTTATGACTCTACAACTTCGCGGAACTTTCATTCTTTTGCATAGCACACCGCGTGATTCACAGCAGGCCAGGCTAGCCTCTAGGTATATCCTGCATCGCTGTATCCTGTTATACCCATTGTTCGATGTCCTGTTGGTGGCTGGTCACTCTGGTCAGTTACCTTGTTACCCAATCGTCCGATCAGAATTTTAGCTATTTGTTATCCTGCGCTTTTGACAATTTAAGAAATAGATATAGAAAACTTTAAAATTGAATTATTAATACATTATACAATAAGAAACTTTTTCTAAAAGAGTAAAAACCGACTTCAAAGGTGCGCTAGAAAGGATAAAATAATATTGTTTAAGTCGGTGCCAAAATAGAAACAAAATTAAATTGGCTTGGACGCGTTGCATTCTACTAAATTTTTGCGCGCTCTAATTCCCAGGCATTAGTGCGCTAATGGACTACAATTAACAAAGGTTTAGAAATTGATTTAATTTTATTTCTATTTTGACACCGCCTTGAAAAAACAATTATTTTATCCTATTTAACGCACGTTTGAAGCCGGTTTTCTACTTTTTTAAAAAAGTTCACTATTTTTTAATTTTTAGTTACCTTTGTTTAAAATTGGTTAAGAAACATTTATCATGGTACCAATTGGAGAACATACTCAATATAACAACAAAAGAATCATCCAAATCGGTTCACGAATTACAAAGTTATGCGCGAGCGTACAAACATAATGAAATATACGTGACGAATTGAGAACGTCTTCCTTTTGAAGTCGGTTAAAAAATCATAGAGTCTTGTATCTATGAAATAAACACGTATTTTTGTATCTACTATAAGAGATACGATTTGTAGTGAATGTTCCATTTGTGTAATACAAGTAGGTTCAAAATGCCAATTTCCTAATTTAATTATTTTAAACAGTACCTTTTTGGAGAGTCTTCGTTTCGTTTCATTTATCAACTATATGCAAAATTGTAGCCAAATCAGTGACCCACCTCACATACACACTTCTTGTAAGACAAATGAATCTACTATTTCGAAAACGGGATACTAAGTCTGATTTTTTGATTTTCACCTTTTTGCATCGCCGTTTCGTTCGGAGCGGTGACAAATCTTCGTACTTTAAAGGTGCTGACTGATATCATCAGTTTCAAGGATTTTTATGAAACTATAACAACTTAGTTAGGAATAACTGAAATACCTGAAATAGGACTATCTATTTTATATTTTTGACAACCAAGTTATAATGAGTTTAAATTTGTTTGTAATGAATTCCTTCACATTGATTTTCCAGTTCCAAGTAAAATAAAATGTTTTACATAACCACTCCTACACTTTATGTTCAGTCCACAAATTCCGTGTTTGGTGTCATTCATTTCGACAGGGGGATTAGACCAAACAACAAAAAATCCAATTTGGCAACCTCAACAATTTTTAAAAAATTCAATAAAAATTTCAACCGACTTCAAAAAAATACAAATGCACTGAAAAGTAAAAAAAAATCTCCCTTATTTAATCTACGACTCTCATATTTTTTTAAGTCAACGCCAGATTTACAAAGTGCAAATGATGAGGCGTCGACTTAAAAAATATGAGAGTCGTAGATTAAATAAGGGAAAAAGTTATTTTTTAATTTTTAGTGCATTTGTATTTAAAAAATTAAAAATTTTATTTCGACCGTAATAATTAATAAAAGTGATTTCGGCGCACTGGTTCGGTCAATTAAACAAAATATAAATTTGTTTAATTGACCGAACCAGTGCGCCGAAATCACATTTATGCATTTGTATTTGTTTGAAGTCGGTTTTAATTTTTTTTAAATTTTTTAATTTTTAACTTTTTAGTTTTATATATATTGGCACAACATGTCGAGAAGATATACGCGTACGTACATAAACTAATAATAATTAGGTGACAGTAGTCCTTATTATTAACCAGAACTGGCAGAATATTGGACCAATATTGATGCAGTGTAGGATGGGATTACCCGAGCATCGCCCTCTTTCGAATGAAAAAGGGATTATCAAAATCGATCCATAGGCTGAGGAGTTATGCGGGGACAAATATAAAAAAAATATATTCGTATCGAATCAATAACCTCCTTCTTTTTGAGGTCGGTTAAAAATCAATGAAATTTCTCTAAACACAAGATACCTAATCGAAGAATAATACAGCCAAGTTTGATTGTTCCATCATTTATTGTACGCACATTAAACTTTTTTTTATTTCCTGTTAAATTAGTTTTTCAGCCGCTATCCCCCTTTTGAAATCATCGATTCAAATATCGCCCGCGTGCACGTTCTGTTTCACCCGTAAAAATGCCTTCCATTCCCCCTGGAGTCGCAGAGAATATGTATATTCCACTGTCCCATTATAAAATTCACACCTTTAACTGTGACGAAAATTTCAATTCCTCAATGCACGGCCCCGGCGGGTTTAAATTTAGATCGGCTAGACGTTCCATTCAGATAATAACGAGAGCCTGGTCATTTCTATTCTCCCACGCAGCCACGGTGCTTCGACACTCGCGTGCATTGCAAGCACGCAGCGACTGTTTTATTGGAGGTGCTCCATTGTGGTAATACATACAAGGGCCTCCAACGTTATGAGGGAAGCGCGCTGGCAAGGGAAGAGTTTTCGATCCTTTCGTCCGGTGATTTATCGCCGTGTCTGGCTCGCTGTTCGCCGCAATTAATCGCGGCTCCCTTTTACGGTATTAATCCTCGTTTGATGTAATTCGCTGGGCAGCTCATTGTGCGCGCGTATGCACAAAGTGAGAGGACATGCGGCCCGCGTAATAGGTTACCCGAGATTACTTTCACAATGGGAGCAAGGTCTCGCTTTTTCGCGCGGATGCGGCTATTCGGGCATTTGCAGTGATTTCTGCGTTGATTTCTTTTTTTGGTGAGGAGGGACACTTGAAATTTCGCATACTGGCGAAAGGATTGAGGTGGGTAGAGTTCTATGTTCTGCTGAGACGCAGGATTCTTGATGTTAAAGTTTTAAAATTCGAGAATTCCAAATTACGAGGTTCGTAAATTGCGTAGAACGATTATTTATACAAAACGGTGCGTAACGTAAATTGAGATATCTAAAAATATAGAAAAAATGGGGTGCTTCTTTCACCCCTTATGTGGGTGGCGGGGCAAACGGATGCTGTGCTTAGCTTATAAGAGACATTATGGAATTATACAAACTGCAAGAAAAATTTTATTGCTACTTCTAATAGTTTTGGAGAAAATAGCTTGCGATACTTTACAGCGTGAAGTTTACACAATACACGCTTTAAGTTCGAAGATCTACCGGTACAGTTTTGAACTGCATAAAAAATTCACACACTGCGGCAGAAACCGTATTTTTCTATTTTTCTATTTATTGTTTTAAGCCAGGCGTGGTTTATATAGCATAAATACAGTATGTTTACATGTAGTTTGGATAGTACATAATTTTCAACTTATATTGTACCTAGTTAGTTTGCCTGGTAAAGTTTACAATCAATAATTATTACTATTTAACTATAGTTAGATTCTTACAGAACAGTGTTTAAGGAAAATCTTCGTCTCTCCTTACGATTCACTGTTGCGACTGTCGCTATTGAAAAACAGGAAGATACTTTAACTTCATTAAGTTGTGTTGTAATTTGTGCGGTGATTCATTCGATACATAAACAATAAAATTTACACTTTTGGGGATTTTGGTGGAATGTACAGTTGTCGTTGAAAGAAAGTTTAAAATTTATATTTTAATATAAGTATCCATATAAAAAAATTTAATACTAGACTTTCCTCTTGATGTTAGTATCACTATAATCTATTCTGGGAGGCACTGGCGCAACCAAAGGGAGGGGGGGGGGTTGTAAGAGGATCCTGGCACCCCCCCCCCTCTTCCAAAGAAAAAGGAAAAAAGAGATTAATGTAACCATATCTGAAATATCGCAAGAGCTTTGTAAACAGAAAAGAAAACTGGACTTTACCCTTTAAGTATGTTTTTATAATCACCTAATGAACTTTATCGAAATTATATTAAAAATATTTTTATCCGTTCAACTCGCCCCCCCCCCCCCCCCAGGATTAAGTCTTAAGTGCGCTACTGCTGGGGGATTTAAACCAATCTCAGCAACGTAGTTGAACAGGGTGTTATACCGTTTCTTTAAATTGTAGTAATTTCGCCGTCGTTCACTTTCACAACTGACTTGTCTTTTCACCATTCATGCAAGTTTTGTGCACGTGGCTGCAGTACATCAGTACTTATATTTAATACCAAGTTGGAACAAATTATAGTTGTGAGACCATTTATCGATGCAGAATTCAATTATGTTTCTCAGTGACTAGAATTAAATGTAAGTATCGACTTCCATAAGTTAATTAAATATTTTCATTCGTATTCTCTATATTGCTCATTTTCTGAAAACGAAACAAGTCTGGGTAAGTGATATCGTTTACAAATATTAATTTTTGCGTTTGTATTATACTAAAAAGGATTTAGATTTATCATAACTGGAACAAATATGTATAATTGAAAATTCGTGAGATTAACGGTTGTGGCAACTCTGTGCATCCCTTCAAAAAATATTATAGGGAATTAAATACATTTTCAGATTATACTTTTTAAAATTGTGGGCATGTATCGACTATGGCAATTTAATCGCTTTCACGTATATTGTTCGTAGATTGGTTTTTTTAAAAAAAATTAATCTATGTCGAAAAAACATAGCAATAATAACACTGTGTATTCAAATTCTTCAACTTAATTTTTAAACTCGAAAGTGTGTAAAGCAGAGACCTCTGTTGACATTGCCCGATTATCGGTGTCTCTAGCGCCATCCCGGGTACAAATCCTGAACTCACTACACATTCACAAAAAGTATCAACACTAGATATTTGTTAGTAAAAATCTGATTTATTCAAAAATATATGTATCAAAAAGCAATTATATAATACATTATGCTCTGTTATTAACAAAATAGTTCGAAATCTTAATACGAAGTTTATAGTTTGCGGTAGTACATCAATGATTAACAGTAGTACAGTTATCATAATACCTATTGGTGTAACATTCAATGGATCGATTCACGAAACATATTTTCACAAGTATTATATGAATTTTCCAATAAGAAAGAGTGAATTTACAATTATGAATGGAAAATCTGTAAAATACATTGTCACATATCAGTACCTTCAAAGTATTTTACTTATCCTTGTGGTGATTGTGTTAATTATCCTGATGGTGGTAGTGTTGCGTTTCCTTGTGATAGTTGTGTTAAATTTCCTTGTGGTGGTAGTGTTGTTTGGCCTAGTGTTAAATTTCTTTGTGGTGGTAGTGTTGTTTGTCCTTATGCGTTTGGTGTAGGCATCGGATTTAGTGTAGTTTTCGTCATAGCCGTCGTGCTTGATCTTTCCGATGAACTCGGTATGGTTACCATGCGTATTGTCGTTCCATTATGTGGCAAGTACAATTCAGGACATTTTACAGCGCACAAAAGATTCAATATATACGTTGTATTATCCGCCGACGCGCAGAAGTTATTGCAATACATCTTCCGTATGGTTTCGATATAACTAAAACCAAATCTTGGCTCACGTTTCTCAACTGTTACTTCTCCAAACTGTTCCTATGAGCAAAAGTAAGGCATTAACATATTTCCGCACAAGATACTTTTGTGGCTCGTGACTAGTATTTTTGGGATATATTCATCGAATTTCTACCTTGTATCCCCTTTTTAACTAATGTTGCTACTGCCAAATGTCCGAAATAATATAATTAATATGTCCCAAATACTAGTTATGAACGTCAGAAGTGTGTAAAAAAAAAGGACTTTAATTGTAGGATTACAAGGATGTACCCTTGCGAATAAAGGCCACTGCAATGGCTAAATAGGAAATCAAATAAAAGGGGTTATCGTGATGGAAGAATTCATTTGCTTTTGTTTTAGAGTTCCCGCACTCTTATATTTCAATAATAAAAATCTTACGCGTGTGTCTTCTGTATTTTTCTTTCTTATTGAAGAATTAACAAAAAAATTGTACTTCAATTCTGTTGCTAATTAGTTGAATAATATCGCTCCTACTTTATATGATATGTTTTGTATCATTTTTACACTATGGAATTTCGCTATATTTTCATCAATTACCTAGATATTTTTTAAACCAGGTATGTTCGTACTAAACCATTATTCTTATCCAACCAGATTGCATCCACATTCGAAAGCAACTTGTCTGCTACTTTGAACACTACACAAGCTTAAATAGATATAAATTGATGAAAGAAAAAATGGCTCTATTTTGAAAACAAAACAAAGCAACAAAATTATTTTCTTTCCATTTTGATGCTAAATACAACACCAAAACTCAAAAATATTCATCTTGTATTTATAACAGAATGCAATCGAAATCGTTTAAAGACGAATTAGAAATCAAAAATACAGAGTGGTATTCAACAAGATACCGATTTTAAAAATACAATAAAAGTTTGTTTTGTGTAGCTAGATTGACCTTACACAAATTGAATTAAAAAATTCAAGATAAATTTGGATAATTTTAAATAAAGGAGATACCAACTGCAAATGAAGACATTTTAATACAATTTTCTGGTGTTCACGTAATGGAACATTTAAAATGTTGTAAAATTATGAAAAATCTCACCTGTGACCAGGCTGTCACAATTAAGATTGGTAAAGTCATCCATACAGCGATGTGCAACATGACGAAGTCGCTCTAAGGCAGTACACGCAGAAGGGACAGAAGTAATCACTTCTTAGCAAATTTTCCTTCCAACTTATATACCCTCTCCTGAAGCTCTGAGTCGTTAAAAATTCAAGCCTGACCTATTGGCGCTCTTTATGATTTTCTATAACATCTGCTTGAAAACCTTCGTTATCCTCGGTAACAGATAACATACATTCGTTATCGCAGTGCTTCGTACGGTGTCCTATGAAAATGGGACTGTATTATGCGAAACTGATGCTAATATGATAACGTTACATATATACGTACAAATCATTTAGTATATAGAGAAGTCACTAAACTGTTGGCACGTTTTGGAAATTGATTAGTGGCAATAGAAAAAAAAACGATTTATTTCGCAAGTTCCTGTAAACACCGAAAAAACATTTTTAACGTTTTAGTGGCATTGTTTCTAGCCGTTTTTCTTCTTACCCTTATGCAAATCGGAATTCAGCGCGTGACCAAAGAATGAAGGAAAAGTCATGTCGTCAACAAATCGCGTGTCATACGTGAATGGTGAGCGAGACCGAAATTTATTACATTTATGCTTGTACGACTCGAATCTAGTCACGTCGTTAATTATCATATCAAAAGCGCGGCTATCGTGATATTTTCCATGCAACGCCTAATTATATGCAACCTGATTTGCATCTGCGTGCAGCGTGAGCCACCGATAATTCCCCATTGTCCTGGTTAATTAAACGCTGCATAGGAAAAAAATATTCTGACTATTGCTCACTTCTGGTCGTTAAATAGCATGGTACATCGCACCACGCTATTTAAATTAAAATGGAAACTTGCCAGCATCTTTTTTTATTTGTAAAACATTGTAGGTGCGCGATGTCACAAATAATTATAAGATCAGTAAATCAAGCGATTGTATTAGTGAATGAGATTTCAAATACTTTGAGAATACTAATATGTTGTGTAAGATAAACAGATATCTGTTTCGTAAAAATATTTATAACATTTTATTGTTGGTAACAAGGAGTGTATTCCTAGCGGTTGGAAATATGGTATTCTAGTACCCTTTCAGTTATTATTAAGTAGTAGGGCAATTATTGTTTAGTCGACCCTGAATTAAACATTTAACGATAATGCATTAAATGTATATCCTCGATACCTTAGAATTTTGCACGTTTTCTTGAATTGATCGCAGAAAATTTAATGTTGAATCTATTACAATAAATCAAGTAACAATTGAAAGCTGCTGCAAAATTTATAAGTTTTTCCCCATATGGATTTTTATTAATATATTGTAAAAAACATAGAAAGTAATTGCTGCCATTAATCCTTAAGGATTTTAGCATGGAATGATGGGCTTAATTGGTTTTACCAAAAAACCAACGATATTATTTTCTATACCAACTTCAACGATATTTTACCTATTGTAAACAGTACTCCAACCCTCTTAAGCATCTGTGACTATACTATTACACAACCGTAACTACAAAGATAACTGAAAGCAAGATTACTCAAAACATCCAATTTTCTAATTTCAATGTCAGATTAAGAAAGTGAAGATATTTTACTAGCAAACTACATATACGTAAAACATAAATTGATTATAATTTACTAAAGACAAATACGTCATCCGCCAAGAAACAGGAAGAAATGCAAAAATAGGGAAAAAGTTGAAAAAAGGCAGTCCGACTCTATCGCCCATAACTTCCTCATTTGTGCATGGATTTTGCTTAGGTTGAGCTTGTTTTTCTTCGTAAAGGTGAGCACTCTACGTAAAAAAAAATAAGAAACTGGACGTCACATGATAATTTCTATGTCTTTCATACTATGTAGTAAATTTTCGATTTCAATTTCGGCCCCAAAACATTACACTTTTCTTAACTTTCGCTCGATTCCGTCTAAACTATTGGTCCGATTGGAAAACAATATGTGAAAAAATGGTATGCAACTTAATTGCCTTTAAGTGAAGAGTGGTCGCGATCAAATTGGTCAACTCTAACGCGAGATATGGCCAAAAGCGTCGAGTCCTCTTCTTAAAAAATTACCAACATATTCAACGGGCGATATCTCAAACGCGTATCCTTTGGATATCATCTCATGTCGATTTTTGAATTTAGGGGCCCAACTTACATAAGGATTTCATAGCGGTGTCTCCGGCACCAAATAATTGTAAACTAATATTATTAATGTCTGACAAAGGAACCATCATTATTGTACAAGACTACCAATTCAAAAAATGAACAAATTTGGACACAAGTGATCTCGTTCCTCTTACATGCCAGACAGCATCGTATGCAGATCCTAATATGTATCATGTTATTTTTAAGTATATTGGGAAGTGGATTGGCATCGATTCACGAATGCATATAAGGCATCTATTATACTAGAGTTGTGCTTATGACCTTTCACGCAGGACTGTTTAAGTTACGTCAATGGTGTGCATTGTACGGGTGAGCTGACTGGTTGGAAGGCGATAGACACCACGTGATCGCGCTACCAATGACGCCGGGGAATACCAACGGGTCGATAACAATGAGACCGACAACGGAGGCTCGGGAATATTCTCTTTGCCTTGGTCCACCGCCCTGCCCTTGCATTTTCTTCTCAACACGACGTTATTGTCATTGATATTGTCACTAAATCGTATTTGATTGTAGATACAATTTTCCTTCCATTTATCAAATTCCCTAGACGAAGACAAAAAGTTTTTCATTCTAGCCCAATGAAGCCTTACGCATAATTTGCTTGACAGATATCCAGATCGCTGATACTTCACAGGTGTTCGTTAATTTTAAGAGTTACTATACTTGGAATCATTAAAGCTCTCCTTTTTATATTTCTTCAATGGTAAAATTTTCCATTTCTGAGAAGGCACCACGATTTTTCTTTGCAGCCTTGCGTGCCTTCGTTGAAGGGAATCAATACTCGTGTATCGACGTAAGGTTGGAATACAGGAGGTTGCCTGTCTGCACTTCTGTTTTGTATATTATTTGTTTTGTAGAGCGCTGCACATGTTAATCTTATATTGAGGATTATAATTAGAATGTACTGTAACATTCTGCTAAAGAGAACATTCTCAGGGAAGTGTAAACGATTAATTATTTAACATGTGAATCGATAAAGGGTATGTATCATCCGTTTGTGACTACCTTATCGAAAGTTGATAATACAGTAAACTCTATAGATGTAACATTATTATAATGTGACCATTTATTCACTACATCAACATTATTTCCAGAGTACTTAATGTCAATAGTGTATGTCAAACCAAAAAAAATTGTATCTACAATTAAGTTATTAAAATTTGTACATTACTTGTAAATTAAAATTTGTTATTTTGAGTGAGATTCAATTTTTATATCAAGCAAATCGTATTTATTGAAGGAACACACGTAATAGCCACCATACTTGAAGAAAGAAATTAGTAAAATGTGAAGTAAATACGAGTCTAAATAGGCAGCAATGTCACGATAGATTTCTACTAATTAAATTCATTTCTTGCAAGCGTCAGGAAAGATTGTCATTACGGAAATTCCTAGACTCAGCAATTAACTGTTTTGTGCGAGTCCCGATGCGGACTCCTAGTAACGGGGGAACATTATTCGTGAAAGTAATTGAACTCGTTATGAAACTCGTCTTTCTAGAAAGTAATTTAACCGTAGTGGGGGTTTCGTAATTCTCGGCTGAATCTCTAATTGGGCCCGCATATGCCAATCGATCTTCCTTCAGTCACGCACCGGCTCGTGTTCAAATCATGAGAGAGAATAATACAACAGATGGCTGCCGGTCGACATTTAAGCTGAACTTTTCAATGTTCACGCGAACGATCATCGGTGGACCCCTGTCAGACCTGCCAGTTCTCCATTCATTGTGTACTGCTAGGGAATTTTTGCTTCTTACTCAATGCGCCAAGGATAAAATGTCATCTTCGTACTCGCGCGCAGAGACTCGATAAAACAAGATTACCCGCAGCTGGTAATACAGTGAATGTTCTCAAATTTTCTAAATGCCAGGTTTATTCGGGAACGTTATTGAAACCTGAAAAGACAATTTGTGCGGCATTTCTTCACAACACTTCCTATTTAATAAACCAAACAGCTGCCAAAGTATTCTTAATGATATTAACTCCGTCGATAATAAAGTACATACCACCTTTAGGAATTCCCGGCAACAGAAATCGAAAAAAAGTGGGGTTAAGTTCTCGTCTGGTCATTAAACACAGGGGTACTTGGCGTCCAAGTAGTGTGATGATCTAGAAACTTTTCCTATATGCAGTTGTCACTCCTGGCCGTAGAAACCCACCTTAAATTGTAGATCCCCGGATATTAGATCACAGTCATCGATGCCAGCGAGTCAACCAAAAGCTGCGTTTCGAGTTTGTCTAGAAATCACATCGAGATGCGCAGAAAGAAATGTATGTTGTTCTGATAACTAGGCTAGAGGGCCCAGTTAATTAGCCGCACGGTTAGATAACGCTTTTTATCTAGATCGTGCAGAACGATCGGGCCTGTGCAGCAGCGCAACGTGCACCAGGCAGTCGACACTCGATTGGCGGAGCGTGCGGCGAGGATAGTGGAGGCAAAAGCGACGAGGGGCTGAAGGGCGAGAGGAGCGGCGGAGAGGAGGTGGCGGAGTTCTCGTTCTTTGCAGAGAACTCCACCGGTAGTCGCCTCCTTGACGTTCCTCTGGGGGGTTTCAAGCTCGCGCGTGGGAGTAGAAGCTGATAGTAGCGTGGGGTGCATATCGAAGGGAAGATGAGAGTGGGTGGAAGGAAGGAAGGGTGGGCGAGCTGGTAGGTGGGTAGGTGGATGGGTGGTTGGTCGGGATGGTTAAGTGGTTGAGGGAGGAGGGGGGGTGCGGAGAGGAAGAGAGACAGCGCGCGTACGTGAGCAAGGAGCGCAGAAAAGGGAGGTCGGGGAGGTTAGAGGCCGAGGGAGTGGGGCTGTCGAGGCGTGGGTGAGTCGAAGCCATCGGTTCCCGAGGGAGAAAAGGAACGACGAAGAAAGAAGAAAGACTCGCAGGGTATGGGGGACACGTAGACGGCGCTGGAACGTGGCAGAGAGGGAGGCTACAAAGTGGAATGGAAAAAGAAAGGAAACGACGATGAGAGGGAGATAAATGAGGGACAACAGCGGGGGAGGGGGGTAGGAAGGGGCAGTTGCAGGGGGGAGAAGAGGACTGAGAAAGCAGAAGAGAGACGGAATGTGGGAAGAGTCAACGTGCGGGAGTAAGAAAGGGTAACGTTAAGACGAAAGGTGAGAAACACGGGCAAAGATAGACGGAGATAGAGGAGAGACAACAGGGACAGCGATACGGTGTAAAGACAAATAGAGCGGGAATGCAATAAGGAGAGACGTAGCCCCGAATATACATATTCCGAAGAAAGAGGAAGACAGGAGGAAGTGGGAAAAGAGACGTAGGGGTTGGAGTGTGAGGGGGTAAGGAGGAAGGATGATCGAGGGGGATAGCTAGCATAGAGACAGTAATGCTAGGAGTGAACGGGACAGAAACGGACAGATCGTAGGGAGCGAGATAGTACGAATAAGAGTACACAGTTGAGAGAGCGATGAAGAGAGGAACGAGAGAGACAGAATCAGCGACTGAGGGGTTAAAGGGGGGCGGGAGGGAGCATACAGAGAGAGAGAGAGAGAAAGGGCGAAGCAGAGAGTCGACTCGGATATGAGGGTGTCGCGCAAGCCGGTCACGCCGAGGTTTCCATGGCAACGACAGGCGATAAATCAACCCGCAACATCCCCGAGTACCGCCAGATAAAACCGCATACACATATGTGTGTATAACGTACATATACGCGCAGAAGATACCGACTGGTAACTCCGCGCCCAAAAAGTTTTCCCTTCGACCGATTTATGCCGCTGCTGCCTGCAACACCGAACGCCTCACCATCCTGGAACTCTTTCCCTCGTTCCTCCTCTCCTTTCACCTCCTTCTTCTCGTCTTCCCTTCATTCCCTTCGGTCTCTTCTCTCTTCCGCCTCCCCTTTATAAACTCGTCCCTTTCTCCCTATCCTCTTTTCATTCCAGTTCCCCTCGTTCCCTTTTCTCTTATTATCCCTCTCCCTCTTATCCACCACCTTCTCGTTCACCGCAACATCTCTTCATCTCTCCCACTCGCTTTCTCGTTCACCTTTACTCCCCCTTCTTCTTCCCCCGGCCCGCGCTGTCTCGCTCCTTTCCCGTCTTCCCCCCTTTGTGTTCCTTGTTCACTTGTTTCTTCCGTCCCTGCTATGCAACGCAAGTTACACCGAGAACTGTGTGCATCCGCGGTGGCTGGCCTATCGTGGCGCATGCCACGACCTCGGGGTGTCCCAGCGTCCCTTCATAGCCACGAGAAGTATGCAGACGTTGTAACGTACGCCTAAACTAAAATCAGACGGTGTTAATAATGACAGCTCATTTTCCGGTTGCTCTACCGACAAAGTTGCTCCACACTGCGGGCAACGGATGTGCAACGGGAACGCGAGCGTTTCGATTATAATTCTCCGCGCAGCTGCTTCCCTGTGCAAGCGTGTGCGTTATTTAAAAAACGGCACTTCTCGAGAGTTAATGAGAGCAAGGACTTATAACACGAGCAGTTGCTCCGCTTCGAAATTGAAACATAATTCAGCAAGATATTGCAGCGATTCTACTTAATTTCAGGTTTATTTTGAGACTCGTGGGTTTTCAAGTAAATCGTAATGGAAGCAGTCGGGTCGAAAGTAAGATGTGGCATTTCGCTCACAGCACGGGGGCAGAAGGTGCGTGGGCAGCAAATAAATCCCCGCAAATCTAATCTCGTTTAGCACGCCACTGACGTCACTGGAGGCGCCCTCGTGACGTTAGCCGTCCGTCAGTGACGTATCGCGTCTCTCCGCTAGCGTCCTTGCCCAGGATGCTTAAGGTCGGCGGAATGGACCACTTGTACGGGCCACGTGTACGTGACTTTTTGCTTAAAAAGGTCGACCGTATGTCTACCCTTTACCCTTTCGCCCGCATGAGATACTGGTCAATTCCTAACCCAGACCTCCCTAATAGAATCCCATGAAGAATGTAGAATACATGGAATCGGACGATATTTTGAACCTGAACTGCTTACAAAATGTCTTGTACAAATTATATTTGATTAAATATGAATTGAAGTTTGTAGACGCACTAGAGACAAGAGAAAATTCCCGAACCCTTCAGTTTTGCTCGTGAGGTGTAATATATGCAAGAGAAAAATAAATTTAACGCCGTTATCATAGCATAGATAGCATTTTATTACGTTTCATGAAAATGTTGAGAATTGTTCGAGCTGGACACGTTCTGGCAATATAGGAATCGGTCGACGCGCGTTTCATTTTGCTTCATCGATTAGGATCCTCGTCTCGATAGCAATCTTCCCATCACAATAATGTTCACTTTCGACTGAATGAAATGCGTCAAGGTGGCCATCATATCACCGCGCCACTATTTTAACGCGGAGTACATCCGATGATCAGCAGAGACACCTGTTGCTCTTTAATTTGACGTAACGCGTATGCGATCATAAGGTCGTCCGGCTTTGAAAAATTGCCAGCTCATTACGAATGGCGGAGGTAAGAAAGAACGATATCAGTAAACACTCTAAAACTTACCGCGGATAATAGTTCTCGCGCGCCCCCCTCCCTGGCTATTGTCCCTCTTGCTTACACGCTGATGAACTTAAACGAACTTTCCTATAAATCGTACAACAGCCTCCATCGAATCGACTTGTACACCGAACATCTATTTATCGAACTGTATGAATAAAAACGCGGGAATGAACCTAATAAGGACAATCAATCATATCTTGAATGGGTATTACTGTTTCAAGGAAAACAGAGGCAACCTTAAATTAGAACTAAAACCGCCTACCCCGGTCAGTTTACCGTTTATACTCGAATACGTAACTCCGCGCTCAACGATTTCTTTCCCCGTCATTGAGATTCAAATGCTACTGAAAATTAGAAGGAAATCAAACAATTAGCTGAGTGATGTGTATGCTAGCAAAACACGAACCACCCATTTCACAGATCCAGCTATCAATGAACTTCGCCTGAGGCATTCCAAGCCGCGATGATCAAGTGAGTTCGAATTTGCGAGGTCGATAAAGTCCCGCGAGCTTTCGCCCACGGTCCCCGTGTAACGTTTCTGGGCATTCGTGGCAAGGGTCCATCAGGAACGGTCCTTCAGCGGAGGCAGTGCTGGTCACTCGATTTTCGGGGCCGTTCAAAGTGGACGGATAGAATGATAATCTGGGAGCAGCTTGGTAGTTGGTAGGTATTGATCTGTCGGTCGGGGTGTTACTGTGTGGTATGGTTGGTCGGTGGGCTGGATAGGTGGGTGGTTGTGCCATGGTGGGCGAGGGTGGAAGCGGCACCAGGAGGGAAGGGAACGGTTGGAGATGAGGTGGCGCAGAAAGGGGGAGGGTTGGGGAGGTGGAGACAGGAATGGGGCAACGGGGGATGAGAGGTCGGGTCGGGACGCCAGTAGCTATAGCCTTACACCCGACTCCCTGTTTCTCTCTCCCTCTCAATCTCTCTCTATCCGTCTCCTTTCTCTGCTCTATTTTACCCAATCCTCCTCTCTATCCCTCTCTCCCTCTGTTCAACTATTTCATCCTTTCTCTATCTGTGCTAATTTCGCCGTTCTCGCTTCGCGTTCCCGTCCTGTTTCGTCCACTCTCTCTCTCTCTTTCTCTCTCTCTCTCTCTCTCTCTCTCCCTCTCTCTCTCTCCCTCTCTCCCCTTTCCATCCCTCCTATTCGGCTATTCTATTTTTCTTCTATTCACATTTCCCCGAATGCCTTTTTTTCCCCTTTCTGTCTCCGCCATTAGTTTCTGCCACTTTGTGTCTCTCTTCCTTTTTTTTCGACCCCCCGTCGTCCGTTCCCTCTCCGCTCCCGCCTTTCTGTCGCTCGCCTGGGATTCCCTCGTCCCGTCTCTCTCCTATTTTCATTTCTACATCTCTCCCGCCTCTCGTTTTTTCCCTTCGCGAGCATCATACCTCTTCCTTTTACATAACCCCGTCTCTCTCGTATTTTCATTTTTATCTTTCCTTTTTCGCGCCGACCACCCAGCCCCCTCTCTCTCTCTCTCTCTCTCTCTCTCATGCGCACCCATTCTCTGTCGAGTCTGCACGCAGAACGAGAGAAACGATTATGGGGCGAACGGGGTGGCTATGTCCCCCACAGGATATAGGGGTGTCGGGGAGAGATTGGCAACAGAGTATACGCGCTCTCAGTTTTACCGTTTGCCTCTTCGGCTCCCCCCCCCCCTCTCACCCACCGCCAAACCTCTGCCTCTGTGTCTCTGGCTTGCATCCTCGGCGACCCCCGCGAACTTTGGACTCCGCGTCGTCGTGAGAGCCGCGCGCCACCCGATTGGCGGACTGCGACCCCGCATGAATTATTCGCTAACCTAATAGTTTCTTGAGGAAAGAGCAGCAGAGCCGTTGTAGCTATCTTGTTCCGCGCACCGGGCAGCCTCGACGATCTTTCGGACACTCCTCGGAGGGGCACCAAGGGGGCCGGGGCTTAATATGATAATGAGTGGAGCCCGTCATTGTCGTCCGGCTTGATCGATTTACGAACAAGCGGGACGTGCACGAAAATTTGTAAAGGGCGAGCATGGGGTGTTAAGAAAGAAGGGTTCGATGTTTGTAGGGTGGGTAGTACTCGCCATCAGTAAACTGAATAAGAAGTGCATAAGGGTCATTCCGAGCGAAGCAGTCCAACGGGGTTGCTCGACCATTTCTATGGCTGTTACGTGCTGACAAAAAGCGATGAGCATAAAGTAACGATCGTATTGAAATGTCGGCGTATCAGGGTAAACGCACAGGAGAAATTAAATTTTTTAGAAACGATAATTAACATGCATTCAACGTCAACTCTACTAAAATTGGGAGCGATTTTTGGTGTTGGTAGTTTGATTCGTTTTATGCAAAAGGAAAATATACGGGGTGTTTCGAAAATAGGGTGGTGTTCGCAAGGAAAGTGCTTGGGGAGGTGAAAAAGTGTAGTCTCTGAGATAAATAATATCAAAGGAATCAGAGTCCAATGGATTCTTAGCTGATGTATGAAAGAAATAAAAATATAATACTCTTTTAGATTTCAACTTTTCAACTTTACGGACATTTCAACTTTAGACGTTTAGTTTTGGGTACAATGTATAATGAAGTAAACACTATGTGAACACAGTCGAAAATCCTAAGAGAATAATGGAATATTGTAGTAACTGCAAAAAAATTTGGCATACCGATTGCTTTTCAATAAATTATAACATTGACTTTTGGGTGCAAGAAAATGTTGGCCATTCCGAGAAATTAGAGCTTTGTAACAATAGTATCGTTAAACCCGTTAGGCATTTATGTTTACAGAAACTTTTGTACTTTGTTTCACCTACTCAATCACCTATTTTAAGGAAACCATTCTTTCACCTGCTGATAAGTTACAAAAGTTTGAGCGTGCAAAGATTGGAATCGTTTAGATTAGAAAGTACTTGCGAATAAGGAATATACTGGTTTAACAGTACGGTGCAGAATATTTTTAAGAAAGTAATAAATCGAGATTTGTATTCACACGTAATTCGTTAGCTTATTTTAAAAGTTGACACTCTCAAATCTGTAAAAACTGTCTAAAAATGGTGAAATTATTATATAAAATTGACAGCTGTACCAAACGGTTGTAACTCAAAATGGGTGAGTGTATTACTCCATAGTCGAAAATATTATAACTTACGTAACTAATTATTGCCCAAGCACAAAATGACCTAGGAGCAATATTCGTTACCGAAACAATTACTTGCTGCAATTTTATTATCATAGAGAAACTTAATAAACCTAGTATTAGTATAAATAGTAAACAACTCAACCACTTACTGTGACTGCCTTTTATCTATTTTATATCCAACACCACGCTTTATATTTAAAGCACCAGTGAATTTTCTTACTCTGCAAGATTGACATCTATTACCAATCAATTTATACAAAATTGAGCCCGTAAAGCGCCAGGCTATATCGATCAGAATCTATTTAGGAATCGTGAACCCGCTGCTTTGATAGTGCAGAAATTGCTGGAAATGCCAGTGATGAAAGCTTTGCGCCGACACAGATGCAGCCTAAGAATTTCCTGAGCAAACACTGGCGAAACAGCGGGGCGAAGAATATCCGATACCAAGATATTTTCTTTCGCGCTCCCGTCCCTCTGATGTCTATTTTCTGGGGGTCGCGGGCATCTACTCGATGAACTAAATTCTACGCCACATCAAAGCGATTTCGATCATCGGCTGTGTCATCGAGTCAACCTGCCTTTGAAGATCAGTGTCGACGCTGTCAATGGCAAACTTTACTTTGGTGGAGCGTATCGTCTAATGATAGTTCCCTGTGCGTCTAATAATAACCCCTAGTTGCCTAATAGTTGCCTAAAATTTCTCTACAGGTGAACGGAACGCCCAAAGTTCATCCCCTAACAGACTGCCACGCTCGTCTCGACGTCGTTACTACCATACAGCATTGAAAATGTGCAGAGGGATCATTGTCTCACCTTTTCAACCCTGCTCCCTTCTTTTGCTCCTGTGCCCTGAGCTTCGCGCGTTCCATGCCAGCCTCGCGTATGCAGACAAACGTCGCACGTATGTAGGTACATTCCTACGTGAGACCGACAATTTTTCACTTTAAATCGACAAAGTGAATTGGGTGCACTTTTTCGAAATGTTCAAACCAGGAAACGTAGAGCATATTCGGAACTTCAAATTGCTCTGTTTATTACATAATCCGTGTATTAAGGGGAGGCGCCACTTTGGACGCATGGAAATCATTGGTTTATTTATTATTATTATTATTAACGTTAAATCAATTATTAGCAATTTTTTCTTTTAAAAATTGAACTCAATGGAAAAACTGATCAATGGTATTTATTATACACAGTGGTGGATTTAATAGGGCGGCTGATGAGCAGTTGCTGCCCGGGCCCCTGCCTAGAAGGCCCCCTCAGGGCCCTATCTCCAAAAAAAATTATGATTAGGTATAGGCATCCAAACACTATATTTTTTTCAGTACTACTACACTTAGCCCGTTTTTAGTAAACTACTTCATCATTTTCCCGAAAAATGGGCCCCTCAGAACATTTGCCACCTGGGCCTTTTTTCTTAAATCCGCCACTGGTTATGCATCTCTTGAAGATTAAAAAATCCCCGCAACGCCGATTGGCGAGTCAATCGTAAAGGGCCCACCGCTGTAGTATAATATATACCATTAATCAGATTTTCTATTGAGTTCATTATTTAAAAGAAAATAGGTCCTAAATAAACATGATTTATTTAGAACCCCCCCCCCCTTAATTCGAAATCTACACACTATTGAGTAGAACTATTGAAACTAAAGCGTGGACTATAGGTTAGCGGTTCTCTAGATGCACGACAACATTTGGCGAACATTTAAGAGAGTGAAGGTGTACCTATGTATTTTATTCTCTAAATTCTAAATCCTTTGAATTCTCAACATTTACACGAATGAAACTGATTGTACACGTTATTCAGATTTCTCGCTATTACACTAACAAGGGAAGTTTGGTTACTCAAAAATTCCGATTTATTGAAACTGTGCAGGTTTGTAGAGGACTTCAATAGAAATATCAGGCAATGTTTCGTTTACACCCATTTTCGATTTTTCAAGCTGAAAACACCCCCTACAGATGAATATGTGATTTCGCACTTTCCTGTATATCTTGAAAACTATAGTAGATATAAAAAAAGTTACTACAATTAAAACGTAACGGGTTTTTCTGAATTTTAAAAATTTGTAGTATAAATAATAAAATAGTCCCGACTACAAATATTAAACAATTCGATTACACAGTTTTATAGGGCATAAAAAGCTATTAAGTTTTCACTTTAATAATTCTAATAATTTTTTTATATTTACTATAGTTTTTAAAATATCTATACAGTAAAGTAGAAAATCACACATTAATCTTTAAGGGTTGTTATCACCCGGAAAACCCGAAAGTGGGCACAAAGTAAAAACTGCTTGATACTTTTATTGACGTCCTCTACAAACCTGAAGAGTTTTCAAAAAGATCAGAATGCTGGTGTAACCCATCTTCCTTTGTAAGATCTCCAATGAACAATATCGTGCCGAAGTTTTTATCGAATATCAGATTATCCTGCTGGTTGACAAGCGGCTGGTAAGTTTTTACGTAAGTTTATAGAAAAAGAAGTATTTATTTAATATTCTTAATGTACTCTAAATAATTTTTGTTAGTTTTATACCTACATATTTTCGCAACAAAATTAAGTTTGTACATGTATTCTCTCGGTTAGAGAGCTTTTAGCATAAGTTCCTTTCGCGACAAGTCTCGTTTATGAAGTTGACTTGCGGTATAATCCGAGTGACGTTCGATAACACCGAGTTCTTTATATTGGAATCTGCCAGTTGCGGGGGAATATGCTTCTCGCGCGGCCTGTACAGATTATGAATTTTGGTGACGGGGTTGCCCATCAAGTTAATCCACCCCTGGTTGGGTGCGAGAATGATGCATCCCCCTCGGATGATGTAATCATTCGTTCGAGGGGCGATAGAATAGCCGAAACGAAAATTACTTTCTCGAATGTGCGAGCAGCGATGAGCAATTTAAGGGGGTAGAAGAGGTCGATTTCGTCAGCCCGGATATACAAGGCAAACATTGTGATTTGAGTGGCGATTGGAGGTTGAAATTACGTCTGCGCTGGGGTCTGATGCAATTAAGGACAATTAAAGATGAAAATTAAACAATCGGCTGGTACCACTCGTCGGAGTGATTTGCTCAGTAGTTTGTGATGCTCGGCTTTTTTCACTTTGATCAATCTAGCACGATGGAACTTTTAATCGTAGGTGAGAATAGAATGGCTGCTTTGATGTACAGATGAGTCAAGGACAATTCAGTTTTTAGTTAGAGAATTGGCTTTAATTTCTGACAGTGTGTGAGAAGAATAATCTTATACCTGTATTGGAGACTTCTTTCTAAGAAGTGTTTTTACTTTATTTGCGATAAACGGAACAATCCTTTTAATAGAAATAAGAAGTGCAAAGGGAATGTTGTGTTTAAGTATTTAGTGAGTTTACTAATAATACCAAGTCAGAAATAACTATGTATATAAGAATAGAGCTAGATATATAATAAAATAGAGCGGGAGGTGTAACTCAAAAAGAAGAACAAAATACCTATTATTTTTTTAAAAGTATTCTCGAAGCACGAAATTAAATGTTTTTCATTTAAAGCTTCGTTTTCGTGAAAATTGAGTTCAAGATTGCGTCGACTACATATACACTCGATTATGTTTCAAACAATGATACTCCCTCTGTGATTTTTCATTTTCATTTGTATTTAAATTTTCAACCTAGTGTTAACTGCAAAATCAATGTTGACTTCTGACTCATCAGTTCACATACATGTGGCAATTAATTAATGAAATCAATTCCCCCATTATGAATGTACATAATATCACCTTTTCACCTCAAGTAAAAAGATTCTAATGTTAATGTGGCGTAAGTTTCATTTATCTGTGCGATAGTAATCTTTGAAGTGTTCTTTACTTTCTGAATCATTCCCTTTTTTACCCAGTAAATCAAGATAATAGATAAGCACTTTTGCCCTGTCATTTTCAAATATTCTACACGGGTCGATAATCGTGATACGAGGTTATTTTCCCAGAAATTTTTGGTCCACACTTTATGTCATACATGTATAGCCACTCGTATCCTACTATACTATCTAAAGTCTTTGTATTTCTCAAACGTCCTTCATAGTCCAAAATTGCCGCTGTTATAATTCCCACCCATTTGGATGCCCCCTTTGCGACGCAGTACATTAACATATCACTGAAACCCTATTCGAAACCTCTGTGCCTTCGTGTACCTAATCCTATAACGTTTTAAGGGGTATTCTCGTGTGGACAGACAATTTTTAGGCCATTTCTAGGAATTTATTTCGAAGTAACCAATAATGATACAATATTGTCGTTTTGTGTACATAATTACTAACACTTTAGCTATTGTTAGATTTGTTTTAATTGGCTATTAACAATAATTTAAAAGTTATTATCGTTCCCGCATTTCGTGTTTCAGAAATTTTGTCTCATCGGCGATATTAATTGGACCTCTTCTGGTCGTCTGAAATAAAATATTCATTCCTTAATTTAAACGTAAGGAACGTAATAAATGTGGTTATCGTCCCTACTAGAACGAAAAAGATAAGGAAATATTTGACAAAACGACGGCCTTTTAAAGAGTCACACTCGAAACTTAGCATCAATTTTGCAACTTTTGAGTATTATAAAAAATATTGCAATATTGATTTGAATATGGTTCCTCGACTTGTGGTTATTGACTTGAATTATTCAATTCTTCAAAATAAATTCTAATAAACGACTTTAAAATTGCCATTCCAGACGGGAATACCGCGTCAGCTCCGACGAACTTTTATTTTCTCTTACCGTTTGAAAGAAATTTATAACCATAAAATATGATTTCAGTATAGAATAATATTTTCACGTGGATAGCCCTAAAGCCTTCTTATCCAAACAAACGATTATATTTGAAAATGCTTGGTCCCGAAAGGGTTGGCTCCTGCATTCCCACGAAAAAAGCAAACAGGCTAAATTAGAAGGGGATAGTTTATTTCAGAGCACCTGGCCGCCCGGTATATATCGATATATTGGCATCGATAGCTGCGCTTACAGCATTATTCCTCCGATTCGCGCCAAAAAGACCGGCCCGGCTCTCAGTTAATCGAGCCGCGTGCAAACATATTCGCGATTCGCGCGAGGATCGAACTCCAACTGAAATAGCACCGTCCCGCAAATACGGCGTGTTTGGCTGTATATTGTATTCGTGGCTAAGCGACGGCGTTTTCGTGAATCAAAATAGCGTTCGGTTTTACGCGGGCCTGACAGCACTTGGTCACGTGCTTCGTTTAATGGAACGCTCTACGAGTTATTTCAAACTTATGTGTCATGCATTCTAGTTGCGTACAAATATAACCAGCATCGACTCCGTGCACGCGTGCGCCACGCTCACGTCCAAACAATTTCTACGTGGCACGTGTACAAGCCGAAGAATCTTCACTTTCTTCTAGGACCTCCAGCGAGAGTCTGACAAGGAACATTCGCGATGCGTTCTATGCCAATTTTACCGAACTCTTGCATTATTATGGTGTGTAAAAAATTCACGGATACCTATTTATCTTTTTTGGGTATGAAGGTAAGGGTTTGAGGAATGGGAGAGGCATGAAACAATTTCTCGTATCTGCACACGTGTATAAGTTGAAGAGGCTTCAATTTATTGTAGGAGTTTCAGCGAGAATCCACAAGGACCATTCGTGCTGCATTGGCAATTTTCACAAAATTTGGGGATAGTTACCTATTTTTGATACAAAGATAAGGGCTTGAGGGGTAGAAGAGGGGTAGGGTAACTGTACTCATAGTTGACAGTGTACCAATAGTTGACACTTTCAGTCACTTATTTTCAGTCACGAATAATAAGCTTTCTATGAAAAAAAATGTTTTTGACTAATACTTACGCTGTTTGAAAAAGTATTAGTGAAAAACATTTTATCATAAAAAGGTTATTATTCGTGACTGAAAATAAAAGTGTCAACTATTGGTACACTGTCAACTACAAATACAGTTACGCTAAAGCTGTTTCAGGAACTGCTGGAGCAGTAAGAAAGCTGTTTGTTCGAATTGATATTAGCTTGTTGATGAGATTACTGATCCAACTAGACGACATATTGGTGGGACGTGTGTAGGAATCATTTTGGAGAAATGTGAAGGCCTTAAAATTTTTATTTGGAAGAATTTTAAGGGGTTATACTTAGTCAGGTGGTCGAAAAGAGGCGAATGTTTGTGATTTTTTTTTGAAAAAGCGGAAGCATATATTTTTCCAAGAAGCCTTTTTAAAAACGGTGAGCATTTTTTTTATATCAAAATCTACTGAATGATGGAGGGATTTTATTTTCAATGTATAGTTTCGATTTTATCAAAGAAAAACGGCCATTTGTGATAACCATGAAGCCATTTTTCGTTGATATAATCGAAATTATAAATTGAAAATAAAATCCTTCCGTCATTCAGCACAGAAAATGTCAGAAAGTTTGGTGCAGTAGTTTTTAAGGTATCTTACTCACCGTTTTTAAAAAGGCTTCTTGGATGTCGTTCTATTTTTATTATTATAAACGTAAATATTTTTCTACAAAAAAATTACCAAATGCTCTTTAAATGTTGCTCTTTTAAATGCAAAGAGTTCTGTAAAAATATATGCTTCCGCTTTTTAAAAAAAAATCGCAAACATTCGCCTCTTTTCGGCATCCTGACTACTGATATAACCCCTCAATGAAACAGTTTTAGCATATTATGAAGGTAAGCATTTCATGATTAACAGCTTAAAATTTAGTATGTAATTGAAAAGCTGTTCCTGTCCAACGTTCATTTTTAAGTTTTTCAAACTTCTCATATGAATGGGAATATAACATGTTCGTATTTTTAGTTTAATCATCTGCACTTATGTCGTATTAATCAGAAGTTAATTTAACAAAGTTTACGAAACGTTTGAGTAGACATAAGCTTGATTTTCATTAATGTTAGATTGGTCGAAAATTTGGTCCTTTTTGTAAGAATACCTACTATTTCGTCGTGCAGAGCTTTTTAAACTTTCTATTGACAAATACCCACTGATCCTATTTTTAGTAATGTGATGTGTGATATAAAACTAAATACAATTTTTGCAACCCTTAAAAGTTTCATTTCATTTCAGATGTAGTATCCTACTTGAGTTCAAAAAGGAAATCACGCAGTTGTCACAATTGACAAAATCGACAACTGTCAAAATTGATGTACTACTTTCGTTTACAACCTTATCTACCTTCCCTAAATGGTTTACTAAATTCGACAGAAGAAAATTGTCAATTGAGTCTCGAACTTAGATCTGGCGTTATAGACAATCGATGCCCGAACAAGCTCCATATTTGTCATCAACGGAAACTACAAAACCTTAATATAAAAAACATCGTCCAGAATTAACATCAAAAGAACTTTCGAATTCAATAATTCATTCCGATTACTTGTCTCAAGATAAATCAGTCACTTAACTGACAACACCAATATTTCGTCGAGACAGATTATCGAACGTCAGCTTCTAAATATCAATTCAGCTGCTGAATCTCGTTGACGATGACATTGCAGATACATCGATATTTGCACATCGACTCCCCCAGTGCCATTGCCCAACATCGTTATACTTCCTCGATACCCTCTAGTCACTGTTAATTTCATTTAAACATTTTCTCAAACGCATCACTTTCTACCACGCGAATACAGAATCATTATCTTTGTTGCTCCGTAGTAATAATCCCCTCGGTCGGGGGTCGGGGGCAAAATGCGTCTAACGGTTTATTCATCGTGTTGCGGCGTTAGGAAATTTATCCATCGAATTAATTTAACATAATGCGCATTATAAATTACTTTCGCCGGCTTGACACCTACGCAAAATTCTGAAAGCTAATTACGCCGCAGCAGGAAATAATGGGGCCCCGAAAGCTATTCAGCGGCCGCGAAGTTGTACTGTGAAAGGCGAGATAAATTAGAATCGACCGGGATATGCCGTGCGTCGTGTCAAATTAGGGGGGTTCGTCGATTAACGCTGTCATTAAGCGTGTCATCTCGAAAACCTGCCACCGTTTGCCCCGTCAAAAGGTTGGACAGGTGCTGCCTGCCGTCACAGATTCCTCGAACCCGTCGTTCCTCGTGACCTGATTTACTTCGCGTTACTTCTCCATAATTACGAACGCGAGACTCGTTCACGGCACCCGCCCCCGTGGGGTGGAACCGAATTAAAGAGGGAAAGGTGGATCGCGGGGAGTATAAGGACGGCGATGTTTTTCTTGCCGTTTCGTGACGCGCGCAATCGGTGGATGGTCCCGACGAAAGTTCGGTCCCAAACCGAGGACGCGTCAACCTTGCTCCCAGACCAGACGTTCAAAAACGAAAAATGTATACAAATACCACGGAATCCCGCTATTTTTAGGGCACGCTTGCCATCGAGTTATAAGACTATTTCGAGAAAGAGGTGCTTCGACCCTCCGCCGAATCTCGCCAGGCTACACAATCAGTCATCCTCCCTCGCGTCTTCAAAGTTAGCCTCCTTCGCTTTGTACGCGGTAGGAGCTCCTCCGCCGTGCGCGTCTGCATAGTTTGGGAACTAAGGGGCAACCCACCCCAAACGACTGCCTCCAGTTGTTTCCTATGCAAATCTATCTCTTCGTATTTGAAATTATCCACGTCTATCGAAGAATTGCTTCTTCGTCGCCTTTCTTCTCATTACTTGTCGTCTGAGGTTGCTCGAGGTCCATTTGAGGCAATTGTTACGTTGCTCCGTACGTGGAATGGTGGTCGATATATATTATTCGATACGAACTTTGGAATTCTTCAAGTCAGCTTATAAGTTTCTATTCCTTTTATTAATCGACAATCTGTTCCTTGTTATTAGTTAAAGTGTCTTCCTATATTTTCAGTAGTTTCTTGAGAATTCTGTTATCGTTATTTTGGAGTTCCCCGCCCCATGGAAAATAGTAATCACCTGAAGCAATCTTCAAAAAGCAACCCAGCTTCATAGCTCAGTGTTCGTCAAGCTTGTGCCAAGTATGTGTGTCCCAGCATTATCTTGGCGAAGCAAAGCTGCTCCTACTTGTTGATCTCTACTTTCGAAATTCATAGTCCGCGTTGCATGAAAGTCGAAAGGAAATCATACGCTCGGGCGTTGGTACTATTAGCATCAGACGACCAAGTACGCATATCTAATAGTAACCGTTGGCATACTTCTACCCTGGAGCTCATTCGTCGCCCTATTACCAACCCAACGGAACTCGAGGAAAATGGCATTTCTTCTTGCGCGTTGTAACCTCGAATACAGCTGATAAATATCACGCGTTGACGTTAACGGAGACTTTGATCATCGACCTGAAAAGTACATCGCCCCGCCGCCCGTCGAAATTCCAGTTCGCCAGTGTTCCTCTTACAAACTTCACCGTTATGAAAACACGCGGCGCGTATCGCGCTCGAGCCACGCCGCGTGTTCCGCTGAGCGCAACAATCGCACGCATCCTCGAGTGGCTACCGTTCGATCGAGCCGATCGATAGATTCGGGCACACGAAGGCGCTAATATCGATTGGCCCCCCGACCAGCTCCAAGTCCCCGTGCGAAAATGCTGGCCCCGGTCTGGTAAAACGTCGAAGAGGAAAGTTGGCGGGTCGGTATAGGTGGTGAATATGATTCGGTCTGGCGCGGGGGCTCCTGGTGAAGTGGTGGTTGAGCGGCGCTAGGCTATCGCCCGCGCAAAATATGTTCCACCGTGTAAAAACCATATGAATAATGGGATGGCATATCGTGCATCAGTATGCCGGTGACTGTTGGCCCAGGTCAAATTGACTTGAGCGTCTCCATGGCAACAACTACTCAGACTTCCGGCTGGTCGATATCCTACCAACTTGTATTTTGCGGCGGATCTCTCTCTGTCACTCCCGTTGCTGCCTTTCTCTCGCTCTCTCTCTCTCTCTCTCTCTCTCTCTCTCTCTCTCTCTCTCTCTCTCTCTCTCTCTCTCTCTCTCTCTCTCTCTCTCTCTCTCTCTCTCTCTCTGTCTATCTTGCTCCCTCCCATTCTGCCTTTCTCTCTCTCTCTCTCTCTCTCTCTCTCCCTCCCTTTCCCTCTCTATCTCTCTCTTGTTTCCTCTTGCTTCACCTTCCTCCCTCAGTCACTCACTCACGCAGCTCGGTTCTCCAGCCGAGCCTCTCTGTCGCGCGCTCGCCTGCTCTCCAGTCGGTTTCCTCCTTCCTCTCTGCAATCCTCTCTCTTCACTTCCATCAGTGGCCCGCGATTCTCTTCGTTCCACGAGCTTTTCTAAAGGAGAAGACGAACTCTCTGATAACAGGCGTGGTGTACCCACCCTCCCTCCCCCGCTCCCACTGCTTTTTCGGGAACATTGATAAAATTCCCGTTGGCCACGCCGTCTTCGGACGTATATCTGGATAGGGAACGGGACAAGGAGGCTCGTTGTGGGTGTTGGTCCTTGCGAATTTTTCAATTAAAGGGCTGAGGTTCCCAAAGGTCTGGATTGAAGGGTGTACGGCTTATATCACGAGTATTTCAATTTTGGATTAGTTCCGTAGGAGGGGTGATAAAACTATTTATGGCATATAAAGGCGGATTCGCACTTGTCAGGTTCCGTGGCGGTTCAGTGACGTCGGTATGTGGTAAAAAAATATCGTTTCCTTGTTTTGGAATGGAGCAGTTCACACTTGTCCGTGTCAGTTACCTGCACTGACACGAAGTGACCACTGAAGCTGCCGGCACTGAACCGGCACGAAACTGATATGTGTGAATACGCCTTAAGTAGAGACCCAGATGTAAACCATTTTGAAGGTAAGGTAGGACTCCTTTCCATTAATACCTGTGACTTGGGAGGGGTAGTTGGGGCTTGATTGGGGATGATTGGTTGGAAGTAAGTGTGAAGCGTTGGAGTCGATATGTATAAGTTATTTATAGAATATTAGCCGTTAATGGTTATAAATTGGTAAAAAAAATGGTGTGCATTTTAAAGTTCCAGGCTTTGAAAGTGAGACAGTAGGGTAATTGTACTCGTAGTTCACAGTGTACCAATAGTTGACACTTTTATTTTCAGTTACGAATAATAAGCTTTCTATTAAAAAAAGTTTTTCACTAATATGCTGTTTGAGAAAGTATTAGCCAAAAACATTTTTTTAATAAAAAGTTTATTCTTCGTGACTGAAAATAAAAGTGTCAACTATTGGTACACTGTCAACTACGAGTACAGTTACCCTAGTTGTAAGATAAGGGTGCACGGTTACAACCCCGAAGATCCGTGCATGAATCTTACAGTCTAATTATCTTTTTGTATAATTTAAAGATCTTGTTCGATTTTACGTCAGGTTGTGCATTATGTTAATTCTGATTTCGCACTGCTTAATTTAGTATTTTCCAGTAGGGAAAAAGTTGGATTTTGTTGGACTTGAAAATTGTCAAAAAAATTATAATAGTTTCCATCATTTTAATTGGAATACAATTGCAATTTACAAGCATCACTGTTGGCATAAGATTTAATTTTTAATGGCATCACTGTTGGCATAAGATTAATTTTGATACATACAACAAAGCAGAAATTGAGATTGGCTATTAATTGAGTCTATTCAGATAACTTTGAGATTTAGCGTTCTTTTAATTATATGTCAGAAGGTTTGAGTATTGAAAATAATAACAATCTTTTAAAGTCTTGAATAATCGATTGGTTACAAAGGACAAGTTGCTTTGTAACAACTCAAGTAGGGATTATAAACATACCAGGTACTTTGTACATCCTTTTGATTAGTAGCAGATTCATTCATAGTTCATGAAAGAAGGACACATTGAAGAACTTTTATCCAATCAAAATCACGATACTGGCAACGAACAACTATCCATTAACCTTTCAACAGTGGATAGGTCGAGAACCTACTGTCTGGCCATAATTTTGGTCCATAATATTGTTCATAAATATCTCAGAATAAGCGATTATCGTAGATTTCGATCTTGGTCTGTTCTTACTTCGTCGAAGATATGATACTATATAATAAGAAGCAACCTCGAGTAGATTGATACGAAGGATGGGTCTAAGAAGACCCTGTGTCTGCCAAGGGATGGCAAACACGTTAATAGGCGATCATAGCCACCATTAGCAACCAAGACGGTTACTATTCGCCACACAGGGCAACTCGCCTCCCGGTTGCATTCGGAATTCGGGACCAGGTCCGGATCAGAGTTGGGCATTATTCGAATAAAATGAAGTTATTCTCGAATCATCGAGAATTATAAAAATTTATTTGAATAAAAAATTATTGGTTATTCTCGAATAACTTCATTTTATTCGCAATTCTTATTCAAAATCATTCGAATAAAAATTTATTCGAATAATGCCTAACTCAGCTCGAGATACAGCCTCTTTAGGGGAGAGTAGGGGAAAGCGGAACGAGTGGGTAAAACAGAACATCAATGTTTCTCTTAGATGAAAGCTGTGAATGAGTTGGTATCACGTGACATGGGACCAAACAGTTCACACAGCATTTCGTGACAGACCATAGACCCGTGCAGACGTTACTTTTCGATTGACAGTGTTGTAAACATTTCCGGTATCGAAGTTTCGATATTCTGTTGTAGTTTCGACCACTTTTCTTCACTTAGATTTTTGAAAATTTATAATGGCAAGAACACCGTTGGATTCTATAGTCCTTAAGCTACATTTTGACGTTATACCCAGTTCTTTACCTCACGCTGAACTGTAAAGATTACATGTTTACTCAATTATCACATGTGGGGCAAAACGTGGGGTAAAACGGAACACCTATTTATCCCACTTCCACCAATCCAATTGTCTTGAAACTTTGCAGGCGTGTGTAGTTATGATGAAAATACAGAAGTTTGAAAAAAACCGGGAAGGGTGAAAAAATTACCCAGTCATCAATAAATATAACACATAACCACAAATCAAATAAATTCAATCGGCATGAAATCAGCATATAACCACAAATCGAAATTTAGAAACTAAAAAGTAAATAATAAAATAAGTGTACAAAAAATTTTTTTCAGTTACATAATTTTATTTAAAATGCATTACAACTAAAAAAAATCTCCATGCACGTGTTGATATTCGTTGTTCATGTAAAAATGTGTATTTGATTATTTTCAGTAATTTTTATGTCATCTGATAAAATATTGTTTCTTACGCATATAATATATATTTTTGTTATATTTTATTTGCAATAGTTATACCTAAAACAAATATTTATAGTTTTTACATAAATAAATACTTTTTAAATCATAAAAATAAAGATTTTGTACGTTTACGTGATCTTCAAGTGAATGCTCCGCTTTTTCCTACCAGTTGAATGAGGCGAAAATTTCAATACCTCTGGTAAATCTCATTTTCCTTTGTTGTCAAATACTTTTCTTAACCAAGGCTTTGATTTCCTTATAGTCCAAGGTCCACTTAAGACTCCTGTTGAAGTCCCGTGCCTTTTTTTCCTTCCGATTTTATGTTATCACCCTCCAAAGTTAAGCGTTACATTTTACCCCACTCTGCCCTACGTGATCATCAAATGACCAACGAACGTTGCTTAAAAATTACCCATTCGTTTTCACAGAGTGTGTTAACTTCCTACTTAGTTAAATGCTAAGTTTACGTTTGGTTTTCGTTGTCAGAAAATTCTTCAGTCGCGATACTCGACGCATCGTTTTGTGTTAAGTCTATGTTAGATTTCCGTTGTCACCGTAATTCGGCAGCGGCGATGCTTAACGCAACGATTTGGGTTAGCTCTACCCAGAAAATTCGCTCGGTGTACCGATCCGTCTTTAGTCAGCGTTACGTTTTCGTGGTCGCCGAAATTCGACAGTGGCTATGCGCAAAGCAACGGTCGATTACGTACAGTCGCCCTCCCGAACGAGACATCTTGCGCGGCGCGTAGCCCGTACAGGTGCTCGCAACAGGCGGCCCCACTGTGTCGAAGGTGTGCGCCCGAATTCTGGCTCGCCACTCGCCAGCCCGTGGCACACCTTCCAGAGAGGAGTCGCAGGCACGTGGACAGCGCGTCCTGCGGAGGACGTGGCCTGTGCGCGGCGAGAAAACGGTTCAAAGCGGGCGAGACGGCAGGTGGGAATGCCGCATGAAACCCGCCAATTGCCATCGCTTTATCGGCACGTGTCTTTAAAAACGCGAAATAATAAGGAACTGTGGCGAGCCAAGGATGATGAAGAGGTGGGAGGGGTGTAGGGGGTGAAACGGATGATCCGTTTCGGCGTCTCCCGCTCGAAACCGAATCAACGGATATCCGGATATCCAATTACCGAATTCGCTCGAGAACAAGTAGGGAGGACTGCACGTGGACACTCGTGGAACAGTTCGAACGACATTTGGCAGTCGTTTGTCACGAGGGTGTGCGTTTAGTGGCGGAGTAGAGTTGGAGCTTGATTTCTCTAGCCACGCGTGTAGGTTGGTTTTTAAGTTTGGGGATCGAAGGTGGAGCAGAACTTGGGAGAGAGTGTTATTGGGGGTGTGTTGTTTAAGGTACTTTGGAGATGTAGCTAATGAAAGAGCAGTTGGGCCGACCTGTACGTTGAATGTGTATCCATTGATCAGGGTTAATTTACCTTAATGCCCCTTCTATTGACTGGTAGCTTTTACTTTTCCATTGAGAGGGTGGAATAATTAAATGTATTGGGGGAAAGCTCGGAATTGACGTATGGAAGATTTTACCTGTTCATTTATCATTTTTAATAGCTGTTCGGTTAATGAATGTAGGGTTATGAAGCTCTTTACTAACAGAATAGTGGACAGATATTTAATATGGTGAAAGTACAGGGTGTTCGATTACTGGTGGTCATCCTTTTAGGGAGTGATAGCACATGAAAAAATAAGTCGGAAATACAAAATAAAAGTTTTTGATACCGCGCTTCGTTTCCGAGAAAATTGACGTTGCATTTTAACTAAATGTGTGGTGCCGATGTACAGTTTTGGCCACCTGAAAGGCATGCGAAAGTAACGGGAATGGTTCCCGCCTAAAATATTCTATATTTTCATATTATTTCGGCCTGTAGAATCGTACCTTAAAAGGATCAGTTGTGGAACACCCTTTATACATAATTTAAGTTATTGTACAAACCAAGCCATTAACATTAATAAGGAAATACAGTAAGGAATTAATTAATGTTAATGTAAGATAATTCGTGGTACATACAGATACATATATTACTGGATACTATTTTTTGCCGATTGGTCACACGAAAAGTTAATCGAAATTCGTGTAAAGTAGGTAAATAGTGGATCATCTAATGCATAAGCATTGTTTTAAATTATCAATTATTAGTTAGAAGAAAATGGTATATTGTTTCAAATTTAAGAATTAGTAAACAAGTGACAAATTTTATCGTAAAAAAGTATATGACGCAATAAATTAATCCTTGTAATAATTTTTCTAAAGTTATATGTAAATTTAATATATTCTCACTTTCAGTACTATTTATACTTCTCACATGATTTTTAAGAAAATTAGATATGCCTTTCCTTGGACATTTATGTTTCAATTAGTGTATACATATTTAACCATATAGGTAGGTACTTAGCAAAAAATTGTGTCGGGCAGTATTAGTATCTCCAACAAGGAGACAAAATATTAGCTTTAAGTATGATTTCTTATTAAATTAGTGTCAGATTAAAAACCATCCAAGTTCGTGTATGTGAACGAAAGATATTTGTCTTTAGACAATTATTACGTTTCGATATTTTATCACTTCGACCAAAAGAAATGGTTTCTAATAGGTAGGGGAGACCGGGGTAGATTTTAACAAAAAAGTTTTCAGAGTTTTTTCTCGAAAGTGTTTTCCTCAATCAGAAAACAAATTGCGTTATTTACTACTTACATATGTGGTGAACTGATTGCGTGACAGTACGTGACAAAATCTTGGACACTTAGAGACATCTAGCTTCATCTTAAACAAATTTGAAACTTTGTTACAATGTGCCCCAGTCCGGAGTAAATTATAACAAATCTGTTTTACTTATTTAAATACAAATATGAACAGAAATAAACATTTCTAAAAAATGTAAATGAAAACACAGATCATTATTAAACATTTGATATACATGAGTTAAACAATCATTGCTTATTCATCTGATTCTATCAAAATCTTCTTCTTCCCTTTCTTTACTTCTTCCCTTACTCTTTTTTCTACTTTTTGGATTCTCGATTATTCTGTTGTTTGTCTAGAGGATCTTTTTCCAGTGTGTCAGCAAATAGCTTGCTTTATCACCATTTGGAACGGAGTAAGTATAGTAACATGTTACAATTTACCCCGAGGTCGAATTTTTGCGTTTTATCTCAGCAAACGAGAAACTAAACATCAAATTACTAAAATGCGTACACATTATAATAAACCAATATGTACTGATTCGTTTGCGACAAAGAAGCAAAAATTCAAACGGTTTCTAATGACGGTTAATTGAAATAAAACACGAGCTCTAAATATTAAAATTCTAGGCTATAACCACAAAATTAATACATAACGCTCGTTTGTGTCACTAAAACCGAAGGTGCTAATATCGTCAAGCAGCTCTCGTATGCTGTGGGTTACCAGATTTGTCGTTCAAAAGATTTTACTTATGTTACAATTTACCCCGCGTTACAACCTGGCCCGGTCTCCCCTACCACTAATATACGATATTTGATTGCAAAGTGCACTTAGAAATGGGGAGTCCTGATATTAATAAATATTACATACCTAGCTTATAACCCGTTGAAAAATCAAGAGTGCAAGATATCGTATGTGCTTGTATTAATTTTTTCGGATATTGTTTTTTCTATCATTCAAACCTTCGGCGGCTTCCTTGACAAAATAAAAAAAATACCGAAAATTGAAAAAGCGAATCACAGAAATAAATTATCGTCCAGAGAGCAAAATAATTCTATAAAAAAAACAAGTAAAACCAGGGTTAGCACACCCCCTCGGGAAAACATCCGGCCGGTAAAGTACTCATGCGCCCTTTTGGGGTAGGAACTGATTGTCTCATGTTAAACATATTATAACACATTCTTCTTATTTTGTGCTCTAAATTTTCCCATCGCTATATTTACCTCCATTTAAGAATAATTCTTCCTTTTTTAGGTACACCCTTTGTTCTTTTTAAAGTACTATGTTATACAGAAATAAATTGCTGTTTTCCTTATTTTAATCTTTGGAGGTTTCTACAGAATGAATTATTATTTGATTGTTTCCAAGTGATATACTATTTTGAAGAGTAGATTTCACTTTACTTATTTATGCTTAGTGCTTTGTTTTCGATATTTATTCGTATCTTCGTTATGCCGTGAAAGTAAAGATGCAGAAAAATCAAATAAAGTAACGGAAACTACTCGTAATCTTAATCCTTTATTCCAGGAGAAAATAACTGATGAACTATACTAACTATAACCATGATGAAGCCCTGAAATAGTTCTCTAAGTCGAAGTTGCACTAAAAGAATGTCATGGTAACTGTCTGGTAGTCTGCCACTAGTATTATCCAGTACAGCTTTCTGAATGCAGGTGAAACCATCGCCGCAGAGAAATGCCGCCATGAAATCGAGGAAATACATCAGAAATAGCGCATTAAACATACAACGTTGATTACTCGGAAAAGCTTCATCCTTTTGTACGATAATACCCGACTATACATTTAAAAAATCTCACTCCAGAAGTTGAATGAATTGGGCTATGAAATTCTGCTTCATCCTCCATATAGGGTAAAGGATTTAATTACTGCCATCCTATGCTGTGTTACTTAAAATAACGAATAAATCTTGTGAACCGATACATAAAAAAAATTTAGCATACAATTGAAACTGTTATTTATACGATACAACAGCACTTCGTTTTTTTCTTCGTTAATTTGGATAAAGCGATAAAAAAATTTAAGCGAATATTAGGAGAGTGAGAACGATGACTTCCTTACTAGCGAAAGAGAAAACAAGGCGTTAAAGAAAATGCTGTAATTGTAATATTTAAGCTATTAACATAACAAAATATAATGTTTTAGATAATATAAGCATCATAGAAAGTAATAACGATCGGAATTCATCAATTCATTAAATCTTTTTATTTAATAGTTCGGTGACAGTGATTGGTGCTCATGTACATGAGACGAACCTTAAAATGACAAACAGTATTGGGTTAGCTGGCAGTAATTGGGGTGTCAGTAATTCAGTCAAATACATTTTAAGGGTGTCAGTAATTCAGCCAAATACATTTTAAAGGTATCAGTAATAGATCCCAAAATATATTTCTGAAATTGATGCATTTATATATAAAACTCGAAGTTTTAAGATCCACTAAATTTTTTTCATCAAGTACCTAAACATATTAAACAATAATAAATAACAAGAACAACATATACTTTTAGCCTATAAGTATGTACAAATCTATAAGATAATGTCAGAATCAACGCTTAAAGTGTCAGTAATTGGGTCTTTTCACCCTACACCAGACCTTCCATCAACAGACTGCCACCTCTTCAAACATCTGCAAATTTCTTGCAAGAGAAAATTCTCAAAAAGGAAGAAGCTGCTCAAAACGCCTTCGAAGGTTTCATCGCATCTCAAACTTCAGAATTCTACCGTAATGACATAATGGAAGTCGTAGATCGTGGGCAAAAATTGTACGGATTCCAATGCTTGTAATTTTAATTAAATAAGTTGATTGTGAGCTGAGCTATGTAACTTTAAATTTTGTAATTAAATACCGAAATTTATTTCCGGACAACCTAGTACATTCATGTTCTGATAATCAATTACAGAACATTTCACTTGCTCGGTTATTGAGTGCAGAGGACGTTGCAGACTGCTTAGAATCATCTTATCCAATCGCTTCACCCGCATGAAATACATAAGCGACCCTGTGTCCCCGGATGTATACTCGAGTTAAGTAGTATTGGTAGTTACATGGAAAGGCACTTGTATGTGGTAGGACTCATTTTCAACGAGGATCGACTGCCGCAGAAGATTATTACATTGAGAGTTCTACATTAAAATTGTGTCATTCAATTTTCTTGAACCACGATTAGGTTTACATGCAGAGTTTCTGACGAACCTCGATTAAACCCGTGATTAAATTGATTGACTGATATTGCTTTTTTTCGCTCCACATTCACACTGAAGATGCATTATACGAAAGAAAATTTTGAACATCGATTATTATCACTTAACCTACTTAACGTATCATATAAAATTGATGTGGTACCAAGAGCTGTTACCTTGAGTTATTCATAGTCAGTGAAACTAAATCATACCTATATCGATGGTTTAGTGCACAAATATTGTATGTCCACTTCTTGTGAAATTTGAGTTTTTATATGCAACAAATAGTTCTTGACTGGTTCTTTATGCTGTATAAAAATCACATTTATATCTATTTCATAAATTTGTCAGAACTAATATTTTTGTTCATTGTATGTCCCTAAATTTTATGCACCATTGCATAATCATTGCAATTCAACCTGTTTTTTTTTTCTCTAAAACACTAAAGATGGGTATACAATATTTGTGCACTACGCCGTCGATATAAACTTCCAATGGCCAATCGATATTCTAAGATTAGTACAAATACCCACGAACTTGCTGCAAACCATATACAAACGCAAAACTACTTAATATTCCATTAAATAATATTTTGCTCCTCAAATAGTAGTTTTCAAAACCATGTTCATAAAAATTTCGTCACTGCAGCAATGCGTACGTACTAAAATAATTTAAACATAGAATTGCATAAAATTATAAGCACAGTCGACCCTATTCCCAGTTCCATGAAGAATCATGCACGAATTACCCCCAAAAGCAGCACCGAATGCTCGCATTGTGGGCGCTCCAGTGCTCAGCTCCAGTAAATATTTCGCATTTTGAATTACCAGATATATCGATACCTGCGTAGACACGTTCAGGCATGCGCGTACGGGGGATCTACGTGCGAGGAGCGGGGCGCCCCGAAAATTCCAATCGGACATCCCCACACCAGGACACCGCGTCGAAAAAAAAAAGAACGGCGCGCAGGAGCACCCTCTTGCAGCGTTATATACAGCATATATGTATACACTTTTTCGTGGACGAAGTGCTGCCGAGAGTCGTCCAGCAGCCCTCCGTCATTCCCCGCCCCCGCCGCCCCGACCAACGCCAGCAACCCTGAGGCCGAGCATTGCGGAACGGAGGCAAAAGCGCAGTGGTGGTGAAGAGAGAGACAAGGTGGTGCGGGGTTGAGTTCCTAGATGGAAGTGGAGGAGTAAAAGGGTAGGAGATGGTTGGAGTGGTAGCTGGAGATGGGGTTGACGAAGGGGACGGGGTAGGGATGTAGAGAGCAGAAGAGATCGAAGCGTGTGGGTGGCAGAAGCATAGGGTTGGTTAGAGAGGGTGGATATATATCGCAATCGGGGGCACTATGTCGCGCCAGTGGCGTCGACGTGAACTCGCCCCCTCCCTCCCTTGCCTAGCCCGTCTTCCTCTGGCTCGTGCTGTCTCGCCCTCTCTATCTATCCTACCCTCCACCGTCCTCTCATCCAACCGTATAAACCTCACCCCCTCTGTCTGCCTATATACGCGTGTATCCCTCTCCTCCGCTTTGTCTCTGTCCTCCTCGTCGCTAATGCGAAGACGAGATGCCGTGCGGATCTTAAGCGTGTTGGTTGGCAATGTGTAGGCGATGGTGTTAGATATAGTGGGCATCCTGCAAAGGCCTCCTGCCTGAGAGGCTTGGTAGCGTCAACGCGAGAGCCCGTCCTTGTTCCACCTACCGCGTGGCTCTCCGCCACCTCGCTCGTCTGTCCTCCACCCTTTCTTCGTCTCTACTTCCTGAACTAGACGAGTAACAGGCAACGACGATGGCGCGCGTATATACCCCGGAGCACCGATGCATAGGTGTTCGGTTGGCTGTCTCGCTGGCAGAAGCTTTCTTTCCTTCCTTCTTCCGCAAGCGTCTGAACCTCGCACTCCCCGTTTCCACGTCTCCCTTCGTTCTTTTTGTCCGTCCCGGACCCCGTGTTTCAGGGGTTCGCTGTGTGAGTCGCCATAGGTGGCGATGGTGATGGTATAGACTATAGACCAATGATCGTGATCGTCGGTACACTATGCCAGGCGGCAATAATACGTACAGGAGCGCGCCTCAGTAGTGGTGATACGTATAGTAGCAACCCTGTAAAGGCTTCGTGGTAGCCGGCTGGCATTGTGAAATTCCTCCGTCTTGCTCTGCCCGTCGACTGAACCCTAGCCGCCTTTTTCCTTCTCTCTTTCGCCGTCTGTCTCCCGCTCCCGTTCCCTTGCTACGGCTCTCTTGGAACCCACGGTAGAAAGACGCGCTTCTGTAGGTGGTCCCTCATGGACAGCGGTGGTAGTTTATGTCGGCTGATCCTGGTGGTGGGTATATGATGTCAAATTGTGGTAGTGTATATTCGATCTCGGGGCGGCGGACTGTGTGCGCGCGTGTAGGGGGCGGCTGTATGCTCGTACCTATGTACGATACCGTCTCTGCGAAAGCGTCTTGTTGGCCGCCTGGCTAGTAGCATCGTGAAAATCTTCCCTTTCCCTCTTTCAACCCTCCGAACCTTATCACGCTCGCTCCTCCGTCTCCGCTCCGCTTTCTTTCCACCTCTCTCGAATTTCACGTGCCAGGGCGGCCTGGTGTGGGTGATGTTATGGATGGTGGGGCTGGTTTATGTTGGCCCAATCCACGGTGTAGGTGAACCGCCGTCGCGTGGGAGCTGTACGTGACGGGAAATCCCGGCAATGTGTACGTCACGTTGGCTGATGGTGGTAGCGGGTATAGTAGGTATCCTGCAAAGGCGTCTTGTTGGCCGCCTGGCTGATCAATACCCATCCAACCAGCGACCCTCTGCCCGCACCCTATGCCCACGGGGCCGTGGACCATGCCTACACCTCTAACCACCCCTGAACTCGCCACCACCACCACCACCAATCCCGCCGCCACTACCACCGTCACGGCCACCACCGTTTCCCCTCCCATCCCCTCTACAGCAGCAGTAGCACTGGCAGCAGCATCACCCTTGCTCCTACTCTGGCCCCTACCGGCACGCGTTGACCCCTACGCAATTTACATCGCGGCCTCCATAAAGTTAATTGAAATTTCCGCCCGCCGCAGCCTCGCAGTCGACGTCACTGTTGTAAAGAGAGAGCTGCTGTCAGGTCGTCGCGTGTCTTGCCAGGTCTCATTGTTTTGTTCGGGGTCTCTTTTTTAGGGAACCAAGGAGAAGGGGAGGGCTGTACGATATGACGAGTCGAGAACGATTCGATTGTACAGGGGTTTACACGTAGATCATGTTTCTCGGACATCGGCAAGGTTTCGTTGATTTTGGAACGATTAATGATTGAATCTATTGGATGGCAGTGTTTCAGCTACCACGAGGAAATCGACATGGTTGCTGACCCAGTTGAGTAAAATCGATGCTTAAAGATAATCGTATTTTGTTCCATTAAATTTTCCTCGACAAATACGCGGTGATCATCGTTTACCGTTAATCTTCGTCCGTTTGAATTCGCACGAGCCAGCTCTAAAAATAACAATGCCCCAGTATCTCGCTCATCACGATAGACCGCGCGACCAAGATGCAGGAATTGAGATTCCCACCCCAGTCTCGTGGCCGCGGAGCTTAATCCCCGCCCGCGACGCCTCATGGACTTCGCAATAAGACGTTCAACATTGGCCGCTACCAAACGGAAGCCACCGATATGCATACGGCTGTAGGCCCGGCCGGAGTGGGAAAGGTGTGGTGGGTGCATGTGCGCCAAAAAGTAGAGCCAAGTTTTGTGGCAGGTGTCGGTGGAACAGTAGCACGCGCACGCTCCTTCACACCGGTGCTCATTCTCCTCGCCAGCTCCTCTCTCTCTCTCTCCGCTCTCTAGGACTCTTTTCACTCTTTTTTCCTCTCCTATCCTCCCTCCCGCTGCGGCTGCCACGGTCGCCTGCGGATCCTCCCTCCACCGCGTTTCACCTTCGTTGTCCTCGTTGTTCTCCTTTTGACTTTTTTCTTTCGTTCCTCCTCCACTCCCACCTCGCAACCCTGTACCATCTTCTCCCGCTCCGCCGCCGTGCACCCCCTCCCCTACGGCTGCCAGGAGTATTTCTCCTCGTTCTCCTGGTTCTCCCATTTCCCTTCTCCCACAGCTCTTCTTTTTCTCTTTCCCCCTCCCGCCCGCCCCTCCCCCCTTCGCTTCCAGGTCTGTCGACTTCTTCAGCGGCTGCATCAGTTCCCGATCTCAGATGCTCAGCTCGCTGAGACAGGTGCCTGGGACTATTATGACCACCTTATATCCCAAGTCACCACCACCGCCACCGACACCGTGGTACCACCTATGCCATCATCCACCGCCACCGATGCCGCACATGCCACATTGTCGCGCTTCTTTCGCTTTATTTGTTACCCATCGTCCGAACGGGAACAGGTGGGCCTCAGCGAGGCGGCCCGAATCAGCCGGTCAGGACGGGCCCGTGGAACGTGTCCGCCGAGCGCGTGCACCGTGTGCCGGCGTCACGGTGACCATCCACTCGTTTTCACCACCGACGAGACGCTTACGCACCTGAGAGCGTGGAATTCCTCGGGCTGATAGTAGGAAACGTACCTCGAACGAGGCCACTCGCCGATGCATAATCATGGATGATAAAAATGATATCGCTAAAGGCTTGGTCGTTTATCTGAAAAATATGTAATTTCTCGACCGTGAGGATTTGAATTTGTATTTTATTTTATGCTTATTCCTACATTGGGCAATCATTTGCGATTGATGATACCAGCTAATGTTCGCCAAATAGACTGAGTTTTTCCAACCACGACACCTTGGCTACGTGGTTTCGAACTGGCGAATCCTTGGTTAATCATCGGGACCGTAGATTTTTCAACCACTTCCCACCAACAATCGAAGACAAAAGCACCGGTCCGGCGCAATAACCTTCCATTGTTATGGCTCTATTCCCTCATTTTTCTTCCCTCGTTGCTAACGAATCATCGGCAGAGGACACTCATCCGGACGCCTTTTTTACGCCTGCCGCGGGGAAGTGGCTGACTTTCTCCACCCAGCAGCCGGGCTCGGGGATTCTTCATTTTCGGCTTAATCGATGTCTTTCGGTCGTTAAAGCGCCGACACGATGGCGCGCGGGTATCGCGGCGGTCGTGTGCCACGGTAGCGGAACGGTGAAATTTTGTGAGAGCGTGTAACGCGTGTCTGTTAAGACCGCCGAACCCGGGAGTACACACGTGCCTCGGCGCGGCAGCGAGAAGAAAGTGCACTCGCGGTTGCACCGGTTGTTGCACAGACTGCTCCACAAAACCGCGGGCTACCGCAGCCGTACAAACGAATCGAAAGTCGAATCGTTGCCCCGACAGAACCGGTAGACGAAATTAATTAACGGGATTAATTATTAGGAGATCGTCTTCGTTAGGGACGCGTGGAAATTCAGAGGATCGAAATAAGGCGCGTCCCTGTCTCGTAGTCACTTGGTTCTATCCTCTATGGGGAATACGATTAATTTGCATCGATGATCCGTCAGACGGAACAGACTTGGATTCGCGGAGCTCTATTTAGCCGAGAAATAAACGTTGCAACGCAACACTGTACTCCAATGGAATATTAGTTGCGCTTCCGTGGATGGAAGCTGATACTGTAACCGATGCAGTTGCTTTCGAATGGAAACACTATTATGTCTACTGAAAATTTCAATCTATAAACTAGACGTTTGTGTAATTTTAGCTTGTAGAAAGTAGCGACAGGTATTTTACCGTAAAGTTACATTGGTTCTGTCTTTTTTGTTTTACATTAACCTTTCGTTACCCGCGCCCTAATTCCATACCATTGTTACCCCCGTTGTACGTTTTAAAACATTACGATTTTATCGTATTTGTTTGAAATTTTTACCTGTTTATTGTTTTGTTTGGTATTTTCAATTTCTAAATAACGACTAATATTTTAAATACGTATTGTTTTATTCACTTCCTTATTGCTCTGGTGACACGTTTGACACAATAGTTCCACTTTGGAATGTGTTTTGCTAATGAACTTTTACACGCGCATTGTACTTTCTGCGAAATGACTTCATCTTTACAACCCCTGTAGGGTAAATTGCACTAATGCTAGCACTGCACTAATCATTGGCACTCTTGATTAAAAAACCAAATATTAAGAAGTGCAAGCTTAGAAAGTACTTTTTTACAATTTCTTATTTTTCTTTCACTACAACATTGCAAAGCCCAGTAGTTGAACTACACATTTTACATCTGGCAACACCACAAAGTAGGACAAAGGGCTGAGTTTTGGGCACTTTCTTAAAATTTTGATAAGGGGTAGATAAGTATATCTTGTCACTTTGTAACTTACAAGGGAAGATCCCGAACCCGAAAATTCAAAAAATTCTGAAACTTTGTGAGTATGCAGGGGATTTCCTCCTGATTACAACGCAATTTTTTTTGCTGCTGAAATTCACTCGAAGGAGGTGAAATTAATTCCTGAAAATTCGGTTATTTTAAAAGTTTCAAGACAAAAGTTACTTCTTTTAATTAGATCTATTATTTGGTAAAAAAAGTTATTTTATAGTTCACGAGTTATAACACAAAATCGGAAAATAACCGGATTTTCAGGAGCTAATTACACCCCCTTAGAGTGATTTTGGGCAGCAAACAAAAATTGCGTTAGAATCAGGAGGAAATTCCCTACATAGTCACGAAGTTTCAGAATTTTTTTAATTTCCGGGTTCAGGATGTTCCCTTGTAAGTAATGGATTGAAGTACAGATTTACTAAGTGTTGTAGGTATTTAATAGTGAATGAAATAGTCTGTTTAAACACTTTAAACTTCATTTTTAACTATATATGTTTTTCTATAAAACCTCAAATTTTAGGGTGCCAATGATTGTACTTTTATGCCTATTTTTGTTTTTCATTGAATATTTTTAAAATAAAAAACTTAATAGGTACTCAAGATATTTTACTTTTACGAGAAATCAATAATCATTGATAATAACTGAAGATTGAGACCATATAAAAACTTCACAAAAAAATATAGACATTCCAATTGGGATTTCCGATTAGGGTGCAAATCATTGTACAGTTTACCCTACATCCAGACTGATAAACTAGAGTAAAAGAGGCGGGGATTTTTCATAAAATGCAGAAAGCATAACTAGATGATTAGATAAGGGTGTAAAACCAATGGGTCGTTCTCAGGGAGAAAAAAAAATAAAAATGAACAAATATTGTATTTTTTACAACAGCACAGATAGCGAAAGGTTAAAGTAATCTTACTGTAAGGTTGGGGCTTGTTGACGTGGACTCTTTGATGCACAGATTTGGAATATTTGAGAGTAAACAATGGTAGAGTGTTAGGGGGATTTGTAGTAATGGAAATATAAATAGTGATAGTATAATTTTATTATTCCCTAGCGGTTCATGAATTATTTCTACTTCATGTCTGCTTAATTACATTCTTACCTCTACCTTATTTCTAATTCTTATTTCTAATGTACAGTAGAACCTCGATAGTTGCACAAAAACAGGACTACAAGTGCATGCAACTATTGAGGTTCATACAATTAACGAGGTAACCAATCAGCCGCATGAGATCTCCCACTTATAACTTTCTCCCCACTAATTGTAAAACTAAAATCTACGCATCTCCTTCTACTATCGCTTTTCATTTTATTTATTCGTAACTAAGCAACCACCTCTACCATGTGTTCATGAACGTCCATGTGGGGGGGGGGGGGGCAAAAGGGGCAGTTGCCCCCTGGATTTTGAGAAAAATCGCTTATTTTTCCAAACTGATCTGTATTAAATTAATACTAAAAAAAAGGAATATTTTTAAATTTCAGTTTTAAATTTTTAATTAAGGTGGCAGTATAAAATGGGTTAAAAAAGCAAAAGGGGTATATTCTTCTTTACCATCATCCTCAAGTTGCCCCCTTCCCTGGAAAAAAGTCTCCGGACGCCCCTGCATGTCTTGACGGAATGTAACAGACGAGGTTCTACTATCATCTCTATCGAAGTATAAATAAAAAAGTGCGATCTATTAAGAAGAATCATAACAAAATCACTGCTAAAGGAGGAAACAATTCTCGCCGAGAGAACCAAAATTTTCCAACAAGAAACCTATTAGTTTAAAAGCACGCTCTGTATTGAAAAACTGAACGAGCCTAGAAGCACTCATTGAAACAATAACACTGAGAATTATTAATGCTACAAAATATCAATCACTTCAGCAACTAGAGCAAACCCGCAATTGAGACTATAGTGTATACTGTAGGGTGACTGTACCTAATATCGCCAGGCAAAAGTTAAATCGCTGTCAATTGAATAATAATTTATATTTTTGCATGCAGTTTGTTTCAAAGTAAAGAGAAATTATTCATATTTCATGTAGTATAAGTTAGAATCGTTGAAACCTAGAAATTTTTAATTAGGACTCAAAACACGTGAGACATGCAAAAATCGGGTCCTGAAAAAAGTGTACCTAATATCGCCACCTCAAGAAATATTGATTAATTCATGTATATATGAGTTTTTTAAGTCATTTTCACACGTGCTTTTATTATTTCTTGCACTACAAATGTATTTTTATCCATCTTTGATTTTCTTTTTATAAGAAAAATATAGAATTTAAAAATATAGAATTTAAAAATATAGAATTTAAAAATATAGAATTTAAAAATATAGATGCTTAAAGTATTTTATTTTTTACGTTCCGATGTACATATTCGACAAATAAAGTCATTTTCACATGGGCTTTTATTATTTTTGCTGTATAAATGTTTCTAACGGTAGGCGGTATTGGGAACACACATACTACTACAAGAAAAACGTTATTTTCATTATAAAAACTATTTGAATCGATTACAGTCCTTAACTACATCATTAATTAGGTTTTTCTAGTAGATATTCTTGCATTTACGGAATTATTAGACTTACCTTCTCCGAATGGGATGTAAAATTGTGACAGTCCAATAAATTTTTACACTATTAAGATTCACTAAAATACTTCTCTTTCTGTAATTGTTGATCACATGACGCTGCAATTACAGTATGTCTTCCTGCATATGGTTAGGTTCTAATTGAGTGCATAACCGATAAATTTTAGTGCTTACTTTGCGAGATATAGGGGATGGCGATATTAGGAACACTGGCGATATTAGGTACAGTCACCCTATAGTAAGTGTAAACGCGTTGGCAGTACAAATTTTTTCAACCTCCCCACTCCCCCTCCTTCCCGTACGCGTCGATCTTGTGATCTTCGTCCTCGCCGAGAAGCACTAAGTGCACCTGCAAATAGCAGTTGAAACAAGTTGGGCGGTTTCGAATCACGCGCTCGGTGGCAGTCAAAGGAATTAAAGGGGGTCGAGGTACGGGTAGCGGCAGTACACTGTGATCCCGTCGTATCTCAAAGATCCCGACGTGGCACGACGTACCTGCGGATCTACGCGCGGTGCCCGTCCTCTCCTCCCTTCCTCCCGGCGAAATTCGCAACAACATGTACACGGGGCGGCGTGGATCCCCGTAAACAGGCGCGTGCACCCGCGTGTACCCGCGCTACGTGCATACACAGGAAGCGGCGGCAACGCGAGTGGAACATCAGAGCGAGTACCTTTGTCCTCCTCCAGCATGTTGGAGGAGGAACGGGGCGTAGGGATCCCTATTGATCTCCTCACAGAGCTCGGGCGAGCAGCGGAGTGTTCACAGAGCGGCAAGAGAGTGACGGAGAGACCGTAAGTGAGGGGCATAGACGGGGGCAGGCAGAGTAAGAGCGAGAGAGAGAGAGAGAGAGAGAGAGAGAGAGAGAGAGAGGGAGGGACGGAGAGAGAAAGGCTGAGTGAATGAGGGAGCGAGAGGGACGATTGGAGGACGAGGTATAGAGGGAAACACACAGTCAAAGAGGGTTGCAAGAGACAGAGAGACAGGGTCGTGGATGGACCTCAGCTGCGCTGCGCCAGAGGGATGCCGCGTTGTCATGCGCTGACTTGTCGCGTCATTAATGTGTTACAGGATAATGCGAACGAACGATAGCACCGGCCGCTAATAGGGCCACCCTCTTTTTCATCCGCGATCATCCAGTCAGGGTGCACGCGGCCCGCGCCGCGGCCGGCCGCGCTTCTGCGAGCGCAGCTGTTGTTTAAACGACGACCACGTTTAAATCATCCACTAGTTTGCCCGGTGATGTAAATTGTCGCGCATCGCCCGCTGCCACGTATCAACATTCGCTGCAATATGCACCGCGGCCATGGAACACCCGACTGATCAGCTAGCGCCAATGGCTTGGTGGATTTTTTCGCGTACGCCTATTCCAGCGGCTACTCCTTTCGAGCCGTTAAGGCATTTTCACACCTCGCGATTCTCGGACCCGACAATTATAGTTCGGGGATTTCGCGTGGCCGAGATGGCGCTGGTTGGGAGAGTTGGGACCGTTGGGAGAATGTAGGGAGAGGTTCTGTCTTCTGTTAGCTCCCTTGAACTGGTATTGTCTTTGTGTAAATACACTACCCCTCAAAAGTGTCGATCACTTTTTACGTGTACAAGATAAAAAATAATATAGATGAATATTGGTTGTCTTTGTCAAACTGCTACTCACTATTTTTTGTATAAGTGCAATTTTGTCACTTCAGTCCGTAGATATTCTTGTTACTTCTTACGTGATTGAACTGCTAATATAACTAACATATGTTACTAATATTAATTAATTATCTAATAGTCTTTGTCAAACTGCTACTGATATTTTTTGTATATGTGCAATTTTGTCACTTCAGTCCATAGATATTCTTGTTACTTCTTACGTGATTGAACTGCTAATATAACTAACATTTGTTACTAATAATAATTAATTATCTAATAGTTTATATTCCTTTCTCGCCTCAAAGTTGTCTGATGACATTTGTATGTTGGTAATGGTAATTACATTTTACGATTGACTATATTGCTGGCAATTGTTTGTGTTACCAAAAAAAAGTTTGCACCACAAAAATCAGCTGTTGTATCTCAGAAAGGAGAATAATACAGCTGTCAATAATAATCGAATTGCACGTCCAAACCATTTTTAAAATAACAAAATAAAATGAAACGACTGCTATGAGTTAAGAAAGATCCAAGTTGAAGCATGTACATGTAGGGAAACATTCCATTTTCTCTTTTATCATACTTACCCATAACAAATGATCAAATCCTTTTGACCGGTAGTGTATATCTGAAATATTAATCGTGAGCCACAGAAAGGTCTGGTATAGAAAGACCCTTGGAGAAGTAACAAGATGATTGATGATTGATTCCACGCAAGACACTTTTGGGACCCGTGATTGGGATTTTGAATATATTCACTTAGCAGCGATAGCACTGGTTTGAAAAGACAGATTGTAATTTTTGGTTGAGTGAAAACGTAATGCAATCGCTCCCCTGATTATCTCTGTGATAACGAGCTGAACTGATTAATGGATCAAATTGACATCACTCCTTTGGGTTACATTTCTCTTGCAATTAACAGCCTTTATTTAATTCAGTAATGGAAAGAGGAAAATTGAATTTAAAAATGATATCAGTTTCATAGGAAACTGATCTTGTCACTTGAGCACGAAATCGTTTGGTTGAGTTATCATAAACTAGTGAGTCAAATATGTAAATAAACATGTACATCTGTTACCTATAGATTTCATTAAATATATTTAAAAATATTAAATAATAATACACATATTAATTATTGTTTGTACTAAATCCATAAAGAGAACCATAAAAAAAATGTTATAACCTAGCAGGAAACTGGAATAATAAAACCTATTTAAGTGTTTTAAACAAATATACAACCTCACAATTATTTTCTATTCTCCAACTGCTCCACTTTTCTTCGATCATTTTGTTATATCGTTCCGAAAATAAAAGTACCCAACAAATGTATTATAAGAAACTGTAAATCGAGCTTGTCTTAAAATCCACAAATAAGTGCAAATCTTTCTTTCTGATGATTGAAATCATTTCACGAAATTATAATTACTGTTTACGAGTACATTAATTTACTAACTTGATAATAATACTTAGAGCTGTTTCATATCAAATTGCTCTCAAAGTAATATACATTTTCGTTGACATATGAGATTACAGAGCTGCGAAATGGGCTAGTGTGGACAAAATGGTGACCATTGATTAACGTACGTCCACTGATCTCTGACCCAATTATACACCCTGTATTCCGTGGGTACACGTTTATCAAGAATGCACCTGTTTCTTAGGTGACCATACACCGACACCATATACTTTTTTACCTCACCCACTTATCTCTGTACCACGTTTCTATATCGACATTTCCTCTCATTAATGAACGTGCGAGTTGCAGTTAGAATTTCACCAAGTAAATAAAAAATCAAGAAATCCCTTCGAGCAGATGTTGCTAGCTAAGCTTAATAATATTAACAACGAACGAACTGAGATCCAACAGATCGAGTGAACAGAACGTATTTGTATAAATACCGGAGCTCATAGCCACCCAAGCTTTCTCGAAGCAGGAAAACTTCGAGCAACCCGAAGATATTCGATCTGCCCGAAGTAGGCCAAACAAATTGAATCCGTTCGAGCAACTCTAACCATTCGAAACTTGGGACAACTGGATTCGAAACCCACGACTTTTCCTCAATAAACTCGAATCTTTTCGAGCTGTTTGAACAACCGAGTCGAAGTTTCGAGTACTTTGAAGAAGCTTGAGAATCTCGAGCAACAAGTTAGATTTAGTATTCCAAAGAAAAGCTGAGCATTATTAGTTGCAGTGGAACGAAATTTATTATTATGAATTTATACGTTGGTACCTATACATTTTTAGATTAGCTTTAACTTTAGCGCAATTTATCTTTACTGAATTTCGCTCTTTATATCACTGTTTTTTTTATCCTGGTTTTTAAACTCCTCTCTTCTCTTATTTTCTTTGTTTTTATTTTTATTTGTCTTCACTATGACTTTCTATTTGCTTTATTCGACTTTTCATGCATCTATTAGAGGTGTATTATGATTATTATTATTGCAGATGCATGTGAGAGTATTTCGTACGCGCGGTGACATTTCGAATGCAAAAAAACACAATTGTTTTTCCACAAGCTGTATCTAGTTCACATTTAATCACGGCGCATAAATGCAGCTCGAAAGGACAACGTCTCAAGTTTCACTGCTTGAGGTGAAACGGCGAATCGTACGTGTACAGCCTACATGTAGGTGGACTTTCATAGATTTGATACGATTGCGTGATGCGTGTATGCTGGTGTACTTTCTAGAAACGATCTATCATCTCGCTCGATTATGGCATACAGGACTTTTATCCGCGATAGTCTCGGCGAGATTCTACGAGGTTCGGCCAGAAGTAGCGGAGGCATCTTTTCCTTTTTCACCCCTTGGAATTTTCCAAACTCCCCGCTGTTAGCAGCCTTTGCAAAGTATTTCCTTCTTGGCACCGATTCAACCATTCGTCCTCTCTGATGCACGTATTTCCGTAAAAAATTGTTCTCCATTGAAAATATTCGATCTTATAGAAATGCTGATTAAAATTATTAACGATTTCTGAAAAATTTGTGGAGAATGATTGGCTATTCACAAGGATCAGGTTTGGAGAAAATTTGAAATAGTTTGAGGCAAAATATTAAAAAGGGAAATATTTCCATAAGCAAATACTTTTTCATTAAATGCCTAAGTCATGAGCAGATACTATTTACTATTTACATTCGGATTCGAACATACGGAAATAGGGGATCGAAAATAGGAGATACAAATTTTAAAACCTAACGGATCTTCCAAATCTCGCTTGCTGTCTTTTTAATATTATTGGGCCACATGCTGCAGTTTTGAGTTGATATTAAAGAGTAATAGAGCTAGAGTGGATTGAAAAATAATAACATTTTTGTCCGCTTCTGTGTGTGCTCAGCGTTTCATTGAGTAAGCAATTATTACGCCAAGAATTCATGCATATTTTGAAAGAGCTTTTGAAGTGTTACTTTAAAAGGTGTGGTAAAGTATTCGCCGGTGGTTAAACCAAGTACCTATAGGCATAGAAACATAGACAGTGTCAATAAACAAGTACATAAACGTATGACATTACACAAGATAATAAAAAAATAATAAAATTCAAGAACTTTAAAAAATTAGTAATACAATTTTCAAACCCAATGCCTCAAAATTCATTCACTGACTCCTATTTCTCACATTTCCTTAATTATGTAAGTTGCAAACATATATTTCATGAACACGTCATTTACATTTAAAAGAAACATCAAAAGTCATAAAAGTCCCATTTTTATTTCGTCGAATAAAATTAGAAACGTCCATCATAGTTCTTGCTATAATAACAACGATAATAGCTTGACTGTTATCATTAACAACATCCATACTACTTCTAGAATCATCAATGATTCCAGCAGTATTATACATATTTATTTTTTTATTTACTTATTTCATCATGAACGGGTAAGACCAATTTTTGCCAGAAGAAGATGTAAAAGACGCAGAGTAGAGACTCAGCGTTACAACAAAACAGAACAAAAGAAAACAAAACAAAACTAAAGCTACGAAGTAACAGAATATAAAAAATATTAATACTAAACATGATTAACTCTATATTAATTATTATTAAGCAAATAATTTGATCCGTCTCGCTTATCTAACACCGAGTGCCCCGAATATTGTCGCTCGCTGCGTTGCCACCTGAACCGCGCAACTTTCTACCATTCGCGTATTATGACAATCGATGGTCCCGCTCTCTCGAATCGAACGGTCGCAAGAATCCTTCGCCTCGGGTCCTCTAACCCGACGGGACGATCCGCTGCGTTCCAATTCGTCCTGTTGTGAAAATAATTCATAGCTCGTCTATCCCCGCTGGCTAAATAGAAACGTCGCTATTAATCTCGCCGCGTAATTGCGACACTGAAAGGGTTAGACTTGTTAGCGCGCCGGACGATATATCGTCGGCGTGCTTAGACGCTAAATTAAACGTTTCACGCGAAAATAGCCACCGCTTCGGTTCATCTGCCCTTAATATATTACTGTGACGGGGGACGGTCGCAGGCGAATCGCGACGCGCGATCTCCGCTCCGAGATAGAAGGTGGTCCTGTCCACAAATCCCGCGATAGCCTGACCGTTAACCCTTTCAGACCTATGACTCCATATATATGTATATATATATTGCAGCAATGCGCCCACTCTGTCCGGGAAACGCCTATGTGCGTTCAGCGAGCACGGGTGAGGAATACGATTCAAGGAGTCCCGCACATGGTTTACGCTTAACCCTCTAGTGCATAGATTTTTAATTCAGTTGGAAAAATTAGACTATTCTAATTTGGTGATAAAAAGACCGAATCCGATGTCTGTTTTCAATTTCGAGGACCGCTGGGCTTTCCAGGGTAGCCTTCTGGTTCACCGCGGGATCGTGTAGCAAGTACAAAAAATGTAGTGTGTTTTTTATAAAATAAATACTTCATTGTTAATGAGAAACTATGCAAAAATCTTCAAAAAAATATAAATTTATAATATAATAAGAGAATTATTCATTATTGTGCATTGTGAAATTTAACAAAGCACAGAAGAAGCGTGAGAAGCGCTTAGCTCGGTTGCTGCCTGGCGGTCGCGTCGGGTACTACCCATCGCAAACCGGCCGAGTCATGACTTCATTATGTACATACCATTTTTTTTTGCAGATTAATTATGTTTTACGTTATAAAATATATATATCTATATATATTTATATATTTTATATATATTATAATAAAGCTACAGCATTCGTTTGTATGCTCACAAAAATCTCAAAAAGTACTGAACAAATCATTACGAAATTTTAACTACAGTATCCTTGAACAACAAGAAGCGATTTAGGCTATGTTTTATAACGTAAAACACAATTAGTCTGTAGTATATAGTAAAATATATGTATGTATATAGGTACCAAATTTTCTGAACAAAGAGCTAAAATGGTGCATAAATAAAATTTTCTCGCATCAATTATTAGGGTGATAAACCAACACCCTGACTAACTTAGGATGATCTATTAACACAAGCAACGAAGCAAGCCTCACTTCACAAGTGTAAATTATTTTTTATTTTCAAATCTTTATTCCATTCGATAGATCACCGCACAGACTACCTACCAATATTTTTTTTTAGCTGTACGGTGTCGGGAAGTATTTTATTTGATTATTTAGTTTCACAAATAATTTTCGCAGCTTGCTTAGCTCAAAAATGCACTTTAAACTAGATTTCTGTCAAATCGAAACGTCAGATTGACACGTTTCTTAGTCCAATATGTGCGGTGTGGCAATACTTTTAAGGCTGGCAAATGAGAATTCTAATACAAATTATACGGGCCCAACTCCTGGATTAATCAGGTGCCCGCTTTAAGGCAGGCGAATGCACTAGAGGCTTAAAGCTTTCCACTTTGAAGGATTCCATTTTCGAGGTTAAATCGACCCCGGCGCCTTACCAAAAGCTCGTTGGACACCGTTGGGTCGCTCGGGGGCCGCACACGTTCGCCCACGGACACGAGGAATCGCACGCGCGATAGCAGCGTCTTCCGGCGCGGCTACGGCGGACACGAGTAATTAATTCGAAACGATCAGATCCCGTTTACGCGTTTAATTGCTCCACATTCAGTGAAACAGTTACATGTTTCTCTTGCTCGTCGTGCTCGAACCTATTCTTTCCATGGCGCGCGAGGGAAACACGGCCGCCCGCTTTTGTTCAAGCGGCTCGCTCGCTCTTTTCGCCGTTTTTGTTCCATTTGGTAAAAGGATAGAGGCGGCCGCGGAGCAAGGAATTTCATATGTAGGGCAGAACTGAAACGAACCGTCGGAATAAAGCAAACCGGCCGACTGTAGCTGGCACGGATTTCGTGAGTGAACGATTTTCGACGGTTCGCGGTTAATGGGGAGGGTGGGAGCGAGAACGCGATTTTCCGCGACGTTTTCCCATTGTTCCCGCCCCGTACGAAGGAACAGCAACGACCAAACGATAAGCCGTTCTTAGTAGGAACGGACAGATATCCGGGAATCCGTGGATATCGATCATCAAACTCGCTTTCTGTTTCGCGCGAGTGATAAGAAGATAAGGCGCGCGATATGTAGGGCAGCCCAATGTAAATCAATAAAGAAGGAAACATAGTCTGCCGCGAATTATAGGGAAGACTTTGTATTTCTCACTTTCTTTTCCTTCCCATATTTCTTGGTGGTCGGTATCTGTATTCCTTGCGATTAATTGAACCGCGATGCAAGCGTAGAGGAACCGATCGCCCGAGCCTGCGTTTTTCGCGTTTGTGTTTCTTGACGCGAAACAGAGTTCACGGAGTAACCTTATTGCTAAAGGATTAATATTTGTGCGCTGCGAAAATAGCGAGGAATGTGTATAAATGCCAGTGGCTTAAATTGTTTGTATAGCGTATATAATTTTTTCGACACCCGTGATTTCGAGGAAGGTTGAGGTTGTTGATGAAATGAGTTTGTAGTAGGTCTAATAAGGAAACAAGAAAGGGGAAATTTAGATACTATTAATATACGGTAAGCGGGGCTGACTTTGTGACTAATGGGGTGGGGTTACTTTGTACCTTTTTATTTCCCTGTATTATTCATAGGGTAAAACATACGTACTGCCCAGTAGCGCACTCGGGATTTAATCCTTGGGGAAGCCGAGTTGAACGGATAACAATATTTTTAATGAAAATTCAATAACATTCATTAAGTGATTATTAAAATTTATTTAAAGAATAAAAACGAGTTTTCGATTCTTTTTACAAACCAGTTAAATTACTCCAGTTGTGAATACATTAATCTCCTTTTTCCTCTTTCTTTGGGGGGTTCTAGCCCCCCCCCCTCCCTCTCAATGCGAAGTAACTTTGTGACAACTTCAAATTTTATTTCTCACTTAATCATAAACGTAAAGTAATCATTGACTTGTCTTAGACTATGTAGTGTATTGATTCGGGTTTATAATGTACAGAGGGTGGCCACATTATTATACTCAAACAATTTTCGACAATTTTTTCAAGATTTAAAAAGAATCTTAAATTCGCAATTTAAAGGTTCTGAAAGGAAACTTTTTTAGCTTCCCACAAAACTCGTGAAAATTTGTCTATAATCATTAGTTCGTAAGTTATAGGTGTTCAAAGTGAAAAGTATCTTTCTTACTTTGATTGCGAATAACTCGGTCAATAAATATCATACAACAAAACCGAAAGAACGAAATTAAACAGAAGTGTTTACTCTATAAGAGCCTTTCGTTGGATTTCCCGGGAAAATTTTGTTTGGCCCATGCATACGTTCAAACTAGACAAAAATTTCTGAAACTTCGTTTCCTGCGCCTCATCTTGATAAAACAGTATCATAATGGATGGAAAAAAATTGAGCCCTTGGTTGAAAAATTAGAAACTTCAAGCGTTAAAATGCGGTTTTTAAATATTTTTTGCGACCATTTTTCGCAGAGATACAGCCATTCCATCGCTTAAACTTACAAAATCTCAATCCTTTTTGTTTGAGTATAATAATTTGGCCACCCACCGTGTTTTTGTGTGAAATTTGAAAAATATCAAAAAGTGTCGCAATGTTAGTATAAGGAACTTAAGTCGAAAGTGTTTCATTTTAAAATCATTAGATATATTTCTTGAAATCGATTGCATGACTACATAATTAGCTGACTTTGGAAACAACTGTTAATAAAAAATTGATCTTCCTCGTAACGAAAACGCTTCACATTATAAGCATAACTGGTCAAAGTAAATGTACACTTATTTAACTCGGATGAAGCAAAAAGTAGTTCCACTATTTCAACACGTACGAAAAAGATCCTACGATTTGTATGCAAATGAAAATGCATTTATTCTACAGTTTCCACTTCCCGCGAAGAAATGCGAAATTCCATAATTTTTGCACGCGAGAGAGAGAGAAATTAATTCCATAATTTCGATTCATCTGTTCTAGCAGTCACCAAGTCTGCGGTGAAACGAGGACTCTCGCCGCGCCCAGTACACATGTAAGTACAAGGCGCTTCTTCCACCTCGATCCGTGTCGTTAGAAGCTGGGCAAGAGACGCGAAACACCAAGTTATTTTGTAACGATAAACTACACTTTGGCAACGGTTTCTTGCGAACACACGCAATACAACAGAGTTGAAATGCTAAGTTGGCGCGACGAATTTCTGACGTGAATTCAACGCGTTATCGATCGTACGTTTTGGAGCCACCAGCTCGTTGATTCTCCAAGCACGTACAATTGTATTATATGTACAACAGAAATAAGATTCAAATCTTCCGATTATACATTTCTATCAAAATTAGACACTAAATACGGTGTGAAATTGAATTTCTAGACTCATACGCGACCCTAGATCAATCTCCTAAACTCACGCATATTTAAGATATTTAATGAAACAAGGACGATCAGAAAACCTAAGTGCTTCACCACCTAGAAATCCAACTCCATTCAAATCTAGATTTGAAAATAGCACGCGAGTCTGTCTATTAGCAAATTCTTTGTACCATAATCGAAGAGCAGTACATCATAAGGACGAGTTATCGATCGAGCCGTCTGGTGACTCACGGCTACCAGAAAGCTGGTCAGCCAGCACAGTCTCGACAGCTCGCGAAACAAGAGAGCCGAGCAGCAGAAGCACGCGGAGGGGGCTCGAAATGCTCGTTTCGCTGGTTTCGCGCGACGTCATCGGCGCTCGCGTGGTCCAGGCAGCGAAAATCCCATTTCGCGAGGTAGCGGAGGCCGTTTTCCGTTCATCCTTCAATTCTGGCCTGCGCAAGGTTGACTCTGTGCGGGCGCGCGCCGCCGCGTGTAATCGGCACGCTCGGTCGGTCGCGCGCGAGCTCCGTGGCGCGAGCGCGAGCGCGCGCTCGTGCACGCGTCTATATTGGGATTTTTGTAGCGGTTTATCATTTTTGTGCCTGTCCCCCTTTTTACACCCCACCATGGTTTATTTAAAGTGTCACGAAGGCGAAGGCGTTGCACGCGCATGCGCCCGCGCACCGGCACGATGTTGGCCAACAGGCTGTTACGGGCTTTGCACCAGCCGTGTTGCCAAACCGGTGGGCGCGTGTGTACGCGCGCGCTACACACGAGCGTACGTGTGCACGCGTACAGACGCAGCGCCATTCTCCGCCGCAGTGCCAATCAGTGGCGGAACTGCAAGCCGGTGCATCCGAGAGACGCGCCGCCGCTGGCCGTACACGCGTCCGTGGATTTCCAATCTCCTCTTCCTCCTTTCCCCCCCCCCCCTCCTGCTCCTCCTCCGTCGCTCCTCCCTCTCTTCTCCTTTTTGTATTTTTTTCTCTCTCCTCTCCTTCGCTCAATCGCCTTCCACCCGTCTCACCGGCTGCCCTCGACTTTACGCCTAAACTCTTTTATGGGCGACGAATCCGGGTTACAGGAAGGATCTTGGTCAATGAAGGATTAACTGATACTTACTTCTCGGAGATAGGCGGGCATGACCGTGGCTGTCGATAAACCGTCTGATTCTGACTGTACATGCACGAAGAGGTGGAAGTAGGCGAGGTGCATAGCTTTGGGGTCACCGATTTGGTTCGAATTCTGTACGCGAACCACGCCGTTTATATTAGGTCATCCTATAAGTTTGCACCGCGCTGTGCTCATAGGGTATGCTTCGCGATACGTTTTCTAATCACAGGACGATAAGACTCTTATCATAAGAGGTCCATTCGTCTTGTATACAGGGTGGATCAGAACGGGTGGTACAACCGGGTATATGGTAATTCGGTGGGCAAAAATAAATTGGAAATGTAGAATAATTTTTTCTTATATCTGGCTCCGTTTTCGAGAAAATCGATTTTGTATATTCGCGAGGTATGTACGTATACGCGCACTTGGCCAAATATCAGCAGAATGTATAAGTAAATAGAGTAAAACTGTGAGTGAAATTATGGGATAACCTGATAGTACCGCATTAACTGGTCGAAGACTATAGGAGTCGCTAGTGGCGCGTAGTTTGAGGTTATGCGAGTAGAGACAAGGTTCCAGTTACAGACTCGGGTGAAAGCTTTTTCGAAGATTGAGTTTATAACAGTATGACTCGACACGATCATTTATCTAATTGGTATAAATACTAGCTTACGTGTGGGTTTTAGAAAAAGCTTTTGTGAAAAGTCGATGAACGCGAATGAAATATTTCACTTGTTGCGAACGTTCGAGATAAATGTTATATCATACGAGTTTATCAAAGGAAACCACTCAACTATATCGGTGAGATAATAGGTGGCGTGAGAAACATTTTTTAGGTCTTTGAGGGGATTAATAGTGTAAGTCAGTGTCCAGGGTGATTGAAGGAGTGGGACTAATTGTAAGAGAGGCAGTGGAATATGTAAATGAAGAATTCTTCAAATAAAATTAAAGGAATTATATGAGAGCAGAGTAGAAAATTTAGTAGGGAAATGTGAAAGCCTAAAAGGCTTATAAACAAACGTGAGACAATAAAGTATATATGGTTAATTGATCATTAACAGAAAGTGATTTATTCTTACTTACAATACGTACGTAGGTATGTCATAAACTCATAGAGCGCGATATTCAAAACTTCGCGAGGAAATCGTATTGAAAGTTTGGTCTTCTTCGGAGTCTCGATGTGTGCTGATACATAAAAACGAAGCTTTAATTAAGTTGCAATGACCGCAGAAATATAATAATCCATGTACTTAATAATTTCAGGCATACGACTACGATTAGTTATTTAAATCAGTCTTGTTCTTACACATAGATTTACACACAGAATCTAAAAAACACGAAACTTTGAAATCGATTCCCTTGGAAAATTTGGAATAGTTCGCCTCATGTATGTATTTCACGCATTGCTACAGATGGTACGTACTGTATGCAAAATTTTAGCGAAATCAGTAACCCCAATTTCACGCTCCCCCTTTGGGAGACATGTCTTCTTTTTTCTTTGATTTCGCGCTTGATCGATTGTCGTATAAGGGAGAGGCGATGGAGACGGTAGACATTAGAATAAGGCTTGAATTATTTGATTGTTTCAAAAAGTAGGGGGACCATCCTTTGAAGTACAATTGTGTAAAAATCATGCGTGCTTATTTGTATTCTACAGTCGATATTGACAAAACAGATGTGGAAAAATTATAATTTTCTGGTCAGACCGACCGACTTCAAATCTTGCATGCTTCTTTGTCACAGTCTTTTCTACAACTTACTATAACAAAACTTAAAAAATATTAACTTGTTAAAATTTTATGAGGTTGTGTAGAAATGGAAGACATGTGTACTTTTTCCTTATGAAATCGAATAATATTTTTCTGTGGTCACATGAACTGCGATGTCCTTACAACAATCCATTAAATTATAAATCTGATCGCTAACAAATGCACTAAAATTTGTATTTTCACGTACATTTAACAGATGGCTCCGTAACACATGGTGTTCAAAAGAACACCTTCCCTTACAATTGTACCATTGTCTCGTAAAATGAATAATTAATTCAATACACAAATAGACAAAAATCACATTAATTAAAAATGTAGTACTAGTTAATTCAGCACGACTTCATCACTTCTTCTAACTCTAATTAAAAAATTTATTCTTTCTAGATCATAGGTTATCAATTATTAAATTCTTCAGGAGGGGACGTATGAACAATTCTTCTTTCTATATCCGTCGCAATTGCTACATTGAATATCAACATTTCATATAGCGTCTACGTTTTGTAGTGTCCTTATTATTACATCCTGATAAACGTCACCTGACATGGACCCTCAGAAAAAGCACGATCGGTGAAAGTTTATTCGTCAGTGACAACAAGTCTTATTATCCTCGTGGATATTCGAACCGCCGTTACAATTTCCACGCGACACCTGCTTTGCTCAAGAATCGAAGTTTCCGAAGAGACGTACACCGTATCTTATCGCAGGTGTGTACGTACACCAAACACAAGTGTGTTTGTATTTCGAGGCTGACAAAGGAACTGCACCAAGTTCAAATTTCGCGTACAGTTGGTGGAGAGAGCATGTGTAATTATCTATTACTCGCAGAGGGCAGGCTAGATACCTACTAACCATTTTGTGAATAAATTGAGCAGAAAGTATCGTTCTTTCCAGATTCGGTATATGGATATATCTACTTATAAAAATGAGACAGATTCAAATTTTAATAGTAAGAACAATTGAAGGGTAAGGGGGTAACGAGGAATGTCCATTTTTCGTTATTTTGTAATTTGTAGCACATTTTCTTGGCGAAAACTCTGACTACAGAATTGTCGCGTCACAAAGCTTTACAAACTTCAAACGTTAAAGTTTTAGTATACTGATTAAAACAGGTAATCTCCATTATGCACTGGAACGAAACACTTAATTTTCTTGATAAAGCTGTTTTGTGGCATTCCCTGTTTTTCCCCTCACCCTTCAATTACAAATTGGAAAATATGTATATACACGGTGGTAAGTTATTGGTGATGCAGCCCGAGAGGGTGTGATTCTATATAAAAAAATAAATCGGAAATGTAAAATAATATTTCGAGGTTCGAATTTTTTTATTTGAAGTTTGTAGCCGAAAGAGATAACTTTGAATATTCGTTAAGCAGGTGTTCAGCTGACTAAGATTTGACAGAACGAAGGAGTAAATATGGCACAACTGTGGACGAAATAAGCCCCGTGTACACAAATGAATCGAAACTGTAGAACACTTTTTTTCGAACGAGTATCTGCTTGAAAAACGCCGGTGTTGAAGGTGGAATCGATTTCTAGTCACGTACAGGAATACACGATAAATTTAAAAACATTGATTTTCTCGAAAATAAAGCCCAGTTCGAGATAAAGTTATCCCACATTTCCAATTCATTTTTGCACAAGTATTCATTTCATGCACAATTTTACCATATTTACTCCTGCATTCTGCCAATTCCTATACACTCATTTAACAAACAGTTAAAACAATTTTTTCACGAAACGAAGTTCCAAATAAAAATTCGTTATTGTATAGTATGGACGTATTCGTACATCAAAACTCAGCCCCTTCAGGATTATATATGTATGTATGTACCACCCTTCGCACGTGTAAGACAGAAACTGGACTTACATTGAAGCCCTAGTAGGGGCAAGACTTTGAATTTTCTTGGACAACTTGAAGGAACGTCGACCTTCCCGTTTAATACATCATTATATGTACATGCTGTGCATTAAATACTGGGTGTCCGGTTATACACTGGTCTCCTTGAAGAAGGTGATTAAGGAGATAAAATGAAGAAAAACATGTTGTATAAACATGGTATCAAAAAGGAAAAATCTATACCATTATATAAAAGTGTTCGTGTCATGTATGTATGTTTGAAAGCGCAAAACGCAAACCGATTCCGATGAAGCATATGCCAGAAGAATATTTGTTTTAATGGAACTGCTATAGGCTACATAATAGTTCCAAAATCAACGTGCAGAGGGCGCTACACTTACTTTTAAAATTAAATGAGAACGGAAAGTCTAATTTCGAAGCGGTTTTCAGTATTCAGTTGCAATTACAATATTAACGGCTAAAGGAAAATTTCAAGAACTCACCAGAAGAGGGCGCTGTATGGGTTTTGACAATTTTTTTAGATTCAAAATTAACTGCAGTACTGATCAATACCGTAGCGTAGCACGAGTGTTTTGCTAGTTACTAAGATAGACGCAAAGTTATAATACATGATCAAAATGACGACCGGTTTTTTGCGTGCAAAGATCAATGCGGTACAGTAATTATTGAAGAATTCGTGGGAATGTGTTTGACGTGATATTTTCACTTGCAGCTAATATTGCATTGCACAGTTCGTCACGATTTTCGAACTGGTAGGAGTAAACTGCTTGCTTCCTTGCTCCCCAAAAATAGAAGTCTAATGGTGACATATATGGTGATCTAGGTGGCCATATTGTTGGAGCATCGTTTCCACGTCCTATCCATTTATTTGAATAGTGAGCACGTAGGCATTGTTTTACCGCTGCGGTAACATGTAAATCTTTGAAGATTTATATCTCATTAAGTATCGGTTTTCGGTACCATTTTTATAGAACACATTTTTCTTCATTTCGACAAAAAAATCACGCGAACGACCATCGGTGGATCCTTTTAGACTAATATCTTATGATTGTAATACTTATGTAATAAAAACTAGCTTTACTATTCGGCTTCGACCGAGATTTAGATTCTAATTTTATAAAAAAAAAATTATTTTTGGGGGGTGGGAAATGGTCAAATTTGTCTGGATTAGTCAGGTATAATGAGCTGAGGTACCTTTCATGATCCCAGAGTTTATCGTTCGAAAGTTTTTAGGCGACAGACAAACACACAAATATATAGAAGCTTTCTGCTTTATATATTAAGATGTTAACGTGGACTGATAATATTAAATATTTCCTTTATAGGTATATATCTTAAAATACACAGCTATGTTAAAATTTTTATCAAAAATATTCCATTTTCATTATAAAAAAAATCAATTTTACGAATCGCAAGCACAATTTATACATTTTACTACTCTTGTTACGATAGAGTGCAGTTTAAATGCATACAAATGGTTTGCATTTTCGAAATTTTGGAAAATATTTATTGCTTTTCCCGTAGCGCATAAAACACCTTCCCGTCTATTTTGCGACATTCGTTGCGACCGGTATAGATGACCGTATAAATATGTTGGTACACATCGCAGACATAAATCAGTCTTTTCTGCTAACCCATGACCAGTGTTTTAAAAACAGCAGTGCCATATGATTCACCATGAGATACGAAAGGAATACTAGGAACCTCGGTGTTGTAGCAAATTAAGGAACAACATGAATGAAAGAGAACTGATTCCTGGGTCTAAAAATACCCGCAACGGCTCCGCGCGTATTAAAGGAGACCAGTGAATAACCGGGCACCCCGTATATGCGGAATTTGAACCATATAGGGGACCCGAACCTCGCGCACTCCCCTTATGAGCAAAATGCATATTCCGCAGGAATAACGATATTTACCGTTTCCTCGAATATCCGAACGCCACAGTCGCATTCTTCACGCGGAGCCCGTTACGTTCGCTTCATTCGAATGCCAGTGCGCTCAGTGCTATTCAAATTGGATACAAAGGTATATGGGAGGAAGCATGATCCGCGGGCTCCGCGGACCCGTGGAGCTGCGTCTAATATCGCGACTTCACGATTGGCTCGGGACTCGGGACGCGCGCGAAACGTGCCGCGCCGGCACGCTGTGTTTTTCATTATCGCCGATCGATGGCTGTCGATCGGCATGAATTATTCATCGCGACGTATTAATTCGAACGCGTCACGGCTGTCCAGCAAAGGTGTTCATCGTCGAATTAACCTGTCGCTGTATCGACGATCGATCCCGATCGGCCGTGAAACCCGATCTATAAACTCGCTGCCACAGAAATTCGATAAATGCACACGCTGCCAGGCGGGCACCCGTTCGCTCGTGCAAAGAATCGACGATTCGAATCGATAACCGAGCATGGCTTATCGGCGATCCCGTGTGCCGAGCATGATTCTCTTGACAGGAAGCGTAATGGAGTGGCGAGCAGTTTCGTTCGTCGAAGATCTTCGATCGGTGGCTGTTCATTTTGCGTTTTGGAGAATTCCGAAGTGGATGATGATTGGCGCTGATGGATATCGATATGGGTGTAGCCGATGTTGTATAAAGTACCGACGTAACGAGGGGAGAGAAATGTAGTAGGTGGGGAATAGAATTGGATGTGTTTTGAATGCAGTTGAAGGAGCAATTAGCAAAAGCGATACCTCTGGAAATGAATAACTATGCATATTGCTTGCAAGGGAAGTTCGGTTACCCGAACTTGGCGATTTTTTTAAACTGTGCAGGTTTGTGGAGGATCTCAATAGAAGTATCAGGCAACTTTTCGTTTGTGCCCATTTTCGGCTCTTTGGGGGAAAACACCTCAAAGGCTGTTCCGGTCTGGAGCCCATAAATATAGGTGATCTTTATGAATTAATTAAAGGAAAACTACTGTATATAATTTAATGAAACTTTTTGCAATGTGTTAAGGATGTCTTAAACTGTAGAATTTTTTTCATAATTAATCGTTGCAGACGGCACTGGGAAGTCGTTCAAATCGAGACGTCAAAAAATTCATCCAAAACGGTGGAACCTGTAGCACCTAAAATATTAGTCTGAAATAAAATACAATGCCAGATTATTCAAGGGAATGAGACTCGCTCGTCGACTGACCAGAAAAAATGACATTTTTTGAGAAAATAATGAGACCTGAAATTTGTAATCACTTTTTCCCTATATTTTTCGTCCTCTCAACGGCTTTGAAAATTATAAATTTTCAATTATTTGTCATTTATCTGGTTTGCCCCCCTGGCCAGAAGTATGTTCGTCAAAATAAAAAAAGTTTCAGTCGAATCGGATAATAACTTTTCGAGATATAGGTTCCACCGATTTTAAGAACACGGTTTCGAGAAAAACGCGTTTAAGTTTCACTTGTGTTACTCGATAATTTTACGAATTTCAAAAAAATCCTTTTAAACACTTATTCGTATAAGGTTGAACATTCGAAAAATGAAATGAAAAAAATCGATTTTTAGACCGGAACCTCCCCTTAAAGATTAAGGTGTGCTTTCTTACCTTCCAGTACCTCTTGAAAACTGTAATAAATATACAAAAATGAAAACGTAATGGCCTTTTATGCCCTATAAAACTGTGTAATCAAATTGTTTAAAATTTGAAGCTTAAACAGGAAAACGTCCCCCACCGAAAATTTCAAACAATTGATTACATAGTTCTATACAGCATAAAAAGCATTAAATCTTCTCTACAACCATTTTTTATACCTACTATAGTTTTCAAGATGTACTGGAAAATAGGAAAAGACTCATTAACCTTTAGAGGGTGTTTTCACCCAGAACAACCAATGATGGTCACAAACTATTGAAATCCTCTACAAACCTGTCAATAAATTAGTTATAATCGAATGGGATAAGGGATAAATGAATTTTTCAAATTTTTAGTAAAAATAGAAAGATGAATTTGGCAGAAACACTTCCCCAAAAATATGAAGACATATCTCACAATTAGTCGGTCTCAATGCATATAGAGCTATCGGTGGCATCTAACCTAAAATTTGTCAATAAAGCAGAGAAAAACAAATGAGTATAGGGAATACTACAGCGAGTAAAAAAAGTATTGGCACACTTTTTAAAATCGCATAACTTTTTTAGAATTGGTCCAAACGACATGAGTTTTTTTTAGAAGGTAGAAGGATTATTTTGCTAAGTGACGTGTTTCGTAGTTTTGAAAAAAATGCAATTTGTCGGAATAGCAAAAAAAAAATAGAAAGGGCAGTTTTTTCAACTTTTTTTCTGAGCCTGTAATAAAAATTCAAAAAACCCGTTTGTAAATTTAAGTAAGCTGTATACATGCTGAAAATTTCATCGAAATCGGATAACGGTGCTCTGAATTACAAACGTTTAAAGATCGCAGAATAAGGTCGAAAATCGCGAAATTCCCGAAATCAAGCGATTTTCGACCTTATTCTGCGATCTTTAAACGTTTGTAATTCAGAGCACCGTTATCCGATTTCGATGAAATTTTCAGCATGTATACAGCTTACTTAAATTTACAAACGGGTTTTTTGAATTTTTATTACAGGCTCAGAAAAAAAGTTGAAAAAACTGCCCTTTCTATTTTTTTTTTGCTATTCCGACAAATTGCATTTTTTTTCAAAACTACGAAACACGTCACTTAGCAAAATAATCCTTCTACCTTCTAAAAAAACTCATGTCGTTTGGACCAATTCTAAAAAAGTTATGCGATTTTAAAAAGTGTGCCAATACTTTTTTTACTCACTGTATTTCTTCATGGCATGTTTTTGTCACCTTTCGCCCTTCGTTGCGAAATGACTCGTCGACAAGTCCTATAGCTCCCTCCTGGTCGCTTCACGAATAGGAATAATCTGCGATTAAAATCGTGAACTTGTCGGGAAGGGAGACATCGATGCGCATCTACGAAGGTTGCCGATGTCTTCCCATCTTAGTCATCGCTGATCACAATTTCGATCACGAGAATAGTACGCGTATGCGTATGCTCGCGAACGATGGGGGACGAACCCCTCGAACGAATTCGATTCGAGGAAGCGAGCGGCGAGTAATCGTGGGACAAAATTCGTGGCACCCGTTCTCCCATATGCATGCACGTGTGTATTTTTACCACCCTTATGTCGCGTCCACACAATACGCCCCATAGGCGCCTGCGTGGAACCGACGACTTTATTTTCAGCGATCCACTAATTCGGTTAGAATCGGAAACATTTACTTTTAGCGCCAAATTTAACGGGTTCCTGCGCGCCAATTTCAAGCAACGCCGCGACAAGTATTGCAATACTCGCTACTGATACTTACAGCAACATTTAACGCGCTGTAGATTCGTTTAGAACTAAATATTCTAGATCGACTTGTGCAAAGACGAATTTTTTGTACGGTTTGTCCTCTTTCTATTAAGTTTTCTAATTCCGTAGACTTCTTTCTTGCTATTATAGCTCATTTAAAACAAATCTATGATAACTAGATTGATTGTGATTTATGAATAGCTTTCTAGTTCTAAATACAAACGTGTATTCCCGTTCTCCACTTTAATATTTTCACATAATTAACAAATACCTCTTATCAGTAGTAGTTGCCTTCATTTGCAACTAGTGGAGGAGGGATTTAGAGATATTATTAACCATTGCGTTTGCTTGGTCCAAAGTTGATGTCAGGATTTAATAATTTAAGTACCTTTATTAATTTATGTGTAAGATAAATACAATGTACAGATATGAAGGATAGAAATTAAATTAGAGTACATCGATATTGGAAATAATAAATAGTAATGGGACCAAGTACATACATCGGAAATAATATTGAGATGTTATGTCGGCATACGTTCGAATTCTATGTAAGCACTTTGAAAGATAAAGGCTATATGAGTATAATCGAACAGTGATACAATGCTTTTGAATTTGATACGAAGACTTTGAAAAATACAAGCAATTCAAAAGTAATCGAATTCTAATACAACATGTTAAAATTTTTATAAATGTTCATTCACAACTACGCCCCTTTCTCTTTTTTCATTTAAATGCGACGAATAATAAACACAAAACAATACGAGTGAATATTAAAATTCAAAACATTTTATCTATTATTTAGTTCGTAATTATAATTATTATCAAAGCCTTTGACGACTTTGCTGAATATAATCTGCAGATCTTAACCCTTTGAATGGCGTCAGCGTGTTTTCACGCCGAGTGCTTACATCCTATGCATGTTCCTGGCGTGTTTTCACGTCGATATCTTCTGAAAAGCATCGAAAGTATTGTCCGAGAGTCCCCGAGTGTTCACTTTGAAAGTAAACGAAACTTGGAGTTCGCTTTATACAAAAGTTTCTCAGCTGGAGCGATCACTGGAAAATGCCTGACAGTCTTAAAGTGTAATTTCTCAAAACCTTGCGCCGCTCAAAGTGTTAATAGTTACAATATAGAAATTTGTCGAGCTAAATAGTAGCTCATCAAAATTGATAAAAAATATTCACTTAAGTAAATAAAATTAAATCGAACAGAAAAACACAAAATGGCCAATAGATGGCACTGGTTGGTTGATGAAGAGGACAAGAAACTGCGCGTACCTTTAATAACTATAATTTCACTGCAAAACACGTCAGAACTAAAAACTAATTTAATTCGAAAACTATCGTAGCAGGGTCCAGCTACTCGATAATTCATATTTCATGTAAATTTTTCTGGTGTCATTGAAAAGTATTTATATTCAAAAGATGATTTTCTCGTATATCCTATAATGGAGGCCATTTACCTTATGACTACCATCCTCCGTTTCTCACGCCTTCGCTCACATACCTACGTGCTGTATATACCTATATTTCAATAGGTACTTTCGATTAGAACCGTATATTATTCTCTAGGAATTCGATGCTCACTAAACACGAAGCATGTTCACTTTTGAACCTTGCACATAGTAGCTGCACATTTCAAACCCATCTAAATTACAAATATGAAATACTTCATAGGTATATATGTACTTGAAGCAAAACATTTATTTTTACGAGTACTACTCAATTGTCATCAGAATGTACTTACCTTGGCTATTAAACAGATTAATATTTATGAATGCAGACTGAGCTTGATCCCATCATTAAGTAGTATCAACTTCTCGTAAGTGTGAATCAATAATAACTGTTTTCTTGTATGAATTTGAACTGATTACTATAGCCATTAGTGGAGAAATGATGTTTAGAAACTGAAGAAATAATTAATTACATTTTACTCACACAAAATCATTTTATAACTTAGCTACATTAACCAAAATACACCAAACTTCTACGAAAGTAAATATTACAAATAAATGACACATTCAGAATATCAATTTAATTGTAATAATTATTTATTATCGTTGTAGTAGTATTCATTGAATAGTACGTATATTCAGTATTTGTTACAACGATTGAGAACTTTTTTATTATTGATGAACCAAATATCTGTTCCTGTCATAGAGAAATATTTATTTTTATATTTTATAAGTTCCATTTCGACTAGAACTTTTATTTCCAAGAACTTTTACTGTATCAATTCTCACGAGGACTTATAATGTGAGAACATTTTTAAAAAAGCTCCACGGTCCATGTTTCAAATAGAACCTATTGAAAAGTTCCAGAGGATCTATGATCCGCGTACTTATTTGGAGGAATTCCATACGAAACTCATCGATACAGAGATAATCAGTTTAAAAATAAGAGAAATGTATATACTGCTTAGTTTCTCAACGAGGAATCGAAAACGGTCGTAGTACCTTTGGAAAGTATGTAAAAATGGTTGGAGAGAGAAAAAAAATTTACGCTGCACCCGGATTCTCTATCCGTGTCAGTGAAGACGAAACGTCGTACCTCGACTCTCTCTCTTGTGAAAATCTATGGCAGCTTTCATACCGATTACAATGGCTTCCGTTCAGCGTGCCTATATCGATCGTGAAATCCAGGCGTTCATAATGAGTGAAACATGTTTACAATTATAGTAAAACCTCCGCTAACCGAACTAATAGGGAGACATGATCGTTTAGATAAGGAAATTTTCAGATAATGGAACATTCACTCTCCTCGTGGCGATTATTTTATATTTCAAAAGAAATATAAAATCACTTTTTTAACTTTTATCACTTTTATAAAGTTCACTTTTATCGTTATGGAAGGGTGGAAGTACTACGTTCGTATCTGTTTTGATAGTAAAGGGCTTAGGTACATACTACATATCTAATCATGAAAAGAAATATACTGTTCGAATAATGCAACGTTCGAATGAGAGGACAAGGATTCGGAAAACAAGTGTTCGGATTTTTGAGGTTCTACTGAATTTGGACCCGTTTTACATTCTGAATATCTTGCTGCACACGAAATTGCAAAAAGGATGATAGGATTTGAGATTTTGGAAGCAACAAATTTTCTTCCTCTAAACTATGGATTAACAGGAAGCTTTTTATTTTTTATGTGTTTCCTTAGCGCGGAGTAGGTAAATTTAAATTCCTTTGCTGCGATCGTGAAACAATTAAGTAATTGAAAAGGAGGAAGAATTAAATTACAATTAGTATTTAACAGTTATGGGGGGACATCACTATAATGGCCCGAAAAATAAAGGTGTCTTTGGAAATTTATTAAAAGCAAACTACGTAATGACGCTTTTTTAAACTTCCAGGATATTTTATTGGATATTTAAGTTATACGAATATCTTTTTTTAAATTTATTTAAAACAAATTTATACGCTTTACAGAGCCAGTAACATAAGGCTGCAAAAAATTCCGCTGACATGGTTGACAGTTTTCCAACGAAACGGTGGTTCAGAAATCAAAAAACCAAAACGTCTTAGAAACTATATGCGCATGGCTATGGCACGACGAGTTCGGTTTCGAAAATTTTGAAAAATGACAAAATGGCGAACCTCTGAAAAAAATTGTGAAATTTGGTTTTAGTAAATTAACCTCTTTTGTTGAAAAAGAAATAGAAGGAAACGACCAATGAAAAAAATCTCCGGTCGTGACATTGCTATCCGCATACAGTTTCTAAAACATTTTGGTTTCTTGATTTTAGAAGCACCGTTTCGTCAGAAAACTCTCAACCAAATTGTATGCAGCGCAATGATACCTGTCGTGTGCAGCTTATAAATCTGCTTTAAATAAATTTAGAGAAAGATATTCGTTTAACTTAAATATCCGATAAAAAGTCCCGAATGTTTATAAAAGATTCAATACGTAGTTTGCGTTTAATAAGTTTCCAAAGACTTCGGGTCATTACAGTGGTGACCCCCCTTAATAACGAAGGGCAAATAATTAGACGGTATCTAAAGTGTAATTAGAAATAGATGGATAGCGCAATAATCTTGGACGAACTTCTTATTACTGCATTTTGAGACTTAATATTGTTATATTTTATTATAAGTCTAAGATTCTAGAATACACAATTCTTTCTTTTCCATGCTCTACCTGTAAGGAGTATACATTTTCGTCTAATAAGAAGAGTTAAAAGGCCATCCTCAATATTTCACGCGTAAGTCTCCATTTTTCAATTGAACCAACCATCTCTGACCTATACACACATCCACAGTATTGAAATCGAACATGAATTTTTTAAAGCGCATGTTCCATTATCTTCCCTTGAAATTCATAAAAAATACATAACATCGGAAATCCATTTTTACTGCCAGCATATCTACCGCAAAATTTCTACGACCTCAACATGCTGCCAGCTACTTTAAAAAAATCCACCTACTTTTATCCTCTGCACCAGGATAATACATCTAACAAGGCAAGATCCCAACTCCAGAAATTCAAAAAAATCTGAAACTTTATCGATATGTAGGGGATTTCCTTCTGATACAACGTAATTTTCGTTTGCTGCGCAAATACACTCTAAGAGGGTGAAATTGATCCCTGAAAATTCAGCTATTTTCCGATTTTATTTTGTAACTTGCAACCCGTAAGAGATAGAAAAAAAGTTTCAAGACAAAAGTTACTTCTTTTAATTAGGACTATCATTTGGTAACTTACAGTTCTTAGAGTGCGCGAGTTATAACACAAAATCGGAAAATAGACGGAATTTAAGGGATCGATTTCGCCCCCTCAGAGTGAATTTGGGCAGCAAACGAAAATTGCATTGTAATCAGGAGGAAATCCCTTATATATTCACAAAGTCTCAGAACTTGTAACAACTCCAAACGACTTCGACATTCATGGCTAAAATAACCGAAATTTTCTAACATTTATTATTTATTCTTTGATACACAGTGCGTCTCAGAAGTGGCCGTTTTTACTCCACCCAAGGAAAATTTTCCGAAACTATTTCCTCGCGGTCCTCCCTTTTCCAAATAATCGCGTATAATAAGGAACACATGTTTATCCCTAAATTTAGCGTAACTCCAACGACAACGGGTGAGGGGTGCGGACGGGAGTGGTGTGAAGAAGAGGGGGCATAACTGGAAGAAAGAGCGAACGAGTCAAAGAGTTGCCGTTTAGCATGAGACAGACGACGAGGCACGCGGTGGTGGGGTGTTCAAGTGGCAGTTTACTCAATCGCTATTTCTCACAAAGCGGACGTTTCGTCGAACCGGAACCACGAAGAAACCAGCGGACCGACATTACCGACTGAGCATGCTATTTAAGAACGGTGTGTGGAAGAGGAAGTGCGCAGGAAGTCGAGGAAGAAGGGTCTCCCCGTTCACAAACGCTGCGTGGCCTTGCGCTATAAACGACTTTCAGAAGTGAAAAGAAAAAAAAGACAAAGAGGGAAAAATGGGCGAGACGCAAGGAAGAAGAGGGTGGCTCCGCGGGTCTAACGGATAATGGGTGAGCGTATCGAATAAGCTGTTGTTGAAAAACCGAGAGTGGCTCATTTATCTGAATGGAATGGGAGAACTGAATTAAACGTTTGTATAATAGATAAAATGATAGTGTTTCTACAACTTGGTAGGATTATTATGATACATTAACTTTTTCGTAGAATGTTATGCTGTACTGGGAAACGAATATGTGGCTAAGAACTGCATTTTTTAACTATATCTTTGTTGCCATTATTTATTATTTAGTAGTGAGCTTAACGTTTATTTTTTTTTTGTGATGTAAAACCACTTTACACCGAATGTTGAAAATTCAGAATTCTATACACAAGGTTTTTTATTTTCTTTAGCTTAACTCAATTTTTCATTTTTCAAACGCTTTTGAACATATATTTCTCAATGGTTTTGGAAAATGTCATTCCCTTTATTTATTTCGATAATAAAGTGCAACTTAATTCACTCAATAAGCATGGAACATAACTATTTGTTATCTTGGATAAATACAACTGGCACAAGAAGGTTGAATATTTATAAATTTTTTGATAAAACAGTTTTCTAATTGTAAGTATCATGAGCAACAGTATATCAATGGTCATTCTATAATGATTTTGTGTTGTAGCTTTTACATGTTTTCATTTGTATCAGATTTAAATTGTAATTCAATAACTCCCAATATATTTTATGTTTCGATAACCCATAAACACAGCCAGCATTTTTCACCAACATTCCGTAAATAGAACGCTGATTGTCGTACGCAAAAAAGAATATCTATATTGTGTCCTAAGCTGCATTTTTTTGCCCAATAAAAGGTAGAACAGGAAAGAAATGCAAAAGGAAAGCAGGGTATATTTATTGAAAGTTGTTTTGACATCTAATGTATTAAGGAACAAATGCATAATAAATGAGACAAAATATGAAATTATCAGCAATAAGATTTCAATACCTATACCTTAATAACTTTTTAAGCAGAAGAATAAATAGGGTAAATTTATGTAAAAAAACATACGATTCTATTTTAAAAATCAATGTAGTTAAATGGTAAGGTAAATTAAATACAGTGCATTTTCGGAATAAATCTGGCCACGAGAAGTTTCATCGAAATCACTAAACAGTGCAACTCTACCAGTTTCCTCTATCATCCCCACTTAGGAAAGAGCTATAGCCCAACCCAGTTTCTAGAACCACTCTATATAATCTTGTATCGAGCATACTATTAGTGCTACTATCATTTTTATCTGTACGTCGAACCAACCATGAAATGTATATTCAGAAATTCTTCTAATCAATAATATTTAATACAACAATCAAACCTATATTGATGCAGTATGTCTCCCTTAAAAGTAGTCCCTCTAAATCACCCCCTAATAAAAATATTCCCACCATTACCTCGTCCTCTTAACAATTTTCAAGTATTCAATCGAATAGTTACATAAATACTTGACAGATAATTAAATAATAAAAAATACAATTGATAATAAAACAATTTATAACAGTTATCACATAATAACATAGCTCATCGTGAAAAATGAGTAGTTGCTATTCAAACACCAGACTTAATTAGGATGAAGCAGCTGCTGTTGATATTAAGATAATTAATTCGAATAAGTATTTACTGAGAAGTGTTCGAATGGCACCCAACTTCACTCGCGGTGCACGCCTAATAATACCGCAAATATGTCCATCGTTCTGGCACACGTAGGCCAACAGGCTCGAATACGTGCGATACTTGTCGCGCATGTCCGTCTTGCACGTTCCTTCGCCTAGGTGCGCAATGTGATCGATACGATTTCGTTGATCCAAGAAAGGATCTGCACGAGAATGTAGCGGTATCTTGCGTTGCTCGGGGGTGGCACGATTACCTACTAAAATCTTCATTCTCGATACGTTATTGTGGCTTATTCATCTCATTTCTTGAACTCCGGTATTATACAGTAGGTACCTGAGGCGTAACGAGAACTGTACATTGAAGTCGTTACTGATTTAAGAACTTGAACAGCGTTTAAAGTTTATTTGGAATCGAGACAAAAATTAGTCTTGCACTTTCAACAACATTCTGTTAATGCAATAATCTAGATAAAACGAACAGTCAAGGTAAAATCGAGCTTTTGTACTTGATTCGGTACTTTCTTTGTGATTGACATTTTCTGTTAAGTAGGGGGCTAAGAAGCTAGACAACCTTTACTTTAGAGGCTAGAGGATAATTTATGTTTCTGTGAAAAGTGGGATTCTGGTGATATAAGTTTAGAGAAATAGATAATATTTTGCACAGATGAAAATGAGATTTGAAAATTAGGAAAGGGCTTTGAGAATTTTAATTCTCAACGGAGAACATTTGACATCATACATTACTATTTAAGGAAAATAAAATTAGCATCAAATTTTATATCTAAAATTTATGAGAGTCAAACGCACGAAAACTTTCTGCTTTATATATTAAGATACTCATCACGAAACTGTAAAATTATGGAACTAATATTGTTTAAAAAACTTTTTGGAGACACCCAAAGAACCTAACCCTGCAATGAATATCGCAGAGTATGGAACTTTTTTTTAACACACTAAACCCTAATTACTTGTCTACTATTATTTAGTCAAGATGCAAAATGTTCCTTGGTTTGAGAATCAGAGAGGAGTCGTGGAGTTTACAGATTAATTAGTGGATTGAGCTGCGCAAGACGAATATCTTAAATACTCCGCGCTCTTTGTAAGATTATGTACTATAATATTGTTGCAAAAGAGCAAAGGAAAAATAGTCGAGACCAGGTTAAACAGGAGATCTCATATAAAAGTTGATTTTCTTTTACCAGACCTGGCTGACTCAGACTCCTTTCACTGAAATAATCGTACAACATAAGTATCCTTTGAAAGTACGTATGTATTTTGAAATAACCCTCATCCTTCTAAGTAATTTCTGACGTGGGGCTTTAAAACTCGCTCTGAACTCGTATGACCATCTAATTTCACCAGTTTTGTCTACGTTTCGGTTTATACCACAGGAAGGTACACCCATTCGGCCTGCGCCGCTTTCCCTCGTTCTAAACTATCTCCCGTGTAATTTCGATAAGTTTTCTTCGCGCGCGAAAAGCGAGTGCATTCCTAGAAAATCATTCTTGAAACGAGCATTTAAACGCAAACTGAATACCACGAACATTAGAAAAGCAGGTAGCTTATATTTGTCTTTGCGTGACCACTGTGAATCACAGTTTTTGTTGGGGTAAAAAGTACTGGGCGCTAATAAGTCATCTCCGATTCAAACCCTCTCTGTTAAGTGCTCTGTCAACTCAGTGCGAAAACATGTACCTATTATCTTTCGAACCCAATCAGATAAATATTCTTAGTAGGTATAGGAGTACATTTAATGAAATTATTTTTTGATATGTATTTATTTGAATATATGCAGATGATATCGGTCTTTTCTAAAACTTCATAAAAAAACATCATAGCTTATTAGATGCGCTGTAAGTGCTGGTGCAACTTGAAAATTGATTATTCTGGATGAGAAAATTAATTAAATTTTCATAATAAAATGTTTTCTATACGAATACTTGTATCACATCGAATAAAAAAAACAGAGACTATAAATGTCGAAAACCAAAATTAAAGATATCTTAAACGATTGAAAGACTCTGGAAACGAACAATACTGTCTACTACTTGTAAGAATTCTCAGTTTATCATATTAGAAAGATAACACTTCCGCAGTTAAACATCGACTCAATTTTTAATTCCATAATTCGAATATCTAAAAAAAATTGGACGTAAAAGAAACCCCCACGACCATCTTCAATTCTATCAACCAAATCTCCACGAGACGAACATTCTCACGATAAATCTAAATTCGGCCAAGTGTTGGCAACATTTTGTTTTAAATCCATTACATTCCACGTTAATCTAATCTCCTTAACACTTTAACTTTCGAAATCTTATGTTAAATGTTACTTTGATCTACTAGAATTAGTCAGTTTGGAAAAATGTTTCAAGTCACTTAGTGTTACACTTTCAAAAATAATATCTAACTCGTTTATACAAATACAAATACGTACAACTTCAACGCCATTTTCAAATTGTATAGATTTATAATTTACAAATGTTTTACCATGGAAAACTAAAAAAGTTTCACTTGTTCATATAGTGGGGGTCCTGTTCCATATGGTCGAGTGTTTCTTAAAATATACTATGTCTAAATATTGGTGGGAATGAGTGAACATATATAATATGCTAGGTATAAAAATTAGGGGCCATAAAACCGTTTCGAGACTTGTAGGTACTTCACTCTTCTTAACCCTTTGCACTCCAACTTATTCTCTCATCTTTTGTTCAAAGCTGCACTTACTAAATACAGGTAGTAGAACTTCATGATAGGAAAGAATACAATACAGTGATTTCAATATTAATAATGTACTAAATTTCACGAATCATAAATTCCACTATTTCAAAGTTTAATGACACTGCTATGCAACTTTAATTTAACCTGTAGCGCTTAATACAACCTGGCAGGCACGAGAGGAACGCAGAGGGTTAAAAATTGTGTGAATTTGCAATTCTTCTTGAGGAATTCGTTCGTTGACTGGCTGCTAAGATAATGCTGATCGAGTACGGAGAGGCACAGCGTATTATGATTCGCAAGGAAAAATAATAGGCCGAGCAGGTCACTATGGCGACATTATCCCGTTAGGCTTGAAAGTATATTTTCTACTTGTTGTGGCAATGACTGCGCTGCTGGCCGGTGTGCCTGGGCCTCTTTACAGGCCTGCAGGGCGACGTTGAACGGACACCGACGAAGATTACCGCTTCGGCACCTGAGCCTTATTCGGTTAACGACTGATGGCCGCCTATCGACTATTGTTGTCCCTAGTTCTCGCGCGTACGTCCACTGTGCATGAATCACGGCGTTAATAAATAATTAGGCGTTCGTTTTACGCAAACTAGAGAACCAACTGTATATCAGAATACGTACGGTCTACTTTTGCAGTTGGGACGTTTACTGAGAAATAATTTCTTTTTTATTTATAACCCTTAAGACAATATGGTAAGTGAAGATAATCGTTTCAGAGTAAGTATGTTTCAGTGATACGCGAGGAAAAATTACTTGAAGGCTTTTCTAGTCTTTCAAAATAAAATTATTACAATATTTATGAAAGAATTATATTTGAAAAGTGTTTCGATTTATACATTTGCGTTTATTATTACTTTTTGTTTCCATTTCTTTGCTTCTTACAAAGCACACTCAACTTTCACGAATGAATTTGTAGACTTCTTATACATCAGTTATCTATGTAGTTGGGATTGACTTGCAACTTTCAAGATTCACACTTCTCTATCGTTTCTGAAACGCATATCAACGTTGTTTATTAATATCCCGAAGCGTAGATTCCCGTGACCGCCACTTTCGCGAATCGACGCGCGAACTTCTTCCTCTCCGACTTCTTCCATGTCCTCCTCTTCCTACATTCCCTCCGCCTCGCGCGTTTCTCTGAAGGCACGGTCTCCTTTCGAAACGAGCAGTCGGGTTCGCGCGTTTTACGGTGTTTACCTCCGCCTCTGCTATTCTGAGATGCGTTGTATGAACAGTACACCGCCGCCCGGGTTTTTTTTAAACATTCTTCCCGCGTGTCGTGATGCCTTTTATTGTCCAGATTATTTTAAACGCACTCGAGGGGCGAGCGCAAGAAGAGGAGCGCAAGATCGAGGAGCAGCCCCGTTCCCTGCGGTTATAGAGAAGGATTATGGTTCTTTCGCGTTGCCTCTCGCCTGTGACCTGTTACGCCACGCTAATCGGTGACTCGTGTTTATTCGAGGTCATAGAAAAGTTCGTATCGGCCATTGTAAGTTCGGAGAGTTGGTCACTCGCTGCCGCGAGTATCACGAACGTGTTACTTTTGAGCAGGCGTGCAGCGTTCCCGTACCACTTGCTTGGATACGGAGTCACTTTCGAGCAGCAACGTGACCCGGCGCGTCTATCTGTAACTGATTAAACAAATCGAATCACAGAGGAGGTAATTATCGATCCAACCGCGCCGAACGTTCGAAGGTTTATCGATTCGTTCGAACACGCTGGCTGCAGAGGCGGCGATGTAAAAATAGTCGCCGGTCGTTAGTCATCGGTTTGGACCAGAAAACTTTCTGTTCTCACCGCAGTCACCCTTAAATAGCGAGATATTCCCTTCAGTGAGCGCCGAGGAATATTTTCGGAGGCGGCTTGTATCGCCCATTCGAATGGTACCCTAAATTATCCGGCTTTAACACCCGCATTCCCAAATTAGCAGGCCCTCCTTGCACAACTAGCGAAAAAGAGACGCCCTCCCGCTTTCCACGGTTATCCTCGGGGCAGGCGGTCGCAGAGGCAAGCGGCAATATTGACAAATTCTGGACAGTAACAGTGACGAAGATGCCTGCTCCGCTCGCTCGCATTGTCAACGACAGGCCTGCAGAACCCGCGTCCTTCCTACCTTCGGCGAGTACTGCCAACCCTCCAATACTTTTCCTCAAACTGAGCGGAGGGTCGCAAAGAAAGGACGTACAAAATTTACCTCTGAAAACAAATCAATCGCCTTGTCACGGTACAACTTACTATATTAAAGAAACACGATAGACACACTTAATTAAAGCACATTAAACGCCAGATGTAATTATACACCCTCATTTAAGAGTTACCCATTGTAATATTCCTAATTAAAGAGTAACCCGATGACCTACGCTGGTCGGGAGCAAGATAGATATTAAAACTGAACAACGAACGAGAGGGCAGCACTTGACCGAGGAATTCAATTCAGCAGATACTTTGGCGTGATCACTATCTGGCCTACCCTGAGCCATCTATCAAAAAACCTTTCATTTTGAGCATTGCACAAGATGCCCAAGGGAAACTCAGTTAACCACATCTAGGTAGACCAATCCACGTCGCTTTTGATTATCTAAGCATCGAGGTGTCGGCGACAAAACGGGACATCAGCAGGTTAAAAGCTGAAAGGACATTTGACTGCTGTTTATAAGATAATCCCCAAAGGGACATTGAATACACATGTATCTCGAGGTGATCCCCGCAGGTGCAGCGAGTGCCACTGTCCAGTTAATCTAAAACTCGTGTCCTCGCCGACCCAAGAATCCTTCTACTGTTTTACGAGAGACAACGGAGGCGGCTGTAGCCTCTATAGGGTGTTCGAAGGCTGCCCCGAGATAAAGCCCGACCCTCAACGACTTGTTCAGCACCATAGGGTGACTCTTTCCCCGGCCGCGGCCCGAGGATTGTCGAAGACCCGACAACGCCGACAGCTGGGTCGCCCCGAATACGCCCGTTCGGACGTCGAAATTTTAAAGCCAAATACTATCCGCCTCTGCCGCTTCATCCGTTCATCCGTGCCCGTTCCGTGTACGATCCGCACATCTGGTCATCGCTCCCGCCTCAGCTATTCGTAGTGAACCGCAATCGCTACTCGCTACTGCTAACCAGCCAATACAGCGACCTAGTGATGGGGTCGAGTAACTCGCGTTCACTGGTTCCCGGCACTGTTACAGCACCGGGTTATGGAAGATTTTAATTAATCAGGCTGCTACGTAACTATTCGCGGACTATTCTCACGATCTTCTGTGGAATAATTGTTTAATTAATATAATTTTGATTTTCGGGCTGAAAATTTGTTTGGTATTGGTGTCATTTTTTTTATGAAATAACAGGATAACGAGTAGTGATCTGTTCTAGCGATTCATCTCATGTGTTTGGCTGAATTAGGGAATAATAATTACGTTGTAGAATTATAATGATTCTTTTCGTTTTTAGATTTTTGTAAATGAATGAGAGCTTTTAATATTTTATGGTGAACATGTCTGGCTTACTTATATTGCTCCGACATTATTCTATATTTGGTAATACGTATATTTGCTATCGGTATGTTTGAACATTATTTGTTTGGAATGCTGAATATCTCGGAGACGCCAGAGGGTTAAATTAGAATTTTCGAGGTTGACGAAAATATACACAATTCCTCTTTCTGGGTATTAGTAATAACATTACTATAGTCAACTACTGAATTAATCATATTTCGTGAATTGGTAGAAATGACTAATATTTATCATAAGAAACTAAGATTGAGAATCTTAAACGATTTATCTAGATATTTCATAGTAAAATGGAATTAGTGATGTGAAATTATTACAATTTCACGAATAAATTTTGCCGGTCAATAGGCAACCGACGAATACACAAACGCGTGTACACTGGCCGACAGATAACTTAAATGAGCTCATAACGCGACGCAAAGAACAATATTTGAGTATCCAATCGCTTAGGTTAGTTACTTAATCATACCAGGGTATACGGTCGAAAATGGAACATGGTTGTCTATCCTGCCTGCGGGGAGAATCAATAGCACTTCACGCACCGAGTATCATCGGGGTGACGTAATACACAAATCAATGTTACATACGTGGTTCCGTGAAGCGCGCATTATTCCTCATAATTCGAGCAATAGGGTCGATAAAGACGAGAAGAGTGGGGTGCTCGATGTCAGCGTTGCCCATTAAACGCCTCTCTTCAAGCTTGCAATTTAAATTAATCTATATTTGTCGCAAGCTCCCAATGCTCCATATCCCGCCTAGGTGCATCAAGGAAATACGTACCGATTGCAACAAAAAGGAGAGGCAAGACTCTAAACTGCAACCGAAGAAACGCGCTGTTGGCTAGAAGTACGAGGCAATTAATCCCGCTGACCGGTTTGCATTTCACAACATTAAGACTAGTGTCAGATTCGCTGATATACTAGCGCCTCTAATCGGGGGCGGGCAAAAAGACGAATCGAACAGCATTTTCGCGTATGCATGGCGTCGCTGGAACGGCCCATGGGTCCGTAGCATCGCCGTAGGCGTCTGTGGGCACCCGACGTCGGCGTCTACGCTCGAGATATCGAACGTCACTCGACTCCCCGGCCATTTCGAAGAAATATGGGGCAAGGCCGGCACCTTGGTCCAAGAAGGGCGCATGTCGACTCGGCAAACTCTATTATCTGACTATACATAGTTAACCCCTGACTATGCGCATCACTGCCCGTGTACGTGTACGAGAGTACTCCGGCCACACGGATTCCACGCGAGCGTGTGGGGAAGGATGAAGGAAGAGCGTAGCGCGAAGAGGTTGACGCTGGAGGGGTGATCCTACTCGAGTGAGTGAATCGGTGAACGGGCATAGTATGACGAAGAAAGGGCGAAAAGAAGACGGAAACAGGCGAACCGAGAAAGAGAGCAAACGGCGTCAGGGGGGCGGCGAGACAAAGGGGAAGGGAGCCCACACAGTTACATAGTTTCCGATACATGTGCACGCACGCGCTCGGAGCGTGCACCTACATCGGCCTGTTACACATCGGACTCACAAGCCGTATTGAATATTAAACCAATAAACAGGAGAGGAGGAGCGGTTACAGATGGTCGAGGACACTTGGCAACGCCGCCAATAGACGTAGCCAGAGCCAGAGCCAGTTCAAGCCTCGTTCACAGTGGCGCTCCGCGCGAAGGGGAAGGAAGCTGTGCCGACAGCGCCGCCACGCTCTCCGAGCACGCCAGATGAGGAGTGGTTTAAGAAAGAGAGGGTAAAGGATTGCCAGGAGAGTAGGGTGAGGGTGCCCCACGACCTGGAGGGGTGCAGGAACTGGAAGCGGATAAACGAAGGGGCCAACACGAGTGCTGAGAGTACTACGTGCGCTTCGGCTTGTACGCTCGTACTCTTTTTAGCGGGTGTTCGTGTTGCGGACGGATCGCTGGATTTTGCACGGAGAAGAGGGAAATCAATGATGTTTTTTTCAAGCCGCGCTACCATTGTTGCGTTTTTTCCTCTCTTTATACGTTGGAGCGACATATGGAGGCTGAGTCAGTTCGGGGCTACACGTTGGCGAAACTGCGGCTGGAGGGGGCGAAGCGTCGGAAGCGCCACCATGTCACTGGATGCGATTTAAAGAGAGACGGAAGTAGAGGTTTAAGAAGTTTTTAAAGAGCTTTAGAGTTTTGAGAAGCTGGATTAACGGAACGAAGCATCTGAACGATCTTGAAACATCGAACCATTCATGATTCCCAGAAATTAACTTATATTGATTTATCTGTTGATACAGTGATACCTATTCCTGATAAGTCCTTTAAGGAGCAGGAATCTCATTGAATTAACATGCATTTTCGGAATGCACTCCGTTGAAAATTTAAGTGTCTTTGTTTACTACTTCAAATATCACAGTAATCAGAAGTTATTTGTGCTGAGACACCTAAAAAATAATGGAAACATCGCGTCCTAACTTCCCCTCGTTCAAGGAATGAGACAAAACGTGCTGCGCCCTGACGGTAGATGCCCGAAGTTCCGGACTACGTGCAATGTCTGGCGCGAGGGAACACGTTTCGAAAGGCCGGAAGGCCGCGCGCGTTCAACCCTACTATAATCTTTACGCTAAGTTATCGTAAGAACCAGTCATTAAAACGAGCAGTTGCCTTTCCCCAGGCTCAAACAAACAATTTATCTGCGAATCTTTATTGTAGTGAGGCTACACCTTGATTCATAGTACTAAGCGCACCAATGTGCTGGTACATCTATCAAGCGACGCAAACTTCAGATGCATCGCCCAATCGAATAACAATAAGTCGCGCAACCGCTCTCCTCGATCTCGCGTGTCCACGTCCAAACGATCTTAACGATTAATTACAAAAGAAATTGGAAGGTCCCGGTAGCCATTGAATACTGAAAGGATTCGAACGATCGTGCGATTCATTCTTTTGAACGCAAAAAACGGTCTCTCAGACAAAGGAAATTTCAAATCCCCTCAGCCCTCCTGGCCAACTACATTTAGGCACTGTACCCATGAACGTTGCCGCTTATAGGTGTGCGACCTATGTGCCCCACTACCAACGCCGCCACGATTTATATACACGTACCCTTTACGTGTGCATGCCGGCAGCGGCGGCAGGTAACCGCCTTAAGGAGTTTGTTTAATTCCTCGTCCTTGCAAGCCACTCTGTATTGCACACAAGCGAGCCACAGCTTCGCATCCGAGAGAGGAGAGTCGCCAAGAACTGTCGCTTGAAAGTTGAATAGTGGGACCCGAGGATGAAGAAGGACGGTGTTGCGAGCGTAGCAGAGGACAGGAAAAAGAGAGCGTCCCTGTGTGAGAGAGGCGGGACGAAATCAAGCGAACGTTGAACAAGGACGGAGGGGCAAGGGGGCGAAAAGTAGACATCGGTAGAGGGAAGGACAGCAAGAAAGGGGAAAGAAAGAGAAACAGAAGAGGACGAGGTGGAGGGGATGCGTTCGCGCGCTCAACGGCCGCGGTGGAGGGGATAGATCGAGCATAAGGGTGAACCACGGCGTCGGTGGAAGGGAGCGGAGGTAAGAAGTGGTGGGTGACGACTCACACACCGAGAGGAGAAGAGGTTAAAGAGGGGAATCAGGCGCGACGTCGACGAGAAGGTCACGCACCGTAGTCGCCACACTATTTAAATAATGTATTATTTCTATCTGGCCAGCTATGTGTATCTTGCGCAGCGAACTCCGGAGAAAGGGAGAAAGAGATACATAGCGGCGCGAAGAAGCGAAGCGTGGGACGCCGCAGGAAGGTGGTTGGGGGAAGGGTGAGAGAGAGAGAGGGAGAGGGAGCGAGAGAGAGAGAGAGAGAGAAAGGGGGGGGTGCGTCTCGAGATCCACAGACTCGAATTCCATTGCCCTTCCTCGCTCGGGTCACGGCGGGGGAAAGTGAGAGATGAAATGAGCAGAAGCGAGCAGGAAAGGCGACGCTGGTTTATCGAAATAACAATGAGCCATCGAGAGTCCTGTTATTGGGCAAATTACGTTAACCGATCCCAATCCTCTGTTCGAGGCAGCGACAATTTTCTGCCGGGGGATCGTTTTATAGAGTAACTTCTCACGTAACACAGGTAAGAAATAATCGTTTTAACATGACTATCCCCATCATTAAAACAATATCTCAAGTCTAAAGGCTTTAAATTTAAAAAAAAATCGCGATCAATAATAAACACGAGATACGTTAAAATCCGTGGAAAAAATTCCCAAAAATTGTTCTTACGATTACCGATGACAGTCACGGTTGATAATATTCTATCTGCCATAAAACGTTCGCGTTGACGGCTTCATTCGTGCACTTTTAGTCCGCGTTGCATATGTTCGTCATTAGCTCATCAGCGTCAGTCGTGAGTCAGTCCGGCGATACCCAACGAAGGGATTCTTTCTCCGTGATTCCGTTCCCCTTCTCGCCGTCTCCTCGTTCACTTAGAAATCACTGTTGGAGCGTGCATGCGGAATACGCGATTCGTGAACGCGCACGCGCCCCCGTGCGTGTACGTACGCGCGTAGACGGGCGCGTACGTGTGCGCCCGCTTCTCTTCTAACATAAATGACCGTTGCTGGCCTGTTGCTACCAGCAGTTTGTTGGTCAGCGACTAGCGTCGCCCCGGTGCAAAAGACTTTGTTCTGACAAGCGAGCTGACTGTACCTCGGTGAACGTTTTCATCCACGTAGATGCACATGCACCGCGGCTACGTGTGGTAGGAAATGCATACTTCCATATAGGAACTACCGTCTAACTGATGCAAGGATAGGTTAGGATCACGATAGACCGAGTCTCACGGAGACTTCGCAGCCAACAGCTACCGTGGATATAACGTTGCACACTTGTGTAATTGCCCCGTAATTTTCTAGACGAGGCGAGTCGGTCTTTAACCAACGATATGCTCTGGTCATGAAGCATCTAACGATTCGGATAATATATCTCGGGATTGCTAATGGAGTATTGGTTGGGGAAGAAAAAGTACATACACCATAATCTGTTGCTTAATATATTAGATAAAGGACAGTGAAGAAATGTTGGTTTTATGGATGAGGAAAATTTTGAAGTTAGTGATCCAAATCATTAGTATTGTTACTATTATGTTTTATAAAAAAGAAGGATTATTGATTTATCGTAGTTTGTGTCTAAATGGCGTACATATAATGAACAGCGTTGATTATACGTATGTATACTATAATTGATGGACAAATATGAAAACATGTGAAGCCAATTGCTGGGAAAAATTCAAATTTTAGTAGGATAATGGAAGTGTGCATACTATGAAGTTTGTTAATGATCATTTTCCTAAGAGACAATACATGACTGTTTTAGAGTGAGTAGCAATTTAAAAATTGTGTTGGATAAAAAAACGCTATATGAATTATGACCAGTAGGAGTGATAAAGGTACTATACAATAAACGAGGGCTTATGAAATATTCAATTATAAACAATTCTTTGAATAAAGAATAAAGAAATTATAGAATTATAATTAATACGAATTTTTCAAGCAATGTGTTACATATCATTGTCTCAAACATAATTTTCAGGTTTCTTTTTACAAGAAATAAAACAGCGTATATCATCCTACAAATATTGATGTAAATTCTAATTATGTGTTTCGCACAAACTATAAATTAATACATGGTGATCTAAAAAAATCCAGCCAACATACATTCACGAATCCGTTTTAATGCAACTTTCAAGTCATATTTTTATTTCGGCCTTCTAGGTAAAGATGTTTTATGTATCATATGTATTTCTGACAGACAATTTGATTATGCCGATATATTACACAAACATTTTACACTCACCATTGTAAATATCATTCATCCTCACGAAAAAAGAAATCGAAGGGATTAAGGTTCTAGAGATTAAGACTACCGACATCTCGTTTCTACAATACAGTAAATTACCCATATCACCTCCAAAATGATTTCGTCATTTATCTCTATGTCTCCAAGTTCTTCAATCTCTTTTTCAAGTCACCCTGTGTATGTCGACCTCTCGGTTTCGCAAATATCGAGCGGCACAGTCGATTAGTTGCATCAAACTTTTGAGCAACTCCGAGCAAAGTTTCGCCTAAATGCTTAGCGACACGCTGCGCCTCGTTCCGGGTTACAATCAATCCATCTCGACAAGGTCATGATTGGTCGTCACGAACGTCGTGGTATCGTGCGCGGTTCGCACGAGCGACAGTTGCGATAGGAGAGAAAGTCAACGCTCTAAATGTCCGAGAGTGAAAGATCGGCCGTGAGAGTCGCGCGCCCGTTACCGAGAGCGTACACCTCGCCTCGCCAGTAAGCGTCCGTTAACAAAGTGGAAGTACAATACGGTCCACCGTTCTTTTTTTCCCCCTCAGTTTAGTGGCCCCGTTGCAATTAAATCGTTCAGCGCACCAAGGCGCGTCTCACTTCGCCGAACGGTCCGGCCTAGCCGCGGCGCGGGACCGTTCGCCGATCTGCCCGCCAATACCGTTCCGCCTGTTTTCAATTATCCTACGTGCCCCGGCCGAAGTAAAACAGCGCACGCATTCTCTAAAAACTTTCACGACCGATCTCGCCGGGCAGTTCGCGATTCTCCCTGCCACGGGCGAGGCGTTTGTTTCCTCGATCGCGAGTAGCCAGCCAGCCGAACGTGGCCAGGCATCAGACCACGCTGGGCCCGATTGTCTCTGGGCGTTATCTAGATAATTGATCTCGCCATCTGTAAGCAGCGTTGTTAACATTGATTGCGAAGGGTGATCAATACCCAGTAGCAGCGTGCGGCTATCACTCGTGCCATAAGGGTTCTGTCCCCTCGTCGCCTCCCTTCTGACCCCCTCGCCCACACAGCCGCCCGTTCCTCGGCCCCTCCCCTCCCTCTCGTGCAGGCGAAGGACGGAGGAGAGGCTCCGTCGACGGCGGGACAGAGACAAAGAACGTGCGGCGTAGATAGGAAAGGGGGAAGGGAAGAAAGAGACGGGAGCAGATACCACGGAAGAAAAGAGAGAAACGCACCGGCGGGGCGACTAGCGAAAGGGGAAGGGGCGGAGAAAGGGAGAGAGAGAGGAGCGCACGCCACGCCATGCCGCGCCACGCGACACGTGAGCTACCGCTAACAGTGGACAATGAAATTATTTCGGCGTGTATCGCACGGTATTGATCCGCTCTCTCTTCGTCACTCCCTCATTGCAGTTATCCCACATCTCTGTCGGAACCAAGCCTCCGCCGCAAGTAAATCGGCCGCGTAGCTTCTTAGGAGCGGCGAGGTCTCCCCTCGAAGAGCGCTCGCTTTTTACTCGGCCACTTTGCTCTACCTATCTGACCGAAGCACGCCGAGCCACTGACGTTTTCGGAGCGTTCTCGCCTCGGCCAGGAGACACGGTCGGTCCGATCGTGGCTAGTTGAACGCAGAATGCAACCAAACTGTACTGCACCCACGCCAAGCTATCAAGAGTGTGAATTAAGCGGACATTCCACCAAGTAACGGCGCCGTATGACGGCGGGCGCCGAGTGAAAAAATTTAACTTGCATTCACACTAATGCACCACCTTCCATCAAATACATACGTCACGGGAAGACGAATGCGGTACGCTGTCGCGTCGCACCGAACGAAGTAAAACAGTCGTCAGTCGGAACGCGTTGCCGTACGGTATATGTGTACGTATAGATGGATTTAGAAGAGCGATTGATTTGTGCCGTACGAAATTCCACTGCGGCTAGTGGAGTGACTGCGGTGCGTTGCCGCACTGTTTTCGTTGGAACGTCGAATGTGGCGATCCGTCATGCGGCACCGTACTTGGCGGAATATTCGCTGTACCGCTGGCCAATCTGTTTCATTGGCATCAGTGGCAGTTGTGGCATTCTTTCCGAGCATTCGAAATGGTGGCCCGTGCGCGCCAAACGCCACGACAGCCACCTTACGCTGTAGGAACGTATTCACGAGTTCTGGTACCCCACACGATCGCTTTGGATTTTATGTGAAAACTTATTGGTTGAAGTTTTTGGTAATGCACCAATCGCAGTTGATGTAGTTAAATATATTTTTTTTGCTTTTGTTCAGCGATTCCTATTCATTTATTAGAGAATAATCTTAATTTTTCGTTGGACTTACCCTCCTATTTCTACTCTAAAAACCATTGGGACTGTGTGCCTGCTCTTAGCTAATTTAATTGATAATTAATTCAATACCTACTCTTGGTCTTACAATTATTGCAAATTTCAGTCAACGTAGTTCTGAATTAGGTTTTTTGCTGTTGTTTGCTGCAACAATTTTTTAACACTTCTCAGGGCATCGAAGGTAATAATGTATATCTTATTCCTATATAGCAAACGTTTAATGTTGGGAAAAATATTTGAAAATTTTGTCTTACTACAAGAATTCTTCGAAATTCTATGTTATAATATGTTACTTTTGGTGGACGTTTGTTATTTGGAAAGAATCTTTTGAACCTGCCAGGATGAAAATAGTTATCATGCGCGCCGAACGCTGCGCACAATCTTCTGAAGCACAAAGTCCTCGATTCTGTATGGAAAACGATCTTTACTCTCGAAACATACAAATATTTAACTCTCTAATTTAAATATTTACTCACGAGAAATATAAAAATATTTGTTTATCGCAGACATAACCTAAAAGGGCTTTAGTAGAAAATAGTCCTAAAGATTTATCGAAAATGAATCTAACCGATATCAATAAAAACAATGCATTCTAAAATATCGAATTTAAAATATACTTTTCCTAAATTTAAAATTACCATAATTTCGCATAGGTATTTCGTTTGACTTATTTTCTCCCGCACTTTTGCCAGAATTTTGCATGACGTGAATCGTTAAGCGATTCTTCTCCGAGACATCCAGTTCGATGAAGAATAGCTTGGCACAGTCGGGTTCGAAAGCGATTAGAAAGTGAAAAATATCTTTATCGGGCGTAATTTATGCACGCGTACCGCATACTCTGCTAGAAGTTTGTACTTTGAACGAGCCACATCGGGGATAAAGGGAACTTCATTTATGACAAACCTGTTGTCGTTGCGTTCATCGATCACTCGTTGCACGACATGCGACACTTATGGAATTCCCCGGTTCGATTTATTGCCCCGGCAATTTAAATTCTTCTTTGCCGCTGCCGAATAAATTTCTACAGCAAATGTTGTGTATCCGAATCCGAATCGTAACAATTTCTGGGACATTTTCAAAATAATCGATTTGTAGATGCATTTTATGACATGGATTATAGGAACTACTTTTTAAAAATACAATTATTGTCTGCTTCTCTCCAAACTTGAACATCAAGTCTGAATTTACATTTTTTTTCAATTGTATAACAAGTTTCTTGATTAAAACGTTATGTCTTCAAAAAACATAGTATGCTGATACACAAATAATTTTTTATCTGTATAATCAAAAATTCTTTTAAAAGGAATAATTTAGTTTCACTGCGAGAAAACTCAAATCGTTCAATAAATTGAGAATTATGAAAAGAAGACATTTATCTAACAAAAAATCTATGATAATATAATTTTAGGATTGGAAACGCGTTTCATATTGCAACATCGGTGTAATTACGAGGTGTAATTGCTTATTTCGCCATGTAGAAATTAGTACAATCAAGGGGAGGCATGTTTCCATTGCTGTCCATAATTTGTCGCGCACAATTTGTGTCACGATTTAAAATGTATGAGCCTTGGCGGCTGAGGGCCCCGGAATCCGTGTCGTTTATACGCGCGGGTCTCGTGACGCGATGGCGGCGCTGCAACTCACTACGCGTCTTCGAGGAATAATTAGAAATTGATATCCTCTTAACATCTTACCCTGTAACACTTTGCCCCGCATACCCAAGCACCTGCGGATTATCACAACTTGTAGCAATTCAAGTTTTCGTTTAATCAGTTTTGAATACGCGATGCTGAGACTTTATCGCCATATAATTACATTCGACTCAAATTCCATAATTTATTATTCTGGTTCCTGAAGAATTTATGCTGGTAGCCCGCGGCAATACAATATTCTCTAAAGATAAAAACACGGGAATCTAGAAATCAAATACATTAATTCCATTTCATACATTAATATCTACTTCAATTCAAACACCTTGCAGAGCATTGTCAAACCAGTTTCTACAAATTAGCCAAGCTTTAATCAGAGCGTCCGCCCTATGCAACACCAGAGAGCTACAGCTACGCCACGCCATACGAGTTTTTAATTTAATTCACATTGTCTGACGAAAAACGAAGAGAATGCATCCAGCCCGCTTGGGAATCGCACGCAGGCCACGTTATTCGTTACGCCAGGCTTCGGTTCGATCCGTCCTACCCATGACGACACACCGAATCTTTCACGAATCTCGGTTCCGAGTGTCTCGTGACCGGTGCACGCGAGCAACCGAGACGCCTCGAGACACAGTGAAATCAGCGTCGAAATTGTGAATGGTTACACGACATAGGCTTTTCGGCGAGCGTGCCACGGCAGGTGGCAGACTCTCGAGGAGGGATCAGGACGCGGTAGGACTCGACCGATTATCGAGAACGCGGCACGGCCACGCCACTGAAAACGAGCAAGACCAAAACGGAGTGGTGTTTCTCTGGCGGACGAGACCTGCCCGCCGTAAGGCACGCCATTCGGCAAAAGGTTGCGCGTACGAGAGAAACTCCGAGCGAGAGGAAGAGCACCTTGCGATGGAGCAAGAGAGTAGAGTAGGGGGGGTACGCGTACGGCAGACAAGGAACAGTCGTGCGGAGAGAGAAAAAGAAAAGGAGCCGGCCGGTTGAAAGAAAAGGCAAACAAGCCAGGATAAAGCACGTTGAACGGTGATGAGTTTCGTGGAAAGAGCCGACTGTCCTGAGAGACGGAGCGAGAAAGGGGCAGAGGGACGAGCTTAATCCCGAGCTGAAGACCTTACCGAGGAGTCTCTTTGCCTGCTTTGGGGCCTACAGCCTTCTCGAGCATTTCTCGGGAATCCCCGAGAATTCGACAGTCGGGCTCGCTTTCGTTTTTGAATCGACCGGGGGCTGCAGGCCTGCTCGATACGGTGCTCCGTTCGTGGCAGGCCAAGCAACTGACCGGACGTTTAAAATTTTACAATGTAGTCTTCACGTTGGACGCTTTATAATCGAACACACGCTGCCCGAGTAAGCGCGCTCGGTAAACGGTGATTAATAAGGACATGGTGGTGGGGAGAGAAAGAGGGAGAAAGAGAGACTTGGAAAGTAATGACTGGACGCGGGAAGGTACGTTGACACGAGGGGCATTTTTGTTAAACGGCTGCGAAATAATCTTGCCAAGAAAGCATTGCCATGAAAGGTCTCTCGAATGACCGCTCTTCCGCTCGTCCTTTGGTCCAACGTTTAATATACGCCTGCGCGTGAGCGCGCATACGTGTTTATACGCGCCACCGCGTTATCATCGACGTCGTTCGAGATAATGGCGCGGGGCTATCGCGGCTGCAGCAATGGACGGAACAAATAAGATCGTTTCACGCGGCGAACGAGATCGCACGTTGGTAACAATCCGCAAAGAAGCACGTTTACATCACCGATTCCCCTAAATGGCTCGCCTAAGTTTTTCTGAGCAGGACAAGTGGTGCGCGAGGCCCATTCTTGCGTCGTAAAATATCGGTGATGCATTGTACGCTTCCATTCAAAGTGTAGAAGGAATTAATCGTGGGGCGAGGTTATCGATTAAAATATACTCGTGAAATTATACGTTTACACGTTTTAACTTTATATCCAACGATCTTTACATTCCTGGTCGTGAGAAGACAGTATCACCTTGGATAATCTCCGCATACGTCACGAAAAGCAATCGTATTATTTCTATACAGAAGCTTACAAGACTTTTATTTATTTATATTCATATGTACATAGTTACTGGAGAAATTCAGAGCCTTCTTCCTATGAAAGATAAGAAATGCCCCGTAAAAAAAATCGTCTTTCAACGTCTCAAACATTATACCCTGTACTATTCAAAACCCCGTTCACAAAAATGGGTAGTTATTAGCGAACAAAGTTCCAAGATTTATTAATACTCGTAATCGCGTATATTTTAAATCCTGTCCCACCCAGAAAGCTTTCGTCCAGGTTGCGACCTCCCCTTTCTAAGTTCCACTTCGATAAGACGAACTCGTCGAAGCACGTCGGAGGATTTCGAAGCGTTCCCGATCGAGCCGTCAGCGCCACCGCTAGAAAAAGCGCACGGCGCACGCTCGACCGTTCGAAATCACGCGAGAAAGTCGGCATGTATCGCGCGGTGAGAAGCGCGACGAAGGCACGACCGCGACGACACGGCGACGAGACCTCCGCTCTTCCTCCGGACAAATATGTAATACGATACATGTACGTGTGTATACGCGGCTACATACACACCGGCCGGTCGAGTGGCCGCAAGTACAAAGGGGCCACGGCAATATAGTTTTAAAACGGAATCGAGCGAGCGAGTCAGCGGCGCAGGAAGGGCAGAGAGGCAGCAAAAGCGAGTCCCGACGAGTAACAGTGGGCGACCCTGCTGCCGGCTGCCGACAGCATTCCTACAACAACACAACGCGGTCCCGCGAACCCACACATCGCGTACAATACGCGCCACCACCGATGCCCGTTCGATTCTCTAGCCTCCGCAGGTTTTCGAGCAATTTAGTCACATGGAGATCGGAGCCGTTTCTATATCCTATCCCCGTTGTTTTCTATGCAGGAAGTACAACGTCATACATGCGATTCAGACGTCCATTTAGATCGATGCTTCAGAAAGGAATACCATTCGCGTCCAGCGATTACGTTGGGGCCCCAGTCGTTGACACGGCCCATTGTGGAGACTGTTTACGCTAGCTCATTCCATAAATCCTAGGTCTGAACCTGATAAACCACTGTTCAGGTGCATGGTATGCTACTGCATGCCGGGACCATGCATTCCTACAGGATGTCGCTTGAATTCGCAAGCTTCTGACAATTGTGGAAGAATTAATATCTAAAACTGGTTTTATTTATACGCTGTGAAAAGAATAGAGAATGATAGGCACAAAATGGTATTGAGACATTTATATACTTGACATAGTTATTCTGTGTTTGATAAAATGTTAATGCAACTTCCGATGTTATTTGAAAGAAAGATTGGAAACATTCAGAGGTTTTAAGATTCGTTAAGATAATTAAGCCATTTGAGATCCTCCGAAACTTAAAGAATATTTTAATCTTAAAACCGATTTCAAAGTTTCCTGTTTGAAATAAACTCGAAGCATTTCGATACTATCACTATATGGCGCACAACACACGCACAGTGTCGGATCAAGAAACCCCATCGCCCTTGAAGGCTTCTAGCGATTGGTACAAATGAGTCATCTGCCTGCATCGAATTTTATTAACAGGTTCCCCTACTCTCATGCTCAGCTTACTTATCGGCCATTCGATACCATAGTGTTCTAACCGATACAATATACGCGCTCGCAATCGCGTTTAACGAACTTTCGAAGATTCGATTCAAAAAGCGGGTGAAAGTAGCGTGGAATCTACGTGAACCGTTTCACACGCAAGAAAGTACGAAGAATCTCGAGCATTAGAGATTAGCTTGTGAACGGTCGATGTTAGTGGGACCGTCGCGTGATCGATCCGCTCCTGGCGCGTGCGCAGTAATTACAGCGTAACTTTGCCAGCGTACCAGCAGCTACGTTTTTAAAATCGATCGCCGTAAAAACTCGATCGTTACGATCGTGCACGATATTCACCTTTCGCTTCGAATGCCCTTACAGTTTCGAAATCGATTAAACTCGAGTTCGAGGGCTAATATATCGTCGAGTATACGGAACCGCACGCTCAAGTCGGACACTGTGCGGAACACACGAAAATCTCGTGCAGGATTCATGCGCGCGAGCGTTGATCGGTGTCGCAACTAGCACAAATTCAAACAATTGCCTCGATAAGATCGCTGGCAGCGCGTTCGAGACGGCCCTGCTGCAAGCGCAACGGCGACGTAACACGGTGCATACGCGTCGCGAGATTTCGGCCTCGGTCGTTCGTCACCGGCCAGCCCCGGCCACGTTCGGCGGCGCTCGGCGGCGCTCGGCTCAGCTGTGTGCAGTGGCGTATCGTTCTCCCGTTGGCTGCCTGCCGGTAGCACAACACACACAACACAGAGAGACAGGTTTAGGCGGCGGCGGTGGCGGCGCTCTCTCGAGGAGCCTGCAAGAGGATGCAGCGACCCCGAATAATAGAGCGCTTTCGAATGACGCGGAAGACCGATGATCGACCGGGGGTTAAAGCAGATCGCGGTTGCCACGGCAACTCCCGTCCTCGATGGACCACTTCCGGTTTCGACGCCCCTTGTCGCGGCCCGTGCCACACGAGGCCTCCCGTGTCCGCCTCTCACCACCGCCGACTTCTCTCAACAGACAGCCTCGACAGCTTCGAACGCACTCCGGCGCTCAGGTCGTGGAAGGACGATTGGTCGTCCGCGGGCCGCGTGAAAGGATATCCGGGAAAACTGAACGGGGAGAAACTCGCCGAGCGATCAGCCCACCTCCCCGCTACTCGATTCCACCGCTCGCTGTTTGACTACTAATGTTTTTGTTCCTGAATAATTTTACACGCTGCGTATACCACTGCGTAAACGATGCGGCTCAATTCTCTGCCACGGCTGTTGACTTAGGACGGGCATTTGGATTTTTGAGGGAACGGATCTTCAGAGTGGGTCAATAGATCGATGAAATTATGAATGAAGCGCGATATATTTGTTGTGGTAATATTAGTAATGGAAACGATGATGGGAACGGTATTGATCCGAGGATATCAGTAAGGAGGTCCTTGCATATTCTGGCGCCGGCACTGCTCTTGGGAGTTGCTGACAAAGATGAAGTTTTGAGGTTAGAATAGGGATCGATAGATGCATGTTTGTTGTGATAATGTTGCTAATTGAGGGACAGTGGCAATACAATTTGATCGAATTATGGTGCCAATAACGTTGATTTATATTCTCCTCTCTATACGACGAAAAATTCTGAAAGCAGATTCATGCGAAATGTATGTAGATACTCACCTTGGATCACTCAAAGTAAGGATGTAAGGATTTTCAAGTTAGCAGAACCATATGAGAATAAAACTACGAAAAGATTAACACCAATGACATATATACATTATCATCTGCTGATAAATTCTCAAAGCATATACTTCTACACCTTACATAAATATTATCTCTAAACAAAGGTATGCTACTTCACATAAGATCGCTCTAAACGTAAAGATCAGTATAGCTTGAAACCGTGGTTGATATTAGCTTTTCAAACTAATACGACCCGTAACATGGAAATAACCGACAAAATGATGGCAGAATTAATAATACTTGCGCACTTGTCACGATACGCGTGATATCGTGGGAATAGCCCGCCAAAATTATGGCAAAATTAATAACATTGATTTACAGGCTGCCTGGAACGAGGGAGAATTCCCAAAGCGAATTCTCACATATCCGTGCGCCGCGGCTTGGATCGTTTCGCGGGGTATTTGTTTGCGCAGCGCGTGGACGGGCCCGGCATAACAAGATAGCCGCGCGCATACAGGCAGCGGGAGATCGCGAGGTTACCTGTTCGCACGCCAACGATAATGCAGTCGAGCACTCCGGTCTCGTGTCAACGATCGGCGAACGGCCACGAATCTCTCGACGTGTGCACGTCCGTCTAAATGTACCTACCTGAGAACCTTACGCCACCCAGCTGCCCTCTCCCTGCATTCCCGCGCAAGTAAAGACTCGACCAGATTGTGCGATCTCGAGCGGGCCTCGAGTATATTCCTTTTTATCCGGCTGCGATCCGGGGTAAGAGTTGCCCGCTGGAAACTATAAAACAGCGTCCTTCCGTGGATTATGTATTTTAATCCAGAGCGCATTGTGATTGCGTAAGGCCACTGAAGTAATGGTAGCTAAAACGGACTTTCGAGGGCCACAGAGAGAGACCCCACAGAGTTTCCGTATCATTTCAAGAGAATAATTAGACCAGAAGCGTTTACTCTGTTAAAAATTTCTATTCGAATTGCAGAATTCGCCGATGGAAACTGCATAGCCATTTTTAAACATAAAAATGTACTTTAACCTCTTAAATAGGAAATGTAAAATTTGGAATATTAATCAAGTATAAAAATCAGAGCTCCATGTTTCTACCTTCATTGGAAAATAGGTATAGCAATGTCGTGTGCCCCTTCTAACGAGTTCAGAACTCCGCACCAAAGTAGAAAAGCACAAGCTCAAAGCTCGAACTCTAGTTTTATCTAAACGGAACATGGAATCCGTGTTTAACCGTGGGTGGGGGGAAAAGAGAGAAAGGACAAACAACGAAACTTCGAAACAGAATACTCTCGCAATCCGCGTTGCGCCTGGGCTCTTGCAATCGTAGCTTCTGTCCGCGCGAGAAATCGGGGTTCCACCATTAAACCGTCACGTCGCGGAATAATGCGCGACTATACAAACGAGCCGGCTACACCCACCGCGAAGTTAAAAGTTCTCCGCAGGCAGGAGAGAAAGCAAAAGGAATTTCGCAGCCGCGATATCACCCGGCGGAACATTATTTTCCCTTCACCGTCCACCTGCCGTCCTCCGACATTGCACGCGATTTTCAGAGGCAACAGAGGCGACTGTGCACGTAGGCAGTATCCGCTTATTCATACACCTACTACATCTTCATTAGAGGTACACACGAGCCACGGATGATTTTGCAGGATCTGCTTTCTGCCCTCTGCAGGATCGGTGCGCCGTGTTCCTTCGCGCGAGCGCTTTTACACGAGTTCGCGAATACTCTCCTCACCATGCACCTTGCGTTTGCACTCGGTGCCTGCTCAACTATCCGCGTTAATTAAGCGTTAACCGGGGAATGCCGCGTTCACCGAGCCCCGCGTCGAAAAATCCAATTCAAACGAAGAGGAACCGAACGGCGAGGGCCGTTGTCATTGCGACACTTCGCGTGTTCGATACTTTGCTATTCTGTCGAACAAGGATTACTTTCATGAGGTAGTATTTGACGTGTTCTATAGATGATCTGGGGAGAGTTCGTGAAACGAGTTATGGTACATGAATGCGTCATTAATCGTGTATTATTAATGGTGCGCCTACTTTCTTGCCAGTTTTAATGTGACTTTTAGGATCAAGGTTTCACGTGTATCTCTAGTTCATCCAACTTATAAAAAGTATAGGTGTATACTGCTAGGGAGACCTTGTACTTGAAGTGCCATGTTTCTGGAAATCACGAGCTTGTTCATAATACTTCTGACTGATTGAAATACTCGGTATTGGATGTTCCATTTTCGCTCAAATCTTGATAGTAAGTTCAAAACTCATATTACTCAAGTAGAAACAAGGATAATGCTAAATATATGCATTGTTATTACAAACAAGGAGATGGGAATTTGAAACTTTAAGCTTCTCTTTTCAGTAGGAAAAGTCGTAGGGAAGTTTGTTTTGATGATCATATACATATAAAACAGGAAGAAGTTTCTTTGGACAAGAAAATAGGACACATATTAAAAACTCCATTACCTAAGCCTTTGTTAATAAAATCTTTTATTTTCTGGATGCTTTACTTTTCGCACATTCTATTAACCGAACAAATGATGCCTCCATGACTCATCCCTTCTATTATAGAAACAATTTGATCTTTATTGAAATTGCTGTAAAATTCACAATGACTGTGCAACGTTCATAGCATAACGTGAATATTCCGATATCCAGAAGTTTCCTTAGTTCAGAGAATGAAGATGTTGGTAGCCCCCAATTTTCAATTCGTCGTCATAAAGATCTAAAATTCAGCAAGTCCCTGTCAAAGAATCTCAACAACGTCAAACAGTGCGTCATTGAAACGCGCGCCCCTTGCAGTTCGAAAGGGGCGCACGGATGAGGCGCGCAACCCCACGGAACTCGGTTCGCCTCCCTTTTCCCATGGTGGCGTTCTGAAAACACGAGAATCCCGCGTCGCCGCCTAAGCGTCTCAGGGACAGAAGACCGGTACGCTCGCGCGTGTCTAAATAACGCGCAGAGTACAGAGGCGTGCGTACTCGCGAGAGAAGCGAATTCCCACCGTGGCGCGGCGCTGGAGCTTACGAGTTCTTGATGGTGTGTTCTATAATATAGGCAGAGTTGCCGTTCGTCCGAGTCCTGTACGGGTTGTCCAGCCAGTCCGTGGCCAGGACTCCCACCAGGCCGACCTAGCCTTCTTATATGCCCACCTACTCTATCGAGCAATCCAAATGCATTCTTTCTTCTCTTCTTTCCTTGCCCCCGTACACTCTTCCTTGGCCACCGTCCTCCTCTTTCTTTCCCACAGGCTCCGGCTCGTACTCGCGCCCCTTCGCTTCCACCGATCCGTTTCTCTCTTTTACGTGGCTTCTCTTCTTCCTTTTCCTCGGCCTGCGGCTCTGTCGTCCTCCCCCTATCTCTCTGCCGAGTCTTCAGGAGGTGTCCCGTGGCTGGTCGCGAGGCGGGACGAGGGCTAGGGAAACGCGTCAAGCGGTTGGGAAACTGAAATGTGATTGAAGGCATGAGATGTTTCGGACTGCCGTCAGAGAATTACCGTTTCTTTGCTCGCTGTAGATGGTATGGCCAGGTCCTGCGCTCGGGCAAAGCCGAGAATTCGCCGAGGAATCTGAAAATCTTGACACGTTCGTTGTCCAGGGTATTTTACTTGGCCATCCCGAGTACGTCGCGGGTGCGCTTCGTTATAAGGAACGCGAATGGATTACATAAAGTACACCACCATTAACGCTCGTTAGAATATTTCATACTTTCCGCTTATTTTATAATAGCCATGATCGTGGAACTACAGATTCTGAGCTCTTCTACGGTTTACATGGCTGCGAATGGTTAAAACAGAGTTGCAAAAGGCATCCCAGTGTTCCGTGCAACAAAACTGTAGTTCTACTATTTTCATCACTTTATTTCGACATCGGGATAATCATTTGATAAGACTAATTAACCATGAAGAACCCACACTCTTGGGACCTCAGTGTTACTTCACATTATTATTGGAAAAAATAAAAATCTAACATCTCGACTCCGTTTGTAATATACAACTGTAAATATTTTCAAGAATGAAGTCATAGCCCAGAATTTTGAAGGAGACTTCAGCCGCCCTGAGTTTCCTCCAAAACGTCAGATATCAATTGTCAATCTATCCTTTCGTAATGACTCAGCAAAGAAGAGCCTCTGGAATAGCTCGGATATAAAAAGTATCCGGCTTGTTGGGATTCCCTCAAAGCTGTATATGTAACATTCAACCCCTTCCATATCTACGTCCACCACATGTACAATCTTCCGCGGTACCGATCCAAAAAGCAGAACCTCTCCCGTTTTCTCTCACGCGCTCTTCCCATCGACCGTCTCGCCATTCCTCTCATTCCCGCTGTCCCTTTCCCTTCACATTGCTCCCCCACCGCAAGGCAGCCTCTGTTCGAGCTAAGGGCGTTTTCACACGCAATGGTTTTTCGCCGGACGGTGCGCGCCGTCCGGTCGCGTGGTATATGGGGATGCATTGGAGCTTTCACACGCGCCGTTCCGCCGGCGGGAATAATCATTCGTTTGTCATTGAACAGTCATTGACAAGTGTTTTGGACCAGTGTCGCTTCTTTGATGTCCCAGTGCCGTATGGCAAAGGTGGGTGCTTCTGGTGAAAAGTGTAGAAAGAGGTTTGCCTAACTCATTCACCGAAGACGTTCGCCAATAGCAGGAAAAAAATATAAAGCATAGTAATGAAACGCAACTGCATCTAATACACATTCGGACCCGCTAGTCAAGATACCCGAGTGCATAAATGGCATCTCTAGTCTGAGCTGGAGCCTACCTGGTGGCCCACGTATTTATTACCACTAGTAAAGCCATCGGAGGCGAATAAATGTTTCCCTTAGAAGCCCAGGAAACACTTGTACAAAATGAAGCTGTTGATACGCAACGTAAATTAATTTCATTCTGTAATATCTAACATGTTGCTAATAATATAATGGCCCGAGTGAAGTCGAATTCGAACATTGTTATTATTATCCCATGTGAGATGTTTGATTTCTGCAATGTGTAATAACTCTAAATAATCTAAATAATAAGATAACTAAAACAGTGCAAACGTGGGGTCTGGCAGGCCCAAGTGAACAGTTCTCATGATATTGAAAAAGATTCAGATGACGATGACCCGTAGTGTGTAAGAGATATTTGTTCAATATTTCATTTTGTTACACATATTTTTCTTAATAAAGATTGAGTGAAATACGTGTGGTCTAAAAATATTTTTTCTTAAAATATCCATGCATTCCTAAATTTGGAGATATAGTCCCGTGAGGCCCACTGTCGACAATGGTGTAATTTTAATTTATTTTGAATTGAAACGCATTTACAGTGAGTTTCATTTAACGGGACACGCTGGAATATTTACTAAGCCATTTATAATTATTGATATACTTATTTTTTTTTTTGAATGTCTAATGTATTTTTGAATATCGTTCTATGGACCCGCGGTAGGCATCGCCATTGACGAACCATCCGGCGAAAATCCGTTACGCGTGAAAGGAGTCTTCCTGGAGGCGACCCGTCTGACGAAAAGCCGTCACGTGTGAAAGCAGCCTAAAGCTGCCCTTCCTCCCACTCGATCTGCCCGAGCGTCGACGAGTCAACGTTAGACCGTACATGCTTTGCATACCTGCAAACGGACGCGTAAGTCCACCAATGCGCACCGCTGCTAAGCGCGAAGAGATCTGTCCAAAAACCTGTCGAGACGCGCGACCCCGGTCGACAGGTTCTCCAGAAACTTGTTAGATAGTTATTGGCCGATGAAGAGGTTTCAGGGAATACTGTTCGCCTTGATTGGGAGGACATGAAGAAGAATTCGATGGCAGGTCCGACGTTGACCGGGCGAGTGGAAGCATCCGCAAAGTAAACGAATGAACGCAAGTAAATATCCGCCTTTTGCCCACAAGCAGGTGAACAGTTCATTAGCCAGGCTGTTGTTGGGATAGCGAACATCGTTTAGACGTTTGGTAGACATTTTGAAGTAATAAAATAGGAAAGAAAGAATTGAAACGATAAGGCGATAACAGGTTCATTTTACGAATTCAGAGAACTTCTGCCACTGTACACACTGCGGTTTCGATTATAATTAGCGAGTTGACAGTTGCTGGGCCAGGAAGTTGACGTGATAAGGTAGTGGGTCAAGTTTGATAAGTAGATTCGACGGTGCAGAGCGAACGGAAAAGTGGATGTATTAATAAAGCAGAAACTTGAAGAAGCGTGGCGTCATTCATTCTGATGGACTCGGGTATGCATTGGTATCGAGAAAATCGTTGTATCGCCTGTTATGTTAAACGGAAGTGTCGATAGAAGCAAATGAGAAGGAACATAGCACTATTAGCAGTCATACTAGCGGTTTAAGTACGTAGCTCAAAGGAATCATGAAATTCAAATTTTCATTACCATGAAACCAACTACATATTACGCAGTGAGGTAGGTCGCAGAGAGTAGGTGGACTCGCGTTATAAGAGGCATTAATTTCTGCTCTTCTTAGTATTCGTATTGATCAGAGTGTTGTGACAAGAGATACATACTCGTACTTCCTAAGCTTGAAATTTACTGGAAGACTGTAATATCCTGTTTGCTGAGTACATTACGCGGCAGCTCTACCATTCTGTGGGCCGACCAACTACTTTGAAATTTGTTGCTTATTACAGCACAATTACCGAGCGTTCTACGAATAGTTGTCACAATAGCAATTTCGCGGGAAAACGAGGTTTCACTCGTGCCAGAATGAATATTAGAGTGACGTCGATGATGTGGGCAGGAAGTGGGTTTGGTCTGGCTACTTAAGGGGCAATCTACTACCAGTAGCTATCTACATTCTACACACAAGGATGAGAATTTTTTACTCGTGAGCTGGGAATCAATGAAAACCAATGATGTGGGAGAATTGAACCTATTTGCTCCAATTTCAAAGTATTTACACTTTGGTCTCGTTAAGTGTGGAACAATCTACTGCAGGTGTATGCAGTGGGGGATTGGGTCCAAAAATATTTGTTGCCAGGAGACAAGGGGCCCGTCCACAGCTATAAAGCTATCATTTAGTTTTTATAACAAACTAGCTTAAAGTACCCGGTCTTGCCTAGGTAAAACTTCGATTATCACGGAGTGTCAAGAGGGTGAAATAAGGGAGCAGGGGTGGGATGTCCAGATTTCATGCAAGCCTATATTTCCCGCAGGGTTCTAGAGAGTAATCAAAATTTGGTTCAGATCGGTTAAAAAAATGGGGATAAGAAGTATCTTATATGTTATTCTTGGTCCTAGACTACGTATAAGGTAAGTGCGGGTAATAAGGCCCACCTAAGGCTCTACAATCTTTTAGAAAAAACTTGTACATATTCTTGAAAACTTTTTTTTTCAATAAACTGTAATATTTGTAACAATATATGAACCCAACAAATACAAAAATTAATAGGTTTTTAAAAACCTTGTAAACGGGCTTTGTTTGCCTTGTAAACTGGCCAGTCCATCACTGGGTGTATGATTGTAATGTTCACTCGATTGTATACACCGAAATTCGTTACATTAATGATAGAAGCAACAGAAACTTATTATAGTAATAATAAGCAGAAATCCAAGCAGAAACCGAATCTGAGTATCAACAGTAACGAACATCAAACTACTTTCGTTTTGTAATCACGCAGTGCCAAATTTGGGCGCACGCCAATTTCTCTCCATCGACGTAGGCGTCGCGAATTACATCAATAGTAGCCGCGCAAGAAAAACGTCTCGCCTTGAAATCAACCTTACCGTTCAATTATTTTCTCCTCCGCGGTGCGCGCAACAGCAATGATTCACGTTCACGGAATGCGTCTAGGCTCGAACGCCCTAAAAGAAGGCTTGCCTCCCTCCCCTGCCACGAAACGCTTGTTTGTACGCCGAGCGTCGATGTTGACTCGTCGCGCGTGTTCAGCGCGATTGATACGCCGCGATGTCGAGCACGATAGATGGACGAAGCCGATTTTCGCGATCGTACCGGCGAGGCATCGGGACGCGCAGATGAATTTTCAGGTTAGGCGGCTGGCAATGCCACGTCGATCCGGCGACCGTGATTTACGCCCCGCGCCGCTAATTCTGCGCCATTCGCGACTATTATTCAGGGTTTGTCTCACGGTCAAATGGTCCAGATATTGCTCTGCCCTTGCTGTGCGTTGATTTTTCTTGATAAGGTGAGCGCGTTTCGTCCTTGCGCCAAAGGTCAATGGTAATACGAGTCCACGGAGGTGTCCTGCCTTTTAGCTTCGCGACGCTGCGGCGAAAGTCTCTAGAAACTCTTAATGGACCGACTGCCTTTTTTTCAATTTCGTCCTGAGCCGTTCTTTTTTCCTCCTCGTCGCTTCAGAGGCACGGTTGTTTCGACATTTTAAGCGGGTCAGGAGTTGTGAACGAGTTGTACTTTGCAAAGCAGTTCTTTTATAATTTAAGGAAGATGAAGCCGGTGGAATTATTTGGTTGCTTTTTTCACTTTGGTTCTCGTAGTGGTATTCCTGTGATGCTATAATGGTTTCCTCGCGTGGGATCGCGATATTTTTGTAATTCTGATACCTGTATATGCCCGTAATATCTGTCTCCAACGTCGACCAGTTTTTGCGTTCATCTTCATTGTCCCGTCGAAAAGGTCAATTATTGCATTACCGTGTGACGTAGGTGCGCGGGTGGAGCGTATAAGAGATGAGCTCGCTGTCGGATGAACTGTACACACGCGCGACGGTGCAGAAACACGTGGGGAGTTTCGTGTCGCGTAGGTGTTTCCAACTAGAAATAAAGGAACTCTTTTGTGACCGCGGGAATTTGGTTGGCCGATGAAAACATCGAAACATTAGAGTGATGCGACATCCATCACCTCAAATGCTGCTTAATTTCACAGTGAGATTTGAAAATAAATAGATCGTGTTGCTTACAAATTTATTGTTCATTTTTAAGTATTAATTCTCAGTCATTTTTCTGAAATATGAAGCTTCGCACTTCTTCGACTTATTTGGCGCCATAGAACCTCCCCCATTTCACTCGCACCACGATTTGCGGCCCACAGCGTATAATCCACAACATCAGCACTCGAGAAATGCCAGCTTTTAAGCAAAACAGAAATCAATCCAACACTGAATTACATTACGCATCGATTCCATTATGTCCCCTCTCGTCAGGGTGCAACGAACAGTGGAGAAGCAACACGGCGAAATTCTTCCACAAGCCTAATAGATCCAAGGCTTGGATGGCTCATCCTGTTCGTCATACTAAAATTCTTGCCCCCATGATCCAACACTGCAATCAGAGGTTACTTGAGAATATCCTCCACGGTACACCGTCGACCAACGTTTCCTCCAGTTTAATAAGCCACGAAGTCGCGGTTCTAGCAGTGAATGGTATGCAAAGGAACCTCGGCAGTTCTGTTCGCGGGTCGCCATCGTCGTCAGCTGAGGATGTCAGCCAGGCACGCTCCACTCGACGAGAGTAATATACGCCGTCGTTCGGCATTCACGGCGATAAATATTACAATATAATATTCGTGCTCGGGAGGAAGAGGATTCTCGCCGTGCAGGAAGGACGAACGGGAAAGCCGTATGACGGGGCGGCTGTGCGCCGTGTGCGTTACCTGGAGGATCGTATTACCCGGCACAACGAATGGTACTGTACGTCCAGCGACGTCGAAGAAGCATCCTGCCTTTACGATTCTGCAAATAGTACGGGACCCTCCGCTCGTTTCTCCAATCGGGAATTAAACGCGTCGATGGGGCTGCATCGCGTCGCCGGTAAGGGTGAACCTTTGGTTTTCGAATCCGGCGACTCTGCGCCGACAACTGTACGATACTGCGGTATGGATCTGAATAGTAATAGGTGACAGGCTGCTTGACCCTCGCCGGGCGGATATAAGGTCCATTCTGACCCATCCCATGTATCAAACTACTTGTGTTACTTATTATTAACACATTCGCAACTCTGCTGTACAGTAATACCCCACACTAGGGTTTGTTGGTTTTTATAAACCGTGTTTAAAAACCCTTTTTTTATCAATTTGAAAAATTCCAAAACCGATTTTATATACTAGAATTAATATGTAAAAATGAATTAATTATTCAATTAAACACAGTTTACTGTAAAACTAATCTTACTAAAAGTACTAAATGAAATACAGATTTATAATTCAAACTTTGTATGGATTTGAGTTATTTTGTTTTTTTTTTTCATTTGGTTTTGTATGCAGTGTTTTTTATTGTGTTATATTTTTGTAGATCCTTAAATATTAAATGGACTCAAAAATGGTACGGATTTGTACAGATTTTATATTTTTTTTTATTTATTTGGTTTTGTATAGATAAAGTTTATTGTATTTTGTTACATTTTTGTAATTGCATAAGTATTAAAAAAAAACTGAAAAATTTTAACATAAGTACAGATATTTTTTTCTATTTTTATTATATTTTTTGTGAAAATTCGAAATAGGAAAACCGGTTTTTTCAAATGTTGGTTTTTCTATAAACCCTACCCCACACATTCGATGTTGTTTCATTATATAAGCGAATATACATTGAGAGCCGGCCACTTGTTTATGGAGATGTGAAATTTTGCGTAGAAAGTATTTGAACATTTCTTTGGAAAATATTAAATTTCTAACTCTAATATAATTTAAGTCTTATATAATGAAATATATTTTGAAATACTAATTTCTATGAAGCGTAAGATAATGGATGTGACAAGTATTGGAAAAATGGGAAATTCTGTTTAAGTTTGTGAAAAAGTGATATACAGTTTATATAAAGGCTTTTTTATTGTTCGATCACTGCACAATGAAATGGATAGTGCTTTCACTATTACTTTGGTCGCACAGTTTTATGTAATAATAGCATATAATTATGGCGGAAGCGTCCCAGGTTCATTGAATTCCGTCGTTTCTGCTACCTGAAATGTGCGAGAAACGAATTTTTAATTGTAACGAACCATGTTGTGTGCAAAACACCCCAAATGCATATGAGCACTTTGTACTGTAACTTTATATAATAATTTTTTAATTAAGATTGGTAGAATTGTGAATATGAAAACACTAATTTATAAAAAATTGAATATATAAGATTAATCATTAATTAATCATTTTTAATCATTTGTTGTCATTATCTTTAATATATTACAAATGAACGTATCCACAAATCCTTAAAGTGTAACCATGAAATATGGACCCTGGAAATGTTTATATTCCATCGAGCCACCAATTCTTGCGGATCACGTCTACACATATGGACTTATCGCTACTAAAATAATTATCAGTCTTCACTTAACTGTACCAAATCATTATGGATTTATTCTCAAACGTAGCATCTACATATTCATAATGCACATCCCTCCAATGATCAGACATGTTTAATCTTACATTTAACTGTATCATCATAAGCTTTTTCAAACTATCTTCTTGAATTGAAAGCTATATTTATCAGTTCCTCAAATCTTCCTCTTGAATTAAAATCATCGCCACGAGCTTTTCCAAACCCACTTCCCGAATTGGAATCATTATCATCAGTTTTCCCGATTCCCCTTCTTGAATTGACGCTACATTTATCAGCTTTTCCAAATCCTCTTCTTGAATTGAAACCATCGTCACGAGTTTCTCCATACCCATTTCTTGAATTTCTAATAATTGCCATTAGTTTCTTCGAACCCCTTTTGAATTGAAGCCGTAGTAGTCATCTTTTCCGGGCCCTTTTCTTGATTTGTAACCATCGTCATCAGCTTTTCCCAGCTATCCTCTTGAATTGAAGCCATAGTCATCAGCTTTCTGAAACCCTTTTCAAGAAGCCAATTCAAGCATCAGAGTCATACTCATTAGCTTTTCCAAACCGTCTTCTCCTTGGTCGATACCGATTGGTCGCATTTTACAAATGCAAACGGGGCCACACATATAGGTGTGCGATACCTACATGCTCCGCATTCACCCTCTGCTCGCTGCGTTCGGTCGCAGGTCGTCTCAGCGTCAGGCTGGAACGTCAGCAACCCCGCTTCCTTCTCGTCCTCCTTCTAGAAGAGCCACCTACACGGCTCTCACACCCATCCGGTTTACGTGTACGTGCACGTGGACCTTGTTCCGTGGACGAACCGCAGGGAAACCACTACCTAACGGATCGGGCAGTCCGTTCTTGTCGACGTACCACTACCCGGGCAAACGTGGCGCACACGTACATTAAACTCAAGTGATTCGAATGCATGGAGAATGCAGCCTGGGTAAAAATTCTCCTAGAATTGCAATAGAAAATAGAATACTTACGATTCAATGATCGAAACGTTGACTAATAACTTTTTGCCAAAAATGCGAATAATTTTACGATTTAGTACAAAGTTTCAATGCTTCATTCCGATTTCAAGTGAACGAAAAAGATTTTTAAAATCTGTGTTTCCTTTGCTTGCATAACGACTGGACAAAATATGTGAAACTACCAGTTCGCCAGTTCTTTTGAACTTAGAGTGCAAGGAAAATACACGCAAAGAGTTAAATGTGTACCTACTATCGATTTACTGTACATATAGTGATTCGGCTGTAGGGGAGACTGGAGCTGGAAGGCCAGTTTTTCAGTTTTTGATTTTTAATAAATTATGTGGACGAAATATCATTAAACCGGTTAGTATATTTAATAGGGCATACATTTGGCTACCTGATTAAATTATTAAAGTTGACTCTAACTTCTAACACCTTCCATGCTGGTCAACCAGTCCCATGATCGGGGGTTGGTTGACTCACAGTATGGGGTAGGTTGACTATAGGTACAATCAGTTAAGAAATTGTTATTAATTACTTACCACTGTGTTAATAAAATAACACAATGTCACAAGAGATGCTCCATATATACAATATTAATTTCTTTTTTCATATTTTAATAATAAACTGAAACTTTTCAACTTAAACGTAAATTATAATGTATTTATAAATAGTGAAATTTAAACAAAAAATAAAAATCGCTTTCTGAATAACAAAATAACAATTTAAACCTTATTAACGTTATTAGTCAACCAGCTGCGACCGATCATTTTGACTTAAATAATCTATAATTCAGGGTTGACTAACTGGTGGCTCGCGAGCCACCGGGGGCCCTTCCGCCTTGCTGCCACCTTGAACGGCCCCCTCCATACCTACCAGACTCTGACGATCACAGTAGAAAAGAGAAGGAAAGAAGCAGGAATCGACAGCGATCGTCAGAGTCAGGTCGGTATGGAGGGGGGCCGTTCAACGTGGCAGCAAGGCGGAGAGGCCCCCGGTGGCTCGCGAGCCACCAGTTAGTCAACTCCGATCTATATAACCTTCAATTATTCATGTATAAACAAAAATACTATGCCAATAGATCGTCTAATAAACAAACTTTAAAATAGTCCCTTAACACTTATTCTATTGTAACTGTATAGAGCGTGAAAAAATAAAATCTTTATACTTACGCAGTCAATTTTTCGACAAACGCTGATAACTGTAAAAAAAACTTTCTAACTGTTAAGAATCGTTCCGCAGTAGAGCATATGTCGATGCAAAGTTATTAACAATTAGTCAAGCTACCCCTTGAGGCAACGAGCCCCGGTCTCCCCTAACTGCTTCAGTCTTCTAATTTACTTAAAACGTATAGTCACTTACACATTTCAATCGAAAATTACAGAACTATGGAAAGAGCATTGCTACTTTCCCCTCAGCTGTACCGAAGTCCAACGAAACATCCAACTTTAAATATAAATCTTTCAGATCATAATGCACTTTCTCATCGACTGTGACTGTTGAGCTTCGACTGTCGATCAACTCATAATTAAACACCCAAAGTCGAGCAATTATAGAGGCATTTACAAGTGGCGAGATAACACGCCTACCCCGCTCAATGGATCAAGATCTGCACTGCGTATGGCGACTTCTGCGCACACACGTTGCGCAGCACGTGACCAAGCGCTTGAGCATCGAGGGCACGGAGTGTGCAGCTCCCCCGGCACGATTCTACCCGCTCGCGAATCGTTTGCGTGCGATGTACAGTACGAGAGAACGTACGAAGGAGGAGGCGCGGAGCAGGTGAGAAAGAAGGACAGGTACATAAACACGAAGAGCGGAATACGCTCGGGAGAAGAGCAAATGTACGTAGAAGAAACGTATCCGTGGGTACGTGTGTTCCTTGCAGGAGGCGTCTATCCCTATCCACGTAAATTGAATGTGTGAGTGGTTAGGGGCGGCGGGGGGTAGAGAAGCATAGGTGAATCTTGACATTTATATGTATGCGACCTGTCCCGCGGAGGCATTCGTCTACTAAGCATTAGAACGTCTGTGTAGGTGTGCGTGTATGTATTATTGCGAAGATCGGTGTGTTTTATGCCTGCGGCTTCTAGCTGGGACGTTTGCAGTATAGGAGAGACTTAAGCATGCTGGTGTGTCGAGCACTCGTGCCTGTATTGTGCTGGAAAATTGCTGTTGGTAGATTCAGAGATGTCTGTTTATTCTAATGGATCGTACGATGGTTCTTATAGTTTCCTGGCACGTGTGGAAGAGTAGCTTTGTAGCATTTCACTTTGCAGATGCGACGTCACAAAATCAATGTAGAACAATCAATGTTTTCGAGAACACTTTTCATGCGGGGGAAATCGCGTACTTCGATCATTCGGCTGTTTTCGTGAAATGCTGTGTGTGCAATGTAGAAGGGACTCAACCCTAAAATGGTGGGGTGTTCTTTCATGACCGTCTCTAATTGGTTACTATATACAGTCGTTTGCCTAACTTCGGGTACCCTGTCTTCGGTCTGTTGTTGACCTCTACCCGAAGTGTGCGAAAGAAAACTAATAAAGGCAATTTAGAATACAGACTTAGAATTATTATAGTTTCGTAGTTATGTAGTTAATGGGTTAGGAGGCCCGATAATCATATGTAAATTTCAGGATTTTTTGGTGGCGAAATTAGAAAATAAATGAAAAACTTTTTTAAGGGCTTTATTCTGCGTGCCTTATGGTACATAAAAAAATTGTAACTACTTTTTTTTAACCATATTTACGTTGCTGGTGCTCTTCCATTCTCACAGTTTTTGAAAATACACTCCCCCGGCTAGCAACAGAAGTCCCGTATACTTTGAGGCAGGATAAAAAACCGAAACTTCTCAATATTTACATGACATTTACTACAGAAGTACATAGCGATTTGTCCAAATATTGATATTTGTGAAAATGGTGGATATTTAAAGAGAATATCAGTTTTAACCGAAAAATTTGCCTAAAATTTCAATCCCAAATTATGTCTAAAATTGCCTGTAGCAAAAGGGATTTTAATGATTCATAAAAATCCGTATGTACTTCTGTAGATAATCTATTATAGAAGATACTATTAAAATTTCAAGTGAGTCGAATAAAAATTGTTCAAGTTATGCTGCTAGCTAATTTGAAAAGAAGTGATTTCGAGGAGTTTCGCGCGACAACACATAACTCGGTCCTTGCTTAATATTGCTGTGCAATATTTATACAATATATTCATTAATACATGTCTTACTCATAAGAAGTATAGAAATAATTTTCAAACTCATAGTATCATAAAGAAATTCGTCTAATCCCTTAATTCAGTATTAGGGTAAAAGTGACCATATTTGCATAACACTGCATTTGGAAGTGCCATCACAATTTGACAAAATATATTCTACGTTCTGTAAAATATTATCAAAAATATATCTTATTAAAACTTTTATTTGGGATTGTATTAACTTACCTTACCATTTGAGAATTAAATATACTTTTACCGGCTCAGTATCGTTGAATATTCGTTTAAATACCTGCATTGAATGACAAATAGGGAATTAATAAAGACAGTATTTCACTCTCATAAAACCGCTTCTTCACTGCAAAATAAATGGATTTTCAAGAACACTTTTTGGAGATGTCGCTGCATTGGCGAGTTGTCCGAGGTTGAAGCGTAGTGCGCGCTATGTTGTCCCGTCCGTGTGCGCAGATACGTGCGCCCCGTCGATTTGTCGTTTTCCCACAGGCGCGAAGGTTCCGTGCAGCAGCGCAAGGAAGAGAATCGATGACAAGCGCGGTGGTAGGATAAAGTAAGAGGAAATACTTGCGCACTTATATACTAACTACGAGACACGCGTGTATGCGCTCGCACGCATCCGATAATAGTGCCCGCGCGTAAAACTTTATTGCGTTCGATTTAAAAATAGAATTCAAGATAGAAGGAAGTGACGCTACGTGCGCATAAAGAATATCTCGCTTGAGCTGCGTAGCATCGCGCTGGCAAGTAAATAAAACTTTTATTATGTAAGTAATAGGCCGAGGCTTATGTCGACTTGCTTTTATAATCATTCTTGCCTTAAGTTGCTACGAATTCTTATAAAATGATATGCGACCAATAAAGGTTTATTAGGATAATGATATAAAGAAACTTTATTCAAGTAACGCATCTCTCTGTTTCCAATACTCTAATTTGGAGACAAATTTCCAACAAGGTTTGTAATTAATAAGTTTGCACGAAAGAACCTTGAAGCTTTTAATACGAAATATTTACACGAACGCAAAGAATTTTAATTTCCCAACAATAAATTAAAATTTTAAAGTTACATGCTGGACCACCAATGAATTTAAATATTCACAATTAACCGCCTACTTAAAATCGAAATAAATTCAGTATAAAAACTATAAATAAAAATGCCGCTTTTGTCAAGGTCATTTAAATCTACGCCCGAGCTAACGAGGGATAATCCCCAACCCGGAAATTCAAAAACTTGTGAAGCTTTAGGGATACGTAGAGGTATATACTACGCAATTATTTTCGGACCCTGAAAATCCGGCTATTTCCCGATTTTGTGGTATAACTCGCGTATCACTGTTGCCAAATGTCCCAATTAAAAGAAGTAACTCCTGTCTGAAAACTTTTTTTCTATCCCTAACAGTTCACGAGTTGTAACACAAAATCTCAGCCCCTTAGAGTGAATTTTGACAGCAAAAGAAAAACGTAATGCATATCTACATATCCCCAAACTTTCATAATTTTTTTAATTTCCGGGTTGGGGATTTTCCCTGGTAAGTACCTCCGAAACTTACATCACGAATAGAATTGCGACCAGGTTGGTCGCAAGTAGATGTGCTGGAATCGTTGGAATTGTTGAAACACACAAGATGGCCGTATGAAATTGTCAGGGGACCGTAAATCCCGTCAGGGGTCCAGCAGTGATGCCAACGAAAGAGGCGCGCGCCATTTAAATCCGCGCCGATGGATCGGGGCCTCAGCGTATTATTACCATCTATAGGAATCGTTGGTGAGCCATCGAAAGGTCGGTGATTTATGCGGTTGCCCGTCGTGTGGGCTACGCCTCGTGTGCCACAGCTCCGCTGGCCTGTGCACGCGCGTAAGAAACCGCGTACGCCTGGGTCGGAAGAGACGAGGAAGAAGGAGCTGGGGACGAGCGCACAGAGAGAAGAGAGCTCTCCTGGACGATCGGGATGCTAATTCGTTTTGCTCGCTTCCTCGGCTTCTTCGTCCTTTTCTGCGAATGCAGATCGTCGGCGGACGACCTCGTGGAATGCGTTGCTCGTCTCGTCGAAGCCAGCGCGCGGCGAGGCAGCCTAGGCCGAAGGTACTCGCCGTTCGCGGGATTATCAGCGTTCGTTCCTTCGTTGTTTCTGCGACGGCGAAATGACCATCCACTTACGGTTAGCAGATCAATGCTTCCTCGAAAATGTCGCTTCCCCGTCGTGAGTTAGGATTGAACGTATACTCTGGATGGGAGCAAAAAGTGATGGCAAGTTTCGTTGAAAACGCGCCCATTAAAATCGATTAACCGTTGACGACACATGTTATTTATTATTTTGCTTTGTGGTTGGCGCGCATATGTATAATGCAGTTTGCATTCGTTTCGATATTTGGGTACACCGGTAACATTGTGTGTGTACTATATCTCTGATAATTATAGTATTAATCCGGGGACGATTTCTAGAGTTTCTATCGACACCACACATTTCAGTATCACTTATTTTGCTGTGGTCAATTATTACCTGGCGTGTCAGCTTGTTAATTGCTACGTTATATTGAGAATTATAAAAATAGAAAATGTACATACTTCTACGTAGTGCTAATTTTAGTGCTTTCCGACAGTCTCGTGGGAATATCTACTTTCCCCTTCATTGATGCAGTATTAGTTAGGTAAAGTAGTTGAATACTTTTATTGCCTGGTCATGGTGGTTTTCATCTGATGCCTCATATCGTAAACAGAGAAAAATCAATATTTTTTACAATGTTAAACTAGCTTCCTCTTCACGTACAGTTTGTCACACAAAAGCGTACCCGCGATACCTTCGTGAAAGTACCCTGGAAAAACGTCTCCGAACGTCCTTGCGTTGAATTCAAATCTGACCACAGAATTTGTCTTGCCCTTCAAGATTCTTTTGACAGACTTTCAAAGCCAAAACCGGTTTGTCATACTTTTTCAATATTTTCTCCTTATTCTACAACATCTTTGCTTTAGCCTCGAAAAAGATTCGTCCCTCTATCTTCTTTATATCAAAAGTTCTACGATTTTGACACAGAAGAGTGCAGTTTGTCCACTGTGCGGCGTATCTACCCCCAAAAGTTTTACCGCGTATCCCCAGGGGGTACGCCGACCCCACGTTGAGAATCACTGGTTCAGATTATCACACCCTCCTTCGCTCTAAATTTCGCGTTACGCTCTTGTGTGGCAGACTGTAGCTTACGTGTGATGTAAATCTGCCTAAATCAAAGCTGACAAAATCTAAGGCCCTGAAGAGCCTCAAACGTCCCCACAAGTCAAACATGGCAGAAGTCATTCTAGTTAATGTACCTACACAAAATGGGCTATTACTATTTAAGATTGAAAATTCGTCGGTGTATGAGCTCTTTTAAAACGTATCCTGATATGCCTCAGCTAAAGCTTTCACTTATGCGTTTCGTGTGTGTGACATATTTCTTTCCTCTCAGCTAGCACTTTGCAATTGGAGCATACCACACACTCTCTGGGTTCCCTTGTACACGCGTATAAGCTTTCGTCCAACTTCCTGTTCCCAATCGGGCGGCATTGGTTGTTCAACTCAAATCTTATACACTATTACGTAGGAAATGATTCTATTATTATCACCACCTTCTTGAATCTTGAATCCCCATTTCTCTACGCTCAGCGTCTCTTTCAGAAAAATATTCGTCATCACTGTTCTCAAATTCTATCTTATTTATCATTTCGAGTTTTCTTTCTTTGGGCATGGTCAAATTGATTTATTAATTATTCCAGTGAGTTATCATTCAAAGTCAAAGAACCAACAGAAAATTAGTAAACAGAGAAATCTCATTTTTTTAAAAAATCGAAAGACTAAAAATTTCATAAGTGGTATATGTATATAGGAAGATCGACGTGGTAAATATTAACTTTCAAATATAAAATCCTAGCTGTACTACTCGGCTTCGCTCGAAATTTAGATCGAATTTATAAAAAAAAATTTTTTGTGAAAATAGTCACATTTATCTAGATTAGCTAGGCATACTGAGCTGGGACACATTTGGTGACCCCAGAGCTTACCGTTCGAAAGTTTTTAGACGACAGACGAATACACCAACAGTTCCTGCTTTATATTTAAGATATAAGCTTTTAACAAATTTTATGTATTTCTCTCACGATCAACGGAATGTGCATCCATAAATGGAAACGTCACTGTATTCACTATCGAGTTCCCTAGTTTTTCTAATATCGATGTTCTTCGAATTAAGCTTTACTATATTTTTATACAATTAGATGATCGAAAACGTACAGAGTACCCACCATGTTCGGGGTAAAACGAAAAAAGAGAAAATCAATTTTGTATTTCAACGATCGTGGTGCTCCCTGAAAAAGAATTTACGATTACGCCACACGAAGGAAAGAAGAGTATCGGAACGCGCGAGAAAATTTCGACCCCGATTTTATTTGCGGGTTTACGAACAGCCGGCGCGCAAGTATAGAGTTACTTGAGCATTTTGAAAAATTAATCGTATCGGTGACTGCCGATGGAAAGTGTCAGTTCATGAGACTCATCGAGCTGCAGATATTTCTCTTTATAGGACATCGATCTCCCATCTGGGCGTCGATTTCTCTTTTTTTCCGCACAGTTAGAGAGCATTTCCCCTTTCGCTCTACGCTTGTCCGCGGTCATCGAGTATCACAGCGATGTCTATGAACGCTCGACGACGATAACAATGCCGTCGATGTCGTATCTAAAACGCTCGGTGTCCGAGACGAGCCTTTCGACCACCCTTTCGCTCAAAAGCGGGAGAAGCACGACTTCACGGGCCAACAAATTGAAAAATTTCGAAATGAAAGGAAAGAATTTTCCGTATTCTCCTGCAAGACAGGACAGAGTTTGATGCTTTATTCTTCGTAGGATTGCATTGAGGGAATGTGAAAACAGTAGTTAGAAGCAGGGATCGAGAAAGTTCTGGAACTCTTATTTTTAAAAAATTCTATTAGAATTTATATGTTTCGTTTAAGAAAATATCTGTTCCTGTGGAATTTTTATTGAACTTAGGAACTTCTTTAGAAAGTGTTCTCATGGAACAGATATTTTAGAACCTATATTATAAAAGTTCCGTGGAAACAGTCAGATTAGAACATTTATTAAAAAAGGTTCCATACGATAAAGAAAAGTACTAAATTATTAGGTACTAGTTTTATTTAACAATATAATATCATATTCTTCGTGTTTATTTAATAAAAGGTAAGAAAATCGTGACATAAGTAGTTAATAGTTTCATAAGAAGTATTGAACAGAAAAGAGAACTTGACAAGAACCCTGGTTAGAAGTCATAGAAATCTTTAGGCATATAAGTGTTGATAACAGGGTATGTATCTCTGAACCTATAATAATAATAATAATAATAATAATGATTCTTTAATGCAACAGTGAACATTACGAAAATAACAAGAAAAAACAAATACGTAATAGAAAACAAGAAAGAGAAAAATAGTAGAGTTAGAAATTATATAGTATATGTAAAAGTAGAAGCAGAGTGTAAAAGGCGAGGTCCAGCTGTCAGCTGTTGTTAACCTAACTACCTATTAGACGTGATGACGTAAAGCATCTCTTTCTTTAGGCTAAATTATTTCTACCCAAATGAAAAGCATAAGGAAGTCACTCGGAATGTGCATCGAAGTGGAAGTGCTAAAGCGTTTCTCCTTAAGTACATACATTCAATGTTCTTAAGGTATACTTGACTCTTCTTTTCAAATTGCTTTGAACATGAAGAGTGCCCCTAGTACTAGCGTCTGCCGACTATCATTGAAGGCTTAGAGAAACGAATTAATTAATTTAATTTGGTAGTGCCAATTTTAATTGTGTAGTAAAAATATGAGAGGAACGGTTCTTGTAATACTCATTACAGCACATTAGAAAATCTCTTTAAGAAATTTGATGTTATCGATGCGTTTCTACACAGAATACTTTTGAGACTTACATGAGAAAGGGGATATGTAATGCCACTTTATGGAAAAATGCAATTGCACTTTATGGATACATTTTATAGAAATTTTCTAGTTTCCATTCGTGAAAAGCTACGACTTTTCTATTACTATTTTAATCGACTTCTCCGAAATATCATCGAAGTCACTAATGAAAACATTTCACAGTGGTTTCGGCTTCCTTATTAGTGAGCAAAGTTTGTAATTATTTTGTTCAAAACAAGGCCTCAAATACACAATTACTATTTCGAAATGTAATAAAATAAAGTAACCGTGCAATAAAATACCGCGCTACTTAAAATCTTCAGAATAAAATTATCCGAAAAAGTATCTCAGATATAAAACGTTATCGTGGCAATTATTGTAATACACAGAAAGCATTTTTGTTTTAATACTAGCGTTCGACGATTTCTAAACGATCTATCAACCATGTCCATTCCCACGTCCCCCTCTAAATTTGTTTACTTTTACCCAAGACATTTTTCTATCGCATCACGCATTTCGCGATATCTGCATGGCACAATTAAAATGGGCCGCTCTGCATTGTACCGCATGCAACGGTACGCATACATTACCGGAGTGACTTCCCACCTCTCACTTCGCGTTCCTTTTGCGATTTACATTTCGCAGCGGTGCATGAACGCGACGAGCAACCGTACCGACGAGCCAGCTATTACCAAAATTCATCGGCACCGCGCGACGCGTGATTAAAATGACGCGAGTACACCGGGAAAAACTGGAGCATCCTGCAACGGGGGGCTTCGCTTTCGATCCGCGGGTAAAACGTGAAACTCCGCTGAGCTATCGCGGCGCGTTCAGCGCTGTGCACTCAGCTCGCGGTTCTCGATAATTGCAAAATTAGAGAACATGCATTCACACTCGCGGGACAAGAGAAACGAGTTTACCGGGGCCTTTCGCGGCCAAAGAATTCAGAAAAGAAACTCCGAGAGACGCTCGGACGTGCCGAGAATTCGAAACCACTCCCACGTCTCTCGTTTAATATCCTATCATCGTTCAGTCGAATTGATCTCTTCATCGAGCTCGCAAGCGTCGTTAGCAACACCTGCGTTACGATCGATCATCGCGAATACGCACTGTTTACCATACGTTTTGATTCCGAGGAACAATGCTCGACTAGAACTGTATAAACATTTACTGTAAACGTTTACTATCTATGGACTCGAGGAATTTAATTAGAACCAGGACTATTCTGCCGTGTTAAGGATACATTCTCGTGTAATCTCTTAAAAAAATTAGAATTTGTTTAAAAGAAAACTGTAACAGATAAGGTAAAAAGTCTTTTTGGTATTGGAGAATAACAAAGTCTGTTTACTGTTTTTTCTCCGATGTAATTTTGAATAAATAGCTAACAACTCTGACGATGATAAAAGCAAGGTGTACATGATATTTTAAGATAGCCCCGTGTGAATTCAAAAATCGAAAGTTTTTCTTAAAATATATGAGTGTGGTTATCGTATTACCAATCGCTACTGCAGAATAATGAAAATTCGATGATTGGTACATATTTTAGTAAAAGTGCCCTAAAATCGGTAGTTTTTTATGCCGAATAAAATCAAATTGAGTGGACCAAAACTTATAACAGTTGGTAATACGATAGCGAGTTCATTCACGAAAAGAATCCCGAAAGAATTTTCGGAATCCGTCAGTAAATTCTTACAATTAGGCATCGATTTCACATACGTCCAAACTATAAACTGTTGTATTTTCAGTTTCAATGCTTTCTTATTTAACCCTTCGTGGCCAAGTGAAGTGTATCGCAACCCCAGAACATGTATTTGCCAATATTTCTGTAAATTTCTAGAGCTTAATAATAAAGTTTGTAAATTTGGTGAATTTGATAAAAAAATCGCTGGTATCCACAACTATTTTTTAAAATACAAAGTTCGACATATCAAAATTATATGTTTGGAAAAGGCTATTAGAGCATGACTGTATGAGCATTACGAATGTATAATAATTATCACTTAAAAGTTAAAAGATTCAAAAATACGAAAATGGTAACTGAAAAATAACACTGGGGTGCAGTGAACCCCATGCGACCAATTTGTAATGGAGGGTCATTACACCTACATATAAATAAACTATTTTTGTGTTACCCGGTAGCAATGACTCAATTTAAGCGAAAGTTGGAAATACGCCCTTAAAATCAACACAGCAACATCTACTCTTATAATTTAATATTTCAATATATACTTTATAATTACTCGAATGTTGCAAATATTCTTCGAACATTACAGTATTGAAAAACTATATTCGAATTAGGGTCGTACAGTATGCATCAGAAGCTCCCGGACTCTAAGTTTAATAATTCATTGTGGTGGAATGCCAGACAGTGAAAAGGAAAGCAAGATACCTACCTTAGTATACCCGAGATTCCTGAGAATGACTCTTTCGCGGTAGATGCTGGAAGTGTCCACCGTTTTCATCGACGGACATCTTCCTCTGTCAACACGTGTTTCGGGAAACGCGAAGAAGTGTTCCAGCGGTGATTTTCTTAGCTGCTTCTTCAATATTGCGCTTTAGATCAACAAGAGTACGAGGATTGTTCTTGTAAACTGTCTCTTTCACCTAACTCCGCAAGAAAAAATCGTGGGAGTCCAGTCCGGAGAGCGAGGAGGCCAAAGATTCTTTGAGATGACGCGGCCATCGAACTGTTGCAGTAAAGTCCTTGTTTCATTTCACGTATGGCATATCGCCCGATCTTGTTGGTACTTGTCCGTTCTCCCCTTCTTCTTCATTATGAAAAATCTTTCCTATTTCCTGTCTTTCACTCCATCACAATAAATTATTTAACTGTATTTAAATATTCGAATGCTGAAACTGTTTTTTTTCCTGAAGAAATTCCAGATTTAAAAGTGACTAACTTTTGTTTAAAATATTTTGCGATTTGACAAACAGTTTAAAGGAGATTACTTCGACCAGGAAACTTTGAAAGGTGTTGCGCACTTGGAACCATTTATTAGCAAATAAATAAATGAAAATTGAGTTCCAAATATTTTTTTTAATGCTCTACGAATTTATGGCGGCTGCAGGCGAAACAAATATTATTGTTGTGATAAGTTTCCAAACATTTAAATAGACCTCTGACTGGAATGTAATGTTCAACCACTAAATTATTAGAAAATACTCGGTCTGCTCAAATATTCAAACAAATAAAGATTCACACGTGTACTCTACTTGCTACAGGTATAAACCACATTCGGTTTAAAGCAATAAATAAATAAAGAAAGGTTCAACAGATAGTCCCAGCCCTAGTTTCACGGCGGATTCGTTTATTACTTTCGCGACGGCGCGATGCAAATCGGCTCGGAGAGGAACAACGCGTCAGAGAAATGGCGCGGGTAGTAAACTGTCGAATGGTTTTTCGCGATATTCGCTTAAACGGTGAATATCGGCGCAGTGTTATGTCCTACATAGTGCGCATTCCGCGCTAAAGTCATTTACTCCTCGTCAAGATGGAATATTAGCGGCCAGGCCGTTGCGTTTCACTTCGCGAATCGGTTAAAGGCGTCGGGCAGCGTATAAGGACTGAATAAGTGAATACCAGTTTCCGCGTTGCACGGACGAACCGTGTAACCGTAATTTGCGATATCGGGCACCGCGAAACCAGTGTACAGGGTGTTTCTTAACATGTGCGACTCACTTCAGCGGCCGAGGGGGGACACAAAAACAATGAAAAAAGTTCATATAAACGTGCGCCCTATTTGACTTTGTTCCCGAATTATGGCCATGTTTGCACTCCAATTATAATTCTTAATAGCAAACAGAGATAGTACAACTGATTCTGCTAAATGTTTGGGTAACTGTTTGCAGTCAGACTTGTTTTTCGTAATGAGAGATGAACAAGTTAATTTTCTGTGGATTTCTTAAACGGAATAGGCAGTCAAGTCAGTTGAAAGTCGAGTTTTTTTGGCGAATTAATTACAAGGAGATGAAAGCAAGCGCAGAATTTTCCTTTTATATAATGTTTGTTACTATCGCGCAGAGTAAAAAATATTTTGTTTTGTCTACATTTTTATTCCACGAATGGCGCCACACGGGGTTGATTGTACAGTGTTTTAGAAAAACTGTATTTGGCTTTGAACTGATAGTGAGCTTAAAAATAATGATACAACGATTTCCTTAGAACCTCCAATTTCGGGCTGAACCTCCGAAAAAAGAATTGAATCAGAAATATTAAAGTAGTGACTAGGACAAGGTGATTTTTACGATAAATCGCGATTTTCGGGGTGCACAGATGACTATTTGTTTATCGCGGAAATTGTAGTTTTTACACTTTAATGTTTAGGTTCAGTACGTAAAAGAATATATTTTCAACAGGCTATACAAATTTCAAGTCGATCCGAACCTCCGTTTGTTTTTAATCACTGCAAAACCACAGAAAAAATGCCTACACATCAGACGACTGTAGTGCCCCGTCATATACAATATGTAATATTGTAAAAACAAATTTTTTTACAGTTTATAGTATTAATAAACATTACCTAAAAGTACTAGTCACAATTTGTATTCGTCTCCTTGTAATTAATTCGCAAATAATACTTGATTTTCAAGCAATTCGACTGCCCAGTCCCTTTATTGGTTGAACTATTGGAAGAAGTCGCACTTGATGCCGTACGTCGCATGTGGTTTATGCATAACGTTACACCACCACATTTTAGTCACATTTGTTTGATATTTTTTTTAGAAAACCTGTAACAAGGCGACCGCGGGCTTGCACTAACGGCGAATTTCCTATTAAGGTAAACATTTGCACAATCCTAGGATACAAAAATGGCTATTACTCGGAAAGTTCAGAGATGGGCAAAATTTTTATTTAAATAAAATTTCGACTAACGAATAAAAGTTAAGAAAGTTATTCGTCATTCATTCAATAAGCCAAGTTAAGTTTATTCGACACATGGCGAGTAATTTTTTTAACTTTTATTCGTTATTCGAAATTCTATTTAAATAAAAATTTTGCCTATCTCTGCGGAGACAATGTCAATTAGGGCAAAAGTTTATATAAACTTTTATCACTGTTTTTGTGTCCCCCTCGCGTTCACCGCTGAACTGGGCCCCATATATTAAGAAAAATTCGTTTCTCATTTGTTACCGTTTACGAGACTAGAAGAAAAAAGCTCTGCTACAACTATGACACTTTGAAAGCTTAATTTTGAATGTTTTTTATACTGGTAAAGATTGGCAGGAACTGCGACAATATATAAAAACAAAAAGTAGTTAAGTGATCTCTATAATCCATGTTGATATTCAAAATTCTTAAGGGTTCCCTCCGATCAAACCGCTTGAAAAATACACGATTCTCATAAGTTAAAATGCAAAAAAACTGAACGACATAAGGTAAAAATGTTTTTTGGACTTTATTACTTCATATTTGAAGAATAAACAAAAAAATTATTGTTTTAACTTTACCAATTTTTGCCTTAAATATACAGTATTCAGTGAACCACTGCAGAAATTAGAGCTCTTGACGGGTGCCACTGTAAAAAGCTTAATTATGAACCGATTTCAAAAACTCTTACGGCATTCTATTCATAATTACACTCTCTATCGCTTTATCCGCAAAGGATAATTTTGGATCAGCCATTTTTTTATGGACAGATTTATTCGTAGAAAAACTGCTCCGTTTGCAAGATTGTGTTTAAACATGTGCTAAAAATCGCCGGATTGTTTATTTGCAATGAAGACGGATAAGGCGATAACCATTCGCATATATTTTAAGAATATTTTTATTTTTTTTATTTCAGACGGTTCGCGCCCAAACAGCACACTTCGTTGCGGCAAAGTTGCAGGATGGTTGCAGTAACCTTGCGATGTTGCATGGTTGCAGCGCAATGTCGATGTATGGTTGCTGCGACGTTGCCGTGCAACATTGCACGGGGCGGACATAGAATTGTTGCTGCATAATTGCTGCATAGTTGCGTTACAATAATGCACTGCAACTTTGCCGCAACTATGCAGCAACTTTGCCGCAATTATGTCGCAACTATGCAACAACTTTGCCGCAGCTTTGCCGCAGTTTTGCCGCAACTTTGCCGCAGCTTTGCCGCAACTTTGTCGCAACTTCGCCACAACTTTGCGGCGTTAGCAGATTTTAAAACATATCTCCAAAACCGGCTGAAATAAAGTGTATACATTATACTTTATTGAATTCGTCTTGAAACGCACTATCATGTGATCTGTTAAAAAAAGTTCCGTTTAAAAAAAAATTGATCATCGTATCTCATAAAATAATAATACAAGAAAAAATCGTCTGCCCCAGTGAATTTGCCCCCTCCAACCATGCAATTTCATGTAAACAATTTCTTTTATATCTCCAATACGTTAGGAAATATCCAGGTGTTTATTGTTCCCGCGGACATCCTGTATAATGAACTAAAATATAAAATATATGTCGGAGAAGGCAACCATTTAATCAGTTCCAAGCATAAGTCAGAATCTATTTTACTGGTGGTACGTGTTTTTAACGTACGGAGTAATCAGTATATATACCACCTACAGTAATCTACATCCAAGAAGGTTCCGTGGCCACAACGGTAGCGCGTCAGATTGTCATGCGGCCGGTCCGGAGTTCAAGTCCTGTCGTAACCGATAACTTTTTTTATTTTTGTTTTAACAGTTTTTCGTTGCCTCAAAGTTGCCGTGCAAAGTTGCCTCAAAGTTGCTGTGCAACTTTGCAGCAGGCGGACATAGAATTTTTGCTGCATAGTTGCGGCATCCTTGCGTGAGTCGTTGCCATCTTGCACCGCAACTATCCTGCAACTATGCTGCAACGAGAGTGTGCTGTATGGGCGACTTCTAATGGCGCCCGTCAAGAACTCTAATTTCTACAGTGATACAATGAATGCTCTATATCTAATGCAAAAATTGATAAAACTCAAACAATCATTTTTTCGCTTGCTCCGCAAATGCGTAGTAATGTTGTACAAAAAGCTTTTTTCTGTATGTCGTTCAGTTTCTTTTTGTTTAAATCATGAAAATCACATATTTTTCAAGCGTTTTTGATCGGAGGGCACCCTTAATACTGAATTTTCAACTGCAAAACAAATTCTAGACATTCGGTATTTCAAAACAGCCGACCCATTAGTTGACTTTTTCTCCAAGCACGAAATAATTCTTCGAAAATAATTCTTTAACCTATGTTTCAAATCGCTACGCACAATATCCCAGTGGTTTTCAACGCTCGAAATCGTTCACGCCGATCACGAGCGGTGCATAGTCGGTGGAAACTCTCTCGGTGGAGATCGAGTCCTTATCACGGCCCGAAAGAGCCCGTTTAACGTGTCACGTGTTTCGATAAACGCGAGGAGAAGAGGCCAGCCAGAGTGCGGCTCGTTCCGTTTCACTTCACGGGACGTTTAAAAGGTGGCGATCTGTCACCGTTGCTGTAAAACGATAGCCAGTCCCTAGCCATAAAGCAGGCTGCGAAACGCTCGCCCGCTCGCGCGTCCGCGCCCGCGCGCGTGCAAATGTTTCAGTTTCGTGAGTATAGACTCGGTAGGAGTAATAATCGTATACCGTTACTTCTTTCGAAAGGCCGTTGACTCAATTGCGCCCCGGATAAAAGAGGCGGTTCACGAGTCCTCCGCGAGCCGTGCACGAGGGATACACCGCCGTTGCGCGACGTGTATCCACACACCTACATTTCCACGTGCTTCACCTACGAAAGAACGTCGCCGGCTCGTTTATCCTCGCGCTCGACCACCCAGCATCGATTTCGAGATCGACTAACGACCGATCTTCAAGATAGTTCGCTCGAGCCCCGCTACGCGATCTATGAATCCACGCTGCTCTCGCGTTCCGCGATCGCACGGGCTTATTGGCGATCGAGGCGCGCGATCGAACGCTGCATTCTGCCTTTTGCATTTCCTTCTTGTTTCTCTGGGCTGAATATTTATTTTAGAACAGTTTTTGGAGGTTTTGTCATTTTTAAATGTATCGTAAATGTAATCGTAGATTTTGAAGGGTGCAATTTTGGGGGAATGTATACGAGAGGGATTTGTGTTATAATTCAGGCACTGAGAACAAAAGGAAGAACCTATATTTTTTTGTGAAATTCATTTAGCAGCAATAGGCTGTATTAATCACATAAAATAGAAAAAAAAATTGTTCAATGTGGCTTGGTCCGTTTTTGCTCTGGATGCCTCAATTTTATTGCATTGTCTCTTTTTATTGTTGCGTGCTAAACGTTCGAGGGGAGACATATATTTATTTTTCGGTTTTTTTCTTGAGTTTGATATTTTTGTATAATGCAGTGAGTCGAAAATGTGACAAATTGTCGAATAATGGAGGGTTCCTGAATTGTTGGACAGTTTATATAGAAACATTGAAATTAGGCTGTATTTGAAGAGATTTTTATCGAAATCGTTACACATATAGTATCTTATATATTATGGCATATTTATAAGAATTTAACTAGATATTAATTACATTACTGCCGTGTTAATTCGAAAGGGCGTATGTGGTCAAAAGGTGGTGCTGGGATAAATGAATTTTAGTATTCTGTGATATGCCATCGGTATGCTATAAAAATCGGATTAGGTTAAATATTAAATCTGGATAAAAAGGTATCTAAATATTTGTGACAAATTCGTAAAATATATCATAAACTCCAAAGGAAACTTTGGTAGATACGCCCAAAGCAGACATCGATTTCAATTACGTCCGAAGTATAACCTGTTATATCTTCAGTTTTAATACTGCTATGGCTTTCTTATGTAATATAAATGTAACTCAAAAATAACTCAAATTAAGCGAATTTTGCAGATACGCCGTTTCGAATTAACACGACAGATTAACATTGATCGGGGCGTTGTAAAGTAGCCGACGAGACTAAAACTCGTGAAGATATTAATATTTTCGAAAAATAAAAATGATATAAAAACTATTCCACTTGAATGCAACTATATTCATCATTTGAAAACGTATTATTCGTCGATTCTATTCGAACAAGGTTACATTTTAATTTAACGTAAATTCTACAGAAGTGACTCGAAATGCAAAATTTATACTCAAGTGTATTGAAATTCTAGAAACTTGTAAAAAAATTTAATTTAATTTAATTCAAATTTAATCTCATCTAATATCTACGTCTACCTTCATTTTTATGTAAATTAACGTGATTGTTAATGGCCCGAATGAGTTGATGCATCTTTAAAAATAAATTGAAAAAAGGGTACATTTACCTCTGATAATTGGGAATTATAGTATCTTCAAACACATCCAGTAACAGTATGCCGTATTTTATATGGTTTTTTGTTGCACATATGTTAAAACACAGTAATATTCCAAGCGCATAAATATACGCTTTCTCTTCGTTTAAATCTTTCCTGTAATTATAATAATTTCTAATAATTAACAAGATCCTAGAACTGCTATATAAAAATTATCGTGATTTTTCGAAAAACAACTCGTCGAACTAGATCCAGCATTTATTCATTCCTCCTTCTATTTTGCACTGAATTGTCAAAGCACAGCAATATTCTGAATGACACCTTTTCCTTTCTTCGACTTTTATAGCTGCTAGTTAATAAAAGCTATTGTAAATTTAAACAATCTAAGGCCATCTCGTTTGGGATTAATTTTGGCGTCTCAACAATCTCTTCGATGGCTGAAAGGTGCGATTTTAAGATTTACAAAATATTTCCCACATCTATTCTAAACTACCTTTTTACTATAGTGCTCGTCGATATTCTCTCGATCCAATTATGACAACGAATATTATATACAAACAATAAATATTCAATCAAAGGATTGAACTTACAGATTAGAGGATTGGAAGCAACGTCTTTATTCTAAACTAATTAAATAATTTAGTAGCCTTCAGAATCCACTCCATTACGGACCCCACTTCCGTTACAATAGTCACAAATGATCTATCAAGCAAAAGTACCTACATAGAAATTATAATGAGAATCGCTTTTCCTTAAAGTCACGATCGCACACAGTTACCAAGTATCGCAAGATATCTCTCTTGTGTCTCAAGCCACACGCAGTTTCCGTTTTCTAGCGGTCGGCGAGGCTCGTAGGAAACACAGGAACCACCGTTCGCCTCGGTTCACAACGGTTCGGGGCCCGTTCGAGCGCGAGGAAAGAGCGCGCGCGTTCTCTAAGCGGCGCAGTTCCTATTTCCCAGGCAAACGGCGACGCTCCTCGCCGGGTGCATTTTGAAAGTTGGAACACATTCGCGACCGAATTCATCCTGATTGCACGCCGCGCTAAATACCTGTTTAGCGATTCCGCAGCGTGCCACTTTCACGGCAAAAATCTGTCGAACATGTCCGTGGCTCGATTTCCAAACGGAGCATGTGCGGGACAATGGAGCTTTTCTGTCCTGCATATGCAAATGGATCCGTCATCGAACCTCCGGCGAGTCGCGCCACAGAAATCTAAAGCCAGCTTCTTCTTTTGCTCATCCTTCCCTTTTAAGATTTTCCTCTCCATTTCCTGCCGTGCCCCGAACTCGTCCACGTCGATCACCGAATAAATTGTCTAACGAGCGACGGGCCTGTTGGGGTCGTGTCCTCGCGGCCCCAGGTATACGGTGTGTCTAAATTCATCCGTGATTCGTCGCCGGGCAAAGCGAACAAATATGAGGCCCGCGGTGGCTCTCCACGGAGTTACTTCCATGACAAAGGCCGGTCAAACCTGCCTGACAACCTGTAAAATTCCTATGAATGAGCGCAACCTTCTCCTCTGGTCACCAGCGTGTCCGGGCTCTCTTTTTCGAGTGCGCGACTCGACCTCGTCCGTTATTAAATTCCTCGACCTCAAGAAGCCGGGACGCCTCGCCACGGGATAAAAGGAGACCTCGGGGGGGGGGGGGGCCCACGGGCCCGTGCCACGTGACAGGCCCAGCGTTCGATTCTGGCCACGCGGATAGACGTGGCCGGAGATCCTCCTGCTCGAAATCTAGCCGCGAGATTCTCGCGCTGACGCGACTTTGCTCGTTAAGCTTGTCGCTTCGCGGCCGCCTAGACTCGCGTTCCGCGTAGACGGATTTTTAATTGACTCGGTGGGAGGATCACTTTTAGCGGTCCGGCGGTTATAAAACTAATAGGCTGTAAAGATTAACGACGATCGTTAAACCCCCGCGATTTGAAATGGAAAGTATGTAGCTTAACAAAGGGGCCTTTCTTTTTTGTCGGCAGCTTTTTATTTTTCTCCCGTGCGTGTGCCTCGATGAGAGTAGATACAGTGGTGTTCATAAGTATTAGGACACCCGCTGTAGGTGCAGAAAATTTGATATTTGGTACGGATTGAATACTTCTCGCTGCTTTTAAGTTAACTTAGTCAGGTGGCCGAAGAGAGGCGAATGTTTGTGAATTTTTTTTTTTAAAGCGGATGCATATATTTTTACAGAACTTTTTGTACTTAAAAGAACAATTTTTAATGAACATTTGGTATTTTTTTTGTAGAAAAATATTTACGTTTATAATAAAGTAACAACCAACATCCGAGAAGCCTTTTTAACAATTTGATTTTGCGGTAAACACTGCCATTCGCAACCAGATTATCTAAAAGAAAAAAACAAAACAGATTTCGTTAGTATATTAATGTATCCTATGAATAACGGGGTGAATTTCCCAGATATTAATTTAAAATGAAATGGCGGCTATTTGAAGTTGATATCCGGATTTTTTGTGCAAAAATCACGCGAAACTAAGGTATACCCCTTAAGGCAATAAAATGAGGCGAACTTTGCGAATTTTTTTCAAGAAAATGGTCGAATGGATGTTTTAAAAACTTTTAAGATATTTAATTGAATATCTAAGGAAGTCGAGAAATTTTTTTTCTGTAAAATAATTCGTTGATTTTCGGAAAATTGAACGAGTGGCAGGAATTTGAAGAAGTTGCAATATTCACAACAGATTTTCGCTTTTATTATGCCATAGCAGTAATTCAAATTCAAAATATCATTAAATATGTTGGTTGATCCGATGCGTAATTTTATAAACAATACGAAAGTTAATGGATTTTTTGTTTTAGATGAATTCAACGGACGATAGGCTGCACGCCGATTCACTACTTCGACGCCGATACCGCAGGGAACTACCTCCACAGTTTACAATAAATAAATTATTTTACAGAAAATATAATTCTCATGACTTCCTTACATGTTCAATTAAATATCTTAAAAGTTTCAAAAACCTCCATTCAACCGTTTCATTGAAAAAAAATTGACAACGATTGCCTCATTTTCGTCGAATTACACGAGTCTCCTCCCAAGGTAGCATTTGCTATCATGCTGTGGTACATCTTTGTTAGGAGTAATGGAACTCTTACTCATTAATGAATTGATTTTCTACGTTACAGTAGAGTATGAACAAGTTTTATCTTTATAGCGCAAGTATGGAAAGGTGCCTTTATTGCCTCAAGTTTTTGTTATCTTTATCTGCCCACAAAAGGTACAGTGTAAAAATACTCTGAAGTAATTTTATTGCTTAGTGAGTATTATGATTTCTTGTTTGCTGGACATTCAGTAAAAAAGATGTATTGAACGCGAACTGTTTCCTGCTTCCTGACATTGCAGTCAATGATCTACTTGTTTCTGTGACCGTAACTATTTCAAGTCGCCTGTATGTTCACGCGAGTTCTGTATCTTCCTTTCGGTTTTCTTTCACAGATACTCCACAATTATGTGCGCGCCTATATGACGATGGATAAATGTCAATGAACTCTCCAATACGGTAAAAAGACATTTCGAAAAGCGTTCAAACTTTGCTCCGAAACAGGAGACCAACAAACGCATAACCTCCTCTTAAGGGGGATTCTTGTGTGACAATCCCCGAAGTTTATGAATTTTTTTTCAAAAAACTATTGTTAATATTGCATTAAATTCTTTTGGGATATAAGGAGGCATGTTTAAACTTCCAAAAAATATTTTTTTTATGTCGGTCCTTCTTATTATTTATTAATTATTGAAAACCTCTTCGACGATGTTGACGTCGGTTGTAACATCTGTCATAGTCATCTGATTGCAAAGAGAAGAACATATTCTTAAAGTTAAATAATTTACGCTGGTACTGGACCTAAAATTTTGATTTTAGTTTTTATTTATAATACTTCTTTTTTCATCGGTATTAAGAATAATATGAAAAATTTGTGTAAGGAAAAACTTACTTTTCCTTTCAAACGTTATACATGTTTAGATTTTTCATATTTTTTTAAATTGGGGTAAATCCCAGCGTAAACTATCCAGCTTTAAGAAACTTCTATTTTTTTGCAATCGGATGATTGTGGTAGGTGCTACACATCCCCACAACAGGAGTTACATCGTCGAAGAGTTGGACAAGATTTCAGAATAATTAATAAATAATAAGGATCGACATAAAAAAAAATTCTTCAAGTTTAAAGATGCCTCCTTATATCCCAAAAGAGTTTAGTACAATATGACTAACAGGTTTTTAAAAAAAAAGAACCTAAATACCATTTACTTTTTGGGATGTTAGACAAGAATCACCCATTAATGGCAACTGTATTAAATAAAATGCAATTACCTAAGTAGTAACTGATTAATTACAAGTAGCTAGTTAGCAACTGCATTTCTCAAATTGTATTTATTTAATTGTGACAGATTTATATTATTCAAATTTTGTTTTCTATTTTCTGCTACGAATGCATTACTCAAACTTCATTTTCCATTTTTAGGAAACCTATATTATTTAAGTTCGATTTTCCAATTATGTCGTATCTATAACATCTAAATCTCCTTCACTAATTTCTGTCCACAAAATCCGACCAAACCAAACTTCCACGTAGGTCCACCCTTAGACACCGAAGAGACCTCGCTTTAGACACCAAGTTCCTCCCCCATTTCCAAAACGAATCTGCCACAACACGGCCCCCGTCTCGCGCAGAATGGCCAAAAGGCCGTGGACAATTTGCAGTGTCACTGAATTGTGGAAGCGGCGGTAGGGTCAGTCGATCGAGTTTCCTCGCGCGGCAAGAAAAAACGGTGCTGGTTATAAGGACACGCCGGGCATTAACGAGGTGCCGAGGAGCAGGATTATCCGCGACGATGAGGTCAAACACATTCTCGATCGTCAAGGTTGCACAAGCGGCCCCGCTAGTACGCGCGTATCCGCTCGCGCGCTACCTCGCCCGCCTCAGCTGCGGGCGCGATACGCATTTGCATAGCCGCGACTGTTCTTTAAACTTCTAACTCGAGTAGCCTGGCCGTCCTTGTCGGATGTCTCAATTTTCCGCGCGGTATGCAGCAGCTATGACTAATACGTCCGCGTATCGCAACGCGCCAGAAATGGCAATCGCGGTGTGTTACGACAGCCGCTGACGGCTTGAAAAAATCAACGGAGGGACGAGCTGGATACGTTCGCCTTTCGTTCTTCGTCGGCTCTTAGGGCCATTTCGCACGGGACACTTCTCTGTGCCTCGCGATTGGTTGCTTCCTGCAGTTCTTTACCGCGCGTTGCTGTACCATCCACAGAGGGATCGTTTTTGGCAGAGGACTGAAAACTTGCACGTACACCCCCGTTTATAAGACACAGGACACCCGCTGTGTCTGTGTGAAACGTGATAATCGACCCAGATATTTTTCAACATTTTTATTACCTCCTTTTAGGCTAAAATGTCCAGTCAACTTTAAGCATTTGTTATGTAAATTGTTCGTTTAACCATTTGATGCACTTTATTTATTGGAAATGTATAGCAAATATGTTGGCTTTATAAAAACAATTAAAATCGACTTCATGCAAATAAGAATGCATTAAAAAGTAACAACATAATTTTTTCCCTTATTTAATCTACGACTCTCAATGTTTCATCATTTGCAATGTGTAAATCTGGCATGAACTTTAAAAAATTCACAGTCGTAGATTAAATAAGGAAAAAAATAATTTGTACTTTTTAGTGCATTTTTATTTTTTTGTAGTCGGTTTGATTTTTTAAATTTTTGTATTTTTTATTTTTTAGTTATATAACTATATTTATGTACAAAAATATGCGTGCGCCTACACAAACAGCTGCCGTAAAAAAATAACCATTTGCTAGAAACGGATGATTCCAAAAATAAGCGACTGGAAAAAGTGAGAAAAAAATGTCTCAAATTCGTTGTATGGGGTCTACAACTCAACGCGCGGAAATACTCATAAATGCGAAACCACATGAAATAACAAATTATGTAATGAGGCAAAGTTTGAATTAACCAGTACTGGTGAAGTGTTGGGAGGGTCCGTCGGGGCATCGTCTTGTTTCGAATAAAAAAAAATATCATCAAAATCGGTCCATACGCTGAGGAGTTATGTGGGAACAAAGCTTAAAAAAAAAGTACATACGGGTCGAATCTATAACCTCCTCCTTTTTGAAGTTGGTTAAAAATTTGATTCTTTGAACACACTAACACTGGAACGTATAGAGCATAAATGAAGATGAATAAAAATCATAACAAAACTAATTTATTAGAACCAATACCGAGATTGGTAAAATCAGTCAAAGAAGAAAGAAAATAAATTTTCACTTTGTTACATGTATATGATAATGTTTCTGTTGTAATATTGAATATATATGTATTCTATATAGTGTAATATATCGAGCCGAATAATATTCATTAAAAAGATTCAGTACTTTTATAATGATTGATCAGGATTTTACTTAATACTCGACATGTGTTCCGTATGTACATCAATTCGTTGTATATGTAAGGTGTACTACTCAAAATATGTCAGGAATATTCAAAGTTCGAAGTTTTGCCTTTTCGAAACCCTGCAACTGAAAGTACATGCAAATATAAAGCCTATTTGAATAGCTAATCGTGAAAATAAGTGAAAATTAATGGAAATTCATACACGTGCCTGCAACTACTATAGAGAATAGACTTGAACTGTCACTGTAGATTAATTACACTTTCACCTTTACATATGAGTGTATCCCTACATCGAGGGTCTAAAAATTGCGAAACTTCGAACTCGATTTTCTTAAAAAATTTTGAACTGTGTGCTCTACACGTTTGACACATTATTATCCACGGTGTGTACTAGTTGTATGCGAAATTTGAAGCGTACCAGTGACACGAACCTTATACACTTTGTAATGTAGATGTATGGATTGGTAACCTCTGATAATGCTGATATAATCGGTTAAGGTCTTTTCCCACGACAGACTTTTATGGCTGGCAATTAACCCTCATCCATCCCCCGTGTTAATTTGACACAATTATCCCGTAATAAGTTATACTGTTCTATTATTTGTGATTCTTGTAAACAAGCAGTATGCCCTGCACACCGATTTATTTTATGCAAAAGTTGTGAAGAATCGAACAAGGGAAGATCTCGAGCCCGGAAATTAAAAAAAAATTTAAACTTCGTAAATATGCCAGGGATTTCCTTCTGATTACAACGCAATTTTTGTTTGCTGCCAAAATTCACTCTAAGGGGGTGAAATTAACTCCTGAAAATTCTAACTCGTAATCTGTTAGAGATAAATAAAAACTTTCAAGGCAAAAGTTACCTCTTTTAATTAGGACTATCATTTGATAACTTACAGTTCTTACAGTTCGCGAATTATAACACAAAGTCGGAAAATAGCTGGAATTTAAGGGGTCAATTTCACCCCCTTAGAATGAATTTGGACAGCAAACAAAAATTGCGTTGCAATCAGAATGAAATCCCCTAGATATTCACAAAGTCTCAGACTTTTTGAATTTTCGGGTTCGGGATCTTCCCTTGCAAAATGTAAATATTAACTCATGAATTTGAATAAAAAAATATCGAAAAATAACTGTTCACTTTGTCATTTCATCGATCTTATACCACTGTGTCAATTTGACACTGAGGGACAGATTCAGTTCGTGAAATGAGGAACTGATGTGGGTTAATGTTTGGTATATAAGTATATATGTTACAGTCAAAGCGTTATTTCAGCGAATGTATACATTCACTAGTCAATATATGCACACACTGATTTGATTACGTAGGTAAAGTATTCGATCCATGGCGATCCATCATCCAGTGGCTGATTCAAATCCCCAAACTTCTTCATAAATTAAAAATTTTTTTCAGAAGAAACTAGGAAGAGGATGCGTTTTTACCATCTGGCGGTGTGTTCTATGGGCTCCTGCGATGAGCTCCCTTCTCTACAGTATTACTTTAAAAAAGTACCCATTCAAATTGAAGCATTTTTGTTTTTGCATACTTTCCCTAATTGTAAGTCAGGATGAAAATGTATACATCTACTAGTAAAAATATAAATTTCATTTCTTGTGAATACATTCTGTATACATTCGCTGAAATAACGCTTTGACTGTAACATATGCATATCCAGTGTCATTTAGGATACTATTCAGGCATCATCTACCCGTTCCTATCTGTTTCGTAGAACCTCTTCCCTAAAGGCAGAATTAGGCAGCTGCTTTGGGAATAAAATTGACAAAGGGCGCAAAATGGTCATTGTTGACATTTTTTAAAATAAAGTTTTAAATGTAATATTATAGGTTGTACTATAAATGTTTTAAGCTACGAATAAGAATTCAGATTAAGGTCATCAAAGGGCTCAAATAAGTGTAGGTATCTATTGTAATAATTAAAAAGTGAACTATAAGAATTCAAATAAATCCTAAAATGTCATTAATTGTAAAATATAAGTGGAACGGAATTTTGTATTTATTACTATTTGTACCAAGTGGGTAATTAAAGGCTCGGATGCAATAAGGGGACTAGCGCCCGAAAATGGGAGAAAGTATTGTCCAAACGGTAAGAAAAATTGGAATATTAAATTTTGTTAAACTGGATTTTAAAAAATGTGGTGTTGTAAAGCTCGTCACGGCACACATTTTTTCTATTTACAGTTTTTTATCGAATCATTAGTATTCGAGATAAAAATTATAAACAAAAAATTTCTTCGGCCAAAGTCAATATCTTTTTAAACATAAATTGCGATATCTTGAGTAAATATTAACGGATCGTTATGAGACTTGAAACATAATTATTATAAGTGACACATGACAATAAAACCGGACTAACCCACATTTTTTGCGAAACTCTGTTACTAACGATAATATATTCCAATAGGTTCTACTAATCATATAAAATAGGGAAAATTAATTTTCTTCCAATGTGAGTGAGTCTATTTTTGCTCTCAATGCCTCAAATAAAGGGCGCAATTTGTCAAGTTCGCCTAGGGCGCAAGAAAGGCTCCAGTCTGGTCTGCTGATATGTCGTATATATTCAACATTCAATTACATTAAGGAAAAAAAAAGTTTTTAGGTCGTCTATTCTTGATAAATGAGACTTATAATTCTTTGACCTACGTCACCAAAACGTATAATATATCTATTTATTTTTACTATCTTGACAAAGTATCTAATTGACCGAGCATTGATTTAAACTGATTTCAATCTAGAAATTTCAACCACTTTACAACTAGGGGATTACTTCTTTATAATATCGTTTATTTTAGTGAGTGATATTAGTAGTCATAGTATATGATACAGTGAGAGCAAAAACGTACTAACCCACATTGAAAATTTTTTTTTCTCTAGTTTATATGATTAGTAGAAGCAATTTGAATACATTATTACCACTGACTCAATTTCGAAAAAATATGTGTTAGACTGTTTTTGCTCTCACTGCCTCATATAATAATTGATATTTCCCAATATTGGATGTGAGTGATCATTACAATGAAACAGGTGACACGCAGTTTTATAAAACATTACTTTGCTTCCAAGAGAGCAGGTGTTCCTATATGAAAGATGTTGTTGGAACAACAAACAGAGATTTCCTTTGTCGCAGCTTTTGGTTTAATGCTGTCGTATATTACAGAGAAGCCTTGAAAATTATTGTAAATAATTTAAAAGTTTCGAATGTCACTTGTCCCTTATCCTCAATCAAGTTCTTATCATATTCGTTGTTTTTATTTGGCCTTCGAGCAAACACTCGATGATTCGCCTGAAAAATTTCAGACCTTGGTTAAGCAGACAATAATTTTGCAACATGTGCGACGGTCTGACGAGTATCAAGGCAAATATCACAGCTGCATATGGCAGTTTTGAAGGATGTAAGAAATACAGCGCTGTAAGGACGTTAAATTATAAACTATTTTGGAATTCACATTGAATATTAATTTACTTTCAAATTATTTAAGTATAACAAACCATAACACGTAAAGTACAATAATTCCATTAATCAAAATAAACTACAATTTCAAATAGAATTATTTTTCTAACAATACTTTCTAACCCCGTTACATCTTAATACTTTATTAAATCCCCAAGTATAATATTTCGTATTTCATTTATGAAACGGATAGGTAATCGTATCTTGATAAAAAGGGCAAGATAAGCAACTCCAACTGTTGCATTGCGTATAGTTGCCCATATCATGCAACTTCTCTTTAAACCATTTTTATCACAAAACTAATACTTTACGAGTACTTTAACATAGTCAAGCTAGGTGTCATACTCTTTATAATTCTAAATAAATATTGTTATACAGGGCGAGTCACATAACGTGTCCACCCCGAATAACTTCTAAAGTATGGAATTTAAAAAAGCAGTGAATTTTCTATAAGAAAGCATTAAGCTTTATTTGTTTTAAATCTAATAATAATAACAGGTGTATGGAAGTCATCGGCCAGCACTTTGAGCACCTGCTGTAACTAAGGTAAATAGTGAGACTAATTATTAGATTTTGGACAAGTAAAGCTTAATACTTTCTCATAGAAGATTCTCACTACTCTTTTTTTCAATAAAGATAAGTACGCATTCTATTTGAAAAATTCAAATTCACCTTAATATTTCGTAAATAGATTATTTAACCCTTCATGGTCAGTAGTGTGGTCCTTATATGTATGGTAAAAAATCAAAATTTTTAAAAATTTCTTCTCACCCCCTCAGAAACTTCCAAATAGTTTAAAAGAATTTCGTATAAAATTTTGTTAAAATATATTGAGGATTATAGGTCGCTCAATGGCAATAAAATATTACTATTTTGGTATAAATTGATAGAAATTTTTTCAATAAGGACCAAATAATTTTATGAACTTTTAAGTGAGAGTATAACATTAAAATTCGGGCACCCATCGCATAAACGAAACGAGTTTATAACTAGTGCGTACTATATTGTGTTGTGGCATAAGGCTTTATATGCACATTTAAATTTCGCAAACTCTGACATACATTCTATTCAGCTCAATATAAAATCCTTGAGCGACCTTTGTATATCAAAATATACAAATAAAAAACACGAAGATATTTTTTTTGTCGAATAGAAGATGTTAAGAGGATCAAACAATACAAATTTTAAAGTTGAAAAATAAGGACAACCCTAATTTTCACACTGGATCCAATAAACCCGCTTTTTAACTTTGGAGCTTGGTACCGGTAAGTTCCTGGCTGTCTTTTCCGATTTTTTTGGTACATGTCATTTCATTTATTACTAAAACGCCACTATTCCATATTCTACAATGTGCAAAGTGTGTATTATTATTTTTTGGAATCGAACTGAGACAGTTCGTACGGTAACTGTTTAACAATCGGCTGGGTCCAGCGGGGAACTTTACAGAAGTGTGACCACGAAGGGTTAAAAAAATCCCGTTTCAGCATCACATGTGTCCTTCGACACCATGCAGTTTCTATATAAACTACTTTTTTGTAGAACACATACTTTAGAAGTTATTCGGGGTGGACACTTTACGTGACTCGCCCTGTATGTCGTCAAAGTAAACATCATAAAACGACAATACCAAAGCACGCACCGTGATACATCGTTATACCCTACAACTTACAACCATATCACAATCATATTGCCGATAACTATGATTATCGCCTCAATTACTCTGATCATTTGCCAAAACTAAAACATAAAAATATATCAGACCATCGTCGGAAATAATCCATTCGAACGCACAAGCGGAATCGATACCATCGTGCTTAACACGATTCGACGACAAAATCATCATGACTGACGCCCATTATGCCACGCCAAGCGGGACCATCGTCGAATTTGATCGGCCCAGCCAACAAACTCCAATTACGATTCCGCACGATCGAACCGCACTGCAGAATAAACGGACACGGCGATCGTGCATCCACGTCCAATAATCTCCAAATCATTATCTTAACGCGCGGCACGCGTGCACGCGCGCGTGTTGCGCAACCAGGCCCTTACATAATGCGCGTTACGTTAGGCGCTCTAACTGCGATTAATCTGTTATTACGAGCCGTCCAAGCTTCCTCTAACCCGCCACCTTATTTTTTGACAGGACGGTTTGGGCATTGCCTGGTAAATTAGCCCTTTAAAAGTTTAGTGTGTTTGGGAAACGTTCAGTGTATGCAATTCACTGTATGCTCGCGCAATTAAAACCGAAGGACTTGGGAATTTTTGCTTCTTTCTTAGTCTCTCCAATTTTTCTCGCGAGAACTGTATGTGTATTTAATTCATCTGGGAGGCACATATGTTTTGTTTTTTATTAGATATACAGTAGGGTGGCTCTTATTTACAACTTTTTAATTTTCTTCGTGGCACCCTCCGAATAGGTTCAAATAATAAACAAAAAATCTGTGTAAGTTTTGAGCCCGATCGGATAACGGGAAAAGGTGCCTCTGGGCTCTTGAACATTTAAATAATTATTTAACAGCTCACGAAGTTGATTTTATATAATATCCTCCAAGTTATTGTTTACATAAGAAAGTATGGCAAACAAAAGTTGTAGATCCAGACACGGATCATTTTTTATGTTCTGGTACTTTTTCTCGTGCGACAAACGGTTTTCGAAAAAAGTTCGAAAAACTAAAAAACTTTTTTATTTTTCAAAAATCTTGAAAGTTTATATCCTTCGTGAACACTTTTTATTTATTAAGGCGAAGAAGAAATTGTAATTTTTATTTTCGAGGACTATTTTTTAAACATTTAAGACAGAGCATAGGGAAGAATGGGGAATGGCGGTCACTTAAAAGCAATAAGTGTAATAAAACCAAGATATAAGGTGCCATATTTCTTAAAAATGATTTTTTTGTAAACTAAAAGTATCAACCTATTCGTAGGATACGAAAATAATTAATGTTATATTGATTCATTCAATAAAATTACAAAATACAGAAAAGATGCGTTTAACCGCCAGGGTCCACACCTGCGGGTAATAGCGGTCACGTTGGGGGCGATTAATTTAAAATTTTTCGCATATGTATCCAGCCGCCGAGTCCCATCCGCAACATTCGGAATGAGCCGAGAGGCCACACCAGATGCATCGAACCCACATTTCATTATTATTGCAAATAATACACTTGTTCACTGCTTTTTCAAGCGTTTCGGAAGCCCAATTGGCTTTTCCAGTTGTTCGAGGGCGTATTTTTGGCCATCTACAGAATAAAATTCCTCTAACGAAGAAAGATATTTTTATTCTACACTGGGGAATAATGGTAATCACGTTGCGGCCGTTAACTGTCAAGCGACCATCATTGCCCGCACACGTTTTCATTGATAAAATTGAAGATTACATAAATAAATTAAATATATTTATATTAAATTTGATTCTAATCCTTTGCCTCGATAGTATATCTGTATTTACGTAAAGTTGAAATGTAAAAAAAGCTTCGAAATTAGTATTTATCTCTTACGTGGTGCACGCAAAATATAACATCAACGACGTTTAAAACAGAAAAAGGGTTGTTTTTCTTGGTTGTTTAGCAACGATTAAGACGAGGTTGTTCGACAATATAGCAAATGATGTCGTGGAACGTAAAGAAAAGAAATTGCACATTTCGGACATGTCGTTTTATAATAACAATACTGACCATCATTACCCACTGACTGCGATTGCCTCGTTCTCCCCTATACCGAGATATGCCAAAAAGATAATTTTTTTTTTCATATTTTCAGTGTTTGATATGTCATAAATGTTTCCTGAAAATTAGAGACTGAAATTCGCAAAAATACCGAGGAGATTTAAATAAATCTTGAAAACAAATTTCACCAAGACTAAATAATAGCCACCCTAATATACAGGGTAGCTGAAAAGTGGGAACCCCGGATTAACTCGGCGGAATGAAATTTTCGAAAGATTAACCGTAGATTATAGGGGCTAATGACCTGTTCACTAATGACATTTGTGGATGAACCGTCAGTTTTACATTTTCGACTTAATCTGCAGAGGAAAAAAACGTCAACCTGCAAAACTTTTTCAGCGTGTATTCAAACGTGCCAATCATGGTTAAAATATGTCAAAAGTTTAGAGTTAAACACTTAATTTACTCATTTGCATGTTTCTTCAATGGTTCAGTGCCAGTTCTGTGATAATTTCGAGAATACGAAGTGTGACATGAAATTTTTGGTTTCAATGCCTTAAACATTGGAATACCGGTATTCCAAATTACCTGCACCTTAACCAAATCGATACTTCTTGTTTTCATTCGAACCAAAGTTTCAGTTACTTTTAGTTTTTAATTATTACCGAGACCTATGGAATATGAAAGTTTATTAATTTCCCTATGATATTATGCAGTTTTATTTCTTCCTATCCTCTGCCGTAATTTTTTATTCGTCTTAAACAAACTGGTATTCCAAATATACTGCACTTCCTCTACAGCTAGTATACCTACTATGAATCGCAAAATCACGAAAAATGGACTTTCCTCGCTTTTCCCCTTACTCTTCAATTAAGTTTAATATAAAGTAAATAATGAATTTGCGCGAATCTTTATGCACATGTCTTGCTACTTCCACAACCAACCATACTGTTTAAAAACAAACTGTATATAATTTAATGAAATGCATCCGAATCAAAAGAATGTCAATCAAGGAGTATCCTAATATAAATTAGAATTGTTGATTCTAACTTCGACACTGATTTAATACGTATACTTCTATAAGTGTGTTTAAACTCTGCCATCGGTGTCTGAGTCTTTTGGGTCCCAATCATAACAGCGTAGTGTGTACTACTAAATAACAATGAAAGAAACATCAGAACTAAAAAAATTATGTGTTCTGATATGAAGAATTTTGTCCAAAACGCGTATAATCGATAAATTACTGCGAGTTCAAACGGACTCACGAGGAAACGTTTCCAACCCGAAAATTCTGATTTAAAATGTAACTTCATGCGAATATAGAGCATATTGGAGTTTGCAAGGAGCGATTTTCTTTTTCTGCGAAAATTAATTCCGAAAGAGTGGAATCAGCCCTTAAAAATATAGCGATTTTTCATTCCTCTAATATGTATAACTTTGTATCGGTGCGCAGTGCCGAATTAAAATCTTTAGAGGCACTAAGTACCTATTTAAAAGATTTCGAAGCCCCCTTATACAGGGTAGTCACTTCAACGAATGTACGATATCTTAGGCATTTCCAATAATTTGCCTAAAAGTGTTTCTAACGAAACTTAGATTTTAAAATTCAGAAAATTAGTGGAGTGCCCCTCTTTCTCTCGATGCCATAAGCACGTGCTTACTTTGCCTATTGGTTAATCCAGCACTGCCGGTGCGTGGTAGAACAAAACTTTAAATATATAAATCGTACAAATTTGTATGCTCTATCGCGCTAGCAAAAGTAAAATAAAATAATATTTAAAAACCAAAAAACCGCAGTAGCTTTAAGGGCTGATTTCAGGATGCACAGCGATTAATTGCAGTGAATGGAGGGGGAAACACCTACAGGAGCGGTGTCCGTTATGCGTGCGTGACTGACGCAGGCGCAGTTCGTGCACACATAACCACCACTCCTGTCGGTGTTTCGCCCTCCATTCATTGCAATTAATCGCCGTGCACCCTGGCTGATTTCACCCCTTTAGAGTGAATTTCCGGATCAAGAAAAGATGCTCCTTGCATAATTCCCTATGCTCTGAATTTAAAATGTCATTAAAATATGCATTTTCGGGCGGAGAACGTTTCCTTGCCCCACACCGATTCCTCTGCGGTCGCCCGGACCGTCCACCCTCCGAGGGTTAACGTCACAGCCACCGCTTCCTAACTCCAACATGAACAATTAGAGCATCTAAGTGCCAATCCAAAATCTAGGACACGTCCTACGGATCATAGAGCTGTCCCACCGAAACTAGGGCGCCTGGCGACCTTAGGTCCGGTGCAGACGAGCGGTTTGCGGCAGTTTGCCGCCGCGTCAATGTTACGTTGTGTGCCAGCAGTACATATATGTATATAGAGAGATATATAAAATATATGTATATTTTGCGGCAGTATTGTCGTATTGCCGCGGCGGCAAACTGCCGCAAACCGCTCGTCTGCACCGGGCCTTAGGCTCGCGAAAAGGTGCGCTCCGTTCCACCAGGTTCCCGGTGACCGATGGCGATGCATTCGGCAGCGATGCGGCGGCGGCGGTAAATAATCGTGGCTGCCGCGAAACGCGCGAAAACAATCGAATATTATTAGGCGCGCCTCCGGCAGGAAGCGAAGTGAAAGTCGTCGGCACGGTGACGCGTGAAAAAGGCCTGAACGCATCGCGATCCGCTGGCGCGTAAGTACGCTGGCTGGAAATGCTGGAATACCGTCGAAGGTTTCGAGCAAAGTCGCGCGATGGCCGCGCGACGGAGGCGCGCGTGTCCGCGTCAGGGCCGTGCAAACACTCGTGCCCTCTCGTGAGAACCGATATCGCCCTGGGAACATTATTCATACGCCGGCCGCGACGGGAGGGACGCGGGCGCGCGTCGAAAGTCGCGGCGCGACCCCGCTCCGCGAGCGGGAAGCCGATGTTTATGGATGATGAATTGATCCTCGAGAACGCGGGGGCTTCCACGACGACGGGCCCTCGCGGTTAATAGCCGTCGCGGTTGTACTCCGCATCAGGATGCAAGCTCGGTATCGGGATGCAGGCTCGACATCTTTTTGGAGAATGATTCTGGCGTCAGAAGCGGAGCTATTAGTTTGCCCCCGCGCGTTCCACCGGTTTTCAGGGGATGAAACAAATCTCGGGATTCAACTGTTCCGCCATTCTGGTCCCAGACGTAAGTACTGTGAGTATCTACCTACTACATGTTTCTCGTATGTAGTTCTTCTTCAACTTGATAGATTGGAGAGTTCTTGGGGAATAGTTTTATAAGATGCTGGGGCGGATTTGAATATTTAGCGCACCCTAGGCCGGCGTTCGGTAATTTGGAACTTAAGGGGTCATTCTGGTTAGACGATTTGAGAAAATCGATTTTTTTTTTTATAACATTTTTCGAAAGTAGATATCTTCAAGAATGTACTAGTAACTTTTCATTGAAAAATTCTAATTATTTTCGCTTCTACGTAGGTATTTTGTAGGGAGCGCAGAGCCTCGACCACCATACATAAAAACTTTGAACGCGTTTTTCTAGGAACGGCATTTTTTTCACATGGTGCAGGTAAAATCTCAAAATCTATCGAACCGATTGCTTTATAAATTGGACTGATTATTCTGCACACCTATACCTCTGGTCGGTACTACAACCAAGTATTTCTGTTGAGTCTAACCTACTTTTCAAATCGAAAATAGCACAGTAAACACCGCCAAAATACATTGATTCTTGTATTTTGCCCACCATTTTGTTAATGTTAAGGATAAATTATTTATTCTAGTACGGGCCATAGCGACTGTCATACTGATCAAGAATCTATTTGTATTTTTGGTTTTAAATAAGTTCAACTGCTGAAATCACCTGCACGAGCGAGGCATGAATTTTTAAACATGTCATCAAAATCGCCATCAAAACCATTTTAGAAGCAATAATTTTATAACTTTTATATTTTTTATTTACCGTAGAAATGTAGTTTAATCGATAGAAAAAAAGTTTTATTCCATTACTATAATTCCTGTCTTCGCAATAAATTCCTGAAAATCGCTGAATTTATCGGCGCGCTAACCAGAATGACCCCTTAAGGCGAGGTCCGGTCTGAACATCGATTTCTTTTATTTCATTTTTCGAATGTTTAACCTTTTAAACAAAGTGATTTCAAATTTCAAGTGTCGTTATGTTGTCAAAAAATGTAGGGTAAAGTAGCCGAATATGAGACCCATTTCTTAAAAACATCTTAACTAGGGAATTCAATCCCGTGATCCCGGTTGTTTTTTGGACTCCAAAAATCCCGGGATTTGATGTAACTAATCCCGATAATTTCGGGATTTTTTAAAAATGTGAATTACTTTATGAACACCTAAAAATGTAAAAATAAACAGAATAAATAAACATAGCGATTTAATAATAATAATGATTTATTTAAATAATAATATTAAGTCACGTGTAACTAACTAAACTATATTTTAACAATGATATTCTCACTTTCTGTTATTTCGAAATCATGCGAATTACAAATCAAAACTTGCCTGATTACGTAAAGTTGAAACATTGTAGATATGTACTTTAGGTGCTTTGCTCTTTCTTCGTTCGCATTTAAAAAATCTTCATAATGGTTTATTGATATTATCTACTTATTGAGACTTTATTATTATTCATTGTTCTACTGTTTTTATTGTTAAAAATGATTTAGCTTGTGTTTCAAACTAATAATAGAAAGTTAGTTTGTTTACATTAAATAAAAATTTAGAATTTTGGCAAATAATAAATCATTTTAATTACTGAATTTTTCTATTACCCAATCCCGAGATTAGTCCCGGAATCCCGAGATAGATTTTAAGAAATCCCGGGATAGTAAATAATGACCGGGATTGAATTCCCTAATCTGAACTCTTGCCTAAAAACAGTTTTATTAAAATTCGACACACGTGTTAAAAGTAAAATATGTATTCTGCAGCAACCTACTGGAACGTACTATAACAAGGATTCGGTTTCTGCATAATAAAATAAAAACGAAAGTCATTCAAATACGCAGATAAAAAAATAGGTTCCTAATATCAGACCCAGTTTGCTTTTTCCTGGAACTTATTTTTTCTTTTCTATTTTATAAATTTGGAATGTGAAATCTGTTTCTTCACTACCGCAGTCTTCGCGAGCCCACCACGCCCATCAAAACACTTTATACGTACGCTTAACCCATTGTTCACCTAGCACATCTGAAGAATAAAGATCTGTGCAAAATAAACATTCTGTATGATAATTTTCTTCCTTAATCACTTTCATCATTCAGAACAATTTCTTCTTCACTCTCATCAGTCGAACTTTCACGGGTCTCGGAAACAATAACATGATAACTATTAAGTAGCTTTCAAGTTAAGTCTTCATCATTTAATGATATACACCTAGTAAGCCTTAAATTCCATTGCAAGCTCTATACAACAGTATTTGTAAAATTATTATACGCTTACCGCTTTAGAGATATTTGTAATTTAATCGAACCACTTCAAAAACTTTCTGCAACGTATTTCAGAAATATGTGCTTGCTCAAGACGCTTAATTGATTAATTTTGCCACTGTGCGGACAACACAACAAATACACGGTTAGTTAATAAAGAAATAGCATCGCTATGACATTCAAGAGTTCCGTAGTGGAGACAAGCTGGGGTCTCATATCATGAGAGGTCGTCATATTCGGCTACTTTACCCTATTTTTTTGTAATTTTTAAAGCTATTTACACTAGGGAATTTTATACCTTTAAATAATCTGGTATCGTTTCTAACTTCAGATCAATGGTTTAGGTGCTACAAGTCCCACCGTTTTGGATGAATGTTTTAACGCCTCCACTTCAATCGATCTCCAGTCCCATTTGCAATGATTAATTACAGAAAGAAATATATTTCTATAGTTTAAGACATTTTTAATACGATGCAACAAGTCCCATTAAAATATACGTGGTAGTTTTCTTTAATTAATTCCTGGGAATCACTTATTTTTATGGGCTCCAGACCGGAACGTACCCTTAAGTAGGACCAAAGAGTCGTAAAATACACGTTCGCTACTTTTAGAAAAGCCATAGAAATTTAATAACACAAATATACATACTCTTTGGTGGGGATAAAGACAGCTAGCGCAGATGAACCAAGTACTTACACAACAAGCATGCGGCGCCCCAGAGCCATTGTGATTACTTTACAGTGTATTAATTCATATTAGGTGGCGGACACTTTACAAATTTTTCCATTGCTTCAAGCGTGAAAAGAGCCATATTTAGATACCTAAAGAGCCGTATCTGGCTCACGAGCCATATGTTGCTGACCGCTGCCCTAGGCTAACAAGCGTTTGCTGCCCATTTAGTTTAAAAAAGGTAACACAATTTTAAAATCAATTCGATATAATACTGCCGTGTTAATTCAAAAGGGCGTATCTGGTCAGAAGGTGGTTCTGAGATAAATGACTTTTAGTATTCTGTGCTATGCCATCGGTATGCTATAAAAATCGGATTAGGTTAAATATTAAAACTGAATAAAAAGGTATCTAAATATTTGTAACAAACCCGTTAAATATTTCATAAACTCCAAAGGAAACTTTGGCAGATACGCCGAAAATCAGACACCGATTTCAAATACGTCCGAAATATAAACTGTGATATCTTCAGTTTTAATACAGATATGATTTTCTTATTTAATATACATATAGATAAACTATTATCCTGCTATCTGGCAGCAATAACTAAATTTAAGTGAAAGTTGCATATACACACTTTCAAATTAATACGGCAGAATAACTCACATGAGTTATTGCTAATTTGCTACATGAAAAGAAAAGTGATTTGTTCTTAAAGTTGTCTGAAGCCTGCGTTTAAGGATCATCCATCATCTCCGGTGTTAGGGAAAATAGATGGACATTTTATTTTACAGCGGAAATCTATGCCATTATTGTCGATCGAAAAATAAAAAATTACAGCCAAAAGCAGTTTGCTAACTTTTTAAATTTCTTTTTCCCAAAATCTGCCGCCCTAGACTGCAAGTATTCTTCCTTAGTGTACAAAGCTACCTTATCACTGTTTTACTCTTCACATAATTTTTGGTACCTTCTGGAATTACAGAAATGAGTTATATTTGAATGAAGTTTCTACTCATTCTCCTATTTTTAAATTTTTTCTGAACTACAAAATCCTTGAAACTCATTTTTCATGGTTCATCGAATTACATTGCCAATGACCCAATTAGACAATATTTTCCGATATCATCGTAATTCTAGATGACTCTTCATTTTTATTTTCCCTATCATTATCGTGCACTTTTGGAGACGAACCAATTACGTCGTCTGGTTGCAAAGTTAATAGACGTTTACATTAGGAAAATCAGAGGAACTTTTCGGGATAACTAAATATTTTATGCTGCAATCGTCGCGGTGAGTAATAAAAACACGCTTCACTACGAATCACTTAGGTAACATTATTTTGACATTTAAATAACATTACTATCGGAGCAGAGCTGTAAATATTCGAATAATTCGAATAATATCGGACACGAATACTTAATTTCTTCGAATAATGATTTAACATTTAAATACATTACGTCCCTAAGTGTAAATAGAGTTTATACCTTTCGTTGTAAAATATACCAAGAATTAATAAAGTTTCAAATTTACTGTTCGAAAAACAAACAATTGTAAAGGCCAATATGAAAAGAATTTCTCGATAAAGTGTGAAAAAATATATCATGTTCAGATTCCTATTCTGTACAATTCAAAATTCGATCACTCCGAATATTTGAATATATTCAAATCCCAAATTCAAATGCTTTAGTATTCGAATACTTCGATTCTTCGAATATAACAGTAACAGTCCTAAAGCTTGCAGTTCCTAATTGTTTCTCAATCAATAGAAGCACATTTTATTTCACCACCAATATCTTCTCAAATCTTCGATGAAGATAATTAGAATCATTTCCAAATAGACACATCTTAAATACAACGTCACTATCTTCCCTAACCCTTAACAAAACTATTTACCAACTAATAGATAACTAAAAACAAGTGATCGAGGCCTCCGGTCTTCTACGGCATTTTCTTCAAAGAATCATTAACTGTGGATATCGAAGGATTTCTCGGGTCCCGATGAGACGCGTTTCAAGAGTATCCGCCCACGCAGCCGCGCAATGCCGGGTTTCCCTACAAGCAGCAGCGTTGTGTGCACAAGTAGCCCGAAGCCGCGCGCTCTCCGCGGCGCTACGCATCGGGATTCTTCCTGGTATGCGCATCGGTGCTCACGTGAACGCATGCATCATTCGCTCGTAAACGCATGCATCATTCGCTCGTAAAGACATCTGCGCCGAGTGCATACGTGCCCGCGCGCACTTGCGCGGAACGGCGACGCGGCACCAGCAATTCGTCCTCTCGCCGTTCCTATCGTGGGGCCGCGCTTTTAAACACTATCAGCGCCGTTCACTGATAACGAACACCGACAGAGATAAGGTACGTCCTCGGTTCACTGGGCTACCGTCGCTTCTTGAATCGAGCGTTCGTTCTGGGACGTCGAATCGAAATCGTTCCCCTCGACGCCCAATAAACCAATATGTATCCGTTTTGGCAGAATTAGAAAACCTTTTGGCAATGACATCGATGGAAAACCATGGAACGTTGGGGCCTTTTATTACGCGAGGAATTGATATTCCTTTAATCTGCGCGGTGGTTATAAAACTTTTGTGGCACAGTGTGGATTCACTTGACAGAAATAGTGGTGGGTGGAAGAATGTAAAATGAAAAAGAAATTTGAAGATTCCCGTGCGAAATGGTCCTAAGTGGGGGTCTGCAAATTCACCCACTCTTTCCAAGTTGTAACTCTCGGAGATTGCGCATTGGTGGAACAATTCCAGCGATTGAATACTAAATGCAAATCGTGTCAGATACGGGGACATTATGTGGCATTGCTCGGATAGGATGGCGGATGTAAACGAAAATTGGGTACCGAATAATGATGAGAATGTGGGGTGTTGTATAGTTGACACTTAGCATTGGTAGCATAGCGTAACTGTCGTAGTTAGCATATTCCAATAATAGTACAATAAGAGTATTTTGGTCAGCTAGTTCATGTCAAACCGAGATGTCACAAAGCATCGTTCTTCAGACACAAAATACTACAATAGCACTTTCATGTATAGACAAGCGGATGGAAATAGTAAATGAACTCAGTGCTTTTATCACGAACCTTCTCTACAACGATATACAATGTATTATATATTATATAATTGCGAGTATATTATACACTGCCATTTGCTTTTATTTTCTCTTTTTAATTTAGAATACCAAATAAAGTAAAATTTATTAGAGTTCTTCAATAAATTTGCAACGTTTTTCATAATTATTTCATACAGATTAGGTGTCCTAATGCTTATCAACGGCAGTGTAATTGAGCCGAAACTATTAGTTGTAGTAATTTATAAGCGACTTGCAGAAAATGGATTTTTTCCAAATAGATATTAACATTGGCAAGAGTTGGTATAGCTTAGGTTCGTAGAAGATGGTATCAAAAAATTTCGGAATATATCCCGCTTTGATTACTAAAACAATGACTGCTCTCTTGCTACAGACCGTATGCAGGATTCTGAAGAAAAAAATATTTTTCGATTTAGTGTCCACTTGATTATATTAACTGACTAATCTTTCGTAGCTCTGACTCACTAGAGTGACCAACTGATAAGCTCCGCGTAGCAGCCATTTTCCAAACATATTATTCATCACCGTTCTCACTGACCATTTCAAAGTCTGAATTCGTACTCGCTCGTCTAGTAACAAGGGCTGAAGTTGCAAATCCACGATGAGACGAAAATATCGTGTCTCACGTGAAACTTGAAACTCCATGATTATTATTCTTTGATTTCCATTATTTTCATTTTGTTGCCGCTGAGATTTTTGTCTCACGATAGAAAAGTATCGTGTAAAATCTCATCGTGGATTCGCCTCTTATTGTTATTTTCACTTTGGTACAGATATTTGAAGACTAAAGACTTACATTTTAAGACTCAAAGTCCAAGAGTACCTTGGATCGTCCTTAAGTTACGTAACGCTTTCTAGCGGGGGGAGGAAGTCGCGAATTTCCTACTTTTTCTTACAAGAAAAAGGGGGGGCGTGAGGTAGTGTCTTACGTAATATTTTTTCACCTAATTTTCAATAAATACAAATTCTATCATAAATGTTCCAGAAAAGTAGTTGTAGTTTATATTTCCCGAAACCGAGTTAAATGAATTATGGAAACCTTTAAAAGAATTTTAATAACTGAAAAAATTATTACGTAAGAAGGGGTTTGGAATGTCAAATCTTACGAAATCTTATACTAGAGGAAGGAGGGGGTTAAAATGCGCCAAAATTACCCTTACCTAATTTAAAGACGACCCCTTATCTGTAAGTATTTCAACTATATTTATAACGTGCGACAATTATCGTAATTACCCTAGTAGCACAAAATATTGGTTAAATATTTTTTCCAAATATTAGAAAAATATTTTTTTAGCCACACTTTTTAATATGAAAAAAATTCCTGCATATTTGGAAAATATATTTGCTTCTTAATCTAGAATAAGTATTGTATGTATGTTTAAATATCAAAAAGATATTGAACCTCTTTTTAATATTGGATGTATGTGCATTCGATATTTTGTGCTACTAGGGATACTTACGTTGTTATCTTGACTTATAATGCATCAAGAAATTACTTTATATCCCTAAGTCCTTTATTAAAAGTTCATAATTGTTACTTACAATTAATTACATTTTTTAGAGGGGTTATTTAATATTACATGACGATTCTATGCTTTCATAGACAATCTCTAGAGCAGACTATTATTCTGTGTTGTAGTTGAAAAAAATTACTGGCGAAATATATTATTACCTACAATGTGGTTGGTATAACTACTTTTAGATCCAAATTTCTGCAATTACCCTCAGGTATTTCATTTTTCATCATCAATTTGTTAAAGCCTAATTCTCAACGTAGAAAACCTTTACCTCTACAGCGCAAAGAATTGACCACATAATGTGGTATAACTTTAGGAACGACGTGAAACTCACATCCTTGCTCAAACAGCTCACTTGCAACACTACATACATACATTCTGACATAACTTTCAAGAACTATAAACTTGAGAAGAAAGCGTTTGTGGACTTACGTTCGCCATGATATTTCGTCCGTGGTAAAGTATGCAGATAGAGTTTGAGGAAGTATTTTAAGGACATTGACTAGTATAACGTAGCAATTTAGGAAGGGCAAGGTGCTATTATAGTATACTGATTAAATTCAAGCGAAAGTGTGGTGCATTGTGGTGGAAAATAGGAATGAGATTTGACACTATAATACATACAAAGGATGATTCTTCAGGGGGAATCCTATTCTTTGAGCTAAAAACATAGCGAAATTTAAAATATTTTTTTAAGAAACTAGCTATTCGAATAATCTGAAATGTGGACCATATTCTATGTATCTGTGAAGAAGTTGTCGTTTTTTATTATTTATTTTTAATAATAAATATACGAATTATGCATGATTGACCATCACGCCGCCGTTGTCCGCTGGTGTGCACGATATTTCTCTAACCACTGAACCGATTACCTTCAAATTTAGCCTGTATGTCCAACAAACATTACTTTATACTTTGATGAACCAGGATACCGATAAACTATATACTGCTTTGATTACATAAGAAAATTAGCGCAAAATTGTATAGCAAAACTTAAAGTTCCAAACCTTTCAATTTCAAACTCTCCACACCGTTCAAAAAAATTTTATATTTTTTTCTGGCTCATGAAATTATGGCTATATATGTATACAGCGAAACGCCGTTTTATTTTTCTGCTTTAGATTACCAGGAAGATAAATATCAGGCACACCAGCGGACGGCGAATTTTGCGCGGCGTGTTAGGCGATCATGTATAACTCCTATACTTGTTATTAAAAATTCATAAAAAAAATATTGCTTCCTGAAAGATGCATCAAAATATGGTCCAAATTTTAGAAGAATCAAATCTCTAGTTTCTTAAAAAAAAAATTCCCAATGTTACTATGTTTTTAGCCCAAAGAATAGGATTCCTCCCCTTAAACAGTGATTGATACAATTATCGTCAAAATATTTTGGACGTATGTAGAATGTTAATACAAAAAATGTTCTATTCAAGAGGAACGTCAATGAAAATTTTCTTTCCATTGAAAGCCTTAGCAAAGCCTCAAAGACAAGTCACTCTTTTATAGCACGTTATAGTTTTTGTCATACGGAATAATTTGCTTGAAAGGAAGTCGAAAGGTCTATTACGTAAAGTTATTTAAAATAATAAACGTGTCATTAATTCCACACTATATTACAAGTACATCTTTGCAAAGGTTAATTGAACTTTTTAGTTTCAACTTCTTACCAAGTCGGTCATTTAGAAGATCATTTCATCCCGACTTTATCATATTGAAAATACAAAGTATAACATGTTATTGGAGAAAAAAGTGATTATCCTTGAGACTTCCCTAACGTCTCTATTAAAGGTAACAATTACTGCACTAACAAGAATTCTTCATATAACTTCCTGCTTTGCACACAATCACATTCATCAATTTACATAAGTTCCTCCATACAGTCACATGTAGCAATATAAAACAGTAACGTTCTCACGATAATATATCACCGAGCAAGTAAGTACATATAGGACCTTCAAAAACTATAGTGTTCTGCAATAGAGGAGCTTTAAGGAGCCTCCTTAGTTTGTCACCCTGAAAATAAGGCAATTTTTAGAATTTTGTTAAAACGAAAAGTATTGAGTATTATAATTCCAAACATTATACGTTTATTAATTGAAATTCGAAGAATGTTATTTTCAGAGCATTAAACTAGGGAGACCCCGTAAATGACAAACTTTTCTCACAAAAATGATGATATTCTGTCATATGTAGGTAAATCTGCCTGAGGCTTCGTGAGGCTATACTACTTGTGAACGATATGAACAATCGTATGCCAGAAATGTAATTTTTTACTTTCAATAAAAGAATTTGCCAAGTCAACACTATTTATTTTTTAATATATTGACTGTTTACCATTGTGTCAATTTGACACCAAGAGACAAATTCAGTTTGGAAACTGAGGGAGGGATGGTTAATAAGATTTCACACAACAATAACACGGTAGCGTTGTATTTTCAAACATAAGCCCCTACAGCGAATAAAATTTCCCCTGCCCACCAGCACAGTGTAAAATAAATTCATTCCACCCTCCACCTGATTCGTTTCAGCAGAGAAATATGTGAACTAATCGATTCGGTATTAACAATGGCGACCCGTGCCAACGAATAATCGTGAAATTCAGGTTCCCGTTCCTGTATTCTAGCCGCAGGAGGGAGAGGACGTTGAGGATCGAACGTCAGGAGCTGGCGAGGTCACTGAATAGCTTAAAGGTCGACCGCCTATATCCACCGGCTGAACAATATCCCGTGGGAATCCTTTTCCTGATTGAAGGAGGCCGCGATAGCTGTTGTTGCGCGCTACCTGCACACTTTCCTCCACGCGCAACTTTGAAATCCTTCCACGAGAGATGAGGTATAATGGAGGATACCCGATCGTAGTCCTTCGACAGGAAAGTATTCGAAGACACAGAGCGCCGAGTAACGCGGAGCAAGTAAGTGAATGCATACTTCGCAGATGCGTATCGCCTCCCTGTTTAACGGCGGAAGGAAGAAGGTCAAACACAAGTGTCCAAGTCTTGTGCAACTTATCGGTGATTTCACGCGATCTTCGCTCCAACGTATTTCACTGCAGATAGGGTTTATCGAGTCTTTACACTTTTTCGGATGTCCGCGACGGAGTGAAGTGATGTTTAGTACTTATAGCAGTCGAGTATGTTTCGTTGGAAGTGCTGTTCACTGGCAGGAATAACTTGTTGAATTAACTTCATTGATAAGCGTACCAAAGTGTAGGTAATGGAGGTGAGGTGTGATTGCCGAGACAGGAGGAAGCGATGATGGGTTTATGTATGTATATGGGAGAGTTCTGCGGAAAGTTACAAACCCCCAATAATCTGTAATTGACAAGGGAAGATCGCCAACCAGAAATTCGAAAAATTATGAAACTTTGGGGATATGTAGAGGATATATATTACGCTTGTTTTGCTGTTGAAATACCATCTAAAGAGGTGAAATTGACCCCTCAAAATCCGGCTATTTTCCATTTTTGTTTTATAAGAAATAGAAAAGAGTTTTCAGACAAAAGTTACTTCTTTTATTAGAACTATCATTTGGTAAGTTAAAGTTCTTATAGTTGGCAAATTATAACAAAAAATCGGAAGGTAGACGGATTTTCAGTGCTCAATTTCACCCCCTTAAAGTAAATTTTGGCAGCAAGAAAATTGCGTAATACATATCTATATACCCTCTACATATCCCCAAAGTTTCATGATTTCTTGACTTTCCGGGTTGGTGATCTTCCCTTGTGAGTAAATTTAGTTTGAAGATTATTATTAATTAATATTATTTTAAATTTTCTGTAGGATTTGTGGATTGGTATTATCCAGCAATATCAGTTTTCGTATCATCCACATGAAAGTCAAGACGTTCTACATTGAAGCAATCTATATCTTCAGCTATTGTCACTCCTTAAATTGTCATACAAATTGAAACAATCTGCTGGAATGAGGTGCATCATTTCTTGTAAATTTGTAAGTTTTGCATCTGATATAGGGATGTCATTTGGCCATAATATTGGTAGAACCGTAAAAGTATCCATATTTTTAAAATATTTTCCACGAGTAACTTTCTTTAGATTTATTATTTCAAGAAGATTTGAAAATTCATTTTGCTTAACCATGAGGATATATGATTCTTTCTTTTCCATCCTGATTGACGTTATTTTTAGTGGTTTAGAAGTTTTCTGTAAAATAAATATAAGCCTATAATGAAACTTTGGCTTGGTGGTTTTAATAATTAAATAATGTAAGAATTGTTCTAAGGGTTGGTAATTTTTTGCAAACTAAAGATCATAAAATTATGGGATCCATACTGTGTTTAACTAAATTTTTGCCATTTTGAGGGTTGGTAGCTTTTTGCATAACTAGGCCCATATGATAATAGGTGCTATCTTTTTAGGGGCCGTCTTTAAATTATGTAAGTATTCTTTTAAGGAGGTGGGGAGAGTCGCGAATTTCTTACGTTTTCTTGCAAGGGAGAGAGAAGCAATCAGGTATAGCCTTTCGTAATATTTTTTTAACTTAAGTTTCAAAATGAGTAATCTGAAAACAATGTTTCATCGCACACACGTTCCATAATTTGGTTTTTTTAATCGTGAAAAAAAATCCCCGCACTCGGCACAACGAAGAAGTTCTGTGTATCTTGCGAGATCAGAACACAGGAGTAGAAAATGCAGAGCGGATTCCTGAAAACGACGTGGATGCTGAAGAAAGCTTAGAAACTTCACTCCCTATTGAAAAATTAGTTGGGGGTGGGATCCAAAATTTATGGACTAATTCTAATCGTTATTACAATTCAAATTTTATGAATATAATTAATATGTAATTCAGAGACCTTTTCAAAAAGAATAAATAGAAATTCTATTCACTTTGCAACAGAACCTATATCTGTGACGAGAAGCTGAGCAAGTTTAAACTTTAAACAAATCGGGAGTTTATAGGAAAGCACAAACCGGGCATGTACATACACGTTGAAACAGTGGGACACTCTGTTAGAATAGATTACATATTTTGATGGACACAGGATCTATCTCTATGATTCTGAATTCGTATTCCTTTTAAACATTTGCCAATTCTAAACCGTTCAGAGAACCCTGAATTCTCCAGTGAACATCCTTTTTACGAGCATGCCGCATTATTATTCTAAAGGGAGCATCTAAATGTGGTTTTCAATATCAAGCAAGTTTGACATTCTTAGCTACTTCATTTCTTGCATTTTAGCAACAGCCCCCTTCTCATTCAGTACCGCGTTCTACTTACGTTCCGCGATCTACGTACACCCTCGTGAACAGGAGACGCTCCCACCCGACAATAAACGGTACAGAATTTTGAAAGTTTCAGCAGGAAGGGGCACGCCAATGGAATCCAACGTTTCAGGCTCTCGCGAAAAGTGTCCATCGATCACTGGGGCAACGCTACCGTCCGTCGACAGTGGCCAGATGAAGCGCGCGAGCGAGCACCCCGATTCGAAATTCGTTTCTCGGACGGGTTCGTTGCTCGTCCACGCGTTCGCCGCGCGATTAGCGTTCCAACGGCGATGATGACTCTGGAAGCGAGCCGATAGAAGGTGCTTTCGAGGTCGCTGTCCACCCTGAGGTCACCCTCCTGTACCGACCGAACAATATCCGATGGGAACCCTTTGGCCGCGAGCGTGAAGCGGCAACGGAGAAACGGGGAACGCAGGCAGGAGAGAGAGAGAGAGAGAGAGAGAGAGAGAGAGAGAGAGAGAGAGAGAGAGACAGTGAGAGCGGGACCAGGGAAAAGGGACGAACGGAAGGGAGAGGACGAGCGCGCGAGGGGGAGGGAGGGAGGAACGAAGGAGAGAGAGAGAGAGAGAGGAAAGGCGTGCTAGCTGTTCACATTACCTTACTTACTATACGAGGTCAATGCCACCGCGTCCGTCCCGCGGCCCCACTTCACTTCACTTGGCTTCACTTGGTTCCCCCTTCGCGTTTCTCCCTCGCCCTCCCTCCGTCTCTCTTCTCTTCCCACCGCCGCCTTTCCTCTCCCTCTTTCTCTTTCGCTCGCGTTCCTCCCGAGGCCTTCCTTCCCCTCGCTCGCCTGCTGCGCCGAGCGCGATCCGTCCCCGTTCCTTCCTCTTCCTTCCTCTTCCTTCCTCTTCCTTCCTCTTCCTTCCATCCACACCCGATCCTTAGCGTGCCTCCTTCTCCTCCATCGGTGCCGCCGCCTCCTCCACCTCATCCTCCTCCGCCTCCTCCTTCACTTGCCTCCCCCCCCCCTCCGCCCGCACCGCCGCCCTGGCACCCTTTCCCCTCTATTCCGCCGCGACCACCCCCACCGAGCATTCTCATCGACCGCTCGTGTATAAGAGCACAGAGAGTGGCTCTTCGGGTATCGTCTCTCGTCGTCGGCACCCCCCTCCCCCTGCTTACTTTTCTTCTTCCTTTCTTTCTTTCTTTCTTTCTTTCTTTCTTTCTTTCTTTCTTTCCTCCGTTCTTTCATTCTTTCGTTCTCCCCCACGGTATCTTCCTCTATCTGCTACGTCCACGTCCTCCGCGCGTCGTCGCACCGCGCTTCGCCTGCCTCTTCTTCCTCCTCGGCGGCTCGTACCTCCGTCCTCCGCAGCCTCCTTCTCCTACGGTCCTTCCTCCCCCCGTCCCCGTCCCCGCCCCCCCCCGCGCGGCCCCCAGCCAGTATAAACTATTCCAAAAATTCGTACTGTTATTATTATCACTTAACCATTCCCAGCAGGCCGGGCCTCCGCTCGCAGCACAATGCGAGACTTTGTTCGCGGTCGATCCAGGAGCGGGTCCAAGATCCCCCTCCCCCATCCCTCGTCTCTCAGCGGCGAGGCGTCTGCCGTCTCTTTGGTGGTCTCTCTCTCACGGGTCGAATCGATTTTACGAGAGTTCCTACTCTTCTTCTTTTCCTCCTTCTTCGCCTCCTCCTTCTTTCCTTCTACTTTTCATCTTTTTTTCCTCTTCTCCCCCCCCCCCCCCGCACCCCCACCCCCGCGCTCCTCCTATTTTCTCCCTTTTCTCTCCCCTCCCCAGGTGCTCCTCTTTCTCCCGCTGTCTGTATTCTTTCATTCCGAGATCGAGGGTGAGAAAGGATGAATGATCGTTAGGGAGGACGGACCCGTGGCTCGGGCTTTAAGCCTCGTTCCGTCGGGATTGAAAGAAGCCCGGATCCCCCCGAAGCTTCGAGTTTACGCGCACAAAGGGTTGAACGGGATTAGAGGTCGCGAGGAACCGCGAGGGCGCGACTGATAAAGGGGCGCGTATCGCGAATTAGGAATGCCGATCGCGGGACGGGGGATCTGTCGCGGCGTCGCGCACCACCTGACCTAGCCAATGGCGAGTGGGGGTGAGAATCGAAAGCGTTGGATGCACCCCCTCACCCGTCGTTATCATCGAGTCACAAAAGTGACCAGCTGATGACGTCTAGCTATGCGCTTCCGGATACAATTTTTATTCTCATACCCAACTTCCACTTCACTCTCGTCCAAAAGTCCAACTTCCTTCCCGTTTGGGAGCTAAAGGCTAAAGTCACTCTTTGCTCGCCAAATATTTTAGTACACAGTGCTTAGTACGCGTGTTCGTACTTGTTACAGTTTCACGCGAGCTAATTATACAAGATGAGTTATTTAAATCGACCCCCTCGAATATCTTCGAAACCGTTGATTATACCGACAAATGTATCGGATGAAAGTTGTATGGTTTCGAGAGGGGAATAAGTTGGGGTACTAAGGTTTTTTATGAGTGGACGCGTAGGGGCCATATGAAGGTCAAGTTTCTTTTTAAATGGAATTATGCATTTTTTAGTACACTCGTCGACCCAACTTGTCATTTCCGACGAAAAAGTATTAAACTATTTACGCCGAAAAACCATTTGATTGGGAGATATTTGAATTTCAATATTGCGAAGTGGTAGCTTCTTTCAGGAGATAAATTCAAGTAGGCGAATGTACTTGCTACTGAAGTTGAATAGCACTTCGCAATATTGAAATTCGAATTCCCACGTAAGTGTCGCCACAAAGTTTCAGGACTTCCCTTCAACTTTATCTGCATTATTTGTTGGTTTTGTTTAACTAATAAAAGTTTGTCGATACAAAATTTTTCTTTTATATTACTTCGTGGAATGCATGAGAGGACAGGACTGAAATGTTTATGTCAGGATGTTTATATCGATAGCGAGACCAAGCGATAAGGTCCGAGTGACAAATCTCTCCTCCGGAATTCTTTCTGCCGGACCGTTTCAGAGCATAAAGACGTTGCCTTCCAAGTGTCTTAAATAAATTAAGAATTAAACCTACAGATGTGTTTTTAGTATCCATGGCTTAATTTCTAAAATATTAATTTCGGAGAGATGGGTGTTACCTTCTGCTTTTTTATGGAACGATAGCAGTTGTTTAATATTTTGTATTACGACAAATCTAATGACTATACATAAGTTACAAAAGGTAACACAAATTACATATAAGAAGACAACGAAAGCTGGGCAACTTTTGCCTAAAACAATTTTCTGTAAAATTCAAGGAAATTCCTGAAATTGCGAGGAATGTCCTGTATAGTAATTATATCATTTATTTCGATCACTGTTATTGCTTTTATACAAAACACAGTAAGATGACTTTTATAACTGAATCTGAACTAAACCTAGAGTGTACCTTTTTTGATGATAAGACTCGACACGCGGTTTTCAGTTATGTTTATTCTAAGGTATTTTGTGGCAAGAGAATGAATGACCTTAGTCCTTACAATTAGTTACAACATAAATGAGTAAGTACGAAGTTAGACTCTGAAATGGGCAGTCAAAACGGTTATGAATAATGTTTTGAAAATACCTAACTGCCACATGGAACTTATCAGTCGAACCCCTCAGTGACTCAGCCCTACCAGTAGCCTGGTCAACCAACACTATCGCCGACATAGAGGGTGTCACTGAATTGGTGGTATAACTTGAAATGGGGCTGATTCTTTCTGCGAAGATGAATAGAAACTCAGGACTACAATTGATTCATACGACGCTTATTTTTCCAGGAAATCGATTACTTCCCTTAATCATTATAATAATATCGAATGATATGTTTCATATTTATTTCTGCAAATTTTCATATAGAGCTTTAATAAGCCTCGTGTCGTACAGACTACTTAGGCGATAATAGGGCTAGAATAGTACTACACCTTTTAATAAGTTAAAGCTGGTAGCTGGTGTTATTATACTACACTGACTAAAATAATTAGTATTAAAATAAAGTGTCTAACACGTTAAAAAAATGGATACCCTCTGTCTGTTGGAAATTAAACAAAAAATATATTGATGAATGAAATACACAGTACTTGGTCCATCTCTGTAATTTACCTCATTCCCCTGGATTATCTAGGCCAGGAATGCTCCAACTATCTTGAAGAGAGTACAGTCAGTTTCCTAAGCTCACGTTAACTTAATAGATGATCAAAAGAAAATCGATTTAGTCAATACGTACAAACAATAAACCATATATTAAATTGTCATTCTTTAAGCAAATTTTAAAAGACACTTCGACTGCCAGGGCTGTTTTATATTTTCGAAACAATGCAGAGAAGACTGAAGACATAAAGATTTATATCCCCCAATGAAAAAAGTAAGACGAGTGACTCTATTAAAAAGAATTCGACTCCTCGCACCAAAGTCCTTTAGTGGATATCGCTTCGGTATTTGCTCAGGTCTGCTGTTCTTGTATTGATCTTGCGGTTACATTTAATCTCCCACTGTCACTACATTAAACTACAAAATAAAGAGGGACGAACAGTGTTAAAAAGCAACGAATATAGTAGGTCATCTCATACGTAAGTGCTATAGTTTCGCAGAAAACTGAATTTATAACAATATAACTTGACACAATTGACGTTTATCCGTTTGATATAAATTCTAGCTTACGTAGTAACAGATCGAATATTTCGCCTACCACAAACGATTTGTGGACGTGACGAACGAACATATTCTGCATGCTATGTTATACGAATTTAACCAAGAAAACGCAACTATTACGGTGAAAAACTATAAGGAGATTATTAGTGTAGGTCAGTGTTGAAATTTCAGAAATGGGATGGAGAACGAAAGTCGAAAATATAATTAAGGAATTTCTTCCAGGAAAACCTTAGTAGAAAGTTGCAAAAGGATTATGAAAAATAATGGGAAATAAAATATACAGAGTGGACGGTACTTGTATCTACCTACACTTGAATAACTCTCAAATGTTGAGTTTGTTAAAAAATTGTTATATTCAAAAGTTGGCTATTTATGAGGGGTGTATTACAATGGAGTTATTATTATTATATGTGTAATTATATGTACTCTGTTTGTATTTCGGAGACTCGAAGATCAATTTCGTTTTTTAAATGGGATGTTAATCAGATATTTTGCTTTGTTTATCGATAATTGACTTCCCATAACACCAAGTTGGAAATACAATATCGTCAAAGACTTCAACAACACCAGAGTGCTGGATAAACGAAACAAAATATTTTGCTAAATATTAGAACCAATCAATTTTAATACACTTCTATTCAGAATTCGACATTCTTTCAAATTGTGACACAAAAAGTACAACACCCATTTAAAAAAACGAAATTGATCTTCGAATCTCCAAAACGCCTCCACCTACGTATAAATTACATAGTTATGTAATGACCTTTTCTAAATCATGCTACTTCTCGTATGTAACAATTATCTCAAAATGCATTATTTGAGAGTAATTCAGGTGTGCGAGTTAGGCGGTCCACCCTGTGTATCATTAATTCATCGTTAACTGAAAGTTGTTTATTCTCATTTAATATACGTAGGTAACGTAAGTACTTGCCCAAGAAACTAGTTAATAACACATAATTAGTACACGATACATATCTACAATGGTGTTGTAAATGCATGGTTCGTCCATACGTAAAATCGAAGTTTTAATTAAGGGGCAACATGCACCTAGGACTAGAAAAACCTGGGTAAAATTAAGCAATTTTTTTATTGAAAATATTTTTTACCGTGGGCACACTGGGTCGTTTGTGTCTTGCGTAAATTGCCCCTTTTCTTAAACTTCCTTCCGAATTTTTATTTTTCCTAATTAATCCTTTAAACATTTGACTCGAAGAACAATTGTATATTAAAGTGGAGACTTGAATAAATATTCCATAATTTTTTCAAATTTTTTGAAAGGCAAGAACAGTAAAAAAAACAGCCATGGACAGTGGACATAAACGATCCAGTGTGTCCGCGGAAAGTGCGAAAATAAGTGTGCCCACAGCGGGTTAAAATACGTACTTTAATGTCACGATTGTGTAAAAATTCGAAAGCTAGGAAGATTGAATATGTAATAGCAATTTCTGTTAGACAGTTCTTTCAGAACAGCTTCCAGGGTAACAAAAATATTTCCGATAGTTTTTGTCTGAATTAAAAAAATCTCTAAAAATACATAAAAGAATCGAGTTGTTGTCGTAGCTGATTTTAAAAATATAAATTATCGCAAAATTGCGACCATTTCAGTACATCTGTGATTTTGCAGTAAAAAATCATCCTTTTTTAATCGATAAAAAATTAACTATGACGTTCGACAAAAATGCTACGACAGAAACTAAATAATTCTATCAAAAACCTCTGTTCCAAATTAGAACCCCAATCGGTCCACTAGTTCTCCAGAAATATTGGTTAACCTTCTTCAAAATACCATTTTGGGAAAAACGCCAATACATATTCAATCTTCATAGATTTCAAATTAAATTTGTACAATTGTTACATTAAAGTATGCATTTTAAGATGCATATAAAGATTTTTAAATTATAAAATATTTTCAATGAAAAAGAAATTATCAAATTAACCCTGATTCTTCTAATCCTTGGTGTATGTTGCCCCTTAAGTTGCAATGGTGGCACAACCATAGTCCATATAGTAATTCCCCACGTAGGTATCTATCTCCGCGATTATTAGGTTATCATTCACCATACGTACCGAAACAATCGCGCCAGTTATGGGATGACCTAACAAGTCCAATTGCCAGAACATTGGCGGCGAGTTTATTCGTTGTCCCTGTCATAAAAGACGTTCTGCCGTAAGGAGGGAGCTCCGAATTGCCCACTTACCAGATTGCAAGTCGACATCGAACGGGCCAGAGGGGTGCGGACTGGGCTTCGCGGGGTGAATCTGTGCGTTGCAGAACCGGGGTGGCTCCACTGCTCGCGGCGGGCGTAAAATTAGAGGTGTCCGTTACTTCAGGTCTTAATAGCGGTGGCAGTGAATGAGCTGTGACGTAGATACGTATTTACGTAGAATGAAACGAGCCACCTACACGCGGCCGATCGCGATATTTACCTTGGCTCGGCGTCATTGACGTCAACCGCGTAAAAGGACACGTATTTACCTCAAGTGTGCGTCCAAATAATACAATCACGCCATTTCTGCCAACCACGAATGTGCCCTCCGTGAATGACAAAGAACGTAGGAATAGATAAGTTTGACAATGCTCACCCACGCGGCGACCTCTAAACGCTAGGCTTCTGCTACGAATAAAATCGCGGTCCCCTTTTACACCTTGCTTCGACAATGCTGATAGGGGCAGACACTCGCGACTAAAACGAATTTCAAAGTAACGTTTTCAAGGAATTAAAGGGTCTTCGTAATGTGACGGCTGAAAAGAAATTAATTTTTCGGGAATTAAAAAAAAACGAGTGTGTATTGCACGTATCATTTTGCACGTCTATAACTTGATTCTACCACGTTTTAAGACTATAAAAAACGAATTTGTAAGTAAAAGCATTCATTTATAACGGAATAGGAGCATCGCGAAGAAAACATATCAGATATCAGCAATTATAATTATCTCAATCACAAAATCCAAAAGGATTGGTAATCTGTAGATGTGTGGCTATAATCTGAACCATCATAATGAAAAAATATTGAGAAACAAAGAAATAGCTACGTGTTAAAAAAATATATGAGTTTTACCAAAAAAATATGGTTTTATCGACTGTAGTAATTCAGTTTTGCAAGTATTTGCAAAATTCTAGTTCGATTTTTTGGCAATCAGGTCTGGCTTCCTGAGGGATATATGGTTCTCTTCACGATACTCCTGTGCCGCTATAAATGGATATTTTTGCTTACAATTTTTTTTTATAGTCTTAAAAGGTGATAGAATAGAGCTACAAACTGTAAGTTTGTAGAAACTAGTGAAAATTTAAGTTTTTCAGCCATCACACTACTAACACCCCTTAAGTCGAATGTAAAAACGAAAGAAGCGAGTACAGTGGTTGTCTGGAGCTTTTACTGTATCTGGTGTTCCTTCATGGAACGAGTCCTTATCGTACTACTTCCTTATGTTGAATTTAGACGCAGTTATGATAGTCCTTTCATTGTTAATTTTTAAGAGAAAAAACGGTTAGAATTGATGCAAAATTTTGAGTTTGCTAAATATTAAAGAAATAATGCAATTGCATGAATTCCATTGTTAAAGTACTTCAATTTTAACTATACAAACAAGAGAAACAAATTGTGTAATTATTAGTTGTAAGAGACATGGTTGCAGAAAATTATTTATGTACAAGTATTAAATATTCTGCGTTGTATGCCACGTTGTCGTATTTGATTATCACACACTTTATTCTTGTTCTACTGTCGTAAACATTTATTCATATTTCAAATTTGATTTTGTGTATTTGTGGCAAAAAGATGTAACACATGTAGTGTACTAACAAATGCAGTATGAAATATCGAGACTTGTATAATTTCATGTAGTATATCGTAGTATTAAATGGAAAGACTGAAATATAATTTATCACGTGCTGAGTGTCATTTATAGACTAGATTTTACGAGTGAATTAATCTGAACTTCCATTGAAATGATGAATGCGGCAAGCGAAAGACCTGCGTCGTCTTTATCTCACTCTTATTTTATTCTTTCCTCAGATAGGCATCGTAAAAGAAAACTTCCATTCATAGTTTTGCTTATTTCTTGTCGCAGCTTCTCAACTTTTACAGTAAGAATACTCATAGCGAATCCTGATACGAACTAACTGTAAATGCATTCGCAAAGGACATACACTCGATGAATTCAAATCTTAATGTCTTTTCATTCAACTTAGGTTGTCATTATTTCATTCTTATACGTTCTTCGATTACCTAGGAATATATCGTTGGGACAAGTTTCACTCATTATTTTATTACTCCTTATCGAACCTTCGTCAACTATTGGAGGAGGAATTTTCATGATGTATTCGCATAAATTAACTAAGAATATATTCGTACAAGACACACACTGGATGAATTAAAATGATGGTGCCTTAAATTCAAATTACATTATCTTTCCTTCAGTTTCACAAATTCTTCCGTCGCATATTTTTCAAAAATACACCGATTAATAATTTTACTTATTCCCCGGCGACGCTTCTCCACTTTTGCAGCAGAAATTATCATGATAAATAATCAGCTGGAATTAACTAGAAATATATTCTTAAAGAACATACACTCGACGAATTAAAATCGTGCTCTTTCAAATTTAAATCATATTATCTTCTCCTCAGTTTCACACATTCTTTCGTTGCATATTATTTAAAAAAAAAAAACACATTTAAATTTTAACTTTTTGCCCGTCGAAGCTCCTCGACATTTCCAGCGAGAATGCTCGTGATAAATATTAGCGCGAACAGGTCTCACATGCATGAATGTCCGCAACCTTCTGCGATGCAAATGCAACGTGACCAATGTCAAGGCTGCGCCAACAGCGGTAGCCGCATTTGCGAGCGCTGCAACAAATCTCGCGTGCTCGAGAGCATAATTCCGTCTCGCCGTCCGCGTCGAAAGAGCATCGAACAAAGGTTCGTTTAATATCGTGCGAATCCCCCTTGGCTCTCGGTGCCACGGCGCCGCGATTCCATCGCTGACAATGCCAACGAGACACTTTTTCAATTCCCGTGACGCGGCCGCCAACCGAAAAATCGTTATATGTATTTTTATCGATGACGCTGGTTCCTTCGATTTCCGCGGCTGTCTGATCGGAGCCGGCAGGCTCCGCCAACTAGGGATTACAGATATCATAATTTCCGCGATTAGGGAATATCGAAATTCGCAATCTTTCGAGCAAATGCGGATCCAGTTGGGGAACTAAATGCATTGTCATCGAAATATTTATCAACGTTCGTATGAATTTGGACGCGTAGTTTAAGAAATAATGTGGCTGTTCCCAAAAGCACGTTCCGTTTCAAAAGAAACTAGTCATTTAGTATACACTGTAAAAAAATTGAAATGTAAAATCCATGACCTTAAAATCTCTTTAGAAAATAATGTTAATGTTATTTACCAAACGTCACTCGCCAGACTTGATCGTTTGTATGCTTCGTCGATTAAAAGAGATTATGTTCGCTGTGATTGATTCGTGTTTAAACTGAAAATGGAAACCAGCTGCTAGCGAGGGTTCATTAAGTTCACCCAGCACATTGATAAATGTGCGTGGAAACACGAGCACGCAGTTTTCTCGTTCGAATCTCGAATCACTTTTTAATGCCACAATGGCGAGTTAGTGGTGTACATTCAGGAAATTTAATAAATTTCTGAAATCGTCCTACACAACTAATAACGCGTGATTTATATTAACGAACCCGTTAACTTATTCTGAAACATTATTTAATTGGGTTAACAGGCACCTACTTACTTTAACTCTCATGGCAACGCGAACAGTGTTATTTCAGGCTTTCTCTCGAGGAACTTTACATACGATTATAAAGGTACCAGTCTCCGTGTCATTCGAATGAATAATTCTAACATTTCGGCATGAAATACAATGATTATTCGTCATCACTTATTCGATACTCGTTCGAAAGCCACCACTACACGAATTCACGATTCTGTAACAATCCATTGGGAGCCACTTACAAATACATATTGCAAAGTTTCATATAAGAAAGAACCTGAAATTCGGTGCCAAGCCGTCATATTTCAGGATCAAATTATTGCCAAATTCCCGACGACGCGATAAAGAATTGTACAAACGAAGCCACCCCTTTACCAGCAGAACTGCCAAGGGCAGCTGCAGCAGTGCTCCGACTCTCGCCGCTCGACTCCATTGTCGCAGCGGGGCGGTTTTTTCGCGGCGACCAGTCCCGGGCGAGACAAGATTGATTCGTAGATCGTGGACCTGGCGGACGTGGTTGCAACAAACATCGGTGACAAAGGGATGTCGCCGTTGGCCGGTGGCGACAGGCCGCTGTCTGTTGGCGGTCGTCGTCGAAAATCCGTGGAGACGCGGCCTGTTCCAGGAAGTAGGAGCCACTGGGATCATCGACCCTTCACGGCTATTTCAGTTATTTTGCAGCATGCAGCTATTTTAAATACATATTGTGGAGTAGAGGCGTACGAGCATGAACCATACGGCGGTAAGGAGGGCGGAAGAGAGACGGAACCGGGGACCGAGATACGGAGAGAGAAGGAGCAAGTGAGAGGGAGTGACGGAGCGAAAGAGGAAGAGGCAGCGGGAGAGGAGCAGACGGGGATCGAGAAAGATGGAACGAGTAACGCGTGGAAAGAGGAGAGCGAGAAACGGGGGAGGGATATCGCGGGGGAGAGAGAGAGAAAGAGAGGAGTAGAGGAAGAGACAGAGTGGGGATGAGGACAACTCTCTTGGGAGGAAAGCAGGGAGCAGAGAGACGATGCAGTGAGAGGCCAGAGGGGTTGGTATTTATAGCCAGCCCCGTCGTCGTCGTCTTCGTCGGCGTCGTCGCCGTTGTCGTCGTCGTCGTCGACAGTCTTTGACTCGTTGGTGAAATTTCAGGGAGGGGTGCACCCTTCTCTCCTATCTCTGCTGTGCCTCCACCCTCCGCCCTCCCCCCCCCTCCCCCCCGCACCGGCCCCCTTTCCGTGGCTCCCAGTCACTCTGTTAAAGGAATTTCCTATGATTAGAATGAGTATTTCTATACGCCGTGTTGAACTCCGCTTATATGTGTGTTAGGACCAGAATAATCAACACCCGTGTCTGGCCGCGTCGCGATAGGTTCCTCCTCGATCTCTCGCGGGCGAACTCTCGCACCGGCCGATCCGGATGCTGCCGGCGGGCCTCTCGGACCTCTCTCCCCCTTTTCTGCCCAGCTAGAACCAGAGTCCGCTGGCTGGTGCTCCCGACCACGCACGTCCTGGACTCGTCCCTCCTTCCTCGCGGAATTACGCTCCGGCGCTAGAGAAATCGGCCAGACGTCTGCGCCAGGGGCTGGAGCGGCGCTGTCGGGCCGGGGGTTGCGATTGATTGGAGACGCGGTGTGTCGTCTTTGAGGATTTAAAGAGATGCGGGAGGGACGAGGGATGTTTTCATATTTTTTCTTCATATCTTCATATGCCTGTCGCGTGTATAGAGTGAGCTATTTAGATTTATTCTTCAGTTTAGAGGGGAAGGGCAGAGTGGGCTAGAATTTCAAATTAACCCCTTAGGTGCGAAAAAAACGTATATGGAGACTTGGGGCACTTTGATGCAAGTCGCACAATGAAATATTAATATTAGCTTGATATCTGTAGGGTATCATCTTGCGATCTTATATCATCTATCAAAATGATAGCTTATAGGGTGTCTTGTGATCATGTTTTGAACTTCTAACTGTTTCTAGATATCGAGAGAATATTAATTCATTGTTCACCTTGCGCCAAAGTGTTCTAACTCCTCCTAGACGGTGTAAGAAAGCAGACCCTGAGTTTAAACACTTATATTAAGCCTCCATTCCTCGGTCTCGTTTGCGAATGTTGTATGTAGCTATGGATGGGAACTATCTGTTGCGTTTTTGTTGTTCTAATCCTAATGGTTAATTCAACTTTACGAAGAAACATGAAGTGTCAATTTTGATTTAAAATACCTCTGGTCACTGGTGGTGGTTGGGACAGTTTTATCGTATATCTTGCTTTGAATCCTAATAGATTTCTGAGATATACAAGTAAGAAGTACATACTTACTATCACCCAAATGGTCGTAGGTGAACATTCAGAGTTTCTTGATACAAAGATTATCAAATACTCTACAAACGTGAACATACTGCATAAAATAGACATTCGATAAGAGTACTACTATAGCGCAGTAACTACACTAATTGTAAGTATACAATCGTTTGTTCAGAACATATGATTTATTTATATAGTGTACCTACAGTCAGTTTGATTCTTACATTGAACAAAATTTGATATAAGTACTTGATACACACAATGTTATAATATTCTTTAAACTAACAATAGGGACTAGGAACTGTTTTTTCACCCCCTAAATCAGCAAACGGGCCAAAATAAAAAGCACATACCTATTTCTAATCTTTCAATCCTCTAAAAATTCTATCTACCAGTGTACCAGTCACTATAAATTTATAAATAAAATCTCCAACTGTAATAATTACAAACTGAAGTGTCAGGGAGATATACAGCATACCCGATTATTCACTGGTTTCCTTAAGGGAGGTGATTAGAGGGCTAAAATGAAGATAAAAATGTTCTATAAACATGGTCTTGTTCTATAAGCAAATCAAAAACTAACACTTAATGAGATATAGGGTGATGGTACCTCGTATCACCTAGTAAATGTTAAATCGCTGTCAATTGAATAGTAATTGATATTTTTCTATGCAATTTGTTTCAAAGTAAAGAGAAATTATTCGTGTGTCATGTAGCATAAGTTAGAATCGTTGAAAACTACAAATTTTTAATTAGAACTCAATAAACATAAGACATGCAAAAAATCGGGTTCTGAAGAAAGTGCACTTTAATATCTCTTATTCAAGAAATATTGATTAAATCACATCTTTGAAATATTGATTAATTCACGAGTTTTTAAAGTTATTTTCCCATGTATTTTTATTATTTCTTGCTATATAAATGTTTTTATGAACTTTTTTATTAGAATTGGGTTTCAGAATATGTTTTATTATAAAAATATAAAGACAGGATTTTTAAAATATTTTATTTTTTACGTTCGGATTTACATATTGGACAAGGCTAATTTCGATGACCCCAGCTGTAGCAAACATGCATACTGATAAAAGAAAAACTCTATTTTCACTACGAAAAATATTTCAATCGATTACATTCCTTCGGTACATTATTAACTAGGTATTCCTAGTAGATATTCTTCCATTCACAGAATTATTAGACTTACCTTCTCCGAATGTGATGTAAAATTGCCGCAGCCCAATAAATTTTTACCTACACTATTAATATTCACTAAAATATTTCCCATCCTGTATTATCAATTACATGACGCTGCAATTACAGTATGTCTTCCTACATATGTTTAGGTACTAATGCAGTTCATAACCAATTTTTAGTGCTTGCTTTGCGAGATATAACGAATGGCGATATTAGGAACATGGATGTATTAGGTGTCTTCACTCTACGTTTCCAAAGATTAGCACTATTTACGTTTCAAAATTGTAATAGATGTTTAAAATGACCACCGTCTTCTTCTATGCAAAGATTGACGCGGCTTAACAGTGGTTAATGAATTCGCGGAAATGTATTTAACGTGATATTTTCACTTGCAGCTGTTATCACATTCCACAGTTCGTCAGGATTTTCAAACTCGTGAGAATAACATGTTTTCTTTATTGTTCCCCATCTAATGGTCACATATCTAATATTCATGTTACGCTGTGAGTTGACATCTGTGGTTACTTCTTGACTTGAAAGATTTATGTCTCATTAAATATCAGTTTTTGACACCATTTTTATAGAACATTCTTTTAATCATTTTACCTCCCTACTCACCTCTTTAAGAGGACCAGAAAATAACCGGACATCCTGTATAATGTATAGTTTCTTCACTGAGAACAATCTGTGTATGAAATAATGCTACTTATTTATTGTTTCATGAATTCAATTATAGAAAATATTCCCCATTATATTTTAATGTCCCTCTTAGAATCCTGTTATTAAAATAAAATTGAATTGCAAAGGAAAAGCCAGCTGTAGTCGATAGTAATGCAACGTCCTAATGGTCCATCTAATTCTGCCTCACGTTTCCTCTGAAAAATGAGAAGAAAGAACGTTTTACGCGATGAAATTTGATATGTGCGTAGAATTTTCTATGAACGGGAGTTCAGAAACGATTATTATAGAGAAATGGAAGTTCAGACACACTCTATTCTGCGGTGCAAGCGCGCGTGACACCAGTAATCTTGTCGTGGATCGGTTAGAAACGGTCAAGATACGGAACGAACGATCGGGAACTCATATTCGATCGACCCTAGTGCAATTTATTTACCGTCCTCGTTAAAACGGCCGCACAACGAATAGCAGAATATTGACACTTTGAGTGCCATCAGCGAGTTCTCACGCCGAGGGATTTCCAGTATTTCCAGCCTACGCATGGTTTGGCTTTATTCACGGTGATATCTTTTCGAAATCGCCGAAAATATTGTCTAAGCGTCCTTAAATGTTCAGTTTGAACAGAAACCAAGCAAAGACTTCGCTTTGTACGAAACTTTCCTGGCAAAATCGATCGACTTAAAGAGGCATTTTTCAAAACCTTGCGCCACTCAAAGTATGAATTAGGCTTTAAATTTGATCACATTGACGCACGGTAACTGTGACGCTTCAGTCAATATTGAGGCTGTTAAAGAGTGACTAGAGAAAAATCTTCAACTCCTGTAGAATATATCGACACTCATTTCACTAAAGTCCTCACAACCTATCCAAGATTGTAACGAACCCTAACGTGCATAGCGTATTAAGTCCAAAGTACAGCTGTAATATTCGAATAAATCGAATACTTTGGAATAGTCGAATTATTCGAACAATTCGATTAATTTCGAATACGAATAATTTATTCGAATAGTACGGAGTATTCGAATATTCGAATAATTCGGAGTGTTCAACGAATTCAAAGTGTTCGAATTTCGAATTGTACCGAATACGAATCTAAACGTGAAATATTTTTTCACACTTTGGTAAACTTATAAATTTTGAAACCAAAGGTATAAATTCTTTTTAAATTTAGGGACGTAATATATTTAAATATTGAATCATTAACAGTAATCAATAGCAGTAATTTGATTGTTATTATTCATACAAAAATCTGTTTTGACGGAGAAAAACGAATACATTAACGTTTTCTGGTACAAGGCAGCTTCTCCTTGCCACTACAATATTCCCTGCCGTAAGGAACGTACGTTTTGATACAGAACTCCTTATTATTCGAGTAATGCTCGAATATTCGAATACTCCTATTTATTCGAATAATATTCGAATCTCAAATTCGGTTTCTATTGGTATTCGAATACTCGAATTATTCAAATCTCAAATTCGACTTTTACTGCTATTCAAATGCTCGAATTATTCGAATTTGAAATTCGAATTCTACTGGTATTCAAATATTCGAATTCTACTGGTATTCAAATATTCGAATTATACTGGTATTCAAATATTCGAATTATACTGGTATTCGAATCTCAAATTCGAATTCTACTGGTATTCGAATCTCAAATTCGAATTCTACTGGTATTAAAATATTCGAATACTTAAGCGGTCTGTAGACGTTCAACATTATTGCGCAATATTCAATATTGCACAATATTATTGACCGTCTGTGGATCATATTGGAAGATTGCACAATAAAATTGAAAAGTTGCGCGATAATATTGGAAGGTTGTACAATATATTGCGTGAACGAAGAAGAGAATCGGCCCCTAGACGCACAATATATTGTGCAATATATTGCAATATTCATATTGCACAATAATATTGAACGTCTGTGGATCATATTGGAAGATTGCACAATATATTGCGTGAATCAAAACGGTTTTGATATTTCTTGTACAATATTGAATATTGCACAATAATATTGACCGTCTGTGGATCATATTGGAAGATTGTACAATATATTGTGTGAATCGCGTGGGGGAAAAAGTAACGTGAGATACCTAGACCTATATATTAATTAACATCGTAGCGTAGCTGATTAAGTGGTTACCTTCTCCGACATACATATATTTTATATTTTATTTCATTATACAGGGTGTCCGCGGGAACAATAAACAGCTGGATATTTCCTAACGTATTGGAGATAAAGAAATTGTTTACATCCAATTGCATGGTTCGAGGGGACAAATTTATAGCAAATTTATTATATTTATTATTTTAAGAGATACGATGGTCAAGTCCGGTTTTTTAAATGAAACTATTTTTTTTAGAGATCACTTTATATTGCGTTTCAAGACAAATTCAAAACCTCGAATGTATATACCTTATTTCAACTGGTTTTGCAAATTTACTGATTATTACTGGTACAGGTTGATTCTCTCGGTGCGCCTGTCAAAGAGATGCCGCCTGGTACCCCGTGGTGAGAGATCTTCGACTTCCGCATTTCTCATCAGATCTTTGCGAAAACGACGCCAATTGATTCCTTATATTTCGCCGATGATACTGACACCAAGAACGACGTAAATCGGAAAGTAATGAAGGAAATTTCATGGAAAATTCATTTCCATAACCTCAAGCTAATTTCGTTAGTAATAGCCTAATTTACATGAAATTTTGTATGATTTTCATCGGATAAACATAAGGAATCCATCGGCATCACTTCCATATCGATAGGATAAAGCAGGGGTGTCGAACTAGCGGCTCGCGAGCCGCAGTGGCTCCTTCTCCTCTTCGCTTGCTTCGTAGAGCCGTAGGCCGCGTCCAGATCTGAACCGAACGCCACTTGAGACTCCCTAATGCCCCGTTCGTACGTGTGGAATAATCTGTACCACGGATTTATCCGAGTTTACCCTATGTTTGTTTTAACATGATACCGATTTCACGACCTTTCTACTTTCCAAACTGGTAAGATGTGTTGCGGAGGGGCGGGGGGGGGGGCAGGAAGAAAGATCAAAGACATTCAGGTAAAAACTGTACGAGCTGCCTTGTCTGCCATACCTGGTTCCCATAAATTAATCACGGTGATCGGCCAAAGCGTTTCGAGAGGGTCGCGGTTTATGACCGTATTGTCCCGCGAGCCAGCGGTAGAAAACGGTACGTGTGGGTCCTCGTACTACTTACCTGCAGAGCAATATACCGATTAGCTTGGATTGAACAATGTCACCCATTTTTCTGAAACACGTATGAATCCTCAACCGACCCTAGCGGTTTTAGGTCGACCCCCCGCAGTAGAGGGTGAAAATGTGAAATATCCATTTCAGCTTATTAAGAAATTCTTCATTCTTTATCGTATCGATATGATAGTGGCACCAATGGATTCCTGGCATTCTCCCGATTATACCAAGTATCATGTAAATCGAACTTCTTTTACAAAAGCAATTTGTATTCCTTAAGCAGCCCCTAGACGCTCAATATATTGTGCAATATTCAATATTGCACAATATTATTGACCGTGTGGGGCACACAGCAAAAATATTGTGCAATATATGGCACAATAATATTGAGCGTCTACAGACCGCTTTAGAATATGCGCATATTCGTAACAGCCGTAGTCCAAATCCAAACTCCCATGTGCCACAAAGAAGAAATCCAAGTACTCGTGATTGTACGAATCCCCTCTTTTCCAACATTATTATCTCGCGCGGGATCTCCAATTCCTTCCTCTAATAGATGTAACATTATTCCTCTCTTCCCTTGTTCCACGTCATTATTGGTGTCCTATATTTAGGACCGCGTCTATCTATTTACATGCCCGAAGGGGCAACGAATAATGTGGAGACAGAATCGAAGGGAAATCCTACTTACGACGGGGAAAGGAAAAAAAAAACACGGTTCAAAGGGATTCCCGGGAAAAGGGTAAGGAGCGGCGTGGAAGCAGGCCGCGGCGCGGCGAGCCGAGAAGTTGAAGAAGCGGCGGTCAGACGTCTAACAATTTATAAAGCGGAGAATGCTCTCGTGTTCCGCGCCGCTCTCGTCCCGGGAACCTGACGAACGCATACCGTAGGAGTTAGCATAATTGACTGCGTACGTTAATCGAGCGGTCATGGAAGAATGCACCGCGAACGCTTCGGCGCAGACGCCGCGACGCGGGGGAGGCGGGCGTTATTTTCAAGCACTCCGATGTGAATCGAGTTAAGGAAAGAAAAGCGGAGCGAGCGGACAGCAGCCAAACTAACAAGCTGGAATGCACACGCAGCGGACGACGCGGGTCACCGTTTCTTTGCGGTACCACGAGTAGAAAGGTGGATGCGCGTCCTTATTTTACAGTGTCGTGCCTCTTCACGGTCACTTGCGATCGTATAAGCTGACCGAACCGCGAATTGTTCCTCGGTAGCGGCCAGGTGAGCGATTCGAGAAACGAGGATCGCTGGCCGATTTCAGGCGCCGTTTAACCCGTTATGCTCATCGTTCCTTCTTTATTCTCTATGCCGAGCTACCAATGGCGTGTCCATTTGGTTGATGGTCTTCTGGCAATTCGCGTATTCTTACTTTGAGACTGTTACTTGTTATAGGGAGTGTCTTAGAAGATGGTCAGCTTGCGTGTGGTGGTCGGGATGTAAAATGAAGTAAAAAGAGTCAGAACACGTACTAACATAAACACTGTTAAAGGCATATAAGTCTTTGTAATCGTAGTGATAGATTGTACATTGGAATAGGTATGTACAGGACGTTTCAAAACATGTGGGCATAACTTGAGGGGTGGACCAGGGGCAAAGATAACGAAAGAACCTTGTATAAATGTTTGTCCTATTTTACATTGTCCTCGAGTTATAAGAAGTTTTGTATTTTAATCATTTTCGTTACAAACTCAGCTAATAAGTAAATATAATTGATTTCACTCATTGTCTGCTTAGAAACCTGTATTGAAGTGTGGAACTTGAGTTAGTTAGTTGAAAAGCTTAGAAATTTGTAGTGGAGTCCAGAGCGGTCATTTCGAATACCCACTTCCCTGAAGGAAAAAATTCTATGAAAATCTTACACTAACTTTGTTGGGAACGAGAATTATTGAAAACCTTGCAGTTCTATTTTTGACAGCTTCTGAGTTATGACGTATATAGTGTGCGTAAAAAAATTCAACATCGTTTGGTGCGCGTTTCATGCAAATCCCATAACAAATGAGCGATTTATTGCAAATCTTGAAATTGTTATTTTTTTATTTTTTATATCTACAAAACTGACAACATATTCTTCATAAAAAAAATCAATAAATTGTGTTCTTTATTGTGGATAGTTATGAGAGAGCAACCGTTTTTTTGTACACTTCGGTGCAAGTCAGAGGCAGCTCCAAATTTGAAAAATTCGCCAAACATAGAAATAAAAATTTATCAACTCAATAACTGCTACTTATTGTGTGAAAATATATATTCTTCAATTAGTGTTCTCTGTTTAATGTTAAGTCAAAGCAATAATTTTATAAACATTTTCTTCTAATTTACTCGAAGTTGGTAAAAATGAAGCTGCACCCCTTTAGCTGCAAAGTTTTCAATTATTGAAATACAACAGAAAATAAGATTTTAAGGTTTTTGGAAAAACATTTACCTGAGAAAAATTTATTTGATTAAAAAGCCATTGCTACTTGTCACTATTTATTATTACTTTGTTCACTTCTCAGAGAATTTTTTACACTATTCATTATTCAATAATAAATTCGATGTAATACCAATTTTTACCTGAATAATACATCAAAATTCCAGCAGATATTCCTTAATATTTGCCACGAAAATATACAACCAAACACCTGAGAACTGTATAACCTAATCAGTAGGGGTATCAAGAACCCTTTCCGAACCACTTGAATGGCAACAAAATACAAACCGCGAACGAAACAGTGATTACTGAAATAAATCTTAAAAAATTGTCCCACCACGGAAGAAATCCAAACCAATCCTGATACTTCCGCGACAGATACATTCGCAAATCAAAAACAATCCCACTATAAACATGTATGAAGACTTTGCTGGAAACAGGAGGCAGCTCCATAATTTCCTAAAATTCAGTTATAAGAAGCATTGAATGTAATAAAAAATGAGCTGCGAGTTAACTGAAGGTGAAAATCGTTCTGTAGTTTCTGGTACGGATAGCGATGATCAAGCAGATGAACTTTGTGACTATTTCATGATGTAGTAAGCATTTATCACAAAAATTTTTCTAAAATTCTGCAGGTTTATTTGTTCTGATATGTTTCCATGCACTAATGCACACTTTGTAGCAAAATAATGGTGTTTAATGTAATTATTTTTATACAATTTGGTGCAAAAAAGAGTCAGCTCCAGATTTTGAAAATTCACCCTGCAATAGAGAAAAGTTACTTTTGCTTAAGTAAGTCTAAAAATATTTTGTTAACACATTTTTTAATAGTTTTCCAAAAATTAATACCTAAGGGGCTGTCCCCTTCTTGCTTCAAACTCTTCGATTATTCAATAAAAACACCGCTCACAAAAAATTCCTGTATTACTAAACAAAGAACGGTTCAGTTCACTGCCGCTGCCGTAAAATCCGATAAGTTCCGTAGGATTAGATAAGATTGCCTCGTCTCGCCCTCGATCCCAGTAGGTTCAGTCGCCTAAACAGTTCGCTCGCGAGCGGAAGCCTTCCAGATGTAAAGATGGTCGAAGACGCGTGAACGGACGAAGGAAACGTATCCCTTGGACCGTCAAACAGAACATCGCCGTTAACGAGCGCGGCGAGCGTCGTCATGCGTGGTACAAATTAGTCCGTAACCCCACCGGGGTCGGGGGATCATCGCCGCGGTTATTAGTACGCCACTAGTGAGACGATTCCGCGCGAATCAATTGAACCACGCGCGCCTTTGTGGCGATAAAAACGGTACTTTATGCAGCTACGTTTATTGGCAACGTTGCGTAGCTCTGGTATACAGGCACGGTCCCTAGACCTCGGCTTGGCGGCATGACCGATGGTCCCTGTTCACCCTCCTAGGCATACAGGGTGTTTGAAATGCAGGCTTCCGCTTGCGGTCGACTCGAACGAAGGTCGCGTAACAAGTCAGGGTGAACACAGCGGACATTGAATTTAGCAGTCAAGTGAAATGTTTCGTAGTTCCTCTTTTTTTCTTTACTATCGTTGCACTCGTTGCAGTGGCATTCTTCTTGGCGAACAAATTAGCAGGGGAGGAGGTATCGAATTTCGTACTTAGTAGTCGCGATTCAGCGTTTGGCAGAATCAGAGCGTTATTGTGCAAAGTATTCTTATATAAATTATTATTTGTATGTGTATATTTCCGTTCATTTGACGGCTTTAAGGGCATTCTTACCTAATGATTTTAGGATTTTTTTAGGGGGTTTATTTCAAAATAAAACAATATTTATTACACATGATATATTAGTCCATAAAGTCGGAGAAATTTATTTACAATCATTTTTGTATTAAATTATTTATGATTTTCAAGGTTCTTTAGACCACTGCAAAACACATTGTCAGCATATCTCCTTTAAACATCGATGGATCTGAAAAATAATATGATAATTTAGTAAAATAATGTTGCCAAAATGGGTTTACGTGCAATTTTTTTAATTTCAAGAAAACAAACAATTAATGGCACTTTAAAGGTAAATGAATTATTTTCATGCAAAATTTTTCACTGTGATTGTGCATAAAAAATGAATTCAACAAAATATCCAAAAAATGGCTCGTCACCCCATAATGACAACATAATGTTAAAAATAAACTGATATTCTTGTAAAATAATTTGCAGAAAAAATGGTCAGCAGGATAATGGATCGAACATATTAAATGATATTCTTTTAAAATTATTTTACAAAGATCAAAACACAATTCGTGTAAAATAATTTTACAAGAATAGCATTTTATTTTTCCGATCCATTATCGTGCTGACCATTCTCTCCGCATTGGTTTAAGGAGCCTTAAAAATCATAAATAATTTAGTACGAAAATTATTCTAAATTAATTTCTTCCTGCACTTTAATAACTAATAAATCATGTGTAATAAGTATTGTTTTATTTTTTTAATAATACCCCTCAGCTATTCTGTTAGTATTTTTATTTTATTTCATTTTTAAAGTTACATCAACCCATTTGGATCATTAGCAACCACGTTAATTTGCATAAAAATGGAAGTAGACATAGATATTAGATTAGAAATTAAATTAAGTGACAAATTTGATCTGTTAATATTGTTATAATGGAGCTCTATAATAAAGCGCGAGCGTTTATACAGGGGAGAAATTTTCTTTCCCTCAGCGACGGTTTATGGTAACGCGATAGAGTATGGTGCCCGCTACACTTTGGCGCATTTCGTTCCCCATTTGCGTCCCTTTGCGTTGACGATGTTTTTGTGTCGCAGTGATGAAGTTTTAATTTTTGCACGGATATTATCGTCGTGCTTGTACCAAAGGATAATTGCCCTATTCGAAAGTTAAATGGATTTGGCATTAACGTACAAGAAAACTGTTAGATCTTTTTGTATTTTCGATGCATGTATACCGCCAGACGAAAGTTATCTAATAACGAATTAGAAATGTATAGGAAACCTTCCATCATGCAGTTGCATGTGTTGCAGGAAATTATTATTTATATATTCAGGGCTTACGAAAGATCGTTTCTATAACTATTGAAAATTATTAATTTGCAATTAAAGATAACAATTCATTTCTCCCTCGTAATAAAAATTTAGTACAAAAAGCCGACGGGTAACATTCTCCAATTATTTATAACATTCCCTCGTTTGAAGGAATTCATATATTCAGGGCCGGCCACAGGAGGGGTGCAGCTGATGCAAGGCACCGGGGCTCGGGTTCTATAGGTGCCCTAGAAAAATGAAAAAAGAAATGAGGAAAGAAAAAATCTGAAAAATCGGTAAGTAATTTTTTTATTTGATTAAAATTAATTTAATTTTACAAACCAACTTGAATTTCACGCTCTAAACCCAGAACTAGAAATACTACGGGCACACCACAATTGTGATGTGGAGGTAAGCATACCATAGTATGCGAGAATCTGTCAAAAAGAAAATCAGAATATAACTTTTAATAAAATAATATAATACTTCAGTAATCTAATATTAGGTATTAATGATATGGCGATAATAAACTCATATTTAAATATGTCAATGCTTAAAAGCAGCATGCTTTGTTTATTTCTTTTATTTTATTTTCTTTATTATTGTTATTATTATCTTTTTCCGTGAACAGATGTTATGCTACTTTACCGCTAAGAAATTGTTTGCGACCCTCTTATTTCTTGCATTCGGGGCCCTTTACAAAGAAGGCCGGCCCTGAATATATTACAAAAAAATATTCACCGATAAACTCGCGTATTTGTTCCGCTGAATTGCGCACTTTGCGATCGAATGATATTTACAGCAACGTTGCGTGTAATTCGCGAAGCGATGAAATAAATTCGATATACGGACGAACAGATGGGGTTTGTTGGATTACTCGGAACGCGTTATAAATGTTTCACTCGAGCCGGGAATTTTCGCGTTATCAGTTCGTCGGTTAAATCTCTCGCGACGGACTGTTTCGATCGGACAGGCGCGAGCGATCGAGGAAACGCGACTAGCCTCCAGCACTGCACTGGTATTTCAGCGTCGGTGACGTTTGTATTTTTGCGCAGCTAAAAGGGGACTAACGCCTGAAACATTTACGGCCACGTAAGAATCGTAATCGATTGGAAGTGCGACGAAATTCGACACGCTTTCTTTCTGCCGCACACCTTTCACCGTGGTCTCCGCGCGTCCCCTGCAGTCTACACTTTTCTTATGGGCATGGAATCTTTCGATTTTCTTGGATAGATAGAAATACACGTTACGTAACGACTGCGGTTTACATAACGTCGAACAATGGTACTTTGTACAAGCACTGAAAAACATTCTGTTTCCTGCCGCAAGAACGCACATCAATCACAAACCTCTTTAAAGATTGTATAGTCCCTAACTTCAGCGCCAACCTCCTGATTCACAAGGGAAGTTCGGCAACTCGAAAATTCCAAAAAAATCTGAGACTTTGCAGAAATGTAGCTCAACTGATACTAATAACGTAACTATGTATTGATTCGGCAATAAAATGGTCCCAAGAGTGAAAATACCCTCTCGAAAATATGCTGAGTTTTCAGATCATCGTGAATATCTACGAAACTGTAAAAGATATCAAAAAGAAGTTAAATTCAAAATGCTATGGTTTTTCGTGTATTATAAAGCGGCGGTAAAGAATTTTCGAAAAACATTTTTTTCTTTTCAAAATATATCCGCACCATTCTTCTTTTCGAGAATTCTTTATCAGCATATTGTAGGATGTCGAAAGCTACAAAACTTTGAATTGAATTTTTTTTCGATATCTTTTATGCTTTCGCAGATATTCACGCTAATATGAAAACTCGAAATTTCTTTGAAAGGGGTGCTTTCACCTCAAGGGCTGTTTTATTACCGAAAAAATAGTTGCGTTATTAAAATCCCTTGAGTTAGATTCCTGCAAGGTTTCATATTTTTTGGAATTTTCGAGTTGTCGAACTTCCCTTGTCAGTGTTTTGAGAGAGACGCAAAAAACAAAGTTGCCCGGCAGACGAGCGTTTCGTATACGAACAATATACCTCGATTTCTTTGCGAGAAGATGGAGCAGAAGACGCGGAGCAATAATTTCTGAATGCGGAATCAGTAGTAGCGCGGGCAGACGGCCATTCCCGCCGTGTCTCGAGGGTTACATCGAGGTAAAACCAGGAAGTTACTTTTCAAACACCCTGTACCTCTGCTTTTCCCTTTGTCTCACTTTCTCGGCCGATCTGCCGCCACGGCCTCGTCTCCCTTTCTCCGCCCGTCGGGCTCGGGTCGCTCGTCTTTTTCCCTTCCATCGTAGGCCCTTCTCGCCCGACGATCCTAACCCCCTAACCAAAACCTGCACCCCCGTTACACTCGACTCGTGAAAGGTTTCCCTCCTTCCCCTCCCCTCAACCCTCGCCGCCGCCACCAGCGCCCGGCTCTTCCTCCACAGTCACGGCGTCGCTCCTCTTCCCTCTCCCCCCTCCCCTTGCGACCCCGGGACGGGCGAACTCGGCGCTCCTTTTCCACCGAAGGAGTCCCTCTTCCCCTTCTACTTCACCCAAATCGCATTCCACTCCTCTCTCTAAGCCATTTTCTGCGCCCTCCTTCTCGAACCGCGTCGACCCGCATAAGCGCCTCTCCCTCGCCAGCTTCATCCCCGCTGTCCTCGTCGGCCACGGGCTTTTCCCTTCACCCTCCGACTCGCTCCTTTCCCGCCGACGCGCCCCTGCTCCCCCATTTCTTGGAAAAGTCCCGTGCTTTCTGCCTGCCGCTCCTTCCTAACCATACTTTTCCACGCTGCGACGGAATCCACTTCGTCCTTTCCCTCCCCACCACTATTCTTTTTCCCTTTATTCTTATATACAGAGAGACGTATAAATAGCAAGGAGAGAAAGAGAGGAGGCCAGTTTTTTCTCTCCCGCGCCAGGATAACGCGTGTTCGCCTTGTAACCATCCCCTCCCATTGCCTTCGCGAAGTAGAAGTTATCAGCGACGCTCGCCCCGCGTCAACCGCTCCGTTCTTCGGTGCTTCGCACGCCGATTATCGCTCTCTCCGGTGGCGCAGTGTCGGGCTACATACTTCGCGGCGAGAGACGGGGGGTTTCTGGGAAACCGTGCCCGCCCGTAGCTCTCGTATTTTTACTCGACGATCCTGCTGTACATGCGACTCTTGTGCCTCACTTTTAATTCAGCGATCTATCGTTCTTACCAGTGACTGTCTTCCAAAGAATTACTTTCGAAATGTTAGCTGATAGTTTCTGGAAGCGAACTTCGATCAACTAGGGTACCTAACAGGGTTTTTCAGAAGGATATTCACGAGGGCTACTAATACACCCATTACATACCAGTTGTCTACCGAACGATTCGAAATTCTATACAACGCTTACAAAGAAATATAAATAATACGTTTGTCTACCTCGCCTTGGGTTTTCCAGGCCCTTTCAGCGCGGGGCCCCTTCTTTGTTCCGAAGATTTTCCCCACCCTGAGTTTCCTCGATCTTTTTAAAAACCTCCACGCTTTTCGCCCCTCTTTCTTCTTTCAACCTCGTCAACGGCTTCGCTCCGTTCTCGCTTTGTTCTAATTTTATCATATCTGCTGGTCTATCGATTTAATTAACGATCTCTCGTTTGGCAACCACCACTGTTTAGAGAATCGTTGTGTCGTGCCCGTATTATTTCGTTCTCTGAGTTTCCCTTTAGTTTTCTTGTGGCAGACTCGCTTTCTTCCCAAGAATTCCGGTCCTTCTGTGTGGCCCGGCTCTTCGAAGACCTTCATTTTTCTCTGTTTCGTTCGCGTCATCGGCTGATTTATTAATGGTAGCAGAAGCTACATAGATTTCGCGCAGAAGCCCTCGTAACAAACGTAGAAAAAATTGCTCTAGATCCTAGAGCAATTGGGGAGTTGAAATGGTAAGCGATTATAAGTGCCAAATGAATTAGATCGTGAATGCCAAGGTCGCTGTGGTTACAAGGAAAATACTGAAAATTCTCACTTCTGGCGCTTATATCATTTACCACTTCAACTCCTCAATGATTGTTTCTTTTTTTTTGCAGGAGCGTTAAATATTCTAGCCGTGTTGAAATTGTTGCCCACCCTTACACAGGTTTCCATTTTGCTTTCCGTTCATTGCAGTAAAAATTAAGTAGCTGCCTTTAAATTTTCATGATAAATTTTATTGAATATATGGACAATTTAGTGTTCGTTCTACGTCTATGAGCAATAAACTTTAACGTTAGAAGTTATTTGAAGAACTGAATAGAATAATAATGAGTATATATAAAGTAACAATAGCGTTCTCTGTTTAATAAAATATGTTTCTCTTCGAGTATTAAAACGCTCTTTCCACGTTGAAACAGGTGCGCAAAGAATTTTTATAGAATTTGAGAAAGAGCATAAATTTTAAACTGTATTTGTTAATCACAAGCGAAGCAATAAATAAGCATACACGCTCAATTTTGTCGAAACAATCAACGCGCAAATATAAAATAACTATATTTACTTTCTACTTTTTCCAGAAATGATTACAATTTGTAAAAGACACTGACAGTATCATCCAGTTTTTAAATTATTATATCTACCATGGTTATAAAGAAAATCTTCAAACACACATAATCCGTGTACAATTTAATTTACTGTTTCAGACCTATATTAGGGGCAAAGTTCTGGAGTCCTTTACTAATGTATTGTTTGGACCTCTTTCATATCTTTAAATATCTAATAACCGTCAATGATAAATAATAATTTTTTTAATTTCTGATTTTTAATTTTCCTTTAATTTCTTTTATTGTAGAGATTTAATAAGTTCTTAAAATACTAAACCGTAACAATTAAAGGAACTGAGTTTTACTTTTGTATGCTCGTTTCTTGTAAATATATGCTATTGAGTTAATTTAACCCGAAATTACTTACCCCTGTAACTTTACAAATTCCGTATAAGGGTTAAAGATACTACAAGGAAATTGATGCTAGCTTGTATATTTGTCGTTCTTGCACATTACGTTACATGTAGATTAGGGTGGCTTTTATTTTCGACTTTTGAATTTCCTTCGCGTCACCCCCCAGAATAGTTCCAAATAATAAAAAAAAATGTGTAGATCGATATTTTTGCGAATTCTGGTCCCTAATTTTCAGGAAACATTCATGACATATCAAACACTGAACATATAAAGAAAGAAAATTATCTTTTGGCATATGCCCTGCCTTAAATGTTTAAAAAATAGTCCTCGAAAATAAAAATTACAATTTTTTCGCCTTCACGAATAAAAAGTGTTCGAGAAGTATTTAAACTTTCAAAATTTGAAAATAAATATTTTTTTCAGTTTTTCGGACTTTTCTCGAAAACCATTTGCCGCGCGAGAAAAAGTAATCGAACATAAAAAATGCTCCTTGTCTGAATCTACAACTTTTAGTAGTAGCAGAATTAATCAAAAGCTCCTATTGCCACAAATCACAAGCTGGTAAATCTTTATCGACTTAAAACCAGTTTCGAAGCAATTAGAAACATGCTTCTGCTTCGATCCACCCCCAACAATTGCGCGGCACCCTCGTAAACAAACTTCTCCCCGTTCAGGGTACGCCGTTCCATCGAACAAGCGATTCCCTTCGGTGTCCAAGATCATCTCAGATGCATTCACTCCCCCGAATTCTTTCATCTTCGCGAAACCCACCCCTTTTCTTCACCGACCTTCCGCCTAATTTACCCCGTGGCCGGGCCTCGCGCTATACGTAAACGCGGGGCAAATAATTACGCGGCGCATTGTCGTTGGCGTGCGCTGCTCGAAGTCGAGTAATCGCTGCGTCGTAATTGGATCGCGGTATCGCGAAGCAGCAGCTCGCCGGGCAGATTCGGGGAACGAGTGGAAAACGCGCACGAGCAAACGGACTAATTGGGGGTCCGGTGTTTCTGCCATTTTTAATAACCGACCGCCACCGATCCTCCGGCTCTAAATGCTCTTTTTAGATCGGGGACACGGGCGCAAGTGACACCGCGTCGGCCGAGGAAACGGGCCTCGCGGCGGCCAGGCCAGAACTTTCGTCGCGGCATCGCCGACGTTCACTAATTAGACAAAATCCGAGAATGGCCGCGACGTTCGCCGTCGAGGCGGAATTTTTTCGCCCGTGCTGATTGGTTTCATTGCTGGTGGATCGATACGAAATTCTTCCAACTCCTGGCAGGGGGGCGAGGGGTAGTTCGGCGCTGAGGAGTCTGCCGCTGGGGCACATGATGGCAGTGCACTTCTCATTAATCGCACTTTTTTTCCTCTTTGTTTTTGGAAAGTATTCGGAGTTTGCGACGTCACGTTGGACTTTCGAGAGAACTGCGCGATCTTTCTTTATTTCGTTTCGCAGTCTTGGGATGCGTGTAGCAACGATTTTTGGTCCACTGCTTTGCTGCTTGAATGGAGGTTTGAGTGCACAACAAGTATCAAGGGCTCCCCCTATATTGAAGGACGAAAAATGATGCGAACTTTGAGAAGTGTTTAAAACAAAACCATTAAATATATTTAATTTCAGCTTTGTGGCTTTATTTGTCAATCTTTAGGGAATATGAAATTAAAATTGTATGCAAAAATAGTGGTTATATCCGGAGTTATAGTGCTTCAAATAGAGAGCCTTAGAAAAATCATATGCGAATGGTTAGCATAAAATCAACCGTCGTAATTGGCTGAAATAGAAAATTTGGTGGCTATCGTCCGAACTAGATTAAATGAGAAAGACTGAAAAATAAAAAAAAATGGCAGCGTCTAAAACAGACATCGATTTCTGCAGCAAAATTCGCTGATTTTTTAAGTTGCAAAACTCTAATTTAGCAAAAACCGACTTAGTTTTAGTAACAACGAGGATGGGACATCTACTGTAGATATATACCAAGTTTGAAGTAAATCTGGTGATTGGTTTTTAAGATATCATGCTAATCAATTCGAAAAAAGTTTAGAGTTTTAGGTAACGTTTTTTTTAATCAATTTTTTTTTAAATGTTGCCTAAATATGTACAAATATAGACACGAAGTTTTCAATTAATATAACTCGAGGGTTTCTCTTTAAAAAAATCCCAAATATCGCGCTCCTTTTCAGGCCGTCAAAGTAGGAAGACCCCTTAAATAAGGGGAGAATTGAAAAAGATCTACAAAAATTTTAAGCTCAACTAACGAATTATAGTTGCATTGGTGGAAAATTAATCGTTTCGATAGGAAGATTCTGAATGCCAGACGTGTAAGACATTAATAATTTCTCGTAGCTAAACATTCATTTTGCAACAAACGCGTAAAACATTCTCCCATTGATCTCCAAAGCACGTGGAACATAAAAAGCCACAGTTAAGCAAAAAGTTAACGGATAATCTTCACATTAAAATTGCAAGTTTCCATACTTGGCAATTACTTTCAAATCCACTTTGAACACTACTGATAACCAACACTGTTTTGAAGAATGTAACTTGAAAGTAAAATTTTCCGATATCTCATCTTTGTCTCTTGAAGACTGCCCCATTTTTTACAAGACATTAAACTGACCCGTTTCTAGAAGGCCACCCTGTATTCTCCACGTGTACTTGCATTATTTACCCGGGATATAATTCCACGAGTAGACGTGGAGCTTTTGGCGAGCAACTCGCCGAGTAATTAAAACCACTCGGGGAATGAGGTGGAAGAAATAAAATTTGCGACTAACGCGATGGTTGCTGGCGTAGAGAGGGTGCCTGCGTTCTCATCGAGAAGATTTCGTAGGGACGCAACTCCTCCTTTCGTCAGTCGCTGCGCAGTATATATACCAATAACTAGAACAAAGCCCACTTTGAAAGACGGCTCTAGCAGCACCCGGTTGAATGGACAGCTCGCAGCTTAGGGGGTGGGAGCCAGTCGGTGGCCGGGTGCTTGAATCATCCCTTGCTGCTAAACATCCCCCCGTTTCACGAGCGGGGATTTTACACGGGGTGAACGCGTGTTTATCTGCAGGGTGTACTTAGGCAGACCGGCGCAATATCCACAAAATCATTTGCTCGTATTATCTCGTTATGGCCGCGGAACTTTTTCATTTACCCGCGCGCTCCCCCGCCATTTCGTATTTTCACTCTGCAATCGCGTAATTAATTTCAGCCAGCTCCTTTTTGCCCTATGTTTGGGGCGACAGTGTAACGAGTAATTTATTGGGAAATTAACGCGAAATTTAGGATCAGCGAAGCAGTCTGTTTTGGATGGTTTGATATTTAAAAGATAATACCTGGAGGCCAATCGAACGGGAGACAACGGAGTAACTCCTAGACTCGTATTACAGCCCATAAAATATTGTAGAAACGTAACTAGACGAAAGGTTCGATCATGAATTTGAAACCACTTGCCTTTGACCTCCCCTTGTTAGGTGAAATCGACAGCTAAATAAATTATTCACCGATGCCATAAGATAATTGCGAACAGCTCATCAGTGGAAATCATTTCTAGTTAAACACAGCTAAATGGTAGCTATGGGTATCAATCTGCTGTGCCTCGAGACATTACAATGAAGTACATGAAGTAGTTTCAAACTTCTGCCCTGTAATTTACTAACGCCTTCGACGAATAACTAATTTCCAATGGAAAGTCATGGCTTTCAACTTCCTTGTAATCTGCTGCATCGATGTTGAAACTAGGGACTGAACTAATCACGGTTTCGAAGAGGCGACAGCGGCATGAAAGGAGTCTATGCGTAGGCACTTTGGTCGTGGATAGTTGGGCATAGTATAAGAAAGGATGGAAGCTTGCATTACACATTATTAAAATTGCGGGTCAAGAATAACTTCCTACCGTATAAGTCTGTCGCCATCAACGACTTCCCCAGACCAACGTTGCTGCCGCCGACCGACTAACGGCAACCTGATGCAACGGCGGCGACAATTTGCAAATGAGCACTTGTACTTATTATTTCTGGCGGTAAAACAGACAATCTCTCTGCAGCCGAAACGCTCCGCACTCTTGTATGCGATTAAATCGAATCTAATCGTACCAACTGCAAGAATATCATACAGTAAAATATTATTATATAGGGGATGAATATGCGCACAGAAGTGCATCGAAACGAATAAGGAGCTTCTTTGTGTCTTACAAATCCTATTAAAAATGATCACTAATAATTTCAATCTTTCAAATTTTTCGAAAACAATTGACCATTACTAATGATGAAAGTAAACGTCTGTTTTTACTAAGTTTAAATGAAAGATACGTATTAACATAATTAAACGTTGAAAAAGTGGAAGAAACTCGTAGAATTAAGTGAAATATTCATTTTAAAGTGACTACGCTATATTTATCTCTTTCCAAAATTTTTTATGGAATCAGGAAGTGTTGGAAGGAGAAAAGACGCTGATCGGTTGACGAACGAAGCAGGCGAAGTGCAAATGATTAAATTACTAATCGATAGGATCCACACTTCACAGTCAGAATCTATTCAGTGGGTAACAACGTAACATTTACGTTTCGTCTTTTAAGTCAAGAATTATTCAGCTCAAAAATCGTTGTGTGAACCACATTATGTTCTCGTATTTCGAACCAATATGACCATTTATTATTGTACAAAAATGTTTGTACTTTGGTCTGTTATAAAACATGGAAATATTGCTGGAAAAGATACTTTCATAACTCTGGTAGGGACGATAAATGCAGATTTTTTTATTTCAGATGAATACAACTGCGCATAGTAAATATTTGTCACTTTTTAATACAACGGCGTAAAAGCGTTAGTAAAATATTGGTACACAAATGTAAAACACCAGAACTGTGTACATGAAACGTTTATTTTTTAAGGAAGTAATTTATAAAAACTGGTTATTTTTCAAACATTTTCGAGCGAATACCACCTTAAAGCAGGAAAAGGACAAAAATGTTACGCATTTCGAAACTTGTAGTACAATCACAAAAAATGCAATGTTATCATAGGATACTAAAAGCAAATGAAAAATGTTAATATTTACAGTGGGGGACAAAGGTATGTGGACACCCTTTTCGACCTTATTCTGCAATCTTTAAACGGTTGTAGCTCAGAGCAACGTTAACTAATTTAGATGAAATTTTTAGCACGAATACAATTTACTTAAATCTACAAACGGGATTTTTGAAGTTTCATTACAGGCTCAGAAAAAAGTTGAAAAAGTGACTATCCGTATTTTCTTCACCATTCCAACCAATTGTATTTTTTTTCAAAACGACGAAACACGTCACCTTGTAAACTAATCCTTCTAGCTTCTCAACAAAAAGAAACTCAAGGCGTTTGGACCAATTTTAAACAAGTTATACGATTTTGAAAGGTGTCCAGAAACTTTTGCCCCCCCCCCCCCCACTGTATATTAAGTATATAAAAAATGCTGCAAAAACCTGCCAATGTTTCCCCAGTATACAAACGTCATATAAGTTACCACCTGAAAATCAGTATTTCATGTATCAAAACAACACAGTTTCCTGCAGGAAACACGGATATATTCAAATTCATCTACCCTAATGAAATGTTCATGATGTTCGTGAACTTCTCGAAGTGAAAAAATTACGTTTAAAGAGGGAGACTCGTGTGTGTAACTCGACGAAAATGAGGCGATATTTGTGAATTTTTTTCAAGCAAATGGTTCAATGGACCTTTATGAAACTTTTAGGATATTTAATCTATTAAGCAGTGAATCGACGTGCAGCCTACCAGGGGCGCACTCAGGATTTAATCTTGGGGGGAACCGATTTGAAGGGATACAAACATTGTTAATGGAAATACAATAAAATTCATTAGGTGATTATAACAATTTATTTAAAGAATAAAATCGAATTTTACATTGGACGGTGCCAGGGCCCACCTTGAACTTGCCTGAAACAAAAAATCCAGTACATTTCGTATTCTTGGTGAAATTACGCATCGGATGATGGAAAATTGAGCAAATGGCAGGGCTTTAAAGAAAAAGTTGCGATTTTCAGAACAAACTTTTTCTTATTCAATAGAATAATTACACAAATTGGTTCTCTGGGGGCCAATCGCGAACATAATGTTGAGCACCTACGCCCAAAGAAAATGAGATAAATATCTCCATATATACTATGTAGCTTTCCCAACGATTAGTAAAGTTTATAGAAAAAAGATGACACTATGATCCACAACTTTCCATATAATTAAATCCATCTTAATTATAAAAAAAATTCTTCCGACACATACGATGTGCACAATGTAGGTACAATTTATCTCGCTGTTTAGGAGCTCTACCAGGGCTAAACTCCTCGACTTAACTCTACCACGTTCTCTAAGTCATTTTTGACCCAGCGGTGTTTTCATTTCTTTAAGTCTCATGAACAAAATGTCGAGCGTTTCGCGAAACGATTCAGAGCGCGATAAAATTTCGAACGATACGTTTAATCTGGGTGGCTTCAAAACACGGCCTCGATACGATCTCGTGTAGCCGACTTAGACCGCCGATAATCGTAAAGGTGAGATCAGACGGCGCGTGGTTCGGCGATCTTTGCGCGTGAATCGCCGATCCACGCGCCGTCCGACCGGTCGTGGCTCGCCAAGCCACGGGCCGTCTGATCGGTCATGGCTCGCCGAATCGAGCTCGGCAAGCCGACTTGCCGAGCCTGGACGAGCCGTACACTTTAAAGCGTACGCGACCGTCCGTGGGAAAAAGAAAAGGAGACCGCGGCGTTAAGGTGCCGCGGAGTTTTGTCATTTCGAAAATGCCCACCTTTGCCTCACGCGTCCACGCTCGGAATGAATTTGTGCGGCGAGCAGCGGTGCGCGAGTACACCAACACGGACATAGTTATCCGCGTACCACCCGTTATTCACATGGTAATCAGAGTGTTAAGCAATAAATTACCTGCATTACTGGGAGAATATCGATTCGGCTAGAAGAGGGAGTACGCGGCCGCCGCAGTCCGATGCAGCTTCGCCGCTCGTGCCAAAGGTTAAGTGCTGCAACCCCCGTCCGCCGAGGAAATTCGTCCAAGGGAAGCTTTCCCGTTTAACTGTAGATTTCCGTAAAATCTGATCGCCCGAAAATGCTTCACGGCGGACGAGCTACGACGAGGAGCAGGCTCTTCGTTGTCCTGATGGCCACGGGGCTGCTCACCGTTTGCACAGCAATTATTCTTTACTCCAGCTTCTAACGAAATGGTTGCCCACAGTCGCGCGTTAAGTTTCAAATCGGGCAATGAATATATTGAATTCACCTAATATTTTGGTGTTATTACGATTGTAGCTTAGGGGGGGATTCTCGTGTAACAACCACTGAAATTTATGATTTTTTTTTTAAAAAACTATTGTTAATATTGCATTAAACTATTTTGGGATATAAGGAGGCATCTTCAAATTTGTAGAACCTTTTTTATGCCGATCCTTTTTATTATTTATTAATTATTGTGAAATCGTGTTAACTTCTTCGATAATAAAAAAATATTTTCTACAAGTTAAAATACGCCTCCGTGTATCCCAGGAGAGTTTAATTCACTATGGTCAACAGTTGGTTAAAAAAAAATTTGTAGTTATTAAACGAGAATCCCCCCCGAAAGTGACCATCATTGCTCCCTTTTACCGCACATAGCGCAAAAAAGAAGAATAAACTGATCGAAAGTCACGAGCAAAAGGGGGGAATTCCTTTGTCCGTTTGCGAATCGTGTACTGTTTAACCGTGTTCCGTTTACAAGCGCTTGTCTTTGGGCGTTCAAATTCTCCCGCAGCTATCAAGTCCACTTTTTCCGCTCCCCTGACCCCCTCCCAGCCTTGGTTCGCCCGTTCAGCGAACGATAATTAAGGATTAGCTAATCACGGCGTCTGATTGCTGAAATCTCCTCCGCGCCTGTTTCGTCGCGGCAGCAGGTTTCCCTCGCGACAGCCAATCCCTTTTCTGCGGGCACCGGCTACGGCGATCGCGGTCGCAAAATTTCCATTTTATTGCAAAATCCACCTCTGATCCCAGAGGACCAGCACGCGCGAGCGTTCCGCGCGGGCTGATCGCTTTTACGAGCCCGCCACTGACCTTTGACACGTCGTAACGTCGCAGTACGACACACCGACGGTGCCCGCCCTTCTCCGCCTCTGGGGAAAACGTAGTTCGCGCCCGAGGTGCATACATCGGTGGCATCGCGCTCCGGTGCGCGTGCGTCGCGGTGTCCTTCGAAGGTTGGATGCCTTCTGGTGCGCAGCCGCGGTGAATCGTTCCGCCGCGCGGTATTCGCGCGAGCGTGATCTGTACGTGATATTGTCGCGCAATTGATATCTCTTCCCACCATAAGTAGTGCTCGCGTGTAACAATCCTTAACTGTGGCTTATTGATAACCAGGGCGTGTCAAGATTAATCAGCAGCAATTAAGCGTTCCGTAAAATTGTTAGCTGAATAGTTTACCGATTGGATGAATGGGTATTTGCCGAAGGAAGGTTTCTAGATTGTATACTGTTTCACTTCTTCCAGCGTCGTTTTCACCAAGTCGGTTGGACATTGTCAGGGTAGAGTATATGTGATTGAAAATGTTTATATTTACTTATAGAGTTTTATATTTATTTTTAAATATTTCTGAGTTAGAATTTTTCCGACCACAAATATTTGTCCACTTTCATAGAATTACTAGCAAAATACCCTCGCGCTTCGCTTCGGGCCAAAAAACTATTAACGACTCCATGAAAACACATTTTACCCCGTTTAACAGGGCAAAATGCTGAATCTAGCTTTTAGGCGTTCGTGTGGGTAACCTTTGCAAGTAAAAACTAAGTTGATATCAAATCGGGCCCAAGAAATAATAAGGAGTCCGTGAAAACATATTTCACCCCTTTTTACCACCCTCGGATTGGAATTTCAAAAAATCCCTTCTTACCAAGCACCTACGTTGCAAAAGGAATATACCCTCCGAATTTCATGTTTCTAGGGTCAGCGGTTTGGGCTGGACGGTGATGAATCAGTGACGCAACGATTATATAAGTATAGAAGATGTACCATCGTACCTACTTTAAAAATCCCTGTTCTGCACTATGCACAATACTATGATTTATGCCGTTGCTACTCTAAAATCTATTCACGCTCGTCACCCTATATGTTGACATCTCATCCAAGAAACACCAATTTCAATCGTGGCTTCCCCTAGCCAACAGAATGGAACATCAAAACCCGTGCCACTTAAAACGTCTGCCACATGTCATTTGCAGGAAAAAGTGTCATGAATCTCTAACGGCTAATCGTCGACGACGTTGTTTATCATCCTAGCGCACAGCGCCTGGTGCTCCCGGCTAAGACAGTTGATTGAACCGCGGAGATAATTAAATATTTGTTTGGTCTCCTACGAGCTCGCGCAAAGATCGCCTGCTATCGCAGCTACTGTCTACGCTCGTCGTTTTCGTCACTGGTAACGACGATTCTCGTTTTGTTAAAGGAACGATGCGCTAACGATACCATGCCATGTAACGTGCGCTACCGGAAATAATGATGGATGCTCTTGGCGTAGTCGAGCGAGTACCGTAGCTACGCGTAGCAAAGAGGAGCAGAAAAAGAAGCTGGCGCGTGTATACCTCGCGTCATAAAATCGCGCGAACTCTCGTCCGAGAAGGCTCCGACGTATCGCAATAATTGTCGCTCCTCTTCGACAAGCGTGTCACCGTATTATCTAGCGGAGGAGGCAGTGCATGCACGTTGACGATAATGCGCCGGGCATGTGACGCTGGTTACGCAACCGCGACCGATCGTTTCTTTTCTCCCGCTCAGAAATGACAAAGGAAGATTTCTGAATGTATAATTAACACGGAACTCGAGCCGGGACCGTGGTCCCGGGGATTTTTCATACAACGTCGCGCAACTACGCCGCAAACGTTGAACGTAACGCGACGTGCTTCGGGATACGTACTATAACGATAGCATAGTAGAAGGGCGGTATTTCACTTGGCACAAAAATCGGAGGAGACTCTGCGGGATCCAGAATTTCATTGGCTTCTGCATAATTCCAACCGGGTACGAAATATGAACGCGAGTGGGGCATTGTTCTGAAATGTCGCATTTATTGGTTGGGTGTTTGATGGGACATTGACTTGTTACCGGTTGGCCAACTGTTGGAGTGTCGCTCTGTTTTTAAATGGGCCCAACTGAAGGTTTCTTTCCAAAAGACGTCTTCGAGATGTCCAGAAGGCGTCTTAAAGAACTTCAAAAGACGTCGTAAAGACGTATTCTTCAGGTCTGATTTAGGAAAAAAAATTTGACGAGAAAATCGATCCGAAAATTCCCGCTTATGAAGCAACCAATATTCGTAACTACTCAACACACTGTAAACACTTTTAATTTCTAGGTACATAACTAGTATTAATTGTTTATAAAAAATGCGCAGTGACGGGAAATATTCTACAAAATATCATCATTCGACCTTGAGACTCATTCCTTAAAATTTCACATTCGTCTTCAGACAGTCTTCGTCATTCAGATGTCTGAAGATGGGTGTCTTAAAAATATCTTAATACGGTCGTAAGACGTTCAGACCAAAAACAGACGTAAAATGGACCTCTTTAAGACGTCGTGTGCTATCTGAGTATCGATGAAAAAGCACCTTTTCCTGAATTTAATATTATTTTCACTTCTTTAGACTAAAATGGACTAATTTAAAGAAATAAATAAATTCCAAGACTGCACACAACAAAACTTTAGTTGGTCAACTATGACCCGACATTAACGAAAAAGATAAATCACAACTTGGAATAAAATAACAGGTTTTTGGTTGTAGCAAAGTTACTTTGGTTGGCCCAATGTTGTATCATCGTTGTAACTATTTGTTAATTAACCAACCATAGTAATTCTAAGCCCAGCATTGAATATTCGTAGGCAAACTGTTGCAACTGTTTTGCCGTAGGCCCTATTTTGTGAATTTGTAGGCAAAACCACTAACTATATCCCAACTAATTCCCAACTGTTGGCTACTGTTGGCGAACCAAAAATTTCTTGGGATTTCTTTAAAGCGAGGTAAGAGGATTGCAGGGTCTCTCACCTGAACGGATTTGTGAAAAAATCTGCCACGAGGCAAGGATCGATGACAATACAAGAAGAATGCTTCCGAATCTTTGTCCAACCCCTTTCGACCCCCAGCGGATTACACTCGGCCCCTAAATGTTGGACCACCTGTTTCAGAGGCAGCCTAGGCTCTCCGAATTTTTTGACGGCAAGCTACGGTCGAAAGTGGTATTGCTTTATACGCGGCAAGAATCGAACTAAAAATGGGCTACGAGAGAAACTAACGCCCGTGCCGTAAGGATGAAGGAAAACTGAAGAAAACGTACACCGGCGCGACTAGCCTCGAGTATCAAATCGCTCGTAGCGAAGGACCATTTAAGGCCTCGTACCATAAGCAATACCTCCCGGTGATGAAACTCTATCTGCAATCGCGGTAGACTGAAGCGATTAACGTATTAGAAGGTTTAACTCGATCGGTCAAACGGTCTGCGAACAGCAGCACGCTGCAAAAGAAGTTCCCTCGGCCGATACGGCTCGGGCGGTTGTATTTTTCTCTGCCAGGCTCAATGAATTACTTGATCGGGCACGGATTCCCCTGTCGTCGCGTAATCGACGAAATTATAACGTGCTTTCGTCACGTCGCGTCGCGAAAATCGGTAGCCGACGTTACAGCTGGCGATCACGTAACTGTCATAACGCATAATTTCATGAAACGTCACTTACGCTTCAGCTGTTTAATTAGTTTTGGCGGGCGTACAGAGAACCAAAACAGTTGGAATTTTGACCGAGCTTATGGAATTATCGTTTGTGTTCTAGATGATTGGTAACATTTTTTAGGAGAGACCGAGTCTTTTGTAATGGATTTTTAAGGGGACTTTCTCATCAAATCGTTGAAGAAATAGGTGATCTCTAGGATTTTTTTTAACAAAAAAGTATACAACAAAATACAAAAGTATTCAAGGACATGATTTTTTTTCATTTTCTTGTAGTGGTTCGATTTCTATGTTTCTATTTTTTTGAGCGATTTGATGAGAAAGTCCTTTAAAAGACGGATAGTTTGTTACATATTAGATTTAATTTGCAAGAATAAAAATAATTACACTGGGAAGAGAATATTTCAACAGTCATTAAACCAAACGCCTTCCCGAAATGCATTTCTAAATAAAATAGACTGTTAAAGATAAGCAGGAAACACCTGTTAGCATTTACCTACCTAATGTTTTCTTTAAAATTATCCCGATACATAATCGGCTAATTATTATGCAGTGTATCGTTTATGTCTGAATCATAGACTTTGTTGAAAACAAATGAATTCTGCCACGTAACGATCTAGTACTTTTTCCATTTTCATTTTCTTTTTCTTTTTCTTTTTCATTTTCATTTTCATTTTAATTTTATATGCACCAATGTATTTTTGTTATATTATGCATATTTAATTTTTTTCTTATTCAATGTATGCAACCTACACACAGTATTATGTACGCTTGTTATGTAATGGGTTTAAACCCGTTTATGAATAATAGTAATAACAATAATAATAATAATATACAAGGTCAGTTTCTCTTCTTTTCAATCAGCAACGCAAATTTCGTCTTTAAAGTCCTTCAATAAAAAATATAACCATACCTGAAAATCATCTTCAAATCTGTGTTACAAACAGGGTTGCCACCTCTCCGAGCTCCAGTTTTACTAGAAAAATCTCCGATTTGTAGACAAAAAATGAGGTAATAAAAAATTATGGCATTATACAAGGGTACCAATTTTATACGGAATAAAAGTTATTAATAATAAAAAAACAGATACTTTTAAATTCTGAATTGTATGAGCTTAAAAGAATTGCCCATTTGTTTTCCGGATATTCGAGAAGAAACCTTTTTTGCTTTTTCCATCTCCGGGTTTATATTCGAATCTCCGGGTTGGAATGTGTGGCACTCCCGGATTTACATGGTGATAAGGTGGTACCTTTCGTTACAAGCGATCACCCAATGGCCATTGACCATTAGAAAAGACAACTTCATCGACTGCGACGTATGCAAGTCCGACTCTAATCCGTCGCCTGTTAACAGTTCGATATTGCAACGTGTGCGCGCGCGCGCGCGCGCGCGCACGAATACATATGCGTCTGCATCCGGATTTAAGATCGAGCAAATCCCTTGAGCAGGCAGTGAACGTCACCGTTCGCCGTAAAGTCAAATTACGATAATCTGCCGCGCACAATGCGCAACCAGCGAATCATCGTTCACCCATGTCTCCGATCGCGTAATCGTAGACACGATACGTTCTGCTGATCATGCCACACAGACAGGGGAACAGTGTCGGTTACGAGGCTCGAGGCGCGCGTTTCCCACTGACGAATCGTAAACGTATAATGAGACTTTTAGAGACCTTTGATGCTTATAATCGTCGAATTATCGCCGATTTCCCGCTAAATGCTGGCACAACCGTGGCCAGGATGTCGTCAAAGCATAAACGGTTTCTGGGGGAAAGGAGGGGTCGCGTCGCCGATGAGGAGCGCGCGCACCGGCTCGGGCCCGAGCTACTCGGAATTCCAGGAATTTTGAGAAACAGATAAAGGAGCATTTACCTGAGTAGGTACACCGCCTGTACTTAAGGGTCGCGACAGGTAGAGAAAAGAAGCATAGGTACCGTTATACCCCGTCCTCGCGCAAGGACCTTACTCCCCTATTGCTCGCGTTGTCCCTCTGGCCTTTCAGGTCAGGGAAATCTTAAGAAAATGGGCGGTACGCCGCTAAGGAACAATGTATACGGCACTCCGTTAGGCGTACTTTGGCCGTCGAGGAGCTTACAGTTGTACATATATTTTCGAACTCCAGAGACGGATACAATTAAGTTCATCGAGAGTCAGTGAAAATCCTGTGGTCCTCTTGAGTGGAATGTAATAAAATTATTAATGTGATTCCTCCCGTATCCGAGTCCCCTTACCCGGCAAATGCAACCGTCCTTCGCGACGCCTCGGAAAATCTCGATAACTTTGCAGCAAAGCGAGCCGGAAACGCGTATGGAAGCTTCGTTTCCCGTCACAGAGCGCGCACTCGTAAACGGCACCGTTCTCCGGTTTCATCGGCAAACACACGTATGTATTATTTTAATTAAACGGCCCGCGTCCGCTATTGTTTAATATCTTGTGGTGACGCCACTGGATAACTCGGTGCGGTCGTGAGAGCCCGCGCGTGCGTTCCCAAGTGGGACGGAGAGCGCTGCGAGGGGGTGGAACGAAGAAAGGGCGATTAACGGAAGGGAGAAAGGGAACGGTCCTGCGAGGGGTTCGAGAGAGAAGGAGCGACTCCCAGGCACGGATTTAAGCGTGGGATGGTGAAGTGGTGTAAGGATGAGGGCCCTTTCGCTCTCGATGCACGGCGAAGTACTGTAGTTCCCCGTTTGGCACCAGGCTGCGCAACGTACACCAGTAATTTTTACGCACAATTATAATGCAACCCTTCGGCATTGTGAGCCGCGCATCGTTTTTAACGGCGGCTATAACCTTTAAACTATTAAACACGCCCTTTACATACCTACTGGCTGAAAAATTGGCTTCTTACTATATATGTGCTTTTCTTAAGTTGCAAATAATTAAGTAGCTTTAATAATAATACGTCTGTATTGCACAGAATAAGTAAGCTGTTGTTAATCTAACCTTTATAAAATATTTTGTTACGAAGGGCGATTCATATTCTGAAAATGAAACGGTGGTAAAATTGACAAGGAAAAATCATGAAGCCGGAAATTCCAAAAATTCTGAAACCTTGTGAATTTCCCCCTGATTACCACGCAATTTTTGTTTCCTGCCCAAATTTACTTTAAGGGGGTGAAATTGACCCCTTAAATTCCAGGTATTTCCCGATTTTCTGTTACAACTCCCGAACTGTAAGAATTGTAAGTTACCAAATGATAGCCCTCATTAAAAGAAGTAACTTTTGTCTTGAAACTTTTTTTCTATCTCTTACAGATTGCGAGTTACAAAATAAAATCGGAATATAGCCAAATTTTCAGGGGTTAGTTTCACCCTCTTCGAGTGAAGTTGGGCAGCGAACAAAAATTGCGTTGAAATCAGGAGGAAATCCCCTACATATTCACAAAATTTCAGATTTTTTTGAACTTCCGGGTTCGGGATCTTCCCTTGTGAGTACTGTATAAAAGTTGATTCGGCGACACTGTGGATTCAGTAGACTTCCTGTGATGAAAGCTTTCCTTACCTTATATCATAATTCATAAGTATGTGTACTAGGTACTTCATATTTATGGTATAAATACTCAGATATAATAAGTATACACACTTCTCCAGTTTGATATTAATTTTTAATTTTTTATTTAACCCCACTTTGCCTGGCTCGACATAAAAGACTCTGGTGTATTTTATTATAAAGATAATGTGGTCAAGGTGACTCGGAATGGAAAACCATAATTACGGACATCATTCTGCGCCACCCACTTACTCGCCGTATTTTTATATTTAATGTAGAGGAAGGTTACGTGAAGCGGATACTTTACAGAAGGGCGATTAATGTATTAAAATCATTCGTTTACATCACTTACCCGCGATTTATTAAGACCATGTAAATTAGAAGTTCTGATAATAATATATCCAGTGCCTCGAAATACTTAAACTTTCCCCTACGCCGTGAACTCAAGCTAACACCCTCCTCGACGTTTATTCTCGAGCCGGCTGGGGTAAGCCTCGTGATGCATAATGGAGCGGCTCGATTGATATCCAAGCAACCGTCCGAAAGTTTTACAATCTCGAATACAATGTCGGTTTAAGCTGTGGGTACCTACAACGAATGAATGCACAGGGAACATACAAAACCAAAAAAAAAAGGCTATTTGAAGGACAACCAAATCAACGTTAGTCGAAAATGTGTAAAAGAAATTCAAATAATTGTACATTCAAGCATAACTCGTTTATTCATTTTTCTGTTCCATATATTTTATGACAACGGTATTAACTAGTTTTGCAATAAGACAATATAAATTAATTTATCTCTGGTTGCAAAGGTAACTGCAAATTCTAGTTTGCATCTTCGTCGAGGGAATATTTTTTTGGTTAATCGGAATCAATTCGTTTTCAATTTTCGGCATATTTAATTTTCAGCAATTGTTGTTCAAAGTGTTGAGATTATTTTCAGAAAAAGTACAGTGAACGGGTGTGCTTCCCATTAATTAAAAATTGTTTTTGAGTTAGTCTGCTAATAAGGCCATAATAGGCGATGATTTTAACGAAATTATATCAGTCGCAGATATTCAGTTCGTAGTGTTTTATTTCGTTCTATGTGTATAATACATGTCCACTGATATCCCTGTAACCTGCGACAAGGCAACACTGCGACCGATCTTTCGAGGCTGCCGCTGGAAAGACGTTCAAGATGACCGTGATTGTCTGAAGCGTGCACACATACGTATCATTCTAAACATCCGTGACACGTAACGAGAACTCGAAGAGCAACCTCGTATTCACAAGCAGACAAATACAGAAATAACGCGTGAACCAACCCATCTTTCTATACGCGTACGTGCACGTATATATTTACACGCCCGATGTATTGAACGCACACACGTTCGATCAACGAAACGTGAAATCCCGTTTCGACATTCCCGGTCTACGTATGAATTTGTCAAAAAATACTTTGAAACACATGAACGGAACAGATCGTATATTCGGAGCTAATAAAGCACAATTCAAACATACGCTTTGCAGTTTTTCTATTAATTTCTACGGTTTTTGACATTATATAGGGTGAAAGAAATTAGTAACAGAAAACGACGAAGGTATATACACAAGAGTGTACAGAAATGAACGATGAAATTATGTATAGGCGTTGATGAAATCAATTTTTGTCGAAGTAGATTCGAGGCGATTTACATGATCGTTCGCAAATTGTCTAAGTAATTTCAATTTACCCGACTAATCGATCCTGTTTGTAACAAGATCGCGTTAAACATCCCATTCGAGGCAGTCGACTATAAGGCGTAGAGTAGTATGTACACACGATACACAACTATCGACAGAGGCACGCATACCCGCTGGTACATAAGTTCCGGGCGGCGCACGTAGAAATGCCACATGCACCTCGGTTTCGAAGGAGTCTGCGTGCGTCCCGGTAGCGACAACACAACAGCGCGGGAGCAGCCGAGAACGGAAGACGGAGGACGCCAGCGCAGCGTAGAAAGAGAGAAGTTGCTGGCGGAAAGGAAGAAAGAGAACGAGAGGAGAAACAGGAGGGCGGCTAGAGCGAGGGAGAAAGAGAAGCGGAGAGACGTGCAGGTTTCTCGGATCGAGCAGTATGCACGAGGACGAGAGAGCGGTGGTGGTGTTACAGGGGAACCTTTTCCCTCTATCGCGTGGCTCCACCCACACGCCGCCACCGCCGCCGTCGAGGCGCACAATCTGGCAACAGTGGCTCGCTATAACCGATATTGTGGCCGTGGATTGAATGGAGGGGAACTAGCTCAGGTCAAACCTCCCCACCGGTACGACAACCCCTCGGTCGGAGGAGCGACCCCTCGCCACTGTTCACTCTCCGTCGTTTCTCACCCCACCCAACCCCTACGCGTCCTTCTCGATCTCTATCCATCTGCCTCCTTCCTTCCTTCTCTTCCCCCCACCCAGTTGAACCGCATCTTTTTCCCTTCCCCCTGGCCATTCGCTACGATGCTTGTCGCTTGTAGTCGCCCGTATCCCCCACTACTCATCCGACAGTCCGCGTCCTCTGTGAGTGGCACACGCGTGTGCCGCAGTGTTCGTGCGTCTGTGCGTTGGGCGAGTGTCGTGCTCATGGTAGATGGCGTTCGTGTGCGCCTGCGCCTGTCACGTGCGCGCGTGTAACTACTCCCACCTCGTTGTCCAACCTCACCACACGGTTACCCGCCTCCGTACAGTCGCGTTACTCCAGTACCAACACTGTCGCGCGCGTTACTACCACCGCAACGTATCGTGCTCGCTGCTCGTGCTACCACATCGCCGCCAGTTACCAACACGAGAGACGGGTCCGTGTGTAACACACGATCGCGGCGACGAATCGACGGAGAGAGACACACGCCGTAGGATACACGAAGAGTGTACACACAAGGAACGATAGAGAGCGTGCGGGAAGTACGACGGAGACATACTACTCGAGGGAGAGACAGGGAGAGAGAAACGGAGTAAGAGGGAGCAAGCAAGACCGATGTTGGCCCCAACAGCCTCTCACTAGACAGTATTACTTTCAACCGTTTAGCGGGGCCAATGCTACCCGGCGCGGAGTAGTCAGTCAGCCGAGCAGTCAGAGTCAGCCGTCCGCGAATACTGAGAGGACGCTCTCTCTCCGTTCACGAGTATCGTCGCTGACGACCATCCACGCGACGAACTATCAAATGTTCACGCCGATACCCTGAAAGTTTTTGCTACAGCTCACGTCCTCGTTATCGTCGTTACTAATGTCGTCATCGATTCCGACTAAATGTTCGTTGTGCACCGGCGGTATGCTGTGACAAACTGAGGCGCGCGAGTACCACGACCGGTGGATATAAATAAAGTTTCCCGAAGTGTGTGAGAGAAAGTATAGGGGTGGAAGTGGAAGAGGTCGTGTAACGGAAGAAACAGAGAAATAAAAACAAAAATATAGTTTCTGTGTCTGTGATCTTCTTGACATTCTGTTTCGACAGTGACGATTAACGTCTTCGGGAGAGCAGCTCGGGGGACGTTACCGTACGATAAAGCTGTTGCCGCGGTTGGTGCCGCAAGGACACAACACCGGTGTCGGCCACGAGCGGAGGAGTTCTACCCTCTCCTCACGGCGCATCCGAGTCACACGCGCGTGCAACACTCTGGTGGGCTCCGCACGTCCAGTCGAGAGTCGTGGAGCGTTCTCGCTCGTTTTGTCGTTGTTATGACGAGGTGATGAATAGACGAAGGCGTTGCAGTGTCGAGCAGCGTGGTGACCGTGCTCGTCGTCGTAACGGACGATGACGATTAACGTAGACAGATCCCGTGGACGCGGAGAAGTGTGCTCGTTTGTGTGATCCTAGTGTTTTATTTATCTATTCTATATTCCACTTACACGAGGAGGATTGGATTATACCGCGGAAGAGGTGTATCTACCAAAGGATAATGCGCCTCTGTGACATCCTTTAGGTAAGTGCAAGTGCTGTACGAGTATATATACCGTATCCCCGCAAGTGGTCGTCGGTTCTCAAGATACCCTCGTAACGAGTGTCACGTAGGGTTCAAAATCATAAACGAGCTATTCGAAAATATTCTGATTCTATCGTTCCGTGGAAATACATCCTATTCAAGACATCGAATTCATCCTCCATGCTTGTTCAACTGAAACAGTGGAATTTCTCTCATTCGTCGTGAAACTGTGGCTAGATATTAATTGTTTCGAAGGGAATTGTTTCCATTGGCACGAAATGCTGGTTTGATAAGAGACATCGCGTAAAATATTCAATGTATGCATCGTAAATCGTGGCCCAAGTGAAAGATCGCAGACGGAATGGTTCGCGATCTCTCGACTCGCCACTTGCTCGTTATATGTATTACGTTGCAGTCGGAGATATTCCAACCGGTAAGGCGCTTTCACAACGGGTGATTGTTCTAAAGATGTGTCACTCCGTCTTGCTCGTTTCACGAGCTGATCCCGGTTAACCGTGAGAGAAAGAGTAAAGAGAGGGAGTGAGAGAGGGGAGCTCGCATAGATAGACACGAGAACAGGCAGAAAGTCACGTCCGCTATAATCTTCGATCGCTTGTAGGGTCGTAGCGCGTTCGTACTGAACGTATTAACACCTTTATGTGTAACAACTATAGACAGCGTAGCGGCACGCTACCGAATAGCTATAAACCAACAGTAAATATACGTTCGTAAGACTATGAATCTCGTACTATTCGAATTCGTTATGTACACACCACCACGGTATGCTCGAGAAATGTGTTACGAACCTATATACGAGTGTTACTATCGAACCGTGAACACTCCTGGGCGACTCGTACATTTTTATCGATGAGCAGCGACTTATTGGGCAGCACGCGCAGACCGTTGTAATACGACGTACGATTTTAAATAATTAATTCGTGGGAGAAGCTTCGGGAATCTCCATCGCAGATACGTCCTATACAGTCACGCGTGTAGCATTCGGCCGCGTAGTACGCGCGAGACAACGTCGGAAGAAAGGAAATTTTATCGGCTAATCGCGTGACTCGCGAGGAAACGATTCAAAGTCGGGTAAACGGGCAGCAAGAGCCCGGTATCTCACTTGGCGTGACGATAATCGATATGACATTGTCACTGACGTTGTTATCGGACAACGCAAAAATAAGAAAAAAAGAAAAGGCAAGAGGCGAACAGGCAGGCGAAGGCGATTCGAATTTGAATTGAACAGGCGCGCCACACACTAAGTACCTGTATATGTATGCGGTCGCTGGCGTACGCTGAGATAATCTTGGCAATATTAAACGCGCAATAGGCTCCGCTGTGCCCGGGATATCTAATCGTTTATCGCCAACAGTCATACGCCAAGTCACTGTACTATCAACGATAGTTTGCCGAAACAGGCCCTCTGTGTCGCGCCAGAGCGCAGCAAGTCGGCAATATAATCGGCAAAGGCAGTTCTCTCCGTCCGATAAACCAGTCTCTTCGAGGAACCTAAAAACTATGTCAGGATCCCTTGACATTTATGCGTCGTTGGTTGGACACTGCAGCCTTGCGGCCACCCGCTCTATTGCCAGCTTTATTAGTCGTACCGTATTTTCGCCACTTTTTAAAATGCATTTTTCGATTTATACGGAATTTAGTGGAACATTCCTATTTTTTAAATACGTAACTTAAATAGTTCTTTGCACGATTACACGTAGAATATAATGATAATCTTATTATGGATTATTGTCGTTCACATATTTTTAGTAGCATCAAGATTTATGTTCTCCCAAAAATCGTCATTTTTCTGATTTACCTCTGAATCATATTCTCTACAATTTTTCTTACTTGTACGCGCTGTCGCTTAATTTCCGTTAATGCCTGTGTTAGTTTAAAATGGTTCCTCAGCCTTATCAAAATACAAATGTGATGAATATTCATTTCAAGCATGCATATGTAAAGTTTAGAAATAATTGTTTGCGACACAACCAAGTATGTGTCTTGAAAATCGTTAGTTTGGGGTTCGAATTTTCCGCTTCGCTTTACAAATTCTATCATTTTTTTTAAAATTTGTACCTGCAGTTCTGAAAAAACCTCGTACACCTCCTAATATTAATTCTACTTGTAGGCGAATTTATTTCTCAATGACCCAGATTAACGGATGAATCGAGGTCATTGCAGTATCAGTGACTTTTCTTCAGATACTCGACTATGTAGTAGCTAAATTCTAATTGATTTCACAGATACATCTTTTTCTGAACAATGAGTCCGATCGTGTTTGATCGCATTACATCGATAGTTCGCTCCGCGTATTTTCTAACCCGTGTCCAGCGCTACTTGAACGAACGACGAGCTTTCACCTAACGCCATAGAGACACAGCCACTGTTACGAGTGCTCACTAGAGGGGCGGTGGGTAGAGAGAGAGAGAGGGAGGGGAGAGGTACTTGTCGAATGTGCTCTGTGCGCGGTACGTACGTGCTCGGGGCACACGCGATCTCTGGCCATATGCAGGCGCGGTCCGCGTTATTGCGTCTCCGCCGCGAGAGTAAATCGGTTTGGTTGAAAGCCTTCTAATCTCGATACAGGCCCCGTCGTGGTGGCACAATATCAGAAATAGGTTTGTTAAAATAAGCGTACACTCGATGGCGCATACCGTGCTTCCCAGGGACGTATTACCGCGGGGGGAATCACCCGTTGGTTGGCCGATGGGTGGGGATGCGGCAGGGAGAACCACGCTTTGCTGCCACTGCTGCACACACTTTGCCCTTATCCACAAATAAATGAGGTCGACTCCGCCGATTCATATGTACCTCTCGCGCGGGCGCGCCATTCTTCGACCGTGCCTGGCCAAAGATTCTTTTTCTCCTCATTTTTTCCTTCTCTCCTTTTTTTTTATTTTTGTGTTTCATCGCCGTCGAAGCATTCCCATCGCGACTTTCAAACGATCCGGCGAGACGAGAGTGCCGTAGTTTCCGATGGTGGCACGGCTATCGAAATTTTACACGGGACCGCGCACGCGTTCGGCAAACGTTTCAGCAGTTTCGGCAAAAAGGGGACACCGCTATTTACCAAATTGGCAAATATCAGCGAGTCAGGGATATATCGTCATCTTTGATTGCGCACTCGTGCTTGTGGGGCGAGGGTACTTATTTGTCAAGGACGAACGACAGACGCCTCGGAACTGACGAGGAATTATGTCAGAGGAGCAGCACGTTATAAATTCACCTTGACGCGCTGGCACGTAGAAAATTTTTACTCCGTAGTAGCCATGCCGGGCGAATCCTGTTCTCGGCTTGTCCGCCGAAATATTCAAATTCAAGGGAAACACGCTTACGCCACATTAATATACGCCGCCGTTGGCCTTTATCGACGTTAGAAATCACTAACTCTTGTTTCCGACCGATTGCTATTTATCCCCGCGTGGTCTCGGAATCCAACCGCGTGAAGTGCGGCTTGCGAGAACCTCCGTCGATATCACCGCGCAACAAGAATGCTTCGGTGGAGGAACAAGCGAACTGCGGCGCTTCTAGGTAGTCCGTCCGTCGAACACGTCTGCCCGCCCGTGCTCGCTTGCGCAAACGATTGGTTTACACGCGACGGAATCCGCTCGGTTGGATTATGAAACGTTTGTTTTGCCGGCGAGAAGCGGCCGCTCGTGACGCTCGCAGTCCGACGACAATGGGGCAGCCTTCGGACATTATATTCCCGCACGCGCGCTCAAGGTGAGGCATAATTAAATTTTCATAATTGCCCGTTGCATAATGAGGTCTCGGGATGTGTCTTCTGACCGCACGCGCGAAAATCGCCGGGCCCCGAGTTTGAATTTACCGCGCCGATCGTCGGCACCTTCCTAGAATCATTTATCGCTCTCGAGGACCGCTTTTATCTGCTCGGCTATATGTCAGCGCCCAGCCAGATAAACGAGCGATAGCATTCCATTGATATTTCTTTTTCATAACAATGTGCCTGTGTGGGAAAGTTTTTCAGGGCTCGCTGCTTTCAAGCGGTCATTCTAGGAAACAGACTTTATCCTCTCCGCTTTGTTTTACAGTATCGCATGCGCGCGAGTCCTTCCCGGTGTTATGTAGCAAAGAAGTGCTGATTTAAGATAACTTACTTTCCGAAAGTTGTCTGAAACGTTATTTTAAGGAAATATCGATCGCGGCGATAAGAATCGCGAGTAATTGTGGGAAGCACGGCGGTATTATACGTTTCGTTTCTTAGCTATCGGCCGCGTTGCGTGCGGAGACACGATCTAATGCGCATGCGTGCGCTCTGCCGCTTAAAGCGCCAACCGCCTAATTTCGTTCCGTGTACTTATGTCAAACGCCGGGTAAAGGACGTCGATATCCCCGACTGTGTATAGACTACGCTAGCGTGCACCTCGGGAGTGTGGACAAAGAAAATAAGTTTGTTGTGTTTCGCGGAGTCATTTCTCCGCGAGTCAGCCACTTATATGCTGTCTAGAGTCGATTCTAAACAATAATTTTACGGCAACGCTGCGACATTGTAAGCGCGCCCGAAGCATCGAAGAAGCTTATAGTTAGAAACTAAAGAGCGATACACGCAATTTCTCAAAGTGGTTTACAAGTTTTCAGTCAATCATTATTTAAGTATAAAGTTTTATGCCTCCTTACCTATCTTTTATTATATTCCACTAAACTTTAGTCAGTGAATTTAAAGTTTCTAAATACGTTAACGCTTTAAATAGCTACAATTGAAGATGAGTAGGTCCGCGAATGAAGGGGCGACGAGACGAATTCGGATTCAGACGAAGGCAAGATGCGTAAATTAATCAGGAGTAATGGCGCGCGTCGGGTCAGCAAGGTCGCGTCCCACCTTATCCACGAAGGCAGTAAACTATCAGTTGTCATTTGCGTCGCGTATATTAATGGCTCGTTCTCGTGAACCTATGGTCGCAACGTGGCTGTCCTAAGAAATACAATACACAATTCCTTCACGGTTCGGCGGTGCCCGTAAGAACATTGTATATCGAGTTTCCGTTGGAGAGATTAATAGTCACCGCGACGATAACGCTTTCGTGATTTATTACAACGCTTGGAAGCGCGTTTTAACGCGTTAGGGAAGAACTAATCGCGGCACGGGGCGATGAAACGTCGTGTATCGCGGGCCAGGTCGATCGGTTAATAGAATAACCGCGATTGCAAGCGGGGCGCGTTGATTGGCCGGAAGCGATTGCAGGTAACAAGGTCGCCGCTCACCTTATCCAGGAAGACGCGGTGATATTGGCTGTCACAACTTTCGTTACTCGCTTAATCTTGCCTACTATCAGCTGTCATTGACAGCGTGCGCGTTAATACACGTTCCTTCTGCGCATGCCCGCGCCTGGCGTATATTCAAACTGCCGCGGATACGCACATTACGAGTAGATCGTGTAAAAATGAAAATATATTTTATTTGTTAACGCAAGTATACTTGTGTATTTTTTTTTAGAAATTTTATTTAAAATTAGTTTCAATGGAACGCTGAAGCTTTTATATAACTTTAAATAATTAAATAACGATTAAAGAGCAACGAAATTGTTTGCCCGTTGTTATAGATATTTAAATAGGATTCAGTAATTGATTACAAGCGCTATAATTAAATTGCAGAGTATTTATGCGGGCTAGTATTTCAGAGGCCCTTGGTCAGTGTTCCCGCGTGTGGCTCGTATCTTTATTTAACGCGTCGTATTAATCACTTTCCTTGTACGTCGCGAGGATATAATTATCTCGCAGCTTTTATCTGGAAGAAAAGCTTAAGAAAGTGGATGACTTTGTAATCCAGAATAATTAATGCAAAGAGCAGGTGGAAATATACTGTCTTTCTTGGTATATATTTAAACGACCGTTTCCGGGCACGTGCGAACACGCGCGCGATTATTTGAAATTAACGAGCGCCTCGCTGTAATGAAGTACGTGTCGAGTACGTAAGATCATATCAAATGATGCCACTGCGACTTTAAATACATTAGTCGATAATACGGAGAGCTGCGTTGTTTAGAGAACAAAGAGACGTTTTCAAAAAAAAAAAAATTATTTTATATTCCACGTCTGTTCAAGTGGGTGGCAAAAAATGTATTACAATGCCAAACAATTTCTAATTTTTATTTTGGCAAGGATTGTCTCGAATCAAAAGTAGCAACAGAGAGAATCGTTGTGATCCACGGTTTTACACATCGTGAATGAGGTCTTCATTCCCGTGAAAAATATTTCCTAGACGTTCTCCGTCATCAATGCCTTCCAGCTTAACCCTGACATACTTCAAGTCGCCAGGCACCGCTATATAAACTATATCAAAGTTTTCCACTAGAGTTGCGTTTATTCGTTTTGCCCCGAGTCGCGACGGTGAAACGACCGGCGTTATTTTGGTGCCCCCCAGTTAACTTATAGGCGCCTGTATGTTTCTCTCCACTTCCTTGTTTCCAAGCCCCTGCGCGCATGTATAGGTACATGTCAAACTGTAAACGGCGCTGAAGAAAGTATGTCTCCCCAGTCGTACATACATTACAGTTCGGAACAATTGTCTCGATTTCTCCGGTAATAAGGTGATTTCCAGCGTTCCTTTCTAATTCCTAATAAATTGCTTCCTCGTCGAGCTCTCGCAATTGTTTCGAATTAAACGATTTAAATAAATCATCCAACGGACTTTGGATAATCACTAGCGTTGAAAATCTGATCTAAGTTAAGTTCGCAAATTTTCCTACTTTCGTTCTTTGTTTTTTGACAATTCCTTTTTACAGTATTATTATCGCTGATCCTTTCGCCTATGCGATAAAATACAACGACACTGTGTTCACCCGAACATGATTACTTCAAAATTATCCTTTAAGGAGAATGGCGAAAGAATTCAAAATATAACGCTATCGTCACTTAAATTGTAAGAAATTATTATTATATCTTGCAAGAAAAATGCGGACTTATTACAAGGAAAGTATTAAGGTAGATGAGAATAATCATAACAAAGTCCACCTCCGCGCCATCTATTCGACCCGTTAGTAAGTCCAAATCCATCCCATCGCTTGGAAAGAAAAACTTTTTATAGGTAGGACAGAAATTACTTTCAAGCACGTAACCTCAATATCCGCGATTAGTTTTCGATGTAAGTCGATGGAAACAATTCTATACATTTCTAATTACTTCTCCGCGCAAGATCTCCGTGCTTTCGCTGCTTTCTCGAGAGCGTTACTTGCTTCGTCGCGCTTTTACGTGGGAGAAAGAGCGGGCAACGTTGTCGTCCGGCGTTCCCTTTATCTCATCGTGCAGGATACCATTGCTGTAACACGCTGCACCGGATCGGGTGATATTTATGTAACGGTCAAAGGGGTTAAGTGTTCTGGGAAAGTTTCCAGAGCACCGATTGGCCGGCGGCTTCCGTGATTTCGTCATCCGCCAATCAACGCCCCGAAACAACTTTCTCCGAATCCTGACAGGACGGGCCTTCCTTCGCGTGCGCGCACACGCACTCCCTCCTATCCACAGAAATGCACCCCCCCGACATCTATTGCGCATCAGAAGCGGCGTGACGCAAGGCGCGTAACAATTTGACGATACAAACGGTGATTTCGACATTGGAACCGCGGCTCTGGCGTGTAAGATCATAAATGGCACAACGCTCGATGCGCAAAACTTGGCAGCACTGTCGCCGCGGTATTTAATTTAAATTTCGAAGGCGCGGACTTAATCTATCTTCTCTCAGATTTCATTCCTGCCAAATGTAATCATAGAGCAGCGTGTAAAGTTAACTTATTAGAGTGTTAAGTTAATCTGTGTAGGAAGATTTTTTTAGTTAAATTTTATAGTTTTCAGTAATCCTATTATTTTGAAAAAAAAACTAGTAGCTAGTATTGTAAGAAAAATCGCAGACCCGAGTTGCATCAAATTAACTTACGAACCAATAAGCTTGTATTGACAGGGCAGCAGACGTTTATTGAACTTTGACTGTCAGGGGTTAATGCAATCGGCTTGGAAATTGTTTAACTGACTAACTCGACGTAGAGTGAATGGAAATCGCTCTTGGTGAATCGAATTTATTGAGGCGCTCGAAAGTGTTCGCGTGTCAAGGATATAATCGTTCCAACACATTTTTCATTTGTTTTAGGCAAAACACGAACCCTTCGTTTCTGTTCAAACTGATATACTTCGCAGAACAAAAGATGAATATTTTAGCAGCGGACGTTACGCCACTAGTGAATCACTGATAAAGTACTTCCGTCATATTTCCAGATATGTATTCGGAAGCACGCGTGATGTAACTCATAGAAGCACAGTTGTCCTAGCGAAGTTAAAATTTAATTGTGAATACCTACGCATCTCGTTGAAATAAATTCAGCAGTGGGGAAATAGATTTGTCGGAGCGAGAGCAATAAATTTCACTTGAATTCTTTTCGGTGTACACGCGCGAAGCCAATACAAAATTTCTTTAATGATGCAACGAGCTATAAATGCCACCGCGAGAATAATCATCTTTTTCCCTTTGTGAATCGGACATTTTCATCGATATTAATTAATAATACGCGGGACGCATCGAATCCATATTTATTAACAACGTAACGTATTCTTCCCGCACCTTAATTGACACAGAAGATAAAGCGTGCAAGTGGATTGGTTGGCGTTACAGACATCATGTCCAAAAATTGTCAGCGTGTCAATAATGGTTTCGTAATCACTTATCGAGTTGCAATTTCAAGGACCATCACCCCCTCCAGTGATGTATCCGATAAAGAATTCACATGTTTAAAATCTAGCAAACAGTATCACGCTTCAGTCGATACAGTCGCTTCTCCTACGATTTTTGAAAAAAAAATCGCGTAACTTCACTTTTGATGAAAGGTCGAAATGTTGAAGATACCATTGAAATATAAAAAACAATATAACGGATTAAATTATGAAAAAAAGTAGAAGGTAGGAAAAATATTTAAAAAAAAACAAGATAGAGATTATGGGAGAGGTGTACAAATGAACGATGGTAAAAATGTTATAACGATTGCGAAGGGGAACGCCGGAACGTAACGCGTGTTCCTCGTCGAACTGTAACGTGACACAAATCGGTAAGGTTCGTTACTAAACTCTTTTGCGATGTTTCCCATTTATGCATCGTCAGATGAATTATAGGTTACAATTATTAAATCGTTGTATTATTGTTCCAGTATTGCTCTGCGATCCTTATGTAATGAAAATGCGTGGCAGGTCGACCAGTTGCATAATCTGTTTGTTCTTGTCCTGCGATCGTTAACAACATTCTAACTAGCAATCCTTTCCCCTGGAAATGGAAATGCGTTACGGGTAGTAGGTAGGCTGTCGTTTTTGTCGAAAATCAAGCATTTCTTTTTCAATTAATTACAACGAAATAAATTGAAACTGAGACTTGTTGTTTGGCCCACTGTTTATTAACATCATAACCATTAAAAACGGGATTGTTTAGTAATAAATATGTATTATAGATGATTTTGTCGGAACGAAACAAAATTCAGAAATGAACTGAACTTGTAAAAGAAGCAAAATTATAAAAATGACTGCTACGAAATAGCGATTTTTTTAAAAAAGTGCGTTTTTCGTTAAAAAAAAAGTGGTTTTAGTTTCTTCTTATAAAGAATAAGAGGTTTTATTAACTTCAATTTAGGTTCAGCCCGAAACTACACATTTTGTGAACATGTTCCAATTTTATTTGAATGGATTTTAATCTCCGTTTTTGAGTTATCACTACAAAACAAAAGAAACTACTTTAAAAAACAAGTCTCAGTTTCAATTTATTCCTTTGTAATTAATTGAAAAAGAAAAGGGACTTGAGGGACAATTTACAGACAATTTTTATATTAGAGAAATTTCATTTAGAAAAATGATAAATTTTCGCGTAATTTGAAACAGAGAAATCAGCCAAAACTTTAACCTTTTTGATACTGTTTATAAACAATTCAATTAAAAATGTATCTTAAATATTCTTTAACGTGTTGCTCGATCACATAAACTTTTTCCTATGTAAAGTCTAACTTTGAGGAATGTGCTCTCTATGCGAGTGCTTATTGCCAGCGGCTATTATGGCCGCCGTTCTTTGTATAGCTTCCCCATTCATATCCAAACGGAAGGAAGTCGACTAAAGCTCTGGAAGTGCTGTGGTCGAATCTTACAGCTTTCGGCTTCTTCACTGGCAGCAGATGTTCTTCCCGTTTCATTCACACACGTAAAATATGCGTCGCACGTGTCCCCGATGATTTCAAATATGTCGGAAGCGATACAGGCATACAGCGAAAGGGAAAAGTATCCTTGACCCTCTTCGACTGAATTGCGAGCCATTTTAGAGCGTACGGAGCGTTATTGCCATCCTTTCAATTGAAAAAATCATCGTATAGTTGGATACAATTCCGTACGTTTATACGGTTAAAAAGGAAATTTGAAAATGAAATGCTGTTAGTCCCTCTGGTTAGTAGCATTTTTGTGCAAAATTATGTGTACTGAAAATTCAATACTAAAGTTAGAGTTTAAAAACCTCTACATGTTATCAGTTAAAAGGAAGCGGTAGAATGATAATATTGAAGCACGTATACGGAAATTTCGCAGAAACCCATCTCAACACATAACTGATAAGGGTAAAGTACTGGTTGCATAAATGGTGGAGGAAGAGTCACTTCTTTGGTCGATAGAAAGCTTAGAGTAATATGTAACGATATTTTTATTCGCGTAACATTTCCTTTGTGTAGAATTGTTTAATGCAAAATGAAATTCAAAATTAACATAATACTGTAAATATTAACGTAATACTTATTTGAGATTTTTTAATTGTTAAATATATCTCCCAATTGATAGAAACTGGAATACTTTTGGTAAATTAATTTTGTGTTATTGTTTAAATATTCAACACATTTTGTCACGATGCGTTCATGATTTCGTTCTTAACAGCTCATTAGACCAAAATATATTTCTTTGAATCTTTCATTTTCACCGGTGATAAATATAATGTGAATAGATGATACACTGTAAAGTGATGACCTTTCAATATACAGGGTGAATGATGAAAGAAATGTCAATATTTTGGGAGGTCATAGTGTCAGTCATTCTAAGTAAAAAAGTTTCTACGTATATATGTCCTATTCCGAAGTTTTTTGAGGTCTCAAAGTAAACAAAACAGCCAACTTACAAGGCATTCAACATTTTGCCCCTAAAATTGAAAATATTACGCGCCAAGTACCAGAAACCCTTCGAAACAAAACACATAAACATATAAACTTATATCCTCAGAATCACCGATACCACGACCTACATTATTGACCTTTCCTCCCGAGATATCCAGTATAATAAAGGCGGCAGGTAAAGCAATAATCGATTAGTCTGCGAGCCAATCGAGGCCATCGCTAACGTTCCATCCCAAATAAGCTCTTTCTGTCGAAGATTCCGGGCTAGAGGCGTTGCTGCAAGCTGTCGTCTCACAGGCGAGACGTTACCCATTCACGTTATCGAAGGAACGCGGTAATTTAAAGGTCACCGACGATCAACTGAGAATTGCACCAGGATACGTGATGGAACCGATAAATTAATCATTCGAAGGCGAGGCGAGCCCCCCCCCCCCTCCCCCCGTCGCCGACGAATGTGTAAATAAAAGCACGAGAGAGCACGTGCCCACCGGTAATGGCGGAGTGGACTGCGCGCGCGCTCCCCCCGAACAGAATAATCAAACGTCTCCGGTCGTTCGACCTTTTCCTCGGGCATCGGGAAAAATCTCTCCCATCCGCCTCGAAATGCCACAAGTGTTTGCTTCGAATGACAGAATCTTCTCATAGAGGTAACAGCGGCAAAAGAGAGAAATCCACCAACAACCGACGCGCGGAGGTTGGGCGCGATCTCGAAGCTCGCTTCTGGCTGACACCACTGTCCCACGAATCAGCTTGCATTGCGTTGATCCTGGTACACGAGCAAAAAGGCTAGCTAGCGAGGCTTCTATTAGTTTTTATCAAGAGGCATTTGAAATTGAAATTTGACAGGTTGCACGTGAGGCAAAGGAAATCGGCGGTTTTTGTATCCTTTGCATAATTAAGTACGCGACGCTTCCTTGACACGCGAGTTTTTCTCCGCTGCAAAAGAACGGCGCTCGTGATCGACAATGCGCTCTACGGCGGGACCGCAAGATTGATGGTCACACGGTTGGTAAAGCAGACCTGGAAGTTTTGAAAGGGGGCGATCATCATTATTTCCCATGCAATCGTGACATTATTTGAGTCGCGATAATGCTTGGATATCGCGCGTTAAATGTGACTGGGATTTTAATTAGTTAGTATATTTTTCCTGTTCGAGAGTAGTGAGGAGGAATGCGGAGAATATTTGCAGGCATCGTGTGAGCAACTGAAAATGACTCCTGTGAATTCGCTTTAGTTCTTTGCTTATTATTCATTCGCTCGTCGAAATCGTAGACACGTCTGCCATGGAGATTCTTTTTCTCTATTCCAAGTGGGCTGGTTAATTTGAATCGATGTCGGCGAGGATGACCATCAGAAACTGAAAATATTTACGATAATGACGCGAAGTCTCATTAAGTAACAGGCGTGTGTCAAGACTCAAGACCCGCCTGGTACTTTGGTTTCCTCCTCGATCCAGCCTTGATTTTTATGTAACTCGCTCGTTGTCTTGCTTTCTATTTCTATTTCAACCAACTAAACAAGCTCGACTTCCATTAAAACTTTAACGAAGCACAGTTGTTTCCGGTTAAGTTGATAATCTCAGAATCCGGAGAATATATCTTATTCTGGGAGTTTGGCGAATTTCAACCTCCGATTTCATGCTCCACTGAGTTTTATGGCTTTCAGAGCTCAAGAAACAAAGATAACGCTGGCTATTAAAAAGTGAAAATCTCAAGTTCCGCATTTCTCATCGGATCTTCGCGAGAGTAGCACCAATCGATTCCTTGTGCTTTTCCGATTAAAATGATACCAAACACGACATAATTCGAGCTATAATTAAAAAAATTACACATAAAATTAATTAGCAGAATTTAAAGCCAAGTTCGTTATAAATAGTCCGATTTACATGGTATTTGGTGCCTTTTAATCGGGAGAATGGCAGAAATTCGTTGCTGTCACTTTCATACCGATACGATGAAAAATAAAGAATTTGATTTTGTGAATTAAATGCTCGAATGACCCTAGGCGCGACGCAAGCGTTTTTTGTCTCTTCGCCGAGCATCGACACAACGCAGTCGCACGTGTGCGGCATAGGGCAAGTTTACAGAAAGTCGAGTTCTTTATTTCTTATCATATCGACACGGATGGTACGCCAATGGATTTTATGGCAGTCTCCCGATCGGACTATTTTTAACGAATATAGCTGTAAATTGTGTAAATTAATTTCAATATAATTTCGTTAATTGTAGTCAGATTTAGATGGTATTTAGTATCTTTTAATCGGGAGTGTACAAGGATTAGTGTCACTTTCGTAACGATTAATGAGAAATGCGTCAGTTTCGACATTTTCACTTCAAAGTGGCTAGCGTCATCTTTGTGTTTTTCGTGCTCTATTCTCGAGAACCGGTCGCAGCAAAAAGTGGTAATGGGGATGATTTTGTATCAACCTAACCGGGAACAACTGTAACTATTATGACGCACTCAATTGATAATACTGTTACTCGACACTTCATAGGCAAACGAAATCAATTCTATGTATAAAAATCAATCTTCCCCCAAACGAAGCCCTGCCGAATAAAATTCCATGCCACTTATGGTTCCATTCCCAATATCGACCAGACAAAATAGCCGAGGAATAAACTTGCGATCAAGAATTTTCAAGAATTCTCGAGACGAAAACATTTTTGTCTTTTCTATTCGTACCGAAAATAACGATGCAATACAGCAGCAGGGATGACCCCCCCCCCTTCTATGCCTCTCTCTGTGCTTGTCCCCATATCTCGCCTTGTCCTCTCCTAAGCCGAGGGGAAAAAAGAAGGAATTCCTCCCACGATTCTCTCGGCGAGTCGCGGCCTCGGACACACGCTCTTGTTTACGTGTCGCAGGCTCGGCGTCTCGGAGCTGGGGACTCTCTCGAATCCTCGTTCCCATCCTCCTTCTCTTCGCTGTCCTGATTTTAGCGAAGTGTTGCGATCGGCATCCGGCGGTTTCGTTTTTGTCCTGCTTACTCCCACACGCTCGCATCTCTTTGTCACTCCCCTTAAAGGTGCGTTTAGACCGGTTCAACAGGGCTACGTGTAACTCTGGGCAACTGGTCCACGCTGGCTTAACGCAATAAGGTCTCTTTTGGTGCACTCGACTGCGTTGCTGTTCCCTGGTGTAATATCGGTGATTGTTTGTGCTCGCTCTATTAGCCTGCTTAAGTTTTACGAAGACGTTGATAACGCGAGTCATTTTTAACCGATTCTATACGTCTTTAGAGTAGATAATGCAGTTGTGTGGAGAGACTGGGGTTTAGGACTGTCGTGCAGAAAGTTCGAGACACAAATTTTGTTGAAATTGTGCGCATAGCTACTTAGTGTACACCACGAAATTCTAAGGCAGTTTGGATGGTAGTCCAAGTCGTCCTGACGTCACATATAGGAACCTGTCGACTTTTTAAAAAATATAACTTTAAACTGTATCTTCTCGGGAAATTTTTAGCATTATTCCCTATAAGTTTAATATACTACTGTACATGATGCACACTTAGTACGGGCAAAATTTTAGTCAAATTTATGATCCCAAAATTATTATAAAGCATATTGAAAGTACAATGAAAATCAATGGCAAACAATCCCACTACAGTATTCAAGCATAATACCGCAATGCAGTCGAAATAATTTCTATTTGCTCTCGCTAGAAGTTTGTGCTTTCAACGTTCAATTTGCGTAGTGACGTGTAAAATATGAATTGGCCAATAAACCCTGAGTGAAATGTAACATTTATCGACACGTTTACATTAAATTTCTGATATACGGTTTCGAAACCGGTTAATCTGGTGTCAGTGTATGACTTTCATTAAAATCGAATTGAATCCACTTTACTAATCTAAAGTAGGTATTCGTGCACTACACTACATTCAAAAGTGGCGCTTTAAATATAAAATATAATCAACTTTTAATCATAGCAAAATTTAATGGCGCATATTTCTTAATTAGGTACTGAATAGAACACGAAAATGTATCGCAGAAACTATTTTCTAAACAAGGTAGTGAACTTTTAGAGAACTAGAAAAAATTTAATCGAAATCACTTTTAGTGGGAAACATAATAACAGAAGATACTTCCATTTCTTCGTACAGAAATTACTTTAACCTTGCTCTAATTTAGATTTTAGATTTCTTTAAGAGGCTTTACACTTCCAAATTTGGCTCGCTCACACGACGATTGTTTTCCGGTGCGACTATTTTGTATGCGCCTGGAAGTGTACACAAAGGTGGATACACGAGAATGGTGGTAACGATCGAAACTGGATTTGTTAAACCGAGGTTCATATACGAGTTCACGGTGCACCAAGCGAGGAAAACGCGGCTATTATACGTCGACGCGCCAACGACCGTGAGAGGCCCATTTTATCTCGTACAAGGATTCCTCGCTCGATATTATTTGCCTCCACCTCGACACGCATCGGCAGCATTAGTCGCCTCCTCGATTTCTGTAAATGGGGAAATAGCCTTTAGGCTAGTCTCCGAGAATATGTGATTTCAAAACAATCATCGATAGCTTTGTACGTAAGCGAGGGAGATAGTATAACAAATTATTTGTAAAATATAACGATCCCTTTGAAGCACTTAATATTTTGGAGTCTATTGAAATTCTTCGATCTTCTGTTTAATTATTATCAAGATCATAATGTAATTTCGGGATTGAATACCAGGGAAAAGTTATTAAATTTTAAATACGAACACCATTAGTTGTATAAAAAAAAATCCTTTGACCTTATGAATTAGGTCATTCTTGAATTAGTTTTTGTAGAAATAATGCACCTACTCCCGCTGTATATCGAATCGTTAGTCTTCCGAATGCTTGGACGTCTCTGTCTGCGACATTGACCTACTTACAGTTACATTTTTTAAAAGAACACTGTATTACGGACACCACTGTCGTTGCAAGTGTATGTCGTATATTCAAACACGGTCACCCCGATTAATGGCTCTGAGACAGAATTGAGCAATTTTTAATTCATTAACAAAATTTAATATATAAAAATTGGTGTCATAAACACTTGAGAAAAATAGTTATTTACTCTCGAAACAACATTATCGTGAAACTTGTTATAATTTACAGATTAAAATGATATTAGAAACAAAAATAGAATTGTCCCCGCGGGGTAATTGACTGTTTCTGTAAAATCAGCGGAGGGGACTTTGAGTTGCTTCTCGAGCGCGTTAATAAACGGCGGTTTAATGCGCTTCGTATTCAGGTTCCCGCCAGGCGTCGCGTTCGCACCCGTAGACGGCTCGACTCTCACCGTTGCATCCTCTTCTAAACGCGCCATCGAACGAATCACGGACGCTGACGGGCCTTTCTTCCTTTCTTTCTCTCACGCCAGCCGCGCAAGCTGTGTGTAGGGGCTTTTGTTGCGTGCCGAGTGGGCTCTAGTTGACGAAATATTGACATCCGAGAATAGAAACCCGTTGCGGGCTTTACAGAAGGGGCCCACCCCGCCCCCAGACGCTGCTCCAGAGGGGAAAGATAGGAAGGGGAGAAGGAATATACGGTCAGAATAAGGGAGAACAGAGACGATCGAAGGGAAAAGGCATATATAGGTTTGACGGGTCTCCTCCATCCTTCTTTCTCTCGCTCGCTCTTTCCGTTCTCTCTCATTCTGCCTCTCTCTTTTTCGTTTTAGTCCAGCTCCCCCTCTTTTACACACAAAGTTGTATTCAGCACGAATTTAAAGGGGGTGGGACTGCGGATGACGTCAACCTTCGAAATGCTCCCTGTACGTACTATATCTGACCGTAAGTACGTTACGTGTATACATATGTACGGGGTGTCTCGGAAATCTAATACGGGACGATGACGACGATGATCTGTCGGGGAGGAAGGTAACTGCAAAGAGTGAATTATTCGTGATCGCGACGCGCGCGTTAACGGTGGCTTGTTTATCGTCCCGCGCTAAGGGCGTATTTTTAGGGGATTCGGCTGCGGTTGTTTTGTGACGGCGTTCTGTATTGAATCGCAGGCTGATAAGGGAAGTTCGGCAACTCGTAAATTCAAAGAATGAAATGGTCCCAATGGTGAACACAACCCCTCGAAAAAAATGGTAAGTTTTGTAGATTATCATGAATATCTATGGAACTGTACAAGATATCAAAAAGAAATTAAATTCAAAGTTGTATACGTCCTTATAAAGCGACGGTAAAGAATTTTCGAAAAACATTTTTTTTTCCAAATTTATCCCCACCACACTTTTTGTTCACAATTCTTTATCACCATATTGTAGGATATCGAAAGCTATAAAACTTTGAATTGAACTTTTTTTTCGATATCTTTTACGGTTTCGTAGATATTCATGATTATATGAAAACTTAGAATTTCTTTGAGGGGGTGTTTTCATCTTTAGTGTAAAACCAAAAATAGTTACGTTATGAACATTACTTGAGCCACATCTCTGCAAAGTTTCGTAGTAATGTATAGTAAATGGAATTTTTCATGAAAAATATAATTCTTTCCTGTAAACAATAAAAAAGAAACTGTTTGTCAGAATCTTGCACCAAAATATTCCATGATAATTGGTGTCGTACTATGAATGGAAGTCGGCCAGAATTATCATTAAAATAAAAGGCTAGAATACATTAATTTTTTGCAGTGTTTGCGTGGTTGAAGCATATATATTTTAAGCCGAAAATGTTATAATGAACTGAGGCGATTATTTCGAACATGGCATTAAGAGGTTTTCGTGTCGGCAGCTCCGACAATGTCCTCCAGTGGATCCGTTTACGAACACCCTATATGCTGACACACACGTGTCTGCAGACGTGTGTATACAAGCGACGATATGGGTGGACGGCGTGTTCCTCTACCGCCGGCGTATTGAAATCGAGCGAGAGGCTATTATTCGAAATTTGTTTTTGTCGATGCGCCATAATCGCGTCTCGAGGACACCACGCGCGGAGAAGGCTCTCTTTCGCTCTGACGACGAGAGCAAGCGCGCCCCTCTTCCATTGACTTTGAAAACCTCTGGAGTCAAGCGGGCGTGAAAAAATTATTTAGCAAATGATTAACGAGATCTTTATATCTTTCTTTCTTTCTTTCTCCTTTTCTAGTTCTAAAAATCAAGGACGTCCGCTCCGTCCCTCGTTTGTCAACGAGTTTCTTCCACGCGACCGTGGCAAATTTGTCTCCAAAAATTCAAGAAATTCCTTACAATCTTCAATTTTAGAATTGAATTTATGAGACTTTAAATAATTCCTTTTTATTTGAATAGAAAGCCTTGTTTATACCAAATGATATTATTATATTATTTATAATTCCATAGGCAAATTATCAAATAAACAATGAATGCACCTATGGCAAATGTCGCTACCGAAGTTTGTATTCTATTTGTAATGGGGCTTCAAGCAGGGGAATTTTCAAGCATAACGGACCAAGGAGAAAGCCTCGTAGAGGGCGCCACGCGCGCTCGAAAGCGCGCGCGAAAGAAACACTATCCGTTTAAATTACCATCCGGTGAAAACTACGGCGGATCCGAGCTCTTTAAGCGATGAAATTAAAGGGCACCGATACGTCTGCCTGTAAACAAAGATTCTCTGCCGTTTTATAGAATTTCTACGAACACGCGCAGCAGAACCTGCTCGAGCACGTGGTAACGCGATATCGCGAGGGATACGCTACGATACACGCGGTGCACTCTTTCACGCGATTCCCCGAGTTTCGAACATTACGCAGAACAATGGTCATCGTATACCCATGTCCGGAATTTCTTTCACGTTTCTGAGTAATTTCCCCTCGAGTCTCATCGGTGTTTCTAACTTTGATTCCTTCTCACGTTTTGCATATAACGTCGGAGGAAACCGAACTAACGATATGATACAAAGGGTGATGGTTCTGCACGAAGAAATAAGTAGAAAATATATAACAGCTTTTTTTACGGGGCTCCATTTTTTTTTTAGAAATTTGATTCTGACCATTTTTCTTTTACGCGTCTATCTGACTAGAAATTAACAACAGTAAATTTAAAATGGTGCAAATGCAAAGATGAAATGAATATTTGTCGAAAAATAAGTCCAAATTGTATAATAATTTTTTCGAACGCGCCTTTGTTTTTTTACAAAATAGAATTTAAAACACCCGCGAAAATCTCCTGATAAGAGAATTAAAATCGATTCTCCCGAAAATATTTGAAAAAAATTATCCTGCCATTTCGGCTTATTTTGCCACAGTGATTCGTTCCATCTGCAATTATGCTATATTTGTTGCTATATTCTGCCAATATTTAATCAGAAATATGCGTATCCCGCAAATAGTTAATTTTTTTTGAAAACTAAGTAAAATGTTTCCGTATATATTCTGCTTATACCTTCATGTAAAATCACACCCTGTATAACTCCCACGCTACTTTCAATTAAACACTGATTACCCTTTAAAACCCCAAATTCTCCATAGCAAAATAGTATCAAGTATTGCAACAACTAGTGTAAGCCTTGGAGAAACCAGCCGCCTAAGTAATACCACCGTGAGCGTTAATCAGAGCTAAAAGTTTAAAACAAACAGTTCCGTTTATCCAGCTTCCTAGGAATTTCTCTAAAGTCAGAAGTCCTTCGAGTGAACAACCATCCCTAAGCCAAAGATTCTACTCGCTACTGGAGGGGGATGGCGGGCGAAACTTTGTCGAAAGTGAAAGGGTTAAGAGAAAGTGGCTAAAGAAATCAGTTCGTTGAGAAACGAATTGGGCAAGCTTGTTGATCTTCCTCTCGAACTGCGCGATATCCCCGTTTGCAGAGCCAAGGGTCGAGGAGTCGGCACCCTATTGAAACTTCCACGCGAACGTCTGACGAGTCGAAAATGATCGTGTATAGCGCGTCGGTTCCCGGACGCGATTCCACCGGCAAGCGGTGTTTGTAGCAGAACGGTATTATAAGCGCGGCACGGTGTGTGAATAGCGAGCACGTGCATTTCCCACAGAAAACCAATAGGGGCCTTGGCCAGCTGGGAATATGAACGGTGCGCGCAGGGTTCGCTCTCAGTCTTTCGGTCTTTCGGGGTAGCTCGCGCGCACGCACTTCGTGCGGGGACAGCAACAAGGCTACTATTCGATAGCTCCGAACTAGAACAGTATTCAGACCTGGATATGTTGATGAAAGGCCACGACAAAGGGAACCGTCTTCTACTTCTTCGTTCTACTTGGAATGTACTTTAATTCTCTGCTACTACGAACCAAGTCTAGTTTATTTCCTGGTAAACACTTTCTTAAGGTTTCATTTCTCATCTGGCTGGTCAGTAATTCTACTTCAATATGGCGCGTGTGCTACCTTGTCTCCCTACTTTTTCAGTGTTTTGTTTTTCTTTTTCTTCTTTACAGTGGCGATAAGAGTTTTATGCGCCAGCCTAGGCGACCAAATCTAGTTGTAATGTAGGTAACGTTGAAGTCGTGCAGTCTCCTTTGTGATTTTCGCTTTGTAATTTTTCGTTCAAGTAAGCAGGAACACTTATTAGGCAGCCTTAGTGTAATTGCAAGTCAGTCCATTTAGATGGTGAGGTGTTACACGATCAATATTATCGATAGTCTGTTACAGCATAGGGTGGGCACAGTTGCCACATAGTGCGCGATTTAAGCTGACGACCTTCTCAAATAATTCAGCACTCATGAATAATTGTCATATATTATTGCTGCACTGCAGAAAATAGAGAACGTTGCGATACAATAGATTACTCGCACAGAACCGTTCGAACACGAATCTGACCTACAGAGCGGTATCTATATTGTATTCGCATCGATGTGTTTCGCCTGCTACTAAATTCGGTGGTTAAAACTGTTTCGAGTTACGCACGCTGGGCAGTAAATTATTGTGACCACTGCCGAGTCCTGCTTTCATTTTCCATTTGCCTGAAGTATTATAAATACACCAATTTATTGCGTGATCCAATTTTAAGCATTGTCAATTACATACAACCGGGGATAAAGTATCCGAGAACTCGATCATGGCAACATTTAACACATCTGACTCCCTGTAGCTTGTAGCTTGTAGCTTGATCCACAAGATAGATCCTTTATGAAAATACAATTTTATCTTCATCTTGTTTCAGCACCCCACTTGTCGGTGAAAGGTACCGTGCGGCGCGCAATCATTGTCGTTTTTCTCGAAGTTGGCAGCAAGAACACCATCAACAACGGCGGCGATCGGCGTTGGGGTGCAGCCCGTGTTATCATCCGGCTATCATAGCACGGTGCCACCCCAGAACGGGGGTGGTGGTTCGACATTTAGTGCCGCGGCGATGGTGGCAGCTGCCACCGCTACGGCCACCGCCACTGCCAGCGTGGTGGCCATGCAGGACCGCCAAGACATCCCCTCGCAATTCAGTCAGGTACTGTCTCGTCCGTTTCATTTGATATCCCGCAGCCCCCTTTCAATTAGGTACAACGGACTTCTTCTTACCCACGAATGAAACTTTATTTTCGCTTCAAATCTGTAATCATTGTGTGGTGGTGGATGGTCGCTAATAATTCCAGTTTGGATGCGACCACCGCAAAATAAAACCTTACCCAAAAAAAATTATTTTGTTCGTGGATTACAGATGCAGAGTCAACATGGAATACCCCACCAAACGTACAACGCAGGGTACGCCCAAAGAGGACCAATGGCCGGAATGGGGCCAGTCGGGATGAGCAATTTCAATAGCATGGGCACCATGAGCCCAATGCACTCTATGAATTCCATGAATTCGATGAACAGTATGAATGGCATGAACTCGATGAATCCTATGTCAATGGGAGGTATGAACGGTATGAGTAGTATGAACGGGATGACCCCCATGAACTCCATGAGTAACATGGGTAATATGGGCATGAACAATATGATGGGACCTAACAACATGCAGATGAACAAGATGAGCATGCAGGTAGGTTAAATATCATACTTGCTCTGCCTTCTTCTTCCTGCTATCACTCCAATATAGATCTACCGAACCGTTGTCTTCGACACCAGCCTCGAAGGACGCGAACATCTTCACTCTGGAAGCTCAAAGAAACTCACATTAATCCCTTCGCATTCCTCAGGCTCAACCACACCAAGGCTATCCAAGGAGATTAGCGCCTTACCCGAACCCCGCGATGCACATGGCGCAGAAGAGGCAACAGGGCCCGTACGCGGCCCCGAACCCGGCCGCGATGCAGCCAGCCTTCAACGGCATGGCGACGTCGCAGTACCCGACCAATTATCCCGGCGCAACGAGGCCGACCTTCCAGCCACAGTATCAGCCGATGCAAACCATGAATCCCTCGGCTGCTGGCTTTGGGCCTAATACGATGATACGGACTACCACTATGAGGCAAACTGCGCCGTCGTACAACACCGCTAGCCAGGCGGTGGCTAGCCAGTACTACGGTAGCAACGGTATACCAGTTAGCATGGGACCCACCACGGTTGGCAATCAATTCGTCGGCCACCAACCGAACGCGGGGTACGCCGGCGGCGCGTCCTCGTACGGGGCGGCCGCCGCCGTCGCGACCAACCAGTATCAGCAGGATGTGACGTCGATGAGAACGACGGGCGCGGGGAGTCTGAATTACCAGCACAGCCCCATCCCCGGCAACCCGACGCCGCCGTTAACACCGGCCACCAGTATGCCCCCTTACATTAGCCCGAACCCGGACATCAAACCCAACTTCAACGAGATGAAGTCACCGGTTAACATTCAGAGTAAGTGTAATTCGGCGTGTGCCTAATAGAAATGCGCTTGGCTTTAAGCTTGCACAAGAGGGAGCTGTAGATTCGGAGAGATTTTAAGCGATTAAGGGATGCTAGTCGATGAGGATATGCAGAATGTAGAGTGTCAAGGATTTTTAGCTAGTTGTTTTTATCGAGAGCAGTTTTAGACGGTAGCTTTGCCATTTCACTAGGATTTCAGCGATTTTTCATCTCTGTGAGACCTAGGCGACGGGGGATTTATATTCTAATACGCGTGACTAAAATGCTGTGACTAATAAGGGAAGATCCCTAACCCGGAAACTCGAAACATTATGTATGAAGCTTTGGAGATATGTAGACGATATATATGTATTACGCATTTATTTTTCTGTCCAAATTCACTCTAAGCGGGTGAGATTTTGTGTTATAAGTCGCAAAGTGCAGGAACTACAAGTTATCAGATGATAGTCCTAATTTAAAAAAAGTGTCTTTTGTCTGATAACTTTTTTTCTATCTCTTACAGTTCGCGAGTTATAACACAAAATCGGAAAACAGCCGGAATTTCAGGGATCAATTTCACCCCCTTGGAGCGAATTTAGCAAGGAAAAAAATTGCGTAATACATACATAAAGTTTCACAATTTTTTGAATTTTCAGCTTGGTGATCTTCCCTTGCAACTGATCAAAATGTGAAACCGTTGATGTAATACCTCTCTTGTTGTTATTGCGCAGAGGACGATGAGTTGAGATTAACATTCCCTGTGAGGGATGGCATCATTCTTCCACCCTTCCGCTTAGAACATAATTTGGCTGTAAGCAACCATGTGTTCCAACTGAAGTCTACGGTGCATCAGACGTTGATGTGGCGGTCCGACTTGGAACTGCAGCTGAAATGTTTCCACCACGAGGACAGGCAAATGAACACGAATTGGCCGGCGAGCGTGCAGGTCTCCGTGAACGCAACGCCGCTGGTTATCGATCGTGGCGAGAACAAAACTTCTCATAAACCCTTATACCTGAAAGACGTTTGTCAACCAGGAAGAAACACGATACAAATCACGGTATCTGCGTGCTGTTGTGTAAGTTTCACTTTCAGTAAAAAAAAAACTTATTCACAGTAGCTACTATTGGTAAACGTACTAACAGTTACCAGTAGCCGGCTATTTTTTCTTCTCCCTAAAACGAAATTAATTTTCATGAATGATAATAATGAATTTTGTCGTTTACAGTCGCATTTGTTCGTGCTCCAATTAGTCCATCGGCCAAGCGTGCGGAGCGTGCTTCACGGATTGCTACGTAAAAGGCTACTCACGGCGGAGCACTGTATAACCAAGATCAAACGGAATTTCAGTAATACGATTTCGAACAACGGTATACAGTCGGAGAAAGATGTCGTAGAGCAAACAGCACTTAAGGCAAGACACATTTAACACCACATCAAATATTCTACTTATGGTTTCTTTTTTTTTTTAATTGATTTGTTAACATGCTACTTATCGTTACAACAGGTATCCTTAAAATGTCCTATTACTTTTAAACGTATTACACTGCCAGCAAGGGGACATGACTGTAAACACATACAATGCTTCGATTTGGAGTCATATCTACAGCTAAATTGCGAAAGAGGATCTTGGAGATGTCCTGTGTGCACGTAAGTAACCATTTTAATCGTACCGCGAGCGACGCACGAGGCAGTAGATGTTGCCCGGTACGTGAAATCAATGTTACGTATATGCTTCATAGGAAACCTGCACAGCTGGAAGGTTTAGAGGTTGACCAGTACATGTGGGGCATTCTGAACACGTTGAACACTGCAGAAGTGGAGGAAGTGACGATAGATTCGGTCGCGAACTGGAAGCCTGCAAAGAGCATGGCTGGTATTAAATCCGAGGAAGAAAGCGATTGCAAGAGAATGACCAAGGCAATGTCGCCTGGAAGTATGAACATGCCAACTATGAATAACTGGGATATGAATCAGGCAATGAGCCCGTACATACCGCCAGATATGAGCAGCATCGTAAGCGGCTCTATGATGAATAACACAACGCCGTCTACGTACGGAAATAACAATATCAATCATCGGAATTCATCGGGAGGATCTTTCGATATTAATTCCGGAACGAATACAAACACCAATAATGATTACACCAACGGAACAGGGCCTCTTTCACACTTAAACGAATCAGTCAACTCCTTAGATCCTTTGAATGCTATGGAGAAGTCGCTTAACGACCAGGTAAATTAAAGCGCAGAGTTTATAGCATTCTACGGCCATTAATAATCCAATGTACACCGATCGTTGGATAATATTTCTTTTCATCTGTTGCAGATGCCCCATACACCTCATACACCTCACACACCGCATACACCTCATACACCAGGCGGTGGAAACAGTGGTCCACCAAGTGTTCCTCCTGCGTCCCAAGAATCGACAGGAAATCATAACACGTCTGGTAGTACGAGTACAAACATAAATAACGATACTACAGATATACCATCGGATTTAAATTTCGATCCGGCTGCGGTGATAGATGGCGAGGGTACAGGTCAAGAAGCATTGAATGTGAGTACCTGAAGATGCATATTCTCGGTTATAAGGCTCTGTTGAGACGTTGGTTCGATGTTAATTGATCGTATGCCTTGTGTTACAGCTCTTGCCAGACAATGTTGTAGATCCAATGGAATTACTTTCGTACCTAGATCCACCAGATCTGAATACACCTCCTAGCAGCGGCGCTAGCAGTGGTAACCCCTCATCGAGCGATGACATATTGGCACTCTTCGAATAAAAAGATAACGGGCATCTTTTAGAGGAATAATCAAATCGCGACCCCGACGTTAAGAAAAAAAAAAAAAGAAAAGCGATCGGCAGGTTTGCATATCTTACTACAAATATATTTCCAATCGGTCGAAAATACTTGTAGTGAGGGATTTCAAAACGTATTGGGGTCACTGTGGGTGCTTTCACCTAATTCAATGGTACAAACAATCTTAGCTCTAATTATAATATTCCTATTAACGAAGTTAGGGCATATTACTAGATTTAAAGACGATGACTTTTAATTAATAGCGGAACAAAGCACCACATAGCGTGCTTCTTTGTAAAGATGTTATTGCACGGATTGTGTTTAGTCCTTGACATTGGGAACCTTATTTCCAATAGAGACGCGTTATAACATTGTGCCGGGCATATGTTCCAGAACTGATCACCGAGTACCACAATTATATTAATTGTGTTCAAATGAAGGTAAACGAATTTTTTAATACCGAATGTAGAATAATCTTTTTCCACGAGGAGTTTTACACACGGATTAATACTACGAGAAATATTTGTTTGATACAGTAAATGTGCGATACGATTGGCGTACTTATATATACACATATATTTTATACGCATCGCCATTTATCTAGTTCTTCATTCCGAAATAAGTTTCTACACGGACAATATTTGTAGAACAGATCGAAACAAGTTAAGACGGTTACGTTTGATAGACAAGCTGATATAAACCTTTCGTCAATGAACTTTACAAATCGTATGGCACATTTATAGAGTTTTATATTGAAAATGACGGCCCCGAGCCCGAATATCTGCACTATATTGGAATAATTTTAGAAAAACCATCATTCTTAGTGTACCTTCCAAACGTAGATATTATTCTAAACGGATTTATGATTTTGGAATATTTGCTTGACAAAATGTGCTGTGCTACTTCAAAGGCTTCGACTTTGAAATTCTCCCTGCAATACGATCTTTACCTCAATACCGGTCTACTCGCATTCAAGGCTATGATGGACCTACATCACAACAGAATTACAAGTTGTACAGAAACTTTTGTAAATAAGTTTTAATCGAATATAGATAAGACGTTCATCTGTTGTGAATCACCCTGCTTATTGATGGATATAGCGCATATAGTGTTCCTTTCCTTTAGATGATTAGTAACAACAGATGAAGAACAAAATAATCGAGGGCATATCGGGCTTCACACTGGAAACTAAGTAATATTTCATACGGTGTATCTTCTGAGCTTTTAAGTTAATTTAAAAATATGTTTCGGTCTTATTAGTAAACACTCTTCGTCTGTTGGAGGATTTATCGATTTAAGAATTTTACGTGTCGTTATTGCACTAACAAAGTTACGCGTATGAATATCGCTAAAAGGATTGTAACAACTTGCGACTTAGAGGTATAATTTAGCAGAAATTCTATATGAGTTTAAACAATTTACCAGAACGTCAAATATCTGAACAGAATATTTTTTTCGAACGCGTAAAACCTCTCAAGATACATCAAACCCGTTCACGTATATAGAGTTTATTTTCATATTCTGATATAAATAATTTAATAATTGGACTTACAAAAAGGAAAAGTCACTTGCTTATTTATTACTTTTCTGAGAAGCGAAGGATGAATGGTTGAAAAACTAATATCGAGCTAAGATCCTAAGGAAAGAAACATATGGTAATAAAATAGGAAACGTGAAATTTTATAAACAAATCAAATTTTACACGCAGTGAACATACACAGGAACAATTTTCCAGGATCTGCTAACAAAGTAAAACATGCGAGAATAACGATGCACATTTGATCAGCACGAGAGAATACATTCTATGTGACAATTTATTATCATATATTCTAAAAAAAAAGAAAGAAACTGATTACTCGTTTATCGAAAATTCAAATATTCTAGAATTATTTGTATGATATACTGCCAGAGTGACACCGCCTATGGCCCCGCCGCTTGCGTAGTAGTTATTACATTTATATCTTTTGTGATTAAAAGAGAAGATATACTTAAAGTGATTCATGTAGATTATACAAATTTTATATAAAAATGTATTTATATTCCAGTGTGCGACACTAGTGCACATTGAATGATTAGATGCGGTCAAGTTTCTATTCGTATAACTACTATAACATTATTGAAAATAGGATAAACAACATTACTTATATTAAGCGCGACTACTGTATATTATCTGTATATATGATAAATAGATTAATAATATAAGAAAAGTGGCAGATACTTATTGGCCAGTTATAATAGTAAAATGATTATCTTAAATATGTCTCAGAACCAAAACATACAAGCATTGTATGAGAATACTTTAAACTAAAAAAATGTAATATGTAAATGGCTGCAGGATAAATTAACAGTTCAGATATTGCACTGTTATTTCTAATAGAATTATTACTTACTTATTAAAGACATAATTATCGAAAAAAAGTTTATTCAAACTGTAAGCTTTACTTAGGATTGCCAGAAAGTAGGCATAAGCAACGTTGTTGCGATTGTACATAGGCAATGTCTACCTATACCTACCTAATAATATCCTAAAAATACACGATACATGGTCTTGGTTTATAAGTTGTAGAGCTTTATAAACATCTGGTATGATAACACAAATACATTACTATAGTTTTCTTTTGTGAGGAACATGTGCATATGAATAACAAAGTAAAATTATTTTTGGTAAATAAGGATACAAAATACCAAGTCTATCGTTATTACTATTGATTAATATTTGACAATTAAATTGTATAAAACTTTTCGCAAAACGAAGCATGCTTATTGTATTAAACATAAAGAATTTTACACTGGAAACGTGCGGATAAATGCAACTTTTGAAAAGGAAATACTGGCAATAACTATATCGACAAATAGTACGAATTAAACAATAAATACTACATTACGCGTTTCTAATAATTTCGGATTTCACATTTCGGATTATTATAAATCTCTACAACTTTATGATTATATACCTATTTATCTATTGTTAGGAGGCCTATGATTTGATCCTACAGTGCGCCAATGAACACTTTAATGGTCAAAGATTATGTGTGTTGTCTTGTCCGAGGCCTGAAGAGCTGCACTGAGAAAATAAAATATTTTCATGTAACATAACACAGCTGTACCTACTTATGGCAAATTCGACGCATACAATGGATCAAATAAAGCACAGAGTATTTAAGTAAATAATAAGCATTTACGGATAATCGATATTTTCATTTCCTTATTAATTGCATATACACACAGTATTATTTAATAAAGTTTACTGAAAATTCCATGTAATTTAGATGGAAATGTATCAGTTTCAAATACTACATACGTTTTAGACATTTGTGGATTTGAATTACCCATCAAACTGGACACGGACCAAATTATATTTGTAAAAAAGATTTTTGGAAAAATTTCAATTTTAAATATTGGTCGAATGTTTCATACGTTTTTATTTTAACACAGTTTCGTAAATATTATCATGACTCGACTATCTAAAACATTGCCAAAGAAAATCAAAACTGAAAATATTGAATAACAGAACTCAGTTCTCAATGGAGTCCACAATGTAAGCAAAAAAGGAAAAAAAGGCCACACATTTCTGTAAATTAGAGTTTGAACCTGGAACCTCTTGTTTTGCGCATATTCGACAAAGGAAAATGCCTAACTGCAAGCCCCAATCCAATAAACATACAGCGTTTTTATACCGATAAAGCTTTTATAAGTTCACTTTTTTTAAACAGGTGGTAAATTCTTCACAGATCGTATCAAAGTTTCGTAGATAAGTAACGAATGTTACATTAGTCAAGCCACGATATGTATACATTTATCATAGTCGCCATAAGTAGTTAGTACAGACTTGTGTGAAATAATATAAAGAGTGCGCATTATGAAACAACACTGATATCATTGGTTACATTTACGTAAGAAATTTTAATACACAAAGACCAGTTTATAATATGTATGACAGACACCACATTGTTTCTCAATAACAGTTAGAAACATTCAATAAAAAAGGCATAAAATATTGAACGCTCGTGTCATTCTTAGACCATTTTTCCTATGGTTTGATTAATCGTTGATAAATTTGTTGCAGTGGTATATAAACAGAATCTTTGTACAATATATATATAAATCGTGCGTGGGAGATGAATAATTCATGAATAATTATGAAAAAATTGTAATGCTTTTTTCACTACACCTAAATTTTCCTTTTAAATAATATTGTAACATTGAAAAGCCGTAAAGCCATAAATATGAATCTAAATCTATTCAAACTTAATTTCATTAATTTAAAGTACATATGTAACAACTACAGAACTCGTGGCGGATTTAAGGAAAATGGCCCAGATGGCAAACGTTCTGGGACACTCTGTATACATAACAGAATTACAAATAAATTTACGCGCTTGTAGTCTGAAGGTTATGGGAAACAAAAAATATAGTGTTTAGATAAAATCATAATTTTTTTGGAAGACGTGCCCCTGGGGTGACCTTCCGGACAAGAGCCCAGACGGCAACTGTTCATCGGCCGCCCGTTAAATCCCTCGATGTACAGAAATAGACTTTAATAATTTTGCAATGGAACGTCTTCTTCCATTAAAATCAGAATGCAAATGAAATGATTGTTATATATTAATGCCCGTGGGTTTTTCTGTTAAAAAATTGAAAATTTCCATGTATGTAGCAATTCACAGACACTGAATATTTTGAAGGTAAGTGGAAATAATATTGAATATACATGATTCAAAAATTTAATTACAATTATTCCATATGCTAGACTGGTGGAATAAATTTTAAAATAAATATTAAATTTCGTAGAAACTGCATTCAGTACAGTTCTTATTAGCAGAAAACAAAGTATGTACATTCATTTATGCACAGCTAGAAGAAGCAGAAGCAACATTTTGTAGTCCAGCCTGTATTAAATGCAACATTAAAAAGAATAGGTCTCTTAAAATATGAAAAAGTAGATGCCAAGAATAATATCAAACACTCCATAGCACATGATTACATCAATTACTTATCAGAGTTATACATAAAGTAAAAATCGTTTCCATTATTCCGAAACGTAAAAATGATGCTGCTCCGTTATATTTTTAATTTTCACCGCTGATAGCGTTGTAATCCAATTCCTCTCTAAATCGGTAACGTTGAACGCGACTTGAAAATAATAAGAACTGATACAAATTTATATTGAACGTTAATTCACAAACGAGGTATAGAACAGACCTAACATCATCGATGAAATATAGGATAGACCTATCGTCTTATAGGAGTTCGTAGCACCACAGACAAGGTATAGCATAGATCAGGGCTGGCAAACCTATAGCACGCTTGCCAGAAGTGGCACGTACGAAAATTTTGCTGGCAGATCAATTATTTAATATACATATCTGTATATTAATCTAAAATAATTATTATATGGTCTGATATACTAAAATATTTTTGGCCAGCTTTTACTATACGATAATGTGTGTGTCAAGTTATGAAATCAAATTCTGTTAATTTTTAAACTTGTCTAAAAGAAAATCTGCAATGATTAATTTTCTATTCATTTTTCCCCCTATTAAAAATTGCTCGGCACGTCAGCAATTCGATAAAATATTTTTTATAAATTTTTGACACGCGCAGATAAAAAGGTTCGCCACCCCTGGAATAGCCTATCAACTGAGTGTGTGGGAAAGGAACGGTTGGAAGGGGAAGCAGGCGCGTGAGGGGGCCCTGCTGCACAGATGAGTCAGACGAATCTGTATAATACACTCGAAATACGGGAACTACACTCAAAAATAAAAGAATGTATACGTATCTTACCAAATTGAACATAAAACTACTCCTGATATCCTGAATAAAATGTTTACTGTTTTGTATCATTTCTTTAATTATGAAATTATACATTACCAGTGAAATGCACTTTGTCACGGAATAGTTATAAAAGCCATCATAATTTTCTACTTAATGTATTTGTTACGAATGGGTAATTAGCAACCTGACTCTACTTACTTATTGTTAGTAATATCGTGTGCGAGATGATAGAGGAACGGATGAGTCTGACGAGAAAAGGGAAAGCGAAGTACGGCGGGCCTGTAGCGTTTTCTGATCGTCAAATTGCCGTGCTTCAGGCGTTTCTGACCCGAATTTTTAAACATTAATAACTAACACCGGAAAGTAGGCGCCACGGAAATTCAGAAAATTATGCAACTTTGTGTGCAAGTAGGGTAATTCGTGCGTAAGACAAGTTTGTTTGTATCTACAAAACTGCCTAAAGATAATTATCAAAAAATCCATACTTTCCAAGTTACCCCCACCACCACAAAAGATGCAGCTTTTGTTTAAACTTCTTTCCAAACTCTCTAACCGTTCTCGAGATATTCCACGACAAAATTCTGCATATTTTCAAGGGGTAACTTCATCCCCTAAAACCGCCCTATGGCACCAAACAAAAAATAGGTTTGTCTTACACATGAACTACTCTACTCGCACCCAAAGTTGCATAATTTTCTGAATTTCGGGGTTGCCCAACTTAATTTATAAAAAAAGGAAATATCCTTCGCGATTTCGTTACTCGTGATTTTCGTTTTATTTTGTCACGTGGAATCTCCCATTCCATTTTCTACCACCTGTTACCGAACACCCTGTATATTCTGTTATTTAAAAAATGTTACACCATATCATTTTTCTAAGCACCGTTTTTTTATTTTCTTTTATAACATTAATCAATACCTTGACCATTTTATATTTTGGGGAACTTTTTCTGTAACCAACACAGCAGCCGATATACAATTCTATGAAGATGTGCTAAAATTAGTACATTTTATTCATTATTTCATTAGCATAAAGCATCGTTTCTGTACTCCCATGCTATAAAAATGTATCGGGCCATTGGCATAAAATTTTGTTACTAATATATGATTTCGAAAACAGCTGCATCCAATGTGTGTAGGAACATTTATATTGCTATGAGTCTTATATCTTTAAAATCATAATTAAGAAATGAATGTTTTTCCGTGAATAGTCTTACCTCTAAATTACATTTTACCAAATTCTATTTACAGTTTATCCTTATGTTAGGCTGTGTAATGTATTTAAATAGTTTTATAAAAAATTACTACATACCGAAATGCTCAAAACTGTATATTAGTAATAACAACCTGTATATAATACCAACCAATAATAACAATACTTGAAGCGCACAATGTTTTTGAATGATAATACATTATGTATCGTATGAAACGATTATAGTATTGAAAATATTTTAATACTTTAATACTAAATTATAAAAAAACATTCACCATATTTACATAATTTTAACAGAGGTCTTCAAAATGTAGACACTGTTTTCTAGCTTTGTGATAAGTGCATTTAACAAAGAGTAGTTCTCGGATGTAATTCTGACTTTTTCATAAAATTTTGCACAGTTATAAGGATACTGATACATGGTTTTGGGGACAGGGGATTGATAATTTATGAGATACCCATTGTTATAGTTTTACTATGCATTATTTTCAAAACTGTTACCATTGACATCAATTTAGTTAGAGTGTGGCATGGCTGATAAGATTGTTAGTTCCCAGTAGGTTAGTTTTTTGTTATAGAGCGAATTTTTTTGTACGAATATTCTGTTACTTAATCAATATTTTCCTTATAATCAATACATAAAGTTGAGTTATATTTCCTGTAATGCCATATAAAGAACTGCAAATATTTTTACAATAGATATTGCACAAGATGTGTTACTTGATTTAAATTGTACGAAACGTTGATATTTCAAAGGAAATATTTTGAATAAAACACAAATTTATTTGAGAATCATAAAACTTTTTAAAAAAAAGAGTCTGAAGAAAGAAAGGGCTTAGACCTACACCGAACAAAAATACTTTTCATTGGCAGTTAATATTCTTACCGATTACACTTATTAGTTACACATTTGTTGACTACCCAAAACAAAGCATTAACATTGCATATCTCATAAATTAACTGTCTGTCCCCAAAACTATATACCAAACGCTCCAATATCTGAAGCCCTATCAATTTGCAAAAACCTCAGAAAGTTAGAGCTACATACATTTGGGGAATTTTCCCATAAGTAGCGAAATTAATGTCTCGAAAAACAGAGGTTTTTAAGAAACTCAATATTTTCTTCGCTACATTTTATATCTTATCCACAGAATTTTATATAAAATTAAATACCACTTAATGTTTTTTTTTTCTTTTTTTAAAGAAATTCAAATGATCCATAAACTCTGGGAATTTAAAGAATTGTAAATCAAATGATAATAAAATATAAAAGTATTTCTTAACTTCTAATCTTTAATCGACATCTTTGATATACCTGCACTGTTGATACGGGAAACAATTTGTATATACTAAAAGTCACAAAATACAATGTTGATTTACATTAATATACAATATATTATACGTGACTGGAATGCCATTATAGTACTATCAATATTAAAACCTAACTTCCGTATATTCATGGGATATGATTTAGTGAGAGACAAGCAATGTAACCGAGTACGTTGTACGCATGCCTGTGGTTTGTGTATCTACCTATGTACAAGGTATTCGAAAATATTACCTCACCATTGCACTGTATCGAGTCCATATGCTTAAAAATATGGAATTGAAAAAATCTCTTTTTCTTGCAAACAAATGTTTTTATTCATATTTCTCAGTCTTACCTTAACAGAATGATTTCTCTGTCAGACATATTATTCCTTAATTTCTCACATAAAGATTCTTTTGAGTTATGCAACAATTAGCAATGATGAGATTAGAATGTTCTTATTTTACATAATTTTTATAAACGAAATTTCCAACATACGCGAAACACACAAAATGAAAGGTTGCAATAGAATTTTGTAAAAGAACGCAGTTGTCTGCTTTTCGATATGTAAAAGTTCAAAAATCGTTCCCAATCTTGATAGCGTCGCGATTAACCCATAGTTGTTTTGAATGTACACGATAGTATAGTCAGCTGTATAACGTAACTGTTAAATAAGCTCTGTGCTCTGTGATTCTCTGACTGCGTAATATTATTATATTACATCGTAAACATGATTATTGTACATAAAGATCTATAATTTTATACAATAAACTTAATACTACAAAATCAACTATGGGTTAATGTATCATTTATAACATCATACATTAAAGATTAATAGGTACATGTTACTGATTTGAATGTGTCTTACTTAGCTAAAAATGAATATACAACGATGAAGAAGCCCTACTAGTGTTTTGTGTGTTTGTGTCTGTGTTTACATATATATATAAATATATATATATAATATTACCCTTTTGGCACCGTTAAAGCCCAATTATTAAAGATAAAATAATCAGCCAGCCTTTTACTTGCTCTGATAAATTGCGATTGTGAACTATGGGCAATATGTAAAATATAATTAGGCCTTATTTATATTATTACAACACTTAATTCGCATAATTATTATCACAGTTTATAGTGCAATTATATCATTTTTATTACGTCGAGCAAATTTAGTTTCGTGAAGTACGATGGCGTAACTATTTGTGAAGAAAAGCTCGTTACAATGAATCTTTGATTTATAATGCAATTTATGTCTAATTTCAAGTAAATTTCTTTATTGTTTTAATCCTAATTAAAAGAATTCAGAGCAAGTAAAAGAAATTATATATTTAACACGAACTTCTCCGAAACTACAATTTAATTAAACCTTGCTTATTTGAAACGTGCATCTTGAATGGCCACTTCATTCTCTAGATATAGTGGGTTTAACCCAGAAAATATTTTATATCGTACACTTTAGAGTATTGTTATTGAATTCTTGATATACGAACACTGAAAATCCAATTACTCGATTTTGCAAATTGTATATTTAAAGATCTTTCAGATGTCTATATTATTTTTTGCGACTGGTATTGCCTTCTGTAAACGTTTAATCGAAATATTTCCACAATATTTCTTAAATACAATATCCAATCTCATTGTACACATAAACCGAGAAGATATTGAAAATTTATACAACGTTTTTCATACCAACAGAGCATAACACAGTTTTCGATGCAACTTATGCAAAATATATATTAGAAAACATTAAATCTTTATTCTCTTTTTAATCAATATTTATTACTGTTAATCGACTCAAAGTTATTTCGATAATAGACATGCATACATACTAAAAAAGAATAGAATTTAATTAATTAAAAAAGTAGAATAAAATAAAGCATGTTACACTAAAATGAATGTAATGAAAACGTTTCTGATCAAGCATTTGATATCGAGACAATTACGTAATATTGAACTGTAGAAAGTTGGTTCAAGTAAGATGCTCCGTTTCTTTAAATATTGTTAATATATAAATAATATGTAATAATTACTTACTCAAGACTACATGTCCATTATATATACATTGAATTCAAGACTCAGTTCGAAAGTAGATCGTGTATGTAGTAACCAGAGAATCATCTTCTTTGCCAAAACCGTATGATACTTTTATGATAGAAATTAGCACACTCGAAGTAAGATATACAAGGAAGACCGTTACTTCGCTTGATAAAATTTAACCCATGAACTCACATATACCGTCGATTTTGATTATGCAATGTGTAATTCCTATAACGTGTAGTATTTCGAATCAATACCACAAATTATATTTTGTTGTAAACTCTATGTACATATATAATAAATCATAGTAAAACATTCTCAATTCAATATCCCAAGGTCTTACAAATTCATATGAATTTCAAAGTGTGCAACTTTTATTCTCCTGCTTAAACGAAGAGACGTTAGTAAATAAAAAACGTTCATGGAAAAAATCTTATTCTGTGAAGTAAGCTAGTCCTTTTAAATATTGTTCATCATAAGATGCAAAGTAATTATAATAGCTCGTTTATTTCGTGTGAGAATTCTAATAAATTCCTCATGGCTTCCAATCAGTTAACTTGACTGCTCCTACCAGGTACTTTGTATAAGGTTGTGAGTCATCTTTTTTATAACAATTCACATATGATACGATTTTATAGATAAAAAATCATCCATTAAAATCCACTTGGTTAGTGTTTCTTGTCATCTTGTTATTTCTGAACAATCATTGCATTGTCGCTAACATCAATGAGGAATGTAATCGGTTGGTACTATAAAAAGTGCTTTCGAAACTATAACAGTAAATATGTTCGTTCTACGCTGTGATGTGTAATTTTAATAAAAAATGGAAGAGAAGAAAAGAAGTATAAATCTCAGTTTTTTATATCGATCAGTAATACTGCATGCATGAAAAGTTATTAACTGGTATTGCATTTTCGGCAGTTAATAGAAGTTCATGTGGTGAGATATAAATATTTTTCTTGTGAAGACAGAAGAGCTAGGAACCTTTGGCAATAAAACCTTTCTCGTACTATTAATCCTTGATTACATCGTTAAATATGAAGACGAAATGTAATATTGATTTATAACACATGATTGTTCATTCCTATGATTCAGTGCTCCGTATTTCACATCTTCAACTAAAAAACTATTAATGTATAACAAACTAAATAATTGATATGTAACGCTAATTATATAATGTACGTAATGTTACTGATTTATACATATATAAATACTCGCCCGAATACGAGCGGCATATTAATATCTTATAACATCGTGATAATACAACGCTTACTAACAATAAGTAACAGTAATTAAAAAACCGTCCTTGTAGAAATATTTTTACTCGATATTCGGTTATCTAGTCCACAAAAAAACATTAAATAATCATAAGTTAGTTATATATACGTTAGTTTGAAATGTAGGATTCTTATAAACGATTCTATAGACGGAAGAAAGGAAGCAGAACGTAATTATCACAAAACGACGCGTAACATGTTTTAACATTCCTCATTGATGTGTGTATGTAAAAATTATGATACAGAAAATGGTTGTGCAATTTAACTAAACATATTATACACGTAAATTAACTACATACTAGATTCCTTAGTGGTGATAGTCTCGTTGGTGTTATCAACTCTTATTAACGTCGACGAATTTAAAACAAGTGTCCTACTTAACGTAGCAACTCTTTCCATTACACAAGAAGCTGAGAGGCGTGCTTCAGCATCATGATCCCAACACTCTTCCATTGTATCACAAATTGATTGAAGTCCCTGAAATAATAACAGAACAATTGATTAGAATAGCAAAAGTAAACAGGCCACGTTTACACGAAACACGAGATCAGTACATGAATTTACATACAGGATGTTTACGCCATGTTTCTAAAATGATTGGCCTCTCCTTTTTGTGCACAACACTTTCTTGCATGTCTTCCAAGGTAGGATGAAGGCCGACTTCGTCCTCGAATGGTAATCTATATTCCCCAATTGGTCCCTAACACGAATAAACAGATGAGACAGTTTGTAACATTTCAAAGGGATGAAAAATACGCAAGTAGATGTTTACATCTTGTACGGTGCATCGTGAAGCCAATTCCCAAAGCACTAGCCCACAAGCGTACATGTCGATCCGTAAAAACGAGTCCCTAGTAAAATTAATTGCTCCTTCTAAAACTTCTGGCGCCATATACCTTCTTGTTCCAACCTGAAAGCAATAAGACGTAAATATAATATTACACACCGCGAGATTTGCTGTTACACGAGGGAAGTACCTGTCCATGCGTATCGCCACAAGGTTTTCCAGGATGAAATATCAGTGCCAAACCGAAGTCTGCTATGCAAGCACTCATGTCAGCTTTAAGCAAAACATTTTTCGACTTAAAGTCTCTATGAGCTACAGCGGGCTTGTAACCGTCTGCTTTATTGGCGGGAATTTCTTCGTGTAAGTGCATCAAACCTCTGACAAAAATAAAGTTATCATCGTAACAAAAATTCATGAAGCGTTTCTGAAATATTCTTCGTGGCATTACCTAGCCATGGATTCTGCTATCCTACACATCTCGGGCCACGTAACAACATTCGCCTTCAAATAATCACATAATGAACCTTTCTCGTGGTACGCGGTAATTAACCACAGTTCAGACTGTAAAATATCTCCTCTCTTTTCAACGCCTATAAAACGTAATATATCTTCGTGATCCATATGTGCGAGCTTAAAAATCTCCTGCTCAGTTTGCCAAGACTGCTTGTCTTGTATAGGAAATACTTTAACAGCAACAATCTCGTTCTTCAATTGTGCTTTCCAAACTGCCCCGAAACGACCGCGAGCTTTGATTTCTAGAAGCTGAATCGGGCGCAGTCCCAGATTAGGAGATGGTTGCGGTAATGGAAGTGGTTCTAACGTTGGTACCTATAAAATTTACACGATAATTATATAAGAGGCACGATCCATGGTTTGGCAGAAAAAACAAAACATTTATAATGTTCAATAATTTAATAGATCTGTACATATGTCTTCCAAACCTCGTTGAAATATCCCAACTTCCTACGTCGATAGCACCAATATAAAAATGGTAAAATGAAAGCAAGTAGGAGCATAGGTATCGATATTGACAGAACGAGTGTTATTATCTGCTGTTCTGTGTTTGGAACAGGTTCTGATTCTAAAACACAATCTCATTTAACGATCAAGAATATGGAGCGACTGTTTGCTATGCTAAACAAATATGTACCGTGTATAACAGATGGTTGGATCGGTTTAGAGGAGGACGTCGGATGGGGATCCCATGTAAAATTTTGGTTGCACATGTTGCCATCGCAACAACAGAAAAATAATTCCTTCTTCCTTTCTGCACTGTTTTCAATGCAATGTGGCCTATCATAGCAGTCGTTACTATCCAAAAAACATCCCTAAAATTCATACGTATTTGAAATGATGTGTAAGCATCGAATAATGCTTAATTTAGATACGATAATAGTTTCTAAATCTGTACCTTCAACTTAATTATGGACTTTTTAGTAGCATTGTCAATTTGCCATAATACGTAACAGTGGTTACGTTTGCCAGGGTCATGCGGACCACATTCTTCTCTTCCCGAGCATTCTTGCTGGGACTCTGTACATAATGTTTCGTTATAAAATTCACAAACCGAGGACCCTTTGACATCGTGTCCTAACGTATGTCCTAGAAATTATAATTATTTTGAGGTTTATAAAGTCAAAAGAAATACTTATAACTTATGCTAGCGCTCTTCTGCTCTATCACGATGCTAAAACAAGAACCTAGCGACTTGTTTAAAAAAACAACTGACCTCCATATGATCTTGATAAATTCAAGAAAAAGTTTTTGTTTCATATCGCCAGAGAGCTTACAATTTTACTGAACCTCCTACCATTTGGAAATTATTTCGGACGAAACTTATCTACAGATATCCTCTATACAAAATTAGGTAAAATTTGAACTAGAAGCATTTTGTGTGTTGGATGCCAAAATGAATAGAGATAATATAATATTTCACGCGTAACAAAAAATATAAAAAATAAAACAGTTTTATTCAATTACGTAAACAGACAATATCTTGAGGTATGTTAACTGTTGTAATCTCGTAAAATAACAACACTGAATATAGGATTCATTCTGACCTATAATCAGTGATGAGATATGAAGCGCTTCGAATCTATATATATGACGAAAGCTTCAAAGCACTTCGAACATGATTCGAAGCTTAAAACTCTTGAAAGTCTTGATAAGTGTTGAAAGTCTTGGAAGTCTTGGAAATCTTGAAAATGAACATCTGGTTGTTAAAAACTAGCCAAGTTGATCAGCCAGAGATTCTCGCCAGGGTCATGGTTTATGACTGTATTGTCCCGCTAGTTGGCGATGGACATTCATATGGGTCCGAAACCTACCAAGACTTTGAAGCAAGAGTTTCAAGACTTCCAAGACTTTCAACACTTTCAACACTTTCAACACTTTCAAGATCTATCAAGACTCAAGACTTATCAATACTTTCAAGAGTTTTAAGCTTCGAATCATGTTTGAAGTGCTTCAAAGTAGTCGTCTGATATTCAAGACAGATTCGAAGCGGTTTGAAGCGCTTTGAATCCCATCACTACCTATAATATAATATATAATCTAATTTATATATGTATTAGAGGAGCCAGACAATAATATTACCTCTTTGCAAATGAAAAGCAATATGTGTTTTTGTTAACAAAATTCATTATTTATTCTATAATACAACCACTCTCATTTTCTATGATCACCCACTAATGCGCTAACTATCCAATACTCCTCTTCGAAGAGGCTGAATACCTTTGAATCAAAAGATTTGGTTGAAAAGGTTGCAATGATCTAAATAGCACATGTGCTTCTAAAGTTTGTTCCCAGTAAGAAGTGCGCCAATGATCGGAATAGACAATAATTCAAAGATTCTACGTTGGGAGAAAACGCTGAATGGAGAAGGTATTCCCATCGCGATATTCTTATTTTTTTCTCGCATCAATTTAGCCGCACAACGTCGAGCACTGTCGTATGGGAAGATCACACCTTTTCTATTAAACTAAGATTGTGTTCAGCTATATTGGCCAGTAAGTTTTGTGAGGAGTATTCTCCCACCATACCGCTTACCTTCCTCAATGCTCCTTTGCTCAACATTATCTGACTCACTCACTTTCCATCTCGCTCTCTCCTTCGCAGAACAAGAATGAGCCAGAAGTGACGACGATATCGCCAAGCTCCCGACGTGTAGGCCAAACTGAGTTCTTAGTGTAGAAATACATACATCAGAATAGGTGTGCGTGAGCTCCGAAAAAATTCAGGGGTTTTATTGATCAGAACATTGATTCTTTCTCGATAGTTTCAGTTCGTATTGGTGTACGCATAGTTTCGTAACGCACCCAACTATTATGCTAAGAATAAATAATAGCCACATGCCTACGTTCAGGCAGAGCCGAGTAGCATTCCCGTTACCCCAGCATATCCTTCAGGACCCACGTAACTCCAACTAACAAATCCAAGATCGTCAGATGGTAGTGGCTGATTTCTCCTCAATCCCTGCTCGCGAAAACAAATCGACCAGCCAATATATCTGAACACGACCTTAAGCTTGGATATTTTCATTTTAACAGGACCATTCAGTCAATTGAACTGGTTACGATAAGTGTCAGCTGACATTGTCTGACCCTCTTCTGCTACTTAAAAATGCACCGACTTGTATGACATAATATGCTTAAACTGTTGTTTACCGACCTCTTTCCTTGGCATCGTAAACAAAAGCACAAAACTCAAGACAACGAACCGTGTCACTCGCCACTCTACCCTTACTTATCTACCTCATCTTTGACAGCATTGACATTTACAGGAAATTCAATGCCCGAGCTGACATTAGCACATTGAAAAAAGCAACACTACTTTCCAGCCCCTTTGATACATTTATATTAAATTTTAGTCCTTGTTTGTTTAAAACAGTGACCCTAACAATAGTTAAAAGGAAAAGAAGTATGTGTTTACGAAATACAAATAGGTAATATTTATTCCAATTTCGACAATGTACACATATAATATTTCAAGCTTTTATCGTGTAAGAGTTATGAATTTGTTTCGACGTCCGTTACACATTCAAGCAGTTTTGTATTGTTATCGAGTTTTCAAAAATTCCTATTTCTTTTGAATTTTTAATAGCACTTTCAATAAGTTTCTGAAACTGAGTATTGATTTTCAAATGTAATAGTGATAATAGAAAAATGTAAGTTTAAAAAAATTATGCAAAAAGGGCAACATAAAAGTGGAAGAAAATATGTAATGGTATGGTATAATTTAATACTTTAACAAACTGAAAATATAGCTCTTACTTTTGTTGCTGCGTTAAATACTGATTGCTTTAGTTTTAGTAGTGAAAATATGCCCATTATTATGACATAAATACAGCTAATATCTACCAGACAAAGGTTAAACATTGCTTGAATTTCTGCTTATTTTGTATCAAATAATTGTAGTGATATATAAAGTGTGATAAAACAGATTTTTTAGGTTGATATCCACCAAAATATTTATATTTTCAATTTTATCTGGTTCGGAACACTTTTATCCTTATTTTTATATTCACAAAATATATTAAACATTTCGAGACTAAATATATTCGTAATATTTCTCAGGTACTTTAAAGATATAAATGGAAATAAGATACATTTATTATATTCTGTTATTTTAGTAAAACTATTTTATTCCGTAATTTTTTATACCACACTTGAAATACTATTTTATTCACATTCACTTTGACGTGGAATATTTAAAATAGTATGCGCGTCTCTAATTGTTTATTTACGATGAAATTGAAATGAAATCATATTTTCATAACATTACAAATAAAACAGTATTTAATTGAAAATTCTAGCGAATCGAACTTCATAATGGAACGAAGTGTTTATTGTTGTTGATTCGAAGAGTGTATCTTATGGTCACCATCATTATACACGTGAGTATATGAGTCAGAATGAGCTGCGTTTGTAAACATAGAACTAAATATCGGTCCATAAAGTACACAAGATTTAGTAACGATCTGAAACGCGTGCAGTAAAAAAATGGTATATCCTATGGATGCTCGAGGCGGGCATGTAATTTATGTCGCGGATAGAAGTGCCAAGTGGAAGATAATGGAATGAGCAATTACCTAACAATCCTAGGATGAGATATGGCAGTATCGTCACATATGCGGACATCGTGAGCGGGCCGTAAAAGCATACCAGAAATTTAAAGTCTAGGAGCACGGTGTTTGGCGATGTGGCTAAAGCGCCGGACTTTGGTGCGCAAGGTCCGGGATTCGCGCTTAGCCGTCACATCTGGGTTATTTCTAAGTGATCCGCACCATCACGTTTCACGGCTCCATGTTCCCCCCGAGCAGGTCGAAACCACGGCGAATTATAAAGAAAGGAATTGAGTCTATTAGCTATTAAGCAAATTGTAGTAATTCATCCACCGACACATCTCTCTTCCTCTCCCCTTCCACGTTTGTGTAGGCACTCGCACACCATGGATTTTACGTCACGTTACACCGTTAAAACACTTGGATTCTGGTCACTTTCGGTCGATTCAGGTTGTCCCAAGGGACAGGCGATCGAGTCGAATGAATACAAACACACCGACCGCGTCACGTTCCGAGGAAATTAGTAGAAATTAACTGAGCTCACGGATTCACAAAAGCACGTACGTTCCAGACTCACATAAAAATGGATCATAAACTAATAGATCACGGTAGAAAGACAACATCCACGCGAAACTCATGGGTGCATTTGCAATAAATTTACAAGCTTGCTCTCGCTTTCAATTCGGAATTAATGGGCGAAACAGATATCGCATAAAAGCGGAGTTGATGCGTATTACAATTATTGTAAATTACGAAACCAAAAGTGTGAGGAAATGAAAAAATTTTATTTTAGAGGTATATAAATACATGTTACATAGAGAAATAATGGAGAAATAATTATCGATGACGATGATGATACTAATAATGCCATAATAATACAAGAGTTCATCTAAAATTTGATACGTATAGTAACTCGTTCCTTTTGGGATCCTCTGTCAATAATACAGCAAGACTTCTTTACCGACCGTGTTCATTAATTCTTGAAGCAACCTAACAGAACGTATCGATTAGTCGTGATCTTCCCTTCAGCGGAGGTGGTGGAGGTTCTTCGTAGGTTGTTCGTTAATGACGAACTTGCGATTTGAACTGTATTTGAATTGCACTCGACTGTGATCGGTGAATAATACCTTATGATCTTATCTTTTACTAACCTAAGGCAACCAAAACCTGTAAATGACAATAATCTCGATGGCTCTGACAAAAGATTCTGCGACAGGGCTCTCGTAACACGTTCCTTCTCGTCCAGCCTTTAAGGTTAAGTGAAAAGTGGCAGTGTCCCGATAACTATATCGGAACCGGGGTTTTTTATGAAGTGTCATAGCGATTAACCGACTTCCCATTTCCCTCGAACCTCGCAAGACTGACCACAAAGCGGCTGGCTGATTATAAATGACAAGCAATTATGGCAATGTCCGATTCTAATAGAAAACCAAGAGTCATAATTCTAGGAGGTGAGTGGCTAGCCAAGTATACATTTCGTATGATAGCACGACGGAAGCGATAAACGGGGAGGGCTAAAAAAGTTTTATCACTGAAACAGGATGCGGTTTCATAGGACGTAATCTTGTGGAATATTTGTTGGATAATGATCTTGTGTCGTTTGTACGTGTCGTAGACAAAGTACCTCCGCAAACTGCTTGGCTCAATGCCAAACACCAGCAACTCTTCGAGCATCCTTTGCTCGAGTTCAAAAGCGCAAATTTAATAAACGCAGGTACGTTGAATGTCGATAATTGTTATCCTAAATGCGAGGCCTTTAGGGAGTGACTTCCATACGTGTTTAAGCTGGCTTGCAAATGTTGAGATTTACAAGGACTTCGACTGAGAATAACCTAGGTTAAAAGATTTTCACCGATGATTAAACCGGTGTGATGGAAATTAGGATTTCATCTTAATTATTCAGTTGACTAGTCATGGTAGCGACATAGACGAGGTATATGATAGACCTAATATCTTATGGAAGTTTGTGTCACAGAAACTAAACTACAGACTTTGTGAAAGATCAATGATTTTGTTGTATACTCTATGTTCAAGACAGGAAATCATATTCAACCTAATAACCGGAATTTGTAAAGTTAACAGACTTGACAATCTCATCCCCTGCTGCTATATCAAGAAGAGAAGCTTAATAACTACGTATGTAGTTATTCTTTAAAGATGTAAATAGTAAACAGCATAAAAAGCTATTGGGTCATTCCACGCGAAATCGGACACTTTTCGGAGTAACATTTCGGATGTTGCTGAAATTTGAATATGTTGTAGTATTTAGTGATATTTAAATGTACCTCAAAGGATTTTGCAAAAGTTTGCAAAATGTCGATTTTACACCTGTTTGAAGGTAAGTGGTAACATTTTTTCAGTAAATTATAGCTATGGAAGTAGTAAACGGATGGAGATGAGCTTTACGGTGCTTATAGAGAAGACATTGAAGTTTTAAGAAAAAATTATTTTAGTTTAAAAAATAATTTTTTTTACCATTTTTGTGCAATTATTTTAAACAAATGCAGTTTTTTTAACATCGGGCGCGATTTTAAAAATCTGAAAAAATAGGAGAATATAGTTCTATCCTTCCCCTTGATGGACTAATTTTAAAAAATATGGACATTTTAAAATTGACCTTGTAAAAATCGCCGAAAGTTGGCATTGCGTCAAATCACACCCGCTCGACTGGCTCAGCCGTGCGGCCAAGTGCTATTCTTATACAGTTTTCTCGAATATGGTAAGTATTTGTAATACACAACATAAACGGTAACTCAATTTTTGGTGTTCGCAATATTTTCCTTGAAACGAAGGTGACCCTCAGTTTTTTTAAATGGAATGCTATATATTTGATTATCCAATATGAAAGCCACTGTCAAGACAAATTCAACCATATGGTTTACTATGACCTCCAAGGATACACATGGTTAGGAATGAAATAAATATATCGAAGTATCTATAGTAGATTGAATTTCTTCTTTCAATTCTGACCATGTGTATCCTTGAAAGGTCGTAGTATACCATATGGATGAATTTGTCTTGACAGTAGCTTTCATATTGGATAATCAAATATATAGCATTCCATTTAAAAAACTGAGGGTCACCTTCGTTTCAAGGAAAATATTGCGAACACCAAAAATTGAGTTACCGTATTATGTTGTGAATAAAAAAAAAGTAAAATTCTTCCTTCTTCAGTTTTTTACAAATACTTACCATATTCGAGAAAACTGTATAAGAATAGCACTTGGCCGCTGCGAGCACCGCACGGCTCAGCGAGTCGAGCCGGTGTGATTTGACGCAGCGCCAAATTTCGGCAATTTTCACAAGGCCAATTTTAAAATGTCCATATTTTTGAAAATTAGTCCATCAAGGGGAAGGATAGAATTATATTCCCCTATTTTTTCAGATTTTTAAAATCGCCCCCGATGTTAAAAAACTGCATTTGTTTAAAATAATTGCACAAAAATGGTTAAAAAAATTATTTTTTAAACTGAAATAATTTTTTCTTGAAACCTCAATGTCTTCTCTATAAGCACCGTAAAGCTCATCTCCATTCGTTTACTACTTCCATAGCTATAATTTACTGAAAAAATGTTAGCACTTACCTTCAAACAGCTGTAAAATCGACATTTTTCAAAATTTTGAAAAATCCTTTGAGGTACATTTAAATATCACTAAAGACTACAACATATTCAAATTTCAGCAACATCCGAAATGTTACTCCGAAAAGTGTCCGATTTCGCTTGGAATGTCCCTATTATCTTGATGTATTTAGTTTTAATTTGTACCACTAATAGCGGTGTAATTTTATTCCACTTTAAACCATTAACGTTGGCTGAAACGTGAAACTGGTGATAGGGCTATGAGCCACAGAATTGTGTGACAAAAACTCACATGAAATATTGAGACCGTATTATACCTCATTTATGGTGGCTATAGTTGCCAGATCACAAGCAGGCAACTAACTTTTAATGAACTTATTGAATAACGAAGTATTGGCTTGCTTAATCCATTGAAGCTGAGAAACAACTTATCCTGGCTAATGGTGCTATTAGGACTTGCAACCTTAATATTGTATTGGTAGTTGACGTTAAACACACATGTGCTTATTTAACATTTCTCGATGCTTTAAACCAGTGGTGGTGAACCTATGACCTGTGGGTCAGACACTGACCCACGAAGGTTTTTTAAATCACCCACACATTGAGTTTTATAAACTTACTTTTTATATCATAAAAGAGAGAACTCGTAGACAATCGAAAATATTAAAAAAATTTTGCTGTTTCCAAATTATTGGTACCCTTTTTACCCCCCAAGTGACGCCACTGATTTAGTGACCCACGGGCTAGTATTAAAAAAAATAATGAACAAAATTTGACCCACTTCTCAAAAAGGTTCGCCATCACTGCTTTAAACCCTTAAAACAAATGTCATATATTAGGTCATGCGGTGTTTCATAATGTTTCCTATTAAGTTACTACGATGTTAGCTATTTTATCATTTCCACAGTTTATGATGACTTCTGAAATTGTTTTTAGTTTCTTGTCAAAGTGCATTTATATCAGACGATCCAATCGATTATGTGATTAATTGCGCTGGGGAAACAAAGAGTGGTCAAACAGACCCTGTATATAAAGAAGGGATTTATAAGCTAAGTATAAATTGTGCTCAACAATCGGCGAAGTTACTAGTTGACCGTTACGTAGAAATATCTTCAGGCAATTTCAATGCTTCTGGAAAAGTAAGCGATGCTTAATCCGAATTTATGTATTACATTATTTATCGCAGAATCGATGTGAATAAATGATTATATTTTCGTAGCATCCTCTTAAAGAGGAAGATGCTGGCGAGCCATGGACGTTTGTTGCGAAATATAAATTGCAAGTGGAAAACGACTTGAAAAACATACCGAATTTAAAGTACACAGTACTTAGACCAGCCATTGTTTATGGTTGCGGTGATAGAAGTGGCTTAGGTAATGTTACTCTTAATCTTATCATTCAAAATAAGTGGATATATTTTTAAAGTAACGTTTTTATGCGTGCTTACCATGGATGCGAGTTATATTCAATATTGCACAATGTACTCAGAGGTGGGCATTATGTGAATAAATTTTTGTAAACAATTATTCGTTATTGTTGAATAGTAACTTCATTTTATTCGCAATTCTGATTCGAAATCATTCGAATAAAAATGTATTCGAAAATTCTCTAATAGGTAACTTCATTTTATTCGAAATTTTTATTCGAGACCATTCGAATAAAAATGTATTCGATATTCTCAAATAACTCCATTTTATTACGAAATTTGTATTCGAGATCATTCGAATAAAAATGTATTTGACATTCTCGAATAGCTTCATTTTATTTGAATAATGCCCAGTTGTGATCGTATCAATCGTGCTCGTCGAATGACGATATTGTAAGTAAAAGATTAATTTTCTTACAGCACCACGTCTGGTAGTAGGAGCAGTTTATAAACATTTAGGAGAAATGATGAAATTACTTTGGGGACCAGATCTTCATATGAACACAGTTCATGTGAGAGATTTAGCTAGAGCGATTTGGCATGTAGTAAATAGGCCGGAAACTATAGGTCAAACGTATAACGTTGTCGATGAAGGTGATTCGACTCAAGGATCAATCAGTGCTATGGTCTCGGAGCTGTTTAATATCAATCATGATTATTGGGGTACTGCTCTCTCCACGCTGGCCAAAGTATGAAGAATAACTCATTGCATTATTTCTCATATACTTCGCCGTGTGCACAGTGGCGGATTTAACAGGGCGGCCGACGAGCAATTGCCGCCTGGGTCCCTGCCCAGAAGGCCCGTCCTAGGGCCCCATACTTAAAAAAAAATGATGATTTTATCCAAACTATATTTTTACTGTATTATTACACTGAACCTGGTTTTAGTAAACTACCGCTTTATTTTCCCGAAAAATGGGCCCCTCAGCACGTTTGCCACCTGGGCCTTTTTTCTTAAATCCGCCACTGCGTGTGCATTTAAATATCTTTAAGTATGTGTATGCGTATAAGTACATTTGTGGTACGTATCACATATCTAGTTTCTATTTTTTCTTTAACGTATAGTTCGAGAAAATTGGATAGAAAATTATCAACTGCATTATGAAATTACTAAAATTAATATTATGTGCCATAAATTCCCTTAATTCCAAGTTATTACATATCTTAGACAGATATGAGTTCTGTAGTCGAAGAAGTTAACGACAAGCATATGGGACCCTGGGCGGAAGCTTGTAACAAGGACGGAGTGGAAAACAGTCCTTTGTCTCCGTATATAGATCAAGAACTGCTTTACAACAAAAATTTGCATTTACTGCCTGGAAAATTGTCAAGTACTGGGTTCAGCTATCTTTATCCAAAACTCACGAAGGACACTCTGAAAGAGGTAAGAGATTGTTTAAATAACTACCAGAACACAGGTTTCGTAATTGGCAACAGCTGTTACTTTATTAAGATCTTTTTATTACTTCAATCTTCTTTCCCGTAGGTTCTCGATGATTACGTAAGCATGAAGATATTCCCACATTCCTTGGTTCTGTGAATTCAAGTAACACAGAAGGCCAAAATCAAAGAAAACCTACAATAATTTGTATAAATAACTTTGGAGCGTTTCACCTTGTGCCTAGTAATCTATGCAAGTTACATACTCTATTGTATATTATACAATTTACTCGTATTTTATCTGCTAACAAGTATTGTTAGTCCAGTTGATGGAGTATACAGATGGAATATGAAGATTTCATGTATAAGCCTAATGCGAAATGTGATAAATTAGACATTAATGTACTTAATTTTTACCATAGTTTGAAGTATGAAAATTTTGCACCTTAAGGTTGCTAGTCAAGATCGGACGCGTGAGAGTAATACGAAATTGAATAATATTGGATATGAAACTAGGTATTTACGTGCCTAAACATGATATATTGTAACGCGTAGAATTGTTTGGATGAATATTTTAGAGAATCATGTACACCGCCAAGAATGCTTTTTATGTTGCATTTTTTTTTTCAAGACTGGAAATGTAAATAAACTCGTTAAAAAAAACTACTGATATCCATGAAAATGTGAGAGAGTTGTGTTTTTACATCTACTGCATTCCAATATACATACATATCTTCCAGTGTTGCAGTACATCTTCCAAATGCTGCCATTCAAATTCAGAAATCTTTTTATTCCAAGCAAATAATGGTTACACAAGTTCGTGTAAATACCAGTCCTATAATATGTATATTAAATCAAGTACAAATAATAATAAATAGGCTAAGAAATGTTTCTAAAAGGCCAAACGGGAGGAAATAAATAGGTTTATAAGATAAAAGTAAGCCTAATTTTACACTTGATTATGACAAAAAAATGCATATTCCGATGGCGCTAACTGCCAAATAAAATAAACTATTAGTTAGTAGTATACTTTTAAACTTGTGATTATTAATCCTTTAATAATAAAGCTATTCGTTTACGTATTTGTTTTTAATGTACCTTCCCTATTGTTTAAAGATTTAACTAAATTTTTCGAAACAGGGTAGTAGCTTGCGTACTTGGAGACGAGGAGCATGGATACACTGTCTGATTTTTATTTAATCATTGGTTACAACAAGATACTGAGCTCAGAAGGGTCAACAATATCATTAAATATTTTGTGTATCGCTTTAATTTTAATATTTTAAACAATATGATTATAGTTTGATGTAGTTTATTATACATAATATATTAAAATATATACCTTTAATATTTTTCTGCAGATAATATGTATGTACACGTATAGATAAAAATATTTACAAAGTACCTGCACCCGAAAAAACAGCGTAATTGTCACAATAGTTGAATGATATGGGCGTCGGTAAAAGAAATGATAGGGTTTATGAAAAATAAATTAACAAAGTTTTCTTAATACATAATAATTACTATAATTAACGATAATAATACAAACTTCAGTTTACCGGGTGTTTTTCATTTTCATATATATCTCGTATAAAATAAAGTATAATGTCTTGGCTATACCTACTCACGGCGCGTGAGAATATATTTTCTGAGGTAAATTGTATAAATCTAAATTATAGTGTTGTGTAATAGGTACTGAGGTTAAGTTATAATTAAGTAATATAAAATACCTGCCCTGAATAGGGTGGCAATTATGGAGGTATATTTAGTTGACTAGAGCCGCCGTACATTATAATTAATACTTTGTCCATGTATGGCCAATACTATTGGATTGCGCATGCTTAACGCGCTATTGCAAATGAAACGAAGTAAAACTATTTCCTTTATTATTTAATAGAATTACAAGATTTGTATGAAAATATTATGCAGTTAAATTTGAGATATGAATCAGAAATGCTATGCAATATGTATTTCTTATGTATGTGGTTAATTGAAATATAGCTTAGTGTAATAAAACTGTAGAAGTACACATAGAAAGATGATTAAGAAAGACCCTACCCATCGAATGTTTCTCTTAAATTATAAAGCCATTTCTATATCAGCGTATGTAATAATTTATGGGAAATAAATATCTTGTAATAATCTGTGATTAAAATAGCCTCAATTCCACATATTTTCCTTTCATACAAAACATTATACTTTAAATGTGATGATTACAATGCTTTCTTTGCCTATCTGCACTCTAAAGATAAGATGTCTATTGCTTTGTACTTCAATACTGTAATTATAATCCGTTTCGTGAAATTAATAAAATACTTAGTTAACGCTTAGCACGGCGACTCTATTTTTCTCATTTTTTTTTTTTGTTTAACGAAGTCTACAACTTATCACATCCACACAATTAGCTGGAGAAATTGTAGTATGCACGAAAAGTTTTACAGATTTCACACTAATAACTCGTTTTTGCCTTAAAATCGCAGTAAATGCTCGGTGAAATGGAAGAATTTTGTATAAGGTACAAAATCGATCCAAATAGGAGTTTCCAATAGAATTGTATCGGTAGCAATCACAACAATACCGCACTTAAATATAGTACATTACGTTACTAAAAATGAAAATTTTAAAACAATTTAAAATCTACATTCATTCTTTTACGAAATCTATAAAGTCAATCAATTGAAATGCGTACACAGTACAAAAGAAAGTGTAATTTTTCAAGGAATAAACACGTAATATTTGTCGCCATACTCGTATCTTTCCTCTGTTATATACAACGTTTTTTGAAGAATTATTCATCATTTCTTCCCTCTCTCTCTCTCTCTCTCTCTCTGTTTCTTAAAATGAAAACAATAGTACGTTTTTCTTCATAATTTTTCAAACACCGTCAATATTATAAAATTTTGCAAGCTTCATAATTAACATATGCATACAGTGCGAAAGATAGAAATATTTCAAGAGCTTGATGCAAATGGAAAACAAACTCGCGGGTGATCAGTTATCAATTACCTACTTATTATAGATACACCAATTCTCATTTTCCATTTAACTCTAGGAAGAGTAACAGACACCTTCAACAAATATAAAAGTATTCTACTATACGTCAGTAACGTAAAATGTAACAGGTTGCTTTAAATATGATAACAAATGAAAAACAAATTATCTAAACAAAAATCACAAAACAAGCTTTCCTATCTGTGAAGTGTGTTACACAAACAAAACTTGTAAAAATGTTACGAATAAATAGCTACGAATTGTGTATTCATGAGATGAGATTCTAATAGACATGATCATAGAACGTAACGAATTCCATGTACATATGTATGATGCGCAAGTAAAATGTCTTGTTTTTCTTGTTAAAACTGCATCAGATCTTGTAATTATTTCACGCGATAAATAATCTGTTGGTACAGAGTTCCAATAAAGAGTAAGTAAATCATGATGTGTACTTATAAAATTATTCTTTCGGAGTATGTACTGTATAAAAAAAAAGAATCTGTGTTAATCAGCAACATTCGTTTGATACAAAGCAAAATCATTTTTTAAGAAACAATTCCAAAGTATATGTATATTTAACAAAGTATTTCGTATAAAGACGTAGAAAATCTATGCAATAAATATATGATAAAATCTCTAGCATGTGCAGATTGAATTAATTCTATCTTTACATGGTTTTATACTGTGCTTGTAGTGACTACGTTATTGCGTAATTCAGTGTAATGTGATCATTTGAAATAGTATTGAATGTAAAATGTAATAAATAACAATTAATGGAGGTATAATAATAACATGACATATTTACGTCTCACTCTAAAAGATATAGCTTATTCTATCAGGTACTGTTCTGGGTTTTTCTGTCATGGTAACATTCACCAGTCTGGAATATGTTTGTAGTTCTCTTTCTTTTTTCCTTTTGTATGTATGATGTAGTTAACTTTAAATATCTCATATGACATAAAACTTGTCATTATCGTGTAGATCGGCATTGCGAACAGGAAAAAATACATAGAATGTAATAAATACACGTCCGATTACTAAATCAATATTTTAGTCATATAGGATTTTTAAAACTACTTAACTTTGTTATAGATACTTTTTTTTGCACGTGTTGAAAAATTTAGTATTTTTAAAGAATTCTCGAATGTCGTTTTTTTTCCCGTTCTCTTCTATGCTTTAATAGTGTATGATACAATGATCAGACATGTAACATAAACAAGATTTTGTTAAATGATTCTGAACATTCCGATCACTTTTTTCCCAAATTTACTCCGTAACGTTCTATTCGTTAATACGTGCGGGCCGAAAAATTTAATTCTCTACGCGTACTTTGTCGGACTGTTTGCAATGAAAAGCAAGTTTAAGTTATACTTTGAATGCATAAGATCTGATTACTGTTTCTTCCTTAATCTCATAAAATTTCTTAAAACCTTCCCCTGTGAATTTAAATGCAACTAATGGAAAACTGAGAAATGTGGAATGATCAGTACTATTGCTCTCCTCAAAAGCAATACATATGAATTAGATTAGGCCATACCCGTACTCGGATATTCAATAATTTTGTCTTCCCTAGTGTGAAGGAATGCATATTTACTTATCTTTTGCTATTATATGAAACTTAATATTTTATAAACATATTCACAATTAATAATTATGCTATTTACAAAAGTATCAAGAATCTCTTTGCTATGTTATCGATCGATTCATTCTCAATTTCATGAAATTCCTCTACATTTCCGCATGCTTTCGTAAACTCAGTAACTATATGAGCAAGTTATTACTTAATGAATATTAAGTATCATCTGCATCATCTATCAGTGCCACGGTATCATTTAATGTAAAATAAAAACTCTATAACCACCAGATTCCTGACCGAATTGTTGTTATCGCGGACACGTTACGTTGTCGATGGAAATAACTTGCTTCCGAAAGATTATTTACAGCATAATAACCGAAGCGTCCAAATACCATACATTATTCATGACACTATTATTTACATTATTTATATACGTATTAGTAACTTCGTATACAAGTTCCACCACATTACGTTTGTAAAATGTAGTAGCTTGCATTGCTTCTACTTCCTTGAGAATTTCATTTCTGTTATTCTTAGTGTATACATATATGTATACGCATACACGTATACACGCGCGCGTACGTGTTACAATCAAGTAACTCGAGTACCATGAAAATATTTACATCCTACCTGTTGCGCATTAGCGTTAGAAAGAAAATGTGAACACTCAATTACATCCCCTAATGCTTTCATCCATTTGGTTCAAGTGCTGGAACAGATATACACGTAGATTTTGATAGGGATGCGTCTCCGTCCTGACATCCTGAGTTATTATTTAAACTGCTACTCCTACTGCTACTGCCTAAAGTACAATTGACCATTGTCAGCTGCGTGCCTTCCAAATCCACTTCTGGCTCTCCCTCCTCACTTTCTTTCGCCAAGATAACGCTGTTCTTTATACTACACTGCATTTTTAAGATACACGTTAGTTTCAATGTTTTTAATTGTTGGTATTCGTTTTTAATTGCTACTCGTACCTGTGAATCCTTTGTTGCTTGTATATCTTGGAGTTCACCATTCGCTTCCCACGAGGGTAGTAGAGGTTCTTTCGCACCAGATTCAAGAATTCCATTCGATTTTCCACCCTGTAAAAATACGTTTTTCTATGAAATTCTGTATTCGAATGTAAATAAACACCAAGCTTTACGTACTTTCGTATCCAAATGCGGATTATTTGTTGCCGGGGATGATGGACAAAGAACCGAAAGTTCAATTTCATTGGGCGTCACTCTAGTATTCGTTTGCTGGCTTACTGACGTAGAAGACTGATCTACGCAACATCTGTTTCCATTCCGTACTAATACACGCCCCTTTGTAGATTGTGCATTTTCTCTTAAGATACGTGCATTTTCGCATTTCCTTCGGCAGTACATACTACATAGACAGATTGTAATAAATCCAATACTTATGCTTACGCCGAGAATTATACCTGTGCGTAAGGTTAGCGTGTTATTAAAATGTGAAATATTACGCAACAAATTTGTATAAAATGAAAGGGCAATGGAAAGAAATGGCCAACTTGGGACCACGTTTTCAACGAAATGTTTTTGCAAAACGTTTGTCCGTAGGTTCTACGGAATCCAAAAGTCATAGTTATAATGACGACATGCAATGAGAAAGTTATTATAAAAAAATGTGTGTAATCATTGAAATGTTATAGTGGGTGTATTTCACCTAATTAATGTGTTTCATTTTCGCTGTGTTCAGATGACGATCCATTTACGAAATCGTCGTCAAAACAATCTGCAGACAAGTTCCTGGTACGTTAATGTCGATCGAAACCAAAATAATCGTGCTATGACCAGCAACAGTGAATTGTATTCAGATGCAGTAGCAAAACATGGTTCATTAATATTCTTGCCGAAAAATTGCTATTATTTCGGAACACTTATATTTGAGATTTCAAATAACTACTAGAGGTGCCTAGTCGTTTATATTCATAACGTACAAATATGAGCCACAATTGTAGAATAACTATTTTGTTTTTACTAAAGCTGTTTTCGAGGATATTCGCCTTTGAATATTGAAATCAATACTTATAATTAGCCAATTAAGGAGAGGTTCTGATCTAAAAATTGATATTTTTTTTCCAATTTATTTTTCGAATGTTCAATCTTTTAGGAATACGTGTTTCGGGGATTTGTTGGAATTCGTAAAATTCCCGAAGTTATAGGCATTTGAGTAGCGGAAAATACATGGGTAACAACCGGCCACTCGACTTTAAACTTTAAAACTTTAACCGCGTGTTTCTCGAAACAGTGTTCTCAAAATCGGTGGGACCTGTATCTCCAAAAGTAATTATCCGATTCGACTGAAACTTTTTTATTTTTAAAAATATACTTCTGGCTATGAGAGAAACCAGAAAAAATTACAAAAAATTGCAAATTTATAATTTTCAAAGGCGTTGAAAGGACGAAAAATATAGGGAAAAGTAATTTCAAATTTCAAGTGTCGTTATTTTCTAAAAAAAAATGTCATTTCTGTAATTTTTTCTGCCTCGCCCAGCCAGAAGTATATTCTTCAAAATAAAAAAAAATTCAGTTGAATCGAATAATAACTTTTGAAGATATAGGTCCCACCGATTTGGACGATTTTTTTGACGCCTGGACTTTAACGACTCCCCAGTGCTGTCTGCAATGATTAAGTATTAAACAAAAATATATATTTCTATAGTTCAAGACATCCTTAAGACAATGCAAAAAGTCCGATTAAATTATATATAACAGTTTTCCTTTAATTAATTCCTAAAGATAACCTATTTTTGGGGCCCCTGACCGGAACTTCCCCTTAAGTCAATAAGTTCTTGATATTTCTTTTAAAAACGACACCCCAAAATCAAAAAATTTTATTTTACATTTGCGACTTATTTCTTTGCAGGATCACTCCCCCCTTTGTCCTTGTGTCACTAATAACGGACCATTCCACACATCTGATTATTACAATTTTTCTTTGCATCACTAAGTTAAACATCAAACATTTCTAGTTATTTTGAAGTTCAAATATGAATATTCCTAGCTCTGGAGACGCTGATTTCAACGAAAATGTTGGACAAGTCTAAAGGTAGGCTCTCAAGCTCTCACTACGCCTCGCCTCACCTCCCCGCAACTTCTTTTCACACTCACATCTAGGCTCGCGTCGCTTCAGTTTTGCGTACCTGAAATTATCTGAGCTTGCCTCGGTTCATGTGTTTGGTCAGTTTTTCAGAGAACCTCTTTCTGTGCGGTGGCATTGCATCTACTTACACTACGCCTCGCCTCTCTTCCTCAAAATATTCTCGAGGAAGAATCCGCGGCGAGTTGTCAAACTTCATAAGAAAAACACAGGAAAAATAAAATGAGCCAAGGCAAGGAGTAGTGAGAGTCTGTCTTAAAACGAAAATAAGAAGATTCCCCTTCTAAGTCAACTATTGTCTGCTATTTCATCTGAATACAAGATCAGCGAATGGGCTGTGATTTGTTGCTACATGGGAACATCGTATGATATTTTTGATATTTTTGTTCTCCTCGATATCAATGTACTAGGAACTGAATATCCACCATAACATTTCAAACTTTTGCGTATTTATTATACACGTTATTTGGTAATGTGGTTCCTAACCGGTGAATTCTTACTAATACCCTCTCATATCTGTAATTTAAAGAATTTTATACGATCCATTACTTACCAAGACTTTGATCTGGTGTTGTGTTCTGTGGTGGCTTTTGCTCGTCAGGTGGCTTTGGCGAGCTGCCACCGGTAATAATAATTATGGGATCCGACGGTTTACCAAAGCCAGCTTTTGTCGTAGCTTGTACCATAACGAAATATCGTTTCCCCGGAGTTAAACCGGGCAAAGTTGTCGAGGTTTTATTACCAGCTGTCGTCACATTTCTCCAGGTCGTAGCTTTATCTATTAAATCCATAGTGTATATGACAAAGTAATTTTGTATTATGCCGTTTACATTACTTGGTTCCTTCCACGCGATTCGTACTTTCGTATTGTTTATCAAGAACCATTGTACTTCTTCCACTTTACCAGGAACTGAAATTAAGTTGTTACTAGCTTCCCTTTTCACATACAGAAATTTTACAGGAACTTCATACGAATATATACTTACTATCTTCATTCGTATAACATTCTATAGATTCACTGTAAAAATTGCTCTGGTTTATATTATTTTGAATGGCTCTTACTTTAAATTGATATAATGTAAATGGTTTCAGTTTATCAATGCTCGCCTTTGTATCGTTTCTGTGAAATATACATCGAGATTATTTCTTTACTAAGTGAAAACATTAAAGTATCGATAGATCTAAAATTAATTTTCATACATACAATATAAAACACTTAGAACCATCTAAGTTTATTATATGAATTGCATAATAACATAATTCAAATGAATCCACTTCGTGTATGTCACTCAATGACCATGTTACGTTTATAGAAGTAGGTGAAACAGGAATAGCTTCTAGAGACATTGGTATATTATCTAAATAATAGATAGAAATGTTAATTACACGTATACAAAATTAGTATACATTTGTCATAATAATGTTCACCATTAAAACGAACTTACTTGCATCAGTTTGAATAGTCTCTATTTGTTGTGTCAGACAACCTCTCGCTGTACCGGAACTTACCATACATAAGCCCACCGTATATGAAATATTTACAGCTACGCAAAAAATATATCAATCATTTCTTTTTATAAAATGAGTAATTGATTAAAGAATAAAAAGGAGACTCTGCTGCTAAAACTTACCAAGATTAGTAAATACATATTCAGTAGCATTTTGTGGTAAAAAAATAGTTGCTAATTTATGTCCATTTTGATTTTCACAATAGATTTTCCAAACGTCGAATTCTGATTCAATCTTGTCATTTTCTTTGACATTTATCTTCCATTTCACCTGGCGCATAAAATTTTATATAACGCTACGGCTTTGTAACATAAATATTAATTTCTACTAACCTTCACAATCGAAGCATTTACAGCTAATACTTGTATATCCACGATGTTTTTTACAACAATTGATTCAGCAGATGGCATAGCTACAGTGGTCCATTCTAATTGTGATTCGCTCACATTAGGCCAGCCTTGTTTCGTCTTCGCTAATACTCGAACATCGTACTGTGTCCCAGGCATTAAATCTAGAGAAATATGCAATAGTCATTTAAAGTCATACAGGGCTAAGTTTAATAAATATTATCGTAATAATGAGGTTGACAAGCATACCAGAGAGTACATAGGATTCTACGTCAGCAGGTAAATGAAGAACACGAGAAGATGGATGCTGATGCGGTCTGCACTGTAATTTATATTGTACCACAACACCACGGGACTCCTTTTTAGTTAGCGGCTCCCATGATACATTCAATTTTGTACTACTAATTATATTCACATTTGTTTTTGGTGCACCTTTAGGAACTGGAGAAGAAACAGATATTTCTCACCTTCTTAAGCATAAGCTCGGAATAGAAAATATAGAAAATACTGTACCACTTGGAGCTGTAGAACACAAAATGGTGGCTGATTGGTCGCTAGCACCATGATTGTTCCACACTCGTATGTAGAAGGAATAATTCGTAAATGGCTCAAGAAGCTTCGTCACTTCTACTGACGTAGAATTGCCCGGCTCAGGCGGAGAGACTTCTTCCTTGCCACCTTCTTTTTCATAAGCACAACACGTAAACAGGCATTACACAGTATTCAACTATTATCAGTAATCTTATTTGTTTAATAATCTCGAAGAGTCGACTTACCTACGGGACTGTAATGGACGGTATAAGCAGTAATACTGGTATGTGGTAGAGACTTTGGTGGTTCCCAAGAAATAAAGATTTTAACTGGTGACAGAGCATGACACTTTAGGGAGGTAGGTGCTGCGGGACTGTTACGAGATGTGTTCACTTGAAGCCGACCTGCGGCCCAAATTTCTCCAGCTGAATTTACAGCAACACATTGATAGATACCAGAATCAGAAGGAACCGTCGCTGATATTGCCAGCTCCATTTTATTATATTCTTTAACATACGTAGTTCTACGTCCTGTAAGTAATTTATTTCATAGGTTTCATATATTAGTATACAAGAAATTCCATCATAAAATAAGAAAAAGAAACAGAAATCAATATTTTCTTGAGTGGCATTACCGTTAACTGTAATATTTAGTGAGTCTTTTAACCAATATATTTTAGGTGCAGGAAATCCCTGTGCTTGACACTCAAACCTAGCAGTTCTTCCGTTTGGACATATTTGGTTTGTGGGTGTTTTCAAAAATGAAGGTGGTATCAATACATTCACCGTTATATTCTAAAAGAATTTTTATAAAACGTTATTAAAGTCATCGGCGGATAATCCTAGCTGGTAAATGCACTCCAATAACAAACCTGAATCTCTGAATTATTTGGAAGTGAGTTCTTCGTAGAACATTTATAAACTCCTGTATCGGATACACTCACGTTTATTAATGACAATATACTAATGCCAACACTAGAATTCAGCAATATGCGAGGTTGTGCAACAACGTGATTATCTAAAAATTAATACATCACGAAATATTAGATTTTCATTCTCATTAAAGATATTGTGAATAACGGCTACTGGCTCTGTGGGTTACCAGTATAGCGAGGCATAAACGTCCATGTTATAATTGGTAATGGAAATCCAGATGCGGCGCATGCTAAACTAAGATTCGTTCCATTTAGCAACCAATGATTGTGTAAAACTTGTGGATACAACGACGGTGGTGTATGCGACCCATTACCCTCCGACTGAGAAATAACAGTTAATTTTGCCTCTTTACTTTTTTTGGTTTTCTTTAGGAATTCATTGTTTACTATGCATCTATAAAAACAGACATACATTTTATTTAACTGCGACGATTCAAATTTACGAATTATTAATGTACGTAAAATATTTAACGTGCCAAAAATTTCAATGTACACGAATAGGTTCGTTGCACTCTTTAGTCTCATATGCGCAGGTATATGTATATATAAACACGTATATATACATACCTATATGAACCAGCATCTGATAACTTCGTTGCTTTTATATACAGAACACCTGGTGGTACCGTAAAATACCTACTACTACAAAGCAAATGTTAATTATAGTAATTTTACTCTATAACAAGAATCGGTCTGTTATATCGTTAAAAATTTCTTACTTTGAGTTATTCTGGTTGGACAACAGTATCTTTCCATTATGCTGCCATGTGATATTAGGAGGAAAAGGAACACTATCTATGAAGCAGGACAGTCTTGCTACTTCACCCTCTTGTACAGTTATATTTTCAGGTGATTTTTTAAATATATGGGCAAGTTCTGCGACGAATAAGTAGAAGTTTAAATCTCAGTAATTAACCGCTCCGCGATCACGGACGAGATTTGCCGCATGTTTATTTACCAAGATAGGAGTTCTAATTTGATGAAAAATCTATTTACAAAACATCTTAGCGAATAATAAACGAAGCACACGTTATTCTTCGTAAATTGATTTTTCTTCAAATTAGAACTCCTATCTTGGTAAATAAACATGCAGGATAACTCGTCCGTGGTCGCGAAGCAGTTAAGAGTGAAGTTAAATAGTTGGATACTAGAATGTCTTGTAGGAAGCTTACCTGCTATTTGTATAAATGCAGGAGAGGATCGTAAAAGTCCAAAATTAGTATGCGTTACACAACGGTACTCATCTTTACCATAATCCCTAAAGTTAAGTGTAGTATTGTTCTTTTCTTTGAACTTCTGCACCATCTGTAACGTACAAGAATAAGATAAATCGCGTCGACGTAAACTCGTACCTCTGCGTCGGCGTATTAATCTCCTAATACCTTATGTAAGTGAAGAGAGCCATTTCGTAGAAGGGTACAACGGGCGATACCACAAGGTGGTGCTGGTACTCCATTGTGTAACCAAGAGATATTTTGATTTAACCCCGCTATACAACTAAGTGTAACTCCTTTCTTTCCTAATATCACATGACCACTAGGTTGAATTTCCAATGATATACCAGAACCTTTGGTTGGATTAATGTTGAAGTTTTCTGGTTTTGATACGTTTTTATTGTGTAAACCAACCCCAACTTCTTTAACACCTGAAATATTTCAAAAACGATAATACATAAAGGCGAATATTATTTTGAGCAAGTTTTTTTATCAGATTTTATATATTGTAATTCTTTTTTGCATTCACGGTACGTTCGTAATAATTCTTTGATATTAAATTACTTCATTGAGACATACGAAATGATGTTTAATTGTGAATCATAAATTAATAGAGAAGCCCCAAAATTAATAGAATATCCCATTATACCGGGGTAACGAAAGTTTCCCAATTCATACTCTCATATTTTCACAAAATTGACGCTTTACATTTGAGAATAATGTATTATAATAAATTCAAGATTTAAAGAACTTCACATAAACATCGAAAAAGTGGATTTTTAGAAAGAAGTCGTAAATGACACTTAAAAAGAATCGTAACCCTTCCGTTCTACTGTATTTTATTAAATTGGAAAAACGAAATGACTGGATTATTCAGAGAAATATAAGAATTACACGAGAAGCATTTCTATTAAATATATGAATTTAAAGAAAAAGTGATGTGCCTTCAAGGTTTTATTGAAAGCATGTGCTCGCATCTAATGTTCAATTAATGTTATCAAACAAGTCACACGTTGTGTGACAATTGAAAGAATATTTTATGCGCGTATAATGCAGATTCGGTAGAAAGTGGATTTTTATTTTTATTCAATAACCTGCATGTTAAAAGAAAAGCGTAATGGGAGATCATAACCACCAAGAGGAATACAAAAAAAAGATCGTTAGCGCGTGGTCCAGTGTATCAGTTTAGCGAATATAAACAGAATAGATAGAAGAGGAGGGAGACGCACCTGCGGCACAAGCGGGCTTTAGCACTTCTGTAAACAAAATACTTAGTAAAAGTACTCGCGCCGCCATATATTCACACTCATTGGCACTGGTTTCACTGACAAATCTTAGCCAAAACTCGTCGTCGGTTTGGTAGATTTTTCTGCGAAATTCGTCGCCGCATGTTTGACATCGTTTGCAAGAGTTTTCGGCCGTTCCGTTCGCCGAACTCTTACCCCCCTTCAAGCTTCACGTCGCCTTTTCACATCGTCGTCAAGCGAAACAGTATATCGCCACCAAAATCTTGAGGACGTCACAATACCGAGAATCAGACGGTCGTTGCGAATAATACTCGATTAGCTTCGTTTTCATTAGCACGCGATTCGTTCGTTTCTTGCCATCTTCTACCGCTGCTACCCCCATTCGTAATTCTTGCAGTGAGGAAGGAGATTCAAAATTCTTGATCTTTACCTACAGCGCCGCATACGGCACGTTTTTCAAGTAGTAAATAATTAATTTTGTAAGAACGTGCCATAATCCTGTATTCGAGAAAACACGCGCAATCTTCACGATCTTCGCCTTGAATAAATAACAATATTGATCTTTCATGAAAATGCAACGTAATGCATTGCATTATTTTTATGTTTCCATTGTGCATTTTAAAAATATAATTCACTCCATTCTTTAGTAGAAAATGTCATGTACAATTGTTTAATATTTATTAAAAATATATCCTCAGCTAAAGAACATAGCTCCAAGTATCACAAACTCATGGCGGAGAATTCCACTTACGCCCAAATCGCCCGAGAGTTTCATTAGGGTAGGTTTCCCTATACGCGACTGGGCGTACCGTCCAGAATTTCAAAGTCGACTTTCCCGAAAATCAAGCGCAATATCAAAAAATTGTATTCCTTTTTCTCGACTTATTTACTTGTTATAAGTAGAAAAGAAAGAGTAACTTTTTTCTCATATCGCGCTTAATTTTCGAGAAAATCGACTTTGAAATTCTTAACGCTGCTTCTAGTCGCGTATTGGAAAACTGAACTTAATGAAAGTCACGGGCGATTTGGGCGTAAATGGAATTCGCCCATAATCCTAATCATTGCCTAATCATCTCGTAATTTTATATCGATAATAAGCGTTGTCAGCATTGGTTATGACACCATGATATGATTCCTTGGAGGGGATGCAAATACCGCAATTCGCAAATACCTAACCGTTGAAGTTTGAATCAAATATGGCGCACCAAAGTATTAACGCAGATTGTGACAGAATGCATAATTTGTTAGATAGCAAAAATATCGATTTAGACAACTGCCGGAAATTAATTAAATCATACATTGATCTAGTAAGGTCTACAAATTCATCGAATATTAATAAGGATACTCGTTAAACATCACAGAAACCGTCAAAGAAAATTCACGACTATTTGTTTGTTTACAGCATCTATACAGCACTGCTTTATTTTGGGCAGATAAAGTTGTTTCGTTAAGTAACGAAAATACCAAGGATGTGTGCATGTTGGCGCATTGTATGTATCTGATGAAGCAATATCACAGAGCCGCTCATCTTATTAGAAGTCGGGGACTCGAGAAGGTAAAATTTCGTTTTATGATAACTTTTGTATTGTTATAACTAAGCCAATAGGTTCTATCACGCTGTTGACTTTTTCTCAAAAACTAACGTAGCTTTTAAGAACGAGCTTATAACATTAATGCGCAGCAACTCCGTCTAATTAATCTTGTAATCGCGTATACTACATCTTGTCACTTGTACATATCTCCGTCTTCCGCTCATCTTTATTTTATCTTTTACCAAAGGGTGCCCACTCGTATATAATAAATAAATAAATAAATAATTCATAGTAGGATCGTGGGGCTGTTACGTACTCTTGTATATTGTATCGATATTATTCCGCAGACAGATGTAATGTGTCACTATTTGACGGTAAGAAGTCTCCTCGAAGCAAAAGAATATAACGAAGCGCTTCAAGTTATCAAAGAATCCGAGTTATGTACAAATGCATCACAGTCGGGCGCTAGTTTCGCTGATCGTACGCACATGTTGGAAGATGCCTCGAAAAATGTGATTGAGTATAAATAATTCTTCATAATTACTTTGAAACATCATCGCACTTCTTCAATGACATTCTACTAGTTTGTTGGTATTCTACGATAGGTACAAAGTTCGATATTGTACGTGAAGGGTCGCGTGTACGAAGCTATGGATAACAGAGCAATGGCAACGGATTGTTATAAGCAGGCTCTGCATTGCGATGTTTATTCTTATCAAGCATTCGAAGCTTTAGTTCAACATCAAATGCTGTCGGCTTCTGAAGGTATGGAAGTGTACATTTGTGCCAGTGGCGCACCCAGAATTTTATTTTCGAGGGGCGGGCAAGATAGACGACGCGCGACTCGTTGATACTTTGTCTCGCCACATCTTTCAGGTGCTTCGTACAACTCCGTTCCTTTTTTTTGAGGGGACAGGGCCCCTTGCCCCTCCTGCGTGCGCCACTCATTTTTGCACTAGCGGTAGGAAAAAAAAGAAACTTATGTATTACTTTGTTAGAGAAAGAACTTTTGGAATCTCTTCCGTTCGGAGAACAGTGCACCGAAGCTGAAACTGAGCTTTTACGGTTACTCTATGAGAGTAAGCTGAAGAAATATCAGGAACCAAATAAAAAACAAACGCTTGCAACATGTAGCGTAATGGGAGTTTTAGTTACAGATAGATTGTTAGGTAATTTGGATATGGAAGTTTCAGAAGCAGAGAGATTGCATTATAACTGTGATTATCATAAATGCTTCTTGCTTACAGAAAGGTAATTATGATTCAAAGGTAATATGCATGTTACATATCTCTTTATATGGTAAAAGTTCGCGACTAAAATGTTATTTTCATTATGTATTTTAGAATACTAAAAAAGGATCCATATCACAATTTGTGTTTACCGGTGCATATTGCTTGTTTAGTAGAATTAAAAAAGACTAATGGTAAATATACGATAATTTAATAATAAATTAATATTTTAATGCTTCCTATATGATGTAATAACTTTTCAGCTCTATTTTATTTGGCACATAAGTTGGTCGACTTATATCCAGACATGGCGTTAGCATGGTTTGCAGTAGGATGCTATTATTACAGTATAGGTAATTACCGTTTTGAAGAAACAGTTTCAATTATTGATACGAGCTACTTAAACTTCCTAAATCGATTCCTTATAAAAGCGTTTTGATTGTAGGTAAAAGTGATCCAGCAAGGAGATATTTGGTAAAAGCTATAGCCTTGGACAGACTATTCGGCCCTGCCTGGTTAGCCTATGGACATTCTTTTGCTATAGAAAATGAACATGATCAAGCAATGGCTGCTTATTTTAAAGCAGCCCAATTAATGAGAGGTTGCCACCTGCCACTTTTGTACATTGGACTAGAATGTGGTTTAACAAATAATCTAAAATTGGCTGACAAGTTTTTCCAACAGGCTCAGCGAATAGCTCCAAACGATCCATTTGTTATACACGAAATGGGAGTTATATCTTTTTATAATTTGGAGTAAGTAGATTAACGTTCATTTCGACATTATCCCTGAGAAACTACTTCGATATACCAAAAAGCTGCCACTTCATTGAACAGTTACAAAACCGCTGAACGCCAGTTTAAGGAAGCCATGAAAAGAATTCAAGGTGGTCTGAAGGATATCATCCTACCTAATAAGTGGGAAGCACTTCTAAATAATTTGGGTCACACTTGTAGGAAAATGAAAAAATATGAAGAGGCTTTGGAATATCACCGGCAGGTGAAAAAATTTAAATATAGATATATTGCTCATTTTTTTCTGTAACTGCGATATAATTTGCGTGACGTTTCAATGCAGAAATTGTGAAAATCACACAAAATTTATCGTTTTGATATAATAACAGGCTTTAGTGCTGAATGCGTTGAATCCGTCAACATATTCAGCAATTGGATTTATTCATGCATTGATGGGTAGTACCCAAGAAGCTGTCGATGCTTTTCATCGAGCACTGGGTCTTAGGAGGGATGACACGTTTACAACAACTATGCTGACTTATGTTATGGAACAGCTTATAGAGGAATCGCCTCCATATCCTGGTATAAAAAAATAGGTTTCAACGTTTTCGTATATTGTTCTAAAGGATTGTATCGTATCTAATTATAAATAACACTTGATAGATGCGCACACCGATATTCCAAAGTATAAGTTTCCTGAAGTTAGACTTCAGGAAACAGGAAGCGCGGAAACTCTGGAGAATGCAAACAATACGACTGAATCGGGTAATCAAGACATCGATAAACTAAGAGTGAATTTATTCTCCGGTTGGGGAGAAGACTCGAGTAAAGCTGAAGATAATATCCCCGATAAGATGGAAAGTAATTCGCAGGATGTAGTGGTAAATTACTCTAGTGATATTAGTTCCGAAGTTGAAATGTTGGATTCATCAACTGCGCATATAGAGTATAAATAAAACCAGGAAATTCTTTTATACGATAAATATATTTGTATATGTATGTAATAAAGCAACTTGTTTTGCTTCAGACATATGTCGCCTTTCTCGATGTAACGTTCAATTATTATGTATATTAGCGAATTCGGGAGACCCGCACTGGCCGCACTGAGTGCGACTTTTAGCCAATTGGAAGCGAGAAAACTCGCACTCAGTGCGGCCAGTGCGGGTCTTCCGAATTCGCTATATGTAATTCTGTAGAAGATACAGTGTGGTCCCGTTATGGGGACTGGTCCTCTGTTCCGTTAAGGGAACATTTCTATCTCCGCTCCTTCTTTTGTAGTCACCGCAGCGAGTGCGAGAGACAGAGAATGAGCGAGAGGGCACGCGACAGCGACAAGCCATAAATTTCGGTTGAGATAGCGGCGGCATCATATTACTAAATGAAGACTGCGAAGACGAAAGCGTGAATTCGGGTGTGTCACATGCATCACAAAAAACATACAACGTTCTAAATATGTGTATTTCCTGTGGGAAGGTCCGAGTCTTAAACAGCAAAACAAAAATACATAAGGCATTGAACAGCTTAAAGAGTCAATGGTATCCGAAAAGTGTACTCCCTCCAATGAAGTAATAGGTCTAAGTATATCTATTTAGAATATACTAAAACGATGTCGCAGAGATATAAGTGTAGAAACGTGCCGACCGAATGGAAAAACAATAAATGCTGGAGGCCGATAAGGATGGGCGATACAGTATCGATATTTTGGGTGTTAAATATCTATATTTTGTATCGATATTTGGAGGTCCGATATTTGTAACGATATATAATCTACCAGTATTGAATTTCGATATTTAAATGATAATAGGAAACTTCAATTCATTAAACCAAATTAATATTTTAAGATTTAGATTAGGTTTAGGTTTATTCTTTTCTTTGCTACATTTTACAGACGTGTATAAATTTGAGATATAAATTATGTGAATAAATAAACGGTTCACATTAAAGTATATGTAAATTTATCGTTTTCTCAATTTTTTCCAAAAATGCACTTGCACCACTTTCAAAATAAATGGTCCATACGTAAAACAAAACTAACCGTATAATAAATGTACATGTACAATAAAGCAATCTAGTTTTAATTAAACTTTAATTAATTAAATCGTCAGTTTCTTATCGTTTTTTATTTTATGTATCGGAATGTATCGATATTTTTATTCCGACATTTTAACTGTATCGATATTAGGGTTGTCGATATGTATCGATATTTTTAGAAGTGTCGCTCAGCCATAAACTACACTACCGAATGGGAATACCGCCCTAAAAGTTAAAACTACTGATCTTGAATCATCTTGAATGACAGAGGTTCTTCAAAAACCATGAACAGTGATTATTTACATTTTCAGTTTTTGCAAAATGTTCGCGAACTTCACGCGAGCCCAGTTCCCGAAATGTGTTTCGGTGAATACACACCTTTAGGTGCTACGATCCCGTATTTTGGCATAGATCGGCATAGATGTATGAAATACCACAAGGGCGCGTTCGCGAACCGCGCCGGCGTTTACTGGCGATGGAACTTACTATATAGGCGAAAGAAGTAGTGGGAGAGGGAGAGGGAGGGACAGATCTTCAATTCAGTTCGCAGAGTGGAGCACCGTGAAGAAGAATGAGCGTTTCGTCTCGATCGTTGCTGCATCGACATTAAATCGAATAAAGAGAAAATAAATTTTACTTTTGTAGAAGCAACGAATCAATTATAAATGGCCGATTCTGGCAGTTGAACCGGCTCAAATATCATCCCCCGGTGAATGATTAAAAAACCCGGCGGGATTGAATATTCCAAGCATTTAGTGTAACAGAATAGTTGTTAACTCAATAATTCATTAAATTCGCGTATTTAAATCTCCGCGTTCGTTAACTTGAGAAATCCTGCTAACCATATTTACGCGACATCAAATACATTTCGACTTGTTTAATCGCGTTGTAAAAAGTCACGACGTTGAATTTAGTGAAGAACAACGATCCGACCAGTTGAAGAAGTCAGCGAGACGCAATAGGACATCGATATGCTTACGCTAATGCAACCGGTAAGTTACTACATTATAACTTTTATTCTTTGATCCACTCCTTTAACGTTTATCTTCTGACATTTCGTCATTCAAATACCTTGATTGCATGTCTCTTTTTGTGGCCCTAACTTGTCTGACTTCTGACACGGTCGATTGATAACCTACTTTAGCATTTTATTAGCGCTGTGCCATTGTTTCGAAGGAGAAATTTGCCATGTAAATAGTGTCGCTAATCAGCGATAATTATAATATAAAATCTGCAGTGTCAAACTGAATACGAAGGCATCTCGTGTGTCCTTACACGTAAACAAAGACACGAATCGTACGTTTCAGCCGCAACGCGTCGTCCACGTGTAAAACACGTTGCGTTTCGTACATTGATAGACCTGCCCTTCATACGGTGCGCCCTCTGAACTCGCCCTTAATTGCATACCAGCCACATTGACCGAAATGAGAGAAGGCAGAAAAGAACTACTTGCATTTGTACTCGTTTTTTACCACTTAAATGCTTTCCATTATTTCCGAATTCGATGAAAATCGGTGAACATAATATAATGTATATATATATATATATACATACATATATGCGGCACATATATATACATTCTTATATATCTATATATATTAATATGAATTGAAAAGGTAGAAACCTAAACTGATGAAATGAATACATTATTTGTAGATGAAAATATAGCAAAGTAATAATATAAATTATGTATTACTAATTTGTGTCACGATATTACTAACATCTTTTGACTCGAACGTAATATATTCTTTATACTTTGAAATTTCATGAAATCAATGTCTTGTCTATTTTTCCTAATGTACATATATATGTATATCTATATATTTTTCTGTGATACATTCGACGACTTTCGTAAGAACAATCGATATTGGTGCAAGCCACGCGTAATTCGGTGACTCAAAGGGTTATATGGGTGTTTCGAAATATACGTATTCAAAACGATATAACGCAGAAGATTAAAATGTACCTATGTATTAAGCGTCTTTAGTTTGCGTGCGCCTTTGAACTTGGCAACGCTGAATTCTACGAAATTTGGAATGCTTGTTATAGAACTTGGAAGAGGTATAACGAAGTCGTAAATTAAACCATCGAGCAACGGTACCGACTGATTTAGAAGCTCTGATTAAGGCTTCGAGTCGTTATCTAATATTTCTGTCAATTCGTTTGTGCCGACGCTCGAAACATGTTTACTTTAACGCTCCACCGAGTTTACGGCCTCACTATACCCTTTCCAGCTACTATACCTAAGTTTCTAGAATGGTACATCTTCCCCGCCCTACAAATTTTTTTTCCGAATTCCGCGAACGCAACTGCGAGGCGGTGTCCTTCAGCACTTGTATTTGTTATTCTGTACCGGAGCATCGGGACACAGTTTGCTAGTATCGCTCGCAGTGATGAGTTCAAGGAATTCAACGGTAAGCGACGCATATTAATTATGATTCACGATTTTCCATTATCATTTTATTCTTAGTGCAGTAATATAACGTAGCATTGAGAGAACTTCAAACGGCATTTATAATTTTTCGCGTGTATTGTAAATTGTGGAAGCAATTCCGTTACTGTGACAAACGGCAACTAATCGAAATTGAACATTGTTCGTTCAGGTGCTTGCGATTAAAATTCTCACAATATTTCTTCGACATTTAATAATTGTTTTAATCTTCTGAAACGTTTTGAGGATACGAATTTGTTAACAAATCGTTCGAATAACGTATAATAACTATGTATATTCGTATTTGGTTTCGCTGAGGGGATTTAGATACAGGTTCTGTCGAAAGTAATAATGATAGTGATTCTCGATCATTGATTGGTCACATGTTATACCATTGTACATTATTATCGCGATATTAAACACGCAGTTCGTACTGAAACAGTTCGGGGTTGCGTTAACAAGGAACATCACCCAACTGTGACACGCCGATTTCGATAAAACTTGGCATAGAGGTGGAGCATGTGAAAATATCCTACGCGTATTCTTTCGTAGCATCTCATATTCGTGTTAAGGGAGGTGAAACTATCCTTCACAGTCCTGAACTGGAAAGTTATTTTATTACGTAACTAGAAGCTTAACAGATATAAAAAAGATGTTAAATACGAAAGTTTCTTGGCTGCATTTAGGCAATAATGTGGTACAATCAGAATCTCGAGAAAGTCAAACATGACGCCACTAGGTATAGTTTATTGTGACATATTTTTATTGATATTTAGATCAACATAAATCTTTTTCGCTGAAACTTTGCGAGTTAAAATTGTGGACTACGCTGATAAATATATATATATTTTTCCAATTTTGGAAAAACACTGTGAAATAAATCAAGGATGGCCGTCGTTTGAGCGTCACCTGTACGTTTCATGGAGCAATTCAATATTCATGAAGTGTCATGTATGTATGCACCTGTAAGAAATTATATCCTCTGCCGAATTTTCTTGGAATGTGAAGGGTCACGCGGGGCGAATGTGTATACCTTGGACAGGTATAACTGAACAGACTCTGAATCAAAATAATCCTTTATAGCTTAGTTGTCTTTTATTTTATACAAAATTACTGTTCAGATAGTGGTGGCCAGATACATTTATTGCTGGTGTATGAATTTTAAAACAATCAGGTCGTCATAGGGGTTGTTAGTACGCAGTCACGAATGGATCAACGGTCATAAAATAAGGTCGAAATTGTACAACGCGTTAAATCGAAATAACATATTTCGAGCAATGCTATAAGGAATTACCCTTCGTAATTATCGTAAAAACGGCAACTCAGGAAACGTGCTAGAATGTGATTTGCACCACAAATTGTGTTGTTACATTCTGTTAAGATACACGCCAGTTTTTATATATATATATTTACAGAACAAAATCCCACGAATCCTGGTAAGTACGTTAGTTAGATTTAACCTGTTGTGGTATTTTGACTTTATTTTATGACGGTTGATCCATCCGTGGCTGTGTACCAGCAACTCGTACGATGACCTTATTGCCCTGAAATTAGTACCCCTGCAATAAATATATCGTAGCATCACTATCTGCGGGGGTAAAAATGTACAACGCAAATGAAAAAAATAAAATAAACTGGAAAGGACTATTTTGATTGAGATTTTATTTAGTTATAACAGACCAAGGTACATACACCACAAGTGGCTCAACAGACTTAAAAAGAAATGGACAAAAGAAGTAATTAAAATTTTTCCCTGTAACTTCTGTGTGTTGGATACTAAAGAATTAACTACGAATGTGGAATGCATAACTTCTTACAGAAACGAAATAACGGACACCTTTTATGTTTCACAGGGTTTTCCCAAAATTAGAAAAATAATTCTCGCAATTTTAACTTGCAAGGTTTCAGCGAAATTGTTTTAATTTAAATATTTATACAGAAATATAGTAAATAAATTACAGTGGCACCACTTTTGATTTTCTCGAGATTCCAAGTACACCATATTATTCCTTAAACGGAACCAAAAACCTTTCCCATTAAAATGTTTTTCTAAGATTATTGTGCTTCTAGTTCCGTGGGTAAATAACTTTTCAGTTCAGTGCCGTGCATGACAGTTTCGGCCCCCTTAACATGAATAAATATTTCTGCATGCTCAGGTCTGATGAGAGGGGGGAGGAGTAGAATTCCCCTGGCCCGTGGTTCTTAGGAGCCCCGGCATGCTTCAATATATTGTTTTTTATTTCAATAAAATTTATATTTTTTTTAAAGAATTTTTTAATATGCTGCAGTGAATATTTCACGTTCGATCGCGCGGTGTTATATTATCGACTTCGCCGAGTCGCTCGGGCGATGGTTCGCAGCAATTATTTTGTAAAAAAATAAATATTTGTATACAATAAAATTTCAATTAACCATTTCTTATTTCTTAATTTGAAGTGCTTTAATTCGTAATTTTTAAGTTCTACTTTGTGTAATTTATAGTTCGATTTTTAGTCTGATATTGTTTTCCAATTCTTGTGATATTTTATATAAATAATTTGGGGGCCCGGTAACAATCATTTCCCGGGGCCCGGCGTAGGCTCTCGACGCCTCTGTGCATGCTCTACCTCTATGCCAAATATTCATGAAATTTGGTGTGTCACATTTGGGTGTTGTTCCTTGTAACAAGATCTATCCTAACAATAGACGAACACCTTATTTGCAGCGAGGTCCTGCGTGCTGGGTTGATGGAGTAAAAGTAATGGACATTTCTGATCGAAATGAACCGTCTTACGGCTTGCAAGCGGAAATTCCACGAGACACAGCAACTCAGCAACGGGACAAGGACCAGCTGCAGTATCAGCAACGCGACAGAGAGCAACTGCGTTGCAATCGCGAACGTCAACGGGAGCAACTGGATAAGTTGCAAACGATCAACAACTTGTTCCTAGAACTGCCGCCAACAACAAATTCCCAAGGGGACTCGCTCGACTCGCCCTGCGCGCAGTCTAACAAGAGCAGTAATATCGACGGTAGAACCTTCTCTTTTGTCATTTTCTCACGTGATTTTCTCAATCTTCTTTGCCATCGTGTCATCTTTACGCATTAAAGCTTACCACTGAAACATTTAATAGAATCTTGCAACTGTAATCTTAGATTTATTGAATTGAAAATTTAGTTGCGAGGGAATTTTATAAAGCATAGGTAGTTATAGTTCGTTAATTAATTTCATAAAGTTATGAAAATCTTAAATGTATTCTACATTTGGAACAAATTTTACATTTGCGATAAAAAAATCACTTATTTATGTACCCGTTTATTTTATTCCCGAGAGTCGCAATATTTTGCCGTCGCATCCGGCATCGTTAATAGTTCCCTGTCTTTTTTTAACCGACATCCGGTATGCAACGAGAAATTTGGTCTAATTGTAACCTTCCTTATATGAAAATTATCGAGCGTTCCGTTTGTCGTTTGTCAGCCGATAGTCCTCGCGGCCGTGTTGTATTTTCGTGATTTTAAAATAGTGATTTGTTTGCTTCACCTCAGGAGACATGTCGATTTCCGATTTATTCGGGTTGGGTTTACCTCGGGGTTCGCTGATGGGCAGCCAGTCAACGGCTGGATCTCCCGGTTACCGTAATTATCAATATCAAAATCGCAATCAAGGATCCTCTCAGCAATATCAGGTAATGTTCACTTTTACTCTATGCCATGCACAAAATTTCTCGAGCGTCTAACAAGAACCTTCTCACAAAGGGAGCGCGCGAGCTGTAGGTCATCGATTTTGAGGGGAAATGGAGTTCAAAGTTTTGCTTTTTCCAGATGCCACACTTCTGTCTATACGTAAAGGCAAAACCGTAAGTAAAGAGTGATGTAATGGTAGCGCACCCAGTTGCGACTGAGGCGGTCCCGAATTCGAGTCTCTCGTCGACCTAGGCAACTTCTTATTGTATCACTTTTTTTATTTGATGTCGGAGATTTTTATGAAATCGAAAAAACGATGGGGGTGGGAGCTGTATCATTTCGATGGTTTCAAATTTGTTAAAATATCTAATAATTTAGGAAGATGGATTTAACATTTGAAATTTTAGTAAAATATAAAGAAAAAAATTATTTTTTTTAAATTTATAGATCAGGAGATGTCCGTAACATTTAGTTACATAATAAATAATTAAGGTCAACTTACTCACCTAAGCATAAAAATAAGTAAAAATTAGAAAAATTGGACACATTCTTCCGACAAAAGGTTCTACCAAACCAAAATAGTTCGGAATCTTCCGTCTCGAAGTCTAGCACGCTGCCCCTACACCACTCATTACTTACAGTTAGTAAAAAAAGTATTTGTACACTTTTTAAAATCGCATAACTTTCGTAGAATTGGTCCAAACGACGTGAGTTTTTTTTTTTTGAGAAGCTAGAGGGATTAGTTTGCTAAATGATGTGATTCGTCGTTTTGAAAAAATGTACTTGGTCGGAATAGCAAAAAAAAATAGTAAAGGTCGTTTTTTAAACTTTTTTTGTGAGCCTGTAATGAAAATTCAAAAAACCCGTTGGTAGATTTAAGTAAGTTATATACGTGCCTAAAATTTCATCAAAATCGGTTAACGTTGCTCTGGGCTATGAACGCTTAAAGATCGCAGAATAAGGTCGAAAATCGCTGATTTCGGGAATTTCCGCGATTTTCAACCTTATTCTACTATCTTTAAGCGTTTATAGCTCAGAGCAACGATAACTGATTTTGATGAAATTTTAGGCACGTATATAACTTACTTAAATCTACAAACGGTTTTTTTGAATTTTCATTACAGGCTCACAAAAAAAGTTTATAAAACGACCTTTACTATTTTTTTTTTGCTATTCCAACCAAGCACATTTTTTCAAAACGACGAATCACATCATTTAGCAAACTAATCCCTCTAGCTTCTCAAAAAAACTCACGTCGTTTGGACCAATTCTACGAAAGTTATGCGATTTTAAAGAGTGTACAAATACTTTTTTTACTAACTGTATATCAATACACTCACGTATAGATACAAGTATGGCATTTGGAAAAAACATAACTGTAAACTACGTTCGTTTACGACTTTAAAATATTATTATACATACGTGGCACGCGCTAGCTACAGTTGCGCCCGCGTAAGTTGATAATTTTACCCCGATTAGGTTGATAGAAATTATCCCCACTACCTTTTTTTGATTACTTGTCAAATTCCGCAATTCTAATCGGATCTGCACAAAAGTAACACCAATCGATTCCTTGTGTTTTCCCGATGAAAATGATACCAAACACGACACAATTCGGGCTATAATTAACGAAATTACACGTAAAATTAATTCGCAGAATTTAAAGTCAACTTCGTTAAAATTAAGTTGCCGAATTGTAATCGTATTTGGGATCATTTTAAACAGGAAACTGGTAGGAATCGATTTATACTATTTCCATGGAGATAAAATTATAATTATAAAAATTTAAATATTGCAGTAGTGGATATTTTAAGCTTGGGTGTGCGGCACCTTTTAAATTTCAAATGTGCCTAGGGTCGCTGGGGCAATTTTTCGAAAAGTCGTTCTTTATTTTTCATCGTGTCGATATGAAAGTAACATCAATGGATTCCTCACATTCTCCCGATTAAAAGGCACCAAAAATCATGTAAATCGGACTATTTTTAACGAAGTTGGCTCTAAATTCTGCAAATTACTTCTATATATAATTTCGTTAATTATTGCCCGAATTATGTCATGTTTGGTATCATTTTCATTGGGAAAACACGAGGAATCGATTGGTGACACTTTCGTGAAAATCCAATTGGAAATGCAAAATTTGACATTTTTCACTTCTTAATGGCTATTGTGACATAGGTACTGCCGCATACAATTCAGTGAGGGGTGAAATCGGAGGTGCGAAAATCGTCGACTCTCCCCCCGAAAAAAAGATAATCTCCAGGAACTGGAATTATCAACTTAACCAGGCACAAGTGCATATGCAAAATTTGAATGAAATCGATGACTCGAATTTTGCGCACTCCTCCCTATCTGTCTCATTGAGGTCACGTAATTTCATCAATTCGTGTCATTATTTTCAACGATTAGTTTCCGTCATTTAAGCTTGCTTTAATTAAGTAATCATTTTCCCACATATAACGGTGATTAATACTTTGGGTCCGTTTCGGGAAAATTGGATAGCATACTTTGTTAGACATTAATAAAATCGCAGCTCTTCAAACCTTTCACACTTATGTCTGCCTGTATAAAAATTTACTCTACATGTATATCTTGTACTATAAAAGAAAGTGTATTGTATGTTTGTGTGTTTGTCTGTCGCCTAAAAACTTTCGAACAGTAAACTCTGGGGTCACGAAATCTACCTCAACTCTTTATGCCTGGATAATCTAGATGAATGTGACTATTTTCACAAAAAACAATTAAAAAAAAATTTGTTTTCTTTTATAAAATCAGAATCTAAATTTCGGGCGGAGCCGAGTAGTAAAGCTAGTACTTGTATAATGGAAATTAAAAGCACACAATGAGAAAGTAACGTGTAAACTGTATTGTTCAAATTAGAATAATTTACTATTACAGTAGCTTTCATTTGGAAACAAAAAATAATTAATGTATCATACAATTTTGTACATTTCTATTGAATATTACACGCTCTTTATGTGAATTCAATACTTTTTACGTGCTTACTTTTGTAAATTGAATAGTGTGATATGTTGAACCTTAATACGATAGGACAAATCCCAAACGGTGAGGTAATATCACAAAATGTTTGCCTGCTGCCTTTGCAATAGCAGTGATTATCCTCATTGGAGTCACTCCAACTGCTCTTCGAACTTTCTTTTTTAACTGTCGTGGCTAATTTTTTTCACAATAAAGCTTCCGGCTACCAGATAAATCGATTTCCGATATACGTAGTTGCTACATACAGTAAGTCTCTAATACTAATTCATTATAGCACAATGGTTGATTACACGTGCTGTTAGTACGCTCTATAAAAATCCTTTAATTCTACTCTTCCGGCGATTCCTATCTTTTTAATTGCAGCGTTACACACATTTATCAATTTTGATCAGAAACAACTACAATTTTCATGGAACATGAAAATATACGCTCGATTTAATGCGTTTGGTACAAGTTTCATCCTACTGTTGAATAATTTTTTAAAATTTCAAATTTTGCAACAATAGGAAAGGTAATATACACGATAAAAGTCTTCAGATAAATATCTTCCAGCGTAATAACTAGTGAAAACAGTACACGATTCGCTGCGAGAACATGAGCAATCATAAGAAAGTCGTTTCTTATCGACTAGACACTTTAATGGACATTTTGTCAAGCTTTTCTCGACGGCTTTAACGTTATTACCTTCACCATTTGCTGGAGGCATCTGTACATAAAGCCCCGCCGTGATATCGAAATGCGCGTGTTAGACTCGACATATAATGCGTTGGGCAAAATAAATTACGCATAGTCGCGCGTTAATGCGACCCGGATTCCAGAACAGCCAAGAATTTACAAGCCTGAGCCAAACTGCCCTATCGTCCCCCCTCCTCCCAATCTGACTTCACCCTTCCTGTCCTTTCTCGACCTCAATTTTAATCTTATCCTTTAACTATGTACCATTACTTTGAATACAATTCAGCGACAGCATGTGACGTTCGTGTAAAGAAAGACGAGACCCTTCTTTATCATTGAATGGAGTGTACCTATTACGAGCATACTCGTAATTAAATAGATAGACTAACTGTCGTCCCATCTGGAAAATGCATAATCAATTGATTACGTTCATTTTGCGAATGCAGTGCGACGAGAGGAACGAGATTTCCTCGAATTCATCGATGTGGGATATTCCGAGTTCACCGAGCTCGGTTACTACACCTGGCAGCCCTAGCACCCCCAGTAGCTTGTACTCTAATCCGTACTCGTACTCGTCTACAAACAGTAGTAATCAAACGGCACCATTACCAACAAGCCGAGGATCTGTGCCGCACGTGGGTTCACCGCCATCGCCCTATTCTCCTTATTATGGAAGGCCTATTCGTGGATCCACGCCTTACAGGTATTTTTCACAAGATTTCATATAACTTCTCGCTATTGTAGTAAGATGAAAATTAATGCGTAATTAATCTCTTAAACGTTAGCGACTGCAGCAGCCCCACATATGAGTATCCTCACGTGATGGGGTGCAATGGTAGCTCCAGATCAAATTCGCCTGCAGATTCGGAGACAAGCGGTATAAGCAGCATGGACGGTTCTTTATCCGATATAATGGTAAATTTTTATTTTCTTCTTCTTCGGATTTACATTCTTCAGTACAACAGCAATACTTCCCGTAAAACGTAATAACGTTCAAGGTACAGACGATTTGACAATCCTCTATAGTTTCTTTTTTTTTCCTTGCCTTTATCGTACAATGTTTCCTGGCTATATGCATTATCCACCGCTTTTTGTTTGTTTTCACTGAACAACCAGTATATTACACACGCCCGGGTGGCAATCGATAGCAGGGAGCGATAAGCTTTTAAATCGTTCATTAATAAAAACATCAAATTTTATATTTCTCATTGAATCCTTATGGGATTATTATTTATGGATTGGTTTTAGCGATGGAAACTAATACAAATGTAATTTCATTTGGATTATTTTCAGATAGATATAATTGAAATTACATGTGAAGTCTGCTAATTAATCTCATATTACGTGTAATTAAATGTAGTCTGAATGTGGTCGTGTTTGATCTCGCCTGCTTCGTTAAAAGAAAGCATGAAATAATTAGGTCCCATCGATAGAGATGCGAGCGACACCCTGTCAGCGTGCTTATAGAGGAGGAATATTGTATTACGTCTTGAGTTTCGCATTCTTCCCTAATTTCCTTGCTTTCAATCCAATCTTGAAGAATGACTCCACTATTGCTCTCAGGGTGCTCATTTCTCGCTAATTTTTATAAAGGGAAGCTACGACTGAAGCGAGCGTTTTCGAATGAAACTGAGCTGAAATAGTAGTGAACGATGAGTATAATTATGTTAGCCGCTAACGCTTAGCCATTTTTATAAAAAAATGACTTCGAAGATTAAAATTTCAAACTCCTTGGATCAACTTCGTTCTTTCTTCGTATCGTAGATCTTGATCGCAGGATCAGGAAAGTCTTATGCGCCGTTGCTCCAAGATAACACTTTAGTTTTACTAGAATTTTCATTAATACAGAAATAAACTACTCATCTTCCCTATAGTTTAGCTCGTGTTTGCCCAAACCGCATTCATCGTCATTGTAGCCTCCCCTTGTTAGGATTTATTTCGCCCTGTTGATATTTAATCTTCTTGGTATATGTTAAAATCGATCAGTTCATTTACCTTATTTCCCTTCAGCATGATCTGATCAATGATTGAGGAAGTGGCTAAATATTATTGCTCATTTATTATTTGTAGTATTTGTTCATTTTTCTATGTAATGTGAATCTTTTCATTTCACCCATTATAATTCATTGCCACTTGTTCCGTTAAAGTCACCTGCCAGTACAAAGTGAGTATAATTTAGAATGTTGACCAATACTATTTATAGTGAGTCGCGGAGCATTTATTTTCAGCCAAAGGTTTATTCATATCGTATATGTATTTTTTATGGGGTGTCGATATAGGTAATAGAAAAGAAGGATATCTTAATACCTACTGTTAGAAACGTATATTCTACTACAAAGATACAATATCAGATTTTTCGAATTATGTTTCCCCTTTTGTTTACCTGATTGTGTCCAACGAGTCACCTATTTCCTGAGGTTTGTTTGTTCATTCTGTTAACATTATTACTATTCGCTGTAAAAATATCGGGAGCCTGACATCCCAACCCTTCTTTAATCAAACTCGTGGCCATCTGAGAATTGTGTAATATGAACAACCCTCCAGACAGTTAATTCTTTAAATAGAAGATTCGCATGTTCGATTTTGTGATTCTCATATTCTTTCAGAGCTGTTTATCGTTAAATTCGTCACATGGATGTTACCCACAATCATTGGGTTCACTGATGTCACCGGAAGGAGATTTATATACAAACAACAGGGCCGCCGCATTCCAACAAATGGCGGTGAAAAAGTATTTATCTTCGAACCATCAGAATCCATCGTCAACGCACCACCATCATCACCCGACTGGACACTACCGACGCCATCAGTATGGCTCGAATCAGAATGGCACCTTTCTGAATTCGCTTGTATCCCACGAGAAGAATTGCTGCCCCACTGGGAATCATATGATGGCACTAAATTCACCCCCGCTAAATATTTTAGATCCACCAATCACATTTGAGAGTGTAGCGCGATTTTATCGAAATGCCGCTGGTATGTAACGATCGACTTTAATCAGTGGAACGTAGGAAGTAAATGAGTAAAATGTGTATTGGTAATATAAATATTATAATTTAATTGTTCAGCATTTTGTGATCCGACTTGTACTTGGAGTGGCATATTGCCGCAGCGCAATCTGAAACCGTCTGGTTACTCGTCCAAAGTATTCCTTGGCGGTGTACCATGGGACATCACCGAATCCCTTTTAGTCGCAACTTTCAAGCAATTCGGTCCGATACGAGTGGAATGGCCAGGCAAAGACCACTACGCGGGTCCAGGGGAATCCAATACGCAGCCAAAAGGATATGTATATATCGTATTTGAATCTGAAAAGCAGGTAACCATTAACTTTATAATTTATTAAATGTATTCTAATTCTACACCTTCGGTTTGAATAAAATTAATGTTTCGCTTTTAAGATGAGAACCCTGTTGGCGTGTTGTACACGTGATCTTACCAATGGTGGTAGTTGGTATTATAAAATATCGTCGAAACGTACAAAGGCAAAGGAGGTATGCGTATATCGTGTCTCGCGTTAATGTTTATTATTTATTCGCCGTTTTCCATACAATAGTCATAACAGCTTTTGTGCGATAATTGTCACGCAGGTACAAGTAATACCTTGGGCTCTTGAAGACAGCAATTACGTAAAGTCTTCATCGCAGAAGCTTGATCCTCATAAAACGGTATTTGTTGGTGGACTTCACGGTATGCTGACTGCTAGTAGTTTAGCAAAAATTATGGATGATTTGTTCTGTGGAGTTGTTTATGCAGGTAAAAATTATACAAAAGAAGCGATCCTTAATTCGTATCGATGGATAACTACATACTGCTAAAGTTGAAACGTTATTTCAGGTATAGATACTGACAAACACAAATACCCAATAGGATCTGGCCGTGTTACATTTAGTACAAAACATTCATATATGAAAGCAATCTCAGCTGCTTATGTAGAAATAAAAACTGCCAAGTTTACAAAAAAGGTGGACACTCGATTTTCTATGAACTAGTTATAAAACACATAACGAAAGATCGTGACTTCAGTCTAATAATAATGTTTCACGCTTTTTCCATAGGTTCAAGTGAATCCATATCTGGAAGATTCCATGTGCTACGGATGTTCCGTACAACAAGGACCTTACTTTTGTCGCGAAGCGGTATGAAGATCGCACTGGCGACTTACTAACATATTTTGTTACCATCTACGCATTTCATTGTCTCTTAAATCTCCTAATGTACTTGTCGTTAAGGAGTTTGTTTTCCATTGTTCTAGGAATGCTTCCAGTATTTCTGCCGCAGTTGCTGGAAGTGGCAACACTCTATGGAATCAATGTGGCATCATAAGCCTGTGATGCGTAAGTCTAAGACGAATCAAGTGGTTGGATTATCACCGAATATGAATTTCGGATCCCGTGGAATGAATAATACCACGATTTAAGTACAATCCCGCTTTCCATTCACGGTCACCATTCACTTCTTTTTGACTATTTCTTTTCACACGGACCTTGCGTTAGCTGACTTACTGACAGGGTGCAAGCTTAGTTTTTATCGCAGAACCGTAGCCAGCTGGTTCGACGATATACGTAGAAAGTACCGGATACACCAGCTGATTGGCAGATGCAACAGAGACTAATTGAAAGATAAAGAATCGTGTTCCATGAATAGTTCCTATTTTGAACGCGACCATCGCCGCGTTCAACAAACAGTATTTTTATTTAGTATGTTTACTTAGGGACTGGTTCTCTTGTTGATCGTTTTATTGCGAAGAATACAATTGTGCCATTAAGTAACACGTCATAATTATTATACGGCAGTTATGCAATACGAGTGTGCATTTATATTAAATTCCTATAGGCTCGATTGTGGCTTTTATAGTGACAATAATTTTTATGCGATAAAATGGGTAGCCACTCGACTGCTATAAAGGGAGAAGAGCTAAGTTCGTAATTATTAAATAATTCACAAAATATAATGCGTAATTATAATTATAAAAAGATCTATCAGTGGGATAGATATTATACTTAATCATAAATTATTCGATCAGATTCGATTATTGTAGTGTTTTAACGGCAGAAGGGATTAATAATTCAATTATTATTTTTCACGAGGAAAACGTTTGATTTAGTGTAACAAAGGCAGCGACTTTCTTACGGAGTACTATCTGTACTAGCCCACGTATACTAGTCAGCCTCTAAGTTATTCTTCTATTCCGACACTTGCCAATAATACTGTCCATCGTTGTAGTTTTATGTTACGTTGTACAGTGTAAGGGTATTGCCAAATAGCCACTGTAATCAATATACATATACTTAGCCAAAGCGCGGTAGCCTTTGCAAACTTTCGTTTACAGGGACTGTTTAACTGTTGACGAAATGGAGAAGTACAAGGTCTAATGATTCTGGAGCTGATTATAGTCAATTGATTCTGTTTTTATTTTTTGTTACGCTATTATGTTATATATTTTCTTTCAACAACATTCCGTGGTATTACTTCTGATCGCGTTTCTGATGTTTTGATATCATTTTGTTGAGTGAATTAAAAATTTATATTTTTGCAAGTAGACGCCCATTGTTATTCCTCCTTTTTTTGTTTCACAAGTCTGTTCCTTGCTGCTAGAAAACGATGAATTTTCAAGCAGAATCTCTGCCCCTTTCTAAACTCCCAGCCTTAAAAGTGTGTGCTTGCCCAAAGTGTTACATATACTAAATGTTATTTCCAAAAATTTAACAAGCGCGCATAACATTCGCAGAAAACATGGATAAAGATTCATTTTACCGCTACAATAATTATATGTCATCCTCTTAAGTTCTCCTTTTCTCTTCATATTAATCTAAATTACATAATGCCTTAGAAAAACCATAAACGACGCAGTTACTTTTGCGCAATCTATTAACATTAATTCAAGCGTTTATGCAGTAACTATGATTGATTATAAATGTTTCAATGTGACTTCCCTATTTCACTATTAACAAATAACTATAAATTGTAACTCTATAAGTTGTTACTGGTAAATGTTCCAATGAAGAAAAAAAATTGTTGTATAGAATTAATATTTATAATTGAAAATGCATATAATCAACTGCAGATTACTCTTTATCATACCTGTCGAGTATGAAAGGCGAAGGAGGATTTATCATATTTCGGAGACATTCAAATTTCGCTTGATTCAAGAAAATGGGTAAACAAATATATATACACATACAGGGTGTACGAAACAGTTGGATCCAAGTTTCTAAATACTTGAGGAGAGTCGAATGAAGAAAGTCTACGCAAACCCATTTCTAGAAATTCTTTATTAAAGCGCTGTAACAAATCAATGATTCCCTAGCAATGCTATTCTTCTCAGTTTTATCACTCCCTAAACAGCTTACAAATTCCGAAACAAGATTTACGACAATTTGTAATACACTAGGAATCTACGTCCAAGAATCTATGCTTACAGAAGTAACAAATTCTAAACGTCTGTTGTACCTAATTAATATCGATACGCGTTACGAAAAATAGCACGTTTCATTTTTTCTACATGCAGTTATCCGTAAGAAAAAAATGAAACGTGCTACTCTTCGTAACGCGCGTATAGAGGCATAAAAAACAACTGGCAGTCGTTGGTTTTTCAGTTAGCGATTCGTTGAAGCAGTTATGAAACTGCTAAGAACAGTTTTACTATTGAAACATTGGTCTGTCGTAATTCTTTAATAACGCATTTTTGTACATAGATTCGCATGAACTTTTTTCATCTACTCGATCCTTTGAGTAAGCAGTGTCAACTTGGGCCCAAGTTTTATGGACCCCCTGGATTCAACCGTGCGCTCGCGCACGTGGGTATATATAGTAACATGCATACATATAAAATTCTTTGACTGGCATTGACGTGTTCTCACGCCGTAGCGTTGCCTCGGAGGTACAAAAAGTATTTACGTACGCACACGGAATGTTTAATTTTTAAACTTGATAGTTTTGTTCGGTGAGCTGGGTGACTTCTGGGGCCATTACCACAAAGCTACAAGCGCGAAGATCAGCTTCACAATAATCACAATACTTTCCCCGCTGGCAGCTTGCGCATAAAAAGGCCTGCCAAGGTTTTAGATGGTATTATAATCGTCGCGCCTCATCGCCAGTCAAAGAGAGACACGTAATTTGAATATAATGCGAAGTGCTTTAATACGATGATGAAATAACACGTATATAATATTCTACAGTAGCTTGAAATGTAATCGTAAAAGTTTTTAGTCAACGAAAAAAATCGGCTTGATGATGCCTGAGAATGATTCTAAATAGAGAAACGACAAAATCTTAGACTAAAAGTTATCGAATCAACGGCAGAGACATAATAAGCCGACAGAAATTTTAAAGATGCTCTTTTATCAAAAATATCTTGTTTACAAACTTTTAATAAGTCGTGCCTTTTAATGTAATCACCATAGATTTTATTGTAATGTGAAAACACACAAATTATTTTTAAATCACTGATAACCACGCGATACAGGGTGATCTACTATTAAAGAAACAAGACTGTTACTGGTACGCATAATGTCAAGCTTTCTTAAAACTTTTAAGAGACTTAACCGATTGCGAGGCAATGATTACATCGCGCCATAGGTAGCAAAGTATATTTTTTATGTTAATATGGAAAGTGCCTCCCATTCATTTACTTTTACTGATAATAAAACCTAAGTCTATAATTATTATATAAATAATAACATACAAAAACATATATGTAGCAATAATTCAAACGTTAGTGAACGTACGTATATCTAAGTATACTTATTAGCGTAAAATCAAGTAGGCTTTATCTGATAAATAGTTAATCGATAATTTATATTGCTTTAGCTTTTTTCCTACCACGTATATCCTTGTTAAAGCATAACGTGTAACACGAAACTAATGTATTACAAATAATAAATTGTTCTTCATTATGTTGATCACATTTGTATTGCTTTGATACAGTATGAAATAATACCTTATGTATACACTGTATAAAAAGACTTGATCGTACAATCTAATTTCTCTTCCAATCTCTATAATTTATTTTACAGTTAGTATGCAACATTTTCAATAGGAAATTTGTAATATTTACAATACTGATAGTAATTCGTCGAGTGGTTTATACTTTTTTACAGGAAATTCTAATACTAATTATTATGAACATTTGTTTCCTATGCGTTTGCTTAATGCTTGATACAAACCAATCAGAGAAGATAAAGTTCCAAGCGCTCCAACTTGCCAAGTGTTTAATTTACCTCCCCAAAGTATGCCATGTGGTAAATAACTAACAGCATAACTGATGTCTAATGTTAATCGTAGGCAGGTCAATAATTCGTTTCGACCTTGTTTCTTTACTATCTTCGAAGCTGTTTTGCTAGAACAGAAATAGTCATTTAAAATATAAACGTCTGTTAATAATTAAACTAATATTAGTTTTCGTGTTATCTGTATGTTTACCTTGTACTGCAATTGGCTTCATTTAATTGCTTTAATTTCCGTAGGGATCTAAAAGAAGATTATTTGCTTAATCTGTGCATTATTCTACCATGCTTATTTAGACATTATGTAATAATGCAGAAAGTTTGTGCTGCTTTTAAAGGTAAATAGGATCTCTAATCTTTTTTCACTTTCTATAATTTTTTCTTATTTTTTAGGCAATTTTATTACGTTATTTTCACAAATTACTTGCTTTTAATGTATTTTTAATATAAAATGGTAACTCAATAGCATGATGTCCACTGAAGGTGGATGCTGTAAAATTTCCTAGCTTTCTTTCAGTTTACGAGTATATGTTGTTTTTGTATAAGAATATTGCTTAGTTTGTCAAGTTATGCAACATTTATTTGAATTTGCCATTTCATTTGTTCGCAAAAAATTTATAATAAATTATTTGTTGATAATCTCATTAAACACAAAATAAAAGTTTCGATGAGTGCAACCCTTTTGAAATATATGGTGCATACTCATCGATGTTCCAAGCCATTCTACATATTTCATTTTGACAACATATGCCTAGACTATTGTAGATAATTGACACTGGAATGTTTAATTCACATTGCAATTTCATGTGTTTGAATATTTTGATTGGTATTTACCAATAAACGACTGACATTATCATCTACCATTGAATGTTAATATAGTTTTCATTTCTGAAGCAGTACGAACTTTCTAAAGGCCTTAATAGTTATCTTATCCTTATTGTAATTCTTCAATAAAGGGGAAGACTTATTCAATGTCTTCCCTTTCAACATACTTTGTTAATGACAAATGTAGGGAAACAATCCAAAACCATGTTGAAACATTGTCCCACGCCGTGTTATTAATTTTAATTAATTCGTTTTCACCAGCCCAAGAAATGTGTTCTATCGGGCAATATATAATATCCATTGTAATTTGTACTAGTTCCGTCCATCTGATCAACCAGTCTGGCTCCTATTGGATTATATATGAAATTTAGATGTCTCAAAATTTGTACGTTTCGTTAAAAAAGAGAAAATGAAACGTACAAATTAGAGAATGTGTTATGGTAGGCTCTCACTACGCCTCACCTTGGCGTAACTTCTTTTCGCACTCACATCTAGGCTCTTTTAGCAGTCACTGAAAGCAGTGGCGTTGCATCCACTTACACAAGGCCTGCACTTTAGGGTGCAAATACCTCCTCAAGTTCTGGGACCCAGGCAACAGCCGAGTGTGGAACTTTTACGTTGCTAACCATAACATGGGCTTGCGGGTGAACTGTAAGACTGTGCGTGCATCCATACTGGCTCGTACCACGAGTCCATATAGCTGGGCCTCACGCGTATAGGCGCGCACACACACTTGCAGTTGTCCTAAAACCCACACAACGGTTAGCAAGGTAACAGTTCCACGCTCGGCTGTTGCCCAGGTCCCAGAACTTGAGGAGGTATTTGCAATGTAAAGGGCAGGCCTGACTTACATTAAGCCTCGCCTCGCTTACTTAAAATATTCTCGAGGAAGAATCTACTCCTCGGAGTCGCGCCGAGGTAAAGTGCAGTGCGAGTCAAATTGTCAAAATACATAAGAAAAGCATAGGAAGAATAAAATGAGCCGAGGCGTAGCGAGAGCCTACCTTAACACATATTACTTCATTTATTTTAAAGTTCACGTATAGGTGCACGCATATATGCACGTACCTTCCTTCCCCATTCATATGTTGTAGCATAATGAATCATTGGTATATCATCCAATAATCTTAAAATCACTCTACATTCGCTCATCCGACTACTAAATATCTTTAGCTTCTTTTCTGTTTCCTTCGAAATCGTACCCAATGTAAATAACTTTGCCATATAGGATAAAGCTTTTAAGAACTTGTCTCTCCCTTCATATGTTTCTAGATAGTCTGATATCAGTGCAATATTCATTTTTCTTTAAAGTAATAATATAGCAATAGAGTAACACTGAATCTGTAAACTTTGCCATAAGAAATTTCTTTACGATGCAATTTTTAGTACATTGTAATAATTATCAACACGCTAAGATACTTGAAACTAAGAATAATTATTTTCAATACAATATTTATCGCATAATTCAATTTTAAATTCTACTAAAAATAAATACGAGTTTCTACAGTTTAATAAAAGTAGCAGTACGCGCTACAGCTGTTTCTTATTTTGTGTTATATAATTTATATATATATATATATATATACCTATTCATTTATATGGTTAAGGACACAATTTTTAAAGAATAATTAAGAACTTACCAAAAATGCAAGTAAGTATTAAAAAGTGGTCTATTTACGGTTATTGATAAAAGTATCTGTTCACAGCGCGTGTAACAATTTTACATGTGAAATCAATGTCAAAGTAAGAATTACCCATTTAAATTCATATTAATATAAACTTTGGGTGACACATTCTTTAGATGAGGATACATTCAATCTGAAAATTATATACCATTTATTAAAAAAATATTTGCTCCAATTTGATATTCATTTCATATAAATGTGAGCAGAAGAAATTAATATTTTGAAGAAACGTCTGTGATTTTATTATATGCTTTAATCTATTGGGCACAGATTAAACTTGTTTTTTGTTAAATTTACGCTTCTTTTCTCTTATTTTTCTTCCAAAATTTGTTTGAGCATTTTTTTTGGTAGATTATTCAATCTAAACACTAACTTTAACATTGCTGAAGTATATATGTAAAATCTGTTATTTGCATGAAGCGAGTGCATACTTTTTTGTGTAACCGTATCTATTATCAAATCTAGAAGTGACAAACGTATGTCAGGACTGTGTGCGAAAAATCGGGTTAAGAGATGGTTTGTCACATTCAATAGCAAGACATGAGAGTAATTTACGTAGATTATTTACACCTTACAATTTCTAACTTATCGGTATATTTGAAGTATAAATAAATCTTTGTTTCAGTTTTTACTAATGAGTTTTATTAACAGTAAAAGTGAAATATAACGTGGACGTAAACAAAATCACGTGGCACGACAGGTGGACAGGGACGTGTTGACAGGGAAGATGTTCACCGAATAAAAATTCATACAAGTTCCTAGTAATGTAATTAAAAAACAATCCCTGGATACATGTTATATTGCAAATATTAAAAACTGACGGTACAAACGACAATGTATGGATTTTGATCGTCCATTTGTGAGAGGCTTGTTCTAGAAGTTAAATAATTATAGTTAAAAGTAAATCTTCATATCAAATGTAATACCTTAAATGCACAATATTTCGTTAGATATTTTTACGAACGCCATTTATGAAGCCATCTAATATCTGCTTTACACTATAGATAATTATATTAACAATTAACGTAATTAGGAACATAATTGGTATTGCCATCTAGACCAATCTTGTCTAAGGATTGCTCCGAAGCTTACGGAACTTCCCCCATCTTGCCACCGACTACTGCATGCACGACGTAGTGAAGCTGGATTATGCTGTGCCCCGCTGTGCTCCACGCAAACATGATCGGTGCAAAGGTGACAAAACTGTGTGTACTTAAGGGGCTTTACCCGTAGGTGCCCGTGGGCAACACTAGCTAGACCAAACATAACTGCGTATTACTATGTGCAGCGACATCTTTCATGAAAGTGAGTCCTGAGTTTAGAGATAATATTCTTCGTATACGTCTCATAAAACAAGTGTTTTTCTTTTATCATTTCAAGCGTTGTGTATTGATTAGAATTTTCTTTTATCAGACAGAGAACTCGTATCCAGATCTTAATCAACAAAAATATGTATTCCATTTGATATTTCCCTTCTACGTAATTGTGCAACTCCGTGGCGCAGCCAGCGGAGTGGGGGAATCGCCTTTTCAAAGCGTTGTATTCGCTCACTGTTGTGCGCCGCTTTGAAGCAACGTGATCAGTGGTTTGTAGACGTGATGACGTCAGACTTCGAAGCACAAGCCGAGAGCGCGTTTAAAGCCGAGTAGGGCGTGAAAGTGTGTATCGTGCCGCTCGTTTTCCTCCGTGTTCTCTCAACCCATCTCATCCACGAATATGTGCAAATAGCAACGCGTACCTCCGTAAAGTTACGGGACAATTATGTTTGGTGCTGTTTTAACGTGATTAATAGTGAAAAGGATACCATGTTCCGCTGCATTCCGATTTTTAAAGGGTGTAACAGGCAGGTGGAATACGTTGACAAGCGTCATTGCTCTCTGCCCAGCGTTCCTGATGATATTCTGCGATACTCTAGAAGCTTGGAGGAGCTTCTGTTGGACGCGAATCATATTCGTGATTTACCGAAGGTAGGCAAATATCGCTACATGCCAACTTTCTGCTTTATAACCATATCCCCCCTGCCCCCCCTCCCGCCCCTCCGTTCCCTTCGTCTTTCTATTGCGTTCGTGACGTATCATTCCATCGGCTATAACGTAACAAACGAAGTATGCACTCGACGTAGCCGATAAGGTGGCTCATTGTTATTGTTGCTTATATTACAAACGCGATAGTATGTATTTTCGTTCTTCCGATTTTTTTTAGAACTTCTTCCGGCTACAAAGGCTACGAAAGCTTGGGCTGAGTGACAACGAAATCCATCGCCTGCCGCCGGATATCCAGAACTTCGAAAACCTCGTGGAGCTGGACGTGTCCAGGAACGGTAAGTGGTCGGGTTTATTACTGTGTTTAGTCGTTATGCGGTTTTGTTGTCGGTAACCGCGGAGAGCATTCTATTCTCTCCGGTTCAATGTTTCGTTAGACAGGAACGTATTCCGTCGTTTTCCAACATCCTTTTCGCACACGGGCCGACTAACAGCATCCACCCACGGCTTCGAGTAAAACACGTGTGTATGCGTTTCATAAACGATGTCATTAGATAAACAAAAACAGGATTAAACGGGACGGAACATTAACCGAGGGAACCTTAACTTCCCTTGACTCTTTGAGCCAGATATCTATGCGGCGAATAATCGTAGTACTGTCAAGTATTAATAAAACACTTCCTTTTTACGGGCATGTTATTGTTAACGCTATCTATTTCTTTTCCGTTTTCTTTTATTATCGATCATAGTAACCAATGCATTAATTGTGACGATTTAATAGGTTAGAGAGTATTTTCTATTGAAAAATTTAAATATCTTTGAAGCTCAGTATTCATTTTGTTATTTCTTAGTGCCTAGAAATTAATACAAAAAATCACACAAAAGGGCTCGTTTAAGTTTCATGATAAGTGTCTGCGAGTTTCTCCCGGAGGCATTAATAAATTTAAGGATCGATTCAAAAACGAAACACGTGTAGCGAAACGACGTCACGTTTACCTTTCAATGATGACGCCGCGTAGCTTGCAAAGTGGAAGCGTTCTTGCCCATCGCCACGGAGTTCTTTCCCAGAAAGGAAGGCATTCCCTTTTTCACGTTGTTCGCCGGATCTGCGTACCGGTTCACTTTGGCATTTTCGTGTTTACTTTATGCTTGGCCCTTGCCTCCCGCGTATACACGAAGAGCTTCTTTCCTTCGCATGCAATACGGCTAAGCGAGAAGGAATGCACCGTAATTGCCTCGTGCGTGCTGCGTGCACGCGAGCGCCCGTGTGTGCGAGGCGCGCGCGCGCGCGCGCCCGCGTTCATTGAACACATCTTTTTTCGAATGCGAGCGTCGCGTCGTACCTGTAGCGTTTCGTGGCTTCCTTCTTCTTTACTACATAGTATGTATATAGAGTTCATTCTTGAGACAGGAAGCTTGGGATTATCGATTGAAGAGAAATATTATGATTTACGTTAAATTCCTAATACGGGCTACACACTAATGTGGATTCAATTTTCTTTTTTAAACCTGTTAAATTTATCTTCTGCTAAAAGTAAAAGTAATTCAGTAAATTTGACGTGTAGTTGTACGTAACTGTTAATTGTAAAAAGCTACTTTACTTTTACTGTTTTTCACCATCATTTTGTTAAAATATCAGACAAGTGAATCTTGTTGCATTAAAGGGTGCTAGTTGTAGCAAATAATTATCATGACCAGTACTTCGCGAATATGGTATTAATTACTGAAACATGCGAGATTTTAAAGTATCTGGTCCAGATTGCGTGTCAATTTATTATTCTTTTCCGTAATATGTAACACTCTATGTATTTAATTTCGATTGTATTACTTTTTTGTAACGAGGTGACGCACTTTTTGAAATTTTAATGGCGAAGAATTTCAGAAGCAGTGTATTTTTATCAGAGGTAAAAATACATTTGTAACTTGATTATTTTTCTTACTGTGATAAAATCATAACGCATATTTTTAATAACGGGAAAGGTTGGAAACCCCAATTAATGTTTTCTCATTATAATTATACTAAAGCTTTACTGACTTTAAACATACTTTATCTTATTTGAAGATAAGAAATTATTGATAGCACGAAATCTTTTATAGTTTCATCTCCGATTTACTATCAGTATTTCTTTTAAGTACTATACACGCGAATACCTTTGAAACCGCAAGTGAAAGTGTTAACAATGAATTAGCGACAGTCTAAACTGTACCTCATTCGGGTCATTTTTAACCGACTTTAAAAAGAAAGAGGTTCTCATTTCGATGTGTATTTATGTACGTTAGTATGTATTATGTTTGTCCGCGAATTTCTCCCTAACTATTCGATCGATGTTCATGAAATTTATTGCATTTAGTTTAGCTTCAATCAACTTAGGTTATAGAGAAATAATTATTAAAATCGGTTCAGCAGTTTTGAAGTTACATAAACAATAAGAAGTCTGTTTCATTGTTATTGGATTCTTCCGTTTCTAGCTAACGGTTCTTTTTTTACGAGCAGTTCCTTTTGCAGGTCTGCTCATATTTTTAAAATTAAATGTAGTTATACAACTTAAATAACTAAAAAAGTAAAAAATATAAAAATTTTAAAAAAGTACAACCGACTTCAAAAAATAAAAATGCACTGAAAAGTGAAAAATAAGTTTTTTCCTTATTTAATCTATGACTCTCATTTTTTTTTTAATTTGGCGCCAGATTTACACAGTACAAATGATGAGGCGCCGACATACAAAAATTGAGAGTCAGATTAAATAAAGGAAAAACTTATTTTTCACTTTGCAATGCATTTTCATTTTTTTGAAGTCGTTGTTAATGTCTTCTAATCATACACAGTACAGAATTGATTTACGGAGTTCTGTATAATTAAAAATAGTCCAAATAAGGTCGTGCTTGGACTCATTCCCATCGAAATAACATCGTCCATCTATTAGCAGTATTTATTAAAATGATGATTTAATCAAGTATGTACAAATTTAAATATTCATTAACGTCGGCACGTGTTCAAAGCGCGGGTTGAGCTGATCAAAACTTTCCCGGCAGAAGCAATCGCTTGGAAAGCCCTGACCGACTTGAAACGATATTTTACCGAATCTTGCGCCACCCGAAGTGTTAAAGGTTGATTCTCACTGTGCATGCATCTGCCTCCCCTGCGACATGCAACCGCTCATGGAAACATTTTTCAATTGATGTTGGATGGAACGGTGACAGAGAGTGTGAATTTCACCATGCAAATCCCACTGAAGGTTGCCTGTCTCTAGTTAGACGGATAGCGGGAGTCAACCTTAAATCCTCGCCCGAAGGTCGATTTTTCATTCAGAACGGTGATCAAGCCGCGTTTCAGCAAACTACTGTTCACTTACTAGTGACATCATTGTCGGATTTACAGAACGTTCGTTTTCATTTTTTATTTTCGAGATTTTATCAACCGTTCTTCATTATCTTGTTTACTAGCTTTTTCATTGCAATACGCTGGTACTAATTGTAGGTTGTAGTTTAGAGACGGTCAAACATGCTTGTCAGTCATGCTTGAAAACCCAGGATTGATTGTTGCTTGTACCGTTTCATTAGAAAATGGGTATAGTCTAAGGTTTTAGCATAAACTCTCCAATATATCTGAATTGAAGTTATACTTTGGTGATTGCAATTTGCAAACGCTATATAAATTTAATAATTTAAAGTATCGCTTCAGCTCATTCTGGTGTGCAATGGGTTAATGGTTTTATTACAGTAGATTAGTAGCTCTGTATTGTTTAATAAAATATTTGTTCTCTGTATTAAATTATTTTGTCGCGGAATTGAATAGTTTTAACAATCGTGAGATATTATTTGGTTGGATTTTTGCATGTCGTTTTATTTTGTTTCGAGGAAAGGGAAATTAAAAATAGTACTGTATAACATACGCTATTCAATTGTATTATCAAAATAACTTATTCTTATTTAATTTCTTTATTTCTCAGAGTAATATTATTGAGCTGATTACATATTTCGGTAGTTTTATTTCAATTTACATTTATTATGGGATAAAAAGTTTCTAACAGTATAGATGATTAACACGTTTGCATGAGAAAACATAAAATGGGAACGTTTGACGGCCTAAATCGTCTCGGCAGCTTCCACTCATAATTGAAACGGCCACATAAAGACGAAGTTCGAACAATGCCGAAGTGTGTAATAAGCGCCGGTATTGTGTGCGCCAAATATGAGTTCTTTTGTTCCAAATCACGTTGAAAGCCAGAGTTTCACTCAACTAAAACATTTTCGTCACGTGCGCCGCCACGATTTCTGAAATAAAATTCAAAATCCCTGCGGCCTGTTGCTTGAACTTTCGTCTTCTCTTCTTTATTTCATTCCACCTGATTCGATACAAGTTTTAATATAAGTAATGCGTAAAGTTTGAAATAAGATTCCAATATTTGTCGGAAGCTTTCTGTCAACTGACCGTAACTGGAACATTACCTACGTATAATTACAATCCTGAACGCAAATTTATTCAGAACGAAGTACCCCCGGATGTGCGAACACTTTTCGTCCTGGATTAGCGTCCGCGAGTCGTCCCCACTTTTTCTTGCTCAGCATCCCGGCAGGCAGGTTGTAAAACCGTATTTCCGTGGCAGGCCGATAACAAATGGAAGCAATAATCTTGCGCGCTCGATGGGACGTTTAAACGAAAATTTGTATCTTTATATTTTTCATTATTTTTTCATGAGAGTAATATCAGTGGATTGCTGAGATTTTCCCGGTGAAAATGAGTCCAAACACGACATAGTGTAGCCTATTCTTATTAACATTTAGAGGGCCGGGCTGGCCACTATAGTGGCCACTGAAAATTCTAAAATGTGAACTTGTTTCTAAGGGTTTTTGATATCGCTAATCACGATTCTATGGTCAGAGTATCAAAATTTTACGCAGAAACAGTGTTGCCAACCTAAACAAGTCAAATAAAAAAATAATATATGAATGTAACTGATGTTATTCATTTAGGCTTGTTTAGGTTGGCAACACTGTTTCTACGTAAAAATTTCGATACTCTGACCTTAGAATCGTGAGTAGCGATATCAAAAACCCTTAGAAACATTAAAGTTAAAATTTTAAAAATTCCAGTATATGCCATACCGTTCGCGGCCGGGCTGGCCACTATAGTGGCCATCTAAGAATTTTGATATTTTGCCGACCATTTTGATGGTATATATGCATAAATTGTAAGTAAATAAAATTTACAATTTCAACGAAAAAATCCCGGCCCTCTAAAGGTTAATTACGCCGTGTGTGCAAATTGCACATTGGGAATTGAGATTGGGAAGTTGGAATTGGGTCGTGTTTAGTCCAGGGGTCCAATGACACTGTTAACTTTTATAGATAAAAGTTATTTATCGAATTTTTAACTTTTAAATAATTTTTTTCCTGTTTTAAGTTAACTTTGTACATTAATAGTTTAACTCTGTTGTAAGAGTTCAGTTTTTAGAGTTATTTTATGTACCATTAATAAAAGTTCTTCTGATCCTCCATAATATTTTTTTTTTAAATTATTATTATTTAAGGAATTAAAGCAGAAGAGAAAGTGCATTGTGATTTTTATAGAATTATTTTCACTGCACGGTTTAAGGTTTCAACTTCAGATCTATCTATCCCATATTTCCAGGACATCTGCTTGTCACAACTCCTGTTTAACTAGAACTTTTTTCTACTTTCAAGAAAATAAAAGTTTCTTATTTGCACAAAAATCAATGGAATAAAAGTTTCAGTTAATACACTGTGTTTTATAACAGTTTTCTCGGAACGGAAAAGATAATAGTTATAAAATTACTAGTTATTTCATAATTAATTGAAAATTTTAACACCTTTATTCGATTCCTGCTTTGGACTCATTTTCGTTCAGAAAATCTCAGTAATCTACTGACGGTCCATTCTTCAATATCGCAGAAAAAAATGTTCTTTAAAACCTGCGTCATAAAAACATATTCAAATTAAGATCGACTACTGTCAAATCCTGGACAAGTATGACAGCCCGAGTTTAAAAAACAATGAACAGAAAATAATGAACATCTATTATTGTGTAACGTGTATCGATTTATCTCATTTCATTGTTTCTGTATAAACGCTATTGTGACATTGATAACAGGTCGATTTGCTCTATAAAATCTTTTTTAACATTGGCCATTATTGTGGCCACGACAGCTCATTTGATTGCCCGTTGTATAGTATGTATTCGTTTCAAGAAATTATGGCGACGGCAAGTAATAAAGCGACTGTATATAAAGGTGATTTAGACATGATGGGGTGGGCAATAAATTTAAGGACACGTAATACGCGCAACGATATACCTATACAAAAATCGAATGTTAACATACGTTCACAAACCTATTCGTAGTATTTGCCATTTCTTCTTTTAGCAGGTAGAGTGACTCATTTTCTTTTAGTCATCAAACTCAGTGCATTGGTAATCACTGATTAGAATGCATTCATAACCTTGCGGTATTGTAAAAAGATAAGGATTTCACAAAACATAATAATAGAGTTGAATGAGTAACGTATGTTCCTACCTTTTCCAAAACATTTTTTTTTCAAATCGATGATTTACTGCACGAATATTATCTCTCTGTTTTTAGTGTTTTCAAGAAAAAAAAAAGTTTTAAAAATTCAAGGGTACTTTGTAATTAAAAAATACACAATTCCACAATTAATCCACATTGAAAAAAAAATAATTTTTCCTACTTTATATAATACGTACAGAATATTAAAATACATTATTGCTTCTAACTCAATTTCGCAAAAATGTAGGTTAGTCCATTTCTGTTTTAAATGCCTCATTTGCGCAGTAAGCCATCGAAATAATGTTTGCCTTTTAATTAGTAATTGTGTATTCTCGAAATTACGATCTAACTGAATCGATAAGAACTGGTTGTTTCGCAAAACATTGGTTGATATCGAGGAAATCTAAGAGCGAGGGTGACTTATTTCCAGGCACAAAAAGATCAAATTATCTGTTGAATTAGCTCTGTTTGTATGCGATTGACGGTATTTCTTTAATCCGGAAAGACCGAGTTATCGCTTTGATCAGCCTAACAAGGAGCGGTTAAAGCTTTGGGGTCGCCGAATCCAGCCAAACTTTATATGGTGAAGCTAGAGCGTAAATAATCAGGGACATAATTTGACCATGCATGCCGAGATATAATAACGTTGAAATATCATGATACATCGAATTCCGGGTGGGTAGATTGGATGATAGCGTACAATGCTCGTAATCTAGATCTTTAAACATTACCTACTATTAATCACTTGCTATCAAATGCAACAGTTTGATAAAAAATTTGTTGGTACGAACACCTGGGGTGGCAAATTTTTGGCGAACGAAATTGAAAAAGTTTGAAACGCGGAGGCTCGAAACAACTTTAAAAACAATTCGCTTTCCTTTCATCTAGAAAACTAGCAATAACTTCTATGTGAGTTGTTATATTGAATTCATTTCAAAATTGTCTCAACTCTTTTAAATTAAAATATTTGATGATATTTTACGGAAGGGGTGGCAGACAGTTTTTAGCCTAGGGGCGCCAAATTTCATAACCCGCTCTTTGTCTGAGCAAGAGCTTATGAGCTTATAGTGTCGCTTTGCTTTAGACCATTTTTATGAAAAATTGGAGGAGCGTGGCCAAATGGATACTAAGCGATTGGAGTTAGTAGTCAGAATCAAATGAGATTCTGGTTGTGTGATACTAAAAAGAGCATAAAGAATATTATTAAATACACTTAGATCTGTTTTTACACGACTGATACGTTCTCGATAAAGAGATACCGTGCATATGAAAAAAAATGGAGCATTGCAATCATACAAACAAATCGTTAAACAGCGAAGTCAATTTTTTCTGACTGGGTCACTTACGAGATAAAGTTGGAATGAAAGACTGATTGTCGCTACACATATATCAGATGAATCGGAACAATCGCAACACGAATCATTTATTTCAGAGTGTGTAGCAGCCTTAGATGCAAATTCTAAGAAATTCTTCTTAATTGAGAGCAACTCCCTAGAAAAATAAGTAGGAATATCTGTTCTTACAATTATAGTTAACCCTTCGTCGGCTCACCTTTTTTTTTATCAACTTTGACATACCTGGATTTTTGAACGACTGACAATCTCATTTAAAGAATCCAATTGTAATGAAAAAAATTTAAATTTTATCGCAGATTTTGTAAAAAAAATCTGGATTATCATATGTTGAGAAAAAATGAAGAAAATCTTAAAAAGATTGTAACTTTTACCAATTTCAATATTAGAAGCTAAAAATCTACGGAGTTGTTGTTCAGATATAATATTTTGAGAAAAAAATGGTTTGCTAATCGGTTTTGGCAAAAAGTATTTATTTTGCATATGAAAGGTACACAGCCTCAAAATGAGCTTATGGGTGGCACACACCCAGAGTGTCAACGAAGGGTTAGGTAAAGATTTTTAAAAGGGGAAACAGGCTGTGTTAAATCAAATGAAAGGCATTGAAACAGAAAATGTGCAAGAAACTGTTTCTACACTGCGTATAATATCGGATCGTGGTAATCGTGACAAGGCTGGCGCAAAAGAATGGGTTCAGTGTGATAAAATTTGTTTAACTGGCAATGAGATTGTTCACGATATCGTATGTAGGGTCAAATAATGAATGCTTGGGGCGTGTGTCTGAATCGGCGCTTTTACGACTTCACTATATCTCTACTATCATGTCTACTTTGACATGTATACTTTATCCTACTATCTTGATAACAGATTTATTCATTGAACCTTTTTCTGGGATCAGCTGATTTCTATTATGCGTGTTAAATTGACGAATGCCGTTCATAATCTACAAATGGGAATGTACAGATGAATTTTTCAATTGTTGAACAGCATGAACGATTTTTTTACCGAATGCAACATTCAATATTAATGATTGTACATTGTTAAAGAGAGAAAATCACTCAAATATATCTTTATATGTAGTAAAAGTATCGTATTAGTAAATAAACAGTGTTTCTTCCATCCTTGAAAAGCGATTCTTTCTTGTGAATTGTGTATGTTATAGTTTTACAGAGACAGTTTATTATTAATAAAGTTAGCAACTAATGAAGTTAAGTAATATTCAACGATTGTGTGTAATCTCGGACTCCTTAATGTCTCTTATGCCCGATTACATACCTATCAACTTGGTTTTCACTTACAAAGGTTACCCACACAAATTCCTAAAAACAAATTTCAGGATATTACTCTAATTAACCCCTAAGGACGTGAAAAAGGGTAAAATGTATTTTCTCGGACTCCTAAAAATCTCTTCGGTCCAATTTGATATCGATAATTGGTTTTAGCCTAACGACACAAATTCCTAAAAATCAATTTCTAAAATTTGCCCTAGTAAACCCTTAAAGGGTCAAATCTAAATCTGGTTACAGATCTTTTTGCAACATGTCGTACTAATAACTGTACGGAATTGGGGCGTCTTAACTTTTGAATAGTAGGTGTGAACGAACATATACATATATAAATGTTCGTTATACAAAGATTACTTTACAGGAATTACATGAAAAATTACTTAAGAAAAAGCAGATACATATAATAGTAATTTGTTTTACTTATTCTATCGTAACGAAACACGGGTATTTTGTTACTATATTCATAAGTGTTGGGTAGAACGAGTATAGAAAAGGAATTGATTGTTCAACTGCATCACTAAACAGCATAAAGTGCGCATTAGCTTCCGTGATTCGCGTACCTAAAAAGTAGAAGCGTCAACCATCGAATTCACGTACAAGTAAAAGAAAGTGACTACATGTACCGATAGTGAATTAGAATTTCTCGGACCGAACACACATACACAGTAAAGGATCCGGCCCCTCCTAGGTGCGATGCATAAAGGCGGATTCACACATATCAATTTCGTGGCGGTTCAGTGCCTTCGGTGTCAGCAGGTCCGGATGAAGATTTTTGGGGCCCGAGGCTATGAAACCTTCGAGGGTCCCACATTGGTTCGAGGGTCCCTCGCTTCGTCCCCAAGCGCAGGGGCAAGGGGGTAAAAAATTTGTAATAAAACTTCAAGAATGGATATTTATTCTAAATAAAATTAAATAACACTTAAGCATAACGAAAAATGATAATTTACAAATAAATAATATTAAACGACAAACATCAAAAAGATATTTTAAAATAAACTTTTAGTGCGATTTCGAATTCTTTTAGAAGGGAAGCATTAAACAAAATTTCATTCAGTTATCTTTTTACATAAATGGAAGGCTTAGGACGGGGCCCCCATGGAAAGTGGTGCCCGGGGCTGCAGCCCTCCTCGGACTCCCCTTGATACAGCCTTGGATGTCAGTAGTGGAAATATCGTTTCCCTGTTTGGAAATAAAGCAGCTCACACTTGTCCGTGTCAGTTACTGACAGTGACACAGACGCAAAATGACTGCTGTCACTGACGGCACTGAACCGTTACGAAATTGACGTGTGGATCCGCCTTAAGAGAGATGCATATACCGAGCACCTAGGAGGGGGCCAGCTCCTGCACTCTGAGTGTGCACGTGTGCTGGTCCGAGGGATTGAAATTCACTGCCCGTCTGTATAGATCCAACCCTAAGGATGTATCGGACGTACAGTAATAGACGAAAGTATATGAAATTTGAAATACTTGAATATCTACGTCTTACGCATAGTAAATCTAGATGTAAGGAACTCGAACGACAGTTTCAGTCTTATTTTTACTCCTAGAAAGGTATTTTTCACGATACAAATGCTTTTCTCAAGCATTATTTGCTAAACTTTTCCAGTGAAAATGCCTTAAATTCACAATTTTCTCAATTTATAATGGTGTAGTAAAAACAATTGAAACTCGGTAGATATTTTCATCTATCTATATACTACATGTATAACAAAAAATTGAAAACATTGATACCATATCTTCAACATTTGATTAGTTGTTTTATCCGTCAAGATCGTCTTTTTCCATAAGAGTACGCGTGAAAGCAGTGAAAATCAAAATCGTTATAACTCAGCAACCGTTTAGTGAGTTCGTTCAAATTTTTTGGAACACATCAGGACGATTGAAAAGAACAATCTCACCAATTTTCATCAACTTGGTACCATTTTGAAGACGGGTCTGATACATCTTTAACACATTTCCTTTTATCCTTCAGATTTATTTTTCAGGTATTGACACCTGGATGGAAATTACCGTGAAAATATCTTTTCAAAATGGTATCTTGTTTGGAATTCTTCAAGATCCCAAGAATCTTGTGTTGGTATCAGGGATTTTGATGTGACGTTTTAAATCACTGAATTTATTCCAGTACCCTTATTATATGTAAATGTCTCATTAAATAAGCCAAGTTTTTATGATAAGCTGAGTTCTTAAAATAAAAATTTAATTCGAAGAGACATGCAAGCGAATCGTGTTAGTCGTGATAGAATCGTGGATATACACTAATTTATCGCGAAATCACTTATGCATTTCCTGGTTCCAGTTAGTTGATTATACCGGTACCGTAACACCTTGACACTCGTGATAGCAAGGTACAGTTACACGTTCACTAAAAATGTCCTATTTATATATTTTCCAGTTTCAGACACGAATATGAAATAGATGAACGACCGTGTTGCACGTATAAGTGTATACAGGGTGGACCACTAAGAATTACCACCTTGAATATCTCTGCAAACTATGGAAGTAAGAGAAATATATCTCGTAAGCGATTCCACCTACAAAAGAATCGTTATGACCATACAGTATCCCCTTTCGCATCAAATAACTTTCATTCGAAAAACTTTTCTTTTACTTTCATCGCTCCGGAGATATTCAAGGTGGCAATTCTTATTGGCCCACTCTGTATAACTATAATAAACATCTAATTGAAAATTATACTTGAATAATTTAGAAAATTAATATTAAAAGCAAGGTATTCGTAAACTAAAATTTAACGCTTTAATATATATAGGTATCGATACATAAATAGGTTATCGTTTCGAATAGATGCCCCACGATTTTATTTAAAGTGCATCACCATCATAATTGTAGTACAAGAAGAGACTTATCTTTTAGTTTTTAGTGCATTTTTTATTAAATTAATTAAAATCGTTTAACTTAAAATTCTTTTTTTTATTTATCATCGCGCGATGTCAAAATTTGACCGCGTTAGACAATAATTATTGAGCCTCTCAAGAAGCACTTTCATTTTCTGTAAATTTTTCAATTTTAGTACTTAAGCATATAATTATTGAGAGGCTCAATTATCGTGTCACGATCGCGGATTCGCTCGGGACACTTCGCTTCGATCCCTTGTAGCCGAGACTTTCCCGCTGCTACATTGGTAAAATATCAATATATCGATGAACGTATTTTTGTCACGTGATATTTTAAGCTATTTAGTTGATACAAAAATTATAACTTTAAGGGAAAAAGTTTGAAGGTAATTAATTGTTAAACTTCCCCGAGTTGTGCCGTAAATTCATGTTGAGTCAGTTAATTAAAAGTTCTTCCTTGTCAAACTAGTAGCACATGTTTATAATGTGACGGCACGCATGAACAATAAATTGTCTTCGTGCACAGCGGCACTGATGAATGTACCATACCGTCATGTGCAGAGAGTTCAAATGAAACTATTAATTAATACGGCAAAACCCTGGTTCAGCATTCAGCAAAATGTTATTGCGCGCTGTTCTATAGGTACATGGTCGTTAAACATTCATTAATCGTTCCTATAAAATGCGGCATTTTCGCTATCTATGTCGAGTTGATTCAACAGTCGAGAGCTACAAAGGCTTCGGAAATCTCTTTATCGACATCATAAGTATAATCCTGTTTATAAGTACCCTTCAGTTTTTAAATAACGGAAGCTTTTTCGTACACACACAAAGCATACCAATTGGACATTTCTTAAATATAATTTCAGATAAATGATCGAATTGTATTGCGATTTTTTTCGAAAAATACTAAGAGTTTTTTTGGAGAATAATCCTTTCGTTTGCATGATTGCCCGACAACGATTTCAGCAGTCTAGCGATTAATTGGTGAACGATCTCCAGTTTAATGTTCATCCAGGCTTCCTGTAGTATTTCAAAGATCTTTTTTAGGCGTTGAACATTTTTCTCGATGTTTCTATTCAGTTGATGTCACAGCTATTGCGTCGGATTCAAATCCAGAGACTTAGGAGGCTATTGCATGTTTTTATACGATAAAGAAAAGTAAATATAAGGAATAAATATACTCTTCACAGTTTGACGTTAAAAGTATGTTTTGAATAGTTATCTTATTGTATAATATATTCTTTGACAATCAATCGTTGCATTGGAGGGTTCTGTTCAAAACTGTTCTTTACGCTTTTGTATACGATTTTTGGTATATTTTATAAAGTAGGTATACAACTTTTCCCGTCAAAATTTGGCTTATGTATTTATCCATGTTTCAGTAATATTTACAAATTTTATTAGAGGAAAAGAATTAAAATTTATGCCAGAGCAAGAGTTGGAACGCATTCGCTAAAAAAGGCTTCCCATGGCTTCCGCCATTCTGGCTACTCTGTTCATCTAAAGTAAAATAAGCAAAATGATTCTTAATTAGAACGAGCTTGGCTATAGCCGGTACCAGAATCCAAGAAAAAATTAACCATAAAAAAAATGGCAGCTCTTGACTTGTTCATGCTTTTCCGCTAGCGGACTAAAAAGTGAGAAAAAGCACGATTTTAAACTAATTCTGGTACCAGCTATAATCAATCTCGTCCCGATTAAGAATCATTCTGGCGTTTTTATTTTAGATGAGCAGAATAGCCGGAATCGCGATAGCCACGGGGAAACCTTTTTTTAACGAATGTGTTCAGACACTTTCACCGCCACTTTTAATTATTTCTCTCTAATAAAATTTGTAAACATTACTGAACCATGGATAAACATATGAACCGAATTTTGCGGGAAAAATTTAAAAGCGGCTTTATAAAAAAACACCAAAAATTGTGTAATAAAGCGCACTTCACAGTAGAATAACCCTTAAAGGTTTTCGAAAGTCGAAGAGGGGACGACGAAATAGGGCGAGATCTCGGAAGAATGACACAGTGGCTATGTCGACGTTGGTCGAGCATGAATGACACGGATTGGTGATCTAGTGTTTGTCGGTTTGGTATGGTACACGTTTGTGATTGTGGAGAAAGTGGAAAATATTTGTGTACACGCAGAGTCACGAGTAGATAAGGGGCGAATACATTACACCGGCGAGCGTAAACGCGACGCGACGGAGACGTAGGTAAAATTTCGACACATAAGTAAAAAGAACTTTAGTCTATTCATCTAACGTCCGCTGTGCCTATGTATAAGCGCGCTATAAACGTCTTGATCGATTTCCTTCTCGCAAGAACGGTTTTTATTGCCATTGACCATGAAGGCTCTTTCGCGATAGCGGAGTTGGCCATCCTGTATGGGAGAGCGAGTCGCGAAAATGCGCAGTATACGGCGATAGAGTCCGCGTCGAGTTGGCGCACAGTTTGCTTTATAGTGTTTGTCTCTTAGAGTTTGTTCTTTCTTTATTTATAGAATTTAGAGCAGTGCCTAGCAGCGGTTGATTGTTCGTACACGGTGTGTTCTCGCGAAAGGGCTAAAACGCTAGTACTCACTCTACCTATGTATCTAGTAGTCGGTATAGTAGCTGGAAGAGGTACCTATACGAGGTCGTAAGTCGTGTAGCGGCTCTAGCAATCGGTTTCTGTCAATTAGTCAACTGGTCGACGCTCGAAATATTTTTCTTTTAACGCTCCGACGATTTTACGGGTCTACTATATCTCTTCCAGCTACTATACCATGTTGCACTTATAACGTGCCTGGAATTTAGATCTACGAAAGTTTAAACTGTAGGTCGTATTATTTAACGTTAGTTGATCGCAATTTAAGTTCAAGATAACAATTCCGCAATTAAGTAATCTCGATCTTCATTCGTTACTCAGTCAGGAGAATTGCGTGGATTCCCGTTATACCTGATCTGTATTCTAGAATTAAGCACCCGCGACAGACGGGCAGGCGAACAATACCGTTGGGAGCTTTGAAAAGAATCAAGGTTTGAAATGTCACGAGCCCTCGAATGCTCTTTGCATTCTTGCTGGATCGTAGCTCTCTGTGAACGCGCAAACGTGGAACTAACGGAGTGGATTGAAACTGGCACAGTTCAACAAATAGCCCTCCAGTTAAACCTACGAAAGCTTAGAATTTTTTCTTGCACGTTTACTCTCAACTATACGCGTTAAAAATGGTACTGGTGTGTTTGAGATTAGTATTGTGATCTAAATTGTATTTTTATCGCGAATGCAACGCATAAATAATAAATTTCCAAAAGTTGCATGTGCTGATATTTTTAATTAATTAAGGGGGTAGATACCCTTGACAGGTCAGAAAACAATAGGGCCATTTTTATGATTTTTTTTTATAAAGAAACGTTATTTTTAAAAATCAAGATGTACGTCTTGTCGTGTATAAATTGAGCTGTATTTTCTTTAAAAAGAAAGTTGATATCTTAAAAAATGGTACCGCAATAGTTCCTTTTCCCAAGGCCTCTTCATAGTTACATTATTTGGGGCACCAAAAATATCTCGGAGTTTATTCGACCGATTTGGATAAAATTTTGCACGAATATTTCCAAGACTGTAGGACGTGTCGGTGCTGATTTTAAAAACACTTATTTTTTTAAACATGGCAACAATGCCAAAAGTATTCGTACAAAATTGTATTCAAATCGATCCACTAATCTTTCAGAATGGCTTGCTATGGCACCATTTCTTAAGATATCAAATTTCTTTTCGAAGAAAATACAGCTTAATTTATACATAACAAGGTGTATATCTTGATTGTTAAATGTGACGTTTCTTTATAAAGGATGACCCTATTTTCCGACCTGCCAAGGGTAGGTAACCCTGTAGGGGTTAAGGATAGATATAAGGGGTGTGGTCTAGACCTTAGCGCAACTGTTAACAGCAGTTCACCATAATTGAACCCGGTTCACTATACTTGTGACTATACTATGATTCTGAACTCCAGAGTTTTGGCTACAGCTGTACGGAGGCCGAAGCAGAAGCTTTGAGAAAATAAGTCTCTGAGTTTTGTCTTAACTCATCTCACAACATACCTGACAACCAGGCGTGCAGTTACTTAATATAACAGTCTGTTTAAGCAGTTGTACAGTGTTCCTTCTTTATCGAATCGATACGCGGGTCCGCTACCGAGTCTCTAGGGAGGGTTGGTCGCTCACTTAGCACCTCGTAAGTTTACGCTTGACCGAGTGCTCAACTTTAACAAGAAAAATGAACGAAACATACTGAAAGTGAGTGAATCGAGACGCTCGGCAGCCAAGAACGGTAAGCTCGGCACTTAGGATGAGTGGTTTACCGAAAATTAAAGTTTTTATATTTCTCATTAAATCTTCGTGGAAGCATTGCCGATGGATCTCTGTGATTTTCCCCGATTAAAATGAGTCCAAACACGATGTAAGGCGCATTTCTCCGCCTCACTTTCCAACGTGTGAATTACACACTAGCTATAATAAAGAATAATCCGCATTAAGTCGTGTTTCAACTCATTCCCATCAGAAGGACTTTGCCCATCAATTCACAATACTCCCAAACAGATTTAATAAACAATGTAAAAATATAAACTTTCAGCTTTCAGTAGTGGACGACTCGTCTTACGCAATGGACTTATCGCTTTAGGGCTGTTCGGAGCTCACGAGTCGTGTAAAGCCGGATCCAGACCAAGCACGCAGCGCTGCGCTGCTCCGCGCGGCTGTGTAAAGCGGGGTATCCACTAAACGCGCATTTCTGACAAACGTTCGCGGACGTTTGCGACCCAATACTTCACCCGGATCTTTTTGGACCCAACCAGTGAAATCGAACAAATGAATTGCTTTAACAAAAAGAACGTCACCCAAATACGTATAGCGGGCCAATAAAATTATTGCGGGTATAAAATTAAACGGAACCAAGTACTGACGCCTCTACGGTCGTCGTCCGAGGGTTAACTACTTGCCAACTTTAATGGTAAGGAGGTTAGCAATGCGTGGCGGTGTAAGTGATGCGGATACCATTTCACAGTTGTTCCTGCTGCGTGGGTGTGTCATTCCTTGATATCGACTGAAACCAGCCCTAGCACCTTGACGAGCCAGCATTTTGTTAAAGAACCCCCATACAGTATCAAAGATGTTTGCTGACCACTTTGTGGGCTGCTTCTGTGTGCGAGCATAGTCGGCAAACATGTTTGATAGTGTATGGGGTCCATTGCGTCTAGTGGGCCCAGTTATGCAGGAAGCTACCGACCCTCAATGATCTGAAACTGAGTGGATTTAGTTTGAAGAATTTAATTGTTAAAGAAATGTAGCTTAATTTCATTGGGTATATTTTATGTCTTGTTAATGTTTTACAATGTTTTTTTAATGGGTTACTTAATGGCGAGTAGTGTAATTGAAGTTGTTAAGTAGTTAACATTTTCAGTACAAACAAAAAAGCATGTCCGTTAATTTGGGAACTTACATCGTTTGTTACTCGTTTATTTTAATTTGATCGTTTGTCGCTATGGACTTTCATTCTAGCACTTAAAACTTTTGTCACCGCAGTCCGCATGGAATCTCATCCTTTTCAACTAAGAAAATTATTTTTTATTTCTTTTGGCACTTACATCTTTACCATTTCAACTCTTCAATTAATATTATTTTAAATTTTCTGTAGTTTTTATTTTTCTAGCCTAAAATGGAAGAGTTGTTCTATGGGTTTTGTATTGTATTCAATTATGGGATCTGTATTGTGTTCAACTAATTTTTTGCCATTTTGAGGGTTTGTAGCTTTCTGCATAACTAGGCCCAATTGTCTCGAGGTCCTTTCCGCGATGTAAAAGTACATATTGTTACGTTTCGTTGTAGTCATGGTAGAAACCGAATATATAGGAATTATATTTGAACATGAACAAGGTTAACAGCAATTATAGTGTAATGTAATTAATGCAACAGTAACGATTGGCAAGGAGGAATTGTTCGGATGTACGTCTGCTCGCAATGGCGTCTGTATCTGAAGTCACAGCTTGACAGGCGATCGATCAGATCGCCTTCTTCTCGCTGTCTCTTGTCTTCGTCGCGAGCATCATCGGGCCATGGATTTTATCCATAGGGTGCTCGCAACACTGCTCCCCCCTCTCGAGAAGCGGTCGTCCCGACCGCTGTAACTTCTCCTCTGTCTGTAGCCGTACCCTGGTCCGGAAGAGTGGGAAAAACGCTACGTGGCCTCTTCCGTCCGTCGTCTCGGCATTCACCTTCACGCCCAGGGGAAAACCACCCCAAAAACCCTGGGCAAGGCGTGGGCACATGGCTCCTTGCGTTTTCGGACTTGCGTACTTCTTTCTTGTATGGGCTTCGTTTTCTTTGACGGCACATCTTCTTCTTGGGTAGAGACTGGCGAGAGGTCTGGTCCTTTTTATGGTCTGACGACTAGTTCCCTGCGTTCCCTCGGCGGAAGTCCAGCGACGACGTTTCTCTGGAGCTCTAACGGTGGAATCCCGTGACGTTCCGGAACTTCCCTGGGCGGTTCCGCTCCGTTCGTCGTCCCCTGCGATCTGGCCGCTCCGGCGTTTCGTCCTGGTTCGTTCTCGACTTTCTTCCAGTAGTCCAGTTTTCCAGAATTTCCTTGTAAAAGAAACGTCGCTCTTATTAGACGGGAACCGAAGGTAGCTCGTTGGGGCCGCCCGAGCCAGAAAGCCAACGAGGAGGGCCGAGCACGCGAGCAGGGAATTGCAGCTAGTCACAAGTATGCAAGCGGCCCAGCCCCCACGGCAGCCACTGGACTCGTCCACCCTGATGAGGATTTTCTTCTTTTCTCCTCCAGCCCTTGGCTTCGTGATGGCCCCATTCCTCTTCTTGGCCTCTGGTGTTGTTCCAGGGGACCGTCCTGTACGTCCGGTTAGCGCTCCCGTTTCCGCGACATCCCCTCCAGCCGGTCCAAGCAGCGCTTGTCCGTCTGGTGATTGGGGATGCCATTTCCCTCCTGCTGTCCACCCTCTCTCCTTCTTTTTTCTGGGTACCCCGCGAGATCCTCCATCCTGGCCGTGCCAGGGGCTCGCAGAGTCTCCTCCAGGGGGCTAGCGGGGCGCTTTCACGTATGTCCGCACCCCGCTGCGGACTGCCACGCTATTGTGGCACATTCGGGGAATTCGGGAGCGCGTATCCCGACCGCGGTGGTAGTCCCCCGACACCTTGTCCCTCGTCGTGGGGTATCGTGTTCCCTGAAACAGACTCAAAAAAAGGGGGGGGCCGGGCTACGGGGGCAGCCTCCGCAGCCCAGTCCACCTAATTAGCTTAAACTAATCTTCTTTCTTGAGTCCTCCTCGTGTTTGTGTCCCTTGATCCTTGGAAGTCTTCACTCCTCTTGGCATCGTCCTTCGTATTTCGCCAGGCGTCGCACGTGCACCACCTTGCACTTCTTCCTAGGCGAGCGTTGAATCCTGTAGACGACGTCGTTGATCCTCTTCACCACCGTGTAGGGTCCTTCCCAGTCGGATTGCAGTTTTGGGCACTTCCCTTTCACTCTTCGTGGTTGGAATAACCACACTCGTTCTCCGGGCTGGAACTCTACCGCGTGTACACGGTTGTCGTACCAGGACTTCATCTTCGAACTGTAGACATCCAGGCGTTGTCGAACGAATTCATGGATCCTCTTCATTTTTCCTCGGATCCATTCAGAGTATCCTTGTTGGATGTCCTCGTCTTCCTCCACTTCTGGGGGCAGTCCTCTCCATAATTGCAGGGGTAGGCGAAGTTCCTGGCCATACATGATCATCGCTGGCGTTAATTGCGTAGCCTCATGACGCGCTGATCTATAAGCGAGGAGGAACATGGGAATCCACTCGTCCCAATCCCGTTGGTGCTCCGAGACGAACATTGCGAGATATTGGAGCAATGTTCTATTCAAACGTTCCACCATTCCGTCGGATTGAGGATGTAGGGGAGTTGTTCGCGTTTTCCTGATTCCCAACAGTTTCATCAGTTCCTTGAACACGGAGGATTCGAAGTTCCTTCCTTGGTCCGTGTGTATCTCCAGTGGTACACCATGACGACAGACCACGTTGTGCAGAAGAGCCCTTGCCACTGTGACAGCTCGCTGGTCTGGCATCGCGATTACTTCCGGCCACCGGGTAAAGTAGTCCGCCACGACCAGAATAAACCTGTTGCCGGCCTGAGACCTCGGGAGCGGACCCACAACGTCCAGGGCAAGCCTCTCGAACGGAGCTCCCACGTTGTATACTCTCAGGTTCCCCGCTCCTCTCTGACGAGGTCCCTTCTTCGCCGCACAGGTGTCACACCGCCGGCACCACTCTTGAACGTCCCGTCGACACGTGGACCAGAAGAACTGCTGGCGGATCTTCGCCAAGGTCTTATTCACTCCGAAGTGTCCAGCTGTTGGCGCATCATGGAATTCCCTCAGTACCTCTGCGACTCTCTCGCGCGGCACTACCAAAAGCCATGAGGTTGTCGCACCATCGTGGGACTCCCATTTCCTGAAAAGTAAACCTTCATGAATTTCCAGCGAGTCCCAGATTGACCAGTAATATTTCGTCTGTGGGGAGAAACGAGCAACGTCTTGCCAGTCGGGCTTCCCCCCTTCCCCTTTCTTTTTCAAGATGAAGCCAATCTCTTCATCTTTTTCCTGACTTCGTTTCCATTCGCTCTTCTTTTCGTCACAGAATATCCGGTGAATTTTCTTCGTGCTAAGCACTTCCTCTTCTGCCTCCTTTTTATCCAGTCGGTCGCATTTCCTGCAATCTTCTTCGATGCAAGGTCTTCTAGAAAGCCCATCAGCGTTTCCGTGGGCTCTTCCTTCCCGGTGTCGAATCTCGAAGTCGTATTCTTGTAAACGTTCAATCCAGCGGGCAACTTGTCCTTCGGGATTCTTGAAGGTCAGCAGCCAACGGAGCGCTGCATGGTCAGTCCTTACGAGAAATCTCCGTCCGTAGAGGTAATGGTGGAAATGCTCGATAGACTTTACCACTGCTAGTAACTCTCTCCGAGTCACGCAGTAGTTCCTTTCGGCTTTACCTAAGGTTTTGGAGAAGTAGGCTACAACTCGCTCTTGGCCTTCGTGTTCCTGCGAGAGGACACCGCCTATGGCGAGGTCGGAGGCATCCGTATCCAGGATGAAATCCTTGTCCATCACCGGATAGGCCAGCACCGGCGTTCCGGTTAGCCTCTTCTTCAATTCTTGAAAAACTTCTTGACATCCTTCGGTCCATTGGAAGTTTTGCTTGGCCTCGGTGAGGCGATGCAGGGGCTTTGCGATCCTGGAGAAATCCTTCACAAATTTCCTATAGTAGGTGCATAATCCCAAGAAGCTTCTTAATTCCGTCACGCTCTTCGGCTGTGGCCATTCCGAAATCGCTTTGACCTTCTCCGGGTCTGTCTTGACTCCGCTCTCGGTGACGATGTGGCCCAGATACTTCACTTCCCGGCAGAAGAAGGAGCATTTCTTGGGACTCATCAATAGTCCGGCTTGGCGTAGACGCGAAAACACCGTTCGAAGGCGTTCGTGCTCCTGTTCAAAGTCCTTCCCGAAGATGACGATGTCGTCCAAGTAGACTAAACAGATTTTCCAGGTCAGGTCCCGTAGTACGTCTTCCATCAGTCGTTCGAATGTTGCAGGGGCGTTGCATAGTCCAAAGGGCATCACTTTGAACTGCCACAGTCCCGTCCCCACTGAGAACGCAGTTTTCTCTCGGTCCTTTTCGTCCATAGAGATCTGCCAGTATCCGCTCTGCAAATCCACGGTTGAAAACCACGAAGATCCGGTGAGAGCGTCCAGAGTATCCTCGATGCGGGGCAGGGGGTACGAGTCCTTCTTCGTTATCTCGTTGAGGCGTCGAAAATCCACGCAGAACCTTATGGTGCCGTCCTTCTTCTTGACAAGGATGATCGGAGAGGACCACGGGCTCCGCGATTCCTCGATTACGCCCTGTGCCAACATTTTCCGAAGTAGTTCCTCTACTTCTGCTCGTCGGTGTAGCGGTAACCTCCGCGGTGCCTGCTTGATGGGGCGGCTATCCCCAATGTCGACGACATGCTTCACCCGGTCGCAATTCCCGATTTGAGTCGAGTCCTTGGCGAAAACGTCCTGAAATTCACGAAGCAAATCAGCAAAAAGTTTCTTTTGTCTTTCTGCCAAACCTGACGAACAGCGTGTGTACAGTTCTTCCAAATGCTGTGGGACGACCGTTTCCTTTTCCTCTTGTGGTGTGTCCTCCTCGGCGATCGGCTCACCAAAATGAATCTCTGGTTTTCCAGGAAGACATAGGACTCCTCGAGATAGGTCGATGCTGCAGCGGTGTTTCTTCAGGAACGCCGCTCCTAAGATGCACTTTTCCACCATGTCGACGACGTAGAAGTCCTCCACGCTCGAGAGTCCTCCAACGCTGAGATCCAAGCTCTTCTTTCCAAAAACTTTGATTTTCTCTCCAGTAGTAGAGCGAATGTCGACCTTCGTCCTATCGAGTTCGCTTGTAGGGCAGAACTCCTTCTCCAGAAGGTTGATGGGAGAACCTGTATCTAAAATAATCGGACAGGGATTTCCATTTATTGTTCCACATACGTAGATCTCTCCAGTTGGATTCCATTGACGCTCAGTCGCCTCCTGCATCGCCACACTCTTGACGACCGGGGGACTGTACTTTCTGGTCCGGCGTCTCCCCCTTACGCCGTCCTTTTCCCGTTTCCCTCAGATTTCTTGGTTGCCACTCTTGTCTGGCTGTTCTTGGCCTGGAAACAATCCTTCTGCATATGCCCTGTTTTTCCACAAAGCCAGCACTTCGGTTTCCTCGGCCCGTCGTCCGTTCCTTCCTCGGGTTTCCCAAATCTTGGCTGTTTCGGTGGGAACCTTTCAAAGTTGTCAAACGGTTTAGCCTTTCGTTTTTCTGAGTATCGTTTTTGCGATTCGGCCGCGGGGCGGCGAGACATTGCCTCGACGGCCTCGATCTCGAGGGCCCTGGTCACGGCGGCCCTTAAAGACATAAAACCGCCTAGTCGCAGTTCCCGCTGCATTACAGGGTTAGCCAACGCCGTGACAAACTGAGATGCGGCTAATTTATCGCGGGTTTCCGCCGGGCAATCGTTAAAAGCGGATTGTGCCAGGCGTTCAATCTTTGTGGCAAGCGAGGAGATGCTCTCATCCCTTCGCTGTCTATGGCTCTGGAAGAGTACGTAATTCAGGTTAGACAGGTTTTTCGCCCCGTAACGAAACTCTAGCGCGGAAACCAACTCTGCAAAACTTTCGCATTGAGCCGCGGAGAGCGTCGTAAGGACGCTCCTTGCCGCGCCTCCGAGGGAAGCGATTAAGGCCGTAGTCTTTTTTTGATCATCCCACCCATTTGCGCGTGCGATCGTCTCGAACTGAACTTTGTACTCTTCCCACGAATTTCTACCGTCAAAAATTGTCGGTTTCACCGCGTACCCCAAACTAAGTACGCGCGGTTCCGGAAGAGAGGCAGCGGCGGGTGCGCTAACGGGTGCGGGAATCTGCGTCGATGGAACACTATTTACAGGGGCATTTTCCCCACCCCGAAGATTCGCGCCGCTACCAACCGAACCTGTTCCGCTTTGCAATGAAGCGGTTACGACCTGGATCCGTTCTTCTAAATTCGACATGCGCGCCTCGAAAGCCGCCTGAGTCCGCCGGTCCTCGATCTCCTTCTCCTCTCTTCGGCGATCCTCCCTCTGTCTGCGGGCTTCGTCGTCTCTCCGCTGCTCCCGCATCTGTCCCACGATACTCAATTGGAGGGAGGAGAACAGCTCCTGGATGGAAGAATCTGCCGTCGCTGCAGGAGGAGGGTTCGAGGTGACCGCGGAAGCGCGAGTGGGCATCCCACTTCTGACACCAGTGTTACGTTTCGTTGTAGTCATGGTAGAAACCGAATATATAGGAATTATATTTGAACATGAACAAGGTTAACAGCAATTATAGTGTAATGTAATTAATGCAACAGTAACGATTGGCAAGGAGGAATTGTTCGGATGTACGTCTGCTCGCAATGGCGTCTGTATCTGAAGTCACAGCTTGACAGGCGATCGATCAGATCGCCTTCTTCTCGCTGTCTCTTGTCTTCGTCGCGAGCATCATCGGGCCATGGATTTTATCCATAGGGTGCTCGCAACAATATAAATACTATCAGTTTTTGAAATTTTGACAATCGCGGATCACAGGACCCAGACCAAACTGAAGAAAATTAGTAGAAATATGCGTGTCACGCATAGGCGCGTTCGGTTGAAATGTGAACGCATCTTAACCCCTTAACACCAAGCTCCGTAATATTACGGTTTTTGATAGAATAAAAAATAAACGCTCTTTCCGAAAAAGTGTTTCATCCCAGCTTATAAACATTTCCTAAATAGTAAAATAGAAACATAAAAAAAGAGGTTGTAATTTTTTAATGATTTTCTAAAATGTAGTGTGTCATTAAGGGATAAGCACTGACGGCAACAACTTTTGGAGCAAACTTACGGTCACTATCGATCTTTTTCAAATTTCCCAACTATTCATTGCTTTTTGAAAATCGTCAAAATAGCATATTGTAAATGAAATATAAATCTTTTAATGGTACAGCTTTGTCGGTGATGAATATTAAATAAAATTGATTTCTTAGGCGCACGGAAAGTAGTATGTAGTTACACATGTAGATTGAAATCGTAAAATCACGCGTACGTGACAGCTGCGGTCAAAGTATTAACAGAGTAAATGCTGCTGACTGTTTTAAATCACTCATTCTACTTTACTCGCTCTCGATGCATTACATTCGCTTAACTTGTCCAGTGGTTCGAGTTATGGCGGATTCACGCGTATCAGTTCTGTAACTGTTCAGTGCCGTCAGTGTCAGTGGTGAAAAATAACGTTTCCCTGTTTTAGAATGGAGCACACTTGTCCACACTTGTCTGTGCCAGTTACTGACACTGAAACAAGGAGACCATTGATAATAATAATTTAATAATGAATTATATTCTTAATTAAACTATTACATTATTCATTAAATTGTTGCATTATTAATTAAATTATTCATTTAATTAATTTCTCGCTTTTTTGAATGAATGGATGTGTGAATGAATGAAAGAATGAATGCATCAAGTACTTAAACCAGAGTTTGATAACTATAAAAATAACTTTGCAGTTATTCCGATTCCGTTTCTTGAAATAGTCACGAAGAACCGAAATAAACACATATCGAACTGTTATGGACGAAAATGGTTCTCACATAGGGTAAATCCGGGAGACGCAGTCGGGCTGGAGGGTTGGTCGAATGGGTATATTCGGACTCTACATCTGTGTATATGTAAAAGTGTGTTAAGGTTTAGAACAATTAATTCCCTAAGAATCAACTGTTTCGACCAACTCTCCAGCCCGACTGTGTCTCCCGGATTTACCCTACAATACATACCTATCAATTTCGGTTACAATTCTGTATCGGTTCCAAATCAGTTCTATAACAGTCATATGTAGATACTAGCTCCGCTAAATACACCCGCGCTTCGCTTCGGACCTAAGAGATATTAAGGACTTTATGAAAACACATTTCACTCCTTTTCATCACCCCCTTGTTGATTAGGGCAAAATCCTGAAATTGGTTTTTAGGCATTTATGTGGGTAACCTTTCGAAGTAAAAGCCAACTTCATATCTGATTGGGCCTAAGAGATTTCGAGGAATCCGAGAAAATACATTTCACCCCCTTTGCACTCTTAGGGGTTGGTTAAGAAAAAATCCTGAAATAGTTTTTTAGGCATTTGTGTGGGTAATCTTTGTGAGTAAGAACCAAGTTGATATCTAATCGGGCCTAAGAGATATTAGGGAGTTTGAGAAAATACATTTTACCCCATTTCAAACCCTTGGAGATGGAATTTCCAAAAATCCTTCCTTAGTGGGTGCCTGCGTCATGAAAACAATGTACCTTTCAAATTTCACGTTCCTAGGTTAAATGGTTTGAGCTGGGCGTTGGTGAGTCAATCAGTCAGGACTTCTTTTATATACAGAAAAAATATCCAGCCTATACCGATTCTATATCAGTTCTTTTATTTATTGTAGAATCGTTTCCGTGCAGAAAGAAACTAATTACCGCGTGTAGTTTTTGCCTATTATTTAGTGTATGGTTTGAGTGCTTTGGGTGTTTTAAGTTCCGTATAGACGGATGTATTGCAGCACGAACGCTACCGAACGTCACGAATGTAAGCGTCTAAAATGCCTAAGAGACGTGATGATTCTTCGTACGATAATTTCGAGGAGGCAGTCCTAGTAGCATGCACGATGATTATGCTACGAACGCGACGTCCTATCGCGTGTAAAATATAATTCTATCAGAGCCGAAATCGTCACCAATTAGTCGCCGAACACGTACATACATTTGCAATCTATTCTCGATGAAGCGGATCATACGGCAGATTTTAAGGAAGCGCCATAACGGTTGACCGATACTACCGCATCGTATGACAGGTCCGCATACGTGCGATTGATCGGGCAGCCGCATCTGACCTAAGTAGTCGTAACGTTCGTGGGCCTTTTAAGAATGTAGTCTGGATAATCGAACATGTATGTTAATTCTCGATTATTAAGACTAAGTTGCCCATTGTCCTACTAGGATAATTGACGTTCTACCGAGTTGGTAGCATTCCCTGCGGTGCAAAACTTCGGCTAGAGGTATTGACGAGCTGGTAAATCGATACTGTGTCCAGCAAGTCATTAAAGTAATTGTACAGTTAATGTATTTCCCTTCCGCTCCTCCGCGTGGAAGGTAGTACATTAGGGATTCGTTAGCTGCGTTCTAAATGGACTCGCACTAGCACTTGTTGGAATTGACTCAAGCGCTCGAGCCCGACAGCCCATCTCTGCTCAATGTTCGGAGCGGACGAACAACAACTCCTCACTGCTATATAAGAGAAATAAGATTTCTATCATTTTTATTTCGTATAAATGAGAGAGTACCTACATAACGGTTTAACAGTATCTCAATATATATAGCAGAAAGTGGATATGTTTGTGCGTTTGTCCGTCGCCTGAAAACTTTCGAGCGGGAAATTCTGAGATTACGAAATGTACCTCAGCTCATTATGCCCGGATAATCCAGATCAATGTGACTATTTTCACAAATGAAACTGAAACTTTGAAAAAAAAAAAACAGAATCTAAATTCCGGTCGAAGCGGAGTAGTAAAGCTAGTTTTCCTGATAAAACTGAGTCCCATCACGGTCTCGCGCAGAACCGTATTACTATCTAGCTTAAAATTAATCCGATGCGCAGAGAATGAAAATGTTTGCTTTGCCTCTATTCTGTAATCATAAAGCAGACCTGCACAACTGACGTTCTCGCGGGCACGGGCGGCCGAGAATACCCTTAGGCTGAACCGCGGGCAAGTGGCGTCGACAGCGATAAATAAGAACTGGGAAGCGTCTTACATCTTCGCAGAGTTGCTGGTAGTTATTAGAGACGTATGATCTCTGCACTGTGCATTTATAGAATACCCCATGGCGGGGGTTAATACCTTATCGCCGACGGAAGCGTGTTATCATGCCAGAGTACGCTGGAAGATGCCCTACAGGTTGCGCAGACCTGTTATAAGGTCTGGCTGCAGCGCGAGTCGAAACGTGCCACAGTTTTGATAATTACGTGTTGTCCGGCCTCGAGCCGAATGAAACTCACGAATCTCTGCTGTATAACACTTGGAAACGCTGTACATATAATAACACACTGTAGAACACACACTTCACCCCCAAGGTCTCGGTATGTGCCTCCTCAAGAGCTGTTTCTTTTACCTTAGGAGCACGATTTTACGACAGGAACTCGCGATCCAGGGGTTTCGAGCTGGAAAATACTCGGCTGATGCAATTACGTGAATTACGAATACTTCGTCATGGCTAAGTGGTTGCAAGTGCACCGTAATGGACGCCCAATAGGGTGTCCCCATTTGGTAGAGTATAAGTGTGTAAGGGTTGATTATAATATTCCCTCTCTATAGGCACGCCAGGTGGATATGATGATCATGGTGCTTACAGAGGGGGTAGGTAACGTATTTAATATCTGTGCACTTATTATTCACCGGGATCCTCGAGTGGATCGTTCAACAAGAACAGTGAACGAGATTTGTAGCATTTTATGAGAATGCAAGGGATTGTACCACTATGAAGCTCGAAAAAGGCAACATTGTGTGGTTTAAAACAGAGAGAGAAAGAGGGAGAGAGAGGGAGGGGGGAGGGAGGGAGAGAGAGAGAGGGGGAGAACAAGTAATAATGTAATTTTTGTTCGGTATTTTACGACTATAACCGTTGAGAAACCTTATCCAATCAAGCAATAGTGGTCGCTAAAGTCCGATCATCAAAATAGACAAGACAGTCGCATTGAGAGGTTACCTTTATAATGGTTTGTCTATAATAAAACAATCAAGTCTTTGTTGTGCAACGGTTGGATGTTTAAAAATTGCGATTTTGATGTTTGATGTAGGTTAGAAGAAAAAATATTTTACTTAACTTTACGAAAAAGCGATTCTGCACTGCAGACAGATAAGTGTATTTCTACATAATTTGGTAGAGAATTGAAAAGACAGTCACATTACGTGCTCACGGCACTCTACACCGTTGGTTAGTAGGCGTCGAGGAGGCGATGCGCTTGATGGTCGCAAGATGCAGTTCGAAAAAATTTGTATTTTCATTATTTTCACGAGTTCGCGTGTACGACTGGGCGCAAAATATTGGGCACGAAATAAAATAAAACGGAAAATCCATTTTTTCACCCTACCATAGCGGTGTAACTCCCAAATGAGATATAAAAATATAAATAAAATAGTTACTTTGCATTTACCGGAAGAATCACTTAAGTTTGACTGCAGATGTGCTTTTATTAATGACGTGTGGAACTTTGAGTTTAATACACCGAGAGATCTCCACCCTGTGCACAGCTTGACGAGTTTTCGTATCAATATTTTCTAGTACACATGGAAAGTATAGTCCGAGAACCCACGAAAGTTTTCTATGAAAGTAAACCGAATTCTTAGATTTATTTTGTACTTCGCCGTCTTCGTTTGCATGACAATCGTAACATCATTGATGCGTCATTGAGCAATGACAGTTTTAATTTTTATACTTTGAGAGTATCACCAATAAATGGGCAAAATACTCTCGATGAAAAAGAGTCTAAACTTGACCTCACTCAGGCTATTTTTAATCGTGTATGAAGTATAATTAGTTTACGGAATTCAGAAGCGTTTAGAATTACAATCCGATTACTGTCGTATTTGGACTCATTTTCGCTGAGAAAACCTTGCCCACCCATTTACAATACTATCATAAAGATCTACTTAATAGAAAATGTAGAAATATAAATTTTCATTAGTGTCGGCATGTATCAAAGTGGGGAGCGAGCTGGGCGAAACATTCAAGGCAAAAGCGATCGCTCGGAAAGGCATGCTCGACTTGAAATAGTATATCGCCGAACCTTGAGCAACTCAAAGTGCTAAAGGTTATCCAGATATTTAACATTTTGAGTGGCGTCGCCGTGTTTTCGCGCCAAGGGATTTCCATCCTGTCCACAGTTTTTGCGTGTTTTATTGCTTTCACGTTTATATGTTCTGGAAAGCATTGACGTTGCATCGAACACTGTACGAAAGTGATAAAAATCGTAGAGATCAAAGAATACTATTGGAGTCTACTTAATTGTAAGTAAATAGTTTGATGCTCTGAAAATAAGACAAGTTTTGTGGATTTTTTTAACAGAAAAGTAATGAATATCATAATTTCAAACTTTGCTCGTTTATTAATTGGCATTCAAAGAATATGCTCCATTTTTTATGCATTAATAATAATTTTGTTCAAAGTTACAGTGGTAGTAGTAAGAGGGGCTTGAAAAAAGCAGGGACTTAATACCGGTTTGATGTTCAACAATAACCACAATTTTAAATTTATTATACTGTTTAATCCTAACAATTAAGATATGCTCTTCAAAATATTCCCCCTTACGAAAAATTAGTTATGAAAAAATCTAAATTTATTAGAAAAATAAAAGACGACCCCACTTTAAAAGTTACAAACAACTCTTTAATTAATTTGCCTTCTCCAATAAATATTAATTCTTGGTGAAACTTTGGGTCAATTGTAGGAGTTTATTTAATAATTCAAATTATCTCCGGAATTTTTTTGTCTCTACGTTACTGCCCAAATGATGTTCATACCGGTATTTCGCCAATAAAGCTATTCCGAAACCGATATATTACTGAAAACTGAAATGGATACCTGTATTTTTCGGTTTTTCTTTTGGTGACATGGTAGATTTCGGTATTTTCCAGCAATATCTTCATAACCCATATAGAATTGGAATTTTCCAATTTTTCAATTTTAAAATTCCGATATTACGTTATACCCTTATATAAAAGTATGCGGTAGCTATATTTTTAATCATTTACGATTATTTTTTCGGCTTCATATTCCATTAATTTTATTTATCTAAATTTCAAGATATTTTTACGATATTTTTAATTAAACTAAGTAAAACAATTTAGACAGCAATTCAAAAGAAAGTGGAGGATCCATGAAACTGTCAAATTAGGGAGACCCCTTAAGTTGTAGATACAGTAATTTATGACCAAAGAGCATGCTGCTATTATACCATTTTTCTTCTGACATTTATGAGGAAACAAAAAATGAACATGATTTTCGCAATTTAGAGCTTACCCGGAAAGGAAATGGTAATATTCTCACATCTAGGAGAAAAGACTTGAAAGAAGCACTCAAGTGACACAGGTTAATAACATCCTTGAAAGTCAAGTCGCCAAATGTGTCCTTCCCTATTGTCTTCCTGTAATGAGTGTAGAAAGAAATACATCTGGTGGTTTGTATCCTCAAGGATATCGATTTATATCTCTCGACTGTGCCCCCCAGTGTACAGGATGCTCCACAATGAGTGATGCAACCGGAATGAAGGGATTGTCCATATAAAAACAAATTCAAAATGTACAATAAATTTTTTTTAACAGTTTGAGTGGCGCAAGAAGAAATGCCCCATCATGTCGCTCAGGTCTTTCCGAGCGATCCTTTTTGGCGGAAATGCTTTGTCCAACTTGACTCACGATTTGAGTACATACTGGTGGTAATGAAAACCTTAATTATACATCATTTGAATTGTTTTCGAATTCTGTGTTCCTAGGCTTTGGGACCGGCAACTCGAGACTTAAGAAGGGCCAAAAGTCATAAAATACACATTCTTTACTTTTAGAAGAGTCATAGATATTTAACAACGCAAAAATACATAGTCTTTGGTGGGGATAAAGACAAACACCGCAGATGAACTTAGTACACAACAAGCACGCGGTATGCCAAAGCCATTACGATTACAAATACAGTATATTAATTCACATTACGTGGCGGAAACTTTGCAAGTTTCTCCATTCCTTCAAATATCAAAAGAGCCATTTTTAGATACTCAAAGAACCGTGTATTGCCAACTCCTGTTCTACCTAGTCCAGAACAAGGAAGAAGCGCTCAGACACAGATTGCCAACCTTGTTGGCCATTTGTATCCGGAGAACTGGATACAAGCTGACGGTGACAGAGCAACATTGCCCGAGTGTCTACTAGCGGTATGATATGAAAGGATATTGCTTGTATTAATGTTTCCTGTTTTGTATGGCGTTCCCGACGTCTTTCTTGGCGACTTTGGAAAAATCAGCATGCATATCAATTTGGATCGTGCTATGTACTGGGTTCGCGAAGCCTGAATCCCCGCAAAGATGGACACTTGACTTGGGAGTTTACCGGATAATCTCAACGCTGACGAAAGTTATTCGCAGTTTTATTCGAGTACTTCGAATAAAAGATAAACTAATTCAACGGGTGAAAAACTTATTCGACACTACGAATAAAAAACACAAAAAAAAAACTTTCATTTGTCGGATAAATTCTCCGAATAAATTTATTTATTCGTTCCTCTTCGAATAAAGATAACTTCGATTATTCGAGCCTCGAATAACGAATAAATCCTTTTTATTTTTTTATTCGTTACTTGAGATTTTATTTAGACAAACTTTTACCAAACTCTGCCGGATACATGTATCCGGCGATTGTTGCCCGGTCTGTAAGTCCCTTCAGACCAATATAAATCATGTATAATTAAAACTAGTCCAAATGAGATGGAGTTTATCTAATAGAGGATATAGAAATACCAATTTTCATTACTAGACTTATCGGAAGCTCAACCACCGCGCCGGCGAATGATTGCTGAGGCGGTGAAGTGCAGCGGTGTAATGTTTCTCAATCGGTAACTTGAATTCTTGGAACTCTACCTGGCCAGATATGGTCCCGGACCCAGGCCAGCTAACGGGGCACTACTTTGCATAACAAATCCAAGCTTGGATTGTTTTCAAAATACACATTGGGTTATTCTCGAACAATGCTTTCGATGCATTCCACAAGTATCAACGTGAAAACATGCCGTAACCATGGACAGGGTGGAAATTCCTCGGCGTGGAAACGCGCCGACGCCACTCGAAGTGTTAATTTCTTGTAAGACAGTGACATAACAGCAAGAGGGTAAACCACTATTTCAACCCTATTCTGTATCATCACAGAGTAGCAAACATGTTTTATGTCTAAAAATGAGTCGAACTTTTTTATAAACATCGCCCCATACCCACACAGCACCATAACATTGCAGCAACGTCTCTGCAATATTGCGGTGCAAGGTTGCAATGTTGCACCATAACATTGGAGAGACGTTGCAGGTTCAGTCCTATGTCCGCCTTCGCAATATTGCAGGTGTGTATTTTTTTCAATTTTGCGGCAGCATTGCAAACATGTAGTCCTGCAACGTTCCGGCAATGATTCTGCAACGAAACGGCAAAATTGTGGCAATGATCCTACAACTCTTCAGAAATACTGCGGTGCGAGATTGCAATGTTGCACCGTATCATTGCAGGGAAGTTGCAAGTTCACTCCTATGTTCGGCCTTAGCAATATTGCAGGAGTACATTCCCGCAACGTTTCGGAAATTTTACAGCAATGATCCCAACCCAACGTTTCGAGCAGTGAGGGACACGACGACATGAATGTGTGCAGAATCGTAGTAGTATAACGCCCGTGTGTCTTTTCCTCATAGAAAATATTTTTACCCCAGGGGAATTCGAACCGAGGACCTGTAGAATCGTAGACGAACACTTTACCGCCGCCGTTACAACCGCTGATTGATAAGATTGCTTACGTATTCGAACTTATACTCCTACCGTGCAAAACTTTAAACTCAAATTATTCAAAAACGAAGGCTCATTTGACAAACCTATTAGGGATTTTTAACACTGTAGGTGCGGGCGCTAACTTTAACCCGGTGTCATTTTAGGTTAGGTTGGATGTTTAATAATAATAATAATAATAATAATAATTTCACACATTAAAATATATAGTATCTACTCTATCTAAACAAATTAAATTCATTTTCAAAACTCTTCTATAATTTAAATTCATGTACAAACAATTCTCACAATAACACTTTTTTCATATCTTCAACGGCCAATGAGGAATTCTAGCATATCCAGGTAAAGGAAACATGCTGTAGAATCTACTCGACGTCATATTTCAAATTTCGTCAAAGTCATAGTTGCTTTAGAATATTGCTGTACTGTTTCTACAATATTTCTACTACAGTATTGCACGGCAATATGTAGGCAATTTTTCTGGGTCGTTGCCACTGAAACATTGTACATCGATGTGCGCGCAATATTGCCGAAATATTGTAGGATCGTTGCCAATGGAACATTGCACGGCAGCGTTCTTGCCATATTGTAGGATCATTGCCACTCCAATAATGCACGGCAATATTGCAGGAACGTTCCTACAATATTGCAATGCAACCTGCAACAACGCAATATTGCAGCAACGTTCCTGCAATACAGCTGCAACGAAGTGTGCTGTATGGGTAAATGCTTTAATGAACATATAAAACGAAAATTTGAAATTTAAACGAAACAATAACAGACAGTTTTTTTTTACAAGGAACACCAGCCAAACATTTGGCATGGGGTAGAACATATGAAAATATTCGACATGTACTTTTGTAGCAGTCTATAGCCATATTAAAGGGTTGAGTTCACCTTTCAAAGTCCGGGGCTGAAAAGTTATTTAACTATCATACTGTGCTACAGCTCTGTCAACACGCCCTCGCTGTTTCCACTGTATTCCTTTTTCTCGTTACTTTTGAAGCTTGAGGAGTTGATTTCTGATTTGATAAAATTGAAAGTGCGTTTGAATGGTTGAGTACTCTAATGAGGGATGTCGAGCTCTATTTTGCAACAACAGACAATAATCTGAAGAAGCCTGCGTCAATTTTTAGAATATCAGAAGGTTTGCCAGTTTAGTGGTGAGATAGGAGAGGGGTCAGGGACTCTAGTTGACCAGAGAAATAGAGTGCGATTCTATTCACTCAACCGGCAACCTTTACTAAATAGTAAGATCTTTCATCCACATTAGTTGAGTAGTAAATTACTAAAGCACTCGACTGAACTACCAGATGCGTGTAAACGGAATCGTTCACTGGATTAAATCATTTTATTAAACTACTGCACTAAAATGTAGCATCTACGCGAGTGGAGTACTGAGTTCCTAATGCAGTTCACTAAACTACTGGCTGCCTGTAGACTAGACCTTACTGTAAGAGCCACTCTTTAGTCCCCAGGTAACCGGTGGGTTGGCAATCGAGAGTGATAAGGCTTGCGTAGGTACTGGATAAGTCAGCCAGTACTGGAAACTAAAATCATTTGTATTTCGTCAGATTTTCATGAAAGTGTTACCAATTGATAGGTGAGTGAGGCGTTCCTGACAAAACTAAATGCAAACATGATCTTGTCCGTCATATCTTTAATTACATGTAATATCATGTATAATTAAAAATAACCCGATGTACTAACTGCGTCCCGTTCACTAAGCGCGCCACATTCAGTCTTTTAGGCGCACAAGCGGATCCAACCCATAGCGTAGCTACAAAGAGGAAACACTTTAGTGGTCTTAAATAGTCCCATAACTCACCCAGTTTAGTGAATAATACACAGGGTGGCCAAATTATTATACCGAAACAAAAATTTTAGAGATTTTGTAAGTTTAAGCGATGGAATATTGCAAACAATATTTTTTCTGTTTTAAAAAAACGCATTTTAACGTTTGAAGTTTCTAGTTTTTGAATCAAGAATTCAATTTTTTCATCCATTATGATACTGTTTTATCAAGATGAAGTGCAAGAAACGAAGTTTCAGAAATTTTTGCCTAGTTTGAACGTATGCACGGGTCAAAAAATTTTTTGCCCGGTAAATCCAACGAAGAACTCTTATACAGCAAACATTTCTCTTTAATTTCGTTTTTTTTTGTTTTGTTGTATAATTTTTATTGACCGAGTTATTATTCGCTTTCAAAGCAGAAAAGGTACTTTTCAGTTTGAACACCTCTAACTTGCGAATTCATGATCGTAGACAATTTTTCATGAGTGTTTTGAAAAGCTAAGAAAGTTTCCTTTCAGAATGTTTAGGTGCCAATTTAAGATTTTTTTTAAATCGTATTAAATCTATTTTAAAATGATTCCAAAAATTGACGAAACTGTTTTGAGTATAATAATTTAGCCACCCTCTGTATATTAAATTTCAAAGCAAACAGTCTGGATAGAGGATCACAATAGTTTCTAAGCTTCCAAGGCATAAATAAATTAAAGACACGCCGATTGTAATTAAAGAGTTAATAGGAAGGATTCCTATAGTATGTAGACTGTCAGAGAGCTTGAGTATTTGTTATATAGAAAATAAATAAAGAGCATCTATGGAATAAAAAGGAATACATAAGTATCATAATTTCAGAAATACAAAAGAATTTCATTTATTCCATAATAGTTGTTGAATAATCTGTAAGTTTTATATGAACAATTCCTAGTAGCACAAAATATTGGTTTTCGTAATATGAAATGAATATTTCCTGTATATGTATTCGGAAAAAATATTTGTTTCTTAATCTAGAATAAATATTGTACATATATTTAAAGATTAAAAACAAATTCAATCTTTTTTTAATACATAAAAAATTAAATCTCTTTTTAATATTTAAATATACATACAATATTTATTTTAGATTAAGAATTAAATGTTTTTTCCCGAAAATACAGGAAATATTCATTTTATATTACGAAAACCAATACTTTCCCACAATAGATTGAATCTTTTTTTAATATTGGATGAATATGTATTCAATATTCCGTGCTACTAGGGATATCCCTATCGTTGTTTCAAGCTTATGATAATGTGCAGAGGATATGCATTACTCATGTCTATGAAAAGTGAATCTAAATATTTTCTTTAGGTCTCATGCGAGAGACCGAAAAATGTGGATGGGTGTGATATCACCTGTGCACACGCATGCGTGCAGATAGTATTTTCATATGTTGATTAAGAACGATTCAGTGCATCTGGGCTAGAGATTGATATTTTTGCGTCGCTTTTGAAGGGTCGGCGGACAGAAGTGTCCCACTTTTCGAGACACCCTCCAGTGGCCGTCCCTTCGATCGAATCGCTTTGCCTCTCTCCAAGCAAAAATAAATAACAAAATAGAGAGTAACCATATGTTGCACGTCTGACACTTAACGAGACCGTGAAATCAAGATTGTTCACTGCACAGTCCTTGAGTTCACGTGGCACGCCCCCGCTCACAGGGTGAGACAAAACAGCTATGCTGACTAACTTACAATTATTACTTAAGCAACACGTGTAGATAACGTTTCGTATCATGGAATCCCTGCTAATAAAAAGTGAAACGTTGTCTGCTTGTTTGTTTGGTCTTCTTTCACACTTAAACGGCTGAACGGATTCCAATGAAATTTTGAATATACATTACATACGTCCTAGAATAGATTATAGGCTATTTATAAAGAACGTGGGAAACATCGCAAATAATTCCCTTGTGAAACCGAGTAACGGGTCAGCTAGTTTGCAATAAATATCTACAAGGTATTTTATAACGTGCAAGCATAGTTTTAAGGATAAATAAAGTGAACATAAGTGAAGGATTCAAATTCAACTGGTGTAAGAAGTTCGAGTTCCAGTTACGATTTTTCCGAAGTTTTACAAGACGGTGACGTGCAGGTGCCTGTAGCTATCAGTAAAGTGGTAGATGTGAACGTACTAATACAGCTATAAACAGGCCTTACGATATGTGATGTGAATATGCAATGTCTCGTCACTACTCCACCTGTTGAATTTCACTTGCAGCACATCGCCGCCTTCTTCATCATTTCCGGGAACACCTCTCAACGAGCAATACTTCGGTGCTTCGCAGCCACTGAACGGTAACCAAGGCTTATACGTGAGACGAGTCATCACTAATGAAAAATACAATTCTTATATGTCTGATTAAATTTTTATGAGAGTGTTGCTGATAGATTAGCCAGGCTTTGCCGATTAAACGAAGTGTAAACGCGACCTCATTCGGACTATTTTTAATTATACATAATTCGAATCACTTCTGAATTCCGTAGACTAAGTAATTGTACATCACGCATGATTGAAAATAGCACGAGTGAGATCGAGTTTGGACTTATTTCCATCGGGGGAATCTTTTCAGTGTATTGACGACACTTTCAAGAAGATCCAATAGAAAATATAGAAATTAACATTCGGGGACTGTTGTACAATACTCTCCTTGTTTACCGGAGAATATCGACGTGAAAAGGTGCGAAACTGTGCAGCGGGTGGAAATTCCTCGGCGTGAAATTACGCCGACAACACTACAATTTTGTTATTGTACATTGCATCATTTATTTTTCACTGTTCTAATCTGAGTAAAAGAGAATTATTTATTTACAGTACAAACTCCATGTAAATAATACTCTTTCCTTAAAATGTTGCCAAAACTCCTGATGTCATTCACACACGAAATATTAGCAAGGTTCTGAAGGGCACACTACTTAAACAGATACAATAAATTCAGTAGAAGTTCACACAACAATATCTATTTGAGGAATATGACAATTACGGAGAATAATAGCAGAGGAGACCTCCCGTATAGAAAGCAATCAATAATCAATGCTAAAAGCAATTTAATGTGTGCGAAGGTATAAAGAATATAGTGATATAGTAGTATAGTAAAATTAAGTACTGAATGATATATCCCGTAGCATTAGAGATCTTTTCAATAACATTGCGCATGTATTTATTTCTGTCAGGGAAATTTAAGGAATCCATCGGAAGCATTTTCACGAAGATATAATAAAAAATAGAAAATTCGGAAATTTCAGTAGAGCATGAGTCATTCCGAGCACCGAGCTTTATTCTCGGGCGCTGAGAATTTTAGTGCGGTGGGTCTCGAGACCTGTATAAACAACAAATGTGGGGGAGTTGATCCGCGAGCCCTAAACCAGGAAGTGCTGTATATGTTTCGCAAGTAAGAAACATGTGTGATATGGAGGGAAAAAAATATTTTTTTTCAACACCTGCATGAAAATGTGTGCTTTTTTACCCCTGCCGAGCGGGAGCAAAATGACCAATTTCAGGCGTATTCGCGTTTTCTACTTTTCTCCCAAGGGAAAAAGACTTTACGCGCATGCGTATTCGCATAATTTTTTACTTTCATCCCTGGAGTTTGACGTTACCCTATGGTATGAAGATGCAGTTCTTCGACTAATCGTTATCTATCATGCGTGTTTTATCATGATATTACAACTGTCACAGCACCATTTTTCATTAAAAGATACAATTAAAAGGTAAAGTGAATAATAATGACAGTGATAGCAACACGGGATACCACACGACCCCCGGTATAGCAGAAGCTGCAAAAGCCATCGAAGAAAATTTGCTACCATCAAAATCGAAAGTAAAATACCAGATGATATACCAAAAATTTATGGAGTGGCGAGATAACCACAAATTGGAAACATTTTCGGAACCAGTTATTACACGTATTTATTAATTTCGACAGAATAAATGAGCAATCGAACATGCATATTTTTTTGCGAATCGCTCAGCAGGCTTTCAAAAACACACCTTTCATACAGGTGTTGAAAAAAATATTGTACGTGACAAGGGAGAGACGCGATTTCGCCTCGCGTTGTTTCTCTCCCTTGTCACGTAATATACTATTCTGCGGCACCTATCTAATACTTAACTATACTGTCTCAATATTATCAACCTTTAACGTCTAATGAAACGATCATGTTTTCGCAAGCTTTAATTCGTTTTACATTTCCTTGCCTTTATCTCATTTCTCTATTCGACATGTCCTTTAGTAGGTGTCTAAGTAAAATAAGTATGTATCATAAATTTATTTCTATAGGTACCCTTATCATACATATTCCTGTTGCTTTCATTGAAAGTTTGTTTTATTGGAAACTACTTAGTTCTTAGAATTAAGAGGTTCCTGTTTATACGAATTTCAAACAATTTCATGAATCATAAAATTTGAACGAATTATATATTATTGAATGAATCAGAAAATTTTAATTAATTCAATCGGCTGTGACAATGGTAATTGATAGAGAAATATATTTTAATAAAAAATGAGCGCAACAGGAAATTCCAGATCGCAGATTCTGAAATTCACCACGGGTCACGTAATTCACGCTATGACATAAGAACGTAAACCGTGCATACATCACAAAGCGAGGCATCGCCCGTGATGCATTTTTCCTTTTATCCCTTCGGAGGAATTTATAAAGGCCGGTCGTTAGTTACTCGATAAATCTGAACCATGAAAACTATTACTGGAGGTAGAAAGGTAGGCAAATATTACAGAGGTTATAATGTAATAGCGAATTAACGAACACGTAAGAGATCAAAGGGTGCGAGAATTGTTCGTGGTGTCGATTGATTCCTACACGCGTGTGATGATGGATATTATGTAAGTAGGAAAAGCGTGTGGGCACTGTAATCTTTTACCTATACCGCGTATTACTCCTGTTCCCTGTTGCGTGGTTGGTGTGGAAAACCACAGCAGTGAATATCTCTTGCAATTTATACAGTATAAAATTACAGGTCATGAAAGCTTGGACTTTAAAGTCTGTTTCCTTAATTCGGAGTTTTTCTCGTACAAGGCAAGAAAAGATTATAACTGTTTTGTACAAGTTTTAATTTTCGAGGGACTCAACTTTGAAAATGTATGGAGCAGGCACGCAGGTACTTAACTAGTTAAAGTATTGGTAAACTGCATTTTTTATAACAACCATATGAATTATCTATCATGATAACATAATAAATAGAAAATTCAAAGTAATACTAGACTAGCATCTTTCGAATGAAGTATTTACTACGCATAATGGATTACAACAAGGCACAGTATTCCCCGATTTCGTTCAGTTTACTTGTCTTAGACAACCTAAAATTATTTGATATGTAATTTGTTGCATAATTTGATAATTTATGCTTCTTACAAAAAAGTCCTATCACCCAGAAAGAACCCTTCAAAGAATGTTCAATAAAAGCCATAGGTTTTGTACAAATTGATGTGAACGAATATACAATGTACGTATATTACTTTCCACGACAAATTGAATTGCTATCACTTTCATTCAAAATATATGAAAGAGGAATTCAAACGCTCACCTTATTACATGCTTGCCCGATTGAGTATAATGTAAAACCATACACCGTGAAAAAATTATGGAGTTTCGAAAGAAAAATTCTAAGACCATCCCTTAACGTATTTAAAGGGTCATTCCATTGTGAAGTCGTAAAAATTGTCATTTTTAGGATTTATTTTTATAGTAAAGGAACGTTCAACGTAAATAATATTTTGTCTACTTATTAATACGCTTATTAGCAGTATAAAAAAATGAGTTTTAAATTTTTAACAGTATTTTTTTTAATATATATCGCACTAATGTGAGCGCCTTGAAAAAGTGATGTAGTGCTGGTGATTCCGAGAGAACGACGCATTTAAACCCAAAAATTCAAAGTTTGTTGTAGTCATTATAAGTGTGGTTATCGTTAGGAGCAGAATTATTTTGACTGATAAAAAAATAACAAAAATTCGGTGAATTTGTCAATAATTTTACCTTGTAAAAAGTATAAAATTATTCATCAAAAAAGCTTTCCGAGGTCCCTGCGATATCCACTGATGTGCTGAATAAAACGTGTGAAAATGTTAAACTGCTTGGTCAAATAGTTTTTTTTTTGTAATCACTTGCGCCAGTTGATAAAAAGTTTTACAACAAATTAAAACATTTTTTTTTTAAATTTTGTTTGTATAATATAAGAACAGCTTAATATGTAAATACCAAAAAGATTTACTGCATTATATGCTGTATATATGAAGAAAAAAATCTTTAAAAATAGCTTCATTCTTCGGCCGATCAAAGTAGAATGACCCCTTAAAGAAAATAAGCCATACAGTAGATATACTGATAGAGAACAGCCGCAATGTATATAATAATTGCTGATCTTTATGTAACTTGTATAAATGTATGAAGTTCTACTGAAAAAAATATTCGACAGGAATTTGTTTTTGTCTGTCAACATCCATATTGGGGGGGGGGGGTAAAAATAAAATAAATAGGCACATATTTGCACTGAAACGCGTAAATTGTAGGTATATAGATCCCTGGTTCCCATATAAATAGGTTTTTTTATTATTCAAGTATTTTATTGATCGTTTTAAGGTCACAGCGTGTGTTATGTAATTGAATTTGCTTTTTATAAGCTGCATCGCTGCAATAAATAATGCAAATATGTCGTTTTACTGGAAAAAATGTCGATAACGTTGAAATTTCCGATAATATGACATTGAAAAGAAATTCCTGCCTATCAGAATATTTACCCCTTTAAATTGAATACATTTTTGCTTTGACTTTTTCGTATCATCAAATGGAACGGGTATGTTCTACGTGGTCGGGTTAGAGAAATCTCTCTGTATATCTTAATAAAAAGACAGTATTCAAGATCCTGCTTCCAAAGTCTACCAATCAATCATATAAAACGTAATCAATCCTTATTGTATAATCTAATTGAGAATGTTGAAAACTTTCAATGATATCTTTTTTTCAACACAGATTTTCTAAATCGCGATCTTTGTAACAAATCATACAATTATTTAAAAAAGATACCTTCAATTTACGATTCATAAAACGATTAGCATTGTCTTCTCATCCCATTAGTCTTCAAGTAAAACCATTGATTTATTGATATAACGAATACATGGGGTGTTTCATGACATGTCCACTTCAGTGGTGAAAGGGGGACACAAAAATAGTAGAAAAGGCTCCTTTGGGTACGTGCCCTGTTTGCGCTTGTCCCAGAGTTAGTTATAGTCATTTTTATATTCTTATAATTCTTAATAGTAAACAGAGATACTATAACTGATTTTACTAAACTGTTTGTAATTAAACTTGTTTTTCTAACGGAAAAGTAATATTTTTTAGCGGTAGAGTAATATGTCAATTTTCTGTTAATTTCTTAAGTAATCAATTGAACTATTGGAAGAAGCCCCACTTCACGTACATCGCATGTGGCTTATGCATGAGTGCACAACATTTTATTCACATTTTTTATATTTTTTGAGAAAATCTGCATCATGGAGACTTCAAGTTTGAATTCAGGCCGAAGGTGCCCATTTCCAGCACTTACTATGTATAAAAGTAAGTAGCCACACACGACAGATGTATAAAAATTGCTATAACTCTGGAATAAGATCAGATAAGGCATTTGATCTTTTTCCATTGTTTTTGTGTCCATCGCTGAAGTTGGTCACTCATGTTATAAAACGCCCTCTACATAGATTAGAGCTGTAAATATTAAAATACGAATAATTTCTTCGAATATACAAAAATTCGAATAATTAGGAGCAAAGGGAAACAAACAATAAAATTATTACTATTACTATGTGAATGAATAAGGTAGCGTCTACAAAGCAAATAATATTTAGTTTTTAGCTTCCTAGGGTAACTAACTTATTAGGGAGTTAGATTCTTACAAAAATGTCTGTTTATACTATTTCAAACTTTATGCTAAAAATCAAGTCGCGTAGATCGACTGCGAAACAGAATTGGGCAACATTCCAATTGTTTTGAGTAAGCGTACACGTATGTAACGTAATTATCCGAATAAATTCTTTTTATTATCCTATTTTATTTAAATAAAAATTATTTACTCTGCAACAAATTATTCCTTCTATTTATTCGAATAATTCATCATTATTTATTTGAATAATTTGTTCGAACAACGATTGTAAAATAAGTAGAATAATAATACTAATAATCGATGGTTGTTTTCGCTTCGAAATTTATAAATTTACGAAAGATTAATAAAGTTCCAAATTTATCGTTCGAAAAGCAAATAGTTATAAATCTCACTATGAACGAAATTTTACGATAAGGTGTGAAAAAATATTTCATCTACAGTTTCCTACTTGGTACAATCCGAAATTCGATTACTTCGAATATTCGAATACTCCTAATTATTCGAATCTTCGTTGCAGCCTAATATGGATCACTTCACGTTATGAATATTAGATTTCCAGTCATCTGGTATGCTTTTATAACATCAAAAAATTAAAAAACAAAATAGCACCAGTAGTGACTCGAATACACGAACTTGGTACGCCAGCAATTCTACCAACTCAGAATTTAGTACGCCAGTTTTCACAAAAAGTAATTACAGAGAATTTTCAACTTATAAGGCGTTGACGTTAAATAACTCTCTAAATAATATGCATCGGTATAAATGCTGGCATACGTGTCCTCTCTTTTCTTCTAGATTCCCCAGAAAATGTTTTGTTGAAATCGGTGATCCAACAGCTGTGACCTCTCCTTGTTAGTGTCTGTTCACGTGCGTATCAGCTAGGTTGCTTCTCCCTCTATCCCTCTCCACGTCTTCTTCCAAGGTAAATGGAAAAGGCCGAGGGTGGATGTTTCGCGCTATTTATAATGTTTATAGCAGCGGACGCGTTAAATGAAGAGGAACCATTTTGTATTATTTACTGGTTACTTAATTACGGGTTACCACATTCGCATGTAGGCGTGGTAATTGATCACGATTCCGTGGCTACTAAAAATCGGTTGCTTTGATGGAAAACAGGGTGTAACCAGGGTCGCGCGAGCGAATTATCGTGGGGGTGCGGTAGGAAATAATTTTCCAATGAAAACACGTCATTTTTCCCTCATTCACATTCCTCATTCTTAACGATCTTAATTACTGGGATATGTCAAGTGAATATCATTCTAAATGCACTTGTTACTGGGGGGTCACTTTCGCACGATCCATGTATAAATATTACAAAACAATTGATCGCATTTCATAGCGAAAATCGAGAAAGAGGGGAGACAATGCAAAACCTCTCAAAGAGCACTTTCTAAAAACGATTTATATGTTTTATATCGTGTATTAGAGTAAAAATCGATATGGGGTAGTATCGTTCATATAATTTCATTTCTAGCAAAATATATTTTTTATAGAAACGGTGCCGGGAGTATCACTCGTATTATTTAGCTCTCGATATTATCTGCGTAACACATTCTCTCATCGAGAATATTTTATAAACGCATAGCCTAGAGATATACACGAATACTTTGGTGAACAGTTTGTCTAATGCCGAAAATTCGATATTCCAATTCAGCAAATGCGGAATAACGAATATTCGTCCTTCGGCAAGCAGCTACTTGTATGGATCTAGAAAGGACGACGTAGGCAAATGCAGGCAATTGTGTTCCCTATTCGCCGATTGTCAAATGTTTGCGCGAGCTTCTGTACGAATGTTCGCAGTTTCCGATCACGAGCCCAAACGCTCGTCACTTGCCGAATGAGCGCATAGTGGGAAGATATACGCGAATGGTGTGACGAACAGTTTGTCGATTGCCGAATGTGTGATTTCGCTCTTAAGGGGAGAAGCTCGTATAAACGGCTTATTTTTCTATCAACTCTTAGGATTTTTTTTAAAAAGATACCAATGCGCTAATTCTTTCGGAACTTTAAGGATACTGTATTTAACATTATAAAAAGTAAAAAAAAATATAATAAATACAACAGAATAGAGGAGTATTTGAAATAGTTTTTTTTCGAGATGCAAAACGGCGCCGGTTGTAGCGTCTCTGGTAGTTATGTGAAATAGACCAATAATTATTTTTCCAATTTATGTGCCAACTGTAAGAATATGATCCATAAATGGTGTAAAAAATTGCATGTTTTTAAAAATGGCGGAATTCGTCAGATTGTCGCCAAAATTTCGCGGTTTATTTGTATAAGAACAGTGGTTAAAATAAATAATCAGGTTAAACCTTGTGGTTTATATTCTGAGGAATATTATAAACTAAAAGTGTGCAAAATTTGAAGTTGATTGGTCAGATAGTTTTTGAGTTATCCCCGGCGCCAATTTTGAAAACGTGCTTTCGAGAAAAACGCGTTTAAGGTATGCTCGGCGCTCTGAGGCGCGCTGACTCACCAGGCTATAATATCGATACGGAGTTGAATTTCGGCCTGTAACTTAGAGAATAAATTTTTAAAACGTTTTAGAAATAGTTTATGGATTTTTTTTCTCAATATTTCGGTTGATTTATAAAGTGTTCTCCTCTTAAAGTGCGATTTAGGTGTGCTCGGCACTCTATTATCAATAGGGAGTTGAATTTCGGCCTATAACTTTGAAAATATATTTTTGCAATGTTTTAGTAGCGATTTATGGAAAAATTTTTGTTTCTATTTTTCGTTCGATTTATACGGTTTTCTCCCCTTAACGCAAATGCGCGAGAGAAAATGACACTTCAAATGGTTGACATGCGTTTTATAGGCTTTTCTTTAATATTTCGTGAATATAATCGTTCAATAAGCAAGGACGCTTTCGGTTGCTCGCGAACAGAGTCAAGAGCAATTGACGTCAGTAGCCATAAAACAGGGTGGGAGAACTCCCATAGTGTGAGTACTGTCGTCATGTTCGGCAGGTCTAATCACAGGGATCTTATTGGTTCTGGGGCATATTGAATCGACCTACAATTATAATTCGACCTATTATTGTAACTTTCCTACAATTATTGTACTCTTTATACATGTATGTTATCTATAAAGGGAACCAACAATATCTTGTCTCATATTTATATTCTGGATTAAGATCATTAGATAATTTAATTACCATCAAATAATTAAATTATCCACATTAATTTTCTTATTTTTAACATAATTTTAACAATAATTAATTCATTAACACATATTTCTGATTTAATCACCCTTTAATAATTAATTTATCTCAATTAATTTTCTTATTTTTAACATAATTTTATCAATAATTAATTCATTAACACATATTTCTAATGTAATCACCCCCTAATAATTAAATCATCCGTATTAATTTTCTTATTTTTAACATAATTTCAACAATAATTAATTCATGAACATATATTACTAATTTATCACCCCCTAATAATTAAATCATCCATATTAGTTTTCTTATTTTTAACATAATTTTAACAATAATTAATTCATGAACATATATTACTAATTTAATCACCCCCTAATAATTAAATTATCCATATTAATTTTCTTATTTTTAACATAATTTTAACAAATCTAAAAGCACAGGTATTATTTTCGCCGTCTTTTTTCCCAAGAATCGATGGTCGTATATTCTCCAACTCGCCTTTTTGAAAGTAACCGTTTAGAGACAGAATAAGCTTCGATTTCTATCATCAATTTCATGACATTTCTCTGCTTATCAATCGCAATAATTGCTGTATCGCAAACGCAGTGCAGTGTAACTTGTTGCTCATTATCGCCATGCTTTTCTTAAAATTATACAGAGTGCTTTCAATTGGTCGTACAAAAATTTACCAGTCGATTCTGGAGATAATGTTGAACCAAAAATGTCACATGTGACTTGGGTGGCGTAACTCGATGGATTGTACCTTGTACATCTTTTCTAAGCTTATTAATAGCTTTAAGAGGTCTGTGTCTCTACACTTACGAACAGTTCCCACCACGGAACAGTTGCTGTTGAAGGAGTAGGCTTTGTGCCCTGAAACGTTCTCTGCTCTGGCTCACCGAAAAATGTCCCGTAGGGCAATGAATCGATAGGGCCTGTTCGAGAGCAAACTCATGCCACCGGCTTTTGCCTAGACTATATTCTCGAAATGTTGTCGAAGTGGTCATGAAACGAATGTCAAGTCAACTATGTGAAGTTTGGCCACTCTCCACGTTGCATCTGTGTTGGGGGTGTATACCTACGTAAGAACAGAGTGCCGAGTCGAACACCACTTGAAAATCTCATAATGATGCGTTCTTACCTGTGAAACGTACGTTTCCATTTATTTTCATCAGTTTAGGCAGAGTTCCGTAATAAAATGCGCAGGTACATTGCAACGCGCGCGCCGATGTGTGTTTGGCGACTAATTGGAGATGATTTCAAATCACAAATTCAACGAAATTTGACATACGATAGGTTGCCACGTCTGTGGAGAAACTGTCGTATGGCAACTCGCTAAAATTACCTTTTCCAACTTGCCGCACGAAAAATCTTAACGACTGTGTCAACTGTATCAAAGCCAAACGAAATCATGGCCAAAAGTAAAAAGAGATTGTTTTGAACTTGATTTATGAAATGTCAGAGCGTGTCTTTCCGGTAAAATCAATTTTTAATCTGAAATTCTTTAAGAGATATGCGATTTCAAACTTGATAGCGTTAGAAAATCGATTTTTTCAGGTAAAAATAGAAATTATGTTACGATTTACTGTCGATGTAAAAAGATAATCTGTCAATTTTTGTATTATCTAATATGCTCGACATTCATATTTACATTAATTGTATTAGGTATTTTTCAAATATTTCTACAGCTGTGGTAGATAAAAATGCAAGACCTACATAGGTTTTTCTTTCTTTGAGCGAATAGTCGTGTATCGAGCGAGGCCAAACTTTGATTTCTTTTTTAAAGTAAAGTTTAAAGGTCGCAGAAGAAGTTCTGATTGAAATTAGCTGCGACAATCCGCGACTTTACCAGATATCGTTATTTGTAAATATTAATTTTGTCCACAATTTTTGATTTTGTAGTTAAAAAGGAGTTGGTATGTTATTGCATATATTCAACATTGTATTATAACAGTTATTATTTACGATTAAATATCAAGTAGAATGTGTGTTTTATCTACATTCTATATTATAAAAGTACCTATACACAATTCAAAAAAATTTCATTAAAGAAGTACATGACTATTTTTCTAGAATCGTGTTATAGTAATTTATTTTAACAATTTAACTTACAAGGGAAGATCCGGAACCCGTAAATTCGAAAATTCTGGAACTTTGTTAATACGTAGGGGATTTTCTCCTGATTACAACGCAACTTTTGTTTGCTGCCCAAATTCACTCGAAGGGGGTGAAATTAACCCCTGAAAATTCGGCGATTTTCCGATTTTGTGTAATAACTCGCGAACTACAAGAGATAGAAAAGTAGTTTTAAGACAAAAGTTACTTCTTTTAATTAGATCTATCATTTTGTGAAAAAAATATTCTATAATTCACAAATTATAACACAAAATTGGAAAATAACCGGACTTTCAGGGGTCAATTACACCCGCTTAGAGTGAATTTGGGCAGCAAACAAAAATACATTACATTCGGGAGGAAATTCCCTACGTATTCACAAAGTTTCAGAAATTTTTGATTTTTCGAGTTGGGGATGTTCCCTTGTTAGTTTTGGCCACGATTTCGGACAAATTCGCCACTGTGCGTCCCATTAGATATTTTAGCTATTAAGCCTTGGCTGACGTATCGTTCTCTCAACTCAAATAATAACCAAATTTTAAGTCATCGATCACCGCATATTCGAAATAATCAGCTTTCAGTCAAGCGTTATCACGGGCCAGTCTTTTGTGTATCCGTTCTTGGTCGTGAAAGTCTTTAACATTTTGATCATTGATATATTTTTGAGAGCAGAGAGATCGCGACGAACGAAGTGGTCTGTCCCTTTCGTCTGGCGGAACCACGGTTAGTCTGTAATTGCTCCACGTCACTGTCGTTACGTTCACCCGCGCGCGACATAGAATGCGCAGGTACATGCACGCGTGCATCCGTCACGAAACACGCGCGTCTCCCGCTCATCAATTGTCATCGTCCTCGGGGAAAAAAATCATTTTTCAAGCATGCACGGTTCTGCAGCTTTCGTCGACATTTTAATACCAAACATCTATTCTGTTGACATGATGAATGTGAAACAGCAAGGATTTAATCAAACGCCCTATTTGTATTTCTTCTGTTTCTAAATGCACTGTATTAAACAAGAATTTTATTTCATATCCTCTCAGTTTATGTTGACGACTTGCCAGTTCTCATTGTTGTTGTGGAATTGAACGAACCAGTGCTTCTGTGCACGATTAAATAATCTCAATTTCAGTGTCCCGAGACAAGTTTTATTAAATAATACTTATGTAGATATCTAACAAGGGAAGGCCGCGACATCTGGGACACGGATATTGATGAATCTCACGTAGGTATGTTGTAGTGTAGGTATAGTACACCGACATATGTTTCAATGTTGGGTCCAACACTCAAGCGTTTCCAAAATATTAATAAAAAGGTGAAACTATTTTTTTTTTGTATCACCTATTTTCATTGTTTTATTTCTTAAAAGAGAAAATACTACTTTTTACATTCTAATATGAAGGGTAAGGGGACAAAACAGTTTTATCGAGAAGATTTAATATTTTAGTCCACCAGTAAAAAACTTTACAAGGGATGTTAGGCAACCCGAAAATTCAGAAAATCATGCAACTTTGTGTGCAAGTCGAGTAGTTCATTCGTAACACAAATCTAGTTTTTATTGGTGCGGTTTTATGGGGTGAAATCGCCCTTTGAAAAAAAAAATGTTAAGTTTTATTTTTCGTCAAATATCTCGAGAACAGTGAGAGATATTGAAAAGAAGTTGAAACAAAGGTTGCAGATTCTTTTATATCCACAAAACTGCGTTAAGATAATATTATCGAATTAAGGATTGGTGATGGGGGTAACTTGAAACGTAATGGATTTTTTTATATGGATTATTTCCCTACGCCTGTTATTACATATTAGCTTTAGGACAAATAAAGCTTAATACTTTTTTATAGAAAATTCACTGCTCTTTTAAATTTCATACTTCAGAAGTTTCTCGGGGTGAAGAAATTATGTGGCTCGCCCTGTATATACCTATACTGATGAAATTTTAAATTTCTATATTTCTTATTATATCTTCAAGGACGCACTACCAATATATGGACTAACAATAAGATCTTCCGCTGAAATTGGATCCAAATACGATATTATTCGGATCATTCTTAATTATACGTAATTCGAATCACTTCTAAATTCCGTAGACTAATAATTGTACATCACATATGTGCGAAAATAGCACGATTGAAGTCGATTTTTCATTTTCATCGGGAGAGTCTCGCCAATCTGTTGGAAATACTCTGGGGAAAATTCAGTAAAAAAAAATATAGAAATTTCAATTTGCTTCGAGCTGGGTTTGATTTTCAAATACATAAATAAGTATTCGAGGACTCGTGGCAATATCTTTAATGCATTCGATAAAATATGGACGTGAAAACACGTCAGAGCCAGATAGCAGCTGGCAGCCTTTCGACGTGAAAACACGTTGAAGACATGCAATGCCTGGAATCATTCCAGCGCGAACAAATGTCGACGCCACTCAAAGTGTTACATTCGCCAGCATGAGAAAATCCTTTAAAAAATTATTCTCTTTTTTGTATCTGTAAGTTCCGCGTTCATTTCTGAATACGGTCATGTATACATCTCGTATATTTACAATTTTTAAACTAGAAAAACCCTAGAGAATGCTGTACTTTTAATTGAAAACCCTGGAAATTTGCATTTTTTTTATTAAGGTGTTGAAATTCTGTGCAATATTTTAGATCTGATTTTTTTTATAGAAGTGGATTGTTATTATGTCTCAAGCTTGAAGCGTAAACGCATTTCACTAAATAAAAAAGAATCATGTTTTATGTTCCATATAATTCCAAATTTTTTTTATATACAACATATTAACTCTGACAACGTAATATCGCTTCATTTTGAGCATATGTATATCATAAATGTTGAGTAAAATTTCCAAGCTTCTGTATTTAAAAATACTTGAGACCCGCACACCCGAAGTTGTGCACGCGAATTACACTTTTCCTCGCAGCCATCTGATTTAAAATGTCTGTTAATTTATAATATTAAAATATTCTCCAATGACCCATCCTTTCTTATTATGTTAACTTTTTGTACAATTATAGTAGGAAAATGGCCAAATTTAACGCTTTACTCAAAGTGAAATTTCGTTAAAGAATTTATTTATCGCGGAACAATTGAATTTTATCTCACCGTGTTCTTTTCCCAGGAAAATGTTCATTTAGAACAACGAGAGGTGGTCTTTTTTAATTATACAAACAATTTGCAATCAAATTACTATCTATTTATTAGTATAAAAATAAATTTAACGGATAATTATATTTTTGCGTTGCCAATGTGGCTCGGAGAACTTAAATCATACTATGTACAACCGAGAAAGGTTCTACAGAATACAAAGTACGATCGTATACATTTTATTCTATCATAAATTTATCATCTTCCGGTTCATTTACAATTGAATGAAAACGCGAACGCAAGTATCACTTGTTTATTGTTTTTGTTGCAGATATACCAGACATTCCCGAGAACATAAAGAATTTACGGGCACTTCAGGTGGCAGACTTCAGCAGCAATCCAATTCCAAGGTTTGACAAATTATTCTTTTCTCTCTTTTCATAACGCACTTAAGTATTATTCTTCTAGTCAGGAGAAATAAATTCCTCGTTGATTTTTCCAGGCTGCCAGCAGGTTTTGTGCAATTAAGAAATTTAACTGTGCTAGGACTTAATGATATGTCCCTTACGAATTTACCGCCAGATTTTGGAAGGTAACAAAAACTCTTTACTGCCGGTTAAATCGACATTGTTTCGATACTGATCAGCTTATTTTAATTGCTCCTAGTCTGGAAGCGTTGCAGTCACTGGAATTAAGAGAAAACTTGCTCAAATCATTGCCGGAATCACTTTCCCAGCTTTATAAATTAGAGCGGTTGGATCTTGGTGACAATGACATTGAAGAATTGGTAAAGTAAAATTATCATTGAAAGATGAGACGATTGCAACTTGGCGTTTAGTCGTTGAAAAAACACCTCACGTTTCTCTTTTAGCCAGGCCACATAGGAAAATTGCCAGCGTTACAAGAATTATGGCTGGATCATAACCAGTTGCAACATTTACCACCCGAGATCGGAGAGTTGAAAACGTTAGTGTGTCTAGACGTGTCTGAAAATCGTTTGGAAGACCTCCCCGAGGAAATCGGCGGTTTAGAATCCCTAACGGACTTGCATTTATCACAGAATGTTATCGAAAAATTGCCGGACGGGCTTGGGGAACTTCGAAAGCTTACAATTCTCAAAGTCGATCAAAATAGACTTTCTACCTTAAACTTAATTATAGGCAGGTAAGATTCGAATTTTTCTATCTCCTTTCCCAACAGATTTAACCCATTCGTTTGTCTTCAGGTGTGAGAATTTGCAAGAATTAATTCTTACAGAAAATTTTCTCCTGGAACTGCCTGTAACTATAGGGAATCTTCTTAACCTAAACAATTTAAATGTGGATAGAAATAGTTTGCAGTCACTTCCTACCGAAATTGGTAAGTTTATCGCAGCTCGTTCAAGCAGCAAAATCTATCGATACAATCTACAATACTGATATTAACAATGATTTCTATTAAACGTCTCATTGTTCTTCTACAGGAAATTTGAAAAAATTGGGCGTACTGTCTTTAAGATATAATAAATTGCAATATCTTCCAGTCGAAGTTGGACAGTGTAGCGCGCTTCATGTCTTGGATGTATCCGGGAACAGGTGTGTAATTATCGACATTCAAGCATCTTCCCCTGCGTTTAACAATTTTCTAATATCGATATTTGTTTTCTAGACTACACTACTTGCCATATTCCTTGATTAATCTGAACTTGAAGGCAGTGTGGTTAAGTGAAAATCAAGCACAGCCAATGCTTACTTTTCAAACCGATATTGACGAGGAAACCGAACAAGAAGTATTAACCTGCTTTCTTCTGCCACAATTAGAGATCCATGCCGATGGTCAGTGAATTTATTCCCTCGGATTATAATTAAACATAAGCAACGCACAACGCAAAATTTACTTAACCTTTTATTTAGATTCGGGAAGACTTGGCATGCTTGTCGGAATGAGAAATACTGTTCAAGGTGGCGAAGTACGTGAGCTTGGCAGCAGCGACGACGAAGGCTGGCAAGAAAGGGAAGCATCGCGAACGCATTCGGTGAAATTCACAGACGAGCCTCTAGAAAGCGATAAGGAGGTGAGCAAGTTGTACAGAGCAAATCCTCCTAGTGTCTTTAGATTCACGTTTTTAACGCTATCGAAATATTTCATGTGTTGGAAGCGTTCTCATTCTTATGACTCTTTGTGCGAAAATTATATCAACTGAAAATGAACCAGAAATGTCTTTTTCTTTCCTGACCACTTCTCTCTCTCTCTCTTTTTTTTATGACACATATCCAAGAATTTATATTTATTTTAGACACCGTTTGTACGCCAAAATACGCCACATCCAAAAGAATTGAAAGCCAAAGCTCATAAATTGTTTAGTAAGGGGAAAAATGACAGTCGATCGGCATCTACAGAGGAGCAGGTAATTATAATCTTAAATTCTTCTATCAATTTATTTCCTACAAATATATATAATACCTCACTTACCGTATTTCTAAATCTGGATATTAACAATATTCTTTCAGGATGTTTCGCAAACATTCGGTTTAGATAAAACAGACACTGTCGATATACCAACAAAACCTAGCGACTTGGCGCTAGATACTACCGAACAGAGCGTAGCGAAATCTGAATTCGTAGAAGACGAAGAAAAACAGACCGTACCTGGAATATTGACTGATAACACGGATCTTCAATTCAACAACGAGCCAGAAGTGGTTCTCAATCAATATGTTACAGAATCTAATACTGTAAGTCTATTAGTTTAAGTAATAGTTTATTAATTTATTTATTAATTCTTTCTTAATCTCTTATAGGACATGGGAACTGAAAGTTTAGTATCCGAATCGAAGAATAGGAATGACAAGGAGGATGAAGAATCTGAGACTGAAGAAGCACAAAGGCACGTAGAATTTTCTATAGAAGGTGCTGAGTACGAAGGCGACAGCGATTCAAATAGGCCAAATAGACTTCATCGTAGAGACACTCCGCACCACTTAAAGAATAAACGTATCCATGCATCGATGGATAAAGAAAAAGTAGCTTCCATTATAGCGCAAGTAAGTTCTCTACCTACCTGCAACATGGATTTCAAACAATGTTATACAATAATAAACAAGTAGATCTACGCATCTATTTATAATCGAGTAAAGCAAATTTTATACAGCTTTCCATGTATACAGGCACTTATGAAGAAAACTGACGAAACTCCTGCACCCACATCAGCAGCCACAGAATTCACAGAGAATTTCGACGCTCAAAGCCAAGGTGATACGATCACATCACTCCTTCCTTATATTAATCGCTTAAAGATATTTTTTACACAACTTGCACACTAAATTTGGAATAAAACAGTTTTATACTTGTATGTTATCCTGGCAATTGCATTAAATGGCGAATGCCCGAGGCTCTTTAACGCGATTGCATCGTAATCACTGGCAGCAAATAGAAAGACCATGATAAGATATTCTTTTTTCCTCGACTATCTTATCTCTTATCCAGTTATCAATTTGGTTAGTTTAGTGTAGCGAATCTACTTGTATGCTGGGAAAATTACAAAGTGGAAATATTCGATGGAGAATACGAATGAAACTTGCCATTGTTTATTAAAATAACAATTAAAAATGCCAAAGAAATATAGATGTTTTGTGAAAAAAAGAAGAAGTACTGGTATAGTTTAGTAAGGCACGGTACAAGTAATAATTCAGTATATTTGATGCTAATCGAGTCTGCAACTACATAGGTGCGATATCTGATGCTGAGCCAACGATAGAAGTTCGAGAGGAACAATATGAAATTCATATTGAGAGAACGACAGGTGGGCTTGGTTTATCAATAGCTGGCGGTATTGGCTCCACTCCATTTAAGGGCGATGATGAAGGCATTTTTATTTCCAGAGTTACCGAAGGTAAACACAACAGACTTTAACTACGTACAATGACACGGAATAAAAATGATGTAATTTTCAATTATAATTATTCATATTACAGGTGGCCCTGCAGATTTGGCAGGTTTAAAAGTAGAAGATAAAGTATTATCCGTAAATGGGGTTTCAGTAGTAAACGTAGGCCACTACGATGCTGTAGAAGTTCTGAAAGCATGTGGACGAGTTCTCGTGCTAGTAATTCAAAGGGAAGTTACGCGAATAGTACCACCATACGAGCAGGTAATACATTATTAAATATGTTCGCTGTGATATAATTAATACCGTTTATAATATTCAGCAGGCATCTTCGAGGAAAGATTCTGTATGCTCCAGTCTGAGTACAAGTAGAGCTCCAAGTGCAACGTCTCATGTATCATCTACAGGTTTATTGCATAATTTAGAAAATGGTGACGCTTCTTTACCTCATGAAGCTATTAAGGTATTTCAATTATTTATTTCAATAATTAAAAATTTCGATATATAGATTCATAGGAAATATATAAAATTTAAAGATATATTCGTTATGTTAATTAGACTAAGAAAATTCCGGAACCTATTCCCTCGATAAAAGAAGGGAATGAACCAATGGTATCTGTTCTTGTTCACACGACATTAATACGGGACCAAAATGGGCTTGGATTTAGTATTGCTGGTGGAGAAGGTTCTCCATCATTCAAGGACAGCAGTGATGTAAGACACAACATCTTTGAAATTATCTTCTATACACGTACAATGTCCGGATGTTCTTATTTTCCTTCAAACACAATTTCAGGCAATATACATTTCAAGAATAACCGATGCTGGTGTGGCACAGAAAGACGGTAAATTATTAGTCGGGGACAAAGTGATATCTGTAAGTTTATTTTTAACGATGTAATGACACATGCTGTGATATGGTTTTGCGCGCATTTGATCTAAAATATTATAATATCACCTTCTAGATTAATGGAGTCGAAATGAGAGGAGCTAAGCACGAGCAAGCAGTCGGTCTACTAACGGGTTTGGAAAGATTCGTCCGACTAGTAGTCGAACGTGAAATCCCCGTTTCGCAAGCAAACGCAGCCACGGTCGTAACACCTTCAGAAAAGTCACCGCGTGTAATCGGTGCACCTAGACCGTACACAGGATTATATAACGCCAATAGTTACATAGCGAATAGACCAGGTTATACTGGATATCGACGTTCTGTCGACGCTGACAGAACTTTATCGCCGAGCCCAACCGCAAAGACACCTCCGCCTATGAAAATTGAAACTACAGAGGTGCCAAAAATGAACGGTGTTACAGAATCAGGAGGTATTAAGAACGTTCCTTCGATATCGCCAAGTCCAACAAATAGCCAACCACATCCACAACCTGCCCCGAGGCATAGCATTTCACAGCCGACGATTACACCCACTGCAACTGCAAGCTCGACGCCCACATCTTCTACAGAGCCTAGGTCGACCTCACCCCAGGAGGATATACAGGTACCCAAGCCTATCACCAACGAAGAATTTCAGGCTATGATTCCCGCTCATTTCCTTCGCCCTCCTACTTCCTCGCCGTCGCCAACCTCCCACCAAGGCCCTATCGTGACAGTGACAATAAAGCAGCCTGATAATCTACCTGGAGATGTCAATTTTCCTCCGGCCCCCACTACACTTGGTAAAGTTACTGAGACCATCACAAAGAGCACTCTCACCGAGACCGTCGTAACTCGAGTGACAGAAAATGAATTGGTACAGCCAGTGATCATTGAGGTATGTGCGCTTGGTAGTTAGATGCATGAATTATACCGTACGTGCAGTTTAAGGAAGGTTATCTGTCAAAGACACTTGGGTTGAGATAATCTTGTTCAATTTTCACTTTCGAATAGACCAAAATATTTGCATTGAAAGTACTAAAATTATATTCGTATAACATCTGAATGAAAAGGTATGCTTTATAATCTTTACACATTATTCGATATACGATTGACTTCTTTTAAATGCGAACTTCAAATACTAGGTATTAAAATACTTTAAGTAAAATTCAAACGCTAATATTCGTTATTTATTAACTTATTTCCATGCTTGGGTGATAATCACAATACTGATCAGTGTTATTTGACTAAATTGCTACTCCTGAATTTTAACAATTCGCAATGCGATAGTGACGTTACAATTGTTTGAGAAACATATATTATTACGATTAGCTACTTGTCCTGAATAATTGAGAAAATGGTGGTACAGTGGTCTCCCTTTTGCATGCTTAATAAAGAAAATAATGTTTTCATAAATTGTGATCTTACATTATTTTATATAACAAAGCTTGGTAGAATTTTTTATTAAAAACAATTGACTTCCATTCTGGAGAGAACAACGATATACAAGTTGATATAAATGTTGTTCGTATATGTGTTTAATTTTATTCGTATAAATTATATTCTAATTTACTGCATGCCTCTAAATTCTAAAGCGATTGCTGTTACTTTGATCCAACGTTTGAACATAATTATTTTCCTTATGCAAGATGATTCTAAAGAATAGATCGGGCTATAGTCCTTCAAGTGAAAATAGAAAAACTTAGTAGAAGGAAATATTACATAGTTTGGCATCTTTTCTTTTCCCCAGAAACTGCAAATATGCTTCTACATTTTTTTTTAATGTAATCATAATTTCATTTTATATATAAATTTCGTACAAATATAAAAAAATAAAAGTGTGAGATTACCTGATCACAGTCGGTCATAAAGATGTCCATTTAAATGTAACAAAGACAGTTTGCATGTTGTACGTGCACTGGTGCATCTTTTGTAAAAAGAAAGAAACTGATTATAGGATATTTTAGGGCAATATTTCCCCTCGGACTAAATTTCTCTATCTTCGATTAGAAAAGAACTATAGTCCAAACCAGTTTCTAGAATCTCTCTCTTCACTACATGTATTGCCAAAGCATATTTGAAATACTGTTAGAAATTTGGTTATATGGGATTATTCGTTACATTGGGTGCTTATCTTCTGGCATGGAAATAGGTAAGTAGTATAGACTAAGTACATTTTCCTCTTCTAGTTCTTACAAACTGAACCAGTGCATATGTAAAAGCGACCCATAAATTTATGATTAAAAATTATACATAAAAATGATTTTCTTCACTTACGTCTTATTTGTGTTGAATATATTAACCAAATATATATTTATTGTTAATGTTATAGGATGTAGTTCTTGTAAAAGAAGGGTCCTTAGGATTCAGTATCATTGGAGGTACGGATCATTCTTGCACTCCGTTTGGTGCAAAAGAACCTGGAATTTTTATATCTCATGTAAGTTTCTATATCATTTTCTAAGATTTTGTTTAATATCACTAACAACAATCCTTAGCGTTAAATACTCTAAAATTGATCCTTTCTACAGTATATGTACAAGTTTTATTTAAATATGTATATTCATACGTTATTGTAATTTTAAGAATTATGCCCACGAAATTGTGTTACAACTTTTCTATTAATATTAAGGTCGTGCCTGGTGGTATAGCTGCGAAGTCTGGTAAACTAAGAATGGGTGACAGGATATTGAAGGTAAACGGTACAGATGTAACAAAAGCTACGCATCAAGAGGCTGTGATGGAACTTCTTCGACCAGGAGATCAAATTGTGCTTACTGTTCAACATGATCCATTGCCGGAGAACTATCAGGTAAATCTTTCGTAATCTATTTTTTTACTGCCTGCTAATTATTGCAAGATTCTTGTCTCTTAATTGCGAGATAGCTGCTTAGCTCAAAGATCTCTGCCAAAATGCAACTTTTCAAAGTGCAAGTTTACAGTGAATATATTAACGCACCTCAGTTTTTATAATCCTTCATCTTCAGATACTTAAAAACTTCTTGAGTAAATAAAGAATTTTACGTTGCACTGTAACGCGTAAAGCAATCAACCTTTCTCGAAAACACGCGCATACTTTTAGTTTAATAGATAAAATAAAATAGAATAGAGTAATAGAAGTTTTTTTAATAAGTATGTATTTGTGGTTTAGCAGACTATCGGGAAACTTTTTTGATCCCATTACATTTATCAATTAATGCTTACTTACTATCTGCAAACAACGGCATTTGGTGCTTTGCTTATAATGATTTCCTCACCTTAATGCCGTTATTTATAATTTGTTCTACAAGCTGGTCGAAACAGAGTACATCCCTGTGACAGTAAGTACTCAATCTATTTGACCTGCTATTTAATTTTTGGATCTCATGCTTATCCCTCTATCAAGGCTGCAAACAAGCTCAGCACCACATCATAACCAGTTGCTTTCTTGCCTATGCTAGGATTATACATAGTTTTAAAATTGTCTTCTCCATTGCTTCTCAGGCTTCGTGTTATGTTAAAGAAAACTAATAATATAATACTCATCGTATCAAATGTTTGTAAATTTCTGGTTAAAATTCTATTCGGTACGTTATATGCAATAGTGAATATAAACTTTTCATGTGTTTTGATATCCGAAAATAAAAGGAATAGAAATGACGTTTGATATTTTGTAGAATTGTGGATATTAAACATGAGGAAGAATATAATTAACATTCATCTTCATCGTTTGTTTGCATTTTAGGAATTGATGATTACGAAAGAGCCAGGTGAAAAGCTAGGCATGCATATTAAAGGCGGACTTAGAGGACAAAAGGGTAATCCCCTTGATCATACAGACGAAGGAGTTTTTATATCCAAGATTAATTCTGGTGGCGCGGCCAAAAGGGATGGAAGACTGAAGGTAATTATTCTTTATAATCAGTGTTTAAGTTTTATGTAATAGCATACTAATAAGTATTTCGTATAATTCAATTTTTCATTGTCTAATTTAGGTGGGCATGAGACTTTTAGAAGTTAATGGTACTTCATTGCTCGGCGCGACTCACCAAGAAGCAGTGAACATACTGAGATGTTCAGGAAATACAATTACATTGGTAGTTTGCAAAGGGTATGACAAAAGTGAAGTTGAGCCAATATTGCCAGTATCTGACGGTAGAGATTCTAAAGAATCTAGATCGTCTAAGGAATTCAAGGATGCCACGACAGATGGGACTAAGTCTCTGTCACAGAGTGTATCTAGCTTGGATCGTGACGATGAGGAAGCAGCAACTCTGAGACAAGAACAAGAAATGAAAGCTGAACTTGTAGCGTGGGAGCAAGAAGAAAGAGAACGAGCTTTGATCGAACATAGAGAAAAATCAACGCCTGAAAAAGTAAGATATATGACTGTAGTATAATCGAGGAGGTTGTCCTTCATGCCCAAATAGGGTAAACCAACCAGTAATTGACCGCATACCAATGAATGACCATTAGGCAAAGAAATGTCAATTATAAATTTAAAAATATTATGTTTATAAATGGAGTGTAGCTGCACTTTTAATATCCCATATTTTCAGTTACGCGTATTAAGCAAACATTAATAAGTACAATTTTTATTAAAAGTATGCGATCATTTACTGGGCTTCTCTACACGTTGTGCGTTTTATAATCGTTTTTTTTTAAAAAATTACGATAAGAATAAATAATTTTTATAGAAATTTCAAGAAAAATAAATTTAAATGCAATTTCAACAGTTGTTTTGTTGTTATGCATAAATATATTCAAGTATTAAACTCAAAGGTCCATAAATTCAATAATTCGGTCATTCACTGGTTGGTTTACCCTAAATAGAAATGTACAATAAAATTTTTTGGCATAAGATCTGTTGGGGGATATGATTGTTTTAACGAATTTTGGTACAGACTGTATTTGATTAGAATAGGTTTCGTAAAGAATAATACACTTTCTAAAATCAGCTTTATTGAAGCAATTGTGTGACAATGTTGTCTACATAGATGTATGTAGCCTGTGAACTAAATTATTATGCACTATACGCTATGTATTATGCGTGTTTAATTCCGTGAACGGTACAACGATCGTTGTCTTTAATTCTTCAATCTCTCTATTATCGCACGTATTCTCAGACATCTTCAAAGTGTTTTTTCTCGATAATAATGGAAGGTTGTACGAGAAAATTTTTCTATTTCCAATAAAAGTTCTATTCTTATATCTCTTTATTGGATTACAAATAAAATAGAAGTAATGAAAAATGATGCAATGAGAATTGGTATTATGAGTATTGTAGTATAATACTATTTTTAATACTGAACTTTTTGATGTCCCTCAGGTATTAGACGTAGTAAGAGCAGCTGAATCATTAGTAAGCAAATCAAATAGCCCTGTCGATATGACGGTTGCGCCACCGAAATCGCCCGGTGGTACAAAAGATCTTAAAACAACCACTATCGTGATGAGCAAACACACTTTAGCTCCACAAAATACAAATGTAAGTACTTTTTGCTTTCTAAACTTTTAATAGAAAAAATGAATACACTCGCATGTTCTTCAAAATATTCATTGATTTGTTAGCGGTAGTCAATTTTACCAACAACACTTTACTTACGCGAATACGGCAACTAATTTATATCACTTAAACGACGTGTAAAAGATATCATTTAAATTGAATGCATAAGTTTAATTGCATTTTCATCAATAATTTATTAATCTAACTGGAGGGTGTTGATATTTGTGCATGCGTAGACGCTTAATTTATTTACAGACTATCATGTAATGCTATGAACTCTTTTCATTTTTGTGGGTTGCACGTTTCTAATTTAATTACTGTATACACAATATTATTGCTTTTTATATTTTACGTTTCGTGTACGAGGAATGCATGATTTTAACATGGGATTTGTTGATAATTAAAAGCCATATATTTCGTTATGCTAATGTATCTGAGCGTGTGCGTGTATGTGTGTTTCTAGACACATAGATGTATAATTTATTAACAGAAATATTACATGGTTTATGAATGGTATTGGAACAAAAGGAGAGCGACGTTTAAACATTCCAATGTATTAATAATAAAAGTATAGAGGAAAAAGTAGTTTTTCAATATTTTGAAACTAGAAAAATTATTATGGTACAATGTGGTGCTAATAAAGAAACGTAGCTCTTTCCGAATAATATAATCAACGTTACATAAACTTCAATTCTATACAATCGGATAGTAAATTATGCATTTGTGTACATCCTTATACGTTTGCATAAGCATGAAAAATAGTTTTCATCTAAATGTATTTTTTTTTTCACCGCCGAAAATTAGGAATGCGTTAGTCTAGAATTCATCTATAGTAAAGATCGAAAAAAAGGAATATTAATACAGTACAGTGCTCCAAAGAGGAACAAAAATTATAATTGGTAATGAATTACTAATTCTTAACTATTACCGGAAAGAAAGCAATATTGACTCTTTCGTCCATTATACTTTGAATAAGAATTCCTTATTGCTAGAAAGAAATTTTACTTGTCTTTAGCATACACTCATTCTGAATCTCATTACTTATTTTTTAATATGTGACGCATGAAATGTACATTTGTCAGTGTTCTTAGTGTCGCATGCTCTCCTGAGCAGCAAAACAAGAGATATTTCACGTGTTTACAGAGAGTGGAAGGTGATAGTGCTACTTTGGCTGCCCTCTAACAGGAGTGAGTTGTTCTACCCTCTACTCATTTTCCCTGTGTCTACGTCCATACCTCTGAGTCCGCAGGACTGTGCCATAATAAATTGTTCTAAGGAATTCATGTCGTTAACTCGCATAATCACTGTTTATTGCGTTTCATGGGTATAATTGTTACACAACTAACTATCGTTACTCCATTTGTTACTGATACTGCCACTATAATATTAAGTGTATTATTGCGAATATGCTGACTGGCTGGATTGATTTTGTGATTGGTTTCTCGCTTTGGTTTGAATGGGGTTAAGACTTTAATCCTCACGGAAGTGTGATATTTTCCTTAGCTACAGACTCTCGTGTACATATTCATCACTCCTTTGTTCATAAATATTGGTTAAATGATGAAAATGAAAATGAAAATATATTTCTGTGATAGGTAGATAAAAGTCATAGACGAGAGCTTCCCACGTATTTAGCAGATATTTTTTAGCAATATTTGTACATTAATTCTTAGACTTGTTTCGCAATCTATCATGAAATGTTAGAAATGTATAACTGACTATTGTAATTGATTGAGTTTAAAAACTCGTGTGAATCTGTCTTGGGTATTATATCAGAAATTATGGAAAGTAAGAAGAGATGACCACAATGGCAGTATACAATGCCTATCTTTAATATGAATGCCAAGTTAGAAGTATATTATTATAGAAGGTGGGACATGATCCAAAGTACAACTGAAAAATAGGTGATTCTTTGTGTGAACGTGATTCCGAAATGACCAACATTTTTTCACAAGAAGACACATTTCGAGAAAAGTATTAATTTTTAAACTTCACTGTGTATACATGGACTTGAGTACGACTTAATTAAAGTGCTTGTCTTCTTATTTATTACTCATTATTTCTTCTATATTAGTATCTGTAAACATTGACAATCGTGTAAGAAAAGTACCCATAGTATCACAATTTTTAAATCTATATTTTTCCTCAATATACCTCTATGCGGTACAATATAGAAATGAAATGTAAATTAATTTCTGACACTAGTGTTTCCGCGTGTCTCTCGACATTTATTTTAACTTCTTAGTGGTATGACTCGAATAATACAATAATTCTTTACACATTATTTGGTATAATGTTATATTATATAATTTTACATTAATATCTTGTGATAGTAAGGTTACTATTAATAGTTTTTTGCCGCGTCTATCGGTCGCAGTTGTACAATATGTACTTACCTTAACGTTCCGAGGTCGTTAGAGCCTTACGGGGTTAACTAGTTCACTGTGCTGATCATCTATCAGATCTACGCCCTCAAATACCAGAATCACTCAATCAAGAAGTTAACAATTTTTTTCAACCACAAAAAGGTAGTACAAGAATTTGCAAGATAAAAAACGAAGTCCAGCATTTCCCATCCATGCCTCTTCAATTTGTTGACCGATACTCCTATACGAAGATGGATGTGGTATTTCTCAATTCCTTTTAGTGTAATAAAAAACATAATCCGTAAATGTATAACAGTATATGTATTATTTAAACCACGCCATTATCAATGTTTACAAACGCTAACAAATAAGAAAAATAATGAGTAATCGATACTTTAATCGTGTCGTAATCAATAACATACATATCTCACATTTTTTATTGTTGTTGTTGATATGAACAGTCCCCATTCATGTTGTACCGCAAATTATGTATGACTCACCTTGTATTTTTTAAGAGATTTCTATATTAATATACTTAAAACTTACATTCCTAGCAATAAGGAGGTATTACTGTTTTTGATGTTTTCCTTTGTGATACACGACTTGATAACCGAAGGAACGAGAGTCTATATTTATACATAACAAAGTATTAATAATCTTTGAGGAATAATTTAGTTTAAAATTTTCGTTGCTTGTAGTACATTCAACATGTTGTTTTCAGTAGCCCTGTTTCTTTAGCATCCTTCTGTTCGCGACATTAACAGAAAGTAAATATCAGTTTTATAAATATTTCTACAAACATTTTGGTATGGTATGTAGTCAATATGCTAGGTGTATCTTTTCTACATTATTAACAGACTAGTTCGTGTAAAGGAGAATATGATATTTTACTACTTCCAAAAATATAAACATTATTACATAATAGAGGACAGTTTATATGCTGTAATTCATATTTATATCTTCATTTTATATATTTCACCACTCAAAGTGAATGAAAATAATGCGTGTATCACTAGCCAAGGAAATTTATCCTAAAATATCAAGCCCTAATTATTTACTTCGTTATATGGTGTATAGTTGAAGAAGTGATATAAAGAAATATCGTTTCAGACATTAAATATTATTTGACAAGGTACTTATGCGTCTAGCATTTCTTTCTGAGTTACAAATACTACGCGTTCTTGAATGGTTACTGGTGTAGTAAACTCATATCATTATTAAAATATAAATCAGTGTACTGTACTCTACAAATTTTCTATAAATGTTACATGTTGACATAAATCTAATGGACCAGATGTTTATATTACAAAGTATGAAAATAAGATAGTATTTATATCTAATTATTAAAAAAAAAAACTGATGTTAATGTTGAAGTTCCAGTTGATTGATATAATAATGAGAGACGTGCAGTGCTTTATTTGAGTGTATCAATGCCCCAGGTTCTTCTGAAAATAATTATGTTTAATTACTATTAATACTATAAAAAGCAAGGGAATAAAATTTTCATGTTGATGATCGACGGTACAGAGACTATAAGTTCCTGTTAACGAGTTCAGTACGATCTGAGATAAAAGTTAAATAATTTATATTATTTCAGAATACACTTGTGATGCATTGATACGTATGAAAAGATAAAGAATAGGGTACAAACGTGAAGTAACTTTATAAACTCGATTTTAATACAGTTAAAATGATTGGAAGGGTATACAAAGAAAATTATGCGCAAAGCTGCATGAATTGTTGCAATAATAGTACAATTGATATAATATTGAATGTACAGATGGTAAAAGGATTGAAACGATTGGATGGATAAGTTCAAAACTAATTCCTTTTTAATGCTGATATAGATTTTGTATGAGATGTAGTATTGAAAATAAATCTGTTTTTAAAGTACAAGTACTAGTTTTATGAAAGTAAACATTTTAAACATCAGGAAAATATATCTTTATTTAATGATATAACAGTTAACAGTACATTTATTTCTTGTTATTAAAAATTGTCAGAATATATTATTTATATTTGGATGTTGCTTTTTTCGTACAATTTGTCTGTACTACACAGCTATGATTTTATATTTCTTTTGTATTGTAGTTTCCAATAGAGACCTGCATTAATTTTACTAATATAATTCTTCATGTTATTTACTCAGTCGCTAAGGAAAGACAGGGCTGGAACATCAGTGGATTATCCATCGACCAAGTCTTTAGTCTCTATCCTCGCCCCACCAATGAACTCTGATCACACTATTAATAGGAAAACTCACTCTTCTCCAAAGAACAGAAATTCTACACCAAAACATATCACTTTTGCCGATTTTCCTCCAATTACTAACAAAGAATCAATGAACCACACCTCTTTGACCACACCGAAGGAAGAACAACCTTCATACTTGCATGATAAATTCAATTCTGAACCACACATTGCTCCTTACAAAAATGTCTATCAACATCCTACCCATACCACTTACTCTCGTTTCAAACTTCCCCCGACACCATTGACTTCTCCCGAATCCATGGGGCATCTTGGCACTTCGACTTCTTTTAGCAAACAACAGAACGCACGCTCTGTTGATGGGAATATTCAGGTTGAGGTGGGTTTAAAAAGCATGTTTAACTAATGCTAGTTCACCTAGTCTTAATTAAAACTCTAGTGAGAAAGCTGGTACGTTTAAATTATAGACTTTTGCTGCATAGTACAGAACTCACGTTAACTAAATTCTTTTGCATTACTCAAGTATAAATTAGGGAATGTTAATACAGTGGTGTGCATGTAACAGGCACAAGTGTGCATACAGTAGGACTCCCGAATAGTTTCGCGGCTATGAATCGGCCGCGAACATTTCTGGAGGTTCTAAAGAGCGTCACAACCATGCGGCCCTCGGGTCGAGTGCCAAAGCGTCAACCGTTTGCAATTCATGACATTGGCATCGAGGCGTTAAATTCGGGTGCGTGATGTGCGATGAGTGTATGTTATGTGAAACTGCAAAGGCACGAGTCACTAAGCAACAAATATAGTGTATAAAATTAGCTAAGAAATAATCTGAATATAATTGTGTTTCATCTTATTATTATCGCGACAATCACGCCAGTATACTAAAAGTATTTAAAAGATTAACAAATTAAGAATATAGATACTTCATTTTTATATACATTAGTAGCTGTTAAACCCATCAGGCTTCTCTCATGGGTACTTACTTTAAGTAGTCTCACGGGTTGGTTGCTTAAGTCAGTCCCAAAGTGTGTGGGGGGGGGGGGGATAATTCGCGACTTTTACAAAGTACCTGCGAGGAACCTATAGGGGAGTCCTACTGTATTGATAGAATCCTATCAATTATATTTCTGCTAATATTATGAAACAGTGGTGGATTATGATTTATAAGATTTATACATGAATTTCTGTCATTAATTGATTGCATTGTGATAAACAGCACGTGGAATTTCGTTATTAATATAAAGTTTCAAAATACAGCCTTCGCCAACTCCATCACCAACACCACCTCTGATAAAGATGTCAGTTAGCGACAAGAAAAAGTTGTTTGAAAGTGCCATGGAGGAACATTTAAAACCTTCTCCTAAGACAGGTTGATATTCAACAACTTTTCTAAAGAAATTCTATCACAACGCGATGTATTACTTTAATATTTCTTTTACTTTTTCTTTTCTTTTCTTAGAAAAAGTATTCAGTTTTCTGAGCCAGGATGAAGTTGAGAAAATGAAACAAGAAGAAGGTAGGTTGCTTATTAATTTCCACTTTAAACTTTATAATGTGTATATAAATAATTTATGCAATCATCAATCGTGACGGTGTATTTCTAGAAAAGAAAATCGCCACTTTGACGCGGGATGAACTAAAATCGTGGGCTCAGCTCGATGAAAATGAAGGTCTTGAAGATTTGGAGGAAAGTTTAGAAGATCAGGATAATCGACGACCTAAGTAAGCTAAGTTGTACTCATTCTACACATTTTAAAGTGTGATGATTAAATTCTCTTTATCTTTTTATTTCTTTCTTTGTTTCCATCTCTTCGCGCCTGCATACCATCAAGCAAAAAGAATAAAATAATAAACGGTAGTCACCAACAATTGCATATGTATATAATAAATTAATTCCTGAAATACGATAATAATTTATTTTTAAAATTTCTTTTTACGAAATAGCAATATAATTTTACTTTGACGATTCTTAATTAGCTGTAAATTTTGTATGCAACATAATTCTTTCACACCCATTTCGCTGAAATTGAATACATATTGGCTCAAGTATGCATTTTTACAAGTTTTCAAACATCATCCTAGTAGCGCACTAAACTTTAATAGATTACTCATCATAAAAAGCATAAAATAATTAAATTAATTTGCATTATCACATACACGAGTATTGTAGAACTTCTTTGCTTAATGCTCGTTCGTAATATAAACACGTTTCTGTACATAGAAATATGAAACACTGTAATTATATAAAATATATTTTCCAGTTGTAAAATGCTGGATATAGCCTTTTGTATTATACTACATAAGTATTATAGATAGGAGGCAGCTATCTTTTGATTGAAAAAGTACTTATGCTCATATTGATGGTTATAGTTTATATAATTTATAGGTCGATAGTTGACAAAATAGTATCAAAGAGATTCTTCCCATAGTCATTTCTAATTCAAAAAGTTATGTGATACCAATTAGCGTTTTGATATTTCATATGGAAATACAAAAGAACGGAATATTGTGTAAATATCAGTATTTTTATATCTACGACAAATGTTTATATGTATATATCTTGTAATAGATGCTTCTTGTTTTGACTACTATATGTTATTATATTGTGCATGCTTATTAGAACTAGCGTATAAGCAATTTTGTTATATGTTAGCAAGTGCTTTTCATAAAATAACGTATACTTGTGTATACTTATGAATTCACATTTATATTGTATCTAGTGCAGGGTTGAGCATGGGAGGGAACTTACTTTAAAAATCAAGTATGATGTCTTGCTGGGATGTAATGAGGTCGTAAAAGTAGCAGCGGGTGAAGTCGATAACACCTTCTAGTGTGTCGGTGGCAAATCAAGCGCCCAGGTACATATTCAGTATACTCTTTGTACGCTGCACCTCGATGAATCGTTTCGAACGTCCACATATATCCGTTTAAGGTGCCTTTCCTGGGTGCTTCTAACCAGAAAGAAAAAACCCTGCTCGTGGTTTGAAGGAGCCTAGAAAGAGGCACTTCTGGCGAGTATATCTGGTCGCCCAGAAGAATTCGTCGTGTCGCAGTGTACATTAGCAAGCTCAAGATCCTGGGTTGTGTAGATATGTGATCAAACAAGTGCAGCCCCATAATAAGTGATGAAGAACACATTTGATGATTCGTACCGTCAAGAATATCGCTTTAATCATCCGTCGTTAATAAAAGTATCATTTCTTGAATTTAGTTGAAAGTGAAAACATCCAGATTCAAAAATTTGCAGAAATAACATTGTTCTAAACACAAGATGTCCTCCACTTTCTGCAATGCACTGTTGAACTCGCTTGACAGAAGTTGTCTTCGAGTTTCTGCAAAATTACTTGCGTGTGACCTCCAATTTTTCTCGGATACAAACCTTTAGTTCTCTAACTAATTAACTTGAAAATACGAGTCTCACTCGTGCAATGTACTGTGGTTCACGAGTTAGCCAGCAAACAATATTAAAAGTAATTCAGCTCTTGCACATGATACATCTATTCTTTTCAATAAACTTCTCTTCCTTTTTCGGACGCACGGTCTTGTTTGTGGTAGTTTTGTAAGAATAATAATGTCAAGGAAAAGAAAGTATTGTGAAGTTGATTCTCTTAGCGATTGCGTAATGATCTTTCAGAAAGTGGAAATAGTGTATCATAATAGTAGAAAGGGTAGTGTTGTGTTTCCTTCAAGATCAAAACGACGAAGATCATTATTTTTATAAGACAAGAAGGACGATGCTAATAAGAATGCAATCGGTGGAAATTATTTTATTATGCATTACAATCGAAAAGTATTAGTGCCCTTATATGAACCGCAAACTTTAAATTTAAAGGAACGCTTGTGTTCTGTGCGGCCGTAGATTAAGTACCAATCTGCGCGGATACTCGTGTCGACATAGCGAGAGACCGATCTTTCTTTCAAATAACCCCAGCGCAAAAAGTCAGCACGACATCTTGCTAACCGTGGCATATCAACGCGTCGAGAGATTAAGTGCTTCTGTTATTTGGTGCGTTATTGATGCTGTTCATGTTTATTGAAAGCAATGCGTGGAACAGCGATCGGCAGCATTAGTTCAGCACGATTGCTCCATCTCTCGATTTAGTGATATAACGTGGCCAACAGGATCTTCTGATCTGTCTCCCGCTGACTTTTCCTCTAGGGTTACAGCAAAGAAAGGTATTTTCTTGCTTCGTCGACACCATTAAATGACTAAAGGTTTGTATCCGAGAAGAATTAAAGTCTCGCAAGAAATGTTGCAGGCGGTATAAGACAGTTTTGTCAAATTGCTTCAACACAGCATTACAGAAAATGGAGAACATATTGTCTTTAAAACTAGTTAATGTAAAACGCTGAATTAGAATGTTTATACTTATAATTAAATTAGAGAAATAAAACTTTTGGTCATGAATGATTGAGTTCCCTCATTTTTAAAGTAAGTACCTTCCTACGCCCGATCCTGTTTTCAAGGTTGTGGTTATGCTTACATAGGCATTAAATACACAATAAAATTACATATCTCATTTAATAAGGCGACGTCATAGGTGTATGAAGATTGCGTTTATTGTAATATAACTTCCAAAAACGAAGTCACATGCTTCAGCACATATTCATTACATGCACTGCAAGCAAGCGCATATTAAAGATTCTAAAGAATATAATAGTTACTATTTATTTAACATTTAACATTATTTAACATTTATCTATGGTTTTATTTATACAAAACTTTCATTCTTATTCAAACAGTAATGCAAGCATAATTATTTTGTAAAATCTCTTAGCACCGATTCTTATATTACTCGTAGATTTAATTGTCGTGTAGTGTAGCTTAATTTTGTATTTTTACTGTTTTTATATGAGTTATGTAATGTCCCCTCAGCCCTTATACTGAAGATTGCTTTTGTATCTCTTTTTATAACAAATAAACATTAAATTTTTGGCACATGTATATGATTTGTTAGTGTGCATGCTCGTTACCTTGCAGTAGCCGACTGAGCTCGCGAAGTTCGATCCCTCTTCTGCAGAACCTCCCAAGCAGTGTAAGGACAGCAAAAGCAGAACGTCGTTTGAAGGAGAAATTAGTGCAGGAGGTATTGACTTTATTAAATCTCTTCAATCATTACAATTAATTATTTCTTTGGATAAATAACATTGACTCCAAATTATTCTAAAAGAAATTGGACAATCTCGAGCATTAAAAAATATTCCGCATACGTTTCTGGAGAGTTGTTGAATCAGGAGTCACGGAGTGTGAACCCACTTCGACACTGTTCTAATTTATAATAATTGAAATTATTTGATAAACTTATACCGTTCGTCTAATGTCTCTCTATATTCGTAGGGTATAATTTCGGATGAAGATGAAGAAAGCCGTTTAAGCCCGGCTGAACAGAGAACGCTAAGAGCAGAGAAACGTGCCGCATGGAGACAAGCGCGTTTAAAGTCACTTGAGCAGGTAAAGTATTAATCTCTCTGTTCAATGTCCTTTCTTTTATGTGATGAACCTTCTAAATAATATCTGGATTAATGAGACTTCACCCAGTACCTCGGTTAACTTATGTATATGAAATATTTAGGATGCTCTTCAAGCACAGATAGTAATAAAAAAAATGAGTGAAATGATGGATACAACGAATAAAGTAGATACAATGCAGGATTCTACAGATGTCATTGCAGTTCTTGAACCAGAAAAGACAGCTGATGTAAGCATTCATAAGATACTATCGCATCGACCATACTATCACTAACTATGCAATCTAACAATGTACCCGATACAAATTAACCAGCATCGTTTATTATATCGATTTAACCACAATTATTTACTAATTACTTCTTTGCTTGTGGCTCCGATTTAGTGTTTGTGAATTACAATGTAACTACAATGGTGCTCTATTTGTCTGTCTTACTATCATAGTTCACTACGTTACGGCCGTCTAGTGCAGATTTTCCTAAACTTGCTGTACGCAGCAAGTTGGGTCCCCCTAAAGAGATACGCGAATCTGAGAAAGTAGTGGACGAGAAGGTCACTCGACGTACCGAGGAATATGTGGATGAGGTGACGGGTGAACGTCGTGTGCGAACGGTCGAATACGTCGAGAAGCTCATTGAGCGACAGGTACTATAGATTCTAGAATTTGCACAGAATTTACGCACCAAATATCTTCTGATTACGATCGCAGATCAGTATCGTTTCGAGTGAAAAATATAAGCTTCGTTTCAGGAGAGGACAGATATTTCCAATCTATAATACTGAAACTTAAGAAATGTTTAATAATGATTCATTCGTATTAAATTTATTTTATAGTTACTGCCCCATTAGTGCCTCTATTTTTCAGTGTTACAGTCACATTTACTTAAAATAACAGTCGAAACAGATTATTCGATAACTATAATTTAATATTGTAATAATTCAGACATAATGAAAGATTACAGAAATTAAAGTACTTGTGTTAAACTGTACTACAGTTGTAAGTCATCTGGGGCCACCTAATTAAGTCTGCAAACTTTGGAATAAATAATATAAATGCCAGAGACTCGTTGAAATAATTCAAAAGTATGATACACATATATTTACAATGAAGAGAATTTTTCAGGCTTATACCCGTATTGTTTTCCGCATTCATAGATATCTATTGCTTATGAAAACTGAAATAATCTTGTGTGCATGTCTTTGCATGCTTACCCTAAAGATATTTTCCTTTAATGCACAAAATGTGTTGGAGACATTAGTCCAATGGTTCTGTTTGTTGTTTCAAGAATCCAACACTGACCATGGAAGTGCGACCTCCACCACCTTGAGCAATTGATTTCATTTCCACTGATCACTAACAAATTCTTCTCACACTGTTGGTAATTCTACTATTAATTTTTTTAATCTAATAATTTTTTCCACATGTATATACAAGTATACTCTTCTCAAGTTATTACTTTACTGTAGTTATCTTGGTGGTAATGGTACGTGTTAGACGTTGCGTGGGTAACATTATTATTTTTACACTCAAACTCATCTACTCATACGTATATGTATTGTATATTTATGTTGTGTGAATTAGGATTTGTGCATATCGATGCAAAAGTTTCTCTTTTCTACTTTAGCTCTACGCGGAACTTTTCGTGCTTCTGCAATGTTTACATTTGTGTCGCTAGGTTGAGACTTTGAGAGAGAAAATTATCTCGCTGGAATTAAGTAATGCTGAAGATGAAGTTGAAAGTATTACTGGCACAGGAGCGAGCGACGCTGAAAGCGAGAGCGAAGAAACAACTGGGCAATTTTCTACTGTGAGTACTCTGCAAGAGGAAACTAAAACAATTATATCTACAAGTACCACTGACGGTACCGCTCCTAAAATTAGTGCAAGTACTGTTGCTTCGAAAAAGAAGAAGCGAAAACGTTCAAAGCGGGGTCGACATTAACTTCAGTATTAGTGCAAAATGAAAAAAATGATATGTACAAGAAGATTAGCAAATATTCTTTGTTAAGGTATCCGTGAAAGTATGTTCTGTTTTAATGGAAATCTTGTTTTATATCAATGTAATTGTCATACTTTACACTTCAGATCCCAGCTATATTGGTGCATGTAGATAGGTATTAAAAGTCTCTCATTGTGCATTGCTTTTCGGAAACGTGTACGCATACTCATAAGATACATCATTATATCTATGATTTAATGTAATTCACATCAGGTGCAGTCAAAACTATGTTTATTTTTCACACAGAGCGTGCTATATTTTTGGTATTAACATACTGTTTTAAATACTATAATACAACATTCAATAATATTAGTACCTATATCATATTTTCCTTGGAGTGGTGCAGCATAGCAATTAATAATCAGTTCTCATATTTCGCATTTTGTAGACCGTGTATTAACTTGTTTCGTAAAATTGAACTGTTTAACATTTATCAAAATATTTCAATTTCAAAGATATTATTATCTGAAGCAAAATTGTTGAAATGGTATTTCCGCTATCATTAATATTATCATAGTTATTTTACGAATTATATTTATTTAAAGTCATGTCTCGAGGTAAGTTCATGTGATTTAACACTTACATTAGTATATGAAAAACGGTACACATTCCCTTTTACAATTTTGATTGTGTAATTTGCGTGCAGTCAACTTTTTTATAATTTATTATATATATGATATTGCAATTTGTTTGAAATGCAGAAAAAAATACTTTGGTCACCAGATGGGAATAATGTGCAGATAAAAATTGTATCTAAATTGTGACATAATTGGCTTCGAATATATACAAAGTAACATTATAATAAATAAGTATAGAAATGACAAGTAATGTAAGTCACGTCTAACTATTGTGGCTTGTAAAGTTTATTTATTTTCATTTAGATGTAAGTAAATTAATATATCTGTTACATAGAATTGTTTTAAGCCACTTCGAGATTCTTTTTAAAAAGCACGTGTATTTAATGTCATTGTTGAATATCAACATTTTTAATGCTTTAATCATCAACTTTTGAAGACATGTATTTAAAGTTATCATGAACTTGAAAAATCAATGTTGTCACTAATGTAATGAATATGAATAGTAAGCTTTTAAATTGTTTTAAATACAATAATAATCATAGATTTGTTTTTGGATTTTATTTGTATTAATTTATTTATGCCAACGATCATTGTACTTTTTCGTTGGCAGTTATTATTTACATTAAGGTATAGCTTAAGTTTATAATTAAACGTCCAATGTCTCATTTACATTTCTGAAGTATGCGTTCGATGCGCATTAAAGAACTAGCCAATCTATAACGAACTGAATCGGAAGAAGTGAAAGTTGCATTGCATGTATGCCGTTCCTTTGTAGCCGAATATAATATCACTTAGTACATATAAATGAAATTGCAAAGTATACGATTTGCATTCAATTTTTTGATAATGTAACGTAGCCACTTAGATTAAAAAGCCGATAGAATGTTAATTTAGCAACATCAACAAATAGTATTTACAACCTCATGCATACCTAAAAAAGTACGTGTCTACTTTGATATTACAATATACCAAGTAAAAAAGAAAATAAAAATAAAAAATACTTTTATTATTGTGAATAGTAAAAAATGACCTTAGCCTTTTGACAGTGCATTATGAAAGAAGTATGTATGTACCTACTATAAAAAAAATGTGAATTTTCTACGTTCCAAGTGAATAGATATTGTAAAGAATTGACTATAATGTTTTACGCGTATTCTCTGTACAGTGTAGGCCCACATCACTGGGGACATTTTTCAGATGCATTAAACTGTGAAAGGGTTTTAACATAAATTGATTCCTACTTAAACATCAAATCATCATTTCATTTAGATCTTATACATTTTTTAATACAATAAATTATATTTTTAATACTAACTCACATGAATATTATACATAAGTGTATAACTATGTAACACATAACACAAATACATATTTAAAAGAAGTGTAGTTAGTGATAGATACATATTGTAAAGTTGTAAAATCAGCCAGTTGTAAAGGGAACATGGAGAGAAGACTCGAGCCTCACTCGCCTAATTCAACTCCTCCTAAACTGCCAAATTTATGACTTCGCTATATCTCTACCACTGACGATACATCCACCATTAAATATATGTATATGTATGTAGAGAGGCCGCCGAGGAGTTCTACTGTGTAACATCAAACGCAGTAATCGCTAGCCGTAGCCCACGATTACAGTGATGCGCGTTATAACGAATATGTTGGGAACAATTAAACACAAGAATTCTTGCGAGAGTATTTCTACTGCGTGCATATTCTTCAGACACCGCACGTACTTGTGTTGGAACACGTTAGCCGTTCAAAGGAGTTCGATTTTTCTTCCGAGTTCGTGCGAATTATTGTAATGGATATTAAGAAGTTAATAAATTCAGTGTTCGAAAATCGATGTCTGTAGGAAGTCAGAACACCAATTTATCATACAGAGGCATATCTCATAAGAAGTGAGATATAAAATATATAATATTAATATCCTTTATATTACTATTAATGTCAGTATTATTGTATTATTAATATCTTGAAATAATGTGTGACATTCGCCACATCATTCTCTTGAAGCAAATACTTTACAATATTCAGTTCTCTCAATTATAAGTCAAATTTTGAATAGGTAAAGGAATTTCTAAGCCGTCAGTAACATTTCGTCAGAATATGCTTCACCATAGCCACGTATTTCTGAAAAACATGTCGGATGTATTCGTTAGAACATGCACCCATTGTAACTATAGACTAAGAATTCATTTAATTGATTGTTCCGGCGTATTGATCAGAATGACAGTTCGACACAGCACGCATCCACCGTAATCATAGCCTTCAAGGACCCACGGGCGTAACGATTTTGTGTACCTACAGTGGCGTCCCGTTGTAAGCACGCCGCTCGGGGGACAAAGCGGTCTCTTAACGAAACGGTATGCTATTCGGCTCGCCTTTCATCTTTGCCGGCCTCTTTTAATAATACGCTGTCGCCGCTGTCTTGAACGAAATTTATGGCTTGTCGCTGTCGCCTGCCCTCTCACACATTCTCAGTCTCTCACACTCGTCGCGCCGACTACAAAAGAAATAGCGGGGATAGAAATGTTCTTTTAACGGAAAGGGGGGCCCGTGCTCTTAACGGGATGACACTGTATGTATATAAAAGTCATAAGACTAAGTTTAATGCGACTAAACGATAATCGTATGTACTAGATATTGTGACTGTTGTACAGTTTACTATAAAATCATATGTATGATATGCTTCTAATTGGAGACGATTTCATTTTGTAGTTGTACGATTTGAGACACGCATGCAGTGCTGGATTAACCAATAAGTAAATTAAGGACACCATAGAAGTTTTCTGAATTTTAAAATCTAAAAAATTATAAATTTTATTTCGACCGTAATAATTAATATAAGTGATCAAAATTGACCGAACCAGTGCGCCGAAATCACTTATTTTAAAATCTAACTTTTGTTAGAAAAACTTTTTAGTCGAATTATCGTAAATGCCTAAGAAATCGTACATTGCGTTGAAGTAATCACCCTATATAAGGAGGCCTCAAAATCTTTTAAGTGCTTAAGGCCTCTAAAGGTCTTAATCCGATCCTGCGCGCTTGCGCGTTGCAACCAATCATTCATGAAGCAATTTGTACGGCAGATTTTATGGAATCGCCGTACCACCATCCAATATAAAATCCACATGCATAGTACGATTACGATTTAAACAGTAGTACCAAACCTGAAGTCGAAGCCATCATTATTCGCTTATCAAAGCAATTGAGGGGTAATTCCTACTACAGTTGTTCCCGGTTAAGTTGATAATCTCACGGCTCGGAGAGTATCTTTTATTCAGGGTGGTAGATGAATTTCACATTTTTCATCATATCGATACGGAAGTTCCACCAATAGATTCCTAGCAGTCCCCCGATTAACCGAAACTAAATTTCATGTAAATCGGAGTATTTTTTAACGAAGATAGCCTTAAATTGTATGAATTCATTTTTTATGTAATTTCGTTGATTGTAGTCTGATTTACATGGTATTTGATATCATTTTTATCGAGAAAACACAAGGTGTCACTTTTGTGAACATCCAATGAGAAATGCAGAACTTGATATTTTTGCTTCTTAATTATTGGCTACCGTTATCCATCTCCTATCCTCGAGAGCCGGGCGCCCGGTTGGGAAGATTCCCAGGCAAGAAATGGTAGCAAAGATGATTCTGTATCAACCTAACCGAGGTTTTATCAAGTTAACCGGGAACAACTGTACGTATCTTAGCTACCCCACTGCTCCTCCTGTCGCGATCTCTTTGTCTTTCCACAAATTAGGCCCTTTCTGCGTCCTACGGTGTATAGAAATACTACTTCCTGGTTAAAGGACTTTCTCTCATACATACACCGAGCATGCGAAAGACTGGGAATTTAATCGTATGAAAGATCGTAACGTCTATGGGTTCTTTTTGGAACGCAGCACCTGCTATACCACGCATTTGTGTTCGTTGAGAACGATTCGTTGGTAGCCGACGCACCACCTGTCCGAGGCATAATAATTTGATGTGCATTTATGCATCACCAATCGCGTCAAACAGAATGCGCCGAAGAGGTGGTAATTTCTCTGCCGAATATTTATGGGTAGTTGGTACGATATATTTATGATTGCTCTACCGTGTAAAGTGCGATTAAAGGAATGGGACCAATCTATTAACCTTGGGACGCTTGGTACAGGCTCCATTCTGACTTATAATTTCATTCGCATACATCTCACGATAAACTTTTATATTAGGATTAGATCTTACGATTCAAAATTCTTATATTCTTAAAGAAGTGATACTATTCAGTAATAAGTAGTATAAGTAGTTCAATATGTAGGTCTGATCTAACTAAACCCTGTATCCACCAAACGAGAAATAACCGTTTCACTGTCCGTGCCCCACCTATATAAGTCACGCTCGAGTCCTGTAACACGCTACGATAGCCGCATGCGAGACACTAAACACTTTGACTGACGTCGACGTGTATTCACGCCCTGGGACTTGCATCCTGTGTAGCAGAGGTGTCGTACTAGCGGCTCGCGAGCCGCAGTGGCTCCTTCTCCTTTTCCCCTGCTCCGTAGACCCGCAGGAGAACGGCTCCCTCCACACCTACTTCATTCTGCTGAATTTCTCCTCCGAGTGCCGTACTCTCTCCCTGCCAAATGTCGTGCAACGCCTGGAGAAAAATAAGTGGGGGAACCGGCTGACCAGGGGCCCGACTCGTGCGGCTCTCGAAGTGGGGATGTTCGACACCCCTGCTGTACAGTATACGTACACGGTTTTGACAAAGAGTAGAGAATAACAAGAGGCGACAGTAAAACGAAGATATTTCAGCTGCCTATACATACAACCAATTTAAAGGGACACACTTACACTGCGTTCTACATTAGAGCATACTGGTTTTGCGCAGGGATACACTACTGATTGGTAGTAAACTGGCGGGGAAAGTGTTACAACCAATCGCGTGTGTCAGATCCGTGGGAGTTGCACAGATTGGTCGCAAATCGGTAGCGGCGTTGGTACATTCTTATATAGAACGCAATGTACAGAGCGATTTCAAAAGTGCACCACCGCGTTGCCTCTTACTATTACCCTCTCTTTGGTTTCCGCGTGATTTCATGCTGATAATTTTTGAAAAGTGTGAAAAATTATCCGAAGATCCTATAATGTTTCGTTTTGAAAACAGAGTTCAGACTTCGCTGTACATACTCGCCGCCTCAGGACCCCCTTGCTTGCAGGAAGTTGCGCGATAAAGCCTGCACGTGGATGAGTCCGACCACCTTGAAGGGGCAATTTTTAAAATCCTGCGCCAGTCAGAGTGCTAATATATTTTCGGTACAGTAGCTCCAATGTAATGGAAATGATAGAGAGTAGATATTTAGGAAAAACTAGCACGAAGTTAGTTAATATTTATATGTGAAATACATATTTTTTAACTATTGCTATAGTGATACTAACATTAGTATACAAAATTAAATTGTACTTTCCACATTCTTTAAAAACTAAAACTCATTAATGGCTTTCTCTATCTGTTCACTTGGAAAATACACAGCCATCCCACATTTCTATGTACACCGAGTGAATTTGAATCCCTCACGAGGAAACATTCCTCGGCATATTAAATAAATATTGGTACTAATCTATGAAGGGGGAAGGTGGGCTCCCTATATCTCTTGCAATGCGCAAGGGCTCCTTCACTCAAATTCACTCGGTGTATATATATCTACATTGATTTTCACTGAACAAATAATCATTAAGTAGTTTTATATTTTGGAGAAGAGCGTGTAAGTATCGCGCTCCTGAAACGCCTAGCTAGACAATAAAACGGTTAAGTACATTATGAGTAAGATTATACGAAAACAACACATGCATCATTTCTTTAATCATAAAGAAAACCTCACTTCAGTGTTGTCCCGTTATAAGTACGAGTCCTCTGTTTCGTTAAGAGTGCATTTCTGTCGTCCCCACTACTTCTTTTGTAGTCGCCGCGGTGAGAGCGAGGGCAAGAGACTGAGAATGAACCAGAGGGCACGCGACAGCAACAAGCCATAAATTTCGGTTGACATAGCGGTGGCATCGTTTTACTGAAAGAACTTTTGATTAGCGTCGTATTCATAACGAGACTAAACTGTACATGTTATTTTATATATCTTATCAGCATTATAGTGTCAATGATAAAACTAATAAGGGTACTGCTTGTCAAAATTATGAGAAAATTCTAAAGTGCCAATAATAATCATATCGCCATACCCATAATATAAAAAACTCTTATTTTAAAAGAATTTTTTATAATTGAAATTTGAAAAATCTATTTGCGACAAGGATCTCTATTGCATGCAAAATGTAATGTCGCCTTTAATGCGGTTATGGACTTACGATCGAAAATAGAATCAGTTTCGTAACAGTAAATGTTCTGAAAAATATTAATTTCAAATCAATTTTGTATGGACTTACAAAATTGTATTACTGTGCTTTTTCACTGATTCAACCGATAAAGTATATACAATTTATATGTAATGTATGGAGGAAAAATTAAAAACATTTTGATACTATAACAACATATGTACAGAGAAATTACGTGGCTTGTATTATTTTGCAGTTTCAAGTTTTTATCTTCATATGCAAAATAGAAACGCAATTGTAAACACTTTTATTTTGAGGTATTTTACACTGAATCTGTATGTAGTAATAATAATAATAATTTATATGTACTTTTGAAACCCTTGTATTCATTTTTACTGAAATAATAAATTATAAGGAAAATAATATATAATCTTGCACAAGGTGTTACACATATTGTTACAAATGATTACTTCGGAGACATAAAGATGGTAGCGAAATTTTTCCTGTAGTGGTTGTTCATAGCGAAAACGTGGTACTAATACTTTGTGTATTATGTCAAAAATTCCAACAGACATTAACATCAAAATTTTATAATTATTTTTGTAGCCTTGTCGATTGGCAGGAATATGGATAGTTGTTGGACAGACAAGGTTTATTCGAATTAGGTAGGAATACATGGGTTGGTTGATAGGAAGTGGCTACAAATTTCGGAAATCAGACGTTGCGTCTCGCTGCATTTATACAATTCTACTAGATGCCATCGTGTAAACGACACTTTACTTTAATCTAATGAGGCGTCCAGGAGTTACTCTGTACTCTCCCGTTCGACTGGCATCCAGGTATTGTCGCCGAACTCTCCATGTCGAACGGGCGTCCAGGAGTATCCTCCCGTACTCTCCTCTGTCAACGATGGGGTATTTAAGAAAGGGGCTTTATATTCTTGTGACTCTACTCTACTGAGGCGTCCAGGAGTTCCTTCTGTACTCTCCCGTTCGATTGGCTTCCAGGTATTGTTGCCGAACTCTCCATATCGAACGAGCGTCCAGGCATATTCTCCCGTTCGATTGGCTTCCAGGTATTGTTGCCGAACTCTCCATATCGAACGAGCGTCCAGGCATATTCTCCCGTACTCTCCTCTCTTTTCTAATGCCATGCTCTGTACTCTCTCGACCGATAGGCGTCCAGGTATTATCGCCGTACTCTCCATATCGGTCGAGCGTCCAGGAACAGACTCTAATACGTAGTCCCTCCAGCAGACGTCCAGGTATTATCGCCGAACTCTCCTGCCTGCCTGGTATATGTTGTTGTTGTTAATTTAAGTACCAGAATAACTTTCTGTTCTCGACACTCCTGATTGTCTTTATTGTCGAATAATACAGCTTCATATAAAATGGTCAGAGAAAACACGTGCTCGTAAAAAACAAAAGATAATCGCTCTTGACAAAAACTATACTCGTAACTCTATAGAGAGTGAGAACTCTATATAAGAATAAAAGAAAAGAATACCCTAGCACCACCTGGTGTTAACATATGAAATTAGCATCCTTCGCTTTTCTCTAACATATGTCTGGAGATGCGTCAGACACGGCACTAGTGATGGCGATACAGCCCCACATGTATCGATATTTCGTATCGATACGTATTGACAGTCCAAGTATCGATACAACTGATATATCGGAGACGAAGTATCGATATATCCAATATCGATACGTACGTATCGGCTCATATATTCCTACCCCCTTTCATGACCTTTTTTCACACAGCATGCACAATATTAATTAATATAATTCAATCTCTAGGATACTCATGAAATCAATACGAATAGTCATTCTAATCGATGCATATGGTGTCGATGCAACTGACATATTATTATTGACATTGCTAATTAAATTAGAAATGGAATCCAAAAATGAAAATATTAATATACAAAAAATAATTTATTCATTTATACATTTGCATTGAAATTCCAATCTTCGTAGGATAGTGAGCCCAGAAACAATAAATGTTGCAAGTGCGCACTATTTAACCGATTCCTTGCTTCGGTCATAATTCTACCCGCTTTAGAAAATAATCGTTCCGACGGAACGGACGTCGCAATCACTGATAAATATTTATTGGCTAATTTGCTGAGCAGTGAATCTGTTTGATTCCAAAATTTAATTGGCGAATCGTCTATTTTAGTTGGTGCCTGACTTACGGCCGATTTCTTCACCTTCAGTAATCTTCCAGTTAAAGTTATGTTCCACATAACTGCCAAATGATAGGATCCTATTGGTTTAGAACATTTAAATGCTCTACGCCAATTGGTCGTTCACTGACCGGAAGATTACTGAAGATGAAGAAATCAGCCATTAGATAACATCGTAAATCTTCAGTCCGCGTTTGTGCTGCGGTGCAGTTGTATCGATATTCATGGGTTAAGTATCGATACAGCAATATATCGTTACATTAAGTATCGATACAAAATATCGATGTATTGGTTGCAAAGTATCGATATTCCGATATATCGATATTGTATCGCCATCACTACACGGCACTGCACGGTTGCAACGGTCAGTCTGGAGTTGCGTCAGACACGGCACTTGGTGGCGAGCAGTGGCGAGTAGGTGCTTCCGTAGGTATACGACGTATTCCACAATATGTCTAAAACGCAGGTATGTGAGTAATGGAAATTCTGGTTAGTTTCTCGATCAATCTCCCAGTTTGTTACGTCGTAAGGTTTTCTATAAACCCTAATTAAACATTTTTAGAGTGAATTGAAGATTTCATAGAGTAGTACATAAACATAAGTACTTTGTCTTGCTTATATTTACCAGCTCTTTTCAACACAGTTTTACGATAAAAATAAATTGAGTACATAGAATTGCGTATCAGTGTAAGAATAGTGGATACCACTCGTAGCTTGAGTATCTACATAATATTCATTTTATGAGATCTACTATACAAGATAATAAATAGAGCATTGGGCGTTAGGACTTACTTATTAAAAGTGAGTTACGATAGTTGGAGGGGGTACAACGATTCTGTATTTCAGGAAATATTTCAAATTTTAGAACATAGGCTCCCAATTGCAAGCACTAGACAACCAAACTGCTAGGAACATAACTTGAACACACGTTTAATGTCTAGATTGTTACAGTAACTACAACTAAGGTTTGAACAAAAAGAGATTAATATCGTCCTAAATACAGACATGGAAAACAAAAACCAAAAAGGAATGACCGCGCTTCATGGTTATACTTACCAGTTAAGGTTATTGATGCTATTTTTGTGCCGTGGAATCTCCAAGGAGTATTCTTTTCGTTTAGGAACAGAAATAAAGGAAGCAATGAAGTTTGATGATTTAGTGTTTGCATACTCTGAAGGTGATAAAACACTGTATCGCCTCTTGCAAGCTAAACACAAGTTAGATGACTCAAAAAAGATTACGAAGGAACTATTAACAGAAGATAAAGGAGATTTTAATTTACAAAAGTACTTACGTTCCTATCAAGCTTCTAAAAAGCAAAAGTTGTTTAAGACTGGTAAAATAAAAGATATTATTATTTGTACCAATATAGGTTTTAATTTCGATGACTTGCAAAAAGCACAGATTGAAGTACAGAAGATTGTAGGTAAAGATGATTTTTTAGATATAGAGTATGGTGAAAAACAGTCTGAACGTTATACATTCAAATTCAATAAGGCCATTGCTAAAATATTAAACCAACAAAGCATATATTCTGATAAAGATATAAAGGACTTTTTAAATCATCTTGTGTTTGTAATAAATCTCCATAATGGAAATTCGTTACGTGAGAGTATTCAAAAAGAAATAGGTAAAGAATTTAATAGGATTACAACCGAAGATGCATATGATAAGTTGTTTCAGATAATGTTGACATGGTTCGAAGATAAAAATAGTAGCCGATTCCTCTCTCATGAAGATGGGAAAGAGTTCTTTAATAAAATAAAAATAGGCATTCCTATTTGGTTTAATATGAAAAATCCAGTAACGTCGTTTACTGGTAGAACTCGGGAACTAGATGAGTTATACGACCTATTACATGGTCCAGATTCAGCAGGAACTTCACCACTGGTTTTCATAACTGGTCTTGGAGGAGTAGGTAAAACTGAGTTAGTTAGAAGATACATCAGTCAGTATGCTGCAAACTATGATAATAAAGTGATATGGATAAATGCTGAAAGTTATCAACGTCTTGCAGAATCTTTTCGTAAATTAAGTTCCGATATATTGGATATTAGTACGAAAAATGCGAACAATGAAGAAATGGAAATGAGTTCCATAGTTGAAAATGTATATATGTTCTTTTCTCGTGGAGAAAGTCTTTTTGTTTTTGATAATGCTGAGAAATACAAAAGTCAAAATAACTATGATCCTGGTATAGATAAATTTTTACCAAATGTATCGCCCACTTATAATAGGCCTCACGTTTTAATAACTTCACGTAATCAGAAATGGCCAGAAAATATAAAAGTATTACAGTTGAATGTACTTAGTCAGGAAGAGGCAATGGAGTTTATTAGAATGTCTCTCGACCTGAAAAATAATGCCCAGGAGGAAGATATTCGAAAGCTGGCAGGGCAGTTACATTTTCTTCCATTGGCGTTGCAACAAGCTGTTGCATATATAACAGATTCTGACAAAAAAATGAGACATGTAGGATCGCAGTTCTCAATTGAGGAGTACCTAAAAAAGTATAATGAAAAGACCAAGGAAGTTCTCAATTTTGAGTTTCCAGAAGATAGTGATAATGATTATACCAGAACCGCATTTACAACTTGGAATATTACTTTAGATATGATAAAAGATAAAGGTCATGATTATGATGCTTCAACGATTTTATATATTATATCTTACTTAGCTCCTGAAGGTATACCTACAGATATGTTTTCCAAGTTGATAAGTGACAAAGAAAAATTAGCATCTGCTATTGAATTACTAGCGCAATATTCCATGGTTAATTCAGAGCACAAAATACTTAATGTACATAGAGTGGTACAGCAAGTAATAAGAATGCACTTGAAAGAGCAAAATCGGGAACAAGAGATTTTGTTAAAAACTCTACAGCTATTTAGAGGTAATATCACATCAATAAATATTAATCATGCAATATCTGTTTGGAATTATTCAAAAACGTATAACGAACTAGTAAACGAATTTATGACACTTTCAAAAGATATTAGCGTTGCACTTATTAATAGCGCGAGGTTCGAGGAGGCTTATTTATTTGGAAAAGATATATTAGGGGTAATTGGTAGACTATCATCAGAGTATAATGTTCAGCTAGTTTCGTCCTCGACACAAAACAATATAGGGCTGGCGCTTCTGGGGCTAGGTAAATACGATATTGCCTTGCAAACTTTTAAAGATGCTTTGATGTGCTTTAAATCGGTTATATTGGAAATTAATATATATAACGTGTTGTTTGCACAATGTAAATATGACGAAGCTTTAAAGAACGCCGAAGCAGTGCTGACCGTTTTGGAAAAGAAATCAGATGTTGATGTATCTCAGATTCGATCAGTCCAACATGATATAGCTAAAATATTGGATAGTAAAGGTGAACACGACGAAGCTTTAAGGATTCTTAATGGCATATGTAAGGATCAAATAGACAAGTTAGGTTCAAATAATTCTGAAACTTTAGCAACGAATGTTTCCATTGCTCAAGTGCTTTTTCATCAAGGTAAACGCGATGAAGGTTTAGAAATGTTGCAAAAAATATACAATGAATCTTTGACAAAAAATGATCCTACTATTGTAAATGTACAGAAGAATATAGCTGGAATGCATTTAGCACAAGGCAAATTCAGTGATGCTCTGAAGGCTTATCAAAATGTACTAAATAATGAGAAACATATTCTTAGAGAAGATCATCCTGATGTTTTATATACTCGTTGTCATATAGCTGAAATATTGCGAGAGCAACGGAAATATGACGAAGCGCTAGAAATATGTCGAGAGGTTTTTGAAAAACAGACAAAAACTTTAGCTCCCGATCATCTTAATATCATAAGTACACAACTCACTACAGCACGTATCCTAAAGGAGCAAAAGAAGTATAGCGAGGCTTTAACAATTTTTCAAGATGTATTAGAAAAGAAGAAAGTTATTTTAGGAAATGAACACCCTGATATGATTACAGTAAGAAGTGACATTGCTTTGATATATACAGAACAAGAGAAATTCGATGAGGCAATTCAACAGTTTGAAGAGATACTTAGACTTCAAAAACATAACTTCGGTGAAAATCATTTTGACACCTTATTTACAAAAACAAACCTGGGCTTCATTTTTTTTGTGAACAAAAATATCGCTGGAGGTGTAAGAATCCTGGAAGAGGTTCGTATTGGGTTAGAAAAGTATCCTAATGATCCTCGAACGTCGAAGGTAAAAGACAATATGCGTACAATACTAATTAAGGTGCTTAAGGGGAATAAGGTTGCATTATTTCTCATACAGCCGAAATTTGGTACGAATGTTTGGAATACCATTATGAATGAAGTGTTAGCTCCCGATCATCTTAATATCATAAGTACACAACTCACTACAGCACGTATCCTAAAGGAGCAAAAGAAGTATAGCGAGGCTTTAACAATTTTTCAAGATGTATTAGAAAAGAAGAAAGTTATTTTAGGAAATGAACACCCTGATATGATTACAGTAAGAAGTGACATTGCTTTGATATATACAGAACAAGAGAAATTCGATGAGGCAATTCAACAGTTTGAAGAGATACTTAGACTTCAAAAACATAACTTCGGTGAAAATCATTTTGACACCTTATTTACAAAAACAAACCTGGGCTTCATTTTTTTTGTGAACAAAAATATCGCTGGAGGTGTAAGAATCCTGGAAGAGGTTCGTATTGGGTTAGAAAAGTATCCTAATGATCCTCGAACGTCGAAGGTAAAAGACAATATGCGTACAATACTAATTAAGGTGCTTGGGGAATAAGGTTGCATTATTTCTCATACAGCTGAAATTTGGTACGAATGTTTGGAATACCATTATGAATGAAGTGTGAAAAGTCCCCATCGATCCCGCGTCTGCAAAAAATTTTATTCAAGGTCAAAATTCGCAAAAATGGGTTTTTCGCGTTTTTCAGCCAAACAGTAAGTTTTATCATAAAAATAGTTCAGACAAAAATTGTAGTTCGTGTAATTGTCTATAAAAATTGTCTCTACACTTTTTTTTCGTAAGACTCGCCGTTTCCGAGATATAATCATTCAAAAAGTTGAAAAAGCTGTGTTCTTCATAATATGCACACGTTTCCACGCCACCTGTGAGGTAGTGTACTTCACGCGTTTTTTTATAACGTGGTTTCCCCGGTAGGCCTATTCCACGAACTATTGTAATCCTGTTTAATTCAACATACTATACTATTTAATAATGAAAAATGGAAATTGTTAAAAATAATCGAAGCGGTGTGAATTCTAATGAATTGGAGTAAATTATTCGTCTGATTCATAACCATCAAATACTTCTGCTTCCTCTTGTTCTTGTTCTTCTTGTTCTTCGTCTTCTCGTTCTTCTTCTTCTACTTCTTCCTGCTAAGTGCAAATAAATCCTTCCAAGAGCGATGCATCAGATGTCTCCTCGCTGATATCGTATGAACCCCCTTCAGATGGCGATTCAACATTGGAACACGACTGGCCTTGACAATTTGTACATGCTAATGAACAAAACAATCCAACTTTTTTGCAGCCACATTTAGCATGACAATATAAATACAGTAAAAATCTTATTACGAAACGGAGGTGATGTTACTCAAGCTAGTAATAAGGGCAATACACCGTTACACATTGCTGTTTCCAAGGGTAACAAAGACGGAAGTTTTGTTACAGCATGTGCGTCCTGAAAAATTGATCGCTTTCATTAATGCTAAAACCACTACTAGCGGTAGTACATCTCTCCACATAGCAGCTAAGAATGGTTCTTCGAAGATTGTCAAATCTTTACTGAGACATGGTGCAGCTTGGAACATTGAAAACAAAAATGAAACACCTGTTAGCATTTCCACTGACCAAAATGTTACTAACTTCCTGAAATTAATTGAAAGACTATTTGTGTATGCAGAAAGTGGGAATGTTGCAATTATCAGTAGCCTAAGAGCAGTAAATCCTGACGAGTTTCTAGCTGGAACGGGAACTCGTAACGATAAGTGGAATACGTTATTGCAAGTTGCTGTATCGAATAATCGCAAGAACATCGCGAGGAAACTGGTAGAAATGTTAAAAAAGTGAGAGAAAAGTTCATGTTATATCAATATAGAAATGATGTGCCTATAGGAATTCAAACCTTGCAATGATGATACCAAAGTTTTAATATAGCACCTAATTGAAAATTATATTTTTTGACGTAAAAGTAAATTTAGTATTAAGAATTATAATTTTTATTTGTAGCACCGTGGAATGAGGGTACTGCTTTACACCGACATTTTATTTGTTTTCAAGTTTCTTAAATCCACATGTTTTATGAGTGTGTAACGGGCACGATCATCTGTAAAAAACACGTGGGATTTTCGTTCCTGTTACCTAATGCATTTATCATTCAATAGAATAATTTTGATGGCGATCCATTAAAGATTAGTGCAGTTCTGTCAGCCACTTAATACCGAAAATGACCATCCGATTCACGTGTTCTGTTTCAGCAGTATGATCATGTTTAGTCACCTCGAAATCAGTTAAATTTTGGACACTCGAAATGTTATATCATATTTCTATGATTCTATCTATTAGTTGCGTGTATAACTTGAAGGCAAGTACAAATACAAACAAATCGTTCAATTACTAATTCTATAATATAATTATAAGTATGAAATTGTAAGTCGTTCGAAGAAAAGTAGGCCGCTATACGCGTAGTAATTGTATCATTATGATGAATTCATGGATGTCCCACTTCAAGCATTCAAGTAATGCTGGCATCAGATGGCAATAAACGAAACAGTCTAACAGCATATAATTAGTACATATACTGTCAAATTAAGAAAAACTATAAGAAAACGAAGAATATAAATTTTTTTATGTATACGCTACTCAACATTACAATTGTATTCTATTTAACCGTCCTTGTTGCATTAAGCGACAGCCGCATGCATCTATCGTCATCACCCAAAATCCGTACTATACAAAGCATGCGTGAAAATATTACTTGCGTGTATGTAAAAATTTCCGAGTGTGATTGATGCAACAGCTCAGTTCATTGTCTTTAAGGGGCTGTGATTTAAAGGAAAACTACTACATATAATATGACTTTTTGCATTGTATTAAGGGTGTCTTAAGCTATAGAAATAAGTGGTTTGTTTTATAATTAATCATTTCAGACAGCACTGGGGAATCGTTAAAGTCGAGGCATAAAAAATTCATCCAAATCGGTGGAACTTGTAGCACCTAAACCATTGGTCTGAATTAAAAAGCAACGCCAGATTATTAAAGGGCAGAAAACTCGTTCGTGGACAAAGTAGTAAAAATGACAAAAAATGACATTTTTTGAAAAAATAACGACACTTGAAGCTAAAACTTGAATAACCCCTATATTTTTCCTCCATTCAACGCATGTAAAAAAATTGCAAAGTTACATGTTTTTTTAAATTTTACTGGTTTGTCCACGAGCGAGAAGTATATTCTTCGAAATAAAAAGTTTCAGATGAATCGGATAATAAATTTTCGAGATACAGGTTCCACGGATTTTAAAAACACTGTTTCGAGAGAAACGCGCTTAAAGTTTTACGTGAGTGCCGAGTGGCCGGGTGTTACCCATGCATTTGTCGCTACTCAAATGCTTATAACGTCGGGAATTTTACGAATTTCAAAGAATTCTTTTAAGCACGTATTCCTAAAAGGTTGAACATTCGAAAAATGAAATAAAAAAAATCTATTTTTAGACCGAAACCTCTTAATTGGAAACGTTTCTGCGATATAAAAACTTGCTCGTGATACACAACTATAGTAAGATAACTGTGATTGTAATTCATTGGCGGAAAGCAAGTTGGCACAAATTTAGCGAATTAACGTGTCGGTAATCAAAGGAAGTGTTCGATTGGTTTGATCACATTCGTATCCGCGTGTGGGCGAATAGGACACAATTTCTATACAGATTTAGAGTTTATATACAACACAAAACTGCGAGGGGCGGTTCTCTTGATGTTATGGATCTCAACAAGAGTAATACAGCCACGTTACAGCATGAAGACATCTCATCTGGGAAGAAAGCAGCCACGGAGTATGAATTACAGCTAGGTCATTAGAAAACGGAGTAATCATGAGAAGTTTAAGGAATCGGAATGCAAATCTCTTGGATGAATATATTAAGGAGAATGGTGCAGAATGGAATCAGAAATTTAATCTTGAAGTTCTGGCACGTTTGAGAAGGGTAATTCGAGTTTGATCGGAAATTTCAGGCATTTGGATCAGGCATCACGAAAATGCGCCTTCACATTCGGCGATAGTTTGTGGATTTGTCATGAAAAAGTTCATTTCTTTGCTACTGCAGCCCAATACTTCACCTGATCAGTCACTCTGTGACTTCTTCCTGAAACTGAAACTAAATGCCCAAGGCTATCATACTCATAGTGACAACAATATCCAAGAGCCTGTAATCGATATTATGAAGAACCTCCTAAGAGATGACTTCTGATCTTGCTACGAAGAGTGGATGGAAAACTGACTGGCGGAAATTATATTATGTCCGAGGGGTATTACTTCGAAGGGGAATGCACTGTTTCTGACAATTATATATGAAATTTTCAAGAGATATAGCCATTACTTTGCTGATGCATATTTCACGAGATTGGGGGAGAAGGTATAGCAAGTTTATGAAGATGTTGGACCAACCAACTAGCATCGTTACTAAGATTCGTTCAGAAATATTTAGACTAAGAACCACCTGTGGCTGAAAAGCCTACCAGTGAGAGAAATGATTCGGCAAGAGATTCGCCACTTTTAAAAAAAAACCGTAAGAGGAGCTTAGAGGACGAATGATGTAAGGCAATGGTCGGCAAACTCATTAGTTAACAGAGCCAAATATCAGCAGTACAACGATTGAGATTTCTTTTGAGAGTCAAATTTCTTAAACTTAAACTATATAGGTAGGTATACTGTTCATTAACTTAATAAACTTTAATTAAAGTTTTAAGTCTTAATTAAACTATAGATACACTGAATAAAACTTGATATCATACTTAATAATGATCTTATTTATTGATAAAAATTAAATTGTAAGGTTTCCATAAAATTAAATCATTACAATGACTGACAAACACTTAATGTGAACAATGGCCTTGCATCTCCTTGGAAAGTTTGAGTAAGTCAGGTTTATACGTTGTTGTTTTTAATTTTAGACACGATTCCAGATTCTCATCATTAAGACGACTTCTCAATTTGCTGTTGATTGGGTTCATGCTTGAAAAACATTGTTCGCATGAATATATAGAACCGAAAAGGGAAAGAACAGCAAACTTTCAACAGTCTTTTCAACTGATCATATGAGTCAGGAATACTATTCCAGGTATTAAAAATCATCATGTCTTCCTTCTCCAGGCCTTTCAAAACAGACCACTTGTGCTGTGAACTAAGTTCACATTTGTTTTTCTTCAATATTTCCATATCAGCCAGAGCCGCATTCAAGGGGCTAAAGAAACGCATGCGGCCCGCCAGCCGCGGTTTGCCGACCACTGATGTAAGGAGTCGCAAAAATGCAGGCAGAAAAATTGCCAAACGGAAGAAGACGTCCAACGAAGATACGACGGTGGTCATCCGAACGAGGCAGGTGCAGCCCAGAGCAACGTCCACATTTCATTTCTTCATTTTGTATCAGAGGGGCCGCGCGAAATAACCCCTGTAAGATGTATGAATTAATTGAATGGTAAAGTAAGAATGCTTACTGATGCCTTGAAATTATGTAAAGATCAACAGTGCAAAAGCGATCGACGACGTAGGAGAGTGTATGTGCGTGTGTGCAAGTGTATAAACATGTGTTGTAAGAGCGTGTTCCCCATTGCTGTGTTCAATGAAACGTATGAATGCCGTAAAATGGATATCATATAGCGAATTCGGGAGACCCGCACTGGTCGCACTGAGTGCGAGTTTTCTCGCTTCCAATTGGCTAAAAGTCGCACTCAGTGCGGCCAGTGCGGGTCTCCCGAATTCGCTATTAGTTGCAGTAGAATCGCAAGATTTTAAAGAAGCAAAATTAGTAAGCGACCACTTCATACTAATATTACCACTTCATAGTAACAATTTTTTTCGCTGCTTCGTTCATCTCCCGGCTGCTAGGAATGAACAAACGATAAAAATGATACGGGAAGAATTGAAGATTGCAACACTCGTACAAGTGTAAATATGCCTATAAATCGAAGCACATGGTGAGATGAAAGGAAAAAGCGGAGAAATGGTCGTGAGTAGGATGAGCAGCTAAAACCTTTCGACTCTACCACAGTAACAAGTAATCGAGGAACGTTGACAATTTGGTGAGTGAATAACGTTTACAAAAGCGTTGAGCGATTTTTTCAAGTGTATACAAATTTGTGAGCGTGGAATGTAAAACTAGTTTATTCTTGTTGCAATAATATCGAACACTTTTATAACTAGTAATAAATTTTTATACTTTATATATATAATATAAAAAAAATTAGATATAAACGTTACTCAGAAAACTCTCTCGTTAACATGCCACGTTCCATCTATCCCTTTCAACCCACGGGCTGCTACCCGCTGTTACCCACTTTGTTATGGGCTTCTCCTTCAACCATACGCAACCCCACACACACATGAGTGATCATATGAATATCACAATTTTTTTAAATAAACATTAAGCCGATGTGGAGTTTCAGTTGCCACGTGTATCTTCCGCATCGCCTGTAACGATATTTTTTGCATGCGCTTTTCTCTGTGAAATTTCCAAACTTCTCACGATCCTTTGTATGTTTTTCAATTAACACGATCGTGACTTTAGTATGTCTGTCGGCACTCCGAATATTTTTGCGTGAAATATCGCTTTCAGGATGCGTTCGCGCTTGAGCCACGTTCCACAGTTTCGAGGACAGGAAACATAAGGCAATGAGACCTCCAGTAGTATATGCTCTAAGCTTTACCCTGTACCTATGTACATACATACTTGCCATAGGCGTCCAGGGGGAGGGTGCAAAAGGGGCAGTTGCCCCCCTCCCGGCTTTTGAGAAAAAAATCGCTTATTTTTCAAAATTGATTTTTATTAAGTTTAGATTAAAAAGGGAATATTTTTAATTAAATTGACACTACGAAATGAGTTAAAAAAAAGCAAGAGGGGTAATTGTTTTTACCACCATCCCAGAGTTCCCCCGTTCAAGTGGAGCTCGGAGCTGTAGTGCGGAGCAATGGGGTTTTATCTGGAGCAGAATCGGAGCCGGAGCACGGAAAATTTTTGCTACTCCACTGCTCCAATTTTTTTTTTTATCATTTGAATTTTCTTCCATTTTATAAGAGCAGTTGAATGAAATGTTTTTAATAAATACCGATTCTCAATTTTTCATCATTAAAAAAATATTATATCGTAGGGCCGCGCAGCCCGGTATTAATGAGGTAAAGTACTTTCTTTGCCCGAAAATTAAGCATTCTTTATGAATTTTTTTTCTATATGAAAATGACAAGCTAGAAAGATGGGGTTTGTTGCAAATGAAATATCACTATTTGAAAGGATTAAAAGAATTTTTATTTAAAGAAAAAGCAGCTGGCGCGGAGTTGGAGCAAATACTTTGATGTCAGAGCGGAGCAAATAAAAAATTGGTCTGCTCCAATCCCCTGTTTATGACCATACGTATATAGTCATAAGAAGAGCCGTCACTTGTATCGAATACGGGTACATCGATTACCTCGCCTGATCTATTTCAAATAAGTCCTCGAGGCGAGAACGTGGTGCAACCCGAGGTGGGCAAATGACAGCCAAATCGAGCTGTATTTCGGTCACAAAGGAGTTCTACTAAGGAGCTAAGGTAAAATAACACGAAGACTCATTCAGCCTCATTAGCACCACCGACGACAGCGCGGGAAAACGATCGAGGACCTTCCACTTCTCGAGAAGCAGCATAAGGGAAAACGCCGTTAACCGGAACTCGAATTAAGCCACAAAGGGAACCGACATACTGAGATTAGTGAGTATGTATTTTTATGTATGTTTTTATCAGGCCCGGATTAAGATTTTTGGGGCCCGGGGCTATCAAACCTTCGAGGCCCTCCCGTGGTTGATTTTTAAGGCTCAGGGCTATCAAACCTTCGAGGCCCCCCATGGTTGAACAGTGGGTGGGGGTGGTAATGAACTAATCGCTTAGAACGGGGCCCTCCCCTGAAGGTGGGGCCCGGGGCTGCAGCCCCCCCTTTAACCCGGGCCTGGTTTATATTTACTATGTATATACATATATAAATACAAAGCTGTAATTGTAAAATATGTAGATTTGCAAAAATCTTATACTTCATTCTGATTACAGGTGATAAGTAAAATGAAAATACAACATTTAACATTTTATACGAACACTGTTACTGCATTAAAGTCAGAAAGCTGTAATAAATATTTATGTAATTTAAATTCCTTTTTTTCCCTTTTTTATTCTAGATTTTATGGTAGACGTTTTCTTATATATTACTTATACAATCATCTTATCTCTTTGGTGCAATAATACCTTCTAACTGTGTCTGAAACAATTAATTTAATTAATGCATAAATTTTCAGTACATCAAATAAAATAGACCTTTCAAAATTTTGTCTAAAATGAATATAACTTTATAATATATAAACATAAAGAGGCGAGTGGCAAGGTTTAGGCTGGGGAATGAGATGAGAGGAGGGAGGTACTGGGGGTTGAGGAGGAGAGGAAGTGCAGGGTGTGTGGATGGGGGGAGGAGACGTGGGAGCACGTGTGGGAGGTGTGTGCGGACTGGGGGAAGGAGAGGGGGTGGCAGGAACTGGTAAGGGAGGTGTTGAGTGACGAAGGAGGGGGTGAGGAATGGCTGAGGAGAGTGGAAGAAAGGAGAGGGGGTGGAGTGGAGGGATGGAAGATTAAGGATTGAGAGCGACAGAAGGCGAGCGGAAGCGGGGGTCGGATGGTAGGGAAGGGTGGAGGAGGGGAGGCGGGCGAGGCGTGCGTGCGTGCGAGGCGGGGGCAAGAGAGAGAGCGGGAGAGTAGGTTAAGTTTAGGATTAAGTAGAAGTAAGAGCGGGTAGTTCGTAAGATTTGTAGTTGTAAGTGTATATAAGGATTGTAAACCCCTAGGGGAAACAAATAAAGACTACACAATATATAAACATATACCTTCAACTGTTGATTTGTTTTCTTAAGAAATTGTATTTCTTCCATATGTTTCTTTTCTTCGGCTTCTCTCAATTCAGCTGCTCTTTTCTCAGCTTGTTCAAATTTTTGCTTCAATTCAGCATTAGCTTTTTCTAATTCAGCTTTCTGCAATTGTAGTTCATCTGCAGCAGCAATTAGATCTTCTTTCCCTTGTTCCGCCTACAAAAGTGTTTGAAGAGACTTAAGATTTCTTTTTGTATTCATTATACGAAATAGATACATACTTGGAGAGCTTTGCGCATTCCAAAAGCAATACTACTTTGATACAATATCTGATATGCAGCCAATGTCATTTTCAGTTCATCTCGAACTCTAAGTAAAAGTAAACCACGTTCAGCGCAATTTACCGTGACTTGACGTATTATCTCATCTACAAAATATTATTCTGTAATTTCAGTTTGAGAATTATAAAAAAATACTACAATGTAGTCACTCAAGATGAAAGAAGCTATTACCAAAACACTGTGTATAAAGTTCTCTGCGAACTGGACAAATACCAGTTTCTCTTGCCTGTCTTTGCTGCAATTTCATATCAAGTTGCTCTTGCAAATTAATCACGTCTAGTCTTGTTGCTGGTGTACTCGATACCTATTTACATTACGTATAACAAAACAATGTTTGATGCTTAAAAAATTTAATAAAGTGGTTACGCTTTCCTCTAAACGTGAGAGGTTTTTTACAAGGAGCAAAATGTCTTACTTGCTGAGTCCACTTTTGACCATCTTCTTCCCACTGTTTAGGTGGTAAAATTCTATTCAATATATCAGTAGTTTCGCGTCGCGTATCTACCGTTGGAGGAGTGACTTGAACTTTACAAACTGTTCCACCAATTTTTGGCGCTGTGTCCTTAGCTACCTGTCTTAAACACAAAATGTTTTAGAATTAAAATTATGACACTCTCTACGTACTTTGATATTGCTGTTTCTGAATTGTCCGATTTTGTTCGAATTTAGACTTAAGTAACACATGTATTTTATTAATAACAAATTGAACCTTTTCTGGACGAATTGTATCTAAAACTGGATTGTCGTATTTCACCAGAGTGTCCATATTAGGAATAACACGATCTTTTATTGCTGTTGCCATTTTTACTGTAATATATATATTTATATAACGCAAAGTGTAACTAAATTATTGAAATTTACCTTGCAGTAATTAATATATTAAAGAAAGATATGTATTTGTATCCGTTTAGCTGTCTACGCTTCAGACCAGATTTGAAACTGTTAGCAATTGCCATAGCAATATTGATATGTCATACGTTACTAAGTAACACTATATCAGGAAAATATTAATAAGAACTACTCATAGTACATAAACGTTAGTTTTTTTAATACAAATTTTTACAAATATTTCGTATAAATATCATATAAAATAATATTTCGATTTGTTAACTTGGGTATATGTCAATCTTTATCTATATTTCTATTAACAATATATTTTTACTTAAATTGATTACAGTATTTTCGATATGCGTTAAAGTTCGGAGTGTCTTTGCATAATTTTTGTTTCAATATCCATATGAAGTTTCTCGACTGTTCTAGCATGTTTCTTTATGTGTTGCTGCATCGTAGAGTTATCTAAATCGTGAGATTTTCCCAGTCGTGCTGCTTCCAAAGCAGCCTCCGTGTGTAGGTGACGTAACTTGAGCAATCTTCCTTCATAATGCAGAAGTTCCTCCTAAGTAACAAAATGCAGTATAAAAAGATATTCTTTACATAATTATATAATCTTTAAATTTGAGTAAATATGGTAGTTAAGAGTGTTCCAGGTTAATATTTCTAAACCTAAGTAAGATCTAACTTTTCTTTTTAAGATAGAAAACTGTATAGAAAGATTTTACATAATTTTACCTTCAAAGAAGCGCGTTCTTCTGGAGAAAACGAAGCTTCCAATACAAATCGCCACAAACCTTGTACTTTAGGTTCCACAAATTCTTTATGATTTGGACCTTTAGCAGTTAAAGTATCCAGACGATCGTATCCATTCCTAAGTTCCAAGTGCTTTTCTCTAAAATGATATATATCATATTTATGAAACTAGGCGATAAATTAATAATAATTATATGTATATATGTATGTACATACCGAAGCAAAGATGCCTTTTTTAAATAATCATCTTCGTGTGTAGGGACATTATTAGAGGCTTCCTCTTCCCCTGGTATTACATTCGAACTTTCTGCTTTATGATATAGGCTATCTATGAAACATTAAACAATTTGAAATTTACTTTTTTAAGTGAAATTATATTGAATGAGTTCTGCAAACCAATTTTTTTAAGCCACTACACACTTCACGTTCTTTCTACATTCGTTTTTAATCTTTTTACTCACAATCCATATAATTAAATGCTGCTTTATACGCCAATTACACATCTATAAAAAAACAACTGATGTACGAACATTGTGATCATAATACTGATTTAAGATTACTATAGCATGGTTTTGCACAGGGCGAATTTTGTACAGTTTCTTTCATTTACTTAGTATATCCATTTATAATCTTTTAGCAAGCTTCGTTTACACTTTTCCCAATCTTCTCTCCCAACTAAGTTTCTGTGATCCTTAAATGTTCGCCCTTTTTCAAGCTATAAATCCTATATTACCTCAAGTTTCTCTTGTAGCCTTTGCACGTAGAGCCAAGCTCACCCTACCCACTTAACCAACGTCCATTACAAATTTTAAATACTATTTTATACCGTAGCATTGTATTACTAACTTTTATGTATGTCTGGATCTCCAGCATCCACATCTTTCAAAATGCTCATGTATTCGTCTACTTTATCCTGGTGATGCTGAAACTCTTCTTTTAAAGTTTGCAATTCGTCATCTATTGAACACAGGTGAAAAATAGGCAACTCAATATTTAGCTTTATGCGTTTCAAATGCTCTATTTAAAGAGTAAAATGATACACAAGATGCACTTACGTGTAAAACCTGCTAATTCAGCTTTCACCCACAAGTTGTTCAACCTTTTATCTTTAAACACATCTTTGGCAATATAGTTACTCCCATCGTTTAATGCTTTATGCCGTTTAAGTAATTCTTTATCCTCTGTATCACTAAAATGTTCTAAAATTCCATATGTGCTCATAATCCCTAGAAATAGAAAGCAATTTTCAATTAAAGAGCAATGTAAACGAATAATTAGAAACATATTAAAATGCAATAAGTGCTGTATTGAGCAAAATTAATTGCAATAGAGATAAAAGATTTTGGATGTTGAAGGCCATTATCTGACTATCTCCGTTATACGTTTGAGCTACCTTACACTTTGTTTTTCATCTCCTCACTGTCTTGAAGAATTAAAAAAGTGAAGAGGGAACACAGTTTTCGTTAAAACACTGATAGAATATTTTACAGAATAAAAGCAAGGCATAGACATTTATTTCCGAGGAAAATTGATCTTGAGCAGCCAAAGTTTTGTCTTCGCTATATAATTTTTGCATTCAAAAAACGTGGTAAGTAATAATTATGTATGTGTTTATCTTAAATTACCAATGAGTTTCTTTCTTAGACGTGCCTCTTCTTCGCCATTTGGGTCTTTCCCATCAGATTTGAAATGCTTGTATGCAAGTTCTTCTTTATCATGAATTTTTAAATCGCTGAATATTGACTGCAGCTTTGAGTCAGTCAAACGCTGTTAGAAAATTAATTGCTAAGTATCTTTTTCGACGCGTGTATATGGTTGTATTTTCATAACGCTAATGCGCACCTAACACCATTGTTAATACTCACGTTTTTCGCTTTAACCCAGAGCACGTTTAATTTTGACATTCGATACGGTTTGTCCAATTCGCGAAGAGAGGTTGGGAATTGCAAAGGATCTGCATACTGTGGTTTATTTGCTTCAGCAGAATATTTATTTGCAGCAGAACCCGTATGAAATAAAAATGCGCAGAAACCTATTGTTAAATAGGTACTGACCAGGAATGTCATTATTATTCCTTCTAAATCCTTTTGTCAATTCTCAGACGAATCACTATGTCACACTATGCAAAGGACTTTGATGGATCCACCATCCACCTCACATTTCTCATGTGACCACATGTGACATTGGATATGTCTCTCATCAAAGTCCGATCCCTGCTCTCATCTGATGACTGCGGAGTTATTTGACTGTTGCCCTCCCCCTCCCCCGGAACCCCTTGGCTATGTGCATTATCAGCAGTCAGACGCGTTAAGTATTTTACATCGTGTCGTAAATGTAGTAAGTATAATATGTCGTTTTTCTATTACCCGTTGTAGTTTTGGCATTAACAGTTGAATTTTTCCAACCATCAATTCTTAATACTCCATCTCGAGGTTCATCTTTCCTTATAGAATACTATTTTTACTACACGGCTTCGCCCGAAATTTAGATTCTGATTTTATAAAGAAAAATTTGTTTAGTTTTTTTTTTTCGAAAGTTTTTAGGCGACAGACAAACACAAAAACATATAGAAACTTTCGTGGAGAGAAAGAAGAGTCTGGACAGACGAAGGGAAGAGAGAGTTTCAAATGGAATTAAACAAAATAAACTTTAATAGGACGGAGGTGAATAAAATGGTAGAAGAAATGGTAGGAAAAATAAATAATGCAGTGCAGAAAGAAGAAGTAAAAATTAAAAAATGGAAATTGGGCAGCTTCAATTGGTGGTATTGGAATCGTACAAAAAGGAAAAGGGAAGCCAGGAAAGCATTGAGGAACTGGAGAAGGGGTAAAGGAGACAAAGAAGACTACCAGAAGAAAAGAAGGGAGTACAAAAAAGTGTGCGAAGAAAGGAGAAGGGAATTAGAAGAAAATACAGAAAATGAGATAATGCAATTAAAGTGAGAAAATCAAATATGGGAATATATAAATAAACAAAGAAAGAAAAGAGTAGGAATCTCCAATAAAATAGATTTAAAAGAATGGAAGGATCACTTTAAAACATTGCTAGAAGGCGTCGACTGTAAAAAAGAAGTAGGAGAGTTGGAAGAAATAGACAACACGGAAGGAGAAGAGGAAGAGGAAATAACAGAAGCAGAAGTAAAAGAACAAATCAGGAAATTAAAAAATAAGAAGGCAGCAGGGGAAGACAAAATAGAAAACGATGCCTGGTTTTCCTAAAAAGGATCACAGAAATTTTTAATGAAGTGTGGAAGGGAGAAGGATTCCCGGAGAGGTGGAAAGAAGGGATGATTTCACCAATATTCAAGAAAGGAGACAGAGAAAAGATGAGCAACTACCGGGGGATAACGATCCTGAACACAGCGTACAAAATATATGCTATGGTCCTGGAAAAAAGATTAAAAGAGGAATTGGAAAAGAGCCACATAATACCAGAAACACAAGCAGGATTCAGGAGCGGTAGGTCGACTACAGATAACATTTTTATTCTGAACTATGTAGGTAACAGAGAAATACAGAAAAAAGGGGGAAAGCTGTATACCTTTTTCGCGGACCTAAGCGCTGCATTTGACAAAGTGGATAGAGTAAAACTTCAGAACATCATGAAGAGAAAGGAAATAAGTAAACGCTTGAGGATAAGAATCGGAGAAATTTATAAAGAAACAAGAAATACTATAAAAGCAAACGGAGAAATGTCAACCAAATTCTGGACAACAAAAGGGGTAAGACAGGGATGCCCACTGAGTCCAACATTATTTACTATATATGTAGCGGATTTGGAGGAAACTATGAGGAAAAATCAAGCAGGAGAAGTTAGAGTAGGGAAAGAAAAAAATCTGAATTCTAGCATATGAGGACGATATTGCGTTACTAGCAAATGAACCAAAGGATCTTAAGGACATGATACGAAGATTCGAAAAATACCTTGAAAGGAAAGGGTTGCAATTGAACGCAGAGAAGTCAAAGGTGTTGATTTTCCATAAAGGAAGAAGAAAGAAGAAGAGAGAAGAATGGGGCTGGCAGGGGCACAGCCTGGAAGAAGTAAAGGAGTTCAAATACTTAGGGTATAATTCCAGAAAAATGGGGGCTGAGAGATGCATATAAGGGAAGTCATAAAGAAAGCAAGAATAGCAATGGCGCAGATATGGGGAACAGGACAAAGAATGTTCAAGAACAATTTTGAGAGAAGAATGAGAATATTCAGTAGCATAGTGAAAAGTATCTTGCTGTGCGCTTCAGAAATTTGGGGATTGATGGAAGCAGAAAAGGTAGAGAAAATACAGGAGAAATACATAAGGTGGACTTTAGGTCTGGACTTCAATACACCAGCATATCTAATTTTGGAGGAAACAAAAACGGACAAAGTAAGGATAGAAGCGGGGAAAAGAGCAATAAAATATGAGGAGAAAACGAAACGGCTGAAGAAGAATAAAATAGTACAAGAGTGCTGGAGGGAAATAGACGCGAAACAAGCAGAGAAAAAGTCGAAATAGGAGGAAATGAGAGACGCATACTACAGGGAAAAAATGATGGATATCCAAGAAATGGAAATAGAAAGAAGGAGAGGTGGAGAGTTTGCTTAGGAACTAGCGCAAAGAGACAGGGCAGAGCAGGTGCAATGGCAATACGACAGAATACAAGGAGGCAGATACAACGCACATTACACGGAAATCAGGGATAACCAGAGAGCAAATTACCTAAACGGAAACTACAGAAGCAGAGATCAAAGTATGATAGCAAGGTTCAGATGTGGGAACGAAGAGCGGGGAAGCAAGTACTGCAAGGAGGAAAAAAGAGACAGTATGCAGACTATGTAATGGGGCTAGGGAGACGCTGGATCACATGCTACAAGATTGTAAAGAGCTGAAAAGAGAAAATGCAACGATCAGAGGGATACTAAAGGGAGAAGAAGAAGGAGCGGAGTGGATGCGTATGGTCCTGGAAAAAAGGAGAAGAAAAGAAGAACAAGATGAAGGAAGAAGTCAAACAAAAGCACAATCTTGAGTTAACAGTCCCAGAAACGAACACTTACACACATAACACATGTAACCCATTTTGAGACCGAAAGGCGAAAAATAAACCTATTTACTACATATAGAAACTTTCTGCTTTATATATAAGTAGAATATATTATTCTACTAATAATTAATACTCTAGTGTAGGGAGTGATTATACAAGCGAAAATAGGACGAAAATCAAGAGTGACGAAATTGTAGTATGTAAAGGCTTCGTTTGCGAGAAAATTGACTTTGAATTTTACCGAAATATGGGCACCTGGGGGGGGGGGGGCACGCTTTTACCGCAATTTCGTCACTCTTGATTTTCGTACTATTTTCGCGTGTATAATCACCCTTTAGAGTATTGACTATTAGTAGAATAGCACCCAGTATACATTCGATACAATGGTGTATCGAAGAGACCGCATCTACTGTCTTGATCTGATGTAGCAGATAATATTATAATAATAATAGACGATACCAGTTAATTATTAATAGCTAATAGATTATTGATCCTTTTGTAAGAATTTCTAATAAATTAAAGAATTAAAACAGGGTTAATGCGACATATTATGTTTTAATTATTTCAATCTTCAATAATTTATTTTCAGCACGTCTCATCTCCTTCTGCAATGCCCAAAACGTTTTATTTCCATAATTGCTTATTTGATTGTGTCGTTAATATATGTAGATCCCAGATTTTTGTGAATAAGTAGGATGACTTGTGAAATGTATTACCATAGTACATTACAAAAAATAAGTTTTAAATAATTGTAAGAAAATTGCATTTTTCTCGGCTTTCTATTTCTTGGATTTAAGACGTTTTGGAAATAAGCTCTTCAATTATGAATAAAGTTTTGTGCTAAAATATTATTAATGTATAAAGTTGTACATATATCTACAAATGCAGAAAAGGTTACAACGCATAACAATAATTTGTGATTGCAATTTGTAAGTATTATAATCACTAATATATTATGTTACAAAATATATTTATAAACTGTGGGAGCATTGTATATTTAAATCTTTCCTTTTCATGAAGCATTATTTAAAGCTTAACATATATCACGCATTGATACATCTTGTATCAAAATTCAACTGCATGAAATATAATAACAAATAAGTTTTTCAATATTATTCTTCACTGTTTGATATCCAGACACTTTGAAATGCTTTGGAATATATTTCATCTTAACTTTCGCAGTATTATTGCAGATAAGCTTTTCCTTCCTAATTTCGCAAAATCGAGTGGTTACATTTGTAATCACAGTATACAAAAAATGTTATCAACTTGTTAGAATGGATTGTGTCCTGCAGGAGGAGGAGGAGGAGGATTACCACCATAACGTGGCAAAGTCGCAAATCCACCATAATTCGGAACTATACCTTGATACGGATTGTAAGCCCCTAAAAATATAAAATAACAAATATAACATTCATTTTATTTAATATTCCCTCTATATAAGCTCAATGATCAGGTCCATTGCACGACCAATAGAAAGGACGTTGCCTATCCAGCACTTCATCGTCTCATGCTTGGTTAGATCTTCGATTAAATCATTCGACGAAATCGCCGATTTTAATGAAACTTACGTGAAAAGTAATTCTCACAAAAATATTTCGTCTATATTGAAGGGATGAAAAACAGTTGACCGAAGAGCTCGGAAACTATTAGAGCTAGAAAAACGATTTACATGTCATAGTTGTGCATTTTTGGATAAGAAATCCAGTTACGTAAAGAGATTCCCGAAAAAACTATTTGTTTAAGTAATACACAAAGAAATAGCACTTTTTTCTTAAAATGTTAATCTATTTTCCTTCGTATTTATGTATGAAAACTATATACCTAAATAAAATATACGGCTAAATTGGAATATTGATTTTTCATTTCCTTATAAAAAGTTATTATACTTGAATTTTTCTCGCACTTTGTGCACAACGAAGTCCCTAAGTGTGCATAATCACAATGTTCTTCAGTCACGCACGTCGAGGGTTGTTTTCACCCCGTTAATATGAACTTTGGCCGTTGAAGATACGTGTGCGTTAAATATTTTTGTGAGAAATAGTTTTTACCTATGTTTTGATTCAAATCAGCGATTGTCACTTCGGGATATTCCCCTTTGAGAATTACTTATACAGAATAATAGAGAAAAACCCTCGATCTACTTAGGATCCCCGCCCGACAGTCAAGGGCGATAAATTCGACACAATCATCTACTACTGAATATTTAAATTTGTATAGTTTTCATTCAACCTTCGCGGGAGTATTAGCAATGAATCGGCGAGGCTTTCCTAATGAAAATGGGCACAAACACAATCTTATTCGGAGTATTTGTAATTAAGCGTAATGTTAAAATAAATTATTAATCTACGAGCTATCTAAAACAGTGAATTTATCACATTGTAAAGTGTCTGCTAAAAATTTAAAATATAGCATGCGTTAAAAATGGTATGCATGCTTAAAGTGCGCTAACAAATGTTTATTCGTTTTAGCAGCAATCGATTTCTTAAAATTAAACGCTTTATTTGTAAAGTGTGACACTCGCCTCTATACACATCGCGTATAATTAAAAATAGTTCGAATAAATACGTGTTTGTACACAATTTCATTGGTAATACTTCCATAAAGGTTTAATGGCAAATCTAAAAATACTTTTACTTTTCATTAGTAGATGACTCACATTGCGCCCGAACTTATTGCTCCCGTCTGTCGCGAGTATATAATACGAGTCGCTTGTTCAGCAAAAAGTAGGGGGTACGGATGACTTCCAAGCATACAACGAGGGTGAACACCGAACCTATAGAGAGGGAATGCAGTTCACGAGTGATAACACATTTTTAAGTTACCTTGCGCGGGATAAGGCATTGTTGCGTACGGATTATACGTTGTAGGCATGGGAGGAGGAACATATGTAGGATACGGTGTAGTGGGACCAGCTCCGTACGGCACAGGCATTGCACCTTGAAATTGTGTAGGGTATGGCAATTGCGATGACCCACTTTGCTCCGTTCTAGCTTGACTTTGCCCTGGTGGTCCTAAATATATATATATATATACTTTTTAAAGTAAATATACGAGACACACATTAATTATGAAATAGTACTCGTACCACCATGATGAGACGGAATGTTGGGAGTTGTCGCTGGACCAGTGTGACTCAGATTTGTTGTTAAATCTTTCAGTAGTTCCTCTTTCTCGGTTTTTCGAGCAAAACAGAAATCTGATATTTTGTTTTGAAATAATACCAGCAACTGCGAACAGAGAATTGCTCAATGCCAACGTAATATAATTTATGATGACATCATTATCGATACTTTACCTGTGTTAAATCATTGTAAAACTTCACGCCCTCGTTTAAATTGCTTTTTAATTCTTTAAATGAGTCATGAGCAGCTGCCAGTTTACATAACACCGCCTCTCGTGAACTTCCACTGCCAGATTGCTCGGCTGTAAACGCTGCGTGACACCTCTGCAATTATTTTTTTTATCAGTATCATCGAACTGTACATATCGTGTCTGCATATTAAAAAAAAATGTATGTACTTGAATTTCAGCAATCAACTGCTCTTGCCGAGCAGCACTGTCTCTCATTTCCTTCTGCACGGGCCCATAAATTTTCCCTATATTTTCTGCAGATAAATTCGGCTCATCGATTGCCCCGTCTTTAGCAAGCGCTGCAAGGAATGTAGCTTTCATATCGGTATTGGCAGATTTTAGTTCGCTTTCTATAGCATCGCGTTCTGCTTTTAACGTTTCGACCTTGAAAAGAAAATTAATATCAGGCAAAATGGACAGATTTTGTAAATTTATACAAAGCACTTACATCTTCCATGAATTTTCTCAGTTGTGCAACGGTATTACTTTCCTGAACTGCTGACCCAGTTGGCACGGCGGTAATCAGGTCGTTTTCTTGCAAACTTAAAGTTTTCATACCTTCTTGATGGCTTTCGTATTTCTCGCGCACTGCCTATATAATACAACCTCCATTTGTAAAATACAGTACACATTCCTGTAAAATTATTTTCCCTATGTTTACCTTATCAGCTGTTACAGCATTATTGATGATCTCGCGATATTTCCGTAGATTAACAGTGAATTGCTCTGTCAAGCGAGTGCTAGATATTCTTGTCCAGCGATCCTTGAATTGTTCTCTTAACTGATCGTCAGATTCGCGTTCCTCTTGAAGCATTCTATCGCACTACAGATAGAACAATATTTCAATTTGTAGCTGTATATAGTTCTGTCGCAAAGCGATTATTATTTGTAAATTTATGTACCTCATCCAGAAGTTCCTTATTTCGTTGCAAAAGATCTGGCAATTCTTTCATAGCACTTTCCAAAGCTTGTATACCACCACCATCTCTTACATATCGAGCTTTCTCCAGTAAAGATTGAGGTAACTCAGTTCCACTCGTATCTTCAATTGCCGCTGGCAAGTTCAAGCTTGCCAAAACGCTAAACACGTCATTATCAAATATTAGGTAACAATTAAGAATTTACGCGAATGTTTAAATGATTACTGTACCTATTAAGCACTTGTGTCATTTCACGTAGCTTTGAAATGTCTGCATTGACCAATTCGTTACAACGAACTCCATAAGATGATAAAGCTTGATGCACATTAACAGGTAATAAATCAGCAAACAGGTCTAGAAATATAAAACGTATATAAACACTGCCCATTAAATTTACATCTTTCTTATATATTTAATGAATATCCAGGAAGATTCATAAATGCACGGATTATGTACGTCACAGTATAAATCTATGCACTAGGAACATGTAGGAAATATTATGTGAACGCAGGTCGTGCAGAGCATAGCTTTTGATTTACAGAAGATCGAATATTCAGTATTAAAAATTTTATATGTTAATCTTCAAAGCTCTTGGAGCACGTTTTCCCATCATCCGATCGAGCCCATCTTTTATAAATACACATCCTTTTTTTTATGAATGGGAAAATTTCTTGGGATTGCGGCCAAAATATTCGTTATCTATAGGCAAGTGTCGCTCTAATATTCATATAACATTTTTTACTTAGGTCAGTGCGTAAATTCACTGTGTGAAATACTTCCGTGAATTTATTAATTACCCTGTATAACAATGTATTATTATGTATGTACATCAGACCTTTAAAATTCGAGCTGAAATGCTCGGGTAGCGGTAATAATTTTGCAACATTGGCTTTCCCAATAGGTTCCAGAGATTTTATATCTGGTATTCTTTCATGATAAATAAAATCGTTATCTTTCTTCACTTCTACAAGATTTCTTTGAGCTCTGTTTACATATTCTTGAAATATATTGGGTTTGTTTGAGCGTTGCTGCGCTGCTTGGAATAGTTTCACAGCATGCTAAGAACATAATCAAATTATTCTTAAAGTATTGCTTACTGTAACGTCAGTTATATCAATTTGTTTGTGTATTAAATATTGCATACCTCCAATCTAGCAATTTCTTCCCCGACTGCTTTATTATTTTTACACACTAATGACTGATAAAATTCAGTCATTGCCCGATATCCAGCTTGCTTCCCTGCTATCTGTATTAATGCATTAAATATTACTACTCGAAATATACAGGGTGACCAGCTGACCACCCGAAACATCACTCTTATTTTTAATGATACGCGAAAAAGTCCAAGGACGAAACGAAAATCTCCACATTTAAAACAGTACGATCTTGGACTAAATATTTCCTCAAATTTAATACATGCGAAAATAAATGCAAACTGTAATATGTTTCACCCTTATATCTTCGTTACAAATTTTTCTATATCAGTAAAAACAACGCATATATTTCGGGTAGTCGTGTAACTTAGGAAACTCCGTGGATTGCAGAAGTGCTTCACGTAAATAAAGTTCTATATAAAATTTTAGTAAAAATGGAAATTGCAGTAAATGTATACACATTCTTGAAGTTTTAACAAAAACCTTCACTATTTAGATTGTGCCCTATTCAAGATTACTAGGAAATACATGTGATTATATGTAAGTGTATGCATTTACTGGTACATTATAATAAAAATATCTATGGCACTATTGGTCTCCCTGTATGTTCACACTTTTAGTGCAACATATCCATACCAGAGGAATCCATTCCTTATCCCAAAATGCTCTAAATATCTCTTTCTGAAATGCGCTTAATGCATCCGCATATAATTCCTCTGCTTGTGCAGCCAATTTAGCAACAATTCCGTCTTTCATAGCATCGTGAATTGCTTTATATACAAATATTTCCTGAGCTTGAGCAAGCATTAATGCCGATAATGCGCCCAAAGTCTCTGGACTAATATCAGGTGTTGGTTCTTGCTGAATAGCCATCATGACATTTCCTTTAAGGTAATTAAAGATACCAGCGGATTGCTGAAAATTTTATAACAGCAAATATATGTTTATAGCTTTGTGCTACATTATTATACATAATTGCCTTAATTACGTTGAAATACAAACCTGGAATAATTTAGCAGCCAATTTCAATCCTTCATCACTTTCTAATGATTGTGATGCTGCAACTGAACTTTGCAAAGCAGCAATATTGAATAATACACAAACTTTCTCGTATGCCAACGTACTAATTGCTAAAAATATGAAATAACATTACGATTATGATATTTCTATATTATAATAATTTCATAGTACATATTATGCTATAACTTGTAATATTTTAAAAACAGAAATATTGATGTAATCGGTAATGACTTTATCTTATCTATTAGCTACTTATTACTCTTGTCGGTTAAAGATCAAAATTAATCTATATCGCCTCATAGAAATAATTCAAAATAAGGCAGTATAAAAAAATGTATTCATGCGATACATTATGGATCTTACTTAAACTAAGCTTTCCACCAAATATAGTGCGGTCAAATGCGTCTTTCCACTTAAAGGGTATTTGTAATTCATGGGCAGGTATTTTGCTCTCCAATGCACACAACTGATCATAGTAGCTACAAAGACAATTATACATTCTTATTTATTATGTTTTACACTACTTGTAACAGACTCTACATAGTATAAATATCAATTATAAGAATCGTTAACTTTTTGACTAGCACCGAGATATTTGGAAGGTCATTTCAATCTTTCAGGCCTTTCCATATACAGTAGCTACCAATAGAAAAAATGTTTTCAATTTTATAGCCACGCTTGAAATTGGCAGTGGTGTTAAAGGGGGAGGGAGGCCTACCTAGAAACTTTAGAAAAATCGATTTTTCGATCTTTTTTTAAGGACGCTTGAACATATTCTCTGAAAGTGTGAAGCTAATCCAACCCAAAACTGACAAAGTTATACGCGTGTAGTCGATTTAGTTGCGACATACAGCGGGGGGAGCATACAGCACGTGCTGAGGTCCCGGGCGTCACTCGGGCCATGCAGCCAGTGAGTGTACAAACATTCAGAGAGCGGGAGATCCCCCAGAGCTGATCATGCCGCCCGGTATGACCGCATCTCTTTCCCCTGCGCTGCCTCGGGGTTAGAGAGCCTCCCTCCAACGGCCGGGGCCGAGGAGCGAGGGACGACTTGCCACCTGGTCCAGAGGACCACACCCTCTACCCTGCACGGCCTGGGAAGACGGGCCTCCCCCCAGGGGGGAGGGAATGGCTATGGATGGCCGCCTCCTCATGTATATGCGTGTAAGTAGATAGGTGTTCGTCGGTGTAGCGCACAGATCCAAAATTTTAAACGCATTTTCCTCAAAATCATATTTTCAAAGTAGGTGACACACATAACTCGAAAATTAATGAACCGATTTACTCGAGGCTTTGCAGGCTTATTTTAGGGTTCAAAATCTAAGTGCTTTAGTTGCAAAATTGGGAGCTTTTCGTTTTTGCTTACATTTTTTTATACTCAAAACACGAGCTCTTTTTTGCCAAATATCGATGCTTCAACTTTACACAGCCGCCATTTTGTCTCAAAATAATTTTTCCAAAATCGGGTGCTATGTATAGCGTCTATATAATTTCATTTTCAATACTTTTTACTACAAAAAATACTGAAATATTCACAAAATGTACTCTTTCCAATAGACTAATGTTTAATAATAAAAGTTTATCGGTTTTTCTAAAAAAAATTCCCAAAGAAGCATGCTGTTTTGACCGTTCTAGGTAGTCCTCCCCCCCCCCCCCCCCTTAAAGGATTTCAGGAGTCATCCGCACAGCGCAAAAAAAGCAAACATTCAGGATATGGGTTTATACTTTCGTTTTACTTTTGAGGCATCATCTCAATATGAAAATATGCTAATGCTAGGCAAAGAGTTAACATCATTTTACTCTGCAATCATTAACTTAGAATTCTGTTCTAATTTATCGCAATAAAAGCTGTGTCAGTAAACTGAACCTAGAGAACGCTACTAGAATTTAAAACTTTGTAACAATAAAGCAATGTATATAAGATTGGATACTTTTTAAAAAACCTTTGTAAATATCAATAAAATAATACTTACGAGAGAATATCCTAAAGTGAGAGTCACAGATTTTGATGAAATTTGCATGAAAAATAGTTCTAACTCAAGGGCTCTAACTTGCACAAAATACACACATGGAAATTTCAAGTATAACTTTTTTAATAATACAAAAAGCAAAGTTTCAGTTTATCTGTATTTTGTAATTGGATATATAGTTTTCACACACAAATATATAGGAACATACATCGAGTAACGAAAATATTTGGCCACCAGGGTATGTTTGAATAAATCAATCTATATCCTAATTATTTATGAAGGGAACAAGTTTCTTTTTTTTCCCTCCCAATGAGTCATTTACCGTAGTTAATAAGAATATAAAATTTATTGCAGTAATGTATACCTGTTACATTTGTATAAACATTAAATGAAATGGTACCCGATTTCCGCGTTACAAAAATATTCGGGGATTTAGTGCATTTTCCAGATAACACCTTCTAAGAAACCAGTAATACGGTAGTACGAGTAATTACGTTACATACTTTTTACGTAAATTTCATCAAATTCGGTGACTGTCAGTTCGAGATGTTCTCTCGTTAGATAAAGGTGACTCATACCTGTATATAACCTCCAAAGAACTTTCATACTTCTCGAAAGCTCTCCATAAAGCATTGTTTCTTAGTTTACTAAAATCAGCTATTGCCTCTGTATAATCCTTTGGGTTATCCGCACTATTATAAGTTGATTTAATTACGTTTGTAAGTGGTTTGATGACATCTACATCAGACGGTTTCTTTAATGGTAACGCAATTAGCTCAGCCATTTTGACATATGAATCAGTACACGGAGTGCAAGCAATTCTCGCCAGCAGCCGTCAGCCGCACTTACCGGCACTCACACAGTGAAAAACCGAAGAACCAATCAAAGTTAGAGGACCGCCTACAGGCGAATTTACACGATTTACTTTGGTTGGCTCTTTCACTGTGTCAGTATGTTGGTGTTGGAGAATTGCTTGCACTCCATGATGAGTGTTTTTATGTACGTACATATGCTGTTGCGATCCTCGCTCTTGCGTGTGTGTATGTTACTGCATGAAGGTAGTTATAAGATATCGGGATATCGAGTTTCGAGATATAGGCCGGTATTCATAGTCGCTACTTATTCTTAAGCAAATGCTTAAGCATTCGGCATCTTTTACTAGCTACTAAGTTAGTAGAGGATGCTGCATGCTTAAGCATTTGCTTAAGAATAAGTAGCGACTATGAATACCGGCCAATAGAGTGTAATAGCGAATTCGGACGGTCGCACTGATGCGCACTGATTGCGACTTTCAACCAATTGGAAGCGAGAAAACTCGCACTCAGTCCCAGATAGCACAACGTCTGGTCAAAGAGGAGATATAATAAGAGGCGTCACTCGACAAGGATAGAAATAACCTAGGGAAATCATTAGACAACCAATTTAAATGCCCATTCCGCAATAATCGGTAAAATTCGACAATAATCAGCCAACTGCGGTAAGGTGCATTTAGTCGATTTGAATATCCCGCTCGAATAGACAACCAATTTAAATGCCAAGGTCAAGTAAGGACTTCAAAGGTTCCGCCCGGAGTGACGCCTCTTATTATATCTCCTCTTTCGTCTGGTAAAGTCTTAAAGGCATCCAAAAGGCGTCTTAAATACGTCTTAAAGACGTCTTGTTACAAATCAAGACGTTCAGACCTAAAATGGACATAAACTAGACATCTCTAAGACGAGGTGTGCTATCTGGGGTGCGCACTAGTGCAGGTTGACGAATCTGCTATAATTCAAAATCCTTTTGAACGGGAAGATATCAAGATATGGGAAGATATATATGTAAGGTATTACAGGGGGCGAACCCCACTTACGTCCAAATCACCCGCAACGCCTGTGATTTCCGTTTAAAAATTTATGAAAATCTATTGAAATATGGAAGAGAAATCTGTGAAAGGGCCATTATCGGAAAATACAGGTTTTTAAAAATAAATTACGACTCGAAAACAGGAACATATAATTTATGATATTCATTTTATTACAAAGACGGAAAATTCTTACGGTCGTGGGCGCGGGCGATTTGGGCGTAATAAGTGGAATTCGCCCAGGGTGTTAAAGTCAAAACGTTCAAAATTCAGCGAATGTAAACATTCACGAGTTAACGTATACTATGTACACACTGATTTGATTGGCTAAAGTATTCACATATATCTATTATATTTTTTAATTAAAGTGAAATATTCGTTATATTTAAATAGGTCAAGAACGATTACATTCGTCCAAAATATACAACTGAGATTCTATACCTTGATAATGTTTTGAGAGAAATTGGGGTTATGTAGTGCGTGAAAAGGACGGTTATGCCGTCCACCAATCAGAAGTGATTACAAAATCACCGTAATTGCGAACAAACGTGATCGAATCACTCAAACCAATGTCGCGATTCTCAAATAGCGAATTCGGTACATCGCACTGACTCTGCACTGGTGCCAGAAAATGACTTGGATTGGTTGTCTCTGATAGAAACGAAGATAGCGCTATAAGAATCAACCAATCCAAGTCATTTTTTGCCACCAGTGCAGAATCAGTGCGAGTTACCAAATTCGTTAACAAATAATAGTCCTCTGTTCTAACCAGTTCTAACTCCTAGCCAGTTCGAGTCAGTTCGAGTGCAGTTCGAATTAAAATGAGTCAAAACTAATCAGAATCTGAACGTTAAGCATTGAAATATTTATATCGATAAGTGTTTATAAAAAATATTACGCACCGTTACTAAAATTTGTTTAAATTCTTTTCTATATACATTTAAATGCTATGGCTTTATCAGCAGATAGATTGTTTGAAGAAATTATAAACCTTAAATCTGTTCAACAGATGAAAGCCTCTGTTGGTAGTGCAATTAAATATGGAGCCATAGTTGGAGCAACAACAATTATTTCTGGCATCCTTGGTGGACCTATGGGACTTACAGCTGGTAATCATCGGTGGTGTTAAATACTTTTTCATAATGTTTATTTAACTTGTAAGATATACATAATGAAGAAGTTTCTATTTTGAGGCGGAGTAATCAGCAGTTGTGTAGCTGGGTATATGTCACGTGAAACTTTGCAATCTGTGCCATATATACTTTACGAGACCACTCCAAAAGAGAGAGAAAAACTGATGCAACTTGTACGTGATCTTCTTATATCAAAACATATATATACACTTCGTGATTTCGTTCTTTCTATAAACAGTAATGAACAATTAATAGAAGCAATAATACAGATAATAATAATGTTTTTGTCTGAGATGGGATATAATTGTTATAAAACATGATTAAAAACAACAAACATGTACATTGTTTAACATTTAAGTACTTTTGCATTAAATATATTATATAACTACAATTTACAAAAGTTGCATTGTTTTATTTATTTATGTATTAAATATAATTGTATGAAATTACGATGTAGGATGAAGTATATCTGACTATATCCTTGAATATCCTTGTTTGAATTTATGAAAAAGTAATAATAAGTAATAAGAACGAAAGATAAAAACATCATACTTCTTAAATCTTAGATACTGCGTATTCATGCACTTTTGTACGTCAGGACAACTGAAAATTGCAGTTTTTATGCAATTTGTTTTGTGCAGTTGAAGCGTGCAATTTTTTAAAATGAAATAATGTGGGCTTACATCAAACACATTGTCAAAGAGTCATATAATACATACCAGTCTGCTATATGTATAATAAATAAACAAAACGTATTTATCACATTATCAATTTTTAAATGAGATAAAATGTAAAATTGGTTTTATTTGTATAATTCTCAGTAAATTAAATGATAAAGCATATTTTTTTATAATGAAAGAAAAAGATAATGAAAGAAAAAGACAATAAATGTATTGATACGCTAAAATGATTATATTAATCTTTCACTGTTTAAAATGATGCATATTTACTTTTAACCCATTGCGATTCTATTTATTTTCGCTGTTTCGATCGAACCATGCAACATAAACTGGCCACTACCATTGAGTACCAGGCACTGACAGTAACGTGTACTTACATACTTTGCATTCATTTGATGATTTCAGCATTTAACTAATATAACACCACATTTAATTTAATAAATATATATTAAGTATGATAACAATGTATGAAAATGGTTTATTGCTGTTTGTAATTTATAATTTATTACTGTAATGGTATCTTTTAAAACATTCTCAGATGTCCGGTTTAGACATTCCCTCGCATGTTTCACTTGTCTTTCACTCAACACATTATGATAACATGGTGCACAATCTTTGCTTAGCGACCGTTTAAGAGTATGACTGTTTAAAAATAGTAATTTTTTTACTAATATACGACAATGTTTGAGTAAAGTATGGATCATTGTATGTATTTTTTGAAGTCTCTAGTTTCTTAATCAAATTAATTTTAAAGTGATATTTGACTATTTACACAAAAATTGTGGTGAAAATTATATTGGACCTGATGTCCCCTTTATTGACCAACTTGTACCATCTATCGACCTCTCACGTTCCCATTATTGACCAGTAGTTTCCCCTATTGTAAATGCATCATTTTGTTTATTAAATTAGTGTTCATGATTATAACAAACTGTTTTTATTAACATTTTATGAAAATTAAACAATTTATAATCTGTTTAAGATAATCTTTTATGTTTTCTATTATTTCCTAATAATTTCTGTTTCTTTTCTTCTCCAATCTTTTTCTTTCGCTTTTCTGCAGCTAAAACTCTTATTCTCTTTTTCTCCTCTTTCTCGTTTTGTTTCTGTAAAGAAATCTCTGCCCTTTTCCTTTTTCCTTCTTCAACTGCAGCTTCTTTCTCCCTTACATATGGATACTCCAGATTTTATTTTACATATATCTTCAATTACCTCGGTTCCCAGGTATTTTGTGCGCTTCTACCCCTTTTTCTTTGTTTTCACCATTATTATTTTTTAAAGAAAATATATTTATGTTAGTACTTTTTATACGCAATTGTGAGTACAAATCAAATGTACTCAAAATTTAATAATTAAAAAATTACTTGAGTACTTTAATTAGGTCTAACAACACCACTTGTAAAATGTCCGAAACTGGTACAGACAGGTCTTAGACGGTACCTATTTCCGACCACGATTCTCTGCTACAATAATGAAAGAAAATGAATATTTTCTTTTTACTTTATAATTCTGTATATACTTCTAGTTAATTTGAGTAAGTTACTGCATGGATCCATGTATTTTTATTGTAAAATTTGCGAGTGTAATGATATCTGTAGCATAACCTCACGTCAATGACTTAATGTCAATGACTAAGTCCTAATTTACATGTGAATTTACTTAAAGATGAATATACGGCTACATAAATAACGTATGAAACTATAAATGAAATACCTCTAATTATAATTTCTGAACTTTCTGGTTGATATTTCGCTTTCTGTGTTGTAATAAACAATAAATACTTGGTCACTAATGGGGATGCGGCCCGTAATGGGGACATCTACCTTATGTGCAATTAACCAAATTGTTTATTGCGTATCCACTATTTTTAATTGCGTATTTACTATTTTGATTGAATACATATAGTTTATGCAAAATATAAGTATTTACTCATGCAGCAATGAAGTTGATGTACTTATATTGAAGTTATTCTTAGTATTAATCATTAGTTGTTGCTGATGAAGCAACAACTAACTACTTACATTGGTAATCGTGGTTGGCGATTTTGTTGACCTTTACATATGTTGTCGGGGAATGATTCTCAACAACTTTTTCCTAGGTATATAATATGTTATCGTCGCTCGGTTTTCGTTTTCGAGATATTCGCAAAAAACTGTGATCGGTAATTGGTTTGGACAGGATGGTTTAGCGCTCCTTCCCACGGAGGGCTGTCAACTTTTGAGAGATTTACACCTTTTTTTATCATTAATCTCCCAAAATTTGGCAGCCCCCGCATGGGAGGCCGCTAAACCATTTAACTCAAACCAACTACCGATCACAGTTTTTAGCGAATATCTCGAAAACTACAGCCAAACGACGGTCACATGTATAGAGAAAAGTTGTTCAGAATGTTGACCTTGACAACATACCTATGCCAAGGTCAATGTCATTGGGGCTGGGTCCCCTTTTGTCAATATTTACCATAATTTCGTTTCGGTTAATATCGTTTCTGCGTTTCGATTAGAACAAAAAACAAATTTTGTTCCAAACCGGTTATTTCATTTATAAAAAAACTCAAAAATATTTTTAACAATTTTATTGTATTTGATAGTTATATTATAAAATATTATATATATTATGTATTATAAAAAAATAGAAATTTTTTAGGCTTTCGGATGTAAGCCGTGTCCAGGAGGGTAAGATTCCCAACGTTTCGCCATCATTGCAGCTAGCTTTGCCAAAAGTCTGAGGATGACAAGTTAGCTGCAATGCTGGCGATACGTTCGGAATCTCACCCTCCTGGACACGGCTTACACCCGAAATTCTCGAACAATATAAACTGTATAAAAATATAGATTACACAAAATAAAATCCCGAAATCACAGAATGTAGGTACCTATCTACTGTTAATATTCAGGCACAAATTCATGATGAAAATGAGGGGCGCGCTAAATGTAAAGTTTTTAACATAAAGTGTGCATCGGAAACAAAATAATAATGTTGTTAACCGGATTTTTTATTTCGGTTATATCGTTTTTACTTCTGCAATAGCGTTAAGATTTTCGTTTAGTTTCTGATCTGGAAACAAATTTCGTTCTCATTTCTCTTCCGTTCTGGCTCCCACATTATGACTTTCGTCTAGTTCAAAGGGTGGAGGTTCCACCACGTATTTCCTCACGAAGGAAACATATAAATAAAATAGGAGAGTAGAGTCATAATGAAAGGAATGGAAACGAGCGTTAATCAAAGGGATAAGGGATTACGAAAAAACTGGTTTTACATTCTGTGTGTACAAATTGTTATACAGTTGTAAAAATCGCTCAACGCTATTGTAAACATGTTGTTCATTCATCAAATTTCCTACGTTCCGTGCTTACTCGTTGCTGTAGCAGAGGTGAAAAGTTTTAACTGCTCACGACCATTTCTCCACTGTTTCCTTTCATCTCGCCATGTGATTCAACAAAGATATATCACTCAGTATATTGGAATATTTACACTTGCACGAGTGTCTGCATCGTGATGCGATTTTCAATTCTTCCCGCATCATTTTCATCGTTTACTCCTTCCTAGCAGCCGAGAGATAAGGAACAAAGTGGCGAAGCAATCGGATATTACTATGGAGTGGTCACTTACTAATTTTGCTTATCTAAAATCTTATGACTCTACTGTACCTATGATATCTATTTTTCGTCTTCCTCGATGCACTACTTTACCTCATACGTGTCATTGAACACAGTAATGGGGAACACGCTCTTAGAACATATATTTATACGCTTGCACACACGGACATACACTCTCCTACGTCGATGATCGCCTTTGTACTGTTGATCTTTACATAATTTCAAGGCATCAGTAAGCATTCTTACTTTAACATTCCATTAATTCATACATCTTGCAGGGGTTATTTCGCGCGGCTCCTCTGATACAGAACGAAAAAATGAAACTGTTACTCTGGGCTACACCTGCCTCATTCGGATGACCACCATCGTACCTTCGTTGGACGTCTTTTTCCGTTTGACAACCTTTCTGCCTGCATTTTTACGACTTCTTATATCATTCCCTTTAAGCTCCTCAACGTTTTCTTTAAAAAGTGGCGAATCACTCTTGCCGAATCATTTCTCTCACTGGTAGACATTTCAGCCACATATGTATTTTAATCAGTAGTTTGGAAGCACGTCGTCCTGATAGTTCCATCAAGAGTAATATCTAAATATTCCTGAATAAAGTTTTAGTAACGATGTGAGTTGGTTGGTCCAATATCTCCATAAACTTGCTGTACCTTCTCCCCCAATCTCATGAATTATACATCAGAAAAGTAATGGCTATAATATCTCTTAAAAATTTCGTATCTAATTGTCACAAACAATGCAGTTCCCTTCGAAGTAACACCCCTCGGACATAATACAATTTCCGCCAGTGAGTTTTTCACTCTTCGTAACAGAATCAGAAGTCATGTCTTGGGAGGCTCTTCATAATGTCGGTCACGGGCCCTTCGATATTGTTGCTACTATGAGTATGATAGCCTTGGGCATTTAGTTTCAGTTTCAGGAAGAAGTCACAGAGTGACGGATCAGGTGAAGTATTGAGCTGCAGTAGCAAAGAAATGAACTTTTTCATGACAAATTCACAAACTATCGCCGAATGTGCAGGCGCATTTTCGTGATGCATGATCCAATTGCCTGAAATTTCCGGTCAAACTCGAATTACCATTCTCAAACATGCCAGAACTTCAAGATTCAATTTCTGATTCACTGCTATACCCGGGATCACAAATTCCCTTTGGAGACTGTGCGCTCAGGTCGAGGCTCATCTTCCATCATTTTTCGTCCTTTCCAAAATACCTTATGCCAACGAAAGACTTGGGCACGAGATAAACATCATCACCAAACACCTTTTTAACTTTTTCGTACGATTTGGTGGGATTCTGTTTCAGTTTAAACTTTGAGTTGAAACTTGTTCTGTTGGTAGAGTGGGTATGTAGTTACCGGCTCGATGCAATTTTGTTTTTGCAGTGGCCAAAGTTTTCAAGTAAACAACACAATCTCATTACTTTTCTGACGCATCTCGCATGTTCCCTTTCCAACTGAATGCGACAGCATGCATAGGTCCCTCAAAATGATGTCATATTTATATGTATAGTCTATGATGTCTACCAATTGGTCTTCTGCGATGAGTACTCAACAAGTTAGGAGTAGCATCTGATGAAGATAATTAGTTAAGACTTCAAAGTTTTTTCTCAATGCTTTGCTGGGCCGATGATGAACCGTAACTTGAAGGATTCCTCTACATTCAGATTCCAAACGAAACCATTCTATACCATTTTCCATAACATACTCATCTAAGAGATTTGCATGGCGATCTCTTAGACGAAGCTGAAGCTCGTTAAAATAATCCAGCAGTTCAGCTACCAGGGTAGTGCTCGATTATGTACGATAGTCGTTAGTTTGCCAGGCTATGAAATATTATTATTCTTCATAATGTCTTATGGTTATTCCGTTTTCTAAGGCCGTAGCTGTGATTCATACTCCGTGGCTACTTTCTTCTCAGGTGAGATGTCTTCGTGTTGTAACGTGACTGTAGTACTCTTGTTGAGATCCGTAACGTCGTATAAAAACGCTAAATCTATATAGAAATTGCGTCCTATGCGGATACGAATGTGATAGAATCAATGGAACACTCGAAGATGACAAACGCAGTGCTTTCAACATTTCCTTTGATTGATGACTCGTTAATTAGCTAAATCCCTGCGAACCTGCTCTCTGTCAATCAATTACAATCGCAGTTGTGATTACTATGGTTGCCGCGTATCACGAGCAAGTTCTTAAATCGAAGAAATGTTAAATTGTTTCGTTTATTATTATCTGATGCCAACATTGCCTGACTGTTTGGAGTGAACATCCATGAATTCATCGTAATGATAATTACTCATGCACAAACACTCCTTAGAATTAAGATAAACTTATAGCGCGTAGCGACATAAATTTGTCTGAACGACTTATAAATGCATACTTACAATTATATTATAGAATTAGTAATTCAACGATTTGTTTGTTTCTGTAAGTACTTGCCTTCAAGATTAACACGCAACTAGTCAATACAATCGGAGTAATACAGTCTAATATCTGGATTGTCCAAAATTCAACTGATTTCGCGGTGACTTAACATGATCATGCTGCTGAAATAGAGCACGTGAATCGGATGCTATTTAAACATTTTCGATATTAAGTGGCTGGTCGAAGTGCACCCATGTCTGATGGATCACCATCAAAATCATTCTACTGCATGATAAATGAATCAGGTATGTAACACGAACGAAAATTCCACGCGTTCTTTATAAATGATCGCGCTCAGTACACATCATAAAATACGTGGATTTAAGAAACTGGAAAACTATGAAAATATCAGTGTAAAGCGGTACCTTCATTTCACAGTGCTACAAATAAAAATTATAATCCGTAAAATGTTAATTTACTTCTACATAACAAAATATAATATTCCTTTAGATAGGGGAGACCGGGGCTAGTTGACTAATTTTTTACATTTCTAATTTTTATAAATAGACCATTGATATTTTGTTGACTTGCTGCATACCAACAGTTTACAAATTTCATTAGGTATACCGGCTTAATTTTGAAAATCGTTTTAATTGAGTCTAGGGTGTAGTTTTTATTGTACTTAGAATAGTGAGACGAATAAATGAACAAACCCCGGCTGTGGGAGTTGACTTGACATTTACTTTTCAGTTTTAACCCTTTGCCTGCGAAAGGCGTATATATATGCTGTCACATTTTGATCAATATATACGAAAGGCGTATATATACGCTGTCAATTCCATCAATATAGTATACGAAACGCGTACATATGTATACTACGACCAATAAATTTTTTATATTTTTTGCACTCCTTTATAGTGTTATTTTTTTTACTAAGTATCATGGTGTTAGATACTGTAATTATTTTGTACTTGTTTGTTATGGTCTATTTGGAAGGCCTGAGAGTTTGAAGGGTCAGGAGGATAGGGTGTAAAACTGGTAGGGGTGAGTTTGGATGGATTTGTGGTGGGAGAAGTGGACTTGAGCGCCTAAACTCTTTGCCTCCACTGCATCTTGCGGATAAAAATGCAATTATTAGTGGTATTCCTATGCTTAGTCAAGTAACCCTGTCCGACATTGTTAACATGTTAAGGGCCGTATGTACAAAACCACGTTTCCACAAAATATTCATGAAAAAACATCAAGCAGTATTTAGTGGACAAAAATTCATTAATAGTCGAAACAAAAATATTTATTTCCCGCCGACCTTTTTAGATTTTTTATTCTTACTGACAGAATACGCAAGTTTTTGTCATGGCGACACATTAAATGGCAAGCTGGTCATATGCTTCAATATCGCGAAACGCAGCAGAATTTATTCCATAATACAACAATTAAAAGGAATTAGTCAACTATCCCCGGTCTCCCCTACTATACTAAAACTTTGGCATCATTATTGCAAGGTTTGAATTCCTATAGGCACATCATTTCTATATTGATATAACATGAACATTTCTCTCACTTTTTTAACATTTCTACCAATTTCCTCGCGACGTTCTTGTGTTTATTCGATATAGCAACTTGCAATACCGTATTCCCCTGATCATTACGAGCTGCCGTTGCAGCTAGAAACTCGTCAGGATTTACTGCTCTTAGGCTACTGATAATTGCAGCATTCCCACTTTTTGCATACACAAATAGTCGTTCAATTAATTTCAGGAAGTTAGTAACATTTTGGTCGGTGGAAACGCTAACAGGTGTTTCATCTTTTTTGTTCTTAATGTTCCAAGTTGCACCATGTCTCAGTAAAGATTTGATAATCTCTGAAGAACCATTCTTAGCTGCTACGTGGAGAGATGTACTACCGCTAGTAGTGGTTTTAGCATTAATGAAAGGGATCAATTTTTCAGGACACACATGCTGTAACAAAACTTCTATCATTTCTTTGTTACCCTTGGAAACAGCAATGTGTAGCAGTGTATTGCCCTTATTACTAGCTTGAGTAACATCACCTCCGTTTCGTATTAAAATTTTTACTATATTTATATCGTCACTATCAACAGCGTAATGTAGTTTTGTTCTACCATAATTATCCCTAGTATTAACATTTCTCCCTAAATCTATAAAATTCCTTATGATATTTATGTTAGAATCGTCTGCATCAGTTAATCGATTATTAACTATCTTTGACAATTGTCCCACAAGATCACGAATTCTTATAGTCTCTAGATTTTCAGACCCGTATAATTGGTTATACTTCGCAAGGACTTCCTGGAAAACTCTTAAGGCTTCATTGTATTTTCCCAGCTTTAAAAGTAACGTTGCTATGTTATTTTTTGTAGTTGTAAGATTGGGATACTCCTTTCCAAAAGTAATTTCTTGAAAATCTGCTACCTCTATAAAAATGTTCAAAGCTTCATCATGCTTCCCCTGATCGTGTAATACCAGTGCTATATTATTTTTGGTCTGGAACGTTTGAGGATAATTAGGAAACATCGTTTGTAACACATTAAAAACCTCTTGGAAAATTTGCAAAGCTTTCCCACCCTCTTTTTTGTTATAAAAAAGCATGCCCATATTATTTTTTGTAGTTAAGGTGTCTAAATGATTTTCACCCAAGTTATGTTTTTGAATTCTAAGTATCTCTTCATAATGTTGAATTGCCTTATCGAATTTCCCTTCTTTTGAATATATCAGAGCAATGTAATTTCTTACTTTAATCGTATCAGGGTGGTAATCTCCTAAAATAACTTTCTTGCATTTTAATACATTGTGATAAATTGTTAAAGCATCGCTATACTTCATTTGGTTATCAAGTATAATTGCTATAGTGTGTTGTGTTTGTATGATATCAATATTATCGGGAGCCAAAATATTCATCTGTTTTTCAAAAACATCTTGACATATTTCTAGTGCTCTGTCATATTCCCCTAGCTCTCGCAGTACTTCAGCTATATGACGACGAGTAGATAAAACGCAAGGATGATTTTCTCCAAAAATACCTTCCTCAGCATTTAGTACACTTTTATAAGTCCCCAGAGCATCGGTATATTTGCCTTGCGAAATAAGTATTCCAGCTATATTCCTCAGTATATTTACAATAGTAGGATGATTTTTCTGCAAAGTAGATTCATTGTATATTTCTTGCAAAATTTGTAAACTTTCATCGTATCTACTTTGTTTATAAAACACACCAGCAATGGAACCCTTCGTTGCTAAAGTTTTAGAATCATTTCCACCTAACGTGGCCTTTTGAAGAATATATACGTCTTGAAGGATCCGTAAAGCTTCGCTGTGTTCACCTTTATGATCCAGTATTACAGCTATATTGTGTTTTATTAACAGGGTCTCAGGATGATCAGTTCCTAATCTGTCTTTCCAAAAGTCCAGTACTTCTTGGCAGTACTTTAAAGCTTTGTTATATTTACTTTGTGCAACCAACACGTTAGATATATTACTTTTTGTTATCATCGATTCCCAGGTATTTAGTCCAAAAATATTGGTTTGGAAATTCAAAGCATCTTCAAGAGTTTTCGAGGCAATATCATATTTACCCTGCTTCAGAAGCGCCATTCCTATATTATTTAGTGTCGGGCAAAAACCTTGCAGATCATTATCCTCTGGTGGTAGTCTATGAATTAGCTGTAATATATTTTCTCCAAATAAATACGCCTCCTCGAACCTCGCGCTATCCATAAGTGCAACGCTAATGTAACTTGAAAGGGGCAAAAACTCTTTTACTAGTTCGTTATACATATTTGAATAATTCCAAACAGATAGTGCATGATTAATATTTCTTGATGTGATATTATCTCTAAATAGCTGTAGAGTTTTTAACAAAATCTCTTGTTCCCGATTTTGCTCTTTCAAGTGCATTCTTATTACTTGCTGTACCACTCTATGTACATTAAGTATTGCGTGCTCTGAATTAACCATGGAATATTGCGCTAGTAATTCAATAGCAGATGCTAATTTTTCTTTGTCACTTATCAAATCGGAAAACATATCTGTAGGTATACCTTCAGGAGCTAAGTAAGATATAATATATAAAATCCTTGAAGCATCATCACCACCTTCTTTATGTTTTATCATATCTAAAGTAATATTCCAAGTTGTAAATGCGGTTCTGGTATAATCATTATCACTATCTTCTGGAAACTCAAAATTGAGAACTTCCTTGGCCTTTTCATTATACTTCATTAGGTAATTCCTAATTTCGAACTTCGATCCTACATATCTCAATTTTTTGTCAAAAACTCTTATATATGCAACAGCTTGTTGCAACGCCAATGGAAGAAAATGTAACTGCCCTGCCAGCTCTCGAATATCTTCCTCCTGGGCATTATTTTTCAGGTCGAGAGACATTTTAATAAACTCCATTGCCTCTTCCTGACTAAGTACATCCAACTGTAATACTTTTATATTTTTTGGCCATTTCTGATTACGTGAAGTTATTAAAACATGAGGCCTATTATAAGTGGGCGATACATTTGGTAAAAATTTATCTATACCAGGATCAAAGTCATTTTGACTTTTGTATTTCTCAGCATTATCAAAAACAAAAAGACTTTTTCCACGAGAAAAGAACATGTATACATCTTCAACTATGGAACTTATTTCCTTTTCTTCATTGTTCACATTTTTCGTACTAATTCTCAATGTATCGCAACTTAATCTGCGAAAAGATTCTGCAAGATCTTGATAACTTTCAGCATTTATCCATATCACTTTATTATCATAGTCTGCAGCATATTGATTACTGTATTTTCTAGCTAACTCAGTTTTGCCTACTCCTCCAAGACCAATTATGGAAACCAGTGGTGAAGTTCCTGCTGTATCTGAACCATGTAATAGTATGTGCAAATCATCTAGTTCCCAAGTTCTACCACTAAACGACTTTACTGGATCTGTCATATTAAACCAAATAGGAAAGCCTATTTTTATTTTATCAAAGAACTCTTTTCCTTCTTCGTGAGATATAAATGGGCTACTTTTTTTACCTTGCAAGCATGTCAACATTAACTGAAACAACTTATTATATATATTTTCGGTTGTAATATAATCAAATACTTTACCTATTTCTTTTTTAATAATTTGACCTAACTCTTCTTCATTAGGCTGATTTATCGCAAATACAAGATGATTTAAAAAATCTTTTATCTCATCGTCAGAACATGAGATTTGTTTTTTTGGTAATTCAAGTTCATTATAAGTTTGTAATTTTGGCTTTAATAAGTTAGCAACGTCCTGATTGAATCTATAACGTACCGGCTGTTTTTCACCACACTCTATATCTAAAATATCATCTTTACCTACTATCCTCTCTACTTTAATCTTTGCCTTTTCCAAGTCATCGTAATTAAAACCTATATTAGTACAAATAATAATATATTTTATTGTACCATTCTTAAATAACTCTTGTCCCTTAGAATCTTGGTAGGAAAAGAAGTACTTTATTAAACTATAATCACCCTTAGGTTGTACTAATAAATTATTTACTGTTATCTTTTTTGATTCATCTAACTTGTGTTTAGCTTGCAACAGGCGATACACTTTCTTACCACCTTCGATATATTCAAACACTAAATCATCAAACTTATTTGCTTCCTTTATTTCTGTACCTAAACGAAACGAATATTGCTGGCATATTCCACGCCACAAAAATAGCATCAATAACTTTAACTGGTAAATATTACCATGAATCGCGTTTATTCCTCTTTCTTGTTCGTTTCCCATGTTTGTATTTAGGACGATATTAATCTCTTTTTGTTGAAACTTTATATAGATATGTTGTCACTATAATTGTCTATATGTTAAACGTATCTTACTAATATACTCAGAGCCGGATTTACCTTTCACGGGCCCTAGGCTGAATATTTGGTAGACCCTCGTATAATCTAAATAAGAATTTAATTTCAAAATTAACATTGAATATGAAAACTAAACATAACATTAACATAAATAAACATTAAAGATACAAGTTAATAAAGATAATATAAAAAAATGCTAATTTTTCGAAGAAAATATTTAGAATGAGAGACCCCCAGCTAAACGGGGCCCTAGGCTTCAGCCTTGTTAGCCTAAGGGTAAATCCAGCACTGAATATACCGACCTAAATATTACGATCTGTAATGCACTGGGCATTCAAATTATGTTTGTAGCATTTATATTATCTTGTGTTTGCAATTGAGAGGCTAACCAAATTTTAAAATTTGAGACGTTTACTCAAATAAAGAAGAGCCTGAAATACTTACACTGAAGGGGACTGAAGGGAACGGAGCACGAAGCTTCGAGCATATATGCCTGAAGGACACGTGACAGGTTGTGTCATGTTGTGATTGTGACAGGACGTGAAGCACGTGATTCGTGAAGCCCATGGCAAAGAGTAGGTATAATAAGAGGCGTCACTCCGGGCGGAACCTTTGAAGTCCTTGCTTGACCTTGGCATTTAAATTGGTTGTACATTCGAGCGGGATATTCAAATCGACTAAATGTACCTTACCACAATTGGCTGATTATTGCCGAAGTTTACCGATCATTGCCGAATGGGGCCGAATGGGCATTTAAATTGGTTGTCTCACTAGAAATCACTGTTTCCCTAGATTATTTCTGTCCTTGTCGAGTGACGCCTCTTATTATACCTACTCTTTGCCCATGGGCCAAAAATACGGTCAGAGAATGACACCAATGTATTATTTTGTCAGTGCGTAACAGCACCCTCTACAAAGAAGTAATCCAACTAAATGGCCGAAGGCGGTGAATTCGAAACTAGGATTAAAGCCATTTGGTGTTGTGCGCGCGGGTTCTGATTGTGAGTTAAATGTACAACCCCTACTTTACAAATGATTGAAGTAGTATGCTCTGTGCAACTACAGAAACATATTTTATACATCGTATATACAGTTTGAAATCGTGTGTAGTCGTACAGAGGTAGTAGGTGTAACCAAAGTTTACACTACCCTTTTAACAACAATTAGTTGTTCAAATATTGGATCATTTTATAGTAATTGAAATTTGGGAATATTAGTTGAAAATTACAAAGCAGAATTTTAAGGTGCAGTTAAACATGTGCAACAGCGCGCATTTGCGCGCCGAACACTTAAAATTTCCTACGGTACGAGGTCCTACGTTGCGCGCCGAACCATAAAAATCGACCCTTGTAATGGTGTTCTGCAACGCGCATTGCACATGTTTAACCGTGCCTTAATATGTCGACTATGATAACTTTTTACAATGGTCTTCTCTTTGAGGCATAATGCGTTTATTCAAATGTTGTAAGGAAATTTCAAACTTTCCGTTTAATAGAAAATAATATCTTTATTTTCCGAGCTTGAGTAACCATTCCTCGGTTCCATAAATGTACTATTGTGACAATAATAATATTACGTCAATACGTTAAAAGTGTTCAAAAAAGTAAGGAACATCATATAAAATAAGATAATAACAACTGAAGGTTTGTTGTCACCTCGCGTTTACCTTGTCACTCGCTGTCATCGCTGTCATCCGCTGCACGGCTATTTACATCAAGCAATTGACGGCATAATAGTTTCATGCGCATCCAGTCTACGCATCGCCTGAGTCGGAACGTGGGTAGGTAGGAAGGGGTTCCTCTCCCGATGTGCATTTGTAGTAGTTGGAGCGATATGTTTTAGCTGAGTGAACGTAAAAACACGTCAATGCCAGTCAACCACAGTCAACAAGCTGATGAAATTTATGTTATAGTTAGCACTCACCTGAAATGTTTTTAGAATTTACCGTGCTCGTTGAATCATACGTGTTGGTCAATATTTTCTCTACCGTCGAGACGTGAAAACACTCTAATGCCAGGCAACGAATGGAATCACTTGAACGTGAAAACACGCCGATGCCAGTTAAAGAGAAGTATTGCCGCGCGCGCGCGCACACACACACAACACACGCATCATACATATTGTAATGTTCTATAGAAAGAGTCATGGAATAATATTGTCGTTCCCTTAAAACTGTTTCATTTCGACAAATATAAACGTGAGGTGTATTTTAAATAGATATATCGCGTGGTGGATATTTTGCTTCGAAACTACTAGAGCAGAACCAGCTTTACAGGTATGTGTGCACATGTTTTCATTACTATGAACTATTTAGTCACACACGTCGCTGTCTGTCACAAACTATCTGCGTCATCTTTAGATATCGAAGATGAGATTTTTGTGTTTTTAATGAAGCTTTATTTTGTCTGTTACAATTCATATAAATCAAGGTGAGAATTGTAATGAAAGATTATAAAGAAAGCAAACGAAGGTTGTGGCGATGTGAATTTTAATTTACAACGCAGCGACAAATACGTAGAATTATTATCTCTGCAAATCTCGAACCCTGTAAATAATACAATTCTCCTTTTCTAATGAAAACGCCGGAAGAGTAATATAAATGTATTCCGATCATGTAAAGATTTATTCATCCTATTTTCGAGCTGCATTTCGGAATTTATGTTGAAAGAACACTGTGGATTACATTTTAAAGTTACAGAAATAAAATCAAGATTATTCCTGCCTTTTTTGTTAATAATATCTATCGGCACAGTCTTTAAAGTAGAAACAGTATTACCATTTTGTGCTGGCAGTTAATAAATTGAATTACGTCTAAAATAAATGACCTATGATTGTGATTGATGTGTAACAAGTGTGGATACATGTGACAAATATAAACCGTGTCCGATATATTGTCGATTAACATAAAACATATGTGAACAGTTGTATCTCTTATCGTTTGCAATAGAATTAATCTCTGTTCTCTTCTACGTTGCACTCTTATTTCCTTTGTTTACGCAAGTTAATTCCACATTATAGAAATGACTCTTATCGAGGGTGTTGGAGATGAAGTGACAGATTTTTTCATTGTCGTGGTTGTCCTCTTAGTAGGCTGGCTTGCCTGGTGTTCTACGAGTATTATAGATCAGCCATTTAGACGCACAGTACTTATATTGCAAAGTCGAACATTCCTACGCCTCGAAGAACTCCGACCAATCCATCAAAATGTGAGTTCTTTCAATCGACGTCCAAACTCGGAGACGTCGGTCGAGGAATCTATAGAACCAGTTGTCGACGATAACAATGACAATTCACAGAGCTGTCCCGAGTCTTCTGTCGCAGGTGATAAATCCTATTTATTCCATTCGAAAATACTTGTGTAGAAACATAATAGAGAAATATTATAACTATCTATTGTCCGTTGCGATAGACGCAGACAGAGGAATCTCTTCGGAAATACATAGAACACCTGAAGCGACTGCTACGGAGGAAGTACTTATTCAAGCCATGGACTCGTTTAATAGCGATAACACAATGTCTTTACAAAGCCAAACCAAAATAGACGCAACCAAGGAAACAAGTATATCGCCATGTACCGACACTGTAGATTGCGAACCTGAGAATCTTTCGATAAGTGATACTAATGAGATTAGTATAAAGCTTAAATTTATAAATGACGATCAGAAAGTGGTTGCTGGCAGCCTTCAAGAGCTGCTTGGAGATTTCAAAAGGTTATTTACTATCTACTACTGTATATTAAATAAAACGTTACGACAAATAAAGATACAGTAAAACTTTATGTATTTGTAGGAGACATTTCCAAATAGAACTGGAGGCACAGAAATTGGTACGTTTAGTTTTTAAAGGTAGGGTATTACAACCCGATAGTCAAACGTTAGAGCGATGCGGCTTATACAACAACTGTGTAGTTCATTGTTTGGTACACCAACCTCAACCAAACCCTGTGCCCACTCAGGCGTCAGCATTAGACAATTCATCATTAATTAATTTTAATCCTCAGACATATTCAGATATACCTGCTGGTACAGGAATTAGTTCAGTGCATAACGAGTGGGATTTGAGTAGACTCTTAGTGAGCATATTGACTCTTACGTTAGGCATCGCTTGGTATTCTCGATATCATTATGCTCAACTTTTTACTGCAACCACCACGCTTGCATTGTGCGCTCTCACTGCAATCTTCACTGTCTCCTTATTCAGTAACTTCTTTCCCGATCAAGAAAATATCAGAAACATCGAGTAATTTTGAACTTTGGTATGTCGAGAAGTACTTTAAGATATTATTTTAAAACATGATTTTGTAACATTAACATCAACTATCCTTGACGTTAATGGAAAATACGAAGGGCTCTTCAGTGAACCATTTAAATTCATTGATTTCGATACAAAGTGAGATGCCATTGAGGTATATTATCTAGGTTGCATTTTAATTGAAATGGATTCTTATGCATTATGATGAAAATTTTACTTTGCGTGTTTATGGATACTTTCTAGAGTTAACACAATGCTATTATTGAATAAGAAACGCGAGTACGTTGTTCTGTTAAATTTGCGTCAAGAGATGAATACTTTAAAATAAGTAGACGACATTTGTTCAGTTAAATATATCTGTGAAATTAATCTTTGATAAATATTATTCAACTGTTGAATTAGTTATAATAAATACTATAAACTATGGTTACAATGGTGCTGTATTATATTATTTTCAAGAAACTGTTATATATTTACATGTTTGTAATTTGTTTTTATTGATTTTAAAAGTTATAATGCACATGTGACTTAAATTTTGAAATAAGCTATATACGATTATGAATTTATAAGTTGCAGTTACCATTACAATAAAATACGTTTAATTTCAATGCAAATTAATGATACTTTTATAAACATTCGAAACTTATCGAGCTAGAATGAGAGGTATGTATTAGGATAATTTAAACAATATTATATTCATTATTACAGAGAGATATAATTAAAATCGACGAGTGTGCACATAACTCGCAATATGTACATATATTAAATAATTTACTATAGAATAAACGCTGTATTGTTTCGCGAAACCGATATCTGCTATCTGATAAATGCTATTGATTTGCAAAAAATTTAATCACAAAGTACCATTACGATTATTTTATTGAATGTGATCCAATGTCTGTTTATTTAATGCTTCCTTGCATTGCAATATCTTTAGCCTGCCAATTGAATTATATATATGGATTTATTTTTCACTTAATGTAGCGAAAGTGGAGTACAAATACGATGATATAAAAATATATCTATAAATATTATATAATTTAAAGTTATTTATTTCTCGATAGTACAAAATGATTGTAGTTACATTTGCAGAAAACAAAATTAACAACTTATAAAGCTTGTTACATAAATTAAATAGATAAATTACTCTGCGAGGACAATCAGCACTCTCAGGTTCATATTTAAATACACAACCTATGGTTTTTAAGATACGATAGAATTCTGATTTTAATGGAACTGTTTAATTATGAAAAATATTTGGGTGGGGCGCATATGATCGAATAAATAATGAACAAAAATAGGTCACTAACTTAATTGCAATGTCTTTCCATGTAATTTAGTTAACATTGTAGGTAAAGATTCACCAATGTTTGCATCGTTAAAGAAATAATGCAGCCGTTGTTTTAACATTGCATGATCTAAATTAAAGTTTCCTTTTGGGTTTTCTAAAAGAATAGTACCTTTTCCCATGGTACCATTGATATTAACAAATTTACAAACTGGATGCTTCGATGGTGCAGATGTTTGGGTTATAGATGCACCAGCTTTTGTTACTTTTATCGTTTGTGTATGTAATAACGATACATCAAGTATCTTCGACATCAATTTATCGTCCTTGTATAAGTTGTAAGGATATCCATGAATACCAAATATTAATTCAATCTCCTGCTTCAATTGTTCATAAGAAATAGGGACTAATGACTTGGGAGTTTCTAATAAAACAGTTCCTACTCTACTGGTCGCCCCAAATCGTGGCTTTATGTCTACAAGTTCAACATTTACATATTTTAATAAAGGCTCGTCGCCTGTTTCTGTATCTTCAGCATGATGGATACTTTTCACTAAAGCAAGTTTCATATCAACGCCTTTAATTTTTTGCATCTCTTCTATAATTACACTGGCATTTTTTGGCATTTTCGACATATCTTCTTGTGGTGTTTTAGTCGCAGTTTCAATAAAATCTTTATGGCTAACAATTACTTCTGCTAATTTACTATTTTGATCCTGGATTTTGTAATACGCAATTGCCCCATCGGACGGTACCAATTGAGCTTTCTTTCTCAATTTCTGAATTCTATTGATAACTTCCCTCGCTACTCCTTCGTTGTGCATATTCTCGTCGGGAGTAACATCTAACAAAATTAAAACATTTCCTTCGCTATGGGCTTCGTATTGCGTAGATAATTGTTCGGCAGCTGGGCCCGTGAAGCTAAACATTAAACGTAAATCTTGCTCTCCCAACTTGTGACCTTGTACAACAATTTCTTTCGTCGCAACAAACGTCTGCAATTGTTCATCGGTTAGCTCTTTAATAGCTTGAGTAATCGATTTAAATTCAGCTTTAAAACGTGCTCCAAGGATTTTGTGATCGGGCTCTGCTCTCAATGTGACACCATATTTTTGTTTGTCCGTGGTGACTGTCAATTCTTTTACATTAAGCTCTTCAAGGATATACGATTTCAAGGAAATTATATTTTCCAGTACTTTAGCATCTTGATGAATTATTACAACTTCCGGCAATGGATACTTTACAGGGATGGTTTTCCTATCTCTCACAACACGTCCCAATTCAATTATAGTTTGCATGTACGATACAGCCTTCTCAATATTCTCATTGATTAATTGCGTATAGGACTCCGGTATCATTTGATAGTGAACACTGTCCATATTAGTTTTAGACGATGGAAGTAATTTTACCAAACGTTGAAACATAAATTCCGTTAAGAACGGCGTAAACGGTGCGTTTATACACACCATTGTGTAAAGAACGGAGAATAAAGTATTCAATGCTTGCTGGCAATCAGTTACACCACTTTCACCTTTTATACGTTTTCTGTTCATTCTCACATACCAATTAGTGAGATTGTCTATATACTTAACCAAATGTGGCACTACCGTGTACAATTTGTAACTTTGCATTTCTCGCTTAAAAAATTGCAATAATGTTTGCGTAAATGATGTAATCCATTTGTCCATTATATTATTAGAACAAACGTCTTTATTACTATCGTATATAAAAGTGATTTTCTCTTCTCTCTCGAATCTCTCAATATTTTGCATTAGAAATCTAAATGCGTTATACCAAGGCAGGAATACATCTTTTATAACGTCCCTAACTCCTTCTTCCTTAAAACGTAGATTTTCAGCTCTTACAACGGGAGAATTAATTAAGTACAAACGTAGAGCGTCTGCTCCGTATTTATTAACAACTTCCACGGGATCTGGATAATTCTTCTTGCGTTTGGACATTTTCTGTCCATCAGAAGCGAGTATCAAACCGTTAGCAACGAGATTCTTAAACGGAGCTTTTCCAAAAAGAGCAGTCGATATAACTAGAAGAGTGTAGAACCACCCACGGGTTTGGTCGATACCTTCGCCAATAAAATCAGCCGGGAAACTTTCTTCAAATTCTTTTCGATTCTCGAAAGGATAGTGCATTTGCGCGTACGGCATTGAGCCAGATTCAAACCAGCAATCAAAGACTTCAGGTACACGTTGTAAGGGTGGATATCCCGGACGTTTCGATGGTATCGTTAAATGATCTATACTTTCCCTATGAATGTCTGTTACTTTCGCGTTAGTTAGTTGTTCTAATTCTGCGATACTTCCCACGCAAACAATTTCTTGCCCATCTTCCGAAGTCCACAAAGGAATTGGATTACCCCAGTAACGATTTCTACTAATAGCCCAATCGTGAGCATCTCGTAACCAGTTGCCAAATCGTTTGTCTTTCACATAATCCGGTACCCAGTAAGTTTTGCTATTCGCTGCTATAAGTTTGTCTTTTATAGCCTCTACTCTGACAAACCACGAAGGTACAGCTTTATAAATTAATGGAGTGTCAGATCGCCAGCAGAATGGATAACTGTGTTTAGTAGTGCTGCTGTGAATTAATCTTTTATGCGTTTGAAGGTACTTGACGATTTCCTTGTCAGCATCTTTTACATACTTTCCGGCAAATTCGTGAACCGGCTCAACGAAATGTCCGCAGCTATCGATAGGGCATATAATTTCCTGATCCCTTGTTATGATACCAGCTTCTAAGCAACATCGATAATCATCCTCTCCGAAATAAGGAGCTTGATGCACTATGCCTGTACCAGTCTCCGCGGTAACATACGCGTCATTCAATACTACAAAAGCACCTTTCCCTCTTAAATTTCGAAAATATGGGAAAGGAGGATTATATACTTTTCCCTTTAAATCGGATCCTTTTCGTTTACCTCGGATGGTATACAGATCTTTAGATTTATATATAAGATCTAATCTTGATTCTAACATAATATAAGTGTTATCAGAAGAATGATCTTTAACTTCGACGTATTCGAAATTAGGATTGCAACAAAGTGCCATATTGCTGGGTAGAGTCCACGGAGTAGTAGTCCAAGCAAGAAGAGCAACTCCTGGCTCGTCCGCTAAAGGGAACGATACAACTATCGACGGGTCGACGACGTCTTTGTAATTTTGCCCCGATTCGAAATTGGATAACGGCGTATTGCAGCCGGTGGAAAAAGGCATTACCTTAACGCCTTGGTACACGAGCCCTTTGTTATATAGCTCTTTGAAAATCCACCAAATAGACTCCATGTACCACGGGTACAGTGTCTTGTAATCGTTCTTAAAATCTATCCATCTGCCGATCCTACCAACTATCGTTTCCCATTCTGCTGCATATTTCATTACAATTTTTCTACATTCGTTGTTATAGTTTGCTATTCCTATTTTAAGAACATCGTCGGGGCCCTTTATGCCTAAAGCCTTGTCTATTTCGAATTCGACAGGTAGACCGTGGGTGTCCCAACCGAATCTTCTTTCGACGTGATGACAAGTTTGATGAGCGTACCTCGTTAGAATGTCTTTTATCGTTCCGGCAAGTATGTGTCCGTAATGAGGTAATCCCGTAGCGAAAGGTGGACCATCGTAGAACGCATATGTCGGCTTTCCTTTCGACTGTTTTAGGCAATTTTGAAAAATATCGCATTTCTTCCACAATTCCAAAATAATCTCCTCCTCTCTTGGAAAGTTTATTGTTTCCGGAAGCTTTTCCTTCATTTCTCACGAAACTTGGCAACTCTTTCGCGAACTATTTGAGACCGGCTGGTGCACTGATGCAATTACCAGATTCCAGATTACGTATCAAAGACACGTTATCAACTCGCTCGCAACTAAATCTCGCGGAGGTTAGCGCTACGTGCCACAGCACGTGTTTCTGTAAAGGTGAGAGTGTCGAGTGTACGCTCAGGTTGGGAACCGCAAGCATACGTTGACTCTATTTATAAATAATTTTTACTGCGTGAAGCGAACACGTGCAGGGTTCAAAAGTTTATATCGATGGAAAGATTGAAAAACGCATACACTTCGTTAAATGATTTTATTCAACTACAAACTCATTTGATTAAAAGCTTTTTATTTCTTTTTGTGCAGTTAGTAAATAAAACAATATAAATATATATAAAGCTATGTAATAAACATTTCAATTAAAAAACAATTCCGCGAAATATATATACTGTTGTTCATTTGGTCTATCTTTCATTAAATTCTAGATGTCTAAAATATTTTTCATAGAAATAATATTACCTACTCACATGAAAAATTTTTTGTATATAAAAAATAAAAAGCATATAGTGTGAGGAAAAATAATGCTGATGAATTTTAAGAAGTGGTAGAGGGAATAAAAACTAGCATTTTGAGATAGGAAACTGTGGTTCGGAAATGCATAATTATGTCACTAAATTGAATTCGAATAGGTGGAATTCTTGAATTCCACAAATTAATTTTGCATCCCACATCGTTAAAAATAGTACGTATATTTTCATGTTTATGGGTCCGATTTAGTGCCACGAAGTATTAGTGTTATTATATCGACGCGCGTTAGGAAAAGTAGCAAGTTTCATTTTTTCTACATGCAGTTGTCCGTAAAAAAAAGATGAAACGTGCTACTCTTCGAAACGCGTATCGATATGTACATTTCTGATCCATAGTTTCCTATCTCAAAACACCCTTTTCGATTTCTTCTACGACACCTCAAAATTTATCAATGTTATTTTCTCGAATCCTGTATAACGTAAGAAAAATAAGCAGACCCGGCTGGTTGCGTGTGCAAAGTGCGCGATAAACACAGGCGCCGCAAGAAGCTCCTAAAAGACCTAAAAAAATATGAGATAAATTTTTAAGCAAGCCAAATTTGTATGAGCAGATCTAGGGCATAAGATCATATTGTACAGAGGTTCTCAATTGATTTTCATTTCCTGTTCTTTCTTTATTCGTAGTTAATCTGAAAAAATTTTTGAAAAGGCGCTAGACATTTTTCGCACACGCAAGAAAAACACCACGCGCCGGGCCTGGAAATAAGCATTCATGACTAGAAATTTCATAGTATATATATATATATATAGCACTTCCGCTTATGTGTATATAAATAAAAAGTTTATGATTGTTGCGTGATCTGCTGTATCCTTTGCCGCGGTCCGCCTATGTAAATAACTTGTCTTTGTTCTTCCGGATGAATTAGTTCGTCCGTATGTTTCCAGCGCCACTTTTTCTCACTTTCTCTAACACGTCTGTGATCAATGTAGCTAATAACACAACTTGTTGGAATCCATATGATGGCAGTAATAATTATAACAGCTCCGACTATATTATCTTTCAAGAACCTCATGACCTTATTAATATTTATGTCTTCGATAATGTCCCAGAATCTTTCCACCACGTCCTGAATCGTTTTCTCACAAATACCCTGCAAGCATTTTTTAACTTTCATATCTGTATACAAACTGCGCGATAAAATTCTTTAAGCAGTGTTACCTTATTGCAGAAACCCTGGATGCAAGGTGTTCCATCAGGTAAAATGTCTTGCGGATCTATAGGAAAGCACGTTTCATTTAAGCTCATTCGACAACATCTTTTGCAGGCATCTCCAACTGTAAATAAAAGTCCGGTATGAAGGCATATTATATTCATTACGCTATGTACAACGAAGGTACAATAAATAACAAGCATACTTGTGTCACACATGCAACTTTGTAAGCCTTGCGTCTCGCAATACGGTACACATTTTCCAAGTCTACATTGACCTCTCTCGAGGCAACCTGTACCATCTTTCATCGGTGGAGATCTAGGACATTCGCTAGATGCTCCTGTACAGCGTGATTCTTGCTCGCAAGTAGCGTACTGTGCATCTCTGCATTTCACGCCTAATGGCATAAATGCACAACCTTGGCAGCAAGGTGAATTTTTGTCGCTGTAAAATTCGTTACGTTAGATAACACTTGAAAACGTCAGGTGGAATTTAAATACGTAAGTAGATAATTACCTGCAAACTGCTCCTTGATTTCTACGAAGTTTACAATTTTTATCACAGCAAGCATCGTTATCCTCTGTTCCCAATAACCCTGCATCACACTCTTCATCTCCTTCGACCCGCAGATTACCGCAAAATGATTCCTCCGGTTCGGAAAAACAGCGACCCGACTTCGCTAGTAAAACTTTCCTGATGGATCTTAAACTACATGGCGAAAAGCGCTGATCCATAAATAATTCATAATTAATATTTTCTCAGCATTATTTCGTACGTTCTTTACATTAACTAAACACACCTTATTATTCACATCATACCCGCTAACACTGTAAGTGTACATTAAGTACGAGCCTCCTTGACTAGCGCTCGGACTGCATTCCTGTTAACAAATTCGACTTGCTAAAGAACAAGGACTTCGTGATGTTTATAAACTGTCTGACAAGAAATGAATAAAAATTAGAAAATTACTGTTATATCTGGATCATGCTCAGAGCCCCAGTTATGTCCAAATTCGTGAGCAGTGACTAGATCAGCTTCTCTTGTAATCACCCTTTGTCCATAATGATTCCTGCTAGAACTCAGCCCCGAATTCAGATACAATGTATAGCCGTTCTTGAAGTACTCTAACACACAAAAACATAAAATAAAATTTGGCTTCCTTCATAGTTTACGCGCGACAAATTAACGGAAAATTCTTTAATGTACCTGGTGTGCAGATCCCACCTACTGAATTCCTACGAGGTGATCCAACATACGCTAATCCTAATATACCGCCTTCAAATTTAAGATCAGTAAATAAATGTGCTAAACAAAAATCCTTGTGACTATATTCTCGACTGAACACCTAAATACCAGTTTGATAAAATTTTAAAACCACACTGTCGTCATTAAAATCGTAAGAGTATTTTGAATAAAGATTACAAAAATGTTATTATACCTCTAGTAATGTGCGTACATCCCATTTTTCCCTAACCATATTGTAATGCGTTTCACCACCTCTTACACGAGTTGGTTCGCTATGGACGACTATTTTTTTAATAACAAAACCCATTCCCTTGAATCCATCTTCTTCTTGCTGCTCCAGCCATAATGTGTCATTATAAATTTTATGTACTCTATCGATTAAACTAATCTGTAAAGCGTAAACAATTTGTCACTCGATAAGGTGAAATCATCATCTTTTCCATTAACTGATACGGTTGCTTACCAAATAATTAATGGTTGTTTTTGTACTGCTAGCACCCATTTCTTGATAGAAACGGTAGTCGGCAACTAATAATAAAGGACATCTCGTTTTTGTTGGTGTGTATTCGTAAGTTTCTGTCTGCCTTTTGGTTCTGGAATGTCGATCTGATTTCAGATCAGTTTCTCTTTCGTCGTTTATTGGAATGTCTGTAGTACAGGTCTTGTGTGAATATCTAATTCAACGCTGCGTAAGTGTTTATAGAGGTCACAAACCTAATTCTTCTTTCACGTATCCGCAAGTTTTTGGAGCACCGTGGGTATGACCTTCTCCATTTTGGAAATGTTCCCAACTCAATTGAACATCCGATGTTTTATAAATAATCATTGTTTCATTCCCTAAGTGAGGTAAGTGCCTCCAAGATGGCTAAAATGGATAGAATCCTTTACGATTACTATAGAAACATGAATTGTACAATGTTACCGTGTTATTTAAACAATTCGATACGTACCTCGATGTGAAATGTTTCGTCGGAAATCGTAATACTGGCTGTAAGAACTCCGTTGTCGATATGTATCTGTGCCTGAGAATCAATTTCACCGAACACACGTCCATGATAAAAGCTCTCGTGGTCTAAAAATGTAAAATAGATTACGAGTATATTAATGAAAAATTACATTGAATAGGAGAATTGATCTGTATTGATATTATTTTACCTAAATGTATAGTTCTCTCCTTCCCGTCTCCATTAATTTCGTATGCTTTAAACTTCGAATGAATAACTTCTCTTCTTGGTGTTAAAATTAAACGGAAATATCTATCGATAGAAAACACACGTTAATGTTTTCCAACAAAATAAATAACAGACAATGTCATAACAATATCTTATATAATTAAATGTCTTACCGTCCGTGGGAATAAAACTCTAATTCGTTTATTTTATTGTAAGGATGATAGCTATGTTGAATACCTCGTTTTATAATTTTGTGTTGAATATGGGACGCGTGAAGTGTTTCATAATACTTTAAATTTCTATGAATTCCATCTATAATAACATATTGGCAAAATGAATTAATAAGCTGAAAATTAGTTGCGTTTATTGTATAGTAAAAAAATTTGAAAACTCACAACTGTTTTGTACAATAAAAAATATATAGTACGTTAAAAATGAATTTCGAATGTCCATGTTCACTCAAAATATTTCATATTACTAACATGTTCCTTAGTATTATATTTCGAAGGTTATGCTTCATATTATATGAAGTTTTTCCTTTCCTCTATAATCTTTCCAAGAAAAGATGACAGGTGTAAACTGTCTTCCTGCAGATAAAAAGTATATCAATTATCAATACATTGCTTTACTGAACATGTGACAGTATGTTGTATATACATACATATATATAACACATACAGCTAGCTCATTCGATTGAGCTACTCCAAACAGTCCAACATATTCTAAAGTATATGTATACATACACATAGCTGCTAGCAACTCACTTCACATGGTTGGCATTCGTAGCAGGGTTACCAATTTGGCTTTTCTGACGCCAAATTCTAAAGATCTGACTTTTTTTAACTTAGTCAAAGAGGAGATATAATAAGAGGCCAAAGAGTAGGTATAATAAGAGGCGTCACTCCGGGCGGAACCTTTGAAGTCCTTGCTTGACCTTGGCATTTAAATTGGTTGTCTATTCGAGCGGGATATTCAAATCGACTAAATGTACCTTACCGCAGTTGGCTGATTATTGTCGAAGTTTACCGACCATTGCCGAATGGGGCCCAATGTGCATTTAAATTGGTTGTCTACTGATTTCCCTAGCTTTTTCTGTCCTTGTCGAGTGACGCCAACATAGTAGACGCTAACTTAGTAGCATAGTAAAGGATGCCGAATGCTTAAGCATTTGCTTAATCTTAAGACACGTTTATGAATACCGGCCTAAGGGCGGTATTCTCAGTCGTTGCTTAAGACTTAAGATCGTCTTAAGCATTTGGCATCCTTTACTAGTCTACGAGGTTAGTAGAGGATGCCGCATGCTTAAGACGATCTTAAGAATAAGCAACGACTGAGAATATCGGCCTAACACTCTGGAAGTTTAAAATTAATTTGCGATACTAGCAGTCGCTACGCGAACTAATAGTAATGGCCGACGCAGGAATTGTACAATTTATTGCTGTCTACCAATTTTCACAGTATCGGTGAACTGTATGCAGAAAAAAATGTGTAGCAAATTGTAACGCTTCGATGAACAATGATCTCAATAGTGCCAAAAACTGGTCCAAAATAAATTGTCCACATTACATAAGTACTTTTACATGTTCCAGTAATGTGTGCGTATTGTCAACATTTGTAGTGTAAGAAATAACTGTTAAATAAACTTATACTGCTGGTAACAATTTTCTGTTATTGTAATAAAACGAATATCATAAATTGTATGCAGGCCCGGATTAAAGGGGGCTAGGGGGGGCTGTAGCCCCGGGCTCCACCTTCAGGGGAGGGCCCTGTTCTAAGCGATTAGCTCACAACCACCCCCCACCCGCTGTTCAACCACAGGGGGCCTCGAAGGTTTGATAGCCCTGGGCCCCAAAAATCTTATTCCGGGCCTGATTGTATGTTCTCGCGGTGGTAGTCTTCTTTGCCAATACAGCTCTTCCGTCGCTCTGGGCAAAAATGATCTTTACCGCCCTTTATATTTAATTATAAAGTTTGATACTAAATTCTAGCATGTATTACCAATTTTTTTACGGCTTCTTCAAACAATGTTACTTTCTTATTGGTGTTTACTGATTTTAATTTTCTCTTTGTACCAATTTTCTGGATAGTTGCCCCGCTTGCGCCCCACGAAATCGGGCCCCGAACATTCATAGGCATTCTGTAGCGTTATTTATTTGTAGTTTACGAATATCGTTCTTAACATTACATTCGCATTAGCGTAAAAGTCGAAGAAATTCTGTTAGAACAGAAGTGAAAAATTCAAACGAGTCGGTTACTTACAGAACGGCGACGGCCGTGTGGCGCTGTAATCCGCGCCGCAGAATCTTCCGTCATAGATGGGAATGCCGTCTTTCGTGGCTCTTTCACTGTGTGAGTGCAGAAGTTGTTCGAGAATTATTTTTAGGCAGTGTATGCATGATACATCATGGGTTTATGTATGTACAACATGCCGCATTTAGAAGGCAGCTTAATATTCTCTAGAACATGGGCAATATAAGCGAAATGCTTGAAACGCCATCCTGTTTAACAGGAAAAACAATAAACCAAACCAATTCTCTAGAACATGCTAGAAGTTTTCTGGAACCGTGAAACAGAACGCTGCAGTCAGTGCTCTCGTCAGTACTGATCGGTACTTACTAGTTAAGGCGAGTTACGGTACGGTTGCTCCTTTGTGAAGTTGACATAGCTGTGTTTATACACAACACGTGTCATTAAACTAATTTAAGTTAGATAAAAATGTCGCAGGAGGCAACGTTGTTGCATTGCTACCACCGTGGGTGTGGGAAAAAGTTCGATCCAACTGATAATAAGGAAGGTTCGTTATCCAGTTACACGTCGAAGAACTTTTAAAGATATAATGATATGAAATAATAGTGAAAGAAATTTAATCGTTCTTCCTCCGATCCACTAATAGTTAGGAAACTACGCAATCACAGAAAGGTTGTTTTATAATTACCTTTTTAGGAGATTGTATTCATCATCCTGGTCATCCAGTGTTTCACGACGCTTATAAAGGCTGGTCCTGTTGTAACAAAAAATGTACAGACTTCACCGAGTTTTTAAATATCAAGGGCTGTACAAAATCATGCCATTCGAACGTGAAGCCACCGGAATCAGAAAAACCTGCTGTTGACAAAACTAAAACTAACGAGATAATTGAAGTGAATGCTAAACGTCTTAATAATGGACCTTCTTTAAAAAGACCACCTTTCGATACGCCGCAAGTTACTCTAACGCCGACCGTGTCGCCTACTTTATTACAACAAATTAAAGGATTAACCACTTCTGCACAAAGCAATATATTGGAAACAAAAGTTCAAGTTGGTCAAGGTTGCAAAAATAATTCGTGTAAAGCGGTATACCATGGTGTAACGTCGGATGATGAAATATGTAATCATCATCCCGGTGTTCCTATTTTCCACGAAGGGATGAAATATTGGTCCTGTTGCCAAAAGAGAACTACAGACTTCTCTACGTTCTTAGAACAACCAGGGTGCACGCAAGGAAAACATACGTGGATTTCTAAGGTATATTATAACTATATTAAAATTATAATAATTGCTTATTCAAGGTTAAGAAAGATGATCACATAATAATTTTTTCATTACGAATTGTTGAGTATTTGCAGAGCGAGTTAATATGAGCTGCCATCTGAAATAACTCGTTATTTACTGATTTGGTTACAAATAGTTTTATATGAAATGTATTGTATTTGGTGGGGTGCATCGAACAGATACATTTAAATTATTTTATATCTTATAGTTCCTGAAATATCAAGATGACCTTAAGCTTTTTGAATGGCGCAGGATATTTTTATTAGTACTGCATTGTAGTAGATAAAAGGACGAATTCAATGCCCTATAGTAAAGTGACTTTGAGCCGACCTTCGACCATTTAAAAATTTCACGAAATATTTTAGATAGCAGTTCTTATTGTCTCACCCTGTACGTTATGACCATACATTCCAGTTAAAAATTTCTGTTGGGCCACATTCCTTTAGGTCCCCATTCATTGAAAAAGTGTTCCTACTATATTATGCTACTCTTGATATCATATAATTGATGTAGAACTAGTGTATTTAATTCTGGCTACACAAAATATTCTCGAAATCTTTAATAATGTTAAATAATGTGATATTCGTCATGTCTTTTAATAAAATGCAAATTGCATGGTCCAAACTCCAAGCTAGAACCATTATAAATTATTAATTGCGCAGTAGTTGAATATTTCATCGGCTTTACTAATTCAAGAATAATTCCTTACTTTTCAGAATACCAGTAAAAAAACCAAATGTAGAATGGATTGGCATCAAACAGGGACATTTGTTGTAGTCTCTGTTTTTGCAAAAAAATATCAACCAGACCAGTCGACCATTAAAGTGAATCCTATACGTTTATCCATAGATTTATTCTTCATAGAAGACAATTCAAGATATAATTGTGATTTAGAATTAAGAGGGGTATACATTTGAGATCTTTAAGCGATTCTTAACTAACCACTCGAGGCGTATCGTATTCACTGTGTAATATCGTTTAATTATCTGTTTTTATAGGTTGTTGATGTTGCGCAGAGCAGTGTAAGCATGCTTCCAACTAAAGTTGAAATTAAATTGAGAAAAGCAGAGCCCGGATCGTGGGCGAAACTCTATTTTCATAATGCAACGGACGGGCAAATCGAAGGGAATGTTCAAGACGATGATAACATTAACGTACAAATTCAAGCTGTTGATCTTAGCGATCTCTAAACATTCATATCCGAATGGTTCATTAAAGATGCAATTGCAATACACGTACCTATGTTATTTTTATGGAAAATGTGTACTTTTATTTGAAGATACAATGGAATATTATTTTCTTAACGTTATCGGAATTGTATTTCCGAGGAAATGTGAATACTCAGTGTTTACTCTGTTATTTGGATAGAGAAAAGCTCTTAAGAAGTACTTTTACCAAGAAAATTCTTCGAAATTAAATTTTATGTTTATATTTATAGATTTCCCGAAATAAATCAATTCTTGTAATTTAAACCGTTTAATATACTTATAAGCTTTAAAATAAATATAATAAATTTACTTTGTTAGATGGAAGTAATATATTCTAACCTGTGTAATTCCTTAATTCTCGTAAATTGTTATACATACACACACTCACGCATGACATTTCCTTCATCTTACAATGATTCTGTATAAAACTAACCTATTGCCATTGGTCTTTACATCTCATGTTACACGAATAAATACAATTAGAAAACTGTTCGACGCATAGTTTTCACAATTACATACACGCTAATTAAAATTGTTTCTGTTTTACTTGAAATAACATTAAAAAAAATACACATGTTATGTATTTACATATACTATTAACCTTTACCAAATTCTGCATTTAATATAGAAATAGAATATTTTTTTGCCTAATAGTTGTAATTTATTGTACAAAATAGTTTATTTAGGAAACATCATGACTACAGCTTCTGCTAAATTACGTGTAAGTAAGAATTATATTTATAAATTAATCAAAACCATATATATCGTATTATGTTTATTTCAGATACTTGCAATTCATGGATATGCTCAATCAGATATTATTTTTAAGACAAAATTGGGATCATTAAGAAAAGGTTTTAAAAAGGATGTGGAATTTATATTTATAAGAGCACCGCATCAGGTTCCAATGAAAAGCAATTTTGGTGTGGATGAAGCAGAAAAAGGTATCAGTGCACAAAGTTTACGCTCCGTTAAATAAATAATTAGAAAATCCAGAAATGATTTAGTGTTAATAGACGACGCTAAAATCCTAATATCATTTAATACCGAGTAGTAACGTACGATATGAATCTTAGGGTATGGATGGTGGTTTAATACCGAAGATTGCATATTCAAAGCAGTTACACCGAGCAATTTATCTGTAGGGTTTAAAGACAGTATAACTTTAGTCGAAAGGACATTTGATGAATTCGGTCCATTCGACGGTGTCTTAGGTTTTTCACAGGGTGCAGCTTTTGTTACTATACTTTGTTCTATGCAGCAAAAAAAATGTAAGTGTATTTGCAGTAGCTGTATGAAGTATATAAAAGTCTTTAGATTAAATGTATATTATTCTACAGTACTGCAAATCAAATTTGATTTCGCGATTATCATATCAGGATTTAAGTCTTTATGTATGCCTCACGCAATGTATTACGACGAAAAAATAACTATACCTTCTTTACACGTTTATGGAGAGACTGATCAAGTAATTCCAACAGGTCAGTTTTTAACGCGTTATTCAAAGAAAAAGGGAACTATTATTACTGTTACTCTTGTTTGCAGAAATGGCAGAAGAAATTAGCGAATTGTTTATAAACAAGACGATATCGAAGCACGAGGGTGGTCACTACGTACCCAGTAAAAAAGAGTTTTATAAAGAATTCATTACGGAAATGTGCTTAAATAAAAAGAGAGATAATAATTAGCATTTACATATCGTACTAGGATATCCAAAGAATAGTGCGACGTATCCCATGCTAATCAATAGATACATATATTTCAGAAACTACATACATTAAATTAAAAAATACTACCTAGGAAGCATTTAAAGGAGTTTAACAGGGACATCTGAATGCGTAGAAGAAAAGTTTTCGTTATTTTACAATCACACTTTTTTTTTAAATGGCACAGAATATTTATTCTACAAAGTAACAAACTGTAATGAAACCCGTTCAATCATGTCAACTTTGTACGAAGGTTCGAGTCTGTAAACTAACAGTCAGTGCAGACTACAAGTGTGTATACTAAATAGTGCCTTAGTTTATTCGTAGTTTATTTTCTTCCGGCAAATTATCAGCGTAAAAACACGCCAATGCCAGATAACAATTAGAATTCGGGCGTGGAAACATGACCAACCCAAGCAAATGGTTAAACGCTTAACCCTCGGATAACGGATGGCGCGACACGCGCACGGCGGAGGTCAAACATGGCCCATAATAAAATTACATACATACTTCAGTACCCTTCTCAGACATAATTTTCATACACTGCAGTTAATACAAATCTATTATCTAACGTACCGCGGATTTGTAAATGTTACGGACATTATGTTTTCCAAATTCCCAAAGAAAGGTCTACAATATTGACATTTAAGTTAACTCAAAAATTCAGTTTTTGGAGACACATGAATTAGTACCTAAATTAACACTTTTATTTTTTACATTGTGTCTGGCTCAGAGCGAGCAATTTAGATATAGTTGAATTTTTACAAACAGAAGTCACAACTATAGAGACTACAGAGACAGATTTAGTTTAACTGTTTACAATTAATCTAGAATAAAAATATGCAGATACATGTTCAGTGCATTATTCACAGAGATATTTGACACTAGAATTTAAGAGAATACTTGTCAGATATTCGAGTTTTTAGTTAAAAATTATTCACAATCTCAATTTGACTGACAAGGAAAGATTCCGGACCCGGAAATTCAAAAGAATCTGAAAGTTTGTGAATATGTAGGGGATTTCTTTTTGATTACAACGCAATTTTTGTTTTCTTCTCAAATTCACTATAAGAGGGTGAAATTGACTCCTTAAACTCTGGCTATTTTGCGTTATAACTCGCGAACTGTAGAATCTTGAGTTATCAAATAATATTCCTAATTAAAAGAAGTAACTTTTATCTTGAAACTTCTTTTGTATCTCTTACAGATTACGAGTTACAAAATAAAATCGGAAAATAGCCGAATTTACAGGGATTTAACTTCACCCCCTTAGAGTGAATTTGGGTTGGAAAAAAATTGCATTGTAATCGAGAGGAAACTCCCCTACATATTCACAAAGATTCAGAATTTTTTTAAATTTCCGGTTTCGGGATCTTCCCTTGTGAGCAACTATTTTGAAGAAATGAGTAACTTTGCTTGTTTTAAGCAAGAAGATTTTTAATTTCTAGGAATTAAATATGTGTTTAGTAAATTGGCAGTTACAATGAACAGTAATATAAAATATCTGTGTAAGTATTGCACATTAGCGTAAACATTTCATTATGCATCTGTTTATTTTCATTACAGACACGTTGCAAAATGTTTAGTTGAAATTGGTGTCTGTATAGCTGTGACTGTTCCTTATCCAAACTGTAATGATTTCAAGCGATGTAATAGATATAGCAAGATTCTGTGTACTAAACGTTGCCCGAATGCAGTTAATATATTCATAAATTGCATAGAACTTTTGTAGGCATAATTCTATGCAATGTATATATGTAACATTTTTTTACAGAAGCAGTTGAAAGAATATTTAAATACAGTACGAAGCACTTAACAAAATCTGGTCAATAAAAGTATTATACTTTTTATTCAAAGTGATAGTTAGCCGAATGTATTATACTGACCAAACGTAATAAATATATTAAAATTATACAGTATAGTACATATTATATTTTATCACATTTTGAAATTTCTATTTCGTATCTGTATAAATTAGTAGTGAATATTTTCGCAATGAATACTTCTCAATTTTGCAGAACGAGTAATAAGCGACACTGTTACATATAGCGTACAAAATTTAAGGCAATTGATGGAAATTTATAATTAAATAAGGTACATTGAAATGAGAGATAAATATATTGAAAGTATTACAAAGCATTGTAGGACAAAAGATATAAACTATAATTATAAATTACATGTGACTGAGGTATTTCATCAGTCTCAGCATTAACAACAAAGTGTTGAAGTTTTGTTGCAGCGACAGAAGACTGTAATAAATTTAAAGGATGTATTAGATTGTGAACTTTATTTTTTATTATCCTCTTCAGTCAGGGAGGTCCAAGTACAAATAGTACTCGATCGTTAATCACAAAATGATAATCCGACAGTCACAAAATTATATCGAATTCAACACCTTATCATCAGCTAGTTCGCAGGGATTAATATCGCTTTATGGCGACTGATCTTGGCCATTGGTTAACTGAGATTTCATGATTTCCGGTAAATCAGGCGGTACTGAGAATGGAGTCATCTCTAACGGTTCAAATTGACCATCTCTTTGGCGTACAGCTAATCCTATTAATGCGGGCGACTGTGGTCTAGCAGTTACAGATGTTAGTCCATAATCAGATAGAAATTTAGTATCCGACATTAGAACATTGTCCTTATTAAACAGCTGTTGATTCGCAGGTGGTATTTTCAATATACCTGCGAAATAACTACCTTTTAAATTCTCGATTTACATTTAACAAGGATCGATAATATTGCATGGAAACTAGTAGAATGAAATAGAAAGAGATGTTCAATTCTCATTCGAAATGTCATTCATGTTTAGTAAACTAACGAGCATATAAATTACGTATTCCTCACCTTCTATAACTTTCTTAAGTTCAAGAACTACAGTGTTATCCTTTGCATCGGTAAATATCGTCATGTTCTTTCGTCGGATCATTAGAAACACATCCTGCGGAAAACCTTGATTGTATTTGAGGTTATCTCACTCCGAAGTAATTCGAACGCCTTACGAGAGGTAAGGAGATACGGGGAAAAAACTTACCATAACGAATATTTAGCTACGTATCTAAAACTGAGGAAAATAACTAGCACGTAGCTTTTTTGCAATCTTCCTTCGATTGTTGTTTACTTGCAAGTTCTCAGGTTAGAGGCGTAGAAGATTAAGTAAACATGCACGGACATTATAGTCATATAAAACGTTGCTTGATTGGTTCTTCTTTTTAAACGTAAACTATGTTAGGCGCGTTACCTGTTTCTTTAACCAATCGCAGGCTGGATTCATATTTTACAGATAAATACAAAATTCTTAAGTTAGCGATGACTCTTGCTAAAGTTATTTGCGTTTTTGCTTCCTTTTATTATCAAAATCAACTGAAACAGCAGTTTTACTGTAAATGTTATACATAAAACTTCAGATTAATATTAATTTTGTGCATCATCTGTCCCGAACGTTTTTCGAAACTCGTGTGGCAAGTTAATTAAAGCATCGAATGCAAGGGTACGTGTATTTAAACAAGAATCAAACAGCCTGATCTTTTTTATTAACCAATTAAAATTGTTAGTCAGTTCTCTGATACGCGGAAGCACACGCCGCGGTACTGCGCAAAACTAAAACTATAGTACATGGTCATTGGGGCTACATATATATCGTCCAGAAGCAGAATGTTGATACTACCAGGGGATTCTATGTAGGTGGCAGTTTTCAAGGGAAGGTCTTCGGCCTTAGCGATGCGGGGGCGTCGAACATTCGTGAATGAATGTTCCTTCCGCAATGACGTCACTGGTAGCCATCAGCCCATCCAGTTTATCCGTGAGAGAAGCGCGATCTATGAAGGGGCGCTTGCGCCTTTCATAAAGACCTGTGCGGCGCTCTTGAGCTTTCCAGTGGAGACTAGACGAAAGCGTCGCTATCCTTCCGACCATAGCTCGAGTCGCACTGTGACGGGACGAGATGCGACCGTGGCACCCATCCATGGGACATCTCTTCAGGAAAGTTACACGGTCAAGAAATCGCAGAAACATTTAACGAGCAGTCGCAGCGAGAGGCCAGGCAGCTCTGTCGCGATATACATTCTGGTGTGCGGTGAATGTAATCGAGATTCCGAATAATGTACAACGGTTTCTGAGGGAAAGGGACAGAGGGGAAGGAAAGGAGAGGCCCGAACATTTGCGCTGCGGATCACGCTGTCGTTTTCTCGCTGCTTTACTTCTGCGTGTACAAAGCACGGTATTTTTTTGTTATTCTTATTGATCGATAAGCGGGAATTAGGTCGGCCACAAGTCGCGCCCCGGACAGTGGCAACATACGCGTAGGAATCGCAGAGGTGAAAATATTCATAATTGGTGTTCGAACGAGCACCAGCCGGCGTGTTCCACGATCCTTGTATGCTTTGAGCAACGTCGACGTATATGATGAAATTACAGCTGCTCGTAATCGAAACGGATTACTGCTGGAGGAAAGCGTTGCTTAGGTAAGTAGACGACCGCGAATTCTCACCAAGCTGCTTATTGCCTTTAGCGCTTGTCAGTACTTAATGTTCAGCTTGTCTAGCAATACATATCCCGTTTATATGTTAATCCCTTTCACCGGCATTGGATCAATCGTAAGGCGATATTCTTCTATCACTACTTTGCGACACGTATCTCGCGAACTGCATATAAGTCTATTCAACTCACTGCCTTGTTTAATCATCAATGAAAATGTCACTTTTATTCCGCAATCTAAAAGTCTGTAAATTAAGCTAAGCTGATGGCAATGATCGAATCATAATCATTTTATTTTTAACAATATAGTATAGTTTATAAAGTAGTTCGAGGTTTCTTGGATTATTAAAATATATTTATGTATATTAGTTAGTTTGTGTTCCTTGTATTTATAAACAAGGATAATAATCGCTATGGTAACGGTGCGATTAGGATAAATGTAGTTTTGTAATCGATTCCAATAAGAAATGAAATGCTTGGACGATGTTATTGAAATATTTGAATTTACCGCCAATAAGCAGATCGATAAAGCGAACGATTAGCAACTGTCGATAGCAAACTTCACGCGACTGCATACACAGTCGCCGCTACGCTATGCGCGTGTCGCTTTAAAGAATCGGATGGCTCGCACGAGAGGAAAGTGTGGCGATGATTCAGAACGTTCGCGTTTCTCGACTTGTCTCGTCCCTCTCGTTCTTCCCATTCGCGGCCCCCTGGCTGACGCCATCTTCAATTTTCTTTTTGTTTAAGTGTCAATTTTCTGGAACTGTACGATACAGTGGAACTCAGAGAAACGTTATGAGTGCGGACAGTGAGTGCAATGAACGACATCGAACCACCAATCTTCCGAATCGAAATGATAAAGTGATCGCGATATGAGTTTGCGTCGTAGATCTAGTCTCCAACCATCGCTGAAAGATTACGGACCAGAAAGGAGTCGTTAGCCGTCCAAGTGTCCATGTAAAAGTCATTCGCTAGAACTCTTCCCCTTTGAAGTATTGTTGGTTAGTTTATGCGTTGTTTGATAAATGTGTTTTGGCCGGCTTCCTGTTGCACACCCGCGGAACGCATTGTCCAAATGGAAAGTCCGGGTCTACATTTGTTGGTTATGTTTCTACTCAAAACTGTCTGCCGTAAATCGCACGCTTCTCTAGCTCGTACCGAGTAGTGTGAAACTGGAAAGATATAGTAGTGCGTGTATGTAGAAATAAAATGCACAAGTTAAGATTACCTGTCAAGGTCGAATTGCCCAGTGCTTTAACAAGGTATGGTGATATTTGATCTACAGGTATCGAACACTCTTTTCTCAGTTCTTCGTTTTCTTCGTTTTATCGTAAAAATCTTTACATTAGCGCTTGCTGTTAAGTTACTTGATTCCAGGTTGTAAACAAGTGTGTTACGATCATCGCCAGATCGAAATTAGTTGTTTCTTGGTTATGTTGTCATGGTGTAACACAATTTTCTTCCGAATACGCAGCACGTTCTATTTGTGTATTCTACAGAATGCTAAAATAGTTATATTTGTATTCTTTAATGTGAATATAGCATTACGGTTGCATAGTTGTAACAATCTGGAATTCGACATTTTTTTGTGTAATTTATCAATACGATATCGTCTAAGTTCATTAACATATTTCCTTATATTTTCAAACATTTTATATCAAGTGACCAGATGTTTTATGTCGGAAAGGTGGGACGTGTTCAAATAAAAAATAAAAATACCGTTTTACACGTTCGTGAGGACACCAGTTAGTTTATTTAATTGTGCGCCATTAAAATGCCTTAGATCTATATTTTTACGCGCTTATGAATATGAAAACTACAAAAAAACGTACTTTTGATAAATTAAAAAAAAAACACTTTTTTCATAACAAAAAATGAACTATATAGAAAATAGCAGACTCAATACAAAAATGATTACATCAATATAAAAAATAACTATATAAATATAACCATCAGTATAAACAATAATATTAAATAAATAATTACATTATTTATACATACTTTTCCGCAGAGTGAATATTTTTAATAAATCTTCGTTGAAACATTCTAATAAAATTCTTCACACAAGTTGAAAACAATTGCACTTAACTTGTAATGTTACTTTCAACGTGAAAATGTTAAAAAAGGTTAGATGTCTAGTCCAGGACAGATTCCGGGATAGTTCTCAAATTCGGGACAGTCTCGCATAATTCGGAACGTCTGGTCACTTCAATATTATTATGCAATATACGACAGATTTTCAGGCCTGCGATGTCAGTCACATATACTAACAGTAGGCACGAAATTAACACTTACAGAATATCATATATGAAAATATGAAAAGCAACAAAATTAGATATACCTTAATACATTTTACCCGTTTCATTTTTTCTTCTGGTACAATAAGACGATAATCTTGTAAACTTCAGCGATATAGTCAGCTCGCGTCTCCTGTCACAACATCCCGGGGTTAAATAATTTCGTGTACGTTGACTTTACTATCGCATTTAAATATCGAATTGTTTCATATATAAAGCCGATTTAATGCTTTGCTAATAGTATTTGTTACCAAAATATAGTTACAAGCATATGGCACAAAGTGAATATTCTGCTTTTGTAGAGCGTAAGAAATTCCAAGTTCGTAAAAAACATGTATCCCTATAAGCATTTATCAGGAATTATGGCGTAGTATCGCGTATTATTTCAAACGCCAGTGCCCGGGGAGAATATCTGACGATTTGATTAGGTATTAGGAGCTAATTTTATGTTCTTATTCGTGGTAAGAAGCAATAAAAGTAATGGTCGAAATAAAATTCCTACCGGGATGAATGCGTATAATCGATATGTAGGGACATGACTACCAAAATGAGACTTAATTGACGTAAATCGTTACGTGACGCCTTCGATGCGTATTATCACGAACGAACAAAGCCGAGACACGAACACGCCGACCGTATCTACGTCGGCGTTGGCAACAAATTTGAGAACGTAGTGGAGGCGTGACGAGGCGATAATTTCGTCATCGGCGCGATGTTCTCTCAGCCAACGCTTGTTCTTTATTAATTGAGCTACAGTTGTTGAGACGCTCACTCCGCCATTCTTATGGAAAGCAGTTGACCTTGGCAGTCATAAACCTAATGCAAGCTGCAGGGCCCTTCCCATTTCTATGCGACTCTCCTGCCACCCAGTTCCTCGTTTCTTGTGATACACGATACACCGAACCTTTCCAGTCATTTCGCAGTCGCTTTGCCGGCAAGGCTCAGACGCGTTGCGCTGTCTTTCGTTTCATGAAAGCAGATCGACGATCTGTAATTAGTGTCGTATAAGTTGAAGATTCAGTGTGAATATTTACGAATCTCTGTAGTGATAACAAAAATTAATCATCACGATGATAGAACGTATAAAATGCTTAGAAGAAACGTATCCCATTTATTTGGTGAAAAATGTGACAGGTCAAAAGTACAAGTGACGTATGAAAACTTGAAGCTTAAGATTTAAGTTAAGAGATGCATACATTTTTTGAATGCACGGAAATCAAATAATGTTCTGACTTCAACAGAATCGCTTCTTAAAGAAGAAAAATATAATTTAATTGATTATTCTTGCACGTTTGCAAATAAATAAAGAATATAGACTGAAGTACTCAAAATTGTCGAATTACGGTCGTAAAAACGTAATGGAAATTTTTTCCGCGCCGGCATATCGCAGGTCGGGTGTTCTTCAGAGCCAGTGATCGATCATTTACGGTTGTCCGTCGAAGGGCGACAAAGTACAAGCGGAATCCCCCTGAAACCACCTGTATCCGTCGAGTGCGTGCGCACCCTCGTGTCGTAGTTCCTTGGGTACACGTGCACCGAGCGTTCTGTGCTGAGAACAACGCGGGTTATTCGACTCAAGTGCTCGTCTACGCTACGGTTTCGCAATGTATTTTTGGCGTCGCACCTCGTACTCGATCAGGTTAAACCAAAATCGTGCCGTTTAAGTGTTTATTATTGGAACCTCGATCATTTAAACATCGGCTCTCTTACAGCCAATTCAGCAGAGCCGCAGGTATTCCTAATTGTGTAAATTCAGTGACACAGTTGCGTTATAAATTCATCGATACAGTTTCGAGTACCGTCGGTAATGCGAAGCGTACAGGAACCTTCGGATGTGACCGAGTAACACAGGTAGTTACGCGATTCGGGCAGTTTTACGCGTCGCACCTTTCACGAGACCTTGTGCAGTCCATTCTGACTTCTTGACTTAAAAGTTGTGCTGCTGGATACTCGTCACTGCGATTCCGACTACAGTCGAGTACGGCTTCACCCGTAACTGTGCCAGTGATGAACCAAGTTTGTTTAACAATGTGGATTTAAAGGTCATCGGTACAGTCTTCGAAACATCAAGTACGTCAAGTGTCGTTACAGGATAAATCAAATCACAATCCTCGAACACAGTCAAATAATGTAGTCCCAATTGCGCACTTTTAAATGGTTCACCTTCATCCTTTATGCCCCCCTTCCCGTGTCTTTCAGATTCATACTATTCAACATTCACTGAACGTCAACCTGCTAACATCTTTTCGTTATTTACGCTTTAATGGCTCTTGATCTTTCCTGGAATTGTATTTCTCTCGATGTCCAAGCCTTTTGTCTTATTGGGCGAGTCATTCGCGTCTAGGCGATGGTGCATGTAGGTTGACTGTAGAGTACTGTTTTTATTAGTAATATGGTCACGTTGGTATTTATCAGACTCATTCCACAGCGCAGTCTTTCTTCCTCCCTCTCTTCTTGATTCTGTGCCTGTTTCTGCCTTCTCGGTTTTCTCTTGCCTACTTACCGAGCTATGCAGTTCATAATATTTACACTGCACGCGAATATCAAGCCGGTGTAAACTATTACCTTAGTCGACGTGTTAGTGGACAGTATTGGTGGCAGGGTTCATTTTTCTTTCCTTTCTCCGCATCGTTGTTAGCATGTGCTCACTTAATCATTGGCGATGCTGCTTATTAAGTTTTTTCGCAATGTAATAAACAACAGCGTTGAACGTAACGCTTCACTTTTGTAGACGCTTTTGCGCTGCGGCAAAGAACGTTTACTTAGCGATGGCTTACGTAAGCGAGCAATTATTTTCTGTTTACGGTTGAACATGTATGTGCTTTTTCGAGGTTTTCAGTAGTGCGGGCAAACAAAGCAGGTATATTGTAATACAGTGCTGTTTTATTTAGTACTTCGACGCTCGAGGCAGTAATTCTTTTATTGCCGTGTGAGCAACGAAACGCTTCTTCCTTTCCTGTTTAAATTTAGCACAGATTTTAACCAGGTCATTTCTATTGTTTTTGATCGGAAATTATCTCAACAGAGCCTGCGTGTATCACGTTCGGCTCGAAATAAAATTGTATACATACAGTGAAGTATAGTGTTGAGTCAGCCTGAATAACAGAAACCCGAAGAGCGGAAAGTACAAAAGTCAGCTTATAATTGGTGGCTTCAGTGACTAAAATACTTTTTTGACGATACGAAATTTACCATCACGAAATAAGGATTATTTAACAAAAAAGTCGTGAACGTTCTGTATTATTCCATATTCATTGATTAGCCTAACTTTCTCACGTTAGAATCTCAGAATCTGCTAAACCATTAAAGGCGGAGTAAAGTAGGTAGTTAATATTCGACCGAAGAATTAACGCTCCCCTAATTTATTTTGTTCTTTGCGTGACGTCATGGGAACATAACCGTCCATATTTTTTACATCGTTTAATACACTTTCGTGCACTTCTGGAAATTATTAATTTCGATTTGTTTGTCCATCGCCGACGCCGTTTCCGTCTGTTCTAGAATTTGTCAGAAAGTATGTAGTTTCTCGAACAATGCTGCTCGCTTGAAACTAGTATATCTACATAGTATGGAACGAATCAATATTTCCTACAATGTACAGGAAATTGAGGAAAGTCAGGCTTATTATTAATGCAAGAACGAACGAGGTAATGGATGGGCTGCTTTCCTGATATGCGAGTTTATGCGACTGCGACGCGACTTCTTTCATCCTGTTCAACATGGTTGAACAGGAGGGTCGGCGAAGAAAACTTTTCCCGAGTGGAGTTTGGGAGGGTGTACAAATTGAAAGATCAAATTTCAACGGGTTAAAAGCAGTAGTACGCGAACCAAAAATAAAATTGGTGAAATGCCTTACAAATTCTCGAATGTGGAATTCCACAAACAGCAAAATCTCAAGTGTGGACAGTATGTGTGAAGTACCACACATTCCACACAACTCAGGCCAGCTTTGTGATTCACTATTTAAATTACAGAGGTATATACACGCTTGTAAACAAGTATGACGGACATTCAACCAATCTTGATATAAGCTAGTAATCTTGAATAAGTCCGTGTAAATGGTGGTGCTCATCGCGCGGGCAAGCTTATCCATCTGTAATTTAAGAATCGTCGGATCGTGATAAACGTTAAGTCAAAGTCGTAACCACCAGTACCGTGATTAACGACATCAGATTTTATGGTCGTAGACCTTCAATCACGTGGTCACGATTACTGGCTTTCAGATACTTCAGAATAGATTAGAGTAATTATACAGACATGGGCCCAGCAATTTGAATGATTTTTTAATATATTGTCAGCAACATGATTCTGAGCAATTTTTTCTTATAAATATAGCTGTTGGATTTAGTTTTCGAGATATTCGTGAAGAAACGCTTGACATTTTTAACTTGATGTGGGCTACGTATTATTTCGTTTCCATGGTGAATTTAATCTCAATTAAAGGCATAGCTTCTTGAGAGCCTTGAAGCCCCTCGAAAGGACTATCAGGGAACTGCCGGGAATTCACTAGAAATCTAGGCTATGTTATGCTATGTTATACAGTATCCACCGAAGCGAAACTGTGCTATAAAATTTTGGAACCCCACTGCATCCGCCGTGAGTTTGAGAGAAGATGTGGGGTAGAGAACGTGTGTGAACTATGCTCGATCTGTCGTCAGTTTGGAGGAGAATAATTCGGACTTTGAAGTGCTGGGAGAAGCAGCAACTCTTTTGCTGTCCGGTAAAAGAAGAAGAAAACATCGGTTCTGGGTACTGGCTCATATAAACCAAAGAGAAAAGAAAGGAGAGTTCCAGTTACATCCAGAGTTTACTGACAATGAATTCAGGACGTATTTCAGGATCCCAAGAGATCAGATTCAGTTGATTCTGGAGTCATGCATACGTTACTAGTCGTAACAAGTTAAAACTGGCAAGCAAAAACAGTGGCGTTGCGGTCAAGTGATGGTGACATAGAGAATTAGGGTTGTGGAGAGAGAACGCAGTACCTTGCTGTGTTTCCGAAAAATTGCTTGCGAGGGAATCTTTTGCTACGTTGAGCTAATTTGACTTCCGACAAAACATAGCACAGTTTAGCCTAGCTTTTGGTGGAAACAAACGCATTATAAACTTAGCATAGCATAGCTTCGCTCAGTTTTCTGGTGGATCCCCGAATTTAAATAAAACAATATGTTTCAAAAACATACTGTTCCTGCACAGTGTTGCCAGGTTTTTGACAGGAATCTCGCAACCCGAGTTGCCTAAAGTCAGCCAAAGTCGCTCAAAGTTCCAACAGTGCTGACAATCCCGGTGAACAAATATTGAAAGTGTTTTTAACGCGGGAACTTTAAAATTAAGTCCTTTTTTAGTATAATATATTTAATACGTACATATATCTAATGAACATAATGTACTTAATAGTTTTTAAAACGGCAGAGGTAATAAATCATTAAAAGAAAGGAGGATTTTATACTTTTGTAAGAATTACTTATTCTTTACTTACATTATCTGAGAGTATACTAAGAATCATAGTCAATGATATGCATCTACTTAAAAATATGTATACTTAATAAATTGGATATTTAATTCACTCAAATACTAAAGTAGTCTTTAAGCGTATCATAATGGGGAAATATTTGGCGGGAAGAAGATAAATACACCATTCGCAAATTCTGCTACCAACACAAAATGTTAAAACATACAATTTACCAACATAATAAATATTCTTCACCAAGCCCGCATAAGCGCGTATTGAAATATTACATTGCACTGAGTTTGTTCTAAATAGTATCAGAATTTGAAGTCGCCCAATTGCAAATTTCGATTTCTTCAAAATCGCCCAATTCCAACTTGCGATTTCTTAAAAATCTCCCAATTCCAACTTCCGGTTTCTTCAAAATCGTCCAATTTGCGACTTGCGATTTCTTCAAAATAGTCGTCGTAATTTTGTTACAAAAGTCCCCCAAATTGCAATAAATCCGCACATTTTGGCAACATTGAATCCTGCAGAATAACATCCTGACAAACAGCATATGTACTTACTCCTTCAAAAGCGGCAAATAGGTAAACAGTACACCAGCCACCTGCGGATGCGCACCATCCATGAGTTTTTGGTTCAAATCCTCATAACCATCCATTTCTGGAACGCATTTGTTAATCTTAAATCTCACAAAAGTTGCACCCTAGACTCAACCAACTACCGATCAGAATCTTTTTGTAAATATCTCGAAAATTAAAGTCGAGCGGGAATTATATGCAGGGGGAAAAATTGCACAGAATCATGATCCTGCCAACACGTTAAAAAATCATTGGAATCGGTGAGGTGGGCCCTCATCTGTATAATTTCCCAGATTAGGACTATTTATAAACAACTGATCGCTTTGCGCCACGACGTTTGCCGATCGGCATCTGAGAAAGTGATAAGGCTTGCGCAGGGGATAAGTTACCTTCTAATGAAAATTAATAGTTTTTTTTTATTTTTCATTTCCTGTGTGAAAATAAATCTAAATTATTTTTAATTGTACCTTGTTGTACCCTGTATGGTGGCTTCGCAATACGGTTGTGGGAGTGGGCACGTAAAATTGGTGAGCAGTCAAAGGATTAGGATCCGTCGGGTACCTTTCACTAATGGTTGTTTCTCGAATAAGTCCAGAAAACTTGGACTAAGCTGACGTAACTGCGTTGTACAAATTCCCCTTTCCTCAATCCTCAAGATTCCGCAGAGGGTGTGGAGAAGATGAATATACGTGCCACTGATTTTGCGGAAAGAAACTGTTCGCTTCAGCTACGACACGGGTCTCTGATATTTTGTACTTTCGGTGCTTGAATGATTCATATTTATCTGTGTTACTTAATAACGGAGTATCTTATCGGGGTATACCAACCTAATGTATCATCGGTCTACGATATTCAGATACTTCCAGGCAATTCGGAATTCCGATGACCAATTGTACATTGCGTATAATTAAAAAAAGGCCGAATGAGGTTGCGCTTCGACTCATTTTTGTCAGAACAGTCTCGTTTGACCATTAATAATGCCCTTATGAAGAACTAATGAAAGATATACAAATTTAGATTTTTATTTGTGCCTGTAATGCGTTCAACGCGAGAAGACTTGAAATTGTATTTCGGCAGACTAGCTGCCAAAGAGATTCGGATTCGAGACGCGAAACTCTTCGTACGGGATTCGACTGCTGATCAAACGATTCATCGGGCTGGTCGTGACAGTCTGCCAATCGAAGATTTGTCTAGTACGCCAATCACTATAAATGGAGTTGTGAATCAGTTACACGAGGGAGTAGGACATGATTCACGAACAGCAACAGTTTCTTCGTGACGTAAACGTGTCTCATATCGAAAAACGAGTTTCCGCGATTCCTTCTGGTGTTTTCCTCGTTTGCTGAAGAATGCAAACTGGATACGGTGTACGGTTCCCATCTTATCTAATCATATTTCGTTCCCGGGATAATCGATTTCTTTAATGCGTGCCCACTTAATTCTTCAAATTTCTATTTATATATTTCGTATCAATACTCACGTGCGATCACCCGTTTCTTTAGTTTCTTGTTATATACCAAAGACTATTAATCTGTTCATATAGGTGGTAGATAAGGCCAAGTGAGCGGTAGTAAACAGTGGCGTAGAAATACATATGTATGGATTTCTTCTTATAAAATGTTCGAGGATATACCAAGCGCATTCTCAGGTACAGTAGACCGTCAATTATCCGACCTACTTGGAACCGAAGTGGTTCGGAAAAATCGAATTATTCGGATAATCGAACAGTTCAGAGAAAGAAGCATGTATCGGAATTAAACTTAAAATACTGCTATAATTTGAAGTGTAATGTTATATTACACAAAATATATGTGCACAATACATAGTTATTATATACTTCCAAGAAGTGGTGGTGACAGCGATAATGCAACACTGGTTCGGATACTTCGGATAATTGACGCTCTACTGTATTTACTAGATGGATGTATTCGTGGTTAACTGTGAAGACCCAGAAAAAGGCAAAGATTGTGATTTTTTTTTAAAAAAAGAAAACAGTTGCAAATTCTTATTCAAATTAAGTAGTACGTGTCGCTGAAATCAAGCCTTCCAAATAAAGAAGGCAGTCGTGTCGATAGAATACTTCCGTAACGGTTTATCTGAGATAAAAGTCGAGTGTATTTTTAAACTTAGACTTGTACTTGTAAAACGGGGCGAATTTAAAAAAATTGTGATTTAGATTATTAAAGCCGATTAGAAGAAAAAAAATCGATTTCTCACTGAGAAATTAACTGTTCCTTCGGGCATAAAAAATATTCTGTTTAACTTAACAAAAAATAGTTAATTCACTTAACTAACAGTTTTGAACATTCGAGGAAAATGAGGTTTTATAATTTTCTTTCTGCCGTCCCCGTTTTGACTGAATTTTAAAAATTTAATCATTATCTCGTCACAGATTATATAATCTTTTGCAACATTGGCACGGGCTGCAAATGTAGAATTAGCAAGGCAATTAAGTAAATGTCCGTGATAGGGCATTTTAACTTTGTAAAGGAAGTGAGATAGGATAATTTAACGCGAAACGATTTAAATACTTAATTTCTTTGTGTGTAACATATTGAAATAAAAAAATAACTCATAATTTACTGCATAAAATAATTATGATTTGAAAATGAAAGATACAAAATCAAAATATAAAATGTAGCATAAAAATCAAAATAAAATGATAAAATAATTCTAATGAACTTAGTTGTAATTAAATAATTAATTTGTAAAGAATCACATAAACATAATCTCACCATCGCCATTATTATTATCAGAAATCAACTAGCTTAGAATGTCATGCTAAGATAAAAAATCGTATCTGTATTTCAAGTGTAAGGAATGTACGCCGCCCGACATCTCCGGTCGAGGCACCGGCAACCTCGGATGTATTGCGTCGCGGAATCGTGCCCTTCCACCGAACTTCGATTGTTTTCACGCGACGGCGTCAGTCGCTGTCGAACGTCGAACCGAACTATATCTAATAAACGTTTACAAATGTGTTACTTAAGACGACTATCTAGCTTACTAGATGTTACATAGACACTATAAACTAAGTAGTGAAATCATCTGTACAGCAGTTGAGACAAAAAAGTTAGACTGTTTCGTGGCTTTCAAAGCACGTAGAGTATTCTAACTTTGTTTAAAAAGTGGAGCTCTAAATATTTCGAAACACCCTGAAAAATGAAAAATCGTATTAGCAGTATTATAGTTTTACATAATCTATCAGTGTTTGAGAATCCTGTGTCAGTGTAATGTCGAATGATGTCAACGCAGTCCTGGAACACAGTTTCGGAAAAAACTCAAACGATGGGAATCTTAGATCTCCCGGTATTTAAGATCTTCTACCTCAATTTGAATTCCTACAGTCTCCTTTTAAGGATTCTTCTAATAACAGGCTGGCTGTTCTTCGTCTTTTGCGCGTTATAAATGCTGTATCCATTTTTTTGTGTCTCTCCTGTACGATATTCGCAATAAAGTCGTTAAATAAAAAAAAAAAAAAATAACACTGGCATACTATCGTCATTAAAAATGTTTGGCAGCGATTTTTATTTCACTTGAAAGCGTTTTCAGTGTAATCTTCTATGCAACTGACAAGGGAACATCAATTAAAAAAATTCTGAAAATTGTGAACTGTAAAATAATTTTTGAAAATGATTTTAATCTAATTAAAAGAAGTAAATTTTGTCTTGAAACTTTTTTTCTATCCTTTACAGTTCGCGAGTTATAACACAAAATCGGAAAATAACCAAATTCTCAGGAGTTAATTGTACCCCCTTCGAGTGAATTTGGGCAGCAAAAATAATTGCGTTGTAATCAGAAGGAAATCCCCCACATATTCACAAAGTTTCAGAATTTTTTGAATTTCTGGGTTCGGGACGTTCGCTTATGAGTTATGACTGAGCGAGTCTGTTTAATTCTTTTGTCAAATTTTCATACGAAGACGTAATTATTAAAGACAGCTTATGATTCTATTAGCCATATTTTCTAAGAGCATTTGCATATTTCCAACTGCACCGTGAAGTGGAGTTTTGCAATTCATTTCCATCATTGACCTTGTCCTGAAGGAAAGGCTTCGTCTACCATTTAACTTACAGAAGGGTAATTACCCCTACTTTAGGAATATCTACAATTAGTACATACATCTAATACGAAGTTAACAACACGTACCTACTTCTTTACTCGGTCTACCATTTTTAAAGACAGCCACCTAAAATTATTTTGTTGAGTGATTAGTATACGCGTACCACGAAGGTTAATCTTGTGTATTACAACGGCAGGAGAATTCAAAAGAGAATACGCGTATGTGCTTACAGCACTGTATACATCGTTATTTTTGCAAGTTTATGCATTGGACTAGGCGGGATATATTTATGGTGACTCTTACTTTTGGAAAAAGGTTGATTTTTCGCGACCAATAGAAGTGTATAGGGGTACATAATCCCTTAACAAGAAAATCGAGCGCCCTCCCAGCTGCTCTGATGGTGATACTTTTAACACACGAGTTTCGTCATTTATGCCATAACATTATTCAAGGTTTCAAATACCTTTGTACAATTTTGTCTCGAAAAGAACCCGCCAAGCCATAAATTACGGAAAAAGACGGAATAGGTTTCTCTGGCATTTCCCACTTGTCGCGACAATTACAAAAGAAGTAGCGGGGATAGCGACGGTTTCTTTTCAAAACCGAATATGCTTTTATAAATAATTTTTGATAATCAATTGGCTATTGAAATTTGAAATGTTTATTAAAAATTGCAAAGTACCAATAACAAAATTAACCGGGTTAGTTTCCTTTAATATTTCAAGCATGTAAAATTAAGTTAGTATTATTCATATTTCAAATGGGTAATATGAGAGTAATATAATATCAGATTTTGCATGTAATTTCATTATTGACGTTACGACGATGTCAATTGTTTCTTCGCAGTTCGAAAATAGTTATTTCAAACTTTTCACTTTCTGTTCAATAATGAAGGGTAGTTTCTCATTTTAGAATCGATTATCATTAACATATCAAACTGAACCTGTATAATGCTTCACTTCTTAAGTTGCGTCGGCGTGTTTTTGGGCCTGGGGACTTCCACACTGTGGTATATTTGCATAGAAAATATCAAGGTGCGTCTCCATCAGCGTTCGCGAACTGTTCTCGAACAGTATAGCAATTTAATTTCCTAGGAATCGTCTGTTCGCGAACTGTGCGCTAGTCAGGACGCACCTTTATTGAGCTCGAAGTTCGCTTTATACTTCGTACTTTCTGTGCGTATGCGTCAAAAACTGTATTAGCAGCCCAATTAATTCTGTACATACTACACTGTAAAGAAACTGTTACCAAAATATACGTGTTATATTATATCGATCTCCACGCTTCTTGCTCGGACTCCAAATAAAGGTTCGGTGTCAGAAATAGGATAGTCCCACAATGTGATAGCGTGGAAGCACGCGTGCGTATCAATATGTACTTTTCATGGTATTTGCATTGCACGTCATTGACTCAGAGACGGCCCGAACATTGCATCTTCGAGATTTCAAGTATCGTACACCGAGTTCCCTTGATTATAGGACGCGAATCGCATTCAACAGTGAAAGAGCTGGTGCCTCCCAGGCACTCCTTATATCTCTTTCACCGTGTATATTGCATCTCGTGTCATCGAATTAGAATAGCGTAGTGTTTGGATTCATTGTAATCAAGAAAATCTGAGGACGTCAGATACGAGTTTTGAGAGGATATAATGAAAAATAAAAAAGGTTAACAATATTAGTAGCTCGTGCCTCAGTCCGAGCGCTGGGCTTATCCCTCTGGGTTCTTGAGCGTCGAGGTCTCGGGGGTGACGGGTCTCTGACCTCTCTAAACGAAAAATCTAGTGGGGAGGGAATGGTCCCCGCGAGACTCTAGTCGGACAGAATAAACGAGCCCTACTGTAGCTGCTTTCTTCTCTTTGTTAATGTTTTCACGAATCGTTGTCTCGCGAGCCACAAGAACGAACGAGTAGCTGCACTTGTGGCACCATATTATCTTCGGTTCGCACAAACATGTTTCATCTGTTTAAAGAGAAAAAAAAAGAAAAGTGACTTAACTCGCAAATACGTTTAAACCATTATTTCAAGTAATACCTGCTGTGACAGTTAATACTGGCTTTATCGTTGCGCGTTTATTCTGCTGAAACAGATAAGCCTGTTACATATATGATACCGTTATAGGTATCGTGTCGTGTGTGTATTATTCTTGTTTGAACGGCAGTTTGTATAGAACGTCTTTTAGTCATCCACTGCGAAAATGTTACTCACCTGTTGCAAAACTAGTGGGGACTTCGAGCGTGAAAGATGTATATATGTACTGTTTTCATCACTTCGTAGTGAATTAATTGTTACTCTTTGCTGCTGTATTCCGTTGCAAGTGAGTGTATAATCGTGAAAGAAGTTTCTTCCGTAATGTAAATTATCTTCAAATATATCGTTCAGTAGGTCGTTGATATAGAAATAGGCTGTGAAAGAAATTGTAGGCATGTGAATAAGTGATGTAGATCCTGAGTGACTCTTATCATCGTAGAAATGATGTGTCGCAATTGAGAAGTTAAATACACACTGGTGTAACTGATATTATATGGTTTAAGCAAGATCATATGTTAATGGAAGATAATCACAGACCAAATCCTGATGGTACACTTTTGCACTCTGTGAATAATTTATTATTAAAAAAAACCGGTGTTAGTACTTCTAAATACATGTATATTGTGAATATGAGTGTTACACAACATTGACGTCTTAACTTGGAGGCGAAAGAGGCAGTATTCTCAGGGCCCCGGAGCTTAGAGAGCCCCCGAAAAATTGAAAAATTAAAAAGAGGGTTGTAACAGCTAGAAAAAAAAAATGGAAATGGCACACGAACTGAATCTGTCCCACAGTGTTAAATTGACAGAGTGGTATGAGATCGATGAAATGACAAGGTAAACAATTATTTTTCGATATGTTTTTACTGAAATTGACGAGTTAACATTTTCATCTTAGATTTTTCACAATTTTCGCATATAATAAAACGATCTGCAGGCACACTGCTTGTTTACAGGAATCACAAGTAATAGAACAGAATAACTTATTACGGGAAAACTGTGTCAAGTTGACACGAGAAACGTATGAGGCTTTTAACCTTAAACATTTTAATGAGGCCCTTTTTCGTGGGATGGACCCCACGTTTAATCTTATTCATTTAATTGTTTTAATATTTATTCATTTCGCGTATTAGCGCTGTATTTTTGATTTTATTTAACTTAGAATAATTTAGAGGGTTACATATGGAGCTCGTCTCAGGGCCCCCGAAAACGGTAAGACGGCACTGTTACACAGTGATAATAACGGCCATCGTGTTTTTATTCATTTGATTTAAATGAAACGAACTTTTAAGTTTTATATACATATATACTCGACAAAATATGAAGCTTTAAAATATTTTTGTTTTAATTGTATATACATATAATGTTCGTTAGAGAAAACTCGTGTTTACGTTGATTCCTTAATTTTGATGCTTGATAAAGACATTCCGTCTTAAAAAATGCTGATTCCTCCGGGTTTACGTTCACAATAAGACTTATCTCGAGAAAGTAGGTATTATTTTGAAACCATACTTCATCAAAAAGATAGATAGTGGTTTATAAAAGTCGATTCAATGTGAATGTTTCGTTCGGGCTTCCAATAAGTTTTAGTTGATCTTTCCACGGAAAAAGCATCTCGTTCCAGAAAATATTGATAAGCTCACGCTTTACAATACTAATTTATAATGTAATTTAAATATCTGACAGTCATTTGAAATTTCTGAAACACAATAAATTAGGGTGTTTGATATCATTTAGGCGTTACTACAAATGGAATTAGGCATACAAAAGCAGAGTGTATAAAAAATATTCGTATACACTCCAATTGATGGGATTCCCATGTTCCAGACGTTTTTAATCCCAATTTTCAATAGTTCTCGTGACGAACTGAGTTCACCTAACTTACTTCGGAATTAAAAGCTCATCACTAACTATGCAGTAACTAATTGAGCGTGTATTAAAGACCTCGGTGGTCTCTGAGCATTTTCTGTAAACACTCCTGTATAGGTGCTGCACCTAGGGTTGTCAACTGGTTTTCGGGAAAATATAGTACTTTATGGCCAAATGTTATAAAAAATATAGTATATTGTGAAAAGATATAGTATTTCTCGGGCGAAAGTGGTACAAAATAAAATTACATTAAAACAACATCTTATTTTTCAAATGTATATTTTTTGTGCATTTTGCATTCGTAAATAATTTATTGTTATTAAGAAATACGTATGTCAAAGCTTTGATCGCACTGAAAGTCCAAATTTACATATATGAGGAGCTCATGTTTTATGAGAGCTAGACTGGCTCTGTTTCTCTCCTCCCGTCACTTTATATTCATTACAGGAAGAGTCCTCTCTATTCAAGTTTAAATTCACAAATTAACGTTTTGATGTTATCAAAGAATAAAAAAATAAGTAAAAATTGTGGAATTTTATCGATGTATCGGAAGTATAGTATTTTTACGTACTATATTTTTTTCTAACAGCATACAATTGTACACTAGACAAAATATATAGTTCACTACTATATTTTACTAGCTTTAATACTCGGCTTCGCCCGAAGTTTAGATTCTGATTTAAACAAAATTATTTTCTTGTTTTTTTTTCGTGAAAATGGTCACATTCATCTGGATTAGTCAGGCATAATGAGCTGAGGTAAACTTGGTGATCCCAGAGTTTATCGTTAGAAAGTTTTTAGGCGACAGACAAACACACAAACATATAGAAACTTACTGGTTTATATATTAAGATAGTACGATTGGCAACCCTAGCTTTATCAAAGGTATGTCGAGTAATAGTAAGGTCTCCTGTACATACCCAAAGACACTATGGTAATTCAAGCACGAGCAAACTTCATTCAAAGTCTGGTTGCACACCCCACGTAATTTATTGAAACGTAGAAACGTCTGCACACTACGCGATTTATTTATAGCCTATAAAGAACACCTACAACTGGTTCAGGAAAATGGTAAAGATAGATAAACGTTTATATAAACTGTTTAGATTGTTTTACTGTCGTTAAACCGCTCCAGAAGTTGTTGACATGTTATGAAACATCCTGTACGTTTAACACTGTAGCAACAATGCTTGGAAACAGTAGCAGTGTTTAAGAAATTTATATAGCATATATATATATGATTGAAAATAGTTTGATTTACGACGGGTTTACACTCATTCTCGTTAAGAGAATCGCACCCATCCATCGGTAATACTTTCACGAAGGCCGCAAAAAATGAAAATTTTAATTTACTGTAGTGGATGATTCATGTAGTACACAGAGCTCATCGCTCTTGACAGTCGTCCGTCGGTTAAAGGTCTGCCGCTAGTGTCTCTTATGTATTTCAGGGGCAGTGGAGCAAATTTTGCTCGAGTGTGGAGTTGAGGGGTGAGAGAAGTACAAATTAAGGGTGGCCTCCAATCAAAACGCTTGAAAAATACATGATTTTCATAAATTAAAAAAAATAGAAATTGAACAACATACAGTAACAAAGATTTTTGGACTCTTGATGGGCGCTATTAGAACCCGGGACAGGATCGTGTGAAATATAAAAAATTAAAAATATTTTTAAAATATATGTGAACGGTTATCGTCTTAGCCGTCTTCGTTGCAAACAAACAATCCGGCGATTTTTAGCACATGTTTAAACACAATATTGCAAAAAAAGTAGTTTTTCTACGCATAAATCTGTCCATAAAAAAATGGGTGATCCAAAATTGCTCTTTGCGCATAAGGCAATAACCATTCACATTTATTTTAAGAATATTTTTACTTTTTTTATTTCAGCCAATCCTGTTTGAAATAAATAAAGCTCTAATTTCTACAGTGGTAAAATGAATGCTGTATATCTAATACAAGAATTGATACAACTCGAACAGTACTTTTTTGCTTGTTCTCCAAATATATAGTAATAAAGCCCAAACAACTTTTTTTACTGTATATTGTTCAGTTTCTTCTTTTTAATTCTTGAAAATCACGTAGTTTTTAAGTGTTCTGCCCGCGGGTTAGGGGAGATCGGGGCTAGTTGACTAATTTTTAACATTCCTAATTTTTATAAATAGACCATTGGTATTTTTTGGACTTGCTGCATACCAAAAGTTTACAAATTCCATTAGGTACACAGGCTTAATTTTGAAAATCGTTGCAATTGAGTCAAGGTTGTAGTTTTTATTGTATTTAGAGTAGTGAGTTGACTTGACATTTACTTTTCAGTTTTAACCCTTTTGCCTGCGAAATGCGTATACATACGCTGTCACAGTTTCATCAATATATACGAAAGGCGTACATATACGCTGTCAATTCCATCAATATAGTATACGAAACGCGTACATATGTATACCACGACCAATAATTTTTTTGATATTTTTTTGCACTCCTTTACAGTGTTATTTTTTTTTTATTAAGTATCATGGTGTTAAATACTGTAATTATTTTGTACTTGTTTGTTATGGTCTCTTTGGAAGGCCTGACAGTTTGAAGGGAGAATAGGGTGTAATACTGGTAGGGGTGAGTTTGGAAGGATTTGTGGTGGGGAAAGTAGACTTGAGCAGCTAAACTCTTTGTCTCGACTGCATCTTGCGGATAAAAAATACAATTATTAGTAGTATTCTTATGCTTAGTCAAGCAACCCCGTCCGACATTGTTAACATGTTAAGGATCGTACGTCCAAAACCTCCACGCACCGGATAAAATAAAATATCGTAAATTATAGTCAAGGTATCACGTTTCCACAAAATATTCATGAAATAATATCAAGCTTTACTTAGTGGACAAAAATTCATAAATAATCGAAACGAAAATATTTACTTTCAGCCGACCTTTTTAGATCTTTCATTCTCACTGACAGAACACGCAAGTTTTTGTCACAGCGGCACATTAAATGGCAAGCTGGTCATTCATATGCTCCAGTATTGCGAATCGCAGCATAATTTATTCCATAATACAAGAATTAAAGGGAATTAGTCGACTAACCTCGTTAGTCAACTAGCCCCGGTTTCCCCTACTGTCACAAAAAATTGCGTCACGTGAGAATCTCTCTATATAAGTATAGGCAATACCAAATGATCCGTGCCGCTTGTTTGCACTGGCCCTAAAAGTGTTGGGCTTGCCCACTACTAGCATTTTACATATTACATTATCCTGCCCACGTTATAACGATCAATGTAAATAACAATGTAACGAGCTGTTAAATCGTCGCAGTTCAGTAAGCCTTTTCTAAAGTGGTACATAAACGATAACAATGATTTGCCATTCATATTATAGAGTTGGAAACTATCGTTCAGGGATACATACTATGTGCAGTAGCGGACTGGATCTCAAAATATTGGTTGTCAGGAGGCAAAGGGGTCCCACCCACAACTATAAGACTATCACTTAATTTTCATAAGCAATAAATAAAATTTTCAAAAAATACATAGTGGCAAAAAAGTACAATTAAAACTTTTGTGAAATAAATGTATATTTCTTTAGTATTATTGTCTGACGTTTAAGGGAGTATATCCGTTTGAACCCTCAGGAAATGTGTACATTTTGTGGATTTGTTTACAAGTCAACGGTACATTGTATTACGAACAACTTAAAAAAAAAGTTTCAGTTACAAAACTCTTGTTTTTCAGAAGTTATGCATACATATCTGAAAGTCTCTCGATTTTAGACGGCTAAACGGTGGGCCTAAAAACTCGCGCTATGTTCAACCAATTCACTTCCAATTTTGCATGCAGGATCGTAATAAGATTCCACATCGTCCAACGAGGGTTTTTTTTTATTCCGATTCCCCGTTTATTATTTATAAAGAAAACAGGTGGCCTTTTCTCTTAGAAAAATGTATCTTTACCTTTGATCTCTCATCATTTTTTTATTTTTCAAAATTTTCAAAATCGGCCCCGTTGGACGATAGCTATTGGCATACTTCATAAGATTTTATTGTTTCTGATTTCAGACACGACATACAGCTGTTTTCAGGTTCACCGTTTAGCCGTCTAAAATCGAGAGACTTTCGGATATGTATCCATAACTTCCGAAAAAAAATAGTTTTTTAAAGATAGTAAAAAACGGGAAATCTGCATCAAACCGTTGACTTGTAAAAAAATCCACAAAATGTACACATTTTCCGAGGGTTCAAACGGGTATACTCCGTTAAGGGCACTTGCCATCGGGCAAGCTGACACCCTGTCCAGTCCGCCACTGACTGTATGTGTGTATTTGTGACGAGTGTTGTGTTTAAAAAAGTTTAAAGATTTGCAAGGTGAAGATTCGTGCATACATTCATATTGAAAGCTTTCATAGTCTAACACGTTACTGCTGTAGACATTTGGATGTATAAATTAGTCCATTTTGATGAATATCCTGTCATTTCACTGTAGCCAAGCTTCGTCGAGGGCTTGAAGAGTCACTGACATTATATCAGCCGGAGGCCTCAAGTATCTTACATTCGTGCGCAATACTTTATCTATCGAATGGTAACCGTGATTTCCCTTTCTCGTTTTCCAATTAAATTGATCGCCAGAATAGCAATAATTCATCGATTAAATGCGGGAAAATAACACGGTGACGCGAAGTTATAATTAAGCCGAATGACCGCTAGATGACAAAGAATTTATTGTCTGCCGCGGAAAGGCTTCTCTATACAACCTTTGTACGATAACCACGCAGTTGGTATTAGGGTCAAAGCTTTCCGAGCAATGTTGTGGATTTATGCGATTGTGTTTGTGGTCGTTCTGAACGAAGCCGTACAACGCGGTTGATCGACCATATTTAAAAAATTTAGTTCTTGTAGTCTTTATACTTGTCTGCCAACATTTCAAATCGACCAATATTTTATCTGTATCACTTTTGATATAGTGAACTTGAAGATTTGCTTCTGGTTAAGTGAATATGCCTTGCGATTTCAGCGGTTTGTGGAAATTAAAATAACTCAATTCCTGCTGATTGCAGCAACGTGGAACCAGAAAACTACTTTTTGGAAGAAGACAATCTACAATTCTTGTATATAGAATTTTAGTAGATTGTTGTTTCATTGCTCTCAATTCTGGACCCGATAAAATTCTAAAATGTAGTAAATGTTTACATTAAGGGAGGAGTTTCCGATTTCAATGACCTTGACATATGTTATCAAGGTCATCATTTTGAAAAACATTTCCCTCTAAACTTTTTGGCGCTCGGCTTTGGTTTACGAGATATTCACAAAAAACTTTACTTAACGCTAGAACTGCCGACGGGTTTCACAGCCGACGGTATTAGTACCTATTGGTTGGGGCTAGGCAAGTGCAGGGGCGCGTAAAGCAAGGAGTTAATTCACTTTCTTGTCACCCACAGTTAACACTAGAATTACCGAGTTTAACACATACTCACTTCGGTTCGCCAGAATGCTTTACGCGCCCCCTGCCCTAATCTAGCCCCAACCAATACTAAGGTCGAGTTCAGATTTATTGGCCGGTGAGTTTCGTGAGGGGTATTCGCCCACCACACCGCTTGCCTGCCTTGGTGCTTCTTTTCTCTACGTTCTCACTTTCTGTTCGTGACGTACGTAAAAAACGAACAATAGATAAATAATTTTTATTCGTTATTCGCTCCCCGAATAATCTAAGTTATCTTTATTCGAAGAGCAACGAATAAATGTGTAGTTTTATTCGATGAGAATTTATTCGCCGAATAAATATAACTTTTTTATTCGGTAAGAATTTATTCGTCGAATAACGAATAAAGCCACGAATATATAACTTTCGTCAGCGTCGAGCGTGTTTATTCGAGCACCCGAAGGTCGAGCCCGGCCGAGTAGCGAGTGCGGAAAACAAATGCCCGGCGGCGGCGACTTGGGGTCATGGTCACTCACCAAGTCTCGACGCTGACAAAAGTTATTCGTGGCTTTTAGGGTCCCCCAACCAACGCGAATATCGCGGCGCGGAGCGAATCCGCAGCGGTTCAACAATTTTTTATACGTGTCGGCTTACGGGCAAACTTATCTGATCCGCGGCGGATCCGCTCCGCGCTGCGATATCGCGTTTGTTTGGAGGAGCCTTTATTCGAAGGCTTCGAACAGATAAGTGCTACGGATGAAAAATTTATGCGACTTTATGAATTAAATTAATTATAATTTATTAATTTCCACGTATTTATTCGAATAAAACCTTCGAATAAAAAAGTTATCTTTATTCTTCCAATAAATTCTCATCAAATAAAAAAATTATCTTCATTCGTTGAATAAATTCTCATCCAATAAAAAAATTATCTTCATTCGTCGAATAAATTCTCATCCAATAAAATTATTTATTCGTTGCTCTTAAAATAAAGGTAACTTCGGTTATTCGAAACTTGAATAACGAATAAAGAGAAAATATCATTTATGCGATTGTTATTTAAATAATTTTTATCTAGATAATGTTCAACTCTAGTACGCTCTACCTCTTCACTGATTCATTGTATGTAGTTGCGCACGTGGATCGAGCTCGAAGAGGTAGAGCGCACGCACATTTATTCGTCGTTCAATCAGGTCGAGTTACGAATCAATTCTTATCCGAATAAATCTGGCTCGAATTACGGTTCAGATTTATTCGCGAATAATGAATCATTTTTTGTCGAATAAAATCGTTATTCGTTATTCGTGAATAAATCTTGGAAATTTATAGGAATAATGTCCAACTCTGGCTGTGAGCGGAGAAATACATGAGAAAAAAATCAGGACCTTTATTGTTCAGAACATTGATTCATCCTCGATAGCTTCTTCTCGTATTGGCCTACGCATAGTTTCGTAACGCACACTACTATTACGCTAAAAATAAACAATAGCCACACGGCTTCGTTCAGGCGGACTCGAGCAGCGTTCCCGTTACTCCAGCGTACTCTTCGGGGTCCAAGCAACTTCAACTGCCAATCCACGATCGTCAGGTGATGGTGGCTGATTTCTTCTCGCGCGCTGCTCGCGGAACCGAACTCACCGGCCAATAAATCTGAACTCTACTTTAATACCGTCGGTTATGAAACTGATTTCAATATATTATACCGAAAGTTTTTTTATTAATATCTCTGAAACTAAGGCGAACCGCCAAAAAGTTTAAAGGGAAATGTTGACAACATATGTCAAGGTCATTGAAATCAGTGAAGAGGTAGCTTTTCGACAGGTTTACATTTTGCGGATAGAATATTTATTCACGTATTTTATAAATATTTATCATATCATCAGCAATTAGAGATGTTAATTTATTTGGTATTATTTTTATCCAATGGATAGAAATGGACCATAATGTCGAAAAATTTATCCAAACGATCTGAATAATTAAATTATTTTTTGCAAATATCTCGTAAACAAAAGCCGAACGCCAAAAAGTTTAGAGCGAAATGTTGTTCAGAATGATGACCTTGACAACATATGTCAAGGTCATTGAAATCAGAGGATCCTCCCCTAATGCAAACATTTACCATACTTTACTTGAAGCTTAAACAGTTTCTCTTTTTGTTCTTTTTTGTTAATTGAAGTTAAAGGCAAACGTTTTTTTAACATATATGTTATCAATTTTCACTTAAAAAAATTAACATCTGAGTTTACACAGCATTTTAAATAATCCAAGTGTTTTCCTGCAAAACTAATAATTCTGACTTATACTCGTTTGCCCGCCCACCAGCGATATCAGTATCAGTGTAGTACGATTGAGATTCAATTGGAAACTGAGATACAGTATGTGTAGATGTGTGAAGAAGCTCATTAGTATGTTCCGAAACGACTTTATGTGTGATCAATAATAATACTTGACTCAATAAAATTCTAATAGTATTACTTCTGTGTCTGTCATCATTAGGCCAGATGGTTGATTAACAGCTGTGAAATCACTTTGTACCAATGTAGAGGGATGTGAAGAGCGAGTGTCTTGGTGTAATATAATCGTACAGATGTACTTAAAATTATTTTTTTAGACTACATATTTCATTAATAATTTACAAGCACCTTCTTCATTATAAACATGAGCTATAACATGATATATATGAAATGACGGGTCAAATTTGAGAACACATTCATATGATTCTTACATGAAATAGTATTTGATTTTAAGCTAGAATAAATATTTTTGTTCTCTCGGGTAATTAATATTAAATCATTATTATAATTATTATTAAAATAATTAATAATAAATTTACCTCTCCCGAATAATATCTCACTGTGTATTTGCACCCGTCGTATCTCAGTTTTTAGCTGAATCTTAAAGTCAACATTTCTATTACATAATACAACCGTACAGGACTTACACGTGGCAAAACGTTAAAATTTTATCTGATCTCCCACTAGAGATACTTAACTTCAAAAGCGAAAATCTGAATGTTTCGGGTTTTACAGGAAAGAAAGAGATTTTAGCCTGAGACTAAATTTTCACGAAACAAAAATCCAATTTTTGACTTTGTGGCAACCTTTTGAACATTAATTAAATTAAAAATCATTTAAAGAATACCTCAGCAAATTGGTTTTTGGACCACTCTTTCAGGGTCAATCTCGATAAAAAAGCAAGATAACAAAAAACTAATTATTATACTGTTTGCCCCTCTTGATGCCATACAACTTTTGTTTCAATCATTGTTTCGTGTAACAAAGAGTTAACAAGTAATTTAGATGGTACACTTAGGCGAATAGTAATAAATCTATAATAATAAATACGCATAATAAATCGAATTTTTTGAAAGTGGTGAAACAACCACGTTGGATTCCTTCGTTTGGAATGATCTTTTAGTAACATTAAGGCAAAACGGATCGGAATTCCGTCGTCTCAGCTGCCTCTGATAAATACAATTTCATTAATTCGATTGCACTCGTTGAGGCAGCTTTTAACGTCGCATAGATTAACGAGTGCTTTAAGGACATTTCAATTGTCGCTAAAGTGTTTCTGAAATCATATTTATCGCGATTTAACGTTCAACTAAAAGCGCTTGATTGTGAAAGAAATGGCGGATGTAACTTCTTTAAGCCTTATTGTGAACGCTTTACTATTTGTTGAACAATTGAGAAAAGACAGTTGAACATAACGAAAAGCGGAAGCGTCTTTATGAAAGGGTTGCTTCATCCTCGAGTAGGTTTGTTATATTGTATCCAAACGGAGGACATGTCTTCCTTTTTTTGACTGAAATGCAGTGTCCTCCTATCACCCAAAAATGTTCTGCTTTTTTGTTTTATCCACAATTCAAGCAATCCATTCGCCTCGGCTTCATCCAGCAAAATTCCATCACTGTTTATGAAATCCAAAAGTGAAAAAGGAGGACGATCTAGTCTGAAATCTTTTGAAAAGGAGGTCGTCCTCGATTGTCCTTCTCCTTCATTTTTGGATCTGGTAACCCTATTTTCGAGACTAATTCAACAAAACCAATCAAATTTGTTGATATTCAATACTTGAAATAAATAGTGTAGTATTTTAATATAAACATCACAAAACCATTCTCGTTCATCGATAATTATGTACTTTCTTTTATGATGCGGAGTTCATGAAATACTGAAGCACGTATTTGAAATTAGAATTGTTTGAAACTTATTCTATACTACTGAACCAAGAATTTAATTATTTCGGTAATATTTTAAGTGTTTTGAAAAATGTCGGTGTTTGAATAATTGGAATCGATTGTAAAATATGAATTGTTTGCTTCGATTCGTAGTGGTCGTCTCCTCGAGTTATCCAAACCGATCCGGTTCTGTCTAGATACCTTAATTATGAAGTTACACACGATACTTTCTACCAATCTAAATCCATTATAATTTCTGCAGGAAGTTGACCATGTGACTGACACGTCAGACATGATCGGCTTCCATTGCCTGAGAGTTAGGTAGTAAAAGGCCAAAGGCTGAAAGGAATTAAGGGGCTAAACATCGGCTCAGAAATTATATGTATTTATCTTTAAAATTACATCAACATACATTTCATTTTAATCTCTGGCAATAATTGAGTATCCGGATACCACTTTCCATGTAGGCAAAATCATTCTGGATCCTCATTCTTTGCACGATTTTGCACTGATTTATGTTTTCAAATTACAAATTCATAGATACAGTGCCGGGCAAAACTATTGGAACACACTTTAAAACAGAATAACTTTTCTAAAATTGGTCCTAACGACTTGAGTATATTTTGAGAAGCTAGAAGATTAGTTTACTGGGTGACGTGTTTCGTCGTTTGAAAAAAAATGCAATTGGTAGGAATAGCGAAGAAAATAGTGAAGGTCGCTTTTTCAACTTTTTTATCTGAGCCTGTAATGAACATTTAAAAAACTCGTTTGTAGATTTAAGATGCACGCTATATACATGCATCTAAATATGTAAAATCTTTAGGTTTATTACAGTTACAGGCCGAAATCTGTGATTTTCACCACTTTTAATTGTTTGTAGCTCATAGAGTTGTTTTACGCTAACAGATTTCGATGAAATTTTCAGCATGTTTACAACTTACTTAAATCTAAAAACAGGATTTTTAAATTTTCATTACAGGCTCAGATAATAAAGTTGAAAAAGCGACCTTAACCATTTTCTTCGCTGTTCCGACTAAATACATTTTTTTTCAAAACGACAGAACACGTCATTTAGCAAACTAATCCTTCTGGATTCTAAAAAAACACAAATCGTCTGGACCAATTTTAAAAAAGTTATTCTCTTTGAAAAGGTGTCCAAATACTTTTATCAGGCACTGTAAAGTTTTAAGTGCAAGGACTTCCAACATATTTATACGTCTATTCAACGACCGAGGTATTCATGCAACGGAAGCCGTTGTTACGTGGATTATGAATATAAACATAGAAATATATTAAAAGTGAATTGTGCAGAACACAAAATTGTTCCACAGTGTATATCTATTTTTCATTGTAATTTGCCAATTTATAATGGGTGGTATAATAACTTTTGCATCGTATGAATGTATTTGCGTACTCATCACAAATTGGCATTGATAATTTTCGCGATATTTATGCAATTTTCTTATTGGGGTGTAGTGACACATGCAGTATAACTTTGCTACTTGCTTTATTACACTTGCATCTCATTACCGTCGAGCGGAACCATACACTGAATGGACGTCGCGGTTGCTGTGACTGGTCTGTTCATAGTACTGCCAACTGCCAATTTGGTAAAAAAGTGTCTCATTATTCGGACGTTTAAGGATCGCTATTCACGAATTGGAAAATATTGTCAGTTGCCGTAAATGTGTATGGTCGCTGTTTGTCTTCTACGCCAGTGAACTATTATTTTCGATACACGAATATTATAGAACAAAACTATTGACTACCTGGTAATGCGTTTGCGTGTACTATGTATGCTGTTCTAATATTTGCTCCACTATACATATTTTCGCCAGATTCTATTTTATTGTAAAACCGAACAATTTATGTTTTAGTTCCGAAACGACAATATCCGCGTGCGTCGTGGATAGAACATTTTTTCAGAAAATAAAATTAGTGGGAAGCAAATGACATGGAAAAGTTTTCACTTGATTTCCTTAGTAATTTTTCTGGCACACTGATATACAGTTACTCTAAAAAATGACCATCCATCCAATTTATAACATATTTTACATATTAAATCGACTTCAAAATAAGAATTCGCAATTTTAGTTCATGTTAATATAAACCTTGATCAATATACATTTGTTTTCGGTGCATTCAATTGTACACAGTTTATTTAAAAAAATATTATTATCCGTGGAATGAGCAAAGATCGTGCAAAAAATACGCACCCAAATTCAATATTTATTTTATAGAAGCGTAATTAGAATAAATTAATATTCTTTTAATATACCTTGCGAAACTGCAATTTTCATCAGAGAACCCGAGATCTGATAAGTCTAGGGTCTTCTAATAAGTTCTGTAAGAATTTACTGAGACAAACAATCTAATTTGGAGCACATACATATAAAGTACCTTGCAAAAGGAAATTATAACAGAAAGGCGGGCAGCAGATATAAAAGCATTATTGTTTACGGGAAATACTCGTATGATGGAAAAGTTGTAAAGAAGCAAATAAAGAGGACATTGTATATTGCGTCAAATTGGAGGTTAATGACTTTAAATAATCATAACTTCGAAACGAACGCATGAAATCCGATAATTCGAACGTTATTTTGTAGATAAAAGTCGGTATCTTCGTTGTAGAGAAAAAAGTAATGCAGATAAAAATTGATTTGTAACCATAAAAAGCTAAGAATGTGTATAATATCCCACAAAACCTGTGTGGCATTGCAAATACCTATGTGGCGCCAAAATCAAACACCACAGGTCTCTCCGTTTCCCATAAACTTCATCCGAATCTTTGCTTCGGTCAGCCAACAATTCAGGAAATCCTGTTACTGAAACGTATATATTATATACATCCGTACTGAAGTATCCTCAACGCGATAAACTTTTACACCAAGCGATATACTATAACTAAGAGTAGAACATTATAGTAACTGCATCGTTGAGGGCCAACGATATGAAATGTGACCATTACGAACATTTTATTGGATGATGTGAACAGTAACTTGGTCTGATTTCTGATTATGACTTTAGAAACCATTCGAAATGAAACTTCTCGCTTTTGAAATATTTATTTTAAAACAACTGGCAACAGAGAAAAGCATACAAGAACATACAAACATTTAATTTATTCTTACATAAAATTTTGGGTGAATTACAATCTAATAGAAAAAAGTGTAGTTTCTTATTTCAAAATATAATTAGACGCATACTTTCTCGAGGAATATTCAAAACAGTGTTTTTTTTAACGAATCCTAATAAAAGAAAATCTTATAGTACATTTTCCATTTGTTATTGATTAATTTCGTTCTTAATTGTACCACGTATCATCGCGATTATACCGTGTCTTAGAATATAGCTGAAGAAAAATGTGTATACACTGATCCCCATTTGTATGCGTGTTGATCGAGAGTCACCGTTTGCATTGAACGGGGCAAGGAATTGCAGGTAGTATTATACCTCATTATTTCATGTTTGGCTAGGTTTTTGTTCGAATCGCTTGCCAATGGGAGTGAATGGGATATACCGACATACAGCGAGAAAGCCTCGATCAATGCGCAGCAGCCAGCAGTTTAATAAACCGTGCATGCGACCTGAGTCAACCACTAGCGAAAAGTAAAATGATCATATTTGACATTAAACCTTCATGAGATACTAACGATGAATTGGTGAGAGTTTCTCGATGAAAATTAGCTCAAAACCGACACAATTTGGATCTTGTAGTCCACTTCCCAATATGCGAGGTACAAACTATATACAAGGTGTCCGGTTATTCATTCGTCTGCTTAAAGGAGGTGATTAGAAATGTAAAATTAGGGGAAAAATATTGTATAAACATGGTGTCAAAAGGGGACACTTAATGAGATGTACGTTTTCAAAGATTAGCACTACTTATACGTCGCAAAGTTATAGATGTTCAAAATAGTCACCGTTTTCTTCTATGCAACGATTCATGCGGCGTATCAATGATTCACGATTTCTTGGGAATGTGGGGGAATGTGGGGGAGGCAGAGATGGGCAGAAAATTATTTGAAATAAAAATTTCGCACACAAATTTTTATTTCAAATAATTCTTTGCCCATCTCTGGGGGGAGGTTACATACAGGGTTTTCGACTGCTGGTCGAAGAAAATTTAACGAGTGATTCTAGACACCAAAATAAGACGGACATCAAGAATAAGGAAATTTTGGTTGAGGCTTCGTTTTTTAATTATAAACGTCTAAAGATTGCGCATAGTCTGCCCAAACGCGGGCAAAACGCCTACACCGGCGCACGCGCGTGAAGCTAGGGGAAGGGTCGAGCAGTGGTGGTCATAACTACTGTCGCACGGCGTCACTGTCACGCGAGCGCGTGTAAATATGTTTTTTCCCTACGTGTTTCAGTGCAGCTGATTTCTTTTTTAATTTACACATTTTAGTGGTTAGGAAATCTGATTTTTTGTGCGATTCTTTGTTTTGTGTGAGTTCTGCGCGTATGAGTATCGATAGAAAAATAGGTTATAGTGGATATAATGGAAACAATGGATTTCAGGGAATAAGCAGGTTTAGTGTAATTCAGCGATACCCTTTAATTTTTGATTAAGTGTCGCAGAATCGTGTGGCCAAGTCAAGTGTCGTAAATTTCGTCACAGCTTCTCTGAGGTAAGTGACTCCGTGTTTCAGTGGCTTTGGTTACCACTGCTCGACCGTTCTCCTAGCCTCAACCGCGTGCACCGGTGTCAGGAGGTTTGCCTGCTTTTTTTTGGGCAGAATACACACACTTTTGAAACGCTTGTAATTAAAAGGCGAAGGCTCAACTGTAATTTCCTTATTCTTGATTATCGTCTTATTTTGGTGTCTAGAATCACTCCTTAAATTTTTTCCCACCAGTAGGCGAACACCCAGTATATTAACCGGTCAGAGCAAGTGGGAGGAGTAACTCCCACCATGCTTCTTTTCTTACCGCTTCTCGCTTCTCCTCTCGGATGGTGGGGGCCGATTTCCCCTCGATCACTGTTCGCGAGACCGCCCAGACCGGCCAATATCTGTGACCTCTACTATAATATTGCCTTCCATAGTTCGTCGCACGTTTCAAACTCGTGGGAGTCAACTGTTTACTTCATTGTTCTCCAAAAATAGAAATCTAATGGTGACTTTGTTGAGGCCATTTTTGCCCATTTCGTTGGAGCATCTATCAGCTCAGATTACGCTACATTGAAGATTTATATTTCATTATGTACCGGCTTTAACACTATGTTTATCCAACATTTGTTTCTTTATTCTACCTTCCTAATCACCTAATTTCAAGAAGCCAGTGAATAACCGGATACCTTTTATAATATAATTAAACCTCGGCCGACGGTGCCAGGGTCTTTTTGGATCTAAGCATAACGTTACCAGGTAAAAACTTCAGGAAAAAAGAAGTTACTTCTCTACGGCGTTAACTCTTGTACGGAATTTGTAAAGTTACACAGATAAGTAAAATTGGCTCGAATTGACCCCATATCAATTTACAAGAACCGAGCGTACAAAAATACACCTTAGTTCCTTTAATTAATACGGTTTAATATTTTAAGAACTTATTACATTTCTACAATAAAAAAAACATTATTTATTATTGACGGTTATTAGTTATTTAAAGATATAAAAGAGTTTCAGTCAAAATAATACGTTAGTAAAATTGTGGGTCCAAATGGCCCAATTTCCGCACAAGGGTTAAGAAAAAGAAGGTCCAAACTGACCCAGGCGCTGCCTTTCGTGCGATGACATGAACCGTCTGCTGTCTGCGGTTTAAATATAGACCGAATTACGTCATGTTTGGACCGATTTTCATCTGGAAGGCTTCGCTAATCCAGCCGCAATACTCTCGCGAAGATCTATGAAAAATAAAGACATTTTAATTTTCTATAGGTAATGACTCATCTGGCATGCCGGTTTTATTGTTCTCTACTGTCGGCGCGCCGGCATCTCATTGGCGAAGGCTCGCTCGCGCCTAAACAGTGGTAGGGATGGTCTGAGCGCATAAAACGCGGCTACCTGAGCACGTAAACAGGCAGGGATTTTTGTACTTATTTTTCAAATGTATCTGTTAAAAATACTGTATCTGTCTTTAAACAATCGCTATCGACTTGCATGTAATGAAATGCTTATATAATTGCTTTACAACGCTATGGAATTTTTTTTAAGCTGTGCATTTTATTTCACTTCAGCAACAAAATGAAGAAAAAAAAATGAATTTTATAGATAAAAAGACAATACTTTCTTTCTTTAGCAGATTTATGGAAAATAGAACTTTTGATTATCTTCAAGAGGTTTTCTACTCAGATCATTGAATTTTCATAAAACACTTCATTCTTGCTTACGCTGTATATACCGATCTGAAGAAGTTCCTCATCGAGCCGATTAAACTGTTTCTGTTTTTCTGCAATCTGACCTAAAACTGTTTTCAACATATTCATAAAGCAATGCCACACCCTTTGCCCTCGTTACTCCTTGTTAATTATCAATAAGAAGAAATGTGCTTCAGTGTTCGCTGTTCTCAAGCCTTTCGATCGCGGATCGTTGTAGAATAGTTGGGCACTTGGCGAGAACTCGTTCACTCGTCCGTCCGCCGCGTGGAACGACGAGCAATTGCGATTGTAGCTGCATCTTCTGTTTGCAGGATGGTATTGGACCCCAAAGTCACGAGTCTGCACAGTGATTACGGAAGCTTTGATCGACCGTTAGGCGCCGGAGAGGGTCACGAGAGGGACGTCGAGGCGGCGGTTGATGGAAGTAGTAACGGAATGGCACAATCGAGCGACATTTACCAGCGGCAACCGTTATTACCTGGTGCACCGACCAAAGGGAAGGACAAATGGGCCGGGGTGGCATCTGGTTCGGATTATTACGTGGACGATGAGGACGAGAAGATAGACGGTCTTGGCCGGCATCCTGGGATACCGAATAGCTCCGGGAACGGCGTTGTCAAGCTCGACATACCTGCGCCACTTCGGGAGGAACCTCGCTTTCCAAAAGAGAAATGGAAAACGTTTCTTGGTAAGACCACCAAAGATTTTCCGCTGGTTAAATGTATATCTGGAAAGTGAAGGTAATCGACCGTTTCAAAAGGGTCACCCTGCGAATCTTGTTGCTACTGATTTCTAAGATCATTTAAATTTTACTCTTAAAGCTCATTTTCAGCTGATTTCAAGAATACTTTCGAAAATGGGCATGATTTTAAGGGTGAACCTTTAAAAGCGCCATTTTCGCTGGTAGAAAACCAGGACGTGTGTATGTGAATTTCGGCGCTGGGCTATTTTTTGCGAATATATATTTTCCGCGGTTTCAGGATGCGCTCGGTAGCTTTTGATAAATGTACATTGTGCATGTATATACATATTTTACCTCCGAAATATATTGTATACCACAGCGTCGCAGAAAAGAATATTTTAGAAGTACATATGTAGAGGCCGCTCGGCGAGAATTTCTGGGATAAAGGAAGCGTGGCTGAAGAGTACAGTTTTTATGCGCCGCGGCAAAGAGAAGAGTAAAATGCATCCTCGTGCCTATTGTTACGTCCCATCGTGTACAGGGGCTGGCAGTGATTCGTGTCACCTGAACCAACGCACAGCGGTCGGTTCCATTAGGAATAAATGCCTGCTCCAACGTGCATTTATTACGTTCGATTGGAACGATTGGTGGTCGGCGTATACGCGTGATATTTGACTTTCTGCGGCGACCCGGATCCATCAATCACACTGGTTTATTTTCGTCTCATCAATATATGTATGTGCATATATGAATGTATTGTTAAGTGTTGAATGTGACATTTCGTGCAATTTCCTGAAACGTAATTCCACATTTATCCCGCTATCGGGCGGATGAGATCATCGATAGAATTACCCAAAGAATAGAGTTATATGACGTGTATAGGGCGCTATAGTCTTCTCCACTTGTATGCACGCTGGTCAAGACTGGTTGCTCGGATACAATCGGGGGAGGGAAAATAGCACCCCAGTATTTTACACCTAGTTGGATCTTCGCTCGTACTGCTCAAAAGGGGGAGTGAATGAGATGTACCGAGAGTGAGCGAAATGGTCGAGAGATCATTGAGCTACGTCCGGATATTAGTGGGTGAAGGGTCTCTCGCGCGGAGTAAAGGTCTGGGCGCGCATATCAGTTCCGTGACGGTTCAGTGGCGTCAGTGTCAATGGCCTCTTTGTTTCGGTACATACAGTACCCGCAAGAGTCGGAACGAGTGAATTGACAAATCTATGGGCAGATAAGGGGCTCGGGCCTCACTCAGGGTCGGCCTCAGGGCTCAAGGTATGTGGCCTGAGACTCAATTCCTACTGTTATTCCTATAATAGTATACCGCGTAGGGCCTTGGGTGCCGGATCCTCAAAGACCGCCGCTGTTCAAGCATTTAATTTACGACCTCCCTATATCTTTGCGGGTACTATACTAAGGTCGGGGCACACATACCTTTTCTGGGTCAGTTCCGTGCCAGCGTGACAGTGGTAAGAAGAGGAGATCCTCTACGCTCCCCTTTTTCTTACCACTGGCACGCCGTCACGGAACTGAAAAGTTTGCCCAGGTCTTTACTGAACCGTCACGGAACTGATGTGTGCGAACCCGCCTTAAGGTCTAAGCACACTTAAGCCGGGAATCCACCGGGATGCTAAGCTACGTTATGCTATGCTCTGCTACATTTTAAAAAAATTAGCTTCAATACATGCTTATGGAACAACCGGTTCCACGAAAAGCTAAGCTAAAACATAGTATCGCATAGCATAGCTTAGCTCAGTTTCCCCGGTGGATTCCCGGCTTTATCAGTTCCGTGACGACACAGTGCCGGCGTGCCAGTGGTAAGAAGAAGAGATTCTCTACATCCCTCTTCTTCTTACTTCTGTGACGGCACGGAACTGATAAGTGTGCTTAGACATTTAAGGAAGAGAGTGGTGGAGATGCAAGCGTAGAGTACGGGAACCGCAGCATTCATACATGCGGAGAAGACAGTACATGTTTGTAAAGTGACTTTAAAAGGCTCCACAGACGTTACGATTTTTCGTAACATCTGACAAATGTCTATCGGTTTCTCAGATAATTCATTGCATTGTTTGTGCGTGTTCGGCGACTAATTAGAGACGATTTCTGCTAACTTTTTAATTTTATCACACGGTGCGATGGGCCGTAGGAACAATCATAACGTCTCTATGGGCAGGTTTACGATCATGTTTGAAGTTAGATGCAAACAATTCTCATATACACAGAGATGAAGAGTTTGGATGGAGATCTTGCTTGGTTGATGAGGATGACTGTTTTGCTTGGTGGAAGTGTCCGGCTGATATTAAGATTAAACGTTTTTTCTAAATAGAATTTCATATTTTTCGTGTTCATGGACGGCAGATGCATCTAATCCTCAATAAGACAACTATCTTTTCGCACAGGATCATGTTATTCTGGGTATAAAGCTATTATAACTTGGTAGACAAATACTTTGCAAGGTACTTCAAATTGTTTATGACCTATGTGAAAGATGTTCAAACGCTTCATCGTCATTCAATAAATTGTTTATGAGTACTATATCTGAACACTTGACCATTAATAAAAATCTTACGCGTATTCTTTAACACAGACATTCGATTAATGAATGACAACTAATCGGAATGGAAACTCAGCTACTGTAGTATCGTGCAATAATTGTGTTACACTTTAAAATACTGAGAAAATTGAATGCGTTCAATTGCTTATATTACAGCATTCAAGGAATATGTAGGGTAATTCTAGAAACTGAGACAAGCCATAGCTTTTCTTTTACACAAAAATATAACAAATGAATATAGGGGAAATTAATCCGTTGCAATATATATGCATTTTTTTTTAATGGAACCACTCGTTCCTTTACATAAATCCATTATTTGTTTGTACATTTGCTATAACAGTGTCCATTCCTAATATAGAATTATGAAACATCTCGTGAAGTATTTTGTTCTCAGTGGCTATTCTCAAAGCTTAAGGCGCGTATCCACTGGCAAACCAGTTCTCAACGACGGTGTCCGAGCGATCGCTTGCTTCTGCCTGGAACACTAATGAAAATTTAAATTTCTATATTTCCTATTAGACCTTCTCAAAGCACTACCACTAGGTGAACAAGATTTTTTCGATAAAAATGAGTGCAATTACGACTTCATTCGGACTATTCTTAATTATACGTAATTCGTATCGTTTCCGAATTCCGTAGATCAATTGCGTACGATTGAAAGTAGTCCAAATACGGTGGAGTTTTGGACTCATTTTCATCAAATTTAAATTTTCATTAACAGATGAGTCATCGCAGGCTCAAGCTACTGGGCGAGCGAAGGAATCGCTGCAGTGGCGAAGTAGAAAGCGATCACCGAGCACGCGTTGTTTTCAAAGCGAACGTTCGAGGACTCGTAGACAATATTTTCGATGCATTCCAGAAAATATCGACGTAAAGACACGCTAAACCCTGCACCGGACGCCACTCAAGGTGTTAACATCTGTAGTCAATTGTTTCATCGCGACGACGATATTTTGGAAAACAATTCAGAAATAAGCAGAAAATTAACGATTTATAAAATATGCATTTTTTTAGCGACAGAAACATGCCTGATAGCACTAATTTATGTTGCAGCATTTTTATTTATGGTCGTGAACTTCATACTGACCACGACATCACTCGCAATGGTGCACGAACGGGTCCCAGATCGAAATACATATGGACCACTCCCGGATGTGGTGTTGGACAATGTTGCCGCTCAGGATTGGGCTCTTAATGTGTCAGAAGTTTTGATTATGATAATGTCCAACTCAGCGATGTTTTTTATTATTTTCCATAAGCATAGGTGCGTGCCACACACAAACGCACAAATAGTGTTTGGTTTGAATAAAATCGAAATTTCTCATAACACACCTAAGAAAACGAAACACAAATAACCGTAGTACTGGTATACAGTTGCATGTGAATTTAGTTTGAAGAGGGAAATATCTTGTGGTCGTAAAATATCTTTCTTCCTTCGTATGCTACTTTAATTCCCACTTATGGAAAAATTCGTAAAAATCAGGAACGATAAAATTCAAACGAAATCTTTCAGGCTTTCGGTTGGGTCTGGTTTAGGTGCAGACTGGGCAAGCGTAATAGAAAAGCGCGGAAACCAGAGGTAGAAAGACATAAGGAGAAACCAGTACTATACATATATGTTCAATATCTATTGAATAGGAATGTATAAATGGAGGAAATACTAGAGTAGACTCTAGAAATCGTCTTCACTAGTGATATTCGGATATTAATATTTCTATTCAATAAGCATTAAATATAATATTAATATTAAACATTAGAAGAATGTTAATAGGAGACACTACGGTGCACCTAACCCAGACCTTGTTAGGACTGGGAGGCAAATTGGTACTGGTCATCCTCCTGATGCAATGTGATGTAGTTAACAGTTCGAGGGAGGGGATGTTGTAAGATGTTTGGTGAGGAAAAAATGTGCGGGCTTGGCATGGATTAGATCTGTACAGTAGACCACCGTCTGACGCGGTCTCGTATTACACGGACTCGTATAGCGTAACGGAAAAGTTGCGGCAATACTCGTATAATGCGACGAAGCAGGTCCGTATAACACGGCAAATAAATTTAAAATTCTAATCAATCTCCATTTGTAAGATAACAGGTTTCCATGCATTCGCTTGTTTTCTAACGACAAAGCGATTAACACTTTGACTGGCGTGGGGGTTTGAAAATTGCTCCTTCAAGGACTATATATTCACAAAACGATGCCGTTGGAATTTACTTTTGGACAGCTCCGACAGTGAATACATTTCAACAATATTCTAAGATGAAGGAACTTCTTTAATTTTAATTTTTGTTCCGTTTTCAAATGGAATAAAAAATATTCTATTGCTATAACTTTAAAGATACATATCTCAAGATTTTATATCTTCTAAAATAAACCCTTACATCTTTTATCAATCTGTACCTTTACATAATCCACGATTCATATAACGCAACGTACCCCGCGCTTTATACGGGAGTCTACTGTACTTAGTTTGGATTGGCAATCTCTTTTCGTGCATCTTCGGGAATCATTTTAACGGAATATGACATAAGCTTGTAGGACGTATGTAATCACTTATAATAACTTGAAGTTTAGTTTAAATTTCCCTCTTTAAACTACAAGTAACCTAGGTGTTTTTGAACGTTTTACCACCGCTGTAAGTTGTTATTACAATTGTTATCGTTTTATACTATCGTTCGTTTGTTTTCAGATTTATTGTTGTTAGAAGAGTGTTTCTTCTGATGGGACTACTGTATATGATGCGAAGCGTTACAATGTATGTGACGGTACTACCGGTAGCCAGTAAAACATATTTCTGCAGCCCTAAAGCTAACCACACGAGTCCGCTTCTTATTACAAAAAGGGTTCTGCAACTCATCTCGGGCTTCGGCTTGTCTATAAATGGCAAGCACACTTATTGCGGGGACTACATTTACAGCGGTCATACGGTCGTGCTTGTACTTAGTTACCTGATTATTAAGGAGTGTACGTATTCCATTTACGTGACATTTATAATACTTAGTACTTTTAAGCATGTAATCTGTACCTGAGAAATGTATAGAAAGATAAAAGAAAAATCCCCGAAATGTAGATTCTCCGAGAAGATGTCAACCGATTCATTGGGTGGCAGGCATTGCTGTCCTCGTTGGGGTAATTATGGTCCTGTTGGCTCATGGTCACTATACTGTAGATGTCCTCATAGCGTACTATGTAACCACACGCTTATGGTATATTTATCATACGTTAGCTAATAATTCGCACCTTAAGGTAAGTTTCATTATTTCTTATTTGATGTCTCTGTGTGAGAATTAATAACCGGGATTGAAAGCAACTATATCAATTTGAGTTTTAGAAATATTCATCTCGGTTCCTTTCAAACATATATTCGAAATAACGATTCTTCATAGCTGTTTTGCAACATAACTTTATACAACAGTTTGAAGCAGCTGTTTCTAGAAGAATTTCAATCTCTGGTTAATGGTATCATAAAATTCATTTAAAAAAAAACGGCTGTTTTTAGAAACAGACAGGCCCGGCTCGATCCTTTTTTGCGCCCTAGGCGAACTTTCCAAATCGCGCTCTCTATTTATAATACATTTATTTAATTTTTTTATGGCTTCATTCTGAATTTTAATTTGTAGCTTAGAACATTTATAGTACAACTTGTAATATTTCATTTAAATCTTTATTTCAAAAAATGCCAACAATGAAAAGACCATTTGGCGCTCCTTGTCGACTTCACGCCCTAGACAGCTGCCTAAAATTATCTGTAAGGACGAGCCGGGCCTGGAAACAGAGTTAAATTGTCATATTAAAGGAAATGTTGAACTTATTTGCAGCAATACGAACCAAACAACTTTCTGACTCGACTCTGGTGGTTTCCTATATTTAAATATTTCGAGACAAATGTGGGCGGAACGGTGCCGCGACAATACAATTGGCCTTTACCCTGGCCTCGACGATTCCTCGCCAAACACCCTAATCGGGACAGTTAATGTCTGTCTTAATTTCATGATAGAGGCTGTCAAACAACGGTGTAATATTTGTTGGTATTTGTATATATATGTATATATGTATATATGTGTGTATGTATGTATGTATGTATGTATGTGTATATATATATATACACAAATATATATATATATATATGTATATAAACATATATGTATACGTGCTAGGCTTACAGTTTGGAGTTAAGGCTTTCCTAGAAAGTGGTATGAAAGATATCCGTAAAGTTTTGTCAAGCTTTGTTTCAAGACTTGACGAAAGTTTTTGCAGTGTTCACTTCTTTGAAACTATAACGTGAGCGATAAGTGGAAAAAGTGCTTGTACTATTATGATCATTATCGTCCAATCGCGAAACCTATTTTTCCTTGATTTTGATATGACTTATACATTATGTAAGTGATAGGTAACGATAGATCGAAATTAGCCTCACAAAGAATTCATTTAAAGCGAGGTACCCGAGAGTTACCAACAAATTAGTGTATAAAACAAATGTTAGATATCTCTATTTTCAGATACTTCGAATGTGAAATACTTAGATGTAAATTACGCTATACAGCTATTCGATGGAACGTGAAATACGATAATTTCTTGTTAATATAAAATAGATAAAGGAAACGAATTCTTTTATAACTCTCGTCTGAACAACGACACGATTGGAAAATTAATAGCATCGCTGTAATGAACACATCATTTTCTTTGCCGCGCGCCATCTTCTGGCCAATCTTTAAACACGTTCTAACCTTAACACTTTGTACGCCGGCAAGATTTCAACTGTTCGAAGCGCGAGTGCCGGCGGTAGTATTACCTTCTTATGAGGAGCGAATATTTTACAGAAAATGCATTAACAACTTTCAATATTTTCACATAACAAGATGCACTATATTTTTTATTAAACATTTGCCATATATTCGCTGCACAGGGAGTGCCATTGAATCCCTTGTAAGTACTGACTATACACATAGGGAAGGAGCTGGCCCCTTTCAAGTGCGATGCGTATGGATAATATAGGAAGCGTTTAGGAGTTAGGGCTGTTCGTGTACTCGAATATTCGAGTAGCTTGAAATTCGGACCGAGCCGAGCCGAGTACTCTAAGAGAGAAAAAACAGAAAATCGACTAGTCGGTTCTCTTTGAGCCGCTGGAAAAAATCGAGTACTCGATTCTTTGGAGCCGCTTGGTTTTTACGAGTGCTCGGTTCTTCGAGCCGAGTCAGGCTTGGCTCGCTCTTTTCGAATACTCAAACAGTTCTACTAGGAGGGACTGGCCCTTTCACTGTGTCTGCATATGTGATCGGTCCGAGGGATTCAAATTCACTCAGTGTACATACAAAAATTACAAAGCAAACATAACAGTATCTATTATTTCTGGCATGTATGATATCTTTCAATGCACAATCCAAGATGCATCATCTTTCAGACTGTTGTTTCTTTTTTACACACAAATTCTTGTGTATTTGATTGCCATGAGGGCAAACTTTAATGCCAAAAGGAAACGAAAAGTGATAAGCAATGTCTGTAAACGGAGAACGCGAGTGTGTACGTGGTACAGACATGTCTCGAAATAAGGTGATCACTATCCCTTCCACTCCTGTTGTTGCCACGGTGAATGAGACAGTCTGCGTATGAACGAGAGAGAGGAGCACTTAGTCTACACTGAATTCCACTTTAGAGCGGACTTGTTCCGCGCAAGGATATACTGTTGATTGGTAGGAAACCGTTAGGGGAAGTGCTGCGACCAATTGTGTGTGTCAGATCCGTGGAAGCATCGATCGTAAATCGGTAGGGGCGTAGGTCCGCTCTTATGTGGAATGAAGTGTATGTCGCTCATTCGCAATCTCTCTCATTCTACGCGATAAGGCAATAAAGGCAAGCAGAATAGATTCCCTCTCTTGACAGAAGGTGACGTTCGGTCTCGAACCGACAAATCTGTACGCACGTAATGCATATATGTCTCGAAACAAGCACCGGGTTTCTGTCTCGAAATAAGGTGATCAGTATCCCCTTCAGTTTTTCTGCTGTTGGAACGGCGATTGCGACAGACGGCAAATGAGCGTGAGGAACTGGGTGCCATCATATTTCGCCGCCTTCATGCCAGACGACTTAGCTACGCCGTGCGTTCGTCGTAGGCTGCCGCCGCTTTAGTCCTCGCTCATTCGCAGTCTCTCTAATTCTTCGCGATAAGGCAACGAAGGCAAGCCGAAAATACTCTCTGCCTCAGTTCGGTACCAAGCCGTTACCTTCTTTCGGGACAAATCTGCAATAACGAAATCCCGCTGTACAGCATGACCGGCATACAATGTGTTAATCGACTTCCAATATTAAGACGATGCCGTTCGTTATACTTATTACATGGCAGCTTGCCTTATTCCGATGAAAGCTCGTAGAATGAATCATATTGAAATCTTTATATTGAAATTGGTCAATTACCGTTCATTGCCGGGATTTAAACTCGCGGATCTTCGTAGTTCCGGCTGGCCAGCCCGTGCCAAAGCCGACCCTCCGTCTTCCGCTTTTCCGACATCTGTCTCATGGGTACTATGGAAGCCTCGATCCCACACACTAAATTTCTAACCTAGAACGACACGCTAGGTGTTCAAATTTTAAACGTCCTGTGCGATAAGAAGCAAGACATTTATGCAAAGTATCATGGAATTTGTGACACGTCGGAATAAGGATGCCTTTACACTTTACGTACACCAAATGTTGTCACGCATACTCACAGACGGAATTGCAAATCATGCGAAGAACCTTGTAACATGTCTCCAACGAAACCTCATCTTGATATAAGGTGGCAAAATAAAAAGTGTTCAACAACCGTAGATTCTTCGCGCGATTTTTTCTTCCATCGGTATATTTCGCCATCTCGCAATAATAAATCCTTGCGATTCTTGCCCAGCTCTATTATAAGAGCACCTTTCAGTTTCATTGTCATCATTCTCTGAGATATTAGCACAAACGCTTGGAATCCTTGCGTTCGATGGCTGTACAGGGACGTGCATAGGATCATTTAGTGAATCTCGGTTTCTCGTGACGGGAGGCAGGTAAACAAGTGTAGAATGATGAAAGGGATTGAAGCAGTTGAACCATTACCTTGTAAAATCTGTGCATAGTTTAAGCAACGTTAACAGCGATTTGTTGTCTTCTGCACGCACGATTTATTGTTAATACTCGTGCAGAACTCTCGTTATTCGTTGTGCGAGTTATCCACGTTCGATAGACGTCCTGTTTAGCATTCCTATCGATGCAAGTTACATAAATAAAAGTTGAGATCGCCAAAAGGAACGTCAGTGGTTACATCTTTCGTTCTAAATGTCTTCGGCTCGGTTGAATGTATTTGACAGTCGTACGGTGAGAGCGAAAAGAAGTCTTTACGACAGCGAATGAAAGGCAGAGAGTGCGAAGAATGGAGTGGACTCTGGGGAGCGCTTGCTGCACGCAAATCCTTTCCATTTTCTTCCTTCTGTGATGGTACGAAAAAAAATCATCATTGTGCAAGGTACCCGTCGGCGCGCTATGGAACGAGACAAACGATCGTAAGAGGATTTATACGATGTGCCCAATTACGGCCACTGACATTTCTTTTTAACCCTCTATGGACTATTTTCATTGTCTAAATTGGAAAGAGTATATAAAATGTGAGTTCTTTTATATTTCTTCAATTTATTGAGAATTCTCAAGAAAGTACCATGGAAGGGCAATCGAGTATTTCTTCAAATTGTTATAGCGACCTAAACCAATATGGCATAACAGTGTACATGTTGAAGACACGCTGGACTATAGAGGGTTAATACTTATAGATGCGTGTAACGAATATATTTTAATAAGATTAAATGTGGTTCGTAGCGATTCTTAAGCGGTGGAACATTCGACGTGTAAAACGGATCGTTCAAGTATATTTTTAAATGTGTGCGTACGTATAATAGGCCCACTGAATCGATTCGGGCGCGTAATAGAGACCATGTAGCAGATACTATTATTGTTCGAAGAAAAAATTACAGGAGCGTTCCGGCAACACACGCGAACGTTTATGTGTATTTGCAATATCATTATTGTTCCTTCGAGCGGATGTGTGCTTTGGACATCTTATACGTAATAGAGAGATCGTCTCCAACTTGTCAGAATGTGTTGAGAAAGATGTCGGCCGTAATTCTAGGAATAACCGCCATGATCTGCCAGAAAGATATTCATAAAAGTGACGGGGTTCGAAGCAAAGCTTACCGTGCTATATGAGCGTATTGATACATGCGTTCATGTGTGTATGCACGCCGCGGGGAACATTACCTACACGCACACGAAAAGGGGAGGATATACTTCTTCTGCTAACGAACGAGTCTCGTTAATATTTACAAAAACGGAGAGGCAGAAGGTAGGGAAGAAATTTGTATCATTATATTAAAAGAAAGAGCGGTGGGAAGAAGGGAAGGGAATGAAAGAAACAAGAATGAAGGCTGCGACACATGCACGAGAGCGACATATTCTGTATGTGTGTTTATATGTATATACATATATATATATATATATATCTATATTTTTACGTGTAGATATTTTTTGGTAACTTGTTACAATAATCCTATTAGACCAGCTAAGTATATGCATATACTAAATACAAGAATAGCTGAAGAGAGAACCTTTCGTCGTCACAAATATGTTCGCCAAAGTGAAGATAAAGAACAAAAGTATTTCGTTACCGTTTCAATGAGACATATATATATATGTACATATGCAGTTATTCGATTGCCCGAAGATTCGCGAAACGTGGTTTCTTCTATGCCTGTACACAATTTTATTGTTTGCATCAACGACTGGTTGACACGCATGCAACTTGGTTTCTTTTAATTCGTTCGTCATACACATAACGAGTCTTTATGATTATTTTCTCGAGGGGATACGTGGATATTGAATCAAACACCGTTACAATAAAGATGAAAACGAGTTGTATCTGAACTTTACTTTATACTTCTATATTTATAATATTTATTACGTTTTTTCATATGTTGATGTAATAAAATTTAGGTGATACATTGCTACAGCCATTTTTGCATCTCCGATCTTACGGCAAATATACATTGAGCATTTATTCACGTCTTATAAATTATGTACGATACCAATGAATGCATCGATCCTTCTTTCTGTGATGTAAAGAAATGTAAGTACAGTTCAAGCTCTGATGTCTGTTCCTATATTATTTCGTACGATCATCGGCGACTTTCGGTCTCTTCAGCGATGGTATATCTCGTTGGTATCTTCAATGAGATTGATTTTGGAAAGTCTCATGTTCTCGTCTATTGTACGCTTAAATAGATTATACGCTGCGTAATGTGTGCCTGCTCTGAAGTTTGAGGCGTTTGCCAGGTAAGTCAGATACATAAACTTATGCTAAAGGCGGCTCCACATATTCGATATTCGCCAAATGTCTGATACTCACCGCTTTCTAGACTATTTGTCAAGCTGGTTGCCGAATACCGAGCATATGTCGACACACATGTGCCTGTTTGCCGAAGCTTAGTGTTTAGAAGCTGCTATTTGTTATTCACCGAATGTTAGCGTTAAGCCGGCTTTGTTTACAGTAACAATCATCAACACCCAGTGATGTTTATTTTTATAGATCTGTGAAAAATTATGTGCCACATTTTCAGAATCATTGTATTTATGCAATCGCCTTTTAAGTTTATCTGATTCGGCCACTTATTTATAATTAATTGCAAGCTGATATTTATTCTAATTTATTGAAATATGCTTGGTATATATTGCTGAACGTGTTATATCTCAGAAAGCATTTTGTAATGTTCATTAGGTTACTATTTCAGAAGTGAAGATTAAAAAATGTAAGCGCAATAAGCCAGAATTTATACAGCGTACTTGTTATGTTCAACATGTAAAATAATGATCACCTGTGTCGTGCATAAGACTGCCGTTTGGGTGAATGAAAGAATAAAAATTTACTTCTAAAAAAAGGTATCCGGTTCTTCAACCTGACATGGACCATCTGCATCATCACGACATTGAAAAACAAAAAAACTATTAACCGTATATAAATAATGTATTTTAGTTTGACCATGTCTTAAAAATGATTGACAGTTCAGATTTAATAGTTTATCAATATCAACGTTTGTTGCTTTTGTGTCGTCATTCTACATATACCTAAGCGCAGGATGGAATTGTAAATGAACACGTTAGACGCTGCTTTTCCACGTAACTTAAACTACTTAATAGATTTATTATTTTGAATAAAATATTTTCCATTGCCAAGTAATTGAAACTTGTAATAAAATGTGAAGCAATAAACGCAATAGGTTTCTTTCTATTTTCTATCGAATGAAAATATCATTTCGCGTTATTGGATAACCGGTGAATCGATATTAATGTTGACTGTCATTCCATTTCATATTGACATTTACCTCGACAACGATGAATTTATATTTTGGATGTAACTAAGAAAAATTTTTAAATAAAAATATTTTGACTTTCATAAATTCACCGTGAATTCCTAAAAAAAGAAAATGTTTCGAAATTCATGTTAAACTTTACATTACTTCAAAATTTACACAGGTAAGTAGGTATTTGTATATTATCATTACATTTTTAATTGGTTAAGTCACAATTGAACAATGATTTCAGCAGCATCGTAAAAATGTATTCGGTTGAACGGAAAACACTTTTGAATATTTCTATTACTAGTTTTTTTAGTTATCTTTTATTACATATTGGTTTAAAAAGTAAACGTATGTACATATTTCACTTTTCAACTTATAAAAGAAGATTAAGCACTAAATTATTTTTTATATAATCAAATTGCTTTTTTATTAAATAATGATACTTTAATCTAATACTTACAACTAGCTTCCAATCGAAAGAAAATTAAAGGTGCAATGTTTAGTGTCATTGAAGGGCCAATTTTATAAATCCTGAAATTAAGTGTAGATCATAATGTTACAAATTTCAAAGAAAACTAAGACTACTCCGTTTCAGTGGCGCAACTGGGAGAGAAAGAAGGGCTTTGTAAAAAGAAAAGAAAACTGGATTTTATTCTTTAAATAAATTTTTATAATTACTTGGAGAATTTGATTGAATTTGCATTAAATGAAATGGCATTAAATAAATTTTGTTTGAAAATATTTTTATCTGTTCAACTCGGCTCCCCCAAAGATTAAATCACGAGTGCGCTACTGCTTTGTTCTGTAAATAAAGACTAACAATGTTTCTATCTGCACAGATGCATAATACCGTCAAACCTATTTACACATTTTACAATAAAATAATATAGTTCCAGAACATGGCGGGCACAGCCACAGAGAATAAGCCACAAAGCAAAGATGCGCCAGGAACATCCGGAGAGGGCGATGTTCCTCAGACGAAGAAAGCGCCACGACCTGGATTTGGTAAAAGATGGTTTCGATTCCGAATACTGTCACCGAATTCCTCGATCCTCCGAGGTTCCTATGCGATAAACTCTCCCCACTTCAAGTACCGAAGTCGAGGCCGCCAAGCTGCCCCTGCATCAGTGGTAGCAATCGTGTACGGTACTCTGTTCGAGCCGAAAGAATGGATCGCCGATTATGTGGATCAGACGTTGGAATACGCCGACAAAGTATTCCGCACTAGTGTAATGAGAAACCGAGTGAAAGAAGACGAATACATGAAAACCAAGCTGGTCCATCCAGAATTTTACATCGCCAACTATAAGGTTTTAGTTTGCATCGAGGAAACGGGCATCTATGGGAACCTGTTCAGTGAAACCGTAGGTTGTCCAGATTTCGCGGATGGGCTACGGAAGTTCTTCCAGAGCAGCGATTCCGGGGTGATTACAGCCCAGGGCACATCGATGGCCATGTGGCGTCAGCCCGAGTTGGGCTTCCTGTACTTTGACCCTGCGCCTTGCAATGAAGAAGGCGTTCGTCACGCGGACGGTACAGCCTGCGTCATGAGGTTCAAGTGCTTGGCCGATCTGTGCGAACACTTTCTCAAGAGCATGGACAAAGGATATGACTCTAGGTACTGCATGGACAAAGTAACCGTTTTGCGGGTGAACGAGGTTGGTCGCGGATACATCGATCGTATTCCAAGCAGCAATCGTCTATCGGTTGACAAGAGTGTACTCCGCTCCATTAATCCGGTCGACATTGACGAGAATAAGATGGATTGCACTAAACCGGTGCCCAAAGGGGAGAAAACCAAAGCCTCCACAACTGCCAAGATTCATAGGGAACCTTTGTCAATCACCATTTCGAATTATAGTATCGACAAGCGCTTCGCTACAGATCCCTTAGTGAACCAAAACAACTTTGACACCGGCTATACCTACGAGAATATGCACGTAAACGTGCCATCGACGTTCAGGGAGCTGCCTGGGAACATGGCGATCATTCATGGTTTGACTCACGAAGGGAGCGATGTGTACAGGGGCAAGGGAGCGCAAACCGTGGCGAATTGCGTGATGGCTATTGCCATGAAAAAGGTTCATCCCGTGAAGACGTGGCTAAGACCGAAGCTGGATGAAATACTGACGCTGGGGGACCTGTTGTACGAGGACGTAAAGGCAGAGAAACCGATGATCAGGAATATGACCGCGACTGATTTATACGACACGAAAATTCAGGTGGATGGCAGGAAGCTGGTTGTCGACGTAGACCTCATTACAATCACGGGCACGATCAGTTCTAAGATCCCGACGGTATTGAACCTAAAACAAGCGATGGAAGAATTCTTCTTGGTTAATACCGAGGGCGTGATAGAGTCTTCGTCGATGTCTGTGGCGGTTTGGAATCAGGACGATTGTTACTACATGTTTGATCCACGTCAGTGTGATTCGCTTGGTGTTAGAGTTCGCGAGGAGAAGGGAAAAGGCAAAGCGGACGCGGGAGACAAAGTGAAAGGAAATAGCTGCGTGATGAGGTTCCCGAACACTGATACGTTAGCTGCTTTGTTCCTGAGGAACGTTGACCATGCGAAGAAAAATGACCGTTTCACTATCAGACACATCACGATCCTGGACGACGTGCCTGGGACCAGAGTCTGGCACGATTTCCAGCCTGGGACACCCGGGGAGACGTGGATTCTGCAAGGGACCACGTCTAACGAAGACGAAGAATTTGAAGATGAGACTCGCGGCATTCAAGGACTGGCTATACCAGTCATAGCTTTGATCAGTGCTAAGGAAACGCCACCAGCAAGGTGGATTGACGAGACTATCGATACGGCGATTAGAGAGGGAGACGCTTATTACCTTTGGTGTAACCCTCCCACAGAGATGGAGGAGGAGGAGGAGCGCTTTTTCTTCGTGCCTAATTTAAAGAAACAGCTATACTTCAAGAATAGGAAGGTAATAATCGACGTAGAGGAAGGAACAATCGTCGGAAACTTGGATGCGGCGCCTGACAGCGATATCCCACACCTGGTAAAAGGCTTGCAGCAGTTTTTCGAGAAACATCAATTTGGCATCCTTAATTTGAAGAATCTGGACGTGGCAATATGGAGGTTCGATGAGGACGTTAAAGAAAAGGATGATATTATTAAACGGCCTGTTTACTACTGCTTTGATCCTAATCCACGAAACAATCTAGGTTTCGGGTCGGATGAGGATGAAGAAGGTGGAGTAGCCTCTGTGATCCGAACTTTGGATTTGTCTGTCCTCGCGAAAATGATCGAAACGAACGCAGGGCAGGATCCAGATTCTGACAACGAATTCTACATCCATTCCATGAAGAGCATTAACATTGGCAATGAAATGACTGACGAAGAAATCGAGGCGGACAAGCTGATCCCAGTGAAGCCTGATCTGTACAATTACTATAGCGTGATGGACACTGGAGCTATTCTATTGGGCAGTTTTAACCAGGCAAACGAGGCGATGTTCAAACGCCACACCAGGGATAAGCAGCAAGCGGCGACCGCCCTGGTTACCTTGGCGATGACGAAGCTGTATAATCCTCATCTCTGGTACAGAGAAGTAGTGGATGACGTGCTGAAGCTAGGAGATAGGATTGCCATGGAGAATCTGGAAAATCTTGAGGAAGAAGGGGCGGAAGACGAAGCTGCGAGGGCGTATCTTCTTCCTAGCGAAATCAATGCGGACTTCACCGTCGGCGTGAATCGGTTTTCCTTTGAACTGGAAGAAGAGGTTGCTTCGGGTAGAATGACCGACCTACAGACACAGTTGGAGACATTCTTCGAAGCGAATAGCATGGGTATATTCAGGCAGGGCGAGATAATGATGCCCGTTTGGAAAGAAGCTGACGTATACTTCACGATGGATCCCAAGGGAAGGGACACTCGAGGTGAACCACGAGAGAGAGACGGTACAGCCGGCGTGATGTGGTTCATCGATACAGAATCATTGGTTACTGCAATCGAAGCAGTCGCTATAGGAGAGGATTTCGTAATCGACGTTGTTACTCTGAGTAATGCTTACGAAACTCGGCTAGCCGAAGAGGAGCGTCCACCGAAGCCTTCTTCAGGGGATGACCCGTGGTACCACTTCCCCAAAATCGCCGAAGGTGTTTGGAGTATCGATGGGACAGTAAAGATGGACGATGAGAGGTTCGAAGAGGCCAATCGCAATCAGCAGACCGCGGCCATCGCGGTCATGTCCATCGTCTTCTCGAAGGTCTACGAACCACGGTATTGGACGCAGGAAGTAGTCAACGAAATCATCGCTACAGGCGACAAACTGCACTCAAAGTGCGTGGAGAGGCTCGGAGAGGGATCTATACCGAGGATCAATGATATTATAACGGAATTCTTCTTATCGACTCGTCGCATTAATCTGACGATCAAGGACTGTGTCGAGGCCGGAAGGTTGACCGCGAAACCGCCCAAGGTCCAGGATTTGCGGACTGGGGTCGATAAGTTCTTCTCTCGGTACGTATCGGGTGCTCTGTGTGTGAGCGGGAATAAGAACATACCCATTTGGAAATCAGGTAATGAGTACTATGCCCTGATACCTGACTGGGCGGTGGTCCAGGAAGAGACGACAACAGTCGCACCTAAAGTCTTGCGCTTCGCTAACAGTGAAATCTTGGTAAGCTACATATTAGAGTTCCTCGGGAACGATGGAGACTACGAGATGATCGCGATTGACGTGGTCAATTGGAATAAGCTAGCTCCTTGGAAATTCGATCCAAGCTCAGCTGTCCGCCCTTCGAATCTACCACCTCTAAACGCCTACAGGAGAGTCCAGGGTGAAGCACGGGCGATCCTTCGTGGTAGCTATCACCAGGGAGACGAGATCTTTCCAGAATCGTTTCGTAATAGGCAGACGGCTGCTAACTGCGTTGTCGCCCTCGGAATGTCCGTGGTGAAGAATCCAATCACTTGGACGAAGAAGACCATGGACGAGATCTTAGCGATCGGGACTAATGTTCACAGGGAAACGCAGAAAGCCAAGCCGACGATAGTGCGGATCAAACCCAAGGACATTATCAGAGTGTTTTATGTAGGGGTTAATATTCTGACCGCCGACATAGAGTCTGGAACGAGCTCGGGTATAGTTGCGATTCCTCCACCGGTTCCTGAAGACAAAAGGAAGAAGAAACGAGGTGGGAAAAGAAGAGCCAGGGCTGGAAGAGGAAAGAAATCCAGGGGACCCACAAGAATACGAGCTCCGCCACCTCCGCCGATTCTCTTGGAACAAGGTGTGCAACTGTTCTTTCAGAACAATGGGGCTGGAATTCTGACCACCGATCGCGGAATGGTGGCCATTTGGAAAGCCATGGGCGTGTACTTCATGTACGACCCACGAGCGCGCAGCGATCAAGGCTTACCCGATTTCTACGGTACCTCGTGTGTAATGTGGTTCGCTTGCATAGAGCCTCTTTACGAGGTGCTATTCGCTAATATCGACGAGCAGGAGAAGTACGGTCGCTACGAGATCTGCAGGGTTATTATAAAGACTGCCATGATCGAACCTTTACCATGTCCTGCGGGCTTCAGGCCGTACTTCGACTGCACGACTCCTCCAATCCCGGTGACAATCATGAAGAAGAACACGACGCTGGACGTGGAGACGGTCACGGACTACAATTTCGTGGACGAGGAGCTCAGCGTCCTACGTGGGAGCTTACACATGCACCACCGTATTTGGAACACGATCAGCCGAGGCTTCCAGAGCACTGCTATCGCAGCTGTTGCAATTGTCGTGGGGCTGCTTCATGTCCCTTCAACTTGGACGTCCGACCTGATCGACGCGATATTAAGGTACGGTGATCTGTTGCATTCTGACAGCGTGCGCGCTGCGCGCCCTGGCTTCAGAAACTTGTCACCCAGCGAGCTCCTAACAGTTTTCATCGTCGGCGACTTTCGGGCCACGATACACATTCACAATCACACCACGGCTGGTTTGCTACACACCTTTGACCTGTCAGAATCACTGGCCATGTTCTTCCGGTCGAATTGCGCCGGGATTCTTCACACGACTAACATGGCGGTCGCGGTTATGCAGCATTACGGGAAATTCTACCTGTTCGACCCTTGCGCTAGAAACGAGCTGGGCAAGCCCAGCTTCGACGGAGCGGCCTGTATAATGAAGTGCGAGAACATCATGAAGATGGCGAAGGTGTTCGTGGCAAATTGCAACCTTAAAACGCCCAATGTTTATACGTTGAATGCGGTGAACGTGCTGAATATGTATTTCTTCTCGGACGCCAAAACTGGATGCCCGCCGAAGTGCGAACAATGACGTGGTCATTCCGTGAACAACAACTTTTTGGTGGGTTGTGTAATACCACTGTTTTTGCTTTGTACTAAAAAATTTATTCTAGTGAGTTTAATAAAGTTCTAGTACCGACGATGTTCACAATGACATTTGACTTTTATATTCATAAAGATGATGTTAAAAATAAATTGTGCAAAGTCTTTAAAACAGTTGCTTTTGAACTCATTTTCAGCGAGAAAATCTCACCAATCCATTTGATAGTATTCTCATTAAGGTTCACTGATAAATATGAAAATATTAATTTTCAGTAGAGGGTAATTCATGCCACGGCTAAATTTTGTTCATACTCTCCTTGTCGAGTGATTCGAGCGAAGACCAAGGAAGGGTTAAATAATAAGGGACTAATTACTGCACTTTAGTCGGACACACAAGCAGGGAATACCGTAATCATTGCGAGATCAGTTTTCCAATGAAAATTCGTACTTTATTTTCGACCATAAATTTAAACTTTTTGTAATCGCAGGAGATATAGTTACTGTGTCACTAAATCATATAACCAAAGGTAAAGCAGACAATAAATCCACGTGGTCGACAACATTCTCAAATTGCTAATTTTATTTATAGGTTTCTTTATGACACAAATCACTTTTAGCATCTACATGAGTAGGAGATACAGGCTATACGAGAATGAATTTGATACAGATCACTTATTAGTGTAAATACAATGTATCTTCAATTACACACTATAAACTAGATACTTAGAAAACACTGTACAACGCAGCTGAAAACTGTCGGTGATACTTTACAATATGTTACAAGCACTCCTTGACGCGAGACGAGCCCAACCGCATCGGAGCCGAAAATTCATTCCTCGAGGACTTCCTGATCAGCCGCGGGAAGGCTTTTTCGAACGATTTGATGACGCCTCGTGCGGTCTGTAGGCCGTATTTAGCGGGTTCGGAAGCTGTTCCACGTCGAACCGCTTCGACAACATTCGTTCCCGTACACGTCTTTCTAGAAAACGAACCTTCAAAGAAACGTGAGAATAGCTTCCTCATCCCTGACCATTCGCGGGGACCACAACGGACCCTCGTGACGTCGTCTCGTTCCTCGCAAAGTGAACTAATGCCAGGTTCCATGAGCAGAGTCGAGGTGAAGGATACCTCAGTCTAAGTTAGTAAAAATTCTCGTCGAAACTTGGCATCCTCGAGAATCCTTTACTACAATTATATAAACCCGAACTTCATTGCGTTCAACGTAGATTTCCAGCCGATTTAGTTTATTATAAACAATTCTATTTGCTCGCGATATGTCCCATCTTCTTTGTATTACTCGTAGTAGCTTGTAAGTAGAGAAACGTACAAAATCTCTCGGACGATATCGCGGATACTTTGTTACAGGGGTCTCTCGATGCAATGTCAAGTAAAGAAATATATTTAAATGCGTCTAGGATGTACCGATCATCCTCACGATCTCTGCCACCGCAACCTGGTTCGTACAGCAATAATCGTTCCATGCACACGCGCACAGGCACACGTAACACACTGGGGATAATACATCACGCGGTTTCACGAGTCTTTTCTTTGTGGCTAACGTCTGTCAGTACTGTTCTCCCTTCTTCTCGCGCTCTTTCCGTGAACCGCAGATAGTCCTTGCCTGCACTTGTTCGTTTAAATGCCCGGCTTCCCAAGCAATTAACCAGATTCTTATCATTTCATGGTCTTTTGGACATAATTGATTAATTTCGATCTACTCGGTTGAAATTGGAATTTCTGGAGGTCTATCAGAAATGCAATACTGTATAGAATAATATTAGAAATGTTGGGCAACTCTGTGAAATTAGGATTTGGTAGAATATTAATGACGTAAAAATGGTAAACACTGTTGGGACATTTCTGGAAAGCAGGCGGAATTAAGGATACGTTGTTAAATGCCAAATCTTACAGATTCTGAAGAACAGGTTTAACTAACACGAGCTACGTTACTGTTTGATTTTCAGAAATCATTGAAACTTCTTGCACTGTGCTACAGATCACGAGTAAAAGCCTTTGATCGAGAAGAACCTAACGACAAGGGGAGAGAAGAGCCGTGGCTGAAGTGAAAACGTGGCGAAAGAACAAAGGCGTATAAACCAGCGTCGATAAGCGCACGTCCAGTCCACTGACAGAACGAAGTTGAACAGATCATAATGTAAAAAATATGTATTATTAATAATATTGGCATGATGTTGTTATGGCACGTTTAGTTTACTGTTCAGTGACGCGTTTACAGGTTACATCTTACGTTCTCGCTATACAAACATCGTGATTATTTCAGTCGGGGGTGAGAATAAACGTAGAAAAAGAAAACAAAAGGAAAAAAACAGTTTTCTAATGTTTCTTTGCGTCTGCTCCCTATTGCACACACGCATGCATACCGAACGCGCGAGCGCACGCGCGCAGGTCACACGCACGCACGCACGAACGCGCACACAAAGCATATATGTACATATGCTTTGTCTATCTTTCATTCTTTGTCTATCTCTTCCTTATTTCTCTCGTCAACACGCTCGCGTGACTTTTACATCGAGGCATAACATTTTCATTTCCTATGTATCTTCTTCGTCATAAAAGTCCTCCATTGCACTTTCCCTTTTGACGCAACAAATGCACCTTAAAACGTATTTATTTTATGTACAAACGCTGCTCCTTAATGCAAACGTGCGAAAACAATTTTCGATTAGATATCTATTGCGTATTTCACTTTTTTTTTCTTTTCTTCTTTTAGTCTGTACTGTAATAAGAGGGATCAGATTGCACCGAGGATTCATGCAACAGAACGAACATTAATTATTCTACAACGAACGCCATGCAAGACTTTGCGTTTAACAATTGACATTACGCGTGACGAGCACAGGACTGCAGGCTTCGTAATTTTGAGATCACGTGCTTAACGATTTACTTTCGGTCAAAATAAACTACCACTAATTTTGCCAGCTTTCAATGGTAAGATTCATTTATCACCAAGTGATTCGTAATTCGAACATTAAATGCAAATACAATTTAATACATATATTACAAACGTCGATGAAAGAGTTTGAACAAACTTTGTCATTAAACGGAGTCAGGAATTAAAAGAAACAATGTAGTTAATGTATAAAAAAAAGCGAAAATCTCATTTAACAACACATATCAACAGAAAAATCGCACGCGAAATTAGGGCGCGATCTGCCTGCTTTCGTGCAACTATAAAGGAAATCGATTCGGGTAACGCAGTTACTATGTCTATCGATGCGACTTTTTATACCAAATAAAACAATAAAAATTACAAAAAACAGTCGTTGTAGAGCCTTGGAATCTACAATTTACACGTAATGTTTATTCCGTAATAACAGAGTTCAGGAGAAAATAAAAGCATAATAAAAAAACGAGTAATAAAACGCATGATTGACATTCATCTCTTAATATTCCCGCAACAGTAACAACAATGCTATTATCAGTTCGTAAAATTTACAAAATCGACGCCGAAAACATAGATACTCAAATATAAAACACAATTTCAGTGAGATTAAAAAGAAAATAAAACGCCATTGTCTTGAAGTCGCCATTCCAAGTTAACGTTTCAATAATTCGAACAAATCTAAGACGATCACTAAGGCCGCCGACGAATACTCACTCGTCGCCGATCGGCCGGAAATGTATCATTTTGCTGCGCGGCCGGATCATAAAACTAACTTACAACGCTTAACCACCCCTTGCGGTGCTTGGAATTTTGAAATTTACAAAACCACAAAGGTTCGCACTTTTCTCGCTATTATTTCCACGCAAAGCACGTATACACATTTCTCGTCGGTAATACAATTTTCTCGGTATTACAAGGAAGAAACAAAATTGCGGTGAATGACATAATTAAGTTCACTCAGCTCTTCTGTTACCGGAAAGGAGCGCGGTAGGAAGATCGAATAAAGGAAACAAATAAAGGAGACGAGGAATAAAGTTAGAAGAAGGGAATGCGCGAAAAATTAACCGTTGGTCACGAAACGATGCTCGATAAATAACGAAACGTGTCTCTTGTTTGGCCTGAAACGAGAAAGATTGGTAAAAAGGTAAAGGAGCGGTGTCGACTGAGTACGATTCCCAGTCACATTTTCTAATGGAAGCTCTCGATCGCGCTTTCGATGCTAGAACAGTCTCTTCGCCGTGGTTATTGTCTTCGATTACTCGAAAGCGCGAGTTGTGTGTTCGTTTTAATCGCCGCGTCCGGTCTCTCCAGTTCTTTGATGCCGATCTCGCCACGAAAGAAAACAGAGACTGGGGGGTCGAGGAGGAGGGGGTCGGTAGTGCTTAATAGGAGGGTGATCGTTCACGAAGGAGCCGGTTTCGATCTCGTGTTTGAACAGATTCCTGAGATTTCACCTTAATAGCTCGCTATATTATGCAATGGAGATCCACGGATGGGACACAAATCGCCGAGGTCCCGTGAGAAAAAAATCCTACGGTTACATTACCTGCTAATCGCGTTACGCTAAACTCGCTGGACTATCAGGAAGAGGATTGTACAAGTGCGTACATACGGGGGTGTGTAACGGCGGAGGTCAGGTAAGTGGACAGAGGTGTTGGGAACGTTCATGGGTGACCTAAGCGTCACGGGTTTCGCGCTAAAAAAGAGATCTTACACGCTAATTAATCGCACAGTGTATAGACTTTTAAAAAAATAACAAATTACATACAGGCAATAGGTATTTTGACACCATGAGGTCGAATAAATGAATGAGAATAAAAAACCTCGCTTTCGTTCTTAGACTCATCTTGTTCTCTTCTTTTGTTGTCTTCCATATTCTCTCTTGTCTCTCTCACGCACGCTCGCACGACATCACACGCGCGTACACACACGCACACGCACACACACATGCTCGGAGTCACATTCTCTCTTTCCCTTTGTCTCTCTCATTTTTACTCGATTTACTTTTAGTTATACGTTTGCGGTATAATTATTTCATAGAATATAGTACCTGGCACAGGAACATGACCTTTCAGTCATTGGCATCACAACGTAACAAGGACTACAAGCTGTGTCTCGTGCATCTTCATCGCCTCGACCTTAGTCTCTTATTTTCTCGCCCTCTCACGCAAGCATCCACATAACCACGACTTTCACTCTTGCTCCTCTCGTGCTGTTTGGCATACGAACTGGCAATCTTCCTTTCTCGAGTGGGTGACTACAGCCAGACTCTTGGTCCTGAGTATTTCTGCATCGTATTTTCATTTTCTTTTTATTTGTTTGTTCGTTTCTATTTTGTTATACGCGTTAACGTCCGTTCCCAGCTCCTCTAACCCTCCCTCCCGCACCTCCCACTCCGTTAACTTTGGACACTGGGCCTACCCCCGACAAACGAATGCAGCAAAGGGCGGAGACGATTACCCGAGTATTTGCTAATCTCCTCAGCTTTCGTCGAGGATATCAATCAAGCGACCTAAGCTCAGAATCGTTTAATCGACGACCGGGGTCACCAATTCCGTACCAAAGCATCGAACGACCCTCTGAATCATATAGTGCCCGGGATGATCGTTCATCGTCCTTGAAAATTTCGCCTCGAACCATGGCCTGAGAGACGTCAAGTCTTTCCGGAATAGCTTCCCATTGGACCAATTTCCAACACCCTGGCCACTTCGGACATCCTTCAGACCACGCGTCCACGCTCTCGCGTACTTGCTCAATTTGTAGAGATACCTCGATGGATTCCTCTTCTTTTTGTTATCATCTCTTCACCTAGGACTGGTTGCTCGATTGCTTATTCTCGGTTCTCAATCTTTCCATAACGATCCCAACAAAGAGAAGCCTGGCTCTCCGCCGCATTCTCCGTTATCCTGATTGTTCAGGTCACGACAGTAATCGCTCCTATCGTCCAGCATTCTATCTGTACACGTACACGGACCCTGCGGATGACACGGTGTGTTGCAACAGTTTTGTCACGTGGGTCCGGCCGGGGCTACGTAACACTAATCGCCGGGTTGGACGTGCCCGACGGCGCCGACACCGCTTCACTCTTTATACACTGTCCGGTCAATTGGTTGACGCTAAGGGGATTGTTGATGTCGTGGGGATTGGTGCCGACCGGGTTGCGGTGCGGCAGCGGCGGATGCACCGACTGACTCGTCGCATTCGACAGGGGCGGAGGCGGCACCGGAGGCGTCAGAGGGCAGGGGCACGGGCTGGCCAGGCTCGAGGGTGACGGTAATACCAATGATGGGCTAGCCAGACTAGACAATGCGGACAAACCCCCGGGACTGCTCAGGGACTCGTCATCCTCGGGAGTTCCTGCCTCCCCCACGCTGCCCAGGTTGTCCTCCGAGTGATCATCCTCCCCTTCACCGTCGGCTTCGCCGTCCCCGTCTCCTCCCTCCCCCATGTATCTGATACATTTCTTCTTACGTCTGCGAACAAGCAGAGGAGGATTAGTCGGGAATTATTCGCTGGGGATATCCCGTCGATCATTATAGAAGATCGAACGTCGCTCCTTCGTGTACCTGGGGTTCTCTTCCGCTAACCATCGAACAAGCAAGAGATTAACTCTCACGAGTTTCTGAATTTACATTAGGTCGCACAATCATCGCCGCCGGGGATACGAGGAGCAACGTTGGATCCGTCGAATAAGGTTACATCCAGAATTATTACCAACTAAGAGAACATGCGATCACTCGTGGTCGTTGCAAGGCTGGCTACGCAGAAGAAATCTCTTGAGAATCTTTGTCGAGAACTTTTGTTTTTAGACACAATGTACGTTACTATCTTTCGATTGAAAGAGCGTTAGGACACCTCTGTGCAACCAGCGTTGGTTTTTATTGTTCGACACGGATCACTCGCTGCAAATGCCATGCTCAAAAATGTTTAGACGTAACAAGCAAATAACTGTGTAATAAACATATACGTGGAAAATGAAAGTCTCAACAAAAACAATTAAAATGCTGGGGTATGAGGGGGTTGGGGGTGGGGCTGGAGGGTAGGTGGAAAGGGGAAGGCTCTTTTCCTCAGGCGAGGACTACGTGTTCCGAGTAGTACTGTGACACACGACAAATTGATCTTGAATGACTAGATGCTCGCAAGACAATCGAGCTTATCGCCGGGACGCGACGAAAGTACCGTGCAAAAACGGGTTAATGTTACGTGGAACTTGGAACTCTCGCGACTGTAGCGGAGGGCTCTGACTGAAGCGGATCTCTTTTTCGTTCCCTCGGAGGGAAACAAGAAATAAGGAGCGAACAGAAGTGAAAAAGAGAGAGACGATAATTAATCAGAGATACTTAATGCTTGACATTCGCGAAAGGCGGAACACGAAAAGGAATGAGGCAAAGTTTGCTACTGCAAAGTTCCCGAAAAGTGAGCCCGACCGACCTCGTATGATAACTGCATCGAAGTCGAGACATTTATCGCTCTGCCATTGGCTCTCATTATTCATCTCTTTCTTAGCCAGTTGAGTTAGTCAATTTGCTTGTGTTTCAATGAAAGTATTATGGTTTCTTGGACGGGATATCAACTGTTCGCAGGCACGTCTGGACTGAAGCGTTAGATGTATCTCTGCATACTTCGATAATAGCTGATTCGTGCTGTTGTCGAGTCGCTCATCTTTTCACGAGTGGATCAGAGAATTTATTATTTTAGAAAATATGTACTATGCGACTGACGTCTACTGTTTTATTAATATTTAAATTCCACTTCAATTCTTTGCGAACTCAACGTTTTAGGTCGATACATTGCACTGGGTATAGTAGGCTAACGTGGTTACAGAATCAAATGTCTAACAGAGGTGTTTGGGTGTTTCATTTCTTTCCAGGCAGAAAAAGACTCGAGTTTAAAATTTTATTATAATCCTCGTTCCAGAATTGACTCTCACGTTCCTGGCTACAGGAAGCTACATAACATTATGAACACGTTAAACTGCACTATACATATCGATAGGCATGATTCTATTTATTCTCAGACCCAAACAGATAGCGGCAGTGATAACAGCGCGAACCAACGCTAAAATGCGTTCGACCTTTTCAAGCCTCTACGAAGCATAAAAAGTCACGCCACTGCAACTGCGTTGAGCTGACGCTGAAAGACCGAACTTCCAAATTCGAGCGTTACTACGAGTTTGTTCGAGACCTGGCGTTACCAAGTTTTAGTCTGGTTGCGTGGCTTCCGTGAAACAAGATGCCTCACAGTGCCTCGAGTCGAATCGCGGCGCGCGATTATGCAACAATTACGACATTACAACAAAAAAGAGAAACAAAATAGAGAGAAAACAAAAACGTAGAAACAATGTTCACGTACTAAAGAAGGTCAACACATCCGTTACAACACATAATCGTCGTAAATCGTACGAACTGCCATGCCATAAATCAGAGTCACAAGTATATGATATTATACTTCTCTATATGCCAAACGTTCCGAACCGAAAAAAAAAGTATAAAAATCTGGTTACACGTAGTATATGTACGTAACATGTATACATCAATATATGTATATAATATAATATACACATATATCATATGTATTACAGACCAGCCATGCTAAGGGCAACACTGAGTAAAGTCCAACTAAACGAGGGTAAATTAAATAACAATAATAAGCTGCAAAGAGCCACAACAATGAGAAACAATGCGAGCATTAAGGCGTCGCTGAGCCGTTCACTATGCCACCCCGCTCGTGGTAATCCCCGGAATGAACTCTCGTGATCCAACTGATTCCCAGGAAGCAAGCTCGCGAGAAGGAAATGAATGCTGACGGACGCTGAGGGACGCCTTCAACTGTCAACGGACATTTAAGCGGATGCCCCCGCCCGCCGCCCCCCAATCCGCTACCCCCCCCAAAACGGTCCCATGTTTTCGTTTCTATTTCGCGTCCAACGAGCAGAGTTTCGTCGAGTATAGCGATGGCCAGCGAGCCCGTAGGTTTAAGTCGGGACTGACCACTGTTTAAGAAGAAGTGTTGCAGTAGAAGGGAGGCGATAGGCTTGACTAGAGATTAACATAAGTGGGTTCTTGCTGAGGCGAGGAGGCATTGGAGGCAGTGTTGGTGTTTGGTGGGGCAGTCGCGGCCCCTACCGTCCCTCCACCGCCTCCAGCCCCGACCCCTGCCCCCGCGCTACTTCCCACACCGTGATGGATTATGCTCGCGTGGATGCCCATCCCCGCTCCATGCTCCACTGGGCTGCCAAAACCAACCACCAGCCATTAAAGGGGCGCTCTCGTCGCATCGACGTTATCACTTTAATCCCACCATAATCCCCACACCGTATCGTCGTCACCCACACGCATCGACTCGAGTCCCTAGATTGCCGCGAGCGGACTCGTGCATTCGGCCCTCTTTCATTGCGATTACTATACTTTTCGTTCTCACGGGTGTCAGTTACAGGCTCGGCTATTGCCGCCACCGAGGCACCAGATTTACTTTTTTGATTTTGTATTTTTTTATTTGTACATGTTCCCGACGGGAACGTGATCGTGTGTTACCGCAAATAATTTAGAATTCATCCTGGTACCTCGTATCAGCGGGCGCCGATCTGTGGCCGCAATTAGTCGATCTGACCAAAATTGTTAGCAAATCTGCTGTTTGATCAGAAAATATGTCTCCCAAGTTGCCGCTTTAATAAGATTCTGCACTGCCATCCTCAGAAACGTCACTGTCTCAAAGCCATTTCTAGAGATCTGTATTAAGCCATCGGTGGAGTCCCCCATAAACATTAGACAGCGTTTTTCTCAAGATTAAAAGATTTTATCAAATTTAATAACGATGATAGACGAAATTATGCGCAGATCTGTTAACTTCCAACCGATTTATTTGTTTATTTATCTGCGCGAATGAAAATGAACGTGTCTTTTGTCAGAAATTTAAGTATGTTTCTTCAAAGGAATTACTTAATTTGCCAATTCTCGCGTTACCGTTATCTGCCTCTTTCTCTGACTTAAACATCACCAGCGCCGCGAGTGAGCGTTGTCTCCACTGTGAAGTAGGAGGTTAGGATTCGCGTACCGCACGCGTACCGTGGTTAGGATTTGTCTTCGCCCCTTTAATGAGGGCCATGTGATTCACAAACCCAGCCAGGAGTTGGGGCGTTTGGGCGCACTGTGCGGCAACGTAGGCGAAAGTTAGCGACGCTAAAAGACGGGTGGCTCGTAATGCCGCAGTAAACTACAGTGTGGATTCTAATAGAAGTATTTACAAGCAAATTACAGTGTCGTCAGCCGTTGGACCAATCCTGTATTGTGCGAGAAAGATCCCTTAGCTTTACCCTAACATCACTTTTCCCCTTTCATGTTTTTCTTTTGGAAGACACATTTTCTGACGGTCGCGCCTTGTTCGGTTAATCTTTAACGAACAACCAAATCCGCGGCGAGGACGTCAACGCGTGTTTCGGAAGTGATTGCAGTTACCGTGAGGAACGCGGATAGACGCGATGCACCGCTACCATTGCGATGAAATTTCTATTTATGATTGGATCTTTTCAAGTTCCACGATAACATGTGGATGACGGAACGGAGTAGAAAACGATAACAATAAGAAGTGGTGATAATCGAGAGTACTATTTTCGTGCCCGGGTTGCAAGTCTTTTACTTTGAACGTTATGGCCCGATCCGCCGCCGCTAATCAGTTGTTTCGCTTTGGGCTGCAAGCTCAAGTATCTTCCAATTGTAACGATAATGTCAGAGGGACTAAAATGTCTAAAAATATATGACTCAAATAAAAAGAAGATGTCTAGAACTCGAATTCAGTTATAGCTTTTCGAGCCTTCTCCGAATTGAAATTTATAGTTGACTTTTATAGTTCCTGCTGTCCCGGATGAACTTCGTTAGGATCTCTGCACCCGCATTCCCTCTCCAACTGATCATTTTGCATTCCGGAAGAATGAATTTCTGAGCAAGAGAATAAGACATTCGAAGATACTCGATCATCGTAACCCATGCGTATTGTCACCATCATTCACCACATATAATGTAACTCCTTCTAGTGAAACTACATGACTGATGTGAGACTTCTAGTCCTCCTCAACACTTCTCAAGGTTGAATACGTATGTACACGCGATCGAAACAGCGTGCTCAGCTTGTCGACAAGACGATGTGTATGTCCCTCTTAAGAAGGAATAAATCAAACCCCCTATACGATGCACACGTACCTGCATGGTTTACACCACTGGCTTTGCTGGTCTAATCCATACCTGGCGCGACACTTCTTCATGTTGTTACCTAGAAAATGGGAAATATGCACCGATTAGTCCGCTGTAAATGCTACTGTCCGTTTTAAAACAGGGAAGTGGCTTTCGCACGCATACGTATATGGATATAATCAAATTTCTCGCATTCTGTCAGACGAATGACACTAATTGACATTAACGTTCAAGCTGCGAAGCATGAAACGGTGCCTTTTATTGGGCAAAAGCGTACTATACTAAGGTGCTGTTTCATATAATTTTCAGAAGAGTTTCATGTAATTATGTCGATAAACGAAGCTACATGTGCGATACTGTCTTTAAAAGAGCAAACCAAACAGCCCATTTTGAACAAAAAATACAGTCCTTGGCTGGTAATCAATAATATATATTTGTTGTAGCAATGCTGAGAATACGAAATAAATTCAACGTTTGTCAACTAGTCATGCGTGTAACAGAACCATCGCGACTGATTGAGCTTGATCTATGTAACAATAGAGAACACTGCTTTTCCCCGCGGCTGTCGATCACTGATAATCCGTTACAAATAAAACTGCATTTTGGAAACGCGGCTACGATGAAACAAGTGAATTTTCTTTGGAACGGTTCTAGTGCAATTACCACAATTACTGATTCTCAAAATATCTTCTAAGAAAGCTCGGGAGCATTTACTAAGTATTTCGAATTCGGCCCCCTCCATGAATGTTTCAAGTTATTCCGTAAATGTTTGTTATTCTGTCTCTACTTCAAGCTCAAACGGTCTAGAAATCTGACAATATATTGGTGACAGTGCCTTCTCCGAAGACGTCCACGTTCTATAACAATTATGTAAGTTTGGTAAGGAACTTCATAGAAGATACTATTGCAATTAATAATGCGCTCAAAAATGTTTATGCGAATTGGTAGTCTTCAGGGAAGGACCGGCGAATCGACAAAAAAGAGATATTCTGTCAAGCTGAGTAAAAACGGCATGCAGCATAAAACGTTAAACGGCTTAAAAAACACGGTCAAAGATCGTAATCTACTCATTAATGTCGTAATCTGTATCAAACGCAAGCTCTAGATATAAATATTGAAGATAAATGTAAAAAATAAAAAAAGGACGCCCGAGCACTCAGGCAACATGAACGAAACGCCTGGTATGTAAGGGTCGAGAATAATTGAGTGATTGACTAGAGGGTGATCGTAGAAAACCAGACAAAATCAAGATCGGAGAGTGGCAAATAATATGTAACGATTTGAACAGAATTTTGAATAAAATTGTACGACAAAAAAAAAGAAAAAAAAAGGTTCAGGCAACGTTGAAACGATCAAAGGTGGAGAACGGAAGAAAAAAGGATGAACTAAAATCGACGTATCATAGAAAAAGAAAGGGGGGCGGGGGGAAGAATAAAGAGTGTTAAGGGTGAAAGTGGCGGGCAGAGCAAGAAAAAAGAGAGCATAGAACGACAAAAGAGGTGAAAGAAAGGAAAAGAACAGAGACTGAGTGAAAATTAAAAACGCTTAGGATTGTCTGATTGCGGAATAGGTCCCTGTAAAAATGCAAGATGGCCAGCGTCCCCAAAGTTGTATACGTAATTAATAATTAATAATGCTGTGTTATGTGCGTGTACGTGTACTGAATGCGCTCGTGTTTCCATTTGTTCCCGTTCTATATTTATATATATATTTGCAATATATAAATATAAACACGCACGTGCGCATGCGTACGCCTGCACGCCCGCTCACGCGAGTGTGTTCTATATTTGTACACTTCTTTCACTTAGCTTTTACACTCTCTCTCTCAAAAAAAAGAAAAAAAAATACGAAAGAACATATAATAGATAGTCATACGTATATATATACATATATAGGTATATATATGTACACATGCACGTATATATGCATGTGCATGTATGATAGTAGTAATAATAATAATAATAATATATATATATATATATATATAGAGAATATATATATCGACCCAAAACCCCAAGACAGGGGGAAAACATGCAACATAATGTAGTGTAGCAATAAGAATGTATAATAATTATAATAGTATATGTAATAATGAGGGGGTGGGGGGCTGCTGAAGGGAATTTCATAATTTTGTTGTTGCTGTCGTTCATGGGACAAGGGGAGATTGTAAGAATGTGTGGAGTGAGGCATATGGGTACCTCCAGGATCACTGTTTGTGTCTTGTTTGCGCTTCCTCTTCTTAGTTCGGTTGGTATTTGCGCGGGAAGACCAGTCAGGGTACAGCTGCATGTGCAACTGTCTCTCCCGTCGCGCCAATTCATAATACTTGGCCTGTTCCTCTCGCCCTAGCGCGTGCCACTACCGAGAGAGAACCAAACACTATTTGTAATTGTGCATGAACCGTAGGCTAAACAATATTTTAATCAAGAAAAAAAAGAGTTTCACTAATTCTACTGCCGCCACCCTAGTTGGATCTTTTCTATTAAAAGCTGATTCTTTTTTCTCTCATTTTTTTTGGTTGCTTTTACTCAGAACTAGAGATAGCTGCCTTATATAGGTTACTTTGCCGGCAATACGTGTTACATATTGTTGATTTTTTTCTGTTTCTGTTAAAAAATCGTTTCTCATATTCTTTATGCTTTTATCGTTCTGACGCATCGCTGTCTTGTTTAGCATTTCAGTAACACTGGGGTCCCTACTTTCCGTTTAAAGTGCTAGAAGAACAGCCTAGATTCACCCCTCCCCCTCGGTTGCACCGCTATTCACCGTACCGTCGATTATTAAAGAACTTAGATCATACAGGGTGTCTGATAGAAGGTCGTCGCACGAAAGTGCTGGATGAACAACGGCGAACTGTTTTCCGGAGCACGTATCCAGTGAAACGAGGATTCTCAGCTGGTCTATACACTGAAAAAATACACTATAAACGAACATCGTACTGTATACAAACATCGCACGAAATGTGCTAAATGACCAGAAAACGTAAAACAAATAATAGAACCATGCCTTTTCTTAAAAAAAAAATCGACATATCGAAAAGAAAATAGGTTTTTTTCAGTGTATTCATGTCTTTCAACGGTCGTTGTTCTGATGGGACTACAGAAGGGACCTTACGACTTAGGCGTCACTTACCGATGACGAATGTGGTAAATTTGAACAGTCAAGAGGAAGCTAGAGGAGGGATAGAGGAAGAGCTTGACGGATTAGAGGGTGTCAGAGCGCAGTTAGCCAGCATAGAGTTCTCGTTGGACCGGGCCAAGACGGTACCACCGTTTTCGCAATACTTTTACAGAGACATGGAGGCAACAAGTATAAGCAGCGGCCCCCTCCGAAAGGATCAGGAAAATCGCGCACAGAAATAGTATCCTAGCTCTACCAGACATCCCGTACCTATGGTTCTCATTATATCTTCGCTCTTGCTCGAAACATCATCGTCAATCTATGTTCAAAGATACATTTCTTTTCTTTTCTCTGTTTCTTTTGTCTCTCCATGAACGGATACCGCTTTAGGGAGTTTGGCCAAATACAAAAAAAAAGTTGCGTTATCATCGCATGCCACGACAGTCCGATTTTTCCTCTACTGCGCTGCATCAATCCGCAAAGATTTCCCCAACAGACAATCCAATAATTCAGTAATCGAATCGAAAAAACGGAAATACTATATATGTATACGCGCGCGTTATATAGATTACGTGCACGCGTATACATACACGTTCGAAGAGCTGTTGGTATATTATTAATAAACACAAGTCCGCACGTCAAAGAGTGAATGCCAGAATTAAAAAAAAACTATATAAATGACAATTAAACAAAAAAAAAATGAAACGCACAGAGACTTTGATCGTTTCAATATCAACCAGTAGGTAATCTATGAATTATTATAATGAATTATTAAGGGCCTGCTGTTCTAGCACTGGAAAGTGGTACCTCCGGTGGGATCTGCGGAGCGCTCTTTCTTCCTCTTCTTCTTCTTGCTGCCGTATCCGTAGTTATCCCTAGCACTCCAGCCGGGGTATCGTTGCTGATGGAGATGGCGCTCCTGCCTGGCCGCCTCATAATACCGTGCCTGCTCCTCCCGGCTTAGCGAGTGCCACTGCGTGTCATATCCCCAAAATTCAAATTCACAGTTTCACAGTATTTATCCGTGCACCGTGTCCCTTTCACGTTTTTCACGTTTTTTTTTTTAATTCGTTATCGTTACTGTATTTTTAGCGACTCTTTTACCCTTATATCGAAGCGAACACTAAGAGAGAGGTGTACTCCTCGTAGCACCCACCCCTTTGCTCAATCGACGGCCCGACCCAAAACCCTTCCGTTCTATGGCCCAGATTTCCTTAGATCCCACCTACGATGATCTCTCTTTATTCTTACTAAGATACTAACAGGTACAGTTAGTGTTTCGACCTGATCCACGAACGACTAACGGAAAGAGTTAAAATGCATGCAACTTATGATCGCCCTTGAAGACGCCCTGCGCTTGCGAGGTCTCTGGGGATGACGAAGTCTTGGTCAGCCAAGTCAACATTTGCTTCCGAGCTCCGGTGACGAGCTCAAACAAACTCATTGCATCCTGGTTTAAAGGATCATGTTAACCACAGTTAATGGAAAGTATTTTAATATCGATCACTCCTTCGTAATGTGGCATTCGCCGGAATTTTCCTTGGTTTTGCATAGTTTGTCGTATCGAGATTGATCGACTGACGGCGACGAATTGAAAGAAGGAAAAAGGAAACAGAAGAAAATCTTGACTTTGGCATATGTTTGATACTTTTACATCAGGGCTCTGGCATCTTATCCAACGTCTCGTCTCAAGCGATACGATTTGAAGCGACTGGCTGAAGATGAACGAATGTCATGTACGTACAAGGAACAAATACTAATGAAGTGACTGAAAAGTAGCAAAGGATGGCTAGACAGCTTGTGATACTATCTTACGACAGCCTTTTGTACAAACCCTGATGTAATAGGTTCCCAATGCAAAATTCGTTGCGGTAAGAAATGTGCGTCAACTACTCACTCGTCTTCCCAATATTTGGTTGATCGCAGCGCTTTCTTTTAAGGTACACTCTGCCACGACCTTCGCCCTCATCTCCTTCATGTATAGCATAAATGCGTTCAAAGGCTTTTTTATGTGGGGTTTCTTTTTATCTGTCAAACGTCATCGAAGTATGGTATGAGAGGTGGCCTCTACAGTGAAAATCAATGATAAACTGATCACGGAAGCTCAGGTTTAGTAAACGAGGCTTACCTTGATTGTTTTGCTGCGCCGAGTCGACGTTCTTCCCGCTGTCCGGCGCTACCAACGACGTGGAATTCTTCTGATCTACCGTAGACCTGCGAACAGAAACAAGAGACCGGAGCACATCGTCATAAGCTCCCGCATAAATTGGGTGTGTAATCGCACGACGCGCGGCCGGCTTTGTTACCGTTTGAAAAATGACTGCTTCGCGTCGTGACTCAAGGGCTGATCGGGTTTCGTGCAGGACAGGGGATAGGACGGCGTGGTGTTTTGGGAATTGCACAGCTGCTCCGTGAGATTCGACGTCGAACCGTCGAAATACGGTTGCGGGAGGGCGAGCGGGTTCCTGTGAAAATTCTGCGGCAGAGACCAGTTCATCTGTTGCCATATGCGGTGTCGCGCCTCGACCATTGCACACAGCTGCATGAAGTTGTGCTGGGCACCGTACGGAGGCGGTGTAACGCTCCGCGGCACGTTCATGTTCGACATCTGCATCAGGCTGCTCATGTAGAGTGCCGTGAGGATCTTGTGATCGGCCGCGGGTAAGCCCGTCTCGCTGGCTTTTACCGCGTCCTGGAGTATCGTCATGTTGTCCTCGAACTTCGACTCGATCTTCTCCTCGTCGATCTTGCTGATCGATGGGTCGTCGGCGCTCTCGATCACGATTGGCCTACTCTCAGTGTCGTCCTTCTTTATCACCAGGTTCAATGGTTCCAGATACTCGGGCTCCATCGCCGGTGCGATCTGAGCTGCACTTCGTGGGTCCGCTTATACCCACCGAAACGATCCAAACCGATCCATCGACCTAAGCATAGTCTTTCTCTCTACCTCTGTTCTATCTCTCACGTGCTAAGCCTCTCGTGCACGCTGTGAAAGTCGCGATTCAAGCACAGTTGCGCCGGCCTAGTCGATTCAGTGTTTCCATCATCGTTCAAGTATCTTGCCTCGTATTTCACAGGATAGTCAAAAACCCCGTACCCATTCCTCCGTGTCGCTTTGCACTCTACGTTCGTGTCCTCGTGTCCTACCATAGTGCACGTCGCACAGATCTTATAAAACAGTCCCCATTGTAAACAGCACACGTACGCGCACAACATCTACACACCCGTCTACGTACTCAAGGCACCGGTGGTCATGTATCCGCGGAAGCATCCACAACACTGTTCACGCTGCCTTTCGCTCGCCCGCATATCGCGTATCATCGTCGATCTTAATGATTCCATATCCCGATGGATGTCATTCAACATTCATAAACGTCGATCACGACGGGTCCCACGGTAAAATACTTCCAAGGGCGGTATCTCGCACGTTACACCATCCGGGATCGTCTCGTCATCCACTGAAGGGTCTCTCCTTTTCCTCCTTCTCTTTCTCTCTCTCTTACTTTCGTTGATTCACCGATAAAAAATTCGCCGTTTCGGTTCTTCCATTCGCAACCTTACCCCGGTAATCTCCTCTCATCCGTCGTTTCGCTGCTCGACACGCGTCTCGCGAAACTTTCCGACTCGGTGTATCCCTCTTATTACCCTGTATCCCGCGCATCCAGCGAAAACGCGTCGTTCCTGGCGTCGGCGGAATCACCGAGCGGTGTTACGACGATTGATTATCCGCGAGTGCGGAAGGGGCGGCAGGGAGGAGGGCTGCACCGTGGGGCCATCATCGCGATTCATGGCTCCGCAGCAACGACACCCTACCATCCGCCGATGTATAATTCGCGCGTGGGGGGTGAAGATTGCATTCTCTCTGCTTTCCCTGCGTGATGCCTTTTTTTGGCGGGCTGCGTGGCGCTACCATCGGTAGTATCGCGGTGCCTAGGTCGCACAGCACTCGCAGCGACGCGATCCGCACGGTCAGCTACGTCCTCCGATCAGCCGCTCGCTCCTCTTATCATTCCTCGATATATCTCCTCCACGCTGCTTGCGAACGATGGACGAACGGCTCTAAAAGGGTGTCTTACTTCCGAGCATCTCTCGCGCACCCCTCGTCTTTCGTTCTTAATGCGTGCGTCTGATTGATCTGATGGCGTTCTGGGTGATCTCCACGAATTTCAATGTGCAATGCAAACCCGTCTAGAATTTCCTTCAATATGACCCTCCTGATGGTCCAGCGACAAGCCCACTCCGTACGCAAACGTTTTCACCTCCCAGGCACGTGGTTGGATCGAAGGTCAAAATGGACGACCGAGTCTCGTGCTAACGATTCGTCGCGTCCGCCCGTGTCCCGTTTACGCCGCTCGTAAAGGTCTGTCGGCGTTCCGGCGCGTCATTGTCGTCGTGACACACGATACTCCCCGCCACGAGAACAACCCTCCGGTCAGCTGATCGTCCATGGTACGCGTGCCACGAATACAGGAAACGCGGCTGCAACCATGCGGTTTTGTATACACTGGTCGGGCCAGGCGATCGGCCGGGTACTAATGCAAATTAGAAATCTGTTTAAGAGGGTAATGATCAATACATAACCGGCGGCGGCGGCGGCTATGGCGGTGGCGGTGGCGGTGACGGTGGCGACGGCGGCAGGCGCAGACGCTGTGCGAAGAGAGTCATTCAATAAGTGTTATACGTGCCTCGTCGGCGAAGGGGAAACTACTGCACGAGGGGTTGAACACCCCGGGACGTGCTACCCCCTATGGCCGTCCCCGAAACTATCCATCGATCCCTGATTACGTTGCGCTTCTTTATCAACCGACGAGGCAAATAGATATCAGGCTGGCTCGAAAACTTTTCCCTTTATCGATGGATGGATAGTTGCGTTATCCTCTACCCAAAGAAACATCCAGTTACCCCCTGCAAGGAAGTGTGCGCTCTTTAGATACAAGACCATTCGATTCACGCGAATCACAATTTTCCATTTCTATCCAACCATCTTTGGTTACGCGAAAAGTCATCGGTTTCTACTTTCCAACGAATGATTCAAAAGGAATTTCCTTTCGCATTGCCCGACAGATTCCCTCGAATACCTTCGTTCTATTTCACCCAGTGTGCATCCGGGCTTCCTGTACGTTCAGTAAACTATCGACTAGTTTATTCGCTATCTGGTTATCTCCCCTCGGCTGCAATATTTACCAGTCCGCCCGCGACTGCCATCAAAGCGCGTATGAGCGATTTATTCCGACACAAGCGAAATTAGAGCCGTAGATACCGGCGTTATTGTACACAACCCCTCCGGATTTGATTCATTATAGGGCACGTCATATCCACACAGCATTATCACTGATCAACAGAGCTCCGTTTTTATTTTTCCTGTTTGACAAACTCATCGAAAGCTCGTCACGTTTGCCACTAATAGTCCAATAAGAGCTTCAGTGGAACAGATTCACTTTCTATCGATTGAAATTAAAAGCATGACCTTACGTTGCTTGTAATCTGTTCGGTCGATTGAAGGTAATCGTCGACCTGATTGACGTCGATTCTATCGGAGAAGGGACTAGGGAAAAGGGCGTGGGGATCGTTAAAAGGTAGCAGTAGGTATTCCGTTCCTTACGAATCACCCAGGTGTCGCCATGGTGCCAGAAATAAACAAACCTATGATTGTGATCCAAGCTGGAATGATCCGTTTTCGTCGTCGAGGGTACTAGAGCGTGAGACGTCAACGCGTGTGCGTGCGGACTCAGTCCAGGATGCGGAGGCATTAGACCCGTCGGCGAAAACCGGTAAAGATCACTGGAAAAATGACGACAATAGTAATTGCAAGCCTCCTGGGCGAGTGCTTGTTGAATAGCATCAACCCGTGGTGTTAAGTCAAACGCTTCAACATTCATGACAACTTTTATCGTTGAAAGACGATTCTGAGAATTAAATTCAAGACTTTGTAAGCGTATAGATTCTAAAATTCCCTCAGAACTCGTATTTTGTAAGATTCAGGATATAAAATGCTATCTTATTGTCACAGGCACAGACGTGGCAATGTTGAAACGTTCAACTACAGAAAAGTAGAATTATATTATAAATAACTAGAATTATAGTGCTTTAAATAAAGTGAGCTCGGCGAATCTGATTTCGATCACCTACTAACCTTGGTAAACTAGAACTTGTGATGGGCAAACTCGTGGGATACGGACTTCGGAAACCAGCGCTTGCCGGGGAGATGGGATACATGCTTGGTGTATGCCTGAAACAAAATTGTAGTGTGTCAACGGGAATATTAGCTGCAACGCAGATAATTGTCAGCCAAAACTTCGTGATATTATATTACTGTGCGACTAAACCAAATTTTATTCAAAGTTTGGTGTCCCAATTATACTCTCCTCACAAACTATCCCACATGTTTTTAACCCTCGGTTGTCACACTGGGTCAAGATAACCCACAATTTAATTTTGGGGTAAAATATCTTTGAGTCATCATTGAAAATGGTACTACGGTTCATTCAAATTTTATCTCAGAATTTCTGCGACTTAATTTAACGGATAGTTTTTAAAAAGCACACCGTGATAACCGAGAGATAAACCGTCTTTATCGATGCAAAATACCCTCGATCTATCACGCTTTGCGTTACTTCCCCTTTGAGTTCCTGAAACGAGAAGGACTCCCTCAAGCTTCACATATAAGTTCCGATATCTTCTCGGCGCGACGAAGAAAGAGTGGACAGAAAAACGCAGGGCCGCTTTCCTAATTGAGAAGAACGGGCTTAATCACCCATGGAAAATCTCAATTTGGGGTGGTTCGAGCAGAAAGCAAATAAGAAGGAGGGAGCTGAAGGGAGCCGCCGCAAGAAGAGGGTCCACCCGATGGTTGTGTGGTCGGTGCGTAATAGCGACGGCCGGACACCGATCCCGACGATGATGGCGGCGGCCGGTGGTGGTCCCACTCGATCTAATAGACCGGAACTGAGAGGATGACCAGTTGACAAAATAGGGGATACGGAGCTGGGTCTGTGATTTTCCCGTGAAAAACAGAGGCGAAGGACTCGGAGGGCTCGTGTTTCGCGGTCGTTATTCCTCATCGGTTTCTCATCGTCGAGCAGTTCCCAGTGGCGCGTATAAGCGTACTGTTTTCTCGGAAGGAGCTGAGAAATGTCGGCTGAAAGGACCCGAGCCGGGAGTAGAATCGGTAGTAAATAAAAATCAGGCTTGTCCTATGTCAAGTGTCGCGATACTGACTGAAGTGGAATCGTTAGTACATGAAAGGCGGAATTAACGACTGCTTGAGCGCGGTAAATCGGACGTTTCTCATGTAAATTCGGCCACTTCACGTTCAACGCGAATCGTCGGTGAAAGACACGCAGCAGGTACGGCAAAAGTGTATCGATGCCCGAGCTATTCAGTCCGTGACGTTTTCTCTTCTTTCCCTTTGTACGTTCCCTTTACGAGGACCTCGTTCCGTTCGTCCATTTCCCCGATATGAAAATCGCAAATGATCTCGTTAATCGCGGGATAAAAATTCCCTCGGTTGCGCAACGAATGGCATAATACGCGTAACGAGAGTAATGGGCCTTGGCAAACATTCGAGGAACCGTAATTCCTGTCCCTTACAGGCACACGCGCGCGGATGTACCGATCTCCGTTAACCGAAGAGTTAATTGTCTCCTTTATCCGAGGGATATGAAAGACCTCAGCGGATCGATCCGCTTTAAAGCCCCTCCGAAGACAAAGATGAGATTCATCATCCAGCTTTTTGCCGGTGACGGTTTCTATCGATGAAAGTATGTATTCACTTACCAGGAAGCGGCGACTTGCGTCATTTCCGGGCTAAGCATGGGATACGGATATTGACCCGTGGAGAAGGGATACATCGGCGCTCTCGTCAGACCTGCAAAAAAGTACGAGGATGCCAAATGAATTCCTTAGACGGCTTTGAAATTTACTTATATGATAATCCATCTGAAAGCTCTAATAGTTACTTTTACTTCTAACAAACATGTTTTATATCGTAAGCATATCTTAACTCCTTGCGGTAGGTATGTACATACAAGTTATCTTCCACGGTTCTGTTCAATCAGCCCCCATTTTCAAACAGTATCGTGTAGCTAGAGTTCATTTAAAGATTCCAGCATTTAATTGGTGCAGCAATGCGCTTATAGTAGTACAATTTTATGTATTACATATAGTATTAATGTACAAAGTTGCTTCGTTCCCGTTTATAATTTATAATTGTGGAGTATCCTTTAACGATTAGAGGGCCGGGATTTTTTCATTGAAAATGTAAATTTTTTTATTTAAAATTTAGGCCCGTATACAACTAACATGTTCCGCGAAATATCCAAGTTTTTATGTGACCACTGTAGCGGACCTCTAAAAGTTAATACATTCCTTAAAATGCGGTCCAGGCTTATTGATTAAAGTATAATGCACAATCTGCATGTTTTGTATGGGAGAACCAAATTTCTTAACTATTTTAGGTGATCGAACGTGTGTTGAACATTTGCTGGAGTCACGCAGCAGATGTTGATAACAAGTGAACGTATGTTCAGGGATATTTATAGCTGGTAGACTTCTTTGATGAGAAGCAAGTGTCTGCAGTTAATTTTGAAATCCGTGACTTATTTGAATGAAGAAAGACAAGCATTATTGGATCTGAGATTTACTATAATTACATGAGACAGCAGTGTACTTATAGAAATTAAATGTCAGGTCCCTTAACCCTTCGTGGTCACACGGGGTGTATCGCCTCAGGATATGTCTGCCAATATTTCTCTACATTTTTATACATTAATAATAAAATTTAAAAATATAGGTAAAAGATGCAAAAATCCAAAAATGGTAACTCAAAAATAACGCTGGGGTGCAGTGAACCCCGTGTGACCAATTTGCGATTACAAGAAGGTGTGACCACGGAGGGTTAAAATTACTTATCGAAATGTTTTCAACTGCATATCTATAGGATGCGATACTTTAAAATTCTTCACCTACTATATAAAAACATTTCTATCTATTATTATGATCCATGATAAGAGGAATATTCAAACAATAATGTCGATGCTAGTCCATCATGTATTCCTTTGCTCGAACACCTTCGTTTGAAAAATCGAACAGAACTTATATCAGACTTAATATTTTTAAAGAAGAAATAGAGTATAGGCACATATATAAGAAGTATTTGCAAAGTAACTACAGTCTCTGCCCTGACATGTATAATACTATACGTTCCCAAAATCTCGTCGAGGAGATACATATACGATTAAATCTATAAGTACTTCAAATATATGATTACATTGTTCCTTCTACCACAATATTTGCATTATTTTGTACCGCTTTGGCAGATAACAAGTGTCAAACAACTTAACTGAAATGTAATCTTGGCTTGGTAATCTCAGGCATAAAACGAGATTATTCATATTTGTTCATTGATATGCTAACACACACCCTCAAGTTTATTGCCGTATCAAACTTTATGGGATGGCACCAGTTCGGTAGTATCATGACTTTCCTACCTAATCTTTCATTAGTTCCTCAACACTTGAAGACATTTTGATTCTGTTGCATGTATGTATATGGTAAACATATCACTACACAGGGTAGTCCGTTATCGATAATAAACCAGAAAGATAGCAAATATTATAAAAAAATAAGTCAGAACTGCAGAATAAAGTTTTTGAACGCAAACTTTTGATTTTAGAAAAAATAACTTTGAAAATTCATTTAATACGTGTGTGCTGGGTTAAAAATTAGCGTGGCACGTGTTATTGCATACAGCTTGCTTGAAAACAGCAAAGCGTAGTTTTTAACTGATTCGCCGGATTTTAAATCGCTTTCGTAAAAAACGCAGAATTAATTGCAGAAACGTCATTCTGCACTATCGACTTGTGTCTGTTTTTCTGAAAAATCACCTTTCTCCCTTCAGTTGCACGACCAGTAAGAGAAACTCTCAATAACTAATATGGGGAAAGCTATTACAGAAAATAAACGCAAGTTGTTTAGAACACTTTGTAATGAACTTGATTCGTTTTCTATGCCCCAAGGCTAGTTTATACTACTATACGCTCAGACACGGAGTGGTAGCGGAACGGTTATGCTCAGACGTTGTAGCAGCATGCTAATGGTTACACACAGCGAAACGAATCCGTTCAGGCACTAGCGGATCGTTATTATCGCAGCGAATGTTTTTCCTGAATATCGGAACATCTGGACCCATTCGGATGTCTGAACGGAGAAGGATAGACGGTATGCACTGTCTTCAGGGTGTTCGGCATTGTTGAAGGATTGCTCCATCCCTTTCATACACTTTTCTGAACTAACAATAAGCTTGATCGAAATGTTTATTTTTATATGATAAATCTTTATCTATCACGTCGGCTCCATACACGCGACACTCGTTGAACACACAAGTGCGGATATAATATTCGTGTTCATCTCTGAGACTAGAGTACATAAATATTCGCTTGTTTCGCGCTGCAAGAGTTATTCACACTTGATAACGAATATTCAGTTGTGGAAGTGACGGTCGATTAAATGGAGTGTAGAATCGAGCCTGTTTTCTAATTTCTGGAAGCCTTTCAAGCTGAACCATTTATATGGAGCTTTATGGATGATAATCGCAGGAATAGAAATGGGGTAACAGAATGTAAAGAATCCATGAAAGGTTAAATTTTAACTGGACAATCGCAGAAATGAAAACAAAGAATTCACATTGGATTAATCGGATGCTTTTAACCCTTAACTGGCAACCTGGGGTCGTTCATGACCACAAGCACGCAAAGTTCATTGCAAAATTTTTGGTTGTCTAAGTTTGTAAACAGAATTTCTAGTTAATTTTATAATAATAGTTTAACTTTCTACGTTTCTATAGTTTTATACATTACCTAAGAACAAAATATTCATAGAGGTTAATCTAATTTTTTTTATTCGGGGTCTGCCACGACCCCAGTATACCAGTCACCTTTGCTAAAAATAGTATACCAGTTAAGGGTTAAAGGATAGTTAATAAAATTAAGAAGACTGCGCCCCACATAATACTGATAAAAAATATCTTTCTTCTCTGCCTGAGGGATGTGGAACAGACGAATAGCAAATGTCGCCGACGAAGAACGAATACGGAAGTTATGTTCAGCGAATAATTATGCACAAATATTTGTGAAAATAGGGAAATATCCACCTAGGTATGTGCGGAGCGCCTGTGCGTTATAGTAACTCTATACAACATAAATCTTTGAAAAACAGATTAAAGAACTTTGCAAAATAGTAAGCACTCTTATAATTAGACGGACATACGAATGTTCATGATGTAAGTTGGTCGCGATCAGACTCGTACCGATACTGTAGATCAGTGCTGTCTAACTTATTCTCCAGAGTCCAGAGTTAAACACCTTCCCCCAATCTACGTGTGTTACTTGATGTCAGATTATGTGTGCGCATCTCTCACAACAAACTATTATACATAATATATTAAAACGAGGCAAGGGCACGAAAGCGGCCCCCACCCGTGGACAACACTAATCGTAAGTGCCTTTACTACGGTAACGGGCTGTGGGAAGTGTTCTCTACGGAGAACACTGATATACGTCTCAGCATAACCATCGCGCACCCAGCACTGTACCTACTACCCCCGTGCAGGTGTACCCGGCCGATCGAAGCTCAATTTTCTCGAAACCGAAACGAGCTACGATCATTTATATTCTACATTTTCCAGTTATTTGTTCATGTAGAAACACCATCATTCCGCTTGTGTCATTAGTTACGATACACCCTGTATAAGAGACTACAATAATTAATAATCTTTGTTTAATTTACTTACATAGTGGACAATGGAGGAACAGGTGAAACGTAGGCTTTCAATGGAATTATAAAAAATTAGGGTAATTATTTACAAAATGGAAGTCCTCACCGATTTTGAAGACCTTGAAATATGTTGCCTGGGGCACGTAATCGTGTTACCATTGCGCGGCTTTAGTTTTTGAGATATTCGTAAAAAAACTGGGATTGGTAGTTGGTAGAGGTCAGATCGGGTCCGCCAACTGTTGTGAGACTTAAGATAAAAAGATATGTAAATTTCCCAAACGATGCCCTCCTCCGGGAGCCGCTAAAGCAATCCAACCGCAGCTAACAACTGATTTTTTTTAATATCTCGTAAACTAAAGCCGAGCGACGGTAACATACCTATATAGGAAAAAGTCGTTCAGAATGTTACCTTAACAACATATTTCAAGGTGACCGAAATGTTGTCTCCTATGAAATATTCATAAAAATTTTAGAATTTCAATTTTCAAAACGAATCAATGCATCAAGAAGCGCGCGGGAGCGAATCCTATCAATCAAAGTAGTCAATGCTCTACAAAAACTAGTCCAGCCACCCTTCCGCATCAATGAATATTTGAAACTTTGTCACCAACCGCTACCGCCGATTGCCATTACACGACAATTAGGAATATCAAGGCTTAAGTTACAAAAAAAGGGGCGTACAGCTTTTACAGTAGCCTGTATCTAATATAATCGGTACGTGCCGTGAAACCAGTTGCAGCCGAAAAGCCCCAGAAACATAGGCTGCTGGTATAAGTGGGGTGCCTTTGGCGAGGCGAAGTGTAATTGGCTTCATAAGGGTCGACGAGAAGCACCCGGAATATCGGTAAGCCTGAAACCGCTTGACGAGGCCAATACTTCCCCCTCCCATCTCCAATCCCGTCGCTCCTCTTTCCATATCGTTCATTGAAGCGTATGGACGAACTGGACGGACTCTCTTTTCACTTTCGCCCCTTCCCTCGCCGCCCCTCTCCGTCGCTCGTCTCTCTATCTCTTCGGACTCCTTTCTACGTTTCGCGGCTCAATATGTCCTACAGGCGTATTCCTCTGCCGCCCCTTCTTGTCTCTGTTTGTCGCTCGAAATCGGTCAACGCGTGGTTTTCCACGATAGAGCCACTCCAAGCCTCCGCGGATAACGATCGCCTATTACTAAAGAGATCCCGGGGCGGTCGATTACCAAACTGACTTACTTGCGCCGCTTGTAATCGCGATGCACCGGCAGTGTCTTGATACTGCAATTGACGACGGTTACCGGGTGCGGGCTTGTTTATAGAGAACGACGAGAGAATAAGTTTTGTACACCGATTGTTCATCCGCTCGTTGAACTGGACTTTGAAAGAGGACGCACACCTCTTAGTTCTCATGTTGAATGCTAATGATATTTTTTAAGTAATTCACTGTGTTATGGCTTAACCATTGTACGGAGTTTGTAAAATTACAAGGATAAGTAAATTTGGGCCAAATTGACACAATATCACATATTTACAAGAACCGAGCATATAAAAAAACATCGCATTTAATTATTACGGTTTAAATTTTGAGAACTTATTAAATTTATACAATAAAAAAAAGTTACATATAAAATTAAAACGAAATATTTATTATTGACGGTTGTTAAATATTTAAAGGTGTGAAAGAGTTTCAGTTCAAGTAATGGATTTGTAACTCGATTTTGGGTCAGTGACCCGATTTCCGTACAAGGGTTAGATAAATAGTATAATTATAGTAATTTAGACACGACTGTTTGACGGATAATTATGAAGCATATTAAGTTGTTGCGCATACAACCTGTCGACCACCGTGGTCGTATTAGATGGCGCTGTCATTAAATCTGCCATACTACTGTCATAAATTAATTTTGAAGAAACTTTTAACGAAACATTTGATTCGATAACAATTCTTAAAATATGTAAAATATGGAATTCACAATTTATATTCACGGTTTACAAGTCTTACATTGAATGTTTCAAACGAACACTTAGTAACTAAATTTTCAATAAAAATGAAAATCTACATATTAAATACGACCCTAGTAGCACAAAATATTGAATGCACATACATCCAATATTAAAAAGAGGTTCAATCTCTTTTTGATATTTAAACATACATACAATATTTATTCTAGATTAAGAAGCAAATATATTTTCCAAATATGCTGGAAATATTCATTTTATATTATGAAAAAAATATTCTTTTTTCAAATAGAAAGTAAATATTTATTTACTGTTTGAAACAATCCATTTTTTAATGTTCGGGAAATATTCATTTTATATTATGAAAAAAACATTCTTTTTCAAATATAAAGTAAATATTTATTGAATGGTAGAAAGAAAACATTTTATTTCGAATGTTTCATATTTTCTAAACCTTTATTTCACATTTTCAGTATGTGTATATAATATTTGGAATCAACATTTTTTTCATATTAAAAAGTGTGGCTCAAAAAATATTTGTTTAATATTTGGAAAAAATATTTAACCAATATTTTGTGCTACTAGGGGAACGCCAAAAAACAATAGATATCATTTAGACGCTAGAGATATTTTAGTTGATATTTATAACTAACGCATTTTTTAGCAATATTCAATGTAATATCAGAGTAAATTCGTATCAAATCAGTATTTTTTTCTGGGGGGTGTTAAAGTATTAAAAAAAATCAAGTTGCCCTCCCCGATATCTCAAAGAATTACTGTAACTCTTGCGACATTCATTTACTCGTGAATCAATTTTCCCAGCGGTTAGAAAGATTAAGTTTTCTTCAACGCGAAACGGAATGGAATTTGCAATGACTTGTGCAGTAGTGTCTGCGACCGGAAGAGTCTGAAGTCCGGGAGAGAGGAAAGACGGGGTGAATATCGAGACCAGTTACCCTTTCCGAGGGTCGAGAGGTGCAGCCGGTTCGGAGACACGCAGGAAAGGGTCGTTATCTGTCCAATACCGCGTACGAATAAGGTAAAGGACGAGAATTAGAAGTACGATCTGCTGCAGGGAAGAGCGGAAGATGGTGAATGATATAAGGGAGCGAGAGGGAGAAGGGTTCAAGGCAGAAGGACGGCGCGGCGGCGGAGGTGGGTTGAAAGGGGTGGCTCGTAATATCCTGGCGAGTCCGCGGGTTCCGTCATGTGTGCTTAATCACTTTCCAGTCGACTCGGCAGTCTGCAACCCCATTATCAGGGTCTCACCACCCGGAAAATTACTCTTTTATTCTCGAACAACTCGAGCTCCCGGTGTACCGTATACCGCGATATTCTGTGTCTTTCCTACCCTCGTTCCGTGTACTGCCGTCTCTATTCCTTTTCGTTCCTCCGATCGACAACTTCGACGCTTTCCGACTCTTTTCGAGGAAACCCCGTGAATCCATCTCTAACGACTGTATTTCACTCTATTGGAGGCCACCGTTAGCATTTACACGGTGTGCTTTCAACCGAAGAGAAGGATCGCGTGTATCTCAATGGAGTAGAAAACACGGCCGCAGGGGGACGACTTCGTCAAAAAGACGATGTATGAGGCGAAACATGTTACACAATTAGAGGGAAGTGAATGGCCCTAACTTTACATTACGCGACGTACCTACTATGTGCATTATGCCACTTGTCTTACAACGAACACATTGCTTGATCAGTTGTTTCGAAAGTTCAAGCACAGAATTAAGGGGGCACAACAGGGTAATTGCCCGAAAATTAAAGGACTCTTTGGAAATTTATTAAAAGCAGATTTATAAACTATACAGGCAGTAATTTAGCGCTGCAAAAAATTTCCGCTGACATGGTTGACAGTTTTCCGACGAAACGGTTCATCTAAAATCAAAAAACCAAAATGTTTTAGAAACTATATACGGATGTCTATGGCAAGGCGGGAGATTTTGATGCTTGGTCGTTTTCTTCTATTTCTGTTTCAACGAAGGAGGTTAATTTTCGAGAACAAAATCTCAATATTCTTCAGAGGTCCGCTAATATCCAAAATTTTCAAAATCGAACTCGTCGTGCCATAGTCACTCGCATATAGTTTCTAAAACTTTTTGGTTTTTTGAGTTTGGGAGAACCGTTCCTGGTCCGTTACTGGTCCGGTAAAGCTTATAAATCTGCTTTAAATAAATTTAAAAAATAAACCAAATATCCAATAAAAAGTCCCGAAAATGTCAAAATGATTCATTAAGTAGTTTGCCTTTAATAAATTTCCAACGATACCTTTATACTCTTGGGGCTATTACCCCGTTGTTCCCCCTTAACGAGTTATTAGTACACAAAAAAATAAAGATTTTAATATTGGAACTCTCCGAATAAAAGTCACAATTACAAAATGCTATTTCCTTAACGGAGCAAGCTTGTATTTCAGTGAAATGTCCAGCTTTTGAGGGATACCTTTATATCAACTCTTTGTTCCTCGTTTATAAACTTTATTATCCCAGTTGGATTTATACTAATAATTCTGCAACACCACCCACGACTTATAAATGTTTTAAAACCGTTAATGTTCGGCTTGCTAGTTTCTACTGATGATAATTGATAACCGCATGTGTAGCTCATAATTAGTTCATATTACATATAACTGAACAGGGATGTATACTTTGCCGATTTTCCTGTTGCTCCCCGTGTAGCCCCAACAGATTAACCTCCTCAGGGAACTTACGATCAACCTGTGCTCGCGGAGAGCACTTGAGGATGCCTTACAAGAAGGCTACGTTCGAGTGGTATTTTGACACGAGAGGGAAAGCGTATAAACGTCGATACATAGAAAGTTTGACAGAGATATCAAAGTGACCTCTCAAAAAGACAAGAAAAACCGGGGAACCTACTTGTGAAGGAATACGTGCTCGAAGGATCACAGCTGGTGGTTAGTGGTTTCTGCAGGATGAGGACTGCGAACGATGTAGGTGTACACAGCTAAGAGTTGACGATGACGGTACTCTCTCTTTGTTTGACGTGCTATTATGTTCATTAATCGGCAGGCTTATTTTCTGATCTGAGAGGACTGTTTGTTACATACGTCTACGCGGCGGACGTTTATGCACATAGTACATAAGGAAATATGTGAAATATATGCTGTATATGTATCTACGGTTTTAATGGTTTTATTATTTAATTTTAGAAGATACTTTCAAGCTCTTTTAAACAAAACAGTCCTGAATTAGCAAAATAGCAGGGGGATTTTAATATTCTGCATACTGTGCGCAGTGCAGATGCATTGCAATTTTAATTTCTAAATTTTTATATATTTAAGAAGAGTATTTATATATAAACTACACATACTAATATAATTGAAGACCTTGCAGCAAGAGGGATGCAATTCCACTTTTGACAGTTTTTGAGTTATGGCGTGTAATATTCGTAAAGAAATCTAGGTCATTTGGCGCAAGTTTGATGCAAATCCGATAACAAATGAGCGATTTATTGTAAATTTTGAAGGATGCCAAAAAATAGCCACGGCTTCCACGATGAATTCACGTACCCAATCTTTACCTCGATAGTGATTCGTTACATAAAATAGCTGCAACTATCATTTTGATTTAACTCCTATAATTTTTTAACGAATTTTACCTATAATCAGTATTAATTTTGTTTAGTTTCAACGTACATAGGTATGTACCTACTTGAAAGGAACATAAGCGTTCACTAATTTGTTTTGCATGTGCACAGAGCGGAACAACGCCGTTATCTATGAAAATATCGTATCTTTTAAAATCGTAACATCATATCATTATCCATTAAAATATGAAAAATATAAAGTAAACTGACGGTTTCGAGTTTCTAAGTATTTACTAATTATTTCGTTGATTTTGTAACGCAAATATTGTTGCGTTTCCCATTACCGCAAGAGGAACAGAATATTCTATTTATACAATTTTAGGCTACTAGAACAATTATATACAATTTATAAACAGAATTATAAATTATGGCAGAAGTCAACTTCAACACCCATAAATGGATAATGTTAACCAGGCCCGGCAGTTAACCTTTCCCTGAATTTGTATATACCTAGTGAATGTAACGGTATTAGTAGAATGCACGTAGGTAAACGCAATAATAATGAATGAACACTATTATAAAATTATATTTGCAACGCGATTGATTCCACGTGCTGCAAAAATTGTTTGGATACGAAGCAAGAAATTAAAAGAAGTCTCTAATTAATTAGTGGCTTATTTTAATAACTGATTTTACTCATTTTAATAAAAAATGTCCATTCACTGGTACGTGTTCATTTACTGGTCAATCCACTCTACGAAAAAATGACACCAGAGAATTGCTGAAATTTTTTTACGAAATTGGTACCAAACACCCAATGGCCGATTTAACGAGCGGCCTCAGAATGGCCTCTCCGGGCCCGAGCTTCGAAAAAAATTATGTTTTTATCCAAAAAACTATATTTTTTTTTCATTTTCTATGATTTTCGTACCACACGCGTGTAAATTTATTTGTAATTCTGTTGTGTACACAGTATGTCCCAGAACGTTTGCCACCTGAGACTTTTTCTTTAAATCCGCCACTGCAAGCACATCGTCGTTTCCCCTATTTTTAAAGATATCCGAGTGAAATGCTTTCTACAGACTGCAAATCAAGTTTGCATCTTTTATCATTAAAGATAGTCTGAACGCCGTCGTCTTCGGGTTTCATCATCTTAATCAGGAAAATCTGAGGAACCAATTACTCTTTCATGAAGCTGCAGTATAAATCGCTGTCGGCTCGAAAGTTCCTCGTGAAACGGTGCGCCAATAAAACCCAGTCAAACGTTGACAAGTTCGCTACCATGCCCGGTTAAAGGCTCGGCTTCTGTTCGAATCATGCGAGCCCTTAACCGGGCAGCATTACGCAGTGACGTTACTCGGTTAAATTTCACAAAAATCTGCTCGATTAAATTTCCCCGAACCATCCCTACCACGGATCACGAATTCAGAAGGAGATTGCAGTTTTTCCAAGTAAATAGAACGCTGCTAAACCCCAAACAAATTAGAGCGTCAGTTGATGGAAGAAATGTAAAAGCGTAAGAAGGCAAGGGGAGCAGGGAGACCGGCGGGAAGAACGTTTCGTCATCGCGGAGGAAGGCGAAAGAGAGGCACGAGCGGGGCGAGAGTGGCGAGAGAAGAGAAAAATTAAGCGGATCAATGGTGGAGTCCCGGCGAAGTGCCTGGGATCGTCATTCCTCTCTGTTCAACTCTTCACGTCCTAATACCCGTCCCGTTCCCACTCCCACCTGCTCTCCCATGGAATCCTGAAATAAACACGCGACTGGGATCGAAAAGTGGAGCTAATTAGAAATATATTCGCGAAAGCGAGAGCTCGCTGCGCGAGTAGGGTAGTTTCGTAGACACGGGGGGGGGGGCTCGGGTCGTGGAAACTCTTAAGGGATGACAGAGAGACGAGGGAATAGAGGGAGGAAGAGGCTGGAGTATAGAGTGCGGTAAGACCGAGAGAGAGAGAGAGGTGGCTGAGAGGGGGAGTAGAAGAGGGAGGTTAGGGGAAGGTTGGACGAGAGGGGAAGGGAAGTCAGAGGTGGCAGGACCCTCGGCCGGGTAGTCCGTAGTAGGAGAGAACGGATAGGCAGTGGGTGACGGCTGCACGGGATCGCGAGGGGAAAAGGGGGAGAGCACTGTCATTCTGAAAGGGGGGAGAGCGAGGGTGAGCGCGAGCCAGGGGGGTACGAGGAAGCAAGCCTGAGGGATGGAGGGGGACAAAATGCTCGCTCGTTTGCAAGACAAAGAACCCGAGCCGCCGAACGAACTCGTAGTCGTGCATAAACGCTATCAACCCCATCTACATATTCCAAGGACTGAGGGGGTCGAAGGAGAGGGGCGGCGGAGGGTGGTCTGAGGCAGAAGGAGAGGAGAGAAAGATAGCGCGCGCGCAAACACGTCCGAAGTATCCCGGTCGTGACTCCGCGTCGGTGAAACGATACCTGGAGCGTTCCGAGAGGTAGCCCCGACGACGACGAAAACGGTTCGCGAACTGAATTAGAATCGTCCTCTTTCATGGATTTTATTGCGAGGAGTCCGTCGGTTGGTTTAATGGGCGTAATTAAAGTTGTCGATGCCAGAATCGCCAGTTCTTTTGGCATCCTCGCGTCAATTTGAGTTGAAGGCCTTCTTTTTGAAACGCTGAATACCTTTTACGTGTATCATTGACGATCTATTTTACTTGTCTATTTGTCTTGTCCTGTAAACTGTACTTTATATTTGTAAAGACACAATAATAATTTTGTGGACAGTTCCTGCAGACAGAATGGCTTCGCTATTTTATATGCTGCTAGCGTAGCTGTTGGAATATGCTACAACACGGTTTGGCTCTAACACTGTTAGGGAACTGGAGAAATCCGCGTATAGCACAGTATAGCTCAAACATGGTTTCGATCTAAAATGGTTAAAAAATTCTGAAGTTCAAAATGTTACGCTGAGAGGCGTGCGGGAGGCATAAACTTAGCCGAGCAATAATTGGAATTCTATTTTTTTGGATACAGCTCGTTCCATTGAAAGAAGCCCACAATTCCAAAGAGAACTTTACAAATATTTGGCTCCATATTACCAAATTTAGAAAGATCTGTCAAGAAAAAACGAGCACAAACGAGAATAACAGAATTTTTGAGAATTACAGAACATAGACATCAAGATGCTGATAGACGAAGAAGATGAAGATGAAGATATTTTGCAGCGAAGAAAATGCCTTCGTTTATGTAGTTGTGCTTAACAGCGATGAAGGAAAAATGGGCGTGCATTATTTAACACTAATATGTAATACGTTCGAACAGTTATTGGTAAATTGAACAAATATATTCCTAATAGTAATAAAAGCAAAATAATGTAATATTGTTGTTACTTTTCGGCATCTAACCCTGCTTTCTGCACTAGTTCTTACAAGGGAACATCCTCAATCTGTAAATTCTTATTTTAATGAAACTTCGTGTGAATGTACAGCATATCGAAGCATGAAAGGAACAACTTCTTTCTTCCTTCAGAGATTCCCTCTGAAGGGGCGAAGAACAGGCCTTAAAGTGATCGCGTTTTGTCGTTTTTTTTATTGCAACTTTATTTCGCTTTTGATACTCTAATACAGTATTCAAAGCTGAACAATTCTTATATTTAAAGTTTTACTCTATCTCGCATCGTTACAAAGTTATATTAAAAAGTGAAAAAACGCTATAACTTTAAGGACAGAGTTCTTCTTCAGAGCGAATTTCCGCAGAAAAAAAATAAGAAACTCCTTGCATACTCTAATATGCTCTACATTCAGACGAAGTTGTATTAAAATCAGAATTTTCGAGTTGGAAATGTTCTCTTGTTAAATCCCGTAAAACCCTTTTTAGGGACCTAACCGCCGTCTTAAGCTGGATTCCCACTAGCCGTCCTGCCGCCGTCCAGACGGCTAGTGGGAATCCAGCTTTATACGGGGGTTGCCTGTATACAGGTTACAGACAGGCGTGGCAACTGATCGCGCGTCAAATATTGTTCGGTCAGAGCTGATCGTTACCAATTAGTTGTCGAATACGCACACATAATGCAATCCGTCGTCCGTGAAGCAGATTATACGACAGATTTTATAAAAGCTTCGTACGACCGTCGGATGCGGCTGCATTGTACGACACAGCCACCGCGGCAAGATTGTCGTTCAGACAGCCGTATTCGACCTATACTACTGGACACTATTTTTTGCCGATGGGTAACGCGAAAAGATAAACGAAATTCATGTAAAGCAAATACTGTATCATCTGATACATAGATGGCAATGTATTAAATTATCAATCATTAGTTAGAAGAAGATGACGCATTGTTTCAAATTTAAAAATTAGTAAACAAGTGACTATTCAAAGCGACGAACTTTATCGTAAAAAAATTGTGTCGCAATAAATTAGCCCTCGCCTTATAAGTTTTCTAAAGTTGTATGTAAATTTCGTGTATTCAAATTGCTTTCTCTACTTTATTTATTTCATACCTGATTTTGAAGAAAATTGTATATACCTTTTCTTGAACATTTATGTAGCAATTAATGTATATACAATCATATACTCGGCAAAAAATAGTGTACAAACTGTGTAGTCATACAATAAATTGTACAAAATATTATAACGTCTGTGTGCCCTTTAAGGCCGCATAAGAAATGGTGAAAAGCACATCTGACAGTTTAATTGCTCAATGATATCACTTTACTCACCCCTTAAATGTGTTCCAAGTACGTATATCGTTATATCTGTTTCACTAACTATAAATCGCAATATTTTTCTGAATTTGTAAAAAATAGTCACTTTCGTTACGATCCAACCTGACGCCAGGAAGGTAGTAGAGAAGGTCTCTGCTGTATCAGGCATTATTTCTAAAGCATTAAATCCTACGTATTTATTTAATTCTTCCTAGTTTACTTTAATATTAAACAGGAAAGTGGAATTACTTTCTTGGGAGATATTTCTTAACAGGCAATACGGGCCAACGATGATTATTGTAGCAAAAACTGAATGGTTAATTGAACGAAAAAGAAGCTTTTGGTATCGATGGTATCGTCAAGCTGGTAGGCCCTGTATTCCTTATTTGCTCTTGTATCGCTTCTCGATCAAGTTAAGTTCGAAAAGTTGTTTTCCAATACTTTTCATCATTCAGGGCGAAGTCTGTCGCTGGGACACGATACAAAGAAAGCAATCGTTCAAAAGTTTTTCCACCGAGTTTGAAAATCTTCCAGTTACGTAACTCGTAGCACCCCCAAAAGGTTTTCCCTTTATGCCTCACTCAGCAAAAGTTGGATCATTTTGATCCGCTGGGTTAGATTTGCATTGGTAACAATACAAAACGTAGCTCGCAATTTGAAAATTAGTAGAAACAGATGAGAACTTACACAATTGATATATAAACAAGAAAGATCACTGTTAAAAGGAAGGTCTGAGACTTTATGGGTTTATAGTGCTCGTCAAATATAATAAAAAATGCGTAATTAACAAACGGTCTGAAATCAAACCTTTCTGTAACCGAGCCTCTTCACAACCCATTGCATATAAATGAAAGAATCGGGCAGAATTGACATGTAGGACCAGTTTTCCTACCAAACAGAATGGCAAGTGCAATTGATTGTTACTTTTTAACGAGTGATTTACTCGAAGTCTCGGATGATATGGCGTATCGGGAGAGATGGTGCGTTTCTAGTACGATGGAACTCCGCTACATTTTTCAATCGTGAGACACATTTAAATTGAATCTTCGGTGAAAGGTGGATAGGGTGAAGAGGTCTAATAGAATGGCCTTCTCGATCACTTGACCCGAATCTTCTGGATTTCTTTTTGTAGGGATACTTACACAATGTCGTGTTCACCTCAACAATAATGTAGAGAACTTACGGCACCAAATAGGGAATATGTCAGACAAATAGGTACGTAGTAAATTTAGGACCCATATCGATTCAGTATTTTTTACTCCTCCCGGCGAATACTATAAGTCCCCAAAGTGTTGGACCTCTTTTTAACCCTCCGTGGTCACACCTTGTAATCACAAATTGGTCACATGGGGTTCACTGCGCCCCAGCGTCATTTTTGAGTTACCATTTTCGTACTTTTGAATCTTCTACCTTTGAGTGATAATTGTACATTCGTAATACTCATACAATCATGCTGTAATAGTCTTTTCTAGAAATTTAAATTTTGATATGTTGAAATTTGCGGTTGTGGAAACAAGCGAGTTTTTTGGTGAGAAATCCCGGCCTTCTGAAGTCATAAAGGGGCGATATTTGAACTTGAAAGTTGCTTTTGGGGTGCGACACAACCCGTGTAACCGCGAAGGGTTAATACCCCGTATAGCTTGGCGTTAATGAAAAAACATTTCAAACGAATAATACCTGCAATCGAAATTCCATATCAAATCTTGTTCCAGAATTTTGCCGGCCGCGACCCTGCTAAACCACCCCCCGTTGAAGGGTTCGCGTTTGTGAGCAACAAAAGCTCTTGTCCTCGTAGAAACAATTAATACCAAGTTCAATATTTTTCTTAGCTCTATTTTTTGAGTCGGTAATAACGCACACGTTTTAAATCATTAATATATCGGGAAATACATTGATCATTGATTGCTAATTCAGATTGGCTGCAGAGTTGACGGTTAGAGGTTTCCCTCGGCAGGGAGGCGGTCTTGAGGGCGGGTGCTACGAGAGTAGGAAGGAGAGAAGCTGTAGAAATAGAGAGGCGGGTTGAAATCCCCTTAACCCGGCGCCAGAGGGAGGCTGCATGCCTGGCTGATTAGCCTAATGGTGAGTCCTCCTCTTATTCTCCTACTTGACGCCAGTTCGCGAGCCTCTCATCTCTCTCTTATCTCGCCACTGCTTCCGTTCTCTTTCTTTCTCAATTTCCCTTCTTTTCTCTCTATTCCTATATCTTCCCTCTGGGGACGCTTCGTCCTCTCCACATCTCCGTTCGAGCCGCAGGATCAGCTTAGATTCTTAACCCGGTAAGAAATACAGTAGTCACTATACACCGTGGGCCGTATATCACGGTACAATTGGGGCGAGGGGGATCCTATGGCTGAAAATAAGTGGAAAAGCTTCATTTTCCAGAAAAATTAATTTGAAAATCAATAGATTACTCGACTGATGTTTTACATATGATTTCACTACGAACTGCTACTACGACTGTTTCTGTACTCGACGATAATATGTATCGTATTTACACTTTTCACGTTACTCCATATTTGTGAGAAGAAATTTTATTTTCTAACATCATCGAGCTCCACCACATTACGCCAGAAATGTACGTCAGTTTTTAAATGAGCAACACGAACGCTGATCATCGGATTGCGCATCGATTTTTATCTGTGGGGCCCCATGAAAGAAACAGTTTACTCCGAAGATATCACGGGCCTTGAGCAATTAAAACGAAGAATTACTATAGCATTTGAAGAACTAAAAACGCAACAGACGCTACAAGTCCACCAGAATTTAATTCGCACAATACAACTGCGTAAATGGAACGGTCAACGTTTTGAACAATATCTCAACTAAACGTGGTTAGTTTACGCACAGATTACTGTCACTTATTACGTTTATTATGTTCGCTCGCATATCTTAAGAACCAATTGATAAGTAAGTAGGTAAGTATTGATAGTAAACAAGCTAAGAAATTGCATCGTGCACAGAACGGTCACAGTTAATTTTCAAATTCATTTTTCAGCAAAATGAAGCTTCGTACGACAAAAAGTTATTGTATCATTTCGACTTGTTTTGGGCTATAGGATCTTCCTCACTCCAATTGTACCACTATATATATATGGCCCACCGTGTAAACGTGATTTCCTCGGATTGTTGCCTTATTAGAAGTAAACATTTTCAGGAACATTCAACTTTGATGCACAGCCTTTTAAAATCTCTTCTAAGTTTTGTATATATTTCGTACTGTTTGACCACCATCTGTATTCTGTCATTCACTGTCACCCCATTCATAGCTCACTATTGTATTTTTAAACTTGATTATAAAATGTTTGATTACTTTCACTTTTACTCAATCAAAGTGTATTTAAAAAAGAAATATCTTCATTGATAAATTTCTTGACAATTTTTGTTATATTTATGTTAATATTACCTAAAAATAGAAATTAAGTGTAATTCCTACTTTCAAGCAAATTCATTGTTTAAATTTGAAATATAGATTAAAAGAAACCTGCATGCAGCAGAAAAATGACGGTGATGAAATAACTTATTCAGGTATGCATCTACGAAAATGTCATAACGGGTTGCAAAACTGGGTATATGTATATGTATCTCTCAAACTATTAGCCGTCTATCTCTGAAACTATACATAATTTATTTTCGATGCTTCACTATCTAGCGCTGTGTAAAGGCCCGTTAGAATCTAAGAGTTACATTTTGGGTCCTTTCTTTGCTAATATATAAACATTAAAATGATGCGCAGCAACTGTCAGCGGGCGATAGCAGTTTTCAAATGTATCACGCTGAGTAAAAGCACTATACAGTAACTGGGACATGCTGGGGCATCCTGCAAGTAAGATTCTAAATGATTTTAAGCGCAGGAAAACATATCCGAGTGAGATCAGCTGACTCGTCACCTATTGCGACGTCAATTCCTTGTTTTAAATTTTAAACGGAGTGCTTCGTTTAAATGCGTTTAACGCTTTTAGTAGCGCAAAGTTTAGCGAAATGCAGTTTCAAGTCGGCTGGGCCATTCTAAGAAAGGTTGGTCCATTTCGCCCCGCACTTTGATATTGTCTCAAATCTTTATGACAGTAATGTCAATGAATAGGTACAGTTAGTCCGATGAAAATTAGTCCAAATACGATCTTATTCGCACTGTTTTTAATTATACTAATTAGACCAATTTATTATGCATCATGCTTGATTAAAAATAGTCGGAATGAGGTTGAGTTTAGATAGATTTTTATTAGAAGAATCTCCGCCAATCCAGTGACAACACTTTCACGAAGACCTAATAGAGAATATGGAAATTCCTACGCCATCCAGAAAATATCCACGTGGAAATAAGCCAGAACCGTGCACAGGATGGAAATCCCTTGGCTCGAAAACACGTCGACGTCATTCGAGGTGCTACAGTAACTTCAAAATTTAAAAAGATCACGGTATAACGCTGCTACTTAGCTACATGTAAAAATAGTGTTTTCAAGTTGGAGAGAGAGAGAGACTTTTTGGAAGTATATGTTCTTATATATAGCAAATATATCTATTCGAAGTGCAAACCATTATTCACGGCATTATGCTGTGGATCGATGACATAATTTCGATTTTATGATTCATGCGAAAATCAGCAACCAAGCTGTTTGACGTTCAAGAAAGCCCAACTGTATACAAAATGCACTTATATTATTTGTATGTTGTGAGTTATGAGGATCAATACAGTGAAATGGTACGCAAAGAATTACACACCGCGAGCAGACCGTGTTTCTCTATTAGAAAAACGAGAAGTATTCCATCAATTTCGATTGGAGAGGTCTGCCAATATTTGTGCCGCCGTTAAAGCTTTTACTTCGCAAAGGAATCATTAATTCAACCGATACACGGAGTGCGATATATTGTAACACTTGCCTGAACGGTAAGAATACTAATTTTTATGATCATACGGAAGCATAAAAAGGCAAGCGTATTATTAAATATTAAATGTAGATTAATGTTTCTTTTAAATTAACATAGGTATTATTCTGTGAATATTCTTTTTTATATTCCTGGATACTTAAGTAGAATAATCGAGATTAATTTGGAAAAAAATACCTGTCTGCATTGTAGGTACTGCACGTTGATTTTTAAGCACATTTTCTGATCGTGAGTTGCGATCAATGGGTGAAAGTTGGAGCATATTCTTAGACACCCGATAAAACATTCAATTTCGAATAAAGTGAAACCGTAACAGATTGATCGAATGTTTAGTCCCACACGGTTAAATTTCTTCGGTCTTTTCCTATCCCGGATTACTACCCTTACTAAGAATACGAGTCATACCTGCGGGCTTCCTTCGTAATAAATCTAATACGTTTAACGTTTAAATTGCGCGTCAACTTATGGAAAAGTGTATTTAGATGAAAAAAGCCGTAAAAGTAATTATTGCGATATACTCTGTTCGTTTCAAAAATACTGTGATAACTCGTGCAGAGATCTGTGGCCAGTCGAATGCGATACGTTTGTACGAATAGCATATCACAATAATAACTTTATGCAGATTACTTTGCGATATTACACTGATCAAATGCAACTCAACAGAGAAAACGTGAGAGCAACCTCCACCTCAGCTAGTACATTTGTTAAGCCATCATTTGTTGAGCCAGAAACTCGGTATTCCTAATAAAAGATATAATACAACATACATATATAAAAACATATACATCTTCGTCAATTGCTATCACACAGCAACAGAAACTAGTCTTCGTTATTAAAGGGCACATTTCTTATCCAGGTATATTTCTCGCGAATTTCAGATTACGTGGTTTAATCGCGTGGCTCAACGAAGAATGGAGCTTCCAAGGGACAAGGTATCACAGGATTAAGGACCTAGTGCGGAAGCACGGAGAGGAGCTAACCTGTGGAGGCTGCTGCAGTGAGAAGACGTTTCCAATGTTCGGGGTGGTTGGGTGGTGGTTGTCCAGGGGTGGTGGATGACCAGTACTCACCGGCCGCCGCGGCCGCTTTACCCGCATCCAGCGTCCCATACGGTGGAATTCCCATATGGGCAGGTGGTGGTTGGGTCAGGTGGTCCCCGTTGGGACAGAAGAAGGGCAACCCGCTTGGATGCGTCCCCGCTAGGCCCATTTTGCTTGCCTGTAAATCAAACGGAAACGTATGGGTAACAATACACCGCACTGAGACCACAACGTGTATACATATTTAGCTCTGAATTGAAACGGTATAGCCTTGCGTGCAGCGTTATTAGGTAATTAATTAACGCATCGTTAATGCAATCGAGTGATTAGTAGTTGATGGAACATATCAGTTAATAGATACTGCAGCAAATTTCTAAACTGCATTAATATTAATTAATGGTGTCTTTGTGTAGACCGCCTACTCCTAATTATATTTTCATGCTTCAGTGATCGAGTTTTCGAAATGAAAAATATAAGGCAAGAAGTACTCGTTGCTTTTCATTGGCACATACATAAATAACGGGTTTAACGATCTAATGAAGTATCAGCTTTCAATTCTTTGATCGCGTCGAGTACCATTACTGTCCCTCCCTATTTAACATAAACATTAGCCTCATTTCCATCCGTCCGTCTCGGACGACGGCAGAAGGCAAGAAAAAGTGGGATCGCCGAGGTAAAAAGCCCTCGGTGGAAATATAATATACAATTCAATAAACCCTCGAAGGGGAGCGGTTATCGAGGACGAGCTCGAGCTCGAGCATTAATTTGCAAAGACGGCGCCCGCGCTCTTCGAACGTTCGAGGGGTTCCGTTCGGCTTTTTCGTCCGCCGGCTCGACGACGTATCGCCGAATTCAAGTGGCACTCCAGCGTTCTCGCCCAACTCATCGCGTCTCTTCGACCCTTCTCTCCTTCCCATCGAGTGACAGTCGATGGAATTAGTTCAATCTGGCCGCAAAGCTTGCAAGGTCGGGGCCCCTCTCTCTCCTGGATTCGCGACGCACGGCGGCGATCGATAGCTCGAGTGGTTGTCTCTTATCAGTCGGTGCTTACCATGAGTGCGGCGGTATCGCGCATCGATCTGACAGCAAGTAATAGTCCTGGATCAAGAGGCTCTCTTTCCATCCAAGTCAGCACCCTCGACAGCAGACCAACGGTTTCCTCCGCGGTGGGCTCGTCTTCTTCCTCCTCCTGCTCCTCCTCGCCGCTTTCGTAATCGGCCCACTTCTCTTCCGCCTCGATCTTCACGCGGCAATGATCCTCTTCGAGCTCCTGCTTCCTTACGCAACGCGCCAGATCGCACTCCTCGTCAAGTATCCACTTGCTCAGCTCTTCGTCGCCGACCTCTAAACCTACTTCCCTGGCCAGATTTTGGAGCTCGATCAGCAGCATCCTGTCTTCCTCCTGATCGAATGACGCGTGAAGCCGCGAGGACAAGGATGGGACGCTACACCCTATCGCCGCCTCTTCGCAGTCGCGCGACAATATCCAACTCCTGGCGAAGGTCTCCGATCTGACGCTGAGCCAGGCTCGATGGAGGTCAGCGAAAGCTTCCTTCAGAGTGAACTTCCTCAGATACTCGTTCAGGTAATCAGTTTCCGTGACGGTATTCGAAATCTGACGATAGACACCGTACGAAGCCCTGGAGAGAACTCCAGTGGCGAGTCGCACTCTCAGTTCCCTGCTGACGATTCTCATTTCCAGGCAATCTTTGGGTACTACGAACAGTCTGACCAAGCCGTCCGCGGCAACGCAGTCAGCTTCGGCTGGCAAGTAGTCGGCGCTCTCAGCTACCAGCACGGCACCATCGGGATGCATTGCCATTGCTGTCATTGCGAATTCCCGGTGGAACCACCACAGAAAAAGCTCCACGGTCAGAGAACCCCTACCGCCACCAGCGTAGATGACCGGTTGATTCAACATATTGACTCGTCTCAAGCAGCGCGGTCGCCAATGACGACCGGTTACCAGCAGCCGAGTCCGATGGTGGCCCTCGTGATCAGCAGCCCCCACCACCCAGACCTTCTCCGCGTCGCCAGCAGTAGCGGTAGTGGCGCGCCATCGTCCTGGCAGGTCCCGCCAATCCAAGAAAGACACATGTGCGAGGTAAATTCTGCTGCGATCGTAGCTCTCCAGAGCGCTTCTCAAGTTCTCGATAGCAGATGTGTGCGACACGGTCGGGCAATTGGCAACGTTCGACGGGGTCGGCTGTTCTTTCACCTTCTCGGAGGTTGTGGACGCGGAAGAGGAGAACGGCGAAGGTGAGGATAACGTGGAAGAAGTGGTCGCACAGGTTGTTGATGCCGCTACCGCTGTTACAATCGATAGTGCCTCCGGTACTGCGTCTTTAGCACCACGCGCCCTGATGGAGCACTGTCTCTCCTGCTTCCGCTTCCTGATCCTGTCTTGATCGCCGGTGTATCGGCACGAGTACGCGTCCTTTTTCTCACCAATCGGCTGAGCATTCTCCTCCGCGAGTTTTTCCTGCGAGATCGCGGACGTGGAAGTGGACGAGGTCGAGTATGCGGGCGACGAGACGGTCGGCGGAGGGGAGGTCGAGCTTCGAAAGGACACGTCAGTGGAAGACGCCGAGGAGTGAGCTGGCGAAGATAACGACGTCGAAGAGGATACTGTACCGTCTGCTTGGCTGACATCGGCGGGCCGATCCCTGTTGGCCGCGTTAATCCGATCGCGACGCCGTTGTTTCGCCGGCCATCGTTGCACCAGGGTACCGTTTTCACGGGGCTCGAGGCCACTCTCCAGGGGCTCGCGCATGCGCGACGCCCACGACGATCGACCCTCGCACGCTGCCACCGCAGACTTACTCGTTCTCGACGTAGCCGTCGCGGTCGTCGCTATCTTCGTTGCCGTTGTCATCGTTCTCGTTGCCGCCCTGCCGGACGGACTAGCGGCGATGGTCGGTTCTTGCACGGCGCTCGCGGCCTCATCCGAGACCGGTCGATGATGATGGCCGCGCACAGATCTCCCCTTAGTAGCCACTTTGTTGACACGCGTGCACTTGCTGCCACGAGGAGACATTGTCCTTGGAAATCGGCTGCAATAGATTCCGCCACGTAGCAACCTCCCGGTCAGCCCGAACCTGCGAATCTCACGGATCCGGCGAGCCTTCGCGTGCGCGCGATCGCTCATCCACGGCGTGCCGACTTCGCCTACCGAGCGATGACTGAGCGAGCGGCCACGACGCAGCCGTCAAAGGCCGGAGCGGCAACTAGAAGGCTTTGATGTACCGCCGCCCCGGCGCGCACAAAGCGAAAGCGGCCCCGGCTCGTTGGTTGGCATGCCACGGGGGCGGCGGTGGGGGCGGATAGAGCGAGAGAACGGGAACACGGGCGAACGCGCGCCTCGGCTCTGCGGAGTACGAGAGAGACGGGACCAGAGACAGACGGCCGAGGACGAGGAGAGAGACGCGGGAAAAAGAGAGGACTCGTGAACGCACGGGACACAGACTACAGAGGCACAATCTAGCATCATACGTATGTATAGTGCGTGGAATACATGTAGCGGCATATGTGGGCCACACATAAGTGCTGTATAAAGTGATAACTCTCGAGTATATAAGCCGCCAAACGTGTTTCTTCTTATTTGCTACGGGGTCCTAGACTCAAAAGTCCTACGGTCCCTTCTGTGCATACTGCCTTGAGCCACTAGTCTCCGGAATCTATGCTGCCTGCGTCCCTGGACTGGCGGTGCTGATCCCCAACAAGTATGCCACCGCCTTCGGCCTTTACTGTAGCTGTTCCACTAACTATACAGTCACCTCATTCGAGTTCAAGAACGTCTACATGCGGCGCTTTTGTCTCTCACGCCAACTGCGCGAGTAGATCCTCGTTCCAACCCGGCTAGGCGATTCACACTAATAAGAACAGCTGAATATTTGGACTTTCGCTTCGAGAAGGAATATTTTTCTCTGAAGTACTGGTCTGGCGTACAGGGTAATCGATGACCTATTTTGACGAAACTTTAGCGTAAAACGCTACGAACACAGGGACGCTGTTTGATTAGTTGGATCATTTTGTCTATATTCGTAATCACAGTCTAAATAAACAACGGGAGAACGTGACCTTGAGTACAGTATCAAAATCTGTAAAGAAGATTACGAAGAGCGCCACAACATTTACTACAAAGGGTATATTCATAGCTCCGGCAGTCTTCTTCCGGAAGAAATATCGAGATTCTAAGTACCCTACCCACCAGCATTGACGATTAGTCACAAGCAAATATTATGGATACACAGTGTGGCCCGTAAAAATAAAACGCGTCGTGCTTTCCGTAGGCGGTTCCTGCTACGTCAGCGTGCCTCTGAGGCGCCTAAAACTGTACAGTATATGCTACGGCACATGCGTACTCGACCAAAATTCGAACTTAATTTTCTCGAAAACGGAGCGGAATATTAAAAAATTTATTCTATGTTTTCGACTTATTTTTTCACGTAGAATCACCACACTTCCGCTCGTACCGCCAGTTACACGGGACACCCCGTATATGGTGATAGAGATATGTGAGAGAAAAAATTAAACAAGAACGAAGTCGTAAACGTTATCTGTTGCTGAACGAAGTATTAGTCGTGCTGTTCAAACGCTAACGATCTTTGTCCTGTGGATGTAGGGAAATGCGTTTCATTTTGTTGAATACTGTTACCGAAGCAGGAAGAGATTGATCGAGAAAGGCACATTCTTCTTCGGTGCTACTTTGCGCATAAGAGAGACGTATATACTTTTGCGCGGCTTTCTTCTTAATCGGAATAAAAGTTCAAATACCTACTTCGAGTACAGGTGTTTCTTGAGACACCGGTTTCTCAATGTTTCTAAAGGAGAAAAGGTAAAGTAGCCAAGCATAAATGAAGCGTGCACGTGACTAAATCGAAATAACGTGATTCGTCTGGTGAATGTTGCTGATGATGCAAGAATAAATGTGCTAAGATATTCGTCTGCTGGATCCTGTCTCGCGACGACTAGGCAGGCTCTAGCGTCGTGATTTGTAATTAATGCGCAAAATGGTGACCTTTTCGTGTTTTACCTTGGGCTAACAATTACGCGAAGCAAACGGGAGTAACGGTATATCGAATGTGTACTCTGATATTCAGGGCTTTTATTAAATTCAAGTGCTTTTATTCGAATACACGTTATATCTGATTTGAATATTTCCATGCTCTTAATGGAAATGACAGAAAAATGATTATAATTTATTATTCGTATTACTACTTAGCAAATTGCGTGGTTTCTAATTTCTACTAAACCGTGGAAATGCAAAGAAAAGATTTTCGTTATAAATAAATTTATTAACGGATATATCAGTAATGCGTAAATTTTACAAAAGCAAACACACATTTATATCTACAGTGATATACAGGGTAAGGCGATGTAAAAAAAAATGTTATTGGGTAATATTGAAACATTTTTTAAACATCCGTCATGCATTCATGTAAAAAAATATAAGTTCCTATAAGCAATTTATTCTCCAAAACACATCGAATTTGTCTAATAATATTTTCCGATAATTCCAATAGTTTTGGAGATATTCACTTGTCACTGTGTGTGATTCATCATTATTATAGTGTACACAGGATGTCCCATTTTAACACTGTAACTGATGCAAGGCTTGGCGAAATACCCTTCTAAATCGGTCAAGCTTTTTCGAGCAGTTGCTTCTACTGGTGGAGTTTTGTCATGCCGCACACTAATGAAAATTTAAAAGTGTATATTTCTTATTATTTAGGTCTTCGTGCGAGTAGTACTACTAATAAATTGGCAAGGATTTCCTGGCACAAAGAAATCCAAACTCATCCTCTCCCGAGCTATTTTGAATTACATGTAACTGGAATCACTTCTGAATTCCGTAGACCAATTATTATTAAAATTAGTCCGATTATAGTCGAGTTTAGACTCATTCTTATCAGAAAGACCTTGCCAATCCATTGGTAAAATTTGTATGAAGATCTGATATTGAATATAAAAATTTAAATTCTCCCTAGTAAATGACTCGTGCCGGGGTCGACTGCCGACTGTAGGAAGGATCGTTGAGATGGCGAAGTATAAAACGATCTCCGAGCTCGCTTTGTTTTCAAAGCAAACATTCGGAGACTCTCAGACAACACTTTCGACGCTTTCCAGAAAATATCGACGTGAAAACACGTCAATGACAGAAAGCGACTGGAAATTTTTGAAAAATACTTCAAACATTTCTTGTTGACAGACGGTTGACGGACGGCTGCCCACAAAAACAGTAAGGTTCAACGTTTTAGACCAGGGCTATTTACGGATGGGGCTCGTTATGTTTTCACTACGGTACTGGCTCTCGTGGTGCGGGAGTTTTGAGATTCCCGTATTGTGTCTTTCTATGCCCACCAGTGGCGCACTCAGCTGAAGGGATAAAAATATTTTTAGTACAAATTCAATAAAAGTCAATAGGTGATAATAAAAATTTATTTAAAGAATAAAATGTGGGTTCCTTTTCTTTTTACAAAGCTTTTAAATTACTTCAGTCGTGGTTACATTAATCTCTTTTCTCTTTGGGTTGCCAGGGCCTCTTGGTGCGCCACTGATCGTCACCAATTATTAAAACTGTTCGGAATCTTTCTTTGACACATCGCGTGGCATCGACGTGTCCTCGCGCCGAGGGATTTGCACCCTGTGCACAGTTTTCGCATATTTTCACGCCGATATTAGCTGGAAAGCATCGAAAGTATTACTGTGCAGCAGTCGACTCTCTGATGGATCTTTTAGTATTGAGAATTGTGATTTCCGACTTTCCTGTACATTTTGAAAATTATAGTAGATATAAAAAATTATTACAATGAAAACTTAACGACTCTTTATGCTTTATTGAACCATGCATTCGAGTTGTTTAAAATTTGTAGTTTAAGTAAAAAAAACTCGTTCCCCATTACAAATTTTAAACAATTCGACTGCATAGTTAAGTTTTCGTTGTAATAATTGTTTTATATCCACTATAGTTTTCAAGATATATAGAGAAGTTGGAAATCACGCATTAACCTTTAAGGAATGTTTTCATCGTGAAGAACCGAAAATGGACACGAGTGAAAAATTGGCTGATACTTTAACAGAGGTTCTCTACAACCTGCACAGTTTTAAAAAAATCGGAATGTAACCGAACTTCCCCCGTAAGTGAACAACTAAAGTTTATATTCCTTCACTTTTTATTAAATGTTTATGGAAATACCTGTAACACAACGACGAACTATTTTCAATGAAAATAAGACCAAGCATGATTTAACTCGCATCATTTCAAGTCGAAGTCACTTTTGAAAAGAGGTCATGTCCAGAAATTGAAGACAATTAAACGTAAATTGTGTTTGGTGTCATTTTCTATGAAAAAGCATCGCCAATACGTGAGACATATTTTAAAAAAATATTACAAGAAATATAATTTAAATTTCTGTTATTGAATAAATCATCTTTCTCTTGCCCTGAGTGTCGATGGGGTTAGAAAGTAGAAACATACGACGGCTTGGGGCCATTTAAATCTCGCTCGTACGAACGTCGCATTCTGAGGCTCATTCCTAGATCGAGATAAGAAGAAACCGATCCTGGGTGGAAAACTTGTATCTAATACTCCCGTACATTGTGCTGAGTACATACATTATGGAAGCCACTACTGTACTACATGTCGCGTTTTGTGTGAGCGCGCATACACAAGCAATATCAACTAAGTAGTGTTCCTGCGCACATTAACACAGACACAGTGAGGGAGGGTGGTTAACCCAACTCGAGAGGGTAGGTTGGCCAGCAAGACACCTTACAAGGGAACATCCTGAACCCGGAAATTCGAAAAATTCTAAAACTTTGTGAATATGTAGGGAATTTCCTCCCGATTATAACGAAATTTTCGTTTGCTGCCCAAAATCATTTGAAGGGGGTATAATTAATCCTTTAAAATCTATTTTAAATAAACTATTTTTTTTATTATCAAATGATAAATCTAATTAAAAAAAAGAACTGTTGTCTTGAAACTTTTTTTTCTAGTTCGCGAGTTATAACACAAAATTGGAAACTCGCCGAATTTTCAGGGATTAATTTCACCCCCTTCGAGTGAATTTGGGCAGCAAAGAAAAATTGCGTTGCAATCAGGAGGAAATCCCGTACGTATTCACGAAGTTTCAGAATTTTTTGAATTTCTGGCTTGGGGATCTTCCGTTGTTAGCCGTTTGGGCTTCATCGTGATCTTTCTCAAATTCCACCAACACATACCGCCCCCACATACACATTCTTTGCAACTTGAATTTTCCAGTAAAATGAAGTAGAAAATCTTTAATTTCTCTCTGAACTCTCACCACCCTTAAACCCCTTCGTGCCTCACCCAGCACAATTCTCCGAGCCATGAAGTAACGAGTAATTATTTTATCATCTTTCATTCTTTCAGGCATCGAAGGCAACCACGGCAACGAGCCTCGAACGCCCAATGCTTGGCCAACGATAATACCCGACCCTTCAAGACGAATTAATCCCGTGAAGCAATTAGGAGAGAGACGAAAAATGTCGACTAGTTTACACGGTGGTGTGGTGGGGGCCGCTTAATATTGCAAATCGGATTTAGCCTTGGGCGCTGGTCGCGCATGATTATCGGCGTGTCGGCATTTCATAAACGCGTCCACATCAAACGCAGCTGGTCGGTCGATCGCGATAATATTTGTCACGTAGTTGCGGTGCCCGGCAGCAGGCATGTATGTATCCGCGGATACAGGCTAATCGATCGGCCTCTGTAGCCGGTACCATATGCGTGATTACTTTCCGGTACGCGTTGTCTCCTCCACGTCCGGAATTCTAGGCTCGCATGCCGGCGGACCACGCCGCCATTCGATCTAAAGGCCCGTACATACGCCACATCTTTTGCTCGACCTGACACGTGCAGACGAAAGAGTCATGTCTGCAGGAGCGATTTTTAAATTTATGGAGGAGGAAACGAATTGGTCGCTGACATTGCTGGACCGGTACTTGAATTCGAATCTTTCCCTCGTCTAGCAGCTGTTTTAACCAATCAAATTGTTAATGGTTTAGTGTTTAGTGCGTCTAGGAGATGTTGGTTACAATTTTTTAATTTTTTCTTAAGGTACGTCTACACGACGACACTTTTCTGCCTAGATCAAGTGAAAAAATTTCCGGAAGGTTGGGAACTGCCTAGAGCAGCTAAAGCTATACTGAAGACACTGCAACTAGCTCTAGCTGGACACAAAAGACACTTGATCTAGACACAAACGTGTCGTCGTGTAGACGTACCTTTAGGAGATGCTTCAAGCGATACAGACCCACACTGACTCTACATAAAAACGCGTAAAACGCATTATAGACAGAAGAAAAAGAATACACTGTTTTATACTGTAGTATGTCAGTGCTCTGTTACTTTCAATGCACTGTTCAAAATGTTCAGGTATTCACGCGTTTGCTGCTACGCTCGCGAGCAAAGTACTCAAAACTAAGGCAGGCTCTCACTACGCCTCGGCTCATTTTATTCTTCCTATGCTTTCCTTATGTACTTGGACAATTCGACTCCGAGCCGCGGATTCTTCCTCGAGAATATTTTGAGAAACAAAGGCGAGGCGTAGTGTGAACGGGCGCAACGCCACCGCACAGGAAGAGGTTCTCTGAGCAACTGACCGCACATGGCCGAGGCAAGCTCAGGTAACTTCAGGTACGTAAAAACCGAGGCGAGGCGAGTCTAGATGTGACTGCGAAAAAAAGTTGCACCGAGGCGAGGCTAGCGAGGGCCTACCTTTAGTCTTCGCGCCCACAGCCGATACTGACTCAACAGGGAAGGTGTGTTCAGCTATAGTTGACGAAATCTTCTTCCTGATGAAGTTTCATGGGTAGCAATATCGTGCGCATTCGATGCCATATCTGTACGTAAGTGAATTGCACGTCATAATTATAAGAACTTTTCGCAACAAGAACGACACGCTTTCTACTAATTCGCATAACTTTCCATTATATCCTGAATATCCACGACCTTAACCGTGTGCTCATTTTATTCGTTAAGAGACAGGGTACAACTGCACGCATTAAAAATGCTGTCTTGTCGATTGAAAACATTATGGAATCCTTGAAATGACATTAACGGCTCCGCTTAAGAAAAAATTATTATCGTCATATGATGCAGCCTGACATCAGATTTTTGGAAGGCGCCAAAAACCTGATTGGTCAAGTTTTCCTTGAAGAGAACGGACCTTCTCTCTGTGATTTCGACGGTGGAGGAGGAACCCTCTTGACAATGTAGAAGAGGACAAGTACACGTGAATCTGGCTATCAAAACTAGCCAGGTTATACGGTCTACGGATTAATTCGGAGAGAAGAAAGTCGGAATCCTAGAAAAACGGTCCCCTTTCGACATTTGGTAGACAAATGTTTCCCGACAGAAGCTTCGGAAATCAGTAATTGCCTGGTTGTAAACGAACGAATGAGTTTCGCTTCGAAGATTATCAAATAGCTGGCTGTAAATGACAAATGAATTTTCGCTTCGCGTTGATCCCCCTTTTGTCTCGTAAGACGGAACACTACCCTCGATACCAAGCAATCGCTGGAAAATCAGAGTGTAATGTCTCGTTCAATTTCAGAAATATTTGTAACACCTTCAGTTTTCCACCCTGTAGCTTTTTCAGTTTTCTTTGCAAATTCCCTAGGTGTTCCACATTAGACAGGTACAATTTTTTTTGGAACTGCCGATTTTCACTCTGTTTAGTTTTTTTTACTAGAATTCCAAAACATTTGAATTTTTCACATTTGACTATATAAATATGATTATGCATCAGTTCCCATGCCAGTTTTATTAAAAAAAACAGATTACCCTACTTTTGGCAAGCTTTTGAAAACAGGTGTTTCATATTACACACGTTTACTCTATTTCATGTGTTTCTATAGCACTATATCTTCAAAACAGTTCTGTAAATACTTTGTTGAAATAATGATTATAAAATCCTATCTTGAGATTGAAAAATCATAGGTACATATTTTCATTTAAATGTATCAAATCACAAAATATAGTTTTTAGGTATATTGCATTAGTTTTTCTGATTCGGAATATTTAGTTTATAGCGATCTTCATCAGAGTACGTACTAGCATGTACCAGATAGGTGAGATTTTTCAGATGAAAATGTGTCCAAATACGACCTCATTCGGACTACTTTCAATTATACATAATTCGAATTCCGTTTGATCAATGAAGATTATATTATGTATGATGAAAAATAGTCCGAGTGATGTCGAGGTTGGATCAATTTTCATCAAAACATGAAAACATCGCCAACACAATCATGACATTTTCATGAAAATCTAATTACCGATGAAAAATAAAATATCGTTGTGACAAGAGGTCAAAGCCCCGTCCAAAGTGTTAATGCCATGTAAACTAAAATGACTTAGGGCGCGTGCAATATAAGTTTTTACGACCTGAGCATTTCATGAATACTGGTTTACGAAGAATGCAATTGCATTCCTTCTTTCTGCTTATCTCCCTATTCGTACATAAGAGAGATTGCATCCTGATATTATAAGTTTACCTACTCAAAATTTGTTGCTTTTATACTTTCACCAATTTCTACATCAAATAACCGGTCGAATGTCAAAATTTATTTACCGTCTGCCAACGGTTATCTTCTATAACGACGAAACTGTCTGTATGCTAATTATAGCTGCACTATCGAAACGATACATAACAATTTTATCGTTTCACACATGATTAGCCAGATCCAAAAGGAAAGTGCAGCAGCGCTAAAAGGAAAAAAGTAGCGGGGAGGAAAAAATAGTTGGGAGGCCCCTGTACCCCGCTCGTGTCCATAGCCTGAGAAGGAAACTGGCCGTACTCGTTTCTGACTAACGATATTCAGCCGGGGAAAGTACTAAACAGGAAACGTTGTATCCGAATGACGTGTTGGCCACGTTTTCTTTCCCCGCCCAGGTGTATGCAGTTTTGCGGCCGTGTAACTTTTAATTGGGTTATCTGTCCCGGAATGCCGTCAATACCTGCGGTTATAGCCTTGATATAGAGCTTTTCCGTGTACCGTCAGTGACCCGAATGAAAATGTTTTAAAGTCGGTAATCGCGTAACTCTCTGCGCGCCCGTTCGCATCGAGGCTATTTTCCATTCTGTCCACTATGACAACGGCCTATCGACAGAGGAAAATTAATAACAAGACTCTTCGATGGAGATACCGCATTGTGCTAGTTGCAATGAAACGGTATTGTAGAATGTAGTCGACGATGCTTAGGGTGGACAATGAAAAGAGTTGTTGCAACGGCTTCTTTCGACACGGTCTAAACAATTTCTTCAGTTCTTACAGAAATATGTATGAATTTTACAAAGTGGCGAGGGTTTCAGAGAATGCTTAGAATAATGATTAACAATAAATCTATCATGAGTGAAGGATGTTTTCTATGTTCTAGGATTATACTTTTATAAACATACACGAACCCTGCGAGTTGCATACAGGGCTACTTAGTTAAAAAAAATTAAACATGATAGCTTTTCACCCAACTGATGCAGAACGAAAATAGCATTACGCCATAATAATAAAAAAAAAACTCATAATCTTCTCTGACATGGAGCAATTATTTACACAATGCCCAAGAATTATTTATGTGCAATTGTAATAAATTTTGTAAACACTAGACAGAGGAAAGATTTACCTACATTTTGTAATATTTACAGTAAGGAATATTAAAATTCTGAAACCGAGGCGTTGACGAATGTAATTTCTATGACCGTGATCTTTTAATGTATTAAAAATTTCCATTTTTAAATATCATACAGGTCACTGATATACCCCAAGAATCTACTCTCCCAGAAGCACAATAAGAAGGCAACGAATCCAGGCGAGCAACGTCTGAAACACAGAATACGACAGAAATTTCTGTGTGGAGGAAATGACACCGTCAGAGTATTCCGGGGATACAGGTATTATCGATTATAACTCGGCGTGTTCAAAGCGACCAGCGGGGGTGTTATCGAATTACGGCGTGAAAGTAGATGGGCTCGAATTCAGAGTTTTGAGGCACGGGCAACAGAGGTCCCTTCTTCTTCCATGCCGTTGTTGTCGTCGACGGACGAGAGTTCACCATTGATTTAACCCCCTTCAAGGCAGAGACAATGTTTCCCTTTCGTGGGGCGCGCTCGCAAACGACTACGCGCGACTCCTCCTTCATCCGGAAGATCGAATCTGAACGTCGTTCAGCCTCTTACGTGGCGTCAATTCGATTCACCCTATTCCGGGATAGAAAAAGCAGCGGCGAATCTCGCTTCCACCCTTCCACTGGCGCCGGAGCAGTCGTATAACATCGTAAGACTCCTCGGCGATGTTGAGAGGGTTGTCGCTTTTCGGGGTAATGGCTGACATGGGGGGGGGGGGGGGGGAACGCGCCCTCTTTTCTTCTGCAGTTGACGTGCGTGGAAATTCGATTCGCTTGGATGCACCCGCAGTAGGTATATCAAGGACTATTACACGTATATAGTGAGGGAAAATTCAGACGTATTACATGTATTATATCATAAATATTGCCCATAACCTCTGTGGATGTATTTTTAGGATGAAAGACGTATTTTTCGAAGAAGAAAACGTCACGGAATGTTACTATATCGTTCGTTTTCGAAAGACCTTTAGTCATGAAAAGCTAGATTATTGAAGCGCAATAATTTTTGTAAATACTAAATGTAATGATTGATCAGTGAAGTAGTCATAATTATTGGGTGCAAAATGGACAAGCAGGTACCAAAACAAATCCATAATTGGGCCAAGCTTTGCAGAAGCCTACCAACCCCCAAAATGACAAAAAAAATTAGTTAAACAGTGCACCGATCCCATAATGTGATCTGCATTTTGTAAAAAATTACCAATCCATAGAACAATCCTTACATCATACAATTATTAAAATTATCACGCCATAGTTCCATATTAGGCTTGGAAGACACAAACTATAGAAAATTTAAAATAATATTAATTATAGTATTGACTATTAAATAGCGCAATAAAATACATTGTAAAACAATAACAAAAAATAAAATATACCTAATAGAATTAAAGTCACTTTTACTTAACAATTAAAATCGTCAAGCTTTTACTCAATTTCAGGTCCTTGAGGGTTGGTAGCTTTCTGCATAACTTGGCCTAATTCTTTGAGTACCATTTCATTACCTTTCTCCGGTACGAGGTTCGCGAGAGAAATTTTTGTAACATAAAAATAATTACCATTTGCCATTTCGACTTTGTCCGGTTATCTGAATCTCCGTGTTCGTTTTGAAGAAGCACATTGTTACAGCAACGCGAGAAACAGCAACCATGCGAAAAATTCCAATCCTTAGCTCCCCACCACCCCTGCCACCACCAGCCCTCCCCCATCGTTGTTGGTATTCACCTACTACTACGGGGGGTCGATATTATTTTCTCAATACAGCGCGAACATGCCCCGCCACGGATGACTCGATAATGTCGATATTGAGCGGACAGCGCCTGTCTTCGCCGCTGGTCTGTCGCCATAGAATCAGCGCCGCGCGACAGGGCCGAAACTCGGCTCGGCCTGTCCATAGAACGTTCCGTTCCCGCTCACACGTACCTACCACCGAGTATGCATGAATTATTCGAGATACATTAATCCGGTTGGCTTCCAGAGCAACCGAAATCCTCCCTCGACCTTCCTTCTCCCCTTTTCTCTCTCTTCCCGCGGCATCTCTATTTCCCTCTCAACCCGCCTTACGTACGCCGATCGCGGCAGGCGGTCGTATCGCGCGGCGTTCTCTCCTCCTCTCGTTTCTTCTGTGAGAGATTGAGTCGAAGCCAGGTCGACGCAGGGGTAGTAGAAGAGCGAAGAACGCGCGCGCAAGGGTGGCCGCGGAGGGCAGCGGCGCAGGGAGACGGTCACGGGATAGAAGAGGAACGACCCGCGGTCGGAGAACGAGGAGACGGTGAAGAGAAGCAGGGCGAGAAGGAGGGGGACGCCGTGAATGGAGTCGTGGTGCACGGAGGAGGCGGAGGCCAACCCCAAGCTGGGGTTGCCGAGGCAACGCGGGAGGCGTAGGCGCTCTGGGGGCAGGGAGGAAGGGTTCCCTCGTTCGTTCGGTCGACCAGGGCCATGCTACGAGTGCTGCGGAGGAGAGGGTTCCTGGTGAGCAGCATGGTCGGGGGTGGATGTGTCGATAGTGGGGGGCAGAAGAATCGTCGGAGATGCGGAGCGACCGTCCGTGGCGAACGACCACCGGATCTTGCTGCCGCTATACTTTACACTCACCGCTTTGTTTGCATCACAATTATTCGCGTGTATGTCTATTCGCTCATAGATACCTTCAGGTATTTATCTCCATCGTTACTCGCGAAAATGCGGATGAATGTGGAATTTCTAATCAATTCCTTGTTAGGAACGGGGAGATGGATAGATCTTGGCTCTAATAATAATTACGGTTTTCGTAATATCGCCCTTTGTATCGTAAGAGAAACAGAATCGACCGACGGGATTGTCTCGATTGGGATTCAAACGTGGATCTCCCGCTCGCCGGGCGACTGACTACTCTATATATAACCATTACGCTGCTCACAACGGAACACTGCGAACCCGCAACTCACCGCATGGAACACAACTTTGTGGGTTTATAGAGTGACTCAAAACAAGAACAACGGTACGTTTCGTTCGGGCCCTATCGCCCTTTAAGTGGGTGAAAACCAACCTCAAAATCAAATAGGCCCTTCCACTTTTTCGCATATAACTCCCAAACTACAACAGATAGAAACAAATGTATCAAACAGAAGTTCAATGGTGCAATGAGCACTGCAAACTTGCGATAACAAAATTGCGAGAAAAGTTTTTTCATTCGGATATTATTTTTTAAACTCTTAAGTTTGCAGTGCTCATTGTACCATTAAACTTTTGTTTGAAACACTTTTTTTTTGTCTGTGTAGTTTGAGAGTTATATGCGAAAAAGTGAAAGGGCCTATTTGATTTTGAGGTTAGTTTTCACCCCCTTAAAGGGCGATAGGATCCGAATGAAACACGCCGTTGTTCTTGTTTTGAGTCACTCTATAAATCCATAAAGTTGCGTTCCAATCGGTGAGCGCGGGTTCGCGGTGTTCCCTTGTCAGAGCCGACGGTAACTCTTCACCAAGCTAATTCTACTGTTGGGGCGCCACCTAGTTGTCGCCCTCACACTAGGCCGATGCCCGCTTCGGCGCCGATCCTGTGGCACGTCTGTATCTCTCTGGTGTTTTCGATTAACCCCCCCGCGATACTCGCAACTTTCAGCAACGCAGAACGTACGAAAACTTTCAGGATCCAAAATTATAATGATGGAACGAACTATAATTTCGCGAAGCTTACCCACAAATATTAAGCGTAACTGCATTCCTCACTTGCGCGCCCGAAATTACGTATTGTACTTGTAGCGGGTTGAGGAACACAACAATTATTTAACGCCGAATTCACTGGCGCGCGTGTAGGTTTTTCAATTAAACACGCGGTACGCGCAACCATTCCGGGCGCAAACCTTTAATAAATTCGGGCAAAAATGCAGTCCGTTTTAAATACAGGGAAATAAATCATTAGCAGCGGCACGCTTCGAAAATTCAGCAGTGCGTCCCTATTTTCCCCGTTGCTACCCTCTAGAAACGAAAACCTCCTCCCCCTTTTGTAAAATCAACAACGAGCGCGCACTTCCCGCAGTGATTTCCCTTCCAATATCGACTCGGCTAACGCCAAAAAGAGAGAGGAACAAAGAACTATGGGAACAAAGGTGATTTCTGGTTTCGCCATGAAACCGGTTACCCAAAAGGGATTATTCGTACGTCTACCTGTGACCTCGCTATACTCAAATTTTCCAGATCATATTTATATTTGTGTGGCAATTTGTCATTACACATATGTGCGCGAAACGCCTGAATTTTTACCGCGAGCTTATCTATATGCCTTCGCGAAACTCACAATGCAAGAGAAGCATGCAAACGTTTATAATTATCTGCTTCTATTTTCGATAGAGATTCCAGTGTTTTAAACAGCAAAATTTTTTGTGGAATAAGAATTATTGGAGACTGGCATCTAAAAACCAACAAGTATACATTTGCAACAATGCGAGAATTTAACAGAATTCAGTAGGTTAAGCAAGTTCAAAATATATTTCTGTGACATATACCTGCAAAGAATTAAATATGGTAGGTGTTGAGCATTTCAGTGTAACAGCTCTGTATTTACCGTATTTCTAGGTCCATATCTATTATATGATAGTATTTCTGGGTCTGTAAATCGGAACTTATTGGAATATTAATTATTGCAGCAGTAAAATTAACGATTTTCCCTAATTTTCCCTAGGTATGTTCAGTGGTATTATTTAATATTTTCGGTGTAAAGCACAGATATAAATGATGCCTCCAAAACATGTTGCAACGTGAAAGACGAAGGTATAAGGTAGGGATCATTTAGTAAATTTTCCATAATTCGTCTACATAATCTTTCCAATGTCCATTGAGTTACAAATAAGTATGTTCTAATGTTCGAAAGTACATATGTTGAAAGTGAGTGTCAAAAGTAACTGTCGTGGAAGCTTGGAAGAAGGAGGTGAGACAAATTTTTGTAAAACCCAGGGGCAGCTAGGGTGTCCCTTAAAATTGAAGGTGCGATAAAATGTTGGGACGCCCGCTAATTTTATTCCTTATGGTGTGCTAAGTATGCAAAATTTCAGCACAATCGGATTATTCTCAACCCTGCCTCAAGAAGCTTAAAGTTACGATATACTATAAACTTTTTTTTTTATTTTTTGTCCAGCTTTAGAAAATAATCGTTTACTCAGAACAGAGGTTCGTGGAATGCATAAATATTTTTCCGCCATAGTCCTAATACTGGAGAAATGGAAAATTTCGATCTCCCAACTCCATTTCCATCACACATTTGCTTACATATAGGGTTGCATATTAAAAAACAGCTGTTTGCAAAAGCGCAGTTTCGTTTGAAACATTGAGCTTCTTGAGGCAGGGTTTAGAGTTGTTTGACACGAGCCAAAATTTTGCACACATTTTCTCGGATCGAATTCGTAAATTAAAAAAAAAGTCACCATAAGGAACACCCTAGCGTCAGCTTTGAGAATTTTGATATTTCTGTTTTTGACTACTGTTGGTATGACCTTCATTCTTCAAAATAACGAAGCATGTGGTACATTTTAATGAAGAATATCATATATAGCCGTATCTAATCTGTATGTAATCTGAACTTAGTGCTTTTTCTTTTCAAAGTCAGCGACTATCTGCGCACGGTTCTCACGTACACAGCTTCCTAGTTGCAGGCCACATATTTGTCGAGGTATTCGACTACAGGGGCCATCCATGTACACCTGCCCACTTGCACACCACCCACGTATATTTCTCCTTGTATGTATATGCAATTCGCGCGTCTATTTGACGATTCATCTCCCTCTTCTTTCATTATCTCTCCTCCTGCCTTGTTGACAATGGATCAAATAATCTGGCATGACCATATAATATATTAATTTTCTAACTCTAATGTTTCCTACTTCGCAAATTCCTTTTTCTTACATTTCGGACAATCGGCTTGACACATTTTTTTTTAGAAACTTAAGAGAAACAAAGTCTATCGTCAAGTGTGAATTACTGTAAATTACACCTCATGTGAAAAAATCCTCTTCGATCTGATCGATGATCGACCTCCTATTGCCAGTGTTAAGGATCATTTCGAGCTATTATACACTTGTCAAAAATATCTAAGCATCATCAGGAACTATTCTCAAAATATAATAGCCTCGTTTATACAAAAAGGCGAAACTTATTTATGTGAATTATTATTGACATACTAGTCTATACTCTTTAAGGAGTTATATCCACCCAGAGGTCCGGAAGAAGCATACAAGTTCAGGAATTTTTTTGGATAAAAGTATAAGTGAAAATCATGCACAATGTTTTTCTACAAAATGATACATCTTTTAACTATATTATTCTAAACTTTCATGAGATATTATTATTAACTAAAGGAGATATCGGCTTGGATATGAGACGTGTTTTTTAAGCATTAGCTGCTGGACATTCCTTAGGATAAACGATCTATCTGAAAGCAAAAATTCAAGTAGATTTGAAAAATAAATAACTTTCAGAAGTACCTGACGTTCTCCGAATTTTAATATTGTATTTTGGTAAAAAAAGGGCGACTGAAGTTGAAATGTCGAATTTTGGTAGAAAAAAATCTTTTGTTAAGAAGGCTTTGCAAGTACCTGTTTCTATTATTACAAAATTGAAAGCAAAATTTAAAAATATTAAAATGTCAGGTACTTCTGAAAGTTATATATTTTTAAAATTTATTTTAGTTTTTGCTGTCAGATGCAGCGTTTGGCTTAGGGAAGGTCCACCAGCCAATGCTTATATCTCATTTAGTTAATAATAATATCTAATGAAGATCTAGAATAATATAGTTAACCCTTTAGTACCCAGACACTTTTCCCGGCGGAAAAGAATTATTTATTGCGATTAGTTAACTGAAAAATGGTGCCAATACATACACTTCGTTTTTTCCCCAAAAAGCCACTGGAAATATGATTTTCTAAATGTGTCGTATACGTCACACTGGGCGCTAAAGGGTTAAAAGATGTATCTTTTAGTAGAATAACATTGTGTATGATTTTCACTTATACTTTTCCCAAAAAGATTCCTGAACTTTTAAGCTTAAAGCGTTCCGTGTCACGTGGACTACTAGTTGCTCACGATATGTATCGGAAGTGGGTAAAATTTTTATCAAACTGGTACGCATATCTTTCCATTCGATATTGAAACAAAACAGAGGGAGATGAAAGAGAATCTATTAAGAATTTAACGGAACTTTAAATTTTCTATAACTGAAGGAGTGTATTAAACCTTCTGATTAGTTTTCACGTTCCTACCGGAAGACTAATTGTAAGTTCCACTATGACACTCAACGTGTTCATGTAGGGGAGACCGGGGCAAAGTGAACCTCGGGGTAAAATGAGCTATCTTAATTTATTCTTTAACAATAGAATATATTTACAAAGTTGGATGACGTAATAAATGTGTGTAATACCACAATGATAATTATGCAGATTCAGATATCGAGAAATGGAAATTGATTTAAAAAATTAAAATTGAAGTTTTAGAGACTTCCAATTGGTTTTCTTTTCAATTTAGCTTTTTGGATAAATGAGTCTTAAATGTGTTATTTTAACTCCAATTTTTTTTCTGCGTGTTTATAACAAGCTTATAAACATACATGTATACGCGTTTGAGAAAACATTAATACTAACATTACTAAATAATTAATTTTCCATTGAGTATACATTCGGGGTAAAGTGACCGGGGTAAATTGAACTACAAATGGTTGCCAAGAACCAATGCGCAAGTGACGTGCGCAATATCTTAACCTGTCAGCTGACTAGGAAACCACGCGGCGTGATGGAACAGAATCTAACCACAAAAAAAATGAAAAATCTACCACAGTTTTTGACAACCACGGTGCAAAAAAAAAACCAGAAGCTGCCGTGCTACACATGTAATTCCAGCGCAAGGGGTTAATACTAATATGTACCTATATCCTTAATTAAAGTTCTTATTTCGTTGCACTTCACTTTACCCCGGATAGTAGCTCACTTTACCCCATATATGGGGTAAAGTGGTCAGTTTTGGCATTTTCTTTTCAAATTGAACTTTAATATACTTTAAGTTTATTTTAAGTATCGCTATTTGTAATTTATCAATAGTAATGTTCAAATTATATTATAAATCTATCTCCACACATATTTACTGAAAGGGAAAAATTTTATTCGACTTCAAACTTTTTTCGTCTCACTTTGCCCCGGTCTCCCCTATAAACCAAAACAAGATATACCGCCACAGTATATATACAATAATATGAGGGAGCTTTTTAAGAATAAGTGTCACTCAGTTGTTTGGAATGGTTAAAAGAGAACTATGAGTGTGTACGTTTGTGGTTTGTACGTGTATGGGAATGAGTCTTTGATTCTTGAGTGGTAAATCGCTTGTGTCTTGTAGGCTAATATTTAGAGAGCGTTCAGAGAGAACAGAGATAGGTACATAGTTCCTAGAGAGACTATTTATAGTCTCAATCAGACAATGTGAATACTTAAAATTGGAAATTATACTGTTCCCAGATTCTAACAATGTTTACCTTATTATTAGGTCGTGAGAAATTTTTGTATCACTTTAAAGCAGTGTAACTCACACATTGTCAAGCCACCGCCCCCCTATCTCTATCAAATTATTCCAACCATCCCCTGCGATATACAGGGTGTCCCATTTTTATCTTTCTACGCGATTACACCTGCCGAAGTTTAGGATCGTATCACCGCGTCGTCGCAACGCAACATTTTGTTTTATAACGAAGTTTGTTTAGATCGAATATTATCAATATAATTGATATAAGAAAATCTGTGTATAGATGCGTTTACAGTTTTACGCACTTAATAAACTTTGTTAGATAATCCCGTGTAGCCTCGTGTTATTAAAATCCTAATCATCACCTTAACACCTAATGCTCCCCTATAATCCAAACGCCGCTTTGAGAGACACTGCTCCAAAGTCAGATGAGTTTGTCCGCTCTTTTTTCCAGATCGAGCTATTTTCGTATGCTTCTGGACCTAAATGTTCTTGCTGTTTAAACAGGTACTGGCTTTAAACATAATATTTTCCAGTTGGGTGCTGATGTTTCTCGTATTTAATTTTTCTTTTATAACACTTTTGGTTTCGTTTTCCTGCAGCTATTAATTTTATATTCTACGATGAATAGCTCCATTTGTCAAGTTTTATCTTCCCCTGGCAAATATCCCCCCCTTCTTCCGTGAAGTATTATCACAGTTAGGGCCGAACGTAGCCATATCGAGTATTCTCATTTCCATGAATACTCTCGCTTCTCGGATCTATGTGCTCGCATTACGCGACTGCCGCATTGCCCGCACGATCTTGGGACGATTCTTTCTGAATCCTGATTCTACGATTCCTCTCGTCTCTCTGAGTTGGATTAGATTACTAAATTCGGTAATTCTAGAGGCTTGCTCAGCGCTACTGGTTTTCGTGTGACACGATAATGATCGATAGTTCATTGTGAAACGATGATATCATAGAAATAGTTTAAATCCTGTCTACTCTAACTGTATATGTACCGCTGCAGGCTAATTACATTGTGAAATTGTTTCTATTATTGGAAATCAATTAGTTGGAATCAAAACTAAAAGTAAGAGCCCTTTCAATCCCGAGATTCCATCGATCTATCGAGTGAAATAAGAATAAGAGGGGTGGAATAGTGTTTTCCTTCGCAATCAAATAGTTCGATAAAAAAGTTCTCCTACATTTAGAAAATGCTCACTGTAACGAACCGACGGCGTTATCGTAGTACTTTTCCGGAAACCGAACATAACCTAAATCTCTGCGTCCTGTCTGTCACTCAAATTCTGCGCGTTGACTAGTCTGCGCCATCTAGCGTAAACTGCGCTAATCATTGGCACTCCTTATTTAAAAGCCAAATATTAAAGTGTACGAGCTTAGAAAGTACTTTTTTACAATTTCTTATTTTTCTTTCACTACAACACTGCGAAGTCCAGTAGTTGAACTAAACATTTTACATCTGGTACGCCACAAAAAAAAGTTTTAAAGATAGAGGTGGGACAAAGGGCTGAGTTTTAATCGTTTTCTTAAAATTTTGATAAGGTGTGAATACATTCTGTTGCTTTATAACTAAGTAATGGGTTGAAATGCAGATTTACTATGTGTTGTAGGTAGTTAATAGTGAATGAAATAGTCTGTTTAAACATCGTTTTCAACTATTTTTGCTACATAACCTGAAATTTCCGGGTGCCAATGATTGTACTTTTATGCCTACTTTTGTTTTTCATGGAATATTTTTTAAACTAGAAGACAGGTAATTAAGATGTTTCATTTTAATGAGAAATCCATAATCATTGATAATAACTGAAAATTAAGATCATATAAAAACTTCAGAATAAGATATATGTAGACATTCCAATTGCGATTTCTGTTTAGTCTGTCATTTATTACACAGTTTACCCCACCTGGATTCCTACACCGAAAACAACTTCTAAATGTATGTTTTCCTATTCGTATCTTGACGCAGCGTCAAGAAATTCAACGTCGATTTTCTCGAAAATGGAGCACGATTTCAGATAAAGTTACTGTTTCTTTTCGACTTATAACAAATAAATAAGTTAAGAAAAAGGAATGAAATTGTTTGATACTGCGCTTCGTTTTCGAGAAAATCGGCTTTGAAATTCTTGACGTTGCGGTCAGTCGTGTATAGGAAAACCTACCTTAAAACCTTTCGCCCTGCCCTATCATTCTCACTCCTCCTCGAGAAGCCTCCTATTAGTACCCACTGCAACAACCCATTCAATTACAGTCCGAATGCGGTACAAATTCAGCTCTAGTTCATTAATCAATGCAGTGTCAGCCCAGTATTGGTACATGAACTGCTTCCACAAATCAAGGAATACGGTGAAGACAATGCACAATTATAAAAAAAAAACAACCGATCAAAGCACACAATGCAGACCCCAATATATACAATAAAAAAGCACCGTTCTTTCGTATGCGAAAGAATTTCCTGTAAATGCTCCCCAAACTGTCAAATTATCTATTTCAGAAAATATTTTTTCACCTACTTGACAAACAAATTGTACGATCTAATAGTAGCACGAGATTCAGAAATAATTGGTGAAATTGTAATTCATCTGTATAACCGAATTTTGCCAGCTTTAACGGCTCGTACGTTCTTCTTCGTCACGGGGAGCAGGGGTTTGATTTTCGGCATAGGGTGAAGAGCGCTATTTTGCTTCCTATTTTGCTTCCCTCCTTTAAATTATCGGCCTCGTGTGTTCATTAACGGGCGGCGTTCGTCGCCATCGAAACGTTTACCGCACCAACGTGCCCCTTTTACGAGTTTCTTTGTTCTGATTCATCGGGCAACAGCCGGGCGCACATTGGCGGGTCCGCGCGCATATCGGAGACACCGTAGACAATTTTGGCAGTTCGGCATAATAGGCGAGGTGAACGTAAGCAAATAAGCTGCACGCCGAAATCATCTAGCCGCGATCTTGCGGAGAATGCGGCTCGAAAGCGAACACAGTAATTAACCTCGCTGCATTTCTCATCTGTTTATGTGGTGTACACGCAACTTCTATGCAAAGACACAGTAGGCGGCAGAGCTCTGTATCAGCCGAGTATTTTTGGTTCCCCTGTCACCACTATCAAACAGGTAACTGTCGCTTCCTAGCTGACCCAGTGAAATCTGCCTTCTGTCCCATCTACTTTTTCGCCTCCCCTTTTAGTTTCTCCCTGTCTCCAGTTGGGAAACACAGTATATGGGCTGAGTACACTGTGGGTTACACTCTGGTACCCGGTATATATTCGCGAATACGGTAATACTTACAGATTTGTCGCGAAAGGTGACGGTTCAGGACCGAACCTCGCATTCTTTCGCGACGGGGAGTCTTTTCAACTCGCTTTTATTGCCTTGTCGCGTAGAATGAGAGAGGCTGCGAGAACCGCCCATTTCGCTTATACGCAGTCTATCTCATTCGTCGCAGCAACAACAGAGTGAGTGGAGGGGATAGCGAAACAACTTATTCTAAGCCAGAAGCCCCGCACTTCTTTCGAGACACTACTGTAGGTACACTTCGCTATTAGATCGCCCGCGAAATCTTGATTGTAGTTCATCGCTATCCCCTCTATTTATATGAGTTACAAGGGGGTCAATGAGGAATTATACGTGCGGCAGGTCGGCGCACTTAATACTATTTAACTTGCGCGCAAAGATGAATATGATCTAAGTATGAATGAAAAACAAAAATTTCATATTTTTTGCTTTATCTTTGCGAATGAATTTCCAACACAGTGGCAAGATTTTCTTAACCTTTAATTACACTCGCTTGTGTATGGAATACACCATTTGCATTAAACAAGCTGTTATTTTTTTTTTATAAATGTTAGCAACGCCTCTGCTGTGCGTAATAACTAATAACTATTATTGAAGTGTCAGCTTCACTCTGGGACAAAAAGATAGCACACCGTAAGAATTACTCAATTTCTGTGTATTAAACATTACAAATTAAATTTTTGTTATATACATTTGCCAGACTGCATGTATTAACACATATAAATTAAATGAACTTAAATTTTAACAACAGATTCATTTTTATTAAAAAGAACAGAAACATTAACGAAATATAGTGGGACAAAGTGATAGCACATTTGTTATAAAACTAGGAATATGAACAAAGTAATTGGTGATATTGAATGATCAATATTTAGTGGCACCTCCTTTACATTTAATTACAGCAATCATTCTTTTCGGCAACGATTTATATAGTTTTTTAATGTTTTTCTGTTTTAATTGTTCCCACTCGTCCTGAATACATTGTTTTAAATCATTCACATTTTGAAACTGTCTGCCATTTTGGTACACTGCTCTGGCAAGATTTCCCCAACAATTTTCGATAATATTGAGATCCGGAGATTTTGCTGGCCAGTCTAAAAGTCGAATTCTTTTGGTAGAAAAGTACTGCTTTATCACTTTCGCAGTATGCACGGCAGCATTATCTTGTTGGAAGATATATTTATCTCCGGCAATTTTTGTGATATATTTTTCTGCTTTCGAGATATATTTTGCTATTCATTCGGCCTGTAATGAATTTTATTTCCGTTTTACCACAATACCCAATACAGGCCCAAATCATTACACTACCGCCTCCCATATGACGACGGCTCAAAAATTGTTCTTCCTTTCTCAAATCGTGGTAATAATAAGTAAAACCATCGAGTCCGTCCAAATTAAATCTCTTTTCGTCCGTAAGTATCACTCTACGCCATTTTTTTTTCATATGTATATACTTTTCTGCAAATTGGAAGCGGTGAAGTTTTTCTTTCATTTTCTTTCTTATTAAATGTTTACAGTTTTGTAAAACACGTCGAACGTTCTTGACATTAGTATTTACTCCAACATTTTCAGCAATTTGCCTCGCAGTCATCTTTGAATTGGATGCAGTTCTTAATATTGCACGTTTTTCTCGAGCTGTTAAACTTTGTGGACGTTCACAACTCTTTTTTCCCGTAGTTGTCAGGATTTTTTAATAAATTCATACCTGCCTTTCGACTTCTATTAACAACTTTGGATATTTGTGAAATTGAATACTGTTCTTCTTTTAATTTTAATTGGGCTGTATTTCACTTGCATTCAGTCTCTTTGCACGGCCCATTTTTAATAGTTTATTGTATTTTCTTAATAAATAGAGACCACTGATTGTAAGTGCACACTTCGCTAACCTTTTTTCACAATAAATGTTAGTCCTTCAATAGTTTACGTCCAACTGAGGAGCGTAGATTTGTTATTTGTGCTATTATTTTGTCCGACTTGCGACCTACGATGTTTATGTTTACATTCGTATAACTTTGTCGAAATGTGTATTGTGGACGACATTCAACACGTTACACTTGCAACCATGCCCAGAGTTGCTGATATAAAAAAGAATATATTTCTTTCAGTTTATAGTATAGAATATTAAAAAATATGAAATGTGCTATCTTTTTGTCTCGGAGTGTAAGTAGCTTTAGTTAAAGTACTTTTTTTATATTCTGTGAATTATTTTTTTCTCAAACATTCCTTCTATTTTGGTTATTATAAGTGCTTTTCGCCTAATGAACATTTTTGTAATATGTAAAACTTTAATTAGAAGCAGGTGCATTTTTAATAAGTCTTTGATGTTTTCTCATGGTGGTGTGTAAGTCACTACACGTGTACCTACTTACATTACATTTCAAGGGGCATGAAGCTAAGGGTTATTAAGAAGGAATTACGTATAATTAGAAATAATCTACATTTACAATTATGCATTGCGTATGATTACAAATAATCTGAACGAGGTCGTGTCTAAATTCATTTTCCTCGGGAAATCCTCGTGAGTTTATTGGCGCTGTCATGAAGGTGTAATGAAAAATATAGAAATTTTCATTTTCATTAGTAATTTATACTACACGTAATATTCCTTCGTAAAATGAAAAGAAAACTGGATTTTATTCTTTAATATATTTTTATAATCACGTAATGAAGTTTATTGAATTTGAATTAAAAATATTTTTATACGTCCAACTCGGCTCCCCCCCCTCCCCCCCAGATTAAATCCTGAATGCGCCACTGTTTCTCCCACAAGTCGATTTAAATGGTCGCAAAAAACAGTGTTATGAAGGAAGCCCACCACTACATACACATCTGTATCTATCGACAGGATTCACACTTGTGTCAACAAGGACTTCACAGGCCTTACCCCAAAAAGGGGTTGAACACCCCCAACTGTTTTTACCTCGAGTAAGCTTATCTGCTGGTCAACGTACGAGAATTATAATAATATTAAGAAGAAGCAATTCCGGACGCGGCAGATGCAATACGTATTTCTAGAAACTTCCTGTGCACACGGACCCATTACATTTAGAAATTCCTAGTACACACGGAACCACCATTCGGGCGTATACAGTAGTGGCCATAGAAATTGCAGCACCTCGAAAATATCAATGTTTCTGGTTTAACTCTCGCACGAGCAATGACCATCTGTGTTATTTGGCACCGAAGGTTTGATTTACATAAAATACTTCAAAACAAATGTCCCTATGTGCACACTTTGGACAAATCTAGAATGCGGATGAAATAAACACAGGAATAAAGGTATCCGGCTTTAAACATTGTTAGCTATTGTTAATGAATAATAACTTGGCAGCAAATGTTCCTTTTAATTTTTCTATACTCTGAGCTGATTTAGTACTTTTAGTTCTTTGTACTTTAGTAGGGCAACTTAAATTCCGGCTCTCGGCGTTACTATATCACAATGTGTTTCACTACATTACGAAGTATTTTTACAAGTGTTTTACAGCGTGTCGCATATTTAAAATTAAAATTTGTTACTTAGAAAAAAGGTTGGGCAACTCGAAAATTAAAAAAAAATCTAAATCTGCAGAAATGTAGTTCAAGTGATGATAATAACGTGGTTATTTCTTGATTCGGCAATGAAACGGTCCTAGGGGTGAAAACGCCCCCTCAAAAAATGGTCAAGTTTTCAGATTATTTGGAATATCTATCTGTGAAACCGTAAAAGATATTAAAAAGAAGTTAAATTCAAAGTTCTATATTTTTTTATGACCTCCTGAGCGGCGATAAAGAATTTGCGAAAAACTATTTATTTCCAAATTTATCCCTACCACCCCCTTTCCGATAATTCTTTATCGCCATATTGTAGGATATCGAAAGCAACAAAACTTTGCATTGAACTTTTTTTTCGATATCATTTACGGTTTCACAGATATTTACGATAATACGAAGACTCACAATTTCTTTGAGGAGGTGTTTTGATCCTTAGGATGGTTTTATTGCCGAATCAAAGAATAAATGTTATGAGCATTACTTGAGCTGCATTTCTTCAAAGTTTTAGACTTTCTTGAATTCTCGAGTTGCCGAAATTACCTTGGTAGTTAGAACACGAGTATTTTCCTGCATCGTAACAACAGACGAGTTATATCCACTACACTATGTAGCAGTCACTGTAAATAATCTCTTTTTCACTTTCAATTTTTAGTTACAAATTCTCTAAAGTATTGCTATTCACATTTCACGCTTACAATAGCTATTTAAATATATACATTTTAGCTACTAATTCACTCGACAAATTGTATCTCTGGCAAACAAATATTTAGCGGTGTTAAAGTTAATTAATTGATACGGTGACTGTGGTATTTTAAAATTAATAGCATCTCGTATTTAGATGAATAAAATGAAAGAAAACATTTCTTGGTGGCAGGGAATCGTTGCACGTAGAACTGATTTATGAATATAAGTATTTGCATATTAAGGTTATTATAATTAACATAACAGAGTGATTCTGTTAATGTCTCGCCATTCGAACACAACTTTTGAGAGCCCTGACGTAATGTTGCGTTAATAGTAGTCATAAACATCAAATCACGGAGTAACCGGAATCAGTTGCTTCGCTGTGGATTGAAGCATTGACATTCTTGACGAGCGATTTGCAAAATCCGAGAATATAAAAGTATTTAATTTAATATTGATAGCAGTAGCGCGAGAGAGCGATACGTGGCAGACAAGAACACTTCATGAATAAATTTCTTTCAAGCTCCGTAGTTCAATCTGAACTGACCTAATCAGAGAAGGAAGAAATATTTCTTCATGATACAAAATTCTTATCAAATGTCTTATGCATGCAAGTTCTTCTCCGATGTACTACTCCTTATCTCCCCTTTCTTTTGCGGTAAGTAATCCCGCTACTGGCGCGAAGTATGCAAACTGCTCTCGCAACGCGCGCGAACGTGCGATGCACGCGCGTGTAATATCACTGATATTTACGCGAGGCAAAGCTCATTAACATTACAACCACCGTGTGAAATGTTACTCGGAATTTCGAAACGTGTTCGCATTATTTTATTAAGGATTAAAGCAGTAACATTTCCAAATTTACGCACCAAACACGTTTTGAAGTGTACGTGGGCGGACGGGAGAGGACCTAAAATCTGTGAATCTCGTGGAAGCAAAGTTCAGAAAAGGAATCGACTGTTTTCATTCAGTATATTCTAGTCAAATAACCCTCGGCCTTTCGCAATTTTGATTTAAAACCGCTTAGGGCCGGTATTTATCAAAATATAGATTTGATTAGCTAGCCATTATCTTTAACGAAATAATGGTGCGTGCTTGATGGTAAAAACTATATTTGGAATAACGTTATGGTGTCGTCGCTTGGCTCTCGTGAAACTAAATACCTGCCTGGGCCCCGGTTGGCCCCTCCGCCTCGATCTCGAACGGCTCTCCGCTAGGGCGAGGAAAGGTCGCAATGCGCGACCGTTTGTTTTGACGGGCTACGTTTCCTGGAACTTGCTGCGACGCGTTCCGCTCGCCACATCGAACAATTTTTGGATCGCTACTTCTGGTTAGAAGTAGCTATTTCATGGAACAAGTAGTAGTTGTTATCGTCACTTTAAGGATGTTATTCCTATAATTTTAGCTACCATGTACCTTCCACGAACTTCAAGTAGACGCTCTTGAAGACGACATAATTATCGCTCTTAAGATCAAAATCAAAAATAAAGAACACAAGCTACCATGTCCGCGATTAATTAACCCTAGTGCATTATACAGCGTTCTATTCGCGACGCGACCATAGAAGAGCCTGACGCTTCTGTGTGCGCGTGCACACCACGCACTCGGAAGCGCGGGCTTGCGGCTAGGCAAAACGCCGCCCGAACCAATTAGCGTCCCATTTAAAGGTGGAATCTGATGGCACGCACGTGAGAACGCTCATGGCTCGCCGCGTCGCGCTCGCTAAACCGACTCGCCGAACCTGGGTGAACCGAGCAAGCTCGCCGATCCACGTGCCGTTAATTCCGCCTTAACGCGGGGACCACGTGGCTTCTTGCTCCGCTCTTCCTTTGTCTACCCTCTGCCTCAGCGACGATTGCGCACGCAGTTACACTACTTATGACGTAAAATTTGCGATAAAAGTGTTCCGCCTGTTGCACGTATTCACTGTCGCAGTGTCATCGATGACATCTAACGGCGGTACACTGTTTTTAAACATTTTTAAAGGGGTGAAGTGTAAGGAAGCTGGAGAAAAATGTCAGGTCTGGAGATCGGCAAAGTCGAGGGAAGAAAGACGAAGTATATACTAGAAATTAAAATAGAAAAAGGACGCGTATGTTCTGCGGGGGTAGATGAGGGAAGGGATGAGGCGAGAGAAATGGAGAAACTGAAGAAGGCAATGGCGAGGAGGGAGCGCGGGAGACACCGAGGAACGGGGAGAGAAGGCGAGAGGGTGAACCGTAGACGAGGTTGGCAACGGGGGTGGACGAGAGCTACGAACCAGAGGGGTTATCGATGGTGGTGGATAGTACGTCAGAGCCGGAGGCTGGCTGCGGGGGTCGACGCCGGGGATTCAAGTGGAAGCTGCGGCCAATCCGAAGGAATCGTCGCCATGGCTACCGGCGCCTGCGTCCACTGGCTTGCATACAGACGTTCCGTACACAAACGTACCAGAGGAACCCTGCGCGCACATGCAAGCGCCCCCTTTATGTATTTAAATATATCACGCGCGCGCGCGCGTGTTTGTGCACTTATGGAATGTGCAAATATCAAATACATACGGGAGGATTGATGTATGTGCTTGGATCTCCGAGTGTGCTTACATCTGTATAGGTAGCCACTTATGTGTCCCCTATGTAAACGAAATTGCCTGTATCCCCGTGCACGTGCGCAGCTGTGTGCCTGTGTGCGCGTATTCCAGGAGATAGGCGTTAATACGATTTATCTTTGTCTCTTTATAACCATTCCCCTCTTCTTCTGTTTTTCTGGCTCTCTTCTTTTCGCCCACCCTCGCCCTCCACCCACACCCCTCTCACTTTCTCTTTGTTCCCGTATCGCCAAAGGGGTAGTCGAGAGTCCATGAAACTCCTCCCTTTTCTTCCTTTAACCCACTTTTTATTGCGAGTGTTACCTGGAAACCCAGGCGGCGTCTGAATTAAGCCACAGGGAAACGACGCACACAGCGTTCAATTTAAAAGTCATTTTTCGAGACACCCGCCGCATAAAGCTGCGTAAATGAAGTTATCATCTTCGCCGTGTTTGCGCACCACTTAGGAGCGTCAAGCTCCTCTTTTTCACAGGCTCCGGGAAGAGCACCCCTTCCGGCCGAGGGAATGCTTCTGAAATTTATTCAAGCTTTATGCAATCCTATTCAGCCTAAACTTCACCCGCCAAAGGTGTTCGCTTTTCGTTTCTGCTTTGCTCTCCCTTTTCCATGAAACTGTTTTACTTTCTCTCTCCCTGTTTCCCACCTCTCGCCCTTCTAAGTGTTGGTCACTACGTGTCTAACTGGTGAGAAACAATTGTACCATTGAAATATTCTTCAATGGGTTCTCGCCTAGTGATACTGATACTTCTGAGGAATGTCTCGGTGAATGTTTGCCTGCCGCCAGCTAAATGGGTGGTGCGATTCCATCTTCAGGTAATCGAAGATTCTCTACCCGCAGTTGCGGAGAGGACGGCTCCTGTGATCTCTTACTCGCGGCAGCAGCTGCATCAGTGGCTGTTCGACGAACCGTGCTATGGCAAAGTATCATGGAACTTCGTTTAACCCACTTCCGAGACGGGGCCGCAAGTATAACTGTGACAAACTTAAAACCAAATGCGCCGGCAGCAACTAGCTGTTGCTTCTTCTCGCTGCCGCTTTTCAGGCTGCTCTTCTTCTCGTACTTTGCGGCCACTTTTCGAACGTGAGGTACAAAAGAAATCATCCACTGAGAGGTTGCAGGACAAGTACTTTTAAATTGTGGCTGCCCGTTTCAAAGGTGCTCAATTCAGGGGATAGGAGAATCTCGATTTCTCCGGTGTGTTCTCCTACCTTCATGCCCTATAGTACATAACTATTTGTCTTCACTGAGTAACACAGAAATTACAGTAATAACAGAGCGGTGCACATTTCTAAGCGAGGAAATATCAAGTTTCCCAATGATCAATATACTTATGCAAGTGTTACGTTACTTTTGGACATCCAGCAGACTTTTTTAAACTCGGCGACTTTAAACAGGGCCGGCTTTAGCATACTTGGCACCCCGGGCAGGATTATCGATGGCGCCCCTCCAAGGGCACGAATATCAATTAGCAGAAGGGATATAAATGAATAAACGCATATAGCGGTGCCCCTACAGATTTGGCGCCCCGGGCGGTCGCCCTGCCTGCCCCCCCTTAAAGCCGGCCCTGACTTTAAAATTACCTTTCCGTCGAGTAAGAGATTATTACGTAATCTGTAGGTTACGAAGAGGCATAATGCGTCGGCTACTGCGCGTGCGTCGAAGAGGGAGTGTCCACCAACCCCCTTACGAAAGAGCTCCTTCCCCTAAATCATCTCAGACTGGTATTACGTAATTATGTATTCCGCGAAAATGTAAAGGGAAACGTAACGTTTCGTGCTCCGTCTCAAAATCGTTGGCTAGGAATTCGGCCGTTTGCAGAACTATACTTTTATATTTTCCTTTTCTCATGGTATTCATTATTGTTAGTTGTATTGATGAAGTTAGTATTATTGTTATTACATGGTAATAAATAGTTTATTACCATGTAAAGTAATAATTTTACGAAAAGTCCCATATCAACGCTACATTTACCCTTTTCTTATATTGCCCCCCCCCCCCCCCCTCCTCTAAATCACTACTATATGAATCCATTTTCTATATTCGGAAATGTTTTAGGTGTTCGCCTCCGATTGCTTTGGCTTTCGGATATGTTTTAAAGGACCGAAAAGTAACAAATACCTACTTACTTGATTTTTATTTTGGCCCGTTTGCATATTTAGGGGGTGACATCACCCCCAACAGTTCATAAGACGAGGTACAAAAGTTCCCATTGTTAGTTTAAAGAATTTTATTACATTGTGTAGGTATACCAAGTATTTATATCAAGCTTTATTCGACACAGTGAGTACTTGAATACTTTAAATGGGAGGTACTAGGGGACCCTGCCTATAGTTCTGACTTATTGTGCGCTCCGCGTCATTGCCATTTTTTGCAAAATTGAAAGAGCTTTTGAGAGGACGACGCTTCGTAGAAATCGATGATTTAAGGGGACCGATCAAACCCCTTAAAAAAGAGATGATCTTTATCATTTTTTACAAGAAGAGGTTATAACATATACTAAATATTGTTGGCATTTATTGATACACTCGTTAGGGCGCAAAAAAATTTGTTGTTTCATGTTTTCGGTCTTGATGCATATTCTAGATGGCGCTTAGTGCAGGCGCTGTCAAAAAGAGATGCCAAAACGGTAACACGAAATTTACTCACAGGATCGTCTAAAATCAAAAGTTCAAACAATCCTTGTTGGGGCAAAAAAGATCAAAACTACGATGTTGGTGCACATTTGAACGAATTAGTGCGAACAAGCCGGTAATTTTTCGCACAAGTATGCAGATAAAAAAAAGCGTGTTTCAAAAATTATGTTATACGGTGTTACCATACCGAGTCCAATTACGAATCAAATGCATCCAGTTTTTTTTTTAATCGGTTCACATTAGTTTTTTTGAAATCGTGGTTACCGTTTCGAAATAAGTATCGTGTTTCGAGAAGAACGTGTTCAAAGTCTTCTTGACTCATATCTGCGTCCGGAGTTTGAATTAGTTATGTGACTGTAAAATCTATACCGTTACGAATTTTGGCGTGAAACTTTCACAGGGTATTATTCTCGGGATGTTATATTACAAAAATATATATGTATATACATATATATAAAAAATCGATTTTCTGCAAGATTTTAATCGGAGGGTCCCCTTAATGGACTGTGTGCAATGATGGTTATGTGAACTCGCTTTGGAAGTATATGGCGAAGGTAGATAAAAACTCGTCGCAGGTTGCGATAAGTGTTTAACTAGGGGCGACGATTATACTGAAAAATAACCAAGTATATAGACTACAGCTACAAATAAAGAACACGTTTTAAAATACATTTGTATTATTGTTATTGAAAAACGAGTATCACTTTCTGGACGACCCTAGTATAATGTAAATAAGATATATTACAAGCCTGACTCTTTTTTGTATTGTAAATTATCTATATTAGATATTGAATTGAGAATTCTGTAATTCGATTACCTATAAATAAAACGCAAATTGACGCGAAATTAAGAGAGACATCTCGAGTATGCCACGGTGGCTAGAAAGGACTTTGATTCTAGTGAAAGTAAAGGGACATAAATGTTTTTTAAAAACAAGACTCGCCAGAAATGCTCAACATTTTGAAGTTTTATCATACTCATCACGCCTCTCAATTTCAGTTCAATTTCGATCAAAAACTGCTAGTCCTGGTGGCGAATTCCATTTATGAATTTATGATTACACATGCTTTTTTAATTCGCCGAAATTCTGGGATAATTAAACTGACTGTCCATCACAGAAGACCACGAATGACATTGGAGCTTCTGTCCCTGAAATAATATTTCTCGACCATCGCGCAAAGTTTTGGTGTGTGAAATACTTTCTACCCCGTCCTTCAGCAACTATATAAATGTAGTGTATTCTACTCTGAGAACATGTAGTTGGTTGGAGTGGTTTAATGCACGAGGAAATTGAGCTTACACGATCGCAGGTGGACGTACGTAATTAGGTTCGTTAAAAATATTTGGATCTGAACCAACTGGATGGTAATTAAAACTGTCATTCGTGTCAAAGCAAAAAGAGTCAGTCTGAATACCATTAAAAACATTAATTATTGGTATTTAGTAGTTTTCGAATTCGCTGGGTAGTTTTAATGGCATGCCATGTACCAATATAATTTTAGCTTCTCCATCGTGCACATTTTAAAAAGTGTTAGAATTTAAATAAGAGAAGAGGATCGTGCAGTTTAAAACGCAGGTAATATTTTAATTCGCTACTGGTTGTAGTAACTTGTGCCACTTTGGTAAGCGTTTGGGAAAAAGTCGGCAATCTTCAGGGGTGCAAATAGTTTATTTCATGTGAAGAACCTATTTGGAGGAATAAAGGAGATGAGGAAGACTGGCATCAAAGACCACACACACACACACAAACCGAGCCGCATCCATTTTCTCCACCCCCTTTTTTCCTTCCTTGATCGTCCGCCTGACGCGAGTGAACAAAAAATAGTTTTGCAACCTTGTTTCTATCTTTCGTGGACGAAAACGTATCTCTGTATCTTCCTCCAAAAAAGGGAGCAAGAGTTGAAAAAAAAAATGGAAATTCAAAGAAGTACCTATAATCTGCGTTTATTTTATCCTTCGTTGGAAGTTCTCGCATGTAAAGCAAATAAAATAAAAGAGCATAGCGATAAGGACTCCATTTTTCTACGCATCCGGCAGGATAAGAAAAATAAATAAAACAAAGGGAAATTTTGATGTAAAAGAGAGTTGTTGGATGACATTCAAGAAAACAGGAAATGTAGGAAATTTTTTAAGAGATTTATAAACTTTAGAGGAAAAGGGCGGGGGCAAGGAATAACAAGGAGTATCGACAATGAGTGGAATAAAGAAAGTGGAGAGGAAGATAACAGAGAAGAGGGAAAACAGGAACAGAAAGGTATTGATGATGTATGTAATATGAGAATATCAAGGAAAGAAAGAGAAATAATACGATGATGATAAGAAAGACAATGGCTACGAACATGTAGGCCATATACAAGGCAGTCGTGACAAAGGAAAAAAAGATAAATATAGAGGCACATGATGAACAATGTGACAAGATACATCAAGAAATTGGTCAAAGTGATAAAGACTCTTTATACAACTCTTATGCCAAATAATTTTCGAAGGATATGAACATAGTGAAAAAGTCTGAAAAACCATTTATCAACTTCTAATTTATTACGTTTTGCTCGAAGATGAATTCACAGTATCAACAAATGAAAAGAAAAATACCTCGAAGACAGTGGCGTGGCATTCTTAACGAAGTGATGGAAGAAAGGTCGATAAGAAGGAATAATTCTACTGTGAAAAATGCAGCTACTTCGAAATATAGATACCATAACAAGAAGAAATTACTACATAGCAATTAGATAAAAAAAACGATGAACCAAAAATTCAATGCATCATAAGGATGAATTTCAGTGACAATTTTAGCCAAAAGTTAAACAACTTTCAAGACATTAATAAAGCTTTTTCCTGTGATGAAAATCAGTCAGAAATGCCAATGGTGTCTTTTTTATCGCGAATTCAGTTGAATTCATTTTTAAAGTTTATTTTATTTTCTCAATTTATTGAATACTAGCATGCCCCGTGTCGGCTTCGCCCGAATTAGTAGCGTGACTGATTCATGTTTATTAAAATTAATATCTTTTAACGAAATTAAAGTATTTTGAAAAAAGCTTAATTTCCTTATAGTTCGGAAAAAATCATTCTTGATAAGATGAGTTTCTGACATTAGTGTTGTATACGTCGAGCTCGGCGAATGATCTCGACAAATTTGATCACACGCGGGAAATAGTAACATCTAAAGAAAATTTGCTGCTCTTGTTCTCATTTCTGAGAGTCTATTTTGAAGCTATTCGCTACTTTCGCTTCTTCTTAAAAAAGAAGAACGTCTAGCAGCAGCGGATGTTTTAGAAAGGTTTTGTTTTGACATTTTTACGATAATTAACCCGAAAATATAAACTTATGTTATCGGAAAGTGGTGGTACTCGATCGAGAGTGGCGACGCACGATCTGCCCGGCTCTCTTATGGGCATGACTGCTGTATTCCACCTGCGAGAAGCGCTCGGCCTGATCGCCGCCTGGCGGTCGCGTCGCGTAGTATCCATCGCAACTGGCCGCGTCTTGACTTCTTTATGTACATAATTACACAGATTAATTATATTTTACGTGATTAAACATAGCCTATGTCCGTTCTTGTTGTTCACGGATGCTGTAGTTAAAATTTTGAAATGATTGGTGCAGTACTTTTTGAGATTTTTGTGTACATACAAATGAATGCTGTAGCTTTATTATAATAGTATAGATAGTACAGATAGCACAGATAGTACAGATAGTATAGATAGTACAGATAGTACAGATAGTACAGATAGTACAGATAGTACAGATAGTACAGATAGTACAGATAGTACAGATAGTACAGATAGTACAGATAGTACAGATAGTACAGATAGTACAGATAGTATAGATAGTATAGATAGTATAGATAGTATAGATAGTATCGATAGTATCGATAGTATAGATAGTATAGATAGTATAGATAGTATAGATAGTATAGATAGTATAGACAGTATAGATAGTATAGATCAGCGCTGTCCAAGGTCGCTCCCGCGGGAGGTTGGGGTTCTCCCACTCTCGTCCGAGTTGTCAGGGATACCGCGCGACGCTAACCGCGAAGACGCTTGCCCGGCTAGCCCGTCGTGGCAGCCTTACTAGCGTCGCGCAGTCTCCTTGACAACGGAAGGCACGCTGTGCGAGAGAAACATTGGAAGGGGAAGCAGGCGCGTGAGGGGCCCCGACGCTGGACACCGCTGGTATAGATGGTATAGATAGTATAGATAATATAGATTTGATCTTGTATTATAAATCCAACTTTGTTGTTGGAATGCATCTGAAGAAATGCAACTGCTAGAAATGAAATACCTAATCAAACAATAATTTTTCTTTTTACTTACATGAAAAACAGTTAAAAGTGTGCCAAAATACTACTGAATCAATTTTTCTAAATTTTTGCGGGGGTTTTACTGCTGCATAAAGATTCATTCCTCAATTTTTTCAAGATTGTCGCTCATTTTTAATATTACTGAACTTAATATAGGGAATTGAGCTACTGGAAGGAAAATATACTTCTTTGCATTTAGTCCTAGGATATCGAGCACCCAAATCAGAGGTCCAGTTTACGCGTTTCATCGAGACTGACGATATGTATTCGAATTGCGTTCGAGTTGTTGTGATTCAATACGTGACGATGCTTCCATCGCCGCTTGTTGCAGTGTAAATATAGCAGCGATTGCAAATTTGAGTATATCTACTACTTTAATATTAGTGAACCATTTCAAAATTGTCAGTTATGTAAAAAGTAAATACCATTTATTTATGAAGCAGAGACCAAGTGTTTGGGATGCAGTAGAAACGTTAACGATGTGCGGTGTAATTCTATATGATTAAATAATAGCATGTATCTCTTCTAATGAGAAACACACGATGCTTCGTGACGTGCATGGTGTTTCGTACATAATTATTGCCAATTGAGACGCACCTACTGGCCGTGTTTATTTAGCTTCGACTGCTACTGGTTAAAAGGCTAGGTCGGATTTTTGTTTCCCATACTGACTAATTGGAATCTGAATTTCCTGTAAAACAGTAGGTGTCCAATTCCGCGATTATTAGTAGTTAGTTTGTAAAGCTTAGATTAGGGTACATCAACCTTTTTTTACAATTACAATATGTATTTTTTTTATAATAGGATTGCAAAGCTGCAGAAGTCGCAAGTAAAAACCGACCATCCGTGCATCTTTGGAATATGTTGTTGAGCACAAAAACTAAGGGACACGCGTTTGTTTATTTTTGCGCAATCTTAATTTTAAGTGACGGAATGTTCTGCCACGATAAACGCAAGGTACCCAACAAATTACGTTAATTTAGGAGAAATACATATTATAAAATCATCTATGTGTTAACATTTGCAAAAATGGCAACCGAAAGGGTGAAAGACTAGAGAAACCTGGAAGCGTAAAAGGGGTGGTTCAGCTTTCCATTTCCATTTTCTTGAGAATGAAATGAAGCACGTAAACAATACATAGTGTTATCTACTTAAAGTTACTCTATTATGCAAGTTTCTTTCGCTAAATTATTAATTATATAAGCTATTATAATACAACGATTGTTGAAGTTTAGGGAGCTGTTTCACTCCTTAAAATTGAGATTAGGCAAAATGTAAAAATGCGTGCTTAACAAAATGTTTCAGTGATAAAAAAAATCGACGCTGGGCACCTCGATAGTTTGCCTTATCATTGGAAAAATTTGGATCATGCGAACAGCGCAAAGCGTTTACCGCGGTTCTCTAAACGGCGCCGAACCATCGAGCTTTTTTGTTTTATAAACATCGAACCAGCGAGGGCGCGGGGTGGCGCAGGAGAGCGCGTCACAAGTGTGTAGGTACGAGTGTTTTTAGCGGCGCCGGCTTCTCGCGCTTCGCAAAGAGCGTTTGTCGCACGCGTGGAGAACGTTTCGCGCGCTTGAGGAGCCCAAAGAAGGCTGCAAGGATCCACGACGGCGGCGCCCCGGATGCCGAGCAATCAGCCACCTAGGGCGTTTGATCTGCGAAATCGCGGCTCGTCGTAAACGAGGTTTCTGCTGTGCTGGTTTAGATCGCCCAACTCAGTTTCCCCTCTTTCTTCTGTTTTCTAGAAAAATTTACAACCTCTCTTCTATCCTCCAGCTTCTTCAACCCCCTACCCCCCCCCCCCCCCCTTTAAATCCGGGATCCACAGTGTCACGCTTTTTGCGTTTAAATTCTTCTGCTTCTCAGGACTATTTTTTTTGTCACTTCTTCGCGCGGAATTTTCAATACCATTTCTCCCCGCTACAGCTTCTCCAACCTCCCCCCCCCCACCCGTTCCTTTTCTCCTCTGTCCAATGTTGCGACCCTGCATTCGTGCTTTCGCTTCAAATCTTTCCTCCGCTTTTTCCTGCCTTTATTCTTACGTCAACATTACTGGATTTGCCCCAATGTTCCTTCCTTCTCCACTTTGTACTATCAGTATTTCCTGTGTTACGTTCTTCACTCTGTCGTTTTTTCTTCTCTACACCCTTTTTTTCCGTTCCCACGCCTGCATCGCGTAATTCCGTTTCTCTCAATTCTCTCCTTCCTTCTGTACACACTTCCGCGCTCCGCCGCGCAGCCCCTTTCTCCGCTCTGTAATTTTTATTCTCTTTTTCAGAGCTCCTCTACCGGTCTCCCTCTCCTCTAACTCTTTTGGCAACGTGGAAAAGGGTTGCTGCTAGAGAGCGGCGAGGAAAAGCAAGCGGAGAACGTATCTGTAACGTAGGCGAGCAAGTCGAGAAAATCTCTGTATAACGAAAACGTATTAAGCGCGGCCACCTAAGCTCGTAATTGCCACGAGGTTCAATTAACTTGCACGTTTGATCTGGGACCCCGGCTGCACCTATCAAACGTCCGCGTTCGCGTTTCCTCTTTTCTTATTTTATTTATGCGCCGCGATTTCCTTCAGACGCCGATGATTGTGAATTGCGCCCGATATTTCAAAATATAAATTTCATTCACTTATAAATATAAAAATTTAGAGAATCATGAATCATGAAAAATATAAAAAAATATTTCAAATGCTCTTCAAACAAAAGGAACGAACATTTAAGCGTTTCCTTTTTAGTCGAAGACCCTTTCAAATCTTAGGTTCAGGCAGAGATGGGCAAAAAATTATATGAAATAAAAATTTCCTACGCAAATTTTTATTTCAAATAATTTTTTGCCCGTCTCTGGGTTCAGGTACAAAAAGTTGTTCGACAATAGAATTCATCAAGACAGTGAATCTTGCAAATGGAACCGATTGCGCTGAAGAACCGTTCAAATTTTCACGATATTTGATAAGAAATAGTAACGAAGGTTATTTGCTCGCAGGAAAGGAAGCTCGGGTAAACGAAAACGCACTGAGCCCTGCGCTAAATCCGTAATTGCTACGAACCTCTATTAACTTCCGCGTTTGATCTGCACGGCTCCACTCGTTCTTTGTGCAAAACTAATGTAAAGCCGAACGCGCGAGCGCAACAAATACTGTATTAAACCTTTCTTTCGCCGCGACCCCGTTTCCGCGTGATCTTGATGTAAATTTCCACCATCGAGATCCGTGTGCCGCGTTGATTACACGCGTGGATCGGTCTTTAGTAGAACATGCTGCGGGAAAAAGTATGAAATATGCGAGGAGAAAGATCAGAATTTGTAACATCCAAACTTGCGAAGTTGATTCCTTTCGCAGGGATACCTGCTTGGTCATTTGTCACTTGCATAGTTGTATTTGCTATGCAAACTGTGATTTACTATTAGTGTAGAAAATCTGAGGGTCTTTTAGACGAGATACTTCCGAGGTTTACAATTGTAAGGCGAAAGATATTCAACATGTTTTAGACTTTAATATTTGGCGGAGGATTAAATAAGAAATACACTTAATTATTTTTAACTGAGTTCGAAATGTGGTTCCAACGGAATTTTTGTTAATAATCTAGTTCTCTATCTTGATAAGCTTAAAATTATGAGTAAACTATAATAACGATATATCGACTAAGAGCACACGAATTTCGAATCTGTTTATTTATGTTCTCCAACGAGAGATAAATATAGAGTGCTGGTCCTGGGGAAACAAGAGGAGAATGATAAATTGTGGTCTGTTGTGTGAATTGTTTCTGCATTTCTAAACCACTGAAATTGAAGATTCTGTAAATATCAACAGATTTTGGCGGTTTCGTAACTATGTCATGTGATTTCATCACGCAGATCGCGCCTCTATGACTCTGAGAGCTCCATTGATCTCTCTCTTTCTCTCCCTATCTCCCCCCTATCGCGCCCCCTTCCTCTCCTCGCTGCACAAGCGGTATTGAGTTTTCGCGGTAACTCGTTTAACTAAGCAGTGCGCCGATAACGGTAATCTGCCAATGGCCATTTAAACACCCGTGGACTGGCTTCCCCTTTTTTTCGCGCGCATTTTCACTGGTAAATGTCATTGTTGACTCTGCTGAAACGTTTAAAAACTGATCGCCACCGGTATTAAAAGGTTCCGGTGACAAAAAAAAAAATGAAATTATTCGACCACTCGACGGCGAAATTTAAACAAATTACAAGTTATAATGGACAAGCTCATCGCCGGGACAAATTATGTTTCATTAAGGGAAAAAGACAGATGGAACAATTATAGCATAGTAGCATTGGCAATGAAATAAGGAAACTTTTGATTTTCCAACATGAATGTCTTTTTCGATATTTGCTTTTGCTTTTGATTGTAGCGTACGCGAAATTGCGCGGGGTTAAGACGACCGGTTTATTTATATGTTCAAAAACAGCGTTAACTTAAATTGCTAAACGCGACCGTCCTGCGTCACGCACCACCGCCAATTTCCCTGCTCGTTAAAAACCAGTTAATGCGACGCGCGCCAAATTAATATTCCCCGGTCCGCTGGTTGCCTGAAACTGAACAGCAAACACACGCTTACTCGTACAAACATTGATACGAAAATTCTCTACCTTCCCTATTCCTACAGAGAATCGCAGTGTCAGTAAACAAGGCTGTAGTGTCATAAACTTGGGTAGGAGCGATCCAGGATAAAGGACCACCCAGGAGTGACGCGCTGGCCGTCGGTCCGGCTCTGTTTAGTTTTAAGACGAATGATAGTGGGTGTGTGCGTGTGAACGAGGGGTGCGCGACAACGACTGGAAAATGTGAGAAGCAGGCAGCGTCGTACAAACCGAGAGTGCGAGAACTTTGACCTGCGAGTTGTGATGAAAAGAGAATCATAGTGAAAGTTACGTTTAGTCCAGTTTAGTTTCATTTAATATTATAAATTCTCCGAGTCTCAACATTCATTTAAAAATCCCACAATATTGTAGGTGAAAAATCGAGCTTTTTTCTTCATTGATCGATGACTACTTAGAAAAGAAATAGTGTACTTTGAAAAGTCAATGCACTCACTAATACATTGCTCGAAATAATTGTGAGACATAAAGTAAATACCGTGTATGATAAATTATGATATATCTCAGCAGTACTAGATTTACGTCGTGAATACTCACTGAAAAGCTAAATATAGTATCCGTCGCTTATATGCACATTGGTCGGAACTGACCGCGCTCCTATAACCGAGTAGGGAAAGTAGTTAGCGCCTCATCACTATTTCACGTTTAGCTAACCAGGCAAGATCCCGAACCTTGAAATTCAAAAAGTTCTGAAACTTTATGAATACTTATGTAGGCATTTTTCTCCTGATTACAATGCGATTTTCGTTTACTGCCCAAATTGATTCTAAGGGGGTGAATTTAACCCCTGAAAATTCGTCTATTTTTCGATTTTGTGGTATAACTCGCGAACCGTAAGAACTTTAAAACACGAAATGATAGTCCTAATTAAAATAAGTAATTTTTGCCCTGAAACTTTCTTTCTGTCTCTTACAGTTCGCGAGTTATAACACAAAATCAAAAAATAGCCGAAATTTCAGGAATTAATTTCACCCCCTTATAGTGAATTTGGGGAGCACACAAAAATTGCATTGTAATCAGGAGGAAATTCCCTACGAATTCTCAAAGTTTTAGAATTTTTTGATTTTCTGGGTTCGGGATTTTGCCTTGTAAGTCTTCGCTCGAATCGCTCCACAAGGATAACGAACTGAATACACAGAGTGTCGTTGGACCGATGCTCATTGTCAGTAGTCGAGACGACATCCGCTGCTAAATGTTTAAATTTTCAATGAGAGTATTACTTATGGGTTTGAGGGATTTGTTCCATGTACTCAAAGCGACCTAATTCGGACTTCTCAGTCCCATGTGTTCATTATACTTGTATACTATGGAATAATTTAAAATTGTAGACTAAATTAGGGTGATCTGTCGAATGAATGAACATCTGACAAAATCAACAACAAGAATTACCTTCAACTTAATAAATGATTTAAAAAGAACTTAATTGAATATAGAACGTCCAATTCAACTCAATTAATAAACTGATTAAGAACATTAAATAAATAGGAATTAAAATTAAAATAAATTTAATATAATATTGAAATTTATATAAATCTAGTTTATAAATTACTTTTCTCTATTATATTAAGATTTCTAAATGAATTACTTCGTTGGCGTGATAGGTGTTAATTTTTCGTATGATAAGGGGTAATGTTTATTCACCGAGGGGGTGTTCATTCACTGGACAGGTGGCCTACGTGCTGTTTTTACGCATTTTCATCGAAAGAACCTCATCAATCCATCGGCAATACTCTTACAAGGATGTGCGAAAAATATAAACATTTTAATTTTATGTAATGCATGACTCACTTGGCAACCAATTTTTATTTCTGTTGGTCAATGGCGCTTTGAGTTTCAGCGATTAACTGACACTACTTAGGCTGTCGCCTGATAGTCATTTATTTACTAATTTCCAACTGATCAGCCGAGGAAATATCACCAAACTGGGGCACGTGTTACTGAGTAGTCACACGTCAAGCAACGAAGACAATCGCGGTATTTCATTATCCCAGCGCTTACAATTCAATCTAGATCCCAATTCGGGCAGCCAAACGTGCTGCTCCGTTATAACGAAATGGCGTTCGAATTTGCGACCAAACCTAATATTATCATTGCTCGCGACTTCCAAGCGTAACTCCTCCGTGCACGAAGTATAATACTGTTACTGTTAAGCCCAGAGATACTAGCCAACACAATCGACCAACACCCCGACACTAACGCGAGTCCGAGGATCGCGCGCCCACCCCCGGCCTCCTCCATTATGAATCAGAAGGGAGAGCCTGTATAAAAGCGAGGAATCAAAGAAATCGGGGCAAGGAAAACGAAAACAGTCTCTCGCGAAAACGTGGGAGGCTCGAAGGAGGAGAACCGATGATCGAGAAGCATGACAGAGAGGAAGACGGCGCAAGAAAGGATGGAGGGGGAAGGGAGGGTGGTTTAGTTCGAGGGCCTGGGGACCATAGGGGATGGAGTTAGGTCGACGGTGCAGGGTCGAGGAGGGTGGCTGTCGACAGGATCAAAGGGCGGTGCTCGTTCGAGCTTTCGGGGCACGGGGTAGAAGGGTGACGGCAAGGGTGAACCGGTAACGGGGGGGGCCTGAGGGGCGAACGGCGGGGCAGCAGGGGGAGGGGGGGGGGTTGGAGGGGTGCAGGGGGTTCGGATGGAGCCGACAGACCGGAGGTAGATGGGTGGCGATGCTCGTGGGTGGAGGCGACAACGTGCAAATCTGATTTTCGCTCCACTTGCTATACCTCTGGGTCCCTCTGCCGCATACTCCCCTATATCGCCACCCCTACCCGCCTCTCCTCTCCCCCCCCCCCCTTCGGCAGCGTGCAGCAATCCATCTTTTGCTTTTCCCCGCTAATTCCGTAACACCGTTTCCTAGCTTGCGCTCGACTTTGACATACTTTATCTTCATTTCGAATATCCAACTGCATCGCCTGTCGAAACTTGGGGCGAACTTTCCCAGGCTGTCGCGATATGACCGCGTAGTTAATAGCGGAATATAGCGGGGACGGTCGCGGCGGTCACCGAGATTTCGATGCGTAGGATCAAACCGGGCGGCCACTTGTGGAGGAAGCCCAGTTTTTGGCCTGACGGGATCCCGAGTGGAGGTGAAAAATTGATATAATATAGATTGCTATTCTAGAAACAGTGTCAAAGAACCGCCGAATAACAGTTATAAAGAACCGAAATTACTCAACATATCGATTCTGGTTACGGTTAAACTATTGATACCCGTATCAGTTCTCGCATAGGTCCTCGTATCGCTTCCATATCTGTTCCAGGATTGGTTCTAGTATCGGATCAAATATTGATTCCGTAAACAATGAATTTCGCTAGGAAATTGTTAAATATATTCACGTGGAAACTGATATAATAGGTTTTTCTAAAATGGTTATAGGGAACCAAAAAGTATTGCGAGCAGAAGCAACTTTTATTTATCGGCTCTTTTTATTGTTCGGGAGCATAGGGTCTCCTGGATTTACTTGAATGTATATGCACACGGACGTAGAAGCAAACGTAAGGCTTAGAGAATTACACATCCTAAGAAAATAAACAAATTACCACTAGGCTCATGCAGCTGTCTACTTTGAAACTGTACTTATAGTTTATTATCGCTATTTTGGTAAGAACTATTTCTACTTTACTTAAAACACTCTTTCAGTTCTTTTTACCGGTTTCAGAAGAAAGTCTTTATATTTCAATGTTAAACAATAATATGCGTGACTTTCAATCTCGGTTATCTTGTAACGGCTACACAATACAAAAAGTTTATATGCATTTAAAAATGTCAGTATATGTATAACAGCTTTTAGCTATACAGTTTTAAAACTTTCAATCTTCATTGAACTTATACTGAAATTAATATTCAAGCTAATACAACGACAAATATTAGAACTGTAACCGGAAACGATATGTAGAGAATTACACATCCTGTTACAATCCAAAAAGAATTGATTCGGCATGTAAAAGTTTATCGAAAATGTACGATAAAGTTGTTACAACTGCAGGTGAAATAAATGCTTGTATAAATATAAGTCGAATATTTAAAACAAATTTCTTAAAACAGGTTCTGTTTTCGAGAAATTTGGTTTCAAGATGAAAAGCATTCTTAGTTAAGTGCACTCTCGTATGCCATAAGATATTTTCGAAAACAAAGTCCCATTCGTACAATTTCGATTTCTTTTTGAACGAGGATATAACAGTTCAGTGATATCCTGAATACGAGAACCTTTCTTCCCAGTCGCAGTTACATTATTCTGGATCACTGCAATGGTTTTAGACAGAACCTTTGTCGGGCAGTTATTAACAGTTACATCTATAACAATAAGGTTTTTTTAAGTGCGTACTTGTAAGTAGAATCAGTTCGTTTCAGTGGCCGGGGTGCAACAAGTCATGCGACTGATGTACAGTGCGTAGATATATCATATAATACTAAATAGTGGTACCTGCTTTCATCATTTTTGCGTAAAAAATCGAAGCCCAATTTAAGGCTTAGCCCAGTGACTTTGAATTCTGGGAAAGCTTCATCTGACAATTGAGGGCTTACACGTGTTAAATGTTTTAGAGTAAATGTTTTGTGATAAACTAAATTATTTTCGTTTTTTAATGCTACCTAATTATTAATAAATGTCTAGAGTTTCTAATGAAATGAAGGGAAACTATTTCCCCCCTCAAAATAAATTAACGTCCGCAAGATTGGCTTTAAACGAATTTTTCAAATTAGATTGTAACCACGTGCAAGGATAGTATCAATTCCTTGACAATCGAGCACGTTCACTTTACTAAACCAGTTAAGTTCAGAAGCGGAAAATAAGGCCACAGATTAATTATTGGAAATCGAAATTGAGCCGATATCCAGCGTACAAATTATAGGCCTCTTAATGAAAAATCAATTTTCGTGCGAGCCCCCGACACGACACTACTTCCGGCGAGCCATTGAAAACGAAATTAAAAAGCTTCATCCAATCACGTTGGGAAACGTGATTCCGACCGATCAAGAATACAGAACGTGTTAATAAAAGTCGAGAGCGTTTCTTTTGGATTTCATTACACGCATTAGAGAGGTGAAAAAGAATTTGCGCTCGAACTGCAAATCAGTGTACCACATCAATCGATTTAAACCTGTACACTGAAAGTTTAATTTCTGCTAACACAGCACAATAACAACTATTAATAAATCACGTGAATCATTATCTAAAATATAGCAATTTGAATTTAACTTTTCCAAACTGATTTTGGAACACAAAGTGTCACTTCACCGGAAGTTTCACTACTAAACGCCCTTTTGCAGCATGAAAGTGACTTCACTCGACTAGAAGAAAATATTAACAGCTATTATTGCACGCAAATTTTTACAATCAAACCAATTAATTACTGCAATCATATCTATAGTGTCAAACAAAATACTGGATATTCTATATATCCAGTAACAGATATCACGCGACCGATAGACGCGATTACAAGTTACATTAATAATAATGTTGCAGCAACAAAAGTTTACTATATATCATCGACTGATTCTTTGACTTACAAAGTTAAGAAGGTTGAATAATCTGCAGAATAAATACTAGAATTGAAAGGGGCACAAAAAATTAAATGAAAATGTTTAGGAAAAATAAGCTCAAGCTTACACTTCCTCTAAAACCTGGCGAGCGCAGTGGTTCGAAGGCGCGAAAAGGAAGACGAGCCTACCTAATACTCCCGATAGAAGGTGAGCACGCTCCAAGTCGGATAGCATCGAGATTGCGAATGGAGCGTGCAGTGATCGCCGGTGCACAGACCGGCATCCGCGGGCGTCAAATGAGTGGTCGTAATTGATTTGCACGGAGAGTCGTCGCGCGTCGCTCGTTAATCATAAATCCAAGCTCACGCCTATCTGAGTAAATTATACGGCAGGACGACGAGCTGGAACGGAGGCCGCCGCTGGTCGTTGTATCATCGATTCCTCGGACGCGGCTGAATGGCGTGGCGAACCGGCGACATTGAAAAGTTTCGCGGAGGGTTATACATCCTCCGGTCTGTCAGCAGCTGCCAGCCGAAGCGTGAGGTAGCTGCAACTACCTGCTAATATACCTGTTCGCCGCGCATAAGCGATTCCGTCGATGAATGGACAAGTTGCTCGGCGATCTTGTCGTGCCTATAAACGCCGCGGCGTTACCAATTTCCGTGGCACTCGGTAGAAAAGCGAACGGCGACACCGAAGACTGGATGTCCTCTTGAGCAATCGCACGCCGAGCACGGATTTTGGAAGGCGCACAATCGTTTCTGGATACAAAACACGTTTCCACGCGTGTAGTGCTGTATAGAGGAAACGATAGAGGTCCAAAGAGTCCTAGGGGCACCACGTCGTTTTATAGGTGCACTGCTATATGAGCAACATTTGCATAAAACTGTGTTTCTTTCGTAAGGAGCGTTTTATTCGAAGTCAATTCTTCAATCACTGTATTAGCCATCTCCGCAGATTTATAAGCTTTGAGATGCTTAAAAGGTACGTTCGGCTTGTACATTTGAGGATGATATTTGATATGCGATATTTTGTCACGCCTGTGGCAAATCATACAGGAAAGTACATTTCGAGTTTTAACTATTTACTGTTCGACATTCAGCTCGACTTAAAAATAATCAAAAGGCAAAGGGCAACGATTTCGATGGTAGATTGATGAAAACATTGTGCCACTTTTTCAGTTATTTGTACAAATAATTGTACGATTAAGGTTAGAATTATTCTGGTACTCATTACGAAACTCCTCTTCATGCGCAAAGGAGCAAGGCATAACTTTAAAAGAACGTTGGTAGGACGCTTTCAATTTCGAGAAAGGGAAAGGAAAGCTACTGGACCAAAGGGCCTTCGCTCTCGCTACTTACTAAATATCAAGGTCGTACAAGGCCAAGTTTTCATAAAATTTCGTAAATAATGGGCGACATTTCACGCGCGCCAATGGAAAATAGGAGGGGAGGATCGGTCGAGGCGGGTCGAAAGGGGTGAAAAACACGGGCGCAAGAGGAAGTGGAACGAACAACACAACGATCCAGAAACGGATGTCTGATGGGCGTCAAGAAGGGAGGAGGGCCTTTCAAACACATCGACCGATAAATTAAACGGTCGGCTGGTGACGTTCACGGCTTGACATCAAAGTACGAGAGGGTGGTATCCATCGTGGAAGACAGGGCGGCGGAGAAAGAGGGGGCAAGTACGGAGAGAAGAGAGCGAAAGAGTGCGAATACAGGCACGGCGAAAAGAAAGAGAGAAATTCGCAAATTTCCTCGACGAGGAAAAACTTGATTACGAAATTTAGAAGCGAGCGTTAAAAGGATCGCCCTGAGAAGAGGGGTCCTGGCAGATTGTTATACGGCACGGCTGGAAATGAGGCGCGAACGAAACGTGACATCATCAAGAGAAGTTAATTGCAAACGACGAGATAGTAGATTATAGCGTAAACTAGCTCGGCACTTTGTGCGGCCCCTGATACATCTCTCCGCCATTTCCCTCTCCGCCGTAGCCCTGCTGAGAGATAGAAAGAGGAAAACAGAGAAAGAAGGGTTTATTTTCATGTTCATTTTCGTCTTCAGACGATAAGAGTAAAGGACAAGAACAACTGTAATTGAAACGAGAACATGTGATTAGGACCGTCCTTAGGTCAAAACCTAGAGTCTGTAGTTTCGTGACAGAATGCTATTTGTTATTTAATTTGCGCGATGTTTGTCTGCGAGAAATTAAAACATTGCAAATATAATTATACGTACTATAATCTTTCTCAATGTATCGTCTCCAAAAACACACTCTTTCACTACACTGCCCTCTTAATTTAAAATGTCCTATCTAGCAAATCGAAACATCCAAGAAAACTGAAGTTTCGCCACTTTTTCTGCCGTTCTTGTCAAAAAATAAATAAATTAGACTGTTTCTAGATCTCTACGAAGCACGTAGGGGTTTCTAATTTTTCTTAAAAGGTGAAATACGCGTGGAACTTAAAATATTTCAACATTTCTTAAAAAATGGACAAATTCTAGATAGTACATTTTAAGGGGTCATTCTGGTTAGCGCGCCGATAAATTCAGCGATAATGGAATAAAACCTTTTTTCTATCGATTAAACTACATTTCTACGGTAAATAAAAAATATAAAAGTTATAAAATTATTGCTTCTAAAATGGTTTTGATGGCGATTTTGATGACATGTTTAAAAATTCGATCGTGCAGGTGATTTCAGCAAGTTGAACTTATTTAAAACCAAAAATACAAACAGATTCTTGATCAGTATGACAGTCGCTATGGCCCGTACTAGAATAAATAATTTATCCTTAAAATTAAAAAAATGGTGGGCAAAATACAAGAATCAATGTATTTTGGCTGTGTTTACTGTGCTATTTTCGATTTTAAAAGTAGGTTAGACTCAACAGAAATACTTGGTTGTAGTACCGACCAGAGGTATAGGTGTGCAGAATAATCAGTTCAATTTATAAAGCAATCGGTTCGATAGATTTTGAGATTTTACCTGCACCATGTGAAAAAATGCCGTTCCTAGAAAAACGCGTTCAAAGTTTTTATGTATGGTGGTCGAGGCTCTGCGCTCCCTACAAAATACCTACGTAGAAGCGACAATAATTAGAATTTTTCAATGAAAATTTAATAGTACATTCTTGAAGATATCTACTTTCGAAAAATGTTATAAAAAAAAAATCGATTTTCTCAAATCGTCTAACCAGAATGACCCCTTAACTAAGCTCGGCAGTACACTACTATAATTGCATTAATATATTAATAACTTCGTAAAAAGAATATGTTGAATATTCAAACAAACCCTATATTAAAAACTTTCCAAATATGCTCCGTACCTATATATGAATTTTTTAACTGCTTAGACTCAAAGTTCAATCCCTCGGAATAATTTTTGTCCAAGGAATCACGGGTCCCGAGGTCTCCTCCCAGCTTTCTCGCCGAAATACAGACTCCGGTTTGAACACTCGCTGCAAAATATATTCCCGTATTGTATTTCTCACGCGATGTGATCGACGATCCAAACTAAACCGAAACGTGCCGCGTCCAACGAAGCACAGGGCCCTGAAATTCCCGCGTAGAAGGACGCCCGAGATTTTTATCATCCTGGAGCAACAGAGGTCCATCAGCGACGTCGTCTCTGGGCCACCTGGCGCACCGTTCGTCGACCCGTTATTACTCGTTTAATAACACGTCATAATAATATGTAATTTCCTACGGATTACTAGCTAATCTACCCCTACTGGCCGTACGCCTTGTCGCCGTTGTATATCCACCGTGAAACCGGCCATATACGCGTATAGGTGTGCCTCTCTCATCTGTAAAGCGACAGGGGAACCGAATCATGGATGAATGGAGGAAGAAACGGAACGGAGCGACCTGCACGACTGGCGGGAGCGGAGGTTGCGCAGGAGGGGTTGGAACGAGATCGACAGCAGGGCCGATGCTATCGCTACTCTTTGTGATGAGATCCGGCACAATGATATTGCCGAGGCTTCTCTTGATATGAGCGCAATACCCCAGAAGACCCCCTTTTTCCAAGGACCCTAGGTAACGCACGAGCGCCAGCCCATTTCGCTAATAAGGCGTTTCCCGATCTCCGTGTTATGAATTGACGAGACACGGGGTCAAGCAAAAGAATCGCTGCATTCCGGATCGGAACTGTGGCAGTGGATTCGCTTCCCGGTATGAGTGATTAATAGAGTGGGCCAATGTGCGTGAATAGTACGAGTTCCTTTTTTTCCCCCCTCTCGTAGTTGCACCGCGTGGACTGATTTGACCTTTCATCGGTAATGGGGTGGCAGCTTTTACCAGGCGGTGTTATTAGTGTTTCTACTCGGTGATTTACGGCGGAGTCATTGACTCGTTTCGCTCGAGTTTCACTCGAATCCAGTTTCTTTAATATGGATCCCGTTTCTAGAACAGATTTTATTATGCAGAATATGTGCCACGTTTTAATTTCAAACCCAGGAGATGAATCACTGTAAATTGTTTAAATCAGTGATTCACAACCGGGCGAAGTGTTTTCTGAGTGGTCGCCGAGGTTATTTTTAGTTGAAAATTTGTAGCACTTAATTTTTTTAATATGGTTACATTGCCACATTCTATTAATGATGTAACACTGATTTTTTATAAATGAAAGGAAGGAAATATTTAGCTTACTTTATATGAGGGGGTCGCCGGTTATTTGAATATTATAAAAGGGGATCGCGACTCAAAAAAGGTTGGGAAACAGTGTTTAAATTTCTCTTTGCTGATGAGAGGTAAAGGCGAATAGAAATTAAGTGTCACGCGAAAAGTAGTGATCGAGCCTGACTAGTGGCTGACCAATACTACTAGCACAGATTTCCTCGCTCAGGCGTAATGTCCAAAGAAATTGTCCATGAACATTTGGATTTGAATATTCATCTTCCTGCATTTCGCGCGTATTTTGCAAGAATAGATTGATACGATAAGAATTAGGAAGAGTACAGAAATCGAGAATATCTACAGTTTCCACTGCACTGCAAGATTTTATCTTCGATAAAATACTACATATTACGCCCACACAAAAAAAAATTTCGGACGCATTCAGTACAGAATTATAAAAAACAAGCCAGATTTATTAAACTTCCATGAACCGAGAATCGCAATTTCTTAGAGTGGTCGAAGACGAAGAAAGTCGATCGCAAACCGTTGAACAATCCTCCCCCAAAAAGCCGTCGAACAACTTCACTGTTACATATTCCCCCGATTAATCTTGCGCAAAGGGGATTGGTTAAAGGTTGCGCGCGTGTAAACTCCAATTTTAAAGCAGGGAAGGAATCAAGGATTCATTACCGCGATGTTCACTGCTGCTTCTCCGGGTTGATCGTTCGATCGCCGGGAAAGATTCAGCGGAAGAGATCCATCAGCGTGGACCCCGTGTATTACCCCTTGGCCCTGTGGGCCTGCGTCTGTGTGGTGTAGGGAACGCGCGCGAGTACGCGCGAGAGAGCTCAGGGATAAACGATAGCCGTAGCATTCGTTCTTTAGTCAAACCTCCGCCCCTTTTCAATCGAGACTTCAAACGGTGGAGCGTGGAATCATGATTGGAACCGGTCGGCTGCTAAGCAAGGGGCTGCTGCCTGGCCCCGTTAGTTCGTACACCGTGTCCGCTGGACTCGAGGAGGAGAAGTTGGTGGGTGGGGAGGGGGGTAGGGGGGTGGCGGCGGGTAGGGGGTTGGTAGTAACCCCGGGGGCGGTTCTCCGCCGGCATCCCCACGATCCTCATCCTCCGTTCGCTCCGCCGACGTCGTACCCCGCCGCCACCGTCTCCACGACTCAACTCATGATGAAATTCCTAGCATTCAATCGCAGCACCGGCCGCAACTACCCACATAAAGCGAGTGGGAGGACTAGGAACGAGAATCAGGAGGAGGAGAGAAAGAGAGGGGCGAAGGTGGGGGGGGGGGGGGGGCGGGAGGGCGGGTGGAGACGAAACGTAGGTTTCCGGCTATAGAGAAGGGAGGCCTGGTGTTAGTGCAAGCTATCACAGGCACCAGGATCCTGCCAGGTCTGACACGCCATGGCCACTGATATTCCTGGCCACCGATATTCCTGGCCACCCCTAGGATGAACGTCGGGGGCAGGGTGAGTAACCAGTTGGTCCTATGCTCTATGCGCGCTCGGCTTGCTCGCGTCCGAGCTACGCGCTGGAATTCAAATACAGTCGTTGGGGAGTGACTGCAGGGGTTGCCGTGCTTTCCGGGCTAGATAGGTTTCCGCCGAGATTGGAAAATACGATCGATCATCCCGCATCACCCTCTCGCCCCGGACCGCCCGCCTCCCGTCGCTTCTTCTCTTTTCTTTTCGTTCTTATTTCTGCCTTTCTGTCGCGCGCTGAATTGATAGAGGAATCTTGACTGTTCCCGCCGATGGAAGCTTTACGTTAGTCGACCTCTTTGGTCGCAGGAAATGAGCGAAGTTGCCGTACGTTTCCGGCTTTAATAATCTTTAATCATCGATGAGGTGGAGATCGAATTAGCGGCTACAGGAAGATTTTTAAATTGTGGCGACGCGATTGACGCTTTCAGATACCCACTTTAGAATGAAACAAGTCGAGGTTCCCTCGAGACAAAAAGATATTTGATATCCCCGGTCGATCTATGTGAAAGTGTATAGGTGTAACCGTTGGGTATGCTTAGCACGTGACTATGTTCAAGTGTGGTTTTGATGAGATGTCTATGTTAGTGGGCAGTGAGCGTATGTTTGCTGCCAGGAGGGCACCCTGGTCAGCGGTAGCTTCAGCTTCTTTATGTATTCTCAGATTTGTTGTGTGTATGTGAATAACGGAACGAGTGAGAATGAAAGGCTAATGTTTGCGACCTGTGAGTAGTTTCAAATGAAGCTTCGACAGAATTCATCCCTTGTGTTCCTGCCGTAATACAAAGGCTTCTTTAAACACCGGTAGACATTTTTACTCCGATTAATTATGCCGAGTCAAATAAAAAAGAAAGATAGTTACTATGACTGACTTGATGCTTTACTCTTCCGCATAGATTGTATAGCTAGAAAAATCGCATTTGCAGTATGTAGTTCCCCTGCTGAATGCGAGGACTGTGGTAGAGGGTGATCGATATTTCTGTAAATATAACATGGTATAAAACCCAAACTGTCAGCAGCATCGTACATATCTCTTTTACTTGTGTATTGCTAGTCCTTTCCGATGTTGACACATTATGCTTCAACAAGAGTCAATTCTTATCCTACGGTAGTGATAAGTAATACGTAATCCAGCTGCGTTCCTGTCGTTCAGGTAGGATCAATACTGCAACTCCTCTTAAAATATCTCAAAAGAGCCTAAAGCTACTACGCAAGGCTCTGGACCTAAATGAACGAACACCTTAAAGAGCTTCATAAAACTTATATCCGTTCACCCTAGTTCATCAGCCACAGTATTTTCAACCTTTAATCCAGAATGCGTCTCTTAGCCAACAGCGTGCTGGACTATCGTATTCGAATTAAGAAAACATCGGTTCGGATCGTTAGGCGACAACCTTAAACATTTGCTCTGCAGGCTGTCGCGACACGTCGGACCACCTAACGAAGATTCATGTGTACAGTCCACCTGTCTTGGGTAGGAAGCGTTCAGACAGATACACGATGCATACGCAGCCAGAGATGGGCCACAAGACGCCTGGCAAGCTTGCACTGGAATTCAAATACAGTCGAGGATGACGGTAGGGGGAGGATGCGGGGGGGGGGGGAGGGGGAGTTCTGGGGGAGGCAGAGAGGAGAGGAGAGATTGTAAAATCGGATCGATCCCTCTCTCCCCTGTTCGTTTCCCTGTATTTCCCTCTTCGCATCCTCCGCCCTTCTCCGCTATCGGGCACCTCCTGCAGCGGCTCTTGCCGCGTCCTCACCCTCGGTTCCTCCTCCGACCTGTCCGGTATAAATACCTTCCTATCATATTCCGACAAACAGAGGTTGATATGACAACGCGTCAGTCTGATGTGGCCAGGGACGAGGAGCTCCATATATCGTGCGGCCACCGATGGTTTTGTCATTGAAAAGGAATTTCCTGCTACTCTTTTTTTCCCCTCTCCCCGCCCGGTGTGTCGTCGTGCTCGCCCAGTCCTGCCAGTGACCGGTTCCCTTTGCCGCGGACCCATTTGCGGTGATTTCAATCCGTGACAAACGGCGTTCCGGTTTAAGGACGGTCGGAGATCTTCGCTCGCGCTCGTCCCAACACCGTGATGTGATTACACCGTTCCGCCACCACGGCAACGGCCTTAGGAGAGCTTCGGATTTTAACGGATGAAAGCTTTCGCGAATTACCTTCGCGATTCCTCCCCGTGTCCCAGTAGTAATTCAACAAAGTGGAAAAGCGTGGGGGAACGTCGCGAGATCCCCGCGATTTCAATTCGAGAGCGAACGCCTCGAGGATCCCTCACGCCCTGTTGTCGTTTTCTACCTGGCCAGCGTGAGCCGGCATATAAGAATGACGTGAGTAATGGCAAGGAACGCCTGCAGAACCAGCTTTAGGAGTTTGTCGTCAGGCCAGGAGCTGAGAGGCAAAAAGTCGAAGGGTGGGATGGTTTTGGGAGCTGGTGTCGAGACTGAACTATATCTACTGAAGAATTTTAGACTGATCGCAGGGCGGGTATAACGTTCTTACTTGTGTGATATTATTAGTATAAAGAAAAATAGATTTGCATGGAACGTAGGCGAAGGTGGTACGGTGGATTAAAATTTGGGGCAATGACCTAGTGTAATGTAATCATAAACAATTACTTAATGGTACTTATAAGGGTATATCGCGAGCTCGCACTCACCGATTGGAACGCAACTTTGTGGGTTTATGGAGTGACTCAAGACAAAAACAACGGTATGTTTTATTCGTGTCCAATCGCACTTTAAGGGTGTGAAAACTAACCTCAAAGTTAAATAGGCACAACCACTTTTTCACGTACAACTCCTAAAATACAACAGATAGACAAAAATGTTTGAAACAAAATTTTAAGGGTTCACTGCGCGCTGCAAACTTTCATTTGAAACATATTTGTCTGTCACTTGTACTTTAGGAATTATATGTGAAAAAGTGGGAGTGTCTATTTGACTTTGAGGTTAATTTTCACACCCTTAAGGGGTTATACCTTGCCCGGAGGCCGAAAAGAGGCGATGTTTTTTAAAAAGCGGAAGCATATATTTTTACAGAACTTTTCGCACTTAAAAGAGCAATATTTAAAGAACGTGTCGTATTTTTTTTGTAGAAAAATATTTACGTTTACAATAAAAATACGACATCCAAGAAGCTTTTTTGAAAACGGTGAGAGAGATATCTAAAAAATTACTGTACCAATCTTTCTGAAATTTTTTATATAAAAATCTATTGAATGAGGGAAGGGTTCTTTTAATGTACAGTTTTGATTATATCAACGAAAAATGGCTTCATGATTATTACAAATGGCCGATTTTCGTCCATAAAATCGAAACTATACAAGGGACAAAAAATCCCTTCATCATTTAGTAGATTTTTATATAAAAAATAAGCCCACAAAATTTCAGAAAGATTGGTGCAGTAGATTTTGAGATATCTCGCTCAGCGTTTTTGAAAAGGCTTCTTGGATGTCGTTGTATTTTAATTATAAAAATAAATATTTTTCTACAAAATAATTACCAAATATTCTTTAAATGTTGCTCTTTTAAGTGCAAAAAGTTTTGTAAAAATATGTCCGTTTTTTTTTTAAAAAAAATTCACAAACATTTGCCTGTTTTCAGCCTCCTGACTACTTAGGTATAACCCCTTAAAGGGCGATTCAGCACAAATGAAACATACCGTTGTTCTTGTCTTGGGTCACTCTATAAACCCATAAAGTTGCGTTCTAATCGGTGCGTACGGGTTCGCAGTGTTCCCTTGTTAGACAAAAAATGTGTATAGGAACCTTTTTCTATTATTTCGATGCGTAAATCAATCCTGCAAAAATATCCAGTATTTTATTTAACATTCTGTATATAAACTGGTACAGCATCTATAACGGTGGCAGGAAAATAATCACAACCTCAGCTTCCACAGAAGACATTATAAACTGCCACCCTTAGATACCACGTTAGCGAAGATCGCATCTAGATACTTGTTTTCTATATCAACCCATTTCTGAAACTTCCAACCAGTTTCACCGCGAAATTACTTGATGAATGTTACTCGATAGCCGTTGGACACATCAGATTCTGATATTGAAGCAGTCAACGCTACAGGACAAAGACCTTTAGATAACACTCTGACCCGGATACAGTAGTGTTTCGAATGGAAGACTGGGTTTCTGGATCGAATTAAAGAGCTTGCTATCCCCTCCACTTCTTCAGTTCCGAACCGTCACCTTCTTTCGAGTCAAATCTGTGCTACCGAAACTGCTGAGAATTCTTATGTATCCAATGGCTCCCGAACTTCGTATTTTTACAACCGCGCCGAAATATCACGCCCATGAAAGCTCGGGGCGAGCACCCAATAAAAAAGTCTCGACTCGTAGCAATTCCCTTTCCCAGCAGTGATCGCGAACTGAAATCCGCAGGTGTAGAGGTCGGCCGTGGTTTCCGGCGAAATATTCGTATAACGCGGCGAAGTTGTATTATGGCTGGCACCGAGTCGAGCGTCGGTTGGAAGTTGAGAAGTCTTTGGTGTCAGCAACAGCAGCCCCACGCGCTCCCTCTCCCCCGCCCGCCACTTCCGTCCCTTTCCTCGCCAATGAACTCGCTCAGTTGTTCACGGTAGGATCAGGTAATTAGTTACGTAGCCGTGAGCCTTGTACCGCGGCAAGCCCTGGGCAGCCTAAACCTCACCTTCTACGGGCAACACCAGCGACAACAACAGCATCAACGCTAACTACAACCACCGGCGTCATTCTCGGGCTAGGCAACGACGAACGAGCTGCCAACAGCCACCGGTTTCCATTTGTCACGTTCACGGACTCGGCCGCTACAAAGCGTTGCCCCGTCCACGATATTTCCACCGACCTTCTCCGTTGGAAAATCACTCGCGTCCCCCCTCCCCTGGCCGCCCCTCGCCCGTTGGCGAAGATCGCAACAATCCCGGCTCGGAACGTTGCTGATCTCGCATAGAGTTTGCAGCGAGAGCCTCCTAACGCTATCATCCAAAAGCTCCGTGTCTTCTGATGACACGAGAAAATATCCGAGGAATAAACGGCGTAGGGTATTGTCATATTTTTCGAGATTTTTGAAATCGATGTTTTTCGTTTTTAAATAAGACTACCTACCACCTGGCAGTATGTACTGTTGCATTTTCATTCTCACAAGTGGGTGTGCACTGTGCCGTGCCCCGCGCGAGTTTCGCTCTTTCGGCTGCCCGTCGCTGAGCGTAGCCCGCTGCATATCGTTCAGTGACACCCGTTGCAGCCTCGAGTGAGCGGTGACATAATTTCGTAAACTCTTCTAATTTAAATCATACCCTCCCTCGCTATATGCATGCAAACAAACCCAGTCAGCGTGCATATAGGCAGAGAATCTCTATAAAAGAAGAAGTTCTAATTGATTGACTGACTGTACATTGTTTTCATAACGTAGACGCCAAATAAGAGAGGATTTTTGGAAATTTCGGCCCCAAAGGGGTGAAAAAGTAATTGGGCTTAATATCTCTTAAGCCCAATTAGATATCAATTTGGTTCCTACTTACAAAGGTTACCCACACACATGCGTAAAAAACAATTTTAGGATTTTGCCCTAATCAACCTCTGCGGGGGTGGAAAGGGGTAAACTGTGTTTTCACGGACTTCTCAATATCTCGTAGACCCGAGTAGATATCAACTTGGTTTTTACATACAAAGGTTTCCCACACGAATTCCCAGAAATCTTTTTCAAGATTTTGCACTAATCAACCCCTAAGGTGGTGGAAAGGGGTAAACTGTGTTTTCATGGAGTCCTTACTCTATACTTATACTTACAGATCTCCGGTGAAGATTCCTATGCGTTGTCGTGTCGGTTTAATAAGAGTTGTTCAAAGTACCTATTTCTAAAATATTTGATCAAATATTACTTATTAGATTTTATTTATTACAGTCGTAACCCTTAAAGATTGCACAATAGTATATAAAAAATAATCTCTTTATATTTGTAATTAGGCTGTCGTTAGTATAATATTGGAGAATTTGGCTAAAATAAGTTTAATAAATATTGGTCCTCGTGTGAATTTATAGCGTAGATACGATAAAATAGAAGCTTCTGTGTGCATTTAATTTTTTTGGACACCGAATCGAGCTTTCTCATATTTTTATACCTAACGAATATTATTGGCTACATAGCCAGATAGCTCGATGTGAACTCCTAATTCACGCGTTCCTCGATAATTATTGAGACAGACATGGCCATAATTGAATCGGCACAGTAGTACGCGTCAATCCGAGGCATGAACAAGGCCTGGCTCAGCATTCCATTGTCGTTTCTCGTCGTTATCATCTGCTCCGTCCTCCTTCGCGCGACGTGAATTCCACTGAACGCCGTAAGAAATGTTTGCAACGACATCGCCGACATACGGAGATCATCCAGAGTTTTCGCCCTACACCTCTAATCCAGGCTTTGCGTATTTTCAGCGATTCTCGAGGGTCGCGACTCCCCTCTCCCCGGAGAGCCCTCCCCCCCCACTCCGGTAAGATGAAAACCTTACAAATATTAAGAATAACCCCTCGACAGCGCAGACCACCCCTCGGCCTGAACTCACGAAAGCCCGACCAAAGCCGATTTGTTTTGATCTCCTTCTTCGGGATTTTAGACGTCTCGCTTTCCTCCATGGAAATATTGCCACGACATTCGCGCGATACTGGGGGTCTGTTTCAAAAGCACGGTCGATCGTCCAACGAGCGAAAATTCAATTAAGCGCCCTGCCGAACTTCGGCCAGCAGCAAGTATCGCGAGATGTCCTCGTTCCGAGCCTATCACGAAGCGTCGAGCTCGTTAGGGTCGTGGCAGAAAGGAGTATTGGTAGCCCACCTATATTGTAAAATAGACCACGCTTACGAACTGTCGACGGCTTGCGAATTCTCGACACGTTACGGGAGCGAAATGTAAGCGGCACTCATTACGGTTAAAATAGGAGACTTAGAAAAGCCAGACTTATCAATTATCTAACTTAAGAGGGTGAAACATTTACTCGACAAGCGAAGGATTCAGGCTTAAATCTCATAAATAATCCGATCGACTGATGCTGTTTCTGCTGCATCCACATATCCAAAAGATATTTCTAAATATTGAGGCGCCTTAAATTTCATTAATGGCTGTCCCATCCTGCAAAAGATGCGAAAGAAATCAGGGAGATTCCTGCCGCACAAGCGAGCAATAATAAGTATTAAAGTGACTTTTTTCTACACCAGTCTTCGTTTCTGTCGGAAACGTCTTTTATGTTTGATGATTAAATTGTTGGCGGCTAATCTTTGGCGACTTCTTTCCATTTTGTCCTGTTGCTTTTCCTTATTATTTAGTTTTCTACGAGCGTACTGCTAACTGGCTTTCAACATCATTAACATCTCTGAATGCGTATTGTATAAATAAAACCGAATAGCTATTAATAAAATGATGATGAGAAGAAAGGGCATAATCGCGTAGGAGCGTTCGGCAAACCATTCCCCATGATTGCGCGAGAAAACTGCGTGGCGTTAGGGTGACGTTGTTTGTTAGGTAACGCGTTTGGTGAATCGACGTTAAAACAGAAATTAGTAGCCACGTCGAAGATGGTGATGTAACGCGAGTTGCTCGTACAGCTACTTTAATTGCCGCCACAATGCCGGTTTTATATTTCTTTTGCCTTACTCCTCCAGCCCCCCACCCCCCTCTTCTATTCACAAATCTTTTAATAACGAGTCAACGTCGCTCGGCGTCCTCTATTGAATCGCTCCTCCTCGAACAAGCAGCTTTTATGAAGCTTTGCTATGCCAGGCGTTTGTGACGTTAGCACGTTTGATATGCCCCGGCAATTAAGTTGGCGCACTTTCTGCCCGCGACCACCACTTCCAGCAGCCAACAGGGAAAAGATTAAGGAAAGTTCCCGTGAACAAGGACGCTCGCGTGGAAAAATACTGTCGTTTGAGTTTCTTGCTGATCGATAAACTCGCCCTGGCAAGGGCTCGTTCAGTTAGTTCTGTAATTATCGATTTTCGGCATAATTGACTTACTCTTAATGCAGAATTCGTCCCGTCAAACGGAACGTTTCCCACTAGCCGCGAACGATGCATATTTCGCGGCGCTCTTTCCTTCCCTCTCCCATCCCGGCCGCTGCTTCCTGTTCCTTCAAAGAAAGTTCGGCGCGTTTGCCAGGAGCGATGAAACGCATCATCGATGCCATATTTAATTCCGCCGCTAATTAAACGAGAGTCCTCCTCCCTGTTCGAGGTCGTTAACCCTATCTTTTTATGTATTGAATGTGCTCGAGAAGCTTTCGATTGCATCCTCTGTTTTCCTCGGTGGCCTGTCGCCAACGGCATGCTAACTGTTGTACCAGTAAATGCAAAATTCAGTGATTCTATGAGACAATAAATTTTCGGATGACGCGGAGAAATTTAATAAATGTTCACGCAGGTATATTCAAATATACCAGAAAACGCCCACTCCGATTTAAAGGAAATATTTTTTTTTTAATGCCGCAATTCCACTGACGCGTCAATCTTCACGCGTTTGCTCCCTTCTTTAGAGAGGTATTAATTTATCGAGTGTGGAAATACATATATAAATATACTTATAGTAGAACTCCATGCCGATTCAGATAACCAGATTGTCTGGATAATAGTAATAATTGTTTTGTTGACCAGGGACAGGGAAAGATTTATATGAACCTATTCTTATAAGTGGAACACCCAGGTTCCGATAATAAGAGCTCAGCGACATGTTCGGTAATCCCGGTACATACCGAGAGAAAATTCATTCGGATAAATGGAGATCTCCTATATCTCTCTACGCAACCTAGCAGATATTCTAATTTAATTTCAACCTACAAGCGCCGCGAATCCCCCGGCTTGAATATTTCAGTAATACGCGCGTACAAAGAAAATCGTGCAGGTTCAAATTACTGCAACAATAAGATTTTAATTGTTCAAACCTACGTGTACACAACACACGCAGTGCCTTAATTTAAAATGATTTAAAGCTATGCACTCTGGATAAAAGCAAATTCGCGGAAACAAACCACTCAAAACTGGACACTCTGAATGATATTTTATACCTTCAAATTTGCGATTTCATTATATAACAATGTTAATATTTTCATTACTCAGAGCCAGGGAACTGAAACCGACTACTTAGGTCCGTCCTCTAATCCGAAACTATTCTAGAATCTATACTAAAACAATATCTATTCTTTAAGCCGCAAAATGGTTGATGGTACCGCAACAGTGAGAATTTAATTGTCCGAAGACACCGCGTCGAGGCTACCGCGGCTACCCCGGGCAGCAACCAGACCGCGACAGGGAAATTTCACATGAGACAGTGCCGTTAGTAGCGGCGAAAGGAGACCAGGATATCGCCATGCGCCAGTGTGTGCAGGATCAGCGTAGCCGGAGAGCTGCTAGCGACGATGCTGGCGGGGAGCAGCCACGGCGTCGCTGTGTCGCCGCTAATGAGCGAGACTTCCAGACACCCCTTGCGTACAGCCACCGCCGCCCATCGACCCGACAGAAGCAACCAACCCTTGGAATATGAAACCACCTGCTCGACCATTTGCATTCGCTAGAGGATTCGGGTTCCGCTAATTCGGCAAACGGCCGCTTTCTGGCCCGACATTCTGGCCAGACCGTCGCTGATTGGGGATTAAGGGAGCGAGAGGAACGCTCGCTCGCGCGACACAGGGGCCGGGGCTGACAACCGACGCAGACACGTTTCCCCGGGCCGAAGGAAAAAAGCTTCCAAAGCGACGGAACACGCTCTTTATCGCGGAACCGTGCACTCACGATCGACTGACCAGCTCGACCTCGCGATTATCTCCGGTTTCCCTCTATTTCCCTCCAATATAGGCGTTCTTGTTAAAAAAGCGCCGACCGGCGCGTCGCTATTCGCCAGTCTTCCGGGCCGCCCTCGCTGGATTAAGAATCGCGCGTATACTCGTTACGCGACCGCGCCGTATTAAGTCCTGGAAATCCGCTCGCCCTTTTTCCCGGAACTTTTCTGCATAATTGACGACATCGCCGAACATGTGCTCGCTCGCGCCTCGGCGAGGCAGAGAAACGCTCATCAAGTGCCTGTTTTTCATCGGTGGCCGAGAAATTTTTGGAAAATGTGAATTCTAAATTTCTATTTTGTGGAGGATACAGAGTTCGACCCTTTGAAATACTGTTTATTTATATTTCGAGAAGATTTGGTCTGCTTGCATATAAATAAACTGTGGGTATAGGTGTCATTTCGTTGAAAAGAAATGAATGGAACTGTGAGTATCAATTTTTAAATCTAACAGCTCTCATAAATAGAAATTAAAACCAACGTCAACGTTCTAAAAATACACATCTGTGCGAGTCAAAGTAGTTACCCCACATGAAAGGGCAAAAACGGGCTGATAACCAAAACTACACAGAATTTAATTATTTTCCCATGCGAGTAACGCGCGGCACCAGGCTCGATTATAACAACTTTTTGACGCACTGGGTCTTTGAAAACTGATCCTTTTCAAGTGCTTCAAGTGTGTTCCGCACACTACGGGAATACAGTTCTGCGCTGCGATTTAATATTAAAATCCCCTACCCCTTCAATCGCAAATAGCGGCCGAGCAGCGAGCTGGGAACACGATACACAGAGCGAGGCAAGAAAAGAGCGACATCGATGCTTAAATCCATCCGCGTCCTGAGTACCAAGGAGTCGATAGAGCAATTGGTAGCGGTAGCGGCGGGCGAGGGGGCGTGTGGGGCTGCGCGAGCAAGGCTCGATCCTCGACGCGCGTCCCGCGTGCCGGAGGGTGGAAAAGGAAGAAAAGCAGCGTGGTACGTTCACATGGAAAAATAAAATGGCGGGGCCGTGATCTCGCATCTGATGTGCGCGTCATCCTTTGCCATTCGGCAAGCTTTAAGCTCACACGTATGTTTTTTTTCAGGGGGCCTCTAGTATTAATCGGCAATGGTCGCTTTGTCTCTTTGCTGCCCCTTAAAGCTCGCGTATCTGGCTTCTATGCCCCTCTCGCGGCGCAGCGATTCGCGGTTAAGCGGATATGTAAATCCTGTGTGAGCGCATGCGTGCGCGTGTGCGACGGAATCGTATGTCACAGTGAATTTAACTTAAGCACGGCCGAAGAGGTGTTTCCGCGGCGCCCCGCAACTTCGTTCAAACGCTGGGCGAATGGCAAGCTACGGAGAAACCGTTTCTTTTTCTGTCGCCGACGTTTCAGTTGCGGCGAGTAGGCACGTTTAATGCTGGTGCTCGAGGAGCGAGCTTGAAAAAGAAGGGAAGCTTGTGTGGCATAGATGACTATACAGTCGAGGTCGAATCAGCGGTTCGAGCAAACCTGCTGGCGAGTGCGATAGAAATTAAGGCGCTTTTTTATTAGCTTCTGAGTTGTATCGGTAAATTAACTTAAGCAAGCAGTAATAGGTATTCTAAATGATTTCAATAGAGCTCAAGAGCATTACCACTGAATATAGATATTCTTTGAAGCTAGATTTTGAGAAAAATTTCTTCCACGTTTAACCAATTCCACGAACTGCAAAGTTACGCAGTGTTCGATTCGAAATCAAATCGACTGCAAGGGAAATGCGTTACCGATATTTGTAACACAGAAAGGGTAAGGCCTTATTTTGAAAAAAAGTAATATTCTCTAAATGCGTGTTGCACGCTTTACAGTATTCGAAATTAATCTATCTCCGGGATCGTCGTTTCATCAGAACGAAAATGAAAGCGGGTAAGCTACCTAACGATTTCCTCGACTGTCCCCATTGTGATCATTCCCTCTCTCTCCTTGTTTCGTCCCCTTCATTTTGCACTCCCGCGTATAAGCTTGTATATTAAAGAAGGCGTTATTGTTGAATGGATGCTGTACGTTGTGGCCGTTGTTGTTTAAGAACGTCCCGGATATCAAATCCATAAGATACTTCGCAACGAACCATCCGCCGCCGTACGCGATTATGAAAAAGCCGTAAACGCGGACTTCCGCCTCGTCGGCTGCTTTGCCCAGAGGGTTGACAACCCTTCCACCGGTCTCGGGCTTTTAGCATGGATCCTCGAATGTCCACCGCGTAAGCGACCGACCACTTATAACGTCATTTCCTCCTAGTTTAATTACTTCCTCCGCTGGCAATTAGATGATCTTGCTTCGTTATATACAAAAATGTGACAATTTCAGATTAAATGTTTGCCTATGCGACGTTTCGATATTGAAGGAAAATAATTGGTCATTGGTTCGTATTAATAATTTGATATTGTCAAGCCTAAATTTATTTTTAATACATAGGCACTGGAGTTATTAAGTAGTGGCGTTATTACATATTTGAAAAGATACTTTTGCAAGTTTTCTTCAAAACCACTGAAAGTTGACTTCACGACGCGACATATTGCAAAACAAGGTCGACTAAAAAGAAGGAAAATGTAGGAAAAATAATTCTACAGTAGTCTTTCCGACTCCACGTCGCCGGTCTTAATCGGTTACGGACTGTCTTTCCAAATTCTTCCTTGTAACTTTTGCTTTTTGTCTGAACTTTCTCGCAACTGCTCACTGATGCTCGATTTGCTTTAGTATTTCATACAGAAGATTTCAGTCATTCACGAGATTCGGGAGAAACAGAATACAGGTACATACCTACACAATTGTGTTGGATAAGAAAATGAAATTGGAAAATTTCTCGAAGGCACTCTTAAAAAAATGTTTTGTCAATGAGGTTTTTCCTTTTCATTGGGCATCAGTGCACTGATTAACGTTCCAACAATGAGCGAACCGCAGGCTTTGCAAAACTGTTTCCTGGGTTTTGCTAAAAGCGTATACCTCTTTAATAATAACAGATTGTAAAAAAAAATAATATTTCAGGGTGCACAATGGGATCCGCATAAGGAATGCCGCATAAACACGCGTGGTAACGTTAAATACAATCTCAGATTTGTTCAATAGGAAACCGTAGTTTTCCCTGCCTCGTATTCAGTGGCATTGCCATTAAATTCTGCACGCGCCATACAAATGAAATAATCCCAGGCGCAGCCGGTTATAGCGTTTAAAAAAAATATCATCCGCAGTTACAGGTATTTCGCGATAACATTGCTGCGCTCCCATCAACATTTCAACAGCGTATAAAAAGGAGGGAGCAGAGGAAGCTCCGACAGGAAAATTGCGATGCGTAAAGCAAAAACCTTTGCAGGGGCCACTCGTTTGGTGACTACTGCAAGGGAATGAGGCAGGCGCAGGGGTAGGAGGGAGGGGGAGGGGGTACGAGCATTTTTCTTGCTCGTTTCTCTCTTCTCCTGTGCCCCCTCCCTTTTCCCTCCGGAATACATGCGTACCCGGAGCCGAAGTATCTTTCCTTGTTTCATCTGGTCTCTTTTCACTTGCCGCTTTACTAAGTGTTCGCATTTCAAACAATACCCAGGCTACTCTTGCACCCTTGTTCAAGCGCCCCCTCGCACACGCGCACAGATATGAACACCTCCTCCCCCGCTCTCGTTCCCGTCCTGCCACTGCCCATCTACCTTTTCGCATCAACCAGCCATCCCTTCGCGGCAGTTTTCATTACTGCACCCGAGCCCGTTGTTCCCGGACGAAGGGGCCAAGAATTTTCTTTCCACGGCTTACACGCTGCGAATATTGGCTCGAAGAAGTGAGCAATGCCGTGTCTCGCCCTGAAAGCAACCGATCCCCCGTGAAAAATATTTCTAGCTATCTTTATGCTAATATTTCTCGCAGTGGCGTGCACAGCAAGGTTCGTTTGCCGAATTTCCAAGTTAAATTTGGTGTGGTGTAAAATCAGCTACATGTCCACTGGGTGTTCGCGCATTATAGTCTTATTCTTTTATAGCAGATGCACTCATTTGTTTAGGCCCAATTATTCTCTTCCAAACCTACCAATCAACTCGAAGCTCTTTAAGAGGTGTACCTGTCCGTTTTTCAACGTCATCTTCGGGAATATATCTAACAAAAACTATAAGTTTTTACTATCTGGCGTTTCGCCTGCATATTAAGGTATGTTTGAAGTAATAGTCAAAGTTCTTTTTATCTTTTTTATCGAATATAAGTACACATAGATATAGGTGCAATAATTGAAAATACTGCTCCTATTGATAAAACGTAGTGAAACCTAGTCGATGGCGCAAGCGTCTTAAAAAAATTTGTTTTCCGACAAGCGTTGGTGTGGGAATCGTTCAGGTCATCCAAAATGAAAAAAATCAAGGTTTATTTTCCTTCTTATGTTTGTGGCTGTGGTGGAAACCACGGATGAGTTGTTATCTTGTATAAAATTAAGTCTACAGAATAAAAACAGCTAAATATATTAGCAAAAATTGAACAATTCTTTCGAAATACTGTCATTCTGCAAATTTTTATTGTTAGGGGGCCTCTGTGGTTACGCGTTTCCACATCAACGCCCGACGGAAAAGAATTGTTTCGAAGAAGCTTGCACACCATCGACTACCTATATCTATGTATATGTTCGATAAAAATGATCAAAAAAATTCTGAGTATTACTTCAAACATACCTTAATATGCAGGTAAAACGTCAGATACTAGAAACTTATAGATTTTATTAAATAAATTCCCGAAGATGGCGTTGAAAACTGGGCAATTACACTAGAATAGCACCTTAAACAGTGGGTCTGTTTAATTCACTGCAGTGAAATAGGTAGCAAAATCACGATGGCTTCAGAAGGCAACGTACAAATAGAAATCTCAGATGTCACGAGGGAAAACCTTGGTACTATACTTTAGCTTTCATTATTTATCACAGTGGCGCACTTAGGCTTCAATCTTGGAACAATCAAGTTGAACGGATAAAAATATTTTGAATGCAAATTCATTAAAATTCATTAAGTGATTATAAAAATTGATTTAAAGAATAAAATACATTTTTTTTTCTTTTTACAAAACTCGTGAATTACTTCAGTCGTGGTTACATTAATTTTCTTTTTTACTTTTTCTTTGGGTGCGCCTACTGATTTGTCACGAATCATGGAAGTGAATTGAAATATTAGCTTTGGCAAGCAGGAGACTGTCTAGGTAAACATACTAATTTTAATTATCTAAGGTAAAATTGGTTTTGGTTTAGGATTACTGTCGACTAAGCTTTCCTCATAGTACTGACAGCTTTTAGGGGTCTATATAGTTACGTACAGGTAACTGGGGTAACTTTAACCACAAAACTAGATTTTAAAACAAATTCCTCTAGCATCTGTTGTAGACCAGGTGTTATTTTCAGACAAAGTGTTTTGGATAACTTTAATTGCCCACTTCAAGATGCATTTTCTCTGAATAATACTTTTTTTACAATAAATGCTAGAGGAATTTCTTTTAAAGTATAGTTTTGTGGTCAAAGTTACCCCATTTGACGGTATTAGGGCACATTACTAAGGTAGTTGCATTAGTAGTAGACACTGGAATTGTTTCTTAAACTTCTACACACCTGCAATACTAATAGACGTTCCAAAGAAGACCAGGAAATTGATTTCGCTTGATCTCCTGTCGTATTTTGTTGTTTCCATCGCTACTTTATTTTAAGTGTCGATGATAATCGATAATTGCTCGAAAGCCGGCGTCAATGAATAGCTATTAATATAATATTATAATGTATAGACACGCCACTCTATGAAGATTATTCTAGGGATTTACAGCTTGCCGCCGCGGTTCCGTTATCGTACGCAAGACTCTTTTTATGGAGGGTTGTAATGCATCTACCACCCTACATTTCTCCTCGGCCATTTAAGTGGCTTCCAAACGGAAAGTCTACCTCTCTGGATGAAAAAACCCTCTTGTGGGCTTTTGTAATACTTCGCTTCAACGGGCAGGCTCATTACGTACACGTGCGATGCCTTCAATATTTCTTTATCCGTGGTCGATTAAATGATTCGTCGTTGTCACGTCACGTAGACATAAATTTCCGGAAACTACGAACGCAGGAATAACAGTTAATAAGTTATTATAGCGTCCTTCTGATAAAGTGAACGCTTCGTAATTTAAACGTCATTTCTAACCACTTTACTTTTTTTTTCAATTAGCACTGAACGAGGTATCCTGATTATATACTCTTATTGAACTCCAAGAAATATGTTTAAGTAGTCCTTTAGTAACCGTATAACGACTTATACAAAATCTGGCTGCACTCGTTTTTATTTGTATCTAATGTATTCAACGTTCTGACTTTACATTACTTTTAATATAAAATGCTCTATCTGCACTGTCGATGCTGTTAATTCAGCAGCCGTATTTTCTCGCTCACTGCGGGAGTTAATAAAAAATTATTACTGTGCTCCGCCATACGTGTGTTAGCGAAGCCAACTTCATTGTGAAGAATTTCAATTCCAAATTAATAGTTTAAATTATGATTTGCGTTTTATTCTCTTTTAATTTCTTTCAATTTAGCGATTCAGATCTCACGTGTCTATACAAGTTTTTAAATATCACGTATTAGAGCGATCATTACAGTTTCCCCGCCACAAAATCTGATAGTTACAGTACACAAAACACGTGTCGTAGACTGCAGTGACTATGTGAACACTCTGTCTTTTAGAGCCCAAACTTTTCCCAACAATACATTATTTGTAAGATACACTTCAAACCGCTCCTACAGAAAAGAACACCGAATGAAATCCGCTACCTCAAAATATTCTTCATCTAGCAAATTGTTATAAAAGGTGGGCAACTACTGTCTACCCCCTGTTACCGCAGGCTTGCATTTTAATAGTTAACGTTTATGAATCGATCACTGTACAATTATTACAGTTACACATTACGAAATACATTTCGCAATATTATCAAATCATGAATCCATTTACCACGAGACTCAACGCGGTCACTTTATTAATCCGGTGAAGTGATCCTCGAGGTATCCACTACTTCTATTTCATCATTACCTCTAGATCACATTTGCCACTGTTCCCCTCGATATTAATCACGGATAGAGCACAGCGAATCACAAGCACCGTGCGTCTCGAGCAGCTTCGCGAACCATGCGAGCGACCCGGGTGTCAAGGTCCCGTGATTTTTGGTACACAAGCGATGAGTATACGGCAGGCGGAACTCTGCGCAGGATGACAAATAAACTGCGAGCCGTACGCTGACGGTTTAATCCGTTTATCCTGCAGTTATAAACGATTGAGCAGGAGTAATTTCATTCTGTGGTTTTGGCTTTCGCACCCGAGAGCTTCGCGTCAGACCTCACCTCCCGCTCTTACTCTCTCCTCTTCCTCTCGCTCCGTTCACTCGCTCCCCAGAACCCGTCTCCCTCTCTCGCCGTACTCTCTGTTCGCGCCTATGTCCCTTGCCCCGTAAAAATTGCACGAGGAACTTCTGAAAACCACATATCGAATTTTACATAGCACCGTTTTTGTTGGCTGCCTTTCGAACGTTTTCAGGGTCCGGAGGAAATGGTTTTGACGAACACACCGCTGAATACCACTGAAACGATGTTTCGTTATTCACAGCTGGACGCTAGGAAACTGTGGTCGATGGACCGGCCGAACTGACAAGGAAGCACAGGCACGGCGATTCGCTACAAATTATTCAAGGAAACTTGAAATCGTTTGTTAGAAGTGATTCTTCAATTTCTGTGCCCGGTGGTTTATGAAAACTTTTTTATATAATTCGACTTTAAACCAGTCCCTCCTTTTTTATTTAATTAAAAACAAATACTATATATTTCTTGTAGTTCAAAAGGAGATTATTTTTCTTTTCGTTTTTATGTACTAACTTGCTAAGATATGGTAGGTTCAATTCCTCCCAAGTGTTTGTAATTTTACCACAATGTAGTTGGCTTGTTTAATACATGTATAACGTTTGAGGCATTCGCTTCGAAATTCCGTTAGATGCTCTAGTTTCAGTCAAGAATCAGCCCGTAAAATCAGTTAGGTATCATTTTGTTTTAGCTAGTGAAAGCTGATACAGCTTCATTAATTTTTTTTTTGTACAGTTCCTCCTTCCTTTTGTAGGCAACTCCATCGTTAACAGTCATTCAGAAACCCTAACCAAGATTTTAAAAGAGGAATACAACTGGAATTAGAATCTTGTTTCTGTGACGCGGAAGAATTGGTACCGCTAAACTTAATTCAATTAGGTCCGTAAATTAAAAATTATTTCAGTGCAACAGGGCCTCACTCGGTTGCTGTACAGTTGCTTACTCGAGCAACTATTCACGTATGGTCTTAGCCTGTTCACGACGAATACACGAATTGAGCTGCTCTCTCATCTATGTTGCACGGCTTCCTATTCTACCCAATCTCGTCGCTCTATCAGTACCCCATACCTGGTTCCGACTCATGAATTATCCTGTAATCGATTTAAGTCTGTCTGTGCTACGCACGATTATTCGGTATTGCCGCCCCTCGCACAGCTTCCCCACCCTTCAGCCTGTCCGACATCGAGAGATCGAGAATGACTTTTGGATATGACCAGACAGATTCTGGACATCATCAAAATCAAATAAAAAATATTTAGGGTAGCCCGGGGCGGTAGTAACACTTTGACTTTGGAATACGATTACGCAAGAACTATCACAGTTAGAAGAAAAGATCTTATAGGAAAATGGTACTTACATATCTAACATTATTGAGACACAACAGTTTCGCTGTATATCAAGTAATATCCAGGTTATTAATAAAAAATGAGAAGCGGAGAAAGTGTTTTGCTGCACGGAGTTGATAGTAGGACAAATTTAACTTTACAAAATTAAAATATCTATTGATTTTAATTATAATAATAAATGAAAAAACTAAAATCTATAACCATTTATGCGTTATCACAATTGTGGCAGAAATAGAAAACGTTTCGGCTGGTGCATTCTCCATGCGATCAATTCTTACATTCAGTATATTGCACCCATTTTTTATTCGGTTTGCTTGTGCTGTGTTATAGGACCCCATGCAAAACACGAGAATATTATTCATCTTCTTTGTCGCTATTCGGTTTTGTCACGGTACAACCGATGTTACAATCGCCCCCGACCAGGCTTTCGAACTTAAATTATAAATTTTAATTAACGAGACGCGCAAAAGTCATAAGTAACGATCAGTATTACTTTAAAAATGATCCGATTAAGTATTAAAAGAAAGAAAAAACACGTACTTGCAAAGGAAGTATTTATATTACAATTTGAAATCAATAAGAAAAAGTTACTTTAGGTCCTAAAGTTTAGAGTATCGAAAAGTTATTTTCTTTTCTATACATGTTTCTTGTGTATCTATACTCTTAGAACATGGATGTGTGTATTCCAAATGTCATTCTTCGTCATATATCTAAAATTTGGGTTAATATCTATCGTATGTTTTGAGATATTGAACGTGTTACAATCGCCCTCGGTCTACCCAACTCGATTTCATCATCGACACGAGCACCTCAGTTTTAATTTCTTAATTCTTTTGGCTAGTGAGAGAGCAAAGTAGTTAACCCTTATTGGAAGTGGGGAAGGAATCAAGGCGGAAATGACATTAAATGTTCTTAATAGAAACCCATGATAAAAAAGAAGAATATTCAATTTTCTTGTATAGTGGCGGGGGAGTTCACAAAGTTCGTTGTTTAAATACTGAAAATTTTACTTTTCATGACTACTCTTCATACACGTATCTACTTATATAATGTGTCACTCATAGTCTGTTCCTCCTGTCCCGTATTATCGTTCATCCACCTTGATCTAAACAAATTTACCAATATTAAAATCCGATTCCGAAACCAGCTTTTATCTATAGCATTTTATTTATTTGTATCGAATTGAATTTATTAATCGTTGGACAAGGAGTTCTGCGATAAGAATTACCAAAGATGTTGTATCTTTAGTGTTTTAAGCTTATTTATTGGTGCTCAGTTAACACTTCAGTATCCGCTAATACTTCAGTATCAGTTAATACTGAAGTATTACCCTCAGTATTAACTGATACCGACGTGTTAACTGATAATTCAGTGTACCCGTTTAAAATGTTACTGCTCTTTTCTACCTTCTTTGTGTACCATAACTAAAAATGAGAGTGAAGAATGGTTTCAAAGATTGAAAAGTATTCTAAGTTTTAATAAAATTAATTTTCTGTAGTAAACGTAGACCGAAATACAGACTCGCTTCTCAATGTAAAGGAACACTAAATGTCACTAAAGCAGTGTATAAGCCAGCTATTGTATAGTGTTCAGAGAAAGTTAATGAAATATTATGCAGGTAAGCGTACACAAAAGCTACGATTCCAATGACTCTAATGGAAAACATCGGGAAGCACAGCCCCACTACCCTCTCGAACCAAATCACTCCATAGAATTCCATGGGCACCGAGGATATTGCTGAACATACCTAATCCGACGTGATCCAAGATTCGCAAAGTTTGCCAATAGGCCTTGAAGAGTGGTACGGTTCGAACGTCACCGTGAATCTCCCGGTAAGGGGAACGGGGCAGGAATGGACGGGGCTATCTCGTATCTCGTATAATAAAAGATAGAAATCCGTGGGTTTTATGTACGTGGCCGAGGGTCCTGGCGTTGCAGAGGCGAGGGCGGCTAGAGGAGAGAGAGGCGACTGAAGAAAAGAGAGTAGAAAAAGGAGGCATGAGAGGAATGACACAGGACGGAGAGAGAGAGAGAGAGTAAAGAAGAGGGGATGGGAATTAAAGCGCGAGCGAATAATGGAAAACCGAAAACGAGGAAATGGAGAAGTTACGGTTAACGCAAGGAAAGCAGTGAAGAAACAAGGCCAGAAAAAATCGAAACAATGAGAACAGAGTGATCAAATAGCAGCGATGACATCTGCGCATTCGGAAAAGTGCAAGACTAATAAAACAAAGGAGAATGTCGAGAGAAGAAACAACTATGCGAATGCATGCCGGGGTAAAAAAATTACGCGATGAGAGGAAGAAAAAAAGATTTGCTGCGAAGTGACAGAATGATGCAATAGCAGAGGCGCGAGAGCTCGGCCCTACCAGGAGACCCAAAGTCGCAGGGAGAGAACGGAATGATAAAGCAGGACAGAAGAGACAGCGGCGGGTGGAGACGACAGAGAATACAGTATGGATGCTGAAGAGATAGTCGTTTCAATATACTAAGAGCGGATCTGCAAACCCACAGTCGACGGCCAGTCCCCTGCTGTTCGGTATCGTTGTTGCTTGCCGCCTGCCGCTCGTCCTGCTCTACCATTGTTACTGCCGCTGTTACTCTACCACTGCCTTCCACCTAACAGTCCTCCTCGTCTTCCTTGCCCCTCACCGACTCGCTCATCACACACCAATGCAGCGTATTCTCGTTGCGCATGGCGGACCATTCATTTACGTTTCCCAAACTTTTTAATCCGATAAGATAGTCGGCTGCTCTCAGTTTCTTTAATTATGTTAAAGACACTGGGGGCACTCCACTGGGCTACCAAATACCGCACTGCTCCCTCTGGAGAAGACTAAACTTTTCTCAGATTAGAGTAGAATATTTTCAAAAGAATGCTGTCTCAAAGCCAGGAATTATTACCAACTGGTATTTTCAGTTCAATCGTCAAGCTTGAGAAGTAGTGTGACATTCCTTGAAAAAGTTAGGAGACACAGAAACGCTGGGCTTTCAAATTTGAAAACACTCATACTGCAACTAAGATATTTAATTTTGGTGAACACTTAATGTCAAATTCTATCTAATTGTAAATAGAAATAAATAGGTCACTTTGGGATTTTACGGGGAAAAAATGTTGCGATTATTTTCAGCAGTGTTCCTATGTTCACTCAAACACATTAGCAACGAGGTGCTTGAACCAATTAGCGTTTACCTAGAAGGAAAAAAAAATTGAATCAAAATGAAGATATCGAACCAGCGCCGCCGATTTGGATCAGACTACGCAGATTTGCATAATAGTGGAAAATATTTGACACGCATCTTCTGTTATTGACAATCGTCCGTGTTGAAGTGGTGAAAACAGCCACTAAAGTTGGGGCTCGAAAACATATTTTCTGGAATATCTCAAGAACTATTGAATTTTTTAAAGACGATTTAATTTCAGCTTTTAGAAAATTTCAGAAAATAAGTTTTTGATCCGCAACTTTAAGCCAGGGACTCACTTCATTCGCCCTTTCAACATGGATGATTGCCGACAACAAAAAATACGTGTAAAATATTTTCTTATGCAAAATGCCTTATCTAACATTTCTAAACATCCGAGAAAATAGAAGTTTTATCATTTTCTTTGCGCCATCCTTGTAAAAAATAAATAAATCAGACGTAGGTTATCCTAATTTTCGTTAAAAGTTAAAAGATGCGTGGAACTTCGAATTTCCTACATTTCTTGAAAAATGGAAAAATGCTAGATAGGACATTTTCACTAGAGCAGAACAGTTGCGCGCATAATCGATTTGCTACCAGTATGTACCGCGGTAATTTTTTAAACCGAAGCACCACGAAAGCTGCAGTTTATTATCCAACGCTAGAACGAAAAACAGTTCGAGCCGAATCCCTCCCGAACGTCTCGATTTTATCGTGGAACACTGCTGGCTCGTTTGTTTTCCCGTCGGTTGATTTGCGATGCTCAAGCGTCCTGATGCTCTTGTTTTCCCGTGGCGTTCAGTTTCTTTATGCAGTCGCGGACGACGGTTTTATTCATTTACACGCTGCTCGAGGTGGCCTAGTGGTTGCTGGAGCCGCGCCAAGAATTCCGCGATGGGATTGCGAATTGATTCGATTGGCTCCACTTGCGAGCGACGAGACCAGGTACATGTCCAGACTGCGGTCTTCCTCCAACGTTTCGGGAACTTCTTTTCCTCTATTGGTCCAATAAATTGATTCATACTCTTAGCGGCTCATCGACGGCGTTTTATTGCTTCCACCGTTATCGTGTGTAATACGGTTCGTTTGGATTATATTTAATTGCTAAGTGATGGTTCGTAATTGTGTGTTAGGGTTTATTGTACGGAAACATGAAGACACCTCTTTGAACCCGTCTTCGCTAAATTATTGGCAAACAGCTTTCCCAGTTTTGGATACCATGTGCACTTTTAGCACCTTGCATTTTAATTGTGTGTAGGGAGTTGTACATGGCAAACCAGTTCAGTCGCCTAACCGAAGTATTTGATCAGCGCAAAAATTTGTTTCTTCATTGTTAGGTGACGTTAGTTGTACGGAAATGTCTTTTTTTATTACAACTATTTGTTCTTTTGTCGGGAAAGTGGCAAAAGGCCATAGACAGCCAAGGAAAATATTTTGATTAAAACAAATGTGTAACACATTTTTACTTTTAATAATGGGGTAAATATAACCTTAACCTGATCTAATACAAGTCTCGAGTTTCACTACTTAGGCGGAATCTCGACATGGCTGTGCAGTTTTGCAATACAGTCGGGAATACTGACTATACAGTATCAGGAACATTGACCGCCAATAGTTAAGAAGCTTGTAAAGAATTCCGATAGGATTAGTTATAGTTTAAGTGACATTAAAATACCACAAGAATGCAAAGAAAGTGACTTTGATCACAATTAGGTAGACTGAGGTTCGAAACCTTCAAAATCAATCCTTCAGGTCAAGATTTTTAAAGGCAACTTATAAAGGATTCTTGATATTCAATTAGGAAGAAGACTCAGTCATCTAGATTTTCTAGTAAATATATATAAATATAAATCAAAACACTTTACTTAGCCGTCTAGGAATACTAGTCTATAAAATAAACAAAATTTTGTTGTAACAGAAAACCGAATTAACACTTTAGTACGTGATTCAATAAAACACCGGATGAAAGGAGGAAAATATTTATGATAATGAAAGAATCACTTGTAGCTCTCGAAAACACTGGCTCTTCCGTGTTATAATCGGGGTGCTTGACTTATGACTTATGGCTCTTGTGCCACTTAAGAATCACTCCAGTTGTAAAGAAATGTGTTATATTTGAAGCCATTTTTTTACGTTTAAGAATAATTATTAGCTATTAGCTATTCCTCATTTTAATTTCAATTTCGTAAAATAAGTCCCTCGTTTATGAAATGATCCTTGCAGCTTCTTTTGTACATAAGTTTCTTGCAGCATGTCTTCATAACAATACAGTCTTTGCAACCACGTCACCAACTCTTAGATACGAATTTCATTTCCAGATACGTGTTTAAAGCATGATTCATATCTACTTGAAAATTACGTTGCCGATCTTTGTGAATTACAAACAAACAGCTACATAGTAATATTACACTTTTGGATGGTATCCCACAATTTTATTAATACAATATTTTCATTTGACTTTCCTTATATCGATCTTATAATATTTTTAATAATTATTACTATGTAATGCTTGCGTAGTTATAATAAGGTCCAAAATATTTTCGTGTGATACTCCTTATTTTAAGGCCCATAGGTAATACTTTCAAACATTAATACCATTTAATACTAACATATCTCAACGTCCAAAACAATACTCAAGTTCCCTTATTGTTCATTAAAAAACCACGAAGTTAAATATCACCTGAAAGCTTTGTCGGTGTTCGAAACACCGGAAGCACACCCTGTCACGAGGGTGCTCATCGCGACGGCGATGATGCACGCCGACGGGTATACATGCGCAAGGGTCGATCGAACAACGGCAAACGTTTCTGGAGATTCGCGGGAATATCGTCGAACTGCGGCTAAAACGGTGCGGAGAAGTTAGCAGGAACGTCGTAACAATGCCGAGCCAGTTGGTCGGTCGGTATGGTGTGGGAAATTCCGTGGAAGTTGGGGCCCTGAAACTCCAAAACTAGTGGCGAAGTTATGAACTATTTCAATGAGTTTACCGGAGTTACTCGTTGGCGGTTAGTTGATTACCCTGGCCTCTCCAATTTGCGAATTTACATTAAACACGAGTGGCCCCGGCCATCGCGTGAAAACTCCCACGAGCCGTTAATCCCGCGCTCGCGGATTTGAGGCTGAACGAAGCCGGCCCCGGCTCCATAGAAAACTCTCGCCGCCGAGCAATTTCTTGCAGACGTTTAACCGCGCTGGTTCACGAGCCGCTGATCCGGCCCGTCGTAAATAAACGTACGCGTCCCGACTTCTCGTTTCCCGTAATTCCGCGGCGATGTTTTAACGCGTGCATAATGACCCGGCGGAAAAAACTTCCCCGAAACCCGCGCTGGAGAAATTTCATCGCCGCTCGTTAATCGCTCTGATTAATTGTCGTGAAATATTGTTTAATCCGGAGCAAAGCAGTCTGGGAGTCGTGAAATCCGCTGAGCAGGGATTGAAACGGTTGTTTCTATACACAGTCAAAGATTTATGAAGTTCGTGAGACAAACTCATCTCCTCCTCGACTCTCCCCTGTCACACCTGGGACTTTTAGAATTGACGAACGAGCCACTTTTAAATCCCTGAAAATCCTGATAAATTAGAAGATGATCCTTCATGTAAGAAACTGAAAATCTGGCACTAGCAGCTGACAACTCAAGCGTCATCTCATGGAAGCTTTCATTATGTCTATAGCTTGGGTTTCTCTCGGTTCTTTTAACACTACAATTTATGCGGGAATCACGACAACGTAAAACTACCTCACCCGTCGCTTAATGAGCCAAGAAGCTTCAATGTAAAAGGTGGATAATGTTGGCTTTGATAGCTCTAAAATGGTTAGATTCATGAATTGACCCGACCGCAACTTGATTCGATGACTTTGCAATATTCCACCGTTGTCCATTCAAGTCCTCCATGCCCATCGAGCAGCGATTTCTCCTCCCACTTCTCCAGGCACAATCTACACCATGATACCGTAGAACTTTCAACGCAGGAATCAATTAGTCTCTCTTTGACGAATTAACAGACGCTTCTTAACGATCATCGTCGGGTCTATAAGATCGTCATAGCCGAGCGTAGGTAGATGCCAGGGACCAGTATCATCGCGGAGCAAAAGGAAATTAGAGCGCAGCCTGCTCGAAGGCACAATGGTCATCTGACACGATTTTTCGCCGTAAATCTCGGAATGCCCGTTTCCTCTTGAGTCGATCCGTCTCCGCGGTCGCAGAAACCAACACAATCGACTTCCTTTCCGCTAGGGTCGGGAGAGAGCAGGTTGTACGGTGGTCGACGTTGGCGTTCAGCGGATAAAAGAGGATGAGAGGGAGAAGACAGATGCTGGCCCCTGCAGGCTTGCTTTAATTCGCTGATTAGGCGGGAACGACAAGGAGCGGAAAATAATCGGGCTTTCAGTCACGGCACTTTTCAATCCTCTTCCTCCTCGGCGAGTTGTTCCTTTCAGCCGTCGGTCCCGGTGCCGGAGGGTGCAGCAAGGATCCTGAAGAAGTCGTATTTCCCTCTTTCTTTCTGCCGTTTTCCCTGCTCCATCGATGTCGTTGTCGTCCTCCTCATCGTCGTTCGCGTCGATGTCGCTGTTCCCTTTTTTTTTTTCCCCCTCCCCCCCTCCCTCCCGCGAGTCCCTTGCACACGCTCTGGTCTCGTTGTGCCGCTGCCTCGTCTACTCCTGCTCTTCTTGTCTGTTCCTTGAGCGAGAGCGCCGCGACAACCTCGTTATCGTGCGCTCACGCGGTTGTATTCCTTCGCTCTCATAATGCCATTCAGCCTGAAATATAAATGTGCTTTTCTAACTAAAGTTTCCCGAGCATTCGACGTGCTAATAATGCGAGCACCAATCCGACCCCGCGCGCGCCTCTCATCTTTTCTCTCCGCTTCCTACGTCGTCGGCTTCGCTTCCTTGGCTCCCTTCCTTCCATTCAGCTCCTCTCTTTTTCTACAAGCTACTTCTTCCTCGTTGCCCCTCTCCTTCCGCTCTTCTACTCCTTACGCCATCTTTTTATGTGCCACCGCCACTCGTCTCGCGGTTTTCCGCTCACGGCGCGCACCGCCTATACATTTTGAAAAGGAACGGGCGCGTGGAAAAAGAGTCATCTTCTGGCTGATCTCGGGACACTGTGGCAAGCAAACTCTCGTAGAGGAATTTCTTCCGCTTTTACGTTCCCTGGATACAGATTTCGAGATATTCAGCCGCATATGGAGGGTCACGTATCGTGCTTCGTTCTCTATATAATAAATAGGGTATAGAATAAGTAATTATGCTTCGTGGTCTTATATAATAAATAACCATTTGTTGCGTAGATACTTCTATAGTCCCTCCCTTTCTCATATCTCATCGTCCAAGCGCGTCGCTGCCTTCTACATACGCATGCACTATGCGTGAATCTAATTCTAGGTGGCTATAATCATTTTGTTTTCTTATTATATTTGTTTCTTTTTCTTGCTTTTGTGCATGTTATTAAGGTAAGGTATACTAACAGCATACTGGATGTACCTCGCCTTTTACGGTAGTAATAAAGACGTTTACTAATAATAATAATCATAATAATAATAATACTTGTTACAAGATCGCCAACGGTGGATTCACATTTGTAACGGGGCAATGATCAGGAGACTCCTTCGTCACAATATTATTGTACATATATCTATATGTAGGCCACTAAGGTGGCCCTTATTTTCAACCTGCGATTTATTTTGCTCTCACCACCTAATATAATTCCATTTCATATAAAAAATAGTCCCTGAAAAAGATGGAAAGGGTGCCGACCAGACCTTAAAGTTTAGAATTCATTAATGGTTTGAATTTGAAGAATTTTTCAAAAATGGTAAGCCCTATCGAAATTTTGTTCAAATAATATTAAAAGAGCATTCAATTTTCTACAATTACTGTATACTGTATACAGTAATTGTAGAAAAATGAATTCTCTTTTAATATTATTTGAACAAAATTTCGATAGGGCTTACCATTTTTGAGAAACTCTCCAAATTCAAATCATTGATAAATTGTAAACTTTAAGGCCTGGTCGGCACCTTTTCCTGCTGTCCAATTGCAATAGTATTTTTCAGGGACTATTTTTTTATGAAATGGCGCCGTTCTAGGGGGTGAGAGCAAAGAAATACAAAAAAACATCGACACGTATACATAAGGGCCAACCTAGTAGGGCACGTTCGGGTTGTAATTTAACTCTGTGGAGAGCACTGGGATTTGAGAGTCGCACCAAAAAGATAGTATACTTATGGTAGGTCTCCACCAGCGTTCGCGAACTGTTCCCGAACAGTATAGGCATTGAATTTCCTAAGAATCGTCTGTTCGCGAAATGTTCGCTAGTGACGACGCACCTTTACACGAGCAATGGTTATAAAAAGTTTGCGAACAGTATTCGCGAACTATTTTGGTAACGTCACTAACATGCTAGTGTGGTAACGTCACTGACATGCTAACCCCAGTTGAAGATAGCGGGTGCACCCCTAGTAGCACAAAATATTGAATGCACATACATCCAATATTAAAAAGAGGTTCAATATCCTTTTGATATTTAAATGTACATACAATATTTATTCTAGATTAAGAAGCAAATATATTTTCCAAATATGCTGGAAATATTCATTTTATATTATGAAACAAATATTCTTTTTTCAAATATAAAGTAAATATTTATTTACCGTTTGAAACAAAACATTTTTTCCGAATGTTCGGGAAATATTCATTTTATATTATGAAAAAAACATTCTTTTTCAAATATAGAGTAAATATTTTTTGAATGGTAGAAAGAAAACACTTTTTCCGAATATTTTATTTTCTAAACCTTTATTTCACATTTCCAGTATGTGTATATAGTATTTCGAATCAATATTTTTTTCATATTAAAAAGTGTGGCTAAAAAAATATTTTTTTAATATTTGGAAAAAATATTTAACCAATATTTTGTGCTACTAGGGACGTATTACCCGGGATGCCCCAGGCGGGGTAGCTGCTAGGTATCGAGAACGGATTAGCATCATTAATGTTGCGATTGTAACGAAAATCGGCGAACAGATGGAGAACCGAGAAAGATTTGACTTATGTTCCGTTAAACATGTAATAATTTAAGAAATATTTAACGCTGTAGGTGTTTCATATAATTCTTTCCAGATGATAACTCAATGGCTAGGATCGAACATTGATAATCCGACAGGTTCGAGTTTCATCATGACACACTTTTTATGTCGGACTTAATTTAAATTTATGCGCAAATAAATTCTAAGTGTCTACCAACTATTCATTTCGCGTAAGTTACAGAGTAGTTTCTTCGTTACGTGAAAAAAATATTCGAAAATTTTTCTTCGTGAACTTTTATTCTATGCATGAGGTTGTTGTGAACAGTAAGTGGTAGATATGCAATAAATGTTGGAACCGGCAAATTAGAGAAAGTATTATTAAATTTCTACTGGAAGAGTACCTACTTAAATAGTTTATTTCTTTGAAAGCATGCAATAGGTTTTATATTATCCGGGGTATCTGGGTTAGGAGAATCAGAACGGCGCTTCAATAAAAAAAAAGAAGTTAGTACTTTACCGTTTCTAAAATTGCAAAAGGCAATATGTATTAAGATAAAATTTAGGGCAATTAAGTATTTATAAGCTGAAGTAAATTAGAAAAAGCTTGAAGGAAAATCGTGGCATAAGTGGAACAGAGACCATAAAATGAAAACATATAAAAGATCAGGCAATTGTCTCCTCCATTGTCAGAAAACTACTTAGGTAGTTTTAATAAAATAAAATAAAATTGACTTTCTCGCAAACAAAAGCTCCAGTGTAGAAAGATAGTGGGCATTTTCTATGGGAAATTTACGTGTTTTATCGATCGTACCTCGATTCTTTCTTAAATGTATTTTTCGGCGCTTCCCATGCCCTCCTCACTTCGATGGATCTACGCGTCACGGACAATTACCAAACTGGCGTAACTACGCGAGCAGCCGATGCGACGGAGTTAACGATCAGGATGAGAGCGAAGCCGGGTCAAAATGACGGCGCCTTCCTGGAGACGGTGGTTACCGCGAGGTTCTCAGCGAAGCTCGTGAAAACGACGAAAACTACGAAGGCGAGTCCGATAGGTGTGCACGCGCGTATCTGGCGATCTAATCGGGATAATTGCTTTCGCTCGATTTATTAACATAATCCAGCGTCTGGGCGAAAAGGAGAGGCATAGTGGGTAAGGAGCAAGGGCTGAGATGGTGTCCCGGTAATTGGCATCGGCGCGGCTCGGCGGACGGAGCGCGTCACGCGTGTGCTCGCGCCGCGCTTAATTCGAGACGGTCTGGTTCCGGGACGAGGGGAGGGAATCATGAAGGTGGTTGCTCACGCACGGTCTGCCAGAGCGCAGTGTACGCAGCCGAGTACGTCCGCCTATGGATGCGCGCGCGCGTGCGCGGTGCGCGTGTGCCCGCGTACACATAATGCCCGTGAAAGCCGTAATTTTTTCATTATAACCGGCGGCGGAACAAACACCCGTGCGCGGCAGCAGTTTCTGCAGAAGCGTCCTCTTAGCGCTCTTTCGTCCCATCAGCGGCACACAGTTTGTTTTCTGTCCTCTCCTCCTACCCTCCCCCCCCCCCCATTCCCTTCCTCGCTCTTCCGCCAATCCCACGGTTCGCTTTTATCTGCCAATCCTACCTTACCGCATCCTCCCCCGTCCTTCTCCCTTTCTCTCTCTTTATTTCCGTATCTCTATCGAGCCCTCCCGTTCTCTCGCTTCCTTGAACGCAATGCAAGAGGAAGTACAATGAGGGAAGCCAGAGGCCTCGGCACGGCCCATTAAAAACTTGCAATTAGCATTTAAAATATAAACCTTCGGAGCCGGGGAGTGAGACAAAGTGAGATGTCTAATGAAAGGGGAGGCCTTTTGGATTGGCTAAATGCCTTTCAGCCGCGGCTGAGCACCCTGAGCGCAGTTTAAATGGAACTCACCCCTGATTGGCCGCCACCACCACACCACCAACCACCGGCACCATTAGCTACCAGCGTCGAAGCGGCGCCTACGCCTAGGCTCCCCGCTAGTTTTGCTCCTTCGCATTCCTTCACCTTCGTCGCCATTCAGCCTCCTCTGCTGGAGAGAGATCGTGGAAATGTTGGACGGAGGGCGGAGGGCGGAGGGCGGAGGGGAAGGGGCGGAGAGGAGGACCACCAAGGGGTCAGAAGGATTCTGCACTTGGATTTGTGCCGCGCGGAAAGCCACCGTTCCTCCGTTGGTCCCGCTTTCATCGTTTATACCCTCTTTCTCTCTCCTCTCCGTCCTTTTTTCACATCTATCTCTGGACGGATAAACCCCCGATGATCTCGGCTAAACAAAGGAGCGTCGACCATTCGGCTGCTCGGCTCGTAAGTATCGGGAACGCAGCTCCTCTTTTCGGTATTTCCGCCAAAGCTCGTGCAGCTCGATTTTTTCGTTCGGCCGGCTGGTAGCTTTTCACCTGCGATGCAGCCCGCGTGGGTACTACACCAATCGCGCGAGCGGCTCTCTTCGAATATATTCCAGATCAATCCTCCATTTCTAAGGAATTGCTTTAGAAGCATGGAGAATTTCCAATCTTTCTTCGACCTCTCATCGGTAATGTTTATGGGCTCCTTTTGTTTTGAAGTTCAGTACGATCAGGGGATTTCCATAACTATTGAAACTATTTCTTGAACTAAACCTTCCCTACCAGTCTTTTCTTCAAAATAAAAATTATTCGAATAAGAAGAACTTGAAAGTCTCTAAATGACAGTTTGAAGAAAATTTGAATTTAATCAAGTCGCGGAATAAGAAATCACTAATGTGTTAGGTTGAGATCCTTTAAAAAAATTATTTTACAACTGAACGATATCGATCACATCAATTATTTATCTCACAGTTGGACGTCCCGATTCACTTGAATACAAAGTAGTCAAACCTAATCCACCCAAACCTTACAAACGGCATTAGAATTCTTTAAACTCCAGATTAACAGTAATTGGTATCACTGCTAAATACATAAAGTTACTAACATGGTTGCCTTCATTAAATTCAGTACAAACATGTATTATGCTGATTGTCACTCATCCTAAAATCTGCAATACTCTGAATTTTTTAGATCATGTTAGTGCAATGACAGATACATGATCAATCGAGTAAAACAGAAAATCTAGAAAAAGTTGTTGGTGATATGACTGTACTCAAATGAAGCCGTGAGATGATTGCACAAAATACACAGTACTTGCAACAGATTTGTCACTTTAGAAGCATAAACCGTACCTATTTGTTACTTTAGTTACTCGATCAACTCTCAATACGAAAATGTGTGGAAATGTTCTATGAAGTGATTTTGGATCGCAGAGCGTGTCACAATTGCAATACACTGCTGGAAAGTGCGTAACTTTGAGCTTGCCAATAATGGAGGCGACAGTGAAGACAAATGCGAAGATAGTACTTTGGCTAAGTACCTAGAGCTGCAAATATTCGAATACTTTTGAATATTTGAATAATTCGAATAAATTCGAATATTTGAATAATTCGAATAAATTCGAATATTTGAATAATTCGAATAAATTCGAATACGAATAAATTCGAATATTTGAATAATTCGAATAAATTCGAATACGAATAAATTCGAATATTTGAATAATTCGAATAAATTCGAATACGAATAAATTCGAATATTTGAATAATTCGAATAAATTCGAATACGAATAAATTCGAATATTTGAATAATTCGAATAAATTCGAATACGAATAAATTCGAATATTTGAATAATTCGAATAAATTCGAATACGAATAAATTCGAATATTTGAATAATTCGAATAAATTCGAATATTTGAATAATTCGAATAAATTCGAATATTTGAATAATACGAATAAATTCGAATATTTGAATAATTCGAATAAATTCGAATACGAATAATGTCTTCGACTATTTGAATCATTCGAATAATTTCGAATACTCCTAATTATTCGAATATTTGAATCTCAAATTCGAATTTTCTGGTTTCGGGTGTTCGACTACACTAATTCGAATATTCGTAACAAGCCTAGTAGATATTCGAGGCTAACTAAAGGCGAATTCTCAAATTCCATTTCCGTGACCGTACAGTGCTGTCAATGTCAGGGGTAACAAAAAAGATCATTTCCCTGTTTTTGAATGGAGCAGCTGACAACGTGGATCAGTCACCGATACTGACACAAAGAGACTACTAACACTGGCGGCATTAAACCGTCGCAGAACTGATAAATTATGCCCGGAGCTTTAAACGGTGTGTCAACGATACCCTTCCTTATCATATGGATATCACTCTAGACACTTAACACTGACTGCTCTACAAATATTTTGAGAAGTGGCCTTACGTAGGAGACGCGATATTAGTGGCGAGAAAAAGCCACGTATCTAACAGAAGAAATGTGAGAAATCGAAGTTGTAGGTGTTTCCCATTTGAACCGTGCTAAGAGGTGTGCGGGCGCGCGAAGAATGAGATTTTCTCGAGGCAGTTTCATGGCAGGAAGTGGTGGAAGAGGACGGCCGAAGGAACCGGGGGGGGGGGGGGGGGCTCTACACGCAAGAGGGAAAGAAAGGAATAGAGTAAGAGAGAGAGGGGCGCGTTAATAATTTGCACTCGGACGAGTCCATTGTCCTGCGGCAGGCGCACGCGACCGTTCCAATTATGGCACTCCGGCTTGTCGAGGCTTCAACCAGGTTGCTGCTCTCCACTCTCATCCCCCAAACCCATCGTCTCTCTATCCCTTGGCTCTTCCTTCCTCTCTTGCTCATTTCTACGCGGATACCGTGGGGCTCCTTTTCACCCCGAGAATTTTAATTACAATCGCAATTATCCCCCCAAGAAAGTTTTGCCTGAATGCCCGCAGACTAACAATCCGACAGCACGTACAGCACGGTGATCATCCTTCCACCGACGACAAATGGGAGAGCGGGCGGGGGAGGACGGAGACGAAAAACGACGCCGTCTCTGACGACCACGAACCACGGAACCACGGCCGCCATGCATCGTGGTCTAATCCAGCGTTCGCGAACGGTACCCTCTTCCGTTTGTTTCTGCTTCTTTCTCTCCTCGGTATTTTGAAACCTCATTACCGCTAGGCGGAAGCTTGCGAGGATCGCGCGAGTAAGAAGAGGATGCCGAGGAGGAGATGGGAGGGGGTGGAGCGATGACGGCGACGGAAGTGGAATGAAATTGCATAGTCCGAATCGTGCTACCCTCTCCTCCTCCTACACTTCTGTCGAACTTTGAAAAGACTCAAGACCTGCCTGCCTTTTACGCTCGGTGAAGATGAACTGCTGTTGCTCCTTCGTTTCGGAGTCACCTTTTTGTCTCGTCTTGTGAAAAGTGGCGGTCGTACGTGTTCTTGGTGTTCCCTGAGACACTTGAACGCTGGAGAGCTTTCCTCCGCGCGAAGTTCAAGTTGGGCCCGAGGAAGCGTGACATCGTGTTAAGTTTTGGCGTACTGGAGACACAGAGGCGATGCTGCGCACGGTGTCTGGCAGGCGCATTCAAACCTGTACGTTTCGTTACCTTTTGTAACTGACAGACTTTGGGTTGATAATTTATTGCATGAGACGAAGGAACCACGAGGACTTAAATATGAATGTATGGGCTTCTAATATTCTCAATCTCCTCCGAAAAGGGTTCTATCTAAGAAAAGCTTGTCCTTTCCAAATCTCGTTATGGATCAATATGTGAGAATGAGACCAATTTAATTAACTAATTGTAAAAGTAAATAAAAATTAGTAACAAATGTATGCGTATACCTGGAACTGCTATATGAATTAAGGTTGAGTTGTACTTGCAACTTAATTGTGGTAAAGTTGTGGTAGTTGCAACTCATAGAAGGTAAAACATTGAACTGAATTTTCTATTCCGCTATTCGAATAATTACAGCTCCAAATTTTACATATATTAAAAATTAAAGGCAAGTAATTCGAATAATTTCGCATACGAATAATTTCTTCGAATATTCGAATATTCGTAGTGATCAAATTTCGGATTGTACCAAATAGGAATCTGAACACGCAATATTTCTTCACATACCTATTAACCGAATAATCGAATACTCCTGATTATTCGAATATTCGAAGAAATTATTCGAATTCTCTGGTATTCGAATATTCGAAGAAATTATTCAAATTCTCTGGTATTCAAATATTCGAAGCAATTATTCGAATTCTCTGATATTCGAATATTGGAAGAAATTATTCGAATTCTCTGGTATTCGAATATTCGAAGAAATTATTCGAATTCTCTGGTATTCGAATATTTGAAGAAATTATTCGAATTCTCTGGTATTCGAATATTCGAAGAAATTATTCGAATTCTCTGGTATTCGAATATTCAAAGAAATTATTCGAATTCTCTGATATTCGAATATTCGAAGAAATTATTCGAATTCTCTGGTATTCGAATATTCGAAGAAATTTTTCGAATTCTCTGGTATTCGAATATTCGAAGAAATTATTCGAATTCTCTGGTATTCAAATATTCGAAGCAATTATTCGAATTCTCTGGTATTCGAATATTCGAAGAAATTATCCGAATTCTCTGGTATTCGAATATTCGAAGAAATTATTCGAATTCTCTGGTATTCGAATTCTCTGATATTCGAATACAGCCCTAATATAATTCGACCAAATCGTTAACTTAACTCTAGTGTGCTCAACTTCTCGAATCTTTAAATACGTAACCGTTGTCTACTGATTTCCAAACTAAAATACCAATTCTGTGTACTGTGATTGTGAGTAATAACAAGCGCAATAACACAAAGGTAGATGAAAAGGGGCAAATACTGTCAAACTGAATTCAATATGAACATTTGGAAGAAAGAAGATTGCAGAATCGAGATTTGAGAAACGAATCGTACAATGGTGGTCGAACGATTTTCCAGTACCATGGGAAAAATGGCTATCTTGAAATCTCCGCTGGAAGCGTTAAGCAGGTCGTGACGGTAGCGCCTTGACCAAGACCTTCGTGAAGCCTTGGTGGTGAGCAGGCACGTCACGGTTCGGTAATAATCACGGCGGTAGGTGTATCGCAAGGCTTTGCAGAGTAATTGAGAAACGCTCTCGTGTTCCAACACGACTTGGCTACCGTTGGCAGAGCTCCGCCACTAATAGGCCAGTTGGCACGCACGCGATTCATTCATAAAATCCTCGGCGTCGCTACAACGCGCGGCGATCCACTGTTGCGCGTTCATTTGTGTGCATCCACGTTCAGCCTTTACTTTTCAATGGGAAAGATAGGGGCAAACTCAACATTTCCAAAGGAATCTCGAATTTCAAAGAAAGGGAACGGTGAATCCTTCGAACCAACAGAAGAACAGCAATTCACTTGGTATTCTCAGTTACCGTGTAACAAATACACCCTTGGATAAAATTATAAATTCACCGAGTTTTTACCTTGTTTAACCCACTTGTTGTCGAACGAAGCCACATTTATTCTATTATCAGTCTGGACATTCGATAGTACTCATTCACAACTAGGCTTGAAGAATAATTAGAGGTTACAGCGGTTGGGATGACCAAAAATTGATGGACAGATGTAAGATTGTTGGAGTTAAGTTTAGCCAAATTTGTTACGCAAATGCATTACACATTTGTAGACTTCTGGGCTATCGAATCTCTTAAGGAGTCTATATATTAGTCTTGTTTAGTAATTTCTTAATAATCTGATGACATTTTAGAAGGTTTTTCGACCTGATTAACGAATACCATGGTTGCGAACACTGAAACGTGTATAAAGAATTTGGAAGTTTGATGAAGAGAAGTTCTTTCCAGGAGAATTGATTAAAAATATTCTTAAAGTTACACATTTTGTTTCAACGAATTGTTGATATACAGTACCCGCGAAAAATATGTTTTGTTAATATTCAAGAATCCTAAAAAAAAAAGTTTGAAACAGTGATAGAAGTTTCAAACAGTAGAAGCAACAAACAAGCTGTCTTCAATAAAGAAATTCTCTAACGAACTGTAACAAATTCTTACGTTCCTAATGTTCCTTAAACCTATACCTAAAAATCTTTAACCCTCGATCTATTTTTATGCAATTGAATTCATTGCCATCTAAAATCATGTTTCCAATTCGTCACCGACATTTTTCCTTTTCTAAGTGGTCCTCTGATATCTAGGCTAGGATCAGACGATCTAAACGATTTTAAGAGGACTGTGTAGAAGACAAGGTTCGGGAGGAGCGAAAAGCGAGAAAGAGCGACGGCTACTCTACTAACAATAAGTGGTACACGACCACTTTATAAGTGATGTGCTAACGAAGTGTGTAACAGGCGGTAAATAAGGAACCTATAATTACGGGCGGCGTGCCGCGTACGCGGAGTGGGCCACCCACGAGTCCACCGCCGGCTTCTACCATCATGTCTCGTCACGTGAGACCGGCAACGAGGTGAAAAGCAATCCTTAGCAGAACTGAACGCCGCTGTTTCAGCCAAGGATAAACATCTGGGTCAGCTTGACCGCCTCGCGGTCGGTTAAAAACGATGCTACCAAGCGCGTACGATAGGATCTCGGCTCTTGCGACGTCTACCCCCGACGCGTAATGGGTGCGCGATGCAAATTTTCTGCAAGTCTCACGCGACTCTTTTCACAGAGTTCCGGAAATGCCAGTACGCGGAAGCTTAAAAATTGGTCTTTGATTGAAGAAGTCTTCCTTGAACCTGGACGCTGTCGGAAATTTCACTGTAACTCCAAATTAGTTTTGAAGAATTTTTAGGTTCTTGCATAATAAACAAGTATATTAAATGGAACTGAATAATAATTATTTTAACGTTTGTCCTTCGAGAACACTGTTTTCTATAACGAATCATAACACGAAGGAAGGCACTAATAATACATAACTTCTGTGGAAAGGACCCAAGTATCAATTCGAGCTAATGATTCTAAACTAACTGAATGCAGATTTATTTTATTCGTCGACGGAAGTCGCTGATCGACTTTTCGCGAGGCTCCATTGATACAGGCCTGTTGTTGACCGCGATCGCAAAGTGCGAACATGATCCATGCCATTTCTAGCATTAGCAAAGCCCTACAATTTAAGCAGCTGAAAAGGGCGAACGCCAGAGGGGCGAGGAGAGGAGAAAGAAAAAAGAAGGGGTGGGTTTTTCTGCCAACGCCAATCGGTGGGCCCAGGGGAGCCATCAAATTTATTTTCTCGTCGTGTCCCGACTTGTTCTCACGCAACTCGAGCGCGAGCTTCTTGCCTCGCTGTGATCACGAAGAAGGGAAACATCCGTGGCCAGTAAATACGACTTTTTACCTGACAAACGAGTATACTTTTACGGTATGCCACGCTTTACAACACGCTTTTGACTGCGACGAGTAGGAAGAACTACGTCGGGCGATTCATTGGATGTTTAACTGGCTATATAAAATTGTAAAACGTAACATCTCCTTGTGAAAATCAAACTGAAAGTGTGTTTGATGGTTTGAAACCAAGTAGCCCTCCTGATTGGATAGGAATACAAATGAGCATTGGAAAGAACAGCTTATTGTTTTAGGGTAAATTCAGAAGAGACGCCAGACTTGTAATATCTTCCGATCCGAAAATGGGAACACTTCCTACAAAACATGGGAGAGATGCCACTTTACCAAACAATCATTTTTTTAAAATTTTTATTAACTTTGCATGACAGAAGTTTAGAATAGTTTTTATTTTTCCTAAGTACCTAGTATATGGGTGTGTTGTTGTAATAAAAAATAAATGTTTGTAATTAGTACGAAACGAAATTTGTTATTGGTTCTTGACCAAAAAGTGTTGCGTCTCTCCTGAATCTACCCCATTACTCAAATCTTGTAAGTATATACTTGGTGGGAAAGGCACCTTTATACAGGTACAACAAGTCAACGAAGTTTTACGATATACTTTCACTGTTGCAATGGTAACATTTGCGTATTTCACTCTCGCTTACAACTTTCTAACTCGATAACGGAAGCGCAGAACTCTTCAACAATGTTGTCAGTGCTTCAATTAGCCCTCGAACGATAATGCCACCGACCGCGAACTTGGCAGATTCAGTTAACTAAAAGACACTAAAGCAAAATCGTTCCCATTCTTGCAAAACTTGGCAATAATTGCAGGAAGTACTTTCATGAAGCACTGCTAGATAGCGTATTACTGTTTTTACTAGCAACGACACCGCTTAACACGTCTCTTCCCCTTTCGTCATCTTTCTAAACACTGAAATTTTATGGACGAGGTAGAAATAGATTTAATATTGATATTTTTTTACAAGTTATGAAGAAAGAAATTATTGCCGATTTTAATTAAACTTTAGTACAATATAGCCCTCGTGAAAATATTTAACATGTTTCTTTCTTATCGACCATCGCCCATATTGAAGGAATGAAAACATCCCTCAAAGTTGGAGGTCGAAAAAGTATTTCCTTGCGTACCTCAATAACTATTCGGTATAGATAAAAACTTTAAACTGCAAAATTGTGTATTTTTAAACGATGAATTCAGCTTTCCAGATATTCAAGCAAATATGTTTCCCACCCCACGCTGTGAGGGTTGTTTTCATCCCCACAACATGTACGATGGCCGATAAAAAAAAAATACGTGTGTAATACTTTCACGAGGAAAATATATCAGACTAAAGTTTCATTAAAATCGGGGATTGACACTTCGGGACTGTCCTTGGATAGTATCAAAGGACTCTTATTAGAGACAAATTCTTTACAATTTTGATTCGATTATCGTTCTTGAATCCCAAATTCGTTCTCCCCAAACCCTCGCGGTAACAAAATTTTATTAGTTGCATCATGCTTGTGACGTGGAAAATTTCCTGGTAGCCTAAACGGAACGCGACAATCTATTTAGTTTCGTCGTAGACATCGTAGTGATCACCAACGACGGGAAAAAGACGCGGCGGCGGCTTGGAAACGGTCTACTAACGTCTTTGCGCACTGAAAATTGCGGCGCCACGGAGCGCCAGACACCACTCATTAGCTGATTATTGTGATGCCGGTAGCTACCGCTGCCGCATTCACTCGCTCTCTCTCCCTCTATCGCTATCTCTATTTCTCCTCTGCTGTGATGCCGTAGCCCGTATAGATGTCCTTCTTCCTCGCTCTTGGCCCGCCCCTACGGTTTCACGCAGGCGTCACATAGGTGTATCGGTTACTGCGTGCCGGCGTACGTGAACGAAATAACGCTGGCACGCCACGTGGACTGGACAATATCTACCGGTCGCGCAGGGTGTCCTGGCCAGGTCCAGTGAAACCCAAACGAATCGACGTGGGTACAGTGAGGAATAATGACACCAACTTGAAGATGATAATCACGGAGTCCTGATGTGTAAAAGATTTCAGCGTGACAGATTTGTTTGTTTGTAAAGAGTGATTTTGACTAGGAGGGGTTCCTAGGTGTACGCCTCTAATTGCTTTGGTCTTTGGATATTTTTTGGAGGGCCGAAAATTAAGATATACGTGTTTTTTTATAGCGGCCCGTTTTCATATTTGGGGGGGTAAACCACCCCTCAAAGTTATATGCTTTTCAGCTGTTTGTCTCAGATTGCTTTGGCCAAAAACCAAAGCAATCGGAGGATGACACCACCTAGGTATTCTCATGAATTTTGAGGGGCGGTTTCACTCCCTGAACACGCAAACAGGCCAAAAAAGGACACCTGTTTCTGATTTTTCTGTCTTCTAAAACATATCCAAAAACCAAAGCAAGCGTAGATGGACACCTGAAAATTTTATAACTTCGAGGCGTGGTTTCACCCCATAAATATGAAAACTGGCCGCTATAAAAAAACATGTATATCTTTTTCCGCTCCTCTAAAACATATCCAAAAACCAAAGCAATCGGAGTCGGAGACCTGGAAACCTCTCCTTGCGAGTGAAGTGAAAATTGTTAGAGATTCCGATGAACATTTATATTCCTTCACTGTTACATTCAGTTTCCTTAATGATTAAAATGTTAACTGAAACACATTTTTAAGTACGTTTCAAGCCCTGTGATTGAAAGTGCTTTGATGCAAACGATGACTGTTTTGTGTAAAACGTTATTTTGTTAATGAAGAAAGAGGTTGTGTCTCAATTGCAAACAGGAACGAAAGCTACATTTTGTATGTTACACCCTTCTTGCTCCTTTCTTGAGAGGTTGCTGATTTGCATGGAATGTACGTTATTGGAGAGTCGATAGCGTGTTGGAATTATTTATGCATGGTTTAATGAAGTCACTTTTTGATAATGCTACTTCCTGGATTTTCCCTTTTACGAGATTGTACGTCATTAAAATCACAATTATTAGGAGTTATTAGGAGCAATCATTTTCCAATTAAAACAAATGTGGTCCTGATTTCTTTGCTAAGATATTGTTGTGATTGAAATTTTTCGATTAATAATAGTAGATTTTGGGTGTTTTCGAGTCGTGATAGACATAATTTTCACCTTTCCTTCTTAACCTCTGGAGAAAACAGATTCAGCGATTCAACTTAGAATTATTGACGGTTTGAAAAACCGTAAAAATTAGACCCGACCCCTCATTCTCTTTTTATGCGCGACTTCTGAATAAAATCTGAATTACAAAACTGGCGTTTCATATTTGGATCCTTTTCCCCTTCTAAATTAAATGGTGTCTAAAGTTTGGTCCCAGAATATACGAGAGCTGTCCTTTTCTCGTTTAGACGATCATAAAATATCTCAAACCCCTTTTTAGTACGATTACATTCTAATAATATTTAAACAGTAAATCCTTCTATTCCATGATATAGGGAAATTATTATAGAAATTAATATATTATTATTCGCGCGAATTTAAACCCAAAAGCTATCCCTGCTAAGCATTAAATAAATTTTTGCATATTTACTGAACTTCTCTTGAATATTTCGTTTGCTCTAAATCCCGTTGTCGCATAATTCCTAAAAAATAAAAAGTCGAATACTTTTTGGTACCCTTCACTTTCCACGCTGAGCGCAGCAAGCAATTATCAAAGCCGTGGTCGGATCACCGTGAAAGTCGTGTATATATACACTTGCGACAGTCGTGCCGCGACTTTCAGTGAATTACCTTAATAGTAGACCACCCTCAAACCCCGACGTGTTAATCCGGTTGCTTTGACTCGCGCCGCGTAATTTTGCATCAAGATAGGTCGAGTTCAACGATATTAATCGCGATTCCGCCATTCACGCGTGGTGGGCCTCGCGTCGCGGTCGCTTGAGAACCGTGTATTAGGCGGCTGAAGCCAGATTTATGGACTCTCTTGTTCCAGTCAATCCGCGGAAGAGCTGCTGATCTCGCGTTTTATGGCTCGTTTCGCAGGAATAAAACTTTCTGGTCGAGACCGCGGTATGAATAGCATGCTGTTTCTGAATTACTTACGAGGCTGCAGGGCTATACGCTTCAGTTTCGTTAAGATAACATTGGACTCACCTGAAATCAGAGGAAACGTGATGTTAATACGTGTTAATCAAAGGCCGGGTACTAATGAATAGGTACATTTTTAGATTACTTTCCATTTATTACACTATGCACCAGATTATTAAAATACATGGACCTTCGTCATAGGAAACAAAATAAATGTTGGTAATTTTTTTATACGTTTTACTACCTAAGAATATTTCTTTATACAGTCTTTGTTACTAATATTTGTATCTTGTATGTCGCGTGGGTCTAACGCGGATTTCTACAGATGTTCTCTCATGCTACATCACATTACAAAAAGACAAATCTCGTAGAAAAACAAAATGTCCAGTTTATACGAAATATGGCAACTGACATTTAAACAACGATTTAAAGGAGCCAAATAGCTAGTATTTTTCAAATTTGGTATACATTCAGTATTCGGTCAAAATGATTGAACATAACGCCTACCATTTTTCTTCTTGAAAAAAGAGCTTACGGTTTGGCATTACAATGATACCACAAAAAGTAATAAAAATACTTTTAAGATCCCATACCATATTTAATACACCATAAAAATTAAGAACTGATCGGTTTCTATTTGTATGAATACTTAACCCCTTAAGACGATCCTCCGTAATATTACGTTTCGAAAAAAAATGTTTCATCCAAGTTTATAAACATTTATATAGTAAAATAGGAACATCAAAAAGGTGGTGATTTTTTAACGTTTTCCTAAAATTTAGTACGTCGCTAAAGGGTTGATACGTTCGATTCTTCTTTTTCCATAGAAACTTACGTTGCGAATAAAGTCCAGAATCATTGGGGCTTCCCAGTAATAAAGAAAACTACTCGAAAAAATCAGGGACGAGGATGAAGAAGTGAAATGTTCATTGATCCACGTGGTTCATTGTATGCAAGGCAGCTATTAACTCGCCTACGTCTACAACTGGAAACAAAACGCTAATTGTTTCGGATCATCTGACCTGCTAGTAGCAGACGAGGACTGCTCGAGATGAAAAGGGTAACGGCGACTCTTTCTCTACGATACCCAAAGGGGAATCATCCTCTAGGATGTCTCGCGTGCTTGGGCTTACATAATACACACATTGGAGGGGGTTGCGATTATTTGCTCGGCTGCAATACTATCTATATCCGTACCGATCTGTGTTTGCAGTTCCCATGTTGACAAGCGTTCTACGCTCGGACTAGGCACGATGAACCGTTTATATTTGCCCACGTACGCCAGTTTACACTCCCGGCGAGCTACCACAGTTACACTGGGCCGTGTAGCCATAATGCTGTCACCCCTGTGTTACGGTGAAAACAAAATCGGAGGCACACGCACGTCAGAAAATCAGGTAGCGTAAAACATTTAATTGGCTGCTTCGTTACTAATAACCCAATGGCCCGCGATATTTTGCCGAAATATTATGGTATTTATTTGTCACAGTGGTTGTAGGGCTATGTACTCTTCAACTACAAGTTTTGGGTGTGTAAGATAGATTCAACTTTTAGTTCATAGACCTTCGTTATTCACAATAATAGATTGGTCCATCCAGAAGAAGCCGATTTCAGTTTAAAAAACAAATGTTCGAGATACAGATTCAGATATATGTATTCCTGTCAGTGGCGGATGTAACAGGGCGGCCTATGAACAGTTGCCGCCTGGGCCCCTGTCCAGAAAAAAAAAAGAAATTATGATTTTATCCAAACTATATTTTTTGTCTGTATTATTACACCGAACCCATTTTTAGTAAACTGCCTATACATTTTCCCGAAAAGTGGGCCCCTGCTCAGAAAAGGCCCCCGATTTATCCAAACGCTATATTTTTTCCAGTACTATTACACTTAGCCCGTTTTTAGTAAACTACCTTCTCGTTTCCCCGAAGGAATGGGGCCCACAGAACATTTGCCACATGGACCTTTTTTCTTAAATCCGCCACTGATTTCTGTATAGTATTCATTGTAGGGCAAACCTAATTGGAGTGAAGGAAGAAAGATTAACGGAACAAGGACGATGAGGTGTGCATTTCTGGGAAGTGATGATCGCTTGCTATAAATTTTTTGAAAAAGTACAAATCTGTAATTAAAGATAAGTGGCATAAAGTTTAGGATACTCGCATGCAAACTCTACCACGTTTGTGGCAGATGCATTGCGAGCCATCCATCTCAAGTTCTCCATCGAGGTTGCTTAGCAGGTATATCACACCGTTTATATGAAAAGAATTGTTTCAGACGTCTTACTGTCTGATCAAGAGACACGGTAGTGTCTCGCGCCAAGTATATATATATATATATGCGCAGCGCAAGACACGGAGTGGCTCTATTACGCGACGACTCGCTATCAAGAACCCTGAGATTTCCGAATCTCAATAACGGCTGATCCAATTAGATTTTGAATGGTCTTAATGGATAGCTTGGGTTTGATTTACATGAGAAAAGTGTGTTCGTTTTGTTCCTACGGGCCTTATGAGCTGAGATATTTCGATGTAAAGTTGCAATTTGCTGAATTTTATGTTCTTAAAATTCAGCATCGTTATAGTCATCGTCCTACACTTCTAGGCAAGAGGGGAGTATGAAAGGGTGAGGAAATGTCTCTCAGGCACGTTGTTCATTGGATGCGGGCATCGGCCAATCGCGTAACAAATTGTTGTCACGTGACAGCTAGCCAGAGATATTATAACCTACCAAGTGCTAAGTGTCAAATAAATTGTTGTCACGTGACAGCTAGGCAGAGATATTTTAACCTACCAAGTGCTAAGGGTCAAATAAAGTAAATTGTCGGAATTTGAAATGTCACGAGTTTTTACACTAATAGGAGACTGAATTATTGTCTCAATTAACAAGGTAAGTCGCCAAAATTTTTCAAATAGATTTCTTATGTAGAGTCGCAGACTTGGAAGTTGTCTGGAGAAGGTTCGACAGAGAAGCATCTTCTTTCGCACAAGTTTCCACAAATTAATATATTGTTTTTATACCAGCAAACAATTTTTACACAGGCTCGAATAAAAATGAAGAGGACGCCCAGGCTTGGATAGAAATGAAGGGGACGCACAAGCTTGGATAGAAATGAAGGGGATGCACAGGCTTGGAGGTTGTCCAGAGAAGGTTAGACAGACAGAAAAACATCTTGTTTCGCACAAGTTTCTGGAAAGTTGTCAAATAAGGTAAATCGACAAAATTTGTCAAAGTAGCGTAGCATTAAGAATTAAGAAAATTATAGCGTACTGCTTGCAACGTTGAGCAAGTCACATTAGTGAAGAAAGTACGCTGAAAACGCATCTCCCTTGATACTTTTCAATCTCTTTTGGAAAGGTATTCCTAATACTTTATTAAAATCCACAGTAGTTCCTACGCTATTCATTAATTTTATTAGTTTCCCATTAACAATATTTCAATTAAAAAATATAGACATACTAAATTAATTTTATTCCAATACCAATACATTGTACGTTAAAAATATTGAATCTCTTCGTTCATTTTTGCTGAATTACCATTAGCATTTAAATTTCCTGCAACAAGTCATTCTGCCATACGCTCTCACCTCCTTCGGACACATTTTGTAGTCTGTACACTTAAAATAGCAAAGGGCCAATCTATTTTTATATGTTCTACGTTAAGTCATAACTAAAATGTGGAATTTTGTATATTTACAGATAATCGAAGCAGAAGCGATAGAGAAAGTAACCCTGCTGCAAATGAGAAAAATAAGCACATTTTCATGTATAATTTTATTCTAGAGTTTTAAGAAATATGTTTATACAATTAATATTGAGTTTTATTATGAATGTGAAAAACTGTATAATTCAGACAACAAAAATAAATCGGACATAATATTATATTAATTAAACGATTTTATTCAGCTTCGATTCTATGTTTGCTTCTTGTATGTTTGCTTCATATCTGAAAACTCAACTATAAACCAATTCGACCAATCCAATTGTCTTGTAGCTTTGCAAGCGTGCGGAGTTTGGATAACCATATAATATATTGTTGAAAAAATAACCCCGAGGGGGTGAAAAAGTTATCCAGTCATCAATAAACACTACAAAATGTGTGAAATCCCCACAAAATTACCTTTTTTAAAAAAGGTACAAAAAAGAGCGCCAAGTATATAATTCCATCATAAAGAATTCCATTTAAAAACATTGTCGTAAATTAATATAAATTTCTTAATATGCTATATTTAACTTTACAAAAGTGATGAGATACAACAATTGCGCCAATTATCACAATGGCTATTTATACAAAGAAAAAAATGTACTGCATAATATTAAGCCGACATATTTTTATACAAATCAATATTTTAATACGAATAAATATTTTATTCAAAATACTTGGCGCTGCTCTCTGAATTGGTGTTGCTAAACTGAATAAATATGCATAAATTGCATTAAAATCTTTTTCTTTCTTTCTTGTCTCTGTGGTGTCTTGTCTTGTTTTATTTATTAACCAAGACAATTAACATTTTTTCGGAGAGCAGCGCCAAGTATTTTGAATAAAATATTTATTCGTATTAAAATATTGATTTGTATAAAAATATGTCGGCTTAATATTATGCAGTACATTTTTTTCTTTGTATAAATAGCCATTGTGATAATTGGCGCAATTGTTGTATCTCATCACTTTTGTAAAGTTAAATATAGCATATTAAGAAATTTATATTAATTTACGACAATGTTTTTAAATGGAATTCTTTATGATGGAATTATATACTTGGCGCTCTTTTTTGTACCTTTTTTAAAATAAACATATACCAGAATATACAGTACTGGAATAACAAAATACGCGAAGATGATTAGTTAAGAATAATTAATTATTCCTTTGCAATCCGCGAGCCTGGCGGAATGAATTGCCGGCGGGTCCAACTGTGTGCCTGTAAGGCACGTTTAGGTCGCAAAACATTAATAGGCTCTAAGTAAACACTAAACTAGCCAATCGCGTAACGAGATCGCAATACTTTCGTTCCTAAGTAACAGCTCTACTAATAAAGTACATATCAATTAATCGCCGGAAAATTCTTGGTCTCGAGACTCAAGGTAAACATACATTAAATTAACACATTGCACTGATTGTGAGTGCTTTAATTGAACGGACTTGCTTATCTGTAACGACCCGAACCTATTCCCCGTAAAATTAAAAAAAAAAAAATACAGCAGACTACATTCTGACAGATAAATAACTGAATTTTACCTTTTCACGCACTCTTCGCCTAGATCCTGGACAGCCTTTTTCAACAGCAGAACGATATTACCCGACACATTCTACCCAAAATTAAACGATCGAGCATCCATTTCAGAAGAGTTTAGACAAAACATAGTTTTCAACACTGCGCGGCGTTATAATTCAATATTTCGTGCAATACTCGTACCCGCAGACGCATACCCGGCACAAATAACGGGCAGAAGAGAATCGTCCGTGTAATCAGTCGGTCATTTCGGTGTTCCAACAAACGATCCACCAATACGTTCGACGTTTCTCCGTGTATGACAACCCGATAACCGATCTACGATGATATGCCGAAGGCACGCGCCCGGCTCGTATGCAGCCCTATTACATGCCACATTACTACTGCCAACATACGCGTGCGCGCGCACGCGCTCGCACAATAACGGTTATTAGATATGGCCTGGTCGGTTACAGGGTTTGCCCTTCGCATTACCAGTGTCACCCACGGAATCGAGCATCTGAACGGATTCCTAAGAGCGTCACCCTGCCGGCCATGCGAGCCCACAGGTGTTTGCTCGAGTTCGGTTTACCTTTGAGAGAAGCAGCGGGGAAAGTTCGAGCCACCACAAATGTAGGTCGCGTGCAATCGGTGTGCCGATGTTGCGAGTCAGATTTTCAGAAGGAGCAACCGCCGATTGGCAATTCAATCGATGGGAAGCTAAATCCCATTGAGAATGCCCGATTCTTTACGGGAGACGCGGTGGAATTTGGGGATGTAGACAGATTCGTCCTGTTCGTAGTTTTGCGTTCACGGAGATAATGCGAGATGTAGTTTACTTCTGGGGCGGATTTGGAGATTTAGCGCCTCTAGGCTAACAAGAGGCTGTCACCCTTTCCATGAAATATCATCCAATATTTTAATATTCAAAAGTTGAGACAGTTTGGAAATTTATTCAATATCACAACTCAGATATGAATTATTGCTACTTTGCTACGTGAAAAGAAAGTGAATTGTGTTTCAAGTCATTGTATTTAATCATTTTTCAATTCGATGTTTCAGCGAATTATTTTCCGTTTTGGGGATTGGAAAAACGTTTGCCGTGTTTGAACATAGGATTTTAAAACAGCAGAAAAATCTGGAATCCTCAAATTGCTAAAACAGTTAATTTTATGCAAGATCCTCGACATTTTGTTTCTGTTTGTATCTTCACATAAAATAGTTTACATAGTTTGTGACGTCAAGAAAATGAATTTAATTGGGGCTACCGCGCGTGTGTGTGTGTTACAGAAATATAAGACTGACAGAGAGATTAAGTTATTTGCATGCTAAATAGGAATAAATATTGAGAAAAATATGACATGCTAACTTATACAACAAGAACAAATATTTACATTTATCTGGATGTGACTCATATTGGATGAAATTGTAGCCGAAAACGATAGCTGGATGTTCAACATTAAGTTAATGATAACTTTTAATTTGTTGGTTAAACTAAAATTTTATCTAAAAGTTCGAGTTAACTGTATCGTCTCATATTTATTCGCTACTCACTCATGCACGTTTTGAAACTCACTTCTTTTAGCGACACTTTTATTTCGGCAACGCTTAACAACCCTTTCACTTTTATACATAATTTCCTCCTTTCCTGAATGAAGGGGTCATTCCGGTTAGACGGGTTGAAAAATCAATTTTTTTTTAAACATTGTGTGAAAGTACATATCCTCAAGAATGTACTGTTAAATTTTCGTGGAAATAATTCCGATTATTTAAGCTTCTACAAGGAGCGCAGAGGGGCTCGGCCTCTATAGATGAAAACTTTGAACGTGTTTTTCTCAAAACGTCATTTTTCACATCGTGAAAATAAAATCTAAAAATCTATCGAACCGATTGCTTTATAAATTGTACTGCTTATTCCGCACACCTATAACTCTCGCAGAGACTACAAGCAAGTATTTTTATTGAGTCTAACCTACTTTTAAAATCGAAAATAGCAAAGAAAAAAACCGAAAAACCTTTTTCTTGTATTTTAACCGCCATTTTGTTAATTTTTAAGGTAAATCACTAATTATAGTCCGAACGATAGCGATTGTCATACTGATCAAGAATCTGTTTCAATTTTTTGGTTCAGATAAGTCTAACAGCTGAAATCCCCTTCTCGAGCGAGGCATGGCGTTTTAAACATGTCATCAAAACCGCTTCCAAAAGCAGTTTAAAAGCAATAAGTTTATTAGTTTTATATTTTTTACTTACTGTAGAAATGTAATTTAATAAATAGAAAAAAAGTATTATTCCATTACTATAATTCTTTTCGTCGCAATAAATTCCTGAAAATCGCTGAATTTATCGGCGCACTAATCGGAATGACCCCTTAAACTGTTCTATTAATTTCAATTTCTTTAGAACTTTATGACTTTGTAAAATGGGAACAATGAAGAGACACATCTATTAAGATAAAATAAGTTAATATACCTAAGTCTCGCATAAATGACCTTCATGGATAAACAAAACAGTAGGCGAAAAGCATATTTGTCATTTTTTGCTTTTCGTAAAACAGTTATTATTCACTACATGTTTCGTTTTAAAATTGTTGAATAGCAAATTAATTTGCAAAACATCATCGAAGGCGAAGCGTTCGTAATATATATACCTTTTACTATACGTGACTATACAAAAGACAGTAATAGAAAATGGTCAATTTTGAAAGTCGTCACAGAAAACAAAATTTCAACAGGATATGCAACTAAACATCATAAAGAATCAGGAAATTTTTACTTTTACTTTTCTAACAAGTTTCCAAAAATGACATTTTCTACAATTATCCTTTATATTTTCAAACGTAACAGCCATTTAACTGTGACTGACAGACGAAATGCAATAAACAGTTCAAAGATCACAGACATGCAAAATGACAAGAGAAATATCGACGCAGAAAGGCGAGTCTTACAATTGAACAAATTTTGAAAAGCGGGTTCTTTAGGACGGTTCTAGAATTTGTATTATTAATAAAAAATTAGAGCGTTCTACCGCTATATAATTTATACACATTACTAGCTTTACTACTCGGCTCCGCCGGAAATTTAGATTCTGTTTTTATAAAAAAATATTTTTTTTGAAAATTGTCACATTCATTTGATAGTCAGACATAATAGGCTGAGGCACATTTCGTGATCCCAGAGTTTATCATTTCAAAGTTTTTAGGCGACAGCAAACACACGAACATAGGGTAAGTCCGGGAGAGTCCGGCCAGTTTTGATATTTTAAAGACTGATAGGGCCCTGTGTGTCATTGACACAAAATAAATGAAGGCGCTTGTTGTATATCTCATATTGACCATTGTCACAAATCCATATTTGAATTATAAGATACAATTAAGGACTTATGCGAGGCTGAAAGTTTTTAGATCAAGTTACAGTGGTGGTGATATTTGAAAAACAGCTAAGTCTATTTACATTCTTCCGATATTGGGAATATAATATGCATGCAATTACAGTGTGACACCAACAATACGTATGTATTCGGTTTTAATTTTTTTTGATAAGGTGGTCGATCGCTCCCTTGATTACCCATAGTGGGTGGACGGTCTAACCCCGACATGCGGGTGAGACTGACCAGTTGCAGTGCCAATGTTTTTCTTTGAAAATGAAAATAAGTATTTGAAATTATGACACACTATAATTTATATGTACTCTAAATTGCTTGGGCTTTGCTTTAATGTGCATAAAGCGACAAAAATGTGAGAAACAACGATGCTACAATTTCTTTTTCAAAAAGTGGTCGAACTCTCCCGGACTTACAATATAGAAGCTTCCAGCTTTATATATTAAGGTATGTATGCATAGGCGATGATAGCCGAGGTTTTCACCCGCCTCAAAAAGTTCGGAACGTTGGCGAATACAAAAATAGATTGTCAACAAAAAAAAATACCAACAACACGCGGTATTCCCAAGCGGTCACCCATCCAAGTACTAACCGCGCCTAGCGCCGCTTAACTGCAGTGATCAGACGGGAACTGGTGTTTTGCAGGCGCAGTATGGTCGTTGGTGATAATAGGATTTTATTTATCGGTGAAACTCTCATACCGCGAACATAATACATGATCAGCAAATACATATATATACTAGCTGACCCGTTACCCAGTTTCACCCGGGAATTATTTATGATGTTTGAAACATAAGAGAGCCTAAACAAAAAGAATTATAGCCTATAATCTAATCTAGTCAAATTTCATTGAAATCCGCTCAACCGTTTAGGCGTGAAAGATGGACAAATGGACAAACAAACAAACAACGTTCCACTTTTATATATTAAGGTCGAAGCCAGATATATTGGCTGGTGAGTTTCGTGAGGGGTATTCTCCCACCACACAGTTTGCCTGCCTCGGTGCTCCTTTTCTCAACGTTTTCTGACACGCTCTCGTTCCATCTCGCTCTCGCCTTCGAAAAACAAGAGCGAGCCAGAAGTGGTGGGGATAGTGTCAAGCTTCTGGGGTGTAGACCAAACCGAGCTATCAGCGTAGAAATACACACGTCAGAATAGGTGTGCGTTAGCTACGAAAAAATTCAGGAGCTTTATTGGTTAGAACATTGATACTTTCTCGATAGCTTCATCTCGTATTGGCCTACGCATAGCTTCGTAACGCACGCAACTATTACGCTAAGAATAAATAACAGTCAAACGGCTAGGTTCAGGCGGAGCCGAGCAGCGTTCCCGTTACCCCACCATACCCTGCGAGGGCCAAGCAACTTCAACTGACAAATCCGCGATCGTCGGATGGTGGTGGTTGATTTCTCCTCGATCGCCGCTCGCGAAAACGAATTCACCGGCCAATATATATGGCCCCGACCATAGTAAGGACGAGGATAAGGATTATTTACACAGAAACTTCCACACTTTTTAATTAAAAAAATTCCGCGCTAATAGTCACATCGAAAAATAGTATGAACGGGTTTCGAGAAACAACCGGTCACGTGTGCTTAATTCCATACTCTTCCCACTGATACAAAGTCTGATCATGGAGAAATATTTGGTAGCCGAGTAATTAAACGTAAGTTCGCGTCGCGTTCGAAGGCCGCGCCGCCGTCCCGCAAAAGCGAATATCCGACGGCGAGCGCCGTTTAAGCACATTTTGTCCACCGAGGGGGACCGCGGCCCCCAGCGGCGGAGTGCTACTCCCTCCGGTCCACGTATGTCGCAGTGACTGTGGCAAACAAAGCTGAGAACATCATATGCAGGTAGGATTATAGCCGACGACCCCTTTTTACGGTTTAGCAGGATGATGAGCCACCCTAGTGGGCCGGTGAACTTCTGCCAGGCTCATCCCGATCTCCATTCTCCCCCACCGATGCTGATGATCCATTTCGATTCGATCACCGTGTACATAGAGAAGGGTGGGCCTACACTTGGCCGTGGCTGGCGACAGAGCAAGGGAGAAGACACTGGCTGGGCCGTAAGCGCAACCCAGGGGCTGTGGGACGGTGCGCGGATGTTAAATGCACAAAAGTGTAACTGCATTGTCAAATAGAAAGATCCCCCATGGGACGTCGATGGCACAATAATGGGACCGATTATAATCTTGTCTATCTCCTAGGGGTACTCTATCTCCCCATTACCGTTGCTCCGTGTCATCCACGGTCTACCCCGGTCGAGCCTCGTGTCTACGCCTCACCTTGCTCACCCCATCCATGCACGCGCGTACGGTAGCTGGGGTGTGTATCTTGTTCAGCTATTGACTACCCGTGCTCGTCGCCTCCCTCCCTCCCTCCGCAACGTAAATGCCTACTAGCGTCTCTTTTTTCGGTGTCTTTGGTGGGCAGGAGCCTGTGTCCCCCGTTAATACCCCGTGTACGACACGCCATAGCTTAATTAAGTGCGCATAAACGATCCGACAGTTGTGCGTATTGTGCGCCCATGGAAAACGTGGCCCCCTCGTTCGTTTCGGGGCGCTCGCAGAAAAAGCTCAAGTAAGCTTGCAAGATTTTATTCCCGTTGACTTCGCCGGCGACTAAGGAAATGCTGGGCGACGCTTGATATGGTGGCGAGCTAATACACATAGATCAGTCTAATAAACTTTCGAGTACTTTGCTCCGAAGGAACTTGATGTTGAGGGGAGACGTGAGATTTCTTGGTAGGATGGATGGTAGAACTAATTTTTTAATTTGGTCATAACTTTACTTGGGGGATGATGAAATGAAAATTTTCATTGGTCAAGCGGGGAAAAATCGTGGCCAATCATGTTCCACTTAAAAATCAAAATGTTCATGGGGATGATGATGACAAATTTTTAATTTGGACATAACTGTTTTTTGATGGGTGAACAAAGGAAAATTTTGGTTGGACACACGTGAACAAACCAGGCCTGTTTCCATTTTATCAATATTTGCACTTGGGGGTGCCAGATTCACGGACCTGACACTGGAATTGTTTGAAATTTTTATAATCTTGTCGAACTTTTCTGACCGCTCAAAAATTTCTTCGTTACTTCGATTTGTATTGTTAACGGTGACGCGAGTTCGTTGGACACCGCGCAATCTCGAAAATCGAAGAGCACCAAGAAAGTAATGAAGCTCTGTCAGTTGCCATGCATCTGGATAAACTGTTTGCCAGTTTGGCTTCTCGGCAAACGTATCCGCGTTAAATCATGCGCGTACTATCGCGCGACGAGTTTTCCCGCGATAAGGCGCAGCCGTATCGTCGTTACAAGCACCAACAACTTGTCCGTATCGCGTAACCGAGCCAACGTCAGCCGGCTGTCACGACTCGGGACGCGCGTACACGCGTTTCCCCGGCATTCCAGCTTTATCGGCCGCCAAATCGACGATCAATCTCTATTCACGTCTGGCCGGCGCGGCGAACAGGGTGACGAGCAACGAGCGCGCGGCAACCGATGGGATTATTTCCAGCGATCCGGCTCTATCCGCCGCCGAGAAAGTAAAAATAAGTGAAGCCGAAGTCGTAATGTATGCGCAACCCACCGCCTTAAACCAGTTCAACACCAAGCCGGCTCATTAAATAAATCTCTGTCCCGTGTTCCGATGATCGCTTCATTCAGCCAATCAATCCGCCTAGTCTGCCATCGTCATCGACAGTGTCGGGCGAGTCGTAATAAGCGAGCGAGGATTTCCGTATTAATAAATTGTCGAGGACAACCGCCGTCGAAAAACGTCGGACGTTCGAGTCAAAATGATGTCGTCCAATTTATGGGTACCTATCGCAGATGTTTATGACAGGATGGGGGACAGTTAGGTTGCAGAGGTTTCGATCTGCGGGCCCGTTGCTCCGAACAATTCCAAACGTCGTAAATATGCACCAATTACAGCGGAATGTAAAACGCGTCGTTGACCTGCCAGCTTTCTTCCATCGTGGACGAGATCGAATGATCGAGCGTTAGCGTTGCGACTTAGTATTCTGAAACTGTCCGCTTGTACTTCAGGCTAGTTGAACTTCCGCATTTAGGTATTTGAAGGCGAGTTTATCCTTCGGTTACGGCTCGATACTGTGACACTGGTTTATGGCGCAAGCTTTATTGAAACGTGATAAAAAGAATCGGTTTATGCGGAGGGCGAGGATAAGAATGTGGTTGGAAAAGTAGCGAATCAAAATTTCATCGCGTTTGAACAGAAACGGAGCTACCGATTTTTCAAAGTCGATGCAAAAGTTAATTGGGTTACCAACCTTCAATTATCTGAAACTGAGTAAATTTAGTTTAATTTTAAGCGTTAAAGAAAAGTAGTTTTATTTCTTTTGGGTATATTTTATTTCTTGTTATTATTTTACAATGTTTTTTAATGGGTTATTTAATAGTGAGTAGTATAATTAATATTATTTTACATTTTCTGTAGCTTTTGATTTTTAAGCCTAAAATGGAACTACCGGTGGTTTGGTAGTTTTCTTGGTAGTTCTATGGATTGGTAAATTTTTGCGAGATAGTGATCACAAAATTGTGGAATACATACTGCGTTTAACTAATTTTTGTCATTTACTGTTTCTATAGCGACACATACAGATTAAGAATCTTTTGGAATTTTGTGTTTCGGATAAGCCTGCGCAGGTAAATCACCTACGCCATGAACATACCTCTCTTTTTAGGTGCCATAGTGACACCTTAAAAGATACATTAAAACAAATTTACAAAATTCTTTTTAATTCTTCTGTATATAATATAATAGTTGCTTAATAAATACCAAAAATATTTATTTCATTACATGTTGTATATTCGGAGAAAAAAATCTTTACAAATAGCTTAATTTCTCGACCGATCAAAGTAGAATGACCCCTTAACACCAAGAACTTTGTAAAATTACCAATCTTCTGATTTAGAACGAGATAAATTCGTCGATTGTACTCTTAATCTTTCCAAACCCCCTACATTGACGTTTTCAAGATTTAAACATCAACGTCTGTCTCTGTTTTAAACAAACCGCCGAAGCAATCACTCTACATTTTCACCTACCACCTAACCCCATTTACCCAGTTCCAGTTCTTAACTCAATTCCGTTCGCGTGATGTTTAAACCCAGTTGAAACTTCGCTTATGAACCACGTGAGTGTTTCGTCAACATCCACGTTCACCGGGAATGGAGGAGGGACTATCACAAAGCGTGGTCCACGGGGGCCGAGAGGAAGGAACCACCGGCATAGGAGGACGAAGTGGAATCGGAGGGAGGGCCGGCGGGAGAGGGAGGGTTTCCAGCTCGACGGAGCCAATTCAGACCCGGAATTTATCCTATCAATTTCTGCTCGGTGGAGTGGCAAAGAGCTCGGCAGTTCGGCTTGGCGTGCGCTATATTAACGCTACAGAATTCTGCCGGCCACGAAGAGGCCCGTGCGGAACCGCCGCGTGTTTCCACTCTTCTCGCGGAACCAACCCCCCCCCCGGCCCTGGCTCTGCGCCCCCTCTCTTTCGTTCCCGCGAGGCCTAGATCCCCGCCGTTTGCGTTCGTTTGCCGGGAAATTTCGTCGTCTTCTTGTTCGAGTGTACCCGATTACGTGGACCAGTACACTTCCGATAGTTTTTGCGCACGATTCTTCCTTTCATCGCTCGGTATCTTTTCAGTTGGTTGATTGCGCCCACCTCAGGCTGTGTCGCCCGTGACATTATTAGTTTGGTCACCGAGGCTAGGAGGAACAGGAACCGAAGCTGGAGGAGGCAACGATTGATCGATGGATCGGCTTTCGATGCCTTTTTGCCGGAAAATAGGTACGCCAGTTCGAATGAAATATTCAGTCGTCTCGCGTAAACAGGAAACGGTTCTTCAGCGTTAATAATTTCCGCCGCTTCCGTGGAGCTTCGCTGCCTTTGTAAATTGGGGAGAAGCATGCTAATTGGTGAAGGCGGAAATGTCGGCTTTATTTGGCACTCTGGGGGAATAGGTTCCGTTTCTGAACTTGGGAAACCTAGCTTCTGCGTATGTATACTCGGAGAATTAGACTTCGAACGTGAAGTAGGAAAATGTTATGAAAAATTAGCTTTCTCCAAGAATGCATGTTTCTGCATACAGCTGAGTACAAACAACCTATACGTCTTTAAAAAATGAATTCAATTACCCTGTATCGCAAAGTTCCCTCGTGCTATTAGAAAAGTCACTTCTGTCTGGAAGCCTTTAAGAAAGTAAATTCTGTTCGCAAGATACGTGGACGGTTTCATTTATCCGGCGAGCATTTCTCATTTTCGCGTATTACGTCTACCTTATCCATCTTGCTTCGGGTAGCTGACGAGGTGGAAAAAGAACACGTAAACTTCACAGTCGAGAAATAATTACACCTAAAAGTTCTATAATCGTCGGTGTCGTTTTTCTGCTACCGCTCGTAAAATCGTGGCCACCGCCCATCTATTATTTTCCCGGCCAGATTGTATACTACTAATCGGTGAGACGAACAGGAACGGCGAGCACGTAGAGGCGAGGCAGACTCGGGTAGACGAAGAAGGTAGATACGTACATACGCCGTTAAAGGGAGGAAAAGAGACAGAGAGAGGGAGACAGAGAGATCGGCAGAGAAGCGGAGAGGCGAAGGTAGGAGAAGTCGCATAGGGATGGACCTCTTCAGGTTTAGCGGGGCAAATAATGCAGCAGGGAGAGCCTGGTCGGGCTTTCCATGCAGAAGACCAACGAACCGATCACACTGATCTTTGCCAAAAACAATACCCTGCTCGCCTTTGAATTCCCCTGCAAAATACGGGCGCTAGGTGAGTCACCGTCGAGTTTGCGCACACATGGAACAAGAGAAGGTTGTACGAGCCAACGACAATGTGCGCATAGACGCGACCGTTCCTTTATCTAAATACGGACGCGCGCGGGCGCGTACACACAGCTGTATCCGACTTATATTGTACTCACCACTTTTCATTGGTCTTCGGAATCCTTCTACACGTTTTCGACAACCGCTTCGAGTTACACCGGCAAGTAAAGTGACGTAAAGGTGATGCTTTCGTTGTTGAAAAAATTGAAGAGATTCGGGGGAAAGTAAGCTGTTAGTTGTCAGATAATTGCGACACAGGTGCTAAAGAAAATAAAGAACTGTGTATAAACGACAAAAATAGAATGTTACAAAAGAGTCGACGAAGAAAATACCCGGTGACAGAAAACTGAAACTGCACGCGTATTATACGATCATAAATTTAAAAAAATGGCACGTGCAGGAGTATCTGCGCTTTGCAGTAATTTAGGTGGACCCTTCTCTCCGTTATCCGATCTTGACGGCGTGCAATGAGGCACGTGCGAAATGCGGCAAGATAGTCATCTCGAGAAGCGAGAGAACTGGTGGCGTTGCTCGAGGTCCAGTTAATCTGGTCGTACTTGGCGGCAAATTCTGACAAATAATATGAAACCAATCACAGTTAGAATTTCAATTCCTCCAGTTAATTAATTTCCTCCGCTATCGAATAAATATTAAAAGGTGTCCCAGTGAATTCAAGTTCTGGCGTGACGTTTGGATGTACTAAGAATCAACTAAATATTTCGAAAGATGTTTCCACAACAATTCCTCGGCTTGTGAATAATATCGCAGTCCAGACGGCTTCGTAGAAATCGGTTTGCCAAAAAATAAAATCACTCGTATAAACGCTGTAACATTCAATTTACGAAAAGCGACATAAATGTGTAATGGGTGTAACGTAATCGCTGGCTGATTATTTTGAAGGTACGACGTGCCGGTGATCGGCGACGTCCGATCGGGGAGAACTGGTTTCACGACGATAACTGACTCGCGATCATTCACGAGTACGCCGATATAAATTAGTAAAGGGGGTGAGTGGCATTTTTCAGGCTTCGTTCCAGAGTAACTGATGTCACGGTCCATTGGCACACGCACACGCGCTGAGGACTGGCACGTACACGCAGCCGCATAAATCTCTGCGAGTCAACGTGCTCGCATAAAAAACCAGTTAGCAATTTCACGGCCAAGCAGTTTCAAAGCGAAAAGCAAATCGTGATTCGTGGTCAAAACAAAATCGACAGGGGCCCGCCAAATTTCGCGTGGCGCTTTTTCAATCCGAACGGCGCAAAGGGCGGCCCCAGCCAGCATTGGGAAAAGATGGTGGATGGAAAAAAAAAATTGATAACGGATTAATAACCTGGTGGTGGGCGAATGACGTTAATCATTTTGGACGCAAAAATATTGCTGCAAAAAGATTGACAGCGCCGGGATAAATTGGGGGGGGACAGGATGAGCGCAGAGAGAAAGGTGTAACGCACGGTACCATGGATAGAAAAAAGGCGGTCAATTTTCCAAAAACGAGTTTCGAATCGCGTCATCTGTGCCGGGAACGCAGTTTTTCCTGCACGAGTCTCTGAAAAGCTGGATTAATCGAGTTACCTCGCACTCGCAGTGAACAGTGTAGAGGCACGCGATAGCTCGGAAGTGCCGGAAGTTCATTATCCCATCGAATGAAAAATAATATATCGATATTTACGGCGCTGCATAACATAGCGGCGATTAAGAGAAACATCGGGGGATAAGGAAAAGCCGAAACGAAGAGGTGGAGAATATATACGCGCGACAGAGAAAGCAGTGGCTTTGGAGTCGAGGCAAATGCATGGGTCCCTCAGCGGGGACCGCGAAGTCAGTGAACACTTTGTCCGCGCGAACAATCGATTTCTCGATCATAACAACGAGTACCGGTTCCAGTCACCGCAGTAACCGTCTCCCGCCACTTAAAAAATCCATATAATAATTCGTCGCGGCTACGGGGCCGAGCGAGGAGGCAGTATAGCTGGTGGGCAAGGGGTGGGAAAGATCGACAAAGAAGAGAAATTTAGGGAGGATTGGCAACGAAGAGGGACGGAGAGACGGGGGGGGGGAGGGGGCGGATGCACGGAACCCGGTTGCTCCGTCAGTGGAGTCCCTTTTTTTATGAATATTCGAACACGCGCCAATAAATTCGAATGTGCACGACGGAAGGGTCGCCAGACGTGAAGTGGTAGTCCGTTTGCCGTCGATAGGCTCGCCCGTTGGTCTGGTAGGGCTTTGGCAAAGGGTGATGCACGTGTTACCGTCGCCTGTATGTGTGCGCGGCACGCGTGCGCGTGCTTATATTTGAAGGTAAAGAGGGGCAGGTACCGTGGAGCTCCCTGTTCGCCGAGGAACAACCACCGCCATCGAAAACGGGCTGCTCCCATCGAAGCCACCCCCTGCTGCCGACTCGAGCTTCTTATCCGAGAGAGAGAGAGAGAGAGAAAGAGAGAGAGAGGCCCGCTTCTTCAGCCCCTCTCGTCACATTGGAATTTCGTCCTACCCCGACACCCACTCCCTGCCCGAAAAGCTCTTCAACTTATTCAAATTTGCTGCTCTAACGCAGTTGGCTGAAACGACAATCTGGGATATGAATGCATGTCACGGGGACTTTCAGTGTCTTATAAAATGACTAACAGAATTCGTCTAGGATTATGTATGTAACAATTATTCAAGCGTGTTACTAAAGATTACAAAGGTACTGTCTCGAAATTCACCCAAGTTTCGAAATGTTCTGCTGTGGTATTGATTGCCAGTAACCCGATGAGTTCCGTGTATTCGATATAATTTAGCGCGACTTGGTGCTTGCATTTCGGGTAGATAAAGTGTTTTCGAGTTGATATGTAGCTTTTGATCAGATAGTATATTGAATTTTGATACTATATTGCCTCTGTTTACCCTTAGACTATCCTCTTACTCGATCTGAACTAAATCCTGCAGACCTTTTCGTCTTCTTTTCATCATCAAAAATATGTCTCATACGTTTTAGTTCCCCCCAATATGCATTAGCTAGTTAAAAACGCATCTCCAAAAAGCTCCACAGCTGTTACCACTTTTCGTATGATCTGTTTCACCTAACCCTAAAACCTGACATACCATTCTTCAGCGACTAATTGGAGACGATTTCAGCTCGATTTTCAGAACAATAGGTCGTTACGTCTTTGATAGAGTTGTACAAGTCGCTAGAACTACCGCCACCTATCGTACGAAAACTCGCAACGTTCGTAGGCCCCTATAGGCTTTGAAAAATGGTGGCAAATGGCCAACATCAGTAGTAGTAAGCTAGCTCGGTTTAGCCAAATTTACCATTTAATTTAAAGAGCAAGCAGCGTCCTGCACATCTTCCAATAAGAAGAATGAGTTTTTTTCAGCTGGCCAGTGAGAACCGTAACTATGATTAATAAGTCCAGAAGTACGACCAAGTTTGCGGAGTGAACGCGAAAGAAGAGAGACGAGATCCATCGGTGGCCAAGTTAGGCTGCCGGGTTGTTGAAATCTTGCACGGTGCGATTGGACCACACGATACACATGCAGGAATCCTACTCCCGACAAGAATACGAGGGGCTAAAAGGCGAGAGAGCTAGAAGAGAAGAGAGCAGAGGGACTCAGACCTGGTGTATGGAAAGTGAAAGAGACACACACAAGCGTCTCTCGCTGGCTAATGCAGCGCGGTGAAATATTCATCAGTCTGCCTGCCTGCCTCGGTGGCGCGGGCCAACCCACCCTTTATATTTCGTAATTACCCTCCCAGCCCCGTTCTTCCACCTCGAGCTAGCCTCCCCAACCGCCTCTACCATCGTCCATCTCCTCCGTCACTACCTACCACCTTCACCCTGGTCCCCTCTTCGTCATCGTCGTCAAACTCCGCGTCTCCGGGCCCCCAGCCCCATCATCCCCCATCCCACGCCTCCATTCCTTTTGCCACCCCACCACCACTTCACCGTTACTGCTTAGTTTTCTCCTGCACTGAAACCAGCATTTCCAATCTCTGGTCTTCCGTCACCTCCCCGCTAATTTCCGCACCGACAGTATGGACCAACCGTGCCCCCGTAACTATGGACTACTACACTTCGACAACGTTTACGTTCTTCCCTTCTCTATTCTCTTCTTCCTAAGGACTTTTGCCCTGAATCGGGATACTCCGATGAGTCGATGTGTAGAACTTAAAGGTTCTCGTTGCCAAACAGTCTTCGGAGAATTTCCAGTAACCGAGGGATGCAAGATACTTAGCGTCTTCGAAAGTTATAAAAGTTATGGATAATTGGGATGTATAATATGGTGCTTCGGACAGTGCAGTGTACTCTGTTTCTTCTACATCTTAGGGACACCATGATAATTTCATCCTCGTAATGTCACATGCAATATTCAGTTGAAAAAGCTACAGTCACATAATCCTAAAGTATGCTGGTCATTAATTCAGAGTAATATGCTCGTGTCTACTATAAGCAACTAACACTCTTATTCGAAGCAAACATTTCGGAAAACAGTAGACGTACTTTGACTCTTAGTCGTAGAATTGTTTCCTCTTTCAAATATGGATTATACAGAAGCTGAAATACTGTTAAACTGACAAATGTACGATACAAACAACTGAATTACGAATCTGTTATTCCTCCATGTTGTCCTCCAGGTTTCTTAATTTTCAGGCGGATCAAACATCATATCTTCATAATTATCTGAGAACCTAATGAAGCTGCGACAAGAAATATTCTATTCTCTCTAGCACCAGACAAACAACTAGCAACCTGATCCACTGCAAGTACGTATGTTCGTAGCCCCACGACTGCACACCTCGCCAAGATTTCAAAAGCTGGCAGATTTAAATCGGCGAAGGCGTCGGACAAAGGCTTGATGATATCATGCCGGTGAAAGTCGATCGAAACGCCCATACATATCCTGGCCAACGACCAGAGATCTAAATATTTATACGCTAATGCCTATGCGTCGGTTCGAACATCAAAGACAAGGTGGCCCGATGCCTCCTGCATAGTTCGTAAAAATATATTCCCGCCGGTTCGTGCACGCTACCCCAACGCGTCCTCGTCCTCATCCTCAGCCTCATCCTCATCACCGTCGTCATCCTCGCATAGTCTGCGTCGTTCTCTCTCATCGGCCGTTGTAGTCGAGGGGTTCGAAAAGCGATGGGGTGCGCTCGGGCCTAAAAACTCAACGTAGGTTCCGCGGCGGGGAACGTCGATACGCAACGTGAAAACACAAGTTGTATGCCCCGAGCAAACACTAGACACCGCACGCTCGGCGTCAGGACCAAGAAGAAGAGAAGCTGAGGAAGCGGAGGAACCGCCGCGGACTCGCCGAGACGTTAAAGCAAACAGCGGATCACACGCGCAGTCACACGTTCAGCCCTAGGGTCGTGGCCCGCGTCTTCCTATCCGTAAAAGTCGAGTTTCTTTTACCCAGAAACAGTGGAAAGACTTCGACATTGCAACAGTAGCCCGCATCCGTGGATCCTAGGCAACGAAAACATTTGTGGAAAGCACGATAAACGGTGTGCAGGGCAACGAAGGGCTTGGGGAACACGATCGCATCACCTGGCACACAAATGGTAACTGGAGTATCTGACGTGTGAAAAGGAACGAGATTGTGGACTTAACTGAACATTGCATTTGTTAGTGATGATAGATAGATTATAGAATCTACTGTATACACCTATATTTTAAATGATGGCTATAATCCAGAGTAATACCGTGATCGGTTAACACACACAACCTGAGTAAATTACAAATTTTAACGTAAATATATCTAACAGTTTCCCTAGGATAGCCTACAATTTTTCAAGAATTTGTAAAGTACACAAAACAATACACAAAATGTCAGCTAATATTTCCTAACTACCTACACGCCTGAAATTGCTACCAAGCGCAGCGCAATTATTTTTTTAGTCCATCACAAGATGCGCCTGACACTTTGTCACGCACCTGCATCTCCGTAAAAAATCCATACATTGCACGCTCTGTTACCCAGTGTTTCCTAACATTCCGAACCTCGCCCCACTAGAATTCAGCAATATCGTTGGACGCGAGGTTCGGTGGCTCCCTTTTTGAAACAGGTGGCACTTGTCATTCCCCGAGCAACCTGTCAAAGCTGCCCTCCCGCAAGAGAGGCCCGAATCCGGGCACGGCTGATTAGTCTTGGAAGAGGTTCGAACGCGCCGGAACCTTGGGACCATGCCATGACTGAGTCGGGAAATCTCGGATCCCGGCACGCATCGTTGCTTTTTCATACCGGCCACACAATGCCGCACCGAGCGAATAAACGAACGAACGAATGAACGAGGCAGCATCGCCTGGTCCCCCGGAGGGGAGACGACTCGTGAAGGGCCAGGCTCGTCTTTTTCGCACGGCTATGTGGTTTATAAATTGCGGGAGTTGTGCACACAATAGTCGCAGAGGGAGGTGGGGAGCAGGGTAACTCTGTTATCGCGGTCCGCTAAGCGGCTGGACAATGTCCTAGCCGGGTGCTCCTCTTTCTTCCGACCAGCTTTCTTCCTTATTCCTCCCCTGATCCTGGCTCGTGGACGTCCAAATATTTGCCCGAAATCTATATCCAGGTTGTTGAGGGTCCCCTCGGCTCGTCAAAAGATCGAGCGGGCATCTTTATTATTCCGGAATAATCGTGGCTCGCTTCATCAGCTCGGCACCAGGGACTTCGGCATGGTTTGTTTTGCTATTGAACTATATCCGGCGCTTGTTCGCCTCCCGTGTATCTCTCGACATTATCGTCCCGACCTGCACCGAAACTCTGGACCGTGTAAGAGGGTCACGTGTCGGGACTTTTCACCCACGGGACGCCGAGAATTTTACTGCCCTTAGCGGTTACAATCGGTCGATACCTGTTCTACAAAGGAAGGGTCCATCGAGGGAGAGAAGTAAATTTGTACACGCTGTTGACGATCGCACAGATTTTGTCGCGGATTGCGACGGTTGCTTTTAACTCACTGGCCGGCTTCTTCCCGCCAATGGAATTTCTCTTACCGCGAAAATACTCAGTGGATTTAACTTTCATAACTGGAGGACGCACAGCTTGTCGCAAGACGCTCTCTCGTCTGTGATTGCCGGAGAAAATGTAACGCTAGCGCGAGATACAACGGTGCGGGGGAACGGACAACGCTACGCGTATTTACTGATTTATTATAAACGACAGGTCAAAATATTTTGCGGCCAGTTTTCACGAAGAGCTGGAGGTTGAAGCGGGACTGCCGATTCCACGGAACGAAGGGACTACCTATCCATCATGCCGCGCTAAACTTCGCAAATGTTGGTCATTCGCCCTTGACATATGGCATTTCGCAAATTGTAGCCTCGCCACGCATGAAATTGACGTCGCTGCCGCATAATCTTGTAGGTGGAGTACGACGTAGCACGCTGATGCGGACCATCAAGTATTCATCGATAGGAACGACAGACACGCGTTTCATTGCCAATGGGAATCTCACAGACAGCAGTGACACGCAAGGAGGAATCAATCTCGCTATAGGTGTTAAGAACATGAAAATCGAGTCTCGGTAAGCATTCGCTGAGAAATTTAGTCCAAATTAAACCGTATTAAGTAGTAAAAGTAGGCAATTAGACTAGATGTGCCATGCTACTAAGGTTAGGGAGTTTTGCTTTCTTGCAACTTTATCATTCGTACTTACAAACCGGGGTCGCATGCTGCTCTGTATATTGTTGCAAACGTCACACTTACCTGAAACAATTAAGACAAACAAGAAATTAATCTAAAGGTTGATACAATATATCACTTAAGAAACTGAGGAAACTTGCACAATATAATCATGTTAACCCGGCAGGCAACTTTACCTAATGCGATGAACATTTCTACGAACAATAGAAAAAGAAAATACGCAAAACAAATAAAATCCTTTTAAAATGATATACAAAAATAGAATTGTACGATAGCAATGTTACACTGATCTGAATTGACTTCAACTGCATTTCTGCTATGCATCTACTGCACCCACTACTTTCTGTTTTGAGTGACAAAATCTTATTACTTATTATTTACTGCTTACTGGATCCACAATTCCCAAAGTTTTACAGATATCGCTGCTTGGCATTCAAAAGATTTCAATTTTGACTTTGCGATCAATATTCAACTATCAATCGGATGCAAATTTTTAACTACTTTGCTGTAAAATTTAAAGTTTTTTAGACAAATCAAACCCTCCCGGCTTAAAACTAATTTTTTTTAATATTATCTCTTAACTGCATTACAACTCTGGATATATCCTACAAAATTGATTTTTTTCAATTATAGTTTATATAGAGATGATAAATAATAGGGTAAGTCAGTGACTTGAAAAATATTCTGTGCGTGCGCGTTAATTTGAGAAGTGAAGTTGAGCAAGACGAGAAGATCCCGAACCCGGAGATTCAAAAAATTATGAAACTTTGGGGATATGCAAAAGATATATGTATATGTAGATAAGTATTATGTAATTTATTTGCTGTGAAAATTCACTCTGGTACAACTCAGAAACTGAAAGAGATAGGAAAAAGTTTTTAGACGAAGTTAGTATCTTTTAATTAGGACTACCATTTGGTAACTTAAGTTCACGAGTTATAACACAAACTCGGAAAGTAGCCGAATTTTCAGGAATCAATTTCATCCCCTTAGAGTGAGTTTGGGAGCAAAAAAAATGCGTAATACATATCTATATGCCCTCTACATATTTCCAAAGTTTCGTAATTTGTTGAATTCCCAGGTCAAAGATCTTCCCTTGCAAGTTACCTACATCCAACGGAGTTAAAGGTATTTTGCAATGGATAATTCATTTAAATTCACGTTTCGCTATTATTTCACCCACTTCTAGTTCAAATTATCTGCCTACCGTTTAAACTCATTCTCCCACACCTTTCATCCTGAAAGGATTAGACGTATTGCATTGACTACTCACTGGCAGGCAACCATTAAATTCGCTAAGTCGTGCAAAATGGAATTCTGCGAGAGTTGGTCGGAATCAAGGGGGCCACTCCATTCGAAATCGCTTCTAAACGTTCCCAGGCGAACGTATTACCGCCCCTTCGAACTTGACGCAGTCACAAGTGACGCATCTTCAGAAATATTAACATCCAACAATGGCGTATGGGGTGGTTCTATTCCTCTGTTCGCGAGAGTCACCGATATTGCGAGTATTTACAAAAAAGAGAAAGCTCTTTGTGAGACAGATTAATAAAACCAGCTCATCCTCGGAGCAAAGCCGACACACGACGTCTCTCTGGCTGCCGTGAATCCGACGGTTTTCGCTGATCTGGCGAAAACCAGATCGTATTGCGAGGTGCTTTTTCCATGACGTCAAGTACCGCACGAAGGACCCCCATTGTAATTCCCGCGGCTCTGTCATTGATCTTCAGATCAGCGATTAAGCTTCTGCGCCGCTGTTCTTTTGACGTTACTGCGTCCGTTGTAATGCAGTGGCTTTTTACACTAACTGGCCGGTACCATTTTTCTATATAACGAGGTAATTCCAAGTCAACGCGTTGGTCATATTAAAAGTAAAGCGAGTACATCTTAAAAGACAAATGTATCCATTTTCAATCAAGTTCGTCTTTAATTTGGTACAAGAACCTACAATTCTTCAAGTGAAAAACACTTTTGCATAAAGTACACGTATTCGCTTTAGTCTCTTTCTAAAAACTTAGTAACAATTTATAAGTTCTAAATTCCTGGATAACAATTATACATGTTCAATTTATACTGGAATTATTAGTAACTGTTATTAGCAGAGAATCACAAAAGTTAAGTAGCAAAAGTTACAGCTTAATATAATTGCACGTACGACGTACAAATTAAAGTTTTTCCTAAAAATGCACAATTAAAATTATATAAAAATTTGAGTGTGATTTTTAATTTATGTGCAACTTAATTACAGCGTGTGTCATTTAAACTTTCATTTTATTCGAAACACTGTCGGTAGGTACTTTAATATTCCACGGTACATCTACTACTGGCATAAGGTACCTAGGCGTGGACAATTTTCTTCACTTTAATTAATTTACAACAACCCTTAGTACGAGTATTAAAAAAAAAGAGAATTCAAGGAGGATTGGTGTCTGTCCACTTCGAGCTTTTATTCACAGCGTAAAAATCTCCAAGGGAATGCCAGAGATGTTTAATCCCACTTTACGAAAAAAACGTAGTGCCATCTTAACACTTTCGCGGACGCGAATGCTTTAGCATTCATTTTCATGATGATACAGAATGACATGAATGCTATAGCATTCAAATCTTAAAGTCAATTATTTTGAATTTAATTGTACATAACCAGTTGAAAAATCTGTCGTGGATGCTATAGCATTCATTGTATATAACGATTAAAACATGATAATCTGACTACCCTTATAAAATGTGTTTAATCAAAGTTCGGATATCACAACCAATTTCAAAATACAATGTCTGTCAATTTTTGCACCTCGCTGAAACTTTTACTGTCCGCGAACGTGTTAACAATTCATAACTTCAATAAACTGGGGGACGTATTGCTAACTTTAGCAAATTAGAACACATAAGCAGTTGTGAGCCTCCGATTCTTTTTGCATCTCAAATACATAATTCTTTAAAAATTGATAGTTCGAATCCATTCTTGTTTAAAGCAGTGAAACTCACGAGCAGTTGTTTTAAAGAAAAGGAGCGAAGTAGCTACTGCTTTAATACAGGCCACTTGTTCGCCTTCTAGCCGGAACCGAGCAAGGAAATTAAAAGACGTTTACCGGAAGACGCCCTCCTAATGTCTTCGGGTAAATCGATTGGTTATTCGCTCAAGTGAAATCGCATCACGACTCGTCATTCAATAAAAACAAGACGGCCGGGGAGCGATAAACCACTTAAGGCCATTCGATATCCCCAGCCCCGAGCGTTGCTTCGAAAGAAAGGGAAGAGAAGGTGGCGGGAAAGGAGCGTGACGATGTACACTTATAGCGATTCCTCAGGAAAACTTGCGCGCATGCGTGAGTATACATGTTGCACACAAGCAACATGAAAGGGCAATGATAAGTCAGCGCAGTGATTTGTGACCAGGGAGTTTGTCATGATTGCTACACATCGTTGGAAAGCTCTCTTTAAGAGCAATCCCATCACACCAATTTAACCGGAAAATGAACTATTCCTTTCAGAATCAACTTAAAGTTTATAATTTCGTGTTTAGCAACAAAAGAAACGGCAGCAACCTCGTATCTATATGGAAGATGTTCAAAACACACACAAAAACGACGCGTTAATATTTTCGAAACTCACGCTACCAAATGGATTCTTGCAAATTGTCTTCCTGTAATAAATGACGACAAACTCATTCGGCGAACTATATCCACAAGGATATTAGTATACACTACTTAAGGTGGCTCTTATTTACATTTGGTGAAATATTTTTCTTCAATATTTTTGCGAATTTCGGTCCCTAATGTTCAGGAAACTATCACGACATATCAATCACTGAAAATATGGTAAACCTCGATATAAAAATATGGTAGTCCTCGAAAATCAAAATTACGAGAAGGATTTAAACTTTCAAAATTTGAAAAATAAAAAAGGTTTTTTGTTTTGGTTTTTCGAATATTTTTCGAAAACTGTTTGTCGCGCGGGAAAAGTAATACAACATAAAAGGTGCTCCTTGTCTGGATCTACAACTTTTGATTGACATATTTTATTATGTAATCAATAACTTGGAGCTGTGAAATAATTATTTAAATGTTCAAGGGCCTAGGGGCACAATTTCCCGTTCTTCGATCGGGCTCAAACTTTACACAGATTTCTTTATTATTATTCGGAACTATTCTGGGGGTGCCACGAGGAATATTCAAAAGTCGAAAATAAGAGTCACCCTAATATACACCCACCACTTGACGTAGGTATTTATCAAAGTCTCCTTTAGAGTTTATGAAATATTATAGATACGGGTTTGTCACAAATATTTAGATACCTTTATATCCACATTAAATATTTAGCCTAATTCGATTTACATAAAATAACGATGGCATAACACAAAATACTAAAAGTCATTTATCGCAGAACCACCTTTCGACAAGATGCACCCTTTCGTATTAACACGCCTTTTCCAATTAATCACTACTATTAACAGGTTCCACTGCCCACCTTCAACCTATAAACCATTTTATGAATATCTAAACTATATCAAATTTAAAGAATTACAAGTAATTTTATTGCAAAAGCAATACCAAAATCTCTGCAGATGTCACGCGAAGAACATTGCTAAATTGTTTCTAAGACGTCAGCAGGTATCCGATAAGTCTTCGCGGAGATGGCAAGCAGCTTGCAAAAAAAGGGAGAAGGGCAAAAGGGTTGAAGGTTCAAAACGTCAGCATATACGTTTATAAACAAGAGTTATTTATCTAGGTCAGTTCTTCTTGGGAAGCATTCAAGGCTTGTGAAAACTTTATAATATTCAAGAATCGTAAACAGACTCCATCCTATCACGGACACTGTTTACAAAGGCGCTTGTTTGGTGATATTTTCCATATTTCCTTGAAGACGCGAGTAGCGAAACGATAATGATCCCAACGCGATATCAAGTTCCCTCCGGGGCTAATAGTCGCTGGCTGTTTTATTTTCTGCTCTAGGTTGCGCGTCCACCGTCTAGTTTCCACCGAGACGACGATGACATTCACGACCACGTTTTCTATCCGCCTCCTTCTCTCTATTTCCGTCGTTTCGTTAGCCGTTCTACAAGCCCCACGAATGCTCCACGCACACGCGTTTCAGGCCCACCGGCTGCCGCATGCACAAACAGGAATAATAAGACGGTGGGTAGGTAGGTGAGCCATTAAATATGCATCTCGCGTCATTTGGGGGACGCGGGTCATTATTCCATCCGCTGTCTGCCGTGCTGCTAACTTAAGTCCGTCCGCAGCGCAACCGTTCGTTCGTTTGATCGAACAATGTGCCTTTCCGCGAATGAGCCAGCGAGCAGAACGAGACCGAAGAAGCGTTGCCATTTAATGGCTTAACGGAATGCTAACAGGGCTGTGTTCTGTGGCCGTCGACACCCTTCGATGAGGGGAACCCGATCTATTAAAAAATTAAAACATCTAACGCGCGCGATGATCCCTTGGGTATTCTACATTGGTATAGCGAGGTTTCCAGATATACCTACTTACCAAAATAAAAAGCATTTTCATGAAATGAAGATTACCAGTGCAACTATAACAACTACAACATTAGGGGCCGTCCTTTAAGAGTAATTTTGGCGATTTTTTATCCCCTCCAGAGTATAAGAATTCGTAAGATTTTATATTCCCATCCCCTCCCCCTCCTTTATGTGTAGTATGTCTTACATTGCACTTTTTCAGGTATTAAAATTGTTTCAAAGATTTATATAATTCATGTAACTCGGTTTCGTGTGTCCGATGAAACATCTTTTTTTAGACTACTCATATTGAAAATTAGGTTAAAAAATATTACGTACGACGCTCCCCTCCCCCAGCCTTAAAAATCCCCCAAACCCACTTGCTTGAAACTTATAAATAAAGGCACATATCATTTTCAAATCGTGACTTCTATTTTCAGAACGTTTGAAGGACGCGATAACTACATCCCTAAAAAATTGGATTTAATTGCATTACATTTTATTAAGTTATACTGTAATGAAAACTTCGAAATCGACTTTTCTTGAAATGACATTTTGGCGTATGAGCCCTTCTTCCATCAAATGCCTCAATTATTACTACGATTGAGCTCACAGGAGCAAGAGTGGTATATGTGAAAAATGTTAAAAAAAAGCGTTGTGAAAAAAGACCATAATACAGTTCAAGCATCAGGTGTTCAAAGTCAAAATTCAAAATCAACTTCCAGCATCCCAATTCTGTAAAATTCAACCACATTCGTCTCAACTAACAATCTGACAGCTGCTATGCAATCCGACATAGGTTCTTGCAAATAGATATAAGAGAACCAGTTACACGCGAAATTTGCTCCGATCAGCTCTTCCCCGAGCGAAGGACGGTACTTTCCCAAGGAGAACGAAGCGATTCCCCGAGTCTCGCGGAAGCGTACCAAAGCCCACCACCATAATCTGAACGGTAACGCGCTCAGAGCAATAAGAAAATCAAACAACGCGCGAGAGAAAAGCCTTTCGCGTCTCTCGTTACCGCGCGCGGAGTAGAAGAAAAAAAATCTCTGAAAGCCGACCACCGGGAAAAATCCCAGATTCCTCGGTAATCGCGGTGATTTATTCCCGAAACGAAGGGAAGGGGAAACGCCGACTCGCTCGTTCCGGTCGATAGACCGGGGTGCTCGTCTCGGCTATTCGAATGAAATGATGCGCAGGTAAGGGGGGCCTGCGTTTCTCGATTCGTGCGATTCGAGAACGAGAGAGCTCTCGCCCCGGCTAAGCATTCGGTCTCCGGTTCTCGCATCCTCCCGGTGCTCGAGCGGTGCTCGAGAACGCGGGCGGACATTTTTCGAGCCGGCTCCTGGTCGCCTGCGCGAAAAGCCTGATATGTCCGGGGAGAGTGGAAGGCTGCTTGAAGCCGGAGGGAAAATCGTCGCGAAGCGCAGCGTCGTAATAATCTCAGACAGAGCGGTGGAGAGAAACGGGAGCCGATCATTAAATTGTTCCGGCCCCGGTTAACACTAGGAAGAGGCGTAGAGGCGTACAGGCGTAGAGGCATACCGGCGTAGAGGCCTCCGGCTCGATGTGGGAGGCACACTTCCCGCCATTGGTCAATTAACAAGTGCATTAGAAAATAATGAGGCTTCTCGTATCGCGGGGCACGGTCACCTCTAACCTTGTACCCACGTACGAGCATCTTTGTGCGCGAGAGAGCCTGTGTGCATTCGGGCGCGTCACGGCGAGCGCAGGCCTTCTGTCCACGAAGCGTATCGTTATAGATGTGTACAAGATTCGATTTGCAGCGACGATTCGCGTACGCTAACAGATGTCTATACGCGAAGCTTACTGCAAGTAGGTAGAAGTTGAAGCGTAGCAACTTCGGTTCAGATGCCTGGAGCGAAGAAGGCGAAAAAGGTTTTGGGTTCATCTTCATATTTAAATGAATACTAATAGGAGATTGTTTTATGCTTCTAGAGAATTGGCAGACGGAGATTGAAAATTTCGAACGTTTTATAGTAGGTAAGAGCAACATTGTATTTTAGAAACCCATTGAAATTGTGGATCCATTTATTTAAAAAGAATGTACCAATATGTGTGAGTCTGTAAGTGGGAAAGAAAGAATTATGGGAACGCTGAAGTAACTGGAATTATTAGATAACGAGTGATTATGTGTATAGCTGTTTCTCCACCGTTTGGCCACAAAACGTAGAAAAATATATAAGACAAATAAGTACCTATTGTACGGTTAGTGTCTCGGTAGACGACATCGGCAAGCTGGGATACTGACACGGGTAGCTTGCTGCTTTACAACGTTGCTGGGAAGTGGGTTCGTAAGTGTCCCCCCTCCACTGCAAATAGTTCGCAAGAACCCACTTCCCGGCAACGCTACCACTTCGGTAGTACCGAACTACCGAACCAGTCAAAATGACCGGCTTTCAATTTTCATTTAAAATTACTCTTTACGACTTTGCGTTTCAGAATTTTTACATGGTTTTTATTTCAATATTTGAAGTATTAAATTTATCAATTTGTCTTCCTCTCTCCCCCGTCCTTTTCAATGTTGCACATATACTATACCTAGATATACCGCAACCAGTCCATTTGACATTTTATTTTTTCGTTAGATAGAATGTCAGCAAATACAACACAAAATTCGAATAAACGTAAATGGTGTCGAATTGGATATTGCAGATATAATAAATCCGATAATACTTGCGATTGATGCAAGAAATATAAAGGCCTCTACCTCCATTTGCAAGAGCTTTATTCACTAATAATAAATTTACCATTTTAAGTATGAAAAAAGTGTATATCTAACTAATATAAATATGTATAATATTATGTATATTTTTTAACAATATAAAAATTAAAATATGAAAAAAGGTTTATTTTCCTTGCGTGACGCATTTTATAAATAACTAGTCTTTTATACTGGTTTTGTAGAAATAGCTATAGATAGATGAATTAATTTCGATAGCCCTAGTGTTAAGGATGCATCGGACCTATCTTCAAAATGGTACCAAGTTGATGAAAATTTGTGAGATTGATCCTGTCAATCTTCTTGGTGTGCTCCAAAAATATTAAACGAATTCACTAAACAGTTGCTGAGTTATAACAATTTTAGTTTTCTCTGATTTTACACGGACTCTTATAGAAAGAGACGATCTTGAAAAAATGTTGAAGAAATGGTACCAATGTTTTCAATTTTCTGTACATGCAGTACATGGATAGATGAAAATATCTGCCGAGTTTCAATTGTTTTCACTAAACCGTTTTACAGAAATAAATTACAACTTGAGAAAATAGTGAATTTAGGGCATTTTCACTGCCGAAAGTTCGGCAAATAATGCTTGAAAAATCATTTGTAACGTGTAAAATACGTTTCTAGGAGTGACAATAAGACTCCAACTGCGTAGTACGCGTTTATGTCACGCTTCGTTGACAGAGCGCGATAGCCGCGTTGCAGCCGTTTTTCGTATCGCGGATCGAAGAAAGTTCGCCAAGCAAAATAATTCGCAGCCCTGTACCGCGGGGCAGAGGACACGTTTGGCGTGGCTGGAAGAATGTACGCTAGTAGTAGATGGCAATACCTCGTGACGTAAACGGATGAGAAGTTTCATAATGATGTAAGCCGAGGGGACCACCCAGCTCACGCGTTCAATCATTATGAAGGTAGAAAAGTTCTTCCAATGTCCGCCCTCGGCGCGGAAAAGCTTGAAAGTGCGTAACAGAGAAAGACTGCGGGAGGAAGAGGGACGAGGAGGTAGGAAGGGGGAGGAAGCGGAGATCCGTTCACGCATTTTCATCCGTTTCTACCGGCTTGTTATTGCCCGAGAAACGTACCTAAATGGCGGAGCTAGTAGTTTAATCACGAGACACTCCCTGCGGCGGTGGATGCGGAATCAGTGTTTTTTGTTTTTCTGAGTATCCGACTACCTATTTCAGACTTAACGGTATACCGTCAGGAAAACCTTGCACTTTGCTGTAATCTTCTTTCCCCGATTGATCAGCAATAAGATTAGTTTTTTGTAAATTTCTCTACTAAAAAATCGAAGTTTTCTAACAGGAATAATAATGCAATGAACAGTTTCGATGTTCTACGAAAAAAAATTTGTGGCAACTCTGACTTTAACCTTTAGAGTAAATTTTATTTACTTAAAATTTATGCATATATATCATCAAAATGGCCGGCAAGGTATCCAAATTCTTAGGTGGCCACTATGGTGGCCAGCCCGGCCCTCTCAAAGTTAAATCATTACATCTGTGATGTCTCAGATACAGTAAAGCTTCACTAGTCCGCTTGTAAAATTTAAGAGAAAGGTTTTTTGAAGCACTTATCATCTTGTGATCTTTTAAAAAAGCTGTTGCAGGTGATGAAGGTGTTTTCACGTAGATATTCTATACAAAGCAACAAAAGTATGGAGTCTCCACATTTTTATTCTGAAAACAACGCGAGCTTAGAAATTACTTTATACTTTGGCGCGAAGAGACTTTTTACTTGCTCACCAATCGAGCTTGCGATGTATCATATGCTAATAAAAATTTTCTATTAGATCTTCACGAAGGTGTTACCAACAGGACGGTGAGATTCTCCTGATGAAAATTAATCGAATTACGTATAATTAAAAACAATCCGAAGGATGTCGTATTTGGATTCATTTTCACTGGAAGATCTTTGCCCATCCATGGATACTTCTTTGAGAATCTAATACAACAGTTAAAAGTAAAATTTTCTTTAGTAGGCAATCATCCCAGGCGCGATTACTGGGCGAATGAAGCTGGCGGGGCACAAAGCGAACTCCGAGCTCCGCTTGTTTTCAAAGCAAGCATTCGGGGACACTCGGACAATATTTTCGATTATTCCAGAAAATATCGGCGTGAAAACACGCCAAAGCCGTCCATGCAGAATAGAGATCCCACGGTGTAAAACACGCTACGCAACTCAAAATGTTGAAGTAAAAAAAAAAATAGATATACCATAGAAGTTCAAAGGATTAAACCATTTTGGTCACTTTTTCCGAAAAAATGACCCGTCTATAATAATTCTTCCCGGTGTGAACAAAATATCCATAGAAAATTTCTGCTGCCATTTATTCTAAATACTCTACACAAATATTTTTACATTATCATAAATAAATGCGTGGCACACAATTTTTCCTCGCTCGAAGGAACGGTTATCTTCAGTCGCTTTTATCTTTGCAAATAACGAGCAGGGAGTTGCGAGTTCCCTTTCCGAAGAACGGGTCGCAACGAAAATATAAGAATTTGCGAGCACTCCATCAAAAGCACGTTGCCCAAATTAACTGTCTCACTGGTGTGTTTTTAGGCCCAGATAATCCTCCACAGGCATAAAAAGTATTACCATACCTTCACCCTGAACATTCGCTTTGTGTACCTGCATACTTTCTTCCCTAAGCTCGGTGACTTTTGGATCAATTTAAATCCAGCAACTTCAAACGCAGATACAATCCCCACAATACTTTCCCACAGAGAGCCGAATGCACGGAAGATCTGCCAGGCTTTGGATGATATTTCAGTCGCCTCGCTGACAATCAAAGGGTTAAGAAACAATTTCCACGCAAAGTTTCATCGAACTCGAACTGCGAGTAGCCGCACGAGCAGGAAAAACATGACGCCTGCCGCAGAACCCAATATCAAGTTAAGGCGTATCATTACGGCGGAACCCGTGCGCTCAATGCTGAGCATCGTTTGCTTTTTTCCTCTCTGCCCCCAACCCTCTCTCTCTCTCTCTCTCTCCCCCTCTATCTTTGCCGAACGGAAACCGAGAAGCAGCCGCGTAATTCGATTTTCTTTCCGTTCGACGCCGGATTACGCTGAGATCGCGGTCGTGTCACGAGCGTGCGTGCATGCGCGCGCGTAAAACCGGTACACGCTTGCTGGCCGTATAATCTGCTGCTTTTCTTTCAGCCGGTGGCGAGCGGCTCTTTTCCACTTCCTCGACGCGGACCCGAGCTAGATCCGCCGTGAGAATTTTAAGACGCGCCTTTAGGAGAAGTTCGACTTTTTCCCGGGACTCCTGTTTCTCGGATCAGCGCGCGCTCTCGCTCCTCGAGGTGCATGTTAATGCGATCGACCGATGATCGGGAATCGCGCCGAGCATTTCATGCCGCGCATTAACGATGTTTGTGATAAATAACGAGGAATGCGACGTAATCGGCCGCCGACCAGTTTTAGCGCAAGCTTTCGTGACACCTGCACACTTTCAGACGGTTCACTCTTTTAAAAACGATCCCGTTCTACCTGTTTCGCGCGATTGTTTAACCGCAAAGGAGTTAATCGTCGGCATCACCAGTCGCTAATTAATAACGTCGATGAATGTAATGTGAGAAGTATCTACACGGCCTTCCACCGAGGCAACACTCGAGGCAACATGTCGCATGCAACCCGTGGAACGGGTGACGTGTTGCTTGCGAAGAAAAAGATGCAACGAGCTCGCATGTTGCCCGTTGCCAAAAAATTGCCTCAGTGGAATCCCACCTTTATGAAACTGGTGTGAGTAGTCGTTACGCTCCTCGCACAATTTATAGTGGGGATATGCGAGCACCTGTAGTTTACGAGCTCAGCTGGACTCGGCAAGCAAAAAATAATTATAAATAAGTAGAAGTAACATTAAAAATAATAAATGAGTAAATACTTTTAAAGTACATATAAGTAGGTACAGGAACAAGTAATGACAAAAATAGTTTTGCTTAGCTAGATTCGAATGAAAACTATAAAAATTGAAATTTTTGCTACTGAACGTTACTACAAGTCGCAGTCAACTCGAATAGACACGCTATCGAAAGGTATTCGAAGTTTACGAATAAACTTACGAATAAAAATACAGAAATGAATGTAAGCCTTTTTCCAAGTTACAAATTAAACTCTCTTTGAATAAAAAGATTATCTTTATTCGTCAGATACATTCTCATCGAACAAACTTATTTATTCTGTTGCTCATTGAATAAAGATAACTTTTTTTTATCTTTTATTCGTTATTCAAAATTTTTATTGGGGTAAAAGTTTTGCCCAACTCTAAAGTGAAGCCGTCTTTGCTAATTTTCATTTACAGATCCTCAAATAACTATGGAAATTTTAGATAATCTCGCTATCGTTCTGAATCGCAGGTCGTTCACCCTAGGCTGCCTGTCACGGCTTAACATGCCAAAAACAGGACTTCTTTTATAAATTTGAAGCACAATTCTAAACAATTCCAAGAAGCGGTTGGAAAGGAAAGGCGCGATATGGGAATCGCGAGAGCCTCGCACTATGGAATCCATTCCTTGTGTCAACTTTTAAACGATATTAAAGGTAATATTGTATTAAACATTACTCTCTCTCTCTCTCTTTCTAAAACAAAAACTGTACTCAGTAAAATAAAGAACGAATAATTACATGAAACTGTAATTACAATTCCGACAACACATGGGCATTTACGGATTACCAAAATGGAGTTCCAAAAATATAAAACGAAAATTCCCCTGTAAATTTGGAGCACTCAATTTTTATTCAACATTCGTCTCCTTGGAGTCTCTACTTGAAACACAATCGATGTTACGCGTGCGTGGCTCGCGAATGCAAACTTGTTACTCTGCTGGATGCAATTAATTCCACAGCGATGTAGTTACGTTATGAAGTCGCGTTTTCACATGCCCGCTGTGTGCCGCGACAGCGCGGGTTTCAGTTTGATAAAATGCGCCACACAGCCGTGCATACGCGTAATTGCATTAGGAAGCGTGCTGGCGTATTATTTTCATCGGGTTGGTATTAATCTAGCATAAAATCAACCCGATGCCGGGCGAAAAATTCGAAAAGCTGCGAGTAAAAATATCGCTCGGGGCGCTGACCAAGTGATTCTGCGCATTCCACGCAAACGAGCGCGCGGGGAGGGGGGGGGGGGGGTAAAAGGTGTCTCGCAACAAAGACCACCCCTTTGCGCCAGCGGAGCGTGGGACAAAAATAGAGGCACCCGTCGAAATAATTATACCTCATGATCACGATCTTCGAAGTCGGATGAAAGACGATTAGCGTGCGTACGCCAGAACCGCTTTGCCTCTGCGCTCGTAGATAGGCGACCGATCGTTATTAATATTCTACGAACACCGCTCCCCAGCGCCATTCCTTCGCGTCCCCGTGCCACTACGCAACCGAGTATTCCCCGGCTGCTTCTTTCGCAACGTTACAAATTCCACGTAGGATACTTCGACGATTTCCAGAAAAGCCACGGTGGCTCGCAGCCTCGACCAATCCGGTCTTCTTCTCCGTTCTGTTTCGCCCACGATCGAGGAAGTCGATAACCGCGCCGTAAATCTCTTCTGTTGCCGTTCCGTCGCTGTAACCGAATCAGCCCCTACCGTTCTCCTCAATTTCGGACATTTACATGCTTGGAATTCAAGTCCACGAAAATAAAGCGCGCTGTAAAATATTGATTAGGGACACCTAGTACACGGGTTCGTGGTCATTCGTTTCGATGCCAGAAATCACGATAGGTGGAAGAGTATCATTTTGTGTGCTGGAATTGGTAGTTTGTGAAGTTGTTGTTTATCTAAATAAGTCTCTTAGAAAGTATTCCAGGCCTAATCCAGACATCTTATAAAATTCACTTCTACCTGCAATATTCAGAACACTTTAGGGATGTCCATGAATTTTCTGAAGATTTCTGAAAGATGTCTTATAGACATTCAATATTAGAAATCAGTAAATCTTTGGAACGTCTTAATTAGGTAATACCACAGCGCTTTAGTCTACGGCAGCTCTTTAAAAGACGTATAGAAGACGTTAGTTAACATGATATTTAGATTTTGTTGAAGCGAATTGTAGGCATTTAATGAATTAATCCTTCGTTGGCACTCTGGGTGTGAGCCACCCAAAAGCTTATTTTTTGCAGTTTCAATAACAATATCGATACGTAAATATTTTGAATCAAATTCCTCCTACTATTCGAAGGAGTTTATAACGTAAGAATATGATTCAAAATATTTATTTATAATATTAATTAATAACTGTAAGATGATATTAAAATATTAAATATATTGCAAGCTTTCATACTTCTAAGCTTGCACCATGTACCTATAGGAATGGACGCAATGGAAATAATATAAATGAAATAAAAAGCTGCAATGCTAAATAGTCTCACCAATATAACTATATTTGAAACTTTTTAGAAGCGTCTTTAAGACACCTCTATTTAAGACACCTTAAAGACGTAATTTTTAAACATCTTCGAGAAGTACTGTCTTGCACATCTTTAAGACGTCCAGATTAGTGGTAAGCCGATGTAACGAAAAACATGGGTAAGGTGGGTGTGCTTAAGACGTCGTGTGCTATCTGCGATTTTTCTTCACTTTTCTGTCAGGAAAAAGACGTGTAGAATAAGACGAGTTCAACTACCTACGTTTTATGTTATAGAATTGTATTGACTATTGCAAGACTTTTAAGTAAAGTATGTTTCAAATTAAATGAAACTTGGGATGCACAGTTTTGCCCGGCTCTGTCTCTCAAACTTGATAGAAAATACACTTTATTTTAAAATATTCGGTGCTGTAGACTTTCTAAAGGTGTCAAAAGCTTACCTTCAACCTCGCGTTCCTACAACTAATAAAATACACTAATCGCTCCAGCAGTGGAAGAATAAAGCAGAAAATTATATTCTTTTCATGTTGCAAAATGCTTTCATTTATAACATGGATTTAATTAACGTATACAACTAAGTGCCTAACTTTAAATACACAATTTTACCATTACCAGTAGTGAAATCTATTTAAGAAATTTTCATTCAGAAAGTTTCCAAATAATAAAGCACACGAAAATCCAAGATATGCCTCAGAACCACCACCCCTCTAATTCCAACGGAACTCCCAATAGAATGTTCGAACACGATATGAAAAGCAAAGAAAATGGCGAGACAAACGAAGCGTCACCTATGGAACAGCAATATTTGACCGCCCGTGTTCGCGTCTTTGACGAACTTGACTCCTCTCCGTGCCTCTGACAAACTGAACCGCTGAAAGATCAGATTCCGCGTTAAAAGGCGCCTGTTGGCGAAAAAACAGATTTTAAACGCGTGAAAACCTACCGATCAATCGAATTTACCGAGAGCTAAAAGGCGGCAAAGATTCCTGGCGCGGGGGCAAACAGCCGGCCGAATTCCTAAACGAGCCGCTCGATGCGCTCAATCCCTGATCTCGCGCTATTATGAGCTCGTCGACCGGGTTCTGGAGCGCGTTAGTGATTCCCGTTTGCCCCTGTGCTAGCGTTCTTTTTTTTCGCTCAACACTGAAGGTAGGCATCGATCAACCCCAGAGGACAGGTTGCTTCGACGACCAAGAGCCCCGAACACAGCGATAGTATATGTACAATGGCTCGGAGAGATCCGTGAATAACGGATCGTTCCCCATCAAAAATTCCGTTTGTGCACCACCGCCGCTCTACGCCTCTGCGCGAATTCTCTTCCCTGGGTTTCCCTGTCGCATCCCTTTCCCTGAACACACCACGCAACTTCTCTCCTCGCAGTCACCTCTGTCCTCGAACACGTACCATTCGAATCCGCGGTAAATCGATTGTCCCGGAAGATCGTTGCAGTTTCTTCCTTTCAACTCAATGATTTTTCATCTCTGGCACAATTGTATCACTGCAATATTTCCCACTTGATTATCCTTTTACTAAAAAAAAAAAATACCTCACTTTTATGTAGAGTACGTACTCTATGAAGAATTTTTTGAATCACGCGGGAATTACGATTTCGAAAATGCTGACGCCCACTAAGTTAACTCTCCGAGACTTTATTTGCATTATAGTTAATAGTACTCGCATTTTATCCTTTGTAGGGATAGCGCTTTTAAAATTAGCCGTCATTAATTTTTCGCCGGTGTCCACTGACTCAATTTACTGGCTTTATTTCGATAAAAATCCAACATTCTTTATTGCAAAATTTACGTTCCTTTTTTAAACGATGGAATGGAATTACAAGCTAGTATCGGAAATGCAAAAAGTGAAACCGTGGCGACGGTGAATTTTGCACGAACCAACAACGAATAAAAGGGTACTTCTAATGACAAGCATTGCTTTTACCGGATTAGGTGCGGCGAGAAATTCTGTAACTTCGCTCCAACCGAAACGAAGGTCTTGTGTCAGATTTCGACGCTGTATTTTCGCGCCAACAAGCAAGTTGACTTTCACAGTGCAGATTATAAATATACATCGGATCGCACAATCCACTGATTGTACTGCCACCTCCGCAACAGCTAAATTTCGTGTCGAAAATGTTTACGGTGTTTTTTTTTTTAAAAAAAGCGAGGCTACGTGACTTCCCGGAGCCTCGCGTCGTCGCCTCGACAAAAGAAACGAGTGAATGCCGGCTACTTTAGCTGCAAGAGAGTAATCAAGCTTGTAAAGTCGAAACAAAAGGGTCTCCAACGTGTGATATTTATCGCGACATGAAAGACGAAGACGTCAGAAGCTAATCGACAATCGCAGCTACTTAAAACCTCGCAAGGAAAATCGTCACGTAAATCCAATCAAAAGATCGCTAGAAGGGTGGACGGTGGGGGTGTTGGGAGTCGAGGGCGAGGCATAATACAGCGCGAAATTACACAGCGCGATTGACAGGCCGTGCGAACGTAGCGAAGGAAAAAGCTGAGGAAGAAGCGGAACAGGAGGTGGGACAGAAATTACTCGTCACCGTTGGTGACGGCTCGCAAAAGACAGAGCGCTCGCGGAATTAAAGGTGAACGACGGAGGTGTGCCTATGTATGTTTAATCGCGATCGAGTATTCCGTTTGGAGGGCACGCCAGGGCCCCCCCTCGCGGACAAGGGATGGAAGAAGGAGGGGAAGGCAGTCGAGGGCGGCGCAGGAGGCCCTCGGCGTGTCCTGCGAGCTCGATATGTAATTTTCCCTCTTCCACCCTTATCACCCCATTCGTCCCCGCGCCCCGGTGTCCCTGTAAAACGTCGTCCACACCCCTCGCTGGCAAGGGTACGTGTTTATGCGCGGAAGGCAGCTACAGGAATGACGAGGAACTTGGTAAATCGTAGCGCTACTTAAATGGTATCGCTTAACGCGGTTTACTCGACCAATCTAAGATTAAATCAATCGGAGGGTAAACGGAAATTGCTTAGCAATCGTTTGGAGTTTGGATGATTAGTGCGTCATTAATTGATACAGCACATTGTTTACTGAAGAGGCAACGTGCACCTAGGACTCGGAAAACCAGGGTGGACTTTGACAATTTTCTTTTCATTGGAAATACGTTTTAATTTGAGAATATTTATATGCATCTTAAGATCCATACTTTAATGTAACAATTGTGCAAATTTAATTTGAGAATTAAGAAGATTGAATATGTAATAGTCATTTCCTTTAGGCATTTTTTTCAGAACATTTTCAAATACATAAAAGAATCTAGTTTTTGTCGAAGCTGATTTTATAAAATATCAATTTTTCGTAAAATAGCGGCCATTTGAGCAGAGGTGTGTGAGTTTGCAGTAAAAAATCAACCTTTTTGATAAAAAAATGAACTGTGACGTTTAACAAAAATTCTACTGCAAAAACTAAATAATTCTATCGAAAACCTCTGTTCCGAGTTTCAATTGAATCCGTCCTCCAGTTCTCGAGAAATATTGGCTTTCGTTTTTAAAATACCATTTTGAGAAAAAAACGATTACATATTCAATCTTCTGAGTTTTCAAATTAAATTTACATAATTATTACAGTAAAGCATGTATTTTAATATGCATATGAAGATTTTTAAATTAAAAAATATTTTCAGAGAAAAAAGATTGTCAAAGTTCAGCATGGTTTTTCTACTCCTAGGCGTATGTTTCTTTTAAAAATAGTATCAAAAATGTATCAATTGAAGCATTTAATCACATGACTGACGCATGCACTTGAAGCATTTAATCATTATCGTGTGCGCAGTTTTAAGTTTTAAATCGCACACGGAAAACAAAATATGATAAATATTAATCAAACGATTCATGCGATTAGAGTTTATCAAGAAACTAATCCATTTTATAAAATCCACGCACGTCAGATTCGTCATACAGGAAATTTAAAAACTTGTCGCGTTTCTAATATTACTTTACATCGTCAAATTTCTTTATACTGTTAATATATAACACGACATAACCAGAAAATTCAATTTTCCGTCCGTACTATTGTATACTGCTCATCGCTAGTTTAAAGAACTCATAAAATCTGTTTCTCTGTATAGAATGTCTCTGAATGGTTAAGCCTGCGCCCATAATTTTGTAACGCTCCGTATACATGCTGTGACGAGCATGACCGATCGTCCCGGCGGATTAAAAATCATGGCGCGGCTTTCAGCAATTAAATTTGCCGACGCGGTCGAATTTCAAATGACATCCGCCGCGCGGATCGTTGCGGAATAATTTTACGGACGGTTAATTTATAATCGGTATTAACAAAACTCGCGCACAGCAGGATTCAATTTCCAAGTTACATAATTAATGCCAAAGCGCGGCGCGGAATGTCCGCGCGCTGACGATTTAATTACTGGCAGAAGCATGACTCGCGTTAGGTTACGATTAACATCATGCACGCCTGTGTATTAACAAATATAAATGACGTAGATGTCTGGACAAATACGATCCGCGTCCAAGTTAAGGCCATCGTCAACGAATTTATCACCAAGAATAACAGCAATAATAAACGATCCGACTAATTAACATGAAAATCTACCAGAGCACCAATTTACTTATCTTTCACGTTAAGCTGTTCGGAGCCAGCTAGCCGCGTCGCAACCGGTAGTTGTTATGTGGTAATTAAAGAAGTTGCTGCGGCGACGGTTTCAGTAAGTCTGATATGTCCGATAAGGAAACTGGAATTGTGATATTGAACTGGTACATACTTAGTGAAAAGTAAAATTTCGCGCGAAACTTTGAGGGTGACAGTGTACATAATCCTGAGTCACGAAAAGTATCGATAAGGTTTTTTCAAGCCGCTAGTAACTTTGTCGCGAACACGTGTATCCTGTCTATTTAGGATATAAAATATTTATTCCTCTAATAAATAACAGGATTACGAGGCTATCCTGCGTTTTTCATGTAAAACGAGAAATTCACCGCTGATAATTCCCAGAGAGAAAAGAAACTAAATACGAGGTGACGTAATTCTAGGGACAAACCTCGCGTCACAGGTAGCGGCACTAAAACTGGATACAGGCGAGGTGGAAGAAGAAATCGAAGTAACCAAAGAGAAATCACTGCTCCCGTAATGTACCAAAGGAAGCGCTACGAGGTGCTGGGTTGCTTTTAGTGAAGAACAGAGATTCAGTAGGGGGAGAGTCCCAGGGTAATACCTATTTAGCTGCCGCGTTGTCCACGACACAAAGTCGTCCCCCGCGCACGATTCAACATTAATGTTTTTAGCCTGGATTACGTTGTAGCGTACGAGACCGTTCTCACACAAACTCGCGCGCGCACCCATACAACGGGAATAAAAGCGACGAAAGGTCCTTGGCGGACACACTCTCCACCTGCGGCTTGGAATCCCTTCGGGTAATCCACCACCCACAATCAATCATCATTGATGCACGCGCTTCAGCGGCTTGGATTTAAGCGTGTCGGAGCAAGAATCGGTCCCCACTTGCCGAGAAATCCGTTTCGTGTCGTGGGCAAAATCCATTAAGGATCGCATAAGACGTCTGTGGCCAATTTTTTACTTTTGCCTTTTTAACCTGCATTTCTTCTGCAGGTTAAAACTTCCCCGAATCATACTTGGCTTTTAAAGGATATTTTTTTTAACAAATATTCCGTAGTTTTGGAAGTTATTTTACCGACAATTAGCAACATGCAGACGAAATTGATAATTTTTGTTTGTACTGAAGGAATTCGTACATATTCAGTGTCGCGTAGAATAATTTTGAAATATAATTGACGGCGGAATGTGTTATTGTGTATTTGATTAAACGTGCTGAACGTGAGATATTTCTTTTCTGCTATTCGTTTTTATATAAAACAGTTACATTTTGCAAAATAAATTGCAGAGGAATAAGAGAGGACACGAAACAGCCTTTTATGATAATAAGCGGTTATGATTTTTTAATGGCGAAATAAAGTAGAATATTTTGTCAAATTACGCGTGATAATATATGAATCGTGAAAAACTCGTCAATTCATTACACTTGTGTATTTCTATAATTTATTAAATTCAAAAATAGACTCATCTCAAAGACTGGTCGCAGCGTCTCCTGATTTCGTGGATACCTTCATTATGCGATAGTGTAACGTGTATATTACCTATCCCAGACCTTAGAGAGCCTTTATAATGGTGCGCCAGCATGAAATAGCCCGCCCATACTACCGCCCTCCTTTATTCAAGCATAATTTTTAAAACGACCAAAGAAAATTTGCCAGGGGACGTATTAAACGCAACTCCTGGAAGGATCGACTTGATTTCCATTTACAATGAACCACCCTCAAACACTAAACTGCCCAGGAAAGTAACCAGCGAATGGTGACAGTACCTGAGGCGAGGCGCGATACCAGCTTCCTCAGCGAACCAAATTGCGCGCTGAATTATTCACCGGCCAACGTCATATACTCGGTCCGTGGAAAATCTGGCTAAAGCAACTCCTTCCAGCGATTTACCAAGCCTAGAAACCCACCAGCCTGATCCGTAAGTGGGATTCTCGAGGTGGCTTCCGGCTGGCAGGGGAAGATCTCCTCGTCCGGGGAACCGTTCTCGATAATGGCAATGTTCGCGCGTAAGAGTGCTAAAAGTTTAAGCGTACACGGAAGAGAATGCAGAGCTGCTTCGATCGGCATTCATTATTCAAGTCAGCCGATCAAGGGAAATATTCCACGGCGTTGAAAAATCCTCGTCGATTCGCGGCGTTTCCCTCTTCGAGAACGATCGTTCCATAATAAATGAGGGAAGAGAGTCGACTGGCACGCCTTCTCTCCCCTGTGCAAATTGTCCGAACGCTGCGGAATCGTTCGTCGAAGCTTCATCCTCCGCGACTGTTTCGCGGGAACAATGGGGTCGCGATAAGAAATTCACGAGACACACGGGTCGCGGCGCGGCGGTGCTCGACTCGAGGGCAAGGGCAGGTCAGGCAACAATACCTTTTCAAATTGTGCCGGTGACACTGGGACTACCTCAATGGGGGTTGAAGAACCACGGTTAACGGTGTTAGCCGAACGGTATGCTTGTCCGGTTCCTCCGCTTTGAATTTTCAATTATTATTAGCTTTCGCCAAGGGCTGCGGTAAGAACGAGAAGCGGTCGCTACTCTCGAAAGGGTTCCTGCTTCATGTGGACTCGTCGAACATTTTCGAATGCTCTTCGTCCAGGGTATCCATTTCCGGTGTATTGAAAACTTGGATCGTCATATTCCGGGGAACGAGACACTTTGAAAAATAACGTGCGAGGATAAATGGAATGTTCCACTTGTCGGAAGGGTGATTTATTTATATACAAGGGCAGTTCGACGACTCGAAAATTCCAAAAAATCTGAAACTTTGCAGAACTGTAGCCCAAGAGATGCTAATAACGTAACTATTTTTTGATCCGGCAATAAAACGGCCCTAAGGGTGAAAACACCTCCTCGAAAAAATAGCATGTTTTCGGAGTATCGTGTATATCTACGAAAATGTAAGAGATATCAAAAAGAAGTTAAATTCAAAGTTCTATGGTTTTTTTATATCCTATAAATCGACGATAATGAATTTCAAGAAAACATTTTTTTCCAAATTTATCTCCACCACCATTTTTTTTCTACAATTTTGTATCACCATGTTGTAGGATATTGAAAGCCACAAAACTTCGAATTGAACTTTTTTTCGATGCCTTTCACGATTTCGCTGATATTCGCGATACACTACGCCCTTGTTATAAGCCCGCCGAACGGGACTGGCGACAAGCGTATGGCGCGTTGCGGACACCCAGAAAACCCAAGAGCAAGCGAGAGGAAACGAAAGAGGCTCTCGCTCGTTCCCGAATTTTCTCACTCGCGTCCGAAGGATTCTAAGAAATGGTGAGGATAGTTGCCGGGCGTACAACGCATAGTAGAAACGGGCTTATAACGAGTGCGTTCTGTATTATAAAAATTCACAATTTCTTTGATGCCCCGCAAAATTTACGATGAGCTTTTCGAGAACCGTGGGGCCTTTTAAAGCTGGGTTCGAGGAAACGCGCCGAACCTGCATTGCGCCGGCTCTGTGAGTACCTACGTCTCTCTTAACTTTACAGAACAAACAGGCCAGGAACGGTACCTATGCGAACGCGGACAAACGATTTCTAGGAAATTCAATTTTCGTGAACAGTTTGCGAGTGCTGGCGGAGGAGCACCTTTACGAGCTTGAAGGATCAAGTTTGACTGAACAAACGCAAGAGTGGGACGGCGCGAAGTATGTAATCTCCTTCGTGCCTTGTTTTTGAGGCGCGATTCAATTATCATCGCCAAGGGGGCCGATAAGTGTCTTGTCGAACGACCAGCAAGTAATCCCGCCAATTTTGGATTTTATAATTTGTTACGATCATCCGGTGGCTGGAACCTTGTCCGGGACTAAACTATCAACGAAACGAAGCAAGAAGGCGCATTAATAATACGATCTCGTCGGTCATTCCACCGAGACGGGCGGACGGACAGACGGGACGGTGTTAGGAACCACATTTTTCAAGTCATGCCTGTTAATGCGGTGAACAAGGGGCTGAGTCGGGGTCCTCAATGGCGTATACATCGAGGGGTCTTGACAGACATACCAATGGAAAAAAATTAATTACGCCCACCTCCCTGACTCGGTAATTCTTAATAATCGATGACTGACGTTTCGACTGAAAGACTTTTTACTGCGTCGGGGTGCTTATCTCTATCGGGAGAAAGAGGAATAAAACCTATACTTGAGAATCCTTAATTATCCTTAGTGATCTTAAAGTGTTTAGCCAAACTTTACCACAGTGTCCTACTAACAAAGAACATGGACGGTGGGCATGAACAGGAACGTTCGAAAATATTTCGTGCATATTTTTTATTTATATATTATTTCATGCATACCGAGTGAAAAGAGCCCTCAAATTAAGGGATGAAACATTTTTTGTTTAATTTTTTGCAACGTGCTAAAGACAAGAAAATATTGGATAGAAAAGTGGCTTATTCTTTTATGAGGAATAAAATGATGCGAGCAGAATATTTAAGAAATCGTAGGTGACGCCAGTGTAGCTCCAATGATCATTTTTATCAACATCTTCGTACCGGTGCAATAGTGTTTGGTGAAAATTGGTGAATAATTACCTTCCACGATTAAAAACAATGTCAAGATGACAGTGAATCCCAGGTCACATTATCAATATTTTCAGTAAAATCGACCGTGCACCCTGCGAGGAGCAAAGCTGAATCGATCCATCCAGCGATCCCATTATCTAAGAAATAATGTCTAACTTCGTTTCGGTACGTTCAGGAACCAAGCATGCGGCTAGATGGCGCATGGATCCCATTACGGTCCCTCCCGCAATCTTTTCAAGCAACATCTGTCGCGGTTTGCGAACACGACTACCTCCGATCCCGTAAGGTTTTTACTCAAGGTCGCACATAAAACCGAGCAGAATAAAATAGCTGAATAACCTCGGAATCAACCTGCGTCTGTTGTTTTTGGTGAATAGGTAACCACGCGAAAGTCAACGACTTGTCTTCTTGCGTACGGTGAGAAGTACAGTGCAGAAAAGGAAAAAGAAAGCCGGAGAACGAAAAGGAAAACTTTACTACACACATAAAGTGGCAGAGACTGTATACAGGTAGGTCCGGTTCCGTAAGACCGTCTTTGAGACAAACAATATCTCTGACAAGCGAGAGACCGAAGCTTAATTGCGAAGAAAGGTGAAAGATCGACGGCAACGTGACACAAAGAAGCGCTTCGACTGTTGGCCTCATCACAAAGGCGAATGGAACGTATTAAGAGGTCCGACGATTATCTACACAAAACAAGATCGCCCTCAATGCATTGTTTTAAGTGGGATCCGAGCGTGGCCCACGCCGGGCTGAAACTTCGGTGCCGCACCTCGTTGGCCTGCGCCACGAGATGCAGATCAGGCCGCGGGATTGTTCTTCTCTCTGCCGACCTCGGTTATTGTCTCAAGACAAGGCCTACCGCGAGGTAGAGGTCACCTCTTAGCCTCCACCGTAGCAAATCGTCGATCTCCGTGATCCCGGTAAACAATGCCGATAGCGCGCATATTCAACTCTGCGGGTTCCCGAATGCTTCCTCATTGTGGAGCCACTTGTAACTGCTCTAGCTTGTAGGTAAATCATCACGATGCGAGGGAACCCTCGCGCGATTATTTACGGGAATGTTAAAGCCCTTTCCGTGGCGCGCCAAAAGCTGTAGGTACCTGGGTTAAAGCAGGCAATGCCGCTGTCTCTTACGGGATAGCTGTTTTGGGTGGCAGTGTCTCTATGGACGCGCAGTTAACGTTTTGCTTGATGCATTTCTTCATTTCTTTTAAGGCGACCTATGCTATCAAGAGATCCCGCATTTTCGCGAGGTACCCCGCAGCAAGGCTCATGGCTCGGGCGATTTCCCAGTTCGGCCCTGCGTTCTGGACAAAACGAGGCAATCACATCGTCGTGTCCTGGGATATAATTCTAGCTGCGATCACTAAACAACTTTACATTGACAGCCGGTGGAAGAGTAACAGGGATATCTAGTTGAGCAGGCAAGATTCATTCCACGATCGTCAATTGCGATTCAGCAACAGCTGAAGGCTAAAGATTACGAGCGTCCGTCGATGTGGCGGTGTTGCGCAGCGTACAAGAAGAAGGTAACGCCGTTAGCTGAAGAAAGAACGTCGTTAGCGAAGGTGGCCGCTCGCGTTGGCGTACTTGCGCGTGAAAAATTAAAGGTTGAAAGCAAACGGATTTCCCCGGCAGCCTTTGACGAACTGCCGGAAGGACACACGGTCCTTTTGGCGTCGTGTCCTCGTGTTTCACGCATTTTTCCCCGTGACGCTTTTCTCGCGGCCGGAAATTAACGAGGGAATATTTCATTTTCAAAGGATCGAGAGAGGAGCGACTCGCAGCGAAGGCAAAGAAACCCGATGAGGGGGTTGAGGGGGTGAGGGGGGGGGGGAGGAGATTCGAGCGAACGAGCGGTTTGCCACTTTATTCGCGCGCGCCTCCCACACTATCGCGTCTCGTCTCCGTTTTGTAATCATGAATTTCGTCGACGACGTCATTAACGTGGATTAACGGCGGCGTTAAGGGAAGGCTCGTTCTCTCGCTCTGCCATCGTCGATGGATGCATCATCGTAATCGTTTTCAAAGACGGTATCCGAGGGTTAGTACCCGTCATATTCTGGGGTCCCTCGTCGCCGCGAACGAATATAATGATGGAACGAAAACAGCTCTTCTGTTTTAAGCACCCTTCGATACCAGCATCCGTTGCTCGCATTCGGGCGCTCGAGAGGGGCCCTTCCGAAAATGCTTTTCAAGCGGCGACAGAAGTTCCGTTTTCCATTAACCACGATGCGCATTGAAACAAAGAGGACCGGTGGAGATCGGGCGTAACCTCCAGAAGAATTGCGGGTCCGATCCGTGCGTCGCCGAGTAAGATGGGGCTAGCCGTTCCAAAAGGCGCGCACCCACGCCGAGAAGGGCCGAGGAGAGGCGAGAAAACGACGAAAATGGCGTCGGAGCACCATAAAACTTTTGCGAGAGGCGCCGGCACATCAGGCCGAGCGTCTCGCAGGCTCGCGTCTCCTCGCGATCGACATCTAATTTACATTTGAATCACGCGCGCCGTGTCTCCGTCGCGCCTCGACGGTCACGAAATCTCCGGGGCCCCTCGTAAATCGTCCGGTCGTCAGTGAACGGGGCCGCAATTTTTTGGTGACACACACGGTCGCTTCAGCTACGCCACTGCGGCCGTGGTGCCGTGTGGTAGTTTGTCCAGGTGATTACGCTGTCGCTTCAAGCCCGTCCCCCCACTATCGCCTTCTCGCCTCGACCCTACCCCTTCGAGGCTGCCGGACCGATGTGCTCGCGTACAGCCGAGCGGCGGTGTGCACGTACGCACGCACACCGCCGCCACGTGATGAACTGACTGGACCACCTTATGTCCTTAAACTGCGAAGAGGGGCGAGCGGAGTCGTGTGGGGAACAGGTGAGGCGTGAGGAGGACGATGGGCAAAGACGAAACGGACGGTGGATTCTGGGTCCGGGGGTGAAGGGGGCTCATCTTGCAGCAATCGCTTTGGTCACGCCAACGCTACCCCTCTCTCTCTCCCAATTTAATCAGGTGTTAAATACGAGCATCGTTGCACACCTCGAGTATTCCCACCACAGCGTACTCGAGGAGGTCCGTGTAGTTCTTCTCTCTTCTTCTCTTCTTTCTATTCCTCACCGTCCCTCTACGCCGGACATCCTCCGCGCTCATCCCGACGCTCGAGTTTTTGCCGGATACGCCTACGTTCCTTACGAAGCCCGATATCAGTGCTGGCGGTTACGGGAACAGAGAAGAGGAAGGAAAGACTTAAGCTGAGCCCACAACAGGCGACAGGTGCGCCACGAGGACCGTAGAGTTAATGGTTTGAGGTTATGGTCGCCCTATCGGTTAACCACTTCGATGTGGAATCTATTTATTGACGACCAATCAAAGTGTTTAAAGTGCTGCGTTATTGTTTATTCCCCTGTCTTTTGCAGCACGAGTAGTATGCCCATAGCATTTGTTACACTATACATATTTATTTACGTATGAAATGATTGGTGCTCTCATAACCAACAGCAGATATTGCTTTGTCAACAATTATAACCGTGGTGCGTTTACAGAAATATATTTACATAACTCCTGCCAATTTTACATTTCTCATTGCAATTAAAATTAGCAATGATACTATGATTCATTATCATAATTAATACAAAGCAGCTACAGGGAATTGTTAAAAGGGTTAGGATAAATTGCTCTCTGCTCCCTGTAATTTTATAATGTTCGAGAATTCTTTCTGGTTTCGCTACCAATGCCAGTACGAAGTACTCTGTGAGTGTTAAACACACAAGTCAAACGGCATCGAACCTGGTGAGAAATATGCTCCCAGTTGCCTCTAAAATTTCCACAAAATCCTCCGTACAGCTAAATAAGCAACCGCGTTGAAAGTGCAAAAGGGAGAAATGAGAGAGAGAGAGAGAGAGAGAGAGAGAGAGAGAAACGAGTTCCTCCGGGGGCAGAGTTGTTCTAAAAGGAGTCGCGATGAAAAGCCCGGCGATGGCGTAGTTACACGTCGAACACACGTAATTATCGTAGACCGCGAACAGCGTCGGCGGCGGAGTCGGCTCGATCAGGCCTCGGCGAGCGACTGATTAGCCTCAAGTGGCGCGGTTACGCGACACGCGAGGTCACAAGGTGCGCTTATGGAAAAGGTGGTGAGTAGCAAAGTCGAAGGCGCCTGGTTGAGACAAGCGCGGAGAGAAACACGCCCCACGGCGGGCGACTCAACTGGGTTCGATAATCGAGAAGCGGTAACAGCAGACGGGGCGGGGGAGGTGGTGGGGGTGGGTATGAGGTGAAGGAGGGGCGGGTGGGGGGGGGAGAGCGCGAGAAAGATAAAAAGAAAGAGAACAGCGGGAGAAGGAGAAGGAGAAGGAAAAGAAGAAGGAATCAGTCAGCCAGCCAACCCACCAGTCAACCAGCCAGTCCGTCAGTCAAGCCGTCGCGGCTTGTTCTCCATCACTCGTTCGCTCACTTACTCGCTCGCTACTCGGTGTGTTAATTAGTTAAGGTTGTTGGTCGGGGACTAAATTACACCTCCGGAGCTACTCAAAGGAAGCAATTACTGGTGGCGCAACCCGGAGGGGGACTCGTGAATCTCGCGAGGGAAAGAGCGAGAGAGAGAGAGAGAGAGAGAGAGAGAGAGAGAGATGGGGAGGGGGGAGCAAGCGAGAAAGCAGGAGAGAAGTCAGCAGCAAGTAAGCAAGCCAGCCAACCAGTCAGCCAGCTTGGCCTAGGCTCGTAGTAGAACTCGCGGAACTGCCGATGCGGGAACGGCACCCAGCTGCTTCTGTTACCGTTGTTAACGTCGCGCGTGGTTTTCCTGTCGAACCGTCTCAATGCGCCGAGTACACGTGACTCGCTCCATGCCCACTTTTATGTTCAACGACCTGCCACCCCTTCTTCTTCTGGTCCCTCCTAACCCAGCCTCCCGCCATTGGTGCACATTCTCGTTCGAGTACCTCGACCGATACCGACCAAACCCCGCTCTCACCCTCCCACCCCGACTCCCACCCCTTCCACCTCGTGTGCCACCTTTCTTTTCCTACGCCGTTCCACCCCAGTGTGCGCTCGTTACACCATATCGCTGGTCGGGAGGCGGAGGATGGCATTGATTTTCAAAGTGGGAACGCTGTCAACGGTAGTTTGCCAAAAAACCGGGTTTCTGCCCTCCGAGAAGCGCAGCTCTATACAATCTTCGCATTTTTCCACTTATTTGTCCAATTCCGCCCTTCCTAGCCCCCTCGTTCCTTTCCTTTCGTCGATCAAACTGATCAAAGGTGAACGAGACAGATAAACTGAAGCACGCTGCGCCGTGGCGCGACTAGAGTTTACTTTCTCAAGACGGGACCGAGTCCGCGATCGAGTTCAATGGGGAGAAATATCGAACTGCGAGTAACCGTCACAGTTAACGCGTCTGCTAGCCTCCAAGCGTGCTGCGATCGACTTCGCCGCAAGTGAAACTTCCTCCTCCTACTACTATTATCCTATTAAATCTAAACCAGAAAATATGCAATGTAGATTAGAAGGACTTGTTTTAAATTCACCAAGTCCTCGTCTTTACGTAGCTCTTTCTGCTTCTTTTCCACATGGCGGATAATATCCAACCGGCATCATGATGGGGAAATAGAAAGAGCCGGCCTGCGCGGCAAAGAGATGAGAAATTTCCGGAGATTTATTATAGGGAGCAGAGCGGATTGAAGCCACGCGAGGTGATGCCCAATCAGCCTCCTCGCTGCTCTATAACGATCGAGGGTGCACGCTCACCCATACAAGCCCACGCGAGCGGACAATAAAAGTCTTACAACGCCAGCATATCGTGATTCCTTGCCGTGCCAGCGAACCCTTGTGCTAGACTATCTCAGGCTTCGGCTGTCTACTTTTCTGCTTGTCGCGATCCATCCTTAAATCATAATTGCACGGTCTACCGGCGGCTCGTCGTTGATTGAAAATTACAGCTGTCTTCTGATCTTACTCCTTCGTTTCGTCTCTACATGGTCCTTATCAATCACGGATCGTCGTCAAGAACTCTTCGCCAGGGGAAGGAAAGGGCACCGCGCAAATAAAATGGTATCATTAAATGAAATTTCGACTACGTCCTTTCGAGTCTGAACGTAACGTCACAATTCCCAGAATCCCCGGTCGGGGTTCAAGGTCCTCTCATTCTACTGCTAGGACATACTACATACCATGTCCCCTTTCGACTGGTCCCCACCATTTCATAAAGTGCTTCGCCCTACGCATTTTTGTAGGACAGTTTGGCAACGTTGGCTTTCTCTCGAACAAAAGCGGTTTGATGAACGAATCGCGCACTGTGAAGTTCATTAAGTCTCTGTTAAAGAGGCATAACCTCACGAAACTAACCTATATTGTGCAGTGAGTACATCCCAAAATGAACATAATGTTATATTGTAGTTCTAGATAAATTGGAGAAGAGAAAAAAAGAGGAAAAAAATACTTCACAAAACAGCTATGCATATATCAATCATTTAATCCACAAGTTGCGTTTTAGCTGTCAACCTGTACCTTTAATCCAACGTCACTGCAGTTCATGCTTATACGAAAGGTCCACATCAATCAATGTTTTCTTGCTTAACTAGCTTTAACAGAGCTATGCTTTATTAAGTTGTGGTGAAGACTGAAGACAGTATAGTTGCTACTGTACACCACATAGATACAATATTATAACGATACCAAACCAAGACCCAGGATATTGAAGGAGGAAGTCGACGAATTAATCGATTTGGACGTATAAAGTTGAAGTGTTAATATTAGAAAGAGAACTATATATCCGCTTCCCCCAAATAGCTATAGAGAATATCGTTTCCAAGCGAGGAACAAGCTTACACGACTGTTTTCTACGCAGAGAAGTCTTCTGTGAGTTGTCACAGGATTCTAGACAGGATGGTAATTAGCTGCGGAGAAGAGACACGTGTTACGAGTCCGCTTCGTTCTGTCGCTTTGCGCTGTCGAGTGGAACAACGCGAAGCCGACAGGTCCGATTGACAATGACGAACAGCGTCTGATAAGGTAGTCGCAGAGGAGTGACTTCACTTCGACGCGCGCTTATTCTCCGTTTATTCTGCGAAAGAACGAGAACGCTCTGTGAAAGGTTGATCAGCTAGTCTAAAGGCATCTTGAGGAACTGCTGAATACCCATCCGGGGCAACTGAAAACGAGGTGGCAGACTGAATCGAAATGTACGATTATCAGATAATACTCGGGTGATAGAATTTGCGCTTGTAAACACCAGTTTTTAACTTGTCGCGAGAAACAGCAAAGAATCTACGAACGAATTGAAGCGTCAAGCGTTTCAGAGAGGCCAAGACAGGGAGCGGGAATTTTCTTGACGCTGACGGAGGAGAAGACGGGCCCCCGTCCTGTTCGCAGCAATCGTCGTTTGGAAAAAAAGGGCTGGCTCCGGGGCTGAGAACAATGAAACGGCTTGATTTGTTCTAGCGCCTCGCCGCGCGACGCTCCGGATTATGCCCGGAAGTCCTCTCTTTATCTGCCGGTGTTCCCCGTGTCTGATTCTCCGACGAACACAAGCAGATGCCGCGGCTGGGAAGCGGTGTGCGGACACAGGCAGCCCGGCTTGTGTAAGGAGGAGGACACGCGCATCTAGCTGGCGTGGTTATCATGCAGCCTGGAGCGATCGGGACACACCGAACCTATGGAACCTCACGCACATCAGCAGCAACCAGCCAGCAACTGGCATCACTAAAGGCGGCAGGCGTACCAACCACGCCGGCACCAGCATCAGCAACAACCTCCGTCGTCACTGTCCGCCTCGTCACCGTCATGGGCCGATGCATTGTGCACGGAGGATGTGTCTGATGCTCTGGCCTGCGCCTATTTCTCTCTTCCTCTGTCACTCTTGCGCGCACGCGCGCACAGACACACACTCTCTCTCTCTTTCTCTCCCCCTTCTTTCCCCTACATTCTCACTCTCGCTCTCTTCCTCTCTCTCTCCCGTTGTCTTTCTTGCCAGCGTACCGGGGAAACCTTGAATGACAGCGGCGCAAACACTGCCCCGGGGAATATTAAAAACGTTCCGTGGAACACTGTCGGCCTGGGAGAGAAGTATGAAGCAGAAGGGATGCTGGCATTCGCGTCACCACGGCTGGCTGCCGTAACACGTAAGCATGACGAATAACAAGCCCCGCGGTTCTGTGTCATCGCCATCGGTTCGCAACAAACTCGGCCGCGGACGTATAATACGTGTAATACGCGCCGACGTCTGCGCCGGCTCGCACTCGGGATTCTGATACGTTCACGCGGACTTCTGTACCCGCGACACGCCGGGCTCCCCGGAGACGGAGACCGATAAACGGGAGCTGGACTCCCAATGTGGACGACGCCAACTCTGTTACAACACGTGTTTTCACGGCTTCGATCGAGAGCCGAGCGTTCGATAGACGGTGACAGGGAAAATAGAGACTTCGAATATTAAGACTGGCGAGGCTTTGCGATGGATTTCGATGCCCGAAATGGAAACGGTGCAGCGACCTTTATCTTTGAAACGGTGGTAACGATTGTCTCAGATTTATCTTCTGTATCTATATAAAGAAACGATGGGGGAGGGTTACCACAAGACAAATGATCAGAGTATTCTCGTTGCAGTTTAGCGTTTGCCAGTAACATATTGTACAATAGTTTGGATCATCTTAACTAGAACTCAACTATTTTCATAATGATATTTTCTGGAAAGCATCGAAAGTATAGTTCGAGAGTCTCCGAATGTTTACTTTGAAAACAAACGAAGCTCAGAGTTTGCTATGTATTTTGTACTTCATCCCAGCGATTTCTTCGCTCTCACGGCAGTCGAAATTCCAATGAGTCAACTAATATTAAAACACGATGTAGGGTATAATTGGTCCGCGGAATTGGAAAGCGATTGGAATTATATATAATTAAACATAGCCGAAACATGGTCGTACTTGGACTGACTTTTCTCCGAAAAACCTTTATTCACCGATAACAAACAATACATACAAACTTTTTCGGCAGAAATGATCACCCGGAAAGACCTGATCGACTTGAATGAGCCTTTCCCAACCCTTGCGCATTCAAAGTATTAAGTACTGGTTGATTTATTTTATTTTTCATTAATTCTATGTGGTTTCGTGACGCATAATAACAATTCCATTCAATTTAAATGCTTCCAATTATCAAACACTGTTACCATTTGACTGTATTCAATATTATTCAGCGCGTGCATGTTGGGACATTTCATGGGCTTCGGTCCGATGTGCTATTCACCGACCATGCGCCATACAAAAATCAACTGGGAATTACGTGCGATTGATTCGCGCAGTTTCGTGGATGCCTGTTCTTAACGCATTCACGTCGAACCTAGTCATACATTCCCAACACATATCCCTACACATCAATGAAACCTGCAGCATTCGGCCCTCCATAGGCAGAGAGAGAGGGATGGCCTGGCGGTATTCTAATATTCGCCCGAAAATTTTGATACATCTACCCCCACTGTTTCAAAGGGCTGTTTTGCCCATCTACCCCCGAACATGCTTCCGAACGACCGTTACGCACCGTTGCCGATCCTATGGAATTCTGGTATGTCCTTGAGAGCCGATCGAGCCAAATCGAATCCTGAATTCTCGGTCGGAGGTGCGCTTACGCGTCCGTGTGCGAGGGGGCGCGGCGCGAGCGAGGAAACGAAGGGAAGAAGGGGGCGAGAGAGAGCACGGGGGGGGGGAGGAACGAAAGGGAAAGAGAAGGAAGGAGCGAAACGTAGGCAAAGCAGCCGTAATAATGGACAAGAAAACGAGACGTGGACGAGTCGAGGCGCGCCAAGGCAAGAGCAACAGGAATGAGTCGAGTTGGGACGAGCGGCGAGAGCGACCGAGAGGTGAGGGGGAGAGCGAGAAAGAGAGAGCTAGCTAGCTGAGCGAGCGAGCGCGAGAGAGAAAGAAGGAGAACCACCCGGAGGAACAGCAACGACGAAGAGCAGCTACGCAAACCCGGTCGGTCGAGTGAGAGCGAAGCCGTTGCGGAGGCGACGTGGCTCGGTCGTGTTTTATTTACTTAAGACCAGTAGCGAGCTCAGCGCAGGTAGAATTCCACAGCTGGAATCTTAATAAGGGTGGTCAGGGGTTCTCCCCCGCGTCCTTCTTTCGCCTCTCTACTCCGCGAGTTCCTGTGTCCTTATACTCCCTTCTTTCCAGGCTCGTATCATCGTGGACTACCGTCGTCCTTCCACTACCGTCTTCGTTCTTTTTCCCTTTCTCCCCACGAACACGTCCAACCAGATGAAGATTATCAAGCGGAAGTTTTGCCTCGTATATAACCAAATGTCCGCAGCTGCCGCGCGCCCTCCTGCGCCCATCGCTTTATTTTTGGCTCGCCCCGACCACCACTGGATTATGAAAACATCTTACGGTCGATATTCGCGCCACTATCGCCAACAGCATCGAATCCGTGCGAATCTTTCAGCCGAGTTCGCCGGCGATGTCGCGGCTCCGTAAGCCTCGGTCTAGCAATAATTATCTACCGCCAGTAGGTGTCGAGAGGACCCGCTCGGCGATGGGAGCAGCGAGCGATAGCGGCGCGTGAAATTTCCCACAAACATCGACGTTTTATACTTATCTCGGTAACTAGCGGCCAAGCTGGCGCGGAACGCGCTGCAAACCGGCCTGGGGAAATTGAGACGAATGGCGGAGAGGGAGAGAGAGAGAGAGAGAGAGAGAGAGAGAGAGAGAGAGAGAGAGAGAGAGAGAGAGAGAGAGAGAGAGAGAGGAATGCCGAGAGAGTATCGCCCGTGGGTGCCGGCAAAATTATTGTGTCCGCCTAACTAATCCATACCGCAACGTATGCAACCCTCAACCCCTGCGTGCATGGAGTGCGTGCTACAGTCAAGTGCGCCACTGCGCGAGCTCATGTACCGGGTGACTTTAAAGGATCGTTAAAACAACGCGCACAAGGGGGATCATCCAAATTTTTCGAGCGCCTGGCTGCATTGCGGGGAACGCAACGGCCGATGATGCTTGTCATCCGAATACGAGTCCGCATTATTTGCGACACGATCGGTCCAATTCGCAACTGCGAATGGGCGAGCGGTGAAATTGTCGATGCGACATTGTGAAATGTGACGACGAACCGCACGCATATACAAATTGCGAACATTTTTTTCTGTAATTTATACTTGGCGCTTCGCCGCCGGAACTGCTCCCATTCGATCAGCGACAATAGGTTGCCGAATTCTCGAGTTTCAACGATGAACAGTGATTTATTTTAGTAATTTTAAATGCAGCACAGAATTTCGTAAATCTTCCAAGACCTAATTGCTTGTTCTCACGTGAATATTTTCTGGAAAGCTTCGAAAGTATTGTCTGAGAGCCAACGAATGCTTACTTCGGAAACAAACCTAGTTCACTGATAATACTCTCCACTTATCTAATACTCTTATGAGGATTTAATAGACAATATAAAAGTTTAAAATTTCATTAATGTCAACATGTGTTGAAAACACGGGAGAAGCTGGGCAAAATTATAACGTAGGCGTTCAAAATATCGACAGCCATTTTAACACAACTATAACAATACACAATCAGAGAAGATAATAAACGTTTAACAAAAGGATACCATCCTCTGTCACAAAAACCATTGTGTCACAGTACTACCTATACTATATTTATATTCAATTGTTGTTGTATGTCATCTTTCTACCAACAATTTAGAAATAAGTTCACAGATGCCATAAAAGCGTGTGTAGTGATTCTACTTCAAAATTTTTATTTCTTTTTATATCTTCGTGATCGCACGGGGTGTATCTCATTGCAGGATATGCCTTCGCCAATATTTCTGTAAATTTGTAGAGCTTAATAATAAAATTTAAAGATTTGGAAATCTAACACAAAATATCGCTTTCATCTGTAACTATTTTTTCAAATACAGATCTCAACATATCAAAATTTACGGTTCTAAATAAAGACTATTCAAGCATTATTGTGCGAATGTATATTACTCAAAAGGTAAAAGTTTCTTAATGCGAAAATGGTAACTCAAAAATGACCCGGGGTGTTTGTGATTATGAGAAGGTGTGACCCACATTTTTCGCAATCACATAAGACTGTTATATTCGTATATAGTTGAAGGGGCAGTGAAAGGGTCGAGACGTCACTCGATGCGCGTTACCTTTGGAAAGTGATCCTTGTTATGTTCCTCACTGTGTACTGCGCGCGCGTAATATGGGGGGACGCTGTTTAGGAAGCTCGTGCGCATACGCAGGCATGAGCAATGCGTGCAACGATGCGCACAAGCATGCGCGTACACCGCGGCACGCACGTGCTAAATTGCTGGGCTGCATCTCCTTCGAGAAAGCAGGAAACGCATGTCGCGCGGCTACGTACATATGTAATAATCGCCGCGCTTCTCCAACGCCGCCGGGTAACTCAGGCGGACCACATATTTGCAATTATTTTGCAGCCATTGTGTGGTTGGGCTGTCGGTGGTATCAGCCACTCACACATCACTTTGCAGTGGTCGCTTGAAGTCCGTATCGACAGCAAAACACCACACCACAAGCTTACAACTCTGCCCTCTTTAGTTAAAATGTCCTATCTAGCATTTTGAAACAACCGAGAAAACTGAAGTTTTATCATTTAGTTTGTACTTTCCTTATTTCCTTTCAATCAAATTAAAATATGTTGTCATTATTTCGTAACAGCCTAATATAATTTTTTGTAATAGGTATACAGGTAGGTAATGTATTATTAACGTACCAATTAATTAATTGTTTTAGATAGGATATTTTAACCGTTTGGAAAGAAGTTAGTTTAAATACAATAAACTGTTTATAAATCTTTACGAAGCACGTAGACTTTTCTAACTTTACTTAAAAGGTAAAAGACGCGTGGAACTTCAAATATTTCAACATATCTCAAAAAGTGAAAAATGTTAGATAGGAGAGTTTAACTAAGGAAGGCAGAACTAGCACCAAAATTAATTTTCGAAACACCGTTGTTAAGAGATCATTCTACTTTGACCGGCCGAAAAATGAAGCTATTTTTAAAGATTTTTTCTCCGTAGATACAACATATAATGCAATAAATCTTGTTGGTATTTATTAAGCTGCTCTTACATTAGACAGAAAAAAATTGAAAAGAATTTTTTTAATTTGCTTTCAAACTTTAAACGTGATTAATTCAAAACAACATTTTTTCAACTGGTGCAAGTGATTGCAAACAAACTATTTGACCAATCAGTCTGAAATTTCCACATGTTTTTCAGCACATCAGTGAGTATCGCAGGGACCTCGGAAACCTTTTTTAATTAACAATTTCATACTTTTTACCAGGCAAAATGATTTGCAAATTCACTGTATTTCGACACTTTAAATTAAAACCTCCGCCATCTTGTTATATTTTTATCAGTCAAAATAATTCTGTTCCCAACGATAACCGCACTCATAATGATTACAACACACTTTCAATTTTTGGTTATACATGTGTCATTCTTCCGAAATCACCTGCACCAGCACTACATCACTTTTTCAAGGCGCTCACTTCAGTGCGATATATATTTTTAAAAAACTGTTAAAAATTTAAAACAGATTTTTTTATACTGTCATTAAGTGTATTATTAAAAAAAATATATTATTTACGTTGAAGATTCTGTTTACTAAAAGATAAATCCTAAAAAAGGTAATTTTTCGACTTCACATTGGAATGACCCCTTAAGCGGCGTCGTAGGAACAGAATTTTTGTGGGTTCATCCTACAATAGAAAATAAAAAAGAGAGCAAGTTTAGCTTACTTTATTATTCGTTGAAAATGTGCGACGACAATTTTTTTAATTAGTTTAGAATGTGCGAAAATACATTTGATTATTTATGAAGCTAGTACAACGTACTGCCTTACAAACAGCGTACAACGAGATGACGCGATTATGAGAAAAATTTTAGCAGTTGACGAATGCCACGTACTCACTATAAGGTAAGTTAACTACTTTTAAGCCGCGGTAAGTTAATTTTAATTGAAAATATTCGACATAATATAATCACCAATGATAAATTTTTGATTTCTTCTATAAACAATTCCGTGTCAAATGGATTTTCGTTTTAGCCGGCTGTTTCGAATTGAACAGCACAAACAACAAAACACGTGTGCCAGCGGCAAGTGGTCGGTGTATCGCACTGTGTGCGTCGGACTCAACCACCGACGGCGACAATTTTGTGGGCGATACCGTCCACGTATTGCGACGACCGTCAAAATTGACTTTAGCCAGTGGTCCCTATGAGTATTATCATGCGTTTCCATATTAATTCATGACCGCCCACAAGCAACCACCGTTTTGTGGTTGTGATATGGTTTTAAAGTGGTCTGTCTAAGTTAAGCTTAAAAAGTCAGGTCTGGTATTCGGACAAGCCAAGATAATATAATGCATTACAATAAAATTATGTCAACGCTTAACTTGCACCGTGCAATTTCGCCGGTGGGAAGTTATTAAACTCTCATGTTTAATGCAGTAACTTTATCGGGAGTTTCTTAAAGGTTCTATTTCAAATTAAAACGTCGAGTCGTGATCATGTTTGGTACATTAGCTTCCGACGTTCTTGCGATTTCATCGAGATATCACGCTGGCTATTAATGACATAAAGTTTGTGTTTTGTACCAATTATTAATTTCATTGCCGGAAAACGAAAATGTTTCGTAGTATATTTTCATATTTTCACAATCAATGGTTCTTTACATGTCTCAATATCTCTGTTTTATGTTATCGCAATCTTCCTAATGTCTACGTGTACGTCAAGGAAAATCTGTAAGGGCTGTAATTCACACGTTCACAGGGCTTGCATAACATGCGGAATTTGTTCTCACACGAGGTCTTCATGCATTGCGGGCACTGGTCATCCTTGGCACACAAAGGAATTATTGGATTGTACACGTTGCACCTCCGCAATGGATACGTCATCCAGAATAGGTTTGAATGATATTCTTAAAGAAATCGAATCTACTTCATTTATTTATATTTCATCCGGAATGAAAAAATCTTTCTTCAAAACGAACTAAGGTAAATGTCCCCATTAACGACCGTTTAAGAGTGTGACTGGTTCAAAATAGTAATTTTTTTACTAATATACGACAATATTTGAGTAAAGTATGGATCATTGTATTTGTTGAAGTCTCTAGTTTCTATAATCAAATTAGTTTTAGAGTGATACTTGACTATTTACACAAAGATTATGGTGAAAATTATATTGGACCTGATGTCCCCTTTAGTGACCATCTATTTTATACCACGATTTTCTTCTACAATAATGAAAGAAAATGGATATTTTCTTTTTATTTTATAATTCTGTTTATATTTCTGGTTAATTTGAGTAAGTTACTGCACGGATCCATGTATTTTTATTGTAAAATTTGCGAGTTTAATGATATCTGGAGTATAACCTCACGGTATTAGAATCTGTCAACTTTCATGTCAATGACCAAGTCTTAATTTACATGTGAATTTACTTAAAGATGAATGTACGGCTACATAAATAACGTATGAAACAATAACTGAAATATTTCGCTTATATTTCGCTTTCTGTGTTGCAATAAACAATAAGAAAATGAATTGGTCACTAATGGGGACGTGGTCAGTAATGTGGACATTTACCTTATTTGTTCAAATTTAGAGTGAGCCCACCGATGTTCCTTCCGCTTCCATGTCCCAAATCAAATCTTTGATAAAAAGAATGTTTGTTCCTTAAAAGTAAAATAACCGAAATCACAGAACGGGTTCCTCTCCTCTGACTCGTTTTGCAATAGATCTGACATTCCTGATGAAACCATTATGGAATACTATCTATGAAAGACGCGCGAGATTTAACAATCTTATTTTCTTTAATTTGACAAAGTTGAGTAGTACTACTTCCCAGCCCGCTGACTGTTGATGTTAATAATCTCTTCGAAGTTATAACCATTCCCTCATAGTATTAAGCCTGGTGTTTAGAATCTATATTCGAAAAACTAGAAAATAGACTTCTGATTAAAATTGTACTTCGGTCTAACAAAGTTACCTTCCTCATCTGCATAATTTACTAACAAGGGAACACCGCGAACCGCAAGTTTGCACCGCTTATTGCACCATTAAACTCTTGTTTTAAACATTTTTTCTGTCTCTTGTACTTTAGGAGTTATACGCGGAAAAGTGGAAGTGGCTATTTGACTCAGAGGTCACTTTTCACACCCTTAAAGGGCGATTGGGCACGAATGAAACATACTGTTGTTCTTGTCTTGAGTTACTCTATACATCCACAAAGTAGCGTTCCAATCGGTGAGCGCGGGTTCGCGGTGTTCCCTCGTAAACCACTTAACACACCTCAATGACAACATGCTTGTTTAACAGAGCATTAGAGGTTAGACGAATAAAATAAGGCATCTACTACCGGAATATAATGGAACGTCGTGCAAACCTTTATGATTTGCCCAAAGCTTCCCCCACTTTCAATTATGGCATGACTGTCATTGCCCATGGTGAAATCTTGATTAACGGACGGAATAAACGCATGGCAGAAGACGTTTTGTTGTGACAGGAACCGTAGAACCAGCACGTTTGCCAGAAAAGCCGGTGTTATTGTAATTAGAAATTCCATTAAGAATAAAAGGGGCCCAAGTGGGTAGCGCTCTTGAGTGTCTTGCAGCCAAGTCAACAAGCAAGGAATCTATTAACAGTTTAAGTACAGTCGGCGAGTTATCGCGGCACGTTTTTATAGAAAGAAGCATCGTAAGTTTTGTGCGGAAGTCCCCTGTCTTAGTTTCAGAACACAGCGAGCTAGGAGACACGTTTATGACTTAAATAGCGCCGAATGGGATACCAAAGCGCGGTAGCAATAAATATTAATATCAGATTCTTTCAGGATTCTTTCGAGCCTACCCAAGCTGTACCAAGACGCGTAATCTTCAGTTATCATCGACAAATACACCATGATCACCTCACACTTTCAATTAAAAATTTTAACACAAAAGAGGACAAATTCCCAAGTATAGTATGTTTCTTTTAAAATTATAATCCTTCTTTTATTAAACACATAGATAAATGAAGGCCTGATAGAAGTGTAAAAGCCATCGAGCAACCCACCGCTTGTACCTTTTCCTATTTCCTAATAGGCCGCCATCATATAAAGTTTTTCGCAAATAATTTTCCCCGGGCAGTCACTTCTCCCTCGACCGCAAAAGCACGTGCACGCCGAGCGTACGAGAGGAACGCAAATTACAAGGGGGATAAAGAAACTGAAACACTTGAACGATCATCCAATAAATCTATCATCTGGTGGATGAGAACAAGTGAATTCGGGCCCGGCCTGGGCTTGGAAGCATCCCGGAAGCGGGAAGCCGACCGGCCGTTTCTCGAGGGTTAGCCGTGCGCAGGAACGATTACCCGATATAGTTGTAACCCTCGACGGTTCATCGATATATAAAACGCGCGACGAGTAGGACAGAGGGGGCGAGCGTTTGCAGGATCAGAATTGCGAGGGGAGGGAACAGGCAGGACCTCGCATAATGTGCGTGTAACACACCCTACTCATCACGCGCCACTTGCTCCCCTCCCGTGCGCCTCTTCAGCCTGGGATCGACCCCAGAAAATCAACCCGGCTACACTCGTCTCCCTTGCGGTGTAATAGCGTCTCGCTTCATCGTGCAGCCCATTTGTTGGCTCGCTGACTCGCACATGCGAGTTATGTTTATATTATGATATTAATAGAGGGTAATACGCGACCTCCATCGACAGTGTCGGTAGCAGCAGGTTGTTTGTCGGCTCCGAGAGGCCGGCCAGGGCCGTGCGCGGCGTCGAGTGGGCCCCGGGGCCACTGCTCAAAAATCCCCCGCAACTCTGAATGGTCCCTGGATCTCTTTTCAACCGGGAAAAGCAATCTCGTTGTGTTGGGAAATTGCATGCTGCCGATCGAATCGCGTCCTTTATCGTTGCGGGTTTCCTTTGAGCTCTGGCGTTGCAAACGAGACGGGGCCGTTTTTAATTGAACGGATTCGCTGGGCATTCTCCTAACAAGAGCTTTGAACGAAGGCTCGGGTTGTGCCGGGTATCGTTCGCGATTAAACGTCGTAGCGCGGCAAAGAATTCGCAAAGCATCGGTAAAGGCCAATGAAAATAGTCCTCGGGGGGTAGAGTCAGGGTTAGCGTATAGTGTATCGTTACCACGCGAGAGTGCACGGCGACAGACACGATGCGGGTGCAAGCGAGTGGAGGAGCAACGCATTTGGGGAGAACAGTCTCTGTAGGGAACGACGTGCCTAGGTTCTGCGGGAACCGATGAATCGAGGGATCTACCGCAGTTGGAGCGGGTCCCAAAAGTAGCCGTGACAGCCAGCATTAATTGTGCGTTTTAGGATCGTGGATGGAGGCACGAGCGGGCAAGCGAAAAAGGGAAAGTTCGTGGGGAAGCGACGGAGAGGGGCTCTTCCGCTATAAATTACACGGCTACGAGGAGGACCCGTGGGCCGGATTGACCTGGTCGACGCGTTTCTCGGGCTAACAGCCTGTGATTTCGGTGGCCCCGAATGTGAATTTTTGGCAGCGGTGGGACGGGCCGAAAAACACACATCGAGGGCCGCAGAAAAAGGATATCACGCTTAAGTGGCTCGGCAGAAAAAACCGTAGGAGGGCAGCTCTCTCGTTCCCAGAAACGTGGGTGAGGAGAGACACATACCTATACCAGGAACAGTTAGGGCTGCTGACTAACATTCCTCCTTCCGCCTCTCGGTTGTCTGGCATCTAATTCGAAAAGGGCAACCCCCTCGGGACCCGCATCTCGTTACGCGGAACATCGTGTAATTAGCACGTCGTAGCGATCCCGGTCTCCAGACAAGGTGTGCGCGCACGCGCGCACCCATCCTCCGCGGTTGCCGTTCGAGCGTTGCACAGTTTTGCGAACGATTCGCTCTAGCTGCGAGGTAGACCGGCGGGTATTCCCTCGTCGAGGATCGTCGGGATTGGGGAGTTCCGGTCGCGGTGAGATTTTAGATTACGTTGCCAACTGGCGACGCGCGCGGTGGCGCGATTTACGAATCCCGCCGTGACTAATTCCGCGTTACCCGCCCACCTCGCGGCGAGCGCGACACTTGCCGACGTCGTTGTGTGTTTTTCTATTTTCCAATTCGCGGGAGGGCACGGCCCTGTCCAGTGGCGCGTGCTCTTGGCCAGACTGCGGCATTATTGTGCTCATTAGTCACGAATTATTCACGTACAACGAGATCGAACAATTGGTACGGCTCGGGCCTTTAAATGAATGCCGCTTGAAACGGTATTTTTAACGACGCCGCGCGCCGCGCCGGGGGTTGGCTGCACGGTCATAGGCGCGTGCGAAAAGTATTCGCCGTCCCGTGAAAGCGAGAAAACTTTCAGCGGCCGTTAAAAGGGCCGATTCATGCAGCAGAATCTGTACGACCATTCATTTCGCCGGCGGAGCACGGTGAATACATCAGCTAGAATCGACAGAATGGAATTCGCGCCGAGGGATGAATAAATACAAACGTGTAACTATTTTATTCTCCATTTTGTAGGAAAACGTTCTATGCCCGCCGCGGAACCCTTCGTAATCATTTAGCTTTAAAATCCAGCCTCTTCAGAGCGCGCCACTCCAACCCCCGTGTTCGGCCGCTTTATTTTCACCCCCGTTTCCCGACCGCAGCCGCTACGAATTCTGCCGAGTTCCACGAGTGCCGGGAGTTTCACCCGAAATTAATCCAGCGATTACGGTTTCAACGACGGAACCAGTCACCGGTGGATTGTGTGCTCCGCGGAGCCCGGAGCAGTTTCTAATTAACGAAAAATTCTTCGGATCGCCACGGCGCGGTTGCGTCCCGATTTTTTGAACGCGTGCTCGCAAAGCGTAACAACCGTAAAAACAACGAGAGTACGTGCGACACGCGAAGGAATTCCATCGTCATTGTTTAACGAAATTGAATTACCCTGTAGCGTAGGGCCGCCCACGCGATCAAACTTTTTCGTAGATATTTTGTGCTTCGCGCTTCCATTTGTCCGACCATCTCTCTTTCATCCTCTCTTTGCAGTTTTCCGCGCTGCCGACGCCACGCTGCCGACGCTCTCTCCTCACCTCACACCTCGTGCCTCGTCAAATTCGATATCGAGTTGTTTTTCACCGTGATTACATTAATTAGCCAGCGACGCAGGTGCGTTCACTGTAACGTCGTTCTACGGTTGATCGTGCGAGAACAGGAGAGGTGCCTCTATTTTTAACATTTTAACGTGATTACTGCACGCCTCGTAGTCAACCGTCTGCCGATGCTCCGAGGCTTTTCCTCGAGCGGCGTGCATCTCTACCATTGATCCAACTTCATCTGCATCGAGTATGCGTGATGACTCGAGTCTTTGATATTAGAACGAGTAGTATAAAATCAATAATCAGGGATGTCGCGTTCAATAACCATATACAGAGGATGTTTAAAAAATGGGGCTCAGACTTCAGGGGTAAAAAATGGGGAGAGGAATAAAAAAGACTTAATCAACAATATGTAAGCCTCAAAATCAATCCTTTCCGAGTAACATGTACTTTTGGGTTTACCACTGTTCGGTAACGTAAACGAGTATCGTCGCGACACGTAGAATGTACGCAGAAGAATTTTAGACCAATTTTTTTAACAAACAAAATGACAGTTACAAGTTATTATAATTTTTTAAAGAACCAATTACTCGAAGCCACGGATAATGTACTGTACCGGGAGAAATTATGGGTATGGTTTTAGTAGGAAGGGGCTTTGCTACATTTTTCAATTAATGTGAGGCAAGGTTTCAATCGAATTTTTAATGAAAGGTAGGTAGGGCAAGGAGGTCCTGTAAAATAGTCTCCTCGATCATTCAACTTGAATCCTCTCGACTTCTTTTTGGGGGGATACTTAAAGCATTAAGTGTACTCATCCAAATAAATACTGTAGTGGACTTACGACAACGAATAGAATATGCGTGTCAGACAATATGAAACAGAGCAGAAATACGTGAAAATGTACGTCGATCTGACAGCTGCAAATGTGAATGTTAAATTGGGAGGATGCGAATGTTAAAGGGAAAACAAGCTTTTGTATTTTACATTGAAAGAACTGATTTTAGGACGTATTTTGGTTTAACACTTTTTATTACTCTCTGTTAGTACTATAAGCACCTGAAGTCTTAGATATTTTATTTCATACTCTCTAAAAAGAAAATTTATTTTCTTTTACAATTAGATAAGTTTAGCTATTCATGGGTTCCTACAATTACATCCTATAATCCTGCATTGTTAACAAATGAATGTAACTCAATTTTGTTTGTACTAATACGAAATCTGCTGTTTCTAAATAAAATAACGTAAAATATTATTTATTTACTACCTCCTCTGTTGAATTAATACAACGCCAAATAAATACTATTGGTGACTTTTTTGACCCACTGTATGTACTAGTAGAAGAAATATGAAAGAATAGTCTGAGATCGGTAGATACTAAAAATTGGGTTAATATAAAAAGTACAACACTCACGATTTAATATTTCGTATGATTCAGAACAAAAAACATTAGAAACAATGAAATATCAGTACGAATAAATTCATTCTGTAAACGAGAAATGATGAGGCAAGTGAAAAATAAAGTCGATATGTGAAAGGCAGATTTATGTTAAAAAACTGAAAAAAATTAAGTTATCTTTGTCGTTACATTATTTCATATCATATTAGACAAATTTAGCGAGTTAAAGCTTCCAAAACTCTGAATACTTAATAGAATATCAACATTTGAACAGGCTATCCTCCAATCATATTAAACAGTAATTAAAATGATTGCGGGGCAATAGATTCCAGAGAAAAATAAAATTACTGACAGTATTCTGCGCGTTGTCCATTTCCAGGCAAATCGATGTTTTCCGAAGCGCAAAGATTAACAGACAGAAAGCGGAGAGGCAGAGTGATTTAAAACGTTGATTTTCAATTTTCTGGCTATTCGGGCGCTTTTTTTTTTGTAGTTTTCATTTTCCCGACCGCGAGCGCAGTCAGTTTAATCACTTTTGCGGCCCAGGTGTAAATGAATTTTTCCCGGAGATTGACGAATCGAATTACCGATTTAACTGTGAAAGGTTAAAACAAGCCGGGCACGCAGCACGATTCAATGGTCATGCCACCCAATTCGAAATCAAATAATAACAGCTCGTCTGATTATGCCCAGCAGGTTCACGTTAATATCCAACTTACGTAATACCGTTTCGAACACACTCTATAAACAACGGGAGTGCAGACGTGCGTGCGTTACAACCCCATTATCAGCTAATCCAACTGCGATGGGAGCTAATTCCCACTGAAATTCACGCACGGTTAAACCATGCCAGTGGCATAACATTCACCGCGTATTAGCAACCGCGATTACAAAAACGCGGCGTCACTCGTATCCCTTACGTCGCGTGTACGATTCCAACGCTTCGTGGCGCTAGATTTTGGAATGAAATGTCGTCGTTACAAAGACGTTGAAGGAATATACCACTTATAAATTGTAGGAAACAGGTAACAGACCATCGCGCAATTAAAAAATGGAGCATCTAATATGCAGATAGGTACGTTTCCCCAATCTTGCAATTTGTATCTACACGTGTATTTGTATTTATAAATATGTATGGAAATTTACCGCGCATAAATCCCTTAACACGTGCAAATATGGGCACCGCAAGTTTTTCGAGGAATGTTAATGGCAGAATTGGTTACATGATAAATACTTTAATTATAATAATATGATAATGAATATGATTGTAGTCGTGACAGTAAACCGATAATAACAGAAGACAAAAAACTAAACTGTGCCTGTGTTCAAAAACATGAAATTCATGCCTTTTAAACTAAGGTGACCATTCGTCCCCGATTTCGGTAATAGTCCTCGATTCTGTATTTCTTTTTTAAAATCACAACATAATTAATAGGAAACCGAAAAGTCACTAGTTTACTAAAAATTCTTCTAATTTGGCAACAGTGTAACGGTTACAATAAAAAAAAAGAAAATAACTCGTGTCCCCGGAAACCCCAAGGAAAAATCATATTTTCCGTTTGGTTAATCTATACTTATAGGTATAATCGTTGTGTCACTGATTTATCACCGTCTTCCCCAAACCGCTGACGCTAGAAACATGAAATTCGGAGGGTAAATTCCTTTTGCGACGTAGGAGCTCGATAAGCAGCGACTTTTTGAACTTCCAATCCGACGGGGGTAAAAAGGGGTGAAATATGTTTTCTCGGACTTCTTTTAATCTCTTTGTCCCGATTAGGTACCAACATGGTTTTTACTTCGAAAAGTTACTACCCACATAAATGCCTAAAAACCAATTTCATGATTTTACCCTAATCAACCCTTAAAGGGGTGGGTGAAAAAGAGTGAAATGTGTTTTCATGGAGTCCTTAATATCTCTTAGCCCCAAAGCGAAGCGCGAGGGTATTTTACAATCATGGCGAATTCATGAACGTAATAAATCTATTTCATATTAGTGTTAAAAGAGAATGCATTCCATATTAAATTTGCAAACTTATCGAAGGTCTCAGGTCCATTAAATATTGTATATGAAATCTGACCATTAAGAAGGTGTCTTTAAAATATCTAAATTGCGATTTCTATACCTGCTACTTGTGACCATTGTAGACGCTTAGTCTAAACGTCACGTGCATTCCGTGCGCAATGGCATGCGCATAGTATGATCAACGTATACGCATGCGCACTCGGTTACGTATTGCTACTCACACAGTCGAGAATCGCACAAAAAGCACACAGATAGAGAACCCGGGCGAAGGAACACAAACACTATTATATCCAAGCTCGAAGGGAACACATGGTTCCTATAAAGTCAAAAGACTTACTGCATTTTCATCCGACCTTTTCATATTTTTCCGTCGCTCATCGATACCAACCGCCTCCGTTCCATCATGTTTATCGCCGCTTCCACGCTGCGAGATATAAAGTGCAACGACAAGTAAAGCGATGCAGATTTGCAAGGGTAGGAAATAGGTGGACCCAGAAGAAGCGATAGGTGAAGAAGTCACGTACAAAAAGCATTTCTCTAAAAGTTCGAAGGCACGATCCTTTTCGAGTGAGTGGATTGCGAAAGAAAATTAGAAATGATGAAGTAGCCAGCCTCGCAGCATCCCGGGAGCTCGATGTCTGCTTCAATTTCGAGATCTCTCCGACGGATGTGTGCAACTCGTTAGATCAATGACTTCGCCGCCCATTTACTCGCCCCCCCCCCTCCCAACCCCACCCTCCGGAGCTGTTGCTCCCTTTCTCGCTTTCCCGCGACATAACATTTATATCGGTAACTTTGTCCTTCCCGAACCCCTTGGAGAAGGTAGTGCCAGTACCGCGCCACCACCATCGCTGCTACCACCCATCGTCATCATCCACAGCACCCAAGCTATCTCGGCGACGATGGGCCGGTTCCCCAAGCGGAGCGGCGTTGATGCTAAGCTAAGCGAAGGTTCGCTCTTTGATCTTCTGCTTCCTATATATAAACACGAGTGCAGCCACACTGGGGGTGGAAGGGGGCAGGGGGGGGGGTAGAGAAACAGAGAGAGAGACAGAGAGGATGCGAGCAAGAGTACAAGAACGAGTGCTCGGCAGAGCTGAGGGTGGGAGAGAGAAAGATAGAGAGGACAACGTGTAGGAGGAGAGCAGAGGAGTGACAAGGAGGAGATGGAGGGTGAAGAGATGGCCTCCATTCCGTCGTATCTCCTGCGTGGGGTCTTTATACGTCCGACTGTATTCCCCCACATCCATTATCTGCATACATACCGGAGATACATCATGCGAGCGTAACGTGCTCGCGGCTTCGCCTCGTCTCGTCGTCCCTTTCTCTCCGTCTCTCTCTATTGTCCTCTTTCTAGGATCGACCGTCCAGTGGTCATCGTAAATGTCGCCCCGGTAGCTGGTTACGGCCGCGGGCCGGCCACATACGCGGGGGAACAATATATTACGCCGCCAGGCGGGCTGAAGAAGCCTGATTGTTGCGCGAACATCGCTGGTTTGCGCGGGATTAATCGAATTATCGACAATCGGGACAGTTGGCGCAGGCCGCACCGGCTAGCCCGTGACGCTTCGATTAAGTCCGATGATAGACGCCGAGTCTACACTGACTGAGATCCAACGATCTATTGAATAAGTGAAATTTAATGTGACGGAGGTCTCGTCATCGCAAAGAATCTAATTGTAAGCATTTTATATTGGACGCTGATGACCACACTGATCGAACAGAAGTGTGTACGTGTACCCCGCGCAACATTCGCGATGCAATAATATTATAATTTGTAAAAACATTGAAATTTTCGAGTTAGCATGTATTCACTTAAGAGTAGACTCGTTCCGTGCAGAGATATACTGTGGATTGGTAGGAAACCGGCAGGGAAAACGCTACGGCCAATCGCGTGTGGCAAATCCGTGGGAGCTGCGCAGATCGGTCGCAAATCGGTAGGGGCGTAAGTCTACTCTTAGGTGGAATGGTATATACAGTCAAACATGAATCGAAGAGTCCTCGTAGATAACACTGTAAGTGCCAAAATTACAAAAAGAAATCGTCATCATCATCTTAATATATAAAGCAGAAAGAGTTTGTGTGTTTGTCTGTCGCCTAAAAACTTTCGAACGGTAAACTCTGAGAACGCGAATTGTGCTTCAGTTTATTATGCCTGATTAACCCAGATGAATGTGACTATTTGCACAAAAAGAAATAAATAAACAAATTTTTTATATAAAATCAGAATCTCGAGCGAATCTTCGGGCGAAGTCGAGTAGTAAAAGCTAGTTACAATATTGAATTTGATTTTTGGCATGTACAGTGTTTTCTACGAGGACTCTTCAATTGTGGTTTTCCTTCTGAAAACTGTATCTACTGCAAATTGTCGTGAACAAGCCTGAGTGTGATTCAACACCCTTTTTACAACACGGAAGCAAAAACAAACGTGTTCGCACAATTTACGTAGTATGTCGTGCTCCCTTATTATGTAGTACACTGTAAAATAAATCTTCGTTGTTTAATGTGCAATAAAGCAGAAAGCAATAGCGCAATAACGAAACAGCCGAGTGCTTTCCAGAGGTGTATACACACGCACGCACACACATACCGATTATTTACGCGTATTACATGACCATTCAAGATGCGTAGCTCAAACGAGAATACAGATCACAGGGACGAATAAGACGCTTTCACAGGCGTAAAAATAACCGGACGAATTATTTCGCGCGGCGTGAATATACTTTGTAACTGAACGAAGGGCGGGATCGAAAATAGAGAAACAAATAATCGGCACAATCCACGATCCAATCTTAAATTAGTTTCAATTTAAAGGCGTATCCTTCCAGCTCGCTTGCTCAATTCCACAGCTTCTATCTTAAATTCAAAACCAGGGTTGAAACTTAACTGGTTCCATTGTCTTTGAGTCATTACAAGACTTAAAGGGAGCTTGCAAAAAAGTTTGGGTTGCATCGAGGAGCAATACAGCTGCAGACAAATTGAGCAGTACTTAAAAAAAGTACTATTAAAAAATTCTAAAAATTAGGGATTTTTAAACATTATCTTTACTTTACTCGACATTCCGAATCGAGTTGCTTACGCTTTTACGTCGCATATTGGCGGGTAGCTAACATTGTCTCTGAGAAAAATAGGTTTAATTTAATTTTTGAGGAATCACGCGCGACACGTTAAATTATTTTCCACAATAGCTACTGCATAGAACACAAGTAAGAAAGAAAGTTTTAATAGTGCGTTTGTGAAAGTGAAGAAATCACGTTACCTGCTCGAGTAGATGTATGCTCAATGAAATTATTTCGTACATTCTCGCCGTACATGGTTTTTCAATTTCTGTTTGCAAAGGTGTTTGCTGTTTAATTTCATGCGAAAACAGGGCATTCTTTCGTTCAACTGATGACAAAACTGGTATTCGAACTGTGAGCACGGGCCTCGATCGTTTGAAGAAGCGTTTGACGCGAGCTTTACTTTGTAGATTAACGTTAAATTAATTATTTATTGGACACCGTTGACAATAGCCACAATGATTACATGCCCCCAGCCCACTCATTTGTTCGTATGCATATCTCTGTCGTTAAACACGCCCTTGTCGATCCCTTTCTCCCTTGTTATGTCCTCTCGCTTCCGCCAGTTTGGCTGGCACGCTGCGCCTGGTTTTATTTGCTCGTTCTTTGTGCAAGAGAGGCGGACAACGAACAGGAAAAAAAAACGTGAAAAAAAGAATCGGTGGAAAGCCATACACACGGGTAATTACTGGACAATAATTAACTTAATGACGCTGCTTTGCTGCATCGACAGACCGAAATTTTCTATGCTGAATTATTCAAGTGTTTACAACGTACGCGCGCTCTGGTGGATTCCCATATTTCCCTCAATATTAGTACGAATTTTACAGGAATTTATCGAGCATAAAGTATGCCACATCAGTGAGTTCTGTCTTCGTTCGTGAGTTTTCGACGGATATTGAACGCCAGAGAAATGCTGGAAAATTCAACGACACTTCCATTCGATATCCAATCACCGTTGCAGGTTCGGAATTTTTAAATAAAGGCGAAATAAGGTTAGAGAAAATTAAAGAAACACGTGTTCCATTAGATGCAGTGAAATTTGTTGCTCAACTTTGAAATAAAGAGGTAGTTCCTCGAGGAAAAATAAGTGGTATTGAGTTGAAAAATTAGCAGGTACATATCTTTTTCTAATATCTATCAATTGAAATTTTCATAAATTTTAATTCGTTTACACTGCAACACCACAACCAACTAAAAAGAATGCGATTAATTTTACGGCGTAATAACTTTCTTCCTACCACTCAACAATTACTCTGATACCTGCCAAATAAATAACGTAACGAGCGCTGTAATTGTAAGTCATTTGCTGTTCCTTTCTGCGATATATTCACGATGCCATTGCACCGCATCGCCATTCCGTGAAAATCCCTATGATCGGAAGGCAAGTTCCACGGTTACGTGCAAAAAGGTACCATAAACCAGGAGTGCCCGGCTAGAATTATTACGCGGCTAGATATCTATCTGGTGGCCGGCGCACCAAAAAAAGATCCAAGTTATGATTGTCGACCGACAGAAAAAGTTCGCGGCGATGCCGGCTGGAATTGCGGTAAGTGGCATCCGGAAAACGAGTAAATGAAGAAGAAACGCCGGAGAAGAGGAAGAAAAGGGCTAGGAAAAGATTCTTAGCTGGCTCCGCCGCAACGCTGATTCCCCGCGAGTACGCGCGACCACAAACTCGTGCCGATGCTCTTCGTCGATCGTTACAGCATTCCGTTTGTTATCATTTCACGGACGCAACGAGACAGTTTCTTAACGCCTTGGCGACCGCTGCACATGTACGCGTGATTTCACAATTTCGAGCTATGCTTTTCCATAAACCAGAGAATTCAATTTTCTATTTACAATATACCGTTTTGTTGGCTTTCAAAAATCAACGAATAGTTAGAAAGTTTGGAAAAGGTCGGCAGTGAGCTTAAGTTTGCTCCAAAAGATGTGACTGTCAAAGTGTTTAAAGCAGCTAAGCTAACAGGCTTCCTAGTTCCATCTTTAAATCTACCACATTCTAAAGTTTCTATTTTCTGTTTTCGTTTTCCTTTTTCGCATAGTGTAATAAAGACATCACAATTTTCTTCAACCCCTCGTGCCGATGAAAAACGAGGCGACGATTGACCTCTCGAAGTAAAAATTCCCGATAACATAACAAGCTCGACGGTTGTTCGTTCGTCATAGACAGGAAGGAAGCATGAAGCAACAAGGCCGCCATGGACTGGATTTTCTTCGACCTATAATTTCAGGCGCGGTGAAATATTATTATACAATCATACCGCGACCACCGTTCAGGTAAATAGCCGGTAATAAATATTCCCGATGCAGTTTCGTCACTTCGAAGTGGTGATTTGAGTAAATAACCCGGCAGCAATTGAGATTTTCACTGTAACGATGCTTAGAAACGACGAGGCGCTTAAGGGCAGCTTAACAACGAACGGGAGACAGTTGAAGGTGGAAGAATAAAAAAAAAGGTGGATTAGAGAGCAGAAAACTGAAATGAAGGAGAAAAAGGATAAGAGAATTCGTGGGCAGAGCCGATCAGGGTTTCGCCCTTGGCGCCGATTAGGCCGCAATTAGGTCGACCATTGTTATGTTAATGCCAGACGGCTGGGGGGATAACATTAGGGTGCGCCGTGGGGAATGATGTTATAATATTTCAACACCGGCACCCCAGGGTTGCCGGTGCTGAATTGATAAATCATTTTGTAAGTAGCGGGGTGCGATATCATATTCATATTCCAAAAGAGAGGGGAGCGCGGCGTGGCAAACCGAAGGATCACCCCGACACACTGTATTTACCGAGACTCCCATTCACGGATCATGGATCACGGATTATCGAAAATAATCGTGACTGCCGTCAAATGGGCCAGCAAAAATAAATTGATATAACCACGAGTTCCGCCCTGGTGATTTGAATGTTCCGTTCGTGGGACAGTTGTTGATCTGAGATGGAGGCCAACGTAAGAATTAAAGGGTAACACCACTATAGCGACACGAAAACGTAGGGTACCTTTGACAATACTTTCCTTTATTTTCTTTTTCTCAAAGTGACACTAAACGCATTTTTCTCGGAACCACATTTTTCAAATTGGCCAGCAGCACCATTTGAAATTCTTACAGTACCTTCTAAACTACATTCTCCATCGAAGTACGTGCCGATTTTACGTTTTGTTGAAAACTTTTAAAATTATGGGCAATTTTTTAGCTAAAATGAATGGAGCTATAGATTGAACTTCATGTTCAAATGCTTACCATTTTATAAGAATAACAATATTTTACAATATCAATACTGTACTTCAACGGAGAACGTGGTTTAGAAGCTACTATAAAAATTTCAAGTGAATCGAATAAAATTTGTTCAAATGGTACTGCTGGTCAATTTGAAAAACGTAGTTTCGAGAAAAAAGCGTTTAAAGTGCCATTTTGAAAAAAAGAAAACAAAATAGCTTGAAACTACTTAAGATGTAAATAATAAAAGCGTTTAAACAGATTATCGAATTATTTCCTTGTTTACCCACAAACAATTGTCGAAGGTACACTACGTTTTTGTGCCGTTACAGCGCTGTTACCCCCTAACAGTAGGTATACTTTGATGCAATTTTTTAACAAAGTTCTTTATTCGTTTATGTCTTTTTCCATTCATAATATGAGGCATTAACAGCAAAAACAGACGAACCCACATTTATTTGTTTAATCAGTGGCAATAATTTATTCCAATAAGCTGTACCAGTGATATAAAATAGGAAAAATTAATTTTTTTTAATATATGTTAGTCTGTTTTTGTTCTGAACGTCTCATATGCTCCCTAAATATTTTGTATTTACCTGTTGAAGTAGGTATTCGCAACGAATGTAACTTGATATTGCGCAGATATATGTAATGGAGTTAAATGTTCTTTACAGTTACACGATAGCAAATAATCAATTATATATAAAAAATAATCACATACTTGAGAAATCAACTTCCAGCTAAAACTATTACTATCGGCCTCCGAATTTTATGTACCTGCATCTTGACAATTATTATCTATATTTTATGTCAAATGATAATTAAATCAAGAGAACTTAAACGTGTCAACGAAAATCCTTTGTCAGAATCACTACTATTACTAGTCGCAAAAAATCTTCCATAAATCATCCACTGCACCGAAGCTAACGCACGGATTACAAAATAATAGCAGCACGAGTTATGTACCCATATCGAATTTTCATATCAAACGCGGCAGATATCAGAAGGCATATGTCAACTATCTGTTCGAAAGCAACTCTAGTCACGAAAGCCTCCGCTTCCCGTGCCCTCGGAGCGAAGCTAGACGGAACTGCGAGCTTCCCGTAGACTTAAAAGGTGCTGGAAACATAACAGGTGGAAGGGACGCCCACGCGTGTACTTGCCCGGCACTATTTTGGCGTTAAACGAGATGGATATGGTGGCTGCGTGGCAATCCACCCCCATCCAGCACCTCGTGCGGATAGTGGTTTATATTGCGGTGAGAGTATAAAGGAGGGGATGATAGACAACCGCATGCAATTGATGGGGTGCAAACGGGGTCGACCGCGCCTGACGGCCTTTCCTAACAGCCATATTACGCGGGTGTTATATTTATTTAATACGTGGTTGGGCCGAGAGGGTTCCGTGAGCGCGAGTGTTGCACGAGTTATTATTTCTGCTGGTGGCTTAGGGTGCCCTCTTCCCCTGGCCGATACGGTCCCATTGTAGCCTGACAAAGTGGGCCGTTTTGACGCCCGTTAGGGGTGAACACGATACTTCTCACAGTCAGCCGAACGAGAAGCGATACATGGGGGGAAAGGATGATTTGTTCAGATTAGTGCAAACTAGCGGGAGAGCAAGACGAGTATTCGTGGAAACGTGGGACGAAATCAATTGGGCACTCAATTCCTCGATCGTCATGCACCGGCCATCATCAATTTGACGCTCGTTAGATGGGGAACTAGACATTGTGATATAAGCAAGGGCAAGGTGGCCCTCCCACGGGATACCTTTTCATACTTTCAATCACAAATGCGCGATTTTAGCTCATACCTAACGGTTCCACGTGTTCCTATTTTAAATATTTAAATGACCAATTAATTCCATACTATTATCTAGCAAGGGAAGATCACCAACTCGGAAATTCAAAAAAATTATGAAACTTTGGGGATATGTAGAGAATGTATAGATAGGTATGTATTATGTAACTTTTTGCTGCCCAAATTCACTCTCGGGGGGGTGAAATTGACCTCTGAAAATCCGGCTATTTTCCGATTTTGTGTTATAACTGGCGAACTATAAGAACTGTAACTCGCCAAATGATAGTCCTAATTGAAAGAAGTAACTTTTGCCTGAAAACTGTTTTTCAAAACACGAAAATAGCTGGACTTTCAAGGGTCAAGTGAACCCCCTTAGAGTGAATTTTGGGCAGCAACAAAATTGCGTAATACGTCCTGTACGTATCCCCAAAGTTTCATGATTACCTTGTAATAATACAGACTTAACTACTTTAAATACACTACTACTTTCGCGCATTATCTTAGGCCCGAGTGTAAGCGCACACGATAGATTGATACTTAAATCTATTTTTGAAAAAAAGAAAACAAGATAAAAAAATCTCAGTTATAATTTGATGTTTGACACACTCCAAATGAATCTACGAATTTATTGCGAATATTAGACGCACTGTTTAAAAAAAAAATTACAAGCCCCTTCGAAACCACGTGTTTGATATAATTTTTGACATGGCGAAAGATATTGCAGCAAATTGTGAGTTTCTCATGTTCGGAGAAAATACTAATGACCGGTCGGACTCTATGCTAATCGGGATTGGCAGAGCAGAGCTGGCGCAAACGGAACAAGCTCGTAACTGCAGTAGGTTACACTTAACGGCCGTTACAGCACGCCGGAGAAAACTACCGTTCTGTCCGACCACCCACGAAGGTAGACGTTACGGATAGATGCTGATTGATTCGGTAGGGTGAATACGATACTTCTCACAGTCGACGAGGATCGTCGGATTAGGCTAATGCACCCTTCCCACCGTGCTCGACCAACACTCTCGTGGCCTCTCATTCTATTACGGCCTGACGAACCTATATCGAGGCTAAGTAAGAGTCCATCGACTCTTGGACAAAGCCCCCCCAGCCGTATTACCAGGCCGCTGATCCAGCTACAGTTTTAATACCCTCGTCATAGGATACTCGAATATCTTCTCTCCCTGCGATCCTCCGACAGCTCCGTGACAACGCGAGCGCTCGTTATTACGCGCGTAGCGCAGGTAAACATTCAGAGGTGGAAATCCGAGCGACCGGCGTTGCGCAACACGGATAAGATAGCGAGTGACCTGCGCACATCGTCCCGTTCATCTCGAATGCGGATGGCCCCCCGAAAGGCAAGCTCCAAGTGACCTGCTACGTTGATCGGCGATTAAGCGAATCTGTTGACCGACAAACTCCGGTTGAATCGACGTACGTTCGGTGGAGCGTGTTTCGTGACTCGTCGCGTCGCGCTCCAAGGCGTCGAGAGTGAAAGAGATGCTTACCCCGACGACGATCCCCGCGTCACAGCGGGCGATGGAATAAGAAGACTGCCGAGAACTTACCTGAAACAGAGGAAAAAGAAGGACACAGGTTAACGGCGAGAAACGTCGGAATTCCAGCGAAACAATAGGGGTATACAATGGAAACGGACACGACCCGCTCCCTGGAAGGGAACAACGGCTGTGCCCTCGGTGCCTTTGCTACTTTCGTTAGCTCCGGGGAGGCTGGCGCGCGGCGTCAGGTGAGGCTAGGGCCAAGAAACTGTGCGAGGCACATCATATTTTATCGCCGTCATTACCGGGCCCCCTTTTCAAGCTGAATGGGGCGTCCCTTTGAGATGCAGGGCATAACGTGACGAGGCGCAGGGACTCATTACACGACATAATAAAATGCGCCAAAAAGCCAGTTAGTCGACGGCAGTCGATAAAAGCCACTGGCGTAGGCAGAGAGAGGATCGCGCGCGACGCTGCGCCCAGGCTGAGCGAACGAGCGGAGCTTTTTACGGGAACGACTCTAGCGTGCAATTCGTTTATTCACGTTTGAAAAATTATGCAAACAGAATTTTAAAATAATGCACTGCCGCGCTTTACGCGCACCGATGGCAATGACGATACGAGATTAATTAATTATCCGCGATGCAGATTTAAATGGCGCAACGTTTTGCCTGAAAAGGGCGGCCGCCAACCGCGGATCTTTTTGAGCGCGAAAAATCTTTTTTTCCTTTCAATTGCCCCGAATTATCACCTATCTACGAGCTGAGCGGAGGTCGAGGCCGCGTTTGAGTGGACTGAGAATAGCCAAGGTAACAACGAAAGCGCACTAATATTTAAGCGGAAATAGAATTGTCGTTACGAAGGACCTCCTCTCACATTCGCGGTCAATGTACGTGGGTCAGGATCTGAATTAACGTAATAACGAGGGCAAGCACCTAAAGAGCATCGAAGGCGCGCGCGACGGCAATCAAATTGGCCACGCTCGAGCGGAGAAATGCTGCAGACTACGAGATAACTGGCGTCGTGTGGTAACGCCGAACGGTGTACTTTAACGATAAAGGGTAGAACTCCTTATCGGCAGCTACGAGTTTCTCCCGGATAAAGTGTTGGGTGACAAAAGGAGAGGGAAGATCGGACGGTAGGCGGAGGGAGGGGAAGAGGTGCCAGAATCGAGGTAGGTCGACATCAGCGTATATTGTTCATAAATTAAGTATATAAAACCGTCGTGGCGTCGGTTCCTTTGATGCCAGATAGGCGGCAAATGCGTTTCCTCTATTTACAAGGCGGGCTTGTCAGCCCGTGAAAATAGACCGAGAGAAGGAGGCGTGCGTGCGCTCTCGCGCGTTCGCGATAAGGCGCACTGATTAAGCATTAAGAATTAACGGGGCTGCGCCATAGATTTTGTTCCGTCGGTGCCTGGCTGCACCGAGAGCACTCCGACTGCAGGCGCATACCGCGTCGCCGGCATTACCTAGCTGCAAGATTTATGTGCCTCGCATATGTAATATTCGCGACTTCGCGTAGCTCTTTCTCCCCGATACACGTAGTTCCCCGGAGACGTAACGTATTATCGGCACCGGAACGCTGCATCAATCGTTTCTTTTAGCGGCGAGGCTAACGCAGAAAACACTCTGGCTGAAGTTTCGGGGTTTCTTGTCCACGATTCAGTTGCTCTTCCTCGTTATGGGAGAGACGATTAGCTCGTCTACCTAAGCAAGCCTCCCGGATGATCAGTCCTATCAACCGTGGCGAATCCGCGTGTCGCGAAGTACCAACGCGTGTCTGTATAATATATTGAGAAAGTAGCAATTTGCTGGCCCGCCGCCAATTATCGACGAGACCGCGGCGGCCACGTGGAATCCTGGTCGTTAGGGTAGTTAACGAGTTCACCGGCACGTGACACGAACGGCCTCGCCGCGCTCGAGATCTCCCGATGCACGAGACGTTAACGCGCGCGCGAGCGCCCTCTGCGGCGCTACGGCTGAGAACCACTGAACGGCACGTCCGGTGGGGACTGGCTCGACGAAGCAGGGACGAAGGAGACGTTCGCGGAGGCGAGGAGAGGGATCGAACGGCGGGAAAAGGGCGGCAAGGTAGAGGGGCGAAGGGAGGGCAACGCGGGAGAAAGAGCGCAGGGCCGTGTTCGAATTCTTGCGAGCCCTCCCTCTCCCTGTTTCTTCTTCGGAGCCTCTGCTTCGTCCATTCGCTAGCGGTGCAACGAACAAACGAGCAGCGGTTAAATAAGTTCTGGATTTTGATACTGAATTTCGCTTTGTCGTGAATTTTTTATGATACATGGTGTACGTAAATATCCTGAATTACTACTTTAAGAGTGAATTATCTTTTTTTCTCAACAAGGAAGAATGCGTGCGCCCTTTTCTATGTTGCAAAGCAATTCCACATAGTCTCCATATGCTGATATATGTATTTCTGAAGAAAATAGTTTTTTAACAGCATAATTTCCATACATCAGTCCATTTATACTGTACATATAACGCTTGTTAGCTGTAGGTCAGAGTAAGGGACGTGGTTTTTTCCAATGACCGCGTAAAATTAAAACATGGCAACGATCGTCGGTGGCGGTCTGTTGAACGTTCGAGTTGGAGTGAGAGGTAGCCGAATTCAGAAATGAAAGACGATTATGTATTTTCATTTCAAAACAAGGAATTACTTTCTTCGCACTGGTTATAATTAATTGGTCCAATCATCTGAAGGCAAGGAGATTAAGAACCGGGCAATTGGTACGAGGCCAACGACATTGGATCGTAGGTGTATAAGGAGTAGATCGGACTTATGAACCTATTCTTTGCGTCCAAGTTTCTACATAAGGTGGTGTTACGAGACAAAACTGTTGGAAACTAATACCTACGTTAATGTATAAAGCAGAAGCAAACCGATCTGGCCTCCTTGTAGGGCAACCCTTGGAACAAAACACCTCGAATCGAAATACCAGTTTCCAGAGCCCCGTGGTTATCAAGATCCGAAAAAATCTCGAAGCAAAGAGAGCTTATCAAGCTCTCACTATTTCCAAGCCGAGAAGGCGTAGAGTGGAGCTACTTGAGGGCGTGCAGAAAGGAGGATGGCGAGAAGCACGCTGCCGCCGCCTGGAGCGACGAACGAGTATGCAAGAAAGAGGACAAAGAGAGCGCAGCGAAGAGGGGGAAGAGAGTAGTTGTAGAAAAGGCTGATAGATCATGTCGTGAGGGCTGGCGGAGGGCGTCCAGCAACTGCGTCGGTAACGAGGAACGGCAGCGACGTCGGCAGCAGCAGAGGCGACACCCACTACGTGTGCATACATTCGCGCACGCCCGCGTCCGTGTTCTCGTATTCTCCTTTTCCACCCTTTCCGTTCTCTCGTGCATCGAGCATCTTCCATCGGGGTCTAGCCATGTATCTTCGTACGTTACCATTTATCTCGTTTCGTCTCTGTGACGCAGTTCATCCGCAAAATCTATCTTTCTCTGCATTTTCGTATTGGCCCTCTTCTCCAGCCATTCGTTCGCTTATTTCCTTTCCCGTCGGAAGCCTCTCTCTTCTCTCTATGCCCTACGCCGTCTCACTACATATATCGCACGCGAGAGACCGGCGGATACACTGGCCGCGTACAATGTTGCCGCGTCTGGCATACGGCACCGCTGCGAGCCCAGGAGCGTAAGCAGCTCGTGCGCAGCCCGACCCGCTTCACGGATTCGTCGCGTGTTTCGCGATTGGCAACGCTCGCGCTCGCGCGGCTAATTGAATTGCTTCAACAAGAAAGAATGAATCGTCCGCGACCGTTTCGAGCCTCCGAACACGTCGAGCCTGTTCATTAACGCCTGTAAATAGGCGTAGTTGAACAGACGGAGTGAATCACCCCAACCGTACGGGTAGATACACGATACATAGCAATATTGCTACGTACGATATGTTAAGGAATAAAGAATGAATCATTCGCCTGTCGAATAACTGCTTAACCGATTGAGTTAGACCACCAATCCCTTCAGTAACGCCCATAGACGATCGGCGCGTATAGTTAACTGACACGAATTTCAGCACTGAAACCGGCTAATCGTCTATTGAAAGGCAAATGTCGCTTACACTTATCGGTGGAGAAATTTAATCATTAGATACACACGCTTTAGTTCCTGGGATTCGTTATGTAAGTACTGCAGCACTCACGCATCCACCGTTGCGAGAATCCTATGTGGACGCGGTCCTTCTGTGCTTGATCGCTTCCCAAGACGGAACTGGGCAGACTCGTGGGCGAACGAGTAACGGTTAAATTCATTTACATTTTCCAGCAACAATGTATTCGATCTTGACACTAACATCAAGATGAGAGAGAGAGCAGAGGAGAGACAGAGAGCGCGAGAGAAAGAGAGTGAGCGCAGATAAGAAGATTAACAGACGGACGGTAGTTACACCAGTGTGCATCTCAACATTTCTGGACCGTCCGGCGTGGTGTTGCTGGCACACGAGCTCGACTACGTGGGCGTCGCCACTTCGTTACAGTTTATCGGAACACGAAACCATGTTACTTGACTCGATAAATAAATCCAAGGTTTATTTGGGCTTGTCGATAAAGCGACCGAAATGCGACCGACTGACGCACGAGCACCTTGCATCGTTACGAGCTCTCCTTGCCGCTGCCTTGGAAGACAATGGGCGCACACCCTCGCGGATTCGGTGTAGCAGGTATTGAGAAAACGGTACGTGTACAGTCCACAACGTTACGGAAGCAACAGACGAGGTAATTGATGTCAACGAAGAGATCTATACAAGGCAAAGACACTAAAATGATCCGATGAACTGATCCCCTTTCGTAGGCATTCGGCGTTTGAGAACGACCCATTATGCGATTGGCACATAGGTGGCGCCCCGCTTGGTATGGATATTTGTAAAGTTCGGAAACGAGTAGCGTTGGAGACTCAATGTTGGGGAATTGGTAACGCGGCTGACCAGTATGCAGAGCACCCACAGTTCTTGGGTTCGAGTCCCATCGCCCGAGGTTCTTTTTCATCCACACTTTAATGTTTCGACATGCTTCGCGCGTGCCCGTAAGTCATTGTTCATTGTATTTGTAATTCATCGGAATCTTATCTACTTAGTGCTTCACCAGTTCCTGGATTCCTTTGGTTGCAGATACCAAGAAACGACTCGAAACAACGCTAACCGATTTAGCACACGAAAGGCAACCCGATTCCTGCAATACTATCTATCCTTCAACCTCACTAAAACGCCACTGAACAATGTGGGAATACTTGCTTGAAACCTAATCGCTTCTAAATTGTGTCACCAACGCTATTATGGAAGGTGTCTGTGATATTTGTGAAACGAATGATGTTCCTCACACTCAGCCGGCTATCCTTGAACACTAAAAACACTTCCACCCCTAATCTCGTGATACAGATTTCCATCGGTTTAACGAGCGCTCGCGCAAGTAAGTAGCCTAGTATTTCGTTTGTGAGCAGACTAAGTTCGTCATGCTCGAGTGGAGTCACAATGCACGCGACGCGTAATCGTTCAACGCGACGTGGGATCTACGTGGGCGTGTGTGCTAGGAGCCTCCTCCCGCGGGTTTGTTTTGGAATACGAGAGACACACATCGGCGGCAGGGAGAGCGCACTGAATACAGCGCGCGCTCGCCTCGTGCCGGATATCCCTCCTGGGACTGTAAGCTTGGCGGGGCACTGAAAGCGGAGCAACTAAATGAGTGCTTTCCACGCTACTGGATGATGGATGAATACCTACACGTTTGCCGCCGTCGCTAGATAAGGAGACGAATGATTGCTATACGTGCCTGGTTTGCTCTAAACGCGCGCCGAGGGAGTTGCTGCTCTCTCGCGCTGCGGCGTGCGGTTGCTGGCGCTGTTGCAGTTCCTTCAGCAATGTGCTGCGGCAACGAGAGCTTAGTTGCCATGTGTTCTTCCTGGCTCCATGCAACCGGTGTCTGGCAGCCGGTAGTAGCCGGTGTCATTGTTACCACTTATCGCAAAAACTGATCCGACGCGGCTCCAAGCCACACGAGTTGGCCCGTGGAATATGTTAGCATAGTCGTTTAAGGGATACAAATGGCCGCCTTGCAGACGAGAATCCTCGGTCTCGGTGATCTCGATGCGAGCATTAATACAGGGTGTGCCTTTGTCGGAGCTTGCGAGTTCCTCGCTGAACATCTCACGGAGCCTGGAGAAAATGCTTTCAACTGTTTTCAGAACGACGATCGTGGAACCTCGCTAATCCACTATGCCGTCTTCAGTCTTATACTCTTATTGTAGGATCTGATGTAGTGGAACTACAAGCGCGGAATGATTGAGATGCTTCTAATTAGCAAGTACCTACAGCGGTGTTCCGATGTAAGCGCGCTGCTCGGGGGACAAGGTGGTCACTTAACGAAACGGTGCGTTATTCAGTTCCTCTTTCGTCTTTGTCTTTCAGTAATATGATGCCGCATATGATGCTGAAGAATTTGACTAATCCTATATTCTGATTATTGGTTGATTCTGACGAACATCTGTTTTCAACTATGTTATTATTGAGTATACAAATTTAACATTTGTGACTAAAGAGGGTGGTAGGGCTTTTTTTTATCGTGCTAATGGTCGATCGAGTGATACGTCTAGTTACGTTTGAATGCCGACTTCGGGAGAAAAGGCGCCACGAAAACCGTTCGGCGCGGGTTTAGTTGGGACGTGTTCGACGACGAAGAAAATACAATATTTATGTTGGTGCTGCACGCCAGTGGGTCTCGGTATTTAAGTTGTGTAAATCCAATATAAACGCCAAACCTGTAATAAATAACCTCTCGGCTACCCGAGGGGGGATCCGGGCCACGTTGGAAGAACAGACATGGTATAAAGCGGAGGAAGAAGGGCAGAAACGCGAAGGGAGCAGGAGAGAAAAGGAGAAATGACGGGTAAAGGTTATATTATACCTGCCTTGGGGCCTTTAGTCTTCGCCTTCGAGAACGAGATGAGAAAGCATCGGTTCTCTCGTGCGAAGTCGAAGGGAACGAGAGGGAACGATAAAAGTAGGAGGAACGAAAGGTATCCTCGAAAAAGAGGGCGGAGGAGTTTTGACCCATCGCTAACGGGACCCTTCTTCGCTTCTTTCTCCCCTATAACGCGAATCCCTCGATCCTCGGCCCAAATAATAGTGTTCCACCAGTGGGGCCCACGTGAAAACGAGACACCTACGCTCTCCGCTTCGACTCTCGGCACCGCTCTTGCCTTTGCGATCCCCTTCATGCTTGTACCGCTGTCTACTACTCCAGTTTCTGTTGTTACGCAATATTAAATCGCAGAGCAGGTGCCACTCCTAGACAAGGTCGACGTCAGTCAGTCGGGGAACGAGGGTGGCGACAAGAGGGTGTTTTTAAAAAAAAATGAGGACGATACAGCTCGACGATAGCTCACACTGTTTAGTCGGGAGGAGGGATCGTGATACAGGTTGTAGAATTTGGGGGGACCTTCAGAAGCACATCTAGCTGTGACCCCTTTCCAGGCGACGCAACGGCGCTAACACTGTGATTTTCGATGATTTCTCCAATTACCGTTTTCTTGCTCATCGACTGGATCGCGCCCACAATCTTAGCTCATGTTTCTCAGAGATACTTAAGCATTAGTTCCACGACCGAGTGTCCAGTTAGACAATGAATCACTTAACGTACCGTTATACGCGTTTCGATAAAATTGTACCTGGACCTCCACAGAAGAGTCCGAGGGTTCCCCCTCATTACCAACTCAAGCGTATCCTAGCATATCTCTAAAGATCTGCCGAGGCTTCGTTCCGCAGCTTTCGATATCGATCGCACAACCTTGGCTCGTATACCGTTTGCATCGCTCCTGCCAATGGTAACCTTGCTTTCGGCGCTCGTGAACCGATTTCGCAATTTCCAGTCACGAGCAACGCAGTTGCCAGCGCTAGAAGCACGCCGATCCGCGAGGCTGATCGCGAACCGAATCCTACACATTACCACTAGGCACGCCAAAGTTGAGATCTAAAGGGAATCAGAGAAGCGGGTTGTAACCAGCGAAATGTGATTACTTGAAAGTGTATTCAGCAACGACAACAATGGTCTCTCCTGCGGACCTGAAACACGAACTGCCCCTTTGGACCTAGTAATAGTTATCAACGGTGACGAAATACCTAACAATGTTTTCTCGGTTAAGCTGATTATAAATAACGCGTCCACGTTGGCTGCGTTTTGACTGATGTACGAGGTGCATTTCCAACCTGTAGCGCTGTCTACGGTCTTCGAACTCAAACCAGACGGAGTTAGCCACGAAGAATCCTTCTTGGATTCGAAGTGGACCTCTTGAAATTTAACAATCATACGGCTCTGGACTCGAGATTGAACTTGTAATTGCGCTCGAGGTACAAGTGGACGCGATATAATTGAGCCCTACAAAAGTGTCTTTGTTACTTCGAAAGATCGGCCGCTTTTTCTTGCCTCCATTATGGATACGTATTCACCGACAGCTCGTTTTTATTCCATGTTTAGAGATATCCGCCGCTTTTCATCCAGCGTAATCTGCATCAAAAGGCCGTGCTCGATCAAAGATAATGAGGGAGCCGAGTCTACTTCGTTAAAACGGGACTTATCGCTGACAGAACTGTAAATTTACGTATTTTCTTTGCCAGGCGATTTAACGAAACTGAGAGGGAACCAGACTCTCGATACATGTTAATCGACTGTATCAAAGCCGCTCGGACGCGCGCGAACTTTCCAAATTCGCTGTGCGCTCCTGTTCTAATTGGACAGAAAATCGGCGGCCGGTGCAGTAAGATTTTAGTAACAAAGCGAGTGGTCAAGGTTAATGGCAGAGGAGTATCGTTTTTACTCGGCGAACAGCGAAAGGCAATTGTGTTCGCACGTCTATTCAGGCGTTTCGAAGTTCACTGCCTTTCTACCACTGATATACAAGGTAGAGCCTTTAGTGGAGGAACTACTGCCGCTGGTAATTACCCATCGTAAATCGTGACGTTCACCGAGGTCGCTCCCTCGAGTAACAAGGCGGTCAACTTTGAAGACAACGCCGGAGGAGCTGAACTCGGTTACGGCGGCCGCGATTCGGAAGAGCAGCCGCATGAAATAAGAGGCGCGATGCTCAACCGATTGGCGTATCGGAACAGACATTCGTCTTCAGTAATGTATTGCAAACAAGTTCTCATAATACTCAGCTGTCTGGCACCCAGGATAACGTGCTGGTTTTCTCTCTTCTTAGGAAAGTTGGTTTTAAAGATAAAATGAAGGGTAAGGGGGAAAACAGGGAATGCAATTTATAGCATATTTTGTGGGTGGCAACTGGGACTACAGAACTGTCGAATCACAAAGGGTTATAAAGTTCAAATACCCTCGTAAGATAACGTTAGCGATTTGATATAGCTACTGGTTAAAAACAGCAAATGTCAATTCTGCACTGGATCAAAATACGAAATGTCTCTACTCTTTGCTTAATCACAAGCTTCTGTCGTCCAGGTAAAACAAGAAATTATTTAAGAAGAAAATTATACAAGAAAATTAAATTCATCGAACCTTGTGTCTTATTGATAGACTAAAGCATTAATGTTCTCGATAAACTTGTTTTGTGACATTCCCTTTTTTCCTCCTTACCCTTCAAAATTGATTTTTACTATTGGTCAACTGCGCGTGTACCTACTGGACGAATTTTCAAAATACTTAAAAACGGGAAGTAGTTTCCGAAAGGAAAGCTTGTGCAAAAGATTGGCCTCTATTAGGTCGACAGATATGTCTGTTAATGAGAGACGATTTTTGTATTCCATATTTACCACGCTGTACCTTCTTTATACATACTTTTTAATTTAGTATTAAGGGGGGGGGGATTCTCGTGTAACAGCCCTCGAAATTTATGAATTTTTAAAAAAAAAAACAATTGTTAATGTTGCATTAAACTCTTTTGGAATGTAAGGAGGCATCTTTAAGCTTGTAGAATTTTGTTTTATGTCGATCCTTCTTATTATTTATTAATCATTGTGGAAACGTGTTAACCTCTTCGACGATGTTGGCGTCAGGCATAGCACCTGTCACAGTCATCTGATTACAAAGAAAAAAGAAAATTTTCTTAAAGTTAATAATTGACGCTGGGGCTGAACCTAAAATTTTAATTTTATTTTTCATTTTTAATACTTTTTCCATCGATATAAATATAATATGAAAAATTTTTCTCAGGAAAAAACTTCTACTTTCAAACGCTATAACACTTTCAGTTTTTCATTCATTTTTCTTAAAGTGGACTAATTCCAGCGTAAACTATCTAACTTTAAGAAACTTCTATTTTTTGCAATCAGATGACTGTGATAGGTGCCATACATCCCGCCAACAGGAGTTACATCGTCCAAGAGGTGAACAAGATTCCACAATAATTATTAAATAATAAGAGGGATCGACATAAAAGAATATTTTCCGCAAGTTTAAAGATGCCTCCTTATGTCCCAAAAGAGTTTAATCCAAAATGAGCAACAGTTTTTAAAAAAAAATCTTAAATACCAGTTACTTTTGGGGCTGTTAGACAAAAATCCCCCCCTTAAATGAATTACGCAAAATAGAATATGAAAATATTTTACATTTGCTTGGGAATACAGTTGTAGCAGAATCCCTTTAAAAATCATGTTCGACAAGAAATGAAAGTTGAGCTATAGGATTCATTCGGGAACCTCAGAATTACTCCAAAAAATCCGCAATCATTAATCAGGCAGCTGTTAACGAGGTATCGAGAGCCAACAGTGGCGTAGAAGTTGAAGCGCACGTTACAACGGCGTCTTGACACGTACGGTGGCTGTACGTGCACAGCTGCATTTTGCCTCGGTGTTTCGGCGCAATTACGCCTGTTAATGGCACAGCGTTATGGCATCACACGGTTCCCCGCGAGAGGCTGCATAACGAAAAGTGCGAAGGCACCAAAGTTACAAGAGGATAAAAGGATGCATGCCTCGAGCTTTTATGGACGGCCGATGGTGAAGTGTGAACAGAGATAGAATGACTGGCGGAGAGAATACTGGCAGGAACCAGCGTGCGACAGACAGGGAACGTACGCATTATCTAAATGCGCGACACTCTGCTATACATGCTCGTGGAGACACCACCCCTTCCTCGCTGACTGAAGCTACCAGATTTTCTTCCTTTTTATAGTCCCCTCTGCACTCGTCCCTCTTACTTCTCCGCCTAAGTACCGCGTGTTCCGAGTGCTGTCCCCAACGACCGTCAAGTGGACAATCTTCGGAGTCATCTCGTGGTTCGGTCGTAAACGCGTCGCCGTGGTTCCCTCTCGCAACAAACCCGCATAAAACGGGGAATATTATGATTCCGGGCGTTTATTAGGACCGCGAATAACCCGGCCGGTTGCAGCGAGCAGCGCGATCTTGTAACGCGATCAGTAAAATGGAATACGACTCGTAGGGGTGGTAGAGGCACCCGAAATGATTAATAACGGGGTTAGTCCGCTCCGACTCGCGCGGGCCATGACGGACCTGCGAGACGAGGCGGAACCTTAATCCAAATGAAAACACACTGCTAATGAGCGGGATTATATTTTGCGTCACTATATCGATCTTGGTTATCGGTAATAAACTGCCTAGCGTGCAGGAGCCGCCAAGCGACTGGAATCGGGAAGTGGGATCAATTGACGTTGCATGACGATTCCACGCGCGAACCGTCAATTCCAGTTTTCCTTCCCATCCAGTTTTATACCCCGTTGACCTCCCCTTCCGAGCTTACTTCTGCAGCTTATCCAGCGGCGTGTTGTCGCCAAAGCAGAAGCGTGTCAAGTTCAACTAATCCTACACTTAATTAACCTCCCGCCGTCGAAGCGCGTAGCGTACACTTAAACACGCGCTCGTCAGCTAAATGATACGCCGGGGCATAATGTAGCGATCGAGCGGACACGCGACTTGTCCGATCGACTGTCGGAGTCCGCCCTCGAAGCGGGAGATCTTTCAGCTGTTGCGCCGCAGCTGTCCATTCAATTGGCCAAGAAATCAAAATCTACCTGATTCGAATCTCTACACCTCCGGGCTGGAAGAAACAAGGCCCTGTTCCCGAGGATTCGTAATTAGGCACGCTGTTGATGGGACAAATTAGGGAACTGACATCTGCCACGAACGACGAGCGACAAGCGACGCGAGGCCTCCGTCAGCGGCCGGATGTTCTCGCCCGCAATCCCGCTCCTATCGGTCGCATCTCTTGCGAAGCTAAAATGCAACGATAGTCGGATTACGGACTCGTTTCTTATTCCGAATGGCGAACGGGCAGAGGAGGATATCGATAGGTTCGGTGGCACATCGGCGATCTTCGAAAGGTGTCGAAATCGGCGAAGGTGCGATATACGGACGCTGCAGCTGCGCCGACCGGTCGAGAGTGCTTGGCCCGCAAGGCAGAATATCATCGGAGAATTCGACGAACGATCGCTCGTAAATTACTATAGCTGGGCTTGGTTGGCTGCTCGTACGGTATAAGCGCTGTTCTCGGTACCGAAAAACGCAACCTACGAATCCTCGAGGTGTATCGGCGTCGCACTCGGACGGACATGCCTTCGCCCCTGAGCGCAACGAACTCGTCGAAGAGGTCCTCTGCCTGAAGAGGCTTGGCGTCAGCCTACGGCAACAAAATACCGGCCCGAATGCTTGTAAATGACTACTTGACGTTTCCGCGGTAATGACGCAACAACTTCGTTCGACTACTAATTGGACTGTTTCGGCATTCGACGGTTACGAACAGAGGCAGCGCAATTGATGCGAAACGATACCGGGCGGCATAAGTGCTAAGGATCGATTCGCTTATCTACCCCGCGAATATCCACGCGAATATACTTAATTGAAGCGACACTCGAATCAAGAACACGACAGCGTGTGTTGAGTCAAACGCCCGGGTACAATCGAGTGTAAATGAAAAACCCATATCGCCTGTGTTCTTCAGAAATGACGGCAGAGGATACGCATGTAACGATTATTGATTTACTACTTCCTCTCCTCTCGCCAGGCAGCTTCTCTGTATGGCATTGATTAGACTGCCTGAGAACAGATACCAACTCTCGTTTCTGCCAGCACAGAGACGTAGCTACGTATGAACAAAAAAAAACGGTGCACAGTTTTCTATAGAAGGTCAGCGTCGGCGAAAATCGTGGCGACGAACCACGAGCTCTGTGCCCCAAAGGCTGAGAAAGACTCAATGACGGTACAGGGACGCTGGCGAGGGAGACGGACGGAGCGGCGGCGAGAGGCGGAGGCGAGAGGACCAAGAGACAATGACACGCATGCCGCATGGATGGTCCGCTAGGGTAATGCAAATATCGGGAGGCGTCGATGTTTTTGAGTCGACTAGTAAGCTGAGCAGGGGAACCAGAAAGCGCGTTTCACCGATGGTTAGCGTCAAATATTTGGTGCGTGAGCGAGGTATGGCAACGCCGCGCGCTCCGACGGCCTCCATCTCCTCCACCTATTCCACCACTAAACTTCTCCTCCGCCGCCACTCCCGCTACTGCCACCGCCTCCGCCGCCACCGTCGCTATCGCCACCGCCTCCTCCACCCCATCGGCGCTCTGCCGCCACCAACGAACCGATGCCTCTCCCGGCGACGTGATACACGCTACGCGCGATACCGTCACGCCACGCAAACTAATTAATTAGTTGCTTTTCTAACGCCGCGACTAACCGCCGTCGGAAGAGCGCGGTGTGGACCCCTCCGCGTTCTGTCCTCCACTTTTCCCGTGACGTTCGTTCTCTCGCATACTCTTGTACTTGGTAACAATCGATAGGTGCGTTCAAATGCGACCCTTCGTAGAGGAGGATTTCTGTGAGGGTGGACAGCAAATCTAATTTAAAACACCTTGGCTATTGAATATTGACCAAACACTTAAGCACCCGACACTTTTGTCGTGGATTGCTGTGTTTAGTGTTAGAAGAGTTGTAGTCAGCGGTGGAGATACCTATAAGTGGCGCCACCGATTGAAACAGAAAGACATACCTACCGCTGCATAAGCTATTCCGCTTTTAGAGTTCCCTGCACCTTGCAGTGGGATTACACAATGGGGACTGAATCAGAGTTGAGATTACTTCTTACCACTTGGAGCGAGACCCTGCTTCTTATCACCCTATAATTCTTTCAAACCGCTTGTTCCGACACTCGAGACATGTTTACTTTTACGTCGGGTTTATTTTACGACTTGACTATATAGCTACTGCTGACTATTCGTTTGATGTAGGTCTACACCGACTTCAATTTTACTCCAAACGCATGAGTAGCTTCCTTAGACCATTGCCTGCAGCAATACAAATTTTAAGATTTTCATACTCTGGGGTGAATCACTAAAACCTCAAACAACTCTTTAATATCGATATTAAAAAGAAATGTCAGAGGAAAAGTGTCTATTATTTCATGAAGCACGTGTAAAAGTTGAAAATATGTTTTTTCACAAGTGTCGCAGATTTTAGAATGGCACAGGCACCAGTGTACTTCAGTTTGCAAGTGAGTACGGTCATCTGTAATTTAGGAAACGATGATTTTATCTACTCATCCTGTTTGAAGTGTCCATCACAAAAATTAGTAGAATTGATAATAATTCGGCGCTAGGTCCTATCAGAACTAGGTTCGTCGATCTCGATCCTGGCGTGATAGGTGCTCGCCTGACAATAAGCAGTGAACCTTTAATGCGCTAATGACAGGAAATGGGTTGACTATGAGAGCGGGCTCCGGCGTCCGTTTATGGAGGCCACCGGCAAATTGTCTAAGGAGGGGTAGAAATTCTAAAGAGTCTACCGGTTACGAAGGAACTCGGTACTTCCAGCAAAACTTTTTGCGAGGCACAACGTATACAAATGCGTTATACGAATTTCCCGTGGTATGTAATCGTTGGAATTTATCTCGAAATCCTCGTTCTGTAAATTATCGCTTCTTCACCCAATTATACGCAGTATTTCAACCCTCGGGAGCGACTCGCGGCGCCACACAAGGGGGCGTGTCGTGCCCTTCGTACACGCGACATTAATATTCAGAAATTTTACAGAATACTTATCGAAACACATAAAATAGACATACACTTTTACATCAAATTTATGCGAGTGTGTACCCAGATTTATTCATGCGGAAGCACTAATTTGAATCAAATTCTTCAGCTACAGCTAAGCAGGGAAAACATATTATGGTCGGTTTATGGAAATTTATATCTGTGGTTGTAAGGAAAAACGACCCATGTCACATGTTTTCACTTTCGAGATATTGTCGTTGAAAGTTCTAAATATCAATTCTTCTTATTAGCAATGTTTCCTTGTTTTATTCTTACGATATAAACGTATATTTCCTTCACTTTGCATAATATTCAATATCCGTATAATTAACGTAAATAATAATAAACAAAATAGTAATAATTTACATGCACTTTAGGCAGAACGACACAAGTCCACTGGACTTGTGTTGTTCTGCTTAATGCCGTTAAGAAGAAACGAAAGGAAATGATTACTTTTCCTTCTTTTACTTTCTTTTTTGTCTTCTTTCGTTTTCTTCTATGCTTTGCGTTGTTTTTTGTAAAATATAAGTTACACATTTAAGTATCACTGGTATTTAATGGTGTGCTGTTTCTAGTAAAATGAAAATATGAAATATAATTTTGCTCATTTTATATCACACAAAATACGTTAAAGTATATGCAGATAAATAAAAATAGAAAATATAAAGCGATCACAAAGGAAAGATACGTCGTATTCTTAAATTTTGTGGAATTACGTTGTTTTGCCAAATGCGTATTAATCGAATATTGGACTTCGGTTAAATTGCATTATTTTTTCAACGTATAAAATTCGTTTTCATGCATTTTTTTCTGACAAAAACATACATCCGATATTCTACAGTTGAATTAATGCATAAACTCAAATTTTTTGAAATTGTGACATGTGTCGTTTTTCCTTACAACCACAGATATATCATCCTACAAAACGATCTGAGGAGATTGTTAATAGAGGTGAGAAGGTGCAAAGGCAGATAAAAAATTTGGGCGATTTCACGAAATTTGCATAAGTCTTATTATAAATTATGCATGAATGAAGTGCGAAGACAGTGCATGCTTTCATAGGTAATGAAGGAAGACCGATCTGCAATTTTCGAGTAAGTCGATATTGAATGCGAAGAAAGAACTTCAAATCCTAGAAGTTCAACATCAGAATCTTACAGTCTTTCGATTGTAAACGTATAAAGGTGTTAATTAAAAAGAGCCATGGAACTTTGACGAAGCGAAAAGGTTCAAGTCTTTGCCGCCTAGCGCATTGTCTTCGGCACGAATTGCTTTGTACCTGTTGAAAGATGCTTTCTAAACTGAATTTGAATGAAGGTATTGCAGAACATAAAGGAAGAACCTTAATTAAACGAATACCTAGATAATGGTCGGAGAAAGGACCTATTACACGAAAATGTTTTCTTTCTCAGTACACATACATTAATAGAAACTACACAACATTATTCATCGTAGCGTCAAACACTAATTATAATAGGCGGACGAAGGTTATTTCCATTGCTGTTGTAAGAAATTACTACAACATCGTATTTCACACATTGTATTATATAAATATGGAGATGTGAACAACGTATGTGGGTATGCTGAACAAGAAGAATTCCAGGTCACATTTTCCATGTATCTTATCTTTTCCTCCTGTGTGCTGCAATGTAGTGTCGACGACGTCACAGGCGCACTAAGGCCGGCGCCACACTTGCGGTTGGCCCGCGCGGTTCGCCCGCGCCTCACGTAACACACAGAATCTTATGGAAGGTGTCACACTTGAGCGGTTCACCCGCCTGGAGTGTGATACATTGTTTCAAATGAGCGCGTTCACATTTGCGAATATTTTCCCGCGCGGTTGCAACAGTCGTACACTCTGGATCTGACTGCCAATGTACGAAGATGTTCGATACTGAAAAATTCATCGTTTTAATACAGAACAATGATATTAATAATTAATAATAATAATAATAAAACCTGTCTGGGTGTAATCGGAGTTCACTATATAACAGATGAAACTGGCCCATACTTATACGTTTCATATTTAAAGGGTGAACCCATTGTCGTTTATGATATCTCTTTTTAATTAGTGTATATGCAATACACACTAATTTAATTGTATTTGCATTAGACATTTTTCTTTCGCTCCTTACTCTACCGCGGACGAAGGTCTACTGCCAGAAAACTGCTGTTTCAGATGTAGATTCGCGCGGACAAACCGCCTATATGTGAACGCATGAAATTGAAGCGGTTCGACCGTTTGTACAAGCGCGGGCGGTTGAACCGCGCGGGCCAACCGCAAGTGTGGCGCCGGCCTAATAGTGTGAAGGAATCTTTTATCGAAGCTAAAGGAATTGTATAGAATAGTGAAGAAGTCATGTGTAGATCAATAACCAAATTAATATCTTTTGTGCATTTTGTGCCTTACCTACTCTTTACGTACAAGTGTATTCCACTTTTGGAATTAACCTTAGCTGTATACCACATTTGTTAACTTACTATTTGTTAGCCTGATTTTACAACTTAGATGTATTACACCGAATGAGCCAAACAATTCGATTATATTTCATATTTATGACCGATAAAACTGCAACACTGAAAAATCTCTATTCTGTTTACAAACTGCAGTCGCGAAGGTTTTTAAGAATCACTGAACAGCTGGAAGATTTGAAGAAGATCGGCAAGGACCGCAAGATTACTCCAAAAGATACCTACGACTGATAATGTGTTGAAACTAATGTCCGTAATACGGATACTACCATTAAGGCTACATATTGCCATTCCGTGCGTAATGCCTAAGCTTCTTTCTCTGTAGCAATTGCTTAATTCAAACGTTTATTTTCTTTTGTTAACTTTACTGTACACAAAACTTTTGTAACAAAGTGTAACACGTTCCATGAAAGAAATCTGCCGAGACAGGTGCTCCGAAAACTGATTATAAATGCTTGACGAATGCGCAGCAATACTCATGGCAATAATCTGTAATTAAACTATCGAAGCTGTGAAAACCACCGTGGGTTCAAGGACGCTGCAGACCCAAAGACAAAATCCCAGGTATGTTTCCAACGTAGAATCGAGGAACTTTGATATTCCGATTACATATCCTGGTGAGTCAGATCAGTCATTGATGCGCGAATCGTTGGAAATGCTTGCACTGTATTTTGTATAACATCTGACTTATTTCATTGAATCCTAACCTATTCGTCACTCCCGTTTACCTAACTACATATTTACCGTTGGAACAGCGAGGTGTGTTCAACACCTTTAAAGAGCCAGGGACCCACCAGAAAGGGTATTCTAGCCGCTTAGGGTGCCCTTTCCATATCGTTGCGTTAGGGGCCAAGAAAGCTACCAGGAATTCCTACCTTCGCCACTATTGATATTACATTATAGTGCTAAACCGATCATCGAACAAACCTGCTAATAAATGGAAAAATAAAAAAGAAATCGCTGGATCCGGTGACTGCAAAAATGTATTCTTTTCTCAGGCCTGGGTTTTCTTTTCAAAATCCTGAATGGACACGTTAACTGGTCCATAGAATGACTCGATAATGAGTCATTCAGGCATTCTTATTTGTTTCAATACAGACTGTAACAAACGTTATTAACTGCAGTCCGATTGCTACGAATTGTATGAGAGGTAATATTTCTTCCATTACGTTTTAACGATCTATCAACATGGCCGTTAGATCGTTCTGCGATATTTCTGATTTCCAACGATCCTATTCTAATTATGTTTCCTCTCTCCTTTGTCACTGAACTAATTGTATTCTTATTACATTGTATTTTGGTCATTTTGCGACTCAGTTTGTATTCTATCCCGTACATAAATAAATATATAAATAAGTAAGTAAATAAATTGGCGAAAGCATGACGTCGAGAACGTATCTATATTAAAACTCAGAAACAACTCAACCATATTTCGAAGTACCAGAAGAATCTTTGTTTCAATAGGACTGCTATAGACTGCAGAAGAGTATTCCGAAATCCACGTGCGGAGGGCGCTACACTTTCAAAATTAATTGTTAAATTAAGTAAGAACGGAAAATCTAATTTATACCGTAGGTTCCGTTGTGCTTTCTTGGAACGCATTAGCATTTATCGTAGATCCACTGTCAAATGAAGCTTCTTCTGCGTTGGGGTGGTTCGAGCGGTAGGTTGGCAGTGATGCGCGAATTTTAACCGCGTGTAACCACGTGCTGGTAGAATCGGCAAAAACCGGCGAGGGAAATACGTTGAAGGGAGCACCGGGAATACCGGGGGACCAGCGATACGAACAAATTGCGAGGGGCACCGATGCCATTAAAGGAGCGAAAGCGGCAAAAATGTGTGCGTCGTCTCTCCCCTCTCCCTTTCTCTACCCAGCATAAGGTTCCCTCTCGGCAAACCCTCCGCGCCTTTCACAATTTGTTTCCGCCTCGTCCTGCGGACAGCGCTGGCTGCGACACTACGCCTGGAGAAACACATCGCCAGGTAATGACACGTGAAATTCTCCGGTACACAATCTTGCATCGCCACCGTTGCATTCTACAATTCTCCATTCGGCGAGTCGAGCAACGGGGCTGAAGAAAAAAAAAAACGTTTTGCAATGCATATCCATGTTCATCGACATGCACGCCGAGCGAGATAAAGAACGAAGCGACATAATTTCCGTCATTCTACACGGGCGACGTGGAAATAAGGACACAACTCCCAACAGACGTTCGAGCGAAGTAATTCTAATTGTAACAGTTACAACGGGGACTTACAGGTGTGGCTTTTATATCGATCTGAAAAGTATCACAGTTTGATACGTGTTCACCTCGAGTAACCATGCTTCGCAGTGAATGTTATTTTTTAACTAATTATTCAACTGTTAAAGAAAATATGCGGCATAAAAGGGAATCTTGAAACTGTGTTCCCCGGGAAAACAGGCACCTTTCCTTTTAGAGTGAAACATTCCGTATAATCTTCTAGAACTAGGAATAAGTAATAGAAAAGATGTACACTTCTATACTATTATCTCACAAAATGGACATTGAACAAATATTAAGGATATAAAGTATTAATATTAAATATTAAAGGTATTAAATATTAAATATGTTAAATATTAATATTAAATACTAAATATATTAAATATTAAAATTAAAGATATTAAATAAAAATATTAAATATTACTCATTAAAGAGCACCTACGTATTAATATCGGCCAATTAATTTTCTCTAACAGAATATGATCCCACAGTATTGCCCTCCGAAGTATTAAACGAGAAAGATTTCGAAGTTACGGAGAGTCTCTTAACTACAATTCCGCCTTTTAAGTAAAGTTAGAGAACTCTACGTGCTTCATAAAGATTTATAAACAGTCTAATGTATTTAACCTAACTTCTTTCCAAATGGTTAAAACATCCTATCTAAAACTATTAATTAATTCGCACGTTAATAATACAATACCTCCCGGTACACCTATTACAAAAAATTATATTAGGCTGTTCCGAAATAATGATAACATGTTTTAATTTGAATTAAACTTCAGTTTTCTCGCTTGTTTCAAAATGCTAGATAGGACATTTTAACTAAAGAGGGCAGAACTATATTTTTCAGTGAAATCTTTTCAAGCAGGTGCCTAAATTGCGAATCCTTAATCCTCAACTATGAGAATCGCCGAAAATCTTGGATTTATGGTAAATACCGGCGAAATATCGGGAACACTGGGGCGGAAGATGGAGAGGAGGATTTAGTCATAGTTTCTGAACGAGGTCCGGCATCACGGAAGCTTGGCGCCGACGCACGAAGGGCGGGACAAGGGCGCGGCCACCGCTCGTTCTCCCAATTTCGCGGGGTGCGCCTGAAACGAGGTGCCGTTGCAGCGCAAGGACCCCCTCAATTATCGGACGGTGGTGATTTAAGGTGAACCTTGTGTAGGAGGGCAAGGTTTTCGCAGAGCGAACGCGTCGGCCGGCGACCGAGCCGTAATCAACGCGTCCAAGATTAACGAGATGCTGAAACGAAGAGAGCTTCGGTTATGAATAAATCAATATCGATAAACCGCGTAAGCCGCGTTACGTATTTGTAATAAGCTCCAAGGATTTATGTGGCGACCGTTCCACGGGGCCTTTTTCCCTTCGACTTCCTGCTGGCAACGCGTCGACCGATCAATTTATTTCTCCGGCGAACTCGTGGCTGTCGCGACGCTTGTGTTTACGGGTGACGAGTGGGTGGGGAGGGGGGGGGAGGAGGAGGGCGTTGCGTTTAACGATGGAAATTAATGCGTCCAGGTGACTAGACCATTTCGCAATTATAATTACTCCTGGCTTAATTCAACCCTAATTAAGTTCATTGCTTAACAGCCTTGTGTAGGCATATTAAAGTCACGCGTTTCAATCCATTATAAATTACGGAGGTAGCAACAGAATTATATGAGAACAACTTTCAGAACCTCTCTCCGCTTATCCCTGAATTAGAAGATACGCGAGGAGAACAGTGGCGCTTGCATCTTTAAGAACGAGCTCATAATATGAATACATTTTATTACAGTTTCACATGCTCGATACAAAGAATAAAAATATGGAGGTAAATCAATTTTACATTGTTCTTGCCACACATCACTCTTTTCTGAAGAGCTGACTATCGTCACTTATCAACTTTATGAATCTGTGAAATATCCAAATCTTTGAAATATTCGAACGTGCTATGGAAGCTTCGCATTTACTATTCCAATGATTTCCATTCTGTGGGTCGCCAAGTGTTTTCTGGAGGGTAGCCATGGGTACTTTTAGTTGACGATTTTTAGTACTTATTTATTTTAATATGGTTAAATTTCTATATTCTATTAATGATGTGACACTGATTTTTCATAAATCAAAGGAAGGGAATATTTACCTTATTTTGATATGAGGGAGTCGCAGGTTGTTTGAATATTATAAAAGGAGAGCGCGACTGAAAAAAGTTTTGAAAACACTACTATTCGTATTTGTGTGTTAAATATATACTACTGTTTAAAGATGTAGCAGCGTAACTATATCAGTAGAGTATAATACACCACGAATGTACGACTAATAAATATCGTGGAAGACGAGTCATTAATGTTGCCCTGTATTTCCCACCTTATTTTTCCCTTCTAGCCTTCAAAGACTCCCACGTTGAACAGTCATTACGAGCGAAACAATACCGCACGGCTGCTTACGAAAATAGTAATTTAATGTAATTAGCACGGCATCGAGATATCAGTTGGAGCCCGCCAGCCACGAATTCATTATCGAAAGGATTCCTGGGTGGAGTCCCTCGTTTGTCAGACATCAGTGAATTAAAGGTTGATTCTCACTATTCTAGCAGGCGGCAATTAACCGTAGGAAATGAAATAGCATCGCATAGTTAACCTGCTACTCCCCGTGATTTAAGTAGGTGAATAGCAACAATTGAATAATTTTTTAATATCTAAAGAAAAAGCAGGAAAAAAGTTACGTTTAAAAGAAAACGAGGAAAAATTGATGTGCTGTAGACAGGGTGTTTCCTATAACTCGGAACACCTATAATATCTCCGCTGCTATTGACGATAAGAAAAAATGTTAAAGCAGGAAACTATTCTGTTCAAGGGGGCAAATAGAGCCACGAACGAATAATTTTTTTTTTCAATTTGTCTCACTCATTGTCAAAGTATCGTAACTTTGTCAATTTAGCGAAGGTCCCGATACAATTTTACATGCATCATACTTTCAGAAAAAAATCGGGTTTCCGAATACTCTACAGTAAAAAGAGACCCCTGAATGCTCGCAACGTGCGCGCGCTTAGCTCGCTGGCAGCAAGAAAACCAGAAGTTTCCGATACCGTTTTAGCGGTTAAGCAGGCACATGCCTATGTATCACTGAATTTGTCGGCCGCTAATATTCAATGACGTATACAAAGAACTCGTTCGAGCCGACTTCATCCAGTAAAAACGCCGGTCCGCGAATGCGTAATAAATCGACACATACCGTGGCAAATTTGCTACAGCGGAGCTAACACGGTCGAATATTCTGCGCGATGTTCCCTGTCACCGCGAATAATTGTTCGTCAAAGTCAAGATCCGCGCACGGATATAGGCGAACTTGCAGCGGTGAACCGTCAGCGGGGTTAATTGAAAAAGATAATGCTCCGCCGTCGGTAATTGGGAATAATTAATATTCATTTACAATGTATCCGTGGCTTCGGCACGAAGAGCACCTTGGGCTTAACTGGGCCGTAAAAAATTACTGTATCGTCTTACCTTTCCCTGTATTCCTTCGCCGTTATCATACGATGCCAATCGATAATTAACAAATACTCCCCGGTGATTATCTTGGTCTAATTACTGGTATTATTAATATCGTTTATTCCACGCAGAACCGTAAAAAATTACGCAAACGATAATGAACGATGGCAAAGGGCGAGACACATACCGCGCTGCGGGTGTTATTAAGCAAGATTAACCCGTGTTAGCAGTCACGGTAGCGTGAGGATTCTTCACGCTACCTCAACTCGTTCCCTGGTATACCGGGTGGCCCGCTAAGAAACGGCCGCCGAGCCCCGGGGGGAACACGACGATTTCAACGAACGCCTCGACAGATAAGCGCGTCACACTTTCGTCCCCGCAACGATAACACGAAAGATATGCGTAAACAGTAGCGGTAGCAACCGATAACGCGGAGACGTAGGTAGATGTCTGTATCGACGAATAAACGACAGCCTCCGCGCGTTGTGTGCTCAGCCGTGGGAACTGGGACGAGTTGTGAACAAGACGAATCACCAGGTGTTTCTTCGACATTACTGTAATATTTCAACCAGTGCATGTGGGAATAACAGATGCACATACAGATACGAGTATATTCTTTTTACACGGTACGGTCTGCATGTACAACGTTTAACCCACCACGTGGTCGCGTCTCTGGCAGATAGGTACACGCTGCTAGATTTTATCTAATGTGAATTTTTTTTAAATAATTATATGGGGCTAAATGTGTCGGTGATTATGAAAGCGGTGGAAGTCGTGTATTTTTGTTTCGAGATATTTAGACTGTGGCGTTTGGGCGTATTGAAAAATATTTTTCTATTATTGGACAAAATGTTTCGCATCATATACGCTCGTCTAATGTCAAACTTATCTGTCATTGTAAAATTTTATGAGTAACTTGCTTGAAAATGTGTTTTTTAAACCTTTGAATGTTTCTCACATCCCAAAACTTAATAAATCCAAACAGTTTTTCCAACCAAAGCAATTTTTATTTTCAAGTACTTTGCCACTAACAGCTTTACCATTTCTTTACCACCATTTCTCTTAACTTTCTCAGATTTTCAGCATAATTAAGTATATTTCATGTTTCCTTTCTATTTTCCTTTTCTTATCTCACATCTAAGGATAATACATAATATAAATATATGTAATTATTTCCTTTCCCACAAATTACCTACAAAGAACAAATGACTTATAATTTACGCCACTATCGAAATAAACGTGAAACTGTCGTTGCTCGTCATGAAAGTGACACTAACATGTCATTGCTTATCGCACCGCTATTTTGCAACAATAATTCTTTCATAATATTGAAATATAAATCAATATGACATAAAATAATAGAAATCTCAAATTTTTTGGTTTTTTAACTTACACCACTTTCATAATCAACGGAATAAATGTTTGTTTACTTATTTATGCTTCTACATTATTTAAAGTTTTATCTGCTTTCATGGATTGAAGCATGCTAAGTACAAGTAAAATGATACATCGGTATTTACAGGACTGCCTTCTTTATTTAAAATGTCCTATGTAGCATTTCGAAAAAACCCAGAAAATTGAAGTTTTATCATTTCCTTTGTGCCGTCCTTATAAACCAATAAATAAATTAGACTGTTTCTAGATCTCTACAAAGCACGTAGGGTTTTCTACCTTTACTTACAAGGTAAAACACGTACGGCACTTCTAATATTTCAACATTTCTTGAAAAATGGATAAATGTTAGATATGTATAGCAAAGAAGCATACAAACGAATTAAGTTAGAAAATATTTTTTAGCTACAATATTCACACGTTATTTAAAAAAGCATTTCAAAATAAATGTACTTAACAATAACGGTGACTTTAAAGATTTTTTACTAAATTAATATAATGAGGAAAATAGTTATGTAATTATATATCCTACAAGTTATGTACGATAAGTTGTAGTATAACTATTTTTGACAAAACTGTTTGAACAATAATTGTAGAGTTTGTGTGGTTGGCGTATAATAAAGTATTGCCATAAAACTTTTATAGCAACAATGGGTTGCAACACTTAAGCTCGGCGGGGTCCTGCTGAATCGTTGGAAACAATCGCAGTTGCAATGTAATTGTATCCACTTATTAATTTCATTAATCGGTTGAACTTATCGTTACTCATTCTCAAATACGTCTTGAAGTTATTCTCGCAGCACATTCTCTTTTTCTTTTCCCATGTCTCTTCAGAAAAATCCTTTACCAAGAACGCGGCTGTAAAATTTTCCGCTCTGCTCTTCTTCGACATTAGGGGTGCAATAAAAAATGCATTAATATTTATTCAAATGACCAGTTGTACCCGATCGTTCGTACGATCGGTAACGCTTGTCAACCGGCAAGTTGTCACGCAAGCGGAGGAAACACGGGATACACGTCGATACGCAACTGTCACGGCAACTTATCGCACGAGTTATCGTGCGATAAATCGTTTCGTCTGTGGGTCCTTTAAAACAATGGGGCCCCCGTCCGCCGGCGAGTAGGGATTTCTTCGAAAACCAACAAGGAATCCTAGGGCCGCGCGACCGAGGTTTGTAGAAGCCGAGTCAGGGACGTTCTTTTTTTAAGTCTCCCCTATGGAACCCGAGAAACAATAACCGAAACCTGCCGACCGGTCCCCGGTTCACTGAATGAATAAACCAGCGTTGTCCAGGGGATCCAGAGAGCTCGTTCGGGGCCTAGAGGCCATGTTGATTCGGTCGAAAGGGCGTTTCGTCCGCGCGCGATGCGACGGTCAGGGGAGGGCGCGCGCAGGGCCCAGTTGCCAAGGGCTATAATAATAACTAGCATGAGGCTGCGTTAAACGCCACATTAGTCACATCCGATAATGATAAAGCCGTGGCGGGAACTTCGCCGGGCGACGATATAAACAGACCTCCGCGTGGCTCACCGTGCACACGCATCATGCACACGTGCCGTCACGCGCTCTTGACAATTTTCTGTAGCTGTAATCTACGAGTTGATGTAGGAACCGCGGAAAAAGCGCCTTAGGCGACGGGGACTTGAACTTGAGATCTTCGGAGTCGAGATCTTAACTACCCGGGCCATCGCCGCCCTACCGGTGTCTCTTTTCCGGGCGCGTCTTATGAAAATGAAGGGGTTCCTGATTCCACACTTGATCATCCTGAGGTGACATTCGCCCTCGAATGTTTTCGGGCACCACAGCGATTTTTTCTCTTCGGGGTACCCCGATCCAATCTCTCTCTTTCAGAGTTGCGCACAGCATAACTACTATTCGCTTCGGTACTGGATCGTGCAGCCCTTCTCTCTTCTTATATGGTCGATGGGACTCGGAACTCGCGATCTTCGTAGTTCCGGCTGGCCAACCTGCGCCTTAACCAACTGCGTCAACGCCGACCCACCCATCTTCCGCTCATCCGGCTCCACTCTTGTGTTCCATGGGGGCCCCCGATCCCACAATAGGTACACAGGTAGGCCATTCCCGTACATGAATCGAAAGTCGGGAGCTCTACCTGAAGATCTAGTCTGGGAGGCAGCGCGAATGGTCTCCTTAGAACTTTCATGTCTATTTCTTTGGAATTTAGGGCTCGACCACCAAATTGCCCTCCACCCTGGAAACACTTGCTTCCTTTCACTAAATGATGATATGAATGCATTGATTCGAAAACTCAGTTTGCACATCATTACACGGAAGAATTAGCATTCGCACGAAATAATATACCTACAGTTTGATTTCTGTTTTTAACATCACGAAATACATGTTTTATATTCTGCAAGGTTAAATAATCACCGTGTGACAATTCCGAGAATTTTTTAAATTACGGAAAGTGTTGGGATGGAAAATCGTGCAAAAAATTTAATACTAAATGCAATGTTTAGTGGAATATACAATGTGTTCTTGAACGGGTTAGCATTTAGTTCAAAGCACAAAATACAACTTATTCGAAGAACCACTTACTGTAACATGAAATTATGAAAACCTTTTCGAATATGTGTATTAATTCTGAAAACGATTAATTTTGTAATTTGAAAATAAAAACGCGTATTATTTGTTGGTTGATATACGGAACAACCTAATAAAAAATTAACTAAGAACTAAACATGATAATGTAATTTATAATACAAAATCCACAATGAGGAAAAGGATTTTAAAATACAAGAATATACCTTTCACAAAAATAAAGGAAATCATCTTAACCCTTTAGCGCCCCGTGTAACGTCACATCAGTTTCAGACGTATACAAAAAATCGATAGTAAATAATTTTGGGTCCCAACACGGATCAGCTCTCTAACTGGCTCCGAGATGCAAGCCACTGATGCGTTTACCGCTGTAAATAATGTTTACAGTAACCATGGAAACGTTTCTGGCGAATGCATATTGCAACATGAAACGTTGCTCTTGTTTTCTTTAACAATTTGAGGGTAAAATTATTTTTCTTACATTTTATTTAGTAGATACGTGTAAATTGATTGTTATACAAATAAAATATTACTAATAAAGTTTGATTTGATCAATGTTTAGTTTGTAATTGCATGTTGAAATTCATGTGACGTATACGTCACACTGGGCGTGTACGGATTAAAAAATCGATTTCTTTTCATTCGTATAATGGTTTCTATTGCGCGGACGTTCACCGGTAAATGCACCACCAACAAAGAAGTCACGGCAAGCATCGACTTCTAATTCTAAACCCTAGGATCTACAGCGTTTCTACAATGTTGACCACTAGGTCGTGTTCAGCATTGATAGACAGCGCTGTAAACATTGCCCTTCTGGCCACATTCAATCAAAGTGCTATAAGTGCAATGTTCGCTTATGCTCGAACGCAAAAAGAAATTGTTTAGTGAATTTAAAACACAAAGTTTGTATTTTAAATATTGAGTCACATTTTACTCCATACACGTCCAGTATGACGTACACGTCACATTTAGAAAATCATATTTCCACTGTTTTTTTTGGGAAATGAACGATGAAGTGCATGTATTGGTACCATTTTTCAGTTAACTAATCACAATAAATAATTTTTTTCCGCCAGGAAGAAAGTGTCTGGGCACTAAAAGGTTAATATGTAATTCATCGATTTTATACCGCCTCTTACCTAGAAACTAGTAATGACTGATTATGAAGTTTAGGTTCCACTTATACGTCCTATCATTTTATCATTCACTCTGTACGTCGTTCATACACGAACAAATCGACGAATCGATGAAATTCGATTAAAATTTAATGTCGCACCAGCTCAAACCGTAATTCATTGCATTATTTCAAGAATTTCGTTGCGATGAACAACCAAATTCTGGTAGTTCGTAGTAAAAACGAAAAGAGGAAAACGAAAAAAAACTGGTTTCGATTCTGACACGAGTTACCGCGTTAATCGACAAAGAAGCAACTGTTTAGCACGAGCTTCGGTTAGCCATGAAAGGCTTAACGGTCTCTCATCGAGACGAAGCGATTTCAAGCCGTAAACGTTCACGGACGCACTGGCCAAAGGGCATGTGCCCTACGCTGCTGATAACAATGATAGCGTTGTCTTGGCTCCGGGTTGCAGTGCCCACACGAGAAATTGTACAAACCGCTTATCACCGAATTTAAATGGAAATTGTCGCGGCAGCTTGGAAACTAGACGACACAATGCAAACTAAAAATATCTTATGGATGAATAGCCATACAGAGAAAGGTTACATTAATACAGAAATTTCATTACTGAACTGTGATGTATGAACAAGCATAACACATAAACGTGACAGGTCACCACAGATTTTCGCAAATTATACGTCGTGTTTAGAAACAAAAGTAAAATAAATTCAATAAGAAAATTGCATAGAATACTGTACTGATTTAAAATTAGAAACTTCTAAATCTAATATTCTCACGTGGGAAGTTCATAAGTGGCAGTTTTGTAACTCGAAACTAATGTACAAAACAGGGAGGTAAGATTCTCCTGGAATTAACAAAAGGACCTGCGAGAACGGAATCAGCGTGGAAAAGGAGGGCGTTCTGGTTATGGTGCCAGGCCCTCGATCAAATTAAACCACCATGAAACGGGGTGAAAACTCATTTTGACAGAACTATAAAACCGCCTGGCCTGTCTTAATTAAAACCATCGTTGTACGTTCGTGGTAATCAGAAACGGCATCGGGAGGCAGTTGAAAGCAAGTAAAAAGCGAGATATTACAGCGGTGTAACAGCGCAACCGACAACTGTACGACGTGGTAATTACGTAATTACGTAATTCGCCACGGCAATTATCAAAGTTTTAATTGCCGTAAGCCGTAAGCGGCTTCGCAATAATATCATTATTCCCAGCGACTCGCGACTTCTCGGGACGAGAGCGTCCGAGGAGCGTGCTTCGCGAAGAGAAGCATTAGCATACGAATTAAAGACAAATTCACAACTTCGATCGTAACGCCGAGAAATACCCCAGCGACCGGAAAGATCGTTGGGCAGGTAATAACCAACTGTCTATTCGCTACGTCTCATTAATTTCGGAGGTAAAAGGGAGAAGAATAAGAATAATTAAAATGGAGCCCACTTACACGGTCTGTTCTTGCCGGCCGTTTATGAATATGTGTCTGAAACGTGGAAAGGCAGGTGCGAAGTTTCGCAAAGCCTTCTTCCTGCTACGTAATTCGCCCTTAATGGCCACTCTCTCACTATTATCCACGCCCCCAAAAAGCCCTGCTCTCCCTACCCCCATGGTTCATTCGCCTCATCCTCTGTTTCACTTGGACAGACGATGGGCCGTAGGTATAGCGCTTCTGAGCATCAGACTAATAGCGACCATATCGGTTGCTCATCGGAACGCTTCGAGACTGGAGCGCGATGCCTCCTGCACTACCCACACCCGGCCAGGAATATTGCTAAATTTCAGCAATAGCTCTTATCGCCGCCGAAAAGCCCCTCCGACGCTCCCTCGCTCGCCCATCCCGCCTGAATGAGAGTCGATACGTCCGCAAGGTATAACTTAAGTATCGATAAACAATCTTAAATGAGGGGTTTCGCGGGGAGATTTTTTCGAGACGTTTAACATCGCGTTACCCCGAACGAGAGGCTCGAAAGCCATTGAATTTCAATATTCCGCGCGGCGAGGGGAAATTAAGACGCCATACTCCTATTGTCACTCCCTTCTAATTAGGCCAACGACGCGGATGTAGTTACCTGGGCATAATACGCTGCGTAGTGGCGGCGAATATTATCGCCGCGATAATCATAACCGTCGGGAATAAAAACAATCGCCAGGGTATTAATACGAAAACCTGATTAAACGAGAATTTACAATGGGATTACTTGGTTCGCGACCGCTGGGTAATGTCATAATCTCGCGGCAATTCAAGAGGGTATAGGAATTTCAATTTTCCAAGGATTTTTAGTTAACGAATATATCAGTCAAGGGTCCAGTCCAACCATCGGCGGACGAAATTAAACTGTTCACGATTACGCGCTAATTTCGTGGAGGAGTGGAAGAACGGGTTACGTGGCGCAAGGGTGGGTAAGACAGTCACCTGAAGAGTTGTCGCAGAGTAGAGTTTAGAGCCACATCACCACAGAACAGCGTATTATTCTCGTTGGTAGCTCTGTTTGTGGAGTTGGGGACAGTCATTAATTGAAGGCGGCCACACTGTCATCTTCGTATCGTGTAAAGAGCGCGGGTATCGTTGGCTTGTTGGTAAAACTGACCAGGTTCATCATTCCATCTTAAAACCTTTAAGTGTCAATGGGAGCAATTACTTTCCTAGCTTTTTACAACGATAGATTAATAAAAACTTTGCAAGAGCTTAGGGTTGCCGACAATGCCATTTTCTCCTCGAGGCTTCAGGTTTGGAGATATTTCTTAAGTCTACAGTTTTGCTGGTAATTTATCCAGGAATGTTGCCCTTTAATCTTAAAAAGCTGTTACTTATTCCGCAGCATGAAATTACGTATAATAAGACATTTTCTATAATCGAATCAACTTGGAGAAATGATAGAAATAGAATGCCGTTGGAACTCGCTAAAGCAGAGGTTACCATTCCAATTAAATTTGATATGGAAAGCTTTTATTTTGATTCAGCTAAACCTGAACAGAAGAAATTATTGGACACAGCAAAAACTGATAAAAAATAATATTCTAATTATGAACTCACGAAGTTATGAGAAAACTTAATTTATTTTTGTTATTTTACTTTGTTAAATAAAATATCTTGTGTTTTCTTGGAATATTTTTTTATTTATTTTTGCTAATCCTCCAGGTGTGTGCTGGGCAAATGTTGGCAACCCTACAAGCAAGAACTTTTAATTATTACCTGATTTATTGTAATAGCTTGAAGTTTTTGCATTTACCTATCAATTAATAATAATGGACTTCCCCAGTTTCGCCTACCAACAAGCCAACGGTATATGAAACCGTTTAACCCATTGTAGCCTAGACCAGCTATCGTAAAATATTCATGGTCTAAGGAAGTTCGCTTCAAAGAGCTTCCCTCGGATCAAATCTCGACTTAACCAGACTCTTCGACAAACATTTAAGCCTGCGCGAGGTCACGGTCCGCAGTCATTTGTCAGCAGCGCGCCGGCATTTCAGTAATTCAGCAACGTGCGCGGTGAAACTGTTTGTAACAGCGTGTCGAGTCGCCGGGCAATTTACGCACAGCGGTCCAAGAAAATATGCCTCCTGTCTTGGTCTTCGCGGGCATTTAATTTGTCAGCGACATTATGGAATTTCACGATTCACGGGGAAAAGGGAACAGGCGGATTACAACCGTTTCTTGTCCCTGTCCTCGCGCCACCACCATACTGTATGCAACGAGAAGTTAAGTGTCGCAAAATGCGAATATACAATAGATGCCCCTCTATATTGTATTATTTCATCCTTCCTTGTGCTTGTAAGCATTGAAATCTCTGAAATGACAAACCCGGCCGATGTACACACGTGATACGCACTGTCGATGGAAGAATCTCTATAACCAGCTAAAGCAAATACATTATAATCGCAGCAGAATTAAGGAAAGCCTTCTTTAGTTTACATCTGATTGTAGACACGTTCGTGCAATGATAAAAGGATACAAAAATCTCTGAAGAGATGTGATAAGGACAATAACGAGGGCAGATGTCGATAAATGATGTCAGAACAGAATTAACAACGTAGCAATTTTCCGCGTAAAAATTCATGCGATCGTAAACGGTTGAGCCTTTAAAGATTCACAGCGTATCGCTAGGTAGCGTCGTAATATTTCTTTACCTTGCTCCACATCACCGCACACTGTCCACACACGCAGCGTTCAGTCCGATCGATTTTTCACACATTCACTTTTAATGGAACCGCCAGGTTACGTTCCAGTGTAAAGAAGCGATCGAGGGATTGATATTCCCCTAGCGTGGCGGACATTGTCGCGTTCGGTATCCCGATACAAAGAAGGAGACGACACGGGGAACGAGAGGATGGTCTGACGAGATGCTCTATAAATATTAATCCCCGGCAACTCTCGGCTCCCTATCGTAACCTTCTAGCGTCGTTTAAGAAACGCGTAAACGCCACGAAGAAATGGCTAATTCCTACGGCGGCTATCGTTGATAGGCTCGCGTGGGCGAGAATCGTGCGGCGATGCGAACTCAGCGCGAATTAGAATACAAAGCGGCGCTATATCGAAAGCCTTGCTTACAAATTCACGAGCGTCGTATTTTTTTAAAGTGTCAAGAAGACGGTGAAGCATTCTCTGTCGAACAATGCCTCGTGCTGAAGGGGGTAGCTTCATTCGCAAGCGCGAAAAATAATGTATTAGAATTACCAGTATTCGCTGAAAATTTCCTAAATGGTAGTCGTTGGATGGTGGAAAAAACGAAGATCGCACAAGCACTCTGAACGTTGTTGTTAATAAAACAATCAAATGTCAAGATATTGATTACAGATCAACTCGTCATCCTGATATTAGTTCCATCAAAGAACGACGTTTTCACACAGAACGTGTATTATATCTTTATAGGGAACATTTATTTTATGTCTAAAAAATATACTGACCACCCCATAACAACATACGAAAAGATTGTTCTGAAAATCCACAGAAAAATTCCTAAAGAAAACACTGTTTTACACGCTCGCGAATCAGACTACACTACGCACTCGTTATAAGCCCGTTTCTACCATGCGTTGTACGCCCGGCGACTACCACCACCATTTCTTGGAATCCTTCGGACGAGAGTGAGAACCCGCGAATGAGCGAGAGGCTCTTTCGTTTCCTCTCGCTCGCTCTTGGCTTTTTTCATTCGCGCTATTGGCCGCGCGGAATAGTGCCCACAACACGCCGTACGCCCGCCGCCAGCCCCGTTCGTCGGGCTTATAACGAGTGCGTACTGTACCCCCTTAATGCCTTCTTTAAAATTCTATACTATAAATGGAAACGGCTGGCTCTAGACTTGTAACAGTTACTACAGCGAAACAGCAATAACGTCGACCCCGTTAGGTCTCGACTAACGTAAAGATTGATCCGTCGGTCTTACACGTTGAATATCAACCCAGTTAAACACATCCAACCAAGTTATACCTGCGTTAGGTTTTACACAGCTCTGCCTATTCCTTATTCTTCCCACTATCGTCAAACAGAACTCCCATTTACTACGTGTTAAAATCATAATTCCACGCCACGACAACCATTAATCGATGGCGGCTATTGGGACTCGCGTTTATTCGCCTATCATTGCATCTACGGGGGAAATGGTGCATCGACGTTCCTGTGTGCGCGCAGGTAAATTTGTAGATACACCACCCATTGTGGGTGAATTTCAAGGAACCAGATACATACGTATATAGTTGGCGGGCAACACGACCGAGTGATGTCACACGACACCCGGAAATTGAACGCGGGAATGCGCTGCCAAGGAAAAATTATTAAACAGATGAAAGTTCACGCTCGCGCGCGGACAATGGGCATAATGAAGCGGCGGAAAACGCGGACTGCTAAATAATAACAGGGACCGGGAAGAGAGCGGTGACCAATTGCGGTAAACAATCAGAAGTGACGAATTATAGTGCACTATTTCTCTTCTTTTTTTTTTTTAATAACCATAGGAGTGGCCTAGCGTGACGTCACTTTTTTTTTGCAGGCTGCTCATAATAGCGTAGCTTACCAGCTATTACCGTGACTGGCACGCCCCTCTCATCGTTCACCACCACGCTAATACGCCTCTCTCTTCTCCGCTCCAACAACCGCTCTCTTTCTTGCTCTCTCCCCCGGGTCTCCTGGCCGGTGCGCGCCTTACTATATACCAGTGACACGACCGTCGCAGAAGACACTTTCCCCCACGACATTGTAAATTTAACGATCCGATATGTGCATATCTGTCCGTACTCTGTCTACGATGCTCCACAGCGGATATAGACCCTATAGATTCTACGTGCATTGACTCCACAGTACATATTCCAGGTATGCCAGAGGCGAAAAAGAATCGTTTCAAGCTAAACGGGAACAATATTGGCGTGGAAGGAAGCGTACGCAGCGACCCTGTTAACTGAGGCGTACTATAACCCTCATTCTTGTACGATGCTTTCTTTTCAAGTGAAATCGTGTGATTTCAAAGTAGAGAAGTAGAATGGTTTAACAGTCGCCCTTAAATTACATAAGGCTTTTTGTAGAGGGAGGGGTTCGCGAATTCCTTACGTTTTCTTACAGAGTGGGAAGAGGGTGGTCGGGTAGCGATCTACGTAATTTTATCTTAATCCAATTTTCAATATGAGTAGCCTAAAAAACGATGTTACATCGCGCACACGAAAGCGTATCACGGAAATAAATGTATCGCGGAAAGTAGTTTAGGTATCAGTAATTTCATTGCTTCCCCTATATTTATCTGATTCGAAACCATTTGAATGTCAATGTCGCTCTTGCAGCTTTCCAAAAAACAAAGCGCAGTGATTTCGCAATGGCGAGAACGAAAAGCGTAAAAATTTGGCGATAGAAAGTGTTTGTAATGGAATGTCGATAATCGGTTATCGCAGTGTTTCCCAACCTTTTTTGGGTCGCGACTCCCTTTTATAATATTTAAATAACCTGTGCCCCTTATATAGTGTAAAGTAAATTAATAAGGTAAAGAAAACACATTAAAAATAGGCATTTCAGAATATAATTCTGACTTAATAATATTTCATTATTTTAATACATATATTAAATATATTTAAAGATATTTAATATATTTAATTATCCTATTTAGTGTGAAGATTGTGGTTGCATTTGGATGAGCAGCTCTTTCTTTTTTCCTTTACGAAAAGTCCGTGATACATCATTAATAGAATATGGTAATGCAATCATATTAAAATAAATAAGAATCGTCAAGTAAAATTAACCGCGACGGCACTGTATGGAAACCACTGGTTAATCGCAAACTTTTATGTGAAAAGTAGTACCTAATCATTTTATAGGACAGCAGATACGTAGGGGTTTGCATGTAATTTGTGTTCCATGCACCCTATAAATAGTTCCTACTTTTGCGTAGAAGATACCACACATCTTCCCAGTTTCTAGTATCACCCAGTACATCTGATGTTTGTTTACCAAAAAAGTAGAATGTCAAGGTCCGAAAGTACTAGAATAGCTTCGTTTGAACCAATTTAGTGTTTCGCGAGTGCGTATAAAAACAGCTCGATAAAACGCGTATCGAGGGCCATTTAAATGGATTGATGCCACTCGACCGCGGCGATGAATAATTTTACTATCACGTCGCCGATCTTTTTTTCGTCGCTCTACAATACCGTGTAATCTTCAATGGGACAAAAAACCCGCGCAATTTCACAGTTATTAAGCAAGTAGTTACGTGACTAATGACTCAAACTTTAAAGACCGCAACCCCGACCCCTCGGATAATTCTACCGCTAGTTAGGGAAATTTCTTTCTGCTGTGTTTCTCCCAACTCACCCCTTCTACGACGCCCTTCGCCCCCTCTCTTCTAACTGTTTCTTTCTCTGATCTTGAAACGTTACGCGCCAATCGTTGGCTGGCAGAGGACTGGCTGCGAGAGAAAAACTTATCCCGTAGTTAGAGAGCTGCCAGCAAGGGAACCGCGATTCTTTTTTCGTTACACCAACGAAACTTCTCTGCCCGCTCGCGGCAACAAAAAGAGTCTGCTCTTGCGTAGAAGGGAAACGTGCCTCCGGTAATGCCGCGCGTTTTTAACGCCAACCCCTTCCAGAAACTGTTTAAAGCCACCAGGCAGAATATTTTAATTGGAAGATCGTCCCGATTGCGTTACCGGGCGTTTATGTAATTCCGCGCGGCGCGTCGGTATCCACGGATTCGTATAAACAAAGTGGACATCCCGCGTGCAGACTTTTTCACTCACCTCCGCCTCCTCCCTGTCCAATTTCCGACCGCTAACATATACGCGAAACGCCGTTATTTCTCTACCAACAATAAATCCGGCGTCGCGGTGTGTACCGCACTGCGTTTCCATCGCGGCGATGAAATTACTCGAGCGCTATCAAACGTCGCGCCTTTGTTTCAACTTATAAAGGGAACAAATGAGTACGGATTTCTTTAAAAATAAATCACTGAAGCGGCAAGGGCTTTCGTGCCACGGGACAGACTCGAAGATCGACAAAAGTATTTCGTGTGAGAGTCCAAACTTTGCAGATTAGCAACAAGTCGATATCTAACTACGCTTTATTTGTTGGCTGAATATAGAAAATCCCTTTTTCACTATCGTCTGGGAATCCTTAACATTCACACCCCTTCACAGTACCTATTGTCTACGCAGGCTGTTCGTATTATAGGGAAAGCGTAGATTTCAGAAGTGCTTCGCACGCGTAAATATACAAACAGCCTGTTGGAATACACAGAATTTTCTGTTAATACGATCAATTCGCTTTTATTCCGAAGATTGGCATTAGGGTGGCCCTTATTTATACGTGTCGAAATTTCTATTTTGTATTTATTTGCTCTCACCTCCAAGAACGGTGCCATTTGATAAATAATTAGTCCCTGAAAAAGATTATTGCAATCGGACAACAGGGAAGGGTGCCGACTACTTAGGCCTTAAAGTGTAGAATTCATCAATGCTTTGAATTTGAAGAATTTCTAAGAAATTGTAAGCCCTATCGAAATTTTGTTCAAATAATATTGAAAGAGCATTCAATTTTGTATAATTACTGTATATATAATTTTTCCGTGCTTCCAACCATTTTTTAGATAATAGCGTTTCAATATAGACAGGTCGGCACTACGCGCGTATAGACAATACGTCACGCCGTACAGGTGTGACCTCTCTGTATTCTATATTCAAACGCTATTATCTAAAAAATGGTTGGAAGCACGGAAAAATTACATATACAGTAATTGTACAAAATTGCATGGTCTTTTAATATTATTTGAACGAAATTTCGATAGGACTTACCATTTTTGAGAAATTCTTCAAATTCAATGCACTGGTGAATTCTAAACTTTAAGGTCTAAGTAGTCGGCACCCTTTCCTGTTGTCCGATTGCAATAATCTTTTTCAGGAACTATTAGTTTTTTATGAAATCGTTCTGGGGGGTAAAAGCAACACTGGTTGAAAATAAGGGCCATCCTAATATGCATAGGTAGAGTAAGTGAAGATTAGGGCAGTAAAGAATATTCGAATAAGTCTAAGTATCCGAATATTAGAATACCAGAGAATTCGCATTTGAGATTCGAATATTCGAATACCACAGAATTCGCATTTGAGATTCGAATATTCGAATACCACAGAATTCGCATTTGAGATTCGAATATTCGAATACCACAGAATTCGCATTTGAGATTCGAATATTCGAATACCACAGAATTCGCATTTGAGATTCGAATATTCGAATACCACAGAATTCGCATTTGAGATTCGAATATTCGAATACCACAGAATTCGCATTTGAGATTCGAATATTCGAATACCACAGAATTCGCATTTGAGATTCGAATATTCGAATACCACAGAATTCGCATTTGAGATTCGAATATTCGAATACCACAGAATTCGCATTTGAGATTCGAATATTCGAATACCACAGAATTCGCATTTGAGATTCGAATATTCGAATACCACAGAATTCGCATTTGAGATTCGAATATTCGAATACCACAGAATTCGCATTTGAGATTCGAATATTCGAATACCACAGAATTCGCATTTGAGATTCGAATATTCGAATACCACAGAATTCGCATTTGAGATTCGAATATTCGAATACCACAGAATTCGCATTTGACATTCGAATATTCGAATACCACAGAATTCGCATTTGACATTCGAATATTCGAATACCACAGAATTCGCATTTGACATTCGAATATTCGAATACCACAGAATTCGCATTTGAGATTCGAATATTCGAATACCACAGAATTCGGATTTGAGATTCGAATATTCGAATACCACAGGATTCGCATTTGAGATTCGAATATTCGAATACCACAGAATTCGCATTTGAGATTCGAATATTCGAATACCACAGAATTCGCATTTGAGATTCGAATATTCGAATACCACAGAATTCGCATTTGAGATTCGAATATTCGAATACCACAGAATTCGCATTTGAGATTCGAATATTCGAATACCACAGAATTCGCATTTGAGATTCGAATATTCGAAGAGATTATTCGTATTCGAAATTATTCGAAGAGATTATTCGTACTCGAAATTATTCGAAGAGATTATTCGTACTCGCAATTATTCGAATATTCGAATAATTACAGGTCTAGTAGAGATCATCCATGTTAGTACTTAGTGTTCATGACTGCGTTATAAGAAGAAATCCCTTGGAAAAACAGCAATCGAAGTTAATAAGTAACATGCGCGTTCCCACGACGCCGACGTTTGATTAATAAAGGCAAGTCGGTCAGTTTTGTTAGTAAAATACGAGACGGTACGAGGGACAGCCTTTCAACCTCGCATTACTGTTTATTCTTACAAGCGCCGCGCGCTCCTTTGAGCTGCGAACATTTCTTCGAACAGCCCATAAACGCGCGCGTGCAACAATAGACCGCCGAAGTGAGATCGGGTGCTGAAATTTCACTAAATCCAGCGGCAGTTTGCGTGACGTCAGGGTCGTCGACTCGTGATCCAGGATATATCCGACGTATCTGTCGGCGAGAGAGAAGCGTTGATCTTAAATTACCCCGCCGGTTCGACGTATTCCATAAGCGAGCAAGGAACGCGCACGCAGCGAGGAACGTCGCGCGGTCGTTACCAACCGCACAATAAATTCCTTCAAACGTAATCCACGGTGCGCGACACAAGGCTTTCCACCGTACTATATTCACTTCTCAAGGTGAATGATGCAAATGCCAATGCGGTCGACGGTCTGTCTCAACCGCGCGTGGCTCGCTGCATCCGTTCACTTCTCTCGGTGAACCCAATGAACCAACTACAATACTATGCTTATCTGATTGCCCGAAACCCGCCGCTGATGTGTCCCCCCCATATCCATCCCGCTCATCCTGCCCCATCCGTGTCCGGCCGATCTCCTTGTCGCTACAATTCTCTTCAGGCATATTAGATTAATCACAATGCAGAGGAACGCGCGAGAAGCCTCATTAACCCGCCTCTCTAATGATTTAATCTCCGCCCGCGAGGTAATGGACGCGCGTTTTTTCCATTTATTTCCGAACACTTCCACCCCATCCTCCGTCGTCGAATTGCTATACAGGGCGAGCGAGCAGCGATCCCGAGACGGGCCTATCGTCGAGCTTGCGTCGGGGCATGCGACTTTTTTTCACAACCCACTCCCACCGCCGAAACCCCTAAGCCGGCCATGAGCGGCAGAGAGTGATCGATCATGTTCCGGACAGCTCCGCTATCGCCGCGGCATTCCCCCCGAAGTCGCGACAGCCCCTTAAGGCTGCTCCAGCCGTGCCCGTGGTTTAAACCGCTTCTGTGCACAAGGCGCGTAGTCGAAACGGACTGTTGGGAGTTCGCGCTGTAATAACCGAGCCTCGCCAAGCCGTTTCCATTGCAAAACGTCGGGGGAAAAAAGAGGAGAAATGGGGAGCAGGGTTGGGGAGGGATTCAACCCCGCCTCTGTGTATACTTGGCAAGTAGCATTTCCACCGGCGAGAGCGCTCCGGGTTTTTTGTCCTTTCGAATGAAAAAGCGAGCAGCATGGGCTTGTTTTGTGTCCGCGGAAGGTATCGACGGTCGGCCGACAATTTAAAGAAGGCAAAATGCCAAAGCCCCGCGTAAACCTCTTCCCCTACAACCCTGCTCCCTCCCCTCCGCCGGCCCAGCCCCACAATCGACAATCACCCACCTTGCCCGCCGTTTTTCAACCACCTGCCCTCATCGTAAAAACTGTGCTTTACGATTTCTCGAAACTGACCGGTCCCTCGCGCCCCTCTCCACGAATTCCTCCCCCACCGCAGAACGCGTCACCATTCTACGATATTCTGGCGAACCGTGACGGAATCGAGAGGAACAGGGATATTGTTGCGCTTTCTGTGACCGACAATGAGACCGGCAAGTAACGAACCCAGCCTGTTTCTGGCGCAGATCTATGGCTGCACAATTTCAGGCCATAAAGCCGATCTTTGGTGTTTCAAGGAGCCACAGGTTTTCCTGGAATCTCGTGCGCTGCTCGCGCGAGAAACGTGAGAACCCGCAACATGAATTTCGGAACTTGACGAAGAAAGTAGCCTATTACTTTTTCTCGGTTTGTGGCAGCAGCGCTCAGCCGAATGATTTGATTACATGCCTGGGGAAAAGGAAATTCATAGGCCGTCAGGTTAAAGCCGGCAATCGTGGGAGCTAACGAACAGGCGGGCGTCTAAAATAGAAAATTAGGGAGAGACTGATTACGATGAGGATGTGTTTTCTATTTGAAGAACGCTGCCTGTCTTCTCGCGTCTTTTGAAAGGGAAAAGCGAAACCGCCTCTTCGTGCTCAAAACCGTACCACGCTATAAACTTCCTGCGGTAAGGAGCTTAAAATAACCACGCGGGGAAATAAGAAGCAGAAAGGGCGAGGCAGATCGTTTTTGTACTTCGATTAAAGTGTTCCCTCGGCCGGCGAGCAGAGTCAAATTTGTGTTCGGTTAAAGACCGTGTCCGATAACGAGCACTTTTTTTGGCCTGGAACGATATTTCTTTTTTTTTCTTATTCTCCTCGGGAATCTCGATAGATCGTTAACAAAGACAGGGCACGAGATTCCATGATTCACGTTCGTTCAACTTGAGCAACGGAGAGAAGCAATCTCTTCCGAGACGAGCGGAACGGAGAGCCGAAAAAAATTTCAGAGAAGCCTGCAGTTCAATTTGTTCGCGGTTCACGCTTCGTTATTGGCTTTAAATCACGAACGGCAGTGTCGATCTGCGGGTGGTACGAACTTCTGTAAACAGGTTTGCCTTTCCCATAGTTTTATTTCCTTAGCGCTGTCGATGGCAGTAAATTGAATTTTCTGCTAAAACAAAAGTCCACTTAAAGGTGTAAATTCTATTATTAAGCGCCTACCACCTACTAGTACCGAGAGATATTAGCGTTCATGACTTTTAAGCGTTTACTAAATTCATGCGAAACTGTAGTAGATGTAAAACTTATTTCTGATCTATGTACGTCCTCTCCAGATTCTTAAAAACAATTATGGAATTATGGATTGGTGGTAGCTTGGAAAGTATGGATTCCTAAATAATTATTTGTACGCAATTTTGTAGATATAAAAAAGGTGGAACTTTTGTTTAAACTTATTTTCGATATCTATCATCATTCTCGAGATATTCCACGGCAAATAAAGTTCTGCATTTTTTTCAAGGAGTGAAAAAATCCGCACCAACAAAAAGTAAGTTTATTTTGCGGATGAACTACTTGCACGCAAAGTCGGATGATTTTCTGAATTTTCGGGTTGCCTAACTGTCCTTGTTAGAATATTTAAAGTGCCATGCCTACGGGTTTTGAATTTTGGACGTGAAAGTTGAGACTTTTAACTTTAGATTCACAAAAAAGAACAAAAATAAACTGTTTAAGCTTCGGGTAAAATTTTTCTTACACTCGTTTGGCCACCCCTCAGAGAAATATTACTGTAAATAGTAATCCATGAGTAACAAGTGTGGAGAATTATGTTAGAATACCTACGAAAGAAACTGTCGTCTTCCCCTAACACCGAACCATAGATACAATTCGAGGATTTCAACGATTCTCATTGCGTTAATCCCCCCTTGAAAACTCTAAGCAATACCACCGCAAGCAAGACAACTTGGCTGGGCCTAAAAACGAGATCCCGTCGATTGTTCGATACATTGAGCTTTCGCAACTGTTAAGCACGGATTATCTCGCACCGGAGTAATCGTCACGTGACCGCAAGTCCCATAGCCGGCACGAATGCGACGCACTTGAGTCTGCCCGTAACACGTGGTAACCACGGTAGCGGTGGTAGCTGTCGATCGATCGATCGATCAAATAAATATACTGTAGTGGACGCCGATCGACACATTGGCGATCGAGCCGGCGAGCGGGCACCACGAGTGCATTCCCCAGCGTCACGCTGCCGCTAGAATTATGGTCGACATTGTCCTAGATTCTTGGACAGTCGCGACGACGGATTTCCTTCTCCGTACGGGTTGCGACAATGCGATTTACTCACGGTTCACTGGGCAGCGCTGCTTAGAGCGAAAGAAATTTTTCGTCTGCTATGGGGGCCCCGAGTAAGCCATCGTTAACAAGGCGTAAAGTCGCCGCTGAATAACGAGGGTATCTATTTTTCGTTCTGCAGGAACGCGAAACGTCACGCTATCAACACGGTAGCGCGTAACACACGTATCGAGAAGCAATAATGGCCAGCTGCTTTGAAGCGTATCGATATAATGGCTTAGAGAGCGCGCTTCATGACGGACTAATATGCATCCGTATCGATGACAATGCACGCGCGCGCGCGGGTAAGCAGGGGATGAGAGAGAGAGGATGAGAGAGAGAGAGAGAGAGGGTGTGGTGCCGTGTGTTTGATGGTAATTCCGTATCGTACGTTGAATTATTAATCAGAATAACAGCAAAAGGGCGCGAACGTGTTCCCGCGAGATTAAAGAAGTCGCACGGAAAGACCAGCCGAAGAAGAACGAGCGCGCGAAATTGAAACCCGTATTACCCGCATGGCGGCCCTTATAAATATTCCGTAACGATACCTCGCGCTAGATTGATTTCCCAATTAAATGGAAATGAACGCGTACGCGGGGGGTTGAGCTAACGAAACGAGTTTTATAATGTCCAGTTACGCGAAGAAGCAGCTCTTGAAATCATACCTAAGTAGATAGGTCAATAAATTAATTATCCGTTAACAAACCGTGCTACACCCTTTATCCCTTGCCCCCGCAGCGTTACTCTTCTTCTTGCTATGATATTTACGATATACCCTGCTGCTTATTTTTCGTTCACTTGTCCCTTAGAACCCACTGCGTCATTTAGGCAAGCTCTTCTGCTTTTTCTTTTTTTTTTTCAAGCTTTTACAACCTCGGAGAGCCCTTCTATACAACCCTTTTAGCCGTTCAGGTGAAAACCCGTGGAATCTTTTCTAACTATCTCCTCATTGAGGGATTCTAAGGACGGACCTTGCCGAAATTGCGTCACCCTCAAGTTTGAAAGTGATTTGATCTCAAACAAGAATCTGCTGCGATGACAGACTAAGGTAATACGTTATAATAATTAATGTGTTTTATTAATAAAGTTCTCTGCAAGCGTCACGAATCGTTCTGTGGTCCGATCAAGAAGAACACAAGCTCTAATGGACCCATTGAAACGGAAACGCCAACAATCTATTTGCGGAGATACAGGCTGCTGTTTGCAAAGAAAAAGTCACCGAAATGATCGTGTTGCCCTCTTTGCTCGGGTGTCCGTAACCCCGGTGTCCGCAAACATTCTAGCTTCCGTTTTCAGAGTGGTTAGTTCTGGGCATTCGCCGATATTCACGGCCCACCCTGGTATTTATTCTGGCTCATTTGCCGTTCAGGAAGCGCTGCGTCATTCAAGGCATTCTCGAGATGTGGGCAACCTTTTTTGGCCCCTTTTTAACTCCCTCCGGAACCCTGCGAGGGTCTCAGGTGTTAAGTAAAAGCGAGTAGTGGACCGGCTTTAATGCTATGTTGGAATCCGTTCATCCAGAAATTCCGGAGAAAGGCAAAGAAAAGCCCCCGCTCGAACGAGAACGGCCAAGAAGTCAGGGGAAATTCTTGGCAGCTGGATTATCATTTGAATCCGTCTAAAAGAATCTCCGCAACTTGAAACCGTCAACAGCGAATTGACAAATTTAACGTTCCCGGACTTCTTCTTCAAGCTATGTGTCACAAGTTACTTCAACTATGCGCATACCGACATCCATGGTTTTACATATTCCAGGAGATGCATACAGCACCTTCTTCTTCCTCTCTTAGGCTGTAAATTTTTGTCACTGTTAACGCTCGACTGCCACTAATCAAAAGGAGAACGTCAAAGAGCAGCGAGGGATCGTCGTCCGAGATCGAGAAACTCGTTCAAAAGTAATAGGCGGGTCGTTTCAGTTAGATGAACGATCAGCCACCAAGGCGGAAGATCGCGACGAGCACGTAAGGCTTGCGTAATATCGTCGGGCGAACGAGATTCCTGAAATCCAGCTCGCCGATTATGTCAAACGCGAGACCGCGGGAGAATCTCGTCGCGAGATGGACGACCGTCCAATGTGAGCACGGGAAGGAAATAAATTCTGCCGGCTGGGTATTCTCAGAGACGCATGCTTGCGGTGCTGCCGCCGCTGGTAATGAGCCCGTGGAAACCCTCGCCTCGTGTAAAAACAGCTCCAAGTTTGCCAAAAGCTGCGCTAAAACTGCCGGGGGATATAAAAGGGGCACGCGTGTTTCTTTCAATGCGCACAATTCTCGCGTGGTTATTCACTGGTTGTTAAGCGAGCTCGCGGCGAAAAATATGGCACCTTAGCGCGGTACGAAACAGAAGCTTTTAAACATATAAAGTGGTTACACGAGGGATAAATAAACGTAATACGGAAGTTATGTCTTTGACGAGTCGTCGTTCCATTACTTCGCAATGCGGCTTTCTCTCTGTCTCTCTGATGTTGCATGTGTGAGATATAAAGTTTGATAATTATAAGTTAACGAACACTGTGAACGCATAACCGTCCCATTTGATTTTGTCCTCTCTAACGCGAATGCACGGCGGCAAAATGGCTTAACATCGCATAGTTGGAATCCTTTTCGAAAATACTTGCACAATTTATTTTGTGACTATGTTACGGGTCATTCCACGCGAAGTCGGACACTTTTCGGAGTAACGTTTCGGATTTTGGCGCAACTTGGATATGTTGTAGTCTTTAGGGGTATATAAACATATATCAAAGGATTTTTCGAAATGTCAAAAATTGTGGATGTTACAGCTCTTTGAAATATAGTGTATACTATTTTTCAAAAAATTATAACTCTAGAACTAATAAACTGATAAAAATGACCTTTTGGGTGCTTACAGTGGAGATATAAGAGTACCTAATAAAAATTATTTCACTTAATAAAAACGAATATTTGACCATTTATTTAGCAATTGTTCTTAACAAATGCAATTTTATAGGTGAAGGCACCTTTTTAAAAATTTGGAAAAATATGAGGATAAAGCCCTGTTTCTCCCCTTTACGGACACGTTTCGAAAATCGTGGACGTTTTAAAATTGGCCAAATGAAAATTAATTGAATGTAACGCTGCGTCAAATCACACCGGCTCGACTGGCTGAGCCGTGCGGTACTCGCAGCGGCCAAGTGCTATTCTTTTACAGTTTTCTCGAATATGGTAAGTATTTGTAAAAAAATGAAGAAGGAAAACTTTTACTGTTTTTTATACACAACATAATAGGGTATCTTAATTTTTGGTGTTCGCAATATTTTCCTTGAAACGAAGGTGACCCTCAGTTTTTTAAATGGAATACTATATATTTGATTATCCAATATGAAAGCGACTGTCAAGACAAATTCAACCATATGGTATAATATGAACTTTAAGACCACACATGGTTAGGAATGAAAGAAGAAATTCAATATACTAGATAGATAGTTCGTATATTTATTTCATTCCTAACCTTGTGTGGTCTTGAAGTTCATATTATACCATATGGTTGAATTTGTCTTGACAGTCGCTTTCATATTGGATAATCAAATATATAGTATTCCATTTAAAAAACTGAGGGTCACCTTCGTTTCAAGGAAAATATTGCGAACACCAAAAATTAAGATACCCTATTATGTTGTGTATAAAAAACAGTAAAAGTTTTCCTTCTTCATTTTTTTACAAATACTTACCATATTCGAGAAAACTGTAAAAGAATAGCACTTGGCCGCTGCGAGTACCGCACGGCTCAGCCAGTCGAGCCGGTGTGATTTGACGCAGCGTTACATTCAATTAATTTTCATTTGGCCAATTTTAAAACGTCCACGATTTTCGAAACGTGTCCGTAAAGGGGAGAAACAGGGCTTTATCCTCATATTTTTCCAAATTTTTAAAAAGGTGCCTTCACCTATAAAATTGCATTTGTTAAGAACAATTGCTAAATAAATGGTCAAATATTCGTTTTTATTAAGTGAAATAATTTTTATTAGGTACTCTTATATCTCCACTGTAAGCACCCAAAAGGTCATTTTTATCAGTTTATTAGTTCTAGAGTTATAATTTTTTGAAAAATAGTATACACTATATTTCAAAGAGCTGTAACATCCACAATTTTTGACATTTCGAAAAATCCTTTGATATATGTTTATATACCCCTAAAGACTACAACATATCCAAGTTGCGCCAAAATCCGAAACGTTACTCCGAAAAGTGTCCGACTTCGCGTGGAATGACCCTTACTAGAGTAGAACCTGCGATGTGGTTTTACTCTGTAATCCTGTAAATAGGGCCATTCTGTTCGACGTCCATTCGTGTTGAAGACATATCGTTGACGTACCGATTTTCGCATGAACAAATATCCTGCTTGCAAATATTCCCACGTTAAATGAACGGACAGAACAACAATTAGTAGGGTCCCAGGTAGAGTACAAGGGTCTAGGCAGAGTACGTAATGGAGTCGCGTATCGCGCTGGCATCTTGGCATTAACGGCCCACGTAGTATTATTCCTTGGAAAGGGACAATCCCAGGTTTGTGCCTGTACAGAAGATGGAGCTCGGTCAGCTCCTCGAACACAAAAGTACTTAACCACGAACACCGAAACTAATGGCGCCTTTGCACCAGGTAAAAATTTGTGGTCGCAAGATATCGGGGTTCTTTATCTCGAGTTCCATCTCCGGATCTATTATTCTTGCCAGGATTCTACCATTTTATTTGCTAAAAATATTAGAAACAATGAATTCACAAGGAAAGACAAAAGTCTCCATTTTAATACCGTATTATCTAAGGCTATCTTGAATATTCAGTCGAGAAGTGGCCAGAGTTTGGCTTTCGATTTCACGTGCTTTACTATAATAGGTGCTGAACCTAATAGACAAGGCGATGCTCACCCCTGAGCACATAAGACTGACGCCCCTAACTAGTTCGTTACGAATCTTCTTCGCCAAAGCAAAAATGTACGAATGCTTAATGCGTTGTGATCAAGTGTCTGACTATTTCCTATCAGGTAACAGAAAAAGAACAGAATGGCCTCTTCCCACGAATTTAACGCCACAAGAAAATTCCATACAGCGACATTAGGTAGTGTCGTACGTCGGATAACATCAGATATTGAAAAAGGATTGATCAGAATACGAATTTACTATTTAGCTTCATCGGAATCGTCAGTTGTACGCAACGAACAGAGAGTATGTATTCCGCGGAGATCAGAACCGACCGCAAGTAGTTCAGAGTATGTACATACATAGTTCCTCGAAGACCGGGCTCGACAAAGCGAGGTAGCAGAAAACGAGCTACCCAATATGGCTAAGAAAAGCCACGCAGCTCTGTTCTTCCCACGAGCTAGACTCGCAGGGCTGATTGGCAAACAATTAGCAAAGAGGACGGTGGCGGTGGCATGAGAAGGGCACGATGAAGTACTAAACAGGGAATAGGCATGTATCACGCGAGCATCTTTGGCTGTGCGCGGTTTATACCTCGACCCCTCACACCTCCCGCCGTCCTTCTCTGCCGCTCGTGTCTCAAAACAACGCGAACAATGCCGTTGGTCTTCCGCCGGAGCGAACAGACAAAGCCCCGACCCACGACAAAACCATCGCCACCATCGTTACCATCGTCATCACCGTCACCACCGTCATCGTCGCTTGGCGAGCCTCTCTGATCCAGCCGAGGAACCAGAGCACTCGGGGCACCAGCCAGCAACCCGAAAGAGCATTATAAGCGTCCTCTTAATACGTGAACATTTTTTCTGTGGATTCGTGTGACGTTCACGGACACGATGGGACCGGGGAAAAGAGAAGGTAAGAACGAAGAGGGAAAACGAGAGAGGGAGAGGGAAAGAGAAAGAGAGAGAAACGGAGAGAGGAGCAACACAGCTATGTTGCTGCGCCCATTATATTGTTTTGAATTCAGCGCGCCGTGACTGGTTGGCTGTGCTGTGTTTTAATATAAGGGTTTTGGATTTCACGTGCATCCACCGCCCCAAACCTTCCCTCTTCTCTGCTGCCCCCCCCCCCCTTCGTCGCCCTGTTCGTCGTGTTCGTATTTCTCCATGCAACGTAGCCCCTGCTCGCCCCCTCCTAACTCCTCCCGCCCCTTGACCCCTCCGTTCCACTGCTCCTTCCTTCCTCCTCTTTCTCCTCGTTTCTAGTTCTCTCTCCCCTTTCCCGCAAAACTACGCTTCGATACGCCCGTTATTTTCAGCAACCCCGTCGAATCGAGTTCTTTTTAATTGGTGGGACGTTTGCGCGTTTCCGTGTACGTACAAGTACGCACAGACGTCCGCGGGTTTTTCCCTTCTTCTTTTTTCCCCCCTGCGCACGCGTGTGTTCGTTTCCTCCCTTCTCTCTCTCTCTATTCCTCCGAGCCGCGTATTTTTCTCCCGTTGTTTTTCAACGGCTGCGCGAATTCTAGGCATCGCGCTCCTTTGTCAGAGTTGCGGGCGACTATGCTCGCCGGTGAGTATTAGTTCGCGTTGCCCGAGTTCGGGGGAGACGGCATTTCGGAATGCCAGGGCGTTAATGGCGAGCGTTGCTCGTGAATAGCCGCACGACGGCACGCGGTCGAACGCCTAAATCGATTGTTTCGGGCCGTTGTTTTTGTTACGGTAGCGATTGCATCAAAGAATGCCCGCAAAAAGGTGTCGACGCGGTGGTGAGCACCGTTTTATCCACCAACGCCTTCTCCTCTTCAGTGAACCTCAACGATTTCATCCGTGTTATTCTTTTTCCCTTGAATCATACCACCGTGGAAAGTTCCAATGAGTGTTGCGGTAAAGAAATTCTAAATCTCGCCCCTGCGTTGCTACGTGCGATATACCAATAACTCTCAGCAGACTTTGCGGACCCCTTTGCCCTCTAAGCGGTAAAGTGTAAGTATTTAAGTGAAAAACTGGAACTGTAACGCGACTGTAGAAAGGCGAGTTAAGCGACCTGTAACTTTTGTATTTATTTTGCACAGATTCTGTCTAGACACACTATTGATTTATATGGATTTTGATGCAGTTGAAAACGTGCAGTCAAAAATGAAGGAGTCTCGGACCTACTGCAGAATAAACTGATAGAATAAATATTGCGACGAATTGTTCACAATGGCACTGTTCGATTAAAAAAGAATTGTAAAAAAATTAAATGACGTATAACAAGACCCGTGTGTCAATAATCTAATTCTTCACTTTCGTAAGTGCGGCAATGCACCTGCTAAGTTTAAGTGCATATTTTAGATTAATTCTTTTCGCAAGGTGTTTGAAAAATACAACCTGCATGGCATTAGAGTTCAAATGGATTAACAATTACTACCGTATATGTAACTGTTTTGTGTCTGTTTTTAGGCATAAGGGGTAAGATTATTACATCTTATTTACAACGAAACAATTTACTATAATTCGTGCTTTTACAAGTTCACACATTGTTTTTAGATAACCCCGTACGAAAAAAATGGGAGAATATAAATGAAACGAGTATATCAGTAAAGGTGTAGGACCTCGTGTACCAAATTATTTAGGTTTCTGACGAATAATTTAGTATGATGTGTGCATCATGCACTGGTGCATGGCAACACCGCCATACTAAATCTCTCAACGAGTTTAACCCTTGAACGGATAGTTTGACCACGCGTTGGATGCAGTATCCATTTTCCGCATAATTTCATTCATCTACACCTCGAGATAATCTTTTACATTGTTTTCTAATCTTATCATCTAAAATTTTCGCCTGTTTCAAAAAGTAATTCTAAATAATAACAAGTAACACGTAGTTTTACGCGTGTATCCGTCAAGCGAGGGTTAAACTTGCCGCTATAATAAACTGTAATTACCAGAATACATGGAATGAAATGAAGTGTCTCATTTTCTCAAACATGTTCAAGCAATGTCCGTAATAGTAAACACTTTATTATATGATGGATGTGTTATTAAGAAATCTGAAATATTTTGTAAAGTGTTGATTTTTGAACGCCGTACTTTAATACATTTATACTTTTATAATACTTCTCTCTACTTCTCGCGTAACGACGAGAAAGATTGATTCACCTCCAAGGAAACACGATTCCCTTAAAAATGTACAACTGTACATCGCGAGAGCGCCATTGTACTTATGAAAAAAAGTAGACTCATACAGATAAACCTTGTTACGCTATTTAACTTTTTACTTCACCGTTTTCTTCTACCTCCAGTGAAACTGAAGATACGACTCGTCCCAATTGCGAGACGCAGCCTGTATACCAAACAAGCGTGCAGCAACAAAACATCCACAGAAAGATACGCAGTTCAATTAGCTCGCGATTTCCCAAGAATCTGCCAACGAATACCTGATCACCTAATTGCCATTTCACGCGTGGTCTTTTATCGTGAAACCCCCGTCCACGAAACCACTCTTGGTCTACCTCTCAAAGGCGTTGCCAAGGCACTTTGTATTCCGCGAGCAGCACGGGCACAGAACACGCATTGTTTTGCAAATTGTCGTCACCACGGTGCTTAATCAACGAAGATCGCACCTGTAGCCTGTGCACACGGCTACCTAATAGCCGCTCCAAGCGGTTTTATCTCGTGACACTGTGGTCGAACAGCGCGCGTGGCCAAGACAGAGCACGTCTCAACATTCCTTTCCCAGCTTTTCAATCCTTATACGTGGTCCACCAGTTCCAATGATGATCCGTTAATATTAATTTCGACTGCCGCAGCATAACATCCTAGCGTCAATGGGGATGGCAAGTTAATACGGACAGGAGAAGATCACGAATACAGAAATTTAAAAAAAAATAGGAAACTCTGTGAATATATACAGAATGTTCTCCTGAGTACAGCGCAATCTTTTTTGCTACGCAAATTCCCTCTAAGGGGTTAAAATTAAAAATAGCTGAAAAATTCGGCTATTTTTTTATTTTATTTTGTAATTCGTAAGCTGTAAGAGATAGAGGGAATTCATTCTAAAATAAAAAAATAGCCGATTTTTCAGAGGTGAATTTCAACATCCCCTACATTTTCGCAAAGTTTCATAATTCTTTGAATTTCCGGACTGGGATCTTACCTTGTGAGATGAGTAGCAATATCCTAACACTGGATATTTCCTAGCCTTAGAATCCTCGCACCGGATATAAAAAAAAAACAGTATTCAAGAATATTGGAGGTAAACGTACAATGTACTTATTAAAATGCATCAACAACGTTAAAATACAAACGCGAGCCCAGAAATCAGTTCTTTCCGAATCAGATGTAATTTCTCGTTCCAAGGTAAGTAGGTATGTGCTAGTAATTCTTCCTATATTATATGATTAGTACAACCTAGAGGAATACATTACTGTTACTAACTCAATTTGGCAAAAATGTGCGTTAGTCTGTTTTTACTCTGTTCAGATGAAATTCATTATTTTCCGGTTTTAGCGAATGCGTGCCACTAAAAAAAGGTCGATTATTCCTAGCGGTATTCGCACACTTTCGGCCGATGACCACCGAAAGAGTAAAGATCAAGTAGTTAAGCAGGAACAACAGACCCACTTACCGATGCAAGGGGCAGCCATTTCGCTGCCGTGCCTATGTCGGGGGAGAAGAAATACAATCAGGCTGAGAGCGTGCATTAAAACGTGGCCTCGTAGTTCTATCGCAAAGATCGACCGCGACAGCAGCGGTTCATTCACAAGCGGCGTCCGTAGTCGGATTTCGGGCAAAAGCAGTTTCGCGCCCATTCCTGTTAAAGGTAAGCGTACGAGGGTTAGCCAGGACACGCTCGTTGTCGGAAATAACGACATAATGACATGGTAGGAGATGAGTGCCCGAGGTAGGTAAATCCCAGACAAGGTATGGGGGCCGAGGGAGTAAGAAGGAGAGGGAAAAGGAAAGAGAAGCCGGGCGTCGGTCTCGGTTAGGCCTGGTAGGGATATTCAGCGAGAAAGAAGATGGAGAGGAGGCTTGCGCTGTGCAATGCCAGCAAGTCGGAAGCGTTGTTAACCATCGCTGGGTAGGCCGGTGGGGTTCATCGAGTTCCGAGCAGTTGAAGAGAGCTCAATGGGCACTCTCGAACTCTTAGCTACGTCACGCAACCCTTTATCGGCAACTCGGTCTGATTCTGTTTACGGTTCATTACTGTGTGCCAACGACTAGGTGCGATACCATTAGACAATTTAGGGAAAGCACATTAGCTGCCGCTTCGCGCTTCCTGATACACGAACGAATTCGAAAGGCGATGATGCGGGGACGATCATCCGAAGATCTCTAAATACTTTTTCGCTAAATGATATTCTGGGGAATGATTTGAAATATTACATTTATTAATGCAGTCTGTTATGGAATATTTGTTATATCATTCTATGTACCTACGATACATCTGGGCAGTGGCGGATTCGACAGGGTGTCAGCTTGCCCCATTGCAAGTCGGCCCTGTGAGAGGTTTGTGAAGTTGGCACCCTCAAATGCGAATTTTTGAAAAAAATCGATGGCATTCCTTTGTCCACGTTTGTCCCCAAAAAATTCGTTTGTCCACCTTTCGAAAAAAGTTATGTAGAAATAAAGCAGTTCTATCAGCACCCCCATGAACACGTTTCAATGGTTTGAAAGTGGGCTACGATTGTCTACCATAACCCTTCAGAATAAAGTTATGACCAAATTAAAAAATTCGCCATCAGCACACCCACGAACTATGAATATTTTCCGTTTCTGTTTAGGTGGGATATGATTGTCCACGATTAGTACACGTTTGTTCACCCTCCAGCATCGAATTATTAATAAAAATCGCCAAATGGTACGGACCAGCTGAACTGACCACCTTTCACTTCGATTTTTGTTAATTAAACGATGGGATCCTTTGTCCAATGATAGTTTGAACATTGACAAATCACGGCCAATGGTTATGTCACTTGAAAATAAGTAAAAACTGTTCGTGAGTGCGCTGATGACGATTTTTATAATTTGTTCGTAACTTCTTTCTGAAGGGTAAGCAGACGAAAATTTTGGGTGGACGGACGCGGACTAATCGTGGAAAATCGTGTACCACCTAACAAGAAGCGGAAAATGTTCACAGTTCCTTGGGGGGGGGGGGGGGGGTGATGAAATTTTTTTTGATTTCTTCATAACTTTTTTTTTAAGGGTGGACAAACAATGGACAAACGAATGATATCGATTTTTTCTTTTTTCAAAAATTCGCATTTGGGGGTGCCAACTTCACAGACCTCCCTCTGGGTCCCCTTAAACGTCCGACAATATGTTAAAAATGTTAATAACCTTGTTGTAGCTTGAAAATATGTATAAGAGGTTCCAATATTATTACTGCATGCAACCAGAATTTACGTTGTATTACCATTTTAATAAAAACAAATTTAATATCTAATGTTTCGAGGGTATTTTATATTTAAGAATATAATAAATAACTCTGAAAAGATAATTCTGATTCGAGTTACGTGAGACCAGCGCATACGTTATTTTTTATAAAATTTAAAGCATAGCGTTATAATTATGAATGGGCCCCCTTTGTCTCCTGGCACCCAATATTTTTAGACCCATTCCGCCACTGTATCCAGGAGAAGAAAATAAGACAGAAGGTTGCAGAGTTCGTACTAATTATATTTTCTTTGTGACGGGATGATATTTATGTTGCTTTCAAGTTACGAAGCGATTTAGAGACAAAAAGGTAATTAGACCACTTGGTATATCCGTAGCAATTTCTCTTTTGCGCTGCTTCTTTGTATGTCTCTTCAGATTTCCTATTCATTCCCAAACGAAACTGTGTGTGTTTATATGTTCCGCCTTTTGGTTTCGTAATATACTGAATCACTAACTATAGGGATTCATAATTAAAACTTTCTGGTCGCAGTAATCGAAGGTGTGGCGAAAAGAAACTGTACAATGCTCGATATTTTGGTACCGAAACAAAACTTATGTATTCACGATAATAAATAAATATAATTTTTGTCAGCTGATTTATGCACAGGGTGTATAAAAATTAATGGTCACTGCTTTCAGTGGTTAATCTACACCTCTGGATCGATGGACGTTTGTAAAAAAAATCTCGCCGCAAAATTGTTTGTAACATTGAAAATGGATGTTAAACCTTTTTTGCATCAACGTGCTCTGCTGATCGAGAAGAGAATGAAGTTCGAAAGAAACCATGTGCCGCAAACACACCGTCCCGACGCGAAAAGTTGTTACTGTTTACACAAGAGTCAGGGTGTGTAGAGCCACTCAAGAATCAATCTCTTATTTATTACAGTATCAATTGATTTGTATTGTGTGGTATATAAATGTGTTATATCGTGATGCGTTGACACGGTTTTAACGTCGACACATTTGGGTCTCCGATCAGTCGAGTACAACATGGATGTACATGTGCATTTGTCACTATGTAATTGATCCTGTTACATTAGATAGGTGTAACGGAGGTGGGTGGAAGAAGATAAAGGTTTCTATCTTTCAGGCTGAAAGTTGGAAGCTGTACATCGTTCTGTGATTCTCGGAAACTAGCTCACAACGATTGACAGTCGAAATGACCTGGAGCCAGGCCTTGGTACATGTGGCGCACGGCTGTCCAAGAATGCCAGGTTTATGGCGCTCGCAAATAGTGGCGCACGTGTTTGGGTCGCGAGGGTCTCCAAGGCCCTGCGTTGCTCCGCAATAGTTATGTGTCAGAAAGCCAAGTGAAGGAGAATTTTTAAACGAAATTTCCTTCACCATGCGACCAAACTTTGCAGAACAGAAATACGAGCGTCCCCGTGGCGAGGACATTTTCAACTGTGCTGAATCAACTAAGCTGTTAATGGACCACGCAGGCGCGAGTTACCGTAGAAAATGAAACGCGTATCGCGAATGGAAGCGGAACGACGCGGTTCTCTCTACTTTTTACGCCGGATCGGCCAAATTTTGCCCACTATTTAGCGACGTCATGCTTCGTCGCAGTCAAATTAGCTGTCTGCGCAAACACGGTGGCGTGCGTGCGTGCACGCGGCACACACGGCCCGCGAATCCCATTAGATACAACAATACTGCTCGGTTACGGGCGTGTACACGTGAATCTGCAAATTTCATTCATTCTGGACAGGGAGGGGAGGGGAGGGGGGGGGGGCCCTCGTGATTTCACCCGATCGGCACAGCTTTTTTAACTGTACCCGACGCCATCGATCAGCAGCGCCGCTGACCCTTTCCGATTTCACGCCGCTCCTCGTTAAACTGCTATTGTCACGTACTTTCGATGTAAATCATTCGCAAAACAAGTTTCCTCGTCTGCGACCGCTCTCCCTTGCGCCGGATAAACAAGGACGCGCCAGGAACAGGTCACACTCGGCTGCCGAGCGAATTCCATTCGCGTAATCGCTAATAGCGCTAATTGCGCGGCTGACACGCCGCGATACCCTTTCTCCTACTCGTGGATATTTGCGCAAAGTGGACGAAGAGCCCCCCGGCCGTCCGCGCGATGACATACCGGCGGAATGAAAATATCGCAGCGCCGCCGCGAGCGCAGGAGGCGCGGAAAAATCGTGACGTACGGTCCCCGGCTAAGGCGCGCGGCTCCGTTATACGAGATTAATTATTTAAACGCGTGGCCGCGCAGAAAGAGAAACAATTCTAGTGCCTTTGGGAACGGCACTTTATCACGGCTGGCGAAACGTGCGAACGTTCGCCCGTAAATAAATCGTGAATCCAATTTGCAGGCATCATAAATCAATACCGGAATCACGATTCAAAGGGAGCAGAGAACGCCTCGAACTTGGACCCCGCAAACAAAAGAGGCGACACGGCCTGCCCTCAAAGTGCTTCTTACAATTAAAATTTTAATAGGCTCGAGAATACCTTCCTTATCCTTACCGAATTTGTCAGAAGGATTGATCGATGATCCTCTCGTTTCGCGATAACTTTTAACCGGGAAGCTCGCGATTCGATATTCGTTCGCCTTAAAAATACAATCTGCGTCGACGAGAAAGAACAATGTTAAGTACACCGAGTGTTGCGCGATCAAAGGGCATATCACGATTGCTGCAAACTCTGGGCAAGAAGCAGCAAATAATATATGGCATGTATATTTCAAAATTTAGATTCAAAAACCTGAAAAATGCGCGAAATGATAACAAACTCGTATTTAGGTTGAGAGATTTCGAAGGCAGACTCTAGTGGTGGGTTAGTGACAGTTTTAAGGATATAAACTTAGAAAAACAATTGGTGAAGATGTTCACATCAAATTCTCATGATAATAATAATGATATCATTCGTTTTCACTTGGTGGAACCGGTACACTGGTGTGTAGTAATCGCGGAGCGCTCTTTATTTGACAATCATTCTGCTCTACTCTATCGTTATCTTCGCTGCTTACGCGTTCTTAGACCCCCTAATGACACCGCCAAATTATTCGATAATTAAAGGAGCTTGCGAAAGAGTAAAATAACAAAGAAGCACTCACCATAGACACGGGAATGGGTCCTCCGGCGCCATTGGGGTAGGGGTACGGCGAGACAAGATAGCCCATGTTGAACGACGAGGTATGTGGCGTTGGATCCACCTTACCTATTGAAACAACAAGAACATATCAACTTTCAATTTAACGAACAATTAAACAGATACGAATCTCTCCTGCCTGACAGGTTGCCGCCCGTCAAGCGAAGGATTTACAAACTGGGTCCAGTCACTTGTAAGCCAGGCTCCCATAAACATTCTTCGAGTAATCTGAACAGGACGTCTCCCAGCTACGCGAACACAGCGTAAACTTCGCCACTGCTCGCAACTGGCAGCGGCCTCTCAGCAATTGCGAGTGTATTAAACCAGTTCTATGATATTTAATGAATCTAATTCCGCCCGCGTAAGGCGATTCGCGGTAATCGTCAGAAAACGTTATCGAGCGTGCAAGAACTTGCTCGAAGTGTACGAAACGATACAGATCGTTCCGCGGCGGAAGGGTTTTGCGTCTTCCACTTTTAACCACCGCCAGCGATCTGTCCTTTAACGTTCAGGATGGATGCTGCCGCCCGAGAAACCTTTCGAGTTTATCCATTCTGCGAAACTGGATCGCGGCGAGCAACAAGAATCCGCACGAAGGACTCCAAGTGATACCGATCATCTTCCCCGGGCCGCCGCCGGCAGGGCCGTCTGGATCCGCTCAAGGCGGATCCCCGCCGTCCGTTCCAGAGCCACCCCAGTTTGTCCGTTCCGCGAATCTCGATCGTTTCGAGAGGTAGAAACCTGCTTTCAGGATTCGAACCGATAAGTATCGCCTCGATCAACCCGCCCTCTGACTAGATCCTATCACCGGTCAACGAGGATCTTTAGGTGATCGCTGACGCCATTATTCCGCGGGGTGGAAGTATCATCGTCCGGGGCGATGCGACGGTAGCGAGGACTTTTGTTAAATTAACCACGATATATCGAGTGCCGCCATGCGGTGGAGTGCGGAATAACGAGAGCAACTCGGTCAGACCGTTCTGTAACGTCCGTTTAGCCGCGGCGAGTTGAAGAATTCACGAACCTGGCCGCATTATGCGGTCGTGCCAAGCGTATAAGTACGTTAAACGATTCCACGAAGCCCGATAGACGCGGCGATTGTACGCCACGCCTGACTATTATCCTTGTAACACCTGATGCGGGATTGTAGATCTGTATACGCTCGAGAGGGTGGTGGCCCGAGATCTACAGGATCGGGCCAGAAATTCCACCCGAAGCTCCGTTGACTTTCTTATCGCGACTCGAAAATGGGTCGTAATAGCGGCGCAACAAGCCGCGGCGAAAGGAACGCGAGCGCGCCGGTAGCGGTAAACGGTGATAAATCAGCCGCGTAGCAGTGGTCCGAGAGTCGTGTGCTTAATTAATACTTCGGTACAGCGCGGGTGTAGGCCGCGCTTGCCGCGCTCGGCCCGCGAGCGCGTAACAGCGACCATGAAAGAGTTAATTCTTCGCTCGGGACTCCTCCGCGATGATCTCGATCGTCCCCCGACGCAAGACCATTGACCTTTTCCGAGTACGAGACACGCCAGCAATCGTTCGCCCGGACTTATTAAGACGCGAACGTGCGCGCGAAAGAACGGACCGTATGCATCGGCGCAATTCACACGACTGCGGGCGATTAAATTGTCAGCTACGCGGCTCTATAAATAACGCGACACGCACGCATACCGGCGAGTTTCGCCGGAATCGCTCGCGATCCTCGTTTTATATCGCGGCTGCGTCGATGAAAACCGTTTGCGCGCGCATTTCGCCACGCTGACCGCGCGAGCAAATAGGCTCCGCTTTTAATGAAAGTTTTATCTGTTTACGTCGACTGCTAGGTACCGAGTGCTCAGCTTGGCGGGTCCCAGCGCCGTATTCAAAAGTGTCGCTGAATCTTTGGGCGAATTTGTCCGGGATACTCGGGCGCCGTCCCGCGCGACTGTAAAGCTGTTACTTTATATCTTTATACCGGAGGGGGCGCTCGTGTGCGCGGAGTACGCGTCGTGACTCGAATTCGAAAGGAGTAGAAAATCTGCGGAACCCGAGAACGAACCGGGCAAAGTAAACAGGCGTGATTCCTACGATCTATCGCGGGAATATCTCGATACGTCTACTATCGAACTTGTGAAAGGATCGCAGCATAAGCCGCGTCCAAAATTTGCTCCGACAACACAAAAAGGGGACCGTTGTCTCGCGCTTAGTCACAGAGAGTTCCTTCAGTCACACATGTGCGCCACACTCCTCGGGCTAAAGTTTATTGCCGGCTTCCATTCCCCCGGGTCTCAACGATTCCCCCCCGAACCTTTCCATCGCGATTAGTGTGCCTCCTCCTCCGCTCTTCCTGCTGCGTTCCAATAGCCTTCCATGCAACGTTATATCAACTTAAAGTTCGTGGCCATGTTCGCCCGGTTGGTTTCTCTCCCGCGCTCATCACCCTGCGAATTTGTTTGCTTCGCAGTCTTGTCGGAATAATACCTCGGCGCGGTAATTATAGATATCGCGGGCGCACAATGCGCAAGAACTCCGTCACGCGTTCGCGAGGCCCGAACGCTGGGGGAATTACTCCTCCGAAGAGAGCACCTGCGTTCGACGCGTGACTCCAGTCAAAGGAAAACCATTAATCCCTTAAGGATCTGATACTTGCCCGCGTTTCACTGAGACGGATCTAGAATATCTGTTGCCGTTTGCACATCCGCGCGCCTCAATACTAGATACGGAATGTTAATTGGATGTCAGAAGTCCACTGACAGGGACTGCAGTAAAAGTACTGGTCGGCTGCAGTGTTTATTCGTGTTGGGTTAAAAACCAACTTCTAGTCTTCTGCTACAACAGACTGGTACATACGAACTGACAAAGAGAGGTTCGATCCCTTTCAATGAAAATGTCCGGCTACCAATCTCATACTTCACAAAATAAAAACTGAATTATATTCAACTTGAAACTCTATGGTGTTTATTGTAAGCCGAAAGTAAATTTGGAAAAGAGCATATTTAAATTGTAAAATCTAAAATCTTAAGGATTAAAGTTCACGGACCTACTTGGTTAGTAAGACAAAGGGTAGTGGAGCAAATGAAAATATACATTGGCACACTTGTTAGGAAAAAAGGAAAATAAAGCTTTACTGTTTAAACCCGAATAGGTAAAAAAAAGTGGAAAGCCGATAATATTGAGCAATAAAAATGACATCACCCGAAAGCTTTTCATTTTAGAATCCAAACAATCTCGAAATTTTCCAATAACTTAAACGTTGTAAATCATTTCAGTGCGACAAATCATAAACAACACTAAAGGTACGATAAAGAAACACGCGAGGATGTAATTTTAGAGAAATATATTGCGGTGCATTTAGATTCGAAATGCCAGTCTACTAGGGAAACCGCAGCTATCTGCAGGGTGTACGGGTTCTTAAACAATATCCGCGTTCCGAGTTACTCGCTGTTCTGCATCAACGATTTCTGGAAAGGCGCCATTAGAACAGAGGCGGCAAAGAGCGGAAGCCGTGAAGAGATTATTATGGATTTGCATGTTCCGAGTGTCCTCGATGTGGAGCCGAGTGTTCGCGAGCATTGCCTGCGCGGGGGATCATTTTCATTTGATGGGGAAAAAAGGAAGCGAGGGTACAAGGATCCGTGCTTTGTTAAAAACGATAAATCTATCCAGTCCGTCCATTTTTCTTTTTGTAATTTCGCGTTGAGGGGGCGATAATAATCACCATAGTATCATCCAGTGACGAGGGATAGGGAGCAGAGCGCGTTTGTAGTCATGATCACTGCGGGAGATAAAAAAAACTTTTGCAAGTATTCCCCATTTCGAAAATATTTTACGCGTCCAACGCACGACTAAACGGCGCAAGGGCACCTCTTCGACGGTAAAAAGAAAAATTGTTAGATGCTATCAAGTTCAAAGAACTGATATTTTTCGAACGCCGAAGGTGTACAGGTCGAACGTGGGAGGATCAACCCGTGTCGAACCTCGATCGTAAAATCTCATCAGTTTCGGGCCTCGAATCGGGGCTGGATTCCGACTAAAAAGGACACGGGAGCGAAAGAGCGTGCCATTAATGCCATTATGGGCAAGCTTGTGTGTACAGCTTGTTGTCGGCTGGTAAATTACTATAATTGTGAAGTTCCGGCGATTTTTAGATTAGCTCTGGTCCATCAACGCTATATGCCTACCTACCAACCTGCCGACACTGTATCACAGTCCTGCGGTTCTCAAATTCACGGCCAGGCGATGAAGCACAAATCGGAGAAAACGGATACAACGATGTGCTGACTAAAAGTTACAATCTCTTGTTAGGAACTCACGAACCTTTACCATTGAATAGTTAAAATTCTAATACCACTGGGAAGAGGTGCTTTCACGTTACAAAAACGAGTTGAGAAAGGTCCCACGTGATCTAACAATAGGTACCCAGCACGGAGACGACGATTTTCATTTGTCCCCTGATTCGGAAAGGAGAACGTTTTCACGGATACGAATTAATTGTAGGACATGGTGCGTGCCAGAAACACGACTTCCTTGGCAGAATCCTTCCAGATTTATCAAGCTCTTCCGTCTCCCACGGGGCAAACCGATGTAGGAACATAGGGCAAAAAGGCTAAGGATTACAGCACCCCCTCTCCCTCCGTTTGCAGCGGCACTAAAAGGACCGTGCAGATTCTTGCGGAGCCGAAGACTAGGACCTATTGGTCTGTGTGAATAGAAATCCGTACTTGTAACTCTCAGCCACGGACGCATTTCGTGACCCTTCGACACGGGGGGCCTGTTCGCCTTCGAAAAGAAACCACAGGATAGAGAGGGATAGAGAGAGAGAGAGAGAGAGAGAGAGAGAGAGAGAGAGAGAGAGAGAAACGTACTAGGGAAGAATTTTCATTCCCCGACACCCCTGTGCAACAAGTGCCTCTTTTGGCCGCAGGTGTCGGTTGTTTCAGTCGATCAATTTTGTGCGAGAAATGTCCAAAGAAAAATCTATGCAACGGTCCTTGAGTGAGCCACCTTTATCGGAGGATGTATCTGTAATTTGAGCAAGTCCTCGTAAAAATTGAAAACGGCGAATGTTAACTTCATTGCGAGATAAAAGTATGGGTGAAAGTCCAGGACGTCTCGTAGCCTGGCGTATCAAACGATTACAAAGCCGCTGTTCGCAGCAAGAATTTTTACTAGGATATCTTGACGATCACAGGGAGAGAGGCCCGGCGGTGAACGGCTCCGAGAAATTCAGGAGTCGGGTTTCTAGCAGAGACGAGGCTTTTGGTGGAACACCGAAATGGGAATGCGTGGCAACGTGTAACCTGGTGACCCTCCACGCGGGAGGTCCGTGTAGAAAAACTTAGGGGGCAAGAGAAGGATGCGGGGAGCAACGAAGCTCGGGGCAACGTGAAATTTCGCCTTCAAACACGTTTTATGCAACAAGTGCCTGAATCGTCTACTCTAATGAATCTCACTGCAAATCTGTGTCCTTTGCCCCGTCGATCGACGGAGTGGAGTGTTCTGAACAGCTAGACCTTGGTCCAAGATCGAAACAGCAGGATTAGTCGGGCATTCGATGAAAAGCCTTCGAACCACTCGTACCATTTTCGCCAGGTGAGATGCAATTTTCATTGAAAAGCGCGCAACATTTATTATCGGGGCGAAGATAGTATCTCATTATCTTTCCCACGAATTTGCATAATATAGAGGCGGGCGGGCGGGACTAGTTGCCGCGATGACGTACACGATGAAAGACGGTCGGGAAAACGCACGTGCACTGGATGATCCAAGACAACGAAACGGGTTTTCGCCGTATAAAAGATCGCCAAGTAGGCGCACCCTCGTAATGGGGCCCGGAGAGATTCCTGACAGGCCTCGAGGCCAGGCCCACTGTCACGTACTCGAGGTCCGCGACGTGCTAGTTGGTTAGAATCCGAGAGAGTGGCCACGAGCAGCCCAAGAATCAAAGCAATCAAGAACTCCCCAGACGTCGATTTGGTCTGGATTCCAAACACGATGAGATCTGTGCGATGAAACGGGCAGCCGGAAGAGACTTCGAGAACTGCCCCTCAAATTGCCCGCATACGCGAAACTGAATCTACCTAACCTGGAAGCACTGCATCTCCGAAGCATTCCGAAAGAAGGACTCGCAACTTTTAATCCCGGTACAAGAAAGGCAATCGTGGTATACCGGAGACGTTAAAAAACACGCACACGCCTGTTCATTCGATTTCCATAATTCACACAGAAGGATCCTTGGAAGCGGCTTGTACGATTCCCCACTCTGTCGGTGGACATAAATTTTCTGGGGACCATCGCGAAATTAAACCTCCCGAAATTTTCAAGCTCTGTCATCGATTCCGGCGAAACCGCATACGAAAAATCGGGGGTCTGGCTGACCGGAGGTCAAGCTGGACCCAGGGAGAGGAGTCTCACTGCAACTTACTGCGCGGGAGAAGGAGCGAGGGAGGCTGTCCGTGGGAGAGGGGGGAGAGAGGGAGAGAGAGAGAGAGAGAGAGAGAGAGAGAGAGAGAGAGAGAGAGAGGAGAGGCCGTGGGCCTCGAGGCAACAGACCTACTGCCGGGGGCCTCGCCGGGCACATAGGTGGTTTTGACTCGGCACGGTCCCCCGGCATGGCAAGACCCGTGCGAAGGAAAGCAACAAAAGAAAGAGAAGTCGAGGAGGATGAAAGAAGAAGAAGAAGGAAAAGAACGAGGAGGAAAGAGCCTGGGCCTGCTTGTTTGACCGCCGCCTGGCTGGCTGGCTCTTTGCTCGACTGCCTGCGTATCTCTCTCCGTTCCCCTTTGCTTCTCTTTCTCCATCGCTCGGTCCTTTCCGTTCCTCTGCCTGGCTTGTCTCGTCTCGTAACAAGAGACGGCGCGGACAATGGGTGCCGTGCCAGCGCCTTCTGCCAAGGCTGCTTTGGCCAGTCCACACAGCTTCGAAACGCCATCTACGATTGCCGGAATCCCTGAATTCGTAGCGACTCTTCTCCCCGTATATTTTTCGCGGTTTCGCCGATTCGAATCGAAACGAAAAAGGCTGCATCCGAGCGACGTTCGTCATTGCACTCGTTAGAACGTAAATACGGTTGCGTGGTTCTGATGTGTCAGGAAGTACCTATAAAAATCTCGGGCTTTTAGAAGCTGCTTGCGGTACCGATCGAGACAACCACGAATCTAACCAGTCTCTTTACGATTCTTATTTTGACGACTTCACGGGGTTCGTGCGGCATATTTCGCTGAAGAGATCAAGATAGAAGGAGGGCACGGGAGGAACGCGGTAATAACACAAGAAAGCGGAGCGTTCTCCCCCTTTCGTCCATGACCGGGGATTTTATGATGGTAATGGGGCGAGATAAAGCTAAGATAACCGTGGACGCCTTGAGAAGAAAGCGAGAGCGTGACGCCAGTCTACGATAACGGTTAAAGAAGGAAAGTAGCTGACCGTTATTGCTCGGCGATGAGCTTTTAATCGGGCGAGATCTCGTTGGACAGTCGAGCGATCAAAGACAGTCCACCCGTAGTTAACGATTTTCCTTATTTCCCAGAGTCGTGAATGTCGTTTAAACGAACCCCTTGCTCTAGAAATTTGCGCGAATAAAGTTAGTAATTTGATCCCCGCCTCTTCCTTCTTCTTCTAAAGTAATTGTTCGCCGAAAATTGAAGGCAACAAGGGCGAAACAGGGGTGATCGAAATAGAAAAGGCTTCGAGTGTCGATAGGCCGATTTAGCGGCACTCGTGGCCCATTGTTCGAGATCCGTAAGGCATTCAGAGCGACGCTCTAACCTGCCTGAAAACTCCGTATCGCATTAAACGAGTATTCGGTGGCGGCGGGAAGAGCGGACGCGCCTCAACGTGTTGTCGACAAGCCTCACGACTATCGGCGAGATCCGTGTCATTTGAGCCACAATAAGCCCTTTCTGACAGAGCACTTTCTTCGAGGCGCTACGGCAGGTAGCAGAGCTCAGGAGATCCGACGTACCGAGTTCAGAGTTTTGACAGGCCTGTGAAACGTTCGAGGCCAGGAACAAGGCCCGATTTCTACGCCAATCACCGCGTTTGTCGCCCAACTGAATCCGTTCGACATGCCCGGAACGCGCGGGTCTTTCGTTTAGTCGAATGCTTCGGGCACGGAAATGCGACCAGCGGCAATTTCCAGAAAGAACTAAACTAACCGAGGAATTCATCGGGGCGTGCACGCGTGATATTTTCAGTCCGACGACCTTCCGCCCGGGAAGGAGTATTACAAATCCTGCCAGCATCCGCTTTAGCGACTCGTGGTCGCCATGCCTGTCCTGCGGAATCAAATCCCGACGAATGCTCGTGTACAACTTCCGGTCACCGAATTTACACCGCGATTCCCCCGAAACCAACCGAGAAATTCGCGCGAATATCATCCCGCGGATCGATTATAGCGAACCCGCAATTTTTTCCTCGAATTGCAACGTTGAATACGCGATGTTGTTCTCTGTGCTACGCAGGATAACAAAAAAATTGAAGGGAATTCGTGACCTTGTACGCCAGAGAGCCCACAGAATCTAATGGAAACCCGGGAGTTCGGAAATTACACACGGTAATCACTATTACGAGTTAACGACCACACAAATTCACACATTCAACGGGGTAACGGTGTGTCACCTGACCGCGCGACACATCCTCCTCTATAAATTTTGCGCTGCTCGTATACGTGCCTTTCCTAGAAAACTAGTCAAATAAAACAAGTATACCCGAGGCTGTAGTCACCTCGTATCTGTAGTCATTATAAGTAGCCATACCGAGACTTCATAAAGCTGCTTAAAATCAATTTTCCCGCATCTGGGAGGAGGATGCGTGTGCATAGCAGACTGGGACAGTCCGTGCACGGAGTTGCATGAATAATTTATGCAGAAGTGGGCCCTTCTCGCCGAAATCAGAGTGCGAGCAAGTGATCGGAAGAGGACTCGGCAACGCCGCAAAGGTACGAGTCGCCGTCGGTACCGAAGCTGGGCCTACGGCCCTGCGCTCTTGGCCTCGGGCTGCCTATGGAAAAAGGGGGAGGGAGGCGGTTAGGGGCCCCCAGTGGGCCCGAGTGTCCCCGGTGAGGAGGTAAGGAGACGACACACGGGCACCCACTCTTGCTAATACTTCTCTCCCGTTCCCTCTTCTCCTGCCTCTCTTTCTGTTTCTCCTTATGTGTCTTCTTCACTCTCGATTCCTCTCTCTTTCTCATTCTTTCCCTCCCGTTCTCTATATATGTCTTTATCCGCCCTTTCTCTCTGCCTCTCTTTTATGCGTAAATCCACATTGTACGTCCATATCGGTGCATTCTCGATCCAAAGCGAGTCTCTGACCATCTACGAAAAGGTGGCGAGCACAGTGACACAGGGACACCGAGAGCTCGGTCGTCAGCATCGTAAGGCGCAAGGATAACAAGACAATAAAGTCCCAAATTCGGGGACCTGCTCATCCGAATGGTGCGTAATCTTCTAGGCTCGCGGTTCCATCGCGCAAGTGCACCGAACCTTTCGCGAATGGTTATATTAGAATTAACCAGTTTTGAGGAGGCTGACCCGCCTGCGCGACACTCGAGTCCCAAACTTGTCCAGTTAACCGAAGCAAGCGAATCTTTATCAACAGAATTTTAATAAGCTTCTGTTTTGTGCCTACAAGAAAAAGATTCTTTGAGGCTATGATGGAACTTTCGCAATAACCGGTTCGTACGTTATTGAAAAGACAATGCCAGGTATAATCGGAAGTGTAAAAGCTAGGAAAGCAGATACTCACGCGTGGCACGGGACGCGTGCGACGCGTGACTTCCGCTAGATCGCTCCGTCTACTCGGAAGGAGGTTTCCACTGAATACATTACACGTTTGCGAAAGGATCTATGGCGAGCGGAAGACTGTTCCTCGCCTGCCATTCATCGTCGAGATCACTGTTGTATCGTTGAAAAAGGGGACAAACCTTTAAAGAGAGGAATCAAACTACGATTTTATCACCGGAACGAGTCTGTTATCTTGGCGTAGATAAGATTAGCAAATCCATAAGCATGAACTCATCGGCGGGAGCACGTAAAAGGACTTTCGCAGAGCAGCAGCGCGCGCGGCATGAACCGTGGAGAAGACCCGACTAATAATCTCCGGGAGGTTCGTTCATACGCGATAATTAATTTCCCAGATCGTTGATCAACGATCGGCGGTTTTCTTTTCCCCGCGTGAGCTATTTTTTCGCTGCACACTTGCCGCGTGGGAGTAAAGGGTTCAGGGATGCGCGGCGCGGAAACTTTTTAATTCCATTACATCATGGAGAAAGGGTTAGAGGGTGAAAAAACGTCTCTTCTTTCGCGTGACTTTCGTAGGCGAACGAAACATTTCTAACTGTTCGGGTAATTCGTAACACGTGGTCAACTTCTGCGACGAATATTAGGCAAAATTATAAACAACAAAAAGATCCGAAACCGAAGCAAGACTAGACCAACAATGCCCCCGCAAGAAGGCGACGAATCGCAGCAAGACGATAAAATCTTGCAGATATAATTACCCGTGCGGTCAGTTATCGCCGGTTAATTTGCATGACTGAAGCGAAGCCTTTGATACAACATTGACCAGCAGCACGAAGGGGGGACTGTCCCCAGGACGACCGCCTCGTGCCACGTGTGCACCGCAGTACTTTACAGGTTATGTTCGACCGAAGGAAAGGAAAAAAGAGGAGAAGGGAGAAGTAGAAAAGGATAAAGAGAAGAGGAGGAATACGAAGGGGAAGGTGGTGGTGGGGAGTGGCGGCCGCTATGCGGCGTTGTGTGCCGAAGTAGCAAGTGTCGGCCCCGTCGGCTACGCCCATATAAATCCTCAGTTACCTAGTCGCTTTACGAGATACAATTATTTACTGAGACCGGTCAGCCACCTTATTTAGTCCCAGTTAACTCACCGCTGGATGGCAGAGGACGCGATTGATCGGGGACCCTCTTCACCGCCCTCGCCTTTGTCCTCCGCGCCGTATCACCTTTTTAGCGCGTTCGATCCCGGTACCAGACCTTCTTTACTATAAACTCTGTTACTTTTCGTTCTTATGCAGAGTCTTCATAAACACCAATTGCAAGAAATATAGGATCTTCTAGAATTATTTTGCTTACAATTTTATCATCTTGCGACGTCCGTCTGCTCGGTTCTGGATTTCGCTAACTCGAATGTTCCCAAGTTCGAATAGAGGTACCGGTTGTACAGATAATTGAAATTGTCCGCCGTACAAAGGGTGTACGTGCGGGTGTAACTTGTACGGTATTCTGCACAATATAGGTAGGCATAGCTTAAGAGGCCCATTCGACGTACAAAAATACTACAAAATATTTATAGGGTAAATCCGGGAGACGCAGTCGGGCTAGAGAGTTGGTCGAATGGCTATATTCAGACTCTACATCTGTGTATATGTAAAAGTGTGTTAAGGTTTAGAACAATTAATTCTCTAAGGATCAACCGTTTCGACCAACTCCCCAGCTCGACTGCGTCTCCCGGATTTACCCTACCTGGAATCGTTCGTCTTATCGGATCTTGTCTGCGAATCACAGACGCTTTACGCCTTTACGACAGGTACGTTGTTCTCCAGCTGACATAGAAAGAAATAGAGTATTCTTATCGAGAGAATACACAGAAGTGATTCATAACATTGTTAAAAGCGTTAACAAATGTTCAATAAAAGAAACTGAACGTTCAGTGCAAATATTTTAAAGGAATCAGATCTATCTCAAACGCAATTGGACCGGACACTTTTTACGATACTCCTAAAGCTTTACACTACGTAGAATAAAGCCTGCTTGCTTGAAAGTCAGGCCATATTAGTGAAACTTTCCACAAATCAAAACTATAGGAAAGCAGATGAAATAACAGACGACGAGAAAGGATAACTAAACTCTGGTTACTTGGATTTATCGGGATTCCACTCTTACTGGTGTAAATTCAAGAAGGTACTCGCAGAATGAAATTTCGATTACACCGGCTGATCATTTCGCGAATCATCCAGACTTCGTATCACGTCCCATCAGTAGATGCATTCGTAATCCGCAGGGATCGCGCGGAGAAGGCATAAATTATTTCAACGCGTCAGGTCCACGCGACGTGCTCGCGCGTTTAAACCTATCGACGCAGCGTATCTAGCGGACGTTAATTGCGCCCAAGCAATAACGTTGTCGTAACGAGTATCGCTCGCGGTGTGAGCGAGCCGTGGTGTTCCGAAAGCGCGGTGTAACGTTGCCGGTTCGCTCCGACTCGCCGCTTGTAAATCATTTTCGCCGCTTAACCTGACATTAGCGTGACAGGGTGTTATCCGGGCTCAGTCATTTTAGCATATGGTTAGCAGATGCCACTGGACGGAGCCGTTTCTTCTCCTCTTTTTAATGGACAAGTCGTCGATAATTTTCATGTGTAAACGCGCTCCCTCGCGGACGCAGCTTCGCCGACGCATTTCTTAGCGTCGTCGACGAATTTCGAAGTCGATAGCGAGCGTGGAACTCGATCGAAAGCCGAGGAGCTCGACGAGCCCCAGCGGACACTATTTGTATACACGGATAGAGCAACTACAGTCGACCCTAAATGGCCACGCAAGCAGAAGGGCAGAGTTTGGAAAGCCGGACTAGCTGCTCTAAACAAAGAGCTTTACAACCATATTTATAGTTGTCGTAAAACACTACGCAGATTGCTAACCTTCGTTCAACGGACGGTTGTATTCTTCCTTCTTCTCGCTCAGCTCTCGCTCGTCTGTAGCAAGTTCCTCATCCTCCTTTATCCCTGTCTCGTTACTCCCTGCTTCTCTTCTGCATTACCCTCTCCCTCGTCCGCGATCTTCGGTTCTTCCGTTCCTTTCCAGTCCCTTTGCTTCATCTGTTCCTACGGCACGCGTCTCTCTTGCTCCTTCCGCCTTGCCCGTCTCCGCTTCGATCGTCAAACCATTCTGCATTCCTCCCGTTTCCAACAATTTTCGCAAAGTGTCCTTCCATTCTTCGGGCCGGCAACCTCTCCCTGGCCATTTTCGCCTCGTGCCCATCGAAACTCCTCTCAATTCTTTGCAATCTCCGTTCTCTTCGTTCATCTCAAGTCGCATTTCTTAATTTCCTAACACCTTCGAGACTGCATATTTCGGAGAATCCCGCTTGAATCCATACGTGGCCATATTCGACTCTCGTTTAAACTCTCTCCTTGTTGCACCGCGACCGGGCTGGCGGAAGTGGTGTAATTAACGGTCGAGGATTGATCAGAACGCGGGCGTTCCCTCGCAGCCGGTTTTTTTTGCTCGTTTCATCGGTCCTTAGAACTTTGTTGTTTCTCGGGACAACAGGTCGACGACGGTCTTCTGGCGTTAATTGACTGGAGAGCCGTACGGTCGAACGACTTTGTTTGATGAAAATTGTTTCGACAGAGCCTCGGAAACAGCCAGGACAAACCTGAATCGTAACCACGGGCCAGAGAGGGAAACCGGTATTTTTGATGAGCATGCCTGATTATCATACGCGTCTCTCGCTTCTTTCATTCCTTTTGGTGGCACGTTCCTTTTTCTCTATCTCTCTCTCTCTCTCTCTTTTTTTTCAAATAAAACGCACGTTATAACGCTAATGCGTTTATTAGGGTACTAGGGACAGCAATTAGATGATCGCTGATATTATAAAAACATAAAGCTAGTTCTCGCACGCTTTACGAATAGAATTTTATGACAAACGATGCCTTTTATAATTGAATGCGTTCATCCTGTTTATTTCAGGGAAATAAAATGGTCATATAAAGAAGCGAATGTTTGTAACGACTCGTGGCTGGCCTTTTCCTTCTTCCTTCTTGTATTTTATCTATAGCATTATATAAAAATGTTCGTACCATGGTTGTATGTACGTTTGAAAGCGCAAAACTCACAAACTCCTGAACCGATTTCGATGAACCCTACGCCAGAAGAATCTTTGGTTTGATGGGGCTGCTGTAAGCTATAGAATAGGTCCAAAATCCACGTGCACAGAGTGCTACACTCGCTTCTAAAATAAAATTTTAAATTAAATGAGAACGGAATGTCTAATTCATACCGTAGCAAAGCACGGGTATTTTGCTAGTCCTTACTAATACAGTGAGTAAAAAAAATATTGGCACACTTTTTAAAATCGCATAACTTTTTTAGAATTGGTCCAAACGACACGAGTTTTTTTTAGAAGGTAGAAGGATTATTTTGCTAAGTGACGTGTTTCGTAGTTTTGAAAAAAATGCAATTTGTCGGAATAGCAAAAAAAAAATAGAAAGGGCAGTTTTTTTCAACTTTTTTTTCTGGGCCTGTAATAAAAATTAAAAAAAACCGTTTGTAGATTTAAGTAAGCTGTATACATGCTGAAAATTTCATCAAAATCGGTTGACAGTGCTCCGAGTTACAAACGTTTAAAGATCGCAGAATGAGGTCGAAAATCGCGAAATTCCCGAAATCAAGCGATTTTCGACCTTATTCTGCGATCTTTAAACGTTTGTAACTCAGAGCACCGTTAACCGATTTCGATGAAATTTTCAGCATGTATACAGCTTACTTAAATTTACAAACTGGTTTTTTGAATTTTTATTACAGGCTCAGAAAAAAAAGTTGAAAAAACTGCCCTTTCTATTTTTTTTTTGCTATTCCGACAAATTGCATTTTTTTCAAAACTACGAAACACGTCACTTAGCAAAATAATCCTTCTACCTTCTAAAAAAAACTCATGTCGTTTGGACCAATTCTAAAAGAGTTATGCGATTTTAAAAAGTGTACCAATACTTTTTTTACTCACTGTAGGTATATGAAAGTGAAACATTGTTTGTTTATTTGTCCTTCGTTCGCGCTTAAACGGCTGAACGGATTTCAATGAAGTTTGGAATATAAATTACATACGTCCTAGATTAGGTTAGAGACTATTTATTTATTCTTTTAGGCTTTGTTATGTGTGTTGGAAAAATCATAAATAATTCCCGAGTGAAACCGGATAACGGGTCAGCTAGTATAAAATAATTTTAGCTCGATGCCATAAAGATAGTACTGAATAGTTGCCTCGTATTGCATTTGTTTTCGATATACCGAAAAAGAACGCAAAGAGGGTATGATAAAAATGGAATCATAAATATTCATAAAGTTGTCACGCGGAGAGGGGAAAACAACTTCAGAATTAATCTTATTGCCTTACGATACAAATAGCCGTCATCCATGTACATTCTCATTTAGTTCAATATTCTGAGGAATATTCACTCATCGACTTATAATTTAAACAGGTACTGAATGAGTAAGTACCTAAGTAATGATTGAGAGAAACACGAAATAAATCTCAACATGTGAACTGTTGAATAAGGATTCAGTAGGTGTTGAACATTTTAATCAAACAGAGTTCACTTGTGTTTATCATTAGTCAGACAAATAATGAATAACCAAAATATCTGTCACATCTTAGCAACCCAATTCTTTAATGACATTAAACGAATTATTTTCCTTCGCTATAATCATTCTCTATTTGCTTTAAGATCCATGTAAGAGCGTCATTTGCAGCAAAAAGAAAAGTACGTTTCAGTCGTTCAAGCAACACGTGCAGCGTGTTTGTACTACGAGTAAACCATATCCTTTAAATAGCTTTAATGTTTATCTATGATGCAACTAAGCGGAAACAGAAAAGTTATTCAATTCAAGCTATTATTAATCTTGTCAAAGGACACCGTCCCCATGTAAACAGCGTCGCGAGGTGACGCGTGACCGCGCGACAGAGCGCTATCGAACGACGAACTGTTTTCCCTGAAATGAGAAAAGCTAACGCACGGAGTAGAGTGTTATCTACGAATGGGGGGTCCCAACTTGGCAATTAGTTGGCCAACAAAATGCCAACAATAAATGCTACTAGGGTACGCGTCATACTTTATTCGTGTGGTACTCGCACAGCCAACGTGGCACCACCAGCGTTCGTGTTCATGTCAAGGAAGCCCGAGGGGGGAAGTTGCCTAAACTCTGGAGTTCAGGTTAGACAGCAGTGAGGTAACAACATGAATGACATTCTCTCGGGCACGGAGCGACAGAATTGCGAAAGAGTGCGACAAGATCGCCAAGATTGGGCGCTTTGGATGACGGAAGGGGACGCCAGCGGTGCCGATAAATCCCCCGCAACTAGGTAAATCACATCGGTGCGTGACCTCACGACCACAGATACGATGATCCCCTGCGAGAAGATTGAGTGACGATACGAAAGTACACATCTTGCGAATGTCGCTGGGCTTATCTTGTTATCGGGGTTGATCGGATCCAGTGATTACTGGCGCACGTTCACGCAGGGATTAGCATTGGCGAAACGTTAGAGACAACGTCTCATTCAAATACCCAGCGACCCTTGTCGATTTCACAGAAGCGACGCGATGGGAGCACACGTTGGCGTGCGGTCCTTGAAACGGAAATGTTTGTCCAAGCCGTATCGGGCTCCTTATCGTGAACCGCGAATGTTCAACATGTTTGTCGAGGTACTCCGGCTCGCGATAAATCTGTTGACCGATTCCCCTTCGATACGTAAAAATATATACGCGAGAAGACGAAATGAAATGCGCCCAGCGTCCTATGGCTTCCTTACTTTCGTGACATTGCGTGACAGCGTGAATCAAACGACCACGTGGCCGGCACGTGTCGTAGGTCAGGGACCGGAACTTACGCCGTCCGTCGAAAGTGGAAACCAGTCGACGGAGACGTGTCCGTGAAGTTCGTATGGATTTATTGATTCCGACAAGAGGTGGATCGTGACGATGATCGGAAACAAACCGAACCCACCACAATATCTAGGCTGGCATTTTCTCTTTCATCCATTGAAGCTAAGGTTTTAAAATTCCTAAGCTAAGGAATATTTCGATTCTGGAAGCATGTAGGGGCGTAAAAATGATGCGTACATATTTAAGAAAACGATGGAAAAGCACTATCGCCAGCGAGTGAAAACATACTATAAAAAACTAGCATTAAAAAGCACCAAAATTCGATGCCACTAAATTCCTTTTATGCTGGGCTATAAAATTTAAAGAATCCCTGATCTCACGCGAGATTCGAGTATGACCACAAACATGTCAGCAAAGCAAACATATTTTTCTGGCCCCTGTCTCGCTCTTCCTCCTGTCTCCTTTTCTAGGAAAGCCGTTTCACAGGGGAATTTGTTTAACCGTTTATAATGGAAGGTGCAGGCACCACCGCGGGGTGTAGTTGCCGAACCTATGGGGATGGGTCTGACCAGGGATGGGGCCCTCTTCTTGGGCAACCTCTTCGAATGCAAGAAGTCCGGCAGGTAGGCTCGTTAGCGAGCAGGCAGGTAGGTAGAGGCGAGTCAGGGTAGGTGTATAATGCTGACTGTAGTCCGTGTGTCTGTATTCATATACCGAGTGTTCTGATAATTCTCGTCGCCCGAAAACGATCAGTAAGAATCAGCAAAAGTTACGACGCTCCACTACGCACTAAAAATTCCAACTTCTATTTGCTTTTGGCTAATAAATCACGTTTACTATCTCCAGTTATTTAGTAATAAAAAATAATATAGGGAAATTTATGTTAAGTGTACGGTTTAAAAACACCAGCGAAGTATCTTCAGCAATTAATAAAAGACAAATTTAATAATAATTTTCGACGTTTCGTCAAAACATTACTTAATCGTCTTTATTACTCACGGCTAAAAAAGTTTTTGGACAAAAAACTAATCCCTCTCAAGTATCTATACTACCAATTGTGTTGTATTCTGTACAACGAACACGCATATTAATATAATATCTAGGTAATACTTTTTTCAATAAATGTTTTTGTCGAGCAATTTCGAATTTCTTAATTAAATTATCTGGAACGTTATACGTGAGAGAATGGGCTTATTAATTTCTAGTCCAACTATATCAGTGAAACTTAAAAGCTACTTGTTCTATTCATACGAGATATGTAGTGTGCGAGCGTCTTAAACCATTCGCCCGCCATTAAAATACGTAAGATTTTTTTTCATACCTAATATTTTACTCCTTTAAACGCCAGGTCGTCAAGCTATTTCGAGCAGCATATTAGAAAAAACGGCAACGAGGCCATTTGAAACGAATTCCTGGTAATATCGTTAAATCACAGTGCATCCGAGGTCCCTCTACCTACCACAGGATGATGGAGGGCTACGACCAATATCTCCGTCTCTTCTATATTGCACCGGAAGTACCACGCGTCCCGTCTCCCAACCAGGCTATCTATATCCGAGAATATTACGCCGACACCCGGTATACGATGCAGAGCGTAAGAAATGGGTGGGTTAACTCTGAGAGGAGGCGAAGTAAGAAAAGGAAGCGAGCTGAAAGGGCGAGCGAGATTCGAGCGAAAGACCGAGAGAGGCCAAGAGAGGGATACAAGACAGGCGTGAAGAGGAGAGTAAAAGGGAATGGGAGGGAGGGAGGAAGAGAGAGAGAGAGAGAGAGAGAGAGAGCGAGAGAAGCAAGGAGAGACGAGAGAGTGAGTATTCGCTTGGGTGCCAATGTGCATCGGTGAGCGGATACACACCGTAAGGTTCGGAGGGAAGGTATTCGGGCAAGTTCAGGGTGATGCAGCGGCAGCAGCAGCAGCAGCAGCGGCAGCAGCAAGCAGCTCCCCTTCCCCTGACAGTCTCTCGCGCTATTCCAGTCACTCACTAATTCTCTATCGCGCACATATTCTCCTTTCCTTCTCGATCTCGCCGGCTAACCCACTCTCAATTTCTGCCCCTCTCTCTCTTCCTCCTCCTGACTAACCGACTCTTCTGTCAATTTCTCTCCCGCTCCTCTCCGCCGCCTCTCCTTACTGGTTAGAGGCCCTCTCTCTCGTCTCGTTTTCTCTCCTCCTGTGTCGACCCGCGCAAACCCACCTCCTGCCCTTTCCGCCTCACGGCTTCTCGCTGGTATCAGAGCTGCTCGTTTCGTCTCGTTTCGTTTCGTTTTTCGTCTCTGAGGATAAGCCTACGGTACGCTCGAGGCGATCTAGGCGCCCAACCGCCTACACGCGAACTCGTCAATTACTTCGCACAACGAGACACATCGTTTATGGTTCTCCCCTCGGTTCTTCGCTCTTTCTCTACCTCGGCCCACCGCCCTCCGTCCTCCCCGCGCCGGCGTGCTCGGGTTGCATACGATATTTGCGGCGAAGTGCAATCCGGAGGCGGAGGTAGTTTCCAAGTAGCGACAAAGTGTAGATCGCGGCGGCGAGCGCGCTTTTGCGAGCACGACTGCTACTAGAGGAGCTGCAACACGCGGCGAGTCACGGGAAATCTCGCTGCATTTGCGAGCTCGCGCCGTTGGAAAAAGGGGGGAACCCATTTGGAACGCGTTCCAACGCGATACGTACTTGCAGCTTCAAATTTAATTTTTTTTTTTCGTAGCCGTAATTTACATGGAAACTGGTTCACTTCGACGTGAAAAAAATACGTCGATTAAGCGTCAGTAGATGTAATGTTTCAGATTGTTCTCTTCGGTGTAATACCTTGGAACTGAATTTACCGAATTTCAGAATTACAAGTATAAACTTAACTAGCCTGGCATAACCCGTAAGAGGAAACAAAAAACTAAGCGTTTCGCGAACGTTCAATTTTTTAATTCGTAAATCTAAGTCTGATTTCATGTAGCGAATTTTATTATTATGCAATGTGTTCAATGTCTTGAAATATTGTAAGATATTCAGCGTGCTGAAAATGAAGAATAACTTTCGAATAAATACGATACTATAAAGCAACTTTGTTTATGTTTTAAGCTGGGAACAAACTAAAAACATATAATTTGTGAAACACGTGTCAGTGAAAAACAACTAATTTATGTAGCAATGTTGATTTAAACTTTTCTGTGTCTATAATTCTAAAGCACTTGCAGGACATAATTGGTCACTACCAAATAAACATCCTTACAAATAGAATATTTAACGATAAAAGTTTATATGATATATAAGCTCTACGATAAAAGTTTATATGAAACTCTTCTTTATTACCATGGGCCTAATTCTCTTTCTACTCGGCATCAAAATCTCCTTTCCATACGGACACACTCGACATCTAAATTTGAATCCTCCTTCGCTTATATTTCTGCTCACGATTATAATTCCCTTCCACCCGATATTCGCGGGCTAAATTCATTTCCGGATTTTAAATGTAAAGTTTGGCGATGTATTATTTCTACACTATTCCTAAGGCGCCTCTATATTCCTTATTTTCCTTGTCTCTTCCCTGGCTGTCCATCTACGTTTATCTTAATGTGCTATAATAATTTTTTCCCTTAATATTTTTGTCTTTATTTTTCTTTCCTAGTTTTAGTTTTGGTTATTTAGTCACGATTGGCGTTTTACTTCGCTGTTCTTTATGTATTACTGTTCTTTGTACATTTTCCAGTAATAAAGACGAATGATAATAATAATAATAATATATCTTATTAAAATCGATGCAGTATATGATAATCAGGAACTTATAACTGACATTCAGACTTTCTTTATAATCTAAATATAGTGGAAATATCATAGAGATTTATATTTCGGAATATAGTTCATCGACTGTATCAAGTCGCAAATGATTCTAATAGATTTCTAATAAATACTAATCTCACACTACTATTTATCCACCATTTAATTTTTTTCACTTCACTTGTGGTTCATAAACAGACTGGCCATAAAGTAAAAACAGTTTTAAAGGAACAACTAAAAGAACAGAAGGGCGCATTTGAACCCTACCTTACTAATTAACAATAAACATTCCCGAAAATGCGAAAATTTGGCTATATATGTACCTTTCAACGTTTCACAAATTTACCTATGCAACTTTGGAAAATTCTAGAGCTAAATGGAATTATTAGTAGATGCATACTTCAAAGCATTGGACGTTTACATACTGCGCATGCGATGCTTCAATATTTGTTTTACTCGTGGCGCCAACATAGATAATACGAGCTGCGGAATATCCTCTCACGACTGGTCTTTCGTAATCCCAGACACACTTAATAACCATTTTCACACGAAACACTTTCATTTCGATGCTTGACAAGGAAACGCGGCTGCACCGCGATGCACAGCAATCTACGACGCGCGTAACACTGCGATAATACACCGTAAAAATATACTCAGTCATTGTTATACCCAACGAGGCATGACTGATAATTAGTAGCAATTGGGCCGCTGTACCTTAAGTGCGACGAAGCAAGCAATCTCGCGAAACTAGCTAATCCAAAAAAAAAGAGGAGATAATAGTCGGTGACACTGCCAACTAGTCGCGTGAATTGCAAGTAAAACAAAAATAGTGTCTCAGAACTGTATCCAATAAGAAATACGCGATAATACTAAGGCGGTAGGCCATTTGCATAAAAACTCGAAGGATCGAAAATTTATGTATATTATGCCATGATTTTTATTTGCGTGTAATAATTTCCAAGACGGTTACCGCGTCGGCCAATGCGCCGCCGAAAGACGCAATTTTAAACGCGTTCGTGTACCTTCGAAATTACTCGGGAATCAGAAGCACGCACAACAGTGAGAGGGAATCATGTTTCCCTTTGCATTTTTTGCTGTTAAACCGATGCATAGTTAAAGCGATACGCGATGCACGCAATGCTGGCTAAATTGCAGTCGAAATTTTGGACCCTCGAATCTCGCGTATAGAAATCGGGGGTAAATGTGTCCTTAGCGTTCATGATAATTCCACTGCAAGAGGCGACAAAAGAATGCACGTTCTAAGTGCCGATCCCCGCGAAGAGAGACAAACAACAACAGCGTCTAGTGAACGGAAAAAATAACTGGCGCATCGCGCAACGCTATTCAGAAGCAAGATCCTGGCGGAAAATTAGTTTCAGTGAGCATAAAAAAGGGCCCAGTAAAGTAATTGATGCCAAGATTAATCCCACCTCAGCCTCCTCTAGCCTTCCTCGAAGCACCATAATTAACCACTTAAGCGATTACGACGGATCTCGACGTAACATTTTGCACGTCCTCCCGGCCGGTCGGTCGGTCGCCCAGCCGTCCAGTCGCGCGCAACTGACCGGCGAGTGCAACGAATTCTGATCCAAGCATTATTTGCACGTAATTGTACGTCACAGAAAGTGATTTTCGTATCGTGCAAGCCTGCCGCGCGTCGCTACCGTCCAGACGAGGCAAATTACAATAATTTAACACTCCGCGGATTCGTTTACACTTTTATGAAACTGACAACACACAAGTAACATTTAAGATAATCTAGAGTTTCCTTAAGATACACCACGGGCAATAATGATGCAACAGGAAAAAAATTTGCGAACAAATATGAAAGGTGAGTCAGATGTGTGCAAACATGGATTTATATTTATTTCAAACCAAAGAATATCGTATGAAACATTTAAGGTATTGGAGACATCACTCTCTAATAAGTTCGTTTTTATTTATTTGAGAATAAAATATATACACTGTGTTAAATTAAAGAAGCGGTTACTTAAAAACTGTATCGTTTAGTAGTATTGTATTCCGAATTTACCAGGTTTAGCATACTATGCATATAAGTTATAGGCGCTACAAAAATGTTAGGACAGTAAGTGCACAATATCATTTTCATTCGTAATATTTGATCTAGTAGACAAAATCTTGAAATTCGATCATTCACTTTAATATCGTAATAGCGAAGAAAAATTTGTATGGTAAAATATGTAGGTATCATATTATTAAGAAAAAGCCATGCAATTGTGATAAAATTCCCCCAAATACATCCTTGGTTGGTGTGTAACAAACGAACGATCGTCAAATTACTCGGCAACTTGTCTCAAAGTGGCAATTAAGTATCGATAAAGCCACGATCGATTTAATTAAAGTCGCGCAATTGTTTTCAATCGCTCAACCATTACCTAAAACTGCAAGCACGCCTCAATGCGAATTGAGCGTCAAGTTGAGGTAGAAAAAAAGATGACAGTTTTTCTGATATAACAACATGTTTTGCCGTCTAAAATCACAGACTACAATGTCCAATTGCCACTTTCAGGTGTTGGGTAAGCCGTCAAAATCTGGTACCGACCGCGCAAAACGTAACTCTCGTTAAAGTGTTTTGGCAACACGGTGACAGCAAGCGTGTTCAGCGGCACGACATCGATTTGTCAGTGACAAAGTCTGTCGGGGAGGAGCCCGGTGCAGCCGAGAACCGGTGTGTTTCATTGTATATCGTCGCTAACGAGTTACAATTTGTTTCAAACCTGTCGCGAGAATAACACCGTTCTGTTAACTTCAGTCAATTCCTTGAGCAAATTAGCATGAACTTTTCCCGCGCTCTCCCACCGAAAACACTCTTCGCTCTTAACCACGCCAATTCGATTTTCCCCCCGGCGCGCGATTAAGCTTTGTGGACACTAGCAACAAATTGCGACATTTATTGCGAGAGTTTATGTCAGCGTCTGTGTAAACACGCCTGAGAGTAACGCCGGCAACATCAGTTTGCTTGCGACAGTTGCTCTCGCCAAGTGAATTCTCTCATAGTTTAAACATCCGATAATATTCTCTGAGAGAGAAAGGTTCTATTTCCAAACGTGCGGGAAATTTTTGGCCAGAGTAGAAAGCAAGCAGCCGGACCATAGTGTTCGGTCCAGGCAGTTCCTTTGACAGCACTTTTCCTCATTGCTAGAAAATCTTCATAGTTTTTAAGGAAGCACGTGGCAGGAATAAACTCATAAAATGTATAACATTAGTCAGCGCCATTCAAGACCACGCCAGCTCTTTTTAAAAGAGAAAACTTTCACTTCCTATTTCGTACTGTGAGCATGGTTTCCAGATTTACCAGGTTTATGACTCTATTGCCGACGTCCGGACTGCAGGGGATCATCCGGAGTCTCGCCTGGTTGAAACCGTTCCCACCCTTGTTAATTGGTGTTTTTCTCCTTTCGTTTCCATGAAGGAGGAGTCCGCCAAATTTAAGAAACTTTGTTCCACTGGCGCATCATATTGTTTTTTTTTACAGAAGTGACACTGTACATGTAGCAGCATATTAACGAGGTTTTTTGGACCGATATTTTACGTATTCAATATTAAACATTAACTCTCAGGAACAACACTGCGGTGCAGACACACATGGCATACATATTTTCCGCAAGACTAACTGAGATTTCTCTCGCAATTATTTGCAGGCAATGATTTGCGGGAAAAATTGCCGTAGTGTAAACACTCGTGCGAGTTTATTGTACGATAAATGCCGCAAGTTGGTTTCTACTGTCCACGAGGCTTGACTTCCAATTATTGCAGTTATTTTTGCTCGATCGCATGATGAAATCTGAAGCCTGAATATAGAGAAGGACAGGGGAATGAGAAGACAGACACACGCACGCGTCCGCGCGGAATGAGAGCTATAAAAATCACGATTAATCAACTTAGCCCTCAACAAACTGTTATTACACTTTGAAATATATACCTATACAAATGATGTTCTGATTACTTTAAATTCTTAAAATTATTTCTATCCAATCTCGTGACAGAAGTGAGATACATTAACGGCAGTCTTTAAATTTCCACAGAAATCGCCCACCGCGTCAATATTTTCACTTCGTTTCGAGCAGAAATAATAGGGCCCGTTGAGGCAGAAACTTCAATCAAATGATTTCGAAAAACTTGTAAGCGATACGTTGAACACAATGTTTATTCTTGCTCCCGCAAACTTCGAAACCGAGACCACAAACTTGGAAATGGTATCGACCGTGTATTACACGACCGAAGTAATTTTCCAAGAAAAATATTTCGAAACCCAGTCGCAGCTCCAACCAAACGTTTCAAACTAACGAGGGTAGGACGCTACCTAAACGAGCGATTTTTCAATGAAATTAGCCTTAAAATGCGGGCCCGACGAGTATAAACAAATCCTCGAATATTAGTCACCGACTCACCACCGTTTTTATAAAAAATGGTTTTAACCATACACCAGCAACCAGGGCTGTTGAAAACCGCTTCCCTTTTAGCGTAATAATTAAGGAAATATTTTATTGCCACAAATAAACAACTTGTCGATTAAACTATTGATCCTAGAACATTTTTGAATAAGTGTAGAGTCGAAAAAATTGTAGAATCGACGGCTAATATTCTAGGATTTGTTTATATTCATCGGGTCTTACATATTACAACCAGTTTTATTGAAAAACGCATCACCGTTACAGGAAATTATTGGCTGCTATGCGTGAATCGAAGGTGAAACGATGTAACGAGCACAAAGCCGTTCAAACGGCTCTCAAAATTTGTCAAACCGACGCGTATTTTCACCACATCTTTTGCATAGTTTCAATTACTCGTCGCTACTGCACAACTAGCGCGCATTTAATGCAACGAGATAATTCGAACACGACCCGCGTGTTTTCGACGAGAGAGTGCCAACGAAATCAAAACCACAAACGTTTGGTTTTTTGCGATACGATGCAGCGCACAATAACACAGTGACGATAATGCGATTTTCGATTAGTGCCGGAACGATATCACTCGTCACAGAACTGACGCGAGGCGTCTAAATTATCATCAGTACACAAGAGCGATTTGCCATGAGTAGATTACGTTACAAGATCGTAAGATAACCACCTACAATGACGTTAATTTATATGAATCACGGCTGCCCCTCGCGACACGCATAAAATATCATAACATGTTATCAGATTTCACAGTTGACCAGCGATAAACGTCCGACGGGAAAATAACGCCCGGCGAGTTTCTGATCTTTCTCTATGCCACTACACACATAGTGCAGCACTCGAGTGTTTCATGCGAGATTTTGGACGTAATCACATTTACAGTTATCAGCATACACGAAATCGTAGGAAATTCCGCGACGCCACTTGAGCTGAAATGTTTATCTTTAGAAGTTGTACTTTCACAGAATGACCCTGCGCGAACAAATAGCTGCCCTTATCTGCAATTTTACCTACGCGCTTATCCAAAAAGACTTCGAAATCCCATAATACGGGAGATATTAACGCTAAGCCGGTTTATCCACCTCGTGATCAAATATTTCACAAGCTATTGAACCCGTGACACGAGAGATAATTTACGACCGAGGGAGAGAAGGGTCCCGGGGATTTTTGTCTCGCATTTGTAAGAATATAAAATGACGAAGAGGCACGACTTACCGAAAACGGGGCTGAGATCGGATCTCGCAGTCGTCTTGCCCGTCGTCGCGTAACTTCCACCGGCGAGCGAGCCCTTTTCCTGTAACACACATATGCACGCACTTTTAATGGTGACGTTCTTAGGCTGTCACCAATGAAGAGGACGTCGATCATCGAAAGACGAACGATGCGCTGCCCACGAGTCGCCTAATTCGTAGGTTGGAATTAAGGGTGGTAAGAAAGAAGGGGTGGGTCGACGCACCTCGGATTCCGTGAGGTCGATGAGGGAGCTTTTCTCCTCGGTAAGATTTTCGGAGGACCTCTTCTCGTCCTCCCCCTCATCCTTGAATACCTTGACCTCGTCTTCGCTGCCGAGATCGTCGCCGCCGCCGCTGCTGCTCACGTGCGGCATTATTGCTGGCCGAGCGACGGCCACCGTCTTTCCTGTCTTCGTCGTCCACCGACTTAACGCGAGAGGTGTGTCCGCCTGGAATCGCGGACCAAGGAGAGGTTAGGCGGCCGAACCGGCCAACGCGGCAACTTCGAAAGCCGGAGCCGGTCCTCGCGTGCCGGCCGCCGCGGTTTCACCACGCGCACGACTCACCGCTTACGTACAGACTTAACGACGATCCCCGTTCGACTAGCGATACCTTCCTCGGCGAAGCGCGGACTAATTTTCACGAGACGCCACCGTCGGACACTCGATCTTCCGTCTCACTGACGCCGCACACAGTAGAGAATGCAATAGGACGAAGCACAGACAAACGGCTCACCGTTAACGTCACCGTCACCGTCACCCTTCGCTCTCACCACCGTCGCCACCGTCTTCGACGGAGGTTCGGCTACACACTTCGCGGAACAGACACAAGATCGTTGCACCGAAGGGAACGCCGCTGCGACGAAAATAAAAAGCACTAGCAGTCAAAACACAAGGACGTTATATGTTTCGGTTGGTTAGGACGCTTCGAAGCGATCTACGACGAACACTGGGACGGCGCACAACACCGGGAAAGGTTGGCACGCGCTTTCCTTGCCTCGTTCATTAACGGAAACGTAATCTCGGCGAAGATGCGAGGACCGCGTGGAAAGGCCGGCGCACAGATAGGAGAGAAGGAGGTGCGACAGGGACGCTGGAATACGACGGGAGGAGGAGGCAACGGTGGAACGTGTGATGTAGGTAGTGTGGAGTGGCAGATCGTGTGTGTCGGATTAGCGTGCAGTAACTTTCCGCGCGTCGTGCTTTCTTTTTCTCCGTCGTTTTTTATTGCGTGCACCAGGCGCATAGTCCGCGCGCCACGTATCCGCACGATGGTGGCCTCGATGCTTTTGCGAGCGCGCGATGCTGCCGCGATTCCGTGTGCAAGCAAATGCGAAGGACACGCGCGAAGAGTACGGCACCACGGCGCCGGTGACGACGTTCTTGTTGTTGCTGTTGTTGTTGACGGTGCACGCGCCGGACGGCCATCGTGCCCGTGGTAAGGTCCCGAGGTACGTGTTTCCGTATCTCGCCCCGGCTCCGATGGCTCGAACTGCTCTGTCTGGATGCTCGGTGCCGACTGCCGGTCACGGTGAGCTCGGGCGGGCGGCTCTCCCACGCGACGACCAATCACGACGCCGAATTCACTGCCGCGGCTTCCCTCGCTGACGCGCCACCTCTCCCCCACCCTCACCCCCCGCAAGGTCTCAGCCGGCCAGTCATGGCAGGCAAGGCGGCGAACCGATCGCGCCCGAACTTTTCCGAACTCGCCCGAACTTTTATCACCACCACCGCCGCCGTTGTCGCCGCCACCGCCGTCACGGCACCGTCTTCGTTGTCGTCACCGCTGCCGCCACCGCCACTACCACTGACGCCGCCGCCACCACCGCCGCCACGACACCGTCCGCGTTGTTGCCACCGCCGCCGTCACGACACCGCCGCCGTTGCCGTCGGTGCATCCGCCACCATCGCTACTGCCACTTCTGCGCTACGTTTTCGTCAACTGACAAGGCTATTTCTCATTCTGCTACTTTTGCTGATCTCGCCCTCTACGTCAAGCGGTTCTAATAGAGTTTTTACCTACTATTAATTCTTATGTGTATTCAGCCCCTTTTTCAAACACTGTTCCCGGGGCTGAATAATTTGCTTGTACAAAGGTTCAAAGTAAGCTGCCGAGTGGTTTCTAAAGTCCAATATAGAGGCCGTGATAGTTTTCTATTATTTGGTGATTAAAGAAGCTAATAATTGTTCTAGGAGATAGAAGACATAGTGTTATGCCGAATTTATATGCTGTGTGAGACGCGATCTTCAAGTTTTATATCCACCGTGCACAATAATTCACGAGTAGCACTATTGTGCTCGAAAGTGGCAGTGGTGGACGATTTCGTATGGCTTAGAAACTCTCCCGCAGCGCTTTCCTCGCTGGTTTCCTACCAATCAACGGAACAAGTTTACTTTTAAGTGGAATGTAATGTATGTATTTTGTTGTGATGATGAAAAACCCTACAGTCACAAAATGTAATTTATTTGGGCTTGTTACTATAATTTCTATGCGCGATTTATTTATTACAAAAAACTTTTTTATTGCTATGGATGAACGATTATTTATGGTAACATATCAATGTCTTAGTGCACAAATATTGTATGTCATCTTTTTGTGAAATTTGAGTTTTTATACGTAACAAATAGTTCTGGACTGTTTCTTTATGCTGCATAAAAATCACATTTATATCTACTTCATAAATTTATCGAAAATATTTCTTTTCATTGCATGTCCTTGAATCTTACGTACCATTGTACGTTAAACCTGTTTTTCTCGAAAGCGCTAAAAATGGACATACAATATTTGTGCGATAACGATATGCCATCGATATGTTTGTCACTGTGACCACATGTTCTTATAATCATAAATTGGTCACGTGGGGTTCACTGCACCCCAGCGTCATTTTTGAATGATCATTTTCGTATTTTTCAATCTTTTAAATTTCGAGTGATAATTATACATTCGCAATACCCGTGCAATTATGCTCTAACAGTCTTTTTCTCGAAATATAAGTTGTGATATATTGAAATTTGCAGTTGAAAAATAGTTGCGAATAGAAGCGTTTTTTTTTATAAAATTCATCAAATTTTTAAATCTTATTATTAGGGTCCAAAAATGTACAGAAATATTGGCAAATACATATTCTGAATTTGAATTCAAATTGACCTATACTGCATTCCACTTAAGAGTAGACTCGTTCGGCGCAGGAATATACTGTTAATTGGTAGGAAGCCGGCAGGGAAAGGGCTACGACCAATCGCGCGTGTCAGATCCGTGGGAGCTGCGTAGATCGGTCGCAAATCGGTAGAGGCGTACCGTCAAGGACCCAGTTCCTGATCACTTAAGAGTAACTACTGCGGGTTTTTAAACTTGTAAAGGGGAAACTTAACCAAATTCAAAAGACTTTTTATTATTTCTGTAAATCTATGTTTTATCTTTAATTTGGCATTTAAAAAAGTGCAAACAAAATAATAATTATTTTAGAATTTAACTTTGAAAGTGAAAAATGCAAGGGGAGCAGTTTCTGATCACCTGAATCATGTCTGGGAGTATTTCCTGATCAGATCAATACCCATTTCCTGATCAAATAAATTGAACCGTATAAATTTCATAAAAAATCATTAAAATATCGTATTTTTTGGGGATCTTTATTTACGAAACATAAATATACTAAATATTATAATTGAAACATAAAAACAACTCTTTTCTTTAATCTTTTTTAGTCTTCCTCTTTCGTAAAACCTGCTGTTTTAGATTAAATTTTAGATTACCTATGTACATTTTACAAGCTATATTAAGAAAACCATTTATGTTTGTTACAATTATATTACAAAACAAAGATGTTACAATCTTTTAGCTGGTATTTAAAAAATTTTAAATACAAAATTCTAATAGTTTATCATTTAAGTGCGTATACATAACCTAAATATCTTAGATAATTTAATAACCATACCTTATAATTTTCAACACCTAACCCTGATCAGAAATTACTCAATTTAAAGTATTATATATTCTTTTGATAATACCAAAAAATCGGGTAGTAAATTTCAAGCCAGTAATTAAACTTTGAGTTTCAAAATTCTCGCCTCAATAACCTATTTCCTGATCAGATGATCAGGAATTGCGGAAGCATATAAAAACCGTACCCAATACCTAATCACCAGTTTTTTTCTATAAAAATAATGCAAAATATTCATAAATTAGTTATTTAATATTATTAAAGTATGAAACAAGTTAACTAAATATATATTACCTAAAAATATTTGGAAGTCTCACAGAAAATACCTAAATTTCACTACGTGCACTCTTACACTGAATTACAGCAAAATGGCGACAAATCAGACGTAGCTACAAGCGTATTACTTTGATATTTTTTTTATCAAAACACGTTTTACTATGAGCTATCAAATGTTTGCGTATAAATTTAAAAATATTTCATAATTTTTTAGTAATTTTTTGGAATAAATTTGTATCATGGTAAACTTATTATTTGGTATTTATATACTAAACTGATCAGGAATTGGGTACTGATCAGGAACTGGGTCCTTGACGGTAGGTCTTGTCTTAGGTGGAATGCTATAACCTAACCTTAAATCATAGTGGTACGAATATACAAAAACAATGTAGAAGAAACGGGAAAGAAAATCATAACCAGAAAATCCAGAACAGCAAAGGAAACTCGTAAAAGGAAAAATACAGCCAAAACCAATACACAAACGAAAGAAAAGAAGAAGAAAGACGATGAAAATGAAAGTTGGTTTTTAAATTGTGTCAAGAAAATGGACAGGATAATACTTTTGAATAGATATGATAGAAATACTTTTGAATACGTATGCGATGATTGTAGTAATTAAATTTGAAAATACGAATTAGGATAAGTATGGTGCGATTTAGGAACATTAATCCTAAATCGTAGTTTTCCATATTAAAAATAAGTCGTTTTTATGAATAGAAGTCGATTATTTTTTGTTGTTTGATTTTATAAAACTGTTTATTCTATTAATAAGGAATTGATTACCACTAATTTTGTTTCATTTGCCCTGTTATTTTTCATATGATAAGCATTTGTTTTAAGGGGTCCGATTTGGGCAAGTTTACCCTAATTATGCCCGAATATACGATTACTTAGACATCGTCATTGTCACCTTACATCCAAAGAAGACGTATATAATAATGATAAAACTGAACAAACAACTAATTACTTTTCAATTACTTAAGTCCTAAGTCATATTGCGTTGAAATTACAAACGTAATCGTTCTTGATTATGTACACGGGAACACTACGTCGGTATTAAGGGGGGAATTTCTTTTTTCTTGGTCAAAAATATCGATACTTCAGGATTTTTTGTAAACAAAAATGTAACATTAATTAATTTGAAACTTTGTATATGTGTTTGTTATACTTTCATCATGTTACATCAATTTTTTCAGTTCAGTTCACTTAAAAATACAGTTTCAGTTGCCCGTGAACTAGGACGCTCCGCACAATTGTTTCATTAACGGTTGACATGATATCTGCCCTCCAGTTCATCTGAATCAAAAATACTAATGAGATTTTATTTTAGACACATATAATTATCGTTTGACCTACAATGAATAAAAAAAATTATTTTTTCCAGAAATGGTAACTGTTTAAATTCAGATGTTCGATTTTTTTGCAAAACATTACCCGAACTTTTTATAATTAAAAAAAAAATATACAACCTATTGTCTTGCCTGTAGGTCAAACGATAAAAGGATTCTTTTTTAACATGCAGTTAAAATTTCAAGTTGCTCGATCCAGTACTTTTTTTTAAATCATGTCAACCAGCTACGAAAAAGTTGTTTCGAGAAAAATGCGTTTAAAGTTTGTAGTGCAGTTACTGAACTGAAAAAAAATTTATGTAACATGATGAAAGTATAAGAAACACGTATACAAAGTTTCAAATTAATTAATGTTACATTTTTGTTTATAAAAAATCCTAAAGTATCGATATTTTTGACCAAGAAAAAAGAAATTCCCCCCTTAATAACTTCAAACATCAGAATCACTTCACGTACTTACCTTTGGTAGACTCTGCGTTACTCTTCCTTCGTAGGATGAATGTAGTTCGCGTTTACATAATATGCATAGGTACATGGATGAACATGTTCCTGACTCCTATATCCGTAGCATTAATTTCATGAATAAATTGCAATCACGAATACGTGTGGTTTACACGCGTACGCTTTCTAGGACATTAAGACCAATTAAACGACATTCAAATAAAACAGGGAGAAAAAGAACGCGACTGAATTGAAACATCACATATTGACAGTCTGAAAAACAATAGCGCGCAAACAAAAAATGAAAAATGGTCAAATGCCTTCAAAACTCCGAATGTGGAATTCCACACATAGCAAAATCTAAAGTGTGGAATACTCCACACATTCCACACGACTCATGCCGGCCCTGTGAAGAAGACAAATTGTCTTCTTGATTCATACAATCAGTCTGCATAATGTTAAAATGTGCATAAAGTAGCAAGGAAAATTAATATGCCTCGAAATGCATTTATCTAATTCTGCATCAGTGATAATTGGCATGCCCGGTAGGTAAGTGTATTACCGGTCCTGTGCATCCTTTTGAATTTCCACGGTTTCCCGCGTTTGTTCCTCTGTCAGAGTGTACTGTAAAGAATTGAACCGATTGTCACCGAAACCATACATTTCGTGCCACTTTAAAAGTCTATATGTATAAATTATTAATAGGTTTTCTAAAATTGTGCATTGAGACAACAGTTATATATTTATTCTTTTATTAAAGCTAAGATATACATATTTAAATTCCAATATCTGGCAAAACATTAATGCTTTACCAAATTTCTGTCATATGTTGATTTAATTAAATGATTTAAATCGGAGTTCGGTGTACAATTCGCGAATTATTATGAACATATAATGAACGGTTTGTGCGTAATTTATTCACATAAATCGATGTCGTCCTGGACGTTTGCTATAAGCTGGTCTCGCTCGTGGTTACATTGTAATGGGTCATAATATCGCGATATCAATTCCATAAGCGCCAATAGGATTTTTTATTTTTTCTTTTTAATGAATTGGAATAGATAATATCGAATGGAGCAGTGGTAATGGAAATTTGTAGTTTTAAAACATTTGATTTTAATAAAACATCGTACAAGCGTCAAAATGTAACTACAAAATACAAATTAGCGCTATCCTTCTGAAAATGTTTGCTCACACTAACGCTCCATATATGCATGTATGTAAGTGGAGAAAGTTTGTGTACTAGGTTACGATGAAAATAGTGTTTTTTTATTGTAAGCTGCAGTCAAAAATGTTTGAAAGCACTGTATTGCTTAGTTGATGCTGTGTTATGTAGTTACGACTGATATAGATCCAATGTGCCGTGTACCTTGTATCTTCTGAGAGTTTCGGAGGTGTCAAAAATGTGGGACAGTGACGATGAATATTGGATATGTAACAGAGTGTATCGAATCAACACGGAATTATATGTGCTGATTATTAAATGAAGAATATTTACAATTATTAAATAAACTTTATTTACTATTGTCGGCAACCCTGCCCGAAAATGATCGAAATGATATGTGGAAAAGCGAAACCATCCTGCAGAGACATCTATACAGGGATCAGTTTTCAATTGAAAAAGTTACCATGCTGGTCGATAACAGTTTCGTCTACATTATCGACGTTACGCATTATAAGGGTGAGTCTAGAAATTGGGGAAGGTTGTAGTTGTTTTTTAAGAGATGTTACGAAAAACTGATAAAGGGAGGAAAACGTTTGCATATATGCTGTTATAAAATAATTTCCTAATATAAAGTGTGAAATATCTCGTAAGGTATTCCGTTCTCGATGAACGTACCTTAAGGTTGCTAATTAATACGGACGTTCATCTACGGTTAGGCTTCTAACAGTATTGTACTGCAGACTCGCCTTTACTTCGCTATGCTTCATGTATTACTGTAGTTTGTATATTTACTAAATAATAAAGACGAATAATAATAGTAATATACAGAATAATGAGAAAAATGGATTTATATAAAACAGAAAGAATGGTTTTGTTAAAGACGAGGTGTAAGAGCATATTGCTGTTATGCTGTAGTAACAAATAATTATGTTATAAAAAAAACTGTAATTATAATATTCAAATTTTCTCCCTTTCAATTTTTTGTATCTTCACTTAGAAAAAAGCTGCAGCATGTTCCAGTTTCTAGAATTACTCATTACAGTATACATGTATCAAATCAACAAATGAATAAGGCAAATATTTTTTTTTATATTTCTAGAAAATGGAATAACTTAATTACAATAATTATTCTCCTCCTTGTTTCCACATAGTGGTGTTTATAAATTTCATTTCCAATCTAATTAATTTTATTCTAGTAACGCTCGATTTACCAAATATGATCGTATTTTATCTTGGGAGAAAAAAATTTTCCTGTGTCGAGTAAAGCTGACTGTTCTGTTCGCAACGCTAATTTTAGTTGGACCAGTTGTTTATGATTGACTTGTACAGTGATAATCTGGTTGGGCTTTAGTTGCTTAATGTATATAATTTTTTATATATACTACCAAAATTTAAAAAAAATCTTTGTTTGGGGGCTGAATGTATTTCTGATTTAATTTGTTTTTTTACAGTATTATATACAGGAATATATAGAAATGCTCTAATAACTGTACTTTTTTACATTATCAGTCGTATAAGCGCATAATAATCTAAATAAGTATAGTGTTTACAATTGTTTTCTACACTGTTTTCGTATTGCTCATGTCATTTGCTAAATACATATTCCTTTTATACGACTGCTCTGTACAGTCATAAGTGTAACAAGTCGTCGTGACACTTGAGAGCAAACCCTCGAAATCCTCTTTCTAAAACTTTATGTATAACAGATGTGGAATCTTGAGACGACCACCCAGTAGAACCCAGAACAATTTAGTCCAAAAGCATCCACGACCATCTTCACAGGCACTTCCTGTGCATGGATTCATTACCATTTCTGTACTGCTTTTTCAGTGTCTATAAATTTTCAGTCAGTCAGAAACGAATACTAACTCAATACATTCTTTCAATTCTTCCAATCAGATTCCTCGAAGAAAGTTGGCGAACGTTCGAGTAAGTGGAAAGTTTAGTAGATAAGTTAATAATACAGAGAAACGATAAACCCACATTCGTTGGAAGCTACCAGTCTAGTGAAATTTGACGGAAATATGCTTAATCTACGGAATAATTTCCAGCGAGATAAATTGGCATGGGCCTTTATTTTGCCGTTTTAATCGATCAGATATTCGCAAAAAATTTTACAGAGGGTTGAAAGTAAAAAAGATCAGTCTCTCGCGAATATCTCGTTATCTAACAGTTTTACTACAAAAATAGTTATTAGAAAATTTGTAGTTTAGGAAATTCTCTACAACAAGGGTACTATGAGTTTTTTTCGTAAGAGTAACCATTTTCATGTCTGACGGGTTACCGTGTTTTAATCCTCATACTGTTGACAAGGGGAGATCCTCAGTCTGGAAATTCAAAAAATTATGAAACTTTGTGAATATTAGGGGACGTCCTCCTGAGTACAACGCAATTTTGTTTGATGTCCAAATTCACTCCAAGAGGGTGCAATTGACCCTTGAAAATTTTTCGATTTTGTATTATTACTCGCCAACTGTAGGAGATAGAAAAAAAGTTTTGAGGAAGAAGTTACTTTTTTTAATTAGGACTATCATTTGGTAAGTTATAGTTCTTACAGTTCATACAGTTCGCGAGTTATAATACACAATTAGGGGAAACTAGCTGGGTTTACACGGGTCAATATTTCACCCCCTTAGAGTGAATAAATTGAAACTTTAATCTCTGAGGATATGAGAGAATATATAGGTATGCCTTTTTTAGGTAACGATTGAATGCTTATAATCACGTTCCCGGCGATTCTATCGTATTTATAACTGTGCGGTAAAACACACTTAAGATTTACAGACACTTTTTTACAAAAAATACTATTAAGTGTTCGAATATACAAAATACATGTTTTTTTTGCTGTAACTTCGTCACATTTAATGTACTCTTGAAGGATTAACTGCAGCAACTCAAGTTTCAAAGATAGATGTACATACTTTCTAAACGTTTCACCTTTTTGGAGATATGTGAATACTATAGGTGGTAATAAAAGCTTTTTTAAACAAATATTAGATAGTTTTTCTTAAAAAATAATATGACATAGCTTCACAAAAGATGATTCTATAAAAACGAAGAAATAAAGTATTTTTATGCTTAACGTATTAGCTGTAATTGTTTGTATACAGTTCTATACATATTTATCATGTTATATGAGATACAAGGCAGACAATCCATTATCGCTTGAAGAAATATAGTGCAAACGATACATAGAATTAATGATTCTTTTTTGTAAATTTTAATATGCGTGTATAATAATAACAGATAATCGCTTTTGATGGTGGATTTAGCTGTGTCGCACCAAGAAACTTGATGAAATCATGCCAAAACATTCTCAGGATATAATCGTCATTGGAGAAAATCGAATCCATTATTAAATATAAATCTAACAACGTTCCAAGTTTATCTTCTTGGAGATACTACGACATATTCTAGTGCGATTAACAGTAAAAGCACACATGTCATCTCATGTACACATTCTTCGACGCGCTTGATTTCACTTAATAAAGGGGTTCGAAAACTTTCGTCCACTAGGTTAATAAGATGCCGTTAACTGCAGAGTTCTTCCAATAGCGTCGTTAATTGCGTGTAGCTGTTGCTTTCATACTTACCACTCATTATCGAGCTGAAAAAGGTGCCTTGTTTAAGCTGCTCAAAGTTAAGGCCGTTGTAGAGGAATTATTAACAGAAGCGTAAAGTGCTCACGGTTCACCACCAAGCGATGGAACTTCTCCCCTGATCGTGTAATAATTATTTCTTCACCTTTCGTTATCGCGCGAGTTTCTTGAGGCCAACAGGAATAACGCTTCTTTCAGTTTCGCTGGTATGCCGGCAGACGAATTATGGAAATATTGTCCGCGATAGCCAATCGTAATTTTTGTGGGAACGCCGCTCCTCGAGCCCAGCAGCGAACTCAACCAAGGATGTAGCCAATTGCTGCGAAAGATTCGGTGTGATGTCAGTCTTTCTAAATGGCCCACGAACTCTGCCTGCTTCAGCAGTTGACGAATATGACCCTAAATACATAATATTATAAGCCACACTGATGTATCTATTTGCGTAGAAATATTACTTCCATTTAATTAGATCTACCTGTGTTGTGTCAGAAATTCAATCGCGAATTTAATTGCTGGTACAAGTTCTTACTAACTTCGGGTGATTCGCAAACAAGCATTCGAGTGTACGACGGAGCTGTTTCGTAACATGTGCCGAAGATACGGAGGTAAAAATATTGCCAGTTCGTACCTCTTTCTCGAGACCTTGGATGTCATTGACCGCGAGGCCGATCATCAGGTTCATCAGGACGATACTAGCGAGCATAACGAAAGCAAGGAACACGACCCTGCTCGTGGCTGGTAGGAAGGAACTCCCATTCTTCCCGTCCGAGAACAGAGCCCCGTACTCGTACTCACCCATCATCATTACCACGGTCTTCACGACGGCCCTCCAGGAATTGCGAAACTGGTCGTTCCCGTGAAACAAAACGGCGAAGCTCAACGCGAATCCGACAATCAGGCAGACGAACGCTAGGAGAACCTGAAAGGAAATAAAAAGCTCCGGATGCACGTTGTTATAATCGCGAGGGTGGTAGGCTAAGAGTAGGGGTAGGCAAGTGGATCCTGATGGGAGCCGTATCACCGGGGAGACATTTAGAACCTTGGTCTTCCCCCGCTTTTCATTTCTAACGATATTCGCCGAAGGGAAGGGCTCGTCGCTCTTACCTTTCGTCCATACTAAATGCGGATCGTCCGCATCACAGACGATATTAAAAACCTTCTCTGGTATATTAAATCAGGGTTAACAGTGTCCCCTATGCAGTGTCGTATGGAGTCGAACCTGCTTGTTTGATATCCGGGTACATAGGGGAGAATGAGGAGTGGCGGTCACTTAAGCAATAAGTGTAATAAAACCAAGATGTAAGGTGCCATATTTCTTGAAAATGATTTCTTTGTAAACTTAAACTATCAACCTCTTCGTAGGATACGAAAATAATTAATATTATATTGATTTATTCAATAAAATTACAAAATACAGAAAAGATGCGTTTAACCGCCAGGGTTCAGACCTGCGGGTAATAGCGGTCACGTTGCGGGCGATTAATTTAAAATTGTTCGCATATGTATCCAGCCGCCGAGTCCCATCCGCAACATTCGGAATGAGCCGAGAGGCCACACGAGATGCATCGAACCCACATTCCATTATTATTGCAAATAAGACACTTGTTCACTGCTTTTTCAAGCGTTTCGGAAGCCCAATTGGCTTTTCCAGTTGTTCGAGGGCGTATTTTTGGCCATCTACAGAATAAAACTCTTCTAACGAGGAAAGATATTTTTATTCTACACTGGGGAATAATGGTAATCACGTTGCGGCCGTTAACTGTCAAGCGACCATCATTGCCCGCACACGTTTTCATTGATAAAATTGAAGATTACATAAATAAATTAAATATATTTATATTAAATTTGATTCTAATCCTTTGCCTCGATAGTATATCTGTATTTACGTAAAGTTGAAATGTAAAAAAGCTTCAAAATTAGTATTTATCTCTTACGTGGTGCACACAAAATATAACATCAACGACGTTTAAAACAGAAAAAGGGTCGATTTTCTTGGTTGTCTAGCAACGATTAAGACGAGGTTGTTCGACAATTTAGCAAATGATGTCGTGGAACGTAAAGAAAAGAAATTGCACATTTCGGGCATGTCGGTTTATAATAACAATACTGACCATCATTGCCCACTGACTGCGATTGCCTCATTCTCCCCTACGTTTAAGCGTGTCTCCACGCAGGAACCAAGAAATTAGAGGATTCTTCTAACAGGCGCTCTGTATTATTTTTTCTTTCGCGCAACAGTTATGCACACACTTGGTGATTGAACTTTTCGTTTTCGCCTGTTTTGCAGTCGGCTTCGAAAAGACCGATGCGATACAGGTTTTCGTAATACGAGATATTAAGAAAAGGAGAAGCCAACGATGTTGGGTACATCCACTATTTAGTGAATGATTATTAAGGGGATCCTCCGGTCAAAACGCTCGAAAAGTAGCTGATTATTATTAATTTTCTACAGGAAGAGGTTATAACATATCTTAAAAATGTTTTTAGCTTTTATTAATACACTCGTATTAGTGTTTGTTTCATGTTTTCGGTCTTGATGGATTTTCTAGGTGGTGCTTATTTTTAGTGCAGCGCTGCTAAAAACAGATGCCTAAACGTTAACCACGATTTTAGAAGATCTAATGAACCGATTCAAAAAAACCTTGAGGCAGTTGATGCGTAATTGGACTCGCTATCGCATCATCCCCTAACATCATATTTTGAAAGACATTTTTTTATCTGCACATTTATGCGAAAGATTGATCGTTTTTTTACTGTTCCGTTGAAATGTGCACCAATCGGTGCATCATCGGTGTTTTTTACCGCATTACAGGATAATGCGATAGTCTTTGATGTGGATTTTAAGAAATTCTTTCGATTTTTGATTTCAGACGATCCTGCAAGTAAATTTCATGGTTACTGTTTAGGCATCTCTTTTTGGCAGCGTTGCACTGAGCGCCACTGGGTCTCTACCATTCTATTGGAAAATGCATCAACACCGAAAACATGAAATAAAAATATTTTTCGTACCTTAGCGAGTGTACTAATAAAAGCCACAAACATTTTTTAGGATATGCTATAACCTCTCTTTTGAAAAAAAATCATAGAAAGCACCTATTTTTCGAGCCTTTTGACCGGAGGGTCTCCGTAAAGGGAAACTTTCATACATTACGTCATGATAATTTCACAACTTATTCCACCAAATTTTTTATTATAACTGAACAGTCTCCGCGTAGTTTCTTCGTTACAATCACATCTGAATATTCTATAGACTTGACCTCTTCTGAACTTCTTTGATTAAATGTTCAATATCGTTTTCTGTGACTGTCACAGTGTATATTTCCCTGTACGGAACGACAGTTTCGCTGGCTCTGCGCGGACATTGATCAACTTTATAAGACCAGAAACTATGAAGAGACATACGTATTAGTGTTACTGTAAACTGCGTGAACATTGGCAGTACGGGATAATATTGACAATTACTTAACAAGTATTAAAGAAGAAAAAGGTCAAAAAATTTATGCATTTTCACACGTATAGCCAGGCCGAGCTCGTCCCTTTAGACAAAATTAGGCAACTGCTAGGGCGTAAAGTTGACAAGGGGCGCCAAATGGTTTTTTCACTGTTGGCATTTTGTAAAATCTAGTTTTAAATTAAATATTACAAGTTATACAATAAATGTTTTAACCTGTGAATACAAATTCAGGGTGAGGTCATCAAAAAGTTCAAATAAATGTATTATAAATAAAGGGTTCAAGTTTGGCAAGTTCGCGTAGGGCGCAAAAAAGGTTCGAGCTGGGCCTACTAGCACTACAATCACAAACTATGCGATGTTATAATAGGATACCTAAAGCGAATTTAAAAAAGTTCATTAAAAAAAAATAAAATAAGAAAAATATAAAAAGGAGTGCATTGAACATAAATAGAAACAAATTTAAGTGTCAACGTAAGTTCAGATTGGTAAAACTTCAGCTGTTATTCCTATTTATATGATGTGCCAATGTTATTCCGGTTACGGGGTATGTTAGGTCCTGTTATGCATTACTTATGCAATGTTATAATAGGATACTTAAAGCAAATGTAACAATGTTACTTGTTATATTACATAGCAAAATGTTTAAAAAATATGCCAATATTCCCCCCGTTTGCAGTAGCATAAAAGGCAATGCATTTTTCAAGAGTGAATAAACTGTCGTTAGACGAATTATTGCTACCACATAGTGGCTCTAATGATAAGTAAGAATAGTTGTCGCGCGGTTCAAACTGCTACGTAAGTACATACATCGATTGTTTTAACTGACCTTGAGAATATTCTTCAGTACCGTGGAGAACATAAGTGCATAATATCCATACATTGGAAGACGACCAACCAAGAGCATCATTTGTATCCAACCGAGCAGAATCGCCACGCTCATGGTATGCAACATCCACTGCGGAGGATGTTGGGAAGTATACAACAATTTCTCTTGGATATTAATGTCCGCTGTGTAACCAGTGTTTAGTGAAATGACCAGTGACATCGTCGCGCATGCAAATGACAACCATATCTCGAACTGTTTGAAATAATATCTGTAATAAATGTAAAAGTATCGTTTCAGTTTTCTAGTACTGGATTACATAAAAACGGATAAGATTTGTTAAATAATGCTTTCGTGTATTCTGATCGAACCTCGGCTCCATTAACACCTGGGCCATGTTGTGGAAGTAAAGGAGGCACGAGCAGAAAGTCAAAATCCTTCGTAGCAAGATGTAATCGACTCCGTATTGTAGAAGAATTATAGAGTAGCTGGATAGGGAGAGGACCAATAGGGCGTGGATGAAAACGAGACAGAAGAAGAACACTCTCAGTTTGGACCACTTTAACCACAGGAACGTTTCCACCAGCGGATGTTGCAGTATCGTCAATTGTTCTACGTCCGAAGCTGCTGCAATGAGGGACGTAACTACGCCCATTTGTAATTCTCTTGGGGGCGCCAGCACGTTGAAGTTGGCGGTAATCTGTGGTAGAAAATGACACAAACAAGTAATTCTAACATCACTGGCTTTACTATTTTCAACAATATATAGATAAATAATATTTTTTATGCGATGTTTGTTTACGTGTGAGCTTTTGTCCGCGGGATTGTTGTTTCGTTGCACTCGAGAATTCAAGATATTCTGTAAAAACAGTACTGGTTTAGGTATATGAGTAAATATGGCGTCGATAACAGTGACACCTGCTTCTGTCTTCGCAGCGAGGTTACCGCCATGATCAATTAACGCTCGAACACAGTTACAGTGTCCTTGATAAGAAGCTCTGTGAAGCGGAGTTCGATCGATCTAAACATGTTTGAAACAAGAGGGCAGTGTGAAATTTTGCTTAACTCTCAATGCCACGCAGGATTGTAGCCATAGGTACTAGAGTGGACTTACTTTATCTCGCATATCAATACGACTGGGGGGTGTTATCGCTAGAAGAACCAGGAGAGTGTCTAGGCTGCCTACGGTTGCGGCAAAGTGAAGCGCAGTGCTTCCAGTGCTTTTACATTGATAAAGAGGACACGCACCGCCGTCCAACAATTTTTTCGTCGCTAAGGAACTCCCTAAAATCGTCGCGTGATGCAAAGCCGTGGTGCCTTTGTTTGGAAAGGCTTTAATTAATTGAGATCGAATTTGTTCTTAATTGTAGGCTGTTTTACGTTCTTTATAGTGAAACTATGAAGATCATATATAAACACTGTACTTTTGAAATATTACAAATAGGTGATTTTACGCTAAATCGATCATTAGTGCATTTGATGTCAGGGGTTCTAATAAAATTTCATTTCGTAGGGAAGGCTTCGACGAATCTGATTATATTTGTCTGGATCTTTATAGGTGCGACCTTGAGTCGTAATTTGCAAAGCTATTTGTTTATAATTTTCGTCTTGTAACACAACTTTTAGTTTTAAACAGAAATTTCTGAAAGAAGCCTAATTTATTTCGATAGAAATAAAGAAAGAGTGAACTCTATACTGTTCATAATCTCCAAGATAATAATACAATTTATAGGCCCTGTTTTCGAGATAATAGGTAAAAATTATCAAATTTGAGGCTTATATGTTTTTTCACGAATTCGAAACCAGCAAACTGATGATAAATTCCTCCTAATTTCATGTGGACTGCATGAAATATAAGTTTCATGAACATGCCTATATTGTAAGTCCGGGAGAGTTCGACCACTTTTTGGAAAAGAAATTGTGGCATCGCTGTTTTTCACATTTTTGTCGTTTTATGCACATTAAAGCAAAGCCCAAGTAATTTGGAGTATATATAAATTATAGTGTGCGATAATTTCAAATATTTATTTTCATTTTCAACGGAAAACGTTGGCACTGCAACTGGTCGGTCTCACCCGCATGTCGGGGTTAGACCGTGCACCCACTACGGGTAATCAAGGCAGCGATCAACTACCTTATCAAAAAAAATTAAACACGAATATATACGTATTATTGGCGTTACACTGTAGTTATATGCATATTATATCCCCAATATCGGAAGAATGTAAATAAACTGACCTGTTTCACAAATATCACCACCACTGTAACTTGGTCTAAAAACTCTCAGCTTCGCATAAAGTCTTAACTGTATCTTATAATTCAAATATCGATTTGTGACAATCAACAAACAAGCGCCTTCAATTCTTTTGTGTCAATGACACACAGCGCTATCTTGCGTCAGTCTCAAAATATCAACACTGGCCGGACTCTCCCGGTGGTCGAACTCTCCCGGACCTACCCTGACAGGTGTAAAAAGCAATCGACTCAGCATGAACGATCCAAAAAAATTATCTTTAATGATGACCCTTCCAGGAATACAGTAATGTATTTTCTCTCGCTTGTCTGATATTTTTCAACGCGAATTACATTATACTTGTAGGAAAAATTAAACGAACTGGAATTAAGTATGTCCAAACCAAAATTAAAATCATTTTTGCAAATTTCTTCTGCAACTCAAGATGAATGAATAGTAAGAACAGTGTAGTAATTATTATGATATTAAATTTTGCGGATTAATTTAATGCTTGTCAGACAAGCATTAACACGTGCTATTATATAGAATTGATACCTACCTGTGTCAGGATGAGTTACGTTTGTTGACGCATTTGCAGACACGAGAATCTCAATGATATTAACGAATTTGGATATCTCATTTGGATCCTCTTGAGTCACGGTAGAGCCAGCCAAGAGTAATGGTGTGATTCCTCGCTCATCTTCAGCATTCACATCAGCGTTAGCGTTTACTAATATCTTGACCACTTCGGAATGATTGTTCTTCACTGCCTGATGTAAAGATGTTCTTCCCCAGCACTCCGGTATCGGTAACTAACGAAATAATTGACTACTTATAGTATTTTCAAGACGTCGATATTCAATGTTTATTTTATTACAAACCACGGACAATATTAATTAGATACACGCGAAACCTAAATAAAGAAAGCAGTGTTTGAATCAAAACGTTTCCTATTTTCATTGCACGATGTAAATACATTTTGAAAGAACGGATCCCAAATTGCGTCGAATCAAATTTATACTGTACACCTATACCTGCACCTTTTTTTTTTAAAGAAAAAATTTGCATATCGAGTGGATCATAATTTTCGAAATCCATCATTTCCGTTATGTTTATATTTATACTTTATTTATCCTCAGTACCAACGTTTCGACCTATGACACACGGGCCCAAAAACGAATTAGAGAAATCCTTCGAGCAAGAATCCACTCCAACTTTGCTTTCCGTGAATGCTCCACGTCCCAGCAGCCAATTCACAACTTCGATGTTCCCACGATGGGCAGCGTGAAACAATGCACACCGTCCGATTTTGTCCGTCGCGTTAATATCAGCACCGTTTTTATGAAACAGATTCAATAACTCTATTCTACCCTGCCAAGCAGCCAGATGAACTGCTGTCACTCGAAGGACACCGACCGGCTGCAGAAATATTTTATCAAATTTTTCGGCGAATATACGCGCGACTGTTTTCACGTCGTCGTTCTCAATAGCGGTTAACATTTCAACACGATCTTCGTCTCCTACGATCATTTTGATTCGCAAGTAGTAGGTACTTCGGGTGTCGGCATTCACCACGTTATAGTCTCAGGTGCCCGTTTCGAACAGTCCTCTAATGAACTGGGACGCCACCGTTGTATTTAATTAGCAATCACAGGATGTGGTTAAGGAAGAATGTAGTTGTACTCAACACTATCATACAGTTTAAACGTCAATAGAAAGTTATTTTTTCATTCCATGACCTAAATCTCAATGGGTTTTTGTTTAATCTGTTTGGAAAGGATATCCGTCTCGATTTCGGAAGGCGAGAGAGTCAGACTGTATTCTTAATTAATGCAACAAATTATCGAACATAGTATAATTTCATTTGTTAACACTGTCTTTTTATTCGCCAGAAATGTGTCCATTGGGGGTATGTAAAATCGTCTATTTAAATATAGTCGTAAGTGAATTAACATTTTTTTTATAATAAATGTAACACACGACCGAATACATGATTGACTTCTTTTGTAAGAGTATCATTCTTTTATTTTCACCGCGAATCAACTCGTATTACTCAAGGCGATTTATCAGGTTAATTTGAAATATCTATAAGTCGACCATTCTGCCTTGAATTGCACTAGATTTAACAGGTATTTTCTGAAACTGTCTTCATTACACTGTCCAATACGATTTTTGGTCCGCAATATCCGCTGGGCGATTCTTGTATAGTTTTTCGCCTTGAACAGGAATCCGCAAGCATTTTGAAAAAACCGGAAATTTTCAACTTTTAACATCTGTTGTATCGAAACGGTAATAGTTATTCGAGTGCTCGTTGCGTCAAATTATTATTGCATTAAAATCATTTAAATATGTTCACATAACGTTCAAAGAGAAAATGATACCCGAAATGCACCCATTTTTCAATTGACTTTCAAAACTAAGGGTCTAGGAGAATATCTGACCATTCCACGCGACGAAGCAGACATTTTTCCTTCGGAAATCATCAACAAAAGTGGTAAGTCACGTTTTGTTTTCAATACAGAAGCGAAATAGTTTGGCAAAACGCGCAGTGTCGACAGTGGTAACACAATCGCTTAACGCGCCTGACCATCCAAATGTGTTGTTTTTCGTCGCTATAAACGGAACATGCTACTTTTCGTAGCAAACCGCTCAAACGTGCTAGTTTTCGCAACGAAAGACGAAGCATGCTACTTTTCGCAGTCAACCATCCAAATATGCTGCTTTTCGTAGCTACATGCTGAGTAGTTTTCGCAGCGAAAACCGAAACGTGATAGTTTTCTTAATAACGAAGACAAACGTGCTGTTTTTCGTAAGAAAATTGAAACGTGCTACTTTTCGTAACGCAAGTCAACATAATATCAACACTTTAAGACTGAAATTCTGTAGATTGTTTTTTGAATTTATATTACCTAAATAAATAGTGGAGGAATGTACATAGATCACTAAATTTAAAGAATTAAATCATTCCTTTCTAGAGCATTATGGCATAAAAATAGTCAGAGAGTAAATGCGTTTGCAACATTCCCTAGTAGCACAAAATATTGAATGCACATATATCCAATATTAAAAAGAGGTTCAATCTCTCTTTGATATTTAAACATACATACAATATTTATTCTAGATTAAAAAGCAAATATATTTTCCAAATATGCTGGAAATATTAATTTTATTATTTAATAAGTAAATATTTATTTACTGTTTGAAACAAAACATTTTTTCCGATTGTTCGGGAAATATTCATTTTATATTATGAAAAAACATTCTTTTTCAAATATAAAGTAAATATTTATTGAGTGGTAGAAAGAAAACCTTTTTCTAAACCTTTATTTCATATTTTCAGTATGTGTATATAATATTTGGAAACAACATTTTTTTCATATTAAAAAGTGTGGCTAAAAAAAATATTTTTTTAATATTTGGAAAAAATATTTAACCAATATTTTGTGCTACTAGGGATTATGTAGTTTTGTTGATAGGTGGCAAGGCAATGCCAGGTGCTGGAGGGTTGCGCAAAGTTTCGACGAGGAGACATTAACTGCCAGTAGGTTTGCAAAATTTCTATCTAGTTAGTCGAGTCTTGAGACATTCACAATTCTCTGAGCCACATGCGGGTCACGAAAGTTTCAGTGAACGTGTTAAAGATGAACCACCCCTTTGGTGTCTATTTATTGCTTCCTGCGGCAATTTGCAAAGACCGTTGGAACGAAATCCAAGTTTGCCATCTGCTGTTATTAGTAAAGATTATAAAATATACGTTATAGCAGTTTCTGATTGTAGTGAATATCGCGAATTTTGCATTTCATTTTTACATGCATTATTCGGAAAGAATTTGCATACGGTTAACTTATCCAAGAAGAATTGAATTGCTCCGTCTTATTTGCCATAACGCCTAGCCATTTGTCGACGAGCTAATTATAAGTGTGAAAAATGAATAGTGTCGAATTATATTATGAACTGGAGTGTAGTTTAAGGCAGAGGCATTGATAGCAACAATTGCAGAATGTGAATCGCGACAGACGTAACAATTCGATTAATTAATAAGTGTCATTTAGAACATGGCAACGAATAAAGGATCACTTCACCTTATGACAACGTTCGACAGCGTACAGCAATCCAAATTCATAGAAGCTTTGTGGCTTAGATTTAGAGGTCCATCAAGTTTTGATCTGCTTCGACTATCATAATAGTTTATTATTCTAAATAACAAACAGTTTATATCCAGAAGGAAGTTACCAATGTAGGTAGATATACTTAAATTATTTCTAGTAGAAAAATAATACTCCAAAGAAACTATACCAACGAAATGCAGTGATAATACTAAGTACGTCATAACTAATAACAAACTTCATATTCTAACTAACTTCTATTCTTTCTTCTTGTTACAAACTTGTAATGAGTAAGTAAGAAAAACAGCGAGTCTTTCTTTCAAATCTACTCTAGAGTAACCAAGTTTTATTATTCAGAGTCATTGCAATTAGATTTTGTGATCTGAGTTTACCGCAGTCCACTTTTATCACTCAATGTTGATCAATATTATATCGAAATCTATAGAAAATCGTATTACGTATTTCGTCTAGCGATACGGTAACGTATTCACCGCAGATTTAATACTGTATCAACAAGTAACAACATGCATGTTTAGATGCTGCAGTCTTCACCCAAAGTGAGAGAATTAAACACGGCCTAAACTATTTCAATAGTACTCTGATAGCTGTGTGATGTCCCACCATTTTTCGCGCGGTCCTATTCCAAAATCTATTCATGAATCTCAAAATCACTACACAAAAAAATCTCAAACTCAACTCTTACCCCATCTCCCCAATCGCTGATCACCTTGATGTTGTACCTTAGCAGTCACCAACACAAGATGATCGATACAAAACTCCACCTCGATGATGTACCTTAGTGGTCCCCATCACGAGATGATCGTTACAAAACTCCACCTCGATGATGTACCTTAGTGGTCCCCATCACGAGATGATCGTTACAAAACTCCGTCCCCAATTCGCCCTATGAGGCACGAATCCTTTCCCCAAAACGAATTCAAACAAGTCCCTCGTTACAAAACCCTCTTAAATCGAGACCTCGTCTCAATCCCCTCTTTACGACTCACAGGGTCCAAGCCACTCTAACCCTTTTCCTATAAAATACCCAAAATCCATTCGACAAGTTGAGTATCTCCTTTCGCAGTCATAAGAACCCCAGAAACCTAATTGCGACGCATATTTGGCGTACGTGACATAAATATGTCTATTAATAACCATACCGTTTGTAAAAACCCCGGAAGTCCTACTACGTCTTATTTTGAAATGTGTCAAGGTCTCTACCGCGCGTACCCCCGCATCGCTCCTGTAAAAATACATAAATACGAGGTCCTGAGAGGCCGGAGAGGCATTATCTCATTACCCATTTTAGTGTCACTTAAAGACTCTTTATCCTTAATCGATATTATTATTCAGTGCTATTCAAATCAGTGATCAACAATCATCACTCGCCTATCATCGTAAGATATTACAATTACCATTAACATAACATATCACCTTCATCGTATCTTTGTATTATTATTGATTTTCATATCATTTTGTATTATTATTGTTTTCATTTATATTATTTGTATTATTATTGCTTTTCATATTATTTTGTATTATCAACGCTTAGTGCGTATATGTACTTTGCCTTATTATTCTTAAGCTTTTTGTACTTCATATTAATTATCTTATCATGCTTATCGCACACTAAAGTTTATTGCATTCATTTATATTATTTGTATTATTATTCATATTGCTTTCTATATCAACGCCTATTGCTTATCATTTATTATTTTGTATTAACAACGCTTATTGCTTATATCATTCTACTTAATTTCATGTGTTTCATGTTCATATTCTCATATTTTGATTAATTACCGTTTATATATGTCATGTGCTAATGCTCAACGTCCAACGCATTATTCTGTTAATCTCGTTATCACACAAACAGTGAACGTTCTCTAGCTCAAAGTTAATAAACCTACTTGTTTTCAATCACGTTTGCAATTATTGTGTGCATCCTTGGCTATAACGATTCCAAACAGAAATCAGCTGCTGCGGCAGTTTATAGACACGAGAGCGCTTTCAGTATTTACAAACATACTACTGTATGAACCGTGCAATCCACAGAAATACTAAGCGTGGTTTCTTTTACATAAATGCAGCGGTAAATCCTATTATGCAGACCAAAACCAATACAAGGTACTATAACGGGTGTTCTCCGGGAGTGTATTTACCTGTTAAACCTTCCCTGGTCGATTAGAGTGTTGGATTATAGATTCGCGCCTGATCTCCGTAAAATTCTTAGAGTGACGGATTAAACATTCGCGCCTAAATTCCCTCCAAACCTCAGAGTGACGGATTTAACATTCGCGCCTGATCTCCTTCAAAATCCATAGAGTGACGGATTTAATATTCGCGCCAAAGTTCCTTCAAAATCCCCAGAGTGACGGATTTAACATTCGCGCCTAATTTTCCTCCTCAAAACGCTTAGAGTGCTGGATTTAAGATTCGCGCCTGAGTTCCTTCAAAATCCCCAGAGTGACGGATTTAATATTCGCGCCTAATTTCCTCCTCAAAACGCTTAGAACTACAAGCAAAAAGAGGAACAAATATTTCGGACAACCTTATCGAGGCAAATACCTCAACCTTGTACCAGGACAGGCTGTTATCATTCTGCAAGATTATCGGAATCCTCGACGACCTATGAAAATCATGTCACCATCCTCTCTGTCCTACAAGTCCTTCCGTAAATTTTTCTAATCTAGTACCCACCATAAGCGATTAAATCGAGTAAACAGTCGCTAATGACCCTTGTTCTAGATGCGATTCTAAACCGCAAAGAACAAAAACTATCCATGTTTAGTGATGATACTTTAACAAAATAAATTGTCAACGTATAGGGTAAATCCGGGAGACGCGGTCGGGTCAGAGAGTTGGTCGAGTCGCTATATCTCAGACTCTGTACGTAAAAATGCGTTAAAGTGCAGACCAATTCCTTCTCTAGAAGCCAAACAGTTGAATGAATAGCGTAATTTCGCTTCCTTTTGTGTTTTTCTGGATTTATAGGCTTTAAAATATAAATTGGGCTTACATTTAACCTCTTTTGTCAAACAGCGGTTGTACAGAATCGTATTTAAAATATACATCTAAGTTTATTTTCGTTTAATATTTTGGATAATAAGATAGTAGATACATCGAGGGACAATGCAACCAAAGTATTTGGCCATATTAAATCTTCCTCTTCAAGCTAACGAGAAGACCATCTCTCGCTGCAGAAAGGAGGGATGGTTGAGTTATGATTTTTTTATTAGTTTTGTTTATTTTGTTATTTTTTATTATTATTTTCGTCTATTTAGTTTATTTATTCACTTTTGTATTCATTTGCCTTGCTAATCGCCAGTAGGTAGTTCACTTTTTGTTTTATGTGTCCTCTACTTGTTTAGCGTAAACAAATTAAATATCAATGAAACTGTAGTGGTATTCACTCATAAATAATTTTGCTTTATCCTTGATTAATTTTCCATGAATAATTATGTCAGTGTTCTCTGCCAACGACGAAAACCGCTTCTCCCGGCACCTCGGGAGAGGTGGTCAGATGTCATGACTTCAGTTTTCAACCCGATTTACAGTAAATATTGTGTTAAAGCAAACATCGACTAGTTTTTCTGAATCAACATAAAATTCTGAACATATAGGTTTGTTTTGATAAAATAAGTAATGTGCATATTAGTTTTAATAGCCATTTTATATTAGGTCGACCGCGTCACCCGGGTTTACCCTACTTATTTATAATAGAACTCTTGCGTTCTAAGAATTATATTTCTAATTGAGGGCCTTGCAGCAAGAGCGAGCAGCACCATGTTAACCAACTTCAAATAAATTAGAAAAAACTGTTTATAAAATTATTGCTTTGATTAACATTAAAAAGAGAACACCAATTGAAAAATACATATTTTCACACAGTAAGTAGTAGTTATGCCGTTAATAAGTTGTTATTTCTATTTCTGGCAATTTTTCAAATCTGGAGCTTCCGTATTGGGCAAAACAGTAATGGGTGGAGATTCAACATTTGCAATAAATCGATCATTTGTTATAGGATTTGCATCAAATGTGCACCAATTTTTATTTATATATACCTTAGGGTTTATACAAAAAACGACATTCGAAAATACCGGTTTTTGAATTCCACTATTCCCAACAAAACCGGTTGCACCGGATTTCGAGTTTTCACAAAAAATATAATTAAAATAGTAAATGAATATTTCTACTTATTTTAATTTTTTTTAGTTATTATAATCTTTATGGAATTATAAAAATATAACAAAATAAAATATACTCTATCTATACAAAACCAAATAAATAATTAAAATCCACTCAAAATATAAATTATAAATCTTAATTTGATTAGTTTTACAGTAAACTGTTGCCTATTACAATACGCTTGTGTCCGAGGCAATTTTAAGTCAAAATAATAACGGGTTTAATTAAATAATTCATTAATTTTTCTATATTAATTCTAGTATAGAAAACCGGTTTTATAAATTTAAAAACGGGTTTTTGAATTTTACAAATTTATAAAAGAAACGGCAAACCCTAATATACCTATTATCTACAGTCGTAACTCAAAAACTGTCAAAATTGGATCTGCACCCCTCTTGCTGCAATGTCTTCAATTGATCTAAATTCAAATGCCACACGAGCCATACCGTTCTGAAGCGACTGCCATCGCGGCCTATCATACGATTGCATTCCAAGTGCAACAAGGTGCGCCGTTATTTACGTACCTATTGTATAAACCGATAACCGGTCAAACTGAATACTCATGGACACCCTGGTACTTGGGTATGCGCATTTGATAACGAATCTGTTAAGAGTGGTTAACGGGATCGGTTTGCCACGAGCGTCAGAGGAGAGCGACTCATCACAGAAGAAATTGGCTCTCTAACCGCGACCGCTACTACACAGTCACGGGCACAGGAACACTTAATTCCTGTTGCAAGTTCAGGTGCACGCATACCCAGCTACGAATTACATACACACTGGATATACATACATTCCAGTTTCAAGTTGACGCGACCTTAACACGGGTTTCTCGCGCGCGCACACACATGTCGGGACGACGTTACACAAGTTCGTGTATACGCTCAATCAACTGGAGAGTATCACGTTACCTTGCAGAACTCAGGCACCAGTGCGCGATTGACCACGCTGCTGAGAGGTTCTTCTTCGTCGCTTCAACGGTCGTTCCCATTTCAAGGAACTGCCCACGAAGCCTCAGCAGTCTCAACTGTCCGCACTGCGATAAGTCAGTTTATTTCGGTAAGTGGATAGGAATTGTGCCATTATTAACGGTAGAAAATACGTGTAAGACATTTAGAGGCAGTCGTCGCCAATATGAGTTGCAAGGACCAGGGTCTAAAACGACATAACGCGAAGAATTTTTAATCATAATAATTACAATTATTAGTTGAGTATAGTTATTTATAAATTTTATTTCGACCGTAATAATTAATGTATAAGATTTCGGCGCACTAGTTCGGTCAATTTAAAACACTAAAAACAAGCTATTTTGCAATTATAATTATATAAGCTTCCGACGTTTCGATCTTGGTTTAGATCATCTTCAGGAAAGTTAAGAACAAATATAAAATACTGCTTTTGCTATTAAAATTGAGTCACAGTGCTCAAGTCGATTTTCTCGAATTCGGCTCAAAAGCTCGTCGTACTGCTTTGGGAAATTAATGTCCGAGAGAAGACCTTCGCGTAGGGGAGAGGTGCTATAAAAGGGACAGGTCTTAAATGGGACAAATTGAATTGCCAAAATTCTAAACGCATTGCACATGCAAGTGATTTTCCTGTTTATGACAACAGTAGTTCCCAGTCATTTGACGTAAACTTCACTGCGGTCTCACTTGCAACAGAGTAGTAATCCGCGGTTGATGTTTTTCGGCAGTAAAAGTAAAATTTTCGTTGATTTTCTGTGTCTGAACAAGATGTATACGAAGTGTTAAAGTGTCATATCATTAAAATATCCTGTATTCAACTGAAACGAAAGTACTTAATAGGTAAGCTTAATTGATTGTTTTATTTGTTTTGAGGTTATATTATATTAAACTCACTTATAGTCTTAAAAGGGACAGCATAACAAGTCTTAAATGGGACAACCGTTTCATGGCTGTCCCTCCCATACACATATACTGCTGGATACTATATGTATTTTACTATCCTGTAAAGCTTTTAGTGTATCATCTTTCAATGTCATAGATGACATTGTTTTAAATTCTCAATTATTAGTTGATGGCGTCTTGTTTCAAATGTAGGAATTAGTGAACTGACTATTCAAAGCGACAAACTTTATCGTTAAAAAAATGTGTGGCAATAAATTAGCCCTTGTTATAAGTTATAAATTTGCTACAGTTGTATGTAAATTTCGTGTATTCAAATTGTTTTCTCTGACTTATTTACATCTTACGTGATTTTTAAGAAGATTGTATATGCCTTTTCTCGGGCATTTAGTTTTCAATTAATGTATATGTAATCATATATTCGGCAAAAAATAATGTTTTATAGATTTTTTACATACGTACTTATATTTACCACTCGTGGGTATTCCTATGTTGAACTTAGTTTGTAAGATATACATTTTATAAAAAATGTTACTTTATAACTAAAGAAGCTGCTAAAGCATTAACGATAAGTCACACTCTATAAAGATAGTAAATAATATTGATGATTTATAGTACAAACAGTTAATTTTTTCATAGATTCTTAATATATTCGTAATACTTAATAAGTTTATTTTTATTAACGTGTCCCTTTCATGACTTATACTGTCTCATTTAAAACCACCTAGTCGTAAAAGGAACATTTCCCACTTATTTGAAAATTATCTATTACAATTTATGAGTTTGTAATATACTTTTATCGAAGGGAAATAAACACGCTTTCTTGTGATGTACTTGTTTTTTAAATACCTATAATGATATTGTCACAAATGGACGCTAAACAAACGTGTCCCTTTTATAGCACCTCTCCCCTACACTAAGTATTAACTCGGCCGGACGCGCACCCCAATATGCAATACACGTTGTCGCTACCGGGTCAAAAATACCCAAAATTGAAAACCACGGTTCAGAATATTCTTTTTCAACTTTGTTTCTTTTTATGTTAAAGTACAGTGTTTTAAGAAGCAAACAAAATTGAAGAAATAACTTAAAATCTTTATTAAAATTCTTTAAAAAATTGTAACAGAAACTTGGTCTTCTTAATTTTTACTTGGTTATAAAATCGAATAACAAAAATTAGTATTTTCTTTAGTAACAATATCAAATTGAGATCGATGTCGAAAGTATAGATGCTATGAAATTATCAACGAACGCAAAGAAAACAATTCGTAATCAACTTTCTCAAAACAATAGGTACTCAGAATTTTCCTAAAGTACGTACATACTTTGAACTATCAGTTTACATAGTGTTAGTGAAAGGTTTTGGTCTTTTATTGGACTTGGTCGGTTATTTCCCCGTAGAAAGGTACCTAGAACGGCACAGCACAGGATTGCGCAAGAGAAAATGTATTTTCGCAACTTGCGACTCGCTGGTAAATTTTACCCAAATTTTAGCGCTTCTCGCCGAGTTAAACTTTTCTGAAATTGCCAAACCTGAAGGTTCCGTTGTAAGGGCACCAAAACTCCCGGGTACTATTATAACTTACAATTAGTTTAATACGAATACCTATTAGTCACGGCCCTAATCTTATTACAATTATTCATAGCGATAGTAGTTATCACTTATACGATGTTATTTAGAAATCGCTCAATGAATCGCAGTAGAACTCGTATGCTGCAAGCTATATAAAACGGAGTTTGTTGGTCTTCGACCAGAAATCATTAGCATTATTCCAAGAAACTCGACCAATTAATAAACATGACTCTGATCGCAGTGGCAACATTTAAGGGCTGTGTTCGCGTGAAAGTAAATCGTGACTTTTACATTCATGATACTATATGCCATGACTTTTGTCGTCTTGAAAATTAGATGTCGCGATGTCGTAACATTTGATTCACGCTGTCATAGAGTGTCACGACAACGAAAATCATGACTTTTACTGTCACGTGAAAACCCACCTTTACCACCGCGGAAACATCGAGTTACTGCTTCTCCCTTATTGTTGACAGCTCCGCGAGGGGTATCTGTCTGAAAGAGACAATTTTGACGCGCGTCCAACGAACTGTGCCGATAACCTTATCGGTAACCAATTGTGCGTTGGACGTTGGCGCTTCCCTCCCTGGGCTCGCAGATAAATGGGGGCAGAGGAGCCCGAACGATAGCGCATTCCCTTCGGCGAGCGTGCGTGGAGGCCTCGTATTCAGAGATGTTCGCTTTTAATTGCGCGCTTCCTCTTTCGAGCGGCCTTTTAGACGGCCGTTAAAGCACTATTAGTGTTGAAAGCGGATTTTTCTGAATGCTCTGCCTGCTCCTGCTGCCGGCTGCGTATATGGGCTTTCAGATCGGCGCAAGTAGGCGTGCGAGAAATGGATGCCGAAGCATGGGCGAATTAGAGGGACGACGCTATTTTTCTTGTATATCGCGGAAAAAGTTTGAAGGAGGAAGGTCATTGACCCCGAAACTCTCCTCTATAAGCGCGGCTCGCATTTTAACCTGTCAGTTGGTCCCGTGTTTCAGCTTTCGAGGCTCAGCTTTAGTGGCTCCACGGAGAAACGGAAGGTAATGTGGCCTCTCTAATTAGTCTCTCTTTGCGGGACTTAAGCAGAGGTTAACATTCGGAAAGTTGTTCGCTGATTGGATATGATTCTCACGAACAGTAGATGGATGGAACTTCAGTTGGTAGGTACCTATATACGTGTTGCGTGTTTAGCGGAGGGAGGAAATTTTGTCATCCATAAATGTATCTTTTCGTCAATGGAGATACTGTGTACCATTTTGTGATATTAATTGAAATTATTGGGAAGAACTTATGTGATTATTGTTGCATTATTACAGTTGGTAATTGATATTTTTTGGAAATAATGGTTCTATAAAATTGTAAATAATTCTACATCATCGCCAACAATGTTCTAAAAAGACTGTAACTTACAGGTACAGGGTGTCCCGTTTTAATTGAAGAATGTGAATATTGTTGAAATTATTAGTGATATCCAGAAATTGTTTCACACACGTGAAACAAGTGGGGTGTTTTGGACATTTGAAGAAAATAATCATTTTCTTTAATAGAATCGTATGAGTTTGTTTACTTCGCATTGAAGTTCGAAAGACAAAGACCTGTATTATTTATAAACGTATACGTTAAACATTTTAAATGAATAATTTCTGCCGAATAAAACATAAAAATGAATTCGTGTGTTCCTCTCCAACGTAACTACTTAAGCAGTTTATAATAATGTAATTAAATGTACGTAAGCCACGACGATTTTTGCACCACTGCATTCATTGCACTACAATTGTATTGTACACCGTAAACTGAGATTCTTTTACTATAGGGAACTACAAATAATCCGATTGGAGTACAGAACATTTTCAAAGTTATTGCTTTCAAAGTGACGACTAGAGATCACAAAACACTACTCGCAATTTCAAGGAACAGTACAAAACTTACCTTTCCTCCAAATTTAGCTTATATACAATATACACCCATTAACTCACCTGCTAGAGTAGGTACATACATAAAGAGCAATGGAAGATGTCATCATCAAAAACACATCTTACACCGCACCACACAGCGCACTAAAAATGGCAAAGAAGTCATCGTCAAGTAGGTACATCACGAATATTCCCCAACAGTCTAACCCAGACCTACATATAACTGTAGTTAACTAGCTTTACTACTCGGCTTTTCCCGAAATTTAGATTGTGATTTTATAAAAAAAAATTGTTCTTTATTCATTTTTTTTATGAAAATAGTCACATTCATCTGGATTAGATAGGCATAATGAGGTGGGACACATTTCGTGAGCCCGGACTTAACCGTTCGAAAGTTTTTAGGCGACAGAAAAACACACAAACACTTTCTGCTTCAGATATATATTAACCCTTCGCTGACACACCCCTTTTTTCGATCAACTTTGACATACCTGGGTTGCTCACACCTAGAACAATTTTTCAACGACTGCCATTCTCATCTGAAGAATCCAATTGTTATGAAAAAAATCATGGCTCAATTTCAAGGTCTCTAGAATATATTCCAATAGTTTTTTTTTAAATTTCACAACAGTTTTTGTGAAAAAAATCTAGATCACCATATATCAAGAAAACACGAAGAAAATCTTCAAAAAATTGTAACTTTTACAAATTACAGTATTAGAAGCTAAAAATCTACAGAGTTATTGCTCAGATATAATATTTTGAGAGAGAAAATAGTTTGTAAATCGGCTTTGGAAAAAAGGTATTTATTTTGCATATAGAATGTACAGAGCTTCAAAATCAGCTTATGGATGGCTCACACCCAGAGTGTCAACGAAGGATTAAGATATCTCCCATACCTAATAAACATACCACTTTGTTGTCCTTGCTGGAGTTGCAAGTGCGTAGTGTACAAATTTCCATGCATAGTACCTACTTATTAAAGGGTTGCATAACTTTGACAAGTCGGAAAATTGATCGTTATCTTTGTAATTTTCCTATCACATAAAAAAAGTAAGTTTAAAAATCAAGATATTCATCTTTTTGGATATACATTAAACTGTATTCTCTGCAAAAAGAAATTTGATATCTTAAAAAATGGTGCCATAGTAGCTCCTCCTCCCAATGCCTCTTTATATTTGCGGTATCAAAAATATCTCAGTGATATTAATGGAATAGTCATTGATCTATGTGAATAAAATTTTGCACGAATATTCTGAAGACTGTAATCTAGTACTTGCCGAAGCCGACCTTTCGATTAGTGTTCTGTATTTTTTTATTAACAAAAGAAGATGAAAACTTAGGTAAAAAATCACATGCTTGAGTTTGAGTAGCTGCCATTTTACAGAAAATAGGTTTTCTCAATGCAATCAAAAGAAATTTGATTTCTTTGTCAAACTTATTTTTTAAAAGAATACAGCTTAATTTATACAATTTCTTTTTGAAGAGAATACAGCTTAATTTATACATAAACCGGTGTATGTCTTGATTTGTGAATAAATTAAGCTCTATTCTCTTCAAAAACAAATTGTATAAATTAAGCTATATTCTCTTCAAAAATAAGTTTGATAAAGATATCAAATTTCTTATTTATAGGACATATTTTATATGAAGACAATCATAAAAGTAACCCGATGTTTCGACCTGTCAAAGTTATGTAACCCCTTAACACCGAAATTATTCACACCGCTGGCACTTCTATCCAACTAGCTCCAATGCTATTAAAATGGGCTTATATCACCTTGACCGGTACAAGACGAGTGGTATTTTCACGAACATTTTACAGGAAATTTATGCGCTCAGTTGAAATGACTTTTTTACCATGTAGGTATAAAGCATTTCCTGAACTTTGGAGAACAATTTTTTCAAATGTCCATATTTATTTATGTCGGAAGAATGAATCCCACCCAGGTAGCGTATATTTATAATACCCCTAACAGCAAAGTAACTTTTGAAGTTTTGTCACCAAAAGTGAAGAATGTGCATGCGGCAAAACGAAAGACCATCTGCACGAGAAAAGTTCTCGGAGTTTTTTCCCTGCATTGCTTTTGTTTCTACCGAGTATTCTACGGTATCCGTGCACTGTAAGGGTTGAAGCCGTTTAAGACAGGCATAAGAAATGTCGACCCTTTTGAAATTTGAAAACCAAAAGCTTTGAAATAGATAATGCTTAAATGATTTCCTGGCATTTGTCAAGAAAGCGCGTACTTCGTTCTGCATTTTCTGTCTCAATTGCTACAAATGCTTGATAATTTTCAACCGAAAAGAAGTCTATCCTTTTATACGACACTTAAATGAGTTTTTAACGCTTTGAAATCTCCTCTGTCGAGCAAAAAGCATTTCTCGAATTCTATACCAAGCATGTGATTGGCTAATATGCTGTAATTAAGAAAGGAAGTGTGCAATTCGTTATCAACTGCTTCGATATTCAATTAATCGCGAATAAATACCATCACCTTACGTACACCATCCTACGTGGAGGTGTTCGTATTTCAAATCCTCGTCGTCTGAAACACAGATCGACTTCCTGAATTGTGGATAAGTCATCTACCCGAGAAAGAAAGTATGAGAAATAGGTCACGAAGAGTCCTCTGTCCAGGAAGTATAGGGTGTCTATGAAAGTGTTTCACATAAAAATCTATCGCTAAAGAATCGACGACAGAACTAATCTGTGTAAACGAATAAAATGTAAACGACACGTTCTCTGTCTTCGCCGCGAATCAAATTCTAGAAATTAAAGAATATCGTCGAAACCTGAGAAGAGGGAGAACTTTCAAGAATCATGGAAATCATATCGGGCTGCGTCGTACAGAAACAAATAATAATAAGGTGTGCAGCGAAGAGGACCGCAACGACAGACTGAAGAGAAGGGAAAGAGGAGTATTGGATAATAATAAGAAGAACAGAGAGGAAACAGGTTTGCAGAAGAATAGCCAGGTCGTAGTAGCGAATGAAGCCGAAGGAGAAGAATGAGGTTCGAAGAGAGAAGGAGCGGCTAATTCCAGCTCCCTTCAATCCGCTCGTTTAGGATGCTGGTCGGAGAAAGCTGCGACGAGACGTTTTTCAGGGTCTCTTTCTGGGCGAGGAAGGTCGGCAGTTTGAAAGAAGAGAAGAAGACCGGGTGGCGAGCGCGGAGTATGATGCGCCTATGAAATAAAGAAGAAAAAAAAAAGAGGAGAGGCAGAAAAGACCAGGGGATGATGTTCCAAGTCTATGCAATCAGCAGCCGCCGATTGTTTGGCGCCCGAGCGCAACGATCCGTGCACAGCACTGTCTGCCTTTTCGCGCTACCACTGCACAGCAGCAATGCTTGACGATTATGCACTCGCTTCTCCGCCGCCAGATAATTAGGAGTTAATTAACTAATGGCCCTTTATACGTACCCCTCTTGCTCTACCCTCTCTTTCCTTCTCCGCTCTATTCTCCGTGCCCCGTCCACTTTCTCCCTCCTTCTTTTTCCCTCGTTCTTTGCTTCTTCCGCGCTCTGTCCCTCGTCTCGCGCGCGAGCGCTCGCGAGCGCGCGCGCGCCCGCGCCATCCCTCTGTCCCATGGCTCGGTGTCGACCCCTTTAGACTCCTTGTGTCTCTCCGCTCCTCGTCATTTTCCAATTCCCCTCGCTGGCACCAGCATCCTTTGTGCTCCTTCTTAGACGCGGAGGAACGTTTGAATGCCAACCACCAGCCCGCCACGGTCTGTGGCTTTTTTGTCTTCCCCGCGAGGTTTGATATGCCGTAATGGCATGACGCACTGCGACGCACCGAAGGAAAAAAGGGTACATTCACTCCTCTGATTTCGCGGTCTTTTGTCGACTTCCCGGCCAAGCGTGCGCGCCGCATCATCGGCCGAGTAGGAGTACAGGAGCCCGAGACTCGGTTAACTCGCAGCACTCGCGCCTAACAGACCCGCGTTCTTATCTACAATGTTACACGCATTCGTTACACCTGCGCGCATTTAGTCTGAGATATCGATGGGATTGCGATCACTGAAAGCCGGGAAAGAATTTATAGGGAAAACACCTCGTCAATAAACATCCCGTTATCCCCGCATTCGCGGAATCAAGATGCCTCTCAATTAATAAAGCGACGCTCGCCTCTGCCGCGACGGCAAACAAAAGGTGTCTACGAAGGAGCTTGTTGTCTGGATCGCGCGCCGGTCTTTCACCCCTTTCGCGATTGTTCCGCGGGCGCAGTCGGCCTGATAATTTTCTCCGACACAAATCGTCCGTGGGTCCACACGAGGGAATTAAGAACGGTGTCATGCATAATAAGACTGCTCGCGGTTGCGTCGGAGTATTTTCTAAAGCAGCGTCGATCCGTCGCGGGCCCCCTTTGTGCGGAGGGCGCACGCGAATGGCCCCCACCGGGTGCCTCGCGTTCGCACCTGCGATAAATGAGAACCGCCGACCGCGTCCACCGGGAATCGGCCATTGAATTTTATAATTACGAAATTGCTAATGGAAGAGGTAGCTGTGGCGTTGTCTGCGAGGCGCTCGTAATTGTAGTGCACGACAAACGAGCCCCGGGCTCGGTGTGTACCCGCATTTTGATCAGATTGCTAGCGACGAAGAGCGGAGAAGATTTTCCAACGGAGTTACAGATCGCGTCCAATGTCTGCCGCAATCGATACAATCTAGTAGTCTAGTTGATCGCATTGCGGCCAAGTCTTTTTAAGTCCCTCTGTTTCTGATTTGATAATTATGAGAAGTGAAACGAGGGTCCCAAATCATTCACAAACTTTATTCCAGACGCCTAAAAGATTTGTGGGACATTTTATATGAACTTTTGGGAATTAGAATTTTTAACGCTATGTTTACGGTAACCGTCAATTTGACGGATTTCAAATTACGAAAAGGAATAGCGGAAAACCCATAGCATTAATTATTACCAATTTTTATCGTAAATTAATAATTCTATGCAAAGAATTTATGTACATTTATTTCCTCCTAGGCTAACTTTTAACATCTATATATAATTTAATACAAACTTCTGCGGAACTCGTCAAATCGACGGATCAGTTAAGTGCATAAATAATCCTAATATATTTGCTTTATTCGTCAAATTATTACTCCAGTAATAAATATAACAGTAATAGAAAAGTCTCTACTACTAATAACTTGCAGTCACAGTAGGTATGAAATAAATCTTATGACGTTAATATTAATGTTACCACATCTGTGATAATTTCTGGGAAAATGCTTTTTACTTATCCGTAATTTATTTAGATGTGCAGTTAAATATTATATATACTCAAGTTATATTTAAATTGAATAAATCGTTTTTTGCAAGAAAATGCGTATTTTAGTTTAACCGTCAATTTGACAGGTGCTCGTAGAAATAGGTGTATATGTAATGTCCGTAAACCTAAGTAGTGGTAATATTTAAATTTTGAAAGGTGGGCCAAAATGGTACATATATGGTTGAATAAATCTATCTACAAATATCTAAACATTGTCGTTGAATTTCACTTAACCCTTCGTAGTCACACGAGGTGTATCGCACTGCAAGAGCAATTTTCTAGCTAAAATTATCGCAAAAAAATATAAAAAAATTAAAAAATCGCTTTTTTCCACGTCCGTGGAAAATCGCTTATTTTCAACTACCTATGATATCAAAATTTACATTTACAGAAAAAGACTATTGGACCACGATTGTATAAATATTACCAATGTATAGTTATCAGTGAAAATAAAAGATTCAAAAGTACGAACATGGCAACTTAAAAATGACGCTGAGGTACAGTGAACCCTATGTGACCAATTTGTGATTATAAGAAAAGTGATCACGAAGGGTTAAAAAAGACTACGAACTTTTGTTCTAATCCAATAGCAAGAAACGTAAAAACAGCACCAGGCCATTTTTTTGGAAAAAGATAAGAGCCCCGTTGATCAATTTCTAATTATTTTTTATCTTCCGCGTTATGTAATCCCCTACATAGTAATATGCAACTGTCAACAGATGACTGTTCGCACGGTTTACTGAACTACGGATTGATACAACCCTTCCGGACTTCTTTGTCAGGGCATAACTCTGTATGGATTAATCGAACGTAATAACTTTCTCGTTGCCATTTCAGAATTGTTTTGTACAGCATACAAGAAATATGAGAAATTCAGGTGTTATATTGTATAATTGTATATGCACTATATCGATCGGCCCGAAATCAACGGTATTTACATGAATTTTTTACAAGAAATTTTTGCGTCCAGTTGAAATGTCCTTTGTATCATTCATAAAGCATTTTATGAACTTTGAAAAAAGTTTCTTTGAACGTCTGCACTTATTTCAGATAGAAAAAAATATAGTCGTTCAAATTCATATAGCGATGCGTAAGGTACGCTGGCGTCAGTGATTTCGACGTGCTCTGTAATTGAAAGTCAAACGTTGAATAGTCTACGTATTTTAAACTAATCTCTACCGTATGACGTACGGATTTTTTAAATGTAAAAAATTCTATAAATTCTAGCATTGTAAACAAAGGTGGACCTTTTACTGATCTTTTCTTTCAATATCTTGAGAATAAGAGGGTATTCTACTGTGACATGCGATTTTTGTAACTTTTTTCTGGAAGTTTTTTATGGACCTAATGAAATATATGTATTATCTACAGAGCAGATATGACAGATTAGGTGTAAGTAGAATTTTCTTCACTAGAACTGTTTGGAAAAACATTAAACCCATTTGTCTCAAAACTGTGTTTTAGAAAATGCTTGCCACAATATCTTAAATTCTACGTGACCGGTTGGGCTCCTCTTATACAAAAATCATCAGCAGATGTGTCGTTATCGTCCGTAGAAAAATTAGGCCCAAATATTTTTTTTCGTTAATTTTATAACCCGAAGGAAACGCAGAAAAAAACGATAGTTGACACTTAACGCTCGAATTATCGTCATTTTAAGAATTTGTGCAATTTCAATCCAAATCTGTTACCAATGAAAGTCATGCTCGAATAATTTAATAATCTTCTTGCTTTTTTATTTCAGATAAATAAAACAACCAAAATCATGGCAAAAAGTTGAGCAACTTTTTTCGAGGTGGTCGGCTTTCAGGGACTATGGCGCCATCTTTATTTCACATTTTCAACCAAAAAATTTTTCTTTGTAGTTTAAGGTATACTAAATATTTATACAGTAAAAAGTTCAGCATTAAAATCTTTCATTAACTCCATAAAAAATGTTCCTGAAAACAGTATAGTAAATCGCATGTCACAGTAGAATATCCCCTTAATTAAAAAAAAAAAAACTGACACGTCATATGATAGATGATGCTACTAAGAATATGTACCTATACCAAATATCTTTAAAATTAGTTGAATGGTTCTTGAATTATCACTAATACCAGGTCGAAAAGTGCATTTTCAAGGAAAATGTGTTTTAAGTTTTACATGTTCATCTTTCTGCAATAACTTTAATAACGTTTATTTTGCATTTATTTTTTTTACAGTTTTCGGAATCGGCTATTTGATATTTCTACAATTATTTCTTTTTTACCCTGTCACCTACATACATTTCTACATTTACTTTGAATGGCTGAATGAAAACACAGGTCAAAAAGTCTCATCTAGCGCACATAAACACGCCGTGGAGACTTTCAGTTTAAGGACTATATCTTTGTGACTACAATGAATTCTCTCAATGTGACCTTTTACACATTATTTTTAAAGATCTAAACTATCATTTTAAGGAAAATCATTAATTCAACAATAGCCCTCCCTTAACAATCGATGTTTTATACGTGACTCTTTCATTTGTTGCAGCTGAAAGGAAGACTCTTTTGGAAAAAAAACGGCCATGGTGTTACACTGTTATATCGCTTTGTTTGCTCCTGGAGGTAGGATTAATACTGTGCGTTAACTATGAACGTCAACGCCAACCCTCCTCAATCTTTCGCTCTTCTAGCGATAAGCTCGAGTTAATGTTTTTTTTTTATAAGCAATACGAACGGTGTACATGGTAACGCAACAAAATACTTAACTAAGTTTTTACAAAATTGTATAGTATATAATGTACTTATTTACTAGCTACAGAGGTAAATAAAAACTTCATAATACTCTAACACAGTTCCCACATAGCGTGAAGCGAAAAAGCGTGCAGCCTAAACACCCGCCTTTTCATCTGTGTAGACAGAAATTGGTTTAAAAATGTTACTGATAAATTACTACTTGGAATGTAATCTTTGCGCAATATATGCAATATACCTGTGAGCTCTTTGTTGTAAAATGGAAAAAGGGTTTAAACAAAAGTTATCAGGAGGGGCGCACAATGTATTAATTAATCATTTGCACTTATTAATCGACTATGCACTTGTATTGATTGTAATTGACAACATTTTCAGCATGATTTACGTTAAAAATCATTTACAGAATATTTCAATAACTATTAGTTTTTGGACCCATACACTGTAATAGATTTTTACTTAGCATTCAACACTCTTTTCAAATGCAGTGTCAAGTTTTACCCATTACAATTAAAAAAATCAAGGCGACCTTCATATCGCGATAAAAAAACAAAATAGTAAAAAACTAATTATTACCTTATGCGTCCCCCTTGACACTAAACAACTTTTGTTTAAACCATTTTTTCATGTAACGAAGAGTTTACATGTAATTCAGGTGGCACAGGTGAATCACTCTGTATGACGAAATGGAAGAAGATAAAAGAGCTAGATTAAACATTCTGGATGTCAGGTAGAAAATAATTTACAAACTCTCGGGGATATCAAGTGATAACGAAGGTCTCTGCAGACCAATATTTTCGAAAACTCACTGAAATATTTCGAACAAGCGTAAACACATTGCACAAAAAGTGATGCCATGGATATTATGAAAATTTGAATAACCGCCATGGAAACCCTCGTAAACAAGACAAATTAGTTCACCAGGAATGCAAAATATCTGGAGAGCCTCACTGTTTGCCATGCTTCGAAAAGCAACAAAAAAATTTTCTTATTTCTCATAAATTGAGATTTTCAATTTTTAATAAATAGACAATGTTTTTTTCTATTATATCAGTTTTGTGATGCACGGGACAGTAAACGTGTAAATTGATTTGTTTGTGCGTGCGATCTATGAACTGTGCATAAGAGAGAAATCTGTATTCCATTTGATGATCAGTTACCTTGACAGTAAGTGTTTTGACGGTACAGTAGGAAACCAGGAGAAAGTGGGATGGCAGCACATACTTCTTCTGCATGATAGATTAAAGTTTTAGCGCCATTTTTTAATTTAATCTTTTATTGCGTATCAATTTTTGTGATCAGCGGTATGGAATCATAAAATTTTTAATTCTTTTTTCTGTATGCAATATTTCATCATTTAGTTATTCAATCTCAATATGAAGGGCATTTCACGGTTAAAACATCAAAACATTTTTTGGCAATGTTGTCGAAAAAGTTACCTCCTCACAGATTTCAATGACTTTGACATAAGTTGTATCGTGCGATTATGTCAATATCGCTATTGTTGTCATGCCCTGTAAACTTTTTGGGGGTCGGCTTTAGTTTATGAAATATTTGCAGAAAACTTTAGTTAACAGTAGAACTACTGAATTTAACACATACTCACATCGGTTCGCTACCATGTTTTACGCCCCCCTCCCCACCCCCACCCGCCCTAATCTAACCCCAACCAATACTAATACCATCGGTTGCGAAACAGATTTCAATATATTACGCCGAAAGATTTTCATTAATATCTCTGAAACTAAGGCCGACCGCCAGAAGGTTTAAAGGGAAATGTTGTTCAGAATGATGACGTCATTGAAATCGGCGAAGAGATAGCTTTTCGACAAGTTTACCCATTTTTTGCTTATTTCATCCCACGACATCTGAAGACTGACCAGGTAAAATTTTAAAATGAAATCCTTAACGACACAGATTTTATAGTCAGTTAAGGGAGAACAGTGTGATAGCCTTAAAAATAGGGGGTTTTTGAAGATGGTTTGTGGCGCAAGTATAATAGATAAAAATGTGACTTTTCTTTTATTTAATAATACTTTTATTCAACTAAAAACAGAATCAATCTTTGTTTTAATCGAATAAATACATGGTAAATACGGCGCCTGCCAGACGAAAGCGCCCCGTGTTAAACTTTAAGTACGTTTTTCTTGAAATATATTTTCAAGCACTATCCTGCACTGTAAAAGATGTTATTCTTCACCGCATCTAAAAATTCAAAAGGAATTCTATTCGTAAGTATACTCGCTTCCGTCTTACCGACTATTATAAATTTTTATATACTTAATTCTTTTATACATTTTTCGAGACTCATTCGTTCAAACATATGGCAGTCATCATCTAATTGTTTTATAACAATGAGAGTGTGTAAGGCGATAACCACACTTGTAAGTAGTTTTCCTATGCCGATTCTGTATCAATTGTGGCGAGGGGGTGGTTCGGTGGTGTAAGTAATTGGAGGAGGCGTCCTAGATGGCGCTGCCTGTAATTCGTGTAGTGGTGGCTGTAGTCTCAGATGGTGCTGCGAGCCCACAAGTTGGTGGGGGCTAAGGAGTAATGGCGTAAGGCGTACAAATAGTAATGTAGAAAGTCACATGTTTATTGTTAAAACATATATGTACAAATATTTAACTACGTTCTATAGTGGTAACGCTAACAGCGCTGAATGTATGAAACAATGCGCGCTGGTCGTAGTAGCCGCTTTCGGAAATTAATTTCACGCAATCCGTGGACGTAGCAGCAGTACATTTTGCAAGTGAGAATAGTAGATACTGCCGTTTGCAGAAAAAAAGGCGCCCAGACGCTAAGCGCGGCAAGGTGGCTACTTTGCTCGCATTGGCCAACGCGACAATGTTGACCAATACTAAGTAAGCGAACGGGACACAGGCGGTTGGAGCCAATGCGAGTGAAATGCCCCCTTGTCCTGCTCAGCATCCGGATGCCAAGTTTTTTGCAAATGACAGTAGGTCATGATCAGTTCTGGCAATATCAAAGCCACGTGAATAAGAAACAAGACGTTAGATTCTAGGTTGGGCAGCGCCCAGGATGTTATTATATTTTGCACAGTGAGGGACCAGTAACGATTATGTCGCGACTAGTGGGCCGGCCGCGAGCTCTTAAATCCGATAGTGGCCCCACGGATGGGTGCTGACCCCATCGGACAGGTTGTATTGCTTGTCGTCGAACGGACTAAGAGCGTTTTTTTCTCGGACAGGAAAACCACGTCGTGCAATCTCGAGAGAATAAGGCTCTGACGAATCGTTGTCTCCGTGTGCTCGCGAAGACACCGAATGTAATCTTTGAAGCGTATAGGTGGAATCTGACGGCACGTGAACCGGCGAGCTTGCTCGGCTCTTCCAGGCTCGGCAAGTCGGTTGGGCGAGCTGGAGTCGGCGATTCATGAGCGTTCTCACAGCGCGAGGGCTCGACGAGTCTCGTGCCAAGCTCGCCGATCCACATGCCGTCAGATTTCACCTTTGGCCGCGACGGATCGCAGCGACCAACAGCGACCCCACTAGTTAGGGTTGCCATATTTGCCAAACATTGATACGGGACGTTTAATTGCTAAATAAATCAAACGTGAAAAAAGTGGGTAGGTAATGGTTTATTTTACTCTGTAAAATATTTCGCGGGAACAGTGAAATATGGAACAATCCCGTATATACAGGACGTATGACAACCCAACCACTAGTGCATGGGAGAAGTATGCATCTATTTCTCTCTTGCACTAGTGGGGTCGCTGCCGATCGTTGCCGGTTAGCGATTCTCCAGGGAGTGATCGGTATAACCGCAGCCATTTGTGACAAAACCGGAAATAACATAACCTAAACATTCATTAAATTGTCTGCTTTCCAAGCTAATTGTTTATCTATCTCTTTCTGTCCGTATTTCTGTCTCTTTCTTTTTTACAGTTTCTTTCTCTGCCTAGTTCCGCTTTTGCCACAAAGGGCAGCAACCAATCAGCGACGATACAGTTTGTTACGGTCACTCCGTGGACGATCTATTGCCGGTCGCTGCGACCTGTCGCAGCTAGGAGATCCCCCTTTATACATGGTCGGTTGCGATTTTCTTGTTACGGCTTCGAGACACGTCCAGAAGATCCGCGAAACATCAGGAACGTTCCCGAATCCTCCACAAACGCGCTACGTGCCTCGGAACACGTACGCCTGCAAAAATGCATATCACAAATATGATTCATTTTCTGTTCCAACAAGGATAGCTAGGTATGTATACAGTGACTCTTAAAAATATTCGGACACTTTTTAAAATCGCATAACTTTTTTAAAATTAATCCAAACGACTTGAGTTTTTTGAGATGATAGAAGGATTAGTTTGCTAAGCGACAGGTTTCGTCGTTTTAGAAAAAATTGCATTGATCGGAATAGCGAAGAAAATAGTGAAGGTCGTTTTTTAAACTTTTTTTTGTAATCTTGCAATGAAAATCCAAAAAACCCGTTGGTAGATTTAGGTAAGTTGTGTACATGCTGAAAATTTCATCAAAATCAGGTATCGCTGCTCTGAGCTACAAACGTTTAAATATCGCAGAATATGGTCGAAAATCGCGGAAATTCCCGAAATCAGCGAGTTTCGACCTTATTTGATGAAATTTTCAGCATGTACACAACTTACCTAAATCTACAAACGGGTCTTTTTGATTTTCATTGCAAGATCACAAAAAAAGTTTAAAAAACGACCTTCACTATTTTCTTCGCTATTCCGATTAATTGCAATTTTTCCAAAACGACAAAACATGTCACGTAGCAAACTAATCCTTCTAGCTTCTCAAAAAAACTCAAGTCACTTGGATTAATTTTAAAAAAGTTATGCGATTTTAAAAAGTGTCCGAATATTTTCAAAAGTCACTGCACATATAAGGCACTGGCTCCAGTCGTCGTTGAATCAAAATCGAGAACAGCGTGAGACAGAACACATCGCTCCACGTCGTCGTTAAGCGAAGATCGTGGGCAATAACGTGACACGTAAGGGAGAGTGGGGTAATCACGGACGCGGGGTAATCGCGAACGCGATGGTTACGGCGTTTTAATAAATAAAAATTATGTTCCCTCTCCAGTAGATAATAGTTTAGGTCATATCCAACGCCGGGCAGAAAGTAATAAATACAGAACCCTCATGCTATTCAAGATAAACACAATTTATTATTTTCATCATGTTTCAAGTAATATTTGATCCATTTTCAATTGCATTTAATTATTGTTGAATTAAGAATACAATTTTTTTTTAAGTTGAAATGAAGCACTTTTTTACCAACATTTTGTGACCAAGGCGTTGCTTGAATCAAGATTCTAACCTCTGAAATATTTTTTTTTTTATTTTTTGATGTCGTGGGGTATTTACAAACAAATCGGATGGGGTAATCTTGAACGTTCGAGATTAGCAACGTTAACCGATTTTGATGAAATTTTCAGCATGTATAAAACTTACTTAAATCTGCAAAAGGGATTTTTGAATTTTCATTATAGGCTCAGAAAAAAAAGTTTAAAAACGACCTTTACTATTTTTTTCGATATTCCGACCAATTGCATTTTTTTCTAACGCACAAGAAGAGAAATTTGAAAAATACATTAGGCATAGGTTGTAGCAACATTTTTTATGAGTTGACCATTGAAGTCGCGTTTTCTATGCGACTTCTGCGATATTTAGCACTCTGTTCTTGATTACCCCACGGCAGTCGAGTGATCACGAACGCCAAGGGTTTTGCTTTTTCACTATAAAATTGATTTTTATTATAGTTTTTCAAAAATTCGTCACAGTACTTTATAAATGAATAGTTTAAGTATGATTGTAAATATTAAACAAATTCATTTCTCACATAGTTTTCGTTTTGTTTGCTTTTTAGCTTAGGTGTTCGCAATTACCCCACTTCCCCTTACAAGTATCGAGCAGGAAACATGGATTTGCTCACGAAGGAGTTGAGAACTCTGTCTCGGAAGGCCGAGCTGTTGCGCACCGTTCCGCAATTCGGAGTCTGGTTGGGCGCTGCGACAACTGCCTATGACGCATCGTCGAGTATCTGCGTGGACAAAGAGCATCGTTGCCGTTGGCAACGAAGCTACGTTTGACGTCATTTATCGCACGTACGAAGACGTTACGTGTGACCGTAAGAGGAAGGTTGCCGCGATCAGGGTACAGGTTTTCGGCTCGATCGATGGCGCCCACGGTCGTATGGGAGGACGTGGAAACCGCGTTGGAGTGTCGTATTCTGACCGGTGTGGTTATCAACGTGAAGCACGCCGATCCGCGTCAATTGTTCAGAGCGCTCGACGAACGGTGATCCCGCGCGTTACGAACGCTATCAAGAAACATTCGAGTGTGGCTGTGAATACTACCCTGCACGCGGAGTTCATGCTGAAGGACAAGGCGGACGAGAAACATTGTGGCACGCAAAATCGAGTGCTGTTCATGACTTCAAACTTGTATGATTGCTACGCAAAGCAGGTGGTTGCTCCTACGTTGGCCATGATGGAAGAGTTTGAGAAACGTGATAGTCAATAGTGGATGGATCCTAGGGGCCTTTCTGAACCTTTTGGTGAACATTAACAAACATAATACGCTTCGAGCCGGTTGCAACGTGCCGCTTCCGGAGGCGGTCATGAAGAAAAAAGCAGCGATCAACGTAAAGGGTGGAGACAACGCGTGTTTTTTGTGGTCCGTCATAGCCAGTTTGTATCCAGCTTCTCGGAACGTGAGCAGAGTGGGGTCGAACCCGAAGTACTAGGAGGTGCTTCGCTTGGACAAGATGCGTCTTCCCATGACGTTTGATCAGTTGAAGAAATTCGAGAAGACGAACGACTTGTCTGTGAACGTGTACACGTGGTCCAACGGGAGTTGCGTGCCTCTACGTTTAACCGACGACAAGCAAGAAAATAGACACGCGAACCTGTTACTGGTGCAGGATCTCCAAGATTCTCAACGATACCATTTTGCGTGCATTAGCAATCTATCCAGATTGATTTTGAAGCAACTTGGCAATCACGGACATCGAGTATTCGTTTGCGACAGGTGGGTGAAATATATGTAACCCCGAAGTGTTTCGTTTATTCTTATGTTTTGTTTATTCGTTGTAGGTGCCTTTGTTTCTTCCATTCGATGGAACGATTGAACAAGCACAGCGTGGATTATCGGCGAGCCAACGAGTGCGCCGTCGAATTGCCGTCTGCTGAGGAGAAATTGCTGTGATTCAAGAATTACAAAAACAAGGAACGAGCACTGCTCATCGTGTACGCGAACATTGAGTGTTTGCTTGAAGACATCGAGCCGAAGGATCGTAGTCGCAGCCACGCGATTCAACGACACAGACTGCATAGCGTGGGCTATTACGTGCACTGCTCGTACGATGAGTCTTTGTGCGGCTACCGAGCCTATCGTCACGACTCCGACTGCGTTCAGTGGTTCGTGGGAGAACTGCGTGAATTTGGTGAGAAAGCGTATAGGTGGTTGCGCGACGCAAAACTGATGGAACCGTTGACGAGTTCTCAGCAGCAGAGCTTTCATGAGTTGAGCGCGTGTCACGTGTGCGGACAATCCTTTAACGAGACCGATACGAAAGTACGCGATCATTGTCACTCGACGGGCAAGTACAGGGGCGCGGCCTACGATACTTGTAACTTGCGGTATCAACAGTCGTACACGATACCGGTCGTGTTCTACAATCTCTCAGGCTACGACGCACATTTCGTGATCAAGGAGCTGCCGACCAAGTTCGAGGGAAAGATCGATCTGCTGTCGTTGACGAAAGAGCGATACATCTCGTTCACACACCACGTCAAAGCAATCGATGACAACAACGATTGGAAGAGAGGGCTAAATTTTCGATTCGTGGATTTCTTCAGGTTCTTGTCCGCGAGTCTGGAGAAACTCGCTTCGGATCTGGGCAAAGAGCAACTCACGATTCTGCGACGAGAGTTTCAGAAACTACCGGATGATCAATTCGATCTCCTGACCAGGAAGGGAGTCTTCCCGTACGATTGCGTAATGTCGTACGACCAGGCCCGGATTAAGATTTTTGGGGCCCGGGGCTATCAAACCTTTGAGGCCTCCCCGTGGTTGATTTTTGGGGCCCAGGGCTATCAAACCTTCGAGGCCCCCCGTGGTTGAACAGCGGGTGGGGGGTGGTTGTGAGCTAATCGCTTAGAACGGGGCCCTCCCCTGAAGGTGGGGCCCGGGGCTGCAGCCCCCCCTAGCCCCCCCTTTAATCCGGGCCTACGTACGACAAGTTGAATGACACGCGTTTGCCGCCTCGCGAAGCGTTCCACAATCGATTGAACGATAGCGTCGCGTCAGGGTCCGATTACGCGCACGCCACGAAAGTGTGAGATAGTTTTCGCATGCATACCTTAGGCGAATACAGTGATTTATACTTGAAAACTGACATACTGTTGCTTGCCGACGTGTTTGAGAATTTCAGCAGCGACTTTATCGCGAGCTACGAATTGGACCCGGCGCATTATTTCACGTTACAAAGTTTCGCGTGGTGAATGCCATGCTGAAATACACCGGCGCCGAGTTAGAGCTTCTGACGGACGTGGACATGCTGTTGTTCGTGCAGCGCGGCATACGCGGTGGTCTGAGTCAATGCTGGCATAGGTACGCTTGCGCTAACAACAAGTACCTATCAACCACCAACGGAGTACGTCGAGTTGAAACCATCCACGTATCTCATGTATTTCGACGTGAATAACTTGTACGGATGGGCGATGTCGGAGGCTATGCCGTGCGGAGGTATTTCAATGGGTCGATAAGGCAACGATGGCCTCCTTGCTCGACGACGACGTGTCCTGCTTGCCCGACGAAGGGAAACGCGTGGGCTACCTGTTGGAAGTGGACCTGGAATATCCGACGGATATTAACGACGCGCAGCCGACCTTCCGTTCTGTCCTGTGCGCGAAAACCCGCCCAATAGTAAACAGACTAAGCTGCTCGCCACGCTCCACGAAAAGAAACCATACGTCATCCATTATCGCTACTTAAAACAGCGCATGCAGTACGGATTACACGTGACGTGAATTCATCGCGTATTATAGTTCAATCAGTCGCATTGGTTGCGCAAGTACATTAACTTAAACACAGATTTGAGGAGACGAACCACAAGCGAATTTCAGAAAACGTTGTACAAATTGATGAACAATGCGGTGTACGGGAAAACTATGGTGAATGTGTGAAACTGAGTATACGTACGACTGGTGAAACAGTGGCACGGTCGTTACGGCGCGGAAGCGTTGATCGCGATGCCGAATTGTCACAGTAGCGCGATCTTCTCGGAGCAGTTGGTGGCCATCGTGTTCCGCAAATTGAAAGTGATATTGAACAAACCGATATACGTAGGCATGAGCGTACTAGACGTGTCGAAAGTGTGTCTGTACGAGTTTCATTACGGGTACATGCGCGAGACATTCGGTGATCGTTGCAAGCTTCTGCACATCGATACCGACAGCTTGATGTATAGTTTGAAATGCGAGGATGCGTACGAGACGATGAAATGCGACATCAACAAATTCGACACGAGTGATTACGCGGAGAATAATCCGTACGGTATGCCGCGCGTGAGCAAAAAGGAGCCGGGACTCATGAAAGACGAGAACAACAGAGCCTTGATGACCGAGTTCGTCGGACTACGATGATGGCTACAAATGATACGAAGAAGATAAAAGGCATCAGGAAACACGTTGTCGCGAACGAGATACGCATCGAAGATTACACTCGGTGTCTTCGTGAGCAGACGAAGAAAAGGATTCGTCAGAGCCTATTCGTTCGAAATTGCACGACGTGATTTCCGTGTCCGAGAAGAAAACCGCTCTTGCCACTATCGGATTTAAGAGTTCGCGACCGGCGCGGCCCACGAATCGTGACGTAATCGTCACTGATCCTTAGCTGTGCAAAATATTTCAACATCCTGGACGGTGTCCAGCCTAGATTCTTACGTCTTGTTTCTTATCGACTTGGATTTGATATTGCCAGAACAAATCATGACCTATCTACTATTCTTACTTGTAAACATACTGCTGTTACATTGTAAGTTGTTAGCGTTAGAATATGTATACATATATAGGTAATAGGTAATTTATCAATAAACATATGACTTTCTACATTACTGTCTGTACGCCTTAAGCCATTACGCCTTATTCCCACCAGCGGAGACTACAGCCACTACGACACGAATTACATGCAGCGTTCATCTAGGTCCTAGATTCTAGGATACTACTCCTACTACGCCTAACGTCACCGAACCACCGATAACCCTCACCCCACTTGCGTGCTTACCCCATCGCCGTCATTTGATCCAGATTTGGCATAGGACAACTACTAATGGGCAATTAAGGAATTTCTTTGGTTCTTTGATTTTAGATCAGTGGTGAGCAACCTTTTGTCCGAAGTGGGCCACACATATTACTCTACGCGGGCTGCAATATTAAATACATAAATATAATTAATCCAAAAATTTTAATTTATGTCAATGTTCAGGCGGGCCGCAGGTTAGCGGCTGGCGGCCCAAGTACGGCCCGCGGGCCGCGGATTGCTCATCAATGTTTTAGATGATCCTGTCTGGAGTTATTATGGCGATACCTCAGGTCTTTTTTACAACGATGAAACATGCGATGCATATCAGAGGAAGGAGGGGGCAAAAATGAAATAAATTTGTTGTATACTCTACATTTGTAGCAGAATAAAGTGCAATAACTTTTAGAACATTACATTAAATAATTTATCTAAAGAGAATCATAAAAAATCATCCATGTTTTCGCGTAATTTGACCGGCAAGTGCCCTTAAAAGGGCTTATAAAATTCATTCATCGGATTCATTACATCTTAAATAAATCATTTATCGAGAAGTAAACCGAGTCTACCTAAAAAGTAATAGTTTGGTAACGTCGTTACATCTACGAACTCAGTACGTACATCTAACCAGATGTCTTATTAAACGAATTTGTTTCTCTCTTCGATCGTTGTAAACCTCAATTTAAATTGTTGTGTTAATATGGAGACAAACTGAAATCTACTTAATTTAAAATAAATCTTATTACATTTGTTTGAAATTTTCCTGAGCTTTTTGGAAAGCTAAGAAAGTTTAGTTACCAATTTAAGATTATTTATTAATCGTATTAAATCCATTTTAAAAAATCCCAAAAACATGACGAAAATGTTTTGAGTATAATAATTTGGCCACCCTCTGTAAGTAACTAGTCACTACCCATATTATATATTTTTGTGAGGGTTCAGTAAACTATGATATGGATTTCATATAAACCTCATATTTATTTAAAAAGGATGTACAGTGTTTTGTTTGCAAGTATCAACAGCGAGATTCGGCAAGAGCAGCGCAAGGAATAAGAATATCACACGGGACAAAATGATAGAACCTAAAAGACAGAACTGCTTGTTATTTCGATTAAAAGTCCGCGGAGCTCAACATCCAAGCCGAAGTCTCTATTTCACACGTGTTTTGCGACTGGCGCAGGGAACATCCCCTTCGTTTCAAAGCCGCGCTGAAAGCGCCCCCTTTCGTAATCCATTAGTTACCTTTACAATTCGATATTATGCGTTTTTATTTTTCACTTCTTTTCATTCGCTTCCGTTCTAGGAAAGCTTAAAATGTTACTGCAATATTGCTCTCTCAATGGGTTTCTTTGGCAAAACTTATTACACATAGGTCGTCGTTACAATTAATAAATAATGAAGGCATTAAATAATAATATAATAATAATGATGATAATATAATAATAAAATAATAATAATAATAATAATAATAATAATAATAATAATAATAATAATAGTAAGAAGAAGAAGAAGTGTCGTAATAATAATGAAAATAGCTATAGTAGCAAATAGAATAATAATAATAATTATAATAATAATAATCGTCATCGTTACGATAATGTTAATAGAGTAACAGTGTGAAGTATGCATTAGTCAATTACAATCCCGACATATAGCCGCACTGAACGTGACATCAAATTAATTAGCCCGATTTCCGACCCTATGGAAATTGTATATTTGAATGATCTGCGTAGAACAAGAAAGGACAAAAGAATCGGTCCTTTCTTTCGAAGGTATTGCGATTGAGAAACGACACGAATGCTCGAATTGGCAGACTCAAAATATCAACAAGATCGCAATGCCCCCTCTCTGCTTTCTCTCCTTCTCTCGCTGCCTTTCACATGCTTGGTTTTCGTGCACACGGTTTTACGATAGCCAGCAGAAGAAATCGCGGTCACTGGTCCTTCGTCCTTGCGATACACGCGGCAGAAATAAAATCGCGTCGAGTTGGGCGTCCAAAGAACGTAACTAGGAGGAAGGGGCGAAATGTCGTGTTGTCGCGGCGACATATTCGAACGCTCAGCTGAGGGACACCGATCCGAATGAGGAGTCTGGAAATTCGTCTGATGTTCGGATCGATAAGCGATCTGAACCGTTGCGAGCACGCTTCGGATCGACAACGTTGGATCGCTCTCGACGATTTTGTAAACGGCGCGTAGTACGAACGTGCGATAAAAAAGTGGAAACAACGATGGAAAGGTGAAAGACCATACGAGTCGTCTATTAATTGCTCGACTGAATGAATATTATAATAAAATCCGTTCCGAGGCAACCGGAGAAGCAAGTGCAATACGAATTTTCATGTTATCAGACGCGTATGGTTTATGCAAGGCGCACACGAAAATAAGTCGCTAATTATGAAGTAACTGCGATGCTGGCGAATTATGCTGGGAAACCCATTTCACGGTGGATTTCTCGAGCGAAACGCGATACATTGATAATATTTCCTACGCGAGATGAATATTTATAATTGATCGCAGCGATTATGAAAATAGTTAATTAAAATAACCATGTTTCGACATATCCATTGCACTACCCAGATTCGTATCGCATAAAAGGACGTAATTTCTAAATAGACGAATAAACTTGAGATAAAGAAAAACAAATCAATAAATATACGTTTAAACATGCCGTTTTAATTTATAGGCCGTGCGCGTATGTTTCCACGCTTCTGCGCATGCTTAGTCTATGTCAGCCATGGGAATTAAAATGCCCTGCACACTCGCGCGTAAATTTCCTTATTAAGGTTCCGAATTAACATTTCTGCCTGTTAATCATAAAGAAATTGCAAGCGCATCAGTTCTCATTAAAGTGCCCGTGACCGGACGTTAATTACGGTTTCGCGATACTTTTTTTTCTCCTTTTCCGGGCGTTCCGTCCGACGCGAAGCCGGAAGTGGCGCACGACTTCCGCGGTACAGCGCGAGCGTAGCGAAGGCGTTGGATGGAACGCGGGAATAAGCGCGATCAACCGATCATCGAGGAAGCATCCGCAGCTGCCCAATATAAAATCAAATACGCTGGAAGAAGTTCGTTACGTGGCCGGCAAAACTCTACGGTCGATTTGAGATTGGTGGGTGAACACAGTCCCAATCTAACGTAACCCGTTTTTTGCGTTGAAATTCGCGGTGCTCCCCTCGCTAGGAATCGATCGTCGGCGACTCGCGCGCATTGCTCGACTTCGTTTCGCCTTTCACGCTTCCCCGATTTCCAATTTGCATCCTCGCATTGTTTTGCACGCGTCGATCCTGTACGTCGCTCGCAGGCCCGCATACATTTACATCTAAAATCACTTAAAACCGCCATAAAACTCTGCCTCTGCCGTAGATACGCGACGCACGCAATTATCGTTCGGCAATTCGTCTCTGGTCTTTGGTTTCTACAAAAAATATATATAATATCCTTAACAGTAGTGATCGTTACGCCGATTCCTGATTTAAAAATCTCAATAAAGTTATCCGTTATATCTACTATATATTAAGTCATTTGGAATGGGGGGGAGGGGGGTCGCCGTCATGATTACCAGGGAAGAAGACGTGCCGCTTTGGGCCGTTGGCTCTGTCTGTTTACACGGGTATATGTATATCTATATATATATATATTTTCATTTTATATATATGTACACGTCTTAACTCCGTCCGTAACAAATATGTCCATCCGCGTTCGTGGGCTTCGCGATTGTTCGACGAGAAACTTGTCGGAAGTGCACGGGCATATTTGGTGGGACGACCGACCGCGCGGGCATCATGTAGAAATTATGCTAACTGAGGATCATTAAATTAAACTACCTACGGTTATGCGCACTCTACAGAGTACCGACACTGTCGGTAAATCGGCCGCGGGGGAAATCTGCGATCCCGACCGCGCGGCTCGAGACAGCGTTGTCCTTAAGGTTGCTGGACCAGACACACTCGTCGAGTCATTGCTGTCCATTTAAAACAATAAACAATGTCATTGATATCGGCAAAGTATAGAATTCGTCTGGATAAAAAGCAAATCGTTCCTCCCGATATTAAGTGTCCTTTTTGTAAGACAATCTTTTTCACCACAATTCTCGACAATAAGTACGATTTCGATACGTCAATGCCGACGCGTTGGCAACACTCGATCGTTTCTGCTGCATCGACCACTGACGTACATTGGGAATGTACGATAATTTCCAACGGCTTGTCCATTGCAATTAAGTTAAATTTCGAAGTCTCTATCTCTCTCGGGATTATTGCCTCGACATCGTGCGAGCGAATTAGTAAATTCGACACGTTACAGGTTATGAGAGTCGTTGAATTCAACCGTTTAAAATAGCATCGCGATTCATCGACGTGAACGGTATCTGGCCAGTTCGCCGTGACTTGCTTCGACAGTTCTTCTTTTCCCTTCGGTTTTAACAATAATTAATTATAGCCATGCTTGGCGACGTTCTCATCGTATTTGGCGATAACGGTCGGCGTTCATCGTTCTCAACCCGATAAAGAGATCATTGCTTAATTTCAGTGCGGTTCCTGGTGATATGGCGTCCATCGTCGTTGATTGCTGTTCCCATTCCAGGAAAACATTTCCCTCGGAGCTGGTCTCCTGTACCATCGATCAGTCAGGCCAGATAAAGATCCGTCGGCGTGGAGGTGTGATCCGGTTTGGTGCACGCACTTCCCGTTGGCGAAGCTGCACTAGCGCCGCTGCTCGCCCTGGTAGCCGCCAAAGGCGAACGACTAGCGACGTCCGTGCTGTTCTCTGGCCCTCCGTTGTTACATCCGCCGCCCTGCTGCGAATTGTTGTGGGAAGACGCCAGCGTATCCCCATTACAATAGTAGTAAGTGGAGTCTGTGGAGTAAAGAAGGATTGTTTATTATCGACTCTACCACTAGAGGCCTTCTTGCCCTTTCAGCGATAAAATGCTACTGTATTTTTGTATGACTTTTAACATTGTATATCCAGTATGCACCGTAAATTAATCCATTGGTACCCGGACAAATCAAGTGCTCGACAAATATCAGGGAGCAAATACAGTAATTCGTCGTAATAGTCCCGACGAACGGGGCTGGCGGCGGGCGTATTACGCGATGCGGACACGATTCGGGCGAGCGGGAGGGAACGAAACAGTTGACACGAAGTTGCCGTCGATTCTTTCGTTCTCTCACTCTCGACCGAAGGATTCCAAGAAATGGTGGGGATAGTGAGCGGGACTATTACGCATGGTAAAAACGGGACAATAACGACGAATTACTGTAGTTATAAAAATAATCCCCGGTTATTTAAAATTCATCTATTCCGTCTATAGTAATTCGTCGTTATTGTCCCGTTTTTACCATGCGTAGTACGCCCGGTGACTATCCCCACCATTTCTTGGAATCCTTCGGTCGAGAGTGAGAGAACGAAAGAGTCGACGGCAACTTCGTGCCACCTGTTTCGTCCCCTCTCGCTCGCTCTTCGGAATTCTCACTCCCGGCATCGGCCGCACGGAATACTGTCCGCATCGCGTCGTACGCCCACCGCCAGCCCAGCTCTTCGGGTTTATAACGACGAATTACTGTATTCGTTTTTTCGGTTCGTATCGGATTGAATGATTCTTAAAGAATTCGCGACTTTTGTTCGGACATTGTGATTTTAATACATACACACAAAGGGATGAACGTTCGGTAGTATTTAATAGACAACACTTTCCATTAAATAAAAATCGGGAACACGTGTATTAACTTGAATGGTTTGTATATAATTCTAATCTACGTAAACTTTGCGTCGCAAGTTTAATGTTGTATTAAAATGCTAAAACAATAAAAAATGTATACATGTCGGGAAACATAATGCAGTGACTCATATAAATGGATAATAAAAGTTGACTATTTAAGTAGTTCCTTAGTTTCTTTACTTTTACCAATATTTTTAGCACTGTTTGTATACAACTTTCACCGCTGCACTCGTGTCATACTCTATGTGACAGCCAGAAAGTACATTTGTACACATGTGCATACCCCATTCAAGTGATTTATTAATGTCTTAAATCATTTGTGGAAATGATATTTGCCGGCGAGTTTCTATTTTTCGCGTCGAAAGTAGTTTTGAATCAGAAACAATCACAGGGTGTTAGGAAATAATATTCTAGAAAGGGAAAAAGTTGAACTCCACACCTGCGAAACTTCAGCCGTACGGTATCGAGTACAGACACGCGTTACGTCACGTACAAGGAACGAGCGAGCGATGTATCGCGTGACCAATAAAAAATTGTTTATTATTCCGTTTATTCGAATACACCGAACACGTCCAGCCTGCGCATATTTCACCTACATGTATCATGATCTATGAAGTACCCGCAATCGTCCATTACGAAAGGCAAGCATCGAGGTATTATTTTAAAACCGGCTTGTCCACCATTCTACATGCTTCTTTTTATCTGATTTTATCTGCAGTATCTTGAAATGTAATAAAGTGGCGGCTGGTTTCTTCAGTTTTAGAAAGTTGCATCCAATTGTACTAGACTTTTTCATTATCTAATTACTTCGCGCGATTTTACAACATCGACAAGTTATACAAGTTCGTGTGGTCAATCCGGGTTACCGTAGGTAACAACTGGATTAGCCTATCAATGAGTTAGTATTTGACATTTCGTTGACCCTAATCTAAGCAGTACTCATACTCACTGTTTACTTACTGAGCAACCCGCTTGTCGCTGCTCCATAACCATATCCACTATAAGGTGCACTCGAGTATTGAGAGTATGCTGCACTATACGCGTAGTCACCGCCACCTAAACAAATATTAATCATAGTCAGGTTAGAATAAACTTTCAAACCCTATTAGTAACATTAGAAAGTTTTATTTAACACCACGTTAGCTCTACAGCGAAGATTATCGAACATCATTTGTCGTTTCAAGTTCATTTGTTCGTAGGACGTATCACGCATAATATACACGGGTGTCACGTAACTGGCGGTGCAAGCGGAAAGAAGGTGAGTGAAGTAAATCGAATCGAAAGTAAAGAAAAAAATTTTTTCATCGAGACATTGTTTTCGAGAAAAATAACATTAAATATCTGTCGAGTACGTGTGCTTGATTGTGCCTCGACTCGACGGATTTCAGAGTAGATTTCGCTGTACATGGGCTTCGATTCAAGTCTGCGGAAAATCATTGCTACGCTACTTGGTACGATTATAAACATTACCAATATCACGATTTATTTTGTATGAAAATTGCGGTGCAATACGTGGAGTCGATACACAATTAAATACACACGTACTGGGTAAATATTTAAAAAGTTAGTTTTCTCGGAAATAGTCTCGTATGAAAAAATTTTATTCGTTATTTTCGATTCATTTGTTCCTGTACATTCACCGCCTTTTCGTTTCTATGGCCAATTACATTACACTGTATAAATTCTCAACCGCGTTTGCTTATTGAAATTCAAAAAATATCGAAAGAACAAGCAACAGCTTGCGTTTATCTACATGGTTCTCGGCTAGCTGCGAAGCTGGTAAGTTAGAGCTGCCCTACTCTGTTTTACCCTCTGCGAGAACTACAATTCTGCAGAAGGTCACGAGCTTTTTTATCCTCGGTAAAGGTACGAGCAGGCTGTCGTTTGGTACTCACCGGTGGCGTAGTGTCCGAAACTGGGAAGCATCGTGGAGTACGGCGGTATCGCAGACGCTACCTGGGGCTGAGAAACTGGCGGCTGCAAGACCGTCAGTCCAGGATCCCCTCCGGGGGTGTTGGGGGCCGCGGGGGTGGCGTTTGTCTCGTTCTGCAACGAAATCGGGGGACTTTGCTCGCCCCCACCGGCCCCCACCCCTACATACGACACTGCGACGGTACTGCTCTCTGCTATGGCCATGCACAATACAACACGACATTCGAGTCAAGCACTAGCTAACGATCAGCGCCTTACGTCTAAAGCTTAATTAAGTTGTCTTTGGGATTATGGGTCTCGGGATGGTAATCGTATGGAATTTGTCGTCGAGGCTATTACACGAATAGTTTGTAAAATGCACCAACATACTGCAGAGACTTTTCCTTTGGAGAGTAGCAATTGAAACTGTACCGTAATTATCTACATGTGATTCCACCATAAAGAAAAGTGTGTGCAATTATAGTATACAACATGAGTCCTCTTAAGCTTCTGGAATCAGTTTCACAAATCAGTAATGGAGTTAGGACTATTTGATGGTGATTTATTGTTATTAATGAGTATGCTGCATTTATGCTGGCGACATTTTATCCGGCATTTTATATAAATAATAATGGCGGACAAGGAAATTGGACAGAGGATGTCGAACATTTTTAGTAGATATGTTATACATGGTCCATTATGACATTTATGACAGTGTACACTCAAAAACATGAACGTATTAGATTGGAGACGCGTATCTGAGGCTTTAAATTATATGCTGATGACGCACAGGTATTTGCGACTGGGCGCACCCGTAAGAAAACTAAAGAGGTGGCGAACTCACCCGTGGTGTGGTAGGGAGACATGTTAGCCCCATCCAATGTTTGGCTCAATTTTAGTTCTTGCATCGTCAGTGGCGCGAGCGGCGTCAAAGTACCACCTGCTATTAAGGGATCCCCATGTTTCCGTTATTTGCGATTCTCGTATCGTTGGCTGGCGATCAAGGCGGAACGTATTTTGAAACCCGATTTCTTAAGACAAGCTTACACATTCCATTCGAGCATCGATCAAATTTTCTTCCAAATAAAAGAAAGAGAATGTATATCTTGTGATTTAATGAACGTCTTTGTTCAAGAACATCTTCGTCGACTTATCGATAGAAAGTACATGAGGGGTTAGGTGGTTGTTGTCACACTTCTCAAAGACTTTTGAATGAGAGTCGAGGGGTGTGCACCGAAAACACGATCAAGAATCTCTCCGTCGAAACTCGCAGCTCGTACATATTAACGGCGAACCAGCAAGCCGTGCAATCGACTTGGCCAGGCTGCGCCGTCCTTCAAAAATTCTTCGATCCCGGCCGAAGATCCTCGATTGAATTTCATGAGATGAAGCAGCCGTTACACGCCTGGCTTCGTCCATTCCGAAAACTACCGAACGAAAGAATTCGCGGCACGGCATGACCGAGTTGCTCGCAACACGTGCCACTGCGAAACTTCTTTCCATGTATTGTGTATGTATTTATGTGTGTACACAAAAAGATAGTTAGGTTTCGATACATTTTCCTGTAGTACGTTCCGCCGTTGATCGGCCGCCGTTAAACGACGCAAGGAAGAAAGAGACGAGACAGGGGCAGAGAGAGAAAATGAGGGATCGAGAAAGATCGCGCTAGGTTCTATGGACTAGACTACTAAAGGTAACTAGTTAGAGATGAAGAAATAGAACGGATAGGATCCCCTATCACCTGCCTACACAGGAACTGCGGTAGTCGTAAGCGAAAGTTGTTCGAAGGAGGCAAAATATGAGACGAATAGAGGGGAGACTGAAATAAGAGATATATAATATATCCCTAAGCTGAGAATACTCAGAGACCACCAAGTGGAGTGTTCCGCCACCTCTTCTGGCACTATTGCTGCTGCTCAGCGCACCTCATGCATTATTAAAGCCATGTATTTAGCCGATATGGGTATGCAAAGCAAGACGTAAGCCGCAACAATAAGCGTACAAGGAAGAGAGAAGGATGAGAGAAGGAAGAGGTGGAGAAACGGAGAGAAGGAATCGGAGAACGGAGGGGCAGGCAGGTAGCGTTGAAGGAGGGAGACGATGGTGGTTTGGTAGACCGACGGAAAGGGGCTTGGTACACCGGTATTATATACAAGAGGTTGTGATGCACACACTGTCCGGGATTTTGTGCGAAGGAAGGGGTGATAGAAAGGAGGGTGCCGGAGGGTAAAAAGAGGGACCGAGTCGCTTACCTATGGTGCCCCCTATGGGCGGGGTGTAGAGATGGGGCGTTTGCGCCTGCGTCATTGTGCTGATGGTGCCCAGGGAGTCGTACAGCTCAGCGGAGGTGGCAATAGCGTTCCCGGGGAATCCTCCGTGTTCGTAGTAACCTCCGCTACCGCCACCTCCGCCTCCACCACCGCCACCTCCGCCGCCGCCACCGCCAGCACCTCCGCCGGCCCCAGCGCCGTTCGTACCACCGGTCGCACCGCCGCCTCCACCACCTAGCTCGCTCAGGAGCTTATGTTCGTCCTTGATGCTCCATTTACTCGACCACAGCTGCAACAGAAGGCGGATGCTTGAAGCAAAGTTCGAATGTTGGGAGAACGGGCTACTTGTTCGCAACGACCGGCCAGGATTGATTTAGGTGTTGAACTGGCTTCCACGTGTGTGTTAATGTCACTCCGTTTGCGATACATAAGAACCATAATCTAATAGATCCGAGTCAACTTATATGTACACAATACTGGACCGGCTTATCGGGCACTATTTATTTAAATGCCAGTTTCCCTGGTAAAGTGACGGCATTTTTATCTCAGGATTAGGCGGCAAATTTTTACACAGAACCCTTCGTCGTTAGGAAGAAGAATGATTTTATACAGTAATACGTACGTTCGAATATAGTTGGTCGCCGTTGTAAGTGCTTCTCTGTCTCTTCAAGTCTTCCTCCGGATGATCGTTCAGGTCTCGGTTATCGTCTGCAATCAAATTAATATCTGCAATATGGTCTTTGCGCTCGAGCCTTTCGTTCCCGCGAAGGAACGTAGTAAAATCAATCTCTTATCCACACCCTGCTGTCAAGTAACCAGGGCGGGTCTAGCATTTAAGAGGGAATTATATAAACGTGATTGTTGGCTGCGCGAGCTACAAAACGAGTGGACGATCATCTCCCAGCGCGATCGCATGCCCATCAATACGAGAGAACATACGCGGTGGCCTATAGGTACGCGTATTATCCACGAATCAAGACACAAATTAAACGTGGCCGCACCAAGCTAAATTGAATCTGTCGAATGGGTTGAACGTGACTCGCGCATAGACGGTGTATGGCATTGATAGATAGAGAAACAATTTCGATTCCATTATATGTCTTTATTATCTCCCGGCCACCCCAGCGGTTTAATATAGAAACAAGCACGTGGGACGAGTACATGGGTATGAGTAGATCGGCGGGGGTATGGATATAGCTATACCCTTTTAGTGGCCAACGCGAGGGTGGTGGACGGGGAAGGATGAAACTGACCAACGCTTCCAGTTGGAGGAGGGGGAAAACGGACGGGCCGAGGTGGGGGTAGATGGTCCAACGCTCGGGTATCTCGAATAATTAAATGACCATCCGAGGGTAGATGGGTGGAGTACCTAGCATAGGGCTCGTTAAACCTCCCTGTCAAGTTGTGATTGTCCAGCCGGCGGACGGTCTCGACTGTTCGAGCGGCAGGGTTTGTTCCTGGACCGCTATAAAATCCCCGTTTCAAACACGGGCACACCGGTAACGTGGGCTTCCATGAACTTGCTTGAATTTTACGATTCGATCGGCCAAGTTAATCGTGCTCTCTGGTATCCACCTAACTGGACACTGGCTTTCGTGTAACGTTGCCGTACAGATTTCATTAGAGTTTTAGAATGCTTTCGATAATTCATTTAATAGGTCCCGCCTCGATGGATCGTAAGAATGGAAATACAGGACGAAGATCGAATTAATTTGTAGAAAAGTAATTAATTTGAACGACACGCTCGTAACGCATGAGAATTAAAGTATTTGCGATCGGACCTATCAAATCTCTGCCGGATTTATCAAAGGTCTGCTGCGAATTGTTGTAGTTTCTGCAAAATTACGCTCACTGGTCTTTGACGGATTTGACAGTGGTTGAGTTATGGCGTAAGAAAGGTCAGCGTTTCTCCTCCCCTCCTTCAAAAGAGCAGTAAATCGAATAATTCGATTGATGCCCGGGAGGGCAAAACGTACACGCGCGCGTTAGCGTTATTCGAAAGCAATTGAGTCAATGTTAAGCAATACAATACACGGGTAATAATGGACTTTGGGGTGAATCTGGTCCCAGTGTATCCCCTACGTCCACGAATATAGGGTGGGACACGCCGGTCTTTTGGATCTGCACGGGGCAAAAGCGCGCAGATGTAACGCGACAACAAACAGCCCCGATAGATTGCAATGCTTCCCTAGAGATGCTGTTCGTAAATTCGTAATAAGCCCCGGGGATTCTTCGATTCCAGGACGTCTTCGCTCTTGTCCCAAATGCATAAATAACGGAGCCCGCGTACAATCAGAGATTTAAGAACTTTATTTAGCAACGAAGTCGTGCCGAATCAGTACCGTTTCCCCTGCAATAGTGCATGAAGCTTGTACACGTGTTCGTATTCAATTGAAAATGTACAACAAATTGGTATTTTTAGGCACAGGAAGATTCTTTGTGTCAAAATAAATATCCTTTACACCATGCTTCATTTTTTAGGACAGCAATATCAAAAGTCATTCGTAAACCTTGTATAATAACATAAACAACCGAACACAACATACACGTTCTTGACTGATTTTAAAAGTTCTTTCTTTTGAAATCAGGATTTTGTAATTACAGATAATTAAAGACAAGCATTCTACAAGTTTGATTCATCCTTTCCAATAAAATCACCCTGTCACTGGTCTCGAGGTCATTCTACATAAATATGCCTAGAATGTTCATGGATCATACCTAGCATGGTACCAATTTGCTATGTACTGGGAAAGAAAGATACAAAATTGTGGTCATCGCGTAAGAACTCTCGCTCGAAAATGATCAAATACCGATCTACTTGGTGCATAGTGGTTCCCGCTCTTTTCTTTCGTCGTAGAGCTTTTTATGAAATTCTTCTTTGCTCAATTGCAATGTGTATTGCGCGTTCACCGCAGGCTGTGCGAGCGCAAGCAGTCATCAGCTCGCTCGTTGAAATTCCAGCCAGTTAAAAGGTGCGTGCAGATACATCGATGATCTCCCAAGAGGACAGGGAGACTAATGTGTCGTTGGGTGGAGATAGAAGCCGCTGTGGTTTGTGAAGTTTATAATCTAATACGTGTACCCTCGGCGGCCGCAAAACACTGAGTGCTCTCGCCGCGAATGCGACCACTTTTGCGACCGCATATCGCCGCTCTCATAATCCGATTATATCGAATTACTCGCGTACCATCGACATCGCTCCACTCGCTACGTATGAATCAATACATCTCTCGACATGGACCGTATCCATGCTACTTTGATAGAGGACACATGAGTGCACCTCGGAACACCAGCTCCTTTTCGCGGAGCACTGTCCTCGCCAGATGATGGTTTCTGTAAAAATCGTAGGAATGTACTTCCCCTTGGAACACGACTAAACTTTTGTCAGTAATTGTGTTCGTATCCTGATGTACGTATAGGTTGCTGTTAAAATCAGGTGTTCAACTTTAGGAGTGGATTCTCAGTCTGACTATGTCATGACTGCTGATATGAGATATCTAAGTACCTACGTTTGAAAGTTTTTAATGTCATTGATGTTCCATGTGATTATCTTGTTGGACTGCAGACATTCCAAACATTTTCCTTAATAATAGCAGTTCTGATCATTGTAACTCGAACAGGAAGCATATAACAACTCTACTATGTTTAACCGTGTAAACGCTCAGTGGAAAAAGTGTCAAATACGTATAACTACTTAGGTAAAGCGATTACCAAAACATTTTATTCGTTACTAATTGGATGAATTTTGCTGCAAAGCAAGTAGTGTGGGAAGCGATTATTAGTTCCTGTCTGACGAATTAACCGTAGAGAATAATAGCATGCGCGCATCGTGTCGCGCGATTCGATTCGATTCAGCGAAAAAGGAATCCCTCGTACGCAGCCTATTCGCACTTCGAAAAATTAATAGCGAATTGCTTTCAGTTCGGTATATGCGACCGAAGCGTAGCTACGCAGTTTCTCTCCTGGTCGGAGCAACGTCGGTCACGTGTAGGCGGCACGTGTCACGAATATTTCGGGGTACGTTATTCACGCAATGACAGCGGAATGAATCGCGGCACGTGCTGCCCAAGATTTGACTGATAACCTTGGTGTGTGTAGCTAATCTTGGTCGGATCATGGTAAGAGGAAAACGAAATTATTTGATCCCACGAAAATAAGATCGTTGACTAGATTTCGTTCAATACAGGCTATTTAGGAAATATTTACTGTATGATGTGACAGCTTCGATGAGCTAATTAACGATTTAGGCCAGCACTTTATTAGAATAGGAAATATGTCCCCGCATCTAATTGTAAGTCGCTAAAAAGAATAATCTACTGTTTCTATTGTTTCATGGTACACAAGACGATGAAGATGTCCAGGTCCACGGTGGAAAGGGAGGAAGCGACGAGATTTCATAAGCGCGGTAGAACAAAACCCATAACGCGCCCAAGAATTAGCGCCTCGCTTTTCGCAAAAGTATTCAATTTCTCCATTGTTCTGGATTCTCTCGCACAAACCAGCGAATCCTGCGCTGACTTACTCGGCTGTAACGCCGATCCAACCGATATCTTATTTCTTGCATCACCTTATATAACGTTGTTAACTACTGTAAATGAAATGTGGCCGCCATCGCCTGCAATCTGATCTTCCGTTTATATAAGTATCTACGCCAGCGGTTTTTTCAAATCGTCCGGCCGAATGTTCTCCCCTTTTCGAGCTGCCATGGCCGAGTGTAATATCCATTTCCGAATAATGCTTCGCTCTAGCTATCGCATAGACCGTAATCGCCAATCTCGAAAGTCATCGCCGGCGATCGGAGCAGCGGAAGAGTTATCGCGGGTCAAGAGATCATCAACACGAAGAATTCAATGACTCACCGTCGTCGGTACGTTTTCTCTTGATGCTATTGCCATTGGGGTCCTGATGGTGTGCCGGGATTCCCAAGATGCCGCTGATGCTGTAAGCGTTGGGAGCGGTGGCAGCGGGGTGACCTGCTGCCGTTGCAGGTGCATGGGCTATCACCGACACGGAACCACCTGATCCAGGCTGACCTTGCTGCTGACCTTGCTGCTGTGCCTGCTGTTGCTGATGTGCATGTTTCGCCTTCTCCGCCGCTTTGTTCCTCACGATTCTGCGAACAATAGATTTCGCTGTATAGAGTTACTGGTCGTTAAAACAGCCATGGTGGATCTAGTATCCGTTGGTCCGAGCATGTTGCACCGTGAAAAAAAAAATAGAAATTGCACATAAGTGTAAACCCAACGAGACTGAAACTCGGAGGAGAACCTGGTCTAATCTCTGATAGCTCTTTAAGAAATGTTCAGAGAATCGTACGACTTGCGTTACTAAATTTAAATCTCAGAATTGAGTGGTGCCACATCCTGACTCCTTTCTACAGGGTTATCGATTCGCCATGCGTGTATCAGAGTTAGAGAAGCTCTGCGAAAGAGGCCAAAATATTTTCAACGGTATCTAGACGTTACCCAATAGCCATCCACTCGGTAGGGGTTAGGGGATGATTAATTACGATTACGCGGTCAGTTCGCGCACAATCATGCTGCATAGCCGATGCTCCTACCGTGATCCGTGTCATCCAACACTCACTTAACATGTGTCAGCACGCGCGTAGGGACTCCTACGAGCATGTCTTGCGCGAACGCGGTGGTGTAAGTGGGCAGGTACGTATGTGGTTCGCCATTGTTCCGGACAGGGCCGTCGGAGTACCTCCACCTTCGATACAGAATAGCTACGTGACTCTGCGGAACGGCCGCGTATCATAATCGCATCAAGGAGTCTGCGGACATTAAGCAGCTATAACGAGCTCTAAGCCACCATCCGGCCATGCACCGACTGCTTATTATCTATGATATATTGTGCGTGCGGTTTCAATGGTCAACCAGTCCGACGTCGGTATCAATTATCCTGGCGAATATTCATGGCGGCGTTGTTAATCTCGTCGCGTGCGCGTTACTACTTATTACCACGCTTCGCGGAAGAAGTCAGTGCAAAGTGCCGCGCAGCGTTCAGGGGAGCATCCACGCCTTTTCGGGATTGGCCAGACTCGTGGAATGGAAGTGCTGGTCAATTACCGCTAGCAAGATGTATTTACGTCTTAATATTTAGGAGCCTTCAATGGAACGTGCTTTGAGTAACCAGCTGGAGAGAGGATTCAATGAATTTGTTGTACTCGTCTGTTCTAGAAAAATGCAAACAGTTCTGACAGTAGCATTTTATTAGTTTCATTTTCTCGTGGTACCACTGTAGCTTGTTATCACCAGCTGGAATATATCGATGCGTGATAGATCAGCGATTTAGCAACGGGATTAGCCAGCGCGTAACGGATTGACATTAAGTCCTCCGTTTCTGTCGTGGATGTGTTTGCAGGCTAGGTAATCGTGGGGTTGCGAGCTACGGCGATCAATCAGATGACACCTGTTGCCCAATCTCCCTGGCTCGTTCACCACCTTCGCCAATTCACAACAATTAGCAACGATCCTTATCAGGGTTAGTCTGTGGGGGCGGTCGGATACCAACGATCCTAAATCGTTGAGGTGCCGGGCGCTGGTATCCTAGCGGGAAATTCGCTCCGCCCCCGCGACAAATGCATTAGTTTCAGTGGCGGGACACAAATACCCGAATCACTATCTTCGCCATTCTGACGTTATATTTTCATTTTGATCGTGCGCGTGATTCGGTAAGTCACGAAACAAACGTGTTTACGTAGAAAGGGAAACTAATCGTCGCTTCTGTTTTAATTGTTCGAACGTAAGAGTCTGTGATTTACATTCGGTGAAAACCCGGGCTACCGCAGGAACAGTGGAAATCAGACGCGTGGCTTCCGCGAAACGCGGTAAAATGTAACGGCCCCAACCGCGGCATAATGAGCACGATCGACGATATAATAAGTGCAACGACGCCAGAAGAGAGTGTACGTACGTGTGTACAACAGGTGCAGATTTTATCGACGTACAGATGGCGCGAACCGTTGCCACACGGTGTTACGAGAGCCGAATAAACGGGAGCTTTTCGTTGAAACTCATTGCCCGCGCGCCGTTCCTGTCTTCTAATTAGCATCACGTTTGATGTACCTGCTCGCTATCGATGCATTTATAAGTATTAACGACCGTTAGCAATTCGCTGCAATGCGTTGCATGATTTATGTAAGTATACTACTGCAAAATTTATACTGGACGCAGTCTATTTAGTTTCTTCTTCGGGCGTACGTGTATAGTTTATGAATATTAATGGAAACACTATTTTTAATTGCATAGACTCTGAGAAATTATACGATTTTGTACAGATTAAAAAAAAAATGGGACTGGATAAATACAAAAAACACTGTCGAAAATCACCGACAATTTTTGATCAGTACAATTTTACGAAAAAGGTGAAGAGTAAGTGAACAATTTTCATATCATGGAATCCTAACATTTTGGTACCAGTACAACGTTGTTTGTCTCTTCTTGTTCAAGGCCCCCTATTTTGGTTTCCTTTTTTCTTGTTTCTAGTTGTAATCCTTCTCATTTCATTGTTTTAATATATAGACCGAAATTTCATGGTTCATCATGAAAATCGGATTTAAATTATTAATTAAAAATTAATTTAAATTATTTAGGCAAATAACATACTTGTGAAACGAGTAGAGAGAAGTGGTGAAATTTAAACCACGTTAAGAATTTTTGGTATGTACATATAGTTGTATACTGTTTGTTAGTGTTATACATTCCCTTGTCATATTTAGAGTAAAGTTTCTACGCTGTTTTACAGATTCACGAGTGCTCGGTGAAACGGAAAGAAAGCAAAGCTGCCGCTACAGGGAAGTCACATGGCGGTTGCTATTCATGACAGGGGTAGGTGTGCAGAAACTCGCCAATCATTTGCAATCATTCGCAGATGTAAGCGGGGAGAGATTTCCCTCTCTCACCCTTTCTCTTTCCCTCTAGTTTCTCTTGAGGTTTTCTGTTGCTCTCACGGTTCCAACGCCTTAGAGGAGCCTGAGGTGGCGCCTGGAGGAAGGCTAAGTAGAATTATGAGGGTAAAGCGTGTCGAGGGTGCCACGTGGGAAGAAGCTATGCTTCCCCTGGCGCCATCAGATCGTTCCCCAACGGCCACTCCTGAACTAAACTGTTCGACTATCTACCCTGAAGTGCTACCAACCCCCCTGAAGCCATCTTTCCTTAGTCTTCGTTTTAAGCGTATGGATGTCGTCCGAATACTATTTAAATCGTGATTGGACAAATAGGCGATTAACTTGGACGTTTTCATAGGTTTAAAATGAAACTTTAACCGGCTTTATACTTTTCTCGAAAGTATTACTTATGTTTGTGAATATAATCTACTGTTTCGAACTTCATCAACAGTTGTCGTCTCATTGTTGGTCCGACTGATACGTTTCGATGCCACGATTGTGTTAAATAACTTTCTAGAAATTCAAGGGTGGTAGAGTGTAAGATACCTGAATGCGAACTTCATTGTACGAAGCGTAACGATTAATAACATTGGGCGCATATACTTGAAGAGAGTCCATCGCCTCCTAGCTTCTTAGGACCAACGTAAATTCATAGCTACGTGAAGATGTTCCAAGAGTAGGAGCAGAATAGTTGGTACGGTGGCACAGGGCGGGTGGCAGTGCCACGGCTCTGGAACCACAAACTTTAATGTTGGCATTACTTTTATGCGCGACTTTCTGCCAAGTATCCCATCAAATATATGACCCGCGTTCCCGCATGCTTCCCGGGGGCGAGCACCTCTGAGCTCTTCCCTCCCCTTTACACTCCACCAACCTGCGTTCCTCCGCGGGGCTAAATTATTGCGAATAAAACTTTATACTCAAATTACCTCTACGCCAACTTTATCGCATTTCGCCGGTAGAACCGCTACTTCTCCTAGCCTGCGCCACCCTCTGACAGTTTCCCCCATCGTTGGGGGGTTGGCGACTGGGCGGTCTTAAATTTTCTGCCATGAATCGAGGGTAATTCCTCCCGATTAAATACCAGCCTTGTCCTTTCGACTTTCGCGGAGGTTTTTTATTTTGCTCGTAGCATCATATCTTCGCGAAATGATTTACGATTAATTCTAGTCCGTTCATTTCTCTGGACAATAAAATTAAAAGTTGCAGGTAGTTTTATAGTTGTCGTGCAAAGTTAAGGTGAAGGTTCTTTTGTTACGTTTGATTGTCATTGAATTGTCAGTGGCGAGACAATGTTCCCAAAGCTTTCTGAGGAATCTAGAGAATGGTTCCACTTGCTCGACTGTCGTCGCGGAATAACATCAAGCTGGTTCGTTCGCGGTGCTAATACAGACTTTAAAGTTATTACGCCCCATTATATTCCAGAGAGGATTGTGGGGGATTTTAGGTGGCTTTTGAGGATTTAGCAGTCTCGGGGCAGATGCTTCGACCGTACAGCATCAGAAAGGAACTCTCCTTTCTCTTTAACCGGGAGTCAAGGAAAGAGAGGCATGATGGGAATGGTAGCAGGGCTAGGGAGGAGGAAAAGAGGGTCAGAGTGCGAGAGAGAGTCGCAGAACTATTCCGTCGAGCTGTAGACACAATACGGGACTCGCTCCACGGCCATTGTACGCCCTTCAGAGCCACACAATGGCTGGAAAAGGTGTATCCTGATATTCCACCACCTCTCGAGAGGCTGTAATATACCCCGAGCGTGCTGTACTTGGCGTTTCTCAGTATAGCACGGTGTGATTCTTGAACAAAAGCTACTCTCGAGGACGCAGGGCTTACCGCTTCTGTTGCTTGTGTTATCTTTTGCGTCGGAGGTAATTATTTTTATGCGTTTTCCTCTTTATTCTTAGACGCAACCTGCAGTTTGAATATTTTTTTCTAAATAGTACTAAACATTTGCGTGGGAAGGAAAATTTGATTTCTAACTTTGTTACTTTCTTTGGGCACAAATAGTGTGAACTAAATGAAACAGAGGAATGATAGAATCGTGTGCTGCTTATTGCTCCAAGTACAAGCGGTGATTAAAGTCCGCAAGACTTTTCTTACCGTCGAGGGTGTGACGAAAACCCTGCCCTGGGCGAGGCTAGGTAAGTTGGATCAAAGCAGAGCATCGTACTAGCATGACATCCCAGAACCGCATCGTAGTCATTTTGATGAAGTGTCCCTCTCGTACCAGGGACGAGTATATTATTATATCTAGGGACGTAGTTCGCATTGTCAAACAGCAGCTGCCTGATCCGTACACACAACTATATTAACTGTGACGCTGCACGACCACTCCACCACCACCACCCTGTGTCTGTATTCGCAAGCAGACGTGCTCGAAAGCGTGTTTGTGTGTTTGTTTGTGATGCCTGGAGTACGAGCAACAAAAGGCGCCCTTCCAACAATGCTACCGACGAGTCAACAGTCACGAGGATCCTCTAAGCACAATGTAACACACGATTTATAATATATCGTCTCTGCCGACACCTCTCACCCCTCGGTTCAAGTCAAAAGCAGAGAGTCTATCTACATCCTATTATGCGCCCGGAAGCTCAAAGATTTGTGTGCGCCAGTCAGTACTGATCCCCTATGAATTGTCTCACTTGGAGTTGTCGATCCTTCAAATCTTCTCGGCGTTCGTTTTGGTAATTTGCATTACGATGCAAATTTCGGGGCTCGTGTTACGTGAACGAAATACCAATGAGGCACCTAAAGGTTGTGATCATTTTCATTTTTCACTTGACAGGAGATCAAAACATTTTGTTTCTAATTCTTCGGTTCTTAAGCTTAAACATGACAAATTCATAAACTTTTGGCAGGCCGGTTCACGATATTTATTTATAATGTTTCGATCTCAGAGCTTCATAATAAAAATTCCAGGCGTATGAAATATTTAAATAAAGGATTAAAATTAAAAACTAACGAAATGGTTCACTTTTCAGGGAACGTACTCTGTGTATTATAGAATGTACCTAAGACAAATTATTGGAAATTAATTAATTGATTGGTATAAAATCTAGAGAATATGGGGTGTCTTTGCATTTTAACCCTTCGTGGTCACAATTCTGCAAAGTTCCGCGGTGGTTACACTGGGTCTAATGAACCCAGTCGATATTTAAACAATTACCGTACGAACTGTATCCGTCCAATTGATTCCCAAAAATTATAATACATACTTTGAACATTGTAGAATATGGAATAGTCGCGTTTTAGTAAGAAATTAAATGACAACATGTACCAAAAAAATCGGAAAGGAAATTCGGGAACGTACCAGTACCAAGCTCCAAAGTTAAAAAAGCGGGTCTGTTGGATCCAGTGTAACTATAAAGGGTTAAGAGTGCACTCTTCGTACGAGATTATACAAGGCATAGTGTCAGCATATGAGCCGCGCCAGCTGACGTCGCCATTTTGTGCTACGCTCGGTTACTATAGAGCCATATTACGCCAGTCGTGCTCTGTACAATAATATTCGATTAAATTTCACTGTGATTATTTCACTGTAGATCGCTGATTAATTTTCGAATATTCGATGCTTCATTAACTGTCAATCTCCAGCGTCATCGAGCTATTAAGCTCCCGTTTCCGCGAGTCATCCTTCGGCGTATAGAAATTCCATCTTTACCTCGTTAGCAGTATCGGCATTGCAATAGCTTTTGTATTATTCATGGTAGCGTTATTGCATCGCAACGAAGCCCACTGAATGCTTTCACTGCAGGCTCTTAAATTACTTTGAGTTCCCTCAGCGGTTTCTTCAATTACTACATCATACCAAAGATTTTCTTTAACATCGAAAGGAAAAAGGTCAGGCTTGATGTTGAAGAGTCTCCTTATCAGCCAAATTATACACGAGCGTTGAAACCTGCAATTGTAAGCAAACGGATGTTGCGTTTTCGTGAAAGTCTGTAACGGGGAGGGTGATCTTTTTTACGGGTTTGCAAGCAAGCAGCGATGGTTCTCGCCGTCCGACGGGACAATTTTGACTGTGCGATGCCCGAGTAACTTTAGTATTCCAGCTCTCGGCTAAGAACAAAAGGGGACGAAGCATTATGGACTGGCAGAGTAGGCGGCCATCCGGTTTCATTGCGGTTCCGTCTGTCCTCTGACGTTTCCACGGCAACCTGGATTGCGTATCTCGGCCGGCGTAGTCGTCCTCATCGTTGTCTTCCCCGTCATTGTTGTGGTTGTCGTCGTTCTACTTGTCGTCGGCATCGAACGTTCAACCCCCAAAGTCTCTCTCTCTCATATCGTCCCTCCCCGTGCGGCGGCGGGGATGCGAAGGGCCCGTAATTGTAACTTCATTTGAGGCTAATTTCGGTCGAGGGGGGTATGATGAAACGCGGTAATAATTGCGTTATCCAGACAAAGGACGGTTATGGATACGCGCCGTCGCTACCGTTGCTGCTCCCAACGTGGAGCGTCATCACCGGATCCTCCGTCCAACCCCGAGGGTGCTCTCGGATAAGGTAGGAGGAGCTCTCTCTTGCTCGTTCTGCAAATATGGCTGCTTTAACGAAACTTCAGCAGCATAGTGCAACCATATTGTTCCCTTCCACCCACGTATGCAACTTTTAACCACTAATGGAACACAGACGTGCTGTATCTTCGCCTTTGTCTTGATGAGCTCGGCCCCATTCTTTGCCGAAGTTTCATGACAAAGTTATTCATCGATATTCGTGAAACTTCTTACGCGTTTATTTGAACGTGAATAGCTCAATAAACAAGATAGGTAAAGTGCATTTTGCAGGTAGATTCTAGCCTTTAAAACACTTATATAAATAACTGACAGTAAAAGACACTCGATGAAGGTTGCCGAAGGATAACATAAGTGATAATATTTAGATGACATTATTGATTTCGCTGTAATTTTTTTTGTGTACTATGAAACCCTTCTATTTATATTTGATAACGTTATTTTCCGGATTGCAAACAGCTGAGAGCTTTCTGAAGTACACTGAAAATCGCCACCCGTATGACTCTTAATATTTATTTAAAAAAGTAAAACTAACACCTTGAAGGATTGTGCATTCCCGAATTTGATTTAGAAACAAGAACCTAATACTAATGAAAAAGACATGATATTTACTGATATCTTATTAACGCTCGTATTTATAAGACGCATATCATTCCCTTCTGCGATATTGCAAACAAAACTATGTAACTATCATATGCATACGAACAATTGATCGAACAGGGTGTTCGATGTTTCATTTGCGGAATAATTGTTTCAACCAGGCGAGCTACATTTTTCTCCCCAAACCTAATATTCGAAATTGCTGTCAACTACACGTAGGATTCATGTTCCTGCAAAACCAAGGGGATGTATCTGCTGGGGTAACCTGCGCAGAGAAGTATGTCGTCAACCATAATATATATCAACTGTAAGAAAAGGGACCAGAAGGTGGTCCTGCTCGTCCCGGAGAAACGCGCAACGAATACCGATTCGTCAGCGACCGAAGGAGGAGGATTCCTCCCGCGGAGTCGATGGAATGGTAAATAAGGCAGTTGGTAGGCAGGCGTTATTTATGGGGATGTAATTTAATAACCGAAAGATGAACAGGGAGATAGCAGTGTCGCCGAGCGGAAAGCCGAAAGTGGCATGAAAGTAGCAGCCATCCTATTGGCTACCCCTGTCTCTGGCGTCGCGGAGAACAGCCGGCCATATGGCTTGGTTGCTCCTGCGCCGCTCTAGGCACTCGGAGGTTCCGGGGGTGCGAAATGATATGGAAGTAATGGAGAGCAAAGCAGATCCCGTTGCGCCTCCACGGGAGATTGACCCGCACGATAGCAGAAAAGGAGAGTGGCGCGTTGCTGTTCAGCGAGGAGAGCGATGACAGATTGATACAATTCCATCGAGATTCGACGCGACAGATTTCCTACCAACTGTTGTTGCTTCGCTGGTCATTACGTCGAATTAAACTGAGGAGGAGAGAATGATGAATCGCGTCGAACCGAACGATCATCGATAATGAAGAGATCGGCGATCGGCGATGGTATAGATAGGGTGGACTTCATAAAGGGAATGATAAAACAATCCCAACTGGACTCGAAGGCATGCGGTTACAGATTTATTCCCGCTGCCTCGTAGGAGAATGATACACGAGCGGAACGGCAGGAAGTCATCCTCCCTTAGCCCCAATATCGACTTCATCGAAGCCGCAAGAAAGGGCGAACGCAAGGCACACGCGAGAAACGTAACGTCGGGGGCTGCGTCGAGGAAACGAGAAGGAGGCTGTGAACCCGGCGTAAAACCCTCCGGCAAACGTTGCTCCTTATCGATCTGCCCCTGAGACTTCTCCAGCCAAGGAGGAAGGACGAAGAGATTCGGGGAAAAAGGGAGAGAGACGGAGAGACTAGAAGCAGAGAGTAGAGTGGTGCCTTGGCTGAGTTTATATGTGTAAGATAGACCTCAACTGAGAATCGGCTACTCGAGCGTGACTCCGCAGCCGAAGCCGAAGCCGAAGCCGAGCCTATCAATATTTCCACCCGAAATCCATCGCGGTACCATCGCCAGTTTCTCTTTTCTTATTCCCTACTCCTCTGGCCTCCTTAATTTCAGCTTTTCCTGAGCTTTCTTCTCTTCATCGTTTCATTGCGAAGGAAATGAATATTTTTGCTTGCTTCAGCGTCAATTCGTCTAAAGCTAATTGGCCAAGTTTACGCAAGAAGCTTGCTATATTTACAATATAACAGCATCGTGCTTATCTCTGGAAGTTTACTTCCACAAAAAAGTATTTTTTGTTTAATTTTAAAGCTGAAATTTTGCGATGAGTACTGTTTGAAAACATGCTCTTTATAAAGAAACTTGTAGGGACAGGATATTATTTATCGCATGAAGGTGTTGTGTCGTTAGAAACAGATGATTTGCGATAAGAAAACGAGAAAAGGTCATTATAGATACAAATTGGGGAGTGATCGAGTTGTTAGGCGAATGTAACGCGTCGTATGCTTGATGAAGAATGCGATGAAAGGGTAAGAGGAGGCGCGATTGCTTCGTCGACAATTTACTAAGATAGGAAGAAGCGGCGAACAGTTAGCGTCCAATCTTACCCCCGTTTTTCGTCTGTTTTTCCACTTTCCTCGAACCTGCTTCATACTTAGGATATATAACTGTTATTTTTCGCGAAAGCTACTCCATTATTTCGCTCTTCTCATCCTGTTTTTACTGCGCGAGGTGCCCCCACCTTGCTTCCTTTCTTTCCGTTTCTGTCTCCCTTCCGCGGACGGTTCCATTTCGAAGTGCCTCGGCAAAACAGGACAATACATTATATTAGCCGTGTCATTATTTCTCCGTACGAAAGCTAGCCCGAACCGAGAAAAACCTAGACGCACTCGTAATGGGAGAAATCCCGGCAATGGTCACAGCCTGGGCCACTGATACACCCAATTATTCCTACTATGTAGGTGCAGAGATATCTCTCCTGATAGCTCATCGTCATTTTCAGTCTCCATTTCATCTATTCGAAAATCGATCAGCATCTTGCAACCACGCTGAGATCTTAATCTATATTTCTATCGTAATAATACCTATGCTAAGGATTATTTAACAAGAGTACAGGCACCTCGCGCACTTCTCATCGTTCTTAAGAGACCTCCAAGGTATTTTTTTGCTTTCAGGATTGCCCAGCACCCTTTCCATTTGAACTTACGGGTTTCTCCCGATGGTTCGTTACGGTCAACTGCAAGCTCGCCGATTTCGTAAGCATCGCGATTGAAAATCACCAGACTGCCGCATTCCATCCCCTCGCGATCAATCTGCGTAAATAATCAGTTAAGGGGCGGGCACGTTTTCTATGTAGCGCTTTTCAAGCAGCGAAGCATCGCGCGACTCTATCCATTGCTCGGCAAGCGGAAATACATTTACCTACATGTAGACAGAGCGGAAGGTTGCGGGTTCGGTGTACGTGAGCGGGTGAAGGTAGGTTGGATAGGTGCACGGAGATAGTGGGGTAGGTAGGTAAGTATCCGCGGGGTAAGTTTTTCCAGGCGATCTGTTCTTCGGATTCAGATCAATACCCGCCATCTGGGCCTTGGGTCGGGGTATACGGGCAAGGAGGAAAAGGAAAACGTGGATGGAGAGGCCGGGAGAAGGCCGGCAGGGAGCAAGAGAGAGAGAGAGAGAGAGAGAGAGAGGGAGAGAGAGAGCGCTGAGAGAAGGCGGAGGATTTCCTCGAGCAACAAGCCACCGCCGCACCCTCCACTGCAATCCTAGACACATCGAAAACCTCGGCTAGAAAGAAATTTCTGTATACGTGTGTATGCGTTATATGCGACCACGTTTCACGCTGCTGTGGGTATGGCGACACCATCGATATCAAACAATGGAAATATGTTGACGGTAAAAGTTGCAGGGTCGTTTTTGAACGTTGACGGGGTCTCTTAATCTAGTGCTACCAAAAAGACCACATTGACAGAACAAAAAATTTGTAAATTGTAAACTGATGTAATTAATATTTGGTGGCCATTTACCTGTCTTGGAAATGGTCTTTACTCGTTTATAAATGAAAAATTCTTATTTGTGCGATTTATAAGTAAATGACAAGTATCTACTCTTTATTGAGTAGATGCTACAGAAACAGCTGATTTTAAAAATGCAATTGAGCTTTAATTTGTGACTCGAGGTAAAGCAGAGGGCGACCGAATAGAATACTGTAACGAGAGGCGCATTCTTGCCTGACCAAAGTTCCTGGCGAAAATTTAAACCGTCGTGTGGAACACTTCCATCTAACATGCGGGCTAACTAATTTGCGTGCGTTTCCATTAACGCCCAAGGACGACGGAAATCGCGTTAGTGGATTTCACTTGCAGGCAATTCGATTCGCATTACGCTCGATTACATTATCAGGCCTGCGGCCTATAGGGATCGGGGCAGAAAGAGGGAGCGGAGCGACTATGAAGTAGGTGTGTACAGGGAGGCTGGTATAAAGCGGGAGATAAGGTCTTAAGTAGCGACTGATTAAATCTCGGGACATATGTGTGCTGATCAATGGTACCCCAGTGGTCTCTTTCCCTTTCCTATCTCCTTTCGATTCTCTTTCTCTCCTTCTGCCACGGCGCTGGCTTTTCTGTCGCTCGAGAAAGGGGATGCACTCGTTCAGTTTGTGCGGTGCTGATACGCTGTAATGCTGTCTCATGGGAGCTCACTCCCTGTTTCGTAGGCACTACTCGTGTTCTAGCCACCGTACTCTCCCTCCGCCTGTTCGATCTACTGGGCGACGTAAAAACACTTGAATTAATCGGCCCATTCCCGAAGGAACCTGCGAAAGGTCAATGGGATCGGGGTGACGGGGCGGATGCACACTTATTTCCACGCACGTTTTGGGGGGTGCTTTCGCATTTCGCCTTCGACACTCGGCCGGTGATAATTAATTGGTCCCGGTGGCGACTGGTCGAAGCATAAGTCTCGAGGTCCGGGTGTGTTCAATCGTTTGGGCCGACAGATTCCGTAATCTCTACATTTTCATTGATTCGTATCGACACGGTCTAGCGTGGCAGGTACTTTAACGGGTTGAACAGGGTGCAGCGACCCTGGCATTACTATCTCCTTATTTGCTTTCAAGATAAACTTTCTATAAAACTTTCTTTACAATACTTGGAACTTTGTTGTCGCACTCCCCTCGCTACTGTTTCAAAAGCTTTAAAAATCCGAAAGGTACGCGTTTCAGAAGTAATGCTTCTGTTTCAATTGGTAATTAGTGAGCTTATATTCTGACCAGGGAACATTCCGAACCCGTAAATTCAAAATTCTGAAACTTTATTAATATGTAGAGAATTTCCTCCTGATTACAACGCAATTTTTGTTTGCTGCCCAAATTCACTCTAAGGGAGTGAAATTAACCCCTGAAAATTTGGCCATTTGTCTATTTTATTTTGTAACTCGTGAACAGTAAAATAATCTTTATACCAAAGGATAGATCTACTTAAAAGAAGTAACTTTTGTCTTGAAACTTTTTTCCTATCTCTTACAGTTGGCTAGTTATAACACAAAATCGGAAAATAGCAACATTTTCAGGGGTTAATTTAACCCCCTTCCAGCGAATTTGGGCAGCAAACAAACATTGAGCTGTAATCAGGAGGAAATTTTCTACATACATATTCGCAAAGTTTCAGGATTTTTTTAATTTTCGGATTCGGGATCTTCCCTTTTGAGACTCTGAGATAAGTGCCCATCAGTTACCTTCTGTGGAATTCTCATTGACTAACATAATTTTACTTGTAGCATGCCTTTGGAAGTAAACTTTCCCAAGGTGTAATTTAAACGCTGGCACCTGTTCTTCGTTTAAATTGTTGAATTTTTATAATAAAGCTGTTAACTCACCGATTGATGGAGGATACAGATGGCACGTTGTCTTGAGAGCAAATGCCTTCAGCTAGCAGCCTGTCTCTGATCTCCCAGGCAAACATCGTTGGATTGTCCCTCTTGTAATTCGCGATTGCCTCGACGACCGGCGGCGTTGCTACTTTCGGTTTGGAGCCGCCTATGACGCCAGCCTTAAAGCTGCCCGTTTCGTAATACCTGCGAACAGGAAGAAACTAGTATGTAGATCATTTCCATCATCTTACAAACGACCTATACACATTACGCAGTTGTAACCTATTCGTGTTAGGTTCTATAGAACCAGCAGAACGCTTATCCATCCGATGAAGCATATTTGAACACTTCCAAAAAAACTACCCGGTGTTAACTGTTATGTAACAATTGGAAAGTCTATGTTCGCGTGTTTTCCTTGACCCCGCGATATCGAGGGAGGATCTATCCAGTGGAGCCGCAGCTTCCATCTCTTCGGATCGGTTGAACGAAATCAAAGGGAACGCGAGAGCAGAGAAAGAGAGACGGGAGCGATCGTTTTTCCCGCGGCGGCGGGGCGGCCAACGCCGGAATAACGAATCGCCGTCCAGCGGCGCGTCAACGACCGGCTGTTTTAAAACAAACGACTTCTGCCCCCTGCTGTCACTCCCTCTACCCGCGGCTGGTCTCTCTTCCTCTCTGCCGCCGCCTCTCAGCCTCCCACCAGGCCTGGTATATGCGCGCGATGGGCAATCGCGATTGGCCCGCCGTGAACGCGCCCTTTGTGCCTAATTAGTTAAATAATATCTTCGCTCGTGCTTAAATTCAATTACGGTAGAAAGCCCGCAATAATGGTCCGCTTGTGGGCCGCCTTGATGGATGTGGGTCCGTCGCCACTGCCGCCACCGCCGTGCCGCCAGCCTCGGCTCCTACCCGCTGGATATCTCGCCAATTTTGTACGCGCTCAACGCCCTGGCCGTTTTCCTAACGGACTTTAAATCACTAACCCGAACAGACACGGAAAAGTCCGCCGGCATGCCCGAGAACGGCGACTTGAACTCTGGATAGGCCCAGCTGCCAGACATCAGAGTTTGCTATCAAGAAAGCAGGCTGGTAAAAAGCGTGAGAATTTTAATGCAAGCTTGCCGGTGTTAGTCGTCAGGTATCAATTCGATGGAGAAACTAGAGATCCGCGGTAGATAAGCGTCGCTTTAGGCGGCAAATAGGAAATGGTACGAAGAGAAAGCGGTCATAATCGGCATCATTGGGGGAAAGCTCGAAATTGATCTGGCACGCTGAAACAGGATTATCAAAGCTACCGCTCTAATCGGGATTCGTCATAGAACAAGGAAAACTATTCCAGATTTCCTTTCACACGAAATTGTGTGTCAATCCTCGCTAAGATTGACCAGCAATCTGTAACTACTGAATCGGTGTACGTCGTTAAATCGTGTCACGACTATTGGGCGGTATGCTATTCGGTAATATTCTCCCAAAAAAAACGATCGCACGTGAACCTGCTGTTCAAAGCGTGAGAGGGGTTCCCTTTAAACAGTCGAGGTCGTGTCACCCCGCTACGAAATTATTACGATTATATCTGGCGTAAAATCCTATTCCCGGTCCACATGGCAATACTCACCCGTTGATATTCGGCCCTCTTTGTTCCGCTCCCACGTACCACCATAAAATGGCCATTACATTGCGCGATTTTTCAAATTGCCTTGGGCCCGGAGCGCGTTCACCCCTTCATGGACAAGACTGAAATCGGGCTTCCACCATGAACCGATTTACGCAATGAATTCTGTTATCGATAATACGCGGCGTATGTGGCTTTTTTCTCTCCAGCCTTCATTCAATTCCCCAATGCAGTTATATAGTCGATTTTTTAAAAATGAAAGTAAGTTTTCCGATAGAAGCGAACTTGAAATCAATAGTGACAAGTAGAAAATAATAGACGGAACAAACGTAGGATCAGCAGGTAGCTGAAATGGTACTATTATTTTAACACGCAGAGTGTTTAAAAAGGGATTTTATTTAGTGACAAGGTATACTATTCACAAATAGAGAAAATGAATTTCTGCGCGAAACCCTAGTGTGCCTTTATCTTTTTAAACGAAAGAATTACTGATTCAATTAATTAATTTATGGACGCACCGTGATTTTATTTAAAGTCACATATCACCATCGAAATTGTAGGACAAAAAAGAATTTTTTTACTTTTTAGCGCATTATTGAGTGTGATAAATAAAATCGTTTCACTTAATTTTTTTATATATATATATATATATATATATATATATATATATATATATTTTTAATATAGGTAAGGTGAATTGACCAGTGAATGAACAGCTAAGCGTTTTTCAGTTTCAAATAACGATAAAAATTAAATAATGTCCTAATTTATTAATGAAATAAGAATTTGTAACAGAATAGGTTTTAAAAATGTCTAAAAAATTGTTTGTGATTTTATTCTTGACCGGCGTCTGAAATAAATCATAATAATGTAATCAATGCCCAATATACTAGAGAATGAAAAAAATACCCAATAAATGAATACCTTGTACCCAGTGAATGAACACAAAGAATAATACTTTATTTTCCGACCAGAAAACGCTACAAAAGAAGAAAGGAAGTTTAGGTGATGGACTTAACATAAGAATATAAAAATATAATCTATATATTATAATAATAGGAACCTGACAAATTTATTTATGTCAGAACACAATTTACACTATATAATGGTTAACTGTCATCGTACGTGTTTTGTTACTAGGTTTCTCGCCGTGAATGGCAGCACTCGAAACCATAAAACAAAAAAATTAATAAGCGACCGAAACGTTCATAGATTCAAAAAATATTAGTATCGCCGTTATCTCAATAAATTTTTCTTCGTTATAAATATAAGATCATTGTTTTCAATGAAATAGTATTCTTGTTATACACGAAAAAAGTCAATTTGTTCATTCACTGGTCACTGTTCATTCACTGTTCGATTCACCCTATGCGACTACGCGAAATACTATTACTGGTTACCTAGTTATATTCAGTTAGAATGGCTCATTACCTTTTGTATTTGTTGACTATGCATATTTACAAGAGATATTCAACGTTCTCTTCATTCCACATTTTTATCTATGAATTGCTTTACGTTTTACATTCGTAGACTAATTTGCAGTATCTAATATTATTCCAACAGTGTTCATTTCCTTTAATTCAATCATATTTCTATTAACATACAGTTCTCATTACATATTTCGGAGAACATTTCTTTCAAACACGCTCTAGAAACTCACTTCAAAGTTCCATGTTTTTAAATTTTTATCTCTATAAACGTTATCAAGGAATAGTCGAAAAATACTAAATAGTTAACAGTCTCGTTGCAAAAAGTTCATAATTGTCATCCGTGTTTGCGTGATAGAAAGTCTAATTTACAAATTATTTTAAATTCCCGACTCTGCAATTGAATTTTATTTATTATACATCTTTTAAACTTCAAAATTTGAACCATGTGAGATGATTAAAGTCATTTATATAGACTCCGAGGAACGACGAGGTTTTAGAAGGAACATGTAGGCTTTTAAAAGGAGCTAGAATTAGTACGCGTGCAGATTCTGAGTAGAATGAAGCCAGTACAAAAGAATGGGCTATTCTCTGGCGTTTCCCTTGAATGGACCTTAAAATAAGCACTCTGTGTTCGCGCTGGGAAAGCCAAAATAGGTTTTTCGGTTAAATGGGGTGCTTTCGAGGGGTCGCGTAGAGCTTTCAGCACTGTCTTTCGCGACTTTACGGGCCCACACGTAGTCGGAATCGGGCACTTCCGTTTCGTTTCGGGGAGAGCGTCGAAGTCGTCGCGATTCCGCGAAAAACCGATGCACGCCGTCGCGACGCATCAGCAGCGCGTGACTGCATAAAGCTTCGGCGTTAACAGCATGTCGTCGTCGCTGCTTAAGACCGTTTTCACTGTCCTTTGATTTTTTGCGGCTTGTAAAGTCTGCAGGTTGTAAAATTACATATGTACGGATAGTAGGAACAAAGTATTCGCTCGAAGTAAATCGTTGATTACAGTGTCCGGCGTGCACTTAAACTTGGAGCATAGTTGCTCTTTTTCTTTTGTAAGGATTGATCCTGAGATTTTTATAAGTTTCCTCCCAAATTTATTATTGAGAAAATATCTATCGTCCTTGCTTCCATAGAAATACAGATTAGAAAATGGAATTCTTGCATTGAATTTTAATCGAAGGACGTAAAGAAAAATTGGCAACACCGAGGAAAAGTATAGTATTATCGAGAATAAGTAAGAGAAGTAAATCATAAAAAGTTTGTTACTTCGCCTTGATTAGCTTAATATACCCATGTTGTTGTTTCTGAATAAGTCATCAGGAAATGAATTGCGAAAGGGTTAGCTGGGCTGTATTTCTTTCCCGGTGATTCACACCTCGCTGGGATGCACCAATGTAGAAACTGTGTTGTACGACTCAAGTTATCGATCGAATCGGTTGTAAATCAATTGAAAAATAAATACGGGGCGACATTATTATAGCTGTTAATTTCTGTATATAACACATTGCTGTTAGTATCACTACCCAATAAATTCCGTTTGATTAAAATCCTCGCAGATTTACGATTAGTTACAATCAAGCTGCAATTAAATACCTCTAAATGAACTTCATTGCCAACGATTGTACTTTGTCAATAAATCGACAGTGCCATTTCGAGTGGACGTCGACTTCTCAAATTTAGCTAACTGACCAGCGGATGCATTCCACTCTACAACAGTATTGTAATTAAGTAAAAAATTCAAGGTTGAATCAAGTTATGTGGAAAAAAGGAAAGATTAATCGGACTGCTGAGCAGAGATTCAAACTGGGCGTATGTTAGGGATCTCCTGAATTGTGTGAGCAGTGACCTGGAAGTAACAGCGTTGGAGGGATGCTCGAAATGAAATTCGAGCTGCATAAGGCTGCTGATGATCATAAAGCAGCGAAGATCGATTCGCGACTTCAGAATGCGAGGTAGGGAAATGAAGGGAGCGGCTATTCGAGAAGCAGTAAAGTAGTAAATAATCCAGCAGGCCTATTGTACAGGAGATATACATGAAAGAGTGGAGTATATGACAATGATATTCGAGCGGCGGGGACGTATGACATTCGGGCCATCAAAACGGCACGAGGCCACCCGTTATGTAACGCGGGGAGGAGGGTGGAAAAAACATGGAAACCGCATATCGTCGCACCCGCTGGTACCCCCCGTCGGAGGAGGAAGAAGGGTGGTTCCTTCCTTCCGGCGTCGCAATTTCGTACCGGGGTTCGTTCGCCTCGTGGTCCTAACAGCGTCTTTAATTAAATCACTCCGACCAGGAATAGTCTCCTTTTTTGCCAAACTCCGTCCTCTCTTTCTGTTTTTCCCTCGCGATCTCTTCCTTTCTTGCTGCCCGTACGGTGATTCGAGCGACCTCGGCCACTTCGCCGCGCGGAAATTACGGTGTTACGTTTGGCAAGGCGAGCTCAATCTTCCCGCAAATAATTCGCGCGTCCACATTACGGTTTTTTATTCCAAATCAGTAACTTAGATACCCGAGGCATACCTTGCTTAATAGGAAAACAAGATTTTGCGCAAACTTTTCGAGAAATTGCGAGTGCTAACAAGAGTTTGTAATAAAGCAGACACCTAGCTATGCGCATAAAATTGTTAAAACACCCGAAACTTGGCAATAAATATATGAGAATGACACATCGGCGAGTTCATAAAAGTTAAACGAATCAATCGAGGAAATTCGTTGGAGCGCCAAACGAGGGAAGAACAAAAAGCAAGGATGTTGCCGTCGGATCACGAGACACCGCGGGGGCTGCGGTTGTAACGGATACGGCGGAGACCTGGATGGCGCCGGAACGATGTCGGTACTCACCTCGACAGTATCTTGGATACACAGCCGTGAGATACCCTGAGTTGTCTGGAAATGTCGCACGGTCGGACGCCGCTGTGCGCTAGCTCGACGATCCTCTGCCTGACTACATCCGGTAGGGGCCTTCCGTTCACGAAGACGCCGCCTAGCTGGTTAACTCCGCCGTGGCCTGGAAAATGGAAATCGATAGTGCATTAGCTAAACGAACCCTTTTGAGACGGCCGAGGTCGGCAATGTCCGAGCACGTCGATCATGAACATACGACTTTTGTCAGCCCCTTACGATCAACTTTTCATTTTATTCCTCGACTATCGTCTGGCTGCGAGTTTGTAAAAATTACTTCAGATTCACCGTGGGAATGAGCAAATGCCTCTGCTGGCAGTACTTTCGCCTCGGCTGATTCTCTGTAGAAGCTGTACAGTTAGCAATAATGGAAGCAACGTGTCAAGAAGATTCGATTATCTGGCACGTTGGCATTATTTTCTAGCTTCACTCCCGAAATGAGCTCTGGCCCTGTTAGCAGCTTTATTTTCGCGCATTAAATCCGCCTAACGTAATAATTTCGTCTTAATATCGTAATGGAGGGTTCTGGACCGCGACATATGTCCTCGAGTTCGTGCCAGTGCACCGATGATTCGATGATCGCCGCTGTTTCTAACCCTCCGCGAACAACGAGCCGGCTTTCTCTCGGTACCCTTATGATGGACCACACGGTCCAATCCCCCTCGCTGCTGCTTCTTTCTATTCAGACAATTGACTTCCTCTAGCCAGGCTGCGTTAATGCAGATCAGAGTGGTCTGTCAAGATGTGTCTTAGGGAAAGGAACAGTCGCGGTGAAAATAACATTCGATTTGACGCGGTTTGGCAACGCAGTCGAGTATAACCATTTAGATAAGTATCTCGCTCTCGTGTCTGCATAAAGCCAGCGCAATCTACTAGAAAATGAAATCGCGATCGCGTAGGTTCCTGGAAAGGTGGAAGAAAAAGGAACGTCCCCTCGACTAATGATTCGAGCGCGGGGGGGGGGGGGGGGGGAGTGTAGATGTCGAAACAATCGCTGCTAATTATCAGGATGAGCGGGCCATTTCGATGAGGAGGTTCATTGTTGGCGGAGCGGCGCGCGTGCTGTGACGCGTGTACACCGATCCGCTTTTTTCTTCCGCCGACACCGCGTATCGTATTGCGATCTCCGCGTCCCAGCAAGACAATGAGGGATTCGCGATCATTACTAGAAACGATACGCGCTTCCCGATCGCAAATCAATTCGCTCTCGCGTTTATGGTCGCATCCCCGCGGCGCGGCCGGTAGTCTGGGGATACCGCTGGAATCATGGTGGCATTGCCACGGCAAAAGCACCATGACTACTCTACGCGCGCACACGCCGTCACGCCTGCTGACCACAACTATACGAGGGCTCTGCATTCAGCCTGGACCACCCCCGAGCCACGAATTCAGACCTACTATATGTATAGTGCTGCGAATTGTCGAGCCGTTGCTCTCCCAGCCACCGCGTCACCGAAGCTTATTACCGTAACACTCCGCGTTGCGATTCTGAGCTATGCTTAAATCTAGTTCTCCGTCTAACGCCAATGCTTGTTTTCCTACCATCACTTGGCTACCAATTAACCACCTCCTGTTCCTATATTTTTTCCTTCGTTCATTCACATCGCAAGGAATAAATAATGATTCATCTTATGCCTTTCTTGCCTCATATCAATTAACGCTGTTGAGTTTCTCAGCCGATTATTGCTATTATTGCTTTGAATTATGATCTACAAATATTAAATTTACGCTCAGATTTTCCCGCTTAGAAAAGAGTGTTCGTTCATGAATTTCAGACAGCAAAATACATTAGAGGTTCTCAAGGTGGGTGGTTGCCACGTTTTTTTAACATTATTAAGTTAAAATTGTATTTTCAAATAACTATTTTTAATGTGTTTTCTTTACCTCGCCTTATATGGGGGGTCGCAGGTTATTCGAATGTTATAAAAGGGGATCGCGACTCAGAAAAGGATGGGAAATACTGAAATACATCATATTTGCGGATCAACTTCATCGACACTTTAAGGGGTTACATACATTCTCGGCGCCTAATAATTGATTACTTTTGGGATTTCTTTCCTCGAAAGGTGTGAAATAAATCAAAAATGTTATAATTGTATCTTGTTCTTGGGACCTCTATTTATATATAAAAATTTATTTAACACACTTTTGTCATATATTGCCGTTCGTTTTCATATTCATACATTTATAAAACCATCCATTTCTTTCACACCTCTCGAGGAAAAAATTCCCCAAAAGTGATTAATTATTAGGCGTCGAGCACGTATGTAACTTTTTAAATCAGTATTGGAGAAACTCATTAAGATTCCTGTTGCTGCGGAACTAACGATTCAAAATAAACCGACTTGGCGGAGCGGCGACGTAATACGACTACTTCCTCGATGCTACAATTTTCTTGAATGATCCGCTAATACATTTATGGCTCGCCACCAAACGAATAATCATGTCCGAGGAACGTGTTGTTCCACCTTACGCGCTTCTGTAATGAATCCACAGTCACGAGGAGTTACGTTAATTTGAAGTAGCTGTGGCATGTAAAACTAAGCGATCGAGATAGGGATTCGCTGTAATTAGAAAGCAGTGATTTGTTAATCGCATTATTCGAGCGAAACGAGCAAGATAAATGAATTCGGCGATGTCGCCTGTGCCAGTTTTCCGCATCACTGGAAAAGGTAGAGCCCTGGTATCTACTAGCTGGTTTCAGAGCAGACGCGACAGAAGGACCTCTGCGACACACGATCGCGAGTGCACATCAGCAGCCAAGAACTTTGATATACATTCCCGAATAGTCACTCGATATTTCTACAGCAGCTTTGTTCCTGTATTACATTACGGTATAGCGTTACGTATTGCCGGCAAGCTAGACTTTATTACTCAGTCGTTTGAAAAATAGACGGAGAAGTGCGATTCACTGCGGTGCTTTCTGACTTTTTCGGTCCGCGTTGGAAACAGTCGATCATCTCGTTTAATAATAAAGCGAAAGTTATGACACGCGGACGAAATTTCGTGTGATTCGCAAAAGTTACGCGTACCGAAATCGTTGAGATGAAAAATCGTTTGCCTGAGCAGATCCAGAGTTTTTGTTGCCTGATCCCGGCTGGATTGCTTCAGCCTTCCGGCGAGGCGGGAATTTAGACGATTGTGAAGTTTCATTTGCAAGTAGAAATAAAAGTTGTGCTGCAAAAAATGATCCAACAAACGTTGGAAGGATTTAAGAGTCTGTAGCATTAAGAAAAACGGATAGAAATTATCTACTGTAGTAACGCAGGTATTGCACTTATCTTCAATCTTCAAACGATGCATTAGCAACAAGACAAAAAAATTATTAGTAGGTAAATTTGCCAATTTGTTTTATAGCTAATCCATCGGATTTATATTTTGGATACTGTTTTTCAACACCGCCGTTGGGGTTATGAATACCTGTGTACATAATTACCGATAAGGCGATAACTTTAACTTGCGTGCAATATCCGACACATAAAAGGAAGTAAGTCAGTCACGTTGCTACCATAAAGAACTGCAAGTTACTTTAACAGGGCAAGTCAAGATAACACTTTTCTTAATTTTACTAAATGGGTGTGAAACTGTATGGGTTTTTTGAATATTCGTAAAAAAGCGTCGTTTTGTTTCTTTGCTTATACAAAAGTCTACGGCTGCAATATAGACCGATGTTTTCGAAAAATGTACCAATGTGAGAAAGAACAACAAGTTTCCCTGCAACAACTGTGTATGTAATTCTGGGATATTCAACGAAAGAGATTGACAGACTATTGCAAAGCGACTCACGTACGATGCGCGCCGCGACCGCGCCATTCTTGTTAATGTTTCATAATTATTATCATCCCATCAGTTCGACCGGAACCACTGGCCAGCCATAAACGAGCGTGCGGGACGCGTGGTGGTTTCGATCGTTGCTACTTTGAAACGACAATTGGGCTCGCCTAATTAATACGGTCCGATTGCTAATTAGATAGGAACACCACGGCTCAGGAGGGTTTACTTTTTACTAATATTTTGCCCGGAATTGTAGCTGCGTAGGAAACGTTAAATTTTACATTTCACGTCTCTTCGAATGCACGCAATTTCTGCGTACCGATTGCACTTTATGCGACATACGCGCTAAATAGTTATTCGTAATACGATTTTAGTTCCCGCACCAGCATTCAACCTTTTTCTTCTGAAGATAAGAGCGGATCTAACGATATGAATTTCTCCGCGTAGGGAAATGCTGGCTGTTGTCGAGCTTGGGGAAAAAGAAAGTGAGAGAAAACGAAAGTACAGAAGGCCGTGATTCTGCGGCGAGGCTTTTTCGCGAGAACGGACTGGAAAAATTTTAGTCGAGTATTTGTTGCGCGATCCGCCACGATTCACTGGGAATTTAGGGGAGGAGAGAGTCGGACGAACCTGCAAATGGCTCCTACGCAGAGCAGGGACTGCAACGATTGCGGTTTAGTTTTTTTATTAGCCTCGGTACCGTTACGGATCGAACAGTGAACGAAGGACATTGGATTTCTTGTTCTCGCATTCTCATTTATCTGCCGACAATGCAGAATTGTCGCTGGGCAATTGGCCGTCGCTCAACTTTTCTATCTATCAGATACTTCGTCGACAGACGAGAGAAATCGATATCTACGTTAGAAACATTGCTCTCAAGACCGAGAGAACCGAGCGAACAGTAGTTTCACTTGTCACTTCGCAGCAGTATCTAATCAAGTCTAAACGGATCGGTAAAAATGCGGCAAAGATTCTTGTTCGAAAAATAATTCATTCTTATTTAATCATTCCCGGTAAAAACGACCCATCTTTTATGGAACAATATATAATCAACGACCTATCTTTTATGGAACAATATATACGTAAATACAGCGGGGACCAATAAAAATTACTACCTTGAATATTTCTGGAGTCATGACAGTAAAAAAAAAATTCAGTTAAAGTTGTTTGGAATGAAAGGGACCATTTCATGGCTACAATGATTTTGTTACAGGTGGACTTGTTTACGAACGATTTTGTGGTAATTCTTATCGGTCCTATATGTATACTTCGATCTGAATGACTTAAATCGAAAGCCTCCAAACTATGAAGCCTGGAGTTATGCAATTAAAGGCAGAGAAACGAATAAGTATAAGCAATATGTTTAGTGAATGTTGATCAGCCATTGAGGGCGCAGCTAGAAATGCAGAGAAGAAGAACAGCTATCAGACTAAATTGGAATATTTTCAGAAGATGTAATCAGCTTACAGGTGTAATATTCCATCATATTTTGATTGTAACGGTAGGCAGTGCTGAGGTCCATCGCGGCACCTCAGGAGCCGACGGCCGTCGGCTGTGGGAATCCAGGTGGTTCCTCTCGCCGCGTAGATTTATATATAATATGAGAAATGTGTCCGGCCAAGGACGGTCGGTCCTATTGACTACCGATAAAGACCTCTTACACGCTTCCAGAAGTGGCTTTCGTCTCTTTTTTAAAGGAGCGTAAAGGGCCGGTCTATGGTGACGCGATACAATGACTGTCATCAGGAAAGTCTTTGTGCCGGACGACGGGTGGCTTCGGGGAGCACCCGGTCGGCCGTCGCTTCATCTTCGTGAATCAAGGGCTGGATTCTTGTTGCCGGCCAAAGGAACTTTATCTACGAGACACCTAGAACCTGGTGCGTCTCTCCCTCACATCACTCGCGGCATCACTGAACTGTACTTTCACACGATATCCATAACGGCCAAATGGACGTGGTGTCCTTCAAACAGGTCCTCGACTTCTTCATCGTGAATTCGATCTCGAAGGCGATGGCTTCTTCGCTGAGATCGTCGTGGCCAGCAGTGAAAATGAGCTTGCGGTTCTACAAATCGGGCACGAAGTTAAACGGTCTATTAGTTTATCTATGAGTATGCCAAGGTCGTGACAGCCATGGCAATGGCTTCAATCTCTGTTCTCGCGAGCGTTGTAGTCACTGCACACCATTCTTCACCACGAGCACAGTTTTCACTTCACTGTATCCAAGAAGCTGAACGTTCACTCCACAACTCTGTGTCAATGTTCACTCGTCGAACGCACAATTTGTTTTCTTCTACGTGCGCACAGAAGGTCCGTCGCAACGAGATAATCGTTGAGACTCGTTCACACCGCTTGCCCTGAAAACGATTCTGTCCGTTCCGCCGTCATCGTGGTCACGTGCGATTCCGCGAGCGAGGAACGATCCACGATACCACAAGAATTGTATTCGAGTTCGATTCAGTTGAACGGCAACTAACAGTGGGCAGAATGGTCGAAAGTGACTGTTCTCTGGGTCCGTCAACAGCCCGCCGTCGGAATAGGGGAAGAGGTTCTCGGTCACGTCCGACTCTCGTTATCGTTATCAGCCGCGGTGACACGGTGGCTGGACCCCAAAAAGCAGCACGCCTGTGCGGGTAACGGCGACGTGAAAGCACGAACGAGGTTTCTGCCGACGGGCACACGTGACTTCGCGAAGCTTTTCGACCCCCGCCTCGCTCGGCGAGCTTTCATCCCCACGCGTTTCGCAACCCCGCCTTTTGCATCCCTCGATCAGCATCCAACCAGGAGGATCCGCGCCCCTATTGGCCGGGCCAGGATCACGTGAAGTCAAGGTGGGGCGCTCTGCGACGCGGGGTTTCTACGGAAACGGTGGCGGTGTCGCGCGGGATAACGTCGTTATTGGCATCGGCGTTAGAGGGACTGAAACCGAACCGGGGAGAGAAGGAGGCGGAATCGGGATGGAAGAGGCAAAGGTTGCGAAATAAACGTTCGCCGGCTGGTCTACCGCCAACAGTCCCACGCGAAATCACGCGGCGCACACCCCCGTGAGCACTGCTTATTCATGAGCTTGGCCCTCTCCGGACGCCTCTACCTTGGTTCTAGGGATACGATGTCTCGCCTTATCGATTTTATTTATTTAAGAGTTTCTCTTTGTCGCTCCACTTCTTCCGGGACGCTTCTCCGTCACCCTTTGGCCACTTTGTCCGGTCACGTTTTTTATGGCCATTCGGCAAATGTCCCCTCGATGGTTATCCTCGATCAACCTTCGGAACGTTGAATCGGACGCGGCATCGAAACAGCGCGCCAAGTACACGGAAGCACGGCGCGGACGATCGCTTGGTGCATCAAAGGGACCAAATTGTAAGAAGCTAGCTTTATGTCTCAGTTAATTCTCTTTTTGCAATTCCTGCTAGTGCACTTCTGTTTATGGCGACGTAGCGTCGTTGAATCACTTTAAATACCATTGGACATTGTTTTCACACCCATCGAGCACTGTTACGTTACGTTATTCATTTCCACGGAGGGAAGGACGAACGAAATTTCTTGAAATCATACAGGAACGATGATAACTTGAACGATGGTATGGTTCCGTGGAGATGTTCAGCACATTTTGGCTGACGCGCACAGCGGTATGCAGAAAGCCGATCAGTCTCTGACGTGAATAATTACGAGACTGATTACATTCAGACAAACACCGTGGACATCGTTCATAGTCCGTGGAGGGATGGAGGCGGTGGATGAGGGAGGAAAGGGCTAGGAATCTGCAACTTATGCGTGTCACAGGGTGGGGAGGTGAAGAAGGTGGGGACGATATACGGGTTTGCAAACTGCGGTGCACTCGGCACTGGATACTTTCCCTGGGAACTTATACTGAAGTATAACATTTACGATAATCTATAGATGCTTATTCGCCGGAAGAAACTTATCACTTTTATGCAGGCTATAACTCGAAAGTTAGGCAATGCGCGATGCATTCCAATTACCCTTCAACCAATCGAATTACTCATCTATACAGCTTTCCAATGTTTGCGGTATACCTATTCGTTCGAATTATTACGCCCAAGCGTAGTAAAGTTTTAAAAGCTCGGACAAGAATTTATGGAGAAGCTTGACTGCCATCCAGATCCAATCTCGCAAAATCCACCCTAAGAGTTTCGATCGTAAAACGGTAGTATGTCAAAAAACGGGACGCGATGTAGCGCGGGAAGGGAAAGACATATCAGCCTCGCAGGGTACGATGTACTCGACACGCAAAGGCTGGTAACTCCTCAATTTTCCTTGGACTGTCTTGAACGATCTGACCATACCGATACGCGACGAGGAGAAGTCAGCCGTGGCCCCACAGATCTGTCCTTAGGAGCGAATAACAAGCTTTGAAACTGCATTAAAATCCAAAAAACGCCCACTGTTTCCGCACCGGTAAATGGTGCATGAAACAGATACAATTCGCAGGAGGGTATAAAAAGTGTATCGAGATCCCTGGAAAGAGCGATGTCGGCGGCTGTGCCCCCCTATAGGGGCGAGAAGAGAGACCACAGGGGCCCCCACCTATCTAAATGTTGCGTTGGGAAGGTCTGGCCTGTGTTCGGAGTCACTTGGATCAGCCGGATCGCCCGGAAGGTGCGGTCAGCTATCGGCGTCGGTGGGACCGTCACTGGGCCGCGAATCTCACAAGGGTCCGGTTTACATTCGAGTGCGCTCTTTCATGACTCCTTTCTTTATTTCATTCCTCCTTTCCTCCGTGCCTACCGGGGACGTATTCCTCCTCCGCTTCGTCCACGCCCGGCCTCCGACATTAGATACGTGAGATCGGGAAACGCGCGACTTGTCAAACGATGTCGTTGCGCAACCGGCGTACCTGACACCCTCCACCCGTGAGGAGGGGTCCCGTAATTTCCTTGCCAGCAGATTCTGCGTTTTCAATTGACGACTGAGTCGAGATCGATTGCATCAACACCGCATCCTGTTACGCTGGCTGCTTCTTAACCTTCGAACGTACAGACTTTATTCCTCGGAAGTGGAGGGCTCTCTTCTTCGTGCCACTTATCTCTCAGATATACGAAATCGGCTTTGTGAATACGGATCTGCACGTTTTTCGATTAGGTACTTTGGAAATAGGTATCTATTCATGGGTATCTTGCATATTTCGTAGGTTTCTACTTGAATCTTGATTCGAGGCGGTCTTTGGAATTCTTTGACCCGCATTTATGTCAGATGCTATGTGCACTGTTACGAAACAGGGCCGAAAAGAACTTGCATTGCTTTTCGAAACTCGTTGTCCCTCGACTGGTTGGATGAGGTCAATGCGATCCCGACTAAACACACAGGTGATATACACACTTTACCCAGCTTTGTAAATATGCAACTGTATAAAATTATCTCATGCTGTTTTCAAAAAGCAGCTTAAAATAACATGTTATATTTTGGTTTTCTTCTCTTGTCTTTGAACTTTTGTAACGAAGGAATGCACCAAAAATGAGAATGCACCAGAGTTTAAAAAATTAAGGTCAAGTAAAATCGCTGAAATCATGATACCGATTTATCAACAACAGGCAGAAATCTAAGTTGTTTAAAAGGTGCGAGCAGCAACGTAGTTTCAGAACTAGATTGTTGTAGAGCAAGCTTCGCATCGACAGACGATTCATCCTTCTAGAGCTATTCCCCCCGTTCTGCGAACCCTCGAAAAAGTTCTTGGTTCACCTGACACATGATCCTCGCGGACAAAGACCGAGAACCCGCCGTGATCCATTCGTCATTACCGCGTTGGACGACCTAATCTCTGGAGGCTCTCTTGAGATTACACTTTGGCATATCATTTGCCTGAACGAACGAGCGGTTCTGCTCGCGTTGACGGGCAATATGTCCTCTACATGACTGCACCGGCTCTTCACCCGAGGCACATTTGCAGTCGAATAGGGACGCACCAGGATTGTGGACCCAGAGCCCTGTAGTTTCACTGGCTGCAGGGTCGAAATGCGCTGCTACGCGGTGGCCTGTAGTGGTGGGCAGAATCGACGGGGGCAAATGCAGATGAGCATGATGTTCTGGATGTATCGATCATTGGGGTAATGCGGGTGCTTCGTGCTCTTGGCTGCCTAATCAGAGCCTAGGCGACCTCCTACCCTTCCTAATCCGTCGGGCAACCACTGTATTAATCTTACTTGTCATAGGGTAGACTGAATAGCGCAAGGTGCGACAACTTCATTCGATGGAAATTTGAATATGACTTTCATTTCCGTGGGGGTATTAAGTGTACCGGATTTAAAAACTTTGATGTCTAAGTTAAACTTGCTATACCAGCTCAATACATTCGCTATGCAGTCAGTTTCGTCATACTTGTATTCACTTTCAGCACAAAAAAGAAACATATTCGCCTAAATGTTTAAAAAATGCATTTAATTACAACTGAAAAGACCAGGTCTTTCAAGAAAATAAAGCTGATAGTATATTGTGGGAAATAAAAGAGACTTTCCTGTAATCCTTTCGGTAATTTTGCGTTAAAACTAATGCCCATGGCTTCATTAAATATTTAAAAATCGTTGCCATTAGGATTTTCAAGAGGTCGATTTGCGGATATACTGGGAGCATCACGAATAAGAACTATTTTTCTGTTTGCGCTCACGTGGGTAGAGATAATGGGTCTCCGATGAAAATCTCGTCCGCGCAAAACGTTTGGGGAAAAACCTCGGCGAATTTATCCCTCCGTTGCCTCTCCTCTCCTTCTTTCTCTCTTCCTCTCCCGAAACATCGCAGACAGACGGACGTAAAAACCGTGAACTTTATAAGTGTCCTACAGAATTCGGTAACTATTCCGCGAGAGATTAACCCCTAACCATATTACTCTGGTACATTGTGGAGGAAGGAATGGAGAGGTGGGGTCGGCGATAACTTACAAGATTTGATGTAAATAGCACGCTTACTTATTCGCCACTGTCGCGCGGCACAAGTTAAAAATACGGAGGCCAAGGTGAGGGAAGCGAGAGACAGAGAGCGGGCTAGGGAAAGGGGGGGGGGGGCGAAAGAAGGAGACAGAGAGGAAGTGACTTTTTGCGTAATGAAAGCAATCAATTCAAGTCCCTGCCTCCAGCGTTCTTTGGTGAGGGAGAATCGCGCTCCAGCTTCGCTCTTCCTCTATCGTTACTCTCTCTTACCGCGATCCAGCTAAGGGTGGAAAAAACGGTGTAGGGGGTAGTAACTCACTCTCGCCTCGCCCTGCCACCCTCTTTCTCGCCACCCTAACGGTGGCCGGACCACTTTTGTAGTCATCATAAAATGCCCTGCTTTCAAGTTCCGACGATTGCTATTTTTTTTTTCTGCCCCCGGCCCTCCCATTCGAGGGTAGCGCGGCGCGCGGTAGGAAATAACGAAGTGGTGAGTTCAGGAGGAGCCGAGGGAGGGAACTGGAGGGGAGGCAGCGAGGTAGGGAGCGAGAGGTGGAGCAGGTTAATCCTGAGTATTTTCTGTAGGGAGTGCTAGCATCTTAGCTCGTGGGCGAAAGTCCGGGGGAGGAGATGGACCTCTTTAAAACAGTACTAAAGTATCGTTAATCTTGGAAGGGGAGGCTCTTACTTTCGCCGGGACAAACTAGTTATTTAGACACATACACTTGATACAAAAATAAATTGCGATCTCCCGCCATACATCTTGCCTTCTACCGCCAGCTAACCCTGCAACTTCTGCCTGCGACTATCGAGTGATCATCTTTCTTAAATGACCGCCCCATCGCTAATCTATAAAGTGTGTACAGAAAGACTTGGACGTTCCGTAATTTTACGGCGATACTTCTTTATTCCCGGGATTAAAAATTCCAAGCATTTTTGCATATGATTGTACAAATCAAACTGAAAGCACTTGCAATAGGGAATAAGCTTTGACGCGGGAAAACGTGCGAGATATCTGGTAAATGTTACGGGAATGGGAACTCCTGATGATAGACGAAGTCCTAGGCTTCCCGCGGGAAATGCTAAATGTCAAACACACAACCCTCTTCCATCCCCAGGAGAGCTAAAGGCCATAGTATCATAATATGATTACGCACTTTTCCTCACCCCCCTGCTTAGACGCAATTATTGCAATATGCGTACGCCGCAGCGTAATTCGTTGATGAATTTACGAGTCTGCAGCTCGATAGCAAAGTGTTTCGCTTACTTCATATTCTACTTATTTTGGGTTTTAAATAAACGAAAGTATTGATCGGAGCTCACGTTTAATTAAAAGTGTGGGGATCGTCGACATCATCGATAAGCTTGGTTTAAACATGAACTGCTGCGACTGCGTAAGAAATCGTAATTATAAGCTGAAGAACTTGTGGATGTCAACAGACTGGCGTACTGCAATGCGCGCGATTACCGAGAGAAAATTTGTGTGATCGATTTTACCGATTTCATTGGCGGTTAAGGTACCCATTAGGTTAGGCGATTACCTAACATTGCGTAAATAAATGTACAGAAAGGAAACTTACTGTAATGTAAAACCGGCGTTCCAGCGCCTTGATTCGTGCTTCCGTGGTGGGAATGGTAGCCATTGTTCCACAAATCAAGCAGGTCTACAGTCACAGTCATGTCGCTTTATATTCAACAACAGCCTGTCACGTTGTGAAAAGACAATCTACTCGGGCGATCTAACCATTCGACGTTACGATGACTTTTAAAATGCACGATCTTCACGAGCAGCATCGATTGATGCGCTGCTCCTTTCGCGGCGCTACTACACGCCAACTACTGAATGGATGGTAAGTGTTCGAAGATTGAATGCTAATGTTTACTATTTACATTCACGTCTTTCGGGTGAGCGAAATTCAGCGCGACAATACGTATACGCACCGACAGTGTTCCTCGTTTAACGATCCGGCTTGTTCCTGTACCAGTGAGATGTTAAAGCAGCCTTTTAAAACAAAACACATTTTTAGGAGGCGTTGTCACGGTGACAAACCCATGTCAGTTTCATTTTGCTGGGGTATTTTCCAAAAGGATACGCCAACCGCTTGGTGCACGCTTAATGCCAAACAGCTTCCTTGAATTTCTACGAGTCGAGGGTATACCGGATTCGTTGTACTAAGCATGAATAGCGTTAGGATAATGGCTGGAAGAAGGGTTATGCCATGTACGTATGAGGGAGATCCACTTGAGTGGTTTGTCGTTTGTGGTGGGTGGAAAGCTCATGAAGTTCACCCTAAGTACAGAGGCACGCGGAGGTGGAGGAAGAGAGAGAGAGAGAGAGAGAGGGAGAAAAGCGATTGCAGAGAGCACGTGCTGTCACGTGTCGGCGAGCCCTTGTGATCTATGTGCCGTCACTGCACCACCTACGTACATATATATGCATGGGAATTATTGCTACATCAGCCAAATATATCCCTCCTAATGTTCCATTGCGATGCTCCTAGTCGAGGGTCTACTTCGATTTATCAAAACATTTTAAAAGCTACTGTTCGCAGGTCCAACTTAATAGCGGTTCGACTAAGAATATCGGCTAAGTAGTCGTTCGTACGTCATTGTATTTATATTCTGTGTATTGAAATCATAATGTACGTTAGAAGTTGGGAATGTCAAAGTGTTGACAGGTATAATTGCTTATTTTAGATAAACTGTGCAGCTAACTACAAACACTGAGGAAAATATAATAATATTTTCTCGTTGGCAATCACAAGCATGAAAAGACCTGGCAGATTTGTAATATCTAGTTGATAAGTCACCTCGCTATCAGTCAAAAAGTTAATTTCTTAAGCTTAGTTTGCAGTATTATAGTGTACATATTATTTATCACCCATAGTTTCGCATTGTAGCTAAAGTTTTTACTTAACATCGACTTTAAGTAGTCTAATTGTTCACAATGAAATTTCTAAGGATATAGTTCATCTCGGTTAACAAGGCTTGGCAGGAGGCTCAATTTCAATGCTGTAATTTTGTTATTATAATTTCTGAATTAATTTGGCACTGATTCACTTATATTAATAAAATGCTCGTCGTACATCTTGCATGCATGTGTTCCCGGTGTGTTTGAGGAGTGTGAACATTAAAAGAGAAACTAAAAAAATTCAAAGACTTGGGTACTTGAAAATCTCCGCAGTTAGAATGGAAGGAAATTAATTGAAATCATAAGTAAAATATAAATGTCACTCTAACAAGGAGAGGTTCCCAGGTGTCCACCACTGATTGCTTTGGTTTTTGGATGTGTTTTAGAGGACTGAAAAATAAGATATCCGTGTTTTTTTATAGTGGCCCGTTTTTATTTTTAGGGGATGAAACTACCCCCAAAGCTATAAGATTTTCAGGTGTTCGTCTCCGATTGCTTTGGCTTTTGGATACGTTTTAGAGGACCCAAATATAAGAGACAGGTGCCATTTTAGTTTCGCCTGTTTGCATGTTTAGGGGGCGAAACCACCCCTCAAAATTCAGAAGGGGTACAAAATTGTGTTGAGTAAAACTTCATATGAAAATCATATCCAAAAACTAAAGCAATCGGAGATGGACACTTAAAAATCTTATAACTTTGGGGTGGTTTCGCCCCCTAAATATGAAAACGTGCCGCTATAAAAAACACGTATTTTTTATTTTTCGTTCCTCTAAAACATATCCAAAATTTTTAAGCAATCGGATGCGGACACTTGGGAATCTCTCCTTGCAAGAATAACATCTATCACTCGAAATCATTGTGTTTTATTAGATATGAATTTTAAAGTTCTTGCCGAATGTATTTTTACAAAAACCAGAAGAATATTCCAGTATTTTTCAAAGGTATCAAGCTGCAGCATAATATTACATTTATATTTTACTGCTATATACAGTCTCTTTCACTGGCATTGCCTTATTCGGCGTTATTCAGAAATATCTTATTAGTTACTGTATACTGTAATACGTTAATTATTGTACTTCGGATAATGCTATCACGACTGATATGCAAATTCCAGTTGGGGACACAAGCACGAGGCGGTCTCCCCAGTAAGTAGACACGAAAACGATCTCCTTCGGCATCTGAAGGTGGTGATGCGGCGGTGAATAAGGGTGGGTGGCGAGCCTCCAGGGGGCTTAACCCGGGGGTTGGTGCATATTTCACGGTTGGTGGTCCCATCTCGCGGAGACAATCTGAACCAGCGCGGATACATCATCGCGTGACGCCACGTAATAACCTTCTGGGCCACAGCGAGCGCCTTTCAAAACCCTCTTATTTATTCATCTCACCTCGTCCTTGCTCTCTCGCCCCAGACTTTCACCCCCCCTATACAGGCTCACGCCGCGTTACTTCCATCTTTGCGGCTACGCAAAGCGTGGAAGCTAAAAAATTCCGATGGCTTGCTGGATGAAGTGATTAATGTATAGCGAAAGCCGAAAAATCTCTACTTTCCAGTAGAATTTGCAAATACGTACAAAACTGTGCAACGTAAAATACGCGCGGGCTTGCGATATGGTACGGTTTGGCAAATCGCACACGTTATTTCGCGAAAAATCTGTGCCTGGTAGAAAACAGATGCACCAGTGATTCGTCTGTTGGCACGAATAATTACCAAGAGACCATTCGAAGAAGAAGGCATCGATCAGTCCGGGGTTGGCACCGCACTCGGGCATTTCTCGAATAGCGTCTAATCCATCAGTGAATTCTCGTATCGCTTACCGTGTCGTTTTTTCCTCCCGCGACATCTTCGCGCCACTTCCTCGCCAGATGTTGCGATGTAAGTAAGTACGTTGACGAAGGATTTTACGGAGAAAACGAACAACATGAATCGAAGATCCCTACCTTTCACCATTGCTGGTGTCGCGGCTGATAGCTTCGCCACCAACGCTTTTAACCATTAGTCGAGAATCCTCTGAAATAAATGCCAGTTAAAATAATTGATGCAAATGCAGATGTAAAACACTTTGCTCTGCCAGCTGTATTTTATACTGGCGTTGCGGGGTGCATATTCAACTTCTCCTTTCAAGTTTGAAGCATCGTACTTCCCGCCTAAATAGCAATATCATTTTCGCGTTGGACACGTTATGATCAATTGTACCGTTAAGTCTTCGTGGTCACACAGGGTGTATCACACTTCTTTGCCAATATTTCTGTAAAGTTTCAGACCGTAACATTAAAATATAAAAATTTGGCGAATTTTATAAAAAAATCGCTTGTTCTCACAACGATTTTTTCAAATACAAATTTCATCATATTAAAAGTTAGATTTCTAGAAAAAGACTATGGTAGCAGGTTAAAAATACGGAAATGATAACTCAAAAATGCCACTGGGGGCAGTAAGCCCCATGTGACACATTTATGATTTTAAGGTATGATCACGAAGGGTTAATCCTAATACCAGTGGAAGATTTAAGAACAAAGGCCCAAGTGGCAAACGTTCTGAGGGGCTCATTTTTTCGGGAAAATGAGGAGGTAGTTTATTAAAAACTGAAGGTAGTGTACAGAAAAGTATAGAAAAAATATAGTGCTGGGTAAAATCATAATTTCTGTTTGAAGACGAGGCCCTAGGGGGGCCTTCTGGCCCATTTTTCATGGGCTCGGTGTAATAATACAGAAAAGAATATACTTTGGATAAAATAATAATTCTTTTTAAAGATGGAGCTGTGGGGGTCCTTCTGAACAGAGGCCCGGGTGGCAACTGCTAATCGGCCGCCCTGTTAAATCCGCATATTTGCGCGGAGGAGAAACATTAGCCAAGCTAATTCTAATACCTTAAAATGGTAATTGGTTAGCTGATCCTGTTTTGCAACTAATGCTTACGGAATATTTAATCATGTCATTCATCAGAATATCAATGAACCATACTACAGTGTTGGTCATTTAATTTCAACATACTCCGAGTGTTTGAGAATACATATTCGAGACTCAGATGAGCACCAGAATGATTATTTCCTTCCTACATTTTTCTCCGTTTCTCTATTCCACCTCACTCGACGTTACAATTCGAAATTGTCAATCGCGATTAATACTATATAGCGGGTTACTCGAAGGCACGCTGCGCGATGATATTAATGGGTAAGAACGAAGGTATTTCGGTCTCGAAGAGATATCGCCAGACAGGCACGTCCCTGGCCGTTAAGATAATAATAATCTTACGAGTGCGAATCCTTCCGTACGAGACGGGAGACACGCGTACGAGAGCGTGCACTCGTGTCGACACACGTACTTGACTCTTCTCGTGTAACGCAGCCGGCAGAAAGGCTATTTGTCGGATGACAAACGAGCGACGGGCTACGTGGGTGGCTTCGGCAGTCGCGGGAAATGGTGAGCAGCGCTCCGTGTCGCCGCACGCGCTTTCGTGTCGTTCGGTTTTCAGAATCGAGTTCGGATGCCGGCTGAATTCGAACGCGACGGGACCTGTGCGCCTCGCAAACTCGAACGAATGTTCCGCTGGATTGGAGAAGATACACAGCGTCCCCCCCACTAACGTACTCGAGGAATGCTTTCGAGATTTATTCATCAGAATACAGGAGGTGCTCCATCGATAGCCCGTAGAAACTGCGATCCGTACGATGATTTGTAAGGGCGTGCTTGCGTTCGGTAGCAAACAAGACCATTGATCGTGATTATGCTAGTTACGACGTTAAGATCGGGGACTTTTATTATACATGAAAAAGAGGGAATTAATCTCTGGCTTCTGTGCCCTTAAGCGTAGGTTACCCTCAATATTTTCGAAAATTGGTTGTAAGGATGTTTGCATATTCCGTTAGCTTCATTTTTTCTACATATTTTAAGCGCAACTGGGCCCCGAAATTCCAAAATTTGAAAGAATTACAGTAAAAAATGTACGATTCATGCCTGCTTCGGAGATCGGATAACGATGTCCAACTTTAAACGCGATTTACTAGAAACTACGTTTTCCAAAACGGTGAACATAAAATCTTGAGAACCGCTCCAACGATTTGATTGGAAAATAACAGGGAGCTGCAGGAAACTATCACCCTCGATGTATTGGGAGCATATTTTCAATATAAATTCATATAAAAAAAGATAACAAATATTTCTCCTACAAAAAAGGATAAAATCAGAAATTTTGCTTCCTGCACAAGATGCAGACTATCTTACAGATTATAAAAATGATTTTACTTGGTGTTTTAGGGAATTCACCTGTCCGGAATCGTGTTCACCATCAACATATATATTTATAACTGTTCCCCCTATAAATATATTTAAAATTTCCTTTTCGCGCATTAAACTCAACGAAATGACGCTTAGAAATTAAAACAAAAATGATCTCTATATTCATTTATTACTTCAGAATATGCGTTCGAAGAAGGACCTACAGCTTTTGGGCTGTTGAGGGTAACCTACCCCCTTAAATAACTCATGTTGTTATACATACACAGAAATATGTTACCTCGTGGTAACTTTGGCTCTGCAGAATTGTTTACTTCTTTGCAACGCGTACCTAATTCGTGTTCAAAGTATATAAGCAGAATTTTAGTTAATAATTGCTAAATTTCTGATGTAACTACTTTTTAGCCGACTGCTAATGTTTTGAAACGCATTTTGTACATACATATTATTCTTGACCCTTTGGGAAATTCTATAAATGAAAGAATAAAATACCTATACATGTTAGGTACAGAGAGTTCGTATATATTTCACTTTTATGGAACTGTCGCGCATACTATAGTAACCTAATTGTATTTCATAAAAGTGATATTTGTGCGTTCGACAGCATTTGCTGGTAAATGGTAAATATATTAAAAAAATACGCGTGCGATAGTTTCGTATAGTCAACTGATTTATTCAGACCCCAACTGCCCGATAACTCGAGGATCTTTTTCACGAATGAAGAGAAACGGAAGGTCAGATACATTTGCATATAAGAATTACACTGAGCTTAGCTCTTGCACAGTTGCTTGCTTCGCTGTGCGTACCATTAAGCGCGAGTCGATTAAGCATTGGCAAAACGAATCACCGAGCTGCTGCCGTTAAAGACGGGAACCAGCGCAAATTCGAATTTGTTGCAGCATCGTTGCGGCTAGTAGCGTAGATCAGCACTAGTATCATAGCTCAGAGCCACGTACAGAGTGGATGCATTTCGGTGGCCGGTACGGTAACGCTTCACGCACGCACACATGCCATCCTCCACTTACGTGACGTACGTAAGTACGTGTATGTGTGGCTGGGAGGCACATAATGTCTAATGGGGGTGATTGTGCTCGCGCTCCGTGACGGATCAATCTGCCACCCCCTTCAGCCCCCTCCTCTGCTTCGAAGAGAGACCAAGAGCGGAGGAGGGAGTGCAAGGGACACAGAGCGAGAGAGAGAGAGAGAAAGAGAGAGAGAGAGACGGGGAGGGGGAGAGAATAACCCTTGGTCTCACCAAGCCAAAACCCAAGCGCGGACTCGCGTGGATAACGCGCCTATTCGTCATACCTCCCGAAGGCCTGAAATTAGACGCTGGAAACATTATTAATCGACGATCGTACGCAGTCGACTCGCGTCCTTCGAGTTGCCACCGAATTTGCTTCACCGAGTCCAACCACCGAGCACCGCGGCATTCGAACGGCCGACCATGAAAATCTTTTCGGGGGGGTGATCCTGCGGTAATTAACCCCGTTACGCTGTGTTAGGGCCTGAAACGCCCTTCAGGACGGCTTGATTCATCGAGACGCCGAACCGCACGCTAAATGAATATTCCGCCGAAACGATAATCCTTCTTCGCGAGCGATCTGGTTGTGCACCATAAACTTTCACCCTTGAACGTAATTTAAAAAGAACCTGTGCCGATACTTTTCCCCGGGCTTTAGGCGCGGGCGGCTGGTAATCGATCGGTATCATATGGCGAATACATCAAAACCTGCTCCCCCTATGGATTCTGCAATGCGTGCGCAATGATACCTCGTTGTTCTATAAATAGCCTCTCGTTATCAGGCATTGAAATGCACGTTGCCCGCGGGAAAAGCCATTTTAATTACCGGGCTAGACGCGAACAGTTCGCCGGCGACTTTCCGGCGTGCACGGGGCCCCGTCACCGATATCTCGGGCACCCAACTAGTTGACCAGGAAAAGCAATATTTTAGAACGTACGCAGAAACATTTATAAACGTATTCGCGTAACCTGTTTCTATACGGTTTCCAGGCTCCGTTCTGGAAGCGGGTATATGGTATAAAGTAACGAGGCGATCTCTCATATCACGCCGCCCACGTGCACCGTTGACACAAACACGGGCGTACGCTGTATCCCGATCGCTCTGAAAACCGCGGCGATCCTGCGATCGAGAAATGCGAGTAACGAGGGAGGAAGGCCGCTTAATTCTTCGTACTCTGCTGCCCGTTGGTATCGCATACCTAAGGCTACTTAGCAATTGCATTCTGTCGGCACTCGTTCCTCTCCCGATGACTCGAGGACCTTTCATGCAATCGTTAAAGAAATACCTATGTTATTAAATTATAAGGATCTCGGTAGTTAAACCTGAATTATTCGAGGTGCTTCCGCTTTTACCGATTCGGATTTCAGGAATATTGATTTTAACCAGGGATCGATAAAGTTCTGGAACTCCTTTTTTTTTTTAAATTCTGTTAGAACTTTCATGTTTTGTTTATGAAAGTATCTGTCCCTGTGGAATTTGTGTTGATAGAAATGTTATTCTTAAGAACTTCTTTAGAAAGTGCTCTCTTGGAACAGATATTTTAGAACCTATATGATAACAGCCCCATGGAAACAGTTACGTTAGAACATTTATTAAAAAAGTTTCCACGAGATAAAGAAAAGTACTAAACTATTGGGTACTAGTTTTATTTAACTATATAATATCACAGTCTTCGTGTTTATTTAGTAAAAGGTATGGAAATCACGGCATAAGTAATTAATATTTTCATAAGAAGTATTGAGCAGAAAAGAGAACTTGTCAAGAATAATACTGAAATAACATTTTTTTATAACTTACATGAATAAAAAAATGTTATTTCAGTATTATTCTTGACAAGTTCTCTTTTCTGCTCAATACTTCTTATGAAAATATTAATTACTTATGCCGTGATTTCCATACCTTTTACTAAGTAAACACGAAGACTATGATATTATATAGTTAAATAAAACTAGTACCCAATAGTTTAGTACTTTTCTTCATTCTATAATATCTACGAAGGTAAATATTACTAATAAACAACACATTCAGCATATCACTTTAACTGTAATAATTATTTATAATCGTTGTAGTATTATTCATTGAATGGTATTCTTTTCAATATTTATTACAACGATTGAGAACATTCTTATTATTGACGAACAAAATATCTGTACCTGTTATAGAGAATTTTTTTTTGTATTTTATAAGTTCCATTCCAACCAGAACCTTTATTTTCAGGAACAGTCCATGTTTCAAATAGAACCTTTTAAAAAGGTCCAGAACTCTTTCGACCCCTGATTATAATCAGATTCGCAACTATTTACACAAATAATATATAACGACAGCGGTATTTATATAAGCACTGTTGCATATCTTATGCAAATAAGAAGAATCTTTATTAAAAGTAACTCATTTTCTCCTTTTTATGAAAATGTTGATAACTTCGGAAATAACTGCTGTAAGAATCTTTTGTCTTTTCTATTATAATGTTGACCATATGTAAAAAATTGATGGGTAGTTTCACTCCATAAATTTAAGTTGCAATAGGTAAAAGAAGGTACGCTTTTCTTATTTTTAATTCTCCCACAAATTTGCTGAAGCCAGGAATCTACCAGGATGCTAAGCTAAGTTATGCTATGCTATATTATGTTTTAGCTTAGCTTTTGGTGGAAACAGTTCCATAAGAATGTATTGAAGCTAATTTTTTTAAAACGCAGCATGGCATAGCTTAGCTTAGCTTAGCTTCCAGGTGGATTCCAGGCTTAAGTGTCATCAAAACCGGCGAAGATCGCTGCGCGGATGTTTGTCGCAAGAGTGAGTTACATAAATTACATATTTTATTCTCTTAGGGGAAAAGTGTTTTCCTATATTCAGCAACAAGAGTAAACAACATAATAACCTTCCTGTGAATCTGAATTTATGAATATTTGTCCGCATATTTCAATATGATTCAGTACTTCCCTGGCTAAATGTGAAGCAAAAAATAACATATTCGGCATAAATGGATCAAGTGTTTTTTTACTATAAGACAACTGTATGTTAGACCAATTGTATGTATCTAACTGTTACATTACAAACATAATTGATATACAGAGCATATGAAGAGAGAACAAAAAGTTCTAGTAAACTCAAGATTGCAAAGCAATCGATTCTGAGATATTCGTTTCTTATGATCATGAGTGAGTAGTATTTTGGAAATAATTATATATTCCAGGTATGTGTGTCTATTATTTTGACGATTCATTGCATCAACAGTTACATAGCTCCGTCATGTCATGGATTAGCTTTGTTTGTATCTTTACTGATACACAAATGTACTTAAAATATTAGTAATTTTTTAGAACTATGTTTCTTATGGTTTGTCTGGCGAGAACACATATTCCTTCGACTTCATCTTTCTGTGTTAATTCAAAATAATCTCGAACGTTCATCCAACTGGAAAAATGGCGAGTATCCGTTTTATGCAGAAATGCACTTACGCTAACACGAGATCAGCAGCACCATTGTATTATGAATCTCTCCAAAAAATTTGATTAAATTAACTGAATAACTTAAGCGTGTTCAGTTTACGGAGCCCTGTTTAGTAAAATCTTTTCTGTTTTTCTTTACGAGATCTACATACAGTCAGTACCGAAAGTATTCGGACACTTTTTAAAATCACATACAGTTTTTTAGAATTGATCCAAAAGACATGATTTTTTTTTAGAAGCTAGAAGGATTAGTTTACTAAGTGATGTATTTCGTCGTTTTGAAAAAACCGCATTTGCTCGGAATTGCAAACAAGAAAATAGTAAAGGTCGTTTTTAAAACTTTTTTGTGAGCCTGTAAGGACAATTAAAAAATCGAAAGTGAAATTGACGAAATCAGCGATTTTCGACCTTATTCTGCGATCTTTAAGCGTTTATAGCTCAGAGCAGCGTTAATCGAATTTGATAAAATTTTAGGCATGTATACAACTTACTTCAATCTACAAACAGGTTTTTGAAATTTTTATTACAGGCCCACAAAAAAAAGTTTGAAAACGACCTTTACTATTTCTTTTTTGCCATTCTGACCAAGTGCATTTTTTTCGAAACGACGAATCACGTCACTTCGCAAACTAATCCTTCTAGCTTCTCATGAAAACTCCAGTCGTTTGGATTAAGTCCGAATATTTCCCTTACTCACAGTATATTTTTGACAGAATATCAGTTTCAATTTTAAACTTCACTAATATTATCATTATCGAAACTATGATAGATACTTTAGTTTTGAAATGTATGCAAGTACACTGTACGCGGTAACAGCGTGTCCATATTATATCCGCACTATATCTGTACATATAATACCACATTCTTTCCGAGTTTACGCATAACTTTCTAAGCGATCAGTGAAAGGACACGTTCAGTTACCATTGAAACTACGCGCTATAACAGATTACACATCAATTGATAAGTTGACCGTAATGGGAACAAGCAGTTGTGAGTGTTCAGAACAGAATATTTTCCTCGTTTCGTTAATCTATACAGACTGGCTTAATTAATATTACGTATTGACGAGCTGTGCCTCTCTTTGGATGGCTCGGTTTCATCATTTTATGGTCGTGCGTTTAACTTCTAAGAATTAACTAAACTAGTGTCACTATATTCTTAGTAATTACCTAAATAGTTCGATCCCTAACAGTGATTTATGCATTGATTTTAAATCTCGAAGGTGGCTACCAACCTTATGAAACGACTTCGGTTTCGTTCTTACCTACCGAGGCTGATGGTGACAAAAGTTACGACACTGTTCTCGGCACGGGCCTTTACAATCACAGATGGCAGCAGAAGGATGTTGCAAAATTTCGTTGCTAAAACCTGTGACCTAATTGTATTTTGCGCTCTTTAATGTTTCAGTTTGGAGAAAAATTGAAGAATAATATTATAGGGGACCGCTAGCTGATTTAAGAGACTGGATATTAAGTGATTGCTGTTCCATTATTATTTTAATCTTCCATTCCTACAACATACACGTATTATATTTTTGAAAGGCTTGTTAGTTTTAACTTAGGAGAATAAGATTCGAAGACCCCGAGACCTAGTAACGCAGATTAATTATCAGCGCTTGCAACGTAGTAAAATTGTTTATTCCTCGCTTTGAAATAAGCTATCCAATCAAATTGCAGATATTTCCTCGTAGAATGTCATTGATCGAGTGCCAGCATGTTAACTAAATGAAACTATCGTGTAATCAAAGCATCAGAATCGATAGGCTAGACTCTAGAGCAATGAGTTGCATTTAAAAAAGAGAATGTATAAATAAAAGTAAAGGCCGTGGCGCATTTTGGTGAAGTACGGCGAAGTTTATAAACAATTGGTGACCGAAGCGCAGGGACAATTAATTAATTATTATTAATTTCTTCGATTCGAGTCGATTCGCTTCGCCAAAATGCGCGACTGCCTTAAACCGTCTGCCGTGTCCTGATCTATGTAAGGAGTAGAAAATTATGTGTTTTCATTTTGTTTGTACAAGGACACAGGCGAGAACAGGAAAAATCAGGGCCGAGTTTCGTCGATTATTGCAAGGACGTCGCAAAACCGCGATGGAAAAGTAACCGATTATCTATTTTTACACCTTTGGAAATTGAGCTCGTTAAGGACGGTTCGCAGAATGCTGGAGACTGCGTACGCTGATTGCGAGTACAGGCGATCCGATTTTTTGCTGCCCTCTCAAGCAATAATTGACTGCCATTTACTCCGCCAGCAGCATTATAATTACACATATAAGTCGTAAATGCTTTTTGCGGTTGGAACAATTCGAATTTTTGCCCGGTAAAAACAATTCGTAATGCCAATCATCGGTGATTCCAACTGCGCTCATTCCTGCGTTTATATTGGATAGTAATCGACCGTTGGCTGCCGCGAAATAACGTCTGGTTATAGTTTTCGCCCTGCTCTATACGTTCGTTGCGTTTTGCCTGATAACAACTCAAATTAGTGTATTGCGATTGGTTTTTAATTTTTCGTTATTAGACATTACAGTAAGGTAACTTCATTACGTGACAATGATTACCTTAATTAAGGGGTCATTCTACTTTGATCGGTCGAAAAATTAAGTTTTTTCTGGATAAATACAGCATATAATGAAATAAATCTTTTTAAACTTTATTAAGGTACTCTTACATTATACAAAAAAAAATTAAAAAGAATTTTTTAAATTTGTTTTAATTAGTTTTTTACCGGGTCAATATTGCACCCCAAAAAAGAGTAATGTTCGTGGCGCAGGCGATTTCCTGGCTCAGGCTTATCTCAAACAAAAAGTTCGAATAGATTCTTAATCCGTAGGAGTGCCGCTACGACCCGTAGCTCAATTAATAATTTTTTTCCAAAAACAACCGAGATTTTTCTCGGGGAACAGCCGAGAAAACATCCTTTTGGGTGTTTTGTCAAAGGTTTCTTTTTTAAACCGGCGCCATTTTGCTATTTTCAACAAAAATTGTGCGATCGGCGATAGCGACATTCATACCGCTTAAAAATCTGGTCGAATTTGTTGTTTCAGATAAGCTTGAGCCGGGAAATCACCTGCCCCAAGAACATACATTTTTTTAGGTGCCATACTGACGCTGTAGAAAAAAAAACATTAAAATAAATTGAAAAGATTATTTTTAATTTAAATACCAAAAATAATTATTTCACTACGTATTACATTTACAGAGAAAAAAATCTTTAAAAATAGCTTAATTTTCCAACCGATCAAAGTAGAATGGCCCCTTAAATTCAGAATTGGGGACAAAATCGGGGACAGGAATTACCGAGGACACAAATCGTATTCTGGGGACTGTCCCCGGAAATCGAAGAGTTTTATCAATAATCGGTCACCTTACACTAAGCCGCGTTACCACTGTATCGGCATTTGCCAATCGGCACTGATTGGTACCACTGCCGAACAATTTAACTTAACCGCTCGTCTTTGCCAATATTTGTGGTACATCCCCATTCCATTGGCATCGTGGTCAACATCTACGTCGTTAATACGATAAAATGTTCGGTTATGACGAGGAACACACATCTCCACTGCTGGTTTCCGCAAGGCTTTTTTTATATTTACATCTGACATTTACATAAATCATACATACATCAGTCGATAAATTGATTGGTATGCTGTTGGACTTGTCACTTCACGCGGCCCTAGCCGACAGACACATCTACACTTATTGTTTGACACTACCGAGCAGCCTTGCCAATTGGCAAATGCCGACATAAGTAGTGGGTACGCGGCTTTACAATCTAGGTTTCATGCCTGCGTTGTTTATATGTACATACGTCAACTGTGAATTATACAGTGTGACTGTAAATTCTAAATATACATTAGAAATGTTACAGACAAATTTTATATCACATAATTAAAAATGATCCCAATGTGCATAGAGCCGCAACCCGTTTGTATCTGAGATAAAACCACTTTTGCTTGAAGTACAATAAATATACACCATAGTCTAAATATATATTCCCCTACAGCACACTTTGTTGCAGGAACGTCTCAGTGACGTCGCGCTGCAACATTTGGAACATTGCTCCAAATGTTCCCGAAACGTTTCAAGAAAATTCCTATGTCCGCCTTGTGTAACATTGCAGGAGATATCTCTGGAACATTGTTCCGGAATTTTACAGCAATTTTTCGTAGAACGTTTCGGAGATCTTACAGGAATTTTTCGTGGAACGTTTCGGAGATCTTAGAGGAATTTTCCGTGGAACGTTTCGGAGATTTTATAGCAATTGTCGGGCAATGTTTCGGAGATATTACACAGCAATGGTTATGCAACGTTCCGGGCAGTAAGGCCAAAAATAAAAATATTGGTATTATAAATTATTATATACCGTGCGGCGAGGGACGCGACCTTACACGAATGTGTGCAGAATCGTATCAGTATAACATCCGTGTGTCTTTAATAAATCGAAAATTCTTTTACCCCAAGTGAGATTCGAACCTATGGACCTCGAGCGTCGTAGACGAATACCTTACTGCTGCAGCTACAACTGTTGATTGAAAATTTTGCTTACGTTTTCGAACTTACTTCCCAATCGTGCATAACTTTAAACTCAAATTATTAGAAAATGAAGGCTCATTTTGACAACCCCATTACATCTCCCTAATCGTGGAGCCAGATATCACACAACAAAATTCATTTAGACGCTTGATTCTATATTAAATTGATTCATATTCTGTTGTGAAATATCGTGTGTAATATAAGACACGATTTTTCTTCAGTTTTTAATGCATTTTCAATACAAAGTTTAACAATTTTTTTATATGTTTATTAATTTTCTAGATTTTACTGTTTGCTTTTTACATTTGCACAGCTCACACATCTTTACAAATATCTTTTGTTTCTGCATATAGTTTCTGAGTTTGTTTAAACCCTATAGTGTTAATTAAGTATTTGTATTAATTACTTATATCACATATTGTCCAGGTTCACATATATTCCCTTGGAGGTTACCTGTGGAATCTAAGACTGTATTCCGTGTGATCGCATTTCAGGAACACTCTGCGTAATTCCGTATTATTTACGAATGTTGCCTGAACGGAACTGTGACGTTCCTGCAGCGTCCGCCAATAATACGGACTTCGAAATTTACACTCGACATCGCGGGACGTTTTTGTTATGAACAATAGATTAAATGGCAATAGTAGAGACACTGGCGGTACTTAGGACATCTAATATTATTTTTTTACAAATATCTTTTGTCGCTGTTTACAGTTTCACACTTTCCTTGAACCGTATAGTTATAATTAAGCAATTTTATTAATCATTTAGATCACATACTTTCCATGTTCGCCTATGTTCCCCCGGAGGTTTCCTGTGGTATTTAAGACTGTATTCCGTGTGTTTGTATTTCAGAAACGCTCCGCGTCAATCCGTAGTATGTACGAATGTTGCCTGAACGGCACACGGTGTCGTTCCTGCGACATTCATAAATAATACGGGCTTCTAAATTTACTCTCGACATCGCGGGACGTTTTTGTTATGAACAATATATTAAATGACAATAGTAGAGCCACTGGCAGTACTTGGGACATCTAATTTTTCTTTTTTTTCAAATATCTTTGGTCGCTGTTTACAGTTTCACAATTTACTTCAACCATATAGTTATAATTAAGTAATGTTATTAATTATTTATATCACATACTTTCCATGTTCGCCTATGTTCCCCCGGAGTTTTCCTGTGGTATTTAAGACTGTATTTCCTGTGTTTGCATTTCAGGAACGCTTTGCGTAGGTGAGGTGTGAAAATTTGTAAGTCCATATTCCACGGCAATTTCTGTTCAATATTCCGGGAGTATTGTACCGCAGTATGTGCGCAATATTCCGCGGCAATGTGTGCGCAATATTCCGGGAGTATTGTACCGCAGTATATGCGCAATATTCCATGGCAATGTGTGCGCAATATTCCAGAAAGATTGCACAAACGTGGCCATTGCAATATTCCACGGCAATGTGTGTGCAATATTCCGGGAGTATTGTACCGCAGTATGTGCGCAATATTCCACGGCAATGTGTGTGCAATATTCCAGAAACATTGCACAAACGTGTTCATTGCAATATTCCATGGTAATACTTCTACAATGTTGCAGTAATATTGCAGTGCAACCTGCAACCAAACGGTAACATTGTAATATGTAGCAACGTTTCTGCAACGTTCCTGCAAGTAAGTGTGCTGTAGGGGTTTTCTCAGATTGATCCTAAAGTGTCAGCTTGGAAACCGGAGAATTTCATACATTAGCGGTACTTTATATTTATTTATATATGCATCCTAATCGTAGAAATAATCCTGGAAACAGTTATTAAAACTTTGTAGATACAAAATTGATCTTGTTACATTATGCATATTGTTTGAAACATGATTGCATTATACACTATTGAGGAAGAGAAGGTCCACAGGTTTGGTTTGAACAGAAAACCAAAAACTTGCTTTTATATTTTAATTGTAAAAATAATTATTGAAAATCAGCAGAGGAAGTTTATACGATTAATAAATATAGTAGTTGATAATTGATCACATATTTTACAGCAGAAATATTCTCGAATAATAAAAAAGTGTCATTACTAATTTTAAAAACCAGTCCTACGTATTAAAGATGAGACCAACTAACTGGAAACGATTAAAATTTCGTCGCACTGGGCCGTTACTATCCGCAACATTAGGTTCTCGAACAACGATTAATATTAACGGATATCGAGCGATCGCGGTAGTGCGAAAATAATAAGCGAGGAATGAGATATCGTTAGATTGCCGTGAAAATTATTCGGGGGCAAGAAGAACCGGCAACAAAATTGTCTAAAATCGATACTGTGTTCTGCGGTCCGGTGGACCTTCGCTCGTTCCTGCACGTGCGTTGTAATCGCGCGCCGCAGCCAAGCACAAGAGCAGATTTTTTGTCGGGTTCGCGACTTGAATGATTCTCACCAAATCTTTGGTGCGGTGCCACGATTTTTTGTGTATACTAAAAATTCTCGATACTGCGAATCCAGGTCGCTACGCGACGCGTATCGGGACCGTCGGGAGTCCTGCGGTCGTGTCGGCCAATAATTGACCCCGTCATTCGTCCCGGCGCGTACATTATAAATGCGTGCGCTGCTACCAAGCAGGTATCCGTCCCGGCTAGTGGGTAGTTAAGAAGTGGCTTCAGCTTCGACGTGACGTGTTATGGCTTTAACCGCAACAACGCGCCTCCGACCGCAGGAACCCTTTACTATGCTCTTTACTCCTGGCTCTCGCAACGCGCCGTCCCGCTCCCCGCTCCCACCCCCCCCTGCCTCGCCCATAATTACTCCGCGATGATACCAATGGTATCGATCATCATCCGGCTACCCCTCGTTCTTCGATTCCTTGCTCAGCCATAATCCCCATTAGCCGCCGTAATTACGCCCAGGTATTATGTACCGATGCAACACCACGTTTCTACGAACGTCTTTTCGAGCAAAGCATTCTTTCCTCTTCTCTGAACGCCCGACGTATGTACTTACTTAGATGGCTAGAGCGCGTCCACCTCTGCTGTGGCGCTACCGCGAGTCTCGCTGAGAAGCAATTCCTTCCCTCAGCTGGACTCCTTCGATTTATGAGGAAGGGGTTAGTGGAAGGAACAAGTTATTTATTAGCCCCTAATTGTATTAGACTTCATTTTGTAAGGTAATATGGCGCAATAGAGAGATTAATTGTAGAATTTCAGTGGTTTTTCGGTGAGGAAACTTTTTTAAAAATTGTATAGAAAGTTTGTGCGTGGAGGTATCATTTTGATAAACCTTGTTAGTATTTCTGACAGATACTGCTTTAGCGCCTATGAAAGATTTGACCATTCATTCACAAAGGTTGAAACTAATGTCAGAATTCTATGGGAATACTATCTACAGATATTTATTTAATTTTGTAATTACAACGAGAGTCATCATATTGCATAATAAGGTATTCGGTCATTCCGCCATTCTTCCGCGTAGGAAAAAACGATCAGGTACTTTTCAATTAATTATAGACATACATACCGATAGCAATACGACACAGACATACTTTACCGTTCTACTATTTCGTATTTAAATAAACGGGTACAGAATATAAAAGTATCCTAATATTCGACGGAAGCAAACAAGTTAGGGTGAATCGACCAGTGAATGAACAGTGACCAGTGAATGAACAAATTGACTTTTTCGTTTATAACAAGAATACTATTTCATTGAAAACAATGATCTTATATTTAGAACGAAGAAAAATTTATTGAGATTACGGCGATATTAATATTTTTTGAATCTTTGAACGTCTCGGTCGCTTATTAATTTTTTTGTTTTGTGGTTTCGGGTGCTGCCATTCACGGCGAGAAACCTAGTAACAAAACACGTACGATGACAGTTAACCATTATATCGTGTAAACTGTGAGCTGACATAAATACATTTGTCAGGTTCCTATTATTATAATATATAGATTATATTTTTATATTCTTATGTTAAGTCCATCACCTAAACTTCCTTTCTTCTTTTGTAGCGTTTTCTCGTCGGAAAATGAAGTATTATTCTTTGTGTTCATTCACTGGGTACAAGGTATTCATTTATTGGGTATTTTGTTCATTCACTAGTATATTGGGCATTGATTACATTATTATGATTTATTTCAGACGCCGGTCAAGTAAAAAATCACAAACAATTTTTTTTAGACATTTTTAAAGCCTATTCTGTTACGAATTCTTATTTCATTAATAAATTAGGACATTATTTAATTTTTATCGTTATTTGAAACTGAAAAAACGCTTAGCTGTTCATTCACTGGCCAATTCACCCTACCAGCCTTTTAATACATTACTTTAACAAGTGTTTTTATTTATTTCTCGAAAAGTGTAAAGACTGCAAAGGCACACAAAAGTGTTATAAATATATCATCGACGATTTTACTTATCTTCAAAACTTGACGATTAAAGTCAAATAAGAAATAAACCATACCTAAGGGTTACTGTGACAAAAAACTGGGGCAAGTTTTGCAGAAACCTACCAACCCTCAAAATGAAAAAGAATTAGTTGAACACAGAACGGATCTCATAATTTTGTGATATTCATTTTGCAAAAAATTACCAGTCCATAGAACAACAAGCCACAGTTCCATTTTACGCTTAACAATGGAAACTACAGAAAATTTATAATAATATTAATTCTACTACTCACTATCAAATAACCCATTAAAAACATAGAAACCCAATAGAAATAACTTTTACTCAATTTTAGATCACTGAGCACCCAAATTTTGAGCAATCATTTTTCTGGGTTAACTTCCGAAACTACTCAAACTACGCACAACTTGTTCGTGTCATGAGTATTATACATCTTCAAAGTCCCGAAGACTTTCCTTCTTAACACTGATTATTTCCGCCCTTTCGATATCCTTAGAAAGCTCGTATGCAACAGGAGCCACCACTCTTGTCTAAACGCTGGAGATTCAGCAAGGAATTTGATGCGAAACCGCAATGCTCTCGTTGTAAATCACGCACACACCGGAGGCGTGGATTTATTTTAGAGTCCATTTCGTAGTATCGGCTCACAGAGGATGAGTCATGGTGGTATTGTTCGGCCGGACGAAGAGATACAACACAAATCATTTCCTGCCGTATCCCTATCTATCTGCCTTCGCGTTTACGCGGCTCTGCCCGCGTGTATAGCTCTCGTCCATGCATTTCGTGCGTGCCCGTGGTTCCGCGGTCTCGCGACTGTGTAGGTGCAACGACGCACAACGCATCTCACGCTCGAGTGCATGCATCGTGCAATCGTCTAGCGTTGGGCGCGTGCACGCGACGTTTTGTGAAAACGGCTTTGCATTTTGCGGACGATGCCGGGGACTTTTTGTCCAATTTAATAAAATAGGGCACGCGCTCCACCAGCTGCAGCCCCCTCCTTTATCCGTCAATCTTCATTCCGTCATTCTGCAAACAGCACTATAATCGATGTAGCATACTGATTGTATGTATTATATAGAAATTGTGGGCTTTACGTCTTTGGTAGAACAGAACCTGCGATATTCAATGGACAACGGGCGTACAAACGGTATTTGCCATGCGATAGGTGTAGCAGTTTCGAAAGTATCTCAAATCGTTAACGGTTGGTGTGCCTGTCACGAGTTTTATGAATTTAAACCAAGGTTTCGTTACGTTTCATCGTTCAATTATCAGATTACTATTAAGAAACGCAAGTAGGGGGTGATTTATCTTTAAGGATTCAGGCGAATATCTGCAATGAATGGGTATCGCGCAACAGTAAGCACTGAAGACAGGTTCTGAAAGAGACTTCATTTCGGAGATACAGTAATCTCAATCTGTTACGGATCAAAACGGACAGTTTTTGTTTTGGATAAGATTTGAACTGGAACTGCTCCTTGATTTGCAAATATCCTGCGCTTTAAGGGATTTTTGAAGCAGGATAACAAGCGTCTGCCGCCCGTTCCGTGAAATATCATGATATATTTTAATTTAATAGAGTTGACACAATTTTAGAATTAAGTTATTGCTAATTTGCTGCATGAAAAAAAGGGATTGTTTTTAAAGTCGTCTCGAGCCTCTGTGTTTCAAGCTCACCCTTCACGTTCGGTGTTAGAGAAAATAGATAGACATTTTATTTTGCAACGAAATCTATGCTATTGTCGATGACAAAATAAAAAAGTACAGATAAAAATATTTTGCTACCCCTTTTAATTTCTTTCGCTCAAAATTTGTCGCCCTAAGCCGCAGCCTACTTAAATAGCTGATACCATACAAATCCGCCCCTGGATAAGGACTTAATTAATTTGTAGGTAAACTGGGATAGAGTGTGAAGAAAAAAAATTATGGCCAACGAGATTCGAATCCAACCCATTCGGTTACAAAGTTGGTATATGTAGTAGGTGAGAAAAGTATAGGGTAAATCCGGGAGACGCGGCCGGGCCGGAGAGTTGGTCGAAACCTAATGTTCTGAACCTTAACATACTTTTACATATACACAGATGTAAAGTCTGAATATAGCCATTCGACCAACTCTCCATCCCGACTGCGTCTCCCGGATTTACCCTAGCGAGGCCGTAAATTAAATCGTCGAGCTGTGGCACCGACTGATGTAGCGGCTCTGATTGAAGCATCGGATCGTTATCTTTTCATATTTGTGTCAATTCATGTGTGGGAAGTAACGACCCTCGAAACATGTTTAGTTTGACGCTCCGCCGATTTTACGAACTCGCTATCGTTGAAGTTCTGGTCCTAGAGACTCATCCGCCGAGCGGACGAGTGCCATTTTTATTTTTAAATATCTCGTAAACTATGTACACTAACGGCCAAGCATGGGAGAAATATTTTTGAGTTCTCCATCTTTTTACAAAATTTCATGAAACTCAGTGCGTATATAACACTTCGCGCGGCCCCCTTATAAGAAAAAATAAACGATGGGTGCCAGCGTCTAGGTCCTAAAATAGTTTCGTTAAAAGGAGGTAGTAATAAATAAATCTTCGACTCGTGATACCTTCTCAGTAATTTCATTATCCTCCCGCTTTACCACATAACAACACGAAGAAACGTTTCTGCCAGATGTCAGGAGGCTCGCGTACCCTAACAGATGCCAGCAATCTCTCCTACAGTGTACACTCTATTGGATAATATTTTCCAAGCACCGAATCGAATGTTCGCGCTTCTTCACACACGTCTATCGGCGTATCCGTATTCGCGTATCGGAAGCTGGATCTGTTCGCCTTAATTTGCCGATCTGCGGCGGCATTAAACGGCTCGCTGGATTCTTGTTGCCGCGACCCAGCGACAGACACCGCGACGCGTTCGCGCTCATCCACGGCTGATATATCTCGCGGCCGTGGCCATGTCTCGATTCTATTAATTCAATTATATTGAGGAAGTGGTAGCGCGCGATAACGGGCCTCAATAACGAATCGCTTCCTCCGCAAACGATCGTCCTTTCGTGGACATTAATTACAAGCTGTGCGTACCTGTCGCTGGTATCGGTCAATTTGTTTGTCCGCAGGAATGCTCGTTTTCCGTAACGGATGCGCCACGGATTTTTCTTGTGCCAGTCCAGCATTCCAGCATACGCGCATCTTCGCGCGATTAAACGTGCGTATAGGCGTCGCTCATCCGAAGGTGGAATATTTACGTGGTCGTAACAGACGGACACGCTTCATTGCCTCTCTCTATTTAGTTGTAAAGTGTTGATCTCTTAAAGACATTACCTAGCTGGCGCAAAGGCACGCTGTCAGCGATGTTAGCTACTTCTTTATTTTGCATACACTCGTTTGTACCGTGGGATCTGCTCGCTGCTATCCAGTAAAATTTATGAAACTACTCCTTCGTAAAGACTGGCAGAGGATTTAGTAAGGATAGGTGGTTTATAGACTCGAAATGGAACCGCTATTGAAGCTGAGAATTCATGCGGATTGATTGGATTCGAGACGCTTCTCATCAGCATTACCTATCAGAGACGACTTCGGCATGATTGACACGCTGATGGAACTGAATTTTTTACTAATAATAAGCAGGGGATTGGAGCAGACAAATATTTTATTTGCTCCGCTCCGACATCAAAATATTTGCTCTAGCTCCGCTCCTTATCCGCTCCAGGTGCATTTTTTTAAATAAAAATTCTTTTAATAATTTCAAACAGTGATTATTTATTTGCGACAAACCCCATCTTTCTAACTATGCATTTTCATATAGAAAAAATTCGCAGAGAATATTTAATTTTCGGGTAAAGAACGATATAATATTTTTTCGATGATGAAAAATTGAGAATTTGTATTTATTAAAAACAATTCATTCATCTGCTTTTACAAAGTGAAAGAAAATTCAAATAATAAAGTAAAAGTTTGGAGCAGTGGAGCAATCGAAATTTTGACAATCAAGACAAAATCCCATTGCTCCACTGCTTAGCGCTCCAACTCCGAGCTCCACGCGCTGATAATAAGCGTTAAAATATACTGGGAGAATATTTGAAAGCGTATAATAATATAGATCTGTAATATAAAATATCAATGTATCATTTATTTTACCACGGTTCCTACTACTTTATACATTTACACATTTTCAATGCAAATTACATCGTTGCATTTCAGAAAAACATTATAGTGTGGAGAAATAGATTTTAGTAGGCTCCAGTTCTGTTTCCTACCTAATTTCCCCACTTCTACATACTTGCGAACAGAGAATTATAAGCAGAACAATTTTTACACTCACCCTCACCAGAAGTGGTTGTGTCTAGTGGCGAACTGTGTTTAAAAATATTGGTTGTCAGGAGACCAAGGGGTCCTACCCACGACTATAAATTTTAGTGTAAAAGTGAGTTAGTTAAATTGTAAATTTGATTTGAGGCAACTTTTTGGCAACCGGCAACATCGTCGGATCTTTTGTTCGCATGCAACACATGCAATCACCATAGTATGTGACATGTTGCCTTGCGTTGCCTCAATGGAATCTCACCTGATTCGAACTTCTATATTATTTCCAAGCTACTAGAAACTCATTAACATTTTTAACATAGTGTCTGATGTTTGAGGGGACTCACTTCCTCAGGGGCCCACTTTCCATTGGGCAAGCTGACACCCTAGCCAGTCTGCCGCTGGTTGCATCTATCAGGCAACATCTCGACCTATTGTAAGAAAAGAGCCTCACAAGTACTCTTCTTTTTAAATAAAGAATACATGCACGCATCGGTCACATGAAAGAATTACTCCTCAGTAGTACCGTGTACATACATTTTGCAATTTATAGTCCAACGTATCGAGAAAAACACGAAGAAAGTACGTTGCCGAAATACGTTCACAAAATTCATATCCGCCGTCCATCTTTCTGTAAGAAGCGTGGACAGCCACGTGAGGAAGGTTCACAAGGAAACGTCTCCGAGAGAGTCCGCCCTGTCGGGAAACATCGCTAGAGGATCACGGTGTCCCATATAAATAACTACCGGCGGTGTGTCTGCCCGCGACCGCTTCCCTTCCCCGCGCCCGACGGCCTGGTGTAATGACATGATTGCATACCTTCCACACACGCTCCTTCCATGTTTTCCTTAGCTTAGGTACGTGCCGTTCTTCTACGCGTACGGAACAGGGTGAAGGAGGAGGTGGAGGAGGAGGTCATTGGAGGAGGACAACGGGGTAGCGGGGAAGGGGTAAGTTCGCAAAGGCCTTTCCCTAATAAGATACTGGCACGTACCGCCGGTTCAACCACACCACATCACACCACACCACACCACAGCACACGCGAGCATGCACGATCGTATTGCAGGAGGTACCGGCCGAGTAGGCATACCAATATAGAACTTTGTGCCCGGCATAACCGCGAATAAATCCTCTAATCTAATTGATACGGCCGCGGGTATGCAGGCTCGTGTTGCTACACGTTAAAACGGTCGTTGTTAAGTAGCCTCGGTCAGAGAGATACCGCTCGTGCTCGCCATTGCCAGGCCGAAGGAGAAAAACCGGGCGGGATCCCAGTGCATTATAACGGAAGAAACGTCTCCCGTGGCTGGGATGAGGAATGTTTTCCTCACGGCTGCGAGAGCTTGCGACCGTGCTCGCGGAGACGGGTGGATCGGTTTTTGAAGTGCTTCCGCTAGGAGTGCCTGCCGGTATCTTGATCGCTGATGGGCTCCATTAAATGTCTTCATCGCGGATCATGCGTGTACGGGTTGAAGTCGAACGAGAGCGGATGGCCAGGGCGGAGAAATTTTAGTAATTTCTTTTTGCCCTTGTCGCGTTAACGCGAGGATATGCGGAAAACGGCCGAACGATTCAGCGCGATTCCTCAGGCTGGGATATTTAAGGATCCGTTGATTCGTCAGGCAGATTACGGTACATTTTTCAGCTTTCCCTTCGTGTGATAAATTAAACGACGATGAGAGATCATGGAGGAATATTGAATGTGTACGTAGTATCACTAGTATCGGCATGGAAACCGGTTCGCGTTCCGTAAAACGATCGCATCCTCCAGTTCCTGATGTTTTAAGCAAGCATCACCAGACGCAATATCTATAACTATTGGGTAACATTGCACACATGCATACGTGTGGACGACTGGCAGGTAATCTTTAGGGCTTCCAATGTGGCGGACAAACTAAGGGCAATTTTCCTCTTCCACCAGTATAATTTCCTTCCGCTGTAATAATAATAATATTTCTAGAACAAATACTCAGATCTTTAAAAAATATAAAGTTTGCGAATGGTGTCAAAAGTTTATATTTTCATTCGCTGTAAAGAAATGTACCCTCTAACGTTTTCAGACACTCTTACTACGTATAGGTATATCTAGAATTTATTAGCAGACTTTATGTTGGGTACCTATCACGAGGCTGGACGTCTCGTGGCCTTTAACATACATGGAGTCCGTCATCATCATCAATTGAATGGAGCGAGCAGATTTCAAGGCAAATAGTACAGCAGAAATGAAAATAGAGAGGATCGAGTAGTCGCTTGCTAATGATATTCTCGGTCTTGAAAAGCTGGTGTACGATGTTGACCGTGATAGGACTGTTTTATGGCGTATTTTGCCGTTCATCTGCCTGTCGAAATCACAGGGAAGAAGATGGTCAATTTGCCACATTAAGCGCTCATTCGGATGAAATAATTTCGAGCCCATTATGTTACGGCCCGGAAGCAGAGCGATGCCATTCGCAGAAGCATCATAAACGGTTCCATTAATAGGAGGCATTACGAGAAAACAGTGAGATATCTTCCTACAAATTCTCCAGGTAACGATTATGCCTGTCATGGCCAACTAATTATCCCCGTTGACATCACAAATGTTATAGGAACTTTGGAAGAAATCCAGTACATTCTGCCCATTATGCTAACGAAACTATCATCGACGAATTCCCTGAAAAGCTTTCAGTCATCGAGTAGAACTTTCAGAACAACTGCCGATTATACAGTTCATAGGAAAATGGCACTCAAAGTTGCATCAAATAAATTTTCTTCTTTAAATCTGCTAGATACCTGAAATCGTTGAAAAATAAATCGCTCATGACCAGTACCTACTTAAACGATTGTCTGCCTAGGCATTCCGTGTGTCGATGGTATAATGGTTGGGTGCTATCTGAGAATGTAAGTCCTTGGGTAAATGATTAGTAGATAAGGCGAGGCACAGCGACCAAAGATGGGGATGCTGACTGGAGAGGGTAAAATAGGTACCGGGTTGAATCGTTGCGATTTCACTGGATTCCTCGATACCATTACGAAGAAAAGTCGCGGCCAAGCAAGAAAAGGGGTAAGGGAGAGTAAAGTCTTGGCAAGAGAGCTGGAGGAAAGTGGAAGGAAGGGCCCCCCACGAGCCACGAGCAAGCTCGGCTCTCCGTGTGGTCTCCGCTACGCCTCGCGGCGACCTCATCCCTTCTGCTCACCACGACCATCCTCTTTCTCCTCCTTCTCATAGTCTTCTTCTTCTCGCCGGCGCTCTCTCCTCTCCTCAGCAGACATAAATCTCGGTAGGTTGCATTTATACTTAATGTTGCCAATATCCCGCTTGATCCCCTCTCTGCACCCTTCGCCCTCTCCCCCTTGCCTTCTTTATTAGCCGAGAGACCCACCACTCGGCGGAATCGAGAAGAGTACGACATGCTGCTCTTCAGGTTCACCCGGTCAACCCTGGCGAGGGTGAATTTATCGTCCCCCTGGTAATGGATAGCCACGACGCCGTACGTCATCGACGTTTCATGTAAGATAGTTGAGCTCTGCGCTAAGATTCTTCGGGGATCAAGATCCTGCAACGCGGACAGGTACCTTCTCCCCGTTGACCTGATTCCTCAGCAGACTGATCTTATTTCTTATTCAGAAATTGCGCTCGTTCCAAGTCGCTGTCCATAGATGCCAATTTTAAGCACTCTAGCTCTATATTTCGTTCTGGGTTGCTGATTAAAAGTTGACGAAATATATTCCTCCATCTGTTAACTTTTAAACCGCGTCCAAGAAAATTTGAAGGTCTCGAAGAACCGGCTGGTGGGAAAAAATTTAATTGTTGCAATCTGCAGACCGACGTCCCGCTCTGAAATTACAGCTGACCGTTAAATCGGCGCAATGATTTAAAGTTCACTGTAAATTTATCGTACGCCCGAGAGTGGAGCGTTTCATTGTGAAAATGTGCGGCAATAATGTTGCATCCCGACGGTGCAAAGATGCAGCCCTGAATTGCATTCTAGCAGCGCTGTTAGAGAATCAAGCGTGGAGATCACCCAAAGTGGACGAGCACGATCCACATGAAGGATGAAACTACATCACTGCTAGGTCTCGGCACGAATTCTACACGGCACGTCGGCAGTCGGCATGTTCGACTTGCCTGTGACCTTGAACGACCCTACTGCCACGAGGATTTACTTATCGAACTTCCTCGCAATGCTTGCACAGTTCCTGGTCTAGAAATAGCTGTACACCTGTTCGCGGATCGGACAATAATACTGACTTATCTTCCCGGTAATGGATGAGGATGCTATTTTTCTTACCAGATGGTCCGCGAGTGTGTATAATTTAAAGCTGAATAACTATTATTCGGAAGAAACTGTTAAAAGGTTTAAGGAACGCGCCGAGGCTTCCTTCAGAAAAATGGTGACACAAACCTGGAGGGTTTGTTCTCACGTGTGCTGAAACCTCGGGAGGAAACAGGAACGGGGGTTTATCATGCGCGCTCGCGCACCAGTCGCTATCTACGAGCTCGCCAGGGCCGTTTTTCTGTCAATCTCCGCGTGATCCCTGTAATTTCCTGTCTAGAAAACCACGCCGTGGCTTTAATGCTCCATTGTCTCAGCTGCGCTCCCTCCCCGCTTCGCTCCGGCTACACTGGCCGCACTACTCCCAGTTTACTCCCACTATTTTAACTATGGACAGCGGCTCTCATTCCTGGCATACCCAATGGAGGAGAAAAAGAAGCCACGGATCATCCATTTGCACTCTAATTACACGAATATCGCGCAAATTGCGCGGCGCGTTAACTGCCCCGCGCCGGCTATCCTTCCCTCCTCTGATACGCGTCGTTATGCCTTGGTCGCGTTCGGGGCCGTGTTTTTGTAAGCATCGACCTCGTTTCTCTGATGACCCTATCTTCGTTTACTACGCAGTACGTTCCAGGAAACACTTTGCAACGCAGGTACGAGCGTCAGTGCCAGATAATGGTACCCTGGTAGTAAAGAGAGATACGAGTTTTCAGCATGGTCATCGCGAGTCAACCAGCTGCAATATCTATATCTTGACTACGTAGCGTCGCCATCTCCCTATTCGCCAGATAGATATGTTAATCATTTACTGGCACCTGTTATCTTGGACTGAAATCGATCAACCTCTTTTCTGCTTCCCACCATCGCCGCAATTAATCGATACGGCGAGCAATCGCGACGAAAATCGAGTGTAGATGGAAAGTTGACTGCATTGTCTCCGGCGAACGGCAGCATCGAGCGTTTGCAGGGTTGCGCTCAAACAGAATAAGGTGGCCGTAGGGGAGTGCGGTTAAGGGGCCAGGTAGAGGGTCGGCGATGGTACCAGAGAAGGTGCACGAGGAAAGGGGCAGGAGCATTGTGATGTACAGAGATCGGTCACACGATAGACCCGGTCAAGGACGCGCTCCGCGTCGGGTTCCCAAGAGAGCTACACACCCGTGTGTACGCGTGCGTCTGAACACCTCCTTTTCTTTTCTCCTTGCTCCTCGCCGGCTCGTTTCGTGTACCTTCGCGCCCCCTCTGGCTATGCCCCGCGAGCAAACCGAGCATTGTAAAAGAAGTAAATTAGTTCGTTAGGGTAATGGAAAGCGAGCCGAGTAATTAGATGATTGTTCCAATAATCGTCGGTTATAACGTTCACTTTCATAAGTGTGTCTCGCTGATTACGCGCGTGATTCCTTTTTCCTCTCTTGGGACACTGGAACTCCCGCGACATTGTTCTAATTCTTACGGTTATGCAAGGCCAGTATACGTGGTAATTTATTAATTACTGGGAAGAACTTGTCTATTTCAAATGTTACTTAATATTTTCCTTCTGGTGAACTGCTAATCCTTGATTGGTCTGTTGATCTGTTACTTTGATAGAACCAGCTTAATTCCAATACAAAATGTACTGGATTAACTTGACTGTAGGATCAACATAGAAAGTTAGCTAACTCAAATCTTTTTTCGAAGTTTCACATACGGAGGGTAAAGAGTATAAAATATTAGGTATGTACCTATCAAACACATTGCGTCTAAAGAGTGTCGCGAATGCCAATGTTGACGATTTTTAAGCTCACTATTGTTATTCGTCTATTATTACCATTGACCATGTTTGTGCTTTATTAGCTAGGGACCGGGGCATGATATGGAAATCGTGATCCGACACCGTCTGAAAAAGGTCCGAGTTTGGATAGGAAGTAGCACGGTTTGCGAAATCGGCAAGATCCTATCGACGCTGAAGTCTAGTAAATCGGTGTCACTCGTATCGTGGCTGCCATTCGTGCTGGCTAATGCAATTAGATAGCTGGTGGTGGTAGCACGCGCGCCGCAATCTATAGCGCGGTTAGGGCGGGCATATTATGTACACTTTCGCTACACAACACCAGCAACCTCATCTGACCTCCTCCACTCGGCCACGTACCCCTCCCCTCAGACGCCCTCGCTGGCCGATCCTGCTCTCGATTTGCTTTTGCATCAATTCAGATGCATTGCGCGAATGTCAGCAAAGTGCCTACTAAATGAAAATGTAAATGATTCGCTTCGTTTCATTTTCCTATGAACAACTATGTATAAACGGTTTCTTACACATTCATTAGAAAACATGAATCTCAATAATTTAATTGGAATGCCCTGTTTCCACTAGTCCTGCTTGTTCGTCCATATATAAGAACTCGTCACAGTAAAAAGATGTTGCTACTTTTGCAGTTCTTCTTTATCTAATTACGATTCGAATGATTGTGAAAGCGTTGGTGGATCCTTCATCCATACAACGAGTAAAACGGATTTGAAAAATTCTTCACCTCGGTTTAAGAATATCCTGTACCTCTAGCGAATTTCTTCGTTTTCAAAAGGTCGAAGCTCGAAATTCCAAGCTTTGGAGCTTCGGCGTAATAAAGCTTCCCCGTGCCGGGCGAGCTCTGTAAGGCGCGTGGAACGTCGTAGCTCGTTAAATTCGCTGAACGATGTCGTTTGTCACAATTTCAAGTCAGATCGAATAAAGGGGCGCAGCGCGGTCGGCTGGCTGGTTGGTCAGCGGGCAAGTCGGCGGAAAAATTTTCTACTCACGAAGTGCTCCCGGAAGTCTCGCGTTCTTCGGCGGCAAGACGAGGTCGAGCGGGGCGAGCCGGTTGTAGGTGCACAGGTGCATCCTCCCTAGAGTTGTACGTTCGGCCGTTCCCCACGGCCTGCGCCGTACCGCCGCCGGGCCGATCTGACCTCTCGCTTCCTGCAATTTGGTGCTCTTGAAAATCAATGTGCGGGGGGCTATCTCGCGGTTCCCATCGCGCCGGTGGCGGCTTCACTTCACTCTGGTCCCCCTTGAGAAACTTCGAAATCGGCTAGGGGAGAGCCCGAAGAAAGGGAAACCGTGCCACTGAATCTCATTTACGAGCTATCCCACGTCAAATCGCACATTTTCACCTCATACCTAAGTAGTCACGGATTTCTTTCAAACTTCCACCATTTTTTGATAATATCAAGAAGCTAATTTGTGCAAAATTATAGCCTCCAAACGCGTATTGTTTGCATGATATTAACCTCTTAAGGGGGGATTTTCGTGTAACAACCCCCGAAATTTATGAATATTTTTTTAGAAAACTATCGTTAATATCGCATTAAACTCTTCTGGGATATAATGAGGCATCTTTACACTTATAAAAAAAAACTCTACGTCGATCATTCTTATTATTTATCAATTATTGCGATATTTGTAAAAATACTTGGAAAATTTTAATTTTAGTTTTTATTTATAACACTTTTTTCGTCGATATAAAGAATAATATGAAAAATTTGTCTAAGAGAAAAACTTACTTTTTCTTTCAGACGCTATAACTCTTTCAATTTTTCATTTATTTTGTTTAAAGTGAAACAACTTACTTTACCTTTGTAACAAGTTGCCGAAGCTAACGTTGTTGTTAAAATATTTTCAAAATTTGCAGTGCAGTCACGCGTAGAATCTTCATTTTCTTATTGCTTATATCTTTAATTTCCTACGACATTTTGCTATGAATGCTTTTTACTCTTCTTTAGTGTAATTAATATCTGTAATATAAAGTAAATGCATAAAATCGATGGGGAGTCACTGGAAGAGAAATTTACCGTAGGTATCGAACAAATTTTAAAGAGAAGCATGCGCATTAGTTAATTACTCCTTATAGACTGTCTGAGAAAAGAGATTTCGAACTTCAACTTTGTCTTTTTTCTTGGAAACCGTTCGCGCTAGAAGGTTATAATCTTACAGAAATTAGTTTCTCGATATTATCATTTACTACTGCAAGTTCGAAACAAATCGCTGTTTATGAGGTGAAATGTTGTGCGATTTGACATGGAATACCTCTAAACGCCGCCTCTGACTCGTGTTCGTTCCGAAATTGTTCTCAGAGCAGCATCACATTACACCCAGCTTGGAATTGCTCCCTTCAATTTCGTTTCAATTTACCCATACCGCATTACCATACACAGAATTAATTACGAGATCCAACGACCTCAATCGCCGGCGGGTAGCAATGGTTCCCTTCTAATTTGGACGTACCTGGCAATTTTGTTTGTTCCGTCCGTCGCGTTGAATCATCAACGTTTCTTTTTTTCGAGCGCCAAGCGCAAAACAATTGCGAAAAGGAGGTGTGGGATTGCGCCTCTCCTTGGGAACGCCTTACGAAATCGATGTCGCGCGATAGTGCCCGCGATACACCTGCATATGATGATTATACTGGCGATTACTCATGACCGGCTTTTCGTTTCAGATACACGTGCGAGAGAAAATGAAATGAGAATCCCTTTGTATAGCTTGCCGCGAATTCCATGCTAATGATAGACGCTACGATTATCCATTTAACCAAACACGCGCGCCTCGTGGTTCGTAACTGGCCAGTGCGCGTAATATTTCACGCGGAGAATACGCGGAGCGTGGTTTTAGCGACGAGCAGTGGACAATCGGTCCAGATACTGATTTCCAAGGGGCATTGTCTCGCCGTTAAACAAGCCGCAGGAGATAAATCGAGCTCGATGTTGCGTCTCCCCCGACCAATAAATCCATCTGCCACAGGTTTATGCAACAGGTGGATATCCTCTTTGCAGCAGGATTTCCATTTCTTTCAACAGACCTCCGGTGTTACACAAGCCTCGAGTACAACTAATTAAATTCGCGATACGATTTTCTTCGGGGCTTTCGAATCGCAGTGGAAGAGAACGGGCCTCGCTCGTTTCGAGGAAAACGTGGACGAGACGAGCGTGGATAATTCCAGGCGGCGACGAGCGATTAAACAGCTCGCGGGAAAAAATAAGGCACTTTCGATGATCGTACGCCCGCAGACCTACTACGAGCAAAACGAGTCGGCCCGGGGGGGAACAATGGGGGCCGCGGGAGCAAAGGCAAGGACGATCCCACGACGTCGTCATCCCGTGTTTTCCCGACGTCACGATTCCAGCAACGAGTGTTGCGGCTGCAAACCGATCTTATTATGCCATTTCTCCCAGTCTGAGCTCCCCTGCCGGCGTATCGCTGCGGCACGATCGTGCATCGGGCACGAGGAAAAATCACTGATACCGCGGGCTGATTAGAAGACGTGTGGAAAAGAAGTTGATGAAACCACTCATGGCTACAACCCTCATTATTTAACATGATGTTTTACACGTTTGAAGAAGCAGCGATGACTAACGGAAAATACATTAACAGGCACGCATTTGCGCGGTGTGACGTGGAGTGTTGGGACAGAATATTCAGCAATGTAGGAGCATCATACTCGTTAAATGTACGTAGTTCTAAAAATTAATTGCGTTCGAAAAGCGTGATTTATCACCTTTATGAATTATATAGAATATTCTCGTATTACCTTCTAATGCTTGTTTTTTAAAGTACCTGTCTCGCCTGTGTGAAAATAATTCTGTACGTATGTTCACTTGTAGTAAATGATTTAACATAAATCCCACGCAGGTCGCACGGCACACTTTTTCATGCACGTGTTAATAGAAGAAGGATAATATGTACAAGAATTTCACGTTGATGATGATAATAATTTGGTTTGACAAATAAATCTTGCCAGTGGCGCAGTCAGTATTTAATCTTGGGGAGAGCCGAGTTCAACGGATAAGAATATTTTTAATACAAATTCAATAAAATTCATTAGGTGGTTATAAAAATTTATTTAAAGAATAAAATGCAATTTTCTTTTCTTTTTACAAAGCTCTTGAATTATTTCAGTCGTGGGTAGGTATATTAATCTCCTTTTTCATTTTTTTGGAGGGGTGCCGCGACCCCTTGGCCTTCCCCCACTGAATCTTGCACTCTAATACAGGCGTATATCCTTTTCCTTCGGTGTTAATTTTCGAATTACTATTAATTCAAGCTTCTTACTCATTTTAAGGAATAATTTATGATCCTAAATCCTAAGTCATCAGCACTTTCTACTAAGCAACGAAAACTTTGCACTTGCTTGCGCTTTAACTTGCCATCAAGGCTATCTTACTACGACGAAAATAACGCAGGCAGGCTGCAATGGGAGTGGTAATTCCAGGATTCCTGAAAAATACCAGCTAAACGATAAAGACGTCACAGCTCGCGATTTGCTGTGGCCTTCGAGTTCAGGATGCGTATATCACGCAGCGGAATTATTCATGCAGATTAAATACGAATTAAGGACTGTGAGATATAGGAGTCGAAACGCCGCGCCGTTCGCGTACATCGATATCATTTCCGCGCCTTGAATGAACTAGGCTGCCAGGTCGAATCGGGTTTCCTTTTCTTCGACGTGGCTGCACTTTGATCCCATAAACAATTTATGCTAATGACAATGCTAATCGTGTGAAGTCAGTGCTCAAGACACCATCGCTGTCGGGGCTGGTGCACGACAAGATCTCACCGGGCGTTTCACGTACAAGCCAGAAAAAGAAACATTCAACGACCAGTCGCTATGTTAATGTTCCCGTGGCATTAAATGGCGTGAAATTCAATTCGAAAAATACCCCGTACATTATCGCCACGACTTGTCTCGCGCAACGAGTTCTCTTCTACCGATCTGGTGATTCTGGTCATTAGCACTGCCAATCGTGAAATTATTTTACGACGCGCGATTAGACCTCATTGATTTTTGGCGGGGGGGGGGGGGAGGGGGGTAAATGGTCCCTAGGTGTTGCGTGGCGTTTTAATGTCACTCGAAAGGGTGGCTTGCCTGAACGCGGTACTCGGAGAACAGGACAGACGATCCACGGCTCAGAGGCAGTAATTTCAGTTCTTTTTCCCTCTCCCGATCCGATTGGTTGTTTTGCCGCGCACTGAAAGCGGTATCCTTCATCATTAGTCCTTCTCTGCTCCGCTAGATTGAACAAGCTAGTCGGGTTGAGGCTCGTACGGATTGCTGCTTGCGCCTGGTGATCCCGCCCAATCAACGGCAAAAACCAGATGAATTGAGCGCGTAACAACATAACGACAACGATCCCCGCTAATGGATGTTTCTGTGCACGCGGGGCACACGATTCGAGAGATACACGAGGTGTTGCCATTAAGGTCCCCAGCGCTCCACCGGTATCCACATTTATACGTCGATTAATTCTTCCTCTCGTTTTCTTTCCGTTCTCGTCGCCCACAGAATGATTGATCGCCCCCGATCTATCGAACCGCTTCCCGTTTCCCTGCTTTCGCCTCGTTTCGTGTCCAGGGCGCGTAATAAAATAACAATCACCACCTTGAATTACGTTTCCGCGGAGTCGTATATATTATATCTTATCGAGGCTTCGCAGCCCGTGAGAGCTGTAGGCGCGGAGCGGGAATAGTATCCAATTTGCTGCAGTCATCGGCAGTAAATCTTCGGTTCGCATAGGTGCAGCCTGACTGCCAATTTCAGATAGAGATGTAACGCTTCCACGGAGAGGCCTGGATCGACTAACCTTCCGTGTCGTCGGACGGGACGAAAGATGTAAGTTTCCCCTCATTCAGAAGGAGCTGGAATCGGTCCACGTGTCGCGGCGTCCGGTCCCTCGTTTACGCCTCTTACAGCGCTGCTGATCCGAGAAACGATTTCTCGGTCTGCGGAGCCGAGGCGGCGCGCGGCAGCGGCACGCCGGCCAAGAAAGTCATACGGTCGCCAATCAGGCTGCACGACTTTCCATCGATCGCCTTGCATCCCATTTCGAATAAATTATCGTTCATACGTCGAATGTCGGCGGCGCGGTGCACGTTCGGCCGGCTGACTTGTCGCTGGCGAAGTGCATCGCTGGCCCGCCCAATGAGACGGAAGCTGGCTTCCCCGACGATCGTGACCAACGGGGCCGACAGAAAACTTTTCTTTCGACAACCTATTCAGCTGCGTAGTGATAATTTCTGAGACTCGCGATTCGGGGAAATTAATCGCAAACATGCTTGAGAGAGAAGCTCTATTAAAGCTTCAGAAAATGTAGCTTTCGTTCTAGCCGTTATCGTTTCTAGATATCTGGGAGAGTCCTCAAGTATTCAGAGCGGAAGGAGCGAGAGCAGAAATGAGGTGGGAGGTTCGAATAAACCGACTATGTTTTGAACGTTTATGCTTTGCGCACGTTTAGAGTCACGAAAAAGGTTGGACCGTGTTATAGCAGTTCAAGCTGTTTGCCGGTTCCGTGTCTCTCACTCTAACTGGAACAGTGTACCGTGACTTGTATTCCATTCGTAGGTAACGATATTACGGCTATCCCAGGGATAACAATCGCAAATCGTTCGAGTGGTGACGTCGAAGAGCAACGCTTTATTTTTGACTGCTCATCGAAAGAGGCTATTAGGGCCATTTCCCGAACTTTAGCTTCCTCTTGCTCATCTTAAGACCCTGGCCGCGAGTGTTCCGAAGAAATCGAACTCGAGGGAGAACCTCGGTGATGGTGTTTTCACTGTGTATTTACGGAAATTGCGGAGCCCGCGGGCTGCTACTTTTCTGCCAACAGTGATTCGTATACTATAACAGCCGTTGGGGCAACGATTACAGTTCTCTTGCACTTCTAAGAACCGTTGTCCTTAAGGTCCCGAGACCTTCGTAGCTTAGTACTTCTTCCTCCTCTTATCTCGCCACCGAGTAGCTCTGCTCAGTCCTGCCACAACTATCCCCGAGTATGACTTCCTCAAAGACGATACTTAACCGCGAACAATGTTGATCCGCGAGCATTGCGAGACACTTCGTTGTATCATCCCTGCGGCGATTACAGCGAACATCTAGCTACATAGATCCTTCCGATGTAAAATTGCTGCCTCGCAAATTCATCTATTTTAATAACCCGATTGTCCAATTTTATACATAACGATGACAATAACAATAACATTCTTTGATTTTATCGGAGATGCGCAACAGGGGCAAACTTAACATAAAAAAAGCAATTTAGTCGACACCTAAGGGTTCGTTCTTAAATTACATAAGGCTTTGGAGGGGGAGGGGGGTCGCTAATTTTTTACGTTTTCTTAGAAGGAGAGAGAGAGAGGGAGTCAGGTAGCATCTTATATAATATTTTTTCAATTTAAGAAAAACGATGTTTCGTCCCATGGATGAAGCCGAGTTAAATGAATTATATAAACCATTAAAAGAAATTTAATAACTGAAATAATACAATGTAAAAGGTATTACGTAAGGAAAGGGGGGAAGGGAGTTGGAATATAAAATCTTACGAATTCTTAAAGGGTAAGAAATCGCGCACCTGCATGGTTTGAAAACACAAGTTTTTTCGGAATTTTTTTTTTAAAAACTTGGAAACTTTTTTAAATAAACGGTTGTATATTCGTAAGTTCATCATTTAAAGTTCTTTTACTTTTTTTTGCAATGCGATATCTAAATAAATAAGGGAATTATAGACAATCTCCCAGTAGCGTTTTTTTATTTAAGCACTTTACGGTGACCACTGTAGCTCTAATCTGGTTCATCGAAATGAAATAATTCGTCCAAATTTAGTTATTAGTATATTAGATTATGTAGTTCTTAATCTTGGCTTTTGCACTTCCGTTGCGTAGTTTTTATTTTACAGATGAAAAATGTCGGAAAGAGCGATTGTGTGGCGAATATCGATACTTTTGCTATGAGAAGTCGCCATTTTGTAGATAATTAATTTTTCGGGATAATGAACGATTAAGGACTAGATAATCTAATATACTAACAAAATTCCTGCAAACTTTTTTATTTCGGGTGAACCAGGTCAAAATTATAGTCGTCACCACAAACTACTGAAAGAAAAATCATTGTCGGGAGATCGCTGATATAGTTTTTATTTGTTTATATTTTCCATTGCAAAAATTACTACAAGTAATTTAACATGTACAGTTTCGAATACATAAAGGTTTGTTTAAAAAAGCCTTCAAGTTTTACCCCCCCCCCCCCCCCCCAAAATTTCCGAATATACATATTTTTCAGACCTCACATAACTCCTTAAGTAATTTAAGGACGGCCCCTAAATTTAACCAAATTTCGCAACCTTCAACCAAAGTAACTATGTGAAAATACTTAGATAGTTTTGCTTTTAATGAGATTACATAGCGAAGCGTTAGTTTTTGCGCGTTTTTTTTTTCTAAAATTCTGTAGTCACTAACGATCATTAGATTGAGGTATAAATATCGGCTGATTCGTTCCACCAAGCTCCAAACGGCTACGATTAATGCAGGATGCAGGCCGCTACCTAGCGCTCGGGTTGTTTGTGCGAATAAAGCGCGTCACGTGGAACACCTTAAATGGGTAATCCTTAAATGGTCTGGTGAATATGGGTTGCTAGAAGTTCTGAATTGTCAACGTAGCTCATTACGCGAATTTCAAGGAGCGCGTTACGCGGTCGCCTGTTTCCTCGATTTTCACCACGAAACTACCGCCATACTGCTGTCAGCTGGATTTTTATTTCTGTCATAAGAATGCTGCTAATAATCGCACGAACAGCTATGTACGTGATATATCAGAACAATTGGAATTTCTTATCTGAATGTTCACTGTTCACCATATTTTAATACGAGTAATACAATGAAACAACCTAAAACGAAATAGGGTAACTCGGGGAGAGATGGTCCACCTTTTTTAAAACCGTAAATTACGTAATTTACACCATAAATTTAGTGGTTGTTTAAAGGACAAAAATAAACGTGATCGAGTCATCTCACCCGCAAGGCTATCTCACCCGGAATTGCCGTATGTATTTCATTGGGGATTAACAACGTTCACATGTTAACAAAATTTGTAACAAATTATAAGTACACGAAATACACAAACATGTCACTTTGACTTGGTAAGTTCCATCCAGCTTTTACTTCTCACACTACTCCTGTAAATCGTGTATAGAGAAGTACCGATATTTTTTTAGAACTACTAGCATTTTTCTCGCCAAATGCTTCAACGAAAAGATCTCACAAAATTAAACAATCCCAAAAGCCAAGCTTACAATGGGAGGGTAGCGTGTGATAGATATCGATTTTGACGAGCTTTAGCACGATGGATCTATTTCGAAAATAAGTAAATAGGTGTGCGAGCGTTTAAGCCAATAGGCCTTAATAATAGACATATTTACATGTAAATTATTAAACATTTCATAGTAGCCGTGGGGTTTTAGTGGGTGAGAATCCTACACTACCCTAGCGTCCGGGGATTCCCCTCTGAAGGCGTCGGGGTGCCTTTTGAAGATTTCCCCACGTTAAACAAAATTATAAAAAAAAAAATATAAAAAAGAATTTATAATTTTTTTAACGTAGGGAAATCTTCAAAAGGCACTCCGACGCCTCCAGAAGATAATCCCCCAGGCGCCAGGACACTGTGGAATTTTTATCCACTAAAACCCCACGGCTACTATGAAATATTTAATACTTTACACGTAAATATCTCTATCGTTAAGGCCTATTGTCTTAAATGCTCAGATACCTATTTACTTATATTTTACATAGATCCATCGTGCCAAGGCTCATTAAAATCGATGTCTATCGCACCCTGTCCTCCCTTTCTAGCCAAACGTATCTAAGTGTTAACTGAACACGGGTTGGAATAGAAAATAAGCAAAGATTGGCAGAAATTCCATCTACGAATTATCTATTACATACATATTCCGGACCGTCGCGTTGAGACTTCGGAATCCTTTATAACATCGCTGACGGGCGTCGTTCGACAGATTGTAATTAGTTATACCGTTAGAGATGCCAACACAGTTATCAGGCGTTAGGTGAGTCCGTAGTGCCGATTACGAGATAACGAGCCTCTGAAACTGCTCCGTAGTATATTAGTAGGATGTGCGTGTGTATGGGGGGGGGGGGGGGAGGCGTATTGTAAAGTCAGCGGATCCTACGTTTATCGCGTGGAGACTCGATGGTCCTATAGCCCGTCTGAGATCGTCGACAGGTAGAATCAGGGATCAGTCGGTGGAATTTCAGGTCACTCGCGAGATAAGGCCAGATTGCATATCTCGAGCATAGTCTTGCAGCAACTGGACTCTAGAAACGGGAACGAGCCGCATCCGCTACATAAAGGTGCGGCATCGTAGGAATAGGCCTTAAAGCCCGGAAGAAGGTTCGTCGTTGCCTAGCAGTATTGTGTACCAGTCGATACGTACCGGCGAAGGCAGTATTCAATACCATCGATAATGAAATCATACCAGCACCATTCGCGGCCTGGTGTGCGCAACAAAGGTCGTAGACTACGCTAAACGTGCGCCCTATCTATGAAAGCTCGCGGGGCAGCTGCATGCATCATCGTCATTAGGAGCTCGCCGTTGGCCCGCGGCGATTCACTGTATTGGACGTAACAGACACTGTCGTTAGACCGACGAGCTCTCGTTGTCTTCCTTCCGTAAGTGCACCTTCATTTTTATGCACCGCTCTTGGAAGCATGAGCGTTCATTGTTATCGAGGAACACTTAGACGAGTATTGGAGGGGTTTCGTTTAGTGGCGTTTTTATCCATTTCTCATGTTAACGATGTGCGTACTCGTAATTGCTGAAGCAAAGTGAAGCTTCTGAAGCAATATAAATAAAAAGCTCCGAACGTTCACGAATAATTTATATCGAATCGATCATGGCCTCGATATTGTCAATAGTAAAAATCGCCGCAGCAAAGTAGATCCGAGTGTGTATTTGCCTTGCTCATTGCGTGTCGTGGCAGCTAGTGCTGTGCTATCTCTTGCTATTGTGTTCAGAAGAACGAATGCCTCGGTGGAGCAATATTGATCAAATTATACTCGTTCGAGAGAACAAGGCCCACTAAATCACCGAACTGTAACTTCTGCAGCTTATACTGACCCGGATTCACTGGCGGCACTTTTCCTTTTAATACTTCCTACGATTGACGCACCTGCAAGCGTGAGTTCCGTTCTATGAGTATCGATCAGCACTTTCATTTAATCGAGTAGCGCTACCTATTTCATTCCTTCGACATAAATTTGCACATATTAATCGCTATAATCGTTCGTGGGCGACAGACAGAGGCTCGTATCAATTGGTTTATAATTAAGTAGTGATTTAGGTAGTTTAGACTAGTAAGTACTATAAACTTATACTCTGGCGCTGGTTAATTCATTTCACTGATTTCAACAATTCAACATGGTGCTCGAACAAAACCACATTTCACGCGCACGAAGTTAAAGTAGACATACTGAAAACAGAAGTGTTTAAATTACGGATTAAAGTAGTCACGTAAACAGGCAGCCTTAAAATTGCTCGCCTCTTACGCACGAAAGTAAAATTTGCGCTGTCTGTTGGAAACATGAGGATGAAATAGGTATGCACCGGCGCCGCTTTAGAGGTCAATCGTACCTCTCGAAGCTCTGCGCGTCCCTGTCCCCCGGGGCAAGGACGCCCACAGTTCCCTCACCTTCTTCAACATCTGCCCGATCGTTGCTTACTGGCCCCATGCGCGGCCAGTCAGCTGAACCACCTGAACCGCACCAGCAGCCTGTTGCTTTCCAAAGAATTCGCACATTCCGCTATCCAAGCGGCATTACCACCAACAAGAGCAACTCGATCGAACGACTAATGCTACCTACGCGATCCTCTTGCCCCTCCCAGCTCGTCCTGGCGTCTTTCCTCCGCGTTTTCCTGGTATATATGTACTATTCGATACGGCGGACACACTAGCGGAATTACGAGTAACGCGATATGAGCCCCGTATATACAAGCTCTCTTGCCCGGGGGAAACTAAAAAGAACAGAAACGTTGCAGTAGAACAGGCGCGTCGGGGTCAGCCAGGTCGGCTAATGGAGTTTCACCCTGCGACTTTGTTTTAAGGCGAGTAGACACTGCTCAATAAATACGAATGAATACAGCCTAACTCTCAATTGCCTGTTAATATTTCAAGTAACCTTCAAAGGGACACATTTAGGGAATGAAACGAAAAAAGATGTTCTACGAATACATGTAACTTACCCAGGTTCCATTCTTCAGTTCATGGCTAGTTAAAAATACACACTGTATTGAATTACAATGTATTACTTCTGTCTGAAGCGATAAAATGACGAATTCGCGATATTCCTTTCAGTTTTCCTTTAACTTATTACAAGTCAGGAGAGAAAAACTAAATAGTCAATGCTAATATGATACTTTCTTTTCCCCTAAGACTCTACCCATAATTCCAGTTATCAAGATCGTTGATTCTATCGATATTAGGTGACCCAGAAATTTCGTGCGGTTTTCGTAGCTTTAAAACAGCAGCATGTCTAAATATCATTTCAATCGTTTCAATCGTTCCAGTCGTTACCATTACAGTCGATGAATTGTTGCCAACCCAATACAAGCTTGTATATTCTGTTTTTATAAAAATTTGTTTCTTTTGGTGAAAAGAACTTTCCTTGTGCTGATTCTACATCGTCGTCGTTTGTAAATGATTTTTTCTGTTAAAATAATGAGAATCAAGTGATGATCGGACGGTGAAAGGGCTGGAGAATATCGAAGATGAGTTAGGATTGAAGTTTCTCAACCAAGTTTCGAAATTTTTGCAAGCATAGTTTTTGCTATGTGGTCGTGGTCGCGCATTGTCTTGCAGAAACAAGACACCCGTAAGCTTTACCAATGTCGACTGCTATTTTCGCAATTCTTCTTATACTTCGTGCTAACTGATGCATTCCGAGTTTCCTAGCCCTCTGATGCTTATAAGCAATAAACGTAATACATTTTTTTGGGAAACCTAAAAAGATGCCTGACGAAAAACCTGTAACGTGTACTTTCTCTATAATAACGAAACAATGTAGGGGAAGGTGGGGCAAGACGGGGGGGTGGCGGTCGAGACTGGGTACCCCCCGTATCTCGTGATACAAACGCCCTAATCAAAATTGAGCATACACGTTAGACGCGTCGCTACCGGCACCGTTAGTGAGCAGCGAATCAGTAAAACATGTGGACGCGTGACGGATTTGGATCAGGATTTATAATTTATTGGGACTTTCTTACGTTTTCCTTATTTTTAGCACCCGTGCCAGTGATATAATAATATAGAAGATCTTCTGTACAGGTATGTGTTTCTGAGGCAGAATTTAGCTAGCTATAAGGTTCGTATGTTATTTTATACTTTTGTAAATAATGTTTCGAGCAGTGTCCGCATGATTGTCGTGAGACGAGAAGGGGCATGATGGGGTAATGAAAATGAAAGTAACCTCATCATGCCCCTCACGAACCTAAAAATAAAAATCAAAGTTTCTCATTGTTTCAGGATAGTTAGAAACTACAGACGGAAGACGGACCGAGGAAAATGATACTTCTTTTCTATTAATTAGTCTCAAAGAACTGATTCCCTTGCGGAAAGGTGGATAAGTTGCCAAATACGTGGCAAATGGGCACATTTCTCCTGTGTCGATGTAGGAGATGAGGACGACGAAGTCATATATGTGTCTCTTCTGTCAACTCAATAAATAATTACTTTGTATAAATATATAGTTCATTTATATTGTTTTTTAATTGCCACCCCATCTTACCCCGCCCGTGGGGCAAGATGGGGAGAAACGACTTTCCTGAATTTTTTTATTTATTCTATTGGAACCTGTCAAACTTAGGTTGATTCACACTTAAACTGAAAGACTTATTACCGAAGAATGGTTCACACATAAAATTGATTAATTGATTATGAAACTTTGTGTTTTATTCATCATCAAACCTTAACTACCCCGTCTTGCCCCATCTCCCCCTATGTACCTACTGTGTATTGAGCTTTCAAAAACTAAAAAACCAGATTATTTCTTTCATTAATATCAATTTTATGTCTCATGAAAACTCAGATGCAAACACGAGACGATTGATTTTCCGCGAAATTCGCACCCGTCATGGAAAACCCAAGTATAGTATAATTAAGAATCTCAGCCGCACGTAATTCGTAATAATACCGTCAGATTAATTGCGCTCGTAATATGTAAATTACGCGCGAAACCTCCAGATCCGTGGATTGTTTCATGCGTTAGGATATTTTCTTGACCTCTCCCTCGCGAGTCGGTTTCACAGCGCATGCAGACCGGACACTCGGGAAATTACAAGTAACGCGATATATCCGCACTTCGTTGCGGTTGTTGGGAAATACAGCGACGGCGCAATGCGTTTTCTCTGCGGACAACTGGAACTGGCAAGGTCTCTGAAGTACAATCTACGGCGCGTCATCTCTTACAATCCGTTGTGTTCGCATTTTATTCCCTGGAAATGTCAGTTCTGCGCTAAATAGGTTAACCATTCTAGATAATTGAAAGAGTATCATGAGCCGGTTTCATCGGAAGGAGCTGTTTAAATTCGAACTTCTTAAAGATTTGAGGCTTTCACGGCCCGGATTTTTACGATTATTAATCGAGTTTTTCGGATTGGAGCCGTGTCCAAAAGGAATTACATATTAATCGATTGGCAGAAACACTTGTGGTTAGTTGTGTAACAAACTTTAGTTTAAATATAAAATACGTTTTTCCATATCAGAGGAGAAGACGCGAGATCGTATCGGCGTTACGATGTAAAGCTGTTAAGATGTGACGATCACTGCTTTAAGAGGTAAATCTACATCTCTCCAAAAAATTGCCGCAAAATTGGTTATAACATAGAAAATTAATGTTAATTTTTTTACAGCAATATATTCTCTTCGTTGAAAGGAGAAAAAGTTTAAACGGAACCATATGTCGCACAGTTTCTCTCTAAAAAATCGAGAAAGTTTTGGTATAGATAAAGTGGTCCATATTGTATTTGATGAAACCATTTTTCACATTTATTGAGAAAACGGTGCGTTTGTGACATATGGTTCCTTTTAAACCTTTTCTCTTTTCAATGAGCAGAATATGTTGATGTAAAAGAATTTTAATATTAATTTTCAATATTATAAATAATTTTGCGGACAGTTTGTTTAAGAAATATCACCTCTGTAGATTCACCTTCGAAAGCAGTGACCATTACTTTTTATACACCTTGTATATAATAGAGCCAAAAATCGGAATCGATGTGTGTTTTGGAATTCTGTGGCACTTTATTCACCTTATTTATGCCTGAATAGTAGTGGTTCCGTGCACTAGGAATTTCTAAAAGTAGTGGTTTCGTATGTACAGGAGATTTTCAGACGTAGGTATCGCATGCGGCGGCTTTGGAGATGTTTTCTTCTTAATATTATTACAATTCTCATACGTTGACGTAGATAAGATTGGTTGTAGCAGAAATAATGGGAGTGTTCAACCCTTTTTGGGGTAACGCAAGTGAAGGCGACACATGCCACAAGTGAGGATCCTGTTCAGAGGTAGTGGTGGGCTTCCTCACAACGTTTTGCCAACACTGCAGCTATGTAGCTTCTTCAGGGCGTTTAATGGCACATTGATACTGATGCTAAATTTGTTATAAAACAAATACCGAGTACAATATTTTAAATCTGAATCATAGGTCGATCTGTCATAATCTCTTCTATTATAAGTGAATACTTCCTGTATCTGAAATATTTGAATACTTTTATACGTGTTCTTATCAAGAGCACCTAAGAATTATAAAATTCTTATATTAGTAGGTATAGAAGAATATTTTTTGTACCAGATCTAATGCTGCGTCAAACGTTAACTGAAATTCTTGATAATATCTTATGCTTATGCCGAACGATTCAACTTCCTCATTAATGCCAAATTGACAACCGTGACATCTTAAGCAGAAGTGCCTTTCTGTTGAATATTAACTTTGCTTTATGCAACTAAGGCAAGGGGGGAGGCGTAAAAAGTTTGCTTCCTTTTGAAACGGGACCAGTATTTGGCGGTGGAGGCGTTATGAAACACAACCACCGTCGTGTTAGACACCTAACCCAGGTCTCTCTTACTTATTCATGTATACGCGCTCATATCTGCCCGAGCAGAGATTATACAATGTCGTGACATAAGATTCAGTCGAGTGACTCAGTGGAGGCGTGAACGGGGCGCTGATTGAGTGGTAAGATCACTCAAGCGCGAATCCATCCTATCTTTCCAGCGGCAAACGGCGCATTAGCACCTTCTCCGCGAGAGGCCGCCTAAAATAAACTATTTATGCTAATACGCAGACGCCGGATAAATCATTTGCACTCCGAGGTCTTGGGCTCTCTTTGAAATTGCAGATAATTTCGACGCGAGACGCGACTACTGGTCGGAGTGATCGAGCGCAACGATGCGTGCCAAACGGTAAGCTTTGCTGCGCATGGCTGATATTTGCTTAGTCGTTATCTTAACCGGTGTCTACCCTAAACGCTTCATACACTAATATCAATTTTATATCTGACAAAAGATTACGGATTTTTCTGCTCAGCGAGAAGATAGTACAATAACCGCCCACCAAATGGAAAAGTATTAATTACGCAGTAATTGTAGAAGGAGTAATATTCGAGTGGGTGTATCGAAAAGTGACAATCATTGAGAAGGGGCTTAATCGCATTAATCGGGGCTCAAGTTGATTTCTAGTTTCAAGTTGAGATATGTAAATATTTCTAGTTAAGAAATATTTGCCGAATTGAGCAACTTCAATATTCTTAGAAAGCTTTTTTAAAAGGAAAATTTTCGTTGTTCTATTCGACAAGAGAACTGTAAAATCCTTTGTCAACAAAGATATCTTAGCTGTACCGTAAACTGGGGTGACTTTGCCCGCCGGGGTGACATTGCCCACTTTTTTACTCTGACTGAAAAATTACCATATGATTGAATTCGCTAATTTTTTTTTTCGTTTGACCTTGGAGAAATTATTGCTATCAATTACAAAACACTAAATGTTCTGATTACTTCACAATAAAATAAAATAAAGCCTTTCCGAAAAGTGGGCAATGTCACCCCGGGCGGGCAAAGTCACCCCAGTTTGCGGTAGTCTTAATCTTAACTCATCAGGGGGTATCTACCGAGATGTTTTGCAGTTTGAAGTACTTTAACTGATTTTATATTCTTCGATGGCTCCTTAGGCTTATTCCTCAGCTGACTTAACAGGGCTTTCTCTCTCACTTACAGATTTTTCAGTATCTTTAGTCCTGATTTACTAGACTAGGTTTCTCTGCCACCCTTATCAGTGACACGTTCTTCGAAATGGATTCGACGAGAAATTTCTTCAGCAGTCTCGCACGCGTGTTTCCAGGAATCGTAATTAATGGATCCAAGCGGCACGTTCTGCGCCCGCTTTTTCCACCTGCTCGGCCCGGCGTTTAGCATAAAAGTCTTCATTTGCGGTGTCGTGATCGCGGCCGAGACAACCACGACACGGTCCACCGTGGCGGGTGCAATAAATTTACTGTGAGAGGGCCGCGGGCGATCGATGAAGACCCCCTTCCAGCCCTCCTTTAACTGTACACGCCAATTAATCGAAGTACCGGGAACCTGGTAATAGCATATCCCTCGTTACTGTTCACTCCGATGTCCTCGTCGTGGTATAAGCGAGCAGTGCTAATCTCCGACGCCTCTGTTCCTTCGCTTCTCTCCCTTCCATTGGTTCGCTCTTCCTCTTGGCGACTGTGTTGTCGGTTTACTAGGACAAATTTCCATAGTTCCAAATCGGCTGCTGAATCGCAAGTCCAAAGTGTTTTCGATAGCTTTTGTGCGTACAATTACGCGAATAAACGATATAAGCTAGTTTGTACGCATCCTGGATTTTGACTCACGGGGGATGTTCGACAACGCGGAAATTCAAAAAAATTTTAAACTTTGTAGAAATGTAGTCCAAGTCGTGCTACCAACGTACACATTCTTTGTTTCGGCAATGAAACGGTCCTAAAACCGGGAATCCACCTGGAAGCTAAACTAAGCTAAGCTATGCTATGCTATGCTATGCTATGCTATGCTATGCTATGCTATGCCATAAAGCATATTTTACCTTAGCTTTCGGTGGAAACGGTTCCATAAGCAGGGCCGTCTTAACAAATTTGAACGCCCTGGGCTAAAAAATTTTGGCGCTCTAGACCCCAAGGGTGCAATTTCTTCGCAATCGGTGTAAGGCAATACATCACAACCCCGGGTCTCCACCAAGGCAAGTACAAACAAAAACAATACAAATTTTTATCTCCAAAAATTGAAGAGGAAAAAGCATTTCAACATATTTGATTCTTAAGCGCCCTTGGATCACTGGCGCCCCTGGGCTATAGCCCATTTAGCCCATTGGTAAAGGTGGCCCTGTCCGTAAGAATGTATTGAAGCTAATTTTTTTAAAACGTAGTATGGCATGGCATAGCACAGCCTAGCATAGCATCGCATAGCATATCTTGTGGATTCCCGGCTTAAAGCTTAGAGGTGAAAACACGTCCCCAAAGAACCCCAGTTTTGTGTTCCAATAATTCTCGTTACAAACTGATCCAATGTAACATTAGTCTAACCAGCAGTTAATTATCAACGTTTTACACCTCACACATAATCTTAGTACCGGAAAACATTTTCATAATGTGCTATGAATCACTTAAGTCTGTTTCCCTGATAAGAGCAGTTTGCTTTGGAAACTTGTAATACAAGTTCTGTGAAAGTCTCTATTTGAATTCATAGTGGCATATTACACGAGTGTAGAAATAACAGACATACCTACATTTAATATACGTATTTCCTAAATGCATCTCTAATTTAGCAAAACGTCTATAGGTACCTACGCAAAACATTTCTGTAATACTGAAGGGTCGAATACAAAAAGTTTGACAAATATACCTTTGAAATATTCATACACTTTGTAAACGTTTATTTTTAATGGTAGTAAACTGAACTGCTAAATTCGTAGATTTGGAGAATGTTATATGACGAACTGCTTTATTCGTACCTCATTCAAGGTGTCTTCGGACTTACTTCTAATGACTTTCTTCCGTGAGTGAAGATCTGAGGGTGGTTATTGCACATATGTGTTGCCAATCTAAAGTTTCTACATTGGATACTATTTATGGACGAAGCTGAATTAATCGAAATATATGGTATGTTTTAATGTGTGAGAAGTAATTGTCGGCATTGATGCAGGTCTCGAAAACAACAAAGAATAAAGTATATGAAAATATATGTATGTCTCACATAACCATGTTTTTTATTTAGTCTTTCTTGTGTTTTAACCCTTTTAATCCGGGGAATTTCAAAATAACTATTTTTAAAAACAATTTTTCGCATCAAGTTGATATAACGTATATAGATATACGTTGCCCAGCTTCGCTCAAAACATGCAGAACGTATAAATACATTGCTCGGATTCAAAGGGTTAATAATTCGTTTAATGTTGATTGTCAGTTTGCACGAAACAGAAACGGTTCGAGCTTCAAGAGGTGGTTATATCGAACATACGTTAATAGAAATGTCTTTGTTATTTTTATCATTCTATTGGATCGAAGAAAATCCAAACTTTATTATACAACCAAAGCATCAATATCGCTTTACAGTTACTGTATGCACAGGAATATTTGTGGACTATTTAATCGGACCAATTTTTCTAATTACGAAACAAATGTTCCCTACATCAATGTCTTGAGAGTAAAATTTAATGAATTATTAACAGATGCCCCACTAGATATTGTATGTCGTACTCGGTTTATAGTTTTTATACACGATGATGCTTCGCCTCATTCTAGTCGCTTGGGGAGATAATTTAGGACAAACAAGTGATTCTCAATAGCAAACCTACCAAATAGCTACTTTTATCGTCAGATTTACATTTTTCTCGAACGCATCAAGACGTCAATCAGGAGACACTTGCAGTATCTTGTTTAAGGATAAGCTCCTTTAAAGGTGTTAAACTAGCTCAATTTGTAATGAGAATTATTGAAACGTAAAAATGTCTAAATTGAAAACAAGAGTTAGAACGCACAATAATATGAATTTTCTTCATTACTTTGCGTCCCAAATTCACCCATTTAAATTATGCCCGCATATTATGAAACACCCTACGAATGCAAATGCACCCTCCTTATACTCATAGAATTTGTAAACGTAACCGTATCGCGGTATAATAGTGAGCGAGAATGTGCTGTTGTTAAACATGAGATCGCATTGGATTTCGCATGTAACTGCGCGGCGCACTGCATCTTGCATTAAAACGAGTCTTGAGGCGGTAGTGGTTCCCTCCTCCGCAACTTGCGAAGAGTTCCTCCATACATCTTACAGCTTATCTCCAATGTTTCCGCATATCATTTCTAAGGTGAGGCAATATTTAATAACGATTACGATTTCGTTGCTGTACTTTTGTTCCTGGTAACTTGATTGGTAATGACCGACGGAAGAGAAGTGTAATTGAAACTATAAGGTGACTTTGGAATGTAGAGACGACTAACAATAAGTTGCACACGTTTTTTTAATTAAAAATAGAATTTCAACTGAAGAGTACCTAACACAGTTTTCGAACTGTGCAACAAACATGATCCTGGCAGTTCGATTTTTGAACATGAATTGAGCTGACATTGTCAAAGAATATTGATTTCGGAAATTAAGGGGAAGCATTAAGGATTCGGTTTATGGATATTTTATAACAGTATATTCCTATGGGGTCGTCGAGATAAAGAATATTTAGCAAACTGAAAAATACGTAGCGAGTAATGTTTGGTTTCCAATCATTCTTTCCTGCACATCTTGTCTTTTATTATGTTGCATATGATTTTTTCATATGAATCGCAAGTGATATTTAATAATATTTGGATTCAATCTTTTTTCGTGTTAAAAAGGCTGGTTAAAAAATGTTTTAAATATATCTGAAAAAAATATTTAACCAATATTTCATGCTACTAGTGTTGTGTCAGCGAGGATGAGTTGTCTTCACTGACTTTACCGCAAAGAGCGTTGAAACCCCAAACTGTTTCCTTGTCGCAATAAGCTTATCAACGTAGGAGAATTATAATAATATTACGAAAAAACACTTCTGGATAAACACTTATTTTTAAAAATTCACAGTGCACACAAAACCATCATTCGGCAAAGTCGTCAGATAATATTCCGACTTTTGGCGTTACTATATCACAATCTCGTATCTTCTCCTCTGAAGTGTAAGAACGTGGCTCATATTTAAGAGAAAGTTTGTTACTTAATGTTAGTTAAAGCACTTGTGTTTCCTACATCGTAACAACGTCATATATGTAGGAGGGTAGCTGGCCTCTTAGTTCGCGTTGTATTTTCGAAAAGCTTGTCGATGAGCTCGGAAGGGCCGCTATTCGTCTACGTTTCCGGCGCGACTAAAAGAGAGTGATGGCTGATAAACACGGACAGGTCCCAAGGTGTACATACCTACGTGTCGGCTGCTCGGACGTAGTCACGCGAGGGGCTGCAGCTTTTTTCCCATCCCTCCTCTTCGGCGAGACGATCGGTCGTAAGATTCTTCCGCGTGCCGATTTAGACGTATCCGTTGTGACTATTCGATGCCGATCTAAACTAGATCGACGGTGAGAGATAGAGGACTGGCCATTGCGTTTCATACGAATCTTCCTAATTGTGCTAATTGACACGCAACTTCCCTTCGTTTAAATATATGACGAATGGAGCGAAGTGCTTATTAAATAACTCTTAACCAGATTAAGAAATGTAAAATTACTGTATTGCGCAGTTGGTATAAAGAATTGGCATTGAACACTATGTTCAATTCGTTCCTATCACTTTCGAAAATTTAAAACTTATATAGATACTTTTAGGCTAAAAGAAAGACTTTCGACTGTACGTATTGTTGTAACTGTTTATCATTAAGAAAATAACTCCAACAATTTGCCAATACTGCAGCTACCTTTGTTAGGAGTTTATTTCTAACACTCTGTTTTACGAATTCTCATGAAAACTACTAATTTTAATTGCAGGTTATTAGTGAATATTAGAACCAACTCAGTGCTTTCTTCTCGTACAGTTTTGATTCCAGTTTCACTTTGACACCTGGATAAATAATTCTATTGATTAAATTGTGATCGCGTTAACCTTTGAACACTGTCGACAACGAATTCGATGGAACGAATGTTAAATCTGCTTTTATTACCTAATTGAGAGCGCGAATTTTGGTAAGCTTGTACCGCAATAAAAACATCGCGATACCATGTTAATCTGTTAACGAATGAGCTATGTAGCAGATTTCGATGACAAACAGTGTATTTCTTTTGGACACGTCGAACTTTGGAAGGGCGGTCACTGGTCAGTCTCATAAGTCTCGAAAGGAGATTAGAATCGGTGGTGCCTGGCTAATAAACACGGAAATGATTTCAGCGCCGCCGTCGAGAAGTTCCAATGAGGAGTTGGAACAGTTCCGGAGCTTGGCGCAATAACCAATAACCGTCGACTGTGACCGCAGAAAATGTCCATCTTAGGATCGAAGCAGAACGGAGGGCCTTGAGGGCAAAATCCTCCCTTCTTTCCCAACAACATCTGCTTCCTCTTTTTCTTCCTCTGTTCCCCTCTTCTTCTTTTCCGTAACTCTTCGATTTCCTAGGATCGATTCTCGCAGAGCCAGCGTGAGATCCGGACCGTCGGCGTTGTCTGTACTACGATAATGACGAAGATGATGGCGCTGCTAGATCGGCATGATTATTTCTTAACAGAGTTCGATCATCTGTGTTGTCAGATGTCCGCGCAAGCCTTCGCCACGATCTGCGATAATCGCCCAGCCTGCCAACTTGATCCCCTATCAAGTCACGCCAATACGAACGCACGAATATTAGTTGTTCAGTTATTTTCCATTGTCCCTCGTTTAAGCTAACAGTTTTCTTTCAATTAATGGGCTAATGTCGTACTAACTGCAAGGTTATCAGCTAGGAAACAATAATTAGATACTTTATATTAACTTACTTAACAATTTTATTTGTTTAAAAAAGTGCAATAAATCGTCAATTTCATCTGGGTTGAAGTTGTTTTTTAGTGGAGACCGCAAGATTGAAATGTTTGTGATATGGTTTATACTTCAAACAATTTAATAAGTTGCATATCTACTGTAATTGTTGCATTGCATCTGTTGCATATAGACGCAGAATCTTTTGCAATAGATATGACTGGGTAATTTTAAAGTAAGACGCGATATTGCAACTTGGTCTCACTTGTTTTTCTTTGTAACTTTTCTATGCTTCTGCAGGATTTTACAGTAGTCTACATGTGCGCAGCGTTCAGGACGGATATAATGCTTAGGAGAAAGAAATAATCGATGGTTTTATAAATAGACAGTTTAATTCGTACAAGTGATCCCTAGGCAAGTAAAGGATTTGAATTTATGTACAACAATTTGATCGGCTAACTTTTTTTCTTTTTCTTTATAATTTTAAACTATTATAGCTTTCTGAATGTAGGCTTTGTTTCGGGGGAAATGATTACTAACGATAGCTTTGTGAAGATTAGCAAATTGAGGGACCCAGTGGAAAACAGGTAGGTACATGCCACCGCTTTATGATTTTAGAGGAAAGTAACTGGAAGGAAAAATTGTTTTCATAGGAAATGTGATACAAACTTGTAATTAATTTTAAAGGGTACTTGAATTCGATGGTAAACGACAACAATTGTCAAATTTTAGCTGAAAAATTATTTCCACCACGAGATTCCACTAAGGTAAATGTCCCCATTAGCGACCGTTTAAGAGTGTTATTGGTTCGAAATAGTAATTTTTTCACTAATATACGATAATGTTTGAGTAAAGTATGGATCATTGTATGTTTTGAAGCCTCTAGTTTCTTAATCAAATTAGTTTTAGAGTGATATTTGACTATTTACACAGAAATTATGGGGAAAATTATATTGGACCTGATGTCCCCTTTATTGACCAACTTGTACCATCTATCGCTTCTCTGCTACAATAATGAAAGAAAATGAATATTTTCTTTTTATTTTACAATTCTGTATATATTTCTAGTTAATTTGAGTAAGTTGCTGCATGGACCCATGTATTTTTATTGTAAAATTTGCGAGTTTAATGATATCTGTAGTATAACCTCACGTTATTAGAATCTGTCAACTTTCATGTCAATGACCAAGTCCTAATTTACATGTGAATTTACTTAAAGATGAATGTACGGCTACATAAATAACGTATGAAACTATAAATGAATGCTGGTTGATATTTTGCTTTCTGTGTTGCAATAAACAATATAAATGAATAATTTCGTCACTAATGGGGACGCGGTCCGTAATGGGGAGATCTACCGTCAAGGACCCAGTTCCTGATCACTTAAGAGTAAACTACCGCGGGTTTTTAAACTTGTAAAGGGGAAACTTAACCAAATTCAAAAAGCTTTTTATTATTTCTGTAAATCTATGTTTTATCTTTAATTTGGCATTTAAAAAAGTGCAAACAAAATAATAATTATTTTAGAATTTAACTTTGAAAGTGAAAAATGCAAGGGGAGCAGTTTCTGATCACTTGAATCATGTCTGGGAGTATTTCCTGATCAGATCAATATCCATTTCCTGATCAAATAAATTGAACCGTATAAATTTCATAAAAAATCATTAAAATATCGTATTTTCTGGGGATCTTTATTTACGAAACATAAATATACTAAATATTATAATTGAAACATAAAAACAACTCTTTTCTTTAATCTTTTTTAGTCTTCCTCTTTCGTAAAACCTGCTGTTTTAGATTACATTTTAGATTACCTATGTACATTTTACAAGCTATATTAAGAAAACCATTTATGTTTGTTACAATTATATTACAAAACAAAGTTGTTACAATCTTTTAGCTGGTATTTAAAAAATTTTAAATACAAAATTCTAATAGTTTATCATTTAAGTGCGTATACATAACCTAAATATCTTAGATAATTTAATAACCATACCTTATAATTTTCAACACCTAACCCTGATCAGAAATTACTCAATTTAAAGTATTATATATTCTTTTGATAATACCAAAAAATCGGGTAGTAAATTTCAAGCCAGTAATTAAACTTTGAGTTTCAAAATTCTCGTCTCAATAACCTATTTCCTGATCAGATGATCAGGAATTGCGGAAGCATATAAAAACCGTACCCAATACCTAATCACCAGTTTTTTTCTATAAAAATAATGCAAAATATTCATAAATTAGTTATTTAATATTATTAAAGTATGAAACAAGTTAACTAAATATATATTACCTAAAAATATTTGGAAGTCTCACAGGAAATACCTAAATTTCACAACGTGCACTCTTACACTGAATTACAGCAAAATGGCGACAAATCAGACGTAGCTACAAGCGTATTACTTTGATATTTTTTTTATCAAAACACGTTTTACTATGAGTTATCAAATGTTTGCGTATAAATTTAAAAATATTTCATAATTTTTTAGTAATTTTTTGGAATAAATTTGTATCATGATAAACTTATTATTTGGTATTTATATACTAAACTGATCAGGAATTGGGTACTGATCAGGAACTGGGTCCTTGACGGTAATTGTGCTCGGTAAAACGTACATGCTATTACATTAGGAGATGGTGGAATTACATTGCATTGCAGGAACAAATTAATCATACAAAGAAACGAAAATTTATGCATATGTAGCGTGTGCCTGTTCTCCACTGGGCCTCCCAATTTTGAAACAAGGCAAAACACAGGTCGAAGAATCCACGAGTGTTACCTTTCTTTTCCACTGGTGACGAGATACCCGAATCTTTCATTTATCGTACAAGTGCTCCAACTAATAGATAGCAATTTATGTCGCTGACAAGCTTTTCCTCGAATTCTAGGGACCCGAAGAATTTTCCCCAAAATTACCATCTTCCCTTACCATTTTACTACACCCTGTACAAATCAATGATTTACGATTGAGAAATCGTGTGAGCATCACGCGAAAAGAAGGAAAACAACTTGCAACGTCAATATTAATAATTACTCTACTTGTTCCAACGTCGATGATTGGTTCTATATGCATAGTACCTAATGTGCTTAAGAGCATAGTTACATATAATCGCGGCAGTATCAGGATTAACGTTCAAAGGGACGGCAAAACAGCTGCGATTCAATTGTCGAGGCTCTAAGTGTCTCGGACGGAAGTTCTGATTGAAAACCACTTGGATCTGTTGAACTAGGTCCAGGCTCAGTAACCTCTTCGCTGCGAGGGGTTCTCTCGGACAATCTCCTCCACCTGTTACGATGCAGAAGATCGTAGTGGCTGGTAAATTGCGTATTTACACGGCTATGTTCCAGGCGGAGGGTGAAGCGTGAGCGCACAGCGGCAGTCAATAAAATAACATTGATATTTCCCTATACAGGCCACGGCTTGCCTACGACGCCTCGTTAGAACGGTTGTTTATCGTCGTTATTATTACGTACCGCATGCATTATGCCCCTACTAGCTGATTATATACCTACAGGTGGTTGCAAAATGATTGCTCGCTGCTGGACGATCGCTAAAGGACCTGGCTCGCCTGCATCGGTAGAACGAGAGAATGTGTATCCAGGACCACCAGCATAATTTTCAGATCAAAGATCTGTTGTATCATATGAATTTTCCGATATGGAGCATTTATCTACCATAACGATCTACCGGGCACGAACGTATTCTCTTTCTTTTGGACACTATCGATACTTTTCTTTGGCTGCCATGGGCTTCAGTGTATAGGAAGCTGGTAGCGTATTAACGGGCACTTACGTTACATCCCGTGGCGTGAATCATATAGATTGACCGGATCTACGGAGATCAAACCTGGTCGCCGCGTAATAGTTTATCCACCCACGATCAACTTGCTGACACGTTTCGGTGAAATCGCTTCTGACACGAAGAGTGATATCTGATGATGCTACAGAAGATGACGTGAGATGTGCCGTCACCCTCCGATCGAATTATCAAGTTCTGGAACGATTAAGTGGAACGTTAGGTTCTGGTTGGTAAATGACACATTCACTGATTTTAATTCGATTCTCATTCTATGACCTATTAGGTAGCAGCAATACCATGAAATTAAGTATTGGAAGTTGAATTCTACTTATTTGCTTTTACGGACTATAATTTACTCTTCTGATTAATGGTGGCCTATATTTTTTGGTAGTTTTAGAACCACCGATGAAAACACTACACAACATTTCGGTTGGATGCACCTCAGGGCCGTTTTAACCTGGAGGAGAAAGAGACAGCCAGTCCCAGAGCTCAGGGGCCCCCCAGAAATTGGAAAATTAAAAAAAGTGAGGTTGTGAAAGTTAGAAAAAAATTGAAATGGGGCATCCAACTGTGGCGGAAAGAAAATAACGAATACAGCAAAATTTAGATTTTAAAATCGGGGCCTTTTTTCGTGGAATGGACCCCACATTTAATCTTATCTATTTAGATGTTTTAATACTTATTCACTTCGCGTGTTAGCGCGGTATTTTTTATTTTATTTAAATTAGAATAATTTGGGGGACCACATACGGGGCTACCGAAAATGATAAGATGACACTGATGTGTCCTAGTCGTCAGATTAAATTAGAATTTCACCTTTACGATTCTTACGGCAATGGCGATATAAAAATCAGAGTGCTCGAATGTCACGTATAATTAACATAGTTCGTAAAGATGGTCAACGCATTGTTAGAAAAGGATTTTTGAGGGTGAGTTTCGTATGAGAATCAAGAGAGTACGAAGACATGGCGAAATGATGCCTTCTATCATGTAGACAGTTATAAAGAATAATTTATTGAACACGTATAGACAGAAAAATTGTCGTCTTTGGATTGACTTCATTTTTAGTGTGTGAATGTACATGTAATACAATACAGTCAAATTGATCTGAACTTATTCTTTACCCTGTTACACACACTGCCTGTATAGATATTTGTAAAAATACTATCTGTAGTAGGCATTCGTGCTGTTGTAGGATGATAGTGTACAGTCACTACATCAATTTTAGAAATGTAAACAACTAGAGTTCCTTTACAAATATATGTAAGTTTCTTTTAACAAAGTTGCATAGTGAAAGAGGTTGAAGCAGGCTGTTGATAGAAGTACCTAAATCCATACTACATACTCATATCTTTATAATTAATCAGTTTCTGCATTTAATGCGTTACGAATAGCAATATAGACCTGCACACTTGCTACCCTGCAAAAACAGGATAAAATTAGAAGGGCCATTCCGCGTTCTTCCCTTCTCAGAGTATTATGTCATTTTCTGAGAAAACATAAATAAGTGCATTCGATCGATATCACAGCATTGTAAATACGATGTCGTTCTGTATGATAGACGGTGATTACACAGTACACGTGCCCCTGGTTGAATCCTTTCTGGTAGCTTCTTTGTGTATTCTCAAGATACAGTTATTTAGTGCGCAAACTTTGCAGCAGCGCACGTAATTACGAGCCATCCTCGATAAATGTAGCGATAAAACGCGTATCACCTGCCCTTGCAGAGAGCAGAAAGATCGGAACTCCCTACGGTGATAATAGCAATAATAATGATTTTACAACGGGGAAAATGCCGTTGCGCAGCTCTAATAAACGATAAATCAATATTAAAAGCAGAGTCGATACCAATGAGATTTCACTAAAGCCGGAATCTAAGAATCTAATAGCCGTTCCTGGGAATTAATGAAAACATAAAATTTTACAGCACCACAAACGGACGATTATAAATTTTACTCTGGAAAAAGTTAACTTTAACCACCATAAACAGTGATTTTGGCTCCTTTATAGGAGGCTTTAAATTACCGTTGGGATGCACTATTTCTAATGAACTAAACTTTGATCTGTTATTAAGTAGTTAGGTTTAAATATCTTGTGAAACAGATCAATGTAATTTTGTTTTCTACAAGGTTCAAAGGAATGTAATGGTTTTAAAATTATAATACAACAATAAAGAAATCTAGAAAGACAGAAAACTCGTAAATTCTATAAGTACTTCAATTCGAACTATCTTATAAAAAAGGTAAATCGTATATTGCAGGAGACTACTTAGGCTTGCAGTTGGACCCCAACAAATTCACAGACTGGTTGACAAAACTTGCAACGTAAAAGATATTCTTTCACTGCATTCCTAGACACCAAATATACGTTTAAAATGGTATGACATACAGGAACCCTCTACAAGCTTCAAAGAATATTGCCTCACTTCTAATACATTACCACACAGTGATATCTAACTAGTGAGCAATGTAAAATAAAATATTAAGATATGTATAATTTCGACTTTTCAATTAATTCGAGAATACCGCAAGGGAGTGTACTTGGACCAATCCACCGCTTAATTTATATCGCAGACACACTCACTTCTATGAGAACAGTAACAGCTGTGTTTGTGTATGACACTGTAATACTTGTTTCAGATAAGGATCTCTATACAGTCACTAAAAACTTTAAGAACACCTGAATAATATTGTTACTTGGTTAAACAAATAAAATATCCTGATCAATGAAGATAAATCTAGCCATGTCACAATTGTTTTACGTAAGGGCAGATACTGTTCCCGAAAAAATTTGACGAATACAAAATAAAATTCTACTGGTACGTCAATGATTTACAAGTGATGTCATTGAGATGTGTTCATTCGTATTAAAAACTGCCCGGCACGTGAGCAAATCGATAAATATTACTTATAAATTTTTGGCAAGGATAAATAAAAAGATTCACCACCACTGACGTAGGTGATGTTGAAGGTTGCGTGTAAAATTAACCTTAAATATATCAGCTGTGGAAATTAATGAAGCAGTTGCGTATGAGCGTAGTTGTATAAGCGAATAATTATTATTAATAAGGTTGAAGCCAAAAATCGTGGATTCGCGTAGTATTGTAAAAAAGTTTGCGTCTTCTATATTCATTAAGACTTTATTGATTCTTTCCGTCAGTTCTAATTAGTGTTCCTGATTTCTCGATATTTTTCGCATCTCGAGAAATGAGAAATCAAATTATATTTCTCGAAAATTCTCGAGAATTCTCAAGAAATTAAAAAAATATTGTAAAATTTATATTTTTGGAATATTGTTGATATAATTTATCTAAATTTTTATTCGTGTCCAACTTAGACAAAACTTGTGTAAATGAAAAAAACAGATATTAAATATAATTGATAAATTTATTTATTTAATATAATATGTGAGCAAGGTGGAACATTACTTTTTTGTTTTAAAATAGTTATTTCAAAAGCGTAATGCGTCTAATGTCGCGTCAGCCAATCTACTTCTTTTTTTTCGTGACAAAATTTGCGTGTGTAGAACATTTCTTTCATTTCGAGTGGATGTTGGTTTAATAGGCGATACGAAGAGAAATGTTTATAAATAATCGCGCAATTCTTCGTATATATTACTAAAATTTATTATTGATTGTAGATGTGTTTATACGTTCACGATTAATACACAATTTGAACTAACTGAAAATTCATTTCTGGAAACAAATGGGATTTAAAGTAATTTTCCTACACTGAAGATTCCCGAGAAACACTGTCATTTCTCGAGAAATGAGAAATAAGAAATTATAAAATTTCTCGAGAAATTCTCGGGAAAGAATTCTCGAGAAGGAACACTATAGTTCTAATACCTAATTAAGTAATCATTCCGAACCACCTTGTATAATAATAACTTTCATTGTAGATACACACTGTTTTGAACAACTAATCCAAAGCAAGATGATGTGAATTTCCCACAATTTACAACGCTTTGAGATCATAATTATCCGCGAAGGCTACACAAAGCCATTTCTCATCGGTTTTCGATGTGAAATCGATATTCATTATCGCGGTGCATTAAGCGCGCGTCAAAATGAATATTGTTAATTCTGATCTACATACCCGCGTTTTTGTTCAATTTTCATTCGGAATCCACAGCATGGTTGAAATATATACGCGTTTGGATTCCATTGCAGACCGTTGCAAGAGTATTATTTATATGGGAGTGACCGCGGATTTAGACTTAAGATCCCCATACTTCTTCCCAAGCACGTACCGACATCGTTCCGATAATGTCCCCCTTTTACGTACCGTGAAATCGAGAACATCTGTCGGGGCGGACGGTTTTATTAATTTTCAGCCTTAAGCTCCTCTTCTTCCCCGATTTTTCCTTCCGCCTCGAGTCTATTCGACTGTCGTCCCCCGTTCGCGGATCACGGAATCGATTCAGCCTACTCGACTTACACGCATGAAGTTATTATAGGCAAAGTATATTCGCCTTAAAATACACTTTGCGCATATACGCTGCGCCGCGTGCTTTCGCGAGCGCCGTTTACCCCTTAATGATCCATAAAGTCTACGTTCGCGGCTGTTTTACGCTACATCCCAGTGTTCGACACCGACGATTTTTCCTCCCCTTAATGAAGGCTTTTTAATCTGCCGCTCGTGGTGCTTTCGCGAGCCACACATTACATTATAGTAATAGAGCGGCCGGAGAGGTTGTAACTTTGAACGCTTTATTGCGCAGAGGACGTTCCGGGAGGAGCAAAATTGTGTTGCCGTGTGGTGAGTGATTTGGCTGGATACCAGTACGGTGGTTAAACAAACTATTTCCCTCTAACCCTTCAATCTTTCTGTAGCCCGTCAACGTTGCACTTCCGCTGCCGTAAATGTCGCTTCCCCGTTGCCGTGAGCAAAACGCCGAGGGTAGTTGGCGAGCGGCAAGGAAACGGAGGAGAGAGCGAATTCACTACGTTCCCTGATAACTCCACGTACCTTGACAAAGAGAAAAAGGCCGGGCTCGTAAAAGGCGACAGGAGTGCTGACGTTCGCGAACGGACGTAAAAAACGTCGTGGAAATAAAAACCAGCCGTAATTATGTTTACGAGCCGCGGCTGCGACAATAACTGCGGGAAAGAGGGCGATGCCGGCGGAGGATGGCCGGACGTGAGGTGTTGCTACTCTCTCTCTCTCTCTCTCTCTCTCTCTCTCCGTTTCCTTCGTACAGTGATGGGAGGAATTGCTATAGGTTGCTGAATGTTACGAGCCAGACAATAAAAATTGGAACAACCTTGTGAAAACTGTACCCGCGCGCGCACGTCGCGTACGATGATTTATGGGTACGTTTGTATCCTTGAGAAACGACCACGCGAAGATTGGGGGTGATTCTGGGGTGAAATTAATGGAGGAAAAGGGATCCCTTTGTCGGAGGATTGATACACGCGGTTCGGGGAACGCTGCCGAATGCTTGAAATGCCAATTCTGTGTTTTATTGTGGTCGTTGTTGGCTTTGCAACTCGACCCTGGATGGAGCAATAGAGCCTTCAACAGTGAGGCGATCCTCGTATCGAGACCAGTTCCTTTTGTAAGGCATAGATTCCAAGTGGTTCGTTATACAATTTTGTGAAACCAGGAGCGATTAAAGTGGCAAAAGAATCAAGATCAAGTGTAATTGGTTTTTAATAACGATTCACTTATAAGGAGAGTATTCCAGGTGTCCGTCTCCGATTGTTTTGGTGTTTGGATATTTGTTTTAGAGGACAGAAAAAGAAGAAACAGGTGTCTTTTTATTTGGGCCTGTTTGCATGCTCAGGGGATGTAATCTTATAACTTCGAGGGGTGGTTTCAGCCCCCAAACATGCAAACGGGCCAAAAAAAGACACTAGTTTCTTATTTTTCGGTCATCTATAACATATCAAAAAATCAAAGCAATCGGAGACGAATACCTGAAAATCTTATAGCATTGAAGCGTGGTTTGGCCAAAATAGAAAGACACGTATATCTTATTTTTCGGTCCTGTAAACGTAAAACATATCCCAAAATCAAAGCAATCGGAGGCGGACACCTGGGATATTCTCCTTGTGAGGATGAAAAAAGCTATAGATACCTACATATAACCGTTCCATCAACGACTCATCTTCCTCGAACGGGTCAGAATACCCTCCAGAAAGGACAAAATACTGTATATTAATAAAGCTGTAAAACAGTTTGTGGAATTTGAAATATTATCGATTAAATGTTTGAGTTATTTTCCAAGAAAGTAGTATTGGGAAAAGTACCTATCTACAACAGTTAAATATATAGTAGAGAATTGTTAAAACAACCTTTGAATTTTCTATTTATACTTGCAGCGTGCACCCACTTATACTCATCCAGTGGTGATAATAGTAGCAGTACACCGATTACACGCTAGAAAACAATTTCGTGTATTTTATCATCTTAATCGAATTATGTGTATAAATGATTCACTTCCAGAACAATGAAATACGTTCGTCACCATGTTCTTCATAAAACTGTTACTATAGCCGCACTTTAGCGAAGAAAAAAAAACAGTCAAACAGATAAATAAATAATTGAATCAAAATCTTTTATTCTATCAATCTATTAAATCCTAGTATGTAGTATATACCTGAAAAATGTTCTAAATTCTTGAGGTTGTTGTTACAAATGTTTTCTGAATTAAAAACACATGCTATGAGGTCGCTTTAGGGACTAGTGTCAACAACAATACGTCTTTCTTGTTTCATCTATACTCCAACATGAATCTTTGGTATATAAACTGCTTCTTGACTAGTAGCCATAGGCACAGGTGTCGCAGAGCGCGTCATAATGCGGTAGATAATAATGTGCGGCATAATAACGATCGGTGGACCATTGTTGGCGGCTGTTAAGAAGCCGTGAATGCACGGCGTTCGCGTGGACTCAACGAGCCATGGCGAGAAGTGCATGCGCTATGCTTCTCACCGGCCTTAACAATTGGTAATGTTAGTTCTGGTATCCTCGCTACGTCAACTATTTGTCTTCATCTTTTTATACGTACACGTTCTTGGGCGCGTGTCCTCTATTCCTGCGTCGCGGTCTCTAATGAACGCTAAGTTCATCAAGTCATTCATATTCAGTTACGCGATAATGGTACACTTGGAATTATAACATCCTGACCTGCACATAATAGCGGTGCAGTGAGAAAATCTGAATTGTCTTGGAAATGGCGTGAAAGTGAAAACAATGAAGCAAGTGCTTGATTAACTATGATGATACCTTAACGCTTTACCGATATACTTGCAGAGTAATTCATGCATTACGTATATGACTTCCTTCTTTCTTGAGGATATTTGAAAAACTTTATTCTACTGAATATACTCTGACTTTTTTTTTATTCTTATCGTAAGTGACTTTGAATATGCTTATGTTACGTATGTGGAATTTTCCCATACGCCGCTCTCAACCATTTTTCGAGCTCGCGTCTGCGAAGGGAAAACGCCCTAAAAGCCTTTTTGTTTATCACATACCACTAAGGGGGTCATGATCTCGACCATCTGGATCACGACCATGGGAACGGGAGTGACACGACGACGACCCCGAAGGATTTCCTTATATGGAAATTCCTAATGCATCCCCACTCATTTTTGGGACTATATAAACCCTTTGGTTTCATCCCTCGTCGGTTAAAAGCTATAGAGTCACGCGTAAAGTCACGTCGTGTCACGCTCGTACAGAGTTGGTAAGATCGGGCTAAAGTCCCTGTCAGAATCATAGTTAACTTCATAGGATCCGCGAGTCCGGTTTATATCCTATTTGGCACTTTGAAATAGCCACTCGTACGCCCCGCATCGCCAGTGCGTCAACACCGTGCAACTAGTGGTAACCTACACACTTTTATTTATTATTTAATCGCGACACTTACATTTGTACAATAACTAATTATTGAATATACGAATGGTGTTCACGTGTAAATCGAGTAGATTCGTTAAACCCATCTCTTACCCAGCGATCCTTATAATATTAGTAGCACTCACCCACTGATACAACTTTACCGCTCGAGTTGTATCAAATATTAATTAAGAGTTACGAGGCATTACTAACATTTCCTGCGACTCCCTGATTTCGCATCAGGTTCGTTCGCAACCTTTCATCCACAACAAGGAATCTTCTCCAACCCAGTGGCTCCCCGATTTCGCATCGGGTTCGTCCACGAAACCTCACCCTCCTACGGCTCCCTGATTTCGCATCAGGTTCGTCCGTATCCTACAGCTCCCTGATTTCGCATCAGGTTCGTCTGTAAATCTACCAACTTCCGAACAGCTCCCTGGTTTCGCACCAGGTTCGTCTGTGAATAATCCAACCTCCTAACAGCTCCCTGGTTTCGCACCAGGTTCGTCTGTGAACTTCATCCTAGTGACTCCCCGATTTCGCATCGGGTTCGTTCACGACGTTTCACCTTCCTGCGGCTCCCTGATTTCGCATCAGGTTCGTCCGCGTGTGACTCCATTCCTAGAGGCTCCCTGATTTCGCATCAGGTTCGTCCTCGCCGTCAATAATCCAAGCGGCTCCCTGATTTCGCATCAGGTTCGTCCGCGCCCCTAACTAACAAACTCATAAACCGTATTCCTTGGGAAATACCCTCCTCGCCGGCCTCTCGCGTTGCCGCAGCCCCGGCTCGTAACAGAACTGGTGACAGCGGTGGGATGCTACTGCATTAGAATCGCCGTAAAATTTGGGTTTTTAAATACGTTAAAATCACTCGTAATTTATTATCGACGATATACTAGTTTTCTCTAGTCGAGTCACTTAGTAATTTTAAAATGGCAACCGCACAGGCGAACGTCTCTTCTAATGATATTATGAACCTGACAGTTTCAATTGCAAACTCAATGTCGCTTTTGACGCAACGGACATGTATACAGAATATTACTATGTCAATTCCAACCTTCGACGGTGAAAGTCCACCCTTGACGCGCTTTGCACAAAATGTGGAAGACGGGTTAACTTTGATTCCTGAGGGTACGGAAGCCGAGTATCTTGCTATAATATTAACGAAACTGATCGGTCCGGCACGCAGGTGCACGTTAGAGCATAAATTCGAGTCTGTTAAGAAATTAGTTCAACATCTAAAAAAGAGATTCGCGCCGGGAAGAAGTTTGTCATATTTTCAAGTCGAAATCGCGAAACTAAGCATTCGCGAAGGAGAAAGTCTGCGACAGTACGTCGACAGGACTAGCCATCTCGTTTATTGTGCGCGCGGAGCTATTCGGGAAAGGTATCTGGATCACGCTGAAGACTTCGTCAAAGAAATGGAAAAAGACGTTAAAGAAAACTTCATTGATGGTTTACCGGATCGAATTTCCTGGAAAGTGTCGGCTCAGATTCAAGACATTAAAACACTTGAACAAGCTTACGACGCCGTGCTACAGATAGATAGAAAATTAAGGAATCGACGACAGTCGCCCCGCAACGAATCGCCCTCCAGGTGGTCTCGCCGAGACCATTACGCCGAAGATTCTCGTCGCCACGACCGCGAAGTGTCGTACCCACTATCTCCGAGTAGATACGACCAGAACAGGGATCGGTCTCTTAGAACATCTGGTTTTGAAGAGGAACGAGAAGGACGGACACGCACGACGGCCTGGACTTTGCGCCACCGGAGCCCCTCGAAATCCCCTTCTTATCGCTCCGACTCATCGTACGCAGATGATGGAGAAAAACATTATTCCATTTTAAAAAACTCCGATAAAGATCGCAAGCCGAGTTTATATTGTTGGCATTGCGGTATACCCGGACATGACGGAAAATCTTGTAGGAAACATACGCGTAGCCCGAGATATCAACGGGACTCGCGAGACTCATCCGTCGAATCAAACAAGTCTTTAAACTTCGATCGCGCTCAACGTATAGGCGACACGATGAGCGGAAACAAAGAAGCTCGCCAAAGGACAGTCCGCTTCGAAGAGGAACCCTCATCAGGGAAGCACCTGCCCCACGCATCAAAATCAAGGTTCCAGAACTGGAGTCAGGAACGGGAGAATTCTTAATCGACGGTGGAGCATCCGTTAATTTAGTAGTCATTAACGTCCTGGGAGAAAAAGCCGCGATAAACTCTCGGGAAGAAATCGAATTAACCGGAATTACTACTAATCCAATTCATACTTTAGGAACAACCATTCTTCATATCCACGAAGCTCCTGCACTTTTCTATGTAGTAAAAGAACTTGCAATAGAAGCAGACGGTCTTATAGGAAGCCCATTTCTAAAACAGGAAGAGGCCGAAATTTCCTATTATCATGGGACGTTGGTATTAAAAAATAAACCAACCCGACCTCTACGTTTTTCAAATTATCAGGACCTACCTCAAATGAAGGAGCCATTGACATCGACCAAACACCGTATCGAGCCCCGGACGTCTCAACAGATTGCTATAACGATAACAAACTCGAGGATTAAGGAAGGATATTTACCACGTATCAAGACCCTCGAACATCTTTACATAGGGGAAGCAGTTGTGAGTAACAATAAAGGGAAGTGCTACGTTATGGCAACAAATACCAGCGATGTACCCTTAGACGTAGAGATAGAGCCACAAACATTAGAGCCATTCGATATCTTCGGGTCATCAGACGAAGATTTTTACCCAGCTGTAGAACACCCGTCAAAATTCAGACCCAATGAAGATAGAATGCAAAAAATCTTAGAAGCCCTAAACACTAAACATTTGAACAAGGAGGAACTAGATTTCGTTACCAATTTGGTTAAAGATTTTCCCGACCGATTCTATCTTCCTGGAGATAAACTCGGGAAGGCCCGCGACTTTAAACATTCAATCCATACATCCAATGATATTCCAATCAACACAAGACAATATCGTTATCCTCTCATACATCAAAAGGAAATTCAAAAGCAAATCAGCGCGCTATTATCAAATGGTATAATTACACCTTCAAAATCTCCATATAATTCACCTTTGTGGATCGTCCCGAAGAAAGAAGACGAAAACGGAGTGAAACGTTGGCGTCTAGTAATAGATTTTCGCGGCCTCAATGAAATAACAATTTCTGATAAGTATCCATTACCTCAAATCACAGAGATCTTAGATCGATTGAGAAGAATTATTCGGCTACGGAAAAGGAATGTTTGGCCATGGTTTACGCCGTAAGATACTTCAGGCCCTACATCTACGGAACCCCATTTACCCTCGTTACAGATCACAGACCACTCGTCTGGTTACATTCTGTCAAGGACCCAACTTCCAGACTTATGAAATGGAAGCTCCGTCTTTTAGAATACGAGTACCAGGTTGTCCATAAATCCGGAAAGACGAATAAGAACGCAGACGCATTATCGCGCAACCCCACGTCTGCCTGCCTACCACTTATTCCACGAGAGCTCCAGGACCCCGACTTCAAAGCCCAGATACCGAAAACAGACGCCAATACTGAAACAATCGGACACCGCATACGACAGTTACGAAGAGATAGGGAAAATCGACCCAAGTATCGACAGACAAGCAGCAGTTCAGATGAAACAGAAGAAACCGCACGTGGGAACGTTCAACATTCTCCAATAATATACAAGAACCGATCTTTTCCCAGCTTATCTCAAGAGGTAACCATGCCAGATGAACGCCAGCAAACTATAAACAGTTTTTCACCCGCAGCAAATTCCACTCAAATCGTCCCTTCAGATAAGGACCAGACCGTATTAGACAATTTAATATCGTTTGAGGAGCCGCTCGAAAATACTGTAATAGAAAATGCAAGAAACATTCAACTAGATTTACTCGGTACCCCGCAAGAACCATCGGAAGTCATGGAAGAACCTCTACAACCCTCAATAAACCAGCTACCTGCAGGAACTATGCCCGAAACAAGTGTAGGACAACCACCTGACAGCAGGTCAACACAACCTAAGGTCTTTGACCACACGCTTGACCCTTACCCATTCTTTACTACTGAAATCGAGGATTCAAACGACCTTGACGATCTGGAAGAAACCCCATTAGATCAACCGCATAAAATTATCGTTTCTTCAAATACATTTACCGCTGAAGAAGGACATTACGTACACTTCATTTCTGCCGACTGCAATTTAGTAAACCCCGTTGGAAAATTACTGTTAGACACTGAATTAATCAATAAACCAAACCTTCTAGCAGAACAACCAAAAAAGGGAAACGTGATAACTACGGACAATGGATTATTTAAAACCTTCAGTATAATAATCTCAAACAATTTCTTCGATAATATTAAAAGAGTAGATGTGCTCAACGGCTTGAAAATTCTTCGACACACCTTGGATCAAAATCAGATTAAATCATTTCGAATTTCTGCTACGGGGGACCTTCACAAAATACCATCCAACGAATTCGTCAAGATATTAGAAGAGGTTTTCGTAGAAACAGGCTTGCAGATTATTCTATGCAATTGTACCATCACAACACCATCCGAAGAAGACAGACAGCACATCATCCGTGAAGCTCACGATAGTTTAATTGGAGGACATAAAGGAGTAACGAAAACATACAAACGCATCCGATCAAAATTCCATTGGCCACAAATGCGCAACGACATTCAAGACTACATTCGAAGATGCCAAAGTTGTCAAGAACAGAAATTAGTCCGTGCGAAAACTCGTCAGCCAATGTTAATCACCGACACACCTATAGGAGCCTTCGACAAAATTTCCTTGGATACAGTAGGACCTTTACCAATTACACCCAGTGGGAACAGGCATATTCTCACCATTCAAGATAACTTAACAAAATATTGCGTAGCCGTAGCAATACCTAACATTCGAGCTGCTACAATTGCAGATGCCTTCGCTAGACACTTCATCGCAATTTACGGTACACCTCGCGCAATACTAACAGACAAGGGAACTAGCTTCATCGGAACACTTATGACCAATCTCTCTGAAATATTTAAAATTAAACAAATCACAACCTCGGGAACATGTCCCGCTGCCTGGTCATGTACGTGGAAGACCCCACCACATTCTGGGTCTCCCTGGACAAGTACGGCGAGGCAGCGAAGGTTATGCTGCGCGAACTAAGAACTCACATGAAGTCCAGACAACACCTATGTCTGCCAGCAATGGACAATATCAGGCCGGGACGATTCGTCACCGTAAGTTTCCCCAGGAAGGAGTGGCTTCGTGGCGAGATCACCGCAGTGCATGGGACCACCTGCACCGTCTTCCTTGGCGATTATGGTATCGCAATGGACTGCCCTGTCGCGGAATTGCGATCTCTGCCACCTCAGTTCCACGCCCTCCCCTGGCAGACAGTGAGGATCCAACTAAGAGGCGTCAAGTTACGCTCCCGCCGACCGCTCCAGAGGACGACGCAGATTGCAGAGGTAGTTATGGCGAGAAGGAAGGGCCTCCTCACCAACGTCCAGTCAACGCCGGACGGCCTCACAGCCTCACTGACGCTCGACCGGCTACCCGGACAACCACCACTAGACGTCATAGAATACTGGTTGCAGCTTGGCTACGCGGTACCCAGCGACGACTAAACTCTTACACCCGGCAATACCTAGCGATAAGTACACTAATTACACCACACTACACCCGACAATTCTCTTTTACACTTTTTCTTATAAAAGGATTTGTGGGGCGTTTTCCCTTCTTTTGAAAAGCATCACGAGAATCGCGATGTTTTGTCTTAGGGGGGAGATGTTACGTATGTGGAATTTTCCCATACGCCGCTCTCAACCATTTTTCGAGCTCGCGTCTGCGAAGGGAAAACGCCCTAAAAGCCTTTTTGTTTATCACATACCACTAAGGGGGTCATGATCTCGACCATCTGGATCACGACCATGGGAACGGGAGTGACACGACGACGACCCCGAAGGATTTCCTTATATGGAAATTCCTAATGCATCCCCACTCATTTTTGGGACTATATAAACCCTTTGGTTTCATCCCTCGTCGGTTAAAAGCTATAGAGTCACGCGTAAAGTCACGTCGTGTCACGCTCGTACAGAGTTGGTAAGATCGGGCTAAAGTCCCTGTCAGAATCATAGTTAACTTCATAGGATCCGCGAGTCCGGTTTATATCCTATTTGGCACTTTGAAATAGCCACTCGTACGCCCCGCATCGCCAGTGCGTCAACACCGTGCAACTAGTGGTAACCTACACACTTTTATTTATTATTTAATCGCGACACTTACATTTGTACAATAACTAATTATTGAATATACGAATGGTGTTCACGTGTAAATCGAGTAGATTCGTTAAACCCATCTCTTACCCAGCGATCCTTATAATATTAGTAGCACTCACCCACTGATACAACTTTACCGCTCGAGTTGTATCAAATATTAATTAAGAGTTACGAGGCATTACTAACATTTCCTGCGACTCCCTGATTTCGCATCAGGTTCGTTCGCAACCTTTCATCCACAACAAGGAATCTTCTCCAACCCAGTGGCTCCCCGATTTCGCATCGGGTTCGTCCACGAAACCTCACCCTCCTACGGCTCCCTGATTTCGCATCAGGTTCGTCCGTATCCTACAGCTCCCTGATTTCGCATCAGGTTCGTCTGTAAATCTACCAACTTCCGAACAGCTCCCTGGTTTCGCACCAGGTTCGTCTGTGAATAATCCAACCTCCTAACAGCTCCCTGGTTTCGCACCAGGTTCGTCTGTGAACTTCATCCTAGTGACTCCCCGATTTCGCATCGGGTTCGTTCACGACGTTTCACCTTCCTGCGGCTCCCTGATTTCGCATCAGGTTCGTCCGCGTGTGACTCCATTCCTAGAGGCTCCCTGATTTCGCATCAGGTTCGTCCTCGCCGTCAATAATCCAAGCGGCTCCCTGATTTCGCATCAGGTTCGTCCGCGCCCCTAACTAACAAACTCATAAACCGTATTCCTTGGGAAATACCCTCCTCGCCGGCCTCTCGCGTTGCCGCAGCCCCGGCTCGTAACACTTACAAGGAAAGATCACGAACCCGGAAATTCAAAAAAAATCTGAAACTTTGTGATTATGTAGGGGATTTCTGCCTGATTACAATACAATCTTTGTGTGCTGGCCAAATTCACTTTAAGGGGCTGAAATTAACCCCTGAAAATTCGGCTATTTTCAGATTTTGTGTTATAACTTGCGAACTGTAAGTTACCAATTGATAGTCCTAATTAAAAGAAGTAACTTTTGTCCTGAAACTTTTTTCTATCTCTTACAGATTGTCATTTACAAAATAAAATCGGAAAATAGCTGAAGTTTCAGTGGTTAATTTCACCTTAGAGTGAATTTGGGACGCAAACAAAAATTGCGTTGTAATCAGGAGGAAATCCCCTGAATATTCACAAACTTTCAGATTTTTTTGAATTTCCGGTTACGGGATCTTTCCTTGTGAGTAATTCTCTTGTAACTGGCGTAATGAGATTCCTGTGTTAGTTGAAGAAAAGTTTACAGTTTTCCTTCAGGACACTGCTTATCCAAATTTTTGTATTAACATTAATTTTCGGGCGTCTATCTAAGAATGTGTACCACATTATTTTGAGAGATGTAAATGTGACAATTATTCCCTACAATTTGACGTATTTCATTTGAATATATTTTAACATTTACGCGATGTTACTTCGTTGAAGAGCATTTCTGATAGCAACAACAAGAATACCGCTATTCAGAATAAAATGATAATCGACTTACAATTAGCAAACGCGGGATCGTAGCAGTTGATTGTTTCGGGACACGTGCCCAATGCAACCGTGACGACCGACGCGACGTGACGTTCGTTCATTCGCGACACGTTTTCTAAATTGTTCGAATATGAATATATAGCAAGATCACTGTCAGCGAACTGTTCGTTGTTATATAATCATCGTTCCTCGCTCATGAATCCTATCGCCTAATTCTTAATATGTACTACAAAATAGTTAGTAATTAACAGTACAACGTAATCATACTTCAATTATCCCCATTTGGAACAATGAAACGATAAGAGTGTCAATAAATTGAATTTTCAGTAAGTACGTCCAATTTTAAACTATTCGTTTAGATGAAATTTTGAAATTAAATATTTGCTTGTCACTGTCTGTAATATTGATCCAGAAATCTTGCAGGTGTTATTGCTTCGCCGATTACGCGGAATGGATTGGACGCAACTGGAATAGGCGAAAATTTCGAGAGGGTCGCTCTGTGGAAGAGGAATGCCGTGGCTTCCACCGAAAATCATTTGCAACGCGGCGTGACAGCCTATCATCCTGAAACCGCAATCCCGGTTATTGTACACCCGCGTACCAGTACGGATGGGTCGGTGGACTCGGCTCTGTGGCTACGCCAACCATTATCCACGTCCGGTCAAGTGTTTCTAAACTACGATCACTAACCCCGCGTCCAATTGGCGCGGAACACAATGAACATTTAAATTCGATGCCTTTGCAATTACCGAACCAATTTTTCTCCTCTTCCTCGAATGCTTTCCTCGATTACTTCAAAGATTGGATATTAGCATTTCTAACCTGCGTTTCCTCCAATTCTACGCTAAATAAATAATCATGTGCAGAAGAATTAGTTGATGTTCTTTATTCATGAATCAGATAATTAGTAAGGTGAAACTTGGGGTTTGATTTAAGGACATGTTCGGAAGGAAGGGCTTTATTAAACGTTACTGGATCTCAAAGAAAATGTAGATTTAGCTCATCTTTAGAGATTCTACTTAATACTGCGCACTGATAGTGTGTGTGTGTGTGTGTGTGTGTGTGTGTGTCAGATAAAAACATATTTTAAAAGTGCATTAAAAAAGGGGGTAAAATTATACCTATATACTTGTGGGGGTAATGAAATATTTACCTAGACTTCACTTTACGCGTTTCATATTCCGTTTTTAATTCAATTAGATTTTTTTCACTGAATATTCCATCGAAATATTTCACTCATATCCGTTCTATCATACAACAATATTTTAAAGTTATGCACCCAATTACTGTCAAAAATAACGTTGGCGAAGCGTTTGCAGCTTTCACGTATGTGTTTGTTCATTTTAATCGCGAACAAATTGTATCGACTGTCTAGTTTATTTTCCTTCCGTTAGAAATTACCTGTACGCCGTATTTTATTTGATTTAGTTCGAAGAGGGGCTACGGTAACACGTTCGTTAAAGAGAATGCTCAGCCAGCACCGGCAAGCGTCAGACAGTTTCGCGAACTGCCATGCTTTCTACCTCGCAGATACACTGTGTTTTCGAACAATTTGCGACAATACGACGCGCTCTGGTTCGTTAACCATCGCGGAAAATACGGAGGGATTCGAAAACTGTTGCTCTCTTCCGAAACGCTTTGACGATCCGTTTGACGAGGTACAACGGGATACTGAGATGATTTACGAAGGCATTCGTAAATATCGTAGTTCCATATCAAAATAAATAATAGTCTTCGAAGACTCAGCAATTTTATTACAGAATAATTTTATAGCCAGCTTGCTTTTAATAGCGCGTTGTTTTATATTACGACAGTGCAGAAATGTTACGAACTCCTTGTTACGCTTTGTGTACAGGTAATTACAATTATTATTTAACGTCGCATACTAAGGGTCACGTATAAGCCGAAGGAGATAAAAAGGATAGTAGTCAACGATCGATTTCCGGCATGTAGCTCGGCCGCGCGTAATCGCCTAATTATTAATCCCCTTACAGGGACCCGGCGCGATTTATCGTGACAATTAATAGCACGGGAGGTTTTATGATAAGCAGCAACAGTGGCCAGAGGGGACTGGTGCAAAATTGCAGCACGACAACACTTTACCGCGGCGGACGTGAAATAGTGCAAGGCAATTGAATTAAGATGCTTCGAACAAGGAGAAAAGCGAAAGAAATTCCACAGAATGTAACATGCTATAGTATATAAAAAACGTGAAGGGGTAATATAGTTTTAAGAAATTTTAGCAGAAATATCTAAATATCCACATACTCCACTGTGAGAAGCTTGACGATTCAAAGCAGCAAGCACGATCAGAGGAAATATTTGCACCAAATTTATTATTGCTTCCAGATTTGAATGTCATTGGTGTCTTCTTAAATGGAACTCTCATTTTTGTTACGCACGAAGGGATATAATAAGCTGGCTACAAAAGTGTATGCTTTTTTGTTTTGTTGAAAGGAAATTGAATTCCTGTCATTCGTAATACAGTCAGACTCTAATCTTCTGGTCTATTTCGGCGAACTCTCCATCTTGTAGTTTGTTTGTATAAATATCTCATCTTTCACAAATTTCTGTAGATATAAATACGAATAACTTATAAATTATGCGTTCTACAAAAATGTGTTTCACACAGAAATTGCATGGTATCGAAGGGAACACATGATGCTAAAACTGTGGTTTTAAATAATCTATTTGTTTACCAGATATCGAGGGGATTTGAATTTTTTAAACAGCATGTGTACCTTTTTGTGTGAAAATTTAGAAGAGCTGGGAATTTTCTATAAGAATGTATCAAGCTTTATTTATCCTACAACTAATAATTAGCCAGATATTCGCTAAAACGTTATTCTATTATTCAAATTAGTTGTAGACCGAAGAATAGCGTATCTAAATTATTCATTTACAAAAACTCTCATAAATATTACGAGGTAATTGGTGATATTACTATGTTGACAATGATTCATTATTAAAAGTATAAGAAACTATGACATGCATAAAACAAGTATAAATAGATTAGACTAAATAGTCATATATAATAGCGAAGAAGTTAACTGAAATAGACAAAAACGTAACGAGACAAAATCATTTAGTCTCATCATCAAGTTCTATTACACAGTAGGGCGTATGTTGCGCATGACACATACATTCCTACAAGGGAAGAAGCATCGAAGTTATGCCGCGTCCACCGTAATTACGTGCTGCTTACATAATTCATAATTTATCAGCGTGTTAATGAACACTAATCTGTATGGAAATTTGTCGAGGCTTGCGTGGACCAATAATATTCACAGAAAAAAGATCGAAGGACGAACGGCCGATTAATGTATTCCCTGACATTTTCTCCTTATCGTGCATCAATTAACCGAGGCTTCGGCGTTGCGCCTGAGGCCTTATTTCCACTTGCGACTAGCCGTGCGCGGCTACGAAACCCTTTGTCGTTCGTAGCCAAACTTCGACGAGGCAGTGTGGTCAGATTTCAGAAACCTGTGGCGGAAACTCGCAAAAAAGAGCTCTCAATAGCGCAACCAAACAAATCGCATGGCGCCAAAATACAAATTGAATGTTTTGAATCAGAATTATCGTTTCTTTGGATTAGATGGTAATAAAAGTGCAGATATAAAAGTAAGTTAATAATATTTATTTAAAAATATATACATTTATGTATATAATTAAGTCTCAAAATCGACCAATTTGCGATAAAGCGCCCAATCTGGCCACCCTGGATGCGAGTGACGCTCGCAAGCCGCGACTCATCGCGACTCTCCAGCATCCAAAAAGTATATGATACATTGAGAGCAAAAGCGGACTAACCCACATTGAAAAAAAATCAATTTTCCTATTTTATATGATTAATAAAGCCTATTGGAATACCTTATTGCTGTTACCTCAATTTCGCAAAAAATGTGTGGTAGTCCGTTTTTGCCCTCAATGCCTCAAACATATGTAGTACTGAGAAAAATTTGGTGTCGCGCGCGGCTAATCACAAGTGAAAGTTAGCGCTTAAACTAGCTACTCGTCGCCAAGATGCTGGTTGGACATAAGGAAGACAACGGTATATGAAAGAACTTGAGGCGAAAGAAAGGGCAGGAGAAGGACAAACTGGAATGATAAAAAGAAAAGGATTCACCGCGAAAGCTAGAGCGTCACGCGAGCCCATGATTGGAGCATGGCACATTAAAACCTGTTTGTTGGTCGATAAAACAGCCTTACTGCTCGAAGATTTTCTAGATTTGTAGACCACTCATAGAACGGTTCGCGAATGCTGCTAAGCGGATTACATGACATGTGCCCATCTTGTGAGATTCCTCAATTCACGATCCTTTGTTCTTTTTTTTAAATTATTTATTGATATACGGGGAAACTCTTTGGTACATAGAGAATATAGAAAAATATATAAAAAGAATGAACAAAGTAAAGGGAAAAAAGAAATTGTACCTAGATAAAAAAATAAGCAAAAAAGTTTTTCATAGCCTACAAGTTTTAGAATTCCATTCTACCGATTATTCATCGAAAGTAAGGAAGGCGGTTAACAATTATTGTTAACTTCTATTGACTTTCATTGTATTTCTCAACGAAAATTTTTAACCGTCTTCCTTACTTTCGAAGAATATTCGGTAGAAAAGGAATTTAAAACTTGTAGGCTATGAAAAACTGAATATTGGATTTTTCTTCCCTGCGTTGTCAAAGCGTATAAAGAAAGCCGTCACAAAGATAGAATCAGAACTATCTTCCCTAGATAAACGAAACATGGACAACTCTGTTCATCTCTCGTAACATTCCATACTCGCGTTTATGTTCACTTTAAAAAGTAATTATTTTTCACAGCAAATATTTCTGTATAGTTTTAGACCTTAATATTAAAATTGAAAGTTTGGTGAAGTTTTGCAGAAAAATTGCTTTTCTCCACAACTATTTTTTCAACTACAAATTTCAATGAGATCATGATTTTATGAGTATTACGAATCTACACTTATCACTCAAAAGCTAAAAGATTAACAAATACGAAAATGGTAACTGATAAATGACGTTGGGGTGCAATGAACTACGAAGGGTTAAGGATCATCAGAAGTGCATCAAATTAGGCGACAATCTAAACTATAATAGAGCAAACGGAGTAGAAATTGAATTGATAGCTAAACCAAAGTGATACTATAATAAGTATGTAAAGGCTATTAAAATATTGATTTACTTCTGATATGAGCATAGATAACTTAAATAAATCTTTGATTAGACTAATTGCAGTGCTGACAAATAGTTAAAATTATTTTCCAAAGAACACAAACATAGTTTGAATCCAAATGACTCTAGTAACTTTACTTCTCACAATTTGTGAGATACTAACGTTGGAGGCACATTGTAAATCCTGAATGTAGGGTGTAGGGACGTAGTAGTTAATCACGATGTATCGTTAATCACATGCGCGTTGATTGGCTCGTTTTTGGAATTCGAGAGTGAGTAACCGAAGATCATGTGTACCTACAATCTTCTCGGATTTTCCGGCACGCCATGTTATCCAGCGCAGCAGATTTGAATCTCTGCATTCTGGTGCACTCGTCCATTAATAAGGCCGTGTTCTTGCTTATTCGTACATTGTCAACTGAGAGTAACGGTAACGGCCAAGTAAATCGATGATAAGAAATCAGCTCGTATCGACTTTTTCTTAACATTGCGGCACAATGTTATTAATCGACTGTCACCGCTGCGTCCTGGCACTATCAAACATTCACGCGTTTCTGCCGCACGAGATAAATCAAAATCTTTCGAAGCTTCCACGCGAGAAGGATCGAGTTGCCGGGTAGCTCACGTCGAGGAATAAAACGCGACTAGTTCGCAAACAGAACACAACAGAATACAATTAAAATGCACACGTAAGCGTAAAATACGTATAATCAATGTAATGTAACTTACTAAAAAGAAAACAAAGTAAAGGATAAAAATTATATTTGTCGCCAAATCAAAGAAGGTGTGGGATACACAGTACCAACACGATTGTTGGTAAAGGTAAATATATATTGGCAACTAAAGATTCCGAAAGGAAACTTTCTTAGCTTTCCAAAACACTCATAAAAATTTGTCTACGATCATGAGTTCGCAAATTATAGGTGTTTAAAGTGAAAAGTACCTTTTTTGCTTTGATCGTGAATAATTGGGCCAATAAAAATAATAAAAATTAACCCAAAAAAAAACGAAATTAAAGAGAAATGTTTACTCTATAAGAGCTCTTCATTTAATTTGACGAAAACCTTTTTTTGCACGGTGCATACGTTCAAACTAGGCAAACATTTCTGAAACTTCGTTTCAAAACAAAATTTGAATATTTGGTTCAAAAACTAAAAACTTCAGGTGCTAAAATGCTTTTTTAAATATTTTTGGCAACCATTTTTCGGAGAGATACAGCCATTTGAAAATTACCAAAATTTTCGGGAAATTATAGTGTTCCTTTAATTTCGACGCGCAGTGTATTTAAAAATATCCACCATTTATTTAAAATTAAAAATTCAATTATAACAATCTGTACTCACATTTAGTATCTACTGTATACTGACAGTAATATGTGCAATACACGTATACATTTATTTTACAAAAACTTTTAATTGTACTATTTCGCCACTTATGTATTTCTTAAAAATTTTATTTATTTCTTATAAAAACATAATAATAGCCTTATAGTTGTGGGTGGGCACCATTTGCCTCCTGGCAACCAATATTTTTAGACCCAGTCCGCCACAGTCATTGGAACCAATATGATGATCAACCCTCTCCGTGCAGAAGCACCATCCCTCGCCTAGAATTCACGTGGCATTGAGGCTTTTCAGTTTCCCGACCCAAAGGCCGATAAATCGCCGCTCGGAAAAAATAAGTATGGGAATCGCTAGAGAAGCCTGCGCTGCATCGCGAATTCCGTTTGTCGAGTCAAAGGACGAACCGACGGGAGCTTCTTCTTCCCGATAGGATGGCCGCCTCTGAAGAGGAAAGAGAAAGGGAAGGGTTAAGAGGCTCGAGTGGTATTCCGGATCAATTAACCGAACGGCGCTGAGGTTAACGTGGATATGAAAAGGGACGATGGCGTTACTAAGCCGAGTGAACGAGGCCCCAGGTATGCATGTACCCAGATCCTTACCGCGGCCGTAAGCTATACGAAACATCCGTAATAACGTCGCAGGTTGTTTATCGTGTGAACACGCACAGGAGGAAATGGATTGTCAGCCTCTTTGCTCTTCGCTTTGGATTCTTTCGTGGTTCTTCTCGTAGCGAGGTTCACTAAACTCGTTCCGTTCTTGATGGAACATCCTTCGTCGTTGGCGATGATGCCTCGTCTTTAGCTACCTCCGACCCCACCACGTTTAACGATTCAACTATCCACTATCGTAGATATGGCAATACTTTATATCTGCACTTTCTTATTATGTGCTTTTAGTGCAATACTGTAAACCGGTGTTATTTTGCACCAATTTATTTGCAGTAATAAAAATTTGTTTTTAAAAGTTTAGGAAAGATGGAACCATTTATTTTCTGTTTCTTTTTAGTCGTAAACGAAGCTATGTAAACCTTACTTTGCATAAAATGATTAATCTGGTGTGTACAGATATCATTTTATATTGGTGCAAAGTTAACCCAATAAGGATACTTTGCGCCATCATAATATTGGTATTGTAAATTCCTCATCAACGAAAGATGGACAAGGGAAAGCATAGAATAGATATATCAGCATAAACTATATTTATTTAAATTAAAAATTACTTTTTGATTCTAGAAAAAAATATTTAAAAATTGAAGAAGTTTTCAAAATAACACGATGAAAACTTTACATTAAACTTTTAATTGAAACTTTATTTTGGAAAATTGCAAGATAAACTAATGCTAAGTAGTTTTCTAGTAAATAACTTTCGTTTGTATGTCCGTGGCATATTGTAAAATCAAAGAAAAAGAAATTTCACAACGTGGAAATCAATGTTACTGTACTTGTGAGTCAACTTTTGATTATTTATGTATTAAAAATCAGATCTCCGCATGTTTTGTGACTGGTGCAAGGTATTACCACAGTGCAAAGTAACGAAAGATTATAAAATCTAAAAAAATATTAATCAGATGATTTTAAGGAAAAAATAATTATTAAAATTGCTAATCAAATAAACTTAAAAGAAACTGAAATCGCGACGTACCTGGTGAAATTACTCTCTATAGGTATAAATACATAATTTTTCATACAAACATATAAACATTAAACAACATATAAACATTAAACAAGCTTCCATGAATTATTATACAAATAAGTTAAATACTGCTAGGCTTTTGTTATAAAAAATGCCAGTTAATTTGTGAATGTGTGTCCAATGATACGAATTTATTTTTTAATCGGTTTATTTCTCAGCATAAATTATATACAGTAGAGAAGTAGTAGGATTAATCTTTTTCAAGTTCAGGTGCAAAGTAACCCACAAGTGCAAAGTAACATCGGCTCACAGTATTACTTGATGTCGTTATGAAACACGTGGGCAATCTAATGTGGGCATCGTATTATTTGAGAAATGGCTTAAGACCTAATTCTATTATTTCTATGTCTCGATGAAAAATATTCGTTCACGTCTTTAAGAAGTGACTTCGGGAGATCAAGTTTATCTCCAGATATCTATGTCATATTACGTCCACGGAGAGCTTACGAAAACTACAAATCTTGCCCCCAATTAACAGAGTTGACCACAACATGTTTTGTTAAAAGAAGTTGTCTATCGATAAGACAATAACACGTTTACCATTAATAGGAGGCAATTTTTACTTGACATAAACGACACTGTACAATTACACCCACGGCTGGTGCTGTGCGGTTCTTGTACACATGATTATGATTACAAGAAGGAATTCTTCCATGTTGCGTCAACTTTAATATTCTCTCATCGAACTCATTCTCTTTTGTCACCGTTACTTTAATACCAATCAGAATAACAGATTTATCCACTGTCTACTAATAACGACCTCGAAATTACGGGATTTATAGTCACTGAAACGAACTGGTTTGAAGCATATGTTGACTGTTGACGATTGCATCAAATTCTTGTGCTTTTCATCAGCGCCAACAGGACACCTACCAGTTCAGATTTAATGATACAAATCATTAAGAATGGGAAGCAAGCGATGCCACTGTTTTTCGCACCCTACGGAAGAGATTCTAAAGAGAAATAGAAACTCCTCGTAAACATCGGCAAATGGTTCTGTCGAGTGCAATGCACGCGAAGAAAGGGCGCGAAATCTCAGGCATGCGAACAGCAGTCCATGGTGAATGGCCGTAAGATACGTCAAACGTCCGTAACACCAGCGAAGCGGCGTTTATCATGTGACCACAAACGAGATTGTCGCCTGCACATGCGTGAGCACGCGCCCCGTGCTCCCTACGTTCCGTTCATACACCAGGTGTCCACCTTCGCTTGATAGGATCTCGATCGTTATCTGCCGCATCCTCGAATGCAGAGAGGCAGAACATGAAAATTCGCCTGGAGATGCACGTTGACAGAATCTGCGCGATGATTGGAGTTTGTTTAGAGGACCACTTGAATTTACACGTTTAAGTTTTCAGACTTTCATTATTTATATTTTATTTGTTGTTTTTTCAAAATTCTAGTACGTATTTGAGGATTCAAATCCAATCTGTCATGTTTGGATGAATCCTGTTTAGAGAAATTTACAGTGAAAGAATGATAAAAGTAGCTTTTATCTTTACCTACCTTTTGATTATCAAACATTTTTCATTTAGAAGCTTGTATTAATTTATAGTTTATCAATAATATTACTTCATATCTTAACGAAGGTCAAGTTCGCTTACGTGTGCTTTGGTGGAATAACCGTAGTGCAAACGTGGCGTAGGTTACTTGAAATCCCTGAAATAAAACGGCTAAGTAGTTTGAATCAAGGATTAGTCAAGCAACGTGACCAGGTCGCGTGACTGAAGAACACATTTTTGATCGTATGTAGTAGAGCATCACTGAAGAAAATGGAGATCTTCAGTAGGTAAATTAAACAATATTGTACTCCCCATAGATGGTTTTAAACTATTATCAATATTAACAATAATTTAAAAATTATTTAAATGAAATAAAAATTAGAAATGAAAAAAAATGTCGAAATAATAATGGCATCTCATGTACTTTCAAATGTAAGTTGAAAAAGTATAAACAAGAATGAAGAATCAATTAAAGAAATGTGAGTAATTTGTAATCTTCGAAACTATCATCGAAATATGCGCGAATAATATGATATAATATACTAACTTAATGGTTATTCTTTATTCATTGCTACAAGTCATATACGATTTATGTAGCATACAATAATTATAGTAAATTACGGTTTATAGCATATTAACCATCATTCAAATACAGTTTCTATCTACGAAATTCAAAGTATTTTACAGTTTCTGAGGAAATTGTAAAGAAAATCCGCACCACGATATCTGGTCAACGTAAAAATAATAAATTAATATTATAATATTAATTGGGAAATGCTTGCATCTGAGGAGCAGCTCCAATATAGTTATACGTTAGTCCTCGTTTGTTTTTTATTGTAGTTGGTCCTCCTATTCCAGGCACTGTTAAATGTTTAATGGATATTTTTGCATTATTTATTGATTGTGTGACTGTGATACGGTGCACGCGGCGCGAAGATTAGAATTTGTTGCATACAACATTGTCGAAATTTTTTACCATCTGGCACAATAGGTATACATTCTGTCACCCGGTACATATGTAACAGTGGGCTATACACGCGGATGTATTTGCTAAGCGGATGTATTCTCGCTTGTGCGTTCTCCATACGTGGTTGGCTGGCACTTGCCGCCTAGTCCACCTATAACCTACCAGGCGAAACACAGTGGTCATTGTTTACGAGATTGTTTGTTAATACGACACGCCGAACGCGGATCTGTTGACCGTAAAACTCCGTCCTCGCTTGCGGTGCATCAAAGCGAGGCAAGCGAAACCGTTCCATCGATAACGAAACTGACAACCTGCACACATGCCTATACCTATTCTTACTTTTGTTCGACTGAGAACCAGTTCTAAGGTTGATCTATCATAAACAATTCAATTAGCACGGTGTAGTCTGCAAATTAATGAAGTCGACTAATAAGCGTGCATCCTATTCCCCGGCTATTTGTGTTGCTTCACTTTAATTAACTCAACGCGTAGTCTGTGCCACCCTTTACCACCGATATAGGTATCTACATGTACATTGCCTTTTCTGGGAAAAGGGAAGATGATTTATCTGATTAACCAATTTTTTTTTTCGAAATGAGTATTCAGGTGGAATGTACTCAATGAGTTATTTTGATTTTTAATGAATATGCAGTTGGGGGTTGTATTGGAAAATAGGACATACGAATTTTGGAAAAGTTGAATCCATTTTAACGACAGTCTAACAACTTCGTTTTCAATAACTAGACTAGGGTGAATCGACCAGTGAATGAACAGTGACCAGTGAATGAACAAATTGACTTTTTTCGTGTATAACAAGAATACTATTTCATTGAAAACAATGATCTTATATTTAGAATGAAGAAAAATTTATTGAGATAACGGCGATACTAATATTTTTTGAATCTATGAACGTCTCGGTCGCTTATTAATTTTTTTGTTTTGTGGTTTCGAGTGCTGCCATTCACGGCGGGACACCTAGTAACAAAACATGTACGATGACAGTTAACCATTATATCGTGTAAACTGTGTTCTGACATAAATAAATTTGTCAGGTTCCTATTATTATAATATATAGATTATATTTTTATATTCTTATGTTAAGTCCCTCACCTAAACTTCCTTTCTTCTTTTGTAGCGTTCTCTGGTCGGAAAGTGAAGTATTATTCTTTGTGTTCATTCACTGGGTACAAGGTATTCATTTATTGGGTATCTTGTTCATTCACTAGTATATTGGGCATTGATTACATTATTATGATTTATTTCAGACGCCGGTCAAGTAAAAAAATCACAAACAATTTTTTTAGACATTTTTAAAGCCTAGTCTGTTACAAATTCTTATTTCATTAATAAATTAGGACATTATTTAATTTTTATCGGTATTTGAAACTGAAAAAACGCTTAGCTGTTCATTCACTGGTCAATTCACCCTACTTATAATGGATTCGAGTTACTTATTTTGAACTACCTAGAGTGTATTTTGAAATATAAAAACAACAAACTCCTACTAATTGGAATAAAATTCATACACTATTAGAAGCTATGGTTTCCAAAGACTTGTCAACGGAATAACTAAATTATGCCGCAATCTTGAGAATAAAGGGAAGCAAAGATACAATAAAACTATTAATCTAGTGAGATTATTATTAAATTAAAAAAACAAATTTCCATTGTATAATAATAGAATAGAAATAGAAATTGACTTAAGTAGATATAGGACTCTGTAGGTATCGAATAGGTTACGAATTCGTAATTTTGGAATATGATCAATTGGGAAGTTCACAAAATGAAATACTTATTTTGAGAGGGAAGTAATAGAGCTAGACTTTTGAGAAAGGATCATTCAAGACTAAATAAAATGTGTACATTAGAATAGAATCGATGCAGAAATGAATGAAATTCACTCGCGTCGAATTGTTAATCGAAACGAACTTAGGTACAGTCACGAGCTCGCAGTATTGTGATATGTACTGCATACATGGCCCCGCGAGCGCGGAAGCCAGGGATTACAAGTGGTCGTCTTTATCGAGCCAACTTATCATAGACTTTTGTGAGTCGGGGCGGTTATGCAAATAGACCTCTTTCTCTCTCTCCACTCGCTGCCCTGGCTCATTCTCTTCCTTAAACTCTCACTTGTATTCTTTTTATAGAGAAAACGTTCATGGCCTGGCTGGACCTTACCGTAAGGCCCTTCTGGCGAACGCCTCTGCCAACCAGTCTTGGTTTAACATACGGTCAGGATGGTCGAGCTTCGCGTGTCGAATTAGACGAAACCAGTATGTGCATCAAATCCAGCTGGATCTACCTTCCTTATTTCTTCGATATTATAATAAATATTTTCTAAAAAGAAAAAAGAATATTCCTCCTGTTTGTTACCAAATATCAGGACCAACTTCAAACTTATAAATAAAAATAAATATAGTTAGGTATTGAAAATTTTATTTTTTAATCGTTTTTTTAATTTGTTTTTAGCAGATTTCTGTTACTGTAACTTACATGCATTATGTTGGTTAATCGGGATGGTCTCTATATGGTTGCAGCATAAAATCTGTCCACTAGAGGACGTTTTCTAAAAACTTACACTTACTTTGAAGTGCAAAGATAATTTATAAAACCATGATATAAGGATATAAGGTGTTTTCGCTCAAACTTCCAGATTAGCCAATAACCTTCCCAAGATACTCCATATTTGGTTGCCAATCAATAAGATCGACAACGCGTCTATACACTTACATATACATTCATATATGTATATATATATACATATCTTAATATGGCGGAAAGTGCGAATGCGCAGTAGAAGACGAAAATAAGCTGCTGAAGGAGCACACCTTCAAATTATATATTTTCCGTCATTATTCACGACAGTTCCTCATCTATGTGAAAGTTGTAATATGCCTCTTTTATAAAAATCTTCCGATTTATCATTATAAGAAAAGAACTTATTGCACTTTATGTGGCCACGAAATTATTTAAATTTTTCCCGTTTAAACAATTTTGTAGTTACCGAAAATGGTGAAAATCTATTGCCACACTCGGGGAATCTGGTGAATGAGGAACAAGTACCCATTGTAGCTTTGATATTTTTTCCGTTGTTATCGCCACGTGTGGTCTCGCGTTGGTATGGAGAAACACGCTTTTGATTCACAAGGAATGGTCTTTTAATTCGCAGTTTTTACAATATCTTTTCAGTTTGTTGACAATATAAATCATCATTGACAATTGTATTTGGATTCAGTAACTCGTAATATGTACTCAATACAAATGAAGTGGCGGACGGAACTTATGCAGGAACCTAATATTTTGTGCCCAATCTTTTTACAAAATTCCAGGAGTCTGAAATGTATAAGCTCCAGAACAGTATTTTCAGTGAACCCTTTACTAGAGAACCTTTTATGATGTGAGAAGTGATGAAGTTTCTGAAATAAATGACGAATCAGGCCCGATTCACACTATCGGTCCGGTCACTGTCCGGTCTCGATCAAATTCACGTCTGTGAGCGTCCACACTATCAAGCCGGGCGAGTGTGACAAATACAAAGATGAATATTCGTTATTAGATTCACTAGAGGACCAATCCTAAAAGTCATAGAAATAAATGACATAGCCGTGATCTAGAAATATTTAATTATCTGAAACCTTTTTGCATTAATAGGAAGAAAAATGTAAAGTACCGTTATAACAGCAATCTTAATTGACACTTCTAATTATATTTCCTAACTGTTTCCTTCACATTTTTTAAAGTATTGCCACACGCCAACGCGAAATTTCAACGTGTTATTTGCTAGCATACCGAGATTATGTTATGATAATTTTGAATATCTAAACAGGACTGGCGTAAATTCCTTCGAATCCTGTAATCAATTAATCAATGTTGCGGAAGGCCTACTGCGTCATTAGTGATAAGGCGGTTACACGATCTCGCGACATTTTTGATTGAATATTCAATACCCCAAGCTGTGCATAAACACTGAACTGGTTCCTCCGCGGAAAGTCCTCATTTAATTTAAAATTCTTGCATTTCGCAATGAAGCTATTTTGGTTTTGGCAATAATACGAAGTTCATCTTCTGTTCATCTTACGCATATACCTCGTATCTTAATTTTAAGTATTTATATTAAATATTAAAGAGTAGGATTATTTTCGAATTCCCTACTTAAATCAGAAAATGTGATCGTGAATTTCTGTAAGATAATGAGCAATTGCATTTTCAAAGAACACAAAGGTATAATAGTACCTACGATCTATTGATACATATACAGGGTGGTCAGCGTTTTAAAATAAACGCCATTTAAAAATAACGCCACCTAAATATTTTTTTCAGTTGTGATGGAACAAAAAATATTTTATATACAATTTGAATGGCATCGAGGGATCAATATGCTGCAAGAATATTTTTTTCATGGTCATTTGTTCAAAGTTTTAAAGACCATCGATGTTTCTTGGTACGCAATCGCACATTTTTTCTATTGCATCGTGTAGCTATTGTTAAAATACGTTCAGATAATATGTATAATAAAATGACCCTTGACTTCGACACTTAAAGTTCAACGTGAAATTTATGTCTATCGATTGGTGGACAATTGAACGAGATATTTAGATGTCCTTATTTAAAAGGGCCACCCTGTATAATTACATCCCCTTATTTACACTCTGTTTCTTCATCGTACGAAAGTGAAGCAACTCGCATTGGGTTTTATTGGATCTGGGGATGTTTACGATACTAAACGCTTGCACAGCATCCGAGGCGTGACGAAAAGTCTAATAAAGACTAATGGCCATCGGCGAATGGACAGACAAATTCTTGTGGTTTTTCAACGGCTGATTAGCCGCGTCGGACAAGATTCATACGGAATAGCTGTTTGCGTTGTCGAAGCAGGTAGCGACATTTATATGTACATTACATCCTCAATTATAGATATTAGCTTGCTGTTAATGGAAAATAAGAAGTTTATGGGTGTCTGTTACTGCTTGATGCAGAGTGCTCACTGAAACGCGATGGTCCAGTTCCAGTACATACATAAATTAACGCTGTCTTGTTATATGTAATGGATGTATAGGAATACGCATTCTAATTTGTTCATCAACCGTCTTTAATGGATTCTTTGTATTGTCTTCCGATAGAAATAAACAATTTGCGATTAATACTCGTATATTATATAATTTATGTTCATCTGAATCAAATTAAATAGGTTTCGCTGTAATATCACATGATTCCACGGATTATAAAATGTTACTGCTACTTGTGGTATTATTAACTATCAACAGATTTTATCGCAACTATAAAACTTGAACCTCATACGCAGATTTTATTCTTTCTCCAACTTTAGTTTATTATTGTGCTTCTTTTTATTATTCCACGTACGGTTGTTTTGAGGTTCAATTTAACTGAAGAGCATTTACCATTTAACAACCTCTATAGTCCTTTTGCTCGACAATAATGCCTGTGCTCAAACATGGGTGAAAGGATTACGAACACGTGAAAGGTATGAATCATGTTTCTTGTAAACATTAATAATGGTACGTGCAACTTTCTTAGGTTCTTGGAATCGCGGCGATAAAAGAAGGACAAGGGACATCATAAAATGTGGCTGTTTAAACTGCAGCCCGCTAAACATTCCATGCGATGGAAAGATAAGCGTGTGACGTGGTAGTTAGTTAATATCTTTAAGGTCTAAACATATTTTCTATGTTTCTAAAACAAAGTAATATCAAGCATTGTTACTTTAACTTGCGTTGTATAATATTTAGATGACATATCAGCTTTGATAAATGACAAATTTCAGTTATATATTTATGAAGAAAAAGGAATAAAAATTCGCACAACATTTAATTAGTGATGTATCCACACTTTGCTTATTACAAGAAATATTAGTTTTGGTATAAACATCAAATTGCAAAATGACCTCAAAATATTCCCAATAGGTTAAAAAATCGCCATTTTTGTAGCATAGTTTTCAACATTTTGAGAATGCACTTTTTCGTATAAAAAGCTACAAGCGATTAAAGTATTGCGTTTACGTACACACTAATATCTTCAAAGCTGCTATCTTTACTTCTCTGCTCCAACTATTTGAAGAAAGTATTTAATACAAAATACATTCTAATAAACGTCTGTTCCACTTAGCTTTTTCAAATTGTATAAAGCGTTGGTCTACACTCTGTTGTATGAAATCAGTCGCACCTCTGCTCGTTCAAAGAATGACCAAAGCGGGAAAAGTGATTCTAGCTGAGAAACTCTGCCGAGCCGAGTATAAAATATCGTTACGAATTTTTCTTTCATTATTTCATTCGTACTTTCAATTCCGCCACCTGAGCCACCTTGTGAAGTAGCAGCCGTATATTACGATACACTCCGCATAAATCAACACAACAAATGAACAAACAGGACACTGCGGCGAAGGCACAGAATAAGCAAAGAGGGCAGCAGAGGGCCAGGGCAGAAAGAGAAAGAGACCGCGATACGATCTCTAATTGTTCCTGCTGGTGAGGCAAAAATCTCGCGAACTAAGTCAGGGGGGCCCAGACTGTGAGTCCGGATACGGTTTTACGAGCTGGTACCAGGCCCGCGGTGTGTGCAAGGTGAAAGGTTAGCGCTAGCGCTACCATCGGAGAACCACTTGGAAAACCGACGCGACGGGCGGGCCGACTCTGTTTCGCAATAATCGGAGACTGGCCGCGGTAACAGCGCTGTGTTTCAGCCCATATGCAAACGAAATCCGTGTGTGGTCAGTGAGTGTGTATGTGTGTGGTGTGGTGTGGTGTCTGTGGCGGTATGACGGAGCACAGTGAATTGCGAGCACGCACGGTCGTTACGGGTCTGTCGAGCGCCACGATCGATCGATCGGTTTGTCGATCTTTAAATGTCGATTGAAACGTTCTTTCTTGTTGTTGGTAAAAGTGACGTAGCCTGGTGAGGTCTGACTTGGTGGTTGGCTGCACTTTTGCCTCTCTCGTAGCCTCGCGGGATTTCAAAGAAATGTTTTGGGTTGTTAAATATGTTAAGTAAGCAGAACGAAGAAAAACGGAAAGTTGCTATATTGTCCTTGAGATAGTTTTAAAAATCGAGCAAACGTTCGGTAACTCGGCAATTAAAAAAAAATCTGAATCTTTGCAGAAATGTATCTCGAGTGATGCTAATAACTTGACTATTTTTTTATTCGAAAATAAAGCGGTCCTAAGAGTGAAAAGAACCCCTCAAAGAAATTGTGAGTTGTCATCTTATCGGGAATCTCTGTGAAACCGTAAAAGATATTGAAAAAGTCCAATCCAAAGATACGTTCTTGCAAAATTTCAGATTTTTTGAATTTTCGAGTTGCCGAACTTCCCTTGCAAACTAATCGCGTCATTGACGTATTTCTTCGTTCTAATGATAACTGCATTATCTACGTGATCGAATTTTCCGTATGACTTAAGTAATGCTAATGCTCATCTCCAAGACCAGAGATCGTTATAACCACTACAGATCGACAAACAAGATAACACGCCTAACGCCATGGTACGTATATCTATGTGTAACTATGTACAGCTAGTCGACCAATGAGATGTATCTCCAACGGGCCAAGTGAGGATTAACATCAAACATATATTCTGGATTGACATTAGACGATATCGCCGAAGAGCGCCTCCATATTCGATGGGGAAGAATTCCTACAAATTTGTCTCAGGGTCCGTTATGTCTTCCAATTATCTTCACCTTCGGAGCCTCGTTCGTTGAAAACCAAGTAAATCAAGTGCAGATTGTCGTAATTGGGTTTCACCGGAAATTACAAGGATAACCCTAGCCAGACGTGGAAGCAGCGACCTACTTCATTGCCGCGGGAGTTGCCGGCCCCACAGACAACGAAAAAGAAGCAAGAATTCGCGCGTAGAAGTTGCGTGGGCACGTAGGCCTTATCACGTCCTCTTCATCGCCAGCTGAACAGCTTAGAAAAGCCGGTCGACTCGGTTCGGCCATGGGCGAGGAAAAAGCCGAGCAACGATCATCGGAGGCTTTCTCCAAGCTAGCTTGAGTATTACGCTGAAAGACACGACCGAGTCCTTTCCGATCGTCCTCGTCGCGACCTCGTCCCGTGGGCGTGCTTGCACCTGCTGCACAATAATCATTTCTGTAACCGTCGCGATCCTTTCTCCAGAATGCCACGGGACTAGGATTCACTTTTAGACCTCAGTTCTGTGACCGTCCACCCGTCGTGTCAGGTGATCGTGATTTCAAAGATTATGGAGTGGAGAGTTTTTCAGGGAGAAATAGAGTAACTCGATTATAGAGGAATGTGAATAGTATTACAGGATTGATGCAGAGCACTCGAAAGTTTGATTGAGAAGTTACTTTAGCTATACCTTGAACAGGATTCTAAGCTGGTGAAATTCATATTTTAAACTACTTGCAAAATATCTAACAATAATCATATATGTAGATTTAAGAACGTAAGTATTTTTAAGAGCTTTCCGGCAGTAGTTATGCCACCTTGCCGAAATTAAAAACCAACTAAAGAAGTTGCTAACTAAAGAATCTAATTTAAAAGCCAAGTACAGCTAAGTATTCCGTCGTAATTATAGTAACAATCTTCCTTCGGACTGATTCTAGACGCAACTCTCTTCTTTGATTAGAAATACCAGTAAATTCATTCGTAAATACACCTGATAATTTCTCTATAATATCTGTACTCGTCCTATCTGTCCTACCCAATATCCATATCCTACATTAACTTACAGAGAAATGCGTAATAAGTATGCACGCATACGTGTACACTGCACAGACGACGCTCCGAACGTGACACGTCACGGAATACCAACTTGAACAACTGCAACTTCTTACCCAAAACTCACCGCAACAGACTCCCGAACTCTCGCCTCACCGACGCTGCTTCTCGGACTGTGCGAAGTGCAGCAGTCTAGGCTCACATGTCGAAACATTATCACTGCGCAAAGATTCCGAACCAGGAAGAGAAACCCCGACCAACGTCACTGGGCCCGTACGCCAGAGATCAGTCGGTTCCCCTTTTATAGAGGTGGCTCCTTCGGGAACAGTGGTTTCGCATCTCTGACAATACTCGTTTCATATTCGCTGAACTATGTAATGCAGGAACAGAGATTAATAATTTGCAGTTCCCACCCCGGCATTATCGGGGCACGAGGCAGGCGAATTGCGAACATCATGCAGCGAGAGAGCGCGCGTTGTGTTCAGCAGCCGCGGCTGCAGGGTCGACCGGTCACGATGGCTCGGGTAATGATAGCCTGCCCTTGCCTCATAATCAGTCCCCCATCTTAATTTATGTTTGCCCCCGCCCGTTCGTCCGTCCGTCTGTCCGTACGTCCGTTCGACTCCTCTTCGATGTAGGTACCTGCTGCTCACCGTTGCCCCTTTACTACCGCTAATTTACCGTAATTCGACCGCGAGACAAGCAGTGTACTTTTGATTCTGTCGCTGATTTGTTACGGGCACGTCGAACGACCCGAGTGACCCGTGAACAACCACGGGATTCCTGCTTCCGGTGACCGGGCAACTGACACGATGCCTTGGCTTCCCGGCGCGAACATTACCATCTCATCCAGACCAATGTTTGCTGAACACCAAGCTGTATTCTTTTAATTGTCCCTCTGCGGAGATATATTTCTTGTTAATCGAACAGATTGGAACGAATGTGTCGATGTTTGACTATGCTTCGTCTCCGACTGTTTAGATTATTCTTTGTTGAATTCGAAGGAAATTTTGTCCATAAAAGAATGGAACATTTCGTTAACTACGTAGTACTTAAGTACTTAGTTTTATGCAGCGTGTGATACAATGTTCTTTATACCCTAGTTAGCCCCTCCCTCGATGGGTGCTTATCAGACCTGTCGAAGGGTGAGCGGAAGTGTCAACTAATGAAAAGCAACGACTCAAATTAACATATGCCATTTTCGCAACACACAAAGGCAGAATTTATTTCAATATGTAAGCATTTTTCAGTAATCTTCGTTAATTTTTCACATCTCCTTCAGATCTGCCTAACTAAATCCCTTCGACAAGAGTAAATTTTTAAATTTAAAGATTGACAATGTTTCAGATGTTCTTGCATACATTTATTTTACTTGAACGCACTCCGACATGTGTAGGTATTTTTAAATAAAAATAAATCGATCGAATAAAAGCTACTGCTAACTAAATACATATATATTATAAAAATTTTAAATCTCCAAAGATAAATTTATTCCAACTACGAAGTGCCAAAGGTTTCCCACAGGGAAACTGTGAAAAAAATTATTCTGAATACATTTTCACTGCTATATGTGTTGAATTAATTAGTAAAGAATTTCAAACACTCAGAATATGGTTGAAATGAAGGAACCACTGGTAAAGAATTCTAATTCAACTACAATTGCAGCGTGAATGCGCATACTTCTACACAGAGAACGATCACATCTGTGGTTCCTGCAACGTCGTAAATTACACACGCCTGATCTTCTCGCCGTATTTCTGCCATGCACGAGCACGCTTGACGTACTGTGTCGACGATAGGTAGATTTGCATACGATCGATCCCGGCCAGATCACGCAGTCGATCGGTCCGTGGCAAATCGCGATGCGATCTGGCACCGGGCCGATTATGATGTTCGTACGGTTATCAGATTCCGTTCTCCTTATTTTCTGGATCTCTGTCGTTTCGCGCCCTAATGATTTTGATCGGGCATAATTTACGCGAAAATATGTGTGCAAAGATTCTCCCGGCACGATGGCGACGATAAAATTACAGCCACCTCGGTAGCCGGATTATTTTTTACTAGATAAATCTCCAAAATGATTTTAGAAATCGCTTCATCCCCCGCTACTTTAACAATCATAGACGATACTTTGCGTACCTTACAAGCATAAGCATCCCTGCAAATAAATCTCTTCAAGCACATTCCATTAGAAATTTAGCTTGCCATATTTGATATTCTCCGGGCGATCGAGCTTCTGTTTCCATCATTCTTAATAATTATATTCCATTTCAACCGCGTAAATGTTGTCGTCAGACTTGAGATGCCATTAACGGTCAAGTCTTCGTTTGTCCTCAAATTTTATTGCACTGATACTTATTAGTTAGTCGCAGTAAAGCACATGTAGCTTTTACGATTGTTTTACGCGAAGACTCGTTGCACTTTTACCCCCTCGAAGTGGGAACTCTGTTTAAATACGATGCTCCGTGAAATTTCGATTGTGTACGAAAATTGTCGATATTCCGACGCTGAGTACGCGGCGTTGCGTCCGCTCGTGGAGATAAAGTGCGTTAATCTGAGAGCGAACAAAATAATCGAACTGCTAAAGAAACGGATCCGCCATTAATCGAACGGTTCGATGGTCAAGAACCAGTTCGGAATCAGTTCAACCGGAAAACCAGGGCGGAGAGTCGTTGTGTTTCACGTGGTGCGTACACGTGCGCGATGTAAACGTAAACATTCCGCGCGTCGCATGGAAAATTAGGAAAAACAAGTGGAATACATAAACGTCGATCCTTTCGTACATAGGGAGCGACACAGAATTGAGGAAATGGTGAATAATGTAAGGAGCTTTACTTTCTATGATATTTTCTGCGTAAGTGCAACGATGCATCTGCAAAATGCAATTGCATCTATGTTAATGAATCGCATATATTTTTTTAAAAATACAATCAATTCCTGTGTATTCGGAAATTGAATACGTACTTCCCCCAGATGTTTCAAATTTCTGAAATAAGAGTACAGATCGTAGGTACACCCCTTCACAGTTTCTCTCAAGTTTTCAAGTCAATTTAGATATTAATGTTGCTCTGCAGTTGCTTCAGTGTAGTTTTTCTGTCTATTCCATCCAAGTCACTACACGGCGAAATAGTCCACTACTTAGTCGTCAGCTTGAGAAATGTTCGTTGTTCGTTAATCATTTGAACACACACGGCTAAACAGTATGTTGTTTGGTTGGGGTACAATTGCGAGATATCGGCCACTAGACGGAGGTCTAGGTCTAGGAGTCTATTGCGAGCCTAAGCACTCGGGGCTGATATAGTCCAGTGCTCGCGAGGGTGCAACGTGTGGCCTCGTTACGTTAATGGCGTCATGCTCTGGCGCCCCACAGACTGCTCTTCTACGGAGCAGTCGGGCCAGCAAGCAATGCTCCCGCTGCGAACAAGTCAATGGAACCCTTCGGATCGTGGCAATAAAAGCCACAAGGGATGTATCCTGACCTTCTAAATCGAAGTAAACTTTCTGATATGTACCTACTATTCTTCTACGAACGATTGTTGAGAATGGTGTTCAGACAGAAGGCTGAAGAAGCAAGCAGTTCGAGCCTGCTATAAAATATTAGGGATACGGTAAATAAGGTATATAATGGATTATATATTTTTGAGGAATATCTTTGCCGATAACTAACTTCATATAATAATAAAATAACATTACCACCCAAAATGTCTCCATTTCTTTTGGTGGGGCAACACGTTGCTTGATGATGAAAATAGGGGAGTCAAAAGTACAAGGTATCTTAATAACCCTCTTTTTGCGATTTCGTGATTAAAATTGTTTAAACTATTTCTTTGTAAAATTTCTGTAATAATTATCTCTATAATAACTAGGAAGCTTATTAACACCTAACTCGAGGTCTTTCATCTTGAATTTGGAGCTCCGAAACAATAAAGAAAGTCACTTATGAATCACAATGTTTGGTTCATCAAGCTGGCCAATTGTTTATTTAGTGATTCTGTTTATTGTAACGAATAATGCGGTGTTCGGGTGATAACGTTAATATTAAAACTTTTCTAATATCTGGCCTCTCAAGAATCAACTTAGCCTGCATTATGGGACAAATTGGGTTTAACCATTCAAATATACCGTTCATAGAAATCCTCTTATCAACAATCATCTCCGCGGAACAATTAAACTAATTTAAAATCGGTTTTGTAACCAAACCTCGCCACTTATCGATTCAGAGTTCATCGTAATGCCATAGCATTCAAGGTATTAAATTATACCATAGAATTTTCAACGACATGAAAATGTCAGATCGCAGCGTCATTTGCCAGGTGAGGCTCCCATACAAGGCTAAAGAAACCAAGGAGACATGAATTATTTCCATAGAGCAAACATAAAGTTCGGTCCCTAATTGCGGCTTCCCATATCGGCTCTGTGCGATCGATACAGGAACGTTCGTCGAGCCCATCGATTCCTAGTGGACGATCGTGATCGTTAACGGATAATACGACGTCTTAGGTACTTGTCTCGGCATAGACGTGCACCTTCCAGACTCCTCGGCTACTTTCTCCAGCAGCCAGGTAAGATCTGTATTATTAGTCGATCCGGAATTCGCTATCAAACTCTCGCTCTTCGTATCGTACTCATTGAATTCCTGACGAACGATCGTTTTAATGAGACGATTCAAATTCCTTGCATAAATAATATTTAAATATCAGGAATGTGTGCGTACGTTTGATCCAGTCTCTGACTCTTAATAGGTAAGGATTATAATGGATGACAGTTTAATGTTATAGTATATTTGAACCACATCTGAAGAGATTCAGCCACCTTTTGACATTCTCAAAGTGTAAGCCCTGTATTTCTTGTTCGCAGTAATTTATTCTCAAATGTAGGATTTTAAACCAGTTCTTTTGTACAACTCGTCGAAGTTTTGATAAAATAGAGAAAAGTGTAATTAATATAGCTACATATGTATTTTCTACATCGATTTTACAGCTTTTAGCTTTACAATAATTTAGTTTTATCTATTTCGTTTGACTGGGTTGAAAATGATCTATCCGATGGGAATTAAAGTCTGCCAACCTTCACAAGAGTCCTTTAAGGGGGAATCTTATTTTATGGACTAAGAACATACCAAATTTAGGAATTTTTTTGAGCATTTCGTTTCATCTGAAATATGGACCATTTTTTATGCATCCTTGAAGAAGTTGCAGTTTTTTTTTTATTCATTTTTAATAATAAATATAGGAGTTATGCATCACGCCGCGTAAAACTCGTCGTCCACTGGTGAGCATGATATTTACCTTTCAGGTAATCTGAACCAGAAAAATGAAACGGCGTTTTACTTTGTATATATGTAGCTTCAATTTGATGAATTAAAATACTGCTAAGTTTTATACTTCTTTTGTTATATAAGAATATTGGCGCAAATTTGGATTGCAAAAATGAAAGGTTCACACCTTTCAGTTTGAAAACTCTCCACACTGATCAATAATTTTTTTTTGCTCGTTCATCGATTTCAAGCTACATATGTATAAAATAAAACGCCGTTCCATTTTTCTGTTTTAGATTACCTGGTAGATAAATATCATGCACACCATCGGCCGGTGAATTTTGCGCGGCGTGATGGTCGATCATGAATAACTCCTATATTTATGGTTAAAAATTAATAAACAAAAAAGTGCAGCTTCCTCAAAGATGCACCAAAACATGGTCCAATTTTCAAATGAATCGAATCGCTGGTCTCTTAAAAAAATCCCAAATTTTGCTATGTTTTTAATCCAAAGAATGGGATCCCCCCTTAAAATACTCTATCTTAGGTAAATTACACGTTGCACGAAAGCTTATAACGCTTTCTACGCGTAGGAAAAACGTGTTTGTTTAAAAGGAGAGCACATGCCTATTCTCGGCAACGAAAACCAGGGACACTCAACGTTGAACTTCCCAGTAGTACCTGCGTGCAACTATAAGAACCTATACCAATAATCTTAACATCAGGATGCTCCATAAAATGTTCCGAGCAAAATTGATCAGAGGCAGAATCGACGGGCAGTCGTTGCCTCTCTGCAAGATGCGTAAGAAAGCGCGCGAGTTCCATTATGAACGTTCCTCGACACTGGTCGGGAGACGTGCCTCGACTTATTAATAATAATAAGGTGTCGCAGAGGCGAAAAAAGGGGGTAGACCTGTACCGCGTGCGTATAATTAGCTGCAGCGCCGAGACAGGAGGTAATAATTACGTCGTAGCTGGCCAATGATACCGTCTTTGACCGCGTGTCATCGATTTGCCGCGAGTTTCTCATGTTACTCATACATGTGGGCTTTCTAGATTCAGCTTATAACGGGATACGATGCGCCTAAGAGTTTCTTCAAGGCGAACGAGATTCGCCGGAACGGGGATCGCTGATTGAAAATTCATTCGCGCTGCTTTCTGTAATTAACGAACTTAATGCGGCGCATCCTTGGGTCTAACGTGACAGAACGAATTTCCTTTCAATTAACTGAGCTAGAAAACGCGCAAGGTTCCTTGGACATGTGTCTTGCGGGTTGATTGAGCTAAATCGAACTTTCGGAATTAGTCTGATACTCCCGCTGTGACATTGATGCTGTCATTATGGTTTTTTTTATTTGGGTATTTAGGTGGCGGTAAGTCCCACGCTTACTGGCATGACACAACGAATGTTGCGATTGATTTATTGAAAGCCAAAGACGACGGAATATTTCAAATATGTGTTGTAAAATGATGTTTTTGTGATGTTTTAGGGTTATGTAACTAATTGTACTCTGGTCATTGCCAGGTTAATTTTTTAATTCCGTAGTGATGGGACGATGGAAACGACGTGGAAAGTTAGATACTTTCTTTCTTTCTTTCAGAGTTATGCCAATATTTGCAATAGTTTCTTTTTATCGCTCGTAGAACTTAAACGATAAAAACATTTGTTTTGTTACGTTTACACAGTTGCCATTTTGCCAAAACACGTTCTTTGTTTCTCATATAGATTAAGATTATCTTTGATTTTTTTGTTTCACATGAATAGGATAACGTGAATCGTGGAAGCCATCCAAAATTATACATTGCAGGAAACTTGTAATAGCATGAGTAACAGAAAAGATAATTACACAAAAATTCCACTTTGTCTTCTTAAAACATACCCAAACATTATTGCAAAATACTAAATTCCTTGATCTATAACAATCAGATAATTCTTTATCCCAAAAATCGCCTAAAACTAACACCTCCAGCGGAGAATGGGTACCTCTTTCTTTTAACTTTCTATACAAACCTATTAACACGTCGCGGATCAGCCGTTTTATTGCTAGATGTACCCAGGGGCTAGGTACTTTATTTTAAACTTTTTCTTACAACTGAGAACTTCAGCGAGTGTATTTATCGCTGAATAGATGTTCTTAAATGATAACAATAGAATCACGCGAATTCTCGTAGCTTCAAGCATTAATTAATTAAAGCATCAATCTAGATCCTGTAAATTTTAAGAGAACAATTTCTATGGTTTTCTGATGAGGAACTGGTTTCTGTTTTGGCAAGCAGTGTAAGTAACGTAAAGAGCAATACTTACGATAGAGAAACGTTCGGAATATGCTAAAATCATTTTTATGATTTTACATTGTAACGAAGAAGATGGGAATTATTTTCATTAAAACACTTCTATAACAGATTAAACTGCCATCGAAGCACCGATATAAGCAACGGTGCTCTTGATCCGGTTACCACTGAAAAATTCGCGAAGTGTGCTTACTCTGTGCTTCATTGAAGCCCGCGTAAACCGTACCAGAGTTTGATACGCCGGCAGTGGCTTGGAGCTATTACAAGAGGCAGCGAAACCTGCGTTTCAGGCTCGCTCGTTGCTGCAACTGCACTTCCTCCGACTGTTGTTTGCGCAAGTATCTCTGCGTACTACTCGGGCATTACGTAGCGACGTTTACATTGGCAGAAAAGCAGATACCTTCGAGGTTGTTATCCGTATGCATACGTTCGCCAGCGAGCACATTCAGGTGCACACACGCGTGCTCGCTACTTATTGGTGCTAACGCAGGTTAAACGGGGTACTCCGCAACGACCGCGGGCTTCGAATTAAGTGGGGCTCGTTTCTGATCAGACGCACTGTGTAGGAGGTAATCGTATATTTCGAGAGAACTCCGGCACCGTGAATTTATGGCGAGCAACTTTGTTGGGTGAATCATATTGTAGATTTTTAATCGACCAAGTAACGCATTGCTCGGCAACGCCAATCACGTTATAGTAATTGATGTAACAACTGTTGCTCACAATTAGTCCACAGTTTTAGAAATGGGATGAATGGACCTCGATGTGAATGATCTTGTTATTAGTTAAATATTTGCTCGAGCTACTGACATCCACTAATAATTAATTGCTCGATGAATAGTAATTTGTGAAAGTATAACGAAAAGATTATAGCGCCGCGTCAATATGATTTTTGCTACTGACTAAACAGCGAGGTAATTAATTATTTACCAGTGTTAATAGTTATCATCAAGTTGTTGCCTGGCAATGTTCTGGAAAAGATAGAGCTGAATTGTAATAAGCAGTTAAAAATTGAATTAGATTGCATTGGAAAGCAGTCGGGGTAAACATTGGCAATAAAAAAAGTTCTCCTTAGTCATAGATTAAAAAGTTTTTGAGATTGAAATATCTGATATACGAGCAACTTCGAGTTGATTGATCTCTCAGCTGATATTACGTCCGACGTACATTGTGATATCCTTTCCAAATAAACATATCTAGCATTCGGAAAGCTGGAACAGCATTACCCGCGCTATCGAGATGCCCGAAATCGCTTAAAAGTTGGTTTTTGATGACGAGGTGTTCACCTACGATGGTACCGTTGCGAACCAGAGCCACACCCTTCTTCATACACACGGCCATCCATACACACGCGATGGAACCAGCGGCTGATACACGTGGCTATGTATATACCAGCAGTTGTACCGATTGTATCTCGGCGTCCAGACGCGTTAGAGCCGAGGAAAATGGAAGAGCTGCATGGAATTCGAGGCGAAACTACCGATTCCTCCTTCGATCTCGACATACGCAACCATCCCACGGAATCTACTAATTCCTTCTTCCCCGATGGAATATTTTAATCTCGTCGAAGAATGTTCCTCCATAAGATATCCTCCCGGGTACATGTCGACAGCATAAATCAGCGAATATTAAGTAGTCAAACGGGCGTTGCCGATCATTCGAGGAGGGACCCGCTGGAACTATGCGAGGCGCATGTTCGTCAGTAATTCTTCACGGCCGATAAAAGTCAGCGACGTCAAAGATACCCAGCGCTCGATCGTTTCCGCGCGTTTGCATCGGGGGGATAATTTACATGCTCGTGACACTAGAAAATGGAAGCGAACGGCGGAACAGAAATTACACGATTATCCCATCGAAATTGGCACGGCTGCTGAACCGACTACTCTCCCTCGTCCCGGTACGGATACGTGCATTGCTAAACGCGCCGCAGCCACCCTCCCCTCCCATCGTCCGCGTGTCATTAAACCAGTATCCTAGACAACTGGCGCTGATTATTTAGCAATACAAATCATTCCGCGCGCGGGCTCTATCTCCGCTCCCGTCCCTCTCTTTCCCGCCTGTTTCCAAGCGAGTTTTCGCGTGCGCGGGCGTGGTACGTACCACTTACGCGCGAGAGGAGAACTCCGCGCGGCCACGCGAGCCGCTCGTGTGCAGGTACACACCGCGCTGCCAGCTGTGTGCATCGGATAGCCGGCCGCAGGAACAGTTTTGTTGATTAGCGAGCTCGTTGAACCGGCCGTATTACTTTGTCGAATCGCAGAAACGCTCCCTCGAGAGAGTTATGGCGGATCGGGGGCTTAAATATCGTCGCCCGTGTCGCTTTATCGTGCCGGCTATGCGCGGCGCTTATGGATTCAAGACTAGGGCCCGCGGCCCGCCTCCAACATAGAGCACCGTGTCGGGAATTTGTAGCGAGCTTAAAAATGGATTTTTTGGTTATTTTTGTAACAGGCGCGCGGTTGGCAACCGTCCGTTACTTTACTGGAGTCGTCGGAATATTCTGCAGTACCTACATTTTGCATGGGGACGATATTTTGGGACAGCGTTTTGACGGCGGTGGTCCACGCCAGAAAATGTGGTCAAGCAATATACTGTTAATCGTCGTTGAAGGATGTGATGAGATGTTATTGACCACACTTTACTCTATCTATCTATCTTCTGTTATATATAAAATCGTTGGACCACTGAACCTAGAAACATGAAATTCGGAAAGTGTAGGCACCTATTCCTTTTATGACGTAGGTACTCGATGAGAAGGGATTTTTTTTAAATTCCATCCCTAAGGTGGTGAAAGGTGTAAAATGTATTTTCTGGAATTCCTTAATATTTCTTAGGCCCGATTAGATATCAATTTGGTTTTTACTTGCAAAGATTATCCACACAAATGCCCTAAAAACCAGCATATACATATATAAATGTTCGTTATGCAAAGGTTACTTTACAAAAAATACTTAAAAAAGCAGATATACACTTAATTCCATTAAATTATTCTACCGTAGCGAAGCACAGATATTTTACTAATTCTTTCTTTGTTTAAGTCTTTCCGCAGACTTTCTTCTAAAATATTTGAGTTATTGAATCAGCGATTAGACAAGTTCTGCTATTTTATTTGAGTCATGAAAAGGAATAGGCAAGAGAAATAAGTGGTCAAAATTGAAACATGGTAGTGGGAACGTGTTTCTACAAGCAGTCGAAGGCAAATTGATATAAGACTATTCTGTCTCATCACAGGAATCAACATTTAAACAATCCACATTAAAATTTTGCATTGTTATGTCCTAAGAAAACCCTCTGGATCCCTGATGCAACTTCAATCGTTCCTTGAATTTGCTTGCATCTCTTTAGTAATGACTCTAACCATGACGAGACAAAAGTACCTATTGGTCGAGTGATTTATTGTCAACAAAGAAATATAAAATTCTATAATTCTATTTATTGATAGCAATTCTTCGAAACTTGGATTGTCTTTCCCATTTCTGACGCGTATTGAAGTATTTATAAAAAATAAATAATAGAGTGTGATAGCTCAGCTTTTGTAAAGTTAGAACATCCTATGCAGACTTCGAAGCGTTCATAAGTTCATACATATCGCGAATTTATGATATACAACCACAGTCTCTAAGTTTTTTATTCTAAACTAACACTTATTTAATTCTATAGCGCAGAACTGGAATTTAGAGAAATATGTAGCATTTTTTCGTAATACCTGAAGTAGAGGAATTATAATTTCAGCTGACATATTTAGAAATACGAGGCAAACCGTTATATATAAGCAAGTAAATAAATGAACAAAAATCTTACAACGGCTATAAGAAAGTATCGGTTTAAAAGACTTCAACAACCCACCGTACGAGCCTTAAATTTCCGCGCAGATGACGAAGATCATTTTCAATAGAGACGCGCTTGAACATTACGGTCTTCCAAGATCCTTCGATGACTCATCGTGCCCCGAGATTCTCCGATAGCGCGTTATCGTAAAGGTCGTCGATCAGATCGATGTTATCGGAGATGCTGCTGCTAATCAGCGGGAGCGAAAGAGAGAAACAAGTAGACGAAGAAGTAGTAGAAGAACGGGCAGGTCGACCTCGCTTCCTGAATCGTGCAGGGCAGTGGCGTTGTCTGACAGACGATAGGCAGCGTTACTTCAGTCAGCTCGTATTCGTGCCGTAAAATAGATAATCTCAGTGAAATCAAGCATGAACGCATCACGAGTCCACGCTAGCTACACGGAAATATCACTTAAACGCAACTACGCTACCCCTATCTGGTTTTTCCAGGTTTTGTTGCCTGACCTAGAATATAGATTCGGAATAATGGTTGGTTATTAGTTTCTTCGCGCGGTCATCATCATGTACTGAGCCCATTATCAGCGTCTGACATGATATACACTAAACCCATGTAAGTGTAAACCCATGGTATACACTAAACGTCTTCCTCGCATGGAACGATATTTTCGTAGCTGCATGCATATATACCTATTACCAGGGCTGTCTTAACAAATTGCAGCGTCCTGGGCTAAAAAATTTTGACGCCCTAGCCCTCAAGGGTGCAATTTCTTTCCAATCGGTGCAAGGCAGTACATCGCAACCCCGGGTCTCCACCAAGACAAACACGAACAAAAACAATACAAATTTTTGTCTCCAGAATTGAAGAGAAAAAAGCATTTCAACATATTTGATTCTTAAGTGCCCTTGGATCACAGGCGCCCTTGGGCTATAGCCCATTTAGCTCTTTGGTAAATGTGGTCATTTATTATTTTTTTTTGTTGTCGGCACTGCTTAGGCATATGAATCATTCAATTTGAGGCAGGATCTTGTAGCAGGAAACTGATTCCAACTACACTATCTAACAAAATTGAACTTGAGAAAGAGTTTAGCAAAACGTGCCGCGCGTTTTGCCAAACTTTTTAGTTTCTGTATTATAAACAAAAGGTGTTTTACCACTTCTGCTGATGGTTTCTGGAGGTAAAATATCTGCTGCATCGCGTGGAATAGTTAGATTTTCTCCTAGACCTTTAGTTGTTGATATACCGTAAACTGGGGTGAATTTGCCCGTCCGGGGTGACATTGCCCACTTTTCGGAAAGACTTTATTTTATTTTATTGTAAAGTAATTAGAACATATCGTGTTTTGTAATCGATAGCAATAACTTCTCCAAGGTCTAACGAAAAAACAATTAGCGAATTCAATCATATGGTAATTTTCAGTCAGAGTAAAAAAGTGGGCAATGTCACCCCGGCGGGCAAAGTCACCCCAGTTTACGGTGTATTGAAAGGTATCTGCAAAAATTGGGGCATTTCGTGTGTCCTTTTCCATTTGATCGTTGTTTAAACATACTTAAATGTTTATAATTCAATAATGACTTATCGTTGTGATCCCTAGGGTTCATAGAATACTTTGACGGAAAAAGCAACTGAATAATTATTGCTGTTTGAACGCAAAAGATGTTCAAAGTTGAAAATTTGCATTTTTTTCCAAAATTGAATTTCTCGAAAACCGAGGGTGATTCTGCTTGCGTATTCGTGTTCCGGGCGAAAAACTCTGCAAGATCGCCCCGCGGATATTGCGGACCAAAAATCGAGTTGGACAGTGCTATTTAATCTGAACATATGTTCCGAATCGTTTCGAACTACAAATTTGCGAATATACTAAAGTTTTAATAGACTCAACTTTGAAGGTTCTCTCAGCCGAACTCTAAACACTAGGTACCGATTCGTTGGATCCTGATGTAAAGATAAAACAATTCAATAAATCTCCACAACTTTTACTTTTCGAACGACATTTTAACCGATCGCGACTTAATTCAGTCTTTGCTGGATTACTTTCTCCTGGGTCAAGTGACCAGAACAAGTTTTCAAAACTACATAAAATCGACTAATATTCAAGACGGTTCTATTGGATATTTGAATGAATTGAGTTTTGTCTTTGCGTGGGTAAGAATAACCTCTATTCTTCCCAGCCAGTGACGATGTCAGTGACATCTGCTGCCCCTGTTATCATCCACTTCGTGGGCTTGACCGGCGTTCGCTGCTAGGATCACCTAATCGGAGAGGGGATCTCGCGGTATCGACGACTCGATTTTTACGACCGCGCGCGAATCGTCGTGGCTGGTGTTATTATCCTAGGCGAGTAGATAATACCGGCGCGGCCGCGCGAATGCTTGGATCGGCAGGCGAGGCATGCAAGAGCCCGGAGCCGCATTATCGCGAGATTACGTAAGCGCGGCATACGGTACGCTTGTGTTACGCTATAATTAGGACCGGCCTGGCATAACCACGCCGCCATCGCCACCACTGAGCGCAAATACGCCCGGCGAATAATCCGCGTCCCTATTAACCCGATCAACGATAAACATTAACAGGGGATGGCTCCTCGAAGGAGATGGACATAGCTGGCGAGTCATACGGGGTACTGTGCGCAAGCGTCGAAGGCGGTGAAAGGGCGCGAATTTTGATTGACCGATACTATGGATACCTGTGAGCAGCCATGCTTCTGTTATCCATTTAAATTTCAGGTGGGACTGATGTAAACCGAATCACGTGGTCATGGCACAAGATGATCACACGGGCACAAATTCGTACATACATCTACTCTGTCTTGAATGTGAATGGCTCATGCTTGCCTCTGAATCCTGAAGTTACCTAAAGAGGTTTGAAATGTTTGAGTGCGTACTGTGGTGCAGATCAGTGCTGTTCAACATAAATTATGATGCTTAGGGAATTTCATTAATTTTAAACTGTGGGAGACTTTTAGCCACCCTTCGTTACCATGTGCATGCATGTTTAGACTTTAGTTAAGGGCATAGGTATTATCTGTGCACAGTACGTAGGAAGTAAATACAGCATGTAGAGGAGCAGCACCACCTAGTCCAGTGAAATTAGACGGAAATATGGCCGATCTACAGAATAATTCCCAGCGAGATAAATTTTGGCATGGGCCTTTATTTTGTTGTTTTAAATAATATGTCAAAAGTCCCCACGTCATCCGCCAAAAACTTTACAGAGGGTGGAATATAAAAAAAACTGCTTTTCGCGAATATCTCGTTATATAACAGTTTTACGACAAAAATATATATTAATATATTATGAAATTTATAGCTTAGAAAATTCTCTACAAAAAAGGTTCTATGAGTTTTTTTCGTAGAGGTAACCATTCTCATGCATGACCGGTTACTAAGTTTCAACCCCCATACTTTTGACAAGGGAAGATCCCGCGAATCCAGAAATTCTAAAAAATGATGAAACTTCGTGAATATGTAGGGAACGTCCTCCTGAATACAACGCAATTTTGTTTGCTGTCCAAATTCCATCCAATAGGATGCCATTGACCCCTGAGAAATTTTCAATTTTGTATTATTACTCGCGAACTGTAGAAGATAGAAAGAAGTTTTCAGGAACAAGTTAGTTCTTTTAATTAAGACTAACATTTGGCAAGTTACAGTTCTCACAGCTCTTACAGTTCGCGAGTTACAAGACAAAGTTGGAAAATAGTCAGATTTTCAGGGGTCAATTCAGCCCCTTAGAGTGAATAAATTTAAACTTTAACTTTGGGGATATGTACAGGATATATAAGTATGTATTACTCAATTTTTTGCTGCCCAAATTCACTCTAAGTTTCGCTTCATGCGAAAATGTAGCTTGCTGAGAATTATTCCATAGACAGATCCTAATTTCACTGGACTACACCCCTGAGCATCTATAGGTGGATGAACAAAAAGCGTGGAAAGAATTTAGAAAAATTTCACATTCTTGTTTATCGTCGGTATTTCCTTTAAAATACTAGCTGCACGTTTGCATAAAAGCTTAATTTGTTTGATAGATGGGTTCATTTTTTAATTAGATATTCGTATGATATCCTATCCATGTACCAGGAATTCTGTTTTCTTGTTTATTCGTTTGCTAAGGTTAGTTAAAGAGTGTTCGAACTATGTAGGCATCGAGTATGCTAGGAGTTCGGATAATATCATCATTGCAATCGTGAATAAATAAAAAAGAAGCTCAAATTTCCATGTTGAATGAACCAATCGAATTCGAACAAATGGTTACTACACATTCGAGGATCCGTAAATCAAAACGATCCGCGCTAACCAGGCATCTCCAATAAATTAATAGCCACGTGAATCTCGGGGTTGCGTCAGCCGAGGCTCCATTTGGCCTGGGCAAGTGGTGAAAATCAAGATCTCGCGGTTCTCGTTCCCGACGTACGCTTGATTAATACCCAGATGTAATTACTGGCCGGAGGAAGAGTGCACGCGAGAAAGAAAAGGGCAGCTCGCACCAAACACGTCGACATCGAGGAGCCAGGAACGAGACGGAAAGCGCGCGAAGAAGGCAGAACGCCACGAGGCGGAGGAGTCGAAGAATAAGAAGAAGGCGGAGAAGGTGGAGGTTGTTAAGCTGCCGAGGGAACGAAATCTTGACAGATTTCATCGTGGGCTGACGTAAACAATTTGCGAATGTAAATACCTGTTGAATATTGAGCGTGGCGAGAGACCTCGAGGGGTCTCACACTAACCTCACACCTTACGACCATTTACCCTTTAAACTTATGATTACCTCCACCACCCTTCAACCTACCGCGGCGAACCACGTGTACACACACCGAACCGTTTTTACGTCATTGCCATAAATTATGCGAACATTGTGCTGCCACGATGAATCCGCGAAGCTGCCCAGACGTGTATCGCAAACTTATCCGTCTATGGGCCCTACTCACAGTCCCAATAAACTTTTCAGATCCCCTCTTTAAGACGGCAATGGAGCGGGCCATGTTTATGATGTAGTTTACATGGCCCACAGAATGGGAGGTATGGTTTGCACAGCTCACGGAATGGTACGAAAGCACACTTCTCATATCTGACTCGCAATCTTTAAACGATTCAACTACCTTTATCTCTGCTCTAAAAAATCTCCATAAAAAATTCTCAAGGCAGAAAATAATACAAGTGTTTACACGTATACATATGAAGAGTCTGTCCAAGCAAAAAATTGTATTTCCTATAAGGTCTTTAGGGTAAATCTTTAAATATAGATGAGTTCATTTGTAGCACACAAACAATTTCACTGAAATTATTAAACACCTGGATTACTTACTATTTTCGATAACAGCTTTTTCACATACCCCAAATTCAACGGAATTAAGGCTGTTCTAAACTTTCTAATATAAATCATGTTCTCTTGAAAGGATCCAATATTTGATTAACATTGCTCTCAGAGGATTAAAAATAATATTGTTAGTCGCGAGACAAGTCCTACCTTGTTTTTTAGCAGCTTGCATATTAAAGCTTATATTCTTCTAAGCAGTGTAAAAAGTACAGAAGTATAAATATAGTAACCACAGATTTGCAGAAAATAAGATAGGCAATTCGGAGTTAATGCCCTTCCTCGGCGAAATTACCGCGGACATTCTAGATGTTATCGCCCCCATCGACGCTACTGTACCTTCAGACACTCAATTAATTGTTCAACTGCTGAAATACAACTTCGTATCGATCTCATACCGCGATACGTTCGCGACAGATCCGCGAATATATATTTCTCCCTGCAGCTACGCCTTTTTCGAATACGAAAAAACCGTTATCGCCTCACGATTAATAACGCTGCCTGCGTTGGATCGAAGCGTAGCGATAATTTATCGAGACGGGTCGCTAGCGTGGATCGAAGTAAAGTTCGCCGGTATGTCGGACCAATTAGATCTCGCGGAAGCTGCGCCTCTCGGTACGTAAGTTGAGATAAGAACGGGTGTTAGGATAATTGGTTATTTCTCACGATCAACTGTCCGCCCGATAAAGCAATCAATGCGTCAGATAACCCTCGCCACTCTGCATGGATTTAATTATAACGGAATCACTGATAACAGGATTCCCGTTAACGCCAAACTTATTCGATGCTTCCAACGCCCCGCGCCAGCCCCAATTGTCGTTATCGTCAAAGTGGTTTGCCGTGTGTGAGGTCTAAAGACGGAATTGGTTGCACTCACCGTCCTGGTTCATCCCGTGGCCACCATCATCTGTTCAACAGAAAGAACGCAAAACGTTAAATTACGATCTGGTGTCAGAAGCCGTTAGAATGATAATTTTATCTGGGTAGATAGCATAGATCATTAACTATCAACTGATAAAGTAACATATTTGTCGTACAGTGTGTCAAATGGAAACTTGTAACTAATATTCCTGAAAGTAATCGAGATAAGAACTTCTTTTTAGAATCTGACTCCTGTCGGAGAAACAGTCTGTAATTAAAATAGCGGTTCGATGGCTTTAAAATGTAAATTTTTGTTGTTTGGATCTAGTGTGTGTATGTAGGGTGAGTTGAGGCGTGTGTATGTATGCACGAGTGTAGGAGTGTAGGCTTAGACGTCCTGGCGCAGCGTGGTCGCTTGGTTCTTCTTTTTATTACTGCTACTGCACCGGATGTATCAGGAGTTAGTGAAGATTGAGTGCGTTTAAACGGTTTACGAATCATCTTTTTATTGCTGATGGTTTCGGGGAGAAGAGGGGGGTTATTGGAAAAGGTTTACTGGCTGACAAGACTGCGTCTGCGAGACACCTTGCTCTAACTAAGTAAAGAGACTGAACATCTATTTGTTTGTAGGCATATGTATTTCATACCAGCCACATCTTCTTCTCTTTTGAATACCAACATGTTTTTAAATACATACCTACATTTGTAAAATGACTATACTGTTAAGATCAACAAATATCCGAAATAATACACATGTAATACTGTATTCAACATTAACATTAACATTAAGGGAGATTCTCGTGTAATAGCCCTTGATATTTATGATTTTTTTTTAACCATTGTTAATATTGCATTAAACTGTATTGGGTTATAAGGGGGCATCTTTTAACTTGCAGAAGATATTTCTTTATGTCGATCCTTCTTATTATTTATTAACTATTGTGGAATCGTGTTAACCTCTTCACATCCGTGTAGCACCTGTCACAGTCATCTGATTGCAAAAGGAAGAGAATTTACTTAAATTAAATAATTTACGCTGGTACCGAACCTAAAATTTTAATTTTAGTTTTTATTTATAATTCTTTTTTGTCGTTATAAAGAATAATATGAAAAATGTGTCTAAGGAAAATGCTTGCCTTTTCTTTCAAACGCTATAACTCTTTCAATTTTTCATTTTTTTTCTTTAAAGTGAACCAATACCAGGGTAAACTATCTAGCATTAAGACACTTCTATTTACTTTGCGAATCAGATGACTGTCATAGGTGATACACATCCCGCCAAGAGGAGTTACATTGTCGAAGAGGTGGACAAGATTCCACAATAATTAATAAATAATAGGAAGGGTCGACATAAAAAAATATTTTCTGCAAGCTTAAAAATGCCTCCTTATATCCTAAAAGAGTTTAATCCAATATGACCAACAGTTTTTTCAAAAAAATTGTTACTTTTCGGACTGTTAAACTGAATAACCCTTAATTTATGTATAGTGAAGCGTTCAAATAACAATATATGTCTGATCGCATACTGGACGTCTCCAATTGCCCATTGTATACATAGATATGAACGCTCTGTATAATTACTTGGACGAATTGAATTTTAGTTTAACGTCAAACTAAAGTATTTAGAGAATCCAGAATGAATAAAACAAATTTATAATAGTACCGAGGCCTGCATTTCTATAATACAAGTAACTTTGGATATGTTTGTTACTCTAATTTCTTGCGCAATAATTGTAAATAGTATAATCTACGTATAAAGTTCTTACTTGTTGAACATTTCGTTTATTGACAATTTAATTTCGTACTTTTTTCCTATATGTACTGAAATCCCCTAAGTAACAGGTAGAAGGTTGTTATATTCCATGGAGCATTATATTTTAAGGAAACGGTATAGGTAATTTTCTTTCAGTGCAACCAGTTAAAAGTTAACTATCTCTACTGTGACTAGCACTTTCAGGTAACAGATGATGCAGACTGTATACTACGTTCCAGAGATAAAATAACTTCAAAGAAGCGCTTTACTGGCAGTAAAACAAATGTAGAGAGTAGTGTAACTGAACACGAGTAAGCAGTAAATCGTTTTGGCAAGCATTGAATATTCTCTTGAAGGCATCGAACTGCTCGATAAGAAAGATAAGTGACAGCTGGAACACGTCGATATCGAACTTCGTTCAATTCAGAGCACAACCGACTCGCCCAGTCCGATGTGACAAGGATCCAAGTCGAGTGGCATTAAAAAGTTTCAGCAATAAAAAGGCGATGCGCCCTAACTACCAATTGGACGTTCTTTCTGAAAGGAATATCCAAGGTATTCCGTCTTGGCTCGCCGATCGACGATCGATACGACTCCGATCAAGGAACGCGTCGAAGTTCAAAAGCGTCTCGCGGGCATCCGCATCCGCAAAAAGATCGGCTTCTAATGTTGCACGTTGCACATCATGACGACTTGCAACAAGGAACGATAGCAGGCTGCAGCAGCGAGATACAACCTATTTGTAATGGTGGCTGGTATCACGGCATCGCGCTGTGTTCCTTTATTTAACCCCATAAATAACCCGTCGCTATCTCACCCCGAACGTTTTCCTACTAAAGACGAACGCAGACGAGCCCAGCGAAATATTACGTGCTGCCAGTTACTCTGTTACGGGGTTGTTACAAAGGGAAAGCAGACTTTGGCATGCTCTTTTTGGGCCATTAAAAGAAGATTGCGGGATCCAGCAGAATAACGAATTTCTTAGCATTCTTCTATCACGTTCGTGGGATTCCCTGCTTTCGATTAAAGCTGACAGCTGTTAAACGCTTGTGTAAGGCGTATAGCGGATACTATCCATTTCCCCTTATCTAAATTGTTTAGACAAATCGAGCAACGTCTACGATTTGACGTGTTTGTCGAGTAGCTGAGATGTTACCTAATAGGCGCAGTCCCATAGGAGTCCAGAGCATTTAGGACATTGACAGAAAGTCGATAGTGTGCCAAAACCAAATTTTGGTCAAAACGAGATAAGTACCCTAACATTTTCCAATAGTACCAGTCAATATCTCTTACTTAAAAAACGGTATAAGTTGAGTTATGTCAATGAATACGACGAAGAAAATAATGTCCCACTTTAAGCTAAATAATTTCCTTTTCGTTCGTTTTTGTCAATCAAATTAAAAATAAATTTCCTTTGTTAAATTGGAAATGAAATCCAATTTGTTATTTGTTTCGAATATGAGATGTATTTTGAAAGGCGAATGGGACGAGACATATGTTATCAACATTCGTGTCCAAAATTGCAAAACTATTACAGAAATATTACAGGGCCTAAATGATAATAATTCACTGAATTGTGATTATTTTATATACAATACAAAAATATAAACAGAAATGAATGGTACTGTATCCGTCCTGTTTCTCATTTCACTTTCTTGATATAAATTTGAGATTGATTAATTGGAAACCTGATCTGCAACAGTTTGCATTTTAAATGCGAAACGTATTAGATTTCATCAACATTTCCAGTATTACGTAAGGTAGAAGTTACATGATTGTCGGTGTAATGCTAATTTCTCATTTGAGCCAACAAAGTGCGAGGAACTTTACATCTTCGGTGTGAAATGCACTTGTTGATTTCAAAGGCAAGTTCCAGCGGCTGGTTTCGCTGCGTGCATTCATTGTCGTGCTCCTTCATAGAGGCGGACAGTTTCGATCCATATGAAAGTAATGTTCAGGGACAAAAATCAATATTGCAGTGATACCTGTCTTGGCGACACCTTGTATAAGGTAAAAACTAATATTCCCGCTAATATGCTTTGCCAAACCAGAGAGAGAATAAATACTCAGAGAAATCATCCGAATTTTCAGTAATGTAATGAATTTACAACGATTTATAACTTATTAGAGGTAAAAACTTTATTTTCAATAACGAGTCTATCGAAAGTAGGGTTAAAATGGGAAAATGCAACTTGAATGCAGTATTTAAGTGTGTGAATAAAAATGTAATTGATTATATAATTCTGAGGATATATTTGCTCGCAGAGATAAGGTTTTATTTAAAAAACAATCTTGATGAAATGGTTGGAAGGCTTATGAGTAGAGACCTTTACTAATTGTAAAACTGACATGTAGGATTACAAAACATGTTAGCACGTCGCATCAACGTAGGTTCTAGTACGTGAAGTGTGAACAGACTTTGTATAAGAGAACAAGATATATATAACGCACAAAACTCTGTTGAATATCCTTAACCATGCAAAAGTGTAACTTCTCCCTCGTTTTAAGGAATCTGACAGCAACAGAGAACAATGAAGAAAAAACCTTAAATAAGTTGAAAACATATAGACGGAATTCACATGATTTGATCGCTTTATATTAGTTACTATATTTTACACACAAAAGTTAACAGTAATGGTGTAAAAAGTACCATACCTTAGAAACGAAAACACGAGGATAGTTAAATTTCAAATCTTAAGGGGTCATTCTTTGTACATACTTTGATCGGCGAAAAAAATAAGCCATTTTTAAAGATTTTTTTCTGAATAAATACAACATATAATGAAATAAATCTTTTTGGACTTTATTAAGGCTACTGTTTATGTTACAAAAATAAAATTAAAAAGAATTTTTTAAATTTGTCAATATGGCACCTAGAAAAAAGAGGTATGTTCGTGGCGCAAGTGATTTTCCGGCTTAGACTTATTTGAAACAAAAAATTTGAAAAGATTCTTAATCTGTATGAGTGTCCCCATACAGCACACTCTCGTTGCAGCATAGTTGCAGGATAGTTGCGGTGCAAGATGGCAACGACTCACGCAAGGATGCCGCAACTATGCAGCAAAAATTCTATGTCCGCCTGCTGCAAAGTTGCACAGCAACTTTGAGGCAACTTTGCACGGCAACTTTGAGGCAACGAAAAACTGTTAAAAAAAAATAAAAAAAGTTATCGGTTACGACAGGACTTGAACTCCGGACCGCCCGCATGACAATCTGACGCGCTACCGTTGTGGCCACGGAACCTTCTTAGATGTAGATTACTGTAGATGGTATATACAGTAGTTACTGCGTACGTTAAAAACACGTACCACCAGTAAAGTAGATTCTGACTTATGCTTGTAACTGATTAATTGTTTGCTACTCCGACATATATTTTATAGTTTAGTTCATTATACAGGATGTCCGCGGGAACAATAAACACCTGGATATTTCCTAATGTATTGGAGATATAAAAGAAATTGTTTGCATGAAATTGCATGGTTGGAGGGGGCAAATTCACTGGGACAGACGATTTTTTCTTGTATTATTATTTTATGAGATACGATGATCATTTTTTTTTTAAACGGAACTCTTTTTTTTAACAGATCACATGATAGTGCGTTTCAAGACGAATTCAATAAAGTATAATGTATACACTTTATTTCAGCCGGTTTTGGAGATATTATGTTTTAAAATCTGCTAACGCCGCAAAGTTGTTGCAAAGTTGCGACAAAGTTGCGGCAAAGCTGCGGCAAAGTTGCGGCAAAACTGCGGCAAAGCTGCGGCAAAGTTGTTGCATAGTTGCGACATAATTGCGGCATAGTTGCGGCATAGTTGCAGCATAGTTGCAGTGCATTATTGCAACGTAACTATGCCGCAACTATACAGCAACAATTCTATGTCCGCTCCGTGCAATGTTGCACGGCAACGTCGCAGCAACCATACATCGACATTGCGCTGCAATCATGCAACGACGCAAGGTTAATGCAACTATCCTGCAACTTTGCCGCAACGAAGTGTGCTGTGTGGGTCGCTATCAGACGTAGGTCAATTAACAATTTTTGTCGAAAAATAATCGAGATTTTTCTCGGGGAACACCCGAGAAAACATCCTATTAGGTGTTCTGTCAAACTTCTTCTTCAAACCGCCGCCATTTCGTTACTTTTCAGTAAAAATTGTTAATTGAGGTGCGGGCGACAGCGACATTCATACAGATTAATAATCTTTTAGAATTTTTTGTTTCAGATATGCCTGAGCCGGGAATTCTTCTGCGCCACGAACATACCTACCTCTTAATTTTATTAGGTGTCGTATTAACGCTGTAAAAAACGATTAAAACAAATTAAAACTTTTAAAAATGTTTCTTTTTGTATAATATAAGAGTATCGTAATAAACACCAAAAAGATTTTGTCATTATAAGTTGTATTTACTGAGAAAATAATCTTTAAATAAAAATAGCTTAATTTTTCGGTCGATCAAAGTAGAATGACCCCTTAAACGTCAGACTATAAAGAACGTTTTCGCATGTGACACAAGTTACTATTCCACACAGAAGTGTAAAAACAGGAAATCTTCTTAAGCCCCTCAACACTCACCTATATGTATAATACTACTTTCACTTCAAGATGCCCTGACAATACACGCATAATATTACGACGATTAGCAGGTCAATTTTATATTCCTGTTGATGTCATACGTAATACGTATTCCGCGTTTAATATTAATATACTTTTCTTGTGTCCATATTTTCTAAAAATTTAAATGTTGTTAACAAATTTCCATTTCCTGAATGATAACCTTGCATCGAGGTCTCCAAACAACAGAGAAAATATGTCACTTGTTTTATTCATAGTGCCTTATTTAATTGGATCGTTAAAGAGTTAAGAATTCAAATTCAAAGAAGAAGAAAAGATAAAAAAGAAATTGTTTGTGTTTCATGTACTGTTGAAATCTAATGATTTTCAATCGCGAGTGGAAAAAGCAAGACAAGCAAAGATCGGAATCTTGAAAAAGGGCACAAATTTTTTCCCGCCTCCCCGAGAAATTGATTAATTCATGTATTTATGAGCTTTTAAAGATATATTTATTATTTTTAAGCATATGAATATTTTGGAGGCTTTTCCAAACTTTTCTCCATTGGGATTATTTTTGAAAAATGTCTGATTATAAAAATAAAGAAATAGGTACATTTTCCAAATGTTTATATTATATTACATATTATTATTTGAGACGATCACGTTTACATGCTAGCAAGTGAAATTCAGCTCTGTAACTCTGTAAATTTCGTAGCAAATACTACACTGAAACCACTGATAGGCGGTATGTCAAAAAACTCAACGAAGACAGGAAAAGCTGTTTCCGCTTGGCAATAATTTCAAAATGAATATTATATGTGGCAGATACTTTTGTAAGATATTTGACGTTAGAAAGAAAAAATTTATCGATAGTCGGTTTCGATAAATTCGTAATGAAATTGTCGAACAAACAATAGACCTGAATTTGGATTTCCCAATGTCTCGAACGCAGTATATTCTGTAAAAAGTATCAATTTTCAACTCGACCAACAAGCACAAATCCATTCGACGATGAACATTTTCCAGACTGCCGTGGTCGTGGAGCGGGTAGCCGATTGACTGGACAAGATTACAAAATCGAGGCAAAACAGGACGGCGGTCTCCACGAGGCGAAATGATAGGATCGTAAGGTTAGTAAAGCATATAATTCTCCGTGGCATTACGCGAGCCGTTCGCGGCGGTCTCTGCGTACACCCAAGTATTAATTACAAATTAATGCAACTGGATAACCACGCGCCATTAGAGATAATCGAAGCCTGATCGACCATTGCCGACTCTGTCGATGCAGTCGGCTGGCGTGTTCTCCAGTCGCAATTAAAACATCGTCGCTCGGTAGTCGACGCGAGAAAATCGAAAAACACACAAAAAAAGAAATAGCTGCGGAGCACAGGAACCCAATTTATATTCTAGAGTCGCCTGCGTTTCCGTGAACTTTTACTTTTTTCCTTTCGCGTAGTTGAGAGCACCGTTCGGTCATTAATAGTCGTTCGGTAATCGCTTTACATACTTCATGGGTAGGTATTGCACGTCGAAACGTTTGATACAAATTGTGTTGGTGAAAAACGCCGTTAAAGCTGAAAAGATACTATTTTCCAATTCGTTGACGGTTTCTCTTTTCATGCTTTAAACGTTTCCACTGTGCCATTATACAGGGTTTTTTTCAAAAGGGCACATTTCCACATGGAAACAATTTTCAATAACCGCAAAGAACTGCGATACCTACGTTTATTAAAAAAATAAGTTACTTAGGAGAAAGTCATGCAGTACCGACCGCTCTAAGTTTTTTTGTTATATCTTGGGGTACAGCTAATAAAAATCAGAAATTTAAAAACGTATTTGTAGTATAGATAGATTTTAGTAAAAGGAGTAAAATTATTTTTGTGAAATTTAATAATAAGAATTGATAATTCGCAAAAGTAAAAAAGTTGTAATTTCTAGGAAACGAAAAATTGTCGTCCAGTACCGACCAACTATTAAATTAGTAGATTTTAGGTCTAAATGATTAACAATGTTAATAAAAAGACATTTAATTAGTACAATACAAGATTTTTTCAAATTTTATTTGTACAAACTCGCAAGTAAAATAATTAATATTCTCTTGATCTGTGCATTCGACGTGTACCCAACTGTCACATTCGGCACACTGCACCCAATCTTTGTCAAATGATCCTTGCAAACAGAGATTGGCAAAATTTTTATTTAAATAAAATTTCTAATAACGAATAAAAAAATTAACTTTATTCGTTTAATAAAAAATTAATTTGTTCGTCGAATAAATTCTCATCGAATAAAAACATTAACTTTATTCCTCGAATAATCTAAAGTTAATGTAACTTTTATTTGATCCTTATTTACATAATTTTTTATTTAGTTAATGCCCAATTCTGCTTGCAAATAACACACTGGATAACTTCTTCATTAAATCCTAGCTTCCTGTTTGTTAGGTTATCATACCTATCCTTATTTACTTTATTTTTCTGCGGGAAAAGGTAGAAGGAAGGCTAAATGAACATCTTATAAATTAATCGGAGTTGCTAACAGATTGAACTTACTGATAAGAAAAATTTGGCCTCTAGTGGTTGACAGAGTCTGTTGGTAGGTACTGCACGGCAGTTGGATGGTCGGTACTGTACGATAAACACGGGGAAACATTTTAGATCATGGTATATTATGTACAAAAAAAAATTGCGAAACTAGGACGTTTTATTAAACTTAATAGACTAAGGATAGTATACATAATGGGACAAAATCATTTACTTACACGAGAAACAGAAGATCAGCTTTAAAATATAACTTTTAACCTACCGAATATCAACGTATATGTTTAATGCCTCAGAACATCGAGAGCAATGGAGTAAACAATATGGCCCCGAAATGGGTTCTAGAGAATTGTCATTTTCATTGGTTAATTAAAAAAATGCTAATACCTGGTCGAAGAACTGAGAACTAGCTTTGGTCGGTACTGTAAGCTGGTCGGTACTGCACGACTCTCCCCTACAGGAATTAAGTATACTATTATACAGTTTCTTAGTGAAAAGTTCCCTGCTTAATTGACTCTCAAATATCGGAAAAGTTTGACGCGAAATACAAATAATTATGGACTTTCCTGGGAATTTCAAAGTTATTTAAATGGAACAATATTAAGAGATGCGATTATTGTATCTACAAATTTCCAAAAATATGTAAATAACGAAGGAAAATACGTTATTGATTGACCGAATGGAACGAGTTCGCACGTACAATTTCGCAAAGATATTAGATCGTAGGGTGATGGAAGTAGGACTTTGCGGTATAAACTGGGTAAGAAATTGGAGAATTAAGGAAACCCAAGGATTGTCGATTGACAGTGAAATATGGGCATTGTCCGTCACTATCGAATCGATCTTCCTCGGCACTCGTCATCAACCGCGGGACTAACGATATCGATCTCTGACGATTGAGATACAGGTACAATGCCCCGAGGTGGTCCTTCGTGATCAATTTAATTCGAATAGCCGGACGTGGCTCAGCGTGAGACGACAAATATTTAGAATTCCATTAGCAATGGTTTAGGTTCGATTAACATTAACATCAGCAAATGCAATTAGTACCGGTCCCGATACAATTGCCTGATATATCGAGTAGTTGATGGGAACGCATCGCGGGACACTGAATGCCATTAAATAAATAAGTAATCGATCAAAGAATGATGAACAGGAGCGCATCTGCCACCGGAACAGCGATTGGAACATTGATCATTTAATAATTTCCTTTGGAATAATTGCGTACGTATATATGAATTGAAACATGAAGATCAACCCTACTATTATGTTTGGATCTACTCAATTGAAACTTGCTATTGTTTAAATACTTAACGTTGCAAAAATGTAGAATAGTTATAATAGAAAACGTTTTGAAAATCAAAGCAAGGAATCGAAAGAAACGTATAATGAGAATGAAATTCAAAATAGGTTCTCTTTAATCTTTAAATATTGCATCTCTGAATAAATGAAAATCATTTCAGGTCAACTTGGGAAACATCGAGACTTAATTATATTAACATGAATAAATAATTTATACGATATGTTAACGATATTAATTTTTAAATAATTACACGTAATGTCAAGGAGCATTTTAACGACTCAACAATACAAAAGGAAACTTGCTTTTAATGTCGCGTTATTCGCATTCATTTCATTAAAAATAGTCAATTAAAGAACATAAACTTAATTTTGTCCTGGAATATATGTTTAATAATCCAAAGATAGAGAGCGGGTATCTAGTTGAATGAAACGAGCTGATCTACCAATGAAAGACCAAGAAATGTGTTCTTCAAAATATAAATGAAAAACTGTTAGATTTATGAAGCAAAGTCACTTACAATATTTACATGTTGAATAAAACTAACTTTTATTAATACCAATCAGTTATCTTAGAACACAGTTATGAAGAATTAAGTATATGGTCCCTTAAATGTTAACCACATTCGTGAACTGACATGGGAAAATCCCGAACCCGGAAATTCAAAAAATCTGAAACTTTGTGAATATATAAAGAATTTCCTCCTCATTACAACGCAATTTTTGTTTGTTGCTCAAATTCACTCGAAACGGGTGGAATTAACCCTTGAAAATTCGACTATTTTCCGATTTTGTGTTATAACTCGCGAACTGTAAGAGATAGAAAAAAGTTTCAAGATCAAAGTCACTTCTTTTAATTAGATCTATCATATGGTAAACAAATTATTTTATAGTTCACGTTATCCGTTAACCGGATTTTCAGGGGTCAATTACACCCGCTTAGAGTGAATTTGGGCAGCAAACAAAAATTGCGTTGTAATCACGAGAAAATCCCCTACATATTCACAAAGTTTCAGAATTTTCTGAACATCCGGGTTCGTGATCTTCCCTTGTCAGGTAACAGCACCTCACCCAAAATTCGCATAATCTACGTGCAAAACCAATCACGAATTACCGTTCACATTTAACATCCGCACCGTGACGTAATGGAAGGGACAGGGAAAGTCATCGGAATCATTGCAAAGTCATTCCATCGCAGTGGGACTCATCATCATGCGAATGGAGCCTGAAACGCGAGTTGGCACACGCGTGTGGGGTCTCCGAACTGATCGCGGCTCTTTCTGTCAAATACTTGATATCATTAGATTTAACGACCCCTTCTGTATCTCCTCCTCCTTCTCTCCCTCTTTCCCTTTCTCTCTTTCTCCCTTTCCCTCGTTTACTTCGGCTCATGCCGCTTTAGTGGCTGCTGCCACGGCGGCAGCCTTTCATCTTCCTTAACCAGCATCACTCCCTTTCAACCTCCGGAACGACTATATAGCTGTGCGCGAATCGACCACGGCGAGTGTCCACGTTCTGATCACTGTTTCCGGAGAACTACTGCTCCACGTAGTCCTTTGTATGCACGCTTGTACGTGTATGTACAGAGGCAGCATTCGTAGAATTGACCAGGTGTATATGATCTATTCGGAATAATGAATAAATTCAACAACACTTGATCTCTCAACTCTTGTGTTCTATACAATTTTCTAAATGATCAGAGAGTACAGTGTGGAGGCGACAAAAATTGACCTAAATGGAATACGAGTCCCATTGGTTGGAATATTGTCTCCATCCTTTGTGATTCGCGTGATTTGCCAAGAGTATCATTTATTGGCTTGCATACTACCTTATCTCACTCACATGAAACATTAATAGCGGTGTGTTGTGTAGATAACTATTCTGAGGCGGAGCCAAGGAACGATCATCTTACCTCGCGAGACCTCTCGCGACAGGCCCATTCTTGTCGCCCCCTGACTGTATGCATCATAACAATTATAGTATACATAGAACCGTACAAAAATCTTTACATAAAGATGAGCCATGTACAAGTTATTACTTATTGTTAGAGGAAGCATTAGAGTTTTGTTACCGCAGCAAAATTAATTTCATATTCGAGGAATAGTAGTAGGTACTTAATTGAGAAGTTCCATAATGGGAATAACAATAAATAATGGTTCTCATTACACAATATGCGTTATTATCACAGAACCTTGTGTTGTAACGTAGAAGAAAGGATTTTGTTATTTTACTAATATTAAATAATACAGCAAATGTGAGGATGTGTATGATAGTTTTCCTTACACAGTAAATAGTCAAAGGACTAGGGATGTATAATTATATTCGTGTATGATATATGTACTACTAGCTTTACTACTCGGCTTCGCCCGAAATTTAGATTCTAATTTTATAAAAAAAATGCTTATTTTTTTTAAATTTTTTTTGTGAAAATAGTTACATTCATCTGGATTAGTCAGACATAATGAGCTGAGGCACATTTCGTGATCCCAGAGTTTATTGTTCGAATGTTTTTAAGCCACAGACAAACACACAACATATAGAAGCTTTCTGCTTTATATATTAAGATTCAAACAATATTCTTACTCAGTTATTATTTTATTAATACAGTACGGAGTCAATTAACTGACGACTGGTATAGTGCTCGACACTATTTTTGCCTAATATATGATTATGTATACATTAATTAAAACATAAATGCCCATGAAAAAGCATGTATAATCTTCTTAAAAATCGTGTAAGAAGTAAATAAAACAGAGGAAACAATTTAAATACACGAAATTTACATACATCTTTAGAAAAATTATAACGAGGGCTAATTTATTGCGACACATTTTTTTCGCGATAAACTGTATCGCTTTGAATAATCAGTTGTTTACTGATTCTTAAGTTTGAAACAATACGCCATATTCTTCTAACTAATAATTGATAATTTAAAACAATGCCATTTATGTATCAGTTGATGTACTATTTACTTTACAGGAATGTCGATTATCTTTTCGCCTGACCGATCGGCAAAAAATAGTGTCCAGCAATATAGAATTATGCATTGTTCACTGCTTTCGTATACACTGGAAATTTTTAATTTACTAATAATGTGATGTGAATACATAATAAAAGAATTTCAATATGAAACATCAAGGACCATATTTCTTTACACTGAAATTCGATCAAAGTTTATCAGGATTCTATAATTCATTTGAAAATTTCATAATCGACATGAAAAATTAAAACCTGCCATTTTCTACAGCTGCATAGGATGTCAACTTACATACTCCTTCAAAGTCTGTTACAATATTACTGGTTACCAATTATTTTCTAATTTCATAATCAACTATATTCAAAATTGTACAGCTCAACTCGAAGCCTTTTTCAGCTGCCAGAAGGTGAATATTACCTAAGCAGTAAGTACCACCGTGTATACATGTACGTGTTCTCGAAAAGATTATTGCCAAGGAACTCGGAGCAACTTCAGCTAACTCAATTGTTCCGTACGGAACAAGGAGGCCTTTCACGCGGCTCTCATTCTGGCGGTCTTTGATGAAGGATCGGTGTGTATCGTCTGAACTGATGTCCCGCAAGGGTAAGATTCAATTAAGTCGATATCGATGCACCGATAAGCACTGGTAGAGAGCATAGTTTTAATGATATCACGGTAATGCGAAACTAGCCTATCATTACAATTTAATGAAGAAATTTTGCCTGCAGATGGTATTTCCTCCAAGGCAACGATCAATTGCTTTAACTCTCTTGTATACAAATAGTTTATAAATACTTGAATAGGAATAAAAGAACGAAGGAAATACTATATAAGCTATTTCTCTGGCGTTAGGATAAGGCTTCTAACATCATCAAGCTTCTAGCGATACAAACACGTGTCCGAGGAAAAATATGTATGATTTGGAGGGATAGATATGATTGTAGATCGTTAAGAAATGAAGAATAATCAAGTTATAAATAGGTATCACGGAGAGTCTATAACTAAAAACTTCGAACCTGTCTATCTTGTGGTTTCTAGTCAAACAATCTATGATCGTATCTATGATCGAAACATACGCTTATTTGTTACATGTCAAATATTCTCGTGTCTCCACAAGACGTATTTAATATCATTTGTTTCGAGAATGAGTGGACAGTAATAAAAAGTGTATCTTAAACAATTCACCAAGACCTACGATATGAGGCATGATTCATTAAAGCATTGCGTTTCTATTTTTCTTCCTCCTCGTCCAAGCAGAAAAGAATTATACTTCGTGAAGCTAATAAATCTATGAACTCAACCGATCAAATTTTCTTTGACAGATTGCACTGCACTGTGGAGTAGACAGTTGCGCCGTAAATCATCCCCAGAGTCTTCCAAATTGACAAATCATTTCCGAAAGTGGATCTATTCGTCTTTGAGAAGATGGATAACTCCGATCGTAAAGTTTCCTCTGCCAAGTTCCTTCGTCCTTACGCAATGGCGGAAAGGATAACCGATTTTACGCGGGGCAGTCTCGGAGCCCGGACTCGAGAAGTTCGATCGAAGTGAGTACATATCCCGGAATTCCAAGTTGACTCAGCGAACGTGATGGCACCATCATCGGACATGATCGTGACAGAAGCGTTGCCCGGCGCGGACGAAGATTTATCGCGGCCTTTCCGCGAAGCACGTGCCTCAACCTTTTTGCCAGTGCAACATTCCTATTGGCTTGAGATTACATGGAAAATATGACCGTGTTATTAGCTGTCGCTGCATCGCTTCAGCACCAGCGAAAAATATATCGTTGTGCCTCTGCCCACTGTGTATATGGTAATTATCGGTGGTTGCCAAGAATTCGATCGTGGTGTTTTCTTTTTGATAGGCTCAGTTTATAATGGCTGCACTTTCGCAAAAACGACTGCACACGTGCCAAGCGTAGTGAAGTATTTGCAAAAGAAGTAAAATCGGTACAACATTCCTCTTTACTATACATGTATTCCTATCCTCAACGGAGAAAGATGCATAGTCTGTATGGCGTGGATCGTTTTCTACTTAGGAGTGTACGTTTGTGGGTACAGTACATCACTCTATACCGGAATGAACAAGTCTACACTTTGTCGCCTTTGAAGAGTGACCCATAAATGAGGCCTTTCTTCGCCTCTTTTTGATCCCACGATTTTTTAACTAAATTTTATGCGAAAGGATACCTTGTGATGAGACATCAATCACACAACTTTTTCAAGTTGAGTTGACAATTAATTTCTGAGATACGGGAGGTGAAATAAGTGAAAATTCGTTAACGCGTCAGCCCATACGCTTCGATGTATGTACTCACTTTTATGTCAGTCCGATAATTTAAACAATTATTCCCAGAGGACTGCTAACAACGAATTTGAACTTAGATTTCCAAAATTTACAATGTCCAATTCAGTGGACGATATATTTAAAAAAAACACCCACTACACAGACATTTATATTTCTTGATTTTGATTTTTTGTTTGTGAATTATGAAAATCTAAGTTCAAAATCGTTGTTAACAGTCAGCAAAACCCCTGGGGATAATTGTTTAAATTACCGGACTGACATAAAAGTGAGTACGCAGGGTGAATTGACCAGTGAATGAACAGCTAAGCGTTTTTTCAGTTTCAAATAACGATACAGATTAAATAATGTCCTAATTTATTAATGAAATAAGAATTTGTAACAGAATAGGCTTTAAAAATGTCTAAAAATATTGTTTGTGATTTTTTACTTGATCGGCGTTTGAAATAAATCATAATAATGTAATCAATGCCCAATATACTAGTGAATGAACAAAATACCCAATAAATGAATACCTTGTACCCAGTGAATGAACATAAAGAATAACACTTCATTTTCCGACCAGAAAACGCTACAAAAGAAGAAGGGAAGTTTAGGTGAGGGACCTAACATAAGAATATAAAAATATAATCTATATATTATAATAATAGGAACCTGACAAATTTATTTATGTCAGAACACAGTTTACACGATATAATGGTTAACTGTCATCGTACATGTTTTGTTACTAGGTGTCCCGCCGTGAATGGCAGCACTCGAAACCACAAAACAAAAAAATTAATAAGCGACCGAGACGTTCATAGATTCAAAAAATATTAGTATCGCCGTTATCTCAATAAATTTTTCTTCATTGTAAATGTAAGATCATTGTTTTCAATGAAATAGTATTCTTTTTATACACGAAAAAAGTAAATTTGTTCATTCACTGCTCGATTCACCCTACATGGAAGTGTATGGTCTCACGCGTTAACGAATTTTCACTTCTTTGACGTCTCAGAAACTAATTGTCACCTGAGCTTGAAAATTTCGTGTGATTGATGTCTCGCCATAACTTTTTGGTGGGACCAAAAAGAGGCGTCTTCTTGAGTCACTATTTACCTCACAATTAAGAAGCAACACGAAAAATCACCGTGCACATTTAGATGGACATTAATGTAATGTCATAAATATTAATTCAAAATGGGTATCGACAGTCATTGTCATCAAAAGGATTAAATACAAATTATAATAATATAGTATAATTTTATCTGTCACTTTTTGTTATTGAAAGAATATTTTATATAATTGCCTGTACTTAGAAATGGAGATTAAAATTTTTGAATATCATATGGACACGTCTGTCTGCAAAGATAAGTTGGGAGTTCTATCGAGCGAAAGAAATGGACAAAGCAATTTCAGGAATGTCTAGGAGCATGTTGATACGCAGTGGCAAGTGAAGAACCAGTATACAAGTGTCGGCATTACTCGTACTTTTTACTCTGTGGACATCGACTCGACAACGCGGACAAGAAAACGTCCAATTACTGCGACAAAACATCGATCAGGGATCCCTTGTGACAAGTGTCAAAACTCGTTTACTCCGGTAACAAATAACAAGGCATGAAGATGTTGACAGACTACACTGATCAGCTAATTCTTTTATCTTCCATGAAAAAGATGAAGCATTTGTTTGTTTAATAAAAAATATGTCTTACGCCAAGCACTGGTGCTTCTAACTAAATATTTGAATAATCGAGAGTCAAAAAACTAATATTCGAATAAATAATTAAAATAATTCTGTAGCACCAAACAGATTCAACTATAATAGGTACATAAATCTAAGTACGCTATAGTCGCAGAAAAAAGTCTTTATGTAATGTGATACTCTGTAAGTATCTAAATTGGATGTATAACTACTGCATATTTTCAAATTGCTTAACTTTCGTTCCGCGCGACTGTTCTCTGCGACATTATTTTTATTTTAAAAATAGAAAACGGACAATGGATTCGTAAGAAGAAACATACGTTTGTTCTTGGACTCCTCGTGCATACCTCCGGGTGTTGTAGCTCCATGATTATGATGGTGGAGGGCTAGGGGGTCCTGAGGATGCGGATGAATGGCGGTCAGGGCACTTCCGGCTGGGTCACCTGGGTTGACCCCGACACCGACCCCCAGGTGAAGAGCACCATGCTGTGTCGTGTGTGCCGGAAGCTCCATGCTGATCATAGCACGCCACCCTCCTTCCAACCCTCGTCTTCCGCCACCCTCCTCCGCCTCGGACAACACCTTGTCGATCTGGACGAGGCGTCTGCTCAACCCCTCGTCTCCTTCTGAAACGTAGACGTTAGATAATATAGAAGAGAAATTCAGGAATAAATTCTATTTATGTGTAATTATTTGAAAATGAAGCTATGCAAGATGATTGAGTGTAAATTTGTGAAACAAATAGGACATATCGCCAGTCTCAAGGAATACCAAGATTGATCATAGGCGAGATTAATTAAGTAGTAATACATACAGTGAGTGTAACTCGTGAAATTAATTTTCCCACGCAATATGATAAAAGTGGTATTAAATTGCTTAAAATGTGAAGTATTATTTTTACTTAGTCTTCAAACACTAAATAGCGTTGAAGAAAATTACAGCTTCCACATAAACATTTGATGCTTCTCCTTGTTCCCTGTTTCTAATATCTACAGAGGAATGTAGAAACCTTTAGGTGATCGACTTCTGTAAAACAAAATTGTTCATAGCTCATTTCGTTCCATATTTGAAGGTAAGTCTCTCCTAATGTACGTCGAACACTTAGCGAGTTCCGGCGATTATCAACCAGTATTCATAAACGAAAATCAATTTTGTAAACAAAATACGAAGATGCAGGAGTTTGATTTCATAATGCTGGGCAAGATTTTCCCTGCATTTTATGCAACACGATCCGAGCAATGAATTCGATCGCAAGACCCGATCAGCAGCGCGGAGAACAAAGATTCCGGGGTTGCAAAGAAGCAGAATGCCCGTGAAGAAAATGCCGAGCGCGAAGCGTACGCCTCGTCGTGCTTCCTTTTTCCCCTTGATTACGGGCAGTGCAGGTGCAAGTGGCTGCTAGATTCTCTCTAGAAAATGGTAACACAGTTTCGATTGGCGACTCCCTCCCACCTGGGCGGATGAACGGCGCAAGAATAGCGTAGACAATGCCGGGCATCTAGTAGCAATCGACGAAAGGCACCGTGTCGCGGGCGTGCAGAGTGGCAGAAAAATAAGTCTCGGCGGTTCAACCGCGGTAGAATTGCCTTTGCCACGCTTTTTACGCCCGCGGTAGATGATTTCTTCGTGCCTTTCCGCGTAATAGCCTGGCGGCCTGATCTTTTTTGCTTATTACGCCCAAGAAGGCCGACGCGGAGAGGGCCGCTAGCCACTAGTGATTCCTGGATGAATGAAAGGATGAATGAAGCGTCATTTCGCCCGTGCTGCCATCGATATATATCCAGATCCCGACCTAGATGTGGATCCAGCTCGAGATTTCAACCCGGCTAGAGAATTACTTTCCTAGCGACTTTCAGGCAAGAGAGTGGAAACGGTTCTCATGGATCAGTTTCCAAGCAGTGATTTGGTGTTTCAGAAGACAGGACTTGGATTTTTGACCAGTAGCTTACTTGTTCAATTCAAATTTCATAACGTTGAAGAAGAAGACAAGGGCGGCAGCTTCCCAATGTATGCGTGATTAGAAATATATTTTTTATTCAGCATGGGAATTACACGTTTTAGCCCTTTGTGCTCTGTAATTGTTTGTACTCCTGGGCAAACGTCTACAAAGGTATACAGAATTTTCCGCAATTTGCTGTATTGCTGTGTTACCAGGGTGAAGACTAGACTTCCTTTAGCGACTTCTACAATGATAAATGCTTTACCATCTTCCACCTAGTATTTTATAGTTGCAACGTATTAATCACTTTTCCAAGAAGATGTGGAGAACACATATAATAAATAGCCTCGTCCATTTATTACTTTTCATCACTGTCTGACAATAACCTTATTTCGATTTTTTATTCCCTGAAATCTTCAATCATTTCCATGATTATACTCATTTCTTAACTTGTACTGTGCTGTGTCTCACGTACTGATGATATAGAGCATTCTACTTCAGAAAGTTCGTCTTCCCATATCTATACCTATGGCATATAGAAGCTACTAAAGCCAAATTATGATGCCAAGTCTAGGTCAATATATGAATACAAAAAGTAGCAACAAGGAACCGCAGACAGAACAGCTACCTCACTTTTCAATTAATTTAAGTAGTTTCTTTGACACGTTCATGCAACTTTAAAATAAATATTATTTCTTTACGTACATGTATATGTAGCAAGCTGTTCTATATAGCGATTACAAAAGCTTTGCGAAAACTTGCATTTAGTTTGTAATTGAATACCCGAAGTGCCTTCGATTCATCTGGTAGCAATTTACTAAACGGTATTAATAAAATATCAATAAGGTTTGAATAAATAAGACCAGTAATATCTTCCGTTCCCGCGACGGGAATCGCGATAAAGGCATGGCGTAAAATCTTTCTGGAGTGACATTCTCGCACAAGTCAATTCTCATTGAACGTTCGTCGGTCATCCATGAAATAAGAAACAGCTCCCGCGTTCCGCGGGAATTTCGCGGATCTCTTGGTTTAAGCCGTAAGGTCTGGCTCTCCAACGTCATTCAAGCTTCAAAAATCCTTCGTTCGCTTCGATTAGCCGAAGTACGGCCTGCTTCACTTTCCTCAACGTTCGAAGCAGCATTGTGAAAAGAAAGGACGCGACAACCCGTAGCGGAGTCGAGAAGCATCGCAAAATAATGCTAACCGCCTAAACGGAGAACGGTGTGATCATCGTTCTTCCCGCTCTGGCTCGAAGAAAGAAGAAAAGGGATACGTCAAAACTGTACGGTGATCTGGCAAGAAGGCAAAGCGCAGCGATGCCGGAGCCGCTCTCCAGGGGTAGCAAAAAAGCAGGAACTTATCGGAAATGAGGACGAGGATGATTGTTTAGCTCGTAGCCATGAAGACCGGTAACCTTCTCTCTCGACTGTACACTCGTTCGGGTAGTCAAAGGGGGGCTCGTGCTACCAACGCGGGCCCTCCTAATGGACCCTGGAATGTAGCTAGAACGCCGAGTAAACGTCAGGTAAAAGCTGGACGATCGTTCGACAGAGGGAGAAAGGAGGCAACGCGCGGACGGTGCAAGACTCGAACGGCCTTAAATAAAGCAAAGTGGGTGAGTCGTCGACGGGCAAACTACACGTAAAGACCGAGCTCCGCGGAGTCGTTCGGAGGAGACTCTGTTCCGTCTGTAACCGTGGGAGTCGGCCCGTACCCGGGTGGCGCGTTGTGTATACGCACTCGCTAAAACCATTGTTTATGGCAGTGCTGAACAGCCGCGCGCTTTACTAACTAACCCCCTGTTCGACCACTCTTTAGAGACTACCGAACTGAACTGTCGGCGCTAGATGACGAAAGCCTGAGAAGGGAACGAGCTTCGACTAGCGCGGGAACTGTATTTGCCTAGACAGAGGGAAAAGATCTTGCGTGTGGTCGAGATCTTCGGCTGATGGGGAGTATTATTATAAACAGTTGTGGATTTCTCAGTTTTCGCGAAACGCAATCAGTGTTGTCTTCGGCTTTGCTCGTTTAATCTTCAGTCTTGTTTCACTATGTCGCGTGAAGTCAATCTGTAACGATAAAACTATGGACTTGTTTCGAGAGTATGCGGTAAGACAGTTAGCGTACCATTGTTTTCTTGAATTGCTTTTGCAGTCTCACTGTTTGAATGTAGAAGCTGACATTGGCACCAGTCTTGTCACTGAGAAATATCCCAGTCACACTTTTTCATCAGTTTCCTCTTTTCTAATAATCGATGCTTCTGGAATTTTGACGTCAATTCAGAAATTCTATTTCTGAATGATAATTGCGTTTGTAGGGTTTTACTGGTACGGTAAAAATAATGACGCGGTTGATGGTAAGTACTATAATTATTTATTTGGAATATCGTTGTGGTATTGTTGCTTCCTCTTGTGAGACTAAATACCTGGGCCACGCTTAACCCCTCCACGTCGGTCTCGAAAGGCTCGCCGCTAGGGCGAGGAAAGGTCGGGACTTCGCGAACACAGCTTTATTAAATAAGGGATGCCCTGACGAAATCCTGAATGGAATAAGTCAATGCTCGTTACTATTGTTCACACATTAAATCTGAACAGATTGCCTACTTATGAAAGAGTAACAAATTTGTTAGAAACGCAAAAATAGAAGAAATCCGTAAACAATCAGTGATCCTTTTCTACTTCAAATAAGTTTCCTAAATATCCAGTTTTATTTTCCTAATATCAATAGCGTCGAATATATCTCCAATTAGAGTTAATTTAATACAGAAAGATATGTGCAAAAGTAAGTCTAGAAAGTACAAAATCGCTCCATTACCTACTCCTGTTACTTAACAGTTGATACTGACAATGAGAGCGCATCATGAGAAGAAAGGAGCAGAAATGGAGCAACCAGGAATACTCCGAATTCCGCGAGAATGCAGCGATCATCATCCCCTTACATAAACAATAATAGTCCGAGGCGATAGCTGGCAGTTTAACTAATCAGCCAGCCGATGCGGTAGCGACTCGCCGGTAGCTGGCAGAACGTGCAGCTACCTTCTTCCTCCTCGTCTTCCTCCGCCGCCCGTTGATCCCCCGACTGGTCGTAATGGCGGTGCTCTTGGGGCTTAACAACGCGTGACAATATGCATCAAGAAATTGCTCGACCGAGGAACAACTCTGGCCGCGCTTCTCTGGGCGCGTTGGTGAGCGTACACAGGCGACCAAACACGAGCATAGCGGCACACGAGCGTAGAAACGGGCGCGGATTGGTATACGCGAGGATAACATTCGGAACCGCGGCGAGTCTCACGCGAAAATGTCGATACATTATGCAACTGCTCGGTCCATAAACGAACGCGAGCGTTCGGTATGTCTGATGGGATCCTGGAAAGGATTCACCTCCCCCGATTACCGTCTCCCGTGGGATTTCGAGGCTGCGAGGAATCCAGCAGCCCGCAGTAGCGCCTTGATAGCCCGCCCTCTTGGTCATGTTTATTAATTTATTCGAATCGCTCGATGGAATGCACGGCATCCCCGCATGATCTATATGGGAGAGCGTTACTAGGATTTTCCAGCTTCCGTGTTGCATTCTTTCTCACGTAGCTGTTTCGATCATAAAGACAGAAACCAGGAATAGTTGTTAATGTAGTCATCGTTCCTGCGGAGAGTTTATCTTATACTACCTCCGGCTTATTGGTCTATGCCAATAGCAATCCTTCGCTGGGGAGGAATTTAAAGTTTAAGCGAGCCTGCTACTTCGGGCACACTAATTTTCTAAAGGCATGAAAATTCTTGGACCTTGTGCTGTACTTATTTGTGGTTTAGTAATTGCATATTCCATGTATCGTTTTGGTGATCCCACTTAACCTTTTACTAAATTAATTAACGAACATTTCACTTTACTATTTGAAGATTAATACTTTAGCGTCGGCGGGTTTTCACACCGAGGGATTTGTATGCTATGCACCGGTTTTTGGAAATTATCGAAAGTGGTGTCTGAGTGTCCCCGAATGTTTGCTCAGGATTAGTTAAACTAAGATTTCTCGACAGAAGCTACTTTAAACTGGCATTTGCCAAAACCTTCCGCCACTCAAAGTGTTAACATCGTTGCTATTTAAAAATTCTTCTACTTTTCAGGAGTATTATTTTCATTTGAAGAATATGAACATGAACAACTTTGTACAATTATATGTATATCTTGAAAGAGCATCGATTGCTATGATTTACGTTATAATTCCCACTTTAAATTCTTCGATCGACTATCACCTGATATTGCAACAGAAATAACTCCCCCAACGTTAATTTCTTCCATCAGCAGTCCTGGTTACCAAGAAGAACCCTAAACAATAAAGTAGACGTTGTTTATTATGTAAACCGGGAGTGCATCGAGGCCGCTACCGGTACGGACATTCGTCGATGCTTCTTTCCAGCTCGCGACACGTGAATTCATTAGGAGCAGGCCGCGTAGAAAAAACGCGAGAGCCAGCCGCCGCAATTTACTCTTGCTGTGCGCTTTGTCGGACCTTTATCACGGCCCGTGACAACTAAACGGATCTACCGTTACATTAACGATCGCTGGCGAGCAGCAAAACTTTAATACATTCATTTGGATGCAAGCGAGGCGCAATTGAGGAAATAAATAATTCATAATAATCTGAAGATTCACCGACGGAGTCCAGTTTTTCTGGCTATTGGCCGGCAATTATCACGAGCGTATCGAAGAGATGGCGATAGCGCTGCTTTCGCGGCGTGCCTCGCAAGCACGCGAGCGATCTACCGGCGAACAGCATGAATATTCAGCCGAGGCGTAACCTCCTCGTCGACGCAATCTGCGAACGAAGGATTAGCATCGGCACTCGATCGAGCTTTCAGCCAACAAAAAGATCTCTCTCCTGCTCATTAACCCCATTACCCGTACTTGGCCACCACGAGAGCGCACGTGGTGCTGCTACACCAGCAATTCGCAAACGCATATATCTACATTAATACGAGGTAGGTACATAGGCCGGTGTAAAGTCTTGGTTCTGGAATTCGGATGCGTGGTGGCACTGCTTGTACTTATTACGAATGTTGCGTGATGTGTATGTTTGGAGATGAAGAATGGGAAGGTTAAATAATAGGTAATTTATACTTTTTATATTCGCAATTGATTCCAAAACGATCTGTATGCAATCACACGCTTAAATTGAAGTCTCAGGTGAATCGTAATAGATTTTCGTATTCTTAACCTCCAAACATACATATCATAACAAAATTCGTAATAGGTGAGACTTCAAGCAATGAGATTTCAATTAAAAGTGTGATTGCATACATATCGTTTAGGAATCAATTGCGAATATAAAAATTATAAATTCGACTGTTTTGAAGTACATGCTACTTAATTATAATTAAAGATGATTCATTCATAACAAATTATTCTCATAACCCTTTAGACCTTTAAGACCGAAGGTTCACTGTAAAATGCGATAAATATTGGAATCAGATTAGAGGGGGGGAGCGTAAACCAATACAGATTTGTTCCCGATCTAAGATCTATAACCTAAGTTTGGGCTCGAGCGTCACCTTAGATGGAGACAAGGAGTCTGCGGCTTCCCTTTACTACTTTATTGCGTAGTAGAGTAGGACAGCTGCGTGTAAGAGAGAGGAGCAATCAGTCTGCCATAATATAGTATATTAAATATACTGTCTCATTCGCCGCGGCAAGAACAGAAGAAGTAGGGGAGACCGGGGTAAAGTGAGACGAAAAAAGTTTGAAGTCGAATAAAATTTTTCCCTTTCAATAAAAATGTGTGGAAATAGATTTATAATATAATTTGCACATTACTATTGATAAATTACGAATAGTAATACTTAAAATAAACTTAAAGTATATTAGAATTTAATTTGAAAAGAAAATGCCAAAACTGACCACTTTACCCCATATATGGGGTAAAGTGAGCTACTATCCGGGGTAAAGTGAGGTGCAACGAAATAAGAACTTTAATTAAGGATATAGGTCAATATCAACCCCTTGCGCTGGAATTACGTGTGTAGCACGGCAGCTTCTGGCTTTTTTGCAACGTGCTTGTCAAAAACTGTGACAGATTTTTCATTTTTTTGAGGTTACATTCTGTTCCATCACGCCGTGTGGTATTCTAGTCAGCTGACAGGGTAGGATATTGCGCACTTCACTTGCGCATTGGTTCTTAGCAGCCATTTGCAGTTCACTTTACCCCGGTCAGGTTACCCCGAATGTATACTCAATGGAAAATTCATTATTTAATAATGTTAGTATTAATGTTTTCTCAAACGCGTATACATGTATGTTTATAAGCTTGTTATAAACATGCAGAAAAAAATTTGGAGTTAAGATAACACATTTAAGACTCATTTATTTAAAAAGATATATTGAAAAGAAAACCAATTGGCAATCTCTAAAACTTCATTTTTAATTTTTTAATTGAATTTCCATTTTTCGATATCTGAATCTGCATAATTATCATTGTGGTATTACACACATTTATTACGTCATAAAAATTTGTAAATATATTCTATTGTCAGGGCCACCTTTACCAATGGGCTAAATGGGCTATAGCCCAGGGGCGCCAGTGATCCAAGGGCGCTTAAGAATCAAATATGTTGAAATGCTTTTTTCTCTTCAATTTTGTGTTTTTGTTTGTTTTTGCCTTGGTGGAGACCCGGGGTTGTGATGTATTGCCTTACACCGATTGCGAAGAAATTGCACCCTTGGGATCTAGAGCGCCAAATTTTTTTAGACGGTTAAATTTGTTAAGACGGCCCTGTCTATTGTTAAAGAATAAATTAAGAAAGCTCATTTTTCCCCGAGGTTCACTTTGCCCCGGTCTCCCCTAGGGGGGATAGCGGTCACGTTAGACCGAGTCAGAAACACCGTCCTTAGATCCAGACAATACTGTACATATAAATCAAAGTATTTGTTTTACAACTAATCCTCCACGAAACAGTCCTCATTGACCCGGTCATTGATATCGGCCGACAATCTGCCACGTTTACGGTTTATCAGGGATCGACTCGTAAATCCTGGCCATCGTTATCGGTCGCTGTACACGCGTGCACGTTGATCCCGGCACGGCCTAGCGGTCGACAATCCAGCGGCGTATGGTGTCATGTTAATGAACAAAAATCCGCGAGCCTACTGGAGCATGGCGAGAACAGCCCACGTAAGATACGTAAGTGCGTCCGCGCTGACGGTATATCGCGGCGTGTCTGACAGGCCCGATCGCGGTAGGTATGTCGGTACCGGCTGGGTCAAGTAATTCCAGTTCTCGAACTGGCATCCGCTAAATACGACTTCCTATCGGTCAGCAGACCGAGTAAAGTAAAAGGGAAAAGACGCGCCGGTTTCGCGAACCAGCAGCATTCGATGAGCCACCTGTGGCACGTGCCGTTCACAGCCATTCTTGCGCGACCGCGTCTCCCGAGAATTCTATCTGGACTAGTGATTCGTTCTGTCCGTGAAACAGGTCGGTGGAAACCTTTTTGTCATCAACTATTTGCGTCGCTCGCAGCAAGAGTGGAGCGGATAATTTAGCAACCTTGAAGACTATCGAATCTATCAGAAATTGCGCAAAACAAGAAAAAAGTGTGAACCACTATGTGGGAATAGGTACAATTAGTTAATGATTTTGGGCTCGCGTAGGTACCTAATGTCATCTGGAGTTTTCTTTTGTTGTAGGAGTGGAGATCATTAAGAATAAAAGAAAAGTCGTTTATTTAGGAATTGCGCGGTTTTGGCGAGATTGTTTAACGAACGTATCAGGCAACTTCCCCAAATAGGTATAGCCTTATATAAAAGGACATGTCCCAGTACTGAAATCTTGAAAACAGTGAACGAAAGTGTTGCACAACGTGTGGCTGTTGATTAGGGTTTGATAGCATCACCGGTACCTAGAGAAAATACGTTGTAACGTTTCCCGATGTGCATAAAATTCAGCACAGCCAGCGCACCGGAACTCTAAATTCCTCGAGCTGGGAATAGTCACGTGACGCGCGTGCCTGGCAGGATAAAGTTTCGAACATATTACACGGGAGGATGAAATTTACAAGTGCACTCCGGTGGACTTCTCGATAGGCCACCTTCCGATTACATAACGACGTAACGGTATACGATAAAATACCATGTAATAATGCTGCCTCCTTGTAGGGGTCCCTTATTTCTTCGAACACGAGAATTTCTCGGCCGGTTGATTGGCTCGTCGAAGAAATCGGTCTTCTAATTCCGGTTTTCCGCTCGCAGCTAGATCGGGGAAATAAGAAGATGAGCCCCTGAAAGAGTCGCGTGTAATAAACTAGCAGCGCCCCGCTTATTACGCGGCGCATCCGCGAAATGCATGAGATTTCATTCCAGAAGTAGGAAACTACTTTTCAAACGGCACGTATGAATGTATCAAAGACATTATATTCAGCCCCGTTGCATGCCCGTAAAATATACAGAAAGATTAATCACGCGGATTTCTGTAAACCTCAGCAACTATCGCTTATCACTCGTTATCTGATCACCACCGGATACTTTGCGCCCTGGGATTATCGATCGGCTCCGTAGGCCGTTTTCCATAACACGTTTTTACGCATCGGCTAAAATTCTGATTGCATTCCACTTAATTAGACTTCCCACTCGATTTTTCGTTACGCAAAAACGCAAGACCGCTGGAAGTTTCGAGCAAACCTGTTTAAATTGGCAATCAATTTCGCGAAATTTTTTGTTGAATTCTAATCCACAGGCACCTAGGATTTAATCACGCACTTTCCATTTTAAGGAATCATGTTTTAGTCCATAAGCAATTTTACGAAACGTATGCATTCGATCGATCGGCAATTAAAAGTAGAACGATCTTCTGCGACTTTTAGTGAATTTTAATTTTCAAGCGTTTAACGTTTAACCATTAACTCCCTATTTTGAATAATAATTGTTTTTATAATTAGTGGGAGTAAGGGGGCATCTAGAGAAATTAATTTATATGATTTAGTTAATACGATTAATTAATTAAATTCTGAAGTACTGTAGCATTTACAGTTTTAAACATACATAAAACTGAAATTTAAATTAAGTTTAACTCATGGTCGCGCCGAGGCATATTACGTTACAGTAGTAGCTATTTTATTATTATATTGTGGAAAGTGAATAGTTCATAAATTATTATTTCCAGGAAACAACTTTTTTGAGAAATTACTGTGTGATGTTCTAAATATTACTTGCTCTTTCAATGGATTTAAATTACGACTGAAAAGCTGTATTCCACTGAACAATTGAAAAAACAATCAACTTCCTATATTATATGTTTTAAGTACCTATACATGTAAAGCTATAACGCCTTGTTGACCCTTTATGAATGATCTGAATACTTCTTACTTCCTTTTTTTGTCATCAATTATTTAGGAAAAATAATATTTTCTAGTATTGTTCAATGACCTTTGCTTTGAGATCTTTCATTATTCCTAAGGAGAATCTGCAGAATTAAATACTATACAATGGAGACTATCCCTTCTCATCTCCTCGGTGGCATCTTAACATGCAAAATATGAAGACTATAACCTCGCTGCTTTGTTCGAATATATTTAATCTCAAACACGTTCTTTTTTACTTACAAATACAAAACGCGTGGCGTTTCGAAAAAAATTACAAACGACGGTGAGGATCTAACAAAGATCCTGGCTACACAGAATTAAAACAGCTCTTTTAAAAATGTTATATCTGAGAATACAAGAAATTCATTTCTAATAGATCTAAACACAAAAATGTGGTATTTGTGTTGTGAATATTTGATTTATTGTTTAAACATGCAGATAGAACTAGATTTACTAAATTTTGAAGTGAGTCTTAGGAAGAAGTATACTTAGCGAAAAATAAGAAATGCTTGAAACAAGAGCCAAAAGTTTCAAGGATTAATATAATACTTTATTGAAATTCGCTTCGACAGGAAGGCTATATTTCTCCCGCGTAATTTCATTCAGGTCGTACCCGACCTTCCAGAAATCATCCAGCTGATCGACGATTATTCCTTATGTCCGTTCCTCGAAGGGGCCGTTCTTCCAATTCCGGTTTTCCGTCGGCGAAAGAAGAGAGTGTACAAGATGAGAGAGCCCGAGCGGGGGAGTCGGAAGACGCAGGAGGCGGATAAGTGAGTTTTAAAGAGCCACCTGTGGAACCATGGCACGTGCCACACTCGGTCTAATCCCAAGTTGCTCCCTTCGGTCTCGTACCCATCATGCAACGCTCGGTAGCAGGTAACAGGTACCAAGGTGCATCCCAGCGACGCCGACGTTCCGAAGATCAGCTACCAGCCACAGCATCCGGCTAAGGCCAGACCCGTCTCTTCTTTCGAGCCCTGACCGGTGATTACATCTACATTCTATACATATAAATGCCGGTTCCGTGATTATCTACTAGTTCATCTGCCGATTCCTTGACCCCGAACGTTTCTATCTTCATCGGGAACTCGCTGCTCCCCCTTTTTCTTCTGCGAACGAACGGGCAGCGGTAGCTGATGTCGGATAGAGATCTCTGATGGAGTTGTTGAATTTATTGGCGGCTTAGGTATTTTGTGAGTAATCGGTTTTTAAGCGCGCCGGTGAAGGATGGGGACTGGGTGAACTCGTTCGGTTTGCAACTTTGCCTACGGAAGAGAAGCTTTTGTTTCCATTCGTCGCACACCGACTTGATGTCGCACGACTAGGAGCAACGAGAGTGACGAGAAATCAGTGTCAGAAATATGTCCTCTATGCACATGCCGCATACGGCGAGCTTATATCGATTTGATTTTTATAATAAGTTATTTTGCCATTTCTCCAAATACTTTAATAATCTGCAATGCATAGATAATTATGATCAATTTAAAGTGTATGATTTTTTATCGGGATATGACCCGCGAGTTCATTAATCATTAACGGATTACAGTTTAATATAGGTGACACTTATGATTTTTATTAAGATTGATAAGAACTAGGTGACCGCCTCCTTAATAACCTACCTTTAAATACATGACTCTTGCCAGTGATATGCATACATTTGTAAGTACATACTTAGGTATGTACATTTGGATGCCATGAATTAAAGTGAAAAAAACTGCTTTCTAATGTAGTGACTTTATGGTGTAGCTGTAGAGTTTTCAGTGAATACTTTTGCTATTATTGTAATTATTATTACCCCTTTGGACTCGTGAATCAATAGGCCTTCTATATCCCGCTTTGTTTCGGTTAAAACTAAATTTGAATCACATTGAAATCATCGCGCTTTCACCGTAGAAGTACCTGCCCCCTACAGCCTGAAAAAGAATGAACCCGCTTGCAACGTGGGTAGCTTGGTTGACAGCTATCCCAGAGCCAATCCTTTGTCCCCCTCAATATCTTAATCTTGACACAGAAAAGGTGCCGATTCGATTCAAAGGTTTCGTGACAAATGGGCCCCGAGTCCAACATTTCGTCTAACAGATTTCCGGCGAGCAATGCATTGCGCGAGCATGATCGAGCAATCGCCACGGATTAATAACCCGTTAAACAGGCACGTAACATGAGTGCGAGCGAAAGTCGAATTAGCAAAACCAACGTCGCTCTGACATGTCACTTAACATTACTCGGAACGGGTTCCACTAATGGAACAATAATTAATGCAACCCGCACGTTGGATCCAGTAGCTGGGCTCCATCTCTAAGCAACAGAAATTGTTTTCACTTACGAAGCATGCCGAGTTCGAGAACTCGTGGGTCCTCGCCACTTCAGGCCATTAGAAGCGTTAACAGACGAAAAAGTGGACATCGTTCGCGGCAGTCAAATCGACTGGTGGTTTTATCAGCCATTCGGTAATTACAAAGTCAGTCCTTTATCGAATCGACGATCTTTGCCGGTAATGGATGCTTTGGTCACCTGACCACCTGTAGGACGAGATCAGAGGAAAGATATTTACGTTTGTGACCGGAGGTGGAACTATGACAAATCTGCGGGAGCTACCGGAAATTAATATTGACTTTTTACTCGCCACCAGAATCGAGACTAAAGTTGAAATCGCTAACATTGGTCACGGAACGCTTTCGGGCCGATTTTTCTCTTCTGTTCCCCTCCACTGAGGAATAGCCGCTGAAGGAGAACCCAAGCAGTGTGTATAAGAATTCGGGGCTGTACTACGGTATGAACCAACCGTAATGAACCGAAATTTTCAGGGGTTGGGTGGGAGAGGGAGAGCACCCCTAATATAAAATTTTAGCTTCGGGTATTCGTTAGTTTCGGAGATATTAATAAGAACTTTCAGCATAATGCGTTGAAATCTGCCTATACAGATGTTACTAACACAATCATTTTCTTGTCGTCGTCGAGTGTTTCGACTGTTTTACAGCCGATGGTATTAGTATTGGTTGGGGCTTGGTCAGTCTTCTTGGTCAGTTGGGGCTTGGTCATTTGTTTATATAAATTTATTTAAACAAATGGACTTTTTATATAAATTTATTTAAACAAATGGACTTTTTGAAAATCTGGTGAGTCAGTTATATTTCGCATTCAAAGACACAAAATTCGTCCATTGACACTATTCCCCTATCTCTAATAGTTCTCGAGATATTCCACAAAAATGATTTTTCAATCCTAACTTTGAACGCAGTTTTCACCCCCCAAATATGAAAACGGGGAAAAATAAAAAAACACGTATTTCTTATTTTTCGGTCCTCTATAACATATCCAAAAATCAAAATGATCGGTGGCGGACACCTAAAATACTCTCCTTGTTAGTAATGAAGTTAGAAGTTATATAGTCTAATCGCTACGAGTATTGTCGAAAAATGGAAAACCGTTGCAAGTATTACTGGCAATAGATTGTTAGGAAGAATTATGGCCAAATATTAAACCAAGTTAGAGCCAAATATTAGAAGTTACGGACATATTATCTACAGTATGTTTGGACCCAAAGAAAATCATAAGTTGGTTAAATTTCTTTTGGAGTTTGAAGAAGCCTTTATGTACAGTTGATATCATAATCAGGTATAAAGTGTCAATTTTTGTTCTGGAAGAGACTGATCGCATTTTTGAGTGAAGTAATTGTATTTGAATTTTGTATACTTACTGAAATAATCTCGGAGTCTGGCGAGTAAATAAATTTACATACACTGATTATAAATTTAGGAGACTCAATTGTTATATGTAGGTATAATTTCATTTATAATTTTTCTCTGATAGATTTTCTTAATTTCAGTGATGGAATATAATTTCTATGGGGATAGTAGAATCACAGACTACGTTGTTACGATAATAAACGAGATTTACGAACAGAAACTTCGTTATTTAAATTTTCATTTATCAAAAAAATTCAAATGCAATCGTCAGTATCGCATGCTTAATATTTAAAAGCTAATCGAACACCACCGAATATTTCACTGAATAATAATTTACCCTGAACATCCTTCTATTGTTTCGAATTTACTATTTAGAATGCAAAAGAAAGAAAAGAGGTACAGATACGAGCAATCCTTTTTCCAATGAAAAAACAGCAGGAAGTCTTTGGTGTTACAGTTAGCCGCTTGTATAATCTACCGATTATCCACATGATTCCGAACGATAGGAGCATTGTATTCTTCCGATCGAAATCTAACCGACTACAATGAATTTGTACCGTAGTGTTACCGTTAATATAAACAAAACACTAAGAAACAACAAAAATCCGTGCCACGAAACCTACGTCACCGTGACCGAGCGCTAAGTTACCGAGAGTTATGTCTGATTTCTTTTCGCCAGCCCCTATTTTTTCGTTCTGTGTAGTCATTCCGCAATAAATTGCTATAGCATTACCGTGTTTATTTTACTAGACTGGTGGGAAATAAGTGGCCGATCCGCGTTTTTGTACTTGACATGTTATAATTCAGAGTATCGTCAAAATAACATCCATTACTGTTTCTATATATTTTTCCCAACGAGTTACAAGATCATTTGTCTTTTTTAAGGAATTTTGAAGTCCTAAAATTAACAAAATATTTGCTTGAGAAAATGGTCTAAATGTTTAGGTAAATGTGTTGTGTGGTTACTAGCTGTATCTTTGCCCCAAGGTTTCTGTACATTTCGGGTAGCTTCTGCAACGTTATACCCCAGTTTGAAATCTTAACTCGATGCTATTTCTAAATCGCGGTTGCTGCATAAACTTAACGAACTTAAGAATGTAACAATGGAACGGTGGTACTTTATCGCTATATAAAACTAATTGCAGGAAGACAACAACTGTTGTCATACTAACGCAAGAGATTTGAGTATTCCAGAATTGGAGCACCGATTAAAAAATTGAATGTGTAATTAATAAAAAATTGAAAATACAAAGCTTTATGGAATTGCAGCGACTGAACCCCGAACCAAAATTGTTTTCATATTTTTTTTTTCAATTCATACAGCAGCCTCTGATCGTTATGAAAATTACCCATGCACCACAGCCCACGCAATTGCCACGAGATATGAATAACGTACAACGTTCAATAGAGATTGAAATATTCTAATGCGAACCGCTCGTTTCTGCACGCAACGAATCGACCCGTTCTAAGACTCTCGACCAGCTTTACAACTTTTCTATCTTCACGCACGATCGTCGCATCTATCCTGGCTCTGACTCGCGAGTAGAACTACGTATCTAGCTCAAGAGAAAAGAGAGAACCGAGGCGACGTGATTCGTTTCGATACCCCTCGTCGAACGATATAATTTTTCGTTACAGAACACTTTCTGCTGTGAACTTAAAACGCATTCCTTTAGAACACACCCATATTAATCGAGTTTCTCACAGTTCTTATTCAACAGGCTGTAATATTATTACATTTACCCAGAAAACCTGAGAGTCGCAAATTACGCAGTGAATTTTCAAAAACAGCAGTAATATTCTAAATTGTTGCAAGAGATCTAACTCTCAATAACCATATATCTAGAATGAAATGCATTTAGTTCTGAAAATATTCAAGGATCATTTACCGAAATGAGTCAGTAAGTTATTCGATATGCTAAAAGTTGCAAAATGTTGTGCGAGTTCGCGAGTTAGTCGAACGAACCGGGTTACGTAGACACGCGTTGAAGGCATCTCGCGGAGGTCTCGCATCAGCTGACGATTCACGTGACGAGGATCGCGGGCGACGAGCAGCTTGTCTTCCGACATTCGCGTTGCGTGGCGCCTGCAAGATCGACTCGTACGCAAGGCGCGGACTCTCTTGTACCTTGCCAGTCCAGTTCAGTTGCCTCCTAGCCACCTTCTAGTTGCTAGTCCGCCCACCCTACCGCGTGGCCGCTTGTACGTTCAGTGAAGGTCCAGGCCGCGTGCCACCTTGCATTTTTATCGATGCCGGGCCGATAACCAGTACGGTGGATCTGCAGCGCAGTTTCTTACACTTTCACGATCTTCGAACCGGGAAACTGGACGAGGGACCGCGTGACCAGCATACGAAACACTTTCAATCGAGACCCCCATCTTCCTGGATCTTATAAACGTGCTTTGAAATTCGCACGAAGGAAAATGCGTCTCCTCGGAGAGCGATTTGATTATTGCCAATCGAAACAGAAGAGGGCTTGTTCTTACGTCTCTGCTTTGTCGTTGTACGATTGCAACATTCGGGGTCGCCCTGCGAAATTTCTATGTAGTAGGGCTATGTCTATTAAAATATAGTATTTTATACTTTAAGGAACAGTGTAATTTCTGTGGCTCACTATCGGACAACTTGTCACATTATCGAAAGTTTCAAGTCTATACAACAAATCACACAACAAGGTAGCTTTAGCTGATATTCCATGTTGAGCAAAATAAACGCTCTACATAGAGTTCCTTTCAAGGTGTTAAAGAAAGGTGGTCTGAAGGTAGGCTCTCACTACGCCCCGCCTCGGTGCGACTCCGAGCCGCGGACTCTTCCTCGAGAATATTTTGAGGAAGAGAGGCGAGGCGTAGTGTGAGTGGATCCAATGCCACCGCTTTCGGTGACCGCTAAAAGAGGAAGGAAGAGGTACTCTGAGCAACTGACCAAACACATGAACCGAGGCAAGCTCAAATAACTTCAGATACGGACAAACCGAGGCGACGCGAACCTAGATGTGAGTGTGAAAAGAAGTTGCGCCGAGGCGAGGCGTAGTGAGAGCCTACCTTAAGACTTTAAGGACTTGTACTTCTCGTCAAGCGAATTACAAAATGTTTAATCAACACACTGCCCTCTTTAGTTAAAACGTCCTATCTAGCATTTTGAAACAACCGAGAAAACTGAGGTTTTATCATTTACTTCGTACCATACTTATTTTCCTTCGTTCAAATTAAAACATGTTGTCATTATTTTGTAATAGCCTAATATAATTTTTTGTAATAGGTGTACCGGTAGGGAATGTTTTATCAACGAGCCAATTAATTAATTGTTTTAGATAAGGTATTTTAACAATTTTAAAAAAAAGTTAGGTTAAATACGTTAAACTGTTTATAAATCTTTACGAAGTACGTAGAGTTTTCTAACTTTACTTAAAAGTTAAAAGACGTGTGGAACTTCAAATATTTCAACATATCTCAAAAAATGAAAAAATGCTAGATAGGACAGTTTAACTAAGGAGGGCAGCACAGATCCTAAAATCAATCCTTCCGATCTAAAATCTATCTTTGTATTTGCGTTTGGGAGTATCTAAATTAGTTCAAGGTTATATGATAACAGAAGATTCATAACAATCTTTGCTGATATTAATGATAATCTTGAAGACGTAAACCTAGAACAAGTGGGTATTCAGTATTTATCCGTAGTATGGGCAGTCTTATTATCGCTTCGTTATCAATAACCGCCTATTGTTCTAACGCAGAAACGACATATTATGTATAGTCTTGTCAATGGAAATACGTAGGTAAATCTGCACCCCGTTGTTTTTATACAGAAAAACATTTACATCTCGTGTAAATGTGAAAACAAACATCGACAGGATGGATTTTATCACTTACATATTATTTATTTAATTAGTTAAACGGAAGCCCTTTAATAAATACAGGAGACAATAATATATACACTGGGCAATGAAGCGCAGGTTAGAGCAAACATTCTACAAGTAATACGTAAGTAAAGTAGACGTATAGCACATAAGATACAAACACAACATCAAAATAAATAAAATAGCAGCTGTTTAGTTACAAATATAATAGATAAGAGTCGAAGAAATGAAATATTTTACATACAGTGTTAATATTCATACGATTAATATTATGTTAATTAAGCATTTTTTACTCCTGTCGGTGAGGGCTATAAACCCCCAAAGTCTTGGACCATTTTTTTAACACCCTCTATGTAGGTGAAAAACAGGCCCTCCCTACGTCCTGATACGCGCACTGGATATTATCATCATTTAAAAGGAGATTCCACTGCATCTCTGCTTTTGTTCCAGTCATATCATCTGAATTTACTTCGTTTCACCACCTACGCTTCTTCCTGGCTTACGCGGCTGCGGTAGAACAGTGAAACAGAGGGGCTCTGTAAAACCCATTCCTGCACACCCCCGCTTGAAAAACGAAATTCTCATCAGGGTTTTTCCTTGGTCGCGAAAATTTCTTGATCGATTCTAAACACCGCCGTCGAAAGGTTCCAGCCGTGAAAGAGTAGAGAGAAAAAGAGGAAAAAAATAGGAAAGCGAGGTGGTGAGGGAAAGAAGAAGGAGACCGGCGTATACAATTGATTGGTCCTGGCACATCCTGCCCCGCGTCCTCCACCCTAACTTCATGGGAAAGTCGTCCACCGCAGGCCTCTGTCGCTTTTTGTGATCTTCCACCTCTCCTCCGTTCGAAGGTTTTCTCACCTTCTCTTCTATCCACCGTATCCCTCCTTCGCCGACCAAGCTAATATCGATCTATCCAGTACCGTTTCTCTCGCTCATGCGAAAACCTATTAATTAACAATCGGGAAGAGAAACCTGGTGGCACACCGCCGAAAACATGGGAATTCGATGAAAGCGAATTGCGTCGTATTGGACCAGACGATCCTCGGTTGCCTGGAATCGCCGATGTAATTGAAACGGGATCGAACAGAAGAGTTGTACGTGTCGTAAGCGATATTACGAACGACCCTCCATGGATCTGCTAAATTTCTATTACTTCGTGTAACGGTTAAAGCAAATTGCATTAAATCGCGACGAGACGAACCGCTGTTCTGTGGCATCTCGGACAATACTGGAACGGAATGGAACAAATTAAGGTCTACTGTGTCTGTTCTGAACCCGCCTACGAACTAGACCTTCGGGATCGAGTCCATGTGTGGTCTGTGAAATCTTCTTTTCCTACGCGATGTGTTAAAGCAAATTAAATTAAACCCTGACCATGGAGAACCTTCGTTTTTGCCACTTGATGATATAGTTAGAATAGAAACGAACAAGAAAACCTATGCACGTGTGTCCTAGAGATGACTGGGGCTGGGACTGGGATTGCTTGAATCATTCCGTATTCGAATGATTCTACGTGTTTTGTTAATTGGTACTCGAATGTGGCGAATACTTTTCGAATATTATAATATAATTTACAGCATACGTATACATATAATAAATTTCAAACGGTTTTTAATATTTTTTTCGTCAGTGCTCGCTCTTGAATTCTCGTCTTAGTAAAATCCTTCGCATTTTATTCGATAGATAGTCAAATACTTAGATTATTTTGAATATTCGAATAGGGAAAAATTCGACAAACAGTCGCAGCCATGAATACGACGTTTCGTAAGCTACGTCGATAGTGATGGTTGATCCAGAGAAACAGGAAGAGAGAAAATAGGGGCGAGCGTGAAGAATTGTGACGCCTCGTCGAGAAACGTCTCATTCACAAACGAAGAGACCGTCGGAACGCAATGCCACGATGATTACTCGACCAGGTGTGTACAGGTGAAATCCTTGGACGTGCCTAAACGCAGGAAAGGCCGATATTGGCAGATCGGTTATGCCCGACGGAGACGAATCAATTGCTGGTCGGAGCAGAGCGAGAAGTAACTGGATTCACCGACGATGATGACCGACTTCGAGGGCAGCCGACACTCTGCGATCGTTTCCTGCGGCACCAGGAAGGATATAGACTCTGCTCTGTCGAGCGTTTCTATTATTCTGGGATTTATTGGATCAACGAATGCCGAGCTTCTCCTGGGAACCAGTACGGCGCGATGGATGCGCGTTTCTTTACATTTCCTTGCTTGTTTTCGGGTTACTGGCGATCAATTTGGACACGATGAAATATATTTAACATAAATTGCTTAACGGACGAGTCGTGGCATTTGGATTAAACGTACCAGAAGAATTTGTGCAGACTTGCCTTTATTGCTTCTAAGTGTACAATAGCTGACTTTTGAATTTAGAATTGATTGGAATGAGTATTTTAATCGGAACATACGATACAGCAAACACTTACTGCAATATAGAACATCGTTAGTGAGTTTTGTACATTTTGTACAGTTTCTACATTTTATAAATAACAACCTTGCAAACTTGTAATGACAAAAAGTATTCCGTGTTTTTCACGAAAAAGGCGTTTATTAAAAAATGTATTTGGACCACGCTATGTTAAACACAGATTGTACCATCTCGAAGCTACTTAAAACCACTACACTTATTCCTCGCATTCGACATTTTCTGTATTTCGTAAAAAGTTGTTTCGAGTGCTAAATATTCTGTTTCATTTCTCACATAAAATAATGGAAGCTAGCTTTTTTAACAGTCTTATAACATGTAAGATTAACAAAAAATGTATAGAGTGCTTTTGCTTTGCAAACACACGCTGATGAATGTAGAAGAACTGCAATCAGAATGTTCCGCATTAAAATAGTCATTAACATAATTCTGGAAAATGAATTGTGTATTTAAGAAAATGACTTAATTATTAGTGACGAAACAAATACTGAATATTTAATATCGCAGAATTTTTCCTACAGTATGAATACTTTTGAAGAAATCAATCGTCTCAATTGAGTAAATGATTCCTAACTTACGATATTTCGGGCAGCGTATTATTGTAAATGGGATAATTAATGAAACCGTCACTCGTACGTATAAGTGTGTCACGATCATGAATTTTAGATCTTTTGCTTAGCACGATTAAAAAGCAGGACGCGAATGATGTAAGACGGAGTAACGCAAGTGTTGATAATCGCGACGTGGAAACGTGCGAACCGCAGACTCTCTTCATAAAGAGACTTTATAAAGGCAGAGTAACAAAGGTGTCGAGTTTCAAGTACGACAGGAGACTTTGACGTCCGAGCACGTATAGTTAGGCAGCTTCTCTAACGCATTGTACGTCTCACGTAAATTTATCACGCGAGAGGAAAGTTGTCATTGTCTTCCTTTTCCTTCTAACGACGATTGTTCCATACAGGTGTTATTATATCAACACCACCGCGTTATCTGATCGAGTTTCTTTTTTATTACGCTAGCCGCTATTCAATTCGAACTCCTTGTTACACTTCACTCCACTTATAAGCTTCTCTAAGTACTTTATACCTAAAAATTAAGGCGGTAAATAAATTTCACAAAACACATAGTGTACAACCACTATTTAGTTAGAACTAAAGCCTTATTTCATCCAGCAATAAAAACATCGTCATACTTCTTGCATCTTTCCCTGAGAAATTCGTATTTCAATAATACATGGTGACATCAAGAAGATCGAGCAAGAAAACACTAGTGTCAGGAGTTATAATTTCACAACTTGCCATTTCTAGATAATATTTCCAATATTGTATCATTTCTAGTCTTCTATATATAAAATCGTTGGATCACTCACTGACTCTTCAACGTCCAGCACAAACCGCTCAACCAAAAAACATGAAATTCGGAGAATACTTATATTACTTTTACAATACAGGTGCTCGATAAAAACCGGGTTTAAAAACCGTTTTTTTTTTTATAAATTTGTAAAATTCGAAAACCCGGTTTTAAATTTTAAAAAACGGGTTTATATATTAGAATTAATATGTAAAAATGAATTAATTATTTAATTAAGAACGTTAACATTCTGACTCGAAATCGCCTCGGACACAAACATAGTGTAGTAGGTAACAGTTTACTGTAAAATTAATCTTCATGAGTTCATATTTTCGGAAGAAAAATACTAAATGAAATAAAGATTTATAATTTATATTTTGTACGAATTTCAGTTATATTAGTTTCTCTTTCGTTTGGTTTTGTATGCAGTGTATTTTATTGTGTTATATTTTCGTAGGCCCATAAATATTAAAAAACTGAAATTGTTTAAAATAGGTACAAATATTTATTTTCTATTTTAATTATGTTTTTTTGTGAAAATTTGAAAATCGGGTCAACGGGTTTTTTGGGGAAATGGTGGAATTCGAAAAACGGTTTTCAAAAGTCGGTTTCTTAATATCTCTTAGGTCTGATTAAATATCCGCTTGGATTTTTCTTACAAAGGTTACCCTCACAAGTGCCTTAAAACCAACATATAAATGTTCAATTAAGCGATAGTTACTTTAAAAAAATTACTTCAACAAACAGATATAAAAGTAATCCTCTAGTAATCTATTTTGCTAGTAACATGTGCAGCAAGTGTCAAAGAATAGAGCCATCTGCGTTATTTCGTTACAGGGCAATGGGTCTATTTAATATCGTTTGAAGGTTCATTAGGTGAATTCATAAAAGCTTGAAAATACGGAAAATCGCGTACCTACCCTAGTAGCACAAAATATTGGTTAAATATTTTTTCCAAATATTAAAAAAATATTTTTTTTGCCACACTTTTTAATATGAAAAAAATGTTGATTCCAAATATTATATATACATACTGAAAATGTGAAATAAAGGTTTAGAAAATATGAAACATTCGGAAAAAATGTTTTCTTTCTACCATTCAATAAATATTTACTTTATATTTGAAAAGGAATGTTTTTTTCATAATATAAAATGAATATTTCCCGAACATTCGGAAAAAATGTTTTGTTTCAAACGGTAAATAAATATTTACTTTATATTTGAAAAAAGAATATTTTTTTCATAATATAAAATGAATATTTCCAGCATATTTGGAAAATATATTTTCTTCTTAATCTAGAATAAATATTGTATGTATGTTTAAATATCAAAAAGAGATTGAACCTCTTTTTAATATTGGATGTATGAGCATTCAATATTTTGTGCTACTAGGGTACCCTTCGAATGTAAGAAATTGCTGTCGACTAGACATGTCCTCGGATAGGAATCTCATGCAAAACAGGACGCGGTCGATTGCGTTAAAGTGTAAAAATAATGGATGTTTTGTGACCCATCCGTCCGTTCACTCAACCCAAAGCCTAGTTTCAGGCTGGTGTTCACGACACACGGATAGACCACCTCCGCCCTCGTCCTGCTCGCAGCTGTTACCACAGTGCTACAGACTGTACCTGACAGCCTGAAGCCCGTCTCGTAAGTAAAATAAGTGTTTCTATCCGCTGCGAGGGCGGCCACCGCTTGGCAATTCCGCTCCGCGTATACACGCATCGTGGACTACTTTTCTGCGTGCACTTGCTCCATCGAGAATCTCACGACGAAAAGATCTCTCGGCGGGAAATTGATACTCAAGAGACAGCTTTGAACTTGAAGTCGAATTTGCCATGGGCGTCACTGGTGGCCCACGAAATCAATGGCAAACAGAACATTTATCAAAGAGAGTTGCTTATCTTTTGGTTTGACATTCGAATAAAATGAAGAAATAAATAAGCGGAATTCAGCGCAACTTCAATTTCCTTAAGCCTGAATATTGCAATCATTACCTTTCGGACAATTCTTAAAGTTCTACAGAAAATTGTCAATTTTGCTGTGGTACTCGATCCGTCGAGACTTGCGTGATATTTAGATGTAAAGCTGAGAGACTTCCTAACAGCGACAAACTCGTGCGAGGGTGCGTATTCGAACGAGGTGGTTGCGCATCGGGAAAGTGGCATAAGTTTTCCAAATGAAACACAATTTAGTATCACTGGTATTACGAGAACACGAAGATGGCGAAGTTCTTTGAGCACTTTTGATATTTCTCTGAATATCGTAAAGGGCAGGGTAGTTTCTTATGTTTCGAATTAACGTTTCACCTTCTTCGGGAGAAAATTAAAATTTTGTTAACATTATTAACACGATCACCAAAATGGATTGGAGCTACTCAGGCAGGCGATCGCTATAGATCTGACGCAACGAGTAGGTAAGTTGAAAATCGCAAAGGAAAACCTATTATGATTCTCCATTGCATCAATTTTAGTGTCTGAATTACTTTCCACTATGACGAGTTATGGAGTTGTTGAATTATGTCGAGTCGAAATATATACTATTATGTCGAACATTCAAACAGTTAATAAACACTCGCTGGACGCTTTAATTACATATGTATTTACCTCGAAGCTCCAACACCTTACTCTCTAAGCAGCTATATTTATCGATTCCTTAATCACGACCGTCAATTGCTTAGATCGATATCTGCAGCATGCAGATAAGCATTCATTCACCAGCTGATGAGATTCATTTATTCCTGCATTACAATATCTAATTAACTCCTGGCCCCGAGAGTGGTGTAAGACAATTTACTTCATTTAGAAGAATCGGTGCTTAAATTTCATATATTCGCTATTCAGTGCAACAAAAATAAAAAAAGTAGTAGTACCTCATCCAGCTTACAGTACTCTCATTCACGGAACCTCAATCTGCTTGTTCATTATTAAAGCTCTCTACCGTTCTATCATACAGATTTCTGAATTAACAAATTTCTTACTTCCCCCGTGACATGCTAATTTTTCACTCGAACACTCGATCGGTTAGCGAACACGTGTTTGATAGAAAAGGGAGCGCACCCAAATTGCCAGCCAGAAGCAACTTCGATATTATCCACCCAAGAAAGTCACTTTACTTATCAATTCACCAATAACACCGTACACACAGGCAAGGCATCAAACTGGGTACATGCGCTACACAAGTGGAAGAACGTAGATGGGCGTAGATCAGTAACACACGTGCATCCAACTATGGGTCTCTGATAGAGTTTACGGCGTACGCGTTAACGCACGTTCTCGTAGCCAATTCGCCGTCGGCAGTTCAACGTCGGCACCAGGAAGAGTCCTGGCCATCGATTGCGGAGATCTCGTCCACCCAATACTGTACCTAGCTGGAACCATGCTCCACGGGATTATGTACTGTTTATCGCATCAATAATTATTATTCTATTACGTGCTGATGCAGAATAATGATAATATCGAAATTGAAATGTTAAGAAGGCTCGATGATATTGGTCACGGAGCTTGTTGAGATTTTATGACAGTTAAGCCGAGAATCTATCTAGAAACTAAGCTATGCTATGCGATGCTATGCTATGCCAAACTACGTTTTAAAAAAATTAGCTTCAATACATACTTATGGAACCGTTTCCACCAAAAGCTGTGTTAAAACATAGCATTGCATAGCATAGCTTAGCTCAGCTTCCAAGTGGATTCCCGGCTTTATGTCTGGAGAACAATTGGTTCCTAGGTTCATTTGTTGGAAGAAACGTTACGACTGAAGATTATGAAACAAGATTTGAGTCGATTAAACCTAACTACTTGGATGCTGGCTCAGTAAAGTTGGCACTATACGTTGTCGATGTATTCGTCTTTATCGTCCCACACTTTTGGGCTCGCTAATATAATATTTTAATACAATTTTGAAATTAAACAAACGAGTTGACAGGATTTTCATAATATTATCAAAAATTATTAGGTGGACGTGTAAAGACATTCACCGTCGACAAAGTTTCTCTACTTAGGTATACACTATTTTTATGTACCTAACTTAACACCAAATAGCAGTAATTTATTTTCGATCTTTTCATTCAAATTATGGGTTTCCTCAGCAGAGTGGTTTCAAGGGCAGGTGTACGCAGCATCTCTAACTTGACAAATGATTCCAGTTCGAGAGAAATAATTTGTGGCACTGCATTAGCATGCATCATCATACTACTTCTTGCTTCTTTACGATCAATTACTGCTGACATTTTTTTTGTGGTAGAGTTGCTTTCAATCGTAGCAATTACGGAAACCGCGATGTACGCAACGTAAATGGAATGACTCAACACGTAAGTATTCGCAGCTAAAAAGTTACCATAGAATATATTCAGCCAATGAAAGATCAGTTAAGCTCTCAACACCAAATTCTCGCTTTTAAAACTTGAGGCAATTTGTAGAGTGATTTAACATATTTGACTACTAATCTTGAAATTGAGTGATGCCTCAATTACACCGAGATTCAAAGCAATTTCAATTGGATGGCATTGGTACCTCGATTAGTCCGTAAGGTATGAGTATCTGACACATAATAAAGCAACCTTGGCGAAAGGCGGGTGGCACAGGAAGTCGACAAGGCTTTTATCGTACTCGCCACTCGTTATTCCTCCAACCAGCAAGCAGACTACGAAATGGTTCACTTGGATTCCTTAAGTTCCCAAAATCTACCGTATTGCTAGCACTTGGGTACCGGAAAGACGCATTGCCATTGCATAATTGAACGTATAAAGCCTTGGACCAATCATGCCTCGCTTTATACGAAAACGTGGCGTTAAAAAATTAAGGTGTATTACTACTTACATACCTAAATAGTAGACTACTAACGTGCGTCCCTCATACCTTAAAGTTCTTTACGCCTAAGGCAATGTGTTATTCGACATAATTGAAGAGTCCTCGTAGAAAGCACTGTAAGTGTCAAAAATCAAATTCTATAATGTTTGTATTACCATTGGCACGTAAAACATTTTCCGATAATTTTTTTTGTAATTTTGTCACAGTGTTCTCTACAAGGACACTTCAATTACAAATTCATTTAGTCAATCGAGGTGATAAATCTTTCGGAAATTGCTCACGGGGTATCTGTGAAGCATTCCTCCAACTTTCGAAATTAGATTAACCGGCGCATTTGTTGAATTTTCTCAAAACTATTCGGTGCAAATTGTGTCTGCATTGTCAAACGAACCCTCGTCCTGCCTTTCCTTTTCACTCTCGAGTCTGGTTGCGTCACGAGTTCCCTGTGCCGGATGCGCCGGACGGACATCAAATTCCTCTTTTTTCCACTCGACTTGCATCCGCCCGACGTCGTGGCGTAATTGAACGAAAACCAGGTCGCTTTGACGTTTTCGTCTGTGTTACACCGCTGTCCGTTTCGTCCATTGTCGCGGACGAAGGGTGATAGACGGAATAAAATTACGATACGCAACGAAGGTCGAGGATAAACGCGAATGGACATAAACGAGAACACAGAAACAAATTTTTAATCTTCTTCAGCCTTGTTGGCTATCAAAGCGATCAGTCTCTGTTTATTTGTAAAAAAAAACTATGAAAATTATGAATTATGTAGGTATTTTTATTACTTACATTCCCTTCTATTAGTTGATTACGTAGACAACTATGTACCAAAACATATCAAGTTTTAATGTAAGTGTCAATTAAGTTTCGAAGGTGGTACACACTCTATCTAGACGAAGAGTTTGAAATCGCTTACCAATTGCCATTAAAATCATATCGTGCGACAAATATTCTGTTAATTCAAACTGAACAGTTTTAGCAGTGATTGGAATGTGTCTCATTCCCATAAATTTTGTACTTGGATGTATACTTTTGACACACAAATGTATCGGGAAATGGATTAACATTTCACCAGAAAAGTTAACAAAAAGGTGCTATTTTTTAATGTATTATTTAAACAAATAGAATTTTCCAGAATCTGTGTACGCAGCTGAATTCTTTATTAAATAATACACAATTTTTCTGAATTCTTTATTAAATAATACACCATTTTTCTGGATTCTTTATTAAATAATACACAACTTTCCGAGATATTCGACAAAATATGTTTCTCACCCTCAAGTTTGAAGGCACTTTTCACCCCCTCATTGAGAATATCGGCCGATAATAGAAAATACGTGCCAAATATTTTTGTGAGAGGTACATTTTTCTGTAAAGTTCATCAAAATCGATTGTCACTTCTAAACTGTCGCTCATTCCTGAATCCATAACTCGAAGACGGCGAATCTTCCCAAGGTTTGGCATGTACCATCTGAAAGGGCATGAATACTCTACTTATATAGGGTTTTCTTAAAAATCATGCGATATTTTTTAAGGAAATTGCCGTTTTCTAGGATGTTTGTGGATTTACGAAAACCAGAAAAATACGTAAAACTTTTATTAAAAACCAATTAAATTATATAAAAGTATATAGTCTTAGAAAGCTTGATTTTTACTGACGTTTTGGTATAAGTTATATTTCGTAAAACTCAAACTTCGACCCTCTCCCCTCTCGCTCCTGGAGCTCTGTAGAAAAACTAACACCTGGAATCGATGTTTCACTTCCGGGCTTATTAATATGCCAAATTTGAAAAAAAGTCCCCTCAGGTCCGTGAAATTTCTATATCAAAAGCACTTGCACAAAATTATGGAAACAATTAGAAATCACATAGATGCCCACTCGAAAGATAACAGAATCCAAGAGCGAGCGAGTGGTTTATGGGGGCCGGTATCTCGAAACCGAGACTGTCGTCCACTAACGTAAGAATCGAAGAGAGGAACACAGTGTGGCCAAATCGAGCCGCAAAGAGATCCGATCTGATCTGCTCTCGATACCGTCGGATACCTACGGGCTCTCGCAAATAATGATTGTTAAACAAGCGGCGGGTTATATACTCGGTCGTTTGGCGGAATGGTGCGTTCCGCAAGTGCTAAACTTGCGCAGAACGGCACCTCGTTAAGAGCGTTACAGTATTTCCAGAAGAGATATACAACCCCCGAGGAGGTGGCGTTCCCCTCTCACGCTACGCTTCTTAGCGGCTACGTGCAAAATTCAGGAAGGAGAATTTTTTCCTCTTACCGTCGAACAATGCTCTATTCAGGATCGGCAATCTATCGGCGCTTTTTCTGCCGAGTCGATCAAACTTGGAGTACAGACAGCACGTAGCAAAGAGGCATTGTCAGTCGATACAATTGAATTTTACAGAGAATCAACCGAAAACGATCCCGGTCTACATTTTTATCGTTAACAATCACCGTTAAGAATGACAAAAAAGGACACTTTAATGCCTGCTTCTATGCGCTGAGAGATAAAGCTCAGCAGGCACCTACTTCTTAAATTAAATTGATTGAAAACGTTGTCTCGCCCGAGTAGTTTGTAAAATCCCGGAGACATCTGTGAATACTTAGCGTGTATGGAAAAATGCTGCTGACATATTGCGAAACGAGTTACGTTTCAATGACGATAACTGTACAAGCAGTGCTGCAGGATCCGTTGCAACCAGGGCGATGTAGTTTCCATGTTTAAGCGCCGCTTCATGGTGTAGTCGATGCAACGAGCACTAAATTTCCTCTCAACCTTGTTAAAACCACACCTTGTTAAGGCCGCTAGAGAAAATCCACCAGGAATACATAACCTTGTACGTTATGGAGGAAACGCTTATCGCCACCTAGTGCGCGATCACCCACGTGCGGACCAAACATCAGACGTATTAACAAAACATTAAGGAATACGAGTTTTTACATTGAATGGTAATTTCGTCACGTGCACCATATTAATTTCTTGTCTTGGTAGCCGTTATAATTAGTCTCTTGTAATTTAAATGAAATGTATGTTGTTATTGGAGAGAATTGGTTGAAGATCGTATCAGTAATGGTGGCAGAACAATTTCTCTCAGAACAGTACATTAGAATAATGCAAATAATTTCGATTTTGAAGAAAACGGAATTCAATGGAGATGGAACATACGCAAGCTTACTCAAACTAGATCTAAATCATCACTTTCTAGACAGTGACATACATATGCAGTAAAACTTGACAAAGTATAGTTTTGGCACAACATAAGATTAGTTGGTAATTTATGCATCATTGAAATTGTTATAAACAAACGGTATACATATTCAACCAAAAATTGAAAGAGAAAATCAAGAAATGTCTTCAGCATCTTGGGATAATGTCACTGTAGAGCCCGGAAAGGTAGCCTGATTTTGAGAATTTTTTATGCGTTTCAACAATTTCGAGGTTCTGACAGTTCCGTATTTTATTCAATCATTCTTGCAAAAATCAGTATTTTTTTATTTCCTCGTGTACGTCCCGGGATAATCTTATATAGAACTCAAAAATTTTCGGTTTTTTGTTCTAGATAAAAAATTGAAGGAGAAATCTTTTCGGCCGCGGAACACTGTTTTTTAAAAATAGCTTCTTTTGTTGAGTTGTGCCGCCGCCATCTTGTATTAAAAATCTTAAAAAAAATTCACTATACTACACTACACTATAAAAATTCTCAAAATCAGGCTGCTTGTCCGGGCTCTACAGTAGCATTACCCCTTTTAAGGTTTCTTCAATGTTATTCATTTCAATAATGGCAACTATACAATAAGGAAACCTCGTGCGCTACATCTTCGACAAAACATTTATCCCACTATTACTCGTCAGTTTATTGATTTGTTGAATTAAAGAGAAAAAATTAACTGCTCGAAGTTTTGTAAATCTCGAGTTAAACTGACAATGCCTCCTGAATGTACAAAAAACTGCAATCCTCATCGGTTATAGTACGAAGTCTTTTGTAGTAGAGAGACAAAGCTCACGGAGCACGAACAAAGGATCTTAATTAATATAGCAACGTAAGATAAGCTGCCTTTCGGTTCCTCCTGCTTGACCATGACTGCTCTCAATCTCTGGGGGGACATTGCACCAGATCGAATCGAGTCGGAGTTACTCGAACTCGAAGTTCCGCGAGTCATTCTTGGGTCCTTTCGATCCTCTGACTTCGTGAAAAGGCGTACTCTATCTACCGATCGTATTATCGCGGCATACACTTCCAATTATCGGCCCCTAACTCACCGTGAGAATTTTTCGTCGAGCGTGCGGCGCGCTTTCTTTCGTGGTTTGTATAGCTGAGGATTCGCGCGACTCTTAACAGAGTAAAGAGGGAAAGCACTTTCGATTTGAACATAATCAACAGTGTCGTGATCTATTTTAAGTGGAAAATCTTCCCAGGAACGTTGCTTCTCAATGCTGGGATCACGATGCCGAGTCGTGGAGTTGTTTAATTGCGCCGTCCTTACTTGCACTTTCGTTCGAGGCGATGCTATATCGTGTTTGCGTAGTCTCGAGTTATTGCTCGAGTGACTTGAGTTACTGACCGTTCCAGAAAATGGCTCGAATACAAGGCGCTTATCCATTAACTATTTTGTACAATAGGAATGTCTCGCTCCGATTGATTTGTTGTTTTCAATTGCTACACCCACTAACGGTAGTTCAGTCTTTCGTTTCTCTTTTCTATGTAACTGATCCCAACGTCCGAATGCCATACTTGTTAAATGTTGTATGATTTCTACAACTACATATTTTTATGGATTTAAGAATTTTACATTACGATGAACTCGTTATTCTCGGGATTAATGTCCATATAGCAGAGATAGGGAAAAAATTATTTGGTATAATAATTTCGTACACAAATTTTTATTTCAATTTCGTACACAAATTTAAAAATTAAATTTTTATTTCAAATAATTTTTGCCAGACTTCGAAAGCTTTCATTTTCCTCGGATACTTCTGATTGGTGGTCATTTACTCGAACGAAAATGGCCAACCACCCCAGGTTTTTCCGGTTTCTAAATCTCTGCCCCTTCTTTTACTCATTCCTGTAACTTGCACTTCGTTCGTTTTCCACAGAAAACAATCATGTCATAAGCCCGGAGAGTATTATCAGGTTTGATTCAGGTTTAATTATGTAATCAACTACTTCAGTTATTCTTAACGTAATTAAGTCAATTACGAATTACCTTCTGTACTTGTTAATTGCTACCGACCACAATTACAATCGTAATTAAGGCGGGAACCTGGTTTAAGACGCTGAAAAAACACGGTGATTTTTTAAGAATTATTTTCTCAAAAAATATAAAGAGAATCTTGGGCCAAAACTTTAAGGGTGCTGACCTGTTGTTGGAAATGAGAGATGTGTGATGGAGGGTAAGATAGAAGGAAGGAAAAGGAAGTTTGGCGTATCTAGCAGGCCCTGCCTTAAACGCTGGGATGTATGTTAGGTCCCCTTGTTCCTAGTTGCGCATCGGCGCATTAGAAAGTTATACATCAACATGTACCTGAACCTTATATATACTCTTTTATTTTTTATAATGTGCAAATATGTACCAAAGAAAGTTTGATTGTGAGATTCACATGCGTTGAACAAACAGTCATTAGCTATAATGAATGTTGGTATTTTTTCTTCTTTGTTTTTTATACCAAAGTTTGTAGAATGTACTGTATGTCTTTAATAAACATTTTCTTTAAAAAAAAAAAAAAAAAAAGGATGTATGTTAGGAGCCGGTCGAAACGGGTATATATAGAAAGAAGTGGATGAGGGAGAACTTGCGAGAGACTGAAGCAGTCACCTGGCCCTCTGGTGGTGGCGACGGAGGTATCGCCACACTGCATATTCAGACAACAAGAAAACTTTTTTTTACTCAATAATAATTCATTTAATATAGTTTTATTGATATATTGTGTGCATCCTAGTGGATCCAATTTTCGCCCGAAATAAAAAAAAACCCAAGTTTTTCTTAATTTACATGAATTTATATCGCCCTATCGTCCTTTTCAGCGTCCTAAACCAGGTTCCCCCCTTAATAAATAATTACCTACTAAATAAATTTAATTTTGTTCAACTCTGTTCTACGTGTTGCGAGCATAAAGTTTGGCAACGTTTTGCTCGGACATAGCACGGATTGGGTCCGGCGTCTCGACAGACACCAGCCGAGTGTCGTTCGTGCGTCCGCCGAGCGCTCACCGATTTTCCCGCTCGGACCGTTTCCGCGTCGGTGGCTCTATGACAGTGATGGCGAACCTTTTTGAGAAGTAGGTAAAATTTTGTTCATTATTTTGTTTTAATACTAGCCCGTGGGTCACTAAGTCAGTGGCGTCACTCGGAAGGGGGGCAGGGAGGGTGATAAAAAGGATACCAATAATTTGGAAACACCGAAAATTTGTTAACAAAAAATTTATTATACTTTAATTTTTTTAATATTTTCGATTGTCTGTTCTCTTTTTTATGATATAAAAATAACTTTATAAAAATCAACGCGTGGGTTATTTAAAAAGCCTTCGTGGGTCAGGGTCTGACCCGCGGGTCATAGGTTTGCCATCACTGCTGTATAAATTGATTGTGAGAGGCATAGGGCAGTAAGGGAAACGCGTCGCACTTTCTGTGAGCCATTCCGCTTTCCTTCTTATTCTATATTTTCGTCTTGACTAAAGGCCATGGCCTGTAGAATCGCCCTCTAAAAGGTTCACCACCTGTAGTGAAACACCCTGTATACACAACAGACCATAAACTTCAAGTTGCAATACGTTTCAAACTATCAGTAATTCGTCTCCAAAAACACTGTAATACTTTCCATCGGTGCACCTACGCCGCGCAATTGCACGCAAATGCATCATTGTGACGTAGGGTAGTGCAGTGTTTAAAACCACTCAATTTCATCTTATATTTTTTCCCATTCCTATCAACGCCTCTACCGTGAACGCTACTATAATAGTATAGTTATTGACACTTTTTCTGCTAAGGCCTCGGAAGCTCATAGTATAGGAATCTTGGTTTTGAAAACGGGTAGTTCTGCAGCAGAAGGTACACGCTCAAACGGCTGGAAACTTTTGCTACACATGGTACGTGCGAGCAACAGGAGGTTATTTGCTAGATAAATCTTGACCCGCCTCCTTGCATGCCGCGCGATACCCGATCGACGTTCGGCCGATCGTGTACGTTCGAGAGAGTAGACCTCATTCACGTGCCTTGCCCGAGCAACGGCTGCGTTCACCATACCTTGCCTATCCTACGCCCTGCACCTGATACCAGCCACGTACGCGATGCATCCACTCGGCCCGCGCTGCCTCGCTTTTATTTAACGCTGATCATCGTTTCCGCACTTCGGCCTTATCGGCCGCTTTCATTTCCAACTGCTAATACTGTTACGCCGATAATTACGAGCGCGATAACAATCTGAAGGTGTTCGCTTGAATGCTTCAATATCGAGACCTCGTCTATGCCTTCAAAGAAATTTCATTCGATTGGGATGGCGAGAGTGTGATTATCTTTTTTGCTCAATGATTGAACATTTAGAACTTTCAAAATTTCAGTAGCTCGGTATTGTGAGATATTATGACCGTGGCAAATTGATATCTAAAGTGCCTTTTTTACGAGCCTTGTTAATTAGAAAATTCGAACTTTAAGAAAAAGTGACGAAGTACATTCATAAGGAGATTGCAACGAGGATAGATTTTTACAAATGTTATGATAATGAAACGTACAATAAAATAGGCTAAGTTATGCAGAAAGCTACTAACACACAATGATCTGAAACTGACTAAATTTAATTCGAAGATTTTAATTGTTAAAGAATATTATTTTAAATTTTCTGTACTTTTTGTTTTTTAAGGCTAAAATGGAACTGTGGCTTGGTAATTTAAATAACTGTATAAAGTAAGAGTTGTTCTATGGATTAGTACGTTTTGCCAAATAAAGATCCCAAAATTATGAGATCCGTAGCCTGTTTAACTAATTTTTTGTTATTTTGAGAATTCGTAGGTTTTCTGCATAACTTGGCCAAAATATTCTCGCGGCTCTGTTGTCGCGATAATTTTGTCGAACCTGCTACGATTTCTGCCTCCTCTGGATATTCGCATAAAGTATGGGGGTATAATTTGTCCCGTGCACAGAGACGAGTCCCGGTCACGTGCTAAGTCGATCTCTAACGGCCGCGTTCAACGTATGATATTCTTCCAATGGTGCATGCACCTGATACGTATGAGTCGCACTTGTTACACGCCCTAACATTACACCACACTAATTCGCACTGTAACCGTTTCCTACAGTGACGCACGTACCGACACGGAAAATATCCGGTCATTTATGGGGGTGAACGCTACACCTGCTGCCAAGCTACAAATAGGGGTTTTAGACGGTGACGCGCGTATAGGAATGTAAATTGTTACTTCCTGCAAGTGCATAATTGCATCCCTTCCTTTGGCGTCGATAAGCAACAGTTTGTTCGGTCATAAAATATAACAGAGCCAACTAAATCCAAGAATGATTAGGTACTTGTGTGTTTTTCGTTTGCGCAAGGGATACTTCGTTCGCAGATATAGAAAGTATGAAGTGTTTGTTGTTAGCAAACGATATTTGTTTTAATATCAAAATAAAAGATTATTTATTTTCAATCGTTGGAAAGTTGCACGATTAGGTTCTGATATTCTGTTCTGAAGATTCGCGCATCCCTTAAACTCCGATTAAATCGCCAGAGTTTAGTTTTATCAGTTTACTATCATTTCAAATTAGGCATACGATATAATCTACTAACAATTTAACCCTTCGTGCTTACACGTGGTGTGTCGCACCCCAAGAGCAATTTGCAAGTTAAAATGGCGTGCCTTTACGACTTCCAAAGGGGATTTATCGCAAAAAATATAAAAGAATAAACAAATCCCTTTTTCCCACAACCGTAGACAATCGCTCATTTCCAACTACAAATTTGATCATATCAGAATTTACATTTCTAGAAAAAGATTATTAGACCATGATTATAAAAGTATTACGAATGTGCAATTACCACTGAAAAGTTAAAAGATTCAAAAATACGAAAATGGTAACTCAAAAAATGACCTAAGGTGCAGTGAACATCATCTAACCAATTTGTGATTATAAGAAGGTGCGACCACGAAGGGTTAACTGCCGCTTGTACAATGCCAGGCAGTGAATCCTCTACAAATAATTCAAGTAATTTGATAAATATTCAATATCTCAGGATTTCTGTGTTATAAATCAGAGAATAAATCATAGCAGCGCGAGCTGAAATCTGAAAAACAATACAAGAGTGCAGAGCAAACCTTCCACTCCTGATTCTCCGAACAGAATTCAGTAGAGAAGTGTTTAGTAATTGTAAGTGCAGGACCGTGTCGGAGGATGCGCCTAGTCGCTATGCGCACCCGATACTGACTGCTTCTTACGCGCACATCGCCACACTCTCAGGCAACGTACACGCAGTTTCCCACGGAAATTTCCGGCAATTTGCGAAACGTTCCAACGCGCGTATCCACGCCGTGCCAAGGTCGCCTCGCACAACGCATCGTAACACTTTCTCGAAGCATGTCGGATCGCAATGCTCCTTGTGGTTCAAAATAGTTAGATGTTAGACTTGCTTTAAACGAATACATACATATTTATTTGGGCCGAAAATAACGCAAAGATTCAAACATTCTGAATCCACGGTAGGAAATGTTTTGCAAAGCCACCAATACGTGGATGTAACGACAATGCTAAACTAGTAAAGGAGATTTCGATTTTTTTTTAAATTCTGCAGGTTTGTATGGAACCTTAGTATGTATAAGTATTCGATAATTTTCTTCTCTGCTAATTTTTACTTCTTCAGGGTGAGAACACCCCTTAGAGATTAATGTTTGCTTCCCCATTTTCTGTGTAGGTATAATGAAAACTATAGTAGATGTAAAAAAATTGTTGAAATGAAAATTGAATAGTTTTCATGCCCTATAGCAATGGAGTTATTATGTGAACTTTACCTCTGGGAAACCTTTTTTCTCGCCGGAAATTTATATGGATCGAAAGCGAATATCAAATAACATGCAGAAATAACAATTTTGAGTTTAGGAATCTGTTCGCTGAAAAGTTATGAGGCGACGAAGTTGCGAAATTTTGACACATTTTCTAACCTTTATTGCGACAGTTACAGTGGTTGCCGCATATTATTCGTTGTTGGAGGTTGGTAGGGTAGAAGTATGTAGTTTCTTTGTTTCTCGAAACGGTTACATCGAGGGATTTCGACACCATAAAATACTTAGGGTGTTTCTAAAAAAGTGGGTGTAAGGAGAGTACGTGTTTAGTATTTAGTTTGTATTTTATATATAGGTTGTATGTTCTATTATGTATTTTGGATATAGTTTCGTTTAAAAGTATTTCCGTAGACTTATTCCGAAACAACGCATTCCACTTTCTACTTTGTTCAGGGTATTAGTATTGGTTGGGGCTAGATCAGCGCGGGGGGCGCGTTAGCATAGTAGCTAAGCGATGTGAGTTTGGGCATAACCTAAAATAATTTTCTTTCCCAGGAAAAGTAAGAAGAGGGTGTGTTTTTAGTATCTGAGGATCTGCGATTATACTCACCAATGCGACCGTGCCAGACCCGTGCCCTACGTTGTACAGTACTGGTTAAAAAAAAGTATCCATTCAAATTGAAGCATAATAGTTGGTCACATTAGGGGTTAGGATATACGTCAAAATTTCACAGTCCCTTTTAATTAATAACTTTTCACATAATAGATTCCTAAACTCAAAATTGTTATTTTTGCATGTTATTTGATACGTACTTTCGATCTATATAAATTTCCGTTGAAAAAAAAGGTTTCCCAGAGGTAAAGTTTACCCTTTATGAAGCATAAAGACGGCTAAATTTCCATTTGACTAACTTTTATTTATAGCTATTATAGTTTTAAAAACTAGCAGGAAAATAGGAAAACACATATTAACCTTTAACAGGCGCTTTCACCCGGAAGAACCAAAAAGTAACAGAAAATAAAAAATGCCTGATACTTATATTAAGGTTCGCAATAGACCTGTAAAGTTTAAAACAAAATCAGAATTTTCAGGTTACCAAATTTCCCCTGTTAGCTGTGTACATATTAGGTATATACTTTAGGTCCTTTAAGATCGTAAACATCCGAAGAATTAAACTTTTAAATAACCAACCAAATTCATCTTCACTTTCGGCTAATATTCTGCAGACTTTAAATAGGTTAAGCCTTCGTTGACACACCTCTTTTTTCGATCAACTTTGACATACCTGGGTGGCTCACTCCACAGAAAAATTTTTCAACAACTGCCATTTTCATCTGAAGAATCCAATCGTTATGAAAAAAGATCGTGGCTCAATCTCAAGGTCTCTAGAATATACTCCAATAGCTATTTTCTTTAAATTTCACCACAGTTTTTGTAAAAAAAATCTAGATTACCATATGTCGAGTAAACACGAAGAAAATCTTCAAAAAATTGTAACTTTTACAAATATCAATCTTAGAAGCTAAAAATCTACAGACTTATTGTTCAGATATAATATTTTGAGAGAGAAAAATAGTCTATAAGTCGGCCTTGGAAAGAAGGTATTTATTTTGAATATAGAGTGTACAGAGCGTCAAAATCAGCTTATAGGTGCTCACACCCAGAGTGTCAACAAAGGATTAAATATCAAAGAAAGCAGCAAACTATTGATTTTACAATAGCTAAACTTACAGTCGTTTGAGAGAATTATAACTGTGTACGTTGACATATAACTCACAGATTTATCACTGGGAAAGACTAATTTGTCCTTGTTACAAATCAGTCGTCCTTCGTACTTTTTCGTACGACTACAATGAGACTTCATGTATCACGTATGAACATGCCGATACATACAGAGCGCGGAATGTATTAGATCTGTGGCGACTTTAACGAGTGGAGAGAAATTAACGTACTTATTATCGGGTAGCATGGCGCGCAATTTGAAGGGTACACAACAGGAAGTTGATTTTAATATACGCAGTATGATTGACACGCTTTTATGATCCCTAATGGTCTGGCCGATCGACGCGATGCAACATGAAGCGCTTCATGGTGCGCAACAAGGGGCATCGAACATGCTATCCCGGCGTCGTAAACAGTTTTAAATCGAAACATCAGGAATATATCACGTTTGACGCGCACGCATTCCATGCTGCACCGCGTGATGCATCGCATGCCGCACTGCATCGGCGCACAGTTGGGTTTAGAGAGGACATTAATTAAGCTCGGCGACTCTAAAATTAGCGCGATTTTCGTGTTTTGACGGCGCACGAGCGAACGGTCGTCGCGCCGCTGGCTCACGAGATTTTTGACACGCACCGCTGACTTTATGCAGTGATTTTGTCACGGTTAATAACGTGTGTGAAGGAAAAGTAAACTGTATCTGATAACAACTCTTTGTCTCTTAACAAAATTGCTATCATTGATACTTCGGAGCGTTATTATAGAGCGCGCTTGACTGTCTGTAATTCCTTGAATAACCGACAATAGTTGTGTGGATTAAAGAATTCAAGTCAGAGATTGTTAAATTAGTCAATGTGTTCTCTAGACTAATTGTACGCCTCTTTCTATATAGGTGTTTCCCTAGAAATATAGGCATACTTCCGCTACGTTTTAATAAGTTCATTTTTTGCACAAGTTACATTTTTTAATAGAATTCCATAAAACTTCCTAATGCTAAGGAAACTGTTAAATGAGTTTATTTTAAAATAAAAAGGGTATTCTATAACCGGTTAAAAGAGGGATAAGTGTTAGAATTAATTAAGGAGTCTTCCTAGTTTGACGGCCTGAAAAGGAGCGCGATGTTTGGGATTTTTTGTTATGAAAAACCCTCCAATTATATTAATGGAAATCTTTATGCCTATATTTGTACATATTTAGGCAACATTTAAAACAAAATTAATTTAAAAAAACGGTACCTAAAACTTTAAACACGTTTTCCTCAAAACGATGTTTTTCGAATTGGTTAGCATGATATCTCAAAAACCAAACGCCCGAGTTACTTCAAACTTGGCATGTATCTTCAGTAGATGTGCCATTCTCGCCGATACTAAAACGAAGTCGGTTTTTACAAAATTAGACTTTTGCGATTTCAAACACCAACAAAAAAAACAAATCGTTGTCTGTTTTAGACGTTGCCATATTTTTTTTTACTTTTCAGTATTTTTCATTTAATCTATTTCAAACGATAGACCCGCTCATACAGATTACAGAAATGTTTAAATTTTCTATTTCAGACAACTACAACGGTTGATTATATGCTAACCATGCACATATGATTTTTTTTACGGCGCTCTATTTGAATCACTATAACTCCGGATATAACCACTATTTTTGCATACAATTTTTTTTCATATTCTTTAAAGATTGACAAATAAAGTTACAAAGCTGGAACTAAATATATTTAATGGCTTTGTTTTAAAAAAACTCCCAAAGTTCGCATCATTTTGCGTCCGCCACGGTAGACAGACCCCTTAAAAAATTAACAAATTGTTTACGTTAAACCACCTCATCAACGAATAATACCGAGAGATATAGTAAGATGCACGCTTTTGAATATTCGGCTAATAGACCGAGTATAACTTCATTCAATGACATCTAACGTTAATTGAATCTCTGATCTTTATCAAGTATTTTTGTATAACGAAAACCTTTTAAAACTAATTTATTCTGTAATAATTTAACCCTACTCTACTTATTCACCTACAGAGAAACACTAAGAAAGAAGCCTTTCTAACGCTTTCCAATTTTTTCTCGCATTTTAAAATTTGATTTCTGCTTCCAAATTTTCTGAATATTTTACGTGTCCACAGGGGAATGAAAATTATATTCGGTGGAGTAGACTCAAAGGGAAGATAAAGGTCAGAAGAGGCTTGGAAAAAAGATTATCTATTTTGTTCATATCTCAATGCATCAAGTAGCGAGTTTTCTTCCAAAAAGTACCGCACATGCTAAGATGCGATGGCTGAGCTATTAGCGGCACGGGAATGTGTCTTACCTAGGGAATTCAATCCCGCGATCCCGGCTGTTTTTTGGACTCCAAAAATCCCGGGATTTGATATAACTAATCCCGATGATTTCGGGATTTTTTAAAAATGTGAATTACTTTAAGAACACCTAAAAAATATAAAAATAAACGGAATAAATAAACATAGTCATTAGATAATAATAAGGACAATAATAATAATGATATATTTAAATAATAATATTAATTCACGTGTAACTAACTAAACTATATTTATTTTAACAATGATGTTCTCACTTTCCGTTATTTCGAAATCGCGCGAATTGCAAATCGAAACTTGTCTGATCACGTAAAGTCGAAACATTGTACATATGTACTTTAGGTGCTTTGCTCTTTCTTCGTTCGCATTTCCAAAAATCTTCATAATGGTTTACTGATATTATCTACTTATTGAGACTTTATTATTATTCATTATTCTTCTGTTTTTATTGTTAAAAATGATTTTATCTTATGTTTCAGACTAATGATAGAAAGTTAGTTTGTTTACGTTAAATAAAGATTTAGAATTTTAGCACATATTAAATCATTTTAATTTACTGAATTTTTCTATTACCAAATCCCGAGATTAGTCCCGGAATCCCGAGGTAGACTTTAAGAAATCCCGCAATCCCGGGATGGTAAATAATGACCGGGATTGAATCCCCTAGTCTTACCCCTCATTACCGTAACAGCGTATTAAGTCATCCTCGCTTTCATAAAGGCTTGTCGAATGATTTACGAGATTCAATTGGCTACGGCGCTCGCGCGGGTTTGTACGCAGCGCGCCAATAAAATCGACGCTTAAAAAGCAGTCGATGAATATTTACGCTCGTAGACGCGCGAAGCTGAGCCGTGAAGAGCGCACATTTTGCTGCGTTCGGTTTCTTGCGCGCAAGTAACGACCAGCAAAACGATCGGCCCTACATCGCTTTTCGCGTTATCGCTGCTTTCAGAACACCTGCCGATCCGCCTCAAAAGTGCGCCGCGAGATGTCGATGGATGCCTCTAAATTCACAGCAATTGCCAGGGCTGTTCTCATTACCACTTACTTACTACAGTCGTCAGCAATGAAATTGAATTTGCAAGAAATTAGTGATCGATTAATGACCCTGCATTTCATTCAACCGATCGAGAATCCTCTCATCGACGCGTGCTCGGGAAAAAAAACACCGCGTTTAATGCCATGTCTTGATTTAATTGGCACTTACTTGATAGAAGCGCGAGTTTCATTTGTGTATCTTTATTATACAGGAAAGTATTTACTTTATATTTGGCGGCAATGTGCATTTTTAGACGTGACCAGCTTCCACATATTCGTAGTTGTTAAAAGTAAAATTCTAATGTGTGCTAGATGATTTAGGATTAGTAGGGTAAATGACCCAATTACTGACACATTAAGCGTTGACGCTGACATTATCTTATAGTTTTGTACTTATAGACTAAAAGTATATGTTGTTCTTGTTATTTATTATTGTTTAATACGTTTACTTGACGAAAAAAAATTTGGTGGATCTTAAAACTTCGATTTTTATGTATAAATTCATCAATTTCAAAAACATATTACGGGATCTATTACTGACACCCTTCAAATGTATTTGACTGAATTACTGACACCCCAATTACTGCCAGCTAACCTAATACTGTTTATCTGTCATTTTAAGGTTACGACGTGTCATTTACATGAGCAACTACTGCTATGACAGTAATACCAAAATGCTAGAAACGCTTGTACCAATCACTGTCACCCAATTAATAAGTAAAAAGACTTAATGAATCGTTGAATTCGAATCTTTATTACTTTCTATAATGCTTATATTATTTAAAATATTATATTTTGTTATGTTAATAGCTTAAATATTACAATTACAGCATTTTCTTTGACGCCTTGTTTTCTCTTCGCTAGTAAGAAAGTCATCGTTCCCATTCTCCTAATATCCGCTTAAAATTTTTTATCGTTTTATTCAAATTAACGAAGAAAAAATGAAGTACTATTTTTTGTATCGTATAAATAACAGTTTGAATTGTATGCTAAATTTTTTTTATGCATCATTTTATAAGATTTATTCGTTATTTTACGTAAAATAGCTTAGGCTGACAGTAATTGGGTAGGTGGCAGTAATTGGGTCCTTTACCCTATTCAGTGTAATATTAATCCTAAATAATTCAATAATTTGTACCTATCCAAGAAGCTTAACATGAACTCAAAGGCTCCATTTTTTTAATGAAGAGTCCTTGTATCCATCTTAGACTACATACAGTATTTACTTTCTATCCTCCACTTATTTTCTTTACAAAATTGATTTCTACTTTGTTTTATAGAATTTAGAAATACCTTTGTTTTCAAATTTCCTGATCAAAGGTGTGCTCATAAAATTTTATTCTTATTTCTTCGGTTATTAAACAGTTATCGAAGCATTATCCTCGCGCCGACAAGTAGCTGTCCCTTCCCAGTGTTTTAAAGTAGAATAGCGAAGAATGTGATCTGAAACTAATGATCCAGGAAAAAGAATTAATAATTATAGGGACGTAAACGATTCATCCCCCATTTATGAAACACAGAATATCAGCCATCGGAATTGTTAAACAAAGGTAGCAGCGAGATACGTTTACCGCGGTATCGACGCCTCGTTCGCCTTTATTTATTAACGCGGCGCTTTTGCCCGCGCGCCACGCAGAAAATTACGATTGGAGGGACGAAGGGATCGGGAGCGCGTACCGAGAGGAGCCTTTATTTACGGAGCGAGCATGTGCCGTCGTTCCTAATAATTCAATAAGCGACGCGCGGCAATAATTATTCCACTTGTCCGATGCAATCGAGCCTGATTGGAGTTAACTGCGCCGTGTGCGTGTACATATCGAGCGAAGCAAGAAAGTGTATAAGCTCGTACCGGCTCCCTGATTGATACAGATGACTACATCCGACTGATGTGTGGGCCCCGCAGAAGGAGGCGCCCGAGAACAGGTTCGCGCATCCCTACGAATGCTTCTTGAACGTCGGAAAAACGGCCCCCTGAAAGCCATTGACGGGGCCACTAGACCTCTGATACTTGCAGCCGTATACTTTGACAGTTATCGCGTAGGTACTGACCTCGAGCAACGCGAACACTTTAATAACGAACTTTAGAATTAACTTTGAAAAGTATTCTTCGGCACCTTTGCTTATAATGAGTATAGAAAATAGACGAATATCAACGGTCCCTTTCCTCCTCCTAAATGAAAAATATTTAAAAAATGCATACCACTTTATTGCTTTCGTGTAGCTTCAGAAGATATTTCTTTGCATTTGATTTGCAGAAACTATGCAAGTTTCCACCGTATAAATTATCCGGATTCCTTTCGTCCAAGCACCGTTTTCAGATTAAACTTATAAGACAGCTCAATCGCAAACGCGATTCAGCTCCCCGGAATTATCATTGAACATAAAGCGGGAATGCCTTCTTAGACGGATAATTGGAAACTATTCGAGGAATCTCAACAAGGGTCAATACACTTTAGCAGCTGATGCTTAAAAATTAACAGGGTATTCCTTCGACGGCTAATGAAACAATTGTAACAAGGGAAGGCACAGATGCTGGCTGAATCGGACCGGCTATTTTATCTTCTGCGGGGAGGTATGGATAGAGAGCGATACTGGCCGTTCGCAATCCATTCGGTCGCGAATTAGAAATTAGTTGTCGGGCATTTACATGCTGCGCAGGTGGCCAGTCGCAACCAGACCGGTCACTGTTTTCAGGGTAAAACAAGTTTCGCCGCCGTAAAAAACCGCGGTCTACTCGGCCAGCGTGAAACCGGTGCAATAAAGATTCATGATCTATAATACCATGACATTAGCGAGCAGCAACGAAAAGTGTCAATTTGAAAAATTCGCTGCTCTAAAAGCCAGCTGTCGGGGGCCTATGGCGGCTGACTCCCTAGGCGGTCCCTGGGTAGGTATTTGAAGAGTGGTAAATATCGCGAGAGCAGCAGAGGTTGCTCGCTAATATTAATGGGTCGTGCTGAAGGCGGTGGGCCATTAAATTCACACATCTAACTTACAAACAACAACGAGATGCAAATTGATGAAAGTTGGTCGAATCCCTTTGAAAACTGTGACTTGTTGAAAACTACTGCGTCTGTTTCCTGAATCGAATCAGGGGCACGAGAAACGATTTCAAAGCAACATCCACCGGTTCAAGAGTTCAATTACAACGTGTCGGTGCAAACATAGAATGAAGTTCTAGCAGCGACGAGTCCGCCAGTTCGTGGCAAGAGCAATAACCACTCGGCGGCGATCAAGGGGACCGGCGGGGTGCCATTAAAATCTCATGATTCGTTCATCAAGTTACATTTATCTCGCTCGGCATCGTAAGAACGGTAATTCTGCTGAAAACGCGTGTTCGCTGCAAAAAAGCCGTCTGGGCAAACAGCGACCTGGAAATGCATAAGAAACGGCAGGGTAACGCGTCTAATTACACATATAGATAAACGCGTATGAGTGAGACGGGTTGTATGGAGGGGTCTCTTCGAACAAACGATTGCCGTAGACCAATTCGAAAGTAGAGGAAGAAAAATTCACTGCGAATTTTCCAGCTGGCTTCCGAGCTATCTCGAGTACCCTGCGACTGTCAGGTTTGAGCGAAGTTAACGACGGGCGATTCGAAAGGGATGGGCTATGCTCCGTCAGGAAGCACCAATAAAACCGATCGTGCTCTGCTGTAAATCCATCTGGTGTACTCGCGGCGTCGCAGATACCGCGAGTGGCTGGTGAGTACGCGACCAGATAGCCTCGGCAGCAGCCTGGCCGGCCGAAGGAGCGCATAGTTGAGGAGGTTTGCAAGTGGAATAGATATATAGGTGGGACGCAATCGGGGCCAGGTGTGGCTCGACCTGATGCTGGAAGCGAGCGAACAGATTAAACGAAGCGTTTGTTGGTTCTCCTCGGCTGAAAAATATTTAGTATAGCCCTGAATCTTTTTAACCGTGTATAGTTGAATATGTGCGAACGGGGAAGAACATTGAGCGGGAAGCGGTGGTTTGTAAGCAAACAGAGCTTCCACAATTGAGTTCACCATCTTCTACTCCATGATTTATAATTCGAATCAAAACACTGTTAAAGCTAACAGAGACTACTATTTACACGCACTAACACAATTCACTGGACACGTTATTCGTACATTGGATAAGCAATTCCTGTTATCGATGCGGCGTACCAATGTCCACCTGTCCAGAAGTTGCCGTTCTAAGTCTATTGCGAATCAATCGCGAAAGAAAAACTGAAATTCCCCTCGATCCCAGAACGCTCGCGCTTGCGCCAAAGTAGCGCTACTACTGGTTTCTGCGAGAACTGCTCTAGGGTGGTTAAGAAGGCGGGAGGTGGCGTAAAAAATTGGTTGGCCAACGAGGGGAGGTATTGCATGGCCACACGGTATGGCCAGCGACCACCGTACGAACGACTAACTATAAATAGATTCAAACTACCTGTAGACGCTCTCGGCCCGGTACAGTTGCGAGCTAGGCGGTGCAACGCGGTGCGCCACATGCGGAGAGCACATGCGGCGAGCTTAGCCACGGTTAACTGTATAACCGCGCGACGCCGTGCAAGCAGCACGCCGCGGCACACCGCAATTAACCAACGGACAACTTGCCGGCCGGCTAATAAACGAAATAAGAGGAGTACCGAGACCGGCAGGCACCCGCGCCGTATCCTTGACATGGCCGCGATCGGATCAACCACCACCTAGACCGCATTCCGATCCGGCCGTGACAACCGTGATGCCCGCTGACGATTCCCGCGATCGACAGCTTCGGTATACGATCCTCGTTTCCCTGCGATCGCTCCTGCTATGCGGGCATATGACAATTCCAGAGGGAACAACTAGATCGGATGACTCGCGATGAAGAACGGGTAAGTCTTGGTACGAGTTCCCGCGGCGGAGACAGGTTTGAAGCATTTTGGAAGCTTAAGAAGTACTTATTGAAATTTTCAGGGGGAGGGGGGTGATTAGAATTGCGGTTAATTTAGGTAAATAGACGTTCCTTTTAGGGAAGATCTTAGAATATGACATAGAATTAAATTGAAAGTGTTAATTATCTAGTTATTGCTTAGGTTTCTTTACAAACGTGCGTGGTTTAAAGCGAAGATGAGCGATTTGGATAGAATCTTTGTAAATTAAACTATTATGTCCATTCGGGGGCCGTTGGCACTTTATTGAAAATGTTCATTATCTATCTAATCCAATTGTGGTTCAGCAATTTGCTTCATTCTGTCTCGTTCAATAGCCACAAATGCGCATATTATTATTGAAACTAATCGTTTCTTAATTTTAATATAGGTATCTACTAATGAAACCGTATCGAAGCTATCAATAGAACTTTCGTCATGGCGTTCTAAGCTTGCTTTAATTAACAGCAGAACGAATGAAACATTAAGCGTTGTTCAGTGTGATCGCTTCTTTAACCGTGCACCGAGCACTCGGTAATATCACTTTGTTGCCTATGAATGAGTCGTACGAACGGCTGATAGACGCTAGATTAGATCGGTCAAATTTTTCGAAACGGTTTACTGGTGAGACCGCATTCCTGTTTGCGTGCACGACACGTAATAGGCGCGTAATACCACGGTTCGCCATTCTGTGTAATTCTCGCTGCGAGGCTTTCAGAAGGAGCTTGCAAGAAGCACCGATGATCCAATCGTTAAGGGAAACACTGCTACAGTAACTGGTAGGGTGACGTAGTAAATTTTCCAATAACGATCCCGCTGCGACGCGTTGCGAAAACGAGTCCCCCAGCAGTGCAGTCAATTTTAAGAGCCGTGTGTCGCCAGGTTATTGAAAAGTAAAGCGATTACGTTCGATCACCTGTCGTCGAAAACAATCGAATTTCAATCCCGACTGGTATCATACCCTCGCTACTTTTGAAAAAAGTAAAATGCTTGAGACAATTTAAGCGTGCATTGATTTCTACTAGAAAGTGAAGAAGAACTGACAAGTAAGTATTTCGTACCTTACATTTGAAGGAGCTGAAGTTTTCCGTGGAAAGCTTGTAAACGAATAAAGAGCTCTTTGGCGCAAGGATGACAATTAGTGAACATCAGAGTGAAATCTAATTACCCTACCGAGTCACGGGAAGATAAACAAGTGCAAGCCCAGATCTATCAATCACGAGCATGTTTGAAGGATTGCACGGTGTCGCGGCTCCGCAACAAGAGGGATTGTACAGTTCGATGCAAAATGACAGTACAAAATTACTCGGGTGTCCAGCTGAGATAATGGACTTGAAGTCCAGGCGTCAGAGTTTCTAACAACTCACAGCGCAGCAACGTGCTGACTGCTATTATTTATTACGCGCATTCAACATTCATAATGCTCACCAAACAAATCGCCTGGAATACCTACTGGTCCGAAAAGTCATAGTTGAAAATACAAGCTTTGCTAAAACAATATCGCCAAAGGTGTATTTGAACTTACTACATACCTACGTACCTGTAAGTATTGCTTTTCGTCACAAACACGATACACGTTTGCCTCTTAAAAATCTTTATTAGAACTCCATCAACAACGTTCGCCTTTCAGTAATGCTTCGGTAAGCGTTCTGAATTATGAAACGCTGGTCGATGATACAATATCGATCATCCAATGGCACGCCACGCAATTTAACCATTCTCATAATTTCTGTTATCAATTTTAACGGAACCTGAGCAGCCGAGGTGCACGAACCCCTCGGCCCTATCGTCTGTCAACCCTTGTTCTCTTAACTGCCGACGATTTCGGGCCGTCTTTAACGACCACCACCTGACGCAACAACTGTCTCGCCCTAAGATGGCAGTTGTCTTTAAAAGTGTGCCTAGGGTGGCAGGCAAGGGTGGAAAAGGGCAGATGCCGGTGGCGCGCGATTAGAAACGAATTTTTCGAAATAATGGGAGCCTTTAAAGGAAACGGGCCACCGCGCTTCACGCTACGATCTTATCGCCGTCGATCGATCAAATTTCGATGAAAAGATACAGCTGGCGCGCACCAACGTAGGAAATAAGGATCTCTCGCGTTTGAAGACGGAGGTGTTGTTGCGAGTACACGCGATGAATATTCATTTGATAAATTGACGATTGGAGAGGATCGTTAGACACGGGAATATAACGGGCGTAAATCGAGTGCGTATTCCCGCAGTCGGGTAAAAAGACTCAGAGGAATCGCGTTGAATTCGATTAATTTTGTTTCGTGTCATTTCACGGGGAAATGCTTTTAACTTGAGGAAATCGAATGGTAACTAGTTTTCCTAAGAAAGAAAGAGATCGAGGGTAGAGGAATTATTCCGCTATGACTTCCTCTCGCCAATAACCACATCAATCTACGAATGATCACAGGAATTCGCGACTCTTCCTACGAAGTACATAGCTGAGCGATCTCAATTTCTTTTCCGACGGCAGGTTTTCAAAAGGTTCAAGAATTCTAACGAAGAAAATGGGTCTTCCTTAAATTCCTCTCACTTGTGAAATCCATCCAGGCTCTTTGAGAATACAACTGTAGTGTCAACGGTCCTTTAAGTGTTATTTCTACACTTGTCTGTTGAAAATCATTTCTACCACTTCTCTCGGGTCGCACGCCATTCAATCATTCCGCTGGCAGATCTATCATTAATAGATACCAACAGTTAGCTACTTATAGTTGGTGAATGTAAACACTGAATGTGTTGGCTTATGCTTGCCAGTTTGTCAGTGTGAGCTACACGCGTGTAACCATCGTCACTGTATTCAGGACCGGCGTGTCCACCCCGAGCATCGCGTTTTGGCGCTCAGAAGCTTGCGTGTTCTCCAATGAGATGGCGTATTCGCATTTGAAACATAATACCTAATTATTGAATCCTTATGGGCCCACCGATAAAAATTAAAACGCTATATTTTTTAAATAATCACTGAATATGGTTCACCATTGAAGCGCACCTTTCGAATTCCTTTTAAACTATTGCTTGCCATACCGACGGATATAACGCTAACACCTTTTGCGTGGGAAAAGCGGTTTCCCTTGATTAATCAGTGCACGAGCTAACGTAAATTTTGAGTTTACATGTGGACGATGGATTTTAAGAAACCAATTGAAATTTCTCAGAGCTGCGAGAAGATCGGAATCTTACCCGAATTCGAGTCGCTTCGTCGTCGTGGCCGTCTTCGTCGTCTGCGTATATTCCTCGGCTACCGCTTAACCGCGCGTTGAAGTCTCTGAATATTCACTAAACACCCCGGCGACACTTCACTGTTCCTGCGCCCCGTCACACCGTTCACAGTGGTGTTTCATACCCGCACACGAAGCACGATTTTCTCCGTCACAGAATAACCCCGTCTCGACTATCTCCCAAATTCGCCCACCACTCTTTGTGTTAAATTTTCGGCAAAATTCAATCCCGTTTCCATGAACAACACCACGTTTACTTTGAATTTATTTTACAGATGAAATACAATTATTCTCGGTTTCAAAATCTATCAGGTATTGAGATTTTCGATTTCAGAATCAACTGGCAGATAACCGGTTCCGGATGGATTTTTCTGAACAGCTTTCAGAATCAGACTTTACCGAGAGAATTTCGATGTTTGTCGAAGCATCGCAGTTATTTTCGGAGCTATTTCACGATGGAGGCCGACGATTCGCGGACGATAACGATGACGTTTCACAGATGCATCCAGACGAGATGTTCAATCACCGTGGATCAGGTGTCCATTAGGAGTGACCGGCTCGTTGGTCACCGTTGCGCGAAACCTTCCGGATCGCTGATCCCGCTGATCGCGTGGCTGGACGCGTGTGATGTCAGGGGTGGGGGTGGTGGTGGTTCGACCGGTGAAAGAGGAAGCCTTCAGTGCCGATCGCCGACGGGGATGACGATAAAATCGGCGACGAGATCGATCACAGTTCTACTATATCGGAACACGCGAACAGGTGATAAACGTCCTCACTGGAGCTGGACTGAAGGGAGCCAGAGTGTGTTTAATCGAACGGTTGAGAGAGTCTAGCGGCGTGTTGTTCGACGGCCCATCGATCCCGCGTGAAATCTCAGACGAAGGAGCCGGGCGAGCGCGAGTCACAAGAATCCATAGATCTGTTTCACAAGGATCTCGTAATCCTCGATTGTCCGCGAGCCATGTTGAGCCAGGGGCAAAGGAGCTTCGCGAGGCTATCGGGGTGGACCAAAAGCCCGGCCACTGATCCAGATACCTTGTCAGGGATGACCGCGACACGGCCGAGCGAGGGTCCACGGGACGGCAGACAAACCGATGGATGTTCGTCGATGCGTAATCTCGAAGAACGACGGACGCGGTAACGGCAGTCGTTATCCTTCTGTGGACAAGCCAGCCACCGTGGTACCACACGAGCGAGCTTGGTCCCGCGCTTACGTCCTACGTCTTCGTGTCTACGTTCGCCGTTCTACCTCGTGGAGCGTGCAGCAGGAGGCGTGCTGTCCCGGACTGGACTAGCCTGGGCCCCTGGAGTAGAGAGGGCCGGTCGCGCTTCACCTCCGCTTCACTGGCCTCCCTCCACTTCGGCGCGGCTCTCCTGCCTCTCTCTCTCTGTTCCACTCTTTCCCCGACCGACAGCCTGACTTCGTTTCTTCCTTCAGGTGAGCCTCGAACGGAACACCGAGGCTTACCTGTCTCTGCCTCCCCCTTCTACCGCGACCTCTCGCGATATCAGTCGGCCGAGGGGGAGAAAGACAGCGAGGGAGAGCGCGCGGCAGAGAGAGACGTGTCAGGATAGACAAGGAGATAGATTTAGCGGAAAGAGGGAGAGAGAGAGGGAGAGGTAGGATGAAAACGGCCCCTCTTCTGTAACTTTCTTCAAGTCCTTTGGTGGACGGTGGTACCACGACGCCCCCACAGTGGTGCGAGGTGTAGAGAGACTGGATCGTGCGCGGCTAAAGAGCTTCAAAATTCACCAAGTGATCCATGAATCGGGCACAAAGCCCGAGAGGACTCCTGTTCGCGCGAATCACTTCGCGCAGACACACCTGACGCTGCACAGGTTACTGGTAACTTCTCTCATGCTTGGAAAGATACCACGTAGGATTCTGTCAGACTTAAATCTAAAGGAAAGTGACGTTTCTAGTGGTCTTAACTATGCGCTTTTGTAAATTAATTCACAGCTGCTGGTATAAGAGAGTTTGAAATATGAAATATGAAAATTCAAGTGGAGAACACAACTATATTGAAAAAATAAGCCGAGTATATTACTTTTGTGGCTCGTTTTGTTCACTGTGCGTTCGCAACTTAGGTCGGGGACTATCTTTGTATTAAATATTTAAAAACACGACGCTGCATAAGACTCATTTAATTGTTTATTGACATGCAAGTATTTAATATAAATAATTGTGGAACAAACAATGAAACATATAACGCAGTTATATCTTTAAACAGGACAACTACTTCTTTGCGACAGTCACCATAACAGTTCAAACAGATAATACACCAGTAATCAAGTTGAAGGGTTCTACTTAGGTAACAGAAGTCTCCAGCACCTAAAAGTCACAGTTCATTTCTTGCGAATGATACTTGGTCTCGTCAATTAATTCAACCTTAACGCATATCGCTGATTTTCTGTCCAGCGAAGATTCAATCAATGTTCTCAATGTTTGGGAACAGATACTTGTTGATTGCTCACCGATGCGACAAAATAGGCAGGTGGCGAGCGGTGCTCGATTTGATTAATCAATGTAGTTGACGGTAAATGGATAGTCTGTGCAGTAGGTTCAAGATTCGAGAGACGCGTCGACGCTCGATCGACTGGTCGAGTCGGGAACGAAGTGAAATTTCCGCCCGAAATTCCACGGCGATGCCAATGTCCACGCAGGATTGTTCACACCGTCACCGTTACAGGCGGAACCAGGCGGAACCACGCTCCTTGCACAGAACAAAATTTCCCTCCCCCTCGGTTAAATTGGACTTTGGGCAAAGTCCTTGCTCCTCGTTTATATTCCTCCGCTGGTTATAAATCAGCGCGTTCGACCATCGAGCCTAACGAAGCGCGTGGGCGTGTGAAACGGATTGAACGGAAGGCCATTGAATTTTTGTATAAATTTCTTCGTTCCGTCGGACGGATCGCCGCGCAGGATATGACCGATGGCAGTTCAATAGCGGAAACGCGGTGTACTGACGGTGGTCTGCTTTAAATCTCTTGTGTTCGATAAATAATCAAATGGCAACGCAATGTCTCGGGGGAAACTAAAATTCAAATTGAACAGACGTAATTTCTGTTAAATTGACATCTGTAGTGTTCTGCTAATTCTTAGTAGAAAAGAGCAGATAGAGTATTCAGAGGTTTTTGTCAAGTAAATATCAGTTTCGCCTTTTGTATTTTATAATTTAGGTACATGTTCTATTATCTTGTTTCATTCTGTTTTATAAACAGTTTCTATAAGTTCATTCAGCCTATCAAGACCGTGCTATGTTGTTGGATCAATTTCACTAAATTATTTATAGAGTCTACTGTCAGATTAAATTTCACGTAATTATTCCGTGTCATCAAAAGTCTGAATTATGTTCGAATTTTAGATTACAACATCATCTGTAAGATCTTTACATCGTCCCTAAATATTCAGTTCAAAAACAGCAAATAAAACAGATATTATTTACCCATAATTGTTTTTGCGTTTTAAAAAAGCAAGTTATGACGGAACGCAAATTAAATCTAATTAACGCAGGACCGCGCTATTTTTAAATTCTCTGAAAACGAGTTGAAGGGCAGTGGCCAACTTTTATCACACAATCATGGAACAGACTACCATCACAGTATCATGCAATATAGCTTGATCTGAAAACGATTTTGTCTCCAAAGTCCTACGTGTGAACCTGAATTTGAGTTATCATCAGCTTATTACGATAGTTTGTAACTAAAAAACTGATATACATAATACAGGTGTTAAAATGTTGCTTTCATATAAAGCAAAGATGTAGACAACTGTATCCATTTGCACATTAATCGATCCGCAAAAACTCGCGAACATTGATCAAAATTTCATACCTTAATTGTCCATGAAGAGCCTCTCGCGGGACGGTGTTTAAAAGACCTCAGTCATAATTAACTCTTAACGTATTCAAGGAAACATCGGCCTCCTTTTACCTCGTACTCGAAGCCCATTCGTTACGTCGAGCTGTTTAAGTGTGTAGAATATTAAAGAGTCTTGGAAGCTATTTAACGATACCAGATGAAAAGTCGAGCACACGCATCCTGTCCGGCTGGTTCAACGGTCGTGCCATAAAAAAGTACGCGCAACACCTCGCCCCGTACTCGCCTCAGCCAAATAGTTATGCACCCCTTTGCCCTGGCCGGCCAGCCTGCAACAGTTCTAATAGCCGCGCGTCTATCCTCGCTGTTCGTTGCACTTGCTGAAACAGCTGTGGCACCTGTTCCCGGCTGGTGGTGTAAGGTGCAACGTTCTCCCGAATGTCCCGCACAATTCCATCGCGTTTCCACCGAGCCAACCCTGTTATATCCGCCTGGAATAGATCATTGGCTCCGGGTTAATGTTACCTCGTTACGTTTCCTCTCCCTTTAGCCCCTAACTTTTCTCTCTCGGCAACATTTGTTAACCGATGGCGAAGGCTAGATGGGTTTAGAACTTTGCATCTGGAAGAGAAGGCTCGATACAACGGACCTGATCCCGAAAGTGAGGCAAATGAATCTTAAACAGGTTGGGAAAGGGTAGACGATCTAAACCACACTTTCCGATGAGAACTGCAGACGTATTTATATCTATTTTCTTATTTTTGATACTGAAGTAAAAAGCTAGGAAATATTTCTCTGGTGGGCGGGCAAACGATTGTAAGTCAGAATTATTCGGAAGATAGAATATTTAAATTTTGGACGTGGAAGCTGATAACATGTATGTTTAAAGAAAATTTTATTTGTAACTTCGATTAAAAAGAAATAAACTGTTTAAGTTTGAGGTAAAATTTAACTTATACTAATTTGCCCGCTCACCAGAGACTTGGGATCTTAGACTTCAGGAAAATGACCCTGTCGATTTAATAAATAATATGTCCAGTTCCTCCATGTTAAAGTCACATGTGAGAACTGTAGATTAATGAAGTGATCAGCAATTATCATCGTCATTGTTTATACTTAGTCATAAAATTGTGGTACGAATAAAGGAACATCGACTGGCCCAAATAAATGGCCATAGGACGTACGCGGAAAAAAAGCGCGGGAAACACATGGCTGAAAACGGGGTGGGGAAAAATGTGGATCAGCTGGTGTTCGGCGGCGATATCAAGAACGTGTGCACGTTCGACCGTTAAACGCCCTTCACCCTTCGCGAAGGTGAGCACATGGCCCGCACGACGAAGGGTCCTGCACTCCTCGAAGACACGCACGTTCCTCCTTCGCCGGTGTTCTTATTAATGGCATACATTATTACGGGGATGGTAGTAACGGCCGCGTCAACGGTCCCCGGCACCTGACGCCTTGTAACGAGTTGGGTCCTATCATGGGCGGGGCCCTTTTCGTCCCTTTTCGTCACGATCACGTCGCCAAGTCGTTCCAAACAAGTCCAGTAGCCACGGCCTTTCTTGTCACGATTGTGGTAGATACGAGACGTTGATCAGGGAACTCGATCGCCAGTGAATGTTGGGACGCGTTTAAAACAGTTTATGGGCCTTTAATTGTAGATTGTTAGATTGGTAATCCTTTTTTCTTCGTTGTTGTGTTAGGAGATCAATTGATTTCATTGTTACAAAATACTTTGGCATGGCTAGAATTTTTAACGTTGCCCTAAACCCTGTCCTCTTTTATTAGCATACGCATCTTGTGGTTTTATGCATAATAGAGATATTATTGTATTTTTGAATGTCACTCGGAAGCTAGGGACGATTTTCGTTCTATAATAGAACAGTATCTACTATCAAATATAGTAGAAATCTGTATGTCGTACGTACGTTTAGCGAGTGCTCGTGGTAATCCTTTTTTCTTCGTTGTTGTGTTAGGAGATCAATTGATTTCATTGTTGCAAAATACTTTGGCATGGTTGGAATTTTTAACGTTGCCCTAAACCCTGTCCTCTTTTATTAGCATACGCATCTTGTGGTTTTATGCATAATAGAGATATTATCGTATTTTTGAATGTCACTCGGAAGCTAGGGACGATTTTCGTTCTATAATAGAACAGTATCTACTATCAAATATAGTAGAAATCTGTATGTCGCTAATTTACAATACAAGTACGTAATATGTGTTATTGTGATGATCATCGAGCTGCAAAAAAATAATAAAAGGTATTGGTTAATAGAAAATGAAACAAATTCCCGAGCAATAATTTCTATTCTCTCCAATTACACTTCTTGTTGCTTTATTTCCTTTCTCATCAAATATGATAAAATTGTATATTTCTTTATTTTTCAAATCTAAATAATACATGAAAAAGAGAATAATAGAAAAGTTAAAGTATAATAGTCTTTAGTACTCTTTCATTCATAATCCAACTGAGCCTCAACAAAGTATAAATTTTCGCCTGCTTGAACCGTGTAATAAATCGAATTCACACTTGCGTTAACCAGTTAGATACACCTATTAAGCATCGCATCCGGGGAGTAATTCACGGGGAGGAGATAATTTCCCTTTCGACGAAAGAGGGTGGAGCCTTCGTCGAGTTTCGATCCTCCAGGCAAAAGATCGAATTAAACGCCTGGAGCAAAACGAGTACACGTGAATTGGCACCTCCGTGGATGAGGGACCATACAGCCAGCCGAGATGAGAATCCTACAGCGAATCAGCCAGCGTAAAAAATCGTCATAAGGGTATGCAACGTGTTGTTTCGCCCTTGAACGTGGCAATTGGCTAGCTGATAACGTAAATAAAGACCTCAGACAGCTGTTGCGAGTCACTGATTAATGAAACAACTTGCTCCCCCTATGTATTTTCATTGCCACCGTTGAACCCGCGACAAGAAAAGGGGCCCAATCTGGATAAGGGGCAAAGTCCCTGGATGTGGATTACGTTCGCGGCCGTGGACAGTGCAGGACGCGCGTCAAGTAAAAGAAAATAGAAATTGAAAGAACGAGGTGGAGTGAAAGCAGTCCGTTTCGTTTGCCACGTGACATCGTATTGGTTTTTATGAACGAGCTATGAGTTATCGGCTTGCATTACGGCTTGGTAATTCAAAGATACTCCCGAAATTGAATAACTAATTAATTAGAAACGGCTTCCATAAGTCCTTATTGTCCACACAATTGATATATTGAGTTTAGGGGTAAATTGAGTTTAAGGTTTGGTGAGACTCATTGTGAGAAACATAAAATAATTCGTTTTAACTGTTAGCAATTTTTGCCAATTTCAATAGGCAGCATTCTGCGTAGATCACGACTATTCTCACAAAGGTTAAAGTTAATATTGTCGATAGTACCTATAAAAAAAAAATAACATTACCTATTACCGCAAAAAATTGTCTTCAAACTCATTTTACTGTCATCAGAATTGGGCATCAACTAAATAAAAAATTATTCAAATAACGGATCGAATAAAAATTACTTTAACTTTAGATTATTCGATGAATGAAGTTAACCCGGTTTAACTTTATTCGACACATGACGAATAATTTTTTTAGCTTTTATTCTTTACTAGCTTAATGTACCCGGCGTTGCCCGCGTAAAACTTCGATTATCACAGAGTGTCAAGAGTGTGAAATAAGGGGGGCGGGGGTGGAATGTCCAGATTCATGTTTCAACCTACACTTTCCGCAGGGTTCTAGAGAGTAATTATGAAAAATTTGGTCTAGATCAGTTAAAAAACATCGGGATAAAAAGTATCCTATATGTTATTCCTGGTCCTAGACTATGTGTATACCAAATTTCAGAAAGATCCGTTGCGTAGTTGCGCAGTGATTAGGTAATAAACATCCAAACACACTTTCGCATTTATTATATTAGTAGAAAGTAGAATTTGAAGTTTTTATTCCAATAAAATTTGTACCCATCTCTTGCTGTCATATTAAACTGCACTTCAAAAGCTTCAAGATATCATGCCCCGTCATTTTAAGAAGAAGAATCGATAAGATATTTGGTCCACCACGTTCTCAACATTTTTCCAAAATTATTTTTCCTTCTATTTTACACGTCTCTCTCAAAATGTTCGAAAGTTTCTGAAGAGCAGGTCTGTAGGTACCCTCACTATATAATTATACCAAGTCAAAAGTTCTTTCACGTCCCTCACCGCCGCGTGTACTTGGGCACCAAAAGCATTGAATATTCGTGTCTAACAATAAGTGATAACGCAGAGTTGCAGCATTAGCGCGTGCGAAAATTCTCGATTGCAGATTGTAGTCGGCTAGTCGAGCTACCGGATATGTATCGACCAGGAAAATGATTCTGAAGCAAACGTCGATGTAATCGTAGGTCAGCAAATGTAGACCCAGCAGCAGGTGTAGCTTCGTTTTAGCCCCGCCACACCGGACGTAGGGTAGGTAATGTCTTTCGGGCCTGCTACGCTTCCAACTCGCTTCCTTTTCCTTACTTTAAGTGCGAGTTCATTACATCTACCACAGCGAGAGAATCTTATCACAAGATCTGAGCTTCTCCAAGCCGCGTTTATTAATTATGCTTGATTCACGGTATAATTTGGCTAGCTTCGATAATTAGCAGCAAGTACCTAATAAGGTCGAGCATATAAATTTCAAGGGGATAACGTGTTTAATTGCAACCTCGAGTCTCGTTATCGATCAACATTCAGCGCTAACTCTATTAATCATAATTGATATTCTATGCTGTGAAGCTTCTTGAAAAAAGAACACCGCAGTTGCTAAATTCGAAACTCAATATTATTTTATAATTTCGTATGGTCTCTGAACAGGTGGAACTTAAATTCTGAATATTTTAATACTACTCGCTCAATTCTCCATACGAATATTAGCAGGATAATTATACCCTTTCCGATGAAATGATACTGAAATATCACCAACAATTTCACTACAAAATTATTAACTTGTTTAGCGTAACTGATCATTATTGAGGAAAGGAAGCATTCCATGGCCTAGATTCTGTTAATTATTCTTTAAACCTGTTAGGTAGAAATAAGAGTTATTAAAGATCAGAACATCAGTTCAAAGTATTTCAATACCTATGTTGCGTTCTAACGAATTTCTATATATTAGTAACTTTGACAGATATCACTTTTGTAATTTCAGCAGGACAAATCGTAGTAAAATTGACGACAATATTTCGCGATGCAGACGACACGTTTGAACGAGAATAGTTTTCCCAGAGGAAGGATTCGACGGAATGTATCGCCCGTGTACGCGAGCTCGTTTCATGCTTTCATCCGACGGTACGGGCTCCTTACCGTTTCAACGCCTTCATTGGTATCTTTCGGCACCGGATTACGCAGCCGCTGGCAACATCTCATCTTCATCGTGCCGTTGAATGTAATGAGAAAATAACACGAAATTACACACCTTGACCGAGTGTGCCCCGACCGGTCTACCGCGTTTGGTCTTCAATTCCAACTGCCACGGACGCGTCGAAGAGGAAGTAGGGGAATGTCGAACGGTCCGCCAGAAAATATTCCATTCAACCTCATTAAAAGCGAAACTTATGTTAAAGAAATATTGAATCGCACACTACAAAATTGTCTCCAAATCTTAAATTGGTACATGCACCTTTTTTAACCTTTAACAACATCCTCAGTGAAAGTTCATCCTACTTGCATAGTCTTGACGGTGAAATAGTAAGTGTTACAGTTTGCCTCTTGAAGGATCTTACGACATTTGCATTAGAAGAAGTTATATCAGTTGAATTTATGTCCTATAACTTCATGGCGACTCTCAAGTGACCAATGAAGTGAGTAAAATCGGGTATTTACCAGAAACTACAACATCAACGTGAGTGATGCCTTATTAAACTATAAATGATTGACTGGCAACAGGCGTGAATAAGAATTTCCTTGCCCATTTCTAATTGAGATATCAAACGCAAAGCCGTTGTTAGTCTCCTAACAGCCACTTAACCAGTCTACCTCCTCAACGCATCGTCCAAACACTCGAAACGTAGCCTCAGGCTACCTACAGTTGACACTGCAAGCGAGCCTAGGTGCTCAAAACATGCATGCCTTTAGATAACTACCCTAAACAACTTCACATTCATTTTTATAAAATCAGGAATCATCGTAAAGATAAACGTGTGAAGACGCTGGAAGAGTCACCTCTAGTTGGTAAGAATGGTAGTTTATTATAATCTCAGAAGAATGACATCAACTATTTATATTTTGCGTATAAATTAGACGATCGAAATTCAAGTTTCCAATCAAGGTAATTTATCTGATAATCTCCTGCACTGTTTTCTGTATTTGCGATTTCTGATAGATGCCCATATATAAGTTTGTACTATCTACTCATTTCTCAAAACACATAAGTCATATTCCTGTTGATGTATGTCTCAGGATTAGGATTAAATCCACCACATCGATCATCCTAAATTCATTCTAATTAGGTATATATTATTTCATTTTTATAACAAAAAGTTTCCACGAAGATGAATGCAATTATGATTCACCGACTCGTACCTCAAGAATTCATAAACCACCTTCATTTCAACTTGTATCAACAAATCTAACCGACATTGTCCCTAAAAGCCTTACACTTTTAAGTTTCATCGAATGACGATTGCTACCTCTCCCGGTGTTTGCTCTAAAAGTAACTGTCTTTTGCAATAACTTCAAAGTTCAAACTATATGTGGAGGATTCAGAAGAAAAACAGTGTAAGTCCAACTTTCCCTAAAAGGAGTTACTCTTTATTATCAAAACTTTCAGTAGATAAATCAATTAAGTCACTATGTACCTTCATAGGATTTACAATACCTTTTGGCATCTGAACCGTCCATATTTCAACCATATCTACCAATCTGTCCAAAGGGGTAAGACACCTTACACCCCAAAAGCTCCATCAATATTCCAGTAGGAATCACAATGCGCATAGTGCAATTTAGCATCCACCAATCATCACCTGCATCGGAGGATGCCAGCTCCTGCAACTCGGTGAACCGATCACGTTGGCTACGGGAGCAGTCATTGAGCTGGTTTGTCGCGTGGCTGGGCCGAGATTTGTCGGGGACAGCCGAGCGGCGGGTTCGAAGAGAGGGTTCGCGACCCGGCCGGTGACCGTCGCGGCTTCGTGGGCCCGCTCCGGGTCGGGTGGTGGGGTCATTCGACGGTCCCGGCCGCGGAGGTAGCTGGAGGGGCCCCGAACGTTGACGCGGAGAAAGGGAAGAAGGCCCGGAGGGGCCAGAGAGCTACAACGGACACGGCCGCGGGTGATTACGTCGCCTGTCGGCGCGGAACTGTCTCCTCCTACCCGCGGCGCCCACCGTTCTCCGATTGGCTGCAGCTCCCTGGCGAGGAAACGTACCTCGTCTCTCTCCCTCGCTCCTTTTCTATCTCTCCTCTCCTCTCCGCTCCTCTCTTCGCCGCTCTGCTCCTCTCTGCTCCTCTCTGCTCCTTTCCGCTTTTGAGGGCCTCCTTCTTCGTCTCACTTTTTCGAATAGAGTTCCCCCATTTTTTTTATACTCCCCTAACGCAACGTGCTTGTCGCTCCCTTGAATTGGCTGTCGGTATCCTCTGTTCTCTCTCGACACGAGCGGTTTTTCTGTTTTCTTTCCGGCGTCGTTTCGTTCACCTTGGCTCCCTTTCGTCAGCGGTGCCCACCGTTTGGCTGGACTCCGGTGCCATGGCCGGCCTTTGCTTCCGCTTCATGTCGGATCGATCGCTTCACCACACATATATTTTTGAAGGCAGAGTCTATTTTTTTTTAGCTGCATTGTGAAAAATCAGGTCCAATCGCGACGGCGAATGGTACTTACTGTATATCCACGTGTAGATAGATGAAATAGAAATGATTGTTAGTGTTGCATGAAAGAAACTGGAAAATATGTTTAATCGATGTTCTGTCCTTTTTGATCACATTTTTTTACTAGCGAGGTATTGTACCTGCTATATTTAAGTGGTAAGCAAACGATGTAAGTATATGTTAAAAAAATTTACATTGTTATATTTCCTGATATTTCAGATATTCGTTTTAGAGAAATTCTTCTCTCCTACCACAAAGAATTAAAAACTCAGAGATACCTATGTAGAGTAAAACATTACTCTAAAAACATTCACAAAGAAATGAAATTCAAAATTTAAATTTCAGCGAAGCCGAGTAGTAAAGCTAATAAATATATAATGCCCAACAGCAGCTTTATGCACTGTACGGTTAACTTCGTGTAATTGCTTAAAAGGGAATGGAACCCGAACTTGCTAAGCCTCTGTCTTCTAAACCTATTAAACTAAATTGAAGTGAGCCCTCGGATCTGCATTTATGCCCCTGTTTATAATTACTACGAAATTGAGTATAGAAAGTGGTGGAGACATGCGCGCCTTCAATTGAATATTAGTCTTCTTGGAAAACCTCGACTGCACTGCAGGAAACGATGATCCCGCCTCTGGGTAATGTGCAGACACCCAAAAGAGTAAAAATTTAACAGACAGTTTCTAAACGTAACAATATAAAGTAGATTTTCACTTCCATCGTTGACACTGAATTTGAGAAACCACTGGTACATGCATACAATACTGCTTTCCTATCTGGAGATGTATTACATTCTTTTGTAATTAATTAAAAATATTAACCACCATACTCAAAAATCCACTAAACCCAGCCTACAGTTTGGTTTCTCTTAATTTACCTACACAGAGCTAATTGAATAAAATAAACCAAATCTAATGTGTCAGGTGACACATACATAGATAGTTTTCACTGGAATAGTTAAGGGTTCATCTGCCCCCTAAAGGCGAATTTAGACTTTACACTTTGGATGCGCATCGCAGATGATTCACCCACAGTGAATATGAATTCATCAAACGTAGAGACTGTCTTTACGTTGTTCATTGGCTACTTTAGATATTCACTTTGAATCAAATGCAGACGAGAACAATCTTTAATCCAAAGTGTAATGTTTACATTCGCCTTTATGCCTCGTTCACATTAGTCAAGTTTACTGGCTTCAGCTTGCTTGAATTCAAGTATACCTTCAAGTTACTTTCAAACGTACTTGAAGCTTGAAGCTGAATAGTGAAGCAAGTAGATTAAGATATCTAAAGTGGCGTAAAAGGAGGTGGTACTTGCTGGCTTGTGCATAATACAAAACGAAATTAGGAATGAATTATTGAAAATCTTTAACAACAATAGACAATCGGCTTACCTTCGTGACTCTTGTACGTACATTCACACTATTCAAGTTGTACCATTTCAAGGCAGGAAAAGTTGGAACACTCTCTACTTCGCTTGAAACTTGAAAGGATATTTCAAGTGAAGTGAATAACAGGTTCACATTGTCAAGTTTACTGATTTCAAGTCGCTTGAAGCCAGTAAACTTGACTAATGTGAACGAGGCTTTAGGAGGCAGATGAAGCCAGCATCGTTTAAAGCCAAAACCGTTCGAGCCCCCTGCATTTTTCTCTTAAAAAAGTGCTTCAAATTTCTCGTTCGGGCTGAAACTACTCTTGGCTCAGCTCACCCCATAGCGAAACGAGAGAAAAAAAAATAGATCTGAGACGTTTCATGTGAAATTGCGTCCGGTCCCCCACTCGCGTGCTGGTGTTGAAGCACACGCAGGCATCCCAGCGAATTTATCGGGTCGCATCGCGACTCTTTTGCACGCGATTCCGCGGAATGGCCGGCGCATGCAAAAAGAATTTCACTCCCGTAACGAAGTGAAAATTGCGCGGCCGCGAACGCCTCCATTTCTGTATAAATGATAGCCCACCGTTAGAGCATCACCCTACTTTCGTTTCAGGCGGAAGCGTATAAACTCGCTCGCGATACCAACGAGAACAGACCGGCCGCGAATTTTTTTGCTCCCCGCGGTTGCTGTGTTTCCTGGCGCGCTGAAAAATATTCCAAGCGCGCGAAATTTTCTGCCGTTTCGTAACAAGAGGAAAACGAGACTGAAAGAGGATGCCTGTTTTTACGCTATTCAAATTGTTCCTTTAACAGATTTACTGTCGGCTGCGAAATTAATTAGGCACTCCCGTAATTGAAGTACATAATCTACTCGCTTCTACGCTCGCACTAGAGGACGTTCTACGAACCACTGCAGTAGATAATCAAGGAGAATTCTTTGAAGAGTACGGATAACTGTTAGGAACATTTTTATGTAGCATAGGATTTAGAAATTTAAGTGTAGTTAAGTTTTATCGACAGTATCATTAAGCAGATTTTAAGGGCTACTTAGAGCAATTTCATTGGTTTCTCCGGTATTAAGAAAAGGATACATAAATCGTAGATTAAAGAGGAGCAATGTGTCAAAGAAAAATACTTACATACGATAAAGTATGTAGGTGTTAAAAATGAAATTAATTAATTTCCTCATTAATGTGGTCTCATTCTTCCTTCGTATCAGAATGAATGATATACGAATTGCGAGTTCAAAGAATACTAAAATCTCCACGAATAATGCAAAAGCTGAAGTTTTCTTCTCACTAAAATAATTCTTTCCCATCTCGTATTAGAAAATAGTTTATAATGCACCATATAAAGAATAGAATCTGCATCTCATATTTCATAGAAAATCATTCCTAACCGGAATAATTTAGACTTGTAGATTCAGTAAAATCATATTTATTATAAGATTAATAATTGAAGAGTCCTTGTAGAAAACACTCAAAGTGTCAAAATAAAAAAAAAAGTATATTTTTATCGGAAACTTTTCTACGTGCCACTGATAATAGAGAATTTGATTTTTGGCACTTACTGTGTGTTCTACCAGGTCTCTTCAATTATGTTTGAATAATCTCGTGGGATAACGAGAAATTGAATGTTTGGCTGTCTTTACCACGGTTGAAGAAATTCCATTTGAAGTTCGGACAACTTCAGAGTAATCTGCTCTGTTTTCATCGATTTCGTCGAGCGTTAAACGTTTTCTTGGTGAAGCAACCGTGACACACCTTCCTCGTCCAACAGCTCCGAAGAGGATCGTTTTACCTGAAGCGATTCCTCTCGTGGTGATCCAGGTCGAACGACTCTCCCACGATGAGAACTTAGCGAATTGTAATTCTTCTAACGGATGATGACCGCGACAAACCGGTACACAATGATGCAAAACCGGCAGATTACGGCTGTACCGAGAAACTGACACTCCGTATTATTATCACTTGAGAAAAAAATTACTTAAGCGCGGGAAAAGTTTGCCAACGTAAGAGTTGTTGACATCTTGTCTACAATACGTTTCTCTGTATAATGAATTTATATTCGACATTTATATCGATATGAAAGATTTTAAAAAACTGACGGAAATAGAAGCAGAAATGAACAAAATTTTTATTTAAATAAAATTTCGAATAACGAATTAAAGTTAAAAAATTTATTCGTCCCTCGTTCGTTAACCCGAGTTAACTTTATTCAACATATGACGAATAATTTTTTTAATTTTTGTCCGTTATTCGAAATTTTATTTAAATTAAAATTTTTCCCCTCTCTGAATAGAAGGTAATTAAGAGCGCTGACAGGATTAGCGATAATGAAAATTTAGTTGTAAAGATTAGTGCATTAAAAAAATGTGACATTTTTTCTATCTATGTAGGTACGTTGAAACGCAACAATCACTTATCTCATCTCCCTCCTATTACCAATTGTCGTTATTTTTTTATTAAAAGTAACACATAAATAAATCCATTGATGAAATAAATGAAAACATTAAATCGTTAAAGTTAATAGTATTGAATTTATTATTTCATTCGCTCTGCATTGCTATCTTATTAATTGGTAAATAGAAAACAAACCGATCCTGATGAGACATCTAAAGAAACATATTTTGACATCGTCGAATTTGAAAATAAAAATTAACATGTAAGACTACATTGAATTAAATAAAATAGATAATATCAGTTTTGGTTAATGAATTTTTAATTAATCGTGTTTAGAAATTCTTTTCGAAAATAGATCTGTAGGTAACATTCAGTGGACATTTTTATAAGTAAGATTTTTAGAAAATGCAATGCAATTGATTTCAATGATATATTCGTAAAAGATGTGTACCTAAGAAAAATGATACAATAAACTTGCAGAAGATAAGGAATATAAAAAGCAAACTGAACTTACGAAAATGAAAAGGAAAAAGGTAAACGTTCCTATGCAAAAGGTGCAGAAAGCGGAGAAATGGAGAATACAAAAACAAGACACTTAAAAAGATGACAAAATGTAGTCTTACAAAAACTTAATAGAAACCATTTATTTCTTCTCCTCTAGCATAAATGTGAACTACTTTACAATAGTTATCTTTTCCCCGATGACTTAAAAGTGAACGATACATGTATAATAGGAACCCACACTGGTCGGAAGTACGCAGAAGTAAGTAGGTCAGTAATGAAGGCAAAATATCAAATGCACTTTTCAGTATAATTTCACGATAAAGATTCACGTTGCGCTAAAAAATTGTCCTAATTAAAGAACTACGAAGACTAACGACCTCGGCAATATACGTACATTTCATGCAAATATTTATATGGATGAATAAAATATATGCATTTTTATACGATTACATTTTTGCATATAAGGTACTGGGGTCATTTATTTTTTTTCACTTTTTCAAAAGAATATGAGTACCGTCAAGGACCCAGTTCCTGATCACTTAAGAGTAACTACCGCGGGTTTTTAAACTTGTAAAGGGGAAACTTAACCAAATTCAAAAGACTTTTTATTATTTCTGTAAATCTATGTTTTATCTTTAATTTGGCATTTAAAAAAGTGCAAACAAAATAATAATTATTTTAGAATTTAACTTTGAAAGTGAAAAATGCAAGGGGAGCAGTTTCTGATCACCTGAATCATGTCTGGGAGTATTTCCTGATCAGATCAATACCCATTTCCTGATCAAATAAATTGAACCGTATAAATTTCATAAAAAATCATTAAAATATCGTATTTTTTGGGGATCTTTATTTACGAAACATAAATATACTAAATATTATAATTGAAACATAAAAACAACTCTTTTCTTTAATCTTTTTTAGTCTTCCTCTTTCGTAAAACCTGCTGTGTTAGATTACATTTTAGATTACCTATGTACATTTTACAAGCTATATTAAGAAAACCATTTATGTTTGTTACAATTATATTACAAAACAAAGTTGTTACAATCTTTTAGCTGGTATTTAAAAAATTTTAAATACAAAATTCTAATAGTTTATCATTTAAGTGCGTATACATAACCTAAATATCTTAGATAATTTAATAACCATACCTTATAATTTTCAACACCTAACCCTGATCAGAAATTACTCAATTTAAAGTATTATATATTCTTTTGATAATACCAAAAAATCGGGTAGTAAATTTCAAGCCAGTAATTAAACTTTGAGTTTCAAAATTCTCGCCTCAATAACCTATTTCCTGATCAGATGATCAGGAATTGCGGAAGCATATAAAAACCGTACCCAATACCTAATCACCAGTTTTTTTCTATAAAAATAATGCAAAATATTCATAAATTAGTTATTTAATATTATTAAAGTATGAAACAAGTTAACTAAATATATATTACCTAAAAATATTTGGAAGTCTCACAGAAAATACCTAAATTTCACAACGTGCACTCTTACACTGAATTACAGCAAAATGGCGACAAATCAGACGTAGCTACAAGCGTATTACTTTGATATTTTTTTTATCAAAACACGTTTTACTATGAGCTATCAAATGTTTGCGTATAAATTTAAAAATATTTCATAATTTTTTAGTAATTTTTTGGAATAAATTTGTATCATGATAAACTTATTATTTGGTATTTATATACTAAACTGATCAGGAATTGGGTACTGATCAGGAACTGGGTCCTTGACGGTAAGTAGTTTTTTGCACTACTTGAAAAATGAGAGATCGTTCGCGTCAGGATTTTGGCGAGCAATCCTAACATTTTATTATTAGCCTGGAAGCAACTTCATTTAGATATAGCAGCGAAATACATTGGAGGATCAGGATTTGAGATAGGAGGTGAGCTATTACAATAAATTCAGATAGCGATCTGTCCGATCCAGTGTTCTCGTTTCAGTGGGCTGAGGCGACCTGATAAAGTTTAGAACTGAATGCGTCGTCGGCAGGCTTCTGAAAAGCCTTGCACCTGGCCGCACCTGTCCCCCGATACGATCGTTTGCGAGACGTATCAACGATGCTCCTGGCGGAAACAATTTTACCGGAGGAGAAGCGTTTGTTTAATAAGATTGCCGATATTGTTGTCGAAGTCGAAGATTTCGGCCCTCGGAATGTAAAGTCTCTCCGACTTTAAATCAAGGGTGAGTTCTATTGTGTGGTGATCGTGCAGATATCGACCGCAACGATCGTTCTGTCGTCGACGTGTCCGCGATGCAATCAGCCTACTTTTAGTTTATGCTTCTGCTCATGTTAATACCTCCGACTCTGATACATATTATGTGCTTATACGCTTATGTGTGCTATTAACATTCTATTAATCGATAAATCTACGGAATGGATGTTTCATAATTGCTATTCTCGAGTAGGTATAATAGCCTGTAATTACAGTAGATATTTAATATACATTGGTAGCTTTACATCGCGGTTAATTTAAGTATCATAAATTTTTCGTCAACAGACCTATCTCGTATAATCCACTAATTCTCATTTGATCATCGAAGTGATTCAAGGATTTCGTGTACTACGATGTAGCACTGATCGGTTGAAATCCGCTTAAAGTTGCAGGCCTGTATTTTAATGATCATATTAGTCACTACCGATTAACAGAAAAACATGCAATAGCCACAGTTTTGCCATTCCCAGTCCTAAATACAATGGTTATAATTTGAAATGTTAAGTACATCTCTACTTTCGTATAATTGGTATCACTTTTATAAGATATAAAACTTACATACTTGATTTTTTTAAAGGAGCATAGGTAGCCCTTTTTTGCTTGAAAATTAAGCATTCTTTATGAATTGTTTTCTATATCAAATTGAAAAACTGGAAGGATGGGGTTCAGTGCAAATGGAAGACCACTGTTTGAAAGTATTGAAAGAATTTTTATTAAAAAAAAAAGCAAAATGTAGGTATCGATTTTCGACACTGAAACTGTAGGCTTAACAGTCCGTTATTTGGATTTAAATGCGAAATTTAAGAATCAGCTTGGTCAACGACCACAAAATAATAAATTTGAATATCTTGATTTGTTTTTATATTTCAGATAAGCATAGAAGGCGAAATTTATGGCACCGCAATTCTACTCAATCCGCAAGGGACCAACTTTGAGCGACTATAGCGAGGGAAGGGAGGGTGCATTTTTAATAAAAATTCTTTTAATACTTTCAAATAGTGATCTTTCATTTGCAAAAAAACCTTATTATCTTCCTAGCTTTACAATTTCATATACAAAAAAATTCATAAAGTGTGCTTAATTTTCGGGCAAAAAAAGTTCTATACCCCCTTTATTGTTTACTTCGTAGATCCTATGTTGGATGCGGGTGTGTTACGTATTATAGGAAAGAATTTTGAAACATAAGCTTGAGAAAGTATAAATTTATGAAAAGCTCTCCGTGGGCGAATATAGATCCTGCCGTCACGAATATGCATGGAAATCTATAGCAATAAGAAGAGCTTCGTATAAAGATATTAGTAACCAACCACACCTCTCAATTTGCTTTCGTGCCAACGAAACTTTTTAACACATATTCTTCTTGCAACAGTGAAACTGTTATGCACTGACACAAAGAGTTTCAAATTCTGTGTATAATTAACAAACAAATATGTAAAAAAATGTTTAAAAATTTTGAAAGAAAAACCCTTGCCCGTGGCAGTGTCTCGATAAGTGACCGTACGTAAAAACGAATTTGCAATTAGGTTGAGCTAACGGCTCAAATTAATTTAACTATTTCCATGAGCAGTTATTTATCTAAAAAAAAAAAACATTCACCTGGACTTTCCTGCAAACTTTTGTACAGTATGCTCTATGCATTTAAATTTTTACGTATCTTTATAAGGGAGACTTGCCTACATCGTACATCTCAATTTCTGTATAATTAATGAATATGAACAACATCTAAGGTGAAAGTATCAATTAAATGAGCAAGGATAAATGTAAAAAAAAGTTACCAAATTGCATTCTATTTTGTACGCGTTACATACATTTAAAAATATCAGGCAGGTACAATTGATGTAATTTGTGACCAATTGATTTTAGCTTATAATTATCTAACGTGCAGTGTGTATTTTTTTATTTTTCTAAAAACAAGTTTATTCTAGAATATTTTACATTCATTTCATGTATATCTATATGTATGTGTATTATATTTAGGCCTAGTTATACAGAAAGCTACCAACCCTCAAAATGACAAAAAATTAGTAAAACACAGTACGGATAATAATTTGGTGATCTTTATTTTGCAAAAAACTTACAAAACCATAGAACAATTTTTAGATTATACAACTATTAGGGGAAAGTGGGGTAAAACGGAACGGGTGGGTAAAACGGAACATCAATATTTCTCTTAGATAAGAGTCGCGAATGAGTTGGTATCGCGTGACATGAGACCAAAGGGTCCTCAAAGCATTTTGTGACAGACCATAGACCCGTGCATACGTTATTTTTCAGTTAAAAGAGTTGGAAAAATTTCCGGTATCGACGTTTCAATATTGTGTTGTACTTTCGACCACTTTTCGGCACTTGAATTTCGAAAATTATTAACGGTGAGTACATCGTTAGATTCTGTAGTTCTTACGCTACATTCTGACGTATTAAAAAGTTATTTACCTCACGCTGAAGTATAAATATTTAATGTTTCCTAAATGACTGCATGCGGGGCAAAACGGAACACTTTTCGTGGGGTAAAACGGAACACCTATTTAATCCCATTCCACCAATCCAATTGTCTTGAAACTTCGCAGGGGTGCGTAGTTATTATGGCAATACAAAATTATGGAAGAAAACAACGGGAGGGGTGAAAAAATTACCTAGTCATCGATAAATATAACCCATAACCACAAATCCAAACGAATTGAAATCAGCCTATAACCACAAATCAAATAAATTCAATTGATATGCAATCGCATATAACCACAAATCAAAAGACACTAAAAAGTAAATAATAAAAAAATATGAAAATTTTTTTGAGTTAAACAATTTTATTCAAAATGCACTAGAAACTGAAAAATTCTCCATGCACGTGTTGATATTCATTATTCATGTAAAAATCCATATGTATTCGGTTATATTCAGTAATTTTTATGTTATCTGGTAAATAATTTTTCCTATGTGTATAATATATATTTTTGTTATATTTTATATGTAATAATTATACCTAAAACATATATTTATAGTTTTTAACATAAATGAATACATTTTAAATTATAAAAATAAAGATGTTGTACGTTTACATGGTGTTGAAGTGGGTGTTCCGTTTTACCCCACCACTTGAGCGAGGCGAAGATTTCAATACTTCCGGTAAATTTAATTTTCCGTCGATCCCAAAGATTTTTCTTAACAATGACTTTGATTTTCTTATAGTCTAAGGTCTACTGAAGAATCCCATATAAGTTCCGTGTCTTTTTCTCTTTCCGATTTTATGTTATCACCCTCCAAAGTTAAGCGTTCCGTTTTACCCCACTTTCCCCTACATCTACCAATCCATAGTTCCATTTTAAGCGCAAAAAAACAAAAGCTATAGAAAATTTAAAATGATATTAATTATACTACGTAGTATTAAATAACACATGAAAAAACATTGTAAAACAATAACAAGAAATCGAATATACCCATTAGAAATAAAACTACTTTTCTTTAATAATTAAAATCTTTAAACTAAATTTAGTTATTAGCATCATTTATTACAAAGGTTAAATCGATATGTATAAATAAATTGATCATGTTTCTTAAACCGTAGCACCACCATAATGGCGTTCCCTGCCACGCACTTAAATAATAACATGTAAATCTTAATATATAAAGCAGGATGTTTATATGCTTGTGTGTTTGTCTATCGCCTAAAAACTTTCAAACGGTAAACTCTGAAGTCACAAATTTTGCCTCAGCTCATTAGGCCTGGCTACTCCAAATAAATGTGACCATTTTCACCAAATTTTTTTTTATAAAATCAGAATCTAAATTCCGGACGAAGCCGGGTCGTAAAGTTAGTAAATACATAAATATACATACAGTATTGTTAAACAATATTTTTATAATTGTTTCCATTTGCAAATTTGCTACTTTTAGAGGAGATACGATTTTGGAAACCGATGGACACGAATAAGGAGACCGGTTGCTTAATCGTACTTTTTACACTATGTGTACCTCATAAAAAGATTTGTAACACATTAATTTATTCTTAACAAAAGGTTAAACATTTCATAATACGTGTCTCACACATAAAACTACAATATCCAATATTAATTTGCATGCAAATTAGTGCCCACTAGAAACTATAACGTAAAATATCTCGAGTAGTACGATATAGGCAATTTTCCTACATGCTACTGATAAAATAACTACGTGCAATATTCTAGCCAAATCGGTGACCCGTGCCAGTGAACATGCGAATAATTATAAACGGAGCAGGTGAAAAGGTTCTGTACAACGGGGAAACTAATTGTAAGAGGCACGTCCTGCCAGCAGGTTGGACAAAGAAAAAGAGACGTCCAATATGTCACGGCACCGGTATTCGATCAACCAGGAGTCGTCCGTGCACAGAAAATCCGTGGAGAAGGAGATTGTCCACAGGTGGCAATAAAAGGGCCGATATCGGTGTTTCCAGTGGCACGGAGTGTCGGCGCGCCGATAAAACCTGAAACGAGGGTGTCGGTGCGGCGCACCTGGTCGCACCTGTCTCACGTCGCGCTTCGCTTCGAGTGGGTCTCTTCAGTTTCGTCGGCACAGGCGCGAGCGCCGCGCGCCAGGGGTTGTGATCGCTGGACCACGGCAAACCGCTCCCCGCGTATTTCCAGATAAACGTCTCCGCCATCGTGGCTCTACCCTGCGATGAAAAACGATCAACCGCGGCTATCCGATCGTTCCTGCTGGGCCAATGTCGAAAAACAACGGATGTTAGTCCCTCCAACACTTCTTCGCGCATATGCAACGCGCAAAACAAGAGTGGCCGTTGTTCAACTCCTGGAGATTTGAAGACATCGAATGGAGAAAATTGTGAAAGTTTTGAAAGGCAAGAATAAGTTAATTGTTTCCTAGATAATGCACGCTCTTCGCCTGTCTTTTAAGTTTCTGAGCGCGCGAAGCGAAATACAGAATTATGAAATGGATTTATGTACATACATATAATGGACAGGTTGATGAATGCCTAATAAAATTACCAGAGTATTAATTTGTAAGTTCTAGTTTCATTGTTTGCCTATAATTAGGTGGTTAGTCAATACAATTAGTCTTCAGTATGAATCTGAATTGCATACGACTGTTAATAAAAAGAAAATTAACTTTTATTCTTGCACCCTAATGGATCTGAGAGATAGTGTGAATAATTAAGGAAATCTTTCGACTAACACTATAAAATGAGGTTCTGCACAACACGCTGCTGTTATCCATTCGCGTAGTGGAAGCAGCAGCGTACCTCTCACTGGATGGCACCCTTTATACATAGATCATGCTTAATTTATGCGCGTAACGTTGGAGAAAGTCAAAACTCCGATCGCTAGAAGTCACATTCCTTTGAGGTCCATTCCCGCTAGCTCCTAAAACTAAATAATCTTCAGGTTTGCATCTTGAAACGTAAAGGAGGGAGTACAACTTCAAAGTTCCACTGTGACTCAGACAGTGTTCCTAAGATTATAGACTGCACATTTTTTTTAAATCACACTTCATTCAGCTATTACATATTTCCTAATTGAAGTCTATTTTGTAGTGGAGTATTTTCTCTTTTCTATTTTACTGTTTTATGTTTATTTTTTAATTAAAATGAAAATAGAAATAGGATGAGACGAAAGGGAGGAGGGTAGAAAGATTTAGATATATGAGTAAAGATTTAGATAAAGATTTAGATAGTGAGTAGTAGGAAATAGCAAATAAGATAGATTGGAAGTATAGAATAATTAATATAACAGAGTTGAAGTAAGGATAGTAATAAGGAATTAGTAGAGATAGAGAGAGAGAGAGAGAGAGAGAGAGAGAGAGAGAGAGAGAGAGAGATAGAGAGAGAAGATTGCAATCCGTAAGGAACAATAAAGATGTGCATATATTAAGGCTGTTCGACTATCGATGGTTATCCTTTTAGGAGATGATTCTACAGGTTAAAACAAGACGAAAGTATAGAATGAAATTTTTTGATATTGCGCTTCGTTTTCGAGAAAATCGGCTTTAAACTTTAACTAAATACGTGAGCAACGAAATTCAATGTCGATTTTCTCGAAAACGAAGCGCAATATCAAAAAATTTCATTCTATACTTTCGTCTTATTTTAACCTGTAGAATGGTCTCCTAAAAGGATGAACATCAATAGTCAAACATTCTATACATTTATTTTTTATTTTACTTTATTTCACTGTTGAATATATTGTATTTTCTTGCAAAGGATGGGAAAAGAACAAGTTGCGCGTAAATCAAGTTGAGATCTAATCTAACAGTATATAAGAGCGTGTTTAGACTTTATAGTATATGTACGAGGTGTTAAATAAAGTGATGGTCACTGCTTTTAGGGGTGCATCTACACCTGTGGATCGATGGAGATTCATACAATAAACTTATACTGCAAAATTGTTTATAGCACTGAAAATTAATGTTAACTTCTCTTTTTTCATCAGTTGGAAGGAGACAAAGTCTAAAAGGAACCATATATCGCAAACGTACGTTCTCTTAAGAAAATTGGTAAAGTTTTGGCATGGATGAAGTGATCCATATATGTGTTTGATGAAATCATTTTTCCGGTTTCTGAGAAAACAGTACGTTTGCAACATATAGTTCCTTTTAAACTTTTTCTCTTTTCAGCGATTAGAATACGTTGATGTAAAAGAATTAACATTAATTTTAAATTTGATATACAATTTTGCGGCATGTTTCTTTTACAAATCTCCAATGATCCAGCGGTGTAGATCAGTGATTTCCAAAAGGTGGGTCGCGACCCCGAAGTTCATTGCGAAGTGTTTTCTGGGGCGTCACCACGGGTTTTTCTAATATTATTAAGTTTGAATTATAATCTGAAATACCTATTTTTCATGTGTTTTCTTTAACTTATTAAATTTACCTACCTTATATGGGGAGCGGGTCACATGTTATTTGAATATTATAAAAGAGGATCGCGATTCAAAAAAAGGTTGGGTAACACTCGTGTAGATTCACCTCTGAAAGCAGTGACTATCACTTTTTTAACACCCTGTACATACCATGGAAAAGGTCTCAGCGAAACGAACCGAGTGATATGTACCCATTTATAACTTCGAAATCAGATGGGTTCACCTCAAAAAATGGCCTTGAAGTTCATGACTTCAAGCTTTCAAGCAAACTAAACCGATAAGTCCTACTTGTGCGACTGACATTCCTATATAGGGGAAGGTGGGGCAAGACGGGGTAGTTAAGGTTTGATGATGAATAAAACACAGATTTTCATAATCAACTAATCAATTTTATGTCTGAACCATTCTTTGGTAATAAGTCTTTCAGTTTAACTGTAAATCAACCTAAGTTTTACAGGTTCCAATAGAATAAATAAAAAAATTCAGAAAAAGTCGTTTCTCCCCATCTTGCTCCACGGGTGGGGTAAGATGGGGTACCAATTATAAAACAATATAAATAAAGTATACATATACAAAGTAATTATTTATTGGGTTGTCAGAGGAGACACACATGTATGGCTTCGTCGTCCTCATCTCCTACATCAACACAGGAGAAATGAGCTCATTTGCCACATATTTGACAGTTTATCCACCTTTTCACAAGGGAATTAGTTCGTTTGGATTAATTAATAGAAAAGAAGTATCATTTTCCTCGGTCCGTCTTCCGTCTGTAGTTTCTAAACATCCTGGAGCAATGAGAAACATTGATTTTTATTTTTAGGTTTGTGAGGGGCATGATGGGGTTCCTCTCATTTTCATTACCCCATCATGCCCCTTCGCGTCTCACGACAATCATACGAACACTGCTCGAAACATTATTTACAAAAGTATAAAATAACATACGTACCTTATAGCCAGCTAAATTCTGCCTCAGAAACACATACATGTACCGGAGATCTTCTATATTATTATATCACTCTCACAGGTGCTAAAAATAAGGAAAATGTAAAGAAGTCCGAATAAATTTTAAATTCTGATTTAACTTTTCGTCACGCGTCCACATGTTTCACTGATTCGCTAGTCACTGACGGTGCCGGTAGCGACGTGTCTAACATGTATGCTCAATTTTGATTCGGGCGTTTGTATCACGAGATATGGGGGGTACCCCGTCTTGCCCGCCCCCCCCCCATCTTGCCCCACCTTCCCCTACGTGTCGTGTCACATTGAGATCTTAATAAAAATCGCATTCTTGGACTTTCGTCCCTAAAAGGAAATGAGTATGTACGTCAAGGCAGGTAGGTCGAAGGCCAATCCGGCCCTTGAATACTGGGCAAAAGACACACTGTTTCCAAAAGCATCTTGTCATCTACCCAACGTCTAACTAGATCTGATTTTAGTTACCGACTTTTTACGTTCGAAAGCTTAAAATCACAAACTTTAAGAATATTTATCGAGATCATTCTATCTAATTCGAAGGTAAAGATGACATTACGCGATTCGTCTTCAGGAGGCTTTTCCAATATTGCACAGACTTTTCGAACTCTTTTGTCACACATCGCTCTACAAACGATGAATTGTGGTTCATTCATACACTAATAGAAAATATGAAAAAGAAGCGTCATAAGAGTGACAGGTTTCCTAGCAGTGGCGTATCTAGAAAGGGAGAGGGGGGAAAGGGGCCCCGGTATCCCCCAAAGAAAAAGGGAAAAGAGCTTTGTAACAAGAAGCGAAAACTGGATTTTATTCTTTAAACAAATTTTTCCAATCACCTAATGAGTTTTATTAAATTTGCATTAAAAATATTTTTATCCTCTCGACTCGGCTCCCCCGAAGATTAAATCCTGAGTGCGCCACTGTTTCCTAGAGTAAGTATAAGGTGAATGTTCCAATTTCTGCTCATTTAAGAGGTTACTCATCATAAAGAAGGTGTAAAAAATTTGTTTGTGATCAAAATTTTCAGTAATTGATTAATTCTTTAATAATAAATCAACCAATTAAAAAATTATTTATGAAAGATATTTCAAGATGTTTAACTATTAGTAATTTGTAATTAAATACAATGCTCTAAATGTCCGTATTGCTGCTCACGAAAAATAGCGATGTATGTATTTCTACTCACCATTTGTACCAATTTCTGCTCACATAATATATAGCCTTTTCACGTTAAAATAAGTTACATCTTTTATGGAGAGATTTTATAACACAACAGTATAGCATGAACTAATGATAAACAAGAAATAAAGTACCTTCGAATAGAAATAGGGGTTACAGCATACATTGAATTGTGAGGTTCTGTTACTATAAGTGTGGTGAGTAGAAATGCGGACATGACGGTGATAACACATTGACCCTAAACCTATTCACATATTTTCTACTTAAAAAAATTAAAAATAGTAAAAAATCGAAATCCAGAGCACAATGCAGTATCTGTTTTTGTTATTAAATAATAACTTTTACTGCAAAAACTATTATCTACTCAATTATCGAATACCAACCAGCTAGATTACGATGGACAAATCATGAGTCTCTCGTTTTAAAAGTTTTTCGTTGCTTATGCTGTACTTGTTTAGCCCCAACCTCGTGCAACACGCGCGTAAATGTTCAAATAATTTAGAATTATTTTGTTGCAACTATAATACAAACGTAACGCTAATAATAATAAGAAAAATACGAAATGAGCAGAAATTGGGACATTTACCTTATATACCTGTTTCTGCGGGTTCATTCAACGCGTTTCTTCTCTTATGAATGAGCTCGGAGATCTGTCATTAGCATAGTCACGACCCACGGCGACATCGTGCGTCCTCTCGTACCGTTATCCTCGCTGCCTTGCCACCGGCTAAATGGCTCCCCGATGTAAATTGCTCTGCTGCAAATTGCATAATCATCCTCAACGGATCACCTTCGATCGGAACGGAACGCGAGCTATGTATACCCGCGAACTATGCGACACTCGGCAGAAAAAGCTTCTCGTGAGAATTACCATATTCGTTTCCACGCGATAAGCATACCGTGACTGTTCTTTTTTAATACCTGACGCGTCCAAGCGTAATTGAATACGCCGAGACGACCAGGTGTAATCGCGACGAGGACTATTATTCTGTGAAAAATTCATTTTTCTCACCGCATCGCGGCGAACCCCTCTTTACAGTCACGTCCTTTTTACCACAAGCTGAGATTGAGGGGTTGTAATGAATAGAGTGTTTAATGATAGAGGAGAGACGTCGTCGATTCAACAACTGTTTCGTGTCAGTAATTGGTCGCGGTGACCACTTTTCGTTCACGTTTCCTCGGTTTACAGCCTGTAAAAAGAGTGTAGTGAATCGGAGGTCGGTAATTAAAGCGTCGATCAAAGGAATCGCGTTTTCGGCCTTGACAGGCGGTGATTGGTTAGTGTGATTGAACGCTCTTGTGTCAGAGGATGATGCTGTATTCTCTGTGAACTTCACGATGCTCGTCTATCTTATCGTAAGAATAAGTAGTGCGCGCAAAAATTGTACACTGTTACCCCTCATAGGGTGAATCCGGGAGACGCAGTCGGGCTGGAGAGTTGGTCGAATGGCTATATGCAGACTCTACATCTGTGTATATGTAAAAGTGTGTTAAGGTTTAGAACAATTAATTCTCTAAGAATCAACTGTTTCGACCAGCTCTCCAGCTCGACTGCGTCTCCCGGATTTACCCTAGTTATCACCGCTAATGACTACTTTCTATATTCTTCCACGACAATATACGAGATAAAATTGGAGATAGCCTCTTTGATTGCTAACTAAAGGATCTTAAAATTCTTTCTGAAATAAACGAACAAGTAGTATAACAACATTTTGTGATAACAAAAGGCGATAGAAAGGAAATGTATCAATTCGTAATTATTCTGAGAAAATAGCTTACTCAAACACGGACACATAAGTATGTATATGTATGTATTTACCCATACAGTTATTTTATATGTGAATATTTGACGAAGCAAGCAGTACTGAAAATATAAACCGTATTCGTAAGGGAAAACAGAGATTGTTATTCAAATAACAAATTTTCCCCTCTCCGAGTATCGTCCGCGATGACGGTCCTTGGTGACTCAAACACGCACCCGAAAATTATTCGACGTCGAATGAAGTGGAAGTGGAAGTGGAAGTGGAAGTGGAAGTGGAAGTGGAAGTGGAAGTGGAAGTGGAAGTGGAAGTGGAAGTGGAAGTGGAAGTGGAAGTGGAAGTGGATGTGGAAGTGGAAGTGGAAGTGGAAGTGGAAGTGGAAGTGGAAGTGGAAGTGGAAGTGGAAGTGGAAGTGGAAGTGGAAGTGGAAGTGGAAGTGGAAGTGGAAGTGGAAGTGGAAGTGGAAGTGGAAGTGGAAGTGGAAGTGGAAGTGGAAGTGGAAGTGGAAGTGGAAGTGGAAGTGGAAGTGGAAGTGGAAGTGGAAGTGGAAGTGGAAGTGGAAGTGGAAGTTACAATTAAAGTTGATAATTTTATTCGACGCTGATGTTGAAACACTCGACGAATAAAAGAATTAACTTTGTCCGTCGAATAAAAAAGTTTCTTTACTTTATTCGCCAAGTAATCTGAAGTTAAAGTAACTTTTATTCGATCCGTTATTTAAATAATTTTGTATTCAGTTCATGCCCAACTCTGTGCGAAAGGTCATAAAGAAACAAATAACCTTGCAGAAGTCAACGTTTCCAATCAAAGATTCAATTGTCCGCTCAACCCATACTCGTTACCATAAGAATCTCCCGCGCACACCGTAAATTGCAAGCTTCGAACGGTTAGTTCGAGCGTCTGGCGAAAAAAGAAGTTCCCGTTACAAAAAGCAGTCGAAATGTATCGACGAAGGTGGAAGTGTGGTGCGTGGGGAAGGAGATGCTGATCGAATCACAAATCACGAGGGGAGGCCAAAAGCGATTTCAGGTGTGAGACGTAGGCCGAATCCTCGTCGGGCGGAGATAACTCGAGGCGCTACTACGAGCCGGCCTGGCCGTAATATCGGTATTAGCATCCCCGCAGGTGTATTATTTACACGCGTAGACGAGGCAGAGTTGCGGTCGTGGCTCCCTCCGCAACACAACTATCGCCACCACCGACACTCCGGGTTACATTAAATTGGAACAGGTAGCTGGACGGCGAAGTGAAAGAGTATCGTAGTCACGTGCGGCCCTCGCGCGACCGGAAACACGGTATAAAGGATCTCGAGATCCTAAAGGCCGTCTGCAACCCAGCCTCTTCGTTGCTTCGTGGTTGGTGCTTCTTTAACGCAAACGGAGCTCGTGGATCGCTGAGAAAGGGAAATTCTGGGGTTACATCAAATTATTTTGCTCTTGAATCTTCTAATTTGCAAGAGGTAACACTTGCACTGTTGGTTATTTTTCACTTCCCTAAAATTCAAATCTGCTGTAATCATAAGTCGATCTAAAGATGGTTTATTATTATAAATCAACTTTGGACTTTTTGAATTTGAATTCTTTGTGAATTTTTTATACAAAAACGGCGCGATAAATTGATTTGAAGTTTGGCAGGCTGTGTTATTGTATCTTGAGCCATTGTTCTGAATTTCTGTGTGACAGTGAAAGAAAAATCATGGCAGATACAGAGTGCTGGCTGAGAGCGCTGACAAAAAAATCGGGTGGTCCTGGCGTTGACGGAATGTGCTGTAAGGGTTGTCTGAAACACGAAAAGGAAAAGAGGTTCTTAATCTATATGAATGTGGCTATCTGTGGTAGTATATGCTTTAAGAAAAATAAGAAAATGTTAAAATAGCAGCCCTTTAAAGAACATGAAGCCTCCTGATTTCTGTCTGAAAATGATTTCGCCCCAAAATCGAGACAACTTCTTTAAATTAAAAAGGAACGGTGACAGATCCGGCAATAAATCTACTACCACAGATAGCTACATTCATATAGATTACGAACCTCTTTTCGTTTTTGTGTTTCAGATAATCCTTATAGTACTTTCCGTCAACGCCAGGACCACCCGATTACCTTTCAACGCTCTCTCTGTATCCGCTGTGTTTTTTTATCACTGCCACACAAAAATTCAGAACAATAGTTAAAGATACAGTAAAACGGCCTGCCAAACCTCAAATGAATTTGTCGAACTGTTTTTGTACAAAAAAATTCACAAAGAATTACCTATTTTTCGGCTCAACAAGGCGCAACCCTCCTTAAAACGAAAATTGAAAAGTAAAAATAGACTGGCTCGCAGATTTGATCAATTAAAATTTTCACACCCGTACCCCCGACTCTGTGTATATATATAGGTACCTACATATGTATAAAGAAATCTCAATTTCAATTAGCGAAACTAGGTTAAAAGCAAGCAGTAGATTTGTAAACGAGCTTTTATTTTTTGAAATAAGTGATTAAGTTTATTGGGCTTGGTGGAAAAAGGAAAGGACCGTTTTGAGATTAACGATTACAGTAAATCTATCGTTGAAGAAATAATTTCTTTAACTTTTTCCATGTTGAAGTAAACTAACAGGACATTTTACTAAGGTATGAGAATACTCTCTTGAGTTTAGATTCAATGACTGTGTTGCAGTTTTACCTGACATAATTCGGCTAATTTAAAAAACGCTATTTAATTAATTTCATTAATTGATCTGTTTAAAAGTGCTGTAACAGAGCAAATGAATAAATCAGGAATCAGAAATGTCTAATTGTCACATGGAAAAATCTCTGGAAAATTATAATCTTCATGCGACCAAGGTTTCCCTTTAAATTATTTCCTCACTTGTCCGTATAATCGATACACTACTATACCTTTACCGTTCACGCTGTGCAATAATTTTCAAGTAATCCCAATGACTCGCTACCAATTAATGCATCGTAATCTCAAATGAGATACAGCCACCGGAACGAGATGATTGTAAAGTTGCAAAGCAGCAGATGTTTTCAAAAAACGGATCGATTTCAACCAAAATAGAAAGTGGCTCTTTTGAACATTAATGAAAAAATCTTTCAAATTAGTTTATAACAGAGATAATATTGCACTATCGTTGCAGTTGCGAAGTTATACGAGAATAAATCAAAGAGAACTGGATTCAATCCTGTTTAGCGGAGCCGCTTTTGACGTTGTAAAAAACCTACGTAAACGGCAACGGCATTTCAACTCGCACATCCTATTCAAACTCATAATGTAAATACAATTTTAGTTTCATTAGAACGCATCGAAAGAAATAATCAAAAATACACGTCGAAGATTCGAATTTTTAAGTCTCGTCGGGCTTCGCGTTCACAGGAAGTGGCTTGGGAAAAACTCGAAGTTTTTTCAGTTCCGTCAGTGGGTATTTACTTTAGCGTCGCCCTCGTAACTTCCGCAAGAAGCTCTTTCAATAATTTCTTTGGAATCCGGTTAATTTTTCCGCCGGCGGAGAAACACTTCGGTTGTTTCAGCGTCCACGTAATCCCGCGGCCAGGCTTCTTCCTGTGGCCATCGGAATCAGGCGTCCTCGCCTTTCATCTTGCCACTTTCTTGCGTGCATTCCGCTGAACGGGAGTACACGGCGACGATCGCCGCGATCGGCAAGACCGATCCTAAGAAACCGGGCTGCATCACAAATGCATAACAGCGTCAGTCGTCCTGCAAAATGTTAAAAGCTTATTCAAAACCAACGCGATGCATAAACGTGACCAAAATTAGTTGTAATTAGAAATCTGTCAAACGGCAAAATGAAAACATCAACTTGTCTGAAAGTTGTCTCTAATTAAGTTTCTAATTTCTGCATTGAAATCCGAGCGTGAGTTACCATCTCATAATTAATATTTTATCATATTTCGCCTGGAAAATTTATTAGAAAGTATCGACATTTCTGTTCCGATTTTTTCCAAATTAATTTTCATCAACGTTAAACAGTTATTACACTTATTATCCTTAATATGTTTTTTATCTATTAAAATGTTACGTTGACCGTTTACTACAAATTATTATTCCCTGTAATAGAGATTTCTGATAAATTTACCACCCTCTGTATAAAATTACCAAGTTTCTAAAATAATTTCTATAATTTTATGCCCTCGGTGTGAATACCTATTACATCATCAGATGTGCCAGCCGATTCCATCTTGCCATTAAAATTTTCTGCACTATTTACCAAAGTCACTATCGGAAGTGTCCGCTCTAATCTTCAATAAAAGGTAGTCGAGGAGCAAGTTTCAGATCAATGACCAGTCGATTGACTCTTGGTTTCGACACGTAAAACGTATTGCAAACTGGAAACTCAGCGTTTATATCCTCGCCTCGTGCCTGTGTGCTTATCAGTCGTTTTTGTATTATAAATTAAGAGAAAGTATATTGCAGCTTCCTGCAGGAGCGCTGCACTGGCGGTGCACCGAGAACCACTGCGAATCAGAGCTGAACTATCGGGCTGTATCGATGCTTGGAGAACTTCGAGTTGACACAGATAACTCGTTGGGGACGACGCGACGTCCGTGTCAGAGCGCGTATCTTTGGCAGCGTAAAAACTCGAGCGTGCTTCGTATCTGAGATAAGAAAAATACTAAGTTCAATATAAGTAAAAGCGAAGCTTGAAACAGAGAAGGATGGAGAATAGAAAGTACAGAGGGAGATAAGCTGCTGAGTTGAATAATTATGCAATGTAGCCTGTGACAAAAGTGCTAAGTAAAGTACAGTAAGTTGCTAGAGAATTCAGTATCTGCTACTTGACCCTATCGAGAGTTATTAAAAAACTACAATCTGGACAAGAAGCTACTGTAGGCTACAAGTACAAATCTCAACAAGTAGGTACCCTCAAATAGTTGAGTGTAATACTAATTTGTAGATTTTAGTTTTTATACAAAAATAATGCTTATGGTTATTATATTGTTTTGGTTTCCTTTTAACCCTCGTTTGTAACACCTACTTTTCGAACGTAGTTGTCACCCTGGGTCAATTTGACCCTGCCAATTTTCAATCAGTTGTTATTTAAAAACTATTTGTTAAATTAAGTCTCAAAAATTCTTAGATAAAGTTTGAACATTGTAGAATATATGCTCATCGTTGAAAGTTGACACTTAAAGTGTTATCATGCTTAAAAAAAAATTGAAACAATAAGAGTTCCGACAAAAAGGATTTTCGCTTAAAAAATCATAACTTTTTTAATTTTTAATATTTTTAGAAAAAGAATTACAGTTATACTCCTGAGATATGCTGCCTTGATAACAAATAGTCCTGTATTACAGCATTCAAAAAAGGTATTTATTTTGCAAACTGAATGGTGGCATAAGTTCTGATTGTCGCTTCAGTAAAAGAAAAAACAATTCGTATGAAAATACTTCTATTTTTACTTTTCTGGTCGGTTTCAGACACAAAAATGAATGTATCCGATTTGGAGTAAAAACGACGCCGTTATCACACATGGGTCGATTTGACCTACCTCAAATTTCGACGGCTTTCAAACACGCACTGACGCTTCCACACAGTCGAGAAGTATTTCTACTTGTAGAGGATACATGAAAATACCACTACATGGCGCCATTAGTATAATTATGAATGATGTCTTAAAGATATTTGATCGCAAAGTCGAACACAGGGTCAATTTGACCCAGTGTGACAACCGAGGGTTAAAGATAATACATTTTTGTTGATCCGAACCTTTTATAAATAAACATTATTAATAAAAGTCTGTTTTATTCCATTAGAAAATGAAATATTTCATTAAAAGGCAACTTATATATCTTAGTAACAACTTACCCCAATGCGATAACAACTTGCCCCATAAAGGGATAAGAAGTTCCGCTTCGACGAGACATAAATAAATTACTTTTTATGAAAAACCTACTGCAATATATTAAATACAAGCTTAAAATCATAAAATATAATAAACTTAACACGAAATTAGTCAATAGTGAAGAGAATAACTACATTATTTTTCAGTCATTTCTTATATTTTATCGAAATCGGAACTTTTAGCCCCGGTCTCCCCTATTGTGAAGTGCTGTTATCTGCGTCCGATTTTTCTATTACTGCATCTAAACAGATATTGATTTAAGAACGATATCGTATAATGTTCGATCCTTTTTTAATCATATTGTAATTGTAGGAATTAGATTTTCAATTTTAGTGCTTTATTTATGAAAGGGACACAACAAAAATTTATGAAGGGGACGTCCCTTTCATACCTGTCCCCTTCAAAACCTACTATTCTTCACTTTTGTTCAGTGAAAATATGCCGCCTAAAAAACGGGTTAGTGCAGATAAAATACAAGAAGCAGTGCATGAAGTCATTGAGAAGAAAACATCAATAAGATCGATTGCGAAGTGTATCAATATAGCTAAATCACATTTAGCTAGATTGGTCAGGCAAGCCAAAAACACAGAATCATTTATCTATAAACCGAACATTGGAAATAGAAGAATATTTAGCACAAGTCAAGAATCTTCCCTTGCAAATTATTTAAAGACCTCCGCAAAAATGTGCTATGCGTTAACTACTATCCAGGTTAGAGAACTAGCATATCAGTATGCTGTACATCTCAAATATGTACCTTCTTCATGGGAGGCAAATAAAAGAGCTAGCTCAGATTGGCTCAAGGGCTTCTTAAAAAGAAATATTTCGCTCTCCGTGAGGAAACCAGAAAGTACTTCGCTAGCGAGAACAACAAGTTTTAATAAACATACTATTTCTAATTTTTTTGATAATTTGGATAAATGTTATGAAAAACATTATTTTCTTCCAAATATGATATGGAATTTGGATGAAACTGGATGCAGTACAATGATTAACACTCCGAGGATAGTTGCTGAAGCAGGAGTTAAAAGAGTTGGGCAAATCAGTTCAACAGAACGTGGTTCACTAGTAACTATGTTGGCTTTTATAAATGCTGCTGGTGGCATTATTCCACCTGCTTTCATATTCCCACGTGTTTATTTTAAACAACACATGCTCGACAATGGACCTGTTGGAGCATTAGGGCTTGCAAATCCATCTGGATGAATGACCGAAGATTGCTTTTTGAAAGCTTTGAAGCATTTTGTGAAATATGTAAACCCAACTGCTGAAGTACCAGCTTTGATATTGCTGGATAACCATAAAACTCACATCACAATAAATGTTGCGTTATTTGCAAAGGAGAACAACATCATGATCCTTACATTTCCACCACATTGCAGTCATCGATTACAACCTCTTGATGTAACTGTTTTCGGTCCATTTAAGACCCATTACAGAACTAGCATGAATGATTGGATGACTTGTAATCCTGGTAAAACAGTTACAATTTATGAGGTTTCTCAATTTGCAAAGGATGCTTATGCTGCTTTTAATATAAGCAATGTAACTTCGGGATTCAAAAATACCGGGATATACCCTTTAAATAAAAATATTTTCACAGAAGAAGATTTTTTGCCTTCTTTCGTTACGGATCGGCCTCAGCTTTCTGACGATTTATCTGATTCTGTCGCAGCTTCGAAAGAAAATGAAGAAACTCCAGGACCGATATTTATAGAACTTATAGAAGATATCAGTAAAAATAAAAGTGCAGCAAATATAGATAAACCACAGCTGGAACCTTCAAATCCATCCTGTTCTTCTCTCACTCTAGAGTCAATTCGGCCATATCCAAAAGCTCCACCCCGAAAAACAATACAACAACGGCGTAAAGGGATAACAAAGATAATCACCGGAACACAGGAAAACGATAGGCTGCTTCTGGACAGTATGATGAACTTATTCACAAAAAAAAACACCGGATGCTTGCGAACTAATCAATAAAGAAAATCAAAAGCATGTCAGAAATATTTTTAAAGAAGGTTTGGATGAAAAACAAACAGGCAAAAGCAAAACTTGCTTCAAGGGTGGAAAAAAAACAAATAAAATTAAATAAAAGTGCCAAAGTCTCTACAAGAAAAAATCGCTCGCAAAGTGACACCTTCAAGTAGCAATACTGAAGATTCCTTCCATAATACAGAATCTGACTCAACAGAAGATATTTTAGATTCAGAAGTAACTCTTCCAAAACTTAAACGCAATGCCCAATCGAAAGGTCGACGAGGAGATAATAATCGATGCAACGTTTGTATGGAAACATATTTAAAAAGCGTTGAACACTGGTATCAGTGCAAAATTTGTGACAAATCGGTACACGAAACGTGTAGTGTAAAAGGTCTTTTTAACTTCTTTTGCTCAGGATGCCATTAGACAAATTAGACAAATCATTATTTATAGTTATTAAGATTGTTTAGTTACATAAGCATAACTGTTGAGTTTTTAGTTCCTATTACGAATATATATGAACATATATATGAATTAAAATAGCCTATGTGATTTCGGTACCTGCATAAATAATAATTAAAGAAATGATATTAATATTACCTGTTTTTATTACACTGTCCCAATCATAAACACCCATGTTCCTTTCAAGACAGCCAATTTATGAAAGGGACAAAACACACGTTTTTAGAAAACGACAAATATGACATGTAAATATAGAAAGAAGAGAGCCTTTCTAATGTTACCAATTAGAACTCGAATGGTTATTTAGTTGTTTTACTAGCTGATCCTAAACACAAGTGTCCCTTTCATGCCACCTCTCCCCTACTACAAAATATCAATACCATATACCTAGTTTTCCGACTGAAGGCTATTGTTCGTCATAACTTCTGGTCTGGCAATAAGCAAAACGTAAACAATGTTTCAAACAAATACCGTTTCTTTTAATTAAATTAGGTATTTCCAGCTCGTTCTTCGGATACCCTGACGGTAGTACATTGTTCACTTATGTTACTTACAATTAATGCTTTCCAGCTAGTCTTAAGGGCAATGCCACTCTAGCACCCGGGAAAAGAAACTGATTTTTAGAATTTTTTGTGCGAGTATAGGGAATGGAATACAATATCTGTTTCAAGACCTTTATTGTACATACTTTGAAGTATGATCATAATTTTTTTAAAATTTTTTCAGTACAAAACGACGACGCCACAGCTTCTTCTGTTTCGCGACCGGAAAAATTTCTCCTCCAATTTTTGACCTGAAACAAAAAGCAAAACTATTTGAGTACTATACAAGATCAGCTCGGGAAGTACGTACGGATTTTGCACTTTTTTTCTTATAAACAATTTTTCGCATAATTTTTTATCTAAAAATGAAACTTTTTGTTCAATCACGCATCATTCTCAGAAAAAAACGGTATTTTTGTAATTTCTGTGCGTACTTCCCGAGCTGATTTTATATAGAACTCAGAAATTTTTGCTTTTTGTTGCAAGTGAAAAATTGGAGGAGAAATCTTTCCAGCCGCGGAACAGAAGAAGCTTCCTTTGTTGGGCTGTGACGCCGCCGTTTCGTGCTAAAAAAATTAAAAAAAAATTGTGGTGATACATCAAAGTATGTACAATAAAGGCCTTGAAACAGATTTTGTATTCCATTCACTATACACACCTAAAAATTCTAAAAATCAATCTGTTTTTCCGGGCGTTAGAGTGGCATCATTCCTTAAAAGGTAAGAAACGAAGTTTCATGGCATAATAATTATACAGAATTTTATGTGAAACACTGTGTGAAATAACATACCTATTACCAAAATTTTTGCAAGCCACTGATAGTTACTATACAAACCTACCGGCCAAGGGACGAAAGACACCTCAAAGTTTTAAAGTGATGTAAGTTGTAAGTTGTAATTTTTAATATGAGTTACAAAGGGTTTCTAGCCATTTCTTCTCTACGTCGTAATGACACGAACGTTCAAATATACAAAAGAGAAACGGCAGCAGTAAAGTAGCGGCGACAAGCATTAAAGTGTCGTAAAAGCGATAATTCAGCGGCTTTATCAAGCACGCCCGAACACGGTCGGGCACTGTCTTTACGACTGATCGATTAATACCTATTGTTAAAAACAAGCGGCGATATCGACCTTCCAGCCTGAACATAAATTGCCGAGACACTAAGCGATCCCTCCTTTGAATTCGAATTAATATAGCGTCATGGTTGACTGTCTATTCAATGGTTTCGCGAATGATGGTTATTCCGATCGTTGAGATCTCTCCTGCGATCCATGGATCGGAACTACTGGTAAATACGGATAACACTTTGAGTATGGTTTCCTATTTGTTCCCGAAGCACGTTTCGCTTTCACGCTTACAAGCTGAATACTTTACAAGTTACAGAGAACGCTTACAAGTAACACTTGTTGGATTTCCCAGATAAGGCAAATCCAATCAAATATGCGCGACGAAAAAGTTAACCCTCTCTTCACAGTGTGGGGTATTGAAAATTAGAAGAAGAATGGTGCAATATAGGGACATATTTAAGCGTTATTACGGGTGGCAGATGTAACGGGTGGCCGATAAGTAATTGCCGCCTGGGCCCCTACCCAGAAGACTCCCTAAAGGCCCACGATCTTCCAAAAAAAATGATGATTTTATCTACAAACTATATTTTTTTGTTTCGTATATTTTGCATGCCACACGCACGTAAATTTATTTATAATTCTGTTATGTATACAAAGTGTCCCAGAACGTTTGCTACCTGGGTCTTTTTCCTTAAGGGGGGATTCTCGCGTAACAGCCCCGAAATTTATAAATTTTCTTTTAAAAAACTATTGTTAATATTGCATTAATCTCTTTTGGGATATAAGGAGGCATCTTTACACTTGTAGAATTTTTTTCAAGTCGATCCTTCTTATTATTTGTTTATTATTGTAGAATCGTGTTGACATCTTCGACGATGTTGGCGTCAGGTGTAACACCTGTCACAGTCATCTGATTGCCAAAAGAAGAAATTTTTCTTAATGTTAAACAATTTACGCTGAGGGTGGACCTAAAATCTTAATTTTAGTTTTCATTTATAAAAGTTTTTTCGTCGATATAAAGAATAATATAAGAAATTTGTCTAAGGAAAAAACTTACTTTTTCTTTCAAACGCTATATCTATTTCATTTTTTCACTTTTTTCTTCAAAGTGGACCAATCCCAGCATAAACTAACTTTAATAAACTTTTATTTTTTGCAATCGACTGTGATAGGTGCCACACATCCCGCCAACAGGAGTTACATCAGCGCTGTCCAAGATCGCTCCCGCGGGAGGTTGGGGTTCTCCCACTCTCGTCCGAGTTGTCAAGGATACCGCGCGGCGCTACCCGCGAAGACGCTTGCTCGGCTAACCCGTCGTGGCAGCCTTCGTAGCGTCGCGCGGTCTCCTTGACAACGGAAGGCACGCTGTGCGAGAGAAACATTGGAAGGGGGAGCAGGCGCGTGAGGGGCCCCGACGCTGGACAGCGCTGAGTTACATCGTCCAAGAGATGGTCAAGATTCCACAATAATTAATAAATAATAAGAAAGATCGACATAAAAAAATATTTTCTGCAACTTTAATGATGCCTCCTTGTATCCCAAAAGAGTTTAATCCAATATAACCAACAGTTTTCCCCAAAAAATTCTTAAATATCAATTACTTTTGGGGATGTTAGACGAGAATCCCCCCTTAAATCCGCCACTGATTATAACGTATATCATAAAAAATTAAGGGTTACCTTTCAGTTGATGCTCCTCAAGCTTTCTGTTACGCTCTTACCGAATCGTGCCTATAACAGTAAGTGGAATAGGATTTCAAACAAATAAGAATACACCCCGTCTAAGAAACTTCAAAAGATCCAGGAACAAGGGACAAAGCAATAATCGAGGGGGCGGCCGCCCGGTCGTTATCATTTCTCTTCGTTGTTCTCGGATCGAGTCAAATCGCGGAGTAATAGCTCGGTGCTCGACATCCTGATGTATAGCAGTGAAAGCTAGGTGTGGAATAAGAGGCGTGACAAATCGTAAAATTAGGTCGATCAATGTACGAGCTGTGTAAGTGCGTCCACCACAGCCTCGAAATTGCAGTGTCGCAGAACACGAGCGTAGTGTTGTGTCTCCCGCGGCTTGTATCTTGTCCGTCTCCCTGTAGGCGCCTGTATAGGCGTAAGAGACCGCGCCTGTTGTGTCTCGCCTGCATGTACACCAGCGTGCTGCCGTGCGTCGGTGATTAATCCCTGTACGCACGCCCATAATTCGCCCCTGAATTACCTCGTAAACGGACCGACTGGGCGGATTAAATAAGAGCTTTTCAATACAGCTCCTGGTCTTATCTATCCGATTCCGTGTTATTAGCCCTGACATAAATTGATGTATACGCGTCCTCGCTCCGACTGGTTTCTGCGATCGTATTTTTCGCATTGAATTTCCCCCTTTTTTTGCGCCACTGACCGCTGTGGTTTCTTCCATTGCAACGTAGAGAAACTCGGCGGTAAGTTTGGCGCGATCCATTTTTACCAATACGCCTCGTTACTCTAGATTGTTTCGTAGATTACCATTTAACACATATTGTGTGTTACTCTTCACTTTTCAATTTCATTTTACATTACTCCAAAGCTATCGAAATATTATTGGCAAGTGACGTATGTACAAATGTACGGTGAGAAGTACCTGCGATTCAGCTACGTGTATGTGTGCACAGTACACGTATCATTTGTCGAGCTAGGCGCCTTTAGGGACGCGACTTTACCCTGAAAATGCATTTCAACCGCGACTATACGATAGCCTGCACGAGTGGTGCATTGTGGTGCACATCATAGACAAAAGCGGGATCATTTTTCACGGTTGGAAAGGAAGCGTGCAGTGATATTGTGCTGGTGCCTGGTAGCAGGAACTAGTAACAATGGTTGTACTTTTTGCCTTCGTTCTTCGTGTTACACTGGTTTGACTAGGCTTCCAGAAGAGTGGCCTGCGCTTGGAATAAAGAATGGCCGTGCAAGGCGCAGCTGTCAGATTAAGCAAATTTACATAACTTCGTCGTTGGTTGTGTACAATTTTTCATGAGGTGACATTTATAAATCATCTTATCGCCAATCTGTTTTTCTGGATTATTACCGGTCCTTTGCCATTTCTTCTGGACTGATATCGTCGAGACAGTGTGGTGGAAATATTTTTAGTGAAACTGAAGAAGAAGGTAAACCAAGAAAATACTGTAATCTTTTATGGGAGAAAAATTAATTATACTACATAGTATTTTGATACCTAATTATTCTATCATCTCATTGCTCATTACTGTCTTCGCCCTCTTTACCAACTTTTCTCAAGTATATTGCTTCTGAGTTTAGTTACAATATGTTACAGGAAAGAATGATGACGTCCATAACGTTGATGTGCATTGATGTACGTAAAAGTACGCGTCTAAATTGCACCTGATGCGATGTTATTAATTTGTTCGCGGCGCCAGCCGTGACGAACACCATAATCCATCGTTAGTGAACCGCCCTGTCGCCATTTAAACGATACCAACAAGGCCATCGAACGACGATGGACTATCGTTTAATTTTGCTCTTTAAATTCGACAATGTTTGTCACCGAGTGAAATGAATTTTTTGCTCAAATTTTGTTCAAGATAAACGTTATTCCTCATTTCCAGAAATAATTTTTCTTCCGATGGTGAGCAGTAACAATTATTTACTGTTAATTCAATTTCCTTTTCTTATAGAAATTACTTGGATCAAACAAAGAGTCGAGAAAGTAATAAATAAAATTAAACTTCAGCCTTAAAAAAGATATGCTAATAATACTTTGTATGTTTCCTTTGTTATTATATTTTTCTGGAGTAATTTGTAAACTATACATTTTTTAAAAAAAGGTTTAAATTTAAAAGAAGTTTCTAGCCTTAACCCTGTTCTAGGTTAATATTGATATAATGGGTGTTAATTAATCGAATTGTGCTTTGAAATCACTGCCAACATTGATGGATGAGAACCCATTTGGTTAATCTTATTTTGTGGGAGAATAAAGATTTCTACATCTAGGATATTGCACCTGCTTTCGATTCGCCGTGAAGCAAGCAAAAAAGCCAATGACTCAGCTCTGCAAAGAGAAATCCGGCGACAAATCGATCAACGGTCTTAATCCTACGGTTTCCTACACCTGCTCCTAAAAACAGTTTCCTGTGTTGTGATTTGTTCAACTTACAAATCCCCTTTGATTAATTTACTGGATTAATTGTGATACAGTAAACCCTTTGGCTATATTTTGCAGTAGAAGTTCGCCATAGGACTATATGCAATTTTAATTAGCAAATAGATATAAAGTTACTTAAATAATCTCGACAGACTGAGCTGATACCGTGGGAAATATTCCCCGGTGTGATCTATTTCTTTTCGTAAAATTGTAACTGAGATGGATAGAAGCAAAACAAATTCATGAATTTTACGGTTTATGTTTCCCAGTAGACGGTCCAGAGTTTCTTGTCTTGATTAGGTGGAACCGTTGAAACCCGTGCCGAATTTCGTCTTCCTGCCTTACGACGTTAAATTCACTCGCAGTCAGTCAAATCCCGTTTCTGGTACCCCTACAACATTGCGAGTTCTAGAGCCTCCCTTTCACTTCTAAATCTCTCTATATTGTTATGTAATATATTGTATAACGTGTTATCCAACGTCTACAAATTATGAATATTAATCATTGATGCCTCATTTACGAAACTAAATTACGCGCCAAAATGATTATCCTATAATTATACGTGCAAGCCGAGTACCCAAATTACACCTCATTCTTGCAAAGCATCGCTTTTTTTCTGAGAGAACGACGATATTCTTTTTGTACATCAAAATTTTATCTTTTTACATTCGCGAAGCACAATAGAGGACTCTGCTTCTTATAGTACAAAATACAGCTGGAGGCAGAAACCCAAGTATCTCTTTAAGGGGTCATGCCCAGTTGGCAGGCGTGGTATTCGGGAATTTTTTTTGGAAAATCTAATGTATATTTTTAGAACTATTTGCTTATTTTAAAAGTACATATATTCAGCAACTCTCAGTAATTTTGTTATAGAAAAATATTAAAAAATAAACGAATAACAGGTGAGCACGATTTATCGGAGCCGAGTCATCTGAAATCGAAAAGTCAAGAAGATTCTGTTAGCATATGAGTGTATCTAGTTCGCGAACGAAGAATTTTTCAAAAAATTATTTCAATGTAAATGGCGGCATTTTATCGCAAAATCATGATTTTTCGATGTCTGAATTGTTCGCTTTTCGTGAATTAAAAATGGAATTTTCATCAAAAACAAAACTTCTTTGTTCGCGAACTAGATAAACTCATACACTAACAGAATTTTCTTCACTTTTCGATTTCAGATGATCTGGCTCTGAGAAATCATGTTCACTGCAAAAAATAGCTTCCAGGAGAGTGGCTGTTATTCGTTCATTTTTTAATATTTTTCTATAACAAAATTACTGACAGTTGCTGAATATATGTACTTTTAAAATAAGCAAATAATTGTAAAAAATATACATTAGATTTTCCACAAAAATTCCCGAAAATCACGCCTGCCAACTAGGCATGACCTCTTAATCCTTTCGGCCCTCTTGGGACACATATGTCCTAGTGAATGTTTATGATTATCTGTAGAACAATATGTGCGTTGTTTTATTCTTGTTTAGTTAATCTGACGATATACTACTATCTATGATTGGCAATCACGAGGAGAAGCAACGTAGTAACATGCTAGATAAGTTTTATTTTGGCAGGGTGTGTGGCTGCAGAGTCGCATTTATAGAAATTTCGTGTTTCTCACGCGTAATTGGACAATTTTCTGATTTCTTTTTACGTAGCCTTTTAGTTTATAGTATGATATAACTGTTTTGCTAAAAAGTTTTTACATTATTATGTTTTTACAAGTTATTTATAAATTTTATTTCGACCGTAATAATTACTATATATGATTTCGGCGCACTAGTTCGGTCAATTTAAAACAGTAAAAACAAGCTATTTTGCAATTATAATTATATAAGCTTCCGACGTTTCGATCTTGGTTTAGATCATCTTCAGGAAAGTTTAGAACAAATATAAAATACTGCTTTTGCTATTAAAATTGAGTCACAGTGCTCTGGCACAATGTGTGACCTTATTCCAACCGATGTTAGTCTTATTCCAACCGACCCGCAGGTCACACATAGTGCCAGAGCACTGTGACTCAATTTTAATAGCAAAAGCAGTATTTTATATTGGTTCTAAACTTTCCTGAAGATGATCTAAACCAAGATCGAAACGTCGGAAGCTTATATAATTATAATTGCAAAATAGCTTGTTTTTAGTGTTTTAAATTGACCGAACTAGTGCGCCGAAATCATATATATTATGTTTTTACTTATCTTATTGAGCATAGAGAAGTGTCTATGCGTTTCGAGGACGCACATGTCCCATCAGGTATTTTCATACTTTATTCTTGTTTCTTTATCACAAGCAGTAGGATGTAATAATGTTATAAATACGTTCATAGTATGTATATATAATATATCTATATATAATAAAAATACATTATATAACATTTCCACAGAAGATCGGAAGTGTTTAACCCTGTTTAATTTTTCCGGATCATAAATGTCCTACTGAAAAAAACTGTTGGGACACATGTGTCCCAATTTTTAAAATTAACATACAACTGTCAATTTTGATCAGTACCTATCCGCCACTTAGTACAATCGACTTCTGCAAGGAAATATAATAAAATCCAGATAGAAAAATCTCGGGTCGAAAGGGTTAAGGGTACCCTCCGGTCAAAACGCTCGAAAAATACGCGACTTTCATGAATTAAAAAACAGAAACTGAACGAAATACAGTGAAAAAGGTTTTTGGAATTTATTACTAAATATGTGAAGAATAAACAAAAAATGATTGTTTGAATTTTATCAATTTTTGCCTTAGATATACAGTATTCATTGTACCATCGCAGAAATTAGAGCTCTTGACGGGTGCCACTGTAAAAAGCTTAATTATGGACCGATTTCAAAAACTCTTACGGCATTCTGTTCATAATTAGACTCGCTATCGCCTTATATATAAAGACTATTTTTGGATAACTCATTTTCTTTTTCGACAGATTTATGCGCAGAAAAATTAATTTTATTGCAACATATTGTTTAAACATGTGCTAAAAATTGCCGGATTGTTTCTTTGCAATGAAGACGGATAACGCGATACCCGTTCACATATATTTTAAGAACATTTTTAGTTTTTTTATTTCAGACGATTCTGTCACGAATTCCGTCCCTCAAGGGTTCTAATTTTTTACAGTGGTACAATGAATGCTGTATATCTAATGCAAAAATTGATAAAATTCAAGCAATAATTTTTTGTTTGTTCTTCAAATATGTAGTAATAATGTCCAAACAGTATTTTTACTGTATGTTGTTCAGTTTCTTCTTTTTAATTCATGAAAGTCACGTACTTTTCAAGCGTTTTCACCGTATGGTATCTTTAGATTAATGTCCCTCTATCAAAATTAAATCACCTCCTAAAAACGAGCGACACATCGCAAAATGAAACAAAATAAGAAAGCCTATATTATTCCCACATTAAAACATTCTAATATAATTTTTACATATTTGCAAAGTACCTGATTCTAATAACACCAAAATGCGGTGCACATTCGCAAAATAGTATCATTCAATATACGCCACTAAAAAAAAAGAGACACTTTGCATCGTGTAAGAAGAGGAGACAGCAAGAGTTGACGCGGTCCTCGGAGGACACCACTTCCGGGACCACGTTCACGGTATATCGTGTTCAAGAAACTCATCACACGAAACAAACAAAGGGGAGAAAAAGAAGGAAGAAGGGAAGAAGAAAAGAAGGGAGAAAGAGGTGGATGAGAAAATCGGCGCACGGGTACCACGATAGACAGGGTCAACCTGGCCGAGAAAAAGAATGGCAGCATTTAAAGGGAGCTTAAAGTCATCGCGGACGTAATCGGCCCTGTCGATCTTCGGTGGCCCTGTTCGGTGCCATAATCCCGAGCAAAGAACACGTTCCCCCATTCAGCAGGTCCGCGGCCCGGTTGGCATTGATCATTGTATCTCACACGATCGGCTCATAATAGGTCACGTCGTTTCCATCGTTCCCCGTTGCTGATACGAGAATAAAGAGTCGATCAGGCCCGGCTTGATTCTCGTCTCTTTACTTGCTCCTCCTCGCTTCTTTTCTCTTTGTGTCGTCCCGTCCGGTGATCGTGGATCGTGGATCGCCGCCAGCGTGCGGACGTGGAGCGCGCCCCGACCCTCTCGGCCGCGTTTCCTCGTCATCCCGTACTTGCAACGTGGACCGGGGGTGTCTGATAAGATCGTGATCGATGGTACGCGAGATCGATATTTTGTCCGTCTTCCGCCGGTGGATTTGTCCAGTGAAAGAAACGGACGTTGCTTTTGGGACATCGGGCGATCTTTCAGCATCGAGACGTTAACGAAAGGTAATGTTCTTCGGAGGATTAGCTTACTCTGATAGGAAGTGCAAATCGTTCGGGGCAGGAATAAGTGTGGCGGGAAGAAATTTTTCAGAGATGGTACGGAATTAAAGAAACATTATTTACGTAACAAGTTTCGAACAAATAATGTACAACTGTGGGTGAAAATGTTTTAGTAAATATATAGGGTCGAAAATGCTTTCGCGAGACATTATTGCTAAAAAGCTTTATTGGTTGTTTGCCTCGAATAGTAGACAGGTATATCATAATATTTCTGGTATAATGGGACAAAATTTGTTGTCTCCAGAATAGGTCTCACCACTAAAGTTAGTAAATCGAGAAGGAAAGAATTTGAACAACTTTGGCAACAAACAGTTACTCTTGAAATCAATAAAGAAATTTAATCATTTTCATTTGTTCCAATTTTCTTCATAAATATTATTAGTCGTCAAGTTTGAAATAGTATCATGAACACCTTAAGTGCCATACTATTGGAATTGGCTAATAGATTTAATTTGTGCTAAAGAATTTCAATCTCTTTAGACTTAGACACGGGATTAAATGATTAAAATGATTAAGTTCCTTCATGTTATGAAGCCACTCACCTTGTGCGGTCTGTAATAACTTTTTAAAGAATCGGATCCATGCACTTATCAAAACTTCTTCATCAATAATTATAAGTGTCTTCTATTTGATCCCTGATTGATGCTTTTTCCCGGGAGAGTTACACCACCTAACATAAAATTGCTATAAAAACTAATACTGACATTATTCATTGTATCAGAATAAATCTAATATGTTTAATATAAAATATTGCACGAATTTAATATAACACTGTAAGACCACTCTCCTGGCTAAGCAACTCAACCGGATATACCCTAACGCCAAATCCCGAGAAAATAATTTTTTAAACTTGTCAAAAACGTAAAATTGCCACAGATTACGTGTCTGATAGAGGTGTGCGAGAACCCGAAAATCTCGGGAATTCGAGGTCGGGACCAGTCGAGTCGGTTTCCCGAAAATTTCGAGATTCCCTAGAATGTCCGGGATTCCCGAGGATGCCCGGCATTCCCGAGAGAGTCGAGACACCCGAAAGTGTCGAGATTCTCGAAAGTGTTGGGATTCCCGAAAATTCCAAGGACCCCTTTAATGAATAGCTACGACATCACACATTCAACGCATCGTAAGAAAAAGTGTAGACATTGTTGATTTTCCGAAGTACAAACATCAGTCAGTCCTAATAATCCGAATCCCGACACTTTCGGGAATCCCGAAACCCCTCGGGAACCCGTCCCGATCCCGAGAAAAATTATCGTCCCAACCCGACCCGACCTTTTCGAGCTTTCGTACACCTCTAATTATAACGAATCATGAATCTACGATAGGAGAACGATGAAATTATAAAGCTATATGTGTTTTTACAGATGGATGTTGCGTGTATTCACAGACACATATTCCGCAGCACTTTTACTTTTCTGTGGAGTTTCAAAATTCCACACTTTCTGTCATTCTTCTTTTACCATCGTACGGTGTTTCAGACTCGGGCGACAAGGAAACGCGTGTGACACGATCATTTTCCTTGACGAAACTCATCAGAGTTCTATGATCCCGTCGCGTATAATTCGAAACTTTTCAACCCGCCTTGGTTTGCATAACGGCTCCGCAAAGGATGTTTCAGACCCACGGCTGGGAAAACGCAAAACGTGGGGTGTACACCGTCCGATTAACGTCACTGTCGCAACCAGACGAGGGCTGAATCTAGGAAAAGCTGCACGCAAAAGAAGACGCCGCAGGATGTCAGGATAATACACATTATAGGCCAGGCATTATTACGCAGAAGCTCTGCCTCTTTCTACGTGCGCAACGTGAGCCGGAAGACCGACTCCCGCGTGTCTGCTTTTCCTGCATGAATGAAATGTAATTTAAGCTTACTCAAGTACCCGTATTTCCATTCATCCCACATTAATGTGCACGAGACTTCTACGTGCGTCTGATCGCGCGACGCGTCCCCATGGACGCGGACTCATCGCGGCTCTTTTCCTTTGTTACACGGGTCAGCAGAATGTGGATCCCCTTCGAAACTGTGACGATTCGGAATTCGAATAAGGCTTGGTGCAGACTGGCTCTAATGCAACCAATAAAGCAGACAGCATGTAATGGAAGCGATTCGTGTTCGATGTGTTTAATAGTACTAGGGCTGTTCGAGTAGCTTTATATTCGGACCGAGCCGAGATTTGGTTTCCAAGCCGAGCCGAGTACTCTAAGAGAAAAAAAAAAGATGAATCGACTACCTAGTCGGTTCTCTTCGAGCCGCTCGAAAAAATTCGAGTACTCGATTCTTTGGAGCCGCTCAGTTTTTACGAGTATTCGGTTCTTCGGGCCGAGTCAGGCTCGGCTCGCTTTTTTCGAGTACTCGAACAGCTCTAGTAGGTACGTCCTGTGCAGACGTCTAAACAAACAGACTAAGTGCAATTATTTAACTTTACCACATGCGATTAGGTTGAATGCAGCTCTGAATACTTTCATGGCCGCTATCAGCTAAGTATGCGTGATCTCACAATTTCGATTTATGAGTTCTAGGATTTATACAAAAACGGACGTTTGAAAAACCCGGTTTTCAACTACCCTGTTCCCCATAAAACGGTTAAACCGATTTTCGAATTTTCACAAATAAAATATAATTAAAACAGTTAATAAATATTTTTACTTATTTCAAAAAATTTCAGTGTCCTTAATATTTTGGACTTACAAAAATGTAACAAAATAAAATATACTCTATATATACAAACCCAAATAATAAAAAAATTAAAATAACTGAAATCCGTACAAATACGTACAATTTTTGAGTTCGTTTAATATTTATGGATCTACTAAAATAACACAATAAAGTAGACTGCACACAAAACCAAATGAAAAGAAACCTCAAATAACCGAAATCCGTACAGAATATAAATCTTTTAAAAGGTGGTACCAAATTATAAATCTTTATTCCATCTAGTATTTTTTTCTGAAAATATGAACTCATGAAGATTAGTTTTACAGTAAACTGTTACATACTACAGTATGCATTTTTCCGAGGCAATTTCAAGTCAAAATGTTAACGTTTCTAATTAAATAAATAACTAATTTCTGCATATTAATTCTAGTATATAAAACCGGATTTTAAAAATCGACAAACCCAGGGTTTCCTTAAACCTCAGAATTCAATTTCATTTCATATTTATTAATAGGATATTTAAGGTACCTGCTGTAAAAATAACCATTATGTAGTCAAAAACTTATTATTATTATGATAAAACCATAAACTTCAATTAGTACTATCATAATTATGTACCATTGTTACCTACATTTTATAAGTTTACAATTGTTTCTTGTATATGATTAAAATCTGTCCTTTCAGCTTGGATGCAGGCATCACACTGATAAATCAGCATCTTCTGTGGCCAATACACTACATTAGGATTATGATTTCCATTTAATGTACAAATAAACTAATTTACTGTTAAATTAATAACTTTATTGTTTCATTTTGGTAGTCAAAGGTGAATCTATATTAAGCACGTAATTTTACCATTATAGTAATAGAACTTTAATTTGTTATTATTATACAAGTATGCAATTGTTAAAATAGGTTTATTGTTCTTATAATGTATTCTTCTTAAAATATCTAATACACAATCCAGAGTAAAGAACTTTTCACCAAGATTATAATCTTCTCTTGTAACCTGATTTTTATTCAGAACTAAAATTTTAGCTGTTTCAGTGCAATTTTAAACACTTTCAAAGTGACATTAAAAATTTTGTACATTTCCAAATATGCACACATGCTTGACGTAATTCATATCGTTGTTTATTTACGTTTACAAATCGATTACATTTTTTACTACAGACAAGTCCACTAAACGTTTTGAAATATATTTACGATGAAATCGTTATTATTGCATATAATATACTAAACAAAAGTAAACGAGTTACTCATGATGATCCAACAGGAAGTTATATTATTGTTAGACAATGCTATATTGTAGCTACACCAGGTATTTTTTACTGATCTCAAAAAACCATTATACGCTGGTATATTTTTATTTACAGTAACGGACAAGAAAGTTACCACTTTTTCAAACCACCCTACTTCTCTTACTTTGCAATATCAACTCATAACTGCAGTATATGCTTCATATATACATATTCTGAAAGAGAATTAAAAGCTGTATAAAACCCAGTTACAGTTGAATTCTGTTAACTAACGAACCAAAACCTCACATAATATTAAACAAGACAATACACTTTTAAAACCAACGAAATGTTACCACTTTTGAACATTAATGAAAAAAAATCTAATATTTTGTGGGGGCACCTTTTGATTTTAGGACAACCTAAAATGTTACTAAACGTGGTAATTCTTTGTCGGCCCTAAAAATGTGTTACTCCGTTCAATGTCATATAACACTTTTGTCTGTCAGTTAAATAAATTCAACTTTAACTGGGCTTTATACAGCTTTAAATTATCCATCAAAATATGCATATTAAATACCCCACAGTCCCAAATGTATGCTAAAAAATTACAGAAATAGAACAAATCGAAAAAGTGGTAACTTTTTTGCCCGCTAGTGTATCTTGTATAGAGCTATTACATATGTACTTATTCGCAACCTGCAATTACAATTTACATTTAAATTAAACTGCTGACTTTTTCTTACATAATTCGACTCCCCACAGTATTCTACAGATAGAAGTACAATATAATTTCAAGATACGACTATAGAGAATTAAAAACTTTACGACATATTTCATATTTTATGTCTGTAATCAAACATTGAATATTCATGTTCAAGTTGTGCGCCAGCTTGTACCAGTTTCCAGAATCCCCCTGTATACACACATAAAGCAGAGGAAGGTCCTACACTATAATTTAATATATTCAACTCATTTTTATTCATTGAATACACCTGCCAAGTGGAATTGTTGAAATAACTGATACGGTTAATTTTTTTAGAATAATTGATAAACAGAAATAAGTGTCTTAACCACCAGAGGAGAAATTCACAAATCTGAGTCTATAAAACTTTTACTCAGAAGTAAAGATTGCGTATCAACAATTAGGTTTAATATAAACTGTATCGTTGCTGGAAGTGGACGTCCTCTGCGAGACACGAATTCTGGAAACCTTTACAGACTTTAATCGCGAGCCATCGAGCCACCGCGCCGTTTCAATGGGGGAGTATAGTACAGGGGACAGGAAGGGGGTAAAAATCGGTGAAGAGGAATCATGGCTGGATGCACTCCCTCCCTATGTTCACGCACTTTTACCGTCAGCCAGCATCGGCACTGCTTCTACATTTTTCGAGGGGGAACCGACGACCTGTTGAACGCGTTGTCCTACCGAAAGGAATCGCGCGAATCGTTCAGAGCGTTGTTTCAAAATATTCTGGACACACGAATGTCCAGTGAAATTTACACGAGTGCTCGTACGAATCAAAAGCAAAATTATGAACTAAATGTAATAGAAAATATTAAAACATACCACTGTTCTCAAAAACAAATTATGAAAGTGTAGGTACATTAATAGGTAATAGAGAATGTACTTTAACTTGATCATGTTGCACGAGAAAATTAAAACGAACTACGTGGAATTATTGATAGCACTCTCGTTCATAGTGAAATAAATCTATCAATAAGTCTAGCACTTTGACTGGCGTCGAGGTGCTTTCGCGCCAAGGGATTTCCATCCTTTATACAGCTTTAGCGTGTTTTCATGTGGATATTTTCTGGAAGGCGTTAAGAGTATTGTTCGGGAGTAGCCAAAAGTGTTTTTTGAAAACAACGCGAGCTCGAATATCGCGTTGTAAATATACATATACATAATTTCGTTGCCTCGGCAACCCTACACTTTCCGGCAGCTGAGTCTGACAATGAGAGTGATTTAAAATAAAAATTTAAATTTGTAGGTATTTTATTTATTACATCTTCATGATATTAGGTAACCAATGGATTGACAAGGTTGTTCTGATGAAAATTGATCTAAATTAAATTTTTGAATTAGAGATGTTTAGATAATTAATTATTGCGTTTAATTAAAAAAAATGCGAGTTAAAGGTCTAATTAAAAAGTGATTATTCCGAAATCTAAAGGTCTATTCACACATTACTAACATCCGGATACCTACATACCGGGACGACTTGCGTTTATATTTACTTCCTCGTCACGGATTCGTATCGAGCTTGGCAATCATTGCGATAATTTTGAATGACGAGGAATTGAAAATCGGAGAAAAAAAATATGAACATAAGAATATGAGAATCGGATATTGACGTGCGTCAATTTGACGCACGAATTCTATAATTCGTTCGTCATTCATTTTGAATGGAAAACATTTAAAAAATTATGAAAAAGTTCATGGAAAAATATGAAAGACTTTTAAAAAATTTAGAAAGAGCATCGATGCCGCGTCAGTGAAGGAGCAAAAATATCGTTATCAGCGAACTCCTGATTCACGGCACGAATGTAGAACTGACACTAAAGGGCAGTAGGTACGGAAAAACAGTACTAAACCAGACATGTTTGAACTCTGAACGCGTCCATTTGAAACTACAGACACATTTTTGAGCGATTGTGGTATCAGTGTATGATCTTCATTTAGTTGGAATAAACTCAATTATTATATTTTAAATTAACATTGTAAGGAACTGCAATCACACTTTTTTGAACGCTTCTTTGCTAACGAGTTATTGTTTCACCATAAAAGTTTATAACAAGTGTAACTGTTGCTTGGCAACAATATAATCTAGGGGAAAAAACAATATAACAATAATATGTAGGGGACCTTTAATAGAAAAGACCTATAGAAATAAAAATTTTCATTAGTACTGACTATGTTGAAATCGCAGGATGAGCTGGACAAATTTTTCAAATTTTCAAATTTTTTTTGAGCTCCACATTTTTACAGGTGTAATAATCTTGGGAAAGACTTTACTGAATGTTTCTTAAAATATTGAACGAGCTACTTCACAGTATTTATTATATAGAGTACAATTCCCAACGAACACTCGTAGCCTTCATATCTCATAGGATTCCCTGGACAGGAAGTTTATTCAATACATCTGACGGAATCGATTGTCACTCGATTCAATCTGCGAATTAGATTGAGCGCGGATTCAATTTGAGTTCAGCGATGTGTATTAAGTGTAGTTCAACGATTTTGTCAAAACCGAATGAGAAATTGAAATGGTAAACAATGTACGTGGCACAAAAATAAAAAATAATTGTTTAGTGGAAAAGGATGTGAATTCCATACGGAATACGGTGGCAAAAGTTATAAGTGTTAAAATAATTATTTTATTTATTAGGGCTGTTGCAAGATAGAGTTAAAATCGTAAATGCCAACTTCGCTGTAGTGAAAAACGATAAAAGTGCCAGTAATCTTTTTGTTTCCCTCTAAATCTGTAAAGGTGATAGAGTAAAAGACCCAATTATTGACACCTAACCAAATACTGTCACCTTAAGCTATTTTACTTAAAATTACGAATAAATAAACGTTGTACAGTCATACACGAAAAGAATTATGTAATTCAACCTATAACCTATACTATAGTTTATTTATTCGTTATTTTAAATAAAATAGCTTAAGATGACAGTAATTGGTTAGGTGTCAGTAATTGGGTCTTTTACCCTATATGTTGATACGCTGAAAATCTATAGCATCAAGTGATAACCGATGTAAGTGCCAAAATGAACAAACATGCGCCTTTTGTCTCTACTGGAAATTTTAAGTGGCACTTACATCGTTTACCATTATAGCTCCTCAATTCTGAATGTATAACTGCGTGTAGGGTCTAGCAGAATAATGAAAGGAGTTAAAAAAGGAGCGTTACAGCCGAGACCAACAATATTGTACCCTCGCGCGAAGTTTTAGTGGCTACGAAAACACATTTCAAAGCGTTGCTGGTTGCATCTGCACTTTCACCTTGCTCCAATTTTCCCCGACAGAAACGCTCCCCGCCACAGTGCCTGTACGTAGAAACGCGAAAATCAAAGTAACCCGCGAAACAATATACTTTCTTGCGATGCGTCACGCTGCTCCACTTTCCCTTCTGTCTTTTCATTTTAATGACACGCATCAGGATCATTCGTAATGATCGGTGCTGGTCGCACGAAAATTGCACTTTACATAATGTCCCTACTCGATGGCAGCCAAGGGAGCAGTAGCCGTCGTATAAAAAGAGAAAATCGGATGACGGACGGCCGCCAGTTTCACCCGATGGGACGTCCAAGGATGGCAAAACTCGCGACGATCGCGATCGTCCTTCTAGCTTGCAGTATCACACTATCGCGAGCAATCCGCCGCGAGAACGATCCGTGGAAATCGATCGAGAAGAGGACACTGGCGACAGGTGAACGAAACATTCCGTTAGAGACGCAATAAAATTCTACTGTTGGATGCAACAGGCTCTCTTTGCATAAAATGCATAGTTGGGTTCCTCATTCTTTTCTATATATGCCCTCTAAATTTTATTACCGTAACTTTAAAGTTGTCAAAGCTATGGTAAATTTTGTGAATCGATGTTGACTAACTGATCCTAACTCGTATCTAAAGCAAACATAAAACAACGTGAGCATGACACGATATATTATGACTATTTTTATGACTATCTTTTTTCAAAATTCAATATTTTTTTCAAATATTATGGAAATATTAAATAAATAATCAAAAATAATGTTAAAAACAACATTTTTTCCATATTTTTTCATTTTATGCAAGAAGGGCCTGTGAGCGCTATAATTAAAATTAATTTCATTCTGATTAATTTATTACATAATTACGATTATAATAGAAGAGATATATCAAATTTTTAAATATTATAGACAGTTTTACGATAAGTTTACTGTGCATAAATAATATATAACTCTGTAATGTTTACAGATACTTTTCTCGAAACTGACTTTTGGCACTGCGACCATTTTTGTATCAAACAGTATAATTCTCGATAACATGAAGGTTCAGGTCCATTTGTTTATCGAAACTTATTTGTAAAACGATTTGGTAGAAGTATTAGGCAGTGTGTTCGTAACTTACCTTTGGTGGTTTGACGAAGAAAATACGAAGAAAATGGAGCATCAACTTTGGAATTTTTTCTCTAATTAACTGTTATCTTATACATTAATAGAAGTAGCTAGGTGTAGTTGAATAACTATGTAGTCAAAAGATTTCGAGTAAATAACAGACAGGCGGTCCACGAAATTGTAAGTTATCGAGTTTTGCTTACTCCTTTTTTGATTTCCCAGAAGTTAAGAAAAATGAAAATACAAATGGTACTCCAACGTAGCCACCTTTAGACAGTATCAGAGAATATTACCTGAACATTTTACATATGTAAATCGATCTAACATTTCTGGAAATATCCCCTTCACTAACTTCATAATCGCAACTTCAGAAGAGCCGCGATTTAATAGAAACAATGGAAATTCTGTTTTGTCTTACACAGCAATTTTTAGTCACACAAGTTAAAAAACATAAGATTAAATCCTGTGATGACTAGTGACTCAATAGTATTCAGTATTAACTTAGAAGTTGGGAGATTGTCACAGCCACGAGTTGGGTCGTTTCAAATTCCATAAATAAGTTAATAATATGGTTTCGAATATAATCTTTTTGGAAAATATTCTAAAGGCGTAATATATCTAAAAAAATGCCCAACGAGAAAAATGCATTATTTTCAAGGTATGTACATATCCAAATACAGGCGTAATTTCATACAGTTAAAACTAATTATTGTTGTGGAATACATGTAGCTTTATCTTATTTCGTTGAAGTAGAAGAAGCTACGAATTTTCTAAGAACGTTAATAACAGATAAGTAATAAGTCACGTCCGGGACAATTGGCTCACCTAACACAAAATAGCTATTAAATCTAATACTGATATTGTTTATTTTATCAGAATAAACCTAATATGTTTAAAATTTTATGCTGCTTCAGAAGAAGTGGTTAATATTTTCTTTAAGTCGATATTTGCTGAAATCGGGTTAAAAACTGAAGTCATGATATCTGACCATCCCTCCTGAAATGCCAGGAGAGATGGTTCACATAATTATCAATGAAAAAATAACAAAGAAGAAAGCAAAATTATTTATGAGTGAATACTACAACTACAGAAACACGGCGTATGTCCTTGAGTATTTTTGGTGCAAGAATCAGTTAAATCATATATAATTGTATGAATTTAATACACTCAATTGCGTTAAGAATAATAGTCAATAAAATATGAACAGTATTATTATAGGCAGGAGCGGATTTGTGTATAGACTCAGTAGGCTGCAGCCTAGGGCGGAAAATTTGGGGGAGCGGCAAATTTTAGAGAGTAATAAATTTTAAGGATCCATAAATATTGGGGAGCATCAAATTTCAGGAGCGACAAATTTGGAGAGCGACAAATTTTGGGGAGCGATAAATTTTGAGGAGCATCAAATTCTGGGGAGCATTAAATTTGGGAGGGCCAAAAATTTTGAGCGAAAGAAATTGCTAAATGTTTAAACACAGAGGCTTGAGACACCTTTAAAAAACATTCACTTCTTTTTCATATAGAAAATTAGCAACAACTCATATATTAATTACTTTTCAACTCATAATGACTTTTGAATTCGCCTCGACTCTTTTAGATTAAAATATTTTATGATCTTTCACGGAAAGGGCGGCAGACACTTGTTAGCCTAGGGCACCAAATCTCAAAATCCGACCCAGATTATAGGATTATATAAAATATAAGAATTCACTTCCCGCAATTTTTAAAATATTATTGATCAAACCTTGTTTCATTATTAAGGTGCCTGACAGTCGTTCTGCGTAAAAAAAAATAAGAAAAATTTTGAAAAGTTAGACTCATTATGACATCAGAATAACTTCTTAAGTAGAAATTAAACAGAATACATGAAAATACATTTCCTCTGTAAAATGTCATCACGATTAAAAATCAGATCAGTGAACCATAAATGGAACTGAGAATTCTACTTTAGTAGTTATTTTCGGTTCAGCAGATTACAAAGCTGCCCGTGCAAAATCAAGATAAAGGAAAATCGGAGCAGATGTAAGTTTAAAAAGCTTGTTGGTGCTTCAGGTGCAACGGACGGGATCATCAGAGGAATTTTCCGAGTTATCTCGAGCGGGACGTCGACCGAGAAGGACGATGAGCAGCTGGTGAGCCTAATTAAGGAGGAAATCGTACGAACGGCGCAAAGCATCAAAACGCCAACAGGTTCGATCGAGGCAGCCGCCAGGAGGGCTCAAAGGCTAGTCACCGAATTGACGTCCGCTTATACAACCGCCATTTACAAATCGAAGACTAGCGAGGAAGCCAGAGTGAACTTCGCACGATTCCAAAACACTGTGCAAAAGATTGTAGATTACATAAAACACGGACAGTTCGTGGCGTGAATGTCAATCATGCTTAAACGGGTAGACACGATTATTTTTTATTGAAACAGAAATTGTATTATTCGTTAATCCGCGCTGCATATCATCTATGTTCTATTCGCCATATTTATGACACGTCTATTACAGAATTGTTCGTTGCTATTGGAGTATTATAAAACACAATTGCCCAGCGAAGCTTGAATCTAATTTCGAATCTGTCAATTTGTTTTGCCAATATGTTTCGAATAATCTTAACAAAACAATTAACTAACACAAAGATTAAATAATAGGTATCAACTTGAAACGACACAATTTTGAGTTGCTAAATGAATAAAAGAAATTGAGCCACGTGTGAAATAAGAACACATTAAAGATCGTGACTTTTTTATAAATATTCTCCAAACAGTACTCATTAGTATATTATCTAGACGTGAATAAATAAACACCGATAGAAATTGTCAATCACGGATATCGAACGCGTGCGCAAACCCTTCTGCTCCAGTCGATCGTAGGATATATTTTTTCGCTGATGGCAAGTGTGGCAACAAAATTACTCCCGCTGACGTATGAGTCAGGCAGGCGATCCATTGTAAAAGCGGCATGGGCTCATAATCTGGCGATGTAGGATCTCCAGGCCGAGCTGACCGGAACTGCGCCTATGCTCTCTCGCCGGAAGTGCCGCTGCCACATGTAGTAATATAAATTATAATGCCCTTACGGTTTTTCCTTTCGCGGATTTGCATTAAAAACGCCGGAATAGCATTGTCGTTAAAATCGGTGTGCGCACGCTTTTCATGGAAATAAGAAAAGCGCAGGGCTGGCTAGAACTCCCGCCCTTCCCCCAACCGAGCCCCGACTGGGAGATAAAAATCCGGGGGAGAGTGCGCATTGATTTCCATCGAATCGTGCCAAGGCTAATCGGAGATGAAATCTGAAAACGGCTCGCTTTCACCAACTCGGACAATAGACTCTGCAGGTTTTCTAATTCTTTTTTCTTCTGTTCCTTCCTTTTTCATTCTCTTAGAGATTAGACTGAAGCCCGCGTGCGTCGAGGATGCGTGAGATATAATGGAGTTTCCTTAGCCAGCAGATATGCTAATTGCAAAAATGCAAAGGTGTAAAAGGCTAATTAACAATTTCTAGCCCATAAGAATCCCTTCTTCGTTCCTTATCTAACTTCCAGCAGAGGCTTCTGTTGAGTATCCTTGAGTTTTCTAAGGATATTTATGAGATTGCAGGAACACGATGCTACCGGAGACATTTCCAAGATGTATCGATACCTCGTTCGAAGTTACAACGAAGAAAAAGGATAATTAAGAAGTCGTCTGTAAGAAGAGATCTAAATCCTTTGTTTCTCGTTAGGCGCCTAGTGAAGGGCTTCTTCCTGTCATTCGACGTCCCAAGGATTTCTTGGGGGCACCAAGACCATTTTCAAAACCGTACTGATGTAACAAACTAATTAACAAGTCGTAGTTTACAATTTCTGATACGAATCCTTCGTGTCCCTTGGTTAGATTTCAGTAAAGGTCTCCTCCAGATTTTCCATGGGTTTCTGCGGGACCGCAGAAACTCGAAGGCACTAAGGACACCCTCGAGGAACGTCGTGCCTCCTTTGAAGTTACGACGGAATAGCGGCGTCCATGGATTTTATATGGGAAACTGATTCGACCACGAACCAGAGGAGAATATAACACCGGGGCATTTTGTTTTGTTGCGCAAGAGGATAATAAACATCGTTCAGGCCTGCTACCGTACCGACTAGATAGCTACGACGATGAAACAATGCGGCATTGTCCCGGCAACCTCAGCCGCCAAAGCACAGCCGAACCGAAGCACCGTGTTAAGTCATGAACGGCGTTACACGCGGGCTTAGAAATGTCCAGCCGTAGCTGGATAACCGCGACCTGACCCTCGAAAATATCGTTTCTGGAAAAGCTTTATTCGGTAAACCGGTAAGCATCACTGCTGGACCCTAGTCAGAAGAATAAATGATTAATTTTATGTTTGTGATTGTCCCTTCGAGCATTCATCGTGTAAAGATTGAAAACCTTTGCAATCTTATGGTAAACCTTGCTCGCCCAAAATGGAATATGGGTGTGCTTAGGTAAATATACGAAACTATTATACCTTCAAGGATTAAACAGTGTTCCAGTATTTTTGAATAACCGTGAATCGAGGTTTGAGAAAATATTTTGATGAACACTTAAGAAGGTGTTTCTGCCTAGAGCCCATAAAATTAGGTAATCTTTAGGAATTAATTAAAGGAAAACTACTACATATAATTTAATAGAACTTTAAAAATAATTTTTATGTTTTATAATTAATTATTGCAGACGGCACTGGAGAATGGTACAATTGGAGGCGTCAAAAAATTCATCCAAATCGGCGGAACCTGTAGCACCTAAACCATTGGTCTGAAATAAAAAACAATGCCACTCGTTCGTGGACTTAGCAGTAAAAATGACAAAAAATAACATTTTTTGGGAAAATAACAATACTTGAAGTTTGAAATCACTTTCCCCCTATATTTGTCGTCTTTTCAACACCTGTAAAAATTACAAATTTTGATTTTTTTTTTAATTTGACTGGTTTCTCCACGAGCCAGAAGTATATTCTTCAAAATAAAAAAGTTTCAGTCAAAACGGATAGTAACTTTTGGTGATACATGTTCCATCGATTTTAAGAACACTGTTTCGAGAAAAACGCGTTTAATAAAGTTTTACGTGAGCTCCGAGTGGCCGAGTGTTACCCATACATTTGCCACTACTCAGATGCCCACAACTTCGGAAATTTTACGAATTCCAAAAATTCCTTTTTTAGAGCGGAACCTCCTCTTAAGTGACCAGTAGACGGTTAACCATGCTTGTTATTCATGCTTGGCGATCCACGATTGATTGCTGTCTCCAAGCACAAAGGTGAACAAAATCTGAAGTTTTAGTATAAACCTTACAACATGCCCACGAATATTTGTGTTACATATTCTGAAAAAACGCGTGCTCGGGAATAATTATAGCAGTAACAAGCGATAAAGGCCTTAATAATATTCGTGTTCTCACTGTTTACCTTTGTAATTACAGAATTTTATTTTCCATAACACCAGATAACTTCTGCATGTTTCAAGAAATTTGCGTGGGTATTCCCTTTTTTCTCCCTGCATCGATACTCGTCTGAGAAGCATGACACCTCTAATGAACTGATTGTTGATAAGGGACTACATAGTACATGCACAGCTAGCTCGAACATGTTCAATCATTCTTGAATTATTTATACAAGTCTTCAAGTACATCTGTAATTTCTTAAGATTGAATCTACTAGTTATCGTTTGAAGACCTTCGTATCCACTTTGCATCTTTCGCTAATACCCAATTGTTTTATTAATGGGTCAAACTAATATTACCAGTTCGTAGTGTTGCAAAAAAAATGCTTAAAGCATGTCGTTCAATTTTCTATAACTGAGAATCTACAAGACTTATACACGACACATGTTCGCATAACATTGTTTACTTTTTTTAGTTTTTAGTGTGTAGATTTACTGTACAATATATGGCTATACATTTATGAATCGCCCTGTATACCTGTTAACAATTATATACTATTAAAACCCGGACTAGGCTCTGTCTGCAAACTATGTACACATCATCGCGTAGGTATTACCTACTTTTTTTTATGCGTTCTGAGTAAATAAATGATTTGGTCCGCGACAGATTAAAGGCAAACGAGGCGAAACTAGGCACACCACGCGGTGAAACTGCGTTTAGCTACGACACCAAAAGAAGCAGGAGCAACAGCATTCCGCAGGGCATAACTTAAGCGAGCCCTGAGCTCACGAAGAGAAGAGACGGGTCACGACGCCATGTGTGCGGCCTACCAACCACACCCACCACCTATTTATTTATGTCTACCTCACGGCTTTTTGTTCGTACCATCGAGCTTTCATTGCGCTGTTCCACCGCGAACAATCGAGCCGACTGCCCTACCCGGAAAAATCTCGTCCCGAAGGAATCGTCCTTCAGACCTCTCTGTTCCGAATTATTTGTAAAGAGGCCCTCGCTAGTCGGGGAAGTACAGGAACACGTTCCATTCAAATGGAATAATAAAGCCACCTTGCGGATCCCTAGGATTATTTTATATAAATAGTTGTACCTGCAAAATGATTCTTAAGTGTGCCTCCAAAAAATGCTAATAAAAATATAATTGATCAGGTAGTAAAATTTGATCTAAGCCAGTGATAACGTAGACACACTAACTAACAAAACTACTTTACTTTTATTTAAATAATGTGCATTTGTATGTTTTATATGAATTAGACACCTTTCCCCTATGTTGCTTGCCGAAACACATTTTTTTATCTTAAATCTCAGAAACTGGCGCTGAACAATTCTAGCCCCGACCACCTACCGATCTGAGACTTTTTAATATCTCGAAAATTAAGACCGAGCGCTGGTTAGGGGAAGGTGAGGCCAGACGGGGGGCGGGCAAGACGGGGTACCCCCGACTTTTTCTGAATTCTTTTATTTATTTTATTGGAACCTGTAAAACTTAAGTTGATTCACAGTTAAACTGAAAGACTTATTACCAAAGAATGGTTCAGACATAAAATTGATTAGTTGATTATGAAAATCTGTGTTTTAATCATCATCAAACCTTAACTACCCCGTCTTGTCTCACCTTCCCCCTATATGTAAAGGAAAAAGTTGCTTAGATGCATGTCCCCGACAACATAATCAATTACCAACATCTCATGCATACTTTTCTTCTCACCGTGTGTAGGTACTATTATAGGGAATTTCCGAAATATTAATATAAAACAAAATGGCGGCTATTTAAAGTTGAAGTCCTGATTTTTGGGAAATTTTTTTGATTCCGAATGATAGTGCTCATGTTCTTTAAATGTTGCGCTTTTAAGTTCAAAAAATTCTGTAAAAATATATGCTTCTGCTTTATCAAAAAAAATTCACAAGCAATCGCCTCTTTTTGTCCTCCTGACTAGGTATAACCTTTTAAGAGGGTATTCATATTTCAAGGTCACAAAAATAGATGATCTTCGTGATTTATTTTTTGGAACACTGTATAACTTGAATCTTTGTACAATGTTTTGATTAGTTTTCAAATAAAATGTACCTATACCAAATTTGGTTTAAAGAAACACAATACATTTGGAGTAACAGCACATTGGTCTGGACTGTACATTTAGTGACGGTGAGCAAAATTTCATCTTTCGTGACCATCAGAAATGAAAAACAAAGTTATTTTTAAATTCAAAATGTTTTCTATTTTCGCCCCTACTAGAATTATAAAAATTAATGATCAAGTTCTAATTTTTTTCTTAGATGGAAGCTTCATATATTCCTAAAAACTTGAACTGTTTTGTGCATCGCATTGCCACATTTCTTTACATTATCAGATATGAATGATTCTAGTAGGAGCGATAATAAAAAACGAAAATTCAATTGTAGCAAAAAGATCATAAAAATAAAGTAACGTTTCTTGCGAATTTTAATGCATTTAGAAACTTCCTTATGTGCCATAATTTAAGCCTACTTTGAGCAAACCACTACTTTGCTCTACTTCAAAGCAGACAGCCGTACAATGATCACAAATTTAATGATTTCCAGAACAATTAAAGTTTTAGCTGTTTGGACGTTGGTGATCCTCGCATGGGAATTTCACGTCTCTTTCGGGAGTAACGAATCTATAAAAATGCATTGCACGCGTCCGGCGAAATCGTGAGGACGATGCCATCTAGATGCGCTTTAAACGAAACGCAGACCAGCTTTATAGGCATAAATGCGGAAGCGGTAGGCACAAGAACATCTGTACTGATACCATTCGTTGATGATCTGAATCCCTTTTGTACTCCTGACTCTGAGCTACTCACTGGACTTTATCTTCGTGGGAATTCCTTGGTCTTTTAAGCGTGGGGCGGGGGGGGGGGGGGGGGTAAAAGTGGTACTCGCCTTCAAGGATCATAATTGAGAATAATGGTTATGATAACTTGAGAAGAACGGAACTGCCGCAAAGTGAAATCCATTTTAGATGCCAAATAAACAAGAATATTTTCTCCCTTAGTCATTGCGAATCTCTCGCGTGACGAAATTCAGGCGCTTCGCACTGAAATCTCAGCTGAGTTTAGAAACTGTAGAACTTCCAAAGGAAGTGTGCGCTAAAAACGAACAAGACTCCGCTAAAATTCAACACAACGGTACAGGAGGTGTCCGTTATATTATAAATTATAATCGAATACAAGATTCGCTTCACAAACGATGTGAATAATTTATGCGCCAGTGCTAACATTGCTACGTTTCTGCACCCAGATAGGAGGATGCGCCACATAGATTCAATAACACATGGAATAATGTTTAAGTTATCATTTACAAGGACTACTGTGTATCTTTGTTACCAGTTAACAATGAGAGGCGTCAGAAGCCATCTAAATAGAACGCGGTTTAATAATCAGAGATCACTCGAAATACGACCTACCAGAAATGATTTCCATCCAACCAGGAAATCAACGCAGAAGCTAATCCAATTAGGTAAGTGAATATGAATTTTAAAGGAGACATAGACAGCTAGGAAGGAAGGAAGGAAAACGCGGTTGACCTGACAAAAGCGTTTAATTATCATCCACGATAGTATTTGTTCTCGTGTTTACCGTTAAAGGCGGTGCTGAATGTATACACACATATAACACGCTCCATGATTCGCAGTAAACCGTTAATAACGCGCGAAGTGTCTAAAACTTGCAACATTTGCCACATTGCTACATCATATATGTATGTATATAGTTCCAAGCGGACCATAAAATCATGAATGTGCTCCGTCTGGAATCAAATTCTCTTGGCCTAAGACGTAACGAATGAAATTCGTCTTTCGAACACTCGTTGAATCGTTGGAAAGTTGAATGAACAGTAATCGCGCAACTGTAACGTGTCGTATCTCTTTCCTGATTGCAATTAAGAGAAAATGGTATAGAGGAATAAGTTGAACGGTTTGAGGAGATTTATCATTGTGTGACCTCCTCTTTTCTGCAAATATAACAGTGTAGTTGTACCTTCTACTTTACGAACCGTATCGTGCAAATCCACTTTGTTCGAGCTTTCAGGATTGTAACACTTAATATGTTGAAAACTGTGAAAACTGTCAAAACTAAAATCTTACATGAATTATATACAGTGTGTTTATAAATATGTGGGACATTTTCCAGGATCGGTTCTACTCACGAAAATAATACAAAAAGTTTATAAAAAGTATATACGCGTATGTCCAATAACACAGTCCGACAAATTTGGACTTTTTTCGGACTATTCAATAGCCGTTTCTTATAGATTTTCGTGCGCTGAAAACGAATCCACAAACCTCTTGTCGCCATCACCCTTAGTTTCTGAGAAATTCGATTTTGAAGAAAACTGCAAATTGTCAAATTTGAACATCTTTTGTGTCGAAACTGTAATAGTTATTCGATAGCTTGTACCGTAAAATTATTCTATGAACTCTCCAGAATACAACGATATAAGTAATTAGTGCATTATGAACATTTAAATATGTTTAAACAACGATCAAAGGGAAAAGAACCCGAAATGCACCCATTTTCGCAGATATCTTTAAATTTATTTCCAAAAATAAAAGTCTAGGAGAAAATCTAACTACTCCACGCGATGCAGCAGACATTTTTCCTTCGGAAAGCATCAACAGAAGTGGTATGTTACGTTTTATTTTCAATACAGAAGCGAAATAGTTTGACAAAACGTGCGGCGCCGACAGTGGTAATCACGCGTGCTAAGCGATTGTGTTACGCTGAGCAGCAGTAGATCGCGCGCCGCCGTTGGCTACCACTGTCGGCGCCGCACGTTTTGCCAAACTATTTCGCTCCTGTATTGAAAACAAAACGTGACTTACCACTTTTGTTGATGCTTTCCGAAGAAAAAATGTCTGCTGCATCGCGTGAAGTAGTGGGATTTTCTCATAGACCGTCAGTTTTGAAAGATATCTGCAAAAATGGGTGCACTTCGAGTGTTTTTCCCTTTTATCGTTGCTTAAACATATTTAAATGTTTATAATTCAATAATAACTTATATCGTTGTGTTCGCTAAGGTTCATAGAACAATTTGACGGAAAAAACAGCCGTATAACTTTTACTGTTACGACGCAAAAAATGATCAAAGTTGAAAAATTGCAGTTTTTTCAAAATCTAAATTCTCAAAAACTGAGGATGATGGCGACAAAAGGTTTGCGGATTCGTTTTCATCGCACGAATTGAATGTTACAAGTCCAGTTGACTGTCAAACTAAAGCTTAGTTTTGCCGTTATAAGGATTTTTATATTTCGTAAAACGCGGCCTCGAAACGCCTATAAAGGACGAATTCTACTTACTCCCAAATCATCCGTGGGTGGGTTTTCCTATACGCGACTGGACGCATCGTCAAGAATTTCAAAATCGATTTTCTCGAAAATGAAGCGTAATATCAAAATTGTTATTCCTTTTTGTCGACTTATTCACTTGTTATAAATCGAAAAGGAACAGTAACATTTTTTTATATCATGCCTCTTTTTTTAGAAAATCAGCTTTGAAATTCTTAACGTTGTATCCAAGCGCGTATAGGAAAACGTACCTTAATGAAAATCACGGGCGATTTGGGCGTAAGTGGAATTCGCCCAAAGTGACATTTAACGAAGCCCAGCTGTGTTTCCGCTAATCGATATATTAATTATCATATCGTCTTTGTGTTTTAAAGGCGAGAAGGAAAGGATATGAATGAAAATATAATATATTAGGCCAACTAACGCACGCGCCAGTCTGACGGTTGCCCTTTAATGGCCATTTCGGGCCGGTGTTTTACGGAATATAAGACTGCTTATAACTGCAAAACTAAGCATTATCAGACATATGCGTATACTAACTTTTCTTATTATTCTCATGAGTAGGACCGATCCTGAAAAAATGTCCCACACTTTTATAAACACCCAATACATAGCTTATCGAAACTACAATTGTTCGAATTTCAGAGAAATATTGGGAACTGCGACATACATTGTGCGACTTGTACCTCGTACGTCCGTATAACTTGTACGTCCTCGGCGAGAACCCCCAACCCCCTTCCCTTAATCTCCCTCAATTTATCTCTCGACGAATTTAATTCCCCAATTACGGGAAACTTCTATTGCCCATGGTAATTACGAGCCCGCTTGCTAATTAAACACCATTAATCTTTTATTACGAAGCTGCTGTTGAGTCATCCCCGTTTTACGGTAAAAAAAACCAAATTAATAAAGGAATCACGTCCTTATCTCGAGCCTCCGACAAGAAGAACGGGCCGCTGCTGTATTCGTTTGAAACCCTCAAACCGGAACAATAGCCTGCCGGATAGTGAAAAAGAAAAAAAAATGGGGAGAAAAAGATGATGCAGGAGGAAAAGGAAGGGAAGAAGGAAAAAGCGGCTGTAACTGCCTATAGTAACGCGACAGAGTTACGATCGTACAACGAAGGCGCACGACCGTACGCGCGCGGTCTTCTTTCTTTTTACTTTTTTCCTCTCTCCTTCCCCTCTATCCTCCACCGCGATTAATTCGCGTTGGCGTGCGCGCGCGTCCTTATATCGCGGCTCGATCGCCGCGGAGGAGGCGGCAGCGCTTTTTAAATAACTATAATGAGGGCAATTATCGTGTGCGCCGACAAGCAGAGTGTGACGAGTCGTTGTTACACATTGCGGCACGAAGGATGATCGCTCGAGCTAGATGAAGGAATAGCGCGGTGAGCAAAGTGCTGGGGAAGGATGGCCGCGGCAGAAAGTGTAGGATTTCGAGGAGCAACGGAGAGGGGAGAGAAAAGAGGCGCGATGAAGACGGAGAGAAAAAGCGCCTCTAACTAGATGAAAATTAGAAGCGGTGGAAGGGGCGGGAAAGAAAGATCTAGCTAGTGCTAGAAAGAGGTAACGACCAACGAGGAAAAAGAGGTTTTCAGTAATTACGGAATCTATGATTGAAAATCACGGAACAGGAGAAAGAGCTTAGCTATGAAAAATAATCGACAAATTAACGCTTTTGTAGATTAATGGAATGGAGAAGAAAGGGGATTTTGAAATTCAAAATACGCAATCAAATATTGCAATCTTGACAGCAATATTTTTTTTCACAAACTTTCATTCATGTAGCACTTCAGGCACTTTTCATGGATATCTCTTTGTGTGTGTGTTAATGGTGCAAAATCTTTAAAATGCCTTTTCGTCAAACTTAATGAAGTCGTTAAGTCTTTTTTATTGATTCCTGACAATTAAATATAATAATACCAGAATAGAAGTAGAGAGATACAATAATACGTATGTGTACATTGTAGGGATAATAGAATAATGGATGTGTATAGATATACCGAGCAATAGTGAAGTGTGTGGGTGGAATTTGGATACCGGAGGTTGGGTAATACGGGAGCCCAGGCAAGCTTTTGTTTGTCAGCCAACCAATAGCAAAGCTTTGATATTTTTAAATCAACAGTTTATACAGTTCGAGATTAATCTCGAATCTACTTATTACTATTTCCATAAAATTTGCTCTATGGAGTGGTGGGAGCCGACAGCTCTTCCTACTTCTTCTCCACCTTCTGCTCGAGCATGCGCATTAGAGTTCTCACTATTACTCAGTATGCACAGTTGGAAGTTGACGAGAATACAGCTGAGAGAAATGCAGGTCCTATTGGTCGGAACTTGGCCTCTACTTGTCGTTAAGCACATGACTAAATAATTGTAAGTGTAACCTACAAAGGGTGCCATTTATTGAGGTACCCGTTATCCCGCCTCGTGCAAATTAACGACTATAACAGCATTGCGTTTTATCCTTCTTATGTCCTACAATTACTATTGTGCCTTCCCAAGTAATAACGACTTCGTAAGCGCAGCAGGGGCTCGGGTCCTTAACGCCTCCGAGTGTTTCGGTGGCAAGTCAAGCGCCTCCGAGTGTTTCGGTGGCATGTCAAACGCCTCCGAGTATTTCGGTGACAAGTCAAACGCCCAGGGACGTGTTCAGTGAACTTATTGGGTTTTAGTTGTGAGTGGATCTCCCTTTAGTTGCTATATCCCGCGAAGGCATTTCTATCTCTCACCTTATACTTTCGATATATTTATAAAAAAGTTTGCTTACATAAAAATCATTTCCAACAAGTATGTAATAGACTAAACAATTTGCCTATGCTGTACGTTACATACTATATAGTCAGCCCACAGATTAATTGCATGAAATTTGATGCAGATAAGAAAAGAAAACTAAGAAAACAAAATGGTCGAACAGAAAGGAATGTGTGTACATACATATATACATTATACATACATAGGTACTTACTAGGAAACAGGCGTTAGAGAATAAACTATCAACAGATAAGCGAATAAAATGGTCGCGGGAAGTGAGATAAATAGTGAATTGAATAATCGGAGACGAAAAACTATTAGAAAGAGAGGAAGAGGGGCTGGAGGAGAGAGGAGGAAGTGACTGCGGCAGAGAGGCAAGAGGTGAATCAGAGGAGAGAGGAGAGACAGGCAGCGCGTGGCAAGCCTCTCCCCCTTTCGACCCTCTCCTCCTCCAACAACTAATGCCTTCATCCGTGCAACCGCCTCCGCCAGCCGAGGCCTTAACTACTTTCTTATTCGCTCGTTTCAGGCCGGCCTTACGGGCCCCGGGCATAATGCCCCAGCGCTCCTTACGCATGCTGAACGCCAAACACACCCCTTCCTCCGCTTCTCCTCTCGCACCATCTTCGTCCTCCTCCACGTCGGCCTCCCCGGAAGACTGTACCCCTAGAGGAACTGCGGGTCAGAGACTGCGAGGCATATTCGACGCAGACTCGTGGCTCGTGCCTAGACCCATTGGCGTCCAACTCCGATGTATTCCGCCGACAGAAATATTCGCTTGCCTGGAGAATGGCCTGGTAGTCTCTTGTCGACGAACCCATTTTAGATACCGAATTGTGGAATGCTATTGCACTACACACGGATACTTGGAATCCTAGCGCAAAGTGTCTCCATACAATCACGGCTTGATGATTTTTTTTTGTAGTTGTAGGATCCAATGAGAGGGTTACTAAAGCGAGAGGGGTCGCTTCGAGGTGAACGGTGTCTTCGAAACATCTAACGAATATTGTTTAAATTTTTTAAACAATTTGAATTACGATAACGTCATTGTTCACTTGTATATTTATGGAGTACCTATTTTTAGAGTATTTTAAATTGCGGATGAACAGAAAGTAAAAACAAACAGATACCCACACCATGTTAATTCGACATCATACTCTCCTGTTACAGTGAAATAAGTTCTGTAGAATCTTTCGATGTACCTCAGTAACTTGTATTCGGAGGAACAGACATTCGTTCTGGGAAGGAAGAGAAGTTTGGGAAGACGCAAGGCGAGCATGTGCGAATGGCAATTCCTCGGCTTTATTCGGGCGACGCCGATGCGCTAATATAATAAGAAACGTGGTGGCTGTTGCGCCGAGCGTACGGGAGCGAAGTAGCCTCGCTTATGGTCCGGTGGTGCCCGAGGAGCATAACAACTCGCGGAGCATAACGCCACGAGCCATCATATCCTCCTTCCAGAAACCCTCTCCGGAGGTGTTCCTCCTCCCCCATCCTCTATCGTTTCAGCTCAAGCTCCCCCCGCCGTCGCGGGAGAGCACGAGTCTTTCTATATAACATAAGTGTATGTATATACCCGTCACGCGTGTCGTACCGCCGCCGCGTGGGGATGTTTGAATACGCGCGCCTGCTCGTCGCGCTCGCTCTAGCAAGTGGAAGAATGCATGTAAACAACGTTGGGACGAAATTAAAAAATAAATAAAGCGGGCGGAAGGAAGCTCCTTCGAATTTGTGGCAATTTTACTTGAGGGACTTGCAACGGTTTTATTTTAAATGAAAAGTTGCTTTGGCCAGAAAAGATGCCTTAAGGGGTTAAATCCACCTAGAGGTCTGGAAAAAGCATGCAAGTTCAGGAATTTTTTGGGGGAAAAGTAGGGTGAAAATCAATGTTTTTTTACTAAAAGATTCATCTTTTAACTATATTATTCTACATTTTCATGAGATATTATTATTAACTAAAGGAGATATCGGCTTGGATATGAGTCGTGTTTTTTAAGCATTAGCTGGTGAACATTTCCAAGGCCAAACAAAGCATCTGAAAGCAAAAACCCAAATATATTTTAAAATAAGTAACTTTCAGAAGTACCTGACGTCCTGATATTTTTAAATTTTGCTTTCAATTTTGCAATAATGGAAATACATGGGTTACCTTCTTGAAAAAAAAGAAAAACTTTTTCCACCGAAATTATATATTTCATCTTTAAACTGCCGCCCTTTTTTTGACCAAAAATACAATATTAAAATTCGGAGAACGTCGGGTGCTTCTGAAAGTTATTTATTTATAAAATCTATTTGAATTTTTGCTTTCAGATACATCGTTTGGCTTTGGAAATGTCTATCAGTTAATATTTAAAAAAAAAAACAACTCATATCCAATCAGATATCTCCTTTAGTGAATAATAATATCTCATGAAAATTTACAATAATATAGTTAAAAGATATATCTTTTAGTAGAAAAGCATTGTGTATGATTTTCACTTATACTTTTCCTAAATACAATTCCTGAACTTGTATACTTTTTTCCGGACCTACAGTAGCGGACAAAAAAGTTACCACTTTCCTGATTTCTTTATTTTTATTATTTTTAACAGCAACGATAAAGCTGTAGCATGTGTTTAATATACATATTCTGATAGAGAATTAAACGCTGCATAAAACCCAGTTAAAGTCGAATTTATTTAACTAACAAACAAAAATGTTATATAAGATTAAACAGAATCTATACATTTTTACGACCGACAAAAAAGTTACCACTTTCAAATTCCCGCGTATTTGTCTTTCGTTTTTCTGGTTTACGCTCCTTTTCTGCGTTCTTTTGTTTTGAGTAGACGCTTAAGAGGTTAAAACCGATTAAAAATGCCTCGTGGAAAGAAAACTGATCCCCAATTGCGAAGTTTAATAGTTCGGTTACGTGATGACGAATGCTACACTTTTCAACAAATTGCTGAGCATATGAAGATGGATAAAAGCACAATCCGTCGCATTTATTGTCGCGAAAAGAATCCATTGGTCGTGGAGAATCGAGGGCGACCAAGAAAAACTAATGAAAGGTTAATATTACACATTTTTGTCTTACTTTGGCAACAAAATTTTACTAAAATCGATAAATATTTTTAGAACGGACCGACTCTTAGTTCGAAAATCTATAGAGAACCCAAAGCTACAGCCCCAGAAATTCGTGATAAAGTGTTGGTTGAAAATGTTGAAATTAGTGTCCGAACGGTTCAACGGAGACTAGCGGAAAAGGGACTAAATGGCCGAATTGCTGCTAAGAAGCCATTTGTATCCAACAAAAACATGCAAAAAGGATGAATTTTGCGCGTGAACATCTTGCATGGTCCGCTGCTGACTGGGCAAAGGTCTTATTTAGCGATGAGTCAAAATTTAATTTAATACACAGCGATGGAATTAGATTTGTACGGCGTCCGATCAATGAAAGGTTTAGTCCTCGTTATACCATTGGTACGGTTAAGCATGGAGGAGGTTGTATAATGGTGTGGGGAGCATTTAGTCTTTCGGGGTTAGGTCCTATTCACCGAATAAACGGTATAATGGATCAGTATCAACATTGTAATATTATGAAAAATGTAATGAAGCCACATGCTCGCCGGGTCATGCCTGCTGGATGGATATTCCAACAGGATAATGATCCAAAACACACTGCAAAGTCCGCCAAAAAATGGTTTTCCAACAATAAAATAAGGGTAATGAAATGGCCAGCACAATCGCCAGACCTAAACCCCATTGAAAATTTGTGTGGTGCGATTAAATGTAAGCTCAATGGGCAGAAGTTTAAAAAACCCGATGAGTTATTTGCGGCTGTCGAGAAAGCTTGGCATGACCTTCCTGTTACCCTTATCGAAAAATTGATACATTCGATGCCAAAAAGATGTGAGGCCGTCCTAAAAGCAAAAGGTGCCCCGACAAAATATTAGAATTTTTATTACTTTTCAAAAGTGGTAACTTTTTTGTCGGTCATAAAAATGTATAGCTTCTGTATAATGTTATATAAAATTTTGGTCTGTTAATTAATAAATACAACTTTAACTAAGTTTTACGTAGCTTTTAATTCTCTTTCAGAATATGTATATTAAACACATGCTACAGCTTTAAGTTGCTGTTAAAAATAATAAAAATAAAGAAATCAGGAAAGTGGTAACTTTTTTGTCCGCTACTGTAGGTGGATGTAACCCCCTAAAGTAGAACTAACAGAATTATGTATTTTTTATATTTTTTTATTAACAAACCATTTAAAAGTGATTAAAAGGAAAAGAAGTGACTGTGACGTTTATGAAAAAATTGCAATATTCTTATTATGTATATTGGGGAGCATTGCGGTGAATGACTTTTGTGCCTTCACCCTCCGTGTTTATTATATTAAATTTTAATAGAATTACTCTCCGAAATTCTTTCTCTAGCAGAGGTTACCATGAACAGTCAAATATGTAAATTGTTTTATGTAGATAATCGTTTTATTGAAAACATGTCCATTATCTCATTACCTATCTTATCGTTCCTATGTTATTTTACACCTTTTGTGCTCACTAAACACTATATAAGGTATAGTCCTCTTCTTTTGCCGAGAATAATATCTAAATAGCAATGCCTATTATTCAAGATTTTAATATTCACAAATACTCACCCTCCAAATATGCAGATTTGCTTCTAACGCAAAAGAATAAAGATTATTACCGTAAACTGGGGTGACTTTGCCCGCCGGGGTGACATTGCCCACTTTTTTACTCTGACTGAAAAATTACCATATGATTGAATTCGCTAATTTTTTTTTCGTTAGACTTTGGAGAACTTATTGCTATCGATTACAAAACACGATATGTTCTAATTACTTTACAATAAAATAAAATAAAGTCTTTCCGAAAAGTGGGCAATGTCACCCCGGGCGGGCAAATTCACCCCAGTTTACGGTACTAAAACTACTGCAAGCTCGAAATATAAGTGGGCCCTTTACTAACCACCTACACGAATGTTTCCACACGAATTACAATTGTGTATAAAAAAAATAAACACACCTTTGGACGTAATTAGTCCATAGATATCTCATAAACTCTCCAGCTTCGATATCCTCGCGGGCTCCAGGACCAAAATAAGTGTCACAAACAAAAACATTCAAAATTTGAAAAGGAAAGCTCTATGTCCCAATAGGCGGATCGATGAGAACAGGAGGAGAGGAGAGAAAGAACAGCAACGGATTGCATGCACACCGACGCGATGCTTCTGGCAGAGATGCATGTGTGTTGGCGAACGTTTGAGCGCGTGCACGTACGTTTATGTACAGGTATTGCTGGCTTCCGCGAACTAGATCGGCCGAACAGATATTAGGAGCGCGTCTGCCCCGTTGCCATTGCGGCAAGTGCTGGTCATTGTCCACCAGCGGGCACAGGAAGTCGACGACGGCCGGCGAGGGGGCAAAAAAGGAGAGAAAGAGATTTTTCGGTAGGATAATCTCGGAGAAACTACGACGTGTAGATTATCACATTGGATACGATGACAGTGCCCGCCGGATGATGATTCGCAATGAACACTCGGACTCGTTCAATGTTACGCTGTGACGTCGCTGAATGGAATTAGTTGTATTTCTGTTTAACATGAAAATTTCGCATAGGTAGTTATACTTATTCTTTACCTGGTCAACAGAAAAGGTAACAAGATTAAGAATCATGAGATATTTTAGCAGTCAACTTTTATGGACTAAATTGTACTTAAATCAGAACAAATGGAACACCTATATGTACATTTTACCTATGCAAGTAAATGCTTCTGATTGCATTTCTAGCTTCTTATGAATCTATACATTGTAATATTTATAAGATAAATTCGATTAACGTAAGGAATTTGGGCAAAGATCTCACACGTTTTATAGAGGAAAAAGTTTTCAGTTAAATTGGCTCAAGTTTTGATATGTGGCAGATTTTGGTCTCCTGAACAAGAATTTCTAAGTGCCAAACCCCTAAGTTTTCAAGTGTTTATATTAGAGCACTTTGAAGTCGATGTTGCTAGGAAAGATTGGAGATTGCGAAAAGCATTTTGTGCAATTTTTGTAACTATATAACATTGAGAATGAATGATTAAAATCTTTTTAACTCATAATGTTAAAAGATTTTTTATTAGAATAATGCCCATCTCTGTATAACAAATAAAATTAAATGTTTTGAGAAAATGATAATAGCAGGTCAGTACTACAGACTACATACTATTGCAATGACTCGTAAGATGGTGCATGAAATGGTAAACGTAATTTATTTATTTATCATGAAACAGAACATACTTTTTAGTGTACATAATATTACAGCAAGAAAGTTGTTTACAGTCTTTACGCAACTTAATCAAAGATTCATTAGTTAGATATAGGTCTGTAAAATGTTCTCCTAAGAAACTATTAACGATAAGTCAGGTAAAAAAACTATAATATGTATATAATAGAGTCATAAGTATGGTTACCGAATTGTAAACACAAGGAAGAATCTAAATAAACACTGTTTAATTGATAAAGGTGGGACATTGGCTAGTGTTTAAATAATTCGTTCAAAATTTATAATGTACATGTATCTACGATAATAAACCTGATTTCTAGCAGATTAAAATTTAAGCTTTCAAATGTTTGAATTTTAATTACAGTCGATTTAACATAAATGTTCTCTTAATGTATAAACAAATATTCAACAAAATAGTGATACAGTTGATTACGAAAAAAACTTAAATATTTCTTTCACTATCATCCTTCATTAAAAAAAGGGTCTAATAATATCTTTTAACATGTTGAAAATTGTGTGAAATTTATTACACATTGTTTGATAGCAATACTGAGCTTTAAGCAGTCTTCGAGCTTCTTCCATTAAAAGACAAAGTCTATTGCAAGGAAATATATGTTATGATACCCATTTTTGAATAACATACATTTCAACGTATTGATGCGACCATACATGTAATGGTATCCATAAAACTTGTTTGTAGCAAACGTTTGCTAAAAGTGACAATTATTGTTTTGTCCTATTTTCTACGTTATTAAGGTTTCTGATTTCCAAAATACAGAAAATAGGGAATTGCAAGGAACTACATATAATAATATCCTAGAACTACTGAAAATACTTTACATTTTTTTTTTGTAGATTTGAAACGAATATAAAACCGTAACTTTCCGTACATCCAACGACCGAAAAAATTTCATTGTGCCAGAGAAGTTAAGCCAAAATCACGTTGTTCCCACCTAAGTACGAGAATGGCACTTGTCACAGCAGCTACCATGGTGGAAAGCTGTGGCTACCTTTCTTTCCACTCTTTTTTCTTTTACAGAATTTACGGCGTTGTTGCGACAAATAATCGTTGTCCGTCGCAGACAGGAAACTGGCGAGGAGATTGGCCACGAAGAGATTTTCGGTACGATAATCGTAGGGAAACTCCGGACGTCCATTGTGACAATGGCCTCCCGAGGCAGCGCGATAATTATGCTGGTAATAATACGTTAAATAGAAAAAAGCACTCTGTATCTGCTTACTGGCACTAACTATCGAAGATTCCTTTACTGACCAGTGAAATTAATTCATTTCCTGCTGTACGTTGTAGCGCTTATTCTCTTCGCTTCGCTTTTGTCTTATGTATGTATATACCTACGTATATACATATGTATAAGCACTTTGTAAGAATTCAAAAATTTATCTAACCGGCAAAATAAACTACAACGAAACGTGTTGAGTATTAATAATAATTAATAATTAATTAGTTAATAAGTGCCACTTTGTAAACACGTAGCAAATATTATGTATATTGTTTTTACGGTTATACTGTACAGGGTGTCCCAAAAGGAGAGGTCAATAGCGCAAGTCAGGGCTGAGAAACCGACGGCTCGTTCCCCTCCTTGCCTGCGCCCCTGAGCCGTAGGCAGGGTTGCCAGGGAGGAATAAGGTGACGTCACATAGACCTATTCCCCCTCTACTACTTCCTACTACGTCACTGTGTTCCAACATCCAATGTTACCCAGCCCTCCTCTCTACTACTCCCTACTACGTCACTTTATCCCTCTCTGGCAACCCTAGCCGTAGGAGAACGATCCCCCCAGTGGCTGATTTAACAAGGTGGCTAATGAGTAGTTACCGCCTAAGTCCCCTGCACAAAAGGCCTCGGCAGGGCTCCATGACCAACAAAATTATGATTATGTATAGGTATCTAAACACTACATTTTTTCATACTACTGTACTTGGCCCGTTTTTAGTAAAATACCTCTTCATTTTCCCCAAAAAATGGGCTCCTTCGAACGTTTGCCACCTGGGTGTTTTTTCTTGAATCCACCACTGAACTCCCTCCATATCTATTTGGCTCCTACACTCTATATTGGCGGCTCGCCAGCAGTATTGCCAGGTGCGAAGGAAGAAGGAAAAAGTAGTATACTTACAATTTGTGAACTAGTGACGTCAGGTACATACTGTAGATAAATGGACTTGGAGAGGTGGCGACTGTGGAAAGAGTGAGGGAGTGAGAGACGGTAGACGTTACTCAAATCACGTGATGCAAGTGACGTAGATGTAGTATGGTAGTGGGGGTATTATGACGCTATAGTATTTCCCTCGGAGGGAATTTCTCTTGGCAACGCTGCTCGCCAGCCGCACGCAACTCTCGTTCCTACATAGTTGATATTGCTGATAGTGGGGAACGGTGAACCGGCTGGCTAAGAGCGGGGGTCGTGCAGCTTCCAGCGGAGAAATTCCCCAACCCTGCTGTAGCTTATAGTATCAGCCTTTCTAAGAAAACAATGTTTATATATATAGTACCTATAAATGTGTTATTCCGAATGGTGTCCGATATTTGGAGTGCAATACTTTCCATTTGTCGAGCAATATGTTCCCTGCGTTGTAAATTAGCTATTTTGTTTACTTAGAGACATTGTCGCTCTTTTTATGGTGTTGGATAAAGAGTGAAGGGTACAGAAGGAAAGTGGATACACAGAATGAACTGTTCGGTCGCATAATGGATGCTATTACCCGCGTGCCGAGATGTCGAGATGAACTCGCACGAGAAGGCATCAATCGAGAGAAGCAATTCTTTAACAAAACCGGGCCAGAAATTTAAGGGACAATGGGCATAAACATAATATTATGTAAACGAAATAGTATGCATTTCATTCTGAACGAATAAAACTTAAAACTATGTACATTATACACTTACTGTGCCTTAGGGCCAGGTTAAGAAAAGTAATGTTTTACAAATAAATAATACTAAAAGACAAACATCGAAAAGATATTTTAAAATAAACTCTTGGTGCGATATTTAATTATTTCAAAAGAAAAAGAGTAAACAAAATTTCATTCAAGTATTTTTTTACATAAATGTAAATTTGATCTGGGCTTACTGTATCTATATGTAGTAGGTATCTATACACATCAATACCGTCTTATTGTTGTCGAGGGCCCTGACGCGACCTCCATATGTGGCCCTCTAAATTACTCTAAATTAAATAAAATCAAAAATATCGCGCTACATAATTAATTAAATAAATAATATTAAGCGTCGAGTCCATTCCACGAAAAAAAGACCTCATTTTAAAATTTAAATTTTGGTGCATTCGTTATTTCCTTTCCGTCACAGTTGAAGGGCCCATTTCTATTTTTTTTCTAGCTTTTACAAACCTCTTTTTTTTAAGTTTCCAATTATTCGGGGGGCCTTTGAGCTCGGGGATCCTGAGGCGGCTGCCTCCAGGTTAAGACGGTATTTCATACACATACTACTTTGTAAACCTGTAAATACAGTTTCTGTAACTTGTAAGGGAGCAAATATTATATAATCTTATAGTACAAGTGATTATTATACATGATTATAGATGTAAGGACGAAAATACATATAAAGAAGAAAAAAAGGAAAAGTAACTTCTCTCTGCAAGACTCAAACCCTAACACTCTGCTCGTGTTTCGGGATACTTGCATCTGGATTACTGCGGTAGCTGAAGATTACTTCTTTCACTAATGAAGTTTAAGCATCATATTACGATAAAAGCTGTATTTTCTGAATAAATTATTCAACGTACAGTAGCCACGCATAAGATTTATATATTGATTTCATCAATACCTATGTACCTACAATTTAAAAGCAGGGCAAAGTCGATCGAACGACTTTAAAGTGTTTGAACCAATTTTGTATAAACATGGCTGGACGTTAGTGGCTAATATTTTAGAATTTGATTATACACATCATCCCCAACATTTTTAGCGTGGGTTCGTTCCAAAATCAGACCAGCAACACGGTATGTTCTCGCACGAGTTGTAAAGTACATTGATGTCGACGGTAAAATTTTTGGAAATTCATTGTAAACCATAAGAAATTTGTCGATTGTACAAAAAAAATTAGAGACAGTACGAAACATTTCTTTGTTATTAATAATTTTGCAACTGTACATTCAAGTAACTCAGAATCCTTTTGGAACAAGACCCATATAAATACATACCTACATATAAAGTTTTTTCTTATTGTTAGAATGATCGAATAGTGTTTTGCGCATCAAGCAGAAATATGCCATCAGGGGTAAAATTTCAGAGAAGGGCGTTCGGAAATTATTAGTTTCCCAGACGAAATACATAGGTTTCGCGATCACCATTTAGCAGGGGTTAATTTCCTGTTTTCGTCTATTTTCTTTTTCTTCTTATTGGCGGACAAAGAGGACGCTCCGCGAGTAACAATTCGAAGGGGAGGTACTGGAAGAAGGGTAAAAGTAAGTGAATGAGCAGATCCACGTGGAAGTTGGTAGGAGAAGGATCGTCAGGGCGGCACCTGACCGGAAAGCGTCACAGTCAACGCATTCAACCTCGTTCTTTCCTTTCCCTTCTCCTCGGACTTCTCTTTCGCCAACCTTCTTCCTCCCCCACCGCCTCGTACGACGAAGGGTTGCTGCTCGTCCCTTCTAGTTACAAGCGAAAGAATCCTGCTCCTGATGGCCAAATATTATATATCGTGAAACTTTAATTTATCTGTTTACCACACCTTCTAAAATATTATCTGATAATTTGTAAATGGAATAAATTAAATTGAAATTAAATTGAAATTAAATTGAATAAGTTGATAAAGAAAGATCAACTTTCAAATGAAGAGGGGAAAAGTGATGTTGAAATTACAAAACATCAAAACTGAGAAATAAGAAGGGATGAAGAAGGTGTCCCACATTTCTAAATATCACCCTTTCTTAAATACACTAATCGCTGTACGGATTTGTGTCTACAACTCTGCGGGGTATAAAAATGTATATAACAACACTCGAAAATTAATCACATTAATTAATCACTGCTTTTCATCCCCGGCTACAATTTATTTTAAATGGAAAGTATAGTAATGCCAACTCGTTGTTACGCGTGGAAGGACAAGCCTGAGCACGCAACGAACGTTAATCTATAAAAATGTATGACGGTAGCCAAAGGTGGCTCTACGAAGAGCAGAGATGAAGAAGAGAAGGAGAGAAGGCGGAGAGAAGGAAAAGGATGGGGCGAGTAGGTAAGGACACATAATAGCAGGATGTTACAACGCCCGTGTCCGGTACATAAGTATCTGGTTTCATAAATGAAAGTGTCTTCATTCATAGATACATATTTCCATACAATTGCCGCTATTGGTTCGTATCTTATGATGTCGCCATTATGTGTGGGCTGGCGCATTACATATGTACATAGCACCATTATATACAAATTCCTATATAGTAATGCGGTGCTACTGCTGCATTAATGATAAAGTTGTTTCGATATTGTGATATTAGACATCTGCGTTTTGTTGCACGGAAACCAGGAAAAAGTCTTGATGACGTGTAAAACTATATTACGAGTAGTTGTACTGTTACGTTTCATGCAACACGCTATCGATGATATCAAGGAATATAAATTTTAGCACAATTTAGAGTACCTATAGCGTATCAAATACAACGAGTCTTTATCGAAGCCTATTAATCTGACGAAACTGCTACTTATAAAGTCTGTAAAATTAGCGAGACGTAACTCCATTTGTATTATCAGTAAACGTGCCATTAGTCGAAGAAGATAAACGATTATAAGACATTTTAGAAGCCCAAACTTTTTAGTCCCACAGTTTGTACGACGGGGTGTTTTTAAATGTTTATCCAGGTTGTCGTAACGAAGTACTAGACGAAAAGGACCAGTGAACTAAATCACAAAACTACGCGGACTAAAGTGTTAATGAATGGCAAATGGAACGTAAATTAAACACTAAATGGAAACATACACACAAACTGCTTGTCAAAATTTGATATTTCATTTATATTTAATTATAGGTACGTTATTTTAACCATAAATAATACAAAGTTGATGTACCTTGTTTAGACCTTCGTTAAATTCTGTGTATTCGTTCAGATAGAGTTATGCGATTTAATACTTAACATAGATGAGGAATTAAATTTTTTACCGCACATTATATGTTTATAATGCAATTGTATGAGACTATTTATTTAGAAACGTTAAGATCTTTAGTTCGAATCTAATAAAGAATCCACATGCAGCGGGAATTGCGCAGCTGGTTAATGCAAAGCAGGTCCTTTCTGATTGGAAATGTTTGATGAAACTGGAAGTCATTCGAGACTGGCGCGCGTGCTGTTCGAAGGGGCTGTGCGACGGAGGATTCCTGATACGCGTTCGTTCCCTCGTTATATCGAATAAATCTACCTCGACGACGCCACCGCGTACGATGGACGCGCCCTGTGCACTAGGTAGGAAGTCATCCTTCCTAGCATCCAGAGTCCACACAGGAAATCTCAGACGCACCCACCGAAACAGCCCGCCCTCTCTGTCGGAGTCGATTTAATGTTTCGTTTCCTCTACAACGATAAGGGGCTACCATTTTATAGAACCAACCGCCCTGTGCACGGACTCCACGAAAATAAAAGGAAGGCGGAACGCAGGATTTACAATTAGACCCTCGTCAACTATTTATTTCTAGCGAGTGCAGATAGACAGATTGACGAAACAGGCGGTGAAATTTTGTGTGAACAACGATGACAATGCTGGAAATACGAGCACGGTCATGTATTATCCTGAAAGAGTAGTGTTAAGTGGTAGCTATTGGTATGTGAAAAGGAACTCTTGATGCGGTATTTTGTAGCTTAAAGAGCATTAGTGAGTAATATTGGTTTAAAGAAAAATACATAAAAATCTTTATGATAGAGACGTTAGAAAATTTGTATCCAGAGAAAAAATTAACCATAAACGCATAATATATGATAGGTAGTTATCTAAATAAATTCTCGGATCACGTTTCGAAGCAATTTGGAAGAATAGGTCATGGGGTGTGGAAGAAGTACCGTGTATTTGAAAATAGATATTTTAATCATTGGTACAATCGTTTAAATAATTGAACCTCTGACTTCTTGCAACAGTCTGTTCGCATTTGACTACAAACCGTGCTTGTGTGATTATTTCATTATTTCTCAATCAATTGAGAAATATCTAGGTATATTTGTCTAATATAGTATTCTCATATCTGTCATTATTTGACTGTTTCATTGCACTGTATATCCGACACAGTGTATAAAAGGGTGTAAGATGTTCAAAGGATGAGGGAACCTACGCAAAGCTAAAATAAAAGAGACGACTAGTTTCGGTTTTTTCTAGTATGAAGTAAATATACAGTGGCGACGAAAGAAAGTTTACAACTTCTAAAATCGCATAACTTTTTTTAAAATTGGTCCAAAAGACATAATTTTTTTTGAGAAGCTAGAAGAATTAGTTTGCTAAGTGACGTGTTTCATCGTTTTGAAAAAAATGCAATTGGTTGGAATGTCAAAAGAAAATAGTAAATGTCTTCTTTTAAACTTTTTTTGTGAGCTAGTAATGAAAATTAAAAAAACCCGTCTGTAGATTGAAGTAAGTTGTATAAATGCTTAAAATTTCATCAAAATCGGTTAACGTTGCTCTGAGCTATAAACGCTTAAATATCGCAGAATAAGGTCGAAAATCGCTGATTTCGTGAATTTTAGGAATTTCGCGATTTTTTTGCTATTCCGACCAATTGCATTTTTTTCAAAACGACGAAACACGTCACTTAACAAACTAATCCTTCTAGTTTCTCAAAAAAACTCGTCTCTTTTGTACCAATTCTAAAAAAGTTATACTATTTTAAAGGTTGTAAACTTTCTTTGGTCCGTCACTGTACATATAAAGTTGGGTCAAAGAAGAAATTTAGAAAACGACAAGTTGCAATGGCCACACATAAAGTTTGACTTATGTTCGACAAGGAGGTTCTAACAAGTTTAATATGCACTCACGAATCCGAGTCAATTCCAGTACAAAAGTTTCATTTCATGAGATTCAGGTACTACTCATAAGAGATGGCGTTTCATTCTATGTACTTCCAAAATATTTGGGTTATACAAGCTGATTTCGAACTTCAGGAAGAGTACCTGCAAGGTTCGAGAATGTACTTCTAAGTACTTTGACGGTTGAAAGAATCGAATATCGTAAAATTAGTATCTAAACCCTGAAATACAAAAATCTACATACTGTGTGCATACCACAAATGTAGCTATTTACATCGTACACTGCTATTTCACTCGAGTTCAATATTGTAAACAGAAAACTATCGTAGGTACGCTGTATATCATAAAAGGTTCGAATCTAAGTACTTACTTGGTCAGGGTTCGATTATACTTGAAAGTACCACTACGTTTTTCAAAGTACTTATAGAGAGTTTGAATCTATCTCGTCGAGGTTCGAGTCTACTTAAAATAATTCTTTTTCTTTTTCGAAGTACTCGTGAACTGCTCGAAACTATCCTGTCAGATTTGAACCTACTTCCAATATACTTCATTCCATCTATCTGTCTATCTATATTCTATCTATTTATTCTATATATATAAAAGAAGAAATCCTGACTGACTGACTCATTCACCGACGTAGATGCCCACTAAGGAAGGATTTTTGAAAATTCCATCCCCAAGGGGGTGAAAAGGGGTAAAATGTATTTTCTTGGACTCCTCAAAATCTCTTAGGCCCGATTAGATATCAACTTGGTTTTTACTTCGAAAGGCTTACCCACATAAATGCCTAAAACCCAATTTCAGGATTTTGCCCTAATCAACCGTTAAGAGGGTGATGAAAAGTGGTAAAATGTGTTTTCATGAACTCCTTAATATCTCTTAGGCCCGAAGCGAACGCGGGGGTATTTTGCTAGTCACTAATAAGTAGTTCTAACCACGTCGATTTTTGGAAAGAAAATGCACCTCTTTTTAGAAGTACATGTGTCGAGAATCCTCGTTAAGGTGGACTTCTCTCGCGATGAAACGGACCGAGAATGAACAACGGAAAGGCACATAATATCTGACCACGATAGTAAATTTTATAAAATAATACCCTCTCCAGGGCTGCATATTCATTTTTCCGGAGGGTCGTGCAGTTCCCGGTGTCCGGGGCGAGTCGTCTACATATGTATGAGCTTCTGGTGGACTCGGTGGTCACGCCTCAGCGAATCGAGCTTTCTAGCCTTTATTTTTTATGCCAGCGTTACCCCCTTTCTACGGAGCCAAATAAACAAGAGGGCTGACCCGAAAAAAAGGGTGGGTAAACCGGATGATTAGCACTCCTCACCTTCCTTCCTTCCTTCCTTCCTTCCGTGTGCAAGCTGTATAACGATCCTTGAACTTGGATTACTCCAAGTGCCTGCAATTTCACTGGACGCAAACCGACGAAAAGAAATCTTCGCAAAGATATAGCTCTGCTCCAAACGTCATTTTCATATTGCTTTGCTTCACGGATGCGTACTTAATTCGCGACAATATTGCTGTTTATACTCCACGCAGCTCTAAAGTTAGGGTAAGTGCACCTGATTTTGCCTACCCAAGTTCAAATCGTTCTCAGTTGAAGGGTAATTGATATTTTCATTTCTAATTAGCCTCGGATAAAAAAGAAATTGATTGTGTTTCATGTATGGCAGATTAAAACTAATAAGTAGTTCTAACCACGTCGATTTTTGGAAAGAAAATGCACCTCTTCTCAGAAGTACATGTTGTACTTGTTGGAATCTAAAGATTTTCAATCGCGAATGGATAAAGCAAGGGAAGCAAAAATCGGGATGTTGTAAAAGTGCACCTAATAACGCCCACCTGAGAAATATTGATTAATTCATGTATTTATGAGCTTTTAAAGTTATATTTATTATTTTCAACCATGTGAATATTTTGGAAACTGTTCCCAAATTTCTCATTATTGCGATTATCTTTAAAAAGTGTGTTCCTTATAAAATTAAATACAATTTCAAAATATTTATATTAGTACATATTACTTTTTGAGGCGATCGCATTTGCATACTGGGCAAACGAAGTTCTGCTCTGTAATTCCGCAAATTTCGTGTTCTCATCTGTAGCAAATACCACACTGAAACCACTGAGAAACACGAAAATACAGTTTCCATTAAAAAAATATTGGAAGCTTAAATTATTTAAGCGTGTGGGTGATTGGATACTCCTAATAAATATTCATGCATTCATAAACTTTTTAAACTTACCTCCTCCCAATGTAATGTAAAATTGTCACGTCCAATAAATTTGTACACTATCGAATTCACTAAAATACTTCTCTTAAGTAGTAGCCTTCTAAGTTTCTAAGTTCCTAGTATGTATTTATACAGTTGCTTGGCTACTATATAATTCAGTCCGATACCAACACACGTCAACATTTACTTCACGAGATATTACGAGTGACGAGATCAAGTACTAGGCGATATTAGGTGCACTTACCCTACAAGTACCTATAACCTGCCTCTAAATAATCAGTTAAGAAGTCTAATTTCATTTTATTATTCTCTCCTCGTTCTGAAACTTTGCTGAAGCTTCAGCTTTCAGCACAGAGCAACAGATACACAGTACCATCAGATTTGGAGATGAAAATCTTCACTAACGGTAAGGCTTGCCAAAAACTGGATCCGTGTTTGAAATAAGTCCAGAAAACGTCATAAATCTCACGTGATCCATTTCTTTCAGCGTCCACAGGTGGTAGCCAGTTTTCTTCGGAGTTTAAGGAAAGCAACGCGCCCGCTCGCTCGCTTGCATTAAAGAGCAATTAGCCGCGGCTCGCGAGCACGCTGATGCCCGGAAGCGATAGAAGCAGACCGCGCGTGCCACCCTTACATTTTCTTCGTCTACTACGATCATGTACGCGTACCTGCTCACGCTTCCACACACTCGCGCGCCTCACCGAGATGTCTTACCTGCAGGCTCGCCTCGCGGGTACCAAGGCTTCTACTACCTTAGCCGGCTCTCGGAATTATTCGCCAGCACACTGTCGTGACGTATGCAACAAAAGAAGAAACGGCCTCCACATGCCCATATTCACTCGAGCCGCGGCAGAATTTCACTTCAAAATCTACAGCCGATGGAAAAGATACAGTAAACTCGTTAATTGAATAAAGTACAAAGCTATCGCCTATGTAACAGGTATCGCCACAAAACGAGGGGCCTTCTTCAAATGTGCCTGCATTTTCTAAAAACACAAACCAACTTGTTCCAGAAGATCTTTCATAATATCGAGGCATTTTACCACCGGAAGAAGAAACTGAAGTTTATGCTGCCAATTAAGTTCATCATCTTGTACGTTAAATTCTGTTGCCAATTAAATTTTGTTAAAAAATGGTTCGAAAAAAATACAGTATGATATTAAGTGTATGATTATTTACAGTTGGATGATCGATAACTGCCTACGTTTCTATGGAAATTTTTTAGGAAATGTGGATGCATCTGAGAGAACTCTCCAAAACAGTATTGAGTAAAATGCAACTTCCAAATAATAATAAACTAAGAAAATCATATTTCCTCGTTTAATCCATAAAGAGTTCAAATTAATATAGCAATTGAATAGTTCAAGCGTCGAAACAGTCACTGTTGTCCACTAATAAAATTAAAAGTAGATTAAAAGATAGATTCAAAAATGAAGCTAAATGGTTAAAATCAAACGGAGTTGAGCAACGAAACAAACTAGGGGAATGGAGAAAGGATGTTAGGAACTAAATTGTCAAGAATTTTTCCTTAATATTCAAGAATGAGTGTGACGACGTCTGCAAAAGGTGGTTCTGAGATAAATGATTTTTAGAATTCCGTTTTATGCCATCGGTATTTTATATAAATCGGATTAGGTTAAATATTAAGGGGACTAGGCAGTCAGAAACTCGATTTTTTTTGTTGCATTTTTCGAAAGTATCACCCTTCGCGAGTAAAATGCCGTTTGGTTTATGTTAAAATTCGCAAAATTAAGGATTTTACAGCCGAAAAGGTCGAGCGCGCAATAGACCGTTTCTGCGCTCTTTCGAAACTTTAAACGCGTTTTTCTCGGAATCATATTTCCTCTTGGTTTGGCAGTGATTGCGAAAAAACGGAAGTCCAAATCAATTTGAAAAAAATTGGGCATATGTAAAACATGTCTCGTTACGACCTGGACCTAAGCATAAGTCTGTAAAAACTTCTATTTTGACAAAAAAAAAATAAAATGGCTCTTTTCCCTGCCGAAAAATCACGTTTCTTTAAAATTTGGCGTTTTATAGCCGCCATTTGCAAAATTTTGATATTTTTTCTTTTTCAATAGGTTCAGGGTAGAATGGGGCCAGGGCAGAATGTAAATTTCAAAGGATAGGTCAAAATTAAATTTATTACGGTTAGAAGCACTGCAAAATTACAGCGGCTCCAGAAAAAACACACATCAGATGACTGTAGCGTTATTATACATATGTATATATTATTGAAATAATTTTTTTTACTGTTTATAGTATTAATAAACATTACCCAAAAGTACAGGTCACAATTTGTGTTCATCTCCTTGTAATTAATTCGCAAAAAATACTTGATTTTCGAACGATCTGACTGCCTAGTCCTCTTAAATCCGGATAAAAAACTATCTAAATTTTTGTGATGAACCCGTCGAGAAAGCACTGAAAAATGAACTGTAGTTACGCCTTTTATTACTAAATAATATTTTGCAATTACTGCTATTTCATTTAGCAAACATGCGTCGAGTTCACATACGTCCAAAGTACTTATAAACAATTATATCTTTAGTTTAAATGCAGATATGGCTTTCTTATTTAATATACATATAAACTATTTTCGCGCTATCTGGTAGCAATAACTCAATTTAAGCGAAGGCTACAGATACGTCCTTTCAAATTAACACGGCAGTACATTAAGGGTCCATTCTACTTTGCCGGTTGAATAAGAAGCCTATTTCCAAGATTTTTTTTCAGGAACTATTGTACGGATTTTAATATTTCTTTTCGTTAAATATTTATTATTCCTTGCTGTATAGAATTGTAATATAACTATAAATGTGTGGATTTAAGTAGCACTGTTTATGCCTTCCTTGCCGTTAAAGTGGTTCTAAAATGATAAAAATAGAATTATTGTGTCCTACAGGGGTGTATATATATAGTGAATTAGAATGATTGATTTATTAACAGTAATTACAGAATAGCGGCCTTATAAAGAAAACTTTCTGGATTTTCTGCCTATTTTTCGATGTTTTTGTGGGTGGAAAAAAAACTATTATTGATAGCTGGATGACTCTGGTCCACTTTATGCGTATTAAGCCCATTGTAAGGACGAGAAGGATTTTTGCAGAGGGCCTGTATTCTCACTGAGGCACAAACATTGCGATTTAAATCCAGAAATTTATAATTATATTTTGGAAACATGAAAAATACGATTCTATTCAGCAAGGAATAATAAATATTTAACACAAAAAGAAACATTAAAATCCCAACAATAATTCCTGAAAAAAATTGATGAATATACGCTGCTTGTTCGATCGGCAAACTATTAATGGTACAATGCAGTCGTTCCTCTTTAAAATGAAGCATTACTGTTTAAATTAATTACAAAGAAACAAATTGAAACCGAGACTTGTTCTTTGGTATGAAGTTTATAAACATCATAAGCTTTAAAAAACACTTTTGTTTAGCCACAAATATGCATTATATATGACGCTACACATGGATCATTAAAGAGGCTTTTTAAAAAAGTTTCTTTTGTTTTGCACTGATAACTCAAAAACGGTGGTTTCAATCGATTCAAATCAAATTCAAACATGTTCACAAAATGTGTAGTTTCGAACTGGGCTTAAATTGAAGTTAATGTTATAAGTTAAAACTCCGAAGTAAAACTCTTATTCTTTATGGAAAGAAACTAAGACCACATGTTTTGGGGCTTGGGGGAGGGTAAAACCTCATCAATGGGGTTTAGCTAACAAGTTTTCCTACGTCCGTAACAGAATCATACCTCGCGTAACAGTATGAAAAAATACAGGATCAGATTTACAAAGCAATTAATATTATCAAAATAATATTATGAAAAAGGAGACCATGCAAATTCTTTGTTGTTACACATCATCGCAACAATAATATGCGACAAAATAAGAAACAGTTCCCAGCTGTCCAATGTCCATGAGCAAAACATATGTTGAGTGAATCGACACTAGCAACGCTAGGACGTGTATCGAGAAGAAAACTTGGAAGTGAAACTGAAAAGCATCGCCCACTGACGTTTATTTATATTTATCTGGAGATAGGGCACCACACTCATATTTCTTTACAAATGAAAATCATACGAAGCTTCTTAAAAAATGCAAGAAATAAAAATTAGAAAAGCTATAAAAGTATGCGACTGATATACCAAAACAAGTAATTATAATCAATAAGTACCGACTATTTTCAAAAAATGCAATCACGTTTAAACAATCTGATGAAAAAAGGTAGCTATATGATATAAGTATTTTTTCTGAACGTATCGAAGAACATAATATTCATAAATATAATGAACGCGAAATATTGTTATTTAATTAGAAAGGCATTAGTTTAACAGATCCATCCCCAGACATGGAATAACACCCGTCATCGGAAAAAAATCAAAAACTAATATCCCACAAGTTGATTCGACACCACGACTTTGAAAATACAAAGGAATGTCAGTTTTTTCATTTTTGTAGACAGAAAAAATATAAACTCGTCATTTGAAATTACCTCCTCGTTAGGCAAAACGAGTTATCCCGGCGCGAAAGTTTTATAATTGCACTCGCACGAAAGCGTACGAATGAAAACAAAACGATTTAATTCCTATTTAATTATTTTTAAACTTGCCTTTCCATTATAAATACGCAGAGGGTGTCTCTGGTCGAGAAATGACCAATGAAAAGATGGTTCCGCACTCACGATTCGTGTAGGAGTGTGAGACAAGCAATTTAGAAAACAAATTGCGTGATTATTTTACAGGTATGCAGCTTATTATCTGTAGTTGCTACCACTTGCCACACATAACAAGTTACCACTAACAATGAGTAGTAATTAAAATACTTCATACAGGAAGAACGACGTCGCTTCCAGCGCACCCTCGCACAAAGCATAGTGAATCAATCATGAAAAATTCCTTTAACGAAGCTTTTACTTAAGTACCTACTTGCCTATTGCTTAAAACTTTGTCAACTTGGGAAAATGAAAAATAGGCACAACAAAAGTTTTTAAAGTGGATTTTTCAAATTTTATTGGCATTCAGGGATATATTACATGACAGCAAACCTAATTTTTTTCTTAGCTATGAGTGAGGTTCACAGGATAGCGATCCATGAGACAACCTTACGTGCAAAATTTGAAGATAATGTTTGCTACAGTTCAGAATCTACAGTGACCACTAGTTGTGAATAAGACATTTCGAGAAAATCGGGTTTAAACTGACTTTATAGGTGGAGAACAAGATTTTCTGTAGTAAGGCTATCATTAAACTTAAGTAGCTATTCCTAGTCCATAAATTGCACACTCCCCTGCCGTCCACTGCTCCTTTTACTCCTTTCCCCTCCCCAAGTCTCGGTGCGAGTATCTTTTGTGTTCAGTGTGAAGTTTTTCACCATGTTTCTTCTAGGAAAGAAATCCTTTTTTTCATAAACTTTTACATTTTTTTACAAGACCTACTATTTCCTCCAAGATCTAAAGGTGCATTGCACAACCATTATTAAACGTTGCGTCTGTTGTATACCTATATTAGCTACTTCAAGAAATTTTCGCCACTGGAATATGCACTTCCAAGTTTCCATGTTTTTATTGAAACCCTTATAGCTATTCGGAGTCTATTCTGCCACAGATATCCATAATAAATTTTTGGACACAGTTTTGATGTAGGTAATTAAAAATATTGTATGTCACATTTCTGCTCATACTTCTATCATTTTCTCAAAATTTTAGATGCACTGTGTGCTAAATTGTTCAGCAAGAATAGAAATTTCTATCCTACACAAAAAGGAAACAAATTTAAAAATAAAATCTCAAGGAACATCGAATGCTTTTAACAAGTTGAGGAGAAACAATTTTATATTGGCTGAAGTAGAATTCTGCAAGTGAAGGATCCAGATTGGAATCTCGACCCAATTTATATGACTGCTCGATTCTTTTACCCCCACAAAGGAGTGTACAAATACTTTTTATAATTTCGACACTGGTGCTGCCAAAATATAGGGGGGAGGAACACAATAGCCTTCTTGTTTTTAGTACTTGCTGCAGCGTTCCCCACCTCTTTGTCTGCCTGTCGGTGTAACAACTCGCTCAATTACCGTTGCAGATAATCATTATCGCAGAAACTGCATCGCTGGGCCTCATTGCCCCAATCCTTAATTAACCGACGGCCAGACGGTAATTGGTACGAGCCGATGTACGACATTCGATCCATTGGCGAGAATGAAGGGCACGTGTAGAATAACGTATATGCGTGTACATTCAACGAGGTCCGTGTCTACAGACTTCTTGTACCTACACTTCCCTTGTGAACAAGCGTAACGATGGAATTTTAAGTAACTCGATGATGAGATAAGAAATCGGTGATCCCCTTTCGCGTCCATCGATTTTGCATTAGATACTGCTTCATACATATAATACATATGGTTACCATGATCCTTTTCTTTCCTTCACATGATTCATATTTTTATGATTAAATTAAAATTTCTTTAATCACATAACTGACGCATAGGTAATTATATAAGTAAATAGGTAGCAAAAATAAATAACAGTAAGCACCGACTTTTGTTTGCTCTAAAAGTTCAATATAATCTTCGGAAGTGGAGGACTACCTTTACTTTTTTTTTCCTATGCGAAGTAGTGCTTAATATTTTATTAGAAAAGTTATTTTAGAGATACAGTATTGTCTCTCTATAGGCTCGGTTTGGTGCACACGATGTGGGCTTTTCGCTATCCCCACCACTTCTGTCTCACTCTTGTTCGGCGAAGGCGAGAGCGAGCGAGAGCCACTGAAAGCGAGCGAGGACGGTACGAGACAGACGACGCGTTGATATTTTGTCTCGCTTCGTCTTTCGGACGCCTGACGCTCCGTCCTTTGCATCCGTGCCTGTCGCGCACGCCCGCCGCGCACGCAAAGCGTTCCATCTCGCTCCCCCTTCAGCCAGAAAGAAGCGAGAAACGAACACTCGGAATTAGGGCTCTGTACCCGATATAGCCTCAACGCCGGTCCCGACCAGCGAGTCTATAGGGAGACAATACTGTATTAATATTTTGAGTAGTGTCGAATTTCGATGCTATAAAACGTCGAATGTATTGTCTGTGAGTCCCCGAATGTTTATGTTGAAAACGCGAGCTCGGAGATCGCTTTGTACTACGCTGCCTCCAGCAGCCGGGACTGGAATGAGTCGTGTTACTAATGAAAATTAAAATATCAAAACTTTTATAGAGCCCCGTGTCTTCAAACTGACAAGGAGAGTATTTTAGGTGTCCGCCTCCGATCATTTTGATTTTTGGATATGTTATAGAGGACCGAAAAATAAGAAATACGTGTTTTTTATTTTTCCCCGTTTTCATATTTGGGGGGTGAAAACTGCGTTCAAAGTTAGGGTTGAAAAATCATTTTTGTGGAATATCTCGAGAACTATTAGAGATAGGGGAATAGTGTCAATGGACGAATTTTGTGTCTTTGAATGCGAAATATGACTGACTCACCAGATTTTCAAAAAGTCCATTTATTTAAATAAATTTATGACTGACTCACCAGATTTTCAAAAAGTCCATTTATTTAAATAAATTTATTTAAACAAATGGACTTTTTGAAAATCTGGTGAGTCAGTCATATTTCGCATTCAAAGACACAAAATTCGTCCATTGACACTATTCCCCTATCTCTAATAGTTCTCGAGATATTCCACAAAAATGATTTTTCAACCCTAACTTTGAACGCAGTTTTCACCCCCCAAATATGAAAACGGGGAAAAATAAAAAAACACGTATTTCTTATTTTTCGGTTCTCTATAACATATCCAAAAATCAAAATGATCGGAGGCGGACACCTAAAATACTCTCCTTGTGAGTACCTCAATATTTTCTACCAGTTCATGAAATTGTAATCAATCTCAATTAGTGGCGGATTTAATAGGGCGGCTGATGAACAGTTGCCGCCTGGGCCCCTGCCCAGAAGGCCCCCAAAAAATTATGATTTTAACCAAACACTATATTTTTCTCTGTATTACTACACTTGGCTCGTTTTTAGTAAACTACCATTTTCCCGAAAAAATAGACCCTTCAGAACGTTTGGCAACTTAGGCTTTTTTTCTTAAATCCGACACTGATCTCAATCAATGTAATAATAATGTTTTATATGTATTCTATACGATTTAATTGCTTTATAAATGACTTTAATATTACTTTGGAACAAAGCAAAAGAACAAGTTTAGTTACAGTCATTGTGTATCTAAAGCTTTATAACAAATATTATGTGTTTTCCAAAACTGGTTTTGTTGTTCAAAAGAAAGTCAATACCGTAAATTGAACCTTTCAAAATTTCCTTTCGTACATATTGCATGTTACCGCAGGCTGTATGATATGCAAATAGCAGCGTCGTAATAATCACTAGACAGCATAATTATTGGACCGCAGACATCTTCAATTGTAAGAGATAAAAATCGTTCAAGGGTTCAAGTAACACTCGTGTACGAGTAATAAGGTGCTTTTCTAACGTCTCCGGCCCGATAAAATGCAGGATAAATTTAATACCGTAACTTGCACGTGCGTGTTGCTCACGCAACAGCACGCATGCTACGGTTAATTGTAATTTATGCCCGGACGACTTAAGGCTACATCTTGCGTGGTTACTTCATTTATATATTCCGCACTTTTTGTCTCTACAGGTTTGATTAATTTTGCGAATTAACCTGTTTAATTAATCTCCAACTAATAAAACGCACCCATCGCAATATCATTCGCTCAGTTTCACGACGTTTGCCAAAAGCTTTTGTGTGATTTTTTTCTTCGATTCTCAACTCTCTTTTTGTGTGCGAAAAATTCAATACTAAAGTTAGTTAATGATCGCGTAATCTTGCCGCTATTAGGCATACATTCTGTGTTATTCTTATAGTATTACGTCGTAAATTTCTGAAACCTTCAGGTTGCAAGAAATTATACATTCTAAACATAATATGGAGGTTAAGTTTGCTTCTCTCGAAACACGTATAACACAAGTCGCTTGAGTTTCTTGAATACCGTGAGTAAGATCTTAATGTCTTTATTTCCGCGTTTACGTCTTTCACAGGAAGACTGATTTTTTGCTGATCTTCCTTTGTTTCGATCGATGTTGGAGAAAAAACAACCGTTCGAAGGGGCTCGCCAAGGATACCTACGAGCAAGAGCCGACACGATTATTGAGCGCGCAAAGATAAAAGGTCGGTTTGGCTGCCATAAACCAAAGCGCACGCGGCTCCACTTTATGCTGATCGATTTGTGGTGATTTTATAACTTTGCCTGTCCATAGTTGTTCTCGCGAATACGGGGTTCAAACGGACCGCGATATTTTATATCTGCCGCGTAAACGCAAAATGAAGCTGAAGCTTTACATATTCCGGCAGAAAGGGCCGAGAGTAGTAAGCAGTTTTCTTTTAAGAAGTTTCTTTGTGCCATCTTGCTTCGAAACCACCTCGACGTCAAATAATGGTGCCTATCATAGTTACATAATAAGAAAGTTGTGCATTTTCTTTTATAGAAATGTACGTTTCCCTTATTTTTATTGACTTATTACTTTTGGAAACATAATACATAATACGCTCTAGAAAAATAGGAAACAGTTTTATCCAATTGCTATAAAATCACAGTGGACAGATTGTTGAAAATGATATAATTTATTTATAGTCTCTCATACTGTATAAATATTACACAGTGGCCGATTCTATTTTTCACAAGAATTGCAGGTTTAAAATAAAATCTTCGAAGTCCGGAAAAATATTTACGTTACGATAAGTTTTATATCTCTGTAATATTTCTCTTGCGAGGAAAGTATATTCTAGGAAGGTACTACAATGCAGACACGTTACTGAATACAAAGTTAAAGTAAAGAACATCTGCTAATATTTCATATTCCGTTGCTTTTAAAACCTATTTAACATAATTAATAGAGTTCAGGACACAGTAGAACAGTCTCTTCACGGTTCATAAATTCAAATATATGTGTATATTATTCATATAAAAATATTGGGAAGACTTCAAATCGGACATTTCGACTCTGTGGAACATTCCGGTTCTGTAGAGAGATCTTCAGCTGCCAGAGCAAGAACTTCTTCGCATACCCGCTTATAAACCCATGCGTCACCTTTTAATCTCTTTCTCCGAATACCGACTAATAATTTATCTTTCGAGACACCCTCTAACAAACAAACTTCCAACTCGAAAGAACAAGCGCTCCTGGACGAAAATGGTGGTACCGTATCTTTGTCATCTTCTGAACAATCTTCTGTTTCTCCTTGCAGTATGAACCTACCAAAATATTTTATTTATAAGATAATATGTGCATACAGGGTGTCATATAATTGGCGGTTGCTCGGAGGCGTGGGAATTAAATTTTTTCGTACGGGGCTGTTTTTAGAAAAATAACTTTATATATTAGCCGAGTACGCATGTACTTGATTGCGTTTAGACTTGACGGATTTCACAGTTCAATTTTCATTTATGGGGTCACGTCAAATCTATCGTGTATAGTGATGATATAGGGAGCAGTGAACAATTAAAACAAAGAATTACTGTAGCTTTTGAAACATTAAAAGTACAAAATATTACATTAGAAAACATTAGTAAGGCACAAATAAGTATGCCGAAAAATGGACATTTTTAACCATTTTGAACCTAATAATTATTTTAAAAGTGATGTATTAAAATAAACTGCTTGAACTAGGAACGACCAGTTTCTTGTGTATCCCCGATTGCCGAATAGAATTCACACGAACAAAAGTATGAGTAATGAAAATTGCGATGAAAACCATCGATTCGGAACACAATCAAGTGCACACGTACCCAACAAATATTCAAAGTTATTTTTCTCGAAAAATTTTACTTCTTATTTTCGATTGATTTTCTCATGCGTGTACGACTAGTCACAATTCAAATGACACCCTGCATATCTATTTAATAAATTTCCGAATTCTTCCAAATGTTACCCTTTTTGATGGCACATAATTCCTTTATGACGGAGCGCTCGACGTAACTGCGAAAGCACGTATTTCGGATCATCGCTGGATGTCGATGATACGTTGCAAAGACCCTTGAAAAGTAATATAAAAATAGCAGTTGAATTCAAAATATTTCCTGCGTCTACAGTGCGAGTATTCAAGTACAAACTTTGCCAGAAAGTATGTTCGGTTGTTCAGGATCAATATTTTCATTTTTCATGCGCCTCTTCGGTGTAAGGACGCAACGTACACGATTCAAGCCGCGTTCTATACCCTTTATTACTTTTCTTGCACTTCCTGGTGTAGATGATTGTGTTCCTCTAAAAAGAATTGTTCCTTAATATCACTCCCAACCTACGTCCTATTATTTTATTCCTATTGCTATTATTATTATTATTATATATGCTTACTTTGAATCGGAGACTGGAGTATTAGTTGACACAGAAACGTCTCTATCTTTTTCTGCAACTCGTTTTATAGGGACTGCAATCAATTTTTGACTGTTCATTAGATGAATTGTAAAAAATTTAAATAACACGGATAATTCGAAGTTGATTGGAACTGTAGAAAGAGAAGTAAGGAACAGCAAACAGGTATTACACCTTTTAGAAGGGGATGGGATAAAGGATTCTTATACATAGCTATTTGTAACTCCAAATTGTGTTTGTTCACAAGTCGTTGCTCTTCTCTAACTAATTATCTACTTTTCACACAACTACAGCAATTTATGGCAGTTGGAAACTTTCATTAAAGTTTCTAATTAGGTGGCTAGCATCACCTAATTAGAAATAAACTTAAGAAAATGTGTTATAAAAGTAACTACCATCAGCGTGATAGAACACGAGTACATCTAACAAGTTCTTTAATGAAAAGGAACAGTTACCATAAATAAAAGTTTATTTAATACAAAATCTTCTTCGCGAATTTTAATGAAATATGTAGCAATTTAAATCCAATTGATTCTGTTCATAAAGATTATTAAACCAATAGCAAAAAAGCGATTGCAATTTTACATAACATACCAGGTGAACATAGATCGTCGGTTTCTTTACTTCGAAGTCGTTTCCTTCCAGGTAAATGTGGTTCCAAAAAATCGTTGACTATATAAGGAAAAACGAGAGAAACAGTAATTACATTAGAATAATAATTACACGGTGCATTTATCTGCAATTTATGTGAAAGCATGGCTAAATGGCAGTAGCTCACCAACTTCAGGTGTTTTGGCAAAAACGTTATAAACGGTATCTAATTCAAGCGACGTTCTTGTATTTTTATTTCTTGAAGAATAATTAAGCTTAGTTTCAATATTATTTATTTCTCCTTCTCTCTGTAAGTAAAAACAAAAAATATGTAAAACAAATTTAAAATATGTTTAAAGATATACTTGATATCCAATGTACTACCTCCGATTTAAAATGTGCCTTTGCAGAAGATGATATTCGTAGTGAAAGTCCGTGAAGCTTTCTGTCCAAGAGTAGAAGATACGTAGCTGTCTTATAATCAGTTCGATCACTTTTTACAAGCTTCTTCCATATGTCTAAAGCACATTCGCCACATACAGCGGACATCGTACTTAACACATCGTCATCTTTTTCAAACTGCAAATACACAACTTTCATTAAAATATTAAAATATTTATAGATGATCGAAAATTTGAAAAGTCTCTCACATTAGTCTTATGAACAAATGAAACAGGATTAAGGAACTCTGCTGTAATCCATGGGTGATTGCACAATTGTTGTATAGTAATTCTTTTTTTTGGATCTATTTGTAACATTGCTCTTATAAGCTTTTTACTGCTATTCGATAACCAACACGGTTCATCGTATTTGCCACTCTAAAATTCAACTGCAATCAATTACTCTCCTAATACAATCTAATCTAACAAAGAAGACTTACAAGAATTTTTTTATACAAACACTCTATGCTATTATCGTCAAAAGGCAGAAAGCCGCACATTAATGCGTATAAAAGAACTCCCATACTCCATACATCTACTTCTGAACCTGTATAAGAAATATTATGAATTCTTCATCGATATAGCGGTATAATTAAATCCTGAAAAAATGTTTGATACCTAAATATTTTCTTCCTAATATGAGTTCCGGTGCAGCGTATGTTGGAGAGCCACATGATGTTTGTAAATGCGTTTCTATTCCACTTTTTGATTTTGCACATAATCCAAAATCTATAAGTTTTAAATTTTCTTTTTTGTCTAATAAAATGTTCTCCTAGATGCAAAAATAATATTGTCTCACACTTATGCAAATGTTTTTAATTTAGCAGACACGTTACTTACTGGTTTTAAGTCACGGTGAGCATATCCTAAACTATGTAAATATGCCACTGCAGAGAGGATTTGGCGAAAGAATTTTCGTGATTCTGTTTCGGAGAGTCTACTTCTTTCGACTATAAATAAAAAAATAGGACTATAATCTATCAATGACTTATTAAATTTCAGAAGATTAAAGGAAATTACGAAACGTCACATCGCGATATAATAACATTACCTATATGGTCGAATAATTCTCCACCAGAACAATATTCTATCACCATGAAATAATGGCTCTCTGTTTCTATCACTTGATAGAGTCTGCAAATATGTTGATGCAATAAAGTCTTCAATGCTTCAACTTCCAGTTTAACTCTGGGTAAAACGTCCTGAGAATTTAAAGATCGATTGCAATGGGATCGCAAGTTTTTATCAAATTTTAAGAAACACTCACGCCCAGTGCCGTTTTATTCATTATTTTGATAGCAACTTTTTCGCCGGTGAAGACATGAGTAGCAAGTTTAACTTTCGCGAAGCCTCCGCTTCCGATGGTCTTTTCCACATCGTAGAGACCTTTGAGCGCTGCATATCGCACCATCGTGTCAGATTTGTAAAATATCCAATAATATTCTATAATTTCGTGTTGTCAGTCGCATCACTTTTGAACTCACAATTTCTAACGTAAACAATTTTCGGAAGCCAATCAAGGTGGAGCATCATGTGTAACTACTTTCCGATTGTCAAAGCTGCCAACTTAAAAGTATACACTGAAGTTGTGACATAAACTCAAAATATTAAATACGATTGGTCGGAGATATTCTAATGACTACTTATAGCAGATTCGGCAACCTGCACTAGTACGCACTGAGTGCGAGTTTTCTCGCTTCCAATTGGCTAAAAGTCGCACTCAGTGGGCACCAGTGCAACCGTCCGAATTCGCTATTGGAGCATATAAACATGGAGGAAGCATGCAATCTTTCTCTTTCTATCGCCGTCTACATTTTCACCTATTGCATGCTTCCTCCATGTTTATATGCTCTAAGAATGGCCAAATGGAATGTTAACACTTAAAATTGTCATTGACGTGTTTTCGCGTCGAGGCGAGAGATTGTTGTTCTAAACGTTTGAATCCATGGCCAACTATGTACTTCTATGTACACCGATTTCTCTTGATCCTCGGACCCAATTGCACTCACACAGTGAAAGTGCTGACCCTCCTATATTTCCTTTGCACAGCGTTTGAAGGGGCGACCAGCTCTTACACTGTGTGAGTGCAATTGGTCTTTGAGAATCAAATGCGCACCATGTACACAGATTTTATGAGATGAATTTGTGGCATCTGTAGAAGCAAAATAGTCTTATTTGTACCGCAATTGCTACTCCTTAGTTTATAATAAATACAGATATAGAAAAGCAAAACTATGTTAGCGTTAAGGTTTACAAAAGAGACGTTGGACTTTAGACAAAGGTAGTATTTATCTATGTTTCTAGTTTTCTAAATAATTTTACAAACACGCATAGTAAATTTATTATTTTGAATGATAATTACTTGACATGTCAGTATCCATACTTAAAAATTATAAGAAAAAGTAGCGTGATAATGGATGCGTTCAGCGGACTCAACCGTTGAAAACTCAACGATGATCAGTCATGAGTCCATCGTTCCGCTGAACGACACTTGGGATGGTCGCGATATTTGTAGTAACTCAACACGTTCCGTAAAAGTAGCGGACTTTATTTAAGCTTCAAAATATGGCGGCCGATCACTAAACGTGTTGCGATGTTGAGAAGTGAGCAACTAAGGGATAGCGTTCAGCGAAAATTCAGTGAGCGGTTACTCAACCGTTGAGAGCTGCTCGGTGATCAGTCCTGATCAGTGATCGTTCCGCTGAACGACACTTGGGAAGGGGGTAGAGATATTAGTAGCAACTCAACACGTTCCGTAAAAGTAGCGAACTTTATTTCTGTTTAAAAAAATGCGACCGATCGCTAAACATGTTGAGAAGTGAGCAACCTAGCGGTAGCGTTAAGCGAAAAATTAGTGAACGGCTACTCAACGGTTGAGTCCGCTGAACGCACCTAATTTGTACTCAAGGAAATACAAACCTATTTTAAATATGTAGGTTGAAGTAGTTGAATCTGCCTACTGGGATGATCGAGTACATTTCGCTCGGTTTGATCAAACGAGTTTTATTCTATTCAAATATCGAATATTTAGATAATTATAGGTAATTACGTAGTTACGATTTACTATCTAATGTGAACCTTTATAATTTCGCTAATGCACAATTGTAAAATTACATTAAAATATTCTTTTATATCTAATTTTCTTCAATACGATTGTGTACATACAAAATACATATGTATACATGCAGAAGGTAATTATTCGTAATGAAAGGCTTAAAATGTTACATTCAAGTATATTAGTGATTTGCTGAAAAGTGTTTTTAATTTACAGTTCGATGCTATACAGATAAAAGACACGTTTACTGCTCATTGAAACACTTTAGCCTATATAGGTTTAAGAATTGTGCATAACCAAACGATTAGAAAACTATATTCTGAAACGTGAAAGAAATAATTTTAATTAGATGCACATTGAAATTTACATTTGAACATTAGTATTGAATGTTGTTTAATTTATTGTAAGTGTAAAACAGGATTACCAATACATACATATACTAGGAAAGAAACAAATTTAGATAAAAAATTTGAAAGTACAATGTAATAATTGCAGTTTACTCCATAAATTATATTTTCCCGTATTATGCAGATAAACAATAAGAGAACAAAATGTTTAATCTTTGGAGTGTTGACTACTAGAACTACTTGAACGTGAGCGGCGCTTAAATTTTGGTTGATTGTTAGAATCTGATGCATTGTCACTCTTTCTTCGGTTCTTATCGTAACGAGATGAATTCATCTCAGCATCGTAATTAGGATTGGAATTGTTTGTCCTTCTGTAATCATTACGTTTGTCATAATATCTGTAATTATCTCTGCCGGGTCTATTCATTCTGTAAGAATCTCGTCTACGCGGATAATAGTTCCTCCTGTTTCTTCTCTCACGGCTATTCCTACGATCGTAATCTCTGTCTCGGGATCTTCGACGATCTCGCGATCTCGAGCGACCACTTCCACGCCTCCTACTTCTATCCCGCGAATCACGTCGCGAAGATCTGTCGCCGTATGACCGATGCGAATCACGTCTCATTGTTTTCTCATTCTTATGTTTCCCGTCTAACTTGTCTTTTGGCATAGTGTCATTTACATCAGAGCTAGTATTCAAATTGTCTTGATCCTGCTCCACATTTTTATTGTCATCTTTTTTCTCATCCGATTGATTGTTCTCTTTATTTTCCAATTCTTCAGATATACGCGCATCAGCATCAAACTTCTCTGTTATTTGATTATCTTCATCTGGATTCTCGGTAAACTTTTTAATCCTATCAGCCTCGCGCTTCTTTAATTCTTCTTCCTTCTTTAGACGCTCTTTCTCCAATTTCTGCGGTAATAAGTTTGAATATGTGAAGAAACAATTATACGAATATAAACTATATCCTAATACATAATCTCATTTTTAGTTGACTACAGTTACTTATGATTATATACCTGAAATTCGTGTAACTTAATAGTTCGATTTTGAGCCTGTTTCCAATGAGGAGGGGTAACGCTTCTTGAGCGGCTACGTGAAGGTGTATGATATCGCTAGAAATTTATTTACGTGTATGTATTGATTATTACATAAAGAAAAGTAAGTAAACTAAAAAAATAAGGTGCATTTCATTCAAATGAACGACAGTATTAGAAAGAATTATACATACCGTGTATCGTACTGTATGTACTGTACACAAATACTTACAAATATTCCTCTTCCTTTAAATAGGCGACCAGTTCTTCTATGTGATCGTATCCGATCTCTACCATAATGTTGTCTGAATTCTTTTTGATTCGCATTATTAGTAGGCCCTGCTCTATACAAAAATTTGTTCGCTGGTACTTCAGGAATTTCGTCTGGATCAATTTTTGTTACTGAAACAAGGGGATGAGGCTTCCCAAGATCATCTTCGTTTGAATCATGAATCTCCCCGTCTTCTGACTTCGCTCTTTTTTTACTGTAATATTGGTAAATTATTAGCTAGTCTAGTTCTATTTTTTCGTATTTTATGAATTATAAAATAAATTATACTTCTTCTTAGCCTTTTTTTTCTTTTTAGACTTTTCTGCATACGAATCGGAATCAGATTCGGATGAACTACTATCCTTCGTTTCACGCTTCTTTGCTGCAAATAATAATAACGAATCAAGTTTTAATACATTCAAACACATTAATATTTTTAAAAGTTAATTTTTAATAAAAACGAAGTATACCTTTACTTTTGACTTTGAGCACGAGTTCTCCGCAATTTACAACCTTAGCATCTTGCAACGGACGGGACATACGGTCTACTGGCAATCCTTCAATATGTGAAATAATTTCCTGGCCAGACACTACTTCTCCAAAAACCACATGGACACTAAGAAATTTCACATTTAACTATAAAAATGCTGTCCAAATTGTACGTAATTGTAACGATGCAACATGTTATATATTTCTACTTACTTGTCGAGGTGAGGCGCTGGTTGTGTTGTACTACAACAACAAAATATGATTAAGGGGATGAGAGATGAACAGAAAGAGCCAGCTTTCATTGGTCATTGTGTTGTAGTAGTGGTGTGCAGACCCTTCCCTCATGACTACACAGAAATATAGCTAAGTTATTCATTCCTCCAAAGATATTCTTACTTCTATGCTTTTCAATATTCTTCAGATTTACGTGACTCGTATAAACTATCGAATATTCAATGACTTTATACGACACAGCGACTTTGGTACTTAAACGAAGATAAGCAATTGTAGCATTAAAATCAACACACCCAACTTTTCTTTCATTTAATGTATATATCACCTGCTTTCGAAATATATTTGAAAAACGTACTAGCCTAAAAAATTGGTAAAACATGAGAATAAATATGTATTAAATTCCTATTACCTTTACCTTTGAAGTTGACAAAGAATACATCTGTCAGCAGAGAAAAATAATTTTGAGCGAGTAGAAATATTAAAAAAAATGTCTGTATACAAAATATTTCGCTTGTGACCGTGAGCATTAATCTTGAGTAAGCGAATAATTTTTGTTAATAATAGCATGCAAAATGAATTTTTAGTAAAATATAATGCATAGTCTTAATATCGTAAGAGCTACATATATATTGTAAATTTATCACACCATTCTATTATTTTCTATTTATCAGGGAGGTAATCGATTATTTTATCTCATTGAAAACATATTTGGACATGAAAACACTTAACTGCCTTTCTGTAGATACTCACATAAAAAACTGCGAGCCATTTGTATCTCTGCCACGATTTGCCATTGATAATAAAAATGATTTATTATGCTTTATAATAAAATTTTCATCTGGAAAAACGTTTTGTTGCATAATTTATATTCTTTACTACATCAAAGTACACAGCAAATGCCTATAAACTTACCTGCGAATGTTCCTCCGTAAATCGACTCGCCACCTGTTCCATTACCGACTGAAAAATCACCACCCTGAATCATAAAATCTTTAACTACTCTATGAAAAACGATTCCTTTATAATACAAAGGTTTTCCAGTTGTTTTCCCGAGTCCCATCTCTCCAGTGCATAGAGCACGGAAATTCTCACACGTTAATGGGCAAACATCGGCAAAAAGTTCAAACACTGTGCGACCCATTGGGAGGCCGCCTACCTCTATGTCAAAGAATACTCGTGGATTGACGTTAACCATAATGAGTTTTTACACACGGTTCTGAAAATATTCATAATAGTAACAATAGATTTCACTGATTAAAATAATTCACTAAAATAGCTTTATATCTAATATATATTTCGCATAAAAAGCGAAATGGAGAACCTTATTAAGTGTATGTAATTTTAATTAAGTCACATAACATTACATTAGGAAAACAGTTATTTTTATGCGTGTACTAACAATGTTCTAACCTATAAGAGTAAAAAGAGCAATGCAAAAAGCAAATTGTTACCGTTATATCAATAAATCGAAGCACTCGTTGAATTCAACAACGAAATTTCCAGATTAAGGTTAGAACCGATCTGTGTAACTGCCTTGCTCACTTAATAAACTACGTGTATATTACAATGTACGTATATAAAACGTTTAACATTTTCTCCCACTTTAATGCACGTTTGTTATATCAATACGTAAACATCAACACAAATTTCGGGCGACGTAACTGAGTATTCAATCATAAAACTCATCACTCGGTGCAGGGGGCGGAAACTAAGATAGGAACTTCCGGAATAGCGTTTAGACAGGAAGCAGCAGGCTTTCATAAATTAGGTGGCGTTACTGTCGCAGTATAGTTGAGTTTGTGTATGTACATACACGTTGGCTTACGCACACTTCCGCAGCTTACGTTGCCCACTGTTGCCCACGCTTGCCGACGCTTACCAACGCTTACCAACGCTTACTGAGGTTCACCGACGCTTCAACTAGCTTCAAGCTTCAATCCTTTTCAACAGTTAGTTATATTAGTGCTATTTATACTTTTAAGTGTATTATTCAGAATATTCTGAAGCATACTGGTTATAGTACCGAATAATTATAACATGAATATAGACAAGAAAGTAACAACAGCAAAGAAAGTGGCAGGTAAGAAAGTTTCATGTACAATTTTCCTAAAGTTAAAACTTGTATTTTTAGATTATACTTGTTAAATATATGCTATCAAAAGACAAAAATGATTTGTTTGACTTTGCAGGAACAGGGCAAAAAGTTAATTGGAGGTGTGTAGTGCCAGGTTGCAACTCCAACAGCAGTGTAAATAGGCATAGCTTTCCCAAAAATTTATTAAGAAGTGAGAAATGGGTACAAGCAATTAATAATCCTAACCTCAATGGTCTTAGCTGTGAGGAATTGAGGAAATATAAAGTGTGTCAAATTCATTTTATGAAAAGTGCGTACAACAGTACACCCATTCGGCAAGTACTGAAAAATGATGCAATTCCGGAGTTAATGTTGAATATCAATTCTTCTGCTGCATCCCCTGCAAGTACCAGTGATGAGAGAATTTCAACATTTATGAAGATAGAAGACGAGAATTTTACAATTGAAAATGGGCTGAATGAATTCATACATGTTAAAGTTTTGCCGAGTTACAACGACGAGCAGGTTAATTGTTGTAACAACAGTGGAACTCCCAATGAAGAAATAGAACACAACAAAACTGAAAGTGCTACCGAATCCGTTGATGTATATATTGCATCTAAACCTTCCTCAAGTGTGCAGAATCCACATTCCTCATGTGCAGATTCTGTTTTAAAAGAACATAATATCAATTCAACGCCCAAAAGTTATAAAAGACGAGCACTTCTTGGCTCGATAACTAGGAAAAGCAAATTGACACCAGTAGCTAGACGTTTACATAATGTAGTAACTAGATTATCGAAAAAGCACTCAAAATCTATGCATAAGCTGAATACATTGAAAGATAGATTAGAAAGTACCGAGAAGTTTATGCGAACGGTGCAAATGAAAGAACTAACAAGTCTATCGAAAGCACAACTAGCATTTCTACAAATGCATGTTCGGAATGTGCACAAAAAAGCTAAGGCAAGTGAAAATTGTCACCCATCATGTCGGTTTCATTAATTAATTAATTCTTGTAACTACAATATTTTACATAATAATAGTATTATATAATTAACATGATTCTTTATTGAATTTGAAATTGACTTTAATAAGATATTTAAATTCTTAAGACCTAATGTGGTAACGGATTGTGTGCGTATGTACTCAAAATTTTTTATGTTTTCATGAAAATGTTAATGAGATGTGAACATTTACAATTTATTTCATAGGCTAGACGTTTTACTTTGGATGACAAAGTTTTAGCATTAGCTATTTTGAAACAATCTACCCAATGCTATAGACTTCTTAGCAGAATTTTCATTCTGCCCACCCCCCGTTCGTTACGAACCTTCTTACAGAAAATACCATTAGAAGCTGGTGTCAACAAGGTGATTTTTAATCATCTACAAAAACAGGGTTCTAATATGTCAACAAAGGGGAAGGTATGCACCTTATTGTGGGACGAGGTCTCACTACAACCACAAATTTATTATTCGACAAAAGGAGATAGAATCATAGGATTTGAAGATTGGGGCAATGGAAGAACCAATAAATTTGCGGATCATGCTCTTGTGTTCATGTTAAGAGGGATTCATACAAATTGGAAAATTCCACTGTCGTACAATTTTTGTAAATCTAGTACCAACGCGAAACAACTAGTGCGATGCGTTAAAGAACTTGTACGAGCCATCACTATAAGTGGATTCAACCTTGTGGCCACCGTTTGTGATCAGGGACAGACGAATGTTTCATGTATAAATTATTTATTACAAGAAACTAAATCTATATGCCAGAAAGAGAACAGATTGTTTTGTAAGTATATACAGTGTGTCCCTACCATCTTCCACAAAACTATGCCATCACACTCTACGAACAAAATATAAACTATGACAAAATCATGACATTTTCATCTCATTCCCACTCGGAGAAAATTTCAGTTACTGTACAATTTCTTGTATACCGAATTATTAACATCATTATTTTCAGCTGGGAGAATTGAATTGTCGGGACAGGCCATTAATCCCCTTTTTGACCCTCCACATATAATCAAGGGGATGCGAAATAATCTCCTGACAAAGGATATTCAAGTAATTTTCCCACATGTAAGGAAAATTGAGAACAGTAAACATTTTGAAAGTGTGAAGCAGTTTCTCCTTACACCGGAATTTGTTGACGAAATTAATGAGAAAAGCGATAATGTGGGGGGGACTAAAGAAACATACTTTGCGTCCTGGAAAACTATAGAATTAGCATATGATATTGACACTACAACTATAAATAATATCAAGAAGCAAATGCCGAAACTGCATGATGGGCATATCAGAAAGCATAAAATAAGGAAAATGAAAGTTAATCTGGCTGTGCAGGTTTTAAGCCGGACGGTGTCTTCATTTGTAAGACATTTAACTTGTATTACAGGTTTGTATTTTTTCCTGAGCAGATTTCCTGATTACATTTCTATTTCACATGAAAGAAAAAAATGATTATCCTATTTACAGGTTCGGTGCGAACTATCGGAGGCATGAAAAGTATGCCAATTAAGGAAGGTGTAACTACATCCGAAGTTATTAAATTTTTAAATGATGCATTCGATTCCCTGAATGGCAGAAAAGAGGATATAAAATCCACGAAGAACGCTCTACGAAGAGAAGTGACCAGTCGTAGTTGTCATTCGACGTTTTGGAAACATGCCAGTCAGTGTATGGCGAATAACATTCGTTTCGTGGATAAAGAAACGAAAACAGTTAGAACGGTGCCGTCGTTGAAAAATTTTAAACTTACTATAAATGGATTTCAACGTTTATGGCAGGACCTCCAAAAAATGGGATTTGATAGTTTTTCCCCCCGGAATATAAATCAGGACCCACTTGAAAATTTCTTCGGAATGATTAGAAGCCATGGTTGTCGAAATATTAACCCCACGCCGCTGCAATTCCAAAGTTCTTTTAAAACGCTTCTAATTAATAATTTAACTTCGGCGAAAACTGCTAGAGGAAATTGCGAACAGGACGAGGCGACAGCTTTATTTTCCTTACACAATTTCGCTTTAATAGCCCAAAATACTGAAAATAACAGTGGAACAGAAATAGAACAGAGTGAGAACCAGTACATTATTTCCCAGAATGATTCATATCCAACTGGTACTTGCATAGACATATCAGTAATATTAATGAAGTTAAGCGCTGACAACAGATTTAAAACCTGTTGCACTTGTGTGTCCGATCTGTGCAATTTTGATAAGTTTAATATATTATTTAAAGAGGCTTATGAAAACCTCGAGGCAAATATCCCTCACTTGTGTTTTAAAAAAGAACTTTTAAAAAATTTAATGATGCCATTGTCATTAATATTAGATTTTTCATTCATTACCTGTACTAAGCATTTTCAGCCGCTGTGTGAAGCTATTTTGAAAACGATCGCCCTAGAATATATAGCATGTTGGTGTAGATATATCAACAGACTATTGAAAGGGAAAAATTCAGTTGGTTGGGCTGAAGAAACTTTAATGAAACAAGCACGCATTCAATACGTGAAACATTGTAGGCATAAAAAAACAAATTAAAAAACCATTTTAAAAAGAAAAATCTGTGCTACTATCTCTTACCTCTACTTGTATTTTTACAGTTAAGTATATCATACAAAATGTAGATTGAGAGATATATTTGTTGGCATTATCAATTATTGTTGGCAAAATAATCTCCAATTATGCCAATAATAATTGAAAAAAATCGGAAGGTTTAGATAAGAAACTTCAGGCGAATGAGAAATATTTAATTACATTCAATTATTGCAAATGTAATTAAATGTTTTTCGTTAACACCTGAATTTCGTATCCAAACATTCTTAACATGTCAACAAATGTATCTCTTACTCTATATTGCAGTACGCAAATTCTGACCGTATTTCAATTTTCCCGGTTTGCGTCGCCATATTGAATTTTAGTTCTAAACACAATCTTTCATAAATTAGATGGCGTTGAAATACGGATCCAAAACTTTTGCTGGAGATTCAGCCCCCTGACTCGGTGCCATATTGTTGAATGCAGTTGAATGGTTGAATCCATGCGAGTATGTATTTTCAAATATGTGTGTACGTTCATACGCCCTGCGAAAATAATCTACAATTTCGCACTCACACATTGAAAGAGGAGCGAAGCGTGGCATTCCTATCTATGATGCGATGTTCTATGGCGCCGACCACAGCGCCAGGAGTATGTAGTCGTTCTGGCAATATTCGGGCTCGTTTCAATTTCTGACTTCTACTGTAATGTTACGCTATCGCTTGAACGTGGCTAGTAGTGGCTGGGGGATTGTATGTAATCGACATGTGGAGTATGTAGGAGCGAAATTTGAAACGGAGGACGAGGAGTTCATTGTCAGGATTCATAAATACGTAGAGCGCGTTGCGTTTCTCGAGGGTTTTTCCCTTAGTAATTTCTGTACGTGTCCTTACAATGCTAGCAGCTGCATGCAATAGCTTTTGAATTATAGTTAGGCCAGGCGAGGATAGTAAATAGCTTAATTTTTTCTTGCACATCTGCGTGCCAAGTTTCTTCGAGCGGGCAGCTGTCCGTCTCGTAAAAGCATTTAGTATTCAGTTTTACCTTTTTATAATTGCCGATGTCCTGTAGGGGTGGAAACTCCGGTCGGGGGAGGTTGAAAGTCATAAACTCATAAACTTCGTTCGGGCGACGTCACCTTGACCCTGAGGGTCGCGCTTACCTGTAAATATGTATATACTGTATGTAGCCTAAGTAAACTATGTACTCGGAAAGCGTGCCTCCACTACCAGCCGAGAGTGGAGGAAAGTGTGAAGGAAGGGGGCAAGGACGGAGAGATGGTCAAGGACAACCCACTGACGAAGCTTGAGGGATGTCATCGTCCTGATTGGACAACAAGGGTCTCTGTGGGAGGACTAAGGGAGTCTTGTCAGCGACTTCGTCGACGAGCTCGGAGCTCTTCCTTCAACACCTCATTCATTCCGTCACTAACCAGCTTCTTGAGCAGTTTAAATATACTTTGAAGTTTAACTTGAAATAGTTCCGTGTACTTTGTTTTATTTCGAATTACCCGCACTTCATCGAGCAGAGCGGTTCTGCGCTCCACGGGCACCAACCCGCGTTCGGATTGAAATTCACCGCGGAAAAACGTAACAAATTTGGTGACAGCGGTGGGATATTTTAAAATATTTCGCGAAAAATTTACAAAGTGACTTTGCCGGCTCGTGAGTGCGAATTGAAATAATTCTATGGGAATCACTATAAACTTTTATTAAAATAATTTTCTTTTGATCGTGCAATTGGACACAAATATCATAATTTATTAAGTGCAGCCTCTCTCTCTTGGGTTTTGCGCGGTTTTCCCAAGAGCAAGGGTGAATACCGGAGACGGGTGATTTCAGTGGGCCGTGTGAATAATCACCTGGAATCACATGCACTCGGTCATTATCCGCACCATTTGCTGAGATAATTGTAAAACTTCCCGGACGATTAAGAAAAGGACTCGAGGACTTGGACATTCGGAGGATTCCTTTACGGGGTTGAAGTCAACTGGATCATTGAAGTACACCGGATCAACAAAGTCATCGCTGGACGTAGCTGGGACATCCATATAAGGACTGGAGTACTGGACGGAGTGACGATTCACAAGCGACTTTATTCCTGAACTGTTCGTATATATAATAGTAATTGTAAGTCTCGTTTATAAGCAGCTAGTTTAATATAAACGGTCGTATTATTCATTAGAGGTACTCGCTTATTACCTATAAAAATGCCGCCGTTTATAAAAAAATACAAGCTGTCCAAAGACGGGCAGGTCTCTAGTCTGAGTGGTGGTAACATCTTTGAGATAGAGGAGTTAATAGTAGGAACAACTAGTGTGTCAGCGCCCATTTCTGAACTTCAATCCGACGAGTTACACTTGATGCCGGCACTATCTACTCCTTTTCCAAGATTTGATATGTCTCTTCCGGATAATAGATCCATTCCATCCAGTAGTACGATGGTGACAGATGGGTCAGGGTCATTTTCCGGGGCTCTTAAAACTAGATTGCGGATGTCGTATAATTTCATTGCAAACTTCATTCCACATTTTGACGGGAAACCAAGTTCTGTAAATAATTTTATTAGTCAGTGTAAGCTCGCTGATTCATTGGTTGGACCTGAAGATAAAGTATACTTATTAGCCTTAATACGCAATAGAATGCAGAAACGTGATTATAGCAGAATAATCGATGGGCAGAAACCAAAGACCGTAGGAGAATTGATTAATTTAATAAAAGCCGCATATGAGCAAAATTTTGATATTAAAAGCACACGAAATGAGTTTAAAATTTTACGTCAGAAAGAACAGGAAACTATTGAGGAGTTCGGAACTCGGGTACATGAAATTTTAGATCAGGGAATAGAAGCTGGGCGACTAAAATATAACGACGAAGAACTTAAAGTAATCAAAAATTTACTTACTGACGAAGCAATAGATGGTTTTTTAAATGGACTAAAAAATGACACCATTATGCTGCTACTTTCTAAGGATGACATAGGTAGTTTAACAACAGCTATTAAGCTAGCCTCTAAATTGGAGCATAAATTACAATATAAAAAATGAGCCCATAGATTCAGAAATTTCCGCGAGTATAATGATTCCTATTCACAACCTATATTGATAGACACGAATTCCCATCCTGATTCGAGGGACCTGGAAAGGGTACTTATCTGCGCAGATAAGACATCAATTGTAGGTTCCGAAGTGGACAGGATGGATGATGAAGTCTTATGTTTTGAAATGAGAGAATTGTGGCATCTGTTTTCCTAGCGCGCGGGAAAGCAGCAGCCGAGTGCAATGAGGTCACAAATAGTTTACGAGTAAATTCAGATTTATTAGCATCACATTTGCTTGTGGGAAATGGAAATTTTAAAAGGATCACCTCAGTCGGGCACGATGCATCGACTCGGTCGCCTGTTGACATACGGTAATTCTCCATCCCGGGAACCCGCTTCAGGAGCCGTGAGAAGTATTCTGTGCTCGGCAAGGGTGCCTGCGCTCTGTTCGGCCCTTGAGGGAACATCGCAGGGCTCGCAGTATCTTGGCTCGTTGCAGAGGTGTGGGAAGCCTATTAAGGTTGCGACTCATGTCGTGGGAGAGGCTGACGAGCCCAATGTTGTGACGCCTGGTGTTATGGCGGAGGCGGTAAAGCCTGGTTTTGCGACCAAGACTGCACGAGGGATCCTCAATAAAATGACTTAAATAGAATTTGTGAATGATTAAGAAACTTTAGTAGAGTCTCCATGTTTGATGCGATCAGGTCAGAATCATGAAGTGTACTTCCCATGAATAGAGAGGGGTGAATGATCATGTGGACTCGCGTGAGTGTTTTCATGGCGCCGTGTGTCGTTTATTACGACCGCCCATGTGCACCGCTCCTTTGATTACACAGCCTCTTCGAATTAGTGGTTGTACCTTCACGTTCCACACCAGATATGTGTGTGCGTGTGCATATGTGTGCCCATCTATCGTCATTCACGTAGCCCCAGGGATTCTAAGAGAGTCGTCGTTAACAGTGATGTCATTGGCACATCGAGGCACTACGTTCTTCAAAACGCTGAAGATCCAAGGATACGTTGCGCTGTGCGGGATGATAAGTATTATGCATACAGAATCGGGTTGATGTATTCCCCGTCGTTGCAAGTCCTCGCTAGCCATCTTTCTATGGCCACGTTCCGTCGAATTGAAATGTGCAAACAGCCGATGAGATGCTCATACTTTTAACGTTCTTGTACTCAAATCCTCGTTGGCGTGGCTGTTTCGAAACTATCGAATTGAAAGGCACTGATGTCACGAATGGAAACTCTTCTAAGGTGTAGGAAGGTGTTTGATCATCTCATATCTTTGTTGAATAATCAAGTTCAGAAGATTGTAAGACCTAATGAAAGTAGTTTTTTAATTATTAACGTAAATGCTGACAGATAGATAACTTACCATTTTCCATTTCCTACTAAGGTTTGTGTAAAAGACAATTTTGTATACGTTGGAATAATTTCGTTCATGTTCTGCCACATAGTTGTGATGCTAGGGCATTCCTTAATGACAAGTGCTTCATATCCAGGTTTTGGTCATGTGAAATCTTTGAAATCCCTTACAGTTCTTGTTAGGTCCCTGAATGTTAATACTGTTTGCATTTCAAGGGGTTTGGAAAGTCATGATATTTTCGAATGAATTTTGTGCAGTATTTGGATGAGTTATTTACTAAAGTTACCACCACACAAGCTAAAGCGGCAGAAAATCTCGATAAGGCTAAGGAGAGAAGTAAAATGTATTATGATAGAAATCGTAACCCTCGTGGATTTAAGGTAGATGACGATGTTTATTTACTTAAAGAAATGAAAACTCCCAAGTTTGATTGTAACTGGTTAGGCCCTTATAAGATTAGTCGAGTGTTTGATGATTTAAATGTAGAATTAATAATAGGAATCAATAAGTATAAAATAGTACATACCAATAAGCTAAAATTAGCGTGTATAAGACCAGATATTTCTGTTTCATAGAGCTAATGTAAGCAGTTATTATATAATATTGTATTCATCCTATGTTTGGTTTGTTTTATGTGTATGTCATTTAAAATTTTCATTGTATAAGTGTGATTATTAGGTTATGACTTATGACTATTTTATATCGAATAAGGATATTAGCGTTTTTGAGTGAAATATTTAGACAAGTTTAGTTAAGGTATTCAATTACTACTAGATATTAGTTATGCGTTGCACTATAATCAACTTAATATTGGTTAGTAATAGAGTAATGATATTTTACTACTATAAAATGTTGTGATATAACTATCATTCTTCAACTCGTGTTTCCTGCGGGACAATGGGTGGACCGAGTAGCTCATTTACCGCGGGGCTGGCGCGGGAAGAGGAAGCGTAGTTATAATCATTATTATTAATTATGTACTGAAAAGCTGTTTCATGGAAACACCTTTTGTATAAGGGGGAAGGTGTTACGCTATCGCTTGAACGTGGCTAGTAGTGGCTGGGGGATTGTATGTAATCGACATGTGGAGTATGTAGGAGCGAAATTTGAAACGGAGGACGAGGAGTTCATTGTCAGGATTCATAAATACGTAGAGCGTGTTGCGTTTCTCGAGGGTTTTTCCCTTAGTAATTTCTGTACGTGTCCTTACAATGCTAGCAGCTGCATGCAATAGCTTTTGAATTATAGTTAGGCCAGGCGAGGATAGTAAATAGCTTAATTTTTTCTTGCACATCTGCGTGCCAAGTTTCTTCGAGCGGGCAGCTGTCCGTCTCGTAAAAGCATTTAGTATTCAGTTTTACCTTTTTATAATTGCCGATGTCCTGTAGGGGTGGAAACTCCGGTCGGGGGAGGTTGAAAGTCATAAACTCATAAACTTCGTTCGGGCGACGTCACCTTGACCCTGAGGGTCGCGCTTACCTGTAAATATGTATATACTGTATGTAGCCTAAGTAAACTATGTACTCGGAAAGCGTGCCTCCACTACCAGCCGAGAGTGGAGGAAAGTGTGAAGGAAGGGGGCAAGGACGGAGAGATGGTCAAGGACAACCCACTGACGAAGCTTGAGGGATGTCATCGTCCTGATTGGACAACAAGGGTCTCTGTGGGAGGACTAAGGGAGTCTTGTCAGCGACTTCGTCGACGAGCTCGGAGCTCTTCCTTCAACACCTCATTCATTCCGTCACTAACCAGCTTCTTGAGCAGTTTAAATATACTTTGAAGTTTAACTTGAAATAGTTCCGTGTACTTTGTTTTATTTCGAATTACCCGCACTTCATCGAGCAGAGCGGTTCTGCGCTCCACGGGCACCAACCCGCGTTCGGATTGAAATTCACCGCGGAAAAACGTAACAGTAACAAAAACCAGCGGCCTTAGCCGTGATGAAAACACCGGTTCTCGCTGGAGAGGCAACAGGGTATGGACACTTCAATGGGCGAGCAGTTAGCCCTAGATTAGTTTTAATACCAACGGTACGGCGGCGCTGTACTCAATGTAATGAGATAATTGGACGCTAGATGGTGTTGGCAGCGTTACGTTGTAGGCCGTGCGTTCTCCCTCCATGCGGACTGTGCAGGAGTGGGGAGTCGGACGGTCGGCGGTTCGGCACGAACGCTATGGCGACAGAGAGCCTGGTAAGACCGTCCACAAGTTAGGACTTCACAAGATAGTTTTAGCGTTATCGCCTTTATAAATAAACTAAACTCAACTGGAACTCGGGATTTATTCGTTACCGCCTAGTACCACGTATCAGCGGAAGTAGGTCCGCAGTGTATACATATAAACACTTAAAATCCCTACAACGTCGGAAGCGTCACCCAACGCCATTTTGGCCATTTTATTTGATTTCATTCAGGACCCTCTAGAAATTTTTTTTGGCCAGATACGACAACACAGAGGCAGATTAACAAATCCGACATGTACGCAATTTATACAATCGTATAAATCATTATTTCTGAGAAGCCTCAGTGGCAGACACTCAATTATGGCAAACTGCGAGCAAACTTGCGAAACATCCATTATCCAATTAGAAAATTGTAAAAATATGGGCAGTAAATACATAAGTAAAACAATACACGAAGAACCGCGAATACATAAAGAATTACAAAAAATAATAAAGAAGCAAGTTAATCCCCGAGTAATGATGTATTTGCTCCAGCATTTAAAATTAATTATTGGTAAGCAATTGGAATGCGGTTTATGTAAGATACATATTTTAAAAGACCATCGGCAAACCGAATACCCAACAAATTCAGTTGAAATGTATAATACATTTTTCATAGACTGTTTAAGGATCATATATAATATTACAAATTACATTTTAGAAAAAGAAAATATACTGTACAACATAAAAGAAACGATTCTATTATACGTGAATCGCTATGTGTTTTTTAGTTTCATGTGCTCCGATAAGCATATTATTTGTAATTCGATTAAAAACAAGATTATCATAGTATGTATTTTGCAGGCGTGTAAGAAAATGAACGATGTAGTAAAAGGAAAACGAATTATACAATACACTTCACAAATGAGTGATGTTATGAAGGAGGCCGTTACAATTCGAGAGAAAAGAAAAAATACCAACAAATGAAATGTATAGCATGTCGTGTAGACGGACCATCAATGGGAAACAAATTGTCCATTAGAATGTATAATTGTATAATATTGTGAAGAAAGCGCTTTCAATTTAAAATAAAAGATTCCATTAAGTAAATAAAAATCTATGTCGTTTAATACCTTTTTCTTCAAAAAGAAACGATTGGGATATACTTTCTGTATGACTACATACTTTTAAATTGTGTAGGATGCATAAAATATAATTATATGTAGTCGTGCAGAAACTGTATCTAAGTCGTTTCTGAAATTCGTCCGATTTAACCAATTAACTGAACAGTATTGAACCCACGTTTCAAATTTCCCGGGTCTAGTAATTTTTTTCTAATACTAACTACTAGAGGGTGCTGTCCGCACTAACAAATAAATACATTAAGTGTCCATACCCTGAGAGGCAATATGGCGTCCGTTGGAGTATGGTCGTCGTTTTGATCGCTCCTGAATTTTCGTGCATTTTTTCCGTAATTTGTGCGTGAAAGTCTTTCTGCGAGTGGTAATTCTTCTGCTTCAAAATTACTGTCTGTGTTGTGACTTGTGTTTATTCATCTTCTGGCCCTGAAGCGGCGCGGGTTCCTCCCGCACGTATATTTGGGGCCAGATAGCCAAAATGCCTTCTCAGGGGGAAAAACGTGATTTTGAATCGATGGAGGAATATAAAGAGAACAATACGATAAACTCTTTAATAAATCGTAAGCTCAAGAAAACGCCGAAATCGCAACCGATTCCACTTGATCGCTTACATAAAAACTTCCTCAAAGAATTTGGGCCTCCACATAAAAGTAAGGTTATGCCCAACATCAGCAAGGCTCGAAAAAGCGGATCAGTGGCGCCACCTAGTGAGACGCCCGAGCCCCCTGGGCCCTCTAATAGCAACCCTCTACCGACAGAGGGTTGGTCTCTTCCTAAGAAGACATGCAAATCAGCAGAACAACCTTTCACCCATCAGTACATCACTTCCGATAATAATCGGTTCCAACCATTAGTTACCCAAAACACTATGGAACTGGATTTAGAAGAGCAAGACATCTCTAGAACGAGCATCCCTGTTAATAAGAAGATTGCAAAACCACCTCCCATTAATACGCTGGAGTCATCTATCAAGATTTTAATTGATATTATCACTACGTTGAACGTTCCTAAATCCGAGTTTCTAATCAAAGAAACTGATGTCGGGGCTCATTCCATATTTGTTACTAATATTGAGAACCACACTCTTGTTTGTGAGAAATTGCTAGAATTAAAAATACAATTCTATACTTACACACCAAAACATCTTAAGCCGAAATCGATTCTGCTTAAAGGCATCAGAGGCGCTTTTGATCCAGATGTCATTAAGCAAGAGATCTCCGAATTACAACTCCCAAGTGTGGAAATCATTAGCTTAACCAAGTTTATCTTCAACAAGTCGCTTCCAGATAGATTTCATTATTTGGTACAACTCTCGAGCAATAGCAAGACTACGGACCTTTTCAAAGTCAAAGCGCTAGCCTTTCAAAGGGTTAAATGGGAACACCTAAGAAAGGTGGACTTATTTCAATGCAAGAACTGCCAGCGCCTTGGCCATGCCAGCAAAAATTGCCACTTACCATACAGATGTGTGAAATGTGCACAATCGCATCCACCTGGAACTTGCACCATAAACATCCAGGACAATAAATCGGCACTTAAATGTAGGTCTGTGAAGTTGGCACCCCCAAATTCAAATTTTTAAAAAAACTCGACGGCATTCGTTTGTCCATCGTTTGTCCACGTTTGTCCAACAAAAATTTTCGTTTGTCCACCCTTAAAAAAAAAGTTATAAACAAAAAAAAAATTTTCACCAGCACCCCCATGAAAACTTTTTAATAATTTGATGGGGGCAAATGATTGTCCATCGTTTGTCCACGTTTGTCCAACAAAAATTTTCGTTTGTCCACCCTTCAAAAAAAATTTATAAACAAATTAAGAAAATTTGTCATCAGCAACCTCCATGAAAACTTTTCAACTTTTTAAAACAGGGATACGATTGTCCATGATCTAGCATCGTTTGCCCACCAAAAATTTTCGTTTGTCCACCCTCCAGAACAGAATTATTTATAAAAATCGCGAAAAAGAAGGGTCCTGGCGAAGCGATCGCGTACAAGTTCGATGTTTTGTTAATTAATCGATGAAATCGTTTGTCCAACGACGGATTTCGACAGTGTAGATGTAGAAGACGTTTTTCCCTCCAAAGATTTCGTTTGACCATTTTTCAGAATCGACTTAATTGCGTGCATTGAATTTATTATTGCTTTCGTCACTTTCTTGGCAAAATTACGCCGGCGTCGTTTGACTCGCGTGATCGTATGATCCGGGAGTACAAGTGCCATGACTGGCACTTGTCACCACTGGTAGAACCAGTGGTACCGCACTTTACAAAGCGGTGGGACGCCGGACCGGTGAAACTTATTATTGCTTTCGTCACTTTCTTGGCAAAATTACGCCGGCGTCGTTTGACTCGCGTGATCGTATGATCCGCGAGTACAAGTGCCATGGCTGGCACTTGTCACCACTGGTAGAACCAGTGGTACCGCACTTTACAGTGCGGTGCGACGCCGGACCGATTCAATAGTTTTACTATTGTAAAGTATCATTGTTCTGTTGAATTAAAGTTTTAACAGAATTTTTATATTTTTATGAATATCATTGTGGTCGGAAATACTTTGACCGTTTTTGGATTTGAAATTATTCGCAATTTTTGACTAATGTCATTGTGCAGTGTCCATACTCCTGTTGTATTACGGCAATAAGCTGTATAATGTGCTGCGCTATGAGATACGATGCCACTTAAAACGTATATTGCATCTTCAATTTGAAACTTTCCCGGTATGCTATTTAAAAATATTCCATTTATTTTATTTAGTTGGAAATAGATTTCGGTGTCTATGAACACATATGATTTTGGGTCTCTTTTTAATTGCACTGCTGATTGACATGTTTTAGACGTGCGTGTTTGTACACTGAAGAATTGCGCAACAAAATTATCAAAATTTTGTTTAAAATCTTCGTTTGTGAGTGTACTAATTAAATCTACTACAAACAATTTTCTAGACTTTACTTGACATTTGCCGCAGATTCTATTTTCTTCGACACTGCAATCGTCTGTTACAAGTTTTGTAAATAGCTGATTGACATTTGTAGTACAATCTACAATATTATTGCGATTCTCAAATATTGTACATAAAATAGCTCCTCGCTCTTCATACACGGAGTTGTTAATATTCTCCATAGCGTATTTTCTGACGAACATGAAAAATATATTGTCTGAATTTTCATCGATCCAGTTTTTAAATGTACTATAATTGCAATACGCACTGGTTAATACTTCAACCAATGCGTCGAATGCACACGTATTTTGAATATATATTTTTTCGCCATTAAGATGAACCAAATTACAGTTATTTCCATTTCTTAATATTTCATTTTTTCTTTTCCTTAATGGCCTGTCGTATGTGAGGTGAATATCTGGGCATGAAGTTAAATATTTCCCTCTAGGAGTATTCTTTTTGTTTTCGATTAAGGGCTCCTGTATTATATTTAGTCTACTGCTTTTTTGTATATTCGCGTTTGTTTTTACATTTTCTTTATTTTCAGAGTCCTCTATATAATTCCTATTATTAGTTGAAACTCGTAAATCTTTTAATCTATTTGGTTTGGCTTCAATATTTAAGCCTTTCCAATTTTCCTGTTCCGTTAAATAATCATAAGTATGGGTAGCGTTTTGCGCATTTTCGTCAAAATCACGTGAATCGATTTTTCTTTCTTTTTCTTGTCTTATCTCAGTTTGCAGCAGTGCAATTTTTTCGTTCGTGCGTTTAATTGCAGCACGTTCCAATTTCGAGATATTTTCAATAGTTTTTATGTGGTGAATGATAAATTTATCGACGCGCATTGGTTTATAATTTGCGCCCAAATCTGAATGCTTGAGATCTTTAAAATATGCCTCACATCTAGAGGATGTTGCTACATTCGATGACAGAGGGAAATATCCCCTCATCACCTGTGTCCAGAGTGGAAAATGTTTTGCCAATTTAACTAGATATGCGACTAGTTCTGGACAATAAAATGCATTATACCTATCTGTCTCTACACTGTCTTTTGCAATTTGTTCGGCCTCATCTCTGATATTATTTATAAATGCAACTATATTTTCATTTTCATTCAGCATTTCTAAATCATCGTATTCTTTGTCATTCTCGTCGCTCGTAAAGGTGAATGACTTTATTCTTTCGAATAAATACGATCGCTTTTGTTCACAAATTACTTCATTTCCATCAGAATCTTTGCCATCGTACTCACTGTAAGCGACAATAAATATTGAGCTAAGCAGTGTACTAAAATCTTCCACATTATCGCACGATGACATTATCCCCGCGCATCGCACAAAGAAGTCTTTAATTTTAGGGTGCTTTCTATGAAATACATCTTTGCTACAAATAATTTTTATTAAATGGGCAATATCAATTCTGATGAAACACCGAAGTGGATGTTGCAAAATTTCGCCACTAATCCATCGATAGCAATCGGAAATGTAATTTTTTAAGCAACGTTCATTGAATGCCAGGCTGGTTGCATTCAAAAGCGCCAGTGAATAATCGGAATCCACTTCTGGAGGCACCGGTGCCCCGTCTCGTATAATCTCCCTCAACCAGTATGTAATTAAATTTGTATCATGCTTTTCTGAAAGCATTTGAAATACTGGTTGTATACCATTTGCACCTTTTATAATAATTTGGTACAAGAATATATGTTTCTTGTCACCATTTAGTTTTTCTATTGTTTTCACTAATTTTCCAGTTGCGTCTATTTCTATTTTCCTGCACGATTTAATTGACGTTTTATACAGATCCATTTGCATGGGAGACCAGTAAAAACAATAGAAATGATCCTTTGCTATCTGTTTAATTTACCCTGAGTATTGCCCCTTACATTTCAACTCACATAATGAATTAATAGGGTCGAGATTTTTATTTATTCCTAATTCCCGTACAATGGCTTCTTCTCTGATTTTCCTCAAGGTACATTGTCGCGCAACATAAGGTGGTTCGGGATCGTCGTAGCTTAAATCAGATACGGCATCATTTCTCCATTGTCTGGGCTTAATATTTAAAAGTTGTTGCCCTATTGCTACCCTATTTTTTCCCTTTACTGCCCTTTTCTTTTCATGCGGTATTCCCGAAGCATCGACTGTGTGCACTCTTAACACAATACCAGTGCCAGGAGCCGGTTTATGTAAGCAATGAGCTTTAAATTCGGCACCGCATTCATTACAAGTGCCGTATATTTTCAAATATATTTCCGCTTCCGGAGAATCAAAAATTTTGCTATATTTGAACGTATAAGCGCACGGAATTTTCGTTTTTAAAAAACTAGCTTTGCAAATAATATCCGTCCAACCGGGACTAAGTATTTTGTAAGATTTTCCACGTGTACCCTTTTCATTATAAATTTTCGATACAGGAGCAATAGATTTCCATTGCTCCTCAGACAATGTGATATCAAAAAAAAATGGCGGCAGTTTTTTATGCATTTTATTTGCATCATTTTGGGGCACGAAATCTTGACTAATATTACTTACGTTAGAAACATCAATGCTTTCCATCATTGCTTCGTCTTCTTCTTCTTCTCCTATTGGAATTTGGAAATGTTTCTTCAAATCCGTCAGCAAATTCCACCGATTGTTTGTCACATAAAAGTTTAAGGTGTTTGGTGACAACTTATCACAAATTTTTAAGCACACTTCTTCCCACACTTTATCCGTACGGCACTTCAATTTATAATCCTCATCGAACACTTGACACTTTTCACACTGCTGCAACTTATCCAGAATAACGCCGGAGTGTATCAGCGTTTTTCTCGGTATTTTTCACAAATGACCAGGATGAAATCGCAAAACGGTAAGTAATATAACTCTCACAATTACTTCACAAACCGTAAACGAACGCACGATGTCACCAGAGCGGTCTGTGAACAATGACTGATTTTCGATGCACGTGTTTCGATTTCAGCAGCAACACGTGATGCCGTCCGCGTTACAAAGTAACTACTTACGCATAAGGCCGCCAGTCGAAGGTGGCGCTAAAATACTATATTGGACGCTTAATAATAAAGAAATCCAACTTTCACAGAAACAAAATGTATATGTAATTCTTTTTTTGTACACCGTAAATACAAAACATATTAAATAGGAAATCTGTGTAGAAATGTGGGGAAATTTTTTTACAAAAGGGTGCCAAGCATCCTCGCGCCTGCCCTGCTGGTTAGTTACCAAATACACTAACCTTTTACGTTGGAACCATTCGGTGGAATTTGCTGACAAATTTCAAAATATATCAATCTTGCGAGGCACCACCAGTCAACGCAAGTGCTAAGACTGCTAAGTAGCGTATTGTAACTATCTGTCACTAGTGGGGTCGCTGCCGGTCGCTGCGATCGGCCTTAAGGCGGGATCTCCTACCGGCCGGTCGCTGCGACCCTTTCGCAGCGACCCCACTAGTGCTAGGTAGAAACAGATGCATACTTCTCCCACCGGCAGCTAGGAGTTCCCGCCTTTAAGGGTCAATGCACACGAGCGATGTGGCGGCGTTGCGATCTCACAGCGGTACATATGTATATAGATAGAGAGAGATTTACACGTGACACAATTTTTGCGGCAGTGCGATATGACAATCTGCCGCAAAAAATTGCGACACGTGTGAATCTCTCTATCGGGAGTAGAACATTAGCGTGCGACACTAACGGTCGGTACGCAAACTAATAGTAATGGCCGACGCAAGTATACCATTTATTGCGATCTACCAATTTTCACAGTATCGACTAATTGTATGCAGAAAAAAATGTTGTACAACAAATTGTAACGCTACAATGAACAATTGTCTCAATTTAAATATTCATAAAAGTGCCAAAAAGTAGAGTAACTAAAATTACCCACCTTACATGCTTGCACATATTCCAAGATTGTGTCTAAATGTATTGTCAACATTTTTACTGTAAGAAATAACTTTGAAAGAAACTTTTATACTACTGGATTCATATAAACATATAGTAAACGGTATACTTGCGTCGTTCATATTTGTTATATCACACTAGCGCCACCGTTCCCGCGGTGGTAGATTCCTTTGCAAATTCACATATGTACCGGTGCGAAATCGCAACGACGCCGCATCGCTCGTCTGAATGCACCCTTACCCACGGACTTTTCGTCAGCGACGACAAAGGGACTTTCTTGATTGAGAAAAATCAGTCTCGGGTTGCCACTTGCCAGAATAGTCCCTGACAAATAAGTGGCCTGTTCGCGCATGGAGCGCATGAAATTGGTGGCATCGTACGATTCCCTAGAATTGCTGCAACTCCAAATTCCTGCAGTTCCTGCGCGCCTCATGCACCGCAAGTGGCATCGTATTGGTGGCAAGTGAGAGAAATTCTAGGGAATCGTACGATACCACCAATTTCATGCGCTCAATGCGCGAATCAGAACAGACCCAAGATTGTCACTGGTGCGCGTGATGCCGTCGGGACGTCAAACCAATCGGCGCCAAGCTAGCTGTTGGGCCAAACCAATCGGCGCCGGGCTAGGTTTTGGCTTCAAACCAATCGACGCCAAGTAACAATGTGTGCATCAGAGACATCGGGGTATCCCTGTTCAGTCATCATCAATCATCCACTGTCTTCTCCAGGGTTAAATTCTTAGCAGAAAAATGGACAACATGCAGAATGTAAGTATTAAAATGGTATACTATTAAATAGGGTGATTCTTCCGTTAAAGTTATCAAAGGCGATGCCGCGAATAAGTCGCGCCTCTTTTAATCGGGATATTTTTAAGGAGGTTTACTTTACATTATGCAAATAGATTTTTCAAATGGGCCATTTTCGTCGGGACGGCATAACACGACATGCGTTACGAAAAACAGCACGTCTGTCTTCGTTGCGTACGACGATAAATAACTGCTATCCTATTATTGTAAGATTATTACTGTTGGACAAAATTTAAATTTTTTCGGTTTTTAGCGTTCAATAGCCGTTTCTTCGCTCCACGCGATGCGACAGACAGTTTTCCTCCGGAAACCATTGTCAGAAATAGTAAAGCACCTCTCGTTTTCAATACAGAAACGAAAGAGTTTGTTACCACGTGCCCCGTCGACAGTGGTAGTCAATGGCACGTGGGCCGCTCAACGTCACGGAATCGCGTAACGCGCGTACATTGTAACCTTCACCAAAGTCCTGCTCGCCCATCGGCGCTCCGTCGTGACAGTTTCTACCGTATAATCCAAAGTGTGCTATTCTTCGTTGCAAAACACTGAAATATGCTAGTCAGGGCCGTTCCTGGGTTTTGTGCCGCTCAGGTGCACAAACGATATTGCCGTCCTTATTAATTTAATATTCTTTAATTAAGAATTTAATATGCAGTGTTTACCTTTATATCTATATATACATAGTTTCAAACATTTATCATGCAAAAAAGCTTTGATTATTATTCTTATTTGTCAAAGTTTTCTATATAATAAACAGGCCTGCGGCCGCCCCTGGGTTTGGTCGTCCAAGTGCGCGGGCACTTTCGGCAGCCCCGGCAGGAACGGCCTGATACTAGTTTTCGCAGCAGAAGACCAAACGTGCTAATATTCGTTAGAAACGATGCAATGTGCTTCTTTAGGTGGGAAACTGAAACGTGTTGTTTTTCGTAAATCAAACGTGCTGTTTTTCCGTAACGCACGTCGCTATGTCGTCCCGATGAAAATGGCCCACATAAAACATTTATTTGCATAATATAAAGCCGATTTCGTTAATAAAAAAAAATCTAAAAAGGTAGTAATTGTGCATAAAAGGTGCATGATTGTGCATAATTTAAGATACAAAATTTATAAATTTCCCAAAAGTTAACCATCCATCCCCAACCTACTACTAATCACATTTCTTGCAAATATCTCGCACACTGAAGCCGAGCACAACTTTTATGCACAATTACCAAAGAAAATTTCAGATTAACAGTTTTATGTAACTTGGTCAAAAATGCACTGGAAACTACAAAATAATTATTTTCTTGTACTGCAATTGTGACGGTGATATGCCTTATTCGGTAATAAAATCGTGGAGCAGGATATTTCATCGCTTTTCATCGCTCATTTCGATTCTTGATTTTGTAATAAAACGATTCATATCCTGTTATGAAATATCCTGCCCCACGGTTTTTTTTAAAGTGACATATCACCATCGCAATTGTAGTACAAGAAAGTAAGTCTTTTTTAGTTTTCAGTGCATTTTCGATCAAGATAAATAGAATCCTTTAACATGAATTTTTTTTTATATATTTTGTTTCATTTTCAGATGGAAAATGCGCTCAGGGGGGTAGAAAATGCCGCCCCCGAGGCTAGCGAGGCGCCAGAAGCTATTGTGGCGGAGGTGGCGGCGGAAAGGGTGGAAGGGGAGACCGCTGGCCCGCTCCCCGTCCCCCAGGGGAGCAACGAGGGGCAGGTGGCGAAGCTGCAGCAGCAAATAAACCACGTAAGTATGTCGAATGTGGTTCTATGGCTTACTTCCTACTAAACTACTTTGTGCGACACGTTGCAATTGGCAGAATGTTATTCCGTTTTAAGAAATGTCTTAATGTTTATGTTACTGTTTCAGTTAGAAAAGCTGCTGAAAAAGAACTTATATTCTCGCGGCCGTGGAGAGGCGGCTAACCGCAGGGCGCGGGGTGGAAGGAGCCACCCCTATAGTGGAAGAGGCCTGTACAGAGGCCGCCCGTATAGTGGCTGGGGGGGGGGGGGGGGTCGACAGCCTGGCCGGCGCGGTGGTCGTGGAGGAGGAGGAGGATGGGAGGGGGTGACAAGAATGTCACCCTCAATTTTTAATATTATTCTGAAATAAATATATTTTTCCATTTCATAAAAAGTTTCATTTTTTCATTTCAATTGGATACAGGGTGATCCTGGAGCGACTGGACTCAGAGAGGTGCCGACGACAACCCCCCGCAGTGCATCACCGAATTTTCATGGCTTTTGGCCTTCGAAGAGGTTTGAGTACCTATTAAGAAGTGAGAAATGGCCACGACGCCAATAGATTCCTTATGTTTCGCCGATGAAACTAACACTAAGAACTACGTAATCCGGATCTTAATGAAGGAAATTAGATAATAAATTGGTTTATATAATTTCACGCTAGCTTCGTTAAAAATAATCCGATTTACATTAAATTTGGTGCGATCTTCATCGGAAAAACATAAGGAGTCGATTGACGTCGTTTTCGCAGAGATCTGATGAGAAATGCGGAAATCGTGAACATTTCTCACTTTTTATTGTATTGTAAAAGCCATAAAATTCGATGAGGCACTGCAGCAGGATGTTGGCCCCGCCACGGGGTACCAGGCGGCATCTCTTTGGCAGGCGTCGCTCCAGAATCGCCCTGTATGTCTTTCCTATCCTACATTTATCGACTACCGTGGATTTCCACCGATGCTGGTGGCTCGACTATTTTCACCTTTTATAATAATTTTGTATAAGAATATGTTTCTTGTCACCATTTAGTTTTTCTATTGTTTTCACTAATTTCCAGTCACGTCTATTTCTATTTGCCTGCACGTTTTAATTAACGTTTTATTCAATTCCATTTGCATAGGAGACCAGTAAAAACAATAGAAATGATCCTTTGAAATCTGATTAATGTATCCTGAGTATTGCCCCTTATGCTTCAATTCACTTAACGAATTGATAAGATTACGATTTTTATTGATTCCTAATTCTCGGACGATAGCTTAATCATTTATTTTTCTCAAAGTACACTGTCGTGGAGCGTAGTATAATTCACCTTTAAAGCCGCGTATTCACCTGAGCATTCGCCCCGAATGAGCATTGCACGAGCACCGATCAATTCAAAAACTTCACGAGAATGTCGTGAGAAGACTTTTTTGTTATATTAAATTATATTTATGATAAAGTTACAAAGCACGATACTGCCGTCGTAAAATCCATTATACCTGAAGAAAGATTGGCAATTACTTTCAGATTTCTTGCAACCGGTGATTGTTATAGTAGCTCACAAAATCTTTCGAAATATCTAAACAGGTAATTTAAAATATTATACCAGAAATGTGCGAAGCTATAATTGAGAGTCTAATGCATTATGTAAAGGTGAGTGATTTATTAACATTTTACCGTCTTGCTGGTTAGCGGTTAATGGTAGCCGATTAATGGGCTACCGATCGGTAAAATGTTAATCATGGTGTCGTCCGAACACGTGTATACGTTGTATCTAGGGTTACCATCTTTTTTACAGTAAAATAACGTACATTTGCTTTCGTGGGGTATACAAAAAAGGACGCTCAACAAATTAAAAGTACATTTTAATCTTATTAGTTTTTATTTCTTACAAACATATTTTCTATTGCTTTTAGCATTACAGAGTAAATTTTTATTATTTTGAAATATCTCAATGGCATCATTGCACTCAATATTCGTATTGAAATATATAAATACTTCGGGATATACTACGGTACGACCCAACTAACGGAATGAACTGCAATTTTGAGGGGTTGGGCGGGAGGGATAGAGAACCAGTAATATAAAATTTCAGCTGCGGGTATTTGTTACTCTCTGAGATATTATTCAAAAACTTTCGGCATGATACAGTATTGTCTCCCCATGGGCTCGGTTTGATGCACACTCTTTTCGTTATCCCCACCACTTCTGCCTCACTCTTGTCCGGCGAAGGCGAGAGCGAGATGGAACGAGAGCGAGCGAAAGCCACTGAAAGCGAGAGAAGGCGTTTCGAGACAGACGACGCGTTGATGTTTTGTCTCGCTCCGTCTTTCGGACGCCTCACACTCCGTCCTTTGCGTGCGCGATGGTCGCAAGCGCTTACGGTGAGCAGAGATGGGCATTATTTAAATAAAAAATTATTTAAATGACGTATCAAATAAAAGAGACTTTAGTCTTATTCGTCATGAATATGGCGAGCCTCGAGACTCGCGAGAGCCTCTGAGCCAATATTCATATATTTCTCTCTTCATTTTTACAATCAATCTTTCGACACCCAATAATTGGAAATCCTTATGCGGCCGTCAGCTATCGCCGGTCGCCAGAACTGTTTACTGTTGTGGCGGTCACGCCACAGCGTCACCAGGGTGCACCACCGGTGCCCCAGCAGCAGGCGCGCTCTAGCAACAGCCAACAGCAGCAGGCGCGCTCTAGCGAGAGACGAAAACAGCATCTGAGGCCTCGCGAAGTCTACGGCGCGGAAGAGCGATGTTCAATTGTTTCATGGTGACAATCGTCACTTATTACGCGTACGACCATATAGTCGGTCCATTTCTTCTTCTGTAATTTCTCCTACATTTTTAGAGGGTGAAAAAATACATTCAGTTATTGGTTTCAAGTGTGCTTTATTTTAATATACATTCGGCGACCCAACATATCGCGAGATCGCGACCGCGATAATTATCGATCCGAATATTGGTGACCCCGACGTGATCGCAAAAACGCAATTGCAACGTGATCGCGAAACGTGATTGCTATCGCGCATTTCACGTTTTTTCTTGAGCTTTAAAGCAACCGTGTGACCATTGTTCGCGTAAAAACGTATTCCCCATCGTGATATTAAAAACTTTTTTTTCACGACGGTGCACGATGCCGCTGACCCACTCTCCCCACGCGCTCAACACGCCGACCAACGAGGGAGATGATGGTTCAGAGCTATTGCTTTTGAACCCTCCGAGCCAGGGGGCATCGGGACTGACCCCGCAAACCAGCGGCCACGTGCAGACGCCGCAGCACAGCGGCCACGTGCCATTACCGCAGCAAAGCAGCAAGCCGGGTGTGTTGCAGCAGGGCTCCCAAGTAGAGGCGATTCAGCAGTGCACAGTCCCACGTTTCTGGAAGGAAAGTCCCGAGCTCTGGTTTTTCCAGGTCGAATCGATTTTCCAGACCCACCAGGTTCGTTCAGATGACCGGAGATACCACCTCGTTGTCGGCGCACTCGACGCTGAAGCGTTGCAAGACGTTGCTGACATCCTCAGGAATCCGCCCACCCGGGATAAGTACAATTTCCTGAAAGCCCACATCATGAATCGTCTGGCTGAGACTAAAGATCGCCAGCTGCAACGGGCTTTGAATGAGCTCGAGTTAGGAGACAAGAAACCTTCGCAGCTCCTGCGACGAATGCGTTCGTTGGTTGGTAACAGTGCCTCTGAGGACGTCCTACGGATCAAGTGGCTCGACTTGCTACCGGTGAACACCCAACGTCTCCTGAAGATTTTCAGGGCCACCAGGCTCGACGAGTTAGCGAGGGCAGCGGACGAGCTCATGGAGGGGCCCCAAGTCTCGGGTTCATCCGTCATGGCCACTTCGATTACCGCTCAAGAGGCGACTCCACTTCGCCCAGCCCCGGAGGTCTTACGGGTTGAGCAGCCTTTTCCCAGCAGTGACCTGTCCGACATAAGGAAGTCCTTAGAGCAGATCATTACCCTCAACCGAGAGCTGGTTACATTGACCAAGGGGTTACACAACAAATTTCCAAAAGGAGGGTCAAAGAACAACTCTCGCGCCCGATCGCGTGGTCGATCGCCCTCTCCAGCGGAGGGAGGCCTATGCTATTACCACAAGAAGTACGGCACGGAAGCATTCCGCTGTCTTCTTCCATGCAGCCTTGGGACAGTTAGTGCGCCAGCAGAGAACACTCCAAAAAACTAGTCTCCTCGTCGGCAGCTAAGGCAAGCGTCGACGCAAATAATAACGCAGTGCCCACCCGGGAATGTCGACTACACCTATTTGACAGAAATACTAGCCTAAAATACCTGATTGACTCAGGGTCTACGTTATCGTTAGTACCCAAGCGTTATTGTTCCGGCAGACTCTCACCTACAGATTTCGATCTGAGTGCAGCAAATGGGTCCACTATAAAGACGTACGGGCAGAAGGTCCTCTCGCTTAACCTCGCGCTTCGCCGGGAATTCAAATGGGTCTTCATCATCGCGGATGTCCGCCAGGCTATTATAGGCGCGGATTTCCTCTCGCACTATGGTCTTCTGATAGACTTGAAGGGCCGGTGCTTGGCAGACCCCCTCACCAGAATTGCTGCGCAAGGCATCCTGCATCCTGCTGCTGTTCATACAGTCTCAGCTGCGTCACGTGTGATCCGGCCCGAGGGTCCTGACGGCACCAGATATGCAGAGCTCCTTCGGACATACGAGGACCTTACTCAACCGAAGACAATGGTACTTCCAGATACTGTCAGTCCGGTCGCTCACCACATTGTCACGACTGGCCCACCGGCATTTGCACGCCCACGACGTCTGACTGGCGACAAGCTAGTAGCGGCTAAGCGACACATCGAGCTCCTGTTGTACCACGGTGTCATCCGGCCCTCTGGCAGCTCTTGGTCGAGCCCGCTGCACCTCGTGAAGAAGCAGAAGAAGAAGAAGGTGATTGAGAAAGACAAGAACGAGAAGATTATATGGGATTGGCGTGTAACCGGTGACTACCGCGGCGTTAACGCCCTTACCGAGCCGGACCGCTACCCAATACCTTGCCCGGAGGATCTCCTCCAGAGTCTTCACGAAGCTGAGGTCTTTTCCACCATCGACCTTGAGCGCGCATACCACCAGATTCCAATGGCGCCCGAGGATGTCTGCAAGACAGCATTGACGACGCCTTTTGGGCTTTTCGAATTCTTGGGTATGCCTCCTGGACTCAGGAACAGTGGCCAGACCCTGCAACGCCATATGGATAATATCCTCAGGGGTTTAAGCTTCGTCAGGTGCTACATTGACGACCTCATAGTTGTCTCTAAGTCTCATGAGGAACACGCAAAGCACCTCGAGGTTGTGTTTGACATCTTGCGGCAACATAACCTGACCATCAACCGCGAGAAGTGCCACTTCGGCAAGGACGAGGTCACCTACCTAGGATACGTGGTGAATAGGTACGGCTATCGACCTGTGGACAAGATGGAGGCCATTTCTACATATCCGAAGCCTGACACTGTCTCCGATCTACGTCGTTTCATCGGCATGCTGAATTATTACCGCTGTTGTATACCACATGCTGCCGAGATGCAGGCGCCCTTGTGCGTCTATCTGAAGGATGCCAAGAAGAAAGACAAGCGGAAGATTCTGTGGACTCCCCTGACCGAGGAGTGTTTCCAGGCCTGCAGAGATAGCATCGTGGCAGCCGCTCGGACTGCGTTCCTCTCACCGTCAGCACAGCTGTCCCTAACCACCGATGCCTCCGACGTCGCACTGGGCGCGGCTCTCGAGCAGAGGGTGGACGGAAAGTGGGTGCCACTTGGATTTTTCTCGCGAAAGCTGACCAGCACAGAAACACGCTACAGTACATATGATCGTGAGTTACTGGCAGTTTTCGCAGCAATTAAATATTTCAAGCACATACTTGAGGGCCGCCCATTCATCGTTCGGACGGACCACCGTCCATTGGTGTACGCCTTTGCTCAGCGGCTGGACAAAGCCTCTCCCAGGCAGCAGCGACACTTGGACTTCATCTCCCAGTATACTACGGAGATCGTACATGTGAAGGGCGAGGATAACCTTGTCGCGGACGCGCTGTCCCGCGTGTGTGCAGTGGATATGCCCACCGTTCTGGATGCGTTTACCATACAAGCTGCCCAGGAACAGGATGCTGAGATGCAAGCAGCACGCAAGGATACGTCCCTCTCTCTGCAGTCCCTGTCCATTGGCGCGGAGACCCTTTGGTGTGACATCACGGATGGTGTTGTGCGACCGTACCTTCCCCAGAGCCTCCGTAGGCGGGCTTTCGATGTGGTCCATGGTTTGGCCCACCCCAGTGGCCGAGTTACGTCCCGAAGGCTGAGGGAAAGGTTTGTCTGGCCAAAAATCAGACAGGATGCGCTCCGCTGGGCGCGCGAGTGTGTCCCATGCCAGCGTGCTAAAATACACAGGCACAACAGGGTCATCCCGAATAACATTGAGGTCCCGGACAGCCGCTTTAATCACGTCCATTTGGGCATAATTACCATGCCGCTGGTTGGAGATTTGCGCTACTGCCTCACGGTCATTGATCGTTTCTCGAGATGGCCGATTGCTGTCCCACTCAAGGACATCCAGGCGAGCACCGTGGCTGCTGCTTTCTACGAGCACTGGATCTGCACCCACGGCACGCCGCTCACGATCACTACGGACCGGGGGACCCAGTTCGAGTCCGCTCTTTTCACCGCCCTGGCGCAGAGAATTGGAGCACAAAGGATCCACACGACGCCTTACCACCCCCAGGCCACCGGGATGGTCGAGAGGTGGCATCGGACACTTAAGGCCACGCTGATATGCAGTCCGCTCATCCCCTGGCCTCAGCTTCTGCCGACCGTCCTTCTAGGATTGTGCACGGCATACAAGGAGGACCTTAGAGCTTCCCCCGCGGAAATGCTGTATGGTACAGCCCTCCGCGTTCCGGGGGAGTTTTTTGTGACAAGGGACGCACCAGCAATCCCGCAGGGTTTCGCCGAGAAGCTCACCCAGCACATGCGGAGCGTGCGGCCGGTGCCCACCAGTCACCACTCCAAAAACCACGCCTTTGTTTTTAAGGGCCTTTCGACATGTTCCCACGTCTTCAGGCGCGTCGATGCGGTGCAGCGCCCTCTCGAGCCGCCTTATACTGGCCCATACGAGGTGGTCAAGCGGGTCAACGACCGGGTTTTCGTCATCAGGGTTGGTGCGGAGGAAAAGTCCGTGTCCGTGGACTCTTTAAAGCCGGCCCACATTGCCCAAGATGGCACCGTGGCTCAGCTGCCATGTCAACACTCGTCGCCATTAACAGGGAGGCAATCGCCGCCGTCAACCGAGCCACCACCGCCATCTTCTCAACCGTTGGTTCAACCGAAGTCGCCTACTGAAAAAAGGGTCATTTTCTCGATCCCTTCTCCTCCCTCGAAGGCCTCTGGGGGGGGAGTGGATGTGGCGGTCACGCCACAGCGTCACCAGGGTGCACCACCGGTGCCCCAGCAGCAGGCGCGCTCTAGCAACAGCCAACAGCAGCAGGCGCGCTCTAGCGAGAGACGAAAACAGCATCTGAGGCCTCGCGAAGTCTACGGCGCGGAAGAGCGATGTTCAATTGTTTCATGGTGACAATCGTCACTTATTACGCGTACGACCATATAGTCGGTCCATTTCTTCTTCTGTAATTTCTCCTACATTTTTAGAGGGTGAAAAAATACATTCAGTTATTGGTTTCAAGTGTGCTTTATTTTAATATACATTCGGCGACCCAACATATCGCGAGATCGCGACCGCGATAATTATCGATCCGAATACTGTTTAGTCTCATTGACTCCCCATCAGGACCGCACACAAGCTAAGTCCCTGCCATAAAATCCTCGAATGCAGGACAGCGTGGGGCCATCCGCTCTCGGCCTCAATACTTTTTAACCGCGAATGCTACAAAACATAGATTCTGCCCTGTATATTTTATTATACAGTGACGTACGAAAGAAAGTTTATAACTTTTAAAATCGCATAACTTTTTTAGAATTGGTCCAAACGACATGAGTTTTTTTTAGAAGGTAGAAGGATTACTTTGCTAAGTGACGCGTATCGTAGTTTTGAAAAAAATGCAATTTGTCGGAATAGCAAAAAACATAGAAAGGGCAGTTTTTTCAACTTTTTTTCTGAGCCTGTAATGAAAATTCAAAAAACCCGTTTGTAAATTTAAGTAAGCTGTATACATGCTGAAAATTTCATCAAAATCGGTTAACGGTGCTCTGAGTTACAAACGTTTAAAGATCGCAGAATAAGGTCGAAAATCGCTTGATTTCGGGAATTTCGCGATTTTCGACCTTATTCTGCGATCTTTAAACGTTTGTAACTCAGAGCATCGTTAACCGATTTTGATGAAATTTTCAGCATGTATACAGCTTACTTAAATTTACAAACGGGTTTTTTGAATTTTCATTACAGGCTCAGAAAAAAAAGTTGAAAAAACTGCCCTTTCTATGTTTTTTTGCTATTCCGACAAATTGCATTTTTTTCAAAACTACGAAACGCGTCACTTAGCAAAGTAATCCTTCTACCTTCTAAAAAAAAACTCATGTCGTTTGGACCAATTCTAAAAAAGTTATGCGATTTTAAAAGTTATAAACTTTCTTTCGTCCGCCACTGTATTTTTTAACATAACGGTTTGTGCATAAATGTTAGATTTATCGAAAGGTGAAAGAAAAACTATACTAGAACTGGTAGAAATTGCAGTATATTCTGTCAAGCTGTAAAGACTCCAGACGTCCGTTCGCTCTAGAGACTCAGTGGTGACTACCCATCTTCGAAGTCACGGGCTCGATTGTTTATAGAGACCGGTAGATAACCGGCGAAGGCGTCTGTGTTTCGGGGTGGTCGCCTTAGCCGCGTCAGTATAAACAAAACCCACGATGCCTCGATCAGCCCTCTCCGCTCAGCGACGAATTTTCTTACACTCGTCCATCCTGATAGCGTTCTTGTCCTCAAGCAATGCCTTGTTTCTATAACAAAAGAGTCAACAGCATATCTGAATATATAATTCAAAAGCTAACACATCCATTGAAATCTGAAATTTGTCGTTAAATTAATTTGTCAACCCTTCATACCGCTCCTCCTTCCTGGTTCGATGCATTTCTCACTCAGCGACAACCACAACTCACGATTGTTGTAATCATCAATAATGTGTTACCTCTGACCTGCATCCAAGGTAGATGTTCTCCAATCTCTCTGCTTCAATGTATACAACACAAATCTGGCGCCCAGCCATCATTGCAGTAAACGCACAACACAAATCCGGCATCCAGCCTTCATTGTAGTACAATTGCACAGTCCATACAACACAACGATAAACATCATTGTAGTAAATGCACAACACAAATCCGGCATCCAGCCTTCATTGTAGTACAATTCTGCAATCCTTACAACACAACGATAAACATCATTGTAGTAAATGCACAACACAAATCCGGCATCCAGCCATCATTGTAGTACAATACAAAAGACCCTATATAATACAACTCTATTTACAACTGAACTCCATGATCTACTGCTCCTATACCCACACCCTTTTTACGATACCACCGCAATCCATGGTTTCAGTCTTTCTACCGCGACGACTATCTTCGCCCGTCGGCCCCCTTCCCGTAAATCTTCGACCTCATACCGGTCATTCACGAGGACCCTAATGATTCTAAATGGTCCCTTGAACCTGGGGCAAAGTTTTCTGCTTTCTCCCGTCGCTCGCTCGCTAGTAATTTCAACCATGACAATATCTCCTTGTTGGTATCTCGTTGCTTCCCGTCGAGTCTTGTCGTATCTCTCCTTTTGTTTCCGCTGATCATCTGTGATATGGTCGACAATCCTATCACGAACCTCCTGTAGATCCATACGTTCAATCTCAGTTTGCACTTCTTGTAGCAATCGCGCCTCCGCGGTAGACTTAGCCTTAAAACCCATCAACGCCTCCGTAGGGGTAACTCCTATACCCTTATAATGAGTCGTATTTAACGCACTCTGTATGGGTTTTACGTGTTCATCCCACCGTTGAGGATCGGCGCCCGCGGCCATCGTGGCCAAAGATGCAACAATAGTTCGGTTATACCGCTCACATTGCCCGTTAGCACGTGGTGTAGCTACCGCGTTCAACACTTGACGGATACCATACGTTTGACAGAATATCCGAAACGTCCGTGCGGAAAACGCCGTTCCCCTATCGCTGATTATTCGATGTGGAACCCCGAACAAATGTATGACGTCAAGTAATATCTTCACTACACGTTTCGCCTTGGTATCCTTTACCGGTTCTATTATTGTGAATTTTGTGAACGCATCCACCATGACAAAAAGATACTTATTTTTTTTTCGGCTTGTCTCGAACGGCCCAACATGATCAACGTGCACCGTGTGAAACGGCACCGGCGTTTTTTCAATGGGGTGTAACATGCCCTGTTTCTTTCCCGACGTCTGTTTATAGTAAAGACATTGCAAACACGCCCCAATGTATTTCTTCACAAAAACTGACATTTCCGCAAACCAGTAATTCTCCCGAATACGCAACAACGTTTTCTCGAGTCCCAAATGCCCTGCATCGTCGTGGCACAACCGACAGATTTGAAAACGCGCCGACCGCGGCACGAACCACGCCTTGCGGCCATCACTTAAGCGTCGATATACCTTATTGTCGGCTAGCAGATAATTTGAGAAATATTGTTTGGTGTCGCGATTCCTGACATTGCCCGACAATATATCCCTTATCCGGCTGACCTGTTCGTCCTGCAGTTGCGCGACCACAATCCAATCAGCTTCCGTGATATCTACCGGATAAACACCCAGTGTCGTTATCGGGTTCCTGCTTAAGGCATCGACATGCTCCATTCGTGAACCAGGACGATATTCCACCTCGAATGTAAAGTCCTGGACCTCTAACCACCAACGCCCGACACGCGGTATCAAATCCTTTTTCGTGAAGGTCGTGCGCAACGCGTTACAGTCGGTAATGACTTTAAATTGTAGCCCCAGCAGGTAAACACGAAAATACCGTAAAGCGAACACTACCGCCATCGTCTCCAACTCGTAGGAGTGGTACTTCTGTTGGTCAAGGGTCGTCTGTTTACTATAATACCCCACTACCTGCTGTACACACGGCTCAAACGATTGTGGCCGATCGAGTTTCGATTGCATTCGAGCTCACTAGGGCTGGCTCTTTTACATCGCTACGATTCTACAGTATTTCGTGAATATGGTGGGGGCAGTGCCAAGCCACAGGTTCCCGTCTAGAACACTTCCAATTCATGTTGAAACACCACTGTGGCACCATCTGCCTATGATTGTCATAATTATATAAATCCGCGCGATCGGTTCTGTTCGCGATGCTGTAGCGAAAATGACACAAATGATAAATGTCAAATGACTTTTATTGCAATGAACCTAAAAAAATCATAATAATTTTGCCACTATAAACGATAAACTTGTAATGTCCAAAGTAAATACATCAACGGATTTATATATAAATCCATTGATTATTATAATGGAAAACACAAATAAATAAAGCGGGAAACTAGAGTAGTAATGAAAAGAATGGAAACGAATGTTATGTATTTCGTAGAGATGGCAAGGGTTAAGAAACCAGAATACTCAGATGAACGTCTTGTCCAAAGTAAATAGATCAACGGATTTATAATGGAAGACACAAATAAATAAAGCGGGATGGTGTAGATCAAAGAAATACGCATTTATTTCAAAATCTACTATCTGTTATTTTATGTTAACAACGGGAAAATAAACATAACCGAAAATTAAATTTTGTGACAGGACTGCGCGAACGTGTCTCGCATTAAACGATTATGACAATCATAGGCAGATGGTGCCACAGTGGTGTTTCAACATGAATTGGAAGTGTTCTAGACGGGAACCTGTGGCTTGGCACTGCCCCCACCATATTCACGAAATACTGTAGAATCGTAGCGATGTAAAAGAGCCAGCCCTAGTGAGCTCGAATGCAATCGAAACTCGATCGGCCACAATCGTTTGAGCCGTGTGTACCCCTTCGTCAGTATACTGAAACAATATCGCACCTACCCCAAGTGAACTTGCGTTGGTGTGCAATTCTGTACGCCGCCCACTGTTGTATAATGCCAGAATCGGTCTGGTTGTAAGCGCTTGCTTAATTGCGTCTACTGCTTTCTTTTGTGGCTTACACCATATCCAAACGGCGTCCTTCCGCAGCAGAACAGTCAACGGTATCACTATAGTGGCGTATCCGTTAATAAATTTCCTAAAGTATCCGGATAAGCCCAGAAATTGACGAACCTCCTTAACGGTCGTCGGTGCCGGCATTGCTAACACCGCTTCGACCTTCCGCCTACCTGGTTTCACTCCCTCTGCGCTGATTTCTCGTCCAAGATACTCAACGCTTGATTGTAAAAACGAACACTTGCTTAACTTAAGGGTCAATCCATGCTCCCGCAACTTTTCCAACACCAGCTGCAGGTGTTTCAATCCTTCAGCAACGGTGACCGATGGTATAATGATGTCGTCGATGTAGGGGAAAGCCACTGAATTCCTCAAGTCACCTAACACGGTATTGATTAACCGTTGAAAATTCGCCGGCGCATTCGCCAACACGAATGGCATCCTCAAAAACTCATAATGACCGTCCGGAGTCACGAAGGCAGTTTTCGGTATCGAACTTTCGCTCATCGGAACTTGATAATATCCCGACGCTAAATCCAATGCTGTAAAATACTTTTTTCCCTCTAAACGATCAATCTGTTCTTCGATTAACGACAGCGGATAACGATCCTTAATGGTTATGGCATTAAGACGTCGGAAATCCACAACCAACCTCTTCTCTCCGGTCTTTTTCGTTACTAAGAGAATTGGACTCGCATATGGTGATACAGACTCTCTGATGATGCCGTTGTCCAATAATTCCTGAATCATCCCCCGCACAGTTGCGCGCTCGCTTTCAGATAGCCGGTAAGGATGATAGACAACCGGCGTGTCAGGATCGCATCGAATCTCCATTTCTACCGTTTCCGTCCGTCAGAAAGAAGCAATTGCCTAGTTGTAAACGAATAAATGAATTTTCGCTTCACTATAAGCCCGCTTTTGTCCGCAACACGGAACACTAAGTAAATATAGTTTTTTCATATAATTTTTAAATAGGTACAGAAATTAGTCCATTAGCAAGTTTATTGTTTGTGTAAAAGTAGTCCGATTTGCATGAAATTTGTGATAATTTTAATTGAGAGAACGCCAGGAATCCATTAGTGTTACTTTCATATCGATACGATGAAGAATAAAGAAATTCTTAATACGCTGTAATGAATATTTCACCCTCGACTGTGGGTCGCCGACCTCGATTCGCTGCGGTCGGCCGAGGATTCATACCTGTTTCAGAAAAACTGTATACTTTATTCTTTATCGTATCGATATGGAAGTGATACCAATGGATTTCTCATGTTTTTCAAATGAAAATTATACCAAATTTCATGTAAATCGGACTATTTTTAACGAAGTTATGGAAATCAATTTATTATGAAGATTCCTTAATTACAATCCGATTTGTGTCGTTTTTGGACCATTTTCATCGGGAAAACATAAGGAAACGATTCACGTCACTTTCGCCAAGATCCGGTGAGAAATGTAGAATTTTCGATTCGTCACGTCTTAGGGTGCAACATTGCACGGCCCCCCTGGTCTCGAGGGTCGAAGTACTCGAAACCCATCGAGGCACGGCTTATCGACGGCGTTGTTTCTGGAGTCTTGGCTGTCAGGATCGGCTGCCAGGCTCGGCGTGCGCTCCAGGATTTCAAAACTGTCGGAAATCCACGCGCCATGCCGAACCCTTGCCGTTTTCCTTTTCTAACTACTTTTTCTGTCTCTTATGTAAACTCTTCTGGAGCGAAGGTTGGAGCGCGGCTAGGAGCGTGGTGCTTTCTGGCGCGCGGGCAGGAGTGTGGTGCTTTCTTGCGCGCCACGCTAGAGCGTGGCTGAAAAATTTGACCTGCATCACGCGCCATCAGAAGACTACCCCCTTTCTTCAAAACATCTTGCACATTACACCTCTTCATCATTTATCTTACATATAACATCACTTGCATACCTATGTGTATTTATTGTTTATCAATATTAGTTTTTATATTAAAACAAGCAATGACATGGTAATTATTGCCGTCAATAGTAATAATTATGATCGTCAGAACAGTGAATGTGTTACCTGCACTTTCATTTGCCATCGCATTGCCGGGGAAACATTTGGATATTTTAATGTACCCTTGTAAAATTTTACAGTCGTTATAACTGAGTCTTAAACCATTTCCATAATTTGTAGCATCTTCAGGTCAACCAAATGTAGCTTCGTAAAAACAGATGTTTCAGTGTACCCTACAGTAATAGCATTTATGATATCCCCTATAAGCCAGGTATATCAAGATATGTCATTGATCGTTTCGTAGATCGAAAAATTGGATGGAGTCCACGTAGAAATGTGAGGCCGAACCCGTTGTCTCTAAGTAGTGGCAAGTATAATCTTCTGGCGCGCACGAAGGAGAGTCGCTCCGGCGTTCAAGTACTTTTGCCTGCCGCGCGCTGGAACGCACGCCGGGAACGCGCGCCGGGAACGATCGTGTAAAGGCCCCTAATGTTTGTAAAGACGTAGCGATACAGTCCGTATATCTTCCAATTAATTCCTGAATCAACTTCCGGTCTTCGTTCGATATATCTTCGCCAATAAACAGTTCGAGCTCAGGTTGTTTAATTACCGTATACACATCTTCGATACCCCCAAGCCGAGCTTCTATATCGGATAGTTCTCTACAGATAACACGGTCGTTTCGTTTCAATAATATCACGTGTCTCTGATTAAGAAAGTCTCGCCCTACGATTAGGTCGTAATACATTTCTTCGGCGTTGACTATGACTACCACTATGCTCGCAGTTGCCTCCATTATTTTAATAGTCACGTTGGTAGCCAAGTTGCTACTCGTCCCCGTGCCGGTGAACCCGCACAATTCAAGTCGAGATCCTTCGATCATTTTGATGCCCAACCGAATTGCCGTCGGCTTTCGTAAAAGGGTAACCGCGCTCCCGGTATCCACGAGGCATTTTACCTTGTGCCTTTTTATAATTGCCGTCATTAAGAACATATTGTTTGTTTCCCGACTCACCTGTGTCGCATTGACCATTCGCTTCGCACGAGCACAGAATTTGTCTAGATGTCCTCGTTCCTGACACGATCCACAGGTAGCCCGGGTCTTGAAGCATCGACTCGCCACGTGCCCTGCTGTACCACAGTTGAAACACGTGATGTCCAGTCGTCGGGGTGCTTCTTCGGCCCTGGTCGTCTTTGGATCCGGTTGCGACGATTTCCCACGATGTCCGGACGTGCTTCCTTTGGTACGCGATGAAAACCGCGAAGACTTCGCTTCCCTCGGGAACGGTAATTCTGGCATACTACCCATTTCATTCATGCCAGCGTACAGCTCATGCACATCTTCATACCTTTTCCCTCGTAGCGACCGCTGGATGTTTTCATCACCGACGCCCGTGATGATTGCATCTTCGAGGATCTTAAGCCGCAGAGCTCTCAACTTAGTGAGCTTTTCAAAACAATAATCACCCAGCCGCTGTCCCGGTTTTGCTTCATATAAAGCAGCTCCTTTAACATTCGCCCAAACGGCACAGGCTTCCTAAACTGCTTCACCAGCACTTCTTTGAAGCTATCCCATGTAGGATCTTTTCGTTGTTCCTGGTCGTACAATTTTCTTGCGTGTCCCTTCAAATTGCGGGCGATGATTCGCATTACGCAATCGTCGCTCCATCGATATCGTCTGACAAGGCGGTCGACGTCTTTTACCCACTGTTTCACATCCGCATTATCGCGACCAGGATCAAACTTTGGCACCAAGTATTCGTCGTGCACCTGTCTATACGAGAGGTTCCGCAACTCCCGCTTTAATCTGTCTACGGTCTTTTGTAAATCCTCCAATGGAGACCTGTCTCTGTCATGATCAGAGCGTCCTCGGCGGCGCGAACCATCCGACGAACGACTCCCCGAACGATTTCGATCACGGCTCCTTAACTCATCTCGCGGATGATTCCGTGAACGATTTCGCGGACGTTCAATCGAACGCTCTCGTGAATCATCACGGGCTCGTCGATGTTGTGAACGGTCTCGCGAACGATTTCGCGAACGATCTCGTGAACTATCTCGTGAACGGTCTCGTGAACAATTTCGCGAACGACCCATCGCTCTACTCACTGTTACGCGTGGCTAAAAAGTCTCACACTAAAGTACTTTAATGACACTGGCGGTACACAATCGCGTTGAAAAACGTTCAAAAACAGCGTGACGGCGCTATTTGCGTATCGCACGTGTTACTATCCCACTTCTGATTTGTTAGATTTATCGAAAGGTGAAAGAAAAACTATACTAGAACTGGTAGAAATTGCAGTATATTCTGTCAAGCTGTAAAGACTCCAGGCGTCCGTTCGCTCTAGAGACTCAGTGGTGACTACCCATCTTAGAAGTCACGGGCTCGATTGTTTATAGAGACCGGTAGATAACCGGCGAAGGCGTCTGTGTTTCGGGGTGGTCGCCTTAGCCGCGTCAGTATAAACAAAACCCACGATGCCTCGATCAGCCCTCTCCGCTCAGCGACGAATTTTCTTACATAAACTTTACGGGTTCGCTAGAGTTTTCTGAAGTTTGTTTTAAGTCTCATAACGATCCGTTAATATTTTGTAAGAAAAAGCTTGAAGTTAATGAAAATCAAGACCGAAATTGGTTGTACTATTATATATTTTGCACAAAATGAAACGAGACCTCCAAACGTCCGCTCGTTTGGAAAACTCTGCAGGGGCCATCCGTCTACCGAAGTCACGGGCCCAGTTGGTTTTCCATACTCCTCGACCCTTGAAACAATTTATGACCGGCGAAGGCGTCATTGAACGGGGTCGTCGCCGTAGCCGTTGCACCGTAAACAGACCCACGATCAGAGATGGGCATTATTTAATTAAAAAATTATTTAAATGACGTATCAAATAAAAGAGACTTTAGTCTTATTCGTCATGAATATGGCGAGCCTGGAGACTCGCGAGAGCCTTTGCTCGGGCCGTTGCTACGCGCGACATTGTATCGTTCACCCGTCTAAACTGGCGCCTGGAGTTGCTGGGCGATGTGTCATCGATTATTATACGAAAAGTGAATTTGTTTATTTTTTATCATATCAATATGAATGTGGATTCCTTGCATTCCCCGATTAATTGGCCAGAAAATAATTTAAATCGGACTATTTTAATGAAGTTCGGTGTAAATTCTGCAAAATAATTGTATATGTAATTTCGGTAATTATGACCTAAATTATGTCAAGTTTGGTATCATTTTTGTCTGGAAAACAGGAGACGATTGATGTCACTTTCGTGGAGATCTGATAAAGAATTTCACATTTTTCCGTTCTTAATTATCCTTGTCTTTTATGACCCCATGGTTCTCGGCGATCCGTGTCGAGCGATCGCTACTGAAGGGTCTTACATAATATGTCTTCGACTCCACGATAAAGAAAGAATAATAGTGAGCATGATTTTAGAATTTGGATGAGTTTAACGAACACTACTTACATATACATACAAATGTTGGGAAATAATCGCGCACAGAGCTTTAAAATACGATTGTAGCGGCGCAAAATTATTTTTGTTGTTATTATTTCCTATACATATGTATACTTTAATAGTATTTACTCATTTCTTATTTTTAGTGTCATTTTTTTACATATTTATGATTACTTTTTGCATCTTTTTGTGTTTGAATAAACATACAAGTTGTTCTCTATACAAGCTAATATTTCCAGATTATAATCAATTAGTTTCATGGAAAATTTACAAATAAACATATAAGTATTTTAGCAAAAATCAAAAAGTACATATAATAATAAATCGACTTTATTCACAACAAAATACAAAATTAAGTGATGAATGGGCGAGGTTCAGCAGACCTGCTGTTTTACAACCTAATCTATATGAATTGCAGAGAGTGCGAAGTACTTTGAAGTACTGCAATATATAGTGTTTAATAAAATTTAAAGACAATTTTGGCTGGGTTTGCAGGTTATTGAAATTCGGTTATTTCCTTAAAAGAATCAATTTCTCAACTAGCAACATGTTTAGGCCATATACATTATATATGCATTTCTTATTTTTGCTGAAATACCTATCTGTGTATTTGTAAATTTACCATTAAACTAATTCATTATAATTTGTAAATATTAACTTTGACCGAGAACGCCTTTATTTGTACTTACACACAAAACATGCGAAAATAATCGTAAATAAATAAAAAAAAACAATAAAAATAAGAAATGAATACTATTAAAGTATATATATGTACAGGAAAAAGTAATGACAAAAATAATTTTGTCATTACGTGCCTAGCGACAAAAACTCTCAATTACTACCTGAAGCGGCTAAACTACACATCTGCCCGCCAAACGTTCACCACCATAAACGTTCTAGCGAAAACAGACCCATAAAGCATTGAACTCACTGGTACGCACTACGCATCAACCCTTAGGTTATTCCTGTCCACGACCTTTCCTACTTTCACTTTTCTACCCATTAACCATGGTCGCCTACTTCCTTACTCCGTCAAAACTTCCTCACAACATAGGCATAGGCAATAAAGAAGAAAACCCAATAACACAGAAGCCACACTCAACGTTTTTCCCCCAAATTTCTACTTCTCGACCTAATATTAACCCTTATGTGCGCAACCAAAAGTTTCACGGTTGTTGCGCAACCGGGGCACCCGGGTACCCCATGTTCCGATACATCTCCAATACAGCGATAATTTTACTTTCGTACTTCTTCGAAACACTTAGTGTTCCATTCCTATAATATACCAAGTGCCGTTTTAAACTATTTGAGCGCATAAATTACTCGAAACTGCAACATAATTGAAGCTTTACTATTTAAAATCTTTTTTTCAATTTTTTTTTCAAAAACGTATATTGGGGCAAAAGACTTTAAAGAATGGGGATTCGGAGCGGTTTTGCGATATTTTCACCAGAAAATAAAAAATTACTAAAGGAAACATAGAAATGGGTACCCCGGTACCCGGTTGCGCACATAAGGGTTAAGTGGAAAAAATGTATGAAACGTCAAAAAGTATTCTTATACAATTAGTAATTCAGTTTACAAGTGCATGCTAGCGTTACCGAATGTAAGAATGAGGCGGAGGGCGGAGGGCGGATGGCCTCACGCTGTCATGCTTTCGAGGTCCTGGCGGGTGGCGATAGTTTACGGCCGCATGAGGTTTTCCAATTATCAGGTGTCGAAAGATTGATTGAAAAAACGAAGAGAGAAATCCTATATGAATATTGCACAATAATATTGCGCGTCTCCAGGCCGCTTACTTTAGGCGTTAATAAAATCATGCACTTTTCTGTACTGGGTATAATCGATGACACATCGCCCAGCAACTCCAGGCGCCAATTTAGACGGGTGAACGATACAATGTCGCGCGTAGCAACGGCCCGAGCAAAGGCTCTCGCGAGTCTCCAGGCTCGCCATATTCATGACGAATAAGACTAAAGTCTCTTTTATTTGATACGTCATTTAAATAATTTTTTAATTAAATAATGCCCATCTCTGATCGTGGGTCTGTTTACGGTGCAACGGCTACAGCGACGACCCCGTTCAATGACGCCTTCGCCGGTCATAAATTGTTTCAAGGGTCGAGGAGTATGGAAAACCAACTGGGCCCGTGACTTCGGTAGACGGATGGCCCCTGCAGAGTTTTCCAAACGAGCGGACGTTTGGAGGTCTCGTTTCATTTTGTGCAAAATATATAATAGTACAACCAATTCCGGTCTTGATTTTCATTAACTTCAAGCTTTTTCTTACAAAATATTAACGGATCGTTATGAGACTTAAAACAAACTTCAGAAAACTCTAGCGAATCCGTAAAGTTTATGCACAAACCGTTATGTTAAAAAATATAATAAAATATACAGGGCAGAATCTATGTTTTGTAGCATTCGCGGTTAAAAAGTATTGAGGCCGAGGGCGGATGGCCCCACGCTGTCCTGCATTCGAGGATTTTATGGCAGGGACTTAGCTTGTGGGCGGTCCTGATGGGGAGTCAATGAGACTAAACAGTAAACAGTTCTGGCGACCGGCGATAGCTGACGGCCGCATAAGGATTTCCAGTTATCGGGTGTCGAAAGATTGATTGTAAAAATGAAGAGAGAAATATATGAATATTGGCTCAGAGGCTCTCGCGAGTCTCGAGGCTCGCCATATTCATGACGAATAAGACTAAAGTCTCTTTTATTTGATACGTCATTTAAATAATTTTTTATTTAAATAATGCCCATCTCTGCTCACCGTAAGCGCTTGCGACCATCGCGCACGCAAAGGACGGAGTGTGAGGCGTCCGAAAGACGGAGCGAGACAAAACATCAACGCGTCGTCTGTCTCGAAACGCCTTCTCTCGCTTCAGTGGCTTTCGCTCGCTCTCGTTCCATCTCGCTCGCTCTCGTTCCATCTCGCTCTCGCCTTCGCCGGACAAGAGTGAGGCAGAAGTGGTGGGGATAACGAAAAGAGTGTGCATCAAACCGAGCCCATGGGGAGACAATACTGTATCATGCCGAAAGTTTTTGAATAATATCTCAGAGAGTAACAAATACCCGCAGCTGAAATTTTATATTACTGGTTCTCTATCCCTCCCGCCCAACCCCTCAAAATTGCAGTTCATTCCGTTAGTTGGGTCGTACCGTAGTATATCCCGAAGTATTTATATATTTCAATACGAATATTGAGTGCAATGATGCCATTGAGATATTTCAAAATAATAAAAATTTACTCTGTAATGCTAAAAGCAATAGAAAATATGTTTGTAAGAAATAAAAACTAATAAGATTAAAATGTACTTTTAATTTGTTGAGCGTCCTTTTTTGTATACCCCACGAAAGCAAATGTACGTTATTTTACTGTAAAAAAGATGGTAACCCTAGATACAACGTATACACGTGTTCGGACGACACCATGATTAACATTTTACCGATCGGTAGCCCATTAATCGGCTACCATTAACCGCTAACCAGCAAGACGGTAAAGTGTTAATAAATCACTCACCTTTACATAATGCATTAGACTCTCAATTACAGCTTCGCACATTTCTGGTATAATTTTTTAAATTACCTGTTTAGATATTTCGAAAGATTTTGTGAGCTACTATAACAATCACCGGTTGCAAGAAATCTGAAAGTAATTGCCAATCTTTCTTCAGGTATAATGGATTTTACGACGGCAGTATCGTGCTTTGTAACTTTATCATAAATATAATGTAATATAACAAAAGAGTCTTCTCACGACATTCTCGTGAAGTTTTTGAATTGATCGGTGCTCGTGCAATGCTCATTCGGGGCGAATGCTCAGGTGAATACGCGGCTTTAAAGGTGAATTATACTACGTTCCACGACAGTGTACTTTGAGAAAAATAAATGATTAAGCTATCGTCCGAGAATTAGGAATCAATAAAAATCTTAATCTTATCAATTCGTTAAGTGAATTGAAGCATAAGGGGCAATACTCAGGGTACATTAATCAGATTTCAAAGTGTAAGCAAATTACGCGGGAGGGGCGCGCAGGATGACGCGAAGGGTTCCGTGTGTTTGCCAGAAGTAAAGTAAAGAGTATTTTCGTTAAAAACTGTACGCTTTATTTAAGACTTTCCCAGAGATCGTTCCGTACTCGACTGCCCGTCATCGACAGCACGCTGTCGACCGTCCCGCCAACGCTTTCCCTTTTTTATGACTCTAGTCCTTAAGGTCTTTCCCTCCGAGAGGGGGTGACTCTTGAGGAAATGCACATGGCCTGTTTCAAACGCTTGCCTACTTCGAATTTCCTTACAAAAGGAACATTTCTATTGTTTTTACTGGTCTCCTATGCAAATGGAATTGTATAAAACGTTAATTAAAACGTGCAGGCAAATAGAAATAGACGTGACTGGAAATTAGTGAAAACAATAGAAAAACTAAATGGTGACAAGAAACATATTCTTATACAAAATTATTATAAAAGGTGAAAATAGTCGAGCCACCAGCATCGGTGGAAATCCACGGTAGTCGATAAATGTAGGATAGGAAAGACATACAGGGCGATTCTGGAGCGACGCCTGCCAAAGAGATGCCGCCTGGTACCCCGTGGCGGGGCCAACATCCTGCTGCAGTGCCTCATCGAATTTTATGGCTTTTACAATACAATAAAAACTGAGAAATGTTCACGATTTCCGCATTTCTCATCAGATCTCTGCGAAAACGACGTCAATCGACTCCTTATGTTTTTCCGATGAAGATCGCACCAAATTTAATGTAAATCGGATTATTTTTAACGAAGCTAGCGTGAAATTATATAAACCAATTTATTATCTAATTTCCTTCATTAAGATCCGGATTACGTAGTTCTTAGTGTTAGTTTCATCGGCGAAACATAAGGAATCTATTGGCGTCGTGGCCATTTCTCACTTCTTAATAGGTACTCAAACCTCTTCGAAGGCCAAAAGCCATGAAAATTCGATGATGCACTGCGGGGGGTTGTCGTCGGCACGGGGTGCCAGGGGGCACCTCTCTGAGTCCAGTCGCTCCAGGATCACCCTGTATCCAATTGAAATGAAAAAATGAAACTTTTTATGAAATGGAAAAATATATTTATTTCAGAATAATATTAAAAATTGAGGGTGACATTCTTGTCACCCCCCTCCCATCCTCCTCCTCCTCCACGACCACCGTGCCGGCCAGGCTGTCGACCCACCCCCCCAGCCTCTATACGGGCGGTCTCTGTACAGGCCTCTTCCACTATAGAGGTGGCTCCTTCCACCCCGCGCCCTGCGGTTAGCCACCTCTCCACGGCCGCGAGAATATAAGTTTTTTTTCAGCAGCTTTTCTAACGGAAACAGTAACATAAACATTAAGACATTTCTTAAAACGGAATAACATTCTGCCAATTGCAACGTGTCGCACAAAGTAGTTTAGTAGGAAGTAAGCCATAGAACCACATTCGACATACTTACGTGGTTTATTTGCTGCTGCAGCTTCGCCACCTGCCCCTCGTTGCTCCCCTGGGGGACGGGGAGCGGGCCAGCGGTCTCCCCTTCCACCCTTTCCGCCGCCACCTCCGCCACAATAGCTTCTGGCGCCTCGCTAGCCTCGGGGGCGGCCTTTTCTATCCCCCTGAGCGCATTTTCCATCTGAAAATGAAACAAAATATATAAAAAAAAATTCATGTTAAAGGATTCTATTTATCTTGATCGAAAATGCACTGAAAACTAAAAAAGACTTACTTTCTTGTACTACAATTGCGATGGTGATATGTCACTTTAAATAAAACCGTGGGGCAGGATATTTCATAACAGGATATGAATCGTTTTATTACAAAATCAAGAATCGAAATGAGCGATGAAAAGCGATGAAATATCCTGCTCCACGATTTTATTACCGAATAAGGCATATCACCGTCACAATTGCAGTACAAGAAAATAATTATTTTGTAGTTTCCAGTGAATTTTTGACCAAGTTACATAAAACTGTTAATCTGAAATTTTCTTTGGTAATTGTGCATAAAAGTTGTGCTCGGCTTCAGTGTGCGAGATATTTGCAAGAAATGTGATTGGTAGTAGGTTGGGGATGGATGGTTAACTTTTGGGAAATTTATAAATTTTGTATCTTAAATTATGCACAATTATGCACCTTTTATGCACAATTACTACCTTTTTAGATTTTTTTTATTAACGAAATCGGCTTTATATTAGGCAAATAAATGTTTTATGTGGGCCATTTTCATCGGGACGACATAGCGACGTGCGTTACGGAAAAACAGCACGTTTGATTTACGAAAAACAACACGTTTCAGTTTCCCACCTAAAGAAGCACATTGCATCGTTTCTAACGAATATTAGCACGTTTGGTCTTCTGCTGCGAAAACTAGAATCAGGCCGTTCCTGCCGGGGCTGCCGAAAGTGCCCGCGCACTTGGACGACCAAACCCAGGGGCGGCCGCAGGCCTGTTTATTATATAGAAAACTTTGACAAATAAGAATAATAATCAAAGCTTTTTTGCATGATAAATGTTTGAAACTATGTATATATAGATATAAAGGTAAACACTGCATATTAAATTCTTAATTAAAGAATATTAAATTAATAAGGACGGCAATATCGTTTGTGCACCTGAGCGGCACAAAACCCAGGAACGGCCCTGACTAGCATATTTCAGTGTTTTGCAACGAAGAATAGCACACTTTGGATTATACGGTAGAAACTGTCACGACGGAGCGCCGATGGGTGAGCAGGACTTTGGTGAAGGTTACAATGTACGCGCGTTACGCGATTCCGTGACGTTGAGCGGCCCACGTGCCATTGACTACCACTGTCGACGGAGCACGTGGTACCAAACTCTTTCGTTTCTGTATTGAAAACGAGAGGTGCTTTACTATTTCTGACGATGGTTTCCGGAGGAAAACTGTCTGTCGCATCGCGTGGAGCGAAGAAACGGCTATTGAACGCTAAAAGCCGAAAAAATTTAAATTTTGTCCAACAGTAATAATCTTACAATAATAGGATAGCAGTTATTTATCGTCGTACGCAACGAAGACAGACGTGCTGTTTTTCGTAACGCATGTCGTGTTATGCCGTCCCGACGAAAATGGCCCATTTGAAAAATCTATTTGCATAATGTAAAGTAAACCTCCTTAAAAATATCCCGATTAAAAGAGGCGCGACTTATTCGCGGCATCGCCTTTGATAACTTTAACGGAAGAATCACCCTATTTAATAGTATACCATTTTAATACTTACATTCTGCATGTTGTCCATTTTTTTGCTAAGAATTTAACCCTGGAGAAGACAGTGGATGACTGATGATGACTGAACAGGGATACCCCGATGTCTCTGATGCACACATTGTTACTTGGCGTCGATTGGTTTGAAGGCAAAACCTAGCCCGGCGCCGATTGGTTTGGCCCAACAGCTAGCTTGGCGCCGATTGGTTTGACGTCCCGACGTCATCACGCGCACCAGTGACAATCTTGGGTCTGTTCTGATTCGCGCATTGAGCGCATGAAATTGGTGGTATCGTACGATTCCTTAGAATTTCTCTCACTTGCCAATACGATGCCACTTGCGGTGCATGAGGCGCGCAGGAACTGCAGGAATTTGGAGTTGCAGCAATTCTAGGGAATCGTACGATGCCACCAATTTCATGCGCTCCATGCGCGAACAGGCCACTTATTTGTCAGGGACTATTCTGGCAAGTGGCAACCCGAGACTGATTTTTCTCAATCAAGAAAGTCCCTTTGTCGTCGCTGACGAAAAGTCCGTGGGTAAGGGTGCATTCAGACGAGCGATGCGGCGTCGTTGCGATTTCGCACCGGTACATATGTGAATTGGCAAAGGAATCTACCACCGCGGGAACGGTGGCGCTAGTGTGATATAACAAATATGAACGACGCAAGTATACCGTTTACTATATGTTTATATGAATCCAGTAGTATAAAAGTTTCTTTCAAAGTTATTTCTTACAGTAAAAATGTTGACAATACATTTAGACACAATCTTGGAATATGTGCAAACATGTAAGGTGGGTAATTTTAGTTACTCTACTTTTTGGCACTTTTATGAATATTTAAATTGAGACAATTGTTCATTGTAGCGTTACAATTTTTTGTACAACATTTTTTTCTGCATACAATTAGTCGATACTGTGAAAATTGGTAGATCGCAATAAATGGTATACTTGCGTCGGCCATTACTATTAGTTTGCATACCGACCGTTAGTGTCGCACGCTAATGTTCTACTCCCGATAGAGAGATTCACACGTGTCGCAATTTTTTGCGGCAGATTGTCATATCGCACTGCCGCAAAAATTGTGTCACGTGTAAATCTCTCTCTATCTATATACATATGTACCGCTGTGAGATCGCAACGCCGCCGCATCGCTCGTGTGCATTGACCCTTAAAGGCGGGAACTCCTAGCTGCCGGTGGGAGAAGTATGCATCTGTTTCTACCTAGCACTAGTGGGGTCGCTGCGAAAGGGTCGCAGCGACCACCCGGTAGGAGATCCCGCCTTAAGGCCGATCGCAGCGACCGGCAGCGACCCCACTAGTGACAGATAGTTACAATACGCTACTTAGCAGTCTTAGCACTTGCGTTGACTGGTGGTGTCTCGCAAGATTGATATATTTTCAAATTTGTCAGCAAATTCCACCGAATGGTTCCAACGTAAAAGGTTAGTGTATTTGGTAACTAACCAGCAGGGCAGGCGCGAGGATGCTTGGCACCCTTATGTAAAAAAATTTCCCCACATTTCTACACAGATTTCCTATTTAATATGTTTTGTATTTACGGTGTACAAGAAAAGAATTACATATACATTTTGTTTCTGTGAAAGTTGGATTTCTTTATTATTAAGCGTCCAATATAGTATTTTAGCGCCACCTTTGACTGGCGGCCTTATGCGTAAGTAGTTACTTTGTAACGCGGACGGCACCACGTGTTGCTGCTGAAATCGAAACACGTGCATCGAAAATCAGTCATTGTTCACAGACCGCTCTGGTGACATCGTGCGTTCGTTTACGGTTTGTGAAGTAATTGTGAGAGTTATATTACTTACCGTTTTGCGATTTCATCGTGGTCATTTGTGAAAAATGCCGAGAAAAGCGCTGATACACTCCGGCGTTATTCTGGATAAGTTGCAGCAGTGTGAAAAGTGTCAAGTGTTCGATGAGGATTATAAATTGAAGTGCCGTACGGATAAAGTGTGGGAAGAAGTGTGCTTAAAAATTTGTGATAAGTTGTCACCAAACACCTTAAACTTTTATGTGACAAACAATCGGTGGAATTTGCTGACGGATTTGAAGAAACATTTCCAAATTCCAATAGGAGAAGAAGAAGAAGACGAAGTAATGATGGAAAGCATTGATGTTTCTAACGTAAGTAATATTAGTCAAGATTTCGTGCCCCAAAATGATGCAAATAAAATGCATAAAAAACTGCCGCCATTTTTTTTTGATATCACATTGTCTGAGGAGCAATGGAAATCTATTGCTCCTGTATCGAAAATTTATAATGAAAAGGGTACACGTGGAAAATCTTACAAAATACTTAGTCCCGGTTGGACGGATATTATTTGCAAAGCTAGTTTTTTAAAAACGAAAATTCCGTGCGCTTATACGTTCAAATATAGCAAAATTTTCGATTCTCCGGAAGCGGAAATATATTTGAAAATATACGGCACTTGTAATGAATGCGGTGCCGAATTTAAAGCTCATTGCTTACATAAACCGGCTCCTGGCACTGGTATTGTGTTAAGAGTGCACACAGTCGATGCTTCGGGAATACCGCATGAAAAGAAAAGAGCAGTAAAGGGAAAAAATAGGGTAGCAATAGGGCAACAACTTTTAAATATTAAGCCCAGACAATGGAGAAATGATGCCGTATCTGATTTAAGCTACGACGATCCCGAACCACCTTATGTTGCGCGACAATGTACCTTGAGGAAAATCAGAGAAGAAGCCATTGTACGGGAATTAGGAATAAATAAAAATATCGACCCTATTAATTCATTATGTGAGTTGAAATGTAAGGGGCAATACTCAGGGTACATTAAACAGATCGCAAAGGATCATTTCTATTGTTTTTACTGGTCTCCCATGCAAATGGATCTGTATAAAACGTCAATTAAATCGTGCAGGAAAATAGAAATAGACGCAACTGGAAAATTAGTGAAAACAATAGAAAAACTAAATGGTGACAAGAAACATATTCTTGTACCAAATTATTATAAAAGGTGCAAATGGTATACAACCAGTATTTCAAATGCTTTCAGAAAAGCATGATACAAATTTAATTACATACTGGTTGAGGGAGATTATACGAGACGGGGCACCGGTGCCTCCAGAAGTGGATTCCGATTATTCACTGGCGCTTTTGAATGCAACCAGCCTGGCATTCAATGAACGTTGCTTAAAAAATTACATTTCCGATTGCTATCGATGGATTAGTGGCGAAATTTTGCAACATCCACTTCGGTGTTTCATCAGAATTGATATTGCCCATTTAATAAAAATTATTTGTAGCAAAGATGTATTTCATAGAAAGCACCCTAAAATTAAAGACTTCTTTGTGCGATGCGCGGGGATAATGTCATCGTGCGATAATGTGGAAGATTTTAGTACACTGCTTAGCTCAATATTTATTGTCGCTTACAGTGAGTACGATGGCAAAGATTCTGATGGAAATGAAGTAATTTGTGAACAAAAGCGATCGTATTTATTCGAAAGAATAAAGTCATTCACCTTTACGAGCGACGAGAATGACAAAGAATACGATGATTTAGAAATGCTGAATGAAAATGAAAATATAGTTGCATTTATAAATAATATCAGAGATGAGGCCGAACAAATTGCAAAAGACAGTGTAGAGACAGATAGGTATAATGCATTTTATTGTCCAGAACTAGTCGCATATCTAGTTAAATTGGCAAAACATTTTCCACTCTGGACACAGGTGATGAGGGGATATTTCCCTCTGTCATCGAATGTAGCAACATCCTCTAGATGTGAGGCATATTTTAAAGATCTCAAGCATTCAGATTTGGGCGCAAATTATAAACCAATGCGCGTCGATAAATTTATCATTCACCACATAAAAACTATTGAAAATATCTCGAAATTGGAACGTGCTGCAATTAAACGCACGAACGAAAAAATTGCACTGCTGCAAACTGAGATAAGACAAGAAAAAGAAAGAAAAATCGATTCACGTGATTTTGACGAAAATGCGCAAAACGCTACCCATACTTATGATTATTTAACGGAACAGGAAAATTGGAAAGGCTTAAATATTGAAGCCAAACCAAATAGATTAAAAGATTTACGAGTTTCAACTAATAATAGGAATTATATAGAGGACTCTGAAAATAAAGAAAATGTAAAAACAAACGCGAATATACAAAAAAGCAGTAGACTAAATATAATACAGGAGCCCTTAATCGAAAACAAAAAGAATACTCCTAGAGGGAAATATTTAACTTCATGCCCAGATATTCACCTCACATACGACAGGCCATTAAGGAAAAGAAAAAATGAAATATTAAGAAATGGAAATAACTGTAATTTGGTTCATCTTAATGGCGAAAAAATATATATTCAAAATACGTGTGCATTCGACGCATTGGTTGAAGTATTAACCAGTGCGTATTGCAATTATAGTACATTTAAAAACTGGATCGATGAAAATTCAGACAATATATTTTTCATGTTCGTCAGAAAATACGCTATGGAGAATATTAACAACTCCGTGTATGAAGAGCGAGGAGCTATTTTATGTACAATATTTGAGAATCGCAATAATATTGTAGATTGTACTACAAATGTCAATCAGCTATTTACAAAACTTGTAACAGACGTTTGCAGTGTCGAAGAAAATAGAATCTGCGACAAATGTCAAGTAAAGTCTAGAAAATTGTTTGTAGTAGATTTAATTAGTACACTCACAAACGAAGATTTTAAACAAAATTTTGATAATTTTGTTGCGCAATTCTTCAGTGTACAAACACGCACGTGTAAAACATGTCAATCAGCAGTGCAATTAAAAAGAGACCCAAAATCATATGTGTTCATAGACACCGAAATCTATTTCCAACTAAATAAAATAAATGGAATATTTTTAAATAGCATACCGGAAAAGTTTCAAATTGAAGATGCAATATACGTTTTAAGTGGCATCGTATCTCATAGCGCAGCACATTATACAGCTTATTGCCGTAATACAACAGGAGTATGGACACTGCACAATGACATTAGTCAAAAATTGCGAATAATTTCAATTCCAAAAACGGTCAAAGTATTTCCGACCACAATGATATTCATAAAAATATAAAAATTCTGTTAAAACTTTAATTCAACAGAACAATGATACTTTACAATAGTCAAACTATTGAATCGGTCCGGCGTCGCACCGCTCTGTAAAGTGCGGTACCACTGGTTCTACCAGTGGTGACAAGTGCCAGTCATGGCACTTGTACTCCCGGATCATACGATCACGCGAGTCAAACGACGCTGGCGTAATTTTGCCAAGAAAGTGACGAAAGCAATAATAAATTCAATGCACGCAATTAAGTCGATTCTGAACAATGGTCAAACGAAATCTTTGGAGGGACAAACGTCTTCTACATCTACACTGTCGAAATCCGTCGTTGGACAAACGATTTCGTCGATTAATTAACAAAACATCGAACTTGTACGCGATCGCTTCGCCAGGACCCTTCTTTTTCGCGATTTTTATAAATAATTCTGTTCTGGAGGGTGGACAAACGAAATCATGGGGTGGACAAACGTCTTCTACATCTACACTGTCGAAATCCGTCGTTGGACAAACGATTTCATCGATTAATTAACAACAAATCGAATTTGTACGCGATAGCTTCGCAAGTACCCTTCTTTTTCGCGATTTTTATAAATAATTCTGTTCTGGAGGGTGGACAAACGAAATCATGGGGTGGACAAACGTCTTCTACATCTACACTGTCGAAATCCGTCGTTGGACAAACGATTTCATCGATTAATTAACAACAAATCGAATTTGTACGCGATAGCTTCGCAAGTACCCTTCTTTTTCGCGATTTTTATAAATAATTCTGTTCTGGAGGGTGGACAAACAAAATCATGGGGTGGACAAACGTCTTCTACATCTACACTGTCGAAATCCGTCGTTGGACAAACGATTTCATCGATTAATTAACAACAAATCGAATTTGTACGCGATAGCTTCGCAAGTACCCTTCTTTTTCGCGATTTTTATAAATAATTCTGTTCTGGAGGGTGGACAAACGAAATCATGGGGTGGACAAACGTCTTCTACATCTACACTGTCGAAATCCGTCGTTGGACAAACGATTTCGTCGATTAATTAACAAAATATCGAACTTGTACGCGATCGCTTCGCCAGGACCCTTCTTTTTCGCGATTTTTATAAATAATTCTGTTCTGGAGGGTGGACAAACGGAATCATGGGGTGGACAAACGTCTTCTACATCTACACTGTCGCAATCCGTCGTTGGACAAACGATTTCGTCGATTAATTAACAACAAATCGAATTTGTACGCGATAGCTTCGCAAGTGTAGTATCGGAACGATAGTGCGTTTAGTTTTAAGGGATGAATGTATGGACGTTGAGAAGCACTGGTGATGCAGGCCCGCCGGGAAAAACCCAACGGCGTGCACGAGGCCCAGCGACGCGCTAGAGTTTCGAGGGTTTTCCCATTACCATATTTGGTCATGAAGACGAGTAAGGAAAGTGTGCGTGGTGGAGGGGATAGCGTCTTTTTGGAGGAAACGTTTTCCGGGGGGACGCGAAAAAAGAACAGAGTGGTTGCGACAAGCAAGTGGTGCTGTCTCGCGTCGTGTCGTATAGAGTTGTACTGAGTTGTATTAATAACTTTAGTTCCTTTTAATTCTAAGATCTTTCTGTGTTATATTTTTATTTGTTTACTGTAAATATACTTATTAGTGCAAATTTTATTAATTCTACACAAGTACCCTTCTTTTTCGCGATTTTTATAAATAATTCTGTTCTGGAGGGTGGACAAACGAAATCATGGGGTGGACGAACGTCTTCTACATCTACACTGTCGAAATCCGTCGTTGGACAAACGATTTCGTAGATTAATTAACAAAATATCGAACTTGTACGCGATCGCTTCGCCAGGACCCTTCTTTTTCGCGATTTTTATAAATAATTCTGTTCTGGAGGGTGGACAAACGAAATCATGGGGTGGACAAACGTCTTCTACATCTACACTGTCGAAATCCGTCGTTGGACAAACGATTTCGTCAATTAATTAACAAAACATCGAACTTGTACGCGATCGCTTCGCCAGGACCCTTCTTTTTCGCGATTTTTATAAATAATTCTGTTCTGGAGGGTGGACAAACGAAATCATGGGGTGGACAAACGTCTTCTACATCTACACTGTCGAAATCCGTCGTTGGACAAACGATTTCATCGATTAATTAACAAAACATCGAACTTGTACGCGATCGCTTCGCCAGGACCCTTCTTTTTCGCGATTTTTATAAATAATTCTGTTCTGGAGGGTGGACAAACGAAATCATGGGGTGGACAAACGTCTTCTACATCTACACTGTCGAAATCCGTCGTTGGACAAACGATTTCGTCGATTAATTAAAAAAAAAACCAAACTTGTACGCGATCGCTTCGCCAGGACCCTTCCTTTTCGCGATTTTTATAAATAATTCTGTTCTGGAGGGTGGACAAACGAAATCATGGGGTGCACAAACGTCTTCTACATCTACACTGTCGAAATCCGTCGTTGGACAAACGATTTCATCGATTAATTAACAAAACATCGAACTTGTACGCGATCGCTTCGCCAGGACCCTTCTTTTTCGCGATTTTTATAAATAATTCTGTTCTGGAGGGTGGACAAACGAAATCATGGGGTGGACAAACGTCTTCTACATCTACACTGTCGAAATCCGTCGTTGGACAAACGATTTCGTCGATTAATTAAAAAAAAAACCAAACTTGTACGCGATCGCTTCGCCAGGACCCTTCTTTTTCGCGATTTTTATAAATAATTCTGTTTTGGAGGGTGGACAAACGAAATCATGGGGTGGACAAACGTCTTCTACATCTACACTGTCGAAATCCGTCGTTGGACAAACGATTTAATCGATTAATTAACAAAACATCGAACTTGTACGCGATCGCTTCGCCAGGACCCTTCTTTTTCGCGATTTTTATAAATAATTTTGTTCTGGAGGGTGGACAAACGAAAATTTTTGGTGGGCAAACGATGCTAGATCATGGACAATCGTATCCCTGTTTTAAAAAGTTGAAAAGTTTTCATGGAGGTTGCTGATGACAAATTTTCTTAATTTGTTTATAAATTTTTTTTGAAGGGTGGACAAACGAAAATTTTTGTTGGACAAACGTGGACAAACGTTGGACAATCATTTGCCCCCATCAAATTATTCAAAAGTTTTCATGGGGGTGCTGGTGAAAATTTTTTTTTGTTTATAACTTTTTTTTTAAGGGTGGACAAACGAAAATTTTTGTTGGACAAACGTGGACAAACGATGGACAAACGAATGCCGTCAAGTTTTTTTAAAAATTTGAATTTGGGGGTGCCAACTTCACAGATCTCTTAAATGTGCTAATTGCAACCTACTGGGTCATCCAGCATCATACAAGGGTTGCCCTTTTCTGAAATTTGCCGCGACCAAGAAAAGAGAGCATAAATCACTCAAGAACCAGGCTACTATACAAAAGATTAATAATCACTCACCTAACATCAGGGATGCTGTCTCCTTTGCCCAAGCGGTAAGCAATCCTAGGCCTCCTCTGAGACCCGTGAAGCCTAAGGTCTCAATGAATTTACTAAATAAGGGATTTTCGACCCCGTCTACCTCGGATAGAGAATTTCAACGCTTACAAGATCACTCAGACGCTTCATCCTCCCCTCCCCAATGGGCTAACAAGATGATGGAAGAAATTACGACAGCAGTGACCAGCCAATTTCAAACACTAGCAACCCAAATTGCTACCAATACTGCGAATATTGAATTTTTATTAAACGCGATTTTTTCAAAAGACAATGTCTAATAATATTATAAAAACGCAAATTAGAATTGCGGCTATTAATGTTAATTCACTAATAGCCAACTATCGGAGACTGGAATTACTACAGTTCCTCAATGAGCACAATCACGACTTCATATTTGTTTCAGAAACTAAGTTGAACCCCGTCCATAAGTTAGTAATTAAGGACTACAATATAGTCAGAAATGACAGACCCAATGCTACCCAGGGTGGAGGAACGGCCATCCTAATAAAAAAGGGAATTCAATTCGAAGAGATCTCTTTGCCATCCCCCATCCCCAATGAGATTTTAGAATGCTCTGTCGTGAAAATTTCGATCTGTGATAATAACTCACTGATTCTGATTAGTGCTTATGCCAGGCATGACAATCGTAGACTGTTCATTGAGGAACTGGACAGACTATTTGTTAGACTTAAGCTATTTAGTAATAATGTTTTTTATATACTAGCTGGAGACCTTAATGCCAGAAGGAAGGCTTGGGGGGATAGAGTTAGTATTCCTAGAGGTCGTTTCCTCGGACAATGGCAATCAGATTACGATTGTAACTACAAAATCAATTTAATTACGTCTGCGGTACCATCTTTCAAACCGGCTCAGACTTATTTGGATGTTTGTATTGCGGATGCTAGATTAAAATTACTTAACAACATTAATGGTAAAGCCCACACACTTCCGTATGATAGTGACCATTTGGCACTTTCTTTGATTTTTGAAATACCGAATGGAAGTATTCCGTTTAGTCGGACTGAGGACGGCCCTCAACGTTATAATTTCCGTTGAGCTCGTTGGGATGATTTCACGAGAAGGTCCGAAAGAGACTATCAAAGCTCGATCCCGAAATTCCGTAATCTAACCATTGATGAAATTGATCAAGGTCTTCGAGACATTAATGACACTATTAATCGATCCATAACCAGGTCTGTTCCAGTCTTTAAACCCTATAGTAATACCCTCAGGTATCTTAACCGTAAAATCCGTAAACTCCAGGAAGAAAAAAGAATCCTTGTCTCCCTTTTACATGACCTGCATCTCACTGACCCTCAAACTCGTTTCGCCTTTACTAGAAATATTAAATTAGCTTATAAAGAGGTGATTAAGGCTCTAAAAGCCGAATTCAAGTCAGCGTCTGAATCTTATTGGAATAATGTTATTAAAAACATTGATTTCCGGAATTCGGACACTTTCTTTCCGAAAATTAACGCCTTATTCCGACCAAAGCAAAAGCTGGGGGTCAGAGAATTACGGATTCATCAGAATAATGAACAGCTTTTGACCAGGAGTGGTTGTAATTTGAGTGAAGCAGGTGTCGTTGATGACAACCTTGTATTTACGTCCTCAAAGGATAAGCTTAACATTCAAGGGGCCTTTTATGAATCGATTAATTCTCCCCGTTATCTCAATAACGATTCTAGATTGAAGGAAGTAGTTAACACCACCGTTGCCACCCTTAGGGCTGAGGCCAATGAACTAAGAATTAGTAACGAGGGCATTGTAAACTTCAGCGCTGACTGCTCTGCAGCCAACCCTTCGGTTGATATTGAGGGCCCTTTCCCTTTCTGCAGCCCCCCTTCATTGGTGCTCATACTTAAGAGTCTCCCTAATAAGACCTCCTGTGGAATAGATGGTATACCGCCCATTTGCCTCAAACACCTACCTGCAACAATAATTGTTGATCTAACCGTTCTGTTTAACAACGCCCTAAATTTGTGCTATTTTCCTACTGCTGGGAAATCAGCAAAAGTACTGTCAATTCCTAAGAAGGGGAAGGACCCATCCGACCCATCCAGTTTTCGGCCCATTAGTCTTACTCCCTCCATTAGTAAGGTATTTGAGGCAATTATCAATGACAAAATTACTTCTTTCTGTACAGATAATGATTTGATTCCCTCTTCACAATTTGGATTTAGACATCGTCACTCCACAACACACGCAATTCATAAGTTACTTTCGGACCTAAATACTTCTGTTGGCAAAAGTCACCTGGTGGCAGCCGCCTTTCTTGATATAGAAAAGGCCTTCGATTCCGTGTGGCTCGATGGGTTAATTTTCAAACTTCATAAGAAAAAATTCCCTCCTTGGCTGATCTTCCAAATTTCGGATATGATCACGGGAAAATCATTCCGAACTTGGGATGGTATAAATCTTTCAACCATTGAATTTTTTATCCAAGAAGGGTTGCAGCAGGGGACGGTAAATTCTCCGATTCTTTTCAACATTTTCCTTGGTGATTTGCCAAGACGCTTTGGTTTCGGCGAGGACGGTGGTGCTGGTTTTATTTCATACGCAGATGATGTGGTTATATACGTTTCAGGAAATAGAGTGGACTCAATTCAAAATGAGTTAGACTCTCTAGTCGACAAAGTCAATAGGTATTACTTGACCTGGAACCTCAGATTGAACCCACAGAAATGTGAAACAATGTTATTTAAAAAACCAGTCAACAATCTTACATCTAAGACAAAAGCAGGCAGTACAGCGTTCCAGATCTCTGCCACAATCCCAGGTACCGAGAACAAAGTTCTTATCCCGCATAAAAAAACCGTTAAATATTTGGGAATCCAACTAGACTATTTACTTAGAGGTAACAAACATTTTGACACGCAACTGGAGAAGGCCAGGAGGGCCTTCTTTGCAAATAGCAGGCTTTTTTATAACAAGCATCTATCTAGTAAAGCAAAACTGATTTTATATATGTTGCTTGTCCGCCCCATAATCTCATATGCTGCGCCAGTCCTTTGGAATTATAACCACACCTCTATGGAACGAATAAGAGTTTTCGAGCGTAATTGTCTGAGGGCTTGTCTCAGATTATATCGCACTCCAGAATCGGATTGGCAACGCTATATAAAAAACCAGATACTGCATAACGAAGCTAACATCACCCGTATTGACTCTTTTCTAATTTCCCTCACTAGAGACTACTTTAGTAAATTACCCGAAATTGAGAATCCTATAATTCAATCTCTGGCCTCACAGGAAAACCAGATCACAGCCAAACAATTTATCTCAGGTTATCTAACCCCACAGGCCTTTCCGCGATGTGACAGTCTAGGGCTAATTCAAAATGCTTCCAACGTCCCTTTACTTTACCACTGGAGAAGGAACAAAGCTGACAAAAGAGTTGCGTTTACGCCAGAAGATTACATCAATAATAATGACAGATTCTTTTTCTCCCAAGTGATCCCAAAAGTTGATCTATATGACTTCCGCCGTCTGAACCACGAAAAGTATTGGTGGCTTTCAAATTATTGTGCACACATGGCCGAATTGACGGCCCGTCGTGCTCAGCTCCTTATTAGGAGAAACTGACCTAATAAGTATGCCTCTTCTGGCTCTCTCATCATAGTGTTGGGCTTTTTATTCAGGCCTTCATGGCTTGCGCCATCTTGTAAATAATAGTTTTATAAGTTTACTTTAAGTTTAGACTAAGTTTTTATTCTATTTTCTTTATAATTTAAGTTTAAGATTGAGTGCAGGGTTTTACCTTCCTTCTGGATCGATAGGTTTTTTTTCCCTTAAGCAGTCTACTTGTACCTTTAATCCGTTTGAGATTACATACGTGCAATTCCTTTTTGGAGTACTAGTACCTGAATTTTTATCACCAAAGATGTTCATACGGCTAGTGTGTGCTAAGAGCTTCCAATAGTTGGAACAATTAGCCTATCCTAATAAGTTTTATTGTGTAGCTAGTTTTTCTTTATGTTTGTTTAGAGCTTTATATATAAAGTGAATGTACACAAATTTTATAATAAACATATTTCAAAAAAAAAAAAAAACACCGGTTCTCGCTAGATCACCGAAGTTAAAACATCACGGGGCGGGTACTGGGAAAAGATGGGTGACCACCTTTCTCCCGGTGCGCCGCTGCTGCTGGGACCCGAAGAAGAGAGAGGAGAGAAAAAGATATGAGACTATAGTGTTCGTTGGCAATATAAGCGAAAAATGCTTGAAACGCCATCCTGTTTAACAGGAAAAACAATAAACCAAACCAAACTGTAACAAAAACCAGCGGCCTTAGCCGTGATGAAAACACCGGTTCTCGTGGACTTCCGGTGTGGCGGCCGAAGGAGACAGATCGCTGAGTCTAGTCTCTCCATTTAGTGAAAGTTTTTCTCTTTATATATTGCTAACATTGTGTTTTCTATTCGTGAGAATTGATTAGTAACAGTATTGATAAGTGAGTGATTAGTTTACATATTCATTTCTGGCCCAGATTAGTTGCGGGTGCCTCCTGCACGATAATCTCGGGCCAGCCTGCAGAATGGCGTCACAGGGTGAGAAACGTGGCTTCTCTTCAATAGACGAGAATAAAGAGAATAGCGCGCTTAACGACATGCCGTTAAGAATGAATAAAAAGACGCAGAGACTGCAACCTATCCCGTTGGATCGGTTACATAAGAATTTCTTGAAAGAATTTGGGGCCCCCCGAAAAAGTTTGGTTATTCCTAACCTCGACAAAGCTCGAAAAGGCGGCACCAAGGCGCCCTCTGAAGAGACTCCATCGACTTCTGGTCTCTCACGTTACAACTCGCCACTGGTAGAGGGATGGACAATCCCGAAGAAAACGTGCAAACGTGCATCGGAACATAACCTTCAGCAGATCGATATCCAGGATACAAACCGTTTTCACTCTTTGAACTCCGAGAATGATATGGATCATGATTTAGAGGAGCAAGATATTACGAGGACACCTATGAATACGAATAATAAGGTAATTAAACCACCTCCCATTATTACGTTCAACTCATCTATAAGGGAGTTAATCACATTGGTTGAGGCGTCAAAAATTCCCAAAAAAGACGTCACAATGAAACAAACAGACACTGGAGCACATTCTCTATATGTCAACAATATTGAGCAGTACAAATTGATTTGTGATGTTGAAATTATCAGCCTGACTAAATTCATCTTTAATAAGTCGCAACCTGATAAATATCACTACCTGCTACAGCTCTCAAGCAACAGCAAAACTACGGAGCTATTTAAAATCAGGGTAGTAGCTTACCAAAGAGTCAAATGGGAACACTTAAAAAAAGTAGAATGGTTCCAATGTAAAAACTGTCAACAGCTAGGACACGCAAGCAAGAACTGTCACTTACCATTTAGATGTGTCAAGTGCTCTCAGTCTCACCCCCCAGGAAAGTGCAACATTAATACTCAGGACAATAGACAGGCTCTTAAATGTGCCAACTGTAATCAGCTGGGTCACCCTGCATCCTATAAAGGTTGCCCATTTTTAAAATTCGCTACTGCTAAGAAAAGAGAGCTTAAAACTCTCAAAAACCAGTCGACATTACAAAAGATCAGCTATACTTCTTCAACTGCCAAGAATGCTGTTTCATATGCCCAGATGGTAAACAAGGGCAAACCGCAACTATTTTCTGAGAAGCCTAAAGCAACTACTATACATCCAAGGATAGTTCCCACTACATCATCTCTGGATGAGGGTTTTCATAATCACCTGGAGCAGACAGACACCATCACCTCTACCCCTCCTCATTGGGTCAATAAACTGATGGAAGAGATCACAGCAGCAATCAATAAACAGTTCCAAACTCTGGCTGCTCAAATAGCAGCGAACGCTGCAAATATTGAATTCTTATCGAACGCAATTTTTTCCAAAGATAATGCCAGACAATAATAGAGCAATTAAGCAAATTAAAATTGCAGCGATCAACGTTAATTCGTTGGTCGCTAATTATCGTAGGTTAGAGCTAATTCAATTCCTCTCAGACTATGACCATGATTTCATCTTTGTTTCTGAAACCAAACTTAACCCTATACATAAAATAACTTTCAAAGACTATAATTTAGTTCGCCATGATAGACCCAACGCCATTCAAGGCGGGGGTACTGCGATCCTTGTTAAAAAAGGGATTAATTTCGAGGAAATCCGCCTCCCGAATACCTCTTCCAATGAAATTTTGGAGTACTCCATAATAAAAATCCCAATTGGGAATAATAATTCACTAATTCTTATTAGTGCTTATGCTAAAAATGATAGCAGAAATTTATTCATTGAGGAATTGGATAGCCTATTCACTAGACTTAAGTTATTTAGTTGTAATGTTTATTAGCCGGGGACCTTAATGCCAGAAGGAGGGTTTGGGGTGACAGAGTCAATAACCCTAGAGGCCGATATCTGGGACAATGGGAGTCGACCTTCGACTGCAACTACAAGATGAAAATTTATTCAACTGCGATCCCTTCGTTTAAACCGGCACAGACATACCTCGACCTGTGTATTGCGGACTCGAGAATGAATTTATTAAACAGTGTTGGTGGTAAAATCCAAACACTCCCTTACGATAGTGACCATCTGGCACTAACGCTATTGTTTGAATTGCCGAAAGAGGGTATACTGCAGTCCCGGGTTGATGCAGGGCCTCATCGATACGACTTTCGAGCAGCTAGATGGGATTCTTTTACGAATAGTTTGGAGGGAAACTACCGTAGTGAAATCCCTTACGACAGTAATCTGTTCGTAGAGGAAATAGACCTTGGTTTGCACAACATTAATGACACTATATTACACTCAATATCTAGAACGGTCCCGATCTTCAAACCTTATAGTAATACGCTTAGATACCTTAATCAAAGAATCCGTAAACTCCATGAGGACAAAAGGGTTGTTGTCTCTGTGTTACATAATCTTCATATAACTGACCCTCACTCTCGTAATGCTTATACTAAGCATGTCAAAGCAGCCCATAAGGCACTAGTCAATGCGTTAAGGGCAGAATTTAGAAGCGCGATGGAGAAATACTGGAATAATGTCGTCAAAAACATTGACTACCGAGACTCGGAGACATTCTTCCCTAAAATAAACGCCATATTCCGTCCTAAACAACGGCTTGAAATTGGGGAACTCCATGTCCACCGGGATAATGAGCCCTTGTTGAATAGGAGTGGCTGCGATAGACTAGGTGCGGGGGAGGCGGGTGAATACTTGGTTTTCCCGACTTCAGGAGATAAACTCAATATTTTGGGGGCTTACTTTGAGTCCATCAACTCACCTCGACATCTCAATACTGGCTCTCGCTTGAGGGAGATGGTTGATGCAGAAGTTGATGCCCTTAGGAGGGAAAGTGATGATCTGAGAGCTCGTGGTGGTGGCACTGTGCAATTCAGCGTGAGAAATACGGCGATCTCTCCAACAATGGGGGATGAGGGAATGTCTCCCTTTTGCAGCCCCCCCTCAGTTGTTCTTATACTAAAGAAATTACCTAACAAGATCTCGTGTGGATTCAAAAAGCCCGTTAACAGTTTAACGTCCAAAGCAAAAGCAGGAAGTACGTCCTTCCAGATTTCGGCCACAGTCCCGGGGACTGCGAACAAGGTGCTTGTACCGCATAAAAAAGTAGTCAAATATCTTGGAGTCCAAATGGACTATTTGTTGCGCGGTAATAGGCACTTTGATGTACAACTCGTGAAGGCCAATCGGGCTTTTCTATCGAATAGTAGGTTATTCCATAACAAGCATCTCTCAAAGAAAGCGAAAACTATTTTGTATATGTTATTGGTCCGTCCAATAATAACATATGCTGCACCGGTTTTGTGGAATTTCAATCATACCTCTATGGAACGTGCCAGGGCGCTAGAGCGGAAATGCTTGAGAGCCTGTCGTAGACTTTATCGCACACCTGAATCAGATTGGCAACACTTCGTCAAAAACCAAGTACTATATGACTCAGCCAATATCACGAGAATTGATTCGTTCATGATCAAACTCACAAGAGACTATTTTAGTAAATTACCTAATATTAATAACACTGTAATACAATCATTAGCTTTCCAAGATATTCTCATCACCACAAAACAATTAACGACTGGATACATCACTCCACAAGCCTTCCCATTGTGTGACTGCCTGGGTCTGATTCAGGACGCGGATAACATCCCATTGATATTTCATTGGAGACGAAATAAGGCCGATAAACGTATTGCTTACTCGCATGGAGACTTGGCTGATAATCGTGACAAGTTTATGTATTCTATGGCCATTCCCATGGTTGACCGCAACGACTTCCGCCGACTAAACTTCCAAAAGTATTGGTGGCTCTCGGATAATAGTATTTTTATGACGGAGCTTACAGCCCGCCGTAACTATCTCAGGAACTATAGATTATAATTGATAAGACTGATAGATTTATAATGTCTAGTTTCTTTTATAACGGGTGTTTGTGACTGGCTTCCAGTACTTATGCTCTTTTGTAAATACTAGTCCCTAAGGTTAATTATAAGTTTAGAATAGTTTATTTATAGTCGGGTCGGTGTAAGATTGTGTAAGGGGTTTTTTACCCTCCTTCTGGGTTTTGGTTTGTTTTTTTCCCCTTGTGTAAATTCCCACAATTTATTGTGGCCATGAATGTGCAATTCTGTTTTAGAATTTTTTCTTTTTATTAACGGAACGCGGACTTTTGTAAAAGTGCACGATAGTCCGTTCGTTGCACTTCTGCGAAGCACGTGTGTTTCGAAAATATGCTGGCTTCTTTTTACCTGAAGCCTCTTGGCCTGGTGGGGGTCAACTCATAATGGCACGAGGGAAACTATTTGAGGGTAGAAGAAGTCGCTTGGAAAAATCTTGTCAGTCAGCAAGCAATCACGTCGCAGAAATGTTCTCTGCTTAAGAGTATTACGCGATGTTCTGGTTGCACCCCCCGAACAACGAGGACGCAAGTGCTGCAGCGTGAGAATTTGCGCGGAAATACCCACGGCTCCGAACGCCAAGTAAAAATTCATTTCCACCAATTTTTATAACGTAGGAACAACACGTTCCATGAAAAATAAATTAAGTGATCAGTGTTAGTAGCCGTGCAGTGAAGTGAATATTCGGTACATTAACCCGGACGCACTTGACGTTGCGACCTTTAACTTTGGATGGCGTCGTGTACCTGAGATCAGCTGTGCATTCGGCGCGTCTGTCGATGACCAGGATCGGTTCAGTGACCTAGTGACACAGATTTTCAAGCTGCAGGTGAATTTCCGAAAGGGTGAGTTTTAGGTACATTATTGGCGACTATTATTTTTTAAATTTAACGCAGGTTATGGCTAATTTCCGGTGATAATTCTCCAAATTTCGCAGTTTTTAAACGGAGTTATTCATTATCAACAACAGTGTTGGACGTTATTGAACTATGGATTTTTATCACAATAACGAACTACGATCACTTTTCGCTCGTTCCCTGTTGCATTACCTTTTCGTTTGTACGTTATTAAAAAAGGAAATTTACGTGTTCCTTATCCTCTCACTCCAAGTAATTATTATTTTCGATTCTTCTAAAAAAAACCTTTGTATTTGTCTTTTTACGTTACGCATGATTTTCATCCATTTATCCTTTATTCATTTTTCACTTTAAATGACAAACAAACCATGACAAAATGTTCGATTTTATTTGTTACGTCTTTTTCATTTGCCATTCTCTGCAATTTCCTTCGATGCATGCCGAGTTGCTTGTTCGTAGTCGCAGCGCGGCGCGCGGCCACGCTACCGCGGGAACTCGGCCTCCAATCTCGGGCTCTGATTGGTCGGTGCTTTTTGTTAATATCTCGTTAACGAAACCTCGGAGAACATTTTCGCAAAGGAAAAAGTTGTTTCCAATCACCCCCTGAATCACCCCCTTCAAGGAACCGCAGCATTTTTGGGACACCCTGTATAGTTCGTTGGGCAATATAAGCGAAATGCTTGAAACACCATCCTGTTTAACAGGAAAAACAATAAACCAAACCAACCAAACTGTAACAAAATTTTATCCTGATAATAATACGAATGCAGAAATTATACTATTGCGATTAGATTATTATGAACCAATATTCAAAAAATACAAGTAAATAGTGCTACAGAATGCCTTTTTCAGCACGAGATTTCAGAAGTTCTCACCTCAGATCAGGGGGAGGAAACTTCAGCAAAAGTTACGGATCCCTAGTTGCGCGCCCTCTAAGCTATTAAAGATTCTGTTCGAAACTAAAATTAAATATGACGGCTCGTGCCGGGAAAATTAAATATCTACGCTCAGAATTTGCGTACTGTAATGTGTAGAATAAGAAATACATTTGTTAACATGTTATGAAGATTTGGATATGAAATTCAGGTATTAGAGAAAACTATTTAATTAAATTTGCAATAATTGAATTAATTTAATTTGCATTGCTTCAGATTCTCACTTCAGAATGATTAAAAATGAGTGATAACGAATTCAGCAGGCACACACTGGCACTGCATTGGTGCCACAAATTGTCGTGCGTGTCTTTGATTGGTTGATTCTTATAGAGCTATCTTCGTATCTATCAGAAACAACTAATCAAAATCATGTATGTATGACAATACCTGGCACCAGTGCAGTGCTGGTGCATGTCTGCCGAATTCGCTATGGTGATGAGAGGACATACGACACCGACAAGCCATAAATTACGGTGTCCTCTCACTCATCCTCACATACAGTCTCTCTCACTCGCAGCGGTAACTACAAAAGAAGTAGAAAGGATAGTGGCGAGCTCTTTTGAAAACGGGACCACTTTGGGAAACAGCACTGTACCAAAGAGGAGATATAGGTAATAAGAGGCGTCACTCGACAAGGACAGAAATAACCTAGGGAAATCACTAGATAACCAATTTAAATGCCCATTCGACCCCATTTGGCAATGATCGGTAAACTTCGACAATAATCAGCCAACTGCGATAAGGTACATTTAGTCGATTTGAATATCCCGCTCGAATAGACAACCAATTTAAATGCAAAGGTCAAGTAAGGACTTCAAAGGTTCCGCCCGGAGTGAAGCCTCTTATTATGGTTGTGTTCCGATTCACGCATTATGCGCATAGGCTGCAGAGAAAACCGTTCCGTTTCATTCTATGCGTGCATTGGTTGCGTTGGTGACGCACAGCATTCCCTAGAATTCTCCCACCGCTAGCGCATGAAGCGTGCAGTTCATGCGCGCATGCGTATTTGTCTCTTTACGTACGCTTTGAAAAACATACACCACATTCTGTGGTCCGCTACTCGAAGTGACAGAAAAGATAACCTACATATATGCTACATGACAATAAATGTTTATTGGATATTTCGTTCTTTTACGCTACATTTGTCAATTTTTTATAACTTAACATTCATCCAAAATATTATTGTACGCGGGAACGGTATCTCTATGAAATCGAGAAACGTAATTATGCGTGGTTAGGAAATCAAAATTTCCATTACGACGAGAAATGGTGATTTACAAACATTTGCTTATTTCTTTGTAGGGTGTTTATTTAGGGCATGTGTCCTTACAATTTTAACAAATACACAATTACTCTGTTTAACAAGTTGTGTAGACTTATTTTGTCCAGCCATAACCTTATGAAGCGCATAGATCTGTAAACCTGAAAATTGAAGCTAAAATCAATTAGAATGTAATTGATAATAGTAATTGTGGAAGCGCACGAATTTGGTAAACATATACAAATTAAGCTAAAACTTACTATTTCGTTGAAATGTACTCAGAAAATGACGTTATGAATGGATACTTTGATTTTTTAATCACGAATAATTACACTCCACAACTTCGTAATCCGCTCCTCGAAGTGACAGAAAATATTATTATTATTATTATTATTATTATTATTATTATTATTATTATTATTTTAACGGGAGAATCCTTTAGTGTACAGAGTATAAAGCTAATTAGTACAAAGATAAGGATACTATAAAAAATCTTCCAACTTTGTTACAACGTAAATTTATGCTTTCTCGGTCATACTAATAAAAACTAAACACTTCAAACTATCAATTCATAGGTATAAAAAAATAGAATACAGAAGCACACGTGAAGCGACAATGCGCATGCGCGTAATATGCGCATTGACTGCCCATGCTTTTATTTTTTCTGCACTTGCTGCACGCATTATGAGCTAGAAGTTGGAGGATTCTAGGGAATTCTACGAAATTGGTACTGCCATCTCTGCACTCGCTGTATGAATTGCAACCAACGTAATGGACTCAATTTCGAAGCGAACTACACATCCCCAGAAGGTTTTAGGCAGGGTCGAACCGAAAGATGAGGAAGGAAGCAAATACGTAGCGCGCATTTTTATTTCTTAAAGTCTTTTACTACTAAGTTTTTCGAACGTGCTCTTATAATGCTAACTTTACAGCTATACTCTAAACCAGAAGACGTACGAGAGCCTGCGGTTCTATTCAATAGCCTTCAAAACCTTGAATTTACCCCGGACGCGGATAATAAATAACTTCATTTTTCCTTTACACATCTGTTTACCAAATTACGCTGGGTAAGCAGCAATTCGTCCTGTAAAACTCATAAAATATGTTCTTCGCTTTCAATAATTATCGCTGTTCGATAAGAATAGAAAAACTCGGGTTGAGTAAATCCAGCAATAAAGCTATCAAATTTCGTTAAGAGTCGGTCCCTGATCCTTAGGACGAAGTAACCGATGTAGTTAGGAAGCGTGCTTCGACCACCGTCCAAAAGTCTCGAATTAAATTAACCGTAATCCATCCAACTGCATAGCTATTTGTAAGTAAGTTTGAACATTCCCGCTTAAGCTCACGAGTATCAGACGCATCGAAACCCGTTCCGTTTCGTTACTGCGGTTCATGCGCTGCTGGAAACGGAACGCGGTTCATGCGCGCAGCGCAGACACTGCGGTCTATGCGCATAATGCGTGAATCGGAACACAACCAGGGATGATGCTAAACAAGGACAGGGCTTTATGTGCAAGTGAGAGAGTCTTATGCGGACAGCGGTTACCTCGGGGTCGCGGCGGGCAGAACGCCTTCCCTTGCCTTCCCGTGCTGGAATACCGATATGGGGATTTCGTGCGTTTACCTAGACTTCGGCCTGGCAGTCTAAAAACTTTCTACCTACGATACATGCTACTTCTTTGCCAAATAGATGAGGAATCGAGCCCATCATCCTCTTACGTGTAATGTTTTATCAAGCAAAATTCATTTTAGCAAACTAAATCAGGCCTCGATTTTCGGAGGCAACGCCTCCTTTCTCCCGCCGCGTGTCTGGGCCCCCGCGGCGGCCATGGAGCTTGGAGCGTCTCAGGCCCGTACCATATGAACCGCGCGTAGCGCATTGGGGCGTCCCCCGTATCAATAGGTTTCCACATCACCCATGGGCGTACTATCATCGATGCGTTTTTTTTTTATAGTGGTATCCCCTATAGGCCTATTCCACTGTGTCGCGCGATAAAAAATGGATTGGAAAAATGCGTTTTACTATCAAAATTTCAAATGTGTTTCGGAAAACTAGATTTTCGTGCACTTTTAGACGTGCTAGGCAAATCGAAAATATGAACGGGGAAGCTGGACGACGATGTACGTATTAAAGTTGAAAGCGAGGAATCGTTTAGCCCTGTGCGCTGTTCGGTCTTAATGCTACGCATTTTCGAGAACGAACATTCGCACAAATATGTGGATCCGAACATAGAGAAAATTCGGAGCGCGAAATCCCTAAGTTTGGGGTATGTCGATTCTTCCAGTGTTTTGAAGAATTCGGCTTCATTTTCTTCCCTCGTTTTCAAAGAAATGTCGTGCTGAAGATCGCACAGTTCTTCTTGATACTCGAGGGCTTCTTCTTCGATTTTTATGGTGAGGGGATTCTCTAAGAGAATTAGATTATTTCTGAGCGAATCGAAGTCGGTGAAACGCTCATCGAACTGATCTATCACCGATCGAAGAATGTGCAAATGATTATCAAAATCACACTCGTTGCCGAATTCTTCGAAAATTAAGCTACATGAGGGAAAAAAGAAAAATTGTTTTTCTTCTAACAGGAGATGATTTTGATAAACTACCAGCCCCCTACGAAAAGAATCGACGTGGCTGCACAACTGCGAAATAGTTTGGCCGGGATTTTGCAGTTTTAAATTTAAGGTGTTCAAATGGTTGGTAAGATCCACTATAAGTGAGAATTCACAAAGGAAACTCGCATCTGTTAATAAAGGGAAATATTCTTCTGCCTTTGAATTCGGATTTTCCTGCAAGAAATGGAAGATCTCATTTCTTATAGCAAAGAATTGGTTTAAACATTTCGCTCCACTGAGCCAGCGTACTTCACAATGCAAAGAGACATCAGTGTAAGCAGTGTTATGTGTTTCACGAAATTCTATAAATTTCCTGTGAGATAGAAATTTATTTCCGCCCTTGATAGAATTGATTCGTTGCGTAATCCTACTTCATGGGGGAAGATAATTTGATATCTTTCCTACATAACGCTTCCTGATGAATAATGCAGTGCATCATTGGGAATTTGAAATCGCGTTTTCTAAACTGCCCGTTCAGTCCTATTTTGGCAATAGGATAGGCCTATAGGGGATACCACTATAAAAAAAAACGCATCGATGATAGTACCCCCATGGGTGATATGGAAACCTATTGTTTCGAGGGGCGCCCCAATGCGCTACGCGCGGTTCATATGGTACGGGCCTGAGGCGCTCCAAGCTCCTTGGCCGCCGCGGGGGCCCAGACGCGCGGCGGGAGAAAGGAGGCGTTGCCTCCGAAAATCGGCCGCTGCGTTCACTTAAATTCCAGGCCTGATTTATATAATGAACTAATATATAAACCGAACCACTAAACTGTAATGCGTGTGTGTACAAGTACTACTACTGGCGTGTAGTGTGTAACGTTCTCGAACGAGACGTTGCCGTTCTAAACAGGATTTTCACAAGTAGAGCGGTTTACCTGTGAATTTGTGGGATTGGTTCGGGTGGCGTACGATTAAGAAATGAATTTCAAGATACGAGAGTCCTTCTTTTAACATCAAAATAACAATGGTTTATTAAAAAATAAATGGTAGTGACTCTAGGTCGAAATTGAACATATAATGCGACACTTAGTCATGTGGATTATTACAATTAATTAATAGAAATTAGGTAATACGTTACGACGTATCGGCCGGTAATAAAGAATATGCCCTGATAACCAGATCTGAGGCGCAGAGCCTGACGTCAGATCCGTAGTCATCTGTGTCCGCATTAGGCTGCGGTCTGAGGTACAGAGCCTGACATCAGGGCCTGACGTCAGATGGGCAGCAGATTCGCATCAGATCCTGCCGTTCGCCTGACACGTATAACAGCGCCATCTGAGGGTCAGAATTGGCAAACAATTCCTTACGCGTGACGTCACACGGCCGCCCCTACGCGTGACGTCGCACGGCCGTCGCTACGCGTGACGTCGCACGGCCGTCCCTACGCGTGACGTCACACGGCCGTGGCTACGCACCAACACATTTGTACCGTGATTGCTATAGGTGTGTCCCCCCACCCTTTCTACTGCGCGCAGGGAATTTGTAAATTGTAAGCAGAAGTTTCGGAGCAGATTATGTTTACATAACCTACGAGGTTTATTAAATAAGTTCTCAATTTATTTGCAAAGGTATTTTTAATAATACAGCGATAAGTGGCACATATATATAATTAACTTTGAAAACAAATACAATATTAGTATAAAATTGAATTGATACTGGGAATGTATCAATCCATGATTATTTTATTAAACGGGCGCTGAAAAGTGCCGATTGATGTTCATTGTGAACATCGAGAGGTTGTTTACGTTCCAATCAATTAAAATGGGCACTGAAAAGTACCGTTTGGTTTCTTCGCCACCGTAAAAGGAGACACACCTCTACTTTTAATGGGCACATTTCTGAAAAATAAAATATTTACCATATTTAATTATCGTTTTCCCGCGACAGTAAATCGCGACTTTTACGGTCATGGCACTAAATGTCATGACTTTTACTGATACAGACCTTCAAAGGTCAGCTTCTTCTTCGGGCTGCTGATCGTCCGTCCACAAATCGCGGCGCATTCGCAATGCATTGGAGGCTGCTGTCGCACGAGGACCACTCTTCTTACTTCGAACCCTCTCCTTGGCGGCTCGAAGTGCCTGCTGCACCGACCGTTGAAAATCAGATCGGAGCGGCTTGGTGAAGTGCGGATTTCCAGACACAGCTTCTGAAAAAGTAATGCACGCAAAGTACGTTAGCATAATTATGCATAAAAACATGGAAATGCTTATTGCTTCGTACCGTATATTGCCATCACGATACGAGTGTTGTACAACGGCCTTTGGCCTGTTCGGCTGAACCACGTGAAGGACCGTGTGACGTCGTCGACCAGTGCTTCCTTCAGGCAAATCCCGACCGCTTCCTTCATGCTGAACCCACCCACGTATTTTAAGTACTGAACCTAAGCAAAGTAAGTAAAGATTGATGTAAGTATGTATTATATAAAAGTAAATAAAAGCATAATTTTGTTTTTACTTACAACATTGAAATAGGTTTCGTCGTCGATGGTCTCGAAACAGTCCACTTCCTCCGGTGACGAGAGAGGAATGACTGCTGGTTTTCTGGGTGGACCATTACGGGTGGGTTGCACACATTGGAGAAAACTCTCCAACAGAGTATTCATTTTTCTGCAAGCAGAACGGATGGAGACTTAACGTATTAATAAACACAATAACATGCAATACTTACCTTAGCTCCATCTCGACGCGCGCCGTGCGATCTTCCAGGCTCCTGCGAACATGAACATTTATAATAGAAAACTTCACACTATCAATATTTTTATAACAAAAAAAAAATGTAAATTTACCCATTAGCAGAAGGTTGTATGTGCACTGTATGGTGCTGCAACGGCTCATTCCGAGTGACTGTGGCGCGTGCACACGACGTCCCTGGATCGTGATGATCCCTTAACGTTGCGAGGGCAGGAGGACTGGCAGTAGCAGGACTGTTCTGTGACATAAGAACGTTACTTGGATTAGTCGTAGAAAAATCCTTTGACGTTGTAAGATCATTCGCTTCCTGCAGGATTTTCTTCAAATCCTGGATGTCCTCATTGATGGACTGCTTCGGCACAGTTGATGTCCTCTTTCTCGGAGCTTTCTCCTCCGAAGAAGTCGTCTGGTACCTCGCTGGTTTGGCGGCCACACGCTTCTCTCGCTGCGACATGTCAACCTGTGAATAAAAGTACATATTACAATACTTAGCAAAGGCGTGTTGGCTGTTTTTCCTATTTTACATGCAATATTAACCTAACCCAAATCTCAACACGAATCCAGGTAATGTATTACTCAGTAATTCGAGCGTAACTTGACAAAGGCTATAACAGCAGAAAACGTGAAAAAATGACACATGAAGAAATATTCGAACCAAACGATAAAATAACTCATCACCAGAGATTAACAAGAATACGTGTAAATATAATATTATTTATGAAGAGCAATACAAAAGGAAAGTACAGTACAAAAGAAGAAAATGTAAATATTATAGAGCATGCTACTCACCAGAAAATAGTCGTAACTTACCAAAAACAAGAGACGAGACTAGAAACGGAAGATTTTTTTTTTTTTTTACATGGTGGAAATCCCTAACGGATACCTCACCCCCCCCCCCCCCCCCATGGCAAGGGTGAGATTATGTGGGGCTTGCACCCACTAAAACCACCATGGTGACCGCCTGACGAGAGAAGCTACACAAGGGAGAAGTACTAGCAGCGAGATGCATCTAGCGCAAATAAAGGTGGAAGAATTTAAATACTATGGATCTTACGGCTTCTCGCTGTGTGTAATAACAGCAACGATACACCTACGGGGTACTGAGGGGCTTGTGTGAGTGGACATACTACAGCGAATAGGCATTCTATAACATTTGCCACGAACCTGTTTAGTGGAGATATATAAAATTTCAGGGCTCAACGTGGCGCATTTATATATGCCAAGAGCCGAAGACTTTATGGCGACATCATAAAAATCATCGACTTCTAAAAATTTGTTGATACTTTTTCCTAGCGTAGTCCACTGTACCGCCAAAATGTACGGCCAATCAGAGCGATCCCTTTCAAGCACAAAGGGTACCACGTCGAACAATGGGTACCACGGGGTATGAGGCACCAAGCGAACGCTCTGATTGGCTGTACATTTTGGCGGTACAGTGGACTACGCTACGGATTGGCTGCGCCGTATTGCCGACATTCGTGATTGGTCGGGACTCTACTTCCTAGTTCGCGTTTGTTTCGAATTCTCGTTCATTCTGAGGTTATTAAGAATATCGTTTTTAATTGAGTTTGGTAATTAATATAGAAGTTATTGTACGATACTAAATCGTTTCTTGGATATAAAGTCTCTATGCGAAGTCGGTGTTATGGTAGAAATGAAGCAAGGTCGATTTGAAATGTTAAATTGAGATTTTGAGAGTTCCTTCTCAAAAATTGATGTGACTTCCAGTTGCCTATCAGCTTGCCCACGCTTTTTAGGATGGTAGCCGAGTTGCTAGTTAAAGCGTCCTCGGATGGTAGCCAGGTAGCCGGTTAGGGCGTCCCCAAATGGTAGGTGAAATAGTAGCTTCCTTCCTTCGTATTTGGTCGTGGCTTCTGGTGCCTATAAGCTGGCCCACGCTTGGGAGGATGAGGTGTTGAGGGGCTAGCTAAAGCGACCTCGTATGGAAGTTGAGGGGCTAGTAAAAGCGACCTCGTGTAGGTATTGTAGGGGCTAGTTAAAGCGACCTCCAATGGAAGTTTGGTTTGCAGATTTAAGTTATACTTCTTAGACATTCCGAAACAGAGGGGCTAATAAAAGCGACCTAAGTCGGGTTGGTTCGGTGGCAGAACCAAGTCTGCTTTCGACGGCTGGCGGGCCTCTATTTATACCAATTTGTGATACTTGGCCCGCACCAATCACTCGCTGTGCGAACTCGCGCACCAATTAGAATTAACTTCCGGTTCGCGCCACTCGCGTACTATGCTCGATTTATTCGGCGTCCGTTTGTACGTGCGATCTGCGCAAGCGCGCTTGATTCACTCGCGGCACTGTACTCACTGTTTGAATGAGTGGTTATGCGTATGCGTTGCGTGTTACTAGGTTCCCTCGCGCGCTGTTTGAACACGTTCTCGCACGCGTTGTATACTATCTTAAGTATAATGTAAAGGAAATTAACAATATGTAATGCAAACTAAAGGAAAAAATTATGGCGGTAGGTAGCGGTACGTTACAAGTGCTTGCTTTTATCAAAATAAAAACACCTGAGATAGTTGTGACTGCATTTAATTTTATTTAGTACATAATATATATCGACATTAATATTGATATTAGCGATATTGACGAAGATGATTATATAGCAGACAATAGACCTTTCCCGAGGTCAGCGAATAATCGTCGATTCTCAATACGTGATTCGAATTCTCTTGGCATTTTTATAAATTCGGAAATTAAACCCGCAAGTAAAGAACTCGTGCGGAAAACAATTCTGGACACTGTAGGTTAATAGATCTACATTGAGCAGTTGCTATAAATATATTTTAAACAATTTACCTCATGCACACTCTTTAATTATCAATATTTTAGACCTTAAAAATAAAATATTGGATTTCTAAATTACCTGAAAACTTGTAGTTGCATAATACCGTAAGCATGCGAGTAGTTGCAATTCCGGGGCAATCGGCAGGCCACGATTATTTATTTTCGCCAGTCCTTCAATAATTCTCGGTAAAATACCATGTAATACAGAGTCCTTATTAAATCGAAATCGCCTTTTAAATTCATCTTTATTGTAATATTCAAATGGATTTTGCACGTCCCGAATATACCTTCTAACGACTCTATTGTCCGGTATATAATCATCTTCGTCAATATCGCTAATATCAATATTAATGTCGATATCGTTTTCAAAATCCATGTTTCGCGTCCTTTATGCAGGTAATGGCGTAAGTATTTGATGGTTTAAACTTTCAACGCGTTGCCGGGGAATAGAATCTCTGGAGTGGAGGGGGAACAACACGTAACGGAACATGGGTGGTGGAATCATCACGCACACATACCGCCACTGCCGTAGATGTTCCCCCTCTACTCCGGACATTCTTCTGGTGGAATCTCAAGACGGTCTCAAACATGTAAAACGTCGTCTTGAAAATATAACCTCCCTCTACCGTCTATTTTGACACATGTGACGTCATACAAGAATTTACTTATTTGAACAAGATTTTCCTCAAGCAAATGCTCAAGACACGACCTCAAGACGCAACTATGAATCTAGGCGGCATCTTAAGCAAATGCTCAAGACGATCTTAAGAACATGTGATGTCATACAAGCATTTACTTATTTGAACAAGATTTTCCTCAAGCAAATGCTTAAGCACGACCTTAAGCATTTGCTTAAGTCACGTTTATGAATCTAGGCGGCATCTTAAGCAAATGCTTAAGACGATCTTAATCTTAAGACACGTTTATGAATACCGCCCTTAGTGGAGACCACGCCTAGATTTCAGCCCTCTGGTGGTAAGTTAGCAATCTATTGAAAATAGGTCCGGATTCCACCAAACATTACGAACAATTATTTATTAATCGAAGAAGTCAAATTTTAGTGCTCAAACAAATTTAAATACACTCGTTTTTCACAACATTTCTTTTTGGCCGGTATTCATAAACGTATCTTAAGATTAAGCAGACCAGCGGCCTTAGCCGTGATGAAAACACCGGTTCTCGCTTAAACTTCCGGTGTGGCGGCTGAAGGAGACAGGTCGCTGAGTCTAGTCTCTCTCCATTTAGTGAAAGTTTTTTCTTTGTATTTTGTTAACATAGTGTTTTCTATTTGTGAGAATTGATCAGTAACAGTATTAATAAGTGAGTGATTAGTATACATATTCATTTCTGGCCCAGATTCGTCGCGGGTGCCTCCTGCACGTTAATCTCGGGCCAGCTTGCAGAATGGCGTCGCAAGGTGAGAAACGTGGCTTCTCGTCTCTAGACGAGAATAAAGAGAATAGCGCGCTTAACGCTATGCCGTTAAGAATGAATAAAAAAACGCAGAGATTACAACCTATCCCGTTGGATCGGTTACACAAGAATTTCTTGAAAGAATTTGGGGCCCCCCGAAAAAGCATGGTTATTCCTAACCTCGACAAAGCTCGAAAAGGCTAGTGATCCTCTAGGTAGTGATACGCAGATGTGTCCACCATTTTGGCTTAAAGCGGAAGTCGCAAATTGGCGGGCACATTTTGAAATAATCGAGAAAACTGAAGTTGTACTATTTCCTTCTGCCGTTCTTCATACAAATTAAAACATGTTACGTTAAATACATTAGACTGTTTCTAGATATCTACGGAGCACGTAGTGTTTTCTAACTTTACTTAAAAGGTAAAAGACTAAAAACGTAAATTTCGGGTCAGGCATAATAACAGCGACACTGAGCCTCGCCCTTTCTGTACATTGCGTTTCTAACTCCACTACGTTGTATCGAATATTATAAAAGAATAAAGACTAAAAGAATAAAAAAATAATTTATTATTATTATTATTATTATTAAAAGACGTGTGGAACTTCAAATATTTCAACATAGCTTGAAAAATGAAAAAATGCTAGATAGGATATTTTAACTGAGGAGAGCAGAATATAGGAAAGATTTCTGGAAAAAATCAAATCTATAATACAGTTTCTCACATACCTTAATCAGTCATTTTTTCCTAAAAAATATATTTATAAATCAATCGTGAAAATATGATAAAGAATTTAATAATGTAATACAAAGGAATAGGCATGATTAAAAATGAACTTTATTTAGTATTTTCATGCATGGCCATGCTCTTACTAGCAAATTTTTTCTTATTACATTTGGTAATTTTACTATTTACTTTTAATCTAAAGGTACACAATTTTGAAATAATTTTCATCTTAATGCTATGGCAATCTGGTACAGCAAAAACAATTTCGTTACATTTTGTGACAAGGAACTTTTTTATGTTACATGTAGAATTTCGGAAATGGGGATAGTAAATTCTAAAAACTTTTTCCATTCGAAAAAAAAACTGGAATGTATTTTTGTGTAAAAAAATTATGTTTTTCCTTTTACTTTTAATATGTGATAATTGATTGAATGAATGAAAAACTATTTTTTTTAAACTGTTTCTTGTAAGCAGTGATCACATACTTTCTGATTCTTTATTATGTTCCTCATTATATATCCTCCAATGTGATGTAGTACATTTAACTCTGTTTTATTCAATTTGATAGACTGTTTCGACAAATCTGGCACTGAATTTAGAGATGGTGTGTTGTTAACGTAATGTGAAGTTCTGCAACGATTTTGCAGTAAATTATCTAAAAACTCCGAAAGAAATTTTCGATCATCTTGTTCATAATTACTATTAGATATTTTTTTCATATATTGTGAAATTAAAATTAATTTTGAATTATTTTTTAATTGCAAAGCATTTGGCACCACATTCTTCATTCTTACAACTGAAAATAAGTTTTCTAAACAATCTTGCGTTAATCTTGAAGCTAAAAAAAAATCAAACTTATAATTGTATAATAATAATTTTGAGAGGTCAATGACAGTTTGTGTTGATATTAATACTGCCGTCTGAAACGGTTTCCACGAACCTGGCACACCGACTTTCATTGTCGAAAATAAATGAATATATTTGTTCGCAACTTGGTCGGTCGCAATGAGCTTTGAAACGCCGGGGAGGTTAGGTGCGAAAGTCACAGTACACGTGTTGAGTTGAATTGTCTTTTATTGTAAAAACACTCGCGGAGTGAGTCACGAGTTAAAAAGGTGAGCGGCGAGCGACAGCACGTGGCGAAAAGGGGTGAGCGCTGAGCAATAGCTCGTGGTTAAAAAGGTGAGCGGCGAGCAGTAGCACGTGGCGGTGTCCCACCAAATACTCGTTGAGAAAACCACGCACACTGACCACAACCACGATCCACAATCGCTTCGCGTGATTGATGAGGGTGAGTGATTGAGAAAATGCCTTGAGCACACGATGAGAGGGAGTCTGAGAATATTCACGAGTTGCCGTATGAAAAGAATTGGTCAAACCGAACGTCTGGCCGAGCACGCTACGTGAACAAGAATGCCGCGGAGGATCGTCGATTTCCGGTAGCCGTCTTCCCCGGCAGATCGACAGACGTGGGGGAATGTGATTGGATGAGAGTTCTGTCGCTGACAGGTGATTGCCTGATCGATTGTGGATCGGGCTTGACGCTCCGCTGTCCAGGAGGTGCTGCTGTGAGTTGGGTGTGGCGGAGATCCGAACTACTCGAATCTCAAACAATATTCTTTTAGAAAAGTAATGGCTTCTTCATATTTTTCTGGTTTGGCTTTGCTAAGTGCAACGAATATATCTCACCTGGACATAATATGAAACCATTTAGCTACAAAAGCAATGAACCATGATGACGTAAGTCTTTCATCATTGCGACTACTGCCTGCTAAAAATTCTAATGAGTTTGCCACGGTTTCGCTAAAAACTTGAGTACTGCACTGTACTCGCATTTTCAAAAAATGATTGGACTTGTCCAAATACTCTTCCCGTAATTTCGGAGCCAATTTTAAATTGCAATTTTCGTTTTCTTGTAATATGTCTTTTAAATAAACCGATTTAGCTTTATCACTAGGTAAATTATATTTTTCGACAAATGCTTCTGGTATCTGGAAGAATTCGTGGGTAATAAATCCTGCTTTAATATTTTTGAAAGCATGCGGCACATCGGCACAGAAATATAATTTTCTGTTTTTATCTGCAGGATGCGTACAAAAATTGTTAATCGTTGAATAACGCGACGCATTAATATGAAATTGTTTCCACATGCTTTGATTTGATGGCCCCATATCTGACGTTACAACGTCTACGTATAGTCCTATTTTTTCCGCTTTAATGATTATTTTTTCTACAATAAACTTTAAATCCCGTCCATGTACAGGGTGTTAAAAAAGTATTGTTCACCGCTTGGAGGGGTGAATCTACACCCCCGGATCGTTGGAGATTTGTAAAAAAAACTTGCTACAAAATTGTTTATAACATTGAAAATTAATGTTAAATTTTTTTTTTACATCAACATATTCTGCTCGGTGGAAGGAGAAAAAGTTTGAAAGGAGCCATATGTCGCAAACGAACCGTTTCGTGGGGAAAAATTGTTAAAGATTTCGCAACGATTTGAATGTATAGAGTTGCACGTAGATGCACGGGCCCACCACGGCTCCATATCAAAACTACACAGTACAAAACTACACATGCAATTTAGGACACATCAGAACAGTGCACAAAAAGTAGTGCACATGCAATTTAAAACACATTCGATTTGCAGTGCACATACAATTTAGGACACATGCGATTTAGGACACATACAACTTAGGACACATACAATTTACGACACATACAATTTAGAACACATGCGATTTATCATGGGCATAGCTAGGATTGCATTCGGGGACGGAGAGCCTAAAGCCCCTCTCATTTGGGGTGGTGGTGGGGGGAATAAAAGACTCCTTCGGCTTCCAATTCGGCCATTTGTGCACTGAATTTTGAATTTATGTACTTATGTACGAACCAATATAACCGGGATCGTGTGATGCGGAATTAGGTCACAATTGAATTTATTTCTATTTTATAATAAACTAATTTAATTTTGGTTGAACGTTTAAGTTATTTTTTTTCCTGTCAGGGGGGCAAGTGAAGACTACGCCCATGCGATTTATAGTGCACATACAATTTAGGACACATGCGATTTAGGACTAGGTCCGGCGGAACCCATTATGCAGGTAATGCATTGCATAAGGGCGCCAGTCGAAGGGGGCGCTAAAAACTATATCGCAGACTTAATAATAAATGAATCCAACTCTCATATAAACAAAATGTAAACGTAATTCTTGTTTTTATTGTACCTCGTAAAGGCAAAACATATTAAATAGAAAACAGGAGCAAAAATTTGGGAGCACCAAAAATTTTCTTGCATAAAGGCGCCAACCATCCTCGTGCCGGGCCTGTTTAGGACACATACAATTTATAACACATGCGATTTAGAACACATACAAATTAATTGTAGTTATAATTTGAATAAGGTTTCGTACAGTAGTGTGGCATGCAAGATGGCGCGTATGCAATTAAACCTACAGTATATTTAAAATTCGGCGCGCGTACACATTGACAGACAGCAAAACAGCATACACACAAAATTCGAAACACGCTTCGGAAAGTAGCAGCATGGAAAAGGACCAATATGAATTAAACGCATTTATTTAATAAATTATGACACGACGAGCGTGTGAACAGTTTCAACTTCCCGCTATAGATTCGCAAGCATAGTCTAGCGCTGTTCCTGACCCTGGTGGCCATAGGGTGGTCATAGATTGGTTAGTCGCATTTTTACATTGATTGGTTTCGCACGCAATATCATGGAATAATCCACCTTAAGCACTAATCATTTATTAACTAATAGGTATTCGTCATTTTTGCTTTGAAGCAACAGTTTAATATTAATATTGTTGCTATATATATATATAACTAGCGTGAAGTGATTATATGGGCAAAAACAAACGAGCAGTGTGTATTACACATGAATAAAATAGATTTCCACATCACCCTAGAGGTACTATCGTCGATGCGTTTTTTTTAAAGTGGTGTCCCCAGTAGGCCTATTCCACTAGAATTCGAAGTCCTGTACCGTTTGAAAAATTTTCCTGCAACGATGTTATACCAGATTATGGTAACTATTCAGTTCTGGACATACGCATGAGAAAGTATTGTAAACGGCATACCTCAAATTAAGTTGAGATCGTTTTCACGACCATATCGTAGCGCGCACGACAAACAGGGCACCTTTTGCGCTTTAATTTTGTAAAGCACTCAGCGCATATACATAAATGCCCGCAAGGAATAAACACGTGTGTCGCCTGTACACAGAGGCACACACAACACAAACCCCCGCCTTCTGGTCGGTTGCCGTCATCTGCGAAACAAATGGTAAGTAGTAAATTTGAATTGAAATCAAAGAAATTAGGGAAGCTAGTAAATATAAAGCGAAAGGTACGCCTTCAAAGGAATTTGTCTCTATAAGTACAGTATAAAAAGATGAATAAAATAAGTTTTCTAAAGTTGTCGGGAGCTTGTGAGAGAGATGACGCGATGGGCGCAGGGAGCTCATTTTTTACAACGTATTCTCATTTCCACTAATATTTCAGTTAGAAGGTGTAACGAGACATGTATGTTAAACAATTTTGGTGGGAAATACGCCAATTAAATTTTACGACGCATGCGTTTATATTAATGATAAAATGTAATTATTCAAATTCTTCTTATGTTCGTAGCCTTTAAAATGCTATAATTATCATTCTTATTCAGGTAGAGAAGTGAGATTCTGTGCGTGTTTTATGTACTTCTAACTGCATCAGGAATAAGAGGCAATACAATCAACGATAATTGCAATTACATACTTTCCATAACGCCGGTCGAGGTGCTGGGCATCAGATCAGAGCTGGTCCGATGATCGGCAGCAACACCACCGTCGCTATCGCCACTACCGCGATGGACTGTAGTGGTTCCTTGGGACTCATCACCTAATTGTGGTAAGTTTAAAATTTAATAAGAATCTTTGTATCGCGATATACATTTTGCACTTGCTGGACTAACGTAAAATATGCTGGCAGGCGAAAAAGACATGTGATACTTTACAATATCTGTAACGTGAGTGGAGTAAGCGCTGGTATCATGACGTTGCGCGAGTAGTTTTAGTATTCGTTTGAATCTTTTGATATTTGCATAAACAATTTTACGCAATCCAATTTGTGTTTATCAATACATCTCAAATAAGCCGGAATCCTCGCTCACCTCTTATATCTTGTCGGCGCTCTGGTTCTGCGGGCTCTACCGCACGGGCTGTCGATTGGTCTTGAGCATTGGGCGAAGACCGCGCACGACCGCGACATCTTCGACGACCTTGTCGATGTGGCTGTGCAGCTCCTTGATCTTGCCCGCGTACAGGGGAGCGTGTCTGCACAGATACTGTATCTGCCGGTTCTGGGACTGTATTTGCCGGTTCTGGGACTGTATTTGCCGGTTCTGGGACTGTATTTGCCGGTTCTGGGACTGTATTTGCCGGTTCTGGGACTGTATCTGCCGGTTCAGGATTTACATCTGCACATAGAATACAGGAATAGAGAAAAACTTATAGTATGCATGAAATACATAAATCGACAATGTCTACATATCTACTGCGCGTTGATGAGACGAAGGCTAACGTGGCGGCACAGGGGTTTTGATGTACTCGGCTCTCTTCTATCTGATTGATGCATCGGATAGAAGCATTCCTTTGCTTAGCCATTTGCTCATGAATGCACGGTACATTGAGAATTTTTTTTTCAGCAGTCGATCCGATCGAATTTTAGTCGTGCAGTTACCGGTAATGTGATATCGTGTATGTCTTTCAAGTAATACGCAGCAGCTGATATATGATTACTAAAGTTCCTATTGCCGATTTTTTTTTCGCGTCTTATAAGGAAAAACAAATCGTATATCTCGGTGTCAATTCGTGTTTGTTTTTTTGTAATGCTATTATAACATATCTTATACCGGTACCGCTCTTTACTAAATCAAAAACTGAACCATGTGCAAAGTAGTTCCTTTTAAGAGGTAATATACCAGCTGCGATGTAGCAATAGAAACACATATAGGTATTGACTAGGGGAGATCGGGGCTAGTTGATACGTTTTTCAGTTTTCAATTTTTTCATTTTTGTTTGAATTAATTACTTAATTAAAAATATGCCAAAATATTCTTTGGTCCTTCCTCTTTAATATATAGTAAGCGAAAACTTAAGAAAATACAAACAAAATGAATAAAACTATGTTATTTGGACGATCAATTTGGATGTATCAAAGCTATTTACTTTTTCTCTATATAAACGAAAACAGTTAAAAAACGATTGTTAACGTCAAGGTACACACACGTACGCTGGATCGTAGGAAAGAATTGAATAACAATTTTCACATATCTCGCTCAAATGAAGTTACATATATACGGTGTCGAGATAATTAGTCTGTATCAACCTGCCCCGGTATCAACTAGGCCCGGTCTCCCCTACCCAAAAATTTAAAAAGCAAGAAGGGCACTAACACTGATAAAAGTACCTGGATACGTTGCACATACACTTATTCTTAAGATAATGTCCATTATCATTTTTTCAAATTCTGAGCAAAAGAAATACACATCGTTTGCTCTATTTATCCCAGCTAAATACAGGGTATATTAGAACTGGTGTTACAACCGAGAAGGTGGTGAAAAAATAAGTTGAAAACATGGAATAAAATTTTTTGAAATTACGCTTTGTTTCCAAGAAAATTAACTTGGAACTTTAGGGTCGTGTGCTCGCACTGAAATACGGGTTAATACGGCTGCGAGGTATGTAAGGGGAATGCGTCAGACTAGTAGTAGATGGAGACAAGGTTCAGACAACGAGTGTTCTTTGTACCCCCGCGTACTCTACTAGTACCACGAACCGAGTCGAAATTCAAAGTCAATCCTCTCAGAAACGAAGCGTGATTTGAAAAAAAAATTTGGTATTATCGATTTATCGTTTTATGTAGAATCACTCCTTTTTCGGCTGTACCATCACTTCTGATTGTGAGACACCGTCCATACACATCACTTGTTCGTTAAGTGCATGTGTAAAATGTTTAAGGGGGAGCCCTATTTAGTACGCTAGGAATAAGGTGATTCTTGGGAATTTTTTTTCTAAGAAACTGTTAAGCGGATCTTTTCCAAACTTTTAGGGTATTTTAGTCCACATTCAAACAATAAAAATTAATTTGTACGTTACAAAGCGTTCCGTAGATATAAAACAAGCAACTGTAGAATATTTACGTACCTATAGAAAATGTACATTCTAAATAAGAATCTACAGCGTTTAATATTTTATATATTACTAGCTGTAATTAATGATACCGTGATATACATATCGTACCTGACTGATCATCTGACGGATCTTCCAGTTCGGCCGTTCGAGGGTCAGAATCATTATCGTCGACTGAAACATATATGATTGTTGAAATTACACGTAGATAAATTTGATGATACTTGTATTACTAAAGAATGATTCACCTTCGCGATTTCTGGCCAATTCTTGGAACGTGTACTCCTCTTGGAAGCGGTTAAACGTTTGTAGGAATTCGCGCAGTGATAATCTATAAATTTAAAAAGAAAAATCACACTTCGTTTATATTTAATAGAACAGATAATAGTAGGATAGATTTATATTTAAAGATAATACTGGAAGTAGCAATACGCGGTCTTATAACAAAGATTTCGGTCACCTTCCGGTAGTTAAGGCGTTTTGCGCCTTCAAAATTGCCTTATCGCGGTTTATATATTTATTTCTCCGAGCCTCTTGACCGACGATGCCATTCTGCAATCGGGAAAAATTAATCTCTTCATCTTTTATTAGGTCGTGCAGCTTATCTACGGTTATAAAGAATTAAAATTCAAGCTTATCCACAAATTTGACGACACATTCAATTTGGTTAATCGTTAATTAATAATACTTACATAAAAAAATCCATACGTTTGGATGCGTGCCGCCTAATTTCTTCCATGCTATGGCATGGAATGCCTCAACGAAGTTATTCGTCCGAAGAGGGCACTTATGGACGCTCACTACAGAAGCCCGCGATATCCAGGTCCGTTGCACATATGATGTAAAGGATAAAACGGCAGGATATGCCTCCGCTATATTGTTGGCCAGGTCATTTATGATGGCCAGGCCATCATCGAAACGTTCCGCCGGCGCCAATGGCAAACTCATTGTCATTGACAATGCATCGCGGGGAGCATGGGTTAAGCCCAAACTCCGCCACTTGCGTAACACGGCCTACAAAGACACGTATAACATATATAACATATATTTTCCTTGAAGATGATGTATATTTCGTTAGAATGCATATTACCTGCTTAAAATGAAACCAGCACCCATGAACTTCTCCATTTGGGAATGTTTCCTGCAGGGTGCTCAGTGTCGCCTGCTCAAAGTCACTCATGGTGTGACGCACTGTTTCCCGCAATCCAGGACAAAGTTCCAATAATTTTTCCCATAAAGCACGATACGTTGCCCTTGTCCGCGCTTCACAGAGAGCAAAGATCGTGGCGATACCCTGCATTACACAACATTTTCAGTTACTTACTTTTCTTAGTGCAAAGTACGTGATAATCAAAGGATTCACGACCGCATTAGGCTACGGTTACAGTGGATGCGTTTTCATACGAATGATGTACTGACGAATGCGTTTCAACTGTTTTATCGCATACGATGAAACAGTTCAGACGTACAGGTATGTATTCGTAAGAACATCATTCGTACGAAAACGTATTCACTGTAACCGTAGCCTAATGTTGCAGTTGGGACGCGTCCGTGTCTTAAAGGGATAGTCTGGCGATAATATACCTACTGATTTAATATACATATATAGATTTCTATATTATCACCGAAAGTGCTATTTGTGAGATACATACTACTTCAGCAACGGCATATCTATCGAAACTTGCGCGGGGGCGGGGGGGGGCGTGTCTGTCATTACGTTCGTTAATATTTTTATTTTTCGAGTGGGATATAAAAATTACGAATCTGTTTGAAAATGCTACCATATAGATCTTTTCAAAATCACAAGAAATATGAATGACAAAACTTTAGTAAACGTAGTATTATTCATGTGCATCTTACCGTATCCATACGCCGTACATGAACGGTATACAATTGTGCAATGGCTGGTACTCTCGGAACAACCTAAGAGTAACAAACATCACATTATGCGAGTGTCACAAACGGTATGCTGAGGAGCTTAAATTTAGAAGAATTTATATCGGTAAGGGTTAATGTGTAACATACGACACCTCTCACCCTCGGGCGTATATATGTAGATAGTTTAAAATAGGGCTGTGTGCAACAGGACTTATCTTACAATGTTAATAACATTAACGACTTACGGAAAATGTACCATCCATGTACAATTCTTGCGATTGCTGCAACGCACCCAGCAATGCATCCGATGTAAATAGTAAAATCTTGGTTCCGTCGTCCGCGTCGATCATGCACCGAAACGTGTCCCGTAGAGGCGCATACTCGTGTAGCGCGAGACCAAGCTCGTGGAACGATCGTGGAAGAGTCGGCCATTGTTTCGACCTTTCTCTATCAAGAGAGGGCTTCATGCTCCTGTAGGACAGCTTTTGTCCTACAGTAGGATTTCTAAAAAAAAACCAATAATATATGAGTCTCAAATTTAACCATAATCTCTACTAGACTGTGAAGTGTAACATGATTTATTTTTGCTGTTTCTTAGTCTGTGCTTACGCAAGGTGGCACCCTTAGAGATTGTGGGGCCTGGGACAACTAAATTTCCTATCTCGAACAAACAATCGAGATATAAGTTCTGAACGTATGTTAAAAAAATTGAATGCGTCGTTTATTACCATTATATTCATTTAGTTTTCACAAAATGCGGAAGTTACAAGCAATAAGTGCGAGGACCCCTAAGTACGGGGACCGGGGCAAGTGTATCGTTTGGTTGGTGCTAATAGCGGTTCTGAATTTCTACATAAAGAAAGAATACGTCTAAAACATGAAATAAAATTTTTTGAAATTATACTTTGTTTTCGAGAAAATTGGCTTTGAACTTTATGGTAGAGATGGATATTATTTAAATAACGAATCGATTCGAATAATTCGGATTATCTTCATGAAACGAAATTTTACTCGACGAATGAAGATCTTTTCTTCACTCACGTCTTTATTCGATAAATTATTTGAGGCTTGAATAACTTTCGTCTGCGCGACTGCTCAATTGAGCCGCTGCGTCCGTGCAATATTCGTAACGTACAACGACGAAAATTTCAATCTTCATCCTATCTTTTTGCAAATAGTGCCAGAGGCCATTTTAACGCTCGTGTACCCCCGGCCTTAAACGTCTGAGGGGCACCCTAGGTAAGCCAAATGCTTCGGCGGACTAGTAATATATAAAGGGAACGATCAGACAACGTGTGTTCAGATTTGAAGATCGAAATTCAAAGCCAATTTTCCCGAAAATGAAGCGCGATTTTAAATAATGTTATTCTATGTATATTTCCGATTTATTCTTTTATGTAAAGTCATTCCCTTTCCACTTGTACCAGTAATTCTTGTACACCCTGCATATGCAAAATAGAATCCCTTCGACTACAGATTTACCACAAAATGTTCTATTTATGTTTAAATACAGAACAGCGACTTACCGACGGCATACCATGTCGAATATTTCTTTTGGCTGCATCATGGTTTCCCGACACAAACGCAGCATCTCTTGACGCATCTCTTTCTCCTCGATCACTGTGGTTTTTGGTGGGTGGCAGTGAGTCCCTCTTTCTTCCACAGTACCATCACTACTTTTCACTATGGTAGCGTTACACGTAAGTGCGCTTCGCGAGGTGCACCGGTAAATGCTCGTGCATCGTTTGTCGTCGCCATACGAATACCCATTGTACACGTATATATACACATTTGCCTTATTTCCCGGCACACGCTGCATGATGTATGCGTACAATTTTTTTTATCAAAATAAAATCTTTGTAAAGATTTTTAGAAAGCTGCGTAAACGCACTTTGTAAATGATGGTATAACCACGCTTTAAGAAAATTAAGGAATGCAGTCTGGAGAAGCGTACGATCGCTTCGCAACAAGTCTGTCTACTGACGAACCGTTTTCGGCTGGCGCGACGCGAATGGCCAACGATGTTCAGATTTTTCATCACGCGACACGCGGCACACAGAAACTAGAGCCGCCCCTTGAGATGCGGGGCTCGGACCAATTAATTTATTTAATTCTAACAAAAAGCCGATAATATTGAAAACGTCTAATTAGGAGCAGATAATTTGATCTATAGTATTGTCTCCTTACGGGCTCGGTTTGGTGTACAAGATACGGACTTCTCGCTATCCCCACCACTTCTGTCTCACTCTTATCCGGCGAAGGCGAGAGCGAGATGGAACGAGAGCGAGCGAGAGGCACTGAAAGCGAGCCAGAACGGTACGAGACAGACGACACGTTGATGTATTGTCTCGCTCCGTCTTTCGGACGCCGTGACACTCCGTCCTTTGCGCTCGCGCCCGTCGCGCACGCAAAGCGTTCCATCTCGCTCCCTCCTTGTATATAGCGCATGATTTCTCTAGTCAGGCTTATTGTTAGCGGAAATCTATTGCAATAATACTACAAAGTTTTTAGGTGTTGGTAAACATAACGAATTAATGATTGAATATTAACAAAATAAAGTATTGTATGTTTATTATCTCACAACATACAGTGAAGTACAATTATCTCACAAAATTTACTTTTCTCACCTTTTATAGTACACAATTATTAATTATATCATCGCAATTTACAGTTTCACATGTTTTTTGTTCGTCAGACAGTAATGTCAAACTAGGCAATCTTTCCTACGACATGGAAGCTTTTAGATATGTTTAAAAGCTGGATGCCTCGCTAATGATATGCAATTCATTTAATTTTTATAAAATGTAGATGTATCAACGTGTGGAGTCCTCTAAGCGCGGGGCTCGGAACAAGTGGATATCCTGTCCGGTGCCAAGGGCGGTACTGATTATTGATTATTGAAATTTTATGCCATACTAAAAAATGATTGATATACCATTTGTCCACCTAATATCGAACAGAGACAATCGACATCGTGCCGTTTTTGGCAGGCGTTTCGACTTTCTTCGCACTGAGATAATCTGTTGATTGCTCTGTCACCGGGTGGCACAGGGGTACATCGGACGGCCACGTACCGTTGTCTACCGCCAACTCGCGGGACAATACGATCATAAACCGCGATCCTGGGCGAGACACTCTGGCCGATCAGCCGGTTCGGTTTTTACCTAGTTATGCCATATGTAAGAAAGATGCCCCCAACAGAACAATTAAAAAGTATAATCCGACATCACTACGCCTGGCGAAGAGACACAGAAATGGTGCCTTTACACGGACGTTCTTTTGGGACACTTTTGCGCGCCACACGCCAGCGCGGCACGCATTTGGCGTGGCGTGCCGGAACGTCGCAGGCCAGAAGATCTTACCCGTCACTACTTAGAGACAGCGAGTTCGGGCTCCCATTTCTACGTCGACTCCACGTGCTTTTTCCAGGAACCAGCGCAGTCTTGTATTGTGTACTACCTGTTCCATGTATATTATCGATCTGCGAAACAATCGGCAAGACACGATCGCGATACACGTAGGTTCGCGAAAAGTATACGAATTCCTCGATATACCTGGCTTATAGAGGATATCATAAATGGTTTTACTGTAGGGCACACTGAAACATCTGTTTTTACGAAGCTACATTTGGTTTACCTGAAGGTGCTATAAATTATGGAAATGGTTTATTACTCAGTTATAACGACTGTATTGCGATCTGCATTCTTCTTGCAGACGAAAAGTTTCCACCTCATCGGAAGTTCTTGCTAGCATCTTGTGCGCAGTTAGAAGTGTGGCGCGCCGGAATTCCACGTTCTTGCGTGCGAGTAGAACCGTTGTCAGGCGTGGCGCGTCCAAAAAAGTGTGGCGCGCTAACCTCGACTTCAGAAAAGTTTACATAAGAGACAGAAAAGGTAGTTAGAAAAGGAAAGCGGCACTTGAAACCAAGGGTTTGGCGTGGCGCGTGGAATTTCCGACAGTGCGGAAAATTCTGAGGCGCGCGGCGCGCCTGGCAACCAAGACTCTTCGAGCCGCTACAGGCGGTAGGAAGTGAAAGAGAATTTTTTCAAACCAAAGAATTAAATATATTTACTTCCAGCTTTGTGGCTTCATTTGTCAATCTTTAGGGAATATGAAAAAAAATTGTATGCAAAAATAGTGGTTATATCCGGAGTTATAGTGCTTCAAATAGAACGCCTTACAAAACTCATATGCGCACTGTTAGCATAAAATCAGTTGTTGTAGTTGTCTCAAATAGATTAATATACGATTAATAGATTAAACTTTATTAACCAAAATCATGATGTTATTTATTTTCATCTGCAACCTAGTAAATTATGTCTGTACCTACCTATCGCAAAGTATTTGCGTAAAATCTAAACATTCGGATAGTTAGTTAAAAAATTAAATATGCATATCTTAATACACGTGAAACCGTATATTTCGATACATGTATACGCGTGAATTTCAGTACACGGGTACACGGATACTACGATCCGTGAATTTCGATGCATGTGTACACGCGTATCGATATGGAAGTGATACCGATGCATTTCTTATGTTTTTCAAATGAAAATTTTACCAAATTTCATGTAAATCGAACTATTTTTAACGAAATTTTGGAAATCAATTTATTATGAAGATTCCTTAATTACGATCCGATTTGTGTCGTTTTTGGACCATTTTCATCGGGAAAACATAAGGAAACGATTCACACCACTTTCGCCAAGATCCGATGAAAAATGTAGAATTTTTGATTCGTCACTTTTTAGGGGGCAACATTGTACGGCCCCCCTGGGCTCGAGGGTCGAAGTCCTTGAAACCCATCGAGGCACGGCTTATCGGTAGGGTTGCCTCTTGAGTCGAGGTTTGCGTGGGACGAAAATTCAAGCGCGCCACACTTTTTTGGACGCGCCACGCCTGACAACGGTTCTACTCGCACGCAAGAACGTGGAATTCCGGCGCGCCACACTTCTAACTGCGCACAAGATGCTAGCAAGAACTTCCGATGAGGTGGAAACTTTTCGTCTGCAAGAAGAATGCAGATCGCAATACAGTCGTTATAACTGAGTAATAAACCATTTCCATAATTTATAGCACCTTCAGGTAAACCAAATGTAGCTTCGTAAAACAGATGTTTCAGTGTGCCCTACAGTAAAAGCATTTATGATGTCCTCTATAAGCCAGGTATATCGAGGAATTCGTATACTTTTCGCGAACCTACGTGTATCGCGATCGTGTCTTGCCGATTGTTTCGCAGATCGATAATATACATGGAACAGGTAGTACACAATACAAGACTGCGCTGGTTCCTGGAAAAAGCACGTGGAGTCGACGTAGAAATGGGAGCCCGAACTCGCTGTCTCTAAGTAGTGACGGGTACGATCTTCTGGCCTGCGACGTTCCGGCACGCCACGCCAAATGCGTGCCGCGCTGGCGTGTGGCGCGCAAAAGTGTCCCAAAAGAACGTCCGTGTAAAGGCACCAAAAGAAAAGGGGTAGTCCGCTGACTGCGCGTGGTCCCTACCTGCTGTGCCCTCACTTCAAATTAAAGGCGGATCCCTTATCTCTGGAATATAAACACGTTTCCGAATATCAAAATAAAAGCACGCGCTGATGTATTCGTTGCGAGAGAAGGTGGCTCATAGGAAAGAGATTATTCCATTGAAACGGCGGCAACTTTCCACCTATTCCATATACGCAGACGTAGGCTAGGAGATTCCGCCTTTAAGGGAAGGTTCTGGTCTAAATGTCGATTTTTTTTTATTTCATTTTTCGAATGTTCAACCTTTTAGGAAAACGTGTTTAAAAGGATTTGTTGAAATTCGTAAAATTCCCGATGTTATAGGCATTTGAGTAGCGGCAAATGCATGGATAACACTCGGCGACTCGGCACTTACGTAAAACTTCAAACGCGTTTTCCTCGAAACAGCGTTTTCAAATCGGTGGGACCTGTATCTACAAAAGTTATTATCCGATTCGACTGAAACTTTTTTTATTTTGAAGAATATACTTCTGGTTAGGGGGGGGGGTTAAAAAAATACAAAAAGTTGAAAATTTATAATTTTCAAAGGCGATGAAAGGACGAAAAATACAGGGAAAAGTGATTTCAAACTTGAAGTGTCGTTATTTTCTAAGAAAAATGTCATTTTTGTAATTTTTTTAGTTCTCCCCTAGCCAAAAGAATAATCTTCAAAATAAAAAAGGTTTCAGTCGAATCGGATAATAACTTTTGGAGACACAGGTCCCACTGATTTTGATCAATTTTTTGACGCCTTCACTTTAACGACTCCCCAGGGCTGTCTGCAATGATTAATTATAAAACAAAAAATATATTTCTATAATATAAGACATCCTTAATACAATGCAAAAAGTCGCATTAAATTATATATAGTAGTTTTCCTTTAATTAATTCCTAAATATCACCTATTTTTTTGGGCTCTAGACCAGAACCTCCCCCTAAGGGGTTATACCTAGTCAGGAGGCCGAAAAGAGACGAATATTTGTGAATTTTTTTTGGAAAAACTGAAGCATCTATTTTTACAGAACTTTTTGCGCTTAAAAGAGCAACATCTAAAGAAGATTTGGTAATTTTTTCGTAAAAAAATATTTACGTTTATAATAAAATTACAATCGATATCCAAGAAGCCTTTTATAAAAAGTTGTTTTGCGGTGAGCACTGCCATTCGGAATCAGATTATCTAAAATAAAAAACAAAAAAGATTTCGTTAGTATATTAATGTATCTTTCAACTGACGGCGGGGGATTTTCGAAATATTAATTTAAAATAAAATGGCGGCTATTTAAAGTTTGAAGGGCCTGATTTTCGCGCGAAAAACGGTCATTTTTCGTTGATAAAATCGAAAATATACATTACAAAAAAATGCGAACGATAGTCGATAGATTTTTATATAAAAAATAATCCCATAAAGTATGAGACACATTGGTGCAGTAGTTTTTGAGATATCTTGCTCACCGTTTTTAAAAAGGCTTCTTGGATGTCGTTGTATTTTTATTATAAACGTTAAATATTTTTCTACAAAAAAATTACCAAATGTTCTTTAAATGTTACTCTTTAAAGTGCATAAAGTTCTGTGAAAATATATGCTTCCACTTTTTCAAAAAAAATTCGCAAACATTCGCTTATTTTCGGCCTCCTGACTAGGTATAACCCCTTAACACACACTCGTCGCAGTGCAATTGCGTCTAGAGTAGCCTAAGCTGCTGCTGAGGCAGACGCGCGTCAGACGCGTAGGGGAAACAGATGCAAGCTTCTCCATTACACCGGCACACTGCTGGGAGATCCCACCTTTATAGGGTCAATTCAAACGAGACGATATAACAATACTGCCGCAAAAAATTGCGTCACGTGTAATATATACATATATATGTGTGTACCGATTCGAAATCGCATCGACGCCGTAGCGCTCGTCCGAATTGACCATTATTAGACGTTCTTCACCCTGAGTTAATCCTTTTATTGCTCCGTGGATTTCACGTGATGACCTGGGTCCCGCGCGCACCGTTCCCCAGCGCGTACTCGCAAAACAATGCGGCCATAAAAAGCTACCTGGGGGCGAGATGCTCGGGCCGATCGAATTGCCTGTTAATTTTTGGGGAACCAGATGTTTGCATTTTCTTCGTTTAGTTCTTCAAGAAGGAGGGGGCTCCCCTCTCCACCGACGAATTTCCAAAGGTCAAGGTCCCTCCTACACCAAGGAAATGCAACCAGTTGGATTTTCGCCGCCTCCTAAACACTTAGGAGCGAACATTAAACTGTTCATCTTCATCGGTGAGACACCGGATTTCGCGTTGCATCGCGTGTAGTGGTGGCGTGTACTGGAAACACGCGGAACATTTTTTACCTAGTGAATTAGTGTAGTTTAGTGACTAGTATAGTTATCATTTATTTTAGTTATTAGTTACTGTTTAGTGAATATAAGTGGTCCCCGAGTGGCATGGAGCGACGCTTAAGAGGCAGAGGTCGCCACGATGGGGGAAACGTTCGGCAAATGCTTCGTGCGATTGACGATGCGAACAGGGACTATACATTAGCCAGAGAAATATATAGACAATGGTTGGTGGACAGTGGCCAGGAAATACGACTCCCCTACCGACGGGAATTTCAACGGCTAGATCATCGTTTTTCGCAATTAAATGTAGAGGAGCTGAATGTGGGAGTCAACCACCACCCAAGACCAGGTAGACCTCGCGTACCCTGGCGAACTGAAGAACGCGTGATTGCGCTAGCGCGTGCATTCCCACTAATGGGCCTCCGAGTTATCGCTCGTCGCGTAAATATTTCGCACGTGACGGTGCGACGGATCATACGCGAAGAAGGTCTACGGCCCTTCAAAATTCAGAGGGTTCAAGCACTCCGTCCAGGTGATTACGCTGCTCGGCGTACCTTCTGTCACTGGATGCTACGGAAATTACGACGGAATGACCGCTTTCTAGAAAATGTCCTTTTCACCGACGAAAGCAGTTTTTCAAGTGCGACTTTACAAAATAGGCAGAACACAAGAGTGTGGGCCTATGTGAATCCCCACGCAACCGTCCAACGCTTCAATCAGGGACGTTTTTCTGTGAATGTGTGGGCAGGAATTGTGGGTAATCGGATTATTGACCCTGTCTATTTACCCACGTTAACCAGTGCAACATATTTGCGCTTTTTGCGGCAAAATTTGTTAGGCCAACTTCGCCAAGTGGTTCCGCGAAACAGACGCCGATCGCTATATTTTATGCACGATGGTGCACCAGCGCATTTCAGCCTGGCAGTCAGGGACTATCTACCACGCATGTTTGGAACACGGTGGATAGCACGCAGTCCTGCACCTCACGTGTGGCCACCACGTTCACCCGACCTTAATCCCCTGGATTTTTTTATGTGGGGAGCGGTGAAAGATATTGTTTACAAATCGGGGACCCAAATTGAATCGCGGGAACAATTGAAACAAAGAATCGAAGTAGCTTTTCGAACGATTCAAGATTCGCCGAACGTTTTTGAAAATGTTCGCCGAAATATGAGATACAGACTTCAACAATGCCTCGATAATGACGGTGGTCATATCGAAGCCAGCGGACAGGCACGGATGCTACGCGCCATCAACACTGATGGGAGTGTCCTGTGGGTGAGAAGAAGACGCAGGAGGTGAACCACCGAGAACGTTGGTAAGTTAATAAGTTAATATCGTCTAACCTTCACAATTCAACATTGTCAATTTTTTTCCCACAAAATGGTGCGTTTGCGACATATGGTTCCTTTTAAACTTTTCCTCCTGTCAATCAGCAGAATCTATTGTTGTGCCCTATCCGTTCAACTGTCCGTAGACAAAAGATAGGCGAAGTCCCGGCCGTAGCATAGGGCCCAAACGAAGGAGGCCAAGAAAGAGGGGGTTTTTAGTGGGTATCCCGCTAGCAGCGGCGAGTCCCACATAATCCAGGCAACCCTGCCTGGGTATGCGTAATGCATTTTCCGCCTCTATATTAAAAAAAAAAAAATCAAAAGATAGGTAAAAATTCTAACTGGTTACTGCCAACTCCGAATTTCTGTTGGGAAAACACCACTTAATTCAGGCCTAGCCGGGTCAATGCACCTTGCACAGTCTTCTATCCCTTTAAACGCCGTGTTGTGTCTGCGTAGAGCCCAGGAGCTACCTACCCCAGGCCACTACCCTTCAGGTAGTAAATACTGGCAAACGACAAAGTGGTGGTGGTGGGCCCGTGCATCTACGTGCAACTCTATACATTCAAATCGTTGCGAAATCTTTAACAATTTTTCCCCACGAAACGGTTCGTTTGCGACATATGGCTCCTTTCAAACTTTTTCTCCTTCCACCGAGCAGAATATGTTGATGTAAAAAAAATTTAACATTAATTTTCAATGTTATAAACAATTTTGCAGCAAGTTTTTTTTACAAATCTCCAACGATCCGGGGGTGTAGATTCACCCCTCCAAGCGGTGAACAATACTTTTTTAACACCCTGTACCTATTACCGTGCCTTTATACTTAAAGAAGCCGTACAAAAAAACTCGCACACATAACTAAGGAAATAAATTTTTTTTAATTGAGTTATACTATTAATGTATGTGTTACAAACGAGTAGGTTGCATTTTTAAACAATTAAAGCTTCTTTAAGTATAAAGGCACGGTAATAGGTACAGGGCACGGTAATTGGGACATCTACCCTACCCCGGCACAAACTGCCGGGGTTATGTGGGACTCCCCGAAAAATTCGGGATACCCACTAAAAACCCCCTCTTGGTGCCGCCTGTTCTTACTGTCCCCCATGACTGACGGGGGGGGGGGGGGGGCTGAAATGTATTACTGCCCCGCCAGCCGCCCATCCAATTGGAAGGGGACCTCGCCTCAACCAATGCGGGAGTTCCGAAGGTTCCGAAAAAGGTCGCAGCGGAACACCCCAATACCGCCTCGTAGACCACGACACTACGCACCTTCTTTCTTTCAGCGTATATCACAACCCATAGACAAACACAAGCGCGCACCCACACACTCACACCAATCATTCACACAACCCGTCGTGGGTACATGCACACACCACGCGCCGCCTATAAATAAGAGTAAAATAGTACTGCACGTAGTGTTCGCAAAAGAGGCCTATTACCGACACCTATTGTCGCCTTATGCTAATTAGGCAGGTGGCAACGGCCTGCTCACTCATGTGGAGCGCGGATCGCGTCCCCCGCCATCGACTCGCGATCCATGGAAGGGGAAGGCCTGCTCTTCCTAGAAATCGACCGTGATTTCTGGGAATCGGCCACTCAGTTCCTGATATCATCTTTGGTAATTATCTTTCGCTTACGCATCCTACCCGCTTTATTCGACTTGCTTCGAACTCTTTACTTCGCTACCTTGCTTTGCGAAGCCTCGCTGGTGTTCTTGCTACTCAGCTAATTCTTAAATCTATTGCATTTAAGAATACTCAATATTAAATCAAAGTTACTTTTCTTACTAACCGTTACTGTTATATGTAAATAATTATTAACTTGAATTGTGTTATTTTATCGATGTACAGACTTTATTATATATGTTGTGTTATACCAAGTGCTTAATTATACCGTATCGTTCGTCCTAATCATTATCAATTAAAGCTAGCTTCAAACGCCTTTGAGCTAAATCCACGCGCCAGTTCCGATAATTCTTTATAACAACACGTAGATAAAAACGTACGTAAAAGAAAAAAAAAGCGTACGTAAAATCGGTGGGTCAGCGTGTATATAAAAGACATAGAAAACATAAGGTGTAAAAGGTAAAATGTAAAAGTAAAATGTAAAATAAATAGGAGTATAGAGTATAAGTATCGAAATATAAATATAAATATGTGAATATATAAAATATAAATATGTAAATATATAAAATATCCGGCCAATAAATAAATAAAATACACTGACTACGCCCACCCAAGATAAACGCCTAAAGCGGCATAAAAAGGCCACCGCACCTTGTTCACTGCGGCTCAGGGGTCCACAAAAGTGGGCCTGCTAAGCGGGGGGGCACCCCCGCCAGGGGGGGGGGCATTACCCTTCTCACCTTATGAGGGCGGGAACTCGTTTCGGGCCTGGAGGGACCGTTCTTTCTCTTGCCGGCCCTTCTCCTAGTCAAAGCAGCTCTAGCCGCAGCTTCCTCACTGGCGCGCCTAGCCCTTTCCTCCCTAACCGCTTTGTCCAGGAGGATTTCCTTGCACTTTCTATCAGTCATGACCGTTTCTGCGAAGGTCATCTGCGCCTTCCACTTATCCTCTGACCCTGTGGCCAACCTAATGACAGAGCACGCCTCGATGGTGAAACCCAAAGCCACCGCCAGGGTCCCTCTTTCAACGGCATAGGTGGGGCAGTTCACCAACACATGCTCCGCATTGTCCGGTGAGCAACCGCAGTCGCCGCACGCTTCGCTGCTCGCCTTGCCCAGGCGGACCCGGAAGGACGCAAAAGCCCCATGTGACGTGAGGAGCTGCATCAGCCAGTAATCAATCTGGAACATCTTCCCTTTATCGCCCAGGAATGTATCGACCGAGGTAACTATCCTCCTTGTCCAGTTGTTGCTGTCGAAGGCATCCCATAATGTCTGCCATTCGACCAGGGCCTCCGCCAATGCTAACCTCTTATATGAGGAAGACCCGTCCACATCCGCAGCGCCATCCTGGATGGTGGGGTCCCCCCTATCACTGGGCCCCGCCAAGAAGACCCGCCTCCGCATGGCCGCTTTAATGTCTAAAGGCATTCTGCCCGCTAGGACACACAGCACCTGGTGAGCCACCGATCTGTAAGCCGTGGTGGTCCTCACCAGGGCTGATCTCTGGGCCCGTCTCAGGATTCCGGTGTTAAGTTTAGTCTTCAGGGCATGAGCCCACACCGGTGCCGCGTACAAAACGACCGATTCCCACACGTTGTAATACAGTCCCCTCGCGTGTGGAGAGGGGCCCCTGGTATTGGGGAGGAGCAATGCAAGCGCGCCCACAAGTTTATTCCCGCGGAGGGTCACGCTGTCTAGGTGACTCTTGAAGCTCCTCCTACAGTCCAGGGTCACCCCCAGGTACCGTAGGGCCTTCACGGAGGTGCAGTTTGCCCCCAGAATCGAGAAGTCCCTGATCTTATTGGACCTCAGCCCCGCTAGGACGATTACTTCTGTCTTGTGGGGGGGGGGGGGCGATTTCGAGGCCAGTCCTCTCGAACCAAAGGCGCGCCTTCTCCATTGTGGCGGCGATCATGGTCTCCAATTGGGGAACGTCCCTCGCTGAAAATAGGATGGCCAAATCGTCCGCGTACGCGACGGCCTTAACAAACCGGCCCGTGTTAAGCTCCCTAACTATGGCATCGTAGACGATGTTCCACAGAAGGGGCCCAGAACTGATCCTTGAGGGACCCCTGCCATGATCTCTTTGTCTACCCTAGCCTGTGGGGTAAACACCGTCACCCAACGGTCAGAAAAATAGCTCCGTAGGACCCTAATAAGGGGCCAGGAGACTCCCCGCCTCTGCAACTCAGTTAAATTGAGGTCCCATCCCAGCGTATTGAACGCATTCTTGACATCAAGCGTCACCAGGACCCCCAGCCTCTTTTTAGTTTTGGCCACGCAGCCCTCCGCAAATCTGGTGACCTCCAGGGCGACGTTAACCGTGCCCGACCCTCTCCGGAAGCCAAACTGGCTAGGGTGGAACGGGTCCCTACCCGTTTGGGCCTCAATGGCCACTTTAATGACGTGCTCCCAAACCTTGCTCAAGGCCGGGAGCACACTAATGGGCCTATACGCCCCCGGGGTGATGGGGTCCTTATCAGGCTTAGGGATAAAGATCAGCCGGGCCCTCTTCCAAACCGAGGGGATGGTCCCCCTCCTTAAGGTATCCCTAATCATGTCGCGTACGTCGGTCAAAAAGGCACCAGCCACGCAAGCTACAACCTCCGACGGAACTGAGTCCAGACCGGGGGCCTTCTTGGGCCTAATCCGCCCCACCGCCTCCCTCACCATGCCCTCGTCGACGCTCTCGATGGTTGCGTCGTCACGCGTCGGACCATTATGGTCAAGGCCAGCCTCCAGGGACCCACCCACCAACCGGCCCGAGGAGGGGGGAAAGGGCGCGGAAAGCGAAGGGAAGAGGGGTAGGCGGGGGGGGGGGAGGTGACGAAAAGGTGGTCGATAATCCTCCTGGTCTGGTCGGGGGTCATTATCGTCCTGTGGGAGGATCCCTTCAACCTAGACATAACGACCTTGTAGGGTTTCCCCCATGAGTCCAGGTCCACAAGGGCATTCAGCTGACCCCACAGCGCCTCCTTGGCTCTCCATATTTTAACCTGGACATCCTTGTTCGCTCTCATGTAGGCCAGCCTAAGGACCTCCACGTCAGGGGACTTCCTCTTCCTACCTTTCTGGTACGTTCTCCTAGCCCGGAATGACTCACGACGGGCTTCCGCAATCTCGTCGTTCTACCAACCGTTCGGCTTTCTGGAACCGCGGGGGGATGCCTTACACGGCAGCCCTAGTCAGAGATGGGCATTATTTAAATAAAAAATTATTTAAATGACGTATCAAATAAAAGAGACTTTAGTCTTATTCGTCATGAATAAGAATAACCCGAGTCAATTTTCAATCGTGGAGCCATGATTGAAATACTTCAATCATGGAGATTCAATCGTCGGCCACGGTTGAAATACCGCAATCATGGTAGTTCAGTCATGAATAACCGAACGATTTTCTCGTATTCATTCTTCCTTTAGTCAAGTTAAGTCGATTGAAGCTCGACTAACGTTGGCGAGCCTCGGGAGTCTTTGATCGAAGCCGCGCGAGGCCCGAGCCGAGCGACATTGTATCGTTCACCCGTCTAGACTGGTGCCGGGCGTTGCTCGGCGATGTGTCATCCATTATACGGAAAGTTAATTTCTTTATTTTTGATCGTATCAATATGAAAGTAGCACCAATGGATTCCTTGCAATCTCCCGATTAAATGGACCCAAAATAATTTAAATCGGGCTACTTTTAACGAAACGGGGCTTTCAATTCGACTCAAGGTCTCGACTTTAAAGTTTAAATATCCGAAAAAAATACTACCATATTCGCTGAAGTATTTTCTATAAAATAAGTCTTGTTGGTAATTTGTATATTCAACGCCGCAGTAAGTTGTTAAAAACAGCGGTGCGCCCCGTTCCAGGTAAGCGAGCCGCGCGTTCCGCTATTAAGGTACGGTTGTAAACATGTGTATTGTGTAATGCGTGCTACGGAACACCCTTGAAAGGGTCGATTTTAATGTGTAGACTGTGGACGCGCAACGAGGGACCTCGTGCAACATGAAGCCGCGTACGCGAATGATTGCGCGCATCGTCGAAATCAGCGGAAAGAATACAGTCTTCCGATTGTTGAAAAGCCTTTGGCCTCGGATTATCAGGAAAGACCTACCCGCCCCACTGTTTTGCTTTCTCGCGGCGAGCGAAGACCTTTGGGTCCTAATAGTCCGCCCGTTGACAGCCGAGAGCAATAAAACCGACAGGCCAGATAAAATACCCATTACAGAAAAGTGCATGATTTTATTGGCGCCTAACTTGAGCGGCCTGTAGACGTTGTTGCGCGTCTAGGGGCCGATTTTCTTCTTCATTCACACAATATATTGTACAGCCTTTCAATATTATCGCCTAACCTTTCAATATTATTGTGCAACTTTCCAATATCATCCACAGACGGATGAAAGTCTGGGGGCCGCTTTAATTGCATGTTAGAAACGACTTTATAAGGGTCGTAAAGAAGCTCGCTCCAGGACAGTTCTGGGGTAATGACTAAGCGGTCTATCACAGTTCTCACCAAATGGCATAGCCTTCCCCATTCACATGGCCAGATCCTCCAGGAACAGAGTCCCTATTCCTTGGCATTACGGCGTCAGGCCGCTTGCCATATCTAAACTCTCTCTCTTCATTCAAATAAGCAATCCTTCGACACCGGATAGTTGGAAAAATGGAAACCCTCATGCGGCCGCCAGCTATCGCCCGTCGCCAGGACTGTTTACTGTTTAGTCTCATGCACTCTCCATCAGAACCGCACGCAGGCTAAGTCCTGGCCATAAAATCCTCGAAGGCAGGACAGCGTGGGGCCATCCGCGCTCGGCCTCACCCTTACATTCGGTGACGCTAGCATGCACTTACAAACTGAATTACTAATTGTATAAGAATACTTTTTGACGTTTCATACATTTTTTTCAGTTAATATTAGGTCGAGAAGTAGAAATTTGGGGGAAGAACGTTGAGTGTGGCCTCTGTGTTATTAGGTTTTCTTCTTTATTGCCTATGTCTATGCTGTGAGGAAGTTTGAACGGAGTAAAGAATTAGGCGAACAGAGTTAATAGGTACAAAAGTGAAAGTAGGAAAGGTCGTGGACAGGAATAACCTAAGGGTTGATGTGTACCAGTGAGTCCAATGCTTTATGGCTCTGTTTTCGCTACAACGTTTATGGTGGTGAACATTTGGCAGGCAGATGGGTAGTTTAGCCGCTTCAGGTAGTAATTGGGCGTTTTTCTCGCTAGGCACGTAAAAGTAGTTAAAAGATGGGCGTTTCACACCAATTTTAAGAAATTGTTAGACGGTTAATGAACGGCCGGATGCAATACCGGGACTAGTGCTGGAAAATATGAAAAAGTATTGTCCAAACGCTAAGAAAGATTCAAAAATTAAATGTTGCTAAAGTGGATTTTAAAAAGTATAGTGTTGTAAAGCTCGTTACGACACAATGTTTATCCAATCATTACTATTCGAAATAAAAAGTATAAACAAAAAAATCTTCGTCAAAAGTCAATGTTTGACATAAATTGTGATAACTTGAGTAAATTGCAAGACAATTCGGCGCTGAGCGGAGAAGGCTGATCGATGCATCGTGGGTCTGTTTACGGTGCAACGGCTACGGCGACGACCGCGACAAATGACGCCTTCACCGGTCATAAATTGTTTCAAGGGCCGAAGGGTATGGAAAACGAACTAGGCCCGTGACTTCGGCAGACGGTTGGCCCCGCAGAGTTTTCCAAACGAGCGAACGTTTGGAGGCTCCGCTTCATTCTGTGTAAAATATATAATAGTAGGTACAACCAATTCCGGTCTTGATTTTCATTGACTTCAAGCTTTTTCTTACAAAATATTAACGGATCGTTATGAGACTTAAAACAAACTTCAGACAACTCTAGCGAAGCCGTTGTTGTGTCTTTTTGAAAACAAATATAGATACACTTTATTTTAGACTTTACACAAACAAGTATTTTTTTACGGCCACACCTGCTCCCGCTTCCCATGCCAATCGGCCTATCACGCACCCATCTCTCTATCATTCACTATCCATTCTCTCTCTCTCTCTCTCTCTCTCTCTCTATATATATATATATATATCTATCTCTCGACGGCATTCACACAAACACATTCCTACACCGTAAAGTGTTCGCACAAACCCTTATGTTAGAAAATATAACAATATGTACAGGGGAGAACCCATGTTTTGCAACATTCGCCGCTAAAAAGTATCGAGGCAATTTTGAGGTAGGTACGTAGGTATAACTTTGAGCGAAAAAGTTTTTCCTTCAGAGGGGATTGCGCCTTGTTTGGCCGAAAAATAGGTAATTCTTTGTGAATTTGTTGTACAAAAGCGGCGCGACAAATTAATTTGAGGTTTGACAGGCTGTTTTATTGTATCTTGAACTAATGTTCTGAATTTTTGTGTGACAGTGGAAAAAAAAACATGGCAGATACAGAGAGAACATTGGAAAATAATAGGGTGGCTCTGGCGTTGACGAAAAGTACTGTAAGGTTTATCCGAAACACAAAAAGGAAAAGAGATTCTTAAACTATACAAGGAAGATTTTCACACTGATTAACAAATAATTGTAGAATATAGGTCTGGCTATATATAGGCACGAATCTCGTGCGCTACTAACAGTCAGCAGTCGCGTATATTGCGCTACTTAGCACTCGCGTTGTACATATTTTAGCATTTTGGCGGAAATAGAGTTACCCTGGCCAGGTTTGCCAGGCTACATTATGCAGGACCACTTACGTCAGCGACGTCATCACGCACACATTACCACCACTCCTGCGTAATGTTGTGTGGCTACCCTGAGTGGGCCTTTTCCCTACGCGTAGTGGAGGGAGAACACCTACAGCAGTGCGGCATATATGTGTGATGACACCGTGACACACACATACCACCACTGCTGTAGGTGTTCCCCCTCCACTACGCGTAGGGAAAAGCCCGAAATCTCTGCGTGGGAGACATGCAGTCAAAAGAATTCTAGAATCAGTCTCTTTGACGGCAATCAGTAAGAGAGAATCGCAGAGTTATCAAACCATTTTAAGCTTTTATAATATTACACTTTACAACTAGTTTAGTATAAATTACTTATATTTAGTCAAGCATTATTTCATATTTAGAACATTTACTTGTCTATTAAATAAGATATTTATCTAATACTATTAATTAGTTTAGTATAAATTACTTATATTTAGTCAAGCATTATTTCATATTTAGAACATTTACTTGTCTATTAAATAAGATATTTATCTAATACTATTAATTAGTTAAGTATAAATTACTTATATTTAGTCAAGCATTATTTCATATTTAGAACATTTACTTTTCTATTAAATAAGATATTTATCTAATACTATTAAATAAGTGTAGTGTATATAAACTTATTAAAATGAGTGACAGTGAATGTGAATTGCAAAACATTTCCGTCGCGGGTGAATTTCACGCGTCGACGTCGATTGCAAGTTGTGCAAGTGGTGCAAGTGAAGGTTCGGTTGTGGAACAGCTGCGCGTGCCTTCGATTGTAACCGGAAAATATTTCTCGCTGGTCCAGGAAAAATCCAATCGCAAGAACGTTGTCGGACGATGCCAATTTTGTTTGCCGAAACACATTGAAATCAGAGGCCAGGTCACATCTTCATCCAATTTCCTGTCACATTTGAAGAGGAAACATTCTTCTGCATTTGAAGAATATTGTATGGAAGTGGGAAGAAACAAGCAAAGACCATCTGCGAGTTTTGCGATTGATAAAGAAACGTTGTCACAGCAGCAGTTTGAAATGGATATCGTAAAGTTCGTCATTGATACCACGGTCCCATTGAAGGTGGTAGAGAGTAGATACTTTCGGGAAATATTTACTAATCAGCGACTTGGTCATAAAGTTAATGCAATTAGTCGCCGTCAACTGGAGAGAATACTCGATAAAATGCATACAGAGGATATGTGCGACATTAAAAACCAATTGGAGACTATTCCATTCGTCTGCACGACTGCAGACATTTGGTCAGGAAGGCGACGCAGTTTTTTTGGGGTAACCGCACATTGGATTTCCACAAATTATAAAAGGAAATCAGTAGCTCTAGCGTGCCGTCGCTTTGCCGGTGCACATTCCTTTTCTGCAATCACAAACTTACTGGAGAGTATTCATGCAGAGTTTGGATTAACTGAAATCAAAATTGTGGCAACGATCACAGATAATGCCAGTAACTTTGCAAAGGCTTTCAGAACGTTTGGCGTTAAAGCAGCCTTGATTACAACGGAAGCTGAAGACGATGGTTTGGATGTTTCCTCCCATAGTTCATCCGATGAAGACGCACAAGAAACCACATCACTGGACACAGATGATACGGTTCCTTTACAGTATATATTGCCTCGCCATATTAGATGTTCTGCACATACTCTGAATTTGTGTATTACATCAGACATGATACACACAATTAAGAACGATGAAGTGTCGTCGGGTATACATAACGACGCCATGCAGAAATGTAACCTGTTGTGGAAGGCGGCGATCAGGCCAAAATCCGCCGAAATACTACAACACGCAATTGGTCACACATTGAAACGACCGGGCGAGACACGGTGGAATTCCCTATATGATTCGCTAAGACAAATTTTAAAAATTAGGACCAGAATGGCTGAATTGGCAAAACTTTTAGGGATCAAAAATGTGTTAAGAGAAAACGACTTGACATATTTAGAAGAACACATAGAATGTACGGCGCCAATCGCGGAAGCGATAGACATTTTACAGGGAGACAATATTTTCTATGGCACACTTTTGCCATGTTTGTTGTCCCTACGTCGAAAATTAACAATACTGGCGGAAAATGATTGGAAATTCTGCAAAGCAATCAGTAAGTGTCTTCGCGACGCGGTGAATTCGAGATTCGAAGACTATTTGAAACTCGCCACACCGGAGTCACAGAATGCCGCTCTGGCTGCATTAACGCATCCAGAATTTAAGAATATGTGGTTCCCGTGCATTACCGTGGAGGAGCGTGGCAACATGGAGGAGCTCCTTAAACACGCAATAATTGACGAGATGAAAGCGAATAAAGAATGCACAATGGCTCAACCATCTACATCGACTGGGAACAAGAATCGCAATCCTTTTTTCGATTTTGGAGGTACAAATTCGCTGGGAACTGCAGAATATGCGTCTAAAGCAGCACTTCAAGTTAGTACTTTTTTACATTTTTTAGTAAATATATAACGGAACATACGTATCCCTAATCTGTTGACATTTCACTTTCAGATATTACACTATTTCGCAGAGGAGGACACAGAATTCGACATTTTAAAAAAATACATAGTAATCAATAAATTATTCTTAAAATATAATACGCCGCTGCCATCATCGGCTCCTGTGGAAAGGATCTTTTCCTACGCCACGATGACAAATTCTCCAAAGGCCAATAGACTATCCGATAGTATGTTTCAAAAGAGAGTGGTTTTGAAGGCCAATTTGAAAGAATAAAATTATAAATTTTTAAGAAAAGGAATTCTTATCGGTCGCTACGATACTTGAGTTCGTTATCATAGTTACAGTTAAAAAAAGGTTTTGAAACACTAGTTAATTGGTTAACTAGTTAATTAGTTAGGGGTGCGGATGACCCTGATGTGAAATCAGGGCGTCGCGAGAAATGTTAGTTATGTCTCGTAATACAGAATCCTCGAAAGATGTCTCGGAGGATTTTCACACAATCGAAACTGAAGCCTTCAACTGTAAAGTGTGGAAACTTCAAAGAACATCCGCATAACATCCGCTGATCGCTGATAGCCGTGTCTCACTTGCGACGACAGAAGGCAGAATTGAAATAAGAAGAGAAAGAAAGGCCCTAGAAGACCTTAATCTATCGGAGGAAGACGTAATGTATGGTCCAGGCATCGACTGAAACCCGTAAGTAGCAAATTATTAATGCGTAAAGTAAAAAATATTTTTCCTGCAGAAAAAGGACAATCGTATATATCAACATAAAAATTGTATTAATTTTTTTATGCAAATTTTGCTTCCGATACAAAACAGAGACTGTCTTACAGATTATAAAAACGCTTCTGCTTTGTGTTTTAGGTAATTCACCTGTACGGAATGATGTATAATCTGCTTCAAGGAGAATATAACCTGATGTTCCTAATGGTTCTATCGTCTACGAACTTTAGACTGAGTAGATATGAGCCCCAGAGCATGCATACGTACCCCTTTTTATGCTGGAAAAATTGGGCCTAAAATTGGTGGGGATATGCGTGATCTCGCATTTCGTGGGAAAAATGTGGTCACGTCGCGTTTCCACGTGGGCGACACCTGCATTCAGTCTCCATACGTAATATGAAGAATTTATTCACATAAGCAAAAATTTGAAAGTATCTATGTTGCATACCAAATTACGGGTATTTTGTATTTTTCACCATATAGCACCATATCGATTGCTTCATATATTTGTGTACTACTACATAAAAAGGCGAATTCCATCACAATAACAGAATGTATCATTTGAAGTATCTTGTCTTAAAATAATTTTAAATGTATCCGAAGTGCAGTTCACACATTGGTCACTAATACATAACGTTGACGTACCGCATTGAAACAGAAACATAAAAAACTGCTAAGTAGCGTATTATACGCGGCTGCTGACTGTTGGTGGCGCGCGAGATTTATATATATCGTCATATCTTCTACAATTATTCATTAATCAGTGTAAAAATTGGTGAAAATCTTCCTTGTATATTAAGAAAAAACTTTGTCGCTGCAAGTTATATGTACCTCAAAATTGCCTCGATACTTTTTAACGGCGAACGTTGAAAAACATGGGTTATGTCCAGTATTACTTTATAATTAAATATTATTACATTCTTTAACATAAGGGTTTTGTGCATACATTTTACGGCTTCGCTAGAATTTTCTGAATTTATGTTTTCAGTCTCATAACGATCCGTTAATATTTACTCAAGTTATCGCAATTTATTTTGGACGATGAAATTTTTTTAGTTTATAATTTTTAGCTCCAATAGTAATGATTGGATAAAGAAACTGTAAATAGATCAAATGTGTGTTGTGATGAGCTTTACAACACTATAGTTTTTAAAATTCAGTTTAATAACATTTAATTTTTGAATCTTTCTTAGCGTTTGGACAATAATTTTTCCCGTTTTCCAGCGCTAGTCCCCTTATTGCATCCGAGCCTTCAATTGTAATTAGTTGACCAATGCATTTATTTTTTAATTGATGGATGCGAAACTCTGGTTAAGACCATCGCAAGGCAGAAGTAATATTGTAGAATGTAGGGTATTGTCAATGTTGCAGTTGAAACGCGCGCTGCACAGTGGTTTAAAATACGATTCTAGGTGAGCAAAATTATTTTTGTCATTAGTTTTTCTTGTACGTATATATACTTTAATAAGTAATTACTCCTTGTGTTTTCCCGACAAAAATGATACCAACCCTGATACAATTTAAACTATAATTATTAACGATATTACACATAAAATTTATTTGCAGAATCGAAAGCCCCGTTTCGTTAATAGTAGCCCGATTTAAACTATTTTGGGTCCATTTAATCGGGAGATTGCAAGGAATCCATTGGTGCTACTTTCATATTGATACGATCAAAAATAAAGAAATTAACTTTCCGTATAATGGATGACACATCCCCGAGCAACGCCCGGCACCAGTCTAGACGGGTGAACGATACAATGTCGCTCGGCTCGGGCCTCGCGCGGCTTCGATCAAAGACTCCCGAGGCTCGCCAACGTTAGTCGAGCTTCAATCGACTTAACTTGACTAAAGGAAGAATGAATACGAGAAAATCGTTCGGTTATTCATGACTGAACTACCATGATTGCGGTATTTCAACCGTGGCCGACGATTGAATCTCCATGATTGAAGTATTTCAATCATGGCTCCACGATTGAAAATTGACTCGGGTTATTCTTATTCATGAGTCTCGAATAAATTTTTCGTCTTTTAGTCATATTCAATTTTTTATTTAAAATAATTTTCTGCCCATCTCTGGCCCTAGTGACATCCTCGAGGGTCTTCTGCAATTTCTCCGCCGCCCGCTCTTCGCTCAACCCCGGTGTCCCCCTGACGCCCTCGTGGGTACCAACGGGCAACCTCATGCGGTCCGCGAATCCACTAATAATGGCCTCCGTGTCCAGGTTTTTCACAGAGAAACGCTGCCACAGAGGGGGCAGCGTTACGGGCCTACGATTTTTAAGGAGGTGGAGGACGTAACTGTGATCGGAGAACGTATCCGTAGCCAGCACCTCGCTCCTGTTACCCCTAGCTGTAACGGGGTCCATAGACATGATGTCTATGAATGAACTCCTGTTGTTCCTGGAGAACGTGTGGGGGTATCGGTCCGCGAGCCCCACCGGGGCCAGGCCATGCCTACCCAGAACCTCCAGGAGAGCAACCCCTTTCTTGTCCTGTCTAACACCACCCCAGGCCGGGGACCTCGCATTATAATCCCCGGCTAGGATAATACCCCTACCAGGGGATCTAGCCTCCACCAGTATGCCCTCCAGGACGTCCAGATATTCGCCAAACTGCGGGAGGCTCTTTTCGGGGAGCAATAGCAGCTAACCACTACTTTATTCTCCCACGTGACCGCAACAATACCGTCTGCACGGAGAGGGCGTGACAGGGTGGGGAAATGCCCGTTGAAGCCGGTGACCCATATTGAGGCATCACCAGTCGCGTCGTTGTGCCAGAATCTCTGTTGCCGATAGGGCTCGGAGATGACGACCACATCGACGTTGAGACGCGAGATGTTGTGCTCCATGATGTCCTTTTTTTTTTTTTTTTTTTTTTGGCTTGGTGGAAATCCCTTCGGATGTCCCCTCCCTGGGGGTGGGGAGGGGGTTATGTGGTGTAGCCACTAAAACCACCAAGGTGACCTCTAGACGCATAGGGAGGTTCTCGCTCTGGGAGGACTTTGCACGAGATCAAACGAGCGATTCCTTTCGCTTGCCTCCCGTTGAGGATGGTGATTTTTCTCCTGCGCCAGTTGCCTTTGTTAAGGCTCTACTCGTTGGGTAAGAAGGGGAGGGGAGAGAGTTCTTTCTCCGGTCCTCCTTGCTAGGTGTGTACCTTCATTTTCTGTTGTATGCCACGTCGCGGGTCACACGTGCGTGTCATTTTACTGCTCAGGTCAATTTTTGTATTGGTCCAAAGGGTAGCCCCCTACTCCTTTGTCCTTCAACCTCTTGTTGTCATCTCACGTCGCGTCGTGTCGTGTCGTATGCTTTCCAGACAAGCGACTAACTTTTATCTGTTAACATGCTTTCCCTTTGTTTTTGTCATCATTGCCCATTTCGCTTATTCTTCCCTGCAAGAATGCAGTGCTTGTTTGAGGGGGGGGGGTCCATTTAGGTCCCGTTTTCCCCCTCATTAATGTCATCTTTTCCTCTTCCTTTGTGCTCTTCCACTCCTAACCCTGTTTGGGTGCCCTTCTCTTTCTCTTTTTCTTTCATCTTCTTCTTTCTCTAGTATGATGTGTTCTGTGTAAGTTGTTACGGCCTCCCAGCTGTCCTTATTTCTGGCCATTTGTAGTAGCATCGTGGGCAGCGAGAGATCATCGTTTCCTAATTTGGCAATTAGCTCCATTCGGTCATCGTGCCATTCCCGACATACCGCGATCGTGTGATCTGCGGAGTCGTACGCTCCTGTGTCGCAGCTGTAGCAGTGGGGCGTTGCTTCGCGTCCTATTTTATATAAGTAGTCGCCAAAGCATCCAGCTCCGGTGATAATCTGTGTGAGCCGGAATGTTAACCTGCCATGTTTTCTGGTCACCCATTCCTTGAGGATTGGCAAGAGCGCACCTACAATTCGTCCCTCTCGATGTTCGGGTAGCTGGAGCCATTCCACCCACTTCCTAGTTGTGCTTTGTTTGGCTTGCGTTCGTACTTCCGTAGGCCTTACGTTTTTCGGCCGGATTCCCGTCCCGCTAACATGATGGGATGCGTAGTACACTTCCGCCTCCATTTCCGCTATCAGATGGAATGGTGGGGTTCCCCCCAGGGCTGAAAGCTCCGATTGTGAAACTGTGCGGTAGGCACGAACCACCCGTAGAGCTGCCCGTCGGTGGGTGGAGGCTAGAAGTTCCCTTCCAACTCGGCATCCCTCGAGATCCCTGGCCCATACTGGGGCTCCGTATAGCGTCATAGATTTGATGACGGCCATATATAGGCGCCGGTTTTTTTCGTGTGGTCCTCCTATGTTGGGCATAATTCGCCCTAAGGCGTTCACTTGCCTCGCCAATCGCGGAGCCAGGGTCTTAAAGTGTTTCGTGAACCTCCAGTAAGAGTCCAGTGTTAAACCGAGGTATTTCATTGATCTCTTGATGGGGATGTTGGCCACGTTAACCCTTAAGGTTGCCTCTGGCGGGGCCCCGGATCCTACTCTATCCGTTAGCCACATGGCCTCCGTTTTTTGGGCTGCCACCTGCAGGCCCAGCTTCTCGATTGCTGTTATGACTCGGTCTACTGCTTCCTCTGCGAGGCTGTGTGCCTCTTCCCATTTTCGTCCAGTAGCTACAACTAGTGTGTCGTCAGCGTAGCATATGAGGGATACTTCCTGTGAGGGCATGTTTGTCCTCAATACCGCATCATACGCCAAGTTCCACAATAGAGGTCCCAGCACCGATCCCTGTGGTACCCCGCATTGTACATGTATTTCGGTGGTTACCCCTCGACTTTCGCATATAATTACTCTTTCCCTCAGATAATCTTGTATTATTCTTTTTATATATGTTGGGATGTGGTGGAATGTTAGTGCCCGTTCTATTGCCCTCCATGAAATTGTATTGAAGGCATTTGCTATGTCTAACGATACTGCGATGCCGACCTTGCCCGCTATTGTCGCCTCGTGTGCTAGTGTTCTCAGCAGCACAATTGCATCAATTGTTGATCTTTGCTGTCTGAATCCGAACTGTCGGTCGGATAGGTCCGAGGTTCCGGCCTGTAGGTGAGATTCTATACGGGCTGCCAGGATCCTTTCAAAGAGTTTGCCGGCTTCGTTCAGCAGGCAAATGGGCCTATAGGCCGAAGGAGAGTCACATGGTTTTCCTGGCTTTCGGAGGAGCACTAGTTTGGCTTGTTTCCATATATTTGGAAATTTGCTTGTGTCTAGTGATGCGTTGAAGATCCTTCGGACTCCTCCCTGTAGCGCCTCTATGGCGCACGCCCAGGCTTTTCCCGGAATCCCGTCCATTCCCGGTGCCGAGTTTTTCATTTTCATTCTTTTAACGGCTTTTGCCAGTTCCTCTACGCTTACCCCTGGTGTATCCGCGTGCGCCTGCTCTTCTGTAGCATCCCTTTCCGTTTCCTCCTCCCCTATTTCTCCTTCTTCTATCCGATGTTCTTCGTTCTCCCTGTCAGGTGGGAATAATTTTTGGATCACTTCGTGCAGCAGTCCGGGCTCCATGGTGTCCAGTGCTGGTGGTGCCCAGGGTCCCATCTTTGCCGTCACGACTATGTATGGGCGCCCCCATGGGTTCCTGTTCAGGGTTTCCAGGAAGTCGTCGTACATTTTTTCCTTAGCTTTGGCTATCGTTTTCCGTAGGGTTCGTCTGGTTCTGGAAAATTCTTTCCGTAGGATAAGAAGCCGCTCCGGGGGCATACGTCGTGGATCCCGACGTCGGGCGTTCGTGAATTGACGTCTTGCTAGGAGGTTGGCAGCTCTGAGGTCAGCTATTTCTTCCGACCACCAGTACGTCGACTTCTTCCCCCTGGCAGAAGTTCTCAGTCGTGGCATTGATGCGTCACATATTGCTTGCATGGTCTCTTTCATCCATTCGGCACCTTTCGTTGGGTCGGCCAGGGAGTCCGGCAAGGGGGGCCAGGCAACAGCGGCGGCCGCCAACTGTGCTGCCTCCACGTCTAGCCGTTTGATCGACCATCGTGGGGTAGCGTGTTTAAGATGCGGGGCTCGCGGGGCCGCGTCGGCGGACATAGCTAATACGACCACCATATGGTCCGAGCCGATTTCGACATCTTCTGCCACCCAACATTCCGCAGTGGTGCGCATCGCTGCTGGGTTTGCCCATATCAAATCAATTACGGATTCTCCGTTTGTCCCTCGGAACGTTGTAATACATGGCGGGTTTTTTAGACTCATATTCCATGTCTCTGCCCATTCTGTTAGTGTCTGACCTCTAGCGTCCGTTTTTTCTGCTCCCCATTCCATCGCGTGTGCGTTAAAATCTCCCATTACAATTATCGGTCTGTGCATCTGAGGCGCGATAAACGTTGCTACACTCTCCAGTACTTCCTCAAATTCTGGGATTGAGTATCTGGGGGGTATATAACAGCCAACTACCAGTATTCTTCCCCACTTCACCGCAGTCCAGCTTGAGCCATGTTGTATGATGTTGCATATCGGAGCGCCTTTGCTTCCGTCCCATCTCATGGCGACCTTGTTGTCCGGGTTGGATATCCTACATGCATTGTCCTGCATTGGGTAGGGCTCCGAGATTACGACCAGTCCCGCGCCTAGTTCTAGCTGGGCCTGTTCCAACAGGTCATGTGCCCGTCTGGAGTGGTTGCAGTTTGCCAGTATTATTTTGGGCTTAGACATTGGTGGGTTCCAGCACTGGCCTCCTCCTGGCCCTTCTCTTTGTCATTTTCTATTTTCTCCCCTTCTATTTCCTCTTCTTCCTTCTCCGTTTTCTCTTCTTGCCTCGTTTGTTTATTTGCTCCTTCTTTTCCTATCTCGTTTTCGTTTTCGTCTCTTCTCATTTGTCCCTCGTCTACCTCTGTTTCCAGTGGGGCTCCTCCGTAGGACATCGCAATAGCTTGTGCTAGTAGTGCTACCTCCGTGTCTTTATCTATGGGGTGACCAAGATCTATGCCCTTATTTCGATCTGTCACTTTGCCCTCGGGGGTTTCCCATTCTTCTCCTTCCGTCTCTGTCATCCCGACATCATCCGGAGCTCCTTCCTTTTCCCCGTCGGTGCCCAGGCTTAGGGTTTTTTCCCTTCTCCTTCTTCTTTTGATGGTTTTTGTGGGTCGGTCAGGGGGGGACTGGTTGGTACCCGAGTTATCCTCATTTATTACCGGGGGGTCCCCCCTGTGTTTCCTTTTCCCAGTTCCCCAGTCAGTACTGGTGGGCCTTTCCCCTGTTGTGGATCGCGTTGGGTTCACCATTTCGGGGTTTTTCCTCTGTTTCCCGTCGTTGTGCGGCTGTTGTTGTTGTTGTTGTTTGTCTCGTCTGCCGGGTGTTCCCTTATTATACTCTTTAGTTTCCCTGGTCATTCCTGTTGCTTCCTTAATTACTTTCCTTTTGTTCGGGTCTCTTTTGGTTTGCTTAGATGGGGGGTGGCACGCCGGTCCACCCATCCTGTGTGTGCTTGCCAGTCCGGCTTTCTCGCAAAGCACGCATTTAGCAGGTGCTTGACACGTGCGGGAGACGTGGCCTTCGCTCCCGCATCTATAGCATCTCGGAGGGTTTTCTAGAGCAGAACTGCTGCACCTGGTCTGCACATGTCCGAACTCCAGACATCTAAAGCACTGCATTCTTCTCTGTTCAAGCAGGGTTATTCGGGCAATCAGACCTCCTATTATTATACGCCCTGTTTCGGCCATTTTGACCACCGCCGCTATTGGCCCCTTCGCCCACATCGTATAAAGTCCGGTGTTGGTGGGCCTCTTGGATCCGAGGGTTATCTCGCCCAGATCACAGTTACCCTGTAGTGCTATGGCCTGTTTGATTAACTCCTCCGAGGCTAGCTCTGTGAGTTCAGATATTCTGAATTCTGCCATTTTTTGAGGGCAGTGAATTTTAATTCCCGTGTCCTTGAGTAGATCTAGCATCCTATGTTTAAGTTTTTGGGCTTTTTCCGAGCCTCCTTCACCTTGGATTTCTAACACTAGTCCCCCTGTAGCCGCCCGTTTTGGTCTCATAGCTGGGATACCCAATTCCTCTACGTTAATTTTGGCCATAGCATTGGTGATATGGCTAACAATGTCCTTCTCGTTGAGCTTGCCATCGTTCGAGATTCCTGGGGCCGAGATGGCGATCGCCGCCGTACGTGGGACCCTTAGTGTTCTCCGTATTGGCTTGAGTGGCTTCGGGCCTTTCTGCATCCTGGCTTGGGTCATGTAGTGTTTCTGGTTCATGTTGGACCTTGTCTTACCCTCTTTCTTTGCTCCGCTTCTCCCTGCTGTTGCGTTTGTTTCTGTCGCCGCACCTGCGGGGGAAGGAGGGGCTTTACCTCGCTTGCTGGCAACTTGTGCCCAGGACTCCCGAGTCTTTTCGCCTTCTCCCCCAGCGTTATTAGGCGTTGGCGGAGGGCCCATGGCGGGTACAGAACGTTCTTTCCTATTCTCAGTTTTGGCTGCATTCTTGGGATTCGGACTACCAATAGCTTTGTGGGTGCCTGTTTCTCTCTTGTTGTCGTCGGCACTCTTGCTTTCTTGTTTCTGTTGCATGACCTGCGGCTGTTCTTGGCTCCTTCCTCCTAGTTCTAATCGTCTTTCTAGGTTATCTATTCTCCTAATTATTGTTTGCCAGGCGGTTTCAACGGTTAAAACCACTTCTTTCGTCAGATGTGGTACCTCATTCTTTTCCCTTTTGCTTTCATTTTCGCCTTCCTTAACTGTATACGAATGCACCTTCCCTGTGCTGTGCATGTCTTTTTGCGCCGGGGCAAGTGGGATGCTGCACATCACAGAGGGGGCTCGTTGATTTTGTGCTCCTTTTCTTTGTGAGTCCTTACCTTCTTCTTGGAGGTGGTATGTGCCTTCTTGGTTTATTTCCTTAGCCTTACCTTTGTTTCTAACTGTGGGGTAATCCCCAGTGTCCATGGTCTCGTGTGCGTTTTCTTTGTTACTTCCCTTCTTTATGTTTTCAATTTGGAGGGAAAGTGTCCGTACTCTTTTTTCAAGTATTTCGTTTCTTGTTTCAAGAGTTTCGCATTTCGTCTTCCACCTACCTGGTCGTGTGGAGACCCCCGGCGGTTGCGCCGGTATAGCTCCAGCCCCCGCCCGGTTAGCCATGATTTCTATGGCTGCCGAGACTTGTCTCGTAGCGATCTTTATTGCTCGTATGTCAGTGCCCTTGATGTTTCTTGCCGTCACAATTGTGGCTACTATTGTGTCAAGGGCCTGTTGTGCTTCGCTTGCCAGCGGTGTAACTTCCATGTTACCTGCCCACTGAAGTAGATCTTCCCTGTCCGGGAGTGGCTTTCCCCCTACGCCTATCCTTTGCGTAGTCCAGACTCCTGGGCTTTTCTTCCTCTTTTTGTTGGCTTGTTCGTCGGGGTTCGATCTCCAGCTCGGCCCCTGCTCCATGTGGTCTTGCTGGTTTTCCAATTCCTGCCTGGGGTTCCCCGTATTGTTGTTTGAGGGGTTTTCCGTAGCTTGATGGTGGTAGCTAAAATCGCTCGTTTTCCTCCGGCTTCCAAATATTATTTGGGGTTCCTGTGTCAGGAGTGGGGGCTCTTGTTCCTCGGGTGACGATGATATCTCATATATTACGTCAGCTTTCGTGCGATTTAGCTCTTCTCTTGCCTCCGCGCCTCTCATCTCCTTATCGTCACTGGGCTTCATGACTTGTTTCTTTAAGGAGGCTATTTCTTGAGGCTCCTTCCCTTTGGCCCATTCCTCTACACTCCTTATGTAGGGGAAGCTCCGGGTTTTATTTGTCGTAGTTGTTGTTTCTTTCTTAAAGATGAGGTCCCTATTCTTATCTTGACTTCGCTCGGGGTTGACTTTTTTCCCTATTCCCGTTCCCATATCATGTCCAAATGACGTAGCTGGTCCTGCTTCTGTTATTTGTTGCGGGTGAGATGGCAGCGTACCCTTCCCTGTCCCGCTGACGCCGGCCCGAGGCACCAGCTCGGCGTCATCAGGCTGAATTCTTCCTTCAAGTTGGCTGCTGACGGGGCCAACTTGAGCCGGGCGACCTCCCGGAAGCGGCGCAGTTTCCGAGGCAATCTCTTTCTGTTGTCTATCCATGTTATGTTGTTGTCTTTAAGGGCGACGGCCCCCCGCCCAGCGGCTCCTTTAAACTGCGCAAAACAGGATTTCTCGTGTATTTGTGACGTGTTATGGGAGTGAGTGTGTATGTATTGTGTGTTTGCGCCGCCAGCCGGCGGGATGGGAGGGGGGGAACCCCATCCCCCCCCCGCCGGTCCGCGGTACGTGTCTATGTTCCTTGGGTTGGCCGTTCTTTAGCTAGAGGCGGCGGCACCCCCGTCCGGCCAGTCGGGTCAGACATAGTCTCCCCCGCCTGCCCGTCGGGGGGCCTAGCCGCCACCCTACTGCCCTCCCACCGCGCCAAGGTAAACGACCCTGGGGAGGGCTCCATGATGTCCTGGGCCAACCTGCACCTATTTAGGTTGATCTGTACTATCCTAAGGGCCATTAACAGTAGTTCCAGATACACCTTGACTCCTAGGCCCCGTCCTAGGTCTTGTTCTATTAAATGGGCAGGCCAGGGATGCTGTCACATGTGATGCCCTGGTCCCCGTGGCCCCTTCCTTAACGCATATAGCGCATTTGGGGGGGGGGGGTTAGGGCATCTCCCAATGAGGTGGTCCATCGCCCCACACCTCCGGCACATCTCCTTACCCACATCGACCAACGCACAGTCTTTGGCCACATGTCCGAGATGGTGGCATCTAAAACAGCGTATAAGCCTGGGGAGCGCCCTGGTCCTCGCCCAAGTGAGGCCAGACCTGAACCGAATCCCCTCAGGTGAGCCCTTCAGCTCGTTCAGGGGGATCTCCACTACGGCCGTCTGCGTCCCATCCCGCCCCAGCCTTAGCATTTTAAGGATCAGGCGCTCCGGAGCCACCTTGAGCGCCCCCCCCCCCAAGGTCCCGCAGTACCTCAGGGCCCTCCACCATGGGGTCCAAGCCTCTAATTTCGAGGGACCTCTTGTCCTGTAGAGGAGAGCATTCCAAACCGCCCCCGAGTTTGACTCTTATATTACGGGCTAGAGTCTCCGCACAGGAGTTCTTCTCCAACTCTAGGAGGATGTGCCCCAGCCGAGATTTCCTGACCCCTTTTACCCGGGCCAGGGTCTCCCTGGCCTTTGCAAACAGACACTTGTACGTCTCTAGGTAGGACGACGTTGGAGCCACCTTCACCAGAACCGCCTCCGGTCTTTTCCTCACCGGAGGGGGCTTCGGAGGGGCCGCATGATCCGATGGGCCCTTTTGGGGTAGCTGCAACCGCTGTTCATGTGTCTTCTCGAGCGGTGGCCATTGGTGCGCCTGTGCACCGGGGCGTGTTCCCTGTCCCGGCCCCTGTATGGGGTCCAGCTGGTCACTCTTCTGGGCCTGAAGGTCCCTCCTCCTCTTGTCTTTGCGCGCCCTCTTGGCCTGGCCCTTCGTCGCAGCTTGCTGCCATTGCGGGCCCGATTCCTGCTCCATCGGCGTCGGGACACCGACGATGTGGTCAGGGCCAGGGGGTCTAGAAACCTCCCGGAGCCCATCACCCGTACAGGCGACCATCCCAGACTCGGCTCCAACCGGGTTCATTTCTCCTGCGGTAGACCCACCCGATACCACCTCTGCAAAGGCCCTTCTCTTGTTATCGGGGACCCTCTCCCTGTCTTCACCCGGGGACGCGCGCTGCCTTTTGGCCATCTGCGGTTCCCTGCACTGTTGAACCGCTTGCGGGTGGTCCTGCCCACTCCCAAACACCATGGTGTTCCGATCCCGCCGGGGGGAAGTACCACTGTCCCGATACCTCGGTGGGGAGTACTGGGTCCCAAAATCCCTGGTGCCCTTGCTCAGGCCTACCTCGTTCCCAGCTGTCGCCGTCCTTAATTCGGAGGGCTGTGGGTCTCCGGTTCCAGATCCGGAACTACCGTCGTTCCCAGGAGTCTTCCCGAGGCTTACCTTCAGCTGGGAGATAGCCCTGGTGGCAGCTGTGTCGGCCACCAATCGGGAGACCTTCCCGCATACCCGGGATACATTCCTGACAAAGACCAATACCGTCTTTGCCGAGACCATCTTCGACGAGGCCTTCCGGGAACTCAGTTCATCGGACATTTTACCGCACGCCTTCATAAGCCCGTCTAATAAGGTGGCGACCTCGGACGCGTGGATACCAATCGCGACCTCGGGGGCACGATCACCGAGCGGAGCCATAATATTGACATCCGTCCTGATCACCGGGACCGACAGAGCTCTAAGCTCGGACTCCCTCTGCCTCCCACCAGACGGGGCCCTCTCAAGATCACCCTGTACAGGGTTCACGGTCCCGGAGCCTGTGGGTTCCACACTCACCTCCTGCTCCTCTAACTTCCCCCGGATATTACTGGGGTATGTGGACGGCGGCGTCCTCATTATCGATTTGCCCTTGAAGATCCCCGGGGGTGGGGCATCCCCCCTCTCCCTCGGTGGGGACTTCGGTAGGGCCCATCCCTTCTTAATCCCCATCGTCTTCGGAGATGGGGTCTCGGGGATCACATTCGCCTCAATACACTGGAGCCCCAGTTTCTCTGGCCTTGGCATTGGGGACTCACATAGGGTCAAAATTCCCTTAAAGAAATCCCCCGTGGTGGGCCTCCCGCCATCACTCGTGCCCACCGGTTGCCCCGGGCAACCACTCACACCTTCCGCCTGCTTACAGTCCAAATCCAAATCCAAATCGAAACCAAAAACATCGCCAGGTCCAGCAGCTGTAGCTTCTTCTGGGGGGCGTACAGTGCCCACCCCAGTGACGCCATCCCGCTGCTTCAGATCGACGTCATCGGGCTCATAACTTACACCCATCTCGCTGCCGACAGGGTGAGAAGGGGTTGGCTCGACACCATGTCCCTCGCTCATATCATATCCGAGGCTTCGCTGGGGGACCGACATCATACATGAGCATGTCTTAAAGGGCGACGGCCCCACCGCCCAGCGGATTTTCGCCTAAACGTACGGCCCTGATGACTGCCAGCGGCTATTACACCTGACTGATCGGTGGGTCCTAGTACCGCTGGATCCTTTAGATCAGACAGCGGGCGACCCGAAACTAAACCAAAGTCCGGATAAACGGGACCACGGGACCACGGGACCACGGGAACCCACTCCCATCTCCTACATTCCTCACTCATCATTCATTATTACACCAGATCGAACCCCTCAGGTGGGCCCCACCCGCCCCACCGCAAAAGGCGGTGGGGGGGGGGGGGAGGGAACCTACAGGGGGGCCGCAGTCCATACACCCAGGTCTTACTAATTCATTTCAACTTCCAGGTTCCAAGCAGCCAGGCACATGTCCGGGGGACTACAGCACACCATCAGGTATGTATCCGTCTGATCTTCGAACTCGGATTCTTTGTGCCCGCTTACTTCATCTTTCAGCACCAGTTCAGTCGCTGCCTGATCGGTCAACCCTTAGCCAGGAGGGCAGCATTCCCCACCGGCCACTGCGCAAGGAACAGATACCTCACGCAGCGCCCGGGGGGGAACATAGCCGCCCTCCCAGAGCCCCCTCACCACGCTCAAGGTGGTCGACCCTGGAGGGGGAAGCTCTACTACACCTATGAGTGGATATTCTGACCACATGAGCTAGAATTTGGTTATTGCCTTGATATTATAGATTTAAAAAAAAAAAAAAAATTTGGGTTTGGATATTTTGAAATGTTCAACGGCTTCTTAGGCCACAGTTATTGTCACCTCTAGTTACGTCTGTTTTGTCCGCTGTTTACTTCAGTCTTCTTCCAACCGACTCGCGTGTCGCGTGCTCGCTTGAACGCTGCGACAGATTTTTCATCAGCAAACGCAATATTATACTTTTAATCTCACTTTCCTTGAGGAGGGTTCAAATCAGGAACCGAAACGTCGGATTGCTTTATAATTAATTGCTAAATAGCTGTGACACTTTATTTTATTCTTAAATAAATAAAATAAACGTAGTATAGTGACCGAATCAGTGCGCCGAAACCACTTTAGATCTTATTTATATTCAAAGGGACATGAAGCACACAGCTATCACTAATTTAATGTTCTATAAGATTTCAATCAACGTGGTGGGTAATTTCACTTGGTTTTGGATCGCCTAAATGTCTTTAAGGATACTAGATACGCCAACGTAAACTCATGGAAAGGATATAAAAATCTAAATTAGTAGTTCATAGTATAATCAAGTGATAATTTACGTTATTTAATGGTGTTTGATTTAAAATGTATCTGGATATCTAATATTATACGTTACTATTTGATTATATAATTAGGCGTTTAACGGGATGGTTAATTTCTTAAGTATATCTTGTACTAAATCTGAACAAATTACTCTGTTTCACCAGCTATATGAATTCATCTATGTCTATAATGGTAATAACTTATATCTATTTGGTAATCTCAAGGGTACATACCCAGTAAACAAACTGACTGCAGTCTGCCAGCAGATTGATGTCAGATTCGGGTCCTACTACGTCCGCATTTGACTATGATTTTGTGGTCAAAGCCTGACATCAGGATCTGACCGCAGATTAATGTCAGATTTCGATCAGATCTTGCTGCCGTGGCTGACCGCAGATCTGCTCGCAGGTTAAGGCAGCACAATCTGTCGGCTTTCTGCTGTCAGTCTGCTTTCATCATCGAATATAACAAATCCTGTATCAAATCTGTAGTCTTTCTGCCACAAACATTTGTACTCAGGCGTTGAGCAAAATCTGCAAAAACGGACGTGGTTGACTGGGTAGATCCTCTATTAATAGTCACTGAATACCATTTACTTAAAACACTTTAATAATATATGTTCGATAATCTATGACATTGTTACAGCTCTTTGAGATGTTCTTTGGAAATGAAAGTTCATGGATAAATGTGCTAAATGGAATAATTTCGACGGCGACTAAGTTCTTGTGGGCACTTAGGCCGGTATTCATAGTCGCTACTTATTCTTAAGCAAATGCTTAAGCATGTGGCATCCTCTACTAACCTAGTAGCTAGTAAAGGATACCGAATGCTTAAGCATTTGCTTAAGAATAAGTAACGACTATGAATACCGGCCTTAGTGTCTGATTATGGTGGATAAATTACGTCAGGTATTGAAATTACAGATCAGATGATTTATATGTTGTGTTTTAATAAGTATATTACGATAAATATTAATGTCTGTAAGTTGAAATATAGTAATATGAAAGGAATGGTTCATAGGTTAGTGGAGCATTAAGGTTTGTTGTATAGGTTTTGTATATTTTGGTAATTAATTGAATATTTGAAATCACTTACCATTCATCACTGTTTATATAGCGATTGTGGTGTCTGGCTTAGTACTTACTAATAATACATATAACACAATTCTTTATTATTACAGAACTAATCAACTATAAGATTAATAAGTAACTAAGGAACAAATTGTGTAATTAGTTATCTTCATCAGCAAACCTTGTTGTCTTTCTTTCTCTAATAGAGAATATTTATGAAATATTATCTATTGTATAATATAATGGATGTATAAGATCTGGTATATGAATGCTTTTAGTTAATAACAATTTGGCATTACTAAATTTAAGTGGACGATATAAGAATGAAATACAATAACTATATAATTATCAGAACAAGTATTATAAGATAATAGATGTATATAGCAACCAAATAAACAAATATACATAATATTACAGGAATGGAAACTTTTAGGAGAGCTCTGTTCAGCTAATCTGTATTATAGATGTTTATCTGGTCAGTATATGAACATTATAAATCTATCAACTATGGATCAGTAACAAAAATCTCTATATTTTATTAGGGATTAAGAAGTTTATGTAAATAAGTAATTTTATTTGTAACAGAGACTTCGTTACATCAACTCTTTACTTGGAATGATGAGTTGTTGTAGGAAATGATAAGTGCACTAGGCGGTTAACGAGTCTTTTTAACAAACATTACTCGGAGTATAACGTATGGTTCTTTTCCATCTAAAGTTCATATCAATAAAGAAGCAATACAACTATATAGTATAAAAGAAATGAATAATTAATAAAGAAGACATGCAGAACTAAAATTAATTAACTATAATTATAAAATGATTAATACAAATATAGTATTAAATTATTGTATATACTATAAGAAAATATGTAAATAACATTAAAACTTATAAGAATCATGGTAGACACTGCACATTTCTTCTACTGCGTTAACTCCCTAACCTCTATGAACAATTTTAAACTTCCTCCACAGTAAACAAGAAAAGTTCCTGTTTGAACAAGTAGATCATAAACAGTTGATGGTATTACGAAATGATAATGAATCTTGGTATCCTCTATCTGCTGCTCATAGTATTTCCACTTGCACGGCTGTAGATGTGGATAGTATTGGAGGATGCCGTATAAAACGGTTATAGGATCCAGATTGGGAATATTGTTGTTGGTCAGCGTCACCTCGTGACTCCAGTTCTCCTGTATGCTGACTGTAAAAGGGGGATTTTTCAACAAAAGTGATCCCTGTATGTCACCTAAGTGACTTTGATTTAGCAGCCACAGATAAGTTTCAAAATCCTTAGGTTGAACGTATAAATGGCCAGCGACATAATTCAAATGGGATATGATCTTTGTTACATCAAATTTGATTATAAAATTAAAAATTCTGCCCATTAATATGTGCGCTTGATAATTTGTCATAAAAGATCCATGAGCAAGGTCCACAACGGGGACTATAACAGTTGTGGATCTTAAAGATACATTATGGCGTTTTCGGACGGTCGCACTGGGGCCCACTGAGTGCGAACTTTTTCGGTGCCGCGTGTTCGGAGGATGTTCACTGCCCTGGTGCAGTGCAATCATCGTATTCGGAGATGTTGCACTATTAGCATGTTGCGTTACCGTCAGTCCACCATGAACTATGAGGGCGCGAAGTTTGAATTGAATATAGCCGGGAGTTTTAAATGTTTGAAATTAGTTACGGGTGCCGTCTCATTTTTATTTGCATGTAACTTTTGTAAAATGGACAAACAATTATTCCTGATGGAATTATTAGATAGCAGTAGTAGTGACGATGACGAAATAGAACTGTCAGTGTTGAAATATGTGACGGAAGAAATTCCCAAAATAAAAAATTATATCGAAATAGTAAATAAATATTCCGACAATGAGGTAAGTACTTTAAAATTTTCAGATACATTTATTTGATAAATTGCTTTTATAAAATTTATAATTCAAAGAATGTTTATGTGAATATTGTTATTGGCTATATCTGTAATAATATGCACTATAATAATAATAAATTATATTGATATATAATAATTATAAGTATAACACATATAATAATTAGTTAATAATTAGAAATATATTAGTTTCAGAAAAACTTTCGGCTGAAATTTACCACATACCTCAAAATTAAAGATTTGTATGAAAATTCAGAATGGTATACGTGCAGTTGTGAAAATACAATTTCTATAGACCAGGCATTATTGTCATTTTTATGGTACGAAAGTATTCAGCAATTATAATACACTCTATATATTATACATATTATTATATATTTAAGGTTTGCATCTAACAAAACTTGTAGCCGAGAAGCGGCAAGTAGATTTAATATGGCAGTGTCAACATTCCACAGCAATGCTGACAAAATTATGGATTTTTTAAACCAGTTAGCGAAATCGGTCATAAAATTTCCTTAGTCACCTGAAGCAAAATTGGAAGTTTCCAGGAAGTTTGAAAGTATAAATGGTTTCCCTGGAATCATTGGATGCATTGATGGAACATACATTCCAGTAAGGACTCCTGCAAACAAAATTAAGTCGACATACGTCAATCGACATGACATGACGTCAATAACAATACAGGCAATATGCGATGCCCAACAAAGGTTTTTGGACATTTTCACTGGACCTCCGAGCAAAGTTCACGGCGCCCGGATATTCCGATTATCATTTATAAGCAAATTATTGCCACAAATATGTGCAGATGAGTGGCATATATTAGGTGATGCGGTCTATCCTTTAAAAAAATACCTGATTACACCATATCGGGATTGTGGGAATTTGACGGAGGAAAAAAAAAATTTTAATTATAAGTTCTCTATGTGTAGAGTAAAAATAGAGAATTCTTTTGCTTTACTAAAATCAAGATTTAGACAACTGACGCGACTGGATTTTCATACGGTAAAACGTATCTGTAAGTTTATAGTAGCGTGTTGCACGTTACATAATTTGTGTATCGATTGTAAAGATAACATAGAAAATTACATGGAGACAGATATACAAACCGATATACATTTTGAAGATGCAGATAATAATAGTAGAACAGAGGGCGAAGATAAAAGAAACATGTTGTGCGATTTATTACGCTGAATAAACTTTATACATTGTTAAATGTTGTTTTGTTTGTCTAGAAAAGTCTTCAGCAGTAGGAGTTTCTCCCCGTGCCTTTTTCTGCCGTGATTCCTCCTTTTCTGCATGAATTTTTAATAGTGTAGTTACTATGTTTGGCTTCGTTTTTCGTTTTGAAACTGAAGTTTCTTTCATGTTTGTAACTAACGTATTGGAGCTTGGCAATATTTCCGGCTCTAAGCTGTCGTCCATAGCAGCAATTTTTCCTATTTCGTTTTCGAAATGTATTGCCATTCTTTTAGCTCCCGACGTTAAATTATTTTTTTCCGAAATCTTTTTTCTTTTCATTACGGTCTTATACCTATTTTCGCATTGTTCTCGTGTTTTTGTTAAACTTGTCTTCTTTTTCAAATTGTCTGCAATGTGTACCCACATCATTTTTTTATTTCGGAATTTTTTTAAGGGCCCTACGGATTTCAAATTTTCGGCATATTCGTCCAGTAAAATCACAGTATTTTCAGCAGACCAATCCTCTTCCGGGACTTGTGCTTTATTTTGCTCTATATTACCACCATTGGGTAATTCGTATCCTGCTCCTTATAATTTTTCTTTGGAAAGCATCATTTTGACTAAAGCACCTGAAATATTAATTATTTATACATTTTATTAGAAATGCTATATGCAGTACAACAAAATAAAAAAATACAATAATGTTCTTATTATGTTCAATTATGAATTAAAAAAGAGAAAGTGAGAGAGTATATGTACCTGTTTCATCTTCCACTTCACACAAAATTTCGTTAATATTTTGTATTACCTCTTTGTTCTCGTCGTACAAAAATCTTTTAAACATTAGACTTCCAGACATATTTATTGTTGCGAACAATAAACATACAATTAAGAAACGATTTAAACTCAAACACGGGGAAATAAACTTTAATAATAATAAACAAAATACACTTAAGAAACCATTTAAACTCAAACACGATGAAATACACTTTAATAATAATAAACAAAATACAATTTCGAAATTCACAGGATTTTAATGACACGTTTTTCCACCTCCGTTCTCGGGTCAATAGTGAACGCTTTACAAGGTTCATCGGTTTTACCTCTTTTGTTAATTACAAAATGTCTTAGATTCTAAAAGCCAATCGCAAATTTATTAGTTATTAGCTAAATTGCTATTCGTAGATTCATTTCCTTTCAGTTATCGATTTTTGAAATAGCAAGCGTTAAACAACTTTGCGCTGACTTTACATATTTTACGTATTGCTTAATTTATAATCCTGAAGTTTCTCTTTCCTATTACGTTCGTGTGGTCAGATCAAACTTCGTGCTTCTAGAGTTTTCGCAACATGCCGCCAGGCGGAAGTCGTACGCACGCAATCAGTGCAATGCTGCACCAGCCCAGTGTCACGACCAGCACCAGCACCGAGCAAGAGCGACCCCAGTGCGACCGTCCGAAAACGCCATTTTAGTCTGTCTTTTTTCTGTGGGATAATTGTTAAGTTAGTTAATATATTTTAAATAAAAGGTTTTATATAGCGTTTTTACCGACCATTGTGTAACTCCTGGATAAATTTAGGTTAATAATGTTATACGCAATAAATTTAAACGCAATATTCTATCAGAATTAAATTTTGAATATAGACAGATCTTATTTTTAGGGATATTTGATTTTGGAAAGTTGATAGTTTAGGGGAACCCCGACTGTGTAGTTCAGTAATAGTAAGTTTAGGGACTGTTGGTGATTTTATAACTTATATAAGTTGCTAATAAGTTTGTAATTATAGTGGTATCAGGTTGTTGTCAGGGACGGTGTTGTACATATTGTCTAGATTAAATCTACACTGTATTCAATTCTCCAATTTAAACATATGGAATGATAATTGTACAATTTGGGAATGATTATATTACTTTGTAAGAGTGAAGTATCAAGAGGTCTGTAATGGGTTGTTATAATCAGTGTTTTGTTCCTTAATTCATATTATCGTGATGATAAGACTTGGTGACACATGGAAAGGTTCATTGCAATTAGATAATATACGATCAAGACTGTATAGGATAAATATATATTGCTAAATGTGTTACTCAAGTTTTAAATAAATTATTACTGAGTATAATGACTAGAGGGCTTGCTAATTGGTGAAGAATATAGACCTGTTGGCCTGTATACATTTATAAATAATATTTGTAATACTTGTCCTGCGTTAATGTGAAATCAATTAATTAATCGATTAAATTATAGGCTGGGAAATAGATATGTAAACGGACACCTTTATTAATAAAATCTTGGATAAGGACCTCTATACAGACTTACTCACTGTTCAATGCGTTAACCACATCAATTGAATATTCAATTAGCCCTTTGAATCAGGTCAAATAAGTGAATCAGAGTTTTTCATTCAATACAATTATCAAGGGAAGAAGTAAGATGGATAGTAAGATATATAAGGATAGAATAACATTATTGCCTTTAAGATAGAGAACCAAGTGGAACCGATATATTGAATTCATGATACTAAATGTAATTATTTTACCGTTTGATTATGTAATCTATCTAGTTAATATACTAAGTATGTACGATATACAAACCATAAGACTGTTGAACCAATATATATAATACATTGAAATACAAATATTTTGTTATAAGAAATATAGAGATTTGAAAAAGGCGGTTCAAAGTCGGGAGAGTACTAAGATATACTGAATAGGTTATGCATATTCTGGGTATTTCAAGAATATTCAAAGTTACTTATCATTTAATATTGATTAAAAAGCAATTTGGCTGCCTTGGTTAAGCGTACTCTATGGATGGAACTATTGTATATCGATCGATCGATCATATGGGTAGCCAAGATTTTTCTTAGATGCCGAGGGCCGGTTGGAGGGGGCTCACCTCTCCGTAAAGCTGCCGATACATTGGGGCTCTTATCTTGGGATATTCTCTTGATTATGATACATCACTAGATGGTAATCTGCAATTAGATACCTGGATAGCGGGGGTACGATTATTCGTGCCTCTGTAACAAACTTCATACTAGCTGCCGAGGGCTGGTTGGAGGGGGTTAACCCCTCCGTAAAGGTAGCCGGTACCTCGGGGCTTTATTACGAATCAATTAACTCTGCTGCTGTAAGGGAATACCGGAAGTGGACACCTGGATAGCGGGGGTACGATTATTCGTGCCTCTGCGACAAGTTTTATCTTAGCTGCCGAGGGCCGGTTGGAGGGGGTTCACCCCTCCGTAAAAGTAGCCGGTACCTCGGGGCTTTATTACAAATCAATTAACGCTGCTGCTGTAAGGGAATACCGGAAATGGACACCTGGATAGCGGGGGTGCGATCATTCGTGCCTCTGCGACAAGCTTTATACCAGCTGCCGAGGGCCGGTTGGAGGGGGTTCACCCCTCCGTAAAAGTAGCCGGTACCTCGGGGCTTTATTACGAATCAATTAACGCTGCTGCTGTAAGGGAATACCGGAAATGGACACCTGGATAGCGGGGGTGCGATCATTCGTGCCTCTGCGACAAGCTTTATACCAGCTGCCGAGGGCCGGTTGGAGGGGGTTCACCCCTCCGTAAAAGTAGCCGGTACCTCGGGGCTTTATTACGAATCAATTAACGTTGCTGCTGTAAGGGAATACCGGAAGTGGACACCTGGATAGCGGGGGTACGATCATTCGTGCCCCTGCGACAAGTTTATCTTAGCTGCTGAGACTGGTTGGGGGGGGGGGGTTCACTCCTCCGTAAAAGTTGCCGGTACTTCAGGGCTCGCATAACGGACACACCTTTAAGCGGAGACAGTAACTCCCTGCTCCTCTGACCTCAGCATGGAGGACGACGGGTGAGGAGGTGATTCCCCGGACGTGGTGGTGCGCGTCCAAAACGCCACCGTGCCTCGCGGCCAGACCTCGCGGGTATTATTATGGGGAATACGATACTATCTATATATATATATTCATCCTTAGGGTGTCTTGAGCCTGAGGCTGGAAACCTCGGTTCGACGAAGGACATAGGGGTGCGTAACGTAGATGGATGAATATGGGATTTAGTTCCGCTGGTTGGTGGGCGGGTGGGTGGACTAGTCCAGTTTAGGTTAGTGATAGGAGGGCTCCTTGGTTACGTTTGGAGCCAAGGTTACACCCGATAGAGACTCGAGGGTATCAACTCAGTAGAGGAAGCGAGCGCTCGCGGCTGCCCGCCGCGGGGGTTGCTGCCCTCTCCGCCCCGTTGTTGGGGCGTGGGTCTCCCCCCGCGGGGTGGGGGTTAAGGGGTTTGCCCGCGACCGTCCTGTCCTGCGGGGTGGCTCCTCGCTGCGGCTCGGGTGGGGGGCCGCGGGGGTGGGTCTGTCGGTGCGGGTGGCTTGGAAGCGAGGGTTCGCTTCCTTGCGAAAATACGCGATAGTCCTTGGACGTTCGTGGGGATTTTAGGGAGGGTAGGGGTTTGGGAGTCCGGATGGTAGATCGGGCCCGCGTGCAAAGGGTGGGGGGTGTGCTAGGGACTAGTGCGGGGGTGGGGGGGGCTCCGAATAGTGGGTCCTTAGTTCCGTCTCCTCGCGAGCGCCTCGTCCGCTCTTCGGGAGACGAGTTGGCCACGGCTTTACCGGGCCAGTGCGCGTTTCCGAGTAGGGGGTGTGTAGGAGGTCTGGTTCCGGACAGTGAGGCACGGCTGAAGACAGGGGTAATAAGGCGGGCTGGTACAGTGATGCCAGAACGGTGGGTTTTCGCCCACGGCTGCTACCACCACTCCACGACCAAGCGTACCCCCTCCTAGCACCCGTACCCTACCACACAAACATACCCGTCCCTCCATCCGTGTGCCGTACGCGCTGCCTGGCCGGCGCTCTCCGGCGAGAATTCGTTTTCCCGACATCGAAGCGCTTGGGTCGCAAGCAACGAATCAAGAGTTCAAATCTCGGTGCGGATATTCTACTTTTTTTTTTTAATTTATTCTCTAATTTCTCTTTCTATATTCTCAGGAAACTAAAGGCTTGAAAACTTTTAATTTACAAAGCATTTTCAAAGCTTGAATTGCTGCTAAAGATGCGATCCCCTTCTGACTTGTACCGCACCACTACAAGCGTACCCTAACTTCTGTCCGTGTGCCGTACGCGCTGCCTGGCCGGCGCTCTCCGCCGAGAATTCATTTCACCGAAGTTCAAACCTCAATGCGAAGATTCTACTTTTTTCATTAATTATTTTTTAACTTCTCTTTCTATATTCTCAGTAGAATAAAAACTTGAAAACTGTTAATTTACAAAGCATTTTCGCAGCTGGCTAATGTACGATGTTGGTCTTCTGCCTTTTGTATACATAAACAGAAGTAATTCCTTGAAATGCTACTTACAAAATAAGCTCCTTTCTAGGATGGACTTTTCAAAATTCACGTCACAATGAACAGTTACAGAATCGGTGATTTCCGTTTCAGGTAAGCGAGCCGTTCGCTCCGCTATCACGGTCGGCTTATTACTCGCACCCCGGATTACTGTAATGAGGTTTGAAAACAATATCGACTGGTCTCGTACCCGTCGCAATGATGTCATTTATACCTACAGAAGAGTTTTACTAACCCACTCTTGGCCAACGACACTCTTTTCGTATTAATCAGGTTTATACGTATCTGCTTATTTGCTTGTTGATTATTTACGAAAATTGTGTCAATTGTGAATATAGAAAGAGAAGTTAGAAAATAATTAATAAAAAAAGTAGAATCTTCGCATTGAGGTTTGAACTTCGGTGAAATGAATTCTCGGCGGAGAGCGCCGGCCAGGCAGCGCGTACGGCACACGGACAGAAGTTAGGGTACGCTTGCAGTGGTGCGGTACAAGTCAGAAGGGGATCGCATCTTTAGCAGCAATTCAAGCTTTGAAAATGCTTTGTAAATTAAAAGTTTTCAAGCCTTTAGTTTCCTGAGAATATAGAAAGAGAAATTAGAGAATAAATTAAAAAAAAAAAGTAGAATATCCGCACCGAGATTTGAACTCTTGATTCGTTGCTTGCGACCCAAGCGCTTCGATGTCGGGAAAACGAATTCTCGCCGGAGAGCGCCGGCCAGGCAGCGCGTACGGCACACGGATGGAGGGACGGGTATGTTTGAGTGGTAGGGTACGGGCGCTAGGAGGGGGTACGCTTGGTCGTGGAGTTGTGGTAGCAGCCGTGGGCGAAAACCCACCGTTCTGGCATCACTGCCCCGGAGGTCATTGCTGGGTCGGCTCTGGAAGCTGGAGAAACCGACCTACGAGAAAAGAATCTGTATTCTGGTTGTATTGTTTTCATTGGGTAACGTAAAAAGTAATGCTGACGTACGTCAAATGAAAATGAGTACGCACTGAAGTTAGTTCTTTCGCGGGTAACGAGCAAATTTGACGTTTTGACATTGACGTTTTGATTTCTCCCGAAACGGGGAGAACGGTTTTCCGTGAGAACAGCATGAGTCGCTGAACACCATCCAGATACAACGTTCAACAATGCCGATTCGACTTGGAGCTGCAAGAAGAATCGAGGGGCTCGTCGGATTCGGGGAATTGTCATCTCAAGAGGCCGAGTTAGGACGCTGTAGAGGGAGCGTCGGAGTATTGGTGGTGGAGAGTGCGACTCCGGCGGAGACGCAGCGACGTCCGGGAGTGCACGGACCACACCATGGGTGGGTACACGGCTCTGGGTGACGGCCAGGGATCCATGCAGTTGTGTTGCTGGCGAGCGGCGTCCCCAGGAGCGCGGCACCACCAAAGCAACGAGGAGGCACCTGGAGTGCGCGAAGTTGCTGAGCTGCGATGAAGGGAGTCGAGGGCGAATACCGTCGCAGGATCGCCAAACCCCGAGAGAGAAGCCCCGAAGAGTAGAGTCGTTAGTCGAGATGGGCTGTTCGTCGACGGAAGGTCAAGGAAGTCTCATGCCCAAGAAATGTTTCTCGCTCTGGTTGAGATCCCCGCGGAGGAAAATGGTTAAAAAGAGAAACAAAGAGTCTGGAGATTAGTTGTAAGCTAATCAGGTGACTGGGCTGCAGAGGCTACCTTCGTAGCCCGGCCCCCTTTCGTCAGTTTGTTACAGGGAACTCCGGAACACCATGGGATGGGAGTTTCGAGGAAAGCCCACGAGGAGGAAACAACGACCGAGCCGTGCCCGAGAGACTTCCCGTCGACTTCAGGGAGGCTGGAGATCGTCGGCGTTGTGGATCTCGACGTGGGACATGCAGAGGAGAGCGGGGAGCGGTGCTGGACATCCGAAGATGCTATGTTCAGTTCATTTCGAATAGTCAACCGATGAATGCAGAAATAATAAAATAAAACAATAAATACGAACGTGAAAGGACGCTTTTTTACTCTTGAAAGTATAAACATGCCATGTGAAGCGTGTGTAATAAACCAAATGAACAACACTTAATATAAATTCAAACATATTGAAATATTTATTAAAACATGATACAGAAATTAAACAAATAGTTCGAACAATTTTTTGGAAGTATTTGAAGCATTTATAAGGTGCATATTATATCGAACTCGATGCGACTTTGTTTTTCAGCTACCTGTCTTGCCTCTTTGAACTATTTCACACCTTCAAGGGGAAGGGCGACAGCTAGTCATAGTAGTGTAAATGATAGGGATGCACCACTACAGTGGTTCGCGCTATGTCGGTGTGCCATCCTTTCAATGGGACGGACTCAACCAGCGCGAGTGCAGCGAGCCTAAATTTTCTTATGTCGGGGGTCCCGTCCCGAGTCCTGCGGTCTCTTCTTTGAGAAATGATTCGATTTTCCTACTGACACGTGCAGATCGTCCCTCATAAAATTTTCATATTTTTCGGGTGCCTATACTTTCTCTCGCGTGATCGGCGCTTGCACTATTTGAAGAGCAAGCCAAAGGGGTACTTTTCATGTGTCATTTATTCATACTATAAAAAAAACAATTGGAATAAAATACCGGCAGCAAATAAGATTCATTACACATATAAGAACGAAATACTTATTTGGCCAAAACAACAAGAGGAGGTTTTGTTTATCACACGTACACACTCTCACGTTCTCTCTCTCTCTCTCTCTCTCTCTCTCTCTCTCTCTCTCTCTCTCTCTCTCTCTTTCTTTCACCTTAGCTGCGCAGTTACTTCAAAGTGAATCTGCCAATGTTAAAACATCAAAACATTGAAGTAATAGAGTTAACGGGATGGGCCACGTAAATGCACGCTCGTAATTTGCACTTGGGACCCTCCAAAAAGGTCGTTTTTAACGACGAGACGCGCACCCCAGCTACGCAAATGTTTGTCAAAAGTAAAAAGCAGGCCATCACGAGCAAGCGAATACTCGCCACGCGTACCTCATGGCGAGGTTAATCCCCCGTGGTGCCGTACCGAATTTTATGGCTTTCGACCCTCGAAGGGGTTGGAATACCATTAAGAAGTGAGAAATGTCCAGGATTTCCGTATTTCTCGTCAGATCTCTGCGAAAACGGCGCCGATCGATTCCTTATGTTTTGCCGATGAAACTAACACCAAGAACGACGTAATTTGAAGCATAATGAAGGAAATTAGATGATAAATTGATTTTCATAAACTCCATTTAGCTTCGTTAAAAATAGCCTCATTTACAGGAAATTTGGTATGATTTTCGTCGGAAGAACATAAGGAATCCATTGGTGTCACTTCCAGATCGATACGATAAAGAATAAAGAATTATTTTTTTGAGAAATACGTATGAATCCACGGCCGACCGCACCGAATTGAGGTCGGCGCCCCGCCGAAGTAACACCAATGCATTCTTTATGTTTTTCTGATGAAAATCATACCAAATGTCATGCAAATCGGACTACTTTTACGCAAGCAATTTATATATTTCCATAAATATATTAGGGTTTCAAATCTATAATGACAAACACATACGTTCTCGGGTTATAGAAAAAAAATGGGGAGTAGAGAATTCTCCACGATTTGAGGCAGGGAAAGTACATAGTTAATACCAAATAAGCTCATCCTTGTCAGGGTCCTCATCCGAACCGCCTGACAAGGAGACTGAACGACGTAAACCGAGAGTGAGTGAAAGTAACTTTTGTTAGAAACATTTTTTCTTAAAACCATTCCAAACTATTTCTCAATGTCTTGATGCTAGGAAACAGGCAAAAAGTCGGAAGCTAAAATCGTTCCAAAATGAGAAGCAAAAATCACATTTAGTATCTTGACCTGCAGGAGTGGGTATCGTTTACACCACTTGGGTTTTCCCCAACTACTTACCCGATGACCGTCTACCCAGATTATTGTTGTCGCGACGCGACCCCCTCAACCATTCTTTGCGCGCTGCCTGACTACTGACTCCTACCACAATCACACACCCCAAAAATCAGTCACACCAAAATCACGTCACACGTCACTCTTTCAAACAGTACTCGCTCCTACAGAACATACCTATCTGCTCATTCTTCACATTGATTGTACAGTGCGTAGAGAAATTATTGGTCGTTGCTCTTAGGGGGTGAATCTACACTTTTGGATCGGCCGACATTTGTAAAAAAAATGTCCGCGAAATTGTCTATAACATTGAAAATTAATGTTAAATTTTTTGGTAAACTTGTTGAAAAGCTACCTCTTCGCCGATTTCAATGACCTTCACACATGTTGTCAAAGTCATCGTTCGGAACAACATTTCCCTTTAAACTTTTTGGCGGTCGGCTTTAGTTTACGAAATATTCGCAAAAAATTTTATTTAAAATTAAAATTACCGAGTTTAACACATACATCGGTTAGCTACCATGCTTTACGTGCCCCCCCCCCTCCGCCCTAATCTAGCTTCCATCAATACTAATATCGTCGGCTATGAAACAGATTTATATATATTATGCCGAAAATTTTAAACAAAAAGTTTAAAGGCAAATGTTGTTCAGAATGACGACATTGACAACATATGTGAAGGTCATTGTAATCGGTAGCTTTTCGACTTTACCATGTTTTGTTACATCAACGTATTCTACGCGTTGAAAAGGGAAAATGTTTGAACAAAGCCATATGACGCAAAGGAACCCTTTGGTCAGGAAAAATTGTTAAAGGTTTCGGAACGATTTGATTGTGTAGAGTTACACGTATATGTAGGCATGGACCCACCACTACTCTGCTGCTTGATACGAGACACATCATAAGATTACCATAATTTATTAATCATTTTTTAATTAGTTATTATAGGTAGTGTTCAAAATGATAAATGAAAGTGTATCTCTGTACACAGAGTATTCGGGGTACACAGTTGAAAAAAATTGAAAAAGTTGAAAAAGTTATATAAACCCATGTCCGCAAATAATTTATTAGGGAATTATAAGATAGCAGAGATTCGTTACATCGTAAGCGAAGTTGTATAATGCTTCTCCGTTGTATGGGTCTGTAGAGTTGCTGATTAATAAAGAAATGAAGAAATTTTTATTTGCCTTTTAAAAATGCTGTATTAATTTGACATCGGGACACCCTGTATTTAAATTCTCACCACTAGGGTTTATACAAAAACCGACTTTTGAGAAAACCGGTTTTCGAATTCCACTATTCCCAGAAAACCGGTTAAACCGGTTTTCGAATTTTCACAAAAAGTATATAAGTAAAATAGTAAATAAATATTCGTACTTATTTTAAAAATGTTCAGTTTCCTTAATATTTATGGAATTGCAAAAATATAACAAAATAAAATATACTCTATCTATACAAAATCAAATAAATAAATAAAAATTAAATTAACTAAAATCCGTACAATTTTTGAGTTCATTTCATATTTATGGATGCACAAAAATATAAGACAATCAAATAGACTGCATACAAAACCAAATGAAAAAAAACTCAACTAAAATCCGCACAAAATATAAATCTTTTACAGTGGTACCAAATTATAAATCTCTATTCCATTTAGTATTTTTCTTCAGAAAATATGAACTCATGAAGATTAGTTTTACAGTAATGACTAAACTGTTACATACGCTTGTATCCAAGGCGACTTCAAGACAAAATATTAACGTTACTAATTAAATAATTAATTCATTTCTGCATATTAATTCTAGTATATAAAACCGGTTTTTAAAATTTTAAAACCGGTGTTCGAATTTTACAATTTTATAAATAAAAACCGGTTTTTAAACCCGGTTTTTAAAAACCGACAAACCCTACTCACCACTATTATAACTTTCATTCCTACCGCTTATAGCGCTACACTCTTATTTCATGCTTAGCCGTTAACGTTGGATGTGTTACGAGCCGGGGCTGCGGCAACGCGAGAGGCCGGCGAGGAGGGTATTTCCCAAGGAATACGGTTTATGAGTTTGTTAGTTAGGGGCGCGGACGAACCTGATGCGAAATCAGGGAGCCGCTAGGATTATTGACGGCGAGGACGAACCTGATGCGAAATCAGGGAGCCTCTGGGAATGGAGTCACACGCGGACGAACCTGATGCGAAATCAGGGAGCCGCAGGAAGGTGAAACGTCGTGAACGAACCCGATGCGAAATCGGGGAGTCACTAGGATGAAGTTCACAGACGAACCTGGTGCGAAACCAGGGAGCTGTTAGGAGGTTGGATTATTCACAGACGAACCTGGTGCGAAACCAGGGAGCTGTTCGGAAGTTGGTAGATTTACAGACGAACCTGATGCGAAATCAGGGAGCTGTAGGATACGGACGAACCTGATGCGAAATCAGGGAGCCGTAGGAGGGTGAGGTTTCGTGGACGAACCCGATGCGAAATCGGGGAGCCACTGGGTTGGAGAAGATTCCTTGTTGTGGATGAAAGGTTGCGAACGAACCTGATGCGAAATCAGGGAGTCGCGGGAAATGTTAGTAATGCCTCGTAACTCTTAATTAATATTTGATACAACTCGAGCGGTAAAGTTGTATCAGTGGGTGAGTGCTACTAATATTATAAGGATCGCTGGGTAAGAGATGGGTTCAACGAATCTACTCGATTTACACGTGAACACCATTCGTATATTCAATAATTAGTTATTGTACAAATGTAAGTGTCGCGATTAAATAATAAATAAAAGTGTGTAGGTTACCACTAGTTGCACGGTGTTGACGCACTGGCGATGCGGGGCGTACGAGTGGCTATTTCAAAGTGCCAAATAGGATATAAACCGGACTCGCGGATCCTATGAGGTTAACTATGATTCTGACAGGGACTTTAGTCCGATCTTACCAACTCTGTACGAGCGTGACACGACGTGACTTTACGCGTGACTCTATAGCTTTTAACCAACGAGGGATGAAACCAAAGGGTTTATATAGTCCCAAAAATGAGTGGGGATGCATTAGGAATTTCCATATAAGGAAATCCTTCGGGGTCGTCGTCGTGTCACTCCCGTTCCCATGGTCGTGATCCAGATGGTCGAGATCATGACCCCCTTAGTGGTATGTGATAAACAAAAAGGCTTTTAGGGCGTTTTCCCTTCGCAGACGCGAGCTCGAAAAATGGTTAAGAGCGGCGTATGGGAAAATTCCTCATACGTAACAGATGCGACACGGAAATGGTAATGGGGCTCTAGAACCCCAAAATCGAGTGACATGGAAGACAATAGAGTGAAAGGTCTATTCTATACCTGGTCTGTGGTTCGGTCCACGGACGAACGACCTAGAAATGTCTGCATTAGACGTATGGCGTTCCCGAGAAGATGAGGAGAGAGTGTATCGGGCGCTTGACAGCATTCCCCGTTTCGACCCTGATTTTGTAACCTTGGAGGACTTCGCTGCCTCAATACAGAGAGCTTCAAAGCGAGTACCGCCCGGTCAAGAGGAAAGATTTTTGACCGAGTTAATATATAAACTGAAAGATCCTATTAGATACTACGTCGAAGGGAAAAGCTGTGAAAGCGTGGCCGATCTGCTCTCCCTTCTAAGAGTCCGATATTCTCCCTGCCGCGGTTATGAGGAGCTCCGGCTGGAACTCGAACGTATAAGCATGTTTCCCCACGAGCGTCTAATAGACTTTATCCACCGCGTGGGCCGCCTGTACAGACAGGTAATTGTAAGAGCGAAGGAATTAATTGGAGAACATGTCGAGAAGACTATTAAGGACGTAGAGCGATTGGCCCGGACCTCGTTTATCACCGCGCTACCCCAAAGAATTTCGACTCAAGTAGCATTGTCTAACCCCGAATCATTGGATGACGCGTTCGATTTAGCATTGCACATACAAAGACGAGAACAAGAATTGTCCGGTTTGCCCCGCGATGACGCGTATGGGTACACGCAGAACGCGCGACCCCCGTCACCTTATGACCCTCAGCGTAGATGGACCGAATGGAGACAGCCATACGAGGACGACTCGTACCGCGATTATCCTTCTCCGTATTCTGCTTATAGCTCCCCCCGCTATAGAGACGAATATTATCGGGAGCCGTATTATCGCGACCTAACGCCGGAGCACCGTCCAACGACCTTGCTGACGAGGCAAGGCGAACGCCCGGTGGACTACGAACGCCGACCGAGTGCCCCTCGCGGAAGAGGAGCGCGCGGGAGAGGCTGGAATAATAGACAACCACGACCTCGCGACTCTAGATTGTATGACCCCCGTGAACCTCGTGAATATGACCTCGAGAATCGGAAAGATATGAACCCCCTCGTGAATCACGGACATATGAAAACCGAGAGTCGCAAAAATCTGAGGAACGTGTTACTACCCCCGAGAACAGCAATCATTTAAACTCCCAGCGTGCCCGCCCGTTCAATCGGAACGAGGCGGGCGGGTCCTCCTCGCAGGCCCAAAGACCTCCTCAAAGTCAGAGCCCGCAACGACGCTCTTACGAGCGGACTCCCCCCGCATCCGGGTCAGGGCCGAACAATTGGAGAACGGTGAGGGAGAATTTATCGTAGACACGGGCTCCGCGTTGAATCTGTTAGAAATCGGGTCTGCAAGCTCTAAAGCCCGGGTTTTAAGTACTGCCCCTCGAAATCACCGGTTTAAACGGGAAGGTTTTGACTTTAGGGACGACCGTCTTGAAAATTAACGGTAGCTGGGCATTATTCCACGTAATACGTATGCCCCATTTACCTAAAGGGATAGCGGGCCTCGTCGGGAGCCCATATCTGCTCCAGGAGGAGGCCATCGTCTCCTACCACCAGCGCACGATGGTAACCGCGAAACACCCGATCAGTCCCATCATTTTTTCCAACTTTGAAGAACTAGAGGGTACATTAAATGGTTATAAGCAGTGCCACCAAGACTATCTGGCACGCTTAAGTGAATCGGAGACCAACACGAACGAAATAAACATTTGCCTCCCTAGAGACAGCGACTCTCCCGAAGAGAACGAACGGGATTGCCCTTCCCCTTTTTTCGGAGAAGAGTTCGACGCTAACGACGAGCTAGATCTGGGAGAATACCAAATTGAGCAAAAACCTCACGAGGAACGATTACAACATATAGTCGAAACACTGAAATTGGAAGAATTAGACCCGGAACCGCGTCAGACAATCGAAGACTTGGTTGTAAGGTATTCGGATAGATTTTTCGTACCAGGGGACCCGCTCGGCGGAACAACATCGATAGAACACACCATTCCGGTGACCGATCCTACACCCACGTTCATCAGACAATATCCTCATTCCCCGCTGCTGGACGAAGAAATAGCCAAACAAACGCACAACCTGGAGGAGCTGGGGATAATCGCTCCTTCGTCGTCACCGCATAATTCACCCTTGCACGTGGTCGAGAAAAAGACAGGAGAGGACGGAAAGAAACGATGGAGGGTTGTAGCAGACTTCCGAATTTTGAACGCGAAAACGATTGATGACCGTTTTCCCTTACCGCGAATCACGGACATTCTCGATAGATTAGGTGGAGCCAAATATTTCTCAGTTTTCGATTTAGCAAACGGTTTCCATCAAATCCCTATGGCTCCAGAGGACCGTGCAAAAACCGCGTTTACCACCCCCGACGGACACTACGAATACCTCCGCATGCCCTTCGGATTAAAGAATGCTCCGGCTACTTTTCAGCGTTTAATGAACCACGTTTTGGGAGGACTAATTGGAAAGGAGTTATTCGTTTATTTAGATGACGTAGTCGTATATTCGTCTACACTCGCGGAGCACGAGCAACGACTCGAGACTTTCTTCGAACGCTTACGAGTGCATAACTTAACCTTACAAACGGAAAAGGCCAAGTTCCTGAAGGACAAGGTCATATACCTGGGTCATATAATAGCGGCTGACGGAGTAAGACCCAACCCCGAAAAGATCAGGGCCGTCGCCGCCTTCCCCGTACCAAAAAATCGGAAAAATTTGAAACAATTCTTGGGCCTAGTAAATTACTATCGGCGCTTTATCCCCGACATGGCTAAACGCGCTAAACCTCTCACCAGTTTAACTACCCCGAAAATTCCATTCTATTGGTCAGAAAAACATCAAGAAAGTTTCGAAGACCTACGCCAGTCGCTTTGCAAAGAGCCGGTCTTACGTTACCCCGATTTTGATGAACCTTTCATCATTACAACAGATGCTTCCGACGTAGCAGTAGGCGCGATTTTAAGTCAGGGCAAGATAGGCGAAGACCCGCCAATAGCGTACGCCTCCCAGGTACTTAATCCCTGCCAAGAAAATTACTCAACCACAGAAAAGGAGTGCTTCGCGATAGTTTATGCTGTAAAACAATTTCGGACGTACATATATGGACGGAAATTCTCCTTGGTGACCGATCACCGGCCACTCCAATGGTTATTCTCGATAAAAGATCCGGTATCGCGACTTGCTCGCTGGAGAATCACGCTCGCCGATTATGACTACGAAATCATTTATAAACCCGGCCGCGTAAATGCCAACGCGGATGCACTGTCACGAAACCCGGTATCGCACGCATTCCCGACTATTCACAGGGAAATCGCGCCGAACACCGATAATGAAGGAATAGGAGCGCGAGTACAGGCACGTCGTCAAGCCATGCCACGACCGAATTACGAAGAACCCCCGTCGTTTATAGACGATTCCACGATAATCGAGGGTAATGCAGACAGTATAGAGAGCAGAGCCAACTCTACTGTTCTGGACACAGCGGAAGAACGAACGGGAATGCCCGAATTCCTGGACGAAGACGAAGATCAGGAGCAATCACTCATGGATTCTACTTTCGGAAGCAATGAATCGCGTACAGGTCCGCTTACCGAGCAAGAAATCACCATCCTGAAGAGTCTGGATGAGGAGTACCCTTCTAGAAAAGAAGATGAAGGACTTGGCCACCACGAGTTCGAAAATTGGGAAGAGGAGTACTCCCCCATGATAACCGAAGGGCCCTATGCAGGCCAATATACGCACGACCAACTCGCCTTCTTGAAGAGCCTTGAAGAGCCGCCCCGCTGGGAATACGTAGAAAGAGACAATTTAGACCCAACCGTCCGAAGCATTGACACCCCCTTAGGCCCAGCCACGGAGATGGAAATTACCATTACGAAGAGTCCCACCGGGAAAGAGGAGGAAACACCGAATCCTCCCGTAAACGCCAGTCCGGAGACAAAACCACAAACGGTCCCACAGAAGAGAGTGTCGTGGGGCGTGCCTCTGCACGAAGAAGCCCTGAACGTACCACAATCAACTATGATTTGTCCGGAGGGAGAGACACTGGACGAATTAAAAGATCAATCGCCTCCTAAAGAAATGTCGAGCACGAGTCCAAGACCCTACATAACTAAGATGTCTGACTCATCGGAACGATACGGAGTAACCCCCGAGCCATTCACCGACCCTTCGAGTTTTCGGCAAAAAATACGAAAATCATTTGAATACCGGGGAAACGCAAAGGACACCTCGGAACATGAAATCCAACCAATGCAATGCGAAGTGGAAATCGTAAAGACCACGCTTGCATCCTCTCCAGACAACTATGCTCATTTTATATCATCAGATGGAATATTAACCAGCCCAATTTGTAAAACTTTAAAAGCTATAGGACTCCTTGACGAGACAAAAGTACTATCAGAGGAATTAATCAAAAATCACGTAATAATTACCCGTAACGAAGAAGGAAAAATTTTTAGCATCATAGGTGCGAGCAACTTCTACCATGAAATGAGAGAAGCGGATCTGGCATCAGCACTAACAGCGCTCAAGGACGCAGCGGAAACCGAACGCACCCGCTCGCTTCGAATAGCGGCGCATGGTGAAACCCTACATCGATTCGACGCTGAAACGCTGCAGCGACATTCCAAAATTATTTTCAAACGGACGTCCATCACTATTCAAATCTGCACCGGCGAAGTTCAACAGCCTCCGGAAAATGAACGGGAGAAAATTATCCGCCACTATCATGAAAGCCTGATAGGAGGCCATAAGGGTGTGACAAAAACGTTCCAACGCATACGCAGCTTATTCGATTGGCCGCGCTTACGCAGAGACGTGGAGGATTTTGTGCGAAGTTGCCAGAGCTGCCAGGAACAAAAGCTCGTCCGAATCAAAACTCGGGAACCGATGCTAATCACAGATACGCCTGCACGGCCCTTTGATAAAGTAGCCTTGGACACTGTAGGACCGCTGCCCCTAGCGGAAACCGCCACGTACTTACAATGCAATGTCAATTATCTAAATTCTGTATGGCTGCGCCATTACCAGATATACGAGCCTGTACCGTGGCCGATGCGTTATCACGCTACTTTATCGCGATCTTCGGTGCGCCGCGCGCAATCTTAACGGACCGCGGAACGAGCTTTATTAATAACACAATACAGGGAATAGCTCAAACATTCAAAATTAAACACGTAACCACGTCAGGATATCGACCACAGACTAATGGTTCCCTAGAAAGAAGTCATATTGTCCTAACAGAATACCTGAAACACTACATGGAAAGACACGAAGACTGGGACCTGCTCCTCCCGTTCGCTATGTATTCCTACAACACCTCGGTACACGAAGCAACAAAATTCACTCCATACGAGGTGGTTTTCGGACAATTAGCTCGAGATCCGTTTACGCCTATGTCCCGTGAAGAGCTACTAACGTACCCGACCTACGTACAAAATTTGATAGAGCGTTTAGATGAAATCCGAAGGACTACGCGATCAACTTTAGACACAAGCAAATCACGTTCAAAAATAATTTACGTCCGTAAAAGTAATCAAGTCACATTCGCGGTAAACGACCTCGTTTATGTACAAAAGGAACCTCGACTCCATAAGTTTGATCCCCATTACGCAGGCCCCTATAAAATAAAAGCAATCACCGAACAAAATAATGCGATATTACTTACGGATGAGGGTCAACAGATAATCAAACATTTCGACAAATTGAAACATGCTTATGTTAAAGATAAACCGCCTTGACGTTGATAGAGCGTATTCAATGTGGTTTAAGCTTACAACGGACCAGCAGGAGGGCTCATCTAAGCCAATCCTCATAACCAAGGTCCCACACTCCGAAAATCGAATCCCTTTCCTTAATCTCACTTGTTTTTCGTATTTGCAGTAGACATTTACTTAAAACAATAGAATTCCCACCCTTTCCTTAATCTCACTTGTTGATCGTATTTGGAGTAGACATTTACTTAAAACAATAGAATTCCCACCCTTTCCTTAATCTCACTTGTTTTTCGTATTTGCAGTAGACAATTACTTAAAACAATAGAATTCCCCGCGTAAGACGTTTCGGTGAACCAAGTACTACAGTCACCATGGACGGACGTGGCCTCCTACTATTCACGTTCTTATGGATAAGCGTTGCCAGTAACGTCATAGATGGGGACTACAAAATATCATCGCTGAACCCCAACCCGGGATTGTACTATGAAAAAATCCGACCTCTCCGCGTATTTCACACCCAATGGAGACTGGTCACGGGTATTGGAGTCACCGACATACTGACCTCGCGACCACGAACCCAACCCCAGATCGACAGAATGAAAACACCACACCGTCCTTCGCACTAGGTAAATACAAAAAAAAAAATAAAAAATTTTGTAATCACTTAAAAGTGACGCGACTAGATTGTAATTGTTCCGTTGTATTTTAATTCACAGCAGAGTGCAATTCATCCAGGCCATAACCAGGAGCCACCCTCTCTTTTTTTTCCCTTTCTGCTTATATTTTTCAATTTTATTACATTACCACTTTTATTCTTTGTCTTGTAAATATGGTTTCTTTTATTTTTCGCTTAATAATGATTCATTTATTTTCTCCCCTTGCGGACCCCTTAGTCTTAGTAGCGCTAGATGTAGTTTTAAGCCATTAGGAAGGTGTACGCGTCGACAGCTACGCACGAGCAAGCGACGAAACGGACTCGCGAGGCCGTTTCGCATCTAAATGGGGAGCTGTTACATGCCCCTATCGGTTCATTCCGTGCTTACTGTCCACGCGCCGCCTTCCGTTTCGACAGCGCCGATTCAGCGGAATCGCACCGCGGACGAGAGTCCGATCGCCGAACCAAGGACTCCTCGTCGTAAGCGCAACGTGACCATCGACGGCCCGAGCTATGAATCTCCTAATAAGGAGCGATTGATAGGTGCCGACGGGGCAGTTTCCCCCATTCCTGGGGACTGTCCGAGGTTCGGCCCGCGATCGAGAGCCGCGGTAGAGAGATTCTGATTCGGGAGCTCGAGCTAGGAAGTGACGACGGGCCAGAGGGCCGTCTAGATACCGCGACCACGTCTCCGCGTAGATTCCGCGAAGTACGAACGGCCGATAGTAATTCGTAAAAGGGTAACTCCGTCCGATATACCGAGAACGGCCTAGCCGGGAGTGCCCTTGCGCGTCAATCGTGACCGACGTAGGAGCGCGTAGAAGAACGACGTTTAGAGATAGTGAGGTACAACGGACCCCAGGTCACCAACTTCCGTGTGCTACCCGAGAGCACATAGAGCGACCTCGACCTACACAGCGAGCGACCTACACAGCGAGCGACCTAAACAGCGAGCGAATCGCTAGACGGCAAGCGTGCCGTACGATATTCGACCGACACCCGAGCGCACAGCGATAACAGGGACGGAGCGCCGTCCCTAGGGTATGTTCTAACCATTACTTTAATATTTACGTCAAGAATATATTTTAATCTATTGTTTCTCCCTTGAATTCCGTGTAACCATTGATTCAACCCCCTTTACTTCCTATCCTTCATGGTAAGTATAGTCAAGGCGTGCTTTAGCACCTCGACAGAGCAACGAACCCCGTGGATCATCCTAGCCGCTCAGGGCGATTCACAAAAGTCCCTTCAGGACGTAACAAAATGAATACTAATGTTTAACTAAACTGTAGATTTCGTCACAATTTCTAATAGTACTATTTGGTTTTTCCTTATAATCGGAAACTAAAACTTTTCTCAACAAGCAATTTAAATCGCTTAAAGACCATTAAATAAACTCCTAAATATACAGTTTTCAAATTTTTTTATAACAATTAAGTTGAAAAAATTGAAAAAACAACATTAAATGGGCGTACAATATATTCAATTATAAATCATTAGAAAGGAATAATTTTTTCATTTTATGTTTTTTTGGCGCCATTCCGATATCTTTTATAGTTTAAAAATTATACAACAATGAATGTCACTAACTATCCCTATCCCGACCACTGTGCGGCGTCAGGTCGGCCTGCGCAGGCCGGCCGGACGGCGTAGTGCATCCACACGGTCCAGCCGACTTGCACAGGCCTGCCTGCGCAGGCAGACCTGTCAGGCCGACTGGACCGTGTGTGGCTGCCTTAATGCGTGAATCGGAACACAACCCTTGCTTCATCGAGTGTCAAATCCTTGACGAATGGAATTTTCATTTGCGATTTCCCCAAAACAGTTGCTGCATTACGTTTATGTTTTTTCGATTCACCATGGCTTTTCAAACCGGCGTAGCGGCTAGTGACCATTTTTTCACAAAATTTGCATTTTGCTTCAACACCAGCTGTACTTTCTATGGAAGTCAACCAATTTTTGAAAAGAGGATTCTTCAGCCAAGCTGTTCTAAACTTTTGAGTATATTGTGTTTTAGGCATTTTTCTGTAACAAAATAATAAATAAATCATACATTTTTCATAAAAAAAATATGGATTACTTACCAGAAAAAGTTATGTCACCACTAAATATAAAGTTAACAAAGTATTCACAAAACTTCGAAAGTTGAAACCACAACGAAATCTCGCAAAATAAGTGAGCTCACCCAACGACGCAATTCTCTTGGCACATGCTTTTATACGATAGCCCGGGTCTTCCCCTATGTAAGAAATAATAATTGCATATAATGCTATAACAAAAAATTGTGTTGTTATAATTTATTTATTTATTTTAACGAATTTGCCATAAAAAGATCAGTTCATGTAAACATGAAATCAACCAGAAATCTACTAAAATTATTTTGTGATCTACCAGATTTTCTACCATCTACCAGAATCAAAATTTAGTCACTAAATGAGTACCTTATTCTACCAGATCTAGGAGAAATTCTACTAAATTGGCAACCCTGGCCGGCGTCCCAGGCGGATCCTCATATCAAACCTAAGTCGATAATACTTAAGGGCATCAGAGGAACCTTTGGACCTGAGGATATCAAAGCAGAAATTACCGAACTACAGCTCCCAGATGTTGAGATTATCAGCCTGACTAAATTTATCTTTAATAAGTCACAACCTGATAAATATCATTACCTGCTACAGCTCTCAAGCAACAGCAAAATTACGGAGCTATTTAAAATCAGGATATTAGCTTACCAAAGTGTCAAATGGGAACACCTAAAAAAAGCAGAATTGTTTCAGTGTAAAAACTCTCAACGGCTGGGACACGCTAGCAATAACTGTCACTTGCCATATAGGTGTGTCAAGTGTTCACAGTCTCACCCCCCTGGAAAATGCAACATTAATACTCAGGACAACAGGCAGGCTCTTAAATGTGCCAACTGTAATCAGCTGGGTCACCCTGCATCCTACAAAGGTTGCCTATTTTTAAAATTCGCTGCCGCTAAGAAAAGAGAGCATAAAACACTCAAAAACCATTCGACATTACAAAAGATCAGCTATACTTCTTCTACTGCCAAGAATGCTGTTTCGTATGCCCAGATGGTAAATAAGGGCAAACCGCAACTATTTACTGAGAAGCCTAAAACAACTACAACACATCCCAGGATAGTTCCCACTACATCATCATTGGCTGAGGGCTTTCATAATCATCTGGAGCAGACAGACACCGTCACCTCTACCCCTCCTCATTGGGTCAATAAACTGATGGAGGAGATCACAGCGGCAATCAATAACCAGTTCCAAACTCTGGCCGCACAAATAGCGGCGAACGCTGCAAATATTGAATTCTTAACGAACGCAATTTTTTCCAAAGATAATGCCAGACAATAATATAGTACTTAAGCAAATTAAAATTGCAGCGATCAACGTTAATTCGTTGGTCGCTAATTATCGAAGGTTGGAGCTAATCCAATTCCTCTCAGACTATGACCATGATTTCATCTTTGTTTCTGAAACCAAACTTAACCCTATTCATAAATTAACTATCAAAGATTATAATTTGGTTCGCAATGATAGACCCAACGCCATCCAAGGCGGGGGCACTGCGATCCTTGTTAAAAAAGGGATTAAATTCGAGGAAGTCCGCCTCCCGAATACCTCTTCCAACGAAATTTTGGAGTTCTCGATAATAAAAATCCCAATTGGGAATAATAATTCACTAATTCTTATTAGTGCTTATGCTAAAAATGATAGCAGAAATTTATTCATTGAGGAATTGGATAGCCTTTTCACTAGACTTAAGTTATTTAGTTGTAATGTTTTTTATATATTAGCCGGGGATCTTAATGCCAGAAGGAGGGTTTGGGGTGATAGAGACAATAACCCTAGAGGCCGTTACCTGGGACAGTGGGAGTTGACCTTCGACTGTAACTACAAGGTGAAGATTTATTCAACTGCGGTCCCTTCGTTTAAACCAGCACAGACATACCTTATGACTTATGTATCGCGGACTCGAGACTGAATCTGTTAAACAGTGTTGGTGGTAAAATCCAAACACTCCCTTACGATAGTGATCATCTGGCGCTAACGTTATTGTTTGAATTGCCTAGAGAGGGTATACTGCAGTCCCGGGCTGATGCTGGTCCTCACCGATACGATTTTCGGGCAGCTAAGTGGGATTCTTTCACGAATAGTTCGGAGAGAAACTACCGTAGTGAAATCCCTTTCGACCGTAATCTGTCCGTAGAGGAAATAGACCTTGGTTTGCACAACATTAATAATACAATATTACACTCAATATCTAGAACGGTCCCGATTTTTAAACCTTATAGTAATACGCTTAGATATCTCAATCAAAGAATCCGTAAACTCCAGGAGGACAAAAGGGTTGTTGTCTCTGTGTTACATAATCTTCATATAACTGACCCTCATTCTCGTAATGATTATACTAAACACGTCAAAGCAGCCCACAAGGCACTAGTCAATGCGTTAAGGGCAGAATTTAGAAGCGCGACGGAGAAATACTGGAATAATGTCGTCAAAAACATTGACTACCGGGACTCGGAGTCATTCTTCCCTAAAATAAACTCCATATTCCGTCCTAAACAACGGCTTGAAATTGGGGAACTCCATGTCCACCGGGATAATGAGCCCTTGTTGAACAGGAGTGGCTGTGATAGACTTGGTGCTGGGGAGGCGGGTGAATTCTTGGTTTTCCCGACTACTGGAGATAAACTCAATATCTTGGGCACTTACTTTGAGTCCATCAACTCACCTCGCCATCTCAATACTGGCTCTCGCTTGAGGGAGATGGTTGACGCCGAGGTTGATGCCCTTAGGAGGGAAAATGATGATCTGAGAGCCCGCGGTGGTGGCACTGTGCAATTTAGCGCGAGAAGTACGGCGATCTCTCCAACGATGGGGGATGAGGGACTGTCTCCCTTTTGCAGCCCCCCCTCAGTTGTTCTTATACTAATGAAATTACCTAACAAGATCTCGAGTGGTTTGGACGGCATCCCGCCTATTTGCCTTAAACATCTCCCTCCGAACATAATTGTAGACCTGACAATCCTTTTTAATAATGCCATCAATTTAAATTATTTTCCTACAGCCTGGAAAACGGCCAAAGTTTTATCTATTCTTAAGAAGGGTAAAAACCCTACGGACCCGTCCAGTTATAGACCGATTAGCTTGACTCCTAGTATAAGTAAGGTATTTGAGGCTATTATTAATAACAAAATCATGTCATTCTGTAATGATAATGAGATTATACCATCACATCAGTTTGGCTTCAGACACCTGCATTCTACGACGCACGCTATTCACAAGTTATTATCAAATCTGAACGAAGCGGTTGGCCGCAGTCATCTGGCAGCAGCCGCCTTTTTAGATATTGAAAAGGCATTTGACTCGGTTTGGATTGATGGGCTGATTTATAAACTTAAGAATAAGGGGTTTCCCAACTGGTTAATTTTCATGATCTGGGACATGATAAAAGGGAAATCCTTCCACACCTGTGATGGCTCTGGTTTATCCTCAACCGTGTTTCTGGTTAGGGAGGGGCTGCAACAGGGTACCGTGAACTCACCGGTCCTTTTTAATATCTTTCTAAGCGATCTCCCAAGACTTTTTGATTTCAATAAGCCCGGTAATGCGGGACTCTTGGCATACGCAGATGATGACGTGATATATGTCTCAGGGAATAGGGTGGCGCCCATTCAGAATGATTTGGACACCGCCGTTGATAAGGTCAACCGATATTATATGGATTGGAACCTGCGACTGAATCCACAAAAGTGTGAAACTATTTTATTCAAAAAGCCCGTTAACAGTTTAACGTCCAAAGCAAAAGCAGGAAGTACGTCGTTCCGGATTTCGGCCACGGTCCCGGGGACCTCGAACAAGGTGCTTATACCACATAAAAAGGTAGTCAAATATCTTGGAGTCCAAATGGACTATTTGTTGCGCGGTAATAAGCATTTTGATGCACAGCTTGTGAAGGCCAATCGGGCATTTCTATCAAATAGTAGGCTATTCTATAACAAGCATCTCTCAAAGAAAGCGAAAACTATTTTGTATATGTTATTGGTCCGTCCAATAATAACCTATGCTGCACCGGTTTTATGGAATTTCAATCATACCTCTATGGAGCGTGCCCGGGCGCTGGAACGTAAATGCCTGAGAGCCTGTCGTAGACTATGGTTGTGTTCCGATTCACGCATTATGCGCATAGACCGCAGCGTCTGCGCTGCGCGCATAAACCGCGTTCCGTTTCCAGCAGCGCATGAACCGCAGTAACGACACGGAACGGGTTTCGATGCGTCTGATACTCGTGAGGTTACGCGGGAATGTTCAAACTTACTTACAAATAGCTATGCAGTTGGATGGATTACGGTTAATTTAATTCGAGACTTTTGGACGGTGGTCGAAGCACGCTTCCTAACTACATCGGTTACTTCGTCCTAAGGATCGGCGACCGACTCCTAACGAAATTTGATGGCTTTATTGCTGGATTTTCTCAACCCGAATTTTTCTATTCTTATCGAACAGCGATAATTATTGAAAGCGAAGAACATATTTTATGAGTTTTACAGGACGAATTGCTGCTTACCCAGCGTAATTTGGTAAACAGATGTGTAAAGGAAAAATGAAGTTATTTATTATCCGCGTCCGGGGTAAATTCAAGGTTTTGAAGGCTATTGAATAGAACCGCAGGCTCTCGTACATCTTCTGGTTTAGAGTATAGCTGTAAAGTTAGCATTATAAGAGCACGTTCGAAAAACTTAGCAGTAAAAGCCTTTAAGAAATAAAAATGCGCGCTACGTATTTGCTTCCTTCCTCATCTTTCGGTTCGACCCTGCCTAAAATCTTCTAGGGATGTGTGGTTCGCTTCGAAATTGAGTCCGTTACGTTGGTTGCAATTCATACAGCGAGTGCAGAGATGGCAGTACCAATTTCGTAGAATTCCCTAGAATCCTCCAACTTCTAGCTCATAATGCGTGCAGCAAGTGCAGAAAATAAAAGCATGGGCAGTCAATGCGCATATTACGCGCATGCATATTGTCGCTTCACGTGTGCTTCTGTATTCTATTTTTTTATACCTATGAATTGATAGTTTGAAGTGTTTAGTTTTTATTTGTATGACCGAGAAAGCATAAATTTACGTTGTAACAAAGTTGGAAGATTTTTTATAGTATCTTTATCTTTGTGCTAATTAGTTTTATACTCTGTACACTAAAGGATTCTCCCGTTAAAATAATAATAATAATAATAATAATATTTTCTGTCACTTCGAGGAGCGGATTACGAAGTTGTGGAATATAATTATTCGTGATTAAAAAATCAAAGTATCCATTCATAACGTCATTTTCTGAGTACATTTCATCGAAATAATAAGTTTTAGCTTAATTTGTATATGTTTACCAAATTCGTGCGCTTCCACAATTACTATTATCAATTACATTCTAATTGATTTTAGCTTCAATTTTCAGGTTTACAGATCTATGCGCTTCATAAGGTTATGGCTGGACAAAATAAGTCTACACAACTCGTTAAACAGAGTAATTGTGTATTTCTTAAAATTGTAAGGACACATGCCCTAAATAAACACCCTACAAAGAAATAAGCAAATGTTTGTAAATCACCATTTCTCGTCCTAATGGAAATTTTGATTTCCTAACCACGCATAATTACGTTTCTCGATTTCATAGAGATACCGTTCCCGCGTACAATAATATTTTGGATGAATGTTAAGTTATAAAAAATTGACAAATGTAGCGTAAAAGAACGAAATATCCAATAAACATTTATTGTCATGTAGCATATATGTAAGTTATCTTTTCTGTCACTTCGAGTAGCGGACCACAGAATGTGGTGTATGTTTTTCAAAGCGTACGTAAAGAGACAAATACGCATGCGCGCATGAACTGCGCGCTTTATGCGCTAGACGTGGGAGAATTCTAGGGAATGCTGTGCGTCACCAACGCAACCAATGCACGCATAGAATGAAACGGAACGGTTTTCTCTGCAGTCTATACGCATAATGCGTGAATCGGAACACAACCTATATCGCACACCTGAATCAGATTGGCAACACTTCGTTAAAAACCAAGTACTATATGATTCAGCCAATATCACGAGAATTGATTCGTTCATGATCAAACTCACAAGAGACTATTTTAGTAAATTACCTAATATTAATAACACTGTAATACAATCTTTAGCTTTTCAAGATATTCTCATCACCACAAAACAACTATCGACTGGATACATCACTCCACAAGCCTTCCCATTTTGTGACTGCCTGGGTCTGATTCAGGACGCGGATAACATCCCATTAATATTTCATTGGAGACGAAATAAGGCCGATAAACGTATTGCTTACTCGCATGGAGACTTCGCCGACAATCGTGACAAGTTTTTATATTCTCTGGTCATTCCCACGGTTGACCGTAACGACATCCGCCGACTAAACTTCCAAAAGTATTGGTGGCTCTTGGATAACAGTATTCATATGACGGAGCTTACAGCCCGCCGTAATTATCTCAGGAGCAATAGAGTATAATTGATAAGACTGATAGATTTATAATGTCTAGTTTCTTTTATAACGGGCGTTTGTGACTGGCATCCAGCACTTACGCTCTTTTGTAAATACTCGTCCCTAAGTTTTAATTATAAGTTTAGAATAGTTTATTTATAGTAGGGTCGGTGTAAGATTGTGTAAGGGGTTTTTTACCCTCCTTCTGGGTTGTTGGTTTGTTTTTTTCCCCTTGTGTAAATTCCCACAATCTATTGTGGCCATGAATGTGCAATTCTGTTTTAGAATTTCTCTTTTTATTAACCGAGTATGACTTCGCCAAAGATCTCTGTTAAAGTACATCTAAGAGTTTCCAACAGTTGGAACAATTAGTATTCAATTTATTTCTTTTATAATGTATGGCTATTTCAAATGTTTTTAACGCCTGTTTATCTTTAATGTTTTAGATTGTACCTAAAAGCTGTTAATAAACATCTTTATAAAAAAACACCGGTTCTCGCTAGATCACCGAAGTAAACATCACGGGGCGGGTACTGGGGAAGGATGGGTGACCACTTTTCTCCCGGTGCACCGCTGCTGCTGGGACCCAAAAGAAGAGGAGAGGAGGGAAAAATATGAGACTGTATAGTTCGTTGAGCAATATAAGCGAAATGCTTGAAACGCCGTCCTGTTTAACAGGAAAACAAGAAACCATAACCATAAGATTAAGCAGGATTCAATTGCGTTCGTTCTCAAGCATTGGTGATTTTTCTCATAGCGGAGGGGATCAAGCAAAAGATGGCGATAGCCGGAATGAAGGCTGATTAATGTGTGGATAAATTGAAGGATAAATTATAAGATAATCAGGGAAAAGTGGGTAAAGAGATACTTGCGAACAAAAAACGGAAAAGAAGGGACATGTCAACCTGAAACAGTAAGGAAAATTGAGAGGTTGGATATAAATAAAGAGGGAGGAGAATAAAAGGAGGTTAAGCTGGACGCCGAGGTCCGCCCATGGGGCGCGGGGTTGGAGGACGATGTAATGATACAAGAGAACGATAATTGCAAGGTAACTAGAGAAGGAAATAGAGGAAGGAACGGGGAAAGTAACGGAATAAAAAACAAATGGGAGAAAGTAAAAGAAACTAGAATAAAAAAAAGAAATGTAGAAACAGTATCATTCAACGAAAGGAAAATGAAGGAAAATTACGAAGAGGATATACTAACCAAGGGGAACGGAAAAAAGAGGAATTGGTAAAGATGGAATGCAGCGCTGAACAGCGGCAAACTCGTGAACCAACGGATAGGAACGGAGAAATAGACTAAAAGACGGAAAGAGTAGTAGAAAAGCTGAAAGTGATTTAAGGAATAAGAAAAAGCGGAAAAATATAGATAGTGACACAATTAAAAGTGAAAATATTAAAAAATCAAAGGACATAGGAGAAGATTTGGATGAGGAAGGAAGTGAAACGACAGCTGTGGGAGGAGAAAGCAACTCGGTAAGTCGTGATACCGGAAACACGTTGCAGACAAAGGAGAATCGAAAGATAGAAATATATGAATGAGATACGAAAAATGGTGAATACTTAGTCACAATAGAGCTCAATACGAACAAGACGACAACAAGTAAGAAAAATAATTTGATTAAGATATATAAGATAATAATGGATGCAGGAATTCCGTTTCAGGACTTGAAGATGATAGGTTTCAATAAGGCAGAAGTAAGGTACAAAAATAGACAAGACGCCAATGCAATGATAGGAAAGGAAAAGCTTAAACCTGCCGATTATATTGCTTACGTTCCAAGGAGATGGATATACAGGAGGGGTATAATTCATGAGTGGGAAGGCTCGATACAGGAGCTGGAGGATCATTTGGCACCTAATCAGGGAATATACACCCTGGAGAGGCTGAAGAAACGAAGACTAAGGGACGGAAAAGCCATATGGGAAGACAGCAGATCCATATTGATCAAGATGCAGGGAGAGTCGCTCCCTACAAGATTATTGGTTGGATTCGGTCATGTTTGGTTGAACGTTCAGCCATTCATTGAACAATGTTAAACAAGTTAAACAATGTTTTAAGTGTTTAGGTTATGGTCATATACAGATGAAATGTAGGGCGAGAGAAAAAAAGTGCTTTGTGTACACCAAGCCCTACCACGGGAGATGCACAGAAAACCCATATTGCGCTAATTGTAAGGGAGAACATTTGAGTACAGCAAGGGAGTGCCCGGTCTTCCAACGAGTATCAAGTATCAAAATGATTATGGCATATAAGAATGTTACTTATAAAGCAGCGGAGAATGAAATAAGAAGAGAAGAAATGCTCTACAAACATGGGAATATTAGAGAAAGAGTGGGGTACGAAGAAGAGGACGAAGACGATATAATGAAATATGAATTCCCTACTCTGAAGAATACAAAAAGGATAGAATATTGGGAGAAACTGGACTAGCCTGTCCAAAAGGAGATTGGTAAGTGGAAGAAAGCAGGGGAACGTAATAAGAGTCACAGGAATTACGGAAACCAAGAATGTATAGGAAAAGAAGAAATACAAATTGATAATAGGAAACCGGAACAAAACAATTGGGACCACGGGAGCAAGATATTAATTAACACAGAGGAATATGAGGAAAAGCATAACATACAGGAGAAGAGACATAACAAAATTTCTGGAGCCACAAAATACAACATAGGAAATAGAGATACAGACAGACACAAGGAAGACAAAATATTACATTACATTCCAAGAATTCATAATCTAGTGAACGAGCAAGAGATATACCCGTTAAGAGATAAATACCCAAATAAATACAGACCGACATACATTCAAAAAGAATTAGATAGACAGAGAATTGAAGAGGAGAAAATAAAAAATGAATATAGAGACAGAGACAGAATGGAGAATCTTAAAAAACACGCGGAGGAGGAACTTTTAGAGGAGATTCTAGGAATAGTTAAGGAAAAAAACCTTATGCAAAAACTACAGAAAAGACTGAGCGAGAAAATAGAGAAAGCGATCGTAATAGAAGAAGAGTATTGAAACCAGACGTTCACACAACCATATGAAATGACAGTGAGTTGTTGTGGAAGTGAAACAGGGAAGGAATGCAGATGAAGAAGAGATTAGAAGAAAGTCAATGGAAGGGGGAGTAATAAGGGGAGAAGTAAGGAAATTTCTGGAATTGATACCTTCTAAGGAACATAAGGAAATTGAAGAACAAGGAGGGGAAGAGAGACATATAGACAACAATGAAACAAGAGTTAATCGAGTTAAGATAAGAGAGATATCCAAAGTTTCAATAAAGATTAAGGTGGAAAAAGATTCAAGGAATGGAACGAAAGAATGAAAGTCTTAAAGAAGGAAATAGATACTGGGGGCGAGGAGAAAATAGGAGTTTCCATAGAAGTGGAAGAAGAGGAAGGGAATGGGAATGAGACTGACCTTGAAAGTGTAATAACCGAAGAATGGCTAGAAGAAATGGATTCGGAACAGACATATGAAGAGCTGGATTCTGAAAAGTCAGTAGGGGAAAGAGAAAAAAGAGGGGAGTTACAAGACATCAAAGTAAAGGTTGAAAAGTAGCATTATTATACAATATTGCGAAGTGATAACAGTAGAGATTACAAGTAGCCTTCATAGATTATAATAGATTTATATTTTTGTTATATTGGTATAATAGTTTATATAAGTAGAGATATTCAGAGATTTTTATATTTTTGTATAGTTAATACCACAAATAGTGTACAGGGTCATCCGTTAAAACTGCAACCTACGCGCGCGCGCACAGGTAAATTTGGCAACACCGCCTCACGGACACATTCCATTTCAACCATGTGTGGGGAGCGGATAGTCCCCCACTTCAAGGATTGTTTGGTAGTGGGGAGATTGCGCGAACCGACGTGCGTTGCCATTAGAGATGGAGTGCAAAATCACTAACAGTTATTTATCACGGTGATCGCAGATTCACGATCACGGTCCTGATTGAAGTTAAATCACGGCCGTGATTGTGATTTTTTTAACTTGAGTGAATTGTGTACTGTGATCGTAATTCTTGATCTTGATTGAATTATTTTTTATAAAATGCTTTAATAGAGCTTGTGTTACAGCCAAAGCGTGCTAATTCAGCGAATATATAGAATATTCATTCATAAATAGTCAATGTACATATGCACGCACTGATTTGATTGGCTAAAGTATTCACATACTTTTTAACTAAGGTGAAGAAATTTTCGTTAATTTAAATAGATCAAGAACGATTATATTGGTTCAAAATATACAACTGAGATTCTATAAGAACAGTGAGGACTTGAGCATGTTTCAAGAGAAAGTAGAAATTGGGGTTATGTGGCGCGTGCAAAGAGCAGTTATGCTCTCCACCAATCAGAAGCGATCACTGATCTGCCTGCACCAATCAGAAGCGATCACTGATCTGCCTGCACCAATCAGAGGCGATCACGGATCACTGTTCTGCCTACACCAATCAGATGCGATCACGAAAATCACGGATCACTGTGAAAAATCACCGTGATTGGGAACGAACGTGATCGGATCACTCGTGATGCACAAATCACGGTTCTAGCCAACACTAGTTGCCATGCGGTTAGCATGGCGCACCTATTCGCTTTGTGACTTCGTACTGAAAAGTCACTCGTGACTCCGAGTCAGTCTCTGGACCACGTGTCCTTTCTCTCGTGTAAACCATTTTATTGTTTTATCCACGTGTGTGGTATACGCGTCTTGCGCTTGTGCGCATCCTCCTACGTGATTAACGTTAGAACGTTACACGCCTTCAATCTCCATCGGAGACATCGGCGTGGATTGTACAAATATATATATATCTTCATTTCCTATCAAACGAGTGAAGTTGTGGCGACCTCGCCACCAAGACCTCCAAGATTCATTTTTTATTATTTATTATCTAAACAAGTACAAAACAATAATTAACACCTCGCTTTTGAATACTTTTTTGGGATTAGGAAAGTGGCGATTATACGTAGTTTTCGACGTAACCGGCGTATTCTACAGTATTCTATAGTATTCGCATGCAACCAACAAGTGCGTCAGAAAGAACTACTGTAGTGGCTTGTCGCTATCCCCACCACTTCTGTCTCACTCTTGTCCGGCGAAGGCGAGAGCGAGATGGAACGAGAGTGAGCGAGAGCTATCGAAAGCCAGCGAGGACGGTACGAGACAGACGACGCGTGGATGTTTTGTCCCACTCCGTCTTTCGAGCGCCGCGACACTCCGTCCTTAGCATGCGCGACGGGCTTGCGTGATGGTCGCAAGCGCTTACGGAAGCACGGGAACCGCTTCGCAAAATCTTGACGGAGGCCCGGCTCAAGTCTTTTTAGCGCATTGGGCAAACTTGTCAAATTGCGCCCTTTATTATAATACATTTAGTTGAGATTATTTATGACTTTACTCTGCAACATTAGACAGCTACTAGGGCGTAAGGTTGACAAGAGGTGCAAAATGGTCTTTTCATTGTTGGCATGGTTGAAAATAAATTTTTAAATGAAATATTACAAATTGTACTACAACGGTTTTAAACTACAGATAAAAATTCAGAGTAAGGTCACCAATAGTCTCAATTAAATGTATTATAATAAATAGCGGAATTTGGCAAGATCGCCTAGGGCAGAGGTGTAAGATGCGAAGATTTCCGACTGCAGCGCCGCCTGCGCTGGAGTAAGGAATCTCAGCTTGTGATATCTCCGCTCTATATTCTTTGGTAGTTTCGTGCTATGCAAGATGCGAAGAATTGAAGATGCACGCTTGCGTAGCACGCATTCTGGAATGTTGGGATTCGTTAAATCTTTTTTTAATTTCGGAAGTATTTGAAAATCAAAAAAACGAGACGGCTGATAATCTACTTTGTGATATAAAAAAAATAGAAACAAAAGCTTATCTTTTGTTTCTTAAATATATTTTAAATTATTTCAATTCCTTCAACGCGTTTTTTCAAACTCGCAGGACAGCCGTTCATTTATTATATTCTAAATCTAGACTTTTGTTTCAAGATTTGTGCGGACATATTTTTAACCCAGAATATTCAACAATAAACGACTCGATGTTTCACATAGATTTTTTTTCCGGTAACAATTTGTTAGACTTGAAGGACATTTGCCTCGGTTTTGAGTGTGAACATTACTTGAAGGATCATGTCGATGATAGTACTTTGCCCCAGGAAACGTTTCTTGAAATTAAAAAAATTTGCTTAGCTCTTTACATTAGAGCCATTACCGAGATAATAAAACGTTTCCCTTTAAAAGATACATTTTTAGGCACTTTGCACGTTTTTGATGTGAAATTAGCACTTTTTGATAGTAATAGAGACTATACCTTGAAAAATTTAATTTACGTTGCACAAAAATTAGGATCTTTTGACCACTTAAAATTAAAAGAAGAATGGAATAAGTTGTATTATACTTTCGACAAAGTGCAATGTCAAGAATTGTCACAGCTGTGCGTTGATGACATGTAGGTTCAAATTAATTCTGCGAGGGATAAAGATAAAAATCTCCTGTTCCCAGTCTTGAAACAACTCGTGAATGTTGTAAGGAGTCTTCCTCACTCAAATGCAGAAGCAGAAAGAATTTTCTCTATTCTGACCGATGTCAAAACTTGTAAAAGAAGTAAACTTAGTCATGATTCTGTAAATTCCATTGCCGTGATTAAAACAGCTTTTAAAGCCCGCGGAGAAACTAGTTCTACAATTTCGATTGGCCCAAATCATTTTACATTAATGTCAAGTAATAATTTATATTCGTAGCCATTAGTTTCGTTTTTATTCAAATTTTTAATAATATTTTGGAATTAAATTTGTGTTTGTGGTTTATATTTGCAATCGTTTCGCTTTCTATCTAAACGTTATCTTTTTTTCATTCTTGCTTGATATCTATTCATTTAATATTTCTCAACCGATTTTTTCCTCTTTTCAAAGGTGTTAACATCTCGGTAAATTGAGTGTGTTGTCGCACTCACACCACGTTGCGGTGCGTGAAAAACAAAGTGAACTGTGAAAGACGTTTCGCTTTCTCACTCATTCCCGTTTCCTCTAACTCGCGTTCACGTCTTTCCCTAAAAAATAGATATAGTACATATGTATGTTATAAATGTGATATGTAAAACTAATCCTTCACTTCATAAGCCCTATCGCTTCATCCTATCATACTGTTATTTACTTTTGCATCACATATTGTATACAACTATACATATAGATACATACATATATAATACATCAAAAAAATTATTGTCAAGCTGATTATCCCATGATTAAACATAATTTATACAAATGACATTACAAAATAATTTAAGAGTATACATACTGTACGTATAAATGTAATAACTTTTAACGTACCTTTATATGTACATATTTATTGATTTTTTTGTCTTCTATAGATGTTTAATAAATATAGAAAGGAAATAAAAAACAACACAAATGTGCATTAATTATTAATTATGTCAATTATTTTATACGAAAATTATAAGAAAATAAATTTTATTAAATTTTAATAAATTGTTCTCTGTAATAATTGTAACTGCACAAGTAAGTATCGGTGCCCATAGCGTAAGCTAAAGCGTCTATCGTCAATGTCAACGGTTTATTGCAATTCGGATATTGCAAAATCCTACGTGTATCGTGAACGAAAATCCTTTATGAGCGAAAATAGGGAAAAAATTTATTTAACTTTTTTACGTAGTATTTAATTCCCTGTGAGATTCGTTTAGAGGATCTTTTTAATTTTTATGAATAACGAATATTTATATTAAATAATACGAAAAATTATAGAACTATAAGAGGTAACTATCATTATTCATGAACCGATTGGGTTAAAAAATTAACCAGATTTTAAGACGAAAAGACGAAATCTAAATATAAAGTTTTATTAAAATCTATTGAGCCATTTAAACGCAATTGTGTTAACAAACATTCGAGATTTTGAAAAAATCTATTTTTTTAATAGTCTCAGTGTGATCAGGAGATCCTAAAACGTGTATTTCCGCAATAAAAATTTTTTCGAAATTTTTTTTCGTTACAAGAATATCTGTGTCGGAAAGTGAAAATATCCGGGAAACCAAAATCGCATTACGGTGGCTCGTGCCGCTTGCCAGCGACCAGGGTTGCCGTTTACCGTCCGAGGCCTGTAAGAGTGAAGGAGTCCGTGATACGTACAGCATGAGTAAGTAAGACGAAAGATCCCCGAACGGCAACCTTGCCGGTACTAGAATCTCAACGTTTCAAGAGCAAGAGAGAAAGGCTCATATTCACCGTCCCTCTCAACTCCCGAAATTGTCCGAAGTCATCCGAAGCGCTGGGCTCACGTATGCGCGGATCATGGAGTTGTCATACTTGTCATGTGCATGGTGGGGGAAATTCTCGATACTCCGGCCATTAACTTTAGCATCACTGAATAGAGTACGGACCGAATGAAAACTATCAAAACTTCCTCACTCTACCGCAAGCGGCGCTGCAGTCGGAAATCTTCGCATCTTACACCTCTGGCCTAGGGCGCAAAAAAGACTCGTGCCGTGTCTGGCTATCTGATCGTCACGTGCATGCGTCGAGCAGTCACCATTCTATCTGAGCGCTCGCGTCGTCGCACATGCACGCCGCGCATGCAAAGCGTTCCATCTCGCTCCCCCCTTCGGCCAGAAAGAAGCGAGAAACGAACACTCGGAATTAGGGCTCTGTAGACGATACAGGCTCAATGCCGGTCCCGACCAGCGAGCAAATACCGAGACAATACTGTATACTTTTCCAACATTTTAATTGTTGAAACCTTAAAATAATGAATATTTTTATTTACGACATTTGCGATAAATGACACGTATGAAATGGATTTAAAAACGACATATTATACGTACATTTGCGACATGTCGTAAATGCATTTGCGACGTGGCGTAAAATACCGACCGACCACTGCCGCCGACTCGTGGGACAATACCGTCATAAACCGCGACTCTGGCCGATCAGCTTGATTAATTTTGGGGAACTAGAATTTAAAAAGGTATTATCCAACATCAATACGTCTCGCCCCACAGAATCGCGCAACAATCTAGCGCTGTGATCCGCGAACCGCGCCACAGAACATCATATCATAGATGGGAATGCCGAGATTCGTGCCTCTTTCACTGTTGAGTGGAAGCTTGTCCAAGATTCATTTTCGTTCGATGTAAATGACATTTATTTTAATATCTTGATTTATAAAACAATTAAATTATTTAATATTATTAAAATATCGAAATCTTTGAGTGTATCAAATAGTTTTCTTATCATTATATCAATTGCATGTATTGCTCCGTATTTTTACCATAATATGAAATATTTTATGGATGATAAAATGATATTAATACTAATTACCTAATATATAAATTACAAATCCTTGTAAGAAGACAAACAGCTGATTCGTGATGATAAGCTAGGGAATCTCTCTTCATAGTAAATGTTGGTAAATAAGAGATAATACCCACCTATATGACGAATATTGTGAAGCATTGTTTCACTAGAAATATCAACAGTGCAGTATTATACTCAATCAAACGGTCTTACGGTACTAATAAACTTGTGAATACGAAATCATGCATTAACTGCCGTGTAATTAATTAAGCGTTTCTCGCGACTGTCTAAATCGTCAAAGCCGTTTGTTGAAGTGTTTGAACGTTTTTATATACGAATTATAAACTTCGAGTAGGGTTATGAGTGTTTGATATCTTATTCAAAGGACTGCTATTTAATATATCTTTATACGCTCATTCGTTTAGATAATTATTTTAGCAGTGAAGACTCACGAGTATACAATTTTCTATACTTAATTCTGTAATTAAATTCTATGATCAACGCAGAACTCAATATTCAAGGTAATTCATTGTATTAAATATGCAGCCGTATATAGCTATCTATATAGCTGGTATCAAAAGATAACAGATGTTATTTAATTAAAGTAGAGAAAATCAAACGCACTTTTTTGTTAAAAAGATTTTCGTAAGTGTTAAAATTAGTAGTCTTGGAATATATTACAAAAAATGCATGATATTAAAAAAGATAAATGGATAGCATGTACAATAGATGCATATGTTACAATATGGAACAATAAGTGTAAATAATAATAATAAATCTTGTAATTTTCTAGTTGCATGGGCCATATAAAACTGAGCAAGTATAATGCAGTCTCAGTTAGCAGGAACTCCTAGAAGATTACCAGTGTTCGTATTTCCCCAAAGTATCACTTTCTTTTTGGACGATCAATCCACTCATAAACAAGTTCTAACTTTGTATAATCCATACGACTTTCCCATAAGATTTAAAGGTATATTTACAGTAGCTCTAAAAGTTAACAATACAAAAACAATTTTAATGTAATTTATTACCATTGCAGTATTATGTACTGCTCCGAATAAATACAAAGTTGTGGATCCAGAGGGAACTATAAAAGCAAGATGCTGTGTCGATATTGTTGTAAGACATACAGCACCCTTGTTAAGCAACTGCCATATACTTGACAAATTTAGAATACAAATGCAAGAACATCCAACTAAACAGGTAATTAACCGATGCAGTGACTAAATTTAAAAAACTGAAGTAAATATAGTTATATTATCAAAGTAATATAATTTAAGACTTTTGACAAATTAATAGGCTATAGGAAAACGAGATGTCGAAGCTAAACTACATCCTGGGACCGCAGATACTGCTGGAAGGTCTACTCCCGACCCAGAAATGTTTCAACAGCTTCCTATAAATGAAAATAGGCAGCAGCAATCTTATGCGCTTTTAGCTCAAAATAAAACAATTGATAGTAAGTAGAAATTTTATAAATTACATAAAAGATAGTTACTCTTCAGATGTATTAGTTGCCTATTGCATTACAGTAGCAGTATGTAAAAAGGGTTAAGCTTATTTGAATAGTAAGTCATTGCTTACAATTACAGTATATACATCCAGAATATTTACGAAATCGTCCAAATTAAAGTATAATTCATTTCATGGAAATATTCAGGACAAAAGTACAAAAATGTTTCTATCCTAAGATATAAAAAATGCCAATTATATTTTTATGGATAAAGATCAATATGTTAGTACTTATTATAGTTTTTCGATTCATATATGTGGATAATTATTTTAAAAGCATTCTGTACCATTCCATTGTTTTAATGTCCATTAATGCTTCGACTGGCGTTGGCATGTTTTCGACCCTGGGATTTGCATCGTTTATACGGTTTTGACTTTCAATGTGATTTCACCCCCATAATTTATGAAAAGCGAGGATCTCCGAAGGTTTATTATGAAACAAACATGGCTTGGAGTTCGCTTTGTACTTCGCGTGCGTGCAGAAGAGTCATCCGTTAAAGGAAGTTAAAATTTCTTTATTTTTCATTAAATGTGCACAAAAGTACTTCTCCTCATGAAAATGAGTCGAAACTCGACCTCATTCGGATTATTTTTAATTATACATAACATCTAATTGGTCTATGGAATTCAGAATAATTAATTCACGTACAATTAAAAATATCTCGAATAAAGTCGTATTTCAACTCATTTTTATCGGAAAACTCAGTTGTGCAGTTGTAGTACTGACATGAAGATGTAATAAACAATATAGAAGTTTAAAGTTTCATGATTGTCCATGTTCAAAGTGCAGGGCGAGCTGGCCAAAAAATTTCCGACAAAAGTGGTTACTCGTAATGGCCTAACCACCTTGAAAGGACAGTTCTCAAAACCCCGCGCCATTCAAAGTGGCAATGTATAATATATTTAAATGCACACATAGTAGAAATATATTTAAATAATAAATAAAAGATCTATACAAATTTTTCATAGGTTTAATACAGACGAGAGGCATTTATTATTTTTTTTTACACAAGATGTCCTGTATATAATAATCATCAGAAATGAATTTTATAGATTTATATAGTTTCGAGGGATCTATAAGGCTTAAAACCCATTATTTTTTAATTGATTTTTAAGGTGCATGTGTAGGTCACCTCAATTTTTAAAAAATGAAGTCATGTTTCTGGCACTATATTGCCTAACAAAATGCAAATTCATTCATGACTTGTTGGCCTTTAGATGATATTGCAGAAAAAATTTCAACGTATGTTCTCAGCTACCTTTAATTGAATATGGAATTGTCGTGTCCAAAGTCATCTAGAACTCAATAAATCATACATCAATGAATTTATCTTTTAATTTAATTACGTACAAAGCCATATGTTTCCATTAGATAAAATGACTTCAAAGCCTTCATTAAGAAACTAATGGCATTTGTTCATATCGTCTCGTTGTCTCTTCGAAACTTAAACAAAGTCGCACAACTCATTTTTCACAAAAATATTATATTAAGCATAATATTTTGTGTGATGGCAATATGTGGACCACTCTATATAAAACCATACAAGTGTAATATGCTAATATATGCAGTTGTATTTAAAGTAACATAGAATATTTTATTGTACATTTGAAATAATGCAAGTAATATAAAAAAGATATATCATTTTTAGGAGGAACAAATTATGTAGCATTGGTTGCTGGAATTATATGTATAGTTGGATTACTTTTACCTACAGAAGGAGAACATAGCAATAGAGTGCCTGATTATCTTCATCTCTCCATAAACTTTAAATTAATATTTTCGTTTGTATTAGGTAAGTGTGACCTTTATTTAATTTTGTGTTGAAAAAAATGAACACAATTTTTTTATTAATTTCAGGTATGGTTACGATTATTATTTTAAGGCTGTAATTTTTGGCTTTATACGGAAAAAAACTGTATACAATGGTTAGAATCGTGGGATACCAGCACAATTAATGTAAGATTTCCTTGGTATTGAACTTCTCTTTTTTAATGGATATACCTGCCTCTAGTCTATAAACAATAAGCTGTCATGTTATATTGTGAATAATACTAATATTTATTGATAGACGAGAAATCTTTTATTCTTTTAATATACATTATATTATACATTTCTATTCGAATTTGCGCTTCATTCCCTTATATATGCATAACTAAAAATTGTACATATATATTTAAATTTCGGTGAAGCATCTCTCTTTTTATATATATTAAAATACAAATGGGAATATAAAAATACAGAAATGTGTATGTATATCGAAATTAAGACCTTGTTTCAGTTTAAATGCATTTGTATGTATAAGAAGCATTGTGTATAAAATATCATTCACAATTATTCGTGCATTCTAAAGAAACGTGATCTCATGTACAAATGTATAAATATTTTATGTAAAATGTGTTTCGAGTTTCAAGTACACTTGAATAAAAATATTTGAAATATAAAATGATTTTGTATTTTTAAAAATTAACTTAAAAGTTAATTTTAAACTATGATAATATTAGTGCGTATAAAAATAACTTACATGTTCCAAAAAATTTTTTTATTATCAACATGTATTTATTATTTACATAAGTTACAATGGGACACTTGTGAATAAAAAATGCTACCGAATAAGGTGTTCATTCAAATTCTTTAGCTGCAAAGTTTTTTCCTCCTACGAAATATCATTTTTCCACAAGTATCGATTGGCTAAACATTAAAATGTACAAATAGTGTTACATTATACGGAAAAAAAGTTTTGTTAACAGATTGTCAGAGATTATTTCGTGTCATATACCTGCAAATCCACCGTGTCAAACTCAAACCATTGAGTTATCGTCATATGACTTTAGAGTCTATGAACATTTTTCAAACTTTCATTATGAGTTTTGTACTCCATAGAGGCACTGGCTGGAAGATGTAATACTCTCCTTAATGTATCTCTAATATGTGCTGTTGTTGCATAATCAGATGCAGTCTTATTCCATACACATATTATATCCTCCTATAAAAATGAATAATACTCATTGTCATTCTTTACCAATATGTAAATTCTATTTAAAAATAATTAAAATCATCTTACTGGAAACCTTATGGATACAACAGCTCCACATATTTCTTCTCCGACCATAAATTGCTCTCCTAAAATAGCTAATATCAGATTCTCCCAACATCTAGATACTAGACCTTTTCGTAATCGTACTATCCATTTACCACCTTTCTGGTTTGCCTCATCCTGAAGCAAAATTATGTTACAATTGAAAATAGTGTAACTGTTATAGTACACGCACCAATTTTTAATATACACCAAGTTTCTGGGATTCTCGGACAGCAACCGCACTCCCTATGTCTCTCCTGTATAGCACGTAAAGGAAGGTACGGCTTGTTCGCTGTGAGAGCGGAGCTGTTGTACGAGAATCCAGAGAACGCAGTGTACATTAATCACTAACACTATAAAACATATAACACTATAACACTATAAAAAAGCATATGCTAGAAAATACGTACTTCCCACATTGGTTTTATACCAACTTTGAAAAGGTGAAAATCTGTGAGCGCTGCCAATTCTGATGGCCGGACTAAATGACTGTACAGACTCCAAAACTGTTCCACAGATGCAAACCTACCAACCAATTTTAAGTTTTGGTCGTAACTCTGTATACTTGATTGTTTAGAAGTATTGCGTCGACTGTACCATAGTGCATACGCATATTGTAATTTGTGCTCATTCGGATTAACTTCTATAGGAGGCTATAACGAATATATGCTGCGTAATAGATATTATAATTAACATGTAAAGCAAGATCACTTAAAGTAAAGAGACAACAAAGGATTCTTACTTACTGGCGAATCTTTTTCCACTTTTTGATTATCTTTTGACTGTGTTTCATCATTCCCGCTGTCATCGTTACCTTTTAACCTGCAAGTACTACTATGATTTACAAAATAAGTTTTAATGAAATTATACAAACAAACATTGAATCATTTTTACAAATTGTAACATGCTTTTAATTAAAAGATATATTAAAATCGTTCGAACGCGTGTTGAAATACTTTCTCACAGATTTAGTCATATGCTTTATGGTTTCAATTAATAACTTCTTGACACCGTTTCTACACAGTCGCATACAGAACAAAAATTGTCATTGTTGCGTCGTGTTCATTGTTCACAAACAGAAAGGAAATAACAATTAAAATTTAAATGCACATGGAGAAATATTTAGTACTTAATAAATGTCACATCACATCACGTGTTTTGTTAAATGGAACCTTTTCAATAGGAACTTATGGAAACTATTAACTAACATATTAAATCACTTAAATGGAAGTGAATCGAACGTAGCACGATGCAAATATGTCAATCAGTTTCGTTTTCCATTCAAAACAAATCTAACCTCTATCCAGTTCACAGAAAAAGATACGACGAAATAAGAACGCTAGTCTCACTTACACCTCGAATTTATTGGACATGTTTCGGACTATGATACAAATGTATATAGAATATTGATTAAGTACTATGAATAATATATTTCAACTACAAATAAAAATGTAAAGGCTTCTCGTTCTGTTCCTTTTCACACGTTCTCATATGTATGTATGCACTACGTATGCATGTTTTCGATGGATTGTTGATCCCCCTACTACCGTGCACGGCTGCAAATGTGATGGAAGTATGGCACAGTGGAAAGAGGGGTACTTTCGTCACGCGGTGTTGTGTAATCTGATTCGTCGATGTTTTCGCGTTGGCCAATAATGGACAATACTATAGGGACTTTCCGGGACTTTCAGGATATAAACAGTGTGGCGGTTTCCGCTGGTTAAATTGCGTGAAGTTAGCTATAAGACATAGAGATATCGAGGTTAGATGTAGAGCGTAATTCAAAATCCTTTTATACTGAAAGATAGATATATTATAATTAGATTCAAAACGAACGGCACATCTGGAAGGTCTTAAGCAAGTTTGAAACGGGGGACAAGGAGGAGTTTATTGTCAAGACTCATAAACACGTAGAGCGCGTTGTGCTTTTCGAGGGTTTTCCTTGCCAGTTTTTCAAACGTACCTGTGGAATATTAATAGCTAATACCTGAACTCAGAAAGCGTACGAGAACCTGGGGTTGCATTCAGTAATTTTCAAAACTACAGTTAGGCCAGGCGAGGATAATAAATAGCTTAACTTTTCCTTCCACATCTGCGTGCCACATTTCGTCGAGCGAGCAGCTGCTCGTCTCGTAAAACCATTTAAAACTCTGTCCTCCCTTTCAATAATTGCCGATGTCCTGTTAGGGTCAAAACTCAGCTCGAGAGAGAGGCTGAAAGTCATAAAGTCATAAACTTTGCGCCGGCGACGTCGTCTTGACCCTGGAGGTTGCGCTTACCTACCTGTTAGAAATGTATGTACTGTACGCAGCCTATCTAAAGTATGTAATCGGAAAGCGTGCCTCGACCACCAGCCGAGAGTGGAGGAAAGCGCGAAGGAAGGGTCAAGGACGGAGAGATGGCAGAAGGACAACCCACCGGCGAAGCTTGAGGGACAACACCGTCTTGATTGGGCGAAGGGATCCGAGGAGGAAGTCGGAAGAACACGCCAAAATTAGAGGAGTAGGGCACTCGAAGGTGACAAGCGAGGACTTAATTTGTAAGAAGTCAGATCGAACTTGTTAGCAGAACAGTCAACATCAAATTAAGAATTAAAACTCCAACATAGAATCTATTTAGAAGTGTTTCATTTATTTCTTCAATCATTGCAATTCCCGCACAAACTCGCGCGCTGAGTGCCTCAGCGCTCCACGGGCACGGACCCACCGTCATATAGAAATCCCCACGAAATCGCGCAACAACAGATACATACAATTAATCGGAAACGCATTACTTCTTCCCGCCACAGACAATGGGTGCATTCAGCAGACTTAACTGTTGAGTCATCTCACTAGCTTCTACTCTAAAGTTGCACGTTCATTGATCGACGTGAGTAAAATCTAGTGGAATACCTCAACAGTTGAGGCAAAGAGTAGGTATAATAAGAGGCGTCACTCCGGGCGGAACCTTTGAAGTCCTTGCTTGACCTTGGCATTTAAATTGGTTGTACATTCGAGCGGGATATTCAAATCGACTAAATGTACCTTACCACAATTGGCTGATTATTGCCGAAGTTTACCGATCATTGCCGAATGGGGCCGAATGGGCATTTAAATTGGTTGTCTCACTAGAAATCACTGTTTCCCTAGATTATTTCTGTCCTTGTCGAGTGACGCCTCTTATTATACCTACTCTTTGGTTGAGGGCATGAAGTAAGAGTAAGGAGACTCATCTCTATATCCCAAACAGAAAAAAAGTGGTCATGAAAAATGTTCCGTATAACGGGATGTTTGCCAAATGGAAGAACTTGGACTTTGTCGTCGCCATCTTGCATATTAGTCTCATAATATACGTTATGTGCAGTGTGGTACAGTGCGTCCTGTTCAGTTCTGATCGTTCTGATACAAATTGTATGTTTGTAACACGTATTTAGTGCTTTGGTTGCAGTTTTTATAATAAATTTTAAAGTGAGTATAGTTTGGTTACAATATTATTTCTAAGTACATGATATTATAAGGTTTAGAAGAAAATTGTAGAATTTTCTTTAGCATAAATTTCAAATAAACTTTACTTTTTATAACCTAAAAATATTTATATGTCCAATGGATTAATATTAATATTTAGTAATGAGCAATATCTTTTATGTTATTATTAATAATGAAAAGGTATATTTCTATGTATATTCAAATATTAATGTGAATAATTTTTAACGGTATTAATATTTTCAATTTTTCTTATAAGATAAATGGATGCATTTTAATTTTTCATACTTTTAATTTCTATAGTATCTCTATCCTAAAAATGGCCTGCTGTATCGAAGGATGCAGCTCTAGAAGGGACAAAAATGCAGCATCTAAAAAAAGCTTTTTTACTGCTTATACAGTAAGTATTTATATTGTAAGAAATAATCTTTTTTATTTTTTTTTTCAAAAGTTATATATATTGTACTAGTGTATATAAAGTGTATAATATGTTACATTACGTGTATTCTATTTAAAAGTAGAAATGTATAATTTCTTTTATAGACTGATATGTTCATCTCGTGGTCCAATGTTTTGTCCACTAAAAACATTAAATTAACTAAAAAAAGCACAATTTGTGAATTGCATTTTAAAGCAGAAGAGATTGTTAGAGAGGATGCTTTTCCACAAGACAATGGAGAAATCATATACATCAAAAGAGCCAAACCTAAATTAAAAGAAGGAGCAGTGCCATCAGTTTTTCCCTCAAAGAAGGTTCAATATTATCAACACTATAAATGCGAAACTATTGACGGTATGTCTTCTGAAGTTTCCTCTGAAACCTCACATGCAGTGGAAGAAAAGCCAATAAGTAAATTTTCTGCCCAAAATTTGAGTTGCGGGAACAGTACAGAGATGCCTACAACGTATTGGATCGCAAATATTAATGAGGATTATATGATGTGGACATGTTGGGCGAACAACTTATCACATATTTTAAGACGGGTGATTCTTACACCAAACATGAAACTGCAGGTAAATAGAATCAAATAAAATAATAATATTATGTAATATATATATATAATGTAAAATATATATATATATTATGTAATATATATATATATATATGTTTATTTATATCTGTAATATGTATTACAATGTTATTAATATGTAAAATAGGTCTTTATCGCAAATAAGGAAATTTCTTTTACCTCAACAACAATAAATAATATACAACAAATTAAACCAATTTTGCTGGAATTGCAAAACTTTTTACCTTGCGAAAGCATTAATGATGAAGACAGGTTTGTATATCAAATTATGTTATATTTTATAATGTAAGAATTGAAATTGAATTTTAGTTTTTCATACGTGTAATAATAATTATTTCTATTTTTTATAAAGTTTTCTTTTGTTGAATTAGTTATATATCTGGTAGGTACATATCTAATAAAATGTACTAATTTATTTTACAGAGCTACAAATTGTAAGGGTTTTATAATTAGTAGGCACTGCAAAAATGTTCATTTTATAAAATAAAAAATATAATTTTACTTTTTGATACAATATATGTCGTCTTCATTTCAATTTCTGCCTTTATATAATAATACAACAATTCATATACTGCATTCAATTGAAGGGCGCTCGTAGACTTTTTTCAGGAGGGGGCAACTTTGGGGTAACAGTGATGAAAAATATAGTAATGAAAAACTAGTAGCCCGCTTGCTTTTTTGAACTCATTTAATTAAAAATTAAAAAGAAATTTAAAAATATAGACTTTTAGTATGAACTTAATAAAGATCAATTTTAAAAAAAAAACACGGTTATATAATCTAAGAGATAAGATCCAATTATATAATAAAAATCCACACATTTATATACACACTCAAATATATATACATAATTCATAATTGATTAGCCTGATATCTCATATGGTACTGTTTATATCGCATAAATAACAATAAGATTTTAAAATATTACATGAATTAAAGTATCAAAATATCTATTACATATTACAATCAAATTTAAACTGCCCTCGCTTAATAAATATCTCAGGATTTTTAGAATTCATCAAGAATTTTTAAAAATTCATTTAATTCCTCGATATTAACGATTACAAGAAATTTTGAAAAAGGATGAATTTTATCATCTATATAAATATTAACCTGTCCATTTTGCAAAAAAGCAATTCTTTTTCTTACACTATAATCACTTTCTACTTTTTGAAAAGCAAAAAACATTTCATTTCCTTTTGAATAACTCCATTCGGCAGAAGGAAGTGTACACAACTTTAAATTTTCTTGCAAGTATTTAAAATTATTGTGTCCCATAATTTTTAGTTACTGATTTTTTTGGGGGTTACTTAGTTCTTTTGTAACTCTGCGATGCACAAAAAATATATATTATTATACCTTTCAATATTGTTACTTTTTCTCTGCAACAATGTATATATTCATTTCCATTTTAATTTTGTTGAATATTGATTATATGCCTCTATAGATATGCATTCAAAAATATTTTTTTCCAGTGTTCTTCTCTCTGTAATATATTTAATTATATTAACTTTAATTAATGTAAACGTAGTTGTTACTATAAAATTTATTTCTTTTAAATTTACTTTATATATATATACGTTTTCTTTTACTTATATAATGATTATTTTACTTGCACTGTAGGTTACGAAATTTTTTCTTTTAAAAAATTATATTATCACTTTCCTTTCACTTTTTCAAATTCACACGTCCTACTGTAACTAAGCAATAGTAGTATTTATTCCACTATCCGTACAGTATTTTATGTTTTTCGGATATGTGTGTATGCACATCTCCTGTAATGTAACCATGTATTCCTAACCTTTTTGTCTCATCACCTGTCATTTACAATTTCAAGATGGCGACGACAAAGTCCAAGTTATTCCATTTGGCGAACATCACGCTATACGGAACATTTTTTGTGACCACTTTCAATCTAGGCAGATGAGTCTCCTTACTCTTACTTCATGGTTGAGGGTCTGTTCCGTTTCGCGCATTGAGTATATAGACTGCAGAGGGTGCGTTCCACTTACGCCCAAATCGCCTGCTACGCCAAAGAGGATATATAATAAGAGGCGTCACTCGACAAGGACAGAAATAACCTAGGGAAATCACTAGACAACCAATTTAAATGTCCATTCGGCCCCATTCGGCAATAATCGGTAAACTTCGACAATAATCAGCCAACTGCGGTAAGGTATATTTAGTCGATTTGAATATCCCGCTCGAATAGACAACCAATTTAAATGCCAAGGTCAAGCAAGGACTTCAAAGGTTCCGCCCGGAGTGACGCTTTTTATTATACCTACTCTTTGGCTACGCCCCGTGATTTGCGTTCCACATAACGACTTGCTGCACGCATCATGCACTAGAAGTGGGAGAATTCTAGGAAATCCTATGTGACACCAACGCTACCAATGCACACATACGCCGGTATTCATAGTCGCTACCAGGTGTGGGCAGTTCCCATATATTTCTATTGGCAAAATCAGCACCCTCTGGTGGATTGTGCTGCCCACTAAATCATGAAAAGCGGCAAAATTGAATTCTGGAATTATGGTATTGGTTACAAGAGAACATGTGGAACCCGCACACGCCGATTTTAATAGAGCTTTTGTAAAATGTTCTCAAAATATTTTTCTGAGAACTACTTCATACAAAAGCCCGATTAAAATTGACGTGTGCGGGTTCCATATGTTCCCTTGTTAGACAATTTTATTACAAATAGGAAATAAATTACTGAAATACAAATTTCATTTTGATTTTTAGTCTTTATTTTAATCTAGGTTCGTCGTAATCTACATATGGTATTAGTATCATGGTAATAAGTAAATTTGTTTATTTTATTATGTCCAAATTCGTTAATCATATACTACATATTGATGGCTTAGTGCACAAATATTGTATGTCCACTTTTAGTGTTTTTGAGAAAAATAGGTTTAAACATGTCAAGTACTATTTGTTGCATATAAAAACTCAAATTTAACAAAAAGTGGATATATAATGTGCACTCAGGAGTCGATATCATATATTGCAGAATTGAACAAATACAATAATTAACTGTTTGGCGATGGAAGCTGAAATATGTAAACCTTTGTACTCGATTTTTACTTACATTAACCAGCTTGCACTGGCAAAGGCAGTTCCTCATTTCTTTTGGGATTCACCGATTCCTCTCCAGTAACTTGTAATGTTGATGTTGACGTTGATGCTGTTGATATTGAGGTTGATTTTTTTACTGTTGAGCCCATGCACAAAACAAAAATGTAGCCACTGTTTATTTCTATACCCTTCCCAAAAATAGTTCTGTATCTACCAATGGTGGGCAGTGGTGGGTAAAGACACGAATTTTCTATTTTATACACGACGTGTGTATTAAATGTCATAAATGTCGTAAATGTGTCATAAATGTCCTATATCTGGAATAAACATAACTAACCTATAAAACATTTTTCGTATAGGTTATGAAGAAGTGCCAATTTATTAATAATTACAATTCTGATTAAAAAAGTTAAATTAAATTAAGTTACACTGACGAAAAATGGATATTGAATGGTTAGTAAAAGAAATGCATTGGGGGGAATCACGTGACGTGCGCGAGAGAATAACGTGTGTACGTAGGCAGCTGAAAGAAATAGACGAAAAGTGTGGCAAAAGTGCGCAGAAAATTACGAGGTTGGTTGGAAAACGAGGGGAGTAGACAAGGTTCCGGTGGACAGTATAATCGACAGATAATAAAGAGTCGAAGGGAGAGATAAAAGGTGAAGAAGAGAAGGTGCGAAACGAGTGCACGAAGTATAAGATACGTGGCAAAGATAAGTGACATCTACGGGAGTGGAAGAAGCAAGAAGACAAAGCGGAGACAGCAGTAGGTAAAGAAGAGCGGGGAGTCTAATGAACCGAGCAGACGTAGGCGGAGAAGTGCAAAAGGAAACGAGAAGAAGGGGAAGACCATCGTTGGCAGAACAGCTGGGAAGAAGAAGAGCAGATAGCGAAAGCTCGATACTAGATTCATTCAAGAGGAAACGGGAGGACGAGGAGGAGCAGGAGAGGTTAAGGGCCGAAAAGGAAATAGAGGAAGAATTCTTAAAAGCGAGGAAAGTAGGGAGGTCGCCTCCAACGAAGAAAACCGAGGTAGTTATACGAACTGTAGAAACGCCAGACAGTCAGAAGACAGAGCAGGGAAAAAAATGGATGTAAAATTAGACAAATTGATGGAAGCTGTGCTGGCAGTTAAGAAAGACATGGAAGAGTTGAGGAAAGATAATAGAGATCTGAGGCAGGGAATGCAGGATCTGAGGGGCGAGTGGAAGAGTAGGGATGAAAAATGGGAAAAGGAAAGGAAGGAAATGAGAGGAAGGATAGAAGTACTGGAAGCCAAGAAGGAGCAGACAGAGGGGCTCACAGGAAGACTGGAGGGACTAGAAAGAAAGGAAGAGGCTAGAGAGAAAAGAGAGAGAAGAAATAATATTTGTCTAAGGGGACAGGATTTACCGTGTAAAGAGACGCCGAAGGATACGGTGGAATATGTGTTAAGGCACGAATTGCAGGTAGAAGCAGAAATAGAGGAAGCCTACTGGGTAGGAAAGGGAGAGAAAAGAGGGCTGCTGATAGCGAAATTAAAAAGCTGGCAACAGAAAAGAGCAGTAATGCTAAAGAAGAGTACATTGAAAGTGAAGAGGCTGTTCATTGACAATGACCTGACGAAGAAAGAAAGGGAGATACAAAAAAATATTAAAGATATTGCCAAGGCGGAAAGGGATCAAGGGGCAAAGGTGAAAGTTGGGTATAATAAAGTCAAAATCAACGATAAGACATTTATTTGGAAAGAGGAAGGTGGGCTGAAAGAAGTAAATTTTTGGAGTCGGCAAAGTTCTGTGAACCTCTAAATTATTGGAGGATCGCAGAGCTTACAAAGACAACGAAAGCACGACAAAAGGCAGTCCCAACACCCGTTCCCCGCGTGCCTGCGGACGCAGATATGCGGGGAGAGGCGGTACACAGAACTGGGAAAGAATTAAGAAATCAAAGAGATATAGATACATTTAAAATAGGATACTGGAATGTAGCAGGATTGCTCAGTAAAGACAAACAGTTTTGGGATTTTTTAAAAGAACTCGATGTAATAGGATTAGTAGAAACGTGGATTGACGAGAAACAATGGGAAAGATTGAAAGAAAATTTGCCACAAGAATTCTCATGGAAATGCAAATATGCAACCAGAGAGAAAAAAAAGGGAGAGCGATAGGCGGAATTATCACAGGTATAAGAAAGGGCATAGAAGAGGAGGAATCGAACGCAGGAACGGAACATATCCAAGAGAGGAGAATCAGGATACAGAATGAAAAATGGAGAATAATAACAGTGTACAGCAGAGATATGAAGGATACGAAACAAGAGCTAGACCATTTAATAGAAGAGAGGGAAGTGGAGAAACTGATAATCGGAGGAGATTTCAATGCGAGAATTGGACAGGAAGGGGGCGATTTTAGAATAGAAGAGAAGCATGGCGTAAGGAAATCAAAAGACAAAGTCAAAAACACAGAAGGAAAGTTGTTATTAGAGATGGTGGAGGAAAGAGGATGGAATATTCTGAACGGGAATATGGAGGGAGATGATAAAGGAGAGTTTACATACACGGGGCCGAGAGGCAGCACGGTAATTGATTATATAATAACAAATGTCGAGGCGAAAAAAGATATCAAGAAATTCACAGTGGAAGAAAGGGTTGAGTCAGACCATATGCCTCTGATAGCAGAACTATATGGGGGAAATAAAAGAAAAGAGCGAGGGGGAAATCAGGAAGAGGAGCGGAGAGAGAGAAGAGTCTGGACAGAGGAAGGGTAAAGAGAGTTTCAAAAGGAATTAAACAAAATAAGCTTCAATACGACACAGGTGAATGAAATGGTAGAAGAAATGGTAGGAAAAATAAATAATGCAGTACGGAAAGAAGAAGTAAAAATAAAGAAATGGAAATTGGGCAGCTTTAAGTGGTGGAATTCGAACTGTACAAAAAAGAAAAGAGAAGCCAGAAGAGCACTGAGGAACTGGAGAAGAGGCAAAGGAGACAAAGAAGACTATCAGAAGAAAAGAAGGGAGTACAAAAAAGTGTGCGAAGAAAGGAGAAGGGAACTACAAGAAAGTATAGAAAATGAGATAATGCAATTAAAGGGAGAAAATCAAATATGGGAATATATAAATAAACAAAGAAAGAAAAGGATAGGGATTTCCAATAACATAGACTTAAAAGAATGGAAGGATCATTTTAAAACATTACTAGAAGGTGTCGACTGTAAAAAAGAAGTAGGAGAGTTGGAAGAAATAGACAATACGGAAGGAGAAGCGGAGGAGGAAATAACAGAAGCAGAAGTAAAAGAACAAATCAGGAAATTAAAAAAAAGAAAGCAGCAGGGGAAGACAAAATAGAAAATGAAGCCTGGATTTACGGCAACGTGAATATAGTAAAAAGGCTCACAGAAATTTTCAATAAAGTGTGGAAGGGAGAAGGGTTCCCGGAGAGATGGAAAGAAGGGGTGATCTCACCAATATTCAAAAAAGGAGATAGAGAAAAGTTAAGCAACTACAGGGGGATAACGATCCTAAACACAGCGTACAAAATATATGCTATGGTCCTAGAAAAAAGATTAAAAGAGGAATTGGAAAAGAACCACATAATACCAGAAACGCAAGCAGGATTCAGGAGCGGTAGGTCGACAACAGATAACATTTTTATCCTGAACTATGTAGCTAACAGAGAAATACAGAAAAAAGGGGGAAAGCTGTATACGTTTTTCGCGGACCTAAGCGCGGCATTTGACAAGGTGGATAGAGTAAAACTTCAGAACATCATGAAGAGAAAGGACATAAGTAAACACTTGAGGACGAGAATCGGAGAAATTTACAAGGAAACAAGAAATACCATAAAAGAAAACGGAGAAATGTCATCCAAATTCTGGACAACGAAAGGGGTAAGACAGCGATGCCCACTGAGTCCAACGTTATTTACAATATATGTAGCGGACTTGGAGGAAACCATGGGGAAGAACCAAGCAGGAGGAGTCAGAGTAGGAAAAGAAAAAATCTGGACTCTAGCATATGCGGACGACATAGCGTTACTAGCAAATGAGCCAAAGGATCTTAAGGACATGATACGAAGATTTGGAAAATACCTTGAAAGAAAAGGGTTGCAACTGAACGCAGAGAAATCTAAGGTGCTGATCTTCCATAAAGGGAGAGGAAAGAAGAAGAGAGAAGAATGGGGCTGGCAGGGGCACAGTCTGGAAGAAGTAAAGGAGTTTAAATACTTGGGGTATAATTTCCAGAAAAATGGGGGCAGAGAGATGCATATAAGGGAAGTCACAAAGAAAGCTAGAATAGCAATGGCGCAGATATGGGGAATAGGACAAAGAATGTTCAAGAACAATTTTGAGAGAAGAATGAGAATATTCAGAAGCATAGTGAAAAGTATCTTGCTGTATGCGTCAGAAATTTGGGGATGGATGGAAGCAGAAAAAGTAGAGAAATTACAGGAGAAATACATAAGGTGGACTTTAGGGCTGGACTTCAATACACCTGCATATCTAATTTTGGAGGAAACAAAAACGGACAAAATAAGGATAGAAGCTGGGAAAAGAGCAATAAAATATGAGGAGAAAGCGAAACGGCTGAATAAGAACAAAATAGTACAAGAATGCTGGAGTGAAATAGACGCGAAGCAAGCAGAGAAAAAGTCGAAATGGGAGGAGATGAGAGACTCATACTACAGGCAAAAAATGATGGATATGCAAGAAATAGAAATAGAAAGAAGAAGGGGAAGAGAGTTTGCCGAGGAACTAGCGCAAAGAGACAGGGCAGAGCAGGTCCAATGGCAATACGACAGAATACAAGGAGGCAGATACAACGCACATTACACAGAAATCAGGGATAACCAGAGAGCAAATTACCTAAACGGAAACTACAGAGGCAGAGACCAAAGCATGATTGCAAGGTTCAGATGTGGGAACGAAGAGCGGGGAAGCAAGTACTGCAGGGAGGAAAAAGAGACAGTATGCAGACTATGTAATGGGGCTAGAGAGACGCTGGGTCACATGCTACAAGACTGTAAGGACCTGAAAAGAGAAAACGCAACGATCAGAGGGATACTAAAGGGAGAAAAAGAAGGAGCGGAATGGATGCGAATGGTTCTAGAAAAAAGGAGAAGAAAAGAAGAACAAGATGAAGGAAGAAGTCAAAACGAAAGCACAATCTAGAATTAACAGTCCCAGAAACACTTACACACATAACACATGTAACCCATTTTGAGGCCGAAAGGCGAAAAATAAACCTATTTACTACTACTAAAAGAAATACATTGAGAAACCAAGAATTTCGATACGCCAACTAATGACAGAAAATTGAACTACTGAGAGTCGATCGAAATCTGACGAAGGCCATATGATTATCAGTGTTTAAATAGACATGTGAAAAACGAGTGTTTTTAAATTTGTTTGAACACTAAATTTTGACTTCTTCGATTAATAAATAATTGTTCGTAATGTTTGGTGGAATCCGGACTTATTTTCATTAGTTTGCGAACTTACCACCAGAGGGCTCAAATCTAGGCGACGTCTCCACTAAGTTTCCCAATAGAATAATAAATATAATTTGTTTAAATTAAAAATTATGTTAATAAAAAGAAATTTGATACTAATTTATCAATTTCACTTTTTTTTTTGAAACAGATATTTTTATTTACCTAATTTTCAATTTAAATAAATTTTATTTATTATCGTACATTTATTTCTAATTACTTTACCTTTCGCGATTCATTTTTTATTATTTATTATCTAAACAAGTATAAAACAATAATTAATTAACACCACGCTTTTGAATACTTTTTTGGGGTTAGGAAAGTGGCGATTATACGTACCCAGATAGCACACATCGTCTAAAGCCGGGGCCAGACCTGAATGCGTATACGCTGAGCAGGCTGAGCGCGCATGAATGACGCATGCGGAGGGGTCGAAAGTGCCATTGTATCTTTCTTCACCAACTTCTGTGCTTAACTTAGCCCACTCCGCAGTCGTAAAGATGGTGTGATACATAGTTAGCTAAATAAACATACAGCTCAACCCTCCGAGTCATCCCGTTTACCAATACAGAGTGATTGTCCACCGACGCGTGTCAAAGAGTTGCCACCTGGTACTCCGTGGCTAGGACAACCCCCTGCAGTGCCTCACCGAATTTGATGGGTTTCGATCCTTCAAACGGTTGGAATACCATTAAAAATTCAGAAATGTTCAAGAGTTCCGCATTTCTCATCACATCTTTGCGAAAACGACGTCAATTTATTCCTTATGTTTCGCCGATGAAACTGACACCAAGAACAATGTAATTGAGACCATAATGAAGGAAATTTCAGGAACAATTGTTTTATATCATTTCAAGCTGAATTCGTTAAAAATAGTCGGATTTATATGAAATTTGGAATGATTTTCATCAGAAAAATATAAGGAATCCATCGGCATCCCTTCCATATCCCGTAGGCGTAAGTACATTGGAAAGGTCTGTGGGACACTCTTCGTTTATTACCACCTTGTCTTGCTTCTTTAAACTACTTGACACCCCCAATTGTAAGGTCGACAACAAGTCATGGTGGTGTGAGGGACAGGGATGCACCACTACAGTTGTTTACCCCATGTGGGTGAGCCATTCCTTTGATGGTCTGGGATTTCACCAACATCGGCTGTGAAGAGCCCGAACATCGCGGCGAGCCTGACCTTCCTTTGGTCGAGGGTCCCGAGGTCCCTTCCTCGGTGTTATATGGCAGGCAATCCTTTCGTCTGCACTACTCCAAACACTCTCTGTCCTTCAATCTTTAGCTGTCGCGAACCACGAGATTCTGTCGAAACTGGCGAAGAAAATCGCTAGAAATATACGTTCCACACGTAGGAACGGGGGCATTAGGGAGTTTCAAGTGGCGTTCGGATCGGGGTTCTATTCAGATCTGGACGCGGCCGAAAAGGAGGCTAATATTTCCACTATCTTTAGGTGGAATCAGACGGGTCGTAGCTCCGCGAGCCGGCACGCCTCGTCTAGCTCGTCAATTTTTCTGGGCGAGCCGAGCCGATCAGTCTCCAATTCGAAGGGAAGACGTCACAGGCGGGATCACGCGCAGTGCAGCGGACACCTCATTTTCTACCTGCGTCCCTCCACGAGGCGTATTGCTGCCCCCGCGAGTAATCTCGTGTGATTTTTTAACACAACAGCGAGTCGGCCTGGCTATATGAATTAAGAACAATGCAGGGTGTAGTGAAGAAAAGAAAGACAAATTATTCAGTACAATAGAGCTTTAAAGTCTATCATATGTTAATTGCATTATTATTATTATTCAAAATGTAATTTTTAAATTTTTGATTATATGTTTATGTCAATATTAGTAATGGATTAAATTTATTTAGTCTATGCCTTCAATAATTTAAGACATTAAAATTAATTTCTGTAGGCGTTTCGTAAAAATCACCGAAAGCAGGAAACTTTGAAGATTTGTATTTTTTAAACAATTTCGAATCTGCAAAAATGAGAACTTAACCCTCCCTAATTTCATATGGGCTACCATATGTGTATTTCAATATCATGAAAATCCGAGATATCGAGGATTTTAGAAAAGTATCACATTCTGCCTCTATCTTCCACGCTGAACGCAATGCACTCCAAACTCCCTTTGATGTGCGGAAGAAAACCGACAACGGTCGGCTCAGGCCATGTGCCTTCGCCGGCATCCCCGAGTCGGGTCGAATGAGCCGAGTCACCACGAATGACCCGTCCACACTAGCATATGCGTTCACGCTCAGCCTTTCTGACGTAGAAGCATGCGGCCCTAGCTACCGTTTCACCCGTCCACATCAAAATATTCGTGCGCCGCTCAGCCTGCTCAGCGTATACTCATTCAGGTCTGGCCCCGGCTTTAGAGACGTCAAGTTTATGTCTATTTTAGGTCTGAACGTCTTGATTTGTAACAAGACGTCTTTAAGACGCCTTTTGGATGTCTTTAAGACTTTACCAGACGTTGTGCTATCTGGGTAGTTTTCGATGTAACCGACGTATTCTACAGTGGTTGTGTTCCGATTCACGCAGTATGCGCATAGACCGCAGCGTCTGCGCTGCGCGCATAAACCGCGTTCCGTTTCCAGCAGCGCATGAACCGCAGTAACGACACGGAACGGGTTTCGATGCGTCTGATACTCGTGAGGTTACGCGGGAATGTTCAAACTTACTTACAAATAGCTATGCAGTTGGATGGATTACGGTTAATTTAATTCGAGGCTTTTGGACGGTGGTCGAAGCACGCTCCCTCACTACATCGGTTACTTCGTCCTAAGGATCGGGGACCGACTCCTAACGAAATTTGATGGCTTTATTGCTGGATTTTCTCAACCCGTGTTTTTCTATTCTTATCGAACAGCGATAATTATTGAAAGCGAAGAACATATTTTATGAGTTGTACAGGACGAATTGCTGCGTACCCAGCGTAATTTGGTAAACAGATGTGTAAAGGAAAAATGAAGTTATTTATTATCCGCGTCCGGGGTAAATTCAAGGTTTTGAAGGCTATTGAATAGAACCGCAGGCTCTCGTACGTCTTCTGGTTTAGAGTATAGCTGTAAAGTTAGCATTATAAGAGCACGTTCGAAAAACTTAGCAGTAAAAGCCTTTAAGAAATAAAAATGCGCGCTACGTATTTGCTTCCTTCCTCATCTTTCGGTTCGACCCTGCCTAAAACCTTCTAGGGATGTGTTGTTCGCTTCGAAATTGAGTCCGTTACGTTGGTTGCAATTCATACAGCGAGTGCAGAGATGGCAGTACCAATTTCGTAGAATTCCCTAGAATCCTCCAACTTCTAGCTCATAATGCGTGCAGCAAGTGCAGAAAATAAAAGCATGGGCAGTCAATGCGCATATTACGCGCATGCGTATGGTCGCTTCACGTGTGCTTCTGTATTCTATTTTTTTATACCTATGAATTGATAGTTTGAAGTGTTTAGTTTTTATTAGTATGACCGAGAAAGCATAAATTTACGTTGTAACAAAGTTGGAAGATTTTTTATAGTATCTTTATCTTTGTACTAATTAGCTTTATACTCTGTACACTAAAGGATTCTCCCGTTAAAATAATAATAATAATAACAATAATATTTTCTGTCACTTCGATGCACTTCGAGGAGCGGATTACGAAGTTGTGGAGTGTAATTATTCGTGATTAAAAAATCAAAGTATCCATTCATAACGTCATTTTCTGAGTACATTTCATCGAAATAGTAAGTTTTAGCTTAATTTGTATATGTTTACCAAATTCGTGCGCTTCCACAATTACTATTATCAATTACATTCTAATTGATTTTAGCTTCAATTTTCAGGTTTACAGATCTATGCGCTTCATAAGGTTATGGCTGGACAAAATAAGTCTACACAACTCGTTAAACAGAGTAATTGTGTATTTGTTAAAATTGTAAGGACAAATGCCCTAAATAAACACCCTACAAAGAAATAAGCAAATGTTTGTAAATCACCATTTCTCGTCCTAATGGAAATTTTGATTTCCTAACCACGCATAATTACGTTTCTCGATTTCATAGAGATACCGTTCCCGCGTACAATAATATTTTGCATGAATGTTAAGTTATAAAAAATTGACAAATGTAGCGTAAAAGAACGAAATATCCAATAAACATTTATTGTCATGTAGCATATATGTAGGTTATCTTTTCTGTCACTTCGAGTAGCGGACCACAGAATGTGGTGTATGTTTTTCAAAGCGTACGTAAAGAAACAAATACGCATGTGCGCATGAACTGCACGCTTCATGCGCTAGAGGTGGGAGAATTCTAGGGAATGCTGTGCGTCACCAACGCAACCAATGCACGCATAGAATGAAACGGAACGGTTTTCTCTGCAGTCTATGCGCATAATGCGTGAATCGGAACACAACCATAATTTCTGTAGTATTCGCATGCAACCAACAAGTGAGTCAGAAAGAACTATATTTTTCCAACATTTTAATTGTTGAAACCTTAAAACAATGAATACATATTTCCATTTACGACATTTGCGATAAATGACAGGTATGAAATGGACTTAAAAACGACATATTAAACGTACATTTGCGACGCGACGTAAAATACCGACCGACCACTGGTAAGCATGGGCAAAGGGCACCCACGCAGATTCTTGGGCCGGTATTCATAGTCGCTACTTATTCTTAAGCAAATACCAGCGGCCTTAGCCGTGATGAAAACACCGGTTCTCGCGGACTTCCGGTTTGGTACGCGTTCTAGTCAGACGTACACAGAGTGCCTCCACAAGTTTTTTTTTAAATATACAGTTATTGTGTGAGTCGTAAATATCAGTGTACTATTAAACTTTCATCCAGTGACGTGTCGGATTATCGTTCGATAAAAATAAGCCTCGGTAATGCGTTGGGAGGGTCCCAAACGCTATCGGGGAAAATGTCGCAACCGCCTCAGGGCGAGAAGCGCCGTATAGCAATGGTTACAGGGGATTTAGAGAACATCTCACCGGTCTCCCTTATAAGGCCCAGGCAACCTAAAACACCCAAGCTGAATTCTCTGCAGCTTGATAGGTTATATAAAAATTTTCGTAAGGAGAACAACTGTGATTCCATAAAACAGGTTAGGCCTAACCTAAACACTGCTCGAAGACATGGCCCGCCTCCATCCTCCGCAGTTCTACAACAGATGGCGGATATATCGCAACCTAATACAGCATCATCTTCGGACTGGGAACAACCCAAAAAAACATTAAAAATTAGCAGAAAACCAGCAGAAGTGCAGAATTCCCCAAAGGAATCAAATCGATTCCAGGTTCTCTCGGAAGATCATGAAATGGATTCAGAAGACAATGAACAGTCAACAGCACTACGTGACAATAATGGCACAACCAAGAAAGACCAAAGGCAACCACCTATTTACACCATCAACACAAATATTAATTTGTTAATTAATGCAATAACAGCTATTAATATACCAAAATCAGAGTTCCTTATCAAGGAGGTAAGCCCAGAAAATCACATTATCTATACTCACTCGGAAGAAAATTACAAAGCAATAGCTAATTTGCTACTTGAAAGCAAAATACAGAACTACACATATACGCCAAAAAATCTGAAACCAAAGTCAATAGTTTTAAAGGGTGTCAGAGGTAACTTCAGTATAGAGGAGATTAAGCAAGAAATATTGGATAGGAATATCCCAGAATTAGAAATTAATAACCTTACTAAATTTGTCTACGACAAAGCACGTCCAGAAAATTTTCATTACTTACTACAATTATCACATAATAGTAAAACGAAAGATCTATTTAAAATAAAATCAATAGCGTACCAGAGAGTCCGCTGGGAACACTTAAAGAAGCCTAATATTTTCCAATGTCAGAAGTGCCAGAGGCTAGGGCATGCCAGCAAAAATTGTCACCTCCAATACAGGTGCGTTAAATGTGCCAATAATCACGAGATAGTCAAATGCCTCATTCAAAAGGAAGATAATAGATCACAATTAAAATGTGCTAACTGCGATCAAGTAGGACACCCTGCTTCCTACAAAGGGTGCCCCTATATTAAATTCGCTCTTGAGCAAAAGAAAACGGCCAAAATAGTGAAGATTCAATCAGCTTTGCGAAAAATCACCGGCATCTCAGCATCTGTTCGAGGAGAGACCTCCTTCGCCAAGCGGTCACCGGAACAAGACAGGATCATTTCCATCCCTCAACAAAGAATACACAACCTAGGAATGCAATACCTCAGGAACATGGGACATCTCCACATCCTGATAGCCATGTACATAACCGAGTCAATCTTCCGTTGGATATTCAACCTCCCTGGGTAGCGGAACTTAAAAGCGAGCTTGTAGAACTGGTTTCCTCTCAATTTAAAGCTCTATCAACGCGCGTTGCTGAAAACGCCCACAAAATAGATTTCATCCTTAGCACATTACAAACAAATTAAAAAAAAAAATGTCCAGAAACCTTAACGTCAATAATCAGATTAAAATAGCCGCAATCAATGTAAATTCGATAATAGCCAATCACCGCAGATTGGAATTGTTACAATTTACCGAGACCCATAATCATGACGTAATATTACTGTCTGAAACCAAATTAAATAAGAGTCATATTATTACTTTTAAGGACTATGAAATCATCAGAAGAGACAGACCGCGAGCAGTGCAAGGGGGAGGCACTGCAATTCTCATCAAAAGAGGTATAATTTTTTAAGAGATTAACTTCCCGTCATCGTCCAATAACGAGATTCTGGAATACACAATTATTAAAATTAGACTGAACAACAATACCTTTTTATACCTTGCTAGCGTCTATGCCAGGCATGATAATAGAAATCTCTTTATTAATGAGATCGATACACTATTTCGTGGACTCAGATTGGACAAAAATTATTATATAATTGCTGGAGACCTCAACGCCAGATGCAGGGCACGGGGTGACTCTGCGGATAACCAACGTGGCAGACACATACGTCAATGGGCATCTGTGCACAATATAGATTATAAGCTAAAGTTAATGATTCCGGAGTTTCCTACTTTTAAACCGGCACAGACCTTCCTCGATATATGTCTAGCAGACTCACGATTAATTTGGCTCAATGATTTAAACGATAGGGCGCACACTTTACCATATATTAGTGATCATGAGGCCATATCTCTATGCTTTCAAGTTCAGAGAGACTCTTATATTCTGACTGGTCCATCTGAACACGGACGCAGGTATAATTATAAAGCCACTAAATGGAAAAAATTCACGCAAAAGATGTCGGACCTATATTTGCGCGACATACCACATGACACCAATCTGACAATAACTGAGATTGACAATCATCTACAATACATCACTGACATTATTGGACAGTCTATCTCCACGTCAGTACCGACTTACAAATATACCAATAGTGTTAACAAATATTTAAACAACAAAATCAAACATCTGCAAAAAAACAAAAGTTATATTGTCTCTTTGCTACATAAGTTGCACATCTCAGATCCAGCCGCGAACCTTGCCGTAACGAGAGTGGCTAAAGCTACACTTAAAAAGCTTTCAAAGGCCTTACAACATGAACTTAGAGTGGTTATCGAGAAATACTGGACCGGTGTTATTAAAAACATAGACTTTAGAAAATCGGATAATTTCTTTCCTAGAATTAATGCATTATTCAGACCCAAACAATTTACTGGAATAGACAATATACACATCAGCAAGGATAATGATGCAATAATAACACGAAGTGGTTGTGACTTATCGAATATAACAAAAATAGATGACGAATATATTCTTACTGAACGTTCTGAGAAGCTTAATGCTATTGGAGCATACTATGAGTCCATTAATTCGCCGCGTTTCCTAAATAACGACACGAGACTTAAGCAGTTAGTTGATACAAGAGCTGAAGAGATCAAACTTGATTTTATCAATAATAGAACTCACAACATAACACTGGTTCAGTTTGGGCCCGATAACCTTGCTTTTAATCCGGTACTTGAGGACAATGATTTGCAACCCTTTAGTAATCCACTATATGTGAACTATATACTCAAAAGTTTACCAAATAAAACCTCGGCGGGGCTTGATGGAATCCCGCCGATTGTATTGAAGCACCTTCCAGGTAAAATGATTGAGGACTTGACAATTATTTTCAATAACGCGATTAACAGGAGCTATTTTCCCAAAATGTGGAAGGAAGCTAAAGTCTTCCCAATCCTCAAAAAAGGGAAAAATCCAAATGACCCAGCCAGTTACCGTCCGATCAGCTTAACACCCAGCCTTAGCAAGGTGTTTGAGGCGATCATTAACAATTCGTTGGTAAACTTTTGTGAAAAGAACAAGATCGTGCCAGACAGCCAGTTTGGCTTTAAACATCATCATTCCACCACGCACGCTATACATAAACTGTTATCTTATGTGAACAATCAAGTGGCTAAAAGTCAGTTGGTAGGTGCCGCTCTGTTGGATCTCGAAAAGGCGTTAGACTCCGTATGGCTGAATGGCCTATTATATAGATTGGATAATCTGTATTTTCCGCGTTGGCTTACACATATGGTGTGGGACATGATCAGCGAAAAGAGTTTTGTAACATGGGATGGCACCGACATATCATCTCTTAAATTTAGGATCGAGGAAGGTCTGCAGCAGGGGACTGTTAACTCGCCGTTACTATTTAATATTTTTATTAGTAGATTGCCTAGTCTATTTAATTTTAACGATCCCGGGCACCCAGCAATCTTGTCTTTTGCGGACGACATCGTGGTATACCTGGCCGGCAACAGGGTGAATCGTGTTCGGGACGGTCTGGAAGCGGCCGTAGATCAGATTAATGGATATCTCACTGCGTGGAATCTAAAATTAAACCCTGCTAAATGGGAAACCATCCTATTTCGCAAACCTCTGTACGATCTGACCTCTAAGGCCAAAGCAGGTAGTAAAAATTTTCAAATATCGACACTCAAACCGGGCACAAACATCAGAACTCAGATCCCTCACAAGAAAATTGTTAAATATCTAGGTATACATATAGACTATTTAATAAGAGGCAACAAGCATATAGACACGCAACTAGAAAAGGCAAACAAAGCTTTCATAATCAATAGCAGAATCTTCCGTAATAAATATTTATCAAATAAAGCTCGTATAATATTATATATGCTTTTGGTCCGCCCAATCATTACATATGCAGCACCAATCTGGTGGAATTTCAACCATACAAATGCTGAAAGAATACGTTGTCTTGAGCGCAGATGCTTACGTACACACGGCTCAAACGATTGTGGCCGATCGAGTTTCGATTGCATTCGAGCTCACTAGGGCTGGCTTTTTTACATCGCTACGATTCTACAGTATTTCGTGAATATGGTGGGGGCAGTGCCAAGCCACAGGTTCCCGTCTAGAACACTTCCAATTCATGTTGAAACACCACTGTGGCACCATCTGCCTATGATTGTCATAATCGTTTAATGCGAGACACGTTCGCGCAGTCCTGTCACAAAATTTAATTTACGGTTATGTTTATTTTCCCGTTGTTAACATAAAATAACAGATAGTAGATTTTGAAATAAATGCGTATTTCTTTGGTCTACACCATCCCGCTTTATTAATTTGTGTCTTCCATTATAAATCCGTTGATTTATTTACTTTGGACATTACAAGTTTATCGTTTATAGTGGCAAAATTATTATGATTTTTTTTAGGTTCATTGCAATAAAAGTCATTTGACATTTATCCTTTGTGTCATTTTCGCTACAGCATCGCGAACAGAACCGATCGCGCGGATTTATATAATTATGACAATCATAGGCAGATGGTGCCACAGTGGTGTTTCAACATGAATTGGAAGTGTTCTAGACGGAAACCTGTGGCTTGGCACTGCCCCCACCATATTCCCGAAATACTGTAGAATCGTAGCGATGTAAAAAAGCCAGCCCTAGTGAGCTCGAATGCAATCGAAACTCGATCGGCCACAATCGTTTGAGCCGTGTGTACCTGTCTAGGACTTTACAGATCCCAGAGTTCAGATTGGCAGCATTACATTAGTAATCAAATTATTTATGACAAAGCAGAGATTCCACGCATAGATTCCTTCATAATTAGGCTTACCAGAGATTACTTTGCTAAACTCCCAGGCATTGATAATGATCTCACACGGGCTATCTCGTCACAAGACGACGAGGCCGCTTACAGAGAGTTGGCATCGGGATACGTATCTCCACAAACATTTACATCCTGTGACAAATGGGGATTAATTCAGGATGCCTATAATATCCCATTGCTATACCATTGGCGTCGAAATAAGGCCAACAAACGAATAGCGCTCACCCCAGTTGACTCGATTTATGACACCAGCAAATTCAAATTTTCTACTAAAGTACCTGATATAGACTTGAACGATTTCCATAGAGTAAAGTTTAACCGATACTGGTGGCAAAGAGTAGGTATAATAAGAGGCGTCACTCGACAAGGACAGAAATAATCTAGGGAAACAGTGATTTCTAGTGAGACAACCAATTTAAATGCCCATTCGGCCCCATTCGGCAATGATCGGTAAACTTCGGCAATAATCAGCCAATTGTGGTAAGGTACATTTAGTCGATTTGAATATCCCGCTCGAATGTACAACCAATTTAAATGCCAAGGTCAAGCAAGGACTTCAAAGGTTCCGCCCGGAGTGACGCCTCTTATTATACCTACTCTTTGCTGGTGGCTTAACGACAATAGCGTACACATGCCAGAACTGATTGCAAGATGGCAGTCCTTTAGAGGACCAAGTTAGAGCTAGGATAGTTTAAGTCCTAGGATCCCACTGGGTCCACTGTGTAAATAAATGTAAATAGATAATAGTTATAAGACCTTAGATGTAAGTTTTGGGTTATTAGATAGTTATAGTGGTTTTTTTTTTAGCTGGACATTTTTTCCACTCGTACCTAAGGCACAATGGGGCCCAACTAATGTGATCTAAATATAGAGCTGGTAATTCACGATATTGTTTATTTTCATACTTGATAAATATAAGAGTGTATGGCTACAAGATTCGTATACATCAAACAAGTAGTTTAAACTAATCGCATAAGGCACCACTGTATGGCAGTTTTTATTTTTGTTTTTGATGCCTAAAATTATATGACTGTACAATATTTGGTCCTTCAATAAACACGTTTAAAAAAAAAAAAAAACACCGGTTCTCGCTAGATCACCGAAGTTAAAACATCACGGGGCGGGTACTGGGGAAAGATGGGTGAACCACCTTTCTCCCGGTGCGCCGCTGCTGCTGGGACCCGAAGAAGAGAGAGGAGAGAAAAAGATATGAGACTATAGTTCGTTGGGCAATATAAGCGAAATGCTTGAAACGCCATCCTGTTTAACAGGAAAACCAATAAACCTAAACCTAACCTTCTTAAGCAAATACCAGCGGCCTTAGCCGTGATGAAAACACCGGTTCTCGCTAGATCACCGAAGTTAAACATCACGGGGCGGGTACTGGGGAAGGATGGGTGAACCACCACCTTTTTCTCCCGGTGCGCCGCTGCTGCTGGGACCCGAAAAAGAGAGAGGAGGGAAAAAGATACGAGACTACTATAGTTTATTGGGCAATATAAGCGAAATGCTTGAAACGCCATCCTGTTTAACAGGAAAAACAATAAACCTAAACCTTCTTCAGCAAATGCTTAAGCATGCGGCGTCCTCTACTTACTTACCTACCCTGATAACCATCTGCTACCAATCTGACGTCAGATTGGCAGCAGGGTCTGCCATGAGAGCGCAGAGCCTGACGTCAGATCCGTAGTCATCTGTGTCCGCATTAGGCTGCGGTCTGAGGTACAGAGCCTGACATCAGGGCCTGACGTCAGATTGGCAGCAGATTCACATCAGATCCTGCCGTTCGCCTGACACGTGTAACAGCGCCATCTGTGGGCCAGAATTTTCAATCCATTCGCTATCCGTGACGTCACACGCCCGTCCCTTCCCTTACATAACCATCAAGCAGATTCCTATATTAAATAATTAATTCTACTTATTTAACAAAGTATTTATTTTTTATTAATATACAGGATCGATGATTGATACAATTTTTACAAAATAAGTTGCGCATATAAATACAAAGAGGGACTTTATACATTTAAATTTGAAAATCCACGTCCCGTAACCACTGGTACCTAGTAGGGGCGATATTAGAAAATTCCATTGAATATTTTGCATGTCCTTTTGTGGAAAAGCATTATATTTCCTGTTGTGTTAGCGCTGAAAACAAACACAATATTAGTATAAAATTAAACTTAACGTATGAATAAACAGGATACATGCGATACTTACATCAGCTCCATCTCCACACAGTACACGTCCTAGGCGATCATGCATGCTCCTGCGAACATTAACATCTATAAGAAAACATATGTTAAATTATTATGTACTAAACAAGACGCTAAACATTCGCACTTCGCACATAACCATACTTTTCTGTCTTGCAGATAATGTGAATGTCGATTTCCGCGACGTAGATAATTGGAAATTATTCAATTTCATGATTACCTTTGCCTTCTGGATACGTCAAGATGATTTTTCTGGATATTGATGCATAGAATCGCGTGAAATATCCTTCGATTTTGCTGGCACTGATTGCCACTACCAGTGACTGCCATCTCAAACCTCGAAAACGAACGCAAACTGGTCGTAGAGCCTTGACCAATCACGAGTTTCGGCACTATGGTGCAGCCAATCCGAGCGTAGAACATTATACCACATTTAGTGATCCTCTACCGTGGTACATCTACCTACCTACATACCCTTTGTTCAAAGTGGTATCCGTTCTGCTTGAAGATGTACGTTCGAAGAATATTCCAAGTAATTTCAAACAACAATATCCAGACAAATCATCTCGACTTATCCAGAAGGCGAAGGTAATCATGAAATTGAATAATTTCCCATTATCTACGTCGCGGAAATCGAAATTCACATCATCTGCAAGACAGAAAAGTATGGTTATGTGCGAAGTGCGAATGTTTAGTGTCTTGTTTAGTAGATAATAATTTAACATATGTTTTCTTATAGATGTTAATGTTCGCAGGAGCATGCATGATCGCCTAGGATGTGTACTGTGTGGAGATGGAGCTGATGTAAGTATCGCATGTATCCTGTTTATTCATACGTTACGTTTAATTTTATACTAATATTGTGTTTGTTTTCAGCGCTAACACAACAGGAAATATGATGCTTTTCCACAAAAGGACATGCAAAATATTCAATGGAATTTTCTAATATCGCCCCTACTAGGTACCAGTGGTTACGGGACGTGGATTTTCAAATTTAAATGTATAAAGTCCCTCTTTGTATTTATATGCGCAACTTATTTTGTAAAAATTGTATCAATCATCGATCCTGTATATTAATAAAAAATAAATACTTTGTTAAATAAGTAGAATTAATTATTTAATATAGGAATCTGCTTGATGGTTATGTAAGGGAAGGGACGGGCATGTGACGTCACGGATAGCGAATGGATTGAAAATTCTGGCCCACAGATGGCGCTGTTACACGTGTCAGGCGAACGGCAGGATCTGATGTGAATCTGCTGCCAATCTGACGTCAGGCCCTGATGTCAGGCTCTGTACCTCAGACCGCAGCCTAATGCGGACACAGATGACTACGGATCTGACGTCAGGCTCTGCGCTTCAGATCTGGTTATCAGGGTAGTAGCCTAGGTAAAGGATGCCGAATGTTTAAGCATTCGCTAAGAATAAGTAGCGACTATGAATACCGGCCTTGGAGTTGTTATTTTTTAAACAATGCTCCTGGCCTGAAACACCATTATGCCCCGTTTACGGGTAATGCGGAGGTAAACGTCCTTATCATTATTTTTTTTCTCGGTTACTACTTAAGATATTTAAATGAATCAGAAGCGACAAAATAGTTACATATTAGCTGTAATTCATATATTTTTTCCGAATTGTAAATCAATTATTACAGGTAAAAAAATAATTTATTTTTTGGGGTGGTTTTTGTAATCGGCGTTTATATAATCAGAAAACAAAATACGCCTGGCTTAAGTACGGATTATACCTTCGATAGGTTCAAACAAATAAGCGATTATCACGACAAGGGGTTGTCACTCATAGGGTTGTTTGCAAAAACCACCCCTAAAATATAAATTATTTTTTTCTACCCGTAATGATTAATTTACAATTCGGAAAAAATATATGAATTACAGCTAATATGTAGCTATTTCGTCGCTTCTGATTCATTTAAATATCTTAAGTAGCAACCGAGAAAAAAATAATAACGATAGGGGCGTTTACGTCCGTTTTACCCGTAAACGGGGGGTAGCGATCTAAAATTTTACATAATAATGTTTCAGGCTAGGAGCATTGTTTAAAAAATAACAACTCCAAGAATCGGCGTGGGGGCCATTTGCCCATGCTTACCCTGTTAGACCCTTAGAGCATATAAACATGGACGAAGCATGCAATAGGCGAAAATGTAGACGGCGATAGAACTCTTTAAAGATATACATGGGGGACACCCCCTGTCTATCTAGCCCCAGCGTTTTTTTATGTTAGAAAGAGAGAGGGTGTCCCTCATGTATATTTTTCTCTTTCTACCGACGTCTACATTTTCGCCCATTGCATGCTTCTTCCATGTTTATGGGCGGTATTCATAAACGTGTCTTAAGATTAAGCAAATGCTTAAGCATGCGGCATCCTCTACTAACCTAGTAGCATAGTAAAGGATGCCGAATGCTTAAGCATTTGTTTAATCTTAAGACAAGTTGATGAATACCGCCCTATATGCTCTAAGGCTAGACCCTGTTAATATCTGGGAAACATTCGTATTTAGCGCATGCGCGTTGTTCCGCAGTTACAGTCACTTTCACACTTTGATCTCTCAAACAAACCGCAATCGTTTCTTCCATTCGCATTTAAATCACACGTACTCAGGCTCGCGACAAATACTCTTTCTCGTCACAAAACCCCACATATTTATAATATAATGATCTTTTTTAAATTATTTCACGATGTTCCACCGTCTCGCAAAGTTAAAAAAAAATTGCACCGAAGCATATAGGTATATATTTAGTCATTAAGGCTTAAGTTATAAGTTTCTTCCTGGTTCATTAATTTTTCTTTCACATCTTATTCTATATATATAAAAGAATTTACATCATTGTTTTAAAATTAGTATGTTTCCTAATGATATACATTATGATTCATTTACTTCATCTTCTGCTGTTTCAACGAGTTGCCTCACTTCTCTAAACCTCTGAAGAATTCGTTCATGCGGAGATGTTACCGTAAATTGACGAGGATAGGAAAATTCTTTTTTGGCAGGCGTTGCTCCTGAAAGTAGATAAGCATAGCGATGTAAACCTTATCCTCCTTTTAGTTTTCTAGTTTGCATGTTATATACCTGTCGGTACATCACGTTGTACATCTTCATCAAGAAATTTGTCAATTTCGGACACTGTTGCATCTAATTTTTCAACAACCTTATTACTCCATGCATTTGATTCTCCAATTCGATTTTCGAATTCACTGGATATTTTCTCGAAAGTATTAGAAGTTTTAGTTTCTTGATCTTTCACGACCATCACTTGTTCTTCGGTTGCATTTGTAATTGTGTTACTCGTATCCTATAAAGATGAAATTTCAGTCATAAATACGTTGAAATGTTATTAGTAATTAGGTTTAAAGTATCATTAAATTTACATTGATTACGGTAAGGTATTCATTCTTATCCACATCCATGGACTGTTGCATTTCTGTAAGATTGCATTTAATTAGATCCTGATACTGTTTCGATGCATTGTAGCTTGTATTTATACGAGAGTCCAATTCATCTAGCAGAATCTTCCCTTCTCTTTCGGTTCTATTTGATAACTCTTCAATCTATTATCGAAGCATAACATAACATGAACCTTTTGATTTGTAGGAAAATTCTTCTTATCTCAAAACAGGCTTTTACGCTTAAACTTAGTAAATTAAGTGCAGATATCACCTTCTCTGTTCCAACTGCAACAGTGGCTTCAATTTTTTTCAAATCATTGTCTATCTGTTCTTTTAAGTTACTTCTCATTTTGCTGATTGCGTCAAAAGCATGTGTCGAGCAATCGTTAACTTTGTTACAAATTTCATTAATATTCTCACATTTGTTAGTCACAGCATGATAATGTTCCCTTTCACTCTCAGTTAGACGCTTGAACTGAGCAGATACATCATCCAGCTTCTAAAAAATAGTGCGCGTTAAATGAGTGTAATACTAGAAACCAATATAATATTCAAATTACAAGTAGAGATTTCTTTGTCGATACCTTTGCAAACGAACGTTGCTTCTGTGTGAATTTTTGCTTTTCACCAAGCTCTCCGACGGTTACTTTAATACTATTGATGTCGGTTTTCATACGATTGCTAGATTCCACGTGACGATTACAAGCAGAATTTACGATTTCGTTCATTTGAACTGAAGCCTGTTTTAATTTTTCAGACAAGTTATTTCGTACAATTTGTATATTCTGAGCGACTCCAATTTTAATTAACTTGTCGATATCTTGGGCCAATTTCATAGAAATAGTATTTAATAATTCGTCCTTATGTTTCATCGTCTTATGAGCACCTTCCATTTCGCCTTTTACCGTATTTTGATAACTTTGATACTAGAATATTTCGAGACATATTAATATTTAAAGCGGCATAAGAATGAAAAAATTGCTTTTACATATTTCACATTATATACATACACATTCATGTACACTTTTCGATAAATTATTTGCAATTATTGAATGTTGATCGGTAAGATTCTTTGACATTTCTGGTACCCCAGTGTCGATACTTGCGCACTCACTTTGGCTCACAAGTGCACCTAATGGTGATAGAAATGTAAATCAATATTGGTAAGAATTTGTTTTATGCTAGATTATATTACCGATATCATTATTCATAGATCCGCAAAACTGTTTCAATGCTTCTCCGTGTAAAGAAATCTCTTTTTCAATGCCTTGCTTGCACTCACGAATATTACGCTTGAACTGTTCTTCAAGAACTTCAAACGTTTGTTCTGCTTTGCTATAAAAATAGTACTTTTGAGTTCGCTCTATGAATATAAGGCATATGATAAAGTACTAATTACTATATCTAAATTAAGGGAGACGCATATCAGTCCCATAAATCGATACTACGTAATACGTATTCCAAACAAAGAGTATTCCAACGTTACATTAGTATCGTAATTCTAGATTTCATTGGAACCTGAGAAGGTACAAAAAAAAATGTAGTAGTTGGTGGGCGTCCAATACCAAGTGATTGGGTATTTTGGATCAGTTGGATTCTGTAATATTTGGCAAAAGATACATCTGGAAGTTTATATTTTCAAACGTGTCGCTCTACACACTAGTTTAATGTGCCTCAAATCGGTGTATTTATTACACATTTTGCTTTTGCACACCTGACGTAACGTCAGAACACTATTTGAAAAACATATTCGGGAACTTTAAATAGTATCGACTTAAAAACTAATATGGCTGTTTGATTATTTAGACAAACTCTCCAGGTAATCCAGAGAAATAACATAAGAGGGTAGATTCATAATAATCAATGCCTGGACAAAATCTGACCATATACATGTACAGTTATCTTACGTTTTGCGGTCAATTTTTTCATGTAATTTCAGGGTATCTGTAGTTGCTGTATCTGCAACATTTAACAGAGTATGGCCGTGGGACAATAAAACTTTCTCTGTAGAAACATGCTTCTCTATTAGATACTTCTGTTCATCACATTCCTGTGATGTCACGTTTAATCGATAATTTGTTGATTTTAGAGCATCGGTAGTAGCATTTAGTTTCGCTTTAGCTTCGTGCAACTTTTCCATTTGAGCATTATTTTCTAATTCAAGTTCAGAGAGTATTTTCTGAAACCAGTAACAGAAAAATTAGTAAACAGTTACACTGATAAAAATAATTAATAAGAAATGTACCTCTTTCTCTTGCATAGTTTCTTCCAGTGCTTTTATATGATTAATCTTTTCTTCTATTTCTTTAGTCTGTCGCGAAATTGTTGCCTGCATTTCGTTGTAATTTTCATCTGCAAGATAAACACCATTCCTTTCACGCGTTGCCAATAAATCTTTTCGTAATCGTTCAATTTCTTCTGTATATTGATTAAGAAATTCTTTCTTCGTAAGCTTCTGATTTATTTCTGGACGATTAGTAACATTCTTTGCACGATGTGCATAATCCAATGTCGACAGCGTTTCTTCAAGATTAATACTACCAGGAGATACAGTAGCGATGATCGAGGTTTTTGTACGACCACCTAGTGCCTCTTGTAGCAATCTTGTAAGTTTGGATTCTCTGCGGGACATAAGAAATAAGAAATAAGGATGTAAAACAGAGTGTTCCCCTGCGCCGTAATGCAAAAGTACAATATATCTACTACCTATACGGAATGTGAGGTGCTCTTTCAACGAGAGCTGTTATAACTCTGCCAAGGGCTAACAGAGACTGATTAACGCTACCGGCTTCTCTTGCTCTTTTGTCAATAGCACCAGATCGTCCGACATTTTCACTACCTGCTAGATCGACTAAGTTTAGTTTTCCTGTTTTCAAAACTTCTTCTCCCTCAATGGTATTCTCTTTCATATGTACAGTAATTGAGAATAATGTGTGTGATCGGCTGGTAATCATTTTCGTATAATTAATAATAATGTATACACATAAAAGATAAAATTAGTGTTATGATAATAACCTTGAGTGAGCATTCAGCAACGTTGCAGCAGTTTGTCTTCTTTCTGACCCCTTTTCGAGAAGTTTAGAAACCTCGCTTTTATTATGTATTGTTACTTCTTCCAATCCATGAATGACTATCGCTCCTTTCTTCGAGGCATCCTCGTATAATCTGCTCGACAAGTATTTATTTTCACATATTTTATACAAGCTTATTCAAGCAAACTGTTAGATTAAGAAAATACGCAGATAAATATATATAATTTATATAATTTGTTTCGATGTACCTTATTTTAGATCCATCATCATTAACTGACAGAAGATCAAATAATTCTTCATTATAGAGTTCTAGAAAACTAACTCTGACTGTGTACTCCTGTGATTCTATTAATTGCAATTTATCAAATAAATGGCTTAAAGAACGTGGAATCATTCCAGCAGATGAATCCTATATAGTATAACGTTTCAGATAAATCTTAGTAATGCTTTCTTAGTAATGTATTGTATCTTACTTTATATCATAAGCATGCATTTATTGTTCTTTATTTTATGCCTGATATAATTGATACAGACATTTATTATGTGTTGCATTTATTCTTCACTGACACAAAGAATATAGTAAAGGAATAAAAATGAAGACGTGGTGTGTCATTATTATTTATCTTGAATGGCCATAATAATAAAGAAAAACCCCTATTTATAAGAAACACTTTGATAGTTGGGAATATACAGTATGTAAGTAGTAGTTATACTTTTAATGTGTAGCATCTTTTTAAATACTGCAATTTATTTATTACGATGTTAGATTCATTAAGAAGAAATTCATTTAACATCGCAATCCTATATAGCTATGACCTTTCCTTGTAAATGCATATAAATGCAACACGCATAATAATTCTTAATAATTTTATTTGTGTAGTTTTTATATCGAATAAGGTGATTGTATAAATAAGTATCTTACACTCTGCCAATGCAAAGTTGGATCGTTGTTGATTCCTTCCATTGTGAAAGTCTTTCCTGTACCTGTTTGCCCATATGCAAATACTGTACAATTATATCCATCCAAAACTTGTTCCAATAATGGACTAACGACAGCATTGTAAACATCGATCTATCAATTAAAACATACATATGTAATAAAGATTTTGTATAAACATCATTGATGTATAGTCAAAAGTATATACCTGCTTCGAAGAAGGTCCGAATACACTATCGAATTTAAATTTCTTTGCAATTTTATCGAATTGTCTTTCATGTACTATCACTTCTTTACCATTGGGTGGTGTTTCTATTACATTTTTGGATTTTTTTTTTAATTCGATGTTATTTAGGGGCCTACGAAGAGTAAAGAAATTTATAACAATACAAGAATCTTAAAATATTATGATCGAAAATGTTTTATATTAGGATCATGTAACATTTAGCAATTTCAACATATACTTTATTTTTTTCTTGTTTCAGAATAAAGTAAGTAGATCTGGTAATATTAAAACCCATTTCCATATTCTCTACAAGATTCTAAAAACAAAAACTATAGTTCTACACGTTATACAGGATACATAGCATAGAATTTCATAGGTCATAATGCTAGAGACCTTTGAATTTGTCTTTGCAATAGAAACGAGGCTGTGCAATAAGAAGTATTATGATTGTAATTGGTTGAGCATGCGAAACAGCTACAGTTTTGTACACAATAATATTTTTTAATCAGTTTGTAACAATTGGCTCAAAAATTCTATGAGCACTTTATGGCCTTTTTCCGAATTATGAATATTTTTCTTAGAGTAATAGCAAAACATATATTACTTTAGTAATTCTTTACAGAATAATAATTTATGTTTCTGTTATATTTTGTATTGTACTACATCGTACAAGAAACAATTTTAAGTCTATAGAGTGGTTTACTGAAAATCTTGATACGATTTTTACAAAATAAATGGAGTCAAAGTTCATAAATGGCGACTAACTGGTAAATGGAACAGTAGCAAATTCAGATTTTGGAAAAAGGGTTTCAGCAGGGTACTTGAAGCAAATAGAGAAGATATGGTAGCAATCTGTTTGACCCTCATATGAGGGCTGTAAGAGTCAATGGCTGGGTCGCTCATGACCTGTAATATACACACGCCGATTTGCTTTTAACAGTTTAAACAATCGCGGCATTACCGTTACAAGTGTAACCGGTCGAAAACACATGGGTCTCCAGTGACCTGGCCATCGCAAGTTGCGAAACGTCTATATCATCAGCATACATACAATATGAAAATAAAGTAGGAGAAAACACAATGTACAACTTGACCTCTAAGTGCGTTAAGACGTCTTATTTTTAAAATAAAATTGATATCATGCAATTCATCTTGATATGAGCTTCACAACAACGTGTAGTAATCATAGCATTCTCTAATTTCAAATGAGAGTGTAGATTTAACTTTATCCTTCTTTAGCGAAATAATGTTTACGTAAATAAATAATGAGTAGCAACGTCTAAGTATTAAGCTACTGTAATGTTTATAAATATCAATAATTGTTAAAGAAATCGCATTTAAAATAATATCTAGAAAGAACACAAGCGCCAATAGAAATTCACACACACAGACCTTTCATTCTCAAGTCAATATGCAGTCAGTATAAAAAGTATTTGTACGGTGATAATTTTCTACATAACTATCGAATAATTATGGGATACCAAAATTGAACAAGTTTGCTAAAAACCTTGGTTTCATTTAAAATATTGAAATATTTTTGTCGATAATCTGCTTATTTTCACTTTTAATTTATTTGACGATTACTTAGAACAAGCAACACCATTGGTATGACCACTCTGTGTAAGTATATCGTGGAAATTATGTGATAATCCTTATTTATTATGGTAAAACAGCTTAACAAAGTTCATTACGACAAACATTACTGAACATTGATATATTTAACTTCACTGAATCATTAGTTACTTACCGAACACGAAGAAATACTTGTATATGTTGATATTTTTCCTTTTTCCCAATCCGTGTATCATTCATATTGCTCGTAATTGTGTTGCTCACAGAATCTGGAACTGAAACCACCGCTAAATGAAACGACCAAAGATGCGTTCAGATGCGTTACAGTACGTTACGCTTTACACTTTGAATTGCTTTGAACTGAGAGAATTTAAAATGTATGATGCCTGCGCTGGCCAGCAGGTGCGCTGTATTGCATCCATTATGCGTAGTTTGTATGAATTCGAATGTAAAAGATACGTTTACATGAGAATGGTCTTATTCCAGATTCGGCAACATTCGGCAACGTGCACTAGTGCGCACCAGTGGCGCACGACATGTGGCTTAAATGTCGTAAACGTCGCAAATGACGTAAATGTGTCGTAAATGTCGTATATCTGAAATAAAAACAACTATCCTATAATACATTTTTCGTATAGTTTACGAAGAAGTGCCAATTTATTAATAATTATAATTCTGATGAAAAAAATTAAATTAAATTAAGTTACATTGACGAAAAATGGATATAGAAAGGTTAGTAAAAGAAATGCATTGGGAAACCAAGAATTTCGATACGCCAACTATGGACAGAAAATTGAACTACTGAGAGTGGATCAAAATCCGGCGAAGTCCATATGATTATTGTACATTTATTTCTAATTACTTTACCTTTCACGATTTACTTTTTATTATTTATTATCTATACAAGTACAAAACAATAATTAACACCACGCTTTTGAATACTTTTTTGGGGTTAGGAAAGTGGCGATTATACGTAGTTTTCGTGTTAACCGACGTATTCTACAGTATTCTGTAGCATTCCCACGCAACCAACAAATGAGTCAGAAAGAAATATACTTTTCCAACATTTTAATTGTTGAAACCTTAAAATAATGAATATTTCTATTTACGACATTTGCGATAAATGACACGTATGAAACTGACTTAAAAACGACATATTATACGTGCATTTGCGACATGTCGTAAATGCATTTGCGACGCGGCGTAAAATACCGACCCACCACTGTTATTAGGACAAATATGTCACTTCAAAATGGTATAATATGATATGTAATGTTAAAGAAAATTTAAAAAGATATAAAAACAATAAAAATGGATCAAACTCATGATGAACCTAGCAATACGAGGGGAAATATGATAAATTGGTATCAAAAAGCACTTTTTCATTTGAGGGAAGATATCGGAAAGGTCCCTGGTTTAGTCCCCATATTTGCGCCACCTCCCCCCTACACAAAAATCCTTTATCCGCTCTTGTCTAAAATACCACAGAAAGATTTTATTGTATTAAATAAATTAATTTTCAATTTTAAACAATTTCCAATACAATTAAATTATAAGTCAAGTAAAATAACTAGTGGTAATAATTGTATAAATTTATTATTACAATTATATTATGATATAAATATCGTAAGCTTAAACTGTGTATAACAAAATATTAACATTTTTTGTCATAATAATAAATTTATTTAGCCAGTGAAAATTCTAATTTCAATCTCCTCATGATTTCCTCCCGTTGATACATCACTTCTCTATAACACAGTGCCGAAAATGCGAACGGACATTCGTATTGTACAGTTTCGATACATCTCGTATCGTTAGTTCCGTCTCGGTCAAATCTGAATTGCGAGATAGACTCCACTGAAACCCGAATTAGAATTTAAGATTAAGATTAAAGTTTCATCGGTTTATCGGTATTAATTTCGAATCTTATGAGAGACGTTTCCCTTTTCAATATAAATTCCAACTCACAACATCCAAATTTGGAGAAAAAGCATGTATGATGTTTCGAAGTAATCAAGTAACCGTTCTTATCTTGTCGCACAGCGAAATGTCCGTGTGCCGTATTTCGAATAATTGGTATGTGACTCAAATGTTCTGTATATTCAACCGAATATTTCCAGTGATCGTAATTACCGCTTTCCGCGATAACATTAAAATCTTCTCTAAAAATATTAATTAGCAAATAAATATTTTGTCGAATAAATTTTCCGTGATAAATAAAACAATTATACGTAAAAAATTCATTATTTCACGCACATTGTCGGATTTAATTTCTTCATGTTACTAAAATCGGCCACGAATTCCCATACATGCATGGGATTTGAGTTGTGAATTGTATCTTCGAACATTACTTGATGTTTTTTCTTATACACGAAAAGCACATATAAGGCAAAGAATGCTAGCGTAGAGTATAAGACGTTTCTGGTTTTCCACTTCATCGGGTTGATACCCATTTCTAAACAAAAAAGTGTTGCTCGGTGCTAATTATACGAAACCAACTCATATAAAACCAGAGAAGAATCTACATCTATATGCTCGCCCGGCGACAATCTCGTTATAAATATTTAGAATAGATTAAATATTTTATATTACCGGTTAGATTAATTTTTTCGTAAAATTCTAAAAAAATATTCCTCACTTACTTGTACCAAATGTTAAAATCAAAGCGAAAACAATCTCTTATAGCTTCCTTACAAATTTAAATGCAGTATTTAACAAATTGTACTTTTTGTATCATTTGACTTTTACGAGGTTTATGTATGTGTTGCGTACTTCCGCCGGCGATAAATTGTAACAGCGATACTGCTTTCGTTTCAAATATCAGACCAAGGACTATGATGTCGAGCTACGTTATGTGGCACCACGATTCGCTACGAAATGTTTTATTTCCCTCCGTCGTCCACGCTTGTGCACGCTGTTCGTCGAATTGTATATACATAAGACCCCCACTATACTCCATTGAGATGCTGCGCCTACGGTTTCTTCCTTTCATACTACACGAGCTCATGCATACAATATATGACGCACGTGACCTATGTATCAAGATCACGTGACTTATGGCGCGGAGCGAAGTATAACATGGTTAACATATCCATATACCCCGTTCACTGCCGTTCATAAATATTAGGTATAGGCATGTTTGGTACAGAAATAAAGTGAAATTTATTAACGTTCCTTTAAAAACTTCCAACTTTTTTTCACAAATTTTCTACGCAGAGTAGGTGTCCTAATATATGTACTTACGAACGGCAGTGTATATACCAGGACCGGTGTGAGGATGGTTGGCGCCCTTATGCAAGAAAATGTTTGGCGCCCCCAAATTTATGCACCTGTTTTCTATATAATACATTTTGTCTTTACGAGGTACAATAAAAAAAAGAATTACATTTACATTTTGTTTATATGGGAGTTGGATTCTTTTATTATCAAGCGTGTGATATAGTTTTTTAACGAATAACTTGCATAATGGGTTCCTCAGGTCCTGTATATTACATTTCAGAGTAAGAAAGGACATGCATGATTCTTTCCTCTTTAAAACTGACAATTATAATGTAAATTTTTAATGATATCATGTAACAATATCTGCTCTTAGTTAAAAAAGTATTACATAGGTATATATTAATAATGACAATAAGATACTATTTAATTTCATACTATCTTATGGTATATTTAAATGTACTTCTATGAAGTCCATCGAATCGAATTTGACAATCAAACTATTTAAATTTTTAAAATATGAGCGAAAATGGATACATCAATCATCAACAGATCTGGATGATATATGTATGGCTATTTTATTTTGAAGCCTGGTACATCATTCATGTGAAATAATGTATTATTTACATTTACTTTGGTGTTAATCAGATATATACATTAGTACATATAAGGTCCCCTACCTCTTATTTTACCCAGTTTCGAATGTTTATGATTTCAATTAAGATGGTTTACGTTTTGCTCAGGCATTATCATGTTACACAACATATACGTAGCACTGCAATTAAATTATTTTTATTGCATACATTTTTATATATCTCTTTACAAATATTTTAACAAAAATGAATATGCATTAATATTTTATGTTATACAACAAATCGAGTTTTGAGGATGTCCAAAGTATATGATCCATAAATGTGAACTAAATGTTTCAGGTGCTAGAAAATATTTTTGTCTTTCATCCAGCATGGTGATATTCGTCAGTAAAAGAAGCATATTGTCTCATTGGGATATAATGTTAGTATTTGATTTAATGCAAATGATTTTCCGTCAATATACAAGTAAATCTGGATCGCGCATATTACAATAGTTAAGCGTTTCAAAGACCTTTTATTCGTTAACGTATTTTGAGAATTGTTCTCATGCCTTTCTTAAATGTTTCTAATTAGAAAATTGTACACATGGCACGAAATATGTTACCTTCCCAAATGGTCCAGAATATTTAAAGCATGTTTAATGAAATTCAGATACTTTGTAATACATACATAACATAATAATCCTTATTTAATCATTGGCATTTCAGTCCTTATTAAATATCAACCTAATACGTATAAAATTATAAAAAATAATTTGTTATATATTAACAACAAGCGATCACTATTAATTTCATCAAGCTAGACTTTAGAATTTTATAAATTATGATTTCATGTACTAACGATTTTCTTCCGCTGCAATTTTTGCCTTCTTGAGCATACGTTCGACGTGTTGAGGTAACCACGTTTTTAATTCACGCGACATGGACATATATTTGAAGCTTAACATTCTTACCAAACCATTTTGATAGCCAACAGCTAACCATAAGTAACTCCATATATTTGGGTTCCAAGATATCTAGAATTTGTTGCCACACGTTAATATTATACATACGGAACAAAAATATCAGGGTTGAACAGAGAATGGTAATATTTACCCTATTTACGGACATAAATGGATATTCTTCAACTGGGACTGCCGTTAGCTTTTCCGCATGTAGTGTTTGTTGCTCACCACGTCTTCTATTCTTTAAATTCACATAATACATGACGTTAATTTAGAGTTTAGAGATTAAGAGGACTATTAAACGCAACAGAAGCTATTAAAAATATGTATTTACTTTCAGATTATCACAGAAGATAATACCAAACCGATCCTTGCACTTGTTATAAGTTTCTGGCATGTAATAATAATCGTTTGGATTCTTTTTGTCCTTGTCAGCCTGGCTATCATTTTCCGAAAAGTCCACTACTTTTACAAATGAACTTAACTACAAGCATTTTTTTTTTAATTTTGTAAGAGATGGCTTAGAATGTTAACAAAGCGAAGATATGGAATGAACACGCGATAAGAATACCTTTCTTTTTTTCTGTACAGCCTTGTCGATTTCCTTACTATGTACAAGTTGCTGAGGAAAAATTGTTACTACTTCTCCTGCTAATGTACCATGTGCAATGCTGTTTCCATAATCAGAAACAGCTAAAGCCTGCAATTGTTTTAAATCAGTGTTATTCTGTATTTAGAAAGATAGCATAGGAACACTTTAAAATTACTTACATAAGTCGGGGAATTGGTTGCTAAAATAGGATAATATCTAAATTCATGTTCTCTCAGAGGAATTAAATAGGAATTAGTATGCTTATATCTGTAATAGAATAACATCATAATAATATAGAAGTTTCATTATTTATTAATAGTTATTTCGGGTGTAATTCCTTACCCAAGAGCATCGTCAAAAGTAATAACAGCACTTGGCCAGTGCATCATCCATACACCATCCACTATAATACCCTTCTGCACACAGTATTGAGGACTACTTGTGTTTTCTAGATCCCAAAATTTGTACGATCTGTCTAGACTGGCGGAAGCTAGAAACCTTGCTCCATTATACGGAACTAACGCTACCACTATAAAAGCAATACAATTGTTATGTAAAAACGATGTATCAAACTGCTGTTATATGTTAAATTTGTCTTAAGAAAGAAATATAAATATACTTACTACTCACAGCATTGCCATGAGCAAAAAAATGTTGAAATGCATTTATGAAGCACGTATTTTCTCTCTTTTCCATTGATAATGGTGATTTGTATGTGAGATCCCATAATGCGATATAACCGTTTGAAAATCCTGCAGCAATTGTACTAAAGAAAATTTCATAATTTTTATGATTAAAAATTTACAAAGAGAGAACAGAAATGCAATTGAATATTCTTACTTATGTCCGCGTTCTTTGCTCCATGATAACTTAGTGCACTGCCAATTCTGATCACTGCTATCGTACATTGAAATATTTACAACTAGTGTTATCACAGGTTCAGTGCTATATATGGGCAATCTATAAAAGTAGTAAATATTAATAATAAGTGATATGAATGTGGAAAAGAATACTAAATATTAAATACTTTTACCGAATTTATTACTCACTCATTTTCTTCAGTTCTCTCAAATTTAAGTTCTTCGGGGAACGGAAGCGAATAAATGTGTACATTCCCATCTGAACAAGCTGCTGCAAGCATACCCATCCGTTTTAGATTAGATTGTCCTTCGTTTTCTCTTGTATAATTGTTTAGACTTTCATCTTGGTAACATCCAGACGGACACCATTCTAAACACCATATAGTACCACTATTATGCGCAATTGCGTACGATAAAGCAGGGGAATTTCTTTTATTATCAGGTCTGAAAAAAAATATTTTGAAAGCATCTGTTATAGTTTTACAATGTAGGTGAGTATTTTTTTTTTATTACTAACGTATCATTCAAAGGTCCAACATTCCAAATTTGTATGATATTAGCTCCAGAATATGCCTTTCCTACAGTATATTCATCCTCCATAGTCGGATGAGTACTAATCGCGATATATTGTACAGGTTCTTTAGAATACATTGCGGATGGAATGGGTAACCAAGCTAGTGCCCATATCGGGCCACCAACAAAAAATGTTGCTGTACCTGAAAAATTATTGCAATTGTAATGTATAGAGTTGTTCAAACAATTATAGCGTAGAATTATGTATAAGCTGTTACCTTCATCAAAACCACCTTCAAATCTTTTCCATTGCTTCCATGGAATTTTCGCATTGGATGATTTCTCAAAACTTGCACTTTCTTTTTTCGTGCACATAGACACTTCCAATGCCGGTAAATATTTAGCAACATCTGCGTTTTTTAATAATGTAAAATGATTTGTAGTACAATCGTTAAACAAATGAAATTCGTAATTTTTTTGTTCACTGTAAGAGAGCACAATTATGAAGATCTAAATATTCGAAAAGTTTAAATTAATTATGGGAAATACTCATATTTACAATTCCATAGTCCAATGTAGGGTAGGATAATATGGTTCTGTCCACCGAATTTTGCACATTCGCTCTTTGTCCAGAAATTTGATTGTATAAGAAGTTTCTAAAAATAAGAATCGTTAATGAAATTCAGTGATTCAAGATTCATTCTTGTAATAAGATTAAAAGTAAAAGTAGGAATTACTCTGATTTTCATCTGAACTATAATTTTCATCGTCAAAGTCGGAATATTGATCCATGTCTTCTATTGCCGAGTGATTCTCTTTGACATGCTTTATCATATCCTCATTGCAAGTCGTCGAAAATTTGCATATCTTACATATATAACACTGGGATAAAGGAGAAACAATACAATTTAGTATCGTGAACGGATATTATGAAAATGATCATATTACTATCATAAAAGATTATACCTCTTGAGGAATGAAGTTACATTTAGAAGAATGATTGCAAATATCTTCGAACGAAGAAGAGGTGTAAGTACAACCAATTTGACGGCAATTTACTTTTCCCTGCACAGACAATTCTTTTTTCCATATACCTTTCCATACTGCTGGTATAGTTTTTTTGTGTTCAGGTGTTTTTATTACACTTTTCTATAATATCAGTTTCATTTAAATATATATCTATATACAAATATAAATAGGCTTCGTATATTAAATTTTGTTAAAAAAGAAAGCGATTGCAAAGCATAACGCACCAAGAATGAAGATTCAGTCTTTAGTTTCATTTCAGTAGGTGGAGGGTCATCTTTAACAAGTTCAGTAAATTCCAAAATTTTTGTTACTGCTCTGAAATCGAAACACTATAATATTAGTATTTTCTTTTACTTGATTTATTATTGTATGTAGAATTCTTACTTTTCTGCAGCCTTGCGTTTCACTCTTCCAGTATCCTCGGTATAAATTTCCAATTCTTTTACTTTGCTTTGTTCCGACTGTCTATGAACTCGCTCGTGTATTTCCATAGAAGACGGCATCATAGTAGCTCCACAAACTGGACATTTCATCATCAAAGCTTCTCTTTCCTAATACATTATAAAACATTTAATATTTATTATTTAATTTATTTTACAGTTAAATTATCAACTCATAATCCGTTTAAATACTTCATCAGATTTCCCACAGAACTGCATATGAGATATAAAACCATTCGCACTCCGTTTTATAGTCCCACATTTTTCGCAAGTCAATTGACTTCTTCTTTTCTTAAGAGCAGCCATTAATACACTTCTCCATAACTTAATGTCATTGTCAAAATCCTAGAACAAGATATTTTCCAAAAATAAAATAGCATATTAATAAAGTCATTGCCATGAATGCTACATCATACTTACAATAGGTTTATCACCAATTCTCCAGCCCATGTTATTGTGTTTAAGCAAGTTATGTGAATTCCATTTCTGTTTCGGCATTTCTGCTTCACATTTGGCACACTGTACTAAGTGTCCCTAAATTAAAAACACAATTATAGAGAAACTGCTCTACAAAAATAATGTAAGCATCTGAAATTTTATGAAACCTACTTCTGGTTTGCGAAAAATATTGGTTTCATTAGTTGAATTTCCTTCCTTTGCGTTGTCTATAGTTGGTCCCTTTAATTTTGGTATATACTCGGTATCTAATGTAGAATATGATGATCCTCTACCCCGGCCCCTACCCCTACCCCTACCCCTACCCTTACCCTTACCTATACCTTTGCCCCTACCTCTACCTGGGGGTCTACCTCTTTTTCTAACAACGAATGGATATTCAGTGTCATCTTCACTACTATTATCATCACTTAAGCCATCATTGCTACTAATATTATGTGACGTTTCACTGTGTCTCTTACTATGAACAACTGTTTCTGCAATAGAAATATTACTTATAACCTGCGAAGCTTCTGCATTTTCCTCCGATTCATTCAAAGTGCTTGGAACTGGTTGCTGTATAGGAGTTTTTCTAGGCCTTCCCCTCTTCCGCACTGGTGGTGTAGTTGGAGAAATATCAGCACTGGGGCTTTCACTTACCGGATTTAAAATTAAATGCTTTTGTTTCAACCAGCTCGACACTGCTATAGATGTTAAATCAGTGCTATTTTCAAAAGTATTGCTCGTATTTACATCTTCTAAATCGCTTTGCTCCGTAACAGTTGGTTCATGTAAAAAAGTATTCCTTGATCCCACGTATACTTTATTATCACTCTTATTATTCGACTCCATTATATCTTTATCTTTTGCCATTGTACATGCGTCAGTTATTACATGTCTAGAATCTTGTAAGTCCTTTATATGGAAATTATCTACGTCAGCTTTAACACCAGAATAATCTCCAGAACTTCTTTTCGCATTTAAAGGCAGTGATTTCCTGGTTACAGCTGGTGTGACAGAAGTAGAAGCTATATTAGGTTCCACTGCGGTTTCATCATTCTTACCATTCTTACTATGCATATTTTCGAGTATCTCTTTCAGAGATTTTTTATTATTAACAACACCATTTACTTCAGTTGTATTTGATACAGTACTAGGAATAGTTAGTTGTTTTTGCTTTTTATTAGGAGCACATTGTTTTCTTTCAATTGGAATCGAACTTCCTTTTTTAGACGATTCCTTTTTCTGTGTAATAACATAATCATCAAATTTCGTTTGTTTTCGAATACGCTTAGATCTGCCAAGTACATCTTCATCAATTTTATTTTTACTTATGGTTCGCTTTTGTTTCTCTAAATGTCTACCTAAATTTATTTTACTACTATGCGGCACAGACTCTGCGGCTGCTTTCTGAGGTTTTGGTACATCGTTTGAGGTAGTTTCACCATTTCTTACATTATCATTTGTATGTTTTATTTTCTGCAAACTCTTCGAACTATGCGAAGCATTTGTTGCAGACATATCTATTTTTCCGTGGTTCTCTTGCGTTTCTATAACTTGCAAACTACTTTCTGTTTCTATACGATTTGCTTTAGATGTTAGTTTTTCTTTATCTTTATTAACTTTAGGCACTTTTGTTACGCTTCGTAAGATTTCATTATTTTTATCGCCTGCCGGTGCATTTTTGTTAGTTTCTGTAACCACAGTTGGTTTCGTTACAACTCTTGAATTGGCAGAGTTTTTAACAGATTCAGAAAGCTTAGGAATTTTATATCCTTTGGTGATAAAGTTATTTGAAGTATTATTCTGTTTTATAAGTTTAATGCTAGATGCCATGCTCCCACCTATAATAAAGTTTCAGCGGATCATGGAAATCAAAAGTTTTCTTAGCTAAAACTTTTAATGAAACTAATCATATTTCCAATAATTATAATAATTACTTTACTTACCTTTCGCTACTGAATCACTAATACGGATATTTTGTAACATATTGGGAGGAAGAATGAACATTTTTGTGCTACCAGCTACAGGATTACTTGTTTTAGCAATCGGTAGATTAGCATTATTGGGAGAAGCATCAGAACCCACAGTCTTTTCGTTCATTATTGATACAATCTAAATGAACATTGAAAATGTTTAACAGTATTTCAATTAAAATATTACATATTATATTTTTCTAGATGAAGAGTTGAGCAGTGTATCAACCAAAAATATTTTTCTGTGTCATTCTTAAATAGTATATTTAATTCGAAATTTTACAATTATTATATTATTTTCACAGAAGATTTTACAATATACATTCTTCTTTACGATTTATTAAAAAGAAATTGGTATGAACAGGATTCGAACATACATACCTAGAATATGCGACGATGGAACAAGGTGTCTGTAATCAGGTCTAAAATCATACCAGAATCGCGCTGTTTTTAAAACTGAACGCCAGGAAATTTTTTCTTTATAATACACGAAATATTTATCGAAAAGCTATCGACACTTATCGTTTTTACTCACAATCAGTTTTAATCACTTGAACTTTCTAGCGAAAAGACAAGGTTAGGTGCATATTACATGCATGAAGTAAGTATACTCGTGTAACTTCAATAATCAATATCACAATTTTTATGTAATACGCTTACCAGAATCTATTGATAATTAATTCTCCATGTAAAAAATAATGTTTTACTAAAGATAAAAAGTATTCAATGTAAAATTTCTGGCACAAGATTCGAACGCACAAACTTCGCATTTGATGGCATTGCACACCTAGCGCACCATTCTCCCATCGTGTAAGTAATAAAGAGTGAATAAGAGAACTCACACGCAAGCCCACCCAGGATTGCAGCGCATGCGTTTATGTTTCGGTGAACTCGAACTCACATTCGAGTAAACAATGTGCATATTAAGTCGCATGTGTATAGTATTGCTGGACATATATTAAAAAATTGTATACGTACTTTATGGGGCATTTTCATTGTAACATCTCCGAAGTATTTTGGACACTTTTTTACCCTCCTATGTAGCCTTAAAACGATCAGTTGCGATCAGTTCACGGGTACTCCGCATTTCAGAGTATCAAAAATAGAATTTATATTACTTCTTATTATTCTGGTGATATTTCCTTACATCATAAATAGGTATATAACATAAATGTATGGATAAAGTATAACGCAAAATAATGTATTGTATTTAAACTTTTATTTGTCAAGTTTCTTATAAATTTAAACCATTCTTCTGAGAAGTTCATTGATTTTATCTTCTCGGTTTCCAAAATCACCACCTTCAACATAGTGGTTAGTCTTCTTGCGCCATCCGCCATTAGGTGTGTTGAGCTAAGGACAAAGATAAGCAGAGAAAATTAATATTCCGTAAATTCACATATATATTTAATTTAAAATGTTTGAGTTCGATTTAGGTACGCACCGATACATGCGTACCATGAAGAGAAGCTCGTGTTACTTTGCGACATAGTAGGAGGTTAATAGAATAATAAATATTTCTATCACCATGCCTACGTCGCGCTAAAGAATTTCGAGATTACTATACCTTAAACGGCCACAGGAAATTGCTTGCATATTTGAACTTCGATCCAACTGTGAATATTTCATGGATCAAATCTTCCGTACAGATGATACCAGAGCGGCCTGTAGAAAAAATTATTCCACTTATTATCGTAGCAGTCACTTTGACGAATAAGAAAATTATTTAATATAATTATCAAGTGTACGAATCATTGCAAACCTGAACGTAAAATGTACGGACAGGTTTTTCAAGAATTCTATTGCTCTTTGACAAGATGGAAAGGAGAAGCATAGTAATTAAATACAACCCCAATGGATTTGTCAATGCATTAAAATAATATAATTGTCTGCCAAAGAAACAAATAATTAATACTAACCAAGTTTCTTTTCAATAACAGCATTGCTCGTGATGGGAATACGCTGTCTATTTATTTTGGCAAAGCCTCTTTTATAGATCAATTCACGAACGGATTTCAAATTTGGATATCCCCATGTAATATAAGGTTCGACGATACGGAGCATATTAATCGTTGCCTTGTTCAGTTTAACAAATATACCATTGTTGATCTGCTTCAAACGGAACAACTGAAGCACTTTACGTACTTTTGGCGCAACTTGGTTCACACTGAAATTACAAAATTCCATGATACATTTTCAACAAGTTTCAATTACGAGTTACAAATCACTCTCAACGTCAAATTACACTCACCCTCGGATACGAATAATAAACGCAAGACGTGCATCTCCAGGGATGTAATAGTTTCCACGGTTTTTAGCTTGTCTCATCAATCTGATTTGATCCCTCTCTTTCGTTCTGTACTCTTTCACATATTTCTCTGCCCTTTTGAAGATTTCCTTCCTCTTCTTGTAACGATTTGCACGTTGCTGAAAATGAAAAGAAATGACTTGAATAATAGTTTTTATGAGGAAGCATAGAACGCTGGAACAAGTTGTGAAAGATGACGAGAAATTACGGAAACTTAAAGAAATGTACCTTAATCGATATTTGCAGGCCTGCAGCCTTAACCGCTTCACGGTTTTTTCTTCTTTTAAGTACCGATTCCGGTACTGCCGGCAGCTTCTTAGCCGGAGGGGCAGTTTCCTTCTGCCTGTAAATTAGATAAAAAGTATTAAAAACTGCGAACTGTGTACATATGAAAACAACGGACAAGTCGCATGGCACGGAGAATTTAGGTTAGGTTAGATCTCTCGAGAAATATAAAAGCATAACAATTATCTTAAATAATAAATATTTCAATTTCGCTCGGCATAAGCCGAGAGTGAATGGTTTTATATGAAATTAATACAGCGTTTAGTAATAAAATATTAATTGTATCATATCTCGTGTTAATCAGTGGTACAACTTGTCAGTACGGATGAATAAATTCTCATTTTTGTGGAAAGTACGAAAACTACAACATATGAGCGATAGAGGAATTAAAAAGAATTTATATTAATGTATTTTGAAAGTAATATAGGCATATTAGGAAAGGATGTTATTAGATTTCTTTTGGAGTCGAACAACACTTACTCGTCCGCCATTCTTCCACTAGGTAAAGAAGTTGTCAACCTTTGATCACTTCAGAGCACCCGATCGTTTACCCTGAAGTAAAGACAGGTCGTTCGATTTATCGTTGAGTGGCGGGAAATTTAAAATACATTCACATCTATATTAAGGGGAGGTTTCCGTCTAAAAATCGATTATTTTTTATTTCATTTGTTCAATGTTCGACCTTTAAGGAATAGATACGTGTTTAAAAGGATTTTTTGAAATTTGTAAAATTCCTGAAATTATAGGCATTTGAGTAGCGGCAAATGCATGAGTAACACTCGGCCACTCGGCACTTGCGTAAAATCACGTAAAATTCGTGTTCTCAAAATCGGTGGAACCTGTATCTCCTAAAGTTATTATCCGATTCGACTGAAACCTTTTTTATTTTGAAGAATATACTCTGGCTCGTGGATAGACCAGTTAGATAAATATAGGGAAAAAGTGGTTTTTAAACTTCAAGTGTTGTTATTTTCTCAAAAAATGTAATTTTTGTATTTTTTTCTGGTGTAGTCCACGAGCAAGTCTCATGCCCTTTAATAATCTGACATTGTTTTTTATTTCAGGCCAATGGTTTAGGTGCTACAGGTTTCACCGATTTGGATGAATTCTTGACGCCTCGATTTTAACGACCCCTCAGTGCCGTCTGCAATGATTAATTATAAAACACAAAATATATTTCTATAGTGTAACACATCCGTAATAAAATGCAAAAAGTCCTATTTTTATGCGCTCTAGATCGGAACAGCCCCTTAATAATATAATTCTCCCGAAGGTAAGATAATTATTCAATAATCGCAGGTAGATCATGCTTTTAGCATCATTAGCATGAAGTACTTTAGTTTAATTATTAACAGATGTTAATTTCTTAACCTAGATTTTTCTTGCAAAATAATTAATGGGACATTTTACGACGGGATAATGAATTTGCATACGGATACGTTAATATAATTATAGATGTATTTTTCAATTTAAATTCACTTATCAGAGATATGACCCGAATCCATATACATATACGGAGTGTCAACGAAGTCCCTAACTCGATGAAGTATTTAAAAGAACTAGGATTACGTATACGTAATATTGATTAATCTATCTGGAAGTCTGCAAAGAAAAAGATAAAGTGTATCATAAAAGAAATGGAAAACCATCACATTTTCTTTCATATAATGCGTCGTTCACACTGTTACATTATTTACAATTGGTAGATGGAAGTGGCACTTAAACAGTTTGGAATTGGTCCAAGGGTTCGTTCTTTATTCCTTATCTGCCTTACTGACAGTCTAGACAGCAATAGGCAATATTATTGGTCGCGCGTACATCCTTACCCTTTCGTCTATTTAGCAGAAGTTAACGATAATTCATCTTCGTAGAGGATCCGAAATAAAACGCTGATTAACACAACGATTGTGCTATTCATGTTGAAAAAACGTAATGCACGTGAACCAAAGATGAGTGTACCACATATAAGACCACTGTCAAAATTATCGTGGATAATAGTCAAACTTACATCAACAAGTACGAAAGTCATAGGAGTATAATTACAACTACTTGCCGGCAATAATCGACCACTAACATTCCTTAAATTGCAATACTGTATACACGTCGATTCACTTATTTATTCTAAAGCACAGCAAAGATTCTGATGCACGATCCTCTGATCCGATCAACAGTTTAATGTTTAAATAGTTCGATGCAAAGTGAATGGAGTACGATACGATAATATGTCGATACAAAGCAACGCAATAAACTGCAGTAAACGGAGTGTCGCAACATAATAAACGCGATAAAAATATAGCAAACATACAATAATAAACAAGTTTCATGTAGTATGTGATAGCAATTTACGTAAAACACGATGACTCGAGTAGATGTCGAGTATATAATAATTCAACCTATCTATGCGGTGTTCGCCCCACATTATCTAGGCGGTAAATACCTAAACGGTTCTTGCTTCTTACATTTGACAGAGGTCTAAAGTTCCTTGGGAAGGTCGATGGATTTGGTCCACGTTTACACATATATCGTGCCACGGCACCGTCGCCTGTATATTCTCATTCGATCGAGTATGGCGATACAAACGGAGCATGGCACAAAATATATTTTTATTCGTTCATCGGCTAGAAAAACATGGTGCTCATCGATGCCGCGCAAAACGACAGGTTTCATCGTCGTCCTCGTCGAATCGTCGGGCCTCTGATTGGGGCGTTCGTTCCGGACGAACGGTGGTCATTAGTCGTAATTAAAACAAATCGGAGCAATAACAACGCACGTTCGCGCAGCAACAGTCCACGAGTCTGCACTTGAATTTCTTGCATTTCCCGGCGTTCTTTTCACACGAATTTCATCACGCCTGCTTTGGATGCGGCGCGGGCGTCGTAGGCTCCGACCGGAAGCATGATAGGAGGAAACCGGTGTACATGGCAAATACGACGGTTATGGCGATCAGCATGTACATGTAGATGTTCAGTTCCGGTTGACGGTACCTATTCTTGCGTAACCATTCCAGCACCTCTTGTTCTTTATGCATGTCGCCTTTTATTGAAAAAATGTCATTAGTTTTAAAGCTGGTTAGGAATCAGAGCCCCGGAACGGGCGGGAACATCGCGGGTCAACCCGCTCGTTACTTGGCCGTCTTTCGATTCACCCGATCCGCTCGTGCCCGCGGCGGATAAGTCGGGTCGCCTGATGAGAGGCGCCCGGGATTCCCGACCGCCCGAGACTCCCGGCCGCCTGAGACTCACGAACGCCCGAGACTCCCAAACGCCCGAAGCAGTCACTAGTCATGACGTCACCACACGTATCCGACTCGCTCTTGCCCACGCTATTACTCGCTCTCACCCGTGACTGATGAATGTCCGGGCGCCTCGGGCGGATAGAAATCAACGATGACCCGACTTATCCGCCGCGGGTACGGGCGAACTTAGTGAAATTTTGGGTCCAAGCGATTCGGGCGTATTGAGATACAGTCGGGCGATGGGCGGATAAAACCCGCCCGTTGCAGGGCTCTGTTAGGAATAGAAGAGTCTCACCTCGGTAGATACTTGGGAATCTCTTGCGGAAGTAGACGATGGCAGGAAGCTTGGTGACGCCCCATTTTCTGGCATATCTCGGGTCGCCCATTTTCACGAACGTGATATCCAAATTGTCGGTTTCTCCGTCAATGTCTTCCAATTTTTCGTTTACTACTTCACTCTCCTTGTTGTCGTGTTCGTCTGAAAAGTGTGCAGTCCTCGTATTTCCAGTTCATTTATAAGAATTGCGTTAAGAAGACGAGAACCATTTAGCGTGTACTTACAAAAGAAGACGGCTAGAAATTCATTCTCGTCCAGCAGCTTGTCTAGCATCTTTTTGTTCACCTCCTCAATTTCGTTTTTAATCTCGAAAACGTCCTGAGATGTAAGCCACTGGAGAATCTTATCTTCCTGGGTTAGGTCGCCGTCGTAGATCAGTGGCGTCTTTTTACGGAAATAGACGAGCGACGGGATATTTAGAATTCCGAACTTCTCAGCTGCTTCTGCACTAGCGACCTTTACGAAATCGATGCCGAATAAGTCTGCCTCGCCGTCGATCTTCTCCAAAGCCTCCATGATCTCGTCACATTCTGGACAATCTTCGTCGTCTACGCCACGCAGCAAAACAAATTTTAATCAGCTTAGTCAAATTTACATCTTAGAGATAATAAATTTACAGAACCTACAGAAGAAAACGGCCAGGAACGGAGATTCATCGAGAAGTCTTTCCAACATTCTATCATTAACGGATTCAATTTCGTCTGCCAATTCCCTATTGTCGTCGTCGATCAACCACTCAAGAACCGACTCTTCGTTTTGCAAATCACCTGGTCAGATACGGCGAATAACTTAGTAGAAGTTGATACACATTATTAAAAACTGATGAATGCGAATAGGATACCTTCGAATAAAAGAGGATTGCCATTTCTGAAGTAAACGAGGGCTGGGAATGTCTTGATCGAGTAACGTTTCGCTAGTTGGGGATCTTGAATTTTTACTAGGTGGATGCCGAACACGTCGCATTCGTCGTCGACCCCTTCCAATCCTTCCAAAATTTCGTCGCATATGTGACAATTTTGCTTGTCTGTGACGTGAAAAAGATTCTATTTTTTTTACGTACATTAAGACAAATATGATGAAATATGAAGTTATGTCTGCGCCTTACAGAAGTAAACGGCGAGATACTGAGTTTCTTCTACCGACGTTTCCAGCATCACTCTGGTTATCAATTCGATTCGATCTTCCGTTTTCTGGGTGATTAGCCACTGCAAAACTTCTTCTTCAACCGATAATTCGCCTGCATAAAAAAGTATATAAAACACTTCGTAGTAAAAAAAAAACGTTCTATGAAACTAATGTAGTTGTTACAAACCTTCAAACACGTTAGGCACTTGATTTTCAAAGTATACTAGCACAGGGAAGTCAGTGACGCCATAATCTTCTGCAACCTTGTAGTCCTAGGAAAAATGCGAAAAGCCTGGTCACATCTTTATTTCAGGAACATAATTCTTCAGACAAGTGATCTTTCACACTTACTTGCGTCTTAACGAACGTGATACCGTGTCTGTCGCAGTCATCGTCGATGTTCTCCAGCTCCTCCAGTATCCCCATGCATTGCTCGCAGTCTTCGATATCTAATGAGAAACTATATTGTTATAAAATTCACGAATGCCCGGGAAAAGTCTCTACTAGAAAGACAGCAGTCTATTACAGAGGGATAGCGGGGATATGATGTGGAACAGGCAGAGGCGCTGAGTTCCACGTACGATGATCTACAAATGTGTTCTGTTGTCCTATCTAAGGGGACTAATTCTATCGAGAAATGAGATAATTATACAGATCGTGTGAAGAAACTTGCTGTTTCGGTTCATGAACGTACACTACAACTATGCAAACGTGGACGAACAAACAAGATTGGCATGCTGATCAGCAGGATCTCTAGGGCACTATGGTTCTGCTGCTTGGCTTTATGGTTCTTTCCATACATGCTGTTTAATCGTGCAGTTACACCTGTGTACGAGTGTAATGTTATGTAACATATTCGAGAAAGATAATGGTATTTGCATTTTTGGCTCGGCCTGGAAAAATAGTTCTGAGAAAAATCATCTATGTTTAAAAATATGATCAGAGAGATATTCAATAGATCTTCCATTCTGAAAGGAGTCTGGCAAAATTAGGCCTCTTGACCTCTGTAACTGTATTAACAAATAAAAATAGTACGGGCCTTCTCCTTTCAATAAAAGTGTCTAAATATGTGTACAGAAAAAGGTGCTAAAAATCAGATGTGTAGATGTAAAAAAAACAAAAGTATCTGCAAAATATCGCAAAAATATCCGCGTTGGTGACGTATGTTGCATAGTATGCGTATGCATGCGAGTGTGGCTCGTGTTCTGTGTTTGCACACGAAGATGAATTCTGGACAAACTATCTGGAACATATTCTAAAGTATCGGCAAAGAAAAATCGGGTCGGCAAATCAATCTCTTTGTGTGTTCACGTGTACCATCGACTCCCTCGGTTGTCTCGTGGTCGATATTCTTGCGCTCCTTGTGGCGGGTCTGCTTGCGTTGATATTTTGCCTGACACAAGTCACAAAGCGTTCTGTTCCCTGCGGCATTAGCAGACAACGTGTACAGCCTCGACAATATACACGAGATTATGAGAATAAGAAGGAGGCCAATAGCAACGATTGTGAAGGAACGTATACGCAACGAAAAGGAACACAGCGACGGACAACGAGAAGAGATATCTGGTTAATCATCACGACGACACATTAAGCCCGACAAATAAGCACAGTGGCAGACAGAACGACGCACCGCGGATATGTACACATGGCTTAGTATCATTCGAGAATTCGCGTACTCATTGCTTCAGCTCGACACCGTTGCTTCCAGAGCAGGAATTAATATACGCAAACGAGTTGCTGGCTGCGGTCAGCAGTTAATCTTTTCAGCAATTGGAGAAAAGTGGGCGATAGACGGAAGGAGTAGCGTGAAAGGATTGTCGAAGGAAGGAAAGAAGACAATCTGCTCGCTATTTTTAAATACGCGTAATGCTACAATACAGTTACCGACAGTATTTATATAATGATATAAACGATTTATAAAAACGAATCGATAAAAACTGAAATCGCAGACTTCTTTCAAATAAGCGTGTTTAACTTGATCAGAAACCAATTGGTCGATAATCGACGAAAGAAAGTGATACTAATTTTTTATAATTGAACTTATACGAGTGTAATGAGCAAGAAGGGCAGAATGGAGCGCGGTGTGTAAATAAATGTAAAAGATATTAAAAGAATGGAAATAATTATAATGCCACGCAACAGGCTAGTGATACATTCCTGCTTGGCAGTTGGCCGCGGCTGAAGGACTGTCAGACTTACAGAAGTACACCGCCAACGAGTCTGATTCCCTTATCAGATTCAGGAGCTCCTCTCCTTCTAAATCTTCGATTACCTCCCCGGAAGGATCTTTCTGTGTCATCAACCACTGTAGAATTTGTTCCTCGTCGTACAGATCGCCTTTGATCAACAGTACAAGAGTTCAATTAGAATTAGAACGGAGTATCGAGTGCTGGGGTCATATCGAATTGATTTAGCTGCTTTAGTACCTGCATAAATGACTGGATCCTTCGAAGACATCTTAAAGAACAAAATTGCGGGCAACGCGAAGACACCGTACTGCTTGGACAATTGCTTATCGTCGATTTTCACGAACTTTATCCCCGCTCCGTCGGCCTCGTCGTCTATGTGCTCAATTTCTGCTAGCACCCTGCCACATTGTTTGCAGTCGTTGCTGTCTAAACACACACGCGCCATCGCGTTCGACACGCTCCAAAATCTCATTTTGTATTTTATAAATTAATATAAGATAATATATTTATTGTAACGTTCTATCTACTTGTTTTCTCATAGCAGAAAAGAAAAGCTTCTTGAAATTCTCGGACGCCGATAATATTAACCCTAGCATGGGGAGTGCAAGGCTCATTTGGGCCCGTCTTACACAGGACGTTGTTCGGCAACAGGTGTCAGAAACATTAAGGAGTAATTCTATGTGACAAAATGAAACAAAAATTAAGAGTGATGAAATTGCGATTGCGGCTTCATTTCCGAATTATTAAGGGGGGAGCCCTATTTAGGACGCTAGGAATAAGGTAGTTATTGGGATTTTTTTTCTAAGAAACTGTTAAGCGGATCTTTTCCAAACTTTCAGGGTATTTTAGTTTACATTCAGACAATAAAAATTAATTTTTACATTACAAAGTGTTCGGTAGAAATGAAGATATATAAACAGGTTCGTTAGGACTCGCGCTCCGGAGTTACAAATTGGTGATTGTAATGGTGGCCCCATTTTTTTCCTGAAATAATAAAACCAAGGATTTTCTTATTTCTAGTATAATTACATTGTCGCTGAACCTAACAAACGAAAAAAAAAGTTAAAAGTTGGCAAATTGGTGAGACATCAAAGAAAAAGTTACGATTCTGCCCCAAGATATTTCGTACTATTTATGGAAAAAGAGTTGCTCAATTCAATTTATTTATCAATGTCTTAGGTTCATCGACAATGTAATTATAATAGAAATAAGAAAATCCTTGGTTCTTTTGTTTCAGGGAAGAAATGGGGCCACTATTACAATCGCCAATTTGCAAATCCGGCGCGCGAGTCCTAACAAATGTGTTCATATATATCTTCATTTCTACCGAACACTTTGTAATGTAAAAATTATTTTTTATCGTTTGAATGCGAACTAAAATAACCTGAAAGTTTGGAAAAGATCCGCTTAATAGTTTCTTAGAAAAAAACTCAAAAGTATCATCTTATTCCTAGCATCCTAAAAAGCGTCTGACGCGAGGGCAGTGTCGTAGTCGCCTAGAACAGTAGCGAATTGATGACAAACGATGCAACCAACGCTTCAAGTGTGTTTTTCTACGCGTGGATACGGCATGCACTCTCCTAGCTGTGCCTCGTGACAGCAATAGCTTAAGTCCTTCACGTCAGACTGTTTTTACGCGTATTTTTAACAGTTAAATAACTCGGAAATAAAGCCACAAACACAACTTCGGTATTTTTGATTTTTGTTTTGTTTTGGCTTATATAATCACCCCTTACAGTTTCTGACACCTGTTGTCGAACACCCTGTATATGAAGCTATTTATGTTATTTATTTTTAGTATCAGTTCTTTAGACAATAAGGATTTCAGATAATAAACAAAATTTAATATAAAAGCTTATCCTAGGATGTATATGAGGAAAATTATGATATTGTCAAAATGGACCGTGTACCCCTCATGCAGTCGATTGGCATCCACTGTGTAACGAGGGAAGGTCGCGATCGGGATGAGCGATTTCATGACGAACCGGACAGAAAAAATTGGAGCTGATGTGTATAAACAAATTCGAGAATATTAGCTGTGAATGGCTAGCCATTTTTATAAAATATGACTTTGAACATTAAAATTGTGAAGTCGGCGAATTAACTTTGTTCTTCTTTTAAATACTAGATCTTGATGAAAGAAATACAAAAGTCGTATGCGTTATTGCTATGGGATGAATTATTTTAACCAGAAAATGAAACTTTTTGTCGTAGTATAGTCACTTAATTAAGCTTGTAGAGAAGTGACTTTCAACTGCCGTACTAGCCTAGGTACAACCATCCCGAATCACGAACCAAGAAACTAGTCCTATAAGAGGGTGATTTTTATTTGTTTCTCTATCCCTTACATTTTCGCCATTGCGAAAGAAAAGACATTGTCAAATGACATTCAATCATACATAACCATTTATCGTCATCTATTTTTAAAAGAATAATTCGCACAAGTCACACTTTCCGTCGTCGAAAAGCCAAAATTCTGTAATGTTAACGAAAAATGTTTTCTATTACATATTGCAATTAAAAATTATACCTATATGTACAGTTATGCAGAATTCCATTCTGTTTCTAATGTCTCTATGACAAATGTTGTGGAAATAATTGTTGAGATACAGTGTTAGAAAAGGAAGAAGAACTGTTAAATATGTAAACTTATTGTATATATAATGATTTTGTAAATTCGTAAATGTATTAGCAGGAAAATGTAAATTAGTAAATATTGTAAATATATTTGTAACTATATCCCTCACTGTTTATCCCACATGGTAGATATTACAATGTGAATAGTGATTATACATCATTATAAATATTTTCGACACTCGGTATATGTATAAAATATATATACCGAGTATTCAAATTTTTTTATTGGGCCAATAAACAGAAAATTATGGAATTTTGATTAGGCACACTAGACGCTATAATGAAAATGAATAGAAAAGAAAAATAATAAAAACCACCTATTGCAGGATTCGAACTGAAGTTGTTTCGCGAACAGCGATCGAGGGGAAATTGGCCCCCTACAGTAAGCCTTACGCGTGTTCATGGCGTAGTGGAAGAGGGAGCGAGAACGTTAAGAAAAGAAGCGCCGAGGCAGGCATGCGGCATGATGGGAGGTTACCCCTTACTCACACTGATCGGCCAATATATCTGGCCTCCACTATAGTTTCTTGGTTCGTGATTCGGGATGGTTGAACCTAGGCTAGTACCGCAGTTAAAACTCATTTCTCCACAAACGACTTTTAATGTAAAACTCATTTTTTATAAAAATGGTTGGCTATTCACAGTTAATATTTTAGAATTTGTGTTTGCATATCGGCCTCAACATTTTGTACCCCGTTTCGTTAAAAAATCGCCCGTCCCGATCGCGATTTCCCCTCGTAAGGGCTAAACGAATCGTTTAGAATACTGAGATTTTTTAATTATTCATAATCGGAGTTCGTGTAGTTAATACTATTCAAGAGTTTTGAATGTATGTAAGTTATGTTCTTCTGGAACATTTGAGGTCTAAGCTTAAGGGGCATAAGGTATTTTTTATCAAAACCCCAGACCTTGAATACTAAATTATATTTTCCGATTGCCATCTACCTGAGTTGCGTTTCGGCTTCTACAGACTCTCGTTGTTCAACCACTTTATTAAACAGTTAGAAGTATGTTGCCCCAATCAGCAATAAAAATTTAGACCATAGTCAGCTGATCTGTTAAAAACCCTGGAGTTCAGTACATTGTTGGCGAAATGCCAAAACATTTCCCAAGTTAACAGAATTTGTATCTTAATGTGTGAAACAGTATTAATTGAACAGGAACTCTAATTATTCAAAATGTATCTAATTCTGTTAGGGTTCACATATTTTTTTTGTTCAAAGTCCTAAATCCTTCGATCAGATCCGATACTCACAGAAGAATACAGCCAGATAATCTGTCGTCTGTCGTATCTTGTGGAACATTTTTTTATTGATTCGTTCAATATGATCTGTGAGCTCCATGTTCTCGGGATTGGTCAGCCAATCAAGGATTTCCTCTTCGTCGTCTATGTCTCCGTCGTAGTTGATGTTTTTGCCCTTACGGAAGTACGTAATGCCCGGCGGATTACGGAACCCATACTTCTTCGCCATTAGCCGATCTTTCATCCTGACGATCTTTATGCCGTACTCAGCTGCTTCATCGTCGATCAACTCGACGTGCCTGAGTACCCTAGGGCTCTCTGGATCTTCCTCCTTGTCTACGAAAGTCAGATTTCTCTTTTCGCTTCGAAGCAACGCGCTCATATGTAATCCCTTAAGTGTCGAGTCTTTTACTTAACATTCTGATAGTAAAAATGGCTGACAGAAGTGAAACATGGAATTTAATGCACTAGCAAAATATTACTCGATCATTTAAGGGTTACAATTAATTCTGCAATGAGACTACAGACAAGTTTACGTGATACGAGATTAAGTCATGAAACGATAGAACTTTATCACGATTTACTTGGGTCATTTTTTAATATTATTAATCATAGAATAGATTCTACTTACCCCCAATAATTAAATTTGAAATAAAGAAACTGGTAAAATATCGCGCTACGAATTGTGACATTTAGGTACTATGAATAGTTTGTGACTTTCGCGTCATATCTCTATGAAGAAAATGAATGATATCTTACAGAAAATAACAGCCAAGAATTCTTTCGTCTCGATATACTTAGTGAGGGTGTCACGATCGATCTCTTCAATGCTCTCGTCCGTTTTCTGCTTCACCATCCAATCGAGTACTTCGCTTTCGTCGAGTAGATTACCTAAGTTATAAGTATGCTCGAATGTATTTCGATTTTGCTCAAACCTTTCCTATCTCATCAAATATCGTTATATAAAAGTTCATTAGAAATAAATACTAACGACGATCATTGTTTCAGGTTTTTGTTAGCATTGCTTATTAAATAAGATTCATTCGTAAATGATCTGGAATGGCTATACGTTTCGTTCTTAATATTGAATAAACGTCGGAGATTTCTGGATCTTGATGGAGACTTACCCTGCTGCAACGGGGTGCATCGCGCAGTAATCCAAGCAAGAAGGTGCAAAAGAAGTGTCTAAAGTATCTTTAAACTGCCACTTGTCTGCTTATAGATAAATCATAAATCACTTACGCTGTCGTATAGACCAGAGAAATCATACTACTATCGAAAACTTCAGAGACCGGCTTTGAGAATCATCTCCCTTCTTTTCTATGTAAAAAGCAACGTTGAAAGGTGCTGAAAATTATATTCTGAGCATGACTGTGTGATTCGAGTATCGTGAAAAGTGTTCTTCAAGTACAAGCAATGTTTGACAACAAAATACTAAAGTACATTTTTTTAATAAAAGTCTAATTAGCTTGATTCAGGATTCAAGATTGTAACTGAAGTATGAAGATAATGAAGCATGATTTTTATTAGTGGACTAGTATTGTTGGAACATGATTTCTATTGTCGAACTTTGCGTATGTTTGGAGAAATTACAGGCGATACGAGGGAACTCGGCATCTACCATTAGCAGAAACGGGCGAAGCAAGTACAAAGGATACTAATTGATACTAGGAAATATATTTATTATCGAGTTTATTATCGTACATGTTGCTCTTATGCGATTAACGAGGATGCCGTACGGCGGCTTATGTCGGCAAAATGCGCAAACGTTTACGATCAATAATAAAATCATGCCAGATAATCCAGATCACAGACACAGCGCGATAATTAAGTCCGTCTGGTTACTTAACAAACTCGTCCGCGAAATTGGCAATATGCTTTTCGAAAATCTTTCAAAATATCCCTGCACATAGGTATTTAAAGTCTATGTCTTATTCCTAGGTGTCGCTAACAGCGTTACGTCTTATTCATTATTGTCAATTAATTACCGCGCCTAAATCTTGGTGATCATGATACCAGTACAGTGCCAGCGGCAAGTTATCTTGTACCTACGTAGTTTGTACAGATTATCGGCATTCAGTGGTGAAACAGTATGTATAACGAGTACAGAAACCAGCAAATAAAGTATTCGTATAAATAAATAAATAAATAAATAAATAGGTGAGCGTTTCTGATTTCTTTTTCTTTCGTCGGGCCCGCGTGGACCGCGGGTCGTCTCGAAAGAAATGATAAACAAGAGTTTTCGATTATTTCGTTTTTAATGCTGGCGCGCGAGGCCCAGTAAGCGTTAAAGCGATTAGTGATAGCTAGCATGATAAGAAACGCACGTGTTCCTCGACGTATTACTGTAGAGGAATTGAGGGTATGTTTATATCGTTGCCACGATAAAAGTAGCAGTAGGAGAGAACACAGCATCGTGTATTGATATGGACATATGTTTCGTGCTGTGTTTTGGAGGAGATTGATTACTCCGTATACAAATGAAGGTGTTGTGCTGCATAATTTATGGAGTAGAAATTGAATCTTTTTTATTCTATTTCTCTTACGGGGCATGGGCTGTTAGATTCTTCGCAAAGCACACAGTCTGAAATCAAGCAAAAGTTAAGCCTGACCTCGAATTATTCGGACAAAAGTAAGAAACATAATCATTTATTCTAATCAATTACGATCATCGTGATTACCACGTGGCTACAAACCTACTTTGCTCGTATTGAACTTGACATAAACATACTCTGAGAGATCGGCAGATCGGCTAAGGAATTATAGACAAGAACCCATTTGTTTTAACCCTGGAATCTCACTTAACAGTTAAGACAGGTATCTGACGTTCTAAAGCGGGCCACGCGATTGCACAATTTCACAAGGTTCTCCCGTTACGTCTCCTGTAGAATAAAATAGCGATCGCGCGTTCCAGGGTTAAAACTGCCAATTGAAAGTAATGAACTCTTCGAAAGTGTCCGTCGCTACAACCTATACCGCGAAATCTAGGTAGATCACTACAAAACGTTCGGTAACAGCTAATGCTACGTCATCCTCTTATTGCCAGCAAGCAAAGTCCTCCCGAAAAGTTCCACGTCTATAAGTAGGTATGTACTCTCTTGGGCGCGTTACCGATGAAATGCAATGGAACGGCGGTATCTTGTCGTCACGACGTTAACAATAAAAGGTTAACGGTGCACAGAATAAATGGATGAACGACTTTCGATCGTCGAGCGACCGCATTCTTAGATTCACACAGAAATGCATGTGAACTGATTATATTTTAAGCTAACTGGCGGCTAATAGGCAAATCAGACATGCCGTCGATGGCATGCTTCTCGAAATAGGAAACTCTTTTGAGTCAGTTACACTTGACATTCGAACGTGACACGCGATAATAATATTGTACGAATTCGCAGGTCCACTTAGTTTACGTTTTACAAAAACTCTAAGAAGGATTCAGTAACTACTTCACATGACATTATTTGGAGCGTGTTTAAAAAAAAAACAACAACAGAACTTCGTATAACAGATGCAACAAGGTGAAATGATAGGGGAGCGGGGCGTTTCCCCGTCTTCACGAGATTAGATTTCGTGACGATGAACGTGGAGGAGAAAGATGATTATGCGTCGATGATGATGATGCTTCAATATCGATTACGACAAATGACGATGATACAATGAGCTCAGGAACATAATCATTCGACGAACGAAACTTTTTCTTCAGTTCTTTTCTTGTTTGGTTTATCAGTCGATGGACGGTTACGTCGGTTGGTTCCGCCTTGAAATATAGCTTTCGTTCTTCCCGATTTCGATTCATCAGTTTCTCTATTCTTCCTTTTCGTCCTTCACCTCCAGCTCATATGGCTTCTGCTCAGTCATTAGACTTTCATGATGTACGGAAGCCCGGCCACAACTGCAACAGGCCACAACCCCGACCCAATTCTCAGTGAGAGATAGAAAAACTGTATCTTCACAATCCTTTCTCATCGCGGCTTGTTTTTTACATCGTTAGTTACGCTCTTGACTTGCACGGTACTTTCTCCCCTTTCTTCTGAGCGGGCGGTACAGTACGGTGAATCGCGTCGTGCAACGTTTAATTATTAACGAATTCGATCGACGATTACAAGGTTCTTGGATAGATACACACATTGCAGTAGGAAGTAGGAGGGGTGAGTTGGTAGATTTTCTGACGGAGCTATAAATTTTTTTGAACTTCAATGCGTGTACAGTCTCAAGGACAAGAATAAAAGTTTTTGTGAACGAAGAAGACATTTTTTTGCTTCCTTTTCTGTAAAAATATTCAAAACGATACAAGTGTCTCTAAATAGAAAGATATTCAAGTTTAGCTACTTCATTAGGAACAATTAGTTTTGATTATAGCCCCGTCAAGTAGTTTAATAGTTACGTATTTCCGGCGCGAACGCTCGATCATATTTACAATGCTCGATCGAACATGTTATAAAGCTAGAGTCTCGCGAAACAGTTATCCCGACGATTCCGAGGAATCCGAGGACCCAGCCACCGGTTTCCATAGCACGTGTCTTGGATCGTCTTGCTCATCCAGAACTTGCGGCTCGTGATTCTCTTCATGGACCGCGCGACACACCTGTATTCGAGATACGAAGACGGTTTTACGAAGCCGGCCGATTTTCTCATTCATCTGTTCTCCAGCCCCTCTTGAGATCGGCTGTTATTGGCTTTATGACTAACCTTCTATATCTTCCCTAGAATGCTAATTAAATCACTGCCCACCGTTCCGCGCGATCATACTGCCCTCTATATCGATCTCTCACAATCGGCATCGTGGCGCATCTTTTCTCAAGATTTTCTAACACTAGAGAGAATCAGATCCCATATACCAATGATACTTTCCACATCCCAGAATGGTAAGAAAATATTCCTCCGACAGTTCACGCCCTCTTTCGACAACCGAGGGGGTGTTTACCTCAGTTTTTGATCCTCTGTTGGGCTGAACGATCGATCACGTATCGTTGTCTGTGCTGCGCATGGGCAGTGATTTAACTCCGCAATTACCACAGCCAGTTGAGATATTTACCGCTTCCAAAGAATCCCCTCTTAGCCTTCTGGTCGCTGCCGGTTTTGCTAACGCTCGATGACACCGTCGCGGTCTTTCTGCTGTCCTTTGCCGTGAGCTTGTTTATTGGCTTCAGGGCTGCCAATCCCAGCTTGTCCGACTTCGCAGAGCCATAGACTTTGCCCTTGTCCTTGATCGGCGGACTGAGTTTCGTGGCCTTGGCGACCTTGGTGCCGTGGGCGACCTTGGCAGGACAGCACTGGTAGGGCTCATAGGAGGGAATCTTGGGTTTCGCGCTTTTACCTCCCATGCCGATGTAGAAACAGCCGTCGCCTGCAGTAAGCAAATATACAACGAGTCAGATACAGAGAGATTCAGATAAAGAGAAAGACAGAGAATTGGCTAGCCTACGGCTGATTTATTCATCTCTTCACGAGTCAATGGAAGTGTGGGTGATTCGAAGTGAAGTCAGAAAAAAAAGAAAGAGAGACAGAAGAAATATAGTTGAGAGGAAAATGGGTGGAAATAGAGAAACAGAGAGAGAGAGAGAGAGAGAGAGAGAGAGAGAGAGAGAGAGAGAGAGAGAGAGAGAGAGAGAGAGAGAGAGAGAGAGAGAGAGAGAGAAGAGAGAAGAGTTTAAAAATGGCAGAAGAGAAAGAAAAAAACAGTGAGAGACAGACAGAGAGAAAAAGAGAAACGCAGATTTTAAAGAGAGAGAGAGAGAGAGATAGAGAGAGATAGAGAGAGAGAGAGAGAGAGAGAGATAAAATAGATTGACTCGTGAGATTTTGACGTTACTTGTGCAGAGAGAATGTTTCACTCCAACCCCAATTGCGCAGCAAAAGCCAAACGTGCATGTTTTTAACAGACGAGAATATCTCACGGCGAGTCGACGACTCTTTTACGCCAGGCATTTTAGCGTGGACCAGCCTCCACTGAAATCTTTATCGTATCCCGTTTGAAGTAGAAGCGAAATCATTGTTACGACGTAAAGTAAAAATTATTTTAACAATAGATAATTACCTTCTCTTGATTCTAGTTAATTGATATTAAACGCGGCAAGAGTTTATAGTAAAATTATGCGAGTCGCAACTTCTTGACAAGTTACACCGCACCAGCGGTCGCGAGATATTCCGAACGAATCCCTCCCGTTACGTCCCCGCTTTTTTTTCAAGCGGAGGCTAGTCCGATTCTCTTCGACTCGGAGCTCGCTGCAGACGACAGCTGTCAACTACAACAGGAACCATCGGCTCGCTTTGGAGAAAACGTTGTTATTATTTGGGTAAAAGTGCGGTCGAAACCTGCTGGAGCTACGTACCATTACGTTTGCAGTATCGTCATTTCATCGAAATCGAACAGATACGAGACGAATACGACAATTTTACTTACCTCCGTATCAAAGAAAAAGAAGAAAAAAGAAGAGAAGGCTTAACTACCACCAACGAGAATTAGAAAGCCGTATCTATAAACGTTCATATACGTATTATGTATTTATATTATGGCACATACTATATAGATGTGCGAATGAATTCTACGAAACAGAGACAATGAACTGCATTCCTGGAATGTGACGAGTTGGTCACGTAGCTCCACCGAGGAGGGGATATCACAAGGCTGGCATGCAAACTGTGAGAACGGGGTAAATACAAGAAAGGGGTCGACGATAAGTGGAAAAGGAGCCAGGCTGGATGTGTTTGCACATTGTGAGTGGGAGAAAGAAGAAAAAGAAATTAATTGTCATGCAGGTGCGCCCTACGGCCTCCAACTCGACCGAGATCGGTGAATGGGCGGCTACGTTTCATTTGGATAACTTATTACAATCAATCCGAATCGTTCTACTGATATACACATTTCTACGCTTGTTTCTGCGGGGATGTCATTGTGGTATTATTGAATTGTTTTTTTCGTTCTTGCGCAACATAAAGCCCGTCACACTTCGATCTCTCACGTGAACTCCTCTTCGGTCTCCTGGGTTGACGTCCGACTTTTACCTTTGTCCAGGATTTTCTTCAGTGATTTGTTCAAATTCTTATGTTTCTTTCGGGTCCCATCATCATCATCGTCGTCGTCGTCATCGTCATCATCGTCATCATCGTCGTCATCGTCATTGCCGCTGTCTTCGTCTTCATCGTCGTCGTCGTCGTCATCATCATCATCATCATCATCATCATCATCATCATCACTACCATCACTGTCATTATCATCATCACCATCATCGTCATCATCGTCATCATCATCGTCATCATCATCGTCATCATCGTCATCATCATCATCATCATCCTCATCATCATCATCATCATCATCATCATCATCACCTGCGTATTAACAGGGTCATCGGGTAATACTTAGCGCGACCGGAAATGAACGCGTGTACCTACGTTTTTTGTGATCGATTCGGCCTCGGTCCAAAGGATAGCATGCGTTTATATTTTTTTTAGAATGGATGTATTATTGACGCAACACAATGAACACGTACGAATTGTTATCGATATCGCTTCCATATGGATAATCCCAATACGTATATTTAACATATGTATAGGTATTTAATCCCGTATGAATGGAAAGGAACATGAATTCGTGCACATTTTTCGAATTACACACCCGTGAGATTTGTTTGATTTAAAATCGTCCTGTCGCCAGCAGTCTTGCGTGCAGCAAAACCAAAAGGAAAGCTAAGGACAGCTTTTTTTATGCTAATCTATAACATTCGCTCGTGATTGTTCAAAGATGTGCTGGTGTCGTGTATTTAGTTTACTGAAGTTTCTTGAAAAAAGCAGTCCCTTATGTTTCTTCGATCTTCCTGCACGTTCAATGATTGGCTCCCGATTGAACTTACAAGCGGAACGCGATGAAAGAAAGATCTTCCAGCACAAAAATCGTTAAAAACATCGCGGTCGGTAGCCATAAAGAGAGGAAGCTTTATCAATCTTCAATTCGTTAAAATGGTAGTAGCTATACGCTCTGCAATTGATATATTTTCGTTACATGTTTTAGCACGTGAAACTGAATCACCGTACTATCCGCGAGAAATGAAAGATCTAAGTGTCGTAGAGTATTATATTATTGCATTGAGGTAGCTGTATAATAGCGTATGGTGACAGTAAAAAAGTAAGAAAAAAGAGAGATATAAAAAAAGAGATAGAGAGAAAGGGAGCCAAAGAAAATGAAAGCTCGCATAATGTGTTTTAAATGCAGTGTGAACGGGTCAGTGGCCAGAGCGATATTGCGCGCGCGCATATTAAAAGCTAGATCATGAACGTTCTTCACCGAGCTTTGTGAGATCTTTCTTATTCTTCTTTTTCTCGTATGTGTCGAATCGAGCAACATTTCTATTTGATTTTCGTTCACCACCGATCCTCGTGTAATTTAAACCGATTAACATCCAATGTGTCTATGTATAAAAAATGGAAGCGATAGCAATCGAGAGAGTGTTATCGTGTGTTTTGCAGTTGAACCGCGATCACGGGGATCGCGGTTGTGGCAGAGTGATCGGGGTGATCACCACGGCACGAGTATTGTACTCGTAGCCCGGTGGTATGGTCACGACCGAGATTAACGTCACAAAGAACAGTACACCAGTAATAATAATCATCATCCTAGAAATCTCCTTACTTTTCTGTTCGATTAGCCATTCCAGAACTCTCTCCTCGTTCTTAAGATTACCTACAAAAGGCACACACGCATATCAGGATCAGCTCAGTTGCCTGGTGTACCAAGATCACATTGTCAGTACGGGTGTTAAATGTTTGGGGTGAGCCAGGTTTTGGTGGCGGGATTCCTCAGGGAAGGGTGGCCCGTTGTTCTTCCTTTTTAACTCGTTATTTTCTTTTCTCTAAGTGTTCTCGAAGACGTTTCTATATGTATGACAGAGTCCTACCAACGGGCGGGTTTGATCCGCTCGTCACCTGACAGTATCTCGATGCGCCCGTACCCGAACTTTCACTAATCCGGGATACTCGCGGCGGGTGAGTCGGGTGACATCGTTGATTTCTATCCGCCCGAGGCGGCCGAGAGTGTTGTATACGCGTGGTGACGTCATGACCCGTGACTGCTTCGGGAGTCTCGGGCGTTTCGGGTGGATAGAAATCAACGCGGATCCGTTTAATCCGCCGCGGGCACTGGTGGATCGGGTGAATCGAAAGACAGCCGGGTAACAGGCGGGTTGACGCGCGATATACTTGCTCGTTGTAGGGCTCTGATGTATGCGCGTGATATTCTCTACACATATTTTAGATGTCTGAAGTAAGTATGTGAACTCTACTGTATGAAGTGAAAACGGGTGTAATGAAACAAGTCTTTGTTAGTGAATAAGTCAATTTACCGAATTTCATTCTGGTTTGTCAATCTTCTCGTAATGACATCTGAAACTAATTCTCGCGCCGTAATCGAAGTTACACATGAAAGAAGAACAATGTAGAAAGGAAGACTTCTGAAAGGAATTATAGTAGACATATCTACGGTCTTTGTTTCCCTCGATGGCTGGGTGTAATTAAGGAACGCGCATGAAAATATTTTACGCAAAGAAACAAAGACTTTTTCACCAAGGGAACGCAGGTCTTGATCGTGGTCGAACAAGCCAAGGAAGAAGCATTCGAGACTTACCGTCGTACATGATGGGGACGCCAGTCTCGTAATAAACGAGAGCCGGGAATGAGAACACGCCGATTTCGGCAGCTAACTTTGCATCGTTCGACTTAACGAATTGAATACCGTGTTTGTCGGTGTCGTCGTCAATGGTTTCTAGCTCTTCGAGAATTTCCGGACACGCCTCGCATTTATCATCGTCTGTTAAAAAATATTATCATGAGGGAGCTTCTTGAACATCCATCTGAATTTAACATTGCACTTATAAAGATAAACTTACAAAAGAATACAGCAAGATGCTCGACGTCGTTGATAAGCACTTGCAGCGTCTTCCTGTCGACGCTTTCGATCACGTCCGGGGTTTGGGTACGAAGCTCCAGTATCCATTCCAAAATCGCTTCCTCGTGCATCATGTCACCAGTATAAACCTGGCGGAATTTGTGTCTGTAGAAGGCCAATGCTGGTAGACCAGGGAGATCATATTCTTTCTCGATCCCTTCGTCTGAAATTTTTACGAAATCAATGTCCTTCTCTTCGCATTCGTCGTCGATGTTTTCAAGCTCCTGCAGAATCTTCTGGCTCTTCTTGTCGCCTTCTTTGTCTGCAAGCGAAAGAATCAAAACAGAATAGGTTAACAATTCTTTATAACCAACGATGACGGATATGTGACGCGCGAATACTCACAAAAGAAGACAACGATGTAATCGTTTTCTTCAAGTATATTTTCCAGCATTTTGCCATTAACTTCTTCTATCTTCCCTGGAATTTCAAGAGTATTTTCATCAGTGATCCATGACAGTACTTCATCCTCGTCCTCGATGTCACCCTTGTAAATCAGAGGGTCTTTGTTTCTGAAGAAGGCCAACGTGGGGAAGCTTCTGATTCCGTGTTTCTTCGCGAATCCAGTATCTTCTGTGGTAACAAAGATGATCCCCGTTTCGTCCAGCTCGTCGTCAATGTTCTCCAGTTCTTGGAGTACTTTGTCACAATCGTCCCCGTCGTCACAATCTCCGCCTGACAGACAAAGTTGAGCACAGCGATCAGTGTGCGCAATAATAGATGGAAACGTACCGAAGAATATACTTACTGAAGTACGCGACAACGTATTCGTGTTCTTCGATTAGATCTGTCAAGATCTCGTCCGTGACTTCCTCGATGGTGGCGGTGTTCTTCTGTTCGACAAGCCATTCAAGAACTTCGTCCTCGTTCAGAAGATCTCCCTCGTAAATGGCTGGGATCTTGTTCTCGAAGTACACCAAGGTTGGGAGATGATCGATACCGTACTCCTTCGCCTCGGCGTCATTGTCCATTCGAACGATGACGATGCCCTCTTTCTCCAGCTCGTCGTCGATGTTTTCCAGCTCGTTCAGGATACGTATATCTTGCTTGTCGTCCTTGTCATCTACGGAACCAGATCAATTCGTGATTCGTTTTCGCTTGCTCGCGATCAACAGCACCTACCTAACCAGTAACAGTGGAACAATGCTAAAAGGAGGTAGAAAGACGAATCGATCGCTTACAAAACAGGACTGCCAAGTACGGTGCGGTCTCGATCAGCTTCTCCATCATCTCGTCTGTCACTTCGGGTATTTCGGTATGCTTCTTCTGATGCAGTAGCCAACCAAGCAACTGATCCTCGTTCATTAGGTCGCCTGCGAAGTTCGATCTTCTGTCATGTTACGTCGTTCAACCAGCTTTACTTTCGAACTTTACTACTTTTAAACGACTATTCTTATTCTGGGATTAATTGGTATCCAAAATTCCTCATTGTTTAGGGTGTTCAAAGAAAATACGATCTATTCTTAAAATACACTACCGACGATAAGAAATCCTTTGTCAAGGTGTTAAATTCGATAGTTTGTGTACAAGTGGTTTTATGTTGTGGTAGGCAATAATTGAAGAGTGTTTGTCGAAAACACTCCAAATGCCAAAAATCCAATTTTCAGGGGACAGACAAAACTTCCCTGGCTTTAAATTATTTACGGAATTTGATTTGTTTTGATTTCTAAATATGCTTATTAAGTATACAATATTTTTTACGGAAGTGGCGTTGAACGTACCAGCGGTACCATCTTTTAGCACTATTGGTAACATATTTACAAAGGAAATTGCATTAAAATTCTATACTATACTATTATCATTGGCACGTAAAACATTTTCTGATTATTTTTTTTTTAATTTTAGCGCTTACAGAGTTTTTTACAAGGACTCATCACTTATGGTCGTTTGTCACCTGTATTTCTAAATATAAAAGCAAACCAGGTGGTCCTAAATTCATGCTCATTAGAGTATTGCGAATGAATGAAGTACTTGAGGAATAAATACCTTCGTACATATGCGGTATTCTTCTTTCGAAGAGTACTAATGTCGGGAAGTTATCAATACCATATTCCTTGGCTTCCTCCAGATCGTGAATTTTCACAAACGCTATGTTATGCTGATCGCAGTCGTCGTCGATGTTCTCCAGTTCGGCTAGGATCTTCTGACTCTTCTTCTGATCCTTGTCGTCTGCCAAAAAAGTAATACAGTCAATTCAGTGTAAAATCAATCCTTAATGCAAATCTTTAAGCGGTGAAATATGCACGAATAAACGAATAGTTAATCACTGACAAAAGAGGACGGCTACGTGAGGCATCTTCTCGATGACCATGTCGAGCATCTCGTCGGTGATGTCCTCGATCTGATCGCTCTTCTTTTGTTGCTCCAGCCACTTTAGAACCTTATCCTCGTCCTCAAGGTTTCCCTCGTATAAAGTCGGAATTCCCTTTTCGAAGTAGAGCATGCCAGGCATTTTCTCGATACCGTATTCCTTGGCTTCCTCCGCGTTGTCGATCTTCACGAAAATGACTCCGAGCTGATCGCACTCATCGTCGATATTCTCCAATTCATTGAGTATCTTTTGAGATTTGCGATCATTGTTGTCGTCTAACGGATTTCAAACGTTTAATATAAAATGTTTAACATACGTGCAATTATCTAGGATAACTTGTGAAATTGCAACTGGTAGACACGTAGAAACAGAAAAAGAAACGGAAAGGCTTACAGAACAGCACGGCAAGGGTCTTTCCATCCTTGATCAGACGGTCCAACATTTCATCAGTGACATCCTCGATCTCATCCTTCTCCAATTGCGACAATAGCCACTCCAGAATTTCATCCTCGTTCTCCACGTCTCCTGCGATCACAATATTTAATTTTATTTAATCTCTAACAACGTAAACTGTTATGAGAATCCTTTCTCGCGCTATTGCCCCGAACGGTTCGACTCACCATCGTAAACATTCGGTATTTGCTTCTCAAAATAGACGATCGCGGGGACCGAATCGATTCCAAACTCCTTCGCCGCTTTTTCGTCATCGATCTTCACAAACTGGATCCCGTGTTTATCACAGTCGTCGTCGATCTTTTCTAACTCGGTCAGTACCTGCATCGAATCCTCATCACCATGATCGTCTAAAGGATTCACAGAAGAGTCGTTCGTATGCGAGAGGAATTACAGAAATATAGAGACATAATTAGAACCGAGGTACGTACAAAACAACACGACCAAATTGTCAATGTTCCCGATCAGGGTTTGGAGGGTTTTCGCGGTCACGTCTTCGATCACGTCTTCTTCGTCTCCTGTGCTTTTGTTCGCTATTAGCCATTCTAGGACGTCTTCTTCTCTGCTAAGCTCGTCTATGTGAATTTTTGATTTAGTAATAAGTGAGATGTTCTTGGTAAGAAGAGGACTGACTCCTTTATTGGGAGCAGTTTGATCCTTTTCTTGGATTCAGTAAAATTTAAATTTATTTCTGGATTTCTCGTAATTCTATCGTCACGAGTTCAAGAGGAAGCGTTGGAATCTTTATCGAGAGATATTTCTCCATACTTAATTCTCAATATTCCTCAATTATTATTTAGCATCGTAGAATCATTGCGGATTATTCAAGTTGTAAGACATGGCTTGTTCTACAATTAGTAATGCTTACGCTCATAAATGATAGGAATTTGGTGCCTATAATAGACCAAAACTGGAAGGGGGCCCAGATTGTACTCATCCGCGAGCTGCTCATCCGCGATCTTCACGAAACCGATACCCAATTGGTCGGCTTCATCGTCGATGTTCTCCAATTCTTGAAGGGCCTTGAGACACTTTTTGCAGTCTGGCTTGTCTGTCCCATTTGAAATAAGAAACAATGTTATTGGGGCATCGCTTTTCGTATTATAACTGACAGATCGAGTTGGGTAATTTCGAGCCAAACGTGGGTTAACTTTCCATTTTTCTCTTTTACTATGTTCCGAAACTATTACATTTCACATTTGTAGAAAATTTCGGCAGTTATCTTCGCACAGACGTGTAATAGAATAGAAGATTAATAAAACAGTAAAGGATCGTAGAGATATCGTAAGAATATCGATACATTGAATTCAAATTGAACTGTTTTAATTTAGTTGGAAAATTTTTTTGCCAATTAATTGAATACCACTATTTGACATTCTTTTCTACATGTTTTCGGTCTATGAAAAAAGTCACGAAGCCTAAAGGAGAAGACATTTTAGATTAGTATGCAAAATTTCTCTCGGTTATAGTACACATTTACTCTACTCTAGGGAAGATATACAATAATGCATATACTACGATCTAAATCATGATATCTTTCAATGCACACACGACACGGAATTAGTAATTGAATAGTTCTCTTCCTTGCTTAATACTTCCAGCTGGGCAACGTGGAATCCCCTTCTATCCATTCCAATTGAAAATCCCTTACGAATCCATTCCACTCATTTGCTGTCGGCGTTGCTCCACGTTCCCCAGATAGAATTTATTAACGAGCAGCCAAAGGTACTTCAATTACTAATTCAATCGAAAATGCTTGGTAACTCGTTTCATACAAATTCCATGGGAATCCATCATATGTGTAAGATCGATGAAATATAGATATGCGAAAGACTCTTCTTGCTTCCTTGTCACCTTTTTCCCTCTGGATTCTGATTCCCTCTATTATGGCAGACAGAAACAGAGACAACCGCTGCAAGCGATGCAATGTGCACAGGTGTCAATTAAAACAGGTACTGGTTCATTGTTAAGTACGTGTATTGGGAGGGTATGTACATACGTATAAGGGAGCATACAGCTGAGTGTCGATGTACGAATCAGATTGTTCAAGAAAACTAAAAGGAACCAGCATCTTGGACAAATGTACAACCACACAAGTAAACCTATTATGAGTTAAAGGAGATGGATAACTTCTGGTAGTCATCTACCAACAAACATTCATGCTTTCATAATCAATTTTTTCAAAACCAAGCATAATGGTTTTTGTATTCTTAAACATTCCAGTCCGCACGTCGCGGTAGGTATGTGTACAAGCGTTGGAAATGAAAGCTATATGACATTTAGAACATCGATTTCTTGTAAATGTGTACTTACTAGAACCGGCGCCCGCACACCGCTGCGTATCAGGACCTATCCATACCAACACACACAAGAACGTTTCACATATATGTATTATTTACAAGTATGTTGTAAGTGATCGAATCGCAAAGTGGGCAGAGTCTTGTGAAATACTTATTTGAAAGCACAAGGAGATTCGAAAATCGTGGAAACTTGGGCACGATATTCCTCAAGTTTGCAGAGTAGATTCGAGACATTGAGAGAAAAAACGGACTAACAGATATTAAAAAAAAATTAATTTTTTTTATTTTATATGATTAGTGCAACTTATTGGAATACATTATTACTACTAATTCAATTTAGCAAATAATGTGGCTTAGTACGTTTTTGCTCTCAATGCCTCATTTCCTGTTGTGACCAATCTACTTTGCGATCCGCTAATTTCCCACAACGGACAACGACAAATTTTCACAGTCAATGGAAAAGAGACGAAAACTAACAAGAGAATTGATGGGAATTGATGGAAGGAAGACGAATGAAGAAAAATTTTAGCGATACATTTTCAAGTTATAGATTCAGAAACTCCTGAATGTCATATCTTCTCGCGTCACTAATGAAATTAAAATTTTTCTTCGTATCTCAATTAACATAGAGCAGTGAGGCTGGATTGGAGGCATGTAGCATGTACGTAGTTTGTGAGTTTGTGGCATCGAAAAGAGATCAAAATATTTACAACGTTTATTAAAGTGAATTTCAATTTTTTCATTATGTACACGGGGAACCACTTACTGCTATTATTTAGTGTCACCAAATGACTCTTTGGCTATTTGTTGCATTACAAAGTGATTGAGGAAGAACTTATTCTTGGTGCATAAAAACATTTTCGATGTGTAGATTCATAATTTTCTAAATTATACTTGTATGCTTTTATATAAAATGTAGAAAAAATTATTGTAAATACACAATAAATACTAAATTTTGTACATTTGAAGTAACCATGTATATGCAAGCTTTACGTTCTGAAAAGCGTAAGTGTTGTACTTTGTTCATTTAATGAATTCAATACGCAATCCGTTGGTTGTCGTTTAATAATTAAATGTAGGTAATATTTAACATTATCTACAAAGTAGGTAAGTGAATAATCTGGAAAAATCTGGTTGATATAACTTTTGATTACCTACCAATAACAAAAGAAACATTTGCAACATTTTTGGAAAATATTTAAACTACAATTACATTTCAAAAAAGGCAGACGCTAATTTTGTGTATCGTAATGCATCACATTTATTCTATGAATACGTATAACATTTTCTGAACTACATTACGCGACAGTTAGTAACAAAAGAGTAATTTGTGATGGTAATGTTATTAAGTGGTTCACCCAATATAGTATTATTGCATTAATCGCTCGTGGCTTGCTCAGAGTAAAAATAAAAACAAAGAAATTGCTTAAAACGAGATTTGTTAATATAATCGAATTGCTGCAAATTTTGTAAAGCCCTGTTAATCTCATGTACACCAACAGTGTCAAACATCTGTTGGCTTCACATAAAGACGTTAGTGAGACAACAAAATAATAATAAAAGTTTGCTTACTATGTACACGGATAGAACGAACATGAACCATGTACTTTAGCCTTGATAAACAATAAACTATGTACATAACTGGAATACAATATTTGTTCGTGTATGTGAGAATGCTATCGACTTTAGTGTGATAGCTGTATCACTATTTTCATCAAAAAGAGAATTGATGTAAATTTGACAAAAGTTTAACGTAAGTCTAATTTCGTTAAGATGGGCAGTACTGCTTAGATTTTATATTTCCCACACTTTTCCTGATAAAAATGAATCTAATTGGGGGTGATAAAGAGATGCACAGTTTTGACAGAACGTCACATGCGAAACCAGAGAAAGAACTCACAGAAAAGGACGGCTACGAATTCCGTGTCCTCCACGATCTTCTCCAGGATCTTTGAGTTTACTTCTTCGATACGATCGGGCAAATCCATTGCTTCTAAACTCGTTAAAAAGTCTAGCACATTTTCTTCGTCCATCAAGTCACCTGAAACAACCGGTTATACAATATGTTGGATGGTTGCACACGTCTTAAATGACTTTTGTCGAAGATTAATTACGTCACCTCATTTAGCCAACTCGACACCAGTTTATTTAACATGGCTACAGTAACAAACCATAATTTCAAAGCAATTCCAAATGGAACACCTTTTCCAAATACCTCCTATACGAAATTCTATTATCACATCAGGATCGTTAATTATGTTTAGCATTAAAATGACAATTAAGTGCTTTTCAAGTCACAACTGAGATTGCCATTTCCTCAATAAGTAATATTATTTATTTAAAATACATTTAACATTCTCGCAATGTGTCAGATATCTTGATATATCTACAACTAAAACTATTTTTTTTTAGTAATAACGCAAAAATAAGAGAAGCATTAAGTTACCATTTTACAGAAACGCGCGAGGACTAAAAGTGTTAATAATATATGTCTAATTGCGACTTCCTGCCGTTTCTGTTTACTATCCTCAAGCGTCGAAAATAGACGTCTATCTATTGCGGTACGTTGCATTAGGTACAATGGAAATAGATGCAACTTGTTGTTACATCATCGAACGAACATTGAGACGGCGTTCTGGTGAAAGTTAATTCAACCGATTCCCAACTACTTTTCTTTTTTACCTTGGGCGGACGTTCGAGATATTCCGCCCATCCAGTTAATAAATCTACACGATTGCGTTGCCAAATGTGGGCTTTACTGATCACAATGTAGCGAGATTGATGATCACACTTGTACCATGCTCTACTTCCGCGTTGGCTGTCCAAGTGCATCCCATATCTGTCCTCTTTTTTTTTTTAGAAAAAAGATAACATCTAAATTCTTCTAACATACCTCATCTTTTCTGATTACTTAGTATCATATTTTATTACCTGGTACCTACATATTTTTGTAGTATGATGTGTTCTTATTAGTGCTGTCGGAAAAATTCGTTTATTTTTCACAGAATCTTAAACTTAATAATCGCTTTACGGACTTAATCTTAATCATATAGACCTATAAACAATTTTGTATATTTTCTTAATCCATTGGTACATTTACCGTCATGTTGATGTGTACAGCGTTTTTCAATATCATTTAGCAGGATTCTAATCAATTAAAGTTTCGTCGCTGATGCAGCTTTATACAGATCGAAATAGGTAATTGGAAGAAACTATTCCAGTTCAATGTGTTTAGTTTCCATTTGTCTCGTGAATAACATATATGTTTTAAGTAATTTTGTATATCTCTGCTCAGATGGCAAAATGTGATATGTCTACTTTTCGACAAAATTAAGATATGTGATTTCCCGCGTGTGTATAGATGAAATTTAAATGTTTCCAAAATATGACATGTCTATGCTGTGTCGTTTAGAAAAAAAGCGAAGTGGCAATTCGTGATAAATCAAACTTTCTCTCACTCTAATATGACATAATATGAGATGTCGAATTAATCAGAGCATTACTCACTACTGAAAATACAGCGGGATTCGACTAACTGGAAGACTTCAATGATGAGATTAGTGAAGATTTATAAAAAATTAATTTTCACACCTTTCCGTAAAAAATAGTTACTATTATTAATTTCCTTACTTAAGTTACTATGTCCATGCTCAGTTAATATTTTGATTCAAATTTCTTAATAAATGGCTAAAAAACTGAAATGGAATTCTACACAGCTGAGAAAATTTTAAAAATGTTATAAGTCCTGTAAAATCAGGAAAACCAGACACAGCCGGTTTTGCTATGTCACCACGGAAATGTTGTATGGAATTATTTAAATGTAATACAGATAGTAAGTACTCTAGAGAAGGTGACATTATTGAAATATTGTATAAAGAAATATACCATGAAACTCTGTTGTACTGATGAACTCTGAATGGACAGATATAAGTAGATGAATTGTATTTTAATTTGAACATGACCTTTTACGAGAGTTAATATTATATCCCCTCACTGACAATTTTAAACACCCCATTGGTGATTTTGTATTTTTGACGTTTACAAGTCTTGCATATTTATGTTCATTAACAGTATTTGATGATTCGTTTCAGCTGTCTGCAGTCTTTCTGAACGAATTTGGATTCTCCAATAAAAAAATATATTGATAGAACCCTTTCTTAAGATCAGTTTTACCAAATTATCGTGATAATTGGATTTTTTTATTTGCTTGTTTGCCAAAATCAAAATAGAAGCGTCTTCAATATTACACTATTTCTACATGTCTGATATCCCTTTCAGAGAAAGGGAATCACTTGGAAGATTTACATGTCTTAAGGCAAATTTATTTTATTCCTAAATTTTTGCATAAAATTATACAGCATACCGCACAAATGAAAGCTGTAGTTTTATTCTAAATGATCTAATCTTTCTTAATAACATATCAATGACCTTGACAGTTACGAAAACGAGTAGCATAGAAACAATGCCTTTTCTAAATACATCGTTGCTTCGAACAGACCAGCTTGTCCATTAAATCTTGACGAATCAGGTCCTGCATGGTCAAAAATTCAGGGCTGTTCATTTCTGTCACGCGTTTCTGGGCTACCGCCGATCGAACGTGGTACGATCGTGCCGCACAGTAGAAGAATAATTTCATTTCTAGCGAATCGAAGCATCTCTCAATCTAAATGCAGAGAGCTTGATAGCCAGTGGCTCAATGAAATCGTAAGATACAGTATACGGCGCATTGCATCCTGTTATTACGTAATACGCGTTCCTTGTACTCTATGAATTTCTCCTGGTCGCTGACGTATTACTGGCTGAGTGAAATTATGCTGCGATACTCGCGACTCCGTTGCGCGGTTCTTGCGAAGTAGTTTCCCGCTGTATTGCCGCGATGGAGTTGTGTGTCGAACAAAAGTCGAGCAACACGGTAGCTGCTGTTTTACAGGCTAACCTCACCAAATACCAAAAGTTGGGACGGCTGCCAGAGAACGAAGGTGGTCTGACTAGTGCAAAGCGTTACCACTAGCGTCCGCGAAAATCCGAGGTTTACGATTCTTTGTGATTAATACGATCGTCGTGTCTGGTTTCGCCTCTGCTCTGTTTCGACCAAGCCTCAACGTTCCTGGATTGTTGACGAATATCGAGGCGATTTATTTGCTAGTAGATACAGCTCCAGACACCATTAGAAGCAACATCACTTTGTGTGGTTTTTACGGCAAAGCTCTGGGGACACGTGGCTTCGTTTGTTTTACTCCTTTGTTAGAACATTGAGGATTTGTTAACGAAATTGTTAGGTTTGCAATATGACAGTTGAAAAACAATTTGATGAGCTCTCAGCGTCGAGAGGAAGGAGAATAGACTGAGCAAAGTGTAGCCAAGGTACGACCATGGTAGGGCTCATCTACTGGGGCACGTAAAAAATCTGTGAACGACGAAAACTCGAAAATACCAACGATTGTTTCGCGAATTCTGGGTCAAGTACTATACAGCACCGAGTCTCGAACCTTGTTTCTTATACCTGGCAAGGTTACTGAAATTGCGGCCGGATTCCAATAAAAGTTTGGCGAACTTTCAGCCATTTGGAATCATTACTATCCGCTTTTGTCCGTCATATGCATGCTCTAAGGTGTTGTAAATATTTTAGGGATACCGTTTAATTGTCTTTCTTTATCGAACAGAAACCATTGGCTTTTAAGCATTGAACACGGGAGCTTTGCATCGCTGACGCGAAGCTATGTGTTGGCGAGTCTAACCTTCGTATATGATCGGCTCCTTCTCACGGAAGTACGAGAGGGCTGGGAAAGTCTTGATGCCATACTGTTTGGCCAATCGTTTGTCGTTGATCTTGACGAAGTCGACCCCGAAGTGGTCGGTGTCATCGTCAATCTTCTCCAGCTCGGCCAGTACCTTATCGCATGTCGTGCAGCTTCTCGCATCTGAAAAGAATGATTACGTCGGGTTAATTAGAAATGCAGTATTCAACTTGGTTACAAGCTACGCATTTTCGTATACGTTTCACGCAGAGGAATGTGATATAAATGGTACACAAAAAATCGTGTATTTTAACACCGACAGGATTGTCATTCAACGTTCAGTTAAAAGTCTCAATATACTGAAGAATATTTTTGTCTGACTAATTTAAAGATTCCTGTATATTCACATGTAGGTATCAATATTTTACTGAATCTGCAACTTAAAAAAAAAATGATACAACCGAAAGTATTTTTTTTTCTATATGAGTTAAAGACTTATTATAAGAGATTAAGTAAACTTATCGCTTTGATAAATTGGACTACCTTCTTCTGCATGTTTTTAGATCGATTCAAGGTCAACTTCTGCTTTAATATTGAGTCGATTTCTTTTATGTGAGAACTGAGGGCAGTCTAGCAAAATATGTTCCACCTAAATGTCTCATACGGTCTACTGCAAATTCTATTCTAAAGAGGATAATAATTGAATCATCTGTTCTAGTTGCTTTAATGTCGATGAACGAGCTATCTAAGGTCACAATATTCTGTTAAATATATTCTTTTAGCAAACAGTTGTTTAATTCTGCTCTTAGGAATACGTTAGAAATATTCTATTGATTTAATGCCATCAGAAATCGTTGCGAAGTGATGTCCGAAGGGTTAATGATCATTTTCCCGCGAGCATATTAATCCCTGAAACCGGCTTTGCGTTACAGGAGGAAAGGTAATCCTTCGTGCGGGAGTTTTATGCTTATCGCCGGTGACTTGGCAGTGGCGAGCGTTCTTGGCCAGCTCCGTTCTGTTCCGCTTGAGGGTACAGCGGACAAGCTACGCGGGTGTTGGGTTACAATCATTGGATATGGACAGCAAGGTGTCTCGCGAACGTTTCTCGCTGATTTTCCTGCTGCAGGCTTCGAAGTCTCACCTCAACGACACCGACAATAGCTGCCGTGCAAGACACATGAAACCAAGCGGATGAACAAGTGGGTGTCACCATTTTTAGTAGCGACTTCCCCGGAATAGAGTCACGAAAGCTGGGAGCGGCGAGTTCGACGCTCTCTCCCCTTCTTTCTTTACGCCTTTCCCCAACTTCCTTTCTGTCCCTGTTTTCTTAATGCGCGCTCGCCCCTTCAATCCCTGCATTCGATTCGATTTTTGCGAAGCTGTCCGAATCATTGGAATATAAAATCACAGTTACTGGTTCAAGTTCACTCGCTATTGGTTATTTTTCCTCTGCTCTCTTATCGCTCCCGCGTAATTTATTTCCTATATTTGTGCGACTGATTTCATTTGATTACATTTCCTCCTAATGTGCTCTTTTACTGTGCTAACACTACCGAAGCAATAACATACGACCGCAGACACCCCCGCACGCAATCTGGCAGCGCACGCTTTGAGCGCGTAGGTGAGAGGAAAAGAGAGATGCCCCGCGGAGGGGAGGGAGAATGAACAGGCGAGCCGTTGAAAAATGTGTGCCAGTTAAATTGGATCGTCTCCATTCGTGGCGTCCGTAATAGTGAAAAGTCGAAAGAAATTCTGCGGCAATGGTTGGTAAGTTATGGAGAAAAATTTGTTTTGGAATGCACCTGGGAAAAATGTTATAAATAAGGACCCCCGTGAATTATTAGAGACATCAAATTCAATCGTTACTATATCCATACTCTATGTTTTAGACTGTGAATATAATTTGTCGTAAATAGTAAAAGTGCGCAATGCTAGTGGCATTATCATCGTGACACATTGCAGAGATATAAAAGCTGTCCTGATTTTATTTTTCGGAGGGTTTTGCATGTACGATAATGAATCCAAACTTTTCCTTTGTTATTATGCAGCACCCAATCTGGAGAATAAAGAAATCTACAGGATCTTTGTTAACAGATCAAATTTACAAGGAGCTTACGGTAATAACAATTGTGTAGAGCTGTAGCTACTCTATTTTAGTGACTGACCTATATAATAGAGAAATGGAACAAATTTTCGTGAATTTTGAATTTATAAAAATTTCAAGTGTTAGTGAATAATTCGTCACTCGCATTGGTCTATTTTTCAAGGTCTAATATACACACCTATATATAACGAAAAAGCAACGAAATATTGATTGATTTTAAATTTACATTAACACCAGCAATGTCTGGTTTGAAGATTCACGGGCTATGAAAGCGATTTCAAACTGATCTTCTCGGTGGAGTAGTGACTCGCAAACAAATATAAATAGAGCGACACAAAACAATTCTATTTTTATTTCCTATCGTATTCACCCACTCCTTCCATTCCTAAACGGACCGAAGCATTGGGAACGAAAAATAAGCGATAAGCTAAAACTTAATCTCACGTCCAACGGATCGTTGCTGTTTAGCGTAATTTTCTACTTTTTTCTATGAAATTCAACGATGCTTTTTTGTCATTGACAGTGATTTCCAGGAAAAGCTATACACAAAGGTAAATTTAAATGTATAGTCATTTTACTCCCCATCAGTACAATGAGTACCATAAAAACGAATAAACAAATGAAGCTTATACTGGTATATTTACATCAACTTTAAAATACTATGGAAATTTTTCCATAATATTTTATAAAGCATTTTCACCTGGCAAATGCAGCATCTGTTCAAAACTTCTAATAACACTTTCTGCAAATAAACTCAGACAAGTGGTAAACCACGACATACATGAACTTCGTCTATCACTTTCTGGTTTTGAATTCACCTTGAAGATTCCCACGTATTTCCATTTTCGGAAATGAAAGCTTTCTATCCCCGTTTCATCATTGTCCTGTCACGCAAACTTCCAGCTTTCTGTCACCTAATCTAGACGCGAAGCGATCGTTATCATAATCAGATGATCGATGATCGCTGGAATAGAAAGCTCCCGTCGACAGGAAGTTTCGCGAGAGGAAATACATATGTGCTGGTATCAGGGTGGACCAAGAATAATCGTGGATGGCTACGATATCTCGCCCTTGCTTCCGTTGGAGACGTTTGATATAATCGGCGGACCCACGTGCCACTCTTCTTCGACATTTCAAGGTGGCGGAATCAAGGCACTTAGGTGCGCGCGGCCAAGAAAAGGCAGTTTGTCGGTGTGTTTCTTCGACGTGCGAGAGAAACAGAGACGACGAGATCGAACGACGGCCAGTGCCTAGTTTACGAGCCACTAAAAATACAAGAACGAACGGCCTCGCCGATGCCGTCGACGACGACATTTTACTCTCCGGCGTTCCTCGCGGAGGGTGCCCGCTTGATGTTTTGCTGGTTGCGGGCGAAGTGACGATCTACTAGGAATGCTCCAACGATACGAAAGAAATAAGGAAGGGATTGTACAAATAGAAACGTTGAAAAATATAGAGAACGTGATTTTGAAATTCGTAGGTTTGTGGAGAGCAGCGAATACCGTCGGAGGAATAAACTGCCTTATGTATGTAGGTTCGATGGCAGAAAGGTCGAGATGGCGAGACGCGCAAGACGTTTATAGTTGCTACAGTTTGCAGCCGGCCTTTTTCCACTGCAAAACAAAGTTGTCTGGAGTCAGCAGCCTTATTTATACCGGAAGGAAGATTCGAAGCATATCTTCAGGGTCCCAGTCCCGCCTCTAAATATAGTCACTCAATTGACCGTAATTCTTGTCTCGCGTAGACGCTTGGGTTACGATTGTGGCGATATTGGCGAGCTTTTAAACGTGAACCGACGATTTGGGGCAAGGCGTGGGTGTCTCGGGCTTGTGCTGCCGCTCAGGTAAACCCGTGCGTGCTTTTCAAAGCCCGCCAGTGACGGCCATTCCAGCACGTGCAGCGATTAAATAAATAGTTTTCCTCAATACCGCGGTGCGTCTGTCTTCTATTTGCGGGCATCATTACGACTGCCTAATCCAGACTCTATTTGGGTACTAATTACATAACAAAATTATAATATGTATAACGTCGGTGGGTGTTACATAGCTCATATTGTAAATATAATGTAAAGATAAGTAGAATCAGATCTCTAGACAGCCTTTCGAATTTGTAGCATTCGTTTGCTGTAACTATATAGATCGTTGATAAACTTTCCTTTGCTTTAATATTGGACATCTTAAAATATATAGAATTTTAGTAACATTCGGTAGTGATTTTTAAAGCCTGAAAATACGATTTAGTATTTCCATTCAATATTTTATTGAAACTCTAGGTATTAATAGGCTACGATACAAGAGAAAGATTTTCATTTTGTAATATTACAAGGTAGATATGTGTTGGGTTTAAAATTTAAGTAAAGGAGACATGTTTAGGTAAATATATCATCTATTTACTGTTAAATAAACAACGTGTCGTATCGTGTTTAACTGCTCGCAGAAGGCAAATACTTGGCAGACCATCAAAAGTGTTTATCACTGAATTAGCAATTTTCTCATTCTGCGTTTTTCCTGGCAAGCTGATAATTAAATTAAGTCTCGCTGCGCACAGGTGGTCTAACGCTATACGTGCCTCAAGATGGCTTCTTACCATCGTTGAACAAGCATTCTACGTTCTCCCACATTTGAACTGCATCATAATTTTGTTTCACGTAAACATAATTTTCTTTCTATTTCTACAGTCATACTACTTCCTTTTTTCTGTTAAGCTCTTGAAACCAAATATGGATATTTTTAATTTCGTTACGATAGTACAAAGAGGAAATCCCAAATATTTTATCTTCTGCTTTTATTTTTACTATTTTTCTGTATTCACATTATATTTTTTAATTATTCATTGAAACAAATAAATGGCAGAAACACAGACAGTTGTATTTATTCATTTTAAAAATACGTTCAAAAGAAAGTGTTAGACTTTGAGATGAAACTAATGTCTTGGGTTTAGGTTTTGGTTGAGTTTTCAGAAGAATTAAGAGTTCGTAAAATATTCTCCGCGATGATGGTGAAAATTTGAGAACAGAAGTTCATTTTTTTACTTCGTATTTCTAATTATCAAAAATTTGGAAAACCTAAAAAGATAATTCAAATAGTCCCATCAAGACTCGCTAAACGGGGACACGACTTTCAATTTTTTGATTAAAAGTTCAAGCATCGATTTAATTTTGTACATGGAACTTGACAGAAGTAACACACTTTATTAATCGAACGAGATTTCTAACCAAAGTGATTTTGTGATAATGTAAGTATTACATGCGTTTGGTACAATATTGTTTTCTAATTTTTTAATCATTACACGCGAAGGAAATGGAGATAGGTGTTGAGTTCATCGGAAAAGTGTAGTTAAAATAGAAGTTCTTATATTGTTTTTTATAACCTTAGCGCTAGCAGAAGTCTATGATGCGAGAATAATGAAGTAGGGTCGACTGCTTAAAAGCCTGGAAGCCTTTCCTTAATTGATGGGGCGGAAAGAGCTCGTCTTTCAGGAAGCTTAAAATGAGAGAGCACATCTGGAAATATCTACTCAGGAGCTGTACGTTTTCCGGTAAGCGTCATAGATCTTTCATAATCACCTCGTTCAGTGTCCGCTTGAGCTATCGTTTATTGAACAAGGCACACTCCATTTACTCAAAAAACACTCTCACAATGCAACAAATCTACTTTGTTTAAGTGGACCCAGTAGGAGTTGAAACAATGATTGCTGTATTCGTAGATAAAGCTGTTTCAGCCACATCAAACAACTAACATAAGTTATACATAGTCTGCTTCACCGTAGTCTAACCAAAAAGAGAAATAAGCATAAATAGCTGCGTTGGGACTGGGCTCAAGGAACCCCCTTTTTCAACAGTGCCGGAGAAACGAAGGGAGAAGGTGGCGACTATGAGCATTAAGGGCCCCAACGTCAGAGTAGCGAGGAACATCTCTGAAAACGCTAACGAACGAGAAAAAGCTCTCTTCGCGTCGTAAAGAAGACGCGAGGACACGACGGCTGGAAATAGGTTCGACTTGCGAGCTCGTCGTCCGGGTCTTCTCGCGTCTAACCTTTGAAAACGCGCCCGCGGCGGGGGTTCTTCCCCGATTTTTCCCAAACCAGAGCCGTTCCCAAGGTCAGAAGTGGGTCCAGAAGGGTGACCTCCCATGTCGCGGGGGGCGTCGCGACGACGGTTGAGGATGGCGTGGTGGCCGAGGACGGTATGTTTTCAGGCGAGACGGTAGCGAGAGGCTTGGCGGCAAGCGCTAAAATAACTCGAACGTGTGCTAAAAGCGGCGGCTACCGGAGCGCCGGCCTTGTTAACAGCATTTTCAAGAGGTATCGCTCTTTCCTACCGATCGTCCAGATCCCAGAGGCCGTGAGTTCCTCTAAAAATGCCCCGAACAATAATTCATCGGCGGAGAAAGGGAGGCAGAGGCCCCGTGCCCCTTCCTTCGCGTACTATTTTTACGAGGGCCACGTGAAACAGCCACGAAAAGAGTTTTCCCGAGTTCCGCCGGTGTATTTTGAGAGTGCTCGTTACGTCATTACGCGGAGGAGCGGTTAGAGATCCTCGGGATGAGGCGAACGAGCGTACGGAAGAAACGTGAAACCGCGTTTTTCAACGGGGAGGATGGGTGGAGGGGATGGGGAAGTGGTAGAGGGTATTTTTTGGTAGGATCATGATCGATGATCCGTATCGTAACTGATACGGGAAAGGAACTATTGTGGGATCGTTGGGGGGGGCGATCGTTTCATTCTGCGGCTCTTGGCAAGGTTGTTCGAATTGCTTCAACGAGGATACGATCTTGGTTATTTCGTCGGTCTTCTAACGTGTTAGCTATTGCATCAGATGGTATTATGAAAACGTGATTCAGGGAATAATCGCGAATGGAACGCGGCTTACACGAAGGAGAAACAGGTTGTCAAGAAAGGGCGACATGGCTTCGAATTCTTTAGCCCTTATAGATTAGTTCGAGGTGAATAGTATGCTTTGCGCGTACTACTTTCTTCGTCATACTTATTTGTTTTTAAGTAACAATTGGACAATTCATTGCGTGGAGATTGAAAACGAGTGAATGTCTTTTATATAGAAGATGAAGTTTGATCAAAGGTTTAGAGCAGGTTTCAACTTGGAAGAAAAACTTTTCTATTCAAGTTTCCTTGACTTTAAATGCTTTCTCATTAACTTATACGCAGTGAAATTTCTTTAAGCTTCCTTGCAAGGTAATTGGCATAGAGTTATCGCCATAGATTCATCCGTCAAATTGTTGTTACACATTTTCGTTATAAACGTTAATTCAGTATTTATATACTGCATACATTTAGATACTCTTATAATATTTTTCACAATAAAGTCGTGAATAATAATAATGATAATGTAAGAAACGTTAATGTAACACTTATGATTTTCATATATTTCCAAGAGTTATTGTTATGATCGTTTATTGAAAATGTAGTGGATTCAAGAGTGAAGATTTCGCAAGAGGAAAAATTAAAATTAAAGTCAGAGCAATTAATAATTGAAAATAATTTTCTATTAGGTAAATAAATACAAATTGGCTAAATCGAAATTAACGTATCAACCTGTTTAATTAATTGCAATCAATACCTATATCACGCAGCCCCAAATATTTTACTGTTCAATTAGTAAATCTATAAATAGTATTATTTGAAATTTTTGCAAATCCATTGATACTATATTTTGATATCAATTGATATCATATTTCCTGTTACGAATGATTACTCAAAACTTTAATTGCCCATTTTCATCTTTCCTTCGATTTCATCAATTTCCTCAATAAGTCCATAAATATGAGTTAGTTTTACTTGTATACCATTTTTCGCATTACTAAGTGTTGCTACTTGCAAACTAGAAAGTATAAGCAAATTAATGAACTATGTAAAATATATTAAAAAATTCTCGTGCTTGGAAATCAAATAATTTCGTCCTTAATTTTCCATTTATCAACATCAATTATTGTCTGTTCTATGACAAAGTATTTCAAAACATGTTAAAATATTCGTACGTTTAGTAAAAAGTTTCTCTTTTATTTTCTATCTGCACACGATTGCATGTTCAGTACAGAGTAATTTATCAGTACGTCTGCTGATCAGCAGTGTTAAAGTAACTTGCAATTTTATGTAAATAACGTAAATAACTAACTTTTCTTTATTCCCAAAGTATTCAGTGTTACATTAGTTACTTCTATTTGTGAAAAAATCACACAATAACAATTAAAATGACAGAAGTAAGAAACTACTGATAATCTTTCGTGTGTCCTTGTCTATTACCACGTTTGAGAAAAAATAAACATTTTACATTCTAATGGGATTCAGTGGAGCACTTGGCTTCATTAACAAAATCTCAGTCCTGTGTATTGTTAGCCTGCATCAATTTACAGTATTTCCACTTTGAATCACAAACTTTATACAAATTAACCCTTTGCACTCCAAAATTCTTGCTTATCGATTGACTAATGATCTTTTGCTAAATGTTGCATTTACTGAATACAGAACTTTGGAATAGAAACAAATATGGAGTTCTCAATTAAAATTCGAATTTCTTTACTTTTTTCAACGTCTAATGATGTCAATGTGTATCGTCAATTTAAGCGTTAAATCATCAGCTGGCAACGCGTCTGGATTTGCCATAATCGCTACTGATACATATCTACATATATGCGTCCACGCTATTAAGTTAATGGCTGCTAGATTTTCCTGGTGAACAACTTTTAAGTTGCCAGCCTTATCAAATTCTAACTTTATACCGATTCGAATTGCTCGGTTACTCAGGGAGAAACGTGTTTCATCATATGCAGGGTACCTTCCAGCTTCGAAGCGAAGCAGCTTGTGAAAGTACAGTAGCTCCACACAGTATTTACTTCTCGACCTTGTATCTAGTGCCTTCTGCATTTGCATCTTGCGTATAGGAATTTCTAATTATAATTTTTTATTAATGTCGAATTTTAGTAAGGAATTTTGAATAATTATCTGAATAGCGTGCAAAGAAGCACCTATATGTATATGTGTTTATATTTTCAAGAGAACTGAAACTTTTGATTGATATTACCCGGATCTCTTATGTTTATACATTATGTTGTATTATTCTATATATATATTTTCCAGCGTTTTAGTTTAGATTACTATTATATTAAGGCACCTGCAGTTATACTTACATCTGGTGCTTAAAAATTCTTACTTTGCACCAACGAATTACGGTGAATTTTAAAGGAAATATTGGCGACCGATGGTTTCACTATTTTCTTTTTGTATCAAGTCAGTCAGTTCTCTCTGTATTTATCAGGCTTTGAATTTTGAAAAATTCTGTGCAAAAAGGCTTATCAATAGCTCATTGGAAAATGGACAACAATGAAGCAAAGTAATTAATCTCTTGGGAAATAACGATACATAGTGCTGAAGAATTGCATCGACCTCTTGTACCAATTATTACATTCCCTCAGACACTCTCGAAACCTTGTGTCTGCTGCGAGATGGCTTGTCTTACTGAGTGAGCCGGCTACTTGGCAAAGGGAGAGAATTTAATACCTGTTAATTGTCATGCGAATGCCATTCGCGCGCATAACGTGTACATCAAAAACTATATATACCTAATATGCTACGTGAACGTCGATTTAAGTTCGAGGAATTAATTAACGCTGTAAGAAATATCATTAACCTGCAATCCCACCTCTGCGATGACGAATGCGCGATTGCACATGCACGCCTTCAAGCTCTTTTCCCATTTGGTAATTTTAATCGAAACAAGCGTACGGAGACGTTGAACGAGTAACCATACCGAGAGACAGAGGCGTCAATCTCCCACCGGGAGATTTATTTATAACACGCGAACGGACGTCTCCGCTTCAGTACATTAAACCGTTCCCATATTGATGCCTCACTTGCCGTCTTTGCACAGAAAAACGATCCCGACGACGAGTCCGGTTCTGCAATTCTGGCTTTCATCGACACCTACTATCTCACAGTCACCGATTACGTAATTCAATGACGCTGAAGAAGAAGAGACGAAGAAGAAGCAGAAGTAGAACGTGTGAGGGTAGAAGTAAATGTCCGTAGCCAAGAAAGTTCTATCGGCGTGCATGAAGATATAAAAGATGTGTCCACGTAAGTACAATTGCATTTATGAGAATTCAATTGGTAGGATTTATTGTTATTGTATGGTTTCATTATTCTCCGCGGTATAGTCTAACACGGTAACGTTTTGAACATGTTATAATGAAAAGTGGAAATTAGTGAAGAGACCTTCGATATTGCTACAAGCATCCAATGAGATTTGTTACCACATAATAAGGCCACAGATTTTCTTTTGAACGTGTGCTTTACAATATTTCACTTCGATTTGTTTCAATTTGTCGGCGAGAAGAGCTAAATCGGGTTTAGATGTCCTTAAACGTGTTCATTTAGGAAATAAGGGTTAGAAGAAGAAAGGATCGAGAGCCAGAGTGTAACAGAAGTCGCTGAACCGAGAGGAATGTAAGAGTCAGAGAAGAGAGGCACGGGGGGTGAAGAAAGAGAGAGTACATACGTAGTGCGAAGTACCCCGAAGAATTCGGTGGCCAAACGAGATCTAAATGGCTTACTATAGACAAGTTACGTAAGATCGAAGCTTAGCCACGTGTCGGTAGACGTCGCGTTCATTCTTCATTACTTGATCCCGCTTTCGCAACATGAGTGAATTATATTTTCAAAAATTAACAGCGTCGACATACCAATTTTTCCCAGTCTAAAACAATTCTGCACGAACGAATCAATTACAGCAATTCTCGAAATAACGCCTGAGAAATGTTTATCAAGGATATTAAAACAGTAGCACTTGTGTGAATATTATTTAATTCAATGTTTGATTTTACACTTTACTGATGTCAGTGTTTATTCTAAATAGAGTATCACATTTAAGCGCAAAATATTAGTTGCATATTTGCGTACGTTAGAAGCACGTGCAGGGTCACACGTGCGAGAGTCACATGTGCGCATAAAGCAGTAATGGATGCACATCTGCATCTAGTACATTTTATCCCTTTACTCTGACTATGGTTCCCTGAAATATCCCCCAGATTCCGTCACAAAACAATATAAAACGACTATCCGTTATATATGCAGAATTTACTATATTTGTGAATGTCGCACAATTACAGAAACGGCAATGCATTTTACCGATGTGACAACAGAAACAGGACCGGTTGTCTTACATCCTAAATGTTTCAATAAAATACTCACAGAATTAAACCCCCCTAAGGATCTCACAAACACTCCGAAGGCGTTTACAATGTCTTAAACTTTAATTTCAAGGGGATTATACTTCACGAGAGAACAAAAGAAATGCTAGAAGCGAGTAACAAGTACATTTATAAGTATGATTGTGGTTGGATTCACCCGTCCTTCCGTGAATGATCAAGAAATGTTTCAGTAAAAGGTGATACCGTGAATGGGTGAAAATGACACGACCCTCTGAAACACTTACACCAATACACGGCAACAAAATCCTTCTCATTGAGGAGCCGCTCGAGCTGCTTTGCATTGACTTCCTCGATGACAGGTTCGGCATCTTTATGACCTCCCTTGGCCCGAGGCTCGTCCGATTTCGTCCTTCCGGCGGCGTCCACGGTGCCCTGGAGCGCGCATATCACCGCTATTACACCGAGAAGGACGATCGTCTTCGCGTATCCCGTCGGCATCGCTGGCCCGCAGGTAGTACTCCTCCTTCGTCTCCGCCAACACCACCACCACCGGCCGAACCGTACCGCCGAAACGTCGTTCGCCGTCGACATCGCCGCACTGACTGGCACACCGGCTATTTTTGATTTTTCGGACAGCGGTGCAACCACGAAAGCCACGCCACACGTCACGATCAACGCGACGATCATCGCCAACGTCCCTGCGAGGACGTCGCCGTCTTCAGCTTCCTAGTGTCATCCCCTGATGCGGCCCACCGAGAGGATCTGGACTAGCTCCGGTGGGTCTCCTAGGGTTGACGGGAAGCATAGGTTTTAGATGTTGATGTTAAGTATTCCACGTACTCTTCGTGTTTTCTGCTTCTTACCTGCTGGGAACGATTCTTTATAGTGTTTGCTTAGAATTTTATGAGGGTGCAAATGAGGCTGGAGTTTATGAAATCTTCACTGAAAGTATCACTTCCCAAGGGTCGCAAGTATCCGCAAACTCGTTGGACTGCAGTCTGCGTTGAACGTTGCAGATATAGTGTTTCCTACCTAACCAGCTGAGCCAGACCTCCTATGAAGTAGAAGGTTCGCCTTAAGCGGTCTGTAGACGCTCAATATTATTGTGCCATATATTGCACAATATTTTTGCTGTGTGCCCCACACGGTCAATAATATTGTGCAATATTGAATATTGCCCAATATATTGAGCGTCTAGGGGCTGCTTAAGGGGTTACGCCACCCTGAGGCGCTCGAAACAGCACTAAACTAGACGATTTTTTTTTACTGATACTATGAGGTTGAAAATTATTTATTTTCTTCTTATGTGTAGAGCATGTATTAGTGCATATATTGTATAAATACTGTACAAAAATATTAAAAAATGACCGAGTTATTTGTTCTCCCGCGAAGCTCGTCCGCCGTTACACGCGTGACTAACCTAACAAATTATAACGAACATGTTCGTCTGAAATCAAAAACCCGATGATTTTCGTGTTCCTTAATAAAATACCTACGATGTAGCATAGGGATTTGAGAAAAAAAAAATTATTGCACAAATGAGAGCAAAGTGAAAAAAAATATACGTTTTTCACGTGAAAAAACGAATTTGAACCATTAATTATATACGAATGGGGTATCGGATGGAAAAACTGATATGCTACATCGTAGATAATACCATTAAGAATATGCGTGCCAAGTTTGAACTCAATCGGACAAATAGTTTTGGAGATATTTGATAGGTCATCTTTCAAAATGTAGTTTCGAGAAAAGCGCAAAAGAAGAAAAGTGGAACTTTTACATGTGATAATTAAAAAAGTATTCGTGTTATCTTCAATCCGCAATTCCTGGCCCATACAGCAATCCTTCCATAGCAGAAGCAATATCCTCAGCTTCCCTTTGAACTGCCCTTTTTAGTTTTCTGCCCTCTTTCGTTGCTTGTTGTGCTTGTAAATTTGCTGCAGCGATGCGGTGCGCATCCATGGTATTGCAGGCGTGATGCGCATTTGGTCCAATGATTAAATTCAGAACTTTCATCATCAACAATACATTGTCGTAGCCGTCGTTAAATAAACTTATGGCAATATATGTTGCGATTTCGACGATTGTTGCACCGCTGGATGTCACTTTTGGAGCCATAGACCAAATGACAGCGTTCACACTCTCATTATTATTCTGTGTGAACCCTCCCAGGCAGCGTCCTAATAAATCATCGGTACTCAGTTTTTCATATACCGGACGAATTGCCTTTTGAACATCTATAGGTATAGGGCTTTTATGTTTATAATTTTCTAAAGTTTCATTAGCCTTCGCCTTCTGCCACGTGCACCAAGAATCTATTCCGGATGGACACTTGTCGTGATGGGGTTTCTTATCCGTAGATATCTTATGGAAAAACGTAGCCCAAATGGCATTTTTCATTTCTTCGACCGAATTTGAAAATCTTCTAATGGCTAACCCATAATACACAGTTAGCTCGTCGATGAGCTTTGCAGTTAATTTTCCTCTGCCACCAAGACCTTTATTTTCTTTCTTTACGTTGCGTAACTGTGTGCCCATTCGTTTCTGTACATGGCCTATACATTCTTTTTTTTTTACAATGACATCTCCATATGGTTCAGAGTCGACGATTCCCTTATAGGTCTTACTGTCCCCGTCCCCTATATAATTAGTGTACTTCACTCCATATTGTTCTTCCGATCTGGCAAATATTTCTATTATGGCATCAACTTCCATTTTTCCAGCTGATCCTTCGTGATTTGCCAAACATTCAGCCTCATGATGTGTTTTCCATTCATAATATTCCTCGGTGCCGTTAAATTTTTCCCAAAATTCACATGATTTGCAATATCGAGATTTTATTATTGCATCTATAACTTTGCCCGTATAATTTGCAATAACCGTTGATACACCGAAAAGAGAAGAAAATCCTCGTTTCCTCCACGTTCCATCTCCTGAAACGGTAAGACCTTCCGAATCTCCCTTTTGAGTATTTATCTTTTTCTCGGAATTTACGGCATTTTTCATGGATAGTTTGCAAACACTTTTTACCGCGAAGTGAATATTTTGGACTATCTTATCATAAAATGAATGAAACACGGGTTTCGGCAGATCCATTATTCCACAGAATTTTTCAATTCCCGCTAAACCAATTCCAAGCAATCTAAACGCAAAAACAATTCTCCTATTTATCTCATATGCGTTTCCATCGATGAGAGGGCTTGAATTTACATGGACAGGTTCGCACGACACACAGGACATCTTGACTTTGAAACCAAGTCCACGAATAGATGACTCAGAGAAGTTCACATTGCCATCACACTTTTTACATTTCACTGCTCCACCAATAGCTGCGAAGACTGTGACATAGTTTAGAATTCGATATCCGAAAGTTGCGTCGACCTCTATGTCAATATCTTCGCTTTTCCGTAATTTCTTTGCAGATGCACTAGTGCTGGCTTTCTCAGCTTCCATCAAATAGCGGTTTAGCGGGTAATGTTTCCTTTTGCGACTAGTAAAAGGACGTGGATTGCTTTTTGCCGATCCCTTTTTGTCAAGGTATAGTCGTTCCGACATAATTTTAAACTGCCTGATACGAATTTCACTTTTCCTATTCAACGATGCGTACTCTGGCGATGTTTGCGAAAAACTGATTGGATTTTTCCAAACTTCAGAGCCATACCCGAAACAATAAGCCCCCGTTGGGACTGTCCTGTATTCAAATTACCCCATATAAAACAATTAGAAAAACCCAAGTAACCGTGCTTCGGAACCGGTGGCCGCTATCTGCTGTGAAATATCGACAACCGCGCTTCGTTTAAAGTCTATAACTCGGGTATTTTGGGGAATTTTTGCGTCTACCATGACTTAAATTATGCTTAAAACTCCGCCTAATAAGAAAATGCAAAAAAAAAATCGATTTTTCAAAACTTTTCAGGGTGGCGTAACCCCTTAAGGAATACAAATTGCTTTTGTAAAAGAAGTTCGATTTGCATGATACTTGGTATAATCGGGAGAACGCCAGGAATCCATTGGTGCCACTTTCATATCGATACGATAAAGAATGAAGATTTTCTTAATAAGCTGAAATGGATATTTCACATTTTCACCCTCTACTGCGGGGGGTCGACCTAAAACCGCTACGGTCGGTCGAGGATTCATACGTGTTTCAGAAAAATGGGTGACATTGTTCAATCCAAGCTAATCCATATATTGCTCTGTAGGTAGGTAGTACGAGGACCCACACGTACCGTTTTCTACCGCTGCCTCGCGGGACAATACGGTCATAAACCGCGACCCTCTCGAAACGCTTTGGCCGATCACCGTGATTAATTTATGGGAACCAGGTATGGCAGACAAGGCAGCTCGTACAGTTTTTACCTGAATGTCTTTGATTTTTCTTCCTGCCCCCCCCCCCCCGCAACACATCTTACCAGTTTGGAAAGTAGAAAGGTCGTGAAATCGGTATCATGTTAAAACAAACATAGGCTAAACTCGGATAAATCCGTGATACAGATTATTCCACACGTACGAACGGGGCATTAGGGAGTCTCAAGTGGCGTTCGGTTCAGATCTGGACGCGGCCTACGGCTCTACGAAGCAAGCGAAGAGGAGAAGGAGCCACTGCGGCTCGCGAGCCGCTAGTTCGACACCCCTGCTTTATCCTATCGATATGGAAGTGATGCCGATGGATTCCTTATGTTTATCCGATGAAAATCATACAAAATTTCATGTAAATTAGGCTATTACTAACGAAATTAGCTTGAGGTTATGGAAATGAATTTTCCATGAAATTTCCTTCATTACTTTCCGATTTACGTCATTCTTGGTGTCAGTATCATCGGCGAAATATAAGGAATTAATTGGCGTCGTTTTCGCAAAGATCTGATGAGAAATGCGGAAGGTCGAAGATCTTTCACCACGGGGTACCAGGCGGCATCTCTTTGACAGGCGCACCGAGAGAATCAACCTGTACCAGTAATAATCAGTAAATTTGCAAAACCAGTTGAAATAAGGTATATACATTCGAGGTTTTGAATTTGTCTTGAAACGCAATATAAAGTGATCTCTAAAAAAAATAGTTTCATTTAAAAAACCGGACTTGACCATCGTATCTCTTAAAATAATAAATTTAATCAATTTGCTATAAATTTGTCCCCTCGAACCATGCAATTCGATGTAAACAATTTCTTTATCTCCAATACGTTAGGAAATATCCAGCTGTTTACTGTTCCCGCGGACACCCTGTATAATGAAATAAAATATAAAATATATGTCGGAGAAGGTAACCACTTAATCAGCTACGCTACGATGTTAATTAATATATAGGTCTAGGTATCTCACGTTACTTTTTCCCCAACGCGATTCACACAATATATTGTACAATCTTCCAATATGATCCACAGACGGTCAATATTATTGTGCAATATTCAATATTGTACAAGAAATATCAAAACCGATTTGATTCACGCAATATATTGTGCAATCTTCCAATATGATCCACAGACGTTCAATATTATTGTGCAATATGAATATTGCAATATATTGCACAATATATTGTGCGTCTAGGGGCCGATTCTCTTCTTCATTCACGCAATACATTGTACAACCTTTCAATATTATTGCGCAACTTTTCAATTTTATTGTGCAATCTTCCAATATGATCCACAGACGGTCAATAATATTGTGCAATATTGAATATTGCGCAATAATATTGAACGTCTACAGACCGCTTTAGAGAAATTTCAAATTTGGTGTCCAGGCCATTTTCATTCAGAATACAAAGAAGTAGTAGAGGAAACAGTTATACATATGATACGACAAATCTATCATCCTATAACCTCGTTTATAAGTGCAACCATGCAGTAAAAATTGTATCTTTTTTGCATTGAACGATATTATAGAGAAATCAAGCCTTTTCGTCATTCTGTGTAAAAAATATTGTTACGTTTTGTGCTCGACATAACAGTATTTTAATGTACAACAAGAGTAACAGAACATGAACAAGAACAGTAGCAACGGAATACAATCTCTAGTGCAATATAAGTATCGATGTGTCTGCTTGTAATGGCGGCTGACTCTCGAATGACAGCTTGACAGGCGATCGGTCCGATCGCCTTCTTCTCGCTGTCTCTTGTGTTCGTCGCGAGCACCAGCGGGCCATGAATCCTATACATCAGGTGCTCGCAACAATATGTACAGTATACTCTCGCTAGAACACATTCTAACTATGCGTTAAGAGTTTGTCGCTATCCCCGAGCGCGAACCTACATATAGCGAGAGTTTAGTGCACGTACACACAACTTTGTCTTTACAAGGGATCAATTTTGGAGGCGAGTAGTTTATTCGGCTTGTCTTTGCTCTCTGCCGCGGCGAGTGAGAGGGGGCGCGATAGCGACAAGCCAGAAATTACGGTGCCTTCTCTCTCATTCTCGGTCACTTTTACCCGTCACAGTGATGGCGCATATCACTCTTGGAGACAGGAGACCAGATCACGTGTGGAGAAAGCACTGTATAATTCTAGAGAAGGGGCTTTGAAAAATCAACACATCACGAATTATTTAAAATTTCTAACTATGGTATATACTATTTTCAAGAAAATGTTCAAATGTTTCATTATCATGTAACAAGAATGTCAAACATTGTATTTTTTCATCGATAATAGATTAAACGATGAAAGATACTGACGGTTTTGATATTTTAGTAGTATCTATACTTCCCCAATGATATCCTCTGGCAAGTAAAAATTAATTTTAAATACATATAGTATTTATTCGCTAAGAGCTCCCCACCGGTAGTGCGCGTTTAACGTTGGGGGGGGGGGGGGGGGGGGGTACGATTTCGAGCGACCATTATTCGCGTCTTTCTAGCCGAAGGCGAGAGTAAGATGGAAGGAGAGCGAGTCTAGACGCTCATGCCTATTGCGCACGCAAAGGACGGAGTATCAGGTGTATAAAAAGCGGAGCGAGACAAAGTGTCAACGCGTCGTCTGTCTCGTACTATGCCTGGTTCGCTTTCAGTCGCTCTGTCTCGTTCTCACCTTCGCTGGACAGAAGTGAGTTAGAAGTGCTGGGAATAACGAAAAACATTCAATGTGTAGGCTAAACTGAGCTGTCAGCGAATACTGTATTTACTACCAATATAATATAATATACCAGGGTATAATAAAAGTGTTGTTACAAATGAGATAAAAATAACCAGCGAAATGAGCGAAATGTGGCATGATACGTGTTCCGTATTTGGCGGGCCCGCGACGCCGGGCCAGAGCGTCATCGCGACAGCGCTGCGCGCGCCGCGCACAGCGCCTTCTTGTATCGTGTGTCTCTGATAAAAGTCGAAGGAGGGGTCCTTGCTTAGAGGTGGAGAACTATCGATAGTATTGACTATCGATATTATCGAATGTGATGAAAATTTAATAAAATATATATGCTTTAAAATATTATATTTGATTATTGTATTTCATTTTATTTTATATATATTTCACATATATTATATTAAATTTGCATCACATTTGATGATATCGATAGTCAACACTATCGATAATTCTCCACCTCCATGCTTGCTAGTTAGTTAGCGCTTGCCGGCGGAAGGTCGCAAGCAATTTCTCGTAAAAATGTACAACTTCTAAAACACTTAAAACTTATATATTTGAATAAAAATAATATCTATTCTCTAAAGAAAAGGAAAATACCACATCGCAGTCAGTACGATCCATCGTACGAAGTGTGTCGCGGTAGAGCAGCGTAGGGGCCCCTCACGCGCCTGCTTCCCCTTCCAATCTTTCTCTCGCACAGCGTGCCTTCTGTTGTCAAGGAGACCGCGCGACGCTACGAAGGCTGCCACGACGGGCTAGCCGGGCAAGCCAAGCGTCTTCGCGGTTAGCGTCGCGCGGTACATATCCCTGACAACGCGGACGAGAGTGGGAGAACCTCGGCCTTACGCGTAAGCGACCTTGAACAGCGCTGCGGTAGAGCAATCCTGCGTCCAGGCCAGAGCTTCAGAGAGGCTACAATTCTTGTTCAATGCGCATAGTCTAATATGCTGATCGTAATGTTTGTTTGGTTTCAATCGCTTCAATGTTTACATCTGTCTACTTCAAAGACAATGTTTATTAGTGTTCATTTTTCGCTGTATATTATTTTCTATTTTCTAACCCAGACCAGTAATAATAATAATCAGGGCACGTCTATAAACAAACCCATCTTACGATAGTTTTCAAGTATAAAGTAACAAAAACAATTGATTATCAGGACTACAACTATTAGGAATTGGTTGGCCAGCCACTTGACGTCAGCTAACAAGATGGATACGCGTTGCCGCTGGAAGCGCGCGTGTTTCAAAGTACGCGGTGAGGACCGGGCCGCCATCTGTGGATGACCAGCTCATCTAATTACGCTGCTATCCTACTTTAACGCACAGCTCTGTTTCTGAACGTGAGACGCCTAAATGGCAAAATCCACGTTTTCTGGCCGGTCTTCGCCTCGATTACGTTTCAGACGTAAAATGGACGTCTTTGGGACGTCGTGTGCTGTTTCAGGTCTGATCTCAGATTTTATTATCTTACTGCAATTTATTGTTATAAGTTTAATTTTACACTTTAAGATTAGTCTAGAAATAACATAATATTTCTGTGCTTCGTCTTGTATATATTCGTGGTCGTGCAATTAAACTGACAAGGACCACCATGAAATGACGACTATCGATTTTCATGCTACTTTGATAGAATTTTTTTAGTTGTATTTTTTTTAGCTGCCATCATCCATGTTAAAGGGATCTCTGATCTGCAGATTGTAGTACCTATGCAGAGTGGAATGTAATTCGAGATATAATAAAAAATGAATTGTTTGTATGCGTAAAAATAAGCCGCAAATGTGGGATAAAACTGTTTCGTATTGGGTTTCGTTTTCGAAACAATCGATTTTGCAACTTCATCGGGAACTAGTACAATTTTTTACAATTTGCTTAACATGTTTGTTTATTACTCACTATTTCTACTGGTGCGACGGTATACAGGGTGTCCCAAAGTTGAAGGACAATCCGAAACATGCAATATCCTGCTGCAAGAAGACATCGAGAAGTCCTTTACCGTTCTGGGATCCGAGGCTTCGTTGTCGAGATATTAACAATGGAACTTCCGGGCCGCGAGGTTTAAATTCGAAACAGCTGACGCGGAATAGTGATCCGTGATTTTCACGGTTTGAACTAGTGCGCTCAGATTCTAATGTGTTTGGGTCTGTATCTATGCGTGCCTTCTGCGTGTGCGTGCTAGGGGTAACTGTTCCGCGTCAGCTGTTTTGGCTTTGAACCTTGCAGCCGGGAAGTTCCACCGCTAATATTCAACTGTTAATATCTCGAGAACGAAGCCCCAGATTGTCCCTCAATTTTGGGACATCCTGTATACTTGTGTACATTCATATTGATCTAGTTCAAAAGAAGCTAAACTCTACTTGGCAGTGTTACTAAAGCCAGCTACACACGTAACTGCATACTTGTACAAATTTATTTAACAAGTATGTCTGACGGCCATATAGCTTCCACACGGTGCAAGTATACTTGAGCAGTGTCAGTGTACACTTGAACCATGTCATCGACGGATGATGACGTGCTGGCTTTAGTTTCTTTCGTTTTAAGATTCAAGGAAAAAAAGCAACTTAGAAAATGTAGCTAGTGGTGTAACGACTGGCTAAAGAGAAGGTAAAGCTATTCACACACTAATTTATTAAATGAACTAATAATTTACCCTCGTAATTAGCGAAACTCTTAGGTAATTGCGAATGGATGAAGAAACCTACTTGAAACATTTATCACTCGTCACCCTTTTGATTAAAAGAAAAGATCCAGCCTCCGTCTTGCATAAGGCTGTGCTTCCTCTACATACGCTCAAGTATACTTGAGTACGCACGACCTGTACAAGTATACAGTTTAGAAGTTCAAACATTTTAAAATCGCTTGTACAATCAAAATACTTGTGTAATATTATACACACGTTTATATATATTTAAACAATAAATTTGTACATGTATACCGCTCAAGTACATATGTACATATGCAGTTACGCGTGTAGCTTTTTACATACTTTCACTCACACAGCACCATGACATTGCAGCAACGTCCCTGCAATATTGCGGTGCAAGATTGCAATGTTGCGCCATAACATTGCAGAGACGTTGCAGGTTCAGTTCTATGTCCGCCTTCGCAATATTGCAGGTGTGTATTTTTGCAATGTTGCGGCAGCATTGCAAACATGTAGTCATGCAACGTTCCGGCAATGATTCTGCAACGAAACGGCAAAATTGTGGCAATGATCCTGCAACTCTTCAGAAATATTGCGGTGCGAGATTGCAATGTTGAATCGTATCATTGCAGGGAAGTTGCAGGTTCATTCCTATGTCCGCCTTAGCAATATTGCAGGAGTACATTCCCGCAACGTTTCGGAAATTTGACAGCAATAGTCCCACCGCAACATTTCGGGCAGCGAGGGACGCGATGACATGAATGTGTGCAGAATCGTAGTAGTATAACACCCGTGTGTCTTTTTCTCATAAAAAATATTTTTACCCCAGGGGGATTCGAACCGAGGACCGTAGAATCGTAGTCGAACACTTTACCGCCGCAGCTACAATCGCTGATTGGTAAGATTGCTTACGTATTCGAACTTATACTCCTACCGTGTAAAACTTTAAACTCAAATTATTCAAAAACGAAGGCTCATTTGACAAACCTATTAGGGATTTTTAACACTGTAGGTGTGGACTCTAAGCTTAACCCGGTGTCATTTTAGGTTAGGTTGAAAAGTAGTCTTTAGACTAAACTTTTCCATTTGTCTTTTCATCTCTTTTCTCTTGCTTGATTATATATACGCGTTTGTGCAATAAAGACGTTTAATAATAATAATAATAATAATAATTTCACACATTAAAATATATAGTATCTACTCTATCTAAACAAATTAAATTCATTTTCAAATCTCTTCTATAACTTAAATTCATGTACGAACAACTCTCACAATAACAATTTTTTCATATTTTCAACAGCCAACGAGAAATTCTAGCATTTCCAGTTAAAGGAAACATGCTGTAGAATCTACTCGACGTCATATTTAAAATTAACATTGTACATCGATGTGCGCGCAATATTGCCGAAATATTGTAGGATCGTTGCCACTGGAACATTACACGTCGATGTGGGCGCAATATTGCAGAAATATTGTACGATCGTTGCCAATGGAACATTGTACGGCAACATTCTTGCAATATTGCTGCAATATTGTAGGATCATTGCCATTCCAATAATGCACGGCAATATTGGAGGAACGTTCCTACAATATTGCAATGCAACCTGCAACAACGCAATATTGCAATGCAACCTGCAACAACGCAATATTGCAGCAACGTTCCTGCAATACAGCTGCAACGAAGTATGCTGTATGGGCAGTTGTTTATAAAGTATTCTACCTTCTCCAGTTAAAACAGACACCACGTATATTTTTAATTCGCCAAAAGGACTCTGTATGTGATCACTGACGCAATATGTGGAGCAATTTTCCAATACAATAAGAAAATCAATCATATGTACAAATATGTAGTGATGTATTTTTTTTTAAGTATGCCATCACCGATCTTTACAAATACACTATTACAAATGTGAAACAATATGTAGCCTGATGTAAGAAAGGTGAATAACCACAGAATAAACTCACCATCTAAATTATACTATTAATATGTATATTTATTCCTATGACGGACACAAGGTAAAGATGAAAGCTCTTTCTCGTTGCGAGTTCTGTAGAAGTATGACTTTCCGTTCCGGGGAAAGTCCCTTCTTGTCCTTTGGGAAACTCATAAGGACCCCGATGCCAATTTACGACGGCTATGGCATCGTGCTGGTCGTCCCACATTTGGTTAGGCTCAACCATACAGCCCCTTTTACGAGGTGGTGCCTCAATATTTTCTAACACTAATTGTACTGATGTGACGAATCTTCGAAATCGAAGCTGTAAGAAAATTCTATTCCCTATTTTCGTTTCATTTCTATGTATGCTCTATAATTACGCTCTATCCTGTATATTTCTAGTGTACCTATACTATACAAGTTCTATTTAGCGGTTTCAAAAAGAACCTATCGCCCACAGTTAAAAAAAAGTGTCCCGCTCTCTTTTTACTGCAGGATACACATCTATGAAAGAAAATTTGAAATGGAAATCTAGCCCACAACAAGGACATCAATCCATAGCATCCCTCATTTGACCATTCGAAAAACAGAATCCAATACTGTCAAGAATCCACACTACTCAAGCATAACAAAAGGGACACCAGCCCTGGCTTGTTTAAAACCTTATTTCGAGAACTAGAAGAGGCATACACAAACCGCACACATAAATACATTAGTTCGATTCAAAACCCAAAATGGCAATGGCTATGCTTTCACATCTAGACAATCGACCATAAAAGTGAAACTCCACCAAGAAGCTTCTATCCTTTTCTGCGAACTAAGCGCGATAAAACATGCTATCCAAATTGTAGCCGGCGAACGAAATAAATCCTTTGCTATTTTCTGCGATTCTGCTAATGCCACCCACGCAATCCAAAACCAATGGACAAACGATTCCATTATCCAGGGGTGCCAAAACTACTATGCCGAGGTAACCTATAGGAACAACTTGATCACGGTAATCTGGGTCCCTGCCCACATGGGTATCGAGGGAAACGAAAGAGTAGATAAAGCAGCCAGAGAAGTAGTCGGCTCACCAATCTCCGACCGTAGCACCAACATCTCTCCGAAAATTATACTCTTATGCCTAAAGAAAAAAATAAAGGACAAATGGAACGAAGACTGGAAATCCACAACTAGAAATTCGCTACCAAGGGACGATCAGGTCGTAACTTCAAGAATCACGATTGGGCATACAAAACTCACGCACCGGTAGCTCCTTAACAGAGAAGAACCACCATCTTGCGATCTATGCAAAGTGGGATCAATCAATGGGACACATCATACAGTGCAGGAAATACTACACCTATAGACAAAATTATATCTTAAAGTCCAGCCTAAAGGTCAACTTAAACGACAAAGGATAAATACAAAGATTATTAGATTACCTAAAGCATATCAAACTGTACAATCAATTGTAGGCCAGACCCTAGATCGCCGATAACCCACACTAGTGGTTGATGCGACATTAAATAATGAAGGAAAAGAAGAAAGTTCTATATAACAAAACGTCAAATGACTTCAGAAATCTTAGCTACCGCGACATTGTGACAAGTAACGTTTCTTCGTTCAAAAAATTTGTAATATCATCAAGCACAATAGAGATATTTCACGTGTCTGTATTAGTAGGCTCGCCCTGTATATGTATACAATATATACAGTGTGAATGACGTAACATGATCACCTTAAATTATTTTGTTGACAATGGACCGATCAAAATTCTTTCCGTGTCACATAATATGGTCCAACGGGGCCTCTAAAATGATTATAGTACACTTTTAACAGTTCTTTATTATCCTACTAATATAACAAATGCGAAAGTGTGTTAGGATGTTTGGATGTTTATTACTCAATCACATCACAACTACGCAACGGATCTTTCTGAAATGTAGTATATACGTAGTCTAGGATCAGAAATAACATATAGGATACTTTTTATCCCGATTCTTTTAACCGATCTAGACCAATTTTTTTTATAATTACTCTCTATAATCCTGCAGAAAATATAGGCTATTATGAAATCTGGACATCCCACCCCTTCCCCCTTATTTCACCCTCTTGACACTCCGTGATAATCGAAGTTTTACCCGTGCAACACCGGTACTTTAAACTTGTTATAGATAAACCTATAATTTCTAGACCCCCATCTTTTGGCGGATGTTGAGACGAGTTCGGTAATCATCACAAAATATTTTATTCTCTATTTCAACTGAATCTTATCAGCGTGTGATTTCTCGCAACTCCATTATTCAGTCGTTATTCATATTTGCGGTGTTTGTAAACTTTTTTTTCTGTGATACATACATTCGATAACGAATTATGTCATTGTAGACGAAAAAATTTATAATGACTGTGATTTACGGACCGGGTCGACGGAAGATACGGGCGATAGCCCGGGCGCTATCGTATTTCTGTTCTTATTTAAATAAAAGACGACGAAACACCTATGTAAAGTAAAAACAGATTATTATTTTATTAAAAAAATAAGAAAGGGGGCTCCAGAAAATGGTTTTACCCAACATCAGATGTTATTAGTGCACAAATATTGTATGTCCACGTTTTATGAAATTTGAGTTTTTATATGTAACAAATAGTTCTTGACTCTATCTTTATGCTCTATCAAAATCACATTTTATCTACTTCATAAATTTGTCAAAAATAATATTTTCGTTCATTGTATGTCCCTGAATCTTATATAGATATGTACCATTGCATGTTTAAAACTGTTTTTCTCGAAAACGCTAAAAGCGGACATGCAATATTTGTGCACTAAGTCATGGATATGTACTATCACGCCGGCCCTAATTACGAAGAATGTGCCGGAAAATTTGCAACGATGAATTCTAAATGCATGCTAGTTTTAAATGCAGGTATCATAGAAAGAGCTGGCAATTACATATGTATTTGCCGTTCACGCGAGTGTATTGCAACTGATACTCTTTCGATCGTCGTCCCAATATAACGTAAACAGACGTAAACAGGCGGTAAAAGTGATAGGCTTATTTATAAAAACACCGAAGGTGATCTTGACACATTTGAAAAACAACAACTGATAAAAAGTATATTTTATTCATCTTAAGGTATATGATACAAAAAGAATTTCGATCAGTCTACTCACAATAGAATAATTTAAGGTGATCACGTTACGCGGTTCGCCCTGTATTCTTAGCGGTGGATCACGTTAGGACAGGTAGTTGATCAGTGGCTTCGGTGCAGGACGGAATACCATGACGGTTGCCGATGGAAAGTCGCGAGTTGCTATCGTTGGAGGTGGCTTGGTGTGTGTCCGAACTTGTATAAAAACAATTTTCCACGAAAAAGAATACAAGAAGAAATCTTACCTTATATTTTCACACTAAATTCTTGGTTGAAATTGGTACTGAAAATCGACTTTCAGGTTGGTGCACTGGCGGCTTGTTTCTTTGCGAAAAGGGGCCACTCGGTGTCCGTATACGAATCTCGCTCAGGTGAATATACTAAATACTACTTCAGTGTAACGTCGTTTTCTAATTCCTTACCTAATTTGTTCAAAAGTTTGACATAATTTTGCGCAATTGCTCGTGAATACTCTTAAACAACGGTGGTAGAATCGACGCGCCCTACGAAAAGTAAAACGTTTTAATTTTTTTTACGAAAAACAGCACGTTTCAGTTTGGCACGTAAAGCTGGGGGCAGAGGAGCGTTTTTTTTACGGATGTCACGGCAATACATCGCAGTATATTAGGTTTACGCTAGTAAATTTCATTGAGATTCCAGCGAAAGCTTTCGTATAATTACAATGTACTTGTTGAATAAGGTGCATAACTTCTGAAATTTTGTCAAAAATTTTTTTTCTGTAATCACATGCGCTTCCTCAATTTTTACCCTCCCGTTTTATGACCGGGTACTCTAAATACTAGTGATCCTACCGTACTAAAACTACTTTAATGTATTCACGTCAAATCCAGACTTGAAATTAAGAGATCTTCCTAGTGTTTCGAATGCCAGACCTGATTGTTAAAAAGCCAAAAGTCTCGATCCACTATATCAGGCATACTCAGTAGACGTTACTTAATCGTTCGAACTAGAATTTTACACATGTTTGCAAAATCGAGTTAGGTACTACAGTCAAAAAAGGCATATTTTTTTTGTTAAAACTAATAAAACTTTTTTAAGCTGTTGGCATTTCCTTGCTTTTCAAAATTTTTACATTATGCTTGTTCAAACGATAGTCACACGTCTACAAATTACCAATCTTTTTTGTATTTTGTGTTTGAGATAACTACAACTGCTGATATCAAGTCTGACATCTGGAAGGATATTGTTCTGTGCACGATGTTCCTATTCCGCTATAAATAGATATCTTTTTATAGTCTTAAAGGGTGATAGAATAAAGCTAAAAACGAGCGAAATGATACGTGCAATACTTGTTTCTTTTTTAATTCCCGAAAAATGGAGTTTTTCTCCACCGTCACACTAGGAAGCCCTCGGGAGCGATTTTAAATCGAGATTTCGAAGTGAAAACTGACAATAGGTGTAATTGTTTACAGATATCCGGGTGGAGGATTCTCGAGGGCAGAGCATCGACTTGGCTTTATCAGTCAGGGGTCGCGAAGCTTTGAGGGCAGTCGGCCTTGAAGAAGCACTGGTTGATCATCATGGTATTGCTATGCGTGGCAGAATGATCCATAACAAAGATGGCACTTTAAAGGAAATTATTTACGATAACGTAAAAGGGAACGTAAGTGATGTAGCAATAATTTCAGTTCGCATCTTAGGAAGTCTCCGATTAAAAATTCACGGGTTTTTATTTCGTCGGATCATATCTTTGACAAGTTGAGGGATAATACACAAATTTACTTGCAGTGTATTTACTCTGTCAGTAGACGATATTTAAACGTGGTTCTGCTAAATGGTGAGTGAAAAAACGATCGACTATAATTGTAGACAAATCTCCCATCATTCGTAAATTCAGATCAATATTCGTCAGATAAAAGAATCGAAATCACAATTAGGATCTTTGTTACTACGACTACAAACATTTTTATTTTTAAGTTCACCCTGCCGTTATTTAGAGATCTTGAATTAATTTTTATTGTTGACTTATACCACTTGCGTCATGGTATCCCTTTGAAAGCGCTCGCAAGTAGCAATTCTTGCATTATGACCTAAGACTAGGTTATTTTGATACAGTTGTATCTTTTTTTACAAGAACATGAACGAACACGAGATGCTTTGCATCTGAAAAAAGCGTTGCTGAATATCCGATGACGCGGTAGTGCATGAAGCCACAAGAATTCGAGCGTGTCAAGTTTCTTGTCACTGCCGCCTTGTACTTCTTACAGTCTTACGCGTGAAATGCGTACACCCCAGTGGTACTATAATTTAATGCACTTACCAGAGCATAAGGTTTTCAATGCGTAGCAGTCTCAGTCAGGTACCTACGCCGTGAGAGTAATCTCGAACTGTTAGTATCTTCGATGTAATATCCACAGCCCAGGATCAGGAGCCAACAGGCTAAATTAGCTTCTAAATTTTTATTAGAAAATTTAAAAAATGCGCTATTCTTTACGTGAAGTATTTGCAAGCAAGGATTATAAGTAATAATAATAATAAATCGTCTTTATTCTTTTATAATATTTGATACAATGCAGTGGATTAGAAATAATGAAAAATAGACATGGTCCAATTTAGGATATCTGTAGTTTTATTAATCTGTGGTTTTATTAGATATACATATGTATCAATATGAATGGTGGAATGCAATACACTCTAAAACGCTAAACGCTAGTCTAAACGCGAAAAAGATTGGAAACCTGTATTTTAAAAAATTCAGTGTTCTAGAGCTCGTCACGACACACATTTTTTCTATTTACAGTTTGTTTATCTAATCATTACTATTCGAGCTAAAAATTATAAACAAAAAATTTGTCATCGTCCAAAGTGAATATTTCTTCTTTAAGGGGTCAGTCCACTGTGAAGTTGTGAAAAATTGCCATTTTTTAGGATTTATTTTTTAGTAAACGGAATTTCCAACGTAAATAATGTTTTGTCCACTTATTAATACACTTATTGACAGCGTAAAAAAATCTATTTTAAATTTTTAACAGTTTTTTTAAAATATATATCGCATTGATGTGAGCATCTTGAGAATGCGATGTAGTGCTGGTGCAAGTGATGCCGGGAGAACGACGCATTTGAAACAAAAAATTCAAAGTGTGTTGTATTCATTATGAGTGTGGTTATAGCCGGAACTAGGATTATTTTGACTGATAAAAAATTAACAAAATTGCGATGGTTTGAAGTTTAAGTGTCGAAATATGGCGAATTTTTCAATCATTTTGCCTTGTAAAAAGTATGAAATGGTTAATCGAAAAAGTTTCCGTAGTCCCGGCCATAGCCACTGATGTGCTGAATAACGTGTAAACATTTCAGACTGATTGGTCAAATAGTTTCTTTTTGCAATCACCTGCACCTGCAGTTGAAAAAATATTCTTTTGAGATAATCACGTTTAAAGTTTTAAAGCAAATTAAAATAATTCTTTTCAATTTTTTGTGTATAATATAAGAGTAGCTTAATAAATACCAAAAAGATTTACTGAATTATGTGTTGTTTCTACGAAGAAAAAAAACTTTAAAAATAGCTTCATTTTTCAAACCGTCACAGTGGGCTGACCCCTTAAATGGTCCAATATAAGAAACTTTTCCCTATTACATATATGTACATTGAATATTAACACTTTGTGGACAGTAATTTAAACGAATGTTTAACATTTTTCAGAATTTTAATTTTTGTTCAATGTATTTTTTAATACTTTATTGTTTATAAACTATCGCGTATATTCATATAGGGGAGGTAGGGGCAAAACCGGGACGTTAAGGAAAAAAGCTCATAACTTTGACATTATTAATGTAAAAAAGAAATTGAAATTTGGATTCATTTGAATAAACTCTTTATTAAATAATAGCATATTTCCAGTTTTTTAAATACAATAACAAATACAAAAAAATTACGATTTAAAATATGGTTCGTTTTTACGGTTTTACCCCATGGCTTGAGTAAAACCGCGTACCATACTAAAAACTGGCCCTAGCACATATATATAACAACGGAATTCGTCCAATTCTTCAGTCCTCCAACCAGTGCAGTTTTCGTGAGCCCACTCACAACACTGCACCCAACCTTCATTCAATTTGGTTGAACCATAGGATCCTTGGACATAAATGCAAATGTCTTCACCGTCTTCATCACCACTGTTATCATTATCCTTCCGTATTTTGTTTAATTTTGTGTTTTTTTTTCTCTTTAGTTGTAGTCCTTCATTAAGATTTAGATTAATGGCGATAACTTCCTTGTTTTCCTTTGTTTGTTATGCACATTTTGTCCAAAACCGGGTACCTGGTTTTACCCCGTACGGTTTTGCCCGAGTATACAATTTTGTAAATATTACGAATGATCAACAATACCAGGACGAAGTACAAACAAACTGTCTTAGTTATTTACACTTTAATATGCAACAATTAACATAATTCACACAAAAAGGTACTTACCTGAACACTGTCAAGTCTTGAAGTTTTTTAACTATCGAAAATTAGTCAGAGGCTCCAAAAACACACAAGTCGGTATAACTTTAGTAAACACACGTGTAACACGATTATCTTTTGTCTCGGTTTTACCCAGGTACCCGGTTTTGTCCTAATTTCCTCTACAGCTTTTGTAATATTTCTCTAATAGCAGCATTATCTTGTTCAAATATACTCTTGTCCCAACTTTTCGTTATCAATTCATGCTGCGTACAGTTTGACGTATCATTGTTGCATCATTCGATCCTCACATAAATAGTACAATACCATTTTTTGTGTATTCGATATTCGATGCTGATGCACATCATCGCACTTTCGTCGTCTCTTTAACGATCAATCAAAATTTTATCGTCCTCCCATAATTCATGATAATAATAATTCCAACCACAGTAGAATTTCGATTATGTAAACGCCGGTTAATCAAGCATCCCTTTATCTGACTATCTAAACAATGTTAATTTGGAAACGGAAACATATTCCGTGTGGCAGTGGTGGGATGAAAAAAATGCTCACAAATTTCCACACATAGCACAATGCAGATAGTTTCTCGAGAATGATTAAAAAATACTTCCAATCTGATGAGAGACTCACTAGATGGATGCCAACAAAATTATCGAAAAAGGTGAGAAGAAGCTACATCCGAAACGAAGATGATGAAGGAGAAAAACAAACAGACGAAAATCATTCTCATAATACTTCTACACATTTTCAAGCATTCAGATGGTATAAAATGAAAAAGAAAATATTCATGCTGAGGACGTTAAGAAAATGTGTTAGCTGACCTCAGAAATATTGTAAAACGAAAACAGCGAACAGTGGAAACTGTTAAACATCCGCATGAACTTTCTTACTTTCATTTAATCGCCGAATACATAACGCTCTCCAATAAACGAGCTTTCTTCGCGTGATAATCATTCGATTATTCGAACATCATGTGCCGTAATTAGTTTAGATAATCGAGGTTCTACCATCGTCCTAAATGTGTCATGTGCATTAAGTTAATCGTCACCGAAATGTTAATCACAAAATAGCACATTGTTTTTCTCTTCCTTGTGATTTCCTTATGGTTCACCTAAAACAGCCGCCGAAAACTATCCAGAAGTGAGTTTCCATTTTAACAAGAAAATCGTGGACGCGGATCTGGAAAATGGAAAACTGAAGGTCATAGAGTAAGGATTGCTATATTGAGAAAAAGATCCGAGAATCGCTCCGTGGCGTTAAAAACACTGAATTTTCTAGTACGATAAATGAAGGAACAGAAGAAATAGAAACCGATTTGATCATCGGCGCGGACGGTGCATACTCGACCATCAGGAGGATAATGATGAAACGGCCCCTTTTTAACTGCAGTCAAACGTACATCGAGCACGGTTATGTTGAATTGTTCGTACCAGCTGATAAAAACAACAAGGTAGGTGTACCTTGTTTCTGAAATAGGTAAAATATTTTTACTGTCTAAGAATAGTAAAAATACAATCCACTATGTTGTATTACGGTCGATGAATGATGAACATTCCTCGATGAAGGATAATGGAATTTGAGGCGATTGCATTCGTGTTTTTGTGCGTTTTATGTATAAAACTATTTTTATGCCGCAATACAATAACAAATTCGTTATTAATTTCTGTTTGTCTATTGACGCACTTAGCCCCGCTGAGTGAAAACACTCGAGTTTACTTTGTTCAAGTTCGCAATGAGCGGGAATCATCTTCACATCTGGCCGCGAGGTGAGTTCATGATGATAGCCTTGCCCAACGATGACCACACTTTTACTGGTAATATCTTCGCGCCCTTCGCGACTCTCGACAAATTGAAGACACCGCAGGCGCTTCTGGACTTTTACGAGGAACAATTTCCTGATCTTTTGCGTTTGATTGGAAGGGAGATACTGGTGAAGGATTACTTCGACAGGGAACCAAAAACGCTAATTTCCATTAAAGTAAGTATTGAAGATTTACAATTCACGTTCGTTAATAGCTGTTAGAAGCTTTAACGAGTGATTCTACATGCCAAAATAAGATGAAAATCAAGAATGAAGAAATTCGGTTGAGCCTGCGTTTCCGAGTTATTAATTGTTGGAAATACAGACGCGTAAAAAACGCCTGGCGCGAGGGGCTTAGACTACTGCCGGCGCGCGTTAGCCAGACCAGGCACGGCGAGGGAAGTAGTGTAAGGCCTGTTTCACACATCACGGCACGGCACCGTTTATACGGCACAAACAGACGTTTGACACAATTCACGGTTTATAGACGGTTTTCCAAGTCAGTTGGGCTTCAACATGGAGCGTGAACGCGTTATAGCGATGTTGTTTCTATACAGACGATTAAAAAAAAGGAGGAGGAATAGAATTCAGTGGGTTCACCCAATAAATATGAGTAGAAAAGATTTTGGGGCATTTTATATACTCTTTACAGACTTGAGAAATAATGAAGAAAAATTTTTTAATTATTTTCGAATGAGAATATTAACTTTTGATCAGTTGCACCTACGACTGAAGGATGCAATTCAGCACAAAGATACAGTTATGCGAGAATGCATCCAGCCTATCGAAATGTTGGCTGTTACTAACAACATCGATAACTGCTTTTGTTCATCACGAGTGCGTTACATATAACCAGTGAGAAAAAATTATTACTACCAGTACACAATGAATTCGAATTTTTGTAATAGTCATTGTACCGATGAAACAATTACAATTACGATTAATACCGGGGCCAATATATCTGAACACGACTTTAGAAACTAAAAGTACATTAATGAATTATCCATAGTGAATTAACAAGTAAAAATAATGTAATAAATTCAAAACTGTAAAACCAGTAAATTAATTTTCAAAAATATTTTTGCTTAACGCTCGATCGCAGAGCGGAGTTGGGCAAAAAATTATTTTAAATAAAAAATTGATTTCGAATAAAAGACAAAAATTTTATTCGAGAGCGCCTCAAATAACTTTTTTATTCGACTGGATTTATTCGATGGCTACGCATGATGTTTTTATTCGACGGGAGTTCATTTTAAGCTTCAAATGAGTTTCTCTGTTTCATTCGTATTTTAATTCGAAAGTTATTCGAAGTTGGACATCAATTATACAGAAACGAAATTTTTTTATTTTTCGTCGTATCAATATCAATATGAAAGTTCCTCCAGAATAACATACTCAAGTGGCGATTCCCGAAATTCCATAATTTCCTACGTTACCGTATGAGCATATAAAAAGGCGGTCACGGTTGCCGTGCATTGTATTGGAGAGGCACGGTACATCACGCCGTCTATGCGGCGACGGCACGTGTGAAAGGTCTCTATATGATCTTCGTTCCTTTTGCCGTATAAACGATGCCGTTGCCGTGCCGTGATGTGTGAAACAAGCCTAAGTCCCTCGCGTCAAACGCTTTAACGCGTATTTTAAACAATTAATAAGTCGGAAACGAAGCCTCGAACACAATTTCTTCATTTTTGATTTTCGTTTTATTTCGGTATGTAGAAACACTCTTTAAAATATCTGACACCTGCTGCCGAACACCCATATATTCACCCGTATATTCACTGTTGCTCATAAATCATGGGCAATTCTACGTATCTCCTGCGATCTCAAATGTGTGACAATTTTTTCAAACTCCGAAAATGTCATTCTGCAGTAGAGTGTGAATCAGCAGATAATTACGATACTAGATTCGTTTTACTCATGAGATTCTAAGAAATGCAGGTGGTTGCAAGCCGCCGTTTTTGCGCTGCTCTATTATCTGTTTTCTTGGAAAGATTACTAGCGGCTCTTTCTTTTTATACCTGATGATTTGTCGACTTTTGTTAAAAGTAAATGAGAAAAAATAACAGGAGAAATAGGAACTATTAATTTCGAAGAGATTATGATTTGCTATTAATATGATTCTTATCGACGAATGAACAATAATTACAAATTATTGAGTGATTGGTGATTGAAGAGAAGATCAGTGTATTACATGAAGTATTTTCTTGTGCTGTAAATGTCAGAGATTTCTGCCTTTTGCTTTATGAGGACGGTAATGTGTTTGTTCCTTTTTTAATTCTAATTTTAGTTTCTCGCTGTGCGCAGACCGTCTAACTTCTAACTTCTCTTATAGTTGTAACACATCTTTGAATGCTGTAATTTAACTTATACGTTTGTTTCATTAACGTTTCTAATTGCAAGTGTTGGAATATTTTTGCGAAGCATTCTAGACACAATTAGGTATAAAAAGGTAGCCAAAACTCGAAGTCAACTTACATATTATGTTAATAAACGGACTGCTTTTTTGCGATTTTTCTACTTAGCAATTACATCATTCCTTGGTCTCTCTAAGAATTCCACTGTGAAAAGTTTTAAAAAATAAATTCAACGCTTAACAAGTCATGCAAAGACTCTTCAAAGCCAGGGAGTCGAGACCGATAGAATTTCGGTTACGGTCGCGGTTGGAGTCACCGAGACGTTCGATACGGTATTTATGATTCTCTCAACCGAACCGGAGAGCGACGAGTGGTCCGAAGTTTTCTCTCAACCGATAACCGAGAGAGAATTTTTTTCAGACTTACGGTCAACCGAAAGTCTAGACCGGTCAGGAATACGGTTGCGTTAATTTATCGAGAGGTTGGAGTTAATGTATGGAGAGGTTCGCAAAACGGTCAACCGAGAGTCTCGGCCGATTGCAATACGGTTGACGTAAAGTCGAGAGAGATACCTAGTAATGTGGGCAACTAGAATTCATCACCTCATGAGAAATAGGAAGAAAATAGAAATACGCTCGATTAAACTTTGTGAGGCAAATTGTTACTATCCCTGTTGCGAATCGCAAATCGCGACCAAAATTATTTAGTACGTTATTTTGATTATTTTTTATCACGTTAGTAACCTGGCTTTGCATCTTTTGCCATCCATAGCGAAATACATAGTATCATTGAAACAAATTTATAATAATAAATAAAAACAATGAATTTAATTTATATATAAATTCTTAATAATACATTTACGTCTTTTTCTAAATTTATTAAATTTTATAGATAATTTTATAAACACCTACTTTAAATATTTTTATAAATGAAATATTACTTTTATATTCGCAATGAAATATTTGTATAAATAATTTTCAGAAATAATTGATATTTTTATCAATAAAATGTTTAGTTATAAAAAAACAAAGTTAATGATAGATAAGTTTGAAGGATTAACAATATGTTTTGGAAACAACAACAGTCAATTTTCAGAAGTTTGCCCACTGATAACGCCAAAGTTTTTTCAAAAGTAAAACGTATAATATTAATAAAATTATCACCATTTATAATGTACCTATGCATATTGTACAAGAAATGGAATTTTTTTACCAATTGATATAATGAATGAAATTGCAAACATTTATGATGTTTTCAATGTATAATTTATTATTTAAGTTTTTGTTAAATATATATGTACATTTTGTTAAATTTACATCTTCTGTTTTTTCCAAACTTGGACATACTTTTGAAATAACCACGTGAAAAATTGTATTTTCAATCAATTTCTTGTTATTTGTATTTTAACAATCATTCATTTTATATTAACTACTTCTATTAAAGCCGATGGGAGATGGCGAGCATCTTCTTAATGTAGTGCTTCAAATATAACAATGCCTCGGTACATCGGTGCAGTTTGGGACCGACAGTGTCAGAGTAACAAATAACTGCAAAAGTCTGCTTTCACAACTCCCGTCACGAGAGAGACAAACAATGAGAGCGACAGGAACAGCATACATACCGTCCCGATCTATTCAGCAAGGTCGAACTGAACCGAACCCACCCGAACAAAACCGACATGGAGTCCTAACCAGTCGGCGGCGACCGGTCCCCGTTCGTCTCAGAATACGGTCCCCGATTCCCGACCGAAGTGCAATTGGTCAGGAGCTTCGGTTCCCTTTTGCAACCTCTCGCTATGACGGTCAGAATTTCTCTCCACTTTCGTTACGGTTACTGGTTACTTGACCGATATGTGACCCGTCTGAATTTCGGTTTCTGTTTCGGTCTTGACTCCCTGTTCAAAGCTCCATACAATTTAACGCAAAGCTGAACAAAGTCAAATTACAATTAACAGATTCAGGAACACCACGCCCATACTTGCATTTAAAATATTAAATATCTATTAATATTTCTATAAATATATATCACAAAATAGAAAGGATTCGACACACAGACGAACTATCGCGGATTATTCACAATTCTAGTAAAGAACTTGTAATTATGAATTATTGATTCGCGATTGATTGGAAAATAATTGCATAAAATACTAATTTCAAGGAATATGAAGTTAAATACCGGCGATTACGTACTTTAATATACTACTGAAAATACTTACGAAATAATTATCTAGTTCCCTCGTGCTTAAAGTATGAACGAAGTATCAGAAACAAAGGCAGTACTGCATGCTTAATCCTGCAGGGTTTTATCAATCTACTTTATGTAGCTCGATCAAGTTTCGAAATATTTCTTTATTCGATTTGGTGAACCTATCTCCTTTAAGTAGTGTAACCATGTAAAAGTTTTATGGAGAATCTTATAATGAAAAAAAAGTATATAGTTATGTATCAAGTTATGTACGAAGTCACAGTCGGAGAGAAAACTATTGCACATGATGTTATTTGATTAATATTTCATAACTATGCCTCAGTGCAACCCATATCACGTTGGAAAAACCGCTCTTCTCGTTGGGGATGCTGCTCACGCTATGGTACCATTTTACGCTCAGGGGATGAACGCTGTGAGTTATGTTCTATGAATTAAAGAATTCCACATTTACAAACGATGAGTTTTTGCAGAGAAAAAATACTTAAGACAAATAATTTTCCTGTTTCATTGCTCATATTCTTTGTTGACGAGTTATCTAATATTAGAGCTATACTTTTATCGTATATCGTTTTGTAGAAAGCATTATTTATATCGATTACGGTATTTTTATTCTTGATTTGTAACAAATGGTCAGTTGACTTGACGTCAACGAAATTAAAAATATTTCTAGAATACTATTTATGTAAATATTAATTAAATAACAAATATTTGTAAATTTTTCGGTAACTTTTTATTAGGGTTTCGAGGACATGTTATTATTAGACGAGTTAATGGAGCGTTACGATTCAGACTTTAGCGAAGTGGTCCCGAAGTTTTCTGAACTACGATGCAATGATGCTCACGCGATATGCGATCTCGCTATGTACAATTACGTCGAGGTAAGTCCCATTCGATAATTTTCAGTCATTCTGTCATGCCAAAACAAATTGCTATTAATCTCTACTATGGTCATCGTTATTTTTGTCATGATTCGTGATTTTTGAAGTTTTTCGTTTTCAAATATCGATCAAAACGATTCCAATGGAATATCAGTGGTTACTCTTAAAAATAACAAAATTGATAAAATTGAAAAAATGACACGTTGATCACTGAAACTTAATACTCTGTAATTAAATAAATATTTGAGGAGAGAGTAGGTATCTATACAAAATCAGAAGGAAATAAGTTTACTAAACTATTATGTATATGTACACCTATATGATAAAATTTTCAGATGAGAGATCTGGTAACAAGAAAATCGTTTCTTTTTCGGAAATACGTGGACACATTTCTCTACAGACGAATACCAAATACGTGGATACCGCTATATTCTACCGTACACTTCTCACGAATGAGATTTCGCGATTGCATCACAAACAAAGAATGGCAGGACAAGGTTGATTAAAAACACCAGCGGTGAAAAAATGTAACAATCATAGAAATTGTATTTGAACAAGAATTTTTTCCTTGCAGATATTACGTAGGACTATTTGGTCTATAGCGTTTATACTTCTTGCAATGCTGCTCGCGCCTATTGCCGAGAAGTATACGAGGAAAAGTGTTTTGTATTAAATACAATTATACAACCTTTACAACCATACAGATATGTGAGCGTGTGCGTGAAGATGACGCATAATGCAATATATATATGCAAACAGTAGCTATTGTTTCACGTCATTTAATCATACATAATACCTTCCGATTTGCTGTATTAAAAACTCTAGAAATTGACATATGCATTTAATTTTTTTTTATCCCTAAAATGTACAATTCCTTACTATTCCTACTTACAACTCACGTTAAAACATCTATAACTGTATTTGAGCAACTCTTATTTAAGGCCATCACCTGTAAAAACTTGTTAGGCAAATTGACATTTTGACTGCTAGTGAAACAGATTTATGGAAGGGGTAATATCTTTTTCATACTGTTACAACGCATTTATAAAGTGGTTCTGCGATTCCCCAAACTTCCTCTTGTTTCAAAGATACATTGCAAATCACTATTGCATGTTAATGCACGTATCACGACATCAATTCAAGGGTCACTGAATCGGCGTTCGCCAAGTATTTATGCTTATGGGTCTGGAAAAGCTCCATTAGATGCTTTATAAACTTCTCGTGATATTCATCGATCTGTTCTGCTGTCGGTTCCGATATCTTTGGTAGCTCCAAAGGACTGCCGACTGGAAAAGAAGTAATTGAAAAATAATGGCAACGCAAATGTTTTTCTGGAGAAAGTTTTCTAAAAGCTGTACGGTTGTTAAGAATATTATGTTACAAGAAATGCATATGTAGTATTTTCTGCCAGCCTGATACAGTGTTGTCCCGTTATAAGTCCCGGCCCCTGTTTCGTTAGAAGTACATTTCTATCCCCACTACTTCCTTTGTAGTCACCGCGGCGAATGCGAGAGACTGGCATTTTCGTTAGAGATTCGGCCTGTTCCCTGTGCGTCGAACTTATAACGAGACGAAACTGTACTTGGTTCATTCATCTCAACGGTCCACAAACAGAATCTCTTGATTATTTCGGTCAATGTATTTTACTATTAGTATTATAGTATCAGCTAGGTTAGTAAATATTATTGTCTTAAATTACGATAATTACCAACAACAGTGATGGGTTTCCGGCGTGGTATGATACCAAAGGAATACTGGAAAAATCCTCGACCCATCAAAATGATCGGGGCTATTCCTATTGTTTTACGAATGTAGTGTTGCGCCTTTTTGAGGAACGAGCCTTCCGAACCATACACCTGGTCGTATATATCCGTCTCACCAAATGAGAACACGGGTACCAGTGGTATCCTAAAAATAAAGAAGCCAAGAATGAGAAAACACACTTTCATCGTCACACGATGAATCAACATGCCACGATTCATTTCGAAAAGTAAAATCCAAGAGGATTGTCCCCAGAAGTTAAGGAAATGATAACATCCGAATTAAGTTAACATTTACTCGAAGGTGTTAAAAGTGTTTGCATATTTGTTTAATGGTTAACGTGGATATGTCTCTACGGTACCGTTATAATGTTTGCATTTATCACTATAATTATATTTGTAAGTTGAATTGTAAACATTGATCATTCTAACCCATGCTTCAGCGCGATCTTTATGAAGCCTTTTCTTCGTTTTACCAGGATGCGATAAGTGCCTGGCTTACATTCCAATGATTCCGACGCTCCACCGACGATGAGAACTGTTGCTCTTCCAGTAAACGGTTCTTCAGGCTTCGTTGATAGCACATAGTTTAAACTTTCTGCACTACTGCTCACAGTGCCTGCATTGTAATTTGATCAAAGGATAAATCAAGAATGTAAAAAATAGACAGTATATACAATAAGCAAAAAGTACATAGAATAGGTACTAAAGAATTACAGTTAAAATTATTTAAGGAAATTGTGTTGGTTTTAATTTTAAATTATTGTAACAAAATATAAAAAGCTGTGAAACTGATAAACAGATTACATTTTATGAGACACTTTTAGAATTGATTCAATATGAAAACTTACATATGAGTTATTGCTAATTTGTTACATGAAAAAATTGAATTGTTTTTAAATTTGTCTCAAGCTTCTGTGTTTACAGATCACCCTTCACTTTCGGTGTTGGAAAACATAGATGGATATTTTATTTTACAAAGGGAGACTATGTTATTATTGTCGATGAAAAAATAAAAAGTTACAGGTAAAAATATTTTGCTCTCTTTTTCAATTCCTTTGGCCCAAAATTTGCCACCCTAGGCTGCAGCCTACTTAGCCTATATACAGGGTGTTTGACTACACGTGGGAATAAATTTAAAGGGTGATTCTAGACACCATACTAAGACGAAAATCAAGAATAACGATATTGAGGTTGAGCCTTCGTTTTTTAGTTTTAACCGTTCAAAGATATGCCTAAAAGCAGGCAATCCGCGTACATCGCTGCACGCGGGCAAGTCAAGTGAGGGGCTGAGCAGTGGTCGTCAAAGCCACTGTCGCACGGGGTCACTCACCTCAGAGAAGCTACGACGAAATTTTTCAACAATCGGCATGGTCACACGATTCTGCGACACTTAACCCAAAATTAAAGGGCCCTTACCTACTCGCTAAAATCTATTGTTTCCATTATATCCACTGTTGTAGTCCATTGTATTATCGAGGCGCACACGTGCAGAAATTACACAAAACAAAGAATCATGCCACCCCCCCCCCCCAAAATAAAAGAATATTAGATCTCTTGTTCTAAAACGTGTAAAAAAAATTAAAAAGAACGCAAAGTTACCTGCACTGAAACGCGCAAAAGAATAAAAAAAAAACATCAAATTTACACGCACCAAAACTCGCCGCGAAAAAACAGGTTCACACGGGCTCAGACAATTGAAACTAATAACTCTTCCTAAATAAACTCAAAGTAAGTGTTTCGACGTAAACTCGCGGGTCGACTGAATGTATATCTACTTGGCGATGTGACGATGCTCGTTCAGATGACATTGCCAGACTTGTGTTGACTATGAGAAGCACCAAAACTAAATGCGCGTCTAGAAAGTGCGGCGCGATTAACCTGAACGAGCCATACCGCGAGCAAGTTGGCCCAAAATACTTTATAACCCCAGATCTGGCAGTAGGTTCGGAGTTGCTTTCGGTCCCGTTTATGGCAGTTTGAAAATATTTTACCTTTCTCTGCATCAGCTCAGGGGAACTCTCTTGGGTTGACTGACGAAGACGTCAGTTCCACAAAATTCTTCGAACGCAGTACATCAATCAAGCAAGCATTTAAAAATAAACTCATTCAACTGTTTTTGTTTTGGTGATCCTCATTACTAATTTATTTAAACGAGCATCGACACATCGCGAATTAGACAACCATTAGGAGTTGTCAGTTTCAATTGCCAGAGTTCGTGTAGTCTTTTTTGCGTGTTCAGTGTGGGTAAATTTGTGTTCTTTTTAAATTTGTTTACACGTTTTAGAGTAAGAGATGTGGTATTTTTTATATTTTTGGAGTGGGTAGGTAAGCACCCTTTAATTTTGGATTAAGTGTCGCAGAATCGTGTGGCCATACTGATTGTCGGTAAAGTAACTGAGGTGAGTAATCCCATGCGACAGTGGCTTTGACGACCACTGTTCGACCCCCCACCTGACCTGCCCGCGTGCAGCGGTGCACGCGGATTGCCTGCCTTTAGGGCAGCGCTCTCCAAGGTCGTGTACGCGTGCACTTGGGGTTCTCCCACTCTCGTTTGTATTGTCAAGGATATCGCGTGAAGTGTCACGGTTAGCGAACCGCGAAGACGCTAGCCCGTCATGGTAGCCTTCGTAGCGTCGCGTGGTCTCCTTGACAACGGAAGGCACGCTGCGCGAAAAAAAGATTGGAAGGGGAAGCAGACGCGTGAGGGGCCCCTAGGTTGGAGAGCGCTGCTTTAGGCATATGTTTAAACGTATATAACTAACAAACGAAGCCTTAACCGCAATATCTTTATTCTTGATTTTCGTCTTAGTATGGTGTCTTGTATCACCCCTTAAATGTATTCCCACGTGTAGCAGAACACCCTGTACAAATTCGCCCATGCATTTAGTGTATTAACAGATTAAAAGTGCATTTAACGAGGTAAAGGAAGCATATCTCTGGTCCATCATCTACCAGATATTCCCTTGAATATTGATGGCAAATATTGAGTTCCGTTGCCATTTTGATCTTATGATGTAGAAACAATTAAACTACCACAACCTTGCTTGCGAATATATTATTATATTCCTATAATCTGATTTTCGAGAGTTGAGACCTGAGGCGGGTTCCTGGACGCGTGGCTTAAGGAGGAACCCGCCTCAGATCTCAACTCTCGAAAATCACACTATAGTAAATGATTGATTAAAAATGCACATCGTATCTACTCATTTAAGTGAGTCTTAAAAAGTACAGTAACATAGATGCAATAATAGCATATCATTCAATTTTGAGAAACAGAAAGTGACACTGAAATTTCTGGAAAAAATAATTAAATAAATAATTCAACTATCTTCAGCAGTTTTAATAGTTTCACAAATACAAAGTACCTGTATGCAGTCGAACTGAATGTACTGTATAGAATGCGACACTTTCATTGTATTAATACTGCAACAGTAAATTTTAAACACAAAATATGACCACTTTATTGTTACATGAACGTAAATTAGCGTTGTCCCGATGGGCGATCCGAGAGCAGGAGGATCCATCGCGTTTTCCAAATATCGCGTGAAAGGGAGCGCTCGAAACCAATGAAACTGCGGGCATGTAACGGATGGGTAAAACTCTAGTAGTGTGCGTGTAGGCTCGTACCCTGTAATCAACTTGTAACCTAACCATTACATGCTGATTTCATTGCGATTAAATTGATTTGATTTGTGGTTATAGGCTGATTTCAAGTCGTTTTTCCACGCGAGCTTTGGAAAACGGGACGGATGCTCGTGCTCTCGGACCGCCCATCGGGGCAACGCTGACGTGGATGATGAGACTTCATGTACCAAGCTATAATAAATGAAAGAAAAAAATGCTTGTAATACACGCTACTTCACGACCTATATATAATTCCTTGCAACTCAAGAGAAATAATTTCATATCATACTGTCTCATTCTTTTATGCCTAAAATATGTACCCCACAACTGTGGACATGCAATTAAGAATCACTTTTTTCAGGGACGCTTTTCCTTTAAACATTACGTAAAGTATCCTAAGGGAGCATGTATCACGATTTCGAAAAGATTGAGAAACAGTGATCTAGTGTCCCAGTTCCATTTCATATTTCTTCTGCTACTTTAGTATTGAACAGAAGAATTACGAACATTGAGAAAAACGATTAATTTCTTACTAAACGCTGAGACGGTCCGACATTTCCTCGCAGCTACTATTCACCAATCAATTAATTTTTAAGTACGTACCGTTGAAATAAGCATATTCTCGAAACAGAGGAATTCTGAAGTGCTGATCCAGCACAGCGACCCGGAAGTCCAGTCCCGGGAACAGTTTTCTGCAGCCAAGAAGATCAGATCCAAACGAACCGAAAGCTCCTGTCGACAGGATTCCGTGCGGAAAGCTGCAAAACAAGTACGATTTCGACGGATCCAGATCGGTTGTTTTCTCCAATTTCAGGGGGAAGTAATTGCAAAAGTATCGCAACCACACGCAGTTCCTTAACCACCTCGTCCACCGTTCACTAAGGCAAACAGAATACAAACATTATGACAAAGCTCAGACTTCAGGTTCGGGCCTCATGCGTGAAAATCAAACCGAAGTAATACCGGAGCAATAGAAGAATTTCGAAGAAGCTTTGAGTTGCACTTACCTCCTACCGCCTCGATTACACGTGTCCCAGTCGTAATACATCCACACGAAATAGAGTAGAACGAAATAGCGCAGAGTTTCCGTACAAAAGAGGAGATATGCAGTGAGGATGTACCCAATGAAATCTCCGAAGCCTAGTAAAACGATCCAAACTGCTGCCGACAGTGTCTCCAGTCTTCGCCTCAACGGCACATTCAGTGGTGCAAATTTCACGCCCAGGATCTCCATCGTTTTTCTCACTTGCCGCCCTTTTTTGCTCTATTTAAAGTACCATCTGAGTAGTCCAGCCTGTGCACCTGTGAACAATGCGTTTGTCACGTGTGATTTATAGCGCTGAAACAGGATTTGACATGAGAACAATGTGTTTTAATAAACCACGTTGTATTTACGTGGTTCATACCGCGTGTTAAGAAAAGGTAATGCATGCTGCGGTAACGATTGCGATTATCTTATCAGTCGTAAATTTGTTATCTTATAAAAACTTACTAATCAAACATATCGATTGTGGCATGTAAATATTGATTCCCATCATATTCTTACACAGTTTCCTACGTTTTGCATTTTTTATTTTTTTTAAATAAAGCTGCTAGTAAGAGTTTAATTCATTATACCAGCAAGTTTTCCCTATCCGTTGCACGGTCACGTTATCATTGGCTTTCGAACTCCCCTTCCGCGCGACTTTGGTAAACATCATGGAGCTCGGACTCCTTAATGACCCAACTGGCCCTAACTGCATTACACGAAAAATAATGTACAATATATTGTTTCCGTGCGTTAAGAATGCGAATACAGTAATTCGTCGTTATTATCCCGTCTTAACGATGCGTAGTACGCCCGGTGACTATCCCCACAATTTCTTGGAATCCTTCGACCGAGAGTGAGAGAATGAAAGAGTCGACAGCAACTTCGTGTCAACTGTTTCGTTCCCTCTCGCTCGCTCTTCGGAATTCTCACACGCGACATCAGCCGCACGGAATAGTGTCCACATCGCGTCGTACGCCTGCCGCCAGCCCCGTTCGTCGGGTTTATAACGATGAATTACTGTATACAGATCTTCGATTTAGTCTGAACCTTTTGCATTTTAAATAAAGAAAATTAGAAAGGATAAGGAAGAGTATCCATATTTCTTAAGAAACTCGGATTAAAAAAGATAAGATTGTGTGTATTGAGTCGTGTGATGTTCTGCTGGAAATTGCCTATGAGCCGAAAGGCTAGCCGAACATGTTTGGCTGTGTGTGGGCATTGCGCGTGCTTCACGACAGCAAGATCGACGAGCATCTCGCGGCTGTATGGAGGCCTTTAAGCCGGGAATCCACCGGAAAGTTAAGCAAAGCTATACTATGTTATGTTTTAGCTTAGTTTTTGGTGGAAACGGTTTCATAAGAATGTACCGAAGCTATTTTTTTTAAACGTAGCATGGCATAGCATATCATCGCATAGTTTAGCTTAGCTTCCCGGTGGATTCCCGCGTTCAGAGTATAAAGATAAAAAAATTATAGGTACAGTATTGTCTCCCTGTAAGCTCGGTTTGGTGCACCCGATATAGGCTTGTCGCTATCCGCACCACTTCTGTCTCACTCTTGTCCGGCGAAGGCGAGAGCGAGATGGAACGAAAGCGAGCGAGAGCCATTGAAAGCGAGCGAGGACGGTACGAGATAGACGACGCGTGGATGTTTTGTCTCACTCCGTCTTTCGAGCGCCGTGACACTCCGTTCTTTGCATGCGCGACGGGCGTGCGCGATGGTTGCAAGCATTTACGAATGCACGGGAACCGCTTCGCCAATCTTGACGCAGGCTCGGCTCAAGTCTTTTTTGCGCCCTAGGCAAATTTGTTCAATTGAGCCTTTTATTATAATACATTAAATTGAGATTATTTATGACTTCAATCTGCAAAATTAGGCAGCTACTAGGGCGCAAGGTTGACAAGAGGTGCAAAATGGTCTTTTCATTGTTGGCATTGTTGAAAATAAATTTTTAAATGAAATACTATAAATTGTACTACAACAGTCTTAAACTACGGATAAAAATTCAGAGTAAGGTCACCAATAATCTCAATTAAATGTATTATAATAAATAGCGAAATTTGGCAAGTTCGCCTAGGGCGCAAAAAAGACTCGTGCCGTGTCTGGCTATCTGATCGTCGCGCGCATGCGTCGAGCAGTCATGATTCTATCTGAGCGCTCGCACTGTCGCGCATACCCGCCGCGCATGCAAAGCGTTCCATCTCGCTCCCCCCTTCGGCTAGAATGAAGCGAGAAACGAACACTCGGAATTAGGGCTCTGGGCACGATATAGGCTCAACGCCGGTCCCGACCAGCGAGCGTAAAGGGAGACAATACTGTAATTATTTACAAACGGGTTGTCTCCACCGATTTCGATGACCTTGAAATATGTTGTCAGATGCATGATGCTGAACAATTTTTTCTATACATATTACCGTCATTCGGCTTTACTTTCCGAGATATTCGCCAAAAACTGTGATTGGCGGTTGGTAAGGGCGAGATTGGTTCAGTAGGCCCTGCGAGGAGAGACCGTCAAATTTTGGGACACATTTTTTATCTGTTATCTTATCCGCCTCTTATCCCAACCCGAACCACGAGATACATGAAATACGAACTATTAAATACTTTTTATGTTTGCTTTAGCCTTCAAATTAAATGCATTTTTAATTATGTCGATAAGATTACGTTGGAATTTATATCCAGGTTTCGTTGTTTTTATGGACCTACTTATGCTTACTACCGCTTGAAGGTTTCTTATTAATCTTACTAACAATAATTTAATTCATAGCCCGATATATTATTCATATCAAGTTCAACAACTTAAATTATACATACGTATCAAATTGTTCGACTGTATTGAAATTTGTAGGGTGATTACAAAATATTCAATGTGTGAAGTGTAAAGTTATTACAAAAGAAATTGGATAACACTTTTATCCTCAAAATCAAATGGAATTTTGTAAATTTCATAATTTCGAAATTTTGCGCAAAAGAAACTGGTGGGAGAACATTGAAGACAAACTCAGATGTACTTTTTTTGCATACTAATGCAGATGTTTCGACATCATAAGTGTAAAAAGTGGTCAATAAACTTGATCGTTATGGTCATTATTCATGAAAATATGTGGTTAATGCTTAATCGAAATTGTAGGTACTTCATTTATATCATCTGGAATATTTTGGAACACACAAGAAGACAAACTTGACAGAGATGTATAGCTCCGTTTAAAAATGAAGGAGACATTGAAATCTCTGCAAATTTAGGTCAAACATTACAATTCTTCACATAAACGAAACAACTTTTAAATGAATACCTTTTATGTCACCAACAGTTGCTTTTACGTGACACGTTTTATTTTTCAGACATATGTTCACCCGTATAATACATATGCGTGTTACGTATTATACATACGTGTATATTAGGATGATGCTTCATTTTTAATTCTAAACTTCTTTTATCTCTATCTCAAAAAAGTTTCTGATTCATATAAAACTAATGTTTGTAAAATTTAGGCCCGATCGGATAACGAGAATACCCCCCGCCCTCCCGGCCCTTGAAATTTTACGTGTAAAACTAAACCCCATAAAAAAAAACTTCAAAAAAGTAAAAAAAAACATGTACTTGGCGTCAAGACGCTACCACATCTCTAGATGTGTATGACTCAACCACTATGCCAAAATGTATTCTAGTACAGTATCGGCCAAAGCTAGAATGCGCTTCTAGTGTTAAGGTGGAATCTGAGGGCGCGTGAATCGGCGCGCTTGCTCGGCCCGCCCAGGCTCGGCGAGCCGGCTTGGCGAACTTCAGTCGGCGATCCATGAGTGTTCTCACGGCGCGTGGATCGGCGAGTTTGCTCGGCACGCTCAGGTTCGGCGAGTCGGCTTGGTGAGCTTCAGTTGGCGATCCATGAACGTTCTCACGGCGCGTGGATCGGAGAGGTTGCTCGGCTTGTCCAGCTTCGGCGAGTCGGCGATCCATGAGCGTTCTCACAGCACTTGGATCGACGAGCTTGCTCGATTCGCCGAGGTTCAACCAATCGGCTTGGCGAGCGCGACTCGACGAGCCTTGAGCGTTCTCATGGCACGTGGGTTCGGCGACTCGCGCGCAAAGAGAGCCGATTCACGTCACGTCAGATTCCACCTTTAGTTGACTACACTATCGATAGAGAAATAAATAAATACTCTGGTCCTGAGCAACGTATTCCGGTGAAGTTCTTTTTTCTTCAGTAATACCTGAGTTTTAAGACGTTTAACGTTTCGGCTGGTGTTCCGTACGGCAGAAATTATTTTTCATGGTTGATTTCTTATTTTTCAGGTAATTAAATAATTTTGTCATATTACGTACATTATTTTCAGACTGACAGGTATACATAAATGCTCTGGTTTTTGCAATTTGCTTTGTATATTACGCATAAAACCTACAACTTTTTTCATGCGCTTGTCGTGCAGTGTCAGCCACCTTATAGTCGTCTAGTAACGGCCAATTTTTTTTTTTAATTTCTTCCTATAATTAAAGTCGTTAGGTTTTTCTCCTTTGATTTTGTGCAGAAGAAAATGTCCAAAATTAAACAGAAAAAAGACAAATCGACGCAGAACGTTATGATAACGATTTTAAAATAAAATTAGACTAAACTAAACTAAATTTAACTAGACTTTGATGAATAAGTCACTGAGTGCATCATTTGTGAAGAATCATTCAACAAAGATTTGGTGCAGTGCATCAAATGCAAGGGTTGGGCTCATGTGGAGTGTACAGAGCAATAAAATATCGATTATTTTACCTATGATATTTGTAGACGTGCTTAAATAAAAGTTCTATAATACTCTTAAATGTTTTACTAACATTATTAATTATACTTATAATTTATACTACAACTTACTATTTTGAACTTTGATTTTCACCAACAATAGCCGAAGTTATAGTACAAAACTTAGAGTGGTCAATACTGCAGGTCTCCCATACCTACGTGGCCACTATATTTTTTCTTTAGCTTACTGATATGTGTAAGGGAGAGTGGGGCAAACATGAACGCGGGGTAATCGCGAACGCGATGATTACGGCGTTTCAATAAATAAAAATGATGTTCCCTCTCCACTAGCTAATAGTTTAGGTCGTATCCAACGCCGGGCAGAAAGTAATAACTACAGAAAGCTCATGTTATTCAAGATAAACACAATTTATTATTTTCATCATGTTTCAAGTAATATTTTGTCCATTTTCAATTGTATGTAATTACTGTTAAGTTAATGATACAATTGTTTGTTTTTTTAAGTTGAAATAAAGCACTTTTTTACCAACATTTTGTGACCAAGGCGTTGCTTGAATCATAATTCTAACCTGAGAAATCATTTTTTTTTATTTTTTGATGTCGCGGAGTAGGTGGAGCTAATAGTCCCGTTTTTCGTATAAACTTAGGTAAAATTTAGTACTAACAATCTAGAGATATCTGGTGTTATTTTATAATAAAAAACATATAAAAAAAATTTTATGTTAAACGATTTTATTAAAAATGCACTAACAACTATATTAAAAAATAATTATTTTCTTATACTACAATTTCGATAGTATTTTTTCACTTTAAATAAAATCGTGGGGCAGGATATGTCACAACAAATTCATTTCGACGCATCATTCTGTATTAAATTGATTCATATTTTGTTATGACATATCCTGCTCCACGATTTTATTTAAAGTGAAAAAATACCATCGAAATTGTAGTATAAGAAAATAATTATTTTTTACTTTTTAGTGCATTTTTAATAAAATCTTTTAATAGAAAATTTTTTTTATATGTTTTTTATTTTCTAGATTTTAGTGTTTGTGGACTTACATTTCACAGCACAGACTTCTTTACAAATATCTTTTATTGCTGTATAGTGCTAATGTCACTAAAATATAATTATTTCCTTGTACTACAATTCCGATGGTGATATACTACGAACGCCTGCAAAGTTTTAGTTTTCATATTCGTACATACGTGACGAATCATTTCTCGATAAATTGTGTATTTTCGGCAATCGCGATGCGACTACTAGCGCCCCGAACGTAACGGCTTTTTGTCGTTTTCGTAAAGAACGCGAGTGGCTGATTTCATGACGTTTCGATTTGTGGTTATCGGTTATATTTATTGATGACCGGGTAATTGTTTCACCCGCTCCGGGCTATTTTTTTAAATATTATATTGCAATCAAAACTACGCACGCCTGCAAAGTTGCAAGACAATCGGATAGTTGGAAGTGGGTTAAATTTGAGTTGCCAGATTTGAACCAAACATACAAAGATAATACAAACAAATAAACAAACAAACAGAGGAGCGAAGCTGAATAAAATCATTTAAAAGCTAGGACTATTAGGCTTTACGTTCACGAAGTTCGTTTGGTGATAATGTTATTTTTTGTAGAGTTATTACCACAAAATGTTCGTCAATTTAACATGAATTTGTTGCCTCATGCGCGAGGCAAAAAGTCCATTGCTTGGGGTAAAAAGTCCCTAATATCTTTTAACCAACTTTTCATGTAATATAAAACTAAATAAGTAAAAAACTCTTCTTAAATCAACAAATATTTATTAATCCAATTCTTTTCGGCATACAATATGAAAGGAAAGCATTATTAACAAAAAATAAAAATATAAGTCAGAGACTCACTTTAAATTAAAAACTAACAAAAAACTTCTCTCAACTAAAATAAAAACATTATTTAAAGACTTTGGCATCATTTCTTTATGCTTTGGCCATCTTATTACGAAAGCAAATAATAAAAAAATATAATTTCATTCTAAACTGTACTTTGCGTAAACAAAACAAAAATCATTTTCCTAGTATTATTTGTTTATGAAATCAATTACTACCGTCTTTTGTAGTGGCGCATTCTAAAAAATAAAAATAAATATAAATAGTTCTCTACTTTCAAGTGAAGGGCCATAAGTTCTCATGCGAGGTAACAGTCCCAATAAGGGACTTTTTGCCAAAATGGTACCTCTATAGTTTATGCGATATTTGCGGTAGAAAATATTATCATTTACAAATAAACAATATCATGTACACTTTACTAAAGGAACATAGAATTTTAACGTGCTCACTTGATACGCTGATAAACTGCTTTACTTCGTATAAAAGAATAAAGACGACGTATTTATTTCACTTTTTAACACGTATAATATCAAAGACGTCGTGTAATCCGAACGAACGTCCAGGAGCGACTGGCGACTCTGTGGTTACCTCCGTTTGTTTTTGCCTTTTATATAGTATATTGCGAAACTCGATACATTGTTTAAGAACAGAGATTTTGTATTCGGGACTTTCTACCCGTCGGACTTTTAGCCCCACCCTACCGTATTGACGAACAAATCAGATGGGGTAGGTAATCTCGAACGTTCGAGATTAGCAACGTTAACCGATTTTGATGAAATTTTCAGCATGTATAAACCTTACTTAAATCTGCAAAACGGATTTTTGAATTTTCATTACAGGCTCAGAAAAAAGAGTTTAATAAACGAACTTTACTATTTTTTCGATATTCCGACTAATAGCAATTTTTTTCTAACGCACAAGAAGAGGAATTTGAAAAATACATTAGGTATAGGTTGTAGCAACATTTTTTATGGGTTGTCCATTGACGTCACGCTTTCTGTGCGACTTCTGCGATATTTAGCACTCTATTCGTGATTACCCCACGGCAGTCGAGTAATCACGAACACCATGGGTTTTGCGTTTTCACTATAAAGTTGATTTTCATTATAATTTTTCAAAAATTCGTCACAGTACATTATAGATGAATAGTTTAAGTATGTTTGTAAACATTAAATAAATTCATTTCTCACATAGTTTTCGTTTCGTTTGCTGTTTTGCTTATGTGTTCGTAATTACCCCACTCTCCCTTATGTGTAGACTGTAGAGTGTAGCGGTTCTTTCAAGATTACATCTTGCAAAAGTTGCTTTAAACTTTCGATTACAAATATCCGTTGCAGCTGTTTTACCAGATGCTACACGATCCAGTCCAGCCATTCGTTAAATGTCCGTTCCGTTCTTGAAGAGTTAGAGCCCCCGTACACTGGTAATAACTTGTTAAAACACAGTTTAGTGGTTTATGATAAATACATTGCCTTTTATGGCAACTGCGCGCATTTGATGGCCAGACTACAAACAGACTTTCTCATTTTGGGGATCTAGCCACAGAATAGCGACTGATTGGTATTTCTATAGCAGCGCTGTGTAAGCCAGAGCACGCATGGCCTCTACACGCGCGACGCTAAAGAGGCGATGATGACAGACTAGCGTCTCCGTCGTCAAGGAAGCTCGGACGGTAGGTATTCATGACGTGCTTATAATGACACACGTCGTCACAGCGATCCAATGCTACTATTCCCCGCAAATATTGTATATGTTTGGAAGGGGAAGCTCCCGCGTGAGGCGCCCCACTGCTGGTCAGCGCTGCTCTATAATTTCTGGGCTCTTAAAATTAACACTTTGAGTGGCGTCGACGTGTTTTCACGCTGGGGGATTTTCACCTGCTGCATGGTTCTGCTGTGTTTTCATATTCATACTTTCTCGAAAGCATCGAAAGTAGTGTCCGAGTATTCCAGAATGTTCGTTTGGGGCGAGCTAAGCAAACCTTTATAGCAGCCTTGATCGATTTGAAACGATATTTCGCAACAACTTGCACCACTCAAAGTGCTTACGAAAATGCACGCACTATTGTTACTCATTGGTGTTTACGCTCTTCTGGGAGGAACCTGTTTTTCGCGACACACACTCTAGAGAAGCACGCTTGCGTTGTAAAAGTTTATTCTCATCTAATCAAATATATCTGGGAGCAACAACGGTCTAAACCACAGTTTTCTCAAAATTGAGTTAGTAGCAATAATGTATTCCAAAGGGGTCTACTAATCATATAAAATAGGAAAAAAAATTCAATGTAGGTTAGTCCGTTGTTGCTCTCAATGCCTCATATATTTCTTGATGTCAACCGCTTTCAATTATTTTGCCCAATTAACATTACAGTTCAGTTAATCCGACACCTGTCGGGCTTAACTCTCGCACTACACGAAGATACGCATGTAAATCGCGCAGCGTTATATTTACTATTACATATAGGTACATATCCTAATAAATAAAAACTTACAATGCTATGTAGTGAAATGTACACTATAGCGGTTACCAAAGAGGCATTGATTTTTTATCGATGAAGTACGGAACAGACCAAGTGTACAATATCAAAGAAATGTGAGCGAATATGTAGATATCGATGAATAATACAGATTATGAGAACAAGTTTGCTCAATTACAATAAGAAATTGAACCTATGCTTTCTACGGTCATATGAAAGTACAACCCCTGGCAATAAGTTTTCGACCAAACGCAATGGTACGAAGTTAACGAGAAACACCAGAATTTTTTGTACATAAAACAATGCGGAATAAATATAACACTCATGGTAACTTTAAATTGGTCTAATATGCAGTAAATACACAAAAAATAATTAGGACATTCGTTTATTATCTACTAAAAAACAATGAACAAAGAAAATGTTGCTTGGAAAAAAGTATTTGGCCAACGGAAGCTCTGGAAAAAAGTATTCGACCATATAAATTTGCAAAGAAATGAACAATACTTTACTTAAAATTCACATTACCTAATATTTAGTTACATTTCCACGTGCACGTATAACAGCTTTTATGCGTTTTGGCATTGACTCTATAAGATTCTCGCATTCTGTCGGTGTGATTTCATCCCACGATGCCTTAATTGCTTCGCGAAGCTCATTTTTGTTTCCAGGTTTTTTTATACGAATTAACTGTTTCCACGTTGCCCATAAATTCTCTATTGGGCTTAAATCAGGACTATTTGCTGGCCACTTTATTGTATTAATTCTATTATTCTTCAAATACTCTTTTACTTTTTTGCTGCGGTGGCAACTCGCATTGTCTTGTTGAAAATGAAAATCATTTGAATCCAGGAACCAATTTTCTATACTGGGTATTAGGAAATCTTCTAAAACCTGCGTATATATTTTGGAATTGACAGTTACGTATAGTATACACAGTTTTCCTACTCCTTGGGCTGTCATGCAGCTCCACACCATGTAAGACTCGGGATATTTCTTTTTAAAATTTAAACAATCTTCATTGAATTTTTCACTGGTTTTCCTCCAAACAAATTGTCCAGCATTATCACCTGCCCCGATGCATACACGTGATTCGTCACTAAAAATGATTTTTTTCCAATCATCCACAGTCCAATGCCGGTGTTCCTTACACCATTCCAAACGCTTTTTCCTATGCAGTTTCGTAAGAAACGGTTTCGTTTTCGCTTTGCAAAATGAATATCCCATTTCATTTAACCGGTTTCTCACTGTACGGACACAAACATTTTGTGCCCACTTTCCATTTATTTCTTTAGACGTACCTCGCCTCATATTTTGAACAATTTGTCGCAATTGTCGGTCATCTCTTTTTGACGTGGAACGAGGACGTCCACATCTTCTACGATTAACTACACTTCCACTTTCATTAAATTTCTTATTTATGTAGCTAATCGCACTATGGGAACAATTTAAAATTTCTGCAACTTTTCGTTGAGTATTGCCCTCTCCCAAAAGTTTAATTATTCTTTCTTTTAAATCGTCAGAAAAATGCTTGCGTGGTGGCATGCTAAATTTCTACGACTTGCTTCGATCGCTAGCTCACAATTGACTGATCGCCGCACAAATTGTAAACATACGTTTTCAATACATTGTTGTATTGCACTCTGCGTGACTTGTGAAAGAGACAGCGAGTGAGAAGATGAAGAAAGTGAGAAAACAGTCGACATCGAGCGATAAGCGTACCGAGTATAGCGCAACACTGAGTTACAGAGCTCCAGAATGCAGCAAAATTGTTTAGTAAAAGAATGCAAGATTATTTGCATAATAATGGGATCAAAACTGAAAAATGGCCAGCCAGTGGGTACGCCAAACCTATTTTTCATTAAAAATTTATGCGTAATATCTTTACAAAGCAATTAAGGCATCGTGGGATGAAATCACACCGACAGAATGCGAGAATCTTATAGAGTCAATGCCAAAACGCATAAAAGCTGTTATACGTGCACGTGGAAATGTAACTAAATATTAAGCAATGTGAATTTTAAGTAAAGTATTGTTCATTTCTTTGAAAATTTATATGGTCGAATACTTTTTTCCAGAGCTTCCGTTGGCCAAATACTTTTTTCCAAGCAACATTTTCTTTGTTCATTGTTTTTTAGTAGATAATAAACGAATGTCCTAATTATTTTTTGTGTATTTACTGCATATTAGACCAATTTAAAGTTACCATGAGTGTTATATTTATTCCTCATTGTTTTACGTACGAAAAAATCTGGTGTTTCTCGTTAACTTCGTACCATTGCGTTTGGTCGAAAACTTATTGCCAGGGGTTGTAGATAAGGAATTTGGGATACGTTCTCACATTATCATATAATGTGTGAAACTTTCCTTGTAACAATCTTTCACCGAATAGTGAATGTACCCAATGTCGTTTTTTTCTTATTCTTTTCCTTTCTCGCATTACAAGAGCACACAAGGCGTAGCAGTATTTGCGAAATCCATTGGAAACTGAGGCGGAAACAAAAAGTTCTATCGCTAGTACTCTGCTGCTTTGCGCGATCAACCGCAAGTAACCTGTCGCACCACACCTGTCAGTGACCGGAAGCTCTCACCCTTATTGTTAGTAGAATAAAAATAAAATTTTTACACGGTTCAAGGACGTATTGTTATTTTTTAAAGAAACGATCTAACAAATACAAAATTGAATGGTTTCATTAATGAAATAGTTAATTATTTGTTAAATTATTAATTGTTGAGAAATTCAATTTGCAAAAAAACTACAAATTTTCAACTTTGAACATCTTTTATGTCGAAACGGTACTAGTTATTCGTCCTGAATACAACGATATAAGTTATTAGGGCATTAGGAACATTTAAATATGTTTAAGCAACGGTCAAAGGGAAACGATCACCCGAAATGCACCCATTTTTGCAAATATCTTTCAATTTATTTTCAAAACTAAGGGTCTAGGAGAAAATCTGACTGCTCCGCGCAATGCAGCAGACATTTTTCCTTCGAAAAACATCAACAGAAGTGGTAAGTCACGTTTTGTTTTCAATACAGAAGCAAAATAATTTGGCAAAACGTGCGGCGCGGACAGTGGTAGTCACGCGCGTTAAGCGATTGTGATTGACTACCACAGTTGACGCCAGGTCTACAGAGTATGGAAGATGGACTAAAATTGCTCAGCAAAGGTCTGAAATCTTCTCCAACGTCCCTTTCATTTATGAATTCTAGGGTTGTTTGGGAGAAACAAGATGTCCGATTTGCTAGTGCAGACTGCTATTTCTGAAATTCTTTTTGTACCCGTTAAAGCTGCGATGAATATACATAGTCACTGTTATCGTTTGGCTTTGTGGTAAAAGTTCATAATAAATAATTTCGGCCAAACTTCACCAAACACTTAACAAAGTCTTTCGATGGTGAAGTACAAGTTTGGACGTTTGTAAAGCTAATTCTCCTGGTGGTAACTAGTAATGTGATCGTTTCTTGTCGGTTCAAGTAATCCATCTCTCATCGTAGGTTAATATGCGCTCCAAGAAGCTTTCACTTTTCTAACGGGAAAATAATGAAATTATTTATACAGCCAGCCTTCGTTGCTTCTGGTCAACAGTTAGTTCGTGTGGCACCTGCTTTCCAACTCTGTACACTATTGTACACCTTTCCCACTTTGCGTAAAAATGGTAAAAACGTCTCGTGTTAATAGTGTCTCGGAAGTCATCCTCAATGATGATACAGGGACGCTCTTCCCGCGGTTCGTCATCAAGTGTCTGAACTCTCGTTTTGAATTTTTAAAGTCACTTTTGCGTCGTACATTTACTTGCACTGTCATACAAATCTTCTTGGCTATCTCGACAGTTTGTACCTCAAGTTCAAACTCATGGAGCAAACATGCGCGAATAACGGCGTACCTACATAACGGTCATTTTGAAGCGAGCCTTTACACGAAAAATGATACTTTCAAGGCGTGTTTTTTGTTTTACTAAGTTGTTAGTGACCACGTGTTTTGAAGATGTCTCAAAAGCAGATAACCTGACGATATAATATCGCTTTCGGATGGTTTATGACTGAGTTCGGGCCATGACTGGGTCAGGGACATGGCTAGGTCAGGGACATGGCTATGTCAGGGGCATGACGAGGTCTAACAAGCCATTCACTCTCGCAGGTGGGCATCGGTCGACGGTTGGTGATTGCTTAGAGAGAGAGAGAGAGTGGGAATGGCAGGCAACTGCACGGATAAGGACTTGGTTCCTAAAGGACATGACCCCGGGGGAGTGTAGGTGAGAGTGCCAGTTATTAAGGGGACTGTAATGAATAGTTTACCACAACCTTCTTATATTTCCTAACATACTACAGTAATTCGTCGTTATAAACCCGACGAACGGGGCTGGCGGCAGACGCACGACGCGATGCGGACACTCCGTGCGGCCGATGCCGCGTGTGAGAATTTCGAAGAGCGAGCGAGAGGGAACGAAACAGTTGCCGTCGACTCTTTCGTTGTCTCCCTCGCGACCGAAGGATTCCAAGAAATGGTGGGGATAGTCACCGGGCGTACTACGCATGGTAAAAACGGGACAATAACGACGAATTACTGTATTGCGAGCATCGCGATCGTGTATAAACTATAACTTCTTTGCCCACTGCTGCTGGCATCCGAAGTTAAAAGACGGTCGGTAAGGATCGAACGAAGTTGTTATCGAATTGCCGCCAGTCTTGGATTGATCGTACGCAGAAACAGAATTGTCAAACCAAGCCCTAAACCCATTGTGATTGTATTGTGTTGTTAAATAACTTGTTCTCCAATAAATAATCATGGCTAACGAGGAGACCTATACCTGCCGCCATAATTCTGTTACGTACGCAGATTTATATTTGACTTTCTAACCCTTTCGGGTGTCCGGAATGCACGTGACCCACCAGGGTCACAGTTTCCTGCAGTGGTGTGATACAACGGAGTTTTCCCCGAGAACATTATATTCAATGAAGACACTCATGCCACCACCACTTTCAAACCAAATTTCACTGTATAAAAAGGGCCACGAATCCACACTCGGGGGCTCACTTGAAGTCTAGGACGTTTAGACGAAAGAGGCTAGCGAGATCGACTAACGTTATTCTCCAAGTATTAATTCAACTTAAACCAAACAGTATGTGGAGTTGCTGATAGGTGTTGTTATTATATTAAAGTCTTTGAGACCCCCGCATTTCTCAGTGCGTGAAAACCGAGAGGTGGACTTAGGTACCGCGACAAACATAAACTATAACAATTGTAAAAGACCGAATATATTAGAATATGAGTTGTTATTTTTAATTCAAAGTTCTTTTATTTGAATTAATCACTATCTGAATTTCCTCTTCGAGATAATCCCACATAGGTACTCCTTACCGCTCAAGGTGTACCACTTTATAAAGTTCCGAGGCTAAACTAACATTCCTAGTGGCTCTCGGGAATACCAGACCCCGGTTCGTCCATGACAACCAACCTCCTAGTGGCTCCCGGGGATACCAGACCCCGGTTCGTCCGTGAAACTTACCTTCCTAGTGGCTCCTGGGAATACCAAACCCCGGTTCGTCCGCTAATAACCAACTCAAACAACCAAATTCAATCCTCGGCCTCGCAGTCGCTATTCTCATTGCTCTCAGCCTCGGCTCGTAACAATTCCTACCTAATCAGAAATCCTGCATAGCAGATTATTAGTGCTGTATCCCATCGTCATTACAGTTTAAATTTCTTTCTCTATAGTAGATATTACAGTGGTTGGCCAAATTATTATACTCAAACAAAAAGGTTTGAGATTTCGTAAGTTTAAGGGATGGAAAAAAATAGATGTCTCGTTTTTAATGTTATATTATTTTTTAATTCTAGTATATGTATATAAGAATGCGAATTAAATACATTTAGGTATTATTGTACGAGAAATACAATTACTCAATATTTGGTGGCTCCGCCTTTAGCTTTTATGACGGCTTGGATTCGGTGTGGCATGCTTTCAATGCATTCTGTGACTACTTCCTGCAGTTTTGGAAAATTCTGCCATACTCTGATGATATTCTCTATTATTGCTGTTTTATTTGTAATAATTTTATCCCCGCCCTTTTAAAAACAAATAAGATTTATATGTTGAAAAATGACTCAAAATGTTGCGAGAAGTTTGTAGCTAATGAATAAATGAGAAATCAATAACATCCATGCCATTGCTACTTTAATTACAGCCACGACTGTCATAGATTTTGACGAAAATGTTTTGAGTATAATAATTTGACCACCCTCTGTAGTTTAGTCTTCCGATTATTTTTTACATACGTTTCCAAGGTCATCATTCTGAACAACATTTCCCTTTAAACTTTTTGGCGGTCGGCCGTAATTTCAGAGATATTAATAAAAAACTTTCCGGCATAATATATTGAAGTCTGTTTCACAACCGACGGTATCAGTATTGGTTGGGGCTAGATTAGGGCGGGGGACGCGTAAAGCATGCTAGCGAACCGATGTGAGTACGTGTTAAACTCGGTAGTTCTACTGTTAACTAAAGTGTTTTGCGAATACCTCGTAAACTAAAGGTGACCGCCAAAAAGTTTAAAGGGAAATGTTCAGAATGATGACCTTGACAACAATAGCGATATTGACCGCGTGATGTTTATAACCGCAGTCTCATTTTGAACATCCACAAACTCACATCGGTTCGCTACCATACTTTGCGCGCCTCCGCACTAACCTAACCCTAACCATTAGTTACTAATACTGCTGGCTGTGAAACCGTCGGTAATTTTAGTGTTATGTAAAATTTTTTGCAAGTATCTCGTAAACCAAAGCCGACCGCCAAAAAGTTTAAAAGGAAATGTGGTTCAGAATGATGACCTTGACAACATATGTCAAGGTCATTGAAATCGGTGAGCAGGTAGTTTTTCGACAACTTTATCCTTTTTCAGATAAAAATATTGTAACCCGAGCAAATCACTCCTTGGCAGTAAACATCCCAAATTCTTTCCTCTATCTCTCATCCGTTCCTTATTAATCATCCTCGAACTTCGATCTCTAAAGGTGAACTCCAACGGCGCGTGGCACGTCTTGGCTCACGTAAAGATTTGGCTTGGCTCGACGAGTCAGTTTGACGAGCGCCAAAAAAAGAACCTCTCTGTCGTCAAGCCGTGGCGAACCTCCGGGTGATCTTATGTCTCATCCCTTACCGATCGTTAGGCTCATAACAACCCCCACTTTCCGGACACCTGAATCTACGTTATACACGCAATTCTCCCTAAAGCCATTCTTATTATCCCGAACAGTCTCGGCAATCGGCATAATAGTCTAGCACTGTTGTAAGAATCTGTCATGTGTAAAATTGTATATTCGTTTAGTTTCCGTGATTTGTACTGAAATATTATTAAATATAATAAGACGTAAATTGCTGTCTAAGAGGTAAGACATAAGGACGCTGTTTTGCAATGTTCGTTTTGTGAAATTGAATGTACAACGAAACAGTAATTGCACTGGTAGTTGAAAATGTTTACTATTACTTACTCAAGGACAAAGAGAAGGCTGCTGGCACAATCATGCCTGATCAGGTAGCCTCAGATAGAACAGTTGCAGAAGCTACTGTAATCTAAAGCGAATTTTGTAAAAAGGGGCCTGAAAAATATATCTTCATACCAGTAGATAAGACAAAAAAACAGATAGACGGACAATTTTGGATTAGGCCCGGTGTTAAGACAAAGTAATTTGAATTACTATGTGCTTTTGGTGCGTTTCCCAATGTTGCTAAGCAACTACGTTATACTTTTAATCTCCTTCACTGAGCTACGTTACGTTGTCTTCGCCGGCCACGTGGGCATTACTTTTAAGTTCTTTACAATTACATAATTTTCCACAACAGATTATGAGCCAAGAGTGACAACAGTAAATGTAAAATAAAAAAGATCAATTTAGAAAAGATCGCGAGTTTACAGAAATAAATAAAAATAAGAAAAATGGTTGAACATTTACCTATTAACCAATCTCCAAACGCTCACGAGACATACGTATCAACGGTGGAAGTTTGACACGCAAACAGCTCTGGAATCAAACGATCATCTGGATGTTGTGACTGTTCGGTTATAGCGGATATTCTAAGTGAGTGGAAAAAGGTAAACGCCAAGACGAGGTTACTAATCTCATTAAAAGGTCACTTAAAGAAGGACTGCAGAAATCTTAACAGGGAAAAATACAAACGCAAATCGGATCAAACAGGTTTGGTAAGTTTTGCAGAAGTAGATAAAGAGACTTCTGACTTTGATTTGATAGCTGATTTAGGAGCAACAAGTCTGTTTTGGGCAAAGCAACCATAGAGGTGCAAGTTTATAATGGTAAACATTTGGCTAGATCAGAGTCTGCTGAATGTCCTTTGGGTCCCATAAATGACAGAAAACGAACTGTTTTGCCTTGGTGCAGTAACAAAGCGTGAACACAAAGTAGAAATGAAAGACGATTTGTTATTAACAAACCATTACTGATAAAATTACAGTTGTTTGTTGTCGTAATTATAACAATTTATTTACATTAATGATTGGAAGAAAATCATCGAACTCGTCTCCTCAAGCTAAGATTGCCACAGAAAGCATAAAATTGTGGCAAGAACGTCTGGCTCATATGTTTGCGAAAACAATGGTGAAAATAGCAAGAAGCTCTAGGCCTGGAAAAAATTAGCGAGTAATAGAATATCCTCTCTGACGCCTGCGTGTAAGCAAAAGTTAGCAAACTCGAATGTAGAAATACGGAAAATAAGGTAATAGAAGTTGGTCACAAAATCCATAGCGACATTTGCGGAAAAATTGAGGTAAATAAATAATCTTGAATTCAATCTCAATATTATATCATTTTTCAAGATGGAGCAACTTGCTATCGAAAAGTGTATTTAGAGCACTAAAAATGAGACGCTTGACAAAATAAAACATTTCATTGTAGAACAACAAGCGGAAGCAGGTTACATAATGAAGGTCCTAAGGTCGGGCAACGGAACTGAATATACAAATAAGGGAGTGGAAGATTTTTTACGAGATAAAGAAATAACGCACGAAACTGCAGGACCTTACAATCCCCATAAAAATGGATTAGCTGAAAGAGATAATAGAGGCCTCGTAGAATCAGCAAGATCAATGCTTTTTGGAAAATACTGCTTAAAATATAGACAGAAATGGTAAATATGGTGGTGCTTATGTATTGAATAGAGTACTGAATAGAAATTCTGGAGTAGCTTCATATGTGTTTGTTCAGTCTCCGTTTGTCTGGTTTATATCAAACCGATCCGTCTCGAAGAGGTTTACCACCTACCGAGGCGTTCTGCTAATGAGGTAGAAAAAATGTATAGACACGTAGCTGCGTTGCGCCATTTAGGATTGCCGGTTTTTCGGTTTTGGCGTTTCGAGTACCGACCCTGACTATAACTATTCTTGACTCGGGCTTACGCTCGCACTCGGATCAACCAGGCCCGCATTAAAGGGGGGCTAGGGGGGCCTGCAGCCCCGGGCCCCACCTTCAGGGGAGGGCCCCGTTCCAAGCGATTAGCTCACTACCAGCCCCCCCCCGCTGTTCAACCACGGGGGGCCTCGAAGGTTTGATAGCCCTGGGCCCCAAAAATTAACCACGGGGGGCCTCGAAGGTTTGATAGCCCCGGGCCCCAAAAATTTTAATCCGAGCCTGGGATCAACAATGCACATCTTCGCCCCTTCCCACGAGTTCATCCCTTCTTGCGACCTGAAGGCTTCTGGGAATCGAGGAGTCAGTTATCTAAGAACCACCAAATACAACACATCTGAACAGTCTTAATTTTGTAGTGTTTAATTCAGTTATTGTTTAAGAATATATTTTTTTGTTTAAGTGTATTCCACTGCTCATTTCATCCTATAATTAGTTTTATTACAATAGTGTTCAATAGAACATCCGTTCCCGGTAGTCAACAAACGAGATTTACGATCTCGTGAGTTGGAGTAGCGATAATCAGGACGGAACAGTTTGGTCCTTCGAGCCGGATTTTTTATTGTGTTGTGCGGATCTTGTGTGAGTGTCAATATTCTTCGAGCTCCTGCAACGATCTACAATGTCAGCCAGTGAAATCAAGGACCTTGTTCAAAAACGCGGCATCATTAAGGGTCATATGACCTAATTCAAAACCTATTTAATCAACTATCGGGACGAGCCAGACCCTGTTAAACTATCGGTGAAGATGAAACGTTTAAATAAGAGTTTTGAATCCTTTGAAGGCGTTCAACAGAGCCTCGAGCAATTGGGGGATAGCAGTGCACAAGCGATCGAACGCGAAACCATCGAGGAACTGTATGACGACTTGATCACGGCGCCGAAAAAATTGTTAAACAACAATGTCGCGATAACGGCCACGGATGCGCAGATCTCCGGGCATTTCCATCATTCTCGTTCAACGGGGGAAGCGGTGTGAAATTACCGAAGGTAGATTTACCACAATTCGATGGGACAGCAGAACGTTGGCTCCCCTTTAAAGATCAGTTTACATCTTTAATTGGTAGTCAGGCAACTCTTACGAATGTACAAAAATTACAATACTTGAGATCAGCTCTGGCAGGTGAAGCATTGAAGGTATTAGATGCAATGGACACGACAGATGACAACTACTTTCACGGATGGGAATTGTTGAAGAAGAATTATGCTAACAACCGGTTAATGGTCTGGCGTCACGGCGAATTGTTGTTCAATGCACCTCCGATCGAGAAAAATTCGTCTGTTTCATTAAAACATTTTATAAATCACATCAGACAACATGTACGTTCGCTGAAAACATTGGGCCAACCTGTGGAGACTTGAGACACGGCAATCATCTTATCGATTCTACCTAAACTGGATAGAAATATGCGGATGGACTTCGAAAAACCGTTTAAATCGGAGGTTATTCCTACTTTAGAAGAATTATTAACTTTTCTGGCGGATGAAGCGCGATGTTTAGAGACAGCTAATAAATCCTCCACTCCAGCCAACGTTATATCTAAACCCATCGCAAGATCGACAACATCGGACGCACTTAAAGCAACGAATCCGCGGCACAATCAAGTGCTCACCACCGTGATAATTCCATGCTCGATCTGCAGCAGTAACGCTCATCGAGTATACGAATGTGACGTGTTGCGTAGTGTCTCGGTCTCGGAACGCACGAAACTCGTTCAGCAGCATGGATTATGTTATAACTGTTTAAGAAAAGGGCATACCGTCGCTCAATGTCGGTCTATTCGATGCAGAGTATGTGAAGGGCTTCATCATACGTTGTTACACGTAGAGACATCAGAACCGATATCGTCAGGGGAAGTTCAGGCATGACAACCACAATCTGGGACACAACAGCATATTTTTCTGATCGCTAAGACCACAAGGAATGAGTTAATGACCACAGCTGTGATCAAGGTATGTGGGAAATATGGCACCGGGGTAAACTGTAGGACATTATTAGACACTTGCGCGACGGCAAACTTCATAACTGAAGACATAGCCGATTCTCTACAACTCGATAAAAAACACTGTTGGGTCCCGATTAGGGCACTAAATTTATTGCAAACTATATCCAAATTCTTCACCAAGGCTACAATCAAGACAAGACACACAAACTTAGTGAAGGATCTTTATTTCTTCATAGTTCCAAGCATTGCAAAATTCACACCACTCGAATCCATCAATCGGAAGATATTACAGATACCTCATAATCTCAAGCTCGCTGATCGACTTTCATCAATCAGGGCCCGTACAAATGCTAATCAGTGCTGGAGCGTCATTGTCATTCTTTCAGTGTAGGACAAATCAATTTATCGACAACACCAGATACGGATCTGATATTACAAAAGACTCAGCTGGGATGGATGCTTGGGGGTTACGCGCCAAGTTTACCACCCCAAGATACACTATTTCAACAACAAACTTGTCTCCTTGCGGATCTCCAGGTAGAGATGGATAAATTCTGGAGAATCGAAGAGGGGTCGACCGAGCCTCATCGTTTGTTAGAGGAAATAGCAGCAGAGGAACATTTTGTGGCTAATTTTCGCAGAACTCCAGAGGGCAGATATGTGGTGGCATTGCCATTTAGGAAGAATTTCGACCAACTAGGAGAATCGCATGCAAGAGCGTTGAAACGGTTTCGATCTCTCGACATAAAATTGGCATCTAATCCCGAATTAAAGAAACAATACACAGCGGTGATAAAATAATATCTTGATTTGGGGCACATGTCCTTTGATGAAGATATCAAGTTGCCAGGGTTTTATTTACCACATCATGCTGTGTTTAAGGAAACTAGTCAAACTACCAAGGTACGCGTAGTATTCGATGGATCAGCGAAAACTAACACCGGAGTTTCATTAAATGACACGTTGATGGTTGGGCCACGCATTCAGGACGATATCATCTCATTAATACTTCGATTTAGATTGTACAATTATGTCCCGACAGGAGACATCGAGAAAATGTATCGACAATTTTTCGGCAGGCCTCAGGATTGCAGATTTCAAAGAATACTATGGAGGAACGAGGACGGCGGAATTTCCACATACCGACTTAATACTATCACCTTTGGTTTATCTACAGCACCTTTCCTGGCCACACGTTGAATACAACAGTTGGCAGACGACGAAGCTCACTCATTTCCAATCGCATCCAGGATTCTGAAGCGCGATCTGTACGTCGACGATCTCATCACTGGCACACAAACTTGGGACGAAGCAATTCAGTTACGTGACGAGATCATTCAACTTTTACAGCGGGGCGGCATCCATATTCGACAATGGGCATCGAACGAGAAATCTCTGTTGAATGGATTGCCGAGTAGCAGTGTTAATTTGTCGTTGCAATCGGACGCCGATGAAACTTTAAAACCTTTGGGAGTGGTTTGGAATTCTGGTGCGGATACTGTCGTTTATTCGGTGACTCCGATTTCGGTTGGAGACAGGATCACAAAACGGGCCATTTTATCAGTGATAGCTAGAATCTTTGACCCACTTGGACTTCTGGGACCTATCATTGTAACTGCGAAGATTCTGTTGCAAAGCCTTTGGTTGTTGAAACTGAACTGGGATGAATCAGTGCCCATAACAATTCATACTATCTGGACTACTTTCTGCGCAGATTTACATCTTTTGAACAACATGGCATTCCCTCGTAACGTCTTCCTGAAGGATTCTTTCGAAATTCAAGTGCATGGCTTCTGTGACGCCAGTGAAAAGGCGCACGGAGCCTGTATTTATATACGAACAGCAAATAAAGACCAGGTTCGATGTACCTTACTCTGTGCGAAATCCGGGGTCGCGCCTGTTAAGGTGGTTTCCTTGCCATGCTTGGAGTTATGTGATGCTCTTCCACTGGCTAAATTGTACCATTCGGTACTCCGCGCAACCAATCTCCACGCTAATCAGACGGTGTTTTGGACGGACTCAACCATCACACTACATTGGATCAACACGCAACCAGTATTCTTAAAAACTTTTGTCGCGAATCGAGTCGCAGATATCGGAGAGAAGACAAACATTGCAAGTTGGAGGCATATACCTTCGGAGGACAACCCAGCTGACGTTCTTTCCAGGGGACAGTCCCCTGGTGAATTTGTCCGAAACCAAATGTGGCAGACTGGACCATCCTGGGTCGTATTGGAAGAAGCAGCTTGGCCTCATCTCGAAGTCTCGCGACCGGACGACATGCCTGAGATGCGGGAACATGCATGTTTAGTCACAAACATCGTGCCAAATGAACTTGTCCATCGTTACTCTGATTTCCATAGACTCATACGAACTTTTGCTTATTGTCTGCGTTTCAGGAATCCTGGTAAAAATAGGGGATTTTTACAATTGGACGAACTGCGCAACGCCCATGATCGAGTTATTGTTTTGGTTCAGGGGGAATGTTTCCAACTGGAGTAACGGTGATGTCAGGCCAAAAAGCCGACTAGCTTCTTTAAATCCTTTCCTGAACTCGTTTAACCTTATACGTGTTGGAGGTCGATTGCGACACTCTAATCTCTTGTACAATCAGCGGCACCCTATAGTTTTACCACGATCACATCACCTTACATCCATGATCATGCGACAATCCCATGTCCGGAATCTGCACACAGGGGTCTTAGCAACACTCCATAACCTTCGACAACGATATTGGATTCTCAATGGCAGGAATCAGGTCCGGCAGATCATCAGGCAATGTGTAAGATGTTTCAGAACCAATCCACCAGTCAGCAACTGCATCATGAGAGATCTACCAACAACGCGAATCACCGTTTCACGTACATTCAGGACCGGAGGTGTTGATTACTGCGGACCTTTTTTCATAAAGGAGAAGAAGTTCCGCAATCGTCAAAGAGTCAAGGTATACGTGGCTGTGTTCGTGTGCTTCGTAGTGAAAGCCGTTCACCTGGAAGTTGTCAGTGACATGACGACTGATGGTTTCCTAGCCGCGTTACGACGTTTTATTGCGCGGAAAGGTAAATGTAATCACATTTTGTCCGACAACGGATCGAATTTCATTGGAGCAAGGAATGAGTTAAGGGAACTCTATGATCTATGGAGCTCCGAAGCACACCTCGAGAGCGTTAATCGTTTCTCATCTCAAGGAGGCATCACATGGACGTTTATACCTCCCTTGTCTCCAAACTAGGGCGGGTTATGGGAATCGGCAGTTAAATCTATGAAACACCATCTGAAGAGGGTCGTTGGTCAAGAGCTGTCTACTTTCGAACAATTTAACACATTTATCATACAAATTGAAGCCGTCCTCAATTCCCGGCCCTTGACTGCGCTTTCCGCCGATCCTAACGATTTCTCTGCCTTGTCACCAGGGCATTTTTTAATAGGTCAGCCATTTACAGATCTGCCCGATTCGGATTTCCGAGATGTTCCGAAGAATCGCTTATCAGTGTGGCAGCACATACAGAAGGTACGGCGTGACTTTTGGGTACGTTGGCATAAGGAATATCTCAATGAACTAACCGTTCGGCACAAATGGACCCATGGGACGCATGCGATTCACCTTGGGCAAGATGGCATGGCTCGGACAGGTACTGTAAAAATATCCACGTCCACTTTAGTTCGTAACGTTAGAAAATTATTACCGTTACCGTTAGATGATAAGACATAGTTACTAATCATATCGGCGTTTGTTCGCATCTTTATAGCGTTTATTTTCAAGCACTGCATTTTAGAGTAAGATGCGTATTATATCTTCTTATCTCGGTTAAACCAATGGGTTTAACGGGGGCTGGCATGTTCAGTCTCCGTTTGTCTGGTTTATATCAAACCGATCCCTCTCGAAGATGTTTACTACCTACCGAGGCGTTCTGCTAATGAGGTAGAGAAAATGTATAGACACGTACTTGCGTTGCGCCATTTAGGATTGCCGGTTTTTCGGTTTTGGCGTTTCGAGTACCGACCCTGACTATAGCTACTCTTGACTCGGGCTTACGCTCGCACTCGGGTCAACAGTGCACATCTTCGCCTCTTCCCACGAGTTCATCCCTTCTTGCGACCTGAAGGCTTTTGGGAATCGAGGAGTCAGTCATCTAAGAACCACCAACTACAACACATCTGCACAGTCTTAATTTTGTAGTGTTTAATTCAGTTATTGTTTAAGAATATATTTTTTTGTTTAAGTGTATTCCACTACTCATTTCATCCTATAATTAGTTTTATTAGAATAGTGTTCGATGGAACATCCGTTCCCGGTAGTCAACAAACGGGATTTACGACCTCGTGAGTTGGAGTAGCGATAATCGGGACGGAACAGTGTTATCGCATAACAAAAGGCCACCAGTTGCACATTTAAGGGTATTTGGAACTACATAATGCTATACCCACATACGAATGGAACTCAGGAAGTAGAACAAGTCAAAACAACTGACTGTGGTTGGATATACAGAAACAGACAAGAATTACCGCCCGTGGGATCCAATGAAACGAAGAGTTGATATTTACAAAAATGTAAAATTTGATGAATATACGGAATTAAATATTCTAGAAATTGTAAATCCACTAAAGTTAGAGGAAACGCATAAAACTATAAACAGCGCCACAAGGAAAGGTGAAAGCGACGTTAGAATACAAGAAAATGAAGAAAGGCCACAGAATGATATAACACGTGATGATGGCTTTATAGAAAATGTAGAAACGTGTTTCAGTGCGGATAAATTTTACGCCTTTCTATTTTTTTACACGTTTTAGAGCAAAAGATCTGATATATTTTTATTTTTTTGAATTGTGGTGTGATTTCTGCGACGCGTGTGCCTCGATCACACAATGGACTAAAACAGTGAGTATAACGGAATCAATGGATTTTAGCGAGTAGGTACCCAAGTACCCTTTAATATTGGATTAAGTGTCACAGAATCGTGAATGCATTTATTGTTCAATGATACAAGAAACAAAAACAATATTAAGATTGTATGTGGGTGACGGAATAGTGTGCTCCGCGGATAAATATATAATAAAATCATTAGTAGAATATTTGAAACAGTAATTTGAAGTACAAATAGACGATCCAAATTTCTTCATAGGATTGCAAATCAAACGAGACAGAAAGAGATGGACAATTACAGTGCACCAGGAATCGTGCACGAAAGTCATTGGTCGGCTGTTAAACGTGTGGTGAGGTAGCTAAAAGTAACCGTGGACTATGGATTGACTGTTAATGTAGATGAAGAAATATCGAAGGATACTGCGATGCCGACTATGCAGGGGATTTAGACGATAGAAGATCAACCAGGGGATATACTTTCACTTTAAATGACGGAGCTATTGCATGGTGTTCAAGAATACAAAGAACTGTAGCCCTGTCCACTATTGAACCAGAGAATACATGGCCATGGCCGAAACTGTAAAGCAGGGGATCTGGTTGAATTTTCTGCTTAAGGAGATAAGATTTGATGTTAAATCAATCCCTATACACACGCTATATGCTGCCACAACCAAGGAGTGCTGAAGTTGGTACGTAATCCGGAATATCACCAACGCACGAAATATATACATAACTTTATTAGAGACGTGAATGCAAAAGAGTTAATAGATGCAAAGGACTTGCAGGCAGAGGAATAACTGGCGGACCTGCTGACGAAAGAATTATAAACTACAGCTTTTAAAATGTGTTTGAAGCGAATAAATTTGTATAAAGCGCTGGAAAAGTGCACCAAGCCAAGTGGGAGTGTTAAGACAAAGTAATCTGAATTGCTATGTTCTTGGTGCGTTCTCCAATGTTCTCAAATCTCCAATTTTCTTCTCCTTCACTGTATTACTTTACGTTTTCTTCGCCGGCCACGTGCACAGTATTTTTAAGTTCTTTTGAATTATATTAATTTTCCGCAAAACCTGTGAATAACGGTTGAGTCGTACACATGTAGTTTTATATGTAAAACTATAACGGTCATGGTTCGGGTTACAGAGATCAGTTTTTATGAATAAAATTATTCTGGGGTATAAGACAAAAAACTTCGCAAATAATTTCAACCATGTATAACTAAGAAACACACTAGTGCTTACATATGTATATTTCAATACACTTGCACACTAGAGCACTTAGAAATACGTGCTCAAACACTGCATGAACTGCTGATAGATCTCGAATTCATCCGAATAATACGAAATATTGTATACGTACTTGAATTTACGCACTTTTTTGTATGGGTACTATTGAATTCTAAGAACATAAACTGTATGTATTGAAATGAATGATACATACAGACCGTTGAACCGTTATTTAAAAATTATGAAACTGATATATATATATGTTGTATCTTGGTATTTTAAAATGAAAAATACCGATTTTTTATTTTTTTATTTTTATGTTTATAATAATCCACAGAATATTTTATTTTCAAAACCGAAAACATTGAAATCTATTTTACCATCAGAAAAATTGCGGATGATTCATAAGAAAAGTTATAAATATAAACATGCGATAGACTTTTTAGCACTTTTAATCCTTCGTTGACACTCTGGGTGTAAAGCCACACATGAGCTGATTTTGATGCTTTGCAAAATAAATACCTTTTCTCCAAAGCCGACTTACAAACTATTTTTTTTTCAAAATATTATATCTGAAAAACAACTCTATAGATTTTTAACTTCTAATATTGGAATTTGTAAAAATTACAATTTTTTGAAAATTTTCTCCGTTTTTTCTGGACACATGGTAATCTAGAATTTTTCCACAAAAATTGTGATAAAATTTCAATAAAAAAAACTATTGGAATACATTCTAGAGTCCTTGAAAATGAGCCATCATTTTTTTCATAACGATTGGATTCTTTGAATGAGAATGGCAGTCGTTCAAAAATTGTTCTAGATGTGAGCCACCCAGGTATGTCAAAGTTGATCGCAAAAAGACGTGTGTCAACGAAGGGTTAAAATGAGTACTGCACTGGTGCAACACTTGGAGTTAAAGGGTTAACCAAGAGGGTTGTGTAATCTTGCAAGCAACGCAAGTATTAATGATACCTACAAATGCAAAATCTATAAATACAATTGTTTCAGGAAATTAAGCACGTCACCCATTTTATAAATTATTCTAAACGGATAAAGTATGTGAAGATTACCCGAAATCCGTAACCCTCGTGTGTCACCATCCTACAAAGCCACGAACATGATAGTCCAAAGTACAATGTATAAAGATAACTAGATTTCTCAGCATAGCATCATTCGACTTAAACCGAGGTAAACTGAGATAGATAATCTAGCGTACAAGCTTGATGTTAGACACGAGGGAAAAGGCTCAGTAACCGTATCATAATCATTTGTTATGTTGACACGTCTTTAGAACAATGCAAATGTATTATTTATAGATGCACAACGTGGGAAAAAAAATGGCTCCACGCACGTCGCGTCGAATTTCAAACTTTGACCTACGATCACTTGTGAATACTTTCCTGTACTATCATGATTTTCTTCTTTTTGAATACCAATTTTTTAAAAAGTTTCTTCAAATTTGTCAATCATCCCGTAGTAATAAATTTGTGTGAATAGATATCTTACAACTCGTGGAACAAACATGAATATGCAGCGGTATGCACTACTCTATACGATCACGTGTCCGCATTCATCAGCGGATTACCTCATTACAGAAGCCACGATGCGGAGAATTCAAAGAAATGTAAAATCAAAGCAACAAAGGGGACGCGCGTAGCTTGCAGCTTAACTTAAATGTATCACAGCTTCTTCCTCATAAAACACATGAAAACCATACTCAAAACTCTGACAAACGCACACAGAACTTCAACTCGCTTAGATCGCAGCTTCCTTCACCACGAGGCGTGAGAGATTTAAAAATTAAACAGTAAAATTCACTGTAACAGTGAAGTTATCTTCCGTAATAAGTAATCTGTCGCGATGCCATCAATTCTCATGCCAGGGTTCATCGTTCGGATACAACGATGCAGAAGTGTCTTCCTTCTTCCAAAATTCCTCAACCTTTGTTGAGTCATATCGCATCAAAAGTACGGGTTCGAGAGGATTCGTCGTCGCACGGCCATGCGGCACAGTATTCGGCTGTGAGTAAACCGGACGAATGACGAATCCCAGTCGAGATAGGACCACCGAAATAGACGTTCAGGTGACATCCGCGCGCATTCTTTCCTAACGGGACGCTTCCTTACCTGTTACCACCGTGAAACGCGGGGCCATTTGCAGCGTGGGCCGTCTGTTCCGTTTACAACAGATCCGTGCAGAATGATCGCGATCTTCTGAGATTGCTTTCGCCTCGCAAAGAAGCGGGTAGAGTCTACTAGTGACAGAGCATCTCACTGTCGGTGAACGCGGACCGTGAACACTCACGACGAAATGCTCGGCTCGGCGTCACGCTACTTACTGGTTCGGCGCCGCGCGGATGAAACAGGAAAGACTGCGCGCGTAGTAACGCTGTCTACGAGTGCACGAACGCAAGTATGCCACACGCGTCTATGCACGCAGCTGAATCAATGCGAGGCTGCGGGCGCGAGCAACGGAGCACGGGAACCACAGCCAGGCCCTTACACCTGAGAAATTCCAGTTTCGATGCGCCACACGGCGAGATGTTCATCGATAACCAATACCGCGTGAATATTATAGGTAGCCTGATTTATTCAGGATGGAGGTTTAAAAACTTATTCTGTGTTACGTTCTATTTTTATGCTTTAGTACTTCTCGCGCGACCTTTGGTGCTGTGATTTGAAATTCTTTATAGAGGTAGCTCCTATGTAACATGGGTATCTATTTTGTATTACTTTAAACTGTAAAGGGTACTATTTAGACAGTCATTTTTGTGGAAAGTGGTGTCATTTTCATAATTTTGCTTCTTTTACGTTCAGTGTAGAATCACAGGTGTTTTGAAGAAGAATTTACGAGCAGATCACTGAATTTCGTTTCACATCGTCACAATCGCTGCAAAAAAAAGCAACTTTTTTAAAAAGCCTCTGTAATAATGATCCATCTGTAGTGTCATTGATAATGCATAAATTTGACGAAACAAACATGTTGTTTTAAAGCTTATGATGGTAATAACCATTGTTTTAAAGAATAAATCTCAGTTTCAAATTATTTCTTTGTAATTAATTGAAAGAGAAATGCTTCATTTTCCACAAAAAAGGCTGCCTAGCACACTAAAATCATATAAAATTCAATTGAAAAAGTAGTGGTATGTATTAACAAAATCGATTGTAAAAATTGTACTGTAAGAGAGATGCACCTACACGTTTTTTGATTTGTATTATATCGAAACTATGAAAGTATTATATTTAGTTCTATGCATGTTGATTTTGTTAATTGTAACAGGTAATCCATTGAAAAGACGTAATCGGATAAAGTAACGAATGTCGCTATTTATACTTATTGCGCGAGATATCAAGTATGTATTAATATTGATATAAAATTTATATTATAAATGTAAGTCAATTACAGCGGAATTAGATGTAGATAAATATATAAATAAACGGTGACATATTATTAGTTCCAAGAATTAAAACAGCTGATTGAAACAAGGAGAAATCATTTATTCACAATTGTGAATACTATTAATTAAGATTGCGTTAGGTCTTTCTTAACGCTATATCAATAATATCGTTAAGATATCATTAAGCGGTGGAAGAACAAAGGTGGTACAAGTTTTCCATTTCTCCAGTCTTGGACTATGGCGGTAAAATATGTATGCACTCCAACAATCTATGTTCCAAGCAAACAATTATTTTTTAAAGGTGGACAGAAAAATAAAAAAAAAAAAATAAAAAGTTCACAATATATCGTAAATTTAAGGTTCTTGAGGCAGAGTTCAGAATGATCCGATTATTTCGAAATTCTGCATACTGATACAAAATTGAATAAAATTAGCGGACGTCCCAAAATTTTATCGCACTTTCAATTCTAAGGGACACCCTAGCCTATTATTAGTCCATATTAATGTTATATGAATGAATCGATATTACCGAATTTAATATCACAGTAAATAACGAGGAATATAAAACATCAGGAAATTTCACTTGTTGGCGTTTAATAACTCGAGAAGTGTAACACAAAATGTAGTGTATATATGTCGTTAATGTAGCACTGTGTTGGAATGTATATGTATCACTACTTAGGGAAAGTGCTCATGTTGTTAATGACTTGATAGACTAATTCAAAAACTAATTACGCGGTCAGCCACTTAACTGATCTCGTTGCTTGTTAAGGTAGATAATCGATACGGTAACCGAGTGAACGTAGACAGTACCTATTTTTTTATTTTCAAAACCTATTAATCCAGGAATGTACTCCGTTCGCGGATGAACGTACTCTCAAGTAAAAGACTTTCTAAAGACTCGATATTTAAAGAGGAGAAAGTGATAGTAATGCAGAAAACTGTTAACGAGCGATTGGAAATTTTTCGAACCGATGTTATATTAATAACGAATTGATTAGCTTCGAACATTATAAAACAGAATAATGCAATAACACACTGGAATAATAACATTAAAATACTGAAACTGCACAATAAAATAATGTATGGAATAACCAGTAATCATCTAGAATGTGGGACTCGTCAACGATTTCAATGATCTTGCAATATATTGTCGGGGCCATTATTCTGAGTAACTTTTTCCTATACATATAACCGGCGCTCGGCCTTCGTTTCCAAGATATTCGCAAAAAACTTAAGTTACGACTTACGAGCACATCTCATTCTGTTTTTTTAATACATATGATGACAGAAATGTTTTCACTTGTGAATGCAACAGAAACTTAATAATGGTTAATAAAATTCAAAAAATGTTGTCAGGGTTCTTCTTGCGTGACCTTCAGAGAATTTTACCCGTCACTCGATGTTTGTTAAAAACTTCTTTTAGATAAATCTTATTTGTGTTTCCTATTTTATGTGTGATCGGTAATTGGTTGAGGCTAGACTTGTTTTGCTGTCCCTGTGAGGCCCGACACAAAAACACACTTTTGTATCTTAAATCTCTCAAAAATCGCTAAAAGAATCTAGCATCAACCAACTACGGATAAGAGTGATTTTAAATATCTCAAAAAGTAAAGCCGAGCGGCGGTTATATGTATAGGAAAAAGTTGTTCCAAATGTTAACCTTGGCAGCATATTTCAAGATCATTGAAATCAGCGAGGAGGCATCTATTCTAGATAATTACCTAACATTCTGTATTTCATTATGATAAATGGAACAATTACTGAAACTGTAACTAATACTTTATCATTAAGTAATCGTCCTTTGTAGAGCAAAACCTTCAGAAATGAACACGCGCACATTCACTCCGTAAGAAAATGCAAAACTTATGATATTTACAACTATTTACATAATAGGTCACATTCGCACTAAACTGTAGTCATCCACGCGTTTCACTCGATTGTGGTAACAAAAATTTATTAACGATTTTTATTGCTATTTTATTATTTTATTTTTTATTTAATGCAAAAACATCGAGAAATGCCGATGTTATGAGGTTCCTCCGAATTTGTATGCACAGCGCACTCCTATGATAATATTAATGACAAGACGAGCGCTTCAATGCGTGTTCTTCATAGAGTGTAGTTACTAAAGTTTGGATAGATTGAAAAATATCTGTGTTTATCTCTTGGGAAAGTTCATAGTCGCTTACATGAAATTAGGAAAGGACTCAAGTTTGATAGATGAATAGGTTGTTGGCTGGTTCAAGGACCTAGTAGCGTGATTAAACGGACGTATGCTGAATAATTCATTCAAAATTTCTAGGTCAATACCCGTAGCACATACATAGTCAACCATGTTATGTAATATAGACACAGGCGAGGTATAAATGCAGCGATTCAAAAAGGAATTCTGTTCCATTTACCATTGTTTCATGCTCCACCGCACATTGCAAATTTGGCATTACAAACGATTAATCGATACAGAATTTCCTTATTTTCCCGAATTGGTAAATCCTAGATTTTCATTTATTCCGGAAGACAAACTACTTCTCAAAGGATGAATCCTTTCGGATAACGAACAAGTTAAAAGAAGTATCACCCAATGTTTTGAAACACAGTTGTAAATAAAAATGGGCAATATATTATTGATTAATAAGTACGATATATTTCATCTTTTAAGTGTCACCTTGGCCAGGTCAAGAAATGCCACCATTGAACGTCGGCAAGGTAATTTTATTTAATATTCTATTGTTAAAATTTTGTTACAGGAACTTGTTCACCAAAAATACCGAAGTCGTCTAGCCGTACACGACATGGTACACCTACTCTCGATCGCCATATCTTTACTATTACTATATATACACTTTATTCGCACAAAACACATATAAATAAGCAAATTAAGCTTTTAGGTTCATATCCTCAATATAGAAATCCAACTTTTTTTATATAGTTAATAAAATTCACATAAATATTATTAAAAAATATTTATATTAAACATTAATTATCAATCAAATTATAATTATTAATATTAAGAAATAACCGAGATTTTTATCATGGAATAGTACATCCAAAAGTACATCCTTTTAGATGTACTAACAAATCAAACTTTTTTTTCAAACCGGCGATATTTTCTTACTTTTCAACAAAAATTGTTAATTGAGCTAGAGGCTATAGCGACACTCATACAGATTAAGAATCTTTTGGAATTTTAAGTTTCGGATAAGCCTGAGCCGGGTTTATTTGGTAACCTCTTTTTTGGTGCCATATTGGCACTGTAAAAAAACAATTAAAACAAATTGCAAAAATTCTTTTTTATTTTTTTTGTATAATATAACTCTAGGAATATTACTATAATCGTCATTTATATATATAAATGACGATTATAAATGACGCGTATAATATTTCAGTTATGTTTCAGAATAAACGTAAATTAAAAATAATTCATCAGTATTAGCATGAATCATGAAATAAAAATATGAGGCGTAAGATAATTATTCATCGAATTATGATATTCAAACACCCCCGTGCATATGCGAATGACATGGTTAACTTATATGCTTTAACGCATGAAACTTTATTGGTGAAATGTCTGAATTAACATTAAAAATTAAAAGTATTAGCTACAGTTTTTCAGCGTGTCCTCATATAGGTATCTTTTGGTTTACCAATATGTATCGCCGATGGCGATGCTCCAAATCCCTACACGTATTTTCAGCACACAGGTGTTATCTCAGCGACTGTAAAAACAACAAATTATTTCCATCATGAATATGTACCTAGTTTCCAAGTAATCTGCCTTCGACAAAGTTCCACGTGAAAAAGTCAAGTCAGATAATGTCCAAAGGTAGTTATGGGCATACACTTCAACCAACACAGTCAATCTATCAATCTGGAAAGGTTTTATCAAGGAATAGTCATACCTGCAGAACCCAACGGTGTGGATTTATTTTTAAATATAATTTATAAATAAATAATTAATTTTATATTGAAAATGTTTTTTTTAAACCACTATCTTTGTGAAAATAACCACGCAATTTTTATTGCATAATCTATGATAAATTCAGTATTATTAAACTGTAGAAAAAATTTTTGTAATTATTTACAAAATGGTAGTTCTCAACGATTTCGATGACCTTGAAGTATGTTGTCAAGGTTTAACATTCTCAACTTTTTCCTATACATGTACATACCAAACCGTCGCTCGGATTCAGTTTTCGAGATATTCGCAAGAAACTGTCATGAGTAATTGGTACGAGGTTAGATTCCAACCCTCTACCAACTACACATGACAGTTTTAGATGGTTTAGCGGTGCCCCTGCGAGGGCGAAGGAGGGGTAACTTTTGGGAGATTTAATTTACACATTTTTTATCTTAAATCTCTCAAATGTGGGCGGCCTCCTCACGAGAGGGAGGGGGCGGGGGGCGCGCTAAAACAATCTGGCTCCTACCAATTATCGATCACAGTTTTTGGCGAATATCTCGAAAACTAAAGCCGAGCGATGGTCATATGCATAGGAAAAAGTTATTCAGACTGATGCCCCCGACAACATATTTCAAGGTCATCGAAATCGATGAGAACTACGCTTTGTAAGTAATTACCAAAGTTTGAGTTCTTACTCATGGTGACCCCGATATTCGTATGGATATGCTTCACGTTGTTCACACTGTATATCAGACATATGGAAACACTGTATATTACAGAATTGCGTCATTATTCGGATGATAAAATGTCTCCCCGAGATTTTGAGATAGGTATGAAATATAAGCTAGATAACTACCGCGGAAGGCGCTGTCTCGCGGTCACTTTTTTGAAAAGTGGAATGATTAATTAGTTAAAGGACACTTACCTAGCGCATATACTTCAAGGAAGCTTGAAGAACGCAAATTAGGATCTATTAATATTGTAAGTCCGGGAGAGTTCGACCACTTTTTGGAAAAGAAATTGTTACATCGTTGTTTTTTACATTTTTGTCGTTTTATGCACATTAAAGCAAAGCCCAAGCTATTTAGAGTATATATAAATTATAGTGTGCGATAATTTCCAATATTTATTCTCATTTTCAACGAAAATCATTGGCACTGCAACTGGTCGGTCTCACCCGCATGTCGGGATTAGACCGTCCACCCACTACGGGTAATCGAGGAAGCGATCGACCACCTTATCAAAAAAAATTAAAAACGAATACATACGTATTGTTGGTGTTACACTGTAGTTATGTGCATATTATATCCCCAATATCGGAAGAGTGTAAACTGACCTGTTTTTCAAATATCACCATCACTGTAACTTGGTCTAAAAACTTTCAGCCTCGCATAAAATCTTAACTGTATCTTATAATTCAAATATGGATTTGTGACAATTGTCAATGTGAGATAAACAACAAGCGCCTTCGTTTCTTTTGTGTCAATGACACACAGTGCCCTATCTTGCGTCAGTCTTAAAATGTCAACACTGGCCGGACTCTCCCGAGGGGTCGAACTCTTCCGGACTTACCCTATAGGTCATGTAGATATAATTTATAAAAAAAGAATCTTATTGAATACGACAATCGTTGTTGTATAATTTCGACCCTAAACTTTTCTTTATACAAACCGTCACCTGTATAGACAGTTCATTGTTTTGTATTGTACAGTTGCTTGTGTTGCTACAATGGAGGGGCTCCATGAAAAATAAGCACATGTCACCGTTTTATGATTTTAGAGGAAAGCAAGTTGAAGGAAAAATTATTTTCATAGGAAATGCTGCACGAAATTGTAATTATTTTAAACGGTACTTAAATTAGATGGTTAATGACAATTATTATAAAATTATAGCTGAAAAATGAATTACTTTTTTCTATTTCGCCGTAGGTATATATTTTTACCGCTATTTCTTAATATTTTTCTTGCGATATCCGTTTATTTTCATTACGAGAATTTTTTTTACCACTTATTTCTGTGCTTGCTTCGTATAAATGATTCATTTTTCTACATATCTGTTATTTTCATCTTGGAAACAATGTAAAACCTCTCGTGTTCCCAAGCAACCGAGTGGCAATGGGCCCCTTATTCACTACGAATTTTGTTTTACTCAGCGTGAAGAAAATTTAATATAATTCTACTCAGTGAAACGTGCATGCTATTATATATTTTTATTAGGAGGTGGTTTAATTACACTATATTGCAGGAACAAATGAATGGTAAAAAGAAACGAAAATTTATGCATATTTGGCATGTGCTTGTTTTCCACTGACAATGAGCCTCTCAACTGTGAACTTTGGGTATACTGCATACCGAGTTGTTCTAGGTAGTATAATTTGACATTTTGATATTATACGCCTTCCAGCATATGTATTACTTTAGCTGACTGTTATCGAACCTCCTATTCGCAAGGTTGATCTGTTTTTATTCCATTTTTACAAAAGTTGAAATCTACGGCTTGTTAGCTTAACGATGATATTACGTTTTTTAAATGATGTTTCCATGAGTTCAATTCTCATGTTTATGGTTTTTATCTTATCGTAGAATAAATTACAAATATTCAAAATTATCAGGTTCTGACGTTGCTTAGAATTAGCGTTTTATTATGTTTATTTCTATCCCGAACACAATTTCGGTTCTTTTGCGCAGTCGTAATGCAGATTCCATTATCACGATAAAAAAACCAAGTATATTTTGTGGCCTTCAATTTTACACGACACTGATTATTTCTGAACTCTACAAATATGTCCACCGATAAGATAATGCTGGCATTCTGATGAGTGCTTCCTTTTTTCTTTCGAGCTCTGTCGTCCGGCGTGATTCTTTTTCTTCGATTTCAAATTCTTCCACTGATTGACGGAAATGAATCACGAAGAACTCAATATCACACAACGCTTCTGGTTGAAATAATACGTTTATTGCTCGATCTATAAAAAAAAAAACAGATGGAAGGGGATGTGCGTGCACATATTTCTTAGAGCCCGTGCACTGACACTGAGAAAGAAATATACTTCGATCAATTTAAATTCTATACCATCGCGACAACAATTACAACAATTAACCGGTTTATCGTTATGCATACGTTCACGTTAAGGTGGTTCTTATTTTCCGAGTTCCGAATTGTTTTGATCGCACCCGCTAGAACGGTTCCAATCTGCAACTGCTGTAATTATAATCTGTAATATGTTTTTTCGTGTATTTATTGGTGCTTACAATTAGTGTATCTCTCAGTACCTCTACTGCCGAAAATCGTATCGATTAGAACAGACCCTATAACTATTATTGTAGAGGCTATCTAACCGGATCCGGGTAGTTCCATGACCTTGGATCCGGCTAGTTCTATGATCTCCGAGTCTACTTCAGGCTTGAATGGAATAAAATAACATTCAACATTTAAATTCCACTTTTTTATCCTGAACTGTCACATTCTGAAGCTGTTGCGCTTGCATTTTTTCATCTTAATTTATGAATAGATTCCAAGAAAAAGATGGCTGGAGCACTCAATGTTGAATGAAAACATTGGGCATTGGTTGAATGGAAAAATGACATTGTTTGAAAGGTTTCATACAGATACTGAACTTTTGACCACTTGGGCCGGAAATTGTAACTTCAATAAATGATTATAAACTGAAAATTAGTTAAAAGAAGTTCGTGGTTACACGGGGTGTATCGCACCCCAGTATATTTTTTCCAATATTTCTGAAAAGTTTTAGACCTTAATAATAAAATTTAAAAATTTTGTAAATTTTAAAAATAAAAACCCTACTATTTTTCAAATACAATTTGCAACATATTAAAATTTACATTTCTAGAAAAAAACTATTAGAGCACGACTGTATGAGCATTACCAATGTACAATTATCATTAAAAAGTTAAAAGATTCGAAAATGCGAAAGTGATAACTCAAAAATTGACGCTGGGTTGTAGTGAACCATATGTGACCAATTTCTGATTATAAGAAAAATATGGCTCCAAGAGCACTCAAATTAGTAAAAGGTAATAATAAATTAATAACAAAATATGAGAATGAAAAATAATACTTATTAGAAATTGTAAAAGATTATCGTAGTCATTTTCGTGGTTGTAAGAAGGGTACATTCTTACAAACAGTGCAAGGTAATAGACAAATAACAGTTTCGTTAAAAGAGAGATGGATTTTTGAATTAGATAGTATCCTACATGCTTCTAATATTGATAATATATTTTAAACCATCCGAAGAATTTTATTCTCAAATCAAGTCTGAAGCAGAGTAAACGCACGGGCCAATGCGGTCAAATAGTCTCCAAAATAATACCCACAGAGGCTATTGTAATCGAATGCGATTTTCGGCACTAGGGTACCAAAAGATACACTAAACGCTAATAAATTCAAGCAAAAGGGTAGCAGCTAGATAGCTGGACAACATTGCTGTTTATGAAATTTTACGTGTTAAAACGTCAGGGCTCTTGGGACACGTTTTCCCGTTAGTTAATGGAGCCCATCTTGGACTCGCATTATTGTTTTATAGATGCGCATCATTCTAAGGGTGCGACCAAAAAAGTTCAACAATGATTTGTTCGTCATCTATAGCTAAGAATCATCCCTAGTATACAATACATATGCAGGGTGCTCGCCAACAAGTGTCAGAAACTTTGAGGGGTGAGTCTACAAGCCAACATAAGACGAAAATTAAGAATAACGAAATTGCGTTCGAGGCTTCGGGTCCGAGTTATTAATTGTTTAAAATACGCGTAAAAGAGCGTCTGACGCGAGGGACTTATACTACTGCCTTCGCCGGGCCTCCCCTGGCTAAAGGTACGTGTCCACTTGAGAGTATATTAGGCACGCGTTATAAGCCCGTTTGTACCATGCGTTGTACGCCGGGCGACTATCCCCACCATTTCTTGCAATTCTTCGGACGAGAGTGAAAGAACCCGAGAATGAGCGAGACTCTTTCGTTTCCTCTCATTCGCTCTTGGGTTTTCTCACTCGCGCCATTGGCCGCACGGAATACAGTACGCACTCGTTATAAGCTCGACGAACGGGGTTGGTGGCAGGCGTACGGCCCGTAGTGGACACTATTCCGCGCGGACAATGGCGCGAGTGAGAAAACCGAAGAGCGAGCAATAGGAACCGAGCGGCTCGTCGGGCTTATGAGTGCGTACTGTAAAACTCGCGCAAGAAGCTGTCGAGAGTGACTGTTCAGAGAGCCACGTTTTTAACTCTCAGACAGCGGAAACTTGCTCTCGAATGGATACATAGTAGCATTACTATCATAACTTCGTATTCTGCGAGTCCTGTCGCGAGAGTAGATAGGACATTCATAAAATGACAGACCAAAAGGGACGGTTGAAGAATGGAACCTTCACCTTAATTAAATAGTGACAAACTTAAATTGACCCTAAATATGCAAACGGGCTAAAATAGAAAAACACATACCTAGGGTAAAGGACCCAATTACTGTCACCCTCAGCTGTTTTACGTAAAATAACGAATAAATCTTGTGAAACGATGCATAAAGAAATTTAGTATACAATTGAAACTGTTATTTATAAAATACAAGAAACAGCACTTAATTTTTTCTTCAATAATTTAGATAAACCGATCAAAAATTTTAAGCGGATATTAGGAGAGTAAAAAGGATGACTTCCTTACTAGCGAAAGAGAAAACAAGGCGTTAAAGCAGATGCTGTAATTGTTGGTAAGCTATTAACATAACACAATATAATGCTTTAAATAATATAAGCATCATAGAAAGCAATAAAGATTCGAATTCAACGATTCATTAAATCTTTTTTACTTATTAATTGGGTGACAGTGATTGGTTTTAAGCATTTTGGTATTACTGTCATAGCAGTAGTTAGTGTTCCTGATTTCTCGATATTTTTCGCATCTCGAGAAATGAGAAATCAGATTATATTTCTCGAGAATTCTCGAGAATTCTCAAGAAATTAAAAAAAAATGCAAAATTTATATTTTTGAAATATTGTTGATAATATTTATCTAAATTTTTATTCTTTTCCAACTTAGACAAAACTTGTGTAAATGAAAAAAAAAACAGATATTAAATATAATTGATAAATTTATTTATTTAATACAATATGTGAGCAAGGTGGAACATTACTTTTTTGTTTTAAAGTAGTTCTTTCAAAAGCGTAATGCGTCTAATATCGCGTCAGCCAATTTACTCCCTTTTTTTTTGTGACAAAATCTGCGTCTGTAGAACATTTCTTTCATTTCGAGTGGATGTTGTTTTAATAGGCGATACGAAGAGAAAAGTTTATAAATAATCGCGCAATTCTTCGTATATATTACTAACATTTATTATTGATTGTAGATGTGTTTATACGTTCACGATTAATTCACAATTTAAACTAACTGAAAATTCATTTCTGGAAACAAATGGGATTTAAAGTAATTTTCCTACACTGAAGATTCTCGAGAAACACTGTAATTTCTCGAGATATGAGAAATAAGAAATTATAAAATTTCTCGAGAAATTCTCGAGAAAGAATTCTCGAGAAGGAACACTAGCAGTAGTTGCTCATGTACATGAGACGATATAACCTTAGAATGAGATAAATAGTATTAGGTTAACTGGCAGTAATTGGGGTGTCAGTAATTCAGTCAAATATATTTGAAGGGTGTCAGTAATAGATCTCGAAATATATTTTTGAAATTGAGGAATTTATACATAAAAAACGAAGTTTTAAGATCCACCAAATTTTGTTTATCCAGTAAACATATGAAACAATAATAAATAACAAGAATAACATATACTTTTAGTCTATAAGTACAAAACTATAAGATAATGTCAGCGTCAACGCTTAACGTGTCACTAATTGGGTCCTAAAACCAAAGCAATAAAACCAAAGCTCTCCTTGTAATTTTTTTACACGTCTCATTCGCATTCCAAAATAAATTATAGAAAGTCTGGATAGATGAATCTAAAATGGACACGGTTCTGAGAGTTCTGTCTGACAGTAAGGTCTCGGCGGGTATTCCAGTGTCTATCTCAGAATACAAATTCTCGAAACTACTCTCAAATGTTCAAACAATTCATAACTCGGAAACAAAGCTTCAAACCCCATTTCGTCATTCTTGATTTTGATTTGATTTTGGCATGTAGAATCACTCATTACAATTTCTGACACCTGTTACCGTACACCCTGTCGGCATAGTGCACATGTACCCAGTTACCAAACTTGCGCTCTCGTCTGCAGCGGAACCATCCATCGTGTCGACGTTGTTTTTTGGCTTATAAAAATGTTACCTACAAAAACGCAAATACAGATTTGTCGAGGCAGGAAGTCTTTTCGGCTTGCCTTTATTGCCTTATCGCGTGATAGAGATAGACTGCGAATGAGCAAGAGGGATTGAGGCAACGGCAACTCATAAAGATTAGGCGCTACCGAGTCCTGTACCACAAAGTGGACGAAATATGATGGCACTCAGAATCAGTTCTTTTCGGTCATTCGCAGTCTGTATGATTCGCCACGGCAAGAACAGAAGAAGTAGAAAGGATTAGCGATCACTTTGTTTCATGAGAAAAACCTGTCCTTGTTTCAAGCTCTGTTTATACATATGTCTTCCTTCGTTATGAGGTGCTAATTTAACAGTTGTTGAAGGAAGAACACCAGGCATACAAATGTGTACGATACTATAGAAATATCGAAAATAATCGATTAACACGGTATCTATAATTTGTTTATCAAGCAAAAATATTTGTCAACCAATAATATTTGGTACTGTTTGATAAAATACTTGCTATTTGGTTTCAATCAGCGTACATATTTCTGTTATAACATTCATTTCCAATAACATTGTTTGCACGGTTTAACATTTAGTAACGGTATCGTTCGATTAATAACATTTTCTTTCTTACTCTTTTAGGGAGCCTCGTAACAATTCTCTCGCCATGACAATTAAAACAATGTCGTTATATATAATTTATTTGCTAATCTATACAGTTTGCCCTCGCGTCACGCCGTTTGATTGGATTTGCATTAGACACATAGTATGCTCCGTAATAATTGTACGTGAAAAAGTAAATCGAAAATGTATATCAAAGTTTCTTACTTTGAAGCTTCGCTCTAAAAGAAATCAATTTTGTGTGTGGCCTAACCCAAGTTCTCGCCTTATAAATCTTGTTATAAACTATTATCATGTAAAGTATGCAAATTCAGTTAATTTAACTGTTAATTATTTCTAGTCCGTTAATTGCTGAAATATATATTTAGCACACTGTTGAATCTGAAGCCCGAAATCTTTTTTCTAGTACGACTTAAATTCTTACCTTTTTAAATATTTGAATAACACTTCCTTTAATTGCAAAAGGATTTCAATACTTTTACCAAAAACATAATAATTATGTTTATGAATTAAAACATATACATCATCACTGTAACGAAATCCATTAAAGCGACAATGAGTTTTAATGACGTACATCGGTATTTCACGTAACTTCAAGACAAACTTTCTTATGGTTAAAAGCAGCAGCTGTTTTACATTTTCGCATTATTTTTCCACACAGAGTCACCCCTTTGCCGATTCTACCATCCGTTATTGTTTTAGCAACCTGTAATGAAAGTGCTAGGGTATAATTACGACAAATCATGGCGGAAATTCGTCTGCAGACACGCGAAAAGCGTCTTATTTTACTGAGAGCCATGTACGGCGAGAAAAGTTGGGAAAGTAAACGTGACTTCAGGATCTTAAGGTAAACCGCACAGATTCAAACTACCGACACACAGTTTTGCAAGCTCGTTTCATATGATTTTAAAAGCGAGGGAACTTAATAGCGGTCAATTTATTTTCAAAGCTGTAGATTATCTTCTAAGCGCAATTCCTAACGTTTCAATGCCTGTTTTAAAGTCCTAGCATAGTCGAGATGTCACCGCGGTTTACTCGACATTCCGTTCATTCTGGAGATAGTGAATTTTGAAGAAAGTGATTCGTTTGAGACTCCACATTATAGACTTCTTACTCTGTTCTTTCGTAAAGGAAGTGCTGCATATTTGGAATACTGTTGGGAATTTGGAACACCGAAGTATTTAATAAACTACTAACGGTATCTACTTAATTTGTAACACCGTAGATAATAGGGGCTAATCACCTGTTAACTAATGACATTTGTAGATGAACCGCTATTTTGACATTTTTTACTTAATCTGCGGAATAAGAAAACGACAATTTGCAAAACTTTTTAAGCAAGTATTCAATCGTTCCAATCGTGGTTAAAATATGTAAAAACTTTAGAGTTAAACACTTAATTTACTCATTTGCATAATTTGCGATAATTTCGAGAATACAAAGTGACATGAAAATTTAGGTTTCAGTGCAATGTTGCTAATTGGGAATACCGAACGTAAAGGTACTTTCGAATATTTCAAAGCTTAGCAATGCTATTATTTCACGCGTAACGGCTACCGCCGCGTCGCGTTGGGTCAGTTTTGTCCATTTATATTTTTACATAAGGTTGTTGCTATAGTGTGCTTTTTGAGCTTCGTTAGATCATAAAAGAAAATAATTTTATTATTTACATATTTTTTTTAAGTTTATAAAGTAAAGGTAAATTGGAATACCGGTTTCATTTAGACCAAAGTTTCAGTTACTTTTTGTTTTTTATTATTACTGAGAGTTTGAAATATCAAAGTTTATTAGTTTCCCTATGATATTATGCAGTTTTATTTGTTCGCATCCTCTGCAAAAATTTGTTATTCGTCTTAAACAAACTGGTATTCCGAATATACTGCACTTCCTCTACATGAAATAACTTACAAGAGAACATTCTCAGCCCAAAGATTCTGATTGTAATGTAACTTTGTGTGTATGCAGAGAGCAATTTTTCTCTGCGGTAAATTCACTTTAAAGGGGTAAAATCCATCCTTAAAGTTATCGCCTTTCTCTGTTTTTTAAAGATACCTTTAATTTTCTTCTGGTAGTATGACAGAGCATAAAAAACTAAACAATTCTTATATTTAAAGTTTTGTTCTATCACGCACCGTTATAAAGTTATATTAAAACATAAAAAAAACGCGATAACTTTGCGATCAGCCTTCGGAGTGAATTTTCGCAGAAAAAGAAATGCTCCTTGCATACTGCAATAAGCTCCGCATTCACACGATGTATTGTTTAAATCAGAATTTTCCGGTTGGGAATGTTTCCTTGTTAGAATTTCGGAATGAAAAAATTCACAGTCTAATTATTAAGATATATGCCTTACACCAATCACCTTTTTAAAACCGAAAATATTTCACTCTGCATTTGTTCCTTTATCGCTCTCTTTTTATCAGGAAATATGTATTACGCGAGAATGTTTCCCTTCAATTTTCCTGTTTATTATCGACATTGGCACGTATTTATAGAAGCAGTTCAAAATATGTCAATGTCAATACAAAAAAATTTAATGTTTTCAGTTGGAAGGCCTTGTTGAGTTTAGTTAAGAAAGTTCGGATATTGTTTCACGATGTTTGGATGTGCTTCCTCTTTCATTTTGTATCGCTTCATTGTAGAGATTTAGAAGAAACTAAAAAAAGTATGATTTCATTCTAACCGTTTGAAATGCAGTTTAATATCAGTAGTGTTGACTTAAAAAAAAAAGGAAAATTCTTTCTTTCCAATGAACAAACTTTTAATGTGTCAACATGTTTAGCCACTTACGTCTTTAAAACGTTGGAAACAAATTATTGTCGGCAGCAGAAAAATTATCAACACCTTACAAATATATTAGCAATGTGTTGCATCGGAAACAAAGGCTCGCGGGAACATCATATTTATGTGGTAAATGAAACTGATGAATCATAGATAAAAACTGCTGCATATACAATAACTCTCGCTATGGGCTCGCGCTCGGTGCTGGCGGTGAGCGCTTAATGAAGGAGCCGCCGATGACGCAAGAGAGGAGAGAGAGAGAGCGTGGCCCGTGAAAGATGAAGCGAAAGAAAGTATCAATGCTTTCTCTATTTTATAACAGATGGTAACGTCGCGTCGACTCTTTCGTCGCTCTCGGGTTTTCTCATTCCCGACCGAATGATTCCAAGAAGTGGTGGGGATAGCGACGAACGATTAACGCATAGTTAACGCGAACCCATAGCGGGAGTTTACGGTAATTGTATAACGAAATTTGAAAATGAAAAAAATGGTGCAGGCGATTTTAAGACAGGCTTCCAGTTCGGTCAAGCTGGCGACGTGTGACGCCCTCATGGATTTTGACGGGAACTTTTTTATTTACTTTGTTGTGACGTGTATATAACGAGAAGAATAATACAAATTTATAGTCCAAGTTTTTTTTTTTTGAAAACCAGATTTTATAAAAATTTACAAAAATGAAAAAGAATAATTTTGAAACCGGCCTAAATGACTGCCTCCAAAGAATTCCCTCATATGACTAGAAACAAAAGCGTGGGCGTAAACATTGAAATGTCCTTTTTATATAAATATTTATAATGCTCTATATATTTTGATACATTAGTTTTCGCATTCTGCTAGAGCCTGCTCGTTGTACGACTTTGTTTTTCTTGATTGCAAGCAGTCTAATTCCTCAATTCCAAGTCGGTCCTGAGATTTAACTAGATTAAAATTCAAAACAAAATCACTAATTAGTTTTTGCATAATTTTTAATACCCAATATTTACGCCCCACGCTATTATTTTTGGTCATATGAGAGAATTCTTTTGAGGCAGTCATTTGGGCCACATCAAAGCTATTTTTTTCCTTTGCAGTACATTTTAATAAAAGTTTGTTTTCAAAAATTTTTTTTACTATAAATTATTTTAGGCTTTTTAGTGAATATATTGTATTGTCATCAGAACTACGCATGTGTGCAAAGTTTCAAGTCCATTAGATATGTGGAGTGGGTCAGAATTGGCTTACAAGATTTCATCCTAACAAACTAACACTTCTAAATAAAATGTAATCATTCACAGAGTTTATTCGCGAAGTGAATACAGAAAAAAAATGTAGACTTTCTTTCGGAGAAGGGTGTCTTCAGAAATACTAGAAAACAGGATTTTTCAAACTATGCTACGCGAACTGGTGGCCTTCCAGGTAGTACGCGAATGCTTGTCGAATAGTTTTTGTAACACGTTTTGTGTGCACTAAATCAATTAAGTCCATAGCATGTGACATGCGCATGCTGTACTGCAGTATTCATCATAATTTTAATTGATGGTACGGTGAGACGATTCGTATCGATATTTGAGTGGTACACGAAAAATGAACTTTGAGGATCCCTGCTACAGTGTTCCCAATGTGGGAAACAAGTGACATTGAAACATGAAAGTTTGTGGTTTCGCTGTTTTAGTGTGTCTTACGTGGCGAAGAACAAGAAGAAAAGATCGAAAATTCGGTGCAATTTCCTTCAAATTTGAGTGTCCTTCACGCCTCCGAGTGTTTCGGTGGCAAGTCAAACACCCAGGAACTTGTTCAGTGTACTTTTTAGGTATTAGAAAACACGTGTAATCAAATAAATACAGCCCTGTAGCAAGTAGGAAAGGACACATTTAGCGGCTTGTAGCCTCAATCGTATCTATTGCACACCACTTGAATGGGTCTCCCCTTAGTTGCTATATCTCGAGGACGTACTATACCTGTGAGTTTGGTATTGGTGGGTGGGGGAGGGGGGGGGGGGGGTATAAGGTCAGCTTTTGAAAGTTCTATGAAAAAAAAATTTCAATTTACTTAACGACCAACAGATTTAATGAAAAAAAAATCGAACAACGACTACTACAGCGAAGACGGTTGAATTAGTAACGTCTGTATTATAGATGTACTAGCTGACCCGTTACCCGGGAATTATTTATGATGTTTGAAAAATAAAAGAGCCTAATCAAAAAAAAATTATAGCCTATAATCTAATCTAGGACGTACGTAATGTATATTCCAAATTTCATTGAAATCCGCTCAGCTTTTTAGGCGTGAAAGAAGGACAAACAAACAGACAACGTTCCACTTTTATATACAAGGATTTCATTTTTTTTCAAGGTCACTAAAGTCCGCTTTTATTATTTTTCTCGTTATATGCACGGCACAATTAAAAAAGTCTCATCAAAATCCATGACGGCGTTACACATCCGTGTTAACGTGTAAGGTTTGCCGGTCTCAGAATATTATCTTCCGATAAATTAATCCGTAGTGTCTCAGTAACATTATACTCATTTACTCTATGCCTCCCTCAACACGCTAATATTCTTGCAGAAAAATTCGCACCTCGGTGTTGTAACAAGCCGATGCGAGACAAGACGTAGCGTGAATTAAATTGTCTAGCTGTACAAGAAAAGCACAGGAGGAATAAAATAAGTCCAAGTGAGACGTAGTGAGACGTAGTGAGTCTATTTTTAAATTATTGTCCGTAGCATTCCAATTAATTAAGCAAAGCCAACAATTTTCATATACCGTTTCTATTACTCTTGGAGAAAATGTAATTCGAATTACTCGTCGCGCTGACCGCTCGATTTCACTAAATTAGGACTTTAAAAAGCAATAGAATCTTAGGCGCCACTCGCCTAAGCACGCACTTATATACATATTGATACAATCTTCGCCACGCGTATGACAAATCATTTATATTTTATGGTCGAGTTCTTTCAACATCGTTACACGACTGCGATAAAAAAAAGTTACGTAATTGGCAAAACTGCGCGTATTCTTGAGAACCTTTATTTTCAAACTGTCTGTATTCTACAGACTCACTCGTGATTTCCGTAAAGCGGTATTGTAACTTTAACAAACTCCTTTCACTTTAGTTTACCAAACATGCTCGTAAAACGAGTGGTGCCTATAGAATGCAGACTCGTTTCTAATATATGAATGACAATGGTGATGATTGGATACTTGGACGATACCTTACTTATGCAACACTTCGCTACTTACAACTTCGTACTACAAACGATTGTCAGGGACGGACAGTGAGTTCATACATATAACGTAACACGTCAAAATCCGCACGGTGCGGCATCGAGTGGTTAAATGCATTAATTCAAGCAAAACCAGTCGTGTTTCGTGCATCATTGGTCGAAAGAAATTCGGAGCAAAAACACGCATTGAATCGAAGAGATCCATGCGCGCATTCCTCTGAGATAAGATTCAAAGTAAACGTCACAGCGGAATCACTTCGGCAGCGTTCGTCGACACAGGAAAAGAAACAAAAATAGCTGAACAAATATTTTCTGGTTCAGGTAAATTCTTATTCTTTCATTTCGTTAACAAAACATTATATGCTATCTTTACAATAAATATCTGACTAACAATATCGTAACGTAACATCGCCAGCACAATAGAAAATGATAAGGTACATGATACCTCAACGATCAAGCATACTGAAGTTATTGAAATTTAAAAGTAAAGTTACATCGAACTTAATACTACGTAGTACACATATCTGCCCGCGGTATGGTCAATTAACCCATTAGCTTGCGTTCGTTACTCAGCGTGTTAACAATCAACTTTGTTTTTGGTTTCTTACGCGGGAAAAGCTGGTTAGTGATGGGTCATGGGACGTTACGCGCTGAACACGATGCGCGGAAATAAAAGAAATGGGCTAATCAACGCGGTTAACACGTATATCAATTCTGTCTCTTCTTATCTTTAACCGCTAAAAATGCTTAACAACGAGTATAACGATTCTGTCTCCCGAAATATACACGCGCGCGCGCGTGTGTGTCGCGAGAAAGCTCTTAACTTTATTGCTTCATCTAATCTAGGATTGAACATACCACGAATACGACCTCGGGACTCACGATCAACCGCGCAACATCTTTACACTGCACTTATGCGTATCGATGACGGACATCAGCGTTCTGCTTTCTGGTTCATTCGAGGTCAATGTCTCGATGGTCTGATTTTTTAATCTTTTTGATAGTTAATGGATCGTATCAGAATATTAGCAGGATTAAGTGAAAGAGTGGCGAGATAATTCGAAGGATGTAAAAGCTGATAAATCCAAATTTCTACTATCGATGATGAGTCAGTTGGATGTTGGCATTTTTTTTTAATGTTCAGCGGAAATTAACGTTGTTGGTGATTTCGTCTGTTAGTTTAGCCGGTAGAAATTATATTGAGGCTATTGTTAGTGGCGATGTATAGGCAATAGTACAGATATAGTGAAGCCGTAAATTAATCAGTTAAGTGGCGTTAAGTATAGAGTAATTCGTCTCTATAAACCTCATTTCCACCCTCGCTACATATCAGGAAGTCACTCGCAGCTCTGTTTTATGGTCACATGTATGTATACTGTTGAAGATTTTGTGCATCCTGCAATGGGAGTAACCCATTAACCGAGGAAGATGAGTTGACACATCATTTAAGAATAGCTCTACGATGTACAAGATGATTTCATTCGTCGTATAATTTTAATAATTACGCTGGTACAAAAAGAGTTGATATAGCAGTTATTTTTTGCTTTTACTTATAGGGGCACTATGCCCTCCGATGTTGTTTCGTTTCGCAAGTAACTATCGTCACTTATTTACAACGATATCGCCACAAGTGACAGAATGGTACCCATATGTGTTATATAGAGCATTATATTTGTCACATTAGAAGAATGCAAACGCGACAGTGATGAAAAACTTCAAAATTGAAATATAACTATCGTGCAGTCAGAGGCAAATGTGAGATTACCTTCTAAATTTATATGTACGTTTCAGGCGAAAAACACTGTATTTTGCTTAAAAAAAATAACATGGCACCCATTGTTGAAATGCAATATTTTATTACTTTGTTTGTGTGTCTGTGAAAGAGAAAGTATTGACACTACTTTCCTTGAAAAAATTGTATTTGAACTTACATGTCAACTTTTTCGAAAACTTCATGTTGCAGACAATTATAATTCTGAGTTCACAACTTTGAACAAGAAAATTTCCAATGTTGATTGTTTCAAAGAAGATTTTGAATAAATGTGAAATTTGACAAGACGTTGTTGCTGGAGAAAGGGTGTTTATTTTGGAAACGATACACATGTACATTCCTTCCAAGAAAAGTCGTTCTCGACTGAAACTTCTTAAATTATTTGAGTCAGTCAGACTATATTTAGAATTTTCTTTTGTATACTGAGAAAGATACTGATTGTGGTAAAATTTACTCGTAATATGAGGTTAGACCTCGAATTTCTCTCGAGTTATGTTATGACTTCCCTAGATATGGATGAACATATTGCAAGATGTAAAGCAAAACAATCATAACAGCATCCAAAAATAAAAAAATATACATGCCACTATTTTTAGAAGGACACACAAGTAATCGTATGACAACAATAAATAAAGTATTCACTCAGTCAACAAACTGTTCGCAGTATACCAGCAGACTAGCAGCGAAGTCGTGCAGATTGTGGCGACATTAGCGACAGAACTGTGCCCGCATTAAGTTATTGTTCTGCGGGCAGAGCTTGCTGCCGTGGTCTGATAGCAGATTGGCGGCAGAAATCGAGCAGATCCTGTTGTCTACCTACTCTCAGACTGCACACCGCAGATTCTGTCCTCTCGTCAGATTGTCAGCAGACCCTGCCCAATTTCTGTGACCAATCTGCCGTCAGATTACGACGGCAGAATCTGTTTGGTTTCTGATGACAGTCTGCTAACATCCCCGAATATAACAGATCCTCTATTAAATCTGTAGCCTTTCTGTCAACAAACATTTCTACCATGCGTTTGGCAGTATCTGCTCAAACAGCTTGACTGACTGGGCATTGAGTACAATAAAAATATGGAAGGACACATTGCTAAATTCCAGCTTATAAAGCTAGAAGAAATGGATCGGAAAAGTATTGTAGAAAAGTATTTCTGCGTATTTTAAATATTATTCCTTTAAATTCTGATAATTTGTATAAACTCAATGGAAGACAGTTAAAGAGAATACTTTTTTGCTTGTGTCTATTGCAAGAATTATTAAGCCATATGCTCATCCCAAAATCGGTCATCTGTTATTCCAAAATTAACACGTCTTATATAAAAGCATTTTTCAGATTGCATATCAACTGCATCAGCAAGCTATTAGTACGCTACTGCTGTGTACGTATTGCAATACTAAACAATTGTATTACTTTATTTCTATTTTGTTCTTATTATTTTTGTTACGTGCAACTAGAAGAGTAAAATAAAAATTCAACTATTTAATCATAATATTTCTCAAAAGTAAATTATATATTTATTTTTTATCCATATTTGTTGTCAGCAAGACCGTTTAAACTCATACTTACTCATTTCTTATTACGGGCACAATGGGCATTCCCATTTAAGAAATGATCCGACTACAGTAATTCGTCGTTATTGTCCCGTTTTTACCATGCATAATAGTCCCGCTCACTATCCCCACCATTTCTTGGAATCCTTCGGTCGAGAGTGAGAGAACGAAAGAATCGACGGCAACTTCGTGTCAACTGTTTCGTTCCCTCTCGCTCGCCCGAATCGTGTCCGCATCGCGTAATACGCCCGCCGCCAGCCCCGTTCGTCGGGACTATTACGACGAATTACTGTAATAGGTTATTTCTTTGACTGGCATTGGCGTGTTTTCAGACCGAGACGATACCATTTCCTGCCAGACATTGGCGTTTTTTTCACATTCAGGCGCTACCTCAGACGCATAAAAAGTATAAGCTTACTTCTTGAATATTTGTTTCGAAACTTGAGACTTCTGTTTTACCGAGGTGGTATGATTTCTGATTCTATTTAAAATTGCTATAAACTGCAAATGCGGTGATAAATTTGATAATACCTTTCCCGCGGACAACCGACCTTAGAAAAAGATCGCTTTTCAATCACTTCATTACTAGCCAAAGAGTTGAAGAGAACGTAATCAAAGTTGAGATACTTGATACGACCTTGAATGAGGCCTGAGTTCTTATCTCATCTACTTCTTCCTAGAGGCTTGTTCCAACGCTCAAATCATTTACTTTTACTCCAGGCTGATTTTACGACTTCACTACGTTCCTTCTATTGACTGTACATAGGATAAGACTGAATTACATTACTAAATAATGAACGCTTACTTTAGCGTATATCTCGATGACTGATCATTTGGTTGCAAGTGTTCGTGGTTCAAGTTCACTCAAAGTTAACGTGTCATGAGAAGTGTTATTGGCAGCAGTTATACGGATAATAATAATGTACTTGAACAATCGTTCAATCGAATGGCTTGTTAAAAAGAAGAGACTATTGGGTATAAAATGGAACAAACGCCGTACAGTATTGAGGATCTTTGGTTGATAAACGGAACTGATACGTATTTATCGCGGATTCAGTTGAATGTTAACGTCCTTCGTCCAATTTCGCTGATGGTTCTCGAGTTCCTGGATCCTGTAATCTGTTTAGCAGGTGTGGTTATATCAACCACAAGTGTACTTTAACAATTGAGTAACTCAGTAATCACTTGTTATTATAACTCTTCGCGATGATGAACTAACGAGGATAACGCTGGGGTCGATTTAATCACCGATAAACGCGAATACATGCGACGTGCTTAACGTTAATCAGTTCTATGCAGCGAGTCGAAGGACACAGCCCGCGACAGTGATTCACTCTAAATTACCGAAGTCGGTAGTAGCTCCACGGAAGGAACCAGTCCTTTCGTATCTCCTTTCAGCCGAGGAGTTAAACGTTGTATTGTTTCACATATCGAAAATACCGCGCCAGCAAGCGCGACTTATTCATCAATGACGTTACATAATAAAATATCGATAGGATGTACACTAATCAAATACACGCTCTTCGCTGTATAACGATGGATAAGAAAATAACAGAAAGCGACCGACAGTTTGTATTAAGCCGTCATTTACTCTAGTTCGCCGTTGGCCCTTTCCCGTGTACCATCATGTTTTCTTTCCTCCTCGTCCCGGAACGGCGAACAGCGTAATATTTACAAGGCCCATCCCTATGTGATGTCAACACGATGACGAAAATACTGATTATTGGTGTTTTGGCAGCCGATATTCGTCTCGCGCGAACAAATCCTTTCCTCGCATCGAACGATTCTTCTAGTTCTCTTGTTGGTGTTCAAAATACTGGTTCTGGGCGTGGGATTGTCCAGCACCGATCAACGTATGACCAAATTATCTCGCGGAAAACATTGTCCTCTGTGTAAAATGCACGGCCCGCGCTGAGAAACATGTGGGGGAGAGGGGGCAGTGGTTTCTTGATTCTTCGACGATCAATTCGTTAATGGTTGCCGCACGGAACGTCGACGTTCCCTCCTTTTTTTTTCACGTTCCATCCATCACGAGGCACTTCGGCAAAAGCGACGATGAGCTTTCATGGTGGCTTGAACGAACCATCCGATCGTGACGGCAATCGTGTCCGATTGTTGCCCAGAATCGGCGGAATGAGGTGTCGCGGTGATGCACGCGCGCAGAGCCTTTATGCAAAAGCAGTATACGACGGTCAGTTGAGGAACTCGCGCAAATACAACCGTACCATCATCGTGTGAACCAGTCGATCCGACTTTCTTCTATTCAGTGTTTCTCGCTGGCTGAGAACCGAATCTTTTTCGAGAGTTACGTGGACGTCGACGGCGACGACGGAACTGGGTCCGGTTGATAATACCTTATGCCATTTATCTGGAACATGAAATGGTACTTGTTTCAATTCAATCAGTTTTGTATACTAAAGATTCTGTTTATTATCTAGCTTATAAAGAACTTGGCTTGGTAAAATTAAACGGTGATTGCATAATTTATAGCTGTTATCATATAATACAAGGAAGTAGAGTTTAAATGTCTAAACACACTTGTCTATTCCGTGTCAGTGTCATTCCGAAGAAGAGTACTTGTACATTTCACCAGAAACTTAAATATCTCTCACCGTCATGTCATACTCCGTGATGTAAGCCGGGATTTCTAATTGTTCAGGCGACATAACTTCATAAAGGTATTCTACTCCAGGTAAATTGTGGACTTTTTGTTTGATAGCTGGAGCCATGAACGTCGTGAACCACCACGTCATCATCTGCAACAATTAACAAGAAAATTGATCAGCGGCAAGGAGCAACATTGCTTGGGAATGAAAACTCTATATCTTTCAAAGCTTCTGCTTTGTTGTCTCCATAACGGAGCACGTTCGCGTCGAAGCAATTCACACTTAGATAAAAAATTTGCACAAAGTTTTCCCATCATTACAAAAGGTGTGCGACTATTTTTTCCCCACTTTATCCATAACGCGGTTGTTTACCAACGTTACAGTTTATTTAACATATTGCCAGCAACACGACGTTAGATCCAGTTTGCAAGGCAATAAATAGCCCTGCAGGAGGTCGAGCATGAACAATAAATCATGTCAGCCTTGTATAACGCGGTCAGGTTGAAGTCGACTAGGTACAGGTTTTTAAGTAGCAGCGTGAACAAAATATGTTATCTACCGGAAAGTCAGGAGGTTCGATAGTAATCGTGCCCGCGGATTGTGTGGATGGCCTGGAGCATAAACGTGGGAAATGCAATAACAACGTTTATTTAAAACGCTTTTGCGTCTTAAAACCAGACTTTATCGACTCATGAGTCGGAACGAAAGCAGAATTGGAACGTGATCCAGTTGGAAACATCTTTGACGATGAGAAACATTAAATCTAGAACGAGATACAGAATGTACTTTTGAGAATTTGCAATTCGATAGAATTTAAAGGTAGTTGTGTACTAAATTCGATAATGAAGCGACGAAAGAAAATCTTAATGTTGCTGTTTATCTACACATGCAAATAACAAAGTACATTCAGATTTCATTTCTAAGGGGCACAATAATTGATCGTAATATAATTTCTTAATTGAAACTTTGTTTTATGCCAGCCATTATCGATTAATAAGAAAACTGCGTTGTTCAAAATAAAAAGTATAGAGAAGGGCGGGCATAATGTTACTTTCCAACCATTTTTTAATAGTAATAATATTAAGAATTAAGTTATTTTTCAAAACTCAAACCACCATGTTGAAGTTGTCTGATTGCAAAATTACGGAACTATTTTTTATAACGTCATTTACGTCCGAATTGGAAAATGTATACCTCCATCTCGTTATATAGTCTCCAAGTGGATCTAAACTAATTTCCCAGCTGTGAAAGTAAAGTAACTTCGTGAAATAGCACTCATCACTACTAACCTTGGTCCAGAATGTCGGGTGAATAATATAAAACTGTTTGAGGTTCTTCTTAAATCTGTAATAAAAGATTATCAGGTATGTAGTTATTAATGAAAAATTATAACAAAATAATTATAACAATTTTTAGTAATTTATATAAATAATGGAGAATATTTGAATAAAATTTTGTAAATAATTCATAAAATTTTTATTCAAAATAAGAATATTGCTTCTGTGGAATCTTTGCATTGACAAATCAGTTTACCTAGCTGTAATTTCTATTGCTCTTGCATCAGTTTCACGTATCTATAAATCTATAATCTCATGGCTATGTCATTGAACAGGAAAAACATTATTTAAATTGGTATCGTGTACAGTATTTGTTTCTATTTAATGTCTACGAATGGAAGTCACTATTAACGTTCAGAATGAAAAAGTGACTTCAATGTTGTATATAAATTTTGCTAATGCACTGCAACAGGATGTCTTTTAAGTAACATAGTCTTTGGTGAAATTAAAACTGAGTTGATATTCTCTTTACGCTTTTGGAGACGTTAATTTAGATGAGAATGCAGTGTCAGTACCTTTGCACACAAGAAACTTCTTGGTTTTGCGTGTTATGTAGTGTAATATGTAGAACATATTCACGCGATAAAGTAGGAGTGTCTCTAAAATCAGAGTCTCACATTTTTTATTTTATTTTATTTTATTTACATTAATTACAATATAGTTATGTAGCTGTACCCATACGTAAGTATGATGTAATGGTATCTTTTTATAATGAAATACGTTTTATGAGGAATGTACATTTTTATGCAAAAATTTATAGATAATCTTACTTTCAAGTCTCTGTGATTATGTTTTTAGTTTTTTACAGACGTTACTTTATTGGAGAAAGAACATTCAAAGATTTGCGATATATGGAATAATATTGTGTAAAATATAAAATATTTATTTTAGTCTATCGTTAATAAACATCCTTTTGGTATTATATTAATTTAATCTGATAAATAATTTTTACTTTTAATTGTAAATCTATCAGTATAAAACAAATGTGCCAGAAACGAAAAAATATTTATTGTGTACAAAGTAATAAATAAACTTGAAAAATAGAAAAATGTAAGTAGAAATCGAAAGTCATGGATTTATTCATTATTGTTTCACGAGGAAGTATTTATACAGTACTGATTTCTTAACATGCGATTTTTTTTATTTTATTTAAATTTTATTTCTCTGTAACACATTCTTTAATAGTTTAGGCAATTATATTTTTTAATAATTTGACTCAAGCGTCGACTATGCGTGGAAAACCGCATAAATAAACGAAACTTGTAATATTCTTTATGTGTAAACATGAAAATGCTGTTTCAAAAGAACTTGCTATAAGAACTAGGCTTATAAATCATGTTGCACGACAACGGGTGCGCATCAATTTGTTGAAGCTACATCATAGTATCGGGGCCCCAATGCAGGGCGAGGCCAAATTTATGGTACAAATTAAGACAATTGAAGGCTGAGACCGTGTAAAAATAAGTCGAAAATTTGTGACAAATTTATCCTTAAATGACCTTGTTTTCAAGAAACCTGATTTTAAACTTGTTTGAGTATGCATGCACTCACCTTCGGTAAGAAATATTTGACTTCAGATAAGTAAACTACATAATGGTATATAGACTTGTGCTTAAATGCAACGTGCGCAAGGATACGAAATAAATTTGATCTAGAAAACAAATCAAATTGTTGAGTATGTATTCAACTTTTTCATGTCATTAATTAAGGTATTATTAAAAATTCTGATCCCGCTGTTGGTAGCGTAGCTGTGTTCTTCGAATTAATGATTCTTGAATTCTTACTAAAACAGGGTTGCACTTTAGTCGTTCTAATGCTACAATAATTACTTCTTTTATTGGGCAACCTTTGAACTACTTGCAGTATGATTAATAAGCATCGACCTTTAAAATACCTACTGCAACATTATGACGAATTTAACAAGAAAACGTTCCCAACCCGAAAATTCTAATTTTAATGAAATTTCATATTGGTGTATGCAGGGGGTAATTTTTTCCGTCGAAATTCATTGCGAAGGCCTTAAAGTTATCGCGTATTTCATATTTTTAATATAACATTAAGAAACAATAACAAAACTTATAACTAAACATATCATAACAGGAGAGGCATAACAAACTGAAGAATTCTTCTATTTAAAGTTTCGTCCCATGTTGCACCGTTACAAAGTTATATTTAGAAAACGAAAAACAAACGCGACAACTTTAAGAGCTGATTTCACACCTTTAGAGTGTGAAAAAAGAAATTGCTCCTTGCATAATCCAATATGCTCTACATTCACACGAAGTTTCATTCAAATCAGAATTTTCGGGGTGGGAACACTTTCTTGTAAATCATATTTCTTGTTTAATAATCTTCACACTGTTCGGTTAAAATGTGATGGACAACTTACTCGATGAAACTTCGAAATATGTAGTGTAGCTAAAACCAAGAAGTCTCGACTGAAAAAACTTCGTACCAAAATTGTTTGTTTATTTTTACACAAGGAATCGCCTTGTCTTCGTTTGCAATATGGATTTTGATGCACCGTATATAAATGTGAAAATCATCATCACATACATAGGTAGAGTCTGTCAGATGCAGCCATCAGACATTCTGTGAGTCTGTCTCTGAACACTTCTATTGATTGCAATATACAGTGATGCTGGGTTAAGGTAGATTCTCACCATCCGTCTGGCTGGCGGTAGGCTACCGTTCGTCGAAACATTCTCCAATGGGTTTCGTATGGTGACATTCACATTGTGCCGTCCAACGACCGTCTACCGTCACCATGTATAACCCATTCAAGAATGTTTTGACGGACGATAGCCTGCCGCCGGCTAGACGGATAGTATGAATCTACCTTTAAATTAAAAAGAGATCTGCTCGCTTGAACATCAGCCCCATCATCTTTTTTTATGTGACCGTCTTCACCCTCGTTCATCATCACCTCGAGCTCAGCAAATCATAACAGTTTAACAAGGAAAGTGAACATATATACAAAAATTTCATTTTTCTTAATTTTCCATAAGTTCTCCCGATGAAAATAGGTCTAGACACGACAGTAATCGGACTATTTTTAGGATTATTGATAGTTGGATGTACTATATTTAATAAATAGGAATGTACTCTACTGTCGGACACAATTCTAAAAATAGTCCGATTTATGTCATGTTTGGATTCATTTTCATTGAGTGAAGCTCACCAATCAATGTGCGCTAGTTTCATAGTGATGGAATGCAAATGATAGAAAATGAAACTTTTGTCATTGCATGTTAGATAAACAATGCTCAAACGATTTTGGCCGCTACCGTTCGATAGTGGTTGACCATTTTTCTGTCGCGAACATTTCTACAGTATTTCGTGAACATGGTTCGGGGCACTATCAAGCCACAGGTTCCCGTCTAGAACACTTCTATTACGGTGCTTTATTTACTTGGGATATTAAAAATTCATTACTTGCGATTCATCGTTTCATTTTCATTGAAATGAGGTTACTAATGTATGAATGACATATGTGCTTCTATGGAAATTTAATGCAGAAATGTTTGATTTTTAGATGCAGATACAATATTAAAGTTGATGCATTGAAGTTATTCTTAGCACCAACTACTCGCGGTTGGCATTAAGTCATTATGACTTTCTTAAAGGTCAAAGGGTGGAGGTTCAACTACAGTAATACTTCCTCGCGAGAGAAACAAATAAATAAAGTAGGAGAGTATAATAATGAACAGAATGGAAACGAATGAAATTGGATGGATGGGGAGTTAACAACACTAAATACTGAAATAAGTAATATTTCTTCTTGTATTTCATTCACAGCAGTCTTCAGCAAAAATGTACCATGCTTAGCAAAAATGTGTAGGGCAAAAACATACGCATTGATTTCAATATTTGCCATCCCTTATTTCATGTTAGTAATAAAGAAGTATACATAACCAGACGAATGAAACATAAGGTATGTGAGAGTAATGTTTCCTCACGAAATAGAAGTGTTTTACATAGACGGCTTAAACCATGTTCACGAAATATTGAAGTAATGTTCGCCAAAAAAATCCAAGCATGTGAAGTTAACCACTAATTGAAGACGCGCGGCTACAATCGAATGAGCCGTATACATACAGGGTGTTCCAAAATTGCGGAACATCTGGAACATGCAATATCCTGATGTAAAAAGACTTCGAAAAGTCCTTTACCGTTTTGGGATCCGGGGTTTCGTTCTCAAGATATTAACAGTTGAATATTGGCGCTGCAACTTCCGGGTCGCGCAGTTTGAAGCCGAGTCAGCTGAGCGCGGAGCAGTGATTGTTCGTACGCACACGCAGGAGGCACGCGTAAATACAGAGCCACACACACAGTAGAGCCGACTGCGCTGGCTCAAACCGTGAAAATGAGTTAGCGCGCTCGGTGTACATTGTAACGCGCGCGGTACTCGTTTGAAGTACCGGGCCTCATAATCAGTCGCGGTCGCTTGACGTAGTACGTCTATCTCACTTACTCTCGATATATCTGTTCATTTTCCTTGCAATCTGTTAAGGGCCCTTATAAGGTAAATTTTTGGATACAAAACACTACCCTACTTTCGCGAATTCGAATGCGCGGACCCGAGTAATTCAAATTTAACCGGACACTACTGTATCATATATTCGATGGCAAACCACTTCAATCTAAAATAGGCCTATTATATCTGGTTGACGAGTTTCCACTCTAGTGGCTAAGGTACTGAAATCTGTTCACCATTTGTCTCATAAAATGGCAAATGAAAATAAAAGAAAGCAAATGTGTGAACGTATTCTGTTCTTTTTATAAGTCAATATCTTTTTCCTGCCATTCTATAATGATTAGCGTACCACAAATTCATGCAAACGTCATGGTTGGTAGGGATTTACCCGAAAGATAAAGGTCAGTTTTCCTCGATTACGAACGAATGCAATGTCTATGAAAACTGATCGAAATTTCTTATTGGTAATCACACCTTCCCATTTCTATTGACAATTCTCCAAACTCGCCCTGGAGGTAGAAATTTGAATCTTCATAAAAGTGTCACAAAAAGTTTTTCCTGCTCAGAGACATTTAGTGAAAATGATTCCTTTTACACATATCTACTTCATACGTTTGAATAAATACTTCGTAAAATTTTAGCAAACAAATTGATATTTATTCAAATTTGTGTGACACCCGGAGGTGTGTCCGCTGGGGGCTTAAGGTCTGTCGTATAGCATACAGCTACGTATATGTATTTGCTCCTTATAATCCGCAATTATGGGGCTGTTCTTGAGATGTTAATAAATCGAATTAGATATAATAGCCAGTTAAAAGATGAATCTCACTTGTAAGGAAGCACGTTGTACACTTCACGCAACCAGTGCAAGCTGGGATAGTTGCTGCTAGTCGTTAATGTATGGAAATAAGCGATAACGTAATCGCCTTTGACAATTGGGTCCAGCAACTGTATTAGATAGAGCAACGCCTGAAACAGAAATTAAAAGTTCTTCATTAGTAGAATTCACTTTTTATTCACTACCACGACTTGTCTATATCACTGACCATACAGTAGAGCGTCGATTATCCGAACCTTGATTAACCGAACGGTCGATTATCCGAACCAGTGATGCATCATCGCTTTCCCCACCACTTTTTGAAACTAGTGTAGCGGTAACGATCGATTGACTTTTGCGTAATATAAATTAACGCAGTAGTACTCTTGTATTTAATAAGTAATTTTAGGTATAATTCCTATAGTTGTGTAAAAGTACATGTATGCTTCATTCTCCGAAATGTTCGATTATCCGAACAATTTGAATTTCCGAAGCACCTCGGTCCCAAGCAGTTCGGATAATTGACGCTCTACTGTAATTTATTCTCTTTCATTTCTTTTGTTTAAATCAGCTCTGTTCGATTTTCATGTTGCAATATAATATTGGATACCTCTCATCGTATATTTCTCGCGAATTCAATATGTCATTGCAAGCACTTCAAGAGTGGAGGCCAGGGTAGGCTACAAGTTTCTCTTTCCGATTTTCCTCTCTTCGCGACGTACGGAAAAATGGCCAAGCAGGGTTGCGAGAAAAGCACCTCATTTGACGTAGTAGGGAGTAGTGCAAGGAGAATGGCCTCCCATGGATAGAGATATTGTATGTATATACAGTAGTATAATACGACTTGTGCACAGTGCACACAGGGTTGCCACCTCTCCGGTTTCCGCCCGGAGACTTCGGGTTTTGAAGTAAATCTCCGGACTCTGATTTTACTGACAAAATCTCCGGGTTGTAGAAAAAGAGATAATAAGAAATTGTGGTATTATACAATGGTATCAATTTTATATACAATGAAAGTTGTTAATTAAAAAAACAGATACTTTTAAATTCTGAATTGTTTGAGCTTAAAAGAATTGCACATTTGTTTCCCGAATATTCAAGAACAAAACTTTTTTGCTTTTTTCTATCTCCAGGTTGGAATGTGTGGCACTCCGGGATTTATATGGTGCTAAGGTGTCAACCCTGAGTTCACACCGTGCGAGGATTCCCCCTCTACTACTTCCTACTACGTCAATGAGTTCACACTATTTTCAATAGCTGCCTGTGTTTTTCTGTCAACCTCGCAGGCAAGTTACATAGTCATGATCCTCAAGGATCAGGGCTGCCAGGCAATCCAGTACGCGTCCTGGCATATATGACGTCACTTGGCTTGGACTGATTTGGCGTTGACATGACGTCACTTGGCTTGGATTGGCTTGGCATTGGCATGACGTCACTTGGCTGGGATTGGCTTGACGTGGGCATAACGTCACGGCGTCACCAACCAAAAACAAGTGTTCCCCTTCTCCTACATCGTACGACGTCATATGGGCCAGCACGCCGGCATTTATCTAGTATGTATGGCAACCTTGTCAAGGTCCTCACAAATCTTACGCATCTACAGTTAAGACCTCTCCCAACATTTGCGTTGCCGGGAGAACTCTCTACCGTAGGGTGCTGTTTTCGTCACGGATAGCTATCAATAGATATATCCGACGTCACGGAGATATATATATAGGTAGATTCCATGTCTACTACTCCCTACTACGTCACTGAGTTTCAACTTCCAATAGCCATTCCTCCTCTAATACGTCCCTAGCACCCTACGCGGCCATTTCCCCCCTACTTCTAGCAACGCTAATTCTGACTTCGAACTAAAAGCATCTCTTCGATATTATTGAGTTGCTTTAACGCAATAAAGTTGTACTAAGCAAATTCGTAGTGCCCTTATTTTGCGGGGTCACAGCAATAAAACTCTTAGCTTTCGTATTTAATCAGTTAATGAAACGATTACTTCTACTTCTTTAACAGGTTTCTAACTTTATTACCTAATTATAAGACTGGATTGTCTGACTCTGAATTATGAGTATGAATTATGAGATACGCGTAATGTATTATGTGAGAAAATGTAATAATCAATTGTAGATAAATCTAAGCAATATGCTAAACGTGCCGAAATCTTTTGTTTGGAGCGTTGAAGCAGAAAACATGTCGGTAAGCGTTGGTACAAAGGAAAGTAGAACACATGCCAGTTGTTTCCATGACAACAAAAGAATAGAAATTGATGTTCAATCCGGTGAAACTATGCGATCAATACTTAGAAAGGTAAGTTATAGTTGCTAGATGAGTGATTCTAAAGGTCGAATAATTACATTCTATTAGACATTTCGTTCGAATCAGCTTATTTTATAAACAATTCATATTGAAGTTAAGGTTAAGTGTCTTAAACGAAACTTAGTGGCTGAGTGAGTGTAAGAAAATATTGCTTTGTAAAGGAAAAGTCTAGATTCGAATCTCGTGGATATCATATTGTCTTTTCAACTTCTGTTTTGAATGAATAAATTTTGTAAAATTTTCTTAGATAAGCATTATAATCTCTTTTTTAAAAAACCCTATGAATACACAAAGTATATATATATTCTCATATCACTACAACTTATAATTGCAACTTATAAGTTTTTCACTACGAAAATACCAGAGGCATATCAATTTTTCACAATGTGTGTATCGAATAAACGATATTAAGTTACAGTTATACTTTATACCTTTTATATCATCAGAAAAGCAACTTGATTAGCATTAAAAAAACTGTATACCTAATATTTATTTGACTAAATATTGCACCCAAAATACTAACCCAAACAGTTGATGAAGATTAATGGAATGAAGTTTTTATTGCTTTTTAAATGCTTCAAGTGTGGTGGGCATCACACGTTCCGTAGTGGAATCATGATGAGTCGTAAAATGATTTTAATTGAAGCTATGTATATATTTTCTTATATATGACAGTGGTTGGCAGGGACAGTATTCAAAAACAGCAAACCTGAGTAGGAAGTTCTCAATAAATCATTATTCGGAGGTCCAAAGCTTATAAGGAAAGGACACATCCTCCGGGTCACTAATTTTAATGAAACTTTCAGCTCATATAGAGGGCATTCTCCTCTTCATGGATCACCCCGATATAGGGTTAGTCACTCAAAACTTTTTGAGTTATTGGCGTTTAAAATTTTCTGTGTACTTTAAATACAAATCATGTCAAAGATAAAATTAAGTGGTTATAGTACTTCAGTAAAGTTTGTGCTTGGCATTTCGATTTGGTATCGAGTAATATCAAACAAAGACGTAGGTATCAAAAACTAACGATACTCTAAGAATTGATACCTGTTTGATACGTCGACGAAAATACCGATTTGACGCTTCTACGGAAGTTTCAATGCAGATTTAATACTTCATGACAATATTAGTACCAGCTTACCGACAATATTAGAATCAATATTATACCAATAAAGTAGCAATCAATATCATGAATAGAATCGAATTTTTGAAGTACTTTATAAATATAGGAATACCTACATTTTAGGAACTTACAAACATCCAGCATAGACCAATGAAATAACTCCTTCGACCCGACTTTTATTTTCTATTTTCTTGTAGAAATCGATTGTGTTAAACTACGGATATGAACAGATCAAAATTGAAAGTTATATGTCAATTTTAAAAATTGGGACACGTGTCCCAACAATTTTATTGAGTGGGACATATGTTTCCCGGAAAAGTTAAACAGGGTTAAACACTTATGACTTTCTGTCGGTATATTATACATGTATTTTTATGATATTCCTCCCACTGAATATCAATTCTACATATTTCAGAGGGGTGAGGAAATAACGTTGCTTTGACGGAGTGTAATATTTCATGGGCGATAAGACATGCAAAGCCCTTCGCAGCATAACTAGAGAAAACTATTTTGACCGTATTCAGGAATAAAAATCAAAATACCTAATGGGACATATGTGTCTCGAAAAAGCATAGGCACTTCTCTATGGTCAATAACATAAATAAAAACAACAATTGAAAAACTTTTTAAGCAAAACAGTTATATCATACTATAAATTTAAAGTATACGATAAAAAAATAGAAGGAATTGTTCAATTACGCGTGTAATAAACGAGATTTCTCCGCAGCCATACAGCTGCCCTAGCAAAATAAAAATTATCCAGGACGTTACTAGGTTGCTTATTCTAATGACTGCTAATCAAATATAGTAGTATGTAATCAGATTGACTAATAAAGAATAAAATAACACACATACAGTGAGTAAAAAAAGTATTGGCACACTTTTTACAATCGCATAACTTTTTTAGAATTGGTCAAAACGACATGAGTTTTTTTTAGAAGGTAGAAGGATTACTTTGCTAAGTGACGTGTTTCGTAGTTTTGAAAAAAATGCAATTTGTCGGAATAGCAAAAAAACATAGAAAGGGCAGTTTTTTCAACTTTTTTTTCTGAGCCTGTAATGAAAATTCAAAAAACCCGTTTGTAAATTTAAGTAAGCTGTATACATGCTGAAAATTTCATCAAAATCGGTTAACGGTGCTCTGAGTTACAAACGTTTAAAGATCGCAGAATAAGGTCGAAAATCGCTTGATTTCGGGAATTTCGCGATTTTCGACCTTATTCTGCGATCTTTAAACGTTTGTAACTCAGAGCACCGTTAACCGATTTTGATGAAATTTTCAGCATGTATACAGCTTACTTAAATTTACAAACGGGTTTTTTTTGAATTTTCATTACAGGCTCAGAAAAAAAGTTGAAAAACTGCCCTTTCTATGTTTTTTTGCTATTCCGACAAATTGCATTTTTTTCAAAACTACGAAACACGTCACTTAGCAAAGTAATCCTTCTACCTTCTAAAAAAAACTCATGTCGTTTGGACCAATTCTAAAAAAGTTATGCGATTTTAAAAAGTGTGCCAATACTTTTTTTACTCACTATATGTGCAATTTTTTGTATTGCAATTTCCAGTGCCTACTTCACTTTATACGCTTTGTATGATAGATCTAATAGCTAGAAAGTTGCAGGAAAAACCATACCAAATGGTTGCACATCCTTTAAGTACACTGACCGAGCGTACCTCGTTATGAGTGTAGAATAATTGAATGTTTATTAAGGAGAAAGCGGTAACTCGTTGGAAACGTTGTTCCTAAGTGAAAACGTGAAATTTGCAACACCTGTTTCTTTTCCATTTTTTTTTGTTCCAAGGATCTCAAATATAGCTGCATTCTAGTCACTCGTATCATAAGCCGAGTCATGAGAAGGCCATAACCGTGGGTATAGTTCAATGACGCAACTATTTACTAACTTGAACCAATTCAAATTATCTCGATTCTACGAAACGAGTTAACGTTACATATTTGTTACTTCGTTTTAAGCAATCCAAACGTTACAATTCAAATTGGATGTTGAATCTTCAGCTTCGACCTGTGGCTCGAGAAATCACGTCAAAATTTTTGGCATAAAAAAAAAAGAAAAGGCAAAAGGGTAATGAAAGAAAGGTAACTTGAGACAGTCCACAATTGCATGTGTAGGAAATTTAAGATGGAAGGAAAGTTCTTTTCACTTGTTTGGTCAAGTATCGATTCAGCGAGAAGGGTGAAACAGAAAATTTACCCTCTACTTTTCCCCTCTTACTTCTCGTCCTGACGTCAGAAAGTTTATGTATTTGAGGTTGTATTTTAATCCAACGTTATGAACGCTGCTAAATATAAACTGGATGTTATCGCAATGTTACAGTTTACGTTATACTGTTGCATAAATTGGGACATATGTAACATCCTACTGTATTTTATATCGATGCCTTAAGGTGGATCTCCACCAGCATTCGCGAACTGTTCGCGAACAGTATGGGAATTGAATTTCCTAGGAATCGTCTGTTCGCGAACAGTGCGTTAGTGAGGACGCACCTTTACACGAGCAATGGTTATAAAAAGATTGCGAACAACTTGTAAGCATTGTTTGTGAACAGTTGACGAACACTGTTCGCAAACAATGCTCGCAAGCAGTTCGCAAAAAAAATACACGAACAGTTCCTGAACAGTTATGGATATTCTGTTACACGAGTCTATTAGTTTCTTAAGGAATCAATTCGTTGTTTGGTCTCATTTTAATCAGAAGAGAATTTCACCAATCAGAAGAATCTCACTGAGGCATGAATTTGTTAAGTTTTTGCGAAAAGATTGCGTAGTGGTTATAAAATGTCTGCGAACAGTGTTTATGAAATAAACATGCGAATAAACGGTTTCTAGGAAATTCAATTCCCATTCTGTTCGTGTACAGTTTGCGAACGCTGGTGGAGACCAGAGTTGGGGATTATTCGACTAAATTTGCATTCAAATACGTATTCGTATAAATCCCCCATATTTATTCGCTAAAAACGAATAACGATTTTATTCGATGAAAAATTATTCGTTATTCATGAACAAATTTGTAGCGTTATTCGAGCCAAATTTATTCGAATAAGAATTTATTCGTTATTCGACCTGATTGAACGGCGAATTAATGTGATACCCGACATCTGTCGATGGAAGTCTGTACTGTGTCCAACACACGTTTGGACGTGTGTGTCAGGACGCGTGCATATACGTCTGAACGATATTTGGGATAAAGAATTATCAAATTATGTGATTGTGTATTATGTGTGTCTTGGGCATTGCCAGGGCCCAACATACATACTCTTTAATTGTGGAAGTAACAAGCCACGTTATGTTTCAAGCAATGTGATATAAGGTAATCTAATTTACTTACAACTTGGTATAAGAATATAAAAAGAAAAAATATATATGATAATATGTAACAAAAACAACATGATTCCATTTTTTAATGCGAAATATTGCTTACACCAATAAATAATTCACTTCGTACCAATGAACACTTGTTTGAAATATTTTTGTAGGTCACATATTTCCTAATTTGAGATATAAAAAAATTGTTTATATGCAATTGCATGGTTCGAGGGGACAAATTTATTGGCGAAGACGATTTTTTTCTTGTATTATTATTTTAAGAGATATGCTGGTGACGTTCGAATTTTTAAATAGAAATATATATCTTTTAGAAATCACTTGATAGTGGGTTTCCAGGCAAATTCAACAACCTTCAATGTATGCACCTTTTCTCAACTGATTTTCGAGATATTGCGCTAACAAATTTACTGAGAGACAATGCCTAACACGCAAACAAGACCACCCCCGGTGCTTCTTACTCGGAAGGGTGTTTTTCCAGTAAAAATCAGTAAATTGGTATGTCCACTATGTCTTGAATTTGTCTTAAAACGCACTATCAAATGATTTTTAAAAAAAATATGTATATAATAATGGCAATAATAAACATGTTTCAAGGACTGTTGATAAGGTGCCAGTTTTCTCAATCTGTTTTCTCACGTACACACTATCAAACACTTAAGATACTAAGAAGGACTGGCATATGAACTAAAAAGATCAGTTTCTATCGCTGGCGAGCTATGACAAGAGTTAAATAGTTCGGAACCTAAAGCTAAAACGTTAGGTCTCACGGGTGTCAGTTAATGGTGTCGCCATACATAGTCGAAATCACGTGATCATTTTATTCGTCCGTTGAGTCGACTAAATTTTTATTCGAATAAATTTTCAGTCAAATAAACAATCATTCGTTATTGTCGAATAATTTCATTTTATTCGAATTTTTTATTCGAAGATTATTCGAATAAAAATTTATTTGCACAAATTTATTCGAATACTTATTCGAATAAAAATTTAGTCTAATAATGCCCAACTCTGGTGGAGACGTACTACCTTTAAGCTTTAGGCAGTGATGGAATCAAATTCAATACGTAGTTACAAATATCAACCCATTCCTACGAAGAGACTCTGCTCTGGGATCACCCAAATTTTCTACAACTTTATCCCGTGATCCTCTGAGAAGTCAAATTCCAACTCCATGAAATAAACAGTACAAAAATGTGACATGTTAATGAGTTATATTGATTCATTTGGTATCTGAGGCGCTCATGTGTCCTCCATTGTGGTGCCCAATTTTATAAATGATTCTGAATCATCAGATATCTTTCTTGTTAACGCTTTGTTATTTATATATAAAAAAAAATTCTGTGAAGATGAATTTGTTGATGGAAGATAACGTAAGTCATTATAGTAGGAAAAGGTTAATCGATTAAATATACAAATCGTTACGATCGAGTAATACTTATAGAAGCGTTTCATTCAATACACTTATGAATTATTTTCTATATATTGTCAAGTGATCAACTATGATTTTACTAAACAGATTTCAAGAGTCCTTGTAGAAACCACTGTAAGTGCCAAAAATAAAATTCTATACTATAGTATTACCATTGGCACGTAGAACACTTTTTCAATTTTTTTTTTTAATTTTGGCACTTGCAGTGTGTTCTACAAGGACTCTTCATTTGTAGAACAGCCGAATGGGATAGGTGTACTCTTTTGTTGTGGTAACTGAAATTTGAAGGAGTAAAACTACCTCAAAAAGTATTATTGTTCTAATGACATCCTGAACAGTATTGATGCTACAAACAAGTTTTTTTTTATTTAAAGTTTCATAATTCTTTTAAGAAGAAATAACATTTTGTAGGTACATGCATATCAGTAAAGACATTTGGCAAATAATTAAAGAAATCAATTCCAACACTTTTACTTTTGAAATTATCATCATTTTTATAATGACGAGGTAAACAAACTATTTTTATCTTGATGTCAAGATCAGCTGTAATTATTTCTGCTCGACTCGGATGTTGTTATACTTGGTCCCATTAGTAAGGGTTTCGAGGTTTCGTTGATTCGCGCAGAACTCAATTCGATCATCATCTTTATAAATATGGAACTGGGAATAATTAGTTGTATCATCGGCGTTACTGCCGACTTATCTGTCTGTGAACCGGAAATGTAATACTGCACGCGTTACAATGCTAATTTACATTTTGCCTCTATACGGTTGTCACGGTCTGCCTCACAATGCTTGAGAATTATTACTGGTACTTACGCGTGTGGCGTAGAAATTAGTTGGAAATAAAAAAAGATTAAATGTTTTAATTCGTGCCACGGTAAATTGATTTAAAATGGCTCGGAACAATCGCCTGATAAAACGATTCATTTTCTTTTCAATTCGAAGTGGAGCTTAGATGCTCAGTATTGCCAATGTGGAATCTATTTAATTCGAGGGTCGTACTGCACGCGTGTGTGCAAAACCAGATGTTGCAAGAAAAACAGAATTTCATTAGAAAGATCCAAGATGTAATTAAAAGATTAAAACGCACAGTAGTTTCTTTGTGTGCTATTAACAATAAAACAGAACAATGATTCGTCGCGACTTCGTTACTCTGATTAAAGAGAACGCAAGTATTGCAAAGTTCATGACTCAAAACTTCGCGGAATATAATGTTATTATATTCATTCGAGAAATATGAATGGAGATCGATTTTTAATTTATGAATGAATGTGCTTTACTACAACTCTGAATATAAAACGTCTGTCAACGAAATGTGATTGATGAGCAAAATAGCAAATCGAGATCGATCCAAGAATGTTAATTTCCTATCTCGAATTATGAAACAAGTATGTTAACATAAGATGTGTATACTAGAATAATTATCTGGAGTTATAAAATTTAATCTATTAGTGTAATTGTCATTCAGGACATTGCAATATTTTTCATATAGGTACACCCGTATAATTAAAAAGTAATCTGTGTTGGGTTATTTACTACAGTTGTCACCTTTGACAGTTATTTTGCTGTAGTGAAAATATTCGACTCAACGATAAATAGAATTTTTTGACACCACGGACATAGTAGAAGCACCTTGTAAGAACTCGATTATTTCTAATATCTTAACAGTTTCTTTTTATAAAAATTTTTGAAAAAATTTACCGTCCCTTGTGGCAAGTCTTACCTGCATACAATGTATTTGCATTTTCAAAATTCTATAAAATGAACTGAAATCACAGACGTTACAGATGTAGCAAAACTTGTTAGCATTACTTTAGGTCATCTATCACGTGGAACTAAATTCCTTAAAAACATTTCTCTTGTTTATAGAAATAATTTAATACTGAAGGGAGTGAAATTAATCTTAAAGAAACGGAAGACGATAGATATTTTGAATATTAACCACCAATGTAACTTCCATTGCATACAGCAGTCGTAACGTTTTATCTGCCGCTGTCACGTATAGAATGCATGATTCCACGACTTCGATCTATTGCGGCGCATGAGCCCACGGATTCAATCTACTTTAATATTTACCACCGATTGTACTGAACCATTAATAGATTTCGACTCTGTTTTTCGGACACCGTTACAAAGATTTTTAGGAATCAATGAATAGTTTGGAAATTTGAACATGGTAGGCAGTGAGCGTAGTTAAATTTGCTCTAAAACGTGTGACCAGTTAAGCGTCAACATATGTAGAAAAAACATTAGATTATAGTTGAAGGCGAGGATAATTTGGAACCGAACTGAAGTCAACTTCGATAAGTTAATTGATTTTCAACTTGCATAATTTCGACGAACGCAGTTCCCTTGCAGTCTTGAAACGAGAGAATTCCAAGTTTTTCCACAAAATGATTTATAATTTTGAGGGAAGTAAACTTCTTAATGTTTCAGCGTACGATTACTCGAAGATTCATTACCGGTGTTAATAATAAGCAAAAGCTTTTCTATCTTATCATAGATTACCTTTATTGATGATTTGACGACATAAACTTAAGTCTACGTCATAAAGAGCTATAAAATAATTGCTATCTGCATCGTGACCCTGACTCTCATTATCTCGGTATGTCGTTTAATTAATCTCGATTAAATGAGTATAAGTGGCTGAATGCAACGTTTCAAAACTGGTTTGCTGCGCGAAGTAACGACAGGAATAAAAATTTGGAGCGTGCCTTTTTAGATGTTCTATCGTAAATAATAAAAATACACACGTGTATGCACGACGGGTATTTTCGATTACAGCGACTCCTCCGACGCGTGTTCTAATGTTTAACTCGTTTCAAGGCACCAGAAGTGCAATTACTACGCCGAGCATGTATGTAAATAATATGTTCAGATTCATTTGGAGTTGTCTGTACTTTAGTTAGTTACGTCAATTATAACATAAAAATTTGTTGTGCGAATAGATTAGATATAGATTGTATCGTATATTCTTCCCACTCGTCAGAAAAGTTGGACAGAATTGTTATCTGCTTAAAGTAATGGAAAATTTTCCAGATGTTTATTCATTCCATCTTACAGCAGCTGTTGATGAAATATTAATGACTTATAACGCGGTGAATGCAACTTGATTAGGTAAGTTGTCGATAACAATACATGATATGCGCGTGAAGATATTAACAAAGTACGAATTTATTGCAGCACAAGAAATTTGACACAACTCATAAGAATTTGAAACTCCAAAATTACAGTTCCAGCATCAAAATTTTCATGGATAGTAAACGAACTGCATATTAATGCATACTAGTTTATAACTACTTGAAACAAACATGATCTTAACTACACTATATATTAAATTAGCAATCGTTTATTAAATCTGATAATATTCCCCAATTATTAAATATCGGAAATTATTACAATATGCTCGTGACAAATAAATATTTGTTTTGTTGTATCGTATTAGTGCATTACGTGTATATCGCTTTTACTGGCATTTTAAAATATCCAGGAAAAAGAAATATAGGTATCTTAAATCGATAAAGTGACGAGTTCCTTGAGTGACTGTATGAAACTCCATTCTTATCGGAAACAGCTTTTTGCACAGTAGAGTTGTCGATACCTGGCGCATCAGGCCCCTGATATATCGAAATTACGAATCGAGTAAGAACATATATAAATCGATTTATCGTTACGGAGGTTTAAACACGTCCTTTCGGCGAAGCTTTTCATTGACTACGACACGATAAATCTGTGACCTGAAATTGGTCGCGAGGTCAGAAGGAGAATGATCAAATGCGTCCTTGAATCTCGGACAACGACCTAGTTTTGCTGAAGGAATTGCTCCCGCGTGTTCTTTTACATCTTTCACACCCTTTCAACAGCTGCGTACCCTATATATTCTTATTGCCTTATCTGTTGTCTCGAGATCACAGCATGGCAACGTTTCACATTTTCGTATAGTGTAAGTCAGGGTGAGATGGTCATACGGAATAAATAATCAATGACAGTATCTTTTAGAAGGAAACGCTTGATTGCGCTGCCTCGACGTGGAAAGTGTTGGAATAGAACGTTTTTAAAGGTTTGTAAATCCACTGTGAAATTTAAGCTAGTGCTTCAAAATGTTGGATTAATATTTTGGTCATCTTGTTTGTGTTATTTATGCTGAATATTTTTAATTCTCAAGATGTATTTTCGATAGTGCATTATTTACAGTGTTTTTAACCTTAAAGTATTCGGGGTTACGTTTGTTAGTCTAAGCGAAAGGGGAATGGCTATCTTAGCAAGGCTTTAAGGGAAAGATGGTCAGTTGTTGTTTAGGAGAGCTGGCCATAGCTGTATTTGATGTCATTTCAGATATTTTGGTGAAATTCGGAGAAAATTATTCCGAAACGGAAAAAAAAGCAAGATTGGCTAAGATGTAAGTCATGTGGTTATTGGGCCCATGAAAATTGCACATAGTTTGACACTGTGTGTCATACATGCGGATTAGAAGACTCACAGCAAGAGCCCAAAGCAGTTTTGAGCGAGCAAACACGAAGGTGGACGAAAACTAGAAAAAATCTGAGATAACAGTTAAGGAACCCAACTTGTTATCTTGAAAGGTACATATGATCATCTTTCCCGGACATTAATGGAGATATGGGAATGACACTTTTTTCCATTTGTAAAATTTGTATATCAAATAATAATTTTTCTTTATTTATATTAACGGACATGTAGACAAAGGATTGAAGTTTTGTTCTACATCATTTTCGTTGCTTTATTTCAAATAGGTTGGCTGAAACAGACTCTAAACGAAACTATGATCATCTCACCCGGACTTACCCTAACTTTCCCACTTGAGAATTTAGGATCCGTTGAAATGATTGGTTAATCCCAAATAACCTTTACGAAACTACTAGTTAAGTCTTCAATAGTTAGCACGACTTAAACGATGCTTTTGAAAAACGTCAACGCGCCAAATTTTAAAATAAATCCAATTCAGTTCAATTAACAGCAGATACACAATTTTCATCTTTCAAATATTTAGCGCCCACTTACAACCGAATTGAATAATTGGTTATTAATTAACTCAAAAATCCGCCGAAATGAAATCACAAACTCTACTTAAACGCTATGATAGTTGAAATCGCGATTTTCCTTAAATCAGACTATCACGCTACTAAAGATCTCAAAGTTGTAATCCATCATATGTACAAGGTGTTAAACAGTAATGGTCACCTGCTTTCACTGATGAATCTGCACCTCTCGATCGGTGATTTGTAGAAAAAACTTGCTGCAAAATTGTTTACAACATTGAAAATTAATGTTAAGAATATGTTGATGTAAAGAAAAAAAAATTAACATTAATTTTCAACGTTATAAACAATTTTGCAGCAAATTTTTTTACAAATCTCCACCGATTCAGAGGTGTAGATTCACCCCTGAAAGCAGTGACCATCACTTTTTAACCGACTTAAAAAAAGAGGAAGTTATAGATTCGATCCGTATGTATTTTTTTTTATGTTTGTTCGCGCACAACTCCTCAGCATATGAACGGATTTTGATGATCTATTTTTTATTCGAAAAAGGGCGATATCCCGGTGGTCCCATCATGCACTGCATCAATATTGGCTGAATACTTTGCCTGTACTGGTTAGTTCTTCAAATTTCGGCTGTTTACATAATTTGTATGTCATGTATTCTCGCATTTGAGAGTATTTTCCGTGCATTGACTTGTAGACCCCACATAACAAAATTTGAGACATCCTTATTCTCACTTTTTCAAGTCGCTTATTTTTGGAATCTTACGTTTCTAACAAACGGTTCTTTTTTTACGAGCATATAACTTAGATAACTAAAAAGTAAAAAATAAAAAAATTAAAACCGACTTAAAAAAATGCACTAAGGAGTAAAATTGTTTTTTTTCTTATTTAATCTTCGACTCTTCATTTTTTAAGTCGGCGCCAGATTTACATAGTGCAAATGAAGAGGCACTAACATAAACAACTTAAGAGTTGTAGATGAAAAAATGATTTTTTTGTGTAACATCATGTACACTGTACAGTGTTGTCCCGTGATAAGTCCAGGCCCCTGTTTCATTGGAAGCACATTTCTATCCCCACTACTTTCTTTGCAGTCACCGTGGAGAATGCGCGAGCTGAGAATGAACGAGGGCGCGCGGCAGCGACAAGCCATAAATTTCGGTCGAGATAGCGGCGGCATCGTCTTACTGAAAGAAGACGGTAAAGAACAGAGGCGTGCCGAATAGCGTACCGTTTCGTTAAAGGTTCGGCCTATCCTCCCAGCGTTGGATTTATACCGAGACAAAACTGTAGTTTATCACGCCAGGAAAGGTGTAAGAAGAACAAAAGCTGAACAATTTGTAACAGAGCGAAATCATTGCAATTTCGTATCGAAAAATCCAGAATATGTATGTATGTATGTATGTACGTAGTTCGTAGTAACGTCGAATCCCTTTCATCGATCAATCCCGATTAACGTCACCGGACAAGTCTCTACAGGCTTTCCTATTTCGATCGGGGGCGCTATTTCCGACGGCGTCGCTCGAGTTTTTTCAAAGGGCGCCACTTGATACGTAAAAAGGATGGTGTGTAAGGGCGAAAAGAAACTTTTCCAGGGCAGGCTGGTGTGCTCGCGACAACGTAGCAACTCTTGCGCCCTCGGCTTGGGAGTTGTTCCGTGGCCGGTCTATTTCTGGACGTGTAAATATCGATTTGCCACTGGTGGTGCGCTCTTCATCAGCAAGCAAACTGGGCAGAAGAGGGGGGGCGCAAAGATGATATTGATACGCAGCAATAATAAGATCGTGAAACTGTAAGCTTCAAACCTGACAAAAGATTTTATCCAACTGTTTTTGTTGTTTTTCCATGATGTTGAATTTAAAAAGCGAAATGAACCCCTCAAGCTGGCGGTAATAAATGAAATAACTTCACAGAAATAATATGAAATTTACGTTATCGAAATAATTGATGAAATTAGCAATTAAGAATGAACATCTTGAGGATCGTTGTGGTTACCCTAGTAGTATTTATTTTTTGGGCAAATGACGTGTTATCCGTTGGCTAACTATTGAAGTGTCGCGCTATTTTTAAATGGGTCAACGATTGTAACAAACGCAGGCCCAACGTCACTTAACATAAAGGCCCAACTGAAGGCTTCTTTCCAAAAGACATCTTAAAGACGTCCAGAAGGCGTTTTAAAGAACTTCAAAACACGTCGTAGAGACGCCTTCTTCGGGTCTGATTTAGGAAAAAAAAACATTCGCGACGAGGAAGAATTGAACCTAAACTTTCCGCTTACGAAGCTACCGCTGTTCGCAACTATCCAATACACTTCCTTGTGGACACTTTTAATTTATAATTACGTAACAAGTATTAATTGTTTATAAAAACTGCACAATGACGCGAAATATTCTACAAAATATCATCATTCGACCTTTAGACTTTTTCCTTAAAATTTCACATTCATCTCAAGACAGATGTTCTCATTACGTATTTATAAATAAGAAAAGAAAAACCACAACTTGGAATATAATAACAGGTTTTTGGATGCATCAAATTTTCTGACGTTTGTAAGACAACATTTAAACATCGTTGTAAATTTTTTGTTAATTAACCAACGATACTAATTGTTGGCCCAACATTGAATATTCGTTGGCAAACTGTAGTAACTTTTTTGCCGTAGGCCCTATGTTGGAAATTGGTAGGTAAAAACACTAACCATATCCCACCTAATTCCCATCACTATGCATTCTCTACATAAATGAACAATTTATCTACAGCATAAGGTTTGCACTAAATAACACTTGCTACTATAAAGCTTGCTCTTACTAACTTCTTTACCGACGTACAAAAATCTTAAAAAATGACGAATCATGGACAGAGAGCCGGCAATGTAAAGATTTTACTGTCCTTCGTTGCAAGTGAAAGGGTATAGCCGGTTAAGATGGTCAAACGTGCCCTTGAACCGAATTCGACTCACGATGAGTCATTCGAAAGCTTATAAAATAAGAAACATTTGTGGCAAGTTTCAACTTTGTATCTCTACCCGGAGGGTAGTAAAGGGCAAAAATAGAAAATCAGGTTTTTGCCGAATTTCTCCTATACTAGAGAATCAAAAATTTTGAAAATAATCAGAGGCATTTCTGTTATCGGGGCACATATTAGAGAATTGTTTCAGATTTTTAAATTGAAAAACCGAGCTGTGAAAAATAAAAAACGCCCAAAAATGATGAAAAATGCTGATTGTGAATCGAAGCAGTCTTGGCACTATAATTATATTTTTACTGTAAGTCCGTATCATTGTTACTATTGTCCTGAATTTTTTTCAGATTTTTCAATTTGGTGCGCCGCAGTTAAAAAAATTAAAATCCGATTTTTTCGTCGTTTTTCCCGTGTCAGAGTAACTTATACGTCGAACTGCTTCATGAAATAATTGTTTTATGCGATCTTCAATGATTATACGTACAGCAAAACATCATAGGAATTAAAGAAACTGAAAAAACTGAATCATTTGAAAGTATGATATGCTCCTTACATTGTAAAGTATCTACCGTATTTTCTAACGGCGTCGGTAGCGCAGCGATAAAGTGTCAATGTGAAATTGGTTTTCAAATATTAATGCAGTGCAAGAAATGTTAAACAATGCCGTAATTGTCAGGACACTTGACAAGAGAAACGGTGGCATAAAAAGCAGTCCAAACTCATATTTACATATATATTTCAGGTTAATATGTTTTTCAGATATTCTTAAAACATTTGAAAATAAATATTGAGCAATGTGTCGTATAGTTAGGAAATATATATAATTAACAAAAAAAAAACAGCCTAAGGGGACTTGGAAGTTCGAGGCTCGAACCTAAGTTCAAAAAGTTCGCAGCGGTTTATAAACTCGACACTTTACCGCTGCGCTACCGACGCCGTTGGAAAATCCGGTAGATACTTTACAATGTAACGAGCATAGCATACTTTCAAATGATTCGGTTTTTTCAGTTTCTTTAATTCCTATGATGTTTTGCTGTACGTATAATCATTGAAGATCGCATAAAACACTTATTTCATGAAGCAGTTCGACGTATAAGTTACTCTGACACGGGAAAAACGACGAAAAAATCGGTTTTTAATTTTTTTTAACTGCGTCGCACCAAATTGAAAAATCTGAAAAAATTCAAGACAATAGTAACAATGATACGGACTTACAGTAAAAATATAGTGCCAATAATAATAATTATAGTGCCAAGACTGCTTCGATTCACAATCAGCATTTTTCATCATTTTTGGGCGTCTTTTATTTTTCACAGCTCGGTTTTTCAATTTAAAAATCTGAAACAATTCTCTAATATGTGCCCCGATAACAGAAATGCCTCTGATTTTTTTCAAAATTTTTGATTCTCTAGTATAGGAGAAATTCGGCAAAAACCTGATTTTCTATTTTTGCCCTTTACTACCCTCCGGGTAGAGATACAAAGTTGAAACTTGCCACAAATGTTTCTTATTTTATAAGCTTTCGAATGACTGATCGTCAGTCGAATTCGGTTCAAGGGCACATTTGACCATCTTAACCGGCTATACCCTTTCAAATTATACCGGCAGATGCAAATAAGCGGATATCTAGTTTAAACGGGACTTCGTACCTTCTCACCGTTAAATATGTATAAGCATTTTCATTATCATGGAGTGGCCTCCGTGCCGCTTTGCATTCGTTTGTTTCAATTACGACAGATTGCGCAATAAATTCATTGACAAATGCGATCCACGACTGACCGCGTTTTTCTCGATTATACGTATGTGATTCTATAGACAACGCTTATAGGCGACAACGCTCGATTTTGCTCCAGAAAACCCAGTCAATTATTTCTCGCTCTCGTATCATGCTAAACGGATCGATCAGCTTGTAAAGAACTGCTAAACACGTCAGTCTATAATAAAAGAGGCGAGTTCGCTCTGTTAACCTGCAGGGGAATACGAATATTGATTTCAAACCCGCGACGATCGGTTTGCTTAAACTTGCAACATTCTTTTATCACATCTTCCCTTCCCTGCAATCATTGTTGAAGTTTACTTGTGGACAGTGTGATGTTTGATTTTTCTGTGATCACAAACAGATACAAAGCTTTTACTTGAGCGTGGATATTCGAAATGATTTGATTGTGTGCATACACACATAAATACATTACTCGTTAAGATCCAAGATTACGAAATCTATTTAGCAATATTTCATTAAATAATTTAGTAATAATCTATTAAATGTAAACTATCGTTACTGTGCTAGGTCAATTATATTAGTTGCGATGCCTATTGCGTGGAGTTCTAGCTTTTCTCATCAAACCGTGTGTATATCTAAATATATGTCCAATGAGTAAAGATAATAAAAAATATCTTACGTACAAATACAGGTCTATAAATATTTCATTCAGGAGTTGTAATAAAGATATTATTAGTATTATTATTAATACTTTTATTATTAAAAGCAACTTTTTCGTGACTACGATCGCCAGATCTCACGTTAGTAGAATTTTACTTATGTGAAGCTTTTAGAATAGAATTTATCAAAGATGTTTCGCGTATTAATGTACTACCTATATAATTAATGTTACATAGTCCAAGACAAAATAAACCCGTCCCTAAAATTCATACGGTAATAAATCCAATTTTCCAATGGGGTACTAGTACCGTATCGACTAGAATTGCCGTCATTTTTAAATGGGGTATGAGTAATAAATGAGTAACAGACGCTAAGTTAATCATCCTCCTGAACTTAAGCAACGAGTATAACCTACATAAACTGTGTAAATAAATATCGTGACTAATTATATGTATATTGTACTTTATTGAAAGCAAGTCCATTATCAAATCATTAACACATCGAATTTTCATAATAATTTTAACAAACCATTCGTTTGTTAGTGCCAATGTTTATGTAACTTTCTTTGTTATTTCTACTGAATACACTGACACAGTCTAGTTGAAAATCTGGGGACACTTTGCGTATTCGGAAAAGTAAAAATTATATATTTGACACGAAATGTGTTTATACAAGTTTCACGATATAAATTTCATACTTGCAGCTATAAATATAATAATAATATACGATGATGACATACCCGCAGAAGTAGTAACAAAAAGTAGGTATATATTAATATTAGATAATAGTGTCATAATATTAATATTAGATGCCTGTGATAAAATAAGATTTAAATATTTATAATAATTGTTAGTGTAAACGAACGTATTTAGCTTAAACAGCAATCATGTAGAAATTTTCAATAAGTAACTGACTCGTTAAAATCTTTCGAATAGCGGGACTTGAGATATCTCAGACAGATGTAGAACAGTAAAAAATCTAACATCACACCATGAAAGAAATGACACTGTTGGTATAGAATGAATACTACATAATATAGAATTATTCGAATAATGTTCGAATACTCCTAATTATTCGAATAATGTTCAAATACTCCTAATTATTCGAATACTCTCAATTCTGCTAGGTTAATTCAAAAGGGCGTATCTGCAACTTTCGCTTAAATTGAGCTATTGCTGCTAGGTAACACAAAAATGGTTCATCTATATGTATATTAAATAAGAAAGCAATATCTGCATTGAATCTGAAGATACAACAGTTTATATTTCGGACGTACGTGAAATCAATACCTGATTTTGGGCGTATCTACTAAAATCTCCTTTGGAGTTTCTGAAATATTTTACGGGTTTGACCATAAATACTTAGACGCCTTTTTATCCGGATTTAATAATTAACTTAATCCGATTTATATAAAATAACATAACACAAACTACTAAAAGTAATTTATTTTAGAACCACCTTTTGACCAGACACGACCTTCCAAATTAACACGGCATTTCAATTATTCAAATAATATTCGAATTACTGGAATATCACATTCGAATTTTACCGGTATTCGAATCTCAAATTCGAATTTTACTGGTATTCGAATCTCAAATTCGAATTCTACAGGTATTCGTATTATTCGAATCTCAAAATCGAATTCTACCGGTATTGGAATACTTAGAATATTCTACATATATATAGAATAGTCCTATATGTATAGTACAATGATTAGAATTCTGCAAATAATTTTTTTTCAGTTTAGTTAAGCTATGTTCTAATGCTTGTATTAAATTTTTCCATTTTATAAAATGGTTGCTTTGCAGCAGAAAAGTAAAGAAATTAACAATAATTCTACTTTTATTGTTGAAGTAGAATATAAATCGTAGAAAATCATAGTCTAATTCGCTAACTAAGGGTATATACATAAAGTTTTAATAAATTTTCTTGATTCTATAGTTTGTTTGCAAACGATATACTAGAACACACATTCATTTTTCAGTGAATGAAGTTTGCTTATAAATACCTGTATGACTAAGGTAAAGTGAAACATCTCTATTACTCGAGTCATTATGGATGCTATATAGTATACATTGTATAGATATATCAGTGATGAGAGCGAGCGATAAAAACGGCTGAAGAATTGTTAGCTAGGAACTTCGCGAAAATTATAGTCCAATAGGGATGGGGTATGGATGCATTCCATATCCCGAAATTCTTTGAAGTATTTGATAACGAAGTTCAGCTGCAAATTTGTTGCTAAAACTCCATAAATATTAATCTCACCTTGTCCAGATTGAGTTTAGTTGCGGGGAACCACTTGCCTACAAATACGACAACCGGCCGGCCCTGACGGTCGACGCCACTTTGATAGAGGCAACCAATCCCTGAAACTTCGGACAGGTCCTCCGTCTTTGCTCTCCTCAGGAGCCTCTCGTACCTGAAACGTGCAAATTACAAACAGTGCTAAGGATTATTTTGAGACAATTGAATGCGTTAAATTTCTTAGTAAGTCATTACATATGTTGGGCAATATTAGACTAACAGTTCTTCGGGAAAAAAAAGAAAGAACGAAAGAAAGGGAAAAAACTAGTCGCGGTAATCTCTCAACAGATTATTACGTTGAAAATATTAAAAAAGCGATACTTTTTTATGTATGGAGTGTAAATGAAATGTTTCGAAATTAATCGGGTAAGAAAATACAGGAAAATAGAAGAACTGTGGAGGGTAGATACTCTTTAAGGCGATTTAGAGTGTACTATATTTTGTACAGAGGCAGGAGCCTGGAAAACTTTCATAAAAGTTTTATATATACCATTGTTATAATTCCGCATATAGTATAGAATAACAGAGTCAAATTCATCTTAGCATTGTTCTCTTTTTATGTTTAGCACTATATTATTACTCTAAGTAAAAGTTCTGTCCTTTTATTTTCTTCATTTTTTAGATTTACAATTAGCGTGTCTAATAGACCATTATTTAATATTTTGTTTCTTGAATGAAACACTTCCAAATTGATCTGTCAGTAACGTACATACATATATACCTAAGCACAGTATATTAATTGTTGACCTATCCCCTGACAGCTTTTTTTGTGCCAACAATCTAAATTTGTGCTTCCTCACTTTCTGTTACTTTCATTTGTACCTGGTTTTCTTAATACTTCGACTGGCGCCAGTGTGTTTTCACGCCGATAATTTACGAAAAGCATCGAAAATATTGCCCTCGAATTTTTTTTATGAAACGAACATGTTCGTAGTTCGCTCTGTATTTCGCCGCCTCGGGGACACTTTGTATCGTGCACTCGAGCGCGAAAAATCCTGCGTGCAAATGAGTCATTCGTTAATAGTAGTTGAAATTAAAATATTTTTCAATGTATGTGCATAAACGTATCGGCAATGGATTGGTGAGATTCTCCTGATGAAAATAAGTTTAAACCCGACCTCATTCGGACTATTCTTAATTATACATAACATTCAACTGGCGCTAAAGAATTCAGTATAGGTACCTAATCAATTCATGTACAATTAAAAATAGCCCGAGTAAAGTCGTATTTAGATACATTTTTATTCGGAAAATATCAGCTATCCATTGGTAGTACAGTAAAACCTGTTTTTGTGCGGTGGATAGGGACCGCATAAAAGAAATCGTACAAAAAAATATTCGGAAATTTTATAAATTCTTACATATAATAAACAACTTTGTACGATATACTACCTAAAAATTGTTTTATGCGGTGGATAGGGACCGCATAAAAAAGTCGGACTTAGAAAATACATCAATGACTTATGAAATAGATGAGAGAATGCTTTCAATTAAATTAAATAATTAAATTAGACTTAAAGAAATTGTAAAAATATTTAATTCTTCATTGTACATATACATGGAGAAGTTTTCAAATTATACACTAAATAGCTTGGTCCTACTCGTCGTAATCCAAAACGCGCATCTTCTTGTGACAAATTGGTTGAAAATCGCTTTCGTTGCTTGAAGATAGGATTTCAATTGATTTGTTTTTTGGTACCATGAAGTCAGTGATCAGTTTTTGTGACGTTTGAAATAAATGAACAGAGCATCCCGAAGTCCAGATACATCGTTGTCAAGGAATCCACGTAATCAGAGTTCGTCCACACATGTATATGTACATTGATAGGAAACATTAAACTGGTGCTACCGCCGCTAAGATTCATATACCGCATAAAAATAAATCGCACAAAACTAATCGCACAAAAACAAAATCGCACAAAACTAATCGCACAAAAAGAAAATCGTATAAAAAAGGACCGCACAAAAACAGGTTTTACTGTATCTACACTCATGAAGATGTAACGGACAATATAGAAGCTTAAAATTTCATTAGTGTTGTACAGTAGTAATTGTCACTATAGTCCCGCTTCGCCTATGGAGTGTAAGCCCGGAGACTATCCCCACCATTTCTTGGTATCCTTCGGTCAAAAATGAGAGAACCCGAGAACGAGCGAGAGGCTTTTCGTTTCCTCCCGCTCGCTCTTATGTTTTCTCACTCGCGCTATTGTCCGCGCGTAATAGTGTCGGTATCGCGTCGTACGCCCGCCGCCAGCCCCGTTCGTCGGGCTTATAACGATTGCATACTGTAAAAGGTTCAGACAATGCGACGTTGTCCACCAGTATATTCTAGCCGTAATTGAGACTTTCATTATTGACAGTTTACTACTTCGATCTGCATCAAGAGAAACAAAAAAGTAACCAGTAACTATGATTGAGAAAAAATCGTTTAACAAAAGAAATAAAAGTGTAATCTCGTGGGTAGGAAGCAGTGTGTGAGTTGAGTGCCGTAGTTACCCAGTTGAAAAGTAAAAAAGTTTAAAGATTGACCTATCCTTTATTTACCTTTCAGTGCCACACCTCGCAAAATATTAGTGATAAAATCAACAGCAGATCCTAACGTGAAATATTTTTCACACGAGTTCTGCTTCATAAAATTCTACAGCAAATCGATTTCCGGTGTATTAACTTGGTCACAAAAAAGACATAAAGCCAGCTAAACCGTGTTGAATATCGATGGCATCACGTAACTGCGAAATTTCTGTTTAAATTTCGGTACTGTTGTAACGTGATAGCCTCCACACACCACCTCCCGCTATCGTAAACTTTATTGCTTAATAATGACACGCAATAGAATTATTTAAATTTGTGCGTGGATGTGTATGAGTATTTTATTAACCGACTTCAAAAAGACAGAGATTCTCAGTTCGATGTGTATGTATGTATGTATGTCAGTATGTATTATGTTTGGCTGCGAAATTCTCCGTAACTACTGAACCGATTTTTGTGAAATTTATATAACTTAAATAACTAAAAAGTAAAAAATAAAATAAAAGTTGAAAAATTAAACCCAGCTTCAAATTTGTACACAGTGCAAATGATGAGGCGCCGACATAAACAAATTGAGGGTGGTAGATTAAATGAGGGACAAAATTATCTTTTACTTTTTAGCATATTTTTTTTAAGTTGGTTTTAATTTTTTTTTATTGAAATAAAATCAATGAGGATCCTGTACACTACATAACAAAAAAAATTGCACGAGACAGAGCCATTATTGATTAATTCACTAAGAACACAATTAAAAGTAGTTTATCTCAAATCTCTGAAAAAGCAAAAGTGTCGACTGAAACGAAGTTTCGCCGCTCTATTATCGGTTTTCCGTCGCATTATTTAAGTTGTCCCCCACAAAGTTCGTTCAAGGCCGTAACAGTAGCCACACAAAAAACAATACGCAATCGTAACCGCATGCGAGTTACGAGCACGAGCCTATTTGTTTTCCAACATGGCTCATGCTGACATCCGGAACCGATTTTTATTTCGGCGCTGAAGAACTCCTGATCTGGTATGACGCTATCACTCAAAAATTCGAGACGGCGTACTTATAAAATAAAAATCGTAAATTGAACTTCCACGAGATGCACCTAGAGTAATTACAAAAATAACAATAGATATATTATTATAAATATACTATAAATATACACAGAGTGACCAATCGTCTAATTATTTCCGTTACTACTGGTCGAATTTAAATTACTTTTTTTTAAATACCTTCGTTTAGGGGAGGGGAGTCTATGAGCTAATTATATTATACATATATGTGTTTTCATATTTTCCAAGTTATCAAGGTTACATTCAGTTTTTTAAATGAAACCCTATAATTCTTTTGCCATCAATTTTTGAATAGACAGAAAGACAAATTCGGCAAGCACAGTAACATACTTCTTTACCATTAGAACTGAAAATGTGATGGAAAAATGTACTTTCGGGTAGAATAATATTTAGAGGCTTATATACTTACTTAAAAAATTTGTTTAACATGCCACCTCTCATCTGCCCTCTTTAGTTAAAATGTCCTATCTAGCATTTTGAAACAACCGAGAAAACTGAGGTTTTATCATTTACTTTCTACCATACTTGTTTCCCTCCATTCAAATTAAAACATATTGTCATTATTTTGTAATAGCCTAATATAATTTTTTGCAATAGGTGTACCAGCAGGGAATGTTTTATTAACGTGCCAATTAATTAATTGTTTTAGATAAGATATTTTAATAATTTTAAAAGAAGTTAGGTTAAATACATTAAACTGTTTATAAATATTTACGAAGCACGTAGAGTTTTCTAACTTTACTTAAAAGGTAAAAGACGTGTGGAACTTCAAATATTTCAACATATCTCAAAACATGAAAAAATGCTAGATAGGACAGTTTAATTGAGGAGGGCAGTCATGTTCAATACACTTTTAGATATGTAATCTAAGTTAATTAAGAGCAGTTCAATTTTTCCAAACACTTCAATTTTTTCCGAACGCTTCAATTTTTTCCGAACACTTCAATTTTTTCCGAAACTTCAATTTTTTCCCTGTTACAGTCGTAACTCATGATTGTAACTATGTTTTCAAAACATCGCAAATGTACTGACTCACGTCTTCTAGAGCTACATATCAATAGTGGGTATGAAACATTTCAATGTTTATAAACGTCATGCATAAGGTTAGATCAATTTGATCGCGCAACAACGCTGCATTTATGTATGGCGTCGCAGGATTCCCCTCAAATACACTTTTCTGAATTTGTCTCATTGTCCGATCAAACATAGATGAAAAAGAAATTAGATCTGAAAAACTGAAGGTGACTGTGAAAACTTCGAAATAAAATGACAAAAAATATATGTACTATAGTCAGCCTGTAAGTGCCTCTAAAGCAGTGTATTTAATAAATAATAATTTGAGTTTGTCTAGTAGTAACGGAAATAAATAAAGTGATTCAGTTATATTGTTTATCCTGTATAAATAGGCTCCATGTGATTTATTACAAGATATTATTTTCGTCAGTATCCATTTGTTTCGTTAGTTATTATTTCCTAAGAGTAAGATCAGCATTATAGTTTTATTTCTGCTTGTTGAAATATGCTGAATACAGCTACATCTGCAATTTTGTTACAGCATTGACGTTCTCAGCGAGTAGTTTGTATTAACCAGCAATTTTTCATTCTGATACGAAATAATGCTGACTATAAGAGAACTGTTTCACTTCTTCTGTCTTTTCGAAGCCTTTTGTTCCCGTATTAATTATTAAAGATTTAGTTTCATCGTCCTGTTTAAATATTTGAAATACTCTATTTTATAAACATTTTTATCTTTTTTAAATTATGCTAATAGAGTGACGCTTCATTAATTAAGGTTCTTGCTCATACATCTATTTCCTATACTTGGAAATTTTTAAAAATTAACAAAAATTAAAAAAAATAATTAAAGTCAAAGTGCGCTCAACAGCCAAAAGCAGAGAAGCACGTTAAAAACAGTATTTTGTTAATCCACTAACACTTTTTTAGCAATTTATTCGCCGCTAATAATGCACCGTTTAATCTCTGAAAGAAAATGTCAAAATTCGAAGTCACAAAATGGGAATTTAAATATTTTGTTTCGTCACCATGTGCCTGGGTAAGTGTAAGTGTAACTTTGGAATTATAACGTGTCCTATACATGTAATATGTTTTCTCACATGTCATTTCGATTTTTAAGAACATTTTTTAGTGATTTCAGACATAATAGGCATTAGGGAGATTCTTGCGCGATACAGTTTATTAAGAGTTATTGAATCCTTGAAAAGCTACGATTAAGAGTCAGTGATACGTAACTAAATGGCCGTAGTTATCAAAGCATGACTGGCAGAATTTCATATTCTGTTTTACATATGACAAAATGCAGACAATACAACTAGGGTATACCTATACTTTTTAACCGACTTAAAAAAGGAGGAGGTTAGACATTCGACCCGTTTATATTTTTTTTTATGTTTATCCCCGCATAAATCCTTAGCATATGGATGGATTTTGATGATCTTTTTTTAAAATTGCTACTAGACTTAGGGTGGAGATCCGGGTAGGTTGTAACACGGGGTAAATTGAAACATAAGTAAAATCTTTTGAACGATAAATCGGATAAGCCACGGTATGCCAGAGCTGCTTGATGATATTAGCACCGTCGGTTTTAGTGACACAAACGAACGTTATGTATAATAGAGCGTCAATTATCCGAACCTCGATTAAACGAACCGTCGATTATCCGAACCAGTGCTGCATCATTGCTATCGCTATCACTTCTTTGAACCAGTGCAGCGATACCGATTTTAATAGTTGACTTTTGCGTAATATAAATTAACTCAGTTGTACTCTTGTATTTAATAAGTAATTTTAGGTGTAATTCCTATAGTTACAAACTGTGTAAAGTACATGCATGCTTCATTCTCGCAACTGTTCGATTATCCGAACAATTCGAATTTCCGAACCCCCTCGGTCCCAAGCAGTTCGGATAATTGACGCTCTACTGTATTCATGTTCTGGTTATAACCCAGAATTTTAGTATTTAGAGCACGTAAGTAAATTTTGTTTGAGCACTTTTATTTCAATTAACCGCCATTAGAAACCGTTTGAATTTTTGCTTCTTTGTCGCAAACGAATCAGTACACATTGGTTTCTTATAATCTGTACGCATTTTAGTAATTTGATGTTTAGTTTCACGTTTGCTCAGATAAAACGCAAAAATTCAAGCCCATCGAGGTAAATCCATTGCAGGTAAATTGTAACATGTTCCTACTTAGTCCGCTCTACATGGTGATAAAGCAAGCATGCTAGTTGCTGACACACCGGAAAAAGATGCTCTATACGAATAACAGAGCAATCGAGAATCCAAAAAGTAGAAAAATAGTATATAGGCAAAAGTAAAGAAAGCGAAGAAGATTTTGATATAATCAGATGAATAATCAATGGTTGTTTAACTCATGTATATGAAATGTTAAATAATGATCTGTGTTTACATTTATACTTTTTAGAAATCTTTATTTGTGTTCATATTTGTATTTAAATAAGCAAAACAGATGTGTTACAATTTACCCCGGACTGGGGCACATTGTAACAAAGGTTCAGCAGATTTGTTTAAAATGAAGCTAGATAGATAGATGTCTCTAAGTGTCCAAAATTTTGTCACCTTTCACGCAATCAATTCACCACATATGTAAGTAGTAAATAATGTAAATTATTTCTTGATCGAGGAAAACACTTTCGAGAAAAAACTGTGAAAACTTTTTTGCTACAATCTGCCCCGGTCTCACTTACTTCTTGAAACTGATAGTAGCATTGTTTTCTCAATTGAAGGGTTGGATGCAATAAGAGTACTAGCGTTCGAAACTGTGAAAAGTATTGTCCAATCGCTAACAAAAATTGGAAAATTAAATGTTGTTAAATTGTATTTTAAAAAATATAGCCTTGTAAAGCTCGTCACGGCACACATTTTTTTTATTTACAGTTTTTTTTATCGAATGATTAGTATTTGAGATAAAAAATTTCTTCGATCAAAGTCAATATCTTTTTAAACATAAATTGCGATAACTTCAGTAAATATTAACGGATCGTTATGAGACTTCAAACATAAAACTCAGAAAACTCTAGCGAATCCGTAAAGTGTATGCACAAAAGACTTATGTTAAAAAATATAGTAATATTTAATTAAAAAGTAACACTGGGCATAACCCATGTTTTTCAACGTTCGCCGTTAATAAGTATCGAGGCAATTTTGACAAAGTTTTTCCTTAATATACAAGGAAGTTTTTCACCAATTTTCACACTGATTAATAAATAATTGTAGAAGATATGACGATATATATAAATGTTGCGCGCCACCAACAGTCAGCAGCTACGTACTACGCTACTTACCACTCGCATTACACTGCAAAGACATAACTTTCTCATTATTAGGTATATGATTATATATTACAAAAAAATATTACGATATTATTTTCGAAATATTTATTAACATTTTTATTATAGTATTTACACCCAATATTATTGGTTCTTTTATCAATTTTTCTTTTTATCCTTTTTCTATAATTCCTTTTTCATTTTCTTTTTGCTTATCTTGTCTTCTTTGCACACTTTATTTTTTACAGATTTTTTACAGACGTACAATACTCTAGTAAATGTTATAAGTCTTTTCGTTTTTCAGGAGTCACTCTTACTCCGTCTGCCAATGACGCTTTTTCCAAATCTTCCACTCCAATAGATGTGTTCATGTTTATAGTAGTTGGTTCCCCATTATAACTATAATATATGTACATCTATCTGCCCATTGGGAAAATAAATAACATGGACGATTTGACAGGTGGAGAAGGAGTGACTGCTGAAAAATTTAAAAACTTAGAAGCTTTACTAGAGTACCTATTGTACTCCCAGTGGACAAGATTTCGGCAAAAAAATTTTAAGCACGACATCTGTAAAAAATAAAGTGCGTAAAGAAGAAAAGGTAAGCAAAAAGAAAATGAAAAAGGAGAAAAAAATTTATAAAAGAACAGAACCGAAACATGGTGTAGATACCTTACAAAGTGAAAATATTGTAAATATTGCGTTTAAATACTACAATAAAAATTTTAATAAATATTTCGAAAATAATATCGCAATATTTTTTTGTAATATATAATCATATAATAATGAGAAAGTTATGTCTTTGCAGTGTAATGCGAGTGGTAAGTAGCGCAGTACGTAGCTGCTGACTGTTGGTGGCGCGCGATATTTATATATATCGTCATATCTTCTAGAATTATTTATTAATCAGTGTGAAAATTGGTGAAAAACTTCCTTGTATATTAAGGAAAAGCTTTGTCGCTGCGAGTTATATATACGTCAAAATTGCCTCGATACTTACCTTTTACGGATTCGCTACAGTTTTCTGAGTTTTATGTTTCAAGTCTCATAACGATCCGTTAATATTTACTCAAGTTATCGCAATTTATGTTGGAAAAGATATTGACTTTGGTCGAAGACATTTTTTTTGTTTATAATTTTTATCTCGAATACTAATCATTCGATAAAAACAATTGTAAATAGAAAAAATGTGTGCCGTGATGAGCTTTACAAGACATTTAACATTTAATTCTCCAATTTTTCTTAGCGATTGGACAATACTTTTTCACAGTTTCGAGCGCTAGTCCCCTTATTGCATCCAACCCTTCAATTATTACCCACGCTGATAGCTGTAATTGTGTTTTCAGCAATATCACGAAGCATTGTACTTCTGACAGAGACACGGACATTATTATGCAAGTCCCGAGAAAATCAGGGAAAGACAACCTCAAATTTTCCTATGAATTTAATTCTAAATTCCTATGCCGTTTCTTTGAGTTGGACGAAATTAATGCAATCGAGAAATTCGGCGATATCAACGGCAGCCATGAAATTATCGTACTTCATTCAGGAGCTCAAAATTTCGTGGAAGTGGAACAGTATTTGTGTTGCGAAATTGTTCTCAAAGCAATTGAAAATTTTCATGGTGCTTTGGCCAATTTTCTTCCCATTCGACGAAGAATAATTCCGCGGGGAATGGTCACTGTCTGCGGACCATTCTAAAATATTCCACACACCGCGAATATTCAATTTTATCCTATTCCAATTGTTTATTTCAATGTTTTGCTGCTGAACACTGGTTTTGCATCAATTATCTCCACATTTCCTCATAGAATATTACAGATTTCAATGACGATCACTTACTTATGCAAAAAATATAATTTAATAATTGAGCAAACTATTAGCAGTGACGCTACAACTGTACTTTTATAAATTATATCTTACTTTGTAGACCAGTGGAGAAGTTTTGATTTCCACTGGGAAATTAGAAAATTGATAATAACAATTTACTGTAAATTATTTCAGCGAAACAGTACTTATGTACAGCACGACAATAAGAGTTTAGATTAAACTTACGGAAGGTTTTTAGTAAGAATCCGAAATTCTTTGTGTTAGAATATGTAGAAGTATAGCATATTCGGAATACTGTTGGTAATTTGGAATACCGAAGTATCTAATAAATGTTATTTATTTCGTAATACCGTAGATAATAGGACCTGTTAATTAATGAAATTTGTGGATGAACCACCATTTTGACATTTTCAACTTAATCTGCAGGGTAAAGGCTCCCATACACGAGCGAGCCGCTCGCGAACTGCAGGCTCGGCTCGCAGGTTCGCTGGTGTGTGGGATCAACGAGCGATTAAAATGCAGGCTTGGCTCGCATGCTCGCTGGTGTGTGGGATTGACGAACCTGCAGTTCGCGAGCGGTTCGGCGAGCGATTGAAATGCTCGCTCACGAGCCGAACATCTCGCTCGTCGATCCCACACACCAGCGAGCATACGGGCTGAGTCTGTAGTTCGCGAGCGGCTCGCTCGTGTATGGGAACCTTAAGAAAACGTCAATCTGCAAAATTTCTTCAGCAAGTATTCAATAGTTCCAATCATGGTTAAAATATGTCGCAACCTTAGAGTTAAAAACTTAATCTACTCATTTGCGCGTTCCTTCTATGGTTCTGTGTCACTTTTGCGGCAATTTCGAGAATTCAAAGTGTGACATGAAATTTTAGGTTTCAATGTCATGTTGATAATTCGGAATATCGAAAGTGAAGGTAATTTGAAATATTCCAAACCTTAGCGATGCTTTGTTCCACGCGTAATGGCTCACAGTGGGACATTTCGGGGGTCGAAACGCGGCACTAAGTCCTATTACAAAAATGTCGCCACACTGCAAATTTTTCTTACAGATAGTTGATTGCACATTTGGGTCATAATGTAGCACGATTGTTTCTCACATTCATTAATTTTTAACGGGACTACACGGTTTTGAAGAGGACAACCTCGAATCTCTTCCAAACTAAGGTTGGACGGTTGGGGCCAGATATATTGGCCGGTGAATTCGTTTTCGCGAATAGCGATCGAGTAGAAATCAGCCACCACCATCTGACGATCATGGATTTGTCAGTTGGAGTTGCTAAGCCTCCGAAGGGTATGTTGGGGTAACGGAAACGCTGCTCGGCTCCGCCTGAACGTATCCACACGGCTATTACTTATTCTTAGCGTAATAGTTATGTGCGTTACGAAGCTACGCGAAGACCAATACGAGATGAAGCTATCGAGAAAGAATCAATGCTCTGACCAATAAAACTCCTGAATTTTTTCGGAGATAACGCACACCTATTCTGATGTATGTATATCTACGCTCAGAACTTGGTTTGGCCTACACGTCAGGAGCTTGGCACTATTCCCACCACTTCTGGCTCACTCTTCTTCTGCGAAGGCGAAAGCGAGATGGAACGAAAGCGAGTCAGAAAACGTTGAGAAAAGGAGCACCGAGGCAAACAAACGGTGTGGTGGGAGAATACCCTTCACGAAACTCACCGGCCAATATATCTGACCCCGACCTTAGTATTGTTATTTATAGTTATAGTTATAGTTTTGTTGTTTGCTTAATTCAACTAATTTTTGGTGAGATTAAGTGTTGAGGTATGTATTTGAAGTGTGCCACATTTGATTTTGATATCTCGGATATTTTTGGAATTATACCTTACAGAATTTCTCTATTTTCATTGTTTATTTTAAACAGGAGTTCAGTGGAGAACGAGAGTGAGAGAACCCGAGAACGAACGAGCGGCTCTTTTGTATCTTCTCGCTCGCTCTTGGGTTTTTTCACTCTCGTCCGAAGGATTCCAAGAAATGGTGGGGACAGTCGCCGGGCGTACAACGCACGGTAGAAACGGGCTTGTAACGAGTGCGTACTGTATATCGCCTACATAACTGACAACAAGGGGTTTTAGCATCTGTCCAGTGATACAAACGCAGTAGAATGCCTCTTAAGGGGGGAACCTGGTGTAGCGGGTCGAAGAAATCGATTTTTTTTTTGCATAAATCAATAGTTGAACATTACGGGAATACGTTCCCAAAGCCGCAAAACGAAATTCGAAAAATTAAAGCAGATATGGCCGGTTTTGCTACGGAGCGCCAGGATACCAGAAAACTTTAAATGCGTTTTTCTCGAAACGACAGTTTTACACTTGGCGGACAATGTAACTCCAAAAATATTCAACCGATCGACTTGGCCTTGTGCACGGATATTTGTGAACATGTTCTCCACAGAACGTAGCTATTGGTATAATGATATTGTTTAAATAAATAACTTTTTTTTACACATTTAAGGCAAAATTTCGTTGGAAAGAGGGACCTTTTCTTTCAAGAGGCCGCCATTTGTTCAATTTTGCATATTTTAAGAAATAAATTGATACGATTCATCCGTACACTCATAAACTAAATGAAAATTGTTCGATTTTTGGTTTTAGATGAAACCAAAAGACGCTACGTTGCCCGCAGTGGACCAATTACGTCGCCAACGGACTGGGCATAAGCCCTTATAACTTTGTTATTTGTTGCTCTTTTTTAATAAAATTTTTTTTTCATATACCTTAACCTGTTAATTCAATATCCCGAAAGTTTCAGAAAGATCGATTAAGTACTTTCTTTAAAAAAAATTCCGGAAAAATGCCTCGATTTTCAGCTAGTTACACCAGGTTCCCCCCTTAACCCGTCTCTATGGGACTGGACCTCTAGCCGGATGAACGAATGGCCAGTTAATCCGACAAAATATGCCAAACGTATACTATACATAATAAGATATGTAATATATTATCACATGAGAATTGTACAAATTCTGCTATAACATGTTCATGTCAAGTGAGTGCGATCCAAACGCAGTTAAAAAATTATGAGATCATTACGGTACAGTGTATTCATTGCTGGAATCTTTGACCACGTTGCATGTAGAGGCAGAACATTAGACTTTATAATATAGAACCTTAAAAAATGATAAACAATTGGATTACAATATTCGACTGTAAGAAATGAAATGTTTATTTAAATTCCTTATACTTTCAACATTTTCCTTTTATTATATTTCACAACTAACAACCGAAGAATGTACTCACTCGTTCGATTAATCTTTCCTTTATTACAACAACAATTTTATTTTCTTGTTAGGACTCGCAACAAAAATATTGCCGGTTAAAGGTAAAATTACACTATCCGCCTAGGTGGCAGGTTACCGTCCGTCGAAACATTCTTGAACGGGCTTTACAGAGGTACCTCGTTAGCTGGCCGGATTTCTGCCTCGTTAGCTGATCGTGGCTATCCCCACCATTCTTTGGAACAAGCTTCAGGGGGTCGCTTGTACCGGCACCCTGCCATGTTTGTTTTAACAACCTACCGACTTAAAAGTGCGATTCAACGGCGCGTGGCTCGGCAAGTTTCGCGCAGTACTCGCCGAGCCACGCGCCGCTGGATCGCATTTTAACACCTTGTTATCTTGTGCCGGATTCGGTATATCACTCGCACTGCATGTTTCGCAATCACTTACTCGAATTCTTGGAACTCTATCTGCCCCGATAGTCGACCAGGTATGGCCCCGGACGCCGGCCAGCTAACGAGGCACCTCTGTACATGGTGACATTCACATTGTACCATACACCAATCATCTAACGTCACTATGTAAAACCTTGTAACCTACCGCCAGCTACGCGAATAGTGTAAATCTACCTTAACGCGGATACCGGATAAGAGGGAATATACTGTAGGTAGATGCGTCATAGCAGTCTTATGACCAGCAAAAGAAAGAAGAAAGAAAATGTCACAACTGCATCACTAAGTAGATAAGATTACTGGAATAGTAAATCAGCGTCAGGAAGAATGCATAGTATTTGAATGAGGTCTGCAGTGTCCGATAGAATATTAGAAAAATATTAGAATAGATATTCAATTAGCAAATTGTGGGTTGAAAATTATTTTTATACATTAAAATAAATTATTGAAGTAAAGAAATTGTTCACGTGTTCCTACATATATGTTTACCTAAAACTTCATATTCCGAAGGAAAAGTAGTAGAAACGTATTAACTCTGATAAGTAAACAAGAAATTTCACTCTCCGTAAAACAAATTGCGAACTTATAAAAAATGTAGTTCAGACAGTTGCTCTACGTAAGAATAATACGTCTACATACCTACATGTGTGGACGTCACTGTACGTTTACAGAACGTGGTTAATCGCATAAACTCAAAATTCACGTTTACTGCCTTACTTTCTTTGTTGAACACATCATCCGTATATCTTAAAACAAAATTGAAAACTTAAAAAACGTGAAATATTTATATGCAGGACTGAGTAATATTGACTGACAAAAAAAGCAGTTTTATAATGCACCTAAGAAAGAGTCAATGTTCAGTGAAGTCATATAAATAAGTTGTTCAATAAAATAATATAAATATAGTATAATAATATAAATATAATATATACATATATATATATATATATTTGTTTGTATTTATAAATAAAAATATATATCATCTATATTTATATTATTATATATAATTGTTTGTATTTATAAATAAAAATATATATTATCTATATTTATATTATTTTATTGAACAACTTATTTATATGACTTCACTGAACATTGACTCTTTCTTAGGTGCATTATAAAACTGCTTTTTTTATATATATATATTATATAATAATATATATATCTACCTATAACCAGTTTTGTATTATATTGTAAAATAAAAAAATGCAGAAAGGCATCGATGGGTCGGAAACGACTCGAAATTTCCCGTTTATCAAGCTATGAATATTTTATCACCAACTACCGTCTTATTTCTTTACAATTCAAATAATATAATGTGTATCGCACGAAAACGCATATCGATTAGTACAAAGTACTGCATTATAAACACGGGCGTGCTTTTTCCTCGACGATAATAACTCCTCCTAAAACTCTGTTTGCCGGAGATTAGAATCACTAAAGTGAAACGCGAAAACCAAAACTGGGCGTTGTACGAAACCTAACGTTGTCCCATACCAGAAGCCGATCGAAGACACGAACTTCCCTGATTTAAAAACTACATCGTGACTGTTTCTAGCTTCCTCGAAATTTTAACTTCATTGACCACCAAATCAAGAGTCTCGCTCTCGAGACGGAGAGCATTTCGGCACACGCGGCTGACATTGCTACGAAAAGCGAGACGTCAGACGTGGAATATTTACGTAACGCGGCGAATAGCTACCTACTAAAATTCATGAATCATGAGGCAAACGAAACAGAGGAACACAGCGGATGTTATATACAATAGATATATCCGCGAAGTGAGCTGTTGTTTCGATACGCACCGGTCCTCGTCCTCGATCGCATCCACCATGTCGATCATGACCATTTTGACAGTAGCACACCGTTTAACTCTCGAGGCAGGTCGCCGCGACGCTCGCGATTACAACTCCTTTAACACCAACCGCGCAGTCTACCTCTATTTCGTCCTTCGATCGTCGAGCGGGCGAGTAGTCTCGGCCAGTGACATCGGTTCAGAAGATAGCAACGGGGCGAACTCGATAAAAGTCCGAACGTCTTTGGACGGGATGGATACGATTCCGAGTCACGAGGAGCACGATCTGACACTGCGCGAGAAGAAAGAGGAGAGAAGCGAATGCGCGTATCTCGTTTGGAAGAGGGACGATCAACGCGACGATCGTTCGCGAGCAGTCGCAACACACTGAGCCGCTTGAACGAGGGAGACGAGGCTATGAACGGCGGCGAACGACCAAGGAGGCACCGCGTCTTCGTCGGCTTCGTGGGCGCGCGCCTCCGCCGGCTGCGTCACGGCGCCTGCTCGCCGTAGGGTACTACGTGTTCGATGAGTAAAACGCCACCGCGGAGGAGGGGCGCGATTTGCGGACTGGTTATTACATACGATTTCGAGGCGTCGACTAATTGCAGGGATATCGTTCTGCCACCGTCAAAGGATCGATACGCTGTATTTTTGAGTTGTACCGAGTACGCGAATTCTTACTACGGAGTACCGTCTATCAATGAGGAGATGATGCACCGCTCACGTTTACTGCTATTGATGTTTAGAATTGGAGCCAATTTTGCAGTTGACTGATAAATATAGTTTTGTAGAATTGATTAATTACGAGAATAGAGGTTGATTCATTTAAGAAGATGAGAAATTCTTCCATACAATAAGTTCGTGAATTGTCACCAGAGATGGCTACGGGCCGAGGGAAGAATGTGTGGCATAATTTTCACGATAAATATGTTTAATGACAGAGTTAGTTCCTTTCTAGCTGATTCGAACGTTTTATTTTGAGACGTTCAATGAGGAACCAAGCATTATTTAACTGGATTGGCATAAAACTAAACCAGGTATAAACGTGTCAAAAGTGTCTGTTCACTGCAAACTTATAACATATTTTACACGTTTAATCAATGTTAAAGTGAAAATTTCCAATCTTACTTCACGTTAGTATAAACCTAGATTAATACACTTTTAGTTAGTACCATCTACTAAAGAAATGCTCAAACAAATTTTGGAATAATGATGAAACTAAATAATCGCAAATTTCATAAAAAAAAAATAGTTCAATCTATGTGTGATCGTATGCCGAATATTATTTCAGTTTAATTAAGTTGATATAAAATAAATATTCAATTACATTTTCGTCCACGGTCTGTGCTATTTCTGCGCATAAAGGCCTTTTTTTAAGAGAATGTGTATACAATTTTAATTGATTTCACCCTAATCTAAAGTACCATCAAACAAGGTTGATGCTAATGTAAATTAGGATAAGTAATTCTAACTTATCCTAAAAAGTTTGACTACTTTTGTTTACTTTATCAAATTAAAATAATAAGCAATAAAGTTCACGAATTCTATCTATAGCTGATAGAATGCATTGTGAACATTTGATAGTACAATGCTCAGTATGTGTACTATTTTCTTGGGTTTATTAATATTATTTACCTACTGAATACGTGTGCAGGTCGATCAAATTTTATTTTAGAATTCTCATTCATTAATTATAGAGGTGTAGTTAAATCAATCTAAAAGTATCAATAAGGGTACAATTTCAACTCACAAATAACTTTGAATTTCCAGAATTAAAAAATCGATTGAATTTTACTTTGGGATCCATTTTGTAGTTTTCACGATTCGTAGGAATGTATTTTAATTTTTATTAAAATAATTAATATTTATATTTAATATTTATTAAAATACATTCCTGAATTTTCTGCGATATCAATAAATAATACTTTTTTTTTCGATCGCTCCTGGAGTATTTAACAGAGAATTCCAATAGGTCAGCCATACAATATTTTGTCAGTTGATATATAAATGTCTACGGTTTATGTAAAAATGTTTTTATTTATGATTGTTTTGTACTCAATATCATGGCCACTTCTATGCCATTTATCATAAATTGTGCAAATACAATTTTAAATGAACTTTTTAATTCTCATATGTTCAGGAATTCTAAGCACAAGAATTTCATGAATCAACGCTATGTATAATACACACTTGACACCAGAATGTTTAGAATTGCGCAAGATTATCATATTTAGTCCGATTGCATTGCAGTAACTAAATATGGGAATAATAGTTGATGTTAGTATTATAAGATAGATAAGAAATATTTCCACTGATTCTGACGTTTAATTCCATAGCATTGATTACTTATAAAAAGATTGGTTACACCTATTATCATTAAAAAATGAATACACTTTCTTTTCAAATTTCAATAAATCCACCAATTTAAAGTATAAAGATACATTTATGGTTATATCTACGTTCATCCGACGCAAAAATCATTTGGGAGTATTAAATGCTAATTCATTGGTGCATGACTGTGTATTTATGCTGAATAATAACTGACAGATCTTGATGTCAGATTGCATGTAATTTCTATTTGATTTCTTAACATTGAATGATGTAATCACTTAGAAAAAATTTACAGTTCGAGCAAGTCAGATTATTTCGAAACGAATTAATTTCACACAAGTATTGTTTCGATAGTTTAACGCGAAACTGCACTTCCCTTTCACATTTCTGGCTCGAATGATTTTAATCTATTACAGCTTGAATGCACAACACTGCTGCGAGTTGATCCTTGAATATCTTAAACTTTTAGAATACAAATAAAGTTGAGTAATTGCTGCTAGCAAATATTAAAAGCGAATGAAGTTTATAACTGTAGGTGTTACAGTAAAACCGCTTCTTTCTGGTGAAATTACTATTTTTCAATATCTGTGCCAGTTACTTCACGTAGAATAAATAATATTAGTAAGTCACTTATTATAGGTAACCATCGTAAATTCATAATTCGATAAAACAAAAATACGAATTTAAATTTCTCAAAACGCGACGTTGCTTGAAAATTCACACAGAAAGTTATGGTATGCGGAGATTAATCATCGATTACGCACTTAACTCTATTAATTTTAGCCTTCCTTGAATTCATAGTGTGTATAAATGGTTTGGAATTCCTCTAGGGGCCGGAAGTATAATTTTGCCATTTCCTCGAGAATCTTAGCTCATAAGAAAGGTTTTCCACCAGCCTAGCATACCTTCTGATGCATACTCACGCTATTATTACTTCAAAGATGACATTGTAACTATGTACTTTTAATTTTGATAATAATTTAACGAACATCAAAGAAAGGACTGTTTTTTAAACCTATCCGGTTTACTGTAACAGGTACGGTTGCCTGCATCATTAAAACAGTAATTTCCACAGCAGTTACGATTGATTTTCATTTGCGAGCTCACATCGAACCTCGAACAAGTATAAGTGTTCGATTGTGTCCACGATTTCGCGACCGTGGCCTCGATTAAAAATGGCTTCAAGGCACCTTTCGACGAAATAACCAATCCAGCACGCTCCTTCGTCGAAATCAGGAATTTACGGCACGTGTTTAATCGGAAGGAAGAGCATCGAATATCGGTCGTTTTCTTCGAATTTACATTTTACTTCTTGAAGGCTCCAAGCGTAAGATTTTGAACCGTTCAAAACTAAATTTGCGATTTTGTACGTGACTAACATCTTTTAATAAATCTACATCCGTAACAGCCGGGAAACGTAAAAACGCTAAAAATGCGACCAGCGTCTGCTTCAAATGCAGCAATTTCCATTCGCGCAAAATACGTAGGTATGCAGAAGATCATTCTTAACGGCGCCAAATATTCCGTCATCAGCAGATGTCTAAACCAATGTTTACCGCTTTCGCGTAAAATAAACTATGTGTACACGGCATGACAGACGCGTGAACATCGTGAAAGAACAGCTGAACATGGGGTGTGTCTTTTCTTTTGTTGATACAAGCTGAGAAGTTAAACTATTAAATCCGTCCCACGGCCCATGTAGCTCATTCAATTTCAAACTAATGTCGCCCTGATAACAGGCTGACGGCAACAACATCTCAAACTTATCTTGTTTGATACGTTACTGAAATCATGCGCGTGATTTATTTCGATGACGCAGTCTGTTCACGTGTCAGCCACAAAGTATCAATAAAGGCAGGCAAAATGTTTCTTCAAACGCTCTTCGACATTTTCATTCGCGCCGTACTGCTTTTGGGCAAAACAACGAGTTAAGGAGTATAGAATGGTTACGAGGACAGTTCAATTGGTGGTATTGCTGACAAGGACTGTCTATATATACGAAGCTAGACGGTCTGCTTTCAATAATGAAAGGAAACTAATTCATTAATCGGAGAAAGATCGATGTGTCCTCCTCAATTGGAAGAAACGTGCATACAATGAATGGTACTTATTTGTGCCTTGAAGAGCAGATAGAAATTGCTGTCATAGACATCTATCAACTTTTTAATTTATATTTAAATAATCTGATTATTCTATTTGTATACCAAAACAAAGTTAAGAAATTAATCAAATAATAAATTGCTTCTTTTTATACTACTTACATCGATTACAAAATTGTTTTGCCAAAACTCGCAATTATTACTATTATTTCAAATCTACGTGTATTGATAGATGTGTTTTGCTTTACAGCTCGATTACAATTTTTTAATGAGAGTTGTGTACACATGCGTGTAAATATAGAATTTGCTATTTTATGCTCCTTGCTAGCATTAAGGAGGTATACCCGTTTGAACCCTCGGAAAATGTGTACATTGTGGGGATTTTTTTACAAGTCAACGGCTGAATGAAGATTTCCCGTTTCTTTACTATCTTTACTTAGTATTATGAACTACTGAAAAAAGTTTCAGTTAAAAAACTATTATTTTTTGGAAGTTATGCATACATATCCGAAAGTATCTCGATTTTAAACGGCTAAACGGTGGGCCTAAAAACTCGCGCTACGTTCAACCAACTCACTTCCAATTTTGCATGCAGGATCGTAATAAGATTCCACATCGTCCAACGAGGGCTTTTTTATTCTAATTCCCCGTTTATTATTTATAAAGAAAAAAGTTGGCCTTTTCTCTTAGAATAATGTAACTTTACATTTGATCTCTCACCATTTCTTTATTGTTCAAAATTTTCAAAAATGGACGTTGGACGATAAGTATTGACATACTTTAAAAGAAGATTTTATTGTTTATTTCAGACCCGACATACAGATTTTTTTCAGGGCCACTGTTTAGCCGTCTAAAATCGAGAGACTTTCGGATATCTATCCATAACTTCTGAAAAACAATAGTTTTTTAAGTGAAACTTTTTTTTAAGTAATTCATAATACTATGTAAAGATAGTAAAAAACGGGAAATCTTCATTCAGACGTTGACTTGTAAAAAATCCCCAAAATGTACACATTTTCCGAGGGTTCAAACGGGTATGCACCCTTAACATATTAACTTATCGATAGCGCAACGTTGCTTACTAACCGAAACATTTGTGTAGCGAATGTCGGTATGAAAGAATCCTGTGTTCGATAAGTAAGTAATTTCGAATTCATGGAAGACGTTTGATCGATTGATAAGAAATTGAACGAAAGAGAACATTTTACCGGTTAAAATAATTTTAAACAGATCTGAGCTCAATGATACACGACTCGCAGTTCATTTTCCGTGAATCATGGGACATTAATAAATTGATGTGTCCTTGACGAAGGAATCAATGCGTAGATCCCAATAAGAACGCTAGCATACAGAAATAGCCCTATAGAGCACTTGCCTAGCCTGAAATAGCACTGTGACGCGCAAAGACGATGTTGATTTCGTACGAAACTGCAGTGGTGGGGTATTGCATGAATGGGATTTTGTATACTTTACAATACACCTAGCTGCTTTGGCATAAATATACGAAAACCGATTGCATCTACATTTGCAATATAACGTGATTGTAGTTTATGGTTTGCAAAGATCCATGTAGTTTTCTATTTCTATAACCGTTACTAAATATTTCGACATTTGATGTTAGAATGAGAGTTTTACGAGAATAAAGGAAAGAGTAAAATACCTTTCTTTCTGCTGCATTTGTTTTAGCATGATATCCGCGAGTGGATCTGCGGGTGGTCTTTCTCCGAGAAGTCTCTGCCGGTCTAAATCACCCTGCATCTGCGCGAATGCGTGTTCACCGATGTTTACGGATGTCTCCAACTGTGTGGACAATTCTACGCTTTCGTCACCTACAACAGGGGAAGTTAAACCATCGTTGATTAGTTCCGCCGGTGAATGAGTTTATATACATTTCATAAAATATCTAGAATTTTAGGAAATAAATTGGTACTATTTTATATATACCGTGTAAAGCATGCTGCGGATTGTCTATGATTCTGATTTGCCGATCAGGGACCAGAGGTTCTCCATCCATTCCACCTATGTCGTTTGGTAGCTGCCAACATGCGTTATCTTGCTCTGCTAAATTTCTTGGGAAATAGAGTGGAAGAAGAACTTCGTAAATTCCAAGGTCACACGGCTCCAAAACAAATATGATGCATGTAACAGAATCGCCATATTGTTCCAAAAATCTTCTGATTGTTCCTGTTAGAACAGAGAATACCGAGTGATTCATCAGGACATATTTAAAGTGTTAAAAAGATTTAGAAATCTATATTAGTGCAGAATAATACATATAGACGTGCGTTACGAAAAGAAACACGTTTCAATTTTCTTACAAAACACAGCATCGTTTGTCTTCGCTGTTACGAAAACTATCACGTTTCGGTTTTCGCTGCGAAAACTAGCATGTTCCGATTGTAGCTATGAAAAGCAGCATATTTGGATGATTGACTAGGAAAAGCCAGCATATCTGGTTGGTTGACTACGAAAAATAGCATGTTTCGTCTTTCGCTGCGAAAACTAGTACGTTTCAGCGGTTTATGAAAAACAGCACATTTGGATGGTTAATTACGAAACATCGAGCGCGTCAACTTAAATACCTTCCGACGCGATTTTTATTTAGTACTAGGTCGATAATTTATTAAACATTAAAATAGCGTACTTGAATTATGTAGATTCAAATTTTTATACGTGTTTCCTTTTGGAGATTAGATGGAGTTATTATTTATTAAATAATATTTTCAACAATTTAAATTAGTTTTTAGCCACGCGCTAAAACGTGCTAGTTTCTGCAGTATAATCCAAAACGTACTATTCTTCGTGGCGAAACAGGATAATGCGCTATTTTTCGCCGCAAAGTACAAAATGTGCTATTCTTCGTGGCTAAGCAGTCGAAAAGGCTCAGAACAGTTTTTTTTGACGTGGCACCCACAAAATGTCAGAGAGATGGGTAAAATGTATAGCTACCGATGGGCAATGCTTCGAATAAAATATTTTGTATCATTTGTATACAATAAACGTGTATTTTCTGTACAAAAATTCCGGTTTCATATTTACATACCTGGTAGTTTCCGCGGTAGAATACTAAACGTGCTAATATTCATCAGAAACGATGACATGTATTTCTTTACGTGGCAGACCGAAACGTGCTGTTTTTCGTAAGAAAATTGAAACGTGCTACTTTTCGTAACGCACGTTAATATATACTTACTAAGCGCTATGTGTGCTCCTGCATCAGGGGGATAATTCCGTCGGACTGAATTAATTACTGGTAGTGCAATTGTATGCAAACCAAGCTCTCGTGCTTTTTGTAAAACATTTCTGCAACAAATAAGAAACGATCACATTGTAATCAATTCCGGCAGTTGCGTGCTAATTGGATCCGACCTTTCGCATCGACAGAAGGGAGAAGAAGTAGGGTAAACTCGAGTAAATTCGTGGTACTGGTTACTCCGTGATACTTTTTCATTTATCTGTAACTCGAAATTGTCTGACTCGTTTTAGATGGAACCGAAACTTACAGACAGCGCTGATCTTCTACTTTATATTGTGGTAAAATAATTATTCAACTGAAGTTAGTGTGATAGAATGAGGGAGCATTTTGTTCCAGCAGCGCATTATTCGTGAAATGTTTCGTGCTAGTTGTGGACGATCGCTTGATTATGTATTATATGTGCTTTAGAAGATAAATGGAAAGTTCAAACTGCAGGTAAATGATGGTAGAATGACACATTAACAAGTCTTACTCTTGATATTATCATACAATAAGGCATCAGTGTTATTTTTGCTTATGAAAAGTGACTAAATTCTTATTTTTCGTGCGCCCGAGCTTGCGTTTGGGTCATTCCACGCGAAGTCGGACACTTTTCGGAGTAACATTTCGGATTTTGGTGCAACTTGGATATATTGTAGTATTTAGGGGTATATAAACATATCTCGAAGGATTTTTCGAAATGTCCAAAATTGTGGATGTTACAGCTCTTTGAAATATAGTGTTTACTTTTTTCCCAAAAATTATAACTGTTGAACTAACAAACTGATAAAAATGACCTTTCGGGTGCTTACAGTGGAGATATAAGGGTACCTAATAAAAATTATTTCACTTAATAAAAACGAATATTTGACCATTTATTAAGCAATTGTTCTTAACAAATGCAATTTTATAGTTGAAGGCACCTTTTTAAAAATTTAGAAAAAATATGAGGATGTAGCCCTGTCTTTCCTCTTTACGGACATGTTTTGAAAAACGTGGACGTTTTAAAATTAGCCAAATGAAAATTAATTGAATGTAACGCTGCTTCAAATCACACCGGCTCGACTGGTCGCTCGGGCCGTGCGGTACCCGCAGCGGCCAAGCGGCTATACCTGACATTTTTATATACTGTATTAATTAATGAGGACGGCTGCAAGGTTTAATACCGTTAATAGTTACTGGAAACTCACTCTCTGTCGATGGCACTTATTGTTTGAAACATTTTATGACCTGTGTTCTGAGTCATCCTGCATTTCTTTTATTGGTCCTTAGACGTATTCAAACTTGCCAAGGGTGGGGTTTCTTGGTTTCTTAGTCTCTGTTTGTCATTTGAGTGGCATATTTTTGCAACATCACATGGCAAAAATGCACGAAATGGTATTGGGGGGTCATTAAAACGTCTTGCAGCTCGAGCCAGTTTACAAAGACAGAAGAACAAATAACGACACCACAAAAATTGTTTGATTGGGCGACTGCCAACATTCAAAACATTCATTTTCAATTCAGCTCAATAGAACAATATCAAAAACATTCACGATTATTACTAGACAGACGTGGACTTGCAAAAACAAGTTCTGGAACGCGAAACTGTCATTAATTTATACCAACGGACACAGTGTTTCATTTAAAAGATAAAGTCTATTCATACAGTGACAAATCAAAAGTTGTAGCAATTATCAAATAAGTAATCGCATAACCGTCCATTTATTCCAAAAGATGCTCAAAGATACGACAAAATATTTATCTTTTAACATAATCCCATCATATCCCATCCTCTCCCGATGGAAGAATACTCACCACCTTCTCGTGGTTTCCATTGAACAATGGCTACTTAAATGTTTCAAACAATAAGTGACATCGACAGAGAGTGAGTTTCCAGTAACTATTAACGGTATTAAACCTTGCAGCGATCCTCATTAATACCCTATATAAAAGTGGCAGGTATAGCCGCTTGGCCGCTGCGAGTATCGCACGGCCCGAGCGACCAGTCGAGCCGGTGTGATTTGAAGCAGCGTTACATTCAATTAATTTTCATTTGGCTAATTTTAAAACGTCCACGTTTTTCAAAACATGTCCGTAAAGAGGAAAAACAGGGCTACATCCTCATATTTTTTCTAAATTTTTAAAAAGGTGCCTTCAACTATAAAATTGCATTTGTTAAGAACAATTGCTAAATAAATGGTCAAATATTCGTTTTCATTAAGTGAAATAATTTTTATTAGGTACCCTTATATTTCTACTGTAAGCACCCGGAAGGTCATTTTTATCAGTTTGTTAGTTCCACAGTTATAATTTTTGGAAAAAAAGTAAACACTATATTTCAAAGAGCTGTAACATCCACAATTTTTGACATTTCGAAAAATCCTTCGAGATATGTTTATATACCCCTAAATACTACAACATATCCAAGTTGCACCAAAATCCGAAATGTTACTCCGAAAAGTGTCCGACTTCGCGTGGAATGACCCGTTTCTGATTGGCCTGTTCGAGAAATTCTAGTGGCAAATACCAGATACCATGTTTCCTTACCTCTCAAACATCTAATGATCATGAAACGATTGATTATACACAAAATAACAATATAAAATAATATGAAATAATACAAAATAATATAAAATAATATAAAATCATGTAAAATAATGTAAACTAATGTAAAATAATATAAAATAATATAAAAAAAAAGTAGTTAATGGCCATATCACGGGCTAGCGAGAACTATCACGGAGTTACCAGAGTAGGGGAGATATTACAGGGACAGGTGGTTACAAAGCAGTTTAAATTTTTTTTCGCTTGGACTATCACTTCGACGATGAAGTGGCTGATGTGTTTCAACCACACACAGTTGTGTATGTTGTTTGTTTGTAGTCGGTTCACGCGTTGTCACTTTATTACAGTTTTTTGTGTTTTCGGTACTAATAGTAACTTTTCTCTTTCTACTTCAATCTTTTCTATCGAACAGACAGATAAATGTATGTAAATTAATATTACCACGTTTGAACCAGTGTTCCTTTAGCTACAGATTCGTACCAAGAACATAAGAATACACCAAACTGGTATGAACTTATAGCTTTTTATACACAATGGTGTCAACCGGGGCAAGTTGTTACGCAAAACAAAGGGCATGTTGTTACACACGAAAAGGGGCATGTTGTTACAGAGGGAAAGGAAACAAAACATATTTGAACCGAGCGATGGATAACTGGATGAGCAGCCACCCGGGGAAAACTATTACGATTTATGACCTGCCAGTACTTGTCAAAGAAGTATTGCCGTTGGCATCGACGCCATGTAATATAATGTCACGATTTCGGGCTGCTGGAATTTGGCCTTTAAATGAAGATACATTTACAGACGAACATTATCTTTGCTCCTCTGTAACCAACAGACCGTTGATTCAAAATGATCCAAATAATTTAGATGATACTATAATCGAGGCGGAATCTCCTCACACGTCCGAACCGTCTACAAGGTTTGCCAACTCATGTCAACCACATGTAACTCCTGAACAAGTAAGACCGTATCCTGTAACGGAAAAAAGACGACAATTGTACGAAGAAAGAAGATGAAACCAGAAATTTTAACAAACACGCTCGTAAGAAAATACATACGACAGGAACAACTGTTAATAGAAGAAACGAAAAGTAAAAAATCAAAACCTAAAAAGATTTTATTAAAAAGTTTTAAAAAGAAAACTGATGACCGGAATCTTCCTCCGAAGATGAAGAATGCGTTTGCTTGCACTGTCTCTCTCCTTTTTCGAATTCAAAGAAAGGCTCCACAAAGTGGATTCAGTGCATAGAGTGCAAAAAGTGTGCACATGAGAAGTGTGCAAAACCTAAAAATCATTTTTATGTATCCATTAATTGCGAGTCCCCGTATGACACGGACGACGATAGTTAGTGCTAACTGATTTCAGTAGTTTTTTTATTATTTTTAAAATAGACCCTGCTCGGGGCACGTTGATACAACATGACTCGACCTTCAAAATAGCTTGTTTCAAAGTCATGGTTTTCGTTTAATTATATGTGATAGATAGCGGTCATCGGTAGAGGAAAGAACGTACTTTAAGTGAAAGTCATTGATAGCATTGAATATGGAATGCAAAAAAAAAAAAAACTGAAAAATGTAACAACTAGCCCTGGTCTCCCCTACTATCACGGAGTAACAAGAGCTATCACAGAGTAACCAGAGTATGTCATGACAACTTAATTTTGTATATTTTCAATTGAATATACTTAGTAAATTTCTGTTAACCTATTATTTGTTTCTCTGATGTCTGGCCTATCATTATATCCTACACTCACTTTCAAAATATGTAAATATTAGCAGTTAATAGACAAATTCTAAAACTATCACGGACTTACCCGAGTTTACCCTATATAAAGGGTAAGTTAGGTATAAAGCGTAGTTAGAACTTTATATTTCACACACATGATTAGGGTTTGGTTCGAACAGTTTGATAAAGATGCTGGGAGCCGTCCCCGTAAGGGGATAGTAGACTATTAGATACGTTAAATCGTTAATTTCTTTGACGCTAAATTACTTTGATACCAAATAATCGTTATACTCCTGCTTTTCACAATCTATTGTGGGTACGTTTGCGAGTAGTTACAACAAAAAAAATTGTCGCAATGTATAAAATTGTCGAAGTTATGAATCGTTGAAGACAGCCCTGTACGGCGCGCTGCCGCAGGTGGTGCACATAGATTCAGGAGAGCCAATCATCTGAAAGCAAAATGCTTTGGGCTGAGTACTTTATACACCAAAATCTACAGAGTGGAACTTTGCCAATGCATTTGAACAACAATTGTGGAAGTTACACACGAATCAATTTTTTCCCCACATTTTTACGGAAAACATCGATTTTAATCAGTTATAAAATGTTTTATAAACATCCAATGTTGATGCGGGAATTCCACTCTGTAGAGGGAAGGAATTTTACACGAAAAAATAAAAATTTCAAGTGAAAATATTCATTGATTCAAGAGTTATCATGTACAACATGTCTGAAAATGGTGTTTCGAGAAAAACGGCTTCAAAGTTAAGTCCCCTATGCAAATACCGCTCTGCGACACTATTACTTGACGGTTCGCTGTTATAACTTCTACAATTATTTGAATATCTTCATGAAATTTCGTTTAAAATGTTCGTAAAGGAAAAAACTTTCAGAATCAGTACAAAATCGATTTTTTGAAGCTGAAATAGTCCACTAAGCCCTTAAGAAAACGCTATGCTATTCGCCTCGCCTTTGCCTCTTTTTTTAGTAATACGATGCTGTCGCTATCTCGAACGAAATTTGTCTTACGGGTGTCGCGTGCCCTCTCGCTCACTCTCAGTCTCGCGCACTCGCCGCGGGGACTACAAAAGAAGTAGCGGGGACAGAAATGTTCTCTTAATGGAACGGAGGACCCGTCCCCATAATGGGACAACACTGTACTGACAGTGAGCGAAAAGGTGCAACAGCGAAGGACCTTCGACCTACTTCCAGTTGAGAGGGATAAGCTGTGTGTGCGACATAAGTCATACACTAATGAAAATCGAAATTTTCGTATTTCTTAACAGATCTCCGTGACAGCATTATCGATTGCTTGGTGAGTTTTCTCAATGAAAATGAGTCCAGACACGACGTAATTCGGACTTCCCAGTCTTACAATCCAAGCAGGACCGCATTTATACTGTAGGAGGCGCAACATCATTATGAGGCCTCAAAAGAATAAGTCTATTTCTATAGTTGTGTGGCATATGTACTCAGATGTAGGGAACAAAATAGCTATTACCCCAATGGTTTTTTGCCTCGTTGGTTATACACTCGCGTACATGAATGGTATGCAAAACAGCAGTTCCTGATACATAGTTTTATATTTTAGGGAAATAATTATGTACATATTACAAATGAAGGCGGGAGGCCTCACTAATTTTCCAGCCATCTCTAGTTTCTTTATTATGAATTTAATATTTAAAAAGAAGTATTTTTATCTTGCAGCTATGTATAACTAGGCTGTTTTTATTTTGTTGTTTGTGAGGAGCAAGGTTTTAAAATGTGGCCCCATAGAGACTGAGTCTCCAGCTTGCGCCTTGTGGCAAATGCGGCCTTGTTTCTAAGTGTGATTACGTATTACGTATAATTAAAAATGGACCGAATTATGACGTGTTTGAACACACTTTCGTCAGGAAAACCTCACTAATCTATCGGCAATGCTGTAACAAGGATCAATGAAAAATATAAACATTTTAATTCCCCAAAGTGGATGTTTCAGTCAGAGCTTGAAAACAGTTATAATATTGATTTCGGTTCTCCAAACGGTTATGAAGAGCCGAAATTTCCAACTATTATCTGTTTCGGTTACGGTTCCCATTTCCCTTCTCATATCGGTTCCATAACCGTTACTTTTTCGGTCCTATATCGGTTCTGGAATCAATTCTTGTACTGCTTTTCCCTAATTGATATCATTAATTATTATTGTAGCTGCAAATTACTGTATATATGCATATTTGTTTACATAATCCTTACTGAAAAATGAGAAACATTTATACATATCATTGATTTCTAATAAAGCGTTGAAATAAATAAATCAGCTACATATTTTGTACAATCACACAAACACTATATTATTCAGAATAGGAAGTTAAAAGTTTCTCCTGTTTCAATATGGATTTTGTAAAAAAAATATGCACATATACAGTAATCTGCAGCTACAATAATTAATTATATCAATTAGGGGACAGTCGATACAAAAACTGATTCTGGAACCATTTCGGAATCGATATAGAACCGAAAAAATAACGATTATGGAACCGATATGAGGAGGGAAATAGGAACCGAAACAGATAATAGTTAGAAATTTCGGTTTTTCATAACAATTATTTGGAATAAAGGTTCTCCATAACCCGTTTTAATCGGAACCTTTACATAACAGTTTTAAACAGTTACTTTCGCAACCTTTTCAAGCCCTGGTTTCAGCTCACATGAGGACTTCATTGTTTTCGGCTGCTTGAGGATGAAGAATCGCTTGGGCAGAGTTAGCAAAACAAAGGGTGGGAGGTGGTCAGAGTCGGGTAAGTTTTATTTCGAGAAACGAATAAATAATAACGAATAAATCTGTAACGTTATGCGAGCCAGATTTATTCGAAAAAACTTATTCGATATTTTATTCGAAAAAACTTATTCGATATTTTATTCGAAAAAACTTATTCGATATTTTATTCGAATAACGCCCAACTCTGCGGTTAGTCTGCAAGTATAGAACTCGAGAACTGAGCATGCATACAAGGAGGGAGTACTGTATTTACTTTATGGGTAAATGGTTCATATGTTAATAAAAAAATTTACCTGTAGCAACAGTGCAATGTATTTTGCGCTGCTGTTTGATATTTCACGTTATACACTGGTCCAACAGTGTGGAAAATGAAACGTGCAGGTAATCCATGCCCTTGCGTCACTCTTATCTCGCCAGTTTTGCATTCTGTAAATTATTACCATGAAATAAGAAGCTGCGATAAACCCTACTTCTTTCTCTATTTGTTCATTTGTGGCTTTAAACATAATATAAGGATAAAAAGAGAAACATCTCCGTAATATAAATTATTTGCAAGATCTGTTATAACTGCTGACTCATATCCAACCCACACCTTTTACTTCGTTAAAAATTTCCATCTTAAGCGCTGACCCAGCTCGAGCAAATATTCTTTGGCACATAGGACTGTTATCGTCTAATGTTTCGTTAGTGGAATTTACCACTGCATCCACTTGTAAAACAGAAATATCCCCAGTCCTGAAACAAAATGTGGCTGTAACATTTCATAAAACAATTGAATATATCTGTGGTTGTAAGGAAAAACGACCCATGGCCATGTGACAATTTCAAAAAGTTGGAGTTTATTCATTAATTCAACTGTAGAATATTGGATGTATGTTTTTATCAGAAAAAAATACATGAAAACGAACTTTATACGTTGAAAACATAATGTAATCTAACCGAAGTCCAATATTCAATTAATACGCATTTGGCAAAACAACGTAAGTCTACAAAATTTGAAGAATACGACGTATCTTTCCTTTGTGATCGCTTTTTATTTTCTATTTTTATTTATCTCTATATACTATAACGTATTTATTGTAAAATAAAATGAGCGAAATTATATTTCATATTTTTATTTTAATGGAAAGAGCACACTATGATATACCAGTGATACATAAATGTGTAACTTGGATTTTACAAAAAACAACGCGAAGCACAGAAGAAAACGAAAGAAGACAAAAATAGAAAGTAAAAGAAGGAAAAGTATCCAGTGGACTTGTGTCGTTCTGCCTAAAGTGTATGTAAATTATTACTATTTTGTTTATTATTATTTACGTTAATTATACGAATATTGAATATTATGCAAAATGAAGGAAATATACGTTTATATCGTAAGAAGAAAACAAGGAAACATTGCTAATAAGAAGAATCGGCGTTTAGAAGTTTCAATGAGAATACCTCTAAAGTGGAAACACGTGACACGGGTCGTTTATCCTTACAACCACAGATATTGCTTTGGAAATTATATTGCTCTTACCATAGCGCAAGTTTGTTGTTAAGTGCTGGCTGGCAAGGGAAGGGGCTTATGGTATGATGCGATGGTTCTCCAATGGAATTGGAATAATCTGTGAACCGATGTTGGACTGGGAAGTCGGACCATCTTTTCAATGAGCCCGTCTCCACCACGTCCAGGGCAACGCCTAAAGGTTCCATGAGCCTCATTCAGCTGAAACCAAAATTTCCTGCTACTCAAATTTATCATAACCTTCTGTAATAAAAAATACACATCAATCCCTAGTCCGCATGTTCTCAAATATACCTTATTTACAAAGTTACTACCTCCCGAAATCACAAAAAAATCCCAACCTCATTTCGTCCGTCAACTAACGTTTAAAACGAACTCAAACAAACTTTCCATCAGTTCTTCGAAACTTCTAAGAGCTACGACACATCGTTTGTTTTCTAAAGTCGAATTCAGTTTGCCATTCTCCCACGCGAAATGTCACGCTGACATTCAGCGCGCAGGCGCAGAGTGTCATCGAAGTGCCGCGAAATTTGAACCGAATTCCGATGAAACTGTACGTAAGGAAAATACGCGTGTCGTATATTCGAACGTGAGATGGGATTGCAGAGCGCGCGGATATCCTAAATCATATATGTACGTAAGAAGACAATGTCCTGGAACTTGGGCCAATTTATTGGGATCGTAAAACGCCGAGAGACATCAAGGACAACGGAGCTGACGAAATATATACTTGCTGACACGAACTGTCTTCGATATCGTGGAAACCTAAAAATAAACAATTCCATCGATAGAAATCTAGGGCGCAGCCCAGGCTAATGGGAACAGCGGGCTTCCAAGGACGTAACCCCGATCGGAAGTTACGAAAAACAACTTAATTCGTGGCGATCGCGCCGCCCTACGCGCAAACACTCGCGTTACCGCGCGCTCCAGCTAGCCTGTGTGCGATCCACGTACGTCGAAACCGTGACCCGTGTTGGGCAGAATGCAGGCTTCCCTAATGGCAAGGAGACAGCGCTTGGCGCCGTCTGTCCTGTCGCGGAACTTATATCCTGGCAACCCCATAAAGAACGGGATCATTGAACTCCCTGTGTTACTAGGTCCCTGTAATCAATTTGAACGGTAAATTCATGCAACCACCTGGGCTTTGAGATGCCAATGTTGAATACTAGGAAGAATTACGTCAATCGATGTTTCAGTTTGGCACAAGAGTAACAACGTATCTGAGAATGTTATGTAATGTTTCGGAAGTATTATCTGAATATGTCTTATTCGTTCTGGCGTGAATAACGGTGCAAGTGAATTTTTCCAAATTAAACATGATTTTCCAATGGTATTCAATTATCAGGCAGTCCGTAAATTGTTATACAATCTGGTCTGGGAGTGATTCACGTGGAAAAGGAAGTAGAAATCTAATTTTCCAGACAAATGGTTGGTACAATAGAACTATTGTACTTTGAAATACGATATACTCGTAGTTTTAATAATATCGACTACACTCAATAGGTATACTAACAAGTAGAGGTTCCCAGGTGTTCGTCTCCGATTGCTTTGGTGTTTGGATATGTTTTAGAGGACCGGAAAATAAGAAACAAGTGTCTTTTTATTTTGGCCCGTTTGCATGTTCAGGGGGTGAAACCACCCCTCAAAATTGTGTTGAATAAAACTTTATATAAATTTCAATTGCGTTATAACTTGCTGTATGTATGATGTTCTTGTCGCCAGTCACCGTTATGACGGGGAAAACTACCCGAGGGGTAGTTCACCTCTTACTGACAGTAGCGATGGGAGGTCATAAAACCACTGATGTGTCTTGCTACAATAATTTATGTCTAAGATTTTTTAAAGAATTTTCTGAATTTTTTTACACGTTTCAAATCTCACAAATGCGCAGTTAAATCATTACGGGTAGTTTATCCCCTATTAACGGTGACTGACGAAAGGAACCGTGACTAACTTGATCCATACAGCAAGTTATGATGCAAACTTTGTATCAAGTTTTATTCAACACAATTTTTTATTTCTTATGAACTTTGAGGGGTGGTTTCACCACTTAAACATGCAAATGGGCTACAATAAAAAAAACGTATATTTCTTATTTTTCGGTCCTCTAAAACATATCCGAAATTCAAACCAATCGGAGGCGGGCACCGACCCATTCTTATGAACTTTGGGGGTGGTTTCACCCCCTAAACATTTAAGCAGGCCAAAATAAAAAGACACGTATTTCTTATTTTTCAGCCATCTAAGACATATTCAAAAACCAAAGCAATTAGAGGCAGACACCTATGAACTTCTCCTTGTAAGTACATACCTCTACATATTCGTGTGCAACAGTACCCACTGTCTACAAGATATAAACGTAGAACCTAAAATACGAGAACTTACCCAAAATATATAAATTTGTCTAAAATCAAATGGCACACATTCGAGATTCGAATTTTGTATTAGAGTGAAAGATGATTACAGCTCACAAAAGCATTCCAAGTATTCTTTTAAGGTCAATCGGAAGTAGAGTTAATAGGAAATTGGTCTATATTTAGCGATAAACGTAGCTTTAAGATGATTTTTTAAACTACATAATTGAATCTTAGTGAGAACTGTGTTAACGAACTGCTATATTTTAAGAGTAAATTACTTCAAAGACAGACCCTTTTGATGTAGTAACGGAGTTACTGAATTTTTTTACATTTCGTCACATAATTTCTTAGTGGAATTTAAATCTGGCCAAGTTTCTGGGATAGGTACTGCACAGTATTCGTGCGCTTCAGCTCGTTTTATTGTAAGCACAAATCTTCTGGCAGATCTGTATGTGGCTTATTGTATATTCTGATTTGTCACTGCTAAAAACTTCTCTGTCTTCCACAAAAAAAATACTTTATTCAAAATAGAATCATCTTTATTGATATATTGCTTGACAAAATCTGAACAGAGAACTCTGTTCCTGCTAATGAAAAATACTTTCCTCGGAATTCGAGCATTAAAACTGTTGTTTCTGAACATTCTCCAGTACATTATTGGATGAAATTCTCTGTTAAACTGCATAGCGACTATTAATACCATTTCAGGCTCAGAAATAAGAGGATCGTGATTAATTTCTGATATTACGATTCTCTCATTTCTTTCAATTAATCTTTTCGGTCGACATAGCACAATTTATTTTTGATGTTATCTCCATTTTTGCATTCTTCAATAGTATAATGGTCAGAAGATTTCTTTTTATTTACAAGTTGTGCAATTTTGCCACACAATTCGTCTTGCCGATTGTAAGCTTTCTTTCGCTTTTCTTCATTTCTGATTTCTTGCAATTCATCCGAAGACAATTAGAAAAATAAGGTGGACTGACTTGGTATGTACAGAACGAAGACATATGCTTATACAGTTTTCATGAAAATTTCTTTGAATATCTTTCCAAGCATCATTTATACAGTGGTTTTATACAGAATTCAAATATTTTTCTCAGTGCACAGAAACACTTGTGACCCAACATATGTTTGTCGATTTTAGTGTAATTTACATATTTTCGCTATTAAGCATCCATACAAATATCTACTATATTGTAATTTTGTATTGACTGGATAGTTTCGTATCTGCACGACTTTTGTTATTTGGGGACTTGGTATGTGTTTAACTACAGATTCTTACTTATGAGGCCACATTAAAATAATCATTTGCACTGTAGACATAATAACTCTTAAACAATTATAAGACAAGATTATTTCGGCATTCAGAGCTTAATGTGCGAAAAGTGCAACTTCGTTTGCAACATAAACAATCCTTTCAACAGTTTTTAAAACTTATATGAATAATCTTAAGGTTAAGAGAATTTAAAGCGTTTACTGAAAACACCGTTACCTATGAAGAATTTGGAGACCACGAAAACATGAATTTCGTATTCACAATGTATTGTTACAGATCAACTTTACGTTGATATTTTCTTAAGCTACAGTTTGAGATTTATTGTCTACTTTGAAAGTAATTCGAGCTTCTATTGGCATAAAGCCATTTATCAACAATCTCTGCAAAACTCACTAAAGGAAATATAAATATTGTAAACAAATTTATAAAAGCGAAATACTGCTAGAGAATAGAAACTGAGAATATTAACAATTACATCCTTGTAGAAGATTAAAATTTTGTCAATAAGCGACATAACACGACAGCGTGAAACAAGTTACACATTTTATAGCTCTACGTATACTTCTGAAGGCATGAGCGTCTGAAATGTGGAATACAATACTCATCGATCGCATAAATGATTTATAATATTCACATTACAAAGTTTCTAGTACCGTCAACTTCTGACAAATCCATTTTATAGGAGAATATAGTTTACAAACAGCTTAATATCAAACTTATGTTTCGCGTTATGCTATGGTTTTAATACATTCAATACCTACATACATGAAAGTACTAAAAATATCATATTGTTTACTTTTAGTAAGACAAATTAAAAAATGTTTAAAGTCTACAATTTCAGTATCAACGAACTCCAGAAACAATTTTTATTATTACTATTATTATTATTATTGAGTAAAGAAAATAACTGAAAAATACCCGTGTTCTTAACAAATGGTGTACTTTTTGCCTTTCATAACTATTCGATGCTGTTTAAGATCTTAACCTTTGGCGCAGTTCTCGCCCCGTAAATATTACAATTTTACATCATAAGTTACTGGTAAAAAGAATTTGGCAAATAGTAACGCTTGTTCTGAAGAATGAAAGGTTCATCTACTCGGTTGTAGTACGAAACGTTCTGGAAACTATTTATACGAGATAAACTAAGTCTCCAATTAAAAGTTCTACAGTATCTACTGGAAACATAATAATTGTTCATTTCTGATATTTTATTTCTTTGATTCTCCGGGCACAATATAATCCTTTAATGATATTGAGGAATATAGAAGCATGCACACGTAATTGGAATGACCCGATAAAGCTGCACCCTCGCAAATTCACTTTAACCTTTGTCCATCGCGAAAGGAGTTAATGTTTTGATCTATTCCAAGCACAAAGGTAGATTCAGCCAAAGTAATCGGCTGTAAAGGGTCCTCCTCTTTTACCATCTCTATCCTTGAAATTGCATTCGAAATCGGGTCCCATCCATCGCTTTGAACTAGAGACGTCCAAATACTTTGAGAATTCAAGCGAAGCTGAACTCAGGTCAAATTATTCGAACTAAACCAAAATATCTAACAATAAGTAACTGAATTATTCACGCAAGCTTAACAAAATTCGATCCTCTCGAATGATTTGACCAGCTTGAAAATTTAACTACTTACATTCAAGCTACTCGAATAGAAGTAATTACTAAAAATCCCATAATTTCAAACTATTCGATTAAACAAGAGTCTTATGAGAATAAACGAAATTGATAGAAGAAGAGGTTATTTCAGGAACAGAAGTGCTACCGTATCTTAAGGGGGTATAACCGTTTGAAAGTGTGAAAAATCGGATTTTTTTCTTTTTACATATTTTATAGACTGATGCTTTAGGGATATTATATTTGAGTGGAACCGCCCAGGTAGCAGGGGGCGGCGAGACATTTTGCATTACGGTGGCCTGTTTTACATATTTTCATAGATTGATGTTTTAGAAATAGTATAAAACAAGTCTGATGTAAAAATCGGAAAATTGACGAAGTTATACGCATTTGAGTATAAACATCCCAGGTTCCTAACACGAGGCAGCCGGCGCGGCGGATATATTTTTTATTACGGTGGGCCTAAAAACTCGCGCTACATTCAATCAATTCACTTCCAATTTTGCATGCAGGATGGTAATAAGATTCCACATCGTCCAACGAGGGATTTTTTTATTCCGATTCCCCGTTTATTATTTATAAAGAAAAAAGGTGGCATTTTTTCTTAGAAGAATCTAACTTTACCTTTGATCTCTCACCATTTCTTTATTTTTCAAAATTTTCAAAAATGGGCGTTGGACGATAGGTACTGACATACTTTACAAGAAGATTTTATTTTTGATTTCAGACCCGACATACAGATTTTTTCAGGGCCACCGTTTAGCCGTCTAAAATCGAGAGACTTTCGGATATCTATCCATAACTTCCGAGAAACAATAGTTATCGAACTAAAACTTTTTTTTTAAGTAGTTCATAATACTATGTAAAGATAGTAAAAAAAGGGAAATCTTCATCAAACCGTTGACTTGTAAAAAAATCTACAAAATGTACACATTTTCCGAGGGTTCAAACGGGTATACCTTCAGTTCACTTAAGAATAAACCAATGTAAAATATGTACCTATAGGCTTTATTATGCATGGAAGTTAAAGGTTTTTGATTCATATAATATTCACAATACACATATATGCATGTATGCATAAGTTGAAAAATTAATAACGATTTTAGATTTCGGGAATAAAATTTGTATTATGAACAGTGTTAGTATAATATACACTTATAGTTTAAAATAATATACACTTATATTGAATATACGCCTTAAATAAAATATTAATCCTCATTAAGTAATAATTGCTATTCTAGCTCGAATTTTTAAGTGGTATTAGAATTTCTGAGTAGCTCCAATTCGATCGAGTAGTTCGAACAATTCAACTTATATATTTGAAATCAAGTTGTATGTAGGAAGCCGTTCAAACATTCAAGCCACTCAAATCATTCAAAAAGACCGAATTATATCAAGTTTATTCGAATATTTAAGCTATTTGAAATATTACTTGGCTCGGATCGAAAAAAACAAGCTTTACTCGGATTGAATTTCAAGTACTTAAATTTTTCAAGTAGGTATTTGGCAGCTCTACTTCGAACTCCACAGCGCCCACCTCCCTTTTAACATTTTCCATCGACGAACTTTAAACCTATCATTCGCTGTAACAAAAGTTACCGCAGAAAAAGCATTTTCTGGAAGTACTTCGCGACGAACTTCGTACCTATGCTTTTTTTTTTCCTGAATCGATGCCGTGTCGACTTTCATATAGGAGAAAAGTTCTCCCTTCTTTGAGAAACTTTCTGTTGCAGATCCATTGTTTCGTTTTATTGGGAAGTTATTTCTACGGTTTCATTTAACCTTGACGAAAGATAAAGCTGTCTCTCTCGATGGCCTAGATTAAGTAATTATTGATAGGCGCCGCTTCTTCTCAACCTCGTGTCTAAAGTTAGGACATTTTCACACGAAGCACATGGCTTGCCACTGCTATAAAGAGAACAGTCACACATTTTCTATCAATTGCCCTTTGCCTCCAATGTCATTGGTCTAATGTGGGCACACAGGGTCTCCCTCCAGCGAAATACTTTTGTGAGACGCATTTGGTATTTTGGAAAAATAAACAAATTTCCTATCCCTTTATATATGCTTTTAACTAGTACTATTTCTCTCGAGCAAATACATCGAAGATAACAATCGAGAGGCACAAAAGTGTCTGAAAAGGTGCTAAGATGAGTGGTAGATACAATTATGTTTCGGCCGCTAGAAAAAAAATATCTTGTCTCTGAAGACACATTTAATTGGAACATTTGCACAGAGCCACAGAGAGTCCAACGATTGACAACTTTAACCCACGATGACCTGCCCTTATACTGGCCAAGACACTGATCCTTTCAACGAACTGACACGCAACGCACTCGCGCCTGAATCTTGCTTGGGAGTTCGATGAGCATGACAGCATAAATGTGTGTATGCATTAAAATGGCTCTTATGCAAATACTAAATAGAAATAATAACCTGGACCCAAAGTATCGACAGCGTTGTCAATATACTTTCCCACTCAACAATCTCGATTCTACGATTTTGTAATTGTCCCCGTTTCGAGCAAGCTAAAGAGAAACCAGCCACGAAAACTATCCCAGTGCAAAGCTGCAGAAGCTACTAACCGAATCTGGCTTTCATTTCCCACGTCGCCAGTGCCGAGCTTTCAGACGAGCTTTGTTTCATTTACCACCCACTCAGGCACCCAGCCGCCTTCCTATTAAAGAACAAACGACCTTACACAGAGCTCGCCGGTCAATCGATGTTCCACATTCGAGCAACGTGAACATTTGCGAGCTACTTCGTGCCCCGCCTCTCGCCCACGCGGGCTTTCGGAGTAAATGCTCCTTCATGCGCGGAAAACGAATGTCCCGTGGACAAAGAGAAGAGAGTCATCATCGTGCATTAGTATGCACCACTGACATTCTTTTTCAGATAGGAATACGATGGTAAGCGCGTTTCGAAAGGAGTTTTGCGTCGAGCGTCGTTCACTGTGCTATACACGATGCAGGCTGTGAATGAGATTCCTAACGCACAAAAGTGTAGGTATATGTCAGCGTAATTAGGCTCTCTTTATTTAACTACAGGTAATCTGGAATCTGGTTAATGTTGCTTCTCTGTATAATCTGGGCAGTGTTGACGTATCTTCACTATGTGCAAATGTTTGTAAGCGAAATATTGTAGTTCGTAATTTGATGGTCAAATCATCATTGGGTGTTAGTCAAACTCGGTTGGACCGAGTCAGATGTATCTTTATTCATACCTTTATTGAAGAAGTCTTTGCAAGTATTTCCATTTTTGCAAAATTGAAAGCAATATTTAAAAACATGAGAACATCGGGTACTTCTGGAAGTTATATATTTTTAAAATCTATTTTAATTTTTGCTTTCAGATGTAACGTATCACCTAGGGACTGTCCATCAGCTAATGTTTAATAAAAGACACGACTCATATCCAAGCCGATATCTCCTTTAGTTAATAATAATATCTCATGAAAATTTAGAATAATATAGTTAAAAGATGTATCTTTTCGTAGAAAAAACATTGTGTAAGATTATCACTTATACTTTTCCTAAAAAAAATCCTGAACTTGTATGCTTTTTCCGGAGCTCTAGGTGGAGATGTAACCCCTTATCTGATATAAGTTGACGATAGCTTACGGTAGAAAATGAACGTACAAAAATACTTATGGTTTTAGTATATTATTATGATATACCAGAACAAAATTGCGCATAAAAGTCTGGGCGTATATATCAGTTTCGTGTCAGTTCCGTGCTGTTAGTGTCAGTGGTAAAATATATGGTTTGTCTGTTTTTGGACACTTGTTCAAGTCAGTGACGTCTTTTTCCTTCAGTGTCAAAATCCGTATTCGTACTCGTTAAGATTCGTTAAAAGTTCAAATTGTTGGCCACGCTATACTGTTTTTTCACTAAAGGGGCCTCCAGTCGCTGATACACGTTGCATGAAACGTTGATACATGCTTCATGATACAGGTTTCATGAAAGTGGCATCTTGTTCACCAGCCAGGAGGGTGAGCAAGATGCATGTATGTATCAATGTTTTACTGCAACATGTATTAGTGTCTGGAGGCCCCTTAACGCTGTCTTGAAATCGGTTCAATGGGACCCTTTTCCTATGACCCTAATGAGGTAGGGGGGTTCTCGGGTTGAAGCTTTCAAAGGACGCGCTTTGGAGGTCCTAAATCCGTAGGGCCTAAAGTCATAAAGACAAAGACAGTAGGCCATTCAATGACGGAAATGACAATTTCTATATTTCGTATTAGATCTTCATTGAAGTATCAACAATGGATCGCTGGTGTTTTGCTGATGAATATGGCACCAAACATGATATAATTCTGATTATTTTTAATGATTGTAGTGAACCAGAGCCAGAACAGGTCTGCTGTAGAGTGCGGATATCTCTGAATAGTCGTCAGTGAACTGAATGACACGGAACCAGATCAGCACGGAGACGGAACTGATATACATGTGCTCGGACTTTAAAGGTATTACATTAATGAACATGACTGGAATGACTTTGATTAAAAATTAGACCTTTCATCAAGTTTCCCAATGTTTGTAAATTTGGGAATGTTCGACACTTGACGGCGGTTTGCTACCTGACATACACATTATATTGATGTGTAAGATATCTCGTTAATTTGGTAGCTATAACGTCAGACTTGGTACACATTAAGCAAATCAAATTGCAGAAGTCAGGATTTAAAAAAAGAGATCGGTTTCTTTTTGCTATGTACATACATATGTTGCTTGAAGTATCTATATGTACCTATTTTGTAAATGTAAAAAAAATTTTAATGCAATGAAAGATACTTTAGAATCTACAGCATTATAAACAATAAGATACTACATATTTCCTTCCCTTTTACAGAGAGCCAAACAATCAAAATAACAAGAATATTTTTCATGTAAAGTCTCAATACAATTTCCTAACAATGGAACCCCATTAGTCTGAATCAGGAAACACAAGAATGCGACTATGTACCTATAGTCATGACTAAGCATCATAGATCATAAATACTTTAACTTTCATTAAAATCCCCTCTTGAACACACGCTAAGCAAATTTACTGGTGCTTTTACCTCTACACGTACTCGCACACACATTTGGTCATCATTCTAGGAATTTATTCAAATAGAGTACCTAAGAAGATATCGATGATATCTTTACAATGGATGAAATGATGGCAAAAGCTTAATATTGCTTATAACAAATACATATTACAATACAAACGCACAACAAGCAGGGAATATCGCAGAAGTGTATTTATGTTTCGTCTAAAAAATACTCTTCAATTGTTTTTATGATGTTATATTTTTTCCCTTAAACACGTGCATGATATAAATGAATTCTACGGAGCATATAAATTGCTCTTGGCAATGCGCTGGGAACTATTACTCTTTTGTTCATATGATTTCTTTGAAAAATCAACATTCTCATATTCCTTTCTCGCGCGTGTTTACTTTCTCAATTGCATATCATGCATGGAAGACATGAACGGAACCGGTAATCGATATTACATGGGTAGTTTAATCCTTCGTTACTGCGAGTACACACGAACGAGCAAAAGTTATAACATGATACTTTAACTTTCGTTACATGGTGAAGCGTATGCTTTTTATCAAACGGTAAGTAACGATGTTTGACGTCGATATTCTTATGGTAAACTAACAAACTGATAATAAATGCAAGTTTTAATTACCTTATGGATCAGCGATTGCTAATTAGACAATTATGTTTTCCTAGGCGGCGGTTCCTCTCATTTCAGGCGATTAACCGCATAAAATCCGCGGGAGATCCGGGACACGTATGTAGTGGTAAACACACCAAATATTAACAACTGTACTATTTATCTTTTGTCCGTTTCCATGGAAAACTCCCCGTTTGGCAAATACCATTTTTAGGATGCAAATTTTTATATAGGGAAAAATTGAAATTGTTTCGCAGATTAAATTCCAGAATTAGAATTTAATTTGCGTCATAACTTACTGTATGGATGATGTAGGTATTTGTAGTCAGTCACCGTTATTAGGACGTACACAACCTGGGGGTGGTTCACCCCACATTGTCAGGAGCGATGGGAGATCATAAAACCACTGATGTGTCATCATAAAATAATTATTGTCTAAGGTTTTTTAAGAATTTTTTTACACGTTTCAAGTCAAATGCGTATTTGAACAATTACGGGTAGTTTAGCATATTAAATTTACATAAAGTTTTATTAAACACAATTTTGTACCCCTAATAAACGTTAAGAGGTGGTTACACGCCCTAAACATGCAAGCAGTCCAAAATAAAAAGACACCTGTTTCTTATTTTTCGATCCTCTATAACATATCTAAAAACCAAAGCAATCCCCAGACAGCACACGACGTCTTACAGACGTGTATTTTAAGTCTGTTTTACGTCTGAACGTCTGAATGTCCTGATTCGTGATAAAGACATCTTTAAGACGTCGTACGGACGTGTGAAAGATATCTTTAAGACGTCTTTCAGACATCCACAAAACGTCTTCAACACGCTCATAAGACATCTTAAAGATGTCTGTCAAAAGACATATTAAAGACGTCGGTAAAAAGCCATCCGAATGACGTCCGTAAAAAGCAATCTTAAGGCAGGACCGACGCAAGGATTTGCAAATTTTTGCACCATTTGCATGGAACATTAAACATATACTAACGCAATTATCGTACATTTGTTTCGTCAATTTTTCTTTAATATAATTATATGACAGTGTGTGAAATGAGTCTAGAGGTCGAATGATGATTAGGTTAGGTTGTAGAGCAGCACTTATGCTGAACCTTGCCTATTCACAATTATTGTTATATCGTAATTGTCATAGTCCAACAAAGACATTTAATAATAATATTCTGTAGAATATTTCGCTGTAATGTACGTTTTTTTTATAAACAATTCATACTACAGTATTGTCTCCGTATTTGCTCGCTGGTTGGGACCGGCATTGAGCCCGTATCGTGTACAGAGCCCTAATTCCGAGTATTCGTTTCTCGCTCCTTTCTGGCCGAAGGGGGGAGCGAGATGGAACGCTTTGCATGCGCGGCGGGTATGCGCGAGCGCTCAGATAGAATCGTGACTGCTCGACGCATGCGCGCGACGGTCAGATAGCCAGGCACGGCACGAGACTTTTTTGCGCCATAGGCGAACTTGCCAAATTCCGCCATTAATTATAATACATTTAATTGAGAATATTGGTGACCTTACTCTGAATTTTTATCCGTAGTTTAAAACCGTGGTAGTACAATTTGTGGTATTTCATTTAAAAATTTATTTTCAACAATGCCAATAATGAAAAGACCATTTTGCACCTCTTGTCAACCTTACGCCCTAGTAGCTGCCTAATTTTGCAGATTAAAGTCATAAATAATCTCAAATAAATGTATTATAATAAAGGGCTCAATTGATCAAATTCGCCTCGGGCGCAAAAAAGACTTGAGCCGGGCCTGCGCGAAGATTTTGCGAAGCGGTTCCTGTGCTTCCGTAAATGCTTGCAACCATCGCGAACACCCGTCGCGCATGCAAAGGACAGAGTGTCACGGCGCTCGAAAGACAGAGTGAGACAAAACATACACGCGTCGTCTGTCTCGTACCGTCCTCGCTCACTTTCAATGGCTCTCGCTCGCTCTCGTTCCATCTCGCTCTCGCCTTCGCCGGACAAGAGTGAGACAGAAGTGGTGGGGATAGCGACAAGCCCGTATCGGGTGCACCAAACTGAGCAGATACAGAGACAATACTGTATTTATAAGGAAGTACGTTGGGTAGGTGCGAATACCCAGATAGCACAACGTCTGGTAAAGTCTTAAAGACGTCCAAAAGGCGTCTTAAAAACGTCTTAAAGACGTCTTGTTATAAATCAAGACGTTCAGACCTAAAATGGACATAAACTAGACGTCTCTAAGACGAGGTGTGCTATCTGGGTAACAGTTGCTTCGTAAACGGAAAGTCCTGTGTTCGATTCCTCTCGTCACCGTCAAATTTTTTTTCCGAACCTAGACCTGATAAAGAAATCTTAAAGACGTCTTAAAAACATCTTTAACAGATAAGACGTGCCGAAGATTTGTATAAGACGTGAAAACGACGTTCACGAACGTCTTAAAGACGTCTGGAACGTCTGACTCCAGACGTCTTTCAGATGTCTTTAAGATGTCTGGGTCGGAGACGGACACCTAAAAATCTTATACCTTTAATTTAAAGGCACGGTTAAACATGTGCAATGCGCGTTGCAGAACACCATTACAAGGGTCGATTTTTATGGTTCAGCGCGCAACGTAGGACCTCGTACCGTAGGAAATTTTAAGTGTTTGGCGCGGAAATGCGCGCTGTTGCACATGTTTAACTGCACCTTTAGGAATGGTTTAACCCCCTAAATATGAAAACGGGCCGCCATAAAAAACATAAATTCCTCATTGTTCGGTCCTTTAAAACATATTCAAATACCAAAACCTCTCCTTGTTAGCTTGCTAAGTAGTTGAATGTTTAACCCAGGGTTGACTAACTGAGGTATCGCGAGCTACCGGAGGCCTCTCCGCCTTGCTCCCACACTGAACGGCCCCCTTCATACCTACAAGACTGACGATCGCAGTCGAAAAGCCACCAATTAGTCAATCCTGGTTTAACCAATTGAATTCCATAAGAAACGTCTATATGTATATTCAGAGTTTCCTTATTTTTATCTTAACATTCAATAGCAATTAGGTCTTCCTGGAAGGAACCATGATACAAGGTAGACCAATAAGAATTAACACCTTCAATATTTTTGGAACAATGGAAGTGAAAAATTTTCAACAGAAGTTCGTAACGATAATTATTTCGGAGGTGGAGTCGCTTTAAAACGATTTTTCTCGTACTTTCATGATTTCGGAGACATTCTACATGGTAGGAATTCTCATTGGTCCATCCTGTATTATTAGGTCGATGCAAAAGTTCGTTCGCTCTATTGAATCACAGTCTTAAAGTAAAAATATATTACATGTCTTTTTCACTACCGCTCAAAAGTATTTGATCACTTTAATAGATGCGATTGATAGATGATAGAATAGAATGTTTTTCATCACAATGTTTTGTGATCTCATTTGGATATTCCTTAGCACATGGCAAACGTTTCATTCTATTTTGTTATCTTAAAAGCGATTTTCGAACTGCAATTCAATTATTATTCACACCTGTAGTCTTCTTTTTTTCTCAGATATAACTGTTAATCATGGTGGTTCAAACGTTTTCTTGGCAACAAAATATTTTACAACAATATAGTCAATTATAAAATGTGACATTGCTAACATTTAGAGCTAAGATAAACGATCCGAGCGACGATAAGAACGAAGCGTCGAAATACATTACTTAGGTATATTGTTTTATAATGGAAGTGTTCACATTGAAGCAGCGAGCAGAGCAACGCTTACTAAATGACCAACGATAAAAGCGTCGAGTAACAAATATTTATTTTTCTTCGCTATTATCGTCGATCTCATGGACATATAATGAGAAACCTTAAACGACTGAAACAGTACTATTGTGACAGCTCCGCTATAAACACATCAAATAAGCTTTTACACACCGAGCAGCTTTTATTGCCGTTCTTATCGCCACTCTGATCGTTTATCGCAGCTCCAACATAAACGTATATACCCTAATAAGGGTTCGACAACAAACTAACCCTATTAATCCTAATTAACTATAGTACAAGCGAGAGCTTTTATGTCAACATTCCAATTGAATTATTAAACACTCTAAACATATCTAAAAATCACAAATTCTGTAAATATCCATAATAAAATACTATTTACATTATATTTGGATGCCTGCTATTATAAGCATGAAAAATGAAGGTAGCCAACAAAATTGACAATATCTTTCACGTATTGTTATAATTAGAAGTAAGGAATCTTTATAGACAAAAGATTCGTGTTCTTATTAGATCTTTTTTATGGACCACAAAGTTGCTACTGCATTTTCTCTGACAAAAAATAGTGTAGTGTGTATATTTAATTTCTTCTAACTTCTTCTTTAAAAAATCAAAATACGAAGAGCATCAAACTTCAAGCTCTGTATCTAGCCCAATGATAATAAAATTGAATAGTACCCATGATTTTTCTTATTTAAGAAAAACGTGAAAGAGAGGAACGCTGGACTACTTACTTCTCTAAAAATATCAACACGATTGGCTTAAAAGTTTGTAAAAACTGTGGTAGATTTTGTATCATAAATACCGAATTTGAACTTATCTACCACCCAGGTTGTTTTGCAGAATAACTGATAATATTTAAAAACTCAATGATAACAATTTGCTTGTCATATAGTTTCATGAACACTAAATCTAGACTTCAAAAGCAATACAAAGTATATTAAATTAAAACGTGATTCATCGATTACCATGGGCAAGTAACATAAAATTGTTGTTGGTCACCTCGAGAAATGGTATCGAAGGATCGTGACCCACCGGTGGCCGACACCAGCCATACTTGAATGTGTTAAGCACAGTAGATGAATGCACCATGGAAGCCTTTCTGATCTAGGGCGTTCTATAACGCGGGGCTTCCAAACAAATCCTTTGTAGCCAGCAATTTCCGCCGATGAAGCGAAAACAGCTAGCTCGAAAAAAACTAAAGGGGAAAGAGGATCACTAGATTCCGTGCCATCGATCTATTAATTGCTTTATAGAAACTTTGGCTGGAATAATATCGTGCAGCATCACGAGTCTGAACGAGAGAAAAGAGGCTTTAATCGAAACGCGACGCTAATGGCTGTTGGTTACTGATATTAACGATTTTTCGCCCATTAGCGTGGCGCCACGTATGTATATTCGTGAATGGAGATTGGGAACTCTTGGAGTGGTATTCTCTGCGACACGGACGTCCTTTAGCGGATAAAAGTTGACAGCACTTGACACGGAATTGCGTCTTTTCATTAGAAGCCGAGGACCCTCGCCGTACGTCTTTTGTTGACGGCTGACGATCTTATCGGGCGAGCATCTTAAGGTGCGATCCAACGGGCTGCGCATGGCTCGGCTAGGGCTTACCATGCGTTAGCGGTGAATTAATGCGGCACGAGTCAAGGAAATGCTAATCTGGCTCGGCTGAAACGACGAGCATAGTCGTGTCGTGGAACGCCTATGTCTCGTCGACTCCCGCTTGCAAAACAACTCGTCGAGCCACGCGCCGTTGGATCGCACATTTACGTCGTCATTTGATTATAAGCTGTGTTTGCTGCGTATTCCTACGTGCAAAATATGTGTTTATGCAATACATATCATGCGACCCAATGAAGTATCAATGTTTGATTGTAGTGTCGCAGCACACACTTTTCACGAAGCTATTGTGTATTAAAAATGTTTTACTATTTAGTCTACTTATCACTAAATGAATGGTAGTAACTTACTAGTGAAATTTTATGCGAAAAAACTGTCGACCCATCGACTGACCGACTTCAATACTACTTTCAATATTCATTCTTATCTTGAAAAATTTTTTAATAACTTTATCAGAATGTATATTTAACCTTATTAAGAAAGACTCTGAGAGTTTGTTTTGTTAATCCTCTGTGTAAAATGAAGATTGTAATCAATTTGTTTCTCGAACGTGTTTCCTTCAGCTTACAGCAGTTCCTTGATGCAGTAAAAGTTTTAGCGACAGTTGGTATATTCGTAAAATTTGATTCACCTTATTAAAGTCGATGCACAATTCTTCCATTGGTTTCAAACAAATACTGTAAACACCTTTTTCTTTCAAAAAATTACCTACTCTTAAAAGTATTACGTTTCATTTTTAGACGTACATATATGCGTATGTAAATAGAATCCGACTAGCGAAGGATCAGAACACTGTTTTCTATAATATGATTACTTATTAAGGCACTGTGAGCTTAATTAAAAAGAGAGTACAAGTTGAAAGCCGAATTTTCCATTATAATATACATAGAATCAAATCAAATTTGCAGAACACTCCGCGTCATTCCACGCGAAATTGATGCACTTGATGTCACGAATCTTCATGAAATTGGAATATGATGTAGTAGGTAAACATGAAATTGGGGGAGTGGAGTGGGGATTGCATCATTTCAAACTTCGATGACCTATTTTTTTTTTTAAACACATTTGAAACCAGCAAAATGATAACTTAAACCTGCTTTAATTTCGCGGCAACTACCTCGGTATTTCAAATTCATTCATCAAATTTCAAAATCATTTGCAGAACACTTTGTTTCCAAGAATTTCGAATTTAATCTGATTCTGCACTCACAGGCAATGGAAAGTCCCCAAAACTGATCACAAGATGCCAACTCGAGCATTGACGACGAACAGTTATCGTTCGGTTATCTTTCGAAGGAATGACGTGTTTGGTTAGCAATAACGATCCTCTGATTTCTCAGCAGTTGCACATCGATAAAGACAGGTGACACAATTTATTCGTCGCGGTGATCGCGGTTTACCGATATATACGTGGGATGTATGGTAGCCTTTATTGGTCCACGAGAAGAATGTTTCAACACAAATGCTAGCGAAAAAGCGCCGTGCAATTTTTACCTTACTGAACTACCCTAAATCACAAAATATTGGGTCAGCCAACGTGCTAAAAGAAATTGAATTATCTGCCTGACTTTATAGCGAAATAACAAACGTAAACGTTCCGCAACAAGCCTATATGTATTTAAATTCCTCTTGTTGCTGGTATACCGTAGAACATGTGCCACCAACAGTTTCGGCGGAAATATACATATAATATATCATACACTATACATAAAATTATTCCCCTAGTTGCAAGATATAATTATGTACGGTATACGCAATTTAATAGATATTTAATAACAAGTTTTAGTCTCTCTGTTATCGAAGTCATTAATTTTCTCGTAAAATCTAAAGTGACTTTATTCCTTTTTTAAATGCATTGTGCCGGAATAACATAACACTTTTTGTTAGAAATGATACGTTCCTGCAAAGATCTTTTCATCAAACAAACGCATGTTTAAGTGGGTTTACATCGGGCGTTTGAAACTACATATGACTGCAATCTTTAAGCCTAATTATTTTCTTCAATTATGACGATACAAAAGAAGCTTTCAAAGATAATTTCAATGATACAAAAGCGTAAATACTTTGCAACAAGAATTCTCTTCTTAATGTTATATCTTTTCAAAGTTGTAAGCTAAAAACACTGCACATTCTGACATGTTTTCAAAGAAACGAGATTAGTAGTTTATGTTTTACTTTATGTCCAGACGGTTTGGATTTTCCTTAGGCATGGTAATGTCAGAAGTAATTATGTTTCGTTTCAGAAAAACGTGAAAAATTAGTGAAATCAGTGAAGATAAATTAAATCGTAACAAAAATGGTTAAAATCCTTCTTTCGAACATATTAGATCTTGAAGTGCAGAAATTTCGAGCTTGAAACCAGGAATACTATACTTAATACTACGAACAATGCTTAGAATCATTGTCATTTTCAACAGAAAAATTATATTTCAGCCTCAATGTTACTATACACTTTCTCAATTTCTCCTTCAATAGAATTCTCCTTCATTATAATTTTTATAAAATGAAAGCTGATAACTTTTGATGCTGACATAAAGCTTCCTACCATTAATGAACTACCCCCTTCCACCAAAATTTAATCCTTTCGCTCTGACTGTCTTTGGTCGAAAATCGTCCATACAGTATGAGTTTGTACAGGGTGACGTGTACTTTATGATATAAAGAAAAACAGGTGATTCTGCATTTATTATAAAAATAAATCCAAAATGTGGAATATAACTTTATCGTATGCGACTTCGATTTCGAAGATTCGTTACGTCAGAACGATTTAAGATTTAAAGGATTACATCTTCCTAAAGAGGTAAAAGAAGCCATTTTTTAATTTTTAGTATTTTTGCATACTTGGAAGTTTTAAGTTTTAAGAGTACCTGTATTATGAAAATTTTAAATCGCTACTTCAAAAACTAATGAAGCTATGTATATACAGAGCTTTGAGCGAAGTAAACCCGAGCGCTGAAACGCTGCTACGTACATAGAAGATGGTTGAAACTTTAAACGCGTTTTTCTTGAAACGTGATTTTCAAAGTCGAGGACATCATACTTTGAACAGTAATCGATAGAGTTACTTGCAATTTACTGAGTATATTCATAAAAGCATAACGCAGTTTTTAACATTCCCGCATTTTAAGACTTCGATCTCAGTTGCCTGATAATTGTAAAAAAGAAGGATTTTTACATGAAAATTGCACAAAAAGTTTTCAAATGGCCGCCTTTTTCTAAGAGAGTGCAATATTAAAAATCATGAACCGTCAAAGACTAATACTATTAGGTATTTTATTTTGAAAATTCGTTCGATTGTTTCTCTTCGGACACAACATTTGGGCTGGATAGTGTCCAGCGTTCAATGATGCCCAAAAACTCATGTCTCTTTAACGCCAGTTGAGATACCTTTTTCCGTTATTAATATTTTTTAATAAAAAATTGAAACACAATTTTTAGGATAATAAAAAACTAACAATTTATAAAGTTTCATTGTAGTATTTGAACCCGACCAGCATCAATATTGAATACTGGTGCGCAAGTGGAAGTAGTGAGTAATAGCCAGACAAATCAACCTAGGCATAGGTGGTCCTATGCAATCACAGCCATGCCTGACGAATCTCCGAAATTGATTGTTTCGAAAATGAAGTCCCGTATGTAACAATTTTATTTCACTTTTTTGCTTATTTTTACACGTAGAAACAATTTTTTTTAACTGTACTATGAAGGGCGCCCCGCTCTGTATACGTAATATTGTAAACTAGGTTAGGCAATTTTCTTGTATTATATGTTCAAATTTCTGTATCGAAGTAAGTAAAATGACTTACATTTTAGTTGGATTCATTCTTTGTCGAAGGTATAATACTTCCATTATAAATATTAAAAGTAATTCACAAAAGAATTCAACTGAATAAAGTAAAGTTTAATCACATCATTTTCGTATTAGGTCATCATTTAAATTCGTGCAGAAGTTGGAGCCGAAATTTAAATCAATATTCAAACGTACGTTTGAATTTTTTGAAAAAAAAAAAAAAAAAATATGCAGATAGTAGTACATATAATATTATTATACATATTTTGAGGATTAAGAACAGAGATTAGAAACATACTTTTTTTGGAGTATTATAAAAGAATTTTACTCTTTCCGTAGCCTTGCTCTTCGAATTATTTTCCGCGCATGTTTATATTTTCCTTCTACGTTCTCACAATATCTAGATATACCTACGTTGTTTGTCCCTCTTTTGCCCTACTTCTACTGAATCCACACTTATTTCCATATCGCAATCTCTCAAAGATATTGTTACTATTTTTGTCCATCCAATCAATTATTATATTCACAGATGGCATGTGAGCCACATATTGTGCAAACTTTCATTTGAATTCTACGTGAGAGATTTTGGGAACATCTGCGAAGCATTTTTCATCGGTTAGCCGAATAGATACTGGCTGAATTATCTTCAGAAACTCTTCTTTTATATGTGTTCCTATGTTGGACCTATGGGGACCATGTTTTAAACCTTTTACAACTGCTGTTTTATATAGACACCATGAGTCTGTACTTGGTGGACATTTTTCATGCTGTGGTTTTGTATCAATTGGCACCGAATGCTAAGTATACGAATGTATATATCGAATTCTTCATGGCTATTACATCATTTTGTTGTCTTAAAATTGTGTTCTTATAATAATCTCATCATTTCTGCTAGTAGCTTCTTTTTGTGTGCCATGTCTTTCACCTCGTAATTTGATGTAACACGATCTTGCTTTTACTGTGTCCGGCCAAAGCTATCTATGTATGATAATCCGTTGTCTACGTGGTTCACACTTTCTTCTTCTTCTTCTTCAATTACTATGTACGTCTTTCTATTTGAAATAGGTATACGTTTCTACCCGCATTCCATACACGTCAGATCTTTACTTTATTTCTGCTGCTGCCATTATTTCCATTATATTTAAATAAGCTGAATGATTTTTTTGATAGCAATTTTTGTGTCCTATCTGTATAGAAAATCCGAACGCACAGAGGCCACCAAGCAAACAGACAATAAAAGAGCAATTTTTCTACATAAAACATTAATACAAATTAATAATTATGGTACGATGATACATAATTTAGTTTCAACTTTCAGTAGATGTAAAGCGGTAGCGTAAGAGATGATAAACTGTTATTTAGGAACGGAAGAAGGTCAGGTGTACAGCGCTGTTGGTTTTTGAAAAAGCTAAAATTGTTTTATAATAGAATAAAAAGTTACAGTTACCCAAAATTCACTGTTCCAAACCCTACAATTAGTGTTCCGATGCTATTTCTTGACACGAACTGTGATTACAGTAAATCCTCATTATGAGCCCGAGGAACAGGACTGGCGGCGGGCTCATAGTGGGTTCTCGTGTTACCGACATGATTCCGCGCGGCCAGTGGCGCGAATGGCAGAACGGGACAGCAAGCGAGAGGACAGGAAAGCGTCGACGCGAAGTTGCCGTCGGGTACGAAAAAGAGAAAGCATAATACTTTGTCTTTTTCGTATCCAACGGCAACTTCGTGTTGACTCTTTCATTTCCTCTCGCTTGTTGTCGGGTTCTTTCACTCTCGTCCGCAGGCTTCCAAGAAATGGTGGGGATAGTCGCCGGGCGTACAACGCATGGTAGAAACGGGCTTATAACGAGGATTTACTGTATCTCCTTCAACTTGAACGTAAACATCGCGAAAGGAAGGGAAACTCGTTTCCCCTTTAGAATCACATATACTTGAAAGGATTTGTGGTAAATACGGGTATAAATTTTTCGATATAATTATTTTATCTCAACATCTTTTGTAAAAAAAAGAAGAAAACAATGTTTTCACAAATTGATTTTTGAACGATTAAATTCAGTGTAAAAAAACATACAAAACTATACACTTTCAAACTTAGAGTATTAAAATTTAAGAAAAACTTTGCGTTACGTGTTTTGATTATTACGAGTACCTAGTAATTAACGTTGTAGCATAAAAGGTCGACAGCTGTTAAACAAATTATTCTGTTTACATTTGCGTAGGTGATAACCAGAGTTGGGCAAAAAATTATTTTAAATAAAAGAGTTGAGTTCGAATAAAAGATAAAAATTTTATTCATGACTCACATAAAGATAACTCGAGTTATCTTTAGTCGACAACGGATCAAGATAAAGCATCTTTTATTTAATACGTTATTTAAATAATTTTTCGCGTTTCCCTTCCGTTTTAAATAACGTCAGCTTTCATAGCATTTATACGGAAATGTGCGTTCTGTTATACTATTCCTAATATGCACTGGAAAAAATTAGCATATGATAATCATTACAATCTTTGTATTTATTACGATACGTAAAAGTATAGAAAATGAAAACAGCGTGAGCAGCATCGGGAAGCAAATGAAATTATCAGTTGTTCATAATGCACTATAACTAGATTCGGACTATAAATGGGTGTCCTAAAAGCGGAATGAATAAACATCTGGTAATTAATTTCAGTAATATGCATATATATTTATTTATACACTTTCTGTTTCCTCCTGCGTGTATTTTATTGTTGCTGAAACAATATTTTTGAGCTGATTATATTATCAGTGCGTTGCTGCCAGGCAACGTGAATAATTAGGGCATACAAATCGCGTATTTTAATGCTAAACTCGATTTATATTATCCGTTCAGACACGGAACGTTACGGAACGATTCAATTCAGACAATAACAATGTAATATTTATACCATCAGATTACGTTCGGCAACGACAGGCGACAGGCGTCAGAATAATATATCTTTCGAATAGTGATTATTTCAGATTTTGCCTGAACTAAATACATATCATACGAGTCGCTGTTCAACCACGTTCCGACAACTTCAGACAAGTATCGCTTCTGTCAAAACTCTTTTCCAGAATATCGGTTGTCACATGTCCAAAGCGTAACGAATGCCGTTCCAATGTGCGGCCGGGAACGGTACCACTACTGCAACGGAGAAAGAGATGCATACTTTTCCCTTGCACTGCTTATACAGCACACTTAGTTGCGGGAATATTGCAGGTTGCATTGCAATATTGTGTTATTGCAGGAACGAAGCTGCAATATTGTGTTATTGCAGGAACGAAGCTGCAATATTGTGTTATTGCAGGAACGAAGCTGCAATATTGTGTTATTGCAGAAACGAAGCTGCAATATTATGTTATTGCAGGAACGAAGCTGCAATATTGTGTTATTGCAGGAACGAAGCTGCAATATTGTGTTATTGCAGGAACGAAGCTGCAATATTGTGTTATTGCAGGAACGAAGCTGCAATATTGTGTTATTGCAGGAACGAAGCTGCAATATTGCCGTGCATTATTTGAGTGGCAACGATCCTACAATATTGTGCGCATATCAAGGTGCAATGTTCCAGTGGCAACTATCCAACAATATTTCGGCAATATTACGCGCACATCAGAGTGTTATGTTCCAGTGGCAACGCCCAAACAAAATTGCGCACATATTGCCGTGAAATACTGTAGTGAAAATATTGTAGAAACATCACAACAATATTCTGAAGCAATTATGACTTTGATAAAATTTGTCGAAATATGTACATGACGTTGAGTAGATTCTACAGCATGTTTCATTTAACTGGATACGCTAGAATGTCTCGTTGGCCGTTGAAGATATGAAAAAAGTGTTATTGTGAGACTTGTTTGTACATGAAATTATAAAAGAGATTTGAAGATCAATTTATTTTTTTTTAGATAGAGTAGGTACTATATATTTTAATATGTGAAATTGTTATTATTACTATTAAACGTCTTTATTGCACAAACACGTATATACAACCAAGCAAGAGAGAAGAAAGAAGAATAGGCAAATGTAAAGTTTCAGTCTAAAGACTGCTTTCCAACCTAACCTAAAATGACACCGAGTGAAAGTTGTAATCCGCACCTATAGTGTTACAAATCCCTAATGGGGTTTGTGAAATGAGCCTTCGTTTTTGAATAATTTGAATTTAAAGTTTTGTTCGATAGGAATATAAGTTCGAATACGTAAGGAATCTTATCAATGAGTGGTTGTAGCTGCAGCGGTAAAGTGTTCGTCTACGATGCTACAGGTCCCCTCGGTTCGAATCCCCCTGGGGAAAAAAATTTTCTATAAGAAAAAGACTTACGGGCGCGGTATACTACTACGATTCTGCCTACATACATTCATGTCGTCGCGTCCGTCACTTCCCGAAACGTTGCGGCGCACAGTGGAACAAAACGACCCAACGGCGATCGAAAATCTATAACTTTGATTATGACCTAGATATTTTAATGAAATTCGGCTCATGATGTTGATAAAATGAGAATTGTAATTGGACAGTAGCCCTACTTTTCGAAAACATGGGTCTAAATACACGAGCCTAGCACGGGCCTCTGAGGATTAATATCACTTATATTAATACAACTAAAAGGCCGTAAATTTGCGATAAAATTTAGACGAATTTCATTAAAATATCTAGACCAGAACCAAAGTTATAGAATTTTGATCGCCGTCGGGTCGTTTTGTCCCACTATGCGGCGGGACTTTTGTTGTAAAATCTCCAAAACGTTGCAGGAATACACTCCTGCAATATTGCCCAGGGCGGACATAGGAGTGAACCTGCAACTTCTCCGCAATGATGTTGTAGGACTACATATTTTTAATGTTCCCAAAACTTTCCAAAAATACACTCCTACAATATTGTCAAGGCGGACATAGGAGTGAACCTGCAGCGTCATGGTGATGTGTGGGTAGGGGGTCCGTCGCTGGCCGCAGTCACCGGTCGAACATTGGATGGCCTGAAGGTAAATTCACACTATCTGTCTAGCCGGCGGTAGGCTACCGTCCATCAAAACATTCTTAAATGGGTTTTAAGCCGGGTCCAGACCTGAATGCGTATACGCTGAGCAGGCTGAGCGCGCACGAATGACGCATGCGCAGTGGTAAAGATGCTGTGATACCTTTTCTCGCAGCGCATATTTCAGTGTGTTCTTTTGTTTTGATATTGTAGCGCGTGTTTATACTGAAGAGATAAGGGATCAGTCTCCAATTCGAAGGAAAGACGTCACAGGCGGGATCACGCGCAGTCAGCGGACACCTCATTTTCTACCTGCGTCCCTCCACGAGGCGTATTACTGCCCCCCGCGAGTAATCTCGTGTGATTTTTTAACACAATAGCGAGTCGGCCAGGCCGTATGAATTAAGAACAATGCAGGATGTAGTGAAGAAAAGAAAAACAAATTATTCAGCAAAATAGAGCTTTAAAGTCTATCATATGGTAATTGCATTATTATTATTCAAAATGTAATTTTTAAATTTTGGATTATCTGTTTATGACAATATTAGCAATGAATTAAATTTATTTACATAGATCCATCCTTCACGATTAAAAAAGAGACGCAAGTCTATACCCTCAATAATTTAGGTCAGGGTTGTCTAACTGACGACTCACGAGATGCCGGGGGCTCCTCCGCCTTGCGGCCACGCTGAACGGCCCCCTCCACACCTACTAAACATTGACGAACGCAGTCGAATTCGTCCGTCCCTACACAGACATAAATACATTCGATTGCTACGGCCATACGTTTACATATAATTATAATTAATATGACAATACGAACTGATATATACTTACTTTTACTCGTCTCTGTGAATGTGACCGTGCACATTGACGCCGCGTCATATTATTGACAAGGGATGGTATATCCACATCAATTTTTGTTATGGCTATCCTTAACAGCGAAGATAATGAATGGTCCGCTAATCTTGACCGATATTTACTTTTTATATTTTTCATAACGGAAAACGCACTTTCGCATCTGTATGTAGAACCAAACATTGATGAAATTTTTAATCCCAAATCCACCAATTTCGGATACTTTTCTTCTGATAATAATTTAAAAAACTCCTGTCCATATTCATTTCTGGCAAGTACGAACGGACCTCCTTGCAAATTACACAATTCATCTCGATAATACATTTCTTGGTCTTCGATCTTACATCCTTTTGGATTATTAAAAATTATAAGCTCATTTTTCATTAATGTATCGAAAAAGACGAGTAAAAATAAGTATATATCAGTTCGTATTGTCGTATTAATTATAATTATATGTACATAAACGTATGGCCGTAGCCGGCCGTAGCAATCGAATATATTTATGTCTGTGTAGGGACGGACGAATTCGACTGCGTTCGTCAATGTTTAGTAGGTGTGGAGGGGGCCGTTCAGCGTGGCCGCAAGGCGGAGGAGCCCCCGGCATCTCGTGAGTCGTCAGTTAGACAACCCTGATTTAGGTCTTTAAAATTAATTTCTGTAGGCGGGTTTCGTAAAAATCACCGAAAGCAGGGAACATTGAAGATTTGTATTTTTTAAACAATTTCGAATCTGCAAAAATGAGGACTTAACCCTCCCTAATTTCATATGGACTACCATATATGTATTTCAATATCATGAAATTCCGAGACATCGAGGATTTTAGAAAAGTATTCTTCCAGGCTGAACGCATGCACTCCAAACTCCCTTTGATGTGTGGAAGAAAACCGACAACGATCGGCTCAGGTCATGTGCCTTCGCCGGCATTCGCGTTCACGCTCACCCTTTCTGACGTAGAAGCATGCGGCCCTGGCTACCGTTTCACCCGTCCACATCAGAATATTCGTGCGCGCTCAGCCTGCTCAGCGTGTACTCATTCAGGTCTGGACCCGGCTTTACATGGTGACGGTAGACGGTCGTCGGACGGCACAACGTGAATGTCACCATACAAAACTCATTAGAGAATGTTTTGACGAACAGTAGCCTGCCGCCGGCCAGATGAATAGTGAGAATCTACCTTTAACGTGTTGTAACCAGGGTTGCCATCTCTCCGGTTTTCGCCCGGAGACTTCAGGTTTTGAAGCAAATCTCCGGGTTCCGGTTTTATTGGAAAAAAATCTCCGGGTTGTAAAAAAAAATGAGAAAATAAGAAATTGTGGTATTATATAATGGTATCAATTTTATATACAATGAAAGATATTAATTAAAAAAAAAACCGATACTTTTAAATTCTGAATTGCCTGAACTGAAAAAAATTGCACATTTGTTTTCCGGATATTCGAGAACAAAACTTTTTTGCTTCTTCCATCACCGGGTTGGAATGTGTGGAACTTCGGGATTTATATGGTGATAAAGTGGCAACCCTGGTTGTAACTGATCACGACGCTGTATATAAACATCCGTTTTCAATAACCCACAACGATGTTTGTCTGAATCGAACCGTTCTGTAACGTTCCGTGTCTGCTTGTAGACAGCGTCTGCGTTAACTCAATCGATTCAGAAATTCGATTAGATTTGGAAATTCTCGAGCAAATATTGCAGTAATTTTGCGAATTCCACTTGACTTTTGCTACTTACTGGACGGCAGCGCTTCGTACAAGAATACAAACAATCAATGTTTATTAATTAAGCTTGACGTACACTTTTACTACAAATTACTTTAAAACTTATATTGACTGATATTTTCGTAATTATTGAGTGCTTTTCATCGAATTCCGGCTGGCTTAGGATCAGACACTTAAAACCAGTATCATTTCTGTTTTGGCGTAGGCCGAATTATTATATAGTAAATTACCGTCAAAGTTTCGGAGCCCGAACACAATAGACACGACACGAATTCCAAAGCACGATAACAGTTTATTAACTAATCCACGAATGACGCAACATGAATTGTCAAAACATACGGTGGGTGATATAACGGATTTAACAAAGTGGGATGCTGTGGTCCGTGATCTCGGGCAATAACGAGAGGCGCGGCGTTGCGATATGAGGCGTCGGCAATTTCTTCAAAGTAGTGCTTCTTCTTTCAGAGTTAGCGGTTAGACTAAAATTTGATTCGCCGAAAGACCCGGGCACAGTCGCGGAGACGGCTGAGGGTGACTGCGCTCGACTCGCGTCGGATATGACTGGTAACTTACGAGCCTAAACAAACGGTGACGCACTCGACCGTTGTAAAGAATCGGAGTTTTTAAACGAACCGCGTGAGCTGAAGATACGAGTGGAGGCAACCCTAGGCAACGTGTAAGCAATTACGGCTAACGTGTTGCCCGTTGCCAAAGAAATTGCCTCAGTGAAATCCCACGTTAGTTTCGATTTCGGTATTATATTCCTTAAGTCATACCGAAACCGAAATAATACCGAAATAAATAAACCAAAATATCGCTATTTTTCGGTTATATTTTATTGAACTTATAAATTCATACATCTTACATCAACTTTAAGAATGAAAATATTATTCAAGAATACCATTAGTTAAACTACAGCGTGTAAATGATAATGTATATTTTGGAGAAGAGAATAATCTTTCGACATTATTTTGAGTCGGAAGCACCAATAAAGTCATTTGAGCTAAAAAAAATACAAATCGGATACATTATTTCCGTTTTCATACCAAAATGGGAAAATCTTGTTTTGGAACTAACGAGGGTCTTCTAAGAATTTCCGTAACATATTCATAATATCTAACTTTCGGCATTTTTTCGACATTATCTATTTTCAGTTCATTTTCATTTGTTTTGATGCAACAACAAATTATAAGAGCCAACAAGCATCTCGTACGTACTTGACAATATACCTAGAAGAAAAGTGGATAAAGCTGATAAAGAATACTACTTACAATTAATCGTGTAGTACTGGATACCTCAACTGTAAATGAAGGAAAAGTGTTGAAAAGAGAATTGGATAGGTAAGAAGAAACACGACCATAATAATTCTACGTACGTATATACCTACTGGAGATTATTAATTTCTTATAGAAATTTTTAGAGTATCCTCATTTAGAGTTGAAAGGAGATATTTTACAATTTTTGTATAAAAACAAAAATAATATACCCGAATTGTATTCATTAGCTCAAACGGCTTTATCAGTGTTTCCGACTCAAGTTAGTGTCGAGAGATTGTTCTACTCCCTAAAGTGCACATCTTTACCGTATAGTTTAAGAGATGATATTCTTAACGATATTTTAATGATTAAAGCCAATTCAAAATGTATAGACTAATAAGTTCAATACAGGGAAATATTATTCACAGATCTGCATTCTCGTACATGTGAATAAGTACCTACATCTTTTGAAATCGCTCCCGTAAACATTTGTTTGTAGAAATATAATTCAAAATATCTTGAAAATAGTGATGAAATAAAAATATTAAAAAAATACAGGCAAATTCATACTAATGCGTATGCCGGTATTTTCATAGAATGGTATGACGTATGTACGTCATACCGATATTTTCGTGTTTCTGTTCTTATAAGGGTTATGAAAGTATAGTTATTGAAAACTACCGGTATAATACCAATTTTTGTGTTTTGGTATAAGTTCCTGCTTAGGACATCCAATTATTATTAGGCACCTACCGTATGGATGTATGATAGTAAAATTATCATAAGTATTCAACATCAAATGTGATGCATCTCTGCGTTTTGCAACCCTTTTACAATAGGGCTGTAACGAATACTCGAATAATTAGGAGTATTCGAATATTCGAATAATTAGGAGTCTTCGATAATTCGAATTATTCATTATAGTGGGGGGGGGGGGGGTGTAGAAATAGAAATATTATAGTTCCTCAAAATCGTTTATGGGGTTTTAGTTTCCTATAAAAAACTCTGTTTATACTGTTTGTCATCCGCTTATGACGAGGCATGGGTAGGCCTAGAGGAGAGGACTCTTGGCCGACTGAGTCGGGGTTGTCCTCTCATTATTATTAGAATAATAATATTTATAATTGATGATTGTTTTTGTTTCAAAAAGGAATAAATTTACCAATGATTAATAAAGTTCAAAATTGATCATTTGAAAAACAACTAATTGTAAAGGCCAATATGGAAAGAATTTCATGGTAAAGTATGGACAAATATTTCAGATCCAGATTCTTATTCGGTACAATCCGAAATTCGATCATTCCGAATATTCGAATACTCCTGATTATCCGAAAATTGGAAGAGATTATTCGTATTCTAATTATTCGAATATTCGAACAGCTCTACTTTACACCTGCGGACTGGGGAAAATAGGAGAAATATTTAATGAACCGGCTGACAGCTAACAAGACCTAAATAAAAACCAATGTACGTAGTATTTTATTTATTAAATCTAATGTTATAAAATTGCAATTAAATTTGTTTTAATTTTTGTTATTTAATGTTGCGGCTACATGATTCGGGCGAAATTTTTCGCGGACCACCGGTTGAGGAACGCTGATGTAACTTACGCCACCTTAACTTTCATACGTGAAATTTTAATGACGTTGTTGAGAGTGTTCAATGTAAGCGTGAGAATCTGTAAGAACAGGAACTTCTATAGTGGACATTTATTTCACACGGTTTGGATAATATACGGTAAAAAACGATATATTTTTTGATACAGCAAACAATACGTCACTTCATCAGCGACAGATTGTATTCTAATAGTATACTAACATTATGTAAGTTGTAACATAAGAAAAAATAAAAAATTAAATTTAACGTTTGTTTTCTCATTGTGATTGATTTTGTGGAAATTAAATAGTAATACATTGTCTTGAACAATTGTATAAAATCATATCACTTAATATAAGCAGTTACTTTTATTAAATTCTTTCATGGTAAATAAAATTCCACAGAGTTTATCTAATTTCTCAATATAATTAAGAGAATTACATTTTTTTTTAGATTTCTTCTTCAGCATAAATGTTATACGTCAATATAATGAACATAGCAAGAGGCCTATCCCCCTCTAAATAAACGAGACTGCAAACAATGCAGCTAAAGTTTAAAACGAAATACCTTATCTTACGATAAACCACCATCTGTCAGAAAACAATGTGTATCGACGCGAGAAAAGTAGGAGATAACAGAATTAAACACGGAATTCAGATAAGACTTTTGATAAGATTACCATGGAATAATACTTCGCACAATGCATATTTTTGCAGTTTTTGGATATAATAGGTATATGCATTTCTTTTTTCGATATAATCTGAAGAAAAACAAAAAGCAGTTAAATCCATTCAATTATTGAGATGCAATATTATTTTATATGGTATGTTTAATCTGTGCTTTACATAATAATATAAAAGGATAGGTGTAATTTTGAAAATGATAAGACACGAACCAGATCTTAAGTTAATTCGAGCCTGTCATAGGAGTTGTAACCTTCAGCAAATATTTCTAACTATACTGCTCGACACTATTTTTTGCCGAAAGTATAATTAGGTGTACATTATTTGATAAACATAATGCCTAAGAAAGGGCATATAGAATCTATTTAAAAATCGGCTAAGAAGTAAATAAAACAGACTCTTAATTTTAGAGAACTTATAACGAGGGCTAATTTATTACGACACATATTTTTGACGATAAAGTTTATCGCTTTGAATAGTCTCATTTGTTTACTGATTTTTAAATTTGAAACACCGCGCCATCTTCTTCTCACTAATAACTGATACTTTTACTTAACATGAATTTCGTTTAGCATTTCGCGTGACCGATCGAGCAATATGTTCATCGTAATGTAGCAATAGAGCATATAAGAATAATACTTTATTCATGACGTAATAATTCGAATATTGAGTGATCGTCGATATTTAATCGTCTAATGTAGAGGGTCTGCGTCACCAGAGTCCTCCATACAAGATAAATTCACAGGCAAAGTGATAAAAAAATAGTTATCAATGTCTCAAAAGTTAGTGCATTCGTACAATACTTTTCAGCCAGAGAAAGTATATTACTAGAGTTTAATACTCAAAATGATTACCAGCCCTTGTGTTTGGACTATATTGTATGTACACCAAATATTATATTCTAAGAGTTGCACCAAGTACAAAAAGTGCCAAATATTTTGTACCTAGTCAACTTCAAATTTTTACTTAAAAATCTCACAGAAAAAAGCCAGAGAAACTTTCACTCGTTTACAAAAATAGGTGAATGCTATTGTAACGCGTACACAATAAACGAGAGTATTCTAATTTCACATGGTTTCCAATTTCCAATGTCTCTAAATTCCAGTAACCAATGAAAAAGAGAGAGTGACGATCGATGCTTAAAACCGGTATTTTTCTAAAATCCACAATGAAGCGCAACGTGTATCGACAATATCACATGACGTAAGCTTCGATATCCGTGCAGAGGTTGTTAACAATGACGTTGTTGCGGCGTTGCGTCATTTCAGCAACTCCGTAGTACAGGAATTCAATAGGTAACATTGGAGTACAAAATGAAGCGGAAAGAGCCAGGGTTCCTCCCAGCAATTTACCTGATGCTTGTTAAGAAAACAGCAGAGATTAACATCTGATGTTTCCCGTTAATAATAACCAGTAATTAGGAGGAAATCCCCGTATAAACGGGGACTTGGATGACTCAATTTTTGGTCCTTCTCGGGGAACATATTATGACAAAGATGTCGCGTAGACCCCGATGTTGGCCTGGTTAAACAAGCGCCCGAACCATTAATAAATGATTCACTCGTTCTTGAAGACTTTCCGAGAAAGGAACGTATTGCGTTTAAAACATGTGTACTCGGCGTTTATCGTTCATGTTTCTTTGTGCACACACTCGTTATCTAGAGACAGCGTTGCGATATTATTATTTGCAAATTATTCAGCGGTATATACTAAGCGCGTTCTTCTCTTTTAATCGTATTAACGTACCAGCTAATTTGGAAAGTGTATTTATTATATGTCGCGAGCGAAATTCACTTTGTCTCAGAAAAAAGAAAGAAATACTTTGCTGCGCCAATGGAGCGCAGTTCAGTGCACTCCTAATCTAATAAAGCGATTCCTACGTTTTCCCTGGCTGATTCATGTTGGACATGCACTGGTTAAATAGTTCATACTCTCCGTGTCAAGATAAACCCCGTTTCCTGTATCTTGCTTCTCACGCTATGTTACGAAATATGTTTCATGGTTTTGCGATAGCGTCCATGCGGTGCGGAAATATTGTTTTTTTAATCAGAATTCCAATTCTTCTTCTCCAGGCCTCTAATGTACAGTTCTCATTCTTTATCCTTACTTGAATTATACTTGTATGTTCGTTAAGAGTGAATAATAAGTACAATATCCGCGATTATTTAAGTGGAATTTGTAATTAATATTAATAAATATTCAGTTGACAGAACTTAAAAAGATCGTTGTGGGATTCTAATCTATTATTTCGGTTCTAGAAGTAAGTTTTCATCAAAATCTAATGCCAGACATAAGCTTTTTGTTATCTAATTGTATCAATAAAGTGTACAGAACTCTAATCTATTAGAGTACACATATTCGTTATGTTAAATATTAGGTTTATGGCGTCAGCTTACCTCAACCTGGATGTAGATAAGCTATAGCCAATCCTTCCTACAACGCCTAACTTGTTTGAAGTATTTTCAACAAGAATAATACATAGATCAGGTGTTCTGCTATATACTGGAATGCTCCATAATTATGATGATTATTACTTAGCTCTTGAAAGACCAGATTTATATCCACTGTTTCTGGAAATGTTGTGTTATGACGATCCTGACAAAATGTTCACTCTGCGTTCGAGATAATGTGTAGACTAAATTGCAACTCCAAGCACGTAGGAGACTAAGAACGACGTTAAGTTACTACTGACGAGGTTCTTAAATTTTCTCGTACACTTTTTCATCTTTGCGGTAATATGGAAAATGCCACTAAAATGATTGCTAAAAGCTTAATACTTTTACGCGTTCAAGCTATGACGTAACAGTGATACCTTCGGTATGTAAGAGAGCTATTGTCGCACTGCTATGTCTTCTCATAAGCTAGAACTGGAAACCTTCGATGTAATGTAGTAATGCTGTCTTTCATTATACCTTTTATCTCGAAACGAAATGATTAATTATAAGATACAGAATATTCAATGTGCGAACATTCTTGGTTGCATAACTTCTTTAATTATTTTATTATAATTATCACTATTACCATCATTTTTTCTTTAAATATCACGCATGTCAGGCATTACATCCTTCCTTGTATTATTCACAATGTGTTAAAAATGAATACTATCACATTAGACACTTATAAGAAAAATTCAGACGTGGCATCATTCATATTTCAACACTTCTCACTCCAAGAACTCACAAGCTATCGGCCGCAGCAGACAATATACAAAAGTGAGTCACTGAGATCCTTGTATGTACAGATACTTAAAGAACCATTGAGTTAACAGAGGTTTACTAGGAAAAAACCTATAAATTCAGGCGGACAACACAGCAGATAGGAATTTGGATTTACGCAACGACGATAACTTTAGAACCAGCTTGCCATTGAATTGACACCAGATTCAACTGACAATAACTGATAATGGACACTTAAACCCACAAACTCACAGTTTTATCAGTACCATATTTATTACTGATTGCATCATTCACGAAGAGTTGTCTTGAAAATTTCAAGTCGAACTCAGTTTGGGTAATCATGTAATAAGAGAAAAAAGCACGCAGTTCAAGGAAACAAATACAGTGTTACATACATAAAAAGGGTACACAAGATTGAACTAACTAAGTTACGTACCTAAGAGCAATTTCCATTGGAGTGTGCATTAACATTAACCAAAGAACGAACTACAGGATAAGTAAATTATTCTAGAATTTTAGGTGGAGGCTTGGAGAATGATTTGAATATTCACTAACTTTTCCGACATCTTTTGTCAGTATTTTCTCCCCTAATTTCTTTTGAATGGTAGAACTTTACGTTCCATTGAAGAATGCAACTTTTAAGGTATGAAATAAGTCTCAAACTAATCTCTTGTTATTAATTTCGAAATCAGTTCTTAACTTGTTAATTGGACAATTTCTCAATCAGAAGCGTTTCCAGTAGGGCTGGGACTATTCGAATAATTTAATATTCGAATATTTTACAAGTATTCGAATGCTACGAATAAACTTCGAATATTTGAGTATTCGAATGTTATTATTCGAATACTATTCGAATAGCTGAGTATTCGAATATTATTATTTCGAATAGTATGGTATGAAGTGGGTCAAAATTAGCTTACAAGATTTCACCCTGACAAATGAACCTAAAGAACTTGATTCATAATTCACACCATTCTATTCGAATACATCAGTATTCGAATACTTAAATATTCGAATAGTATTCGAATACTTGGATATTCGAATTATATTCGCCAAATAATTGAGCAACTGAAGTATTCGAATATTCGAATACCGACAAATTCGACAAATAGTCCTAGCCCTAGTTTCCAGTGTAAGCATTCACTCGTTTTGTCCATAGTACATGCGACACATAGCCTTATGTATTGTTTACTTTTGCCGTAGAAATAAACTTTTTTAAATTGTGCTCATCTGACCCAATGTGGAAGAATTTTTCTCTAACTAATTAACTCGTCTTCGCCGGTTAATAGGTCAATGTGAAAGACACCTTGAGTTAACATTTCTACTCGCTATTGCGAATTGCTTCTCCGTTATAATGGAATAAAAAAGAATAAAGAATAAGAAGGAAAAAGTGTTGAAAATAGCATAAAACGCGTCGAAAAAGAGAGCATGTGGCACATGTCGAGCATCTTCAAAATTTCATAGAATCAAATTCAACAGCGACGCGTCAAGCGACATGCGACGTCGTAGACGGATTTTCCTCCTCTTCTCGCGCGTTCGTTCCATTCCGTTTTGCCAATTTTTCCGACTTCGCTGTTCTTTCTGCTCATGCATTCTGCTCGTTTCACGTTTTATTCGACTCCGGGGACGCGCCCCGAATGTCACGCAACAAAAGCCACCGACGGAGTGTAATTCATTGCATCCGATGCACAGACATCCAAGAAAATGATGACAACTTTATGCATGCGCGAATACTGCTTGAGAACTGACTCATATCTTAATTCTGTGTAATAATGACGTTGTAGACACCAAATAACGATTGTGAAATCTGGAAAAATTTCCTTTCAACTTGCATGTTGCACATGGAGTTTTCCTCATACATACAATGTTTTAAAGAAAACTACCTTCCACTATTAAAATCTTTTTCACAAGTTCAATTTTTTTAAATTGAAACGTGCACTTCTATTTACAAATATCTATTTCTCTGCACATTTTGTCTAAAGAAGTAAGTATTAAGGTGGCAAAAGTTGGGAGCGTCCGGCTTGAATCGCATAGAATAAAGTACCTCGCACGATTATATTATCATTTTTGGAAGTAAGATTCTAGCTAATATGAAAGTCAATCTATTCTTTTTAAAGAACCTATCCTTTATTCTTTATCTTTTATTGTTTGCGAGAATGTATCCTCTTTACAGTCAAGAAAACAACTACGTTGAACTTTTATAATTTGTATTAAGTAGGCATTGTTTTTAGTCTCGTCTTTTATCGTTATTAATCTATAATCTTCTATTAATTTGACTGTTCTCTCGGCCGTATATAGAGACGCGGTAGCGTCTCGACGCCAAGTACATGAATCGACACCCTGTACATATACATATGTCGACTGTCGCTACCGCTATCATTTACTCGTCCCCGGGCTATTCCAACCTAACCTGAAACTTATTTCATTAATTATCTCATCACGCCTGCAATATTTTCTAAATTTAAAGGCATTTTTCTAATGTAAACCGCATATCAGCTTTCGAATAAGACCAATTTCAATAAAATCGGTCCACGTATGACAAATATATCACAATATCATCTCATGGATCTGTCAGAAACGGTAAGATTTTTCTTCTTCTTCTTCTTCTCCTGATTCTCCAAGAAATTTTTCGTCAACCATAATACGTATATACGCGTTACACGCACACCTTCAGCCAACAGAAACTAACACATGTTTCGTTCGTCAAACGCTACCTTCACTATGCAATCTACTCAAAATTTTGACAGCTTACAGTCAGGTTATAACCTGGCGAGTGTTAAATAAAGTAAGTTTTCAAAATTTGAGATGCCACGTATTTTTACAAATATGTATCGTACCATTGAATTGCAATCAAAATGCAGTCTCAAATACAAGGTAAGTTGCCGAAATTCCAAACAAATTCTTATTGCAAAATTATATTTGTTGGATCACGATAGTAGTAGAATAACAACGAAAGTGGAAAATTTCTGCATCAAAGCAGCACCTACTATTAAAATACAAATGGGGGATCACTGTTATAAACTTAAGGCAACGATTTTCCACCACGGTAAAAATATTACCGATGGTCATTACACCAGTATGGTAATTAGGGGTAAGGGCACAACGTGGGTATCCGTTGATGATTTACGAGTAGAAAAACAAGCTTGGCCACGAAATGCTAAAAATGCATACATATTTTTCTTCGAAAGGTGTTAATTCTGGTTGATATACACTTCAATATAACCACAAACCAGTATTGCCTTTTAATTATTAAATATCATTACATTTTTAAACATAAGCGTTTCTTTTACATACACTTTGCAGCTTCGGTAGAGTTTTCTGAAATCCCCATAAAAAAAACTTAATATAAATCGGATCAAATTAAAAATTATCTGAAGTCATTTCCTATGCAAATTATCTTTGTAAAAAGAAGTGAGATCCCCCAAAAAAACTTTAAAAAAGTAAAAAAATTACGCCAAGTACATGAAATCAAATAAATCACAAAACAAGAAAATAATAATAATAAATACAAAGTAAAAAAAGATGTGAAATCAGAATGAGTTGCAAGTACATAAAGGTGCTTTCCCGCAGCGTGCAAAGGCGACACTGCGTAACACAATAAAAGACAAAAACAAGATGTCCGCGGCCTGGAAGTCAAATACTTGGCGTGGCCAAGTGTAGCCTTGTGTAACCATGTGTAGCCTTGCAGGTCATAGTATACCATATGGTTGAATTTGTCTTGACAGTCGCTTTCATATTGGATAATCAACTATATAGCATTTCATTTAAAAAACTGAGGGTCACCTTCGCTTCAAGGAAAATATTGCGAACACCAAAAATTGAGTTACCGTATTATGTTGTGTATAAAAAACAGTAAAACTTTTCCTTCGTCAGTTTTTTTACAAATACCTACCATATTCAAGAACATTGTATAAGAATAGCAAATATAGTCGCTTGGCCGCTGCGAGAACCGCACGGCTCAGCCAGTCCAGCCGATGTGATTTGACGCAGCGTCAACTTTCGGCAATTTTTACAGGGCCAATTTTAAAATATCCATATTTTTGAAAAAATTTCCATCGTGGGGAGGGATAGAACTATATTCTCCTTTCCTTCCAGATTTTTAAAATCGCGCCCGATGTTAAAAACCTACATTTGTTTAAAATAATTGCACAAAAATGGTTCAAATTTTTTCTTTTTTAAACTGAAATAATTTTTTCTTAAAATTTCAATATCTTCTCTATAAGCACCGTAAAGCTCATCTCCATCCGTTTACTACTTCCATAGCTATAATTAACTGGAAAAAGGTTAGCACTTATCTTCAAACAGTTGTAAAATCGACATTTTCCAAAATTTTGAAAAATCCTTTAAGGTACGTTTAAATATCACTATATACTACATCATATTCAAATTTCAACAATATGCGAAATGTTACTCCGAAAAGTGTTCGATTTCGCGTGGAATGTCCCCTATAAAAATGCTCGTGGCATGCTGCGAACGATTTTTTATTTATTGATTTTATACCTTTCTTAACTGGGTTTCAAATGTTTCGAAACACAAAAAATTGTAAAGTTTCGAATCCTCGAAACTCGAAACCTTCTTGGGTGAGCTAAAATTAGAATCAATAAATAAACAAGAAGTGAAGCTTTTAAAACTGGTCCGTCGAAATCGCCTTATACCGGTGTCAGAAATTTGTCAACGTAAAGCGGACTAGTGGCTTAAAATTTAACAAACTCGATGATATTCAACGCAAGAGTCTCGCTGACTGTTCTCTAATTAATTAGCAGACTTCCTGTTGCAGCGACATTTTTCCGCGAGCTCCGAGAGTATTCTCTAAAGCACTACTCGAGCTTTCAAGCACCTGGTGCTACAATCTTCGCAAGTACGGAACAGCGTACAGAAATCTCACTCCAAGCCGTCCTTTTTTCTGATTTTGATGCTTCGAACGCGAGCTGGAATTTCGAACTTGAGCGTTATAGCACGCGAAATTGAATTTTTTTAATTATCGTCTGGCGGGCTTGTTAGCATGTCTGCGTATAACCAAAAAAGGTTTCGCAAAGTGTTTGCACGAGGAGAAATATTTCAACAGCGGAAAGGTCAATTTATTGCTTGCAGCTTATTAATGAGGCATTTTTTGTTTGTCTTTAAATTGGGGTTAGCAATGTTGGAGAGATGAGAAATCTATTTAACTGAGAGTGAAAAAAAACAGGAATGTTAAAAGCGTAAGCAATTATTTTAAACATTGAAATTTTGCCTTAGAATAATAATAAACATTGAATCATGAGTTTTACTTATCTTCCTATTTCAAGTGGCCCTGGCACTCGGCATTAGTTCTATGTTTTGCAGTATCCCTAGATTCTAAAAAATGCATAGCAAGTGCATTTTGATTTTAAATTATAGCATTTACTTCGCTGAATACTAATTAGTTTTAATTTAATGAAGAGGGTGTTCTTTGGGAAATGTGACTTTATAATATTTTTCGTGTATGGTTTTGTCGATAATATATATGGAATAAGCGGGCATTTAATCACAAATGTGATAGTGTAGGCACAACTAAAAGCGCAAAGAAATTCTGCCTACAAGTTTACTGTGTGCTTTGTATTCAACAATAGCTAGATGGCGTTTAGGGGAGAGTAGGGTAAAATGGAACGCTTAACTTTGGAGGGTGATAACATAAAATCGAGAGGAAAAAAGATACAAGGAGAATTTTTTAGTTTATAGTGCATTTTAAATAAAATTGTTAACTTAAAAAAAATTGTATATTTGTTTTATTATGTACTTTTTAGTGATTTGTGGTTACATGCTGATTTGATTTGTGGCCACAGGTTGATTTCAAGTGGTTTGGATTTGTGGTTATGGGTTATATTTATTGATGACTGGGTAATTTTTTTACCCTTCCCGGTTTTTTCCATAATTTTTTATAGCCATCGTAACTACGTACGCCTGCAAAGTTTCAAGACAATTGAATTGGTACAAGTGGAGTAAATAGGTGTTTCGTTTTACCCTACGCAAAAGTGTTTCGCTTTGCTCCATATGCGGTAATTTAGTAAACATTTAATATTTACACTTCAGTATGAGGTAAAGAACTGGGTAAAACGTCAAAATGTAGAGTATAGACTATAGAATACAGCGGTGTTCTTGCCGTTATAAATTTTCTAAGTCCAAGTGAAGAAAAGTCGTCGAAACTACAATGCAATATCGAAACTTCTATACCGGAAATGTTTACAACACTGTTAATAGAAAAGTAACGTGTGCACGGGTCTATGGTCTGTCACGAAATGCTGTGAGAACTGTTCGGTCCCATGTCACGTGATACCAACTCATTCGCAGCTCTTATCTAAGAGAAACATTGATGTTCCGTTTTACCCATCCGTTCCACTTTACCCTACTCTCCCCTAATTACTAAAGACATTAGATGGCAACGCGATATGGATTATGCGTTATTTATAATTGTGAAAGGCGTAAAGAAAATGCGTTGTCGAACACTATTCGACGAATATTAAAATTGGAACAAACGTAAATGGAAGGGTGCATATAACGTTAATAGGGTAAGTCCGGGAGAGTCCGGCAAGTGTTGATATTTTAAGACTGACGCAAGACAGGGCACTGTGTGTCATTGACACAAAAGAAATGAATGCGTTTGTTGTTGATATTGCATTGGCCATTGTCACAAATCCATATTTAAATTATATAAAACGCTTAAGACTTTATGCGAGCCTGAAGTGTGATAAGGTCAAAAGGCTCAGAAGTGTGATAAGGTCAAAAGGCTCAGAAAAGCAGCGCTCAAAAAATGGCAATTCACCAATAACCCCAAACATCACATAGAATATAAAAGGCACGTGGCTATAGCTAGGAAAACTTTTAAAGTTAAAAAAAGAGACTATTTTAAAGAATTCGCATAGAGCATTAATTTCAGTACCAGTAGAAAATATGTTTGGAACATTAGCAAAATATAAAAGAATAAATGGACTAAAATAATACCTTCTAACATGTCTGAGAATCACCAGTTGGAACACATAATTATGGAAGCTCTGGATAAAATCAGACCCCCATGGGTCCCAAATGACCCAGAATGGTTGCTTTCTTGTGTTGACAACGCAATCCTAAATTCACCCTTCAACTTTGCAGAGTTTAATATCGCTCTCAAAAGTAGAAACACGCACTCAGCTCCTGGCATAGATGGAGTGAACTACGAAATTCTTCAAAATCTCCCAATAAAACATAAACTAATCGTACTGGATATATACAATGCAATGTATTCGTCGAGCAACTACCCGCCAGAGTGGAAAACATCTTACATACACTTTATTAGTAAATCGGATGGTAAAACTGTCAGGCCTATATCCTTGTTATCATGTCTACGTAAGCTTTTTGAATCGATGTTAAAAAATAGATTAGAATGGTGGACGGAACGTAATAACGTTCTTCCTAAAACCCAAACAGGATTTCCAAAAGGTCAATCAACCATAGATAATTTGACCAACTAAGCCTTAAACGTAGATGAAGTCTTCAGCAACAAAAAACACCTTCTAGCTGCATTTTTAGATGTCAGCAGCGCATTTGACAATGTCAATATAAATATTCTACTACAACAATTAACAACGATTGTATGCCCCATAAACACGATTGAATTTATCAAACATGTAACTTTCGAAAGACTAATATATGCTGATGCCACAGGTGATCAGCCCAGAAAAGTATCCAAAGGCGTTCCCCAAGGAGGGGTACTTAGTCCCCTATTGTACAATATTTATGTATCTAGAATAGCTGATAATTTACCAAAGAGTGTGGTGGTTTCCCAATTTGCAGATGATATCGCAATTTACTGCAAAAGAGCAACAATCAGTTCGAGCAAAAGCCTATTAGAAAAATCGGCCTCCACAATTCATGGCAACTTACGTCACTTAGGATTAGAATTACCTATCTCCTCAGAAAACTATATTTATACATTTTAACAAACAAAACGTCAAACCAGGCAAACAGAAATAAAAGTAAAGAACATAACAATTAAGTCAAGTGAAACAGTACGCTTCCTAGGTATAATTTTTGACTATAAAATCTCATTCAAGAATCAAATAGACCAAATCCAGAAAAAGTGTTTAAGAGCTGGGACATTCCACGCGAAATCGGACACTTTTCGGAGTAACATTTCGGATGTTGCTGAAATTTGAATATGTTGTAGTCTTTAGTGATATTTAAATGTACCTCAAAGGATTTTTCAAAATTTTGAAAAATGTCGATTTTACAGCTGTTTGAAGGTAAGTGCTAACATTTTTTCAGTAAATTATAGCTATGGAAGTAGTAAAGGGATGGAGATGAGCTTTACGGTGCTTATAGAGAAGACATTGAGGTTTTAAGAAAAAATTATTTCAGTTTAAAAAATAATTTCTTTTAACCATTTTTGTGCAATTATTTTAAACAAATGCAGTTTTTTAACATCGGGCGCGATTTTAAAAATCTGAAAAAATAGGGGAATATAATTCTATCCTTCCCCTTGATGGACTAATTTTCAAAAATATGGACATTTTAAAATTGGCCTTGTGAAAATTGCCGAAAGTTGGCGCTGCGTCAAATCACACCGGCTCGACTCGCTGAGCCGTGCGGTGCTCGCAGCGGCCAAATGCTATTCTTATACAGTTTTCTCTAATATGGTAAGTATTTGTAAAAAACTGAAGAAGGAAAACTTTTACTGTTTTTTATACACAACATAATACGGTAACTCAATTTTTGGTGTTCGCAATATTTTCCTTGAAACGAAGGTGACCCTCAGTTTTTTAAATGGAATGCTATATATTTGATTATCCAATATGAAAGCGACTGTCAAGACAAATTCATCCATATGGTATACTACGACCTTTCAAGGATACACATGGTCAGAATTGAAAGAAGAAATTCAATCTACTATAGATACTTCGATATATTTATTTCATTCCTAACCATGTGTATCCTTGGAGGTCATAGTATACCATATGGTTGAATTTGTCTTGACAGTGGCTTTCATATTGGATAATCAAATATATAGCATTCCATTTAAAAAACTGAGGGTCGCCTTCGTTTCAAGGAAAATATTGCGAACACCAAAAATTGAGTTACCGTATTATGTTGTGTATAAAAAACAGTAAAAGCTTTCCTTCTTCAGTTTTTTACAAATACTTACCATATTAGAGAAAACTGTATAAGAATAGCACTTGGCCGCTGCGAGCACCGCACGGCTCAGCGAGTCGAGCCGGTGTGATTTGACGCAACGCCAACTTTCGGCAAATTTCACAAGGCCAATTTTAAAATGTCCATATTTTTGAAAATTAGTCCATCAAGGGGAAGGATAGAATTATATTCCCCTATTTTTTCAGATTTTTAAAATCGCGCCCGATGTTAAAAAACTGCATTTGTTTAAAATAATTGCACAAAAATGGTTAAAAGAAATTATTTTTTAAACTGAAATAATTTTTTCTTAAAACCTCAATGTCTTCTCTATAAGCACCGTAAAGCTCATCTCCATCCCTTTACTACTTCCATAGCTATAATTTACTGAAAAAATGTTAGCACTTACCTTCAAACAGCTGTAAAATCGACATTTTTCAAAATTTTGAAAAATCCTTTGAGGTACATTTAAATATCACTAAAGACTACAACATATTCAAATTTCAGCAACATCCGAAATGTTACTCCGAAAAGTGTCCGATTTCGCGTGGAATGACCCAGCTATGAATATAATAAAATTTCTCAGGGGTACATGGTGAGGATCCGGCCCCGAAACTTTAATAATTATATATAAGAGTTTTGTTCGGTCACTACTTGACTATGGCTGCTTTGTATACTTTCCCACCCAACTAAACCAAATAGAAAATGTAGAAAAAATTCAATATGCGGCAATAAGGCTCGCCCTGGGATATAGAATCCGCACGCCCACTAACATCCTTCTGGCAGAAAAATTGCAACTCTTACAAGAGCGCGCAAGATTCTTATGCAATGGGTATCTCGACAAAATTCACTCAAATAAAAAACTGTTAGTATATGAAACCATATCACACTATAAGAAAAATCGTGGCAAATAAAACTAACAAGCGTAAATTCTGCAATAGTTTACTACAACAATGCATAAAAAGTCTAGGAAATACAATTGATCTCATTTATTGTACAAATCGTTCCAATATTTATGATTACGATTTCAAGACTTTAATAAGCAACGTCGAAATTGACACAGAGTTTGGTAAACAATTAGCTAATGCAAAAAGTCCCAACATAATAATAAACAACTTGATCAGAGAAGAAAAGTCTTATCTAGAGACGCGGTAGCGTCTCGACGCCAAGTACATGAAACACCCTATATATATATATATATGTCGACTGTCGCTACTGCTATCATTTACTCGTCGCCGGACGATTCCAACCTAACCTGAAACTTATTTCGTTAATATCTCATCACGCCTGCTATATTTTCTAAATTTAAAGGCATTTTTCTTATGTAAACCGCATATAAGCTTTCGAATGCGTCCAAATTCAATAAAATCGGTCCACGCATGACAGAGATATCGTAATATCATGTCATGGATCTGTCAGAAACGGTAATTTTTCTTCTGATTCTGATTCTTCTTCTCCAGTCAAAATTTTCGTCGACATAATACGTATACGCGTTACACGCGCACCTTCAGGCAACACATGTTTCGTTCTTCGTTCGTCGACTCTCGGGATTATTCGGCAGGGATCGTCGTCCGTCATTGTACAAACTATTTTTTAAATACATTGAACTTTATAACCTACCAATCTTAACCTCCAAGTGTCAAATAATGTAAGTTGTCCAAATTTGAGATGTCAGGAGTTTTTACACTAAATAGGAGACGGAATTATTGTCTCAATTAACAAGGTAAGTCGCCAAATTTATTTAATAGATTTTTTATGTAGAGTCGCAGACTTGGAAGTTGTCCGGAGAAGGTTCGACAGAGAAGCACCTTCTTTCGCATAAGTTTCTAGAAATTTGTACCATGCTTGTACAAAATAATATATTGTAGTAGAAAATTGCATTGAATTTAAATTGCCAGATATTTGTATTTGTATACCAGCAATTTAGAGTTTTTATTTTATGTAAAGGTTATTATATTATAGAAATGAAGGGGACGTACAGGACTTCGATAAAAATGAAGGAGACGCACAGGCTTGGATAGTACAATTGAGGGGGACGCACAGGCTTGGATGGATAGAAATGAAGGGAATGCACAGGCGTGGAGGTTGTCCGGAGAAGATTAAATAGATAGACAGAGCATCTTGTTTCGCACAAGTTTCTGGAACTTTGTCAAATAAGGTAAATCGACAAAATTTGTTTAAAGACATAGCATTAAGAATTATTAAGAAAATAGATTATGGTGGACTGCTTGCAATGTAAAGCAAGTCACATTAGTGAAGAAAGTACACTGAAAACACATCTCCGTTAATGCTTTTCAATCTTTTGTGAAAGACATTCGTAATACTTTAATTAATAAAATCCAAAGTAGTTGTCACGCTATTCATTAATTCATTAATTTTTTAGATTCCCATTATTTAAAATCACCAATAAACATACTAAATAAATTAGTTTCATTCCAACACCAATACATTGTGCGTTAAAAATATTGGATCTCCGCGTTCATTTCGCTGAATTATTACCATTAGCATTTAAATTTCCTGCAACAAGACTTTCTGCTTCACTCTATTTCTATATATAATAAGTTCTACGTTAAGTTGTAACTAAAATAACTAAAATGTGGATTTTATATATATTTACAGATAATCAAAGCAGAAGATGATGCAGTATGATCTACGGCAGAGAAAAAAATTTATTGTGACATAGTATTATATTAATTATATTAATTAAACGATTTTATTAAACGATTTTATTCAGCTGCAATCCTCTATTTGCTTCTTGTAAGTTTGGTTCATATCAGAAAACTCAAATTTAAACCAATTCCACCAATTCAATCATCATCTTGAAGCATTGCAGGTGTGCATAGTTTCTATTATGTAGAATTTATCTTTAATTCTATCCCGTCATAAGACTGTTTATTAGGGTGGACCTTAGTTACTCTTGTCGAAATATAATTTTGAGATTTTTGACGGGGTCACTCCCCAAGGATTATGCCACTGGGAGAAAAAATAATGTGTGCAAAATTTGAAATTGATCGGAGAACGAGAAACTGTGCCCCATCGCATTTGAAATTTTTTATTTTCGTAACTCGTTTTTCTTCGTTGTAGTATATCGTTAATATACATTTTTATATATCGTTATCTTTTTACGCTCTGTAATAATATAGAATCAAAGTATAAGATTACACAAAAAAATCATGACCTTGAAATCTCAAAAAATGAACCATTAAAAAATACTTTTTTCGTTGGCATTATATTTATGTTGTCAAACAGTATAATTTTCGTCTAAAATTTTTTTTGGATAATTATAAATAACTGATTAAAGGGAAAACTACATCCGAAATGCACCAATTTTTGCAGATATTTTTCAATTTATTTTAAAAACTAGGGCTCTAGAAGAAAATTCACCATTGCACGTGATGCAACAGACATTTTCCCCCCGGCAAACACCAACAAAAGTGGTAAGTCACGGTTTGTTTTCAATACAGAAGGCAACAGCGGCGGGCGTATCCATTGCCGCTCCCCGACAGAATCGCTTACACGCGCGCGACTACCACTGTCGGCGCCATACGTTTTGCCAAACTATTTCGCTCAGTTATTGAAAACGAAATGTGACCTACCACTTTTGTTAATGTTTTCCGAAGGAAAAATGTCTGCTGCATCGCGTGGAGTAGTCAGATTTTCTTCTAGACTCTTAGTTTTTAAAATAAATTGACAGATATCTGCAAAAATTGTTGCGTTTCGGGTGCATTTTTTCTTTGATCGCGGTTTAAATATATTTAAGTAGTAATAATGCAATAATAACTTATATCGTTGTGTTCCCGAAGGTTTATAAAATAATTTTGACGGAACAAGCAACCGAATAACTATTACTATTTCGATACGCAAGACGTTCAAGTTGAAAATTTGCATTTTTTTTTTAAATGAACTAATTTTTCGAAAACGGAGGATGTTGGCGAAAAACGGTTTGCGAATTCGTATTCAGCGTACGAAAATTTATAAGAAACGTGTATTGAATGTTACAAGTCCAGATGGCTGTTGAATAGTTACAATTGAACTTTTGCATGAGTTTGACTGCTCGTTCGGCCGAATCGTTTACTGCTAAATTATTTACTATATTTAATCCAATATTATAATTGGGATCACTTTTCCATTCTAGAGAATCCATATTTATAAAATCTGTTGGAACAGTGTATTCTTAACGAAAGTATCGGTTATTTCATTAAAATTTTGAAATCTATTATTTATATATATATATGAAAAAAATTCCTTAGACAAAAGTTGTACTGTTTGACATGGTAAAAATAATTACAACGTAAGATGTTTTTTTACGGTAAATTTACGAGATTTCAAGGTCATAACTTTTCAAGTAATCTTATACTTTGATTCTATATTATTACAGAGTGTAAAAAGACAAATTCAACCATATATAAACATGTATATTAACGATATACTACAATGGAGAAAAACGATTACAAAAAAAAATTCAAATGCGATGAGACCCGGTTTCCCGTCTTCCGGTCGATTTCAAATTTTCCACTTTTTTTTCCCCCAATAAAAATTATCTAAAGTCTGTCCCTACTATGCCAATTATCTTTGTAAAAAGAAGTGAGATCCCCATAAAAAAACTTCAAAAAGTAAAAAAATTACGCCAAGTACATGAAAAATCAAATATATCACAAAAAATAGAAGGTAATAATAAAATCACAAAAAAATAGAAGACAATATACAATCCCCCAAAAAATAGAACAAAATATAGAATCACAAAAATAGAAGATAATACACAAAAAAATAGAACAAAATATACAATCACAAAAAAATAGAAGATTATAATAATTACAAAATAAAAAAAAGGTGTGAAATCAAAATGAGCTGCAAGTACATAAAGGTACTTTCCAACTGCGCTTAAGATGACACAACTACATATACACAGCTAAAATGCTGTGATCATACATTCCATTACTCATATCGCGGACATTTTTTAATTAATCCGTCAAAAAAAATCCCATTTAAAAAAAATTGTCGTAAATTAATAACTTTACAAAATTAATAATATACCAAAATTACGCCAATTATAAGAATGGCTATTATACAAAGACAAAATTGTATTAAATAATATTAAGCAGACATATTTTTATACAAGTAAATATTTTAATACGAATAAATATTTTATTCAAAATACTTGGCGCTGCGGAACCGAAAAAATGTTAATTGTTTTAGTAGTAATAATAATTTATAATAACTCCCTTACAATCTAAAATACATAAACATATATATACATATACATATTAGAAACGCAGTCAGATCTATTCTACATATATTTAACTCTAATATCATACGTAGCATATGCACCCGCACACATACACACATTCACGAAAGCACGCACAAGAAAGAAAGAAAAAGATTAATGCAATTTATATATATTTATTTCAGTTTAGCAACTCCAATTCGGAGTGCAGCGCCAAGTATTTTGAATAAAATATTTATTCGTATTAAAATATTTACTTGTATAAAAATATGTCTGCTTAATATTATTTAATACAATTTTGTCTTTGTATAATAGCCATTCTTATAATTGGCGTAATTTTGGTATATTATTAATTTTGTAAAGTTATTAATTTACGACAATTTTTTTTAAATGGGATTTTTTTTGACGGATTAATTAAAAAATGTCCGCGATATGAGTAATGGAATGTATGATCACAGCATTTTAGCTGTGTATATGTAGTTGTGTCATCTTAAGCGCAGTTGGAAAGTACCTTTATGTACTTGCAGCTCATTTTGATTTCACACCTTTTTTTTATTTTGTAATTATTATAATCTTCTATTTTTTTGTGATTGTATATTTTGTTCTATTTTTTTGTGTATTATCTTCTATTTTTGTGATTCTATATTTTGTTCTATTTTTTGGGGGATTGTATATTGTCTTCTATTTTTTTGTGATTCCCTATACACCGATGGAAGTAAATAAAAAAACTCAATCTCTGTAGGAGCTGCGTGCGTATGTAGTGATTTGAACTTGACAGTAACTAAAAGCATAAACAAACATTCATAAATTTTCACCGCCGAATGTATTGCTCTAAACGATGCTGTAGAAATTGCCTTAAGCCACCCTAATCAAAACGGTTTTATTTTCACTGATTTCCTAAGCGCACTCTCTTCTTTGAAACATCCTAATTTTAACATAACAACTAACCCTTACATCTTCGAAATAAGAAGAAAAGTTTCCAAGTTTTATAGAAAAACCACAAATGACAGTAAAATCAAATTCTATTGGGTACCAGCACATATGGGGATCCAGGGAAATGTGTACGCTGACAAATTAGCAAAAAGAGCAGCAAATTTCGCATCAACAAGCTCTCCTAAGATTCCCTTCACAGACTTAAAGAAATCGGCAAAAACAATAGCTACCAGAAATACTCGTAACAAAATCGCCAAAGAAGGCTTATACAAAGGTGTCAACTACTTCAAACATTTTCACACACAAAACGTAAAACCATGGTACGCGAACAAAAACCTCAAACGTGAAATTTTAACAACGATCAACAGATGTAGATCAGGGCACTACAGTCTAGCCTTCTCACTTGCTCGTACAGGGATAATTAGTGCCCCACAATGCCAATGTGGCTACGAATCCCAAGACATTGACCATATATTATGGCAATGTCCCTCACTCGAAGAGCAGAGAACAGATTTTATAAAACAACTATGGAAACTAAATCTTTTCCTTTCGTTGTCATGCAATGTTCTGCTCTCTGATCCTTCTACAACTACATGTAACCTCATCTATCTTTTTCTGAAAAACTGCAATTTAACAATATAAGAAAATGACGTATCTCCACTTCGACCCAAGTCCCAAATACTTTATATAATGTATTGTTCACTGTATCGCATAATAATCTCCATAAGGAGATTCTAAAGGCTTAAATAAAAAAAAAGAGCTAGTGATATTTGAAAGACAGGTAAGTTTATTTACACTATTCCGATATTGGGGGATATAATATGTATAAAACTACAGTGTCACCCCAACAATACGTATATATTCGTTTTTAATTTATTTTGACAAGGTGGTCGATCACTCCCTTGACTATGGGATAGTCCTACCACATGTGTTTTTCTTACTGTAAACCCATCTTCAGATTCGGGGAGCGAAAATTCCATTCTACAAGATAGTGATATGTCGTTAAAAAACTGTGACGAAAACGAATGCGTGGGATGCGGAGAAAACTGTTTCGAAATCTCGAAAAGCGACGACTGGATTAAATGGGTGCACTGAAGCCGTTTGCGATTTACACGGAAAACTGCAGAAGAAATAACATATCAATTAACTTCTTCGTGTATTATACTTTTTGTTATTTTTCAAGGTCGGTCTCACCCGTAGTGGGTGGACGGTCTAATCCCGATATGCGGGTGAGACCGACCAGTTGCAGTGCCAATGCTTTTGGTTGAAAATGAAAATAAATCATTTAAATTATAGCACACTATAATTAATATATACCCTAAATTGCTTGGGCTTTGCTTTAATTTGCACAAACCGACAAAAATGTGAAAAACAACGATGCTACAATTTCTTTTCTACAAAGTGGTCGAACTCTCTCGGACTTACAGTATATAAAGCAGAAAGTGTGTGTTTGTCTGTCGCCCAAAAACTTTTGAACGGTAAACTCTGAAGTCACGAAATATATCCCAGCTCATTATGCCCAGCTAAACCAGATGAATGATACTATTTTTACAAAAAATAAACAAATATTCTTTTTATTGAAAATCGGAATCTAAATTTCACGCGAAGCCGAGTACTAAAACTAGTATAGTATAAATAGAAAGAACTGTAAGTGAGAAGAGAAAACATACGCTGTATTATATACGTCTTTTCGTGTTTCTCAATTCTTGAAACCTACGTAATGGTTTCCATTTCACGATTCCATGAAAAACGAACAGTATTTCAGCGAGTCCGTCGTAAAAAATAAAATATGTATGTGACCAGACATAAAACATTTTCTTCATGACTCATGTTTCTAATTCTTCGAAATGAAAATTATTACTTCTGTGCGCGTTAAGAGATCTGCAGACTAGGATTTAAATATTAAAGGAACATTAAATAATTATTACCACTGACGATACTAACACGTTTTTGGAATTCAGAATTTATAATATTTCTTATATGTTAAAATAGTGCATGATTTAAGAAATTCACTTACTTAAAAATTCTAAATAAAATATTCTAAAATTTATATGGAAAATAAAAACGAAAAATGTGTTTGGCACGAACGTGTAAAAAATGTCCCAACCAAGGTATTACTTTGACTTATACGGTTTATCAAAAACACTATTTTATTTGGTATAGTGAAAAAGTATTGCAAAAAAATACTTTTTGCAAGGGTAACAAAAAGGTAGTGGTATGGAATGATACTAATTTTCACGCAGACAATTCATGGATATGCTTTTAGACGTCACCTGTGCTATTTCAATCCTTTTTACTGTTATCTTTCCGTCACTATCGTCGATTCTATCAACCTATACTTTGTCGATTACAGTAGTTACATACGAAAATAGGTGAATTCTGCAACTGCTCAGGTAGAGACAATTTACTCCCCATGGTATTAAAAAAGAATTCATGCATTCAAAGACAAATCTAGGTTGTACAGCGCCCCGGGCAAGGATTCTGTTCCCCCATATTTACCCCGCTTGTATTGCCCACCATAAGAGGTGGGGTTCACACTTTACATCAAAAAGACTTTTAATGAACGTGTTTATTAACTGGTTTCAAACATATTGCAGACACCCTAATAAGTTTCCTGTTTGGTAACAAATAAATAAATTTTAAATAGATCGATTCTAATTACTTTTCCAAAAAATGTGTATCTCCTTCATTCCTAATGATATAACGTAATATATGAATAAAGCCATTGATGTAGCTATTCCAAAATTATGGAATTTATGTCTTTTCTCTACGAAGATTTCTCCTTTGGTGAAATCTTCCCCCCAGTTTCGTCCCTGCATGCATTTCTACAAGTAAATGAACAACAATTTGGAAAATTAACAAAATGATTACTAACCACCAGAACAATGAATTTAATATCTTTCGTTGCTGTGCTATCTCGTTCACAAAAATGATTTTTCGTTATAACTCTGTAATATGCCAAATAAAAGTGTATTTCAGGGAGATGTTATAACTAAGGAGGACTATTTGAAAATATTAATACTAATGTACCATTTCAGTTAAAAATTCATAACTCTGTAATTATGAAAATACCAAAACCTGTTTTAGATAAATCGTATTAAATTCAAGAGAGCTATTGCAAACTACAAAGTTTGTCTACCATACCATGTGATAAAAAAATGAATTCCATTCTGTGTCCGGGGTGGGTGGAATATAATTACTTTGTTACGTAAAAGACACTAATATGACAAAAAATTTTATAGTTATTCTTGTTAATGTCAGAAAAAAGAATTCATCGCCTTAACACTTTACGTAAGACACACTCTATATAAAAAGATATTGAAAATATATAAAACCAAATCGACCGTGTTGCTAAACATAAACAAAAGTCGGAAGGAAAACATTATACGAAATAAAGCAGTGGAGGAAGTAAAATGAAACTATTAATAATATACTCTACAAGCACGTACATCTACATATACGCATACATATGCATGTAGAGAGGGTGAGTTGATTATTAAAAATATATATTCATTTCTAACACAAATCAAATGTAATTATACGAGAGTTTGCGATAATAATTTATATGATTAACCATAATTGTGATGATAATGCGAACCGAAATTCTCGCCGTGTTTCCGAGTAACATAACAATTAATTAAACAACGTAATTACAGAAATTGTATCGCAAGCGAGAATTTGTGCAGATAATTGTAATAGTATTAAACCGTAAATATCCACTAATATAATGGAAACTTAATAGTCTTATTTTTACGACAAATTTCAGCAAAGCTAACCCCATTATTTTACGCAAAAATCTCAATTACTTGAAAAAATGCAATTTTCGTATTAACAAATTGTATACATTCAAATCCATTTCTGCGAGAGTTTCCTAACCATATCGCGGGATAACTTCTTTGATGACAACTAATATTATTTAAATACAAGATGGACAGAAATAATAATACAACCAAAAGAAAGTGGCATGGTTGCGTACATGTAACTTTAAGGCATGTTGCCAAAAACTCATGAGTAGATATACATGGTGTCCCAAAATTCAAGGGCTTCCCGGAACATGCAATATCCTGGTGCAAGAAGACATCGAAAAGTCCTTTACCGTTTTGTGATCCGAGGCTTCGTTCTCGAGAACAGTTGAATATTAGCGGTGGAACTTTCGGGCTGCGCAGTTTAAAGCCGAAACAGCTGATTGAGAGCAATGACCACTAGCACGCACCGCAGAAGGTACGCGTAGATACAGATCCACGCACACAGTACAGCCGACAGCGCTGTTGGGATGTGTGTGAACTTGCATCTATATGCGCCTCCCGCGTGTGTGTGCTAACGTAGGCTACCGCGGGCTCAGCTGACTCGGCTTTAAACTACGCGGCTCGGAGGTTCGACCGCTAATACTTAACTGTTAATATCTCGAGAACGAAGCCTCGGATCCCAAAACGGTAAAGGACTTTCAGATGTCTTATTGCATCAGGGTGTTGCATTTTCCGGGAAGTCCATGAATTTTTGGCCACCCTGTATATGTATCTCACATACCGGTAAGTATTTAGAAGTTTTCCATCCTCACCGATTTCAATGATTTTTGGATATGTTATCAAGATCAAGATTCTGACCAACTTTTTCCTATACATGTTACCGCCGCACGGTAGCAGTTTCCGAGATATTCGCAAAGAACTGTTGCTACCACTACATTGAATTCGACCCATACGTGCATGATGCGGCAGCGTGTGCGCCAGCACGAGACCACCGCTCATCTACTGTTTCTGCATGTACATCAAGGAATATGAGTTTATTAAAAAAGAATCGAGAACAAAATTGAATCGCCAAATGCTGTGCGGCTACGAACGCGTACGTATGGATAGAATAGAATATCGACCTTCGTTGCCGAGATATTTGCGAAAAATTTCTGTTGATTTATTTCGTCGACACGTATTACACATTCCAACTTGTCCCAGGTATTAGTATTAGTTGGGGCTAGATTATAGCGGGGCGCGTAAAGCACGATAGCGAACTGATGTGAGTTTAGAGATTTGAACCAGAAACTTGCGGATGCCCGTCAACACCCCGACTCAAATTGGTTCGCTACCATGCTTTGCGCGCGCCTCTCGACCTAATTTAGCCCCAACCAATACTAATACCCGGGACAAGTTGGAAAGAGAAATTCGTTGCGTCGGAATAAGTCAAAAGAAGTTTTTCGCAAATATCTCGGAAACAAAGGTTAGTTTCATCATTTGTTTTATCCCATGCTGGCGCATACGCTGCCACAGACGCGTACTGTAGGTAGATATGCGGCAGAATATATTGTAGTAGCAGTAGCAGTATCTCGGAAACGAAGGTCGAGCGGCGGTAAAATGTTTAGGAAAAAGTTGTTCACAATCGTGTTTCCGACAATATATCCAAAAATCATTGAAATCGATGAGGATGGAAAACTTCTAAATAATTACCGAATGGAATAAAAGCATCCTTCAGTCAATCCTGAACTTCTAAAGCACACGAAACCTAAATACGGAATGAATGTCGGATCGGGTTGAGAATCCATATTTTTTAAATATGTATTTAAATTATACATGTATTTATGTTGTTAATTTTATATTGAAATACTAACGTAAAATAAATAAATATATAAAAATAAAATAATAAAGTCACTTTAGAAACATTTATTCAATGAACAGTTTGCTCAAAAAGTGAAAGCGTCCGATGACTTATGGACGAGAGTGTAAAACACCGACTTGCTCGAAAGAAGAACTTGTTTCTCATATGCGTTTAGGATTGCATTCAGCCAAACAACTCGTCACAAATCCTTAGAAAGTGAAATTATGGTGAGCTACATGCCTTTCACTTTGCTTGAAAACCCATCGACATTAACGCATATGTTTCCCATCAAAATCAATAACTTCACTAAATCTGTTCACTCAGGCATCCATACGGCGTAAACTTGCATCAAATGAGTCCAGGCGGGAACTACCTACGAACGCTTTTGTATTCGCAGCAAAAGCAAACTGGCAATGTATTGCTGCGGACCATTCGCCAAGCAGGGCATGCAACACGTCCAGGCATGAATGAATAGCTTACATTACATGTTGTATTACACCCGTCTGTACCTGGCCTATCATAAACATTGACGCTTCGACGATGACGTTCATATGCTTGCACTCTGTCGGAGCGAGAATGCCGTATACATAGGTACGTACATACTTTAAAAGAATGCGTTATGCAGGCAGTATGCAGTATAGCAACGAAGAAGAAACACGTACATATTCATATCTTTTAAAACAGACTTTTATACCGATGCACTTAAAAAGGAAATATGCATTCAATCTTTTCTCGTGACATTGAAAATGCCACGCGCTAAACACTTTATAAAAAAAGATGCGTGGTTATTTAGTAAAAGAAAGAAAATTCTGCTGTAGACCAACAGTGTGATACACAAGAACTGGAAAATTAAGATTAACAGTAAAGGAATACAGATTCGTCTTGGGATTTCACAATAATTATGCGATTTTAGTTGAAAAAATTGCAAAATAGTAGGATTTTACTTGAAAAACACTATTATGCGCAAGTACTGTAGTGGAACGCAATAAAGATTCTACGCCTAGACAGATATTTATGGGTCTTGTGATTTATTGGTAGGTACTTATTACTTATCACTTTGGAAAAATCACTAAACCTAACTTCACTATAAAATTCTGTTCTAGAATGTGTATGACCAAGTTTATGCTACGGGTCAAAATGGCTCGACATCCGCTAAGTATTTGTGTCGTTGCTCGAACATCCGCCGATCCAAAGTTAACTCGTTGAATGCCAAATGAATTCTGTATCTCTTGCTTACAAAGTCGGATTAAAATATTTCTTATACCAAGTATATGTATTGTGGGGGCATAATATTATATCAAACGGTTTAATTAAACTGTATTACTTTACCCTGTGCAGTTTTCTTGTTGGATTCAAAATTACGGCAAACGAATGGGTTTCCCTTTTTTCTTCAAAATGGTGTTTCATTTTTTTAATGAAACACCAGTTCAAATGTGAAACGATAAAGAAACTGAAAAAATGACCGAGATCAAACAATTTTGTACGATCCGTTACAAAAAATGTACTGAATAAGTGGTAATAATCTGTGAAGATTACGATAGTAATCGTATCGTAATATGTCTATGTAGCATATACATTACTAAAAAGTAAAATTTTAAAAATGCTCTATAGTATAATTGGTATTTTACATCATTATTATAATAATATCAATATTGAAAATTTGAGAAATGCTACTGTTTATTTGATTCCAGTGTTCTATTTAATTCCAGCGTTGCCGGTCACTGATGTACCCACAGGGCGCCACTGGTAAATCGAGTGCCACTCATCGGTGACCCCCACAACATTCAACGTGTTAATGGAAGGATTAATGGCAACGAGTGTATGACCTAGATCGCCGATAGGAGATTTCTATCCCGAACAACTTAAGATTCGACACGATCCAAGATGGAATGCCAAATGACTGCACGAAGGAAGCATAAATTGGCACAACGTCCCCGAGGACTAGTGGAAACGTTACACCGGTACACTGACCCAACGTTTCTCAAGAAATGTTGTCAAACCAGTATCGCTTTCGTGAAGGAAAACGCCTTAACACTTTGACTGGCACCGGCGTGTTTTCACACCAAAACATAGGAAATATACAAGGTGTTCGGCTACTGATGGCCATCCTTTTAGGGGGTGATTATACAGGCCAAAATAGAACGAAAATATAGAATAAAATTTTTTAATATCGCGCTTCATTTTCCAGAAAATTGATTCTGAATTTTAGAAGTACTTTTTTGGGCTGTATGCAAGTACATAAGAGGAGCGGGTCACGCTTTCCGTATGCCGGGGCTGAGGAGCAAGGATTGCCAGAAGGAGGGAAAACATGGCCGCGGCAGGAGCTCAATGACGTAGTAGGGAGTAGTAGGGCGGGAATGCTCTATGTCTATGTTACGTCACCTTGGCCCGCCGAGAAGGAATTCTTGCGGCAACACTTTGAGGAAGAGAGTAACTATACGTAGGGAATTAATCGCGGTGTAAGGAAGACATGATATGATATGGAATAGTAGAAGGGGAACGCCCAGGGTTGCCAACCGTACTATAATATATAGTATTGTACTGTATTTATGTCTAGTGTACTATATACTGTTATACTATATACTGTTAGAAAAAGATATAGTACGCAAAAATGATATATTTCCGATGCATCGATACAATTCTACAATTTTTACTTATTTCTTTATTTTATAGCAACATCAAAACTTTGATTTGCGAAATTAAACTTTAACGGAGAGAATGTTTTCTATAACGAATATGAAGTGGCGAGAAGAAAGAAACAGAGCCAGTCTATCTCTCATAAAAAATGGTAATTTGGACTTTCAGTGCAATCAAACTTTTAACATATTTGTTAAAGGCAATCAATTAATTAATAATGGAAAATACACAAAAAAATATATATTAAAAAAATAAGATGTTTTAATGTATTTTTTTATTTTGTACCACTTTCCCCTGACAAGTAGTCTGAAAAGTATTCTTTCATGATGTACTATATTTCTTATCGCATTCGGCCGTAAAGTACTATATTTTCTCGAACAAAAGTTGGCAACTCTAGGAACACCTGCAACAATAACGGTATATTTGTGTTAGTGACGCGTAATGTACCATAATTTACGCATAGCGTGAACAACGCGTACTAGTGTATATGTATAGGTCTACGTGACGTCATGTCTTCTCTACGCGTACCTAGGGAATTACCTGACAACTCTGCTGAGGAACTCCTCCGCTGGGAGCTGTATGAGGCTCACTTTCAGCCAACCGGTCACCCCAGTATCGGCAATATCAGCTACATATGTAGGAGTGAGAGCTCCGTGCGGCTGGCGAACTGCCAACCAGTATACAGTAAACTCTCGTTGTAAGATCGCCAGATTTTATTCGTTGTATGATCGTCGCTCTCCCCACCAACTGAGGAGATTTCCCCCGGAACCAGTCCAGTGTGAAAGGTGAAACAGGTCGGAACGAGACAACCGTGAAATAAGACTCGAGCCAATGACGTGCCGGCGGTTTCTCAATAAAAAGCCAACGGCTAGTATTTAAAGACCACAGCCTTAGTGACAAGTTAAATGTTTAAATTTTTGTTTTATTCTTATGAAAATATTTTTAACGTGAGAGTATCCTGATGAAAATGAAGCCAAACAGGATGTGATTTCGATAATTTTGAGTTATTTTCATATTTTACTACCGATCATTCTTTCTCATTTGCTCCCACATTTTCTCACTCGCTGTCCTTTTCTTCGACTGCCGAGTGCCGTCGTCGGCAATACATAAAGGCGAGCCGGAGTCGCAGTTACGCTTATACAAATTGGGCCATATATCTACAACAAAGGATTTTGAAGCTTGCGACTGTCAGTCGCGTGCGACTAGTGGCAAGTGGAAATAAAAGGCTACGGTTATTCTGGATGCGTAATCGTATGACTAGCTCGGAGTCCGTATACGGACGATGTTATGAGCTGCCTAAAATAATACGTACATATGTCAAAATAGCCGTCTAATAGTGAACACAAATGTATTTACTACAATGTGTTGCTCAGTGACGAATTAGTTGAGCTCGTTCATGATTCCGACGCCTTATTAAAAGGGTACAAGGGTCGTTTCACAATAGCCACGTCACCGTGGATGCGCCACTATGGGCGCATCGCTCTGTACTCTACCACCAAAAAGTGGTACATTATTTAAGCTGAAATCTCCAATGTGCGGCTCGCCGCTTCGGCCAGCGGCGGCCCCACTAGTGCAAGGGAGAAGTATGCATCTGTTTCTCCCTTGCATTAGTGAGACCGCCGCACAGTGGGACAAACTGCTCCTTTTTGTGTCAAAATCTTAGAACTTTTGATAGGAATAAGATAGAGGGGTGAATGTTTTTCAGGGTTCAAGCTAAGGTGTTGCGAAATAAGGGAAAAATATTGAGAATGTATGACAAACCAGTTTTGACCTTGAAAATCTACGTCAAAGTTGACATTTTTAAATACAATTTCGGTTTCTTCGTTATAATGTGTGGTCATGACTTGATATACACCATTTCCGACAGATTTTGACGCGCCGAATTCAAATCTGTTCGCAGAATTTGTCTAGCCCTTCAGGATTCGAAGAAAAATGCGATTTGAGGGGTTACGCTCACAAGGGACGTTCCGCAAGCCGGAAGTTGAGAAAATGATGAAACTCGGCGTGCAAGTAGAGTAGTTCATCCGTAACGCACCCCTATTAATTGTTGGTGCCATAATGCAATCTTTGGGGAGAAATCAGCCTTGAAAAAATGCAGAATTTTCTTTTTCGTAGAATATCTCGAGAATGGTGAGAGATATCGAAAAGAAGTTTAAACAGAAGGTACATCGTTTTCTTATATCTACAAAACTGCGTCAAAATAATTTTCAAAAAATCCATATTTTTAAGTTACTCCCACCAGCAACCCTTAAAATTAAGTTTCTGTATTTTGTAAATATATGCTGAAATGCCTCTGGATAATCTCTTTTCATACATATAAATAGCTCATGTTATATTTTTTTTGCAAGCAAATAAAACCTCTATTACCGATTTTGAAGTTCATTTTAGCAGTTTCCATTAATAAAATGGTTTCTTAAAGCCATATATAAATTATTATTTATATGAAGTTTATATAAAGGCCTTACCCCGTTTAGTTGTTAATAGGAATGTTCCGATACCGACAAGGTATCGATACTTTTATTGAATCCTTTTTCAATCCAGCTTCAACTGTTAAATTGATTGTATGTGGAAAACATGCAAGGTGTTTTTTTCAGACAGTAGGTACTTTCTTATCTGCTGCAAAAGTGTTCGCCCCATTATCGTTGACGATACATCTAATTTTGGGAAGTGGAATATTCCATTCATCTAATATCATCCTGAGTATAGCAGGAAGACAATCCGCTGTGTGATTAGGGTAATGTTCTTTTGTGGCAATGTTACAAATTATTGTTTCTATACCTTCAAAAATATGTATTGTAATGATCCGAAAACTCTTTTGTGCCATTGTCTCAGTCCATACATATGTCCATAGTTAGGCACACTTCATTTGCTTTTTCTATTTTTTGTTTGTATAATGCTGTAGTTACGTCATATTTTTCACAAAGTTTCTTTTTAATAAATTTTCTTGATGAAACTTTAAAAAGGTGTACGACTTCTCTCATCAATTTTAAGAAATCTTTACCTTCAATTATACTAAAGGGACGCCTGTCTCTGCATATAAAATATAAAATGACCAATGTGATTCTTTCACATTTTAAACCACCTTCTTTATGAGACGCAATTCGTTGAAAAAGCAGTTTTTGATGTGGAATATTGATCAGATGTTGTATTTTTTGTTTCACCTACATTGAGTTCAGCTGTAGATGTTGAAGGCATTAGTAGAACTTGATCATCTGTTCTCTTCACTTTTGTGATTCTTTTGAGGAAGTTTTAATATTTTTCTTATGAGATAAAATAATACCACGAATTTCCATATGCTGGTGAAAGTTTGAGGTATTTCCACAATACCGTACCGACTTCAAGCATTTTTTACAGCTTTCTATATTACTGTAATTTTTTTAAATATGGCCATACCTGTGACATTGGTGGACTCATAACTGTTTTTAAATTTTGTTTAAACAAAAGAAGAAAACAAAACCACTTTGATAATAACAACATGATAAGAATAACGAATACAAATATAACAACAATAAGAAATAACAATATCTAAAAAAAAAACGAAAATACTGTTGGTTTTGTTTCACTAATGAATTTTTTACACAAAAATTACCCTTTATATTACTTCGTGGAATGCATAAGAGAACAGGGCTGAAATGTTTATGTCAGGATGTTTATATTGATAGCGTGATCAACCGATAGAATTCGCGTGCTTGACGAATCTCTTTGATTGTTTCAAAGCATAAAGCCGTTACCTTCTGAGTATCTTAAATAAATTAAGATTCAAAACTACTAATGTATTTTAGTATTCATGTGTAAGAATTTATATTTGAAGATTTATAATTAAATTGTATTGAGATATTTGAAAGGCTCTGTTGAGACCAAATCGTATCTGACTCGACAGACAATCGTCGACCGAATGAATCCTTGTGTAAGAAAATTCGTCGCTGAGCGGAGAGGGCTGATTGAGGCATCGTGGGTTTTGTTTATGCTGACGCGGCTAAGGCGACCACCCCGAAACACAGACGCCTTCGCCGGTTATCTACCGGTCTCAATAAACAATCGAGCCCGTGACTTCGAAGATGGGCAGTCACCACTGATTCTCTAGAGCGAACGGACGCCTGGAGTCTTTATTGCTTGACAGAATATACTGCAATTCCTACCAGTTCTAGTCTAGCTTTTCTTTCACCTTTCGACATATCTAACACTTGATTCCTCCTCGCACGGGAAGTCACGCTGTGGACCCATCGTTTACGTCGCGTCTCCAGACGCAACAACGTCTCGTTCTCTTACTCATCACCGCCGGCGCCGCCACGACAGATTTGGTGCCTTTACACGGACGTTCTTTTGGGACACTTTTGCGCGCCACACGCCAGCGCGGCACGCATTTGGCGTGGCAGAATTTGGCGGAACGTCGCAGGCCAGAAGATCGTACCCGTCACTACTTAGAGACAGCGAGTTCGGGCTCCCATTTCTACGTCGACTCCACGTGCTTTTTCCAGGAACCAGCGCAGTCTTGTATTGTGTACTACCTGTTCCATGTATATTATCGATCTGCGAAACAATCGGCAAGACACGATCGCGATACACGTAGGTTCGCGAAAAGTATACGAATTCCTCGATATACCTGGCTTATAGAGGATATCATAAATGGTTTTACTGTAGGGCACACTGAAACATCTGTTTTTACGAAGCTACATTTGGTTTACCTGAAGGTGCTATAAATTATGGAAATGGTTTATTACTCAGTTATAACGACTGTATTGCGATCTGCATTCTTCTTGCAGACGAAAAGTTTCCACCTCATCGGAAGTTCTTGCTAGCATCTTGTGCGCAGTTAGAAGTGTGGCGCGCCGGAATTCCACGTTCTTGCGTGCGAGTAGAACCGTTGTCAGGCGTGGCGCGTCCAAAAAAGTGTGGCGCGCTAACCTCGACTTCAGAAAAGTTTACATAAGAGACAGAAAAGGTAGTTAGAAAAGGAAAGCGGCACTTGAAACCAAGGGTTTGGCGTGGCGCGTGGAATTTCCGACAGTGCGGAAAATTCTGAGGCGCGCGGCGCGCCTGGCAGCCAAGACTCTTCGAGCCGCTACAGGCGGTAGGAAGTGAAAGAGAATTTTTTCAAACCAAAGAATTAAATATATTTACTTCCAGCTTTGTGGCTTCATTTGTCAATCTTTAGGGAATATGAAAAAAAATTGTATGCAAAAATAGTGGTTATATCCGGAGTTATAGTGCTTCAAATAGAGCGCCTTACAAAACTCATATGCGCACTGTTAGCATAAAATCAGTTGTTGTAGTTGTCTCAAATAGATTAATATACGATTAATAGATTAAACTTTATTAACCAAAATCATGATGTTATTTATTTTCATCTGCAACCTAGTAAATTATGTCTGTACCTACCTATCGCAAAGTATTTGCGTAAAATCTAAACATTCGGATAGTTAGTTAAAAAATTAAATATGGATATCTTAATACACGTGAAACCGTATATTTCGATACATGTATACGCGCGAATTTCAGTACACGGATACACGGATACTACGATCCGTGAATTTCGATGCACGTGTACACGCGTATCGATATGGAAGTGATACCGATGCATTTCTTATGTTTTTCAAATTAAAATTATACCACATTTCGTGTAAATCGAACTATTTTTAACGAAATTTTGGAAATCAATTTATTATGAAGATTCCTTAATTACGATCCGATTTGTGTCGTTTTTGGACCATTTTCATCGGGAAAACATAAGGAAACGATTCACACCACTTTCGCCAAGATCCGATGAAAAATGTAGAATTTTTGATTCGTCACTTTTTAGGGGGCAACATTGTACGGCCCCCCTGGGCTCGAGGGTCGAAGTCCTTGAAACCCATCGAGGCACGGCTTATCGGTAGGGTTGCCTCTTGAGTCGAGGTTTGCGTGGGACGAAAATTCAAGCGCGCCACACTTTTTTGGACGCGCCACGCCTGACAACGGTTCTACTCGCACGCAAGAACGTGGAATTCCGGCGCGCCACACTTCTAACTGCGCACAAGATGCTAGCAAGAACTTCCGATGAGGTGGAAACTTTTCGTCTGCAAGAAGAATGCAGATCGCAATACAGTCGTTATAACTGAGTAATAAACCATTTCCATAATTTATAGCACCTTCAGGTAAACCAAATGTAGCTTCGTAAAAACAGATGTTTCAGTGTGCCCTACAGTAAAAGCATTTATGATATCCTCTATAAGCCAGGTATATCGAGGAATTCGTATACTTTTCGCGAACCTACGTGTATCGCGATCGTGTCTTGCCGATTGTTTCGCAGATCGATAATATACATGGAACAGGTAGTACACAATACAAGACTGCGCTGGTTCCTGGAAAAAGCACGTGGAGTCGACGTAGAAATGGGAGCCCGAACTCGCTGTCTCTAAGTAGTGACGGGTACGATCTTCTGGCCTGCGACGTTCCGCCAAATTCTGCCACGCCAAATGCGTGCCGCGCTGGCGTGTGGCGCGCAAAAGTGTCCCAAAAGAACGTCCGTGTAAAGGCACCAATTATCGCCCACCGCGCACCTTCTTTAAATCCGATCGAGGTCGGGTGGCGTTAAAATTCGCTCTCACATGGCCTAATTTCCAATAAATATAACCTCAAATTGCTTAAACTTCCCCTGCGCATTAAGAATATTATGGGGATCAGAATCGCCATTTGTTTCGATCTATCTACATATACAATATCGATAGATCGAAACAAATGACGATTATGGGGAAGTATCAAAATCGAAGTAGGGGAACGTGGGGGCCAGACAGGGCGGCGGGCACGACGGGGTACTCCCCGTATCTTGTGATACAAACGCCCTAATCAAAATTGAGCATATGCGTTAGACGCGTCGCTATCGACGCCTTCAGTGAGCAGCGAATCAGTGAAACATGTGGACGCGTGACGAAAAGTTAAATCAGAATTTAAAATTTATTCGGACTTCTTTACTTTTTCCTTATTTTTAGCACCTGTGAGATTAATATAATAATATAGAAGATCTCCGGTACATGTATGTAAGATTGGCGGGCTGTGCCTTGTGGTGGTCGCGGTACAGCGGCGTACGTGAGGAAGGTGTCGCGCTGGAGAGATACGAGAGGGCCATCTGGCAATTGTTGGACTGATAGAAATTCGTGGAAGACATTGGGACCAGGGTGGAGGGGTCTATCCTGGATAGCTCAGGAGGACAGTCTAAGGAAAACCGTAGCCGAGTCCGCATTAGTATTTAAGCGAGCGTTTTTATAAGAGTTTTCCAACATGTATGTGTTTCTGAGGCAGAATTTAGCTGGCTATCAGGTACGTATGGTATTTTATACTTTTGTAAATAATGTTTCGGGCAGTGTTCGTATGATTGTCGTGAGACGAGAAGGGGCATGATGGGGAAATGAAAATGAGAGGAACACCATCATGCCCCTCACAAACCTAGAAATAAAAATCAAAGGTTCTCTTTGTTCCAGGACGGTTAGATACTACAGACGGAAGACGGACCGAGGAAAATGATACTTCTTTTCTATTAATTAGTCCAAAAGAACTGATTCCCTTGTGGAAGGGTGGATAAGCTGCCGAATATGTGGCAAATGGGCTCATTTCTCCTGTGTGATGTAGGAGATGAGGACGACGAAGCCATACATGTGTGTCTCCTCTGTCAACCCAATAAATAATTACTTTGTATATATATACTTTATTTATATTGTTTTTTAATTGGTACCCCATCTTACCCCACCCGTGGGAGAAACGACTTTTTCTGAATTTTTTATTTATTTTATTGGAACCTGTGAAACTTAGGTTGATTCACAGTTAAACTGAAAGACTTATTACCAAATGTTTCAGACACAAAATTGATTAGTTGATTATGAAAATCTGTGTTTTATTCATCATCAAACCTTAACTACCCCGTCTTGCCCCACCTTCCCCTATCTCCTGTTCTTTATTTAATTCATTGCGATAACCGATGGATCATATGGTCGCCATTGATCATCACCATCACCATACCTTAACATACGGCAACATTGGACAGCATCCAGATACATACTGGATTTTTTGTATGGGTCGGCTGTGCTGGGTAAGGCTGTGCATAGACATGCAACTTCCTGAAGATACGCCTACCGTCTTGATTATACACTTTCGTATCGATACTCGCTTCATTCGACACGAGTACTATTTTTTGATACTGAGTGGGTATCGCAACCGAATGTATCGATATTAAAAATACTCGGTATCGAAATGAAAGTATCGAATATGTACTCGTATTTACTTGGATCGGAACATCATTAGATTATCTCCATTTGCGACGACTGCGCGCGGCTACGAAGTCCTTTGTTGTACAGGGTCAGCATTTTATATTGCAACTCGCGCTCGCGCGAACAGGTAAAATGGCAATAGGGGCTCATGGACGCATTCCACTGCAACCATGCACCGGCCCGGCGTTCGGAGAGCTGCTAGCGACCGCCGAACAGAAGTGATACCCAAATTTCGAAAATTTTAGGATGGCCCCTTTCAAATTAACGTCACAAATAGCTATTCGGAATTTCCCGGCCCGGGTTGAACAATTTGGGGCCTTCTTCATATAACTTTTGAACTATAAAAAATATCGGAATACAATTTGCGCCGAAAAATGAAGAAAAATTATTCCCTCTTAATGGTGGATAATTTAACATATTTTACGTTGATTTAATTTTTCTTTTAGCAATTTTTTAACCATAATTGTTGTGAAAAGCTTTTGCAAACTGTTTGTTTGATACTGTATTTAACACGTTGAATGCCATGGGGGTCACCGGTTACCGGCACTCAATTTGGCCGTAGCGCCATGGGGGCCACCGGTGACGCCCACATTTGTACAAACACATTATTAGAGTAAATGTCAATACTTATGAATTCTTCAAGACTATCACCATTACGGGATTCACTGATGACCCTCAGGAAGATAAATTTATTAAACATGAGTATACACCTCAATTTATCTGTTGTGGATAATATTTGAAAATAATGTGTATCACAGAATAAGAAATTTACGGTGGCGCCACAGGCAATCCATGTAAAAGTAGCATGGCACTCAACGTGTTAACGCTCTTTTTAAAATTCATGGTGTTAATAAACAATAGGCTAGTTGTTTCTGTATCATTACTTTCATAAATTGAGAAATTAAATTGTACTTGCTCATTTTTATAATTGTACCCTTTAATGCAGTGCACGCATAGATCGGTCGTAAGAGGTAACTAATGGGACGTGTCTTTGATTGTAGCGGTGTTTGAATTTTTTTCTGGAATTTCTGTGTCTGAATGTTTTAACCTTTTAGCTACTCAACGTCACGCCTATACTGGCTTCCGTTAATGTCATTATTTGAAACGATGCGACATTATTGGGGCTTTTTCACGCAGGTGGCAAAAAATCTCTCCGTACAGGGGTATAGCGCCGCGGTCAACCCTGTCGTGGCTAAACAATTTTAAATTGAGACGAGTACGAGACCAGTCGACATTGTTTTCACACCTCATTACAGTAATCTGGGGTGCAAGTAGTAAACCGATCATGAAAGCGGAGCGCGCGGCTCGATTACGTGGGCCGGGAAATTCCCCATAATTCTTTACCAGCTTAATTTGAAAGAGACCATCCTAAAATTCTCAAAGCTCGATCATCACTGTTGTCCGACCGTCACTGGTAGCTCTCCGAACGCCGGGCCGGTGCATGGTTAGCATGGAATGCGTCCGTGAGGCACTGTTGCCATTTTACCTGTTCGCGCGAGCGCGGGTTGCAAGATAAAATGCTGACCCTGTACATGGTTCAATTTCGATAAGCGCGGTTGCGAGTGACGTTCGTGCGCCAGTGCAACGCCAAGCCGCGAATCATCGCTACTCTTCAACGTCCATTATAATACTGAGAAAATTTGGTGTCGCGCGCGGCTCTTTACCGTTATCGCGTAATAACGCGTCGCGCGTGGCTAGTCGCAAGTGGAAATAAGCGCCCAAAGGCTAGCCTTGTCGAGACCGAAAGAGAGTCCTGTATTGACATCTCGAATATTTGCTTTGAAACCTGATACAGTGGTGTCCCGTTGTAAGTACAACGCCCGGGGGACGAAGCGGTCCCTTAACGAAACGGTATGCTATTTGACTCGCCTTTCGTCTTTGCCATCTCCTTTCAGTAACACGATACCGTAGCTATCTCGAACGAAATTTATGGCTTATCGCTGGCGCGTGGTTTCTCGCTTACACTCAGTGCCCCACACTCGCCGCGGCGACTACAGAAGAAATAGCGGCGATAGAAATATTCTCTTAACGAAAGGGGGGATAACGGAGGGTAAAAAAATAAGAACCATTCAGTGTAACTATGCCTTCATTTAAAAATTAATTATTTTAATGTAAGATCGTTAATTTATGCCGGTGGCTCTAATCATTTCATCACTCATTGTAATACCACAAAATATTAATAGAATTAATATAGTATACCACATAGTGGTAGAATATATAATTTATAAAATTAATATGTGGAAAATTTTGTTTTACCAACAAAACAACACAAAAATATAATCATGAAACTAAGATATACAGGACAGGTGCATACGTAGAATTGTTGCGTACTAGTACTCGCATCCGATGTTAGAAGACGATCGGTAAAGGCCGACCGAACATTGTTATCGATTTTCGTTTGTAGAACCAAACTCTAAATTCTTTGTGATTGTATTGTGTTGTTAAATAACTTATTCTAAAATAAATAATAATGGCTAAGGGTCTAAAAAGTTTCAGAAATCTGTCGCAATTTAGAGTAAACTAAACATCTTAATTGAATTATAATTTAACATAATTGAACTAGCCGAATATATTTACCTATTGCGAATTTTCTCTAAAAGTACTGTAGGAGACGAAAACCCTAGCAACACTATGATGGAATTATTTAAGAGGTATCGATTCATGTCAGTAACAGTGTCGATTCATTGGAGAACGCCAGTCGGGAAATAGTCATTGAAACAATAGTCGATATGGTGTGTATAATAAGAGGCCCCGAGATATGCGTGACCTGAATTATGAAATCGTTGTCGCAAGCAGTAACAAGGATCGAACACTGACGGTTTCGTACGCTAACTATATTCGATAGAGCCCACTTAAATACCTAACGGAGAAAACAGGTACATGTACCTCTGTCGTAGAATCTAATACAGACAGTTGGAGAGCGACACGCGAACTGCTCGCAACGAAATGCAATCGAAACAGAGCAAATGAAATGCGAATGTAAGACAAAGGCAATGGCAAATGTGAATGTGAGACGCGGACGGCAACGACAAATGTTGTAATCCAATTAATTACGGACCGTCTACTCTAGTGACTGTCGCCCAGTAAGAAGAAATACAGTTTTGTCCCGCAAAGTGAAACTGGCTCGGTATCGGCGAGCAGAGCTGCCAGGCAATTCCCTGCGCATAGAGCAAGACATGACGTCACATAGACCTATATAGACTAATATGCTTTGTGCACGTCATGCGTGAATTGTGGTACGTCACCGCGTTACTGACACAAAGTAAATTCTCGTTATAAGCGTATTAAAACTATGCGTTGTATGCGCGGTCGCTATCCCCACCACTTCTTGAAATACTTCGGTCGAGGGTGAGAGAACCCGACAGCAAGCGAGAGGGGATGAAAGAGTCGACAGTGTCGACTCGACGCGACGTTACCGTTGGCTGCAAAAGAAAGAAAGCATGCATCGGCGGCTCGGAATCGTCGATGCCGTGTGTTGTACATGCTCGCCGCCAGCCCCAAGTGTGGCGCTTATAACGAGAATTTATTGTACACTGTTATGCTGTAGGTGTCCCCTTCTACTACTCCGTACTACGTCGCGTCTTCGCTACAACGCCATTAATTCTCTACGTGTGGCCAGGGCCGTCCGGGGGGGGGGGCAAAACGGGCATTTGCCCCCCCCGGCTTTTAAGTAAAAATCGCTTATGTTTAAAAATTAATCGACATTACGTCACATAGACCTAAGTATATACACTCGAAAGCGTGACGTCATTTCGCTTGGCTTGGTTTGGCGTTGACATCGGTTGGCATGACATCAGGATCCGTGACTCATGGTGCATTTGTTTGGGAATGAGAAAGCCAGTAAACATTCCATTTTTACGACATTCTCACACTAAAAATGCACCGAATATTGCCTGTTCTTTTTTATATTTTTTTTTAATACACTTCACAATTAGAACAATCTCCTCGACGTCCATTCTGTTTGGCGGTCCCTACGAAAGTGATAGGTATCGATTCGCTCGGTCTGGTCACTTCGCGTGGTTGCCGAATTTCTGATCTCTGGGTGATCAAGTTGACGGCGACTAGTCGTCAGTTCGTAACGCGCCTTACTCATTATATCTCGGAGAATCACCATATCAATTTTCGAATCGGGTAGTCTATTCGGCTTGCCTTTATTCTATCGCGGCGCGTGAGGAGTACTGAGAACGATTCAAAACGACTGAAAACGATCGAGAGGCAGGTGACAGCGACAAGCCATGAATTACGGTTCCCAGTCTCTCTCATTCACCACGGCAACCACAAAAGAAGTAGTGACGATGGCAGATTTTCATTCATCGAATCACAAAATGTGATTCACTTTTCGGGACTATACCAAAGAGTAGGTATAATAAGAGGCGTCACTCCGGGCGGAACCTTTGAAGTCCTTGCTTGACCTTGGCATTTAAATTGGTTGTACATTCGAGCGGGATATTCAAATCGACTAAATGTACCTTACCACAATTGGCTGATTATTGCCGAAGTTTACCGATCATTGCCGAATGGGGCCGAATGGGCATTTAAATTGGTTGTCTGACTAGAAATCACTGTTTCCCTAGATTATTTCTGTCCTTGTCGAGTGACGCCTCTTATTATACCTACTCTTTGACTATACTGTACAATGTTTTCTGAAATACAAGTATGCTACCCTAGTAGCACAAAATATTGAATGCCCATACATCCAATATTAAAAAGAGGTTCAATATCTTTTTGTTGATTAAGAAGCAAATATAATTTTCAAATATGCTGGAAATATTCATTTTATATTATAAAAAAAATATTCTTTTTCAAATATAAAGTAAATATGTATTTACTGTTTGAAACAAAACATTTTTTCCGAATGTTCGGGAAATATTCATTTTATATTATGAAGAAAATATTCTTTTTCAAATATACAGTAAATATTTATTGAATGGTAGAAAGAAAATATTTTTTTCCGAATATTTTATTTTCTAAACCTTTATTTCACATTTTCAGTATGTGTATATAATATTTGGAATCAACATTTTTTTCATATTAAAAAGTGTGGCTTAAAAAATATTTTTTTAATATTTGGAAAAAATATTTAACCAATATTTTGTGCTACTAGGGTACATTCAAAGCAGAGCATCTAAATAATTCTATATAGATAAGTATACGTTTGAATATTTCCGTTGCTTTTGAACGTTTGAAAAAGGAAGAAGTACCAAAATTGCTTATTGTTAGTTTAAACAGAAGAATATGATGCAAAGATCTTTTTTTTTTAAGTTCTTGCCTGCAATTTTTCTAATGCTTATATTCGTTAAAAAGTTGCTGAAGGGCCATTTAGTAGCGCGTGTTTATGAGTACACTGTACATATTATTCATTTACATACATTGTAAGATATTCGGTGTGAAATATTTAGAAAATCGGAACAGAGAGTTATCACGAGAGTTATCACGTTTCTCTTCAAATTATGCGTGCAGAAATGGTATCTTTCACTACAAAAGTTTTAGTGTATTTTATAACGAAATATTATTTTATATATAAATTGAAATGAGCTGTGGAAAAAAATATGTTAGAGTGTTAGACAACGGAACTCCAATTCGAGCTACGTAGTTAGGAAGCAGTTTATGTACTCTACCACCCACGCTACCGCACTACTTGTTACACCATTGAAGTTTCAGGCACTTAACGCCAACAGGCAAATGCGACTTTTATTATTACATATCTCGTAAACTATTAAGGCGCGAATCCACAATGAGATTTTACATGAGACTCTTCTATAACGAGAAATCTCAGCAACTAAATGTAAATAATGGAAATAGTCGCGAGAAATGAGATTTTTAAAAATATATTATGAAACTTATCTCGTGGGAGTTATGAGAATCTAATTTCATGAAACTAATGACAAAATAATTTCAAAATAATGAAATAATGAAAAGGTTGTGTCATATGAGACACAATATTTTTGTCTCATTGTGGATTTGCACCCTGAATTGTCGACTCTTGGGCCGAACAGAAATATTTTTCAATCCCTACCTTTCTACGAAGTCACAACAAACTCGGGACATAATAATACCTCGTGTGATTCCCTTGTGAGAGACACATGCTTCCCCGTAATCATGCATTATGTGCATAAAAGTATCTGGCAACGTTAGCATATATACGGCAAGTCATCTGATACTTATTTAAAAAAATTTTACGGAGAGGTATTATTAATATATCCGAACCTGTACCACTATTACACCAAACATTAAAGTTCACGTTTGAATTCAGTTTTACAATACTATATTACGCACAGAATTCTTTTCATGTGGAAATTAACAGGTGTTTTAACCCTTGGTCGACGGAGTCTGGCTTTTTCAACCTAAATATAAAGCCGTTGCAGGTAATAGTAACTAGTAATAGAGAAAGCCTCAGAAATAAAATAAAATTAATTCCTCTGACAAACAGAACATCACCTAGATAAAATGCGTGTATACATAGTGGAACTCGGATTCCTGTACGGTAACCCGAACCGTCCATCGCATGAGGGTTAAGATGCAAATCTACGATGAGACAAAAATATCGTGTCTCACATGAAACTTCAATTCCATAAGATAATTATTCCATTACAATATTATTTTTCAATTATTTTGTCATTACTTTCGTGAAATTAAACTATCATGAGACAAGTTTCAAAATATATTTTCAAAAATCTAATCTCCCACGACTATTTCCATTATTTACATTTAGTTGTTGTTGAGATTTTTGTCTCATGATACCAAAGTCTCATGTAAAACTACATCAGGGATTCGCACCTTCAAGGCAGGCTTTCGCATAATTTCTACCATTCACATCTGTCTAACCGTACACGGAGAGCAAGCAATTCTCGGACCCCAACCGTGTAAATTCGCCTGTAGGCGCTTCCCTAACTTTGGTTCGCTCTTTCACTGTGTGAGTGCGGCTGGTGTCCATGAATTACTTGTACTCCGTGTACATCACTTTCATTTTTACTCTACCGAAAGTTTCCAATATATCCAAGTTTACATATTTCAAGTTTCTGAGGAATATTATACCTATTCCCACTACGCCTCGCCTCACTAAAGTATTCTCTCAGGGAATCCGCGCCTCGGAGTTGTGGCAAGCAGACACCAGGTACTGTGAACGTAGTGAAAATCAAATTGTCAAGGTGCACAAGAAAAGCAGAAGAAGAACAAAATGGGATAAAGTGAGGTATATTGACAGCTTACATTTAGGCCGTTTAGCAAGAAATGTCGCGTTGCCCTAAAGTAAAGTGATCGTTAACTCGACTCGGACGCTAACTTCGTACAGTGACGCGGGACATGTGGCTGCGAGCTATGCTAACACGGTGTCACGATGAAATTCGTTAATTAAAGCTACACCGGCCGAGGCTTGACATGCTTTGAGCCTAGCAGCTGATAAAGAGGCGAGGTTTCGGTCGATGTAAAGGCGGTAAACGTGCATGGCCGAAAATGCATGACCCAAATTATCAACACGTGACCCCCTATATCACGACAGATTGGGTATTTAGTGTGGGGCAACCCGCAGCATTTTCAGAACGAACCGCGGGCATTAGTTTACTGATGTGGGTTCATTTAAGGGCAGGGCTTAATAAATTATTGTAGTGTGGAAACTCGCTTATCTAATCAGTGCAAGCGCGAGGTGTAATATAAACTGACAGCAAGAGGTCCTAGTAGTAGGGTCATTGACTTCGACCAAACTTTTTAAAACTAGAGTGGAAGCAAGCAAGCATACAGGGCGTTTCGTAATGGGTGGTCGAACCGAAAGCGTAGTGATTAGGGATTGTAATGTCGGTAAACCGGTAATTCGATAAATTACATATAAGAATTCGGCACGTATATGGGTTCCATAATTCCTTTGACAACTGCCACGTTATCAATGAAAGAAAAACTTAAATTACTTAAGATGAAAACCGAAGTATCTCATGAAGAACCAACTCTGATCCAAAAGTAAATTAAAAAACTGAATCAAGTCATCAAAAAAGAATTTACATGTTTTCAAGAAGAAAAAGTAAGGGGAATATATATACAAATGGCATATGGTTTCCTAATGACTACCCAACCAACAAGTGTAGAATCTCCCGATTGCTATTTCTTCGTCCCTCTGTAAACTCTTTGAAACACTAGTTAAAAACAGATTACAGTATTGGCTTGAATATAAGAATTTCCTCCCTATCAACCAAACTGGCTTCCGTAAGGGTTAATCATGTGTAGACAACATTGTAAATCTTAGTCTATGTGTAGATGATGGGCTAGTTAACAAAAAAGACATCATAGCAGTATTCTTGGATGTTCAAGGCGCGTTTGATAATGTTAATAGTGACATCCTGATAAACAAACTATCCACCACTTGTTGTTCTAATCACCTGACCAGACTTGTTAAATTTCTCACATACCAGAGAGTAATTAATTTAGATATATTGGGTAACGAAACCAGACTGTTCTCTATGTATTATACGTTTCAGATATAACAAATAAGTTACCTAACCACATTTCGGTCTCACAATTTGCAGATGATATTGCAATTTATTCAAATATATCTCCTTTCAAAAAATGTAAAAATCTCATTGAAAAATCTTTAGTAATTATTAAAAACAATCTGCTATCCCTGGCACTGGAACTAGGTCCACAAAAAACAAAACTGCTTCACTTTAATAACAAACAGATCAATCCTGGTCAGACTGAAATTTAAAAATCGACGAGCACGTTATCAAATCTAGTGACTCTACTCGCTTTCTGGGTATCACTTATGATTATAAGATGTCTTTCACCCTCCACCTACTGAATGTTAAAAAAAATGTATGAAAGCTTTAAATATTGTAAGGTATCTATTTGGTACATGGTGGGGCTCAAACCCAGAAACACTAATAAACTTGTACAAGAGTTTCGTACGCTCTCATATTGACTACGGATGTTTCGTATACTTTCCTACGCGCGCAAATTTAAGAGACCAACTAGAAAAGATACAATATTCAGCAATTAGATCTGCTTTAGGCTATCGTATTAGCACACCGACCAACATCTTATTAGCTGAATCAAAACTTCCGCGCATTTGCGATCGTGCGGAATTTTTGTGCAATATTTATCTGAGTAAAGTACTGTCGAACACGGGCACTCGAGTTTACAAAACAATGCACTGATATCATTCCATGTACAGGAAAAAAGGTATAAAAGGAAAAGACATATAAAGTCATGTATTGAGGATATCATGAGCATTAAAAAAAAATTTACACACCCGTCATCATTACGATATTTACTGTCTTGATTATAACACAATCATTACCTGAATTCCGATCAATTCTGACATTGGAAAGCTACTTAAAACAAAAACAAAAAGTGGTAACCCTAATAATGTATTAAGCAACCTTTTTTCAGAACATGAGTCATACACTATATATACCGATGGGAGCAAAATTTCCGGAGCGAACTCAGTGGGATCGGCTTGTATTTGTCCGGAACTAAATATTTCCATAAAAAGAAGTATTCCGAATACCTGTTCTGTCTTTAACGCGGAATGTAACGCACTGAAGGACGCTCTCGAGATTGCCCTTCTCCATACAGATCACAATTTCAAAATCTTTACTGATTCCCTTATCGTCCTGCTCTGTCTTCAAAACCCACAAATAGACGTAAAAAACAATTTTTATATTTATGAAATAAAAAAGAAGTATAAGGATTTCGAATACAAATCTGTAAATAACAGCAGCATAGAATTATTTTGGATCCCAGCGCACATAGGTATACAAGGTAATGAAGAAGTAGATATTTTAGCCAAAATAGCGACAGAAGCACAATGCGATGAGACAATATACATTCCTTTTACTGATTTACGGGAATCACTCAAATACAAATGCAACTTAAGCACCAAGAAGTACATTGAAGAACAAGGTCAAGTTAAAGGCAAAGACTATTTCCGACTATATTATAAAAGTAGCAATAAACCTTGGTTTACAAATGTTGGCCCTAGAGATTATTGTTACTATTAATCGTGGTAGGTCAGATCATTTCAATCTCGCCTCATCGCTACAACGCGTACATAATGTAAACGAAGCGAAATGCAATTGTAACTATGAAAAACAGGATCTAAATCATATAGTTTGGCAATGACCTCTACTCGATGATCGAAAAATAGAATTAATTAAAAAACTAAATATATGCAAACTGCGTCTGCCACTAGATATATGATTAATTCTTAGTAAACCGAACATCGTAGCTTGTACACATGTATACCACTTCCTAAAAAAATGTAATCTAAACATATAAGCGCACTTTACCAACGTCGTTGAAAACATCAGGTGCTTGCATTGTATTACCGAATATAGCTAACGTAAAGAATTGTTTCTTAAAATCCATGTAAAGCTTTATAACTTTCCATTGAAAGTTTCGATGAGCTCAAATAAAAAAAAAAGTGTAGAATCTGAGAGAGCTTTTTCCGCCGCTGGATTATTTTGTATAAAAATTGGGTTACCAATTAGGAGACCCAAGTTTAGACACATTATGTAAGTAACTTAAGATTCTTTTCTTCGTTTTCGTAGTGAAGATCCATATTTAATAAGTATTTTATTTGCATATTTTTTATAACGATGGATTAGATTTAAAAAAAAGTTTGTTTTGTAATATTTACTCTTATATTGTCAAATTCCAATACCTTGAAAAAATACCGTTAGGTTACCGGTAAACCGATTTTAATTGAAAATTTTACCGAATTACCAGTAACTGAAAAAGTCGGTTTTATAACCCCTAGTAATGATGGTTTATGAAAAAAATAAAGAAGAAATGTGAAATAAATTCTCAATATCAAAATGGACGTTGAAGAAATAGTTGCTCTGCGGTTAATAGATCAGCGTGCCAGGCGTCTTCGACGAAAACATAAATATTGGATGCCAACTAAAAGGAGCATTTAATGTTTTTTACCGCGATATAAGAAAATATACGTCAAGTACACGATAAAATCGAGGACGGAAATAGAAGAAAATATACTTTATAAAGAAAGATGTGAAATCAAAATGAGCTGCAAGCACATAAAGGTGCTTTCCAACTACGCTTAAGATGAGACAACTATATATACTCAGCTAAAATGCTATGTTCATACAATCCATTACTCATATTGTGGACATTTTAATAATTTGTGCACATAAAATGTAACATCTAGACATTTACCTAGATGTTCGCGACCTGGAAGTCAAATACTTGGTGTGGCCAGGCAAGGTATTCTCAGATCATCAATACCCATACTCTCCCTTTCGCAGGCTTTCACATAATTAGTCAATTTAATCAATTTAAAACTCTAACGATATGAGTACATTTTCATTATATTGCGTTTTAAAATAATTTTAAGATCATTCATCGACACCGATACCTTTCCTCTCACTAGCTTTCTTCAGATACCTAATTTGCCAATTTAAAACTCTGGCAATATGAGTACACTTTCATTATTTTGTGTTTTTAAATAATTCTTATTCATCGACACCTTGACCATTCTTGGCCACGCCAAGTATTTGACTTCCAGGCCGCGGACATCTAGGCAAATGTATAGATGTTACATTTTATCTTCACATTATTAAAATGTCGGCGATATGAGTAATGGAACGTATGAACACAGCATTTTAGCTGTTTATATGTAGTTGTGTCATCTTAAGCGCAGGTAGGAAGCACCTTTATGTACTTGCAGCTCATTTTGATTTCACATCTATTTTTACAAAGTATATTTTCTTCTATTTTTTTGTGATTAACTCTTTTTCGTCCTCGATTTTATCATGTACCTGGCATAATGTTTTTAGTTTTTTGAAGTTTTTTATGGGGATCTCACTTCTTTTTACAAAGATTATTTGCATAGGGAATGACTTCAGATTCAATTTTTAATTATAAATTACAAATTATCACCGGACAGAATTAAGAATAAATTCTACGTAAGTTTAACAACTACGAAAAGAAACCATGTGCACCGCATTGCCAATCTATATGTATTATATGTTAAGAAATAATTTTAAGTACATTTGAAAAGGGCGCCCAAATAAAGGAATCATAGCGGAAGAAGTCCGGTACGAGAGTTGGGCATCAGGAAGCTTCTTTGTCTTCGGAGAAGCACGTTCCACTCTCGTCTCACCGTTGGAAAGATAACGTGCTGCAAATTTGCGATCTCTAAAATATCTTCATTGTCTAGTTTTTGTTTAAAACTGTTTTGTACAATAAGTGTGCCGGTACTTATATCTCTGTATACATTTTGTTTAAATATATCTAGTTCTGTGTGAACATTTCAACACTCAACCACGTCCAGAATACTTTAAAATTCCCAAGATTATATACGTAGTACTTTGTGTACAATACGTGGTGTACGAAGCAACTTATGGCGCTGAACGTATTTAACATTGAACTGTATTAACAACCACAATGAACACCTTTCGAAGAAAAATATGTATGCATTTTTAGCATTTCGTGGCCAAGCTTGTTTTTCTACTCGGAAATCATCAACGGATACCCACGTTGTGCCCTTACCCCTTACCATACTTGTGTAATGACCATCGGCAATACTTTTACCGTGGTGGAAAATCGCTGCCTTAAGTTTATAACAGTGTAGTAGGTATTGCTTTGTTGTAGATATTTTCCACTTTCGTTGTTGTTACACTACTATCGTGACCAAACAAATGTAATTTTGCAATAAGTATATGTTTGGAAGCAGTTATATCAAAGAAGAAAAACATTTGGCAAACTGGAACAGCCACTTGAAGGCCATGTAAACGTACAAAATCTTTATTTTTATGATTTAAAAAGTATTCATTTATGTAAAGAACTATAAATATATGTTTTAGGTATAACTATTACAAATAAAATGTAACAAAAGTATATATTACACACAAGAGAAAAAATATTTTACCAGATAACATCAAATTTACTGAAAATAATCAAATACACTTGGATTTTTACATGAATAATGAATATCAACACGTGCACGAAGAATTTTTTAGTTTTTATTGCATTTTAAATAAAATCGTGTAACTTTAAAAAAATGTTTTTGAATTCTTTTATTACTTACTTTTTAGTGTCTAATTTTTTATTTGTGGTTATATGCTGATTGCATATCGATTGAATTGATTTGATTTGTGGTTACAAGCTGATTGCAAGTCGTTTGAATTTGTGATTATGGGTTATATTTATATACATATACAAACATGTCGCACTTCAAATTTGGCCAACTTACCTTGTGTTGGAGACTGCATTTTCGTTGCAATTCAATGGTACAACGATACATATGTGTAAAAACACGTGGCATCTCAAATTTTAACAACTTACCTTATTTGATACTCGTCAGGTTATAACCTGACTGTAAGCTGTCAAAATTTGGAGTAGATTGCGTAGTGAAGATAGCGATTGACGAACGAAACATAGTTTGTTCGTTTTGGCTGATGGTGTGCGTGTAACGCGTATACGTATTATGGGCTAAGTAAGTAACTTCGGCGCGGAGCGCCCGCGTCGTCTCTCGGATTTTTCTTTAAATATTGGGAGTATACTAGAGAGGGATGAGGGGTAAAATTCAGATTATTAAACAAACATCACCAAGTAACAAATATTGATTTATTCCCCATATTGAAGTTTGTCCTTTAACTAATTAATCATCCCACTTTTAAAAAAAGGGACCGCGAGGCGGCGCCCTCTACGGTACTTACCTAGCGTATACTGACGCAAATTTTCTTCGAGAATATCTCTGTCATGCGTGGACCGATTTTATTGAATTTAATCTTATTCGAAAGCTTATATGCGGTTTACATAAGAAAAATGGCATTAAATTTAGGAAATATTGCAGAAATATTGCGGAAATAAGTTTCAGGTAAGGTTGGATTAGCCGGGCGACGAGTAAATGATAGCGGTAGCAACAGTCGACATATACAGGGTGTTGAAATGCACTTGGCATCGAGACGCTACCGCGTCACTAAATAACACCAAATTTTTTAATTACGAGTACACAAAAATGTCTGCAAAATCAGTCAGCGAATTTCGTGAATGAAATGCTCAGACTCCAATTCATTCATGTTGCTAAAGAAAACGTCCTTGCACAACATTCTATAACAGCAAATAAGCGTTGGGTCACGTGCGACATTTTCATATGTATATGACACGTACATATTCGATATATTTTATAGTCACGCACGACCAAACAATCGCCACGAGTTGCGGCTGTACATTGCAGTGGCACGCGACCGTCTTTTCAATAATATCCAAATGTTACCGATAATTCGATATATCGATAATATCGTTAAGGAGAATAGAAGCAGACCTGCTCTTCCAAGACTCTTCCTGCAACTTTGACTTCGTTCTTAACCAGTTTCATTTGCGTTTACACATTTACAAATCCAAAATGATACCGAGAACTCTTGCCTGACAGACCTGATGTTTATTGTTTTTTTTAAAAACACCCAGTTACAGTTCTTTCGCAATGGATGCCATTCGCCAGATGCCAGTCCATTCGATCTCCATTCCAAGTATCAATAAGGTATCGATAAGATATTGATAATCGATAATCCCAACTTTAGCCGCAGATATGAAAATTGGGCCATATACAGTATATACGTACAACAATGGATTTTGTAGCCACGCGACTGACTGTCACGCACGGCTAATCGCAAGTGGAAATAGATGCGTGCGTTTCAGTTCAGGTAAATATTTAACGAATGTTTTAATTGTTGACAGTGCTTCCCTTTGCTGAATCCATGTTGAGTATGTTTGACACTCACATCTGTTGCCAAGTTACAAATTTCATGTAAAAAATTACAAAATTGCATTGTACTTTTATAACACGATTGTGATTTTTGAAATTACGAAAATGATATGAAAATTCAGCCAGGATCATTCATAACACCAATTTTATTCAGTCCGAGTTATATATATATATATATATAACTCGGACTGAATAAAATTGGTGTTATGAATATATATATATATTATATATATATATATATATATATATATATATATATATATATATATATAACTGATTTGTGGAAGGTGTAACTTTGCTAATATAATACCATAATAAGAAAGGCAAAACATGTGCTTCCCTAAAATTCCCACACGAAATTCGAAGTAGTAGCACAAGTATGTGTATGTATAACTAACAATAAGTACCGCTACACGTCCAAGAAAAATAGAAGAAAACATTACATACTTGATTATTGCTTATCTTTCTGAAAATGTTATTTCGTTTTGTTAATGGTGAATAATGGTAGTATTGCATTTTACGATTAGATATATGGCTCGCAAATGTTTTGTTGCTAAGAAAACGTGTTAACACTTTAAACCATCAAAAGCAACAGTTATATCTCAAAAAGAGGAAGACTACGGCTGTCAATAATTATCGAATCATAATGATAATAATAATAATAATAATAATCGAATCGTAGTTTGAAAATCAACTTTTAAGGCAGTAAAATAGAATAAAGTAATTGCTATGAGCTAAGGAATATCCAATTTGGATTACAAACGCGTGGAAAAACGTATTTCCTCTTTCATCAAACGCAACTTGTTATGAAGGGACCAAATACTTTTGAGCGGTACTGTATGTACAAATAATGTAATATTATAATCTTGATGGTGAAAAGTGCTACAGCAGTCGAATAAGTCGCATGACGTATATTAAGCTGGCGTAGCCATTTGAAAAGGCCAGCGCAAAATTAATACGATATTTTGTTGCTATTTATTTGCTAATTATTTGCCAAAGAATTATTTTTTTGTTCCAAAAATTAATATTCGGGGGATTGTGAGCAAATAATTAGCAAAAAAATATGCCGCAAGAATGGTATCGATAGCTGTGTTAGGTACAAAGGCGCGACACTTGGCTATGCTAGATTAACGCTGTTCCAGCGCGGTCATCGCTTCTCGAAAATGGGTTGAGCAAAAAATTAATATTCGGGGGATTGTGAGCAAATAATTAGCAAAAAAATATGCCGCAAGAATGGTATCGATAGCTGTGTTAGGTACAAAGGCGCGACACTTGGCTATGCTAGATTAACGCGGTTCCAGCGCGGTCATCGCTTCTCGAAAATGGGCGGAGCAAAAAAATTAATATTCGGGGGATTGAGAGCAAATAATTAGCAAAAAAATATGCCGCAAAAACGGCTTCGATATCTTTGTTACGTACTGTGATACAACATGTGGCTACGTTAGCTTAATATTGAGCTAGAGCAGCTTCAGTTTTTCGAAAACGGCTGGGGCAAAAAAATTAATATTCAGTGGATTAAGAGCAATAAATTAGCAAAAAAATATGCTGCAAGAATGGTATTGATATCTGTCTTACGTACAGAGATACAATAAGTGGCTACGCCAGCTTAATATTACGGTAGCGTAGCCATTGTTTCTCGAAAACGGCTGGAGCAAAAAATTTAATTCTTTGGCAAATAATTAGCAAATAAATAGCAACAAAATATCGTATTAATTTTGCGCTGGCCTTTTCAAATGGCTACGCCAGCTTAATATACGTAGTCGCATGACTGCTTTTCTCGAAATCGATTTTTCAATCTTATGCCTGCGGCGACATAAGTACTCAGAAACTACTAATCCGATCGATTTCAAATTTTACCTTTATATTCATAAGAGCATCCTCTACCTTTACACGTACAGATTTGTTTGTTTCTCTCATAATTTTCTTCTTCAAAAGTTTGCCATTATTCAACAAATTAACACTTTTAAAAATCCGTACATGCCAAATACACTCCAGTGTCATTATGGCGAATTCAAGAGGACAAAGTTAAATTGAGAGTATTATATTTAGTAAAATTTGTTTACAAAAGTTGTTATAAAAAGTTCTTAAAAACATATAGATACTTTTACTATGTCGATAGAAAACTTTATTAAAAGTGTAAAAAGAACACTTTTTCAGTTCTCAGAGTGATGGACCCCGGAAAATTCTAGTTTTATACAGATACGAAATTTTGCAAGCAATTTCTTATAAAAGTGCATGGGCAGAAGCTCCTAAACTTCTATACTTCATTTATGCTCACCGACCCTTACAATCTTCGGTCGATTTAACATTCGAATATGTGATTTTTCTTTGTAAATTTGTCACTGACCAGTTGTTATTAAATATTTGTTACCATCCTGTAGTTTAAATTGAATAAGTATCTCGAAATATACAGTTTTTCACTGTCCTTTCCCTGAATTTATGCAGACAAATAATCTTCCGTAACGGTAAGAAGACTTTCCAACAATGGAGTCAATATGTGCCAGTTGAATAAAGATTATATGGAAAACCTTATGAGAATATGTAGGTACAAAACGATTCAGTTCACTTCAAACCCTGAAAACTAAATTCCCAATACTAGAACCTAATCCAATAAATCCTGTACAATAGGTAGAGGTCTCAAATATACCTTAAATAGCTGTAAAATTCTCAAAGTCCCTATAATATGATTTTCCATTAGAATAAATATTGTAAAAATGAATGGCAAATTCCACTTCGTCCTATTGTGAAATTGTCATCGAGTCTGAATGAAAGAACTGAAATGCATTCTTTTATTTTTTTTTACACTACCTATATTTAAAATCTGAATTCCAGCATAAATTGAAAAGGTTTAATTTGCTCTAAGTCATATCAAAACTCAAATTTGGCAATGAAGCTTTGAAAAATACCTGTGTTTTTCCTATCGAGTCCTGTGCTGGTCTCATGAGTTTTTATAACATTTCTCTATCGCAAAACTTTAGTAACAGAAATAACAGGAGTCAAGTACCTGAGGAACTGGATCTCGTCGAAATCTGGTTTTGTAAGATTTTATTTTTAGTTTGCAAATATGGTGGCGAGGGAGAAGACCGAGAAGGCGCTAAGAATAATTTACATAATTTCTAAATCTGGTTACGTTAACAGAATCGTGCAATTGAATGTATCGATCTTTACCTAGCCACGTTCTGACCATCGTTTATTATGTTCCAATTAATTTTCAGTACCGAGCCTTGGAATACTAAACCGTTAACTTCTTTACTTTTTCTAGTCGTGGTGGCGCAGTAAATGCACGTAATGCTTAAAGCTTAAATGGATGATTATACATCGCGACATGGAATTATAATCAATTGACACGAAGAGTTCACTAGGTTCGAGTCATCGGTTTGATTGAAATTTTGCACACGGCTAAAAGTAGTGGGCAGCATGTAGAACTATGTCTCAAATTAAACGCATCAAGTGCATAACGCAAAAGTTCGCGAGAAACTGGTGTTCAGTTCAGTTCTTTTTTTCAGAACCTCGATATGATACACCGTGCGTAAAAAAAGCATACATATGCATCAGCGCTGTCCAATGGTGGAGTCTTTCACGTGCCTACTTCTCCTTCCAACCGCTCGATCCCCATATATTCGCGAGGAATACTAGCATTGCCTCGTGTGGCCACGTGTGTCACTAATCACACGTCATGTGTAGCGTCATAGATAAATAGTCGCCCCTTTAGCCGCTAAAGTTTAGCATGGCGCGGTATCCCTGACGACGCGGACTGGAGAATCCCAAAGGTCTTGCGAGTCCTAGCTTGGACAGCGCTGATAAACAATTACATTTTAATTATTATTTCCACGATTAGTTACTTAGCTCTGGTACGGAAGGTACATCTACACGACGAGACTTTTGTGTCTAGATCAAGTGTGTACGACATTAAAAAAAAATTCCAGAAGATTGGAAACTGCCTAGAGCAGTCCGCGACGCTAAATTCGATCTATCGTCGCGGTAATTGCAGCTACAGCTAGATTGAAGACAGTGCAACTAGCTCTAGCTAGACACAAAAGACACTTGATCTAGACACAAAAGTGTCGTCGTGCAGACGTATCTCCAATACAGGATCATCCACTTATCTCGGAACCAGCGCACGCGAGAACAGATGAGGAAGGCAACAACGCTACAAGTATTCATCACTACTACAATCATATATACGTAGAAGCTTCGAGGAAAACGTATATAAACTGTGAAACCACTTGTCCGACAATTCGCTTAATGTGGAGGTCCCTACCTTAAGTGTATGCAGTCAATTTAATCGAAAGCATGCCTAGGAGATACAAAGGCGATGATTATATACAACAACAGCGATTGGACAACATATTAATATAAAAGCGCTGCAGTACTAAGTAGGTAGAATATGTATAATTGTTTACACTTTATTATAATAAGCAGTTTTGAAATTACGGTGCCAGAGGTGTCAGATTTTTGACAAGTGTCTCGCAAACCGAATTGAGGAGTGATATTTCAAAAGGGTACATTTCCATATAGACAAAAATTTTAATAACTGCATAAAACTGTGGGACCTACGTTTATTAAGAAAACAAATATTTTTTTATTAGTACACGTTTATTCTTCCATCTGATAGTGGTAATGTTTTAAATTCGGCGACATTATTGTAACAGTTATTGTAAAAAAAACCTTTGGAAATAAGCCGTTTTGGTGGAAACTATAAAAAATAAGCCATTTTCGTGGAAACTATAAAAAATTAGCCGTTTTGGTGGAAACTATAAAAAATAAGCCATTTTCGTGGAAACTATAAAAAATTAGCCGTTTTGGTGGAAACTATAAAAAATAAGCTGTTTTGGTGGAAACTATAAAAAAAGCCCTTTTGTATGAAACAAATTTGGAAATGAACCCTAGATCTTGCACAATATTTTCTGCTATTATCAAAGTATTATATAATGTTTATGGTTACTATGTTTTGACACATTTTATTGTATAGATACCATAGTGAATACATTTTTAAATTAATTTAGTATACGTTTGGGTAACTCTATGGAATTAAGTTTCTTTTCTTTCGAATTAATAACAATTTCACAGATGAGTATAGGGAATATATCCGTTTTGTTTCAGAGTAAAAAGTTATTTCACTATGTCATCGGACAAACTTCAAAATAAGACCTTTTGTATCAAACACGTATTTTCACTTGAATTCTTTAAAAAGGAATTAAACTTATTTTGTGGTTTTTTGTGCCACTGGGGGATGAAATTTAATATTATTAAGGCGATGCCAGCAAAATTCGCTTCAAGGTAAAAGATGGAAATATGTCCTTTTTAAAAATCACTCTCCAATTGCCAAAAGTTGCGCAGTCGCCTAAAGTTGCAACAGTGCAGCCAATCCCAGTAGATAAATATTGAAGTTGTTTTTTTAACCCGAAAAAGATAGTGAATTATTAAGAGACGAAAAGATTTTATGCTTTTGTAAGAATTACTTATTTTTTATTTCCATTATCCGAGACTATAATAAGAATCAAGGTCAATGATATACGTAGTTCAAATTTTTTCTTAACAAATTGGGCATATAATTGACTGAAATCCTAAAATATTTTTAAACGTAGCTACTATATTAAAAAAATAGTCAAATTACAGCAATAAATGGTCGTGCACCACGAATAAAGCAGCTATTTTATAGATGTTTTATAACATTCCCATTCTTTAACATATTTGTAACGGCTGTTAAAAAAGAATTAACACAGGTATAAGAAAAATTTCCCTTGCCGATTATTTTTAACTGTTTCAAGAAAAGCACTTATATTAAAGAAGACTTTTCATGTTACAAAATAATGGAATGTGCAATTATTTCAGCTTTTGCTTTTTTTCATCACACTTTTGTAAAATGTATGCCCACACTTATACAGAATAATCTGTAACCGTAATACTAGCGATTTCAATTAACCCTTGACTGGACACGCGGGGTTTAATAGACACCAGCCAGCGTTAAGCTTTCATAACATTGTTATTTCAATCGTGCGAATTTTGTACTTTCGCATACCTGAGTTTGTGTGTGCGCTTTAGTCCATAAAAATAATAACAATAATGTAGATTATAGGTGCTTTTCATATAGGGTCTGACAAACCCCACTTATACGACCATGCGATTCTAAGGCACGTGACCAGTTACAGGTTAATGTAAGAACGATACGAGAATCGATTCCAGAACCGTTTCGGAACCGATATAGAACCCCCAAAATAACGGTTTTAAAACCGTAACCAAACTCGAGATAGCCAAAATATCGATTCTTCATAGCCGTTATATAACAGTTTGAAACAGTTATTTCTAGAATCGTTTCAACCCTTGGAGAAAAGAAAAAGTGAGTGTGAGGGATCGTAAGCCAGCGAGAACTGACATGTAGGACGCAATCTAGTACGGTCATTCCACGGGATGTCGATCACTTTTTGTGCTCGATGTCAGAGATTTTGGCGAAATCGAAATAGTCTGTAGTCCACATCAAACTATAGGAGATTTAAGTCATCGATTTACTGGTTCAAAATTTGTTTTAAAAATACAGATTATTAAATTTTGCATTTTTGCCTTGTTTACTCAAACCGGGCTGTACTTACGAATTTGTATGTCGGAAACTATTTATCGTATTGAGTTCATTCTTTTTTATTCACGAAAATAAGCAAAAATTGCAAATTTTGACAGTCTGTATTTTTTAGAGAAATTCGAAACCAGCAAAATGATGACTCCCCCCCCCAATTTCACGTTGACTACATAATATTACAATTTTGCCAAAATGTCTGACATCGAGCGCAAGAAATGATCGATTTGGCGTGGAATGACCCATCAACTGTTTTTGTACGATGAATTTGGTCCCGTATACTGCGCCTGGCATGCTAGTCCGACTGGCTTCCGCTCTCTTTCTCTCTCATTCACGCATCGTTTCCTCTCTCTCGTCGTCGCGAAGTCAAGTATGAGTATTCGCCTATTCGACGAGCGATCGACCTCAGTCCGTAGTCGCCGATTGAGATGTGTATGATTGAAGTAGTGAGAATGCTTGTAGCGCCATCTTCATCTGCATCGCGCGCGCAGGTTCCAAGGTAAATGGATAACTCTGAACATTTAACGTAATATAAAAAAACGGGAAACACGCATATTAGTGACATCTTCTTCACATTTTTTCTCAAAATTAGAAGAGCCCTTAAATAAAGGAAATCGCGAGTAAGTCGAAAAACATCCAATGAACGCAGTAAGGTTAAATCGGTCTCGCTCTTAAATGCCGATTCATGCATAAGGTCTGGAAGAGAGGAAACTTTGAACTTGATTTTTTACAAAATTTTGAACACTTTGACCTATCTACTTAATGCATTACTATAAATGGTATGGGCCAACTGTGTGTATTTAGCCAAATCAATGACCAGGACCTTGTGCACTCTTCTTGTCGGTGAAAGCAATGTTACGGAATGATATCTATCCCCCTTATTTATTTAAGCGCAGTTGTTTCGAATATAAAGGAAGAAAAAAAATGAAAATAAACGTACGTCGTAAGAAACAAAATTTCTCGCTATAATCAGTTTCAAATGGCATGGTAGGTAAATACTAACAATAAGAAAATGTGAAAAGTAAGGAGTTACAGTAGTTCGATTGGAGCGTCAATGATTAGAATTCAAAATAACAGCGCAATCATAAAACGAAAACAGAAAATTCGCAACCACTTCTTGTGTCATAATTTTCCATCACAGAGGCAATGTTATTTATTTGCATGCAGAATAATTTGAAACCAGATTCTACTCGATCGAGAAAAATGGAATAAATAATATGTAATTTCTCAGAAAATTTTATTTTCGCCAGAAACTGGCTTTAAACATCAATTGAATGCACATATTCCTTAGTACTATACAGTGGAGTAAAAGACATTCAACAAATGATAGAACGTAGTAGAATCTTTTCCAATTAGACGAACGAATCGTCGAAACCGCAGAAATTGAATAACATAAACCAATTTCTTAGATTAATTAACTGTTAACATACATAAACTGCAGATCAATCAACAAAGTTCTAAACATACACTAATATAAGTTCTAAACCTATACTAAACTTGCAAGTATAGATCACCAAGCAATCTGTATTGCCATATGTTTACGATCCTCATATATTTTCAATAAAGGTGAATCCTATGTAGATATCTATTTACACAAAACAGCCTGTCAGCCCCTCTGATAATCGGTGATAGACATCAAAAGCACCATGCAAAACCCATTGAAGAATTTTTCGGCGGATGATTGCTCCTCGCTCGTTATTAGTGCGTTAGTGAGAATCCATGTCAATAGGTGCTTGAAAACGTTTGCCCAGTTTATACCAAAGTGAAACTAATGCTGTTGTTATGTACGGCGATGCCATTTTAATTCGATAATTATTGTTATTGCAACTCGGATATATGTGATTAAAGAAGGGCGTTGTTCTTGGAAGGGCGCGATAGTATAGAATTCCCGGAAAATCAAGCCCTGATTCGAAATCCGAGCATGTCCTTCACCATTTTGTATACCCCCTTTTTGTGTATAAAGGCTTCCCATACACTAGTGACCTTACTAAGTAGTGTATCGGATCAACGAGCGGTTCAAATGCTCGGCTCGTGAGATGCTCTGGTCGCTGGAACTTGCCCATGAGCCGAGCGGGCAGCTGAACATGCTCAGCTCTGCGTGGGCATTGAACCGCGTATTCTTCTGAGCATTCGCCCCGAATGAGTATCGCATGAGCGCAGATTTGCTCGCGTGGTGTTCGTTCGGGGCTCGTGTACATCCACAGTCCGCATGGGAACGATCCATGGTATCATCCGAACACGTCTACACTTGTGAGTGCGATGCGAGTGTGCTCACTTTCATGTACCGGCAACTAACGGAACAGCCCGAGCAGCTCGGCGAATACACGGTTCGCATTCGGTTCACTGCAAACATCAACGAAACGTTTGCTTACTCAATGGTCATGCGATGCTGATGAAGAAGGGGGGGGGGGTTTGCTCAGATGAATATACGGCTTTGAATGAGCATGTCAGCATGTCAAGTTCGACGAGCATGCTTGCTGGTGTATAGAGGCCTTATGAACAGAAGGCCTGCACTCGTTAACAAAAGAGAGGTTGCATTTCACCGTGACAACATTTGCAGCAATCGCGACTCACCAAAGTCTATAATTTGTGTGGGAAAATAACTAGACAGTTACCGTATTTTTCTGATTGACAACATAACATCATCATTTGTTTCGATTGTTGCAAAATGGTTTAAATGATGGAGAAGTCAAATAGTTGTCAGTTTTTAATAAAACAAGATTAGATGGAGCTTCATGCAAATGAAACAAATTAATCGAATGTTATAATACCGTGCAGAATAAGTGAGCAAAACGACCGAATTTTTGTATAGATCGGAAACAATAATTACTAATTATTCTCTGGTATTTGAATTAATTTCAATACATGTCCTCGTTTACTCGGTCACTTTCCACTTTTTCGATCACAAAAGTAGTACCAATTTTTGTTTCTAGACCCTATTAATAGAGTGTGTAATTTTATAAATGTTATATGCGATTGTATGGATTTCTTCTTGAAATCTGGTCATTCGTTCAAGTTAGGTGTTCAATCGGCTGTTAGTCTCATTAATTACGGCAAGACTTACTTTTTAAGGATGTGTCGGACGTACAATATTAGACAAAAGTATATGAAATTTGAAATACTTGAATATCTACGATTTACGCATAGTAAATCTAGATGTAAGGAACTTGAACGACAGTTGGAGTCTTATTTTTACTCCTAGAAGGGTATTTCTCACTTTACAAATGCTTTTTTATGCATTATTTGTTGAACTTTTGGCAGAGAAAATTCCCTGAATTCACAATTTTCTCAAGTTATAATTTATTTCTTTAAAACGGTGTAGTTAAAACAATTGAAACTAGGCAGATATTTTCAACCATTCATGTACTACATGTACAAAAAATTGAAAACGTGGTACCATTCCTTCAACATTTTTTCATCGGTTTTATTTGTCAAGATTGTCTCTTTCCATAAAAGTAGGTACATGTAAAATCAGTGAAAATTAAAATCGTTAGAACTCAGCAACCGTTCAGTGAATTTGTTTAAAATATTTGGAGCACGTCAGAAAGATTACATAGAACAATCTCAAAATTTTTCATCAACTTGGTACCATTTTGAAGATAGGTCCGATACATCCTTAATTCTCTAAAACAATGGCGCACCCAGAATTTTATTTTGGGGGGGGGGGCCGAGACAGACGATGCGTGGACTCGTTGATACTTTGTCTCGCCCCTTCTTTCAGGCGCTTGATACAACGCCGTTCCTTTTCCATTGTTTCTCTTTTTGTTTGGGGTAGGGGGGCAGGGTCCCCTCTAAATCGTTGTATCCGAAACTTGTTTCTCATATTATCATACATTTCTTCCTTGTACAAAATAGAGCTAAATTTCCGTAAATTAAATAAATAAACAACGTCTTAAGCACGATTAAGTAAAGTTCTAGCATCATTTCGCGCCATAATCATACGTAAACAAAAAAAAAAGCGTAAATGCGTAATAAGGAAGAAGAAATATAACAGGATATCAAAATACACCGACTTCAGAGGTATTGGAATTTGATTTGCTGGACATATAGATTCATTTACAAAGAACTGCACACTATCCCCTAGTAGGGAATTATGAAGAAAACATGGAGAGCGACAAAAATTTTAAATCATAAATAGGACAATTATTTCTCAAAAAATAAAGCAGAATTGTATAATCAACTGCTTTCGAACGAAGCAGTGATTTCAAAAAGTAGAACTGGCAAATATGCCAATGCTGTCTGTGATTGATTAATTATACGAATTCAGTGCACATGCAGAATAATTTACCCTAATAAACAATGAGCAAAAGAGGGTTCAGGTAAATTGAAAACTATCACAATATTAGTACCCTATATTGTCACTGACAACATATCTCGTTTGGAAGAATATTATAACACTGCATTATAATATTCTCAATGTACTTGATGTCTACAGTGAAATTTCATTAAAGGTCAAGTAATTTTGAACAGAGATATACCTTCAACGAATAAATAAAACTAATAATATACAAGAAAAGAGAAATGAACTCACAATTTATTTTTTCTCCATCTACATTAGATTCCGAATTCTCGAACGTTCTATACGTGTACTGGACGCAGCCATTGAATTGGGGGCATACGCATTATATTAAACACTTTACAATACGTTCCTCTTGAAATCGAATTACATCTATTACTTCTACTAATTTTTTCCAGACCACATTTGGCTGTAACATGATTTTCATAATATACGTGCTTCAAGACAGGTCTGCATCTTACAGATGATTCAACAGATAGAAGTATTAGTCTACATTTTAAAGATAATTCAATAGGTAGACACATTAGTTTGCATCTTAAAGATGATAAACGAGGCAGATGTGGTAGTCTGCATAGCGTTCGAAAAGCGGGAGATAGGGCACATTGTATACAGGTACCGAAGCACAGCTGATAGAGGACCAACGGATTGGCGCGAAGACAGCGAATGGGAGACGGAAAATGCACGATAGGAATTATCGACGCGCGCTGCTCGAGTAATATAGTGTTGTCCCGTTAAGAGAACAGGTCCTCCGTTCCGTTAAGAGAACATTTCTATCACCGCTAGAGAGAGACTGAGAATGAGTGAGAGGGCACGCGACAGCGATAAGTCATAAATTTCGTTCGAGATAGCGGCGGCATCATATTACTGAAAGAAGAAGGCAAAGGCGAAAGGTGAGCCGAATAGCATAGCGTCTTGGTATAAGGACACCTTGTTGAGAAACGGCGTTCTTACAACGGGACATCACTGTATTGCTATAAGAGCTCTGCGATCAAGGTCGCGAACGAGGGTCTTCCACTACATATATATGCTTAAGAAGTCGATGGACATGCTTAAAGACGCCGCTCTGCTGATTCTTACTTATTGTTCATTCTAAAGAAACCCCGTCGGCTACAAAGGAGAATGAATCAATAAAATATGAAAAAAGAGCGATCGACGAAAGGGCGCTCTTGAACGTCAGCAAAATCCGTTGAATATTTTAATGTACCGGAAATACTCGACACAACGTTTCATCCGTGGAAACGCGAGAGCGAGATAGTCCTGGATTCCGACAGGAAAGGGCAGCATCGATAAGTCTCGGGTTGCGCGCCTCTGTAATCGAATTTCTGTCAGTTCGCTGTCAAATATTCGTCGGTCATTTCGGACGGTACGTAACTGTCACGCAATCTCGGGGCAGCCTCTGGCCCGTGAGTTTTCAGTCGAATTTACGTGACAGTGACGAATTCGATTATCCTGCAGGGAAGGAGAGTCGAAGGATGTTTTAGATAGGCGCGAGCACCGATTGAAACACGTAGAACTACGTCTACGATAGTGCAGCAAGTTCCATGGAATTTCCATGGTGAACACCACAAGAATGAAGGAGAAAGCGAGACGGAGGAACCGCGTGCTTAGTCGCGCCGACGCATCGTTTGCAGCTCACTCACCTGCGAATCGTCCGCTTATCAGTGCGGCCAAAGCTGGACTAAAATGCAGGCCCAGGTACTCGGCAGGTTCCCTGTTCTTTGGTTTGTGGCTCGAACGCAAGTCCCCTTGATTCTCCTTGTGTCTCTCGCCTTCACTTAGACGTTCACTTTATCTACGATAAAAACGTCACCTCCGTTTTCTCGGTCCCGAGCTGGTCTCGTGAGCACAGCTCCGAGGGAAAACCCGCCAAGACGCCCGAGCGTTTCGTCGCATTCGTGCACGAACAGTAACTGGCGGCCTCGTCATCGAAGCGATCAGTACGGCACCTGAGCGCGCGTGCAATCCAGCCAAACGACTTACGCATCGACCAATAGCAGCGCAACCTACCTGCTACCGCGCACGCGTACAACGACACTGCGTGGCGGCAGTATTCGAACGCCCTATTTATAAAATACTTGTATTTATTACACTGTGATAATAATTCTCTTCTTTTATCTTACTCGTGTAAGTGCTATTCCCTGATCTGAATTTGAGTAGACATCATTGTTTGTAAATGAAGCACATTTATTTAAAATAAGTTATAAGCAGTGATTATGAGAAATGTTAACCATAAATTTATTATGTTTAAATTATATTTACAGAATTTACATTTAGGAAGTGTGCGTTTCATTATGTAATTTGTACCTTAAAACTGTATTATAATCAAGGAAAACATAAGTTCGTTGCTATGGTATGTTTTATATGATGTCAGTAACATCAATTGCTTCTTTGGAAAAGTAAAACAATTTTTATACTCTGCTCTACAAATATATGTTTGTTAATCGATGCTGTAATTAATGACATGTCAAATGGTATCCGTGAAATAATTTGTATATAGTAAGTTTCTGGTTTCTTAACGTGCATTTAGGCTGTTACAAATACCTACGATTCGCTGCCAGATGGCAGCTGCAGTATCGTTCTTCTCAATTTGTAATAGCACAGACGAGATATGGAATAGACCTATCACCCACTGCATTTTGCTGGAACCAGTTTGTGGGCTTCCAGGATCCCAATATCATTTTAGTGTCACATGCAACGTTACCGGCGAAGTCTCGAAACAGATTGTAACGCTACGCGTGGTAGGAATTAGAACTCAACACCGGTATAAATAAGTCATTCGAAACCCGCGATTTACAAATGTTTCTATTAGAGTAACAATTTAAAGATCATCTTATGAACGTATTCCGTTCAACTGAAGAGAAAGGAGGATCAGAACGAAACGAAAACGCATTTGTCATTTAACCTTGCTGCGCTATTCGGGTTTATTTAACGCAAAACAAATTTCATTCGCTAGCCAGATCGTAATTTGTAAAAGGAGTGCTTTAATGTTTTTTAAGAGCTTCTGGTGCTGAACCCCATCCATTCATCATGTATATGCACATACATTAATGATGGTGTATAGTGTATACGATATAATAGAGACATATAATAATAATAATAATATCATTATTCTTCTAGTGTACTAATTAATTGGAGCATAGACAACGTACCCATACACACCGATTTTTATGCAATTTTGCAGGTATGTAGAGTAGCCAAAAATATTCCACACATATTTTTTGCAATAGGAACTCATACCCCTCCACAGCCTTTAAAAAAATTCATTAATTTACACAAAATACTAACAATTAACATTTATTTGTTAAGTCTTCTGGTAAAATGTTAACTGATGTTCGGATGTTCCAGTAAGTTTATATGTGTGAACTATGCACCAGAATAAGAAATACGAATATTTTCATATTTTTTATTTTTGGCCTTATAATAAATACTAAGGTGAATGTCCCAATTTCTGCTCATTTAAGAGGTTACTCATCATAAAGAAGGTGTATTGATTAATTCTTTAATAATAAATCAACCAATTCAAAAGTTATTTATTAAAGATATTTCAAGATGTTTAACTATTAGTAATTTGTAATTAAATACAATGCTCTAAATATTCGTATTTATGCTCACTAAAATAGCGATGTACATACTTCTACTCACCATTTGTACCAATCTCTGCTCACATAATATGTTGCCTTTTCACGTTAAAATAAGTTACATCTTTTATGGAGAGGTTTTATAACACAACAGTAAAGCATAAAATAATGATAAACAAAAAATAAAGTGTCTTCGAATAGAAATAGGGGTTACAGCATACATTGAGTTGTGAGATTATGTTACTATACCTGTGGTGAGTAGAAATGTGGACATGATAGTGATTCACTTGACCCTAAACCTACTCACCTATTTTCTACTTAAAAAAAATTAAGAATAGTCACAACATCGAAATCCAGAGCACAATGCAGTACCTGTTTTTGTTATTAAATAAGAACTTTTACTGCAAAAACTATTTTCTGCCCAATTATCGAATACCAATAGTGACGCTATTCCTTAGCACAACCAGCTAGCTCGTTTTAAAAGTTTTTCGTTGCTTATGCTGTACTTGTTTAGCCCCAACCTCGTGCAACACGCGCGTAAATGTTCAAATAATTTAGAATTATTTTGTTGCAACTATAGTACAAACGTAACGCTAATAATAAAAAGAAAAATAGGAAATGAGCAGAAATGGAGACATGAGCAGAAATTGGGACATTTACCTTATTCTATGCGTAGTTTATTCGTATTCTGTGCAAAATCGCGCATTGGAGAATATGTCGGCAAAGATTTTATAAACTACTAGCTTTACTACTCGGCTGTGCCTGAAATTTAAATTCTGATTTTATAAAAAAAATTTTTTTACTTTTTTTGTGAAAATGGTCACATCTCTCTGGATTAGTCAGGTGTAATGAGCTGAGGCACATTTCGTGGTCCCAGAGTTTATCGTTCGAAAGTTTTTAGGAGACAGACAAACACACAACATATAGAAGCTTTCTTCTTTATATATTAAGATTATCATGTTTTGGATAATTACACTATGGCATACGGATGTACTTTGAACAAACAGGATAGCTGTACCCGGCTTAAATGGAACACGATACTAATCTCCGTAATAACGTGTATAGAAGGCGTACTTATATTGCGTTCGACGTTGAACTTATGATCGTAAGGCAAAACATAAGGTATGGACTAGTATATAGGATGAGGCATTTAACTCGAGACACCTTAATGTCTCTTAATCGAAGCAATTTAGAGAAAAATGTTTTAGACAAAAGTCGTTCTGTTGGGGGGGGGGGGGGGGATGGCGGTAATATGAGTTTTTAATTCAAGGTCATTTTCAATATCGTTGCAAGCTGAATTGCATTTTTTCAAATTAGAACCTACCCATCTTATTGCATCACTTCATTCTGCATAAAAATTGAAGTATCTTTTGTTTGAAACATTTTTTGTACGACTTCAACTTTTCGACATATTGACAAAATTATGCGAAGTTTCGCATTTTTGGGATCACCAGATTTTACGCCGCTGGTCTTTTTTGTGGGGTACACTGAAAGAAATGGTTTATAATGAGCAGTGCCAACAACGCCAGAAAATATGATGGAACGAATCAGAAATGCTCGTAGAAAAACTAATACAGGAACAATAGTACGTTTCTATCGTTCCCTCCAACATCGCTTTGTCAAATGCGTTTAACTTGAGGGTCATCATTTTGAACATTTGTTGCGGTGAGGGAAGAGAGCGCAAATTGATATCAAATTATTCACCCCCTTTTCTAATTATTATCGAAATATTACGAATATTATCCGTAACGCGTTTGTATTCAATGATAATTCCGAAAATGTGAAACTTGACAAACTTTTCTCAATATCTCGCAAAGTTGAAATCGTACAAAAAATGTTGCAGACAAAAGATACTCCATTTTTTATGCAGTGATGCAAAAAGTAAGTTCCCATTTAAAAAAATGAAGTTCACCTTGAAACGACCTTGAAAACGAGCTTAAATTAAAAAACACATATTACTTCCATACATCTCCCTCAAATAGAACAACTTTTGTCTAAAACATGTTTCTCTAAAATGCTTCGTTTAGGAGGTATTAAGGCGTCTCGAGTCAAATGCTATCAAATGACTCCAATGCTTCATCCAGTACAGTCTACACTCGTTATAAGCCCGACGAACGGGGCGGGCGTACGGTGCGTTGTGGGCCCTATTCCGCACGGCCAATGGCGCGAGTGAGAAAACCCAAGAGCGAACGAAACGAAAGAGCCTCTTTTAAGAAATGGTGGTGATAATCGTCGGGCGTACGACGTATGATAGAAGCGGGCTTATAACGAGTGCGTACTGTATACACCTTTTATACCTGTTATAGCGGAGATTAGTACTGCTCTACATTTATATATGCCTGGTATACCTATCCTGGCTAATCAAGGGACAACCTAGCCACGCTCTACGCCACTCTACAATTATCCAAAACATCATAATAGTTCATAACATTATCAACGACATGTACTTGAAGACGTTGTAACGTCCCTACGTGAGCCGTTGCTGTACATTACAGGGAATTCCACTGGTAAAGCGATTTACCCACGAATTGTGGGATTGGTTCGAGTGGCGTGCGAGAAAAAAGTGAGATTCACGAACATGAATTCTTCTTAACAATGTTTATTCAAAAGAACACTTATATAACTATTTGAATATAAATGATGATGACTCTTTGGTCGATATAAAGGAATATAGGATATAAATGATAATAATGACGCTGTTGGTCGATATGAATGATAATAATGACGCTTTTGGTCGATATATATGATAGAAGTCGGTATAAGTCGGTAGAAAAGAATATAAATCGATCGGTCTAGGTCATGACGCTGGATCCGTATAATAAGACATAAACTTTTCTATAAAGATAGCGAGTCCGTTTGGTCAATAGAAAAAAACATTGAATTGACGATGTGACTATAGTGATATATGAATTAGACGTAGGGTTAACCATATATTTTTGTATGTTTAAGTGAGAGGTTGTGCCCTTAATATTTGATGGTTTATGGAATCTTGGCTTTGGAGTGGTTCCACCCAGCGTTACCGGGAAATACCCTAGTAGTGACAAGATCATAATTCGTAGTGGAGGAGAAACACGTCATGCATGCGCGTGATGACATAGTCACGTTAAACGAATCAACGCCAAGATGGGAAAAGAACTGACGCCACCGTCAAGCCAAGTGAGGCCACAGCCCATCAGCATCGACAACTTATTTCTGGGCATTGTTGGTTGACCGTGGCGTCACTTGGCTTGACTAGCTTGGCTTGGTTTGGCGCTAGCGTCGGCTCGATTCCCATCATGACGTCTCACGCACACATATACCGTCACTACTGTAGGTGTTCCCCTTCCATTACAATCTTGCCACTGCCAGGGTATTTCCCGGTAACGTTGATCCCACCCAGTCCAGACAGATAGCTTCCTGATGCCTAGGGCTTGGTTAAAGCCATGTAGGATGGCAGCTTCTACGTTGCCCAGAAGTTGATGTCGCTCCCCGGGATGTAGCTTCCACTTGACCCAGGAGCTGATTAAAGCAGCCTGAGATGGAAACCGAGAAGCTGATTAGAGCTATCTCAGATGGAAGGCGGGATGCTAGTTAAAGCAACCTAGTTCTAGATTTTACGTAGCCCAAGGGTTGATTTAGCTGCCCCGGATGGAAGTCGGAATGCTACTTAAAGCAAGCCAGCCGTATTTAAATTGTTCTTAGTCATAGGTGCGCATCAATCAGGGTCTAGAGCAGCGGTGTCCAGCGTAGTGACCCCTCACGTGCCTGCTTCCCCTTCCAATCTGTCTCTCGCACAGCGTACCTTCCGTTGTCAAGGAGATCGCGCGACGCTACGAAGACTGCCACGACGGGCCAGCCGGGCAAGCGTCTTCGCGGCTAGCGTCGCACGGTATCCCTGACAACTCGGACGAGAGTGGGAGAACCCCAACCTCCCGCGGGAGCGACCTTGGACAGCGCTGGTCTAGAGTCTAGGCCAAGGCTGCACAGCCTTTTTCAGCGCCTAACGGCAAGCAATCAGCCGTACGTCGAGCTGTCCCGTTGCTAAGGGGAGAATCAGTGAGTTACTTACGCTACGCGCGTTCGAGCTCGCACCTACACTACTGCAGTTATCCTCACTGATTCTATCCTTAGCAACGGGACAGCTCGACGCACAGCTGATTGTTTGCTGTTAAGGTGCAGTTAAACATGTGCAACAGCGCGCATTTGCGCGCCGAACACTTAAAATTTCCTACGGTACGAGGTCCTACGTTGCGCGCCGAACCATAAAAATCGACCCTTGTAATGGTGTTCTGCAACGCGCATTGCACATGTTTAACCGTGCCTTTAGGTGCTGAAAATAGCTGTGCAGCCTTGGCCTAGACCGATCCACAGTGGTCCCAAATCGCGAAAACCTGGTCAAAACTTCAACACGTACATCAAATTAGCCCGAAATCGGTACTCGAGGTTTCTTGAGATCGCTGACTATGAATCTGAACATCAAAATTTAAAAACCAAAATAGCGGATCCAATATGGCGGACATGCATATTAAAAAATTGTTGGATCAGCACGAAAATCGATACTTAGGGGTTTTTGAGGTTGTCGATTACGAATCTGAACTTCAATTTTTTTATTTTTTTTATTTTTGGTTAAAAAGTAAAATATTTTTGTTTCAGGATTTAAAATATTTTTTAAAAATATTTATTTTAAATATTTTTTGTTTTCTAGATATTCGTAAACATATTTTGGTATTTATTTGGAATCAGATACACCTGCGTTGATCCTTTCGGCGGTATCGATATATTAAGGTCCAGTTCAGATTTATTGGTCGGTGAGTTTCGTGAGGGGTATTCTCCCACCACACCACGTGCCTGCCTCGGCGCTCCTTTTCTCTATGTTCTCACTCTCTCTCGGGCTACGCCTGGTTGTCGCGCGGTGGGGATTGGTGTCCGTGAGGTATGTACACGCAGCGAAGCATCCACACCACTTTGAGTACATAGACGGGACACGATTCCGAGCGGTCGTTTCTCGCTTCATTTTTGCAGAAGACGAGAGCGAGATGGCACGAGAGCGAGTCAGAGTTCCTCGCAAATAAATACTGTACAGATATTGTAATCAAAGTTGGGCAAAAGTTTATCTAAATAAAAATCTCAAATAACGAACAAAAGGTAAATAATCTTTATTCGTTATTTGAGGCACGAATAATCGAAGTTATCTTTATTCGAAGAGCAACGAATAAATAGTTTTATTCGATGAGAATTTATTCGACGAATAAAGATAACTTTTTTATTCGGTGAGAATTTATTCGACGAATAAAGATAACTTTTTTATTCGGTGAGAATTTATTCGACGAATAACGATAATTTTTTATTCGAAGGTTTTATTCGAATAAATACGTCGAATAGATTTTTCATCCATAGGATTTATTTTTTCGAAGCCTACGAATAAAACCACGAATAAATTTCGTCAGCGTCGAGCGTGTTTATTCGAGTCTCCGAAGGTTAGGCTCGGCCAAGTGGCGAGCGCCGACAACAAATGCCCGGCGGCGGCGACTTGGGGTCATGGTCACTCACCAACTCTCGCGCTGACGAAAGTTATTCGTGGCTTTCTTCGAAGGCATCGATCGAATCTCCCTTCCATCGACCGGTGATCGATGGAAGGGGGAGAGCAAGCGGATTCGAGGAAACAGAGCGAGATTTCCTCGATCTACTTGTCGTCTAGCCGTTCTCCAGGTAACAACTCTCTCCGCTTTGCTTATTAACGCTACTGCTTTACGCTTCTTGCTGGATTCGGGCCGAATCTCAGTGCTTAACGCTACTTAGTAAAACGGGCCTACTGCGTAGGAATTAGTGCCGCTCAGCAAATTAGAGCAGTAAAAGAACTATTGTAACGTGCATAACGGACCTTTATTATATAACCTGTAAATATTGTAAATTTAACATTAGAGTAGTCATTAAAGTCTCTAAGAATTAAACCACTTCGACACGCGAAAGTCTCAGCCTGCGACGTGCGCTGTTCACAAACTATTGCTAACATTTTTTGGTCCTTCGAGCCGGATCAGCGCCGTTGGATTCTGTGCTTCTGGAACGTTCGGGATTCCTCGCGAGTGTTGTGGTAACCGTCGCGCGTGACCTCTGAAAAAAATGAGTCACTTGATAAGCAACCAACGCGACCTTAGAGGCCGAATTTCGCGTGCGTTTGAAAATCTAAAGAAACTAGGCGCGAATAATATGACCAAGGGCAACGTATCTACACGATTGGGAGCGCTACGAAAGAATTGGGCTAAATTCGAGTCGCAACACGACAAATTACTCGCCATGGCCGATGACCCGGACATCGTGGATGACAAATACTTCAAGGAGAACGAACCGGCCGATACGGAGGAGAAATTCCTCACACAAGAGGCCCTATTAGTCGACAAATTGGAGGAAATTGTCAAATTAGAACAGGCCGTGGCCAGAAGCGTTGAGCGTACTAGCAGGGACGATTCCACACTCAATACCACCGGTCGGAAAAAATCTTCGCTACCCAAAATCCCGCTACCGAATTTCGATGGCCAGCACAAAGGGTGGCCATCTTTCCATGGCCTCTTTAGATCCCTCGTGGTTCAGGACACCACGTTGTCGGACGCAGAACGCTTACATTATCTGCGAGGGGCCCTTACTGGTGATGCTGCGAAACTCCTTCAGAATATGCCGGTGCGTGAGGAGAACTTCGAAGCCGCGTGGAAAATGCTAGAACAACGCTACGATAACCAGCGGTTAGCGATAAAGGCGTTGATGGCGGCCATCTTCAATTTACCGACACTTACACGGGAGTCAGGGCCTGAACTCAAAGGCCTCTATTATACGATGTGTGACTCGGTCGAGTCTCTCACTGCTTTGAAGAGACCCTTTGATGCCAGCGGCGACTGGCTAGTGCACCTGGTCGTGAGTAAGCTGGATCCCCAATCTCGGCGAGAATGGGAGACTCAACTTGGCCAAACCAAGACACCGCCTACCTACCAGGAGTTGAAGGCATTTTTGGAGGGACGAGTCAATACGGTGGAGGCCTTGGAGGAGCAGCAGAAGGCTCCAGGGGGACGAGCTCCGAAACCCACCGGAACGCCTAAAACCGCCAAGGTTCATCAGGTTAGTAAATCGAAGAGCTCTGGTGACCAGTGCAGTCTCTGTGGCGCTGGTCATTTTATCTTATTTTGCGCGGACTACAAGGCCAAGGATCCGAAAGAAAGGAAAGAGGTCCTACTAGCTAAACGCCTTTGTTTTAACTGCTTGGGGAAACATCGCGTCGCGGATTGCAAATGCGATAAACGGTGTCAGGAGTGCCAGCAAAGGCACCATACCTCAATCCACGAGGCGACCTCCACTCGTGCTTCAGATGAGAATTCGGAAGTTACAGTAAATTTGGGGAGGTCCGAGACAAGGGAGAGCCTCCCTCGCGACGCGGTGTGCCTTCCACCTGTTTTATTAGCTACCGCCCGGATTATAGTACATTCCCCGGACGGCGAGCCAAGAATAGTGAGGGCCCTGATAGATCAAGGCAGCGAAGTCTCGCTAGCTACGGAGGCTTTGGTGCAGCTGTTAAGATTGCCGCGACGACCGTCGAACGTACACCTCATCGGTATCGGTAACCAGCGGAAGGAGCGGGTACGTGGAACCATCCAACTGGAGTTCACGCCACATGGAGGCGAGGACTTCCGGCAGAGGGCCACGGCGATGGTGCTGCCACGGATTACCGCCTACACACCACAGGTCAAGCAACGGCTGAATGTTTGGACCCACCTCCAAGGACTCCCACTGGCCGATCCCGACTTCACGGACGGCACCCAAATCGATGTCCTGTTGGGTGCCGACGTATATTCCCTGATCCTGGAGGACGGACTGCGTAAAGGGCAAGAGGGTGAGCCCATTGCCCAAAGGACGTCCCTGGGTTGGATTATCTCCGGTCTAGCTGCAACCTCCAGCTGTGACGACCCACGTGCTTCGAGTGGGCTCGTCACGCTGAAGTGCACGATGGAGGAAGATCTCGTCCCTATGGTCCAACGATTCTGGGAACAAGAAGAAGTGACTGTGCCAACCACCCTCAATGCTGAGGACCAGGAGTGCGAGGATTATTTCACGACTACTCACCAGCGTCTCCCGTCGGGACGCTACATGGTGCGCCTACCATTCAAGGAGATGCAGGGACTGGGCGAGTCCCGAGCCGGGGCCGTCCGTATGCTTCACCGAATGGAGACCAAGTGCAGCAGGAACACGGATTTCAAAAGGGCCTATCACACGTTCCTACGTGAGTACGAAGAGCTAAATCACATGTCTAAAACAAAACACATCTATCCAGATAGCGAGTGCTACTACCTGCCGCACCATGGAGTCTTCAAGGAGAGCAGCACTACCACGAAGCTGAGAGTGGTGTTCAATGGCTCCTATGCGACCACTTCCGGGAAGTCTCTAAACGACCTCCTCCTGGTGGGACCCAACTTGCTGCCGGGTCTTCTGCAAGTACTGCTGCGCTGGCGAGTACACCGGATCTGCCTGACTGCCGATATAGAGAAGATGTTTCGCCAAATTATCGTGCACCCTGAGGATCGCCGCTTTCAAAGGCTGCTTTGGCGACGACGAGAAGACGACGTAATCAGCGATTACGAGTTGAACACCGTTACTTACGGCCTTGCTTGTGCTCCCTACCTGGCCATCCGCACGCTACAACAACTGGCCCAGGATGAACGCTCCAAGTTTCCACGGGCTGCTACGATCCTGAAAGGGGACGTTTACATGGATGACGTGCTTACTGGAGCTGACGGAGAAGAGGAGGCACGCGAGATACAAAAGGAGCTGAGCCTACTCTGCAGGGCGGGCGGTTTCAATTTGAGGAAGTGGGTATCAAACGCACCCACCCTACTGAAGGAGATCCCAGGCGAAGAAGTCCCATCGGCCGTCAATTGGGAGGAAGGCACACTCCACACGGCTTTGGGTGTCCATTGGAACGTGCGCGAAGACGAGTTCCGAGTCCGGGTAGCAGAGGATCACGCTACCCCAGAAGTCACCCGGCGCACCGTACTCTCACGCATCGCTCGGATCTTCGATCCTCTAGGATTTCTGGCACCGGTAACTATAACAGCCAAGATATTTCTACAATCACTTTGGCTGTTGAAAATAGATTGGGATACCGTGCTACCGCCGGCGGCTGAACGAGAATGGAGCCAATTTCTAGCGGACCTGCCGAGCTTGGCAGAGGTTCGTGTGCCCCGCTGGCTAGGTGTCCATCCCAGGGTCAGGCATCTGGAACTCCACGGATTCGCTGATGCCTCAGAAAGGGCCTTCGCCGCTGTAGTGTACCTACGCATCGTGGACCACGATGACCACGCGCAGACGCATTTGGTCACCTCCAAGACAAAGGTGGCTCCATTACGCCGAGTCACAATCCCGAGGCTCGAGTTGTGTGCGGCTGCCTTACTGAGCCGCCTGGTGACCGTTACGCAGAGGACCCTGCAGTTGGACAACGTCTCGACGCACCTGTGGAGTGACTCCAAGATAGTTCTGGACTGGATTCGCGGTCATCCGACAAGATGGAAGACTTACGTGGCAAATCGAGTGGCTGAAATCCAACGGGAGCTGCCAGACGCTCGTTGGCATCACGTGGCAGGGAGTGAGAATCCTGCGGACTGCGCTTCAAGGGGCTTGCCACCCAATCAACTACCGAGCTTTGACTTATGGTGGAGGGGCCCGTCCTGGCTCACCGGCTTCCCTCACTGGTTGAGCGACCTTGGCACCCAGGAGGAGGATACAGACCTGGAAGCCAGACTCGTGTCCAACCTGACCACTAACGACAAAGAGGTAACACCTAATTACCTCGTAAATAATTATTCTTCCATTCAGCGCTTACTGAGGGTAACTGCCTGGTGCCTGCGCTGGTCTCCACGACGGACAACCCCAGACGCTAGGACCCCCTGCCTGTCGCCTGCTGAGATAGAGACTGCCCGTTCCCACTGGATCAGGGTGATCCAACGCCAGGACTTCCAGGAGGATCACCGCCAAATGCTACAGGGAGCCCCGCTTATGAGTCGCAGTAAGCTACTACGACTCACTCCCTTCTTAGATTCCCAAGGGCTACTGCGAGTCGGTGGACGGTTGAAGCATGCTGTGCTGCCATCCTGGGAGAAGCATCCCATTATCCTACCAAGAGAGGGTCATTTTACTGAGCTGCTGATCGATGAAGCTCATCGGAGAACATTACATGGCGGAACCCAACTTACCTTGGCTGCCTTACGTCAAAGGTATTGGGTCCTCGGCGGTCGACAGAGAGTTAAGGCTCACATCCACCGCTGCGTCACCTGTCTACGTTGGCGAGCTGCGCCCGGCCAACAATTGATGGGGAATCTACCAGCCTACCGAGTCACCCCAGCGCGGCCCTTCCTGCAAGTGGGCCTGGATTATGCTGGGCCATTCACCCTGTTGGCTTCTCGAGGCAGGGGCCAACGGACGTTCAAGGGTTATGTTGCGGTATTCGTCTGCTTATCCACTCGTGCCGTTCACCTAGAAGTCGTATCTGATTATAGCACAGAAGCCTTCCTCGCGGCCTTGCGGCGCTTTACCTCGAGACGAGGACTTTGCTCGACCATCCACAGCGACCGAGGCACCAACTTTGTGGGAGCAGCACGCGAGCTCCGGAGCCTGGAACACCTCTGCCGCAAAAGTGAGGTTATGCAGGCCCATCTACTCAACGACGGCATAACCTGGCGACTCAACCCACCTACTGCCCCGCACTTCGGGGGAATCTGGGAGGCGGCCGTCAAGTCCGCCAAGCACCATCTGCGAAGGGTCATAGGAGATCAACACCTCACATTTGAAGAGATGACGACTCTACTTACTCAAGTCGAGGCATGCTTGAATTCACGACCGCTGCAACCGCTGAGTGACGATCCAGGAGACGTCACGGCTCTCACACCAGGGCATTTCTTGATAAGCGACGCCCTTCTCGCCGTTCCCGATCCACCAGTGGAAGACGTTCCCAGGTCACGTTTATCTCGATGGCATTTGCTGCAGCAAATGAGGCTACAGTTTTGGCGAAGCTGGTCACGCGAGTATTTGCAATCCCTCCAAGCCCGTAATAAATGGACGCGTACCCACCCCCAGCCACGAGTTGGGGACCTTTGTATATTAAAGAACGAACTTCTATCACCCAACAAATGGCCGCTCGCGCGAATCACGCGATTGATCCCCGGGTCGGACGGATTAGCCCGTGTTGCCCACGTAAAGACTGCGCGTTCGGAATTTATTAGGCCCATAGTAAAACTAATTTACTTACCTCATATCCAGACTCCAGAGACTATAAATTCCACTGTAAACACACAGCACTAGTTCACAACCGAATCTGAAATCAATGGGTGAACTCCACGTGAACAGGGCGGCTGCACCGCGAGCCATGGGTGATTACACCATAGCGTCTCGGCTGATCCACGTTGCTATAGTTCAGTCATTCATCGATAGATGAATGGCGGGCGGGAAATGTTCGAGAAATCACACCTATTACGCCATCTCCCTAGATCGAGTCAACTAAAGGCTTCGCGCCTCGTACCTATCCCCCCCTTGTTCATGTGGAGCATCGATCGAATCTCCCTTCCATCGACCGGTGATCGATGGAAGGGGGAGAGCAAGCGGATTCGAGGAAACAGAGCGAGATTTCCTCGATCTACTTGTCGTCTAGCCGTTCTCCAGGTAACAACTCTCTCCGCTTTGCTTATTAACGCTACTGCTTTACGCTTCTTGCTGGATTCGGGCCGAATCTCAGTGCTTAACGCTACTTAGTAAAACGGGCCTACTGCGTAGGAATTAGTGCCGCTCAGCAAATTAGAGCAGTAAAAGAACTATTGTAACGTGCATAACGGACCTTTATTATATAACCTGTAAATATTGTAAATTTAACATTAGAGTAGTCATTAAAGTCTCTAAGAATTAAACCACTTCGACACGCGAAAGTCTCAGCCTGCGACGTGCGCTGTTCACAAACTATTGCTAACATATTCTCATCGAATAAAAAAGTTATCTTTATTCGTTGAAAAAATTCTCATCTAATAAAAAAATTATCTTCATTCGTCGAATAAATTCTCATCTAATAAAAAAATTATCTTTATTCATCGAACAAATTCTCATTTAATAAAATTATTTATTACGGTACTCTTCAAATATAGATAACTTCGGTTATTCGAACCTCGAATAACAAATAAAGATAAAGTATCATTTATTCGATAATTATTTAAATAATTTTTTATCTCGATAATACCCAACTCTGGTACGCTCGACCTCTTCACTGATTCATTGCATATAGTCGCAAGCGTGGATCGAGCTCGAAGATATAGAGGGCACTTTAGAAATGCTGGCAAACAGATGTTGTCGAAACGTTCTTGGGATTATCGGTCGAAAACAACGAATGAATTCCCGCTTGGCTCCGATTTCGCTTTTGCCCCAACGCAGTGGGCGTCAATCTGAAAAATAGAGAAAAAATTCAACATGCCACTTTTTCTAATCAAAATGTCAAATCTTATGAAGCTACTTTATAAAACACTATTCCTGGATCTGAAGAAATCGATGAAAAGTTTAAAACATCTTCATTTGTATTGCAATGACAAAATTTTGAGCGTACAATCTTTCCTTCACTTGTAAAACCTTTATTTCTGGCATCTTGGGTCCCGTCACAAAATTAGGCGATTGAAAGGTTGCCCAAATATTGTATAATTACGTATGAATGTATTAACACTTTATGAACAGTATTTGGTATATAGGATAACATGGACACAGGTTTGCAAATATTTCTGCACTTTCCATAGTATATAGATATATTTATCAAATTGTTCTAGTTTTTTGGGAATTATTGACTTAATTTTTCTAAATAACGGCAATCTTCCGTATGAGTTGTATATTAATACTTTTTTACGAACTTCCTTAATTATATTCGGCAGTTTCAGTGCGAAAAATGTGATGCTGTTGAATTTTTTTCCTATTTATTGGGATTCAGCCTCACTGTGCGACATAGAATACAGGTAATTACTCCATTATTGGTAAATATTGCCAAATCTCATTTTCGCAGTTGCAAAGCCAAATATATGTTGATTATAAAACAAAAATGACATTTGCTAGGAAATTCCCGGAGGGTAACTAAAAAGACTCTTGCTAATATAAAATTGCTAATATTTCTTCAATGGGTTTCTTATGGAAAAGAAGAGTATGTAACTAATTCTTTGTTATTGCTTACCAAAAACGATACTACTCATTTCGGTTCCCAAAAAATTTGTGTCTTTTATATCATCAAAATTTAAAAGACTCAATTCAAAATTTCCCACAAGAAAGAACATACAAACTGTGACACGTGTTTACACACAGATCAGATGTAGAGGCCACGATATTTTTCCCTTTTTTAGGAGTTCATATTATTAGTTTACAAGAAATATATAAAAAAACATAATCCCATAATTTTTTAATTCTATCTTGTTTCCTTATTTTTGGGATTCTGTCCCACTCTGCCGTTGGACCGCAGCGGGGCCGCGGCTATGACTCAGTTTTGAGGAGTCGAGCGGTTTGTCGCTGTGGCTAGCCGCGCGGCTAGTAGATTCCGCCATCATGGCGGAAAACAGACACTCATCGCATTGTGTTGCGTCTCGAGTAGCCTAGGTTGCTGCAGTAGCAGACGCGCGGCCGCGGCCGGTCGAAAACGCGCCATGGAGAACGGTTACATGCTTCTCCATAAAGGCAGGGTCCCACTAGTGCAACCGCGCGCCGCGCACGACGTTTTCGTCCACTTGAAAGGGTGTAATTTATGAGGCCGCGCGCACGAAATGGGCCGACGCTCTGCCAGGCGCGCACGCGAATGCTTGGCGCGCACGTCGGAGACAATGGAAAAACTAGCCTCCTTTTCTATATCTTACTTTCTTTATCTAAATAAAGCTAACGCCGGCGGTTGTGCCAGTAGCCGAAACAACGCCTTCACACTTCATACTACTTGAAATGTTTGAAGGGGTTACTACGGCGCGGTCACCGATTGCTGGAAAGTGTGTTGCAAAGAAAATCCAGTTAAAACGGACTCACTATACAATTACAATTCAGTGTCACATATCTGCATATATAGTGTATTACAATTATGATGTATCTAGAAACAAGTATACCTCTCGCAGCAGTATAATTGTTGCTATTTACAGTAATAATTATCATGTCATTGCTTGCTTTAATATATAAACTAAATAATAGACCATAAAAACACGTATGCAAATTATACATATGTAGGAGTAAAGAGTACATTTGCGTTGAAAAACACACATTTTTCCAGTCTTTTCGACGATGCGCGGCGTGCATTCGCGTGCGCGCGTGGCAGAGAAATCCCTGCATAGCGCGCACACGATCGCTTTCGACGCGCGGGTCGTCGTAAAAGTCGACCCTTTCAAGTGCTCCAAACTCCTCGAAAATCCGAGAAACTCGTAAATCTGACCCGTGCGCGGCGCACAGTTGCACCAGTGGGAACGTCTTTCTGCAACAAATCGGCCTTGCGCGTCGAAAAAAACGTGCGCGGCGCGCGGTTGCACTAGTGTGACCCTGCCTTAAGAGCGGTGCTTAAGATTTGGCCGCCGGCCGCGGCCACCGGGCCGCCGTCGCCGGCCGCCGCCGCCAGCCGCGCCATAGAGACTCCACCTTAAGTTATCCAACACCGTGGTAAGTGTTAGCTTCGAGCACGGAATCAGCGTTTCTCCGAAGTATACTACGTTCGACACCGCGCCCATTTCTTCGTGAACAACGATTTCTTCTTTAAAGATCTCTTTTTCCTCCTATAAAGAAAAGACTGCAGTCGAAATGTAATCCAATTACGTAAGGATGAATTTCAGTGACAATCATAGCCAAAAGTTAATCAATTTCAAAGGTATTAATAAGACTTTTTTCTGTGATGAAAATCAGTCAGAAATGGCAATGGTATATTTTTATCGCAAATTCTGTTGAATTCAGTGTTTCATCTTTCTGTATACAAGATTTCAAACACTTTGGCCTATTATATGATTCTTAATTTTGTAGTTATATTTCTCAATACGGCGTTTCCCCATAAGAATACATGTTAAATTGAAAGTTAAATCATATAAAAATTACCGAATCAACTTTTTTAAAATTTCACAGCGGGTTTTACTATTGCACAAAGATTCATTCCTCACTTCATCGTACATTCGATAAATGTAATAGAGAGCTACCACAACGACGACAAATATTGTGACAGGAATGATCCACGCTTCATGCCGCTTCGGTATTGCGTTAATACAAATCGATGCCACCACAATCTGATCGTTCACCAATACTCCATCAGTTTGCACAGTAATCATTATTTCGTATGACTTTCCTGGCTTTAGCGGGCAATTTGTAGCGCCGTTGAACTGCTTCGTATCGCCCACGGTGAACGTCTTGTCAGCGAATTCACTCGTCTGCCATGGCGGAGAGAGTTCGTTAAAGAGCGCTATAAAGAGGATCATCGAATTCAATTTCCAAAGCTACTTACCGAGAACGTGACAGCAAGCCAGTTAATCTCGTGTTCCTTGATTCCCACTTTCTCCTGGAGACCAGGGCTCAGTATCACGGAGTGCTCAGAAATTCGTGGTCCCTTTACGATCACATTCATCAAGCTGCGCGTGGTACCGTTCAGAACAGTTGGAATGTGCAAGGAGACCATCGAATCGTCGATGATCGCGTCCGACGTTAGTTTCTTCTCAAATGCTATCGCCAGAGGTATCTGCACATTAGCAATCTTCTTCTCGCCGAGTAAGCTCGTGTTGGTCGCGGCACGAATGAAAATTTTGTAAACGTACGATGGCAATAAATGCAGTTGTTTGGTGTACAGAATATGATACTCTTTGACTAGTTCCACTGTCACGTTAGTTAGTGGATGCAGAATTGGCATTATGAGATTTGAAAACACCATTTCTGCAACGATGATGAATTTCTCGAGAAGACCACCTGTTATCCACGGATGGGACCAGCTGACATTGACGAGTCCTTTGTTGAGAGCCTCCACGGTGAAGTTTTCAGGCGCATCTGGCTTCATATTGCGAACAATTGGCACGGATACTCTTGCGTTGGACGTTGTAACGATTGCGTTCACAGCTGATACCTGAAATATATTCATCGTCGAATTTTCAGCTTCACGGCGAATCTTATTCAAGTTCTAAGAAACATGTTCATATACCGTAATTTCTTGAAAACGTGGTCCAGGTGGTTTAACGACCGCACAAATGTACTTGCTCCACAAATTGCAATATTCCGTGGGAGACACGTTGGACAAGATCATAAAAAATGGGGCACAGTTGCTCACTGTATAGTAATCTATTTCTCCATTCATAGGTGTCTCTGGTTCTTGCCACCTTAAGTAGACCTCCAAAGTTCGGGAATCGAATTCAAAGACTTCTAGGTGCCTTACCGGGTCTGTTGCAACGAAATCTTGCTTATTAACCAAAAATGCTCCATTCGTTGAAGGTTTTTCAATGGCCTCTACCTTTGCGCGGGGTAGTGAAGGTGATTTCTTGATAACAAGATTATAGCTATTTCCTCAGATTAATAGAATAGGAGGCAGTGTTTTTCGTATTATTAAAACCAGCCACCAATTTGCTAACACCTTTGATGCTAATCATCGCTTTGATAGGTCCAGAAATCGTGGTGCAATCTTCTGGAAGGCCCCACGTCAACGTATAATTTTGAAATGTCAAGTTATTATACACAGCTTTTGGCATGTCAGTGAAAGCAATGGACGCGTTGTTTATACAACGAAAAATTATAGACTATACGCAGGCACTTATCGTTCTTTGTTGAAGACGTATGACTCTCCTTGGTGACAAACGAGTGCCTCTGTCCTAGCCCAGGATAAGAAGTGTATACATAGACTTCTACAGTGTAATTAGCATATGACATCAAATCTGTTAATGTAGCACTGGTAAGCCCAGTGGAGACTCTTCTGACGGGATTGCTTGGGACGTCCATCTTCAAATTGGAGCAACCGAAGTGTCTTTGGATCTTACAATTTTTATTAATGTATTTTTGGACATGACACCATTTCCACCTTACGAAAATTCCCCTTTACCTGATATTCGATTTCGTAGTTTTCTATCATTCCACGTGGATATCGAGGGAGGTCCCATTTAAGTGTCGCTTCTCCGTTCGAAGTCAATTTCGCCCTGACGTTACTCACTTGTGATGGTGCTGTTAATATCAAGAAACGTTAGCCACGTGTTATATTAATATGGAAAAGTTGAATCTCAGTTTGGATCCCATAATTACCTCCATCCAGGGTTTGAACCTCCCGCGAAAACAAAATCGTCGACCCATTGCCGACCGTGACTTTGTAACGTGTGTACGGTGTTAATTTCACAAACTGGTAGGGTATCGTAGTCAGCAGCCCTTTCAATATTTCATCGTTTATTTCACTGTTTTCAAAAGTGATATGGTACCACTTGTCTGGGCACGAGTGCAAAGGCTCCTGCAAGTCAATATTCCTTACCACTTTTTATCATTACAATGAATCATCAACTACGTACCATTTCTGGAATCTTCTTCAACGTCAAGCTCGTGTTCGTTGCATCCACCTTAAAGTCGCTGGACGCTGAAAAAATTTTGTCATTACGATTCCCCATTTTCCTGGGGCATTTGCTTAACCCGATGGTAACTTACACGTGCAGTGAGTGCTGAAGCTGCTCCATTCTCCGTTTATAATGAATCGAAGTGCATGCGTAGCCTGCAAGAGATATGATAGGATGTGCCAGGTTTTAAGTTCTGACCCATCGCAATGAGTTCCGAAATATTAGTAAATATCCGCACATCGTCTCCCATTATTGGGTCCCCGACATTTCCGTCTTTCTACTACAGGTATACATGCGTTCAATGAAGTAAAAGCGAAATCCTGTTAATTGCATCATTCTCACCTGTGAGATGCACATACCACTAGACGGTATTAACTTATACTCCTCTCATACTGGAAGAATTATATGAACGTTTGTTTCATTAATAAAGTTGATGTTAGGTGATGGAAGGACGTCGATTTCTTTAAAAAAATTCATAAGAACGATTACACGATAATTATACAAGTCTCCTTATTGTTCCAACCAAGACTGAATCATCGACTGAAACTTTTTGCTTTTATAAATAAAAGTTATTCATCGAACTTTTAAATTTTAAAACATTTATTTTCTGCTTTAAGTTAATTTTATACAATAAGTACTTCCAAGACAATAAAAATTTCTTATTTAAAGAAAAATGTATGGAATAAAAGTTTCTGGTAATGCGATGCATTTTATAACCGTATTCTCGAAAGAGAAAAGATGACACAATTCGACAGCCATCTGGACTTATAACATTCAATAGCCGGTTCTTATCAATTTTTGTGCGCTGAAAACGAATTCGTAAACCGTTTGTAGTCATCACCCTCAGTTTTCGAGAAATTCAGTTTTGAATAAAATGCAAAGTTTCAACTTTGAACATCTTTTGCTTGTTACGTCAAATATTTTCTATGAACCCTCCCCAGTACAACAGTATAAGTAATTAGTGTATTATAAACATTTAAATGTGTTTAAACAATAATTAAAGGGAAAAGAACACCCGAAATGCACCCATTTTTGCATATATCTTTCAATTTATTTCCAAAACTAAAGGTCTAGGAGAAAATCTGACTACTCCACGCTATACAGCAGACATTTTGCCCTCTGAAAGCATCAACAGAAGTGCTAAGTCACGTTTTGTTTTCAGTACAGAAGCGAAATAGTTTGGGAAAACCTGCGGCGCCGACAGTGGTAGTCACGCGCGTTAAGCGATTGTGTAAAGGTGCAGTTAAACATGTGCAACAGCGCGCATTTGCGCGCCGAACACTTAAAATTTCCTACGGTACGAGGTCCTACGTTGCGCACCGAACCATAAAAATCGACCCTTGTAATGTTCTGCAACGCGCATTGCACATGTTTAACCGTGCCTTTACGCTGATCGGCGGTGGATCACGCGCTTCCGTTGATTACCACTGTTGATGGAGCACGTTTTACCAAACTATTTCGTTTCTGTATTGAAATCAAAATGTGACTTACCACTTCTAGTGATGCTTTCCGAAGGAAAAATGTCTGCTGCATCGCGTGGAGTAGTCAGATTTTCGGCTAGACCCTTTAGTTTTAGAAATAAATTTAAAGATATCTGCAAAAATGGATGCACTTCGGATGTTCTTTTCCCTTTGATCGCTCTTTAAATACATTTAAATGTTCGTAATGCACTAATAACTTATATCGTTGTATCGGGAGGGTTCGTAGAATAATTTGCCGCAACAAGCAACCGAATAACTATTGCTGTTTCGACACAAAACATGTTTAAAGTGAATATTTGCGTTCTTTTTCATACTCGAATTTCTCCAACACTGAGGGTGATGGCGACAAACGGTTAGCGGATTCGTTCTAAGTGCACGAAAACCTATAAGAAACGGCTATTGAATGTTACCAGTCCGAAAAATTTATTTAAACAGTTATTTCATAACTAATTGGAAATTTTAACAGTTTTATTCGACTCCTGGTTCCAACCAATTCACAACCTATTTTACAATAAGGCGGGATGTTGTATCTTCTCAAGTTGTTACAGCCAGACATACACACTCCTGTTCTAAATTCACAGCTGTCTCCCAAACACCAGCTCAAGTTTGCTTGCAGTCGTGTCCATTCCGACAAACTTCGCAAGCTAGGAACAAAATCTGTTAACAAGAATTATCGTCTTGCGTTAGTACTTCCTTATCATAATCAACGGCTGTTACATATTTCGCAATTCTTGCCGACGAAACCGGATGGACATTTGCAATCGTAAATCACCGTATTGTTGCAATACTTGTTGGATTCCAGATGGTCACTGCAGCTTATAGAACACTACGGCCCCACCTTACTCTCGGAGCAGTTGAAGTCCTCTACGATAAGACAGAGTTCCTACAATTGTTCCAGCAGACGTTCCCATGGAAACTTTGAACCATTACTGAACTTTACACCCAACTTAACGTCCGGCAGCGAATCGACGACAACATTTTCTTTGTAAAACAGCTTCTGGCATGTCACGTTTGGCCAGAAGTAGAGCTGTACGAGTACTTGAATATTCGGGTAGCTTGAAATCCGAACCAATCCGGGACTCGGTTTCCGAGCCGAGCCAGGTACCCGAAAGAACCGAGCGGCTCGGATAGAACCAAGTAAGTACTTGAATTTTTCCAAGCGTCCCGAAAGAAACTGGGCGGCTTGAAAAGTAAGCGAGCGGGCCCTAAGAAACCGGGTGGCTTGGAAAGAAACGAACGGTCCGAATGAAGGTCGAGCAGACCGCTCGTTTCTTTCCAAGCCACCCGGTTTCTTACGGCCCGCTCGCTTACTTTTCAAGCCGCCCGGTTTCTTTCGGGCCGCTTGGAAAAATTCAAGTACTTGGTTCTATCCGAGCCGCTCGGTTCCTTCGGGTACCCGGCTCGGCTCGGTTTTTCAAGGGCGAGTCAGGCTCGGCTTGCTTTTTCCGGGTACTTGAACAGCTCTAGTCAGAAGTAATCACCGTTGCCGTAGTTTTTCTTGGCTTTCATGCTAGCGTATTTCATGAGATCTAAACAAACAAAACGCAACCTTGATTACATCGATTTTCATCCAAGCTCTATGAAGTTATGGTTGTTATACTTCGGGAGATCAATTAATTTCGTTACAATTATAGATTCGCAGAGACACACCTGTTGGCAGACACGAACGAACACTTGCAACCGCCTATAATGGGTTCAGACTGTCTTGTTCGAGTTCTGGAATCTGGTGCACTTTTGTAGTCGTTCCAAATTTGGACGAAATTGTTCTGTTGACCTGGACATGCTGCCACATGGCCAGTCCATGGACACCAGCCATTGTAGATTCTTTTATTACTTCTAAGCTTTCCAGCTTTTCGTTGCAAGGGTTTACCAATGCCACTTGCATTTGGCACTGCGGGCACAGGCCAATTATCATCTGTATGCAGAGATACGACTGGAGCAAATGCAGTGAAGGGCTCGTCAGAGCTGCTTTCGAATCGGTGGTGTGAAGGACATTGTCTGAAATCGATTCATCGTGTTATGTTTGCTTTATAAATTGTAAGTCGACTCTATTTGAACCACTCACATGTGTGAAATCAAACCAGCATCCTTGCACTGCTCCTTAAGAATAGATTGTGATTCTCGATTGGATTTTGCAATGGTGCTTTCTTGCTGACGTACGAGAGGATCAGCTTTTCGGTATCGTAGACGGATATGTTCCCCGTGTGTCCGTTCCACGTAACGACGAAAATTCTCCATTCGGTTGGAGACAGGGGTGTGTGCTGCACCGTGGTACATAATTAGGGATCAAGGTACTTTAACGCGTAGAGGCTCAACGAAGAGGGTATTCGAGTGCAGTCGAAATTTTAAAGAAATTACAGTATAGTTAGCCCTCTTTTGTGCACACACAGGCTCGGTGGCAGTGGCGTACCCAGAATTTTATTTTGGGGGGGGGGGGGCCGAGACATACGATGCGCGACTCGTTGATACTTTGTCTCGCTCCTTCTTTCAGGCACTTGATACAACGCCGTTCCTTTTCCATTGTTTCTCTTTTTGTTTGCGGTGTGGGGGGGGGGCTGCCCCCCTTGCATGCACTACTGCTCGGTGGGTAGTTTCAGCGGTATCGGTATTCCATTCGCACATTCTCTTATCACAGATTTCGTGTTGGACCATCCACCCATGATGACCCATAAACAAAAGCTAGACTCGTATATACTGGTCTGGCAGAATGGCATACTAGCGTAAGTGGATCCTCGAATGCAGACCACAATGGCTCCAGATTTCCTCAGCTTATCAACGAGTTTGTATTGTTTCAGGGTACCGAAATTATTGTATTCCTTGAATACTAGAAATTTGAATTTATACGGGGTCTCTCGTTGATAGTTATTAAGAAATCATGAAAGTCGAACCTTCCCATCGATGATCAAATACTGGTCGCATGGGGATTTCTTTGGAACTCGTTAGACTCCATCCCGTTTTATCCCACTCTAATGTACAATTGTTGCTTGAACTTAGATCGTATTCTACTTGTCCCTTTCCATGCGCACCTAATCGCTGGAAGCCTGAAATTGATATGGACTCTAGGTGTTTTGCTTGGGAAAGGGATATCATAGACTTCTTTCAGCCTAGCGGCAGCGAAGTCCAGGTGGGCGGTCCGAGGGCACTAGCGTTCTTAAAGGTGGAATCAGACGGCATTAGGATCGGCGAGCCTGGCACGAGACTCGCCGAGCCCACGCGCCGTGAGAACATTCATGAATCGCCTGTCCGCGATCCTGGGCGTTCCTTGGCGAGCCGGTCCGGCTCGCCAAACCACTCGCCGTGAGAACGTTCACGATCGCAGATTCGCGAGGTTAGGCGATCCTCGGCGAGCCATGGCGAGCCGAGCCAACTCGCCGATCCTAGTGCCGCCTGATTCCACCTTAATGTTTTCTACGTGTTGCGTGGAAGAGGGTGCTCGAAGTCAATGAAATGGCGGGCATGCAGTGGATAGGGAAAATTCTAGTAATGTGCCCGTAGGCACTCAAGGTGAAGTTCCACGGCGCGCGGCTCGGTGAGTCGGCTCAGCTCGCCCAGTTTCGGCGAGTCGACGAGCCACGCGCCGTGGAACTTCACCTTTAGGGTACGAGCCTACACGCACGCTACTATATAGAGTTTTCCTTATCCGTTGCATGCCCGCCGCTTCGTTGGCTTCAAGCACCCCTTCTTCGCGGCTCGTAGACACCGCTATGGATGCTCGCGTCCTCGGACCGCCCATCGGGGCATCGCTGGGTTACAGTAACCTTCCTTGGTTAACCAGGTTCAGGTTAGGATACGGCGCGGGTTACAATGCCTGCTTAAGAATTCAGTCCACTGTGACGTCGCGAAAAATGGTCACTTTTTAGGATTTATTTTTTTAGTGAACGGAATGTTCAACGTAAATAATGTTTTGTCTACTTATTAATACAGTTATTGACAATATAGAAAAATCTATTTTAAATTTTGAACAGTTATTTTTTTAAATATCTTTCTCACTGGTGTAAGCGCCTTGCGAAAGCGATGTAGTGCTGGTGCAGGTGATTCCGGGAGAACGACGCATTTGAAACAAAAAATTCAAGGTGTGTTGTAATCATTATGAGTGTGGTTATCACCGGAACCAGGATTATTTTTACTCATAAATAATTAACAAAATGGTGGAGGTTTGAAGTTTAAGGGTCGAAATACGGTGAATTTTTCAACAATTTGGTCTTGTACAAAGTATGAAATTCCACTGATGTGCTGAATAACCTGTAAAAATTTCAGACTAATTGGTCAAGTAGTTTTGTTTTCTCTCAGCAGGGAGAGAGTGCGGCACCGGAGGAGAAATTCATCCGAGTGAAGTATCCCATACAGCACACTTCGTGGCAGCTGTATTGCAGGAACGTTGCTGCAATATTGCGTTGTTGCAGGATGCATTGCAATATTGTAAGAACGTTCCTGCAATATTGCCGTGCATTATTGGAGTGGCAACGATCCTACAATATTGCAGCAATATTGCAAGAACGTTGCCGTGCAATCTTCCATTGGCAACGATCGTACAATATTTCTACAATATTTCGCGCACATCGACATGCAATGTTCCAGTGGCAACGATCCTACAATACTTCGGCAATATTGCGCGCACATTGATGTGCAATGTTTCAGTGGCAACTAGTCAGCAAAATTGCCTACATATTGCCGTGCAAAACTGTAGTGGAAATATTGTAGAAACAGTACAGCAATATTCTAAAGCAACTATGACTTTGACGAAATTTGAAATATGACGTCGAGTAGATTCTACAGCATGTTTCCTTTAACTGGATATGCTAGAATTTCTCGTTGGCCGTTGAAGATATGAAAAAAGTGTTATTGTGAGAGTTGTTTGTACATGAATTTAAATTATAGAAGAGATTTGAGAATGAATTTAATTTGTTTAGATAGAGTAGATACTATATATTTTAATGTGTGAAATTATTATTATTATTATTAAACGTCTTTAATGCACAAACACGTATGTGTAATCAAGTTTAATCTAAAGACTACTTTCCAACCTAACCTAAAATGATACCGGGTTAAAGTTAGAGTCCGCACCTACAGTGTTAAAAATCCCTAATAGGTTTGTCAAATGAGTCTTCGTTTTTGAATAATTTGAGTTTAAAGTTTTGCACGGTAGGAGTATAAGTTCGAATACGTAAGCAATCTTATCAATTAGCGTGTTCGTCTACGATTCTACAGGTCCTCGGTTCCGAATCCCCCTGGGGTAAAAATATTTTCTATAAGAAAAAGACACACGGGCGTTATACTACTACGATTCTGCACACATTCATGTCATCGCGTCTCTCACTGCCCGAAACGTTGCTGTAAAATTTCGGAAACGTTGCGGGAATGTACTCCTGCAATATTGCTAAGGCGGACAGGAGTGATCCTGCAACTTCCCTGCAATGATACGGTGTCAATGATCTTGCACCGCAATATTGCAAAGACGTGGCTGCAATGTTATGGTGCTGTGTGGGATGTGTGGAAGGGGCTGTTTTCCTACGGCTCTATGGGGCAGGCGAAGAGGAGAAGGAGCCACTGCAGCCCGCGAGCGCACAGTGGTTCGAGTATACTACATGCTAGCTGGACAAAATTATTTTTTCGAGGGTTTGGGTTTATATGGGGTTGAAATTGTTAGAAAACAAACCTGATTCGTATCACAGTTTATTCTGTCACTAAAAATCTCTCCTGCCGAACTTCGCACTCGAAAACAATTCACAAAACGTAATTTTGCAAATTTTTGCAGATCGATCATTTGATTAAAAGAAACTAGAGAGTCTCTACTTTCCGTACATTCAACCCTTGTCGCGTAGAACGACGTGAAACATACATATAGTAAAACACTATTTTAATAGCGATGCAGAGAAAACTGATTTTAAAAACCAGGTTTTAAACTTCAAAACTCAGAAATTACAGGAATAGACATAATGTTATAACTGATAATTTATTGTCGTTGTAAAGTACAATACTGACGTTTTGTTCTTTTTCCTTTATTTAATTAGTCATATATTTATTTATAAATAATAAACTGTAATACGAATCAGGTTTGTTTTCTAACAATTTGAACCCCATATAATCCCAAAACCGCGAATAAATAATTTTGTTCAGCTAACATGTAGTATACTTGAACCACTGTGGAGCAGCTAGTTCGACACCCCTGCTGTACATACACCTGCCACAACCATGACGCCTAATTCTGCTGCTTCCAATTTGTTACACGAGCAATGTTCGCGAAACGATCGAGTAATGGTTATAAAAAGTTTACGAACTGCTTGCGAGCATTTTTTGCGAGCAGTGTTCGTAAACTGTTCGCTAGTGAAGACGCACCTTAGTAACACGTTTCGAATATGTACGGTAAATCCGGGAGACGCGGTCGGCCTAATATAAAATGGCTATTAAAACTAATATAGAAATTACTTATTTCATCAGAACAAAGCTATATGTTCAGAATTTTATGCTGATTTAGAAAAACTGGTCGATATTTGCTTTAAGACTATATTTACTGTAAATCGGGTTGAAAACTGAAGTCATGACATCTGACCACCTCTCCCGAGGTGCCGGGAGGAATGGTTTTCGTTGTTAGCAGAGACCACTCACATAATTATTCATGGAAAATTAACAAGGGATAAAGCAAAATTATTTATGAGTGAATACAACTAAAGATTCTTTGATATTTAATTTGTTTACGCTGAACAAGTAAAGAATGCATAAAAGGAAAAGTGAACACAAAATGAATACAAAAGTGAATAAATAAATTGAATAAACAAAAATAATAATAAAATAATAATAAAAAAATCATAACTCGGCCATCTTTCCTTTCAGGCCAAATACTTTGGTTGCATTGTCCCCCAATATCTGTACTATCTTATTATCTCAAACATTAAACGAAAATAAACTTAGAAGTATGTTTTAAATACGATTCTGTACAACCGCTATTTGACAAAAGAGGTTAAATGTAACATCAATTTACATTTTAAAGCCTATAAATCCAAAAAAACGCAGAAGGAAGCGAAATGACGCTATTCATTCAACTGTTTGGCTTCTAGAGAAGGAATTGGTCTGCGCTTTAACGCATTTTTACGTACAGAGTCTGAAATATAGCGACTCGACCAACTCTCCCGGCCGACTGCGTCTCCCGGATTTACAACATACGGCATTCGCCGTACATATTCGTGTGTTATAGATCTAGACTGTGTATTCTGAATATATACTGGGTATCTTAGAAGGAAGAGAATGATTTCTTGCCACACTGTATCACTGATGCCAACGTCTTCTTTTATCGAGAATACAGAAATAAAGGATTTGCCTGTTGTCAGACTGAAAATACACCGTAGGTACCTATTATCTACAACGGCAAATTGAATTTCTGAGGAAACCATGATGTGTGTGGTAACCACAGATGCTTATACTTATCGTCGTTGTTTAATACATACGTGCTAGTAAAATCTAGATGTTTGTATGCAAATTCTCTGACGAAAATCTAGCCGTGAACATGTGGCGTCTTTCGTGTATAATAATAAATAATTCCACACATACGGCGTCGTCCTTTAGATTATTCTTATGTAGATTAAATATTAATGCTACGAAACAATAAAAACCACGTGAAATTGCTTCCAATAATAGAGAACAGCCAAATTTTTCATTTCCAGTCGCGAAATCTTCAAGCCTACGATCGACTTGTTGAAACGTGCTCGACAGGGCTTTACGGATTATTACGATATTATTTGAAGAAAACGAAGCCACCGTGACAGGGTACAGGAAGTTGAAACACTTGTGCGCGCAAGCACGTGTACCGCTTCGTCGAACAGTTCGAAAACTAACTAAATATAGAATACGAGCGGCGCTATTGTTAGGTTACTTGCGTTTTCGTAGCTACGTCTTTCGTTCTACGCTGCCTGTATAAAATCGTCGTAAAGTCTGTAGCGCATTTATGATACCGAAAATATTCGGCAATCGAATGGTGAGCGAGATGTCGCGAGACTCATTTACAACGCTTACCATGATAAATTACCAAGCACTACAGTACGAATAACGCGTGAAATTGTCAAGAATGTTTCTCGTAATAAAACATTTTTGTATTGTATGTTGGGAAAACATTTTCTGATACTCCTAATACAGATAATGCTATGTATAATGTTATCTAATAATGCTGACAAACCTACCCAAATTTGTTAATCATTAACTATTATCAACGGAATTAAAAAATCCATAGGTATACTTCAAACTAAGGCATCTCTATTTTATCTATTTTTTATTTTCATAAGGAAAGATAAAAACAAAAGAATAAAAGTAGTAGAATTTAATACTGTTTATTAAATATTTTTATTTGAATGAATTGCGTGCTTAAAGTATCTGTAATCGTTCTCCTTTATCAATTTTATAATGTTTCAGATGATTTGATACATTTCTTCAACCATATTTCAGAAGCTATTGCATACTGTGAGATCAAGAAAATCGTACTATCTACTACCAACAGTCGCAGCAACACTTATGTTATAAATATTGTAAAATCAGTTCACCTATATTGTACTTTGTGTTAAGTACAATATTGAGCGAATAATAAATATTTATACTATCGATAAAAAGGCTAAAAATAGTTCTTTTTCGAGTAAAAATCAAGTGACTACTGCAGATTTAAGATGTAAGTATTAATATTACGGTATACAACAAATTGGATTGAAACAGTAATCTTTGTAAATTAAAAATATGAATAGAAGATTTGAAAGAAAGGAAAATATACGTACCTATCTATTTTTAAGAAATATAGCATTTCTTATTATATGACTCGTAGAAGAGAATGTTATATTTCAGTTAAAAACCAAATCTAAGCATACCGTGAGTCTTCTTAAAGTGCAAAAATGAAAAAGGGTGCTTAAAGTTAATGCATCATCCCCCGGACTGTCATTTACTAATTACTTATTCAGTATTTATGTACTAGATTGAGTGGAAAATTTCGAAGGGAAAAAGTACGCTGTCGAGACAATGAAAAATAATTCTAGAGATATATATTGTAAGCCTGAGACGCAATACCTACAAATTGTTTATAGAAATTAATGAAAGGGATGCCAAAAATCTGTTGGACAATAGCTCCTGTAACAAGAGTGTGTTATTACAGCTTGTATAGTAATATAATTAACAAAGTATTAATTTATAGATAGTTTATATCTACTATTCATTATTATTAACATGTCCTTCACGTCATTTGCTCGAATAAAAATTAATGTACATCATCTTTAAAAAATGCTAGTTTAATGAAACGCTTCTCAATAATTCACTATGTAGCAAATCTAGTCATCAGAGGACTGGAATATTCTGACAACAAAATAATGTATTTCGAAGATTAGTGGTAAGTGCGTAACGAGTCTAAGGTTTCAACTAAATGGCCCGGCGATTCGCGAATTTTATTAAGCGACTGAATCGACTTCCTGGATCACGGGAAATCACATGGAAATGTGGACCACGACTGCGCGAGATCTCTTCCAACCGAAGGCTTCGTCGTCTTCGCGCACGCGGTCTTTCGAAACTGTATTTTTAGAGACGTGAGTCGCTGGCCGCAAGCAATGAACGGTAGTCAAGAGTCGTCGTTGACCCTAAGAAAATCGAACCCTGTGAATTTTCGACGATTCGGAGGACCATAGGTGAGTAATCGTTATAATAAACAACGAAACAATCGTTACCACCGCAAGCTTCAGCAAGAACGGTTGCATTTATATCGACTGGTGGCTATTTTTTTTTGCTCTTCTACAACCTTCCCAACTTTTGCTGATTTTTGTGGAGCTCTTCAACATGACGTCCCGACTTTTCAATGATTACGTGATTTACGACACATGTAATTACTGTATGTGGTTCGATAAGCAATTTATTGAGCAGTTTGTACAGATCTAAATTTGGATCGCGTGCTCAAGTGCTTGGTGCATCTATTTATGATGTATTTATGGCATCACAGTAGCGTTTGTTTCGGTTGTTAATTCGGCGCCATATACTTCCAGTGATACTTGGTGTACATTAGTTACTATTGATTCCGTTCTATCTCCATTTCAATTTGTTAGATTATTATTAGACAACTTTTGTTTGTGCGTTTCTCTGTAATTGCAAGTATTTTAAGTTACGGAGTAATTTTTCTTTCTCTCCGAGACTTTATTGCAACAATTTGTTTCACGCAGATATGCAGGTCCATTCGTTCATCGGCGTTTTGTTTTCGTTTGTTCACATCTGAACCGCGGTGCCGTTTTCGATCGGAGATCGAGTTATATTTAAGTGTATTTACATCACGCCTCACGAAGCGAGGAGAATTTCGGTGGCACGCGAGTCATAAAGCTTCTTCGAGAATTCCCTGCATAAAAATATATCTTTGATCTTCGGCAAAAGAGGAAGAAAAAATATTTCAGCTATTGAAAGAAATAAGGGGAAGTTTCAAGCTTGAAGTTCGCAGAAAGGAACGAGATAACAAATTTCTATTAAAAACTTTTGACAGCATTTTTTTTTATTCCGTGGCTAGCCTTCCTGTCACTTTTCCACTTTTCAACCGACAGTAATTTATATTTAAAAATAAAGAATCTGGATTGATCTATTGTATCTTCTAAAAATACAAGTTGACCTGTTCGAGTTTTTTTCCCTGTGCCAACTTGCTGCCCCTCTCCCTACACATACCCCTCTCTTTCTTTTGGCGACGCTAATCGTAACTTCATAAATCAGGGAGGATTAACATGTATTTAAATAAAAAATTTGAGAAAATATGATGGGGCAAAAGTGGATCGAATAGCTGAAATGTAGAAAAAAGAACGTGGATGAACAATAATGTATCGTTCTTTACGAATTATTACTTTAGAGGCAAAGTTCAACTCTTTCATTTCAACTTTATTTTTCTTTTACTTTTCTGTATGTTGCTAAAAAATGAGCTGCAGAAAATTGTAAAAACGTGTTTGTACTTGAAATATAAAAAATTAAAGATCCAAAGTATTAAATATTGCTTTCATTATTGTTTCAGATAATATACCTGCTTTTTCCAAAAAAGGCAATCGAATCCTAGTTACAGAAACAAATTGTACGTGGGAATTTGTAGTTTAAGTAGAATAGGTACAGCATGGGTGCGGCTAGTAGTAATAACAGTGATGTTCCTCCTGTGGCATCTTCGAGAGAACGAAGCGAAGAAACATTTATCTGCGGGACAGAGAAATCCTGCTGTCTAGAATACACGAACGAAAATATACGACAAAGGACGAGGACTAGTGCATTGGACGTGGGTGAAGAACCTCAATCGCAGGTTAAATTTAAAGCGAATATTTATTAGTCTGGAGAGTGTCTTCACCGACCAGTTATTTGCGAGAAAGAAATTCACGCGGCTCATATAAAGGATTTAGGGATCTCTCTTAAATCCATTCACCATGAAAACAACTGTTGCAGGCTCCAAGTCTTTGCTCGACATTTAAGGACGAGGAATCGTGGGCTCAGCGACCATCAGCGCCAAGTTTGTCAAACTTGCGGCCACCTCGTCGAGAAACTTTGGTAAGCAATATTTCTTCTTGCCCATAAAAATAGTCGGAGACATTTGGATTCTCCATTTACAAAAATACTTGGTTTTTCATGATTCAACTTTGAATCACGAGATATATGTAGAAGCTCGGAACTTTTTAAAAGCGGGCGTCTGCGAAATCAAGTGTCTACTAGCGTCACATCCTCGTGGTGGAACGTTGCTTTGAATTTAAACGGTCGAAGTCGATAGCAAAGCCACATCTCTGTGAGGTATCTAAATTTAATCAATCTCGAATGACCGAATGGAGTAAGAAAACATCCCGAGGTTTTGTTGGAAAACAACAGTAGTGCGCAGATGCTTATTCAAAATTTTCCAAGCGGAACGCGTTCTTTTGTCCCGCGGAAAAGCGAGCTGCTGGCTGATCTCCAAAAGCTCCCGTGATTTCGGGAGAACACGCTGAGTCACGGTCATGAAGAAGCGAGTTCGCAGGCATCGATCGCGATCACGTGCCCTCGTGTCTCGAGTTCCTTCAGAGAACGCGGTGAGCCTTGTGCCAGTGCACTTTCGTAGATCATTGGGCGTGGATCAAGCTTTCGAAAGCTTCATAGTAATTACATAGGCGTTAGAACAGTGAACATTTTCTCGGCGACTGTTTGCATAGACGCGCGAAGCCCAGGTTGTTCAGAGATTTGAATTGACAGAAGCAAAGTTCAAGAAGTATCAGGAAGGTGTCCTAACTCTCTCGAAAATTCTGTAGTACCCTCACGGTTTTTTATGTAAGTGACTGTATGTAATAATGATCATTTACATCAAGATTCCTTAAACTTTCGTATTTCTGTCTTTCCTTTTATATTCTACAGTTGAATACATATTCTACAATTGAATAAACGCGTAACCTGTTGACAGCAATGCTATTTAATGCGACGTAATGCTTTCAATAGCTAATGACCAATCTAAATCTCTCGAAGAAATTGAACTTCAAGATTGTAATTCTCTCTGAGAATTAAAAAACTGACTTTTTCATTCGTACTGAAATCGTTGTTGATTTCAGTTGTGTCAAGATAAGTTCTTTACTCCTACGTAAAAGCAATTGTTCACATTGCAATGCAAAACGAGCAACGGGCCACGTACCCATTCCTTGATCCAGAATTCCGATCGTTGATCAGCCGGTCAGTTCAATTAGCATCCCTGAAATGAGTCCATTTATTTATATTGCAGTTGACGTATGCCGCACAGATGACAGGTTGGCAGGCAGCCGAGGGGCATGGCCCTTCGTTCTCTCAGCAACACCAAGAAGCCATGGAGCTTTCAAGAGTAATCTCGCAGCTCGCTATGGCCAATCAGCAGCTGACGTCTGCTTACACCGCCACATTGGTCCATTTGGAGGCGTTGTACACAGAGCTCAGGAAGGAAAAGGAGACAAAGAGACGAGAAGTTTCAGTTAAGACGCAGGACGATGCACTGAAGAAACGATTGACAACTGATCAAGAATGGGGCGACGACGAGGAAGAAGAGAGGCGAAGGATAGAGTTCAGAATCGGTCGATTAGAGAACTTATTGGCGAATACCTGGGACCCGTGTCGCAGCAGGGAAAGGAACTTGCGCCAGGAAGAGAATAAGAAGCTTCGATCTAGAATCGAGAGGCTAGAGCTAATGTTGAAGTGTCGAGAGCCCGAGAGGGAAGAGGAACAACAAGGGTGCACGAATGTTTGCTGTCCAGTGGAGGATTGGGTCTCGTCGACAACAGTTCGCCGACAGATAGACGATATCGCGTGCGATGTCATCCACGATAGGATTCTAAATAGCACTGACGTACCTGAACGCGAATTAAAAAGTCAGCCTTCGGTGTGTCGCATGGGGACCACGGATGACGAGGGTCGAACGACGCCTATTCATAGAATACGTAGCACACACGACGAAGACACGGGCGATTCTAAGTCCAGCAACGAAACGAGTCGGTCGATAGTAAATTTGCATTTAGAGAAGTCTAAGAGGAAAGAAATCGGGGTAGAATGTGAGGAGGGTTTGGCGGAAAGTACATCCAGAATTGAGGTGATGAGGCTGTTGGAGGAAACCGAGAAATTAAAGGCTGAACGGTTAGAGTATCAAATCGTGAACGAAAAGCTGGTACACGACTTGGCGGAACAGAAAAAGATGGTGGAGAAGTTGACAAAGGATTCCGAGGTGTGTTTTCAAATATTTATCAATGTTCTTCAGGCTCAGAAAGTGACTTTGAGAAAATGATTCCTAGTAGCAATAATTTTATTAACAGAATCTAGTGGTAATAACTTAATTGCTTAATTCTACGAAATTGATCATTGTTTCTAGGACTCAAAGGCCCATCGCGAGGGAGTAGAATCGATTTTGCAGGAACGCAGAGAAGAATATGACAAGCTTATAGCAAAGTTCGATGCAGCCACGAAGGAAACAGAGAGGCTACTGAAAGAAGTTGATGCTTTCAACTTACAAAAGTACACAGCTGAGGCTAGGATCTCTAGCCTGGAAGAAGACCTGCAGAAGTTATTATTGGAAAAAGAGCAAATCAAGAGCATAGAAGGCCAGAAGACTTTGAAATTAAAGGCGCAACTGTCCGAAGAAGTCTCGGATAAGAAGAAACAAATAAAAGCTCTTGAGGACGCTTTAGATGAGATTCAAAGACTAAAGGAGACTATCAAGACTGGCAGGAATGGCGATAGTAATGACGCTTCGAAAGAAGATGTTGGTATGTCTACTCAATTTAATTTAAATTTAAAGAACTTTAAGCCTGTAATTTAAAAAAACCTCAAATTTTAAACCCTAAATGTGTTTAAAATATATCTTCTAGAATTGTGTGATCGTTTTCATTCTCCGTAGACTTAATGGGGTCGATAGACAATCCGCAGGAGAGTCCGCCAACAGATCGCACGCCCAACATAGAAGAATTCAAAAAAGAGTTGACACTGAAGAGGGAAGCTAGACAACGAGCAATCGCAGCTGTTTCATCGGAAATGGAGCGACTCAGACGTGAATTAGACGCAGAGAAGGAGGCTCATTCTGAAACATCGAGGGTGTTGGATCTACTGAGATCCGCCCATAACGATCCTCAAAGTCAGGTGCAAGCAAGTGGAGCTGATGGAAACTTGAGGAGGTCTAGAATAAAAGATCAGAAACCAGATGAACAAGAGTTGGCAGTGAAGCGCGTGGAAGCTCAACGATTGTCGAGCATTTTGAAGGTGTGGAGAATAAAATTGGAAGAAAGGGAATTTTGCTTAGAACAATCTATTTTGTTGCGCCTTAAAATTAAGTAAACAATTTGAAGAGCTCAAGTTATATACTTAAAATTAGAAAAACAGTTCACTTCAAGCAAATAGGAAATAAAAAAAACTAACTTACCACTGTTTGAAATGTATTCTTTTTGAATAATTTAATTATTGTCAAGTAACGATTGAAAATTTAATATGTGTATGGTAGGTGTCTGACGAACTCAGGAACGACATTCGTTTCCAAATCGAGAAAGTGGACGACTTACGTTATCAGCTGGAAACTGAGCCCGATCAGCATCGTTACCGCATTCGATGCTTGACAGATATTACCAACAAGACACGAGAAGCTGTTCACACCAGAGAATCCCGTGCCAACGAACTGAAGGACCATCTCGCACAGATTCTGGTCAGATTGGGGGACAGACGTTTCTTGGATGTGAAGGACGAGGTTGGTCTAGAATGCGAGCGTCAGCTGGAGAGCATCAATAGCTTGAAGTGCCTTTACAACGAGAGACTGAAGATACTGTGCGAATTGAAAGAAGCGGCTATCAGAGAACTCGTCGACATAAAAGAGAGATTGGATCATTCTTCCAAAAAGTCCGAGTGTTTAGAGGAGGACCTGAAGAAAGCTGACGAGAAGGTATGAAGACGCAGCTCCGTCAGGAAAATACAGGGTGTGGTCGAAATAGTGGTACAAACAATATGGAGATGATTCCTAGTGCCAATGTAAGCCAAAAGTGCAGAATACTTTTTTTTTCATACGAAGAGAGTCATTCTATAATTTTGGCTTATTTCTACACGAGGTTTCGTTCCATTCGCGGTTGTTCTGTATTTACTTAGCGTTTATTGAAAGTCGATTTCCTCAGAAACTAGGCCTTGCACTTTTGACTTACTTATTTTTGCACGAGGAATCACTCCATGTTTGCTGTGCCATCGTTCCAGCCGTATCCTCTATAGACTTATGAAATTACTTTATATTGTATTATTGTAACTTTCTTTTTGTGTTTGTATCAGATCGATGTGCAGGATACCCAGATATCAAATTTGGAGTCCCAACTGGGACTTACCAAGGCAGATTGCAGGGATCTCCAGAATCAAATGTCGCTCATCAATGGATTGTTTTCTCAAATGTTGATTGGTGCTTCCTCTGCCGACATGGACCTCGATCGACTTACTCAGTTACTCCAGGTATCAGAAACCTGATTAATTCTCATTTTGGCACAAATTTGTAACACATTAATTAATCTTTGGACGCCATTCAAACAATTCCAGAAATAGTTTTGTCCTGTATACTGTCTCGTCGTCAATTTATTAGGCCAAAGATAATCTTTTTTTGCCTCAGCTTTTACCGTCGTCAAATTAAATTTCAGATTACGAGTATATTACTATAAATTTCACAATTTGTCTGCTATACAAATCAATTTTACTATTTATCAGGAGAATCATGATCTAATCAGTGACATGGCGAAAGAGCAAAGCACCGAGGCAGCAGCGCTTCCAAAGCTTCTGCTTGACTTAATAGAACAAGTCGAGGGTGCCAAAGGAAATCAGAAACATGTTGAGGGAGAAACCAATGGGACTGACGATGACGCAGAGAGGAAGGAAGATGATCTACAACAAGAAGACATAGCTCATAATTTGCCTAAGGTAACGGCATCTCGAAAAATAAATGTTTATGGAATAAAATTTCATACAGTGCTAATATTGTATCTCGATATATCTTATCCCAGGTGTGGCGCGTTTTGTTGGAATTATTGAGTTGTCACGCAGACGGCAGTGCATCCACATCTGCAGCATCTTCCTCGGATTCTAACTGTTGTTACAAATCTGTTGATACTCCTGCTGGTCCCAGATTAGTAATATCCGTCAGCAAAACGTACATTCGTTTAAAAGAGTTAATCCTGGAGAAGAAACATTTGGAGAAGGAAATGAACCGGATGAAGCAGTTGAACTCTCATTTGGAATGTAAACTTAGTGAGCAGGTAAAGTAATGGTACTATTTCGAATACATCAGGTTCGTAGGCACGTGTTCGATCAAATATTGTGGAATATTTCGCCAGGAAAAGAGGCTGTCCGCGGTATCAGCGGAGTTGAGCAAAACTTGGACCATCGTTGATCGAATGCAGGCTCAACACCAGCAGCTACACACGCACGAAAAGATTTTGCGATACGAATTGCAGCAAAAGCGGAAAATGCTGCAGGAGTTGAAACAGGAGTTAGAATACTGTCGCGAGAAATGGGAATCGGCCAGACAGAAGAATACCAACACCGAGTTAGAATGGAGAAGCTTGCGACGAGAGTTCGCTGCGAGAAAAGCACTGGTTGTTCAAGACTCCTTTAACAACAGGTGGGTCACTGCTTCTGTTCATCTTTATTCAAATTCGTTTGAATTCTCTTTTTTTTAATTGCGATTATGATTAATTTCCCGATATAGCGCCGAAAGTGGTTTCAGCGACGAGCGGGGGGATGACACGGATGAAGAGGATAACGCTGTCGAAGATAGGATTAGACCAGGCCCACGAAGAAAACCGCGAAAGGTGTGATATCTTTGCTCTTTTAATTAACAGTCGAGCAATTATTTCGATTATTACTCGCACTATTCTGAGTTGCTTTCAAATTTTTTTTTATAATAATACTTCCAGGAGAATCCTCGAGCACCAACCCCTGACACAGAATCAGAACAACCAACTGACACTGAACTGTCAAAGCCGAAGACAGGTTCCTTGGCAACGCTGGAGCAGCGAACACCAACCCCAGAGACAGAATGTGAACTGGACGAGGCTGAAGTAGCGGATGCGACTTTGAACATTGGTTCTGCAAACATAATAGAAACAACAGTAAGTAAAGAATTAATAAAAATTAAATTCTCCGTCAATCTTTACACTCATCGATTATGGTATTTTTATAGCAGGTGATGACAGAAACTTCACCAGACTCATTGGATTCCTTGGACCAAGCTCTGACAAATGTCATCCAGAATCTCATAGGCGTGAACGAATTAAGTGCAACTCCACCAGTTCGAAACTCCGCAAGTCCAAGTAGTGAAGTAAACAATGTGGAGAACGTCGTGACAGATGACTCCTCAAACGATTCCCCTACGTTAGACTGCACTCGAGAATCATGGATCGCGTTGCATAAACCGGAGCCGTTAGAAGTGAATAATGACAATTTCGAAGTGCTCCCCGTGCTTGACGTCCTCGAACCAGACGACTTGTCATCGAACCTAGCGGAAAATTTTCAGAAACCAACGGACATGGAGGGTGAGAAAGCAAAGACTGAAGCACGTCCAACATTATCTGTTTCTCACGTACCCGCCGTAACTAGTACAACCAGCACGCTGTCTGTTTTCTCTATCGGTCCCTTTCCCCCGCCCATTGTGACACCTTTGACCGCAAAAAACGTTCAGTTCAGCGAGCCTCTGATCGTTGGCCCGTCTAATCGAATTTTTGCTCCAGTTTTCGGTCCATTGTTGTCGGTCGCCGATGAGCGTTCTGACAGCGTTTCATTTTCCTCCTCGTTGGGTCAAGAATCGGAGGCGAAAGATCTCGAGAAACGCAGACCCCGGTCGGTAGAGAGTGTGATAGACTCGGACAGTGTTTCCGTGGACTCATCATCGAGCTTGGAGACTGTCAAAGAATTCTCCACCGCGGATTTCGCCCCCACGTGTCCCCTCGCTGTAGATGGAAGAGTGGAGAGCTCCTCGGAAGCTGGCTCTTCGAGGCAAGAAGAGAGCAAAGTCTCTGCCGGAAAGATTCGAACACCGGAGGAAGCTTTAGCCGCGCGGGAAGATAGATTAAAGAGATTGGAGGAGCAGGCCAAGTGGCTGATGAATAAAATGAACGCCACGAACAGAAGGGGTTCTGCGCTGAGTACCAGACTCGAAGAACTTCACGAGGTGTATGGAGAGCCACCTGTTCCTCCCCCTATGCCCGATATTCTGCCTAGTCAAAGACTACGAACAAATATGACTGATCTACCTCGCCAGGTAAATAATTTTTACGTTTCTAGTCGTATTCTATAGTATTATAGTATTATGACAACAATACTCGATGATATAGAAGACTATTGATACGTTTACAACAATTAACTCATAGACACTGATCTGTTTGCGTTTCCTATGGATAACAATGAAACAACTTTGCCTGTGTCTGTACGGGGTAAATATTAACTCACTCGATTTATTTACACAGTTTATTTGTAGTTTGAAATTCTTTGTTACAATCTCAATTTTTTATGGCAATCTACTTGATAGCTTTTTAAAGACATTGCTGAATAAATTACTTAAATAAATAATTACTTGAATAAATTATTTAAATATAGAAAGAGTTTCTAGCAGTATATGTGTAGATACCTTCGTTGCAATTTAAACTTACGAAAACATGGTAAGAACGAATGTTGCCTGATGTGGAGGGGGAAATACAATAAAGATAGAATTAATTTTCTCCAGATCATGATTCCTGACATTTCAAGATCATCAAGGTCTTTATTTAGTAGAACTACAAAGTATTAAGGTTCAGAGTGTTATAAACTGATATATCTATGTATTTAAACCTATGTAAGATATGATACATATTTTTATTTCTTAGGGGCCGTTTTGTTTGGGGACAGGTCCATCATACTGAATTCTGTCAGATCGTATCCTGAATTCCTTAAATGCTCAAATGTGCTTTTAAATACCTACGTTTATAGCCTCATTCTTGACGAGTTAAATGTGTCGGTGATTATAAAAGTGGTGTAAGTCATGCATTTTTTTTCGAGATATTTACCACTTTCATAATCACCGGCACAAATAACATGTATAATGACAAAACTATGGAGAAAGGAGGAAAACAATTTCTTTCTCAGCACTCTGCGTCAATTGTTTAATTAAACTAAAAATAAGCAAAAATGTCTAGTATGCGGTCAAACACAGGTATACAGTATGTCCCGGGAGTTTTCGGTCAAATTATGTTACCTAGTATGATCTATGAGTAAAATTAAATAAAATTCCATCCAAACATGGGAGCATAAGTCTCATGCTGACGCACACCCTGTCGCATCATGCACGTATGGGTCGAATTCAATGCAGTGGTAGCAACAATTCTTTGCGAATATCTCGGAAACTACTACCGTGCGGCGGTAACATGTATAGGAAAAAGTTGTTTAGAATCTTGATTTTGATAACATATCCAAAAATCATTGAAATCAGTGAGGATGGAAAACTTCTAAATAATTACCATATATTTAACATGTAATCTCCAAAGGGATTTTGAGAGAAAATATACGAGTTTAGTTACTTCGTTTCGTGTTCACCTCCTCAAGGGTTTAATATTTTTATTTTTATTCATTTCTCTACTCTCGCTACGTGAGTCGTCTACCACTTTTTAACAGATATCAATATAATTTAAAAATTGACTATACTTTCTGTTTCATTGCCTGTGTATGCAAGACGATGTGTCTATTAACTGTATAATTTTTTAGGTACCTGAAATATCGTCCAAGGAGGGTACGCAAAACATCGAGAAGCCTGTCTCGAGCAGTGGTTCCAATGAATCACCGCCCGATAACGCACCTTGAGACGCCTATAATTTTTATTGTTACGAAGACATATTACTCGACATTTATTTCTGTCCAATTATAAGATTAGAAGCATGTACATGCATACCTCCATATTTCAAATGCGGCCCGTGGGTCAGCGGAAGAAATATTTTGGTTCTTATTACAAACAGATATTATGTAATTGAGATGAGTCAGTACGTTTGGAGTCGTCTCGGAAGTCAGTTGAAACGATAACGACGATTATTTTATGGATTGTATGTTGTTTTCATATATAAAACGATTTTGCTTCATTTCTTCATAACATGGAAAAGACTTTAAACCATATCATTGATTCAGAACTACTGAAATTTCTATGTTTAATATTTTTTACTCCAAAGTATTTTTATTATCGTTGTGCCATCACTTTCATCGACATAAGTGACTTCCTGTTGTTCCTAACTGCAAAGGTAAATGTGATCACTTACGAATCCGTTCCTGTTTTGTACCTTCTACAATTGTACCTACTAATTTCGGTATATAAATAAAGAATCAGTAAGAAATATTCTGATTTCATTAATTATGATTACTTTACCATTGAAGTAGAAGATTATTATTATTATTATTGTTATTATTACTATTATCTATTCTCAGATGGGACAGGGAGTGAGAATGAAAGTAACTCCAATTGAAATACCTTGTTGATGGGATCGATATGATTTATTTTAAAATAATTAACAACTCTCAGGATGTAAAACATTCTTGTCATGCACCTCCCGTTCATACACTTAAACTCGCAATCAATACTACACTATATGTATATGGTAGATATGTATATTATTCACACGACTCCCCGTAGTTCTCTATGGTAGGTTAATAAAATTCATACAAAATTATTTATATAACAAGAGCAGCTCTAGGTACGCCAAGTTCTCAACTTCTTTACGAGATTTCCATCATCTAACACTAGTCGTAAAAGGCACTGGACAGATATTTCGAAAGAGATTCTGGGAACATTTCGGTCGTTTAAATCGCACGTATCAACTAACAGGTTTACAATTATTTTACCTTTGTTTGCAATGATTTGTATAAAATTAACACACACATGCACTCGATGCACCCACGCAAAATGATTGTCTAACTTTATCATCCGTGCTGTCAATAATCTCTACTTATCTCTTACATTAAGATTTATCTACACACTTAATACTCTAGTATTGGCCGTTCAATTATACATTATCTTTTGATCGGTTAATCTCATTCGTAATAATACATACCATCATAAAAAGAATATTTTATGACGATACTTTACATCGTTGTCGTGTCAACACCTTCGTATCACAGTGCACATTGTGCACTATTCGTCGTTATGCTAACAGCACTGATAAACACAATGACACTAGAAATAATAAGTTGGCACGCTTGAAGAGGACTGGTTGTATAAAAATACGGTATAAAGACCTATCTACAAGTAAATGGTTTCCTCGAAAAATATTTTACAGTCTCCGATACAAAGTTCCTTTTTTGTGCACATTGTACTTCTGAACGTTACATTATTTCGTTCTAAGAAAACTTTCTAACTTTGATGGCAGTATAGAATGTTTCTTCCTACGCATAAGCCCTTCGACGAATTCAATATACAAATTTAGCATTTAAATTTCGATTACATTTGTTACTTTAAATATAATTCTCCAAAAATAATAAATTATCTTACGTACGCGCGCCGCGTGTTTAGCTCGTCTATAAGGCATTTTGAAGTTCCGTGATTTTTGTACAAATATTATACTTTATAAACAGCTTTAACGACAATAACATATTTGAACTCTCTTATATAATACGTATCACTTTAATTATGATTACTTAATCACCGAGAATATCATCCATGTGAGGTCACAATCTCCAATTTTACTAAATTAATTTAAGTATCAACTACCTTGGGCTCTTAATATTATAATATAAAATACATTTGTTTCTACAAAAATCTCTCGTTTTATAAAAAATGCAACAGTCTAAACCACTCTTAATGCTTCGCTGAATGTCTACTACATCATTTCATTTAAACGCGCCTTCGACGCTTGATTAATATCAATAGTTCAACACCTTCTGCTATTCGTAAAAGAACATTATGATAACAAATATTTATACATGCAACATTCACTGAATCATTTGCAAGTATCTATTCTCTTCGAGCAACGAGCTGATAGACGAAGTCATATCATTCACTACCATATTAGCGCTTGATGGGAGAGGTTGCGGTAGTGACATAGGGTGAGTAGAACTAGAAACATTCGTTTCGTGAGTCTGCCCTTGCCCCGTCCAATTCCTGCACTGTTGTACGTATTCCAGCGTCCTTCTGTACGAATCTTGCCTTAATCCTGGTGGAGGTTTCATGGGAGACCTTTGTTGAGATTGACTGATGTCTCGACATTGGATTTCAGGTATGCTGGCTCCAGATTGTTCATGATAGCATTGATCACCACCGTAAGTCCATAAACAGCTGCAATTATACTGCTGATGATTCGGTGGGTTAGTTCGAGCCTGACAACTGTGCGTGCATGTGTGCTGTTGTAGTTGCATTCTGCAGTTAGTCTGTTGAGCGGTGCAGAATTGCGGAGACACTCTTTTAGGCAAATTATTGTCAGTAACTGGGCGATGACCACTATTAAGATGAGAGCAATGACCAGTCTGGAAACAAGGAGATGTCGGTTGCTGCTGCGCCTGCTGTTGGCAACCTTGGAGAGCAGACGCGTTGGCCATCGGTTTGGCCAGGTTGCTCATGCTTAACTGAGGGCAGTGGGGTGACATTTGAGGACACTGATTTGGCACTGCAGTTGGTTGGCCACAATGCAAAGTGGACGCCTGACCATTGGGCGTCATCACTGTCCTCGTACACTGACTGGCTGCCTGGCCACACTGCAAGTTGGGGTGGCTCAATGTCGGCTGATTAGGCAGAACGTGCGCCTGTGTGCAATGCGGTGACATTTGCGGACAGTTGACAACTGGACGCATCGGTACGCATTGTTGCGGGGTCATCGCGCCATGATTCGATGAGGCACAAGTAGAATTCGCATGATGGTTCTGTCCATTGAAAGTTCCAGTACAGTTTGCGCTCAGTTGTCCTTGACAGCCATAACCGGGGTAATACCCGTGGTGCATATGATTCTGAGGACAGTTCCTGGTCAGTTGAGCAGAATTCTGTGGGAGATTTTGTGGGGCGTGCTGAGGTGCCAGGGCACCAGCCGCTGGTGACGTTAAAGGTTGATCGCTGATGTGGCTGGGGGCGTAATGCGATCCTGGTGACATTACTTGCCCCGCTACTGGACTGAGTATTTGGCTGCCGTTTGGTTGCGATGCATAGTTAGGTGAATGACAATATTGTGAATTAGAGTAGTTAGAGCGGGAACTGGGACACTGGTTATAAGGAGATGGAGAGGAAATCTGATAATTTGTGCAAATTGGTTGGGTACTTGGTTGTTGTGGATAGCAGTTTTGCGGGTGCGATTGACTGTAATTACAGAGGGATTGCAGTTGGCGCTGATAATGCAAGGGATTACTACATATTGGCGACTGACAAATTGGTAGAGGGCTGCTGCGATAGCTCATCTGGTTCCCACCTGCCTGAACCTGAAACACAAAACACATTAAAATTTTTATTACAATTTCCTATGATGTAACTTTAAGAAAGTAGAAACAAATAAACCGCAACCTTCATAATGTGTAATTCGTTAAGAAGGCATTAAAGAATACTCACCTGATTCAAATATTGCATCATCTCATCTGGAATGACCAGCTTGTTCTCCACCATTTCACCTTCTCCAACTTCATCCAAAATAACTTCCTGATTAGGATGATGCTCCGGAAGTTGAGCAGATCTAGGCCTCAAGGGCACAGGCGGCGAGTTTCTATGCGTTTGATGACCCCTAGTCGGCTCAGACATACGACGGTCACCGGAAGGTTGCGTACAGTTGTTGCTTGGACCGTTCCAATCTCCTGGTATACTCTGAATGCCCTAAGTTAATTCATTAGCGTTATGCATCAAATCCATATGAACCAACCAAAACTCCGAATAGTAAAATAATATAACTTGTATTTTACAAAAAACATGAAAATACCTGCAGAGACATGTTTTGTGTCTGAACAACAAGATTGCTTGTCAAATATGATCCTTGAAGGTGACTCGGTGGGTTCATTCTACCAGAAGTGGTGCTCATCTGACTACTTCTTCTGGATGTACCAGCACTGATTGGATCATAGAAACTTCCTGGGTCAGCTTGGCCTATTCTGGCAGCGCTAGCACCACTAGCATGGCTGCTCCTTCTACTACCGAACTCCGCGGACTTCATGCTGCCATAATAAGTGCTTACGGTGCTATTGCTGTCCCGTCGTGGCTCACTTAATGGTTGTAACCTGTGCTGTAGATCGGACAAATTCGTTTGACGAACGTGACCTCCTCCTTCCATTTTCAGGTCAGTGATCCTTCTGTTCAGGTCACCGATGTTACCCTGAGGACCCACCCCACGTGTTCCTCTCATTCCAGCCACGCTGACAGGCAGGCTTGGCATACCCTTGGCATTTAATCTTCCTTTCAAACGGTTCCTTGAAGCGAGTGGTGGACCTTGTTGTTGCTGTTGTGACTCCATTCCACCCACCTGCAGGCAGTTATTCGTTGTATTATCATCTAGGAATTCGAATTTATATGCGCGTATGTTACGTTTCGTTTAACACCGTAAATTTTAAGAACAAACAATATCTGCTACATGATGAGACTACTATAGGATGATAGTAGTAATAGTATTTTCTTAACGGGACAGAAAAATCTTGCGTTCAGTCATATGATAAATGTGTGATTTTTAAACTCACCATAGCGCGAAGAGCAACTGGAAGATCAGCAATGTCCAGGTCATCAGGTTCTTCGTTCCAAGGTTCTTCGGCAAGTGCTACGCCGTCACTTGTCAGCGCGCTAACACCAGCAACCTCGTCGTTGCAGCCACCAACCAAAGGACTGCCTTGCTGTTGCATCATGCTGGGTGGACTATTAGCCTCGCTTTCAGATTTCACGCTGGGGCTCGACAGACTCGGGGTTTTTGGATGAAGGTCCTCGCTCCTACTGGGACTGTTGCCACCAGCTTCGTCACTCCCACCACCATCTCCACCGCTACCTTTATGCTTCTTATTAGCATAAAATTCTGCACCATGCACGGTTTTCACGTGCTTCCTCAAGGATGAGGGATCAGTATACCTTTTTGTGCAGCCCGGCGCTTTGCAGACGTAGGGTTTCTAGAAAATTATTATACCAAAATAATGTATCTTCTACCAGAAAATAGCAGTATTTACATTTATTTAAGAGCCGGCATTTACCTCATTGGAATGAGTCCTGTTTTGATGCTTTGCTCGATCGCTGGCGTTACTGAAGGCTTTACTGCAACCTGGGTACTCACAGGTGTAGGGTTTTTCACCAGTATGAGACCTGAGGTGCGTCTTTAGATTCTCCAATCGCGAGTACGCCTTGAAGCAACCCTCAAACTGGAATCACACGTTGCAATATAAATTATCACACTCTTCACGGAATTTTAATTTACAGATCGTTGTACTCACGGTACACTTATGGGGTTTTTCGCCGGTGTGCCTTCTCATGTGTACGACCAACATGTATTGCGCCTTGAAAGGTTTTTCTTCCCTCGAACAGTCCTCCCAACCGCAGACGAAGCTTTTTTTGTTTGCATGAATATGGTCGTTGTTGATATGTTTTACTAGATCATCCTAAAGTTTAAAACGACCCAATGTATTAACAAAAATGAAAGATGGCCAATAAGCTGTAGACAGTAAAAAACTGCAAAACGTGAGAAATATTTATAATTTACCTGAGTCGGGAACTCGAGGCCACAGTCCCTCCAGTGACAATTAGTCTCGATGAAATCACCAGGTTCATCTCGAAGATCCTCGCTAGGACTAAGTCCTTGAGGGTGAGTGGGTGGTGTGGTGGTTATAGTTGTATTGGTAGTCGTTGTCGCTGGTTCTCTTTTCACCTTGGTAGAGGCTCTTCTCGAAGAGGTGTCTGCTTCCGCGGTTATTGACCTAGTTGACGATTCTGATGCTTTTCTGCACGACTCTGCACTCTATAAGAACAAGCAATAATTAAATATCTCTCAATTTCGTTGAATACTTTTCTGCAGCCCTTGATCTTAACTCCTCAGAATTACACTCAAATTACAAGTCATAGAACACATGAGAGCGCATTGAGTCTAACTAAAAACGGACTTAAGGAATACCAATTCAACTAAATTCCAATTTACGTAAACGCATATTATAACATTAATCGAATCGTAAGTGTATGACAGGAGCTCAGTTAGGATACTTGCTAGCGGTTTATATTGGCGTTATCACCTTACTAATTTGATCGCTATTGCAATTCAAACAGCAGTATTAGCGGCCTTTGACTTGAAGCGAGCGACTTTCTAAGCCAAACATGCTCCTTATACACGAGTAGGAAGCGAGCATCACGACGCGAGATCTGCACGCGATCCAGCAATTACCGCGTATCCTGCGGTGTATCAAATCGATCGATTATAGCAGACCGACAATAAACGATACACCGCCCCGTTCAAGAGTTGCATTTGTACGCTGATATAGACATAATTTTAAATATGTCCACCCACATCGTGCCTCTATAACGCGTTTGCTAAGGGTGGAATACAGATCACAGGTGGCGCAGTTTGACAAACGAGGATCACGGGGCGTGTTGTTATTTTGAATGCACTTGGTGCAGGTTGTTAAATCGCTTGAGGGACAATATCTTTGCGATGATTCCTCGGTTGAATAACAAGTACTAAATATTACATCCATTATAAGGGATGGAAATCGGAGGTGAAAATTGCAATATTTAAAGAGTGACAAGTATTGGGAATTAGGCTATGAAAACTCACGACACATTTATAATATTTGAATCTTGATTTTATTCAGGACACTTGGAAGGAACGTCTCTATAGAACGAAACGATTCGGCAGAATAAATTCTCAAGGAAAGATCCGTCAAGCACACGGAGTCTATCGGTTGGTCATGCTATCACTATAAACATCCTGATATAAACATTACAGCCCTGTCCTCTCATGCATTCCAGAGCAGTAATAAGAAAAATAATTTTTGTGTAAATAAACTTTCATTAGTTAAACAAAATCAACAACAAGTACATTTGCCCGGGCTAAATTTCTTAAAAAATATACATATACCAACGCAAATGCCTTGCTGTTGTCGTAATGGTTTATAGTGGAAAGGCATTCTCGTAAACGATATGTTATTTTCCAGGGCAACAGCAGCGCATAAACTAAACATTAGCTTCGGTGCGCGGGACAGCGTGTCCGTTGCGCAGACGTATGAAATCGGTCGTGCAACTTCAAGGGAATAGGTATTGCTCGTAACGTTAACAAATCGATCCACAGTTATATCTTGAGACCCAGCTAAAACGTGCGTCTGCCCCGCTCTTCGGGGGAACCACTCGATTACAGCAGGCAATAAATCCATCGATCACTGGTGAGAACGAGCGTGCACGTTGCCGTGCACACATGGAAACGACGAATCGGCATCGGGGCACGACGACAAACCGCGTGAGCGCAACGAGCGCAACGAGCGAAATGCAAGCCGATGTAATCAGGCCCAGGAACTTTAGAGCGGGTGGACACGCGGCGAGTCATGTCAAGGGAAAAGAAAATGAAAACATCGCCGCGGATGTAGAATAAATCAGAGCAACCTCAAGAAACGGGAGGAGGAGGACGAAGGACCGAGAGAGCCGTACAAGTAGGCGAAGACAGAGGAATAGGGAGAACACGGTTAAGAACCAGGCAGAAAAAGAAACGAAACGTAGAATGAAAGGGTATAAAGGAAGAGAGAGGAGTGAAGGAAGAGCAGAAGGAGTAGGAGTAACAGGCGAGAAAGGTAAAAGACATTGGTCACGTGGAGGGATTGGAGGCGGAATCAGGCGAAATAATGTGTGCGAGATTGCTTGTAACCCGAGGACCACGAGAGGGTAACCCAATCTTTTTCTCTTTCTCCTTTACCTCCTTCTCTCGCACGACTGCGTGGCCGTTGAAGCTGAGAAGCCCTGCCTCTGAATGAGATGAAGAAAGACGAGAGGGAACGCTTATTTATTCTCGATGAATCGATGACGAGCTACCGAGTATACTTCTCTCCCCGGCTGGCAATAACAATCAGGCAGGCACCTGTACGCGCCGCATCCTGCGATACGCTCGTATCACATATCACGCGAGATGTGTGCGAAGTAAGATTGAACGCGCCTTAGCATAATCGCCGATGCGCTGCTTACGCACCAAGATGTATAAGGTAATTACGGTGATAAGTTGTTCACGGTTCTTCTGTACCCGACGATCCTACTGGGATCTCTCAATGATTTCTGCGCTATCACTAATGTTATGGAACAGTCTATTCTTGAATGATAATAGTTTCAATTCGATACCTTGTCTGGCTACATATTACACTCGCCGCCAAAAGGATTTCCAGCAATCTTGATAACCGCAAGTTCTGGTTTAACTATCGGTCATTACACACAGATCCTTCATACTAGCGTGAAGTGTCTCTACGATTAAACTCCAATTCGTCAATTTCTTTAAGGGGTGATTGCACCTTGTTGGGCCGAAAAATAGGTAATTCTTTGTGAATTGTTGGTACAAATACGATTTGACAAATTAATTTGAGGTTTGGCAGCCTGTTTTATTGTATGTTGAACTATTGTTCTAAATTTTTGTGTGACAGTGAAAGAAAAGGCAGATACAGAAAGAGCGTTGAAAAATAATCGTGTGGCCCTGGCGTTGATGAAAAGTACTATAAGGGTTATCCGAAACACAAAAAAGAAAGGGGATTCTTAAACTATATGAATGTGGCTATGAGTGGTAGTAGATGCATTAAGAAAAATAGAAAAATGTTAAAATGGCAGCCGTTTGAAGAAAATGAAACGCCCCGATTTGAGTCTGAGAAAGGTTTTACCTCAAAATCGGGAAAACTTCTTTAAATAAAAAAGGAACGGTAACAGACACGGCAATAAATCTACGACCACCCATAGCCACATTCATATAGCTTAAGAATCTCTTTTCCTTTTGTGTTTCGGAGAATGCTTATAGTACTTTTTGCCAACGCTAGGGTTACCCGATTATTTTTAAACGCTCTCTCTGTATCTGCCATGATTTTTTCACTGTCACACAAAAATTCAAAACAATAGTTCAAGATAGAATAAAACAGCCTGCCAAACCTCAAATTAATTTGTCGAGCCGTTTTTGTACAAAAAATTCATAAAGAATTACTTATTTTTCGGCTCAACAAGACGCAATGCCCCCTTAAGGTGGTAGACACGCCACGTGACACGGGTAATGCAGTGCGTTGTAATACCGACAATCTGGCCCGAAACATGGGTTTGGGGGCATACGTTGTTTGTCCTTATATGAGTAAATTTTGGGCTGGGCGAGGTCTCATTCTAAAGATAAAGGTTCAATGCAGCCCGTTCTGGTCATTGTTCAAAGAGATTGTGGTGATATGTAATAATATGAGTGTCTAAAGCAGAAAAAAATCGACAAAATACACTCGCAGATTCCAAGTATTTGTAGGTCACTAAAAGAGTTTTGTGACTCAAACGATGATCAGAGCGGGCTGCATTGAACCTTCCTCTTTCGAATGAGACCTCGCCCAGTCCAAAATCTGCTCATATAAGGACAAACAGCGTATCCCCCCAAACTCATATTTCGGGCCAGATTGTCGGTATTACAGCGCGCTGCATTACCCGTGTCACGTGGCGCGTCTACCCCCTTAATGTGACCTAGTAAGACTGAAGTCAAACGTACATTTGCTATCTGTCTCCTGTTAATCTGGTACCAGAAAACTTTATTCTGTCTAGCAGCTGTAAGAATTGTATCTTTTTAAAAAATCTTCCACTCACCTCAGTTTTTGGTGGCAGTCCTCCTCCGTGTGGCCCCAATGTCGCCGATGATGAATGCGGCGGTACACCGGGGTACAATTGCGAATGGGGTGATAATCCATGAGTATGAGGATGTGGATGAGGCGGTGGAGGAGGTCCAGGAGGCTGCAAAGGATGAGTATGAGGTAAAAGTGCCGCAGCAGCTGCACTCCTCAGAAGGTGAGCCTGTAGCTGTTGCAAATGTGGTGCCATTCCTGGGTGCATCCCTAGGGCTGGACTCATTGCTGTAATAAAAAATGTTTACTTTTATTATAACATATGGGAATGTTGAATTATCGTAAACTGAAAGTATCTAATATCATAAGTTGACTTTATACAGCTTCAATGTCTGCCTGTATTGTTAACAGAACTTATCACATTAACCAAAAGTACCCAGTTTACTCTCAAGAATGAATTGCAAGGTAATTGTGTCGTTGTAGATAGGAAATCGATACTCTTGTAGTATATAAGAAAAATCGTGTGTCGTATTATTCGTCCAATCATTAATAGATTTCATCGAGTGATACGGTTGTTGAACGTAACATAAACGACGGGCATTGCATAGCGTTTAATAGTTAACACGAGCGGAGACGAGGGTGGTGATACGAGGATAATCGATAGAGATCGATATCGGACCGCGTCTATTCTCTTGACAGTCGGAGCACGGCACGCCGGACTTCCGGCACGTAGACTAAGCTAGCATTTCAATGGTAAGTCTCTTGGTCTCTCTTACGAAACACTACATGAAGTTGTAGTGATTGTGTAGGCCGTGACTGTGTCATGTTCTCCCCGCGGAGAAAACCGACACGATAAGCGACTTACTAAACATATATTTAACAGAAACATTTGGAAAGAATGAAACAGCTGCGCGTATAAATTAAAAGAATATTATCGTTATTTAACTAAATGTTAACTATGAAATTTGCAGAAACGTTGAATGAGTCTTTCTCTCAATTCTCATCCCTTTTCTCCTCGCGACCATTGGATTCTCTGCCTACCTATAATTTCGATATTATAAATCGCTGGTTTACTGAGTTGTTACACGGCAAAGTATTAACAGCCACTGTAGGCAGCGCAACGAGTTTGTTCGATAAATTGCTGTGACTAAATTAATCATGGGTCAGTATGGTTTTGTCGGTGTGATACGTGACAGGCGTTCGAATCACGCTTCCTTCTAATGGACGGTTGAACTGACACTGCCCTCATCGCTAGTCTATGAATTAGCTTCCATAATATTTATAATTCATTGACGCGTAAAGTGTTGTACACGAAATAGACGACTATCTAATTTATTTCTCTTGTTCTATTTATAGTATACTAGTATATTTATCCACTTATTTTCATACATAACAATTGAAGCACCAATAGTTTCCAAGTATAGTAACACCCCACTATTATATCATAGATAGATACCGGTGATGATAAAAATAGTTTCGGTACCTTGACCTCAAAAACTGGCCCAAAATTCTTCACGGCTAGATCGAACCTCTCATCCATACTTTTCGACAAAGAATTCTGCTTTTTGAGAGGGGCGAAAGCGTTTATAAATAGTGTATTCTGGTGTCGCATCATTTTACCTATGAACACGTTATTTAGTTTGATAATCTACACTGATCCTAACGCATTTTCCTAGATCAAAATTTTATGATTAGGTACTCTATTCCTTATCATTGAAACCCAGGGCCGCAGTATTCTGTAAGAAAACTACGCCAGGTAAAGCCAGTCCACACCTCATCGTGCATCTACACGTTATCTAATAACATCCTCATTACTGTTTTCTAAGTATGTACTTACTCAGTTGAATTTTCACAAGTATCCATGAACCATCTCGAAGCAACTCTTTCCCATATCAAATCACCCGGACGATTAGTAGTCTATGAAGGTTCTATCGACGGTGCAATCAAGCTCCATTCAGGGTGCCATCACGTACGCGCGCCAAGATACTTAGGCGACTAGTCACGCCCATGTGTGTCTACGTTCTAGGCGGTACTTCATAAAAGCGACCACGTTGCATGCTCACGGATGCTTAACGATTAGCAGTGCAGTGCCTCGATTCGTAAACGTGTATTACCGACGTTTGTGTGCATTCTGGAAAGCGTTTCGCGATCTAAAAACGCAAGCCATGTCTACGTCGTTGGTAATAGTATGTCGCTCCAAGATACGTTTCCAGAAACGGTAAGGATCTCTTCGCCTGTAATACTTCGGTGGCTCGCGACTACCATTCAGGATGTATTCACACAACGGATCAGTGGTGTCTGGGGTTGATGCCAAACATGTTCCATTCCCTTTTCTCTAACTACGGCGGAGCCGTATTTTGATACGTACTCACTCTAAAGAATGATGTAGAGATCTTTTTAAGGGGACCCTCCGATTAAAATTTTTCAGAAAATCGAATTTTATTTTATATATATTTTTGTAGTATAACATCTCGAGAATACTCTATGAAAGTTTCACACCAAAATTCGTAACGGTATAGATTCTACAGTCACATAACTAATTCTAACTCTGAACGCAGGTACGAGCCGAGAACACTTCGAACACATTTTTCTCGAAACACGATATTTCGAAACGGTAACCACGATTTCGGAAGAACTAATAAACTGATTAAAAAAAACCGTGAGGCATTTGATTCGTGATTGGACTCGCTATCGCAGCACCATATAACATAATTTTTTGAAACACAGTTTTTTTTATCTGGGTCTTGGTGCGGAAAATTACTAGCTTTTTTTGCACTACTTGGTTCAAATGTGCACCAACATCGTAGTTTGGGTCCTTTTTGCCCCAACAACGGATGCTGCGGTAGTAATTGAAATAAATTTTAAGGAATTGTTTGAATTTTTTATTTTGGACGATCCTGTGAGTAAATTTTGTTATCCTCCCATTAATTATCATAATTTTAGTAATTTTACATTTATTCTTTCTTCATTTAAGAGGATCATGGTTAGAAATTCATCAGGACCGCAAACATGAAACAAAGTTTTCACCCTAACAAGTGCATCACCAAGTCCCATAAATATTTTTCAGAATATGTTGTAACCTCTTCTTGTAAATATAAAAATCACCTATTTTTTAAGGGGTTTGACCAGAGGGTCTCTTTAAGGGGAGATGACCGTATAAATCAAACGGAAAATAGCAAAAAAAAATTTCCACAAATCGGTTCTAAAACATTTCAAAAATATATTCTCAAAGTTATAGGCCGAAATTCAGTTCCGTATTGGTAATATAGCCTGGTGAGTCAGTGCGCCTCCGAGCGTGAAGCACACCTAAATCGCATTTTAAACGCGATTTTTCTCGAAACCACGTTTTCAAAATTGGCATCGGGGATAACTCAAAAACTATTTGACCAATCAACTTCAAATTTTGCACACTTTCAGTTTATAATATTCCTCAGAATATGAGCCACAAGGTTTAACCAAATTATTAATTTTAACCACTGTTTTTAAACAAATATAACGCGAATTTTTGGCGAAAATCTCACAAGTTCTGCCATTTTTAAGATATGCAATTTGTTCACATTATTTGTGGTTCATATTGTTACAATTGGCAGACAAATTGAAAAAAAATTATTTGTCTGTTTCACATAACTACCAGTGACGCTACAACCGGCGCCGTTTTCTATCTTAAAAAAAAAACTATTTCAAGTACGGCTCAATTTTTTTTGTATTTATTATAATTTTACATTTATAATTTTTTTTACTTGTTATAATGTTAAATAAAGTTCCCGCTAAAGTTCCGAAATAATTAGCGCATTGGCTTCTCCTCTTAAGTAAAGAAATGTGTAATAAATTGTGTATTATATAAAGATGTTCGTGCCATGTATGTATATATGTTTAAAAGCGCAAAACTAAAAAACTACTGAACCGATTTCGACAAACCATATCCAGAAGAATCTTTGTTTTAATGCTATAGGCTATAGAATAGTTCCAAAATCCATGTGCAGAGTAGTTCAATTAAATGAGAACGGAAAGTCTTATTTATACCTTAGCGAAGCACGGGTATTTTGTTAGTTGTTAATAAACATAAGAACTCGACTGACAAATGAGACACAGAACAGGTGAAAACAAAAATGATCTGCCAAAAATTTTCGCTTACTGAGAATGTAGACCTAATTGCGCGTTCATATGAGTTGCGCATTAATTCGTGAACGTTACCAATGGCTGCGTATGAAAGATTCCCCTGATTGTAATGTATGCTCGATTGGAAGTCACTTTAAATGCGAAGCAGTCTCTACTTTATCTCATCTGTGTTTTTCTTCTTCTAACGGCTGAAACACTGGCAAAATGAGTAAACAGGTACGTCTCAAATAATAGTTGCAAGTCACTAAAGTGTCAAGTGTGAAAAGGTTCCTACGCGACGGTCGTTTGTTGTAGAATATCTATTACAAACTTACATTGCGTCGCCATGATGGAATCATTGACAGATTTTACAGAGAGGACTGCAGAGAATTGGAATCTACACGCGGCTACTAGTTTTCGGGCTTCAAAAGAGCTTTTTCATTGCTGTAACCGTAAAATTTACGTTCCATTCTTCGTTCCCCGTGCACTTCGAACGGTAGAAAAACCACATTTTATGCGAATGACTACAAAACATGCATCAGGCAGTATTTCTCACGGCGCGGTGATCGTTCGTCGTGATTCAAATGAACATAAACTGAGGAATTCTCGAAGCGTACGCCTACGATGCTTTATTTAAGAACACTATAATTTTACCGAATCGCTCGTATGTTGCAAAGATAAACGGCTATTTACTCCTATACGGAATGATAATCGCTTAATCAGAGGCGGCTTCCTCAGTGTGTTATCGCCAATAACGTATAAAAATTCTAATAAATCGTGTACACGTTACTAGCCATAAATGGTGTGGGAAAAAAACTTTTAAATTTACACTCGTTTGTTTCGTTCGTAATTCCACTTCCCCGTAGAGATAATTCAGCAATTTTTTAAATATTCGCTCGTTATCAAGTTAACTTCACAATAATGGCTGAAGAAGAAAACAGGAAACTTAAATTATAGCATCACTTTACAATTTCTCAACTGATGGAGATACAATTCTGAACATCAATACCATTAACGTCTATGTAACTGATTATTGCCAATCATAATCTGTCCACTTTACGATCTATTGACTACCCCGTGAACTCGACGTCATACAAGCGACGAGGTGTGTTCTTAAAAAAGATTAAGAAACCAATTATTGTTTACTAAGTCTTTTTAACCCTTGAAACTTGACAAAACATTCTACGAAGGAAATCGTACGATCGGCAACTTAATCACTTTACCCATAGTGTAAAATCGAAAGGGTTACAAAACAATATCTTTGGAAGTAAGAGAGATTCAAAATGGGTCTGTTTTAACATTGTAAGGTCGTTAATCTCGCTAGGTACGTAAACGCCAGCACGACAACTTCTAGTGATGATGGTTGTCCTATTTTAAATTTAATAAAATACCACTGATTTTGATGGGTAATTAATAAACTGATTTGCAACTTAACTGTTAACAATTTCTAAAATTTTGATAGTGTTCTGTGAACTCTGCGTATTTTTCTTCATGAGCGGGAAACGCTTTCCTCTTATTATATGGCACTTCCTACTTCCTATGACGAAGAGAGATATGTAGACAGAAAAAATGCCTACAAAGTGACGACTGTTCTTGAAGATGCGGAAGTGCGGGTGATCGGTTGCAGTCCAGATATGAGCAATACAATCATAAAGCTGGTGAAACTGAAAACCATGCTTGCACATGCGAAAGTGATACATGATTTTCTAAATGGTTGGAGTTGATTTGAAGGATACCTTTTACGTGCTTGCCTTACGAAGGGCGAATTGTTTTGCCGCGTTCACGGTGTTCCAAGGGATCTATAAAATCTTTATGGAATCAAACACAAAACTCTTTTTCATTTTGGAACAGTCGTTTTTGAGGAGTAGAATAACCGTACACAATTAACATTATCTTAAGGCTATAAGTTTAGAGCGTTAAGAGTACAAATTTTGTTCCAGAAGAAAGCAACAAACTTCCGAAATAATGTACTTGGAATGTTTAACGTTAAATTCGTCCACAGTACACAGCGGGAAACTAATGCATGTCTGTCTGTGTACTGGACGTTTTCACTTATTCAATATCCAGTTAGGAAACTAATTACGAAGAAGGTCAAGGAAACTAATTTTTTCTACGTTTCAGCCACTATTTTCTCATTATAACCTTCGTGTATCAAGAAACGATGTATAGACGAAAGCATTTGAAAGTACTCGTGGCCATCTAAAAACTTCAGATCACTTTGATATAAGAACTGGCTAGCCAGATGTCCCCTTCGAGATCAAATAATCTCAAAACGACAAAAATTTCATATAAATAATTAATTTTACAGAAATCAGCCCGCACCTCCTTCAATTGTACACCTATATTAAATATCACAAAGTCGAGGTGATATATATTCCTAAAAAACAAAAACGTACATTCCTCTCCACTTGAAATTCAAATACGACCGAAGAGCGGGTAAAAGGCTTTATCTCTCCTTGAATTTATCGGCTCCCTCGTAGCTGCGATGTTCGATAGAATTTTCTAATAAATTCGATATAAGAAAGGCGGCTGCAAAAGAGGCAGCTACCGGATGAGAAGAGGATATTGGCGGTGGCGTGCGTACGCGAAGGCAAATTTAACGAGCGACACCGTCCTGCGGGGCATCGTACGACGCCAGGCCGACAAACGATCAACGATCGCTTCGCGCTGCTTGAATTTTAATCCGTTAATTACTTCATTTAATCGCAAATTACCGGCTGCTCTTAACTCGCGAGCAAGGAGGTCTGCCCGATTTGTGGGACGTACCGCGATTCGTGCTGCAGCCGGCTTTATAATGGCTTCATGCGCACCGGCACCTTAATTCGATGCTACCCAACCGCCCCGCTGCCTCACCGCAACTCTTCTATACGCCCTTAAACGTCAGGACCTGATCCTTACGCGAACGAGGCATCCGCGTTAACGCTACTACCAATGACTTTATTCGTTTCGTACAGGTCCGTGTAATTATGGTAATTCGACGGTCGGAAACCGGGTTTTCCCTGAGAAAGCGCGCCGCCTCCGATACAGCGGCCGTTTTACGACTAATGTTAAGATGTTCCCCGGACAGGGAAATGATATATGACCGGACCGCCTGTGTTGGTATTATTAAAGCGAATTATGCAAGTCGCTGCAGGCACGACTTTGTGATCAGGAATGAGACTCTGTGGAGATTTAATGGAAATTGTTAGCCTGATGATCCCCAAGCCGTAAAACGGCTGAAAGTCGGGGGGTCTCGTTTTAACCAAGTTTTTCTTTCGTTTTACGTATTTGCGTACATAATCGATATAGTCTAAGGATGTTTTATTTAATTTTACCACTTGCTCGTCGAAACGTTACCTTAAATGTTTTAAAACTTTTAAAATACTTTGAAACTTCTTCCAAAACTGTAACGATTTATTCTTAATAAGAATAGGTAGAGCAGATTAAGGGCGAGCCCTACCTAGGACGGTCAAAACGACACGCTTCTTTGGGAATTTTTTCTAGAAAAATCGAGAAACTTTTATTATTAAACATTAGTCTATTGGAAAGAGTACATCTTACGGACATTTCAGTAGTTTTTGTGGTAAAAAGTATTCGAAGGTTTGTGAGTTATAGGTGATGCTCGAGACGTCCTTTTATTTTAGGCGCTTTGCGGTGACAACCGTAACCCGGTGCAGAATCATCCAAAATTGAAAATTCGATTTTTTGGGGATAATATATGAAATTATCTAGGCACTATCGGTCCCGATTTTGGAACAATTATTTTGAGATAAAATGGCGGCTGTGCAATGTTGAAGCATCAATATTTGGCAAAAATCGTTCGGTTTTCGAGTGTAAAAAAGTATCTAGACGGAAAAAAAATTAAAAACTCTCGAGAGCGCTTAGATTTTTAACCCTAACATAAGCCTGAAAAGTCTGGAGTAAATCGGTTCATTAATTTTTTAGTTATGTGAAAACGTGATGTTGAGGAAAACGCGTTTAAAGTTTTGGGTCTGAGCGCTACATCGAGGAACACTTATCTACTTAATTCAATTTTGGTCGGATTAACTTGACACATTCAGGGAATATTTTCAAGATGTTGTACATCAAGAAATTATAAAAATCGAGAAATCGATTTTTCGAGAATTAGTAGGTAAGCCTCCGCCCTCAAATGATGAAAATTTAACTTCGAAGCTACTTAATAGTTATCATGTTATTGTTTCCGAATATGAAACCCGTGAAAGTTCAACTGATGAGAGGGAATTAGAAATTCTTCTGAATGATGAAAGTGATTAAGAATTAAAATTATGATACAGAATGCTTGTTTTGCACAAGTCTTTATTCTTCAGATGTACTAAGTGAACCATGGGTGAAGTGTACGTATAAAGTGTTATGATGGGCGTAGGTCCGTGAAGACTTCGGTAGTGAGCCCATGAAGACTGCGGTAGTGAAGAAGTAGATTTCACATGCAGACTTTATAAAAAAAGAAAGAAAAAATAAGTGTCATGAAAAAACAAACTGGGTCGCATATTAGGAGCCCATTTTATTTATCTGCGCATTTGAATGACTTTCGTTTTTATTTTATTACGAAGAAACTGAATCTTAAGTACTTTCCAGTAGATTGCTAAAGAATATTCTACTTCTAAAACATGTATCGAATTTTAATAAAAGTGATCTTAGTCAAGAGTTATGATGTTTTGAAGAAATGGGTCACATACTCGAATACATTACCCTACGTGTGTCGACATTAAAAAGTTACACATAAACAAAGATATGAAAGTCATTTGATTGCCAATGCTCTTGTGAATAAAAATCTACTTCGGAATAAATTATTTCTAAAATCTTCCCATTCACTTTAGGTTCTCTTTTTGTACAATAGTTATTCATCGCCGGTGACGACCTAGATTTCATTACGCCAAGATCACTCTATTATACAAAAACAGGTACCTAAGTTTTCTGTTTCATAATTCCTTATCTAGTGTTTTTAAATCCATAGCCGTAGAAACCTGATTTCCTTGCCAAGAGCCTGCTCTCTACGCATAAGCGCGCGCTGTTTACGAGCATCGTTTCTTCGTCGCCTAGCGGCGGCAATAACTTGGGAAATACATATTGCAGTTACGCGATAGTCGCATTAACAACTTCTGGCCCGGTACATGTGTAATTACACACGCATAATTCATCTATACCGTATATCGCGCGAAACGTTTATAGCCACATCGAGGTCTGATTGCTGACCACTACATTGAGCTCGCACGCTGGCATCGGTGGTTACAAGCAATCAATCACCGAACGTTGCTCGGTGAAAATGCACCAGCACCCAGGTAAACAGCGGTGACTTACGTTTTCGGTGTGTGTCGTGCGCGGGTGATCTCTTAATTGCACGTTTCTCGCCCCTCGAGATTTACCACGATATTTATCTTCGACTGTAAATCGCTCGTAACGTCTCTCTTACGACTTTCAAGCAAGGCGAAGGAATAATTATGCGACACAGATGTTCCACGTGTATGCACGAAGAAGAGAAATGAAGAATCCCCCGAAACGATCGAGTCCGTCGATTATTAAAATTGCACCGTGATTCTGGTGTCCTGATTTAACGTCAAGTCGAGTCGAGACAGTTCGAATGGCTTTCATTCACACTCTTCGTTCCCAGTCAGCGTTTAATTAATTACACAGTAAATCTTTCCAGGAAATAATTCAATAAGTTTGGCGGCAGTGCTGCCACGGTAATAATGATACGTAAATTGTTAGCTTACAAGCAGAAAGATGGCCGTAACTGCCACTCGCGCTGCTACTCCGGGATCCGTTCACGATGGAGGCCAGACTGTTCGGGCTGAATCTGATCATGCTATCGATGTCGAAGCGATCGGAGTACGGTGAACTACTCAACGCCCGTTTCCGGCTCGCTCTGATAGCAGAGGCCCGTGGACTTCCTAGCCTCGACGAGGCTGACACTGCAACAGGAACATTAAGGTTTCATTATTAATTCTGCTCTTGTAAGTTGGCAATTAATTGTAATGAACGTGAAAGAAATTATTTAGAACCATACTGAAAAAGACGAGGACTGCGTAAATCTAAATATAGGTAGGCTATCAAATGCATCTCTATATACTTATCATTTTATAAATTTAGTGTAATTATTCCTTTGTCTGAATATACACGAAGAGTGAGACACCAAACTCTATTTTTCATGTTTTCAGCAATTTCAACAATTTCTACTATCAACGCGGTTAAGGGCACTCCTCGGTCAAACCATCAAAAAATTTTTTTTATATATTTTCATCCCACAACATCTCAAGAACGACCAGGTAAAATTTTAAAACAAAATTCCTAACGTTACAGATTTTACAGGCAGTTCAGGGGGATCAACAGTGTGACGATTTTAAAAATAGGTATTTTTTGAAGATTGATTGTGGCGCAGGCACAATAGATAAAAATGTGATTTTCTTTTAATTGATAATACATTTATTGATCTAAAAAAAGAATCAATTTTTGGTTAAATCGAATAAAGTCAAGGAAAATAGACGATCGTGTTCGGCGTCAAACTTTACGTAGGTTTTTCTCAAAACAATTTTTCACGCACTATTGCCACGATAAAAAATGCAATTCTTGACCGAATCTAAAAATTCAAACGGGATTCTACCCGTAATTACACTGGCTTCCGCGCTATCTTCTATTGTGAATATTCATAAACTCAATTTTTTTACGAAACATTTTTGTGCGAAAAACCCATGTTTCGGGACCCTATCGTTTAACTATGGCAATCATCGCCCAGTTATTTTTTAACACTGCCTGAGGGTAGCGCGATAATCACACATGTGTAATTAAGAAATATCTTTGCGTTTTTGATTTTGGATGATCCTGCGTAAAGATATCGTAGCGATAGTCTAGGCCATTTTTTTTATAACGAAGCAGCACGTAATGCATATCACAGGCAGGGGTGGGAAAAAATGAAATAAAAAAATTGTTTCATACTCTACATGTGTAGCAGAATAAAGTGCAAAAAGTTTTAGATCCATACATTGTATACTTAATTTTCTAGAAAAAATCATAAAAGTCACCTATGTTTTCGCGCGATTTGGTCGGGCAGTGCCCTTAAAGGCATTTTTCTGCTTCCTAATTTTCTGTAAGTACTAAATCTTGATGTAAATTTTCCCTGGCAATTCTAATCGACGCCGCATCTTTTTCAGCAAACAACTCGATTACTTATCTTAGAAATAATACCTTATTCATATAGGTACTTAACAAAAGCTATTATATTTACTGAGCTAAATGATAACAATAATTTAGCTCACCAGATTAAATGAAGAATTACAAATAATTCATAGTTCATAAATTGTTGCAAATAAAACTGATGAAAAATATGTAATGCATGTACGAAATATGTAACATATTTATTCATTTGTCGTTTATGTAAAATATGCAAAATATTCATTTGCATAAATACCTGCAGTCCACTTATCATTTTCTAAATCTCACTTCTAGAAACTTCGATTTTCTTTATGAAAAATCTATAAGAATTGAGCCACGCATATGCTACGTCCAAGCGTGTAACTCTTTAGTAGTCATCGCTCGCCCGGCATTCAAGTCTCCGAGCTTCAATATTATGCCAGGCAATATATTCCCCGAAGGCTACTATTTCGAGAGATTAAGTACCAAAGAAGCACAGCGAGGGCAGCAGGCATCGATTAGCAATGCGGATCCAGTGTGCAGCTGCGAAAATTTCGATACAAAATGGCGACGCTGCCGTGAAACCAGTTCAATTAAGCGCTACGAATTCTTGCGGCTCGTAGTACCAGGGAATATTTCTGCGCACAGACAGGGATGTTAAAAATCCACCTTTCAGTGCGCGCTTGTAACCAGGTAGGTGTCCAGAACTATATAACCAGCGAAGGTGGAAGAGAAACGGGATGAGAAAAGAGAGGGAGAGAGGGACGAGGAGAAGGTCGATTCTGCGGCCAGAACGTTTTAGCGGCGATTTGCCTGCGACCGCAGACCAACGACGTAATATACAAACCACTTTCTTAAGCTCGTAGTGGCGGCTTGCTTGTACGGAACATCGTTGGTTATATGGTGGCAGTTCTCTGCTTCTACGCCTCTCTTCGCTTCGCTTCCTCTTCAACATGCTACCTTCGTACATTCGGTTCTTTTGCCCTTTCCTTTCGATCGAATTTTTAGTTTTCAATGGCCACTTTGCCTTCGTTTGCTTTAGTATCGCGTTTATTTTTAAATTCCTTTTCTGTCCTAAATACCTACCTATAATTTTTTAATGGTATTTTATATCAAGTTTATGTGTTCTATATTATACCATTTTTGTGACCTCCTTTCAGGAGAGATAGTAGTCTTTGTATTCGGCTTCTAATTAAGCTACATCGAACTTTGTTCCTCTTTCTTTCACTTCACCTTTTTCTTATAATATACTAACAAAATATCCCGCGCTACACTTCGGGCCTAAGAGATATTAAGGACTCCATGAAAATACAGTTTACCCCTTTTCACCCGCTTAGGGGTTGATTAGTGCAAAATTCTGAAATTGATTTTTAGGGATTTGTGTGGGTATCCTTTGTATGCAAAAACCGAGTTAATATCTATTCGAGCCTAAGATACATTGAGAAGTCCGTAAAAAAAAGTTTACCCCTTTCCACCCCCTTAGGGGCTGATTAGGGCAAAATCCTGAAACTTGTTTTTAGGCATTTGTGTCGGTAACCTTTGTATGCAAAAATCAAGTTGATATCTAATCAGGCCTAAGAGATAGTAAGGAATCCGGGAAAATACATTTGACCCCTTTTCATTGCCTTAGGAACGGAATTTCGAAAAATCCTTCCTTAGTGAACGCCTACGTCGTGAAAACAATGTACCTTCAAAATTTCACGTTTCTAGATTAAGCGGTTTGAGCTGGGCGTTGATGAGTCAGTCAGTCAGGACTTCTTTTATATATATACATAATTAGGTAAGCAAATTCCGAAAAAATCTGACTCACGAAAATTCGACCCGGGTGTTCTCATCGCGGTTAGCAAAATCTAACTTTCGATATTCCGTTCTTGCAAACCACAAAAGTTACGTTATTCAGTCCCGTTTCACTTTTATCGTCCTCAAACCTAATTTTCGATACCCTACAACTTTCTCTCTACGTTCACTCTTTTTTTTTCCACAGTTTCTGGACTGTTCAAATTGCTCTACATCGATTCTCTGCCTCGTTTCAACTTCTCCGCTGTTCCTCGAGCTCTTCTGTCTCCCCGTGTCGCCTCGCACGAGCAACGCGATACAGAGAGCCACGAGGAGGTTCGAAGCAGCTCTTCCTCCTCGGTTTCCACTCGGTTGATCGCTCGTTCGCGCACAACGAGTATAGAATTACTCGCGGTCGGAGCTCCGCTTCTTCTCTGTCTTCCTCGCACCTCTTGGAAACGCGGCCCTTTATCCCCTCGCCGGTTATTAATTCGAGCACTGATCAAATTTACCGTGGTCAACGAGCGAACAGAGAGCGAGAGAGACAGCAACGGCTGCCATGCGGTTTTTCCGCATGAGCTGGAACGTTTAAGGTTCCTCGATGGTCTCGTAGCTGGATGGAGGCCGTTCGATTCCCTCGATTACCTCGCCTCCCCCTCGTACGGTACTTTAGGGGTTCTCGTTCTTGTAGCTCAATGTAGACTTCGTTTTTCAACGATTTAGCAGCCAATCACTTGCGGTTACTGCAAAGTTTGTATCCTTTACGGGAAATGAAGCGAATCCGGGCGCACGAACAGGACTCTCAGTTAGCCTTCAGTCGCTCTCCTTTGCAAGGTGGCTTGTCATCGTAGTTTATATCCTTCGTCTTTTACTCATTTGTTCGATACTTTGCTGCCGAATGTGTTCTGTGAATTCTAAATTCATGTAAATTCATGTATACCAGGCAGAAAGTAATTTTATTCTTGCTCAATGAATTTTGTCAAGGAACTAAAACTTTTTGAAATTTACTGAAACGTAATTTCGTAACGCTAATGCGAAGTATTCATTAAAGATTCATCGAAACGTCGAAAAGAGAAATCCGATACCCCTGGTGGCAGATGATTGAAGACCACTGATTTGTCCAAGTTTATCCAATCAACGTTTATGTCACTAAATTTTTGCAATATTGGACATTTTCTTCGAATTAATTTAGACCACCCGGTACAGAATCGAAAGAAGTGCAATCGAGTTCGAGTATTCTGATTGGAATCTACCCAGGATGAGGAACTCTCCTAGGGAACTCTGGTAGTTCTTAATTTCTAACAACTGTCCCTGAACAAGCTCTTGAGGAGCCTCCCTATCGGCTCATCGTGATTTCTCGATGCATTTTATCCTCAGGCGAAGCGAATCGATCTGCTTATCTGCTGGATGCTGAGGGTTGGTCTGGTCGTCGAAGAAGTCTCGGGCTTTAATGAATATGCGAACGATTCTCGGCGGACCTCTTCGTTTCACCCCGAGCGTCCTCGTGACCCACGACCCTCTGGACCCTACACGCTCTGTACGTTCCAATCCTTCCCACCCCGCGCCCCTCGCAGGGCTAACATGGGATTGAGACATGTAAATTGGTGCAATCGGCCACTCCGATCGGTGCGGCTCACTCGATGCTACTCTGCCCATACTACTGCGCTACAGGTCGACTCAAATGATCAAGCCGTGACGTTTCTGAACAGTACACCAAAGACTTACGGCACTCAGCGCAAGGGATATGATAGAGAAGAACTAGGAAAACTGGAAGGTGAACTAACTGGGACTAGTCTAGAAGTTTTTATGGTTTTGACGATTAACGTATCATTAAGAGTGATGTTTATAAATAATCTGGCACTAACTGTTGCTTCTTTTCATTGTACAACTTTTCGTTGATATTTTTGGTGATACTGAACATCTTGTGTTTTGGAACCTAGCATTTGAATAAAACCAAATAAATCATGAAAGAATTAGCAAATTGATTACTCTAAGGACTCTTCCATTAATGGAAAACTATTATTCAGTGATGTCTCTTATTGCTGCTAAAAAGTTTTCAGCAGTTTGAACTCATTTAATTATAGTAATTATAAAGATTGTAACAGATTCCTTCCAGGGTTGGGTAGCGTGACACCTTGTTGATGGAATGATAAAAAAACTGTATGGTTAATAATCGAAGACACTTCTTTCCTTCCGAAGACCACTTCAGCAACCTCCTAGCCGACCTTAATTTTTCGATCTACATCACATTTTAATTAAACTGGATCAAAAACTTAATGAAGGGTAACTCAACCAAATGCACAAATCAGAGTAAATAAAAAACAGAAGCTGAAAACTAAAATGAATAAGAAGAGTGGGAGGGTAAGGAGGAGGAAGAAGAAGAAGAAGAAACGTGAGACAACCTGTAGGGTAGGCGCTAAGGTGTTAATGAGGTCGTGTCGCTCCGAGTCGATTCAATTATGCGGCGGTGGCGACTAACGAGGCCCCGTTTACCCTTTCAGTCGTCTTTTAGCCTCTCGGCCTCTTAACCGGTCGATCTCCTACCTGCTAGTGCTACTACATCTACGGCTAGCCGCGCGTACCATGCATCAGAATCTTTTATTAGTTTCACTTGTCGTCTTCCAAAGAAAGATTAACAAAATATCTGATTTTGTTGATATAAACGATATACAATACCTTCGACTTGGTCTCCTAAACTACAGTATCAGCTTCAAGAAAATTCATCTCGAATGCTCAACTTAACTGAATAAACATATTAGGTCTTAATTATGATAATTGTATTAATAAACTAGATGTTGTAAAGTTAAGTTTGTAGAAGTTGTGTACTGTTATTTGCAAAGCTTAGCGATATAATGGAAACCGTTATTTTGTTATGAACAATCCACAAAGAGAGAAACGTTTTGTTGACTCAACGATTTCAGATCAATTTACAGAAGCTTCTGAAATTTTAACAAGAATTTAGTGTCGCTGGACCATGTAAACAGCCCAATCTGTCTCAAATTTAATTTGTATAGCAGAATCAGAAAAGATAACGCCATCTCTTAATTAAACTCTGAAGTTCTTCAAATATCAAGTTCTTGGAGTTTTTGATGCAGGAAAATGTATCACTCTCAACAATTTATAGTAACGTTTGTTCTATAAAACTTGAACATTAAGACGAAACAATGTTAACGTCAAGTGATAGGTGCACAACTTACCGTCAATCGAAAAAGGGAATTCCGAGGAGGCAAGACTACTTGCTGGTCCCGCAGCATGCAGAAGGTATTCGGGCCCCAAACCACCCAGTCCTGAAACATTGTGGAAAAGACAATTAAAACTAACTACATTGAAAAAAAGACTTGAACATAATCAACCTTTATTCCTTTATTCATGAATCGTAAATAGGTATGTAATAGAGGAAGAAGTGGTAATATGGACCACCTTTTTGTTTAAATAATTTCAAATACATGCAAAATAAAACTGTTGAAAGAGTATAACAATTTGTTTTAACATAGTGTAAAATGTGGGATCTCGAAAACGAGGTGGTAATATAAAACAGATATAAAAATTTTATTCTTTGTTACTATCAGCTGTTTATTACTTAAACAATCTTTGTTCTTCAAGTGTAAACGAAAATGATTACTTTAGAAAGGAAAATACCAAATAAATGCTGTAAGTGAAGAGGAAAAATTGAATCCAAATTGTATTCACCTTATTCGTGAACAACAGCCGCAAATAAAGTGTTCAGTTTCACAACCACTTCTTTCTAGGCTTTATTTTACTTGGAAAAGAAGGATTGGCTAAAACATTTAACGATTAACTTAACTGAAAAATGTGGTGGTAACTTGTTTCATATTATCATCAACGCCATTTTTTAAATGATCCATTAACCCTCAACAAAGGTAAAACATTCTCAAAGAAGTAATCCTGCCATTTTTAACTTTAATCTTATTACTGTCCAACATTGTTATATATACATATTGTTTTTTTTTTAAACTTAGTTAACTTATGATAAATTTTTATTTCTATGAAATGTAAATGTTGCTTTCACGACCGCAAACAGTTGACGATGCAAACAGCAGAGTGACAAATTAGCAACAAAGGAACCTAATGGTTATAGGTACATACTACTGTTGCAAACAGATGCCAAACGTATTTTCGAGAAAACAAAACAGCCTGTTCCATATTACGTATCACCTCTTCCCCTAGTACTAACTTTTTTGTTTCTTTATAGACTACAATGACTTCTTTCATTTATAAACTCTTAACATTTATCCTTATCTTCTAGACCAAAATCTAAACCTAAACATGAAACCATTTAAATGTAACTATTTACTACATTATCTAAGCTATTTCTACTATGTACATTTATCTTTAACTGTTACTTATCATTATCCCAGTACAGTCATTTAACCTATTTTATCCTTGTTTGAATAGGAAGTATTAATTATATCGTATGTCATAAAACGCGTATGATAGATCAGATTCACAGAACTTGATTTCCAAAGGGCTCCTTTCCTTCCGGCGGAAATGCGGGCCCTTTACATAAAGCTTCTCAGGGTCCACGATGAATATAGAGGGTACTCTCCATTTCTATCACCGCTTTTATTACGTTCATCGAAGAGGAGATAACAGAGACACGGGAAATTTGAAATATTATCCACTTGTAGGTGTAGTAAAGAACAGCAAGTAGCAAATACTTTGTTTAACTGTGGATGATATTAGTTAGCAAAATAAAATACTATCTTTAATGGACTCTAAAAGATCGAGCATTTCTATCCACTTTGAATTTTCTCTCCTAATGTAAATGGGCGTTTCTAAATTTTTTAAACGAGCCTTAGTTTTCAATTATGTAAGTATAAACTGTTTCTTCTGAAAATACTACAGGTATCCTTCATAATGCGACGAAGCATCATACGACAAAAATAATAAATTATAACTGCGAATATAATGCTTATAATCCAAAACAGTTTTTACAATTAGGGTAGGTCAGGGTGAGATGGTCATACGGAAGAGATGGGCAGTGACAGTTGTTTTTTAGAAGGAAACGCCTGATTGCGCTGCCTCGACGTGGGTACAAAGTGTCATAGAAAAGTAACATTCTTTGTTCAAAGTGTTGGAATAGAACGTTTTCAAAGGTTTGTAAATCCACTGTGAAATTTAAGCTAGTGCTTCAAAATGTTTGATCAATATTTTCCACATCTTATTTGTGTCATTTATACTGAACATTTTTAAATCTCGAGATGTATTTTCGATAGTGCATTGTTTACAGTGTTATTAACCTTAAAGTATTCGGGGTTACGTTTGTTAGTCTAAGCGAAAGGGGAATGGCTATCTTACCAGGGCTTTAAGGGAAAGATGGTCAATTGATGTCTAGGAGAGCTGGCCATAGCTGTATTTGATGAAATTTCAGATATTTTGGTGAAATTCGGAGAATATTATTTCGAAACCAAAAAACAAGATTGGCTAAGATGTAAGTCATGTGGTTATTGAGCCCATGGAAATGTTTTGAGCGGGCAAAAACGAAGATGGACGAAAACTAGAAATAATCTGAGATAACCAGTTAAGGAACACAATATGTTAGCCTGAAAGGTACATATGACAATCTTTCCCGGACATTAAGAGGGATATGGGCAATGACACTTTCTTTTCATTTGTAAAATTTGTATATTATAAAATTTGTATTCTACATCATTTTCGTTGCTTTATTTCAAATAGGTTGGACGTAGCAGACTCTAAACAAAACTATGACCATCTCACCCTGACTTACCCTATTAGATATGAAAGCTACATAAATTATAACATATCTTCCCCTTCCCTTCAAAACGCTCTATTTTAGTGCCACATTTATATCAATAATTTAATATACAAATTTTCTTCCAAGTAATTTGGAAGGCATATTGAAAATGATCTCAACGAAAATAAACTAAGACTCTTCGAGGCCTCAAATTCAAAGAGACTGAACATTAAATTGAGAATCAATCCTATTCCATTTGCTGTCACGCTACGATATCAAGTGTTTCCCCAAAAATATCTCACTCAGAGGGGTGAGTTTCGTAAGTTTAGATCCGCCAATGTCAGAAGTGACCGTCCCCAATATCGAATGAATTTTAAACTCCCCGGACGATGTGGTCGAAGTTAGGTACAGTCTTCAGTCATTATCGCTCTACTTATCTCGAGACAAGTACAAGCCAAGGTAATTACCGTGTAACGAGGCGTTGGGACTGTGCGTGGAGGCCTGCAGCTGGTGGTAAAGGTGGTCCATGTAGTTGAGCCGGTAGGCGGGATGCAGGGCTGTATGGTCCGAGAGGGGGTGACTTCTGCGAAGGAAGTCACCGCCGGAAGTCCCGTTGACGGCAGCCCCGCCACCTCCGCTACCAGCGCCGCCGCCAGCGCCACCACTTGCGCCGCCGCCCGCTCCGCCGCCACCGCCGGTGGCCGCGCTGCCGATCGCCGTTGTACTGCTGGACAATCTGGAAAATTCGTAATCAAATTAGATTCCGTTTCTTCGCTTAAAATTTCTTATTCTTAAGGATTTAATTCTAGTTTGAAAACATATTAGTTGGGAATATCAGAAGAGTTACAATACTCTGAGCAGAGATTTGAATCGTTCTGTCTGACAGGTTATACGTAGATAGACGGTCGTTGTAATCAACTTAGCTGTTGCATTAATTACGAGACTCCTTTTCTCTAAGCGTCATACTTTAAATAATTGCTGCATATGTACATTTCACTTTGCTCACTGATGAAAGTTAAATAGATATTGGATGTTTCAAAAATAGTTTTGGGAACATGTTAAAATTGATTGCTCTAAGATATGAGATAGGTCATGGTCATGTTTATTTCGCCCGAACCTAATCATTTCACCATTACCACTTACATACACTTATTATTTGTGTGACTAGGTTTAGTGATGTACAAAAATAGCATGTAAGTTCGAGGAACAATAATTTCATTTCTTTAGAGGATTGCATGTATTGTTTTTAAAAATAGAAGCATTGAAATTTCATACACGTAATTCGTGGACCTTATCTCTTCCCTTTTTGACATTATAGATGGATACACTATCGGACAATTATTTTTTTAAATGCAATACTCGAGTATGTTATACATATATTCGCAACATGCACAGCTTTACACAAAATGTGAAAGGCGCAGGGATTCTTTCTTCTTTTAACCCTTTAAAAGATGAAAGATTTTTTATTTCTACGAATTATAAGTTACGTCTAATTTTAATAATATTAAAATGTATTGCATAATATAATAGGTTAATGCTACTAATTTCGTAGTGAGGTTCGCACACCTTTCTTGTAATGTGTCTGCTTTTTGTATTTTGAACTTATTTGTATTTATATTCTTCTTATGATTAGTATTAGTATTTTGTTATAATTCTCTGGGCTCGATGTAATATCAGACAATTGCCTGAATCTCACCCATTACATCTCATCGAACAATTAGATTCATATCAGTTTAATACTGTTCCTATTTTTGTTAATAATTGTATGCAGATGGGAGTGTAATAAACACTTATTATTATGATTGTTGTAGTTGTTGATGTTATTGTTATTACATAGAAAACTGTTAGACGAATTTACAAATAAATAAAGAGTCCCAAATTCACGAAATCAAGACACCATATATTAACTTACAATTGGCTAAATACCTACTCCTTTCAGTAGAAGAGCGTTTAAAGAAACATAAAACACTTCGTGGAAAAGGAAAGCAATTTAGACGGCAAGTTAATCTTCTTGAAAGGACAATGCAAACAGGTGAACGCCTGTTTGACGAATGGAATTACGACACGCTCAAAGCCACGACAAATGGTGTGTCTCTCTCTCAGTCAAAGATTCTATTTTTGCTCCCTTGACGATGGAACAGGTGTTTTCTACCAATCGACTTGTTTCCTGGTAAGTTCCTCCTCGAAAGCGAATTGAATTTTTCCCTTTTCGGTCTGTCTCCCGGAGGAAGATGTACCCCGAAAAGTGGCAATAAAAAAATCCTTTGGTAAATTTAAGAATCACAAGGAGCACGTGTCTCGTTTTCGAACCCAGACTATTTGTCACGCGCGGGATATATCAGGAAATGACGCGTATATCGTACATTCAACCATATTCTAACTCATTCGGAAATCACATCTATGTCTATTTTGTTCCAATTACTTGTGATGGGTGGGAAATTTATTTCATTAAGACTTGAGGGTATTTTTTGCTGCTGAAGAATGACATACATAAACGTAAGAAAACTTCTTAACTTCTGCACTATCTTCTTACAATCAGAAAAAAATAGATGTTACAGAGCTAGCCACAACTTCCGTATGAAAACTCTAGGTTTCCTTAAAAATAAATTTCATTCATATATTTAATACATACATATAAAAATTTAAAACCAAAATTTTACCTAAACCTGCTGTAAATACATTGAAACATTTTCAAAGGGCTACATTATCGCTTGTCGTGATAAAAAATATTTGTTCCCTTATGATACCTAAATACAAAGCGTAATTCGCCTGACGAAAGCAAGTTCACCACTTTCCACCCCAAAACGAGAGAGGAAACAGTTTATTGTGTGAAGATCCGAGATTAAGCGTGCAGAAAATCGCTGCGGATGACCGCAGCCTGAGAAGATCGGGGCGTTTTGCTCTCGTTCGTCATAAGACACAGCGGCACAGAGGAAAAGACGCGACATACGGTCCTCGTGAAGGGCCACGAAGAGAGCGCCACACATTTTGACTGACGGCCATTCGCCACGCTCGAAACATCGGGAAATGGCGCGTGTCTCGTACCTTCAAAGATATTTTCTCAGCCAAGTCATATCGTTAGTGCCACTTTACGGCGGCCAGTCCCTGAACAGCCAGGATTCTTCGAAGAATCACAAAGAACCTCAGATGGTTTGAAATCTTTATTAGGAACTGGCTAACCCGCATGCAAGTCACCTCTAAAACAATAAAACTCGGCGGGAAACTAGGGTAATCCATTGCCAAGGTCATGCACTCGGGGAATTTCCCTGCGACGATAGGAAATTCTCAAGAGAAAGAGAGAATTTCATAAGGCCTTGAAATGAACAGATATATGATACCAAGTATGGAAAGGTTTTATTCATATAAACCCAGGTTTTAAACATATGCAGAGGGCGTACAATAACTGGACAACAGAGTTGGTGCGACCAAAAAAATAGCTTTTAATGTCCAAGATGGTTCCATTACAGAATGCAGACTCGAAATGTCTTCTTTTCTCACTGCCCATCAAGACGCACCCCCGAAAAATCGGCGCGCTATACTTAGTGTCCTGAGAAAACACAGTAACGTATCGATAACTGTCGATAACCTTTGAAGAGGCCCAATGTGAAATATGTACATAAACTAAACTCCGGCGCTTTGGCGTCTACACATGATATTCGATATTAAATAAGATGTTATTGGAAAAGGTAGATTTAGGCAGTGGTGTTTTTTTTTTAGGTGGTTGAAGATGGTGATATTTCGTGGCAAAAATATTGGCAATTGACAATCTTCGTGTTTGCATTTGATACGAAATTATATGCTTGGTGTCGGTGGTGTAAGATTGTTCAGGGAATTTTAACGTTGCAGGGGTCCATTAAAGTCACGCAATGGGTATTTTGACATCCGCCCTTAAATCGGCGCTGTTTGACACCAGCTAAGTGCTACTTAAATTGCTGAACGTGTTTCTCAAAGACATCTTTGATATTTATGCTCGTCGCCGTCCACCATGAATTTTTATCTGAGAAACGTTTACTTCAGGAGCTAGACATGCCTCTTGTGCCGTGAACAATTTTACGGAGTTCTTGTTATAGCATGAGAAAAGCTGATGAATGAAACTTGGAAGTTTCAAGCAATACCTTCTGATCGTTTCAAATATTTAAAATGATGCAATCCAAATCAGTAACATAAGTTTAAAAACAGTTAGAAATTTGGATTTTTCTAAAGTAATTTACATGTACAGATTAAACTGTAGAAATATGTTTTGATACGCATGAATATATATACATGCGATTCTTAAAGTTAGGTACGCATCACATTCCATTGCTTTTCTTGCTACGGAATCTAAATGCTCAATCAAATTACGTACCTACAGTGGGGGACAAAAAGTATGTGGATACTGTTTAAAATCGTATATCTTGTTTAAAATTGGTCCAAACGACTTGAGTTTCTTTTTGAGAAGCTAGAAGGATTAGTTTGCAAGGCTACGTGTGTCGTCGTTTTGGAAAGAAGTACAATTATTGATCGGAATAGCAAAGAAAATACGGAAGGATGCTTTATCAACTTTTCTTCTAAGCAAGTAATGAAAATTAAAAAATCCCGTTTATAGATTTAAATAAATTTTATACATGGTGAAAATTTCATCTAAATCGGTTAAGGTTGCCCTGAGTTACAAACGCTTAATAATCGCAGAATAAGGTCGAAAATCTATGCCAAGTCAGCTGACCAATTGCATTATTTTCAAAACGACGAAACACGTTACCTTCTTAACTAATACTTCTAGCTTCTCAAAAAACTCAAATCGTTTGGACCAATTTTAAACAAGTTATACGATTTTTAACGGTGTCAACATACTTTTGTCTCCCACTGTACGTACATTTTTTTTAAGGTGTTCATTGTTTAAAGAAGGAGCAACTTATTATTATACTATACTTAGGTACTTCTCACAAAAAGAAACTTTAAAGCCGCCGAACTTATGATATGCATGCACAGTATGTATATGTATATATATAAAAATAAAAATATACCTATATGTATGTTTGTTAGTTAGGTAAAGGTTTCTATACCGTTGAACGTATCCGCACTAAATTTGGCATGAATATTCTTCAATACTCTAGAAAGGATCCCCCCCCCCCCCAAATCACCCCTAAAGACCACTCTCCCTTTTTGTGTTGTAGCGTAATAATTTTGATTAATTTGGAAGAGGAATAGGTGTGTAAGGAAAATTGATTCTTGACATATTCCCCCTTACAAATACAATAAAAAATAAATAACTATGAGCTTTTAAAGAAATAAAAAATGTGTGGGTTCCCTATTAACGCGTAAACCCTTTAACCGATTTGGACCAAATTTGGGATAATTACTCTCTAGAACCCTACAGAAAATATAGGCTACCATAAAATCTGGATATGCCACCAACTTTCCCTTTATTTCATGCTCTTGACCCTTTGTGATAATCAAAGTTTTTCCCATGCAACGTCGGGTACGTTAAGCTAGTATTCAAATAAAATTCCTCAAAACTAGCAATTAGCACAACAAACAGATAAAACATGGTCACAAGTCACCACAACACTCCGCATTATTCCAATCGATTATTATACTTATCCGACAATAAATCCAACATTTCAAACAGGTTTACAAATTTGCTAACTAAAAACAAAACAGATATCAAAGAACTTCCACAAAACCCATTCAAGTTTTAGGCGTCACAGAGAAAGTACTGACTTTTATCAAACCTTGAAGAACCCCCTTGTAGGTACAAATGTTATTCCATTCTTTTCCAAAGGTTTATATTTCTATTATTTGATAGTTAATTATATGGTTGTTTCAGCGATAATATCACGTGGCACATCCTGCTGCAGCAGATCCAGGAGGCGAATGTTGGTCACGGGAAATAGAGACAGCAATTGGCGCGTGTCATAACGTTTTAACGTGTATTACGATGTTTGAGCCAGTCGCTGTCTAAATATTGGCTCCGCACCGGCACGAGTTTGCTGAGCAAAGACAACCGAGTCGACTGTTTGACTTTACTTAGAGTCCACGGATCTCGATTGCTGCCTACTCGTTACCGGCTTTACGCGACCGTTCGTGTTAACAGGTTTGTCATATAATCCGCGATGGCATGCTTCTAAAAACGATGAGAGTCTCTTAGAATCTCTTGCTCTTTTTCTTTGCCACACAGATATGATGTTAAAATTAGTGGTGTCAAAAAGTCGCAACTTTCCCATGAACTTCGTAGCGTTTGCGTGAATTTCTTATCATTAACGGGAAACTGCTGGGTTTTAAACGTAAAAAAAAAAATTATAGTTAGATAATGTGTCTGACAATGAGTTAACTGAAAACGGTTAAATATTTTGTCAGTGATGGTAGATGGGATAAAATTGTCTCTACAAAAAGTTTTAATACAGAGGGTGACACTACGTGGTGTATCGTTTCTCGGAAAGCACAGCGGGGGGGGGGGGGATTTCAAGGATAACTTAATTTTTATCTTAAATACAATGCTATATATTTTATTTATAATATGGTAGTGTTTTTTAAAAAGAGCTCAACAAAGTGCGACATGAGGCATTTCCATACATTAGATAGAAGGTGGTAAATTAAGGAGTCCCCAGGGACTCAGGTGAACGTTCAGGTGTTCGCAATTCAATCCTAACCTCTGTTTAGGTTGACTAACCACTACCAACTCGTATTTTATTTGTAACTATAGTATTCTTTTTTATTAGTTCTTGTATCCTTAGTTATAGCTTTCTGCATGCTAATTTTATAATAAATGAAATTATTAAAATAAACCACTGCATCAACAAACGCGACTTTGAACTCTTCGGATAGGCTGGAGCCTTCTTGACCGTGCAATTAACGCGAAACAGGCTCAATATTCCTGCTGTGGCGCCCAACATTCGGAAATTTTGGTATAAAAATGTTTTCAGTATAGATGTTCTTCTATGGGTAGAGTGTAATGCGAAATCTTATCATCAAGATTCGCAGGAATTCCGTCAAGTTTCAGCCACAAAATTCTTGTCTCTTTACTTTTGAATATCCAAATTCAAACAATCTATCTAATTCTCTTATTAAAGTTAAAAGAGCTGCTATAAGCTGCCTTGAAAAAGATGCCCTTTCAGTGATTCTAATTGTAAGATAATCTATCTTTATTCTGACCATCACATTAACCCTCGCTTGGAAAGGATTCATCTGGACCCAGTTTATACATCAAGCAACATTATTTATGTTACTTATTGCTGAATACCATTATTTGTTAATAAATAAAATGAAGATTTTAGACCATAGGAAGATCGGAAAAAAATATAAACATTTATTCTAGAGTTCAAACGAGCCCCACATCCGACGTTCAAAAGTAAAGCTACACCGAAAATTCAACTGAAGGCTGATTACGATCAAGAGATTGATAGAATTGAGAAAGGATCCTGAATAACGCAGAGGAATTCGTGTGACCGTAAAGATTCGGAGCGACGAAACCGGGACAAAAATTAGGACGATTTGACAGGCTGCTTAGTAGCAAGCCCGTAAAAAGCTCGGCCAAGAGACGCCAGGGGGACAGGGGACATAATTACAATGAAAACATCGTCGGCCCCGTCGGCTCGACGTCTTTTCGTCCGTCGTTTTGTTCTCACTCCGGGAGAGAGACGGCCAACAGAGATGAAAAATAGCAGGCGAGGGAGGAAGGAACGGGACCGATTCTATTTCGAATCCTGCTGAGTGCCAGATGACTCGTAGTATGGTTCTGCCCGTGACTTCCTTTCCTTCCTTTTCTGCCGCCTCCTCGCGCGCCGTTTCCTCTTCCCTGCCAATCCCCTTGTCATCCTTTTTCCCCTTCATCCTTCCTTCACCGCTTTCTTCCGTTCAACCCCCTTCGCTCGATCTTCACATTTCCTTTTTTCCTTTCTTTCGACCAGTTTCCCTTTCATTTCGTTTATTGTTCATCTTTCGCACACGTTCCTACGATTTTTGCATGTGAATTTTCTTCACGTGCACGGTTATCGACTACTTCTAAGGGAAACGAATATCCTTTGGGACGATGGGAGTTTTCACAGAAACTTTCATTTTCGCGCTTCGTACCGCTGGTTTAATTTAAGCATTTAACTCCCGCAGCAGCGATGATTGGTGAAAAGGAAAACTACTCTTTTCTTCGTCATTTATCTTCTCCGTTTCTCTCGCTGCCAATTAAGCTATTATTAATTCCCCTTTCGGAGCTGTTTTCTTCCCCTTTCGTTTCCCTTTCGACGCTTTTCAAGCCCGACGGTCGGCGAGGAACAAGGGACAAGGAGGGAGGGCCGACAGATAAAACTCGAGTCGTTAACTCGACACGCCGGAAACCGACGCATCTATCTTTATCTACGGCCCGTCTGCCAGAGACCAGGGATCTTCTTGAAATTCCTACGGCCTTCGGCTCCTGCTTGACGGTTCTCTCCCCCCCCCCCTGCCTTGCGGAGCGAAAAGTAAATCACGTGATTTCCGTCCCCTTGAAATGAAAATATTTTCGTTTATTCTCCACGAATATGATTCTCTATCCGAAGTATTTCTGAATGTTTTCATACCTTTCGACAATTCTGTAGAATGACAGTCGAAGGAAAATCTAAACGCAACGTTCGTTGAAATCTATTCGTAAGGTAGCAAAAATTGAGCGACCCGCGTGTATGTAAGTTATTTTTTATTGTTAACTGTTTCATTTCAAAATGTGTTCTTTTTCGCTGCCGAGCAGCTACTGGCACAGGTTATTCGTTAGTAAGGACAATAAAAATTTCACGAAGCTTTTATTACTTTTTTCAAGTACAGTGTTAGTATAATATTCACTCAATCTCATGAATTAGTGAAGTTATGGAGAAAGCTACTTTTGAATTTTACTGAAGCCAAATTAGAATATTTCAGAATATTAATGTGACTTTAAAGCCAAGAATCCACCTGAAAGCTAAGCTATACTATGCAATGCTATGCTATATCTGGCTGTACTATGAAAAATTAAAAACATAGCATAGCATAGCTTAGCTTAGCTTTCAAGTGTATTCCCAGCTTAATATCCCTTTTGATTATTAATTTTCGTGATTAACATCGAACGTGTCATGACGTTCTTTACGTCTCTTACGTTGTTAGTCAGTTTATATTGAAACAGTAGGAAAATGAGAGGCTGAGGAAGCCGAGTGAAGTATCAAGGGTCGCAAGCTCATTAACGTGACTCGTGGTAATGAGGCGAGCTAAGCGCTGCTCAGAAACATCTGCTAGGTTTCCCTGGTGCCACAGAGATAGAGAGGGAGAGAGGAGCTGAGAGAGATAAGGGGGAGAGGGGGGGGGGGGCAGAAAAAGCTTCCTACGTTATTACCTGCACAAGTTTAAGAAAAGAAGATAGCCCAAGAAAAGGTGTCATAATAGCGTGAAACAAATTTTTCGTAAGTCTAAGTATTTTAGTATTCTCCACTTTTCCCTCGTTTTTATCACAGAGTGTAAATTTCCTTCTTTGAACTCGGACTGATTCTCCAGTCCTCTGAAATTTAATATTCAAATTTTTCACGGTCTATTCTTCGTATCCAATTTTATCATTCATTATTTCACGTTTCACTCAAAATTTTGTAACCTATGGATTTCCATGACATACAGAACGAAATTAAATTTCTCTATGCGCCGATTGAGGCACACTGATCAAGCTCCCAACGGATAATTTCGATTACCTAATAATAAAGATCCTGAACATTCCGTCGAAGGCAGATTTATTGTGGACGAAGCGTGCTGACAAAATATTCTACGAATATTTCAAGACCTGCTAATCGCGTAGACAAGCCGAAATCCCCGGCTGACAAAGTATCAGGCGTCGCGCGTCGGAGTGACAAAGCGACTCCGACGCACACGGCCACGAAGAATCGGGGGAGCGAAACGGACGGTCCCCGGGACGAGTTTCGCGGCTTTAACTTGGATTAAGTCGGGAGCCTAACACTTCCACGGGGTTTCAGGTTATGATATTTATTACCCTGGGCTTGGTGAACCCAACCATAGGACGATAAAGAGGGGAAGGAAACCATATGGTTGACGCCGCGCCGTGAGCGGCACGCGCTTTAAACGCGGCCACGAAACGGCAAAGAAGAAGAAAATGAGCAAATGCGTTTGGAAAGGGGCAAGGGAAAATGGCGAAGAATTCTTTTCGGTGCCACCCTGGGACGAGCAGCATCTATTTCGATCTGAACTCGATAAAAAAGTTTCCGCGCGGAAAATTGCCAGCACAGATTTACTGGGAATAATTAGAGAGTAATGCACACTATGTAAATATTGCTCGACAGTTTTTTCTCGTTACCACTTATATACTTCTCCATTTTTTGTGTAAAAATGATTAAATATTTTTACACAATATTCCTTCCTATGTAGGCGTATTGTAACGAGCTTTATATTTTTGGTGGTGTACATGTTTTGGAACTGCTGCAGGGCTGGGGGTTGTAACAATTACTTTCACAAATTCATACAAATATTGGGAGTGACTAATGATAATGACTATAACTGTTACATTGGCAATTAAAATTAGATGAAAAATACTGTTACAGGAGAACGGAGATCTCTGGCAGGAAACTGCTGGGTACTATTCATTTCAAGACTGAATTGGCAACTCAGAACCGTTAACAACATAAAACTTTGAAGTTTTCATTGTTTCTTTGGTAATATACATTGATAAAGGCTAACAGAGTAAAATATATTTTCTACAATAGGGGACCGTCAAATAACACAGTTCGACAAAATTGCACTTTTTTCGGACTTGTAACATTCAATAGCCGTTTGTGACAGGTTTTCGCGCGCTGAAAACGAATCCGCAACTCGTTTATCACCATCGCCCTCAATTTTTGAGTAATTTGATTTTGAAAGAAACTGCAAATTTTGAACTTTGAACATTTTTTGTGTCAAAATATTAATAGTTATTTGGTTGCTTGTTCCGTCAAATTATTCTATGAACCCTCACCAATACAACGATATAAGTTATTAGTGCATTATGAATATTTAAATATGTATAAGCAACAATCAAGGGGAAAATAATATCCAAAATGCACCCATTTTTGCAGATATCTTTCAATTTATTTTCAAAACTAAGGGTCTAGGAGAAAATCTGACTGCTCCACGCGATGCAGCAGACATTTTTCCGTCGGAAAGCATTAACAGATGTGGTAAGTGGCGTTTAGTTTTCAACAGAGCAGCAAAATAATTTGGCAAAACTTGCGCCGCCGCCACCAAATGAAACTTACCACTTCTGTTGATGCTTTCCGAAGTAAAAATGTCTGCTACATCGCGTGGTGTAGTGATATTTTCTGCTAGACCCTTAGTTTTAGAAATAAATTGAAAGATATCTGCAAAAATGGGCGCATTTCGGGTGTTCTTTTCCCGTTTGATCATTGTTTAAACATATTTCAATGTTCATAATCCACTAATAACTTTTATGGTTGTATTCAGGAGGGTTCATAGAATAATGTGACGGAACAAGCAACCGAATAACTATTAATGTTCCGACATAATAAATGTTAAAAGTTGAAAATTTGCAGTTTTTTTTCCCAATTGAATTTTTCAAAAACTGAGGGTGATGGCGACAAACGGTTTGCGGATTCGTTTTCGGCGCACGAAAATCTATGAGAAACGGCTATTGTTGAATGTTACAAGTCCAGATAGCTGTCAAACTGTGTAATGGTTTAATTTTTATGAATAGAGTAAATGAATTTCATAACATGAATATAAGTAGAGAAGTTGTCATACATGTTAACAAATGATGTTGTTAACATAACGTAGAACAGAATTTTAATATAGCTAAATTATATAAAAACACATGTTCCACGGAAGACAATACACGTAAAATTCTATTCGATCACAAATTGAATAAAAAATATAAACAACTTTCGTGTCTGATAATCAACGGTATAGTAAAGGTGATTTTCTGTTAATTTCGTGGATTCTGTTCGCGATTCATCTTCCCGATTCTGGCGGACTGCCACGAAAGCTTCGGGAAACGAGGGTCGGAAAGCATCATGAGAAATTCTTACCGCGAAAAGTCGTGAAGCATCGGAGAACGGGGTTATTATCCTCAAACATACAGATATAGTCTTTTTATGGGATCTTGGTTCATTGGTGTACAGCTTTATATTTAGCGTCTCACGGCACTGTTAGTATTGGAAACCATAAAACCATCTGTAATCATCTGAATGGGGCGTAACTTTACGAGACTTCCTGACGGAAGTCTACATTCATTATAATTAAAACGCTGGGTGATATACTAAGCGCAATTTGAGAATCACCTGATTAAATGGTACTTTTCAGAGAAACAAAAAAAGGTTATGGTATAATTTATTGCCGACATTTGATAGGAAATTGCAAATTAAATGGCTGCCCCTTTGAATATTTTCAAACCCCTATATCAACCGGATGCGAACATAATTTTCATAAATGTTCAAATTCCCATTAAACCTCCTCACTCCCGAAGATATAGATCCGTCGAAATCCAAAGCACACCCGAATAGAAAAGAAAACGGAGAAGTACCTACACGCGAATAAATGGAAGTAGAATGACACTTGAGAACGTGGCTGATTACCCGCATCGTTAACTCACCAGCAAGGTGTCCCTCGTCACGACGCTGAACCGTAAAAACGACTTTTCAAGTGACAGGTCCACGCAATAAGTATTCTCTTAATCGACGAGTTACCTCGTGAGAACTGACCACGGTGTTTTCGTGGCCAGCAAAAGAAGGCCTCGCGGGGGTAAATGAGGGCCTCGTTAATCAAGATATTTACACGCGAGCTCGATCGCGGGCGCCATCGATATGCAAGCCGTGGCCGCGGATCGATCGAAGCCGCTCCTTCGTTGAAAATCCAGCCTAACGCCGCTTACGCTAACCCCCGCCGTTATTTATAGGCCATTCGAACGCTCCGTAGCGCCTCGTGTACGTGAGTCTAATTCATTTAAGGCGGACACACTCGTCCTCGGAGAATTCGCCGGGGACACGAGGACGATCACGAGACGAGGGCTCGTTACGCTGGAATGTTTTGTCAATTAGCATATAGAATTAATATTGGGGACGTGAGGGCCGTGTTAAATGGGATGGATTGCCGCCCGCTCGAACCTGTTATGTCAACGGGCATCGTTTAACGCTCGAAATGGTCAAAACGGACAGTCGAAGAAAGGGGGGAGGGGTTGAAATGTAGCTCGATATAATATACGAAACCACTGAAACTTGTGATGGGACCAAACCAATTAAGACGTAATCATTAAGACGTGGGTCACCAATAACTCTCGATACTTATCACGGATAAAGCTTTTACCAAAGCAAGAAGCGCGCGGCGAAGGAAAGAAGCTGGAACAGTGTGATTCAAATTTCTTAATAGTTTTTGAGTGGTCTTTCTATTGTGACGTCCTGATAAAGCACCGCTGTTTGGAACTTTTTTGTTACAAAAAGAATGTGTTTACTAAATTGAAGTTTTTTTCTATTTATTAATATGTGTTTTGGAAATACAAAAGAATTTCATTTTTTTTTAATGCTTGCTTGCCCCAAAGTAAGGGGGCGTAATGCGCGTTGGAGAAAAAAGACGCCTCGATTGTGTGGTCGATTTTGGAGGAACCATGTGTCTGGGGCGGTGGTACCAGGGAGGTATGTAATCAGTATGACTGTCGCTACGGCCCGAACTAAAATCAGAGATTGGCAGAATGTTTAAAAATTTGTTGCTAATTTCGATATGTCAACTTTGGACTCCGCCATTTTGTTAAGGGGGGATTCTACCTTATGAGGCAGAAAAATTGGCGATACTTTGTGAATTTGTTGTACAAAGACTATTCGACAAATTAATGTGAAGTTTGGCAGGCTGTTTTATAGTATCTTCAACTATTATTCTGCATTTCCGTGCGACGATAAAAAATAATATAGCAGATATACATAGAATGTTGCCTGAGAGCGGTGGTAAAAATCTGGTGGTCCTGGCGTTGATGAAAACTACCCTAAGGATTATCACAAACACAAAAAGGAACAAGATTCTTAATCTACATGAATGTGGCTATCTATGGTAGTAGATTTGTTGTCCCATCTGTTACCATTCCTTTTTTATTTAAAACAGGTTTTTCTGATTTTTAGGCGCAACTCGATTCATCTTCTTCAGAAGGCTGGCATTTTAACATTTTTTTTATTTTCCTTAATGCATCTACTACCATAGATAGCCACATTCATGTAGATTAAGAATCTTTTTTCCTTTTTGTGTTTGTGATAATCCTTAGGGTACTTTTCATCAACGCAAGGACCACCAGATTTTTACCACCGCTCTCAGGCAACATTCTATGTATATTTGCTATATTATATTTTATCGTCGCACGGAATTGCAGAATAATAGTTGAAGATACTATAAAGCAGCCTGCCAAACTTCACATTAATTTGTCGAACAGCCTTTGCACAACAAATTCACAAAGTCTCGCCAATTTTTCTGCCTCACAAGGTAGAATCCCCCCTTAATTCTTCAGCAATCTAATTAATCTTAGTCCCTGCCATAGCGACAGTCATACTGATTACAAATCTTTTTTTTTGTTTCAGACACAGGGTTCCTCCAAAATCTTTTATTTTACAGCGCATATTGCACCCACTTATTTTGGCTCAAGCAAGCATTAAACAAATATGAAAAAAATAATTTTGTATTCTCAAATCATGTATTAATAAATACAAAGAACTTCAATTTAGTAAACACACTCTTTTTGTGACGAAAAGAAGTTCCGAACAGCGGTACTTTATCAGGGCGTCACAGTAAAAATACCCCTTAAAGTCCCACCGAGAATCTGCAATTCCACTGTGTCACTCATCGTGTTAATACTAATACGTATCAATTTCCAAGCATCGTGTTATGGTAGCATACCGATATTGAAATATGTTACTAAAAACCGAAGGCATTAAGAATTGAAACTGAAAAATTAGATATTTGATGAAATTTCTAAATACATACATGCGTTTAATTGATAGTCGCGTACGGAATTGTGAAAGAGGTTAGCAGTGTGAGTAAGTTAGCTCTAATATGCAAGGTCGATTAAGTGTTAAGATCATAGTATCACAGATTACGTACAAATGAATCAGATATATTCTATTGCACTACGCTGTACTGTTGTAAACTAAATTAATCGATAATGGTACATCGACTGTGAGATCATGGATTAGTTTGATATACCAAACCTGCAAATTTCTTAAACATTTCACAATACAATTGTGTAGAAACTAAAATATCAAATATTTTCGGAAAACTCAACTGTTTTTACACTACAAACAATCAGTGCAGGCCAAATTATGAAGCAGACAATTAAATAAAATGAGATAAGTTGCTTTTAATATTTTTTTTTCTTAAGAAAACTTATTAAAACAAAAGAAAGCAGACAGAAAACAAAAAGAGCCATTGCAAAGAGAAATTTCGTTTAAATCACAAAGCAGCTGAACAGAAAAAAAAAAGCAAGTTGCGTCCCATGATCCCTTTTAAGGGAGAATTTTTGGAATTATAAATCAATTGGCTGACGCCCGTTTTTACTCCTGTATCCATTACCAGCTTCTCTACGAATGACGACGGTTACCTGTCTTGTCGCAGGGATGCGCGGTCGAGCGACGTTAATGCGGTTTTTGTGTTTCTGCGAAAGAAATTTATCGCGCCACCCACTGGATTTATCGCGCCACTCCCCGCCACATATTCTTCTAACCGTTGTAGTTGTAAAAGCGACACAAATTATCTTAAACGAGACTCATCAACGAATCCATATCTCTGCAGGGCAAATTAACGCGAAATAAGTCAGCGAGTCAATAACAATATTCACTAGAAACATTTAACAGATGTATTCTTTAATCGTTAGACAAGAAGTCATTTTCCATACATGAATTTCTAATATCGTGAGATAGTGTTAAATATCTCGAAAAACGGGATATGAATTTTGTATGTTTTTAATTATGGCGTTATGAATTGCAAGACATAATAATACGCATTGAAATTAACGAAATTTAAGCATTAGGTAGAACAGAATTTCTATGTCCTTTAGTGAAATTCATTTAAATTAATAATCTATAGATTACACTATTCTTTATTTAGAAATAAATCACCAATAGATATTTAATTAGATCGGAATTGTTAAATTCGTGGCACCTGTTACGTGCCGAGTGCGTCACGAACTGTCCCTCAATATATTTGGTGTCAATCTACTTAGCAGCGTGAACGATACCCTTTGATTAACATTCACGGGCGCCGATCGTGCATCGGCAATTCAACTGAGCGGCACGTTCGCCAAGGCGAAGGAAATTTGAAAAACTTAACGTCGCTTTGATTACCATCGAAACGGGCGGCGCGCCTCTGTCTCGCATTTCGATGCTGTCTGGTCTTTCCTTTCGCGTGCACGCCGGTTAAATTAAAGTTCACGCTTTTCCCCTAATTAACGATGATCTCCTCGTCACCTGCCTGTGTTGCGAACAGAAGAAGGAAGGAGAAGCCTTCCTCAGGGCGATTTACACGCCAGATTCGACTGCCGTTCCGAAGTTTTTCAGGAATATATCCAGGGATACGTGACAGGTATACGGGATTTACCCCCGTCGGTGACACGGCATAGAAACTCACCGCCACTTTGCCGCCTCTTCCTTTTCAGGTTTCGGTAAAATCGACATGCAAGGCAGGCAGCCAGCTCTGTCGCCACGACAGGATGCGACTGGCCGCCTCTAATGAAGTAATTCGTGCGCAAAAACGTTACGTGGTACACCGTGAATTATTCATTGGTCGCGATCGCGCTGGAAAACGTTCTACTCTGGCCAATAGGAGTCCTCGAGGACATTTTCCAGGTAGGAGGCGCAACCGTTTTTGCGCACCTCCATTAACACGATCCGAATTGCTCGGCCTTTGGGGTCGAATCTTTCACCGAGCATATTCGTGGAACTGGTGACGTCTCGTGGAAACCAGAGCAATCGGTTGCTCTTCTTTTTATTTTTGCGCTTGAAAATAGAGAAATTAGAATTCACCGCCTTCCTCTTCTTTTCATTAGATACTTATAGTGGATGATGGATAAACAGCTTACGTGGTTTACGTGGTTTTACTACTCAAATTAATATTTTTACGAATAGTGTCGAGCAAGTCGTACAGCTTTCTTTCAAAGGGGATTTAATTCAAGTACCTATTTGTGACGGAGACAATATTCATAACATTTCAGACTAGTACCTAATTGTAATAAATACGAACCTAAACGAGACGCGCTTTTCAAACTCGCAGGTAGTTAATCGTCAATGTTATTTTTTAATGTCTAATCACAGATCCACTCCGTCAGCTCTCTAGCAATCGCCTCCTACGATACGCGTGTCCTACTCGGTCACGATATCAACGAACCTCCTCCCCTAATATTTGCGCAACGCGTTAAGACGTCTTCGAAGAATATTGAATGCATCGTCGAATACATTCCGTGCCGTGTTGGCAGTAACGATCCGTGGAGATGAAAAAGGAACGCGACAGTGTATGGAGGATGAGAAAGGGGGGCAGAAAAGGTACAGGGCCCAGGTAGAGGAGGAACGAATATCGTGGGTACACCGTGGGGCCGTGACTAATGACTCTATTGACGCTCGAAGAGAGAAGTTGGAACCAGAGGAGAACCGAAGGTCGTTTACCGCCACAGAGGAACCGACTTGCCTGCCTCTCCCTCTCTTCCTTCACCTCGGACACTTTCTCTTTTCGTTTCCCGGCCCATCGATACGCCACGGCGCGTCTTTCCACGTTGCTCGTTATCTCCGGGAGCCCGTAGAGCACCGAAAAGGAAGGTCAGAAAGTGTCGCGGCTGACCTTTTCTGTAATGATGCTAACGCCGAACGCGACGGGTGGCTGCGGACCAGTATTTCTCACCGGTGTCGCAGCCCCTTTAGTAATTTCTTTTCCTGACACAACTGCGAGAGAGTTATGCGATGATTATTAGGGGGGCTCAAATTGTTCGCTTGGTCACGCTAGCGGTTGCCCCACTGCCAGTGCTAACTTGATTGAGAGTAGCTTTTGGAATTAAACCTTCCTCCCTCCTTCATCATATCTTCTGTAATTCTGGAATGACGGGAAGAAAAGAAATTTCGCGGTGTGTTCATTGTATCGCGGCAAGAAAAGGAGTTCATGATTGTCAGTGCCGTGTGCCTGTAAATTATGAGTGTCTGGAGTGCTGGAGTAAGAACGAGAAAAAGAGGTATGGAAGAAAGCGCGTAAGCACGAGTGACAATTGAAGAGAAGGGAACGTAAAGGTGAGATCAGACGGCGCGTGAATCGGCGATTCACGCGCCGTCTGATCGGTCATGGATCGCCGAATGGGGCTCGCCAAACCGACTTCACGAGCCGAGCAAGTTCGCCGATTCACGCGCCGTCTGATCTCACCTTAACGAGAGAGGTGTCTATTGTCCAGGTGTGCAAATTACTGAATAATTTTTCAGAAGTGAAATATGATAGTTTAGGTTGCAAAGCACTTCTACGACTTAACCTCGCTTTTGCGCTATTTTTTTCATTTTTCTTCATCACTGCTTATCTATTGTTGTACAATAAAGGCGTTTATTAATAACAATAATTTATATATTTATAAATAATAATTTATTTCCCTCCAGGAAAGTTGCATTCGACAGCCAGTGAATTGGTAGCGAAACTTCAGGCACACGTTAGTTACAAAATTATCGTGAATCTGCAGATTTCTTCCGTTGTTCCACTATGTATAACGTGGGTAAAGCAAAAGTTAATAAATTCCTATGTAGGTATGAAATTGATCCTACTTTATGACAGTTTTCTTTAGAATAATCTTAAGAAATTAAAGGGAAAGATTGTAGCAAAAAATCTGTACGCTAAGTTACAAAATTTTGGAGACGAAGAACGATGGAAAAACTACAGTCCACTGAAGCAGAAACTCCACGGTTTGAAACGAAATGCTGAAGAACAATACAAAGAGGCAATTCCTCGCCCATCCGCAAGAAATCGATTCCCAAACCGCTTGCGTAACCCTGGACCGGCAAAAAGGAGGGCAGGGAGATGAAAAGAAGGTCTGAAAGTTGTGATTCCAAGAAGAAGGAAAACGCGAGTCTCATTTATCGCCCTTCCTTTGAGCCTTGTCTTCGGTCGATTCACTTTTTACGCGAGGAGATGGCCCATCAGAAGCTTCGCCTGTGAGCAGAAACGATGAAGATTTTAGTTATGCTCCAGCCTCTTTTTTTTCATTCTCGCCCCTCTTCCGCCTTCTTCCTTCTATTTCTCTCTAAATTGAAGAAGCCACTACATTTTGTCACGCTTTTTAGGCAGAACGCTGTAACGCGCTCGTGATTGCTTCGTACAATTACCTTTTGCTCTTTCTGCCCCCCATCCTGTTTCTACTCCTCTGCCTGCCTTTTTCTATCCCCTCCCGTGTGTACGCACAGCTATAGCTAATGTACAACACGGTGCGAGCAAGGCATAAAACGAGCCCTTCTTTTTGCACATACGCCACGCTTCATTCCGACCAGCGAAATTATCGCTTGCTCTTCCTTTTGGGACAAATGCCACAGCCCAAGCACCATCCTTACCGTGCCGCGAAAACCGATCGTGAAATTAAGTTCTTCACCAGAGACATTCTTATTCTGGGAGAAATTTGTAAGTCTGCTCTGACAAGGAGAGGTTCCCAGATGTCTGCCCCCGATTGCTTTGAATTTTGTATACGTATGTCTCTATCTTGGCCAATTTGCATGTTCAAGGGGTGAAACCACCCTTCATAGTTACCCCTTAATAACGGTGACCGCCGACAAGAACATCGTCCATACAGCAAGTTATGACGCAAATTAAATTTATATCAAGTTTTACTGAACACAATTTTTTACCCCGTATGAACTTTGGGGGTGGTTTCACCCCCTAAACATGAAAACGGGCCGCTATAAAAAACACGTATTTCTTATTTTTCGTCCTCTAAAACATATTCAAAAACCAAAGCAATCGGAGGCGGGCACCAATTATGTAGGTATTCTTATGAACTTGGGGGGGGGGTGGTCTCACCCCCTAAACATTCAAGCAGGCCAAAATAAAAAGACTCGTATATCTTATATTTCGGTCCTTTAAAACATTTCCAAAATTCAAAACAATCGGAGGCAGACACCTGGGTACCTGTTCTTGTGAGTTAAATGAATCGTTGTCGCCTTTCCGTATGAAAATTTCGAAACAGCTGAGATGAAAACATTGATGCTTCTCGAATGTTGCCCTTATCAGACCTGTATGAAGTTTCTTAACACTTTCACTGTTAATACTATTCACATATTTAGAGGTTCTAGATATCACGGCTGCTTTAGGGAACTGTTTCTCAAGTACAGTAATTCCTCGTTAAGAGTCCGTTTTCTTCCCCCGTTGACAGTCCGGCGACTATCCCCACCATTTCTTGGAAGCCTACGGACGAGAGTGAGAGAACCGGACAAAGAGCGAGAGGAAACGAAAGAGTCAGACACGAAGTTACCGTCGGGTACAAAAGAGAGAATCATGTCCGCAACCCACTATGAGTCCGCCGCCAGCCCCGTTCGTCGGACTCATAACGGGGAATTACTGTAGATAGCAGCGATACTTCCGAAGAACTGGCTGCACACTAGGGTGGCTCTTATTTTCGACTTCTTAATTTTCTTCGATGCACCCTCCAGAATAGTTCCAAATCATTCAACAAAAACTGGGTAAAGTTTGAGCGTGATTGGATAACGGAAAATGGTGCTTCTGAGCCCTTGAACATTTAAATAACATTTAACAGCTCAAAAAGTCGATTTTATATACTATCCTCCAAGTTATTGATTACATAAAAAAATATGTGAAACAACAGTTGTAGATCCGGATAAGGAGCATCGTTTATATTGTATTACTTTTTCTCGTGAGACAAACGGTTTTCGAAAAAAGTCCGTAAAACTGAAAAAAAAATTTTTTCCTCAAATTTTGAAAGTTTAAACGCTTCCCGAGCACTTTTTATTTATGGAGGCGAACAAAAAAATGGAATTTTTATTTTCGAGGACTATTTTTTAAACATTTAAGAGGGAGTGGGATATATTGAAATATGCCAAAAAGATAAAAATATTGTTTCCCCTTATTTTCAGTGTTTGATATGTTATGAATGTTTCCTGAAAATTTGGGACTGAAATTCGTAAAAATATCGAAGATAAAAACATCAGCAGTGAAGTATTCAAATGCATTTTTCTCGAAATCATGATTTTGAAACATGTTGTCTAAGATTATTGAAAAACTATTCAACGGATTTGCTTAAAATTTTGCACGCCTATATAATACAGTATTACTCAGGTTTCTGCTAGCGCGGATTTTTGATTTGATTCATAGTTTCATTTTTATTGCCTAAAAAGTGCAAGATTCCATATCCGATTTTTTAAATTTTGAAAATTTAAAGGGGTCTCGAACATTCTATACTTATGAAGATTAAAAGAAATCTGTATTTTTTATTTTCAACCCTAAAGGTTAATGCTGTTACGTTTCTGCCACCAATGAGTACCTATACTTCAATTCTAATGTCTGCATCTTCAATATAGGTATTTGCGAGGTTCGGTCCCAAATTTTCAAGAAACATTCATGACATAAAACACTGAAAATAAGGAAAAAATTTTTTTTATCTTTTTGACATATTTCGGTATATGCCCTCCGCTTAAATGTTTAAAAAATAGTCCTCGAAAATTAAAATTCCATTTTTTTGTTCGCCTTCATAAATAAAAAGTGTTCGAGAAGCATTTAAACTTTCAACATTTGAGAAAAAAGTTTTTTTTCAGTTTCTCGAACTTTTTCCGAAAACCGTTTATCGCACGAGAAAAAGTAATAGAACATAAATGCTGCTCCTGTTACCAAGAGTAAATAAAAACCGCCCTACTGCATACGCTTACGAAACCAAACATTCTTCCAAAAGGACAGTGATACCCAGAAGTTTTAGACAGTATTAATCAAATTGCAGCCCTGGATTACTTCCGTCATGCTTAACATGTAATTTAATGTATCGTCGTTTTGAAATTAAGATGTCCTTTCCTTTCCCCTCCCCCATTTAATAAAACTGCATTAATCATTTTCAAAAAAGTATCGTTCGAGTGTCATTCAGTTTACGTTAGGATGGAATTAGATACCCCACGTGATATTGCCTCTCAATTATCGGCTACTAAATATCAGAATTTAAAATAATCACACGTAACTACAGCGGGCGATGTTTTTACTTATACGATCCCAGTTCATGAAAACATTCCAAGAAACTCTAAGGTCACTGTTTTCTTAGAGGAACGTTTCGCCGCGCGCCCCCAGCGCAATAACAATTACGAGAGGAGCTCGAAGCAATCAGCGACGGGAATATTAGAGCGGCTGGCGTGCTTAAGAATGAAATATCAAGGAACATCGAGGTTGACCGGTACGCGAAGTTCGAGGATCGACGCGCCGTCGTTAATTTCCCGGGGATCGCTTGAAGCGGCGTGGCTGGCGTCGCGCGAACAGCGTGGTAATAGCGCCGCGTATGCTCACGCGAAGCAAGGTCGACGTGAGCGCGAGCTTACAAGATTCTCCGTTCCCTGGCCCTCCACCTCCGCTTTGCCACGGTATCGACCTCTTCCTTCTTCTCTTCGCCACCGTCCCCCGCCCCCTCGCCGCTCGCACGCGCTAATAAAATGCACTCGACCCGTTCCCTTCGCGCGCGCAAAGCCCTCTTTACATTTACATGCCAGGCTCCTCGAGGCCGCTACGTGCTCGGGAGGACATCGCGCTCATGAATTTATCCCGCGAGTCCTTTGCAGCGAAAAGGAGAGGAAAGAGCGAGATGATAGCCAGATAACGTTGCTGTATCATTGGACCAGTTCTTGGAGACGTTAAACGCGACCCAACGTCAATTGGAAAACTCTAGAGCTGATGGGGTACATGCGCGTTTTATTGTGTATCGCGGTGGTATCGCTCGGAAGTGGATGTTGGCGATAGGCAACGATGCATGCCGATTCAGTGGAACGACACTTCTCCTTCAGCCAAACAATTTCTTCTTTTTAGGCCGCGCACAGACTTGACCACGAACGCGAATGAGGCAAACCGAGGCCGAACCGAATGTAGCGGGCTGCAAAAATTGAGATTTTTCGTCCTATACGCCCCACTTACACGGCAGAAGTCGTGGCAAGTTGAGGCAAGCTGAATCAAGCTAAAGCAAGCTGAAGATTGTACAAATTTCATTGTTTTGTACAGTTTGTTGGAGAATAATAACAATGGAAAAGTGAATGCGTTGATGGTCATCAGAGTTGTATTTAAACAAGAGACATTTGAGCAACGTTAAACATAAAAATTTATAAATTTTGTAAGAATGTTGGAAGAAGATTTCACTGTTCTTTTAAATGCCATCAAAGATAAAATATGCAAAAATAATACTACTTTACTTAAAGCTGTCCCACCTCAGGAAACATTGGCTGCAACTTTGCGCTTTCTTACAAGTAGTGATTCCTTCACCAGTTCACAGTATTTGTTTAAAATATCGAAACAAGTGATATCATAAATAGATCCAGAGGTGTGCCGAGCAAACTATTAAGGTACAAATCCACGATGAGACACAAATATCGTGTCTCACATGAGACTTTAATCTCATGAGACAATTATTTCATTATTTTAATATTTTTTAATTATTTTGTAATTAGCTTCATGAAACTAGACTCCCATGACACAAGTTTCGTGTTATATTTTCAAATATCTCATCTCTCACGACTATTTCCCTTATTTGCATTTAGTTGTTGTTGAGATTTATCTCATTATGGAAACGTCTCATTATTAGTGCAATGGTGCATTTACCATTTCAGATTACTCCTAATGACATGGAACTGGCTGTTACAGCAGTGAATGTGTTAATTACTATAATTTCGTTTCCTATCGCATTGTCAGGGAAACATCTGGACATTCCTGGACGTACGGAAGTAATTTTCTATGTAAGAAACTTAGAAACAGATGTTTCAGTGTGCAATAAAGTAACAGCATTTATAACATCCTCTATGAGCCAAGTATATCGGGACCTCGAGTACCTACGCATGCTATATAGTCCATACTAGCTTGCCCCTTCCAGAAATGTGAATTATGTATTTTCATATATGTAGATATACGTATATAACATTTATATATTTTGGCACACCTGATTGGTCCCAAGTCCCATACGAGAAACCAGAAGCATGCATGTCGCCATTCGGTTAGCGCGATACAGTAAATCCCTTGGTGCATCTCAAGCAGTACGAAGTGTGAAACCCTTGTGTTGGCCACCGAATCCAACCGCCAGTGCCAGATAACGCAAGCAAACATTAATAGAGGAAGGCTCGATTTTGCTTTCGGCATGCCCCGTATGTAAACACGATTTTTTTTTTGATGGACCGACAACTTTCGGATCGACTCGAGGTAGTGCGGCGAACGGCTTATGCCTCAGAACGACGTCCACACTGAGCATGAATTTTCATTTCTGGACCGATAGCGTGCGACGAACGGCCCCAGGCACTTCACATGCCTCGGAACGGCGTTCACACTTGCATGCTCATTCGGCCCCGGCTTGTCTCGTTCGTATTCGTGCTTAAAGGCCCCAATACACTAGCGACCATGCTCGCCGAACTTGCTCGCGTGAAGCTCGTCAACATGCTCGCGAATGTCCACACACTATACGAACAAATTCGACGAGCCTCAGTTGTGCTAAGCAATTTCCAGCGAGCAGAGCATCTCACGAGCCAAGCATTTGGATCGCTCGTTGATCCAACATACTAGCAAGTAGGAAGCATGCTCGGTGGTGTATAGGGGCCTTTATTCTGTACTCTGTACGCAACTTTACGTTTCGTATCATGAGAAAAGATAGGGATATTTGTGGTATTCATGAGTGGTACACTGTGAAGGTAGCTCGATTTGAATAGAATGATACATGGGGATAGCTAAATAAGATATACTAGATGTTTCACATAATTTTCTAGCCTCGGATAGTTCACCTATTCTTACAATTGTAAGGAATTTTCATGAGCCAAGGATTATCAGACGTTACATGTCAGTACAAAAAGATGCCCTTCAACGCCCTTCAACTTTTCTTCTTGGAGATTACATCCAATACTGTGCATATAAAGAGGGTATCTTACATGCATAATCTCAGGTGGGTATATTCTGTTTTCAAAAATAAGGGGAATGGGGAGACATGCACACAACTAGTGTTCATAATTTGTTGAGAAATAAATGCATTGTAGCTTACTACTTCATTAAAATTTATAAGTTCTAGTATCACAATATACCCGCTACAAACACACAAATTCCATTTACACGTATATCGGAAGAAATCCCCTGGAATAAGCGTGCATCTTCAATTTCAATTTATCAAATCGCCAATGTCAAATCTGGAATTCTTAACTTCGGATATCTAATAAATATATTTCGGAAATCTAATAAATCTCCATTCTCGCGTTTAGTTTAACATTTTACTGTGCAGAAAGTTACGCGTACTATCATCACGAAAGTTCCCCCTTCGTAAAGTAGGTTGATTTATTGCTACCGCCGGTCAACGCGGAACACCGACTAATTAGTATGATTAGCTTGCGCCACATGATCTTCCTACTCGTACAGGCATTTTCTGGCATGAATGGAACTTCGACTCATGCAACAGCTAATATCAGAAACCTGACCGATCGACCAGGTAACGAGCGATCACGTTGAAAGGTGAATAATATCTAGTTACCACGAGCGTTGTGCACTATACACATAGTATTTTATGAACGGCTCCGGAGCTCGATAGACCGTAACACGGCCGATCATTATATAGAAGTTGGCGCGCCGTTGATTTTCAGCAAACCTGACAGACTTAACGAAGCGACCAATTAGCGGCCTTTCAGCGGAGAGGGGTAACTTGCAAAATCTGGAGCGCCTGCAACGCAACTGTGCGACTCTTGCATTGGTATGGACTGTAATATTGAGTTAGAAGGAAATTGAAGTTGCGTTGAATTCTTCGTAGTCTCAGCTTATTTCTTCCTTTATTTCAGTTAAGTATTGAATCGAAGAATATACAAGTTGTGTTTACAATCTTTATCGTGGGCCACAAGGATGATTAACGACATTGATCTGCAAGAAAGGTGCAAGTACACAAACTACCATATCGAAGCTATTAGAATTCTGAATTTTACAAACAACTAACAAACCCCAAATTTTCAGTCTCTGTAGTTCAGACACTCTTCCCCTTCACGATTAACCTGAAAAAGCCCAAGCGTGTGATCACAAAAACTTTCGAATGTAACACCCCAGGTCTGCCATCATTCGAAAATGCTACCGTCAATTATAAAACAATCTCACGGATCAACTCCATCGCGTGGTTGGCGGAGGAGCTCCATCAGTGGATTTTCCGCGGTCGAAGATGTAAGTTAATCGGGGAACTGGTCGAAACGAGAGGGAGAGTGATCTAGAGTAAGCTTAAAGTGTGCAACTGATGCGTGCACTTGCACGGCATGCCGCGGGAATTGTAAATAGTGTAGGCAGCAAGGGGCGATGCAGAACATCGTGGACCAAGTGCAGGGACACGAAGGGACGGTGGAACGAAAAGGGAAGACGGAGGAGAAGAAGAAGGAGAAGAAGAAGAAGAAGAAGAAGATGCAGAAGAAGAAGGGAACGACCACGACGAAGAAGAAACGGGACAGGGCAGCCAGGCCGCCGGCGCTGGGCTGCGCGTGTATCCGCCCACGTAATCTTGATTGTCGACACACCTCCACCTCCACCACCTTCTACCACGAAGTGCACCAACACGCCAGCCTTTCCAGGCACATACAACGGGGTCCATGGGCACCTATGCGCGTTTCTCGATGCAACCTGCGCGATCACACCAGGGGCGGATCAACCCTGGACGCGTTACTCGCTCGCTGTAAAGTATCCTTTCTAATTGAATGCGCCCGATGCCGCGTCGTATAATTTAGACAGGGTTTTATGATACCTTCTTAGCAACCGACAGAGGGTGGAGCTGGTAGAGCCTTTGGGGTTGAGACATTTGGAAAACGACTGAAGAAATGTCGCCTGTGCCGGTTTTTGGTGATGCAAGCTTTGGCGATTTTGTTGAGCTGCGGGAGCATTTACAATCTTCCTATCTATTTGCTTGTTGAACTTGGAATTTTTGGGGGTAGTTTTAAAATGTAACTGAGTTACTGTCGTTAACATAATTATATCGATTTTTACGGATAAATCAGATCCCTTCAGATAAATGGGATCATTAAAAAATCTCCTGCTTACAAAGTCTAATTACTCTCTAAACTTGGAATGTGTCAGTAAGGTTACACAAGTATTCTGACTTGCTGTGGTAGCTTTAGGAAAATGAAAAATAGAGAGTTGCGTTGACTAAGATGATTTAGAATGATTTCGCCAATTTACACAATATTGATGCGTGGTTGTATTGTACTCAAAAAATGGCAAGTATTTTCAAACAAAATTGGACGCCCTCAGATCAGATATTTAATACTTAAATGAAGAATTCAGTCCCTGTATCGAGACGAAAGGACATTCATGTTTGGTCAAATAATATGCGACGCATTCGATTAAAAGCATAATCGAGAATTAGATCGGTATACGACTGCCTAAACGTGTTTACCATCTAATTCCCCGCAACCGAGTTTGAGTTCTTTGTTGGCAGCCATTTTGCGGGAAACCGCGTGTTTACGCGAATTCTATATGAAATCTGCGTGGGTGAACCCCTCCCCCTTGTCGGTTCTCCCTCGCCAAGAGAAAAAGGGTGCTCCAACAGGGAGAAACTGGGAAACAAATGAAGGGACGAGAAGCATAATGGCGCAGCCGCGAGGGGGGCTGCGGAGGGATAAGGAATTGGATAAAAACGTAAGGAGGATTGGTGTGCGCGCGACTAAATCTCTACCTGTCTGCGTGCGTACGTGCAGAGCCGTGGCGTAGAAGGGATGAGGGGGAGGGAGGTTGGATCCAAGGTGGAGGATTTATGAACGACCAAAACAGGCTGCGAACCCTGGTCCCCTCGCTTCAGCCTCCACCTCTTTTTGCTTCGTATTTCGGCCTTAGCGCGAGTAGTATACCTGCTCCGTAGTGGTCCACCCTTCTGCATACGTACGCAAAAAACACAGTTTCATTTTACCGCCGTCCAATTTGAATTGTACATTGTTTCCATTGTGACTGTTATGCGCTATTTGCTCGTGTTCCTGCTCCGCATGCTGCTCCTTACTTTCAACATTGTATTCATTGATGATATCGCTGATCAGCAACAATTGCAATCAGCACTCCCACTTGGTGCTGTAAAGACCAGGTGATGCGCTTTCTCTGCGACCAAATATACAATAAATAGCAAGTGCAAATTGATTTTTGTCTTCAGAAAATGAATACTTTTAAGATAAACATTGATCGACACTCATAGTAATCCGGAAGCACCTCGGGCATAGATTCCATGATATCGGCTTCCCAGCAATCCCAGCATCAGCCCCCATCATAATTCCATAATTCAAGGATGCACCTTTATTGAGACGGTAGTACAGACTCTCTTAATTAACGCGAAGCTACTCTCGCTGCGGCCCCCAATCGATTCTTGGGATCTAAAATCAATTTAGATCCCTGATGCACGATAGAGCCCTCCCGCTCATCCTCTTCCACGATACTTGCCATGGTACCGTCTCGAGGAGAAGGCCAGCGAGGAGCACACACAGCATGCCCCACGGGTCGTAATCTCGGAAAAGAGGGACAATGATAAACTGAAGGTGAAGCTGGGTGCTCGACGAGAACGACGAAGCTAACGTCGGACGATGCATGCGCCACCATCGTTACTTTTCGCGACTCCAGACGCCTAGGATCATCTCAAATAGTACAAAAGGCCTACTATTATAATACTTTTATCCGTACCAATAAGCTGCTTAGAGTTTTGAAGCTGTTATGTATTCATCAAAAGTGTATCAAGGTTTGAGGGTTTAACTACGCTTCTACATTTGATACCTACGAAACAGAACGCACTTGCTAAAATGTAATTGCTGTTCAGAGACAGCGCACGCTGAAGGGGCACTTCATTGATATTTTGCGGCGTGCATTACAGACGTGGGAAGCATAGCTTAATCTATCGTAATTTTCTACATAGTCGTGATGACACTGGGGTTGACCTAGATTTGTCATTTCCATATTGCCTGCAAATTTCATCACATTCAAGTCTCCTAAACGAACAAAATATCCTGTCATTTGCACTCAGTTAGCTCTGATTCTCACATTTAATTACGATGTATATCCAAATAATTTTCAGTCGATGCCCGTTTGAACAACATAGCAGTGACGTAGGAAATATTTGAACGAACTAGTGAAGCTTTGTAAAGATTAAATTGCTTGAGAACTCGCAGGATAGAGAGGGGATCGAGTGCACATTGCTAGCTGCGGTGTTGGTGGTTAGGATCCATGGGGGCCTCGCGGTGCCCCATGGTAACGTGGGTAACTTAATATTCCGGGCAATAAATAAGGGAATGCAGCTCTGTCCGCCCCACAAAAAACCCCCCGCGGGCCAAAGAGCAAGACGCCTACGCTTCTCGTAGTACCCACAGTCCGGTCCGCGCCCAGTCCCTACTTCGTCCCTGGTCCAGCGATACCCCGCTCACCCGATGCACCTCACGAAAAGTTTGTGGGCCCACCTTAACCTCCCGTGGCCCCCACGCTCAACACCCAAACGTTATCCAGCCACGGCATCGCGTAATTAAGTTATTACGCTCGCGGAGAACTCTCCTCGAGCTGCTCGTGCTTCCCTCTGTTTCGGGAGGGGAGGATTCATGGGGGATCCTCCGAGGACATGAACTTTCAGCTACGGACACGAGTGAGAATAACTAAAAATCTGGAATTTCTTCTGACGAAAGAGTGGAATATTCAGAGTTGTATGGAATGAGAAATTTTCTTACACCTTAGACTGCATTTACAAATATTTATACAGAGTGGCACATATGCCACGTTATGTTATGAATGTTGCTCGTAATGTTAATTACTTCTGATATGTCTGTGATAAATGAGAATACTGTTTTTACACTGGAAGGAGGACACAACGTTATCTGTTCCTCGTTGACTCGGTCGCAAAGAAATGAAACTTCTGGACCGATGTTGGGTACGACGGGGTCGCATCGTTCATCCGTGATAGCAATTTTCCGCTTGCATTTAGTGCGTCAGCTTCGCCAGCTGATTATTACTGCTGTAAAATATGTATTCCGCCCTCCGAGATCAAGCTATTCTCTTTTTACACAACTAAACCCTCCGACTTCAGTCGTAATTTACAATTTAGACCCTCCATTTCCTCTGTAATCACGAAACGCCCGCCAATCCCAGCCACTTTATAAAGCGAACCGGCAGATGTTCCCTCCAACAAAGTTGCACGCAAAAACACCATCTAACCGCGTTCCAAGCCGTCCCTCGTGAAGAAGATTATCACCTCATCGCATCAAGAGTAAAAAACATTTCCACGTGACACAAGAATCAAAGATTTGCTTCCTCCACTCGATTTGTAGGAAATGAGAAAACTGTATTTAACCGAACCCTCCTCAGTCAAAACCTGAGAGTTACATTATACTGTCTTTCATATTTATTGCATACTAAATTCTAAAAAAAATACTATTGTACGAAGTATGCAACACATGTTTGATGCTCCCATCAACCAATTAAGTTAGAAGAGCTGGTGCAAAGTGGAAAAACGAATTAAAATTTGACCAACCCTTTCATTACACAATACACAACCCACCACAGACTCGAGATTTTTAAGGAACTGCAGGGCGTAACAAATAAAATAATATACTTGGGTCCCTCTCATTACATTATAATTACCATCATATTTATCCTCAGTATCCAATATTCGCTTATTTACCTTGCCGGCAGGTGTGCTTCGACAAAAAATCCTACTCGTCCTTGTATGTAGAACCTGAAGGCAAGGGGGTGGCCAATGGGAAGAGGTCTACGGAAGAAGCAATTGTGGTATCTGTGTGTCGTAAAAGCTTGCCCTGGGTGGACCCGACTAATATTCCAGCGACAATTAGTCAAGTTTCAGGCTTTCTTTTTCGAAAAGGTGTCTGCAGTTTAGGGGGCAGGTGAAAGGATCAGGCGCAATCCCTGATGCAACCGCGAGTTTTACAGCTTTAGGCGCAAAGGATTTTACCGACTAGTATTATGTACATCGACGCGCACACAGACGACCGAACGAGGAAGGTGTTCACCTGGTCGTTAAGCCCAGGAAAACATGGGGAGGTGTCCCGCAATTAGCGCGGACAAAAAGCAACCACGTTTCAGTCGGGAGAGTCTTGGCGAATCGATGGATGGCGAGGTAAAATCGGGGTCATTGACAGGACGCAATGAAAAAGAGTTCGTTTTTTTCTGAGTAATTGCCTTGATTACGTACGCGTTGAGAAGGCTGACTAAATTATCAATCACACGAAATATAAATACTCATATCATTAAACTGCTTCTACCATATTCAAAGACTTTCCCTCCTCCTTCTCAACTAGTTACAGTCTACATCCACGGCACCTAAAATCCACATCGCCAATTCTATCTGCCAGCTTATCCCAGGTTCGTCAATTTGAAAAATTCCTTTCCATCAATTCGTCGCATTTCACCATGGGAGGAGCATGTAGGATGAATGTGTCCTGGAATGTCAAAAATGACGGGCGAGCCGAACAGGATAAAGTAGGCTAGCAAGGAAAGAAGAAGACAGGGAAAGCGATGACGGCAACGGCGACGGAGAATATGAAGAGGAAGAAGAGGAAGTGGAAGAACAGGGGGAATAGGAGGAATAGAAGGAAGAACAGGAAGAAGAGGAAGACCAAGATGCAAAGGAAGAACGACAGCCCGGTGCAGGATGGAAGGAGGCAGGAATGCCAGTGCGTGGGTCTGTTGCCTTTTAGACAACGTTGCCTCGAACCCGCGTCTCTATCAACCACCATAAATAATTCTCCAGGGTACTTCGGTGGCCTTTTCTTCGTCGTTTACGGAGCGGCCTCCTTGTTCCACACGCACGCCACCAGTGTTTTTCGGCCACACTGTGAATACGGTGGCATCGCTGTGTCCGTGGACCGGTTGGACTAGAAGCGTTCGTATATGCTGGGCCCTTTAAAAGAGATAGCACTCGAGATGGGGGGAAAAAAGAACAGGTGGAACGGGACCAGGGACTCTCTCGAAGAAGCGGAGCCTGATCGAAGCTGCATCGAATTTGGCTCCGAGTCTTAACTCTTCACGGCACCGCGTTCATCGGCTACTTTCTGTCCTTCGAGTATGAACTAAAACGGTACGATCCACGTTTATTGCGTAACAATGTCATGTCGATGAGCGGAAATCTGATAAAATATGGATCGTCTTTTTGGGAAGTTTGAAAAATTTGAGAGCGGAAAGTGGATTCATTTAGTGCTGCTGTTGACGCTCACGAGACTCTAAGTACAACGAGGAAAAAGGATTGTTTTTCGAAGACAATGAGGATTAAAGAGGCATTTAACGTAGGATAATAATTGATCTGATTTCAAAGACGTTATAACGTAGTTGTTACAGATAACTGCCACTTCCTTGAACAATATTGCCGAACTGAATCACTAAGAAGTTTACTTTCATGGAGTAATATAACACTACTAAATGAAACGTTGCTGGGGGAAATAATACAAAAAACAGAACTACACCAATGCGACCTATGCCCAAACCAAAAAGTAACGACCGACCACATACTATACGAGTGCAGAAGAACGGAACCATAAAGGCAGAAATACGGCATCAAACCAAACACAGCGATAACAGCGCAAGACTAGATAAGAAACGCAATAAACTACCTCAAAGAAACAAATATGTACACCAACACACAGACTACCCCAATCCAACGTTGGATTGAAAGAAGCGTGCAAGAAGAAGAAGTTACTGGGGGAAATTAATTTTCCTTTTACGACAACTGATAGTTCTAATTTTCATAGAAATTACACAATTTCGATGAAACAACAAACAAAAATGAAAAGGATTCAAATATATTCCGCTTGTATTTCTGAACACTTGTATTCTACACTGCCATCCATATAAGAGGGAACTCACGCCCATACCGATTTACGACCGATCTGCGCAGCTTCTACGGATCTGACACATGCGATTGGTCGTAGCACTTTCCCCGCCGGTTTCCTACCAATCAACAGTATATCCCTGCGCGGAACGAGTCCGCTCTAAAGGGGGAATGCAGTGTAGACCACCTGACATAAAATTTTACACTACTATCAAAGTTATACTGTTTACAGTAATCAACGGATTACATACTTGAATGACTTCATCCCTTAATGTAGGGGCGACGAACTGGCGGCTCATTCTCCTCCGTGCCTGTTCCACTGAACCGCAAGGGAACAACCGCCTCCATATCTATTTGACTCCTACGGAGCTCTCGTTCCTACATATCTGATACTGTTCGTGGTAGGGGAACCGGCTGACTGACAGTGGGGCTCGTGCGGAAAAGAAGTTCTTCATCCCTGCCCTAATGTATCGAATAGATACGCATTAGAGGCATAGAATCAGTTACATACACAGTATCACTTCTGTGTTTGCTACTCGATGTATTTCCCTCGGTCCTCAATTACTTCATTCAGTAGTCTACACATATACTAACAATCCCGTCTAAAAACGGCTAATCCCAATATTTCCCTTTGCCGAAAAGGAATCAGAGAACAGCCGTTCGCTGGTAGATCCGCCGCGAGAAGCCCTTATAGAATCGTTACAGCATTGAAGTCAGGTAGCCAGGTAGCGGTGTAACAAAAAAGGTAGGACGAGCGGCGGACAGAGGCGGCGGCAGAAAAATCGGGAATCATGGATGCCATAGCAGCGAAGATACACCAGTGTTACGCGCGTACGCGCATCGGCAAGAAGCGCGTCCCTCGTTAGTTGCACTAATTACGAACCAACCACTCGCCTCTCCTGCCTTTCCTTTAATGACTGCCCTAGTAAACGCACGCGAGAAAAAAATTGTAACGCCGGTGGAATAACTCGAATCGAGCGGACGCGTCGAAGACGAGCGACGAGGAGAATGGGCCCCGACCACAGGCGGAGGAGTCGATGGAGTAAAGAACAAGGAGGAAAGAGGAAGGGGCCATCTTAAGCCTTAATTATCGATTAAGCGCGTGACGGAGATTGTGAAATACTTTGTCGGGAAGTAATTGCTCCTGCAGCCAGCGATCAACAACGTAAATTTCAAGGAGTAAACTGTCCCATCCTCTCAAACCAGGAGACTTACGATCCAAAGATGTAATCTTCCGCTGGGACATTGGTCGATCTTGGAAGGGTCTAACCTCGGCGATAATAGATCCGACGATACCGATTTTTTTCTGTACCCGTCCATCCTTTCCGGATGCATATCACTGTACAACGAGAATTTCGTTTTCAGAAAACAGTGGAAACGGAACGGTTGCTATTACTGATTGAGTCGTTTCGTGAATAATGAGAATACAGGGATGGTACAACAGGAGGTACACATATAAGAAGCAACAACTATGTCTACTTCTTTTTGAAGATACGAAAAACTTAAAGAATATAGTATATGACGCGATTATTGAAAGTCTGATTATTATAATAAAGGTAGAAATGTATAGTACAAGGTAGAAGAATCTGTGACAATATACTATTCTGAAACAATGCACTTGGATTTGTTAATTACCTAACTCTTTAAAAGACGCTTCTTCAAACATAAGATTACACGCTTTACTCTTCTTAAAATATGGATACAGTTTCAGACAATAAGGAACAATGAACTATCTCGTGTGATGACCAAATGGCTAAAATCATAATTTTCACAACAAATCTACAATATTAGAAAGTGACAGTACTATATCCGTTAAAAAAGGTTCAACATTTTTCAATTTCTAGACCAAACGAAATATAGCAATTCTTATTCGCGTTCAACCCATTAGATAAAGTTTCACGGATAAGTTACAGTATAAATTTCAACATATGTATTTTGTGAATACCTGCATCGTTAATTTATCGCTTCATATGTTTGTTAATTAATCTTTTTTTACGTTACTTTCAATAACGAATAGTTGCATTTCATGCATTCGTTTCCAAGTTATAATTATTTGATGTCTACAACTTGCCATTTGTCCCCCGTTCTACCACGATCCTCTTTATCTGCATTTGTTACGACTTTTCTATCTTATTTGCCGTGAACAAAATTATCCTTTTATAATTCCTTGACACCTAAGCAATTTAGGTGTCAGAGGGACCATGAAATTGTATTTACAAACTTTTGATGATCTCTAATCTTGAACAATAATCATTACTTTGGAACATTTTTCCCAACTTGGACAACTTCGCTCGGTATAAGCTTCTATGTTAAGATGTCTACAGCAACAGATATACATAAGTGTATTGTATACATACACATTCAGCAGTAGATAGTTACGCGAAGAAAATGGCAAGGAAACTCTGAAATTCCTGGTCACAAGAAAATATCTGTTTCATAGCGGATAGTGGATCTTTTCATTGAAATCACAGTGTGTGTCGATTACAGGGGAGCCATTTAAAGGGAAAAGAGAGAAAAGGGAACAGGAAGGGAGATAGAAGCGGCTGCCAATCTTCCTTTCTCCTTCGGAGCGTCTTCGCGATTCCAGACGAGCTTCGCCCTGGAAACGAAGTCAACAAGTCGGAGATCTTTATTCGAATCACGAACGCGGATCACGTTCACGACGGGGACATCCTCTCGTAACAAATATGCATCTCCTCCGAACATGATGAATCGTGCTACCGGCAGACGCGATCTGGGCACCGCGTACGAGACGCAATTAGGGAGCGTACGGGATGGCGGGCAACTAATTAGGAAATTTTCCAACGGTTCGCGGGGACACGAGGTCCGACTATTTTTCAGTATAAAACGCTTTAGTAAAGCGATGAACGAGGCAGAAATTTACATTGCACAAACGGTCAAGTAATTAACATTAGGTCGGTTGGTATGGTAACGGAAAAAAAAGGATTAAATTGAAATGGATAGCATTCACCTTTTGAACGCTATAATGTTTATACGTGTATAGGTCACATAACGCCGTATTCTTTGTAATATTTTCTCCAAAAGATTGGTATTTGTGCTTGTACGTACATACATCTTGAGGCCTTTTCAGATAAGACACTTTCGTGGCTGACAACTTAAGGAAAGCAAGTGAAGTCGTCAATCGAAAGAGCCTCTGCATTGGGCAAAGAGGTGCCCATTCATCGCGAAAATTTAATTACCATACTCGTTCAAAAGGTGGCCTTACAGTGTTACACAATATGTAGCATTTACTACAAAAAATATGAATTAATTCGCTTTTGATCATCATTAAATAAACATTATTACGAATCAGAGGAGGTGTGTCTAGTCACGAAATGATCCAGTTAACAGATCAACACGTTTGCTATCATAGACATGCATCAGATATTTGTGATGTGACAACAAGAAGATAATGTTCATCGTAATCAATGACTTTTTCATTTCTCGATATTTTTTAACGATTCGTTTAGAGTTATAAGAGTAATGCTGCATCCCCTCCAGATCTTTGTTAAATTGCTTGGAAGATTTTCATTGAAATCGCGGAGGGGAATCGCGTGCGCACACCGCGTGCCGAGAAGGGACATCTCCGTAACAAATACGTATCTTCAGCGAACCTTATGCCTCGTATGCGACAATACACACGACATCGGACTCTACGATTGAAATACATATACATACATGATATACACGTACATACGGGATGGCGCACGCATCTGGGTCCTCCCTCCTGCCCCCAGTGCCATCGAGACTCGAGAGAGCTCGTGCATCGTTTTCTTGGTCCCGAGAGCCCGCCAGCGGGTCTAACTACCTAGCGTACACGTTCCCCTGTGCCCCGACCTACACGCCGTTTATGCGTGTGTGTTCGTAGCGATGTACCCGAGTCGCGATCAGTTCTTCGCTTGATTTGGAAAAATGTGATCGTCTTCTTCAATTCCAAGAGCGAATGACGAGGGTAGGTACTACAAATTGTGGTTAGTTGTGTCGTTTGAGTGGGACGATGAGAAAATTGCTTGGTAGAGATTTCTTGAAAATGAGGGGTAACTTGAATAATTAGAACTAAGTTTTGGTTTAAAATGAGAAAACGAAATGGCCGAAAGTACTTGCCTTTTCATTTAGTTATTTAATCAATTGTTCAAACGAATGCAGTCTGATTGCACCAATTGCGAAATGAATTCTTTGGTAATCAACGAGGAAGAAGTGTTATATTTGAGTAGTATTACACTAGATTGTTCGGCTTGTACGCGTCGTAAATTTATTATAGTAAAGAATTATTCATTGACGCAACGAAATTGATAATTGAGCGAGGCATTCAAATTCGATTTGCATCCAACTCGAGGCCTTCCCTTCGAAAAGGAAAGAGCTGGACCCTCTAACAAAGAGATGTCTGCCCCGTCGGAGTCCTCGAGAACGCGGTGTGTGCATGCGTGTGTGTTCGTCCTCGTGATTACGTTCGTGTTACTTCGGGCATCCTCGTGTCCGAGTATTCGTCCCGAGAGGCCTTTAACGGGAATTAAGGGGACGCACACGTGACGGTCTCGAGGACCGAAGACGAGCCTGATGGGGACCGCTAGAAACTAACTAAAAAGGAGTATCGATTATCTATCCGGCGAGTTCGCTACTTATTCAGGGGAAAACGATTAAGGTCTGGGCACACATATCAGTTTCGTGTCAGTTTGGTGTCCATTCTGTGTCCACTGATGTCACTGACGACTATTCACAGAGGTATTCTCACTCTACAAGAGGCATGCTCTGGCTCATTACGATCATGAAAAATAATCAGAAGTATATTACGTTTCGCGTCATTTTCATAAGAAAAGTACTAACGATCCATTGGCGATACTTCTATGAAGATCTACAGCGAAATACAGAAATTGATATTTTCTTTACTCAGTGGCTTATTTCTGTCTTTGGCATTATGACTCTAGGGTTTAAGACTCCCGAAGCACGTGGTTTCTAGAGCTTCGACCCGCGAATTCACCAGAGGCATAAAAACGGTCTCATTTAAGCGTTTTCCACACACCGACAGTGCAAAAGTCAAAATATCGTTGCCAACGAATTTTAGTTTCACCGTACGAATACGGGCTCCACACTAACGTCCCTGACACGAACAAGTGTGAACTGCTAATTCGCATTGTAACGTAAGGAAACGATATTTTTCTAACACTGTGACGACACGAAACTGACGCGCAAGGGAAAACATCCACAGTTCCACCGTACGGATACGGAACTGACAAGTATGAATTGCTTCATTCCGGAACAAGCAAACGACATCTTTTACGATGGCACTGAGGGCACGGAACTGATATGCGTGGCCCGACCTGCCTGGCAAAAGATTAGCGATCGATTCATCAACGGCAAAAAATTCTTCAGTTTTGCATTCTCGCCATTATAAAGCCATGTGTACAGGCTGCGCACACACACTATACGATGATAAACTAAGCGTATTAACTGTCACTTTTAATCTCTTTAAATGAAAAATGGGGATACCTTACGAGTCAATAGCCATTCCAAGGTTTCAGCTAAGATATACTTTAATTCAAATGAATTATTGAGAGAAACGCTGCCGTATATAGAGTTCGTTATCTCTCAGTTAGACACCGCTCTTTTTCCTTTAGTTTTCCACGAAGACGTCGCCTGAACAGCCACGTTAGAAGATTAAGTGAGATAGAAACACGGGAACGTAAGGTGAGAGAAAGAAAAAAATTTCGACAGTAAGACGAGGCCCGGCAGGGGTCCCTCCTGTACCAGGGCCCTACTTACTCGGAAGTCGTCCTTAATTCATGCCACAATGTCTTTTCTTGTCCTGGCCCTTCGCAGAAGGTCCACCGATTCGGTAGTCTGGATAGGGCTACCGCATGATCTCTATTATGCCTGCAGGCCCGTTTATAAAAAGCTGAAACGTTGCCTATTTCGTCTCATCTCGACGACAGAGCCCATTCTTCCGTTTCTCTCTGTTCTTGGCTTTCCGTTTCAAGCTTGCTGAATACGATTGCATGCAGAACCAATTCATGAATAAAATTTCAAGCTTTATTTAGAAGAATCAAATTGCTTCTTCTACTTATAATCTTAAATGACTTTATAATTTCGCAAACATTCTTGTAATTACCGAATTCAAAATTCGTTTCTCTCCATTACAAATATTTGTAGGTACTATTATTCCAACAGATCTACATCGTTGAGCATTGGGTTATACTCAAATATAAACATCATATCAATACTTCCAATACCATCTCTCATCTACAAGTAATCGTGTTCTTGCCTCAAAAAAGAAATCGAGCTAAAATAGTCCATTAGTTTTGACTCTACACTGCAATCGAGCATGCTCGCGCCAGTGTGTGGGATCAACGAGCGGTTAAAATGCTCGGTTCGTACGATGCTCCGCTCGCTAGAAATTGCCTAGGTATGAGCCGAGCGTTGAGCTGAGCACAACCGAGGCTCGTCAAATATGTTCATAGGTATGTATAGTGTGTGAACAATCGCGAGCATGTCGACGAGCTTCACGCGAACTTCGTGCGGGCACGCTTCGCGAGCATGCTTGTTGGGGTATGGAGGACCTTTACAGTGTTCCTGCAAAACGCAAACCACACCGCACCAACCTGGAACAGCGCAATCGCTACACACGACAGCTTGATATTACTTCTTGGAAAATATAAGGACTTTAGACTATAATGAAATTTGATCTTATATAAAAGCTTATTCTGATGTGTACACGAGTGAAATTGTGGCAACAGATTTACCCTGCTTGCGACGTGTGGTGACGCTACCCGCCATCCAAGGGTTAATCGAGAATCACCAACAGTCAATACTTGATTATGAAGATCAATGTGTTCTCTGTCTCTTTTATAACGAAAGCACCATTCACGTTACAACAATGAGCGTCGCGGATCGTCAACCTCCGGCAAGATCTGCACGCGCTCGCTGACTCGCTGGGCCCGCGCGCTTCCTCTTCGTTGTCATCCCGGTGTTCTTTTTTTAAAAGACCGCCGACAATGTACCAGCCGCTATAAATACGTACGCACGCGTGAATACGTCGCGACTGTCGCCACGTGTGAAGCAGCTTGAGGGCTTTCCCGTCTCTGTTCGTGCGTTTCTCAGCGTGCGCACGCACGCACGCACGAATCGGTTCCTTCCTTCTCTTCCTTCGTTCGTGACGCGGCCCCGCCAACTTGTGCGCCGCTTTCAAGAAAGACGAGGATCGTGCCCAATGAAAGAAACAGAGAGAACGCAAGGGAGAGAGACCGGAGGAATATTCCCAGTCGACATTTTTCTTGTCGGAATGCGGAGTCGTTACGTTCGCGAGGCGTTACGATCGAAACGCTCGAGATGTTCTTACCGGTTTCACGGGCTCGAGAAGCACCTCGATGCCCCTCGACAGGATTCAAGATCGAGAGGCATAACAACGTGAATTTTTCAGAGCTTCGCGGTTAGGACGATGAGATAAGATTCGGCGGCAGATTGGTCATTGCGGCCGTCGACTAAGAATTATTAAAGGTCTGCTTATTCGATCAGGTTTGGTAGCTTTCGGGTAGGAGGAACATTATCGGTACGGTTAAAAGTCGAATTTAATCGAGTGCAAATTTGGAATCGACACGATAATGTAGGACATAATGTTTATAGAAGTTTCAATCGCAGTTGAGGCGAAGAGGAAATACCAACAATATAGTTTTCACCGCATGATGGCGTGCAAAAGGATTTTACCGCGTACTATTCGATATAGTATTTTGAAGAAAGAAAGTGACTCCAAGTATTTCGTTGAAAAAGAAAAAGAACCTGTTTGCATCAAAGTATTGTAAATTCGGTACTGTAGTCATAACTGTTTTTTTTTTAATTTTAGTCTTTTAAATGTATATGTATATATGTACATTAAAGGAAATGTTATGCATGAGTCATTCCTCCGAATTAAAATAAAAGTCTCACAACGTTGCGTTATGAAATTTCAAATAAATTCGAAAATTTAAAAACAGAAATCCAAATTTTTGTGATTCCAGAGTCCATATTGTTAGTGGTTCTTCGACAATCCAACGATCAAGATACATGATATAGGAACATAGTTTAATATTTACTATAAATTTACTACCTATTATTTACAAAGTAATTTCTTCTCGACTGTCATGGAATAAAATAGATAATCCCTCCCTGCGCCCGTAACATACAGATTTAAGTTCACCCACCTCCGCAGACTCTCCCACAAACGCCATCGTTTATCGCGATCGCAGTTCCCCATGCTGATCCCATTTTAACCATGTGCGTTACTTACATGTCGTGGCGCGTTTCGCCGGTTCGGGCTCATACGGGGTCAGTCAATTAACGATATTTCGAGCGGCCATAATAAACAAGTCCGTTTCAACACTCCGCCACCCCCGAAATACTCGCTGCTTCCCTTCGGCTAAGCCGATGCGGCGTGTCTAACTTGGCGAGCTCGTCTCTCCTCCTTAGCAGATGAGAACAATGGCTGATTGTTTCTCGTTGTTTTCGCCACGGCGCACACGCCAAGCAGCGCCGATTGTTTGGCAAACAAACGGGCCCAGTCGCGGTTCATTGTTGCCCATCAACTCGGCACACGCCCGGCTTCACTTTTCTCCTCATCGCGCACACTCGTGAACCGCGCGGCGGCGGCCCGTTCCCCGTCGTGGCCCCGAGTATCACGCAAAGTAATTATATTGTCGCGCAATAAAATCCGCGGGGTACGTCAAGTCGATTTAGTCACGGTCCAGCGAGCCTCTTTGTGGCCGGAAACACGGTGACACCGCCTCTCTTCCGGGCAAGAAAGGGCACCGATATGGCGAGGGGGCTCGTGTTTGTACAGCGAAGGCCGCAAGTGTGAAGAAAGGGTTCTGACTGCTTGCGCACGAAGTCCATCGTGGTAATTGAACACGGGAGGGTCGTCGAATTGCGACCCCCTTCTGCCGTGTTGTTGACGTATTAATAATCGTTACCCTCCCTCGAGGGCCGATTAACCATGTTTTGTTGGCAAGGTGGAACGACATTCTGCACCGCAGCGCGGCACACGCCCCGCTCTTCTCAAAATCGGCGGCACTCATTGTCCCGCGGAATGAAGAAACAATACTGATCCTCGAGATGAGGTTCGACATTTGCACACATCGCTGAACCCTTTCTCTGACGCCGCGCTTAGAAAGGTTGACGGATTTTGTGAACACGTTCGATTTCTGCGCGTTCTGTGGCTCACGGACAATGGATTTAATTCGTGATGTAATATTTGCCTTTGATGTCCAGGAGAATTCAACCGTGAAGATTGTTTTGTGTTAACCTTTTAGCAACCGCAGGGTTGACCGCGGAGCTGTACGTACCCCTGTGTGTACATACGGAGAGATTTTCCGCGAACGATGGCATAGACGGAAACCACTATAGTGGCGTATAGTAGCTAAAAGGTTATGGTTAATAATTTGTTTTACAAAATAAAATACAAAACAAAAATGTGAAGCGCTTCTGTAAAATATTATACATTAACTCTATAAATTGCGACTGAAGTGATGTTCAAAATGTCAAACCATCAAAAAGGTTAATAAGATGCGTTAAATCCTTCCTGCTCCAATTCCGATAATACTAAAGGCAATCATTCGAATAAACTGCAAAAATTGGGAAATACCCCTAATACCATCAATTAAACAATTAAAGTCAGCTAAAATCTGTTTACAAAAGAGGCGATTCAAGAATCAAGCACACACACACACACACTCAAGTACCGCGTTCCAAATCCTTGCTTAGCAAGTGTGCCCGCGTAGCAAACGTCCAACGGCCCATTTCACCATGTCCCGGCATTGAACTCCGCAGGCCGAAAAGAGTCCGCGCACTCGCCGCACGCACGATTAATTGTTTCCATCTGTCGATTGAGCGGAACCGCGTGCGGTCCGGAGTGTCCCGAGCGAAAGAGTGTCCCGGACGCGCGGTTGAACCCTTCTTGCAACCACTGGCGAACGTTCGACAATAATCGAATCGTGTACGTTTCCACCTCGGTGGCTACGTAGCAACCGATGAAAGGAGGGATTGCGGTTATTTTTTGGAAGATCGACGCGTTAGCGGTCGCTGTTTTGCCGGTGTGATCTAAGCGTTCAGAGTTGCTGCCCCCCCTCCCTGCCGTTTTTCATCCACCACGGAGGGACGCGACCACAAACGGGGAACAAAGACGATCTGCGGTGGCGCGCCGCTGAGAAATCTTATTTGCATACAAGTCCGGAGTGCGCAACACGGCTCGAAATGTCTTTATATCGCCGCTGACTTTCTGCCTGACTTGTTTCATTCAGAAAGCCCCAACGAAGATGGAATTTTTTTCCACGTGACTTGAAAAAAAGCGGTCACTGCGTTTCCTGAATCGGTGCCAAATTAACGACTCGACCTGTCGGACGTCCACTCAATGACCTTCCGTGTGGATTCGTCCTTTCTGCCCGTACATGCTGCGGGGAGTCGTTGGCGGCGTATCTGCAGGTGATTGTCTCCCGCGTACGGGAATAATCGATTCTCCAACTTCAACCACCGGTCCGTTGGACTGTTTGGATTGTTTTATCGCTTCATTGAACCGTGTTTCATGCATCTGGAGGGTTGCAGGGACTTTCGAAGAGGACCACCTTCGTTCGCGAAAATGGCACACGTCAGGATTAACTCTCGATCGCGTATGAAGAATCGGGTCGTTACTCCGCGGAACTTACGATTATAAACAGCTCGTGGATGTCGTTTACGGGTCGATGGATGTTTTCTTGGACCTCAGAGGCGAGAAAGGTTTAATAATGTGTTAACGCTCTGAATGCCGCAAGGTTGGGAGAAATGCCCATTCATGTCGGTCCGACATTTTCGAGCGATCGCTTCTATCGAGAAAGTTTTGTTTAGCTTGACACGTGCTTTAAACACATTCCGAAGTTAAAGAAAATTTAAACTTCTATATTGTTTAGTAAATCTTCGTGAGTAGATTACCAATGGATAGATGAGGTTTCTTTGATGAAAAAAGTCAAAATACGACCTTATTTTTGCTACTTTTAAATATACATAATTCGAATCGCTTCCAAATTCTGTAGACTAGTGTAGACCAGTTGGGCCAAGTTATGCAGAAAGCTACCAACCCTCAATGATCTGTAATTGAGTAAATTTAATTTGAAGATTTTAATTCTTAAGGAAAAGTAGCTTTATTTGTATTTTGAATATTTTATTTTTTGTTGTTGTTTTTCAATGTTTTTTAATGAGTTATTTAATGTGAGTAGTGTAATTAGTATTATTTTGAATTTCTGTAATTTTTGTTTTTTAAGCCTCAAGTGGAACTATGGGGCTTGGTAGTTTGAATAATTATATAATGTAAGACTTGTTGTATGGGTTGGTAATTTTTTGCTAAATAAAGATCACAAAAGTATGAGATCCGTACTGTAATTAATTTTTTGGCATTTTGAAGGTTGATAGGTTTCTGCATAAATGTACCTAACTATACATGATGCATGAATAAAAATAACCCGTATGAGGTCGAGTTTAGACTCATTCTCGTCACACGAATCTCGTCGACGTTTAAAGGAACCATCAACGCGAAGACTCCCCAAATCTGTGCTCTGTGCAAATCCTTCCGGGTGTAAACATGCAAACGCTACTTGAAGTGTTTGGAACCTTGTATAGACCTATGTATAGACCGGGCAACATTCGTTCGGACATAAATTGCTCAGTTGTATCCGAATAACTGGATACAAGTTGACGGTAAGAGCAACATGAAAAGCATGGCATGAAAAGATGTTAATTGTATCCAGGTTTTCGGTTTCGAATTGGAAACATGGGAAACATCGCTAAGTCTGTGGAAACAGACTATGTGTTTCTTGGCGACTTTGGAAGAATCAACACGGACATTAATTTGGTAATATTTCCAACCTGATAATGTTCAGGTGAAAATCGTACTATGCAAGCGATTTCCGCCCAAATGAAATTATTCCTAGAGGGCCGTGGGTAGCTGGATCCCACAGAGATGATTGTCAACTCGCTGGATACATGTATCCGGGGGTTGTTGCTCGGTCTATACGTACCTTTTAAAAATCGTGGCTCTGAGAAAAGCACGAGGCGGGATCAAAGCGGATTCTGCGTCTGGGAAACTACATGGAGGGCAAGCATGCAATCACGAAGATCTCTAGTTTACCAAAGATAATTGCCGGTTGTCCATCGGCCATGAGTATGATTCGGCCGAGACGGAATCAACGAGATGATGCCTGATACAAACTTGTCCCGTCAGAATTAAGAGATTCGCATTCATCGCGTAATTTCTTCATCGTATTCACGAGAACAGGTTGTCTCCCTATTACTGTTGTACAAAAATCCTGGGAAGCTGGTCCAGCTTGAAAGATGAACGTTTCATCCACTGTCGTTCTCGCTATATAGCTGTTTCAGTTTCTATACGGTACTTATTTTAGAATACATATTCGATTTTACGAGAAAGAATCTGTCTATGATTCAGGCAGCTGAACTGAACGAGCAAGAAAAACTCTAGAAGCAGAATCAATTCTGTTTGGCCATACGAACAATAGGCGAACGAAAGGAACTCTAATTCTATTATTCATGTGTGTTGAATTTGGATATGCATCGTATGTAATTCATCCACAGTGAAAGATGAATAGATTGTTTTCATCTGCATTTCATCCAAAGTGACCAGTGAACAAAGTAGAGTCAGTCTCAACTTTTGATGAATTGAATTCATTTGTAGTGCAGTGAAATTAAACGGAAATATAGTCGATCTACGGAATAATTTCCAGCAAATTAAATTTTGGCATGGGCCTTTATTTCGTCGTTTTAAACAATATGTCAAAAGTCTCCCTCGATTCGAAATCCGCTAAAAATTTTACAGATGGTTGAAGGTAAAAAAAAACTGTTTTTCGCGAATATGTCGTTAGCTATCAGTTTTACGACAAAAATAGTTATTATGAAATTTATGGTTTGGTAAATTCTCTACAAAAAAGGTTGTATGAGTTTTTTTTCGTGGAAGTAACCATTTTCACGTATGACGGGTTAACGTGTTTCAACCCTCATGCTTTTGACAAAAGAAGATCCCAAACCCGGAAATTCAAAAAATTATGAAACTGTGAATATGTAGAGGACGTCTTCCTGAATACGACGCAATTTTGTTTGCAGTCCAAATTCACTCCAAGAGGGTGCAATTGACACCTGAAAATTTTTCACTATTTCAATCGCCGACATTTTGAGAACTAGTGAATTGAATTCGAACATTGAACAAGTATATATACTCCAGCTATCATTTTTTACACTCACTGTAGATGAATCATCCGGGACGCGCATTCCAAGGGAAAAAGTGTAAATTCGACTTGAGAATTGCAACTTAATACTTTTCCATTTGACCCTAACAACGAAAAAAGCTGCCGCGATTCGTGAGAAACTTGGCATCTCGGACAAAGAGTTAGAGCGAAGAGAAAATTAATCCTCTACGACTAAACGGAAGGGGCAGGGGGAGGTCAAGAAGTCCCGGTTACGCATGTAAATTTATATGTATTATAAATTTCTATAGGGGCACAAAGATCGTGAACAGGAGGACCTTGTCAGTCTTCCCGCAATTGCCTTCATTAAACGAAATATACGACAAAAATGGCTGTGACATCGGCTGGCATAAAAGCGTAAATTACCCTCTCGCTGCATTAATGTCGAATTAATGAGTAATTCAGCGTGATCCCTTCCTTCGTCCCTCACTCCCGAGCTCTTGCCCTCGGAATCATTGTCGGCCATAAATCGAAACGATGAGCTACGAGGGAGGGGAGTGGCAATAGAGACGGCGCAAAAATAAATATAGAAACCGGTGTGCGAGGATGGTGATTCTTAAAGTGCGCAGTTGCAGCTGCCGATGGTCGCGATGCGGCCGCGGACTTTTGCGATCGCTTTACCCGTGCAGTTGGAGAGTTTAACAACCAGTAATTGTCCAGCCTGGCCTGTTGGAGCCGTAAAATCCGAGCGAGAGCAAACAACCCGTCGCGATCTCTTCAGGGACGGCTCGCGGCGCTTTGACGCCCGGTGGATTAAGCTTTACCCGGGAACCGCCCACTCCCCAACCCCCTCGACTCCCTGAGATCGTTACGCGCCGGCGAACCGTGGCGAAAAACATAATTCGTTAAAGTATTTAATACTGCCAGCGAGGAATATCGATTGAAGGTCGTTGAACGGACTCCCCAGCAGATCACGTGGGACCGAATTGACAAACGGATTCAAGGAGGTAGCTTTCCTTTAGTTCTTGGTGATCAACGTTGACGGTGAATTGAGCAATTCTAACAGATTAACGAATTATATCCGATGTGGCTTTTCATAGCGTTTCAATTACAAGGATTATGTTAATCCTTGGATGATCAAATCGTGTACCTTTGTACATGGGTTAACTACGATCCGAAGTTTTAACTCGTGTTTACTACCAATAAAAGTGATTCAAGCATGGAAGAGATCGGCAATGAGCGTAAGTTTGCGCTAAAATATGCGAACTGTTACGTGTTAAGTTTCATAGGCAGATACCTTAAACACCCATTTATGTAAAACTTAAATTATATTAAATATATCATAGTTTCTCCGTGCAAGAGTATAAAGTTTACACCAATAACAGCTAATTGTAAGTATTGCGATCAATTGATACAGTAATGTCAAATACTTACATCACTCTTTATTAAACATTTCCATTACGTTGAATAAATCTGCAGGTAATTAATTTAGGTTTACTCATTGTAAAAAAATATTAGAAAATAAAACACATAGCATAGTTCACCGAATGAGATTGATATACAAAATTCGAGTCATTTCCTGACAAATTTTTTTTGCACGCGTTGTTATACAAAAAACTGATGCCAATTCTCATATTCAAATGATTCTTTCTGCTGCTTATAATTAAGTATCCACAACCTATTATATTCAACCTGCGATTTAATCTGAATGTAATAAACCAGCCCTACTAACTGCACACAATAACTAACTACATTCAAGTCGCTAGTCTTAAAAAATTATACGTCAGTCTTTTCCTGAAAAATATAAAAAATGGAAAGCAAAAATTCACTTAAGTTGCAATTAAATAATGTTTCAGTTACGTTAAAGCAGGTAGGTATGCCTCGATAACTATCACCTTCTGCAATCTCCTATTCAACCCAAATTACTTTCAGCCTATCATTCGATTAGAAGTCTTAAAGACCCCTGGTTCGCTATTCATTTCCCACGAAATATTGAATCGTTGCTTAACCAACCGTGGTATTCAGCGAAATAGCGGTTCCGTCGGTTCGATTAGATCGGATCGATTGGCTACCAGATTGTAGCCGCCATGAAAGATTGTTTCGGTCACGTTGCTAATACCCTCTACCACTCGTCCTTCTTTCTGTTCGTCTAATCGTGACCGAGATGTAGACACGATCATGCCCCCTTTTCGTCGGTTTTGCTGTCCCAATCACGAACGAGCTTGAAGATTATTAATCCTAGACTGTGTTGAAACGTTCTCTTCCACTTCATAATTTCGCGAAGTGTCCAGTCCAAAGTACACTTCATCTTACCTCTTGAACAAGTTGTGTCGATTAACTTGAATTTTTGTTTAATCGCTAATTGCAAATCATACTAAAAAAGATGGGTATAGATGAAGTACTCTTAATGTTTATAATTACCGTCAAAGAAACTGTGACATCTGACAACTATGATCGAGTGAATGAGTAAAATTTCCAGCTTCTTCTACAGCAACCGATTAGATATCGTAGATACCATCAACCCAATAGATATAAAGTATTCAAGACTCTGGATACCTTCTACTAAACAGTTTTGTGTTGGAATACTTAAGAAAAGTTTATTCTCGTATAAGTACTTCATTTTTTGTTTTTCAATGGAATTATCATTCTGACTCGAAAATTCGTTAAAAGATCGACAAATACAATTTTAATATTTAATAAAAAAGATCTAGTTTCTACTCCTGCCAGACGCCTCGTTTCAACTTTATCTCCGCCAATGAATGATATATTTCAAAAGAAATTCAGATAAGAATAAAGCAGACAAGATATTATAAAAAATAAAATAAATTTTATAAGTGAGACAAGGATTTTTGCAGACATAGAATCTCCGACTTTATTACAAATCCACACGAAAGCTCAGAACAAATCCGATCATAATTTAGATCTTAAGGGAAAATAGGACAGAAAATTATTTTAAAAACGAAAACGGAATATAATTCAATCTAATCACGAACTCGCTGAGGAAAATAATTGGGAAGCTGAGGGCATAGGGCGCCACTAGCACACGTTCCAAACTAAAATGTAGTTATCATATTAGACGTTGTGTTTATTTACATTTTTATCGTTATTTGTTGATAGTCGAATCTAAAATTAAAATGGCAACAAAAGGTGAAAACTATGGATATTTAACTATTGTCTAACTTAAAGATTTGTTACGGAAACGTGCATTATGATGCATCAGTTTCAAATATTTTTTAGGGTAACTTAAAGGTGGAATCAGACGGCTCGTAGATCGGCGATCCACGTGTCGTCTGATCGGGTATGGCTCAGCTCGCCCAGGCTTGCCAAGCCGACTTGACGAGCTAGACGAGCCGAGCCAGTTCGCGGAGCCACGAGCCGTCTGATCGGTCATGGCTTGCCGAGTCGGGGACGCCAAGCCGACTTGACGAGATAGATGAGGCGAGTCGGCGCGCGAAGCCACGAGCCGCGTGATTGCACCTTTACATGGTTTGGTTTAATTTCAGATCAGTCTTTTACGATAATAATAACAATTTTCCAACCATGGTACCTTCTTCCTTAAGGTGGAATCAGACAGCTCGTGGCTCCGCGAGCCGGCTCGCCTCGTCTAGCTCGTCAAGTCGGCTTGGCGAGCCTGGGCGAGCCGAGGCATGACCGATCAGACGGCGCGTGGATCGCGGAGCCACGAACCGTCTGATTCCACCTTTACTGACTATTGATGATGACATGCCCTCACCTAGTTAATACACTAGTACATTAACTACTGCATCACTCCGCACGCAGATGCAAATAACGAGATAAATTCTAACTCCAATATCCCGCTAATAACAATGATAAATATCCTTAACTATTTGGACAGGCAAATCTTTCTATCATATTCTTACTTTATATTTATTTATTTAAAATACTAAGGATAAGTAGCTCGTGCGTTGGTGGCGCCACGGGTGGAAAAAACTTGTAGTCAGCTTCCCTATTGCTTAGATTTCATTTCTTGGAACCCGCGATTAAACTATATCAGTCCACACGAAAACAATGAAGATAGCGAATTGTCATAACCTCAAATAAGAACTATTTAGTTAGTGAAAATTACTATAAATGCCACACAATTATATTGCAGTCGAGAATTCTTCAAGCAAATACACTCTTATCGACGTGATCTCCTTATCCTGAGAATCCCCGTTCATAACCCTGCCCCAAATGTAGAAACGGATAAACTAAACCATCTATTACCTTTCAAACAGGATATTTGTTTAAAACCATAAAAGGTTCCGATATAATTTTGCCTCGAATTGCCCCGCGAAAACGCACCTAACCTCTCTACAGTACGTGACATGGTCCCATACCGAATACATCATTTCAGATTGCCGTGATGCTTGTGCGGCCGCCGCTGATAATTACAGTGGCAAAAATGATATCCGTCATCGGGACATTTCCCGATCATCGACATTAACCAATTGCGCCCCGAAATGTACTGCACGACAGAACACGACGTTATAAAAGGCAACTCGGCACGCACGGCCATCTGCGATATTTATCGATGCGATCCTGAATCCGCGGCGTGGGCATAATCGCCGCCGTTTAACATAATCCTTAGACACGTCTATTAACGTCTACACGAGCAGACCGTTCGCTAATTACTCGAGCGTCCCACGACGACGATCACCGCCGCGCGTCTCACGCGACCAGCAAGGAGGAGGACGCGAGGCTCGGTTGCTTGCACGCATGCACGTACGCACGCGTGTACGCGAGGGGCCAATCCCGACGTGCGTGTACATCAACCGCTTATGTAAGGGGGTGAGGATAGTCGCATCGCGGCGATTAACATGTGGTAACAGGTAACTCGTTCGTACATGCGCTCGGATACGCTCGCGAGATCGATCACGACGCGGACTCGTTTCCTTTTATTTTTCTTTCCTCCCGTTTTTTCTTTTCGTTCATTCTTCCGAGACAGGCCGGGCTGAAACCGGAATGATATCGGGGTACCTGGTCGACGATGAAATTAATGAGTTTTTATTGGGCACCTTTGGCCATTCTTTGCCGTGCAACCGTATTATGGATGCAAATAGGATGTAATTTCATTAAAGGGACATTACTTCGAATTACTTATGGCTGCACGCCACCCGCCAGTCGAGCCGTGTATCAGGGATTACGTTGGTAATGCAGTTACTTGCGATTTTAGCAGCCACCTTGCAAACGAATCACAATGCATGCCTGGGCCAGATTGATGCCGTGCATGCGTGCCGCGCGAGATTTCTTCGCTGGAGCAGTTTGTCTCCCAGCTGTCTCCCAGCTATCTCCCCTATTATTAACATGCTATCGATTTTATCAGGTTATAATCGAAGATTGACGTGTTTCGTGCTAGGTAGAGGTAGTGTTTGCATAACCATGCGGTTAGATAAATATGTACGAGCTGGAGACTTGTTTTAAATTAAAATTACACTAGGGTATCACTTGGAGGATGGGACAGGTAAAAGTGAAGTGAATTTAAAAATGAGATAACTTTTCAAACATTAAGTTCACTGCTCGGCGAATACCTACTGTCAGTTGACTAAAGGTCTGTGCACACATATCCGTTCCGTGTCAGTTCCGTTCTGGTGTGCCAGTGGTAAGAAAAAGAGGGGCGTAGGGTAGATGTCCCAATTACCGTGCCCTGTACCTATTACCGTGCCTTTATACTTAAAAAAGCCATACAAAAAAACTCGCACACATAACTAAGGAAAGAAATTTTTTTAATTAAGTTATACTATTAATGTATGTGTTACAAACGAGTAGGTTGCATTTTTAAACAATTAAAGCTTCTTTAAATATAAAGGCACGGTAATAGGTACAGGGCACGGTAATTGCGATGTCTACCCTAGGTCTTTTCTTTTTACCACTGGCACGCCGGAACGGAACTGATACGGAACGGATATGTGTGCGCAGACCTTTATAGGGTATGTTAAGCCGGGTCCCCATTTGTCTCCGCGTCCTGTTACCTAGCTAACCAGGCATAGCAACAAATGTAGACAATGTCCTGTTACTGCATACTGTGACTCGTTACTTGGTTTGGTTGTTCCGAGGAATGTCGGTAAAATGCCCCGTTTCAAAGAAGTAACGCGTTACCTTTTGAACTTAGTTTGGATGTCTCCGCGACCCAAGGCTAGTCACCATCCGCGCAAAACTCAAATATAATTTCATCTGCGTATAAGTTTTTATATATGCCGCTAGTTGTTTGAAATTATAGGTCCGATAATGACGTCCAAAACTATAAACATTTCTTGTAGCGTAAATTGTGTTTGCCACCACCATCGCGATTTCTTTTATAAATATAAATAATTTAGGCTGCTGCGGTCACTTTTAAATCCATGTTTCCCACTTTGACAGTCTACAGACACCTGGAACGCGATGAACTAAGATTGGGAAGTAATGGGTGACAGATTGAAACCGATTCAGAAACTGGTCCTGCACCGAATCTCGTTACCACTAAATAAAATATAGCGGTAACAGAGTGGGGTGCAGTAACAAATGTGGACCCAGCTTTACATTGATGGTTGCCAGGCCGAAAAGCTATGCGCACGTTAAAGGTAAAGTGAGAAATAAAAGATTCTTTTTCTCTCGCACGCTACCGATTACTCTGATGAAGCGATTACTCAATTACGCTGATGATGGAAATTCACGATGAGATTTTAGACGAGACGTTTCTATCAAGAGGCAAAAATCTCAACAAGAATTAACTGTAAAAAATAAGAACAGTCCCGAAAGATGAGATTTTTGAGAATATATCGTGAAACTTGTCTCTATGAGAATCTAAATAATTTCATGGAATTAATGACTCACCGTTTAAACGTAATAAATGACTAATATCATACAATGCATTCAGCTTACCAACAGCACGTGATATTTATCGTTGTTTCGTGAAACATTTATCTCGTGCGAATTTATTTTATGATAAATAATATTTATATATGCGTATTGTTAATTTAATTATATGTACCGTATTTCATTGAATATTAGACGCTATTATTATGATTGGTTTGAAATCATTTTGAACAAACAATTAGTTTCAACGGATTTTCATGTCAATTACATTATTTTTTTGTTAGAAACATGGAAGTTAAAACTGAGAGAAATTGTTAAAAGGTATCAAAAGGTATCAAATATCCCACTTCGTGAGATATTATATCTAAAAATTATAAAAACACGAAGAAGAGTTGATGAGAGATAACGTTAAAGCTGCTAATCCACGATGAGAATTTACATGCGACTTTTCTATCACGAGAAAAAAAATCTCAGCGACAACAAAATGTAAATAATGGAAATAAAAGAATTATAATAATGGAAATTAAAATCTCACGTGGGACTTTAATCTCATGAGATAATTATTTCATTATTTTATTATTTTTTAATTATTTTCTTGAAACTAGACTCTCATGAGACAAGTTTCATGATATATTTTAAAAAAGTCACATGCTTGCCGATTATTTCCATTATTTACATTTAGTTGTTGCTGAGATTTTTGCCTCATGATAGAAAAAGTCTCATGTAAAATCTCATCGTGGATGCACACATTTTTAGTGGAAACACATCGTGAAATAATTGTCTCATTGGAGACACTCCTTAATACCGTGCACATTTCAAAGTATCAGGCAAGTAATTGTGAACACGACTTGTTGTTTTGTTAAGACGAAAAAAGATTTATGTATTCCTAAAAATTCCAATTACAAACCTTGCGATACCAGTCCATGATACATAAGAAAAAGATATTGAAACAGATATTTCTGTTCGTCCATATGAGAAAACTAGAGTTTGTGGCATGTATAGAGGTCGTCGCTAGGGAGTTCACAGGAGTCTGTCCATTATAGGACATTTTCGCGATTGTCGTGAATTAGTGTTCGCAGTATGCACGGAATATTTTGGGAAGAGGTCGAGGTCGGGGGTAATTCTGAATGGGTGGCAAAACGTGGGAGGACCAGCGAGGAAAGCTCCCCGGTGATGTTTGCTTTGGGTGTGTTGCCTTTCACACGAGCTTTTATGCGGCATGCCGTGCCGTGCTGTGCGTCATTATCGGACAACGAACGCAATAAAATGAGAGAACTGGTTCTCTCGTGTTATGTCCATTCGTCTGTACGATTGCCTGCTGGCATCGGTGGTTCCTCCAGTGGCAGACGAACTTCTCTCATTTTCCTCTTTGACGCGTTCCCTCGGTTTTCGTCTTTTTATTCCTTGATTATTCGTGCTTTATCACCTTCCTGGCGTTTCTCATTTGTTCGTCGCGTAGACGGGACGTAAGATTTTTCAACGATCAGAAGTTACTCGAGGGGCACTATAAAAATCGTTTTGAAGGAAGTAAAGTTTGAAGGTTAGAGTAACTTCAATTTCTAAAGAACCGTTTATGTGAAAATCTTTGGTAAGGGATATAAGACGAGAAAATGAAAAATTTACAAGAAACTGTGTTGAAAATGATCCGTTTTTTTTTTCACAAAAAAATATGTAAAAGTTGTATCTAAAAAACACCGCTATTCTCTACGCGCTGTACCAGTAAATATGGGGAGTGCTCCATCCCCAGAAGCAATTGTAGACAATCCGATTAATCAAAATATTCGTAATTTATTTTAATGAATGGTTCGTTCGTAACGCATGAATTGTTTTGAACTTGTCAATATCAATATGACGTGTGTGATAACTTGCTAGATATCTTTGACTAATATCATACAGGAAATGCAATTTGTAGTAAAAAATGTTGAAAAATACTTAAAAGATTATTACTATAAATACGTGTTGCTAGGAAGTTTGCATGTTAGACCTCTTGGATGTTGTGTTATAATATTTATACTTGGTAAAATATGATCAAACCAGTTATCTTCCAAGCAATTTCACCCTGTGATTGCAAACGTACTCATTTTCAATATCTCAATGACGGCATATTTTTTGTTCATAAATAAAAATTAGACAACTTATTAGAAATCGTATTAATTAATGTGCAACAAATGAACTATAATGCTGGCAATTCGTCATAGAAAAATCTACGAAATTTCTTAGCAACAATTTTTGGGGAAAATCTTTCTTGAAGAAATGTTTACTTAAATTTTTTACTAAGAGTCTCATTCAGTATCTTTCGTGAGAGTTTGTGTTCAAGGTTCCAAATTAATATCATATAGACTTAAACGTCGTTCCTTTTTAAAGTTGAAACCAGAATACCGAACAAAATCGTAATTACAACTTAATATCAATATTTTCAGATTACACCAGCTTTAGAAAAAAAAACACATCGGTATTCGAATTATCAAACGTACATACAAACTTGTTCAATCAATTAACAACCTTTCATAAACATTAGTTACTCCAAAAGTGCTCATGCGTTCTCTGAAAATCGATCCATATTTCTGGAGTATCGAGAAAAACTAATGACGGTCATTTCGTTGTCACCATTTTCTCCTATTTCCTCATACAAGCATGCAGAACGATTCGTATAATTTCTTCCTTAGCGACTGGACGTTACATGTTGGTTAGTGAAATGTTCGGTCACAGTCTCTATCGTGAAATTCTCTCGTCGGCCTCTTCTTCCCGGCCGGTCATCTCCATGACAATAATAGAGATATTTCTCGAGCTGTGGCCGGTGGATTCGAACAACCGAAGGATCTTTTAGCCGCGGCGAATAGAAGCGAAGCAACATCCCAACGGGACCGGCAAGAATGGGAATTAGGTATTAGGCGTCTCGTGGCCATCGAAGAAACCCGGGGTCCCCCGGTGAAACTTCCGCGGAAAGAATAAGAATAAACGCTGAATGGGCTCGCCATGGTCGGTGCGCATACCTGGCCCCGAAGGGTCAGAAACGAGAGGAGTCTTCCTTTCTGAGCGTGGACCACGAATATCCGGGAAATTTCGTGAAGGAACGCACCACGCAATAGGCCTACACAATATCTTTCACAGAGATCTGTGTAATGGATGTTGTTTCGTAGAGTCATCGCGGGTTTGTATTAATTTCCGAACGGCGTGTGTGTGGGTTTAGGAATCGACAAAGCTTAGGAATGCTGATTCCTGTTGGTAATGGAAGGTAAACGAGTTGCCTTAGCGAGATATCGGAATTCGTCTAATAAAGTACCTACTATCGCTACTTTTAGAGTAGCATTTCGTTCATTTGATTTTTTCCTACCGAGTCTGAAGACTACACCAATTTGTTTCTATTTCTCGTCTCATCAGAATGTCGATGAAGTGAATAGCATTCAAACTCACCCTGTTTTCAAGCTAACACGATAGTCTTCACATTTTCGAATCCATCCCGTGTGTTGTCCAAGATGTACGTATTGACAGTAACTCCTATTTGGAAGGGATAACAGTTTCAGGATGAACGCGATCAGTGAGCAAGTCTAAGGGACTAGAGAAATAGAGACGATCTACGAATCACGTGGCGCAACATCAGCACCAGACGTCTTCATCTCGGGGGACTGCAACGAGCCTCGATGGTCGCTCCCACTCCCTTGTCTTTTTCCTTCCCGTTCCTTTGCTTCTTTCTCGCCTTTTCTACGTCTCTCTCTTGGCTCGCACAACTCACGTCTGGGCAATCAGGTATGATTGGCTCGATCCACGCTTTCGCACTAACCACTTTATCAAAGCGTCCGTTCTAAATAAACCTGCATTTGATTACAGCCTGTGCCACCTTGTCGTTATCGTCCCTTATACCTTCTCCTTCCTTCGCACCTTCCGATCGAATCGTTTCACTTCACCGGCAAAGAATTATCTTGTCGTTTATCCGCCGCAACTGATCATTGGCTGGCTCGCAGCGTCTCGAGAGTTGTTCCCGAGTCACAAGAACAAAAGGGTATTTTATCGATCAGGATCATTCAACAAGCGACTAAACGTATCCCGCAACTGTCCACTACGTATTCGCGTGAAAACACCAAACTTGATTGTCAACTTTTCTGACAGTTCGGTTATCATCCACCTTTTCCAAAGCGTTACAAGCTGTCGTCCTCTCAACGATCGTTTCAACCGATCTTCAGCTTGACAGCTCCGCGTGTCTGACAGATGTTCCTCCCACGAGCTTTCTACCTCGGATACTTTCCACCTCCACCGATCAGCTCCAACGACACCGATATCTCAGTACTGTGGAGTCCTTGATCCAACCGTACTCTACCGCGACTAGTGTGATTCTCACTCACGAATCTCAATTCGAACAGGATGAAACACGGTCGCGCCTGCGACAGCGTGTCTCGCTGAACGTTTACGGCACGCTTCGACGACTACCAAAGTTGAAACCCCTGATAAGCGGCGTGTCGAATGGTGCGGCGGCGATTCGGATGTTCGGTGGCATCCAACGCGGTAGCACTCGCGACGGGCAATTCCGGCGGCTGAGGCGATGTGCGTTGGACAACGACACCGCTGGATCGAAATAGTGTTCGTAGTGTTAGCTTGAAGCGCGTCGGAACACAACTGAAGCGGTAGGACCACCCAGTTGGTCGAGGGCCCCTGCCCCGTCCGGATACAGTTCCTTGACTATACCGTGCAAGCTCTCCCACTACCGTCCTCTGGCTTCTCTCCGCAACGCTATACTCCCTGATTGAGCTGGACTCTAGCAGGTGCCTCAATGTCTTACTCCGGGGATGGAAGATTGGTTTGGCAAGGGAGAAAGGAAGGGAAGGAGTCGGCCGAGGGCAAATGGAGGAATCAAGGAAAGGAAGGAAGGAAGGAAGGAAGCGAGGAAGAAAGGAAGGAAGGCTAGCGGACTACCTCCAAGGATGACGTCTGCCGGCTGATTGGGGGAGGGATGTTCGGTGAACGCGATGATGGAGTTCTCTCAAGCTATGGTGATTTATGCTTGCATACAGCTGAGACTGTGAGTGCTATTTATGAGGTTGATGAAATTTGTGAATTGACCTGTTCTGAGCCTTGTTGTGCTGTAACTGAAACTGCTTTCTTTTTTGTGGATTTTCTGGCAGGTGCTTTTGGTATTTCTATTATGTAGGTATGTATCGTTTTAAAGGAGCTTCTATTTCTTCGTTCAGGGTAATATTCAGTTAGCCAATCTTTATAAGTCTTCATTTTGTGAACTGTTCATGTTTTCAACGCAATGCAGCTTATAAACTCAAAATTTTTAACAGTGAATTAAGATTATACTTGCTTTCAGTTACGAAACATGTAAGTGATCCCACTTTTTAACATTTGCCATCAAATTATTTAACGATCCTTTTCCAGAAAGAAAATTCACTAGTTACTACGCTTGCAGTTTTACTTGACGTACCAAAATGAACTTCTTACTCTTAATCACTACATTTTTATAACCTGATAAATCAGCTGTAATCACTTACGCGATCACTGCAAATCAAGAATTCATTAAATTTTGAAAATGATAAAAATATGTAAGCATCCTCTTCATCGTGCAATACATTTGTTGAAAGACTTCGCTGTCTTTCCATCTGCAATATTTCCATACCGAAAGCACCACAGAACGGCACGAAGTTCAACCAGTCCTTAAAATCTCCAAGAATGCGTGCAAACGTAATTATCACGATCATTTTATTTACCGCGCGGCCTGCGGTATGCTGATTTATGCCCGTATGGAACTCGACGCATCCACCGTAAAGTAAGTTCGCCATGAGTGGCTGTTTCACGTTCTTCGTACACAGGTACTCATATTAATCATCACATACGACAGATTAACTCATAAAACGCCACGTTACTTGAAACTGGACGACACCTGCGTTCTTCAGATAGTTTCATCCATCAAGGAGAAATCACACAAGGCAGAAAAGTACAGAGACCAATCAAAATTTGGCATTATTCAACAATGTAATATTAGTATAAATAAAACAGAAGATGCAAGACGAAATTGTTAAGAGTTTTACTGAAAAGAAGTGAATTTCACTTAATGGTAAATTTGTTAAATAAAGTATCAGGCTGGGAAACATTAGTATCTACAAGATTGGAGTCATCTATCATTTCATAATGTATGATTTTTAGAAAGTTAAGAGCTGCGCATTGTCAACTAGCATATCTTATACTGTACAATGAATAGACGAAGAGTAATTTCAATTGTTAGCGCAAAGATTACAAAAGAGATTATATAAATATGGTGTTTGTTATCAACGAAACCGTTATAAGTTCTTTTACTGCACGCTTTGGCACTGGTTATTTTTTACCTAATACCTCCTCGTTACTGTGCTTGAAGAAACTTTGGTAACTGTTTGTTGAATTTTTAGTTTCATTGTCCAATTTTTCTGTTAAGAACATGCAACAATAATTCGGCAGGACTAAACTTCGATATCTTATTGTCTATATCGTCCTTATTTTGTCGTAAAAATACCTACAAACTTTACCAAGGATTAGGGCTACTAAAATATGTCGGTTCGAGTGGAAAGTAATTTCCCATCAAATGAAATATGTGGCAGTGACTGTGCTTGTAAAGAATAGTCCATATGTGTACAATAGTCTGGCTTTGATTCCGTCGATCCTCAAGCATTAGATAGATACAGGACAGGCATTAGAAAGGAGGATGGTAGAAAATTATCATTTTGGACACTACTTGCCAAATAAAAAATTGTACAAAAAGTGACAATGATTAAACTGGCGTAGGTGTTACGTCTCATTCTGATATTTTTTTAAATAATCACCGTATTCAAAATATGCAGGTAATCAGTCGAAAATATACAACTTATCTAAAGAGTTCAATTACTTTAAACTATATTCGTTGCAAAGCAGAATTAGTATGGAATAGTTGTAGTTGAAATCTATACAAACTAAATTACCCATAAGTAAAAAGTGTAATAAAATAAAATATTAAAAAAACTATATTCCTTATAATCCATAATATTTTCAGTAGGTACGCATGGGTGGATAAAAGTGAACTAGGACTATAATCACTTACTGGTCACGCATGAAGATACAACGTCCTAAATAACAACAATCTCGTGATATGTAGGTACTTCTGTTCTGCTGGATTTTAATCTTTGACTGATTTACTTGTAGATTTTCTCTATAATCACTTTAATGGTGGATCACGATGTAGACGCGTTTTATGCAGCATTTCCATCACACTTTAGATAAATGATTATGCTTCTCAGAATTTTTCTTTTCCAAGTGGTATCCAAAGTGGTCATTTCCTACAATCTTCCTTTCACGAAGGAAAGAAAAAATGTCCAGCAATTAACCGGACGAATTGTGATCGGATCTTATCGCTGGCGGGGCGATCAGCTGAAGCGATCTCATTCCCCTGTGAAGATAACAGAAGGCCTCACGGGTGTCGAGAATTTAAGGGCTGTCATTAAGGCGCCTTAAGCTGATGTCTCCGTTAATGGGGGTCGTTTAATTTGCATCGAACTTATCATGACCAGCCGTGTCCAGATTAAAACAGACGCGGAAAAATCGCTACGTCACGTCTTTCTCGCCCACCGACTCTTCACGCATTTAATTAACGCGCCTCGCAATTAACTTTGCATCCTAAATCGCGAGGGAAGCCGGCCGCTTCTCTGATCGCGTTGAAAATTACGCTACCACGTCGTGCACGCGAATTTATATCGTTTGAATCGATAAAACCGCTTTCGGTGGTATCCAGAGGCTTAACCGAGAAATTACTCGGTGGCCCCGTTTAATTGCATTTTGTCAAGGGCACGTGTACATTTTTGCCTGCCCTTCAAGGTTTCGGTGCAAGATAAGACTGCACGGGTTCCACTGAATGCTTGAATATCACATCACGTATACGTTTGTTTTGTTCGCCCTTTGAAGCCGAAAGCACTGATATTCGCCAGGAATTTAGCGAATAACTGGATTTTTTTATTATTGGTACTAAACTCTTTAAAAATTACAAAATGAAACATATAGGCTTTGTTGAATTGGCCATTATTAAGTTGACGATCACGAATACAAGATAATGATAGTTATATGGTTGGGGATAAACTTTGTGTAATTTGACGTAGTTTGCACTTTCCTAAATGCGGTATTGTGTAATTACAAATTCTGTTATCTTGTTTGACATTTCAGAGATCAGCGAAATGTAACGGGGGTGTTACCTGCGTCGTGTTTAGATGGAAGAGATATAATTATTTGTGCTTATCGTTGTCTGACGGATGATTTAGTTGGCGTAGAAATTTTCTTAGGTTCTGAAATACGTATCGAGGAACACGGTAGAAGCTAATTATTATGGTAGGGGACGTTCCTCGCAGACGAGGAAACCTAAAAGGAACGAAAAAGTCGTTAAGCAGAGGTTCAGATTCTATCCTCCTTTTTTAAAGTTATTACTATGCATGCGAATTCGTCAGCATGAGAAATCGTAAAGAAATTGTGCAACAATTTGCACAGAATATCCATTTGCAATTAATTAAGATGCAATCAATTAAGAGCGCTTCTTTCTGACGAGAAGGTTAACAGCTAACAACCGGAACGAATAAACGTATCGCTATAAAAAGAGTTGCTACGGCAACATTGTAACACATTGAATTCCCGCACTCGATAAATAATTCAATTAAATGTGCCCCCCCTCACACGAAAGTAGTAATCAGGTACAGAATTTCTGCCAGCAGTTTAAGCGTGTAAAAAATTTTGCGCCTCTAATTGCCCTCAGCGTGCAACGAAAAGTTTTCCACCAAATTAAAAGTGCTTTAAATGATTTATTAGTAATTAAATTATTTAATTACCAACACGAAGCATTCAAGAAGATTTACCGATAACATACCTTCTACCCATATAAACTCCTCAAGATTTATGTCAAACATTACTGTAACAATCTGAAAACATAGTGGCCCATTTCGCTTGATTTATAAATGGCGTTTAACCAAGCACGATTTTCTATCATTCAAGCATTTTTTTCCGAACAATTACTGCCACGTGTTACAATCCACAATTGAGACGAAGTATGTACACAAGGCACATCCAACCGCCCAAGCATGGAAATGTCTGAAACTGATCGCGAAAGAAAAGCTGAGACACAGCTTCATAGAAGGCGCACCATCTCTTCCTTCGATGGCCAGCCAAGCAGGCAACGTATCCCAGTACTCCTATAGGCAGCAAATTGCTCTCACGGCAACTCAATATTTCTCGGAGTCAAGTATCTGTCTTGAAGTGCCACACGCGAACCCATCAAAAACCGACATAAAAAGCGGATCCACGGCACGGTTCCCAATGGTAAATCACGCCACACTCGCATGGGCCACGTAGAACGGGGACGTTTAGTCGCGGTCATCGGACAGGGGGGGAGGGTGCTTTTCCACAATTTCGATCGGCCATGTGCAATTTCGTGCGCGACTTACGTGCATGAGCGCGAGATTTAAGTATATACCTGCTTACGACGGGGGTAATTCCACGTCGTCGTACCGCCATAAAGCCACGGCGTGCAGAGTTCACGGTTATGGGATCTGTACCTCTCCTCTCTCCCTTTTCCCAACGCACGCGAGCTCGGTCTTCTTTCCGCGCCACGTTTCGCCTCCATTCCACCCGTGTCCCGTCGTTTTCGTTCTTCCTCTCGCGATGCAGAACTTACGGGGCTTTATGGCCAGAGTCATGGGATCGTGGACTGGCGGGATCCCATGATCGATGGGGCTTTGGGTTAACCCCTCTAGACTGGATCGTGCTCGTACCTGTGTGCCTGCCTCCGGCACGCGGTTACACACCGCACCTCTCCCCGTTTACTTCGTCGATTTCTCTTCGCGTCGACTCTTTGGCCCTTTATGTTTCCACCGTGTATTTCTTTCTGGGATCTTCAAGTCTTTTTGAGAATGTCGCCTCACGCTCGGTGGACGCATTATCTGGGGCGACTTTCGGGTGTTCAAACGGGTAATGGTTCAGCATGAGCGTGCGGAGTTGACGGGGGATCATGGTTATTTATGCGGCCACGTTGGTGCACCTGAGCTTGAGATATTCGCGATTAGCTGGGCGCAGCCACTGAGAATGGAGCGGGGGTTAATGGCGTTGGGCAATGGCTTGGGGAAGAAAGGGTAACAGGTTGAAGTCAAAATTGTTCGAATAGTGGTATAAGACGTTGTTTCGTTATGCTGCATTTTGTAGGAAGTTGCGTGGTATTGATTGCACGATAACTTGATGTATTTCTTTTATACCGTTCAGTTTTATTCTACTGTAGTAGACGCAGCTCTGTTACTCTCTGTTAGAGATTGCGATACTTTATTGTATTTGGCGCCAAACTGCTAAGCGTTTGAGCGGTAGGTGGCGCGCAAGAAGAAAAAGAAGTCCGTAAGCCTAAGCGTCACGGTAACAACGCTCTGGGTCTCGTGACAATGCCGCATTCAATTTACGAGAATAAAGTTTATTAATTTACATATCAGCAAGCCACATGGTTTACGAGGATAAAGCTTATTAATATTAAAATTCAACACTCTCAAATTCAAATTCAATAAGCTTATAAACATACATATATACGGCGTTTGAGAAAACATTAATACTAACATTATTAAATAATTAATTTCCCATTGAGTATACATTCGGGGTAAAGGGTAAAGCGACCGAGTTAAACTGAACTGCAAATGGCTGCTAAGAACCAATGCGCAAGTGACGTGCGCAACATCCTAACCTGTTAGCTGACTAGAAAACCACGCGGCGTGATGGAACAGAATCTAACCTCAAAAAAAATGAAAAATCTGCGACAGTTTTTTTACAACCACGGTGCAAAAAAGCCAGAAGCTGCCGTGCTACACACGTAATTCCAGCGCAAAGGGTTAATATTTACCTATTTCCTTAATTAAAGTTCTTATTTTGTTGCATCTCACTTTGCTACCCCATATATGGGGTAAAGTTTTGGCATTTTCTTTTCAAATTGAACTTTAATATACTTTAAATGTATTTTAAGTATTGCTATTCGTAATTTATCAATAGTAATGTTCAAATTAAATTATGAATCTATTTCCACACATTTTTATTGAAAGGGAAAAATTTTATTCGACTTCAAACTTTTTTCGTCTCACTTTGTCCCGGTCTCCCCTACCATCCATTCTACAAAGGAATCATTCAGATGTTACCACTTTTTAGGTAACAGAGGGATGGAAGCAAGAATAATGATAACAATTTAGATACAGTGAAGCATAGTGTTTCATAATTAATTCCCACCTGATACTAACGCGATGATGAACTTTCGTTCGTATGATAAAAAGAAAAGTTCATACATATGTTCGGTGTCGTTACTTTCCTACTATGGAAACCGTAACTAAAGTTCTTGTCGAATTGACATTACCATCGATACCCATATCAATTAAGAGGGTAGATTACCCTCAAAATTTTCGAAAGTTGCTTTTTAGGATGTTTGCATATTCCGTTAGCTACATCTTTTCTACGCATTTTAAGCGTACCCGGGTCCCAAAATTCCAAAAATTGATGGAATTACAGTAACAAATGTACGAGTCTGCACATGAGACCGGATAACGATGCCCAACTTGAAACGCGATTTCCCAGAAACTACGTTTTCCAAAACGGTGAACATAAAATCTCGAAAACAACCCCAATGATTTTAATGAAAATTTACTGGGCGCTGCAGAAAACTACTCCCCTCCATGTATTGGGAGTAGATTTTCAATATAAATTCTTAAAAAAAAAGATAAAAAATATTTTTCCTACAAAAAAGGGATAAAATCAGAAACATCAACATAAAAATTGTATTAATTGTTTATCAAAATTTTGCTTCCTGTACAAGATGGAGACTGTCTTACAGCTTATAAAAATGCCTTTACTTTGTGTTTTACGTAATTTGTGTGTCCGAAATCGTGTTCACCATCAAACAGTGCATTCTTAATCTGTATAAGTGTTGCTACCGCCCGTAACTCAATTAACAATTTTTGTTGAGAAATAACAAAATGGCGCCAGTTTGAAAGAAAAAGTTTCCCAAAAGGATGTTTTCTCGAATGTTCCCCGAGAAAAATCTCGGTTATTTTTCGACAAAAATTGTTAATTGAGCTAGGGGCGATAGCGACACTCATAAAGGTTAAAAATCTTTTCAATTTTTTTGTTTTAGATACGCTTGAGCCGGGAAATCACCTGTGCCACGTAGGCGTCACATTGACGCTATAAAACAGAAATTGGTGATAAATTAAAAACATCTTTTTAAATTCTTTTTGTATAATGTAAAAGTAGGTAGTTCAATAAATTTCCAAAGCTTCATTTCTCGGCCGATCAAAGTAGAGTGACTCTTTAAACTTCCCAATTTACCTTTATCCTTTACTCATTCGATAATTCGCTATAATTTCCACAGAATCGTAAAAATCGATGTGGCAGCAAACAAAGTCCGGTCTCGAAGTGAGATAACTAAACATCGTTGTGACCATTCCGCACCCATGACTAAAACTTCGTAGAATCCTCCCCAGCAACAGTAGCAACAATGCCCTGTCTTATTCCACGAATAAAGCTCGAACTTTCGTCGAGCTTCCATTCCTCTCTTATCGTCCCGATTGAAAAAGCATCCCTGGTTCGAATGCGCCGCTTCTCGCGGCCTCGCCAATGCCTTAATTAAAAAACAGCGAAACCATTGGCGGGCCCAACGAGAGAAGTCATCATTGCGAGGCAATCGTTCGAACTAATTGTACGATTTCGATATGATTCTATAGCCGGCGGAGGCCGCGAGGCGCACGGCCGATTTCTTGCCCCGCCATGGATGTATGCCAGTCTGTGTGCGTGCGCGTGCATCCCCTAATAATATGTGGACGGAAAGATCGTGATGGGATCGAAGGGATTATTACGCTCCACGAGGAGGCACAAGCAGAGGGGAGGGCTTGGATCGAGATAAAAGCAGGAAGAAACCGCAGGAAAGATGGAACGAGAGAGCTAAAAGCGCGTGAGCGAGGGCAACGAGGACAGAGGGAAGAACAGGGTAGAGAGGGACGGAGCGAGAGATTTGAGAGTAAAAGAGGCAGATAGGCGGGTACGAAGCCCAGAGAGGATAATTGAGTTATTACTGCAATTGTAGACCACCTTGGAGGCCTCGGAACGACCATAACAGGTTCTGAAAATCGCATTCGTATCTGCCTACGATTCTCCGGCTCTTTAGCGATAAAGGATTATCGTAGGGATGTACGCAACGGCGATTACGTCTGCGGAGAGACGGCGGACTGCGGATGCTAGCCACCGTACAATGTCCTAAGAGCTCCTTCACACGACGCGACGTTACGTGTATCGCGATTCACGTATTCGATATACGTTCGACAACATGCGATACAGTATCCGACTAATTTCGGAGCTAAGTGTCGATAATTTCTTTCTTAGTTAATTATATCTTCTTATCTGCAAAACACACGTTGCAAAAATAATGTAGCGTTCTTTGGGAAGGAACTATCATATTCCTCACCTTAGTAGACTTCTCGTAACTGGTTCATGTGGAATTGATCAAAACAAATCCATAAGTTAAACGACGATCCTCTAATTTCCTGGGTGCACTTTGGGAAATATGTAATAGCATAGATGTGATAACCAAACTAGAATATTGAAGACGAAGAAGAATCGATCAGTAAATGAAAGTTACTTCGTTGCTGTATGAAAGAAGATCTGTTTCTGGTTACTTGGGCTACTGATTTTTTGTGCTGATAAAAGCAAACCTTTTGCTATTGAAAGAACAACTGTCTTTCTAAGAATTCTAGGTAAACATATCAGCCATTAAACTGACATTAGGCTTAGCTAACTGTTCTTTAACAGCAAATTGTTCAATAATTCTAAATATCCTTTTGAATTATACAGTGTAAAATAGGTCCAGGCAAAGAAAGTTGCCATTGCAAAGGGGTAGGTCTCGACCCGGGTGTAAAACTAATTATCGTAGGATTAGGAAATTCCTAATTATAGTTTCTTTCGCCGTACTCACTTTCTGCGCCTAGAAATACTACCTTAATGCTGGTTGAAGGGTGGAAACACGGAGTACTCACCTGAAACAGAAAACGAAAGAACGATTAGTTGAGGTTACAGTGGATGAGAAGTTGTAAAAAGATGTGAAGATGAAGATGACATTGTTCATCATCGGAGAAAGCGGAAACCCTTGTTTCCAAATGATTATACACCGACATCAGTGGGTCTTGACACGTCACAATAAGGCTCAACGTCATTCATCGTAATATATTTCGTAAATACCCTTCGAAGTCTGCCACAGACGGTGGTCAAGCTGTTATATAAATTTTGTAACAGCCAATCTTTGAAAATTGGCTTCTTCCGTTAAACTACGCGCTCATCTTCAAAGTCTTCTACTTTTGTACAAAGAGCACCTGACGCTACATATTGCGCAACTGTTCACAAAGCCCATAAGACTTCATAAATGTTTTATTAAATAATGGATAAAATAATTTCGCATGCGTTGCCTGCGAGGATGATTGCAGGTGTTGCGTGCGAAAAAAAAATGTGACGATGTTGCCAGTTTCCCGTTACCAAAAAATTGCTTTAGTGCAATCCCAGTTCAATAAACCACGAATGTTTATCTACAGAGTCATTAGCATTATTTTAACCATCAAGTTCATGTCTATCGTCATCTATCAAACTTGCATTTGCATAGGTAAGCAGAGTGAGTTGTAGAACACTTAGGTGGATTTGAAAAGAGGAATCGGAGAGAAAGAAATCCTAGAATATGTTTCGTTGCCAGCTATCAAATTGAATTTCGCCGCTACCCGCCTCCATTGACCGTAGCTGGCGCACGAAAATGACAAAGCGTTTTTTACACGGGCACGCGTGAGCTGAGCATGTGAGAATCAGTGAGGCTGTCAAGTTTCATCTATTTAGCTAGATCGCTCGCGCGGCGTAAATACCCATACGCATTCAATTTACCTCAAACAGAAGTAGCGAAGAGTGAAGGAGGACCTGACGACCCAATAGAGGTCTTTTCGATACCGCTTGCTTCCATAATTCTCTCTTTAGGCATGCGCGTGGAGGTGTACGACTCGCTCTGGTTACCTATAAATGAAGCGAGTACTATTGACATGGGCAGGACGACTGCGTTTTTCCGCCACGAACGCTCCCAAACGTCGATCAGCGGTTCGATTTTACCAAAGCTTTTCCCGTCGTTAATACTTATTTTTTCGATGCTTAATATTTTCACCGGTTATACTGCGTACCCATAGTTTTTTAGCAGAAAATGATGAAATAGCGCAGTGACCGGTGGGTCATATTATGCCTAGATGACGCACCGGTGGGTCACTGTTATTATCTCATTTCTGCTGTTCCTGGCTTTTTTTCTTTACATTCTTTTTCTCCTATGTTGTTCTTCTCTTTTCAGCATATCGGAGTGTAGAATTATTTATCGTAGCTTTCAGGAGCGAATCTGCACCTCTGGATCGGTGGATATTTGTGTATATTGACATATTAATGTTAAAATGTTTGTTACATCAACGTATTCAGCGCGTTGAAAAGGAAAAAGTTTAAAAGAAACCATATGTGGGAAACGAATCATTTGGCCAAGAAAAATTGTTAAAGATTTCGCAACGATTTACACGTAAGAGCATGGGCCTACCACTACTCTGCCGCTTGGTATTATCTATCTACCCAAATGGTGGGATCTGGCACAGTGGTGTGCAATGTCGATACCCTAAACAAACATAATACGCCGTTTAAAGGGACAGAAGGCCGAGCAAGGTGCATTGGCCTAACTAGGCCCGAATGCTACACGTTGCTTATTGAATTTAATAACTAAAAGTGTTGTAAGAAACATTTATCACAAGTAAAGTTGTGTTTATTAACCAACACGTATTGAAAAGTGTCCTGTAACATGAAATATAAAATCTCATTAAATGATTCGTTCATATGGACAACTGGAGTAGAGCAAACATGTCAGTATTAAAACTACTATCATGGCAAAATACTATCGACGTCTGACACGATCTTAAGGTGAATTCCCACAGCGCGTGGCTCGACAGTTTCGCGCCATATTCACCGGCCACGCGCCGTGAGGATTCACCTTTATAACGTTGACGATTGCCACCGTAGTTTCCTAGTTCCCTGGTACCGAACACTTTACCTCATCCCGTTATCAAATCCCCCGGGGCGCGAGATAGAGCCATCCGACTGTGATAGGGACAACATAATGCCAAGTTGCGGAACTGTAACGGGACACGTCCCGGTAGCGTAAAACGAAAGCGGCAATAGGAATTAATGGGCGGCGCTGAATGATAGGTGACGGGGTGTCCTTGGTATCGAAAACATCAAAACGAGCTTGGAACCGAGATTTTAATCACGAATTTCTTTGGAGGGCTGCTCTGTAGCCTTAGCGAACACCGGTGACTCGGGAACGCTGCGCCGCGTCGCGGTAACGGAGGCCAAACGCTTCTGAGAAATGGACGAGGTCGCCACCTTAGCTGCGGGCCAAACGAGTTTCGAGCAAATTAAGTCGTTATTTCAGCAGATGGCCAGTTTTCGGAGATCCAGCACGTAATCGTCGACTACTGACTCTCAATGCACGTGTAACGAGCGTCAACGTTCGCATCTGTCCGGGTAGCTGTTGGCGATCGTGAATGGGGGTTAAGCAGGACTTGCCTGAATTTTTGGCAATTAGAGGCAGGCGATTTTTGGGAGAACCTGATTGTTGTCGTTTTGCAAAAGAAACTTAGCCAATTTTAGTAGACAGCACGGAATAGCAGAATTAAGAGTTGTCGATACGTATTCTTAATTTCGATAAAATTTGAAGTGCGATAGATAGGAAGTTTGCTTTTCTACGAGAAGTGTAATCTATGGCGCCAAATACTATTTTCAAAGAAATGTTCATAAATGATTTTTAAAAACATCATCTAACTAGAGCAAAACTAACGAACTCATTTCATCCTAAAATGATTGCTTTCTGGATCTACAGCAAATATTCAATAGCTTGTGAATAAAGGACGGATACCAATTTAAGTAATTTTAGGAAAAAGCCGAGGCAGAGAAACAATTATCTCCAGAAGAAGCCAGATAAAAAACCGTCCACTCATATTAAATGCCATTCAATTACTACCGCATTAATAACGAGATCCAACCACGTGAACGATTCACCACATACGTAGTCAATATGATTTCTTTGATAAACAAAATTAATTATCGTTTCTTTCATAACTACAGCGAGCAAATGATTCGCAAAAAGACCGCAACCCTTTGAAAAAGTTACAACTCAGGCCATTCAAATCCGAGCAGTTCCCTGAAACTTGTGCGAGCCGCGTTCTTCTCACAAAGAGAGTGCACGAGATTTAGTTTACCTATCTCTGGTTCACATTTTGCGAATATATAGTATACAGCATATGCACATGGCAACGAACTAAACGCATAGGACTAATTGCTTCAGAAATTGACATAAGAGTGGAACTGTAATGAAGTTACAACCTGAATGTTTCTTGATCAAGTCAGCTGATAGATATTCAATTTTCTATTCTAGACGTATACTTATTACTTATATATCTATGCCTGTTTTACTTATTAGTTCTACGATTAGTTACTTAGATCCATATAGATACCCATATACATACAGGATTTACAATAGACAACACACACTTCGAATTGGATTTTTACAAAAAATGTTGGGTTCTGCGTCCTACGCGTTTGATACATTACTAAACATAGTATGCGTTAACCACATGCAAAATTTAAGCGAATTTTGCGACCTGGACCTCGTGCACACCCCTTATCAGTCTTGTACTCTGCCAGGACGGCCGTGTTCGTCCTCTTGTTTTCTTGCCCGCGCAGATCGAGGCGTTGAGGATAAATCGCCTTAGTAAGAGTATTAAGGACAGCCGTGAATTCGTTCCTGCACACGCATACACCCCTCCGTTGCGTTCCTTCTTTCGTCCTTCTTCCAACTTCCATTTCGCTCGAGTCTTAGTCTTCGGCCGGTTTTAGCCACGAATAACGTCCATGTTCGCTTGTGTGTGCTTCTAATCCTGAAAACCTACACCCCATGCAAATTGCGAGAGCGCCTCAGATCGTAATCTCGCTGGGGCCTAGGAAAGGGGTGGTTCTCGCGCCAAGTAAACCCGGGCTCGTGACTTCACTAGCGACTTCTTCTCAAGACGAGGATAAAGTCTGTCAAGTTTCGCTTTTGGACGTTTTAATTACTTGGAGTACGCCTTATGGTGGATTAATAAACTTTGGAGCTGTAAGGGTCTCACAATTATTGTGATTTTCATTTAGAATGTCATGGGAACCGTCATGAAACGTTCAAATGTTCTTTTGTATGACACTCAGAAAATCGAGTGGATTAATTGAATTTAGGAAACTACAGTTTCACAGCCTTTCGTTATTGTTTCGTTTGACAACTTTATGGCTTTTAGGCCGCGGAGAAACATGGCACACGAAAAACGTGGAAGGCCTTAAAACGTTGCAAGGTGTTCAATATATTCGGCAGCATTCGTGTTCCGCGGCAGTTGGAATCCTCTTCATCCCATCACTACCCCAACTGCCTCCGGCGATGAATTCATAATTGAGGCGTTAAATCTCGAACGAGCCGTCTTGGCTCCTTCGTGAAGATCTGTCCGTGGAAGGAAGAGCACGCAGGACGTTGTCGAAAATCGAAATCCTCTTGCAATTGCCTGTACCTCCGACGTCTCTTAAAATTTCACATTTCAAGTATTTTCTTCGTCCATGTGCGACGAAATGTTTCGAGTCACGCAAATTTTCTTGATCAAATTCTCGACAATTCATCTTCGTTCCGCGATCCTCGTTTCATTTTCTTATACAGATATGCGCATTCATGGTAATTTTTTAAATTGAAATAGGTAAAATGTTAGCTTATATCTATATCTGGAACAGTTATAAAATAAGTAACCGAATATACGATAACGCAACCAGGAAAGGTATGGCTCTACTACACATGTAGACTCCTATATTTGGTCGACGAGGCACTGTCAGAACTTTCATTTCATTTTTGAAACCCTGCTAAGAGAAACTTTGATATAAAAAATGAACATCTCAGAAGAACATATTGAATTTGTCGTCGGTTTAACGCCGACAAATGAAAGCGAAACACATTGACATAGTAACCTATACATAGTTTGTACTAGTTATATCTTATTTGCGAGACACTATCGCTACCTTCGTTTCGGTTGCCTGATTCTTAAAAAGTGTTTTAAATGCCTGCAGAAAGCGGCCCAAAAAGCAGACGAAATTCAGAATCGGCTTAAATCCCCCCCCCCCCCCCCCCCCACGCAGAAGCCCCTGTCCGAGCAAAGACCTGGCGGACGTTCAAGCTGCGGGTTAAACAAAAGGGCCAAAGAGGTGTCCATTGTCTTATTCCGCGTTCATAAGACAGGCCAGCATGTGGCAGAATATTTTGGAGCTTCTTATACAGTGCGGCAAGACATGATCAGGATCGTTACTCTAAAGTTATAAGTACATTGCACCATCTGTGAGAGCTGTACCTATATTGTTTGAAACTTACACCCCTCCTTTGTAAACAAATGGAGTTTGAACCAGAAATAATGACGCGTTGTCTTCTTACGATGTTTTGCGTCACAGTGTAAAAAATTCGACGTTGCAAAAGCATCATGGAGCAAAGAGCTGTTATTAAATTTCATGCAAAACTTGCCACAACCGCTAGAGAAAAGTAAGAAACGTGGCAACAAGTTTTTGGTGATGAGTGTTTATCAAGAATGCGTGTTTTTTATTGAAATAAACAATTTCGGGACAGCCGAGAATTAGTTGAAGAGGAAGATCAGTTGTTGGTTCAGACGTCTAAAATGATAAAAAATGATAACAAAATGGATGATAAATAATAATAATGATAAATAATCCGTATGCGACCAGTACACAGTGGGTAGCCACCGCTCCATAATTGTGGGCGAGTTTTTAATACTAAAACAAGTTACCGTATTCAATCACACGCCGTATTTGCCAGAATTGGCTCCCTGCGACTTCGTTCCGTTCCCGAAACTCTTTTGAGTTGGCATCTTTGCCACTGAAAGGATGTTACTTCGACGACGTAGACCTCATTCAAAAGGCCGTGTTACTTACTCTAAAGGCTCTTCCAGTCGAGGAAGTCGCCCATTCTTTTAAGTCATTTTTGAACCGTTGCCAACAGTATATGGACAGATAAAGATAGACGAATATTTAGAAAATCTTCAGTTGTTTTTGTTTTATCGCTATGGCCCAGGCCATATCTTGGCGCACTGTGTAGCGCGTATAAGTATGTTCCCCGATCGGCGTACAGATTCAAGCCGCATTTCCACGTCACGTACGTACACACCCGTGCCTGCGTTCTATATACATGTATACATATATGTTCAAGAGGTTTACAAGCTACATAATAGTCGCGCAGGAGCAAACGAAAGGAAAGTGCCAAGGATCGCGACGTCGACGCGAGCAGGAGTACGAAACCGAAAGAGAGGAAACGGACACGCAGAAGCGAGACCAGAGGAGGATACAGAGAAGGGCATGTAACGGGAGGATACGGAGATATATAAAGGTACGATATATCGAGGTATACAACAGGCCTAGTAAGTTACACCTTCTGCCCTTATCTGTGAAGATCGGTTCAGGTACTCGGATACCCGGCCTTCTTCAGCCTCCTTTTCGCTCCCTTCCTTCTCTTATCTCCGTCCTCCGACCCCGCTGCCCCCCTTCCCCTCACTGAATAACTTTACTACCGGTTTCGTGCTGCCTCGCGCCAGCTACTAAACTTTCGGGATAACGCGCGCCTCCTACGCCTCCTGCTCCTCGCCGCTCTTCCCCTTGCTTTTTCATCCTCTGGGACGCGCTTGAATCGCGTCCACCTACCGGCCATCGGTGTACTCGTACTTAGAGGAAAGTGTGTTACGGGAAAATAGTAGGTCATCAGCGAAGTGGTATTCTTCTTTTTGGACTGTGCAACAGGGTGATAAAATTGTATGAGATATTTTACTATTCGCTGCACTCGGTGTCTAGGCTAAATAGGCTGTAATAGTGTAACAAGGTCTCATGGATTTGGGACGAATATTTACTTCGTTCCTGGCATATGATGTTCAAATAAATAGAGAGTGTAGTTGACAGTTTATGCTATGCGACTTTGGAGAAACGAATAGTGCAACTGTTGCGGTGAGAAAAGTCAGTAAGTATCAAACATGGCTTCAAGCATTTTAATTCCAGAACCGCGGTTTCAAGCACAAAACTCGCATTATATTAAATGCACTTTCGTAAAGTGGTCGATGTCGATTAGTATTTGAGCGGTGGTTGGTCCAGTGGATGGATTTGATCCATCTAGAGCCGTGCTACATTTCTAATACAATATCTACTAATCGCTAATTCGAAAGTTGTATCTAATTTTATACTACAAATGAAACCAAGAAGAAGAACTTGACAATAGTAAAGAAACTGAGAAATTAATATTTTACAGTTTAGTTATGATGACTTTCAAACGTGACCCCATACGGTAACGTCAATGGCGAATCTACCTGATAAATGAAAATGCACGCAGAGAACGTTTAGTCGATTTGTATTTCGAACTTTATTTCTCTTTCCTTCGATACTTATCCAAACAGCGGAGTCATGAAACGATGCCGCCAGAGAAGATTATGTGTCCCACGCTATCGATGGTAACTCAGATCATGTCTAGTCATACTCAATTAACTAAGAAAACTTCGTCGATCTTGGACCCAACTCGTTTATAGAATTGTTTGTAGTTTAGGTGTTGTGTTACCTGGCCCTTTCTTCTGGGTAGTTAGAATCTTGACACTTTTCCCTTACACTTTTCCCTCTCCTGAAAGCCATTCCCATTCTTACCTCTTTCATCAATCCGAGGGGAGTATAACGGAGAAGGAACATTTGCATGGAGGCGCATTTACACAGAAGCTGTGACGGCTTATTAGCTTGGAAGCAGCTGCGTGCCGATAATGAGGCCCAATCTCGCGTTTCTGCATAATGTTCTCTTTTAGTTAGGCCTCGCAACCCCATCGCAGCCTTCCCAATTTTCAAACTTACTCCCTCGCTCGCCTCATGTCTGGTATTACTTAGGATACCTACTGCTTTCTCGTCCGTTCTCTTTCTTTCGCGCCATGTGACCAATAAGGAACGAAATCTGGTTCGTCTACTGTTAGTATCTACTTTGGATATATTATGTGGTTCATTGTGGGGCGGGAGTTCAGATCAGAAAAATGAAATTGGTCACTGCACACTGACATCACTGTCAGAGTAATGTCATACGAGCGATCACCAAGTATTTAGGTACGTACATGCAATCGATTCACTTGTTTTTACAGATCTGTTGTGAACATGCTTCGCACGTAAATCATCACGTCCGTTCATCCACATTCGGCTCGCCTCACATCCTCTTTTTCTCATTCGTTTATCGACGTCCCTTTCAAACAAACGCCCCTTTCGGCAACAATTCTTTTCGACAAACGTCTTAAATTCCGACGAGAGTCGTTCGCGTGTAATTTCGGACCGCTTATCCCGCGGCACGCAAAGATAACTGCTTCATCCTGTTAACCTCAACCTCCAGGGGGCCGCGTTTACGCGGGAATTCAATAATTGCCACGGTAATGACAAACCACGGGAAGGGTGTACGCGAAATGGAAGGGGATGTTGACGCGATGTCGGGCGCGGCGTTTTCGAGCTGAACCGGCTGGCGGACTCGCTTTATACGCGATTATTTGCTTGGCCATCGAGGGCGAAACGTCGGAGATACAAAGACAAGTACAATGTCTTTCTTATGATGCCCGGCCGGGACCGGCTGGGCAAAAAGTTGATCGGTTATAGAGAATCGGCCTGTGGAACGTAATGTGGCAATTTAACCAATTTGTAGGGAATGAAGTGTCGCTCGCGTTTGATCTCCCCGTTGCCGACCCGCGGAAATTGTACAATTGCGCCGGCGATGCCTCGAGTTTTACGTACGGTCCGTTTAACGGCAATTAAACCGTAGCAGCCGCGTCACGTCGCCGCAAATTTCGATCGGCTTGTACGACGAACACTGTAAAAATATAATCTGCGCGCGACGGAGGAGTAACAATAGTCCCCGAGTATTTTCATCCGCTAATGTTGCATGTGAATGAAATGCTGACTCTTTCTGTAACTGGGGCGCAATCAAGAATACCAAAAACTCGTTTTGGGTGCGCGGTAGACGCTAGAAAACTTAGAACCTTCGTGTTTTTCAAATTTTCACTTGTTTCCATTGTACACTGTGAAAATAGAATCCTTCTATATTTTAGACACGCTACCACCCTTTTGCCAATGCTGCAATGTTGTTCAACCTTCATAGAAAATAGACACTTATGAATCGAAGTGGCAATGATCTGGTTGCGCAATACTCTGCAGCCTTACGTCGTGGCCGACCCTTCCTCGACTTGTTTGGGAAACTTCGGCGATGTCGTAACATCCCGAAAAGAATGAAGCTGTTCGTGGTCCTGTTCCGTTCCTTCTCTTTGCATATCATGTAAACGTTACACCTACAGGAACTACGCGGCTTGTACTAAATCTGTGTTTTATGGTGGGCCATCATAAAGTCGTACCGTATATGTACTTGCCGTATTCGGTATCTCTGGTATGCAGTGAATATGGCGCGACCTGGCCGCTTTTTACCGGCTATTTACGACTTTTCGGCGTCCCGCTACAACATCGCCGAGGGATGATCCCGGCGTGTTACCTGACCACGGCAGCGATGAACAGTAAATTTCCACGCGACGAGACATACGTTTCCTTGTGACGAATGTATTCTAGGTTGCATGGCACGGATAACTAATGGCGTAATTGAATATTCATTTGTATTAACACATTTTAACACGTTCGTGCTACGTTCTGCGGTTCTGACGAGGGAAGATATCCAACACGGAAATTCAAAAAATTATGAAACGTTGGGGACATGGAGGTATGTATTACGCAATTTTTGTTGCTGTCGAAATTCATTTTACGGGCGTGAATTGCCCCCTGGAAATTCAGATATTTTCCAACTTTGTGCTACAACTTTCGAACTTGGAAGATAGAAAAAAGTTTTTAGACAAAAGTTACTTCTTTTAATTAGAACTATCATTTGGTAACTTGCAGTTCTTACAGTTCGCGAGTTATAAAACAAAATCAGAAAATAGACGGATTTTCAGAGGTCAATTTCTCCACCTTGGAGTGAATTTGGGTAGCAAAAAATTGCGTAATACATACTTATATATCCTCCAGATCCCTTGGAGATCGTTCTTTCTGAGCCACAGAGAAAAATGTTTTACGTAGTCTGAAGTGTCGCACGTTAACATAATTACAGAAAGAGTGTTTTGTTATTATATAACGACAGAAGTGATTTTAACGCAGCAAAATAATATAAAATATACGCATAAATCTATATTACTTGGCCTCATCTTGCTGGTCAAAATGGAATGAATTCGTCTTATATTTATATAACAGGAAACCATTCTAACATTATGATACCGAATTTCGACTAATTAATTATAGATTTAGTACGCATTAATTTAACTAAGATTTCTTATTTTACTTTTATTCGATCATTTAGCTACTTGAGACATTATTAAAATTGATTGTACAAATTCAAGACTGAAACAAGAGCGCACAAAAGTATTTAAGTATCCATGCTACAATTGTGAAAAGCAGGTGAGAGTATTGCGAATCGTGTCACGTGTCTCTATCACATTTCCCTTCGAGCTGTAACGACTAGGCATCGCCATCATTCTCCTCGAAGAATTACGATACTCTCACGGACGCATCCACGTCGTTCCTCGTTGTCCACGTCGCTTCCGAGAACAATGATCGAGTGAAGGCGGGGTGGGGGCAGAGAAAAACGACAAAAGGAAGAAATCTCAAGCAAACTGGGCGGGTTGTGGGGGTTTGAAAAAAAAACTCGTTCCGGTCCCCTGGACATCGTGGGGTCGTCTGCGGAGGCCGCAGCGTCGTGGACGCACGCGCTGACGCGACAAGCTCATTTGTGCGCGACGGCTTTCAGAGAGGATCAGGAGAAGAAAGGGAGGAAGAGCGTGGAAAAAGGAGGACCACGCGACCAGGGTGGAAAGGACAGAAGCGGAACGCTTGGAAGGGGAAGGGCAGAGCAAGTGGTCAGCTAGACTGGAACTTGGAACGAAGAGGACCCCCAGAGAAATGGGGTGAGAGCTAGAGCGAGTCCAAGTGCATGCGTGCCCGGCGAAAGGGAAGGCAGAAGACAGAAGTCAACGATGGGTGGACAACGGAGGAAAGAGGAAGTACAGATGGGAGCGGAGGAGATAGGTGGGCACAGGGAAAAGGGACGAGAAAAGAAAACGAGAAAGGGGAAACAGAGGTAGGGAACCGATGGACGGTCCAATCAAGAGAGCAGGGTACCGCGCTGACGTGATTACAGCTGCTGCGCGTGACTGGAGTTATTTAGTTCGCCGACTCGGTCCTTCTCTTCCTTTCGTATTCCTCCGTTCCGGTATGCCTCAGCCGCCCGCTTCAATTCACCCCGAACGCCGACAATCAGTGAACACGCGCGTGTGTCCATCGATTTCGTCACTTGGCGTTGTTTGGTCTCCTGGGATGATAGTGCCTGTGGGATCGAGCACCAACCACTCAAAATGGGTAAGACTCCTTGCCGTTGTATCTACAGTTTCTTTACCATATATTCGCACACTGAAATTGTTTTTTCCATTTGAGGTTTCGTCAGATTTCGTAAAACAATGAGTGGGATTAGATGGAGGTCTTTCGACTCGAGCCTGTTCCCTGGAAAGTCATGCTGAGGACCTTCCCTTTTTATCTAGCCCCTTTAGTTTTGTTCGCGGAAACTACAATGCCAATTGATTAAAAGGGATGTAGGTAATATTGCTATGAACAAGAAAAATAGCAGGTATCGATTGGCAACAATTTTCTGCCAACGTTTTCAACGTCTAACGTGAGGTCGGAGAACGAGTTGAGTGGAATCCGTAGATGCATCCCTGCATCCGAGACGACTTTACAGCGGTTCGCCGGGTATGTTTTTGCGCCAGGCCAAAGTCTTCAAGGCCCAGTATGTACTTCCCCGCGTTCCTTGTATGCTCGTATAACTGGTGTAAATCGGCGGTTTCTTAATCACGAAAGAAAACAGCGGCGCTTTGAAGTGCATCACAGAAGTTTGAGCAGTTTGCTTACTTCGACGCTGGGAAAAGCCAATCAACGGGAGTTGGAGTACTACTACTTCATTCATCTCCCTCTTCCGTACATGCGCGCCAATTTAATCGGTCCTGATTGTTAATTCAAAGTAACAGTGTAAGAAATATTTTATAGTTCATGTTTCCAAAGTACAATGGGGTAGGAGTGAAATGGTGAAATGATTAAAAATCAATGAAACTTAGAACCACCTCTGGAATCGTTAATTGAGATAACACATCGAAAAGTGACCGCAGAAATTGATCTTGGGGAGAAAAAGGAAGGCGAAAAATGTGCCCGTATTAGAACCTCGAAGGGAACCGCTCTATTTGGCGGACCGTTGCATTCCATGTTTGGGGTACGGGCAACCCATTCTCCCCGTCATCGCGGTCCTCTTGGACCTCGTTGTATGCTCGCCCTTTTACGTCGTCCCAGTCGCCCAAGGGAGTGGAACCACGCTAGGGAGAGACAGTCCCAGTGGACATGTTTATTATTTCAACGTCGAAGCCTCTCCTGAGATTTAGTGGTTCGGACATAGCCTCCCGTGCCCTACCCATCTCACTGCGCTCTGGTACAATCCAATAAGATCAGAGGGAAGATGGGACTGGCCAACAACCGCGAGGAATACGCCGAACCTTTTCGCTTTTTCGAGGGACAAAGACGGTTTCAACGTGCGATAGCTCTGTTACTCCTTACAATCTGAAATCCAATCTTGGATAAATATAAATTTTACGTTATATTCTGATGCTTGATTGGCATTTACTGTCAATTCACTCCATTTTTTCGGTATGTGGCTCCATTATTTTAACGCCAAAGTAATAGAATTCGTGGCGAAACTTCGTTGTAGTTTAAACAGCTGGGATTTTTTTTAAGATGCTGGGAAATTTTTTGGGATTCTTAGTAGTGATCGTTGAGTTTCTGTGCTTGGCTCACAATCAACAGGCACAGTGGACCAGAAACTTTCAATACCGGATAATTTAATTTCTGAAAACCGATACAGGAGTAAAATGTGCGTCGACTGGTTTCCATGCAGCGGCTCGTACTTCATCCGGTAGTCATTACACCGTATATAATGAGGCAATTAAGTAACACGTAACGCAACGGTACTTAAGTCCGAATTAATTTTTTCTTATCTATCGATCTCGACGTTACTTTTTGTTCGCAAAACACCTTGCCAGTCTGCTGATTTCACCGACTGATTATTTAAAAACGTTGCATGCGCAAATTCGCCGACGTATCAAATTCGAGGCAAACGCATTTCGCAAAGTCTTATCAAAGCTGTATCGCAGACATGAAGTTGCACTTTGTGGAAAGCAGATGAAATTACTGGATGTTGTGTAAGAAATTGATTTCATATGCCATTAATTATACCCAGAAAGCATGCTGCGTAATTAAATATTTTGGCAGAAGTAATCCTGCAACCATCACCAACCAAAAGATATCCCACACGTATTCAAAGAAACTTTATGTATTGTCTGTTTACGGTGTCCCTGGAACTGAAATATAGCATTTAAAAAAACATAAAGTGACCTTCGGATCATTTTAAATAACTGACAAAAGAGTTGAAGAAAAGTTTTCTTGCGCCTGCCTTTATTTTTGACGACACAATGGGAGTGTACAGATTTCAGGTCACCAATTTCAGTGTTATGTTGCGTAAGATTGGTCCGTGTATGGCAATGTATGCGAGGAAATCAAGTTCAAAATTTTGTTTTTTACAAATCCTGTGTATTAGATCGAGATCAATTCAAATAACTAATCGACAAAATAATTAAAAATTGTGGAATGCTGAGACTTCGAAAAAGAATAGAACTTTGGACCTGACTTTCACAAATTTTTAAGTAACGCGCCCCATGCGTTTCATACATTGTTATACAGGGTGTACACTATATGCTATAATCATATGAAGAATTTGAATTAAATTGCAGTTTCGAACCTTGCGCACTTCTCTCGTTAGCGACGCCTTATACGGACCTCCCCTAAAGACTGCATACAGTCTGCTATACATACATATATTTAATTAATTTGGAAAATTCGTAAAGCAGTTTAATTTAGGCTGATGCCCCATATTATCGCCAGAAGGTATTAGTAAAATAAAATTCATTTCTTTAAAGTAGGTAATTGCATTTCCATCCCTCAGCCGTGTACTAGCAAGAAAGTAGTGTTCCTAAGATCACCGGTTGAAACATCGTGCAAAGACATATGTGTGAATACATCGTTTATTATTCGTCAGATATACTGCGGTGCGGGGGATCGAACGTAATATCCGAGGGTCGACGTTCAATGCAGACGATTTTCGCTGGTGCGAACGTGTGGCCGTGCGAGGGGTTTGCACGCGAGCGCGGTTATTTGCGGTTTGCGCGTGCACAGCGCCGCGGCTTCCGGTAAGGCCGTCGCGAGGAGCGGCGTCCAATCGGGCGCCAATCGTCTTGGATGCTACCGACTTAACGGCCCTTACCTTCGATCCGCTTCCTTCGACCTTTTCTCCCTCACTGCCCTACCATGGGCGCTCGCGAGTTCCTTCAAGAGACATGGCAACGTCGCGTGTGCCCGAACCAGAGAACGGTGGAAACAGGCATCGGACGCTGCGGGTGATCGCACGCTTGTAACGAGATCGAGTACCATTGTCCGAAGAATCGGCCGCGAGTTAGCCCACGGCTCAACTTGTGCTATGACCACCTTGGATCTAAGGTAAATGTCCCAATCCTTGGGCATTTAAGGTACGGCGAAAACACGTTGGGGAATTTTTCAGTTATATAAGTCGATGTATATAAAAACGATTTTGCAATTATATGATAGACCCTGTATACTTTATCATTAAAAAAAAATTTAATTGGAGTGAATAATTTTGTAAAATATATAAAATTTATAGTCCTTACAATGACCCAATACATGGACAGCTTAACTACTTAGTGTGTCTCGGTGTCCCGATTTTATTGGCTCATTACATGGACACAAAGATTATATATAAGCAATTTGTATGTTTTCTAGGGAAATTAAATAAAAAAAAACAACACTATAGTTTTTTCTTTTGGCATATTTCTTCTGTATTCTTTATTCAAATCGGTAAACTAACTTGACTACAAAGAATCTATTATTGAATGACTAATTTTAAGGTTATGTGTCTACGTGTATGACACACGAATTTTACACATGAATGAAATATTATCAGTAAAACAAGATAACAAGAATACAAAATAATAATTGCTAAGGTGTTAAGTAATTATTTTATTATTGTGTCAATAATAATGGGCAGGGCCACCTTTACCAATGGGCTAAATGGGCTATAGCTCAGGGGCGCCCGTGATCGAAGGGGGCTTAAGAATACAAATATGTTGAAATGCTTTTTTTCTCTTCAATTTTGGAGTTAAAAATTTCCTTCGCGGGCATTGACTTGTTCGTGTTTGCCTTGGTGGAGACCCGGGGCTGTGATGTACTGCGTTGCACCGATTGCAAAGAAATTGCATCCTTGGCGGTTAGGGTGCCAAAATTTTTTAGCCCAGGGCTCTCAAATTTGTTAAGACGACCCTGATAACGGGTACTTATTTTACAATTTGCACACGTAGTCAAGTTTATGGCCATTTCAAGATTCCACTGTACCAGTAAATAGACACGCGAATGAAAAACTAATACGAACTTTAATTTTAATCTTTCAATCGAAAAAATACTACTACATGGTACCACTTTACAGTTATAACAATATACTAAACATTATTAATAATATTCGCTTAAGAAAAAGTGGATACTGTTTTGCAAATCAGATAAGAGCAATACTAAGTAAAATAATGTAAACTGGAGAGTTCAAGAAAATTATTTTTTTACGTGTGTTACAAGTTTACTGAGAAAGATATGTATATGAATATATTTCATTAAATATTTGAATAACTGGATAAAATAGTTTTTTTTATGGATAAAGCGAAAATTAAATGTAATAATCAGTATTATTTGCACTAGTGTCTAAGTACTGGCAAGTGTCCACGCATTGGTACATTTATCTTACTGTTAACAGGTATTTGCCCACCGTGGGATTTCCTTCGTATTTGATTTTTCTTACGTAACAGTACACGAAGAAAGGGAGAAAATATACAGATATAAAGTGATGGAGAAATTAATTATTATACGAAGGTTTTGTACGGCACGTGCTGCTTCGGCTCTAGAAATACTTACGTGGGAAAATGAGCAACAATATTTTTGATACAAGTTACTGTTTACGAAAAAATTAACTTTGAACGCGAGAGGTGTTGCCTTTCTATTGGTGTTGTTCTGTACGTTTTTGATATGCAAAATATTAGGCTGGGTCGGAGGTAATTTCGATGAAGAGAAATATGTAAAGAATGTGGACAAAAGATAAAAGAGAGGATGTTAGAACGAAGGAGGGGGGAGAAGGAAGGTGGAATTGAGCCAAACAAAATATGCCATCTTGATAGCATTGTGATAGTCATTAGTGCCGTGTATAATTAAATCCGTGTATAATTAAAGTTCAAGTTTAAATAACGTTTATGTAGTAGTATTCTTTGGACATAAAAGAAAATTTAAAAATTATTCATCCATTCTTTACGAAACCGCTATGTTGCATAAACCCTCCGAAAGTACCTGTTCAAGTACCTATGCATCTGCTGCACACCAGAGATTAAATTGACGTTTCATATTAATATCACTAAACCTTGTAAAAGTGAAAGCATTCATCATTCGTGAAATTAAATGAGTTATTAACTTTAAAATCACTATACTATATTTTTTTAGGAAATAAATAGAGCGCTCAGGGTTAAATTAGCAAAACCTCGCAACGAATTATGAATGATCACAAAAAATATATTTCAAAGCAATTTGTGACAATAATTCAAGTCACGACAGGTCGATTTTCTTCCTCTTATCTAAACCCGGCTCATATTCATCCACGGTAATCTACTAATCGCTTAATACGTTCCGGTGCAAAAACGTTGATGAAAAAGGTAGCTACAACAGCGCATGCCCCGTACATCAAACCGGGGCTAAGCGATCAAGTTTCCAGGACAGGAGCATCGTGCTCTTAATGTAAGGCTTTCCTAATAGGTGATGTTACTCGCGTCGAAGCAATTCCGCCAGCCGGAAGATTACCAATTAAAAGAGCAGCCACGGAGAAGTTATGCATCGCTAGATGCGGCCCTGCGCCGTGCATCGTGATGCTCCTCGAATGAAACCCCCGAGGGAGAAGAGCGCGCAAAGTCGGGGCTCGGCCTCACTCCACGATGATCTATGGCTCTATCGCGTTCAGAGTCTCAGATCACAATCATCCCCCTTTATCGTATTCCTTCGTAAGTTTTCTTTCTTAGCAGGTGCCCGGCATGCACCAATATATATTACGTACCGGGTGTCCAGCTTTAATTTTGCTGGGCATTCTTTGTCAATGCGCCACAGATACGGTTGACAATGAGTTTGATTAAAAATGAGTCATGCTGGTCTTCCGTCCCGTTTATGTAGGTATATAAGTCGCTAAACGGCGCATCCACGTTGTTGCGCGCACAACCGCCCAATTGGCAATGCGAGCCTGACAAGTTGGCCGATCAACTTCTTTTTCAGCTGATATGATCAGCCTATAGAAATGATTTCATTTAAAATAACCGCAAAGAGGTTTATTTATTTTACTGGCTTCTGTGATTTCTTGACAGATGAAGCCCACGACGGCTTCATCTTCGAGTTGATGAACTGTGTCACACAGTTGATCAACTTAGTATAATGTTTGTATCTAATACAAATCCTGTACGTTCTTGTGTATTAAATAAATTAATTTCATATATTTCCTACGCGTTATCAGCTTCAATGTAAGATTATCAGGACCGGTGCAAATGAGCGGCACGCGTCATTTTGCAGTCGAATCGAAAGGGGAGTCAGTCGATATCTCATCTAGCGAATCTTCGCTAGGACAGTGGAAACGGTAGTAGTTGGCCTTTCAACGAAACAGGTCGACGATTTTTAAATGAACTGGATGTAAATCAAGCAAAACGGTGGCCATGGTTCACAGGAGTTTTCGAATCTGCTTCCCTTTGCTCGTTGTTTTCAATCTGAACTTGGAGGGTGTGGTAGATACTTAGCAAGGGTATTATAAATTTGGATCCACCACCTTGTAATTATACAAGATTCAGGGGCGTGGCAAGCCTCCCTACTGTCGCTGCTATACATTATGGGGGTGTCAACGTTGTAGACCAACTTTCGCGTGATTGGGATCAAAATGTCACCGTGGATTGTTTTAGGATCGTTGTAGGCCCTAGACAATTTTGCATAAAAACTGTATTTGCAAGCCCTTTCGATTTATTGTTCACGTAATTCGATTGTTAACATATTTACATTATTTTTTAAATTAAATTATATGTTCAATTTTGTTTTGGTTCTATTAGTATTTAGGGTACATTCCTATTTAAAATTTTATTTTTAGACTTTCGGAGGCCCCTGTAGGTTCGTAGCCCTAGGCACAATACCTACTGTGCCCTCTTGGATAAGACGACCTTGTCCTTTTCCGACAATGTGCGTGAAAAGAAAGATATTATGAGTAAGGCGCATCAAAATTTCAACCTACAGGTCTGGTAACGATTTATCAGGAAGTCTCTTTGGTACACACGCGACGATAGTTGGCGAATGTGAGTTCATACCTTACTGAAGTTGATGGAATCTGCGACTGTACAGAGAAGCAAATTTGAAAGCCTAGAACTACACCGCTGCTCAATTACAAAATTACGAATGCTACAATTTTTTCTAGAATTTTTAATTAAGCAAAGTATGAACTATGCTATAGGTCTGACTATCAGGCCGTTGCTTCTATGTGAAATACCAAAATGCTGCCATAGTTACGTATATATTGTTACGCAAAATTGGCGCATATCTAAGATTTGACTCATTAATCACTGTCTTAAATTCGTTGTAATTCAGCAAGTCAATCTTGGGCGGCATAATACTTACATGGAACTGTTTTTCTTCTTTATGCACAAGATCTACCTTCTGGCACAGTTTGTGCATGGTTAAATGAAAACACTGTAAAAGACCCATGAAATATAACATCTACCTAGTAGTTACCTCTTGCGACGCACGGTTCATTTGGCAACGTACAAATTGATTTAACAGTGGCGAATTAAAAAAATGTCCACCGCGTTTGGAGAACGAGATACTACGACCGCTGTAATCTCGAACGTTTGTCGCGACTGCAGGCCTTGTAATTAAGTGAGATCAATTGCTCTTTGGCGTACCGGTAATCTTGTTAGTCGCTGCTAAATGCCGGCCTCAGCGGCGACAATAAAGCGCGCGCTTTCTATATCGGTTATCAGTTGTATGCAAATACGTGATCAGTATTCGTACCTTCTAATCTTCTGTCCCGATTTACGCCTAGGGAAGTTTTTTTACCCTTTAGATCCAAGGAGATACAAAGTTTTCTCCATTATCCAACCACAGACAACTTGGAAAACATCAAAGATAACTCAACTCTCCTTTAGTTACCACGCCAATCAGCGAAAATAAAATTGTCAGGTTGTGTCAGTAAATCAAGCATCCGTAGACTGTTTATTTTTGTATTTAAAGTTGAGCGATCAATGGGCGAGATTAAATCACGAAACTAATTGGCCATATCTGTGTAATGTATATTTATATATTGCATATTGTATACTATATAAGGTATGACTTTTGAAAAAATAAAACTGTTGTGCATCGGCTGTAATTATAAGCCGTTCACGTTACTCGCAATTCGTCTTACAATTGGGGCGGTTGGAACGTTCTCTTTATAATTACTTGGGAGTGTCGATTTGCGGTTGGCCACATATTGCATTAACCTTACATTGGTAACTCTGTTTCCCACTCGGGTTACGCGGTTGTTACAACAGCGGCTCCCTGCCTCGGATTTCCTGAAATCGAATACATGTTCTGGACACGACAGAACAGTAAACCACGCGTTCAGGGATGTGTCGCTACCTTGTAGTAACAGCGACAAGACGCAAGCAGAGTTCGGCCAGCTCGACGGTTACTTACAGTAGAGAGACCAGAAGCTTTAGGAGAAATACCAAGCGCGATTAACGGGGACGATAGAAGTAGCGGTAGTGCGAGTAGAGGAGAGCTGGTGAAATAAAGGAGGGAAATAGAGGGGAAGAGAAAGACGACAAGGAGGTAGAATAGAAGAGACGAGGAAGGAGAAGAATGCCCTTCCCGTATTGAGAGCGAACTCGATCTTCGACTGGCCGGCATCAAGACATTCGAGACTTCGACAGGGCAGCAAGATCGACTACAGCTCAATCACTCTTCGTCTCGTATCCTCCTCCATTCCTCCTTCTTCCCCTGACTTCTCTTCTCTCTTCGTCCCCTTGGCCCTTCCCTACCCCCATCCGTCAACTCCCTACTCCGTCCTTCCCCCCACCCTTTAACGGGCCCCATCCGACTGGGCCCAAAGCCCCTCTCCTTCTTTGCAACCCCATCTCCCATCCTCGTCACTCCTCGAAGCTTATCGCGGTCCGATCTCCGGACCTCTCGGCTTCACGTGGCGTGCCCTAATGATGTCTTGGAACGAACGGGTACCACCGCCATCTAACAAGAGACTTTTTCACGTTCCAATGCTAATCCCTCGGGAGTCGTTCCCTTCTGCCCCGTTCTCTGTCTGTCGCCCGCCGCGGGATACATCGGCGCTCTTTCCTTCGCACGCGGAACGAGACAACGCGTAAGGAGTGGAACGGTTATTGGTGAAGTTCGATCACGATGCTTATCGCAGTGTACGTGATTTGTTGCCGCGGAGCCGCGTTTGAATTTCACCGGCAGCGGGAGGTTTTCGGGGATCCGGACAGGTGTCGTGCGATCCTGCTGGAAGACTTTTGGAAATCATTGTGGAGTTTACGGAATTTATAGCGCACCGTTCAATGGACCAACGTTGAACGTAAATTTCCGAGCAAGCACCTTCGCAATTCGCCAAGTGAAGCATATTTATGAAGGAAGTAGCCAACTGCAGAAGTGACAAGTGATTATTTTTTTATATTTGTACTGATCCGTTGAACAGTTGGTAGTCTCTGTTTTTGGATTCACTGGACGCGGTAATTTTAACCTCAAAAATGAACGTAACGTATAGGGAAACCTACACTGCTCCCTCGACGCGATCCAGTCGTCTTAATTGCCTCGCGTTGGTATCACTCTCCCGTAATTATTCCTGGGCTCTTCATTTGCTGAAATTACACGTCCCCGACCCGATTGTCTCTGTCTTCTTCTCGGGGCCAAAGCTAAGCTTCCAAGGCCGACTTCTCGCGGGGACTCATCGCGATGTCCTCTCCCTCTCTGGAGAAAGAGAGACAAGACACTCGACTGTATACGGGAGTCGATTGAATCGGTTCCAGTGCAAAAAGGGCAACCGGGACAAAACAAAGGGACTCGCCTGGAATCTCTATCGGCGAGAGAGTCGGGGCAGAGGGATCAGGGGTCCAGGAGCGGGGGGAGGTCGAAACAGAATCCAGAACCAGAGCTGCCTCATGGAAAAAAGACCTTGACTGCGGTTCTTCGAGTCTTGGATGGCTGTTGCGGGCCGAACCAACCGCCAACCGCTAAAAACCTAATTAGATGTCATAATTATACCCAGTGGTGCTCAGCCTTCGTGAAACCAAGTGTTTTGTAAAAGGATAACCGCGATTTCCTCAGTGCAATCCCTTTGCTAATTGAATTCCAACTAACCCTGTTAGCTTAACACGGGCTGCTATTGGCATTGTGTCCTGGGTTTTAATTATTGTGTTCTGTTTATTTTAATAAACATATATTAGTTTGTATATTATACTGAAAATAAGTTGGATCTCGTTGATCCTGAATAGTAGCACAATTTGCTATTAGTATTGATATGGGAATATCTAACTTTTGCCAGTGAAAAGTAAAAGTTTCACTCCGTTGGACAATATGATTCATCTGCGATAGAATTATTGGACGAAATTCCTGCCAGGCGTTAGATGTGCCAAGTCATTCACAGATGATTTGGCGAACGATGCAACCACATCTTCGTCCTGATAAGTCGATCCTACGCAATTCTTTGCAGTTATCTTCATCCTTTATTGACCTCGTACGCCTTGTATCGTCTTTCGTCGTTCATCGATACAACAACGATAAACCCTTCACCGTATAGCGATATTAAATACTCACGCGTTCAAACATAACAGGTGGTATCATCGAGTCGGAGGGGTATCCTGTTTCAAATCGCATACTGCTGCCCGAGAGACAGGTTAATTACACTAGAGACGGGGAGAAATTTCATTAACTCGAAGAGCAACTTCATTATTCTATTTGATTGAAGCATTTATATTATTAAAGTGTTTGCGAGTGCCGTGCTGGCCACTGAACCTAGTTCTTTTACGAAGGGAATTATTCAATACCATTTAAGCGGTCTCAAAACAACGTTTATCAACGCATATTATCCTGCGATTACAGAATATTGATTAATCGTAGAATCATAATATAATACGAGCTTATTATATGATGTAACGAGTCTTCTCTATTAAATTCTCTATTCCATTTTTCCATAATTACTCTTTCGAGAACAACAACACTAGGATAACGCGTTCAGACAACCCTAACAAAGGATGATTTATTTTTAACAACGTGCATAATAAAGAGCAGTGTGCAAGTGATTTGGCCAGCATACGCTCGCTTAAATGGGATAAACTGATGACATTCCATGATTGTAAGTTCACTATAAGAATCCTAACACGGTGAACGCCTAAAATTATCCACGGTCCTCCACGGAATGCTGACTTTTCACAGTCGTGTTCCTCGTTTATTGGTCGTGTCAACGACCGTACGCCGGAATGTTAAGAATATTTTAACAGTCCCGCGGCGTTAATTACTATCATACGGCACGCAGTGGGCGCGTAGTACTTGAATAACAGTGTGCTGGTTGAAACGAGATACTCCGCACCTCAGGCTCGGTGATACCACCTGTTGTGTCTTAACGTCGAAGGTTTCATATCGTGAACACTCTGGAGGACGAAGACAAAGAGGAACACCATGCGTTTCGCACGAACAGGTACTCGAATTGTCGACAAAAATACGTTCTCCCTTGGTAGCTTTACCAAGGACATCCATTTGCAACTTTAGAGTAGAAGCCTGACTTTGTATTCATTTTGATCACGATATATTCCAGAAGTGTCTACGAACTTATTGTTGATTGTGTTCGATGACAAGGATTGCAGGCGCGGGCAACATTAACGAAGTAACAAAACGCAATGATACATGATTTTAAAAAGTTTCCTGTCAAGAATGATAAACATTGTGCAGGAAGTTATTGAAGGATCGTGGTGGTTGAATACACAGCACACGCCAAGATTTAAGAGACAAAAGCATGGTGCGTGAAGACAATAGGTGTCTCCAAACTAGAAAATTCGAGTTATTTGAGCAACGCAAGGTGGTCGAAAGCAGAGAACAAGCTACACCTGTTCTGACACGGCCGAGGGTGAAATTGGAGGGAAGCCTCAGTTTCGTTGTAGGGCCTGATTGGTGAAACCCTTGGGGCAAATCGCTCCTATGCGCAACACAGTCACCTGTTGCTCATAAGCCCGTGGCGTTTGCAGAGGATAATCATTTACAACTGTCTCCTATTAATTTTTTTCGTTTTACTACACCCACGGATGCGATTAGTCTAATGTCGAGTATTAACGTGGTGGAAAAAAAAATAACGGAGAACTGGTCGATCGTGGTGCATTTTAATTGCACGTTGCGACTTGCGAGGGATACTTGGATCGGGAACGTTTCAGTGAATTAATGCTTTCCCTGTTTCGCGGGGAGCAGATAATCCGCGGGCCAAATGCGAAAATAATTTTCCCCGTGGATCGAAGCAGCTACTATTTAACTAACATGCTTGGAGCTGGCCGATTACGCAACGCAATTACACAGATTGTTGGCTACATTACATAAATTGTTGGAGCGCGGATTACTCAAGCGAAAATTGGGAAATTAGCGGATCGAGCCGAGGCATTCGTAACGAACATGATACATCGAAAAATTGTCTGAGGAGATTGTGCAATGAAGAGTTAACAAGCTTCTTAAAATGGATCGAATTAATCATCAACGGCTGCATCGAAGATTGTAATTGGTGAAGCGAATGGAGCCTTATAGTGAGTTAATCTGCAAAATTTTTTAAAAAACATGAGAATGTATTAGCGATCGTTGTGAAGGGACATCATTATTTTCAATTTCTAATGGTTCTATTTCTAATGTTTATGAAAAGCTAATAACCAAGCAAGTAACATTAATATTAAACAACAACTCGTTTATGTTAATCAGCTTTTACAATTAGCGTTAAGAATCGCTGAAAGGTCGCTAGTTCACTTCGCTATCTCTCTTTTTATACTTTTCACCATAGACAAATAATATATTACCACCAGACTACGTGTTTGCGCATGCTGCAAAATTATAGTGGAAAGTAATTAATCCAACGGGCCCTCCTTACATAAAACCAACCGGGCAAATAGTATTAACGTTCTGTAGTTTCTTTACAAGTGACACACACTCACAATACACACTCTCTCTCTTTCTCTCTCTCCCTCTCTCTCCGCGCCTTTGATTATCCATAAATCACGTTGAATTGTACAAAACCATTGAACCGTGTCTTGAAATCACAATAGAGATTACTTAATCAACCTTTTCAGCAAATATTTCGATACCTTTGCTTCAATCCTTTTCTCGATTGCATTCTTGCAACGTACCGCATTCTTCCTCTGCCAGCGTTCTCACAGCTCACTAAGGAATCTCGTGGAACTAGCACGAATCGTCAACGCCTGGCTGACGAATCTGAGGCGGGCAAATTAATTACGCCGTGAGAATCGCAAATTGCAATCGTCATCAGGGATTTTTAAGGACAGATAGACTTAGTATATTGCGTCTCATTGCATACTTAGCCACCAGGTCATCCTGTCGAAACAAATCGAGCCGAATATCAATCTGCAATCCATGTTACAGTTCCAACAGTATACTTTAGCATGGAAGTCATTTTTGAGGAACGATATCGTCCAGTAATTCGTCGACAACTCTCTCGTAAGATGCGCAATATTCCGCGCCAATTGTTAGCAACGAAAAAACGTTGTTTGCTTGACAAATATTTCATCCTGGATAACGATATTGTAACGCACGTAAAATGCTTAGGTTGGATACGTTTAGTTTCCGAAGCTCAGCTAAAGATTGTAGCGTCTCTTGAGACGATATCTGATGTGAAGAGCCTTCTGCCATCAAAAACAGTTTAAGGCGGATTCACATATATCAGTTCCGTCAGTGTCAGTGGTCTCTTTGTATCAGTGTCAGCAACTGACCCGGACAAGCGTGAGCTGCTCGATACCAAAACAGGGAAACGATATTTTCTGCCACTGACGCTGACGCTACTGAACTGACACGGAACTGATATTTTTGACGGTAATAGAATTTTGCGTATCGTACATTTGCGGCTCATAATATTTATTTCTACAAGCTGCAATTGCAGGTATAGATCGAACCCTCTTCGATCATAACCGCGATTTCTCGGGAAAGACGCAGTAAGTACAAAGAGTCATTAGTCGAATGTGTCCGCTATTCTTCTCGTTGCGACACTATTCTTACTGAAAAATTCCCATGAGAGGAACAAGCCGGTTCACTGGGATTTCGTGAAATTTTCGACCCTGATAACCATTGAAGGGAATTTTCGACGATGCCTCCGAAAGTGCGGCCCTGAAGCAGCCTCCTGTCGTGGACCGGTTCAAAAATACCACGGATGCCCGCGCTGCGGGCGAAGGGGGCGGGTTGCTGGAGCCCTCCACGGACAAAGAGAGCAATAGCCGAACAACGAGCGCGCGACGACGAGAGGAGAAGAAGAGTGAGACATAGAACGGGACGGGGTAGATCGAGGGGCGAGGGGGGAGGTAAGGGGCCTGGAAAAGGACGACACACCAGGGGGGTGCGGGTGTCGAATGAGGGAGAAGGACGAACGCGAGGACCGCTCGAATAGCGAATCTCTGAAGCAAAACGTACGACCAGACAGACAGAAGGAGAGGAGGGAGCAGGGAAATAAAAAGATCCCCGGCGGGGGGAGGGGGAGGGGATGAGGCAAGGGGAGGGTTGAAGGAGGACAGAAGGACGGGACCGAGAGAGACGAAGCGACAGAATGGAAGATAACAGAAGACGGGGAGACAAAGAGGAAGATGAGAAGGGGAAGGTAGAGAAGAGGGAGAGGGTGAATGTGGAGGTAGCGGCGGAACGCGTCTTTATTATACGAACGGACCAAGGAACCCAGCGACCAGGCCTGCCTCTGATGATGTTGTACTCACGACTCGCACGTTCTCTCGTATCTTCTCGTACTCGTTTAGCTTTCTCGCGTATACGGCCGTGTCCGTCCTCGCTGGAGGACCTCCAAGCCGTAGGGGGAGGAAATCGGCGCGATCGTTAAACGGTCAATTATCGCTGGCCCTCTCTCTCCCCTTTTCCCATTTGGTCTCTGTTCCTACTCACCGTTCCCTCCTCTTTCGCTGGGGTCGTTTACTGTTTCTTGGCTTTACCCCTTACCTTTTGCTCATCCCCGCTCTTCGTGGTTTTTCCTTCGCTTTATATATCTGTTCCCGTTGTTCTAGTTCGTCTCGTTTTCCTCCGTATCGGGGTATTGTTTCTGTCCTCGACGCTATAGACAGCTCGTCACCTTTCGAGTACGTGTAGTGGAGTTTTCCTTTCGTGTACTAATTTGGACTATCTCATAGCGTTCCTTGACGTAGATGGTAGGCTTTTGTTTTTCTCGATAGGTGTGGATTTTTTGGGAGATCATGCAGCGATCGAGATTATAAAGCAGTAGTAAAGTAGTGTAAAGAAGATATAAAGTAGTATAACCGAATAATTTCGATGGTACCTATATCTTATCGACAAGTTAATATTGGAGAAACTTCACACCGAAAAAATGATCTCTTAGAACTCATCCTAAAAGTGACTGTCATCCCATATCATAAAAGGTTATAATACTCCCCGTTACGCAAATGAAGCTGACCTTGCAATTACTCTTGCGCCAAATTAAACGTGTTTCGTACAATCCCAACTGGCACACTTATTCATCACAAACATAGGTATGTCTATCTTCAAGGCAATTTCATTTATCACACGTACATTGGTCACTTTTTAAAAACCATTCCTTAGATTTTGAAAGAGGAATATTCTTTAAAGGTCACACCAGCATCGAGCACCAGATCGTGAAAAAGCCAAAGAGGGAACGAGCGACCATATCTCTGGCAGTGGGCTCTCAAGAGCGAACCACCTCTGCGATTCCCCTTTCTCGCGTCGACCATTACTCCTCGGGGTTCAGGCCGAATGCTCGCGTTTCGATATCGAAATCGGCCAGAACTTAGAGCGCGTCCGGGGACTGTGACAGCGTGGTAGGTACCGCAGCAGCCATGCCCGAGAAGGTACGGCGTGGTAAAATGAAGAAGTTGTGTGGTGGTTGGCGCGAACTCAGCGGATCTGGATACACCAAGCCATTAGTCGGCCGATGGTCAGACCAATAAAAGCTCGGTGCTCCCGTCCAGCGGCCATAAAGTTGTAGGATTCCTTGTTATGCGTCCACGTGAGACTGGCCCCGAAGGAACGGAGACAGAGAGCGCGGGGCGGATGGGAAAACCAGAAAGATAGACCCGGAATAACGCGGCAAGAAGGAGAGAGAGACAGAGTGAGCCAACCGAACGAGGCACAACAGGGAATATGGAGAAAAGGGCACGCAAGGAGGTGATAAAGATAGAGATTGACAGGAAACGATAGGGCGAAGGAAGATAGAGGAAAAGCAGCTTCCAGGTTTACTCCGAGGGAGATGGAAAAAAAGATTTTATACGCTGATAAAGAGCGAGACAGGGAACAGGGTGGGAGAGCGAGAGAAGTCCACAGAGCCAAAAGGTAGAAAAAGGCGTTAAGAAGGCGCGGCTCTTATAAAATCGTGGCCAGCTCTTTTATTGGTATCGGGGCGGGAAATTATGTGTACGTTCCACCGTGGAACCTGTTTCGGGCCGTTTCTCGCGTATAATTGGAACGTTTCGGGCCAGATCGGAACACAACGTTGCCTTCGTTGCTGCGGATCGTTCGTTTCCTACGGATGCGCCTCAACCTCCTTTAAAAATTCTTGGTTCTTGTTCTCCGCGGGCCACGGCCCCTTTTTTTCGTTCTGCACGCGGATCGGAAAGCACCCGCGGCTGCCTCGCTTCTCGGCGCAAATCGTCGCGTAACCGGAGAACAGATCCGTGACTTACGACGTTGAAATATCGCCGGCGATTTATATGTTCCGGAGGGAGGATGAAGACTGCCAGTGGTGGGATCTGAAATTTCCGGGCACTCTGAGGGCGCTTCGCTTTTAGGATTTGGCATCGTTGTGCCTTCGACTGATGAATGTTTCGTCTGGGATCGCGAATCGGTGTCACCTCACGACTGCTCTCTGTTGAATTCACTGGGAAACTTATTAGGTACTCCTTTAGTATTTTGACCTGTGTACAGCGTTATAAAATAGATTCGATTTTGTTGTTTCTTATGAATTATAACCTGCGTGTTAGGACTGAGGTTGCAACTAAATTCTAGTGTTTTGTTTTCATATGCGTTTCATTCGTTATGACATGTAATAGACGACTCTACAAAAGAACGGGCTGCGATGACAACACAATAAATTGGGTTAGGTCTGGGTTATGTCTTGGGTTAGACAACCCAATTTATTGGGTTGTCATTGCAGCCTGTTCTTTCCAGAACACCTAGGGACGAGGGGGGGGGGGAGGAGATTAATGTGGACAAGACTGAAGTAATTCAAGAGCTTTGTGAAAACGGAAAACTGGACTTCATTTTATAAATAAATGTTCACATTCATGTAATGAATTTTATTGAATTTACATTAAAAATATTTTTATCCGTTCAACTCTGCTCCTCCCGAGATTACATCCAGAGTGCGCCACTGGTTCTCTTTGTATAACTATGCTTCAATTTCTGTAGAAGTTGCGTTGTGTTTTCTAGTACAAGGAATCACTAATAATTATTTTGTTAATGACCACAGAAGCAAAAGCAAAATGGCATCTTTAATCGACATCTTTGTGCATCGCTATCAGGCGTACAAAAAAGTGCACGCATAAATATAGCAACGTATGTACATTTATATCTACTAAAAGAAAATCACGCCAAACGGAACGCCAAATAATTATGATCGCGCGTTGACAGCCCGCGGTGGGCTCGTGTTCTCATCCGCCTACTTCGTTGCATAAAACATTATGGCCGCCATCACTTAAGGCAGAGAGACCTCGATGAGAGTACACCGGCGAGTGCTCTACGGGGTGTCCCGAAAACTCGCATCCATCATCTTTCCGTGTGCTCGGACACCCATCATTTGCTTTTTACGCAGACGGCGGAGATTAATGAGAAACGACTGGCCCTTTAATTTTGCTTTCATTAATTCGGTAGGCTGGCGATTATATCGAGGTTTCGTTAGGCAGAACGGGTAGAGACAGCCAATAATGAAATGCCTGTCGATAGAGCGCCCCCCGCTCCCTCCCTGTTTTGCTGTTCTTTTTCTCAACCAAGGGGAACTCACACCGCTCGCGATTATCATTCATTTGTATTCCGGGAATCGACCGTTTGCAATAAATGGTTAATTTATTGTTTATGGGCCGTCGGACCTTTTGCGGCATTCTTTGGAGCAAGATAAAATATTCAGGCAAAATATAGGACTTCTTCTTTAATGATACGCTTGATAAAGACACAGTATTCTCGACGTAATGGAGTTACGCCGGAAAATATTAATCACTTTTTAGAGAAGACACGTCGCACAGTGGCACGTCCTGTACAAAAAGCTGGCCAAAAGTCAAAAATTTTTTTTCTGATTTTTACAGATCTATGTATTGCATTTCATTTATGACTTATCAAAGCATGATTTTCCACTAATACTAATTTTTATTGTACGATCCTCTTAGAGATATGCGATCTCAAAGTTGCTAGTGTTATGATCTGGAACTTTTAGACCCGAATTGAAAGTAAATTTTACATTGAATGTGGAACTATGATCTTTTTTTTTTATGCTGGCAGTTATCTGACATGCTCTAAGTTAATATAGATTCTGGTTTTATTGGTTTATTTCACTTTTTACAACTATGGTAGAGGAGAATACACGATCTATATATTTTTTTTCTTCACCTAAGCAAATAGTTATGTTACAAACGAGCTCAAGCGGCAATTTTTGTTGCAAAATAAAGTTTGGAGGTTCTTGATGAAAGGCCCGTTGTATTTTCCTGCGATAAATTGCGATCTTACGAGTTATTGTCATTTCTTTGCCGTCCGCCGTTTATGGAGGGGTACATTTATGGCATGGGATCGGATTATCGTGGTTCCCCTCATTAGTATGCCTAATTCTATACCTAAGTGATCTTGCTAGTTTCAAAAGTAGTACATTTACAGCATGTAGTAAACATCCGAAACAGGCAAAACATAGTTATAATGACTTATTCAGCAACAAGAATAGATACCAGCGGACACCTACAGTCTATTGGCCGTCATAAACCAGCAATTCTTTGGAGCAGAAGAAGTACAAGAAGAAGAAGAAACAGTAGAAGAATATTATAATTAATTAATTACAATGTTGTTGTTGAATATGATATTCATTACCTGTAAATATAAAAATGTAAAATGCATTCCACGTCATATTTATTATACATTATTAATTAATTAATTAAATAATTATTATACTTTTAATTACAATATTCTTCTCCTCGTAATATCTTCATGTGTTTTAAATTTTTATAGTTATAGTTAATTTCATTATTTTTATATTTAAACAAAATAATTTTTATATTTAAGATTTAACATTAAAATAGTACATTATTATCATTTTGGAGTCATTGTATTGAATTTTATTTCAACAATTTACCTTAGATTCAAAAATATTACTTTTGGCCAGCTTTCCGCAGAAACACGCCACTGTGCGTCGGCAAGAAGCTAGTCCTTGGCTTGACTGGCAAAGATTACACGTTTCGTGGTAATATTTCGGTATAGCGATTATTGAAGTGTAGCGGTGCACGGCGGAGCTTTGCTCTACCAGCGAGAGTTCGCGAGTTCATGACACTCGGGTAACCCTGCGACGGTGTCGGGGAAGAACGGCAAAAAATACGAGCAGATGCATATAAAACTGCGCGCAGATATAGTCGTGGATGACACTTAAATCGGCCGAACGAGCCTGCGGAGATCATTAATCGCTGTCACTAGGCTAATTTTCGGTGGGTCTTCGCCACTACGTCGGTACATTTATTCCCCTCGTAAATATACGTCGCGTCGTTTTGCGCTCTATGCGCCTGCGTGACGTAAGCAGACCGGTCAAACATTTTACGATCAATGCTCGATCGCTGCGATTTGCTTTTAACTAAACGAAAAGAACAATGCGGAGAGAGTGCACTGACAAGGGAGCATCTCAAAGTAACAATCACCGATTTTTATGAAATTTAGGTAAAATTGTAGTTTTCAATCACTGTTGACAATTTTTAACCCTTTCAACAGGGACGTTAAGCGACAAAAAAATACTTCCAATTCGTTTTGTGAAAATTACGTTTTACCTAAGTTTCATAAAAATGAAACGGATTTTATTATTTTCATAAAAATAAAGAGGTAGAAAAACGGTTTAAATCTTAATGTTGCGTAGTTTTTAATAAGGAAACCAGCTACATAAACAGTTTTCGGAAAAATCTGTTTTTTAAAAGAACACATTTAAGAATAAGAAGAATTTTAAGTTTTGATTAAAAAGCCACTCCTGATTAAAAAGCCAAATATCAAGAAGTACGAGCTTTGAAAGTATTTTGCTACCATTTCTTATTTTTCTTTCACTGCAAATTTCAATGGTTAAACTACACATTTTACATCCAGCAACAGCACAAAAATGTCTTAAAGGTGACGGCGGAACAAAGTTCTGGGTGTTAAGCATTTTCTTAATATTTTGATAAGGTGTATGAAAACAAACTGAAATAGCAGAGAAACATTCCGCAACGAGGAATAGTTGATGGCTTTCTTAAGAAATTATCCTGAATCAGATGACTCTAATTAGATCTTAATTTTATTTTCTTTTGTCGGATCTCTTATTTACTTTTACTTTTAATTATTTATGAAGAATGAATTATTTAAAAGTGAACAATTTATTTTTAGTTTTTGAGTGCCAATAATTGATACACGATGTGGCAATAAATTTACTAAGTAAGTATGTACTTCTATGCCTATTTTTGAATTTCATTGAATATTTTTAGAATAAAAGAATAGATAGGTACTCAAGATGTTTTATTTTAATGAGAAATCCATAATCATCGATAATACCTGAAAGTTAAGACCATATAAAAACATCATAAAAAATATAGACATTCCAATTCGGATTTCCGCTTAGGGCGCCAATCATTGTACAGTTTACAATATTTGAAGTTTTCTCGCATTTTATTTGAAATTTTCTCGCAGCTTATAATGAAACACATAGTAAACAGTTTTGCCATCTTTTCGGTTACAGTAAACTTCGGTAGCTGGTAATCGAATGGAGAAAATTGATACTACGGGTATAAAAATACAGACGATGCGAGCCTCCGCTGCAAAGTGGTATACATATATAGAAGGCTAATGGCGCGGTCGGCGCGGCCAATGCTTGACTCCACTGGCGGTCATGAGACATTTATTAACAATACTATTGAACCAGAATCGTTCAAATTCTTTAGAAAGTCGAACCCGAGTTGTTCCACGTCTGTAAAAGTTCTTATACCCACCCAAGGATTCAATCTTGTACAAAATGCGTGAAAATGATAAGTATAATAACATTTCTTATAATGTCAAAATTCCGTATTTGTATATCCAGAGTGGTCCACTTAACGCGACAGTCTCAAATTACTCGTAAATTATTAGCTGTATTAAAAAATACTTTAAACAAAACTTGCATGGTATCAAGGGGTGCAAATAGGTAATGTAATAATATGTTTCTTACTTTGTTACATTTTTATCAAGATATAACGGTCACCCTCGCCTTTTTAAATGGAATGCCACATATTTTGTAAGACTAATTAAAGAGATAAAAGAATAAAATACGAAAATACCGTTTGAAACGTTATATTTCAACGCGGAAACAACGATGTGTTGCCGTCAACAATTGTATTCCCACGAATGCCTCTCCGCGTCACCGTCTGCGAAAGCCTCCCTCGTGTAGGCGCTGAAGCAATCCCCGAAAAGGCCTGGTTTATAGCACCCTCAACTGTCGACCGCGCTTTCTCTTTTCCAAGGCCCTCGTTAACCACGGTTAAATGATCGTTTGAGAACACATCGAGAAAAGGTCAAAATCTCATATTCCTTACAATTTCTTCTTGATTATCGATAAAGTATCAAATACTGCAGAAAAAAGTATTATATCATAGGGTCGTATCTTTCTTTCCTCGTTGAAATATAACGCTTCAAACAATAGTTTCGTGCTTTATTCTTTCATCCTTTTAATTAGTCTTTCAAAATATTTGGCATTCTATTTAAAAACTGAAGATGACTCTTGATACGATGCAGCTTTTGTTTAAAATATATTTTAATACAGCCAATAATTTACGAGTAAATTGAGGTTGTCACGTTAGGTGAACCACCCTGTATAATTTACAGATACAAATGTAGAAGAAAATAGATTAACATTTGCATAGAAAAATTAACAGAAAAATGCTATTTTTAATGTTTTATTTAAACAAAGAGTCTATTCTGGAAGCTGTTTATGTAAATGGATTCCTTACACCTAGAAAAATACAGTTTTTCTAGATCGAATAGTTTCTAAGATTAACTAACAATAAGATTAGACTACATATATTTTGCACATTTCAATTTGACGGCTGTTTTAACTCTTTCAGTATGGATGTTGACGGATAAAAAATTTGTATTAAATATTTTTGTGTACTACATAGGTAAGTACTTTTTAGCAGAGATCTAAAAAGTTCTGGAACTCTTAATTTTAACAAAATTCTGTTAAAACCTATACGATTCGTTTAATAAAATATCTGTTCCTAAGGAATTTTTATTGAAATAAATGTTACCCTTAAGAATTTCTTTAGAAAGTGTTCTCTTGGAACAGATATTTCAGAATTTATATAATAAAATTTCCATGGAAACAGTTATATTAGAACATTTATTAAAAAAAGGTTCCATAAGATAAAGAAAAGTTTTAAACCATTTGTTATTAATTTTATTTAATAATATAATATCATATTCTTCGTGTTTATTTAATAAAAGGTATGATAATCATAATATAAGTAAGAACAGAGAAGAAAGCTTGCCAACAATAATACCTAAATAATATTTGTTTATAACTGACACGAACCAAAAGACACAAAAATAACACATTCAGAATATCAATTTAAGTGTAATAATAACTTATTATTGTTGTAGTACTATTTATTGAATAGTATTCAGTATTTGTTCCAACGATTGAGAACTTTTTTAATATTGATGAACAAAATATCTGTTCCTGTTATAAAGAAAATTTTATTTTTATAGTTTATAAGTTCCATCCTAACTAGAACTTTTATGTTCAAGAACTTTTACTTTAACATTTCTCATGGGAACTTATAAAGTGAGAACGTTTTAAAACAAATTCCACGGTCCACCTTTCAAACAGAACCTATCGAAAAGTTTCAGAACTCTTTTGAACCTTGAAATATATTGGAAATACCAGTATTAAGCCGTAAAAGTGTTACGACCCTTGTCTGCTGTTCTTAAATCTGTTCTCAATTACCAGCTCTAACAAATAAACTACCTCAAAGGCTCAAGGATACGAAGATGAGAGTGATACACTTTATAGTGGCATGTTTTAATAAGTTACACATTAATCATCTTTGAACACCTATTTAAATTAAACGAATTATATTAGGGTTTCTAAAAAAAACCTCAAGAATTTCCATAAATATTAGAAAAGTTTATCAACATCGTCTGAATACTTTACTCTGATAAAACTTCAATGACATAATTACCTCAAGATTTCCCTATTATGCGACGCAGCGTGTGCCGATTGGTGTGCGTGTACGATTAATAATAGTCAACTCAAATACCTATCATAATGAAGCTTAATTTAGCCAAATCATAAAAATTGAAGTTTTTTGCTAACAGATACATCTTTGGTACAAAATATCCTTGAATATAAACTGTACGAATTTTTTACTCTCTCTGTATAATATGGTTACTTAATTTAAATATTAATTGGCGTATTATAAATCAATGTCACAATATGTACAGCTATATAAATTTTTCACAAAACAAAGTAGATATTGATATGGCAAATAAGAAATAATTTCTCACGTAACACGAACAACATTGTTTTTTGTCAAAGGACACCAAGACCTTTATAATTTATAAGTAACTCCAATAAAATTATTCCTCAATTTTCTAAATTTAAATCATACTTACCTACAGTGGGTAAAAAAGACTGCGTACAAACACGCTCAACTTAAAAAAAATGTGGAAAACTTTTAAAAATCGAAAAATGCCCGTTTATTTGTAAAGAAATATAGAATACAATCGATAAATTACAAGTTGAATTATTATATACAAAAGTTATGCAACTTAATCGTTTATCATCACAGAATTTCACGCCTAAAAAGTTTGTGTACAAAACAAGTAACTCATATTTATTCCGTGTTATGATCTGTTATAAATAAAAATATGCATACAGTAGATTAGCTTGCATTGGAAATTAGAAACCTAATAATACTGTGGGTGATAATTAAGTAATTTGCAATGTTAAGTGGTTTACCATCGATTCGTTGTTTATATCAACTAGAAGGTAATTACAGATGATTATTGTTCTTAGCTGGTGAAATTTTTTCCACTCAATAAACAACGGTCTGCGAGCGAGAGCGTGATTCAGAAGACAAAAACAACCTTTTCAAAAGAAAAATGTCTAATTATGGCTAAACTGTAAATGTTTCAGGTAGTACTACCTACAATTAATATAAGGAAATACATTTTCGACTTTTAATTAGTTTCAAAATAGCCTTGCGCATTTCATACCAGCATCCGAAAAATTTGAATCCGCAATAGCGAAATCGTAGTTATAAATAGAAAAGGCTATGACCTCTCAATTGACGTACGAAAAGTGATTCGTAAATTGTGTTTTGAAGGCAAAACATTCCGGGAAATTGACGGGCAACGAGTCGAAAATTATCTTTCAACGAGGGCGTTTATTTCGAAGCAACGGCAACGACGCCAATGACTCTTACTTTTCGCGAGGAGCGGGATATTATTAAAATTGCAAAAAGGATCCAAGACAAACTGCTCAAAAAATTGCAAATGAAATTACAAAAAGTAACAACAAAAATATGTGGGCAAACCGGAAGAATTTTATCACAAAGTCATCTTCAGCGATGAAAGCAAATTTAATTTATTCAGATCGGACGGACGAACAATGGTTTGGAGGAAACCGAACGAACAATCTCATCCTAAGAACACCCGGGCTCCAAACATGGAGGTGGTAATATATTGATTTGGGGTTGAATGGCGGCTAAGGATGTTGGAAATTTTTATTAAGGGTACCCTTCGGCCAAAACGCTTGAAAAATCCGTGATTTTCATGAATTAAAAAAAAGAAACTGAACCACATACAGTAAAAAAGCATTTTGGATTTTATTACTACATATTTGAAGGGCAAACGAAAAAATGATTGTTTCAATTTTATCAATTTTTGCCATTGTAGAAATTAGAGCTCTTGACGGGCGCCACTGTAAAAACCTTAATTATGGACCGATTTCGAAAACTCTTACGACATTCTATTCATAATTAGGCTCGCTATCGCCTTATCCACAAAGAGTAATTTTGGATCACGCATTTTTTTTATGAATTTCAAATATGTAGTAATAATGTCCGAAATGCCTTCTTACTGTATGTTGTTCAGTTTTCTCTTTTTACTTCATGAAAATCACGTATTTTTTAAGAGTTTTGACCGGAGGGTACCTTTAAACGATTTTACTTAGCTTCGATCCTCTGCTTCTTAAACGATTTTTATTTTTGTTTGTATCATGTTTGGTTCAAATCTGGCAACTTAATTTTCACCCACTTCCACCAATCCAATTGTTTTGAAACTTTGCAGGAGTACATAGTTTGGGAGACAATAGGTACAATATTAAAAAAAAAAACGATTTTCTTTAAAGTGATACATCACCATCGTAATTGTAGTACAAGAAGATAATTAGTTTTTAGTTTTTAGTGCACTTTAAAATCGTTTAACTTAAAAAATTTGTTTATATATTTTTGGTTTATCGATGGAACCATGGATAAGCATGCATATTTGAATATTTTACAGAATAATTTACACCAGAGTGCGGCAAAATTGGAATTGGAAAATGATTACGCGTAGAAACAGAATAACGAAAACATCGAAGCATCGTTCGTATTTGGTGGAAGAATGGTTGTTATATAATGTAAAAACACAACCGCGCACACCTTCCCTATCACCGGATTTGAATGCTATTGAACATTTGTGGGAATTATTAGAACGACGCATAAGGAAAGATATATACTATGACATCTAAAGTAGCGTTCGAAAGAATATTTAAAAAAGAATGGATTAAATAGAGAATACGAAAAAAATGGCGAAAACAAAGGGTATCCAACAAAGTATTAATTTAGTTCTCGTTACTGTGTTAGGTAGATATTGTATAAGAGAATCTTTGGTAATTATCTAGAATAGGGGATTTCTCGCCTATTTCAATGACCTTGAAATATGTTGTTAAGGGTAACATTCCGAGCAACATTTTCTTATACATATAAGCGCCACTAGGCTTCAGTTTTCGAGATACAGTTCTCACTCGTTATAAGCTCGACAAACAGGGCTGGTGACGGGCGTACGGCGCGTTGTGGACGCTATTCCGCGCGGCCAATGGCAGTTATGAGAAAACACAAGAGCGACCGAGAGGAAACGAAGGAGCCTCTCGGCTCGTTCTCGCGTTCTCTCACTCTCGTCCAAATGATTCCAAGAAATGGTGGAGATAATCGCCGCGCGTACAACGCATGGTAAAAACAGGCTTATAACGAGTGTATACTGTATTCGCAAAAAACTGTGATCGGTAGTTGGTCGGGACCAGATTTGTTTACTAGCCCCCGTAAGGGGATTTACGATAAAAAATGTATTTCAGAAACATACTCTCGAAACCTGAGTTGCTGGTTTAAATCCCCCCGACCATCTATTTTTTAAACACATTTCTTTATCTGTTTTTATCAATAATAATTTAACTTGTTGCCATTTAACATAGAGAAAGGATTAATATTGTATTCCATATTTCTTTACAAATAAATCGCCATCTTTAATTTTTTAAACATTTTACACATTTTGAGTGTGTTGAGTTTATTCGTACGCAGACTTTTCTTACGCACTGCATGTACGAGCAGAGTACCTACAGTGAGTAAAAAAAGTATTGGCACACTTTTTAAAATCGCATAACTTTTTTAGAATTGGTCCAAACGACATGAGTTTTTTTTAGAAGGTAGAAGGATTATTTTGCCAAGTGACGTGTTTCGTAGTTTTGAAAAAAAATGCAATTTGTCGGAATAGCAAAAAAAATAGAAAGAGCAGTTTTTTCAACTTTTTTCTGAGCCTGTAATAAAAATTCAAAAAACCCGTTTGTAAATTTAAGTAAGTTGTATACATGCTGAAAATTTCATCCAAATCGGTTAACGGTGCTCTGAGTTACAAACGTTTAAAGATCGCAGAATAAGGTCGAAAATCGCGAAATTCCCGAAATCAAGCGATTTTCGACCTTATTCTGCGATCTTTAAACGTTTGTAACTCAGAGCATTGTCAACCGATTTTGATGAAATTTTCAGCATGTATACAGCTTACTTAAATTTACAAACGGGTTTTTTGAATTTTTATTACAGGCTCAGAAAAAAAAGTTGAAAAAACTGCCCTTTCTATTTTTTTTTTGCTATTCCGATAAATTGCATTTTTTTCAAAACTACGAAACACGTCACTTAGCAAAATAATCCTTCTACCTTCTAAAAAAAACTCATGTCGTTTGGACCAATTCTAAAAAAGTTATCGATTTTAAAAAGTGTGCCAATACTTGTTTTACTCACTGTACATCAAAATTTACTTTCGTACTTCTTTATTTCTGTTCCGGAGCAGACTTTTTAATACGAGAGTATTGACTAATTAATCCAACAGGAAAGGACAATATTTTTATCTACGTATATAATGATATCACTCGTAGTTTATACTGAATTACTCGATAGCTTTCTCCGATAATCATTTAAACAACACATTTCCTATTTCTCCGAATCTCAAACTTATTTCCCGTAATGACAACCCCCCCCCCCCCCCAAAAAAACAAAATACCCATCGATCACAAACGTGCACAATATAATGGCTAATCTCGTAAACGATTTCCGAGAAGTTTCTGCAAGATTCTGTTCCAAATCGCGTGGAGCTGATCCGCACGGTTACCTTTCATCGCCGGGCGAAAAAGCGAAAAATCGCGAACAAGATACCGGCTCGTTGCTTATCCAAATGCAAAAAGGTTTAACCGCAATGTGCTGAGGGGCAGGTGCAGATAGAAACGTACTTGAATGCAAATGCAGACGCGGGAGCATGTGGTCCTGCGTGGATGCGTTTTCTTCGGGCGTTTCTTTTCGTGGAACAACCTGCTGCACGGAATTCCTCCCGCGATAAGTCAAGCAGCCCCGGGGACGGACGCGGCTTCAATTAACGCGGGCCATTAAGGTCGATTTACATCAGCGGCGGGCGCGCGAAAAGAATCTCTCGCCATTCAGTTTAATGGACCTGTTTGCACCTACCCTTCGTATGGTCCTGCCACGCTAACGAGCCTCGCTTGCGATCCACGGCGATGCTCTAACGTCGCGCCTATATCCGGAGCGCATCGATTACAAGCCGTATTGCATTTTTCCATCTCCTAGAAGCGCCTTATGGTTCATCTAATTAACTAGATGGTCTTCGAGAAACTACTCTGGAGAGAAACTTAATCTTAAGTTGGTCAAGGTGTGACTCTTCTTTCTTTTTACCTTTGCGAAATTATAAGGGCAGTTGAAATTAGATTTTTAAATCTTTGACGATCTGCTCTTTGTTATGTTTAGTAGCGTCTAAGATCTTGATTGTACGTTGTATCTTTCGTACGGGGCCTACTTAATGTTTCATTCTGCATCTTGTCATGTATTTAAGAGTATCTACGTTTCACTCTTGCCACTTTGTGCAGTGCACCACATTGCAAACGAAGTTATTCCAAATAAGTCTAAGAAATTCTCGATGGTTTTGTTAAGGACGGTTTATCGAGATAATATGTATAGATGATGTAGATGACGTTAGACGTCATTTTTTAAATAAATTCATTTCAATTCCAGAATACGTTTGAAGACTCTCACACAGGAAATTAATAATCGACTGATCAAATGCAAACTGAAAAGGCGGGCTTGAAACTACAAAGTAATCGCTATGTCTTTCTGATAATACCTATATTTTGCTACACATTATGCAACTCTCTGCCCACTAACTTATTCGTTAATAGATTGGCCACAAGTGTTTTTGCTCAATGCTGTACTTACTGAATATGTACAGAACTTTGCTATATTTCTTCCGAAGTGCTAACTCAAAGCGTGGATTATGGATCTCAAAATCCATAATCCATATAATTCTGCGAATTACGAACTCTTACAGTCTTTTAACGTTTAATAATTTCACCATACATAACGTTAATTAACAACTTATGTAACACCCTTTTCCGAACTGCATCTGTTTTGTTATTCAACTGATTCCTTTTTGTATCCCAGTTTTCATCCTCATGTATCAGTCTCCAAAGGTCAGTGAAGCACGCCAGGCACCAAAGATCGTTTCGTCAGTGTCAAAGCTGTGCACGATTCTGGAACCGAATCCGCTAATCGCGGAGACGTATCTCAGAAACGGCACGGCGGCTGCGAAATCGCGTTCGTTCCTCCGTTTCCCGCACGGATATCGAGCGCGAAAATATGATCGCTGGCCACGTCTCGGCGCCTCCAATTAGAATAATGACTATTAGGGGAAGAGAGATGTCATCGACGCATCCGCGGAGCCTTGCTCGTCGTCGGCGACGAGACGCCGTGGAATTACGTCGGGCTATTTAAATTTATTAATTGAGCGATATCAATGAACTCGTGCGCTAACAGTGGCCTCATTGAATTGCCTCGGGCTACGCACGTTCGCAGTAACTCCCATCCGTCTGTTTCGCGTTTCTTGCGTAACGGGCAGATTTTTCGCGACACGTTTTTTCTCGTATCGATGGATTTCGCCGTCAGTCATAGTCACCGCTTTTTCAACCCCAGGGAAGTTATACGAAGTAACTTCAAACCGGAAAATTGATCACATTGCTTCCATTCGTCTTTGATGTATTTTTTCATTCTTTGGCTACTACGCTTTGGAGGCAATCAATGTTTTTATAGTAAGAACTTTTGTGGAAGTTAACTGCTGAGAAGGATTCTCACGTTTTCTAGCAAGTATAAGTACAATAATCAACTTCGTTTAAATATTGGTGGAAAGTCATTGCCAAGCTGGGAGCGCATAGGTACAGGACTTGGCGACTTAACTTTACCATTCAGTAAAATTGCCGTTATCGACTCTGCCTCACTTATTCATTAATATCGAAGAGGAAAATGAAGCGACCCATTGAAGGCGAAAATTTCATTTACCCAAAATTTACCTACTTTGATCAGTTAGGTATAAAACATGAAAATATTGCTGACACTTTTATAATTCTGGTACGGGCGATAAAGGCAAAGTTTTTTTTTATGTCAGATGAATACGACTGGCACAATCATGTTAACCGTGAAAGAGAAATTTTTAAAAGTGATTGCACATGAACACCTTTGATACAGTAAATAGTTGTGACTCTTAATGTCGCGGTGTGAAGGTGTTAGTAAAATATTAGTAAACGAATGTATAAAACCGGAATTATGTAGAACGTTTATTTTGGAAGGAAAAAATTTATAAAATCTGCTCGTTTTTCACATACTTTCAAGTGAATACTCCATTAGCGCGACCGAATTCAGGTTGGCCGAAACTGTGTTCGTTTCGATTCGTGTGACAGAACGCACGGCGCGCGGGTACCAGTTCCCGGGGCGACTTCATTATTGGTGCGCCAATCATTTTAATGGCTAATGTCGGGGGGCGACTGATAACCCCGCACAATAAAAGGAACGTTTCTTCTTCTTTGTCAATCAGTGACTGCGCTACGATGACAGTCGCGGTACTATATTGACTGTTCTGACGTTATATTAAGCTATCGATTTCGACTTGATTCGAGCAATTAGATTTTACAAATTGTAAAATGAATAACTATGTATTAGACACTACACAGGAGGGTGTTTAAAAATTATTTCAGAATTAATACATCGTTATTAAGCAATTTTTTTTTTAATTATGTTCTAAGCAATGCACAAAAACTATTGCGATGAAAGATTTTTGGAAAAATAAACTCAGGGTTGCTCCGAAATGAACCTTCCCCATTTTCAAAACTTTTTATAAATGGAATTTGAGTGGGATCAGTTACCACAATGTTGGATATCACTTTTTTTATTGAAACGCTGTAGATTGGTGAAAGATTGGTGAAAGTTTCGATAATTTCGAAGATAAGGTACGAAAGAACGAGACAAATAGGCGGTGAGGAGAGGTCAGGGAAAAGGTTAGAGAATAAAGTTGAATAAATTTAAACGAGCGTTAACGATAATGTGCAGAAGGCTCAATGAATGCAGCGTGTCTCGAGGTTGGGCTTCATTGAAAACGAAGACAAGGAGGCTGTAACCCTTTCGTCGGGTGTACGTCTGCGCGACCAAAGAGTTTAAAAGGGACCCGACTAGCGCTTTGACAAATGGACAATCAGTAGCGCGAAGAAGCTACGTGTAGAAAAATAAATCAGGGGCCATAGCTCAAAAAATATCAGAGTGTTTTTGGCCAAGAAATGCCGACGACCACGCTGCTTAATCCTGATTAATGCCCTCGGAAACTCGCGCTAATGCTGATGCCAGTCGTGCCGTGTTTCTTCGGCCATGTCCACGTTCCCCTTTCTTCATCCCCCGACAGCTTTCCATTGCTTCTTCTTCGCCTCTTTGAGCTTCTCACGAGGGAGCGGCCATCGTAATGAGACCTCCTCTCGAGGAGTTCGTTGACGTTTGGCGAATTCATCGTCGTCACTGTAAACGAAAATCTGAGCCTTTCGTCTTTTCGGAAAGTTTAGCGTAAAATTCATTCGGACGAGAACACGCGTGGCGTGATATTTTGTGGCTATTTACTCATTTGGAAAATACTTAAATGGACAAACTTCTTAATCGTCGAGACTGTGCTGTTAAGTCTTTATTTCCGTCCAAAGATATGAGAATTAGAAGATAATAAAGAAGAAGTAACAAACGTCGAAGAACGTTATTAAGATCTTAAGGGGGAACACCACTGTGATGGCCAGAAAAGTAAGCCATTTTTAAAATTTTTTTCAGAAATAATTTAGAGTTTTCATAGAAATTTTGTATTGCCTAACTTTAGTACGCTGTCTTAAGAGACTATACAAAAAAAATAAATAGAAAAACATCCATAAATTTTAATATATTCATTAATCATCTAGACCCCCCCCCCCCCCACACACACACATATACGAGCTGATCGAATGTGTAACTATGAGTTAGATAGAGTAAACTATATGAGTGTAGTTTCTGTTGTACGTACGGATTCTTTGATGAAAACAAATTTTTTGAAATCAGTTCGGAAAACTGTCCATCTTATTCGCGGATTTTCGAAACTTTTCTTCTACAGCGCACCATTTTTACAAAAATAATTTGTTTAAGAAATTGGTACGTACAACGGAAACTACAATCATATAGTTTATAAAAAAAAATTAAATTTCATTTTGGATCTGCTGTTATATATACATATAGTTACACATTCGACCAGATCACGTAGAGGGGTCTAGATTAATTAGTATATTCAAATTTATGGATGTTTTTCTATTTATTTTTTTTTGTATAGTCTCTTAAGACAGCGTACTAAAGGTAGGCAATACAAATTTTCTATGAAAACTGTAAGTTGTTCCTGAAAAAAATTGTCAGAAATGGCTTACTTTTCTGGCCGTCACAGTGGCGTTCCCCCTTAATTTCCCTGAAAGGCTAATTACTAAACTCCAACTCCTGCTCAGCATTACATCGCACGTTGTCTGCATAAATTATCTTTCCACTAATAGACCTCTATCGTAGCATGAAGATATTAAAGAAGAATAATAAGCACCTAAGACCTAACAAGCTGAAAGATGAAATCAAGATAGGCATCAACGTCCACATACGAATTCGTATACAAATGTTTTATTTTTCCTAAAATAGAAATATTATAACTCACATTCATAAAGCACCTGTTTGCTCCCTCAATTACCATGTACATACTGCCTCCTTCAAGAAGATTCGCGAACTCCCATCGATCACGTTCCATCGAGCTTTAACCTACGTGTCCAGAGAGTTTCGCGATGAAAGCAGCGAAAAATCACTCAACGACGAGAAACCGATCACCGTTCGATGCAGTAGGCCCTGAAAGGGCCCACTGTGAGAGCCGCTTAAGGATCGTGACCGGCGATTGAGTTGTACCCAACGTTTGTTAAGACTGCTAGAGAGAAAAAGAGGAAGGAGGACGCACGGATAGACCGGCGCCGCGTAGGAAAGAGAGAGACACAGGAGACGATGCATCATCTCCGGGCCGTGATGAATCGGACGAGGACGGGGATACGGGACCTTCGTTGGAGAAGAACCGACACATAAATTCACGTGCACGTCCTGGCGTGTTCAAGAGAGAGAAAGGTAGAGAGAAAGAGAGAGAGGGGGGGGGGGAGGAGCAAAAGGAAAGGAGGAAAGAGGGAGCCCTCACGTGTGCGAGAATGCGAGACAAAGAAGCGCTCGTGCAGTAAACTCGCACGATCTTCGTGGCGCAAACCACATTCGGCTGCACGTACTTTCGTGCTTCGAGCAAGTTCCACCCACACGGATCCAGACACTCTTTGTACGTACGCACGCGCGTAGCTTGCGAAGATGAGCAGATTGAGGGAAGAGGGGGGTCGAAATGCATGGAAATATTCTGAGGGGGAAAGATCTTCAAGATGTAAGAAATAAATTAACTACCCGTTATCGTAACGAAACATTTATTGGATTAATTGCGAGAGAAACTGCATACGTGCCACAACTCCTCTGAATCTGATCTTAACTTGAATAGGAACTGGTAAGGGTCGGAGGTGATAGTGCAATAAAGGGGCATTGAAACCCCAGACTCCTGGTATTGAAATAACACTAGACTGAGGCTCGTTGAGGATTAGGATTAGTTTGGAAGCAATCCAGGAAGAAATAGATGAGGCTGGTATTGGAGTAGAACCGTATTCGAAAAGGGCGCTGCAGTAGCTTTTTGACAAATTTGCAATGTAAGATTCAGTACAATTTGCATTAAGTGGAAATATCTAGCCATAATAATTCGGTTAATACGTTACAAAAGGTGCCAAACTTCACTCTGAATTGAATCTAGCCTTGTTGTAGGCGGCTTCCTGATCTGAGGTTAGATATGTTTGGTATCGTAACATAAGAATGTGTTTTATACTTATGATTTTAATCAAGAATATTGATGACGAGATTAGGGGAATAGCGCTGCAATTACTTTGTGTATAGGATTTAATACATTAAACATTCTTATATGATTTATTTTCTGCTTGTATGCTTAAACATTATATCGAGACAAGGTGACTACTCACATGTTTGTCACGGTAATATTTCAGGGTCTGAGAAAATTATAATTTAACACCGAGCTCCAATTTCAGTGTAAGCATTGATAGATAATTTATTTTATGGGCAAAAAGATGCTATATTTCTCATAACATGAGCGTGTATCGATTGTTTCAATAAACTTCCCTGTGAAGAAGATGCAAGGTGAAAGGATTTAAATTCACGTGATTTCCTGTTTCAACTGATTACGGTCATATTCCTCGAGAACCAGGCTGCCTTTGACTGCACATATACATTTCTTTATGCTGGAGGCTATTCACACCAGACTCACACGCTGACAGAAACTTATGTACGTGGGTGAATGCGTGAGTATCTAAAGGTTACGACACGCGATTAAGGATATTCGCGAACTTTCTCGATTTCCTCGTTAAGGGATCGGCAAGAGCAACGTACCCTAGGATCATCAATTTTAAATGAAAGCTTTGAAATACATATGACTGACTTGATCATAACATAGTCTATGGAAGAATATACTTTGAGACTCTTCTACACTCAAACAGTCTCGATTATCATTTAATTCGTTACGAAGCAGACACGTTTTAACTTCAAAGTGCCTATACAACCAGACAGGCATTCTCGGAAATAAACTTCTGCATTCCTCCAGAACACTAATCAACTCCTTTACCTACACGTACCAAAAGAAATTTGAATAACCCCGATATCAAAAAAATTCTCCATCCCCACTTTATAAAAACATACCAAAAAATAACACTGCAATTTATAAATCTATACACAATTACACTCACGTTCTACTTCTACCCTAAACGAGACCTCGACAAGCCACATACATATAGGAAAGATGTCCTACCATTCTTTAGGATAATACCAAAAAATAATTAGCACCAGACTCTGTGTCTGCATCTATTACGCCAGAGACATCTCAAAATTCTCTTTGCCAACGCCTACCCTTTGCAGTTAAACGTTCAATGCCGGACCTATGGCAACGCACCCAAGGGATGTCGAAGAAGAGATCCGAGATATCACGCGTGAGGGACAAGCCCTCGATAGTTGCGCGGATTTTGCACGTGTGTAAGATATGGAGTACGTGCATACGCGATTATATTCGTGGGAGTGGCGGAGGTTAGCCGAGGGGCAAGCATCTGGCCGTAATTACTAAATTATCCTTTAACTTCACCGTCCACTCGAGGCCGCGCCGCGATCTTATCCGGCCAGAGGGTTGTGCCTAGGTTTGCTCAACCAGCCCATATGCCGAAATGATCGTCGTTTATCGTCGGTAACCCTTGCTTGGGACGGGGCAAGGGGAGAAGGGGTTGCCAGAGGCAAACAAAAAATTTCATAGGATCTCGGAACGCAAAATCGCCGGAAAACCGGTATGGGGAGCGTCAGCGACGGGAGTACAACGCCACCAACTATTTGCTAATCTTAACTACGTGATTATACGCTTACATATTTCCTCGTTAGGTTCTACGAGTGATGGAAACCGGCTTCTTAGAATTCTGTTGGTATTGAAACTATGGGACAAGGTTGTTGATGGAAAATAGATAGAGCAGACGTCATCTAAAGAAAATTTGTTCATATAGCGGTAACAAGGAGAAGACATGAGACGACCCCCTTTCATTTTGTTGTATTTTTGAAGGGTGGTTGTATAAGTTCCTGTTGATATAGTGGAAAATTTTAAATTGATGTTAGGTACTATGTGATGTATACTGTTAATATTAGTTTCTTCTATCTACATCACTATAGCGCACAAGTGGTTGATATCGTACTTAAGGTATCTCAGTTTGCTAAAAAAATATATAGTCTTTTGAGATTTTGTTACTAAAACCTACTAGACTGACCACATGAAGCAACTATCAGTGCAATATCCAGTAACGGAATTTGGAAAGCTCCTGTCAAATATACTCTGTCTACAAGACACAAATGGTATGCGGGAGCCATTTACAGTAAAATTTCGTTGTGAAATCCCTTGAGTTTGTTCGTTGCATGATCATCTCTATCCCCTCTAACTGGAGGGATCCCCCTTGGAACCAGGCAAGCGTACGGGGGCCTTTAAAAATGACATTCATTCTTTCTTATTCGCTCTCACTTCTTTCTCACTCTCTGTCCTTTCCTTCAACAGCCGACTGCCGCTATCGACGAAACATAATAAACAGTGTTCGTTGCGATTAGGCTACGCTGATGGAGGGGGAAACACCTACAGGAGCGGTGGTAATGTATGCATGAACTGCGCCTGCGTCAGTCACGAACACATAACCACCGCTCCTGTAGGTGTTTCCCCCTCCATCAGCGTAGCTTAATCGCTCCAAAGACTGATAATAAACCATCAGCTCGAGCCAAAATGCGGTGCTAATCGCTTGCGCTGTTCACATTGTGATCTTAAAGCGAGAATTTACTGTACACGGAGTTCCCTTGATTCTTGGACACCAACCGCCCCTCCAAGAGCCGGTCCCTTCTTCGCGGGCTGCGCAAGAGAGATATGGGAAGTGTCTAGGTCTTAGATTCTAGGAGGAACCGGCTCTTTTACTGTGTGAGTGCAGTTGGTGTAGGAGAATCAAGGGAATTCAGTGTACCTCTGGATATTAATCCTGGTGCCGAAATTATAATAATGTGAAAATTACCATTCGGGATCCTCCCATCTCCATTTCATCCTTCGATCTCAAATATTATAATACAATCATGTGATTGTATCGCTTATGCTACGACACTTCGACAACGTATATTCATCAAATATACGCAAGTTCCATTTCATTTTTATCTTCCTAAAATCATCGAATACCTGCACCTAATATTCTACACACAGCAACGTGAACGTACACATCATTATTCTGCAAAACCACGACAAAATGGGAGACAGACAACACGAGTCCCTCCCTTGTACCAAGTCTATCGAAATTTTTAAATCCTCTATCTTCCTCTCATCTTCCCGCGTTCTTTTAAATTCAGGATGCAACGCCCAAGTTTCCGAAAGGTAGGTACACGTCCCTAGGTGATTCTCCACATTTTCACGACAGATTTCCCGAAGTGGAGATGTTCGAAACACTCTCTTCTCAAACCATTTTTCTTCATTTCTTTTAGATGAAAGTATGAAACAGTGACGAGAGGAGCGCATTGAACGAAGAAAGCCTAAAGCGAAATCCGTGTCTGATCCGGTTGCTGTTCCTACGTATCCGAGTTCGCAGCCTCGCGGATCGACGCCAGAATAAAGAGACTCCAAGTCTGAGGAGGAGGAGAAGGAGGAGGAGGAGGAGGTGGAAGCAGCTACGAAGATGAAGTTTGCAAGGGAGTAGCACGACCGAGTCGCTGGTACCATGCATCATCGATTCAGACAGCTCGCTGCCCTCTCCTCGGGCCTCACCGCAGCCGTGTTCCGCTCCGTTTCGTTCCTCCTTGCGATTCCTCCGGTTGGCCTCTTACCTCCTAAGAGATCGTCCTACCGCGAGCACTCGCCTACCTACCGACCCAGCCTAACCACCTTCGAACCCTCCCCACAGGCTGGCAAAAATGGCCCTGCGAGGGGTCGGGATCGATCGATCGATTCCGAAGCAACATGGAAGTTAGCTGGGCGATCGAGTAACGATTCAGAGGCTAGACTCAGTGGCTGTTTTGGTGAACGTCGCTGGCGATTTATGCTATGATAGACACACCATGATAAAGCTCTCGTCAAGGCGAATCGAATACTACTATTTTTAGCTTGAAAACTAGATAGGCAGGGGTTAAAAAATTAGCTTAAAGTTAATAATCCTGAGCATGCGAGCGATAGAAAATGGTAAAACATTCGAGCGAGTAGGTACTTGCGGAAACACGATTGAAGTCAGCGAAACTGTTGCAAGGTAAGCCGCGGTGCACATGAGCGGCATGCCTCATTTTGCAGCCGCGTCAATATACCGTTATGTTGTAGCAGTGCATATATGCATATGGAGAAATATATAAAATATATGTTGTATATTTTGCGGCAGTATTATCATATTTCGCGGTATGAACCCAGTAATTTTTCCATATCAACGCAATAATATTGCAATTTCGGTGATACATGATGTCAAGGACTTGGGAGTTCACTTTTCGTCCACTCTAGATTTTTCCAGACACTACACAACTATTGTAAACACCGCCTTGAGGACTCTGTGGTTCATATAACGTTTCTCCTCTGATTTTCAATGTATTCGAACAATCCGATTGCTTTATACCACATTAGTTCCATCATCTTCAGAGTATTGCTCCTTAATTTGGTCGCCGATTCTTGCGGAATACAATCTATTTATAGAGAGGGTCCAACACAAATTCCTTAGGTTTGCCGCTTATAAACTGCGTCGTCCAATGTCACGCGATAATCATAATTAAAGACTTTGCAGCAAGAGGGGTGCAACTCCATCTTTACCAGTTTCGAGTAAACTGGAAAAAACTGTTTATAAAATTATTGCTATGACATAACATTGAAAGGAGAACACTGGTTGAAATATATTCATTTTCACACAATAAGTAGTGGTTATTGACTGGATAAGTCTTTATTTCTATTTTTGGCGAATTTTTCAAGTCTATAGCTGCACTTGTCTTGCACCAAAGGTTACAAAAATCGGTTACTTTTTGATAACTATGCACAATCAGGAACACAATTTATTGATTTATTGTTGCTTTATTAATCAAATATGGAAGAAATACGTTTACATTAGTTGTAGACGTAAAAAATAACATTATTCTTGTGTCTGCCCGCCATCATTATCTGTGGAAATATCCTCATCCTCAGTCCACGCACATTTGAGAGCCTTATAAAAAGGCTGTTTATTAGATATGTAAGACGTATATACTTGGTCGTTAACTGCATTACGGCGTTATATTTTGCCTTTTTCAGTGGCAAAGGAACAATGTACAGTGGATTCTGGGGCTTAACTGATAGATTGTACATCACTGGTTCGGTGCAAAAAGGAGGAAAATCAGGATCTGCATTCGCATTACACAAAACGGTAACGAATGCAAGTCCAAAATTTGCAATAAATTGGCCATTTGTTTTCGGATTTGCATCAAACTTGCGCCAAAGAACTAAAAAATAAAAATGATAACTAAAAAATTGTCAAAAGTGGAATTGCACCCCTCTTGCTGCAAGGTCTTCAATTATAACCAAATTCTTACGTCTCTGAACTTATCCACGTTATTGGAAAGTAGGCGTATTGCAGATCTTTGTTTCCTATTTTAAATGGTTAATATTTGTATCAACTGTCCTTCACTTTTACGGAATATCTGACTCTATGCACCATGTGGAACCTTAAGAGGAAGGGCATTCTTTTACTGCTCAAATACTAAATCTAAGTTTGGTGCTCGCGGTCCTGTAAATCGGATCGTCAGCGTCACCAATCTATATTCTGATCATATTGACTTTTTCGGTGGATCCATACAAACTTTCAGGAGCAATCTGCGCAAAATTGTTATCAACTAAGGTGCAATGTTTATTTTTTAATTTTTTGTACTGTTATATGTTTTGATTTTCTTGTACGTATACTACTGTAATTTTTAATGTATACATTGGGCTTGGCCCGTAATAAATAATAATAGTAATAAAAAATAATATTGACGCGGCTGTAAAATGACGCGTGCCGGTCGCGTGCACCGGACCTAAGACGTCAAATGTGTATCTTGTTTTTCATTAGAACGGCTGATTGGAAACTTACTGAAAACGGAATTTGTGGATTTTATAAATTTCGATTTAAAGCGAAATTTCTTTGGAGAGTGATAATTTTGGCCAACCATCGAAAATACGATAATAGAAATACTCTTTTAAGTTATCTGCGGAAAGGCGTCTGGATTGCAATATTTTCTAATCTAATTATTGAAGAAATAGAACAATTCTCGTGCAAATTTGAAGAAAGCAGTTTTAGATACTTATTATCCGTTAACATTCGTTCATCTTACAACAATTGTTCGCGCTTGTCAACGTTACTAACATAGGAAATTCGGGAACTCAAAAATTAAAAAAAATCTGAAACTCCGGAGTTATGTAGGTCAAGTGATGCTAATATCATTTTTTGATACCGCAATAAAACGGTCCTAAGGGTGAAAACATCCCCCTAAAAAATTATGAGTTTTCATATTATCGTGATTATCTGTGAAACCGTAAAAGATATGGAAAAAAAGGCCAATTAAAAGTTTTATGGCTTTCGATATCCTACAATATGATGATAAAGAATTTGCAAAAAAAAAAGGATGGTGGGGATAAATTTTAACAAAACTAAGGGTTTTCGCGAATTCTTCATAGTCGCTTGATACGGCATAAAAAACCATAGAATTTAACTTCTTTTTTATATCTTTTACAGTTTCGTAGATATTCGCGATAATCTGAAATCTTGCGATTTTTTCGAAGAGGTATTTCACCCTTAGGGCCGTTTTTTTGCCGATTCAGAAAATAGCTACGTTATTAGCACCATTTGAGCTATATTTCTGCAAAGTTTCAGATTTTTTGTAATTTTCGAATTTTCGAACTTCCCTTGTAAGTGATCCTTTTTGTAACTATTCTGTTGTGATTTTCTTCTTTTACCTATATCCTTTTATTTGCATTCTATTGCGAATCATCTCTGCCTCGAATGGCGATGAAGACATGCGGATCGAGAATACCTGCTGAGAAGAAGCATTAGACGTCAGGGTGCATCTGGAGACTGCAGCTTTCTTACATTTAGCTTGCATTCTGCCAATAAACTGCATACAAATATTGCAAACGCATTTACGTCCTGGAGTGGTGCTTCTCGATTATCATTGTTATTGCGTGGAAACGATGTCGATTTGTAGTAGTGGTAGTCATTGCTATCATCCTCATGAACATTGTTACACTCGCTGAGGAATAAGTGGGCCCGACTGACATTGCAAAGAGAATGGAGCGACATGAAGACCTCTAATTTCCGTGATTCTGTTTAATTATAGCGCTAGTTTCTTATGTCAACGTGGAAATGCATGAACCGAATATAAGTTAGTTTAATTCAGTTACGGAGATCATGAGAGAGAGAGAGAGAGAGAGAGAGAAAGAGAGAGAGAGAGAGAGAGAGAGAGAGAGAGAGAGAGAGAGAGACAGAGACAGAGACAGAGACAGAGATGACTAATCGTTAGAAAGTTGTGTGCTGCGTTGCCGGCTAGTTCCTCCTTTGTTTATAATAAATGAGAACCAAATGATTTGAAAAAATTGAAAGCAGTCGAATAATTTTTAATTTAAGGTTTTTGAATTTTTAATTTAAGGTTTTTGAATTTTTAATTTTTTAGAATTTTTGATTTAGTAAATGAATTACTCTTCTCATTTTCCTCGGAAACTAATATAGCTGGAGACTTAAAAACTACCTTGAATTTTTATACGTAATTCTATGTAACATCTAAGCTAAATTCAAAAAGTTGCAATGAATCTCAAAATTATATTTTAATAAAATAAAGTATATATACTGCTAGAAACGTTAAAACGTTTTCAAATTTTTTACCAAATGCATGCACGTCAACACTGTACAATAATCACTGTTTCCTCCTCAAAAAGCAATGTCCGTAACTCAACAATGACAACGTACATTTTACCGTCTCCATCACCATTGGCCAATTGAAGCAAGGATTCAAGCGTTGTAGCTGAAACGGTCATAGCGAGGTCGTAAATTAAACCATCGAACGGCGGTACCGACTGATGTAGCAGCTCTGATTAAGGCTTCAGGTCGTTATCTTCTCATATTTCTGTTAATTCGTTTGTGCCGACGCTCGAAACATGTTTACTTTAAACTTTAACGCTCCACTGAGTTTACGACCTGGCTATACCTCTTCCAGCTGGTACCAACGGAAGATCTCCAACTCGGAAATTCAAATAATTATGAAACTTTGAGGATATGTACAGGATATATACAGACGCATTGCGCAATTGTTTCGCTGCCCAAATTCACTGTATGTCGGTGAAATCCACCCCTGAAAGTCCTAATTAAAAGAAGTAACTTTTTTTCTGAAAACTTTTTTCTGTCTCTTACAGTTCACGAGTTCTAACACAAAATCGGAAAGCAGTCGGTTGTTCGGGGTTCATTTCCCCCCTGTTAGAATGAATTTGCGCAGCAAAAAAAAATGCGTTGTACATATTTATATATCCCCCACATATCTCCAAAGTTTTATCATTTTTGAAATTTCGGGTTGGGGATCTTCCCTTGTAAGTATAATACATAATTGTTTCCCGGAGAAGATGCATGTGAATGTCGACAGAAGCGGAGCAAGACCGCATAAAGCTGTGGCCTGCAGCGCATTACAAGCCAAGTAGGCAAAATATCGTGACCGATCTTGAAATTGCTCGAAAGTGTGGCGCACGGTAATGCAGATAGGAGGGGCGATTTTCAAGCACCGACCACCGAGTAATATTTATCGTGGACGAATCAAAAGTACCTTGCTGGGAGCGAGGGGAACGAATAAAGGCTGGATACCTGACGGACACGGTCGTCGGATTGGCTGGTAATGCGATCACGTTTCAATTGGCCAACGGCTGATGATTGCATAACAAAATCGAGCGCTGCTTCTGCACGCGTTCGGTCATTCGAGCACTGTGCGCGGGATCGCGTCAATGATCGTAAATTTTAAATCGACCGTACCGCTGCTGGAACATGCCGCTGCTTCCTCGTTGTAAATTAACGAACGACGATGGGGATACCGAAAGCGTTTATAGGTCGTAAAAGTGGCGAAATGTAAATATTTATCATAGAAAGTTCTGGGAGCTAAGCTGGGAAGTTTGGATATTTCTACATGATCATACACACTCGACAACTGACCCACCTATTCGAGGGATGGCTAGCTTTTTCGCGATGGGAGGTGTAAAAAGTTCGGTGATACCTTTGGGCTATTTTTTGGGGAATCACGAAGGCTGGAATACTCGATCTTATTGATTTTCATTGAAAGTAAGATAATTTGAAAAAGAAACCAGATCAAATTTATGGATGGGAGTCATTTCGGTATTAAACTTGGGGACAGCTTCCATCTATTCGTTCAATTTTATAGCAGACTAAGGATCCAGGTTTAAATTTTGTTTTGCTACATACCTCGAGTGCCCTTCCCTTTCTCCATTGCATTTAATTTCTGCATCCACATATATAGGTATGTTTAGCGCAGCAGGATTTGAAGACAAATCTCCATTGTGAGAGAGAAACTATCTAATTGGAAACGATCGTCGGCCGGTTACTTGTGCATGCATGCTGTTGCCGAGTTTGCTCTATTGATTAATGAGTTAAGCCACCTTAGAAATTTCAGAAAATGGAAATAATCCATAAGTGATAATATGAACCCTCAGACAGAATGTAGAAAATAGCCTAATAAAAAATCGCAATGATAAAGTTATAGTGTCTACGGTAAAACCCTGCACGTAGAGTATTCGGCAAAGCTACATTGATTCTGCAACAGGAGACCGTTGAGTGTACATAGATCGAAAGGGAAGAAAACATACCACATGAAGAGCGGTCATGGTGAAAAGCAACAACGTACTATTTAATCGCTTTGAGGTAGAAAATGATAGTGGAAGTGCAAGAGCTTCTGCGAGCAAGTTGCAAGACAATCTGTCTGATACAATCATGAATCAGCTTTACACAGGGGTGTTGAAGAAGCTATATGATCCGTTCATCAAGAGTTCAGCAATGATGAACATTCTGAATGATGCTTTGGAGGCTCCACGCAAAATAATAACGAAATTTTTAATGCGCTGACATGGAAAATGGTTCCTAAACTATTGTCCGGTGATGCTAAAACAGTGTACATTGCAGTCTATTTTGTAGGTTGCATTTTCAACGAAGGCTATAGAACAATACGACAGTTTATGTACGGACGTTCTGAGAGGTGTTATTAGTTCTCAAGCTGAGTCCATTGCCACGGAATTAGACGACGTGCGAATTTGTATGGCACAACATAGGGTACAGAAATCTTTGAAGGATGATCTATACTTTAAAATGATAAACTCAATGACATAGTGAGTTGTTAACTCAATGAAATTCGAAAAAATTCTTAATTTGAAGGAGTGTCGTATTACTCGTAGCTCGATTAACAATCTTTGTCGAAAAATAACTCAGATTTTTTCAGGAAACACCCGAGAAAACATCCTTTCAGGTGTTTGTTAAACGTTTTTTTTTAAATCAGCGCCATTTTTTCCTTTTCAACTAAAATTGTTAATTCAGTTACAGGCGACAGCGACTTTCATACAGGTCCAGCATCATTCCGAAGTTTTTGTTACAGATAAGCCGGAGCTGGGAAACCACCTGCCCCACGAACATATCTCTTTTTTTAGGTGCTATATTGTCACTGTAAAAATCCATTAAAACAAATTAAAATAATAGTTTTTAATTTTTTTAGTACAATACAAGAGTAGCGTAATAAATACCAAACAGATTTATTTAATTATATGTTGTATTGACTGAGCAAACAATATTTAAAAATAGCTTAAATTTTCGTCCGATAAAAGTAGAAATGGAGAATATTTTTCCTGAATATTTTAAAGTTGATACAATGGATGATAAAGAGATCATTTCAACTGAATGCATAGATTTTTTGTAAAAAATTCATGAAAATACCTTTTGTTTCGGTCCAGTCAAAGTGCCATAACCCCTACAAGGGACATTTCCTTTCGTTAAAAATTCTCTAGTTTACCTCGAAAAAGAGATATCCAGAACGATCACCAATTACTACTCACGGCCTATAATACCACGAATTTTAGAGCTTTAAATCATTCTCCCTTCCAGGAATACAGTAATTCCTTTTTGTGTACCGAAATCTAAGAGCGGCGATAAGAATATGAACTTTTCAGTGGAGCGCTCTGTTTCTCATCAGGCCGGGCGTGTGAAGAACTGAAATTAAAAGGGATTCGTCCAGAAGTACTTCTATTCCAGTTACCAATTATCTCAGTAGGTATTTTATTCACGTATGGCTTCGATACAGGACCAAGAAATTCTGTGTTTATTGGCACCAAATCGATCAATTAATTTGCAATGCTTCAACATGAAACTAAATTCTTCTAATCGGGGAAACAAAAAAATACATTTATTTTTCTTAAAATACATTTAGTCGTGTTCAAAGTATTTCTATTGAATATGGACATGGCGATTAATTATTTTGCAACTTTTTGACGTAACAAATACTTTTGATGTAACATTATCTTATTGAGTTTAACATTTTAAAATAGAGTCTCGAAAGTAGGTACCACGTGAAATGTAACGGTACTCGAAAAATCGGATGATTTCAGCGACTGTAGTTCCCATGGGATGGGACCAGAGTGCGTGGGCTGAGGCAACAAAGTGATCGACCTCACTGAGCGCGCACACCTGCACGCATACTTTTCAGCGCGTGGCCGCTTAATGTGGGTGCACAGCCCAAGATGAACGCGTGCAAGCAAGTACGTAATAATTTCACGGTGCACGTGGTAAGCGAGCGCTGGTGTGATTCATGCCGACGTCTCTGTTTTCAATACGCCACGGGCCATCGGCTCGCGAGCAACGTCTCTCGAGGACTAAAAAAACATTCCAGGGAATCTCTGTGACTAGAATTAGAATTCCTGGCTATTTTTGCAGGATTTGAGGATGCTGTTGGAGTGTTTTGTAATAAAGCGTGGGGCGGACCTTGTAGTGTTTACAATTTAAGGCGGTCTTCTAGTGTAACGAAGCATTTTCTTTGCGTTTTTCGGAATTTTTTATGAGGAGCTTGTAAAAGTGATTGCTACCCATAATTCTTTTTACCACGAAAAGATTAAAATTAACTCAAGCGAACCACTTTGTAGTTGCTTTTGAAAAAAAGCGGTGCCCATACGGTGTCCACTATTGGACGGTTTCTGATCATCGGAAACAAAAAATTGAAAAGGATTCCTTATTTGTATGTCCTTGGCTATAGCCGGTACCAGAATGAAGGAACGATATTGAAAATTTAAAAAATAACGGCACTTTGAAGATTGAGTTTCGATTTTCACATATTTTTTTGACCTTTTGGGGCGGTTTTAGGGCTGTCAGAATGAAAAAAATTAAATATTTTCACACATTTGTGGTAGGGGCGATAGCCACACGTGTACTGAAGATGTATGCAGAAGTTGACCTTAATTGGTCAAGTCAATCGAGAGATATCGCGGACACCAGTTCGAAAAATATAGTTGCAAGAAAAACCTGTTTAAAGAATGAGACGTACTGATACCTATCTTTCAAAGCCTATAACTCTATAAATATTATGAATTGGACAAAATCCATTTGCACACATATTTTCCATTACAGAGACTTGTAAAAAGTGAAAAAAGAAAAATTCAATTTTTTTGACTCGTTACACTAGAAGACCCCCTTAAGAGGCTGAACAAAAAATTCAATATAGAATTATTGACATGAGACTTTGATTTTGAGAAGAATGTTTTTGAAAATTGAGAGTATTTCTGTAGAAATTTTACTCCACATTTTTTTTTCTTATTTACCATACATAAAGAATCGCACTCTTTTCCTTTGTTTTTGTTCGCCCTATACATTTGGACACAAGTTTTTCAATAATTCAAATAATAAATCGTTTGAATCATATTTTCTTTGCGTTGCAAAAATAATTCAAGAGTGTTGTAAGTAGTTGTTTAGTTTACGAATTAAACTGTTTCGGAACATATTTTAACCACGCTGCTGGTTCGGAATGAAATAAACAAGTTTTTTCATGATTTATAATTTCGTGGTTTATTGGTGTTCGTTTTTATGATATTGAAAATATCGAAGAAATCAAAGTTATCTAAGACAGCATTCGTTAAAATATTTGTTAAACTATTTGCAAACAAATTCTAATTAAATCAGATAATGTAACATTTAAATGGTTGAAAAGAAATAATTTGATTTACACGATATGACGAAGACAACACTATTTACTATTTAGCCCTAAAAATTCTCCATAAGAATATTATTAGAATATATTATGTACAATTTTAGTAATCGAGGATAACTACATCGTGCTAAAAACATTTTTTTTTATCTTCAGAAGAAAATCAGACATTTAAAGAAAAGTGAAAATAATAAAAAGTTGATATACGCATATGTCCGATTAGTTTTTCAGTTATAGGTATTTTTATATTCCTAAAACACGGGCCAAAAAGTCTATTAAAGTGGCGTTTAACGAGGGCCAGCTGTGTTTTCGCAGATTGATATATTGATTACCATTTCGCCTTTGTGTTTTAAAAGCGAAAACTAAACCATATAAATAAACATACATATTACTTAATTGACGAACAGGCCTGTCACCTGGTTGTCCTTTATTAGCCATTCCGGGCCGGTAGTTTATGGAATATAAAAAAGTTTATAATGTGCAAAATTAAGCATTTTGCACAAACTTTTTTTTTATTATTGTGGTGGGTAGAACCGACCCTAAAACATGTACCACATTTTTATAAATACCTTCTGTATTATGTCATATTATTAAAACTCCGAAGGCATAGATATTTATAAAAAGAATACTTCATCTTCTTATGATTCACAATTCCAGAAAGTTGGTGTAAGGAATTATTTTTTGTACATCAATTCATAAAGTCACTTGAATAAAATCAGATTAAAATTTTTCAACTGATCCTTTTAGTAACCCGCTCTTGAAGTCTTGCTCTATTCGAAGAATGAATTTTCAATAGCGTGTAAAGTTCTCAGAAGCGAGTGTGATGCTGTTCCTGTCAGAATACGACTTTCTTGCAATACACAAGATCATACAGATCCCGTGTCGAGGCTAGAAGCGACTAGGCTCAAGAGGAGAGATTGAGTTACCAAGATAATCGGATGCACGCCCTTCCGCGCGGCCACGCATCTCGATATCTATTAGGCCCGGTTCACAACGCACCCAAAGTTCCTGTCTCGAAATACTCTTTACTCTGCACTCTCCCCCGAAGATTCGAAATTCAAACACTCAGGCAAGTTACAAAATCGACTTTTCTTAATTAAATTAATTGATAGAATTAATTAGAAGGGTATCTTTTTTAAGGACAGTAAAAATCTAAAAATCGTTTTTCCATAAAGCAACCAATACAGAAAGATGAAAGGATGACAGGAGCAACTGACAATATTTGTTTCGATTAAAAATTAACTTGTATTGGTATTAGAGCTTCTCTGATTCATATTGATCGATTTCCATAAAAAATTAACTTATTGAAAGTTTTCAAGTATACAATAAAAATTATTGCATCAAACTAGAGTCACGCCAAAATACAATATATTATGTGAAATATTTTTCCAATGCTCTTTATTGGTACACGTGAATCATAATAATATTCAATAGCGATACTGCAAAATCACTACGCTCGTGACAATCCAGTGTTCTCACTGGCAAAGTTGGCTCGAGAATGTTCCTTGTGCCTCCTTACATAACAAGTATAAGGATCAATGAATCCCATATCGATCTCCACCTTTCCAGAATAACTGTGCTTCCGGCCAAAATGCCAGGAGAGTCAAGTGGACTCAAAAGTATGCACATCTGTGTGCCACTTGTGAAAAATGCGACGCTGCTCAGGAACACGTCTATCGTCGCTGTGGCCTTTGTTCTTGCCAGCTCGGCCACCCTTAAACCCCGCAAGGCCTGACCTGCCGAACTTTCCGTCGATAGCAGACATCCTGCCTTTTGTTTCTATTCCCGCTACCTATTTCTTACAATTGTAACTTCAAAGAAAGTGGAATTTGTTCCTGCCGCCACGAAAAGCAATGTAAAGTGTTGGAAAATTCTTATAAAAACGCTCGCTTAAATACTAATGCGGACTCGGCTATGGTTTTCTTTAGACTGTCCTCCTGAGCTGTCCAGGGTAGACCCCTCCACCCTGGTCCCAATATCTTCCACGAATTTCTATCAGTGAAACAATTGCCAGATGGCCCTCTCGTATCTCTCCAGCGCGACACCTTCCTCACGTACGCCGCTGTACCGCGACCACCACAAGGCGCAGCCCGGCAATCTTACAAAAGGAACAAAGAAATATTGGCAAAATACGAGACCACCTAGTTTCTTATTCAAACAACAAGTTAGCGTTTACTTGCATGTAACGCGCTGAATGTAAAATGCTGAACAATAAAGTATTTCTTTATTACACATACTGATTTAACAGAAAATAATGTTTTACGCTTTTACTAAAGGGTGGTATTACACTTTTGGCCGGTAGTGTAGATCGCCGAAGGTTCTCACACGTAAATAAAATATTTCAGACGAAGGTGAATTTCGCTGTCCAACGAGTACCCCTGAAAGGACTCGGCTCCTATGAATTTAAGGATCTATAGATGTGAGCAGGCCACGACGGCAGATGAAGCCAGGAACACAAAGCGATAAATCAACGTAATAAGGCGGCCTCTTGAAGAAACACCGAGCCCATAAAGATGTTGGTTTAAGACGCGGATTTTCGAGAAGTTCCCTCGCGGCATTGAATCTTTCACACCGATAGGAAATTATGGGTCGCCTTTTATATCCCGATTGCTGATAGAAGACGCGGGTTTCGGGGAATAAGGTGTCTATCTACTGACCAGTATTTATGTATCTTCGAGTGGCACAAAATTCCTCTTACGTTACGAAAAATCGACGTTTCGGAATAGCTGCTTCAAGTGGAGTGTTAAACAGCCTGTCGGCAAGTTTTTTCATGTCTCATTTTCACTTCCTTCAAAAAAAGGTCGCTCCTATTCTAACAGTTTCTAATCCATCTATACCAATGGAATCTGTTCGCAGTCAGATTGTACATCTTTTAAATTATCCTCAGCTACTTTTTAACAAAAAATCGTTTGATGTAGGTACTGAATATAACAAATTGGAGATTAAAATAATTTCAGCACTGACTGCTGAAATTACTTTGGTGCTAGTTAGTCAGAAGTTAGATATTCTTAAATCTTTAATGTGTTACATGAATTAGACACTCGGTAAATGTTTTGTGATAATAAATAATTTATATTAAAATGAAACTAGACAATGAAATAAAAATGTTTGTATATTTTTTGAAAAAAAAAAACGCAATATGTAATGACATTTTAACAGCGATTGTGGACGACTGAGGCAAGTTCAAACGTGTAATTTCCAGTGGCCTGTCCTTACTTGTCTATATAAAACAATAGTGAGACGTTTTGTCAACGGGGGCGCATTGTTTAGTTTTATCCCAAGCGTATTTATTATGTCTGAAATTTAATTATATCTGCTAAATTACCTTCAACAGAATGACCTAATTGTTTTAACTAGTCTGCGGGTTATTTTATTCAAAGGTATTTATTTATATTTTCTTGACTGACCAAGATGTAAAAATGGTTTCAAATAGATGTTGCAATGGAACAACTGTCAGAAATGTCCAAAATTCATGTCAGATTATCTGAACGAGTTTTTAACTAGTATAAAAAAGAATTTTATTGCGAATCCCTAATAATTTTGATGAAATACTGTACATATTGATGTAAAAATATTTTGGACGAATAGATTACAGTTTCCTTAATTTTTATTGAAAACATGCAACAGTATATTGTTTGGTTGTAAGAATGCTGGAAATTTTCTTGAATCGCCTCTTACCCTGGCAGGAACTGAATTTAGTGTCTTTGGTACGTTTCATCCAGTTCCACGAACGAAGGAAATTGAACACGTTGTGTCGAGGGTAGAAGCGAAAGATTAAAGGGCAGAGTTAATAGCTGAATTAACGCACTATCGGCCAGCAAAACATTGCAGGGAACCCTGTAGGAAAAACGCTCCGCTGATTTTGTCGATTTGACAAAAAGGATGCCGCTCACTTTCCTGCCGATAAGTCCGCCTCACTGGGCGAGTAATGGTTTTTTAGTGAGCGTATTTGATGAGCACACTTTACTAGTTCCTGAAAAAATGTGCACCATTCATGCTTTCAAGAATTTAGAATAACTTGAATAAAAAGGCAATGTTCTATCCCTTATATTAAATACTACTTCACCATTAGCTTTTGAAAATGAGGTAAACATATACTGCATACTTTCATTGTAAGTTCAATTATTGGTCTTATACAAATCAATGGCAATAGAAAACAGAGGAGTGCACATTATGTTCCCTATAGGTTTTTATTTTTGGAAACACAGATTAAACGTTTGACAACAGTATCAACTCTAATTAATAGTAATGTGTAGAATGACATTTGCAAAGTTGCTTTTCACCTATACAAACGGTAACATTATTAATTGGACGCTTATGTCTAATGTTTGTAGCAACGTGAGAAATGCAAAGACAATGCGTTTGGAGCAGTGTGAAAGTTTATACAGCATTGCTTATGCTGAACCCATGTACGTTTGAAAGTTTATACTGCAATTTTCAAGTCCTTGAAATAGATTCTATTTTTGACGAAGTACATGATAGCCATGTGTAAATTTATGGAAATCTCTGCTGGACTTTATGCATTGTAGAACGAGCGAGATACATTCCGTTCGGGCGTCGTGTATTCCATATCTTTATTGCAACCCTATTATCACGTCTTATTATACGTTTCTCTTATCAACGGTCCGCTTCGCCGACAAGCGCGTACGCGGAATGCCGTTCATAGTGGAGAACGGATTTTTGCAGCGCGGTTTTATAGAAGAAACACAGCTAAAATGAAACTGTATTTTTGTTCAGTTAATTTTTGCGACATGTTTACGTAAAAATCAGTTGAGAGTACGGATAAGAATTTGCTCAATGACCCTGCTCCGTAGAAGGAACTGTAAAGTGTTTCAGAACTTCCAAATTTAATACCAGTCTGAATTCTATAATACTACTAACACAAACTTATAAGCGACGAAGGGTCACAATATTTATATCCTGCAACTTACAAATTCAAACTAATATTGAATGTCATCGTTACTTTTCGACATGTCCATCTTCCATTGCGTCCAACCATTTTTCTGTCCGGTTGCTTTCGAGTAAACTATAATCTATAAAAAACATCCATGTCCCATTTCACTTAATTAGTTTTTGACATACGAATAAAAGCGAGAACAGGGACAAAATTTGCTCTGCCTCTTTTTTCAAAAAATTTCACTATTCGCGAATTAACGGAATCGGAATCACTAAAAGGTGCTTTACTGTCTTCCAGGACATCTACGGAAACACGAATGTAGCCAATTTCATTTCAAGATGTGTCTTATCTTTATCTGTTTCGTAATCTATTGCAGCATAAAGAATTAGGAAGACATTCGGCTACACAGGCCCGAATTGACCAAACCCATGCAATAATTTCTTCAAATATGTAAATTACTTAAACCATTGAAATCGAGTCAATTCTTGTAAGCGCTCCGGTGTTCGAGCCCTCTCTCCTCGCGGCGGAACAAGCTGTGGTAGTAAGTAATCGACTCGAATTTCGAACGGTTGAATATATCAAGCGCTCGGACACCTCTATCTTACACGTTAACGATTACCATGCATTCCGATCGAAATGCGTCCAAGAAGGGGGTTGGAATAATCGATGATAAAATCGTAAACGGGCACCGAAGACGATCAGGCCAGAGCATTAAAGTCGTCCGAAGAAGCAATTTTATGGTTTCCGCGGTACCAAGGATTCCCAGGGCCTGGAGAGACTCGGGGAAAAGAAAGTCGTGGAACCCGACTCGATCCGCCGCGCCGCCTCTGTCAGCTGTCATTAAGCGTCGTTAACTTGACAGTGGACAGAAGTCAATGGCGTCGGTTCCCGGGTACAGGGATCATATACCAGTTGGTCCACGGCTGCTTGGATAGAGCGGTTATCTTTATGCCGTTTCTAAGAAGATTCTTGACCTTCTCCCTAGTTTCGTTCGCGATCGTCCTTTCGAACTCCCCTTTTCGCTGCCTGTTTCTAGAGCCTGGCTCAGTTGCTAGTTTATCTCTTTGTAGCTCCCGTAGTTAACGTGTTTCTGTTTGGAAGCATGTATCTTGGCCTCATATTGCTTAACAACATATGAAATATTAATATTTTTTTAAAACAATGCTTTTTCTTTAGGATTAATCCTTTATTATACGATGCCAGGTTGTTCCAGATCCTATACATTAGGATTGTTTTATTTTATATTCAGGGCAATGTGCTTTATTGCAGGAAGCACAGTGTTCTCATTTATCACTGTCATTCGACAGTTTAGGTTTAGATTTTAGAACAATGGGACCGAATCGCATAACAAAATGTAGTTCTTTCATAGTTTGTAACATAAAAAGGAACAGTTTCATCTAAATGATAGTTCATCTCGTTGTTTATGAGTATATTGCAAATGCAACTGAAAGTATGGAGTGAAACTAAAATAAAATACGATCATTGTATAAACTTGAAAACCAATTATTGTAACAATTGGAAAAAATACTGTATATGTGTATTTTATACAACTAGAATAAGTATCATTCATTAGTACTTTGCAAATGCAGTTATTAGCACTGTTTCTTTTTAAATAGAAATAATGCAAACATATAATAATTTAAAAATCTCATATAAAATGAAACATGTGAAAGAAGGAACTTTACTGTGATACTTCATTTGTCTCCCGAGCATGAGCAATAGGGCTGAGCGATACTATATAGGAGAAAATATAAATTTGAATTTTCAGTTGGTCTGGGTGCGGGATAGTTGTATTTTGATTAATCAAACACAACTGTAAAAAATTTTGAAAAAATATTCATGTCTGCAGGTTCCTTTTTCTCTTAAAAATGTAAAAATTCACAACGTGAATCTTATTTTTTAAAAAAATTTTGGAAAAATATTCATGTCTGCAGGTTCCTTTTTCTCTTAAAAATGTAAAAATTCACAATGTGAATCTTATTTTTTACATTTTTAAGAGAAAAAGGAACCTGCAGACATGTTTTTTTTCCCAAAAATTTTGTACAGTTGTGTTTGGTTAATGAAAACACAACTATCCCGCACCCATGCCAACTGAAAATTCAAATTTAAATTTTCGCCTATATAATATCGCTTCGCCCTAATGAGCAGTTCATCTTCGTTGAGCTGAGAAAATTTTGTGAATGCGTAATGATGCTTGAAATTCTAGAATTTCACATCCTATCAATTGTAAAGATGCAATTTTTTGTAGCGTATCGATCGTGAACAATATTTAACATTATCTGCCCCACATTTTGAAGCAAACGTTCATTCGTTACCAATCTTTTTCAAATGCCTGACTTATGGTTTTTGGTTTTCAAGTGAATAGACTTGTAAATAGTGCATTTTAAGTTATAAACGCTATTCCAAAAGTTTTGTCACCGCCTTAAGGAAGTATTAACCAACTATGTATCTTCCATATGTATAACCTCTTAAAGATGAAGTGACGACGAATGAAATTACGTGGGATTAAAGAACAGCGGAGAATTTTCGGTCGAATGATTTCAAGTTTAATCAATTTGAGGAATTAATACAAAAAATCAGTTTTTTAAATAAATTATGGATTTAAATTATTGATGCTAAAACAACAAAATATGAACTATTTTTCTATTGTTTTCTTTAAGAAAAGCTTAGATAAAACGCTTTAAAAATTAATTCGTTCCGACAAATGAATTTACAGCTATATTTTAATAAAAATGATGCTTAATGTTCAAGGGTTTTTTAGATTCGTCAGATGACAAATGCACGATCGTCAGATGGTGGTGGCTGATTTCTCCTCGATCGCTGTTCGCGAAAACGAATTTATCGGCCAATATATTTGATACCGACATTAGCTTCTTTCATACATGACTCATGTTTAAGGGGGGGGGGGGGTAATACTCGTTGGCAAACTGTAGACTGTTTTTTGCCCTAGGCCCTATGTTGGGAATTGGTAGGCAAAACACTAATTATATCCCAACTTATTCCCAACTGTTGATTACCGTTGGCCAACCAAAAATGCTATACCAGGGAGAAATAGTAACCGGTCTTAGGTACATCATTTAATATAGGTACCTACTACTCAAGTTTATATTTTAACATTATTACAAAATTTCGAAAAGAAAACATGAGTGATTTGAAACACAGCCTATTTTGCCTGACACTGACCCAAGGGTTGGTTATAAACTTATTGTTTATATCATAAAGTAGAGAACACACAATTACAAATATTAAAACATTAAAGTTTAAATATATAATGTCGAACTTATAAAAGAAATATTTCCAAGTGGACGTTGTAAAACAAAAAGGAACCGTAAACCTTTTTAGAGGATTTTAAAAGTGAGAACCTAGAAAAAGGGTCAACTGTCAAGTTTTTCTGTTAACAAATTTTCAGTATTTCCTAATAATTGGTACCCTTTTTACACCTCCCCCCCCCCCCCTCCGCCCTTAAAAATGACGCCATTGATTTAGTGACCCACGGGCTAGTATTAAAAAAATAATGAACATTTGACCTACTTCTCAAAAAGGTTCGCCATTTACTAGTACTTATAGGTAGGTAGAGAACTTAATAGAATTCAAAATCTCACTAAAAATATTGCCCTGCAAAATGAAAAGACATTATTTTGCGTGTACGCGGTGGCGCGCTCTAGAGTTGTTTTGTTAAGACGTTTACAAATTCGCGAAGTACATAAATTTCAGCCTAATATTTTAAAATACGTCCTCTAGACATCGTCTCTTAAGAAAATGCAAAAGGTCAGAAATCAATATTTTTCACAGTGACCAGATGCACGTAATCCCTTAAGTTGACGCGTGACGCCTAGCTTTGCCGTGTCCCCACACAGCGGATCGCCGAAAACGAAAGTCCCTGCTCGTGATCCAATGATAGCTCTTTAATCCAACGCGTTACTCGCCCCAGAATTCCGTGTCCATGGGGGATACGCGACAAACCGGCAACAATCGGATTAAGCGTTGTAGCTCGATACAGGATCCAAGGGAAACGGGACGAGATCGAAGCTGGGGCGAGCGGGCGAGGTTTACCTTGTAGTTGGATTTAAACGAGCGGACTCGAGTGCCTCTCCTACGCGTGAAGATCTCTCTTCTGGCCACTCCCGCCTCTCTCTCTCTCCGACGCTTTTCAGAGTGGTAAATTCTCGAACGCCATAACACTGCCACCGTGCGCTTGTTTGGACAAGGGCATTATGAGATTTTATGCGAGCTGCGCGTGCTTCCATGGGAACGGCGTTGTTTATGCACCCTGCTCGCGAGCCTCCTTCGCCGTCGCGCTTTTCGAGGAAGCTCGATTCTATTCACTTTCCACCCCGCTTCGTTTTCGTTCCCGTTCCGTAGCTCCTCTCCCATACCCTGGACAACCAGATAACGAGAACGCGTTGTTGTCTGAGAAAACGGCGATTCTCGCTTCCTTATTTTCTCAGGACGAGCCGTGAGATCGATTCATCGGTCCTTTTGTAGCGTGTCTTCTTTTTTTCTCCAACTGATTCTGCGCCTTACGAATGACTTCAATGACTCCGAGACCTTCAGCTCACAACCTGCGCTATTTTCTCCCCTTTTGTATTACTCGAATCCCTGGAGATTATTTTTGTTCTGCGCGATGGTCCGAGTGCTTTTCTTTCGTATCGATGTTTCATTAAATTTTGTTAATATGTATTACGTGTCGCGAGAATTTAAACGGGAGAAGTGGAGGATAATCAGCTGCATATTGTAAAGAGATTTCCTCGTGGCAGCATTCTTGTAGTTTTTTGTTCCAAATACCCGTTGTGCCTTCCCGATGGGTAAAAAGTATCACGATTGGTCTCATTAACAACGCAAAACGTGATTGCACAAGATATGAGAAAGTTTAGAGAAAAAAATTAAGTTATTTTTTTAACTGAACAATGCAGGATAAAACACGAATGGTGAATGAATCTTTTTGTGTGATTTTGTTAAAATCGTAGAGAATCAGAAACAGTGTATAAACTGAAGTCGAGTTTTAATACTGAAAATTCATAGTAGGTACATATATACCTATTAGGATGGCCCTTATTTATACGTGTCTTTTCTTGTATTTATTTACTCTCACTTCCTAGAATGGTATCATATGATAACAAAACTTGTCCTTGAAAAAGTTTATTGCAATTGGACAACAAAAAAGGGTGCCGACCAGGCCTTAAAGTTTAGAATTCATCAATAGTTTTGATTTAAAGAATTTCTCAAAAATGGTAAGCCCTATCGAAATTTTGTTTAAATCATATTAAAAGAGCATTCAATTTTGTACAATTATTGTGTATATAATTTTCTAGTGTTTCCAACCATTTTTTAGATAATAGCGTTCGAATATAGAGAATATAGCGTTTGAATATATATTGCCTATACGCGCGTAGTGCGGACTTCTCTATATTCAAATGCTATTATCTACAAAATGGTTGGAAGCACGAAAAAAATATGTATACAGTAATTGTAGAAAATTGAATGCTCTTTTAATGTTATTTGAACAAAATTTCGATAGGACTTACCATTTTTGAGAAATTCTTCAAATTCACAACATTGATGAATTCTAAACTTTAAGGTCCGGTCGGCAGCCTTTCCTGTTGTCCGATTGCAATAATCTTATTCAGTAACTATTTTTTTATCCAATGGCACCGTTCTAGTGGATGCGAGCAAAATAAAGCGCTGCTTGTAACTAAGGGCCACCATAATACCTATGGTTGGTTTCGACGGCCAATCAGTGTAAATCCAACTTTCCCTGAAAATGAGTTACGTATTTCATGAACCTCTTTATTGTTAAAACTTTTAGTTGATAAATCAATTAAGTCACTACTTTCATACGTAAACAATAATTGGCGGCATTTATATTGGCCACGGAATTCATAAGAAAAATTATTCAGAGGACAATCAGTGTAAGTCACTTTAAAGTCACGTTCAGTTATGTTGTTTGTTATTTAAAAATAATTGTATGCCGTTTTACCGAAGAAGTGGACATTTGACATAAGTCACAATTTTTTCATTCAAACTGATTTCTTTTAAAAAGTCATGGCGATTTTCTTTTGTTTCTCTCGCAATTAAGTTCATTTGTATGTTATCTTATAATAAAAATTATTTTTTGTATCTTTACTAACATTGGAATTTTTTCAAAATCAATTTATAAAAACCTTACATATCTCAGTTTAAATGCTGATGTACTTGCACTGATTGGTTTGCACCTATTTCTTTTCATTCAGCATGCCCAAAGTCGTTCCACCTTTTCGAGGTACACATTTCAATCAAGCGTCCCGCTTGACTGAGATCAAGAAAACCCCAATAATTCCCTACAAACTCGCTTGCAGAGGCGTGCCTTGTATCGCTGCTACCGAATCGCTTGAACAAACCTCGTGAAACGTCCCCAAGTATATTTACCCAGTGTGTGGAAGCCCGAGCTCCGAAACGGTGCGCGCGACGCGGAGATTTAAAGCGGGCGGAAGTGGTTGCAGCAGCACGGTATTCTTGTGTTTGCAGACCAAAGGCAACACCGGCATAAATCTGTTTGGCCAAGGAAAGTCTGGCCACGTGGCGTACACGTTTCCCGCGTTGTTCTGGGTCTCGGATTAGGTCTGTGTGCGCTGGCTAACTTCTAGACCTAATATTTCCTCAGGAGAGCCGACGTCGTGCCACGGTGTCCACTAATTATCTTCGGCTGGATGTGACTCACGAAACGCCACTATGGCGGCTCCTAATAAATATCAATGCGGTATGTCGGCTCGATCACACGAATATTGGACGTATATAAACGATGCTTCAGAGATTGCCTTTCGAATTCCACGAACACTCGTCGAGCCGATGAAAGGGTGAACTGCAGTGATAATGAATATTTACCAGATCGAGCTAGCGAGAAATATTTGGACCGGGCAATCTCGCCCCGAGATACAGCGGTGGCCGAAGCAGACAAAACAAACCGGGATTTATCGGAGGATATAATCAGCTAATTGTCTCGTTAAGGCGATTAGACCTTTTTGTGCCGGACGGGGTCGAGTTGGTACGATCATTCGCGTGAAAGTCGCGCCTCCCCCTCTCTGAATTGCTGAGAACCTGATGAATCTTATTCGCTTGATGGGCACACACGTTCCGTGGCAAGGGGAAAAATTTTGCGAATTGCGGCTTGGTTTATTGAATCGATTGCGGGAGATTGTTCGTGCTTTTTGCAGGTAATTTTTTGGATGATGGGTGGCACTTTAAGCGATTCAATTGTTTACATTGAAATGCTCATTGCAGTAACATTTCTCGAGTTTCTCACTATAGAAGGTGGTTTACGTAATTTGCACACCACGAATAACTTCTAAAGTATGCATTGTATGGAATTTGCTTTTATACAAGAGTTGCATGCTTTGGAGGGGCACTTTATGTAGTGCGTGTACTTTTGTCATAAGTGGAGACATTTCGGAGATTTCAAGGTTAACTTTGTTATTTTAAATAGAATGCTATATTTTTTATACTAAAGTATCGAATAATGTTTATTAGTCCTAAACCTAATAGTTAACAAATATGTACTTTGATGATATTGAATCTCCAACTTCATATTATCTACGCTAAGTAAATTTTTAGGAGACGCGACTAACAAGAGAAAATCCCGAACCCGAAAATTCAAAAAAATTCAAAAACTCTGGTGAATAGGTATGTAGAGGATTTCCTCATTATTACAACGCAATTTTTGTTTGCTACCCAAATTCACTCGAAGGGGTGATATTAACCCCTGAAAATTCGGCTATTTTCCGATTTTGTGTTATAACTCGCGAACTGTAAGAGATAGAAAATAAGTTTCAACACAAAAGTTACTTCTTTTAATTAGATCTATCATTTGGTAAACAAATTATTTTACACTTCCGCGAGTTATAACAGAAAATCGGAAAATAACCGGATATTCAGGGGTCAAATACCCCGCCTTAGAGTGAATTTGAGCAGAAAACGAAAATGGTGTTGTAATCAGGAGGAAATTCCCTACATATTCATAAAGTTTCAGAATCTTTTGAATTTCCGGGTTCGGGATGTTCCCTTGTAAGCGAAATTATTCGTTAGTTATTGAGGTTAGGGGTAATAAAAGTTAATACATTTTTACTCAGAATTCAACATTCCTTGATACATTGGCATACAGAATATAGCATTCCATTTAAAATAACGAAGTTGACCTTGATGTCTCCGAAAAGTCTACACCTATTTATGCGAACTCTCGCATAAAACAAATTTTCATACAACGCATACTTAAGAAGTTGCTTCAGCTGTGCATAGGCCAACGTGTATTTGAATAGACTTAAGGGGTAACACCACTCTAGAGGCAGAAAAAGAAGACCTAAATTCGACAATTTATTTTGTGAGTATGACACACGGAATAGAATTTCTTTTCAGAGGGTTTATTTAACACATATCGAAGTACGAAAAACAATTTTTTTTTTATTGCCATTTTCATGCAAAATGGCGGCAACAGAGCCCGTCGTCGAAAAAAGCTTTTTTGAAAACGCCGCCACGGGAGGATGGATTTCTCGGCAAGTATGAGTCCTGGAACCAAAAATAAAAAAAACTTATAATCCATATACAATTGGCTTTGGAAGTACGTAGCCGTTTTTGATTGAACGTAAACTTTTTTTTTTATAAAGAATTTAATGCTCATTTTTAGGGCAAAGAATCCATTGATTTCTTAAAAAGTGCACCACTTCCACAAAAATTGATTAAAAAAAATAATCCTACGTACTTCCAAAGCCAATTGTATATAGATTATAAATTTGTTTTATTTTTGCTTCCAGGACTCGTACATGCCGAGAAATCCGTCCTCCCGTGGCGGCGTTTTCAAAAAAACATTTTTCGACGACGGGCTCTTTTGCCGCCATTTTGCATGAAAATGGCAATAAAAAAAAAATTGTTTTTCGTACTTCGATATGTGTTAAATAAACCCTCTGAAAAGAAATTCTACTCCGTTTGTCATACTCACAAAATAAATTGTCAAATTTAGGTCTTCTTTTTCTGCCTCTAGAGTGGTGTTACCCCTTAAACCTCGTTCACATTAGTCAAGTTACTCGATTTCGAGTCGCTTGAATTCAAGTATACTGGCTTCAAGTTTGAGTTCAGTAGTGTCGACTGCCTTCAAGTTACATGAAGCAAGTACTCCTTCGTTATTCTATAAAATATCGTAGGGGAGACCGGGGTAGCGGTTGTAACACGGTGTAAATTGTAACATACCAAAGTAAAATCTTTTGAACGACAAATCTGGTAACCAACAGCATGCGAGAGCTGGTTGGCGATATTAGTACCGTAGGTTTTAGTGACACAAACTAGCGTTATGTATTCATTTTGTGATTATAGCCCAGAATTTTAGTATGTAGAGCATGTAAGTAAATTTTGTCTTTGTACTATTATTTCAATTAACCGTCATTAGAAACTGTTTGAATTTTTTGCTTCTTTGTCGCAAACGAATCAATACACATTGATTTATTATAATGTGTACGCATTTTAGTAATTTGATGTTTAGTTTCTCGTTTGCTGAGATAAAACGCAAAAATTCAAGCTCGGGATAAATTGTAACACGTTACTATACTTACTCTGCTCTACATGATGACAAAGCAAGCTATTTGCTGACACGCCGGAAAAAGATGCTCTAGACGAACAACAGAGCAATCAAGAATCCAAAAAGTAGGAAAAAAGTATAAGGGAAGAAGTACAAAAAGCGAAGAAGAAGATTTCGATAGAATCAGATGAATAAGCAATGATTGCTTAACTCATGTACCTAGGGTAAAGGACTCAATTACTATTGCCCGATGAGAAGAAGAAAAACTACCCACAAGGTGAAATGTCACAAAGGCAAGGGGAATCGCCCGCTCACTCCACCCTGTCCCCTCCAAGAAGTCCTACTTTTCGGTTCTTAGGCTAAGGCTACACTTACGACTATAAATCGTACGACAGTCGCGCGCAAATCCTGGAACAGTCGGCCGACTTAAAAATCTGAAGCAGTCGCAGGTGCCCGCCGACTGAACGACTGATCGTTGTCTTCTTGTCGTTGTCCTGTCGTCTGTGTGTGCGCGTCTCCATGTTCTGTAGGCCCTGACAGAAATGACACGACTGTCGTACGACTCAGAGCCGTAAGTGTAGCCTTAGCGGCTGGCCGTATCCGCGGATTATCGCGATTAGTTTCGTTCGAGTTCTTCGTCACGGGATGAACTGTGTTGGAGGGGATAGGTTGACGCGGGTGAACGATTCCCCTTGCCTCTGTGACATTTCAACTTGTTGGTAGTCTTCCTTCTTTTCATCGAACAATAGTACTGACACCTAACGATATACCGTCCCCTTAAACTATTTACTTAAAATAACGAATCAATAAACTGTAGTATATTATCTATAGTATAGATTATAGGTTGAATTACATAATTCTTCTTGTGTATGACTTTACAACGCTTATTTATTCGTTATTTTAACGTGACAGTAATTGGGTCCTTTACCCTATATCAAATGTTTAATAATGATCTGTGTTTTCATTTATATTTTTTAGGAATGTTTATTTGTGTTCATATTTATATTTAAATAAGTAAAACAGGTGTGTTACAATTTACCACGGACTGGGACACATTGTAACAAAAGTTCAGATTTGTTTAAGATGGAGCTAGATGTCTCTAAGTGTCGAAGATTTTGTCACGTACTTATACCCAATGAGTTCACCGCATATGTAAGTAGTAAGTCGCGCAAATTATTTCCTGACTGAGGAAAACACTTTCGAGACAAAGCTGTGAGAACTTTTTTGCTACAATCTGCCCCGGTCTCCCCTATGTCTAATACATTTCTAAGAATCTAGAAATATTGTCGTTACTCCACCTCACGGTAATAGACAGGTATTCCGACTTCTGTTCAGAATGTGTGACTTTTTCGACCTGGTACTTCTAGGGGCCGCTAGAGTAGCGCTCAAGGAGAAAAGGCGGACTTTTTGTCCATAATACGACTAAAAGCTCTACTACTACAATCACATAAATGCGTGCGTATGTATATGGATTTCTTATCACGACGCCTCTCGCGACGGCCAGAGGAACCACACAGAAATCGGCACACAAAATCGCTGGGGTAAAGGTGCTGGGTCAGAACACCTATTACACTCTGCTCTATCTTCTTAGTCAGTGTCTTGTGATCAGAACCTCACTTTTCAAAAACAATACTCAGTCAACTTACTTCAAGTGACTTAAAGTTCTCACTTGTACGTACGTTCACACTATTCAAGTTGTATTTCAAGGCAAGAAAAGTTGAAAGACTCTCTACTTCGCTTGAAACTGGAAATAATATTTCAAGTCAAGTGAATAACAGATTTACATTAGCAACTAGTAGTTTCAAGTTATTTGAATTCAAGCGACTTGAAGTCAACTAACTTGACTAATCTGAACGAGGCTCTACACATCAAAATATCGAGTACATATTGCAGAAAATTTTCAACGGGTTAGTAGAAAATCCTCTGGAAGATGAACCACACTTTGTCTGCCGAATGCATTAAAAAGCGTTGCAATATTTTCAATGGAACATAGATTAACGTATAGGTGTATTCAATTAATTCCTATAGCATGTTGACTCTCAACGCTACCGTAAATATGTTAAATTTATCTCTTGATCATTAACGAACAGAAAATGTTGTACCGTTATCATCCAACTTACTATTAATTTAGCATTCGTTATATTGTTCATTAATTTCAATAAACTGTCACGAAACAATCGAGCGACTATCAGTTCCAACTCGAACCAACGTTTACAAAGTGTCAACAAACAACTTCAATAACATTGATGTCAAAACTGTTGATTTTAAACTGTTATATATCGGTTCTGACTAAACCAGTTATGAGGAACCGATATTCTGAATAACTGTTATAAGGAACCGAAATTTCTGACTATATCGATTTCGATTTTTTTTAAGACCAATGGGCCAGAGTCATTTGTATTCGTGAGCCAGTGGCGAGCATTTTGCATTTAATACAAAAAAATTATATTTCACAACAGTTGACATTTTCCTCCACGAGACATTGTGTTCTGTTAAAAAAATGAAATAGTTAATAATCTTCACAATTAATATTAAATTAGTAGTAAATTTGTACATATTAGGAAAGTTATTGTTGTTAGAGGTAGCACTACTTTAAATTAAGGGTAATTATTTAGAAGTTTTCCATCCTCACAGATTTCAATGATTTTTGGATATGTTATGAAGATCAAGATTCTGACCAACTTTTTCCTATACATGTGTTACGTACGCAGATCTATCTTTGGCTTTTTAACCCTTTCGGGTGTCCGGAATGCACGTGACTCGGCGGGGTCACCGTTTCCTGCAGTGGTGTGATGCAACCGAGTTTTCCTCGAAAACCTAATATTCAATGAAGGCACTCATATCCCCACTACTTTCTAGCCGAATTTCACTGTATAAAAAGGGCCACGAATCCACACTCAGGGGCTCATTTGAAGTCTAGCACGTTTAGACGAAAGAGGCTAGTGAGATCGAGTAACGTTTTTTCCAAGTATTAATTCAACTTAAGCCGAACAGTACGTGGAGTTGCTGATAGGTGTTGTTATTGTTACTATACTAAAATCTTTGACACCCCCGCATTTCTCAGTGCGTCAAAACCGAGAGGTGGACTTAGGTACCGCGACAAACATAAACTGTAACAATTGTAAAAGACAGAATTTATAGAATAGAATTTGTTATTTCTAAATCAGAGTTCTTTTATTTTGAATCAAGCATCATCTGAATTTCCTCTTCGAGATAATCCCACGTAGGTACTCCTTTACCGCTCAAGGTGTACCACTTTATAAAGTTACGAGGCTAAACTAACATTCCTAGTGGCTCCCGGGGATACCAGACCCCGGTTCGTCCACGACAACCAACCTCCTAGTGGCTCCCGGGGATACCAGACCCCGGTTAGTCCGTGAAACATACCTTCCTAGTGGCTCCCGGGAATACCAGACACCGGTTCGTCCACGACATCCAACCTCCTTATAGCGGCTCCCGGGAATACCAGACCCCGGTTCGTCCGCTACTAACAAACTCAAACAACCAAATTCAATCCTCGGCCTCGCAGCCGCCATTCTCATTGCCCTCAGCCTCGGCTCGTAACACATGTTACCACCGCACGGTAGCAGTTTCCGAGATATTCGCAAAGAACTGTTGCTACCACTGCATTGATTTCGACCCATACGTGCACGATGCGGCAGCGTGTGCGTCAGCACGAGACCGCTGCTCATCTACTGTTTCTGCATGTACGTCAAGGAACATGAGTTTATTAAAAAAAAAATCGACAACAAAATCGAATCGCTGAACGCTGTGCTGCTACGAATGCGTACGTATAGGTAGAATGCAATGCCGACATTCGTTGCTGAGATATTTGCGAAAAATTTCTGTTGATTTATTCCGACGCAACGCATTCCACTTTTCAACTTGTCCCGGGTATTAGTATTGGTTGCGGCTAGATTAGTGCGGGGGGCGCGTGCCCTCGAGCGGGCGCGTAAAGCACGATAGCGAACCGATGTGAGTTTAAAGATTTAAACAAGAAACTTGCGGATGCGGCAGTAACATGTATAGGAAATAGTTGTTCAGAATCGTGTTCCCGACAATATATCCAAAAATCATTGAAATCGGTGAGAATGGAAAACTTCTAAATAATTACTAAATTAAGTATTAAATTAATATTAGTCGTAATGCCCCAGCCCATAGCGAGAGTTTACTGTATAACCGACATATAACCGTTATGGAACCGATATAATATCGGTTCTGTAGAACCGGAACCGAAACCGATATAGGCCAGAACCTTTTTCACTCGTAACTGTGTCAAGATTGTTTCGGTTCTTATAACTGTTTTGAGAACCGAAACCGATATCATAACTGATTTCCACGCCTGCTCAAAACACTACATATTATGTGTTGGGATGATTTCAACAGATTCCCAGTTAACAATCGTCACAACAATTTTAATCCAGCTTATTTCGATCAGTTTAAGAGCACAAATCGACGCTCCAATATAAACAGATTCTTAGCCTACAGATCAACAATTGAACGTCCATTCTTTACACGCGCAACCCAAAAAGTGGGAGGCGAGCTAAGCCTCTCTACGGATTTCTTCGTTCTAGCGTTACCGATTCAGTGCATTTATTGTGTCTTACAAGAGGTATAGTCAGTGTTAACGTTCGAACGTTCTGAGGGTCCCATTTTTTAAGGAAAATGAAGAGGTAGTTTATTAAAAGTGGGCTAAGTGTAGTGGTACGAAAAAAATCTAGTGTTTGAATATCTATATGTAATCATGATTTGTTTTGGTCAAGGAGCCCTGCGGAGACGTCCTGTGTAGGGGCCTAGGCGGCAACTGCTCATCAGCCGCTCTGTTAAATCCACCATTGGGTATACTGATGTCATAAAAGTAACAAGAACAGCTCAAGAGACCAGGGACGTGTTCAGCACACATTCTGAACATTAGCCCTATAAGATCCCACGATGTGCACAAATGTGACCAAATAAGTGCAACCACGCAGTGAGCGTCCAAAAACACAGTTGACTGTTTATAATCTGAAGAATGTTACCTGACACGCCACTTGAGTGTATCTGGGGTTAATCACTGTATCTCAGCAAGGCACAATACTTCGGTGTTTAGGCAGTGCCTACAAACCGTCATTCAGCCTATGGTGCACGTGGAGCTCGGTATCATCCGGTATCGTATCGTGTGTCTCTCGTGTACGACGCGCACCGTATTGTTATGAATGCCTAGAATTTATCAATGGATGGCGCGCCAATGATAAATCGCGCATACGCTTCGTATCGCCCCTCGGCTTTCTATTCGCGCGAAAGGAGAAGAAAGGGACTTGGCAAAGGGGAACGGATACTCGAGAGGCTTGGGGAACGTCTTCCTTCGACCTGCTCTAACCGTGTACATCGCGATACCGCCTTGCTGACAAATCGGTTCCCGTTTTTACACGCACAACGCGCCTTCAGCTTAAACGAAACAGGAATATGTTATGTGGCTTTCTTAAAAATCTGCTGTTTTTTTTTACTAAGAATTCTCTGGTTTTGCTTGGACATCAAGTTGGAGGGAGAGAGGAGATTTTGTGTACAAGGGTAGGCATTCTGGAACCGGATAAAGTTGGGGCCTCTTCAGCATTTCATTGTCTGCACTTAATTACACTGGGTTGCTCTTATTTTGGTTGTGCATGATTCTACTGGTTAAGGAAAGCACTGTTGATAATAAATATTATAATTTTTAAGGAAAAACAGCTGGAATATATCGACGTGCGTTACGGAAAGCAGCATGTTTCATTTTTCTTACGAAGACTAGCGCCCTGTTCATTCTGGCCACAAAGGACAGAATGTTTCGATTTTGTTCTTGAAAAGTAGTATGTTTTCATTCATCGCCACGAAGAATAGCATGTTATGCTCTTTCGCGACGAAAGGTAGCACGTTTCGGTATTTCGCTGCGAAAAATAGCACGGTTTGCCTTTAGCTGCAAAAAATATCACGTTTCATAGATTACGTAGGATTCTACTGCAAAAATAAATAGATAAAGGTTTTTCAAGGGAAAGAAACGTTTATCTAAAAGAGTTGGACGAGGCTTATGACAACTGTTCCGCCACTTAGAATGTGTAATTGTTTCATTCATTTGGCTAAATTCGTTTGAGGCAGTCAAAAAATTGATTTTTTATTGAATTTTGTGAGTAAAATGCCGCTTGGTTTATAATAAAATTCGCAAAATTGTAGATTTGGCAGCTAAAAACGTCAAACGGCAACCTATGGCGTCACCTTTGCTCAGAAATTTTAAACGCGTTTTTCTCGAATCTTTTTCTCTCTTGTTTTTTTTCCAGATTGCGAACGAATGGAGGTTTAGATTGACTTGAAAAAATTACAGGATGTGTAAAACGTGTGCCATTCCACGTGGAACCTCCGATATAGTCCATAAAAATTTGAGATTTTGATAAAAAAATTAAAAAGTTACCGGTTTTAAGTAGCGTACTAATAAGAACGAATTTTTCTCGAAAAAATCGCCGTTTTTCAGCGACCAATCGCATAATTTTGTTTTAATTTTTGTTTTTATAGGTTACACTGGAAACTATGAATCCAACAAATAAGAATCACACCTTCGAAATCAGATTACGTTACATTTTAAGACCGATATTAAGGCAAAACCACAGAAAACGTTAAAACGTTTACCAGTCTGCAACGCAATTTTTAAAGTACGTATATTTCATACCAATTATTTTTCAACCTGTATGGTAGCAATAAACATTGGGTAAAAGGATGCATCTGGATTTGCTTTCATTTTTTTAAAAAATAAATAAAGGACGGAGTCCCTTTCTCATGAAAAAACGACTTCCCAGTCTCCTTAAAGAAGCAATGATATTTTCAAGTTTTATCAATTTACAATCATAATCTTCGCTATTAGACATTGTAAACTCGTCACTTTCTTTCATACTAAATGAGCAACAAACAACAATACAGGCAACTGGGAGTCACAGAAGATCAACGTCGATTATGAACTGTTTGGAAACTGAAATATTCTACTCTTCGGAAAACAAATGAAACGTGCTACTTTTCGCTGCAACGTTTGAAATGATATTGCTATTGCGTGTCGCGAAATGAGAAACGTGCTTCTCTTTGTAAGACAAATGAAATGTGCTATTTTCCGTAACGCACGTCGATATAAAGTCAAATTTAACGAAAGATGAATCGAATGAAATCCTCCTGGAATGGATATGGAAGTACTACCTATATTAGAAATTTAAAGGTGATTCTTATTCCTTTTTCACTTTTTCTTCATGGATATGTATGTTGTACTGAATAAAGAGCAAGCAAAAACAGTGCAAGAAATTGACCCCTTTAAAGGACGCCAAAATTCACGCCACTAAACGTTTCGACGAATCCAATGTAACTTTGGATACATCAACAATGTCAGTGACAATAAAAACGAAAAGCGATTGTTAGGAAGTACATCTATGTATAAAAAACGGTCGAGAAAAGTTGCGAATGCGGCACAAGTATCTTCGTGATAACAAACTTACTCTATCCGCTGAATTCATGTAAAGAGTTTATATCTACTGAAGTACTCGATCTGACCGTCTGAGGGACCGAAATTTTCCAAGGAAGCTACTGATCAATTATCATAATCTTAGTGGCATCGTGTTACGAAGTAACACTAAAATCTATGTAGTTAATTAAGTTCCAGTTTTTTAAACCGATCAGATAGAAATAGCCAACGTCATCACAATTTGTGTATTTGGATTTAGTACATATGGCACACAGGAAAGCTTTGATCGGATACCACACTGCTCTCGAAGCATAACAAAATAAAATAATAAAATCGATACATTCGCAGAAAATTAATATGATCTAAAAGTCCGTCTCTTTTCGAATTTACCAGCCGTTGAATATATTGCTGACTATAAGTATGCAGAAATTAAATACGAAAATCTATTTAAGACTTCATCGCGTCGTAACGACAAGCAAGTTCCTTTCCACAGTGCGTATTCGTTCAATACAAACGCCCACGCGCGCAGTGTCAATCAATATCTGTTATAAACAGTTTGCCATGGCTGCGACAGGATCAGAGTATGATATCACCCGCAGTGTCCGGGAATCCTTATCAAATTACAAACAAATCGAACTCGCCAAACGCACGAACATTATCATATCTTTGGCGACGGCTTCTTGGAAAACAAGACGAAAAGAGCTCTGCCCAGAGACAGTTGCTACTATTGACGCTGGTAAAACTGTGCAGGAAATCGTTAACCAGAAAGAAACAGTTAAAGTCGTTCTCGATAAGGACATGAATTCATGGATGGATTAAATGTACGAAGTGAACCTGTATTACACCTTCCAGAGGCATACTGAAGCACGGATGCGTTAGGGGATGATGTTGGCAGCACCACTGACAAGGGAAGTTTGGCAACTCGAAAATTCAAAAAAATCTGATACTTTACAGAAGTGCAGCTCGAGTGATGCTAATAACGGAACTATTTTTTTTTATTCGTCGATAAATCTGTCCTAAGGGTGAAAACAACCCCTCGAAAAGATGGTGAGTTTTCAAATTATCATGAGTATCTACGAACCTGTGAAAGACAAAAAAAAAAAAGTTAAATTCAAAGATGTGTTTGCGAAGAATATTATTTTTTTCCAAATTGATCCCCCGCGCCCTTTTTTCGACAATGCTTTAGCATCATATTGTAGGATTTCAAAAGCCGTAAAACTTTGAATGCAACTTTTTTTGGATATCTTTTACGGTTTCGCAGACATTCGCGATAATATGAAAACTCACCACTTCTTTGCGGGGTTGTTCTCACCCGTAGGACCGTTTTAGTGCCGAATCAAAAAGTAGTCGCGCTTCATTTGAGCTAGGGTAAATTAATTGGGGACATTAATGCTGTAAGGTCTTGGAGGGTTTAAGACTGTGACCGAAACAAGTGCCGCCCTGTAATGAGAGGTTACAAACAAATTTGGTAGCTTCTATCCATAACAATATTGCTTTGCACATCTCTTGAGTGGATCTCAAGTTCGCCCCTATAATTCTGCGAGGCACGCTACGTCTGGTAGCGCGTTTTCTTCCATATCAGCCCGCATACGCGACTTTGACACTAGAATATATTCCTCGCCTCCGAGTATCGCTCGCTTCGACGATCTCGGGCCCACGCGATGAAGAGATTCATAAACGAGACGCGAGCCTCTATTCATTGTCTGCGCGGGACCAGATTTTCCTCCCACGAGCGGTGCGTGGGGCCGGGTAATGATAAAAATTCCTAAGGACAGCCAGGTTACCTGACGTTACGACCGCTCGACGCTCGAGTTCCCCGAGTATCTGGAGCTTCCTTGCTCGCTTTCGACTACAGATAATGGAATCGATTTTTTCCCTTCTTTTTCTTATCCTTCAAATTTGTCGCGCCAGAAGCTGAATATACGTTCAATTTAAATATGCGGTTGGAGGAGGTCCCGGTGTCGATGGTAGAATGATTGTGAGAACACCTTTTCTTGAGGACAAAAGGCTTATTCGGGGTTTATGGGTTGATTTTGTACGGGGAATAGGTTCCAGTTTCGTATTTCGTAGAAACAACTTCTGCACCAGAGAGTAAGTGGTAATGAGTTGCATTATCTGCTAGATATTACTAATGCAAACTTTACCAGATTTTGGTAGATAATTGTCTGTAATCATAAGGATAGAGAAAAGTTTCCTAGCAATTTTCCGTAGCAATTAATTAATTATTCAAAAAATGTTTAATAGACTGACCCAATAGAATTACAATGGTACATAGATGCAATAACATTCTGACTCTCAAATTCATTAAATAAGATACCTGTTTCATCCTAAATTTATTTCTTTTACTCCAAAAAATTCTAAACATCGCCAATCCGAATTATAACAATCATGAATGCAGCAGTCCTGCGGAAATCGCTGGAAATAATTTTCAATGAATAAAAAACATCGGCACACTTATAGATTTAAACGGGCGAGAATAAAATTACTCAGAACAAAGTCCGAAATCAATTATCTTTTGCATTGCCGACCATTACATCTCATGCTCACATCTCGCCTCGAATGGATTCGTCTCAACGGATTTGCCGTAATCGAACATCGAATGATTCTCTCTTTTTGTCGGCGCGGGACACGCGTTAACGAAGATTTAAATCATAGATATTATAGTGTACAAAGAGCATAACATATCCGCGGACAGCTCGGCGGGTGTTACACACCAACCGTTCGTCAGAGGAGCGACAACCGTTCGGCATTTACAATCGGCAAGTGCACTTGGGTCGCATTCACCGGTCCCTAGGAAGTGTCTGCTCGGTCCTCGAACGTTGTCGAAGAGGAACGAGTGGCGGATAATAAGTAACGGCGTGATTGTGCGAGAAAATGCAAATATCAATGGCTTGTCGTGTCTCAGGATGAATCGTCGTTGCGCTTTCATCGCGTGTGCATTGGACTTGAGACACTTATGAAGAATATATGGTGGAATTGTTTCTTGTTTAGAAACGCACCCACGTTAATAAGAACGATGTCTCTGCTACAGTGTGGAAATTTGCATTTCAGGCTAGGGGAGAACGGGATAATTGCGAAAAACTGGTTGCATAAGAAATCCTTGAGATTTCTATGCCGCGAATTCTTTAATTGCAATTGTTAAGTGCTTTCGAGAGTAAATTGTGGCGTTGTGAAGAAAATTCATACACAAAGACCGACTATTTGTTCGTTCTTGGATTCCTAATGGAGCTGATCGTATGTAATAGGAAATATCTTATATTTGAAACGCTTAGGTGGCTTTGTGGTGATGGGTATGGTGCGCGTCAATTCTGCCTAATTTTAAGAAAAATCTGTGTGGTATTCTTTGTAAGATTCAGTAATATGAAAGTAGTAACTTGGTGTATCGATTATTTTACTTCGACTGCTTTCACTTTTACAAACTTAATTTTTTAAGGTTTCCAACTACGCCACCAAACATCTCGAAGTATTCGATCAAGACTCAAGTAGAAGGCGTACAGAGAATCATTGTACTTATTACGGGGCCAACGCAGCTCGTTACATTTAAAAGTACCATCCCTTAAGTGTCACACGCCGACAATTTTTGAAAAAATATTTGCCCAATTTTTTATCTGTAATCGCCCATATCTGGGAGGGAGACGGAGATCAATCCTCAAAGTCCGAGATAAAGAATACAATTGCTCTTATCTCGGAAAGTATGGGCCTGGAAAATTATATACTTTTTAATAAGACAATCAGTTACGTGAGCAGATTCGTAATATGTCAATTTGCTTAAGCAATATGTTAAAAGTAGTAGCTGGTCATTCGTTTCTCTTACAAATTGTTGATCAAAGTTTGGGCGAATTTGTCGATATAAACTACAGACCAAAGTGAAAGATACGGATACTTTGAAAGTTTTAGTTTCGACGTTTTAATGAAAAGTAGCTTACGAAGCGAGGACCTCGGGGAGATATTATCGCGAAGGGCGCAAAGTTTTATTATATTTTGGGGTGTGTATCAATTATCCCCTGTGTGGTACAAATTGCCACCGCAGATAGGAAGGGTTTGCGACGCTGATCCTCACTGGACGGAGAACGGGATCACTGTCGTGCACGAATGAATTCGGAATCCCCGAAGGAAAGGTAAAGAAACTCCAAAACTCAAATAGGTGACGATTCTTTGTAACTTTTATCAAGTTCAACCTCAAGTTTTCCATGTTTGTAAAAATGTGGTAGAAAATTCCACACCGCAAAATAAGAGTATTGAAAATTTAGAAATTCCATTCGAATTTGGAAAAACCTGGTCAGGAAACTTTCTGGCTTAGTTACAACACTTTCAGATATAAATTTACGCTTCACAGATGCAATAATAAAGCTGCAATAAAAAGTTATTGAAGTAGTACGCTTGATTTCCTACCAGCAGTATAATCGATGTATTAAGAAACCACGTTAACTTTCCTTCCACTGAAACAGATATTGCCATTTTTTCTTTTGTACAGTTGTAGTTGCCCCAAGGTGTTTGTTGTGCAAACACGATTTATGTTTTAAACACTTTTTTAACGAGTATCATTATTGCAATAATTATGTAGAGTGATTACCTACCTACTGTAGAGTCTTTGTTATCTTCTTTTATGGTATATTTTAATTCTTAATATGTAAGTCAACGAGACGACAGTGCCTCTCGCAATCGCCGATTTAATTATCAACAAAATCAGTTCCTTTCACAGCTGCCATATTTTTATAAACGTGAGGAACGTTAGATTGGAGTTGGTAGAATCTACAGAAAATTCACAACTAATTGTATTTTGGGATTTCCTAATCATTGCTTCGGAGATTCCGAATCATTCGTGCACGGAAGTGATCTGTTCTGCGTGCAGCGAAGATCAGCGTCGGAGACGTTTTATATTTGTGGTGACAATTTTTACGTTTTATATTTGTGGTGACAAGTATAATAAAACTTTACATCCTTTACGATAATTTATTTCTGAGGTTCTCGTTTCGTAGACATAGCGAGTTCACCTAGTGAACCTATTTTTTATTGCAAAATCTAAACTAAAACTTTCAAGGTACCCTTATATCTTATTTTCGTCTGTAGTTTACGTTGATGAGTCTACTTACAAGTTGATCAACAGTTTGTAGGGATAACGAGTGAAAAATTACTAATATTTAACATATTGTTTAAGCAAATGGACATATTACGAATCTGGTTATGTAACTGAATTTATTAATAGAAAATGCATAATTCTTATCTAAAGAAAATATTTCTACACCGCAGAGTGTCTAAAATATTAGAGAAAATGTGTTTTGTATTCCGGATATGGACGATTTTCGGACAAATAGAATTATATGTAAAACATGTTTCTAATAACTACTACACCTACATAAGTTTCATAAAAATTGGCGTGTAACAATTAAGCGATGTTCCTTATCAGTATTTACACATACAAATTATTATATTAGCTTCTGCAACTTTAAAAAAGAAATAAAGAAAAAGAAATTCATAATCCAAGCATCCGCTGTTAACCACCCACTAGAGTAGTGAAATATTTGCATCAGTAGAGAAGGATCACACAGATTAAAATCTACATTGTATCCAATTAAATATAAATAGAAAGTCATCTTAATGCATTTAGCAGTTTTACTCTGCTGTTCTTCTCCTACTACATATTCACTAACCTCATCCAGGCATTGGCAATAAGAAAGATCTTAAAACCAAATACATTTAATTTGCAATCATCATTATTTCCGCCATAATACCATGCTACTCGATGAACTCGGTCTCTGAATATAAGGAACCAAATGAGGCAGTGAAAGAAACGACGGACTAACCCACATTTTTTTTAAATTGAGTTAGTGGCAATATCGTATTCCAACAGGCTCCACTAATCATATAAAATAGGAAAAAAAATTTTGAATGTGGGTTGGTCCGCTGTCGCTCTTTCACTGCCGCAAATGTCAAAATTGACGTCAACTTCTCAGTTCTGAAGCCCTGATAGCTCCATAGCAGATAGTGGAGCAATAACAAATCGTCCATATCGGCCAGCAATCGTTAGCGTTTCGCCAAAGGAAACAAACTCGAAGACGAACGCATCCCCTGGAGTCTGGACATTTCGGAACTCGTGACGGAAAGTAAAATGGATGATACCGCCAGCCGTGACGAGGCAAAACATAGACCGAAGGCAAAAATACATCGCGACTCTCGCGTCCTCGTAATTAGGCGAAAATATCAAGCCGAAGGGGAGGTGAAGGAGAACGACGAGCGGCGCGTATGTACCATGAATTTTACGCCTGCCGTCGGTCCTCGATCCTCCGCCGTGTTTCCAGCCACTTCGGAAACCGCAACGGGTTCCCCCTGACAATGAGTAACTGTGACGTTTAGAATGCGCGTTTCCGATTTACCACGAGGAGAGGCTGGCTTGGAAAAGTAATGGAAGCGCCGCTTCCGTTTATCAACGCGGCGTTAACCAAGAAAAATTCATGGAGCCGTTCGTTTCAAACATTCGCAGACTACGTCAAGCTTCGTCATGGACGTCCTTGTAGACGGAAAAACTCTTTGTTTTGACAGTTCAAGGAAATTGGAAATTAGCTGCTTCATCGAATTTGTCGTTTAAGGTGGAGTTTTAGAAGATCGGAGAGTGTTCACTCTCAAATATGAAACGTAAGGTGCTTGAACATTTCAAGTTGAAGTCAATTTCTTCATAAAAATGAATTTTTGAAAAAAGTAGAAGTTGGTTAAGTTCGCGTGCCAATTCCAGGCTGTCAAATAATTCAGGGCGATTGGAGGCACCGTCAAATGGGGCGAATTTGACCATAATAGTAGATTTTGAAAGAAATTCCTTAAGCATCTATACCAGAACAGGTGTTATTCTCAAGAATAATACCTTTTATATAAAGATGTCACAGGAATTTCTTTTAAAATTTAGTTTTGTGGTCGAAGTTACCCCATTTTATGGTACGTCAGTGTTTTTACAAGCATTTTGTCGCTCTAAAGCCGCCCTGTCTTCGTAAACCTGGCGTACTGGCGAATTAAACTCTCTCCTCCGATTTCCCTAGGAAAGGAACCTGGCTGACAATGATATTTCTTTGGGTCCTCATCCATCCTACCCGTTTCTTTTCCCCTAGTTATGTTTCACCTCGTTTACGACCGACGTCAACATCCATTGATCGCCCGTCGGAATTCAGCAGCTCGTGAATACGTTTACAACCCCGTTCGAAGCTGAATCTCGGTTGTCGCCCTCCTCTAGAGATCCTTCTGCAAGAGGACGCCGTGGACCGGATCTATGGTCACGGCCGTTCTCTGGAGCTCGAATCGCATTCGGCCACTACTCATTCTCGCTTTTTAACGCGTTTGTTACGCCAAACAATAAAACTGTTGAGGGTAGGAGTCGTCATTAACGACGTATGAACAGCAAGCCAACAGGATTTCACGGACGACTCGGAGGGGTGGTAACGATCTGACTCACTATTGCAATTAAACGCTTAATTGACCATTGCTGGTCAAAGTGAATGGTCAATATCGAACATCTGCTTTCGTGTTCACTCGTTTCTAGCAATAGAAACCACGACAGGTCGCGGTCTTCACTTCTTTTATGCCTGCTTTCGGAATATTTTCTTTTTTTGCAACGTAACGAGCGGAAGATATCACCCGTTTGGGAATGATGGTTAAAACTAAGATGATCTTCCTGAGAATTCATTTTGTGAATCTTGAAACGTTTCGAATCAATTTAGCGTGGCATCGAGAATTTACGCTAGTAAAACTTTCCTTTCTTTTAACTTCAGATGGGCAGTTTCACTGTGTATCGTGAAGAGGGAGTTTAGTGACTTCGGGAATGCTGATCAGAAATAGTAAATCTCGTATATCACTGAGGATCGGTTTTAAGCAATGACGACATACATACGTGAAAATTTAATCGAGTTAATAGCAGTGATGAATAACATGCAAAGTGACAGTATACCTACCTAATATTAGCTCTAAAATAATAGTAACGAAAAGACTTGCAATTTCTGTGTGCCCAATTACCTGGATAACGAATAGGTGAAAAGAATACTATTCCCACTTTAATTTTATTAAAGTCCACATTAGAAATCTCCATCAAAATGAAATTAGATTTATGGTACACAATCGCTAGGAAACAACAACCACCTGAAATTGTTCGAACTTTCGCGGAATATTTCCGCTGATTGTAGCTTTCATTCGAGTATCACTCGTAAAAACGATTAAAAACGTCGTTTAGAAGCTCCTAATTATTCCCCGGCTGTTCGTTGGCTGAACGTTTCCATAAGCCAGTTAGCCTATCTTGAGCAAGTCACCGCGCCGCGGTAATCTCGTTGCGTGCAATAACGTGTTGTGTTTGCAGAACGTGAAAACGTGCGAAGGAGCCTTAATTAACTCGATTAAGACGTTAAACCCCCTTTCTCTCGCAACGCGATCTTCTCACTACCAATGGCGGGCCCTCTCTCTCTCCCCCTCTTCTCTCTCTCTCTCTCTCTCGCTCTCTCTTTCTCTCTGCGAACCATCGTCAGCCCCCTCTTCTTTTCAATGGGAAACACTTTCATCGCGATTTTCGCGATCAACAGGGCGAGCACGAAACCACCCTATCGCGATTTAGAAGACACTTAAGGCGGTTCCGAGTGACCCTGTGGCTCCGCCACATTCGTTAGGAGTAATTACAGCTCATGAATCAAGCCGATGTGTTAATAGATAAGCGAGCGTCCGAAGGTGATGATTAAGGGTGCGCGGCGAATGAAATCTACAGGGAGATTTCCATTAAGTTTTGCCTCGTTAATTTCCATTCAACGCACAGCCGCGCGCAAGAATTTGCGTAGGAAAAAATTGCAGAAGACGTAATTGAATTGAATATTCTGCAAGCTCTTGCGAGAGTCTGAAACGAATGTCTTAAAGTGGGTAGTTGAGCGCGAATATCGAATTTGATCTCTGTTTCGGTTATATTATTTGATAGTTGTCGATTGCGCAGAGAAATCGAAATTCGAAAGGTAGCAGGGACAATAATAGTATGGCGAGCAGAGTTGACTCACTTGGCAAGCCACAATTGATAAAAATATTTCACTTTTGGGCGAAAGTGGAATCAGTTTTCAATTCTAGCTTAAAGAAGTAAAACGTATTTTTTCGCCATTTTGCAAGTAAAATGTTTTGTGTTCTATAAGTTTGTTTTACAGCGGATATGTATACAATTAACTATTTATTATTATATCTATTAAGAGAATACATCTGCGATATTGTACGTGAATTTCAAAAAAGTAAAAATGTTATGTTACGTAAAATGTTCGAACCTATGCCATCATTTTTCTCGGAGTACCTAGGCAAAAGTGTAGTTGGTCTATAATACTAACACATCTCTTAAGCGGCATTTACGGAGAACCAACACAATAGAACATCGATTATCCGAAAGAATAGAGGTGATATGGTACAATACATAGGGAACAATATACATACATACCTTTTAAGATATTTTCACGAAATTATCTCCATTTGAAGAATACACACATAGTCTTAAACATTTATGAACACGCCGCAGTAATTGATAATCAGAGAATCGTATATAAACTATGGGAACAAAGGAGCTCATTGAGGTTCGCGAGCAATCAGCCTCGAAGATTCTAGATCAGTTTTTGATCGAAAGATTTCAAATTTACACCCCATTTGAAGAATTTTTTAACTGTACATCTTGGCTAGCGTCGCGCGTGTATGTCTACTTGTAACATCAATCTAGGCTAAATTTTTCAATTAATCTCTTTTTCGCATATGCTAAAAATTCCGCCGCCCAAGACAGTAATTTTCAGATCCTGTTTCACTTCTCATTGTACCTGGCGGTTCCCTTTTGCCTATAGTCTACGTCTACAGAATGGACGTCCACGTGAACTGAATAGAAATGTGGATAATCGATGCCCTAGCGTTTTTATCGCATGAAAAGAATTTTTTAGACTCACGGGTGTGGCGGTGGCGCGTGGAAAGCAGCAGCGGCGGCCGCGGCTGCAGCAGCGGCATGATGTTCCCAAGCGGCCGCTGCCGCAGCCGCTGGATGCGGAGGAGGCGGTGGACCGTGGTGTGGATGAAACGGCGGTGGCGGCGGATGCGGGTGCGGATGAAAGGCCGCGTGGAAGGCAGAGTGTGGATGATGCGGGGGTGGCGGTGGCGGCAACAGTGAAAATGCCTCTTGATGATAGGCGACCTCTTTTTCTGGCATTTTGACGCTGCTGGCTGAGACAAAGTGGTGGGCCAGGAAACTGGCAGCCTTCCCGTCCCGGATCAGGGAAGATCGTACTGTATAACTCCCTGTGCCCGAAGAAACAAATGAGTTTTGATCCAGGATAGCATGCTCCGTTCCTGATGAAAACAGCCCGTCTCCGTTCAATGTTGCTTGCTTATTCTCAGTTTTAACTGAAGGCTGATATTCCAGAGAGTTTCAAGTGTTCCGACATCTATATTGCCGCAGATTGTAGATGATGGGCTGGGTTTTAATGGGACTTTGGCTTCCGTCGGCTGCCCCGCCAACGCATCGACAAGAGCAAATCCTGGCGAGCTGCTCCAAAAGACTGTTCTTTCGTTTACTCGTTACTATTTCTCTGTTTTGTCTGTGGGTAAGAAGTCAGCGTGTTTGATCCCAAAATGAGTGTCAATGATAGTGTTTCTGGAACCGTCGAGGGCAAGTAAGTACAACGCTTGTAGAATAACCGATGATGCTTCTTTGAAATTCTTGAAAGAAACTAAGTCACTGTTCACGAACGAGTCAAGTCCTGATAATCATCTAACAGATTGCTGTTCACTGATAATCCAAGAGAAGAATTAATGGGTTGTCAAGGAACTATAATGAACGAGATGTCACTGAACTGTCCACAGGTGTTTTCCAAATCACCGAACGTCCCCTTCCGAATCATATTCATCGTCGAGTAGTCTCTACATTTCTGCGCGTCACACTATGACAGACACCACATCAAAGTGTTTCACTAGCCGATTATAAACATCACACCGGTCTTCCACCCCAGAAACTTGAAGGAAACACTCGGAAACAAAACGCGATGGTGTTATTCGCGATCGAAGGGCAATCGTCACCGCGAAGAATACATCTCTATCATCCACGATAATTGCTGGCGAGAGGAGGGAACCCACTGGCAATGCGGTCTCGGGGGGTTGGCAGCTCCAAAAATCCGTGGGGCTAAGCGTTTATGCGGGCTGTCACGGTGCTCATGCGTTGGCGAGTATGGCGGTACTGAAAGTCCACCATCACAACCACCCCACCATCGCCACCACCACCAACGCCACCAGCAGCGCCAGCACGAGCGTCCACGAACGGAGGGCGAACGGTGGTGGTTGCGATCGTGTGTTCTCGGGTGGGCGTGCGTGCGACGAGGACCGTCTCCAAAGGAAATCTCGAAACGGGGGAGAGGGAGCGCGACGGCCGTGCGCCCCTGCCGCGTTACGCGTGGGAAAGAGAGAGGAATAAGCGGGAGGGACCGTCGGTAAACACGAAGGAGGGAGATAGCGGGGTCGAGGAGATCTCAAGACAGAATGGTGGGAAGAATCTCGTGGAGAGCGAGCAGCAGGAGGGAAGGAGATACTCGGCACCAAGGTCCAAGGGAGAGGGCTCCAGATGTTGTCGGCCAGAAGAGGACGAAAAACGCGTGTCAGCTCGACAACTCAACTAGCACCAGTCGTCCCTGACTCCCACCTTTCCTCCTTTCGGCTCCTTCTACCCGACCCTTTAGCCGCGAAGGCGTACGAGGCGGACTGTGAGGCCGCCGTGGTAGGGACTGCGTGTGTAACGCGCGGGGGAACAGGAAACTATTTCAGGGGGCGAGACTATCTATCAAGAATGTATAGACGGACCCATGTCCAGGGTGATGGGGACGATTAGTGGGTCCAGCGGTGTATGCTTGCACCGGAATATCAAGCCAAGGGTATTTTAGGGCTTGATAGTAGGAACTTAATTACTTCATACGTGTGAATTAAATATAACTCAGGGGCGAGTGAATCGGGGTAGTTTTAGGAAGCAATAAAACGAGCGACGTAAAGGAATGCTGTAAAAGAAACGAACGGCTTGCATAGTTTATTGTTAGGTTATAGTAAATATAAGACATTATCAATGTACATACTAGGTGTCCCATAATTTGCGGGACACATTTCAACGATGAATTCGCCGCTTGAAAGTAATAAAAAAAAGTTCATATAAACGTATGCTCTATTTGATTCTGTTAACGGAGTAAAGTGCAGCGACTTTTGTGTTCTGCCAACCAGTATTTAATTACCTACTTCACAGATCCTGAAAATGCCAACCTTCTATTTCAGCGCATGCCTCCTTTTAATGCTTACAAGTTTTACTCAAATTTACTGGAAACGTTATTGAATTTTGTAATCATGTGAGTACCTCAATATTTTCAATAGGCCTTTTATGAACAGAGATCTTACTCCGAGTGTTTAGTTAATCTCATATACTGTGGAAAGTAAAGTAAGTGTGTAAAGTAAATGTGTTAATGTTTTTTTTTTTGTTAACGAAGGGGGTGCATTCACAATGTCCTTCACACTCGTTTTGATGGAACTGCGCATTTAAATGATAGATCTTAAGAGCAATATATTTCTAACTGTAGAATTTCTAGTTGGATGTAGTCTAATTGGATGATCATTTTTACCTCAATCAACAGAAAGCGGTGTCTATATTAAAAAAAAAATTTCTAAAAATAAAAGGTATTTTTCAGTAATTCTGAATTCATTTAGATTTAATTTTTTTGCATCTTATTGGTAGTTCCACACTTAGTTTCCATTATTCAGCAAAAAGTTTTGTATCTATTATTTTTTAAAGCATTCATTATTAATGGTGATGGGAAGAGATTAATAAATTCAACAAAGACTATAAATTTGTATAAAGAAATACATATTTCGAAAATTACGAGTTGTAATAAATGAAATTGGAATGGTCAAAACATTTTCAAATTAAGGAAGTTATATTTCAATAAACTATCTATTACTTTGGAGTAGGTACGTTCTTTGCGGAAAATAGGTTTTTTATGCCACTTATAATAAGGATCTGGTTCACAGTTAATAAGCATGCTTTTGCGAGCATATACACGCAATTTGCTACGGAATAAAGTATTTCTTGTAACCCCCTCTCCTATGAAAATGCAACGTTATGCGAAATCATTTGAGCCGCGGATAACAATCTTTTCAGGATAATAAATCCAAGTAGCATTTAAGTGTTCAGTTTGCAGAAGGCACGGACTTTCACGGCAGCAGGCGTTTAAATATTTTTTTTCCTTGCAACGGTCCTTGCCTGACGTAAATTCGGAAAGCGTGGAGAAATCTGGCTACCCGATGACACTAGTCCCTGGGAATTCAACCGCCCACTGTCAACGTGTCCTGCCTTTTCCCGCATTTTCGTTTCTGCCGGTTTCGTATTTCTACGCGCTTGTTACAGCACATGTGTAACAACTGAGAATGTGTATCGAAGCCGGATTTCTAACATAATCAGCTGTTTCAATGAATAGCATCGTACAATTCCAAGGAATTGAGGCATTTGATGGAAAAAGGGCACATACACCAAAATGACATTTCAAGAAAATCGATTTCAAAGTTTTCATTATAGTATAACTTAATAAAAAGTAATGCAATTAAATCCAATTTTTTTCAGGATGTACTTACTGTGTCCTTCAAACGTTCTGAAAACAGAAGACATGATTTGAAAATGATATGTGTCTTTATTTATAAGTTTCAAGCAAGTGGTTTATGTGCCCTTGTTCCGTAAATGTGGTAAATTCGTAACAAAATTCCTTCTTTGTGTAGTTATTTAAATATATTTTTGTTTACTTACTTCGTTACGCATTTTTTATACATTGCTTAAATAAAAAATACAAAATGAAGCAAAAAATAAACAAAAAATGTAATGTTTTAAGTAAGTATTAGGTTCTTCGATTTGTGCAGTAAATTTCTTACAAATCAATTTTTTCTTTCTTAAAATAGGTGCCCTTTTTCCATCAAATGCCTCAATTATTAACACTGTAGTTGATTTTCTTTTTTTTTTATTTATTTATTTATTGATTGAAGAGTAAGTAGTCAAACTTTTAGCTACTAAATTATTCACTGCCTTTCGAAGAAAAAGAATCTGGTAGGATTTTTAGAAGAACATGCAAGCCAGGTAGTAGTGAAAAGTAAGATTCTTTTTAATGTTAATGGATTGGGTGGTGATTATAATCAATGTTTTAATAGCTACTCATATTATGAAAGGTGGTTCATTATGAAAAAAGGTGGAAATACCTACAGAAAATTCAGAACGAATTATTGTTAAACATCCCTGCATAGTTCATATAGCGCAAAAGTACCGTCTCCTTTTTTAAGGGGAGGTGCCGGTTTAAAAATCTATTTTTTCTTATTTCATTTTTCGAATGTTCAACCTTTTATGAATACATGTTTAAAAGGATTTGTTGAAATTCGTAAAATTCCCTAAGTTATAGGCATTTGAGTAGCGGCAAATGCATGGGCAACACTCGGCCATTCGGCCTTTTTCTCGAAACAGTGTCCTAAAAGTCGGTGGAACCTGTATCTCCAAAAGTTATTATCCGATTCGACTGAAACTTTTTTTATTTTGAAGAATAAACTTCTGGCTCGTGGGTAAACCAGTAAAATATAAAAACAAATTAAAATTTATAATTTTTAAAGGCGTTGAAAGAACGAAAAATATAGGGAAAATGTGATTTCAAACTTCAAGTGTCGTTATTTTCTCAAAAAATACAATTTTTGTAATTTTCTCTGCTCTAGTCCACGTGCAAGTTTCATACCCTTTAATAATCTGCCATTGTTTTTCATTCCCAATGATTTAGATGCTACAGGTTCCACCGATTTGGATGAATTTTTTGACGCCTCGACTTCAAGGACTACCCGGTGCCGTCTGCAATGATTAATTATAAAACAAAAAATATATTTCTATAGCCTAAGACATCCTGAATATAATGCAAAAAGTCCCATTAAATTATATATACTAGTTTTCCTTTAATTAATTCCTAAAGATCACCTATTTTTGTGAGTCCTAGACTGGAACAGCCCCTTAACTAAAATTAGTGAATGTTGCTTTATGTAGATTTCTTTACTTTTTCCTTGGTAGCGGCTTTAAGCTATCGTTCCCCAGAGAAGTTAAATTCTTGAGGGAAACTCGAAACTAATTAGTATTAAGAAGTTCACGCATTATTAAACCGACCTACTTAATTGACTGTATTGGGAGACTGTCAAGGTATCACTGCTTTTTAACCGAATTTTAGAATGCAAGAACGAATTGGCCATAGGCGGTGTAAGAAATGCACAAATGTTCCTTTCAAATTATCCATCATAACTAACAACTCATTCCGTGTGAACTTTGTCCTTCCGTAGTTTGTAATGTAGCTTCGTCTTGAATGAATCAGGCAGACATATAGAAAAGTCCATTTTCCCTGAATTATCACTCGAAAAGCATACGAAACATCAAGAAGTCAGTAACGACAATTCTTCGCGAAGGCTAATTATCCTTGCCTCCTTGGATTACGAGGAGAAAGGTGTGTCGCCATCAAGGGGTATCCAGGCTGCGACACGGACCTCAAAGCGAAGGGGCCGCAACGACAAGAAAGGGTCGATAATCACCGGAGAGATGAAGCGCATAGAGTCATTAAATAGCCCCCGGCTCGTTGCGGTTGTTCCCCGTACCTTCGGCCGGGCTGTGGTGGCTGTCGTAACAGACGGCACCTGTCGTAATTCTCCTTTTCAGGTACCCCTCTTCATCAGCAGAAACGTGTCACGTTCGCGTTTCCCGCAAACACCCGTGGCCGCTTATTATTTTGTTGATTTTGCCGGGCGGACCTGTTCAATTCCTCTCCCACCAAACCTCGCCTCTTTCACCTGGGGCCTAATTATCCACCAACGACCGGCCAATCAACGCGCGAAATCAACAGCCCTTCCACCCTTGCCACTCGGTTCCCGCACTTTCGACGTGATTGTCCATGGACGCGCGGTTAGGGCGGCTCGTTTCAGCTAAAGTCCACGTCGCCCTAATTGTGTCGTTCGGACGGGGCTGTTTGATGGCTTCCTTTGCGTAATCACCGCTAAAGAATCATGGGGAGGCACGAAGATTCGACTTTTAGAGGGCAATTTCAGGAAAATGGTTCATTTGAATGCTTAAACACTCGTTTCGTCCTCGTTCCTCTGTGTTGCCCGATACATAGGTAACATGAGGGGTCGTGAATGACGTGTGATTGGGAATACTCTGGGGAGCATATAACAACAGAAGTTCGAGGGCGGTAGCTATTGCACGATTGTCAAATTTGTTTTTAGTTTTTAGGTCTAATGGTTAGAATGTAAACTTCTGTCACAGCAGGACTAAAATTTGTAGTGCCTTCTCACGTCTGTTCCTATTTTATGTAAAGTACCGGAGAATTGTAAAAGTAACCTTGGACAACTATTACAGGTTTCATCGTATTACTGTTCGTGCCCCGTATGTGGGTCATGTTCGACTCTGGTAAATCTGCTGAAATGGCCATATATGTAGCCATCACGAGGGAACGCTAAACAAGTCCAGGCCCAGCCAACTACCGATCAGAGTTCTAGGTAGGGTAAGTCAGGGTGAGATGGTCATACGGAAGAGATGGGCAATAACAGTATTTTTTAGAAGGACGCGCCTGATTGCGTTGCCTCGACGTGGGTACAAAGTGTCATAGAAAAGTAACATTCTTAGTTCCAAGTGTTGGCATAGAACGTTCTTAAAGGTTTGTAAATCCACTGTGAAATTTAAGCTAATCCTTCAAAATGTTTGATCAATATTTGGGTCACCATGTTTGTGTTATTTATGCTGAATATTTTTAATTCTCAAGATGTATTTTCGATAGTGCATTGTTTACAGTGTTTTCGACCTTATTCGGGGTTGCGTTTGTTAGTCTAAGCGAAAGGGGAATGGCTATCTTATCAGGGCTTTAAGGGAAAGATGGTCAATTGTTGTCCAGGAGAGCTGGCCATAGCTGTATTTGATGTACTTTCAGATATTTTGGTGAAAGTCGGAGAAAATTATTTCGAAACCAAAAGAAAAACAAGATTAGCTAAGATGTAAGTCATGCGGTTATTGGGCCCATGAAAATTGCACAGAGTTTGACACTGTGTGTCATACATGCGGATTAGAAGACTCACAGCAAGAGCCCAAAGAAGTTTTAAGCGGGCAAAAACGAAGGTGGACGAAAACTAGGAAGAATCTGAGATAACCAGTTAAGGACCACAACTTGTTAGCCTGAAATGTACATATGACCATCTTTCCCAGACATTAAGGGAGATATGAGCAATGAAACTTTTTTTCATTTGTACAATTTCTATATTAAATAATAATTTTTCGTTTATTGCTATTAACGGACATGTAGATAAATGATTGAAGTTTTGTTCTACATTATTTTCGTTGCTTTATTTCAAATAGATTGGCTGTAGCAGACGCTAAGCGAAACTATGACCATCTCACCCAAACTTACCCTACTTATAAAAATTATTTCGGTAATAACTTTTCAACAAACAACGAACGACGACCGAAAGCTTCTGAACGTCACTCAGGAGGGTAACAACACATGCCAAGGTCAAGGTATACCAGGACTACCAGGTAGATGTACACAGTAGGAGAGGGGAGGACAAAAGTATTAGGACACTATTTAAAACAGAATAACTTTTTAAAAATTGGTCCAAAAGTGTTGAGTTCTTTTGAGAAGCTAGAAGGATTAGTTTATTACGCGACGCACAGTGGTACATCCCTAGTAGCATTTCTGGTTGGCCAATGGTAGTCAACAGTTGGGAATTAGTAGGGATATAGTTAGTGCCTTTGCCTACAAATTCCCAACATAGAGCGTACGGCAAAAAAATTACGACAGTGTACCAACGAATATTCAATGTTGGGCCTATAATTATTATGGCTGGTGAATTAACAAAAAGTTACGACAGTTTGCCTACGAATATTCAATGTTGGGTCTACAATTACTACGGTTGGTTAATTAACAAAAAATTTACAACGATGATTAAATGTCGTCTTACAAACGCAGAAAATTTGCTACATCCAAAACCATGTTATTATATTCTAAGTTGTGATTTTTCTTTTCTTATTTATAAATACGTAATGAGGACGTCTGTCTTGAGACGAATATGAAATTTTAAGGAATGGGTCTAAAAGTTGAATGATGATATTTTGTAGAATATCTCGCGTCACTGCACAGTTTTTATAAACAATTAATACTCTCTATGTACCTTGAAATTAGAAATGTTTACAAGGAAATATGTTGGGTAAGTGCAAACAGCGGGCGGGTGTTTCGCAACCGGAAAAGTTTGGGTTTCGATTCTCCTCACCCGCGATTTGTTTTTCCTAAACCAGGCCTGAAAAAGACGTGCTTAAAACGTATTTTGAAGTTCTTTAAGGCGCCTTCGGCACGTATTTAAGACGTCTTTTGGTAAGAATATAAATAATTCGGCAACAGTAGGAAAGCCTACCTTGGCCATCTGATGTTGGCCCAACCTGAAAAAAAATGCCAAATCTAACTGTTGGCCAACTAATATTATGTGCGTGGCCCAATTGAGTGCCAACAACAAATGCTACTAGGGATAATGACATTTTTTGTTCAAATCACTCTAGAGGTTGTAATTTTTCAGTAAACTTTACGATTTTGTTTTAAATTCTTCGCAATTAACTTCACTATTGATCTGTCTGGACGGAATTTTGATTTTCGTTGCTGCTTTTTTTATATTTACCGAAATATACAACACTTATCGAAGATCAGTATTTGTGGGCTTTTTTGGTCGCCGGTACCGAATTTAAAGTCACATTTTTTAAATTAAAGGTGGTGAATCCAATATGCCGAACAGGGGAGAGTTGGGTAACATTGAACGCTTAAATTTGGAGGGTGGTAACATAAAATCGGAAGGAAAAAAAAGACACAAGACTTCAACGGGAGTCTTAAGTGGAGCTTAGACTATAAGAAAATCAAAGAGTTTGTTAAGAAAAATTTTTGGCAACAAAGAAACATGAGATTTACCGGAGGTATTGAAATTTTCGCCTCGCTCAAGTGATAGGGTAAAACGAAACACCTACTTGAAGACCATGTAAACGTTCAAAATCTTTATTTTTATGATTTAATTTAAAAAGAATTCATTTATGTAAAAAACTATAAATATATGTTTTAGGTATAAATATTACAAATAAAATGTAACAAAAATATCTAGAGACGCGGTAGCGCCTCGACGCCAAGTACATGTTTCGGCACTCTGTATATGTCGACATTTACTCGTCGCCTGGCTAATCCAACCTAACTTCAAACTTATTTCATTAATATCTCATCACGCCTGCAATATTTTCTAAATGTAAAGGCATTTTTCTTAAGTAAACCGCATATAAGCTTTCGAATAAGACTAATTTCAATAAAATCGGTCCACGCATGACAGAGATATCGTAATATCGTCTCTTGGATCTGTCGAAAACGGTAAGATTTTTCTTCTTCTGATTCTCCAAGAAATTTTTCGTCAAACATAATACGTATACGCGTTACACGCACACCTTCAGCCAAAACGAACTAATACATGTTTCGTTCGTTAATCGCTATCTTCACTATGCAATCTACTCCAAATTTTGACAGCTTACAATCAGGTTATAACCTGACGACTATCAAATAAGGTAAGTTGTCCAAATTTGAGATGCCACGTTTTTACAAATATGTATCATTGTACCATTGAATTGCAACTAAAATGCAGTCTCAAACACAAGGTAAATTGCCGAAATTTGAATTGCGGCATGTTTGTATGTCATCAAACTGTTTATTATTTGTAAATAAACTCAGTATTTTATGTATATGTATATAAACGAAGGGTAAAATGACGCTGTTACCTACGCCAGGCTATGTATGTACGCATAATTTTGCAGGAAGGATTTCGTATATATATTTATTTAATTACTTTGATACATGGACACCTTTGATGATGCATGAATTTAATTCGTGTTTCTTGTTTCAATAAAGAATTTTAATTTTTGTAAATAAATTATTATATATTACGAGTGTTTTGGGTTTTATATACAGGGTGTGTTTAAAGGTACGTAACACCATGAGTCGATGTTGCATTTAACTTTGAAATAATCTATCTACGGCTATCCCAAGCTCTTCGTGTTCATGCTCGATATTTATCTCTCCGAAACGTACGTAATCTCTTCTTCGTTCAAGCTTATTTCAGTATATTTACATCTAACCATCTCATTTGCGGTGCATAACCATCTCATGTCGGCCTTCACCTGGAAGGCCGCGGACATCTAGGCAAATGTCTAGATGTTACATTTTATCTTCACGTTGTTAAAATGTCGGTGATATGAGTAATGGAATGTAAGAACACAGCATTTTAGCTGTGTATATGTAGTTGTGTCATATTAAGCGCAGGTGGAAAGCACCTTTATGTACTTGCAGCTCATTTTGATTTCACATCTTTTTTTACAATATATATATTTTTCTATTTTTTTTTGTGATTTACTCTTTTTCGTTCTCGATTGCAGCATGTACTTGGCGTATTTTTTTACTTTTTTGAAGTTTTTTATGTATATTATACAGATAAGAATAAATATTTTACCAAATAACATAACAATTACTAAAAATAACCAAATACACATGGATTTCTACGCGAATAATGAATATCAGCAGGTGCATGGAGAATTTTTTAGTTTGTAGTGCATTTCAAATAAAATTGTTTAACATGACAATTTTTTTTGCATATTTTTTTATTATTTACTTTTTAGTGCCTAAGTTTTAATTTGTGCTTACATGCTGATTTCATGCCGATTGAATTGATTTGATTTGTGGCTACAAGCTGATTTCAAGTAGTTTGAATTTGTGGTTATGGGTTATATTTATTGATGACTGGGTAATTTTTTCACTCCGCTTGGCTTTTTTTTCATAGTTTTTTATTAGCATCATAACTACGTACGCTTGCAAAATTTCAAGCCAATTGGATTGGTGCAAGTGGATTAAATAGGTGTTCCGTTTTACCCCACGCAAAAGTGTTCCGCTTTGCCCTACATGCGGTAATTTAGTAAACATTTATTCGGCGTGAGGTAAAGAACTGGGTAAAACATCAAAGTGTAGAGTATGGACTATAGAATCCAGCGGTGTTCTTGCCGTTATAAATTTTTTAAATCGAAGTGAAGAAAAGTGGTCGAAATTACAACGCAATATCGAAACTTCGATACTGAAAATGTTTACGACACTGTTAATGGAAAAGTAACCTGTGCACGGGTCTGTGCACGGGATCCCATGTCACGTGATACCAATTCATTCACAGCTCTCATCTAAGAAAAACATTGATGTTCCGTTTTACCCACCCGTTCCACTTTACCCTACTCTCCCCTATATCTATGTATATGTTTAACTGATGCTGCAGTGACATTAACATAATACGTAAAACTTCTTAAATTAAGAATTAAAACTCGTTAATAACTTTCTGTATCTGTTTCCGGGAGAAACTCCGTAAGGGCTAACTAAAAGATACGCTTTTGTCACACATTAGCCATTTTTAAAGATTCACTTCCAAATTCAAATTCTTGCATTTAAAGAATGCAATAATTCTCATTTCCACCACACGTATTATACCTCAACTGTGAATTTCAGACTTACTCGCCCTATATTTCTATATATACATTTTCCATTGAAAAAATAATCATAATTGACCGTTTTTATATTTTGGAGCGACAAGTGTGAACGTCAAGTGCTGGAAATGCTTAGACAGGGAAATTGTTAAGAATACAGAACGCACATATATATTTACATATGACATAATTTTCTGTTCTTCTCGACATGATCTACACAAAATACTGAATAACTTTTGGCAACGTGATTACATATTTGTCCATTGGAAAATGGAGTTACCAGTCATCCCCATTTAATGTTCTCTAGATTCGTAACGTCGCTTGTCTTCATAGACATTATTCTCCTGTAAAGTATTATTTTCAAACATTTATACGCCCTTTTCCAAGAGTCACTTAACGATATTGAGTATTCCTCTTTACACCTTCTAAAATCGTATCATTCAAGAAGAAAATAATTGGAAACTGATTTGAACTTGTCCGTACTGAAAATTGCGATTGTGCCCATTCCTCTCTGTTTTCTGGGATTGGCAAATTCTGTGGTTGTTGGCTGATAGAAATCGCTGCATGTTTGAATACGTATCTTTATTGACAACTAAGCTAATCCATCGAAGGGAGCGAATACAACTATCTGGCAGATCCAATCGATCCGTCTTGACTGAACTCCTGTTGCAGTTGTGGCAAAAAGCGGTTATCTGGCTTCATGGTAGCCATGTAATCCAGTGTAAACAAAAAAGGACGCGTATTACACGCTCTATCGATACGAGTATGAGTGAGCTGGCAACAACGCTACTTGTTACTCCGAACGCCAACAGTATCTCCTTCCGTTTCACCCTTGGGCTTCCTTTTGTGCGAGCTTCCAGTCTTCCACGTCAGCTTTTATCTTCATCTCGCAAGTGCTGATCGTTACATTTCAACGATAGTATCAGTGCAATATTGATTCATTGATAGAATGTACATAAGTCGACCGTGATGTCTGAAAGTATTGGGATATCTCTGCCTGGGAGAAGAGAATCGACATGTGACAGACATCCATGTATCTGCACAATTCCGTTTTTCAATTTTATAGATATAAGTGTTAAGTCGTTTAATTTTTATATTATAGTCGTACTTTGATGTTAGGTACTTGGTGAGGTGGGTCGAAAAACCCAAATTTTCGAAACTCGAAACTGCGTAGTGCGGAAAAGTTGCCGTTGGGAAGACAAATCGAGGTAAAAAAATTTTGAAATCGGTCAATATTTGACCCTCGCGCATCCTCGTCAAAGTTTTTAATTTTTTACCGAGTTTGGCGACTTCCGTATATTTTCTTAAAATTGTCTATATTTCACTGTTGAACATCACAAAATATTATTTTAGCATATAAATACATACAATTCTGTAGCTGTGCAGCTCTTGGCTCGAGTTAAATACCTAACGCGACTCAGAACTCGCCACGGGAAGGTGGCTGCACCTCGAGTTCCACCCACGCCCTTCCCAACCAACCAACCACATAGGGCATACTACTTGATCCTAATGCCCTTTTTGTTAATTTTCAACCCGTTCTCCTGTCTTCTAGACATCCTCGATCTTCAGACTCAAGACTTGAGGGAACCCATCGACACTAAACTGGTAGGTACATTCTTATAAATTATTATATTTAGTTTTTTATATGACTGTAATTTAATAAATAGCGTTTAAGGTGAGCATTCTTTCAAAGCCTGCACTACTTAAGCATCTGTTAATGACTTACCCAACGAAAGTGATTTAATTAAAAGTGGAAATAATGTTGTTTGTGTAAAAAGTCTCACTATTTGTATGTTGAGTCGCCAGCGAGCCATTCTATCTAGAAACTGCAGGGTACTGACTACAGAAAGGGAGGACTGAAACCTTTTAGTGGTGGGAGAGTGGGCCGGGTCAATGATGAGACTCCTTATGGGGGTCCCTACCAGGTACCTGTTGGTCAGGTGGGCCCCACTATTGCTCCATCGGACCTGCGTCTCTCTCTGTTCATGGTTCAGACTGATTCCATCTCCTTCTCTCAACTTCTCTTTGGCAAACCGTGCTACCATCTCCTTTTGTTCCGTTGCAGGCGCTGAACCGGCACAAAGATTATTTTTCGGATCTCCTTTGATCTTTCGGTACCCTTGCTTCCCACCCAGGGCCTCGAGAAGTTTCTAAAGTCGCGCGAACATGGATTTCTCTATGTGTCAACTCTACTTCGTTATTTTCTTTGAAATCATATCCTTATTTATTTCTTCACACATCTGAATGAGGATATCTCAGTAAAGAAGTCAAGCAACATTGACCTTCCAGATAATTTAAAATATGTAGGCAATCGCGAAACATTTAACATTTCTTACTCCTTCCTTTTAAAGACGCAGCCATTATTCTCATACCACACATCGGCTAACTGTAACTTAATCCTTTCAATGGCAGGCTGGAATTGAGCGCGCCTGAAAATTTTGCGCCTGATAAGACTTACCGCTCTACTCCACAAACGTTTTACCAAGAATGCAAGTGAAATTTGTCCGGTAACTTGTAACCTGTGTTGCGTCTCACGTGAATCAGTCGTGAGCAGCACTATCCTATCAGAGTCATCCATTCGAGACCTAGCCTGACATACGGAGTGAATTGTCTTACAACCGCATTCCCGCGAGTACAAACAAGCGGGTCGGAATTCATTATCGTTAATCGCTTCGATCCTCGACCCGTTCAACGAGCCATCGTCATCTGCTCGTACATCTCCCAAAAGTTATTGACTCACTGTCAGTAGTTGAGGGTGATCGTAAAAGCAGCCAGAGGTTTCACGCAAGAAACGGAACTCGAGTAGAGGAGAGGGAACAGGAGACTGCAATTCGTGACTTCCCAGAAAGGTGGAGGAGCCTCGGGGCCTGAGGAGCTCCCCCGTGGTTCTAGCTCATTAACCGTCATCCTTCCCTCCCCCCCCCCTACTCTCCTTCCTCATCATCCTCCTCTGAACGGTTTGGCGTGACGGCGGGCCTCTCAAAGACGCGCGTATACGTTTGTACGCGCTCATCAGGTAAGAAAGGAGCCGCCTGTGCCGACACGTGGGGCGCTAGGCGCTGGGTCAGTTAGTTATCGAGGAAAGAGAGGGTCAAAAGGTGGCCAGCAGCCAGAATAGTGGGGTGTTGGGCCTGATAGAAGGGCGCGGAGTCACGTGATGGGACTAACGCCAGCGAGTGTGCGCGCAGAGTGGGGAACCGGACCTCTTTCCTCCTCTCCTGGCCACAACGAGCGATCTGGTCGCTTTAAACCGGTGTGTGTCCGTCTGACAAGATAATTTGTTCCTCGTTTCCTGGGATTTCGGGAGCAGGAGAAGGTACCGACACGTCCATGGGCCTGTGGAACTAGCCTGGCCAAATATATAGGTATAGTCGTATAGACCGGATTTTTGTAGACACCCTTTTCCCAACTTAGATGAAATTGATTTAAAACTTTTATCAAGAATCTCTTTTTGTTATTTATATCATTAAGGTACAAGTTTGCAATCGACAGAGAAGTAAAACGAGAAGTAGGAATTTTTTACCATTTATGCGAATAATGAATTAACGTCTGATATATAGTTATTTTTTAAGGATCATTTTGTTATACATTATGGTGCGAACACAAGGTAAGAATAAAAAAAATTTATCGTTCTGCTACAAGAGAGTAATATGTATCCATTTGATCGTGAGAATATAAAAACTGAATTAGATGCATTAATAACGTTAATGCGTGTTCAGGTTCTCTATAGAAAATCTATGAGGTTCAGGATAAGAGAGTTATAAATAGATTGAAACGTACTATTCAATATTTGAGGAAAGAAACTCCGAAAGCTTATTATTAGGCGGATGTTCAAGTCACCTGAAGGGAAAATTTTATAATTAACAAGTACAGTAAAGGGAGAATGACGAAACGGTTGAGCAGAAATAGCACGACATTAACGTGTTTCTCTTTCATGCTGAGTCAAAAGGGAATGAAGTAGATTTTGTTTAAAGCTTAAGCTCTTATTTCTGAAAGAACTGTTTTGGCCTTAGAACGATATGAGGTCTGCATATGCCTTCCCATTTGCAAGAATTTTTCTTACGTTCGTTTATGAATTCTGTACGAGAAAAATGGCTAGATTATTAACGATTCTAATAGCGCAGCAGAGAACAAGTTAGAAAGCAAATTAGAACCTACAAAAATTAAATAGTTCAGCATTGTTTTCAAACCTTTTCAATCAATTTTGCCAGCATAGGCACCTTTCATACCGAAAGATGGAGTGGGGTGATACGTAGAAGAGAAGAAGAAGAAGAAGAAGGGGAGGAGGAAGAAGAAGAAACATAAAGGGACAAGTACAGCAAGAGGATTGGAGCAAAGGTGGCGTGCTGCAGACAGGTTGGTCCGTTCGCCACCCGGGGGCGCCCCAAGGTGGCCGATGCTCGCACGCCGTGGTCCGGATGAGGACAGAGCGAACGAGATCTTGTTAGGAGGACGAAGACAAGAATAGACTCGAAAAGACCCGAAGAAACATGGTGGCCTCGCCCCACGCGAAGACCTCCCGATCACGAGCCTGAAGAGACGCAGCTACTCCGTTCAACATGCTTATCGATGATGTTTAGCACTATTTTCGCGAATAATTTGGGAGAAACTTTTCTTCTTCAAACTTAGCAATTACGTACACGATAATTCTTTCTTTTTAATACATTTTATTAAAAAAAGACACTTAAGTGTAGGTATAAATTATTTTAAATGGAAAGGGACCATAGTGATTTGTGAATACTATTATAAATTTTTGCGGAATCATTAAGTTTATAGTATAAGTTACACTAGTTACATGAGAAACGAAGCCTGGAAAGCAATGGTTACAAAGATGATGTTGAACGGGTTCAAGAGCGTCCATCTTGGTCGGAGAAGTTCTTCATTGTGTTGAAAAAGCAAGAAGTCAAGTGGAAACACGAGAAATCGGCGGATTCGCCCTAGCCGACACGGATTATTTCGGTCGTCGCCAGAAAAATCCACCTGTCCTTTATTTATGTATCCTTGTTCCCATGCCTGACGCAGACATCTTTGTCGGTTCACCGCTTCTGCCTCGTGATATTGTCGCGATCCTGTTTACGTCTTCTTTCGGCCATCCGACTGCTACGCTAATCTCCTCCTTATTCCGTCTATGACCGTGACCAGGATCTTTTTCTTACATTTATAGCTAAGCCTAAAACTCTATTCACACCGCAAATTTTCTGCTATTTGTGTGGGAACGTGTCAACAGACTGTACTCCATGTTTCAAACAAACAATCTTACTGTTTTCTTCGAAATTTATTTCAATACCTACATGGGTTATATAGTAATCGTTAATCAATACCTTCATAAAGCTAAATAGATGAGAGATTGTAGTTACGGTAGCAGCGTAACTTCAAGCTACTCGAAAATTGAGTTATATCTACGTTTATATTTCTTATACTTGATATCACACTTTACCATTGGTTTTGTGAATTGAAATAAAACTGACATTACGTCACTGACAGTAGTTTAGCATCACGATACAGGCTAATAGGTTCTAAACACAACTCGTATGTATTTTCTATGGTTTTTAATAGTCATTGATATCAAAAACAGCCTAACGAGTTGCTTCTCTCCCACTCAACACCCGAAACCCTGACGTTTTAAACATGCTCGTGAATTTTGTCTCTGGTTAGAGAGTACAGCCACATAAAGAGCCAGTGTTACGAGGTTGTCGCGCCACGAAATTCGAAGTGGACGGTCGCAGGGGTTGGGGGCGGTGTGAAGGAGGCCTTAATCTTGTGGTGGACGTGGCGCGGGGCCCCCACCGTGTACGTATGTCCTCTAATCATGGCTGGGAAGGCCGCCACGGTCCGGGATAGAGACGTTCCATGGCCTAATTGCTATATATATGCCAAGAGGGGGCCCCTCGACTCCGTCTTGGTCGGTTATGCCGGGCCCCACGGTGTTATTAAACCCTCGGGATCCCGGCCCACCTCCCTCCACGTGGAAACGCTCGGTGGGGGCCCACCAAATATCCGGCACGGACAAAAACTGCGACGCGAAAAGATTGAAGCTCGAGCGCGAACCAGAAGCACGCGGTCATCGAGGACGATGGTCATCCAGAAAAGTTCGGCTCAAATGGCTTTGAGTAAAATTCACGATGCATTCTCTTCAGTAGAAATTGAACTATTGTGTTCAGGGTGAAGTAGCTTTTGGGAAGATTAGTAAGTTTGTTAAGCTTACAATGGATGGGCAAACAAAATGTGCAGGAATTTTGGTTCAGTTGCATTCTAACGCACTGCTGTTGGGAATCATAACTCCAAATGTTTCGGAATGTTTCGTTTTAAATAAGTTTTCATAAAAATCAGAGCGATTCCACCTGAACTATGAATTATAAATGTAGCATATTAATAGTAGTTTAAGCAGTTAATCATCTGGATTATCATTGTGAGGGGCTTCATTCTCTCTTGCAGAGGAATCAAGGAAACACACGAACGAGTAGCAGAAGCCGCAACGGTGTCCAGCATAAGGTATGCTAAGCATTTCCGACAGAATAAACGAACATGACTAATGTCCTTCTTTCGAACGTGGCTCTCCTCTAGCCTCCCGCCGCTGTTTGTTACTACTCGGGGTACGCTACTCTTCGTGTAACAGGTTTTGAATTCGAGTCGTAGCCGAAGAAGTGTCACGCGTCGAGGAAAGTCGGTAATAAACTTATAATGGACCTGCTCGCCAGATTTACAGCCCCATTTACCACGTTCGTCTATTCTCTACCCCCCCCCCTTCCTTTCTCTTTTGTTTCTCTCTTTCTCCCCGAAGCCACGTTCTTGACTCTCGTTTCACGTCCCTTTCTTTTTTCCTTTGAACGTACTCTCGCACTAGAAGAAAGAGAAACGCGAAGTCCTAGAGACAAGGGAGTAGACGAAGAAGTAGAAGGAGGAGAAAAGGGCACCAGGGTTTCCCGACGGTGGAAAGTCTGCAGGGGGCGTCCGGCGGTCCACAATCCACTTTCATGTACCGAATATTGCCCAGTGAAAAACCTACGAATCACGATTTACGACGGTACCTGATGCTTTTTAGAAGATCTCCCCGACTCGGCGCGCGATTCCCTGAAGAGGATCTGGTGCCTCGGGCCCTCGGGCTATCTTCCCAGCCGATCTGCACGCTGGAAGTTGAGATACGTCCACGCGAGGAATCTTTTTCCCCCGTGCTCTGTCCTGCTCGCTCCTGGTAACTGGCACGAGGGCCCTGGACACTGGGCTAACGGGGAGCCGGAAAGGGAGAATTTACCACCGAGGTGTCGAGAGTTAGTAGCTTGCTCCCAAACGAGATCCCGAGATAAGGGTCGTCCACGAATTAGCGAGAACTCGGAGCCCTGGAAGCCTTAAGAAAGTCACACTTCGACCAGGAGGCCGGTGGATGACGTTCGACGACGCGGAAAGTTCACCTCGCCACTAGAATCTGGTTATTTGAACGCTTACTCACCGGCGGATGGCCACTTCTTTACGCCTCGATTTCAAGCCTTTTGCATATGTTCTCTTGTTTACGTTTCTACGATATCGAAGCGTTTACTGGTCCTCGTGTAACGCGTTGCTCAACGTATGGAATGTGCCACAGAACTGGGAGGGGTTACATGGTCGAAAAGATTAGAGATATACAATAAAAACGAGGCTTGAATGTTCTGTAACATTTTGCATTCTAATTTGTTCACTAGTCGATCGACCATACATGCTATTACTCAGTGTTGCATTTATTCAATACCGATCTTCAAAATAGGGAAGAATAAGCAGAGTAATTTCAATTTTCAAATCTACGTACAAGGGAAGATCTCGAACTCGGAAATACAAAAAATTCTGAAACTTTGTGAATAAGTAGGAAATTACCTAGCGATTATCACGAAATTTTTGTTTGCTGCCCAAATTTACTCGAAGGGGGTGAAGTTAACCCCTAAAAATTCGGTTATTTTCAGATTTTGTTTTATAACTCGTGAACTGTAGGAGATAGAAAAAAAGTTTCCAGACAGAAGTTACTTCTTTTAATTAGATCTATCATTTGGTAAAGAATTATTTTACAGTTCCCGAGTTATAACACAAAATCGGAAAATAACCGAATTTTCAGGGGCCAATTACACCCCCTTAGAGTGAATTTGGGCAGCAAACAAATATTGCGTTGTAATCAAGGAGGAAATCCTCTACATATTCACAAAATTTCATAATGTTTTGAATTTTCGAGTTCTCGATGTTCCCTTATTAGTAGGTACTTTTGTACTTTGTATTATCGTATGAATTACTACTTCTGCCATTTATATATACCTAGTTTAATGAAACCAAAGTGCAACATTGGTTTAAATTTCGGTATACCTACTTAGGTGGTATACTTATAGTTATATAAATGTATATGTTAATGCATTAAGTGACATGGTGTGTCATTTTTTAGGAGACAACGTGAGGTATTTTTGTAAAACGGGTTGTTAAATTTAAGGAATATTTTGTGTTTTCGACGAACTATATATACTTGTAAATTTTCACATGTTTACATCTAATACCTCGAGACTTTTTTGACAGTGATGTGTGATGCGCATGCATATGTAGTATGTATATAGCTGTTGTATAGATGTGTCTGTATGCATTATTATCAATAAAATCTAATTTCTCTTCCATCTTTCGATGTACCGTAAACTGGGGTGGCTTTGCCCACCCGGGGTGACATTGCCCACTTTTCGGAAAGACTTTATTTTATTTTATTGTGAAGTAATTAGAACATATGATGCTTTGTAATCGATAGCAATAATTTCTCCAAGGTCAAACGAAAAAAAAAATAGCGAATTCAATCATATGGTAATTTTTCAGTCAGAGTAAAAAAGTGGACAATGTCACCCCGGCGGGTAAAGTCATCCCAGTTTACGGTATGTGGTTTACCTTGATATTCGAGAAATGTCATGATATCATTGATATTACAAAGTGTCAGTAAAAGTTTAATTCGAGCATTTATTGATGTGCGACTCACATGCCATCTGGTGGCTATTGTTATGCCTAGAAAGTTAATTTCCAGCGTATTTTTCTTTCTATTTCCATATTTTTGAAGTTTTTATCAATCCTCATATAATTTGTAGGTACCATTAATAAGATTGTTTTTTTTTTTAAACATCGCATTAGAGATTAGTTTGCTGTTGATTAGGCTGCCATTTTTCTCACCTTAATTTAAATTCTAATTTCTTTATATTTATTATTAATATTTATACTTATATACTAATTTATATAATTTAAGTACTTATATATTTTGTTAAAATATATTAAAATTCAATATAAATTTCTGTCGAGCATATATTTCTCCCTTTCGCTGTTAGATTACACTTCAAAGATTAAATTCATAACTTTATATTTCTTCTTATAAAAAGCATTAATCTCGATCTGCGATTATAAAAGTTTAAATTTCTTTTTTACCATCCCTTTATCATTTACATTAACATAGATTGCATTTACAATATCAGGTACAGTTTTCAAATCAAATGTTTACTATCCATTATATTGACATGAATATACTTTGTCTGTTCACTGAATCGAAACTGTGTATATTGTACTTTTGAATTCATGAAAACGAGGATGTGAATCTTTTTCAATTAATTTCCTAACAATGATTAATTGTATACGACACTTCGATAATCTTCACACTACAATATAGTTTACGATAACGCAGCCCCACACTGCACTCGACTCCTATTCCAACCAAACACATTTTCAAATTTCTTGCACTCGTTTCTACAAAATGGACAATGTTCCGCTTTTCCGTCGCCGATCCATCGGAGAAAGACAGTTCCTTACCCCGGGTCTCCACCAAGGCGAACACGAACAAAAACAGTGTTCGCGAACGTTTTCGTCTGTTCTAGTCTTGTCCACTCCGCCGCAAACATGATAAAAATTCTGCGTATGAATCGTATGTGAACGTTTTGTTCTGTTTGCAGCGGTATGGACACGACAAGAACAGAGGAAAACGTTCACAAACAATGTTTTTGTTCGTGTTCGACTTGGTGGAGACCCGGGGTTAGAGATTTTCTAAAAAAAAAGCATTGGATGTGCACCGAATGGACGAAGGAAGCGCAGAAGCGTGCACGGAAGACGAACGACGGCAGATGCGGCAGGGGAAGCAGCCATCGTTCTCAATTTCTTGTTTGCTTCATGGCGAATCAGAAGGGCCGCGGAGCAAGTCCGAGTCCGATCGGGCCGCCTCATTGTTTTTCCACCGCTGAGGCCCCTCTCACGGCCTTTATGAGCTTCGAAGGGCCCCACGAGGCTTGCTCAGGAGCGTAAGAAGCCTCTGGGTATGAGTTTCGCATGTCACCTGTCGGGGCCCCTTCGTTCCGTGTTTGCTCTACCTGGTGTTCGTTCGCGCCAACCGCAACGTCTGCGTGGATAAAAAGCAAAATCGATTTTTCTTTGCTTCTCGCGGTCCGTTTTGCCTGAATACGCCTAATCCGAAGCGATTATTACTGTGCAAGGACCTTGGAAACTTCGCAATATGTTAATCACGACTTTAATTGCTCGTTTGCGTCCACGTAGTTTGTAGAAGGCTGCCTCTACCACTAATACTCCTCTTTCAACTACATGGTTTTTTCTTCCCATGATATTGCTTCGCATACCTTTCTACCGAAGAAGATAATTTCATGTGGATATCCTTGAGAGTGCAACATTATAATTTTGGAGGGTATAGGTAGGTAGTAGTGAAATTGGAGAATGAAGTCTGGTAATAATAATTTGAGTTATGGTATTTTTTTAACAGCAATTACAATAAAAGCAAGTTGATGGATATGTCGATTCTGATAACTATGCTAAAAATGGGTAAGGTACCTACTTCAGGTAGTCTTTGAACTAATTGTTGTGCAAATATCGGTCTGCTTCTGCACTTCTGCCCATACAGCACACTTCGTTGCAGCTGTATTGCAGGAACGTTGCTGCAATATTGTGTTGTTGCAGGTTGCATTGCAATATTGTAGGAACGTTCCTGCAATATTGCCGTGCATTATTGGAGTGGCAATGACCCTACAATATTGCAGCAATATTGCAAGAACGTTGCCGTGCAATGTTCCATTGGCAACGATCCTACAATATTGCAAGAACGTTGCCGTGCAATATTCCATTGGCAACGATCCTACAATATTTCTGCAATACTGCGCGCACATCGACGTGCAATGTTCCAGTGGCAACGATCCTACAATATTTCTGCAATATTGCGCGCTTATCGACGTTCAATGTCCCAGTGGCAACGATCCTACAATATTTCGGCAATATTGCGCGCACATCGATATGCAATGTTTCAGTGGCAACGACCCAGCAAAATTGCCTACATATTGCCGTGCAATACTGTAGTGGAAATATTGTAGAAACAGTACAGCAATATTCTAAAGCAACTATGACTTTGACGAAATTTGAAATATGCCGTCGAGTAGATTCTACAGCATGTTTCCTTTAACTGGATATGCTAGAATTTCTCGTTGGCCGTTGAAGATATGAACAAAGTGTTATTGTGAGAGTTGTTTGTACATGAATTTACATTACAGAAGAAATTTGAAAATGAATTTAATTTGTTTAGATAGAGTAGATACTATATATTTTAATGCGTGAAGTTATTATTATTATTATTATTATTATTAAACGTCTTTATTGCACAAACACGTTTATATAATCAAGCAAGAGAAAAGAGAGATGTAAAGAAAAATGCAAAGGTTTAGTCTAAAGACTACTTTCCAACCTAACCTAAAATGACACCGGGTTAAAGTCCGCACCTGCAGTGTTAAAAATCCCTAATAGGTTTGTCAAATGAGCCTTCGTTTTTGAATAATTTGAGTTTAAAGTTTTGCACGGTTGGAGTATAAGTTCAAATACATAAGCAATCTTATCAATCAGCGGTTGTAGCTGTGGCGGTAAATTGTTCGTCTACGATTCTACAGGTCCTCGGTTCGAATCCCCCTGAGGTAAAAATATTTTCTATGAGAAAATGACACACGGGCGTTATACTACTACGATTCTGCACACATTCATGTCGTAGCGTCCCTCACTACCCGTTTCGTTGCGGTGGGGACCATCGCTGTAAAATTTCCGAAACGTTGCGGGAATGTACTCCTGCAATATTGCTAAGGCGGACATAGGAGTGAACCTCTGCAACTTCCCTACAATGACACGGTGCAACATTGCAATCTCGCACCGCAATATTTCTGAAGAGTTGCATGATCATTGCCACAATTTTGCTGTTTCGTTGCAGAATCATTGCCGGAACGTTGCAGGAGTACATGTTTGTAATGCTGCTGCAACATTGTAACAATACACACCCGCAATATTGCGAAGGCGGACATAGGACTGAACCTGCAACGACTCTGCAATGTTATGCTGCAACATTGCAATCTTGCACCGCAATATTGCAGAGACGTTGCTGCAATGTTATGGTGCTGTGTGGGTGATTGCACACAAAATATTTGATGTAAAAATTGCATCATCTCACACATTCGTTTTTGCCATAATTCATTAGTAAACTATCATAGTGTCTATATTTCCTCTGAATCTTTTATGCAGAACTATTTCCGCTCTACCCCAAATAGCACACAGACGCACAGTGGTCCCGGACCGTATAAAGATGAACGAAATCCATAACACTGTTATTTATACGTCATCCAATATAAATGCAACAGTTTCAGATTTTTTTGAACCCTTATCCATGTCAAAATTTACTTTATAAATGTAAGAACCTATGGCTAAAATGTCAAGGATTTCCAAAGAGGTTGAATACTTGAATTTAGTTCACATTCCTACGATTCCGGACTACCGTGAGACGCCTTAAAGACGCCCAGAAGATGTCTGATAAGTAAAGTCTTAAACACGTCTAAAAGACGTCCAAACGGCGTCTTGAAGACGTCAAGAAAATAAATTTAACTTTGACGAGAATCAAACCCTACAACTCCCTTCAGAAGGCTTATGAAGTAACCCAATCGAAACTACCCAACACATTTTCTTGTAAACTATTTCAACTTTTAGATGCATATTAATCTTAATTGTTATAAAAAATGCGTATTGGCGTGAAATAGTTTATAGAATGTCATCATTCCAAGTCTAGACTCACCCCAAAGTTTGATAAGACAGGCGTCTTGAAGACGTCCTTTAAAACGTCCTGTGCTATCTGGGACCTATACAACGATTATTTATTCTCCATCCCATATAATAACTTTTAATACTCGTATAACACTTTTAACCCCTCAAAGAGTATCTCAATACTGGTTTGACAATTCTAGTTACATATAAGGGACATTTCTACATATGAGAGAATTGGGGAAACTTTTTTATTCCTAAAAACCGTAGGGAGTATATCATTTTCCGCTAGAACGCAAGTTAAGCTTAAGGGGGGAGCCCTACTTAGGATGGTAGGAATAAGGTGATTATTGAGAACTTTTTTCTAAGAAACTGTCAATCAGATCTTTTGTAAACTTTCAGGGTACTTTAGTTCACATTCAAACAATAAAAATTAATTTTTTCGTTCCAAAGTGTTCGGTAGAAATGGAGATATACATATGAACACGTTCATTAGAACTCGCGCGCCGGAGTTGCAAATTTCCGATTATACCTAATGGTGACCCCAATTCTTTCCTGAAATAAAAAACCAAAGATTTTCTTATTTCTAGTATAATTACATTGTCGATGAACCTAACAAACGAAAAAAAAATTAAATTTGGCAAATTGGTGGGACTTAAGAGAAAAAGTTACGATTCTGCCCCAAGATGTTTCGTACTATTTATGCAAAAAGAGTTGTTCAATTCAATTTATTTATCAAAGTTTTAGGTCCATGGACAATGTAATTATACTAGAAATAAAAAAATCCTAGTTTTTTTTTTATTACAGCTCTAACGAACGTGTTCATATATCTCCATTTCTACCGAATACTTTGTAACGAAAAATTTAATTTTTATTGTTTGAATGTGGATTAAAATACACTGAAAGTTTGGACAAGATCCACTTAACAGTTTCTTAGAAAAAAATTCTCAAGAATCACCTTATTCCTAGCATCCTAAATAAGGCTTCCCCCTTAACTTCTATTGCCATGAGAAGCCGGCTTTCTTTCTAGATGTCGAGCGGTATCAATACTTACGGATACATACTTATATTAAACCTGTTAATAATTGAGATTCGTGTAGCAAATTTCTGAATAACGCATACAAATACCGAACATTACAGTTCTGACGTGAATACATATATTTTTCTGTATTTTTAAACTACGACTATTAGAATTCAACTGTTATCAACAGACTTTGGTAAAGCGCAACATGACTACAAGACTATATCACTTTTAATGGATACCATACCTGCTATAAGCACAAGTGTATAATAAAGATACGGAGCTCATTAAGTAAGATATATACAATACAGAAGCTACAATTCACGAAGCTATTTTTTCAAGAGTAAATAATTATCATCGTACAATACAATTCTTTTTAATATCTCAATACCAAAGATAATGCAACTTGCTGAGTTGAAGCAGATAATAGGCACTTAAATGTACAATGTAACATTACAACGCACAAGCGTTGCAGAAGCATCAGTAACGGTAGGTATAACAATAGTTTCCAGGAGCTCAGTGTACAGAATATCAAAAATAATAAAAAGCAATCGATTTTTTACAGATCGGCAATTGGGTCGATGTCATGAAGAGTGCAGACTTATGTAGGAGCACGCGCACTTATTGATTCAGTAGCAACGTGATAAAATAGTAAAATAGTGGACGATGCTCGATTTGACAACATAGTTCATTCGATGAAAAATTAATAGTAATTATGCGTTAAGTCTTATTTCAAACAATATATCTTCATCGGAAGAAGCAACTGTCAAACGTTTGTAGAATGTCCAACGCTACACCCTAATTGTCTTCGAATGTGTGCGCGAACGCACTCGAAGAAACACGACGTCACAAGGATACCAGCGATATTCTTCACGGGCGATCCATTGCGTGAGAGGCGTTCTATGGCCACTCGTGATAGTTCTGCTATTCACGTGGCCTCTATTGTTTCACGTCCTATAGATTTTCTCTGGGCCTTCTTTCGAGGTGTTCGGAACATCTAAAACGATCGAGTTCGTTGGGGGCCCTAGGCTGGACGGGGCGGTGTACGGGGGCCCGACTCTCTGTCGTACAAAGGAAGCGGCCAGCAGTAGTGGGAACAAGAAAGGGAAATAGGGGAGGGAGAAAGACAGCACACCGAGGGCCGCAATTTTTCATTTCCGAACAGGCTGGTAACGCCTGCCTGTACGGAGCCCCGTAGAGAGTCGGTAATCATCTTGTTCTCGACGCCCGTGAATAACACAGAGGATCGAACTGGCGCTAATTACATCTGTGTTCCCTTCTACACGACGCAGAGCGGGGGCTGTAGTCCCGGAAAGCAGAGCAGGCGAAGCCGCTGTAACGAATTGGAGACAGGTCTTAACGCTGACAGAGGAATCGGTACCGCGGGGACTTTTCAAACTGACCCTTCCACACGGTCAAGCAGAAACTTTTCAAAAATGTTGAATGGTTAGCTATCCAGTTCCGAGATAGAAAGGAACAGAATTGATCACATGTCAATGTTAGCACTGTGGGCGTAAGTGGGTAAATTTTTTCCCTTTAATACAGCTATTAGTCTTTTGGAGCATTTTGCTAAATGGCTGATATCTACGTTGGCTTAATGCCAATTTGAGTTTTCGAAAGGAGAAGAAGTCGGCAGGATACAGATTAAGGAAAAATGCAAGCTGATCGCGTCGACCAATCTCCTTCTTCGTTCCCAAATGTATATAAACTTTAATAATGTAGCAGTGTTGGATTTTAATATTTTTCATAATATGTTAAGTCCATTTTTAATAATTTCTTATTTCGAAGACCTACCTACTATAGAAGAGGAGAGTGGGGTAATTGCGAACACCTAAGCCAATAAGCAAACAAAACGAAAACTGTGTGAGAAATGAATTTGTTTATTATTTACAAACATACTTAAACTATTCATCTATAAAGTAGTTTGACGAATTTTTGAAAAATTATAATAAAAATTAACTTCATAGTGAAAAAGAAAAACCTTTGGTGTTCGCGATTACCCGACTGCCGTGGGGTAATCACGAATAGAGTGCTAAATATCGCAGAAGTCGCACAGAAAGCGCGATTTCAATGGTAAACCCATAAGAAACGTTGCTATAACCTATACCTAATGTATTTTTCAAATTCCTCTTCATGTGTGTTAGAAAAAAATTGCAATTGGTCGGAATATCGATAAAAATAGTAAAGACCGTCTTTTAAACTTTTTTCCTGAGCCTGTAATGAAAATTCAAAAATTCCCTTTGTAGATTTAAATAAGTTTCATGCATGCTGAAAATTTCATCAAAATCGGTTAACGTTGCTCTGAATTACAAACGCTTAAAGATCGCAGAATAAGGTCGAAATTCTCGAAATCAGCGAATTAAAAAGCCACCTTTACTATTATTTTCAAAACAACAAAACGTTACTTAGCAAACTAATCCTTCTAGCTGCTAAAAAAAACTCAAGTCGTGTGGACCAATTCTAAAAAAGTAGTGCGATTTTAAAAGGTGTACACTTTCTTTCGTCCGCCACTATATCTATGGTACCTATACGTTGTTTTCATTTTTCGTTCGTAATTTCGCGGCACATGAAACGATTAATTCAATATTAAAATTAAGCAAAAAAAGAAAAAGGGTATTGTTACTGGCGAGGGGTAATCTCGAACGTTCGAGATTACCCCATCCGATTTGTTCGTCATTACCCCACGACATCAAAAAATATAAAAGAATTTATTTCAGGGGTTAGAATCATGATTCAAGCAACGCCTTGATAAAAAAAATGTTAGTAAAAAAGTGCTTTATTTCAACTTAAAATAATCCCAATTATATCATTAATTCAACAGTAATTACATGCAATTGAAAATGGACAAAATATTACTTGGAACCGGATGAAAATAATAAATTGGTTCTTATCTTGAATAGCAGGAGCGTTCTGTATTTATTACTTTCTCCCGGCGTTGGATACGACTAGGGAATTCAATCCCGGTCATTACTTACTATCCCGGGATTGCGGGATTTCTTAAAGTCTATCTCGGAATTCCGGGATTAATCTCGGGATTGGGTAATAGAAAAATTCAGTAATTAAAATGATTTATTATGTGCTCAAATTCTAAATCTTTATTTAAAGTAAATAAACTAACTTTCTATCATTAGTCTGAAACATAAGCTAAAATCATTTTTAACAATAAAAACAGTAGAACAATGAATAATAATAAAGTCTCAATAAGTAGATAATATTAATAAACCATTATGAAGATTTTTGGAAATCCGACCGAAGAAAGCGCAAAGCACCGAAAGTACATATCTACAATCTTTCGACTTTACGTAATCAGACAAGTTTCGATTTGCAATTCGCGCGATTTCTAAATAACGAAAAGTGAGAATATCATTGTTAAGATACATATAGTTTAGTTAATTACACGTCAGTTAATATTATTATTTAAATAAATCATTACTATTATTGTCCTTACTATTATGAAATGACTATGCTTATTTATTCAGTTTATTTTTATATTTTTTAGGTGTTCATAAAGTAATTCACATTTTTAAAAAATCACGAAATTCTCGGGATTAATTATATCAAATCCCGGGATTTTTGGAGTCCAAAAAACAGCCGAGATTGCGGGATCCCGTGTCCCGGGATTGAATTCCCTAGATACGACCTAAACTATTAACCGAGTGGAGAGGGAACATCAGTTTTTATTTATTAAAACGCGGTAACCATCGGGTTCGCGATTACCCCGCATTCGTGATTTCCCCACTCTCCCCAAATTGTAAAACGCCGTAAATTTTATGATAGTGGATATCTATGTATTTTGGTTCTGTAAGGATTAAACTTTGCAATCTCATCAAAATTGTTTGACAGATTAATTGCAACCATATGCACTTACTAGTATATGGTTTCACTAGATCACGGTTACTTATTATGCAGCGTACAAGGAACATGAATACGTATTGCACAATACGGACAAATTATACAGAATGGACAACGTAACTTGATCACCTTAATTATTCCCGTTACTACAGGACCAAATTAAATGATTTATTTTTTAAATATCTTCGTTTAGAGGGGCCTACAAGCTGACTGTAGTATATTTTTTGTAGGCCAATAGTTCCATAGATTTCAAGGTCACCCTTAGTTTGTTCAATGAAACCCTATAATTTCATTCGTCTATCTTCTAGCGAACAACAATATAATATCGGCAAGCACTGCAACACATTTTTTTTATCATTAGAGCAGAATAAATGGTGGAAAAATGCATTTTGGAGGAATCCTACACGGCCATGTACAAACACGACGTTGTGCGATCAAATTAGTCTCACATTTTTATGTTACATTACCTTTACATTATTGATCCACGGAGAATCCTCATTGGTTACGACAAGTGGAACATCAACGTCCATGGAGCATTAATGTATGTTGCGATATAATCGTAAATAGGATTATTGATCCTTATTTTATTGGCAGAACCTTAACCAAAGTAAAATATGCTGCATTTTTAGAGAACACTCTGCATGTTCTTTTAGAAGACTTACCGTTAGAAATTCGGATGGAAATGTGATACTAGCATGACGGTAGCTCGCCCGGCATGCCAGTTCTGAACCGCATATTTCCTCACCATTTGATCAATCGCGGTGGCATCGTAAATTGGACAGCTCCTTCTCCTGACCTCACTTCTCTAGATTATTTTTATAGGACACGTTGAAAGAAATAATTTACAGAGATGTTCCAACCACATCAGGAAACGTGCAACAACGAATTTCTGCTGCATGCTCAGCAACGAATGACGATGTTAATCTATTTGAAGCAACTAAGCATTCACTTAGATTAGCAATCGAGAAATTATTGAACGCTTTCTGTAAATAGGCAAGTCCATAAATATTTTTCCACTAAAATAAATTTTTCTTCTGTTCTAATGACAGAAAAAAATATGTTGTCGTACTTGCCGAATTTGTCTTTTTGATCTTTGAAACATAGGTAAAAAATGTATAGGATTCCATTTAAAAAGTGAAGGTGACATTGACAACTTTGGAAAAATAGGACCTACGCAAAATATACTACAGCCAGCCTGCAGGCCCCTCTAAACCAAGGTATTTAAAAAAAAGTATTTGAATTATTCCAGTAATATCGGCACTAAATAAGGTGATCAAGTTACATTGTCCACCCTCTAGTTATATCTGGTTTATTTTAATCTTTGGATATAATTTCGGACAATGCGTTAAAGTCAACAAATTGTAGATATTAGTTTTAACGGATTCCGAAGGAAGACATTATGGTTTCGCAGAAGGTCAATACTTCGGTATGTGGAAAGATCAAGAGGACCTCGAAGCTACAAAACATCTCCAACGTTCTTTCCCATACAGCACACTCTCGTTGCAGCATAGTTGCAGCATAGTTGCGGTGCAAGATGGCAACGATTCACGCAAGGATGCCGCAACTATGCAGCAAAAATTCTATGTCCGCCTGCTGCAACGTTGCACAGCAATTTTGCGACAATTTCGCACGGCAACTTTGAGGCAACTTCGCACGGCAACTTTGCATGGCAACTTGGCGGCAATGATCGTCCTCCCGAAACGTGCCCCCAAAATCGCGTTATTCCGGAAACGTTAAAAGTAAATGTGAGGGAAGGGAATTAAATTACAATAAACATTAACCGTTAAATATTCATATATTTATATATCAACTCATCATCAATACAAATAACATTAATATTTTATTTATTTTTATTTATTGTTTCAATCGTTGCCTTTCGGCTTAGGATGGCTCCCGTTTACATTTCCATTTCCTTATCTTCTACGCACATAAATACATTTATCAGTCTTATCAAATAACATTAATAACAATATGTATGTTACATTCTTAAAAACAAAAAAAATTCCTCGCAAAATAAAGATTTCTTTCAATCTATATAAAAAATCAATGCTCGATAGTTTTATTATACACTGACTCTGTCAGTGGTCACAAGTGCCTGCAATGACACTTGTACTCGCCGATCATACGATCACGCGAGTCCATCCACGCCGGCGACGCGGCGTAAGTTTAACAAGAAAGTGACGAACTAACTAATACCTACATTTTATCGGTCATGTGTCGCACCGCGCTGTAAAGTGCGATACCACTGACTCTGTCAGTGGTCACTAGTGCCTGCAATTAAAACCCTTTAATTAAAGGGCCTAGCAGAGTAAGCATAGGGAAACGGCCCCAGCACCAATTTTATCATTTATGCTTGTTAAAATAATGCTCTTTGCATGAAAAACTACTATGAGTAATTTCAGACCTGTAACTCCTCCCGTAAGGGTGATATAGGGAAAATCCCAAAATTTGTGATTTTTTTCTCGAAAACTACTTACGATATTTAAATGCGACAAGTTGCTAATATTAGGTACTTACTAATTTTACTAAATTTATTTTTTTCAAAATTTTGGAGTGATAATTAAGGGTAGAAATAAAGGATTCAATTATTTGAGGGTAGTTTTTGTAAACAACCCCTTGAGTGACACCAACGAAAAAACTATGGATAATAGCTAAGTAGTGAGGCGTTACTCATGATTTTTGGAAAAATTCAATCGCACCTCGCATGCACACTACGCCGGAGCTGCTTGTCCGCGAGCTCGGCGCTTCGGACAACGTCGGGAAGACGAGAGAGAAAACGAATGTGCGTCTTTCTCTCTCGCTCTTAAAACGCTGTGACCTATGGTGAGGTGCAAGCGACACGCGGCCGTGCGCGATTTTCCTGAGTGCCTCGAGATACACTTTTCACTTTCTGACATATGTATAATACTTTTGTAATGAAAAAAATTTGGAAAAAGTTTTGTTACGGAAATCACGTTTTAAGACCTCCTGATCACGTTTTGACTATTTAGAAAAGAGCTTTTTTTAAATATCTCATACATTTGTTAACACGATTACGTTTAAACGGCAAAATGGATTTCAATGAAACTTTATATTTAAGTTTTATATTCTTGTCTTAAGATCCGATTATATCACGCAAAACGATAATTACCTATTATGGTTCTTCGATTTTTCAGATATAGGAACTAAATTCCACATAAAAAAAAGGTTAAATAAATTTCTTCTGTAACTTCTTTAACAAAGAAAAATGTACATTCATAATTTATTGTTTTCATTTTAAATTTCCGTACGTTTTATTCGAGCTATTTCTATTTTTCAAACCTTAAAATGATGTTTTTTTTATTAAAAGATGAACATTTTGATACTGTAAATTGGTGAACTTTGTTAAAATTAGAATCCACTCCTGGCCAGTAGCATGGACACTGTAGCGCCTTCGATAAAAAATATTTTTTCAGAGTATGATCTAAAATCTAAAATTTAAACATAATCACATTTCTCGCTAGATTTTTCAATAATTATATCAAGTTGCGACAAAGAATCTCGCACTATTTACAAATTAATTACGCGTATTTTTTTACTTTTTTGAATTTTTTTTTGTGGGTCTACTTTACGGGGAAAAATGTGTTATTATAATTGATTAAAAAAAATATAATTATTTAGCGAGGTGAAGTTGACTAATCATTTACTTCTACCGGACAACTGTTCTATGCGAAAAATCATCCTTTTCGTAGGAAATAAGGGCATAAACTGCTACTGGCATTGAATGCACATTATGAGAAGTAATTTCATTGATGGCTTTGAAAATCTAAAATCGCGGATCAAAAATAGCGGTTACAGAAAGCTGAAATGAAAATCACGGAAAAATTGCATGTATTTAATGAAAATAGGATACAAAAATATCAAATAATACGATGAAATGGTTGAAATAATAATTCATTCCACAAATGTAGTGAAATTGACAAAATGTATGCAAGTAATTGCATACATTGATATAAATATCTACGTTTCCATTTTTCAAAAAGCATGTATATCACTTTTGGTAACTCAAAAGTTCTGTACATGTTATACAATAAGTTGTGGAAGAAGGAAAGATATTCACTACTAAATTGACTTTCACTTTTAATGCATTTCCTTACGTTACGGCCAAACTGGGTAGACGCAACCCACGGACTACATTTGCAATGATTTGTAGATGAAATATCAAACTTTTCCCCCCAAAGCCCTACCTCCCCATGTCTTCCTGGCGAACTGGGTTACGCTAACCCAGTGTGATCCTGGAGAAGTAAGATAAGATTGTGGAACAGGTTACCGAAGTGTTGGTACAGGGAACGTGGCAATTCGATAGAAATTGTGTTTGTACATTGTTCGAAAAATCCTAAGAAATGGTAGTTCCCGTGCATTGTTGGAGGAGTCTGCTGGACATCGTTAGGGATAATAAGGAATCCAGGAAGTTCTTTGAAGCCGTGATGATGCGGTTCTTTTTAAACTAATTGACATGTTCCGGTTTTGTTCAGCAGCACTTCCAAATAGTATTCCGAAATATACTGTACCATTTACAATCATCCATTAGGAAGCGCAACGTGTCAATATTATTCATAATATCGTATTTTTCCTTAAGAAAGTTTCCTTAAGAAGTTTAAACCGGCGAAACGCAAGAAACTCGTAAAGAAATACCCATAGATCAAATTAAAATTTATATCTGAATGTGGTTCACACATTATGAGTAAAGAAACCTATGAAACCATCTCTTAAAAAATGCGTGACTGTCACGGAGAGTTTTTATCTTGGAAATGGTCGCTTTTCATTGAAAGAGATATACCTATACATTTATTTTTAACTAATATACAGAATGGTGGAATGAATAACAAGAAACAGATGGTACTTTTTGGCTTTTCAAAATTACAAAGGTCATTTGTATCTTTTATATCGACATATATTTCGATATAAAAGTGATTATAAGTCCTAAGTCCATGTAAAATGCGTGAGATTACATACATGATTTTAAAATGACACGGCGTATAAAAAACTTTCCCAGAAATTCCGATTCAATGACTGATGTAGGTACATAGTACATACCTACGTCGCGAACAACGTAAAAAAAAGACAGAAAAAATGCGCGTACGCACACCTGCCGTCTTTCCCGATTTTCCAGGCGGGTAACAGGCGCGACGCATTTAGCCAAGGCGTTTGCAATTTGCAGCCGGTCACGGTGAACAAAGAACGTCAAGGTGATGAGTGACACAAAGCCAGGACATTAGCAGGACAGATCCTGTCATTTACCAGGACTTACCTGCCTTTCATCCACGCCCAAAGCAACGTTCGATCTTATCCGTGGCTCGAGAAGTCACGAAATACCACCAGTTTTGCATGGGAAATTTCATGTGACGGCTTTCGGTTTGCACTTTGGACTTGTCGCTGCACTTTTTTCATAATCCTTATGAGTGAAATCCAACGGATCTGACGAGTAGATACTACAGTAACGTCTATCGTCTCACGATTAATACACGAAGTTATTGAGACTTATCGAACGAATTATACGGGCTCTCAGAAATGGGAAATTATTAACGATTAAATTATTAAAGATTTACTTGGTCTTGTCACTCTCGAGTGATGCAATCATATGATACCATGCGCCTTTTAAGTTTAGAAATATATATTTAGGTTACTTGAGTTCTAATATCAATTGTATACCTGTATCATTTGCATCTGACTTACTTTTTGTCATCACATTTATCGTACATTTCAAGTTTCAAAAATACTCTGATAATGTAATTGTGTATTGAATGAAAAATGGCAAAAGGGCAGTAACGTGTGCAGTTTTAAAACGAGGTACAAGTCATTGTTGTTCGAATAACTTTCTGCCTATCGTACAGTAATAATGAAGTATTTTGGAGATGTAAGTGTTGCTTGTAAAATATTTTTTTCTCTACCACTTGAATTCCACTAATATTGAATTATATCGTTATTTCATTGGCTTGTTCGTTCTTGTTTTACTTCTTGTATGTAGGTACTATCTCTCTCTGTGGATTGATGTATTGTACAATCTACTCTTTTTGAAAGTTGCTTAAGCAATCAACTCTTCGATACTGGCATCGCATCGAAGGGCAAATTGAAGACGTTCACAAGTGGTGAATGGGAAGGGTTCCAGATTTTAATAACTGCATCAATAAAAATTGATATAGGGTAAACTGCACTAATGCTGGCACTGCGCTAATCATTGGCGCTCCTGATTAAAAAGTAAAATATTAAGAAGTACAAGCTTAGAAAGTACATTTTTACAATTTCTTATTTTTCTTTCACTACACATTTCAAAGCCCAGTAGTTGAACTACACTAAGGGCTGAGTTTTAGGCCTTCTCTTAAAATTTTGATAAGGTGTAGGTAAGTATATTTTGTCCCTTTCTAATTAAATAATGGATTGAAATACAGATTTACTAAGTGTTGTAGGTATTTAATAGTGGGCTCCATATCAAAACTACACAGTACGATATTACACATGGACTTTAGCGCACATCAGAATAGTACACAGAAGATAGTGGACATACAATTTAGAACACATACAGTGTTACGTACATTTTTTTAGTGCACATCAGGATAGCGCACAGCAAGGTTTCACACACAAGATAGTACACATAGAATTTAGAATACAAGCAACTTAACACACATTTTATTTAGTGTACAACAGGATAGCAAGGTAAACTTGCCGATTAACTGGGCCCTCGTCGATTTCGAAGACCTTCACATATGTTGTCAAGGTCGTCATTTGGAAAACATTTCCCTTTAAACTTTTTGGCGGTCGGCCTTAGATTTGGAGATAGTAATAAAAAACTTTCCGCATAATATACTGAAAGCTACCTCCTCACCAATTTCAATAATCTTGACATAGGTTGCCAACACATATGAAAAACTTTCGGCATAATATGTTGAAATCTGTTTCACAGCCGACGGTATTAGTATTGGTAGGGGCTAGATGAGGGGCGGGGGGGGGGGGGGGGGGGGGTAAAGCATGCTGGCGAACCGATGTGAGTATGTGTTAAACTCGGTACTTCTAGTGTTAAGTAAAGTTTTTTGTGAATATCCCGTAAACCAAAACCGACCGACAAAAAGTTTAAAAGTTGTTGTATATTGTGTTATGTAAATAACTTCAGGCTGGTTCATGTGACCCTCAGAAATGGGACAATTGAACCTTATGAAAAGGGGTTAGTTGGACCACTAGGTACAATAACATTTTCAGTATGTCGACAAGATGTAAACGAAAGAATATCACATTAAAAAATATCACGATAGAAGAACAATTAAAAAATGCAATGAATGCTGTAAAACAGAAGACTATAGGTTTGAGCAAAGCCTAAAGCAACATTAATTGGAAGACAACCATTTGGCAATTTGAAAAAAGAAGCACGTCTTGAACTTTCATGTTCATTGGGAGACTAAAGTACATGAAAACTGCATGAAAAAAAGGCTGAAATTACAAATAAAAGATAAAGTGTTATCCTAATAAATATAAACATATATTTTTGTTAAAGAGAATACCTACGTATATTTTGTTTTTTTTTTATAGATGTCGATGGGATAGCCCTCATTTTTGAAAAAAGGAATTTTAGTTTCTTTGTTATTGAACGTTATTACTGTAAATCCATTTAATATACTGCATCATAAGTAAAACTCTCTGATTTTTATTCAAATAATTATAGACGAAATTCTACCTTTAAAAAGGTAGCCCATCATTCCCCGATTTCTCCTAAGTATCAGTTGGCCATTGTACATATGCCAAAATACGTAATAATGAGCAGAGTTAGCATGAGTTTAACTTCATTTGTAATAGCACACCTTTATGAGAACAAAAATACCTAAAAAGTTATCGTCATTTGCACTGGAGCGATCCTAAACAACTCTAAATTTGAATAATTGTAAGATCTACACTTTCTGTGAATATGTTATTTTGTTAGCGAGAGTAATGAACAATTTTAGCAACAATTTAAAATTTTAATCTTTAATATGGAATTTATGGACCATGAGCTTATAGTACAAAACAGTACCTATCGTTTTCAGTGGTAGCAATTGAATTATACTGTAATGGATTAAATAAAACTCGTTAATGCGACAAAAGGGTAATTAAAGAAATAGATTGACATAATACTACTCAATTGAATAACTACGAGATGGGGAATAGTATATTGCGTGACAAGGGAGAGAAGAAAGCGATTCCGACGAGCGTGAAGTTTGCGGCCCGAGCGCAGCGAGGGCAGCAATTCACGCGAGGCGAAATCGCGTCTCTCCCGTGTCACGTACAATATTTTTTTCAACACCTGCATGAAAGGTGTGTTTTTGAAAGCCTGCTGAGCGATTCGCAGAAAAATATGCATGTTCGATTGCTCGTTTATTCTGTCGAAATTAATAAATACGTGTAATAACTGCTTCCGAAAATGTTTCCAATTTGTGGTTATCTCGCCACTCCATAAATTTTTGGTATATCATCTGGTATTTTACTTTCGATTTTGATGGCAGCAAATTTTCTTCGATAGCTTTTGCAGCTTCTGCTATATCGGGGGTCGTGTGGTATACCATGTCCCATACAGCACACTCTCGTTGCAGCATAGTTGCAGGATAGTTGCGGTGCAAGATGGCAACGACTCACGCAAGGATGCCGCAACTATGCAGCAAAAATTCTATGTCCGCCTGCTGCAAAGTTGCACAGCAACTTTGAGGCAACTTTGCACGGCAACTTTGAGGCAACGAAAAACTGTTAAAAAAAATAAAAAAAAAGTTATCGGTTACGACAGGACTTGAACTCTGGACCGCCCGCATGACAATCTGACGCGCTACCGTTGTGGCCACGAAACCTTCTTGGATGTAAATCACTGTAGATGGTATATATAATGATTACTCCGCACGTTAAAAACACGTACCACTAGTAAAATAGATTCTGACTTATGCTTGGAACTGATTAAATGGTTGCCTTCTCCGACATATATTTTATATTTTAGTTCATTATACAGGATGTCCGCGGGAACAATAAACACCTGGATATTTCCTAACGTATTGGAGATATAAAAGAAATTGTTTACATGAAATTGCATGGTTGGAGGGGGCAAATTCACTAGGGCAGACGATTTTTTCTTGTATTATTATTTTATGAGATACGATGATCAATTTTTTTTTAAACGGAACTCTTTTTTTTTAACAGATCATTTGATAGTGCGTTTCAAGACGAATTCAATGAGGTATAATGTATACACTTTATTTCAGCCGGTTTTGGAGATATTATGTTTGAAAATTTGCTAACGCCACAAAGTTGTGACAAAGTTGCGACAAAGTTGCGGTATAGTTGCGGCAAAGCTGCGGCGAAGCTGCGGCAAAGTTGCAGCAAAGTTGCCGCATAGTTGCGGCAAACTTGCAGCATAGTTGCAGCATAGTTACGGCATAGTTGCGGCATAGTTGCAGCATAGTTGCAGTGCATTATTGTAACGCAACTATGCAGCAATTATGCAGCAACAATTCTATGTCCGCCCCGTGCAATGTTGCACGGCAACGTCGCAGCAACTATACATCGACATTGCGCTGCAACCATGCAACATCGCAAGGTTACTGCAACCATCCTGCAACTTTGCCGCAACGAAGTGTGCTGTTTGGGGTTGCTATTACTGTCATTATTATTCACTTTACCTTTTAATTGCATCTTTTAATGAAATATGGTGCTGTGACAGTTGTAATATCATGATAAAACACGCATGATAGATAACGATTAGTCGAAGAACTGCATCTTCATACCATAGGGTAACGTCAAACTACAGGGAGGAAAGTAAAAAAATATGCGAATACGCATGCGCGTAAAGTCTTTTTCCTTGGGAGAAAAGTAGAAAACGCGAATACGTCTGAAATTGGTCATTTTGCTCCCGCTCAGCAGGGGTAAAAAAGCACACATTTTCATGCAGGTGTTGAAAAAAATTATATGGATATGGATACTCAAGGAATCAATTATATCATAAGTTAATAATAAAAATTCTTAAGCAGTGCTCAGATCCAGTATCAACCTTGAATTACCATATAAAGTCTTATCGCTGATAAAATAGAATTACAAAATACAAAATAAGACTCCAATTAATACGTTTAGTGCCACAGCGCAATTTAAGGTTTTTGGTAGGTAGGACCTTAAAAACTGATCAAGAAGATGCGTTACCTACCATATTAAATTAAAGGGTGTTTCAAGTTCCGTTAAATTCGTCATAGTTTCATCTTCTTTTCTTCCCTGTTTTTTTCCTTTAACATCAAGTCAAAGAATGTGCTCTTTTTTTTAAATCTTTATCAGCCATAAATTAATATCGTGTGCCCACTGGTCGCCCACATGGCACTAAACATGTTAACGTCTATAAAAGATTGATTAAACATGCATGTGTCATAGATTGATTTGCTACAATGTTAGTACTTTTGAAAGCCGAGGTGCAGTGCAGTTCCGTGCATTAACAGCGTATCCCAGAGCATTCATTCGACGGCCATTAAAGTGAAAATCATGCCGTGAAAATACCAAACAGACGATGAAATCCAATATTCCATGGTTCCCTCAGAATCACGTTTCCCGGCACATCATGTCCGGGATTCTCTATTTTCTACGGAGTGTTCCAAATCCCCGGAACGTGTCGCAACAAACGTAGCCACAAAATCACGGAATTTCGAACCGTGACACGTTTCACAGAAACATATCCCGGTTCGCCAGTTTCACAGCCCAGGCTCGGGAATAGGCGATTCACGCGCAAAAGATTGCCGATCCACATGCCGTCAGATCCCACCTTTTCGTTAAACCGTTATGATGGATAGAATTAAAATAGTTGCTAAACGGTAGCGAACAGAAGAGAATACAAAAGAACATTTCATCACCATTCTTTCATTTAAAATCTGACAGTATTAGGAACAGAAAAAATTTTTTTGGAGCTTTTTACGGGCATTTAAAAATGAGTTCCTGTTTCTTTTAATGAAATGGTAAATTTTTGTTTGAATATATCACGAGTTTACTGAAAAAGAGAACGAAATTCAATTTAATGACATCCTAAAACAATAAAAAATTCCAAAGTTTAAGATTTCTCATTTAAACGCACCAGTAACTCATTATTAGTAACAAATAACACTGGCCAACCAAATTGACCTTTTTTCTTTTCTGTAACATTCAATAGTCGTTTCTTTTAGATTTTGGTGCACTGAAAACGAATACGCAAACCGTTGCCATCGCCCTCAGATTTCGAGAAATTCGATTTGAAAAAAAAAATGTAAATTTTCAACTTTAAACATGTTTTCTGTTAAAACCGTAATATTTATTCGGTTGCTTATTCCGTCAAATTATTTTATGAACCCTGGCGAACATAAAGATATAGGTTATTATTGAATTATAAACATTTAAATGTTTATACAACAATCAAATGTAAAAGGACAACCGAAATGCACCAATTTTTGCAGATATCTATCTATATATTTCAAAAACTAAGGATCTAGGAGTAAATTTAACTACTTCACGCGATGCAGCAGACATTTTTCCTCCGAAAACCATCGGCAGAAGTGGTAAAACACCGTTTGTTTTCAATACAGAATCGTAAAAGTTTGGCAAAACGTGCGGCGCGGACAGTGGTAGTCACGCACGTTACGCGATTCTGTGACGCTGGGCGGCCCACGCGTTTTGCCAAACTCTTTCGCTTCTGTATTGTGAACAAAGGGTGTTCTATCACTTCTACTGATGGTTTCCAGAGCAAAAATGTCAGCTGCATAGCGTGGAGTAGATAGATTTTTTCCTAGAAACTTAGTCTTTGAAATATATAGATACACATCTGCAAAAATTGGTGCATTTCGGGTGTCCTTTTCCATTTGATCGTTGTTTAAATATTTTTAAATGTTTATAATTCAATAATAACTTCTATCGTTGTGTTCGCGAAGGTTCATAGAATAATTTGACGGAACAAGCACTTGAATAACTATTACTGTTTGAACACAAAAGATGTTCGAAGTTGAAAATTTGCATTTTTTTTTAAATTCGAATTTCTCGAAAACTTTATAAGGTTATAACAGACGGCTATTGAATGTTACTGACCAAAATAGCTGTTCAACATTGTAATAAAACAAGATGTTTGATTCGTTTACAAGGGAACATTCCCAACTCGAAAATTCTGGGTTTAACATTTAGAGGGCCGGGATTTTTTCATTGAAATTATAAATTTTGTTTACTTAAAATTTATGCATATATATCACCAAAATGGCCGGCAAAGTATCCAAATTTTGTAGGTGGCCACTATAGTGGCCAGCCCAGCCCTCTCAAGGTTAATGAAACTTCGTGTGAATGTAGAGTGTGGAGCATATTGGAGTATGCAAGGAGCAATTCTTTTTTTTGGAAATTCACTCTGAAGGGGTGAAATCAGTTCTTAAAATTATCGCGTTGTTTTGTTCTTTGAAATATAAATTTATTTTTCAAAATTTTGTTCTATTTCGCACCGTTGTATGTATCCTAATTACATACAGCCATATTTGAAGATAATTTCATACGTATACATGCGAAAGGTTTCGAACAGTGTATTGAACTGAAATATAAATCATGCCACCATTAATCACCAGTGGAGTATTCATGCCGGTTTTTTAAAAAGAATTTCGCAGAAAGTAAAACATACAATTATTTGATGAAACTCGCCCTACCTGCAAAACATTAACCAGTACTTTACAAGTACTACATACATAGATATCCGACAAAACCACCAAAATGGGCTGACCGAGGAAACATCGTTTGCAGGTAAAGCTGTCACGAGACACATAGTGCAAGTAAAGAAAACTCCATAAAAAATGTGGAAAAGAAAGGGAAATCCTACTGACAAGACGTTTTCTCTAGCTAGACGAAGTCGTTGATCGTGGTCACAAGGAACAGGTACTTTCGCCATCTAAACGAGCCGAACGACCGTAAAACGGCAACATCCTTCGTGTTCGAATTTTCTGTGAAATCCTTTTCACGCGTTTCAGTTCCGCGATGACCGAGAACGGGGCGGGGTGCTCTACGAGGGTGAAGAGGACCAGATCTCAATTGATGGTACCGTATTCTGGTCCATAGATCACGGCCAGGTTTCTCTCTGTCCACCTTTTAGGAAGCGGCACAATGCTAGTTTCTCTGCCATTATACGAGGAGCCGATCCGACTGCGGCTCTGCAGTCGACAATAGATGCGAAGTTGCCCATTGTGTGGATGATTTGGAACTTGGACCTACGGCAGGGAGACCTTCCCTTTTTTCTGTGCGCTTCCTGCGAACATGTCTTCATTAACACGTTAACTATCACGTTATGTTTGACGAAAGTCCTATTGAGACATAGAAAGGTAATCATGCGAAATGAGAGAATGAGGACGATTTTTATAAAATGGTCGATACGATTAATTTGAATATTTAGTGCGAAAGTAGACACGTGTGACATGCTGATGAGTTTGCGGAGTGTTTTTGATATCTGCTGAGAAGTTGTTAGAACCATACAGAACCTATGGAAAAACAGAATGTACAACGAAACGATCGACTTGAAGATGTATGTTATGAGTGTTGAAATGGCTGTTGTTTAGAGCACAATTATAATTGGTAAATTTTTACTACATTCTTCCTTATCATTTCTCCTCAACCGTTTCTTGTCTCATAACTTCATATTTATATAAACTAAACAATATTCTACTGGATATAACAAAATCCTCCACGCATATAGCGTAACTGCACCGAATATAAGGACCCATAGTATTTCCACATGGAAGTGCTGCAATACAGCGGTAATGTTTGAGTAAGTTGAGTAAAGTATTAAAACAAATGACAACGTCATCCGCATTAAGTCTCGTTTTCCCCGTCATTTAAAAGGAAGCTTTGTATAAAGGTAATTTTGATCAGATTCTTTATTAGCATTATTAGTTAGTCTTCGTATTCTCAGCTAATTCAATTATCGTTTAAGTGAAACATTATTAAACTGTTCTCAGAATAATTTAAGTTCTTTTTTCGAACCTAGGATATTTCTAATATGATACCCTATTATTATTATTATTATTATGAAGATTCGGAAGAGGAGCAAACTGGGAAGGAAGATACAGTTCCGTATCGGAATTGGATGACGGCGTAAAATGTTTATTTTATTCGAGTCTTTATTCTAGGGACCATGCTGGTGAACAGTGGGTTCAATGCATCAAGTGCTACAGATGGGCTCATGGATATTGTGGGGCTACTAGTGCAACCTTTGTATGTTGAAATTGTCTTAAAAAGGCAAAAAAGTGACTTTTTAATTTTAAATGATAATTTTAATTTTAAGAAGAGTCTCAAATTATGAGAAGTTTTTAAAACCATTAATTTTGTACTCCTTTATATTTTATGTATTTTCATAATAAATAATAGTATCTATAAAACTAATATTTTTCTTAAGTATGTATACATGAATGACGAACATATTAGCACAGAAACTTTTATTTCTACCCCTTTCTATTCCCCGATATTTAATCGAACATAAATGGGGTCTCATAGTCGGTGTCGTTACTCTATTTCAGCTTTGTGAAACTGGACCAAAAGCATAAAAATAAGGGCCACGAGGCACCCGTTCACGGGGCTTTAAAAAGACCTGTGTACCACCAGCAGCATTATACCACGGCATAAGTAGCCAATAGAGTTTCCACGGTGCTTGAACCCTTGATACCTCACGGAAAACTTTTATGACGGCAATCGACCCATTGCGCCTGGGACGCATCTGACGTGAGAGAATAGATGCAGAGGCCGAAACGATGGTTATAAATCGTCGGAGGCTGATCATGCCTGGTTTACAAACAATGCTACTACCATGCAGCGTAGGCACAATAGACTCTGACTCGTCTCGGTGATCCTCCCAAAGATTTACACTGACGTGGACATGTTGGTTCGCAGTAATTCCAGCCGCACACACATATATTCGCGGCCCACTGCGTGCTACGGGCCACGTGATAGGTGGTAACTGGTAACTGGTACCTGGTGATTTGTAACTGGTAGCCCATGGTGCCCGGCTAATCCCACAAAGAGCGCCGACCTTTGAAATTTCTGGACAATTTATTTCGTGGGACGCGATACATGCTTGAGGGACCTCTAGCGTGCGGCCCGTATAACACCATTGTTACTATGAAATCGAAGCCGATGCCGAAGGACTACAGTGATGTCTCGAAAGAAAGACGCGGTTTCTGGCTCGAGATAAGGTGGTCGCTATCCCCTCCACTTCTTTTATTGTTGCTGCGGTGCATGAGAGCGACTGACAATGAGTACTCCTCTCGCTTGTTCGCAGTCCCTCCCACTCTACGCAATAAGGCACTAAAGGCAAACCGAAAATATTCTTTGTCTCGAAACAAGGTGACGTTCGGTCCTGAAATCTGTATTTACCTTTCTCTCGGTCCTTAAATGTGAATTTCAACTACTTGGGACTGATTTTTCGGTGTAAGTAGCCACTTGCATCGATGACATCCTTTTTCACCTTAAAAGTGTATGGAAGATTTACTTTATTCAGGGGTTATCTTGCGAGATGATATACTGACAATGAGTTAGGGACTATATTATATGAGAGAAACATAGAATCTGGATCTGCATTTTGCGAGATTGTGAGGGGGTATTCTTGGGAATATAATCCATAATAGTTTGGGGGAAACAATTATTGCAAGTCGATTAGACATGAGTTCTGATATGCCTGTGGTGTCTTCTAAGCTCATGTCGATTACATTGATAGGTACACCGAGGCGTGTGAGACGATCACAGCGATAAATTGATTTGCAATTACGGGGGTTCACACCACCAATTCCTAATGCATACTTCTAGATTGTTATAGTAGTAGTATTTATTTCGCCATGAATACATTGCTTTATGTTTTTCAAATATGGTATATATAGCACAATCTTACAGTTCCGTCCCCACAAGTGACATAGACTATATCTTCTAGATTGTAATATTCATCATCTTTAATCGCAGGAACAGATCGCAACATGTTCCAACTAAAGCAATTAGCTCGTACCATTCCCAATGTCGAATCAAATTCTCTACACAACATTCGTGTCATACGAGTCGATGACAACTTTCAAACGATATAAGTCGGTTACAATGATTTTCTAGTCATCCTAGTATAAGTAGACCATAATAACTGCTCAGTAGACCTCATAAGAATATCGAGCATGTGGCTGAAAATAGATTCCAACGAGAGTTAATGAGGTTTAAATCGAAAATTTTAAAAGTTCTTCCACAGTTGCCAGGAGGTTTGAAATCAGTACGATGGAGATCCTTCGGGGACGTAAACTACTGGTATTTTCCTTCAGTGAAATCTTATCTGTGATCGGCTGGAGAAATTGGCCGGATGAGAAGTCTCGCACTTGAGAGAAAAGAGGCATAGAGAAATCGGTGAGGGTCCGTTGCTAGAAACACCAGGACGCAAGGGTTCCAATTTCTCCAGTGTACACAACGCATTGCAAAAACGCGTTCGGCCTGTTAATTCCGGGAAAAAGGCACTGTATCTTCCTACTGTCGTCGCAGGCCGAAGTCCTCGGCCGCTTCCGCTTCATTTTTACATACCGCGCGACATTCCAGCGAAGTAAGGGTCGCTCTAAAAGGAAAGGACTCGATGAAACACCGGAATGTTTTCATTGGATTAATTCCTCACATAAGGCAGTCTTTAGGTATAATTTTATATTTATCGCGATATAAAATGTTTTGTACTCAAATTATTATCCCACTTAACTTAAGAAACATTTATTTAAATGCGACTGATTCACAGTGAGATATTTTTCATAAATAACCCATTTACTGCCACCTACCTAATTGCAGTCATCCAAAGCTGTTTTACTTAAAGTAACAAATAAACCTTGTGAATTCATACATAATAGACACTTATCAGACAATTAAAACTGTAATTTATACGATAGAAATCGATAAAATCGTATTTTTCAACATAAGAATTTTATTATTTTTTTTCGAAATTCTGTTTCCGACACATGAGAGAGACTTATCTTGCAGATTATAAAACCCTTTCGTATCCTGTTTAAAATAATTCACCTACCCATACAGCACACTCCGTTGCAGAAACGTTGCAGAAAGGTTGCAGTTAGGTTGCGGTGCAATGTTGCACGGGGGCAGACATAGGAAGATTTCTGCAACCTTTCAGCAATGTTGCGGTGCAATATTACCCTGCAACGTTTCTGAGATTTTACTGCAACGTTTCTGAGATTTTACTGCAACGTTTCTGAGATTTTACAGCAACTTTTCTGCAACGTTTCTGAGATTTTTCAGCAACTTTTCTGCAACGTTTCTGAGATTTTACAGCAAATTTTCTGCAACGTTTCTGAGATTTTACAGCAACTTTTCTGCAACGTTTCTGAGATTTTTCAGCAATTGTCCCTCAACGTTTCTGAGATTTTACAACAAAGGTCCCGCAGTAAGCAAGGCTCAAAAACTGTTATAATATCGATTTAGTATATAGATTTAGTATAATATCGTAGTATACCCACTACACAGTGTATATTAGGTTACGCTTTGTTCATCCGTAATGTATCAGCGACATTCCTGCAACGAACCGCATTGAATACGGTCTTACATATTTTTACTCGACAATACGGAACTTTTTTATTATCTATAATGAATTAAATGGCAATAGTAGGCACAGTGGCAGTAATTGGCACATGGAACACTTTTTTACAAATATCTTTTGTTGCTGTATATAGTTAATGAATTTGGTTAAACCCTATAGTGTTAACTAAGTAATTGTATTAATAACTTATATCACATATGTCGACGAACAGAATACAATGTTACATTTCACAGGCAACCTCCGAGGGAATATATGTAAACACGGACAATATGTAATATAAGTAATTAATACAATTAGTTAATTAGCACTATAAGGTTTATGCAAACTGTTAAACTGTATACAGCAATAAATGATATTTGCAAAGAAGTCTGAGCTGTGAAATATAAATCCACAAACACTAAAGACTAGAAAATAAAATAAATGATGTTAAACGATTGTATTAAGAATCCACTAAAACTAAAAAAAAAAACATTATTTTCTTGTACTACGCACGATATTTCATAACAGAATATGCATCAACGTAATACAACATCAAGCGTCGAAATTAATTTGTTGTGAAATATCAGACTCCACGATTAGGGTGATGTAATTGAGTTTGTCATAACGAATCTTCGTTTTCGAATAATTTGAGTTTAAGGTGTTGCTCGGTAGGAGTATAAGTTCGAATATGTAAACAATCTTCTCAATAAACAGTTGTAGCTACAGCGGTAAAGTGTTCGTCTACGGTCCTACAGGTTGCAGGTTCGAATCTCCCTGGGGTAAAATAATTTTCTATTTTTTCTGTTGCACACATTCATGTCGTCGGCCCCCCTCGCAGTACGTTCGATATATATAAATCAAGAGACACGGTAGTGTCTCGCGCCAAGTATATATATATATATATATATATATATATATATTCTCGCGCCAAGTATATATATATATATATATATATATATATTCTCGCGCCAAGTATATATATATATATATATATATATATATATATATGCGCAGCGCAAGACACGGAGTGGCTCTATTACGCGACGACTCGCTATCAAGAACCCTGAGATTTCCGAATCTCAATAACGGCTGATCCAATTAGATTTTGAATGGTCTTAATGGATAGCTTGGGTTTGATTTACATGAGAAAAGTGTCTTCGTTTTGTTCCTACGGGCCTTATGAGCTGAGATATTTCGATGTAAAGTTGCAATTTGCTGAATTTTATGTTCTTAAAATTCAGCATCGTCATAGTCATCGTCCTACACTTCTCGGCAAGAGGGGAGTATGAAAGGGTGAGGAAATGTCTCTCAGGCACGTTGTTCATTGGATGCGGGCATCGGCCAATCGCGTAACAAATTGTTGTCACGTGACAGCTAGCCAGAGATATTATAACCTACCAAGTGCTAAGTGTCAAATAAATTGTTGTCACGTGACAGCTAGGCAGAGATATTTTAACCTACCAAGTGCTAAGGGTCAAATAAAGTAAATTGTCGGAATTTGAAATGTCACGAGTTTTTACACTAATATGAGACTGAATTATTGTCTCAATTAACAAGGTAAGTCGCCAAAATTTTTCAAATAGGTTTCTTATGTAGAGTCGCAGACTTGGAAGTTGTCTGGAGAAGGTTCGACAGAGAAGCATCTTCTTTCGCACAAGTTTCCACAAATTAATATATTGTTTTTATACCAGCAAACAATTTTTACACAGGCTCGAATAAAAATGAAGGGGACGCACAAGCTTGGATAGAAATGAAGGGGATGCACAGGCTTGGAGGTTGTCCAGAGAAGGTTAGACAGACAGAAAAACATCTTGTTTCGCACAAGTTTCTGGAAAGTTGTCAAATAAGGTAAATCGACAAAATTTGTCAAAGTAGCGTAGCATTAAGAATTAAGAAAATTATAGCGTACTGCTTGCAACGTTGAGCAAGTCACATTAGTGAAGAAAGTACGCTGAAAACGCATCTCCCTTGATACTTTTCAATCTCTTTTGGAAAGGTATTCCTAATACTTTATTAAAATCCACAGTAGTTCCTACGCTATTCATTAATTTTATTAGTTTCCCATTAACAATATTTCAATTCAAAAATATAGACATACTAAATTAATTTTATTCCAATACCAATACATTGTACGTTAAAAATATTGAATCTCTTCGTTCATTTTTGCTGAATTACCATTAGCATTTAAATTTCCTGCAACAAGACATTCTGCCATACGCTCTCACCTCCTTCGGACACATTTTGTAGTCTGTACACTTAAAATAGCAAAGGGCCAATCTATTTTTATATGTTCTACGTTAAGTCATAACTAAAATGTGGAATTTTGTATATTTACAGATAATCGAAGCAGAAGCGATAGAGAAAGTAACCCTGCTGCAAATGAGAAAAATAAGCACATTTTCATGTATAATTTTATTCTAGAGTTTTAAGAAATATGTTTATACAATTAATATTGAGTTTTATTATGAATGTGAAAAACTGTATAATTCAGACAACAAAAATAAATCGGACATAATATTATATTAATTAAACGATTTTATTCAGCTTCGATTCTATGTTTGCTTCTTGTATGTTTGCTTCATATCTGAAAACTCAACTATAAACCAATTCGACCAATCTAATTGTCTTGTAGCTTTGCAAGCGTGCGGAGTTTGGATAACCATATAATATATTGTTGAAAAAATAACCCCGAGGGGGTGAAAAAGTTATCCAGTCATCAATAAACACTACAAAATGTGTGAAATCCCCACAAAATTACCTTTTTTAAAAAAGGTACAAAAAAGAGCGCCAAGTATATAATTCCATCATAAAGAATTCCATTTAAAAACATTGTCGTAAATTAATATAAATTTCTTAATATGCTATATTTAACTTTACAAAAGTGATGAGATACAACAATTGCGCCAATTATCACAATGGCTATTTATACAAAGAAAAAAATGTACTCCATAATATTAAGCCGACATATTTTTATACAAATCAATATTTTAATACGAATAAATATTTTATTCAAAATACTTGGCGCTGCTCTCTGAATTGGTGTTGCTAAACTGAATAAATATGCATAAATTGCATTAAAATCTTTTTCTTTCTTTCTTGTCTCTGTGGTGTCTTGTCTTGTTTTATTTATTAACCAAGACAATTAACATTTTTTCGGAGAGCAGCGCCAAGTATTTTGAATAAAATATTTATTCGTATTAAAATATTGATTTGTATAAAAATATGTCGGCTTAATATTATGGAGTACATTTTTTTCTTTGTATAAATAGCCATTGTGATAATTGGCGCAATTGTTGTATCTCATCACTTTTGTAAAGTTAAATATAGCATATTAAGAAATTTATATTAATTTACGACAATGTTTTTAAATGGATATAAAATACCGTAATTTTTATTTTTGGCCCTACTGCCTGAAACGTTGCAGAACAGTTGCTGTAAAATCTCAGAAAAGTTGCAGAAATATTTCATGCAATGTTGCACACGGGCGGACATAGGAACATTTCTGCAAAATTTTAGAAATATTGCCTGCAATGTTTCAATCTTGCATCGTAACGTAACTGCAACATTTCTGCAGCCTTTCTGCAACGCAGTGTGCTGTATGGGTAAAGGTGATTCAGCTATGTTCTGGTGGATTCTGGTTAGGGGTGGAGATAGTGATTTTTTGTCTTGAGTGAATTTGCTTACCGTGATCGTAATTCTGAACATTGATTGAATTATTTTTTATAAACTACATCAATATAGCTTGTGTTACAGTCAAAGCGTTAATTGAGCGCAAATCAGCGAACGTATATTTCGCGCGCATAGTTTTCTGTAAGGTAAATTCCCTAGATCCGTTACACTTGGCTACACTGCATTCTGCCTTGACTGCACTGCCAAAAATCGGAGCGCCATAAAGGTTGCATTCGTACAGTATATTCCGTTGAACCGAATGCGAAGTTTGCACTACACCAGGGCAGTTCTTGGTTGCCGAAAACGATACGAGATTGCTTACATGGAAATCCCATATAGGGCGAATTGCACTTACGCCCAAATCGCCCGCAAGGCCCGTGATTTCCATTACATATCGCGGTTCGCGGTGGGCGATTTGGGCGTAAGTGGAATTTTCCCGTAATCGGTGCTAGAAAACCCTAGAAAATATGCTGCACCGACACTGTGCTGAGACAGCACCGGCATAGCACAAAACGGTGCCATTGTAGGGCCAGTGTGTCTGCCGAATCCGTTGTGAGATTTTTGGCAGTGCAGTTGGATGGCACCGAGTAACCTCTTGATAACACTTAAAATGGACCGAAATTTATTAGTTATGGAATTATTGGAAACTAGTAGTAGCAATGGCGACAAAGAAAAATTTATTTTTAAGTTATCCACAGAACTTTTTTTATTAATTAATATGTATGTATCTTACAGAAGTGAATAAATTGATAATTATTATTTACTATATCCTAACATCTTCTAATTTTATGAAAAAGTGGCAAAATGAGCACTTTTGAGACGTTTTCGTATTTTTTAAAGTGAAGACATTAAAAGAGGCAGGATTTTAACGCTTGTCCGTATAATATGCCCCTCAGTGCTCCCTCTGTAACCCATACAGCACACTTCGTTGCGGCAAAGTTGCAGGATGGTTGCAGTAACCTTGCGATGTTGCATGGTTGCAGCGCAATGTCGATGTATGGTTGCTGCGACGTTGCCGTGCAACATTGCACGGGGCGGACATAGAATTGTTGCTACATAGTTGCTGCATAGTTGCGTTGCAATAATGCACTGCAACTTTGCCGCAACTTTGCCGCAGCTTTGCCGCAACTATGCCGCAACTTTGTCGCAACTTTGCCACCACTTTGCGGCGTTAGCAAATTTTAAAATATAATATCTCCAAAACCGGCTGAAATAAAGTGTGTACATTATACCTTATTGAATTCGTCTTGAAACGCACTATCAAGTGATGTGTTAAAAAAAAATTGATCATCGTATCTCGTAAAATAATAATACAAGAAAAAAATCGTCTGCCCAGTAAATTTGCCCCCTCCAACCATGCAATTTCATATAAACAATTTCTTTTATATCTCCAATACGTTAGGAAATATCCAGGTATTTACTGTTCCCGCGGACATCCTGTATAATGAACTAAAATATAAAATATATGTTGGAGAAGGCAACCATTTAATCAGTTCCAAGCATAAGACAGAATCTACTTTACTGGTGCCACGTGCCAAGCTGATGTTTCCGTGAAAGCGAGCACGGCGCACAGTGGAGCAGGTCGGGTCGAATCGCGGCACAAACAAGGGGACCATGCGGTAGTAGACATCGCTTTTGGAACGACAATATATGGGGGTCGTAGCACTCATGTAGTATTAAAGTTTTAACGTACGGAGTTTTGTGAATATTACGTATTATATAGTGCGTTACGAAGTTGCCGTGCGAAGTTGCCTCAAAGTTGCTGTGCAACTTTGCAGCAGGCGGACATAGAATTATTGCTGCATAGTTGCGTGAATCGTTGCAATCTTGCATCGCAACTATGCTGCAACTATGCTGCAACGAGAGTGTGCTGTATGGGAACTGCTAAACCTAACCATATTTTCCTTTCTCAGAAAGAAACGGAACGCTAGGGATTTTAGGAAACGCTATTAAACAAGGGGCACCTCATTTGGGACAAAAATATGTATGTACTTTTATTTTGTTACGTGATTTTGCGGCCAGGCAATGGTCCTAGGGACTGGGTCGACGCCCATGGAGCGCAAAACCGCTCTACTCTGAGTTGCGCGTTCGTATTTAAATAAGTTGAACTTCAATTGTACAAATAATTAATATTCTTGTAGTTTTAACTGTTTTATTGTAGTTCTCAATAACTTAAAGATGGAAATAATGAATTGTAATTAAACTCAGAAAATAAATGTGTTATCTCTGGTACAGACAGGATTTTAATGCGTAATTTTTAGAGTCGTCATTTTTACGTTTCTAAGGTGAGAAGGACAAAAGCCAATACATCGAGCGCTGCCATACATGCTATGCAAAGGTCGAAGTTCAAACATGTTGTTGGCTTCGCTATGAATAATTATACGACGCATTCAGAAATTATAAATAACAATATAACAACCTAACGCATCTTAATAAACATGAACTGAACTTAATTATAATGTCTTCATATATACAATTTGTATTCTTATTAGAAAAAGAGTCGAATTTAAACTCTGGTTAATTACACAGTACAACAGCCATCTGGACTTGTAACATTCAATAGCCGTTTCTTATAGGTTTGCGTACGCTGAAAACGAATCCGTAAACCGTTTGTCGCCATCACCCTCAGTTTCTGAGAAATTCGATTTTGAAAAAAACTGAAAATCTTCAAATTTTAACATCTCTTGTGTCGAAACGGTAATAGTTATTCGATTGTTTCTGACGGCAAATTATTCTATGAACCCTCCCGACTACAACGATATAAGTTATTTTGCATTATGAACATTTAAATATGTTTAAACAACGATTAAAGGGAAAAGAACACCCGAAATTCACCAATTTTTGCAGATATCTTTCAATTTATTTCCAAAACTAAGGGTCTGGGAGAAAATCTGAACATCCCACGCGATGCAGCAGACAGTTTTCCTTCGGAAAGCATAAACAGAAGTGGTGAGTCGCGTTTTCTTTTAAATACAGAAGCGAAACAGTTTGGCAAAACGCGCGGTGCCGACAGTGGTAGTCAACGATGGCACGCGATCCACTGCCGCTCAGCGTAACACAATCGCTTACCGCGCGTGACTACCGCTGCCGGCTCCGGGCGTTTTGTGAAACAATTTCGCTTCTATATTGAAAACAAACAGCGACTTACCACTGCTGTTTATGCTTTCCGAAGGAAAACTGTCTGCTGCATCGCGTGGGATACTCAGATTTTCTCCCAGACCCTTAATTTTGGAAATAAATTGAAAGATATCTGCAAAAATTGGTGAATTTCGGGTGTCCTTTTACCTTTAATCGTTGTTTAAATATATTTAAATGTTCGTAATGCAATAATAACTTATATTCTTGTATTCGGGAGGGTTCATAGAATAATTTGATGTTACGAACAATCCAATAACTATTACTGTTTCGACACAAAAAATGTTCAAATTTGAAAATTTGCAGTTTTTTTCAAAATCGATTTTTTCAAAAACTGAGGGCGATGGCGACAAACGGTTTGCGGATTTGTTTTCAGGGCACGAAAACCTATAAGAAACGACTATTGAATGTTACAAGTCCGAAAAAAAGTCAAAATTTGTTGTACTGTGTTATCATGGTAGACAACCTTCTAGCAGAAGCCCCCCAAGTCTTTCTTATAGTGGAAAACGCATTGTTACCAACTCGAGGTTGCGCGGTACCCAACAGCAGTGATGGGTAAATCACTAGAAAGCAACGTAATTTACCGTAATTTACGTTACGTGACATACGTGTATAATACTAAAATATCCTGTATAAAATGTCCAGTGGACCTGCCCCGGCAATATAGAGCGTAGTAGGGAAGTTCCCACATCTTTTTCAAGCTTTATTGGGCTCTTATATTGCCGGGGCAGGTCCACTGGACGTTTTATACACGTATGTCCCGTAACGTAAATTACGTTGCTTTCTAGTGACTTACCCATCACTGACCAACAGCGGTACCGTAACAATTTCAATTGGGAAAATGACGCAAAGCTTGATGCAGAGGGCGCTGCTTGCGCATGCGGTTTTGCATGAATACGCATGTGAATGGTTTGCATGCGAATTTTTAATTTGTGGAATGTATGAAGCGAATACGTGTGCTGGTGGCGTCATAGGTGGGAAAAATTGCAGTTATCTTCCCCATTAAGAAAAAATATGAAAAATTAACATTTATAATCCGAAACAAATGCATTAATCATGGACTTAAAGGACGGTGCATAAAGTAGACTTATGGCCGCGGGGAGGGACGGCATACTTTCAGCCACCTTATGCGGGTCACATAGTGCTGTCATCTATGTCTTCTTGTGTCAAACTTTTTGTGGAAGCTTTGTTTTACATTGTTGCGACTCCCATCTAGCGGTGTGTAGTATAAACTTCAGAAGCGCGAACTTCGAATCGGATCACACGATTGTAATACTTAGAGCATATATATATTAATAAGGAAATAGATAGAAACACTTTTATATCATAACCGTTTTTGGCCACTTTTGATTGCACAGTCATTTTTCATCTATTCCCGTTGATTTTTAAATCTGTCCATTATGTCAAGATAATGAAGATATGAAGTATAAAACCAAATCCTGTGTTCTGTTTGATATATGTTATTTTATTATACTTTAAAATCCATTTTAAAATAAATTTTAAAATACCGCCCATATACGTAAGAGTTGTTAAGAGTGGTTAAGAGTGAAATGGTGTATAACTCTTTCTCTCTCGTGGAATTTCGATTAAACATGGCGGACAGTGGCTCGTATTCAGACTCTTATTATAGTGTCTCTAGCCATAGCACGCCCACAAGCGTTTCCGTCGTGCGCCTCCTGATATTCTAGTATTCTACAGACTGTCACCATATGACCTTTAGATCCATTTCCTAAAATATTATCAAAACCCATACAACACACTTCGTTGTAGCTGTATTGCAGGAACTTTGCTGCAATATTGCGTTGTTGCAGGTTGCATTGCAATATTGTAGGAACGTTCCTGCAATATTGCCGTGCATTATTGAAGTGACAACGATCGTACAATTTGCAGCAATATTGCAAGAACGTTGCCGTGCAATGTTCCATTGGCAACGATCGTACAATATTTCTGCAATATTGCGCGCACATCGACATGCAATGTTCCAGTGGCAACGACCCAGCAAAATTGCCTACATATTCCCGTGCAATACTGTAGTGAAAATATTGTAGAAACAATTCAGCAATATTCTAAAGCAACTATAATTTTGACGAAATTTGAAATATGACGTCGAGTACATTCTACAGCATGTTTCCTTTAACTGGATATGCTAGAATTATTGTGAGAGTTGTTTGTACATAAATTTAAATTATAGAAGAGATTTGAAAATGAATTTAATTTGTTTCGATAGAGTAGATACTATATATTTTAATGTGTGAAATTATTATTATTATTAAACGTCTTTATTGCACAAACACGTATATATATAATCAAGCAAGAGAAAAGAGAGATGAAAAGACAAATGAAAGGGTTTAGTCTAAAGACTACTTTCCAACCTAACCTAAAATGACACCGGGTTAAAGTTAGAGTCGGCACCTACAGTGTTGAAAATCCCTAATAGGTTTGTCAAATGAGCCTTCGTTTTTGAATAATTTGAGTTTAAAGTTTTGCACGGTAGGACTATAAGTTTGAATACGTAAGCAATCTTACCAATCAGCGGTTGTACCTGCGGCGGTAAAGCGTTTGTCTACGATTCTACAGGTCCTCGCTTCGAATCCCCCTGGTGTAAAAATATTTTCTATGAGAAAAAGACACACGGCCGTTATACGACTACGATTCTGCACACATTCATGTCATTGCGTTCCTCACTGTCTGAGACGTTGCGGTGGGACCATTGCTGTAAAATTTCCGAAACGTCGCGGGAATGTACTCGTGCAATATTGCTAAGGGCGGACATAGGAATGAACCTGCAACTTCCCTGCAATGACACGGTGCAACATTGCAATCTCGCACCGCAATATTTCTGAAGAGTTACAGGATCATTGCCACAATTTTGCCGTTTCGTTGCAGAATCATTGCCGGATCGTTGCAGCACTACATGTTTGCAATGCTACCGCAACATTGCAAAAATACACACCCGCAGTATAGCGAAGGTGGACATAGGACTGAACCTGCAACGTCTCTGCAATGTTATGGTGCAACATTGCAATCTTGCACCGCAATATTGCAGAGACGTTGCTGCAATGTCATGGTACTGTGTGGGAACCTAAGGGAGACCGACTATAGAGTCTCCTTGCAAGCATGAAATCGGAATGCAGAACTGTTAGAGGTAGGAATGAAAGTTATAATAGCGGCGAGAATTAATACAGCATGTGTTTAGGAGGACAAATAGTTGAGAAAAGTTCATATACAAATTAAAATTTCTTCAATTGTATATCGAACAGCAGCTCTATATATACATACAACGGATAAGCATTGTACAACTTTGTTTTATGGGTAACGAATCTTTGCTATCATATATCTCCTTAATAAATTATTTTCGAAAATGGGTTCATATGAACCTTTTTCAATTATTTGATCTCCTGAATACGCTGTAATCAATTGAGACTAACCTGCAAGGACACCCTGTATACATAGAAATACATTTTCATGACTAATTAAAACATTATTAATCTTATGGTGTAACTCGTTAATTTTTAAATTCTGAAGTTTTATGCTATTTTCAGGTCACATTATTATACAATACATAGCATATTAATACCAACTACAATGTACAAAATAAAAAGAATTTACATGTCAAATATTATTGAAAACCATGGAAACTTCGAAATAATCATATTGAAAGAAAGATTTCTTGTAACATACTTGCCCTTGGAAATCATTACTGAAATATTTTTAGTATCGTAACAACTGCACAGAAAGATTACTGTTACTGCATAGAAAAAAGGTCCCTGGCACGCAGTACAGGCCGTCGCTGTGACGATTGGTTTTTGTAGGGTTGCCAGATTGGGCGAAATTCCGCTATTTGTACTAATTTTCAAAACCAACTGGTGCTCAAAAATTGAAATTGGCAGTTGGCACCTAAATTAGGCGACAATATCGACCAGGGTTGCATTGGCCGAAATTTCGATATTTAGGCTGCCCAAGACTAAATTGCATTAAAAATTTGTATAAAATAGATTACCATTGTTGTATTGAAACGTTAATTTTAATTTTCATATCAGTGTAGTTAAATTCGTTTTTGTTCAAATAAAGTTGTATGTAAAAGAAATAAAGAAAACAGTCTCAGAAAATATTTGGAAAATATTTAAACATCCTTTTCATTTATGATATTTAAATTTTGGTGCTATTGAGCTACTTTTTCTACACGATCTGATGGCTCGATATTCAAACTATCAGGCAACCCTGGGTTTTTTTCATCTACTTGGGCACACTCATAAAGACAGGACACACTTATTTTTGTTATTGGCGAAAGCGGCCATATCTACTTACTACTATGCAGCGTATACCGGCAAAAATTTAGAAGTAGGAGTTTCAGGAGGTCACAAACGGGGGTTTAGGTGGAGCTAGCGGCGAACAGAACCGCCTGCCAGCAGCCTTCTTTCTTTGTAATAATAATATATACATAATACAGGGTCAGCGTTTTATCCTGCAACCCGCGCTCGCACGCACAGGCAACAGCGCCTCACAGACGCATTCCACTACAATCACGTCTCGGCGTTCGAAGAGCTGCCAGCGACCGCTGGACAGCAGTGATGCCCGAGCTTCGAGAATTTTTGGATGATCTCTTTCAAATTAACGTCTCAGAGCTATTCAGAATTTTCCGGCCCGGGTTGAAAATTTGGGGCCTTTTTCGTATAACGTTTGAGCTATAAAAGATATCGGAATGCAAATTGCTCCGAAAAATGAGGAACTTAATTTTTCTTCTATCAATTTTTTAACCATAATTGTTTAAAAAGTTTTGCAAACTGTTTATTCGATAATGTATTTAATGCTGTTTTTAAAATTCATGATGTTGATACACAATAGGTTAGTTGTTTCTGTATCATTACTGTAATAAATTGAGAAATTAAATGTTTATTCAATTATGTGTTATATCTGCAGACCTCAGAATCTATTGCTCTGGTTTTCTTTTTTATGATTTTATCCTTCATGCAGTGCATACCTAGATCAGACATAAGGGGTAACTAATGGGATGTGTATTTGATTGTAGCGGTGTTTGAATTTTTTTTCTAGAATTTTTGTATTTGAATGTTTTAGCTACTCAACGCTACACATATACCGGCTTCCGTTAATGTCATTTTTTTTAACTATGTGCCATTATTGTGGGTTTTACAAGCAGGTGGTGAAAAATCTCTCCGTACAAGTGTATAGCGCCGCGGTCTACCTTGTCGTAGCTAAAATTTTTGAAATTGAGACGGGTACGAGATCAGTCGACATTATTTTCAAATCTCATTACAGTAATCAGGAGTGCGAGTGGTAAACCAATCATAAAAGCGGAGTGCGCGGATCGATTACCTGGGCCGCGAATTTCCCAATACCTAGCACTTTGCGACGCTAAAATTTTCGAAGCTCGGGCATCACTGCTGTCCAGCGGTCGCTGGCAGCTCTCCGCTGGGCCGATGCATGGTTGTTGTGGAATGCGTCCGTGAGGCGCTGTTGCCATTTTACCAAGTTCGCGCGAGTGCAGGTTGCAGGATAAAACGCTGATAATGTATAATTCTGGTTGTGTTCCGATTCACGCATTATGCGCATAGACTGCAGAGAAAACCGTTCCGTTTCATTCTGTGCGTGCATTGGTTGCGTTGGTGACGCACAGCATTCCCTAGAATTCTCCCACCTCTAGCGCATGAAGCGTGCAGTTCATGCGCGCATGCGTATTTGTCTCTTTACGTACGCTTTGAAAAACATACACCACATTCTGTGGTCCGCTACTCGAAGTGACAGAAAATATAACCTACATATATGCTACATGACAATAAATGTTTATTGGATATTTCGTTCTTTTACGCTACATTTGTCAATTTTTTATAACTTAACATTCATCCAAAATATTATTGTACGCGGGAACGGTATCTCTATGAAATCGAGAAACGTAATTATGCGTGGTTAGGAAATCAAAATTTCCATTAGGACGAGAAATGGTGATTTACAAACATTTGCTTATTTCTTTGTAGGGTGTTTATTTAGGGCATGTGTCCTTACAATTTTAACAAATACACAATTACTCTGTTTAACGAGTTGTGTAGACTTATTTTGTCCAGCCATAACCTTATGAAGCGCATAGATCTGTAAACCTGAAAATTGAAGCTAAAATCAATTAGAATGTAATTGATAGTAGTAATTGTAGAAGCGCACGAATTTGGTAAACATATACAAATTAAGCTAAAACTTACTATTTCGATGAAATGTACTCAGAAAATGACGTTATGAATGGATAGTTTGATTTTTTAATCACGAATAATTACACTCCACAACTTCGTAATCCGCTCCTCGAAGTGACAGAAAATATTATTATTATTATTATTATTATTATTATTTTAACGGGAGACTCCTTTAGTGTACAGAGTATAAAGCTAATTAGCACAAAGATAAAGATACTATAAAAAATCTTCCAACTTTGTTACAACGTAAATTTATGCTTTCTCGGTCATACTAATAAAAACTAAACACTTCAAACTATCAATTCATAGGTATAAAAAAATAGAATACAGAAGCACACGTGAAGCGACAATACGCATGCGCGTAATATGCGCATTGACTGCCCATGGTTTTATTTTCTGCACTTGCTGCACGCATTATGAGCTAGAAGTTGGAGGATTCTAGGGAATTCTACGAAATTGGTACTGCCATCTCTGCACTCGCTGTATGAATTGCAACCAACGTAACGGACTCAATTTCGAAGCGAACAACACATCCCTAGAAGGTTTTAGGCAGGGTCGAACCGAAAGATGAGGAAAGAAGCAAATACGTAGCGCGCATTTTTATTTCTTCAAGGCTTTTACTGCTAAGTTTTTCGAACATGCTCTTATAATGCTAACTTTACAGCTATACTCTAAACCAGAAGACGTACGAGAGCCTGCGGTTCTATTCAATAGCCTTCAAAACCTTGAATTTACCCCGGACGCGGATAATAAATAACTTCATTTTTCCTTTACACATCTGTTTACCAAATTACGCTGGGTAAGCAGCAATTCGTCCTGTAAAACTCATAAAATATGTTCTTCGCTTTCAATAATTATCGCTGTTCGATAAGAATAGAAAAACTCGGGTTGAGAAAATCCAGCAATAAAGCCATCAAATTTCGTTAGGAGTCGGTCCCCGATCCTTAGGACGAAGTAACCGATATAGTTAGGAAGCGTGCTTCGACCACCGTCCAAAAGTCTCGAATTAAATTAACCGTAATCCATCCAACTGCATAGCTATTTGTAAGTAAGTTTGAACATTCCCGCGTAACCCCACGAGTATCAGACGCATCGAAACCCGTTCCGTGTCGTTACTGCGGTTCATGCGTTGCTGGAAACGGAACGCGGTTTATGCGCGCAGCGCAGACGCTGCGGTCTATGCGCATAATGCGTGAATCGGAACACAACCTATGTGGTCTTCGCGGGGGTGATAATGTGGATATGTATCATTACTGCATGTGCTATACTGTATGTAATATTAGATATACAACGAGTGTAGGGAATGTACAGGTATGTACAATCAATTCCATATGACAGAAGACCTAAGCCCTTACCGATTTGCCACCGATTTGCGCAGCTCCCACGAATCTGACACACGCGATTGGTCGTAGCATTTTTGCGATTGATCGTAGCACTTTCCCTGTTGGTTTCCGACTAATCAACATTATATCCCTGCGCGAAACGAGTCCGCTTTAAAGTAGAATACAGTGTACTTATGTGGAGGGTCTGCAGAAAGATGGTTGAGGAAAACCTAACGCCGAATCTCCACCAAGGCAAATACGAACAATAACAGAGTTCGCGAACGTTTTCGTCTGTTCTAGTCTTATCCACTGCGCCGCAAACATGAACAAACCTCAGGGTATGAATCGTATGTGAATGTTTTGTTTTATTTGCGGCGGTGTTGACACGACAAGAACACAGGAAAACGTTCGCGAACAATGTTGTTGTTCATGTTCGCATTGGTGGAGATCCAGAGTAAGTAGTGTAAGCATCGCTAGCGATACCCTTGCAAGTCAAGATGACAAATGTGTTTTTCATTCCTTATTTTAAGACCGTATTAGCCTCCGACCTTTTACCTGCCTTGACACGGTAATGCTTTCAACTAGAAAGAAACGCAAGCATCTACATTCTACAATGTTTACCAAAAGATTCTGCCCTCGATTTGACGCAAAGAAGTACCGACTCTACTGTTTCGCTCTCTTGGTATAATTTCTTGGTGTTCAAACAAAAAAATTTCACACAAAAATTGCAGGTTTTCTAATTTGGATTACGCAAATAATTGGTTTCATCACCCGCCTTAAACACTAGGATGGATCAAAGGGGGTCAATATCGACACAGATTTAAAGTCCCCCTGGGAAGCATCGGATACTTATTCATCGCCGGCATTCAGCTTTGTTCCTTCATAGTATGAATGGCGCATGAAAAGTATACTCTCACTCGTTTTTATATTTTCTTACCCTCGACCTGAAAAATAACTGTTATCATAAGCTGGATGTCGCCTGTAGTAAATGTTTCCGCCCCGACCCACAATGCAGGCAGTGCCCAGGCACTGTGGCGGGTGGGGCGTTATCGGCGAAAGCCATTCTGCCGGAATCGAGCTTATGCTGACGGCTCTACCTCCCCGTGGTCCCCGCTGGACAGCGTTCCGCGCCGTGCTTCGGGGTAGATCCAACTTGTCCTGTGATTCCTAGCGGATGAGGGCAGGGTTTTTCCAAGTACCATTTCGACAGAACATCTATACCAAATTTTCCTTGGCAGCGGCCCGCGACGATGGTTAAATTCTGCAAACACCACCATGCCAGCCAAATGTTCGTGTAGGCGAAAGCTTGAGGAAGAGCGCACCCCTTTTGGGCTAAGACAACTATATGTAGTACTATATGTAGTAAGTGTTTAGCTATAGAGCGCTCACACTCGAAATGTTAAAGAATAGATAGTACTTAGCTCCCAGATAGCACCCGGCGTCTATAGACGTTTTTGAACGTCGTTAGTCAGAAAACCGTGCGTCTTTAATTGTAAGACGTATTTTAAACGCCTTGTAGACACCTTTAAGACGTCTTAGAGACATCTTGAATGGTGGTGAAGACGTCTTAAAGACGTCCATTTCAGACTTTCACGACACCTTAAAGATGTCTTCGTAAGAAATTGATTAGGCCTACCGCAGCTCTTTAAAGAGATATTAAGCGTGACTTGATTCGTGTTTATCAGAATTAATATCTTTTAATGAAATTAAGTATTTTCAAAAAGAAGCCCATCGAATAGCCGCTCTTGTTCTCACTTGAGAAAGTCTATTTTCCTGCTGGTCAATATTTTTGTTTCTTCATAAAAAAGAAGAACATCTTGCAGTAGCGAATGCTCGAAACATTTCTTGGCATATTCAGGGTTCAAGTCGAAAATATAAATTTCCTTCATCAAGAAACGCGTGTACTCGAGAGTGTCGTTATATGACCTACCCGGCTCTCTTATTCCCACACTGCACCATAACATTGCAGCAACGTCTCTGCAATACTGCGGTGCAAGATTGCAATGTTGCATCATAACATTGCAGAGACGTTGCAGGTTCAGTCCTATACCCGCCTTCGCAATACTGCGGGTGTGTATTTTTGCAATGTTGCGGTAGCATTGCAAACATGTAGTGCTGCAACGTTTCGGCAATGATTCTGCAACGAAACGGCAAAATTGTGGCAATGATCCTGTAACTCTTCAGAAATATTGCGGTGCGAGATTGCAATGTTGCACCGTGTTATTGCAGGGAAGTTGCAGGTTCATTCCCATCCGCCCTTAGCAATATTGCACGAGTACATTCCCGCGACGTTTCGGAAATTTTACAGCAATGGTCCCACCGCAAAGTTTCAGGCAGTGAGGAACGCGATAACATGAATGTGTGCAGAATCGTAGTCGTGTAACGCCCGTGTGTCTTTTTCTCATAGAAGATATTTTTACCCCAGGGGGATTCGAACCGAGGACCTGTCGAATCGTAGACAAACGCTTTACCGCCGCAGCTACAACCGCTGATTGGTAAGATTGCTTACGTATTCTAACTTATAGTCCTACCGTGCAAAACTTTAAACTCAAATTATTCAAAAACGAAGACTCATTTGACAAACCTATTAGGGATTTTCAACACTGTAGGTGCCGACTCTAACTTTAACTCGGTGTCATTTTAGGTTAGGTTGGAAAGTAGTCTTTAGACTAAACCTTTGCATTTGACTTTTCATTTCTCTTTTCTCCTGCTTGATTATATATACGTGTTTGTGCAATAAAGACGTTTAATAATAATAATAATTTCACACATTAAAATATATAGTATCTACTCTATCTAAACAAATTAAATTCATTGTTACGTATGTGGAATTTTCCCATACGCCGCTCTCAACCATTTTTCGAGCTCGCGTCTGCGAAGGGAAAACGCCCTAAAAGCCTTTTTGTTTATAACACACCACTAAGAGGGTCATGATCTCGACCATCTGGATCACGACCATGGGAACAAAAGTGACACGACAACGACCCCGAAGGATTTCTTTATATGGAAATTCCTAACGCATCCCCATTCATTTTTGGGACTATATAAATCCTTTGGTTTCATCCCTCGTTGGTTACAAGTTATATAGTCACGCGTAGAGTCACGTCGTGTCACGCTAGTACAGAGTTGGTTATATTCAGTAAGATCGGGCTAAAGTCCCTGTCAGAATCATAGTTAACCTCATAGGATCCGCGAGTCCGGTTTATATTCTATTTGGCACTTTGAAATAGCCACTCGTACGCCCCGCATCGCCAGTGCGTCAACACCGTGGAACTAGTGGTAACTTACACACTTTATTTAATTAATTAATCGCGACACTTACATTTGTACAATAACCAATTATTGAATATACGAATGGTGTTCACGTGTAAATCGAGTAGATTCGCTAAACCCATCTTTTACCCAGCGATCCTTATAATATTAGTAGCACTCATCCACTGATAGAACTTTACTGCTCGAGTTGTATCAAATATTAATTAAGAGTTACGAGACATTACTAACGTTTCCCGCGACTCCCTGATTTCGCATCAGGTTCGTTCGCAACCTTTCATCCAAAACAAGGAATCTTCTCCAACCCAGTGGCTCCCCGATTTTGCATCGGGTTCGTCTGTGAATAATCCAACCTCCTAATAGCTCCCTGGTTTCGCACCAGATTCGTCTGTGAACTTCGTCCTAGTGACTCCCCGATTCAGCATCGGGTTCGTTCACGACGTTTCACCTTCCTGCGGCTCCCTGATTTCGCATTAGGTTCGTCCGCGTGTGACTCCATTCCTAGAGGCTCCCTGATTTCGCATCAGGTTCGTCCGCGTCCCTAACTAACAAACTCATAAATCGTATTCCTTAGGAAATACCCTTCTCGCCGGCCTCTCACGTTGCCACAGTCCCGGCTTGTAACATCATTTTCAAATCTCTTCTATAATTTAAATTCATGTATGAACAACTCTCACAATAACACTTTTTTCAAATCGTCAACGGCCAGCGACAAATTCTAGCATGTCCAGTTAGAGGAAACATGCTGTAGAATGTACTCGACGTCATATTTCAAATTTCGTAAAAATTATATTTGTTTTAGAATATTGCTGAACTGTTTCTACAATATTTCCACTACAGTATTGCACGGCAATATGTAGGCAATTTTGCTGGGTCGTTGCCACTGGAACATTGCACGTCGATGTGCGCGCAATATTGCCGAAATATTGTAGGATCGTTGTCACTGGAACATTGCACGTCGATGTGCGCGCAATATTGCAGAAATATTGTACGATCGTTGCCACTCCAATAATGCACGGCAATATTGCAGGAACGTTCATACAATATTGCAATGCAACCTGCAACAACACAATGTGTCTACTTCAGCCAATAACAAAAATACATGTGCCCCGTCTTTAAAAGTGTGCCCAAATAGGTGACTCGCGACCAATCGTCACAGCGGCGGACTGCATCGCCCGAGACCACCTGCCAGGGATCTTCTTTCGGCCAGGCAATAGTATACAGTACAAGTTGTGATAAATGTAAAAAACAGTATGCCCGGCACATTGCTATATTATTTGAGCACAATGTGAAGAATCGTATCCCTAAATATACAGAAATTTTATTTTTTATTTTCAAAAAAAGAATATGCAAAGTCAACAATTTATCTTTTCCTTGTTTTGATTTTTTTTACCATTGTATGAATTTACCACCAAGTGACGAATTAAGTTTTAAAACTGAGGCACAAATAAGGGTTAAGGTGCGGCCCCATGGCGTAGTTTTGCGCTATACCTACCTATATTCGCCGAGCGACGCGCGCCGTGGGAATGATCAGTTTGGGTTAAGCCGCGTGGTCGAAACGCCCATGTCTTGCCAACTCGCGCTCACTAGGGCCCAAATCACACTGTCGGTCCGGTCACGGTCCGGTCTCGATCAAATATACATCCCTGAGCATCCACACCAGCCCGGCTTGATAGTGTGGACGCTCACGGATGTGATTTTGATCGAGATCGGACCGTGAACGGACCGATAGTGTGAATCCGGCCTAAACAGACTTGATGAGCCTAAAAACCTCGCCGAGTCACGGTATCCCAGCTTTACATATAAGAAAATGTAGGCTGGCTGAGATATGTAATAGGGCGCGCTCAGGGCATGGACACTCCAATGCTTTAAGAGTGCAGAAGGATAGACGCCAGTGCCGCCATCTGGCGTATACTCAGAACCCCACGATAAGATAATATATGGCCGTTCAGATGATGCAGATATTATTCAGATAATATGCTGATACGTAATTAAAGAACTTAATAAAATGAAGAGACCAATAGAAAAACATACAGAAATATATAATTAGTTGTTGCAGTAACTATTTGTAACAACTAATTATGTATTTCTGTATGTTTTCTATTGGTCTTTTCATTTTATTAAGTTCTTATTCATAAAAGTGTGTTTTATGAATAAGAAAAAGGCAATGAAATTGTTTTAAAGAATTTTTTTATTATATATCAAGCAAAGTAATGTGTACATTACAAAAGTACTTATTTCCAAATGTGTTTGTAGCAAAAGGGCTTTTTTCCAAATGGTTTCATACAAAAGGGGCTTATTTCTTATAGTTTCCATTTAAAAAGGGCTTATCTCCAAACGTTTTATTTAAATAACTATTAAAATAATGGGCCTGATGAATAAAAACTAAGCAATTCCTTATTATTAGCAAAATCAATTGCTTAAACAAAAAAGGAATTGCTTATTTTCATATGGATAAAAATCATAAGGAATTGCTGGCTTTACTAGACCGTATAAGTAAATGGTATAATTTAGTATAAATAGAAAAATGTAGTCACTGGATTCAGCGGCTAAAAGGGAAGAGCTTCTTTCCGGTGACTTTGAAAACCAATTCCCAAATGTAACTGGTGAAAAATCGGCAGTTGACGGAGTAATATTGATCCCGGATGACAAATCTTCGTTCCTCTCCACATCAATTTTCTGATCAACTTCCTCTGACGATGAACTGCTTTCCCTTTTGTCAGGCAGCAACAGGGAAGGTACTGTTCCTTCCTTTAGCCTTCTCCGTTCACTGCATTGATAATCCTGTGGTTGAAAATGCAAATGACAAATTACATACCGCTCATCGTGAACTTGCTTGGAGGTTAAGGCTAGCAATCGCGGATTACGCGTTGCTTCAATCCACTGCGAAGCGATTATACATTTTGGAAAACGATGAGATTTTACCTGTCGAGTTGATGTACAATTCAAGCCAGCACACTTTTGCTTGTCCTTTGAAACCCGTTTCACGTTCATTTTCAACGCACAATACTTACCTTAAATCAGAATTAAACAAAACACAATGAATACACTTTACCGACAAAAATATCACTGAAAATTGCTGATGATTGCTGACAATCACTGAAAATCTGATCAGATACAATGACAGCATATGACAGTGAATGGCGGCAAACAGCGGCAAATGGTGGCCACGTGACTTTTGAACTGATTACTGAGTGCAACGAAGACAGACGCAACCTACGGCCAGCGGAGTGAGGGGCGTGGGGGGGGGGGGGGGGCGAAACACCGCCATCTAGCGTATACTCAAAACGGGATGAACTATGTTTCTGCACGGCGCCTATATTACTGTCCACCCCCTGGGCGCGTTCGAGCTGATGTCGGTCTTTAGCCGTCCTATTGAAACGATGCCACACCGACATAGCATGAACCACTGTAGTAGTGCATCCCTCTCACCTACCACTATTTATGACTTGCTGTCGCCATTGCCATTTGCCATTGATGATGCCAAAAGGGAGAGAGTTGGGTAAAGTGGAACGGTGGGTAAAACGGAACATCAATGTTTCTCTTAGATGAGAGCTGTGAATGAATTGGTATCACGTGACATGGGATCAAATGGTCTTCACAGCATTTCGTGACAGACCACAGACCCGTGCACAGGTTACTTTTCCATTAACAGTGTCGTAAACATTTTCAGTATCGAAGTTTCGATATTGCGTTGTAATTTCGACCACTTTTCTTCACTTCGATTTAGAAAATTTATAACGGCAAGAACACCGCTGGATTCTATAGTCCATACTCTACACTTTGATGTTTTACCCAGTTCTTTACCTCACGCCGAATAAATGTTTACTAAATTACCGCATGTAGGGCAAAGCGGAACACTTTTGCGTGGGGTAAAACGGAACACCTATTTAATCCACTTGCACCAATCCAATTGGCTTGAAATTTTGCAAGCGTACGTAGTTATGATGCTAATAAAAAACTATGAAAAAAAAGCCAAGCGGAGTGAAAAAATTACCCAGTCATCAATAAATATAACCCATAACCACAAATTCAAACTACTTGAAATCAGCTTGTAGCCACAAATCAAATCAATTCAATCGACATGAAATCAGCATGTAAGCACAAATTAAAACTTAGACACTAAAAAGTAAATAATAAAAAAATATGCAAAACATTTTTTTTAAGTTAAACAATTTTATTTAAAATAATTAGAAATGGAAAAATTCTCCATTCACGTGTTGATATTCATTATTCAAGTAAAAATTCATGTGTATTTGGTTATTTACAGTAATTTTTATGTTATCTTGTAAAATATTTTTTCTTATGTGTATAATATATATTTTTGTTATATTTTGTTTGTAATAGTTATACCTAAAACATATATTTATAGGTTTTCCACAAATTAATGCTTTTTAAATCATAAAAATAAAGATTTTGTACGTTTACATGGTCTTCAAGTGGGTGTTCCATGTTACATTACTACTTGAGCGGGCGAGGATTTCAATATCTCTGGTAAACCTCATTTTCCTTTGTTGCCAAATATTTTTCTTAACAGAGGCTTTGATTTTCTATAGTCTAAGGCAGCGCTGCACAAGGAGCCTTTTTCAGCGCCTAACGGCGAGCAATCGGCCGTACGCCGTTACTAAAGGTAGAATCAGTGAGAAGAACTACAGTAGTGTAGGTGTGGGCTCGCAGGCGCGTAACGTAAGTATATATGGCTGGGTTCCTTGTGGCGCCCCAATACAGAGCAGGTCCTGCAATAGAATTCGGTGGGGTCACTGGGGCCCCACAAGGAACCCAGCCATATACATATATACTTACGCTACGCGCCTACAAGCCCGCACCTACACTACTGCAATTCTCCTCACTGATTCTACCCTTAATAACGGCGTACGGCTGGTTACTCGCTGCTAGGCGCTGAAAAAGGCTCCTTGTGCAGCGCTGGTCTAAGGTCCACTTAAGGGGACTAGGCAGTCAGATCGCTCGAAAATCAAGTATTTTTTGCGAATTAATTACAAGGAGATGAACACAAATTGTGACTTGTACTTTTGGGTAATGTTTATTAATACTGTTACGTTTTCGCGTTGGCATAATATAAGTTTAATGTGTAATAACAGAACGTGAACATTAACAAGGATAATAGTAATTAAATAACAGTAATTAATCAGGTAGAGGTGTTCGGGACTACGTCTGCTCGCAATGGCGTCTGTATCTAAAGTGACAGCTTGACAGGCGATCGATCAGATCGCCTTCTTCTCGCTGTCCCTTGTCTTCGTCGCGAGCACCAGCGGGCCATGAATTCCATCCATAGGGTGCTCGCAACACTGCTCCCCCCTCTCGAGAAGCGGTCGTCCCGACCGCTGTAGCTTCTCCGCTGTCTGCAGCCGTACCCTGGTTCGAAAGAGTGGACTAAGTGCTGTGTGGCCTCTTCCGACCGTCGCCTCGGCATTCGCCTTCACGCCCAAGGGTAAACCACCCAAAAACCTTGGGCAAGGCGTGGGTACGTGGTTCCCCGTGTCTCTACCCTCCACTTGCGTCTTCGAACTTGCGCACTTCTTTCTTGGACTTCATCTTCTGTGATGGCGCATCCTCTTCCTGGGTAGAGACGGGTACGGGGTCTTGTCATCTCAGGGTCGGGGTTCGCGTGTCTGTCCTGGATTTTGGGGTTTCTGGATGCAGCTTCAAAATTTCTTCTTGTTCGACGACGACATCCCTTGCGTGGGTCCCCGGGTTGTCCGGTCTTGGGATCTGGCCGTCTCCACGTCCTGCGTCTGGATCGCTGTCCCGCTCGCTAAGTTCGCCTGCTGTTGCTGTCGCTCCGGTTTCCCTTGCAGAAATACAAAGCGCTTTAGGGTTCGGTCGTGTCTGTAAAGAGACCGTTGGGGCCGCCCGAGCCGGAAAGCCAACGAGGAAGGCCGAGCACGCGAGCAGGGAATTGCAGCTAGTCACAAGTATGCAAGCGGCCCAGCCCCCACGGCAGCCGCCGGACTCGTCCACCCTGATGATGACCTTCTTCTTCTCTCCTCCAGCCCCCGGCTTCGTGATGGCCCCATTCCTCTTCCTGGCCTCTGGTGTTGTTCCAGGGGACCGTCCTGTACGTCCGGTTAGCGCTCCCGTTTCCGCGACATCCCCTCCAGCCGGTCCAAGCAGCGCTTGTCCGTCTGGTGATTGGGGATGCCATTTCCCTCCTGCTGTCCACCCTCTCTCCTTCTTTATCCTGGGTACCCCGCGAGATCCTCCATCCTGGCCGTGCCAGGGGCTCGCAGGGTCTCCTCCAGGGGGCTAGCGGGGCGCTTTCACGTATGTCCGCACCCCGCTGCGGACTGCCACGCTATTGTGGCACATTCGGGGAATTCGGGAGCGCGTATCCCGACCGCGGTGGTAGTCCCCCGACACCTTGTCCCTCGTCGTGGGGTATCGTGTTCCCTGAAACAGACTCAAAAAAAAAAAGGGGGGCCGGGCTACGAAGGCAGCCTCCGCAGCCCAGTCCACCAGATTAGCTTAGTCTAATCTTCTTTCTTGAGTCCAGTGGTGGTCCTGCTACGTCTTTACTCCTCTTGTAGTTGTCCTTCGTACTTGGCAAGGCGGCGCACGTGGACCACTTTACACTTCTTCCTGCGTGATGGTTGGATCCTGTAGACGACGTCATTGATCCTGTCCACCACCGTATAGGGGCCTTCCCAATCCGCTTGTAGTTTCGGGCACTTCCCCTTCACTCTTCGTGGTTGGAACAACCACACTCGTTCTCCTGGCTGGAATTCTACCGCGTGAATGCGCTTGTCGTACCACGACTTCATTTTCGAACTGTAGATGTCCAGACGGCATCGAACGAATTCGTGGATCTTCTTCATTTTTCCTCGGATCCATTCGGAGTATCCACGTTCAACGTCCTCGTCGTCTTCCACCTCTGGGGGTAGTCCTCTCCATAATTGTAGAGGTAAACGCAGTTCCTGGCCATATAGGATCATCGCTGGCGTTAGTTGTGTAGCTTCATGTCGTGCTGACCTGTATGCGAGGAGGAACATGGGAATCCATTCGTCCCAATCTCGTTGATGTTCTGAAACAAACATTGCAAGATATTGGAGCAAAGTTCTGTTCAAACGTTCTACTAGACCGTCGGATTGAGGATGCAGAGGAGTTGTTCGTGTTTTCCTGATTCCTAGCAGTTTCAGCAATTCCTTGAACACGGAGGATTCGAAGTTCCTTCCTTGGTCCGTGTGTATCTCTAATGGTACACCATGACGACACACTACGTTGTGCAAAAGAGCTCTTGCCACTGTGACAGCTCGCTGGTCTGGCATCGCGATTACTTCCGGCCACCGGGTAAAGTAGTCCGCCACGACCAGCATAAACCTGTTGCCGGCCTGAGACCTCGGGAGCGGACCCACAACGTCCAGGGCAAGTCTCTCGAACGGAGCTTCCACGTTGTATACTCTCAGGTTCCCTGCTCCCCTTTGACGTGGTCCCTTCTTTGCCGCACAGGTGTCACACCGCCGGCACCACTCTTGAACGTCCTGTCGACACGTAGACCAGAAGAACTGTTGGCGGATCTTTGCCAAGGTCTTGTTTACTCCGAAGTGTCCAGCTGCTGGCGCATCATGGAACTCTTTCAGGACTCCTGCAACCTTTTCGTGCGGTACCACCAAAAGCCACGAGGTCGTTGTACCATCGTGGGACTCCCATTTCCTGAAAAGTAAACCTTCGTGAACTTCCAGCGAGTCCCAGATTGACCAGTAATATTTCATTTGCGGGGAGAAACGAGCAACATCTTGCCAATCGGGTTTCTCCCCTTCTCCTTTCTTTTTAAGGATGAAGCCGATCGTTTCATCCTTCTCTTGACTTCGTTTCCACTCGTTCTTGTCTTCTTCACAAAATATCCTGTGAATCTTCTTCGTGGTCTGTACTTCTCCTTCTGCTTCTTTCTTCTCCAGTCGATTGCAGTTCTTACAATTTTCTTCGATACACGGTCTTCTGGAGAGTCCATCGGCGTTTCCGTGGGCTTTTCCTTCCCTGTGACGAATTTCGAAGTCGTATTCTTGTAGTCGTTCGATCCAACGGGCTACCTGTCCTTCAGGGTGTTTGAAGGTCAGCAGCCAACGAAGCGCTGCATGATCTGTCCTTATTAGAAATCTTCGTCCGTAGAGGTAATGATGGAAGTGTTCGATGGATTTCACTACTGCTAGTAGCTCCCTCCGGGTGACGCAGTAGTTCCTTTCTGCTTTTCCCAGGGTCTTGGAGAAGTAGGCTACGACCTTTTCCTGTCCTTCGTGTTCCTGTGAGAGGACGCCGCCTATGGCGAAATTAGAGGCGTCCGTGTCCAGGATGAAGTCCTTGTTTATCACTGGGTATGCTAGTATCGGGGTTTCGGTTAATTTCTTCTTCAGCTCTTCGAAAACTCTTTGGCATTCGTCGGTCCATTGGTAGTCTTGTTTGGTCTCGGTGAGGCGATGCAGGGGTTTGGCGATCCTGGAGAAATCCTTTACAAATTTTCGGTAGTACGTGCATAATCCTAGGAAACTTCTTAATTCCGTGATGTTCTTTGGCTGTGGCCATTCCGAAATGGCTTTAATTTTCTCCGGATCTGTCTTAACTCCACTCTCTGTTACGATATCGCCCAGATATTTTACTTCTCGGCAGAAGAAAGAGCATTTCTTGGGGCTCATCAATAGTTTAGCTTCACGTAAACGAGAAAACACTGACCGTAGGCGTTCGAGCTCCTGTTCAAAGTCATTCCCGTAGATGATTATATCGTCCAAGTAGACCAAGCAGATTTTCCAGGTCAGACCTTGAAGCACGTTTTCCATCAGTCGCTCGAATGTGGCAGGGGCGTTGCAGAGTCCAAAGGGCATCACTTTGAACTGCCACAGTCCCGTTCCCACAGAAAACGCAGTTTTCTCTCGATCTTCTTCGTCCATAGAGATCTGCCAATATCCGCTCTGCAGATCCACGGTTGAGAAAAAGGAAGATCCAGTGAGAGCGTCCAGGGTATCCTCTATACGAGGTAGAGGGTACGAATCCTTTTTGGTAACCTCATTCAGACGACGGAAATCCACGCAGAACCGTATACTTCCATCCTTCTTCTTCACGAGGACGATCGGGGAAGACCACGGGCTCTGCGATTCCTCGATCACGCCCTGAGCTAACATCTTCCTGAGTAACTCTTCTACTTCTGCTCGACGGTGTAGAGGCAACCTCCGTGGTGCCTGCTTTATGGGCTGGCAGTCTCCGGTGTCAACTGTGTGTTTCACCCGGTCGCAGTTCCCAATCTGACTCGAATCCGTGGCGAAAACGTCCTGAAATTCGTACAATAATTCAGCAAATAGTTTCTTTTGTCCTTCTGACAAACCTGATGAGCAACGTGTGTACAGCTCTTCTAAATGCTGTGGGACGACCGTTTCCCCTTCTTCTTCTGATTTCTTCTTCTCGGCAATTGGCTCACCAAAGCGTATCTCCGTTTTGCCGGGAAGGCACAGCACATTCCGGGAAAGGTCGATGTTGCCACGGTGTTTCCTCAGAAACGTCGCTCCCAAGATGCATTTTTCCACCATTTCCACGACGTAGAAGTCTTCTACACTCGACAGCTCTCCAACGCTGACTTCCATGCTCGTTTTACCGAACACTTTCATTTTCTCTCCCGTAGTGGAGCGAATGTCGGTTTCTGTCTTTTGGAAGTCTTTCCTCGGGCACAATTCTTTTTCCAGAAGGTTGATCGGAGAACCTGTATCTAGGATAAGTTTACACGATTTTCCGTTAATTTTTCCACATACGTAAATCTCGTCGGCCGGATTCCCCTGACGCTCAGTCGCCTCCTGCATCGCCACACTCTTGACGACCGGGGGACTGTTCTTTACGGTCCGGCGTCTCCCCCTTACGCCGTCCTCTTCCCGTTTCCCTCGGGTTTCTTCGTAGGAGCGGCTCTTGGCTGGTCGTTCTTGGCCTTGAAACAATCCTTTTGTAGATGGCCCAACTTTCCGCAGAGCCAGCACTTCGGTGTTCTTTCGGTACATTTTGGGTCCTCCGTTCGTTCCTCGGGTTTTGCAAATCTCCGCTGCTTCGCCGGGCACCTTTCAAAATTGTTGGAGGATTTAGCTTTCCGTTTTTCCGCGTATCGTTCTCGCGATTCGGCCGTGGGGTGGCGAGACATCGTCTCGACGGCCTCGATCTCGAGAGCTCTGGTCACGGCGGCTCTTAAAGACGTAAACCCGCCGAGTCGCAGTTCCCGCTGCATAACCGAGCTCGACAATGCCGTTACGAATTGGGACGCGGCTAACTTGTCGCGGGTTTCCACCGGGCATTCGGCGAAAGCGGACTGTGCTAATCGCTCTATTTTTGTGGCGAGCGAGGAGATGCTCTCATCTCTTCGCTGTCTATGGCTTTGGAAGAGTACATAGTTCAAATTCGACAGGTTTTTCGCCCCGTAACGGAATTCCAGCGCGGAAACCAATTCCGCGAAGTTCTCGCATTGAGCTGCGGAGAGCGTCGTAAGGACGCTCCTTGCCGTGCCCCCGAGGGCAGCAATCAAGGCTGTAGCCTTTTTTTGGTCATTCCAACCATTCGCGCGTGCGATCGTGTCAAATTGTACCCTGTACTCTTCCCACGAATTATTCCCATCAAAAATTGTCGGTTTCACCGCGTACCCCAAGCTGAGTACGTGTGGTTCCGACACGGGGGTAGCGACGGGCGCACCGACGGGTGTGGGGATATGCGTCGGCGGAACACTATTTACAAGTGCATTCTCCCCACTCCGAAGGCTCGCGCTGCCACTAACCGAACTATGGCTGTTATGAAACGAAGCTGTTACGACCTGAATTCGTTCCTCCACGTTCGATAGGCGCGCCTCTAAGGCCGCCTGTGTTCGCTGGATCTCTGTATCCCTCTCTTCCCTGCGACGGTCTTCCCTCTGCCAGCGGGCTTCGTCTTCCCTCCTCTGTTCCCTCATCTGGCCCACGATGCTTAACTGCAGGGAGGTGAAGAGTTCCTGGATAGAGGCATCCCCCGTCGCTGTAGGAGAAGGGTTCGTGGAGGCCGCGGATGCGCGAGTGGGCACCCCACTTCGAGTGGGCATCCCACTTCTGACACCAATGTTACGTTTTCGCGTTGGCATAATATAAGTTTAATGTGTAATAACAGAACGTGAACATTAACAAGGATAATAGTAATTAAATAACAGTAATTAATCAGGTAGAGGTGTTCGGGACTACGTCTGCTCGCAATGGCGTCTGTATCTAAAGTGACAGCTTGACAGGCGATCGATCAGATCGCCTTCTTCTCGCTGTCCCTTGTCTTCGTCGCGAGCACCAGCGGGCCATGAATTCCATCCATAGGGTGCTCGCAACAATACTATAAACAGTAAAAAAAAATTATTTCAATAATATATACATATGTATAACAACGCTACAGTCATCTGATGTGTAAGTGTTTTTTCTGGAGCCGCTGCAATTTTGCAGTGCTTCTGACTGTAATAAATTTAATTTTGATCTATCCTTTGAAATTTACATTCTGCCCTGGCCCCAGTCTGCCCTGAACCTATTGAAAAAGAAAAAATATCAAAATTGTGCAAATAGCGGCTATAAAACGCCAAATTTTAAAGAAACGTGATTTTTCGGCAGGGAAAGCCATTTTTTTTCTTTTTGTCAGAATAGAAGTTTTCACAGACTTATGCTTAGGTCCAAGTCGTAACAAGACATGTTTTACATATGCCCAATTTTTTTCAAATTGATTTGGACCTCCGTTTTTCCGCAATCACTGCAATACGAAGAGGAAATATGATTCCGAGAAAAACGCGTTTAAAGTTTCGAAAGAGCGCAGAAACGGTCTATGGCGCGCTCGACCTTTTCGGCTGTAAAATCCTAAATTTTGCGAATTTTAACATAAACCAAACGGCATTTTACTCGGGAAGGGTGATACTTTCGAAAAATGCAACAAAAAATCGAGTTTCTGACTGCCTAGTCCCTTTAAGGGGGTAGACACGGGTAATGCAGCGCTCTGTATACCGACATAATCTGGCCCGAAACATGGGTTTGCGCGCTGACGTTGTTTGTCCTTATATGAGTAAAGTTTGGGCTGGGCGAGGTCTTATTCGAAAGATGAAGGTTCAATGCAGCCCGCTCTGCTCATGGTTCAAAGAGATTGTGTTGATATGTATTAATACGAGTGTCCACAGTAGAGAAAAAATCGACAAAATGCACTCGCAGATTACATGCATTTTTAGGTCACTAAAAGAGTTTTGTGACTCAAACGGTGAGCAGAGCGCTCCGCATTGAATCTTCCTCTTTCGAATGAGACCTCGCCCAGCCCAAAATTTGCTCATATAAGGACGAAAAACGAAAAATCCCAAACCCATGTTTCAGGTTAGATTGTCGGTATTACAGCGTGCTGCATTACCCGTGCACGTGGCGTGTCTACCCCCTTAACACTCCTGTTGAAGTTCCATGTCTTTTTTCTTTCCGATTTTAAGTTATCACTCTTCAAAGTTAAGCGTTCCATTTTACCCTACTCTCTCCTAGTTAAAGGGAGCAAGCCAGGTAGCTAAAAAACAAAGTCGCTTCACGTTCGATACCTGAACTCCAGAGCCAGAGTGTATTAAGTACACTTTTTTTAAAAAATGACATTTTACATGTTTCCTGTATCAAAATTTTCACTTTTACGGAAACACATATAATATCATTTTTTAAAATAGTGGACTTAATACACTCTAGGTCTAGGGTCCAGATATGTATGGATATGTAAATATTTTTCGTGTGCTTCAAATTTTCCCAAATAATGAAACTGGTTGGATAATTGGAGCAAAGTTGAAACGTTCATTACATTCTTCTGCGTAAAAAGTTGAATTATTTATTTGATTTCTGTATCATTTTTGAATAAATAAATCAATGTGTTTGAATTTATATTAAGTACCTACCCATCATTTGCTTTATTACACGTGGCTCGGATAGCATATTTATACTTTCAAAAGTAAATTAGTGCCCTTCCACGTTGGTATATATCGTTTTAGTTTATTATTTGAAGAGCTGCGAATCATAGTGGTATAAGTCCAAGTTTTGATAATTTGAGTTAATAAAGGTTTTTAAGTTTTAACAGTCTTAAAGGCTCCATCTGTTTACTTTCATAGTGAATTAAGTTATAACTTCATTCTTAACTGAGAAATAAGAACATTTCTCTTTAGCACTCAACTAACAAGAGCAGAGCGTTTTGCAACATAGTGGTATAAGTCACTCGCGCGGTGTTTCGCGTAAAGTAATGTTTTGCGTTTTCTATTCTAAAAAACTCTACATATATATTGCAGTTATGGGAACATATCTAAAAGCTCAAAATACTACCATAAGCCTTGTTTCACACGTGACGGCACGGCACGGCACGGCACGGCAACGGCGCCGTTTATACGGCGAAAGGAACGAAAATCATATGGAGACCTTTCACACGTGCCGTCGCCACATAGACGGCGAACGGCCGCCGTGATTTTGGGTCGGCCGGTTTCACACATTCGGCCTGTTTCACACATACACGACACGGCACGGCACGGCACTGTTTATACGGTAAAAGGAACGAAAATCATATAGAGACCTTTCACACGTGCCGTCTGCACATAGACGGCGAACGGCCGCCGTGATGTACCGTGTCTCCCCAATACAATACACGGCAACCGTGACCGCCGTTTTTATAAGCTCATATGGTAACGTAGGAAATTATGGAGTTTCGGTGGAAGCCAACACTCCTCATATACTTTTATTAGAAATTGTAATTGTTTATTATAAATATACGGTTTTTTTGTTCTTATTACACGATTTTTTGAACGAATCCCTCACATTAATCCACCTCTTCATTACGACCTGGGCTGTACAAAATCAAATTAAGAAAATAACTAAATACCCCATAATATTCTTAATTATTTCAGATATCTGGCGAGCGGTTACGCTTTCTCAGACTTAGATACATTACAGTTACCGTCTTGGTATTTGTACAATAAGTCTGGATATTTAATATCGTTTATCAATTTTTGTAATATTAAGAATTATTTTAAATAAATTTTTAATAAATAATCGTAATTGTAATTGTTTCATATGTCGTTACTGAAAACTGAAAAATAATTTTTAGTAATAATTTTTTCTCATTGATAATATGTAACGCACTCGTGCTGAACAAAAGCAGTTATTGATGTTGTTAGTAACAGGAATATTGATAAACGATATTCAATATCGAGACCTCACGCCGAAGACATATTGAAGAATCTGCAAAACGTCAAATATTGCATAGGTTAGTCATTTGTATTGTAGCTTTCACACGTGCCATGAGTAGTTGACTCGTGTTATATAATAGTTTCTTTACAGAAAATGGAAGACTTAAATCTTGACGTTTTGATTTCATTAATCGAGCAAAGGCCTATCATATGGGACAAGACCTTGAATTCGTACAGAGACAAAAAGGAGACTCAAAAGGCGTGGAAAGAAGTTTTTATTGAACTCAGAAGTGACTTTGAGGAGTGTGCAGCCATAGAAAAGAATGATTTCGGTTCGGTTCAAAATTATTACTACAAGCACACAATAAATACGAAGTTTTGTAGTAGTCTCATTCTTTTATATACATAATTCGGTTATATACATATACTATATTCAAAACAGTAGTAAAATTATATTTTTGACAGTTGCCATTCTACAGATCCAACGTCTGTTAAGAAGTAATCAGATAAGATATTTCTCACATCATTTGACGAAATTCCCCCACGCGCTACTCTTTGTCGAGGCATATCAGAAAGTCCTGTAATCGTCATTGTATCCTCTACTTCGTAGCTATCTCTATCTCGAACATAGTTGTGCAAAACAACACAAGCCTTGACAATGTCAACAGCAAAATTAGGCTCCAAGTTTATAGGCCGATGAAAAATCCTCCATTTATTGCTTAATATTCCGAATGAGCATTCTACATATCTCCGAGCTCTACAGAGACGGTAATTGAAAATTCTTTTTTTCACCGCCAAACTGTGTCCACCATACGGTCGAATTAGGTGTCTGTCCAGGCCGAATGCTTCATCCCCCACCAAAAAATAAGGTACCTTAGGACTTAACGACCCTGGAAGACATCTTTCTTCAGGAATTTCTAATTCTTTATTTTTTATTGCGGTCCAGAGCGAGGATTTCTTAAATATGTTGGAATCACAATCTTTCCCATAACTTCCGATATCAACATAAACAAAACGGTAATCCGAGTCTGCTACCGCCATCAAGACCACAGAAGAGTAGCCTTTGTAATTAAAATACATCGAGCCAAGTGGGTTCACTATTCTGACATGTTTCCCGTCAACAGCTCCTAAACAGTGGGGGAAATTCGCTCTTCTTTCGAAATCTGATGCAATTGTTTCCCAACTCTCTTTACACAGTACGGGAAAACATTCCGAACGCATAACACTCCAAATGGCACAACATACTTCTCTTACAATTTTGCTTATTGTAGAAATACCAAGTCGGTAACTGTAGTGTAATTCTGTGAAAGTACAACCACTCGCCAGATATCTAAAATAATTAAGAATATTATGGGGTATTTAATTATTTTCTTAATTTGATTTTGTACAGCCTTGGGCGTGATGAAGAGGTGGATTAATGTGAGGGATTCCTTCCAAAAATGTTGTAATAAGAACAAAGAAGCTTAAAAATCTGGAGCGGGAGCAGCAAATGGAAAAGCGTACATTTATGATAAACAGTTACAATTTCTGATGAAAGTATATGAGGAACGCCAAACTGAAAATTCATTGACTAATAGAATTGCTGAAGCAGGATCAGCAAATGCAGGAGCACCAAATGCTGGAGCACCAAATGCTGGAGCAGCAAATGCTGGAGCAGCAGATACTGGAGTAGCAGATGCTAGAGCAGCAAATGTCGACACTTTAGAAAATTCGCTGCAAAACGAAAATATTCATAATAGCACGAAAGTTACCAAGCAAGGGCGCCTGAAACGAAAATTAGACCCGGTCGAGATCGAAATGATTCAGGCTATAAGAGAAAAACCAGATCGTCATATATCGTTTTTTAAAGGCATAATCCCTTCATTAGCCTCATTAAATGAAGATGAAATCCTAGAGTTTCAAATGGAGGTGTTAAAGAGCATAACATCCATCAAACGGCGGAGAAATATGCGTTCAAGAAGCATAGGAATGAATCAACAAGAGACACCGGCAAGTGGAAGCCAACACTACCACACAACACAGCCGCCAACATGCAGTACACCAAACATGAATACATTCGATGTTCTGTACAACCAATTAGAAATTTCTGACGTTTCATTCGACGAAACATTCGACGTTTCTATATAAAACGCTTTAGTACTGTTTTTGGAGTACTGCACATTGGTAACATGTTGTGGTAGTGTTGGCTTCCACCACTTGGTGGTGTCCCTCGTTGACTGATACTTGTGCGTGGAGAACGCATATTTCTCCGCTGTCGCTCAGGCGGCAGTTGTATATTATTATTATTATATTATATTATATATTAACACTACCGTTAAATACACTTTTATTATTAATAAATGTTTTTTATTAATTTATATTAACTTTTTTTTGTGTGTGGTTTGTTTCGAAACAGTTTACCACCTGAAGCGGAACACAACAAAAACTGCACATAAATCTGATTCATTTTTTCGATTAGGTTTTCATTTTTAAAAATTGAACGTTCTATTTGTTAAATGTAGTCTTGTTTTACTAACCTAATTGTGACGGCCAACATTTCGATAGGCTGGATGCATTCTCGCATACCTGTATTTTTGTGCTGAATTGCATCCTTCAGTCGCAGGTGCAACAGATCAAAAGTTATAATTTTCATACGAAAATAATTAAAAAATTTTTCTTCGTTGTTCCTTAAGTCCATAAAGAGAGTATAGAATGCCCCAAACTCCTTTCGACCCATATTTATTGGGTGAACCCACCAAATTTTATTACTCCTCCTTCTTTTTAATCGTCTGTATAGAAACAGCATCGCTATAACGCGTTCACGCTCCATGTTGAAGCCCAACTGACTTGGAATACCGTCTATGAACCGTGAATTGTGCCAAAGGTCTGTTTTTGTTGATCAACGGTGCCGTATAAACGGCGCCGTTGCCGTGCCGTGCCGTCACGTGTGAAACAAGGCTTATAATACCTACTCGAAAAGAAGTTTCATACAATCTAGGAAGGAATTATACACTGTTATGTTTATAAGCATTTAATGAATACAGTTTTACGAAAATAACATTACTATGGTCGAGGCCATATATATTGGCCGGTGAATTTGTTTTCGCGAGCGGCTACCGAGGAGAAATCAACCACCACCATCTGACGATCGCGGATTTGTCAGTTGGAGTTGCTCGGCCCTCGTAGGGTATGGTGGGGTAACGGGAACGCTGCTCGGCTCCGCCTGAACCTAGCCGTTTGGCTGTTATTTATTCTTAGCGTAATAGTTGTGTGCGTTACGAAGCTATGCGTAGGCCAATACGAGATGAAGCTATCGAGAAAGTATCAATGTTCTAACCAATAAAGCTCCTGAATTTTTTCGTAGCTAACGCACATCTATTCTGATGTGTGTACTTCTACGCTGACAGCTCGGTTTGGTCTACACCCCAGAAGCTTGGCACTATCCCCACCACTTCTGGCTCTCTCTTGTTTTTCAAAGGCGAGAGCGAGATGGAACGAGAGCGAGTCAGAAAATGTTGAGAAAAGGAGCACCGAGGCAGGCAAACTGTGTGGTGGGAGAATACCCCTCACGATACTCACCGGCCAATATATCTGGCTTCGACCTTAAGTGGTTACAATGATATGTACTCTTTTGTATAATATGTACTATAATATGTTCCGCTCTCTTGTCATTTTATCAAAATGGACCGTGATCTCGTATTTCATTGGAGGTCCAATGTGGTATTGTGTGCGTGTTACGATTATGAATATTATGCTAAAATGTATTTTGATCAGAAATCTGCAATGCCGCACTACGCGAAAGAGCAGTGTTGGAAAGCACCTAGTGTTGTTTTACTTATTTCTGAAATAAATTTTATCTTAAATTTCACTAAAGACGGCGGCCCCCTTCACGGAAGGCAGAGATGGGCAAAGATAATATCTAGATAAACTCGAATAAAAGATACTTTACGTTTATTCGTTATTCGCAGCTTCGAATAACACGGTTTATCTTTATTCGAAACATCACGGATAAATAAATTTATTCGAAGCGAATTTATTCGACAGCGGAAGATAATTTTTTTATTCGAAGTGAATTTAGTCGAAAGATAATTTCTTGATTCGAGGAACTTTTATTCGAACCATCGATTAAGGTTTTTATCTTTATCCGTAGTTTATTCGACTTTTATTCGACGGCTTCGAATAACTTTCGACGCGCGATCTCGCTTCGAGCTGAGGACTTGGGCTGTTCGGCGGCGGCTTGTGATCTTGGTTCGAGCTTCGGCTGGAGAGCCATACATTGTTGCTTGCGGTGGACTATACTTATATTAATAGGATGTATGTAAAACTTCCATATTTTCTATCGTATCGGCATGAACGTTTCAGTAACATACTCTTGACAGTTTTTAGATGAAAATGGATTTAAACACGATATAAATCGGATTATTTTAAGCATTATTACATTATAAATGATACATTCATATTTAATTATCTATAGTGTCTGGAAATAATCCAATTTATACCGCGTGGACCGATTTTATTGAAGTTGGTCTTATTCGAAAGCTGATATGCGGTTTATATCAGAAAAATGCCTTTAAATTTAGAAAATATTGCAGGCGCAATATGATATTATTGAAATAAATGTCAGGTTAGGTTGGAATAGCCCCGCGACGAGTAAAGGTACACGGTAGCGACAGTTCGACATATACAGGGTGTATTTTATGTACTTGGCGACGAGACGCTGCCGCGTCTCTAGATTTCATTTGCTTTTAAATTTTAAGTACATTTTGTAAGGAACAAAAGATATAAAAGGGTTTGCCTTTGAACGGACTCTCGAGCCCCGAGAGCTGAAGCGAACGAAAGTCTAATAGAAAATCTTGACAAATACTTATTTGTATTGTTTCAAATAGTTTATTGATTTGATTAGTTATCAGTTAATTGTGTTCAAATCGTTTTATTATATTATTATCAAATTTATTATTATAATTATCCTTCAAAAATCTGCGTCCAGTGAGCAGAACGCCTTAGCATTCCACGGGCATCCTCCCGCGCCTGAATTCTCCAGGAGAAGATTTCATTTCCCAGACGGCCACGCAACACGGTACATACCCGTGACTCCTCTGCTCTTAAGCTTTCAAATGGTGTATCATACTCCCCAGGAGGAAACGTTATATTGGGCTTTTACCAACGTTGATTAATAAATCTTACGTTAGATTCGGCTTTCTGCAGTAACAGTATGACTTAGTTAAATATAAAGACACACTAATACGGGCAGGCACTGCAATAGGGCGGACTACTTTATTGTAAGTGTAAAGAACGTTGATAGTTCCAAATTTTCACATTCTGATACAGAATGTGTTCTGCGGACAATACCACATTTGATTGTGTGAAGAAAACCAATAAGATTATTTTGTACGTTGGCAATGGTTCGCAGTTGGCAACCTTTAAGACTGCTTGCTGGTTGAACAAAGGGAGCCGTCCCGCGTTTTTTTTCTCTTAAGTTGGTAGTAGGGTAGGAGCCATGTGCTCTTGCGTTTCATTTTTGTATCTTAAAAGAGTTCCTAAGTTTTTACATTTCTTGTATTCTTTGCCAAATAAATAAGTATTTCACATGAGTCTGACAACGAAAACCATTCCTTTCACATCAGGTTATGGGCCCAGTACGGCTAAAAAGTGTGTATAAGGAAATTACGGTTTGGTCGACGTCAATGTGAGAATACCGCTAAGCTGAGACGGAGAAATACAGGGTCGCAGTAAAAAGGGTATATACAGCAGCGCTGAAGTCAGACAAAATGGGTGATCAAGTAGCTACAAATGTGGTGAAATTTAGTGGCAAGAATTGGACCACGTGGAAGTTTCAAATTGAGGTTATAATGAAATCGAAGGGCTATTATGATATAGTTACTGGAATAGTCCCAAGACTGCCTCAAGATACCACTGAATGGGACAACAAAGACGCAAAGGCGCAGGAGGTAGTAGTAACCAGACTCGACGAGAAGGTACTAACTCACATCTTAACATGCACTTCTTCGGCGGAAATGTGGACCAAGCTCAAAACAGTCTACGAAAATCAGTCCCAAGTAAGCGTGCATCTATTGCAACAAAGATTCTTCTCATTGGAATATGAAGAGGGTAACGCAGCAGGGTTCATATCTCAGATTGAAGAGATAAAAGGAAATCTTGGACATCTAGGCGAGAAGATAAGTGATAAAATGGTCATTACCAAAGTACTAATGTCACTCCCAGAAAGTATGAAGCACTTTGTATCTACGTGGGAGTCTGCACCCTCTGAAAGTCAAACGTTGGCGAATTTAATGTCAAGGCTGATGATTGAAGAAGAAAGAAACAAAAGTGCAGAGAAGTCAACAGCGTTAGCAGCTAAATCAAAATGGGCTAAGCATAAAAAGGATATAAAATGCTTTGAGTGCAATAAACTAGGACATGTTAAAAGGAATTGTCCACGCTTAAAATCTAAGGTTTGTTCTTTTTGTAAAAAACATGGGCATCTGAGTCAGGATTGCTGGTCCAAGAAAAAGAAGGATACAGAAGAAAAAGAAAACACTGACAGTGATAATAAAGTGAAACAAGCAATGGTAACCGTTTCGAACATTTTAAACCACACTGAAAGTGCAGCTTTGTTCGGTGATGATCATCCTAACAAACATGATTGGTGGATGGACAGTGGTGCAACTGAACACATGTGTTTCGACATTGAACAATTCAGGTCGGTTAAAAGTATGGCAGGAAACCGACAAGTCCGAGTGGGAAGCGGAACATTGGTTGATGTATGCGGAACTGGAACGGTGCAAGTACAAGCTTGGAATGGGAGCGAATGGATCGAGACGGACTTGAATAATGTTTTACTGGTGCCAAGTTTAGCGGTTAACCTATTCTCCCTAAGTACGGCTCTGGACAAAGGGTTTGAAATGATGTCAAATAAAACCAAGTGTGAGTTTATGGACAGAGATGGCACGGTGAGAGCAATGGCGGAACGACTAGGTAACCTGTACAAAATGAAATTTAAAATGGAGGAAAAGCTCTCACAGTGCAATGTAGTGCAGAGTTTGACAGAATGGCACCGCAAATTGGCACATATCCATTATGGTCAGGTTAGAAAGATGCTGAAGGAAAACGAAACAGTATTTAATGATGAACACAATCCGTTCTGTGCAGATTGTCTAATGGGAAAACAGCACAGGTTGCCATTCCCTATAAGTGATTCGAGGGCTACAAAATTGTGCGAATTGATCCATGCCGATTTGTGTGGACCTTTTGAAGTACCCTCACTTGGTGGAGCAAAATATTTCTTGCTCTTAAAAGATGACTACTCTGGATATAGGAAAGTATATTTTTTGAAAAACAAATCCGAAGTCAAAGAAAAAATTGAGAACTTTCTTCCATTAGCCAAAAATGTTACAGGAAATAAAATAGTGACGATACGCACAGATAATGGAACCGAGTTTGTTAATCAGGAAGTGTCCAAGCTATGTGAGAAGAGGGGAATCCACCACGAGAAAACATGTGTCTATACTCCTCAACAAAACGGCCGAGCAGAGAGGGAAATGAGAACTATTGTGGAAGCAGTAAGAACCATGCTGAATTCTAAAGACTTAGACAAAGTTTTTTGGGGAGAAGCTGTGAATACAGTAGTATTTACATTAAATAGAGCAGGAAGTAGTCCACAAAAGGATAAGACACCATACAAGGCTTGGTGTAACAAAGACTGTGACTTGAAAATATTCAAGGAATTTGGGACAAAGGTTGGAGTTCACATTCCTAAAGAGAAAAGACGCAAGTTAGACCCAAAGAGCGAAACAGGAGTATTTGTTGGGTACAGTGAGCAAGTAAAAGGATACAGAATTTACTTACCTCACAAAGAAGACGTCGAAATTCATAGAGATGTGGTTTTCCTACCTGAGGTGAAAACAACCGAAGAAATAAAGAATGAAATTGTCTCAGAGGAAAAAGTAGTAACATTGGATGTTCAAACCGAGGACCACGAAGCTGAATTGCAAAACGAAGAAGTTCCAGACATCGACAACTTCCCCGAAGTGGATAACGAAATGGATGGATCAATACATGAAACAGCTGACGCGGTTCCTGACAGTGACACAAGTGATTCTTTTGAGGACGCATATGATACACAAGAAGAGGATAGCAACGACAGACCCGGGAAAAGGAAAACAAGAAAACCAGGGTGGATGAAGGACTACGATTTGAGCACTGACATGGTGTTCTATTCCGTCAACGAGGACCCAATCACCTATGAAGAGGCGATATCAGAGGAGAACAGCGCGAAATGGAAGGAAGCTATGGAGAAGGAGTTAAAAGTGTTACGTGAGAACAATACGTGGGATGAAGTGCAATGGCCTGTTAACAAAAAAGTCATAGAAAGTAAATGGGTGTTTAAAGTAAAAGGTGAAAACGAGTTTAAAGCTCGACTAGTGGCTAGGGGCTTTCAACAGGAAACAGACAATAGTTTATATGACATTTACGCGCCGGTAGCTAAGTTAACGACATTTAGAATGTTGCTCGTTGTTGCAAACATATTAAAAAGACCCATTTACCAAATGGACGTGAAGAGTGCGTTTCTGTACGGTGATATTACTGAAGAGGTATACATGGCCTTACCAAGTAAAAATGTAAATAATAGCAAAATAGCATGTAAGTTGAACAAGTCAATCTATGGGTTAAAGAAATCCCCTAAATGCTGGAATAATAAATTTGACAGTCTATTGAAAAACAAGGGTTTCGTTAGATCCGAGAAAGATCATTGTTTATACACAAAGTGCTCAGACATCAGTAAATTGTATGTCTTGCTTTATGTCGATGATGTTCTAATAGTCGGTACTGACTTAAAACAAGTTCAGAAGTTAAAACAGATTTTAAATAGTAATTTTTCTATGAAAGACTTAGGTCTGATTAACCAGTATTTGGGGATTGACGTTAAGCAAAATTTAAAGGAAGGTTATACCGAGATTAGTCAGGAAAAATATTTAAAGAAGGTCTTACAAAAGTACAATATGTATGACTGTAAACCCGTAAGTACGCCGATGGATGCAAATAACCCATTGGAGTCTCTTATTAGCGAGGAAAATAACCCTAAAATGCAGAAGCTTTGTAGAAAAATTATAGGCAGTCTAATGTATGCTGTACAGGGCACTAGGCCTGACCTGTGTGTAAGCGTTAACATATTAAGCAGGTTTCAGGATAAAGCAGGAGCAAACTTGTTAAAAGCGCTAAAAAGAGTGTTAAGATATGTTAAAGGAACACTAGGTAATAAATTAGTCCTTAAGGTAAATAGTAACAATGGTTTATGCGCGTACGTTGATTCTGACTGGGGTGGAGATGTTCAGGATAGAAAATCAACAACTGGTTATATATTCAAATTGTGTGATTGTTCGATAGCTTGGGCAAGTCAGAAACAGCAATGTGTTGCAATATCATCTACGGAGTCAGAATATAGAGCGTTAAGTATAGCGGTAACCGAAGCTGGCTGGATGAAAAGAATTCTAAAGGAGTTTAACGTTTTTGATAAGGATAATCCGGTGTTGATACATGAAGATAATCAGTCTGCTATCAGAATAGCGTATAATCCTGAAAATAGTAAGCGATTGAGACACGTTGATATAAGATTACAGTTCATAACGGAGGAAATAGATAAAGGTGTGGTGAGTGTGGTGCATATTGGTACCGAGGACCAAGTCGCAGATATATTCACCAAGCCGTTGGCAAGAGCCAAATTCGAGAAGTTTAAAAGGAGCTTAGGCCTATCTGCCAATTAAGATTTGCGTCGAGTTGACTGTTAATAATTAGATTAAGTTAGACGTGAAGGCTTAAGTTCTTTTTTCTTTTTTTTATTTCTTTTATTTCGTATGATAAGTAAAATAATTTTATTGAGGGGGCGTGTGAAGAAAACCAATAAGATTATTTTGTACGTTGGCAATGGTTCGCAGTTGGCAACCTTTAAGACTGCTTGCTGGTTGAACAAAGGGAGCCGTCCCGCGTTTTTTTTCTCTTAAGTTGGTAGTAGGGTAGGAGCCATGTGCTCTTGCGTTTCATTTTTGTATCTTAAAAGAGTTCCTAAGTTTTTACATTTCTTGTATTCTTTGCCAAATAAATAAGTATTTCACATGAGTCTGACAACGAAAACCATTCCTTTCACATCAGATTGTTTCAAGTTTATGTATTCCGTTTATCCATGATCGAAGGTCGAAAGACGATCGGCTATCAAATCGAAATTCTCAACTATCTCATCACATCTCATTTACTTGGGTATCTCACGGTTACTCGTCTAATTTTTGTCTACCCGGGTACCCGGGTATCTCCTTAAAGCATATATACATGGAGGTCTCATTGAAAGCTTGAAACTGTCGCCAACATGGTGCGAGAGAGAGAAGTATAGAAGAACAATCTACCGCGATTGTTCGCACATGTCTTTCTCTCTCGCGTGATGTTGCCGACAGTTTCGAGGCAGTCAATCCAAGGCAATGAGACCTCCACGTATATATGCTCTAAGGACATCTCACGGGTAAGAGCTCTAATCTGAAGTACTGATGAGTTGTGAACATAGCTTTGAACACGTTTCATAATGAAACTAATAGGATGGACAAGGTCGAATACCTCAGAAACGGTGAGTTTTAGGATAAATGAACCTTAATAATTTTATACCCAAAATTCGCTATTCTATCGAATTTAACTACAAAAGTTTGGATATTCCACTTAAAAAACAAAATTAACCTCCAGATCTCCTTTACGCCTCCACCTGTAAAGAAACTATTGCCACCATATTATGTCTTTCTTGCAAACATACAGATTTTATAAATAACATAGTCGCTTATTACTTGAAATAACGCACATATTTAAGGTGGACAGAGTTAGTGGGATATCTGGAATATACACAGCTTTTATACCGTTTCGGTGATAAGGTAGAAAGATTTTCTTCATTACTAGCTTTACTAATGTCAGTTGTGGAAACACAATGTGTTCTCCGTACCGAGCGTGCAAAACACATAGAGCGCGCTCTAAAAGCAGTGGTAATTCAAGAGATTGGTATTGCAGAATGTGAGACACGAAAGTCCATAACATGTCCGGTCTATCCTATACCTCGTCTGTGACGTAACGCTCATATGAAAAACTTGCACGCTCGTCGGGAGTAATTTCAGCGGAGACGGGCAGGTAAAAACCGAGGCCCGACAAAAGAAGTCTGATACCAGCGAAATTACCTTCCGACAACCTTACACGGCCATGCCTCGGGGAGTCCTAATAAGGGCCGACGGTATAAATAAAGTCATTTGCGGTAGTTGCCAGTCGTCCGTGGACCCTTCGTCGAATCGGGTCTTTCGTCGCGTATGGGAGACAGACCATGACACCGTAGACGTCTCACGAACGGAATGGGCCGAACAGGGTCGGGGGATCGGTTTGTTTTGTGGATTAGGCTCGTTTTAGCTGCAGGCCGCGCCTCACACCGCGACGAATCGAGAAACGGGGCCCGGCGCACGTCTTCGCTTTTTGTCCGCGCGAGAATCAAGTTGTCCTCCTTCCAATGGCGTAGTCTGCCTCAAATCTAGCGTTCAAGGGTCAAGAGTTTCTCGAGTTTGGAACGGATTCAGATGACGGGGCAATTGAAAATTTGGCTTTCGGGGAAGACTGTATTGTATCGTTACATGCGATTAGTGTAAGTGTAAGGATATACATCATACATTGGCGTAACGTACCTTGATTCAGGTATTAAAATTTTAAAATTAAGGAGTTTTCGAAAATGAAACACGCGAATTTGTACGTTATAGGATTAATATCATACATGAATATATTGAATCATTTTTTTCAACGCATACATATATAGGTATATTTATGTATACATGTAATTGATGCTTGGTTATTCATTATTTTATTATTACGTTATGAATAAATTGGTGGTTTTATGACGATACCAAAAAATGTTTGAAGTCTGAGTTGAAAAGCTCTCCAAAACAGTGTTGCTAACTCTACGGATTTTCCCGTAGATCTACGGATTTTTTACTGTTTAATTTGACATTGATTGTACGATCCAAACCGCCAATTTACTGCGGGTCGCTAAATTCCACTTCACTACAAGAGCTTTTCATCACACTTAATCGCTGGAATTCAAGTTATTATTTTCTCGTTCTACTACCCTGCATTTTGAACGAGTACAATAGGAATTAGCAAAGTTGATTTCAGAATCTTTGCATGTGAACTTTTTTAATTCCTTTTTGTGAATTTACGTCGGGACGAAAGTCTTTGGCGAAAACGACTTTCGGGGAAACATTATTTTTGGGAAAAGCTCTTGTACTGAAGTGGAATTAGTAAAAGTCGATTTCATAACTTTTGCACGTGAACTATTTTCGTAACTTGTGAATTTTTGTTGTGACAATAATTTTTTTGTGGATGTTAGGGGAGGGTCGACATATAAGATTTCTGAGAAGGATTTGGGAAAGCGCGGTTTCCATGAGCAAGGGAATTAGCTTCTTTCATACATGTAATAATTAACACGTATAAAGAAAATTCGTAGATCAACGGATTTTTCAAAGGGAGATCTACGGAATTCTACGAAAGGTTGAACTCTTCTCTACGGATTTTCAAAAAACTGAGTTGGCAACACTGCTCCAAAATCAGTTTCTCTGTCTTACAGATATGCGGTCCCCGGCGACATTTTTGTAAATGATAGTATGTACATATATGTATACTTTATTCTTGCACACATATATTTCATTGTATATTTGCATATTGTAGCTGTTATTACTATGTACTTATCTGTATACAATAATGTGATCTTAAAGTGATTTCGAACCCCAAAATTAAAATCAGATACAAATCTTAGTTTCATGTGAAATTTTAAATCATGATATAGAACATATTTCATTAACGTCACGCAAAATGAACGTAAACACCATTTTTAGAACATTTCAACTCGTGCATTCTATTGTTCTTCCGGTTAATCTGATACAGATCTTCATCTTTTACTCATGATATTGTGAGTTGTTGCAAAATTAATGCACTGGAACAAGTTTTACTCTTATTTTTAATTGTTTCGAAAAACTTGTAACCCTTTATATGGCTAACTCACCACATTTACGATACTTCTCTGTTTAAGGAAAAACTATTAATGGCGCTCTTAATGATTTAACGGGGAAAATTTCTAGAGACTGACATTGCTTTTTAGGATGCAGAAGTAATTTGATGCAATCCGTAGTTCTGGATTGTTAATAGCGTTACGAGATTCATTCGATTGAAATTGGTTCAAACACGGTATAAATTGGATTATTTCCAGAACTATAGATAATTAAATATAAATGTAACATTTATAATGTAATAATGCTAAAAATAATCCGATTTATATCGTGTTTAAATTCATTTTCTTCTAAACAAATCTCAAGAGTATGTTACTGAAACGTTCATGCCGATACGATAGAAAATATGGAAGTTTTACATACATCCTATTAATATAAGTATAATCCACCGCAAGCAACAATGTATGGCTCTCCAGCCGAAGCTCGAACCAAGATGACAAGCCGCCGCCGAACAGCCCAAGTCCTCAGCTCGAGGCGAGATCGCGCGTCGAAAGTTATTCGAAGCCGTCGAATAAAAGTCGAATAAACTACGGATAAAGATAAAAACCTTATTCGACGGTTCGAATAAAAGTTCCTTGAATCAAGAAATTATCTTTCGACTAAATTTACTTCGAATAAAAAAATTATCTTCCGCTGTCGAATAAATTCGCTTCGAATAAATTTATTTATCCGTGATGTTTCGAATAAAGATAAACCGTGTTATTCGAAGCTCCGAATAACGAATAAACGTAAAGTATCTTTTATTCGAGTTTATCTAGATATTGTCTTTGCCCATCTCTGGCGAACACTATTCCGTGCGGCCGATGCCGCAAGTGAGAATTCCGAAGTGCGATCGAGAGGGAACGAAACAGTTGCCGTCGATTTTTTCGTTCTCTCACTCTCGACCGAAGGATTCCAAGAAATGTTAGGGATAGTCATCGGGCGTACTACGCATGGTAAATACGGAACAATAACGACGAATTACTGTATGACATGTGGAAAATTCATTAAAAATTAACTGTTCTTTTCAACAATTTTTTACGTTATTTTATTCTACAGAAATTGCCTTTGTCTGCGTCCGCTATCGAACATGTATAAGGAAATTATATTTTGCAAAGTTATGACTGTAACTATTTGATGTTTAGAAAAACTATTTTTATTATTGCGAAAAAGAACCAACTGCTTGCTGGAAAAGGCACTCCGTAGTACTATTTATTTGTAGCTTATGAACCTTGTCGCATTCTTATTATTGTTACATTAGCATTATTATCAGCGGAACAGTTGAAGAAATACTGTTAGAGTAGAAATCAGAAATCCAAACAAGTTAAATCCCTAGTAGCATTTGTTGTTGGCATACAGTTGAGCCACGCACATAATATTAGTTGGCCAGCAGTTAGATTTGGCACTTTTTTCAGGTTGGGCCAACAACAGATGGCCAAGGTAGGCTTTCCTACTGTTGCAAAATTATTTATATTCTTTCCAAAAGACGTCTTAAACGCCCAGAAGGCGTCTTAAAGAACTTCAAAAGACGTTTTCAGCACGTCTTTTTCAGGCCTGGTTTAGGGAGAAAATATTGCGGGTGAAGAGAATTGAACCCAAACTTTCCGCTTGCGAAGCAACCGCTGTTCGCACTTACCGAACATATCACCTTGTAAACACTTCTAATTTCTAGTTACATAACTAGTATTAATTGTTTATAAAAACTGTGCAGTGACGCGAAATATTCTACAAACTATCATCATTCGACTTTTAGACTCACTCCTTAAAATTTCACATTTGTCTCAAAACAGACGTCCTCATTACGTATTTATAAATAAGAAAAGAAAAATCAAAACTTGGAATATAATAATAGGTTTTTGGATGTAGCAAATTTTCTAACGTTTATAAGACGACATTTAATCGTCGTTTAAACTTGTTGTTAAATAACCAACCATAGTAGTTGTAGGCCCAACATTGAATATTCGTAGGCAAACTGTCGTAACTTTTTGTTAATTAACCAACCATAATCATTATGGGCCCAACATTGAATATTCGTTGGTACACTGTCGTACCTTTTTTTGCCGTAGGCTCTATGTCGAGAATTTGTAGGCAAAAACACGAACTATGTCCCAACTAATTCCCAACTGTTGACTACCGCTGGCCAACCAGAAATGCTATTAGGGATACTGCCACAATGGGTATTAAGTAGGGTGCTCCTTAGCTATAGGGGTCAAATTTTTTTTTCAATTTTGTTTGTCTTACCCTCCTAAAATATGAGGTTTGGTGAGAAAATAATATGTGTAAAGTTTCAAAGTGCCCTAGTAGCATTTCTGGTTGGCCAACGGTAGTCAACAGTAGGGAATTAGTTGGGATATAGTTAGTGTTTTTGCCTACAAATTCTCAACATAGAGGCTATGGCAAAAAAGTTACAACAGTGTACCAACGAAAATTCAATGTTGGGCCTACAATTATTATGGTTGGTTAATTAACAAAAAGTTACGACAGTTTGCCTACGAATATTCAATGTCGGGACTACAATTACTATGGTTGGTTAATTAACCAAAAATTTACAACGATGATTAAATGTCGCCTTATAAACGTCAGAAAATTTGCTACATCCAAAAACTGCGCTTAAGATTAGACAACTACATATACTCAGCTAAAATGCTGTGTTCGTACATTCTATTACTCACATCGCGAACATTTTAACTAACCCATCAAAAAGAATCCCCCCCAAAATAGAAGAATATATACAAATCACAAAAAATAGAAGATAATAATAAATCACAATAAAAATTGAAGAAAATATACAATATAAAAAAATATGTGAAATCAAAATGAGCTGCAAGTACATAAAGGTGCTTTCCAACTGCGCTTAAGATGACACAACTACCCATACAGCACACTCCATCGCAGGAAGGTTCCATGAAGAATCCTATGTCCGCCCTTTTGGAATATTCCACGGAACGTTCCGGACATTTTCTCGCAATGGTCACGGAACCTTCCGGACATTCTCTGGCAATGTTCACGGAACCTTCCGGACATTCTCTGGCAATGTTCACGGAACCTTCCGGACATTCTCTGGCAATGGTCACGGAACTTTCCGGACATTCTCTGGCAATGGTCACAGAACTGTTCGCAGATTTTACAGCGATGTTGTTTCGGCAAAATTTGTGTGACATTACAGAAAGGATAGAAAATGTAAGGGAAATTGATTAAATTACAATAAATATTGGCAATATTCATATATTTTTTTGTACAAGTCGATAATAGCAACGGCAACAATAATAATAACAATAAACAAAAATAATAGTATCGATGTGTATCGATACGGTATCAGTCCTATCTTATAAAAATATATGTAAATAAAACTACAAGACGACAACAACAACAAGAACAATAATAAAAACAATAAAAATAATAGTGATATTGACTCTGGTGGAACTTCCCAAGCCCGCGTGGCAAAGCTTCAGGCGTTGTGTCACGTCACGCACATGCAAATGCATGCGACGCGACAGGTTGCAAAGCCAAAGCACGTAAGAAAGCACAAGCGTAAATAGTTAGAGCGTGATTACTTATTAATTGGTTTTCAGTAATAAAAATGGTTAGAACCTCATTACAGTAATCTGGGGTACAAGTGGTAAGCCGATCATAAAAGCGGAGCACGCGGCTCGATTACCTGGGCCGGGAAATTCCCAATACCTAGCTCTTTGCGACGCTAAAATTTTCGAAGCTCGGGCATCACTCGGTCGCTGGCAGCTTTCCGCTGGCCCGGTGCATGGTTGTAGTGGAATGCGTCCGTGAGACGGTGTTGCCATTTTACAAGTTCGCGCGCGCGTGCGCGGGTTAATAGGATTAAATGATGACCCTGTATATCCCTGTACGGACAGATTTTTCGCCACCTGCGTGTAAAACCCTCAATAATGGCGCATCATTCCAAAACATGACATTAACGGAGGCCGGTATAAGCGTGGCGTTAAGTAGCACCACGGTCAACCCTGTCGTAGCTAAAATTTTTAAAATTGAAACGAGTATGAGACCAGTCGACATTGTTTTCAAACCTCATTACAGTAATCTGGGGTGCGAGGGGTAAACCGATCACCATAAGAGCGAAGCGCGCGGCTCGCTTACCTGAGCCGGGAAATTCCGAATAGCCCTTTGCGACGTTAATTTGAAAAAGACCACCCAAAAATTTTTGAAGCTCGAACATCACTGCTGCCCAGCGGTCGCTGGCAACCCTCCGAACGCCGGGCTGATGAAGGGTTGTAGTGAAATGCGTCCGCAAGGCGGTGCTGCTATTTTCGTCTGTTCGCGCGTGCGTAGGTTGCAGTTTTAACGAATGACCCTGTATGTATAGTACTTTGTGTACAGTACTTACATGGTGCGCGAAGCAGCTTATGGTTCTGAACGTATTTAACATTGAACTGTAATAACAACCACAATTAACACCTTTCGAGGAAAAATATGTATGCATCTTTAGCATTTCGTGGCCAAGCTTTTTTTCTACTTGCAAATCATCAGCGGATACCCACGTTGTGCCTTTACCCCTTACCATACTCGTGTAATGACCATCAGCAATACTTTTACCGTGGTGGAAAATCGTTGTCTTAAGTTTAAAACAGTGATCTCCCATTTGTATTTTAGTAGTAGGTATTGCTTTGATGCAGAAATTTTCCACTTTCGTTGTTCCACTACTATCGTGATCGAACAAATGTAATTTTGCAATAAGAATTTGTTTGGAAGCAGTTATCTCGATTTTCTTCATTGTGTTTGAATTTGTATTATCACAATTATTGCAAGGATCTTTCAGATTTTTCCATCCTGTGAAATTGTGTTTTATTATATCTTGAAATTCAAATGATTTCTTTTTTAACATCTTGGGCAATTCAAGATGTACCACACAATTTGTACTGATAGTAGTACTTGTGTAATTACACTCTAAACATCTTAATACCGTTGTAATTTCGTCTTGTAATGCATTCTTAATAAGAATCTCATGATCACAAAGAGAGGTAATAAACTCAGCTGCATCATGTAGCTGATTGCTAGCGTATTTTTCTCCTGCGAATTGCCGTAATATTATTTTTGGATTTTGGTCCGATTTATATCGGTCCATAAAGACTTTTATAATATGATCAGCTTTTTCAGTCGAAAATAAGTTTTCTCTTATGGATGAACAATATAACATACATTGGATTGTGGCATTCGCATAACAAGACACACCATCAGAATTCGGAAGACCTTTTACGTAGTATTGAGTGGTATCCACGATGTGATCATTAGTATTCTGACATTCGGATACATAATAATTAGGTAGTGCCCAAACAGCATCACGAATATCGCGAACACGGTTTTTAGAAATTGAAATAGTCATAAGATCAGGTCTATATTTTTTTCGTAATCTATTGTACTCTATTATAGCCGATTCTTGTGCCTTTACGGAAGATGGATCACAATTGATAAGATGCAGTCCTTGTAATGTGGTCACCCGAAAAAGAGCAACGTAAATTTGTCCGCAAGTAAATATTGAATTACCTGCTTCTATGACAGCATTCTGCAAGCTTAGTCCTTGACTTTTGTGAATAGTTATACCATAGCTGAGGCAAATCGGAAATTGTTTTCTAACAACGAACGCTTTATCCATTACTTCAAATTTAACACTTACACGTTCTATTATAAGTTCTGGGCCCCGATGGTAATATAATTTTCAATTTTTCAACGTCGTTATCAACACCTCGTGTAACTGAAACAAGTTTAGCAATGGTACCGTCGACAAGGCCTAGCGTAACATCAATATTTCTTCTAATCATAATTTGCACTCCTACTTTAACAATTACCACCCTTGCAAGTCCTGCCGTTCGGGAGCTATCATCGTCATTATTGTTTAGTACCTTTGACACCTTTTTTTTCAAGTACGGTGCACAATTCGTTGTATCATGAGCAATCAAATGGATTTCTTCGGATGGAAATCGAATCAGCATTGGAGCATTCAAAACATCACACTGAACACATGTGGGAAGTAAACACACCGTATTAGACCCCACATTAAGCATGTAATCACATAATTCCTTTAATCGGTCATTACAATTTGTCGCTTTGAAATTTAATTTCCTCGATTCTAAAAGTTTTGTATCCGAATCGGTCACTACACCGGTACGAATTCTCGACAAAATGTCTTTGTAAATATTATCACCCTGCTGTCGCATGTTTATTGTCAATTCGTCATAGCTAAACAAGGCAGACCATAAATTATAAGAACCTAATCCTCCAACATTTTTCTCCATACTTTTATTGCATAATTGTATAAAAGCAGGTGCTTCGTGAACAGGAGGAAGTTGTAGTAAGTCACCAAATAGCAGAATAGGTATTTTTCCGAACCAATCATCATTGGAATCTGCAGTATCAAATATTTCTGTAAGTCGCAGATATATGTACAGGGAAGTTACGTTAGAAACCATCGAAATTTCATCGATGATTACTAAAGCAACATTTTTGAGTTGATCTCGTATAATTTGAAGGGCTGCATCGCTAAGTCGTCTATATTGGGCTGTGTGTCCATGTTCTACGGGTAATTGGAATAATCGGTGTATGGTAAGACCTTCGATATTAAAAGTTGCGATTCCAGTAGGAGCAGTTACTGCTGTGACCTTTCCGAGACTCTGCTTGATCCACTGTCTGATAGTTTTTATTAAAAAACTTTTCCCAGTGCCACCTTCTCCACTCACATAAAGTCTGAGAATGTCATCGTCAGACGTCAAGGACTTAGTGACTTTATCAAATATCTGCTTCTGATCATGGTTCAATTCCGAAATCATTTTTGCAAGATCACCACAGTCAAATTTATTTTCCGTGTCTTTAAAATCTTTCATGGCACCAACAGTTTCAACGGGGACACACTCTAATGGATAATCGCCTTGATCATTTTCTTCTTGTCCTACAGTATTCAACACGTTCTTTTCAATTTCTTCCTTTATATGATCACGCGCTTCTTGAATATCCGTTATTTGTTCGTGATATTGAACTGCTTCTGGCAATTGTGATTCTAGCGACAAAAAAGCTTCCGCATATGTGTTAAATCCATTTTTCACTTCATCGGTGTTTCTCCAAGGTTTGAATAATAATAATAATGAGAAATAATAATTCCCAGTTGGATTTGAACATTGTACTTATAATGATTGATAAGATAGCCTCTTTTCCTTTTTTTCAAAAACAAAGATGCTCGGATTTCATAATATTCAGTTTTTTCAGACGGTCTAATTTTGATAACGTCATACCACATAGCAAAATCGTACAGATGCATAGATTCTACTTCCTTAGGTCTGTTAGGATAGTGATCATCTATGACGGATGGACAAAATATGTCTGTGGATTCACCTTCTAGCTCCTCAATCTCTTTGCGAGTTTTCAATTTCCTACTTCTCAGTATATTTACATCTAACCATCTAATAGTAGTATTGGAGTCAGTGCCTAGCAATGATAATCCTAAAAGAGTATCAGCGCATTCAGGCGCTCCATATTCTCTATGATTTAGGATGCGCATTCCAAGGTTGCACAGAAGACTAGCCAATGACTTAGTAGAATTTATTGCTGCCATAGTGTCCGTAGCGTAACTTTTTTCTGGCTTTGACACGTACTTACCCTAGTAGCATTTATCGTTGGCATTTTGTTGGCCAACTAATTCCCAAGTTGGGGATACCGTGGGCAAACCAGAAATGCTACTAGGGTAGTACAGTAACATGTTACCAACCCTGTCTTTTCCCCAATATATTGTATATCCATGTTACCTCTCCAAACCGTGAGAACGGGAGCATAATAATCATTGATACGGACTTCCTTTATTGAACGTGGAAGATCATAGAGTCTACCTTTACTTTCAATTGTTTTCTAGCACCTATAGAAACAGCCACATCCCTTATTATCAAAGCATCTGTAACTGGACGTGGAAATGAAAATCTACATAGTTTGCAGAAGGAATTTTTAGTTTTTTTGTTGCGTGGACAGTAGCTATTGCATTTATGCATTTGATGTGCAATTACACGACTATGTAATTCTGGCGACACATGTGGTGATGGTAATCTGCAAGTGACGTATTTCATAATGAATCGTGCTACATCTTCCTTCGAAGATTTATCGATTATAGGAGCATCTTCAATCCAAATTAAAAGATGAAAATGTTGTGATCCCCTGCTTTGATATTCTCTGCGCCAAAAGTAATGAGTGACCTTGCCAATCAGATTGTCGGACGAACAAATGAAATCCAGCATAGCGTGGAATGCATTATCTATAAATCGAGCAGTTGAAACGGGATCAGAAGCAATCAATTCGTTCGGGGACATTTTAGCCACCGATGGGCCATTTACTTCACAAAGATATTCTATTAAATCTGTCCATAGCCACTCACATGGACTGAGCGTGAGGAACCATGTAGCTGGTCCATAGTGGTATATCATACAGTTCAAATCATTTCTCGGTTTTCGCCAATACTGTGCTGTATTACGTAATCTGAAATATATAGTGTTCAAGTTCGTTTGTAGCTGATCTTTAGAGAGTTGCTCTAGAAAACCAGCAGCTGTGTATTTTTCACGTGGATTTACGACGTTCATTTTGTGAAAAATTCCAGCGTTCAATTGCCGCATATTGGTATCGTGTAATAAATGAAAAATATATTGCGTGTTCAATCGAAATTGCGAATGCTTGGACATCAGTTTGGACTTAATAAATTCATGATCAGTCAAACGAACCAATCTTTCTTCATGCTGTCCGTTCATCCCATAAGGATATAAATCTGGGAAACATTTGACATCTAATTGTTCAGCACGATGGCCCAACGGAATGTCACGAACTTTAAGCATTTGCTAGAGTGCGGTAGCAGATTCATTAACATTTTGTCATACATTGGATAAATCGGAAACTGATCATAATATGAATCCGATTCTGACATTTGCGTCAATAATGCACGTTTTTTGTTTTCATCGATATTAAGTGTTTCACCTTCAACGTCCTCGATAGATTCGTTATTATCGTTATTATTATTATTGGTAACAACTTCTTCTTGAAATTCTGTATCTGGTAATTTGGCATTCAGCAATAAATCATGCGATTGTGGTAAAACAATTTCTGAGTATAGAGGATTATTGGCTTTCAACCATACTAAGGCATTCCATACTTTCTTCAAGTCAACTAACTTTTCCCAAATTATTTTAGATTTTGTTGAAACGCCCCGCACCAATATGTATAATTTATGATTTTGATTTAAAGGTTCAGTTGAAGGACAGATTTTTTTAAAAATTTCTTGTAACGGCAAAGGAAGGTGAAATGTTCTCCCCTTTACTTTTGGAAACCTATGTTTATGTGGCATATTTTTTTTTACTCATTACTGTATCCATTCTCTAAATCGTTTGAAACGGTTTAGCTCTTTGAATGAGAATTCGTTCGTAATCGTTCAAGACTGCTATTTCTGGAACTGAACGTACATCAAGTTTATTTAAAATACATTTTGGTGGTATGGAATCGTTGCGAATTTTATCGTGACAATATCGGCAAATGAAATGCACGTCACCAACTTTGTATCCAATATGATTTAACAATGTTTGCATTACATTTCCCTTATATGTTCTCTTAGAAACATCCAACTTACGAACCTCTCTTTGAAAACAGAGTTTCTCGCAGGAAACGCACGGGATGCGTGGTGTGCCCATAGACCGCTTTGTGAACGCTTTAAATGCTAAAGAATATCGAGATATAATCTCATCTTCGTTCAAGCTTATTTCAGTATTATTTTTGTGTAATGCTTCAGCTTCTTTCCGAGCTTGCAGTGTTATTCGTGCAAGTGTTTCGAGGTCACTATCGTTTAAAGCTTTGTCTAAATTATGTAATTGGTCTTTATAAATGTTCGCTATTGTGTACATCATTCTCTTCAAATTTCGTAAATCCGGAAAGTGAGGTGTCAAAATCTCAAAGGCCAAAAAATTGGACTTACATAGTTTAGGGTTTATGTAACAACCATGAGAATGGCCAACTTTTTCAGCATGCACTTTATTAGAACAGCTACTGATATGGTTGTTCAACTTATGGACCCTTTTTAATGAGCATTCCAACAATCGTTTGAAGAAATCTTGTAAATTATTCAGAATTTCAACATTTTTTGTTTTACAAAGATAACTACAATGCCATGCTTTTGTCGTCTTCTTCGATTTCAATACAGGTAGAACGTTTATAGCTTTCCTTGCCGAATTCATATGATTGATTCAGAACCGCTGAAAGTATGGTACGAACTTTCCGCAAAATATGATTCTGAAGAAGACGTATGTCTGGATTTTCCACACAAAGCATTAATCCTGTCAACTTCTAAACATTCTGCTGCGCGCGTTAAGGAAACTTCCACTTTTTGTTTACAATCTTTCAACAGTTTCCTCATTTTCAAAATATACTTTTGCCTAATATGAAAGCACCATTTTATTATACGCTTAGCTTCCAATCTACTTGCTTCTCCGGACGGCATACTAATAATTTTTTAAAGTTTTCTAATATAAGTTTCTTTGTTATTTTTGGTTGCTATATTGTTATTTGTTACAGCAATATAACGATACTTTTTTTTTATTTTCTGAACAGCACGACGTGTCGCTACTGTATTATAATAATTATCTTCCTTACGTATTTTAACATTATATACTTTCCGCTTTTTGGAGATAACTTCTTTATTTATCTGATAATTTTTTTTCCACTTTTCGCATGTCACTTCTTTATTTGCGTCATAATGCACTTTCTGCTTTTTGATTATACCTTCTTTATTTAGTTCATAATAATTTTTTCTCTTTTCGCATGTTACTTCTTTATTTGCGTCATAATGCAGATTTTTCTTTTTTAATATACCTTCTTTGTGTGCGTTATAATATTCATAATTATAAAGTTTTATACTTTCCTCCCCTTTTTTACAATCTTTGCCTTTTTTCATGTTACACTCCCCTTTCTTTGCTTTATAGACAGCTCTCCTTTTTAAAATCATTTCCTCTTTCTGCCTTTTATAATAATTAGACATGTTGCATTCTGTCCTATTACATGGTACGTAAACATTGTTGATTTTTGACTTCGAAACGAATGGTTCATCTGTCTGAATTACATTTTTTGTATGTGTAGTGACTTTTTTGTCACTAAGTGGTACATTTGGAACTGGGAATATTTCATTTTTTTCATTAGTAATGTTACTTTGACCAATTTTAACTGGAGGACAATTTCCACAAGAGGGATTTTTATTAATTGTTCTACCAATTGCAGATTCATATTTGTGCACACAACGTGTGTATTGTTGATTCTGACTGTATGGAAAATGTTCTATACGATTAGATTGAAACATTTGGATCAAATGTTGACGCATCAACGCATGAGTGTACGTTACCTGATCTGGTAATATTTCGAATAATAACGAGACAGCAAATGCAATCGCAAAAACTCCGCAATCCCGACAGTTAGGTTGAGCTTGTACACGTGGAAATTCAATACATTTTTCGTCAATTGCACCGCCATGATTGTTCAAAAAAGGGTATAACATCTCCAGGAAAATTTTATGATGACTATGCAATTTCGAGGAATTAAAAGAATCATAAATATAAACTCTTCTTTCAGCATGTTTATAGAAACTACAAACCCAGTGTCCCCTGCATTGGTTTTAAAATCTTCGGCTTGGTGCAAAATCTGTATGTGATCCTGATTTTCAGGAACTGGTTGAATTGTACCAGGCAATTGAACTCTCCACGTTTCGCATGGTTTATAATTAGAGTTAGCTTCTAATAATTTGTGAAAATATTCGATATAATCATCTGTTAACCATTCGCCTTTAATGATAATTTGCATAATATTATAACTGAGCGGTAACATATTAATACTATTAATTCTATTATAGTATATATACGATATAAGATGGTTTAAAGATTCAATAAAATATATAAGCGTGGCGGTTTTGCGATCGCGGACACTCAAATTTATTGAAATTTGTTATATACTCGTGACACGGCGCAATGCAGCCGGTCAAGTGATGTTATTTGTATGTATACTCGTGACACGGCGCAATGCAGCCGGTCAAGTGATGTTATTATAAGATAAGACGCGATGCAGCTAGTAAAGCTTAATTAATTAAATACTCGGAATAGCGCAAAGCAGCTCAGCGAGTGTACTTTACTTTTTTTGGAATATTCCAACCTGTAAAAAATTAAAATTTGTAATAAACACTAAAGTCATATCATACGCATTATTATTATATTATATATAAAATATAAATAAATGTAAACGTGACTTACCAAATATAATGTTTGTTTCTTTTGCTTCTGACGAAAATTTTCTTCCAAGAGACTTGATACTAAAAAGATACACATTTCAATCAATAAAGAAATAGGTTAGCAAAAATCTGCGCAAACCATTATTTGACGTACAATTAAATTAATAATAATTAATAATAATGAAGCGCACTTACATGAAATGTTTCCCAGAGTGATATCATTATGGGATGAACTGACAGCATGTGTTGGAGAAAAACGAGATGCTAGTTTATATATGTTGACACCAGGTGGTGCTGTTAAGTGCACGAGGCACGGAGTTTTTTCTTTAGGTGCTCTAGCTAGAGCTGCCTTTTTCTTTTCTTGGTGTTAAAAAGCACGTGTCTCTCTGCGCTTTTATGTAAAGCTGTATTATTATTGTATTCTGATAATTAAAAAGACAACCAGGACTGTTGAGAACAGAAAGCTATTCTGATTCTTAAATAAAATATAACAGCATGAAAGAAGATCGCTTCGTTTCACCGACCTTGAATTCATAAAGTCGAATGAGGGTGCCCGGTGAAGATTTTGTTACGGGGATTTTCTTGGATGTTTCATGGAGGGGGAACACCTACAGGGAGTGATGGAAATGGTGTGTGAGACGCCACAATTGGAGACAAACCGACGCCAGCTCCAACGAGTGACGCCACGGCCAACCAGCGTCGACAACATATTTCCCGGCGGCGCTGATTGGCCGTGGAGTCGGTTCGTCTCCCATCGTGGCATCTCATGCACACATTACCACCACTCCCTATAGGTGTTCCCACTCCATGAATCAAAAAACATCCCCGTAACAAAATGTTCTCCGGGAACCCTAGTCCAAACTGATGTCCAAGCATTCGCAATTTCAATTGCCTGTCAGTGAGAGCGTGCCCTCCACGTACCAAGTTACGCTTTCAGCCTTATTTATTCGATCCGGATCTTACACACAGCTAAATATAACGTAGAATCGAATCTGTTACATCCCAGACAGCACACGACGTCTTCAAGACGTCCATTTTACGTCTGTGTTACTTCTGATCGACGTCTTTAACACGCCCATAAAACATCTTAAAGATGTCTGTTACAAGACATCTTAAAGACGTCCGTAAAAAGCCATCTTAAGGTACGACCGGCACAAGAATTTGCAAATTTTCGCACCTGTTTTCTATTTTTAATTATCTTTAAAAAAAAAAGAATTATATTTACATTTTGTTTATGCGGGAGATAGATTCCTTTATTATTAAGCGTGCAATATACAGTATTGACTCTCTGAGGGCTCGATTCGGTGGACCCGCTGTGGGCTATTCGTTATCCCCACCACTTCTGTCTCACTCTTGTCCGGCGCTTACGGTCAGCACGGGAACCGCATCGCAAAATCTTGACGCAGACCCGGCTCAAGTCTTTTTTGCGGCCTTTATTATAATACATTTATTTGAGATTATTTATTTATGACTTTACTCTGCAAATTTAGGCAACTGCTAGGGCGTCAGGTTGACAAGAAGTGCAAAATGGTCTTTTCATTGTTGGCATTGTTAAAAATAAATGTTGGCATTGTTAAAAATAAATTTTTAAATCAAGTACTACAAATTGTACTATAACGGTTTTAAACAACGAGTAAAAATTAAGAGTGAGGATATGAAGAAGCTCAGTTAAATGTATACTACTAAACCCCAAGAGATGGGGATCGGCGGCAATATGTGGAATTTCACCAAAAACTTTGTCTATAATAGAAGTATACAAGTGCGGTTTAATGGCATCTTATCACAGAAAACCCCAATAGAAAATGGCGTACCACAAGGCGCAGTACTTAGTGTTACACTATTTTTAATAATTATTAACAACGCCTGCAGAACCACTAAACCCCCGGTTATTACAAAAGTATTTGCGGATGATATTACCATTCTTTGTAAAGGGAAATCTGTCAGCACCTCCCAACGTACGATGCAACTGGCCCTCAACCAACTATAAGAATGGTCCAAAATTTAAAGGTCTTAAATTTTCACCCACCAAGACGGAATGTATCTTGTTTTCTAACCGCCACGAAAACCATTCACCTGTGTTGGAACTTGGAATGAACCCACTACGATTCGTTACATGCACAAAACTCCTAGGAGTACTCTTTGACTCTAAGCTCACATGGAGCAAACACATAAATAACCTTGCAGATAACTGTAAGAAGAAAATCAAGATAATTAAAGCATTAGCACACAATAACTGGGGAGCGGACAAAACCGTCCTTCTACAAGCGTACAAATCTGTTAAACCGAAGGAACTAAGAAAACTAGAGGTAATCTACAATACTGGGCTAAGAATAGCAACGGGATCATTTCACACAAGCCCCATCGGAAGTATAATGATCGAAGTTGGCGAAACATCGTTACAACACAGAAGGAAATTCCTAAGTATAAAATATGCAGTAAGGGCCTCGACATCTACAAACCCGATTATCCTCAGGGACATTTCCTTGAGGAACCAGCACCAAACAGAATACCAGGCTGGCAAATCAACCCCCGGCCAAAGAATTAAAAGCTACCTAAAAGAACTTGAATATATCCTACCGGTCATGGAAAAAATAAGGTTCCACAACGCCCCTCCATAGACACTAAATGCACCCGTCCTCGAGCTATCACTCCAAATAAATAAAAAGGAAGAATTAACGATAGAGGAATGGAAAAGACAGTTCAATACCCTGTGTAATAAATATCCGGCCTTCACCCATATCTACACCGACGGCTCGAAGAATAGTGTTGGAACAGGAGCGGCAGTTTTCACCCAAAATGACAAAATTAAATACAGCCTAAACCAGTTTAATAGTACCCTAACAGCTGAAACGTACGCACTTCTCTCGGCGTTAAATTACATCGACAGCTCCCCATATAACAAAGTCATCATCTTCTCGGACTCATTGTCCACCATTCTAAAAACCCAAAGCACGAAGCAAACCACGGAAATGCATATAGTAATACAAGAAACCTACGACAAATTAATCAAAGCTGGCAAAATAATAGTCATAGCGTGGGTCCCTTCCCATAAGGATATCTACGGGAATGGCATGGCTGATCTGGAAGCGAAAATCGCATCCACCTTGTACGTAGAGGATCAACCCGTATTCAACACTTCTGTGGACATCACCAAACACATTAAATCACTGTGGAAACAGGATTGGAATCATACATGGAGAAAGTACAAAGCAAGCCCAATCCATAAATCAATCGATAACTTCTATAATCTAACCACAGATCCGAAATTCAACAGAAAACAACAAGTGGCAATAACTAGAATAAGAACTGGACACACCAAACTTTCACATTTACACCTTCTTAGTAACAGTCAACCCAGCCTGTGTGAAACATGCAACACACCCACAAGTGCCAACCACGTCATCCTCGAATGCAGAAAGTATAATCAAGCAAGAAGAGAATCAAGTATATCGGATAACTTCATCAAAGCAAATACCTCAACCCCGTACCAGAACAGGCTTCTATCATTCTGCAAGACTATTGGAATCCTCGACGACCTATAAAACCACCACACGCTCTATCCAAGTAGTCCTACAAATTTCTAATCGAGCACCCGCCATAAACAAGAAAACCGAGCCAATAGTCGCTAATGACCCTTGATATAGATGCGACTTTAAACTTGGAAAAAAAAATTTTTTCTTTAACACAACTCTATGACAGTGTGCGGAATAAGTCCAGAGGTCGAATGATGATAATATATTAGGTTAGATTGTAGAGCAGCACTTATGCTGAATCTCGCCTATTCACAATTATTGTTATATCGTAATTTTCATGGTGCAATAAAGATAAAGACATTTAATAATAATATTTTGTAGAATATTTCGCTGTAATGCGTGGTTTTCATAAACAATTAATACAATACATATACCTATACTCCAAGTCATTTTAGAAGGAACTTATTTCGCGCATGTAGAATGAGCTCATTGGCTCCGAAGGAGCGTTTGTTTCGGGTATAGCCAATAGTAGCTTGTTTCGGCACCAATGAGCGCCAACATGCGCAGAATCGGTCTAAACTCGTCGGTCGGCAAGTTACTTCTAAAATGACTTAGAGTATAGAATTTGAAACTCTTTACAACGAAATACGTTGGGTAGGTGCGAAATAACAGTTGCATCGTGAGTTCCCGTCTGGTTCTCGTCCGGGTCTGGTCCAGCAGAACACCAGTTCTCGTTCATACCGATTTCTAACTACACATTGTGTGATTATAGATATATATCACGGGTATCCAATTATATATTATAAATCATAAAAGTATAAAACATACAAGGCAAAAGAAGAGAGTGTGCAACAGGTGAAAACCTAACCCCAAACTCGCGTGGCGTCTCGAACGCACGCCATTGTGTAACCTACAAGCGCAGAAGTTAAACACCAAACTTCAGCATTAATAAGACACAGCAACAGATTACCTCAGAGAAGAATCCGGCAACGGATCAGAAAAATGAAGGAGTGGACTTTAGTACCTTAGTAGGAAATTCTCTGAAAAGAAAGTGGACTAGGCAACCAGACACAATGAAGCCGAACAAAAAAACAATCATAGCTCCTATCAACACATCTAATAGGTTCTCTGTTCTGCAAAGTACATCAGACATGGAAGTGGACGAAGACAATGTACATAAAGATCAAACCCCCATAACTCAAAAAGAGGGTAAGAACACAGTCAAGAAACTTCCTCCATTGGTATTGCATGGTAATGTGCATGATCATCAAAAATTCGTTGCACTTATCAAAGATATAGTAGCGAATAAATTTCACGTCTGTAAGGAAATTCGAAGTAGGCAAGCGTTTGAAACAGGCCATGTGCATTTCCTCAAGAGTCACCCCCTCTTGGAGGGAAAGACCTTAAGGACTAGAGTCATAAAAAAGGGAAAGCGTTGGCGGGACGGTCGAAGGCGTGCTGTCGATGACGGACGCAGTCGAGTACGGAACGATCTCTGGGAAAGTCTTAAATAAAGCGTACAGTTTTTAACGAAAATACTCTTTACTTTACTTCTGGCAAACACACGGAACCCTTCGCGTCATCCTGCGCGCCCCTCCCGCGTAATTTGCTTACACGTCAAATATCAGGGAGACACGGTTAGTGTGTTTCTCCACAACTTAAATGATTACGAAAGTCTGAAGAAAACCTGGAAAGAAAAAGAAATGAATTTCCACACATATACTAGGAAAGAAGAAAAGAAGAGGGTATACGTAATCAGCGGAGTACATGCAGAAACAACCTCAGAAGATATAAAAAAAGAACTCCAAACACAAGAAATCAAAACAGAAAATGTTAATAAAATGAAGGGGACCGGCAGACCATTGTTTATGGTCACTGTACCAACAACAATAAACTTAAAGCATTTGCAATCAAAAATACAACATTTATGCTACACAAAAATATCATGGAGCAATTACATTGTGAAACGAAGAATCACACAGTGTCATAATTGCCAGGAATGGGGACACTCATTGTCAGCAACTAACTGCTTTGCTGTACCTGCTTGTATGAAATGTGCTGGGAAGCATTACACTAGAAACTGTACAAAGCCAATAACAGAACCAGCAAAATGTGTCAACTGCGGAGAAGACCATCCAGCTAACGCAACTATCTGTGTAGCATATAAAAGCAGAATCTCCTGGGTGGAGAAGGACAAAACCTCAGCTATATCAAATCAGCAAATCAAATCAAAACATAGTGGTAATAACTCGCATACAATAAACATAAAAAGCGGGGTACAATTCCCAGAACTCAGACCCACACAGCAAGCCAAAATAACAATGGAACCTCTAGTGTCGCATAATGCTTGGACAAAAAATCTGTCCATGAGTACGAACCAAAGCAGAAACAGATCAGAAGAGAGCACAGAAAAGATCTCTGAGCTTGTGCAGCTAACGGACGAAATCAAAAAACTAAATGAAACCACCAACATCACGAAAATGCTACTTGCAGTCAAGCAATTAAATGCAAAGCTTGTCAATTGTCACACAGGCATTGAAAAATTTGAACAATTTGTCCAATTCTGCGAACAGCTGGACTAATGGCTCAAATAAAAAGGGCACCAATCAAAATATGTAGCTGGAACGCTAATGGAATCAGGAACAAAATAGGCGAATTAATAAACTTTTTATCAAGACACAGAATTGATATCATGCTAATAAACGAGACTAAGCTTAAAAATACAGATAGATTAAAGGTAAAACACTACACAGTCATTCAAAAATGCAGACATAATTCAGCAGGGGGTGTAGCAATGCTGGTAAAGCAGCATATACCCAATAAAATTGTCAGCTCAAACTTAAAAACTGATATAGAATATGCGGGTATTACTTTGGAAAAACGTCGCAGTTTACAACAACCCAAAAAATTTTGTGACCGAAGCTGATATTGAAGAACTAATGAAGGTAGGCAACAGGGTAATTCTTATTGGTGACCTGAACGCATGGCACAAAGCTTGGAACTGTCATATTGCAAACAAAAATGGATTAACCATCTACAAATATGCACAAGATAACAACTGTGAAATTTTATACACAAATGAACACACACATTATCCAATGAACAATATGACACCGACAACAATAGATATCGCAATAAATAAAAATTTATGACTCATCTCACAACCTGTGGTAATGAACGAATTAAACTCAGATCATAGGCCGATATTATTTTCCTTGGGTGAGGCGGTGAGGAAACTACCACCTAAAATGGTATATTCGTACAAAAACACAGGCTGGAAAATTTTTAGAAACACAATAGATCAAAACATGACAATGAAAAATAAAATTACCACAATATCAGAACTCGAAACAACAGTGCAGGACTTCACCAACAGTTTACAGAAGACAATGAATAATGTTATCAGCAAGAAAAATGTAAATGCAATAAAGGACGACCTGCCTAATGATATAATCGACTGTATTAAAAGAAGGAACAAAATTCGTAAAATTTGGCAAAGAACAAGACAAGATCATCTAAAAACTCAGTATACTAGATTAACACGTATGATCAGTAAAAGAATAAAAGAGCATCGTAACGTAAAATGGGAAAATAAATTAAACAGCTTAAATCCCAAGGATAAATCGCTATGGAAAATGACGAAGGCACTTAAGAAACCATATAAATTTGTACCAACGCTACAAGGCAACAACAGCACAGCAACAACGGACAAAGAAAAAGCAGAACTACTGGCAAACCAATTTATAAAGGCTCATTCCATAGAATTAGTAAACAACACACATGAACAAGAACAAATCACAGAAACCGTAATGGACTACCTGTGGGAACATGAAGCAGAAACAGAAGATTGGAAAAACTTTATTACCTCACCGAAAGAAGTGGCAGCCATTATTAAACAACTACCATCGTTGAAAGCACCAGGACCGGATCAAATTCAGAATATAGTTTTAAAACATCTAAGCAGGAAAGCCATAGTACAACTCATGTACATCATAAACGCTATATTCAAGATGAGCTATTTCCCACAACAATGGAAATTAGCACACGTAATTCCAATATTAAAGCCAGGTAAACCAGAAAGCATGCCAAGTGGATATAGACGCATAAGTCTACTTCCCTCACTAGCAAAAGTCACTGAAAAAATAATACTTAAAAGGTTACAGGAACATGAAAAAAGAAACAACATATTAATTAGTCAACAATTTGGATTTAGACAGAAACATAACACTGTACAGCAAATCCTAAGAATCACAAATGATATCATCACTGGCTTTAATAGAAATAAAATAACAACAATGTTACTATTAGTCATAGAAAAAGCTTTCGATAAAGTATGGATCGATGGATTAATATACAAACTCATCCAATGTAAATACCCAACTACAATCAGAAAACTCATTTATTCTTACATGCGTCACAGAGGCTTTAAAGTGGCGATAAATAGTGCCTTAACCAGTTACAAACCAATAACAGCAGGAGTACCACAGGGATCGATATTTGGCCCAGTGTTATTTAACATATATCTCAATGATATTCCAATATTTTCAAAAACACAATTAGCATTATATGCTGATGATACAGCAGTTTATGCACAATCATTTCATGCAGCAGTAGCTGCAAAACAAATACAAATACATATCGCACAACTAGAGAATTTCTACAAAAAATGGAAAATATCATTAAACGCTGAAAAAACAGAAGCAATAATATTCACCAAGAAGTAGACATGCAACAAAATTTTCTAACCAATGAAAATATACAACACAGAAATACAAATCAAGCAAAGTGTCAAATATCTTGGAGTTGTATTAGATTCTAAACTGATTTACAAACAAAACCTGAAAAATATCATAATGAAAGGGTATGCTGCTACAAAAAACCTTTACTCACTAATGGTTAGGAACTCAAAACTAAGTCGCAACAATAAACTACTAATCTACAAGGTAATAATAAGGCTCATATTATTCTACGCTGCACCTATATGGAGAACCGCAGCCAAAACCAATCTTATTCCATTGCAACGATTCCAAAACAAATGGCTAAGATTAATACTAAATAAGAATAGGTATACTAAAATAATAGATCTACACACAGAAGCAAATATAGATTACATAGGTGACTATATAAAAGAAAACGCACAGAAATTTTATAATACACAATTAAAAGACAATCCAATTTTACCAAACATAATCTCTAATTATATTGAAGCGACCAAAGAGGGAAGAATAGTACATAAGTATCTGTGATAATAGGCAATAAAATTATCGAGTTCCTACGGCCGCAACAGTTGGCAATATTGACCTTGTATACTATGCGGAATTTTTGTCTTCCTGAGGTTGGTTAATCTTCTTCGACTTTACTTTTCGCACGCTACGGTGACCGCTACCTTTTGTTCCTGAGTTATACCTTTTGTTTGTGAATTACCACGTGGCGTACTCTTATAATAAAGCATTGGATATTACTCTGTGTTCTTTTTCACACTCAGCCTGCGCAGCTTTATAATAATCCTAACAGTATCCTTTTGGTGATATAGAATTAGGTATAACTTTAGTTTAAACAAAATCAGTATTAAACTACTAGCAAAATTGCATAAGCATAGATAAGTAATAATCACACACACAGGGTTAGTATTCATACCTGCGCAAGTAGTAAGTAGGTTTTTAGCATAAGTTTTCCTACATAATAATTGATATCAGTGGCAATAATACCGTACCTGAATATATGTATTCAACCGCAATGTGTATACGCTCCAAAGATTAATATTATATCTGTATTAGCTATAATATCATGCGGGCATTTAAAAGGTAGAAAGGGTAGGTAAATCTCTCCGAGATAGGAACTACAGAAGACTGAATATGTAAGTTAAGAAATATAGTACAACGTTTATTGTTTGTTTATATTTTTATACATGTTAATGATATGTAAATAAATGTTCTTGAAAAAAAAAAGTTGCATCGTAAACGGAAAGCCCTGGGTTCGATTCCTCTCGTCCACCGTCAAATTTTTTTTTTCGAACCTAGAGCCGTCTATAACCCCGGGTCGCCACCAAGGCGAACACGAAAAAAAACATTGTTCGCGAACGTTTTTCTCTGTTCTTGTCGTGTCCACATCGCCGCAACTTACTAAAAAAAGTGCTCCTTCATCGTCGAATGTTTCGAATATTTAACTGACATCTGGGCCACCTTCAGCTTGTATGGTTCTTCTTCGCGCCTTCAAACAGGGATAGACGGGGGGGGGGGGGGCACCTACAGGAGCGGTGGTTAAGTGTTACGCAACCACGACCGCCGCTCCTGTAGGTGTTTCCCCCTCCATCAGCGTAGTTTGCTAACGTATCCCTGCGTTCAAACAATCAGTAGGTATCACCATGTCGAAGCAAGCGAATGTAAGTAATAGAAAAATACTATTTTCATATATACTCGTAGCAGAGTTATCGTTATTATTATTATTATATTCATTATTATTATTCATATATATATATGTACTCTAGTCCGGCTATCTGCATTCGTTAGGTTTATTTGTGAGACATTTATTCGTGATTCGTGAAATTTATTCGTCACAGGATCCTTTGTCATGGAGCATCTAGTTCGGGAGAAATCTGAATTTAATCTTTGTCACGATTTCTTTGTCACGAATAAAACTAACGAATAAATACCCATGAATAAAAGATATGAATACATTTCACGAATAAATTTATCATGAATAAAACTAACGAATGTGCCTGTAAGCTACAATATTTTGAAAGCCTTGGGTAGGCACTTTGCCTATGTTAAGTATAAGTGGAAGTAGACCGTAACTGTATAATACACTCCTCACATTAATTAAAGGATCACCTCCGGGAGCCCGAAAAATAGGGGCAAGTTCACATGGTCATAACTCCGGTAAAAATAGTCGTATCTATATTTTGAAAATACGGTTTGAAAGCGTGGAAACTCTACTTTCAGCTGCTTTCTTAAAATTTTAGATGCATTGCTTTTCGGCAAAGTTATAGCAATATAAAGAGCACTTGGTTAATTTTAAAAAATTTTCTTTAACTTTGCGACGTTCCACGAGGGGTGCGTTCCAGTTGAGCCCAAAGCGACCGCAACGCCCGTGTTTCTCGTTCCACTTGGCGACCACGACGACCGCGGTCGGGCTGAAAACGTCACGCATGACGTCATTGATGCGACCACATCGCGTCCACGGCGACCCACCTCCGAAGATGGGTCTGGCCCGTTCGTTCGTGATTTTCGCACGTAATTCAATTCAACCGCTAAAGGCGGGATTTCCTATCAGCGTCAAACGCGTGCTTCTAGACGTTGCTTTCTGCTTCTTATCTCGTTTATTATTTAAAAGTTGTAACATTTATGAAGATACAAATAAATAAACAATACTTTACTTGTTATTTTTAATTTATTTGATATTTCTCTCCACACATTTTCTTTGACTACATAACTTTTGTAATCTTTGTTCCTAGTAGCATTAAGTACAGGGTCATTTGCGATATTTTATATCAACTTTTCGTCACTATCAGAAGAAAACTGCAATTTCGTTGACATGTTTTCACGCGTTATTGAAAATCATCCAAGGCGCGTACGTCTAAATGCGGACACCACAGTTAAAAATCGGTTACAAGAAAACAGAAGATATTTCTTTTTTCCGCTTCTGAAGGTACGTATTTCTAAGTTTCACCTTTCTACTGCTTTATACCTGTTTATTACTTCCATCTGGACTCAAGTGTTCGGACGGGCCTGCTCAGGAACATTTGGCGACCAGGCCTTTGCGAGCCGGAGGACAGTTTCCCTTCCTTTTCCTACCCCTTCTCTTTACCCTCTCTATGTTCTTCTCTGTTTTCCCACCTTCTTTTTCGGGCTGTCGCTTACTTTTTAGCCGGCGAAAAATCACGGTGCGTGCATTGAAACGATAATATTTTTGAAACCGCAAAACTCTGATGATGAAGGAAATTATTAGATTAACTATTATACTCACATAGATAGTAATTATTACTATTAAACACTGAAAACAAACTACTTACGTTCCACGAGCTAAGATATTATCTAAGGCCAAAAGGGAAGCAGTTCGGACAATGGTGGATCTCGATTCTTGCTTAGAAAATAATCGAGTATCCGAGAATCGATTCCTAGAATAATCGGTAAAATAATCGACTTTTCAGAAAAAAATCGATCTATTCTAGAAGAATCGAATAGAATCGTCATACCAGCGTCGCCGGGGAATCGGTTGTCGACGCTGGTTGGCTGCGGCCTCACTTGATTTGGCTAGCTTCGCTTGCCTTGGCGCTGGCGTCGGTTCGTTTTACATCTTGGCGTTGATTGGTTGACGCGCGGCGTCATCACGCGCATGTGTGGATGCGTGTAATTTTCCCCACCACTCGAATAGTGGGCGGGCGATGTGGACTCAAGTGGAACGCAATCCAGGCGCGTACGAACCCCATTCCTGCCCGTTCCACTAGCTTTTCGCCCGCGAAGCTCACAACCGCTTATAAGCAAGTGGAACGGCAAATCACTACGGTCGTGGAACCGGTCGCTTTTGGGCCCAACTGGAACGCACCCGAGGTGTATAGATTTTTTTATACAAATTCCATTTACACCAATCGAAAGCGGCTACTTTCCTGTGTAAAAAGAGAGTAATAAATTTGTTGTGCGATTTTTTTGGCCGAGTTATTCAATTTTGAAGAAAAAACCGTTTTTTTTTACTTTAGTTGCTTCTAGCAAGGTAACTTCAAACATAAAGGCCACAAGTAAGAAATTATCGCAGCGGGTTCCGGTGCTGCTCAAAAGAATCGGCAGACTTTCCGCTTTAATGTGAGCTTAAGACAGTGATGTTCCGGTTATCCCTCATGGAGATACAGCGAGTTGAAGAGAAAATGGAATTTGTGCAATTTTTAAGCATATCTTGGAAAGGACATCAGAGACCGGAATTTTAATCGAATCGAAAAAGTCGAAGATGCGTCTTAAAGAGAAAAGATTGATCTTTCTACTGCTTTTTTCATGAACGTTCTACGATGAGTACCCTTGCTAGAAGCAACTAAAGTAAAAAAAACGGTTTTTACTTCAAAGTTGAATAACTCGGCCAAAAAAATCGCACAACAAATTTATTACTCTCTTTTTACACAGGAAAGTAGCCGCTTTCGACTGGTGTAAATGGAATTTGTATAAAAAAATCTATACACCCCGTGGAACATCGCAAAGTTGAAGAAAATTTTTTAAAATTAACCAAGTGCTCTTTATATTGCTATAACATTGCCGAAAAGCAATGCATCTAAAATTTGAAGAAAGCAGCTGAAGGTAGAGATTCCACGCTTTCAAACCATATTTTCAAAATATAGATACGACTATTTTTACCGGAGTTATGATCATGTGAACTTGCCCATATTTTTCGGGCTCCCGGAGGTGATCCTTTAATTCATGTGAGAAGTGTATGTATAAAATAAAATAAATAAAATAATAATAATAATAACAAGTAATACAACAAAAAGATATTAGACACGTTAAAGCATATTCTAACTTGTAACGCCAATGATTAAAAATTCTTCATTCTTGTTGTATTTATTACTTGTTATACAATATTATGGTCTACGTCTACCAATACTTAACATGGGCAAAGTGCGTACCAAAGAATTTCAAGATGTTGGAGTTTACGTTCCACTGGGATCAGATATATTTGATATTTCTAATCGTTGGCATTATAAATTAGAATTTGCTTCACCGTGTCGAATATCTTCTTATACCCTTGCGCTAGATGTATGACTATCTTTAATCATATGCCGCTTTTATGAAAACTTGACTTTTTTTGCTAATCAATTATTTATTAATTTTTGCAGGAAAAAATGGACGAATCGTTATTAGAGGGTAAGTAATAAAAATTGATCATATATATTTATTCAAATTTATTTTTCCACTCATTTGATAATGAAATTTATTAATTTAGACGTTGTATTTACCCAAATGGATGCAATGCCGACGGCGACGACACCACCACCACCACCACCAGCAACTCCGGCCACTGCTGATGGTAAATTAACTAAGAAGTTACATGCTTTTAGAGTAAATAAAAAACATTTTACTAATCAATTTATTGTTTATTACTAATTACAGAACCCCGCGTAGCGCGCCACCAGCGCAGCGGACGCAGAGTCCGCAATTGAAACGAAAATTGGGCCATGTTGCAGGCGGTAAGAGATCAAGCTGCTGTGCTGCGTGCCATGGTGGCGGACCGCTACCACGGTCATGGGTGGGGCCGCAGCCGCGGTGGAGGAAGAGGCCGTGGCCGCGGTCATTAACAAAACAAATAATTTTTTTATTATTAAAATTTTTTATTAAATTAAATGTTCAATATACGTATTTTTTCATGTACTTGACGTATTTTTTTTACTTTTTTTTAAGTTTTTTATGGGGATCTCACTTCTATTTACAAAGACAATTTACATAGTAGGGAATGACTTCAAATAATAATTTACATAGTAGGGAATGACTTCAAATAATTTTTAATTAATATTATATAAATTACAAAGGTTCATCATCAACAGCCATGAACAGTCTTATGACGAGACAGAATTAAAGATATAAATTCTACATAATCGAAACTACGTGTTGAGGAGAGAAACTATAAAACGATAAACCATCAAGGCTTGAGCCATCTGTTAAGCCGGAACTAAGGTTTCCAGGGGTTAAGGGTTCCACTCGGGTCGCCTGCAGCGACTTCTTTAGACGGTCGCCAAAACATCATAAACCTATAAACTAAGTACCGATGTTCCGAGATTTGGAAAGTTCCCTTTCTCACGCCTCACAACCACTCTCGAAATTGACACGCCTCCGCCAATAGACAGTTTTCTTTACTACTTCTCTGTTATAACTGCACCAATAGTTCCATTCTGTTAGCTCTGTAACCTTAAGACTCCACCCCTGCGAGGAATCTTGGAGTCATAGTTCGCGAGCGAATGTGCCGTCGAGGCAGAAGCAAATTTAAAACGCACGAAGATCCATCGAGCTGTGCTTGCGAGCAGACGACTGTTAGTAAGACTTCCACATCTTCGATAATATTTTGTTGTTGAGTTTATAATTTCAAAATATAGACTAAGTACTGTGTTTTTAAATTGTGTGCGGTGTTTTTTCTCAATCACCCTTATTACTTGCTTCTCATTTTGGAACATCAGTTTCAAATTCTTGGGCTCTTGCACGATATCAAGTGCAGGAGAAGTGGTTAGAGAATCGTGAAGATTTACAACCTTCAACCAAAGCGACGCTCTGCCATAACATAATTTGGTCCTTCGAGCCGGATATACAAGCGCTAGGAGAGCCTTGATCCATTTCATCAAATGTTTGGGGATTCATCGGTCAGGGTGAGAAGGAAGTCCACCCTGAGCCATCATCAGGATCCAGCAGAATCGGAATCTAACCACATTGGGAGTGCAACAAGACAACGCTTGTCAACCATCTGCAGCTGATCAGGAGCGGCGTGGGTCATCAGGAACAGTGCGAGGGCAATCGCACAGGTACGTCGACTCAGCGACGAGGACCACATCGAGAGCCTGCAGCCAGCCGTCGCTAGCAGCCTTCCAGCAGCAGCGCCGACATCGCGCGTCATTTCATCAGGCCAACAACGTAAGTCTGCACTCAGTTTTTGTTTTTGAGTCACCAATTGAAATCAGTGCGAGTCATTTGGCGTTCGGTTTAGGTTCGTGATCACTTGTTTCGATAAAAGCACACTATGGCGCCAACGCTAGAAGAACGCGTCAAGAGTTTAAAAATGAAACGTGAAGCGTTCAAATTAGAAATTTATCAGTTCAAAGTCGCATTGAATGCACACAAGTCTGGATCCTCAATTAGTGAGGTCAAGATACGATTCGACGAAATGGAGGCTGAATACTAGGGCTCTTGATACCCGGAGACCCGGGTACTCGGTTAACCGGGTGATACCCGGTTACCCGGGCGACACCCGGGTCTGCGGGTAATACGGTTACGGGTACTCGATACTCGTATGATACGGGTAACACAGTTCGACAGCCATCTGGACTTGTAACATTCAATAGCCGTTTCTTATAGGTTTTCGAGCGCTGAAAATGAATTCGCAAACCGTTTTTGACGGTTTCAAAAAACCGTCCTTAGGTTTTGAAGATTTCGATTTTGAAAAAAAAAACTGCAAATTTTAAACTTTGAACATCTTTTGTGTCGAGACAGTAATAATTATTCACTACTGTTTGCGCAAATATGCATTATAATAATAATAATAATAATAATAATAAAAATCGAATTTCTCAAAAACTGGGGGTGATGGCAACAAATGGTTTGCGGATTCGTTTTCAGCGCTCGAAAACCTATAAGAAACGGCTAATGAATGTTACAAGTCCGAAAAAAGTCAAATTTTGTCGAACTGTGTAATCGACGAAATAAAGTTAACCAGTTATTGCAGTGGATCGTGATAAACATTACACTTGACTTATATGTATATTATGCAAAAAATTGTAGTATGTAAGTAAAAAACTGAAACTAATACTATTGTTTTTCGTTAAGTACGGTCACACATTTTAGCTTAAACAACGAGGTCAACAATATCTTTTTAATTGTGTTGTTCATTAGTAATTATATTTTTTACCGGTATTTCGTCGATTACCCGTATAATACGAGTATCGGGTAATCGTAACCGTATTACCCGCAGACCCGGGTTACGCCCGGGTAACCGGGTAGGACCCGGTTCACCGGGTACCCGGGTAACCCGAAACTCGCGAAAAGTAAGAGCCCTACTGAATACGCAGCCGTTTGTAAATCTCAAGGCGAGTTAGATACAGCAGACGACAATGGTGAGTTTCTATTGGAGAGAATCACATTGAAATCTCTGTACGCGACTTATAAGGCACGTGCAATCGACATTTTGAACAGTGCTAGTAATGCCGCGAGATCAAGAGGTGTGTCGGGTTTTGAGACGCTCAATGTTCGAGACTCACCGATATCACTAGTAGACATGGTAGACAGTGACGTTCGCTTACCGAAACTCGATCTGCCTACATTTTCGGGAGCACACGAAGACTGGCCAGGGTTTGTCGATCAGTTTAAGTCATCGGTGCACGACAAGGGACGTATCGATGATTGTAAAAAGTTAATGTATTTGCGGTCGTGTTTAAAGAACGAAGCAGCAAAGGACATTAAATCGTTAGGAAATTCCGCTGATAATTATAAAGTCGCGTGGAACATATTGGAGAAACGTTATAACCAGCCCGCTATAATAGTTGCCAATCATTTGCAATCGTTGTTTGATGTACCGTCGTTGACAAAGTCAAACCACCATGAATTTAGAACCTTTATAAGTATGACCAAGGTGCATTATCGGTCCTTTTTTTTCCATTATTATTTTATTCAAAAATTGCAATGAATACATATCACATTGTCCCATGTAGTGAATAATCTACAACTTAATCTTACATATGCGTGATTGTCAAATCGCATAGGCGACGCTCACAACCTGGTTTGTACTGATTGATTGGTAGAATTATATATAAGGTAGTTTCTTCTTGGTTGCTTCTTCCTCCGCTGGGGTAGGCAACATTTCAGATGTCTTAGAGCCGGAAAAAGGACTGAACCGCCCTGATAAAACCGGACAATATTTCTTGTCTCAAACTTATGGGAAATTAAAGGACATTCATACTTATAAAATACACACACATTCATCCAACAGTACTAATACGCCTTATATCTAATCTATTTACATATTTACAAGAGGAGAAGTGAAGACATCACAGCGGGTATGTTACATAATTAGCTTAAGGGGGGAACCTGGTGTAACTAGCTGAAAATTGAGGCATTTTTCCGGAATTTTTTTTAAAGAAAGTACTTAATCGATCTTTCTGAAACTTTCGGGATATTGAATTAACAGGTTAAGGTATATAAAAAAAAATTTTATTAAAAAAGTGCAACAAAGAACAAAGTTATAAGGGCTTATGCCCAGTGCGTTGGCGACGTAATTGGTCCACTGCGGGCAACGTAGCGTCTTTTGGTTTCATCTAAAACCAAAAATCGAACAATTTTCATTTAGTTTATGAGTGTACGGATGAATCGTATCAATTTATTTCTTAAAATATGCAAAATTGAACAAATGGCGGTCTCTTGAAAAAAAGGTCCCTCTTTCCAACGAAATTTTGCCTTAAATGTGTAAAAAAAAGTTATTTATTTAAACAATATCATTATACCCATAGCTTAGATTTGTGAAGAAAATGTTCACAAATATCCGTGCACAAGGCCAAGTCGATTGGTTGAATATTTTTGGAGTTACATTGCCCGCAAATTGTAAAACTGTCGTTTCAAGAAAAACGCGTTTCAAGTTTTCTGGTAACCTGGCGCTCCGTAGCAAAACCGGCTATATCTACCTTAATTTTTCGAATTTCGTTTTGCGGCTTTGGGAGCATATTATCATGATGTTTAACTATTGATTTATGCAAAAAAAAATTCGATTTTTTCGATCCGCTACACCAGGCTCCCCCTTAAATGTGCAAAAAAAGTTATTTATTTAAACAATATCATTATACCAATAGCTATGTTGTGTGAAGAACATGTTCACAAATATCCGTGCACAAGGCCAAGTCGGTCGGTTGAATATTTTTGGAGTTACATTGTCCGCCAAGTGTAAAACTGTCGTTTCGAGAAAAACGCATTTAAAGTTTTCTGGTATCCTGGCGCTCCGTAGCAAAACCGGCCATATCTGCTTTAATTTTTCGAATTTCGTTTTGCGGCTTTGGGAACGTATTCCCGTAATGTTCAACTATTGATTTATGCAAAAAAAAATCGATTTCTTCGACCTAGTGTTCCTGATTTCTCGATGTTTTCGGCATCTCGAGAAATGAGAAATGAGATTATATTTCTCGAGAATTCTCGAGAATTCTCGAGAATTCCCAAAAAAATTGTTGGAGATGTGTTTTGCAATGCGCGCGCATGTGAGAGAGAGGCGGTTGGTGTTTTTCCGGTTCCTGGCGGCGCGTCTGTCCTGTAGTATGGAGATGATCGGATGCAGTCATTAAAATTGTCTTTGGACGAATACTTGTATTGCGCAGTTTATAACAAAACCCAATAGCTCTAACAGGTTATGGGCCCAGAGCGAAAGTAATTAGTTAAAGAATAGAAAAGAAAGAAGTGTGAAGTATGAAAAGTGATTAAAAATTGAAAAGAAGAGTAAAATTTGAGGTTAGGCAGACACGTGGCATGATGACGGCAAGTATCGGAAAATCGAATCAGATCGAGGTATTAACAAAGGATAACTACGATACGTGGTGCATACAGGCAGAAGCCCTGCTGATAAAAAACGATGGCTGGGAATATGCGAGTGGACAAAAGTGTAGGCCTGCTGAAATTGAAGCGGCCCGTGCATGGGATGTTGCCGATCAGAAGGCGAAATCTGATATTATACTCGCTATAAGCGCTAAAGAGTTAAAACAAATTAAAGGATGTAAAACTGCGCATGAGGTATGGGAAAAGCTGCAATCCATATATGCGTCGAAAGGCCCCGCGAAAAAGGCCGCGTTACTGAAAAGGCTGACCAGTCACCGCATGGCGCATGGTGCGGATGTGCGTGAACATATAAATAACTTCATCGAAGTTGTAGATAAGCTTGGTGATATGGGTATAGAAATTCACAAGGACCTGCAAAGTGCAATGTTGTTAAATAGTTTACCAGATACGTACGAAAACTTTAGATGTGCAATGGAATCCCGTGACGAGCTCCCAGATCTTGAGATGTTGAAGATAAAGATTTTAGAAGAATTTGAGACCAGAAAACAAAAACATAGTGATGAACCTGGTGCAATGGCAGCGAAGCAGAATGAGCAAGGAAAGGGAACAAAGGGGAAGTATAATAACTATGACAAAAACAGGTATGACAAAAATACAAATAATAGTAAATTCTCCCTAAAATGTTTCCACTGTGGCAAGTTGGGGCACAAAGCAATTAATTGTTATGCTAGAAAAGGTGCTACAAGTAAACCAAGCGCAGGTTCGGTGCAAGAAATGTTTTATGCAAATCACGTAGAGAGAGAAAAGGCATGTGCTGTTACGATGGATTCAGAACACAATAATTGGTGCTTGGATAGTGGTTGTACTAAGCACTTATGTAAGGATAAAGATAAATTTATTGAGTTGGAACCATCGGAACATAAGAAATTAAGTTTAGCTAGTCACATGTCAGCAAATGTTGAAGCGAAAGGAAATGTACAAATTCAAACATATTTAGATAATAATAATATTAAAGATATAGAATTTCAAGATACCCTATATGTTCCTGATTTAAGAGTTAATTTAGCATCGGTAGCAAAGATTACAGAAAGGGACAACGTAGTAATCTTCACCAAGCATGGAGCTGTTATAAAGGGAAAAGATGGAAGAATAAAAGCCAAAGCAAATAGAGTTGGTAATTTATATTACATACAAGAATATACAGAGCATGCTAGAAGTGTGGAGTGTCGAGACAGAAATTCTAACCTAAAACTATGGCATGAACGTCTCGGACATTTGAATGTGAGGGATTTAATGTTTATGGCAAGGGCTGAGAAGGCAATAGGAATTAAAATTCAAGGAAACAATACCATTTCATCATGTGAGAAATGCATACAAGAATCGATAGGTGGATCAAAATACATATTGACATTCATTGATGATTATTCAAGATGGTGCCAAGTGTATTTTTTAAAAACAAAAGATGAAGTGTTACAGCTATTCAAGGAATTTAAGAAATATGTTGAGACGTTGACCGAAAAGAAAATAAAGTACTTGCAGACAGATAATGGTCGGGAGTATTGCAATACAAGATTTGATGAATTTCTAAAAGAAAATGGAATTCAAAGGCGGTTAACAGTACCGCACACGCCGCAACAAAATGGTTTGGCTGAACGAAAAAATCGAACGCTAATAGAGACGGCAAGATGTATGTTGTTGCAGGCAGGACTATCGCACGGGTATTGGGCAGAAGCAGTTTCAACTGCTAATTATATTAGAAATAGATGCCCGGCCAGAGCATTGAATGGAAAAACTCCATTCGAATTATGGACAGGAAGACTACCGATTTTATCACATGTACGAATATTTGGAATGGAAGCATACATTCTAAATAAAGATCCAAGAAAGAACAAATTTGAAGATAGGACGAAAACAGGGATATTTATAGGTTACTGTGAACGATCCAAAGCATACAGAGTGTGGCTACCAGCAGAAAGGAAAGTGGTAGTATCAAGGGATATCAGAGTTATCGAACATAAAAACGAAGAACATGAAAAGGAAACCCCTGATGAGAAGAGGAAGCAAGAGGAAGTTAAAAATGTAATACAAGTTCAGGATGAAATTAGTCATACTAATGTCGATCCTGACATGGCAAATGATGTCCAAACTACAGGTGAGACGGTAGAGGAAGAAAATGTAACCAGTGCATTGAAAAGGGCACCTGGGAGGCCAAAAATTGTGAGGACAGGTATGAGGGGTCGTCCTAGGAGATTATTTCATTATAAGGATGCACAAAACGAAGATTACCCACCAAATCCAATGCAAAACGATGAAGGGGTTGAAGAGAATGGTAGTAACCAGATTGCAGAGGCCAACTTGGTTACGTTAGCCGCCAACATGGCTGACATATCGGTAAATGATGCACTGCAAGGAGATGACCAAGAAGAGTGGAAAAGAGCCATAAGAACAGAGGTAAAATGTTTAGTTAAAAATGATACGTTTGACATTAGAGAAAAACCAGAGAACGGAAGGGTAATAGGGTGTCGCACAGTTCTTGTAAATAAATATCGGGCTGATGGATCGTTAGAAAAACGAAAGGCGAGGATAGTGGCCAAGGGGTTTACACAACGCCCAGGAATTGATTTTGGAGATACGTTCGCACCGGTTGCGAGGCTGGATTCCATCAGATTACTGTTAGCCTTGGCGGTTAAATTGAACATGATGGTGGAACAGCTAGATGTAACAAGTGCATATCTCAATGGGATTTTAAAAGAAGATATTTATATGGACGTGCCTGAAGGATTTGAAGAAAGTTTAGCTGAAATAGTAGCGGATACGAGAGAAGAGAAGAAAATACAGGAAAAGGCGAAAAGCATATTAGAACAAATAAAGTCTCGGAATCATCCTGTATGTTATTTGAAGAAGGCTTTATATGGTCTGAAACAAGCTGGGAAACAGTGGAATGAAAAGCTGGATGAAAAATTGAAGAAGTTAGGATTAAGTCCTACAGTTTCCGATCCATGCGTATACAGTGGCCAAAGAGGGAATACCAGGTTGTATATAGCCGTGTATGTAGATGACATCATAATTGTATCTGATGATCATAAGTGGATCAAGAACGTAAAAATTGAATTGGCCAAGGATTTTGATATAAAAGATTTAGGAAGAATCGGGTATTGCTTAGGTATCAATATTAAACAAGATGCAGAGGGGGTAAGCATGACTCAAGAAAAATATATTACTGATTTATTACAAAGATTTGGAATGGATGGCTGTAATCCAGTATGTACGCCAATGGATAAAGATGCAATATTAGAAAATAATAAAGGCGTAGAAAACCAGAGGAGGCCTTATCGTGAACTGGTTGGTTCGTTAATGTATTTGGCTGTGGCAACCAGGCCTGATATTGCTCACGCAGTGAGCGTCCTGGCCCAGTTCAACGATTGTAATACGGAGGCTCATTGGCAAGCAGCTAAGAGGGTATTGCGATACCTTAAGAGAACATGTAATTACGGTATTGTTTTCAGGAAATCAGACGCCGAAATAGCGGCATATGTGGATGCCGATTGGGGAAGGTGCAAGCTCGACAGGAAGTCGTACACCGGATATATATTTAATATGTCGATGGGTCCAATCAGTTGGAAATCACAAAAACAACGAACAGTTGCCATGTCCTCAACCGAAGCAGAATATGTGGCAATCGCGGAAGCTGTTAAACATGCGTTATATATATCTAAGTTTATCAAAGAGTTAAATGTAAATAATTTGGATAATATTGTAATTTACAACGATAATAAGGGAGCGCAACTATTGTCAAAGAGTGCGATTGTACATCCGAGGACAAAGCACATAGATATTAAGTTTCATTTTATAAGAGATGCCTTGCGGAATGAAAGTTTGAGTTTACAGCATATGTCAACGAATTGTATGCCTGCAGATGTACTTACCAAACCGTTGTCAAGAGATAAGCATTATTTTTGTATGAGTGAGATGAATGTAACAGAGATTGTTCCGCGCGCGTCTTGAGAGGAGGTGTTGGAGATGTGTTTTGCAATGCGCGCGCATGTGAGAGAGAGGCGGTTGGTGTTTTTCCGGTTCCTGGCGGCGCGTCTGTCCTGTAGTATGGAGATGATCGGATGCAGTCATTAAAATTGTCTTTGGACGAATACTTGTATTGCGCAGTTTATAACAAAACCCAATAGCTCTAACAAAAATAAAAAAATATTGCAAAATTTATATTTTTGTAATAATGTTGATAACATTTATCTAAATTTTTATTCGGGTCTAACTTACACAAAACTTGTGGAAATGAAAAAACAGATATTAAATATAATTGATAAATTTATTTATCTAATACAAAATGTGATCAAAGTGAAACATTACAGTTTTGTTTTAAAATAGTTTTTTAAAAAGCACAATGCGTCTAACGTCGCATCAGCCAATCTACTTCTTTTTTTGGTAACAAAATCCGTGGCTGTAGAAAAATTTCTCTCATTTTGTGTAGATGTTGGTTTCATTGTATATAGAGCATCCAAAAGTTGTTGTAAATTGGATGTCCTTTTCCCAGTGGATTCAAAAATATGGAATTCCTTTGCTACAGTTCGGAATTTATCGTCTCCTTGTTTGACATTACATTCTTGGAGGGTATTTGCGATTGATAACTCCAATTGCTTTTTTAAAGGTAAATCACCAGTGTCAGGATCTGTGAGGTTTTCAATATTTTCAGGAGAATCGTGGTTATTGCTATATTTTCCGAAAAGTCTACTTAGAATTTGTTTTGCCGTTTTATACATGTCTGTTTTGGATGTTAAGTGGAAAAATGCGTCCTTTGAATCTTTTTGATGAGATTCTGGATTTTGCAAATATTTTATAAGGGATACAATAGCGTTATCTCTTCTTTTCGATATTTCTTGTTTAATTGCAACAAGAAACTCTTTACTTAATTCACTATTTACTTTTTCCAAATTTTTAAATAAGAATTTAAGAGCACCTTCAGCACTTAATAATGTGGAATCTTCTCGACTGAGATTTTCTATTGTTATTCTTATGGGTTCTAATGTGGCTAATAAGGTTTCAGCAATTTTAATATATTCATCGTTCCACATGTAATCTAAATTCATTTCAGCCAGTGCTTTTTTAATTGAATTTTTTACTCGCATAAATCGCCTAATCATAGCCTCCATGGTGTTCCACCTGGTCTTACAATCCAAAATAAGCTTTAACTGTGTATTTTCTTCTTTTTCCACATATTTTTGCAGAATATGATTTTTCACTGGTGAATTCTTAAACACTTTTACAATTTTTCGTATTGCTGTGATTGTTTCATCGATGGTTGGTCGCAACTGAACAGTCGAGGTTTCTACTGTTTCAACATCAGAATCGGAATTGGTTGAATCATTATTTTCATTTTGTGAGGATCCATTGCCATCATCTGAGTGAGGAGTATCAGCAGTATTTTTTTTTACATAAAGTATTTTTAAAACGGCTAAATGTATCCCATGATTATAACAAAACTGTTGGTATGCCGGAGAGAGTCGTCCAAACTTTTGCATAACAGACGCTCCATCACTCATAACAGCTAGAACGTCTTGTTTTAGTGAAAGACTAAAAGAATTTAGTTTTACATCAATTAATTCCAAAGTTCTTTCAGATGTACAGCTTCCATAAATCGGTATTAATCCGAGATTAACAGATTCCTTGCTACTATAATACATATGTACATCGATATATCTCTTGTTATTTACACTAGTCCATTCGTCAATAGATATGCTGAACTTTTGGTCGTTCAATTTAAGTGTATTTATTTTTTTAATTAATTCTCCTTTTTTCTGTGTATAAAAATCCATCATTAACTGCATTATGTCTGATGAATTACGAGGAAGATTGAATCCTTTAACCGCTATACTTTGTCTTATAAATTCACTTTTTGATATTTGATTAAATGAAAAGCGATCAACAGCTGCCAATTTCGATATTATTTCTGACAAAGTTGGTCGTGTAATAAATTTATCAATAGTTTCATTGTTGTCTGAACATCGGAATCGTTTGAGTGATTTAAAATTAACACTGCTGGTACTTGGCTCATCCATATTTTCCACTTTTTTCAAACCGTGAATACCTTCAAGATGCCTTCGGAGATCTATAGTCGCCGATCCTTTGCATGAAAGCTGTTTTTCACAAAGATTGCAGATGGCAGATTCTTTGTTTTTACTTTTTCGAAAGTATTCCCAACAGTCCTTATAAGTTTTATTCATATTGAGAGGCTAAATTTGACACAAAACGTGCACAGGCGAACACAAGAATCTTCCTCTTTAGAATTCAAAAGTAGACTGACTGTTTATCGCGCAGGGCCAGCGAGTCACCAGTACGGCGATCATCTATGTATTCTTTCTGAAATCTGATTGCTGCCGTCCAAACATTGTGTTACATTGTATCGTGCACCGAACGCAGGAGCACCAAACGCAGTAAGGCCGTCGCGCATTTTAGTGAAGCGCGGCGCTACGAAGAGAAAAGTTTATAAACAATTCCGCAATTCTTCATATGTATTATTAACATTTATTACAAATGTTTATATGTTCAGAATTAACTAGTAACACACAATTTGAACTAACTGAAAATTTATTTCTGAAAACAAATGGGATTTATAGTAATTTTCCTACTCTTAAGTTTCTCGAGACGTACTGTAATTTCTCGAGAAATGAGAAATAAGAAATTATAAAATTTCTCGAGAAATTCTCGAGAAAGAATTCTCGAGAAGGAACACTACTTCGACCCGCTACACCAGGTTCCCCCCTTAAAGAATACCGGGTCAGTTTTTCTATAGATCCTTTTGAGGATCCTTGAGTATCTGATATGTTCATGGCGGGGTTTCTTCTTCCAGCCACCAGTACTTTTTTAAATTTGACTGGTATTTATTTATGGTATCAACTTTGGGAAGCGTCATAATATATACCTTATCTAGTTCTGTGTTTAGGCAATCTATGTTTGGGCCATAGGTTATCCTTTTGTCAGTAGACCTTCTATTTATTTGATAGATTGTAGGAATATTATTCCTGTCCAATATTCTTCTCGTTTTATCGAGGTAGATGAAAGCTTCAGGGGGATATTACCCGTTAAAAGAGAGTTCTTGTGGTATTCATCATTTGGATAAATGGCGCCACTGATGAGACCGTTTTTGCAAATCCCAGAAATGTTTGCAAAGTAGTCTCTGATTAGTTTGATAATGTGACTGTCGATCCTAGTAATTTCTGCTGTCTTGTACAGATTTTGGCAATTTTCATACCATTTGAAGTTCGTTCTTTCGCTTCTGTATACTTCCGTGCATGCTCTCAGACATTTTCTCTCAAACTTTCTACACTGCTCCATCATGTGGGGGCTAATGTTATACCATATGGGGCAACCGTATGTGAGGATCGGGCGTACTAAAAGCATGTAGCAAATTATTTTGATCCTAGAGTTTAAATAACTTGAATAGAAGATTCTGCTATGGATGCGCAAAGTTTTTCTGGCCTTTAAAATCTGGATGTCCACATGCTTATTTAAATGCATACGTTCGTCTAAATTAATACCCAGGTATTTAACTATTTTTTGGTGGGGAATTTCTATATCGTTTGCTTTGATTGAGAAGGATTTATACGTTTCGCGGAATGTTCTGCATTTGTTTCTGAGTTTATCTCTGAAGAGAATTGTCTCGCACTTAAGTGGGTTTATCTTGAGCTTCCACGTTGTATAATAATCACTAATCTTGTCATAGATGCTTTGCATTTTTTCTTGAAGTTTTTGTACATTTTTACCTCTGATGTATACGATTAGGTCGTCCGCAAAGAACAACGTACATGTATCACTCGCGTTCGTTAATTCGGAAATGTTTGAGATGTCAGCGTTGTAAAAGTTAAATTTTTTAAAAAAGGTACAAAAAAGAGCGCCAAGTATATAATTCCATCATAAAGAATTCCATTTAAAAACATTGTCGTAAATTAATATAAATTTCTTAATATGCTATATTTAACTTTACAAAAGTGATGAGATACAACAATTGCGCCAATTATCACAATGGCTATTTATACAAAGAAAAAAATGTACTCAATAATATTAAGCCGACATATTTTTATACAAATCAATATTTTAATACGAATAAATATTTTATTCAAAATACTTGGCGCTGCTCTCCGAAAAAATGTTAATTGTCTTGGTTAATAAATAAAACAAGACAAGACACCACAGAGACAAGAAAGAAAGAAAAAGATTTTAATGCAATTTATGCATATTTATTCAGTTTAGCAACACCAATTCAGAGAGCAGCGCCAAGTATTTTGAATAAAATATTTATTCGTATTAAAATATTGATTTGTATAAAAATATGTCGGCTTAATATTATTGAGTACATTTTTTTCTTTGTATAAATAGCCATTGTGATAATTGGCGCAATTGTTGTATCTCATCACTTTTGTAAAGTTAAATATAGCATATTAAGAAATTTATATTAATTTACGACAATGTTTTTAAATGGAATTCTTTATGATGGAATTATATACTTGGCGCTCTTTTTTGTACCTTTTTTAAAAAAAGGTAATTTTGTGGGGATTTCACACATTTTGTAGTGTTTATTGATGACTGGATAACTTTTTCACCCCCTCGGGGTTATTTTTTCAACAATATATTATATCGTTATCCAAACTCCGCACGCTTGCAAAGCTACAAGACAATTGGATTGGTCGAATTGGTTTAAAGTTGAGTTTTCAGATATGAAGCAAACATACAAGAAGCAAACATAGAATCGAAGCTGAATAAAATCGTTTAATTAATATAATACTATGTCCGATTTATTTTTGTTGTCTGAATTATACAGTTTTCCACATTCATAATAAAACTCAATATTAACTGTATATACATATTTCTTAAAACTCTAGAATAAAATTATACATGAAAATGTGCTTATTTTTCTCATTTGCAGCAGGGTTACTTTCTCTATCGCTTCTGCTTCGATTATCTGTAAATATACAAAATTCCACATTTTAGTTATGACTTAACGTAGAACATATAAAAATAGATTGGCCCTTTGCTATTTTAAGTGTACAGACTACAAAATGTGAGTAGAAGGAGGTGAGAGCGTATGGCAGAATGTCTTGTTGCAGGAAATTTAAATGCTAATGGTAATTCAGCAAAAATGAACGAAGAGATTCAATATTTTTAACGTACAATGTATTGGTACCCATACAGCACATTTGTTGCAGAAATGTCTCAGTTGCGTTGCGGTTTAATCCTTGGAATATTGCACGAAATGTTGCCGAAAAGTTACAAGTAAATTGCTATGTCCGCCCTGTGCAACATTGCAGGATATATTTCTGCAACATTTTTGGGGGATTTTACAGCAATGGTAGCGCAACATTTCTGAGATTTTACAGCAATGGTAGCGCAATATTTCTGAGATTTTACAGCAATGGTAGCGCAACATTTCTGAGATTTTAAGGCAATGGTAGCGCAACATTTCTGAGATTTTACAGCAATGGTCCCGCAACGTTTCGGGCGGCAGGTCCAAAAATAAAAATATCAGTAGAATGGAATTTTATTACACCGTGTCTTTGATGGACGCGACGACACGAATAATGTCCAGGAATCATTGTAGTATAAGGTCCGTGTATCTTTTATAAATAGAAAACTTCTTTTACCCCACGGAGATTCGAACCTGCGACCTGTGGAACCGTAGATGAACACTTTACCGCTGCAGCTACAACTGTTGATTGAGAAGTTTACTTACGTATTCGAACTTATAGTCCTACCGTGCAACACTTTAAACAGAAATTATTAAAAAACGAAAATTCCTTGTGACAAACCCCATTACATCTCCCTAATCACGGAGCCGAATATTTCACAACAAATTCATTCCGACGCTTGATGTTGTATTAAGTTGATTCATATTCTGTTATGAAATATCCTGCGTAGTACAAGAAAATAATGTTGTTTAAGTTTTTAGCGCAGTTTTAATACAATCGTTTAACATAATTTGTTTTATATATTTTTTATTTTCTAGTCTTTAGTGTTAGTGGCTATACATTTCACAGCTCAGACTTCTTTCAAATATGATCTATTGCTGTAAACAGTTTAACAGTTTGCTTAAACCTTATAGTGCTAATTAACTAATTGTATTAATTACTTATATAACATATTGTCCGTGTTTACATATATTCCCTTGGAGGTTGCCTGTGAAATGTAACACAGTATTCTGTTTGTCGACATATGTGATATAAGTAATTAATACAATTATTCAATTAACACATATGGTTTAAACAAATTCATTAACTATATGCAGCAACAAAAGATATTTGTAAAAAAGAGTGTTACACGTGCCATTCACTGTCAGTGTCCCTACCATTACCGTTTAATTGATTATATCTATTTAAAACGTTCCGAATTGTCGAGGGAAAATATCTAAGTCCGGATTTATTGCGGATTTATTGCTGATATCTTTCTCATATCTTGCGAGCGCTTGCAAGATATGAGAAAGATATCAGCAATCAATCCGCCATAAATCCGAATTTCGAGGAGCGATTCCGAATTGTCGACGCGTAGAATACAGTCTAAGATTCCACGGGCTATGAAGAGGGAATATATGCGAACGTGGACATTATCTGACATAAATAATTAATACAATTATTTAATTAACACTACAGAGTTTAAACAAACTGATAAACAATATTCAGCAACAAAAGAGATTTCTATAAAAGTGTTACACGTGCCAATTAATGCCAGTGTCCTTACCATGACCGTTTAATCGATTATATCTATTTAAAAAGTTCCGAATTGTCGAGGGAAAATATCTAAGTCCGGATTTATTGCGGATTGATTGCTGATACCTTTCTCATATCTTGCAAGCGCTCGCAAGCTTGCTGATTATTTGTTGAAAAATGTCGTTGCTCAATGGAAACCACGAGAAGGTGGTGGGCTTTTTCCATCAGGAGAGGTTAAGGATGGGTCAGGAGAAATCAAGATAAGGACAAGCTGGAACTTACAAATCTGATTATTATAAAGAACAGTGTCATTCTCCTGCAATCCTTCTGTCGAATTGTTTTTTGACCTGACTGAAGACCTGGGGTCCTAGCGGTACGGTCAGCTGACTGTAATCGCGCGCGGTTGCTTTACCTGAGACGGGGCGCCCCATTGTCTTCAAGAAATTACTGCGACGTTAATATCAGCTGCGTTACTCTAGAAATAAGCTTAATTTACAAAAAACATATCAGCGAATGTGGTAGTACTTTTTCGGATTTTTATAATCGCGACCTCGAAGTGAAACGGTAAAGGGCTTTTCGATGTCTTCCGGCATCAGGATAATGCATGCCCCGGATTGTCCCTCAATTCAGGGACAATACGCGATGACGTATTCCGTGCGAGAGAAGGTAGGCTTAAAGTTCGATTGGTCCCGAACTAACCAATCGGGCCTGCTTATCTCTCTTGTCTAAACACGCGCTCGAATTTCAAAACACAAGCACGCGTCGACGTATTCGGTGCGAGAGAAGGTAGGCTTGAAGTTCGATTGGTCCCAAACTAACCAATCGGGCCTGCTTATCTCTCGTGTCTAAACACGCGCTCGAATTTCAAAACTAAAGCACGCGTCGACGTATTCTGTGCGAGAGAAGGTGGGCCTTGGGGAGGAGATATTTCTGTGAAGAGGGCCTCTTCAGAACAGTGGCCGTTTGGCAGGGATGTAGGGCCAATCGGACTTTAAGCCCATCGTCTCTCGCACGGAATACGTCGACGCGTGCTTTTGTTTTGAAATTCGAGCGCGTGTTTATACTCGAGAGATAAGGGGTCCGTCTTTAATTTGAAGGTAGGACGAAGCAGGCGGGACAACGCACAGTCAGCGAACTACATGCTCTCTTTCTTCCTGTGTCTCTTCGCGAGCCGTGTTGATGTTAAATAATACTTTTAAATTGCTAGTTTCCAAAAATTAATCAGGCTGATCGGCCAGAGCATTTCGCTAGGGTCGCGGTTTATGACCGTATTGTCCCGCTAGTCGACGGTAGACAACGGTTTCCTACAGTTTTGGGTAATTCATGGCTTAATTGGTTCCGCCTCGTAGCAGACGTGAACTCAGGGTATCGGAAAAGGGAAACAGGAAACAGGATTTTCTTCTTTATAGCAACTGGAAGACTTTCTGTTTCTCTTCTCTTCGGACCCTTTCGAACCGAAACACGTGGTGTCTGCTGCCTACCTCGAAGCAATGGGTACATTGGCAGTAAAAGGACGGAACGCGGACTTTTGTAAAAGAGCGCGATAGCCCGTTCGTTGCACTTCTGCGAAACACGTGTGTTTCTTTTTACCTGAAGCCTCTTGACCTGGTGGGGGTCAACTCATAATGGAACGAGAGAATCTATTTGGGGGTAGAAGAAGTCGCTTGGAAAAAATCTTGTCAGTCAGTAAGCAATCACGTCGCAGAAATGTTCTCTGCTCAAGAGTATTACGCGATGTTCTCGGTGTACCCCCCGAACAACGGGGACGCAAGTGCTGCAGCGTGACAATTTGCGCGGGAATACTCACGGCTCCAAACGCCAAGTAAAAATTCATTTCCACCAATTTTTATAACGTAAGAACAACGCGTTGTATGAAAAATAAATTAAGTGATCAGTGTTAGTAGGCGTGCAGTGCAGTGAATTCGGTGCATTAATCCGGACGCACTTGACGTTGCGACCCTTAACTTTGCATGGTGTCGTGTACCTTAGAACAGCTGTGCACTCGGTGCGTCTGTCGACGACCAGGATCTGTTCGGTGACCTAGTGACACAGGTTTTCAAGCTGCAGGTGAATTTCCGAAAGGGTGAGTTTTAATTACATTATTGGCGACTAATATTTTTTAAATTTAACGCAGGCTATGGCTTATTTCCGGTGATAACTCTCCAAATTTCCGTATGTAAATTTTTCTTCGCAGTTTTTAAACGCACTTATTCATTATCAACAACAGTGTTGGCCGTTATTGAACTACGGATGTTTATCACAATGACGAACTACGATCACTTTTCACTCGTTCCCTGTTGCATTACCTTTTCGTTTGTACGTTATTAAAAAAGGAAATTTACATGTTCTTTATCCTCTCACACCAAATAATTATTATTTTCCAATCTTCTAAAAAAACAACTGTGTATTCGTCCTTTTACGTTACACATGATTTTCATCCATTTATCCTTTACTCATTATTCACTTTAAATGGCAAACAAACCATGGCAAAAGGTTAGATTTTTTTGTTAAGTCTTTTTCATTTGCCATTCTACGCAATTTCCTTCGATGCATGCCGCGCCTGCTTGTTCGTAGTCGCGGCGCGGCCCGGCGCGCGGCCACGCTAGCGCGGGAGCTCCAGCGGAAGGCTCGCGCTCTGATTGGTCGGGGTTTTTTCTTAATATCTCGAAAACGAAACCCCGGATCCCAAAACGGTTAAGGACTTTTCGATGTCTTTTTCCATCAGGATATTGCATGTTCCGGGATGTACATCAATTCTGGGACACGCTGTATAATACTCTTGTAATGAAAAAAAATTTGGAAAAAATTTTGTTAGGAAAATCACGTTTTGACTATTTAGAAAAGAGCTTTTTTTTTTTAAATATCTCATGTATTTGTTAACACGATTACGTTTAAACGGCAAAATTTTCAATGAAACTTTATATTAAAATTTTATATTCTTGTCTTAAAATCCGATTAGATCACGAAAAGTGATAATTACCCGTTATGGTTCTTCGATTTTTCAGATATACGAACTAAATTCTACATAAGAAAAAGTTAAATAAAGTTCTTCTGTATCTTGTTTAACAAAGAAAAATGTACATTCATAATTGAGGCATTTGATGGAAAAAGTGCACATTACCGCACATACGCCAAAATGCCATTTCAAGAAAATCGATTTCAAAGTGTTCATTATAGTATAACTTAATAAAAAGTAATGCAATTAAATCAATTTTTTTTTAAGGATGCAGTTAGCGTGTCGTTCAAGCGTTCTCAATACAGAAGTCATGATTTAAAAATGATATGTGTCTTTATTTATAAGTTTTAAACAAGTGGTTTATGTGCCCTTTTTCCATCAAATGCCTCAATTTCTTGTGTTCATTTTAAATTTCCGTACTTTTTATTTGAGCTATTTCTATTTTTCAAACCTTAAAATGAATTTTTTTTATTAAAAGACGAATATTTTGATACTGTACAATGGTGAACTTTGTTAAAATTAGAATCCACTCTTGGCCAGTACCATGCACGCTGTAGAAGCCTTCGATAAAAAATATTTTTTCAGAGTACGATCTAAAATCTAAACGTAATTATATCAAGTTGCGACAAAGAATCACGCACTATTTACAAATTAATTACGCGCAGCGTGCACGTTACCGCTCGATGGAAACTACGGGAAAGTGGTGGTCTCTTCCATCGGGAGAGAAATGTAAACAATTGGTTATGCAAAGCTAACATCGCGGTAGGTACATGTTGTACACTAACAGTACAAAAACATTACAAAAACAGAAAAGAAAGGCAGCACGTAAGTATATCAATTGAAATAATGCTACAATTGTTTACATTTCCAAAGGATAGAAAGCAAGCAAAGGAATTTACTATAATACATGCGACAGAATTTCGAGATAATTGTTACATATAAAATGAATATAATTAAGAATATAGATTTATTTGTACAATTATCTCGAAGTTCTCTCTATGAATCATATGTACAGCATGCAAGCGAATTTATTGCAAGGATAGAACAAGAATTGCGTGAGGTAAATCGAACAACTATTTACATATTAGCGATGTCCAAAAATCGAATGAAATAAAAAATGGATGAAATTGATAATATTTTGGACATCACTAATTTGCATTACCCGACGTAGAAGGAACATCCGCGAGGCCATCAACGGCATGTAAACGTAACCTACTCTTTTGCTTCTTCGCAAGAATTGGATATAAATGCTCAGATGACATGAGAGATAGATGTATGTCATCTACCTCCATGGTCTGAGCTGTGTTTCCGTACGCCTTTAATGCCGATTTCGTTACGCAAATGGCATTGACGAGGGTCGAACAAAGTCGGTTTCGTTTTTTGTTCTTTATGTCGGGAAGCATGGAAAACGATCTTTCAGCATCGGCGTTTGAATTTGGAAGACTTCTAATGGAATTTAATAATTTCTGCAAACATGGGTATTTAAACGAGCCTTGATCGTTTCGCGTTAACAAAACCGTTTTCCAAACATCATCAAAAGCTAATGTACAAAGCATCTGCTTGTCTTTATATGCAAAATTCAGGTGCAATGTCGACCATTCTTTTTGCAAACCGTCTTCGTCGAAACCGCCGAATTTCTGAGCAATAAAGAGAACACTTTTAAAGGAAGTGTCTCTGTCATTATCTATTAATGCCACATGAGGCTCAAAAACACATAACTTGCTCAGAAATTCGTAATCGATTGGCAATCGATTACGAATTTCGTTTGCAGCCGTTATGTAAAACTTAATACAATTTTCTCGAACGGTTTTGACAACATCGGGTTTGCCTTCTGCAACTAACTTAGAAAGAAAAATGTCACAATCCGGACCTAAATGAATACTATTAATTGCGATTTGGTTATCGCCGTTTGAAAAATCTATTAATCTTACTAAATCCATGTGCTTCAAAAGCTGCGGTTTCAAAAAATTACGTAAAATATTATACAAAAGAGTTTTGGCAGTAGTTTGAAGCAAATGGATTCTTGTATGTTGCGATTGAAAGAATAAACTAAAGTCATTGAAATACAATAGAACGTATTCCAAAAACAGAAGATATGCTTTCGCTTCTGGATTTTGCATGATGACAAGCAGATCTTCCCCAGACTTTGTCTTCTCACTTACGACCAATTCTTTCAGAAATTGCAACAGACTGTCCCAATTTTCTAAAAGCGTAACTACGGATGAGTAACGCGATAACCATCGCGTAGTACAGAATTTTAAAATTTTGCGTTCAGTAAATTGATAACATTGTTGGAAATCGCGAAAAATGGCCGAACGTTTGGGACTGCTATAAATGAATGTAGTGATTTTCCGTAATAATTCCTCGCAGACCTCGGGAATGGTAGCGCATGCTTTATACACTACCAATGCAGAGGAGTGACATGGACACGGCATTGTGAAAAAATTTTCACCGCGAATTTCTGCAAGTTTGGTCTTGAATGACGAGTGACACCCCGTCATAACAGACGCGTTATCACACGACAAAGCAAGAATGTTTCCGAACGGAATTTGCTTTTTCCACATGGAGTTCTTAAAGGAGCTAAATATTTTATCGGCAGTACATTCTCGCGCGTCAAGATTAATCTAGAGACGCGGTAGCGTCTCGACGCCAAGTACATGAAAAAAAAAAAAAAACACCCTGTATATGTCGATCGAACTGTCCCTGCCGCTACCGTGTATCTTTACTCGTCGCGGAGGCATTCTGACACTTATTTCATTATATCTTATTACGCCTGCAATATTTTCTAAATTTAAAGGCATTTTTCTTATGTAAACCGCATATCAGCTTTCGAATAAGACCAATTTCAATAAAATCGGTCCACGCATGCTAGAGATATCGTAATATCGTCTCATGGAAATGTCATTTCTGGTAAGAAAAATTTTTCTTCTCCAGTCGAAAATTTCGTCAACCAAATAAGTTTCGTCAACCAAATACGTATACTACGCGTTACACACACACCTATCAGATTCGCACACATGTTTCGTTCGTCGACTCTCGGGATCATTCCGCAGAGTATATACCCTTATATACCCCTATACTCTTATGTACCTACCCTTATACCCTTATACTCATATATACCCTTACACCCTTATATACCCGTATACCCATATACCCTTATACCCTTATACCCTTATACTCTTATATATACCCTTACACCCTTATATACCCGTATACCCATATACCCTTATACCCTTATACCTTTATATACCCTTATATACCGTTACACCTATCACCATTTACCCTTGCACCCTTTACCCTTGCACCCTTTACCCTTGCACCCTTGCACCCTTTACCCTTGCACCCTTTACCCTTGCACCCTTTACCCTTGCACCCTTTACCCTTGCACCCTTTACCCTTGCACCCTTTACCCTTGCACCCTTTACCCTTGCACCCTTTACCCTTGCACCCTTTACCCTTGCACCCTTTACCCTTGCACCCTTTACCCTTGCACCCTTTACCCTTGCACCCTTTACCCTTGCACCCTTTACCCTTGCACCCTTTACCCTTGCACCCTTTACCCTTGCACCCTTTACCCTTGCACCCTTTACCCTTGCACCCTTTACCCTTGCACCCTTTACCCTTGCACCCTTTACCCTTGCACCCTTTACCCTTGCACCCTTTACCCTTGCACCCTTTACCCTTGCACCCTTTACCCTTGCACCCTTTACCCTTGCACCCTTTACCCTTGCACCCTTTACCCTTGCACCCTTTACCCTTGCACCCTTTACCCTTGCACCCTTTACCCTTGCACCCTTTACCCTTGCACCCTTGCACCCTTTACCCTTGCACCCTTTACCCTTGCACCCTTTACCCTTGCACCCTTTACCCTTGCACCCTTTACCCTTGCACCCTTTACCCTTGCACCCTTGCACCCTTTACCCTTGCACCCTTTACCCTTGCACCCTTTACCCTTGCACCCTTTACCCTTGCACCCTTTACCCTTGCACCCTTTACCCTTGCACCCTTTACCCTTGCACCCTTTACCCTTGCACCCTTTACCCTTGCACCCTTTACCCTTGCACCCTTTACCCTTGCACCCTTTACCCTTGCACCCTTTACCCTTGCACCCTTTACCCTTGCACCCTTTACCCTTGCACCCTTTACCCTTGCACCCTTTACCCTTGCACCCTTTACCCTTGCACCCTTTACCCTTGCACCCTTTACCCTTGCACCCTTTACCCTTGCACCCTTTACCCTTGCACCCTTTACCCTTGCACCCTTTACCCTTGCACCCTTTACCCTTGCACCCTTTACCCTTGCACCCTTTACCCTTGCACCCTTTACCCTTGCACCCTTTACCCTTGCACCCTTTACCCTTGCACCCTTTACCCTTGCACCCTTTACCCTTGCACCCTTTACCCTTGCACCCTTTACCCTTGCACCCTTTACCCTTGCACCCTTTACCCTTGCACCCTTTACCCTTGCACCCTTTACCCTTGCACCCTTTACCCTTGCACCCTTTACCCTTGCACCCTTTACCCTTGCACCCTTTACCCTTGCACCCTTTACCCTTGCACCCTTGCACCCTTTACCCTTGCACCCTTTACCCTTGCACCCTTTACCCTTGCACCCTTTACCCTTGCACCCTTTACCCTTGCACCCTTTACCCTTGCACCCTTGCACCCTTTACCCTTGCACCCTTTACCCTTGCACCCTTTACCCTTGCACCCTTTACCCTTGCACCCTTTACCCTTGCACCCTTTACCCTTGCACCCTTTACCCTTGCACCCTTTACCCTTGCACCCTTTACCCTTGCACCCTTTACCCTTGCACCCTTTACCCTTGCACCCTTTACCCTTGCACCCTTTACCCTTGCACCCTTTACCCTTGCACCCTTTACCCTTGCACCCTTTACCCTTGCACCCTTTACCCTTGCACCCTTTACCCTTGCACCCTTTACCCTTGCACCCTTTACCCTTGCACCCTTTACCCTTGCACCCTTTACCCTTGCACCCTTTACCCTTGCACCCTTTACCCTTGCACCCTTTACCCTTGCACCCTTTACCCTTGCACCCTTTACCCTTGCACCCTTTACCCTTGCACCCTTTACCCTTGCACCCTTTACCCTTGCACCCTTTACCCTTGCACCCTTTACCCTTGCACCCTTTACCCTTGCACCCTTTACCCTTGCACCCTTTACCCTTGCACCCTTTACCCTTGCACCCTTTACCCTTGCACCCTTTACCCTTGCACCCTTTACCCTTGCACCCTTTACCCTTGCACCCTTTACCCTTGCACCCTTTACCCTTGCACCCTTTACCCTTGCACCCTTTACCCTTGCACCCTTTACCCTTGCACCCTTTACCCTTGCACCCTTTACCCTTGCACCCTTTACCCTTGCACCCTTTACCCTTGCACCCTTTACCCTTGCACCCTTTACCCTTGCACCCTTTACCCTTGCACCCTTTACCCTTGCACCCTTTACCCTTGCACCCTTTACCCTTGCACCCTTTACCCTTGCACCCTTTACCCTTGCACCCTTTACCCTTGCACCCTTTACCCTTGCACCCTTTACCCTTGCACCCTTTACCCTTGCACCCTTTACCCTTGCACCCTTTACCCTTGCACCCTTTACCCTTGCACCCTTTACCCTTGCACCCTTTACCCTTGCACCCTTTACCCTTGCACCCTTTACCCTTGCACCCTTTACCCTTGCACCCTTTACCCTTGCACCCTTTACCCTTGCACCCTTTACCCTTGCACCCTTTACCCTTGCACCCTTTACCCTTGCACCCTTTACCCTTGCACCCTTTACCCTTGCACCCTTTACCCTTGCACCCTTTACCCTTGCACCCTTTACCCTTGCACCCTTTACCCTTGCACCCTTTACCCTTGCACCCTTTACCCTTGCACCCTTTACCCTTGCACCCTTTACCCTTGCACCCTTTACCCTTGCACCCTTTACCCTTGCACCCTTTACCCTTGCACCCTTTACCCTTGCACCCTTTACCCTTGCACCCTTTACCCTTGCACCCTTTACCCTTGCACCCTTTACCCTTGCACCCTTTACCCTTGCACCCTTTACCCTTGCACCCTTTACCCTTGCACCCTTTACCCTTGCACCCTTTACCCTTGCACCCTTTACCCTTGCACCCTTTACCCTTGCACCCTTTACCCTTGCACCCTTTACCCTTGCACCCTTTACCCTTGCACCCTTTACCCTTGCACCCTTTACCCTTGCACCCTTTACCCTTGCACCCTTTACCCTTGCACCCTTTACCCTTGCACCCTTTACCCTTGCACCCTTTACCCTTGCACCCTTTACCCTTGCACCCTTTACCCTTGCACCCTTTACCCTTGCACCCTTTACCCTTGCACCCTTTACCCTTGCACCCTTTACCCTTGCACCCTTTACCCTTGCACCCTTTACCCTTGCACCCTTTACCCTTGCACCCTTTACCCTTGCACCCTTTACCCTTGCACCCTTTACCCTTGCACCCTTTACCCTTGCACCCTTTACCCTTGCACCCTTTACCCTTGCACCCTTTACCCTTGCACCCTTTACCCTTGCACCCTTTACCCTTGCACCCTTTACCCTTGCACCCTTTACCCTTGCACCCTTTACCCTTGCACCCTTTACCCTTGCACCCTTTACCCTTGCACCCTTTACCCTTGCACCCTTTACCCTTGCACCCTTTACCCTTGCACCCTTTACCCTTGCACCCTTTACCCTTGCACCCTTTACCCTTGCACCCTTTACCCTTGCACCCTTTACCCTTGCACCCTTTACCCTTGCACCCTTTACCCTTGCACCCTTTACCCTTGCACCCTTTACCCTTGCACCCTTTACCCTTGCACCCTTTACCCTTGCACCCTTTACCCTTGCACCCTTTACCCTTGCACCCTTTACCCTTGCACCCTTTACCCTTGCACCCTTTACCCTTGCACCCTTTACCCTTGCACCCTTTACCCTTGCACCCTTTACCCTTGCACCCTTTACCCTTGCACCCTTTACCCTTGCACCCTTTACCCTTGCACCCTTTACCCTTGCACCCTTTACCCTTGCACCCTTTACCCTTGCACCCTTTACCCTTGCACCCTTTACCCTTGCACCCTTTACCCTTGCACCCTTTACCCTTGCACCCTTTACCCTTGCACCCTTTACCCTTGCACCCTTTACCCTTGCACCCTTTACCCTTGCACCCTTTACCCTTGCACCCTTTACCCTTGCACCCTTTACCCTTGCACCCTTTACCCTTGCACCCTTTACCCTTGCACCCTTTACCCTTGCACCCTTTACCCTTGCACCCTTTACCCTTGCACCCTTTACCCTTGCACCCTTTACCCTTGCACCCTTTACCCTTGCACCCTTTACCCTTGCACCCTTTACCCTTGCACCCTTTACCCTTGCACCCTTTACCCTTGCACCCTTTACCCTTGCACCCTTTACCCTTGCACCCTTTACCCTTGCACCCTTTACCCTTGCACCCTTTACCCTTGCACCCTTTACCCTTGCACCCTTTACCCTTGCACCCTTTACCCTTGCACCCTTTACCCTTGCACCCTTTACCCTTGCACCCTTTACCCTTGCACCCTTTACCCTTGCACCCTTTACCCTTGCACCCTTTACCCTTGCACCCTTTACCCTTGCACCCTTTACCCTTGCACCCTTTACCCTTGCACCCTTTACCCTTGCACCCTTTACCCTTGCACCCTTTACCCTTATAACTTTTACCCTTTACCCTTATACCCTTATATATTTTTATATTTCACTGTTGAGCAGGGCTTGAAACCGTTATTATAAAGATTTAGGTTCTTGAAAGAGTTATGAAGAACCATTATTCTGAATAACCGTTATAAAGAACCTAAATATCAGACTATGTAAGTATTAGTTACGGTTCCTATATAGCTCTATAACTTTTATTTTTTAGGTTCTATATAAGTTCCAACCGGTTATAGAACCGATTCAATAATTTTTATTTTTTAGGTTCAATATAAGTTCCAAAGCGGTTACAGAACCGATTCTTGTAACGATTGTACAGAATTTTATAGAAAATGAAATGACAACATATTACAACTATATACTACCGTGTATAACCAAATTGTTGAAAAATTATTATAAATAAGTAAGTAAATATTAATGCGTAAACATTTGACCCAAATGTTTCGATCTAATCGTCTGGAAGATTTTCCATGCATTCAGGATAAATAAACAATTAATACTTGTGTATTAATATGAATTTACATATAATAGTACAATTAATCTTTGAAAAAAGAAGTGAGATCCCCTCAAAAACTTCAATGAAGTAAAAAAATTACGCCAAGTACATGAAATCACAAAAATAGAAGATAATAATAATTACAAAATTAAAAAAAGATGTGAAATCAGAATGAACTGCCAGTACATAAAGATGCTTTCCAACTGCGCTTTAGCTGACACAACTACATATGCACAGCTAAAATTCCATTACTCATAATGGCTATTTATACAAAGAAAACATGTAAATCACAAAACATAGAAGATAATAATAATTACAAAATTAAGAAAAGATGTGAAATCAAAATGAGCTGCCAGTACATAAAGATGCAGTCCAACTACGCTTTAGATGACACAACTACATATGTACAGCTAAGATTCCATTACTCATAATGGCTATTTATACAAAGAAAAAATGTATTAAATAATATTAAGCAAATATATTTTTACACAAATAAATATTTTAATACGAATAAATATTTGATTCAAAATACTTGGCGCTGCGCAACCGAAAAAATGTTAATTGCCTTAGTATTAATTAATAATTTACAACAACTCCATTACAATATAAAATACATATACATAGACATATTAGAAACGCTGTCATATTTATTCTACATATATGTAATTCTAATACCATACGTAGCACACGCACACGCACACGCACACGCACACGCACACGCACACGCACACGCACACGCACACGCACACGCACACGCACACGCACACGCACACGCACACGCACACGCACACGCACACGCACACGCACACGCACACGCACACGCACACGCACACGCACACGCACACGCACACGCACACGCACACGCACACACACACACGCACACACACACACACACACATATGCACGTACAAGAAAGAAAGAAAAGATAATCCAATTTATACATATTTATTGAGTTTAGCAACACCAATTCGGGGCGCAGCGCCAAGTATTTTGAATCAAATATTTATTCGTATTAAAATATTTATTTGTGTAAAAATATATTTGCTTAATATTATTTAATACATTTTTTCTTTGTATAAATAGCCATTATGAGTAATGGAATCTTAGCTGTACATATGTAGTTGTGTCATCTAAAGCGTAGTTGGACTGCATCTTTATGTACTGGCAGCTCATTTTGATTTCACATCTTTTCTTAATTTTGTAATTATTATTATCTTCTATGTTTTGTGATTTACATGTTTTCTTTGTATAAATAGCCATTATGAGTAATGGAATTTTAGCTGTGCATATGTAGTTGTGTCAGCTAAAGCGCAGTTGGAAAGCATCTTTATGTACTGGCAGTTCATTCTGATTTCACATCTTTTTTTAATTTTGTAATTATTATTATCTTCTATTTTTGTGATTTCATGTACTTGGCGTAATTTTTTTACTTCATTGAAGTTTTTGAGGGTTAATTCTACTCATTCCGTTCGAACATCCAAAGTCTCGGGTGCGACATACCGAACAATAAACGACATCCATTTCTCATTGGTAATGTCGGATGTTTCATCAATAAATACTGAAAACTTAGAATTTTGTAAAACATGACTAAGACGCTCTGTTTCCCGAGGACACAGAACGTTCGATATAATATTAGAACACTTTGTTCGACCACACGTCATACGTTCCAAAACATCAGGATCTTTCCCAACGTCTTGGAAAAATTGAAGAATCGCCTCTGCCGATTGATGCGAAATATTTTTCTCGGCAACTAATGTAGCAAAACGAATTTCCGCGATTTTTTTTCGTTCATCAAATGACAAATGCGATTCCTCGCCTTGCGATCCGAAATCGTTCGATTTCCTTACATCTATTCCATTTTTTTTGCAGTTTTTGATGTGGCACTTGGAATCCGCGTGACGTTCGATTTGCGACATCCCGCAAGCAAATGATTTTTTACAAACCGAACAGAAACACGAAAAAGGATCATCGGCGACCTTATTCAACCATGGCTTGAAATCCTCAAGCCATTGAGGCATAAAAGTCTTTCTCGAGACCTTAGTACCATGTACAGGTATTCGCGGAATTTTTTTAGAAAACAAATATTTATGTCTCGCTGATTCCGCATGCCTTTTAACGTTCCACAACTGGCAAGAAAAAGTTTTCTCGCAAGAAGAACAGTAGAAAAGGCTTTTATTATTAGGAACTTCGCGAATCCACGATCGGAACTTCTCATTCGTTTTCCACAACGACCGATAAACAGGAGTAGCTTTTCACTTGTTTTCTCAAACGTTTCCATCGTATTTACTACGAAAAAAATGAAATATGCAGGAAAAATATTATACATATACAAAGCAACAAGCAAATGCTAGCGTATAGAAAAGGGGAGATTATAGGGGGCTACTACTTACACACTACACTTCTAACACGACAAACACGAAAAACATGCAGACAGCGCGAAAGAAATAGTATCCACCACCTGATCTCTAATTCTACTGAAAAGACGGTTAAATGTCGCGAAGCGCGTCTGCGCGACCCCCACAAAACGCATCGGTCACGTAAACAAATTATACACTTGCGTTCGCGCGGATCTGACCGTCAAATGTACTTGACGAAAACGAGGCCTGAGCGAACCCTCGCAATGAGAAACGAAAAGAATACATAAGAAATCGTAAAATAGTAAGAAAAATTCAGAAAGGAGAAAAATCGAAGAAAAGGCTAAAAGAAATAACAGCAAGGCAATGGTGACAGTACCGAACTGCCACAGATGCATTTACCAGTTACCTTTCTCTCCTATTCTTGTACAATAATATCTTTATACCAATTTACACATTTTAGTGTACGACATGTATCGCGATGTTAGCTTTGAATAACCAATTGTTTACATTTCTCTCCCGATGGAAGAGACCACCACTTTCCCGTAGTTTCCATCGAGCGATAACGTGCACGCTGCGCGTAATTAATTTGTAAATAGTGCGTGATTCTTTGTCGCAACTTGATATAATTACGTTTGATGTGATTACGTTTAGATTTTAGATTTTAGATCATACTCTGAAAAAATATTTTTTATCGAAGGCTTCTACAGCGTGCATGGTACTGGCCAAGAGTGGATTCTAATTTTAACAAAGTTCACCATTGTACAGTATCAAAATATTCGTCTTTTAATAAAAAAAATTCATTTTAAGGTTTGAAAAATAGAAATAGCTCAAATAAAAAGTACGGAAATTTAAAATGAACACAAGAAATTGAGGCATTTGATGGAAAAAGGGCACATAAACCACTTGTTTAAAACTTATAAATAAAGACACATATCATTTTTAAATCATGACTTCTGTATTGAGAACGCTTGAACGACACGCTAACTGCATCCTTAAAAAAAAATTGATTTAATTGCATTACTTTTTATTAAGTTATACTATAATGAACACTTTGAAATCGATTTTCTTGAAATGGCATTTTGGCGTATGTGCGGTAATGTGCACTTTTTCCATCAAATGCCTCAATTATGAATGTACATTTTTCTTTGTTAAACAAGATACAGAAGAACTTTATTTAACTTTTTCTTATGTAGAATTTAGTTCGTATATCTGAAAAATCGAAGAACCATAACGGGTAATTATCACTTTTCGTGATCTAATCGGATTTTAAGACAAGAATATAAAATTTTAATATAAAGTTTCATTGAAAATTTTGCCGTTTAAACGTAATCGTGTTAACAAATACATGAGATATTTAAAAAAAAAAGCTCTTTTCTAAATAGTCAAAACGTGATCAGGAGGTCTTAAAACGTGATTTCCCTAACAAAATTTTTTCCAAATTTTTTTTCATTACAAGAGTATTATATATATGTCAGAAAGTGAAAAGTGTATCTCGAGGCACTCAGGAAGATCGCGCACGGCCGCGTGTCGCTTGCACCGCTTGCTTGGATGACAGCGTTTCAAGAGCGAGAGAGAAAGACGCACATTCGTTTTCTCTCTCGTCTTGTCGACGTTGTCCGAAGCGCCGAGCTCACGGACACGCAGCTCCGGTGTAGTGTGCGTGCGAGGTGGGGGAAATTCTCGAGAACACCCGTCCTCATTCTGGCATCACTGGGTTACCTAGTTGTAATCTGCTGTCTAAAATACTAATATCTATGAAAGAGTTACTCCTTGGAAAGGTTGGGATATTCGTACCTTTTAGTGAGATTCTGAAATTAATTTCGTTATCGGTTATCCAGTTATTGAGAGCCAGACCTCTTCCATTATAGTGAGGGTTATTCCAACCTGTGTGTTTAGCGTTAAGGTCGCCAGACAGTATATAGTAATTATTGGGATTGTTCAAAGAAAGGGTCTTGAATATGCATTCGAGTTCTCTTATGAATTCCAGTGAATTTGTACCTGGTGCGTATATTGCTACTATGAATATATTCTTGCTACTTTGCAACCTAATCTTTGTAACAACGGTCTCCAGAATTTCTAAATGTGGATTTATGAAGATTTGTTCATGTTTAATATGTCTTTTAATTAATAACCCGACACCACCTCCATTTGACATAGTCCTATCGTTCCTCAGGAAAATATAATCTTTAAACTTTGGCTTGTGGGAGGCTTTTAGTTTTGTTTCGTTCAAAAGAACTAAGTCAGGGTCTTCCTTTTGCAGTAGATTCAATAAATTGTGTCTTCTTTCATTACTTGCTATTGAGTTGACATTAGCAGAGATGAGTTTAAGTTGCGATTGTTTTGTTTTATCCACTATTATTCTTAATTACTTCTACTTCATTTGGGATTGATTCTGCTTGGTCTGCATTATAACCAAAATAGATATCGTGTAGTTTTTTAATATTGTTAGTATTGTGACTAATGAGATTTTCTAACCTAGATACTTGCTGTACAAAGAAACCTTTGAGTTCTATCATAAAATCTCCCATGTCCTTTGGAGTGTTATCTTGCGAACAACTTAACATATTTTCTGTGAGGCTGGTAGAGGAATGCATGTATGGTCTCTTTGGCCTGTTTTCTCTATGCGGATTTAAGTTTTGCCCAATAGGTTGCGAGCTAACATTATTCTTAACCATTTGGGCGAAAGAGACATTAGGTGTATAGTTATGTGATGTAAGTTTACTTTGTATTCTACTTAAAGTTTCATTTTTAATCTCGGATCTATTAACCATTTTGTTTACTAACCTATTCTTGATTTCTATATATTTAGGGCAACCTTTGTAGGAAGCAGGATGCCCGAACTCTTTGCATCGTACACAGAATATTTTAGCTAACTCTATTTTTTCTCCTTTTTTAATTTTGCACTGCCCAGGGTCGTGATTGTCATTACATTTAACGCACCTAAAATCTAACTTACAGTTAATGGCAGTGTGCCCTGCCCTTTGACAGCGCAGGCACATTGTTGGTTCCCTCTTAATTAGTCTTTCCCACGTCACTACCTGATGCAACAGGTACTTTACCTTCATTAATGAATTAATATCACTCTCCGATGAGATCTTGACTAAAAAGAATGGGAGGGTTTTATTATTTTTTGATGAATTTGAAGTGACAAAATTGGACACTCTTTCAAAGACAACTTTTGTGAGGTTGAGAGATTTAAGTTCTTCAAAGATTTCTTCTGACGTGAAACTAGGATCTATTCCTTTCAATAATACTGAACGGGGTTTCAGTGACTTAGGTGTATAGGTATAATATTTAATTCCTCTTTGGTTAAGCGTATCAATCACAGTCATATACTCACTTAATTTGTCTAATTGCGCGTAGTGTTTGGCATTGCTAACTCTCTTAATTTTAAAGTTTCTTATACCTAATGTTTCTTTTAAAAGTCTATACGATATCTGTTGAGTGGACTCTACAATATTGATGATTGGGGGCTTTACCGCATTTGCTTGTAGGGAAGGTGCTTGGTGGTCCTGTTGGAGACCATTCGTATTCGAATGTTTGCACGGTTGAGATTGCAGTACCTCAAAGTCCATACTATGGTTGTGGGGAGGTGATGGGGCCTCATGAAGACCGTGGCTGGTCCCTGTTGATCCCTGGAGAGGTGACGTTGTTGTGTCCAATCTCGACCTTTTATACGCCGTTTCTTCGTTCCTTCTTTCTTGTGGGCCTGTTCCTTGTCCAATAGTATGGATAGGTGTGCTCGTTCTGTTGTTTTCATCGTAAAGGATGGCTTCTTCCGATCTTTTCTTCGTATTTGGTGGTTTTGCGGCATTTTTCATTCTTTCTTCATCCAATTGTATTGTTAATTTTTCGATCATCTTCTTCATATTCTCGATTGTTTTCAAGAGATCGCTTCGTATAGCGTCCTCTTCTGAATTTGGAGGGATCTTGTTTTTCTTAACCGTTTTCGTCTTCATATCTGCTGCTGCCCTCTGGGGTTGACCAATTGGGGTTAGTTTCCTAACCTTCAAATTTGGCTTGAGATATGTCTTTTTGGTTTTCTCTTTGGTTTGAAGGAATTTATCCACTTGCGCTTGTATGCACGCATTTGGGGAACTGGTAATTTCCCCTTGGTTTATGAATTCAGCAAGTTGCTTGACTTCTCCCTTCTTGGACTTGCCATTTTCTGAATCACATTGCTGTGGGCATCCAACGCTCGAGGAAGCGTCCCCCAGCGAGGCGGTATAAATATCCCCCGTTTCAGGATTGAACATGGGTTTCACTATCACCACTTGAGAATGAGGCACAATGAAGTGCTTTATAAGGCACAATAATGGTATAAGGCACAATAACGTACTTAAGTAACTTATAACAGCTCCAACTAGCTCGGGAGCGTCGGAGAGACACGTCCGCTCCTCGCGAGGCGCTAAGCGGAAGCATTATCGGTCCTTGCAAGTGCTCAAGCAGCCAACGGCAGATACTATTCTGATCCATTTGTTACTGTCTAAATTGGATACGGAGACGGTTGTAAAGTGGAAAGAATCCAAGCGTGAGAATCCGTTTCCAAGTATGGACAAGTTTTTTGAGTTTTTGCACGATCGTTGCAACGTTAGTGAATCGCTAAAAGAAACCGAAGCAGCAGGAGTCGCGTCTACCTCACAGTCGGTTAAGAATCGCGTGCGACAGGGTCCTCAGGCTCCCAATAAACCTCCAGGTAGAGAGTTGCGTTCGAATACTAATGTACTCGTCTCGCAACCGATAAAATGCAACTTTTGTACAGGTTCTCATTTTTCACACAATTGTGACAAATTTGTGATTCTATCAGTAGCCGAACGGTTTAAATTGGCAAAGGAAAAACGTCTATGTTTCAATTGTCTGCGTGTTAGTCTTTCGGCAATTGACTGTCAGGCCGGTACGTGCCGACAGTGCCATAAAAGACATCACACCTTGCTTCATTTCGAGTCTATCCAACCACCACAGCCAGTTCAGGTAAACAACACCTATTCCGTCGGCATTAACCCATCTCAGATTATGTTCGGGACAGCGGTCATCGACATCATTGATACATTCGGGAAAGCTAACCCATGCCGAGTTTTATTGGATTCATGTGCAGCATCACATTTCTTATCTGAGAGAATGTGTAAATTGCTTATGTTAAATACTCAACCGAGTTCCGTGCAGCTTCGTGGCACAAATGCAATGTCGTCCGTGGTTAATAAAGTAGCATGCGCGGAGATAAAGTCACGGTATTCAAAGTTTGCTACGACTATAACATTTCTTGTAGTGAAAGAAGTGTCCCAACCGTTACCGCAGGAAAACATTGATCGGAATGTCCTACACATTCCATCCGGGATTCATCTTGCGGATCCGAATTTTGATATTCCGGGAGAAATAGATGCGCTCATAGGAGGGCAGTATTTTTGGGATTTGTTGTGTGTTGGACGTAAAACGTTAGCAAATCAAATTACTAGGTTGCAGAAAACTCAGTTAGGCTGGGTTGTAGTAGGACAATTGCCGACTAGTCAGCCTACTGCGGTTACTAGTTGCAATTTAACCCTTGACATACTCCAAGCGGACGTGCATAAATTCTGGTCGATAGAAGAGTGTCCGTCTGTAAAATTGTTCTCTCCGGAAGAGCATGCGTGTGAGGAACACTATCAGTTAAATACGACTCGAGATTCCATAAGTGGGAGATATAATGTTAGCCTTCCATTCAATAGTAAACAGGACAATCTTGGGGAATCATATTCACTGGCTGTTTGATAATTAAGTTGGGTGAGCACGCTGGTAAAAGTGAGGTTAGGGAGCGACAGTGAAGAGGTGCTCGACCAAGGCAGTACTTAAAATGCGTACGTCGATTTATTTTAAAACACTTGTAGAGTGAGGGTGACAATGAACATGAGGTTGAGTGTTTAAGTGAATTTTTGAGTGATATGATAATATGCCCGGCACGTGGTGAGACACTGTGGCACAAAGCTATAGTCCTTTTTCACACGCTGCGAGAACAAGAGACCGTACAACAATGGATGATCATTTCCGTTACGCGTCTTCTCGAACATGCTCGAGAGAGTATAGACGTGGGGAAATTTGGTTGGTTGATGAATAGACGTGGTGAGCTGTTATTGGTTCGCGCGTGTTCCCAGACCAATCGAAACAGAGTCAAGCGTTGCGCTGATTGGCTGAATGGCGCACACTCCGCGTTGATGATTGGTGATCAACCGTCGATCCCCATCGGTGATTGGGGAATCGACCATAGATCAGCGACTCTGCACTGAGTCCGTGAGGTGCTGCGCCGAGAGCGAGTGTGGTGGCTTTGGGAATTGGTGCATTCCCAAACATTCTGCCCGCCATCATCAGCTAGACAGAAGATGGTGATGTTATCTGAAACAATTGAAACCACCAACCTCGCGATTGGCATGATTAGTGAAGTTGTAGCTGATGCGGACTGAGCTGAGCCAATCCTCTTGGGCTGGAAGTAGTTGAGGTGTGTTAGTGATCTGATCTTGAGGTCACTGGCGGGTAGCTCCACTTGATCTGGTTCGGGTCGTTTTTATGAAGATGGTGTAGAACGATGAGTACAGCAAGCTGTGTGTAGAACGATGAGTACAGCAAGCTGTCGTATCACCTTGCTGAATAAGATGAATCCTTGTGTTGAGTGATGTTGATCTTAGGTGATTGGAACCTTGCCCTCTCCACGTTTGGATTGCAGTTGCACTGCAGATGAGTCCGAGTCGTGATTGAGAAATACACGAGACGTCATTGCGTTGAGTTGCTTCCCACGAAAGGCGTCACCACCTGATTGTATGAATGCATGTGGGTACCTGCGAGAGCTGAAGGGTGAGTCTGGCCAAGCGAACAATCCGTTGGTCAGTCGTGACTGTCGACGTCAAGTGATGTTGATTGTTGTGAGGGTGTGATTCTCGAAAGAGGTAGTTGGCCCATCCTAAGATGGACACGGATCCCCCTTTGTCGAACACACACCACACACCAATGAAGTTGATTTCCCATTGGAGCTCGTAGATGAAGATCCAGGGTGGTTGTCAGATGGAAATGTGGCATCACTGAGTTCTACTCTGCGTCGCTGTTTGTGCGCGTGGATCTGATCTGGGTCCACAGATGTGATAGGCAAGGAGCACTTGATAATTGTTACCTTGATGATTGATATTAGTGTTGCAGATGAAGGCTGGTTTGATTCAATTAGTCTCGATGCCGTGCGGTGAATCATAACTTCAACTTGCTCGTTGAAGTAGTCACTATCCAATGTGAGTCATCACTTGAAGAAAGTCTTTAGGGCTAGGATGACTTAGTTCGTGCGCACTGCATTCGATAGGGATGCAGGTTGAGGGTGAGTCTGTCATCTGCATGATTTCTGCCCATCGTCATCCCATCTTATCGAGATGAGATGGATGCGACTGAGATACAGCTTCTCAATCTTGTGATGGTTCTGAAACAAACTGAACTGGGGTGAGTGGATGTGATGAGAGTTCAGGTTTGTATGTGGGCTCCAAATGATGCTTGAATGTTGAATGTGGAGCGAGTCAGAGAGTCTTGATCTAGTCTCCGATGAACTTGGATGTACCGAACAGCAGCTCGCCTCAGGCTTATTTGAATGCAAGCGGGTACAAGTGAGTCATGAGGAGAGGAGTTGTAAGTTCCTCTCAGTCCAGTACGGTGAGTATCACCTCGAGGTCCGAGAACAGCCAGCTGGCGCATGGTCTGCAGGCGAGTCCCTCGTTGAAGTAGTGATGTGGCTTTGAATGCGAGACTTCTATTGACCAGACTTCTTGACTGTTGTGCAATGATGGTAAGGCAGAGTTGTAAATTCTGTCTGCTCGGCTGTGAAGAATGCTTTCGCAACGACACAAGTCATGGCGCTCTGATCGACGGAGTAATCTATGCTCCTGGAGTTGATTAGCTGATGTTGAGGTCAATCATTTGGAGTTGATGTGCTTGGATCCTTCCATTGCACATGTTAGGTGAAGTGATCCATTTGTGTATGTAGTTTGAGGATCCGTCCACACGTGAGTCGTGATATTGTGGTGAGGATTGATTGAACGTTGCTGGCATGGCGTGCCAGGATTACTGCAATAGTGAGTGAAGTTGCTAGCTTGAGGATGATGCACGGTGCTGCCTATTTATTGGAGCACCCTGGTGAATGCCTTTGATAGGGCATCGAGTTCGACACTTTGTGATCTGTGGACGGTGTGACTGCAGTGATGAAAATTACTGCTGTGGTGACATGTCGATGAGCATCAGAGAGGTGTTTGATTCCACTGTTGAGCCTCTTCAGTCATTTACCACTGAAAGTGTGAGCGCTTGCAAGCTTGTGAGGACCTTTCTGAAGTTGCGTCAGTGATGGTATCATTTGGGATGGTATCATCCTTGGAATGACAGTGGATCATCGCAATGGAGCATGCGTGGCCACGACTCTTGCAATCGTCCTTGCTTGAATTGTGACCAGTGATAGGATACTGAGTGGATCACAGATTTGCTAATTCTGAGAATGTTGAGAACTTGTTTGATTAGGAGTCGTAAATGACTTGGAAGGTGATTTAGAGTAGTAGTTGTGATGGAGGGTTGAATGAGAACGTAAAGTTCGATGCTAACATTGAAGTTGAGAACAAGTTGTGAATGACAACGTTGCTTAGAATCTGAGTGACATGTCGGGCAGTTATCGACCAAGATAGTTAGGAGGACTCCCAACTGTGAGTCCAATCCTGAAGAGTGGTTGAATTCCTTGTGAGGTGCGAAATGAGACGCTGCCCGCGTCACACAGGTCTTTGCACGTGATGGTCGTTGACTAGGTTGCAGTCGAGAAGTATCGTGATGAAGTAGATAGAGTTCCAATCTCCAATGGGCTGTTGGATGTCATTTGCGAGTTGCGACACAGTCAGTGTTGTACAGATTGTGTAATTGGAAATATGCGAAGTGAGACGCTGCCCGCGTCGCACAGGTCTTTATCCTTGATGCGTAGTTCCACTGAGTCTGTTAGCTGTTTTAGCATTGCCTTATGCGTTGTTGATGCATCTCGAATGCATGACTGATAGTTAGAATTGAGCAGTTGTTATCATTAGATGACATTTATGGCGTTCTTACCATGTGAATGATGTCTTTGGACTCCTTTCTGATTACATGATTGCTGTTACGATACTCAGTGGTTACGGTGAGGTGGTTGAGTATTCCTAGGTGCAGGCACGAGCATTGATGAATGACCTGTACCTTACGTCCGAGGAGGGTTGATTAGTGTGAGCACAAAGAATTGCCAGGTTGATTTAGTGAAGTTCTCGTCATATTTGAAGCTTGATAGTTGTGATTGGCATCTGTGGTGAGCTGGACTTGAAAATGTCCTTTTGCTTGATGCGCCAATGATGAAACCCTGAATTTAAGCATTCAGCTTCCTCTTGCCACTTTGAGGTTATGGTTGGTGGCAGTCTTGACGTCAATCGAGGTTGAGTAGAGCTCTGAGAGCTCAGTTCGACTGATGATGGTGAAGTCTGGCGTTCACTGGGCACTGAGAATGTTGGTGAGAGCCTTCATGGCGCAGGGGAGCTTGACGCTTGATGAGGTGGAGCATTACGATGGCGTATTTATGCACTGACAGATTGACTGTGTTTCTGTAATCAGGCGTACCTCGAAGAGGAGCGAGCCTTGAGTGCACGTGTGAATATTGTCAATGATGGCTTGTAAAGTATTGAAACGACCCACCTGGGTTGTGATGATGAGTTTGAAGAGCCCTGCGCCATGAAGATTGAGGGTTGAGAATGGTTCACTGGAGCTGGTGCGATGAGGTGATTCCTGTGGCCATGGTTGAGGGTGAGCTGTGTTCTTGAAGGGCTGAATGCGTGATGGTGAAATGATGAGCGCCTGGTGAGTTGATGTTGACGAGCTTTATTTTCCTAATCCCTCAGGCTTCGGTTGAGGTCGTTGCGCTGGTACTGCTGTCAGGTGCAGCATCGTATGATGAGCTGCTTGGCACTGCTTGCATCTTATCTGCGACTTGCAATTTGGTGTGGAGTGCCTACCACAGCAGTTCCGGCAGAGTAGCTTGTCAGTGATAAGTTTCCGCCTGGCTTGGATCGTCATCTGGCGAAACTTTGGACACATCACTATAAAGTGAGTTGTGCCACAGCAATCGCAGGGATATGAGGTGTCGTCTGATGATCGGTGAGCTTGAGCGTGATCTTTGTGTACCTCCTGTTTCGCTGATACACTTGCTCTTGCTTTGGGAGCGGGCAAAGCCTCGCCCTTCTGCAGTGTGCGAGCCCTGTTGATGATGAATTTCTCGAGACTCTCCCAATCTGGGTAGTCGGGTGAGGATTGCAGCGAGGTTTCCCAGGCCTCTCGCGTCTTGGTGTCCAATTTGCACCAAACTTGATGCACTAACATGCAGTCCTGAGCATCTGGCTTGCACATGGAGGTAAGTGTGAGCTTGACCTTCTGAGTTAAGGTCAGCAGTTTGCGCAGGGCCTCAGCACTTGGTGAGATGATGGATGGTTCAGCCTGTAGCTTGTCGAGTTGTTGCTTGATAACTGACCTTCGGTCGTGAAATTGTGCCACAAGCCATTCCCATGCAGCCTTGAAGGTGAGCGAGGCATCGGACAGTCCCTCCACGATGTGAGCTGGTGCCTCTTTTAGGCTTGAGCGCAGGTATCGGAGCCTGTTGCCGTCGCTGAGATGAGCGTCCTTGATGACGAGCTGGGTGAACCGTTCTTTGAACTCCTGCCACTCTTTGAAGTGCCCGTTGAACGATGGCACCGTGATCGCCGGGAGATCAGCTGAGCTGTTGAGCTGGTCCGAGGCTTGAGAGGTGAGATACATCTCCAATTCTACTCTGAGGCGGCTGAGCTTGAGTTTAAGTTTTGAATGGCATCGTGACTCCTTTGAGAACGTGTTTGATGAGAAGTACTCATGCTCCATGAGTACAGCAGGCCATCTTCCCTCGAGGTATGCGTGCTCGTTGATGAACGCCTGATGAAGGTCGTTCACCTGTACTGAATATTCCTTCAATTCCTCGAGTGTGATGTTGGGCGCACAGCTGGGCAAATCTTCTTCGAGGGCCTGTAGCGACTCGAGTCGACTCACCTGAGTGCGACACTTGAGCCTGAGCTCGGCGGACAATGGATCAGCGACGCATCCCCCGGCTTGAATTTGCTGAGTTGAGCCTCCGGGTTGAGACTCCACTAGCAACACCTCCATCACTGTATCCAACGATGGAGTTGTTGGCCTGGTGGAGGCGTCAGCCCAATCTTCTCCATTGGCACTCATTGTGCACGATGAGGGTGAGTGTGAGCTTGAGTCACTGTACTAACACTTCACTGCACCTCTACTGTCGATCCGGCTCGAAGGACCAAAATGTTTGAGAATTAAGTTGGGTGAGCACGCTGGTAAAAGTGAGGTTAGGGAGCGACAGTGAAGAGGTGCTCGACCAAGGCAGTACTTAAAATGCGTACGTCGATTTATTTTAAAACACTTGTAGAGTGAGGGTGACAATGAACATGAGGTTGAGTGTTTAAGTCAATTTTTGAGTGATATGATAATATGCCCGGCACGTGGTGAGACACTGTGGCACAAAGCTATAGTCCTTTTTCACACGCTAAATCAGCGACTCTGCACTGAGTCCGTGAGGTGCTGCGCCGAGAGCGAGTGTGGTGGCTTTGGGAATTAGTGCATTCCCAAACACTGGCAATGAAACGTTTTCTTTCATTGGAGCGATCATTGAGTAGAAACCTGAGTACGAAAACTCAGTATGTTGAATTTCTTAGGGAGTATGAACATCTTGGTCACATGACAGAGATTGTAGAAGAGAACACCTCCGGGTATTATTTACCTCATCATCCCGTCGTGAAAGTCGATAGCGTTACTACAAAAGTTCGAGTTGTATTCGATGCATCCGCGCGATCATCATCCGGGTTGTCTTTGAACGATACGCTCATGGTAGGGCCTACGATTGAGGACGATTTAGTGAGCCTGATCACGCGTTTCCGTTTTCACAAGTATGTTCTGACAGCAGACATAGCCAAAATGTACAGGCAAGTAAGTTTAAATGATAATGATAGAAAAAATCATAAAATATTGTGGCGCGAGAATTCAAACGCTCCAATTAAAACTTATCAGCTAAACACGGTTACATACGGAACCGCGTCAGCTCCGTATCTCGCGATTAGAACCTTGCATCAGCTTGCACAAGATGAAATTTCGGAGCATCCGCGTGCCGCGGACATCCTTGTTAAGGATTTTTATGTGGACGACGTCCTGACTGGGGCATCGTCGATACAGGACGCGATCGCGATACGAGACGATCTTATTGCTGTGACCGCGAAAGGGGGGTTTCAACTTAGGCAGTGGGTGTCGAACGACCCACGGTTGATAGAGAGTCTTGAAGCAATAAATCCTACTGAGCACATGGTTCTAAATGAACTTGATGGAAAAAAAACGTTGGGTTTATATTGGAGGTCCCGGCAGGACACTTTAGGCTATACCATAAAACAATTAAAACCGTTAGCTAGGGTAACAAAAAGAACTATTCTGTCTCGCATTGCACAGCTATTTGACCCACTTGGGTTATTGGGCCCGGTCATTGTGCAAGGGAAACTCCTTATACAGGCGTTGTGGAAATCCCGACTTGACTGGGATGACTTGCTGCCATCAGACATTCATACTTCATGGGTTACCTTTCAATCGCAGTTATATTTAATTACGAAAATCACAGTTCCTCGGTGGGTTCTGGTCGAGAGCCACGAGAAAATACAGGTGCATGGGTTTTGTGATGCGAGTGAGCGCGCATACGGCGCCTGCATCTACATTCGGACGTCGGATAATGGTCAAACTTACGCGGTTAGATTATTATGTTCAAAATCTAAAGTCGCGCCCTTGAAGACGCAGTCGTTACCGCGATTGGAGTTGTGTGCTGCTGTATTATTAGTTAGATTATACAATCTTGTGAGAAAGGCAGTTAGTACGATTCCATTTGATAAAATAGTTTTTTGGTCAGATTCAATGATTACGTTGCATTGGATCAATGCACCACCACACACACTAAAACAATTTGTTGCTAATCGGGTAACGGAAATACAACGTCACAGCAACGGAATTCAGTGGTCACATGTACCGTCCGAGCACAATGCTGCAGATTTGTTGTCACGAGGAGCTAATGCCGCTAGATTTCTTGAATCGAGCACATGGTTTCATGGTCCTCATTGGTTGGCTGAGCCTGAGGGTAATTGGCCTCGCCATGAGATGCAGGCAATGGATATTCCAGAGCAGCGGAAAATCGTAGTTTTGCAAACAATGGCTCAGTCGGATTGTCAAATTTTAACTCAGTTTTCGTCGTTTAGCGTTTTAAATCGTATAGTGGCTTATTGCGTCAGATTTTTTCTTAATGCACATCAGAAGTTAAAACAAACGGGGCCACTGACTGTGGATGAATTGCAGCAGGCCCATGGTCGGGTAATGCGGATGTGGCAACAATCTGTGTTTTCGAACGAAACAAGCGAGTTATCTACTGGTACAGGTGCTCGCGGTAGTAAGTTATCGGGATTATGTCCATTCATGGATAAAGACGGACTCTTGAGAGTGGGGGGTAGACTTCAACAATCACAGTTACCGTTTTACAAAAAGCATCCGTTAATAATACCTCAACGGCATCATTGCACGGAATTAGTTATTCGCGAAGCATATATAAGACACAGTCACAGCGGAGCACAGGGCACCCTTAACGCGGTGCGTCAAACGTATTGGCCTATTAACGGGTTGGTCGCGGTCAAGGCTGTCCTTCGGAAGTGTACTACTTGTCGTAAGCTGCAACTCATAACACCTCAATATCCAATGGGACAACTTCCCAAAGATAGAGTCACTTGCAAGCGACCGTTTTTAACAACCGGTGTGGATTATTGCGGTCCATTCTTCATTAAGGAGAAAAAACATCGGAATACAAAGCGTATAAAAGTTTATATGGCAGTATTCGTGTGCTTCAGCACTAGGGCGGTGCATATTGAACTTGTGAGCGATTTAACTACCGATGCATTTCTTGCCTCATTAAAACGTTTCATTGCTAGGCGAGGTAAATGTACTGACATTTACAGCGACAACGCCACTAATTTTGTAGGGGCTGATCGCGAATTAAAAAGGATACACCAGGAAATTTCAGCTGAAAATTCTGATAATAAGATTTACAACTATTTGTTGAACCAGAAAGTACGATGGCATTTTATACCACCACGTGCTCCCCACTTTGGAGGATTGTGGGAGGCTGCCGTAAAATCTTTAAAGCATCATCTTGTGCGAATTTTCGGTAATACATTGCTCACGTATGAAGAGTTTACTACATGTTTGGTAGAAGTAGAGCAATATTAAATTCGAGACCTTTGACTCCGTTGTCATCAGATCCAAATGACTTAATGCCGCTAACTCCAGGACATTTTCTTATTGGTGACTCTCTAACGAGTACGCCTGAGTGCGACTTAACGTATGTCAAGACAGGTCGCCTTTCGTCCTGGTAACACCTTCAGCAGCTTCGCCAGCACTTTTGGGCTCGTTGGTACAAGGAGTACCTGAACGAGTTGACGGTCAGAAGGAAGTGGCACGACAACAATACAACCAAGGTCACTATAGGAATGCTGGTTGTCTTGAAGGAGGACAACGCACCACCTTTATGTTGGCCTATGGGACGCATCACTGCTATTCACCCCGGTGAGGACGGTGTCGTTCGAGTGGTGACTGTTAAGACGACAGGTGGCGAATATAAGCGCAGTGTAAAGAAATTAGCTCCACTGTTTGCCGATGAAACATAATTGACTATTTTTAGTTTGATATTTGTTTGTGTGTTCGAGTATATTACATATAAGTTGTGTGAATACTTTATACTAATCTATATTAGTTTAGGATTGTATGTGTTTTTTTTATATTTTGACTTGGTGATTTATTTTATGTTCATTATTTGGTGGTAAGGTGCATTCGTGCATACCATAAGTCTTGTACTGTATCGCATTCTACTGCGTCGCAATTGTGTGTTTGCAGTTATAGTTTTTTGTTATATATAAGACACAAGTACTCATAGGTAAATAACAGGTATGCACTTACAGTTTGCATTGTTATTGAACGTGTCCGTTCAAAAGGTGGCGGCATGTTGAGGAGAGAAACTATAAAACGATAAACCATCAAGGCTTGAGCCATCTGTTAAGCCGGAACTAAGGTTTCCAGGGGTTAAGGGTTCCACTCGGGTCGCCTGCAGCGACTTCTTTAGACGGTCGCCAAAACATCATAAACCTATAAACTAAGTACCGATGTTCCGAGATTTGGAAAGTTCCCTTTCTCACGCCTCACAACCACTCTCGAAATTGACACGCCTCCGCCAATAGACAGTTTTCTTTACTACTTCTCTGTTATAACTGCACCAATAGTTCCATTCTGTTAGCTCTGTAACCTTAAGACTCCACCCCTGCGAGGAATCTTGGAGTCATAGTTCGCGAGCGAATGTGCCGTCGAGGCAGAAGCAAATTTAAAACGCACGAAGATCCATCGAGCTGTGCTTGCGAGCAGACGACTGTTAGTAAGACTTCCAGATCTTCGATAATATTTTGTTGTTGAGTTTATAATTTCAAAATATAGACTAAGTACTGTGTTTTTAAATTGTGTGCGGTGTTTTTTCTCAATCACCCTCATTACTTGCTTCTCATTTTGGAACATCAGTTTCAAATTCTTGGGCTCTTGCACGATATCAAGTGCAGGAGAAGTGGTTAGAGAATCGTGAAGATTTACAACCTTCAACCAAAGCGACGCTCTGCCATAACACTACGCACACCTGCAATGCTTCAAGACAATTGAATTGGTGGAATTGGTTTAAATTTGAGTTTTTGGATATGAACCAAACGTACAAGAAGCTGAATGAAATCGTTTAATTAATATAATATATGTCACAATAAATTTTTTCTCTGACGTAGATTACACTGCATCATCTTCAGTTTCGATTATCTGTAAATACATAAAATTCACATTTTTTAGTTACAACTTAACGTAAAACTTATTATATTATATAGAAATAGAGTGGCCCTCTGCTATAGTAAGTGTAGAGACTACAAAATGTGTCCGAAGGAGATGAGAGTGTATAGCAGAAAGTCTTGTTACAGGAAATTTAAATGCTAATGGTAATTCAGCGAAAATGAAAGAAAAGATCCAATACTTTTTAACGCACAATTTATTGGTGTTGGTATAAAATTAATTTAGTATGTTTATTGGTGAATTGAAATTTTGTTAATGGGAAACTAATAAAATTAATGACTAGCGTGGGAACTACTGTGGATTTTAATAAAGTATTGTGAATATTTCACTCTCAAAAGATTGGACAGTGTCAAGCGAGATGCGTTTTCAGCGTACTTTCTTCACTAATGTGATTTACTCTACATCGCAAGCAGTACGCCATAATTTTCTTAATTCTTAATGCTACGCTAATTTGACAAATTTTGTCGATTCACCTTATTTGACAAATTTCCCAATACTTGTGCGCAACAAGATGCTTCTCTGTCTATCTAACCTTCTCCGGACAACCTCCAAGCCTGTGCGTTCCCTTCATTTCTATATCCAAGCCTGTGCGTCCCCTTCATTTCTATAAGCTTTACATAAAACTCTGAATTAAAAATAGTTTGCTAGTATAAAAATATCTGACAATTTAAAATGCAATTTGTTACAATATATATATATTATTTTGTACATACATGGTACAAATTTTCACAAACTTATGCGAAAGAAAATGCTTCTCTGTCAAATCGAACCTACGCCGGACAACTTTCAAGCTGCGACTCTACATAAACAGTCCATTAAAAAAATTTGGCAACTTACCTTGTTCATTGGCACAATAATTCAGTATCCTATGTGGTGTAAAAACTCGTAACAAATTTGGACAACTTCGTAGGTTATGAGTGCTTAACCCTTGCCACGTTATAATTCGAAATAGTATATATAGGTATACGTACAATGACGGACGACGATCTCTGCCGAAAGATCCCGAGAGTTGACGAACGAAACATGGTTAGTCTCCCGTTTGGCTGAAGGTGTGCGTGTAACGCGTATACCTAGAGACGCGGCAGCGTCTCGACGGCAAGTACATGAAAGACATCCTGTATACATATGTCGATGTCGCTACCGCTATCATTTACTCGTCGCCGGGCTATTCCAACCTAACCTGAAACTTATTTCATTAATATCTCATCACGCGTGCAATATTTTCTAAATTTAAAAGCATTTTTCTCATGTAAACCGCATATAAGTTTTCGAATAAGACCATAATCAATAAAATCGGTTCACGCATATCAGAGATATGATAATATCGTCTCATGGGTCAGTCGGAAACGGTCCGTTTTCTTCTTCTTCTTCTTCTTCTTCTTCTCCAAAAAAATTTTCGTCAACACAATCACAAAAAATAGAAGGTAATAATAAAATCACAAAAAAATAGATGAAAATATACAATCCCCCCCCAAAAAATCGAAGATAATAATATCACAACAAAAAAATAGAAGAAAATATACAATCCCAAAAAATAGAAGATAATAATAAATCAGAATAAAAATAGAAGAAAATATACAATATAAAAAAATATGTGAAATCAAAATGAGCTGCAAGCACATAAAGGTGCTTTCCAACTGCGCTTAAGATTTCACAACTACATATACACAACTAAAATGCTGTGTTCGTACATTTTATTACTCATATCGCGGACATTTAAACTAACCCATCAAAAAGAATCCCCCCCAAAATAGAAGAATATATACTGTTTGCGCACGAACGCGAAGCTTCGACCGTTCGCGTATTAATTTTTAATGTAGAGTTAATTAGGTATAAGATAGCTGTTAAGGATAGCCGTTAAGTTTGAACGAAGGTCACGGACACTTTGTATTTACAGGACGTTGAACAATAAAGGACTAGTTTCGACACTTAAATTAACACAGTACAGCACGGAACTTAATTAAATATAATTAATTATCTATAAAACTAAAGCACACGAAAGATTGAGAGCGAACTTAGAATTTAGGATGAGCGAGGTCTGGAACGTTCCAGTAAGCGCAAGCATGCGACAGAAGATCCACTACTTAACGAGTCGACGTTTCGTAGAAGAGAGATCGATCGCGATGATGGATCGAGCCGTTTCGCCGAATTCTGTGACGTCAGCACCCCACCTAACAGCTGCTCGTCCTGAGAGGGGCGAAGACTGTCTTGATAAAACAAAGCAGTTCGTACGGGGAAGTGAGAGCGCTGCCTAATTAGGTGAGGTACGCGTCGACAGATGGCCCGACCGATATCATCATCGCGATCGTGCGCGACGCGATTTGGTCGCGTTAGTCGCTTTCAAAGTGCGCGCGGTTTCGGCAACGGATCCGCGCCGACTTGGCCTGTGGCCGTTTGGGCCAATCCCAAACATTCAAATCACAAAAAATAGAAGATAATAATGAATCACAATAAAAATAGAAGAAAATATACAATATAAAAAATATGTGAAATCAAAATGAGCTGCAAGCACATAAAGGTGCTTTCCAACTGCGCTTAAGATGACACAACTACATATATATAGCTAAAAGGCTGTGTTCGTACATTCCATTATTCATGTCGCAGACATTTTAATTACCCCATCAAAAAGAATCCAATTTAAAAACATTCTCGTAAATTAATAGCTTTACAAAATTAATGATATACAAAAATTGCGCTAATTATAACAATAGCTATTTATACAAAGAAAAAAATGTAGTATATAATATTAAGCGGTTATATTTTTATACAAATAAATATTTTAATACGAATAAATATTTTATTCAAAATACTTGGCGCTGCGAAACCGAAAAAATGTTAATTGGCTTAGTATTAATAATTTACAATAACTCCCCTACAGTCTAAAATACATAAACATATACATATACATATTAGAAACGCAGTCAGATTTATTCTACATATATTTAATTCTAATATCATATGTAGCATATGCACACGCACACATACACACATTCACGAGCGCACGCATAAAAAAGAAAGAAAAAGATTAATGCAATTTATACATATTTATTCAGTTTAGCAACACCAATTCGGAGAGCAGCACCAAGTATTTTGAATAAAATATTTATTCGTATTAAAATATTTACTTGTATAAAAATATATCTGCTTTATATTATTTAATACAATTTTGTCTTTGTATAAATAGCCATTCTTATAATTGGCGCAATTTTTGTATATTATTAATTTTGTAAAGCTATTAATTTACGACAATGTTTTTAAATGGGATTCTTTTTGACGGATTAATTAAAAAATGTCCGCGATATAAGTAATGGAATGTATGATCACAGCATTTTAGCTGTGTATATGTAATTGTGTCATCTTAACCGCAGTTCGAAAGCACCTTTATGTACTTGCAGCTCATTTTGATTTCACACCTTTTTTTTATTTTGTAATTATTATAATCTTCTATTTTTTTGTGATTGTATATAATCTTCTATTTTTTTGTGATTGTATATTTTCTTCTATTTTTTTGTGTATTATTATCTTCTATTTTTGTGATTATATATTTTGTTCTATTTTTTTTGGGATTGTATATAATTGTCTTCTATTTTTTTTGTGATTTTATTATTACCTTCTATTTTTTGTGATATATTTGATTTTTCATGTACTTGGCGTAATTTTTTTACTTTTTTGAAGTTTTTTATGGTTTATACATACTCTAAATTGCTTGGGCATTGCTTTAATGTGCATTAAACCTCAAAAATGTGCAAAACAGCGATGCTACAATGTCTTTTCCAAAAAGTGGTCGAACTCTCCCGGATTTATATGTATGTATGTATGTATATGATTTATTGTATCCCCTGAGGGTTTACAGTCTCCTTTCCTTCTCCTCTCTTTACAGTTTCTTGCCCTATCCTTATTATCTATCCTTATTCTAATTCTTATACTATTTTCTCTATTTTCGCTCTCTCCGCTCTCGCCATACTCGTTTTTCGCCGCTCTCTCCGCTCTCGCCGTACTCTCTTTTCATCGCTCTTTCCATCCTCGCTCCTTCGCTTCTCTCTCTCTCTCTCTCTCACTCTCCCCCCTCTCTCTCACCGCTCTCGCCCTCTCATTGCTTCCACCATCTCGCCGCCTTCTCCCCCTCTCGCCTCCTCTCCCCTCCTACTCCACTCTTATTTTATTCTTATTCTACGCTTGTCCTTTCCTCTTTCCTCTTAAATTACTCTCTCTTACTTCTTAACTCTCAATCCCTCCACCATCGACTTTCATTTCCTTTCTTCCACTCCATTCCTTCTTTCACTCCTTCCTCTTTCCCTTTTTCCCCTCCCCTCCTCCCTCTCCCTTACCCACTTCCTGCTCCCTTCTTCCTCTTTCTCTCCATCCTCTTCATCCATTCCTCCCCTTTTCCTCCTTCATCCAATATCTCTCTTATCTTTTCCCCTATTCCCCTCTCACTTTCCTCTTCCCTTGCACACCTCTCAATCACGTGTTCCCACGTTTCTTCCTCCCCTCCACAAATCCTGCATCTCCTCTCCTCCTGCTTTTCCCAATACCATCCTCCCTTCATTTCGTTTCCCAACCTATATCTCGCTATCCTCCCATATCTCTCCTCCCCCAACCTGCTTCTAAATATTTAGGTATCCCTTCCGTTCTTATTTCCCTGTACCATCTATTGTACCTTGAATCCTTTATTTTCTCTCTTCTCTCCTCCTCCTGTTTCCTACAATCTTCCTTTTCCATTTCTTCATACCCCTCCCGCCCCCTTTCCCCCTCACCCTCCTCTATCCATCCCCTTTCTATCTTAAACTCTCTCCTCTCTCTCTCCCCTCTCCCGGATTTATAATATATGGTAATAACGAAGGGGAATATAAATCTCAGTACATTAAATCAGGCATGGAACTAAAGTGAACGCAGCGGCCGTTTTTCGGAGGCAACGCCTCCTTTCTCCCGCCGCGCGTCTTCGCCCCCGCGGCGGACCTAGGTTCGTGGAGCGCCTCAGGCCCGTACCTTATGAACCGCGCGTGGCGCATTGGGGCGACATTGTATCAATAGGTTTCCACATCGACCCAGAGAGCACGATTGTCGATGCGTTTTTGTTTTGTCAATGCGCCACGCGCGGTTCATATGGTACGGGTCTGAGGCGCTCGAAGTTCCTGGGCCCGCCGCGGGGGTAAATTGGGGACTGTGATGCTTTCTTGCTGCGTGCCACGCAAGAGCGTGGGTGAAAAATTGGACCTGCATCACGAGCAATCAGAAGACTACCCCCCTTCTTCAAGACATCTTGCATATTACATCTCTTCATCATTTATCTTAGATATAACATCACTTGCATACCTATATGTATTTATTGTCTATCAATATTAGTTTTTATTTTAAAACAAGCAGTGACATGGTAATTATTGCCGTTGATAGTAATAATTATGATCGTCACAACAGTGAATGTGTTAACTGCAATTTCATTTGCCATCGCATTGCCGGGGAAACATTTGGACATTTTTTAAAGTACCCTTGTAAAAATTTACAGTCGTTATAACTGAGTTATAAACCATTTCCAGAATTTATAGCACCTTCAGGTCAACCAAATATAGCTTCCTAAAAACAGATGTTTCAGTGTACCCTACAGTAACAGCATTTATGATATCCTCTATAAGCCTGGTATATAGAGGAATTTGAGATACTTTTCTGCGAACGTATATCGCGATCGTGTCTTGCCGATCGTTTCGCAGATCGATGATATACATCGAACAAGTAGTACACCACTGCGGTGGATCGTGTAAAAAGCATGTGGAGTCGACGTAGAAATGGGAGCCCGAACTCGTTGTCTCTAAGTAGTGACGGGTACGACCTTCTGGCCCGCGCGAAGGAGCGCCACGATCCGGCTTCACGTACTTTTGCGTGCCGCGCGGCGTGTGACGCGCCGGCCCGCGGGCCGGACCGCGCGCAAGACCGACCGTGTAAAGGGGCCTAATAACGATCAACAGACGCGGTCGCGTCTCGAAGCTAATTCCCCTTCCCCCTCTACCCATTGGCACACTGAGCGACCACGTCTCTATACACGAATGATAGCGAAATTGACAGGTCTCCGTAGCTATTTTGGTTTTTTATCTTGTCTTATGACAGGCCTTCCTAAAGGTGGAGTCTCTATGGCGCGGCTGGCGGCCAAATCTTAAGCACCGCTCGTATGGAGAAGCATGTAACCGTTCTCCATGGCGCGTTTTCGACCGGCCGTGGCCGCGCGTCTGCTACAGCAGCAACCTAGGCTACTCAAGACGCAACACAATGCGATGAGTGTCTGTTTTCCGCCATGATGGCGGAATCTACTAGCCGCGCGGCTAGCCACAGCAACAAACCGCTCGACTCCTCAAAACTGAGTCATAGCCGCGGCCGCGCTGCGGTCCAACGGCAGAGTGGGACAGAATCCCAAAAATAAGGAAACAAGATAGAATTAAAAAATTATGGGATTATGTTTTTTTATATATTTCTTGTAAACTAATAATATGAACTCCTAAAAAAGGGAAAAATATCGTGGCCTCTACATCTGATCTGTGTGTAAACACGTGTCACAGTTTGTATGTTCTTTCTTGTGAGAAATTTTGAATTGAGTCTTTTAAATTTTGATGATATAAAAGACACCAATTTTTTGGGAACCGAAATGAGTAGTATCGTTTTTGGTAAGCAATAACAAAGAATTAGTTACATACTCTTCTTTTCCATAAGAAACCCATTGAAGAAATATTAGCAATTTTATATTAGCAAGCGTCTTTTTAGTTACCCTCCGGGAATTTCCTAGCAAATTTCATTTTTGTTTTATAATCAACATATATTTGGCTTTGCAACTGCGAAAATGAGATTTGGCAATATTTACCAATAATGGAGTAATTACCTGTATTCTATGTCGCACAGTGAGGCTGAATCCCAATAAATAGGAAAAAATTCAACAGCATCACATTTTTCGCACTGAAACTGCCGAATATAATTAAGGAAGTTCGTAAAAAAGTATTAATATACAACTCATACGGAAGATTGCCGTTATTTAGAAAAATTAAGTCAATAATTGCCAAAAAATAGAACAATTTGATAAATATATCTATATACTATGGAAAGTGCAGAAATATTTGCAAACCTGTATCCATGTTATCCTATATACCAAATACTGTTCATAAAGTGTTAATACATTCATACGTAATTATACAATATTTGGGCAACCTTTCAATCGCCTAATTTTGTGAAGGGACCCAAGAGGCCAGAAATAAAGGTTTTACAAGTGAAGGAAAGATTGTACGCTCAAAATTTTGTCATTGCAATACAAATGAAGATGTTTTAAACTTTTCATCGATTTCTTCAGATCCAGGAATAGTGTTTTATAAAGTAGCTTCATAAGATTCGACATTTTGATTAGAAAAAGTGGCATGTTGAATTTTTTCTCTATTCTTCAGATTGACGCCCACTGCGTTGGGGCAAAAGCGAAATCGGAGCCAAGCGGGAATTCATTCGTTGTTTTCGACCGATAATCCCAAGAACGTTTCGACAACATCTGTTTGCCAGCATTTCTAAAGGGCAGTCAAGAACGTTATGCCGTCTGTAATAATTTTAAGCATTCTTCAGTCTCACAATGGGTTAATCCGTATATTGGTCTCTCGGTGGGTAGTACGTACGATGGCTTCGTACCTGGACGTAGGTACTGCTATTAACCGCCGCGTGGGACAATATGGTTATAAAAACAAATGTGGCGAGGTACTCTGGCCGTTCAGCCACAATAATTTTTGGCAACCAGATGCGAGGTTTTCACCCTCCATTTCTTCAAGAAGGAGAAGGTTCCTCCTCCGTCGCCGAATTCACAGGGGGCAAGTCCCCTCTCTTTAAGGAAGGGTGTTCCCAATGTGTGTATCATAATTAAATTACAACAACAATTATTTTCATATTACTTTCTCTTCTTTAAATATTAAAATAGAAAATATAAAATAGTTTAAAGAAGGAACATTGTACTGTATGAACTCCGGGTGGTATCGGTACCTATAGGTACATTAGACCCCCCCCCCCCCTCGGATTGTGTGATTGGGGGAAAATCATTAAATTTGCAAGCGCAATATCTCGTAAACCAGTTGAAATAAGGTGTATACATTATAGGTTATTGAATTTGTCTTGGAACGCATTATCAAGTGATCTCTAAAAAAATAGTTTCATTTAAAAAACCGAACTTGTTAATCGTATCTGTTAAAATAATAATTAACGAAAAATTGGTCTGCACTTTTAAATTCTGAATTCTGAATTCGTTTTAAAAGAATACATCAGTTTTGCATAACAGATTATTCTCTATGGTGTATACTTTCCGAGATATTGGGGCAAATGTGTTTTTCACCACCAGATATGGATGATTGCCAATGAAAGAAAATACGTGCGTCACTAAAGGGTGATTCTCCAGATTCAATTTATATCATTTCAAGTTGTCTTCGTTCATAATAGTCCGATTTTCATGAAATTTCATATGATTTACATCGGAAAAACATAAGGAATTCATTGGTGTCACTTACATATCGAAACAATAAAGAATAAAAAATTATTTTATTCCTGAAGCAGGTATGAATCCTTGGCCGTAGACCCTTTCAAGTGCGCTTGAACAAAAGTGGGACCCCGAACGCCGCGCGGCCGGAGGTTGGCCACCGGCATGGGCCGCTGAGCCGCGGCCGCCGGCCGCGCCATAGAGACTCCACCTTAAGTAGGGGAAATCTGCTCTTGGAACACGTGTTTCGGTTCTCCTTCCAACGCTGCGCCTTCAGCTAAGGTGGGACGACTTCTACTACCCTCTCTCCAAGGAGGCAGTAACGTCGCTGGGAAGCATGTTGGGCGCTTTAGGGCGAAAGTACCAAATGTGTCAAATTTTTATAGGAAATTTCATAATGACTTAAAAATAGTAGGAAAAATTAAAATTTAAACTAGCATTTCAAAATGACGTAAAAAGAATTAAAAAAAATGTATGACATACAACGATACAGTAATACAATAATCGTAGTGATGTCTTTTCATTAGACAAATATATTCATTTTGATAAAAATACAAGTAGTAGTTATTTTCTAAATTTTCGTGCAATACATAAATACATTTTATATTTCAATCAACTTTCGTACAATGCAAATGTGTTATACGTTTTATTCAGTTTTATGAAATTACAAACAGTACTTATTTTATAAAGTTTTGTACAATATATACATGTTATAGAAATATGCATTTTGTACACATTTTGTCTATAATATAATTTTATTCCATAATAGTTTTGAATTAAATATCAACGCTTAAAATATGAAATTTAACAAAATTCATATAAAATTCACATAATATTATACCGTTTTACTTTTTACATATATGTACATACAATAATATTTTTAGGCTTTACGTTTCCGCGAGAAACGTTTCTGCAATTTTTCGTTTGTCAGATTATAAATATTGACGTCCATGTCATTATGCTTCATGTCTCGTTCTCGAGATCACAATGTAGTACCGCAAGAGTACGCAGGTGTCGCCACAATCTTCAGCCCCAAAATTTCAAACACGCACGCCGCGAACTTCCCATCGGTCCTGCGGCGCCATCCGATCTTCATATCGTTTTTTGTGCGCGTTGGTGAAGCCATATTTTCAGCCATCGGGGAAGTTTTTTTTCAAAAGTTTAAGAAGGTTTCCCGTGCAGAATGGGAAAATCAAGCAGATCGAGAGACAGGTCTCCGTCCGTTGAAAGGCTGCGGAAAAAGTTAAGGAAGATACAGGAACGGTTAGAGTGGAAATTAGACAGAAAAGTAGAAAGCATACCACGCGTTGGTGGCATTGCAATGGGAATGCCGGACGAATCGGCTCGTTCAGACGAAGTTCACGAATCAGGTATTACCTTATTCTACTTTCCTTCTCAATCTGGCTTGAGCAAAAATTAAGGTTTTCTTGCTCTTAAAGGCGGCGAGTTCACACATGAGGTGAAACATGTTCCGTACATTTTGACTAGGTTACAACTACGCGTCTCTAAACAAAAGACAGCACGTAACCTAGATCTCTTGCTCTTCTAGATTTATTGGGTAATCCTAGTCCATCAGAACCATCGGATATCGATGAGGTTTCTGAGGACGTAGTCACGGACAAAGAAAACGTATCAGAGATACCCAAAAATCTCCAAGAGACAGAAAAGGTAGAAGAAAGCAACTTCGCCGAATTGGACCAGGTAACCCTGGATATCTTGGGTGACGATAGTGGTTCAAAGACCACGGGAAAGTTTATTTTTCATCCCAAGTTAGCTGGTACATGGGAGACGGTATTACAATCTGGGTTGAAGAAGAAACGAAGAAATGAATTCCTGGAGAAGTACCCACGCAAGCGAACATGAACGAGACAATCAGAAAGAGGGATAAGTATCTGGTGGCAGATCAGGAATTATGTGGTGCAAGTTTATCAGCGCTGGGCTCAGCGGTCACCAAGATTTTTGAAGGACAAAAGCAGCCGATAGATTCAGAACAGCTGTTAAGGGACTTGGTAGAGTCAGGTAAACTCATGTGTGAGCTATTTAACCAGCTGACGACAGCAAGGAAGGCTTTCATATATCCAGGTTTGGATGCAAAAGCAAGGAAGGTTTTGAAAGCATCGAAAACAGGAGAGTTCTTGTTCGGATCCGAATTATCCCAACGGATCAGGTCCGCTAAATCAATGGAAAAGCTGGGGTTGTCTTTAAAAGTTCAACCTATCGATAAGAAACCGTCATTTAGAGCTTCTGGAGCTTTAAACTTCAAGGGCCCGCCTGTAGCAGTCCGAGGTCAATCGCAGGCGGGCTACAAGCGACAAGGCTACCAAAGAGCCCACGGTCAGAGATTCTACTCACAAAGGGGGAATCGTCAAACAGGGAATCAAGGCCACTCTCAGGGTCGTCAGTCATCATCACAGATGAACCCAGTACAAGCTCAGAAGTAAATCAAGGGGTGAGTAATATTGCTGGACGGCTAAAATACTTTAAGGGGGCTTGGTCTAGTATTACCTCTGACAAGTTTATACTGGGTAGTATATTGGGATATAAAATAAATTTCGATGATGAGCCTGTACAGCAGCACACAGCTGGGAATGGCTCTTTAAACAAAAAAGATGAGCCCTTCATGCAGGAGGCGGTTGACGACTTGTTACGCAAAGGTGCGGTTAAGAAAGTGGGGCCCTGCAAGGGGCAATTTATATCGTTCTACTTCTTGGTTCCGAAGTCAAATGGAAAACAGAGATTCGTGCTAAACTTGAAGAAATTGAATACCTTTATTGTTACCGACCACTTCAAAATGGAGGACATACGAATCGCGACTAAATTAATGCCGGAAAGAGTTATATGGCAAGTCTAGATTTAAAAGATGCTTATTTTTTTATATCGATTCACAAGTGCAGTCGCAAATATTTGAGATTTCAGTGGAAGGGACAAATATATGAATGGACGTGCATGCCCTTCGGACTCAGTCTAGCCCCTTGGCTATATACAAAGATTATGAAGCCAGTAGCAAATTTTCTTAGAGAAAAGGGACTATTATCAGTCGTCTAGTTAGACGATTGGTTGTGTTTTGGTAAAACGGAAGGAGAATGTGCCAGAAATGTCCAATTAACGAGACGGAAATTAGAATCTCTGGGCTTTGTAATTAATGAAGAAAAGAGTTGCATGGTGCCTAACAATAGGTGTCAGTTTTTAGGCTTTGTTTTAGACTCGGTTTCAAAAACCTTAGAGTTGCCTGAGAGGAAACGGATTCATTTAGTCAATTTAATTAAAATGTTAAGAGGTCTAAGGTCGTGCAGTATTCGAGAGTTTTCGCGGATGGTGGGATCCATTTCAGCGTCATGCCCGGCCATCCAATATGGCTGGCTATATTCGAAAGGCCTAGAAAGGCAGAAATATTTAGCATTGCTAAGAAATAACGGAGATTATGAAGGCATAATGACGATTTCACAATCTCTCGTTGCCGACCTTGACTGGTGGGAAGAAAATATCCAGAGGTCAAAGAATCCAATAAGGCAGCAGAAATTCATGTTGGAGATTTTTTCAGATGCTTCAACCACAGGTTGGGGGGGGGGGGGGCAGCATGCAAAGGAGAAGTCACTTCTGGTGTCTGGGATGAATAAGAATTAACCCAACACATAAATTATTTGGAACTGAAGGCAGCCTTTTTTGGATTGACATGTTTCGCTAAGGAAATGCGAAATTGCGAAATTTTGCTCCGTATTGACAACACAACAGCGGTGTCATATATTAACCGAATGGGAGGTATTCAATATCCTATCTTGAATACGATAACTAAAACAATTTGGCAGTGGTGCGAACAACGGAATCTGTGGATATTCGCCTCTTATATACCTTCCAAAGAGAATGTGGAAGCCGATAGAGGTTCTAGGATAAATAATATTGACACGGAATGGGAGTTGGCACCCTGGGTTTTTCGTGTTATCTCTAACCGATGGGGTTACCCGGACATAGATTTATTTGCATCACGGATCAATAAGAAATGTCAAAAATTCTGTTCTTGGCACCGAGATTCGGAGGCGTTTTGTGTTGACGCTTTTACGTTGGAATGGCGCGATTATAATTTTTATGCGTTTCCACCCTTTGCCCTTATCCTAAGAGTTCTAAGAAAAATTCAGCAAGACCAAGCCCGGGGTATTTTAGTCGTGCCCGACTGGAGGTCGCAACCGTGGTACCCCTTATGGAGTTCATTGTTAGTAACGACTCCAGTAATTTTTGAGCCAAATGATAACACGCTTCTGTCCCCGTGTAGGAAGATCCGGCACCCTCTGGCTACGAAAATGCGTCTGATGGCCGGGCTATTATCCGGCAGGCGTACCAGAGACTGAACATCAGTGAGCAAGCCATAGAACTGCTTATAGGATCTATCGCCGACTCGACACTAAAGCAATATCTTAAACCAATTAAGGATTGGGCTAATTTCTGTTACAGGAAGAGATGTGACATATTTAACCCACAAATCGAGTATGTGGTTAACTGGTTAACTAATAAGTTTAACGAGGGAGCCTCTTATGGAACGTTAAACTCGTACAGATCGGCTCTATCATTGATAACAAATGAAGGGATAGGTAAAAGTCCGATTATATCTAGGTTAATGCGAGGAATTTTCTACCAGAGACCGTCGAAACCAAAATATGATCACACATATAGTTTAGAGCCGGTACTAAATAAATTGGAAGAGCTTTATCCGTTGAATAACCTAAGCCTACCGGAATTGACGGAAAAGTTAGTAGTGCTATTGGCACTAGTTACGGCACACCGTAGACAGACGCTGTCGCTGATAAAGCGGAGTAACATCGTCAAAGACATAGAGGGATATAAAATTAAAATACCTGATAGAATTAAGGTGACTAGACCTGGTGCGTATCAACCGTTATTAGTACTGCCAGTGTTTCAAGAGAAACCAGCACTGTGCGTGGTAGGAACATTAGAAAGATACCTAAAGATAACGGATAGCTTAAGAGGGAATTGTGATGCATTGTTCATCACCACAAAGCGGCCTTATAAACCAGCATCAAAGGACACGATAAGTCGGTGGATACGTGTCTTCTTGGTTAAGTGTGGTATTGGAAAAGAATACGCACCTCATAGTATTCGCCATGCAGCAACTTCGCTAGCTTGGAAAAAGGAGGTTGATATTAAAATTATCAAAAACCTAGCAGGATGGTCAGAGACGTCAAAAGTCTTCAATAGGTTTTATAATAGACCAATAATTAGTAATAAGGCGTCGTTTGCGAAGGCAATATTAAATAATTAGTTCTTTTTTTGTTAGTGGAGTGTGTTTATAATTGTTACAAGTTTCTTCTATTTTATGGAAATAAAGACATATATATAACTTGAAATAGTATTTCATATACAGCTCTGAACATCTACATTGTGATCTCGAGAACGAGACATGAAGCATAATTGGGAGATCGAACGAGCCCGCCGAAGGCGGGCGAAGTTCGATCGTAGTTATGCAGATTGTCTCGTTCGAGAAGATCACGGCCCTCCCATAATTAAAGAGATAATAAAAAGGTATACAGTAGTAAAAGTCAGAAAGAATTTCTCTTTGCTTCCCCTGTGATAATACTTTAAAGGTATGAAGATCGGATGGCGCCGCAGGACCGATGGGAAGTTCGCGGCGTGCGTGTTTGAAATTTTGGGGCTGAAGATTGTGGCGACACCTGCGTACTCTAGCGGTACTACATTGTGATCTTCTCGAACCAGACAATCTGCATAACTACGATCGAACTTCGCCCGCCTTCGGCGGGCTCGTTCGATCTCCCAAGTTAAAGGAACTCGCATTAAGTTTTGTAATGTTGAATGGTTTAGCGAAGCGCATTCGGACGCTTTAATATGTTTCATCACAGAAAATGCACTTTCGCATCTGTATGTGGATCCGAAAATAGATACAATTTTCATAGCTAATTATTTGAGGTGTGGAATTTCTTCGGAATTTAATTTTCTAAATAAGTATTCGCCTTGATCGGGTAAATATTGTAGTTGGTGGTGTTCGCGCAAAGCGTGTAATTCTAATTGTACATCTTCCGAATAGTCATTTATATTTACCGAAAATGGATCACTGAATAATTCAAGGTCTTTTTTGGAAATTCAACGTCTTTAAATCTAATTTGGAATTGTTCATTTAAATCCTCGAGAACAGATATGAAAATAAGAATGTTCGCTGCGGGAAATTCATCTTTGATTTCTCCGCAGCTTGGAAAGTTATTTAAATTGTGTATTTGCAATTGATTTGTAAAATCTTACAATGTTTGGCGAAAAATTTGAATATAATTCATATATTCTGCAAGGTTCTGTTTCTTCATTGGCAGTAACGAGTTTAGAATATGTAAATGATAAGTGATATCTGTAAGAAATGCTAATTCAGTGAGAAAGTTCTACTGTACATTTACTTAAATGTTCTTTTAAGAAAAGTGGTATTTCCTTTCTTATTGCAAAAAATTGTTTTAAACATTTCCCAGCACTCAACCACCTAACATCGCAATACAAAGGAAGATCAGGATAAGCAGTTTGGCATTCTTTAAAAAAATCCTTAAATAGTCTATGGAAGAGCGAGTTATTTCCACCTCTTATTAAATTAGTAATTTTTACAACTACCGTCATTGCATTCATTAATTTTAAGGATTTTGCACATAGAGCTTCCTGGTGGATAATGCAATGAATGAAGAAGCAACAGAGACCCTCTTTTTTCATAAGACCCTATAGGCCGCTTATGTGTCCAGTCATTGCTTTAGCTCCGTCAGTTGTAAGAGCAGTTAATTTGTCAAATCCGATATATTTGTTGATAACATTTTTTAGCAAATTGAAAATGTCAACCCCTTTCGTCGTGCGATATAATGGTTCTATTTCAAGCATTTCTTCGTGTACAGAAAAATCAGGAAGCACGAATCGAACAAATATAATCAATTCGCTTATATCTGTTCGATCAGTGCTTTCGTCTAAACAAATTGAAAAGAATGTACATGTTTGCAACAAATACTTTAATTTTTGTTTGAGATATTCAGCTATGTCCCCTATTCTTCTAAATACAGAATTTTTTGAAACCGAAACGTTTTTAAACTTCTCAGCCGCTTTCTTTTCATTGCAGTACTTTGCCATTAAAATGGAGCATTTTTTATCCGTTCCCTGTCAACGATGTAACATTTATCGCGAGCTAATTCTAAGGAAACTGCATACGAAGCGGCAATTGCTTGGCAATTAAGACAATTAATACTACCTTTGGCTGTGATATCTGAATCAGTTGAGGACGATGAAATGGACGAGTTTTGTGACGCCGTTGACAAGCTTCTTGATAAACTGAACTCCGCTAATTCAGTGGGTGACACGAGGACAGGTGCAGGTGCCGAATTATCCGGTAGACTGCAATCATTTAATTCCAAGGATGTTGAACCACAAGCACTGCGAGAATCTAATGACGACGAGTTCCTCGGTGGCTCTGGCGGTTTTGTTGAAAACATCAGCTCAGCGAACGCTTGTTTATCCCCTGGATTTTCAATGTTAAACAATTTGCGTTTCAACAATTGAAACAACTGAATTCGCATTTCTCCTTTGAATTGTTTCCAATCTCCAGAATGATGTTTTCCATAGTGGCGCACAACATTGCTGTGTCCATGTTTAGGGAATTGCAATATTGACTTGCACAACAAACATTTTAATTCCCCATCCTTTGCGGTAAATAAACTATTTATTTCCCAATTTTGAAAATCAAGATTCTTTCCTTGGTCCATGATTAATGAACCAATTACAAAATCTGAAAAAATAAATGATTCATGAAATGAATGATAATATGAAATAAATTTAACAAAGAACATAAATTTATACTATGAAAATTGCATAATTATGTATCGTTCTGTTTTCTTTTTTCAAAAAAATTAAGTTAAAGCTCAAATTATAAAGTAAAAGGGAATGTGTATCACCCTTATTATTAGATAGGAGAATGCAACGTAAAAATAATGAAACACTGCTTAATTTTAAAAGTTTCGATGGGTTGATGGTGATGGTATCCAAATCTTCCTCACGTGAACTGTAGCTGGGCTTCACCGAAAAATATACTTATATCGGCTTCAAAACGAGCGATTACTAACTTTTCTAATGTGCTGCCTACGACTGCGCGTACAAAAATTGCAGGTTTTTAGGTTTGTACCTGTACTTATAGGGCTCCTCAACCAGGTGGAAGGGATGAAAATAACGCTTCCCTGTGAGTCTCACCTGCATGACTAAGACTACGTGATTTCAGGTGTTTAGCTGATCGGAGAGCAAAACAACCCATGCACAACACCGTGATTCATACGGTCACTCTTACTAATATTCGGACACCCTTCAAAAACAGAATAACTTTTTTAAAATTTAAATATAATATATAACATAATTATATTATATATAATATGTATATATTGTACAAAAATTTATAAAATAAGTACTGATTGTATTTTCATAAAACTGAATAAAACGTATAAAACATTTGCATTGTACGAAAGTTGTTTGAAATATAAAATGTATTTATGTATTGTACGAAAATTTAGAAAATAACTACTACTTGTATTTTTATAAAAATGAATATATTTTTCTAATGAAAAGACATCACTACGATTATTGTATTACTGTATTGTTGTATGTCATACATTTTTTTAAATTATTTTTACGTCATTTTGAAATGCTAGTTTAAATTTGAATTTTTCCTACTATTTTTAAGTCATTATGAAATTTCCTATAAAAATTTGACACATTTGGTACTTTCGCCCTAAAGCGCCCAACATGCTTCCCAGCGACCTTACTGTCTCCTCGAAGAGAGGGTAAGTTGTCCCACCTTAGCTGAAGGCGCAGCGTTGGAAGGAGAACCGAAACATGTGTTCCAGGAGCAGATTTTCCCTACTTGGGAAGGCCTGTCTTATGACATAGTACCGGTGTTTTAACATGATTAAGCGAATAATTATTTTTTTTCGAACACATTTGTCGTTTTACTTAATGTATCAAGCTGTTTTTCTAAAATATAAAAGAATTATTCTCAATTAATAGTTAGCAAAATGATACTTTTTTTTACGAGACAGTCAGACAGCTGGTAGCGCTAGTACTTGACGCCAGTAGATGTCGCCATTCTTGTTTTACTTCTCTAATTGACGCAGGTAGATGTCGCCTTTCGTAAGCTGAAGTTATCCGGAATGGTTTTGCTGAAAATGTGGTTGCGCAATTGACGAAAAAGGCAAAAAGCCGCTGCTTTCGGCTCGCTAGTAAATGTCACCTAGCTGTCAATCAATCATAACCTGCCTGTCTCAGTTATCAAAAGTTTTTTCACCATATAGGACATTGAATTATTGTCTTAATTAACAAGATAAGTCGCTATATTATTTGTTATACAGTTACGGTCTATGTCCACTGATACTTAACGTATGACTTTCTTCTATCTTACGCCACTTTTATGAACTTTGGATGTTTTTTTTGGTTAATTGATTGTTTATTAATTTTTGTAGAAAATGCGGGAGGCCGCCCTACTTGATGGTAAGTTTTAGTAACGATAAGCTTACAGAAGAATTAAATAATAAACAAATTTTATATATACATATGTTCAAATTCATTTTTCCAGACTCGAATGATGCCGGCAGCGAACAAGGTGCCGAGAACGGCGGCGTCGCCACCACCACCACAGCAGCCGGCATCAAACGGTATTAATTCTTAATACTATTAACCAATACTTTTTATCTTTTAACAATATAATAAAAATGGTTGACTTTAGCTTATATCAGGGAAGCCCAGGCCGGTTGGCTGTCGCTGGCAGTCGCAACTACGGCGCCGCCGCCGCCACCACCACCACCACCAGCATCACCAGAACCACACCACCACCACTACAGGGCCCGGCCACGGCACATGGTATTATTTCTTAATTAAATAATTAATACTTTAATTAAATACCTTTTTATGATTTTACAATATAAAAATTGTTCGGTTTAGCCTATATCAGGGGAGGCGAACATTTTTATCTGCGCGTGCCAATAATTTATAAATTATTATAATATAATTGCTGACGTTTATTACTAATTACAGGAGGATACACGGCGAAGCGTCATAAGAGGAGCGGCTGGAGGGTGCGGATCCGTCAAGAGCATTGGGCCACCCTCCAGGCGGTACGGGCGCAAGCCGTCAACCTCCGCTCGCAGGCGAGTACCCTGCGAGATTTAGTGAAGACTCAGGAGCCGTGGTCGTGGCCGAGCGGGCGTATTTTGTAAATAAATAATTGTAAATAAATAGTTCCATTAAAATTATAATTAATATATATCCAATTTAAAATCGTTTAATTTATAATAATATAATACTATGTTCCAATTTTTTTTTTCTCCTCAAAATTATACATTTTTCCATTGCAATCTTTAATGCTGCCAAAAGTCATCCTTTCTTGTTTGAGAACACGGCTCAATGTTTTATTTTTTTTCTATTTGTTCGTAACGAAACATTTCTCGAAATAAAGTGTGTATTTACGGAACTCTTGATGCGACAAGCTACCCGAACGCAGCGGCTTTTGGACTTTTTCGTAAAACCGCGAGTGACTGATTTCAAGTCGCTTGGATTTGTGGTTATGGGTAATATTTTTATTGATTATTGCTGACTTCTTACAATTTTCACCACCACGGGGTCCTTTCCGTCAACCTTTTCTAGAAATCTTATAATGTCACTCCTCTGCCCTACCCCCTCAAATACATGAAAAATTCGAGGACAAAAAACAGTATTATTTGTACTTCTACGTTAGATTTAGCTGTATGTATGATCCGAATACAGTATTGTCCCCCTGAGGGCTCGCTGATCGGGACCGACGATGAGCCCTCATGGAGACAAGAGTCCTAATTCCGAGTGTTCGTTTCTCGCTTCTTTCTGGCCGAAGGGGGAGCGAGATGGAACGCTTTGCGTGCGTGGCGGGCGTGCGCGACGGGCGCGGAAGCAAAGGACGGAGTGTCAGGCGTCCGAAAGACGAAGCGAGACAAAATATCAACGCGTCGTCTGTCTCGTACCGTCCTCGTTCACTTTCAGTGGCTCTCGCTCGCTCTCGTTCCATCTCGTTTTCGCCTTCGCCGGACAAGAGTGAGACAGAAGTGGTGGGGATAGCGAAAAGCCCACATCGTGTGCACCAAACCGAGCCCATAGGGAGACAATACTGTAAATACGGCTGGCGGCGTAACCAAAAGGCGATGGTAAAGAAAATCTCGCGTAATGGCAGCGGGACGTGACCGGCGGTACATTTGCTTGGTACACACGGCTCAAACGATTGTGGCCGATCGAGTTTCGATTGCATTCGAGCTCACTAGGGCTGGCTTTTTTACATCGCTTCGATTCTACAGTATTTCGTGAATATGGTGGGGGCAGTGCCAAGCCAAAGGTTCCCGTCTAGAACACTTCCAATTCATGTTGAAACACCACTATGATTGTCATAATGTTCGCGATGCTACATATAGCGTAAATGACACCAAGAATAAATGTCAAATGACTTTTATTGCAATGAACCTCAAATAAAATCATAATAATTTTGATACTATAAATGATAAACTTGTAATGTCAAAGTAAATAAATGAACGGATTTATAATGGAAAACACAAATATATAAAGCGGGTTGGTGGGGTAATAAGGAAAAGAATGGAAAGTCTTGTGGTATTTTATTCGTAGCAGTCTTCATAGATTAAAATCTAAGACGCTCATTATTAGTCGAAATGTGTAGAGCAAAGAAATACGCATTTATTTCAAAATCTACTATCCGTTATTTTATGTTAACAACGGGAAAATAAACATAACCGAAGCAATGTAAATTAAATTTTCGTAAAACCGCGAGTGAGTGATTTCAAGTCGTTTGAATTTGTGGTTATGGGTTATATTTATTGATTATTGCTGATTGGGCACAATTTTCACCCCCTCGGGATTATTTGGTTTTTTAAAAGATCATATTGTTATCCGAACTATGCACGCGTCCTGTTGCGACTCCCGTCTAGCGGCGTGTAGTATAAACTTCAGAAGCGCGAAGTTTGAATCGGATCACACGACTGTACTAGGAAAGGGAGACAAAGTGAAGTTCGCACAAATCCGAGGTGTTTGAAAATAGTTAGAGATTCTTTTAATGAGGGGACTTCAGGATTATAAACTAATCGATACCCTCTTAGAAACGGATGTTTGAATAAATGAACTTCTCGTTTCTCCCTTCTCCTAGGTATGTAATTCCAGCGCAATGTAGTTAAACGCTTGGTTATATAAAAATCGATAACGGAAGGGAATCGGATCGACGAATACGAATTAAGCTAATTAATTAGTAAATTTGCTATTGGCTCTTAGTAACTAAGACATCTTGTTATTAACAAAAGAAAAACCGAAGCTGAAAATCTGAGCACTGAATTGATTTCTGGCCAATAAAGGAATGTCAAGTATAAAAAGTGACAGAGGAATCAGTGTTCGAGCGGGGAACGAGAATACAATTGGAATTAGCAAAGTTGATTTCACAATCTTTGCGTGAGAAATTTTATAATTGTCTTCGTGAATTAAAGGTACAATTGGAATTAGCAATGTTGATTTCACTATCTTTGCAGGTGAACTTTTTTCGTGAATTAAAGGTTTTATGATTGCACAAAGAATTTATTCACCGCCAAAAGGTATAATAGAAAAAGAATTAGGTTATGTAACAGCTCAGCCTGTCTTACAAAAGAAAACGCTTGGGAAAAGGGCGACGCAAAAGAAAAAGAAGAATACTTGGGATACGTGCCGTAAGACAGAAGCGCCACACAACATCCAATAAGCGTTTATATTCACTCGATCAACCAATCATACAAAAACATCCGCTCGGTCAACCAATCATACCATAAGAGAAAGCGCGACATTCAACAAAAGGGAATTAACTTCTTTCATACATGAGTCATGTTTATTGGTATTGTATACAGATACCCCAACACACACGCCATTCAATGGTGGTACGCCTACAACTATAGACATTGTAATAAACAAACGCGTTAAAAATATTACGCAACCCATTACATGAAGCGATCTAGATTCAGATCATTTACCGGTAATATTTAAGTTAGGAAATGAGCATATAGACCAAATAGAAATATATATCTTTGAATATAAAGCAGTAGACTGGGGAAAATTCAGGGAAATCTTAGATAGGAACATTAATATTAAAAATAACATAAACACTAAAGAAGAGATAGAAACAGCAACTAATAACCAAACAAAAGCCATACAAAAAGCAAGAGACAACACCGTAAGAACGAGAACAGTATGGGCCCAAGTTACACAGCTCTCCGATTCCATAATAGAACTAATTCAGGATAGAAATTACATGAGAAAGAAATGGCAAAGAATTGGTTTACCAGTTTACAGGGAATTCTTCAAACAAATGGTAAAGGACGTAAAGAACAAAATTAGAATGTATAGAAATGAAAATTGGCGCAAAAATTATTAAAAATTAATACACAGGATAAAAGAGTATGGAAAATGACAAAGATTTTAAAAACACAGCTTGAAGCTATTACCTCCTTAAAACAGGGTAACAGATGTGCACTAACAGATGAAGAAAAAGCCAATATGTTAGCAACACAATTTGAAGAAGTACACAGTAGAGCTGTTTGGATACTCGAAATATTAGAGTAGCTTGAAATGCGAACCGAGTGAGACCCGATTTTTCGAGACGAGCCGGGACCCGAACGTATTCCGGGCAACTCGATCGTGTCGGGCAGTCTGCTTCCTTAGAGTAGATGGGACGTTTTAAAAGTACCGAATATAAAGTAAACTACATGTATTTTGAGTAATTGTTAGTATATTGATAATTTTCATAGCACATTTGTTAGCACATTTCGCGCCGCATCTCTCACCTACGAAACTTATGCTTAATCGGGAGCGAAAATTTTTGTATTTCCGTTTGAAATAACATTAGAAAAATTGCTAAGATTGAAAAAGTATCTACTCATTGCTTGGGTATGGAATTTTAAATATAACATATCAAGCCAGCTTACGTGAAATATGAATATTGTTTTTTATATTCTTACCGTTAACACTTATTGTATTGTAGAAACGTATTTGCATTTTAAATTTATTACAAAAAACTGAAGATTATCGAGAATCAAAATAAGCTATAACAGCAATTGATTCAATTTGTTTGTGATATTAAACTGTATTATATTAAGGGGACTAGGCAGTCAAATTTGGTAAAAATATAAGTTTTTGCGGGAATTAAGTAGAAGGAAATGAATACAAATTATGATTAGTACTGTTGGGTAAGGTTTATTGATAAATATTAATATAAATATAAATATTTATGTGCTAAAAATTATTTCTCTTCGATTTCTTTCTTTATCAAATTAGCTGAACGGAAGCAAATTTGTTCTATTTGTTCGGACAGCAGAGAGGTGCGCTTTTCGTTTATTATGTTTCCAGCTGTTGTGAATAACCTCTCGCTGTACGCTTCCGTGTCCGGGATTCCCAAAATTTGCTGGGCCAAATTTGCCAAATTTGGGAATCTTTGAGAAATATCTTTCCACCATTTCAGGATGCAGGACTTCGCTGGTATAAGTGTTTCGTCATAGTACCACATCAATTCTTTGTCTATGGTACCAACCTCGTCGTCAAGACTTGGTTTCTCGCCTGGCACAATATTTGAAAATAATTCATATAAGGTTGTTGGCGATGTGGATACCAGAAGGAAAATAAGTCAATTTATTATTGTTCTAACTAGTAGTGGCAAAAGTAATATTAATATTCGTAGAAACATACCTGAAGTGGTTTTTGGTGATACAGCAAAAGTTGACGCTGCCGCATCTACTTCATTTGCACCTACGTATTGCATAACAGCAGAGTGCAGCAACTTGTGCGCCCATACCTTTTTTTGCTCCGTTAGCATCCTGTCCTTTATGCGAGGATCCAAGAGCATTGCGATTACTAAAGTTTCGTTATCGTCAATAAAATGGAATCTGGTGTTCAGACTGAGTAATAAATTATTACGCAGTCGTGTTGTGTCAGGAGTAGCGCGTTTTTGTTCTATTGATGTGAAAGAGTATTCGTTTAAGCCCGTATATAGTCGCTATATATCGACATAATCTCGGTTTATCTTCCATTATGATGACCTGCGTTGCTTCTTTGAACATTTTTAATGAATCGCAATACTCTTGGATCATGCACCACTCGCGCCTAGATATAGGCATGGGCATTCGTTGCTTACCCAGTTAGTGCACGTCGCACTTGAAGTAGGCGGTCCATCATGTCAAACTGTAAATTCTACCTCGTTCTCACATCGTTAATAAGGGGAACTGGTTCCAATTTTGGTGAATCTCTTCTCTGCTCTTTTTGTAATTGTTGTTCCGCCGGCACACACCGATGAAAGAATCTGACAATACCTTGGCATTTTTTAAATAAATCTTTGAGGTCTTCGCAACCTTGTAACCCATCTTCTACTACAAGTGCATAGAACATTAGATGTAAGATCAACTGCTAATAATTTACAAACTAGGTACTTTTATTGTTGAATATTACATTGCAGGTTCATTTACCTGCAATGTGTGAGCGAAACAGAGTATCCGTTCCCACTCAGTACCCAATTTCACGACTCATACAATGTTAGCTGAATTATCGATAACGAGAAATATTCTGATTTGAGGCTTGTTTAATCCCCATTCCTGGATGTTGCTGCGTAGTATTTGATTTAAATTATCACCAGTTTGCGATTCTTTCTACGGTTGTATTCTTAACGTGAAATTTTTTATTTGGAACTCATTAGTAACGTAATGGACGCTTAAAGAAACATAACTTTCATTGGTCCCTAATGCCCATCCATCCATTGTAAAGGCAAGACCAGAGATGGGCATTATTTAAATAAAATATTATTTAAATAACGAATCAAATAAAACAAGCTTTATCTTTATTTGTCATAAAAAAAAAGCTCTGAGTTATTTTTATTTGAAATAAAAATTACTGAAAGTTATTTTTATTTGAAATAAAATTTACTGAAAGTTATTTGTATTTGAAACGTCACAAATAATTGTTTTTGTTCAACGCAAATTTATCCGACGGCCACAAATAATTTTTTTTATTTGACGGGTGTTCTGGAAACGGATAGTAGCGGGAGTTTTGAAAAACTGTCTCGAGGCATGAGAGGCTTTTTTGTCTCTTTGTTCCTTTATTCTTATGCTATTCTTATACTACGCTTATTCTATCTTATACTATGCTTATTCTATCTTATACTAAGCTCATTCTATCTTATACTATGCTTATTCTATCTTATACTACGTTTATCCTATACTTATACTACCTTTATTGTACAGACACTTTATAATAAATAGGAGCGCTCGCACGGCGGAATCGAGGCATTGGCGGCCGTGCCCCCCCGCGTCCCGCGGGAGCCCGGGTGGACCGAGTAGCTCGGTTCTCGCGGGAGCCGCGGGGGGAGAGCGGTTGGCCCCCTCATTATCGCCGACATAAGGCGAGCCTGCTATTGTCTTAATAGCGACGACGCGGTATACCTCGTCCTTCGAGTGCTCCGACCATTGAATTTTAAAGTTCGTACGTTATTGAGCTCCAATCCGTTTCACGTATTTCGGAGACGAATATTCACCGTTTAAAGCCCTTCGCTTAACGAGAACCGGCAATTTTATCTTCGGCTCGGGATAAATCTTTTCCGACGAGAGGAGATTCCCGAACAAGAAAGCGTGGTCCTTCGAGCCGGAGTATATTTCGAGTTAATTTTGAAGGTCTCTTATTATTCTCTCCATTACTTCATTCCGTTGATTTCCCGCGGAGTGAGAAGTGATCTTTGTTGCATCCGTAAAATCCGCGCTCTGTTCGTGCGTGAGTGTTCGTGCGTTCTCCACGTGCCGGTTAGCAAGTTCGAAATCCTCGGCGTTCGAGTAATCGTCTTTGTAACCGAGTGCTCCAACCACGACTGCAGTGCTGGATTAAAAAAATAAGAAATAACATTTTTCAATGGTGCATGCGAGTGAGTTTTTCGGGTAAAATTCGGGCACGTTTCTTTCGCGTACCGCTATTCGGCCTGTGAATTCGAATCGTTAACGGTCTTGTTCGGGTAAACACGCCGTGCAAAAACGTTTCGCTCAAGGTGCGCGATCAGTTAACGTTACGATTCGAAACAGTGTTTCTCCGAAGCGTAAACAGTGGTTCGGCGAATCGAGATCACCTTCACTATGGCTAAATTCGAAGACTTACTGCGCTCTCAAAAGGAGGTGTCCGGACGTATTGAACGCTTCATGGCCAACACCCGTAAGGCGGGGAAAGAGAAGATGACGGTGAGTTTTTTGAAAAAACGGCAGCTTCTGTTGGAGGATTACTGGAAGGAATTCCAGGACGGTCACCGAACGATCGCCCGTCGTTCCGACGCCGAGGGCTCGGACTATTTGGAGAGTGATTTATATTCACAGGTTGAGGACTCTTACCTCTCCCAGGCCGTCGAATTGGATGACCTGATCCAACGTTCTGAGCCGACTAGAAGATCCGCCAGCGATCGGGATGCGGATCGCGATTCCGCGTCATATGGTGATCCGAATGTTTTTGCTTCCGAGGGCCACATTGCCCACCTTTTCAGGAGACATGCTGGAATGGGAAGGGTTTCGTGACTTGTTCAAATCGATGGTCGACGAAATCAAAGGAATCTCCAATGTCCGCAGACTTCAATACCTGAAGTCGAGCCTCAAGGGCGAGGCCGCGAAGATGCTCCAGAATACGGCGATCTCCAGCTCGAATTATGAGGCGGCATGGGCAGCGCTGGAACGTCGTTACGGCAATCGACGACGCCTGTCAGAGGCTCACATGCGTCGCCTCGTAACTTGCTCTCCGTCGCTCAAGGGTCAGCCTGGAGAGTTGAAACGGCTGCTTGACGAATTCAGCCAAGCCCGGGACGCTTTTAAATCCCTTGGGAAACCCGTTGATGCTTGGGACGAGTGGTTGGTATTTCTTCTTTCCGAACGCCTAGACGAATCCACGAGGTTGAATTGGGAGGACTCACTCCGAGACCCATACGCAACGCCGTCCTTCTCGGAGCTGGAAACGTTCCTGGAGAATCGGGTCCACTCTCGGACGGCATCCAGCACCTCGACCGCTAATCCTCCTCGGAAAGACGCCGCAGCTGGAAAGTCGAAGCAGAACCATCGCGGTCAGGCATCGCAGTCTAAGGTCACGATGGCCACCAATCTCTCGGAGTCGTCACCGAAAGACAAGAAGTCACAGAAGTTCCGCGACTGCTCAATGTGTTCAGGTAAACACCCGTTGGGGTCCTGCCATAAATATAAAAATCTGAGTGTCGCAGATCGTCTTACCTACGCCCAGAAGGAAGGACTTTGTCTGTCCTGTCTTTATTCTGGACATTCCCAAGCGGACTGCCCGTCGACGAACCGCTGCTGGGCGTGCGGTGCGAAGCATCACACAACCCTCCATGACCTTTACGGCTCTCAACGGCCAGCCAACGATGCGTCCACCTCCGCCTCCGTCTCGTCGACGTTTGTTGCGTCCACGACTACCCGACAGGTCGTATTATTGGCGACCGCGCAGGTGACGCTTGAATCGTCCGAAGGCCGTTTATTGCCCGTCCGGGCACTCATCGATACCGCTGCGGAATCGTCCTTCGTCAGCGAGTGGGCGGTCCAGGCTCTGCGACTTAGGCGGCGTCCGGTCCACATGACGCTCACAGGTCACCAGGAGACTCCGGTGGGGGTCGCGCGTCATGAGGTCACGGTGAGGTTACGGTCCCGTGTCGATGACGCATTCACAGTGGACTTCGGAGCGCTGGTGTCGAAGAGGCTGACCACGCCAACACCCTCGCGGCCCATTTCGGCCGATGACTGGGACCACATTAAGGGCCTGCCTTTAGCTGACGCGGACTTCGGGACGCCCTCCCGCGTCGACGTCCTTCTGGGAGCTGACGTCTGCGCCAGGCTCTTCAGCGAGAGTCGAGAGGGACCACCTGGTACTCCAGCCGCCACATCAATCCCCTTGGGATGGGTTCTTCTTGGAGCGGTAGATCTCTGGGACTCCGGTACGTCTCATGACTCGGCACGAGTTCTCCAGGTTCGTTGCGACACCGAGTTACAGGAACAGCTCCGACGTTTCTGGGATCTTGAGGAGATGCCGTCCAACCCTACGCTGACCCAGATGAACTGTCGTGCGAGGAGACGTTCATTCGGGAACACCGAAGAGACACGAGCGGCAGGTATCATGTCCGCTTACCTTTTCGTGACGTCCCGTCGCTTCCTGCAGGTCCTTCGCGGAGAGTGGCTCTCCGACTTCTACTCGGTGCTGAACGCCGGCAACAAAAGGACGCAGAACTTAAGACGCATTATCAGGACTTTCTTGCAGAGTACCTTCGACTAGGGCACATGGAGGAAGCGACCTCACCTCTCGCTGATGATGCGCAAGGATTTTACCTGCCTCATCACGCTGTGTGGAAGGCCGTCGGGGACAAGAAGAAGATTCGGGTGGTCTTCAACGCTTCCTGCCCCTCGGCGTTCGGCCGCTCGCTCAACGATGAACTGCTGCCCGGGCCGGAACTGCAGTCCGAGCTCTGGATCGTACTGTCCCGATGGCGCCTCTTCCAGTTCGCATTTTCTACGGACATTGTGAAGATGTTCCGTCAGATACGAGTCCGCGCCGAGGATCAGGACTGGCAACGGATCCTGTGGAGACCGGAGCCTAGCGCCGAAGTTCGTGAGTACCGGCTCACCTCAGTCACCTACGGCACCGCGTCGGCCCCGTACCTCGCTTTGAGGGTACTTCGACAGTTAGCCGAGGACGAAAAGGACCGTTTTCCGCTGGGTTCGCAAGCCATACGGGACCACTCCTATGTCGATGACATTTTGGCCGGGGGAGACACCCTCCAGCAAACTTGGGAAGTCCGACAACAGTTGGAGGAGATCCTGTTCTCCGGAGGCTTCCCGTTGGACCGTTGGGCGAGTAACATTCCCAACTTTGGGGATGACGCGGCTCGTGAAACTTCCTTATTCCAGGAATCCGAAGTTCACGGCGCGCTGGGTCTTCAGTGGGACACCAGGACGGACTCGCTGACGATGAAGGGCCCTCGATGTAGGACCCTCGTCAAATACGACCATTGGACGAAGAGGTCCGCTCTCTCGATGGTCGCTAGCCTATTTGATCCCTTGGGGTGGATGGCGCCCGTGCTGATCCAAGCGAGGGTTCTTCTTCAGGACTTATGGCTGGCGGGACTAGACTGGGACGATCCGATCACCTCTGAAATAGCTGCACGTTGGTCGACATTCATGAGCGAAGTAGACTCTCTCACCGGCATGGTTGTGCCGCGCTGGGTTGGGTTTTCCAGCGTGGGCACCGTCGTGGAGATCCACGGATTTTCCGACGCCTCGGAACGAGCGTATGCGGCGGCCGTTTACCTTCGGGTGATCCATCCCTCTCAGTCAGCGAAGCTCAGCCTCCTTGCCGCCAGGACGAAGGTTGCACCGACGAAGCTGCAGAGTATTCCACGGCTAGAGCTCTGCGGGGCGCTGCTGCTAGCACGCCTGCAGTCCACGCTACAAAATTCATTGAGCTTAGGACGGGTCAAAGCCCAGTCTTGGACGGACGCGTCTGTGGCTCTGGCGTGGATTAGAGCACATCCATCAAAATGGAAACCCTTCGTGGCGCATAGGGTAGCCGAAATTCAGCGGTTGCTGCCGGACACGACCTGGAGGCACATCAGCACGACGGATAACCCAGCGGACCTCGCAACCAGAGGAATCTCGTCGGCCGAGTTGCGGACTTCGAGTCTTTGGTGGAATGGCCCGACCTGGCTGAACGACGCCTCGACGGACTGGCCGTCACCTCCCACTTCTCTGGATCACGGGACTATACCGGATCAACGATCGGGAGCCGTCGTTGCCGTCCACCAAGTCGCGCAGCCGGACCAGTTCATATCCGATTTTTCAAAGTGGTCCCGACTCGTCCGGGTGACCGCGTACATTCTTCGATTCGCTGGAAACGCACGAGAACCTGCCGGACGGACGATAGGCCCACTCAGTGCGAGCGAGCACCATCGAGCCGAGACCACTATTTTTCGGCTGAGTCACCTCGAGGGGTATCCTCTCGAGATCGAGGCGCTTTCGCGAGGTAAGCCGTTGCGAGTTTCGTCCCCACTAATAAGCCTAGCTCCTTTTATAGACTCAGATGGAGTGATGAGAGTCGGCGGCCATATCCAGGACGCCCCGGTGCCGTACGCGCAACGTCACCCAATTATTCTTTCACGCCACACGCATGTGGCCGTATTAATTATCGCAGCAGCTCACCTATGCACTCTTCACGGCGGTGTGGACCTCACAAGGACCTCATTGCTTCAGCGCTTCTGGATTCCACGAAGTCGCCCTCTTGTGAAGAAGCTGCTCCGTCGCTGTCTTCGATGCACCCGCTTCAAGGCTGCAACCGGCCAACAGCAGATGGGCAATATTCCTGGCATCCGTCTGCAACCTTCGAAGCCGTTCGAGCACGCAGGTGTTGATTATGCTGAGCCAATTCACATCAGAACCTCGAAGCGTCGAGGTCAGAAGGCCTATAAAGGTTATATGGTCGTGTTTGTTTGTCTCTGCACAAAGGCCGTCCATTTGGACGCGGTGACGGATCTAACGTCCACTACCTTTGTAGCGGTCTTCCAACGCTTCATTTCGCGACGGGGTCGATGTGCTCAGTTGTGGAGCGATAATTCCACAACATTCCGCGGAGCGGACGCGGAATTGCGACGTATGTTTCAGGGCACTTCGGAGTTCCGTCGCACTGCCTCCCAGGAACTTGCGGCGAAAGGCACGGATTGGCGGTTCATCCCCCCTTATGCTCCCCACTTCGGTGGCCTTTGGGAAGCAGCGGTCAAATCGGCGAAATATCACATTAAGCGGACCATAGGGGATCAAAAACTAACTTACGAGGAGTTGAGTACGCTCCTGTGCCAAGTCGAGGCCTGCCTCAATTCTCGTCCGCTCATGCCGATCACCGAAGACGCCAAAGATTTGCTCCCCCTCACTCCGGGACATTTCTTGATAGGGGAGCCTGTCACATCACTCGAAACTTCCAGTGACGTCGATTTCGATGTTACGGGTCTAAAACGTTGGAGGCTCGTTAATAACCTTCGTAACCATTTCTGGCGCAGGTGGCAACAGGAGTATCTCCACCTCCTCCAACAACGGCCAAAATGGAGGACTCGCGTCGAGAACTTGAGGGAAGGATCGCTGGTGCTCATCCGGAACGAACTGTCCCCTCCGACGAAGTGGCCGCTCGCACGTGTCCTCAAGGTTCACACCGGACCGGACGGTCTCGTCCGCGTGGCGACGCTTCAACCCGCCACGAAAACTTGCACGAGACCGCTCACCAAAATTGTGCCACTCCCGGTACAAACCACCGATGCCGATTCGAACGATACGTCGCAGTAGTCGGTCGCGATGTTTTCATTTTCTTGCTCGCGGTCACGGTCGTTTATGGCGGGCGGCGCGTGCGCTCGGAACACATTCGTCGCGTCACTGCCCGTCTGTGTCTCGCCAACGTACTACCCTATTGACTTGCGCATCGATCGGTGGATTTCGCCGCAGAGCGTCTGCCGGCGAGGCGGGCGGCATGTTCTGGAAACGGATAGTAGCGGGAGTTTTGAAAAACTGTCTCGAGGCATGAGAGGCTTTCTTGTCTCTTTGTTCCTTTATTCTTATGCTATTCTTATACTACGCTTATTGTTAGAAATTTAAGCGGGTGAGCACGCTGGAAAGTGAGGTTAAGGGACGACGGTGGGAAAGTGAAGCACTGTACACCAAATTGAGTCAATGATGACTAAGTCAATTTATTATAAAATTGATTGCGTCACAGTGAGCAGATACTTGTTTAAGATGAGCAGAGTAGCGAGCAGAGTATTTTAGCTATGCACAAACCACGCGGTCACGCGACACACGATGAGCTCACGTGTTGAGCAAAAACCGCAAATACAATAACGAGTGAGCAATTCTAACGCACAAAAGCGAGTAATTCTGCTTGAGAGCAGCGTTGAGCACAGAAAGTTAAAACTTGATAAAATTCACACGTTACGACTAAACTTGGCAAGCACGTCTATCTCGACAAGCGGTATGAACAAGAGAGAACAAAGAGAACCCGAAAAACGTTGAGCGTCTTCTTGAACAATCCTCGAGAATCGACCAACAAAGTACGCTCTACGATTGGTTCGCCAGTTTCACGTGGCGAACGGTGATTGGCTGAGCAGGCGACTAGGAGAATCGATCACCGGATCGATCGTCGATCAGCGGCGTGTTCCGCTGCCCAGTAGGTGCTGCGACGAGCGTGGGCACGGCGGAACTCTGAACTAATGGAATCTCAAACATTCTCCCGCCATCAACAGCTGTTGGAAGATGTTGATGTACAATCTGAAACAGGCAACACTGCCAATCTTGCAATTGGCCTGATTAATGTTGTAGTGGCAGTCTTGAGTGGTACACACGGCTCAAACGATTGTGGCCGATCGAGTTTCGATTGCATTCGAGCTCACTAGGGCTGGCTTTTTTACATCGCTACGATTCTACAGTATTTCGGGAATATGGTGGGGGCAGTGCCAAGCCACAGGTTTCCGTCTAGAACACTTCCAATTCATGTTGAAACACCACTGTGGCACCATCTGCCTATGATTGTCATAATTATATAAATCCGCGCGATCGGTTCTGTTCGCGATGCTGTAGCGAAAATGACACAAAGGATAAATGTCAAATGACTTTTATTGCAATGAACCTAAAAAAAATCATAATAATTTTGCCACTATAAACGATAAACTTGTAATGTCCAAAGTAAATAAATCAACGGATTTATAATGGAAGACACAAATTAATAAAGCGGGATGGTGTAGACCAAAGAAATACGCATTTATTTCAAAATCTACTATCTGTTATTTTATGTTAACAACGGGAAAATAAACATAACCGTAAATTAAATTTTGTGACAGGACTGCGCGAACGTGTCTCGCATTAAACGATTATGACAATCATAGGCAGATGGTGCCACAGTGGTGTTTCAACATGAATTGGAAGTGTTCTAGACGGGAACCTGTGGCTTGGCACTGCCCCCACCATATTCACGAAATACTGTAGAATCGTAGCGATGTAAAAAAGCCAGCCCTAGTGAGCTCGAATGCAATCGAAACTCGATCGGCCACAATCGTTTGAGCCGTGTGTACCACTCTGGTGAGCCCATCCTTTCCTGGATGAAGAGTGACGACTCGAGCAAGTGGCCACCTGCTCGGTGGAAACCGTTCATCAGTGATGAGCATTAAGGATCCGATCTTGATCTCATTTGATGGGTGGTGCCACTTCGAGATGGAGAGTTGACGTTGAAGATAGTGTGATGACCATTGAGTCCAGAAACGTTGCGCCCGTTGTTGAATAAGTCGCCACCTGGCTGATGGTGAGATGTTTGTATGCTCGACAGATGGTTCTGGTAGCGTTGTAAGAGGCTGCCCGATGAGGAAGTGAGCTGGTGTGAGGGTGGAGATGTCTTCAGGGTCATCACTGAGAGGCTCGAGCGGTCGTGAATTGAGCATGGCTTCTACCTGGGTAAGAAGTGTACAAAATTCTTCATAGGTGAGTACCGTTTCACCGACGGCTCGCCGAAGATGGTGTTTCATCGACTTCACGACTGCTTCCCATTTGCCTTCCATATGAGGAGCTGCTGGTGGATTGAAGCACCAGCCAGTGTTGTCGTTGACAAACAACTGACTGAGCTGCTGATGATCTTGTGAGCCCTGAATGAACATACTCTTGAGCATGGTGTCAGCTCCGATGAAGTTCGTACCACAATCGGAGTAGAGCTTAGTTGGGATTCCTCTTCTTGCTGTGAACCGTCTGTAGGCAGCGATGAATCCTTCGGTTGAGTAATCTGTGACGACATCCAGATGCACAGCTGAGGTTGTGAAACAGACGAAGACACAGATCCAGCCCTTCTGAGTCTTTGCGCCTCGCTCTTTCCACGTCTTGAGAGTGATGGGACCCGCGTAGTCGATGCCAGTGTGGGTAAACGGTCGTGAGGGTGTAACTCTCGACAGAGGTAGTTGGCCCATCAGTTGATGAGCACGGATCCCCCTTTGTCGAGCACACACAACACACCGTAGCACACGAGTCTTGACTGGCGCTCGCCCTCCGATGATCCAATAATTGTTTCTGATGTGAGCGAGGGTGAGCTGGGTCCCTCCATGCAGAGTTTGGCGATGTGCATGGTCTATGATCAGAGTAGACAGACGTGAATGGCGAGGTAAAATTGCAGGATGCTTACTCTCATACACCATGTGAGCATTATTGAGTCGGCCTCCAACTCGAATAATTCCTTGTTCATCGATGAAGGCTGTAAGTCGATTGAACACATGGGATGTCGGCATCGAAGAGCCTGAGCTGAGCACCTTGAGCTCGGTTGAGAAGTAGATTGCCTGTGTGGCTTTAATCCAGAAGTTCCTGGCCCATTCCAAATCCTCTGGCAAAAGTGAGATGATTGGCAGGGACAATGGCAACTTCTTCATTCTCGTGAGGAGTCTGAAACAAACTGAAGTGATACGGTAAAGTTTGTTAAGAGATGAGTATTTGTAAATGAGGTCCCAGTGGTATTTGATCTGTTGGATGTTGAGCAGATTTGAAATTCCTGGACGAGCTTCGAGTGCACTCGCGTCGTCCTTCAAAACTGGTTGAGGTAGCCATGAGTCACTGGGTTGAATGAGCCATGATGGTCCCGTCCACCACAGCTCGTGCTGTTCAAGCTGAGCAGTTGTTAAGCCTCTTGATGCGCAATCAGCTGGGTTTGACTTCCCTGGAACATGTCTCCAGTGTGAATCTTGGGTGAGCTCATGGATTTGGGGGACACGATTCCGTACATAGTCCTTCCAACGTGATGCGTGAGCTTTGATCCAGATTAGTGTCACTTGCGAATCCGTCCACAGATGTGTAGTAGCTATGTTGAGCTGAAGGGTTGCTTGAACATACTTTATGAGCTTTGCAATCATCACTGCTGCTGTAAGCTCGAGCTTCGGGACTGTGAGCTTCTTGAGAGGTGCTACCTTCGTCTTGGAGCACACTAGTGTCGACACTTTGTGGTTTGTGGACGGTGATGTCACGGTAAGATAAACTACCGCTGCCATGGCGAGCTGAGAAGCGTCAGAGAATCCATGTAGCTCCACTGTTGAGCAGCTGAGGGTGTGAAACCACCTTGGTATTGAGAGCCTGGCCAGGCTTGTGAGGTCTTCTCTGATGATGAGCCAATTGGATGTGACTTGGGATGGCAGTGGATCATCCCAGCTGAGTTTGTGCAGCCACAACTCTTGCAAAAGTGTCTTTGCTCGAATGATGACTGGTGACAAAAATCCGAGGGGATCAAATATCTTAGCTACTTCTGAGAGGATGAGGCGTTTAGAAAGCGTTGAAGTTGAACTTGCTTTTGACGAGAATGAAAAGTTGTCATGGAAAACATTCCAATGTAGTCCGAGAATTTTGGTAGTGCAGTCGTCTAGTGATATGATTGAGCCATGGGCTCGTGTGGTCTTTGAAATTGATTCTAGCAACGGAGGGAAAGTTGAATGCCATTTGGCAAGTGGAAAACCTCCCGCGTTGCACAGGTCTCTTAATTGTTGCGCAATTGTGATGAGTGACTCACCTGTGTCAGCGCCACCAAATATGTCGTCAACGTATCTGGCGTGGGTGATGCATGGCACTGCCAGTGGGAAGCGGTGACCTTCGTCTTCCACCAATTGCAGGAGAGCTCTGACAGCCAGAAATGGAGCAGCCTTCGTTCCATATGTGACTGTGGTGAGCTTGTAAGGCACCTCCTTTGAATTTTCGTCGATCCAGAGCACCCTCTGGAGATCTTGATCCTCTTCATGCACCTTGACTTGACGATACATCTTTGTCACATCTGTGGCAAAGATGAACTGGTGCTGACGGATCCACAATAGCACATCCGTGATGTTGGGAAGAAGATTTGCGCCAGTGTGCATGAGGTCATTGATTGAGTGCCCAGATGTAGTCGGGCTTGATCCATTGAACACGACCCTCAGCTTTGTCGTCTCACTGTCGAGTTTCATCACTCCATGGTGTGGTAGATAGAAAACAAAATAAGTGTTAGGTGATATGGATGGTGCTCTCACCATATGTTGAAGCTCCTCGTATTCCTTCATGAATGCTTGGTACAGATTGCAGTACTCGTTGTTTCTGTTGAGCTTGTTAAGCGTGCGCTTCAAGCAAGCATGTGCAGTCAGATAGGAATTACCAAGTAGCTTCGGAGATGATCGGAGAGGGATGCGCACGATGTAACGTCCTGTAGAATCACGAGTGTGTGTCGCTCGAAAGTGATCCTCACATTCTTGTTCTTCAGGGGTGAGAAGAGTTGGTGTGTCCATTGGGAGTTCTTCTTGAATCCAAAACTTGGCCAGTAGATCTTGAAGCTCGTTGTCCTTGTGCTGCACAGTGGCAGAGTGATGCAAGGAGCTGAGTTGATTGGAATCAACGGTGATGGGTCCAAGAACGAGCCACCCAAATATTGACAACTGAGCAATTGGCATTGAAGGATCGCCCTTCCTAATATTGGGCTTGATGATCTGCCCATAGGTATCTGCGCCGATGACAATGTCTATGGGTCGTGACGTCAGGAAATCAGAATCTGCCAATTGAAGACCGTTGATATGTGGCCATTCTTGATGAGGTGGTTCCATCGATGGCAAATTTGACGTCAGGGCCCTGAGTATGTGCGCGTGAATGTGCACAGCTGCTGAGCAGTGGTTGGAGCGGAGCGTAATTAGCACGACTCCTCGCGTCTGAGTAGCTTTGTTGCCTCCAATGCCAAATACTGAAGTTGTAGAATGAATGCGTTGGAGCTTGAGCTGAGTAACAAGCTCCTCCTTGATGAAGGTCAGTTCGGAGCCTGAATCGATGAGCATCCTAACTGGTAATGACGTCACCGATGAGATGAGCTGAGCGTTGGCAGTTGCCAACAGTGTGGTGGTAAAGCTTGATATGTTCTTGGCTGCGGAATGAACAAATGCTGACGAACCTGTTGAGCTGAGCTGAGTGAGACCTGTTGAGCACGGGGTTGGTGCGACGACTGCACCGACGCTTCAATGAGTTGCGCCTTGAGCAGCATGTGGATGCGCTGATTTGTCGCTGGCCTGAGCAGAAGGCTGCTTCGAGGGCAGATGCAGCATAGTGTGGTGCTGAGCGCCACACGACTTACATCTGGTGGTCGACTTACAGGTCTCTGTGTGGTGTCGACCGCAGCAATTGCGACACAGGTTGTTGGTGGTGATTATTCTGCGCCGCGCTTCCACTGTCATGCCCCTAAATTGAGGGCACACGACCATAAAGTGGTCGCCCTTGCATACATCGCAGGGGTATACAGTGGCCTTTGACCGTTGAGCAACTTGAGCATCAGGCTGGGCTTGCGCTGAGTGTGTGACAGCCTTTTTGTGAGCAGAGCGTGCTGGTGGGGGTGCGCTGGCTGCCGACTTCTTCGTTGAGCCCTCCATCTGCTCCAACGCTGAGCTTTTAGCCTCGATGAAGGCCAGGAGTTTCTCGTATTTGGGAAACTCGGTGGTGCTTGCTAGCGAGGTTTCCCAAGCCTCCCGCGTCACCTTGTCGAGGGCCTTGGTGACGGTGTGCACAACGATGCAGTTGTGCATCTCCTCGTTGGCCTTGAGGGCCACCAAGGACTCATTCATTTGGTTAGCAGTTGCCGCCAAGTCCTTGAGGGCCGTCGCTGTGCGGGTCGCGACTGGAGGAAGGGTGAGCAGCTTCTCCAGCTGCTCTTGGATGAGCAGACGCTTATTAGAATACCTCTTTGTAAGGAGGTCCCAGCACGCCTGGAATGAAGAGCCCCTGAATGGGAATGCATTGACTCGCCTTGCTGGCTCTCCAGTCAAGCTTGAGCGGAGATAGTGGAGCCTATCAATCTCCGTGAGCTGAGCATCCTGGATGATAAGAGATGAGAAGAGCTCGCTAAATGCCGGCCAGTCTGTGTAGCTGCCTGAGAATTTCGGCAGCTCAATCTCGGGCAGCTTGGTTGCACGTGTAGGTGGTGTCATGGCAGGGGCCGCTCTCAAGTCAGTGATGACTTGTACATCAACCTTGAGGCGATGCAGGTGGACTCTCATCTCCCAAACCAGCTGACGCTCCTGCACCTCCACCTCTGTGGTGAAGTAGTCGTGGTTGAGGAATTTGGCGGGCCACACTGCCTCAAAGTGTTCGTGCTCACGGCAGAGGGCCTGATGTATTTCCTCGACCTGTGCCGAGAACAATTGCACCTCCTCTAACGAGGTGGAATGAGCATGAGAAGGCAGCTGCGTCTTGAGCGTGGAGAGAGACTTGAACCGACCCACCTGCGTTCTCGCCTTCGTGATGAGCTGAGATGAGAGGCTGGTAGGCGATGCTGATCGCAACCGAACTTTGCCTTCCGGCGCAGTGCTGACTGACTGCTGTTCGGTGGGGACAGTGAGAGTGGCTGCCACTGCCACTGGCTGGTCATCCTTGTCCACTTTGGACTCCTTGGTCTCCTTGACCTTGGGGAGCTCCTGATCAGCCATCGTTGAGATGAGCACTTACAACACTTGCACTAACTGCACTTTCACCGTCGCTCCGGCTCGAAGGACCAAGGATGTTAGAAATTTAAGCGGGTGAGCACGCTGGAAAGTGAGGTTAAGGGACGACGGTGGGAAAGTGAAGCACTGTACACCAAATTGAGTCAATGATGACTAAGTCAATTTCTGTCTGCTGCCTACCTCGAAGCAATGGGTACATTAGAAGTAAAAGGACGGAACGCGGAGTTTTGTAAAAGTGCACGATAGTCCGTTCGTTGCACTTCTGCGAAGCACGTGTGTTTCGAAAATGTGCTGGCTTCTTTCTACCTGAAGCCTCTTGGTCTGGTGGGGGGTCAACTCATAATGGAACGAGAGAAACTATTTGAGGGTAGAAGAAGTCGCTTCGTAAAAATCTTGTCAGTCAGCAAGCAATCACGTCGCAGAAATGTTCTCTGCTCAAGAGTATTACGCGATGTTCTGGTTGCACCCCCCGAACAACGAGGACGCAAGTGCTGCAGCGTGAGAATTTGCGCGGAAATACCCACGGCTCCGAACGCCAAGTAAAAATTCATTTCCACCAATTTTTATAACGTAGGAACAACACGTTCCATGAAAAATAAATTAAGTGATCAGTGTTAGTAGCCGTGCAGTGAAGTGAATATTCGGTACGTTGACCTGGACGCACCTGACATTGCGACCCTTAACTTTCGGTAGTGTCGTATACCTGGGACCAGCTGTGCACTGAGCTCGTCCATCGATGACCAGGATCGGTTCAGTGACCTTGTGACACAGATTTTCAAGCTGCAGGTGAATTTCCAACAAGGGTGAGTTTTAGTTACTTTATTGGTGATCATTCATTTTTAAATTTAACGCAAACGATGGCTTATTTCCGGCGATAATTCTCAAAATTCCCGTACGAAAATATTTATTCGGGCTTTTTAAACAGACTTATTCGTTATCACCAACAGTGCTGGCCGTTATTGAATTTCGGATTTTTATCACAATAACGAACTACTATTATTTTTCGTTAATTTCCTGTTACATTACCTTTTCGTGGCTACGTTATTAACACAATAAAATTTACGTATTCCTTATCCTCCCACTTCAAATAATTATTATTTTCGAATCTTCTAAAAAAAAACTGCATATTCGTCTTTTAACGTTGCACGCGATTTTCATCCATTTATCCTTTATTCATTATTCACTTTAAATGACGAACAAACGATGACAACATGTTCGATTTTATTTGTTACGTCTTTTTCATTTACCATTCTGTGCAATTTCCGTCGATGCATGCCGAGTTGCTTGTTCGCAGTCGCAGCGCGGTGCGCGGCCACGCTAGCGCGGGAACTCGGCCGCCAATCTCGGGCTCTGATTGGTCGGTGCTTTTTGTTAATATCTCGTTAACGAAACCTCGGAGAACATTTTCGCAAAGGAAAAAGTTGTTTGCTATCACCCCCCGAATCACCCCCTTTAAGGACCCGCAGCATTTTTGGGACACCCTGTAGATGGCGTGGCACTGATTAGTTGTGTGGGGAGTGCGCTAGTGAGTTTTCCTACTAGGTTCCCCCACCTCTCCGGCATGTGGAGAGTGGGGGAGCGTCGTCTCGAACGACGCGCAAGAGTGACTACCTCTTGCCTTGGCGTCCTCGTATGGAACAGACGTACGGAAATACATATCAACGCTCATCGAGCTTAAACCACGTGTGTCCATTTATTCACCACCATCAGTTAGTCTTTCTAAACTTGAAATTACACGCATCTCTTGGACTTCGCCTTCGGCGAGTCCAATAGTTGCCGCCATTTGTGACAAAGGCGAATGTAGACAGTGAAAGAATACGTAAAAAAGAAAGGACAGAAATACGGATAGAAAGAGATAGATAAAAAAAATTTGGAAAGCAGGCAGTTTAGTGAATGTTTAGGTTATGTTTATTCCGGTTTTGTCACGAACGGCTGCGTTTATACCGATCATTCCCTTGGGGATCACTATTCCAAGCAGTAGAGCATGATGCTAGGAGGTAGTTGTTAGAGTGAGAGGGAACGGGGATTAGAAAGAGAGAGGGATATTAGGGACCGCGGTTTTTTTAAATAGTTTATCAGATGTTGCGGATAAAACACGATTTTTTGGATTAATAATTATTTTGTACTAAGTAAGTTATTCGTGAAACTTATTACGGGTTGTAACGAAGGGCTTGTGTTATTAGAAAATACTATGAAAATGCGTAAATTATTTACAGGTAAGTAAAAATGTAATTGGTTGTGACCTGGTGGTGATTAGAAAAATGAGTTTGGGAATGGCAAGCGGCCCGTCGCCGTATTGCTAAAGAATGAGGACTTTGATCCTAAAGGATCTAGCCACGGAATGGAAGAAAGCATGGGTGCCTTCTGGTAAGAGGACTGTGATGAAACCCACTAAAGTTACACCAGAACCGTTGATCTGGATGCACATAAATAACTAATTATCATAAATTTTTAAATGTGTAAACAATCTGGTTTATTTATTAAATTATCCCTGTACGCATATTAACAATTTATCAATTACTTTATTCATTAGCTGCAGGTAAAACTCATATTTTTACAGATGGGCACCAGGGTACCACGGGTATTGAAATCAAGTAGATAAAGTTGATGCCAACATTAAAAAGTTTCCCAATACATGCACAGGTGGCCACACGGATACCCGGGTATTGACATACGGGTTAAAATCTTGAAGTCCGTGGTCTCCACTTGGAAAACGTTCATTGCCTGTAAGCAAAATAGCAGGAGATTAAGAATCCCTGTAATCCATTATCTATTTACTAAGTGAAAAAAAATACTAACTTCAAGTGATGTATAACGGCTCACGCAGACACAATCCCAGCGTTACCGACCGTAGGCAAAACAGTACTACTTATAACATTGCGCAGACCTTTATACATATTTTTATATATAATTTAGGAATTAAGCGAAACAAATATCTTAGGAACATTAGGAATAACATAATATAACTGTTAGCAAAACCATAAGACAAAGCATAATGTAATAAATGAGTAAAATGTAGGTTAAGAAATAACGATTCGCTGCGCATGCGCCAAAACACTAAATCTTGGGTATAAAAGGAGGTGCACGCAGCACAGTAGTCACTTCAGACTCTTCAGTTCGCTCGCGTCTTTTACCGCGATCGGTCGTGTTTACAGTGACTCTATTGTGCTATTCCCACGTGTAATTAACTTGATTTTCGTGTTTATCGTGCACCTTCTGCGCGACGCACGTTTAATCTTCGGTGGCGTATTTTCCCCAGTTTTCCGTTCACCGTGCGATTAAGCCGGGAAATTACGAAGATACTGGTAAATCCCAAAATCACCGCACTGGGCCTCCCCACCCACTTCCTACTGGCAACGGAATCATCATTGCTGCAAGCAATTCCGGAGCAAATCAACTTGCTCCTCCGGAGCTAGGAAATGATGCCGGGCCGTCCCTAGATGCCCTTAACTCTGCGAAAATGGTGAGTACCTCCATTTTCACTGCACCTCTCACTGCACCATCTCTGTCTGCTGGCAAAAAAAGGGCTGGAGCCGCCCTCGATACCTCCATGGAGTCGCAATCTTCCGACCACCCCGAGTTATCTCCTAGATCCGAGTTGAGGCTGCTAAAAGCCAGCGACAAGAAAAAGTTAGGCAAAAAAAAAATCAAAAAGTGAATCCGGGCGCGGGAGTAAAAGTCTCCCTGCTTTTGCCCCCCACTATTCCCGGTGAATCCGTTACACCCACTATAACTACCCCCGCAGAGGAGAGTAATAATGATCTCTTACTGATTGCCGATATCCCAATCTATAACCGTAACAGAGCCCACTCGAGCGAAAAAAACCTCCCCGGAAGCAAACAACTCGAGTCGTCAATACAAACCAGCCGGCGAGCAAGCAAACCCCGCTGAATCACCTTCATGTGTGGCCGCTACTCGTTCTACAAAGCCCCCCCCCCCCCCCCCCCGTTATATATTTCCAATTTTTCGTACAACATAGCGAATTTCGAAAGGGAGCTCACCTCTGATTTTGGTAAAACCTTCCACATCAAATACCTGGGCAACAAGATCAGACTTCAGTTCGAAGAGGTCTCGGCCTTTAAAAAATTTAAACTGGCCCTTAGCGAAGACAAAATTCCATTCTTCACCTTCTCTATGAACTCCGAGCGAGGCCTATCTATGGTGCTCAAGGGCCTCCCTGATGCCTCCCCCGAGGAAATCCTCCAGGAGCTAAAAAGCAAAGGTTTAACTCCCTTATCCTGTGTACCTCTGAGTGGACTCGGATTGAACAGAACGTCCCCGTACCATATCTACAGAGTCAACTTTCCCCCGGGAATTTCCCCGACATCGGTCACCAAAGTAAATGCTATCTTCAGCACGAGAATCTACTGGGAAAAATTTTTTTCCAAGAAAAATTACACTCAGTGTTTCTCGTGCCAAGCCTTCGGCCACTCGGCTTCAAATTGCGGGCTTCCACCAAAATGTGTTAAATGCGCCGGGTCACATCGCACTGCTGATTGCCAGAAGACTCGAGATACTTCACCCAAGTGTGTAAACTGTACGGGTCAACACACAGCAAACTTCGGCCAGTGTCCAGCCCTACTAAAGTACCTTGAAAAAAGAAATTCAAATCCTAAGCCGGTTAATGGGCTGGCCCTTAATGCCCAATTGGGTCCTTCTTCCTTCCCAAATCTCACAGCCCCCCGTCCTTCTTCCTCTCGCCCTCCCCAGTCCTTTTCCTCTCCTTTCCTCTCCTACGCCAACGCGCTTGCCGCCGGTCCCCATAGACCCCCCGCCTACCTTCACCCTCACAACGATCTTCCCGTACTCACTCAGAACCGCCAGGTCCCACATGGAGTAAACTCCATGCTCGATTTAATTGGAGCCCTGAAGGAGTTGAACTCCTTGGTTGACATTGACCACATGCTCCAACTAACCCGATCGTTAATAGAAAAACTCAGGCCCTGCCGCACGCTGGTAGAAAAGTTTCAAGTATTCTGTACTGTACTCAGTTGCCTGGACTAGACAAATGCCTCTTCCAAAAATCATGCTGTGGAATGCGTCATCGCTGCTGCGAAAAAGAAACGAGCTCATCTACGCGGTCGCCGGACTGCAACCCGGTATTATTCTTGTCACCGAAACTTGGTTTACCCCTCAGGTGAATTTCTCGCTCCCTGGCTACTCGGTGATTCGCGCCGACCGCCCGGTAGAAAACGGCGGCGTTGCCATGTTCATACACGCCTCGATTAGTTACACGACCTTTACCCCTTCCAGGGCTCTCGAAACTGACGCGTGCTTCATCTACTTAAATACACCCAAAATTTTAATTGGTGTCATCTACGCGCCCCCGGGTGCGATAAAGGATTCCAGGCTCCTCGACTCTCTCATACGCCTGGGTTCTCCGTTCCTGATTGGCGGAGACTGGAATGCCAAGCACCGTCTCTGGGGGAATTTCTCGGATAACAAAACTGGAAAAATTCTCCACGAGCATAACAGCAAGTTTCCCTACAGGGTGATTCACCCTGTGGACTACACTCACCAAACAGGCCGTTGTCGACCGTCAGTCATCGATTTCTTCATCTCAATCTACCACGCTGACTTCGCCTGCGTCGTGACTGATCACTTCGACACGACTCACCGCCTAGTCATCCTTACGGCAAAACCGTCCTCTGGCCCCACCACCTTAGAAACGGCTACTGACTGGGAATCTTACCATAATCACACGCTAAAGTATAAAATTACGAGCGGCTCTAAGTCGAAAGGAGAAATTGACCACTGCATTAGGGAACTGACCTCGTTCCTCCACGAGTGTCGTAAACGTTCAGTTCTCCCTGATTTTACTTATCTCAGTAGGAATACAAATCTCCTTTCTGACCAAATACTGTGCTCTCTCATCCGTCACCGTAGAGCCCAGCGTCGTAGAGGTCAACTGTTTGGAATGAGAGTGGTGGCCGACGTTATCCGAGACCTTACAGCGACTATCCGAAAGAGAATTTCGCTCCTTCGTATCCTGGAATGGAACCGAATTCTGAGAGCCTTCAAAAGGCCCGATCCTACCTTCTGGGGCACTTTTAAAAAAATATGTGGCAACTCAGAGTCAAAAATATTACCTCCTCTCCTCGTCGGCCAAACATCTGCAACCGCCGAGGCTGACAAAGCTGAAATCCTAGCTTCCACCTTTGCCAAGGTTTACTCCGAGGCCATCACCGCACCTCGCCCATGGAGCATCCTGTGGACGAATATGTCTCCTCCCTGGTCCCCCACTCCACTGGTCCGACTCCTGGATTCTCTATTTCCCCGGCCCAAATCGCGGAGCATATTAAAAAGATGGCCTCCAAGAAAGCCCCCGGTCTTGATGGAGTAACAGTTCTCATGTTGAAGCACGCGTCACGAAAGGTCATTTGTCAGGTGTACTATATCTTCGTGTTCGCAATCAACCATGGGTATTTTCCGGACCCTTGGAAAATCTCCAAAGTCATCCCGATACCCAAACCAGGTAAACCGCGCGAACTACCGACTAGCTACAGGCCGATTAGCCTGTTCCCCATTCTTGGCAAGCTCCTCGAAAAATGCATCCACTCGTTCCTGTCCGAGTTCCTCCTGAGGGAAAACATTATATCTAACCGGCAGTTCGGCTTCCGCGCTGGACATTCCACCATTCAGCAGGCCGTTCGTATTGCACAGATGGTCACCCACGAACTAAATGTGAATAGGGCCGTAGGGATGGTCTTGCTCGACCTATCAAAAGCGTTCGACTCGGTTTGGCACGACGCACTCGTATACAAGCTTCACTGCATCGGGCTCCCACATAGTTTTATAAAGCTTATTGCTTCCTACCTTGCTGACAGACAGCTGCTCGTCTCCTGCGGTGGAGCAAAATCTTCCCTGCATCGAGTCGTGGCCGGCGTGCCTCAGGGCTCAATTCTCGGCCCTATCATATTTAATATCTACATCAACGATATACCTACTATCAGTGCCTGCGAACTCGCGCTTTACGCGGATGACACCGCGCTTATCACGTCATCCTGGCAGCTCCCGACATTGGTCGCGCGACTCCAAGCCTACCTGGATGAAGTCCTTCAATTTTTTAAACTCTGGAAACTATGCATTAACTCGGAAAAAACAGAAGCGATTATCTTCTCCCGCAACCCGAAAATAATTGCCAGCAGGCAGATACACACGTTATACATTAATGCCAATGCAGTGCCCTGGGCAAATGAGGTAAAATACCTTGGAATCATTTTCCATTTTAAAATGCTATGGGATGCTGCCATCAAAGGCCGCACCAACAAGGCACTAAAAGTCGCCGGCCGTCTTCACCGCCATATTTGTCACCGGTCTCCCCTCAGACTTAACATCCGACTACTTATTTATAAATCTTGCGTCAGGCCTGTTCTCACATATGGGGCCCAGGTCTGGTGGGCCACTTCAAAAACCAATAGGAACCAAACCCAACGTTTCCAAAATAAAATTTTAAAAATCATCACGCACTCCCTCTTCAGATATTCCACCAGGGCACTGCACTCGGAAACCAACATCCCATACATTCATGACTTTATTGACATATTTATGAATAACTACTCACCCTGATAACCAGATGTCTGCAATCTGACGTCAGATTGGCAGCAGGGTCTGCCGTGAGAGCGCAGAGCCTGACGTCAGATCCGTAGTCATCTGTGTCCGCATTAGGCTACGGTCTGAGGTACAGAGCCTGACATCAGGGCCTGGCGTCAGACGAGCAGCAGATTCGCATCAGATCCTGCCGTTCGCCTGACACGTATAACAGCGCCATCTGAGGGTCAGAATTGGCAAACAATTACCTACACGTGACGTCACACGGCCGTCCCTACAGGTGTATCCCTACCCTTACATAACTATCAAGCAGATTCTGCAGTTTATTAAATAATTCATTCTATTTATTTTAAAAAGTAATTATTCTTTGTTTATTAATACAGGATTGACAATTACAATTATTACAAAATAATATAGGTAGAGCATATAAATGCGAAGAAGAACATTCAATATTTACATTTATAAATCTATATACAATGCGTTCCGTAACCAGTGCTACATATTAGGTGCGATATTAGAAAATTTCCTGTATTTTAGATTTCCTTTTTGTGTGGAAGCATCATGTTTCCTGTTGTGTTATCGCTGAAAACAAACACAATATTAGGAGAAAATTAAACGTAACGTATGAATAAACAGGATACATGGGATACTAACTTCAGCTACATCTCCACACAGTACACACCCTAGGCGATCATGCATGCTCCTGCGAACATTAACATTTAGAAGAAAACATGTGTTAAATTATTATCTACTAAACAAGACGCTAAACATTCGCACTTCCAGCATAACCATACTTTTCTGTCTTGCAGATAATGTAAATCTTGATTTCCCCGACGTAGATAATTGGAAATTATTCAATTTCATAATTACCTTTGTCTTCTGGATACGTCGAGATGATTTGTCCGGATATTGATGTTTGAAATTACTTGGAATATTCTTCGAGCGTACGTCTCCAAGCAGAACGGATGGTTTAAACAAAGGGTATGTAGGTAGGTAGATGTACCACGGTAGAGGATAAATAAATGTGGTATAATGGGCTACGCTCGGATTGGCTGCACCATAGTGCCGAAACTCGTGATTGGTCAAGGCTCTACGTCCAGTTTGTGTTCGTTTTCGAGGTATGAGATGGCAGTCACTGTCAGTGGCAGTCAGTGCCGACAAAATTAAAGAATATTCCAAGTAATTTCAAACATCAATATCCAGACAAATCATCTCGACGTATCCAGAAGGCAAAGGTAATTATGAAATTGAATAATTTCCAATTATCTACGTCGTGGAAATCGAGATTTACATTATCTGCAAGACAGAAAAGTATGGTTATGCTGGAAGTGCGAATGTTTAGCATCTTGTTTAGTAGATAATAATTTAACACATGTTTTCTTATAAATGTTAATGTTCGCAGGAGCATGCATGATCGCTTAGGGTGTGTACTATGTGGAGATGTGGCTGAAGGAAGTATTGCATGTATCCTGTTTATTCATACGTTACGTTTAATTTTATACTAATATTGTGTTTGTTTTCAGCGCTAACATAATAGAAAACATGATGCTTCCACACAAAAAAGAAGTTAAAAATATTGAATGAAGAATTCAGATATCGGCCCTAGAAGGTACCAGTGGTTGTAGGACGTGGATTTGTAATTGGAAATGTTGAAAGCCCCTCTTTGGATTTATATGCGCTACTTATATTATTTTGTCAAAATGGTAATCACCGATCTTGTATATTATTAAAGAATAAAATAAATACTGTTTTAAATAAGTAGAATTAATTATTTAATAAACTGCAGAATCTGCTTGATAGTTATGTAAGCGTAGGGATACACCTGTAGGGACGACCGTGTGACGTCACGCGTAGGGAATTGTTTGCCAATTCTGACCCTCAGATGGCGCTGTTATACGTGTCAGGCGAACGGCAGGATCTGATGCGAATCTGCTGCCCATCTGACGTCAGGTCCTGATGTCAGGCTCTGTACCTCAGACCGCAGCCTAATGCGGACACAGATGACTACGGATCTGACGTCAGGCTCTGCGCTTCAGATCTGGTTATCAGGGCAGTCTCCGAACACCCTAACCCCCTTGTCCGGATCACGGGCACATATGACCTTAATAGGATACCCTATAAGGTCAAAATTCCGTTTCCAATGTCCATTTAACCAACCCTTCCTCCCACTCATCTCTCCCTTCCATTCTCCATTCTCTTGTTCCCCCCACCCCATCCTATCCCCCCCCCTCTTTACGCTAACTTCTTTTCTGCTTCCAGCCTGTCTGCACTACGCTTGCTTCTGCACCACTCACTTTCCGCTTTGGACCGCCTTTACTCTAGGGTCCCCGTGCATGGCTCCTCTTTGACTCACTGTCTAAAACATCTTCTCACATTCATCCTCTACTTGCTCACAGACTACTTCTCTGCTCACGTCAGCTGCAGCCTCAGGGCGCTGAGCTGCTATCTCTCTCTCTACGACTCACTCATCCCCCTTCGCTAATTTGCCGATTTAAAATTACCTTCCTTTCAGCCCCGTCAAGAAATTGCGGTTTTTTTGCAAATTTTCCATAACTTAAATCATAGTTCTGCCTCCCAACGTTACCTGCAGCCGGTAATACCATACCTACATCAACCTGGTCGGTAACAGGGCTTCGAGCTCTGAGGGACGACCCACAGGGAGGAGGAGGAGACGGCTAGATCTCCCCCCTACTAAGTAAACTTAAAAAAAAAAAACTGTAGGTACCCACTAAAGAAGGATTTTTTGAAATTCCATCCCCAAGGGGGTAAAATGTATTTTCTCGGACTGTCTCCCTATTCCCTAATAATATCTCTTAGGTCCGATAGGATATCAACTTGGTTCTTACTCATAAAGATTACCCACATAAATGTCAAAAACCAATTTCAAGATTTTGCCCTAATCAACCCCCAAGGGGGGGGGGAGGTGATGAAAAGGGGTTGAAATGTGTTTTCACGGAGTCCTCAATATCTGTCTTAGACCCGAAGCGAAACGCGGGGGTATTTTGCTAGTATTATATAATTATATTAATATTATTATTAATATCAGTATTATTTAGCACAGTAGTTATTATTATCAGTATTATTATAAGTTGCACATTATTACAACCTTATTGTTAGTTCACAAATTGCTTTCTATTTTGCATTGATCCTGCTTTTCAATTCCTTAAATAATACTAATTCTAGACGTTACTCTATGCCCTTCTTCCTTTTCTTACCACTGGCTCGCTGGATTGGTACTAACATTACCGAATATTAGACACTAGGAAATAGTATAATATAAGTCGTATTAATAACAAGTTATCGGTATTATTCAATTTTATTGAAAGTACGCGTAAGTATACAGACTCTAAGTATACAAAATTACAATAGTATTAAGTAGAAGAGATTCTCGAGGAGATAATATTTACAACAGAAATAATTAACATCTATGCGTATATGTATATGTATGTATAAAGTAGATTTCATTTCGACGTATAAAAGGACAAGTACAAGTTAGTAGTTGCGATACAAGGTAGGAGCATCGTCGCCATTGTTTCTTTTTACGTCCGAGGCAACCTCGGCCGGTTTTTTGGTTAAACGGGGCCTTACAAAAAAGAAAGTAACATCGTTAGTGATACACCTGTCCTCCGTAATGCATCCACTTACATTACTTATTGAGCTAAAAAATTAAATGCATATGTATGTGCGTTATGCAAATACGTCCTGCTCGCTCTTCTTCGAGTCTCATTCGGTGACGTTGCCACGGCTGCGTCTCAATAAAACACTTCGAAAACATTCAATCGTGTCCTCGCATCCAAAATCCAATAATTTAATGCTTTTCAATATCAATGATGCCTAAAAAACCGAGTTATCTAAACTTTTTCCTTCTAAACTGAGTGTTTAAAAATGATCGTTTACGTCACGAAACAATTATTGTTCATTGACACTCTGTATATCTAGTGAACATCTATACGTGAAAGAATATTCTGTTTAAAAGTATCAGTTTCCAGCTGTAGGCAGTGGTTCTTTAAAAAATGATCATGACAAAACTGGGTTTCACTGTATCTATAAATCATTGACGTAACTATGCACGTTAAACTTATTCCATTTCTATATCCCATCGTCCGTTGCGTTAATCTTATCATCTTACATCAGCGCCGTTCAGAAGTTGCCCGTACGGGCAATAGATCAGGCTGCCCGGAGCAAACACGAGTCGGCGGCGAGTAAGTCACGCTTCCCCGGGCAAAACAAGGATCGTCGCGTCGACTCAACAGTATTTGAATGAACCTACTGACGATAGCTGACGTCACTGCCCGGAGCTTTGCCCATAGCTTTTGTCCCGGGCAGTGACGGGTGCCCTTGCCCGCCAAACCATAGCCTGAATGGCGCTGTCTTATATAAATCATCATTTTACCGTTACCTACAATGTTAGAGCCCAGCTGACACATGGAAAATCTTTGATACTATCAGCGAATCGAATTCAGGCAGTAAAGGTATCAGATATTGGAGGCAGGAAGTTGTTCTTTATTTATGCTCTGTTTAATTGAGACACTAAAATGATATCTTTGCTCACGATCGAATGGAAGTATATAAATTGATCGAATTCAGTTGAATCTTTCGCCCACGAGGTACGAATTTTCCCGACGAAGCCAGGCAACATAACACGACACTTTACAGAATAGACTAAACAAACAAACAATAACAACAATAATAATAATGTCTGTTTTCACGATCGATCGTACGCGGCCGTAGAATTCGCGACGATCGACGCCGTTCACGACTTATGACACTGTTAGGTCACGCCTGGGTACGCGTGCTGGGCAGTCGGATGGGCGCGAAACGATTTTGCTTTTATGCGGCGCACATTATAGAGATAAGAATAATGTCTTGAATAAACAGTCTCATTTTTACCCGTGTGAGGTTCTTTACCGTAGACTCATAAACTCGAAACAATTAGTACTTGTTTGTTCCTGAGATATCCGATACAGGACTGTGAAGAGTAATTTTGTGTTTAAGATATCAACATTTGTTCCGAACGTTTAATTTATACATTAACAGTTGCACAGTAAAAGTATTTGAACGAGGTACTGAATTGTTTCGAGTACATACTTGTGGCCTACATTTGTTCGTAAGCATAAATGCAGAGTGGACAAAGTATGCAATGAAATTTACTTTCCACTAGGGAAAAGTACAATTGCTTTTCGATAAGACTGGAAGATGTTGTGTCTAACTCTAAATAGGTACATATTCTGTTTAGGTATTTCTAGCGACACTACTCTTCCTAACAGTTTATAAATAAAAATTTTCAAGTCGTACAGGTCATACTCTACTAATGTTACGACAAAATATGTACTAAAGAGTTATGTTTATTAATCGTGATACATAATAATGATGTTAAAGCCCACACGGGTTTAAGTATTCTCTATAGACTCTCTTATATCAACAAAACTTTTCGACACCATTTCGAGCCCCTCGCAACCGCCTAAGAAGAAAGAAACACATGAAAAGGATAGTTATTTAGAAACGCGAGAAACAGCTTCTGCGAAAAGCCTTCCCTTTCATTGGTTATGTTTTGGCACGGGTGTACATAACGCGCGCGTCTCTTTGAGTCTAATTGCCTCTTCACTTTTGTCGATGGTAAAGAGAGTAATTTTTTCATAATTGAAACGCTTACGCATCTAAATGTCCAATGACTATAAATAAATACAAGAAAGTGCTTCTCACGATTTCATTTTTTTACGATTTGTATATTTTTTTACGTTTTTGGGTATCCTGAAGATTATCGTTTACACGTTCACTGTACGAGTATTTTTTTAAATCCTTCTTTACATGATGATAGGTACAACTATACTTAATTTGGAATTATTAATTAAATCACACATGTGGCATGGACGTATAAATGTGTACTGGCCATGGGTAATGTGTGACTCACAGTTAATGAACGTGTTAATTATCGAACGAATTTTTTTTTCGGAAGCTCTCCTTTGACTAAGTATCATTGTAATTGAATAAAATAGACGAATGGGAGCTTCCCAATTGTAGTATTATTTCCGTGATTACATTTATCTCGATGTATCGGTTGACAATCTTCAGAATATTGGAATTTTGCACTTTTCTGTATCAGTCGACTCGATAGTATCGATGAACGAAAATTGTCGCTCCTTCCATTTGGCAATGACAGGCAATTTTTGTTGAATGGTTTGCAAACCTGTGAAGACTACCGTCCAGCGGTTTCGTTCACAATCTTCCGTCGCCTCGGATCTCCCTTATCAAGGATCTTCACCACCTACTTAGAGGGAGTCAAAGTTCGACTCTCGATCGCTAGTCTGAAAAGATTGAATAGTTTTTGCATTAAATTGACGGAAATTCTTCGTTGAACTGCGATTCTGATTCAAGTATGTACGAAATGTATGTAAATAAAATTATTAAATAAGGTAACTATTTATCTGTTCCTACCTGATTTTAAGTAAAGTTTATTCGAGCTAAAGTTATATTTAAGCTAATGTTTTTGTGCAAACAGAATGCGAAATAACAGAACCATTTTAATATTAAAATATCAGTTGTACTCGTATTTTATTCATTTAATGATTCATTGATGCATCTCGAAATGTCCCAAATATTAAGGAAACTAATTATAAGATGCGAATTCTAACATATTTCGTGAATAGAAGGAAGTATCATCACAATTTTAAGTTATATATTCTCTGTCCGCATGAAAAAATGTGGCATTTCATTTAAAAAGAAATTTAAACATCAATGACATGACTTGTGGACCATTACTGATTCAATCCGATGAAATTTGCATGGCCCCCGTAGTCTTTCAAGTCTCATACATTTAATTTTTTCATTTGAACATAAAAAAAAGATCCACTTATAAATTAAAATGGAAGCCTTGCACATGAATTATAGATGACAATTAATAGCAAACAGAATTTAGTATGTTGATTCAAATATGAATCCAATATCATCATCTCTATTGTCACATCAACAAATTTACAATGCCGTTCAGTTCTAAACAAAACAAAGAATGAAAAGTTTCAAGAGTTTATCGAATACCTCTTAATTCCATAAGAATCTTAAGTGTAGGAAACTAACAATAAGAAAACGAAATTTTAGTATACATATAAAAGACCTAAAAGATTCTACGCCGTAGAATCTACGTAGAGCTCAAATTTCGCTTGTAACTCACCCTGTCCGGGCTATAAAGAGGCGGATGCTGCGCTGGAAGTCTCAGTGTGCTACCCAGATCCCTCTCAGCCATTGTATGCCCCTCGCTAGCACTGTCTCTCGCGTCTCTGTTGTCTCTGGAGTCCTTAACACTGTTTCTTCGAGTGTCGGCGACTTTTGTCGGTAGTTGAATCGTTGTTTCTCCGCAGGATCTGGCCAAGGTGGAGCCTGCTTCGCCTAAATCGAGCCTTAATAGCTTTGTTGGTGCCTGAATAGTGGTCTCCCCGCAGGAACGAGCCAATGTCGAGCCAAGGTCACCTTGGAGGTCGTCGGTTCGTAGGACCTTGGTAGCAGCTTCCACCGTTGTCTCGCCACAGGATCGAGCCAAGGTCGAATCGGCGTCCATCGTTCGAGTCACTGTCGCAGACACCTAAGTGAAGGTGAACAGAAGTTTAAATAAAAATCATAACGTTTGCAGAGCTTCCCAAAAAGATCGATGAAAAATATGATATTCTATCATATCAGTAATTCTTAGTTTTCTATCACATCAGTACTTTATATTTTCGATGACTGGTCACACAATGAATTCACGTGTGATTTCTAACAACGATAAAGGGCTGTAATTTTGGTGCGACAGAATATATTTTTCTTTACACAATTGTATTAGTAATACCGAGTGATAGTAATTGAGCATAGTACCTGAAAGCCTGCACTGACGAGGGCTCCACTAGGAGCGGCCGGTGTTCTGACGACCTGGACATCAGCCTCCTTGCAGTCCTTTGAATTGGATATACTTTGCTTCCTATTTCCGGTGGTGTGCGTGCCGCTGTCAAGGTAATTGATCAGTTTGTGCTCCTCTGTCGAGAATGTGCTCATACCAGACTTGTAATTCTGCGGTGATTGAGGTGCCGATCGATATTTGGCACGTGGGATCATTACCGTCAGCGAACGATCTCGTTGCTCATCGTTCATTGGTACTGTAACAAATCAAGTAATGATACAATCCGGTTACTTAATCATGTTGTATTATCTATTACAACTGCACTAAAAGATATAGTAATATTAATAAATGCTAAATCATTGCTCTATAATAAAAAAAACCGGTAACGTTCACTTATCTCAAAAAGCCATGTTACGTAAAGATGGATATTGCAAAAAAATCCAAAGAAGTTAAAAATTGTACAAAACATCAATTTAGTATTAAATAAATAGAAAATTGAATAGAATGATTATACAACTTTCCGATAAATTCGGCAGAGTTTTGCTTGTCAATTAAATAGTATACCTACATATTATTAGATATAAGCGGATTGACAATGCTACAAGATAGACTTTATGTTTTACTTTAAGTTATTTTTTATTCTTATTTGATGACTAATTTTCCTAGTATTTAATTAAAAAAAAATATTTTGAGATGCCATATGATTGCAGGGTGGTAACTCAATGATTAAAGGGATAGTGTCAATCGAAGTCACTACTTTTAGCAGATTTTAACGTGTACTAGCTCTATAAATGAATATTTATCTCCAAAACTATTAATCATATTGACATGCTTATTTTTTACTTTCAGTTGGATGAGTTCAAAATTTGGAAAGGAGTTATTTTAGAGTAACGTTATTTTTAGAATGGTACAAATTCTTCTGCAGTTTTCAATGCAATATCCTACTTTTAAAAGTCTGCAAAAAACGTCACTAAATTCTTCAAAATATTTTTAATATATTTATAATATATATTAATATATATTTTTACTATATATTAATATATATTTTTACTATATATTACGTGCAAAGCATTAACGCTTACAGTGAACAATGAAACGCCGTGTTACGTTACAATGCAGGTAAGGGATCGTCAAAATGAGGAGACGAAGATTTTAGCCCCTTAAACCTTAGTTACTAGACGAACAACTTTGTCGACTTTGCTGCAATTTCAATTTTAGAATAAAAAGTGAGTGTTGCGATGAATAACGAATTTTGGATGTTGCCACTAGACGACTCCCATCAGATACCTTCTTTAGCATTTCACAAGAGAAATACATAAGGTTTGCGGCAGCGATTTGGCTACAATTTTACACATAGCCAATGCATACCATGTATACTGGAGTTTTATACACACAGGGTGTATTGCTATAAAATTTCGCGGGAACATTGCACAGAAAATTTTCTAATTCCAACGCCTCAAACTATTCACTTTTTTTACTACTAATTTTCAATTATTTTTATCAGCAGTTATTAAAATCAAAGATGTCGAAAATATGTACCCGATTTTCCCGTAAAACTTTTAATAATGCGCTCTGTGTGTTTAATATGTTATCATACATGTTCTATAAGTACTATCTGTATGCGAAACCGGAATCAAATATAGGTGACCTAAACCTCGTGCTCTGTCCTTGTCAGACACAGCAGGAAGCTGGCCATCAAATGATTCTCGCGAAAGGGAAATCAGTATGGCGAATAACGAACCTGATGCTGCGGCTACCATGGTAGCTTTTCTCGGCGGATGTCTAGGTTTTCCGCTGGTCTTGCGAGCGGATCTTTTAGCCGGCGGCATGGGTGCTATCATCTGCGGCGGAGGCGGCAGAACGTGCGGCACGTGGTGAGGTATCGCTAGATCTGTCACACTGCCCTCGCTGCTGGTGTCTCCGCCCGTTCCAGGAATCATAGCCCTTCTGTCGCCAGTCCGCCGTTTTCGACTGGGGTGACGGAAACAGGCCATACTCACGCACACTGCTAGAAGACCCAACAATATCGTCCCCGTCGTAACCAGAGCTATCAGTAGCACTGAAAACAAATTTAAACCACTGTGAATAGAAATTCAGCGCGTGTCTAATGCTGTAACTTTGTATCGTTAAGACGCGGTTTCAGTAATTAATCAATGCGTTTCCGTTATTTCAACGTGTACAAGACAGTCCATGTTACGCTATTGCCTGCAATGTATTATGTGTTTATAGGAAGAAATAAGTGTAGGAATAAAAAAAGAAATCGGAATTTTTATGGATTTTCACTGGCGATCGTAAACGAGGATTGGTAGTCATGATAATCGTCGCAGTACGAGAATGGTAACGCGATAAAGCTACATACATATAATTAGCTATATTAACTGATTAATATTTTATAAAAAACAGGAAGATTTTCTGGATTTGTCCCAAAAGCAATAAGATTAATCGGGAAATTTGTCTACATATTCGTGACATCCGTAACTAATATTAGGAAATTAAAGAAAAATTGGTGGAATAAATTTAATTATCCAGAAATTAGAAGACGACGATATTGTTTTGAAATGCTATGAACGTCTTGTGTCTTACGTTGGCATAAGTCCGTAGCAAATGACTCTGTTAATGTTATAGATACATAATTACACACATATGTATGTAGATACGTAGAGGCGACCTGTACCTATTCTTTTGAGATTTAGAACTCTTGCCTTAAAATGGGCAGGAGAAATTTGTAATCTTGACATTGAAAGTACAAGTGACTTTGAAACTGAATTCAATGCTTTTGCCAAGAAGAAACTTATAAAAACACTAACTAACACACATATCTTAAATTTAGGGATTCTGTATGTGCGTACCCTAGTAGCATTTCTGGTTGGCCAACGGTAGTCAACAGTTGGGAATTAATTGGGATATAGTTAGTGTTTTTGCCTACAAATTCTCATCATAGAGCTTACGGCAAAAAAGTTACGACAGTGTACCAACGAATATTCAATGTTGGGCCTAAAATTATTATGGTTGGTTAATTAACAAAAAGTTACGATAGTTTGCCTACGAATATTCAGTGTTAGGCCTACAATTACTATAATTGGTTAAGTAACAAAAAAATTACAACGATGATTAAATGTTGTCTTATAAAAGTCAGAAAATTTTCTACATCCAAAAACGTGTTATTATATACCAAGTTGTAATTTTTCTTTTCTTATTTATAAATACGTAATGAGGACGTCTGTCTTGAGACGAATGTGATATTTTAAGGAATGAGTCTAAAAGTCGAATGGTGATATTTTGTAGAATATTTCACGTCACTGCAAAGCTTTTATAAAAATTAATAATCTATATGTATCTAGAAATTAGAAGTGTTAACGAGGAAATATGTTGGGTAAGTGCGAACAGCGGTTGCTTCGCGAGCGAAAAGTTTGAGTTCGATTCTCCTGGTTGTTGGCATACAGTTGAGCCACGCACATAATATTAGTTGGCCAACAGTTGGATTTGCCACTTTTTTCAGGTTGGGCCAGCAACAGATGGCCAAGGTAGACTTTCCTACTGTTGCCGAATTATTTATATTCTTTCCAAAAGACGTCTTAAAGACGTCCAGAAGGCGTCTTAAAGAACTTTAAAAGACGTTTTAAGCACGTATTTTTCAAGCCTGGTTTAGGAAAAAAATATCGCGGGTGAGGAGATCGAACCCAAACTTTCCGCTTGCGAAACAACCGCTGTTCGCACTTACCCAACACATTTCCTTGTAAACCCTTCTAATTTCTAGGTACATATAGAGTATAAATTGTTTATAAAAACTGTGCAGTGACGCGAAATATTTTACAAAATATCATCATTCGACTTTTAGACTTATTCCTTAAAATTTCACATTCGTCTCAAGACAGACATTCTCATTACGTATTTATAAATAAGAAAAATCACAACTTGGAATAGAATAACAGGTTTTTGGATGTAGCAAATTTTCTGATGTTTATAAGATAACATTTAATCATCGTTGTAATTTTTTTGTTAATTAACCAATCATAGTAATTGTAAGCCCTACACTGAATATTCGTAGGCAAACTGTCGTAACTTTTTTGCCGTAGTCTCTATGTTGAGAAAATTTTTAGGCAAAAACACTAACTATATCCCAACTGTTGACTACCGTTGGCCAACCAGAAATGCTACTAGCAGTAGGTATTGTTCAAAATGAATGTCTAAAATCGGGATCAGATATATGGGCCGGTCGGTTTCGTGAGGGGTATTCTCCCACCACACAGTTTGCCTGCCTCGGTGCTCCTTTTTTCAATGTTTTGGGACTCGCTCTCGTTCTATCTCGCTCACGCCTTCGCAGAACAAGAGTGAGCCAGAAGTGGTGGGGATAGTGTCAAGCTTCTGGCGTGTAGGCCAACCCGAGCTGTCAGCGTAGAAATACACGTTTCAGAATAGATGTGCGTTAGCTCCGAAAAAATTCAGGAGTTTTATTGGTCAGAACATTGATTCTTTCTGAATAGTTTCATCTCGTATTGATCTACGCATTAGAGCTGTTCGAGTACTCGAATATTCGGGTAGCTCGATTAAAAAGCGAGCGCTCGATTAAAGCGAGTGGCTGGAAACAATCGGGTGGCTCGAACGATGCACATGTTTTGTTCGTCAATCGCTACCTTCACTATGCAATCTACTCCAAATTTTAATAGCTTACAGTAAGGTTATAACCTGTTTCCAGCCGCTCGCTTTAATCGAGCCGCTCGGCTCGGATCGGTTATTCGAACCGAGTATATCCCGGCTCGCTTGTTCCGAGTACTCGAACAGCTCTACTACGCATAGCTTCGTAGCGCACACAACTATTACGCTAAGAACAAATAATACCCGAACGGCTAGGTTCAGGTGGAGCTGAGCAGCGTTCCCGTTACCCCACCATACCCTGCGAGGGCCACGCAACTCCAACTTACAAATCCACGATCGTCAGGTGGTGATGGCCGATTTCTCCTCGATCCCTGTTTCCGAAAACAAATTCACTGGCCAATATATCTGATACCGACTTTAAATTCTTATAAAATGCACCATTCGGTTGTCGTTTGAAATGAGGCAAGCAGATGTTTTTGTAGCGTCCTGCGAAAATGGGAAATTGCCTGTCATAAAGCAACGAATGAATTTTTGCTTCGCTTTAAGGGGTTATGCCTACCTGCAAAATTTGGAAAAATGGATTTTGGGGTTTTGACATTTTCTTAAAGTACAACATCTAAAAAGTATTGTGTGAAAATTTCAATTTGATCCGTACAAAATTGGCGGAGCTGTGCGAGTTTTAATATAAGTATGTCCTGGAGGATGTAAACCTAACTTAAAACTTGAAACGCGTTTTTATCGAAACTACATTTTCAGAAACGGTGAGCAAAATATCTCAAGAACTGCTGCATCGAATGAATTTAGGTTTTGTAGGCTTGTCCTATATATAAAAATCTTGTCCTAAATCGTGGCTTTTTCATTTTCGTTGCGTAGTTATTATTTTACAGATGAAAAATGGGCGATTTTTAATTTGAACAGCAGCCATTTTGTAGCAAATTAATTTTTCGGGATAATGAACGATTAAGGACAAGATAATTTAATATACTAAATAAATTCCTTCCAATTTTGCATTGCGGATGAATCAGGTGAAAGTTAGAGTGATCACCGCAAACTACTGAAAAGAATCGCTGCCGAGAGATCACTGATATTTCTTTCATTTATTTATATTTTCCATTGGAATAATTACTATAAGTAGTATAAGATGTACACTCAGCTCAAACGATCGTGGCCGATCGAGATTCGATTACATTCGAGCTTACCAGGGTTGGCTTTTTCTCATCGCTAACATTCTACAATATTTTATGAAAATGGTTAGGACACTGCCAAACCACAGGTTTCCGTCTAGAATACTTCTAATTCATGTTGAAACACCACTGTGGCGGTATCTGCCTATGATTGTCATAATTATATAAATCTCCGCGATTGGCTCTATTAGCGATACTATAGTCTATGGCCGGTATTCATAGTCGCTACTTATTCTTAAGCAAATGCTTAAGCATGCGGCATCCTTTTCTAACTTAGTAGCTAGTAAAGGATGCCGAATACTTAAGCATTTGCTTAAGAATAAGTAACCACTATGAATACCGGCCTAAATGACACCAAGAATAAATGTCAAATGACTTTTATTGCAATAAACCTCAAGAAAAATTATAATAATTTTGACACTATAAACGATAAACTTGTAATGTCCAAAGTAAATAAATCAACGGATTTATAATGGAAAACACAAATAAATAGAACGGGATGGTGGGGCAATAAGGAAAAGAATGGAAACGAATGTTATGTATTTCGTAGAGATGGCAAGGGTTAGGAAACCAGAATACTGATCTGATTAAAGTCTTGTGGCATTTTGTTTGTAGCAGTCTTCATAGATTAAAATCTAAGACGCTCATTATTAGTGGAAATGTGTAGAGCAAAGAAATACGCATTCATTTCAAAATCTGTTAGTCGTTATTTTATGTTAACAACGGGAAAATAAACATAACCGAAGCAATGTAAATTAAATTTTGTGACAGGCCTACGTGAACATGTCTCATATTAGATGGCGTCACAGTAATGTTTCCCTTGCGAAATAGAAGTGTTCTAAGACGGGAACCTGTGGCTTGGCAGTGCCCTCACCATGTTTATGAGATACTATAGAATGTTAGCGATGAGAAAAAATCAACCCTGGTAAGCTCGAATGCAATCTCGACGTAAGCTCGAGTGTACACTTTCGACTACATAAAGGTTTGTTTAAAAAAATCTTCAAGTTTTTCCCCAAAAAATCCTGAAAATACTTGCGTTTTTCAGACCTTGCATGTAGGCATAACTCCTTAGCATAACTGACTTTTGTTCTGTACAGTAGAATAATTTATTAGAAAACGAAAAGTTTTTAGTGACAGTAAACACTGCAGACAGGGTGTCCCAAAAATGTTGCAGGTTCTTGAAGGGTGTGATTTGAAACCAGCTTTTCCTCAGCAAAATGTCCTCCGGGGCTTTGTTAACGAGATATTAACAAGAAATACCGACCAATGAGAGCTGCGAGTCCGCTGGCCTAGCTCCGCGGTAGCGTGGCTACGCGCTGCGCTTGTACTACGAGCAAGCAAGTCCGCATGTATCAAAGGAAATTACGTAAAACAGCAAATGAAAAAGATGTAACAAATAAAATCAAACTTTTGTCATCATTACATCATTTTATTATCTATTCTACGCAATTTCTTTCGATGTATGCCGACCTGCTTGTCGTTATACAAGCATAGCGCGTTGCCACGCTACCGCAGCAGTTTGGCTGGCAGACTAACGCTCTGATTGGTCGGTTTTTTTATGTTAATATCTCGTTAACAAAGTCTCGGAGAACATTTTCCCTAAGAAAAAAGTTGTTTCAAATCAACCCACGAGTCACCTTTTGCAAAGACCCGCAACATTTTTGGGAGACCCCCTATTTAGGAACAACAATTACAATCTACGTACATAGTATGTCAGTAATACAAGAATACTATCGTTATTCACTGTGAAATAAACTGAATATGTTAGCAACTGACTGATCGCAAATTACGAGATACTATTAGCTGTTAGATGCTTGATTAGAGTAAATAATATCTTTCTAGTTAACTTCATTTGTCACTTCCAATCTTTGAAGTAAATTTGTTGAACTCACCTTTGAGATTAACCTGGCAGCGTTGGCCACTATGCCAGGGGAAGCATTCACACACTTCCTGCCCATTAGTGTTCATTACACAGTGGCCTTTATTGTTGCAACTAGGACAGCCTAGTGGTGCTTGAGAACAAACCCTTCCGGGGTACGCTGAATTTTCAGACAGATCCGCCCAACCCTCTTTGCAGGAGCATTGATAAGACCCTCTCAAATTGAAGCATGCGGCATTTAGGGAACAGTCGTGGTGGGGACCTCCTTCCTCAGTTTCACATTCATTGAAATCGATTGCATCGATCTGAAACATATATTAGTGATTCTCAACGAGCAGTACTAATTATACTATTAATTATCAACAAGTACTATTCTTAAAATCTTCAAATTATGTTTTGACTTATTTATAAAGACCTACTGGGCCGTTTCTTGTTTAAAAGACACGGAAGCAAACTCACCACATCAAGGTTTTTCGAAGCGTAAACCTCGGTGCCACCCAAACTGTAATTGCTACCAATCAAGTATTTTCGAAGGACTTCCTTCAACCTGGTTTCGTTGGCGTTGTCGCTGAGCTGAACGTGGAATTCTACTTTCGTTGGATTGGGCGTGAACCCAGCAATCTTGAGACCTCTGTAGACGTCTCTTAGATCACTCTGCATCAGAGTCCTATCTAGGGCGTCCTTAGTTGAACCCAGCAGCTTTCTGTACGTCGTCGACGTGGAGTTGTTCATACTGGCTTCATAATTCACAGGTGCGTGTCCAATACGATCCAAACCGACTCGAAGGGTGTAAGTGTAAGTAGCTGAAAATGTGCAATAGAAATATATTGTAAGTAACAACTTATAGGAAAGTATTCTTTGGAATGCAAATTTTGAAATCAAAGTAAGCAGATTTACAAAGGGTAGACTGTGCAAGCTATAATTATTAGAGGACTAATAGTATTCAGACTGTTCAGTTCTGTCGATTATATGTACGTTTCGGCATGAATACTCACGTTTGCAAGGTCGATCAGGAAACATTCTCGCAAAACCTGGTCTACAAACGCATTTCATTTCATTTTCAACTGCGGCGCATGTTTCTGCCCTTGAAGCTCTGCATTCAGGTGTGCATTGATTAGCAATAGGTTGAAGGGACACCACAGGGGCTCCCAGAACACCACCTGCCAACACTCTGTGTATTTCATTTCCAGTTGGATCTTGTTCATCTCTCGAAATATCGCCGTATTCAGCCTCCACCTGCAAGAACAGTTCATTTGTTGGTTTCATTTCTGAAAAGCCGAGAGATAGTGTGTAGGTAATTGAAAGGAATAAGTTTCACATTTACCTCTTCAGCATCAGCCGCGGGCGGTTTCTGGTCGCTCATGACTACGAAAATAGAGTCATTATCCACTACGTTCTCGTACGATACGGGTATTCTAGTTACTATCGACTGCAAGATCGTCGATGTGACTGTAGCAACCACGCTTGTTGGACGTAGCAAGGTCTCCGTCACTGTTTCTACTGTGGTCGATGTTAATGTGTGAGTAAGAAGGAGAGTTCTCGTCGTCGGTGGAAAACCCAAGACTGACGTTTCAATTCGCGTTACCGTTGACGTTTGGAACCGGGTGACCTAAAAATTCGTAAGATTGAACAAACTGTTTACTGTGATTTTTAATTTTAGCTAAAACAAGAAATATAAAATAAATCAGACTAATGATTTATGCTGCTTCATTTAAAAAGTGGGATTGTAGAAATTAATGGCAAAATTTCTTAAAAACTAAGAGACTTCGTCACTATGAAGGACATAGTGGTAGTGACGATTTTGCGAGTACATATCGAATTGTCAGATTTGATATTAGCCACTGTCGACGTATACAATCCGATACTGACACTATTCGAGTCGTCAAACTCTCAACTTATTTAAATATTTTTTGATGAATTAACAACTATGAAAATTTCAATTCATGTAATCTAGCATTAACTATCTTTATAGATTCTAGAATATTAATGTCATCACAACTAATTTTTACGACCGGAATTCCTGCCTCACTTTTGTCCATTTCACAGTCATCAGAAGTTTTATTAGTATTACGCTGCTGAAGCTCACCTCTTTGGGTTTCATATGCATTTTGGTAGTCGGGCCGTTAACCGTTTTACGAATCATGCTGCCAGCGATGTCCTTTGTCATAGTAATCATCGTTTCGTTCCTTCTTTTATTATTCTGCAACAATGTGCTCGTTGCGTTCGTTATCGAACTATTAACTTTAGTCACTAGACTAGGTAATTCCTTAACGGTCGTCTCGTTCTTTCCTTCGAGTTCCGTCGATTGGGTAGTGACCACCTTTTTGGTTGCATCTTTCGTTATCTCGATCGTATCGTATTCCTTCTGGCTCGAGATGACCACAGTAGTTAGAGTGTCAGTGGGTTCCACTTTGGTCAATGATATGACGTTATCATGACTAGCTTCCAAAAATACAGGATGCTCTGGACGTTTCACAGGATTTCGTGGTATATCGAAGGTGTATGTTTTTGTTGGCTCCATATTTTGATTTGTGGACGATGATCTGCTTGGTTGAATATGGTCCACTTGTAATGGCCTCAATTTTGTTGGGACCACTAACTTCGTCGACAACATGGCGGTTGGTTGAATCGAAATTCTGAAAACGTTTCGTTAGACTCGTTAATAAATCCGGAACGTGCATAATACAATGAGAAATATTACATCGTTCCAACATTTTTTCGTTTTCTTCTCGTTTATAAAATACAAAGAACATACAGAAAAGGATGTAATTATTCGACAGTATATTTTTTTCTAGTTTGCAATAAAATTTTCCATCTCTCAAGTAAGCAGAGGTTTTTACAAGGATACAACGACTTATGGAAGAATCTTACGTGTTGTGAAAAAAGCAACTGAGAATGTTTTTGAATGAAAGAGTTTGAATACCTAGACACGGGTCTCGTATTGAACGGTCGAACGGTGTAAATGCTGACGTGTTCTGTCATTTTTGTCTCGACTGGCCTGAGAATTTCAGGCACGTCCACGACAACTGGAAGATCAACGGTCCCGTGTATAATCGGTATCTTCGACTCCATGTCTTGAACGACTGGAATGTGGGAGGTTGCAACTGCAGTTGCAATCTGAATAGAACCAGAAACAGCAACTGCTGGTCTTACAGTGGCAATTTCAAGTGGTCTGGTAGTCTGTGTTACCGGTGGTGGAGGCACCATATCCTAAAACATAACAAGTGTGATAAAATGAAGAATCTAGAATTGAAAATAGCACGTATTAAAAAGAAAAGTTCGTAACTTGTCAAATTAAGACATCACAGATTATAATATTTTTACTAACAAACAGAAATTCACCTGCGAAAGTAGTTCGACGAGGAATGGTCTTGCAAGAGAGGGTCTTGGGCTTGGTGGAACCATGCTGACACTGGGTAAAGGTGCAACAGAGGACTCCTTCAGAGGAATATACTTGGGTGGGGGTTTCAAGCCAGACTCGTTTGTAGTTACAAAGGAGAATCTATCTCCCATGGGTGCACTGGACGTAGTAATATCGATTGGTGGTGGAGAGAGGCCAACAACATCGTGAGCAAGTATAGGGGGTGGTTTCAGATCTTGCTCCTCGTTCTTATTTGATTGATTCATCCCTACTGTAGGTCGTAAGGGTGGAGGCATCATGTCTCTGGATGGGGCATTCACTTCCATGTTATCTAACATATCTCTAGTAGACGTTTCGATAGGGTGTATTCTGGAATTCGTCTCATGCTCCACCGAGTCACCTTTGTCTGCACTAGACACAGCAAAGTTTGTTTGATAAGCAGTTTCAAGAGACTCCTCGTTCTTCTTCTTATCGCTCGAGTTATTCTTTGTGACCAGCATGCTTGGTGGTCGTTCAGTTTGTGTTTTCCTGTCCAGATCCTCACCCGTCGCCTCAACAGGCAAGGAGAATCTTATATTTGGTCGAGTATCTGGCTGCGAATTGGCAGTCGAGATGGTTATTGGTTCTGGCACTGACACTTGGAGTTTGGGTTTGGTAATTATGTGAGGATATTCTGAGTGAATCCTCGTTCCTGCGCCATATTCTGAATGGGGAACGACCTTAAGTCGATTCTTCTGAAATCCTGGCTTTATACTCTGAGTGTTCACCTGAGGCATTGTACCATTTCTGAAATGGGTTCTTGTAATTTCACCGTTGTTGGGCTGCACCTCGTGTCCAACATGTTTTGATTCATCCGGCCGTTGATTGGAAGCTTTCATGCCACCTGTCCAATTTAAGTCCATGAAACCTCCCAACTGTAGCTGACTTTGATTATTTACTTTGGTCTCATAAGGCATACTGTGATTTCCAAATGGTATGAGCATTCCTGGCTTGACTTCGTTGGGCTGTTTTACCTGGTGAGGTCTCGTTTCTTGCGAGTGACTTAAAATTTCTGGTCTGGGATGCAAAGGTCTGTTTTCGATTTTATTCACTGTAGGCTGCATAGTATATGGTCCGCTAGGTTTATCTACTTCTGGGACAAAATGCGGAATGATGGCTGGCGGTTTCAAGTCTATAGCGTCGTTGTGTTCGTACGGACGCGGTGTTAATGCCTGCCCCTCTGGTTGGCGTTTGTCATTAAAGGGCAATTTTTTGCTCCCATAATATGTCGAAGGCACACCTTCCACTATATCGTAGTCTGGTCTACCGCCGTTCAAATTGTGACCATAAGGAGTCGCTCCTTCATATCCAGTGTACACGCCGAATGGTTTCCCATGAATTATTGGCATTTCGTGAGGCTTGATATTGTAGTAAGTTGGACCATAAGGCACCCCGTGGTTCAGTGTACCGTCGTTTTTGTGACTGAACGGTGCGCCTTGATTTAAGCGCGTAGGTTTTCCATTTTGCTTTGGAACGTGATCAGGTTCTACAGGTTTTCCTAACACTACGTTGCCAGCAGCTACATTCCCGTTTAATGGCACTTTATTATCATGAGTAAGAGTGGTCCTATCACCCTTTGACACCTCAGAATCCTGAACACCTTTTACCCGATTGTGGTAATTTACGTGTTCTGAGGCACCAATTTCAGAATCAAGAGTCTTGTCGGCTTGCACATAACCGTTCCAAGTTTCTGGATTTTCTTCCTGACGAGGTGGAGTTTGACCAAATTTCTGAGTCTGGGTGTTCATTACAGATGGCTTAGTAACTTCAGGTTGTAGTTTAGGGTTAGATGGGTTATGATATTCTGTTGCTCCGGTTGGCACCTGTTCCTCCGTCCGTTCTGCTTGAGGTTTTATCTGTGCGATGCTGGGTTTTTTATCCTCGGGGTACAAATTATGTGGTCTGCTTTGAAGTTCAATCTGTAACCATTAAAATGGTATTATTAATTTTCTGACAATAATAATCTACAAAACATATTTGCTGCTATTTTATAAATGTACCGAGACTTTCATTTACCTGAGGATGAGGTCCAAACGAAGGCTGTTTTTCAGTTGTCGGTTCCTTTGCTCCATTACCCGGCGATAGAGTGGACAATCTTGGGGGTTCATGATAAATCTGAAGATTCGTCATCGGTCGATGAGAAAGCACAAAGGCGTGCGTATTTTGCGTCTTTGGTGGTGGCCTCTGGGGCCCATTATAGATAGGCATCCTGACGTTTGGCCTTTCGACATAGATCGGTCTATCGAAAGGACGATTGGTTGTAGGCCTCATGGATGGACGTGGTCTCAGCCTATTATTCACCAGAATTCGTGGTGGTTTCTTATCTGCTTTCCAATTGGAGTTCAGAACAATCTCGTTTCCTGAGTCTGGCTTCGCCATGATGATATATCGATGAGAATTATCGGTTGGATTGGACATTTCAGTTCGTCTGGGTGGAGTGCCCGATTCTTCATGCTTTGGACCCTTGGAATATTGTCCATGTGGTGGTAAATTGTTACCAGAGTAACCATGGGAGTGGCCAGGTAGAGGTGGCATGCTTTGTGGACGAATGTTCACTGTCTCCGGCCTATGGTGGACCAAGATCTCAGTGTGCACGTGGCCTTGGCCACCTAGAGCACCGGAATTGTCAGGATGCCTGATCAAGTGCACGTCAGACGGTTTTTTCTCCTGTTTTATAGATGCTTCTACTTTATCCTGTGGTCTTTCGTAATCGAAACGGGCTGGTGGTAAGGGTATGACAGCTGGGCGATTGGAAGATCCTGATTTTTCAGGACGTGTTTTAAAATTGTGGAGTGGCGATGGCGGAACCATGTACTCTGCTGGATCCTTCCCGCTAGAATATTGCGGCGCATTTTCCACCTGAATATAGACAATACGTCAAAGATGACATCTGTATTTATAAATCTTCATAATGCATGAATTTGTTTAGTACATAATGTTTCTATTATCTCGAATAATACAAAAAAGAATGGATCTTCAACTGAAAAAAAGATTAAATAAATTAAGGCAGTAATTCTAAAAGATGTGTGGTTTCGAAGGATCATACGCAAGCAGTAACTTTTTTTTATTGATGAAAGTAAAATATGTTAACATGATCCTTCTTTACCAAGACTTTTACTCTTGTAAAATATTATATGTTGTTCAAATCGGCCGTGTGTATTTTTAAAACCAATTTAAAATTAGAAGAATGATGACTTATTTCTCCCAATTTCACGTGAACTACAGCATATTTAAATTTTATCGAAATCCCTGACAGCAAGTGCAAAAAACAGTAGATTGCTAACAAAATTTTAAATGTTGAAAATTTCCATTTAATCATTTAGGTTATTCGTATATGTTACTGTAAAAGCCCAAATACGATAAATCTTAAGAATTACTCATAAAACGTAAGATTTTCCAACCAACGCAACGTTGGTAAAAGCCCGGAATGTTACCTCTTATCTAACTCTAACCAACACCGACAGTCGATGCAGAGGAAAACTCTGAAAATTGTAGGACGTAGGTAAATCCACTTGTTTTGGGATTTCTTTCGTATCGACTGACGGAATTGGTTGGGGGTCAGATTTACCAACGTTGGTTGGTAAATCTTTGGTTTTCCCGCAAATCTTAGGATCTACCGATATTCGGGTTTTTACAGTAACATATAACAGTAAATAATTTTCAATGTATTGCTCAGTTCACTTCAGTAGTTGATTTTCTTGAGCAGCGTATTATAACGCAACATTATTTGACGGCTTCAAAAAAAAATTGCGCAACCTCTTCAGTTTGTTACAAGGGTGGTACCTAAAGTGGTAACACAAAATTTTATTGAAGATATAGGTAGTAATCTTTAAATTTTTCTTGTATTTTCGTGCAACAAAATCATTTTTATCCTATAACTATCCCATAACATAATTTTATCCCACTCTCTTTGATGTAATACAACCTTCGCATTTGTACATTTACAAGCAACCATCTTTCCGCATATAATACATTATCGATTATATCATTGAAAATAATAGAAATACTTAAATAGGAAGTATTGGTGCTAAATGTATTGTACAAATAATGTACATCACGATTTTAATACATACCGTTTGCATTCCAATAAAGCCTAAACCAACGTCTGATTCTGGATACGGCGAGGGGTCATCGAAATATTGGCCACTTATATGGGGTTCACTAGTGTCGCCGAAAATCAATGCCTGTGTCCCACCTTGAGGAATCACAACGTTGGCCACCTGGCTGGGTTGGATGTTGATCAACAAAGGCTGCCCCGTTGATCTATCGATGATGTGTGGAACCTGATGAACTATGGGCTCCAATAGAGTGGGTTGAGATTCAGAACTTTGAATGACAACAGAATTATCAGGGAGTAATGGATCTTTCTCAGCCCATGGTGGTCGTCTTTGCTCTTCAGATGGAATGGTAGGCCAGGGTTTCTCTATCGGTGATTTCCCTGAGTCAATTTTCTGTCAAATTTATAACAATCACCAGTTTTAGACAACTAAAGGATTATATTAGCAATTCATTTTGAAACATTCTAATTCTGATTTATAATATTTAAATATAACAATTGTAACTCTATAGTGTTCGACAATTTAAACGTTTCAGATGCTCGAATATTCTGCGATTTAAAACCTTTCAAGGTCATAATGTTTTGTAATTTCAGAATTTACAGTATTCTGTTTCATAATACCAAAGCTTAAAAGATACTATCATTATATCAAAGTATACACTCTAGATGCCCTCCAATACAGTACGATTTTTAATTTTATGTAAATCTAGTATTCCACGCAGTCCGTACTCATTAGTAATTATGATAGACTTATCGCTATTAATTTACCAGAACCAGTGGACACATCGCGAAATAGACAATCATTCCGTCGATAAGTGAGTTTACATTGAAACAACTTAGCTTAAGTTTATTTATTAAGGATTATTAGTTTTAATAATCTGAGTGCGTGTAAATCTATTTTTTTTTTTGTAATATGCTTTAATGCGGATAATTTTAATATTTATTTCTGCGTGTTCAGTGCGAATAAATTTGATTCCTTTTTCAATTATTTTTACATGTTTTAGTGCAGAAAACTTAATATTTTTTTGCGTCGTGGGATTCTGTGTTTTATATGATTTGACCGCGTGTATATATCGACGAAACAATGGATTACAGTGGATACATTGGATACATGCATTTCAGCCACTGAGTAAGTTCAGTGCAGTTCAGCGAGACCTTTTAATTTTGGATAAAGTCAGAATCGTGTGTCGTAAATTTCATCGCAGCTTCTCTGAGACGAAGTGACCTCGTTCGACACTGTCTTCGACTATCACTTCTCTACCCCTCGAATGACTTCTTCCACATGCACCGGAGCTGGGCTTGGTTGCCCGCTTTCAAGCGGAATATACAAAATCTTTAAATGCTTATAATTACAAAAAAAAATCCTCAACCGCAATTTCGGTATTCTTGATTTTCGTTTTATTTTGACGTCTAGAATTACCCCTTAAATTTTCGCCCACATGTATTCGAACATTCAGTATATCATAGTCTGAGATGTTCCAAAGTTCTAGACACCCTATATTTAGCGCCTCCCCGAACTTGCAATTTCAACGTCCAAAACTCAAAACTACGTACTTGATCAAACTGCGGATGAAGCGAAGGAGGCCTGAGAGGATCCTTGGCGCTCCAAGGCCTTCTAAGCTTGTCGGGACTCCATTCCGGTTCTTTCAAATTCAAATTTGGATTCACATATTGTTCCACGTTAGGTCTATCAGGTGGCTTCAGAAGAGGATCGTTTTCTAACACGTCTTGTTTCAGACCCATCCTTTTCGGTGGAGACAATTGAACGGGATGCAGTTTCTGCGGTTGTTTAGGTATCAATGTCGGGCTTGCGTCGATTGGTATGGAAACTGGAATGTTCAGATGCACTTCGTAAACCTGGTGCGCAGGATAGATCTGTATCTGCGGGCCATTATGACCCTGAAGAGTTTGTTGCGGCTGAGAGTCCTCTCGATCATTTTCCAAAACTTCGAGAACTGGATGGACAGGTATATTGGGAACTGGTAGAGGAGGTGGTTTCATTCCGATGTGTTCTTCGTTCTCTAGAAACGTTTGCGGTGGCCTTGGTGCCATTTTTCCAGGTTTACCAATAATCACGTCACTATTCGCAGTGATGATTTCACCTGGCGAGATTGGAATACCATCCGCCAAGTTAGACGCCACTTTGTGACGTGTTTCCGCAATGTAGTTGTGATTAAGGTTTGCAAGATGTGCACCTTAAAGAAGAATAAGATATATATTTTTGATTATTTGGTTATATAAGTACTTATCTGCAGTAGATTATTCAATGCACATAAAGTCAACTGAATTAAAATGATATCATTATGATCATTTAGATACTATGGAATTCAAAGAAAATTTAACAAAAACCAGCTTTATGTATTTTCTTTCTATAAATTATATATTATCGGAGATTAATTTTCGACTACTTGCATGATGTGATGGTGCTAATTGTATTTTTAGCTTGTAATTTTTACCTATGTTTTGGCTTTCAGCAGTTTCTATGTCCCCATCAGCAAATTCTGCTACAGGTATATAAATCGGTGACCTTTGCGTGGTAACTTCTTGAGCTTCAGCTTGTGAGACGGTGTCGTTCCTGCGCGTGATCGTAGTCTTTCCTTGTAGGAGACCAGCCATTGCCGTAATTACGGGCCCTAAAGCTGACAGACTATTGATACCTAATGACCCTAGACTGAGGAGATTGCTCACTGGAAGATCGCTGGTGTTCTGACTAGGTCGTTTGTTCTGTCCAGTGTCTCCAACAGTTGTCACTGTCACACTATTCTCCTGCAATTAATTTATCATTTTGAAATTCATAATTACGAAGATTTAATACATTAGATAATAAAGTTATCAATGTGGTTACTCTGTGGGAAGTGATTTTTATGAAAAAATAACCTAGTATTACTTAGGCAATGTGCGTGCATAACAGCAGGGTTCTTATTGAAATATTGGTACACAGTATGAAGAATTACTTCATAGAAGGTTATGCGAAGGTCAACATATTATACACAAACAAATTCGTATAAACATTATAGTAATAAAATTATACAATTTCATTTAAAAAAATATGGATGATCTTGAAATCTTAGAAAATATGACCTTAAGAATAAAAGATCTTTGGCGTCGTATTTGTCCTTTAGAAGAGAATTGTCCTTTCTTTCTTACACATTTCTTTGATTTATTAAAAGGAACGAAGGTATTTTAGGTTCTAAACTTAGTGACCCGTATACTACATATACATATATATACAATATATATTAGTGACCCGTATACTACATATACATATATATATATATATATGTAGTATACGGGTCACTAAGATTAGAACCTAAAATACCTTCGTTCCTTTTAATAAATCAAAGAAATGTGTAAGAAAGAAAGGACAATTTTCTTCTAAAGGACAAATACGACGCCAAAGATCTTTTGTTCTTAAGGTCATATTTTCTAAGATTTCAAGATCATCCATATTTTTTTAAATGAAATTGTATAATTTTATTACTATAATTTTTATACGAATTTGTTTGTGTATAATATGTTGACCTTCGCATAACCTTCTATGAAGTAATTCTTCATACTATATATATATATTGTATATTCAATCTTCACGTACTTTCAATTTCAATATGTTATTCGATCAATATACTTAACGTTCGAGGAAATTCAATTATAGCGGAGAAAACGAAGAGAAATTCAAATTACTTGATTGATTTGCTCAGTAGGTTTCGGATCAAGCTCGTTAATGATAGGAGATGCCTCAGTTGATACCAAACTCGTGGAGATTGTTCCTTCCTGTTGAAGTTCAAGCGAGGAAGTCGCTTCTGGGAAGATGGCGGTGGTAGTAGGATCGATTTGATCCTCCTCGTCGAAGAAGATGATGGTTGATCCAGTTACAACATTTTTCACTGAATCAGAGTGATGCGCTGTTGTTAGCAACGCGTTCATGTATCCCGCATCCAGTAAACTAGGTGCTATGGATTCCGTGACGACGTTTTCCACGATGTGTGACCGTGAAGAAACAGTAGTTGACGTTTCTCCATCCGCCCCAGCCTGAGGATAAGTGAAAATTTATTTTCCGGTAGGAATTTTTGGTTTGTAATAGAAATTTGCAATGTGACCTATGAATGGAAATCATGCGTGATAATCTATGCTTCCCTACTGCCTTTATGCTTCAAACACAAACTGGACAAACTCTTCAAGTTTTAACAGAAATTTCGTAACACTACCAATAGTGTCTGCGTCTTTGGGACGGAAGTCGCGTTCAGTGTATGTAATAATTTTAGTATTAACAAGTGATAAATAATCCACCATTTAAAAAAAAAAACAGAAATATAATTTCGATGAAGTAACCATATGAAAGGCGTCCAGAGTTCTCCCATAAATATTTTTTAAAATAATTTGTATCCTTCCATGCAGACCACAAAGTTTGGTCGCTTTCATGTTGTTACCCATACGCTGTTAACTTGAATGCTCAAACTTCGAGTTTGATAACTTAGTACAACACGAATAAACACGATGTTTTGGCAACTATTTTTAACGATTGAGGAGTGGAATAATTTCTACAGTGGCGTAAATTTTCATCCAGTGGCGGATGGCGAGTGACGCGAGCTCTTAATGTCTACGTACATAGTATATCAGTACCGTGACAGTTCAATTCCATCTGGGTCCGTGGTCCCTTTGTTTCAGTGTCAATAACTGACACGGATAAGTGTGAACAGCTCTGTTGCAAAACAGGGAAATTATTTTTTCTACCACAAGCACTGACAGCACTAAACCGGCAAGGAACTGATATGTGTGCCTAGACCGTTAACCAGACAGCAGAGTTGGGCATTATTCAAACAAACTTTTCGAATAAAAATTCAATCGAATACGAAGTATTCGAATAAATTAACAAATATAAATAGAACGTTAAACGAGCAATGCATTCTGATGCATGATGTTGTATATTAAGCGATGATTTTTAGCGTAACTGGGAATATGGAGAGTGGTGGATGATATGGATGATGGGGATGATGTCAGATCTCTAACTTTTTCATCATTGACTTTTATCATTTCTGACAAATATAGATGTAAAGGATATCGAATTTGAAAATTCATCGGGTAAGCGCAAACTTAACTATCTTCCAATTTAACTTTTAATGTGTTGCTATATTGCCACTGTGGTAGATATTTACTGATAAGGCACTTCAATTATTTTAATATTTAATTTGCTAACATATCAACTGAATAATTGTTAGAATTGTCGTCCTGGTTGGCGAATACAAATTGTTGCTGCATTATGATAAACGAAAGTAACGTTTTGTATCTGGTACCCTTTGCTTGTAACAACCATAATGAATAAAATCTCGGTATATGCTCCGCCTGAAATGTTTAAAAAATAGCCCTCGAACATAATAATTACAAGTTTTCTTCGCCTTCATAAATAAGAAGTTTTCAAGAAGGATTTAAACTTTGAAAATTTGAAAACTAAAATTTGTTTGTTTAGTTCTTCGGAGTTTTTTTGAACACCATTTGTTACACCAGAAAAAGTAATAACATAATAAATGCTCCTTGTCTGGATCTACAACTTTTGTTTGACATATTTTTTTATGTAATCAATAACTTGGAGGATATTATATAAAATCGACTTTGTGAGCTGTTACATAATTATTTAAATATTCAAGGGCCGAGGGGCACCTTTTCCCGCTATCCGATCGGGCTCAAACTTGACAGATTTTTGTTTATTATTTGGAACTATTCTGAGGGGTGCCGCGAAGAAAATTCAAAATTCGAAAATAAGAACCACCCTGTTGTGTAAGCACGATGATTAACAAGCATACTTCACAGGCTACGATTATAGAATACGGTAAAAATACATATGTTACCTTCAAAATAGGTCATCGTAAGTTTGAAAACTATCAAGTAGTTTTTTTTACTTGTAATTGAAGAAATATAGTATGCTAGTAAAAGTACCTTTTATTCAACGGGTACATTGAATAATTGAAATTAATTTTTTATTCGCCATGCCCGTTTTAGAATTTTGAGGTGCACGTTAATTCTATTTCTAATGAAATATGGTAGTGTCTTTCGTGCAACCTTGTTGCTAACACAATGACAAATTCTTATACATATAAACAAATATCAACACTCTATCTGTCGTAATTAAAAATCGCTAAAAATTCTATAGTTATATTTGATGATAAATGATTTTGTGGCATATATTACGCCAGCTATGACAAATATTTATTTAATCATCATCGTCTCCGATATGCTTTTTGCAAACTCGAAAAGAAGAGTAACAAAAGAAAACAAGATTCGTAACGATAGTTTACCTGAAGTAACGTGGTGAAGTATGTAAACGTCGTGAGGTACGTTTTCGTCGCGAAAATTTGGATCGGTTCAGGAGTTGAATTAACCAGTGCGGCCTTGGTCGCCATCTTCTTGATAGGCACTTTCTCCAGAACAACGTCAGTGGACGTCGCCACGTTCGTTCGTATCACCGTGCTACCTTTCTCCAGCAAGGTCTTATAATACGTATATGTAATGTAATAAGTTTTCATCGTGTCAGTGACGCTTTCCTCAGTGTTGTCCAGGGCAGTAAGAGTAGTCGTGACACTGGTTGGACGAGGTGGTGGTGCAGATTCTGTTATTATAAGCTGAAGAAAAAAAATGACACAATTCACTTGGGGCTCGGGTGGAAGCAAAAGGTGTTTTGCCTGGAAAATATGAATTTTGGACTTTTAAGTACCGACCTGTGTGACAGCATCACTTGCAGTCTCGATTCTGGTTCGTCCATCTTCCATGAAAGTTTTCTCCAACATTCTGGTGCTAACGTACGTATTCGTTTCTGGTCGCGGTGCCTCTGATGGTTCCAGAATAGTATCCAAATAATGTTGTGGAGCGGTTACCGTGTTTGTTATTACCTTCGTGCTACTTTCTAAGGCGTCATGTATGTTTGGATGATCAGTGTTCAATGTTAGGTATGTATAGGTTGTCTTGAAAACTTCTGTGTGCAATATTGGCGACGCTTCCAACGTTACAGCAGCTGTTTCTGTTCCGGGTTTTCTGTGGCGTTCCTCCGTTGCTGTGTTTGCTACGACCTATAAAAGGATGACAATTTGTCAGTGACCACTGATATCATTGACCTTTAGTATTATCAGTGTTTGAAATATCAATGATTTCCGGATATAAGTCGTATAGATTTGTCTTGATTTAAGATGGCGCTTCGGGACCGAGCGTCATCTTACATTATTAGATCGAGACAGGGTCTTTTTCGGCTTGCCGAAAGGTTTAGTCTTTTATTAAGTTTTTAAAGCAATAAAGCCTTATCAAGTAGAAAAATAGAGACAGCGAATGGCATTCATTGTTGGAGAAATAACAACAGAAGTAGTGGAGGGGATCCGTCGCCTCGCTTTTTTCGTGACACATCTTTATAAGTCTGCTAAACGTGTGCTGGCAAACTATGTATACATATAACGTATATCTACCTACAACCTAGAATTTGAAATATTGCTAAAAACATTGCACCCTTATTTTTACTCCTGCTGATATTGTAAGTCCGGGAGAGTTCGACCACTTTTCGGAAAAGAAATTGTACCAATATGCGGGTGAGACCGACCAGTTGCAGTGCCAATGTTTTTCGTTGAAAATAAAAATAAATATTTGAAATTATCACACACTATAATTTATATATACTCTAAATTGCTTGAGTTTTATCTATAATGTGCATAAAACGACAAAAATGTGAAAAACCACGATGCTACAATTTCTTTTCCAAAAAGTGACCGAACTCTCCCGGACTTACAATATTAATTAATCTTCTAGACGCCTCACGCGCGCTGGTAGAATGTGTAACTATGAAACAGCAGGTCCGAAATCACATTTCATTTTTTTCTTATAACTTATATGTCTATAGTTTCCGTTGCACGTGCGGTACTTTTGATCGACAATAATTTTTTTTAAATACGCGTGAAAAATTGTCCATCTTATTTTGACAAAAATAATTTGTTTAAAAAATCGGTACGTGCAACGGAAACTACTGTTTGATAGTTACACATCCTACCAACGCGCCTGAAGGGTCTAGGAGGTTAATTATTATATTAAAATTTATGCATGTTGTCCTACTCATTTTTTATAGCCTCTTAAGATATCTTATTAAAAGTAGGTAATAAACATTTCATCTGAAAACTGTAAATTATTCCTGAAAAAATGAATTACTTTTCCGGTCGTGTTCGCCCTTAAAATTGCCCGAAAATTAAAAGTCTCTTTGGAAACTTATTAAAAGGAAACTACTGGATAAATCTTTCTAACATTTTCAGCACTTTTTACTGGATATTTCAGATATACGAATGTCATTTTTGAAATTTATTGAAAGTAAATGTATAACGTGTGCAGGAGCAGTACATTAGCTCTGTAAAAAATTTCCGCTGACATAGTTGACAGTTTTTCGACGAAACGGTTCTTCTAAAATCAAAAAACCGAAAAGTTATAGAAACTACATGCGGGTGCCTATGGCACGACCGGAGATTTTTTTGATTTGTCATTTTCTTTCATTTCTTTTTCAACGAAAACTGATAATTTTCTAGAACAAATATTAATTTCTTTTACTTTTTGATTTCAGAAGAATTTTTTTTTTCCAAGTTTAAAGTCGCATCTACATCAAGGGTCATTAGCGACTATTGACTCGGTTTACTTGTTTATGGCGGGTGCTCGATTAGAAATTTGTAGGACTACCAGGATAGAGCGTGTGGTGGTTTTATAGGTCGTCGAGGATTCCAATAGTCTTGCAGAATGATAGAAGCGTGTTCTGGTACGGGGTTGAGGTATTTGCTTTGATGAGGTTATCCGATATACTTTGATTCTCTTCTTGCTTGATTATACTTTCTACATTCGAGGATGACGTGGTTGGCACTTGTGGGTATGTTGCATGTTTCACACAGTCTGGGCTGACTGTTACTAAGAAGGTGTAAATGTGAAAGTTTGGTGTGTCCAGTTCTTATTTTAGTTATTGCCACTTGTTATTTTCTGTTGAATTTCGGATCTGTGGTTAGATTATAGAAGTTATCGATTGATTTATGGATTGGGCTTGCTTTGTACTTTCTCCATGTATGATTCCAATCCTGTTTCCACAGTGATTTAATGTGTTTGGTGATGTTCACAGAAGTGTTGAATACGGGTTGATCCTCTACGTGCAGGGTGGATGCGATTTTCGCTTCCAGATCAGCTATGACATTCCCGTAGATATCCTTATGGGAAGGGACCCACGCTATGTCTATTATTTTGCCAGCTTTGACTAATTTATCGTAGGTTTCTTGTATTACTACATGCATTTCCGTGGTTTGCTTCGTGCTTTGGATTTTTAGAATGGTGGACAGTGAGTCCGAGAAGATGATGACTTTGTTATAGGGGGAGCTGTCGATGTAATTTAACGCCGAGAGAAGTGCGTACGTTTCAGCTGTTAGGGTACTATTAAACTGGTTTAGGCTGTATTTAATTTTGTCATTTTGGGTGAAAACTGCCGCTCCTGTTCCAACACTATTCTTCGAGCCGTCAGTGTAGATATGGGTGAAGGCCGGATATTTATTACACAGGGTATTGAACTGTCTTTTCCATTCCTCTATCGTTAATTCTTCCTTTTTATTTATTTGGAGTGATAGCTCGAGGACGGGTGCATTTAGTGTCCATGGAGGGGCGTTGTGGAACCTTATTTTTTCCATGACCGGTAGGATATATTCAAGTTCTTTTGTGTGAAATGATTCCGTTGCTATTCTTAGCCCAGTATTGTATATTACCTCTAGTTTTCTTAGTTCCTTCGGTTTAGCAGAGTTGTATATTACAGATGCATAATCTAATTTGGACCGGACAATCGCTTTGTACGCTTGTAGAAGGACGGTTTTGTCCGCTCCCCAGTTATTGTGTGCTAATGTTTTAATTATCTTGATTTTCTTCTTACAGTTATCTGCAAGGTTATTTATGTGTTTGCTCCATGTAAGTTTAGAGTCAAAGAGTACTCCTAGGAGTTTTGTGCATGTAACGAATCGTAGTGGGTTCATTCAAAGTTCCAACACAGGTGAATGGTTTTCGTGGCGGTTAGAAAACAAGATACATTCCGTCTTGGTGGGTGAAAATTTAAGACCATTATTTTTGGACCATTCATATAGTTGGTTGAGGGCCAGTTGTATCGTATGTTGGGAGGTGCTGACAAATTTCCCTTTACAAAGAATGGTAATATCATCCGCAAATACTCTTGTAATAACCGGGGGTTTAGTGGTTCTGCAGGCGTTGTTAATAATTATTAAAAATAGTGTAACACTAAGTACTGCGCCTTGTGGTACGCCATTTTCTATTGGGGTTTTCTGTGATAAGATGCCATTAAACCGCACTTGTATACTTCTATTATTGACAAAGATTCTATTATTGTCAGGCCCTGGACTGGAGCTTTTGAGGTTTGTTAGTACTTCATTAAGTTCTCTTGCTGAGATAGGGGCGTTGAGGTATAGATACTTACAATTAGTATCGTTGGTTCCAGTGATTTCTTTTCCCTCTTGTTCTAGTTTGTATCGTCAAAAATCTTCTGAATAGTTCGCAGAGCTGGAGTTTTTTGAGAACGTTTATGCTTGGATACTTGCAATTTCTTCCGGGTTAGTTATAATATCGTCATGGTTGTTGGTGATGAATTGTGTACAACTGGCCTTCCGGTTACCTCTGATCGTATTTATTTTGTTCCAAGTTTCTTTAGCTGTGGTATTAAAACAAGCCTTTAACCGCTACAAAAGACACAACTCGGAAGAAAACAAAACACAATTTAAAAGACTCCGGGCGACCGCCAGAAAAATTTTAAAAGAAAGTAAAAGAAATCATTGGACCAACTATCTTTCAACCTTAACTAATAAATTATTAATAATTTATTAGTTAAGGTTGAAAGATAGTTGGTCCATAATAATTTATTAGTTAAGGTTGAAAGATAGTTGGTCCAATGATTTCTTTTACTTTCTTTTAAAATTTTTCTGGCGGTCGCCCGGAGTCTTTTAAATTGTGTTTTGTTTTCTTCCGAGTTGTGTCTTTTGTAGCGGTTAAAGGCTTGTTTTGACTTCCGCGCGGCTTCTTTGCATTGGTCATTCCACCACGGAGCGGGCTTGTGGTTTTTTGGTGGGGAGGTTTTATCGATGGTTTCATTGGCCGCTTTGATAACGAGATTGGAGAATAATTCGGTCGCAGTATCAATTTCACTCATCTTGTTCGCGATGTTGGACTCTTGTATATATGTTACTATCCGCTCTTTGTATAACTCCAAATTGGCGGTATTGACTTTCCATCTTGGGCGAAACGAATATATTCTGTGTTTATTTGGAATGTTTTTTAGTTGTATACTGATTGGAAATTGGTCACTGTCACATAGGTCGTCTATTACAGTCCATTCGAGGTTATGTGCATAATTGGTGCTATAGTATACTGATTGTTAAATCAATGCAGCTAAAGGTCCCGTTTGCAACGTTAAAGTGTGTGTATTGTTTTGTATTGGGAAGAGTGAGATCATCGTTCTCTAATATCGAACCTATTTTGTGTCCGCGATGATCACTCTTGATGGAGCCCCATAGAGTGTTATGGCTGTTAAAATCATTGACTAGTACAAACGGTTTTGCTAATTGCGAGATGAGATCGCTTATTTTGCTTGTTTGGAAATCGTAGCTATTCGGGAGATAAATATTGCACAAGCATAGTTTGACCGGGCAGGTCATTTGGATGGCGATTGCTTCTATATTTGTTCGGAGATAGAACAGTGGCTACTATTTCTTCTTTACCGTAAATAGCAACTCCTCCACTGGCATGGCTAGAAGTCGTGCGATTTTTAGCAAAGCATTGATAATTTTTTAGTGGTCTAATGGTATTTTTTTTAAAGTTGGTTTCCTGGATGCAGAGGGCAATAGGTTCATAGTTTTTAATTAGTAGTTGTAATCTTTCCAGCCGGGCATAAAAACCATTAGCATTCCACTGGAGATATTATTCATGGCTGTATTATTTGTTATTAAAACGTCAGAAGAATTGTTTAGTCGGAAAACTGTCAAACATGTCAGCGGAAATTTTTTGGGGGGCAAACCTACTGATCCCTTACTGCTTCTAAATCTGTTTTTAATAAATTTAAAAAAAAATCATATAATATAAATATCAAATAAAAACCCTGAAAATTTCAAAAAAATTCATTAAATAATTAGCTTTCAATAAATTTTCAAAGATACCTTTAATTTTAGAAAGGAAACCTCATCTTTTGGGGTTTGGGGGAGGGTAAAACTTCATCACTGTTTTTTTAGTTTCTTTTAATAAAAAATAACTTCAATTTAGGTCCGGTCCGAAACTACACATTTAGAGAACATGCTCGAATTTGATTTGAATTGATTGGAACATCCGTTTTTGAGTTATCACTGCAAAACGAAACAAACTTTTTTAAAAATCCTCTTTAATGATCCATTTGTAGCATCATATATACTGCATATTTTTGATTCAACAAACATGTTGTTTCAAAGCTTGCAATGTTAATAAACTTCATGCCAAAGAACAAGTGTCTTTTTCACTTTGTTTCTTTGTAATTAATTGAAACATAAATGCTTCATTTTACACAGGAACGACTTCCTTGTATCCTTAAGCTGATAATTTTTACCCCGGTTAAGCTGCTACAAAATCATCACCACTACTATTTGTTGTTTACTTAGGCTGTAGGAACCTTCGCGGCTGAGAAAGAAAAGATAAGGATAGCACTAACCATTAAGAAGGAAAAAATTTCAAGTTATGCATTTCCAATCGGATCTTCATGAAACTGACATCAATAGATTCCTTGCGTTCTTCCGATAAAACTGATATCAAACCCCACATAATTCGAGCTATTGTTATGTACGCAGAAACATTTTCTACTCTCTCTCTCTCTCTCTCTCTCTCTCTCTCTCTCTCTCTCTCTCTCTCTCTCTCTCTCTCTCTCTCTCTCTCTCTCTCTCTCTCTCTCTCATTATTTTCCAGCTCGGGCGGGGAAAGGAAAGTGCCCTCGAGCCCCTTCTGTTATATGTCAAATAATACGAAGAGCTCTCGACCAGCTGATGCGAAGACTCCTAAAGATCTGCTTATATGCAATTTTTTAGTGAATCCCCCATTTATTTGGGAGCTATATAAACCCTGTAACTTCAGCCTTCATCGGTTCAGAACTGTACAATTACGCGTAGAGTCACGTTGTACCAAATTCCAGGAAAATGGAAGGAATCCGTTGATATCACCAATGACACCAATCATTTCATAGCGATACGATGAAAAATAACGAATTTCACTTTTTGTAAAATTGACGACGCCCGTTTGAGACACCGTTCGCCGGCTTCTATGCGTCTACCTAGGTCGCGCGGGCGATCTGTGAAGACAAACTTACACGGTTCACTTAACGGTTCTTTATCAAACGGTTATGAGGATCCGATATTCTGAATAACTGATATAAGGGACCGAAATTTCTAACTATATCGATTTCGGTTACGATTCTAGAAGCGTTATTATATAGGTTCCAAACCCGTTATTATATCGGTTCCAAACCCGTTATTTTTTCGGTTCCAATACGATTGTGGAATCGATTCTTGTATCAGTTTTGCAGTGAACACTTTCCATGTTATAAAACAATGGTCCTACGGATAATTATTTCAGTTTTTTCTTTAATATAAGTGACTTTCTTGAAACAGTTAAAGATAATGGACAAAGTTCTTATGTATACGTTGATTCTTTTTCGTGTTGTAATGTCGGTTCTTTTTGACTTTGGGGATGGTTCGTTCAAATTTAACCGAGCAAATTTTAGTTTTTAACCAAACACTGCTGTATATACTAGTCATGCGCCATAAAAGTGTTTCATATGAGAAGGACCTAACTTTTTACACACCTGTTGTTCCGTTGAAACAATGGTTGCACCGTCCTTGGTAATTGTAGTGAAGTACGTGAAAGTGGTGGTACATGTCTTCGTGACAAATTCATTTGGTTTATCTTGAGGAATCATCATGACGACCGCGTCAGACAATGTCAGTGTCGGCTGAGGGATGGAGTTTTCCCATCGCAACGCTGGCGTTGGGCCCGCCACTATCACCTCCACGCCGTTCGACATAACACGGGTGGCTAGGTTGAACCTTCGACCTTCGTCATCTTTCACTTCCTGTTCTCCTGTCATTATAATTTCCACGGTTATATTATAAGTACACCCACATTTTAAGCGTACTTCAGTAATGCTAGAGAGTAATATAAATATTTATACAGTAATACGCACATGTACAAGTAAGTAATAAGAAGCATCTGAAATGAGACCGTTTAACGAAACGTAAAAACAAGATGTACTTGATAATCTTTCATTTTATACAGCTCTACAGAGCGACTCACATAAACTGCTTCAAGTTAATATTTTTTAAATCAAAGGAGATATTCAATATAATGTTCATTCTAACCTTTATGGTTGCAAGGAACACATTGTTTAAAGTGTTAGTAATCTTTTTAGGTGAAATAACTTTATAGATATCACGGTCACCTTTGGTTATATAAATGGACTCCCATGTTTCCTTAGTGGTATTTTGCTAAATAAAAAAGGTCGAATTCAGCGATATCGGATTATGTTACCTTGTGATAATATAATAGCAGAGAGTTGTGTGTGAAATTCTGGTAACAATGTTAGTTTAGCCATTGCCTGGCCAAACTAACAGCTAAACCTATCAAAGTTCGAATAAATGTTTCGCCGATATCTCAGTTTTTTTAAGACACTGATTTGTAACAGTTTAAATGACTCACCCTGTATACCCATTTGTCTGAATAATACAACTTGATCAAGCTGCTGTTGCTATTCAAACGCTTTCATACTGACATTCACCATTATCGGTCTTACAGAGCAAAAAGATTAAGTTCAAACATCCTTGGTCAACGTTCAAAAAACAAAATATACACAATGAACAAAAATAATAGAAGATCAAATATGTACAAGATCGCTCGTCATTTACAGTATGTACATGCCTCTAAGAGTTTTAATGTACAGGAAAAAATTTAGAATGCTGTAAATCAATCGTAATAAGATTCAGAGTATTTGTACAGTATCGTGTCAGCAAGTCGCTGTGAGAAGTTTTATTAGTCTAAAGGTTACTTTGTACACTGATCGTTGCGTGGTCCGAAATTTGCAATAAACAAGGCTTATTATCGCACTGCAAAAGCAATTAAATATAAGTGTTTAAAGTATTTACTATCAATCGGACAAAATTGTATCGTTACCTTTATCTCGAAAAAATTCGGTCCACAAAATGATCATTATAGAAAAGGCTCAGATAGCCATAGCTCTACTCACCAAGGACAGGCACTGGATTATACACAGACGATACGAAGTTTGCTGACGACTCCACGGTAGGAGTGATAGTCACCGTGACAGGCACCGTCAACGTAAGAGTCGTTACTCTGGGTCTGACGGTCGTCGAGGACGTCACTTTCGTTTCCAGTCCATTCTGTTGCGTAATCACGTATGTGTACGTTCTCAATCTCGTCGACGTCACTACAGTCTCCGTATAGTAAATGCTCGTGCTCGGTTCTAAGTTAGGCGTAGATATCGTCTGGTGCTCGACGGCGGTCGGTTTCGAGGATAAAATCTCGGGGAAATCTGGCCTCGATAGGGACAGATAAAGGTCGTCGGCCAATCCTGCCTCAATGTCCTCAGGTGTCGGTGATGAAATGGAGATCGTCACCTTCGCCACATCGAGACTTGGAGTGGGTTCGAGAACTACGGAGGTCTTCTTAACTTCCGATGAGGGAGTGTATTCAACTTCCAAGGGGATCACGCTCGGTATTTCTGAATCGTCAAAGTAATCACGAACGACAGAGTCCTGTTTCATTAATTGCGGCGTCTCGAGAGGCAACACGCTTGCAAAACTCGGTGTAATGTCGGATGCGAATGACGAAACAGAGAAAGATACTGTTGGCGTGGGTTCGATAACGGGTTCTATTGGTTGCACTGTCATTACTTTTGCCTTTTCCTCACCTTTCGTCGTGGTTTCTGGAGTTTTTTCCAGAACATTGAAATCTTCCATGTCTCTTGAGGGACTCTCAGTTTCTGGCTCCACATTTGGAACAGTTCTTGTAACATGAGATTCGACATTTTTCTGAGGCGAATCTACAGTGTCTTTTTGTGAAGATTCTTTAAATACGGTTTGCATCGATATAAAGGGTACGGTCTTCTTTTCAAGCGAGGGTCCTGCATCTTTTGGAAAGGAGTTTTCTATTTCGAGGTCCATTTCCAATACGCTTGATTCAGTAGATGGCGCAGGGTGCTCTGTAATGTTATTCATATCTTCTTTCTCAGTAGTTGTATCTATAATTTCTTCTTCAGTGGGAGGGATTACCTGAGGTTGTTCTTGAGAAATAGTTATAACCGTTGTTTCATCTATAGATGCTGTTGTTTCTACAGACTCAATTGTCGTTATGGGCTCTTTCTCATCTTCATCCTCTTCCCTGATTTCAGGGTAAGCGGTAGTAGAACTGTCTTCTAGTAACGTTGTATCAAAACTTTCCGCTTGTGCAGTCACGTTTTCTTCTTTGTTTAAGGTCGTTGAACCTTCTGCCGATTTCATAGTTGTCAGTATCTCGTCAGACTTGGCATCCTGTTTTAAAAGGGGTTCTGTTACTGCTTCATCACCAACACCGTCAAATGTATTTACAGATCTCTCTGTTGTTGTCTCATCTCTTTCAGGCACGTTAGATGCTTCAGACGTGGTTGTAGTAGCATTATTATTTTTATCAACACTTTCTTCAACCTCTAATGGCTTAGTTGACATTAGTACATCTTCATCCTTAGACGATTTGTTTACACTTTCAGCCGTCGTTGTTTTTACATACTCGTCATCGTAGTCGTACTCGTCAGCCGACGGTCGGAAAAAGAAGTTGTCAGTAATAATGACTGGTTCATTTACAGATGTTTCTTCCAACACCTTTGTTTCGGTATCTTCTGCTTTAACTTCTCTTTCTATCTCAACAGGCTTGTTATCGATGACATTAGGCGTTTCCGTCAGTTCAGGTGTGAACGTTGTACTAACTTCCTGTTCGCTGTCTTCTTCGTCGTCACCATCTTCTTCCATGTATTCTTCGCCGTATTCAGAAGATGGAGCAGTGAAGAAACCAGTCGTGATGATAGCGAAACTGGGTGTCGACTCCACTGGTCGAACAGCAATCAGCTTCCTTCTGGTGATCCTAGGCCTCATGTCAGTAGTGGTTGGCAGAGCAGGCGTCACTCCGATTTTTCGACGTCTGGTGATGGTTACCTTATGACGTCCAGTCTCAAGGTACGAACTTTCAGGTTCCTCGTTACGTATTGAATTAGCTAAACCCAATGTTCTGATTCGAGTTACAACGATTCTTCGTGGTGTGTGACTAGCAACATTCAGTGGAGGATCTTCTGTATGAAGAACTAGGGGTCTTCGCCTGACGACGGTCAATTTATGCTGCCTTGTATTCTTTCTTACAACAGGAACGCGGATTGTGACACGTTTTTTCGGCGTTTCCTCAATGTAATCGTCGTTATTTTCGGTCAGACCACTAATATCTTCAACGCCCTCGCCAGGCGACCAAATATCAATTCTTTCCCCTTTGCTATTAACATCGCTATCTCGATAGTCTTCGAGGTTATCATCTGAAAAGGGGAGATTCTGGCTTGTTTCTGTGAACGTGCTTATCCTCCTTGCTTCTGAATTGCATCTACACGACCGAACAACCATGGAGGAAGGGGACTTTTCTCAGGTGTTATGTGTCCGATGGGATAAGCAACCATCCAATAATCGCTCATACGTTGTTTCGTGCACTTAGTAACGGTTACTCATCGCGAGGAATGTTTATCGTGATGTTATCCGACAAACAGGGACTACCATGCGTTGGGCATTGTCGTGTGGGCGCGCGTGCGGTGGCAGATTCAAGGCTGTGTTAGTAGGTGGAAGTACGGGACGACGCTCGAAGAGGGAGCTTCAGAGGAAAACAGAAGAAAAAAATTGGAAGAGTGAACAGAACGATGAATGGACATCGAGAATCCAGCAACCCTGGTTCTCGATCAACCGAAGCTGTGAGCTTTCCGCGATTCCTTTTCCACAGGGAGTATAATCGCTTTTCAATGAGCGATACCCGTGGATACACTATATTACACGGCCAGCAACACACGACCGTAAGTCGCCCGTCACTGAGTTTCCCTGTATAATCCGAGAACGAACCGTCGAAAAACCGTCCAAACTGAGTCACAGGGTGAAACCACGGAAAGGTAATCAGCTTCGGTCTAGGTGGGCTTTCATGATTGGCTATGGATTTCAAATAAAAAATGACGATAGTTAAGGGGGAAGAAAGAACAATTGGAAAGAGGATCTACGAATGTGAAGGGTTAGGTGCGGATAGACGTGGAAATGTGCCGTCCGACGTCACCCACTACGCTCTCGAGACTTTGTGTCGGCGCGTGCGCGTCCATTGAGTCCTCGCTTCCCATCAAAATGGTAATCTCCGCTGGCCCCGCGTGCAAAGATGGCGGCACAGAGGGTCGAACCTCAACGATATCATCCGCGGCGTTTCTTCGTCTCCTTGAGGAGCTAGCCGTTTGACTCACTTTCACAGTGCTTAGAACGGTACTGAACTCCCCTGGCCTTCGACCAGAAACATAAAGCGTCACCACGCTGGATTCTTCCTTCTTATCGTCCTCTTTCTTGCTGTTCGACTTGCCTCGACCATTCCGCCTCTTGGACGACTTTTGTTGGTTCTGAACATCCTCCTCCTCTTCTGAGTACTCGTAACTGTCCTGCTTATAATCCGAATCAGCTGGTTGATGCCTCCTTTCGACCTCACCGGGCAGAGTATTGCTCTGCGTGAACGGAGGAGCGGCAAACAAAGGGTCCAACAGGGGATTGGGGTTCTTTGACGGTTGTTGGGGCTGCTGAAGCAGTAACAGCAGGGAGTTCAAGTTGGCTGCTGGAAGGGACGCAGTCGGCGTCACGACAACTGTATCCGTGATGAACTCTGTAGCGGTGACGACGTCGGTTGATGTGTCCACCAGAGTCGTGAGGATCTCTTTACCCCTGAACGTGAGAGGGATCACAGTGCTCTGTTGTTTTGTGATCGTAGTGACATACGAGCTCGTGCGCGTGTTGTACTGTGTAGAGGGTGTACCCTGAGGTTGTAGTAAAGGGTTCGTCTGACCTAACTGGCCAAGAAGAAGCTGCGACAGCAGGATATTCGCGAGGGGAGCATTCCCAGGCAGTGCGGGTTGTATCGTGGACACGACATTTTCTACGGAATAGGCGGTCGTGGGCACGATTACCGATTGCGAGACTCTACGGCCACCAAGGGTGGTCAGCGTGTGGGAAACGCGCGTGGTAAGTGTCTCGTGGAGCAGGAATCGGGTGATCTCGGTCTGACCTTGCATGTTAGTACCGGTGACCTCGCTAACGATTACTACCAGTGGTCTGCCATCTGCACCTGTTACGGTGCTATACTGAGAGGGAGCTAGAACCTCGGTGCTAGGCTGAGCTGTAATGATATTTCGATGCTCTGTGACGCCATTATTTACAACCGGGATCGTCACCTCTGTTGGGACGTAATGGGTCACCGTGATTGTTCCGTCAAAGTCTGGGTAAACAGTGGGAGACTCCCTAATATCCTCGAACGAGCCTCTTGATCTTTGCGAGGACGATCCTCTCCTACTACCATTTCTACCTGACGATTTCGACGGGGCGCGTGATGATACTCGCCTTGTGCTCGACAATTCGGACGATTTATTCGAACCGTTTCTCAACCTTGGAGGTCTAACTCTGTCTGAGTTACTTGACACCCTACCGTTATTTCTCGGCCCCGAAGACGCAGGTCTCTTATAGTTCGATCTACTGGATGTCATTCCGTCTTTCTCTCTTAGAGTGAACTGTCTGCCATTACTAGAAGTGGGCGATGGTTTTATTCTAGACGAAGAACTCCTATCACCACTGGTTTGTTTTGGCCTGGGCCGAACCTTGCTTGGACTCAACTCTGTAGACTCCGCTGGCGTGTTTTCGGGACTATTAGCTGACTTCGATGCCAATCGAGACGTAGGTAAGGTCCGTCCACGATTATTATAACGAGCAATTGGTTTCGAAGTAGCCTTTCCACTGTCTTCTTTAGTGGAGGTATTCTCAATCACGTCAGGTTTATCTTCGGATTTCGACGATCCCGGTTGACTTGGTCGACGGAAACGATTTGTTAACGATCTCAACTGACTGACCTGTCGTCGAGTTCGTCTTCCTCTTGTAAAAGGCCTAATTTGTACGGACGGTCTGATAGATTTCCCAGAACGACGATTGACACTCGTGGTCCTATCTTCGTTTTCCGACCCTTCGTAATCGTTATCAGCTATTTCCTCCACGGGTTCGTCGTCAATATTTTCCTCGCGTTCGTTTTCCAAATCTTCATTTGTCTCTATTTGCTCTTCAGTAGGTAGTTCTTGCTTCTTCCCGAATAAACCTCGTGGCGGAAATAGCCCAGTGCTGCTCTGACGGGGCCTAGTGGAGATGGGAGTAGATTTTCCATTACCTCGGGCGTTGGTAACCCTAGGGGCAGATGGTGGAGTGGGTCTGTTCAAGTTACCATTTCTTCTCGTGGTTGTCGGTGGTCTGGGTGTCGTGGCCGTTCTTCCAGAATTGTTCAAATTGATTGGCCTTCGGAATCGCAACAGAGGGTTTGTCGATCTTCTTGACGATTCTGTGGTTGTTTGCAAAGGTGCTGTCACAGTTTCGCCACTTTCGGTATCTTCCGTGTATAATGTCTCTTCTGTTACTAGAGTAGTAGTGGTAAACTCGTTGGCATCGTTCTCCTGGTCATCGTGTCTGACCGTTGGCTGTCCTCGAAGCAGTGTCGACGATGGTCGAATAGATGACCTATATCTTGTAGACGTTCCAGGGTAAATTGAACTCGATCCACGAGTGGCAGTTCTCGCGGATGAACCTCTGATAGAGGTAGGTCCTCGCCTGTTTCCTTGGAAGACTGATGAAGGAGTTATCCTGGATTGCGCCCTGCCTCGGGTACTTCCAGTTACAGAAGATACGTAAGAGTTTGCAGTATTTGGAGAACCCCTTCTTCCAGAGAACCTTCTGGAGCCTGATGGGGATAGCGTGGAGGAGTACGGGCCTATCGGTGAACTAATTCGACCTCTAGATGAAGCAAACCTATTACCCTTGCCAGCTAACGTTGCTGTTATCGTAGGCGTGATGTCTGTCCTAGTGATCGTCGTTGCACCCTGTGTCCCCTTACGTTTCGGGTTAAACGTTGGCCTGTTTCTAGACGCGAATGGCCTAATCACAGGAGTGAATGTCCTTTTTCTGGTCGAAAATGTCAGCCTCGATTTCTTCTTGGAGCTCTGTCCATCCTCGCCTTCCACGTCTTCTTCTTCGTCTTCTTCATTCTGTTCAGAGTTCTCGTCCTGATCGGGTGGTTCCGTCGTTGGGTCTTCAGATAAAGAAGATTGAATCACCGCTGGCGAAGGAGAGATTTCTAGGATTTCTGTTGGTTTTATAGGTAGTAAAGTTGAAGTTGGAGCGATGTTCACAGTTGGGGTCACAGACAGGAAACTTGAAGTGCTTTCGATGATCTGAGCGTACCTGCCCTCGATGCTTGTGCCAATTACCTTGGACTGATAGAACGTGGTAGTTCCGTTATTCTCGACCTGACCTTGTATCAACCTGACCAGACCAGTTCGATGACCGTGAACAGGTGGGATAGTTGCTTTCCTGGCCTCATCGATCTTTGTACTCGATGTGCTTTCAATAACCTTGGCGTACAGACCGTCAAACAGGGTTCCAATCTGTTTCGTGGTAAAGTAGATCGTAGTCACTTCGTCTGCGTCTACCACGCTGCCTCTGTTCATCGACAGGATGCCTGTTGGGAGGACTGGAGTAGCAATAGGGGAAGAAGACACCGGTGGTGTCTCTACTCTTGTTGAACTTTCAACAACTTGAGCATATAGTCCATCGATGTAAGTGCCATGTACGTCGGTCATGTAATGGGTAGTGGTCCCATCGTGGACCTGGCTCGATCGAATCGTCGAAATTAATCCTATCTTTGGTAGATCGGTTGTTTTCGATGGTGTAATTCCGGTCTTCTGTTCCGTTGTCAGGGTTTGTTGGTACACTGGCCCGTCAATTGCTCTACCAGTTGCCAGCTGTTGTGTTGTAACAACATCAGGTATCGAAACGCTGGTAACAGTCTCCAGCCTGCTGTTCAATATGGTCTCGTTACCAATGTACGAAGTTGTGAAGTAGGTGTAAGTGGTGTAATATGTGGTAGGCTCAGGCGAAATAGTAGAAGATTCCAGTAAGCTCTGTTCAAGGACCGTTGTCATCTCTTTGGAGGTGGTCGTGTCAATCTCATCTGCTCTAGAACTTTCAACAGAAATCACGTCTGAAGGTGTCACCTCATTGTCGGCCGTGATTTTAAGTTCTTTATTACTTGCAATATTATCTTCCACGGTAGACGTTGTTGGCCTGTAAGTCGTAATGACACCGAGCTGTACAGTTGGCGTAGGCGCAACCCCTGGTGTGACAACATTACTGACAGTGTCCTCGCGACTTGTTGTAACAGTATCGCCATCTTTGTAGAACGTCGTCCAGTAAGTAAACGTTGTGAAATACGTAACTGGTAGAGTGCTCGTTTCTGCAGACATGACAGCTGTTGGTCTGATAGTTTCCGTCACAATGTTGGTGACAGTTTCAAGACGGCTGACTACGTTTGACGCGTCGCCTTTGTACATCGTCGTGAAGTAAGTGAATGTTGTATAGCTAGTTTGTAAAAGAAGAGTCGGCGCTGGTTCCACATCATGGTGGTTCGACTCTGATAACTCCTGATCTTCAGGTACGGCGTTCCTCTTGTCCATCACGTCTAGAACTGTACCACCACCAGAACTGGAGGAAGACACCACGTCCGTGATCATGGATCCCAACACCTCACCTTCGACTGGAGGATTAGGTGTTACTTGGGCGTTCACCTCAAAACCAGGGAATAAGTTTTGAGTAGTGGGTTGTTCCTCCAAAGTAGTTGGAAACTCTGTTTGCTCTGCCTGGGCTTTAGGTAGCGTTGTATTTTCCTCAGGCTTGTCCCCCGCCTGCTGCTGAATCTTCTTTGCTAAAAGAAGTGCCTCTTCTTGAGACTTTTGTCGTTGAAGGGCTTCTAGGTAGGCCAGGATGGCTGGAGGAACAGTTGCCTTGTTGGTTTCTTTCATTTCTGGTGTTGTTGGTTTAAGAGTTTCGTCAGTAACAGGTATTACGGCAGTTGGTTGAATAGTCTCAGTCACAACATTAGTGAACACCTCGGTTCTGGTTTCAATCTCAGTTTCGTCATCAACGAAGATATTAGTGAAATACGTGTACGTGGTGTAATATGTCTTGATCTGCTTCTTAACGCTCTCTGTTGGCAGAGCTGGAGTTGGACTGGGCTCAATATCAGAGGTTGGCTGTTTTGTGTCCTCGAAATCGGTTGTGGTGATTCCTGATTCCGTAGGGATGTTCTGATCAGTGGTGGTATCCTCCTCTTGCAACGTGGTCAGAGTTTCCTCCGTCGTTTGTTCTAAGGTCGTGGGATACTTTTCAGTTCCCTCGTCTCGTTCGGGAACAGCTGATGGCAAAATGGAATCCGAAATTTTTGTTGGAGCTATCTGGATGGAGTCCTCTTTCTCGAACAGTCCTGCAACGACGGCAGAGACTCCATGCGGTCCAACTGTCTGCGTAATAACGTTTGTCTCGACAACTTCTCGACTAGATATCCTGGATGTTTTCTCTTGGAAAAAGGTCGTCAGGTACGTGTAAGTCGTGTACAGAGTTTTAAAGATAAGTTCTATCTCCTCGTCTTGTTTAGTGGTTTGCTCCTCCTCCGTTTCACTCACCAAGCTTGGAGTCGTTCGTGTCGTTATGGATTCTGAAAATACTGTAGGAAGAACAGGGGTCATGGTTTCACTAGGCAGAATCAGCTCTGTCAAGTAAGTGACCTCCGAGGAGACCACTTCTCTGGTACGTATGGAGGTTGTAGTTTGGTCGTCATCAGGAATAAAGAAGGTCGTTAAGTACGTAGAGGTCTTGTACACCGTAGATGGAAGGAGTCTGGTAGCGAGCATAACCTTCCTTTCTTGATCATATTCATTGCGATTACCGTGTCCCAGAGCATTCTTTGGGCTGCCGCCTTTGATACTGCGCCCCTGAGGATCTGCAGGAACGATATCATTCGGGATTTCGTCATCCAATGTTGGGAGGACTGATTCAGTAGTACCCAGGACTCTCCTAGCACTCTCCAAGATGTCTTTTAGAGTTGTCAACACGCTATCGGTGGTGTCTTTGAAAGGAGTTGTCAATTCATTCATTTCAGGAGGGGCTTCTTCGTTAGTAGTAATAACTCTGGGTGTTTTGCCAATCGTCATTTCGACGGTGGTGTCTTCTTCAACTTCAGTTTCTTCTGTAACGGTTGTTCCATAATCAATTGTGTCCTCAGTGTCGTATGTTGCGGTGGCTTCGTCGGGGAAGAAATAAACGTTAGAAGACGTATGAATTATCTGCGCATAATTCGTGCCAATGTAGGTGCCATAAATCATACTTTTGTAATGAGTGGTAGTGCCATCTAGAGAGGTAGTTGAATCCACGACCTTGAGGAGTCCGGTTGGCTTCGAGGATCCCGTTTCTGTGTCTGGTACCAAAAGTAATGGTTCCGTGGACGTAGTAGATGATTCTAGTTGAAAGTCATCGATGACACTCGGCTGAATATTAGCTCTGTTGATGGCGTCTAGAAGAGGATCACCTGTCTCGCTCTGCGAATTCGAGTTATCCTGATCAGCAGAGTGTTGCTTTGTTTTCTCTTGAGTCACTACGACGCTCGTGGGTCGAATTTTCACCACTGCAATTCCATCGTCTGGCCTCAAGGTCGCGTCTCCTTTGATGGTGGTGGCAGGGCGACCAACCGGGGCTGGCGACGTGCTGGGAGAGAATACGATGACAGTCTCACCTACGGTGGTGGTGAAATCAGCGAAACCATGATATGTCACCGTGGCCAGCGGTTTAATGTCGAGCTTCCTCTGCGGAGGAGTCTTCGGTTGAGCCTTGAAGATTTTCGGCAAACGGGGCCTGAAACTCTTCGGTTGATCGTCCTCTAAACCGTCAAAACTGTTCGTAGCATACTCATGTTTCACTGTATAGGTTGGCAGATTGTCAGCAGGCCTGACTTTCGCAGGTTTCAGCCTCTGTGAGTCCGAATTAAGTTCTCTTCTGCTGAATATGTCGTTTTCCCTCGACATTTCATCCAATTTCAGTGAAGTTCTCTTACTTTCGTCACTATCAGAATCCTCTGTGGATGCCTCTTTCCTCGACGTTTCGATTTCTTTGAGCGCCTTAATGGGTGTATTGTCGAGCGCTACCCTGAGCTGCCAGTTGTCGTTTGGCGCCCTCGATGGGTAGACTACGTAAGGACTCGGTGCGTCTGGTGTTGGCTCTTTTTCGTAGAACACTCTGCTTGATGTGGACAATATTCTGGCGTATAAGCGACCATTGTCGAGGGTCGTACCGAGCACCTGAGTAGCGAACTCGGTGCTGGCGCCGTCCTGCACGAACGTTCTCGCGGTTTTCGTGAGCAGACCGACCGGGGGAACGGATTTACCGGGTCGTGCCGAAACTAGAAGGACCGTAGTCACACCTGAGGACAGTTACCGACCATGTAACGAGTTGGGAGGAGTTCAGGATCGTTCAGAAGCATCAAGACCACAGGAGAATCGCCACAAGGAAACACATTCGGTGAGCGTTACGATTTACGGACCGAGTCGGTAACGTCGAAAGAGTATCGATTGAAGCCAATCGTGTCGAATATCGTCCGAGTTATTGATCGATCAGTCCCGTACAAGTAGTAAATCCGTCCAAGTTGTACATCCACGTGTCGCAATTAGTTTCAGTCAATCGATGTTTCGTATTTTTGGTTTGTTCATTCGAATGAATGTGTGTGTTTGTTTGTTTTTTATTGTATTTTAGAAAATTTCGGTCGTCAGAGAGACGGAGTGGCGGGCGGACGTTGGAGGCAGACGGCATCCAGATGTTGAGAAGAGTTGAAGGCGAGGAGCAGGCGGGAGCAGTAACAGAAACAGAAAAAAAGAGATAGACGATCTTAGTAGATGAGTCATCTTGTTCGTAGCCTAGAATACCTGCTTCGTCCCCGTTACCCTGCCACGAGTATAGATTTCGAATTGTCTCATATTCACGGCCAAATCGTTCCGTTCCGTAAGTGGCGAATCGTGCCAAACAGCGCGGGCGCGAGAGGAAATCACAGAAAAAGATACAAGGCGTTAATGTGTAAACGTATGTACGGCTCGAGGGACTTGAGGAACCTTTCGAAAGGACACGTTTCTTTGGTTCGAACAGAGTAATTGTGATCTAGGTCCAGAGAACGCTTGGCGTGAAACTGATTTCACGTCACGATCAGTGAAAGTCTGGCTTTGTATCCTTACTAATTTGCTTTTTTTCCATGCATCGCATCGATTCGATTACCAAAGTCCCCCGAGGCTACGTTTTGCGGTAAGTCATTTGTCAGGATGACCCATGTACCCACGGAGACGGAACGTAAGGTGTACGTACATAGAGGAACGAAGAAACAAAAAAAAGATACAGCGCGAGAGAGAGAGAAAGAGAGACAGAACGTTTCGAAACAACTCTTTTTATGTACACGGCCGCACCTTGCGTCAACACGCACAAGACAATTGTTTTTAGAGGTAGAACGATCGGTTTTTACTGTGTGAAGAGAAAGGTCTGAGAGCGGAGACAAAAGAAGAAAGCAAGACAGAGAATTGTTGCTGATGGAATTGCACGCAAACACTTCTTATATGTATTAGTAATTGGTTAGAAATGAGGTAATATGTGCAACACGAGTCACGGAATAAATCCAGTAGAACATATGATTGAATGTACAAGACAAGTTATGTTATGACTGAGTGCAATTCCATTGTGAGAGTACAAGTGTAATGCAAGACAGGCACACTTAAAAGTCAGGAGACTCACCTTGCAGATCTCTTTCTATCCTAGCTGCTCTAACTTGTGGCAACGATCCATCATCTGAAAAAAATTATATCTGTGTTACTCATTTCAATAATGTGACTTGTTGATATTATTTTACTAGTTGTGTGCATTAAAAAATTATGCGTAGCGTCTTCAACAGAAAGTGTTCAAGAATTTAAGAGTAGAAACCACTTACATATACATATGAAAAAAGAGGTGCTTAAATAGAGAGGCAAAAAATTGATATTTACAAAAAAATACAAATAGTAAAAGTGACTTCACTTTCTCCCGTTTACCGTAACTTGTGCAGGAGCAAAAAATTTTGCTTCCAAATGCTTTTTGGGGTTGCTGTTCCTAATAGGCTACTGGAAATATACGTTGGAAAGTAATAATTAAGTCAGAAATTTTTGGTACGAATACAAAACTCGTTTTAACGGAAATATCAAAGGTATTCATTAAATATGAAAGCGTCTACAAGCACTTTGAAATATCGAATCATTCCATAAGTAATTTCGATCTACAATAACTGCAAATATCAAAAGTACTGTTACAAAACTTGCAGACGTCATTTTTCCTTTCGCAAATTAAAAAAATGTGTAGTGTGTTTGTGTGATTGGTGAGGAAAGAATGAAGCAGAGAGAGAGAGAGAGAGAGAGAGAGAGAGAGAGAGAGAGAGAGAGAGAGAGAGAGAGAGAGAGCCTAATGCGTGATAGGATAATTGTCGAAAGGAGTGTGAACAGGTGAACGAGCGGGAGAGGAAGGATTGTATGGACGGAAGTAAGGAGAGGAACAAAGAGCGTAAGGAAATCGAGCTAGCATCGCCTAATATATACATGAGAGGTTTTCAGGTGTCCACCTCCAATTGCTTTGATTTCTGGATATGATTTAGAGGACCGAAAAAGAAGAAATAGATGTTCTTTTATTTTAGACGTTTGCATATTTAGAGGGTGAAACCACACCACAAAAATAATAAGAAGAGGTACAAAAGTTCCTATTGTTAGTTTAAAGAATATTATAACATTATGTTGAATAAAACTTAATATAAAACTTGACATAAATATTTGATATACACAAGTGATATACAACATGTTATAATATTCTTTTAACTAACAATAGGAATTTTTGTACCTCTTCTTATGCATTTCGAGGGGTGGTTTCACCCTCCCAAATATGTAAGCGGGCCAAAATAAAAAACCCGAAGGTATTTGAAATTTTTCGGTTCTCTAAAATATATCCGAAATCCGAAGCAATTATATAAAGGCGGACACCTGAAAAACTTTCTTCAATGAAAATTAATAAAGTATAATATCGTAAAAAGACACAACAAAGATATCGATAAGTTTGATCCCGCAAAGCTTTTCTTATAAGCGAATATAAGAAATAGCGGGAATAGAAAGAAAAAGCAGCCCCGCCTACTTCACAAGTGTGCGCAGGTGTGGATACTTGAGGAAGGCGCGGGAAGATAGGATTTGCTTCTGGCATTTCGGCGGGAAGCGATGTGGGAGACATCGATCGTTACGGAACAGGATGAAAGGAGCATTCTCGAGCAAACTTTGCGAGTCAGAACACTGGATTGTCAGGAGCAAAGAGTTTTTGCAGTACCGCTATTGGATATTAGTATTATTCACATGTGCAAAACAGAGCATTGCAAAAATATCTTACAGGAATATTCTGAGAGCGAAATTCTTTGGTCCAAACCTTTGATAGAGATACAAAAATGATTGGTTGTGTACTTTTTGTTTTTGATAATATATTATGTAAGAGAGTGAAACAACCTACATAAAGATCTTCAATTGAAATAACCTTACACCTATCTTACACTAATTATCGAATCCAAACAGTTTTTAGATAAAAGTTACTCAATTTCTTCATCAATTTGCGATACATTTCGCCTCTCATTCCATCTTTTATGAACATAAAGGAATGCGTTACGCGGAGATTTTAGCATGTTTGTTTCATTTTTAACTACTTTATCATTCTACAAGCATGTACTATTTATTCTCTACTAATGATGTTCTAATCTCTTGTGGTCATCATTTATCATGATGGATGAGGATTTCCTTGTGTTTCGTTAATTATGATACCTTCATGAAAAGTGCATGTAATTGCTTAAGCAAAAGCTATTCCCACTTTTTTACAGTTCAACCATTGCGTGAACAATACTTAATATATACTGGTCAAGGACTGCTAATGACTTCGAGGAGGAAACCAGTGGGTGGTGAAGAGAAGTTGTCGACGGATGCGCCTTATCCGAGAAGTTGCATTTGGTCATCGTACACTTCCATCGATATCAAACAGTTAAACGCGTAGGAGAGTATTATCTGACGACAGCAAACGGATAAAAAAAAATGTCTACGAAAGTAATATTTTTCTGAAGTCATCAACTTAAACAATTAACGTAATTAAATTAAACGTAAGAAGGTCAAAAGTGGCGACTAAAGCGGAAGATATAAGAATTTGGTTACTATCTAAAAGAGATAGACCCTTCGTAGATCCAGAAATTCAGGAAAATATTAATATTACATAAAAAGTTTCAATATTTACAAATGCAATGAAGTAGAGGCCGGTAATAGCAGGATTGAATTGTTGTGTTGCAATTCGAAGAGCACTTTTAAGATGACAAAATAAAATGGCTCAATTGCAATGGGCCAAGGAACATCAAAATTGGATCCCAGAAAAGTGGAAAAATGTTTTATTCTCTCTTTTGTTAAATGTATACGTAACAAATAATTAAATACTTTTGAATAGTAATATACTTTGTGGCATATCAACGAGGTAAACCGGAAAATAAATTCATTAAGTTACAGTCAATCGGTCAGTTAATAACTGACATGAGGAGATCCTTTTGAAAGTAACAGTGTTAGTGCCAAGATAGTCAATGAAGGAGAGGCTCTAGTTAATATAATTTCATATTTACGGAAAGCAGCATTGCATCATTAGAAGAATAACTTTATACCATTGAACGAAAATAAAGTTAACATTTTTTTAAGAACCACTCGTCAGAACCTGGGACATAACAACATGCATTACTGAAAAAAACGTAACGAGTAACGTAAGAAGATACTGCAGATTCAACACCAGAATAGGTATACAGTTTAATAATAAGCGGTCGCATGTATCCGAACAAATAAACGACAATTACTTCAATTACCGAGCAACCATGGACTCTAATAATGAGGATGCTAAGTAATAAGTAGTACCAGTCTGGATACATAATGATCACGGTAGCATGATATTAACACCATTCATGTGTTATTCACGCAGAAACAAAGTGCCGGCTTAGGATTTTAAAGTAAGACCTCGAATTCCACGCGGCGAGTAAGTAAACCAGCAAAGCGGGAAACGCGATGGAACGGTCGGCTATGAAGGAAATAGAGACGGCATTACAATCGAGTAACGTTGTATACGGTATACGTATGTGAATGAAAGAAGAAGAAGTCCCCAGGTGTCGGCGATGCTGAAGATGTCGTCCAGAGGCCGCGACGTACAGTTATCTGACCGAGTCCTTTCTTCTCCTCACGAGAATATTTCTCCCGGCGCGGCGCGGCGTCTCGGCTCGTGCCAAGTGCACACCGGTAAAATTACTCGTGTACGTGAAATGTTTACGCATCGATGGTGGGCTTTACGATGCTTCGAATTTCTCTGACCATGTGGGAAAGATTGATTCGATTCGTTTCGAATATCATTTCAGTCCCAAAATGTTTTGACATATTGATGGGTCTTGGAACTCTTGACAAGTCTTTTATTTCTTTAGTGGTACGAATGAATGTGTTGGAATCTCATTTAGAATGTGAATATATGTTCAGAATATTTCAGAATATTTTCAATTGTTGAGTTATCTGTGTTCAATAACAGACTAAGGACACATTGAGACTTCGAAAACCCATCTTAGGCTTTCACACTCCGTGAAGACGTTTAACATTTTTAAGCCACGAATAACATTCGATATGAATCTAAGCAGGACAATGACTGAATTGATTGAAAAATTGTAAATGATGGGAGTGACGCTGCTTGAGAGATGTGTTATGCACTTTGTGCAGAAAATAGATTGAACTTGTTCATGAACAGTGATAAAAAATGAAAATATGCGTACTAATTGTAAGACAGATGTTTCTACACTCACGTAGAAAGTGAATGTACCGATTGTATACCATGTTTTCCGTGTGATCATCATCGAATCGATTCTTTGCAGACTTATAAAAGAAATTTTACAGATTAGAAATTAGAGAGTTGAAACATGCGAGTCACATTTTTTAGAGAATCATCTGAACTTGACCAAATTTTAACTATGTTACTATTTAAAATGTAACTAGATAAGATAGATGAGATACATGTATGAGAATTATTTATCCATCAGTCGAAAAAATTGAAAGATATAATCAAAAGTAGTGTAAAATTTCAAAGAAACGATAGAGAAAATTGTTCCGAAAATATTTTAAAGTATATAACACAAATAATTCGTGGTATAAACTAAGCTCAAACGCGTTATGGACAGTCACTCGAGATTTCTGCACTGAATGTGCACTAGAACATAAAAATGAGAAATACAATGAGAAGTAACTGAGAATTCCAACAAAACATAAGAAAGCAAACCAAAGTGATTGACAGTGCCAACAAAAGTCAGGGACAATGCAAAGTTTCCTCTATAAATCAGAAATTCAATTCAAAGCCATTCCAAATTCCAACAGAAATTTGAACATTGTCTTTAGTCTCTGGGGAACGGATGTACCGCGTAAAAACACATGAACTTGACTTGTTTTTGTATGGTGTAGTACACCTGCGCGACCGGTGTCATTAAACGAGCACCATACACTGAAACCAACCGACCGAGTTGGATTCTTCCTACAGTGTTTCATTCATTCGTCATGCTCGATTTGTTGAGTTCATCGATTTCGTGGAATTTCGTTCGTCTTGAATGGCCGTCGACGTGACCCAGTTTGCCCTGCTACCTGTCTGGCCTGTTACTCTGCTGTTCGTTACCTTTTAATGCTATTGGGATTAGCTTTACACTTTATTAATTAAATAGAACTAACTCTAAAACTGCACGATCAGATTATTTTCGGAATTACATAAGTGTCATAGGAATGATTTATGCATTATTACGTTTGTACACTTATTTTATTTCCTCGTCTCTGTCCAGTAATTCGTGATCTCTATGGAGTAACTTTTAGCATAATAAAGTCGAGGTTATTATCATTACCATTTTTTTCTGAGCATCTTTCTTCCCTCATTTATTCTCAATTGTATTGTAGTGTAGTAAATAATAACGAACAAACTTTCTGTCTGTTATTGAAGTGACACGACGGAAAATGTTTTAAAACAAAGTGGATGTCTAAACCAGTAGATACCGACAGTTGTTCCTGGTTAGGTTGATAATCTCAACAGTGTTTCTCAATGCGCGTGCTGCCGGCACTCTAGATGTGGGAGGCATTAGGCATTAAGGGGGCGGCTTAGGGGCGTTAGACATAAAGGGGTGGAAATGTGACTGATTAGGATTTTAATAAGATGAGGTTGCATACGATTACCCAACAAAGTTTCACCTACAATATTTTTTATATCAATTATATCAATAATATTCAACGGACTGCAACTTTAAAATGCTTGGAATAATTGTAACTACCGGATACCCTGTATATGGGTGTGGGCGATTGGAATAATTTGATAGAACTAAGGGAGCGGTGCATGGCCTGAAAAAGTCTTACAAACGGGTGGAAGGGGAATTTCACACCTCCGATTTCACGCTTCACTGCGGTAAGACTCGATTAGTGTTACTTTCGTGAAGATCCGGTGAGAAATGCGATGCTTGACATTTGTACTTCTTGATTAAGATGGCGTTATCTTTCTTCGACAATCATTAAACGCAATGAAGCGTGAAATCGGAGGTGTGAAATCGCCTACCTCCCCGAATAAAAGATATTCTTCGGGCCCTGAGATTATCAATTCAAACGGGAACAATAAAATTGTATATGGCAAACAATAGTTTTCCAAAATTTTGATTTTTGAAGTCAGCACGGTCGCTCAATTGTGCTATTCTATTTGTAATTGAATTTCTATGTTGTGCGTGTCTTTAATGGCAATATTAAGTAATTTTATAGAGTATCTATTTTGTAGATTCAACAATTTGCTAGAAGCCGAAACAGAGACAGTGAACATATTGGAACTGTTCATTACATTATTTGAAATAAATTTTGGGATCACATTATAAGTTCTGCACTTTAATAAAAACAATTTTCTGTAGCTTTTCTTAACTAAATTCAATTTATGGTTCGAAAGGTCCTTGAGATTCCTTAAGGTTTCCTGTCCAAACTGTCTATATATCGACGTGAAATTGTTGAATGATGAAACTACATATATCGTTAGCAAATTTGAATACACTTGTACTTTTGAGAGAGAAGCGAACTCTATCATCTCCAATATGGTGGGAAAAAAACAAATAAGTGAACAGGTTGGCAAACGTTTAAAGACTTACAATGCTATCGTACCTAGAGCATACGCGCTTCCAAAAATGCATAAGGAAACCTTGTCTTGGAGAATTATTGTTTCTTCTATTGGTGGTCCTACCTACAAATTATCTAGTTTTTTGGCTAACATACTTGCCACGATAGTAGGAAAGTCTCCGTAAGACACCGTAGATAATTGGCCATTTTTGCAACGAAATTAGGAGAGTCCAAGTTCCTGATGAATCAATGCGATTGATTTCTCTCGATGTAGTATTTCTTTTTACTAATATTCCCATTGATCTAGCCATACAAGTATTACATCTTCGCTGGACTGAAATTAAACAGCATACAAAAATCAATCGAGACGAATTTCTCCAAGCGGTCAAATTTGTACTGGAAGCTAACGTCTTTTCGTTTAATGGGGTCTTCTATAAACAAGTTTTTGGAACGGCCATGGGGGTCTCCAATTTCCCCAGTCATCACCAATATAGTTATGGAAAGGTTAGAGATGATTTCTCTCTCAAAGGTACCATTTGAACTTAATTTTTACAAAAGATATGTAGATGACATTATTACTTGCATTAAATTAGAAGATCTGCAAACATTACTAGATGCGTTTAACAGATTTCATACTAGACTTCAATTCACTTATGAGATCGAAAAGGATTCTTGTCTAAGCTTTCTTGATACAATAGTTATCAGAACAAACAACAAACTCATTACCAATTGGTATCATAAACCGAGTTGGTCGGGCAGATATATCAACTTCTTTTCGGCTCATCCCATGCAACATAAAATAGGATTGATAAAAGGATTAATAGATCGTGCCATCTTACTTTCTGACCCTGAATTTCGACCAACTAACTTGCTTCTGGTTAAAGACACATTAAAACGTAACGGTTACCCAGGAGAGATGGTCTCTGCGATCATTCGGGAGCGTGTTTTTGAGATTTATAATCCGTTACTGGTGGAGAAGCGTAAAAAAGAGAAAAACAAAAAATTGGACCTGTTAGTTGGAAAAATACTGTGGTCATACCGTTTATTAATAACATCTCGAATGATATAAAAAGAATTTTTAGAAAAGCAGGAATACGCACCATCTTTAAACTGCCACTTTATACTAAACAGGTGTTCCTCCAATTAAAGATAAAATACCTTTGTCTAAAAATTCGAACATTGTCTATTCTATCCCGTGCATGGGTTGTAACCAGACTTATATTGGGCAAACATCCAGGCTGTTGGAAAGACGTATTTGTGAACATAAAAGGAATATTTTTTCAGCCCCCCCCCCCTGCCCCTCCAACACACTGCTTTAACGAAACATTCACTGAAGTTCGACTATAGATTTGACTTTGACAACGTTAAGGTTGTCGATAGGGAGGCCAACTGGAATCAGAGAATTCTATTAGAGACATTACATATGATTAAACAACCAAGCGTAAATCTTATTGAGGAAGTAAGATCTGATGACGTGGTTTCTCTATTAGAATTTTCGTTCCTCGTTTTCTTTTCTATGATTTGACCATTATTACATATTACAAGCTACGATTTGTAATTATGTTGTCGGACACCTATGTGTGATGATTTTAACCACATAGCAATAACTATTGGTATTTTGGCAGTTGATTTTGAGGTTTTTGAGTATTGTCCTTTTAATTATTTCATAACATTTAACGGTTCCCGCTCTTGGCAGCGTTCATGCCGCATTCGGTCTTACCCTCTGGTTGTTCTTGCCCGTTATCTGATGTTTACCTCAGTCACTGTTCAACCGACTCGTACGTTCGCACGGTTACACCTAACGCGAACAAAGTTTATAAAAGCAAACGCAGTATTCTTCCTAATTTAATACTTTCCTTGATAATGGTCACAATACTGACCAAAACGTTGGAAATTTGTAATCTTAAAAATTGCACAACAGCTTTTATTTAATCTTTTAAAACTGACCGAACCAGTGCGCCGATAACACTTGCTTTTTATTTTTATAAAATAACACAGTAATTGTTTCCTCCTGACCTACGATTACTTTTATCCCACTGAAAGTTGTATTCTAAATGTTCGAGAACTGTTTGCATTTACACTTGAGTTATTTTATTACAACACTACAGTGTTCACAATATCGCGGTAAACAGAGCATGGAAACTATCTTTCGATATTACAGTGAACGGCTATGAAACTCCGGCGGCTTTGTATTGAATGATATCATTGTGTGACTTTTTCTTCCTTACAACGCTATCGACTCGCAGTATTTTATAGGAGTAATGGTGCTATTGCCTAAAGTAAATCTGATACAGTAGAACTGATCTAAGGTATCCTCTAAAAATTCTCATTTCTAAATGTAACAACAGATGCAACGATTTCATGAGCCTTGCTCTATTATATTTTCCAATTTAACAAACATTATCATGGCCACTTGCTGAAGAATACGTGTACAGTTATCTCAAGCTGGTAGAATAAGACTGAACTACAGCATCCTTCAAGAATAGTTATTTCTGAATGTAGTAACAGGTGCGGATTTTCTATCGAGCTTTTCAAGTCAGTAAATGTTACTTCCACGTGCAGTTGAACATATGTACAGTTAACCCACATCTGTGATTTGATTAGAATTAAGTGAAGACCCTTAAAGGTCAACTTTGATTTCGTAATAAAGGGATAACGCTTCAAGTGTTGACCACACCAAGTTTATTAGAACTTGAAGTGTCGAAAATTGACAGTGATCGAAGACTACCGGTTATCCAACGGTAGCCATTTCTTAGTATCCCACCAATCGAGACCAATGTACTCTCGCGGTTCGAGGTCATACTCTTCCAGGTGCATTGGGTCAGCTGGTCGGCTTCGTGTCGCCTTTCTTTCTCCACCAGTCTGGCCTGAGGCCAATGGGGCCATTTTACCGTCAGCGCCAAGGGCATCATACTGTTACTCAATGATCAATAACAATGGTGCTTGCCTATTCTGTCTCCTCTTTTTATTGATCCAATCTAATGAGCAATATGTCGTACTGACAATAAGCAAACGGTGTGATCGACTAGACCAGCTATACTTCAAGGCCAAGCGAGTTCGACAAGGCAGTCGGCTTGCTACCTGAGAAATGGGGACAGGGGGTCCTTAAATTACGTAAAGGTATTTTGGCGATTTCTTACCCCCCCCCCCTCTCTCAGTATAAGAATTCGTAAGAATTTATATTCCAACCCCCTCTTTACGTAATATTTTTTACATTGCATATTTTTGAGTTATTAATTCTTTTAACGGTTTATATTTTTATATAATCCATTTAACTCGCTTTCGTGTGTGCTCATATGGAAAATTAAGTTAAAAAAATATTACATAGGGGAGAGCGGGGACAAACGTAACGGCGTCATGAAAGTAACACGCCTTCTCTCGCCTCCCTCAAAAGTATCCAAAACGTTTGCTTTACATAGTTACGCGTCTTTGGTGTTCCTTTTCTTTCACGGAGTGACGCTGAGCAATACAACAATTCGTATACCGTGGGCAAGCTGATTTCGTTATTTCGATCACTCAGATAAGCGTCTCCTCTGTTGGTTTTTTTGTTAATATTCATAGTTAAACTATAGACTACTATAGACTTCTTAAATAATGTCTTTATAAGTTCCTGTATTTGATTTCAATAAGTCTTGTATAGTTTGTATTATAACAGTTCTATGATGAAAAACATGGCTGGGGACAAAAGTAACGCGTCACTATGGGGAGTAGTTGAATCCAATATTAACAATAGTTTTTAAAAAAAAATCATAAATATTAGTTACTTCTGGGGCCATTACACGAGATTCCATATTAAATCAAATACACAGTATCAAAGAAATGTTTGAAGCTGGTTATACTTTTTATCGCTACCTACTTAAAATATGTTTATTTAAATGTTTGTTTCCATCGTTTCTGATAATAAAAAATCCTATTTTGCTTTGGAAGAAGTGTTTTTACTTAATTCTCCTCAAAATAATTAGTATTACTTTCGTCCCTATGGTATGTTACTTCCGATTTACCCCTGCAGGACAAAAGTAACAATGACAATCACTGCGGAAAATTGCCATAACTCTTTGACTACTTTTGATGGAAGGCTGAATTTGTGGTCAAATAATAGACTAATTTTCGTTTTTATATCTGTAAGAGGTAATTGGTAGCTAGGCCAAATGTACAAAGTGTTACGTTTGTCCCCGCTCTCCCCTATAGTGCAACCTGACTTCCTCTCCCCGCGTTGTAAGAAAACGAAGAAATTCGCTACCCCACCCCGCCAGCCCCCCTAAAGCCCTATGTAATTTAAGGATGACACCGTCTATAGTGTAGCTCCTACTCCGTAGGAGGAAAAGGTTCTGGGCGAGTGATTACAACGAATATGAGATTTCGACTACGTCTCGGCGTATTTCCGAACGGTCATTTCGCTGTCATCAACGTGGACCTTGTAAAAGCGAAAGCGATCAACATTTGGGGGTGTTACTAACCAGGCCCTTCTGGCGATTATGTCACCGGTTTCTAAATAAGGGAGGCTTTTAACGACTGCGATGCCGGGAGGCATTCGTGAATGTAATATGAAATATGAAATATGGAAAGGGAGGCGAGTATCGAATCCGCATGGAAAAAAAGCTAACTTAGGAAAGAAAAAATTGATTTGTAAGACAGCTTGCTGCAAAAAATCGAAGAAACTAATACTTACTTAAAACATTAAATTTTTTTTTAGTTTTGTGCTTCATTTTGTATTTTTTTTTATTTAAGCAATATATAAAAAATGCGTAACGAAGTAAGTAAACAAAATTATATTTAAATAACTAAATAAAGAAGCAATTTTGTTGCGAATTTACCACATTTACGGAAAGAGGGCAAATAAACCACTTGCTTGAAACTTATAAATAAAGACGCATATCATTTTCAAATCATGACTTCTGTTTTCAGTACGTTTGAAGGACACGGTAACTACATCCTTAGAAAATTGGATTTAATTGCATTACTTTTTATTGAATTATACTACAATGAAAACTTTTAAATCGATTTTCTTGGAATAGCATTTTGGCGTATGTGCCCTTTTTCCATCAAATGCCCCAATTATCATTAAAGTCCCTCAAATACCTAGATGTAGATTGGAGACGAACAATTTCTAATATGAGATTCCACTTATCTATGATCGATAGGGTATTATTAATATGAATTTCACGAAATTCATTGCCTAATAATAAGAGCTCTCTGTATTGATTATAAACGATTTTTTGTGTATAATAGGTGCAGATAGCCACGAGCAGTGTTATTACTAGGTATTAAAGGTTTGATTTACATGAACGAAAACATCATTTATTACATTGGATTACCAAATATATAAAAATACATGTACCATTATTAAATTTGTAAATCGTGCACATTTTGGACAAATCTATTTTGGACAAAACGAAAGGTATCCGGCTTTAAACATTGTTAGTTATTGTTAATGAATAATAAGTTCACGTAAGTTTAGTGAATGTTACTCTGAGCTGATTTAGTACTTTTCGTACGTTGTACTTTTGTAGGTACTTTTATACAACAATATCGTATCAGGTTATGTAAATTTATTAACCGGCAAAGCTAAAACAATTTAGTGTAGCTTGGGAATGTATCTACATATTCGACAAACTGTTTTAGGAGCGGTGCACTTTTATTCGTCATTACTGTACAGTGTATTTTATGGTGACTATTGGATAAACAAGAGTGGTGAACGATTTTCAGTGTGAGCAACTGTGCAATAGGAGAAATCCATCAGACATTCTGCTGATATTGAAAGGACAATTGGTACATTCTGATTATATGCACCAAGGAGACCCATTTATTTCTTTCCCGATTCTAAGATAGCCATCCTTTGTGGGCTATAGTTTGTAGATTTCATTTATACAAGGTGTCCAGCACCAGCTTAATAAATTTTCTTAAAATTAGAAAGAAATCTTGGGTTCTATATGTATGCGTTAACAGAATTTTCCTGTTGCAAAAATGGACACGGTTAGACGCACTTCTAGAAGGAAGAATAAGCAGAATAACGTAAAATTGATCACACTTTTACGTTGTAGAATATCTCAGGATTGTAATTTTACTGTGCTTGCTGATATTATATTTTTATGGAATTTAAAATTCATTTGTATTTTAATTGTATATTTTATTATCCTCATAATAATATTTGCCAAGTGTGTAATGTTTCACACGCGTAACAATTGTTCACTTGGTATTGAATTTATAACTACAACATGGATGTGTTATGGGTTGTGGATACAATATTCAAAAATATTCCACGGAAAAGTTCTGTTTACTTTTAATTCAGTAGTTCCCCATCATGCTCTAAAATTCTAGACTTAAATGAATTCTATGTGGAAGAATGTCGAGATCCTCTAACAGTAACATCGAACGTGACCGTGCATACGATGGGTGTTCGTTTGAAAGTGCGAAGTCACGAACACGACGTTGTTGACTCTGAGGAATACGTGTCACCAGTTACAATCACCTTGTTGGCAAGTTAACCCAGTTAGTGTTCAATGCAAAACGCGAAATATCACTTTTTGTCGTGGGCGAAGTCGTTTACCCCGGATCTGTGACAATTACAGTTTGTAATGCTGCATTCCACGACTCTCCTCCAACTGCTTGCTACTTTAATTTTCTGTCATCTAGGCTGATTCATTATTTAACCAAATCTCCCTCTATTAGAATGACTGTAATATATTCACGGTTGATTTATACATATTACATACCTAGTATGTAATTCTAAAAAAGTAGGTATCACGAAATTTACATCTCGAAATTAAGAAAGGTAGTTTTCAAAAACACTGGATCAGCAAGCCATTTGTTTTTCAGATAAAGCCGGGGATCCACCTGGAAGCTAAGCTAACAAGCTTAGATCCCGATCCCGGAAATTCAAAAAGTTTTGAAAATTTGTGAATATATAGGGAATTTCCTCCTGATTACAACGCAGTTTTTGTTTACTGCCCAAATTCACCCTAAAGGGGTGTAATTGACCCCTGAAAATCCGGTTATTTTCCGATTTTGAGTAATAACTCGTAAACTGTAAAATAATTTTTTTTACCTAATGATAGATTTAATTAAAAGAAGTAACTTTTATCTTGAAACTTTTTTTCTATCTCTTACAGTCCGTAAGTTATAACACAAAATCGGGAAATAGCCGAATTTGCAGGTGTTAATTTCAACACCCTTCGAGTGAATTTGGGCAGCAAACAAAAATTGTGTTGTAATCAATATGAAATCTCCTACATATTCACAAAGTTTCAGAATTTTTTGAATTTCCGGGTTCAGGATCTTCCCACGTAAGCTATGCTATGCTATATCTGGTTGTGGTATAAAACATAAAAAAAACATAGCACAGCTTAGCTTAGCTGTTGGTGGAAATAGTTCCATAAGGATGTATTGAAGCTAAATTTTTAAAACTTAGTATAGCATAGCTTAGCATAGCTTCCAGGTAGATCCCCGGCTCAAAGCCATCTTGAATTACAGAATGAATTATATACAAGATGCCTAGTTTCTTTTACATAAGAAATGGAATGAATGTGATACAAACTTATCAACAATTTTATCAAACCTCATCTCACAAGTAATATTCGTTTTTTTGCATTCGATATCAGCATGCGTATTTGAAAATCTGCTATGAAGTAGTTCTCCAACTAAAATGTCGTTGCATATCAGAAATAAATAGTTTGTGAGCTCATGTTTCTTAGAAGTTTTTCCCGACGTCAGTTACAACAGAACGCAAATGAAACTATACAGTTCTATTAAGAAAAAATCTCGTTTCTTTCACAACGTTTGCTTTTTTTGAACAAACAGTTTAATTCTGAAACACTTCTTCGTATCACCAAGACAATACATATAAGTACATAAATATGAATGGTGAGTATGGTAAACGGGACATTCTGTGTATTATAGGTGGCAGTACGTTTGTTGGTTGCATCAAACATTGAACTTGCTCCGATTACTTCGAGAAGAGATGACGTTTATGGATACAATTTTCAGATGAAGTTACAAATAAAAATCGCTTTTTTGTTTTAGTAGATGTTTCTACGTTAATTAATTTACGAATATCTTTGATACTTTTATTGACACAATCGGAATTAAAACAAATAATACTAAAAACACAAGTCATGCAAGGGAGAGATAAGTGTACCATTAATTTTTAACGTGGCGATGTGGGACAAGAACAACTACTGATTAAGCGCTGAAAATAGACGGAGTTAGACGGAAAAGTATTAATAAAGTAAATATTATTTCTTGCATTCAGGTTCCATATTTACATGGAAGAATTAATTTTTGACATAACAAAATCGAGTTAAGTGTTAACTTAGGCCATATCTGGTTGCTTGGAAATTTAAGCCATCTGTAAAATCTCGAACCTATTACACTCACGCACGCCAACTTGAAATTGACGGTGATCACTCTCCCTTGTTCAATGAGATTTCGGAATCGATGCCGCTGCGTTCATGAGTCTTCTCGTTGCCATATTTAGGAATCTAAATTTAATGGGGGGTAGCGTTGTCGCGGAAGGGTTGGCAAGAAGAACTAATTTATATCTCTTGCCACGAGAAAGCTGTGTTTGGTTTGTTGGTGCATAACATAATCGTGATACAACCAAACAAAGATAATTCAAGCGTTAAGTTTTAGATTTTTTGCGCACGTCCTAGAAAAGTGTGGGCTGGTTTTCTTATGTAACGTCAATGCAGACACACTTCGAGCAAGATTTTCAATTGCCCTTCTAAAACTTTATTATGAAATAGGTAATGGTTAAAATACTCAATAGTACAGAGTGTAATGAGAATCAGTAGTTTTACAGATACAAAATTGAAAATATTTACTTTTGCACAGACTTTTACACTGAATGTAATTATGCAAAAATCAAATTTTGGAAAAAGAGTAACCATTGAAAAAAAAATTGAACAAATAATCAGGTCAGAAAATTCACACCCTTATTTGTCGCAAATCCTTTCGAGAATATGAAATCTAAATTTGAGTTCGATTGCTTCATTTCTACGGAAATTATAAAGTATTTCTGAAAAAGAAACTTTGTTCCTTTAGCGATGCTTGGCGTACAGACTAAAGTAATCGTAGTGCATGTGAGGAAATAGCATCAGATAGTTAATTGACGGGTTTGGAACTGTGAATTTCGGATAACTGTAACATTTTATTGCAGCATTATAAAAGAATTTATCCTGTTTTAAAAGCCACCTGCGATGTACGTTGGGCCACACATGATTATTTATTCACAAAATTTTTTCTCGAACATGGAGAAAAATATTTTTTCACAAATTTAGTTTCATAACATTAAGTGCTTCAGTAGGTGTAAAGTAACATGCGAAAGTACCTACATATTTTCAAATTTCTATCGGAAAAACTAATAATATTTCATTTTCGCATAAATGCCATCCTTTAAACCAATAATGAGATCCAATGAAAAATAAACACATATTGAAACCGGAGCCACTATTTGACAGAAATTCGTAATTTTTACAAACCACCATATCCTATAAAGCCAAAACACAAATCAGCAAATACTCTCAGTTTAAATATAACCTACTGACAATTTATCGAAGAACTTTATTTCCCTAGCCAAGATTCTTTTCATTGTCTTCTTTTAACCTTTTGAGAACAGAATTCCTTAGAGATTACCAACAAAAGTTTACATTACACTGTAGGTAGGTATATTCCTCGTCTTCACAGAAACGGACATAAATTTCACAAAACACGAACCGTAAGTAAAAGACAATGTTATATATACGTAAAAAATAATGCGTTTGTTTTATATCTTTAATTTGGAAGGAACGCGAAATGCCGTGTATCCAGCATGCAATACCTATGTATAAGTTCCAGGGAGAAAGTGTTCGATCGTGGGAATAGGTACCTAGTAGTGGTATCAACACTCGACAACGTTCATTTCATAGAAAAATCGTTACGAACGCGGTGTAACTACTGGTTTTCCCCCAGATAGGCATATGCGCTGCGAAACATTAATTATCAGCACGTAAAAGGCTGTTTGCGCAAATGTAATGTTGTCGACGGGTCGCACGATATCTGTTTGCTTGTGGGGTCCGTTAAGACCGATTATTGTGGTGTATCAAGATTGTTTCACGGTAATCTGAATAGAGTTAAATCGAGTCGAATCGGGTAACACAAGTCTGAATGGAAATTAGGCCAGCAAGCAGAAATGGCTGTTGCTACAGCAATGGATTTGCCGAGGGATCTGTGTTTTTTCTTGAAATGGCACTGAACTTTACTGAATTAGGAAAAATTTTCTATCTTCTAGAAAGTATATTTCATGTTTCCAAGTGACGTTCATTATTCGTTTCATAAAAAGCTGTAAAATCGTTTATCACTAGAAAAGTTTTTATTTGACGGTTTAAGGATCGCCAACGCCACATGATTATTTATGTAGACTTTCGTCTGAGATTTTTTGTGTCAAACTTGTGGAATGTACATTACGGTAATTCGTCGTTATTGTCCCGTTTTTATCATGCGTATTACACCCGGTGACTATCCCCACCATTTCTTGGAATCCATCAGTCAAGAGTGAGAGAACGAAAGAGTCGACAGCAACTTCGTGTCAACTGTTTCGTTCCTTTTCGCTCGCTCTTTGGAATTCTTACTCGCGTCATCGGCCGAACGGAATAGTGTCCGCATCGCGTCGTACGCCCGCCGCCAGTCCCGTTCATCGGGTTTATAACGACGAATTACTGTACTCACAACATTCAGCATACACTTACGTAGAAAACAAAAGATATCGGGAAAATAAATGTAAAAATAAATATATGTGAACGTAAATACTATATTTACGAAGCTCGTATGTTTCAATAAACAATTCATAACAAGACGTAAAAATAACATATCTGCGCACATATAAACAAAAATGGAAGAACATGGATTTCAGTGACACAAAATTAATTGCACACATAGCAAATTCCCTAAATTATGCAGCTTTTAATAGCTGAATGGCGGTATTATTGAAGGGGAAGCCCCGCGACATGTGTTTCAATATACCGTTGCCAAGAGACTAAATAGGAATGACACTTTGTTATCCGTAAGTGAAGCATTAATAGCAAAATGACTAATAATAAGTAGCAGAAGAATAGAAACCGCTATCAATACGAAACCTTGTTATAAAATTGTATTGAGGAGGCAAATGTTTTCATGAAGTCGGAGAAATAGTGGTTAGAACGCATTCCACCACATACAAAATTGTAAACAAATTTCGATATGTAAGAACAATTCGAAATATGTCTGGTCGAGGAAGAAAGAAAATATTATCACAAGCCATTTATGACTAAGCAAATCAAAATAAACCCCAAACTAAGTGTGTCAATTTTATCAGTAGAACTTCCTTCACGAATTAATAAAAAAATATCAGTGGAAACAGTTTGTCCAACAGTGCGCAGAAGAAGACACTACCACGAATTTGCGAAGGTTGTACATAAATTATGATGAAAACTTTTGGAAAAGTATTATTTTCCTATGGAACAAAAATGAAATTATTTGGATGCGATGGGAAGAAACAAATCCTATGAGGACAAAAGAATATAGAGAATGAAAAGAGTAATATGTACTCGAGGCCGAAGCATGTAGCAGGATCTATAATGTTATGGGATTGCATACGATTAAATGGTAGAGTAAATCCGGGAGACGCGGTCGGGTCGGAGAGTTGGTCGAGTCGCTATATTTCAGACTCTGTACGTAAAAATGCGTTAAATTGTAGACCAATTTCTTCTCTAGAAACAAAACAGTTTAATGAATAGCGTAATTTCGCTTCCTTCTGTGTTTTTCTGGATTTATAGGCTTTAAAATGTAAATTGGAGTTACATTTAACCTCTTTTGTCAAACAGCGGTTGTACGGAATCGTATTTAAAATATACTTCTAAGTTTATTTTCGTTTAATATTTGGGATAATAAGTGGTAGAGACATTGAGGGACAATGCAGCCAAAGTATTTGGCCATATTAACTCTTCCTCTCAAAGCTAACGAGAAGACCATCTTTCGCTGCAGAAAGGATAGAAGGTCGAGTTATGATTTTTTTTATTTCTTATTATTGTATTATTATTTTCGTTTATTTAGTTTATTTATTCATTTTTGTATTCATTTGCCTTGTTAATCGCCAGTAGGTAGTTCATTTTTTGTTTGATGTGTTCTTTACTTGTTTAGCGCAAACAAATTAAATATCAACGAATCTGTAGTTGTATTCACTTATAAATAATTTTGCTTTATCCTTTGTCAATTTTCCATGGATAATTATGTCAGTAGTCCCTGCCAACAACGAAAACCATTTCTCCCGGCACCTCGGGAGAGTTGCTCAGATGTCATGACTTCAGTTTTCAACCCGATTTGCAGTAAATATTGTCTTAAAGCAAATATCGACCAGTTTTTTCTGAATGAGCATACAATTCTGAACATATAGGTTTGCTCTGATAAAATAAGTAATGTCTATATTAGTTTTAATATCCATTTTATATTAGGTCGACCGCGTCACCCGGGTTTACCCTATTGGAACCATGGAATACATTGAAAGCACTATGGATAAAATGAAATGTGTAACTATTCGCAAGAAAAATTTAAAACAATCTGCAGAAATTTTGGAAATGCCGCGTATAGTATTTTACATTCAACAAGACAACAATCCGAAGCATGCCTCTTATAAAGTGCAAAAATGATTACTATACAACATACAAAAATCGTTAAAAGCACCCCGTCAGTCGTCCGATCGTACCTTTATTGAACATGTTTTGAGAGATATATAGTATAGTTTAAAGAATATAAAAGACTTTAAAATAAAGTTACGGGAAGAATTGAAAATATTTCACTTTCTTTTACAAATAAGTCGGTTGAATCTATGCCACAACGTCTACAGGCTGTCATTCGCGTCAACGGATATGCGACAATATATTAATATAGTAGTGAAAATACATATATCAATAGTGAAATACTTCAAACCGTGAAAAATGAACCAACGCGGTCAGTTATAGCCCTGTGAGAACCTGTATCTACACGCGCCTTCTGCGTGTGCATGCGAGCGTACGCTACCGCTCGCTCAGCTCCGGTCAACTTGAACCGGTAATATTCAACTGTTAATATCTCGAGAACGAAGCCTCAACTCCCAAAATGGTAAGGGACTTTTCGATGTATTCTTGGAACAGGATGTTGCATGTTCCGGATTGTCCCTGAATTTTGGGACAGCCTGTATATGTACTGCTAGAACGCAACGTTATATTGACGAGGCTGCCAAATGAGCCATGCCAATTTTTCCAAATAATTAGTTGCACCTTCAAGAAACGCGTTAAATAGGTATAAGCAAGTATATAGTACAAGCGAGCGGCCGCGCACGTGCTCACTGGCTCGTTAAAAATGCGGCATTCTTGTTTTTCAAGTGACATTTCCGCTGCAGCCACGTGAGAAATTAAGCGGCACAGAGTTCGAACGACAATTTAAAAATTTGCCAGGTTCGATTGGAAATGGATGCCACGATAAACGAGAGGAGAACCCTGGAATCCCTTCCGTCACGTTTCGACCTTTAAGAATGGTGACAGTGGCTCTCACGACCAGCTGAACCGTGACTCATTAATGACCGACTATGGAACCATATAACTATACGCACAATTTACATACTTGTACGGGGATTGAGAATCGCTGGTGGAAACGAAAGTTTCTTCCAATTAGGTGTTTGATTATGCGTTCTACGGCTTCAAGAGATGCCGTGAAATCAGAGTTTATGGAAGTTCCACGGAAAATGAAGAATGTCTTCCTGGTGTTATCGCAAATTAGAGAAAGCCTATAACAGGAAATTCTCGTAGCTCCGTGATTTCCTTGGAATGCACGATTGCCAGTTGATTATGTGTGAATTGTTGTTGTATCTAATACGAATATTCATATCAACATTTTATGCATCTTAAGTGTACATTAAATAACACCTCTTTGGTTTAAAATGTTTAAATATTCGAGCAGAATACAATGCACGAATTTTTCCCAATTACTCAACGTACAGTAGATATGTACTTATTGAAATGGATCAAAATATTTCAATGATAGAGTAGAGTCAGGTAAAAATTCGCACCATGCGAATTTCATTGTTTGCAATTACCAATGGTGATTAACAGTCAATTGTCAATAAAGGCAGAGTCATGAGTATCGAATTGTGTAGCTGTGCTTTGTTTTGTTATCGTACAATGCGGTAAGTACTGAATTCGTTGGTTCGGATGTAATGTTCTCATTTTTAGAAATCAATATTATTCGTATAAATTGATCAGTACTGCCTTACATCTCTTTACTTTCATTAGATTATTATAAGGAATGAAAAATAATATTGAATACTAATATCGAAGAGTATAGCTAATGATCTCCCATTGGGACTTACAAATTTCTCCACGTATCTCACGAGAAAAATAAATTCCATGAATTATTGCGTTAGTTCTATTTCCCTTAATATCGAAAATATTCGATTTCCAAATTAATTTGCCCAGAAACGAAATCGTTATGCACATATATATTTATATGTAAACAGTCGCGCGTTTATCAGTTGCATTGTGATTGCAGTCATACCTTTGTATTATTTTGTCGCGTAACCGAATCAGGCGAATGAGCTGTGATAGAGGCTAGACCAAGGGGTAGAGTACTCTTGTTGGTAAACACGATATTACAAATCGGCAATAACAATAATACCTATCACTGAGAACCACGGGTGATAACGAGTTGTGTACGGTGCATGACCGCTGCCACGTGGCCGACAGCGTGTCAGGGAGTCAGGCAAACGGATAGACAGACGGATACGTGGTTCCTTCGGCCGAGTAAGAACCACTTCTTACATTTTTCTACCGAGCGACAATTTGCATCACAACGCGCCCCGAGAATATGGAATCGACCTCATTGTAATCGGTTCATTTATTGGGGCAACGAGAAGGTAGCCTTGCCATAGCCTTTTCGTGTATTTCTACTTTCAATTTGATTTTTGCTGATCACGGTACCAATCACTGATATTCTTGGAGGATCCTATTATATAGATTAAAATAGAACATGACGATAGTTTGGTAACTCTGGATACGTAGGGATATGGTGTGCTTCAAATTGACTGTTCGATGTATCGATACAGTCCTTGAATAATGAAGGGATGGTATTCCAGAGTAACTGTGAAATTTAAAAAGAATTTGAAAAGTGAAAGAAATAGGTACGTTTAATAAATATTAGTGATAGCATCATGAGACGTTATACGATGTACATATTAGAATTTTATGTGACTACGTACATACTTTAAAAATACGTAAAAAAACGTACATACTTTAAGAATAATATAATTATAGATTTGATAAATCAGTGTTAATATTTTCATGAGAAATAAACTCAGAAATTTATGTTTATGATGTTTTTAGATCGTGATTACACATTTTTATTTTACATAAATTAGGTACGTCTAATTCTGCAACAATTTCTGTAGAATGCATCATTATTTGTTTTCAGAAGAAATACTTTGGAAAGCTACAGATTTATGTAATGACAACGACGAAGGTGGTTTACCTGGCGTGTCTTTGAATAATTTTGACACCATTTACATAAATAAATTGTAATAGATAGTTAAATGTTTTTCAAGTTTTCATACGACTACGTCCCAAAGATGAATTGATTTCTTTAACTGTAACTTGTCAGAAGATGGTTTCAACATGAACAAAGTTTCGATTTTGTGTCATCACACGCGACATCGAACAATTTCTGGAGCAACATTTCGCACTTTGCTGAAGTGTGGATATGTTGTTAGTCTTTAGTGACACATGAACGTACTTCGAACGATTTTTCAAAATTTTAAAAATTGTTGATTTTACAGCGCTTTGAAAGATAGTGTTAACCTTTTATCAATAAATTGAAATGATTGGACTAACAAATTGATAAAAATGAGTTTTTGTGTGCTTACAGTGGAGACATAAGATTGCCTAATGAAAATTATTTCAGTTAAAAAAGATTTTATCAACCACTTATTTTGAAATTGTTCTGAATAAATGCAATTTTATAATAGCAGGGGAATAGTGTAACATTGTAAAAAATGAGAATATAGTGTTATTGCTTCTTACGGACCAATTTTATAAAATACGGACATTTTAAAGTTGACCACATGAAAATTAATTGAATTTAACGGTGCGCGGAACCACACCGGGCTCGACTGGCCCAGCCGTGCGTTATACAGGGTGTTCGACTACTGCTGGAAGAAAATTTAAATAGTGATTCTAGACACCCAAGTAAGACAAAAATCAAGGATAATGGTATTGCGGTTAAGGATTCGCTTGTTAGTTATAACTTATAAGCGTTTAAAGATTGCGTATATTCTGCCTGAAAGCAGGCAACCCGCATGCGTCGGTGTCACGCGGGTGAAGCTAAGAGAAGGGTCAAGCAGTGGTGGTCATAGCCACTGTCACGCGAGGTCACTTACCTCAGAAAAGGGGCAACGAAGTTTACAACACTCGACATGGCCACATTTCTGACACTTCATCCAAAATTGAAGGGTATGACTGAATTACATTAAATGTGTCTACTCGTTGAATTCTATTGTTTCCATTGTACCCATCTTGAACAACACAAGAATAATTTTCTGCAAAAACTCCGACGATAACATACCTACTCATCAGGCCCTAAACTTTATTTTGAATATTTAAAATAACTGCTCTGATTTTTTGCAATTTCAGCAATACAAACAGGCTAAAACAATACATTCGTTGCTTATTACGGAATGAATATTGTCTAAAGAATGACAACTTTGTCATCATTTCAGACTGTAATGAACCTGACAGTATATATCGCAGTTCATTTATATCAAATGAAGCTGATTGAATTTTTGAAAAGAAACACACGGCATTGTTATTAAGAAAATCAAGTATTTCTCTGATGGGGCTTCATTGCAATATAAGAATAAATATTATTTACCGAATCTCAGCTTCCATTTCGAAGATTTTGGAACTAACGCCGAGTGGCATTATTTTACACCACAGAAATTGTGTGATGGGGCAACGGCTAACACTAAAAAAATTAATTTTCCATTCACCTCGGTAGAAGAATATAATAAACATTCAAGATTATTGCTAGAGAGACGTGGACTTGCTGAAACAATTTGTGCATGGTGCATTAATACCAACGGATATAAAATCTATTCATACAGTGAAAAGTCAACAATACAATTAAGACTATATTTCAAATAGCTTTAAAATCAACAACTAAAAGTAGCTGTGAATTACAATTTTCCTCATCTTCAGGAACTTCTTTTCTCATTAGGATTAAATAAGTGTAACTTACATAAAAGTGAGGATTTCATTGAATTAACTAATATACTCATCATGTAATCCAACAATAATAACAAATAACATTTGCCTATACCAATACCCTTTGTACGAATGTATTAGTGATTTCAGTTGGCTGGCTTTGCTTTTTTTACCTGATCTCAAGAAATATTGCTATACTTTCAGTTTATTCGTAATTTAAGTATATTTTTTAACAGAAAATGCGAGTCATAGAAATAAATAACAATGCCGAAGTCTGTAATAAATAAAAAAACTCATGTTTTATTTTTTATTATCGTTTGAATCAAATTCCAAGGATAATACTGGTACCTACATTAACTGGTTGGCCCACCAACGGAAAACTCGGTATCAATTATAGGCAATGGCTGATTTCGTTGCGCACTATTCGCTGAACGGTTAATTAATAACGTAATAAGCACCATCGAACGGTTCATAAGCTGACCCGAAGCTCTTTATACCATCCGTACAGCGATTAATCTCAGTCCAGCCTCGCGTGACCCAAATATCATAGACTCACTTTCTAATTCCCCGCGAGGATTCGCATGTGGTTCGCAAATGCAAAGGGAAGGAGTGTACAGGATGAATAGCCAACGATTATTAACAGGCTCGTCCAGCACAATCGATCTTCCTTCGAGACCGAATCGAATACAGGCCATTGTTCTTCAGGAGCAACGGTTTTGTAATGTGGTAAAACTCAAAGAGACCGTGGAAATTACAATGAACCAGTCAAGGACGCATCCAATGAGCCTGTCAATCAAGATGTCGATTCCAATCGATCGAGAAGCAACGAGTGATTCCACTGGGAACGATAATTCATTGGCTAGACTTCGTCTAATCGAAACTTTATGAAGAAATTTGAATGTTCGCGATGACCGTTTTCGATATAGGTAATCCTCATCGACGAGCTAAATAGATTTATTTGTTAGGGCAGTAATTCATCTAAGTTTAAATGTGGGTTTATCAAACTAATCAGCTGATTCCTTTTTCTTCTACAGCAGGTCTGTACAACTGGTCGATGTGGGAGCAGGAAGGCTCTCAATTTCTCTGGAAGCAGGGTCCAGAACAGAGTCAGGCATTGTCTAGATAAAAAATTATTTAAATAACGAGTCGCATAAAAGATAGTTTATCTTTATTCGTTATTCGTGGCACGAATAATTCCGTTGTCGTTATTCGACGAGTAACGAATAAATCAGTTTATCTGATGAGAATTTATTCGGTGAATAAAGATAATATTTTAATGCGTAAGCGAAAGCCTAATGCCTACTGAGACATACATCAGTGGAATTGAAAGAGATTTCAATTGAATCACAAATATCAGGTGCCGCTACACTAGTAGCATTTCTGGTTGGCCAACGGTAGTCAACAGTTGAGAATTAGCTGGGATATAGTTAGTGTTTTTGCCTACAAATTCCCAACATAAAGCCTACGGCAAAAAAGTTACGACAGTGTACCAACGAATATTCAATGTTGGGCCTACAATTATTATGGTTGGTTAATTAACAAAAAGTTACGACAGTTTGCCTACGAATATTCAATGTTGGACCCACAATTACTATGGTTGGTTAATTAACAAAAATTTACAACGATGATTAAATGTCGTCATATAAACGTCAGAAAATTTGCTAGATCCAAAAACCTGTTATTATATTCCAAGTTGTGATTTTTCTTTTCTTATTTATAAATACGTAATGAGGACGTCTGTCTTGAGACGAATGTGAAATTTTAAGGAATGAGTCTAAAAGTCGAAGGATGATATTTTGTAGAATATTTCGCGTCACTGCACAGTTTTTATAAACAATTAATACCAGTATGTAACTAAAAATTAAAAGTGTTCACAAGGAAATGTGTTGGATAAATGCGAACAGCGGTTACTTCGCAAGCGAAAAGTTTGGTTCGATTCTCCTCACCCGCGATTTTTTTTTCCTAAACCAGAACTGAAAAAGACGTGCTTACAACGTCTTTTGAAGTTCTTTAAGACGCCTTCTGGACGTCCGTAAGACGTCTTTTGGAAAGAGTATAAATAATTCGGCAACAGTAGGAAAGCTTACCTTGGCCATTAGTTGTTGGCTCAACCTGAAAAAAGTGCCAAATCTAACTGTTGGCCAACTAATATTATGTGCGTGGCCAAACTGTATGCCAACAAGAAATGCTACTAGGGTAGTAAATGGGCCATGTTAATATTGAACGTGGCACCTGAAATGTATGCTTTCGAAAACTCGTTTTTTGTTTGAGGCAACAATTAAAATTGAATTCTTCGTCACTTATTATTCTTCACTATGGTTAGGACCTTGAAAGTGTGTTCTCATTTTACTCATTAGGACATTAGTTATACATGTATATTGTATGTACTTAAAAACATGGTAATCTTTAAAAAGTTTTTATTGAATTTGACATAAATAAGAACAATCTTATATTATTCATAGAATATAGAAATATAATGTTGATAGAAATATAAGCAAACTAGTCTTATAAGAACAACATGGGACAATATATAGCATTGTCATTGTTGGAGTAAATAAATGCAAGGAAAACAGATGGAAGAAGAGAAAGAGATGAAACTACTTTCCCACGGGAATTCTTATCCTTGGTGAATACTGATTTTCGAAGCGACCGTTCACCACCGCTTTCAAAAAAGGCTAATCACAGCGAACGCTCAAGTGGGTCATGGACCAAACAGGCAAGAAGCGTCAAAACATAAATCTAATGATCTCAAAGTGCTCGGACCGCGATTCAGTCAGTTTCAACCTTTCTAACAGTTTCACGATTCAAAACTGGGCGGGCATTTATTTCTAAGGATCTTTTCAGCGCCAATGGTCCGGAAACTGTCTTATTGCCAAGTCGGCGACGATATAAACTAACTAATCTCCTTGTTTATCCTATGCACATAATTTTTGTGAGAAATTCAGCTACAGAAAGAGCAATTAATTCTGTTTTTAATGAATAGGAATAAGCTGTAATTTCCCATCTAGTATAATATTGTTAAACGCAGATGTTACATAAGGAAATAAATCGAAAAAGTAGAAGCAATTTTTTTTTTATAGAAGCCCCCGTTTTCGAGGAAATTGAGTTTGTAAATTCTCCAGTTATGCGTACACCCGACTAAAAATTACGAGAATGGAACAATAAATGTGTTACAATTGTAGATGGAAAATCCCTTTTACAAAAGCAAGTCGAAATTGTAATTTTCTTTTTTAACACGTTGACTGCCCACGAAATCTGGAGGTGCTATACTCGACACCGAAAATTTTGTGTTTATGAGCCCGTACACGCTCCGATCGCTCCGATCGGTGTAGTCGGCGTCGGTCAAAGAACAAAAAACACGCCGATCGGTGTAGTCGGCAGTCAACGTGTTAAATGACAGATTTTAAAAATCTGTCAAGTGCCTGAACTTGACCAATTGTAAGAAGCTGTTCCGCTCTTGAAAATGAATCCATGTTTAGAAAACTATACTCTACAATTTGGATCTGTTTTTGCACAATTTATTTTATCCACAGTTGTAGAATATTCACAATTCCATCATGCAATATTCGAGTTTTAGTGAAATGCATAGGTACTTGCCAGATGAATTTTCAAGTTTGATCTTCTAGAAAATAAAGACTCGTATAAAAAATATTATTCTGCATTTTGGAATTGCGTTTTGCATGTATCAGTCACCTTCTTTAAAATGTTAGAATTAGGTAAAAGTGAGTTTTATAATAATTGTATTAGAATGTAGTATTACCTATCTAATTGGATATAATGGTGATTATCCAATAACCAAACCAGTGACATTTTGAAATGACAAACATGGAGAATACTCGTTTATTATGCAATATTACATTCTTTTATAAAAAATTAAGTTTTTTTACGATTTGTTCTATCCTATACTCTAATTTTCCAATCTTTCTAGATAACCAAATCGTATACTTTTTTAAGCTCACATTCTTAACATACTTTCAAAATTGTCATTCTTTTAATATACATACCTACAGGGTAGGGCAATAACTTTGTCCACCTGAAATATCTGTGTTATTTTTAAAGATATGAAAAAACATTATTTACAAAAGCTATAACATACCGGTAATAATTTCTTGTAGGTGAAGTGTTTTCGGAAATTTGAAGATCACCTCTAGTTTTTTAAGTAGTATGCCATACTTTATTATCCCTTTAGAAATAGGGGATTTAATTAGGTAAGTAATGGAGTATAAGGACTATCCTTGTACCATAGGAAGTGTCAACACCGCCGTGTCTGAAGAAGGCACAACTAAATCAATAGATTTCAATGAAATGAACTGTACTATAACGTAAAGCAGAGTATTTATTTAAAATGATCAAATTTTGATCAAAGGGTCAAATTTGTTTTCACTTGAAAAACTTATTAACGTTACACATCCTATTACTCAGATATTTTGGTGTTTTCATTCTTTTCTTCGAGAAACAAGAAAAATGCTCAGAATTCAGTGGTGCGAAGCAGAAAATCTTGTTGCCAGGAAATTGAATTGGTACGCTGCTACTCGAGAATTCGCTGGAAAGAATCAGTGCTAGAAGTTTCGCCAAAGCGCTCGCGAACGAAAGGGGATCATTCGAGGGCACGAGGCTCCATACCTTCCCTTCCTCGCACATAACAGTCTCATTGTTTCATTGTGCGTCGTATGAGGCTTCCTATTTCGAGGCGGATGCGCGCTCGGCGCCCCGTAACAGTCATTTCTCAGTTGGGTCTCTGGGCCGAATGCGTAACGGTCCGTGAATCGATTTTTCATGTGGCGATGAGTGACGAAAAAAAAAGAAAATAAGGAACTACAGGACTCTGAACCAGGTATACGGGCCCACGTTGCAAGAGAAAATGAAGATACTCGCGAGATTCAGCGGGAGATCTTCACGCTCTGTCGCTCTGTCGGCCGGGCGTTGAAATTTTGCGTCTAGGTATGTGACGTGAACGAGGGCATACGTTTGATCACTCACGATTCGATATGTGTTATCCAGAACTTTGAAAGATTTAGTCAAAATGCTGAACTGTCTGATTATTCGCATCGTCTTCTGACAACATGTGCGTAACAACTTTCGTCAATGTAAGAGAAAAATTGAGCAGATGAAATAACGGTTGAAGATTAAGAAGACTGCTGGGGAATAAAACATGAATATTTCGCAGATTCGGTATGAAGATTCGTGCATTGGCCTTGGAATAAAATTCTTTGTATATTATTCAATGTTTTCTGCGTTAGAAATTGCAATGGGAATGTAATGCTTGCGAAGATGATACAAAAAATAAATACATGATTTACAGAAGTGTATGTAGTCTAAAGATGCCCCTGAACATTGTAGATAATGTTTTGAAACACACCATTTTTGTTAACTTCGAATTGTACAAGAAATATTTCCACAAATAAATAATGCAATGACTACTGCAATTGGAGAAAGATCAACACAATAAGGGAGATAGATAAATAAGATAAATACATAGTTTTCACGTGTGTAGAGAGGCCTTGAAAAGTTTCCGCGACTACAAACAGTTGCTTCGTTAATCTACGTGACTTAATATACAAGATCCATTTTTGAAACTGTTAAGATAATGCTTAAATGAAGAAGCCTAGGCGAATGGCATGCCAGACGTCTTTTTGTCCGAATAAAATAATGGTTACTATTTAATTCTTAAATCCTGGAACGACGTTTTATGGAATAACAACATAAATATATTACACATAAATAGTAGAATCGCATTTAAAAGTTTCCTGCAAATAATCTACATCAGCGCTTGAGAGGTAATATATTATGTAACTTAAATACATTATCCCAGATCTCTCATCAACAAATATTTGTTTCTTTAAGAATTCCTGATTAATTTTTGCAACATAAATTGTTTGGTTATGAAAAATATGCAGATACACTATATTTTTAGACTTCACGGCGACCAGAAATTTAAGCGCTCATAGGCATGTATATCGCGTGAAAAATTATATCGATTTTGTCATCAAATCAATGAGTGACCTTCCTGCTTTCTTTCCCGTTTCTAAAGTGTCTCGTTTCCTCTATACTTTGCCTAAGATAGCGGAACTATCGCACATAACGTTCCAACTCTATACCCAGCGTCGCTTTTCCTTTATGGCTAATGACACGTAGAAACATATTTTACGTCGATCATGTCACCCGTGAACATTTAATACACCAAATGCTCTGGTTGCTCGACACGTGCTGACCGGCACGACTGCGTAAGCTGAAGAAGATGAAGATTGATGAAACCCTAATTCTCGTGAAATCATACCACTAAACGCCGGTGGTGTAATGTCCGCTTTGCCGCAAGTTTTGGGTCAGTGTAGCCCCCACCGTTAATGAAACAGCTAATAATATTTCAAGTAGAAACTCAACACGAACGATGTAAATTATTCATGGGCAATGTACTTATTTCGGTTTGTGAATCCATTTCGACTGTCCTCGCGAATATTTCCAGGACTTTCTTCTCTTAAGATAGTTGGGGAAGCCTGTGTCAACAGCTGCACAAACACTTGTAAAAGAATGTTCAGCCTCGCGATTTCTTTCGCCTGCTTTCGTTCAATGAATTAATTCGAGAGGGAAAGCTGCGAGCGTGTCAGCTAATTACGAGAATTGTTGAGAGGTGAACAAATAATATTTGACGTTAGATTCCGAGCATTCTACAATTTTACATTTTACTTGCTTTTCTGCATAGATTTTTGGACGAGAATTGATTGAAAGGTGCTGCACTGCGTTTTTGTTTTGTAAACACTGAGAAGTTCGATGTAGTACATTTAAATTGATAGTAGAAATTTAATGTAGGGTAAAGCGGGAAGTGATGAACCATCTACATAACATTTTGAAATACCCGTTAGATCTCGCGACCATTGCCATATTTCAATTCTATGTGTTGTACATACTTCCCGCCAGAAGCTTGTTTAATTGCCTTGCATTTACATAAAATGTAAGTATTTTATCCCTTTTATTTAACTTGGATGTAAACATTTCTTGCTTAAAATTTCGTATTTGCAATATGGAAAAAAGGACATACGTTTTATTAAGTTTTGCTGCATGGTATACGTTTCATGGTATCATTTTTAATCATTTCTGAGATGAAACTTGTTATATACTGTGTAATGTAAATAACTTCAAGCTGGTTCATCCGACCCTTAAAAATGGGATAGTTTAACCTGATGTGAAGGGGTTACTTGGACCACTAGATACAATAACATGTTCAGTATGTCAACAAGATGTAACCGAAAGAATACCACATTAAGAGGTGACTGGACAGAAGAACAATTAAGAAATGGAATAGATAATGTACCCTAGTAGCATTTCTGGTTGGCCAACGGTAGTCAACAGTTTGGGAATTAGTTAGTGTTTTTGCCTACAAATTCCCAACATAGAGCCTACGGCAAAAATATTACGACAGTGTACCAACGAATGTTCAATGTTGGGCCTACAATTATTATGGTTGGTTAATTAACAAAATGTTGCGACAGTTTACCTACGAATATTCAATGTTGGGCCTACAATTACTATGGTTGGTTAATTAACAAAAAATTTACAAATAAACGTCAGAAAATGTGCTACATCCAAAAACCTGTTATTATATTCCAAGTTGTGATTTTTCTTTTCTTATTTTTAAATACGTAATGAGGACGTCTGTCTTGAGACGAATGTGAAATTTTAAGGAATCAGTCTAAAAGTCGAAGGATGATATTTTGTAGAATATTTCGCGTCACTGCACAGTTTTTATAAACAATTAATACCACTATGTAACTAAAAATTAAAAGTGTTCACAAGGAAATGTGTTGGATAAATGCGAACAGCGGTTGCTTCGCAAGCGGGAAGTTTGGGTTCAATTCTCCTCCCCTGCGATTTTTTTTCCTAAACCAGGCCTGAAAAAGATGTGCTAAAACGTCTTTTGAAGTTCTTTAAGACGCCTTCTGGACGTCCTTAAGACGTCTTTTGGAAAGAATATAAATAATTCGGCAACAGTAGGAAAGCCTACCTTGGCCATCTGTTGTTGGCCCAACCTGAAAAAAGTGCCAAATCTAACTGTTGGCCAACTAATATTATGTGCGTGATCCAACTGTATGCCAACAACAAATGCTATTAGGGTAGGAAGTGAAGCTATGGGTTTGACAACGCTGCAAAAACTTTCGGCAGTCCTAAAGCAATATTAATTTGAAGAAAACCATCAGGCAATTTAAAAAACAAGTAGGTCCTTCCTGCTCACTTGGAAGCTACATGAAGTACAAACATCGGAGCAGCTAATGCGGCAAAGAGGCTTAAATTACAAATTGAGTAGACAGGGGCGAATCGGATCAAAATAAGAATTTAGTCCATATTTCTAACATCGCAATAGAAATGAGCATTTCGATCGTTCGTAGTATATCGTCCCTCTCTCCCCCACCTACGGTAATATCCCGTAAATTGTTTTAAGTCATTGTTTAAAGCTGACATACGGTTTCAGTGAGATGAACGCGCACGAACGTTACAATTTTGGTACAAATCTAACCTACGTAATCCGCAATTTCGAATTTAAAATAAAAAGTACTTAAGCTTAAAAATTCAAATATGTTTATTGTTATTAGTTTACACGGTGTCCAAGTTTAGTATTTGATGTATTTTAGACTATTATATCGTAATATGTTTATGTAATTTACAACCTCTGAAATACTTATATATGGGGCTAATCGGATCACACTCTTTTTTTCATTTGAATATTTTTATGATTATAAATATGATAATTGTTTATATACAGATAGTTTGTACGTACATAAAAAAAGAGCAATCAGGGATCATGGTGTCAAAAAAATGAAAGAAACCTTTGATAAAAATTAAATCTAAAAAAGGCGAAAAAAATAATTAAATTAATGGTCTTAAGAATATGGCATTTTATTTACTGTGGTGAAAAATTAATTCGTCCACTTTCAGAAGATTGTCTGAGAAGAGTGGTGCGACGAGAATTATGCTGCTAGAAGCAGCAAAAAACGGCAATAATCTTTCAATCTGTGTTCTAAGTAGTCCCACTTGACTTCAGTGTCATTAAATTAGATTTGTTTAAGGCGATTCTAAAGATTTTATTATGAAAATTTCAGTTCCTTCAGAGATTCCTGGGTTAAGTTTCGGGGCGAATCGGATATTTTTCACTTTTTCGCTTTTTCTCTATAAATGAATGATTTTTATGCTGATTTTCAATTTTTATATATTAATGTTCAAGCCAAATGTGTACTGGTCACGAATATATAATAAAAAAATAGTTTTTTCAATGTTTGACTATTCTTTCTTTACCATCAAACACAAAGTGACCCGATTCGCCCGGTCTATCCTACAAGATAAAATGTTAAAACAATAAATATAAACATATTTTCGTTAAAAAAGAATACGTATATTTTGTTTGTTTTCTTTTGATAAAGGTCGATCTACCCCAGATATTGTGGTTCAACTAACCCACTGTGTATGGGATAGTCGGAACATTGTTATAATTTTTTGTATATACCTATTTTTAAAAAAAGTATTATAATTTCTGTGTTATGGAACAGTATTGCTGTAAATTCCTTTAATATATTACATCATTAGCAAACCCCTCTGCTTTTCATTAAATTAATTATACACGAAATTCTACCTTTAAAAAAAAATTCCATCACTCCCAGCTTTACCCCACTTTTCTAGCTTTCAATTTATTCCGATAGGGAAGGTAGAAAGATCTACTCTACTAACTTTCACTAAGTTTCTTAAATACTTGCAATTATAGTTTCGCATTGTTAATGGCTAGGTGAATTAAATTTCAAATAAACAATTTACGTCTTTAACTCTTACACTTTCGTTATAGAAATGGGGGCACTTGAGCATTAACTCGGGTAAAAGTTCAATGTTGAATAGTCTGTGGCAGATGTTCCAAACAAAATCCAATATGAAAACTTTTATTAAATACCTATAAAATTTTACAAATAGAATACCACAGTTTGACGAAGCAACGTTTGAGAAGAACGAAGTGTTTCTTGACGAAAATGGAAATACGTAGCTGCCAGTAATTATTCAACTATTATAAAATAGTGTGCTGCATTTGTATTTATATAAATATTATTATATCAATCTCTGCAAGGAATGTAGACACCCTATTATTCTAGATATTATATCCTATCCTACTCAGTATCCTGGAACTGACGAGTTTTCTCGTAACAATAGCGATTTCATACTTTCGAGCGACAGCGCATAACCGATTGTGATCCCAAATTATTCGGATCGTCTAATAGAATGGCAATAACTGTGTAATGGAGTGTGCTCTGCAAATGTGGAATGCAAAGCTACTCGTTATCTATGTCTCGGATAGGATGCACGAAGCTAATGAGATGTATCGAGGACAAATACCAATCTGCGCACGGGGAACCAGTTTATCTCGAAAGTTTCGTGTATCGAGATCAGCTTGCACGGTCGACCTATGTGTGCCGGACCTTGAGTTCGCTTCCGATTATTTCGATGAATCCAATAATTGGCCGACATCCTAATTTCATGTTTTAACATCCGAATTTCTAGTCTCCTCTAAAACGAGGAGAATAGCAATTACACGTAGTTGAGGCTCAAGCACAGAGTGAAATTTGAAACATGCAAAACTCTTACGATAGTCCAAATGTTGAACATTGGTATCAATATACTAGCCTAGATAATTCGATGGATTGTATAATTTAAGAAAATTAATTCTTTCTCTTCTCGATGGATGCCAATCAGAAGAATATTGCTGCTGTTTCTGAGAGAAATTAATTAATTAAACCTTTGGTCAGTGAATAATAATCGAATGTGCTATATATATGTGGTATGGTAGAGGTAAAATGTTCATTACCATTATTTTAAGGAATGGAATTCAATTGTTTATGTGAATTTACGATGTATTTCAATGTACATTTTTTTACATTGATATTACAATTCGACGTACACACAACCGCAAATTTTATTTATTTTTGGGCGAACAATTGTACACTGGGTGTTTATAAGTATTTGTATTGGCTGTAGCTGTTATCTCACAAGGGAAAGTGCACCTTGGATTTTCTAGTGTACACTACTTCAATTCATTTTGTAGAGAATTAAGCTCCAAAGCTCAGCCTTTTGTTTATAATATTAGTTTAAAGTTTGTCACGCCAAAAAAAGTCAATGTACGTTTGGAAGGAGGAGCAATTCATGGCAGTCGTGCGGTACTAAGTTTCAGGTTCGATTCCCGACGATTTCAATAATTTTTTTTGTCCTCGCTAACGAACTAGTGACAGTTCATTTTTGTGTTTACATTTTATTTAATCCTCTGATTTATTTCGCTGATTTCCTACTTGTATTTATATATTTCTTCCGGAATTTAAAAATTCAACGAATCTTTAAGGGGTTGGCTACCGTCAGCAAGGTCAGAAAAATCGATTTTTAGATTTTATCATTTTCTCAAAGTATATCCTCCTGAAAATGTTTTCTGTAAGTTTCAAGTCGATCCGATTAAAATTGTGGCAGATATACGACTTATAGTGTACGCACCGCGAAACTTACCGCCGACCACTTGAAACTTTAAACGCGTTTTTCTCGAAACGGGTTTTTCGATTGCGGTGATCACGATTTCTCCAAAACCGCTTCACCAATCTTTCTCAGACTTTGTAGGATTCTTCTAGACATTCAAATCTAGTCTTTAATCGAAGGATTTGTTTTTCCAATGCATATTTTTTATTTTATGGATAAAAAATGAGTGTTTTTTCTACGAAAATCGATCATTTCACTTAAAAGATCTGCCATTTTGTCCCAGATTAATATTTTATAAAACGGATCGATTAAAGACTAGATAAACTATTGTACTAACTAAATCTTCTTCGTTTCTTGACTTCACATAGCCCAGTTCCGAATAATGTTGGTCACCGCAAAACGTGTTTCTAAAAACAGCTTCCGGGAAATCGGTTGTAATTGTGCAATAAATAAATATTTTTATATAATAACCTGTTAAAGTGTCCCTCCTCTGAATACAAAAACCACTGCTAAAAAAATAGGCATGTACTTTCTGAAATAAATTTCCAAAGAATCGATTATTTTTCTACCTCCTGGCGGTAGCTAACCCCTTAAATAATATTATAAACAAACATCTGAGCATTGGCACTTAATTCTCTACAAAATGATTTGAAGTACCTAGTGTACACTACAAAATGCCAAAGTACGGAACAAATATGGGGAGACCACGTGACCGGCTTCCTTTTAAGTAATGCCAAAGGTAAACTTTGCGTAATTTCGTAAATCTATTTTCCTACAAGTAACCATAATTTGTTCACCGCTACAGCAATGTATCTGCATATTTCAATTTCATTGTAACTTTGCTTAAAGGAATCACAGAACTTTTGTTACACAGATGATGCACATCATATTTACGATGGAAGTACAATGGGTATAAATAAAAATTCATAGCAAGACTCTTATACGGATCCATTTAAAAACTAGTCTGAAGTGTTCTAGGAAATCATTTAACATTTTCCTTCATCCATTCCTATTTTCGCTCAGAAAAGATCTATAGTTTGTCTCACCACTTAAGAGCATCCCGCTACTTATGCAACATTAAATTGCAATTATACAATATTTTAATATAGCCAACCATAAGGATATAATACATATGATTAATTAATTTTCAAAATACATGCAGTTACTATTTACATTAACCTCGATATATAAACATTTGTTTCATTTCCTGTTTTTCTTTTTTTTTTTAATAAATAAGTGATTTATATTCATTCATTCAGAATAAAAATCACCTAAATAATTTTGGTGGACATCTACTTATAAGTATTACATATTTCGTTACGCTCCGTTATTAGTCGTAAAACAATCAATTATGTCGACAAAACCACTTATCCTTCCATCATTAAAGAAGTATAAGCGCTTGAGTGAAAGATCGGTCTCGATAACGACGACCGCTAATTCTCATTGACAGATGCTGTTTACTTATCAAGCAAGATTTTGAAGAATTTTACTGGAAGCAGGTTAAAACCGTCACGATAAGTGATTTTTTCAAACGTTGCTGCGTGTTATCGATTCACTGTTTATCAGACATTCTTCGAACTGTATCGCGGGTGGCACATGATCGCCGATTGTAAAATATTATGAACAGAAGCTCACGATTCAACGAGATCGACGAGCCACGAAACGAAGGGTTCGAATGGAGAACGGAAATGTTGGGAATATGGAATGCCTTGCACTAATGGTGCACGCGCTGAAGTGCTTCGCGTGACACAATCGCCATGTCAATTAACGGTTCTTACCGATACATATTTGATAACCATACGGGTCATTCCACACCAGATCCATAATTTCTTTGCGCTCGATATCTAGGACTTCGACGAAACTGAAATATTATATAATCCACGTGGAAACAGGGGGTGATTAAGTTACCATTGTGTCGGTTTCGAAGTTGTTTAAAAAATACGGATCGAAAAAGTTTACAATTTTTGCTTATGTTCCGGGAAATGGGGTACCTAAATAAATGTATATCTCCGAAACTAAACGTCACTCAAATCCACTTCAATGCGAGCTATTAAAGACCACGTTGCGCTCGAATTCGAGTAACCGGTTCACGGCTGCAATGACGGCTACTTATACTGTTTACACACTATACTGTATACAATTGAAATGATGTCCAGAAATGACATCGACAAGTTCCATAGTCCTTTCAATGATGTCGTTTGTATCGCTTATACATATTATGTGCAAGCATTCTAAGTCACATGGAGATCCTATTCGAAAATGCTTCTCTTCAAAACGCACGCGTCCCGATTTTCGCGATTCGTACCTCTACGCGTAAAATCGCTGCTTAATTGGCTCGCTAATGAGCCGTCATCAGGCCAATTCGCCGTACGGCTGATCGGGCGCGGAACATGTTGAGAATCGTGTCGATTGTTGTGGTACCTTCACAGGCTCATACCGCGCAATTCGTTGACCCAATTCGCAGACCCATCGGGCATGCCTTCGATCCACCTGCGCCAGGATCGGATCGACCGGCGGAGGATACGCATTCCTTTTATGTTTCCGAGCGGCGAAAGGCGGCCTGGCCTTGACTGCTTCGAAAAGCACACCCGCGAGTCACCGTTCCGGCACGCGTTTTGAGCGAGTGAACATCGCGATTCTTTAGCCGCCCAACGAAAAACGTTCACGGAAAGATCGTTCTGGAAGAGTAAGCCCCAGATTTCGCGTGGAAACCTGTATTAACGGACGGGCTCTTTCGACGATGGAAAGTACAGATACGTTCACTGCTTTCTGCCAATGTCGAAGATAGAAAATGAAGGTTCTTCCAGAGAACGTCTTCGTTGCGAGGTTGCAAAAGTTAATTTTATTATTCCGTCGTGAATTTGATCTAAGACTTTTCTCCCTACAGTTTGGAAAATAATCTGGAGTGTGCACAATCACTCGTATATACGTACACAACAATCAGTAGAGAATGTCGCGGAATGTGGAAGTAATTACTTAGAATAAACATTACGCTTTCGTTGCCACACCCCGAGACTGATAGGGGACATACATGCATACATAATGTATATGCAGCGAACGTGTTAATAGCAACGGAATACTTCTCGCTGCATGTTGACCTTTACACCGGGGAAGACTGTAGTTTTAACTTTCTTTGTATTCTTTTCTTATTTGTGTCCTTTTCTGTTACTGTGTAATTGCTTTTACCGTTATCGGTAATTATTTGAATGATTTTAGTGGCAATAGTCGCGTCTAATACATACATTGTAACGAAAGATGTAATGAATTTTATTCGAATATTATGTATTTTGATTTAAACAGCTCGCGAGCATATGGTGTAACCGAAAAGGGGGCGATTCGCCACCTAAAAGTAAAACAGAATGCTGAAGTTAAATACGTTTATGTATGGGGGTCTCCGAGAAAATCGTATTTGAGAAATCATCAAATGACATTAGCAATTCTGTTGTGTAAATAACGTTTATGTAGGTACCGCAAAATTAATTGGAATGAATAGCAAAATATTGCGCCGGTACATATTTTGGAGTTCGAATGTTATTTCTCCAACAGAAAACCATTTAGGAACCTCAATAGAAACGGACAAACAAATAGTTACTACATTTACACACTAAAATCTACTACTCGCGATCCACAGCAATCTGATATTTGCGATACGATCATAACTGTTAAACAAGTCATCATTGATTGCCTTAAATTTTCACTCGCACGCTGAAAGAATCACATTGAACTAATTTTAAGGGGTGACACCACAGTAATGGCCCGAAACGTAGAGGTATTTTTGCAAATTTATTAAAAACCAGCTACGTAATGAATCTTTTTTAAACTTTCACGACTTTTTATTGGATATTTAAGTTATACGAATATCTTCTTTTCAATTTATTGAAAATAGTTTTACATTCTGTACAGGATCGGTAACTTTGAGCTGCAAAAAATTCTGGTTTACAGTTTTCTGACGAAACGGTGCTTCTAAAATCAACAACCCAAAATGTTTTAGAAACTATATGCGGATGGTTAAGGCACGCCGAGAGATTTTTTTATGATCGTTTCCCTCTATTTCTTTTTCAACCTACGATGTTAATTTACTAAAACCAAATTTCACAATTTTTTCAGAGGATCGCCATTTTGTTATTTTTTCAAATTTTCAAAATCGTACCCATCGTGTCACAGCTATGCACATATAGTTTCTAAAACTTTTTGGTGATTTGATTTTCTGGAGAATCGTTTCGTCGGAAAACTATCAACCATGTCATCGGAAATTTTTCGCAGCCCTAAGTTACTAATCCTGTACAGCTTGTAAATCTGTTTTAAATAAATTTAAAAAAAAAAGATATTCGTGTAACTTAAATATCCAATAAAAAGTCCTGAAAGTTTAAAAAAGATTCATTACGTTGTTTCCTTTTAATAAATTTCCAAAGACACCTTTACATTTCGGGCCATTACCGTAGTGTCTCCTTTTAAAAAGCAATTTCATTATCGGGAATACCTAAAGTGCTTACTTTCCCTAAATAATCGAGGGTGCTGGACGAATCTAGGTAAATATTAATTGTATCGTATGTATATTACGTCGCTCATAATCAATACAGGCAGATGATCCGACATTATACTCCCGAAAAACGTTATTTCTTTTCTATTTATACTACGAACTGTGCTCCATACCGTATAACACTTATTGGGTTAGAGTTCCCGATGTGGTAATTTTTGACTTTCTCGTGAGTCGGCCCCTGTAAGGAATCCACGTGGTCTCACGAGGCCCTATGTGGGCCGAGCGAGCATACATATTTATATACCACCGAAATCCCGATAGCCTCAGGCTCATAACGGATCGGCACACTGATTCCTTCCGCGACCACGTTTCCTTGTAATTGCCCGATGCAAGTACGCGGCAAGCTGCCCACTCTCATGCTAATCGACTCCTTTGTACTGCCTTGGTGCAATTTGCATCGTATTTATTATGTGTCCCCGCGTGTTCTCTTTCGTTCGGTCTTACTTTCAAACGCCACGAGGCTCGTTATCTCGTCGCATACTCGCAATTCTCACGCGATCGGCCAGCTCCTCGTTATTCCTTAGTAATAAATTTTCTGACTTCTATTCTACTGGCGGAATTCTGAAACTGCTTCTTGCCGCCGTGTTCTGAAAAGATTTTTAGGAAGTGGAAGATGTTATACAAGGTGGAACTTGACATTCGGGCACGCGGGTTAACTGTTAAAACGTAGAATACGTTTGATCGCAGGCAGCAGCGAAATTCTTACGAGGCTCTGAAGCGAGTTGTATGCCGGTGAAACAGTAAAATGAGAAACTAAGGTCGGTATCATATACACAGATGCCAGATTCGGGACGGGTTCCCTCGAGAATTTCCCCCACCTCGCATGCACACTACGCCGGAGCTGCTTGTCCGTGAGCTCGGTGCTTCGGACAACGTCGGGAAGACGAGAGAGAAAACGAATGTGCGTCTTTCTCTCCCGCTCTTAAAACGCCGTGATCCATGGTGAGATGCAAGCGACATGCGGCCGTGCGCGATCTTCTTGAATGCCTAGAAATCCACTTTTCACTTTCTGACATATGTATAATACTCTTGTAATGAAAAAAATTTGGAAAAGTTTTGTTACTGAAATCGCGTTTTAAGACCTGATCACGTTTTGACTATTTAGAAAAGAGCTTTTTTTTAAATATTTCATATATTTGTTAACACGATTACGTTTAAACGGCAAAATGGATTTCAATTAAACTTTGTATTTAAATTTTATATTGGATTGTCTTAAGATCCGATTAGATCACGCAAAACGATAATTACCCGTTATGGTTCTTCGATTTTTCAGATATACGAACTAAATTCTACATAAAAAAAAGGTTAAATAAAGTTCTTCTGTAACATCTTTAACAAAGAAAAATGAACATTCATAATTTCTTGTTTTCATTTTAAATTTCCGTACGTTTTATTCGAGCTATTTCTATTTTTCAAACCTTAAAATGAATTTTTTTTATTAAACGATGAATAATTTGATACTGTAATTTGGTGAACTTTGTTAAAATTAGAATCCACTCTTGGCCAGTAGCATGGACGCTGTAGCACCTTCGATAAAAAATATTTTTTCAGAGTATGATCTAAAATCTAAAATCTAAACGTAATCACATTTCTCGCTACATTTTTCGATAATTATATCAACTTGCGACAAAGAATTACGCATTATTTACAAATTAATTACGCGCAGCGTGCACGCTACCGCTCGATAGAAACTACGGGAAAGTGGTGGTCTCTTCCATTGGGAGGAAAATGTAAACGATTTGTTATGCAAAGCTAACATCGCGATACATGTTGTACACTAAAATGTACAAAAGCATTACAAAAATAGAAAAGAAAAGCAGCACGTAAATAGAGCTGGTTGTATTCAGTAAGATCGGGCTAAAGTCCCTGTCAGAATCATAGTTAACCTCGTAGGATCCGCAAGTCCGGTTTATATTCTATTTGGCACTTTGAAATAGCCACTCGTACGCCTCGCGTCGCCAGTACGTCCACACCGTGCAACTAGTGGTAACTTACACACTTTATTTAATTAACTAATCGCGACACTTACATTTGTACAATAACTAATTATTGAATATACGAATGGTGTTCACGTGTAAATCGAGTAGATTCGTTAAACCCATCTCTTACCCAGCGATCCTTATAATATTAGTAGCACTCACCCACTGATACAACTTTACCGCTTGAGTTGTATCAAATATTAATTAAGAGTTACGAGGCATTACTAACGTTTCCCGCGACTCTCTGATTTCGCATCAGGTTCGTTCGCAACCTTTCATCCAAAACAAGGAACCTTCTCCAACCCAGTGGCTCCCCGATTTTGCATCGGGTTCGTCCACGAAACCTCACCCTCCTACGGCTCCCTGATTTCACATCAGGTTCGTCCGTATCCTACAGTTCCCTGATTTCGCATCAGGTTCGTCTGTAAATCTACCAACTTCCGAACAGCTCCCTGGTTTCGCACCAGGTTCGTCTGTGAATAATCCAACCTCCTAACAGCTCCCTGGTTTCGCACCAGGTTCGTCTGTGAACTTCATTCTAGTGATTCCACGATTCAGCATCGGGTTCGTTCACGACGTTTCCTAGAGGCTCCCTGATTTCGCATCAGGTTCGTCCTCGCCATCAATAATCCTAGCGACTCCCTGATTTCGCATCAGGTTCGTCCGCGTCCCTAACTAACAAACTCATAAACCGTATTCCTTGGGAAATACCCTTCTCGCCGGCCTCTCGCGTTGCCGCAGCCCCGGCTCGTAACAGTATCGATATGGAAGTGATACCGATGGATACCTGATGTGTTTCCTATGAAAATCATACCAAATTTAATGTAAATCGGACTATTTTTAACAAATTCAGCTTGAAATGATATAATTCGATTTTTCATGGAATTTCCTTCATTATGGTCCGAATTATGTCATGGTGTTACTTTCATCGGAAATGCAGAAATCCTGGACATATCTGACTTTTTAATGGTATTCCAACCCTTTCGAAGGTCGAGAGCCATCAAATTCGGTGAGGCACTAGGGGGTCCTGTCCTCGCGACAGGGTACCAGGCGGCATCTCTTTGACAGGTGTCGCTGGAGTATCACCCTGTAGTATACATTCTGTAGATTTCGGTAGGCGAAAGTTTATTTTTCCTGCGCAATTCGGACTGTGCAGGCTGGCCGCAAGGCGGGCCAAAAATTATTTGAAATAAAAATTTCGTACACAAATTTTTATTTCAAATAATTTTTTGCCCATCTCTGGCCGGCCGGAGCAAATTCGAAAAACGATTTGGTCGGCCTGAGGCCGCGGCCAGATCTGAACCGAACGCTACTTGAGACTCCCTATTCTCCCTAATACCAAGTTCCTACGTGTGGAACGTATATTTCTAGCGATCGTCGCCAGTTTAAACAGACACTCTTGGCTCGCGACAGCTAAAGATTAAACGACAGAGAGTGTTTAGAGTAGTGGAGACTAAAGGTTTGCCTGCCATATGATACCGAGGAAGGGACTTCGGGACCCTCGACCAAAGAAAAGTCAGAAAAATTTTTGACTTCCGCATTTCTCATCAGATCTTTGAGAAAACGAGGCCAATTGATTCCTTATGTTTCGCCGATAAAAGTGACACCAACAACGACGTAATTCGGAAAATAATGAGGGAAATTTCATGAAAAATTCATTCCCATAACCTGAAGCTACTTTCGTTAATTATAGTCCGATTTACATGAAATTTCATATGATTTTCATCGGAAAAACATAAGGAATCCATCTGCATCACTTCCATATCGATACGATAAAGAATAGATAATAATTTTTTTTCTAAAACGCCTGGAGCGTGTGGATGCCCCATCCGACCAGCCTGTCAAGCCGCGCGGAGCGTGTGGAGGCACTACGGGCGTCCGGTCGCCTTTATTAACGAGGAGCGAGTCGTGTGAATGTGATAGCGTCCCTGAGGATACAGTATTGTCTCCCTATATACTCGCTGGTCGGGACCGGCGTTGAGCCTATATCGGGTATAGAGCCCTAATTCCGAGTGTTCGTTTCTCGCTTCTTTCTGGCCGAAGGGGGAGCGAGATGGAACGCTTTGCGCGCGCGGCGGGCGTGCGCGACGGGCACGGATGCAAAGGACGGAGTGTCAGGCGTCCGAAAGACGAAGCGAGACAAAATATCAACGCGTCGTCTGTCTCGTACCGTCCTCGCTCGCTTTCGTTCCATCTCGCTCTCGCCTTCGCCGGACAAGAGTGAGACAGAAGTGGTGGGGATAGCGACAAGCCTGTATCGGGTGCACCAAACCGAGCTTACAGGGAGACAATACTGTAGAATTTTATACAGGGTGTATCACCTGACTTTATCACCTGAAATATTTCTGTTATACCTATTTAAAATTTTATAAAAGCATTTGCATAAGTTTCTGGGGGCTGGCATATAGTAAGAATAGTTTTATTCTGATGGAAGGGGTTAATGAAACACGAAGGTTAACTTTGTTCTGTTGAATTGAATGCTGTAACTATTTTAATTTTCGTTAAAAGGCAAGGTCACTAAAGGTTCTTTAAAAAACTTAAAATAAAAACAAACAAAGATTCACCTCATTAACTCCTCTCAACAGAATAAAACTAATGTTAGTTTAAGCCGACCCCCACAAAACTATGTAACTTTTGTAGGAAACATTTTTATCAAATTTTAAATATAGCAGACGTATTTCAGGTGGTACAGTTAGGTGAAACACTCTGTATATTCTTTTAATTTTAATTTTCTTTGTTTCTATTAGTTTTAAATGTTACCTCATTTATTTTTAGTTTTCTTCTGATTTTAGTACATTTCTTTTCAATTTAAATTCAATATTCTTCTTCAAAGATTAAGTTTTAACTTACGTCAATTGGATAAAGTAATCTCTGTCAGTGGGTTATTTTGCACATTATGCTACCTACTATGACATCTTAGTGATGTCTATTATATCATAAAGAATTCCATTTAAAAACATTGTCGTAAATTAATATAAATTTCTTAATATGCTATATTTAACTTTACAAAAGTTATGAGATACAACAATTGCGCCAATTATCACAATGGCTATTTATACAAAGAAAAAAATGTACTCAATAATATTAAGCCGACATATTTTTATACAAATCAATATTTTAATACGAATAAATATTTTATTCAAAATACTTGGCGATGCTCTCCGAAAAAATGTTAATTGTCTTGGTTAATAAATAAAACAAGACAAGACACCACAGAGACAAGAAAGAAAGAAAAAGATTTTAATGCAATTTATGCATATTTATTCAGTTTAGCAACACCAATTCAGAGAGCAGCGCCAAGTATTTTGAATAAAATATTTATTCGTATTAAAATATTGATTTGTATAAAAATATGTCGGCTTAATATTATTGAGTACATTTTTTTCTTTGTATAAATAGCCATTGTGATAATTGGCGCAATTGTTGTATCTCATAACTTTTGTAAAGTTAAATATAGCATATTAAGAAATTTATATTAATTTACGACAATGTTTTTAAATGGAATTCTTTATGATGGAATTATATACTTGGCGCTCTTTTTTGTACCTTTTTTAAAAAAAGGTAATTTTGTGGGGATTTCACACATTTTGTAGTGTTTATTGATGACTGGATAACTTTTTCACCCCCTCGGGGTTATTTTTTCAACAATATATTATATCGTTATCCAAACTCCGCACGCTTGCAAAGCTACAAGACAATTGGATTGGTCGAATTGGTTTAAAGTTGAGTTTTCAGATATGAAGCAAACATACAAGAAGCAAACATAGAATCGAAGCTGAATAAAATCGTTTAATTAATATAATATTATGTCCGATTTATTTTTGTTGTCTGAATTATACAGTTTTCCACATTCATAATAAAACTCAATATTAATTGTATATACATATTTCTTAAAACTCTAGAATAAAATTATACATGAAAATGTGCTTATTTTTCTCATTTGCAGCAGGGTTACTTTCTCTATCGCTTCTGCTTCGATTATCTGTAAATATACAAAATTCCACATTTTAGTTATGACTTAACGTAGAACATATAAAAATAGATTGGCCCTTTGCGATGTTAAGTGTACAGACTACAAAATGTGTCCGAAGGAGGTGAGAGCGTATGGCAGAATGTCTTGTTGCAGGAAATTTAAATGCTAATGGTAATTCAGCAAAAATGAACGAAGAGATTCAATATTTTTAACGTACAATGTATTGGTATTGGAATAAAATTAATTTAGTATGTCTATATTTTTTAATTGAAATATTGTTAATGGGAAACTAATAAAATTAATGAATAGCGTAGGAACTACTGTGGATTTTAATAAAGTATTAGGAATACCTTTCCAAAAGAGATTGAAAAGTATCAAGGGAGATGCGTTTTCAGCGTACTTTCTTCACTAATGTGACTTGCTCAACGTTGCAAGCAGTACGCTATAATTTTCTTAATTCTTAATGCTACGCTACTTTGACAAATTTTGTCGATTTACCTTATTTGACAACTTTCCAGAAACTTGTGCGAAACAAGATGTTTTTCTGTCTGTCTAACCTTCTCTGGACAACCTCCAAGCCTGTGCATCCCCTTCATTTCTATCCAAGCTTGTGCGTCCCCTTCATTTCTATCCAAGCTTGTGCGTCCCCTTCATTTTTATTCGAGCCTGTGTAAAAATTGTTTGCTGGTATAAAAACAATATATTAATTTGTGGAAACTTGTGCGAAAGAAGATGCTTCTCTGTCGAACCTTCTCCAGACAACTTCCAAGTCTGCGACTCTACATAAGAAATCTATTTGAAAAATTTTGGCGACTTACCTTGTTAATTGAGACAATAATTCAGTCTCCTATTAGTGTAAAAACTCGTGACATTTCAAATTCCGACAATTTACTTTATTTGACCCTTAGCACTTGGTAGGTTAAAATATCTCTGCCTAGCTGTCACGTGACAACAATTTATTTGACACTTAGCACTTGGTAGGTTATAATATCTCTGGCTAGCTGTCACGTGACAACAATTTGTTACGCGATTGGCCGATGCCCGCATCCAATGAACAACGTGCCTGAGAGACATTTCCTCACCCTTTCATACTCCCCTCTTGCCAAGAAGTGTAGGACGATGACTATGACGATGCTGAATTTTAAGAACATAAAATTCAGCAAATTGCAACTTTACATCGAAATATCTCAGCTCATAAGGCCCGTAGGAACAAAACGAAGACACTTTTCTCATGTAAATCAAACCCAAGCTATCCATTAAGACCATTCAAAATCTAATTGGATCAGCCGTTATTGAGATTCGGAAATCTCAGGGTTCTTGATAGCGAGTCGTCGCGTAATAGAGCCACTCCGTGTCTTGCGCTGCGCATATATATATATATACTTGGCGCGAGACACTACCGTGTCTCTTGATTATTTATGATGTTGTGTACTGGCACTGATTTGGAGTAATGATACGGATATTATTACTATTATTACAATGTGTAAACGACGACTTAGAACAAATGGTCTTGAATAGTCACGGATACACCCTTTTGCAGACGTGGACCCAGTCTCTCAGGCTTTTCCACGATGTTAATGCGAGCTGTGGGAAAGGAATGGACGTCTGCGACTTTCATTCGCAAGAAGAAACTCTTGCCTTCTCTCCGGTAAACGATGCCTATGTAAACGATATGTGTTTTCCACGTGAACGATAGATGAAAGTCTATGGAACAACCTACGAATCACACAGTAGATTTTAGATTTAACTATAATATAGCTGGTAACATACAGGGTGATTTTGGAATTCTTCATACGAGGATTCCCCTCTCTCGTAGGATTTAATTTCACTTTTATAAAATTTTGAAAATGTTTTTTTCCCAATACTTAATACCATACTTTTACACAAGGATTCGCTTCTTCTGCGGATTGTTCCATAGGTGCATACTTTTCAATGCATCGTACTAATTATCTCAGAAACAAACAGTGACGTAAAAGAACTTTTTACTTCATTCTCAATTAATTTTTACATGAAGGCTTATGACTTTTTCGGTTACATTAGAAATGTTATCTCTAAAGCAGAGAAATACAATTTTTCCTGAATTATATAGTATGCATGAATTTTCTAGTATGCGTCAGGCACAATATTTTCTATGTAAGTTATATGTTACTGATGTTGACTACAACAGGTGAACAAAGGATTTCAAATGGAAATATTATAGTCTTGACGTTTTTAAATAACTTAACATACTTTCAACTACGATCACAAAAATATGACGTAAGTATTCGAAAACTAAATTTCTAGAACTAAGAACAATTGTCAACAATCTCGGACGATACTAAACGTGTACATACCAAATATCGATCTTCTAAGGTTGATTGAAATTACAGCAATTCTAGCCTAATACATAAATAAATAATACTTATAATTTTACGAAATAAAAAAATATACACACATCGTGTCTGGTATTATTACAAATTAGAACTGAAGGGATTTTCGGGACACTCTCAGAAATAATATGTACCGAAAGAAAACAAGAAAGATGAGCGAATGGCCGTGCAATACAAATATCCATATTGCATTATTATAGTAGTAAGCAGAATGGATGCCACTGAACCAGCAACGAATTTAAATATGTCCGTATGTTCGAGGGTATGGTCAGAACGTCGAAAGGCGCGGTATTTGTGCTAGTAGGTCGTTTGTGCACCAAGCCCATAGAAGTTCCTCGGCTCCTAACTGCTGGATCTTGCAATGATGCATCACCAATCACTACCTACTGACAAAGGCGAGGAACCGAAAGCCTTTGATTTCCGTGCGATCAAATCTCTCTACTTGATCCTCTGGCAAAGGAGAAAATTCCCTTCATCATTTCACGTGACCCTTCAGCTCCTGAAAACACCGTGCACGAAATACTAGCGCCAACAGACGCGATTTTACTTTCACGTTTCTCCGCGAACTGTTCGCCACCTGAGCGAAGGATATCAGCATGTTTTCACGAGCTCTGTTACAAAGTTTTACTGTGTTCCAAATTCTATCTGGAGTTGCTGTTCGGAAGCATTATTTTTAAACGATTTTATATTAGCTTCACTCCTCTGTCCGTTTGTTTATATGTTTGGTTCAAATCTTGAAAGTTCATTTTAATCCACTTTCACGAATTCAAAAGACTTGGAACTTTGCAGGCGTGCGTATTTATGATGACAATCCAATTTTTTTTAAAAAAAGAACACCCTCGAGGGGGTGAAAAATTGCATCACTAAACAATAAACACGTATAACCACAAGTGAAAGCAACTTAAAATCAGAATTCCGTAAATACACAAATTAGTACCGAGAAATGATACAACAAGCACGAATAATTTAGTTAATCAAGTGAAACAAATTATTTGAATAATAAATTAAGTATCGTTAAATAAACACTGTTATAAGCCGAGGCTGAGGGCAATGTGAATGGCGGCTGCGAGGCTGAGGATTGAATTTGGTTGTTTTAGTTTGTTAGTAGCGGACGAACCGGGGTCTGGTATCACCCGGGAGCCGCTATAAGGAGGTTGGAAATCGTGGACGAACCGGGGTCTGGTATCCCCGGGAGCCACTAGGAAGGTAAGTTTCACGGACGAACCAGGGTCTGGTATCCCCGCGGGCCACTAGGAGGTTAGTTGTCGTGGACGAACCGAGGTCTGGTATCCCCGGGAGCCACTAGGAATGTTATTTTAGCCTCGTAACTTTATAAAGTGGTACACCTTGAGCGGTAAAGGAGTACCTATGTGGGATTATGTCGAAGAGGAAATTTAGATAGTGATTGATTCAAATAAAGAACTCTGAATTAGAAATAACAAATTATATTCTAATATACTCGGTCTTTTACAATTGTTATAGTTTATGTTTGTCGCGGTACCTAAGTCCACCTTTCGGTTTTCACGCACTGAGAAATGCGGGGGTCTCAAAGAGTTTAATAGTAACAACACCTATCAGCAACTCGACGTGCTGTCTGGTTTAAGTTGAAGTAATAAGCCTCTTTCGTCTATGAGTATTAGATTTCAAATGAGTCCCCGAGTGTGGATTCGTGGACCTTTTTATGCAGGGAAATTTGGTTTGAAAGTGGTGGGGGCATGAATGCCTTCATTGAATATAATGTTTTCGGGGAAAACTCCGTTGCATCACACCACTGCAGGAAACGATGACCCTGGCGGGTCACGCGCATTCCGGACACCCAAAAGGGTTCGAAAGTCCAAGATAATTACGTAACATCACCGTCATTGCATGTCACGCGTTACATGTAATGAAATCAATAAGCTGTGAAATGTAAATCCACAAACACTAAAAAGTAAAAAATATATGTACAAAAAAATTTATGCTAAACGATTTTATTTAAAATGCATTAGAAACAAATAATAATTATTTTCTTGTACTATAATTTCGATGGTGATATCGAAGTCTCTTTAAATAAAATTGTGGGCCGGATATTTCATAACAGGATACGAATTAATTTAATATAGGATCAAGTTTTTAGTGCATTTTAAAAAAAAATCGTTTATTTTAAAATTGTTTTATTTATATTTTTTAATAATTAGTTCATGATCATTGTTAATATTCTTATTCTCATGAAATATCCTTTTATGTTTTGAATGAAATCATAATACTTTACTTAGCAAGTAAACAGGAAAAATCAGAGCTGCGATTGTAGCAGGGTCCATCTTTAAGCAAAGAAAGCTCGACTACAATCTATAGATTTCAGACTTCACGATGCTTTATGTTGTTAAATAATTATTACTGGTGAAACTTTAAACCAGCGACGCCCTCTCAGCTTCAAGTTATTTCCCTATCACTTTTCGTTCTCCTCATTTTCCTGTGCACGGGAAACGTACGATTAAGTGAATTGATAGATCTTCGGATCCGCGTGACGTGCGATTAAATTTACCATCGCGAGAGCCTTAATTAGAAATTTCCATGGTTGCCGACCTCGGTGTAGGCAGCGCTCGATTTCATTATCATAAACATTCCACGTTCATATTAATCAAGTATCGTGGATCAAACGAGTACACACATCGTGGCGTCCCACTCGAAGTGAAACTCTTTTCCCGCTGAGGGAAATCATTCGGATTCCACGTGATCGAATGTTCGCCTCGACCAATGATCTGTCCCGTTTCATCCTTCTTTCGCTCGCTGGGAGAGTGTCGCCTTTGAGTATCAAGCTCGTGGCACACATTCTGCTTTCTGGTATGGAAGTTGTATTTGTTGTACTTTTCAGTCGGCGTATTATGAAAAGGTCGATGAAACTGTACATAAGAAGGGGAGACCTCTTCAAATATTTGTTCCCTCAAAGAAAATATTATTATTATTATTGTTGTTGTTGTTGTCATTGTTAATAATTAATATAAACGTGGTTAACTTTTCGGTGTGAAAACAAAGAACGTTATTCACTTTACGTAAGAAATTACCCATGACGATTTTTTTTTAACTTTTGCAAGTTTGTATTTAGTTCTACTGAGGCTGATCAATATGTGACATTAGTTTTCTATTCTAGCTTCAAGGAAATGCGCAGGGAGGGGTGAAAGTACTCATTATACGAAATACAAATCTACTTGTCAAAGGAATTATGAGTTTTCATATTATCGTGAATATCTGCGAAACCGTAAAAGATAACGGAAAAAAGTTTAATTTAATGTTCTATGGGTTTTGATATCCTGCAATATGGTGATCAAAAACTCTCGACAAAAATTAATTTTTTCAAAATGAATCCCCGCCACCTATTGTTGTGAAAATGCACTTTTTAAGGAAAAGTAGATAAGCTGTTTTGTATGAAATAATGTTGACTTTGGCACAGGGCACAAGGATCATAAGTGGTAATAAAACCATCTGGTATGTAAGTAGCTACGTCATTTTGTCTTATCACATAACTCTGTTCTTACAGAAAAGCCTAACATCAACATGTACTATATTCTAAAAGTAATATTCGCGTCAGGTGGAAATTATGCAGTATTGGAGATGTATTTGATCCGCGATTTCGCTCGCAGGTGTTGCATATGACATTTGTTTAAGTGTAATTATTCGAAAATTCGAAAACGAAACGTTTCCCAAAACTGGAATGTACCTATGTCAATCTATGTTGTATAGTTTTTTGTTAAAATCCTTCAATGCAGTTTTTCGGTATTGCGATTCATATGAATTTTTCTAAGAACGGAGTACAAGAAAAATCCATGTAACTAACAAATAATAATCTTAAGCTACATAAAGTATACATCGTTTAAAAGCCCTATTTTTCTCCTACCTTTTAACAAACGAGCATTTAAATATCTTTAACCATTACAAAATTATAACCCTTTCTGCAGTTTGCACGATGGGTACTTTCACCCCCCTCTGCGTTTTTGCTTGAAACTAGAATAGAATACTATATAATGTCACATATTGATGACCGTTCAATAGAACTACAAACCGGCATAAATCGAAGAAAATCCACCTTGGGTAATTACACACGCTACGTCCTTATTGTGTTCCTCTGTGATATCTACATGCATTAATTTGTGTAGAATGCATAATCATTCGATTTAGAAGTTAAAGGATTTTTTGTAGAGACCAAATATTTTAAAGTAACTCCAGGTTTTGTTGAATAATACTAGAAAATTAGAGATACGATAAAGTCGAGGTCTGTATGTTAATCTGACCGATTGTTTATTAAAACAACTATTAAGTTACAGAACTGTGGAAGATGTCGTCGAAGAATTTGGAGTTTCATTGTAACTAGAAGATTATAGTTTATACATAGGTACATATAGTATCTAACGAATATCTATTTTCATTTCCTCGTGGAAAGAACAAATAGAGACTATTTAAGAAATGTTTTATTTAAAATTATGTGAAGGTAGACCGTCCTGTCTTGTCATATACCTACATACTGTGTACCTTCATAGTTTTCACCTATCGTACAAGATTTACATTCTGAGGAATGCGGAAGGCAATTATTATACCGTCTTCTTTTACATTAGTAAAACCGGTTGAAAAATTAAGTTACTTCCATATTTCCACTTTTTCTTCAGATACCATACTTTACACATTAATTCCGAAAAGGGAGATAAGTCTGTCTTATACTACTTTTACCTGCAAGAACTTAATGAATTATGATACTTGACACATTAGTACATATGATCAGCTCTTTCTTTACGAATAATGTGTCTATGGTTACCTATGTTATATTTTCCTTTTTGTTTTAGTAAAATAATTTGCACAAATAGACAGACAAACACACAAACAAATAAATAAATAAAAACATGCAAACGCAGGCCTACTTTCCCTTAGTCCGTTAGTTTGTTATTTTCCTGTTAGGGTTCACTCTAAGCGGGTGAAGATTTATGTGGAATTCGATCGAACGCTATTGATGCTGTGAAGTAAAACAGAGTAGATGCATGCAGTAGTTTCTCCTGCGATAAAACATGGCAAAGGTCGTCGTTTCGCCGGATACTTTTTCATCAAAAGAATTTAATCTTTGTGTACATGCAACTTAAATAGTGTGCACGTTCACGCGAGAACATGGAAATAGGTATGTAAACGGTTGCCTTTTTCGAGAGCGCATAAAGTGATCAGACCTCGATTCTACGGATAGAACTTAATGGTGACCTAAACTTCCTCAGAAATGTATTTGTTATATTTACTATTACAAACTACCGAATTTTAAAATTCGGTTGACACTCTGTGTGTGAGCCACCCATAAGCTGATATTGACCCTCTATACCTTCTATAAGCAAAATAAATACCTTTTCTCCAAAGCTGACTTATAAACTATTTTTTTCTCAAAATATTATATCTGAACAACAACTCTATAGATTTTTAGCTTCTACTATTGAAATTTGTAAAAGTAATAATTTTTTAAAGATTTTCTTTGTTTTTCCTCGACATATGAAGATCTAGAAATTTTCCACAAAAACTGTGATAAAAGTTCAATAAAAAAAATATCGGAATACATTCTAGAGACCTTAAAAATGACCCATCATTTTTTTCATAACGATTGGTTTCTTCGGATGAGAATGCCAGTCGTTCAAAAATTGTTCTGAATGTGAGCCACCAGGTATGTCAAAGTTGAGCGAAAAAAAGAGGTGTGTCAACGAAGGGTTAAATTGAAGCCAGTTTCGTCATCGATCTAAAAAGTGCGTAAAATTTCTCCGGTAATTATCTAATTTAGATTTTCATCGCCGATTTTGATGAAATTTAAATATGTTGTGAAACTCAACATTCTGAACAACTTTTTCCTATACATATACATAACTGCCGCTTAGCCTTAGTTCCCAAGAACTATCATCTGACGAGGGGAGAACAAACATAACAATTCTTTTTTGCGTTCAACACCTTGCGTTTTATTTTCGTTAGTTGTATAATTCCTTGGTATCTATAGAATCATAGCTTATTGAAATTTTAGGTGTCAGAGGAACCATAAATTTGACCATTTTCTACCGTCCTCCTTTCCGTTACTCGGGGTCGCCACACTTTCTGCTCTTTTGACGGCCCTTCTAATTACAAACATCTCCGTCGTGTCGCGTAGAGGGCCAGCTAGGTAGCGTCTCATCCCATCGTCACTGCGACTCGAGATGCTCCCGCCTGCTTTCACGAAACGCTTTCTCGCCGATGGAATCGTCCCTTCTCCAGGAAGTGGTCGTGCAAATTCGTGCGCGTCCGGGTGCAGGATCCACGGATAGAAAGAATGCCACGCAGTGTGAGCGAGTCACCCGACGCGAGTCTAGTTGCGTAAGTGGCTATCGGTTTCACTTACAGTGCAAGGTATCGCGGCACGCAAGTGCACGATAATTGTCAGGAGGCCGCGATCAGGGCAATGTCTAGTCGAGGGAGAGGGACGAGAGTGTACAGCGGAACGACCGTCTGCAATTAATTGACGGTCGTTGCACACAAGTGAAAAATGGGGACGTAGAGAACAATACTGAAATTTCTGTTGAATTAAATAGTATTGCATACTCATGGATATTTTCCAGATAATTGAACTCTTTGTGTTACCGATTAAATAGATGAAGAGATTTTGAATTTTATTTTATCTATTGAAAATAGAAACTTTATTGAATAAAGACTTCTTTCCTTTTATGCAAAGAAGAAAATTTGTAATGAACTTAAATGGTAATATGACGAGAATTTTGAATGATATACTCAAAATAATTTTCAAATAATTCACTTCATGAATACCTAATCAGGCAAGGTATAAAGGATTACGATTGATCTATGTGCCTACAGTGCGAAAGAGAAGGCAGTAAAGGAAAATTGATTGCCGATGGTCAGACCCGTAATCAACACACCTACATAATAAGGTTTCTAGCTCTCTCTAACTCATCATACTGTATGTAGTACCTAAATTAAAAATTGTGCCTGTGATTTGAGTTTGAAAAAATAGGAAAAATTATTATATTTCGTAACGATTATTTTAGAGAAATGCACGGTAGTAGCAATTACATTTCAGACTTTAACTCTATACATTTATTTACTTCTTCAAGAGAATGGAAAAACTACACCAGTATCATTCATGCTCGATAAACTATTTGAAATGAAGGTAACGAAACATTATGATTAGTAGAAGTGATCTTACGACAACTCAAAGTTGATCTTAATATATAAAGCAGAAAACTTCTATATGTGTGTGTTTGTCTGTTGCCTAAAAACTTTCGAACGATAAACTCTGGGATCACGAAATGTGCCTCAACTCATTATACTAATACAGATGAATGTGATTATTTTCACGAAAAACATAAAAAAAGTTTCTTTTTGTAAAATCAGAATCTAAATTTCGGGCGAAGCAGAATAATAAAGCTAGTCAAAGAATAAGGGACGACTGACTTTTGTTCCTGCACATTTAATTTGCTGAGTGATCTGTGCGGATAGAGTGTTTTAACTGATTGACTGACTTTTGTGATCGTCTTTTTGGGGGGTTAGTACATACCTGATTCCTAGAATCACATAATAACATCGATTCAATGGAAATAAAATGGAACAAAGATGGTATTGAAATCTCTCCAAATTATTCGAGTCCAATTTTATATTCTGTAAGAAGAGAAGTACCTAAGCCTCTATGTGTGTCTGAGTTGTTTAAGTAGGTGAGATCAGTGCGGGATTTTTCCTCTGAGCATTTTTTTTGTATCATACGCGTTACATATATCGTTTCATAAAGAGTACGACGGAAAACCAACGAACTTTAACATAAGAATCTCATTCTTAGAAACTCTAAGCAGTCTAAGCATGATATTGCATTCCAAAGCTAGATTTATCACAGAATTTAGAAGTGTAATTGAAGAGTCCTTGTAGGAAACAGTACAGTTTCACTGCATCTAAAGTGCCAAAAATCAAATTTTTCAGGATCAAATTTCTCCTGGCTCTAAATTATTTACAAAATTTGATTTGTTTTGATTGGTAAATATGCTTAATTAATATAGTCCAAATTCGTAAAAAAAAAAAGAATTGTATTTGTAGAAAACTCTGTAAGTGCCACCTCTTAATTGTAGAGAAAATTGAATATGCCATTCATTTAAATTTGCAAGCACTGCATGTGCCAATCTTGTCCACCAATCGCTGAATTGGCTTTTACATTATTTTCTACAGAAGTGGCATTGGACGTACTAGCGGTACCATCTTTTAGCACTATTGGCAACTTATTTACAAAGAGAAATTAAATTAAAATTCTATACGACAGTATTATCATTGGCACGTAGAACATTTTCCGATAAATATTTTTTTCATTTTGGTACTTACAGTGTTTTCTACAAGGACTCTTCACATAATGAATTCATTTAATGCTTATTCATTCGTCTTTTATCAAGAAATTATGGCAACAAATAAACCAGATCGCTCTAGTTTTTTCTCAACAATCTTTAATTTTCTCGCCCCTAAAGTAACATGCGCAATTGTTGCGATGGATTATGGATTATGTTATGTAGCAATACAATTTAAGACTCACTTTGAATGAAATAACATTTCTCCGAACGCGTAACAATTTGCCTGTCTTTCCTCGCTCAGAATGCTTGGTGTTCGAAGTATTTGGATCTCAGAGAAATGATCGAATTATCTCGACTACTCGTGCCTGCCTCGCCCACGAAACCGAGTTTGTAACAACGCCACTTGGCATTCGTGACGAATTCCTAAGTGAGAATTCGCCGTTTAGCGATGCACAGGAGAGCTGCCGAATGCCAGGGAAATATCAATGGTCGTCCAACGTTCAACTCGGAATATTTGATGATTCGAGGGAGAATTAAAATGTAGCGTAACAGACTCGTTCCCTTATGTTTCGCGCATTAACATCGATCGTTTCTCAATTGTACCGCCAAGCATTGAGAAAGAGAATTAGGACGACGATGGCCATTGTGGTAGAGAAAGTCATACACTTTCAAGATTATCCTCTCATAAATTAAGTAATGGAACAACAAATCAATCCTTATAGGTTGTATACTATAGTTTTCTAACATCGTAGAAACGTGTTGTAATGTCTCCACTTTCTAAAAAAAATTATTGTTGCAGCGCAACCTGAAATCAGATATCTTATATGAAAATTACGGGGAAGAATGACAAAGACTTACTTCGAATGTAGGAATGTTCAGATTGTTGGTGATTCGTGCGTATAGAGATTTCAGTGAGTCAGAGACCGTTGCTACAGCGGTTTGCATCCGAGTGTGTAGTAGCGGAAAATGTCAGTGGCAGGGGCGTAGCAACGTGAGGTGCATCCTCAAGGAGCGTGCACTTGCACTTTCGAAACGCATGCCTGCGAGAATACGTAAACCCATCGACGTAGAATGCAACTGGTTGGAATAATTTCGCGTAATCGTCTTCGTGGATCGTATTCACACCTCGTCGAGGTACAATTATTTTTAGCCATTCACGACAGGAATGCATCGTCCCCGCGAATATGAACATAGTTCCCGTTGCTTGTGCAATTATAGCTCATTCATATCAATTGTTATTTTGAAACGTTATTATTCTCTAATCTCACTGATATTAGATGTCCAAATTATGCAATTTGGACATCTAATATTCCATATATTCCCATATATTCATATGGAATATTTGAAAAAAGATCGTTTATTAGTTTATTCAATTTTTGACGGTCTTTAAAGTGAAGTGGAATCAATTTCGATCTCGACTCTTGTATCTAATGATCAATTTAATTGGTGACTTACTGGGGGATTCTAGTGTAACATCCCCCAAAAGTAAGTGATGTTTATGATTTTTTTTCAAAAAAATCTATTGTTAATATTGCAGTAAACTCTTTTGGGATATAAGGTGGCATCTTTAAATTTGCAGATTTTTTTATGATGAACCTTCTTATTATTTATTAATTATTGTGCAATCGTATTAACTTCTTCCAAGACATTTAAAGCTCTTAAAATTCTTAAAACAAAATTCTTAAAATTAAATCATTTACGCTAGGACTGGACGTAAAATTTTAATTTTAGATTTTATTTATAATAATTTTTTCATCGAGATAAGGAATAATATGAATAAAATTTCTAAGGAAAAGAGTAACTTTTTCTTTCAAACGTTATAAATTTCTCATTTTTCCATTTTTTTGCTTTAAATCGGGTCAATCGCAGCGTAAACTATCTAACTTTAAGAATTTTTTTTCTTTTTGCAATCAGATGACTGTGACAGGTGCTACACCAACAGGAGTTACATGGTCTAAGAGGTTGACAAGACTCCACAATAATTAATAAATAATAAGAAGGGTCCACATAAAAAAAATATTTTCTGCAAGTTCAAAGACGCCTCCTTTTATACTAAAAGAGTTTAAACCAATGTTAAGAATAATCTTTTAAAAAAATCCTAAATATCAGTTACTTGTGCAGCTGTGACACGAGAATCCCTCCTTAAGTACGAAGCAGTAAATGAATTCCAGGTGTGATTGTCATGAGAAACAAACTTGCATTTCGATGTTGTGAGATACATCACAGATTCCCGATATAATTACATGAGCAAAATAATATTCACGATTCAAACAAAACATGAATGCCATTAATGAAACTCGTCCCTGTCACTATACCCAAGATAAGCCGTTTACTCTGGATTCTATTGGCAGCATTTATATTCATGGGCTTCTTAGTATTTCATAAACTCCTTTGCGAAACGTGACACGACGAATTTCTCGTTTTGTGACACCAAACGTGAGCTGACGGGACGTCGCGATGCGTCGTTGGTAAAATTATCAAACAAAATTCTGTCAAAGCGATTGCACATCTCATGAACCTGTTGTAACACGCATTATAAGAAAATTAAATTTCCAAGCTGCCGACTTTGCTAAACTTCTAGGTATTTGATCTTCTGTGATTTAAATAATATTTTAGATATTTCAAATCAAGCGATGCTGCAAGACAATGAATATTTGAATTACTTTAAATTTGTTAAATTCCTTTATTTTGAATTTTCAACATTATAATATTTAGATATTTATCTGTCAGCAAGTCAACGTTTCTAGATGAATAGAAAATATCGTTGCTGTTATTATTTTAATGGTATGTAGTTTGGAAATATATTCGTTTCTTTGAATGAGAATAAGAACGATTTAAATTTTTGTGGCGTTAGGTCTGTATACAGTCGCAGAGAAAATTTGAAAATGTTGTTTTTGTTAATTGTTAAATAATACAATTTCTTTGGTCATTTTCATATTTATTACTGAATGCAGAACGAATTCATTTTTACACGATTTAAAAAATGAAATCGCAACCAAATATATTAAAAATCTTACTTTTACCACCATACTGAATTACATTTCTGGGCTGTAGGTACTTCCGAAAGGGACCGGTGGCCGATCGAAATGAGGTTTGGGGGAGTGGTGGGGAGGGGATGTGAACCCTAAATATAAAATTGTAGCTTCGGATATTTATTAGTTTCCGAAATATTAATAAAAAAATTGTTCATTTTTAATGGAAATTTTTTTTTGACGTTGGTGCAGGCCTCCCTACCCGGGAGCCCTTCCGTCCCCCTACTTTTTATTTTGGAAATTTTGTAATCACAGTCTCGTGTTTAGCACCACCAAACTAAAAATCCGAAGCTACAATTTTAGATTTAGGGTTCACACCCCCTCCCCACCGCTCCCCCCAAACCTCATCTCGATCGGCCACCGGTCCCTTTCGGAAGTATATCCCATTTCTGAAATATAATACTAACATTTTTTCCGCCTTCATTCCCATATCTATAAAACAATCGCATATATTGGATGGAACGGGAAGTTTTTGAGTTTTCGCCGGTGTGCCGCTATAACGTCCTATTACATAAGTCCTCAGTAATTATTCTTTTATTTTTCATAACATAATCTAGTATTCTAACGTTGCGTCTATAATTATATTTTGAATGTCACATTTAGTTTTTTCATCTAAAATTAATTTTTTGTTCTAAGGTCTACATATTTGACACGTACTACTTCATGAGTTTCGAACATACACTAGAGGCACAGCAAAAATCATTTGCTACGTGTATGGAGTATATGGAGAAAGTGTCGCTAATGTGATTACAAAAATTACAATTGGGAGATTTTGGGTTAGGATGATGCACCATGCGACAATTGCCAGGAATCGAAGCACCACTGCCAGAGAACTCGCGATGAAGTTTAAACATTAGTTTGTCAAATATTCATCAAACACTTTATAAGAGTAATGCACTGATATGTCTGTGGTTGTAAGGAAAAACGACCCATGTCACATGTTTTCACTTTCGAGATATTGTCGTTGAAAGTTGTAAATATCAATTCTTCTTATTAGCAATGTTTCCTTGTTTTATTCTTACGATATAAACGTATATTTCCTTCACTTTGCATAATATTCAATATCCGTATAATTAACGTAAATAATAATAAACAAAATAGTAATAATTTACATACACTTTAGGCAGAACGACACAAGTCCACTGGACTTGTGTTGTTCTGCTTAATGCCGTTAAGAAGAAACGAAAGGAAATGATTACTTTTCCTTCTTTTACTTTCTTTTTTGTCTTCTTTCGTTTTCTTCTATGCTTTGCGTTGTTTTTTGTAAAATATAAGTTACACATTTAAGTATCACTGGTATTTCATGGTGTGCTGTTTCTAGTAAAATGAAAATATGAAATATAATTTTGCTCATTTTATATCACACAAAATACGTTAAAGTATATGCAGATAAATAAAAATAGAAAATATAAAGCGATCACAAAGGAAAGATACGTCGTATTCTTTAAATTTTGTGGAATTACGTTGTTTTGCCAAATGCGTATTAATCGAATATTGGACTTCGGTTAAATTGCATTATTTTTTCAACGTATAAAATTCGTTTGCATGCATTTTTTCTGACAAAAACATACATCCAATATTCTACAGTTGAATTAATGCATAAACTCAAATTTTTTGAAATTGTGACATGTGTCGTTTTTCCTTACAACCACAGATGTAACAGAAGGAAAATGCAAAAGGTTCCCTTCAACCCAATAAAAAGTAAATTGATAATAAACATAAAAAGGTACGTAACTTATTGGAAATTAAAACAACGGACTGCAGGAAACTCAGACAGAAGATGATAAAGTAATAGAAAAGCATGAGTACAGTTTAAGAAATCTCGATACACACATCGGTTTTGCCAACCCTAGTAAAAAGTTATGCTCTGTTGCGATTCTCCTTACTCGAAAAGTATGATGACTCGAGGGAAAGCATGAGAATTACGTCAATTCGTCAGCATGCGTATTCGCAGTTTCCCAGACACTTTCTACGCAATGTTTCGCTCCAAATCAGCGGCTTCGCATCATTAAGGAACCATGTTCAGCGCGAGTGAAGCAACAAGGAGCACCGCGCAAGCATACTAACAACGGTTGCTGATGCTTGTATTTGATATTTCCTTTGCAAGCTAAAGCAACGTTCTTTTCCTAGGTTTTTAAATCTATACTGCATCGCGATAAATAATCTGTCTCTTCAATCTCTAGACAGATTAAATTTAATTATACTTCATAATCAACGAAGAAAGTTTACATCACATAAAACCTGTATACTAGACCTGGACACTTTCTTTAGTAGATCTGACTTTACTTGACAAAACAGTGATCATTTAGATATTCTTAAAACCGATGATTCTGTAAGGGGTTAAATTTCAGACATTTGCTACAATGTGGTCCTTTCTCTCAAAGAGTCAAATCATCCAATCAGATAAAAATAGACGTGTGTATAAACTGTGACTCACCCATACAGGATATTCAAGAGACTTAATTTGTAAGAAAGAGTTCAATTGACTCTCGTCCTGCAGACAATTTCATGTCGTCAAAGAAAGAACTTCTGTCCATTATAAACGAACAAATGTAACTCTCGATATTATTTGATGTGAAATTATTTATGTTTACTGGGATAGGGTGGGGCTAAAAATCCCATTTTTCGTATAAACCTATGTAAAATTTAGTATTTACAATCTAGAGATATCTGGCGCTATTTTTAAACTATAACTATTATGCTTTACGTTCGCGAAGTTCGTTTGTTGATACTGTTATTTTCTGTTCAGTTATACCACAAAATGTCTGTCAATTCAAAATGGATTTCTTGCCCTACGCAACAGGTCAAAAAGTCCATTGCATAGGGTAGAAAGTCCCTAATGTCTTTTCGTGTAATATTAAACTAAATAAATAAAAAACTTTTTTCAAACCAACAAATATTTATTAAACCAATTCTTTTTGGTATACAATATTGAAAGGAAAGCATGATTTCTTTACCAAAAAATAAAAATATAAGTCAGAGGTTCACTTTGACCTAAAAACTAAAAAAATCGCTCAACTACAACAAAAACACTATTTAAAGACTTTGACATCATTTCTTTATAGTTTGACTATCTTATTATGAAATGAAATGATAATATATATATTTTCAGTCTGACGGACTTTTTGCCCCAATGGTACCTCTATAGTTTCTGCGAAATATACATACGTTAGAAAATATTATCATTCAGCAATAAACAATATCATGCACACATTGCTAATGGAACGTACATACTTGGCTGATACGCTTTTAAACTGTGGTTTACTTCGTATTAAACAACAAAGACGACGTATTTCTTTTAGTTTTCGATACATAAAATAACGAAGGCGTCATGTAATTCGCACGAACGCACAGTGGGCTGAAATCCCAGAAACATGGTAAAAATATGAAGGTATCTTTGATAACAAAATGAATTTTTAGTTTCGACCGTAATAATTGATAGTAAATTTTAATTTCGGCGCAATGGTTCGGTCAATTTGAACTGATAAATAAAACAGCTATTTTGCAAATTATATCTTATACACTTTCGACGTTTCGATCTGGATTTAGATCATCCTCAGGAAAGAATTATAAATTATATTGCTATTGCTATTAATATTCGATTAATATTCAATCACAGTGTCATGGCACTACGTGTGAATCGCGAGTCGGTTGGAGAAAGACTGACATATACGTGAACAAAACGTCTGCTGACAGAAAGGTGAATACAAGGTAATTACTGTTGACATATTTAAACTCCTTGAATTTCAAAATTAAAAAATATACCTTTTGCAGTAACAGAGCATTCATGCCATGTGTTGTGTTATACACTTTAAAGATGTTAACCAGTAGATAAAGAATAATTTTTTTTTTCCTCATACCTTTGAAGTTTCGCCATTCTTTTTTAACAAAATGAATTTTTAGTTTCGACCGTAATAATTGATAGTAAATTTTAATTTCGGCGCAATGGTTCGGTCAATTTGAACTGATAAATAAAACAGCTATTTTGCAAATTATATCTTATACACTTTCTATACACTTTCGACGTTGGTATCTTTGATATTTACAAAAATGAGTCTACTAAAGTTTTTGCGGTCGCTGATTACGAATCTGAAGTCAAAATGACAAAAAACAAAATGGCGGATCCAATATGGCGGTCGCGTGTACCCCCCAAAAATCAGATTTGGTCTAAACTTGGTATTCTAGAGTTTCCGAGGCAAAATATCAGGGAATATCAAGATAGGTCGATTTATGTATTAAGAAATATATAGTTCCATTTAAAAAAAACACCACCGCCGTCTTGGAAACATGTGTTAATTAAATATCTCGTTACAACAATAGTATTAGGATTCACATTTGAAAATAACAACAGATATAAATATTTCAATTAACAGTATTTACAAAAAGAAATTATTTTCATGAACTAGGAACCATTTTGAATTAATTGAAATTTTAAGGATTGGAGCAAAAACGAGCAAAATCTGAAAGTTAATCTCAGTTCTTTAATAATCAGAGATGATAACTATGTAAACAACAATGCTTGATCGGACTTGGAAGTTAATTAAATGTTTAATTGCTTTTGTAGATCAGCTATAGTAATTAAGGTTATACGAGGCAATTTTGAATTAAATTTTATGAAGGTATTCTTGCTTGCCGCAAATGTATAACAACAAAAAGTAATTAAATAAACACCTGAAATTGACGTCTTCAGTGCGAAACAGAAGTTTAAAACACAGAAAGCACAAAAAATAGCTACACAAAATCGTTTGATAAATCGCTTGGAATAAACATGTAATTGAGTTCCTACAGCTAACTGTTTTTGACCGACTCGGGTAAGGAAGGAAGAGTTGTAGGAGGCTAAGAATATACGTTTTATTGTGCGCACATATTTCAACTATACCAGGGATAAAAAATCAGATGTTTAAATATTCTTTTGTATTTCGATTTTTTGCCAACTTTTAGGGTCTCCTACCCCACTGTGGAACGTCCAGGAGCGACTGGCGACTCTGTGGTCACCTCTGTTTCTTCTCGCTTTTTACTTAGTATACGGCGAAACTCAATACATTGTTCAGGAATAGAGATTTTGAATTCGGGACTTTTTACCCGCCGGACTTTTAGCCCCACCCTACCGTACTAGACATTTTACTAACATTGTTACAATGAATTGATGGAAAATGTATTTGTACTATCAGAATACTGTATTTTATTAAAGTTCAGATATGTTTCTATTGTGGAGAGACTTTTCGTATTACAATAAGGAAGGAGAAATTCGTGTCTCCTCTAAACACATAAAGGAAGGTGTAATACAAGAAACTTGAATGGAATTACTACTAATGTGCATGTTTAAAAAATTATCGTTACATAATATAATAACTTTTATTCAAATAATGCCCAAGTCTATCTGAAATGTAACGTCAGACGTGGTCATACTGTGAATCCATGTATTAATGTGATGCGTCTGACTCCATAATGGGCGTTTCTACTTGTCCATCTTCGCTAATGTAGATACAATATCACAAAAAATAGAAGGTAATAATAAAATCACAAAAAAATAGAAGACAATATACAATCCCCCAAAAAATAGAACAAAATATATAATCACAAAAATAGAAGATAATACACAAAAAAATAGAACAAAATATACAATCACAAAAAAATAGAAGATTATAATAATTACAAAATAAAAAAAAGGTGTGAAATCAAAATGAGCTGCAAGTACATAAAGGTACTTTCCAACTGCGCTTAAGATGACACAACTACATATACACAGCTAAAATGCTGTGATCATACATTCCATTACTCATATCGCGGACATTTTTTAATTAATCCGTCAAAAAGAATCCCATTTAAAAAAAATTGTCGTAAATTAATAACTTTACAAAATTAATAATATACAAAAATTACGCCAATTATAAGAATGGCTATTATACAAAGACAAAATTGTATTAAATAATATTAAGCAGACATATTTTTATACAAGTAAATATTTTAATACGAATAAATATTTTATTCAAAATACTTGGCGCTGCACTCCGAATTGGAGTTGCTAAACTGAAATAAATATATATAAATTGCATTAATCTTTTTCTTTCTTTCTTGTGCGTGCTTTCGTGAATGTGTGTATGTGTGCGGGTGCATATGCTACGTATGATATTAGAGTTAAATATATGTAGAATAGATCTGACTGCGTTTCTAATATGTATATGTATATATATGTTTATGTATTTTAGATTGTAAGGGAGTTATTATAAATTATTAGTACTACTAAAACAATTAACATTTTTTCGGTTCCGCAGCGCCAAGTATTTTGAATAAAATATTTATTCGTATTAAAATATTTACTTGTATAAAAATATGTCTGCTTAATATTATTTAATACAATTTTGTCTTTGTATAATAGCCATTCTTATAATTGGCGTAATTTTTGTATATTATTAATTTTGTAAAGTTATTAATTTACGACAATTTTTTTTAAATGGGATTCTTTTTGACGGATTAATTAAAAAATGTCCGCGATATGAGTAATGGAATGTATGATCACAGCATTTTAGCTGTGTATATGTAGTTGTGTCATCTTAAGCGCAGTTGGAAAGTACCTTTATGTACTTGCAGCTCATTTTGATTTCACACCTTTTTTTTATTTTGTAATTATTATAATCTTCTATTTTTTTGTGATTGTATATTTTGTTCTATTTTTTTGTGTATTATCTTCTATTTTTGTGATTATATATTTTGTTCTATTTTTTGGGGGATTGTATATTGTCTTCTATTTTTTTGTGATTTTATTATTACCTTCTATTTTTTGTGATATATTTGATTTTTCATGTACTTGGCGTAATTTTTTTACTTTTTGAAGTTTTTTTATGGGGATCTCACTTCTTTTTACAAAGATAATTGGCATAGTAGGGGCAGACTTTAGATAATTTTTATTGGGGGAAAAAAAAGTGGAAAATTTGAAATCGACCGGAAGACGGGAAACCGGGTCTCATCGCATTTGAATTTTTTTTGTAATCGTTTTTCTCCATTGTAGTATATCGTTAATATACATGTTTATATATGGTTGAATTTGTCTTTTTACACTCTGTAATAATATAGAATCAAAGTATAAGATTACTTGAAAAATTATGACCTTGAAATCTCGTAAATTTACCGTAAAAAAACATCTTTCGTTGTAATTATTTTTACCATGTCAAACAGTACAACTTTTGTCTAAGGAATTTTTTTCATATATATATATATATATATATATATATATATATATATAAATAAAAGATTTCAAAATTTTAATGAAATAACCGATACTTTCGTTAAGAATACACTGTTCCAACAGATTTTATAAATATGGATTCTCTAGAATGGAAAAGTGATCCCAATTATAATATTGGATTAAATATAGTAAATAATTTAGCAGTAAACGATTCGGCCGAACGAGCAGTCAAACTCATGCAAAAGTTCAATTGTAACTATTCAACAGCCATCTGGACTTGTAACATTCAATACACGTTTCTTATAAATTTTCGTACGCTGAATACGAATTCGCAAACCGTTTTTCGCCAACATCCTCCGTTTTCGAAAAATTAGTTTATTTTAAAAAAAAATGCAAATTTTCAACTTGAACGTCTTGCGTATCGAAATAGTAATAGTTATTCGGTTGCTTGTTCCGTCAAAATTATTTTATAAACCTTCGGGAACACAACGATATAAGTTATTATTGCATTATTACTATTTAAATATATTTAAACCACGATCAAAGAAAAAATGCACCCGAAACGCAACAATTTTTGCAGATATCTGTCAATTTATTTTAAAAACTAAGAGTCTAGAAGAAAATCTGACTACTCCACGCGATGCAGCAGACATTTTTCCTTCGGAAAACATTAACAAAAGTGGTATGTCACATTTCGTTTTCAATAACTGAGCGAAATAGTTTGGCAAAACGTATGGCGCCGACAGTGGTAGTCGCGCGCGTGTAAGCGATTCTGTCGGTGAGCGGCAATGGATACGCCCGCCGCTGTTGCCTTCTGTATTGAAAACAAACCGTGACTTACCACTTTTATTGGTGTTTTCCGGGGGGAAAATGTCTGTTGCATCACGTGCAATGGTGAATTTTCTTCTAGAGCCCTAGTTTTTAAAATAAATTGAAAAATATCTGCAAAAATTGGTGCATTTCGGATGTAGTTTTCCCTTTAATCAGTTATTTATAATTATCCAAAAAAAATTTTAGACGAAAATTATACTGTTTGACAACATAAATATAATGCCAACGAAAAAAGTATTTTTTGATGGTTCATTTTTTGAGATTTCAAGGTCATGATTTTTTTGTGTAATCTTATACTTTGATTCTATATTATTACAGAGCGTAAAAAGATAACGATATATAAAAATGTATATTAACGATATACTACAACGAAGAAAAACGAGTTACGAAAATAAAAAATTTCAAATGCGATGAGGCACAGTTTCTCGTTCTCCGATCAATTTCAAATTTTGCACACATTATTTTTTCTCCCAGTGGCATAATCCTTGGGGAGTGACCCCGTCAAAAATCTCAAAATTATATTTCGACAAGAGTAACTAAGGTCCACCCTAATAAACAGTCTTATGACGGGATAGAATTAAAGATAAATTCTACATAATAGAAACTATGCACACCTGCAATGCTTCAAGATGATGATTGAATTGGTGGAATTGGTTTAAATTTGAGTTTTCTGATATGAACCAAACTTACAAGAAGCAAATAGAGGATTGCAGCTGAATAAAATCGTTTAATAAAATCGTTTAATTAATATAATTAATATAATACTATGTCACAATAAATTTTTTTCTCTGCCGTAGATCATACTGCATCATCTTCTGCTTTGATTATCTGTAAATATATATAAAATCCACATTTTAGTTATTTTAGTTACAACTTAACGTAGAACTTATTATATATAGAAATAGAGTGGCCTTTTGCTTTAGTGAGTGTAGAGACTAAATAATGTGTCCGAAGGAGGTGCGAGCGTATGGCAGAAAGTCTTGTTGCAGGAAATTTAAATGCTAATGGTAATAATTCAGCGAAATGAACGCGGAGATCCAATATTTTTAACGCACAATGTATTGGTGTTGGAATGAAACTAATTTATTTAGTATGTTTATTGGTGATTTTAAATAATGGGAATCTAAAAAATTAATGAATTAATGAATAGCGTGACAACTACTTTGGATTTTATTAATTAAAGTATTACGAATGTCTTTCACAAAAGATTGAAAAGCATTAACGGAGATGTGTTTTCAGTGTACTTTCTTCACTAATGTGACTTGCTTTACATTGCAAGCAGACCACCATAATCTATTTTCTTAATAATTCTTAATGCTATGTCTTTAAACAAATTTTGTCGATTTACCTTATTTGACAAAGTTCCAGAAACTTGTGCGAAACAAGATGCTCTGTCTATCTATTTAATCTTCTCCGGACAACCTCCACGCCTGTGCATTCCCTTCATTTCTATCCATCCAAGCCTGTGCGTCCCCTTCAATTGTACTATCCAAGCCTGTGCGTCTCCTTCATTTTTATCGAAGTCCTGTACGTCCCCTTCATTTCTATAATATAATAACCTTTACATAAAATAAAAACTCTAAATTGCTGGTATACAAATACAAATATCTGGCAATTTAAATTCAATGCAATTTTTTACTACAATATATTATTTTGTACAAGCATGGTACAAATTTCTAGAAACTTATGCGAAAGAAGGTGCTTCTCTGTCGAACCTTCTCCGGACAACTTCCAAGTCTGCGACTCTACATAAAAAATCTATTAAATAAATTTGGCGACTTACCTTGTTAATTGAGACAATAATTCCGTCTCCTATTCAGTGTAAAAACTCCTGACATCTCAAATTTGGACAACTTACATTATTTGACACTTGGAGGTTAAGATTGGTAGGTTATAAAGTTCAATGTATTTAAAAAATAGTTTGTACAATGACGGACGACGATCCCTGCCGAATAATCCCGAGAGTCGACGAACGAAGAACGAAACATGTGTTAGTTTCGTTTTGGCTGAAGGTGTGCAAGTAACACGTATATACGTAGAAGAACGAAACATGTGTTAGTTTTGTTTTGACTGAAGGTGCGCGTGTAACGCGTATACGTATTATGTTTGACGAAAAATTTCTAGAAGAATCAGAAGAAGAAGAAGAAGAAGAAGAATCTTAACATTCCGACTGATCCATGAGACGATATTATCATATCTCTGTTATGCGTGGACCGATTTTATTGAAATTGGTCTCATTCCAAAGCTTATATGCGGTTTACATAAGAAAAATGCCTTTAAATTTAGAAACTATTGCAAGCGTCATGAGATATTAATGAAATAAGTTTCAGGTTAGGTTGGATTAGCCGGGCGACGAGTAAATGATAAGCAGTAGCGACAGTCGCCATATATAGGGTGTCTTTTTCTTTCCTGTACTTTCTTTCCTGTACTTGGCGTCGAGACGCTACCGCGTCTCTAGATTCACAGAGAGTGTTAAGGAGCAAACCTTTTCTCATATGTTACAGAATATTTCTCCTTTACACTACTTGTATAACTTTGATTCTGTAAGATCAATTTGTTCATCGAGACTTTTAAACTTGGGCGTTTGAAAACATAAGTGGCCAGTTAAAAAACTCAATATGATCTGGGCATGATCTATCTTCACCCACCTTAGACAAAAACATTGAATGACAAGATATCCTCTTCTAAATTAAATAATCCCTAAAACATAAAAGTTCTATTTCTCGATTATTTGTGGAGATTAATTAAACTGTAACATTTTATTCTGCACCTATATAATTCATTTGCCACAACAAATTATAAGGGCAGTGTTATTTATCACATTCATCGACGTCTACTGGAAGGTAATTTCCAATCCATGTAACAGTTAACTGTCGCCTTGAATGCGATCATTTCCGCTGATGATCCTGGGTGATGCACATCGGAGAATGATCGACGATCAATCTTTGTAAACGTTGACTTCGCAGGCTCGCGCGCGTTAAGGCCGCCACACACGATCCATCTTGCCGTTCGATTTACGTATACACTCAAAAGTTGTAATGCAAGGCGGAGCGTGTGTGTCCACAAATCGTCCGACCTACAATTAGAGTGTGTGTACCGTCGATTGTGTTAGCATGAACACAATCATCGCGGAGTTCAATTTGCGCGCGTGTGTGCTCCGATTTGCCGCTAAACAAAACGGATCGCGCAGGTCACCAGCAGTCTTGCATTCAGTCTTTTTATAGCAAAAATGACAGATTTAATGACAAAATGTATGTAAAACGTGGCACATCAATGGGCTCAACCGTGTTCCGTCTTGCATTACAACTTTTGATCATAGAAGTAACTTGAATGGCAAAAAGGAGCGTAGAATGTGGCGGCCTTTACGCATCGAAGCCAATTATAGTCAACGTCGTACGCCGATTATTCCATGTCATTAAAGTTCCACGAGCTACGAAACCGTGAAGGAACTTGCCACGGGAGGAATTCAGCATGCCGTTACATAGTTATATCGCCATTTCGTGTTGCTCAAATGCGATCGCCTGGAATCGTTTGCTCGTTGAGCATCCTGATGAGGTTGAATTTCATCTCAGGGTCTTCTCACATGAGGCTATGATTCACGACTAGTATTTTGGATATACATATTTGGAAACTACTTTATTGTTAGGATACAGTCGCATTGGGAAGTAAGTTGACACTCTTTAAAATCGCATAACTTTTTAAAAATTGGGCCAAACGACTTGAGTTTTTTAGAAGCTAACGGAATTAGTTTTCTAGGTGATGTGTTTCGTCGTTTCGAAAAAAGTGCACTTAGTCGGAATAGTAAAAAAAAAAATAGTAAAGGTCGTTTTTTAAACTTTTTTTGTGAGCTTGTAATGAAAATTCAGAAAACCCGTTTGTAGATTGAAGCAAGTTGTATACGTGATGAAATTTTCATCTAAGTCGGTTAACGTTGCTCTGAGCTATAAACGCTTAAAGGTCGCAGAATAAGGACGAAAATCGCGAAATTCCGGATATCGACGATTTTCGCCCTTATTCTGCGATCTTTAAACGTATGTAGGTTGATAATAATATACAGGTAGTAAATAAAGAACTAAATTAACACTCAAAATAAAAGAGTAAGGCGAGTCGAATTAAACAGTGCGCATTATATAACAGTTGTAAGAAATGCTTAAAGTCATGCTGTGTTGCCAAAAAAATTTAAACGCTTCTCATAAACATTTGCTTCGCGCCACATTCTCTCAATACAATTGTAAGAAGCGAGTGTTGTGTTTACGGTGCTAGGCAGGAGACGTTTATCACTATTTTGTTATTATGTTACTATGATTATTTGTCAAATCAAACTTTGGCGGAACACGTGTGTGTCAATTTAATATCACTGTGTTAAGATCAGAATTATTTGCTGCATTAAGGGATCCTACCTGCAACAGTATTTATTTTTACTGATAATCAACTTTAGTAATTAACAATAGTTGTGTAAACTAGTAACAAAAAAGTGACGTTACCGTATTATGAGCTTGTGCTTTTAGTGAAAAACAGTTTGACAACAATGAGTAATTCGATTATTTTTGTAGACTCTACACACTGTGGATGCACAGTCAGCGAACACGTTGTCAATTACTGATCTCCTGTAGCAGTAATCTAACGATACTTTGGTTGTGCTCGATAGGTATGTATCAATCTCCGACTGACTTACTTTAGCATTGTTTCCCTAATTATTGTAAAGACGATTCAGTAGCCGAAGAAAACAAGGGTGAATCATCATCATACAGGTGAGTTTAATCGTTCTCACATGTTCACATTTGCCCTACTTAGTTGTTTGTAACATCCTCAACAGATTTCTAATAAATTATTATTAATAGTCTTCCTCATTCCTTAGGACGTACTACTCTAGAATGTCCTACAAGAATTTTTCTTTTCCAAGTGGTATCTAAAATGGCCATTCTATATCATTCTCCTTTCATAACATATCAGTAGCTCTCATCTACCGATTTAAGACATTTTATAAAATCAATAATTTATTAAACTAAACGACAATATACAATAATCAGTGAATAAATTGGCGTTAGGTACTCGGACGAGATGCCGTTCATTCTTCGAATGAACTATACATACTGCTTAACGCCGATGAAATCTGTCGCATTACTATGAATAAAGAGTATGAGAAAACTTTCGCGAACAGCATGCCGCGATTACGTCAAATAAAGCAAAGGAGAACATAGCTGAATCGAATTCTCGCCTTCAGGCCGATCCTTGGTAGGAATGCCTAGGAAGTGTGCGCTTTTTACCTCTGTTTTCCTTCTTGCTTGTTTTTTTTTCGGCGTGTTACTTAACCGCTGAATCTAATCAGTTAGTGCCCCGATTGAGTAAACAACTTGAGCTGTCATGGACAAAAAGAAAAATCGGCAACTCTCAATACAGTATCTCATTATATAGTCTTTGAAAAAGATGGCCTCCTGAGGGGAGGAGACGGTTAAAGTAAATTGGGGTAAAAAAAGTCCCACAAACATAGTGTTGAAGGCGCATATCTAATCAGACAAATGTAACAGCATATTTTCAACATAGCCATCATTTCCTCTCATGTAAATTTCTAACCGCTGTAATAGTGATTGACACTTTTCTTGTGATACATTTGCAATTTTTATATTACATGCAGCACTTTTCTTTATTTTTCTTGTTTATCTTCTGATATTGTAAATCTAAGGACATAATGTCGGTCACATGAGTCATGTCTATGACATTCGTAATACTTAACAGAGTTTAGGCTACGTTACTATATGCATAATGCTAGACATTGATACATAAGTTTCACAGTTTTTTAAAGACCCTCCTCCCTACAAATTTGTACAATTTTTTAATGGTATTTAAGTATTTACAATAGTAAGCATTGCAATTTCGGCATTTTTTAATTAAAGCTATAACTGTTATCGTGAATTCTTTGAAAACAGAAATTAATTAAGGGGAAGCATCGTTCTTGCAGAGTTGTCTTCCTTAACGAATGAATCACAACTCTATTGTTATCCCTTCTAAATTTTTACGAGGCCGGCCAAGTTATTCACTGAACTTTCACAATAAACGTGTACGTATTGTGAGACTAATTTTAATGATCTCTGACATTGTTTTACATCAGATAGAAAAATGTACTTAAACGATGTTGAAATCACAACCTCGAAGTACCCTGTTGGATATTACTTAGCATGCTAAGAACGTATATTGTAATATACCCCTGCTGCCCATCAAATTTCACATTATCTCGCATTACGAATTTAAAGAGACTCTAAATACGTACGTCTCCATAGTAGCTCGCACGGAAATTCAATGGAACAAGGGAATTTTCACGGTCATATATAAATTGCCATGTTACTAGTCATTTCAGATACGTGTAGACTTTTAAATAGTACACTGGCAGGAAGAGCAATCAGAATGGATAAACGCGTACCAGTGATAATAGCCAGTTCACCCTCAAGTAGCAACTATTCTTGTATAGTACTCACCAAACGGAACTTAAATCATCGACTCCAACATCATGCAATACTCACCTGAAACAAGAGAAACGAGGAGATTATTAGTGATTTGCAGGTACGTACCTCATTATAGAATGCCAATTTTATAGTCATGCATTATCTGTTTGTGTCGGGATTGGCAATTGGTCAATTCTGTGGGAAATAGGACCTTTTGCGGTTGATGTCGTGGATTTTGATGAAATTGAAATATAATGTAGTCTACGTGAAATTAAAGGGAATTTAATTCACCACTTTACTGGTTTTGAATGTGTATTGTAGTTTCACATTTACCGGTTTGCAATTATAATGATATGCACAGTGTGGTATTCGACGTTAGGAACAGAATTATGGTATTATCATACATACTTGAATGCTATAAGTTTTTTTTACTTGCAATCGTCCTTTTTCCTGCAATAGAATTTTATTGTTCTACGTATTATAAATATCTAGTAATTAATAATATTTTTAAGCTCTAAATTTTACCATCACTCTTCACACTTTAGCGATCACTTTGGTTAAACGAAAAGTTAAGGAATGGTAAGTCTACAACGATTTTTATTTGAGAATAACTACACAGAATTAAAAATCTCCCGTCAAAAGCGATATCACTCATATCCTGAAATTCGGATGAAAATACCTCTACCAAAAATAAATTTGAGTATTTTGTGAATTACTAATGAAGTTTCGTAGTTTCGTGTTTACCGATGAAGGAAACAATGGAAATTCATGTTTTCGTAGCAAGGAATTCTGGGGTACATTCGTGAGATGTGTCAACCACATCCCTGCAGACCAACGCAAAATATATTTTTCGCTACTCATTACAGAAACATAACACAAGAAACACATTTGGTGGTTTTACCTTCAATGATATCGATGCACTAATTCAGTTTGAATCCTCGAAGTCATTCAGATGCGAGTGTGCTGTTGTTTCTTTTGTCAACAGGCTTGGAACGTCGGACATTAAGTCTATTCTTGGAGAACGTATTCCTGTCCGATTATCAGGACAAAAGTGGGATCGTTCGATTCCATTCAACAAAAGTTTCTCTAGTGATGTATAACAATTGCAATCTACCGTACAAAAACATTTTATAAACTTAACTTTAGCTTTCGTTGAAAATTCGTCAATATTTTGCGTTCATACATTTCCAAACATTTATTGGGAATAATCTTGATCTTACGATAGAAGATTCGTTTCGCAAGATTCGAAAGGAAAATAAAAGGAAGCGGCAGTGAAACCGAAACAGGAGGTAGTTGTATCGACATGATGCATCGAGCACACGCTATGCGTGTCATCTCGTTCGCGTGTAAAGCCGTGTTTACACGGCTCGGGGAGCACATGCGGCAGCATCTCGCGCATCTTATCGAATCCATCGCATTTCGTGCCATGCGATCGCTGCTGCCGGGACGATCTCGTCGCTTTAACACGGGGAAAGTTGACGGTTAATTCTTATTTTCAATCAAACATACCGTGCAGTATTCCCTCACTGATCGCAGTTGTTATTTCAGTTCTTGAACTTTTATATTTTGAAAAAGTAATTCTATTATTTTGAGTTCCACGATTTACAAAATTTTCTTACGATAAGGAATTACTGCATAATTTTTGTTAAGTTTCCCTTTGGATAACGGATGTTATAAGATTATGGAGTACTCTAGTAGCATTTATTTGCTGGGCGTTTGTTGGGCCAATGACGTGTTATCGGTTGGCCAACTGTTGAAGTGTCGCGCTATTTTTAAATGGGCCAACGATTGTAACCAACGCAGACCCAACTGAAGGTTTCTTTCCACAAGCCCAAAAGTTTCTTTCCAAAAGACGTCTTAAAGACGTCCAGAAGGCGTCTTAAAGAATATCAAAAGACGTTTGTAAACACGTCCTTTTCAGGTCTGGTTTAGAGGGGAAAAAACCGTGGGTGAGGAGAATCGGAACCCAAACTTCCCGCTTACGAAGCAACCGCTGTTTACACTTACCCAACACGTTTCCTGTTAAACACTTCTGATTTCTAGTTACATACCTAACATTAATTGTTTATAAAAACTTCGCAGTGACGCGAAATATCCTACGAAATGCCATCATTCTACCTTTAGACACATACCTTAAAATTTCACATCCGTCTCAAGACAGACATCCTCATCACGTATTTATAAATAAGAAAAGAAAAATCACAACTTGGAATATAATAACAGATTTTTGGATCTAGCAAATTTTCTGACGTTTATAAGACAACATTTAATCATAGTTGTAAATTTTTTTTTAATTAACCAATCATAGTAATTGTAGGCCCAACATTGAATATTCGTTGGCAAACTGTCGAAAGTTTTTTGCCGTAGGTCCTATGTTGAGAATTGGTAGGCAAAACACTAACTATATCCCAAATTATTCCCAACTGTTGGTTACCATTAGCCAACCAAAAATGCTACTAGGGTAAATACTGCCATTTCCAGTTCAATAAAGTATTCATCGTTTAATGTGTTTTGTAGATTAATAGACATTTTTTATGTAAATAACTTACAATATTAGTGCATTCTCTCTTGTTCCACAATTTTCCATTGGGCTTTATGACGCTTCAAATTCTGTTCGAGCAAATCTTACAATTTTTTAATACTGTAACATTTAATTGGACAATATGCTTAAATCTTTTGTGTTTTTTTAACTTTGAGAATATCGTAATCGTGTGAGATGCGATACCTTAATCAATGCGTTGTCAAAATCGTAGGAAAGAGTTTAATTATGTTTTATATAAATAGACAAGCGATTAACACTCAAAAGTATAATATATAAATATTAGAAATGTTCCGACTAGTAGCCGGATAGTCGGTTAAGCCCTAGATTTCCGTCTTTTTAAAATACGAAGAAAAAGTTTCCTACGAACTTTGTAGAATATTCGTCGTTATCGGAGCAAGAAAATGAAATGCATTAAGATTAATTCGTTATCCATGTGGAAGGATGTACAAGGAAATTCTTCGATAACACGAGGAGGGCAGACTTACCCAGGAATTTCACAAGGAACTTACTAGGATGATTACATCGTTTTAAAACGACCACTTTCCGGAACCGGAAACGCTACGTCGTATGCTAAAAGAATTATACTTAATAATGACTACACCTTAAGCTTGATCTTTGAATCCATTGACTTGCGTCACCCATTTAAACAGCGAATCGACACTAAACGAATACAAGAAAAGAAAAGAATTCGCATTGTAACTTGTAAGGCTTGGAAATAGGTAGATCATTGGCGTTACATACGACGTCCTCAGAATGCAGTGAAGAATTACATAGCTATATCGAAGTGAAATAATGATCGTGAACGTATAGGTAATTTCTTCTACGCGAAAAATGGATAAACTTCCTGTCTGTTTCGCGGTGTTTGTAGCAATTTTCACTTATTACTATGAAACGAGGTAATCGAACGGGAGATAACGAGTCATCTCGCAGCTTAATTAATGCCTAGTACACTTCATTCCTCGGTTATATTTAGATTTCAGTGTTACCGGAATAATGACGCACTATTTTGTGCCGACGGATTCTATTACCGCGAACGAATCAGGGTTAGGAAAGATTGTAGATGTTATTTGGGTCGCATACTCGATCAGTACTCTTTCCTGTAATCCGATATTTTTGTTGAAATTTTTACACAATAAAATAACACACGATAAGACATGAATGCACCTATACTGAAAGCTTATATGAAAGAAATGTAAACGAAACGAAAGAGAATGTGAAGAATAGAATACATTTCGTTTATGGGAGAGTAACTCTGATGTTGATATAACAAAGCAAAGTGACGAGAGGAACCGATCTACATATCTAGAGAATTTAAAATATTTGAATACATTTCAGTTCTATAATTTGCGTGTATCGTTACACAGAAAAAATGTAGTTATGAATATAGACTTTGCTATTTTATGCAGTTTCTTCTATTCAACGAAACAAGGAATGCAGGTGAAAACGTTTACAAAACGATACTACCACTTACATGACCCGATTTGCTAAGATTCTCAATATTATTAAAAAATTTCAATTTTAATCCTCTGAATTCTAACTTATTCGCCCGTCAATGAGCCAGAGATGTTTTACTTAATACTGTATTTGTTAAATAGACCTTTGGAATATACAAAATATAATACAGTAATATTAAAATCAGTAATTCAGTTAATTATACGAATTACGCATTCTCTGTAAACTCTGCGTCATTATATCAGGAATTCCCCATGCAGAATAGTACAAGGCAACCCACCTTACCAGCGGTGGTTAGTAAACATTACTACTTACTAGACTTTTATAAATATGAATTGGCTATTTTCAAAAGTTGCTGTAGGAAAAGAAACTGATATTTTTCTTTAAAAAAAAAACACAAAATTCAATGCCTGCTAGAAACCCTTAATATGTAAAAAGAAAAAAGACCACATTCATAAGGATGAACCCATTGACATGGTGCCCCGTGAAAAAGTGCAAGAAATTTTTTTTGGGTCAAATAATAAGCATCACCGTAATATGCAATATGGATCCAGAGACGCGGTAGCGTCTCGGCGCCAAGTACATGTTTGGACACCCTGTATACGTCGACTGTCGGTACCGCTATCATTAAAGCTGGATTCCCATTAGCCGTCTTGGACGGCGGCAAGACGGCTAGTGGGAATCCTGCTTTACTCGTCGCCCGGCTATTCCAACCTAACCTGAAACTTATTTCATTAATATCTCATCACGCCTGCAACATTTCCTAAATTTAAAGGCATTTTTCTCATGTAAACCGCATATAAGCTTTCGAATAAGACCAAATTCAATAAAATCGGCCCACGCATGACAGAGATATCGTAATATCGTCTCAGGGATCTGTCGGAAATGGTAAGATTTTTTTTTATTCTTATTCTTATGATTATTCTGATTCTCCAAGCCAATTTTTCATCAACATAATACGTATATACGCGTTACACGCACACCTTTAGCCAAAACGAACTAATACATGTTTCGTTCCTCAATCGCTATCTTCACTATGCAATCCACACCGTGGACATCTAGGCAAATGTCTAGATGTTACATTTTATCTTCACATTATTAAAATGTCCGCGATATGAGTAATGGAATGTATGAACACAGCATTTTAGATGTGTATATATAGTTGTGTCATCTTAAGCGCAGTTGGAAAGCACCTTTATGTACTTGCAGCTCATTTTGATTTCATATATTTTGTATATTTTATATTTTCTTCTATTTTTTTTGTGATTTACTCTTTTCCGACCTCGACTTTTTCATTACTTGGCGTAATTTTTTTACTTTCTTGAAATTTTTTATGGGGATACTAGGGTTTGTCGGTTTTTAAAAACCGGGTTTAAAAACCGGTTTTTATTTATAAAATTGTAAAATTCGAACACCGGTTTTAAAATTTTAAAAACCGGTTTTATATACTAGAATTAATATGCAGAAATGAATTAATTATTTAATTAGTAACGTTAATATTTTGTCTTGAAGTCGCCTTGGATACAAGCGTATGTAACAGTTTAGTCATTACTGTAAAACTAATCTTCGTGAGTTCATATTTTCTGAAGAAAAATACTAAATGGAATAGAGATTTATAATTTGGTACCACTGTAAAAGATTTATATTTTGTGCGGATTTTAGTTGAGTTTTTTTTCATTTGGTTTTGTATGCAGTCTATTTGATTGTCTTATATTTTTGTGCATCCATAAATATGAAATGAACTAAAAAATTGTACGGATTTTAGTTAATTTAATTTTTATTTATTTATTTGATTTTGTATAGATAGAGTATATTTTATTTTGTTATATTTTTGCAATTCCATAAATATTAAGGAAACTGAACATTTTTAAAATAAGTACGAATATTTATTTACTATTTTAATTATATACTTTTTGTGAAAATTCGAAAACCGGTTTAACCGGTTTTCTGGGAATAGTGGAATTCGAAAACCGGTTTTCTCAAAAGTCGGTTTTTGTATAAACCCTAGGGGATACATATTTATATGAAGAGCTTCACTATTTCACGATTTTGAAATGTAAAGTTGCCCCTATAAAGACGTCCCGCATTTTTTCATACATGAACATATACAAATATTTCTTAATATACATGTACATAATGTCAAGAGTCCTATGAAAAGCCAACAGAATCAAAATGAACCCGTGGCTGCGAACGCGTGGCCGAGTTGATTCACGATTGAAGCGCGGGAATAATTGTTGTACAATGGCAACGATAATTGCTGCGCACTCCGTGACGATCAATGGGCCAAGTTTCGTAAAGGATCCCACGGTACCGACCAGGACACCTTACCCAGCCTCTAGTTACGGTGTTTTCAGCAAAGAAGAGCCGTCTTCACGCCACGTAACCGTTATTATTTACTCAGTCGGTCGGTACTTTCATCCTTATGCAAGGAACCTAGATGCTATCTGTCATCCTCTCCTACCAGCCTTTCTTCGAGCTTTGCGAAATCGTCGACACTCTCTTGGGAAACCACGCGGAGCTTCGTTCAACCCAATTTCTGATCCACGACTACACGATCGATCAAAAGAGCGCGACAATCTGACTCAAACTTACTAGATCATTTCCAAAGTCCTTGCGTTCTCTTACATAAATTCTCTTCCAGCAAAATGTATACATGTCGAAAATAGTAATTGTATGTTTTGATTAATTTATTCATACGCTGTCCTTAGATTCAGGTGGTTCATCTTCGAAATGCTCATCCGAATTTGTTAAAACTTTCGGTTTTCAAACAATTGTCTAATTCAAAATAGCTTGACGAATAATTGTAAACGAGGGATGATGTCAAAATTCTAATTTCGCCTTTATAATTTCAATAAAGAGCTGCTGCAACGCAGGTTTTCATATTATTGTATTGTATACATAGTAATGATCCTATGATAAAATTTTTCCGTCGACCAGTATATCAGTGCCAGAGATTTTATCCTTAACGATTTGCTCAAACGGTCAATGTGCAGTACCTATACAAGGATCAGCGGTAATAATTTCATTGAGTGAAAGTAGTTCTCGACGAATAATTTCCTGTCTATTTCACCAGACACATAACACGACTTTCTGCGGATACGGTCCTCGTAGAGCCGCGTGCTTAGAAATAGCCTTCTCAGCAATCAAATTATTTTTACACTTCATTCTTGCAAAGAATCTATCTTGCTTCTTTCGCCACAGTTCCATTAAAAAATTGTTTAAATTCCTGTCGATATAACAAAGAAATCGCGATTTCCTTTGCTTAACTCATGGGAATCCATTTCTAATTTTGAGGCTTTCCCACTTTTTCTTACTTAATGAAAAGGTGTGGCAACAGTCGGGTTTAACTTTTTGTAAATTTGTTGGAGGTGACTATGTTTACTTATGTGGACACACTATTCACTGACACAAAGTTCATGCAATGAGTTGTGTAAAGATCCGTAAAACGACCGGATACCTTGTGTATTGAATATTTATAATAAAACGAAGTTATCGGTCATCATTCCATTATGCCTGCTCGGATAGTGACCACTTCACGTGTTTTTTTCTAACTGTTGTTATTCGGAAGAAGTACCCATCAGACAGAAAACATCATAAGAAATAGGTAGTCGAGATATCAAAGTTAGTTTGGTTCAGACTTTTTAATAATAGAATGAAAATATTGCAAAACACTCTCATTTCCTACGAAACTTCAAATAATCTTGTACAATATTCTACGTAAAAGCCAAATTTTCTTTTCGTCACATGCTTTCAACGTTGTACAACTGTTGTATGAAGATTTTATTCAAAAGATTGGGATCAAATCAAACTTTTGAGCTCTTCCCTATTTTTGCCCTATTAGAAAGAGTGCGAAAGAAGGCTAAAAGCGAAAATAGACATTGCGGCATGATTTACACGGTTTCTGTCGCATGCAAGTTATTTATTATGACAACCTCATTTAACATTAAAAAAAAGAAGTAAGGTTATCAGAAAAGCATAGAATGAGCTTTCAAAAGCTCCAATAATTATGAAATCAAAATCAGGGTACTTTTTCGCGATTCAGGTACCAGCAACGGTTCAAAGTGAACAGTTACTTATTATTGTATTCTTGTTTTATTCGTAAAATAGAGCACGTCTAACAGTAAAACGTACAGTGAAATTTCAAAAACTTTAGTGATCGAAAAATCGAAGGGAAATGATTTCAGCGTGATCTACGCAGTAACTCGTGTTAGTAAATCTGCACGATAATGGAGCCGGTAGCTCTGCCAGTGAACATCCACCTCGTATCCCACATTCAGCTAACAGTACATACAGTCGCCTGTGATACGACGTCTGCAAGCCGCCGCGGTCTCATAAAAATGTATATACATATATAAACTCGGCCACCTAGCCACCTTTGCGACCTGCTTCAGCGAGAAAAGCGGGAATGGCGAGTCTGTCGGTTCGACTGCGGACGAAAAAGAACCGTGCGTCGCGTCGTGTTGAAGTGATAGCGAGGTCGCCTGTACAAGCAGCAAATAAAGTAGGTATGTATGTACCGTGATCGCGTATAATGGTACAATCGGCGATATTCACGCTGTCCTCCGTGTGAAATAATCAATTGGCCAATTTTTCGCTCCAGCAAGCTTGAATTTCTTTGACCTCAGGTTTTAGAGAGACACTGATGACTGAACAGCTTGAGGAAAATTGTACCAGAAAAAATTTCTATCATATGCTTTAATTTATTTAATTTTTATTTTTGGATTAAAATGGAGGTGCTGAATGTGAGTAAATTTAGTTGAAATTAACTTCGATTTTTTTTAATATTGTTAATGCTTGGAATATTTATTGTATCTTGTAGAGATAACTAAAGGTGTAGAATTGTCAAGAGCAAATACGTGGATACAGCATTGTGTGTATGAATGGGAATATATAAGATTAATGTATAATAATGTTTATAAATTTATTTAGTCAATGGTAATCAATGGGACTTGCTATATAGTAGATTAATACATAATGATAAAGAAAATTATGGATGTTGTAAATGCTATTAATTAAACGCATTTAATGGCAAGGAATTAATGGAAGTTTGCAATAATGACTTATACAAGGCAAATAACAAATATTACCTGATCGATATCATCACAATGACGGTATATTTTAAGTGATACAAATTTTCAAATTACCCTAATGGAAGCATTCAAACATATTTAACTATTGCAGCACTAACAAGGAACATTCGGCAGGCCGCAAATTCAGAAGATTATGAAACTTGGTGTGCAAGTAGAGTAATTCATCCGCAACCCTATTTTTTCTTGGTGCCATAGTACAGTTTTTGGGGGTGTAATCACCCCTTGAAAAATCCATATTTCTCAAGTTACCCACATCATCAACACTTAAAATTAAGTTTTTGTATTTTGTAAATATATGCTGAAGTACCTCTGGATACTCTCTTTTCATACATATAAATAGTTTGTGTTATATTTTTTTCTAAACAAATAAAGCCTCTGTTATCGAATTTGAAGTCCGTTTTAGCAATTTCCATTAATAAAGCGGTTTCTTAAAGCAATGTTTAAACTACTATTTATACAAAGTTTAGACTGCTTTCAATTATTCAAGCAAGACTGTACGTAAGGTGCAGTGAAAATATTTTTTTTCGGATACAATATTGATGTAAGTGTCAAAAGTTGCCCAAGATGGTCCATAATCTGGGTACGAAGGAATTTTTTTCTCGGAATTTATCTTCAGGTTGCGCATTGGTACCAATGTATACAATTTCTATGAAATTTTCCATTTTTTATGAAAATTTTTATTTGTTGCCGATTCACTTCTAACCGCTTATAATGGTTAGAATGATTAGCTGTGTTAAAAATGTTTGCATACAATATATGGAAAATATGGATTTTTCGAGAATTATTTTTATACTGTTTTGTAGATATAAAAAAGGTTGCAACTTTTGTTTCAACTCCTTTTTTATATCTCTCACCGTTGTTACGTATGTGGAATTTTCCCTTACGCCGCTCTCAACCATTTTTCGAGCTCGCGTCTGCAAAGGGAAAACGCCCTAAAAGCCTTTTTGTTTATCACACACCACTAAGGGGGTCGTGATCTCGATCATCTGGATCACGACCATGGGAACGGGAGTGACACGACGACGACCGCGAAGGATTTCCTTATATGGAAAACTCCTAACGAACGCCCACTCATTTTTGGGACTATATAAACCCTTTGGTTTCAACCCTCGTCGGTTAAAAGCTATAGAGTCACGCGTAGAGTCACGTCGTGTCACGCTCGTACAGAGTTGGTTGTATTCAGTAAGATCGGGCTAAAGTCCCTGTCAGAATCATAGTTAACCTCATAGGATCCGCAAGTCCGGTTTATATTCTATTTGGCACTTTGAAATAGCCACTCGTACGCCTCGCGTCGCCACTACGTCCACACCGTGCAACTACTGGTAACTTACACACTTTATTTAATTAACTAATCGCGACACTTACATTTGTACAATAACTAATTATTGAATATACGAATGGTGTTCACGTGTAAATCGAGTAGATTCGTTAAACCCATCTCTTACCCAGCGATCCTTATAATATTAGTAGCACTCACCCACTGATACAACTTTACCGCTTGAGTTGTATCAAATATTAATTAAGAGTTACGAGGCATTACTAACGTTTCCCGCGACTCTCTGATTTCGTATCAGGTTCGTTCGCAACCTTGCATCCAAAACAAGGAATCCTCTCCAACCCAGTGGCTCCCCGATTTCGCATCGGGTTCGTCCACGAAACCTCACCCTCCTACGGCTCCCTGATTTCGCATCAGGTTCGTCCGCATCCTACAGCTCCCTGATTTCGCATCAGGTTCGTCTGTAAATCTACCAACTTCCGAATAGCTCCCTGGTTTCGCACCAGGTTCGTCTGTGAATAATCCAACCTCCTAACAGCTCCCTGGTTTCGCACCAGGTTCGTCTGTGAACTTCATCCTAGTGACTCCCCGATTTCGCATCGGGTTCGTTCACGACGTTTCACCTTCCTGCGGCTCCCTGATTTCGTATCAGGTTCGTCCGCGTGTGACTCCATTCCTAGAGGCTCCCTGATTTCGCATCAGGTTCGTCCTCGCCGTCAATAATCCTAGCGGCTCCCTGATTTCGCATCAGGTTCGTCCGCGCCCCTAACTAACAAACTCATAAACGTTTCTTGTAAGTGACAGTATACTTTGCTCTTAACAATTTTGAATTAAAATAAATGGATAATCTGCCGAGTTTTTCCCAATATATTTTTTTTTTTCAAATATCGATTGTTTTTAAGATAGAGTGCACGAAGGGTATAAAATTTCGGAGGTCAATTCCAGTTGTTGAAGAAGTAAAGAAAAATGAGTTGCAAAAGCAAAGAGGCTAGCACACTCAGGAATAGATCTAAATTAATAATAAATGAATTACGCATCAGTGAAAGCCGTGCACAAGTTTTCGGAAGAAATCACAAGTGAACTGGGTACCTACACGTAGGCGTTCATAAACATCAGGGAACTCGCGAATTAGCGCAAGGAACTAGAACTTGTCGAACGAGAGATAAGGAACCGGAAAAGCTATCCAGCTGGTAACCATCAAGATCCGTATACCACATTGAGCTGAAAAAAATGTGTTACGTCAACGGCGGTGACGTGTATCGTTTAATGGCAAAGCGATCACACAAAAATCGATCTAAAAGCAACCCGACAGGCGAGTTGAATGCTATTTAACAGCAGTAAAATGGTGGGCAGCAAAACCGAACTGCAGTTCTTTACAGCACGTTCCATTACCTACTGTTGAATGTCGCGCTTTCTCTTTGTGGTGTGATTGGTTGACCGAGCGGATGTTTTTGTATGATTGGTTGATCGAGTGATTGTTAATGTATATTGGACGTTGCGTGGCGCTCCAGTCTTACGGCGCGTATCCTAATTATTCTTTTTTTCCCTTCTGTTCCTAGCGTATCGTCTGTCGGGCACATCGTTTTGATACATAACCAAACATAATTTTCTTTTTGTATTCTACTTAATTTTGAATAAATTCTTTGTGCAATTATAAAACCTACTATATTATAGGTTCACGAATACACGACCATTTTTCTTCAGGAATTTCTTCTTAAATGATCCTTTCGTGAGAGTTAAGAGACTTACCGTCGGTTTGACACTGTAACGAAAAAATGCACGTGTTGTAAGAAGTTGAACCTGTTGCACGGATGCGTTGCCCCTCGTTGCGTAACACTTTCCTGGCCGCCGTGTTCGCCGGGGCACTATGCCTAACGAAGTGGATAGTAATTAAGTAGAAAGCGGAGATGTTTAACTTGTTGCTCATTACACTCCTCTGATGAGTGGTGAAACAGTAAAATTTACTCGTACCAAAAAAATCGTCGAATTCAATAAACCTGATAAGAACGTCTATTCCGACGAAAAAGTGGATGAGTATACCGAATAATGTTGGATCACGTCTTCCTGTATGCAAAATAGAACTTTCGTTTGGGTAACTTTCACCATAATCACCAGAGGGGCGATCGCTGTCTTTCTAACTCTTCTATCGTTGAGGCTAAATCATCCACTCCTGCATCCTCCTTTTAGAGTCTATTTAATGCGTCTTTTTTCAGTAGTTAGAGAGCATTATAAAATACGATAAACGTGAAAAAAATTGTTTACTTCACTGTTAATAAATTTTAATTTGTTCAGAAGTAACGAGAGTTGAATGTCTTGTGGGATCTAATAATACATTAGCAGATTTTATTACTGAAAATATTCGTATTACTGAAAGGTGGTAAACAGAATTTTATACTCGAAAGTTTCAATTATAGCGCTAGTGACAAATTAGAAGTAAATGGGGAATTTTCAGTAAACAATAACTTAAAAATCGCTAAATCGCAAAACTCCTTTTAGAAGAATCAAAATTTAGGTACTTATATAAAAAATGAGCTTTTAATGGCGATCGCCGAAATTTCTTTCTTACGTCCCAAAGTGTACCGAAATTATCATCGCATCGAATGTCATTAATGATAATCAATTTTCTGAACCGAACTGATTTCGGTCAATTAGTCAGCCACGAACACGTTTTCGTCGACGCTCTAGAAAGTGGTTAACATTTTGGCCCCGTTTTTATTGTCGGAAGCCGTAGCGGTGGGGACGGAAACCTGTCACACGTTCCGCTGCTCGTGTTGCGTTCCTTTCCCACAGAGACACGGACTTACAGCAGCGCAATGAAATTACATGCTGGCATCGTATCTGATTGTGGGCTAATTCTATCTATATTTACATTTCGTACGGATACCAAGGCGAGGGATGGTAAAAAGTCACACGGACTGAACAATGAGAACGCCTAGTTGCAATGTCTGTCCCCTGTCATCGGTGTTCATTTTTCATGCTTTACTGCACGTACGGTCAAAACATTAATTTTTATTGGCTTTTCCAGGTATACAGTTTTTTCTCCCGTAATTATAGTAATCACTGTATATTTGAAAAATAGAAAGTCGTTGACACCGTATAGCTTTTATTTTATTTCCGTTTTAATCCATATTCGATAAAATATGAAAAGAAAGACAAATAGAACATGAAGTTTCTTCCGTAGGAAAAAATTTATATGAGATGAACAATATCAAAACATTCAAAATTTTAGTTGCACAATAATCTTGTATAAATGCACAAATCGTAGGACTCTGGTAAGAAGGGGTCAAGGTGCGACAAAAACGATTTTTACGTTTTCATGTTTTTTTATAGACAAAAGTATTGTTAATAAAAAATAACACTGAAGAAATTAACAGTTCTTTACGAACTGCTGTAAACTAATTGGGGTAATGATGTTTCAGCACCGATTTCAGTGACCATGAAATATGTTGTCAAGGTCAACATTTTGAACAACTTTTCTCACACATGTAACCGCCGCTTGGCTTTAGTTTTCGAGATATTCACAAAAAAACTGTGATCGGTAGTTGGTCAAGGGGATAGTTCTGTTTAGCGGCCCCCTGTCAGGGACCACCCACTTTTGAGGGATTTAAGATAAGGATGGTCATGGGGATTTGAATTTGGGGTGTGCTGTCCACCTATTGATCGCTGTCGAAGGAACATGTTGCTGGTGGGGATGTTATTCCGCAGAGAATGTATCTTTCTGAAACACATTTTCTTATCTTAAATCTGTCAAAAGTTAGCACCGTCAGAGTTTTTTGAATATCTCGAAAACTAAAGCCTACCGGCGGTTATACGTATACGAAAAAGTTGCTTAGAATCATATCCCTGCCACATATTCAAAAATCATTGATATCGGCGTTAAAACACCTTTTCCGCATAATTATTTTTGTTGGTTGTACAAGCTTCACTACTCTAACGCTATGTCCTAATTAGATGTCGCGCAGCGACAAAATTGTTGTTGTCCAACCGACCGATTTCAGTCGGTCGTACGACAATATGACAGTGTCCATATACTGCCGGCTGTAGAGTACTATTTGCAACCGCTTTTACGGTTAGTTTACAAGATGTCTTTGTCGAAATTTTCCATTGCTGTTTGCGACATCGTGCGTGCAATACGACAAAAAACAAACTGGTTTGAAATTCAAACTAAACGACCGACATATACGAAGTTGCCGCATTGCACGCTTTGCCAATTTGGACAAGCCCATAGAAAATCCTTTGTTTGTTTATAATCGTGTTGGTCGGTTGGTCGAACGAGAACAATTTTGTCGCTGTGCGACATCTAATTAGGACATGGCGGTAAATACTGTTGAGTACATGTATAACATACTCTGATCCACGTTAAATGAATGACCTAGCCTGGCCACGCCAAGTATTTGACTTACAGGCCGCGGACATCTAGGCAAATGTGTAGATGTTACATGTTATCATTACATTATTAAAATGTCCGCGATATGAGTAATGGAATGTATGAACACAGTACTTTAGCTGCGTATGTGTAGTTGTGTCATCTTAAGAGCAGTTGAAAAGCACCTTTATGTATGTACTTGCAGCTCATTTTGATTTCACATTTTTTGTTTATTTTGTAATTATTTTTTTTTAAATAGTATAGAAATTATAAAAATGATGACTTAAACCCCTCCTAATTAAAATCCCTGATATAGAGGTACAGAAGTGATCGAGTTGGAGTGGAATGGCCCGTGCCTTATTTGACTACCCACTCAGGTCAAGTGAATTAGAACATCAGCACATATCCACATAATCGTTCTCTAACTTTTTAGTAAATAAAAATATCAAATTGTTTACTAGTAGGGAAGATCGGGGCAGGTTCTAACGCGGTGTAAATTGTATCATAAGTAAAATCTTTTAAAGGATAAATCTGGTAACTCACAGCATGCGAGAGCTGCTTGACGATATTAGCACCGTCGGTTTTAGTGACACAAACGAGCGTTATGTATTCATTTTGTGGTTATAGTCCAGAATTTTAGTATTTAGAGCACGTAAGCAAATGTTGTTATAGCATTTTTATTTCAATTACTGTTATTATAAACCGTTTGAATTTTTGCTTCTTTGTCGCAAACGAATCAGTACACATTGGTTTATTATAATATGTACGCATTTTAGTAATTTGATGTTTAGTTTTTCATTTGCTGAGATAAAACGCAAAAATTCAAGCTCGGGGTAAATTGTAACATGTTACTATACTTACTTGGCTCTAAGTGGTGATAAAGCAAGTTATTTGTTGACACACCGGAAAAAGATGGTCTAGAGTTTAGACGAACAACAGAACAATCGAGAATCCAAAAAGTAGAAAAAAAAAAGTATAAAGTAAGAAGTACAAAAAGCGAAGAAGAAGATTTTGATAGAATCAGATGAATAAGCAATGATTGTTTAACTCATGTATATAAAGTGTTTAATAATGATCTGTGTTTTCATTTATATATCTTAGGAATGTTTATTTGTGTTCATATTTGTATTTAAATAAGTAAAACAGATATGTTACAATTTACCCCGGACTGGGGCACTTTGTAACAAAGGTTCAGATTTGTTTAAGATGAAGCTAGATGTCTAAGTGTCCATGATTTTGTCACGTACTTTCACGCAATCAGCTCACCACATATGCAAGTAGTAAATCTCGCAAATTATTTCCTGATTGAGGGAAACACTTTCGAGAAAAAACTCTGAAAACTTTTTTTGATACAATCTGCCTGATCTCCCCTACACTCGATACATTCTGCCTTTCTGCTATTATTAAACATTGTCAAAGTCTAACAAATAAAAATAATTGCATGCTATACGCATGTATATTAGTATTTTATTTGCAGGCATATTACGTTTGTTACAATCGCTAGTTGCTAGAAGCTTACACTCCACAGCGAAATTATTTTCTTGAATTTCTTACAAATTTCTTCAAGATACACGTGCTGAACAGAATCAGTGAACAGCTGTGACAATTAAAATTTTGATAACATGGAAAGTATTCCGTGCTCAGCGGACAACTATTTAAAGTCATAGTACGGAATACGTATCCCATGATCCTCAGATACAGTGTTAGTTATGGTCACAATGTGGGCCACTAATTACTACTCTGGCTTAGATGTCAGTAGATGTCATTAATAAAAAACTTGACAATCGCGCAAATGAGTTGAGACGGATATGAATATGGGATTATTTTACTATCGTACATTTATACATATTCTATAACGGCACGAGACGGAATTTCAACCTGTACGTAGGTGCTCGCTATGTTTATAACGGTAATGCTTATGCGGAACTCTGAAACCCCTCGTGTCTGTGAAGCGGTGAAAAACAATCGAAGGCAAAAAACGAGAGTTTTCAACTCGGAACGAAATCGCCACAACGATCTAACGATACTCTGTGACGGCTACAGTCTTTCCTTTCTAGATCGGGCAAACCGACGCATCAATTGGTTATCTTGACAATTATTTGATTTCAGAGAATAAAGATGCAGTTACGAGCAGCATAATTTTGTCCATAAATTCACGGAGTCTTAGGGGGACTAGCTAGGCAATCAAATCGCTCGAACATCAAGTATTTTTTGCGAATTAATTACATGGAGATAAATACAAATTGTGACTAATACTTTTTGGTAATGTTTATTAATAATTTAAATTATAAACTGTAAAATTTTTTTTTCATATGTAAATGTACATGAGGGTGCTACAGTCGTCCGACGTGTAGGCGTTTTTCTGCTGTTTTGCCCTGATTCCAAAAACCCCGAGTTTCGGATCGACTTGAAATTTCTATGGCACGTTCAAAGTATATTCATTTCTGTCCTGAACCTCAACATTAAAGTGTAAAAACTCTCTGAGATAAAAAAAGAAACAGCCATATATCGACATATGTCGTATAAATCGCCTTCTTCCAGTCGCTTTTTAATAATTTGGTTCAATTCTTTTTTCCGAAATTCAGACCGAAATTACAGGTTCTGAGAGACACATATTCCAAGAAAACCGTTATATCTTTATTTTTAAACTCAATATCACTGCAAAACTAAACACTTTTTTTCTAAACCACTGTATAATCAACCTCGTGTGGCGCCATTTGTAAAATAGATATGTTGACAAAAATATTTTTTTCCTTTCGTCACCTTGTAATTAATTCGCAATAAAATACTTGATTTTCAAGCGATTTGACTGCCTACTCCTCTTAAACATTATTGTACTGCATTTGTATCTAATATTTTACCATTTCTTTAATCCACGATTAGGTACCGTCATTCTAATTTTAAAAAATCTATTTTTCTTGTATTACTAATTGTAAAATAGAAAGATCGAATTTTTATTAAGATTAAGTTTTTAAAGTAAGTTTTTGACAAAGGAAAAATACAAATATGTTTTTTGCTTCTTATCGCCCCAGACAGAACTGAAAGGAAAATGTTGTGAAGAAAAAAAATAGTAGGTATATATACCCGAAAGAAAATTTCCGGTGCCTAAAGCCACGTTCAAACATATATAACGCGCATTGCAGAGCACCCTTGAAATGGTCAGAAAGAAGTGACTGTAATAGTTCGACGTGCAACACAAGAGTCAAGCATCGTCAAAGGGTTAGAAAGAATACATAGATGTATACAGGGGATTGGAGCAGACCAATGTTTTATTTGCTCCGCTCCTGCTCTGCCCCGACATCAAAATAGTTGCTCCTGCTCCGCTCAAGTTGCTTTTTTTAAATAAAAATTTTTGTAACACTTTCAAACAGTAATCTCTCATTTGCAACAAACCCCATGTTTCTAGCTTTTCAGTCTCATATAGAAAAAAATTCATAAAGAATGCTTAATTTTCGAGCAAAGAAAGTACTATGCCTCCTTAACACCGGGCTGCGCGGCCGTACACTATAATATTTTCTCAATGATGAGAAATTAAGAATTGGTATTTATTAAAAACGTTTAATTCATCTACTCTTATAATGTAAAAGAAAATTCAAATACTAAAAAAAAATTTGAAGCAGTGGAGCAGTAAAAAATTTCCATGCTCCGGCTCCGCTGCTGCTCCGGGCAAAACCCAATTGCTCCATTGCTCCACGCTCCAGCTCCGAGCTCCGCTTCAACGCTCTAGATATATAGAATGAGATAAGAATAAATATGGTGTCAACATGAACTGTGTCTCTATAGCGGGTATATAAACAATTCATTTTTCAAGTGGTACAAACCAACTCCTTATTTTTTAACGCTAATTGAGAATACGTATTCATTTTGTTATTTACTTTATTATGATTTACTTTAATATTACTTAACGTTTAAGTATTTATAATTTCATAACTCTCTATTTACTGAGGATTCAATATTATTAAGTTTATGTATATATGATTATGATTGTATGGTCTGGTGATATTGTCCGTATTTATTTCACAAGTTCGCCTCTGATTTCTAATATTTAGTGCGAACCTTTATTACCACTTTTCCGTTCACAACTGCCTATTTAGTATCTTCAATCCCCACTCATATGATCCTTCTTTTGACTCAATCACAGTCGCGCACCCTCTCGCTTTTCTTACTAACTGAATCAACATATTTATATTTCTACCTTTACTTTGATACGATTAAACATTTATGTACAACGTTTCCCTCTTATACGATCTGGTGACTGTTGTGAACAGAAGTGTAGCGATCCCTTCTTACTCGCCACAAGAGGGCATTTCAACCGATCCCGCTCTGTCGCAAACAGAGTTGCCATACATAGGGAATTAATGGCGGCGTAGAGAAGAAATTACGTAGTAAGGGGTAGTAGAAGGGGAACACCAACATGCAATAAGGATATATTTGAGTTGGTGATGTATAGGTTATGTGATGTCCTTTCTTCCCTACGTGTAGGGAATCGTCTCCCAACTCTGGTCGCAAGTTCTCCCAACTAATGATTCCTAGATGTACATATGCACCTGTTTCGTCCTACCTGCTAACATCCTCGCAACTAAGGTAGGGTCTAGTAGATATAGCCTTACTAATGAGTCTACTAGGCAGGCCCAGAAAGAAATCGCACACACTGCTCCATTTTCTCATTTTCAGTCCAACCTTCAACTCATACCTCCTACTCTTTCTTCCTCAATTGGGTACCCCTATATCAATAAGAACACGCAATAGGACTACAAGGAGCAGTGCACAGCAACCGAATATCATGCAAAGGAATCGACGGACATATCTCATCGTATCATTCTCATAATCTCTCGCCTAGGGTGGCCATTCAATCGCGCTCGATCCTACCGACCCGCAGTACCATCATACAAGAGAGGAGTCCAGGATTAGAACGCCAGGAGTTCTCTACGCAACAGATTGCCGCTAGCTCTCTTGGCCATGCTAGGACAATAGTATACGTATGTTTACGTAAACGACTAGTCACTAGGACATTCGACCTTTGCACTTAATTTTGTCAAAGTATCGATTCAGGATAAAAAATTTTCCAAATTGCGTACCTCAGAATCGCAAAAAATTTTGCCTTTACTGACGTTTTGGACATACTGATTTTCAAACAATAATAAATACATACCAGGTGTGCTTATGTAATCGATGATATTTCTTGTCTACCCTACCCTTGCTGAAACATGGCGAATCGTCGTTTCATTACATACCCTACACGATTCGTTGTATTCTGAATATAACATAGAATGTATCAGCATTTTTCTACTACCGTGCATGACTTATTGTTAGTTACTCCATTCATACTGTTGCGAAAATGTTAGATTTCACTGGAGTTCCATACCTTCATAACAAGTCTGCATTCTTACTGACTAGATTCACACCTGTTCACATATTCCCTTTATTACAAACAGTAAATATTACTCTTTTTATCGTTCCTTATTAGCGTTATCTTCTTTGACATTACTCAGTTGAATAATTGGTTAGTCTATAGAATAAGGGAAACCGGAAGGCGAAGCCTGAAAAATAAAATTGTTACACGTTCCTGGGACGAATAAACAATAAAAATACGGTAATAACCATTTAGTATGATTAATACGCGTGACGAAATTACTACAGTAACGAACTCGCGTTAAAGAGAAATGTGCGCGCATATGAACTCATGTGTTCGCGCATCGACGTGGTTCAAAAGTGGATCAACGGGAAATTTTAAGTACCGTATTATAAGAAATTGCAACCGTGCGATCGGTGTGGTACCAAATTACACGCTGTAATAAATTCCTTGCTAACCCAGAAATTATTCTGTCTCGCGTTAAATACTTAAGTGCTCCAAGTAGGTAATCCAGAGCCAGTTCCAACGACAGCCCCTCCCCCCCCCCCATAAAAAATACTGCTCAATAGTATCCTACTTTTAAACACTTTAATCACTCCCCAAATCGACGTGATCGTAGCACCAACACAATCCCTGCAGCCGCTCGGTCGTGCTTGCGTTTACCTATCGCAAATATAATTTCTTTCTTTGAAACGAGTCGTGAACACGCGGACTTTTTTCGTGCCGCGAAATTATATCGCATTTGGAAAAGTTTCCGAGACCAGTGATAAATGAAACGAGACGCGGACCGGTTCTGGTCGAGCACGAATCGCACGCATGCCGTCAACAATAATGTTGAACGAGAGACTTCATTGTACATGATATTTGTGTACGGTTTCTTTTAAACTTTTTCTCTTCTCTGCGCGCAGAATGCGTTGAAGTAAAACAAATTAACATGAATTTTCAATATTACGAACAATTAAGCGGGCGGTGTTTTTTAACAAATGTCCATCGATCCATAGAGGTAGATTCACCACCTGAATGCCACGGCAAATAATTTATTTACACCGGGTATAGTTGGGTTGGCAAAGAAGTCCTCGTTTTTTTTTTTCAATATGGCATTTCGACTGCTTGAATATTGAAAATACGAATCAGATTCTGGATCGGTAAACTGACGCATGCCGGTCATGTGCACCGGGGCTAACTGTGTTACTGTGACGCCCGCGTATTTTCACGCGCGATACGCTATATGTATCGCGTACGCACATCCGACGATTACACAGAATACCAATGGCTGCGTGTGTTGCGAGTCAATGAATGCGAGGTTTAAATGAAAATGGTATGGCGCTACTTCCTCAATGTCACACTTATAAAAACTGTGAAATATGATTACATTTATTAACAATACCGTTTTACTTATTACTCATTTGTAAATCTGAATGATTAACTTACTTATAATGTGTGATATTTTCGGGTGATTATATGTCGCCCCTTATTTGCAAAGGATCGATAATCATTGTATGAGAACATTTATATGTATATGTTTCAGCTATGTATTTTACGTAATTCAGAATGTAAAGGCGGAAACACCAGTGGCGGATTTAACAGGGCGGCTGATAAGCAGTTATCGCCTGGGCCCCTGTCCAGAAGGCCCCTCAGGGCCCAATCTCCACAAAAAATTATGATTTGGTATAGTTATCCAAACACTACATTTTTTTCATACCACCACACTTGGCCTGTTTTCAATCACCTACTTTTTCCTTTTTCCGAAAAATCGGGCCCTCAGAACGTTTGCCATCTGGGCCTTTTTTCTTAAATCTGCCACTGGGAACCACACATTCTGCATTTGGCGAGCAACTACATACACGTGTGGATCCAGCGACATAAATATTTTCTATTTGCCGATTATTTATCAAATATTTGCGCAAGCTTCAAGTCCCCGATGACGAGTCGAAACGCTTGTCATTTGCCGAAAAAAAGTAAATACTTATGTAGTGTAAAGATATATGCGAATACTTTGGCGAACAGTTTATCGAATAGCGAATATTCGGTATTCGCCAAATGCCGAATGTGTGAATCAGCCTTAATAACAATGTAGCTACAACGGGATTTGAAGAAGTACCTAACTGAAGGGGAGATGAGACATATAAACTTATTATGAAAGCTTTTATAATAACAATATAACGGTGGTACTACTATTACAATAAAGGAAATACATATTTTTCGGTTGAAATAAATAATGGAAATTTATTAATGGCAATTTACATGTATAGAAAATATTTACAGAGATCTACCACGCTGAGAAACATTTTAGGTTCTAATTTCATTTTCACATGAAACATTGAAAACTTTGAAAAATGTCTGGAATGTTTAACTAACCATTAAATGGAAATATGTAGTGCATATAGCTTATTTTCAAGGTTTGTATGAACCAACCATAAAGTACATATAACTTTTAAAAATTATGTTCCGGATTTTTTACTCTTAAATAATAATAACGATAGGCTTATTGATAGACAAAATCAAAGCAAATAATGAAGAAATTACTGAAGAAACGTACAAAATGCCACAATATTAGTTCCTCATGTGTTTAATAAAAAGCGATTTCCTGCACTCAAAAATAATGAATTGGCCTCTAATTGACTATACATTAATTAATATCTTAAAATAAAAGTTGAACACATGAGTCCAGACCTAACCCAGACCGTTATTTCGAATTTTCAACAATTTAAATTTATATGTCAACCCAATTAGACCCTAATTATGACCCATTTCAATTAATGGTCTCATTTTTTCTCGATAATTCATAGAGAATCATGCCCAACTTGTTCCACTGAAAACACACCGCACGGTTCTCAATACAGTATCTGTCAAAGTTCAACATTGTCCCGTATTGCTAAAAATGAGAACTAACAATCCAGTCATTGGCCGAATCAATCCTGAACACACGCATGCTGTATAATATGTAGGTATATGAAACTTTATTCTGACAAGTATCGTTAGTAGATATATTCTCCAGACTCATTGAATTACAAACTTTACAAACTTGTCGTTTCTTTTTCCTTCACTGAATTCGTTTCCTAGTTAAAAACGTATAAAATACAGGTGAGCATACGGGATTACATAATGCGCTTAAAATATAGAAGTACAAGTAGGTATGCGGCGGCACAACTAGCGTTAACTGTGGTCGCAATGGATCGAGTATAAAAACGCGCATGGAAACGTACGTTCCGGGAACTTGTTCAGCAAAAGCCGGTCGAACTACCGTTATTGTTAAAAAATAATAATTTTAACTGCATTTAAGTGCAATAACTGCAAATAGGTTATGCATCTTTTTCGATTTATCCATGATCTAACATGGTAAAACTTGAATATCTTTCGGAATACTATTAAACTTTGCACAAACATTTATGCTGACTTCACTTCGCACATTTTCTTTCTGGTTTTCTAACGAATATGTTTTTTCGTAATTGTTATTTCATTTCACTATTAATCTCTCAGTAAATGGTTCCCTCTAACGTTATCAATTTATCATCCCATCATTTTCATAATAATTATTCGTGTTGTTACTGTAATTCTGGAGGACTTCTTTCAATAATATTTAGCAATACATTAACGGTGCATATTTTACTAATTTGGCTTACTTAGAAATATTATGAAAACATAGGTCTTCAAGTAAACCCTTTTCCAAGCCGTAGACATTGGAAGTTGTACATCTGTGGTAGGATTGCGAATCTGAATAAATTGTATGTACCTACAAAGTACCTACTTGTTACGAGTAATGCAAAATTTTCAAAAGAAGTAATTATGTACAACCACTTAACATAGAAGTATAATCTTTCTTTTCTGCTTTCTTTTCTCTTGCTTTCTCTGCCATACCATAACACACATCAGACTTACGTTTACTCAATTCAAAAGAAAACGCGAGCAACACGCAAACGCTCGTTATTAACTTCGCCGCCAGTAAAAGTGGCTGATAGCACCAACTTGCTTAGATGACCACTGCATAATGTACAATACAACGATTTTATCACCGGGCATGCTCTTGCGCGAATAACAATTCGTCCGCCGCGCCGCGCGCGTAGAGAAAAGGTAGGCTGAAAGTGCGCACGTGGGCTAGTAAATATGCTATTTAGTAACGCGACAGAGCACGCCTACAGATTTCCACGCGTAACATCATGCTCGGTATTTCCACGGAGGAATGGGCAAACAGCCATTTATTTGCGCTTTGTTTCATCCCGAACAAGTCTGCTAGTTGTTCTGTGGTCAGTCAAGCTTTTCTCCTGATAGAACATTTCTTTCCTTTTCTTTTCACGTTGCTTTTGTTTATGTGAATAGAAAAGGACAAACCTGCTAGATTTAATCGAGCGAGGTGTAGGAAGCACTAAAAAACGATAATACTGTGAAATATGTTTAAATACGTCAATGAATACCGCTTAAAATAACGGTTCACGATTTTGAGCATTTTAAAGGAGATGAAATTAACACTCTGTATTCAATAGAATTATTAGTGTTGCTATAGAAGGCCCAACTTGTGTAGAATATTAGTCTATTTGAGAGATATGGTACTGAGCAGAACGATAAAAAAGTTATGAGTAGGTCACCTCTTAATTATTTTCAACAGTGTAATTGTTAAAATTGTAAATGTATTTAAAATTAAGCATGCAAAGACACGTCAAAGTATAATAATAAAGTATCAGATGTGAAAAACTTAAAACCGATTTCATAAAAATAAAAATGCACTAAAAAGTAAAAAATTACTTTTTCCCTTATTTAATCTACGACTCTCAATTTTTGTAAATCGGCGCCAGACTTATACAGTGCAAAAGACAAGGCGTCGACTTAAAAAATATGAGAGTCGTAGATTAAATGGGAGAAAAAATCATTTTTTTACTTTTTAATGCATTTTTATTTCTTTCAAGTAGCTTTTAATTTTTCTTAACTTTTTTTTTAATTTTTAACTCTTTAGTTTTATATACATATATTGACACAACATGCTGAGAAGTTATGCGGGGACAAACATAAAGAAAATACATACAGGTCGAATTTATAACCTCCTCCTTTTCGAAGTCGGTTAACAATTATATAAATTGCACTAGATGAAATATTTCTATAGAATAATACACTTAAATGTTGCTTTCTGGGACTACAAAATTGTATGGAAAAGTTTTACAATGCTATTTTTCATTTAGTTGCTATGGATTAGTAGTAAATCAATAATGTTATTAGCTGTATATTTACAACCACAACTAGTCTCTATCGCTCAAAACATTCTAACGGTATGCTCGGACTTTTCACGGTAGAGCGAAAAACCTCTATTTGCTCGCATTCCCATCTACTACAAGCTATTATTATCTGTTCCCCGATTTCGCTTTATTTCAAACAACCGACTGTCGTCGTTACTTCGAGTTAACGTAAATAGCATTCTAACAATTCTATCTGTTCGAACGATCCACCCAACCACAGAATTCCGTGCAAATCGAGAATCCGTAGAATGTTGAATATTTTATTTTGTGCCATTCGACTGGGTTCAACATTCCTTGCTGCTTCCTGATCACAATCTCTTGGATAAACTTCATAGTTGAAAGACACAGTTACAATTTTGGATCCAATATAACAACAGAAATGAACTCTATGTCATGAAAACATTTGCAACACAAATACTACCATTTCGTATATTGAAGAATAAAGTATCACATTATTATCACACCAACATACACGGAAAACAAATTTAATTAACAATTAATAATAGTATTTTCGAAATCTCGAGCGTATTAAAATATTGCAGTATCCAATTTTCATGTTCGATTATCATGTAAACCTTGAAAACTTTTCAAAACTTACAGAATTGAATATAATGCCCTTTAAGCTTAGCGATTAAGTAGTTAAAAATTTAAAGATTCATCTAATCTTGGACAATCTGACTATAAGTTGAAATCATATTTGGCAGTCGAATTTAAAATCACAAGCATGACAGCTCGCAATGACAGTAGGTCTTTCGCCCACTGCCGCAACGCAAAATTGGAAATTGACCAAAAAAAAAACGATTGCACGCAATGTCGTTTGTATAACTGGAGGAGATCCGTCAGATTTTTCCTTAGTAAGAGATTAGCAAAAAAGGAGCTACGAATGATTGGCGCCATAGCATGCAATCGTTTTTTGGTCGAATTACAGTTGCGTTGCGGTGGTGGTCGAACGGCCTTACGTCACGGCAACGCAACGAAATCAACGTGAAAAAAAGAGATTCGTAATTGTTTTCGTTATTTCTCTTGATGGCGTTACACGGCCATGTCTTACACGATCGTTCGCTTACATGGTTTAATTAGTGGCCTTCCGTGAACGCTGTCAGATATTACAGTTACTCGGCCGTCACAGCACGTGCCAAGTCGCGCTAGCCAGCCGTGTGCGTGCGGTCGACGAATGCTACTTATTAAAACACAACCACATCCTTCGACGCCTGACGACAGGATGTTAGTATGCCGACACGTGAAAAGTAAGATGAGATCACGGAGTGAATTTCTGCCCTTGACCATTATGCGGAACATTCAATAATTCGTCCTTTGTGCTTCGTGACATGATTTATATTTAACATAGGTATCTTATGTCTAGGAATTCAACGAATTTGCACAGTTAGTATCAGTAATTATGAAAGTGGTCGCATTGTAAGTAAAAAATCTAGAAAAATGGAATTTCTCACGTGTCTTTTGTACTTTCTAGTACACGCTAATGTAAAAGTAAAAATATCTCAAGAGGTATTTAATATTGTAAGAAATTTTTAAAAGAGTCTTTATTAGCGAATCAAGAGACACGGTAGTGTCTTGCGCCAAGTATATATACATAGATAGGGTAAAGACTACAGTGGTAGGCCACCTGATAGTGGAAATATCAATGTCATGCGATTTTTTAATGAACATATTCATACTCCTTGTATTTTCTTCCTTCGGATGTAATCAATATTTCTCCACTCATTATAGGTATACTGTGATTATGTATACAAGCAAATAGGATGACTCGGCTTTGAAGCTTGGAAATTACAGCCATTTAATAAAAAAACCATAAGAGTATCGTTGAAAGTTTGCAAATAGTTTACTGTATTTGTGATATGTATATATCTCATATTCGGTATATATCGATAAATAAAATTTGAAACTTTATAAAAGAATTATTTATTTGTTAAAATTATACATATATTATGAAAAATACAGGGGGCCAACATCTGTCATATGAATAATGTTGAATGATAGTAATTGGCCGGACGGTCAGTGACTGTTATTTAACCATATCAATGGTGAACCAGTAATTAGCCGGCTGTTCAAAACAGACACAAACACGACAAATACATACTAAATAAAACATATCCATTTTTATTGAATCATTTTAATCTTATTTCTATCACCAAATCAGGTAACATTTTCTTTTAGGTTATATTATGTATCAAATAGCGGCCAATCACTGTCGAACCGATTGGACAATTACTGTCTTGACTATGCCAATAACTATATTTCTTCGTAGGAAACATAATTTTTGTATATTTTTATACATTCTTGATGTTTTTTTATAAACTCTATTTCTTTTTAGATTATTAGGGGTTTTTCGTACTTATTTATATCGATTTCTATTTCAAATTGACTAAATTCACATTTATAATTCATTATTTACGTGATACTCTTACTTAAGTGGCCAACAATTGTACTCTTTACCCTATATGCGCAGCGCGAGCACAAAGTGTCTATATTGCGCCGCGACCCGCTATCAAAATCCCTGAGATTATCGAATCTCAATAACGGCCGATCCGATTAGATTTTGAATGGTCTTAATGGATAGCTTGGGTTTGATTTACATTAGAAAAGTGTCTTCGCTTTAGTCCTACGTGCCTTATGAGCTGAGATATTACAATGCAAAGTTTCAATTTGGCGAATTTTATGTTCTGAAGAATTAAGAATCGTCATCGTCAAATGTTCGGCAAGAAGGGAACATGAAAGGGAGAGGAAATGTCTCCAATATCCACGTCGTTGATTCGATGAAGGTTTCGGCACTTTCGGCCAATCGCGTAACAAATCGTTGTCACGTGACAGCTAGCAGAAAGCAGATCTGTCGAGGTAAATGTAACCTAGCTAGTGTCAAACAATTATAACCTGTCAAGTGTGAAATAAGGAAACTAGTTAAAATTTTTTAAATGTCACGAGTTTTTACACCATACAGGACACTGAACTATTGTCTCAATTCACAAGGTAAGTCACAAAAATTTTTTAATAGACTATTTATGTAGAGCTTATAGAAACGGAAGGGACGCACAGGCTTGGATAGAAGTGAAGGGGATGCACAAGCTTCGATAGAAATGAAGAGGATGCACAGGCTTGGAGATTGTTCGGAGAAGGTTAGATAGACAGAGAAGCATCTTGTTTCGCACAAGTTTCTGGAAATTTGTCAAATAAGCTAAATCGACAAAAGAGCAAGTTACATTATTGAAGAAAGTACGCTGAAAACGCATGTCCCTTGATACGTTTCAATCTCTTGTGAAAGATATTCCTAATACTTTATTAAAATCCACAGTAGTTCCCTCGCTATTCATTAATTTTATTAATTTCCCATTACCAATATTTCAATTCACCAATAAACATATTCAAATTAATTTTATTCCAACACCAATAAATTGTGCGTTAAACATATTGGATCTCTTTGTTCATTTTCACTAAATTATCATTAGCATTTAAAGTTCCTCCAACAACACTTTCTGCGTTCTCAGTTTCTTCGGACACATTTTACAGTCTCTACACTTATTGTTAGTATAGCAAAGAGCCATTCTATATCTACATGATTTACCATAAGTTGTAACTAAAATATGTGGTTTTAATATATTTACAGATAATGGAAGCAGAAGCGAAAGAGAAATTAACCCCACTGTACGAGCAAATGAAAAGAAAACAAGCACACTTTCAGGTATAATTCAATTTTAGAGTTTTAAGAAATATGTATATATAAATAAAATCGAATTTTATTATGAATATGGAAAACTGTATAATTTAGAGAAAAAAAAATAAATGGGACATAGTATTATATTAAATAAACGATTTTATTAAACGATTTTATTCAGCGTCAGTCCTGTGTTGCATAGTTTGGATGACAATATAATATATTGTTAATTAAAAAAAATAACTCCCAGGGGGTGAAAAAATTATCCAGTCATTAATAAACACTACAAAATGTGTGAAATCTCCACAAAATTACCTTTTTTAAAAAAGGTACAGAGAAGAGCGCCAAGTATATAATCCCATCAAAAAGGATCCCATTTAAAAACTTTGTCGTAAATTAATAGCATTACAAAACTAATGATATACATAAATTGCGCCAATTATCACAATTTGCTATTTATTCAAAACAAAGTGTATTAAATAGTATTAAGCAGATATATTTCTATACAAATACATATTTTAATACGAATAAATATTTTATTCAAAATACTTGGCGCTGCTCTCCGAATTGGTGTTGCTAAACTGAATAAATATATATAAATTGCATTAAAATATTTTTCTTTCTTTCTTGTTTCAGTGCTATCTGGTCTTGTTTAATTTATTAACCAAGACAATTAACATTTTTTTCAGAACTTGAAAGCTGAATACACAAGAAAACTGAATATCACTGTTCTCGAGATATTCCACGTAAAAGAAAATTTTGAATTTTCTTCAAGGGGTGATTTGTCCCCTAAAAATTGCATTATGGCACCAACAAAAAATAGGGTTGTGTTACGGATTAATTACTCTACTTGCACACCGAGTTTCATAATTTTCTGAATTTTCGGGTTGCCGAATGTCCCTTGTTAAACTACCTTCACTGTCAAGGTTTGTTTAAACCAAATGAACGAATGTTCATTCACCGACCGGCTTCGAAAAAATTCAAGTAATGAAAAGTTGCAAGTTAAGATTGCCGTTTACACTAAATGAGCACGAATTTTGTCAAAATGAGGGGCAAACGAGCATTCGTTCGTTTGGTCTAAATGCATCGAACAACACACAGCGACAACTTCGCGAGTTCCTTACTTCTTTTCGCTTTTTAAAAGCATGTATATCACTTTCCCTCCATCGATTGCGGAAAACAAAGTGCAACGTTCCCGCTATTACGATTTCCACGTTCTCGCGACTTCCATCGCTACAGCTATTCGATTTTACGCTCGTTCATGTATGACAAACAACTTTCTACGCATCTTGCGTAACGTTTTCACACGGTGCGTCAGGTAAGTTGTTAAATTTCGTTCCACGTTCGTTTAACTATGAAGAGAAGCGCGGAGAACAAGGTTCGGCCCCCGCCTGATTTAGGACAGTACGAAGGAGAAAGGATATTTATAGGTATGAAACGACTGCAGCCAGATGCGAACGGTGCACACGCATATTAGGCCGCGTACAGACTTGAGTACGAACGCGAATGAGGTAAGCCGAGGCCAAACCAATTGCCTCGGACTGGGAAAATTTAGACTTTTCGTCCTGTGCGTCCCGCGCGAGGCAAGCCAAACTGAGGCAAGGTAAGGTAAGCTGAGGCTTGTGCAAATTTCATTGTCTTGTATAGTTTCTTAAAGAAGAATAAGAAAGTGCAAATTTGAGGGTGGCGGTGATCATCACATTTGTAGTTTAACAGGAGACAGGTGAATAACTTCTTTTTATTCAATGACATGTTGAAAAATAACGGCTAATTCAAAAATTTTACTAGAATATCGAAAGAAAATTTCACTGTTCTTTTAGATGCTATTAAAGATAAAATATCTCAAAATTATACTACTCTCCGCAAAGCCGCCCTACCTTGCAAGTTGCAACTTACCAGTCCGTTCGTCACCAGTTTGCACTATTTGTTTAAAGCTAATTAATAGTGTAATGGTGCATTTACCATTCCAGATTACTCCTAATGATATTGCTGTGACTGTCATAGCAGTGATTGCATTAATTATTATAATTTCGTTTCATATCGCATTATCAGGGAAACATCTGGACATTTGTAGACGTCTGAAAATTAAATCTCTATCATTTTCCGAGTGATAAACCGGTTTTAATATCTTCAGATAAACTAAATGTAGCTCCTTAAAAGCAGCTGTTTTAGTGTGCAATAAAATAACATCATTTATGACTGTGACGTCCCAGCCCAACCATGGGTACTGCCGGTTAATCTTCACCAACGCCGCTAGAGATCTACTCTTCTCACAAGTCCAAACCAGGGAACGGTGGACACCAGCTACCACTGATGGAGGGAGAAACACCTACAGGAGCGGTGGTAATGTGTGCATGAACTGCGCCTGCATCAGGATACAGGGTTAACGTTTTATCCTGCAACCTGTGCTCGCACGAATTCGCTAAAATGGCAACAGCGGCTCACGGACGCATTCCACTACAACCATGCATCGGCCCAGCGGTGAGCTGCCAGCGACCGCTGGACAGCAGTGATGCCTGAGCTTCGATAATTTTAGCATCGCAAAGAGCTATTTATTGGGAATTTCCTGGCCCAGGTAATCGAGCCGCGCGCTTCGCTTTTATGATCGGTTTACCATTCGCACCCCAGATATTACTGTAATGAAGTTTGAAAATAATGTCGACTGATCCCGTACCCGCCTTAATTTCAAAAATTGTAGCTACGACAGAGTTGACCGCAGCGATATACCCTTGTACAGAGAGATTTTTCGCTACCTGCGTGTAAAAGCCACAATAATGGCGCATCCTTCCAAAAAATGACATTAACGGAACCCGGTATAGGCATGGCGTTGAGTAGCTAAAACATTCAGACACAAAAATTCTAGAAAAAAATTTAAACACCGGTACAATCAAAGACACGTCCCATTAGTTACCCCTTACGTCTGATCTAGGTATGCACTGCATTAAGGATAAAATCATAAAAAAGAATGTCGTGTCTTTTTGTGAACAAATATAACTTTATTGCTATTATACGCTACAAATATAATTTTTGATTGTTATACGTTTAATGGCTCTCGCTCTTCTGGCGTCTCTCGTTCATATCCTTCTTCTCCCTTTCTTTCACCTGCTCCCGCTTCCCATGCCAATCGGCCTATCACACCTTATCATTCGCTTTCCATTCTCTCTCTCTCACGCTCTCCCTCTCTGTCTCACTCTCTCCCTCTCTCTCGCTCTCTCTCCCTCTCTCACTCTCTACAGTTCGGCCCTTCCTGCCGTCTCTCGTCGTCCTCGTCGAGGTGAATTTCACAATTAGTTCGCACCAGTTAGAGCGTTCGCTACTTTGTCTGTTACAGGAGTGCTCCTCAATCGCGTTGTAACTCCGCTTGTATAATTACCCGCCGATGCCACATATTTCAAACGATCGACGGAGAATGTTAGAATACTCCCTCTGCGTTTGTCGCTCGCCTTCGATGTCTTTGACTACGGACCGCGGTATTTTGGCGATAGCTTCTTACTTTCGCCCGTCGCTGAGGCTTCGCTTCTAATTAGTACAATGTCGCCTTTATTATACATTCTAGACTCTTTGCGTTTCTTATCATACTGTCGCTTCATAGCGTCTTGGTTTTCACGCAATAATTCGGACACTTCGCGGCCTTCTTCTTCAGTGCCTAGTTCGCGATTTACCTCCCTTATTTTTAAGGTTAGTGGACTTTCATGCCATCCGGTCGTCTTATAATTAAAAACGATATCGTGCGGTGTGCGACGTGTAACTCGGTGACAACTACTATTAATGGCCCACTGCACGTCGTGGAGTATCTGATCTCAGCCCTCCCCGGCAATTTCTCGTGTCGTGGTGGCCAAACAACTTAGTATAACGCTATTGATTCGCTCTACTTGACCGTTCACGCGTGGGGTACCCGCGGCGATTTTTACATGTTGGAGACTATACTCCTGGCAGAACTCGGCGAAGCTGGTAGCATTAAACGCCGTACTTCGATCGCTAATAACACGCACCGGCTTCCCGTAATGTGCCATGAATTCTATAAAAAATTTGTGTGCAGCTGCCGCGCTTACGTCCTCCACCGCTTTTAAGACTACGTATTTACTATAGCCACATACTATAGCCGGAACATATTTATTATTTCGCTCTGTAGTTGGCAAAGGCCCTAAATGGTCTATGTGTACGCTCTGAAATGGTCTGTCACCCTTATCTAGAGGGTGCAGAAAGCCAGGTTTCTTACCAGGCGGAGTCTTGTAATAAAGGCAAGGCACGCATCTGTTTACGTATTGGGTAACAAACTCCTTCATTCCGGGAAAATAATATTCCTGCTTTAGTTTCGTAAGTGTCTTCTCAATACCCAAATGCGCCAGGGATCTATGTGCCTCTGCCACTATATCGTGCTTTAACTCTGATGGTACATATAACGTCCACCTGCCCTTACTGACTTTATAAATTCTCGCGTTGCACATCGTGAATTTGTCATGTACCTCACCGTCACCGTCCTCTAGCGCGTCCCGTACACGTAGAATGTCCGGATCTGCCCTTTGCATTGCCGCCACCCAATCGGTTGTCATTGTAACTCCTAACACCGGTAATCCAATCACCTCCGTAGCTTCAGCGTCCCCGACAGGATTCCTACTTAACGCGTCTGCGACTTGATTTTGTTTCCCACTTTGGTAGTGGATCGTGTAATTGAATTCAGAAAGGCGAACGAACCACCTACCAATTCGCGGATTTAATTCACGTTTATCGGCTAACATTTTCAGGCTGTTACAGTCTGTTCGGATTATAAAGTGTATGCCTATAAGATATACGCGGAACTTCTCTAGCGCGCATACTATGGCTAATGCCTCCAGCTCGTACGAATGGTACTTCGCTTCTTCAGGCGTGGATTTCTACTGTAAAAACTTATGGGAATCCTATGGCACACGCGTCGGTTTGTACTTCCGTTTCCGCGTCGGGCTGGTAAATTGCCAGAACCGGTCTATCAGAAAGCAGCCCTTTTATTTCATTAAACGAGTCATTCTGTTCTGGTCCCCACACGAAAGTCGCGTCTTTCTTCAATAGGTCTGTTAGCGGTCTTACTTTCATTGCGAAACATCTTACAAATCGCCGAAAATAGCTGGCCAGACCAATAAACCCGCGTACATCCCTAATATTTTTCGGTGTCGGGTAACGCTTCAAACATTCGACCTTTCGCTGCCCTGGTCGTACACGACCGGCAGATACATCAAACCCTAAATATTCAATTTCGCTCTTCAAAAAATGGCATTTTCGCAAATTGATTCTCAGCCTGGTTTCTCGCAAAAGGTCGAATACTTGATGTAGTAGCTGCAAGCCTTCATCGATTGTCTTACTAGGTATGACAATATCATCTAGATAAGCTAACGCCGTATCATACCTCAACGATCCTAACACGGTATTTATGAGTCACGGGAACACAGCTGGCGCGTTAGTTAAACCGAAAGGCATTCTTTTAAACTGGAAGTGTCCGTCTGGCGTTACGAACGCAGTCTTCTCTTGCGATGACGGCTGTACGGGGATTTGATAATACCCGCTAAACAAGTCGATCGTGGTATAATATTTATAACCGTGTAATGCGTCGATTTGGTCGTCAATGCGCGGTAGTGGATATTTATCTTTAACGGTAATCTTATTTACATCGCGATAATCTATACATACCCTCACACTGCCGTCTGGTTTCTTAACTAATATCACCCGACTCGCGAAAGGCGATTGACTCTCCTCGACAATATCGGCATCTATCAATTCTTTCATTATACCACTTAATTGCTTCCGTTCGTGATGCGACAATCGATATGGCCTGTACACAACCGGCTTATCCGAAGTGAGCTCTATTTTCATCGCTACCCGATTCGTTCCTCGCAAATGTTTAAAATTTTTCGCTACCAGATCGCGATTGACATTTAGCAAGACTATGAGTTGCTCCGCTTCTTCGCCGACGAGGCACGTATTTACATCGTCTAACGCTATCGGATCGTCGTTCACCTGTATCGCCGAGCTGGCTGCACCGTCGCCCTTGGTCGTGATGTACTCGCACGTATACAGTAATGGGTTGACCCGTAACGTTCAAGACTGGTAACACCGTTTGTCCTCCGCCGTCCGTGGACAGGATACACCTTGGGATGCTCAGCTGCTGATCTCGTAGTCCACCTTCCACGCAAATGTCCTGCGCTTGCGTCTGGCTCCTCACCGTGATGTGCCCCAAGTAATTGTTCGGGATCACCTGTAGTTCCTCCGACCGGAGTACTGACCGTGTAGGCACCGTTGACGTCACCTGGACCGCATTGTCCAAGGAAGAGGCAATCGTTAAAGCCCCAGCGCTGCTGAGGATGACAACGCCCTCACTCTCCGTATAGGGATGCCCTACCAGTAACGGTATTACCTGGCTGCCGCTCGGTACTACGTGCACCGTTACTCGTGCTTCTACAGAATCAATACTAATATTAGCGGTAAATATGCCAATTGGACGTACTTGTCCTGCTCCATATCCAACGAATGGAGCCAATGTGGCCTCGTGATACGTGAACCCGAATTCGTCCGTTATGTCTCGACGCATCGCGACCACGCTGCTACCCAGATCAACGTAACACTTCACAGGATGTCCGTTGATCAGCGCGTCCTTGTAGTATTTTCGGTGCGTGTCCTGGGCGACATGCATCACCGTCGACGTTCCGCCCTGCTCTCTTGATCATGAGGTAGTGGCAGTGCTCGATACAGCTCGGTCGCTTCCTGTTTCGTTGCGACTTGTAGGGCAGGCACGAGATATGTGACCGGTGTTTCCACATTTGAAACATGTTATCGGTTTTGCTTTGCTCGGGCAAAGTCTAGCTGGATGACCTGTCTGTTTGCAAACAAAACATTTAGTACTATCCGTCTTGGTCTTTAGGCCACTTGTCGCACGTTTGTTCGCTACAGGGTCCTCCCGTGTGTACACAGAGCCAGCTTCAAGGTCGAGCAACAATTCGCTCGGTTTCGTATACCGGCTAAGCGGACCCAGGAAATCTTTGAATCTTAAATTGTGTAAACCGTTTACAATCCACTCGATAGTTTCGGTATCGGTCATGAGCGCCTAATTGCACCTGGACAGCTTTTCGTAAAAATACTCTATAATATTTTGACCGGCCTTTTGTTTATAATTTTGAGCTTCTAGTCGCGTATCAACGGCGCTTCTTCGGTACGGAAAATCCTGTCGCAACAGGGCCTTCCATTCCGGCCATGTGCGTTCGTGTCGCGGGAGACTATCCCTCCACCGTCGCGCTAGACCCGAAAGTGTGAATAATGCATAATGTCTCACCGCGGTTTCGTCCCATCGATACAGGTCTCCGTATTCTTCTATTTTCTCGATCCATTCATCCACGGTGAGAGTGTTTGCCACTGGATCAAATCTTGGCAGCACGTCGAGCACGTTCCGCAAGCGATGTTCCTCTACAGTCTGCGTTCCGTCGGCCATTATCCCAAAATTGAGTAATCGCCCTTTTAATCGGCCTCAATCTGCTCGATACTTGAGTTTCGCTATCTTCTTGACCGAAACCCGCCAACGAAAATTCGCGTAGAGACGTTATCACACCCGAATCCTTAATGGCGGTGAATCCTGTTTGCTAGCCACGTGCTCGCTACCGTTTCCAACTCCGTTTTATTTTTCACAACTGTCGACCACAACTATCTTTGGGCAACGTAGATCAACTAATCCCACTTCTGATTTTCTGTCGTGTCTTTTTGTGAACTAATATAATTTTATTGCTATTATACGCTACAAATATAATTTTTTATTGTTACACCTTTAATGGCTCTCGCTCTTCTGGCGTCTCTCGTTCATATCCTTCTTCTCCCTCTCTTTCACCTGCTCCCGCTTCCCATGCCAATCGGCCTATCACACCTTATCATTCGCTCTCCATTCTCTCTCTCCCTCACTCTCTCCCTCTCTCTCGTTCTCTCTCCCTCTCTCACTCTCTACAAGAAAACCAGAACAATAGATTCTGAGGTCTGCAGAACTAACACATAATTGAATAAAAATTTAATTTCTCGATTTATGAAAGTAATGATACAGAAACAACTAGTCTATTGTTTATCAACACCACGAATTTTAAAAACAGCATTAAATACAGTATCAAATAAACAGTTTGCAAAAGCTTTTTGCAACAATTATGGTTAAAAAATTGATAGAAGAAAAATTAAGTAAATGTAAAATATGTTAAATTATCCATCATTAAGAGGGAATATTTTTTCTTCATTTTTCGGAGCAATTTGCATTTCGATATCTTTTATAGTTCAAAAGTAATACGAAAAAGGCCCCAAATTTTTCAACCCGGGCCGGGAAATTCAGAATAGCTCTTTGCGACGTTAATTTGAAAGAGACTATCCCAAAATTCTCGAAGCTCGGGCATCACTGCTGTCCAGTGGTCGCTGGCAGCTCTCCGAACGCCGAAACACTGCATGGTTGTAGTGGAATGCGTCCGTGAGGCGCTGTTGCCATTTTACCTTTTCGCAGGAGCGGGGGTTGCAGGATAAAACGTTGACCCTGTATGCGCGGAGACGAGGTCGAGATTTACGGACGACACCTTTGCTCATTGTCAATCGAACTCTCAAACACGACTGCCTCTCTTCAGTCTTGCCGTTTCGAGCCGCGTCTCGCACAATCCTCGCAAACGGGGAAAACTGCCCCGTCGGCAGATGTCGATCATTCCTTCTTCGGAAATTTTCGGGCCCTAGTCGTCGACGATCACGTTGTCTCTACGGCTGTCGCTACGCGGCCCGGCGCAACGTGACTGCCACGAGTGATAACAGGGATGGAGTGCCGTCTCAAGGGTATGTCATTATCATTTCTATGTTTTCTTTAAGAATATATTTTACTCTTTATTGTCATTCCTTTAATACCAGTGTACGCACTTATTCAACCCCTTATTACCTTCCTCTTCCCCGGTAAGTATAGGTAGTCAAGGTGGGCCTTAGCCCTTAAAAAAGAGCAAGAACCCAGTAAATTATTCCAACCTCTTGGGGTGATTTACAAAAGTCCCTTCAGGACGTAAAAAAACTGGTATCAGAAGTGGGAAACACCTACAGGAGCGGTGGTAATGTGTGCATGAAATGCGCCTGCGTCAGTCACTCACACATAACCACCGCTCCCGTAGGTGTTTCCTCCTCCATCAGCGGTAGCTGGAGTCCTCCGATTCCTGGTCCTAACGTCCAATCTCGTTCCCATATATACAAGTTCCACGTTATTTCCTCTAAAGGCAGCCACACACGGTCAGGTCGGCCTGCGCAGGCAGGCCTGTACAAGTCGGCTGGACCGTGAGGATGCACTACGCCGTCCGGCCGGCCTGCGCAGAGTGGTCGGGATAGGGATATTTAGTGACATTCATTGTTGTATAATTTTTAAACTATAAAAGATATCGGGATGGCGCCAAAAAACATAAAATGAAAAAATTATTCCTTTCTAATGATTTATAATTGAATATATTGTACGTTCGCTTAATGTTGTTTTTTCAACTTCATTGTTATAAAAAAAATTTGAAAACTGTATATTTAGGAGTTTATTTAATGGTCTTTAAGCGATTTAAATCGCTTGTTGGGAAAAGTTTTAGTTTCCGATTATAAGGAAAAACCAAATAGTACTATTAGAAATTGTGACGAAATCTACAGTTTAGTTAAACATTAGTATTCATTTCTTATTCATTTATTTAACGGATTTATTCATTTCAGCGTATTAAGAAATTCGTTATTCTTTATCGTATCGATATGGAAGTGATACCGATGGATTCCTTATGTTTTTCCGATGAAATTCATGCAAAGTTTCATGTAAATCGGACTATTTTTAACAAATTAAGCTGGAAATTATATAATTCGATTTTTCATGGAATATCCTTCATTATTTTCCGAATTATGTAGTTATTGTTGTTAGTTTCATTGGCGAAACATAAGGAATCGATAGGTGTCGTTTTCGCAAAGATATGATGAGAAATGCGGAAATCATGGACATTTCTGACTTTTTAATGGATTCCAACACTTTCGAAGATCGAGAGCCATCAAATTCGGTGAAGCAATGGAGAATCCTGTCCTCGTCATAGAGTACCAGGCGGCATCTCTTTGACAGGCGTCGCTTAAGAATCACCCTGTAGTATACATTCAGTAGATTTCGGTAGCAGAAAGTTTATTTTTCCTTGCGCAATCCGGAGTGTGCAGGCCTGCCGGAGCAAAATTGAAAAACGCAAAATTCAAAAGTGATAACGAGTAACACAACAACAATATTGACTATGACCACTGTTCGCGGAAATCGAAGAAGAAAGGTCATTAAATAGTATAGTTACAAACGGATGCTAACGAGGAACAGCTGCAGGAAGAAGGTGACAAAATACAGAGGACAAGAGCCGCGTTACAACGGTAAACGACGATGACGTTGTCCAATCGCCAAGGACAACGGGTGGTTGAGTCGATTGTGCTCCAGCAGGTCGTTAAAACAACGAACAACCACGAGCAACGGTATTACGTACACGCGCGAATAACAGATCTCCCGGTTTGTTTGATCTAGCATATCGCCAAGGTTGTAGTTTGCCGAAGGATTCCATGGTCCTCTTCCTTTCTTTTTTCCCTCCTTTCTTCGCGGCTTGTTGCCGATCGTCGACAGTGGATACATGAATGGCAGGTGATCATGTGTGCTTTGCGAAATAACAGGAAGATGATAGCTATTGATAGGCAGTGGGTGCGAGTAATGGGGAAACGATGAGACTGAAATCTGGGACTAGGTACGAGACGTGCGAGGAGGTTTGTGACTAAAATCGAAGTATACGAGCAATACCTACGCACAAGAGATGTCATCGAAAGAAAAAAAAAACAGTTAAAGCTGTAACAGGAACCAAGACCTATCCCACCGCGTGGGCGACATGCGCAGAAGTATTTTACCATAGCGGCTCATGCGAATCAGTCAATATAAATTGTATTTCTCATAGTGTTAGAACTATAAGTACAAATATTTTGAAAATTATTGAGTATTTTATCCCAAATGTATTATATTAAATATATCAACAATATATCAGCAATAAATATTAGGAACACTATGTAATATTTCTTTGTTATCCATGATTTCACAACTGTAGGAATATTGCAATAGCTCTATCTCAGAAACCTTTCGTAATAGAACACATACTTCGATGACTTAAAATTAGTGCACAAATATGTATTTCCACTTTTTGTGAATTAAATTTTTTATATACAACAAATAGTTCTTGCCTGTGTTTTTATGCTGTATAAAAATCATATTTATATCTACTCACATAAATTTGTCAAAAATAATATTTTGATTCATTGTATGTCCCTGAATCTTATGTACATACTATTGCATGTTTAAACCTATTTTTCTTCAATATGCTAAAAGTGGACATACAATATTATACTCTATGCTGTACTTATCTCCGAACCCAGCCGAGCTATACGTATTGTATTGAACCCTCCTTGCATGTTAAGAAGCACTTTTTATACGAAACAGGTACCAATCAACCACTTGGTGATTAAACTAATAAAATTAAGTAAACAAACTTATTCGGTCCATTTGTCCCCCATCGCCAAATATGAAATCCATAAAAAGAGCTGCCGTAGTTAACGGGTTAAGGAAGACAGGCACTGGGCTGGGTAAAAAATAAGGTCACTTTCACAATTTATTTTTGACTTCGTTAATATTATTGACAATGCTAATGACATTGCAATTTATTAATCCCCTGAAAATGCGTTTTCGTTTAATAATGAAAGTATATTCTATCACTATGGCAATAATAATTTCAAGCCTTCCTCCAATACCAAATTTGCTTGTAGTCAAGTCAAATTAATAAAATAGCTATTATCGGAATTACGGGAGACGGTATTTGAAACAGAGATTAAGTTAAACGAAATAAAAGGAAACGGTTATTCTATAAAAATCTATGACGTTCTGTCGTTCAGTGGCTAGTTTATGAAGACACTATCTGCTTTACTGAATCTCGTTCCCTCAAGCGTCGAATATAAAACGATTAGAACGTAGAAAATATCGCCTGTTCAGTCAAAACTACCGAAGAAAGATCCTGCAAGAATTTCAGAAAACTGGTTTTGGCCAACTAGTTTTTCATGTTACGATGTTGTGAGAAGAATTCACCAGCAAGAGAATCACTGCCTATTCTTACATTCTTAACTGTGAAATTAGGGGAGACTTACTATTTATTCTCTTGGTCATCTCCGCGTGGTCCTGTTAAATCTAAATTATCGTTTACCATTTTCGAATCAGTCGCTTCACGATCGTCCTCATTCCTGCGTTTCACACACTCGTTATCCCCCGTTCATACATGCCCGTTTCTTTAACTACTATACGAACCAAGCGTTCGAACACGAATAAAAGAATATCGTCAATCGGAAAGAAATAAAGATTTTTTGAAGGCTCAACGAAAAGAAGAAAGAAAATAATTTGTACGTATTAAGTTAAGAAGTTTTTCATTGGGAAATATATTTCTTATACATTAACTTCCTTGTAGATTGTCATCTATGATACGTGTTACTTTAAAACGCCTAATTCCTGATTTAAATCATAATTATAACATTTTTGAGTTGTATGTCAGGCTTGTCCTTTTCTTCTATCAACATTGTGCCTTACCTTTAATACGTATTACTATTAATTTGGGCTGTATATGGATTTATTACGCCTTTAGTAATTGAATCTAACGTAATTGAAACAATTGCAAGGTCCTTAAAAAACTCTTGCAGAACTGTTTTAGATGTTCCTCTGTGTTCTTTCATTCTTGTAACAAACACGAACCGTTTTTAGGTAGGATATGAGTAACTAAGTAGGTATATTATTACTAAGTTTGTAGATATATTATGCTGTACGTTTAATTGTCTTTATTTTATATTTATGTACTTGCAAAGAATTGATTATATGCATAAGTTGTTGTACGAATCCCGAGATTCTCTATCGCAACATGAGAATCTTAAACGAAGCATTTATCAGTTGATACGGGGACATATACCAAAGAGTGCGAAGGAAAAACAGAAAGGAAAAGGTGAACGTCCACTGTCAGACCTAACTTTTTGCCTATAAGAACCTTAGGAATTATACACAAATTTAGGAACAAATCCATTTAATATTCACATTTACTTTTTTTTTTAAAAAATGTTCGGTTGTTTCTTTTGTTGTGCCATGAAGTTTAAGGAATAATCAAAGTTGCACCAATATTATTAAGATTTTATAATACCTATATCTAACAGCAACACTTTTCATACACTAAATAGTTATTTTTATCACCTCGTATATGAAATTACATAAATTTTCATAAAAATGAAGAGATATTTCATTTCTGATTCGTTCGTTTACACAGAAACGGAAGAAAAGCATCTTGTCTTTAAATTAATCACTTCTAACAATAAAGGAAAAGTAAGTGTCAGTCACGTGTGACAAAAGTTTGATTTACCTGAGTTCGTTGTTATTATCTGACGTGGAACTGAATGTTGTTACCTAACCAGCAGTTGTGAAATTGAATTACAGGAACTAAGGAACTCCTGTGTCACAGAAATACCTGCGAACCGCTTGAATTTCTTTCTTACGCTTAAGTACTTTCTCCGCCACATTGACGAGGAAAAAGACTCGAGTCTGTATTGGCGAAACGACAACTGTTTCATTGCTTTCTTCCTCTTTCTTTCTGTAGCATTTAATATTTCGACACCTTCTCGAAAGAGAGAGTGCTGATCCTTATTAAACGTCTTGCTGCAGCAAATTCGATATCGAAATTGAATATCGATATCGAAGTTAACCATTTGTACTCTAATTGTAAGTATGCCTAAGGAACCACCAAATGTAAATTACACACTGCTATCATTAAACCTTATAAGACCAAGAGAATTCAAGATTCGCAAAATTATATGAATTTCTGATTTTGAGGTTTGTATATAGGTACTACACGTTTTCCTATTGCAAAGTTTTTTGTTCAATAAGTATGTATAGCATTCAGTAAAAGATCTCTGATTATTTGATGAGCGAGCATAAGTTGAAGCATTAAAAGTTTTCCTGTTCACTTCCGGTACTAAATCCTTTTTAGTTTCATTATGACATCCATTGTAGCTTTCTTTACATGAAATAATTACAACGACGTTTAATTGATTATCAGTGGAGTGAAGAAACTCTCTACCTTCATGGACAAAGAATGCGTTCAAGCATCAAGAGCAATGCTAATAAGATCGACATAGGAACCTGGTGAACATTTTTTCAGGACATAACTGTCACAGAGCTGGCGGAAAATCAGAATTCATGGCGAGTCGTCGATCTTTGAGGCCACGAGACGGGCATACAGGCAAAACACGTAAATGGGTTTCTAGCATACAGATTTTTTTACACAAACTAGTTCTGTCGCATAGGATGGCGGATTTGAATAAGTCTAAATCAAATTGATCGCGAAACAAAGTTTACATTCCCTTGCAGGGAATGGCGTTGAAATTCCGATTGTAATAGCACGTGGTACTGAATATTCTATTACTTATAATAAATCAATGTCACCCTGCTATTAACCGGCACAATCTGAGGACAGTAATAGAATAAAATTTTCTGGCTGCATTACTATACTGTATGAAATTACTATTTTGCACAGCGTGATTAAAAAAAAATGAAAGGTTCAAACGTGGAAACAGAAAGTTTGTTTAAATCAAAGAAAAAACGATATCTGCTCAACATAACAAATTCTTTTCCAACAAAGAAAGGAATTAGAAGGACAAAAAAAATTAAAAATTTTTCGTTTAAGTTAGCCTAAACTTTAGCCTGTTACACAAAAATGACACAGATGAATATGAAGCAACGACTTTACTAATAAGGGAACATTGTGAGAGAAAAACTCTGTTTCGCACAAACTGGCATGAAATTTTTGAACATTAAAAAATATTGACCACATATATTCTTGTTTCTGTTTATTAACGATTTTTTTTTTAAAGCGTAAGTATACATTTTTACAGAACTGTTTGCACTTAAAAGAGAAAAATTTGAAGAACATTTGGTTCTTTTTGTGTAGAAAAATATTTCCATTAATAATAAAAATACGACATCCAAGAAGCCTTTTTAAAAAAGGTAAGCAAGATATCTCAAAAACTACTGCACAAATCTTTCTGAAATTTTGTGGGCTTATTTTTTATATAAAAATCTACTGAATAGCGGAAGGATTTTTTTCAATGTATAGTTTCGTTTACATCACCGAAAAATGGCTTCATGGTTATCACTAATGGCCGTTTTTCATTGATACAATCGAAACTATACATTGAAAAAAAAATCCCCGACTAGATACAACCCCTTAAGGTAGTAAATCCGCCTATACGCGAAAATTTAATTTTCAACAATTTTCGAAAAATTCCCATTCTCGAGTTAAAATGAAAAGCAATTGTATTAAATGGAGGTTCCAGAATTTTTAATTATGAGTAGAAGTGTACGAATATATTGATAACGCCGGGGATGTAGCTGTTGGAAATGTTGGAACAGAGTTCGGAACAAATGTTTACTTCTCTCAAAGAAAAGGAGAAACCTGACTGCCAAAGGAAATTCACATCTAAATTAAAGAAAGAATAAAACTTGATTTTCAAAGCAAAATATCAACATTAATGAAAATAAAACACCTAACTGCTAAAGAAATTTCGTACGTAAATTACAAAAAAAGAAAAGACACGCTTATCAAACGAAATTATTGATTCAGTGAAAAAACAAGGAAGAGGCTTGACTCTCGAAATAAATTATTGACCAGACGTTCAGTTCTCGATCAGCAGCACACACCGTAAACTTGAATTCATGTCTCTAACAAGGACTGTGTCACTCTTGCAAACACAGAGATCATTCAGAAATGAGAAAGGAATTTTGCCGGTGATGCCACGTTACGATCCGTTAGACAGACCTTTTATTAACACGGTTGCATAAGATTATGCGAAAAGCTGGGTCGTCGATCGGAGCGAGCGAAACTAATCTGGACTACGGTTGACGGTACATCTTGTAGACATTTAATTACGCTGCATCTGGCATACCGATGTCTTTGTTTAGGCTTAGAATGCACGACACGTTCGAACGATCCGATAAGAGCAATCACGTGCAATCTATTATCGAGACATTCCACGGTGAACAAAGCGTTCCTTCCGTTTATGGTTGGAATATCTTGATAGCAATCTAACGGTCAAAGGGTGCGACGAAAATGTAAAAGCTTCAAACTTTATACTTCGTAATAGTTAATACGAAAGTATAGTTAACAAGCCCAACTAGTCATGGTTCAACGTATGTATGTATGTGTATACCAGTAATAATGAAAGTGACGTAAATACCAAATCTGGTAATAATTGAATTTATCGCTCTTTGAACTTTTTAACGTGCGTAAACGCAAAGTTCGAAAACAAAAAATGTATGACTTAAGCCAGTTTCATAATTACAAGCACATGTTATGGAATTAACCCAATAGTAGAATAATTTAAATGTGACAACTAGAATTATCTGTTGACTATTTGAGTAACAGAAAAGATGTATAATATATTTTGGTAACCCAACCTCAACTCCTCAACTTAACTTCACACCTCTCACAATGCCTCCACCTTCAAGCACTAAAAGATCTCTCTCCGGCGCATCTTCCACAAGCAACTCCATACATGGCTCAAAAGAAAGCAGGAAGGCAGCGGACAGCGAAATCACTTCCAAAAAAATCCTAAAGAAACCAAGAAAATCCTCAAAGTCAGGAATCACTATTGAGGAAGTCCAACGGCAATTACAACCGGCTGAGGATTTTATTTTAGCCAACGAGAAAAGATACCCACTCGATATTGAGGCTATCCAAAAATTTTTTTTCGCGACCCTCAACAATCCAAACATACCTGAAACAGCCGCAAACTACACAAGCAACACACCCGCTCTAATAGGTATGCTGTTGGATATCAAAGAGTTTCTCACAGAACGAAGCTTGAAAAGCCGCATCACCAGGATGGTCAAACGCTTAAGAAGTTCAGATAATGCAGATATCACTAGTGATGATTCTAGCACCATAGAAGACTTAGAAACAGAATCTATCAGGCATACTTAAACAACTAATATGGATGAAAATAGCAGAACTTGTTCCCAATCCCTGAAAATTCTATTTTGGAATGCTAGAAGCATACTGCAACGATCCCCAGAAATCCAAAATATGCTAAAAAAGGTAGACATTTCAATATGTGTCGAATCATGGCTTAAAGCAGAAGACAACATTCATCAAACAGGATTCTTAATATACAGAAAGGATAGGGCTCACTCAAGAGGAGGAGGTATTATTATATTTATAAGAAAAAATCTAGCTTACGCAGAAATAAGCAGCATAAAAACACCGGATCAAACGGTCGAGATCTGCGGCTTACGCATCAATAATATAAGCCCTCCGCTGGAATTAATAGCCTGTTACAGGGCCCCAGGGAACACCCTCACTCAAAATCATTGGGACACCATTGTCCAAAATGTAGAAAATAATAGCTGCTGTATTTTAATGGGAGACTTCAATGCTCACCATAAGAACTGGAACTGCAAATATACTGACAAAAATGGGGAAAGGTTCGAAAAAGCTATCGAAACAGGTGACCTATTCTTACACAACAATAATTCATACACGCACATCGACATGTATCGAAACATAAAATCTAACTTGGATTTAGTCCTAACCACAACAAACATTTCCGATAAGCTGAATGTCCAAGTATGTGACGAGACCTGGGGTTCCGATCACTTTCCTATCTACGTAGAAATGGCTGTAGAAAAATGTCACTACAGAAAAAAATCCTTTAAATTAAAATCCATCCAAACAGATTGGAATAATTTTCAAGAAAAGCTCGAAACCCGCTACCTGGAATTTTTCACATTCGAATATGAACATATTCCCCCTAACGAAAAATATGACACATTCGTAAGTGTCATAACTGAAACGATAAAAACCAGTACTCCCAGACAAAAGAAAAACTACCCATGGAAAAAAATCCAGTCCTATGGTGGGATTTGGACTGCGACAAAATTAAAAGAATGAGACGCCCGGCATATAAAAAGTGGGAACACACAAGCAAGTTAGAAGACCTTTTAAGCTATAAAAAAGTTGCAGCTACAGCCAAAAAAACCTTCAAAGATAAGAAGAGAATGTGCTTCAAAAAATTTGCAGAAAGTATCAACCTTCGTACAGACCCGAGTTACGTGTGGAATAAGTGTAAAATCTTCAAAAACAAATGGACCAGAATAACTCCGCAGCATTGGCCCGAAAATCTGCAAGCAGACAGCAAAATAGAAGATGCCCTAAACAAAATAAGCCCCCCCCCCCTGGGCCCAAACAAATCCAAACTGGCTCCCTCCACACCAACAGAATGAATTCTTCGACTCACCCTTTACAGTTACCGAATTTAACATTGCACTTGATCACAAAAATATAAAGTCAGCTCCTGGAATGGATGGCATTGATTACGAGATTTTGAAAAACTTACCTATAAAATTCAAATTACTATTACTAGATATTTATAATGACATGTACCAAAAAAGGGTCTATCCCAAGAGCTGGAAACAGTCCTTTATTCATTTCATTAAAAAAGCGGATGGTAAAGGTCTACGCCCGATATCACTTACTCCCTGTCTGTGTAAGCTATATGAAACACTCATTCAAAACAGACTACAGTGGTGGTCCGAGTACCACAACTTAATCTCAATTAGTCAACAAGGCTTTAGAAGAGGGAAATCGTGCGTGGACAACGTAACTAACTTAGCATTAAAAGTAGAAGAAGCATTTACGGAAAAAAAAGAAGTCTTAGCGGCCTTCCTAGACGTTCAGGGAGCGTTCGATAATGTCAACATTGATATCCTACTCTCCAAACTCGCCTCATTAGGATGCTCAATAAATGTATTACAATTTATTAAATTCATAACGCATGAAAGGTATATATACACAGACTCCTCGGGAGAAAACTATAGACTTCTGCACAAGGGAGTTCCTCAAGGAGGTGTTCTAAGCCCCCTCTTATACATATTACACGTTTCAAACATTAATATAAATCTACCAAAAAGCGTAACAATCTCTCAATTTGCGGATGATATAGCACTGTACCTAAAAGCATCGTCCACTACGAGAGGCAAAAACATTCTAGAGAAAGCTGTCAAAACAATCGAAAGAAACCTCTTTGATTTAGGGTTACAACTCACTCCAAGTAAAACCACCTTCGTACATTTCAATAATAAGAAAATATCACCTGGAAGCACTGAAATTAAAATCGGCGAATGCACTATAAAATCCAGCGAAACTGCTCGCTTTTTAGGTATTATCTTTGACTGCAAAATGACATTCAAACCACAAATTGATCAGGTCCAAAAAAAAATGTATGAAATCTCTGAATATAATTAAATTTTTAAGCGGCACGTGGTGGGGCTCCGGCCCTGAAACGCTAATTGCACTATATAGAAGTGTTGTTCGTTCTGTTATTGATTACGGTTCTTTTATATACTTCCCGAAAAGTAAAAGCATACTGCAAAAACTTGAAAGAATACAAAACATAGCCATCAGAGCTTCCTTAGGTTATCGTAGCAGCACTCCAACCAACATTCTACTAGCAGAATCCAAACTTCTACCGATAAAGGAACGAACAAGGTATCTTTGCGATTCGTATCTAGCGAAAGTCCTATCCAACAACAGTTCTTTCGCTAATAAAGCGATAAAAAGCTACCAAAATGTAACAAAAAACAAACCACAAAAGAGAAACACAATACTCGGTCAATGTCTTACACATCCAAGCGATATTACGAAAAAAATAGATTCTAGTAACAATTAAAACGTTAACTACCGCAATCCCAATTGAAACTAAATTAGGCACAGAACTTAAAAAATCGGCCAATCCCAACCAGGTTTTAAAAGAACTAAAAGAAAAAAATAATGCGCTTGGCATATATACAGATGGTAGCAAAATCTCGGGCAATAAATACGTCGGAATATCCTGTACCTGCCCAGAACTAAACATAGATATCGTGAGGAGTATGGATAGTTATGCTTCGGTGTTTACAGCGGAATGTGCTGCCCTCAACTATGCAGTGGACATAGCACTAACAATAGGCAATAAAGACCACCACATATTTATTTTCTCAGACTCGCTTAGTGCTCTACAAAGCCTCCACTTCCCTAAAATAAGTATCAAAACTAACTCTTATATTTTCGAAATCAAAAAAAAGTATAACAGGTTCATTGAAGAGAGCCCATACAACAGCTCCATCAATTTCTTCTGGATCCCTTCCCATATAGGAATACCGGGAAATGAAAGAGCCGACGTCCTAGCCAAAACAGAAACTAACTTGAATATTCTTGACATACCGAAAATCCCATTTACAGATACCTACGAAGCATACAAAAAAAGAGCGCAACTCCACGCTGAAAACATGGGTAAAGAACAAGGTATTACTAAAGGGAAAAAATACTTCCTACACTATTACAGTAGCAATCGGGAACCATGGTACTCACGCAAAAAGTTATCAAGAGAATTCATTGTAACAATAAATCGAATTAGAGCTGATCACTATAACCTAGCCGATTCTCTCGCTCGCGTTAATATTGTAAGCAACGCAAAATGCAAATGTAATCAGGAAAATGAAGATATAAATCACGTAGTTTGGCAATGCAAACTCTACGACTCTCAAAGAATAAAACTAATAAGAAATCTGGAAAAATAAAGCTCCACCTTCCCCTTAGCATGGAAGTGCTAATTGCCAAACCACACATCAAGGCGTGCATGTGTGTCTTCATGTTCCTGAAAGATTGCAACTTGCGCATTTAGACTAATCGAGATACATCTAATTATACGAAGCCAAAAAACTAATGTACTGATAAGGGGAATCATATAATCCAACCTTTCACACATCCGCACATACACATGTAAACACAATTATGTAAACAATAAACCTACATTAGGTTTAAAATAAAAAAAATAAAAAAAATATATATTTTGGTAATGGAACTGGTGTCAACATTGACAGTAACAAGATCTAAGATCTGAAGAATCATACACTAAAGTAAATAAGGATAGACTTCTGAATTTCCTTGATGCCAAATTTATACATAATGATTTGTTCATTTTAACCACCTTAATAAATTTCTGTACTATATATTCTACAAAGATATTGTTGAAACAGAAGTTGCATAATGTCAAGAGATACATATAAAATATTAAGTTCTTGCAACTCTGGTTTTCTTATCAGAATATGGTAATCATTTTCAATTTTTCATATGTAACAATATATGCTTCCTTCTGAAATTAGTGGCACTGTTCAAGCGTAACGAAATGTGATAGTGTGTGATGTTTTAAACCAAAAATCGACGCAATTCATATAAGAAAAACGTAGAAGAAATTGCTGTTTCTATTAAAAAGCACTAGCAATTTCGATTTGGAGGTATATGAATCATTGTCCCAACGTACAAACTGTAACAAGAGTAGAAGGTAGACCTTATAGAGTAAGAAAGTAAGATTGCTCAGGATTATGAAAATAGCGGTTAAAAAAAAAATGAAGACCGTCAAGGGGAAGGAAGACATATTTTTCGTGCCCGAACTCACGACTGAATTTACGTTCGTGAAATTAGGACGTGGTCGGAGGACTCAATACGAGGGAATGTGGACTTTCATCGCTCGAAGCTATCGGACACCGCGAGAGTGATATCCACGTGTACACTTTCATGAATTGTATCCTCCGATGGCACAATTTTTTCCACGATACAGACATTTCGCTATAATATTTGCAAGAAGAATACATCTGAGGTCGGTATCAAATATATTGGCCGGTGAATTCGTTTTCGCGAACAGCGATCGCGGAGAAGTCAGCTACCACCATCTGACGATCGTGGATTTGTCAGTTGGAGTTGCATGGCCCTTGCAGGGTATGGTGGGGTAACGGTAACACTGCTCAGCTCCATCTGAACCTAGCCGTTTGGCTGTTATTTATCCTTAACGTAATAGTTGTGTGCGTTACGAAGCTATGCGTAGACCAATACGAGATGCAGCTATCGAGAAAGAATCAATGTTCTGACCAATAAAGCTCTTGAATTTTTTCGTTGCTAACGCACACCTATTCTGATGTGTGTATTTCTTAGAGCTGTTGATACCCGGGAGAACGGGTATAGTACCTCTCCGAGCTATAGTGACTTAGGTGTGAAGTCCCTCAGCGGGGTCTTAACCGACACCCTGCTGGGTACTGGCCGCTAAACGTGGCCCTCTACTACCTCTTGCAGGACTGTATTTAGAGAAGACCAGGACATTTTCTGTTAGAGCCCCGGTTTGGTCTTGGTCTTCTCTAAATACAGTCCTGCAAGAGGTAATAGAGGGGCACGTTTAGCGGCCAGTACCCAGCAGGGTGTCGGTTAAGACCCCGCTGACGGACTTCACACCTAAGTCACTATAGCTCGGAGAGGCACTATACCCGGGTACCCGTGAGATACCCGGGGAAAAAAAATTCCCGGGTAGGCGCTACCCGGGTAAACTACCCGAGATACTCGAGAATCTCGAGATCTCATAGAGACCGTTCCATACTTGAAGCCACACTGAGCGTCATGGTCTTCGGTTCCAAGGGTTCGACCCCCGGGGAGACAGGAATACCCATTAAGAAGTGAGGAATCTCCAATTCCAAATTTCTCATCAGATCTTTGCGAAAACGACGCCAATCGATTCCTTATGTTTCTCCAATGAAAATAACACCAAGAACCACGTAATTCGCACCATAATGAAGGAAATTCCATGAACAAATGTTTTGGATCATTTCAAATTTATTTCGTTAAAAATAGTCCAATTTACATGAAGTTTGGAATGATTTTCATCGGAAAAACATAAGGAATCCATCGGTGTCACTTCCATATCGATACGATAACGAGTTAAGAATTATTTTACTTTTGAATCGGGTATGAATTTTCGGCCGACCACAGCGAATTGAGGTCGGCCCCCCGTAGTCGAGGGTAAAATATTCATTACAGTATATTAAGAAGTTCTTTATTGTTCATCGTGTCGATATGAAAGTGACACCAATGAATTCCTGGCATTCTCCCGATTAAAATTATACTAAATGTCATGCAAATCGGACTACATTTACAGCAACAATACAATTATAAGAAGAGTAGACTTTTTTTATCACACTCTCTTATTTTAGTGAAGGATTAAATATACATAAAATTGGATGGAAATATTAGAGGGGTTAAAGCAGGGCTCTTCAGCGTGGGGGCCCCTCACGCGCTTGCTGATGAGAAAATCGGAATTGGAGATTCCTCACTTCTTAATGTTATTCCAATCCCTTCGAGGGTCGAAAGCCATAAAATTCGGTGAGGTACCGCAGGGGGTTGACCTCGCCACAGGGTGCCAGACGACATCTCTCTGACAGGCGTCGCTCCAGAATCACGTTCTGTACTCTGCAAGTTCTCGAGATTCTCGAGAGTCTCGGGTAGTTTTCCCGGGTAGCGATTATCCGGGAATTTTCCTCGTCCCGGGTATCTCACGGGTACCCGGGTACCCGGGCATCTCGGGTACCCGGTCCACAGCTACAGCCCTAGTATTTCTGCGCTGACAGCTCGGTTTGGCCTACACGCCAGAATCTTAGCACTATCCCCACTACTTCTGGTTCACTCTTGTTCTGCAAAGGCGAGAGTGAGATGCAACGAGAGCGAGTCAGAAAACGATGAGAAAAGGAGCACCGAGGTAAACAAACGGTGTGGTGGGAGAATACCCTTCACGAAACTCACCGGCCAATATATATGTATGATACCGACCTTAGTATTCGTTTCTATTTCATTACAAATTCATTGGTAGACATCAGCTGAAAGCTATCATTCATAATCCCGAATTAAATGTTGAGGAACACCTGCCGAAAATTTTATCGATGTCCGCTTCTGAACTTGTCGACATTTATCACAAAATTCTTTGAAATTCAGTTGACCAAGAAAAGAAACACAATATATGAATAGAAAATTATTTATGTAAGTGGACTTCGTTGGCACCTGTCATTTGAATGTCTCATTATTTTATTGATAATACATCAGAAATGATGATATCAAGAGACATGGTAGTGCAGGCCTGCCCCAAAGGGTGCAAATACCTCCTGAATTTCTGGGACCCGGGCAACAGCCAAACGCGGGACCAGTGATGCCAGAATCGTGGGATACGGGACGAGACGCTTACCCCCACTATGACCTACCGTCGTCTCCCACTATGCCCTACCGGCGTCTTCCACTTTCTTCCCACCGCACTGCACACAAGCATATTTTTACTCCTGTCTGTGTGAGCTGCCCGTTGGGCTGCCGACCACACGGACAGGGGTAGGGATAGGGTTAAAACGATTTTATTAAGCGATTTTATTCAGCGTCAGTCCTCTGTTTGCTTCTTGTATGTTTGCTTCTTATCTGAAAACTCTTTACACCAATTCCACCAATCCAATTGTCTTGTAGCTTTGCAGGTGTGCATAGTTTGGATGACAATGTAATATATTGTTAATTTAAAAAAATAACTCCCAGGGGGTGAAAAAATTATCCAGTTATCAATAAACACTACAAAAAGTGTGAAATCCCCACAAAATTACCTTTTTTAAAAAAAGTTACAGAAAAGAGCGCCAAGTATATAATCCCATCAAAAGGATCCCATTTGAAAACATTGTCGTAAATTAATAGCCATCAAAAAGAATCGCATTTAGAAACATTGTCGTGAATTAATAGCTTTACAATACTAATGCTATACATCAATTGCGCCAATTATCACAATGGCTATTTATTCAAAGAAAAAAAAATGTCATAAATAGTATTAAGCAGATATATTTTTATACATATAAATGTTTTAATATGAATAAATATTTTATTCAAAATACTTGGCGCTGCTCTTTGAAAAAAATGTTAATTGCCTTGGTTAATAAATAAAACAACACCAGATAGCACTGAAATAATAAAAAAGAAAAAGATTTTAATGCAATTTATAAATATTTATTCAGTTTAGCAACACCAATTCGGAGAGCAGCGCCAAGTATTTTGAATAAAATATTTATTCCTATTAAAATATTTATTTGTATAAAAATACATCTGCTTAATACTATTTAATACATTTTTTTCTTTGAATAAATAGCGATTGTGATAATTGGCGCAATTGATGTATATCATTACCCCGGGTCTCCACCAAGGCGAACACGAACAAAAACATTGTTCGCGAACGTTTTCGTCTGTTTTCGTCGCGTCCACACCGCCGCGATCACGAACAGAACACTGCGTACGAACGTTCTCGAGGATGTTCGCGACGGTAGGAACGCAGCGAACGAACATTTCTGACGATACCTGGCGATCCGCATCCCTTTCCATTGTGTGACTGCTCGTAAACAGGCGACCCTCTACGACCCTCCGCCGGCAGGTACTCCACAGAAATAGTATGCGTGACAAGCACGAATAAAATTTTTATATTTTTTGTTTTAACATAATGAGAATATTTCCAACGTATGGATGAGATATTTCTAATAAAAATGAAACCAAATACTACGCAATTCGGACAAATTTGAGTTCCGCTGATAATATATAATGGTTTTATAGTATCAAAATTTTTTTGTACTAGTAAATAACAGATTTTCTCGAAAAAGATGATTTTTGTTAGGTGGTGATTCGTGTTTAAAGCTGTGGGGTATTACTAAGAAATAAGGAGAAGGTACTACCGAATTATATGTGCATTTATAGCTATATACTGTATGCATATGTATATACATACATATATTTTCAAACATGTGCGATATACAAACATTTCCTGCAATCCTGCAAATTACTTGCCAGATGTTTTTCAATCACTCTATATCGTGTAGGAAAGTGTCCACAGTCATAAACCGTGACCCGCTAACGATTTCATTAGGGCAGATGATTACATTTGGGACTCACGCCCTGGTAATACCGAAAGTCTCGGTTGATTTTTGGACGCATACCTGTTCCCACCATGGCACCCAATGGAGTAAACAGTATGGCCCTGAAATGGTTTATAGAGAATTGTGATTTTGATTGGTTAATTCAAATAAAGTGTTAATACCTGGTCGAAGAAGCGAGAACTAGCTTTGGTCGATACTGTATGCTGGTCGGTGCTGCACGACTCTCCCCGATATATTATCAGCGGAACTCAAATTTGTCCGAATTGCGTCGTGTTTGGTTTCATTTTTATTAGAAATATCTCATCCATACGTTGGAGATATTCTCATTATGTTAAAACAAAAAATATAAAAATTTTATTCGTGCTCGTCACGCATATGTATACGGGACACTAACGACGAATTACTGTATACATAGCATTTGAATTAAATGCGTCATTGGTTAATTTGGATGGATAATTTATTTGAAGTTAATCTTAAAGAACGAGAAGTAAGTATGCAAGTGGCTATAAGGTTTGCATAATTGAGAAAACCTTTTAATCGAATCAAATTCTAGTCCCAACGTATCCCAATTAATAAAAATTCACTGTATAACTATCTCATTATCAGAATGATGACTTTTATTAAACGTATTTCGTTTTCCTGTGTAGGTACTCTCTATTACTTTCTTCATCCTATTACCTTACCTTGAACAGAGTATGAAATCCTCAAGTATAATAAAAATATATATGCAAACGACATATTCTCAACTTTATTAACTCAAATATACGATTTGGGCAAAAACAGAAACAATAAAGTAATACGTTCGTTCAGACAATTACGCAATACACAGAAGTGCGTGCTTTTTTGCAAATTTGACTATTTTTTTATTATCTATTATATTATTGTAATTTTACAATTTTTTATTAAAACGAGATAGTAAAGCGATACTTCTAACATTATTGTGATTTTATTTCCATCACATTCCCCACAACTCTTCCGATGCAATAAGCGCGTAATAAGACTGAAAACCATCGTCTAGATTGTCGCAGCCAGAATGTCGAGGAGGAAGGACCCTGGTTTGCGATGACCGTGACCTGATACGTCCCTTTCGAATTCACGCGCCGTCCTTAATCGAGCCTGAAGTAGGTTACTGTTATTTCACTTACTACATGTACCTATGTTGCACACTTTTAAATATGTCTGAAAAATGGAGCCATTTTCACACGTCACGCGTATTTAACAGCCTTCTGAACACTTGTCCTTTCACTATTCGTTTCTACCATTTTTCAGTATTTCTCCTGTTTTAGGTCAGTTTGTTCATTCTACAGCTTCTGAAAAATTGTAGATGGTTCCAAACTTTGGATATACACTGGGATTACCTATTCAAATCCGGATTCTTTCAAGTGTTTAAAACTGTACAATGCGTTGCGGTGCTGAAATTCCAGATTCTCCAATTTATTTAAGAGATTAAGAATTTTGAAGTCTCGAGATTTAGACATTTCTCAAATGTAACATTCGAAGTCCTCCGAAATGTGGAAGTACGTACAATACTATTAAATACCTAAGAATTCTTTGAGACTTCAAAACACATTTATTCTTAAAATTAATGCTTTCAAGACTTCTCGTTAAACAACTGCTATTTGATAAAATACGATTGAAATTTTCCGCAACGTGGAAAGTGGCCAGATTTTAGCGTCATTTAAACGGTCAAAGAAACCAAATGCCATAAAATAAAAAAAAGATGTACATTTTACGATCAATATTTTATTAGAAAGGAATCAGTACATAGGCACAAATGGCAGAGACGTCTTTAATCGGTGTGTATTGAGAGGCTGGCACCTACAAGGCGGCATTGCGTCGTGATCATTCGAAGAAAACGGGGCTACGTGACATTTCGTCACGGTTTCACTTCGATCGGCTGCGAGGTCTTTATAATGGGCTTGTTAACTTTCAATTAGTCGGATTTTTCCACATCTCTTACTGTAAAATCTCTTACAAATTGTAATTCCGTTTCACCACTGTAACCAAGAAATTGGAAACGTCGTCTCTTTCGAGGAATGCTTTCGTTCAAGAAGAATTATAACGATATCAAGACTTTTTTTTCTAATGTACCTACTATAAATTGCTGAAAAGTACCGGTACGGTCTTGTAGATTTTTGATAGTTGTGCGAACAAATTGTTCATCCATTATAAACTTCTCTGATATACTTGTGTCTACCCCACTAGGCATCATTTTCCGTAGCCGATTGAAGTCTCTCACGTAAATGTCATTAAAATGTCACTCTTCCATTTTCTGGTCAATTCATTTGCATGTGCTCAACGGACTGAATAGGTCTTTGGTGCAATAGCATAATTATGATTGGTGTCAATGCTATTCGACATTCAATATTAGTAGATTGGTGAGAGAAATAAATGTAACAAGTATCTAAATAAAATTGGAATACAAAGACAACATAAATTGTTCAGTTTATCCCTAAAAATTCACAAAACTTGTAGCGCAAAACAGGAGAAGTGAAAGTGCCAGCAACACATCAGTATAGTAGAGCAAAAATCACAGTTCATACAAGACTGTCCGAAATTGTATAATGTCTTAGCTTAGTATGCTTCTTCTCTTTAACTATTTAATAGTTTGCACCATGAAAATTGAGGAATAACGTAACCTCGAGTTCCTGGGCAACACGTAAGTTGAGCATTCTTGGATCACATGCTTGGTTAAACGGGGTTACGAAATACGCGTAAGGACGTGGACGGGCACGTTGGTCCAGCGTTACGGCGCGGCACATCAACAAATCAAATGCAACTCGAAAAAGGCATGCTTCCTTTAAAAGGCATGCCAGAAACTTGCGCAAAGCGGACAGAACTCTCGTTTCTCGCGAGTTCGGTGGCATCGGTTGCTTTTTCCATCGAATGGAGAAAGTACCCTGGCGCAGCGGGGGGGGGGGGGCGAGAGTAATTTGTTAAAGAAACTGACATAGGCCAGGAAAGAACGTTGGGATACCGTCGCAGCGGTGTATATAGTTCCCTCTTTTGTCCAAGGAAACGAACTGCCATATTTCTTTATTCCGTGTCTTTTTCTTTTCTACACAGTTAATTGGTACCTTTCGTTTATTTATTATTTCGTTTTCCTGTATTTTTAGGGGTGAAATAGTTGTATTTCATCGGGACAAGGTTATTCCCTTCTTTGCACTTTGAGAAATTAATTAACGAGCCACATGTTTAAAATATGAAAATTAATTTTCGTTCTAAACCATTCGATAATTGTATAATAGTCTTACACACTGTTGTTTGCGCTGTACCTAAAAGTCGACGAAAGATTGGAACTAAAGAGCGCGAAATTTCTGGTAAACATTTGCTTAGGTATAATCAATCAGATAAGTTATTTTGCCAGAACAGTGTATGTATAATAAAATTTTATGTGTACAATAAAAGAAGATTAAGTGGTTAACAGGTGAGGTTTTTCACCACTTGCTGTATAATTGGAGGTAGTAATTAATTAATTAATAAACAATTAAATTTTATTTGATTTTAGTAGCTACAAATTATTCTTCAAGATTCTTTAAAGATGTGGCTTTTGTGTTGGTGAAAGGATAGTTTTATGATATTGTGACTGTTGTGAGTCATAGTTGCTTTACAAAGTCCGATCGTAGTAGAATATGTTTGTAAAGTTACTATGTTCACAATATTCTCGATCGACCAGAAAAGGCAAGGAAACTTGGAATCACTGTTCTCGCGGCCTAGGCCCGAGATTTCCACTTGAATCAAACGGCACTTCATCAATTGAAGACTTTCCCCTTGGGATATTCCATATGGAGAACACCAGGGTTTTTCACGATACATAAAAGAAGATTTCTTTTCAATAATTTCTATCCATCCTAACGACTAACGTTAACGAGGAAATCGAATATTCATGATTTAACAGAATTCGCTTTTTTATTATATGAAAATAGAATATAATGTTCTAAAACGTGAACAAAATTGTTTAGTAACATTGTACAAAATTTGTTTACGCGATACTTAATTTCTGTTTTTATTTCGTTAATACCTGGTAGGTGTTCAAACAAGAGTGGAGGCGGATTTATAAGGCGAAACTAACGACAAGGATAGATATAATTTAATGAAAATATGGATAGGTTTATTCGCAACAGTAGGTCAGGACGATCTGATCGACACACTGTTGAACTGCTGAATTGACGAACGATCAACCAAGAAGAACATCTCACGACAATCACGCCGGCTAATCCCATCGTCATCAGGTCGCTAGGCAACGATCGTCACTTATTGTTAGCTACGGCTGCAAAAATCTCCTATAAGAGCAAGTAGATATAGAAGTGAATGTCCTGGTGAGAATCGCATATGACATCAATACCTGTGGATCAGATTTTCTAACAAGGGAACACCGCGAACTCAGACTCACCGATTGGAACGCAACTTTGTGGGTTTTTAGAGTGACTAAAAACAAGAACAACGGTGTGTTTCATTTGGGCCCAATCGCTGTTTAAAGGAGTAAAAACTAACCTCAAAGTCAAATTGGCACTTGACTCTTTCGCGTATAACTCCCAAAGTACAATAGATAGAAAAAAATGTTTCAAACAAAAGTTTAATGGTGCGATAAGCGCTACAAACTTGCGTTAACAAAATTTTGAAAAAAATTTAAAAAAATACCTGAACGAGAAAAATTTTTTTCAAAATTTTGTTAACGCAAGTTTGCAGCGCTTATTGCACAATTAAACTTTAGTTTGAAACATTTTTTTCTGTTTGTTGTACTTTGGGAGTTATATACTGCAAGTGTCAATTTGACTTCGCGGTTAGTTTTAACCCCCTTTAAAGGGCAGTAGGGTCCAAATGAAACACACCGTTGTTCTTGTTTTGAGTCACTCTAAAAACCCACAAAGTTGCGTTCAAATCGGTGTGTCCGAGTTCACGGTGTTCCCTTGTAAGCTCTTGTGAATTTTTGCGAAGACAATGCACTTCTATTACTTGTAGTTTGACAACTTGAATGATCACTTTGGAATGTTGAAATTACTTTGGAGCTATGAAATGACTGTTACATTCTTCTTCTTTGTTTTCTATGGTTTGTAACTAAAAAAATGAGATGGAACCCAACCTTTTGTGATGGCAAAGAGAAAATTCAATTTCTCTTCATTCACTTTTTCCAACTCAATATTATTTACTCAATTATTTCTAAAAATTTTATATATTCGAGGAAATAATACGCATATAATCGTTAATGAGTTGACAAGTTTTTGGAACAATTTTAAGTTGCATCGAGTGAAAATTATTGAATGCACAAAATATTCCAAATTATATCTTATAAGCAATGTATCAAAGAAAAGTGTGAAAACTGCGTTTTTAAATAATTGTAATTACATGTACATTTTATGTACTTGGAAGATTATTTATCATTCCTCGGTTCAAGACCCTGTGACACAACCAACGTGATAATCATAGCGATCATTTCGAAAAATCGTAGCGCACCCCGCCCCCGTCGCGTATCGAGAGATTCGGCGAAGGTAGACCGTGAAAGACTAAAGCAGACTGCATGTTTCACGTCACCAGCGTTCAGCAGGCATTCAATCCAACTGTACTTTTTAAATAGACTAACAAATATTCTTCTCAAAATCAAGGAGAACGCTGCATCGACCGAAAGTGTTACAGTGCGGAATATAAAACAGTTAGCAAGCGAGACGATTTATAGAAGAGAGGTGAGAGAGAAGCGAGTAATGTACATACATAGAAGGACTGATTCTATTTGGAAGCACTTGGAATTTCCATTTGCAGATACATCACTCCATTTGCATAGGAAGTGTAACAAGAATGACAGGTAAATCTGAATCAATCGATTTTATTTTCACCTAAAGAAGATATGCACCCGTTTCCATTTTCTGCAATAACACAGTGTGTGTTTAATTAAATCATGGGAAGTCCCTTTTCGAAGATTAGCGGTTATACTTCGAAGGCCATCACTTAATGGTTTGAGACAAAGTGGCACAGCCAACGTAGTAATCATAGCAATGATCTTGAAAAATCGCAACACACAAAGGTCCCCGCGTTAACGTCAACCACTAGGGGTGGTTTTGAGGCTGCCGCCATACTTTTGTATATTCAACCCGATTGAAATAATATGGTGAAAGCTAAAAAAAATGTTAGGAGGCACAATAAATTTCCAAAATTCGATAACAGAGTTATAGAACTGATCCAGCAAAAAGTGAACAATATTGAAGCAGTGCATTGGAAAAGAGCCATTAATAAAGTTATAAGAATTGAAGACGAATATGTTCAACGAAAATTTTATAATAAATACTGGCGATGATACCGGGATGATACTGAAGAAGAAGAAGGAGAAGACGAAGGAGAAGACGAAGGAGAAGACGAAGGAGAAGACGAAGAAGAAGAAGGAGAAGAAGAAGTTTAACGCATCGTATAAGAAAATATTAAGGGGTTACGTCTAGTCAGCTTTTGAAAAAGAACGCGATTTTCGGGAATTTTTTGTGGAATATCTACTGTATATTTTTTTACAACTATTCTCTTATTTTAAAAGTACATATATGGAGAAACTTGCAGTAATTTTATTATAGAAAAATATTAAAAAATAAACGAATAACAGCCATTCTCGCGGAAGCTGTGTTGATAAAGGCGTTGTGCGGTGAGCAAGTTTTCTCTGAGCCGGATCATCTAAAATTAAAAATTCAAAAACATTCCGTTAACATATGGTTCAATTCAGTAGATGAACGAAGGGTTTTTCAAAAATTTGATTTTTGACAAAATGGCGGCCGTTTAACTCAAAAACACGCTTTTTCGATGTCTGAATTGTTCGATTTTCGTTAATTAAAAATAGAGTTTTTGTTAAAATAAAAAATCCTTCGTTCATCTACTAGTCATTGGTATATAAAAGAAGTTTGCAAAAGTGTAGGCCAATCGGTACAGCGATTTTCGAAATATCTTGCTCACCGATTGCCCCGTTTTAGAAAAATGTGATTTCGAGATAAACGCGTTTAAAGTTTCAGATTAAGTTTACACTCAAATGAAATGTTAATTTTTTAACTTACACAGAATCATCTATTCCAGGCCCATAAAGTAGACCTTCTGCTGCAGAAGCTGCCTCCAAAACATTTAGTTGATCTTGTCGACGACGCAATCGGGCCTCTCGTGTGGTTGCTTGGGCACGACGCTCGGCAATGGTGACGCGTGCTTGATCTTCTTTACTTGCATATGCATGGGCATTTGGGCCAGTATGCACTCCCATGACTTGCATAATTTGCAGCAGAGCTATACAACCCTCATTAAATACGCAGGCTGCTATATGTGCTGCTAATTCCACTGTTGTCATTCCACTAGGAATGATTTTTGGGCTGATCTTCCATATTAATTGATTATAACTCTCATTATTATTTTGAGTGAATCCGCCAATGCAACGATCCAATAATTCAGGTTTACTCAAGTCCTGGTATATTGGCTCGATAGCTGTTAGGACATTAGTCGGTAAAGGGTTGTACGTGTGCTTATAAGATTTTATACGCTTTTTGACAGGCAACTCCGCATACGCGCGCTTCCACTCACACCAGTAGTCCGCTCCAGCCGGGCAATATTGGTGTTGTGGTTTTTTATCAGTTGAACTGTAATGATAGAAAGTTGCCCATATTGCATTCTTCATATTTTTTACGGAGTCGCAATGTCGACGTATAGCCAAACCATAATACACAGTTAGCTTGTCAATCATTTTAGCCGTCAATTTTCCTTTGCCCCCGAGTCCTTGGTTCTTCTTTTTGCACTCTCGTAATCGAGTGCCCATTCTCTTCTGTACATGGCCGATACATTCTTTTTTATTTACAACTGTATCGGCATAAGGCGAAGATTTTATTATACCCGCATAAGTCTTCGAGTCGCCGTCCCCGATATAATTAATATATTTTACACCATGCAAGGTGTCCGAGCGTTCAAACATTTCAACAATTGAATCGACCTCCATTTTGCCCGAAGACCCTATGTGGTTCGACGTACAAGTAGGTTGATGGGTTTCAAGCCATTCGTCGAATTCAGCCGTCCCTTTTTTCTTTTCCCATGTTTCGCATATCTTACAATAGGCACTTTTCACCATTACGTCAACTACTTTGCCACTATAATACCCAATTATAGCAGAAACTCCATAGAGGGACGTGAACCCTCGCTTCTTCCACGTTCCGTCCCCCGAAACAGTTAATTGTTTATTATTGTTAATGTTTGTCTTTTTAGACGTTTCTTTAACTTCTTCGTTAGCGGCTTTTTTAAAGAGCACATCACGTACTGTTCGTGCGGATGAGTGTATATGTTTTATAATTACATTATACGTGCTATTATATAAAAACGGTGGCATATCCATCAATCCGCAAAATTTTTTAGCACCTGCCAGTCCCAAACCAAGCACGCGCATCACGAATATAAAACGTCTGTTGATTTCGAACGAACGTTCAACATAAGGGCACGAAGGAATTTCATGTGGCATGCACTCTCCGCATGAAACGACAATTTTAAAACCGAGTCCGCATGTACTTGAAGGTTGAAATTTTACATTATTATTACACACTTTGCACTTGACAAATGTTGAAATCGCCGAAAAAACAGTAATAAAATTCAAAATTCTATATTGCACTGAATCATCTTCTGGTAAAATAAAATCATGCTGCGTCTTCAATTTTTTCTTCGATGCACTAAAATTCCCATCGCCAGTTTCCGATGTTTTTGGATTAAAATATTGCTTCCTTTTGTTTGGTCTCGATTTTTGTACATTTCTCGATGATCTCACATTTCGTGTTATTTTACTACGAGTATCCATAATGCTGAAGCAAGCAAAAGTCCAAAAAAATTCACAGTAAGCTATGTGTACCTCACAGCTCGACGTCAACGGCTATACTGCTACGTTAGGCTGAAAATGCTTTGTGTTTTCGAACATCAGCTTCTTGGGACCCTCTATAATAAAATGCAGGTATAGAACCCCACCATACACACCCCACGGTACGTAGTTAGCCGTAGTTCCCGGCAGAACGGGACGAATTTGCCGCACGCAGCTGCCGCGTGTTACATGCCTTTGGGACCGCGCTACCTGCTTTCGGAGCGCACGCCTTGAACACGTATAACTTTGTCAGTTTCAAGCAGATTGACTTGAAACTTTCAGAAAACATTTTCAATATTACAAGCTTGAAGAAAATGCAAAAATCCAAAAATCGATTTTTTCCAAATTTCTGACTAGACGTAACCCCTTAAATGGTAAATTTTAATTAATTCCTAAATAATTATTATATTGATTCATAAATTCTCCACTACTGTTCTAATGCAGTACATATACCTTACTAAAATGTTTTTGTATTTAATATGAGGCAATTTTTAATAGCCAGTAGCAAAGCTCAATTGATATCTTTTAATAATGATAAACCGTATCTTCAATTTCTCTTTTATTTTCTGTTAGGGCCCCGGTTTTGTCCTGGTCTTCTCTAAATACAGTCCTGCAAGAGGTAGTAGGGGCGCACGTTTAGCGGCCGGTACCCAGCAGGATGTCGGGTAAGACTCCGCTGAGGGACTTCACACCTAAGTCACTATATCACGGAGAGGCACTGTACGTTGAAGGGGCAGCGGAGATGGATCATCGAATACGCCGTCGAAATAAACTGCGAACGTGATAAGATCGCAGTTACGACGGCATTTTGCAACCTGCACGCGGCCTGTTTGCGGGGCTTGCGCCGTCTGTACTGCGTACGAGCCTGATAATATCGTATATTACATATTCACGAACCGTAGACGACTCTTTCACCAAGAAGATGAACGAGCGGGCCTCCCGCTGCCTCGTATGAATCCAGCCGCGTTAGAGGAGATCCACGGCAAACGACGGATTAAGGTCTGGGCACACATATCAGTCCCGTGTCAATTCCGTGTCCGTACATACCGTATTCACTGACGACTATTCAGAGGTATTCACACTCTACACCAGGCCTGCTCTGGCTCATTACAATCATCAAGAAACACAGCAGTGTCTCGCGCCAAGTATATATAGATATATGCGCAGCGCGAGCACAGAGTGTCTATATTACGCCGCGACCTGCTATCAAAAACCCTGAGATTATCGAATCTCAATAACGGCTGATCCGATTAGATTTTGAATGGTCCTAATGGATAGCTTCGGTTTGATTTACATCAGAAAAGTGTATTCGCTTTAGTCCTACGTGCCTTATGAGCTGAGATATTTCAATGCAAAGTTCCAGTTTGGCGAATTTTATATTCTGAAGAATTAAGAATCGTCATCGTCAAATGTTCGGCAAGAAGGGAACATGAAAGGGAGAGGAAATGTCTCTAATATCCACGTCGTTGATTCGATGAAGGTTTCGGCACTTTCGGCCAATCGCGTAACAAATCGTTGTCACATGACAGCTAGCAGAAAGCAGATCTGACGGGGTAAATGTAACCTACCTAGTGTCAAACAATTATAACCTGTCAAGTGTGAAATAAGGAAACTAGTTAAAATTTTTTAAATGTCACGAGTTTTTACACCATACAGGACACTGAATTATTGTCTCAATTAACAAGGTAAGTCACCAAAATTTACTCTACATAGACTATTTATGTAGAGCTTATAGAAACGGAAGAGACGCGCAAACTTGAAAGTTGCCTAGAGAAGGTTCTACAGAGAAGCATCTTCTTTCGCAGAAGTTTCTACAAAATAATATATTGTTTTTATACCAGCAAACTATTTTTACATTAGAGTTTTTATGTAAAGTTTATAGAAATGAAGGGGACGCAGGGGCTTAGATAGAAACGAAAGGGACGCACAGGCTTGAATAGAAGTGAAGGGGACGCACAAGCTTCAATAGAAATGAAGGGGATGCACAGGCTTGGAGATTGTTCGGAGAAGGTTAGATAGACAGAGAAGCATCTTGTTTCGCACAAGTTTTTGGAAATTTGTCAAATAAGCTAAATCGACAAAATTTGTCAAATTAGCGTAGCATTAAGAATTAAGAAAATTGTAGTGTACTGCTTGCAATGTAGAGCAAGTTACATTATTGGAGAAAGAACGCTGAAAACGCATGTCCCTTGATACGTGTCAATCTCTTGTGAAAGATATTCCTAATACTTTATTAAAATCCACAGTAGTTCCCTCGGTATTCATTAATTTTATTAATTTCCCATTACCAATATTTCAATTCACCAAGAAACATATTCAAATTAATTTTATTCCAACACCAATAAATTGTGCGTTAAACATATTGGATCTCTTTGTTCATTTTCACTAAATTATCATTAGCATTTAAAGTTCCTCCAACAACACTTTCTGCGTTCTCACTTTCTTCGGACATATTTTACAGTCTCTGCACTTAGTATAGCAAAGGGCCATTCTATATCTACATGATTTACATTAAGTTGTAACTAAAATATGTGGTTTTAATATATTTACAGATAATGGAAGCAGAAGCAAAAGAGAAATTAACCCCACTGTATGAGCAAATGAAAAGAAAACAAGCACACTTTCATGTATAATTCAATTTTAGAGTTTTAAGAAATATGTATATATAAATAAAATCGAATTTTATTATGAATATGGAAAACTGTATAATTTAGAGAAAAAAAAATAAATGGGACATAGTATTATATTAAATAAACGATTTTATTAAACGATTTTATTCAGCGTCGGTCCTCTGTTTACTTCTTGTATGTTTGCTTCATATTGTCAATTGTCTTGTAGCTTTGCAGGTGTGCATAGTTTGGATGACAATATAATATATGGTTAATTAAAAAAAATAACCCCCATGGGGTCAAAAAATTATCCAGTCATCAATAAACACTACAAAATGTGTGAAATACCCACAAAATTACCTTTTTTAAAATAAGGTACAAAAAAGAGTGTCAAGTATATAATCCCATCAAAAAGGATCCCATTTGAAAACATTATCGTAAATACCCATCAAAAAGAATCCCATTTAAAAACATTGTCGTAAATTAATAGCTTTACAAAACTAATGATATACATAAATTGCGCCAATTATCACAATGGCTATTTATTCAAAGAAAAATATGTTGTAAATAGTATTAAGCACATATATTTTTATACAAATAAATATTTTAATACGAATAAATATTTTATTCAAAATACTTGGCGCTGCTCTCCGAATTGGTGTTGCTAAACTGAATAAATTTATAAATTGCATTAAAATCTTTTTCTTTCTTTCTTGTTTCAGTGCTATCTGGTGTTGTTTTATTTATTAACCAAGGCAATTAACAATTTTTTTCAGAGAGCAGCGCCAAGTATTTTGAATAAAATAATTATTCGTATTAAAATATTTATTTTTATAAAAATATATCTGCTTAATGATATTTAATACATTTTTTTCTTTGAATAAATAGCCATTGTGATAATTGGCGCAATTTATGTATATCATTAGTTTTGTAAAGCTATTAATTTACAACAATGTTTTTAAATGGGATTATAAATAATCAGAATTATATTATGTTTGGTGTCATTTTCATCAGAAAAACACCCGCAATCCACTGATGATACTTCTATGAAGATCTAATGCAAAATATAGAAATTAGCAATTTTCATTACTGAATGGCCTATTGCTGTTTTTATGGTTCTAGGGTCTAGAACCCCCGAAGCACGATGTTCGAGAGCTTCGACCTGAAAACCCATCGGGTCCATGAAAAAAGCCTCATTCAAGCGATTTTAAGACAGCGTAAGTGAAAAAGCCAGAATATCGTGGCCAACGAATTTTAGCTTCAGAGTACGGATACGGAATACAACAAGTATGCCTGTGCACTATTCCACTGTAAAGCAAGGAAACGACATTTTTTAAGACTGATATTGACGGCACGAACCTGCCGTCGCACAGTGGCGTGTTTATAGGGAAAAATTGTGAATAAATTATTTTATGCCCTATTCCTACGTATTTCGACCTGCTGATTTCAAATATATTGTTATTTTTGTTGTAAACTAAAAAGTGGTAAAAATGAAGGTTTTATTTGTTTAAAAAAGAAACATAGCTCATAAATCATTTATATGTGTGAAAAGAGGTTATCCAATAGTATTTCTGCATTAATTTATAAAATACAAAAACTGAATTTTAAGGGTTGATGGTGGGGGTAACTTGAAGGGTATGGATGTTTTGAAAATTAATTTTACGCGGTTTTTTAGATATAAAAGAAAGATGTAACTTCTGTTTAAACTTCTTTTCGATATCTCTCACCATTCTCGAGATATTCCACAAAAATAAAATTCTGTTTTTTTTCGAGGGGTAATTTCACTCCCTAAAACCGTACGATGGCACCAACAAAAAATATAGTTGTGCTACGGGTGAATTACTCTACGTGCACACCATGTTTCATAATTTTCTGAATTTCCGGGTTCCCTAACTTCCATTGTTAATCAGCCATTGACCATTCGGGCAGTAAAGGGACATTCTACCGCCTCGGCTGAAAGTTTTTATAATGAAATTAAGATTTAACGTTTTCAAACTTTTGGAGGTATATTCTACCACTCTTGAAATACAAGAGGAACTCTTTGTTGTTTGTTTAATTTATTTGTTTACATAAATATTTCGCAGTGAAGTTGGCGTCTTTAGAATTGATGGCGGTTGAAATTTCGAGTCACTAGATCACTTGAAATAAAAAAATGAATATTTAATATAAATTAATATACTAAAATATTTCAAATGATACAGTTGCCCGAATTTTCAACCGCCAGCAATTGTAAAGACGCCATATTCACTGCGGAATATTTATGTAAACAAATGAATTAAACAAACAAGAAAGATTGTCTCTTGTATTTCAAGAGTGGTAGAATATACCCCTAAAAGTTTGAGAAAGTTAAGTGTTTATTTCACTATACAACCCATCACTGAAAACTGGCCGAATTTTCGCTCGACACTGCAGAATGTCCCCCTAAGTAGTTAATGAGATACCATTTGCTATAAACCATTGATGAACCATTCTGTGAATTGTTTATAGACATTAGCGTTTTTCTAGTTTTAAAATTGAAAGTTCCTATTGTTAGTTTAAAGAAAATTATAACATTGTGTTGAATAAAACCTGATATTCTTGTCGTCAGTTACTTTTGTGTCTCTTCTTATAACTTTGAGGGGTGGTTTTACCCCCTAAATATGCAAATGGGCCAAAATAATAACACACATATTTCTTATTTTCCGGTCCTCTAAAACATATCCAAAATCCAAAGCAATCGGAGGGAATCTCTCCTTGTAAGTCATAAAAAAGGAGACGGTTTGCTGCCTAGTTACTTTTACTTTACAATGGTTTTCGGCATCTAACACAAAAAGGTGCGCCTAGCAGCAGCTGATTCCTTTTCCATTCGATAGTATACACTTCTGCCTTCCTTATAAAACAACTTTCAGCGTGTCTCATTGTGTCTTATTTTTTATATACGTAAAATTGCAACGAATAATATGTGTTTATCTAAGAACGTTACAGAAAACGTTAAAAAAATCGGAAAACGTTGATCTATGGGTCATTTTGTTCGCCTTGAAATATACTATATTGTCAACTATATCACAGATTTGTTGCAATCTTTGATGCGCCAAACACAGAAGAAATAGAACGCCCCGAAAATGGCCTAAAAAATTTTGTTCAACTTTAAACATTTATAGAAAACACGCCACTGTGCGTCGTGCCTACCGAACATGACGTGTATCAAGAGACATCCACAATTTCACTGTACGGATACGGAACTGACAAGTGTGAACTGCTCCATTCCAAAACAAGCAAACGATACCTTTTACCTAGGCTCGGAACTGATAAGTGTGCCCAGATCTTTATCCTGTTTTGCAGCAGTGAATGGAAGGCACAGGTAATGTCCGCAAGGCCAACCGTCGCCAGTAAAAACGCGTCGAATAATGCAACGGACCGCCTGCGTTCCGCGCGGCAAACGTAACTCCCCCTATCTCACAACGAATAAGATACGATTACTTAGGAGATGAAAATGCAGGAAGAGTAGTTTGCGCCCCCTCGCCACCGACACGTTCAATTAAGGAGCGTGGCAAAGGAATCGTAGTTTGTTTTCCTAATCCCACCAGCAGTTCACGTCCCACTGAGCTTTGAGTCATCGTACGCTACTCCGGTCGGAAAGTGCATAATTGTTTGCGAGGCATCGTTCTATCAAGGCGTGTCGACGGCGAAATTAATCGTTCATAAACCCGTTCAGATACGTCCGGATGGAAACAGATGTTGTAAACACGGAAATTTCACGGATATGCCGCAGAAATCCACTGGTGAAGTGGGATTGTTTGGAGCAAAATACAGTGGAATGTAAGTACATTCGATATGATCGTCGATCGAGGATTCGATCGAGGAATTGAAGAAGCGGATGCCTGAATGAAATGCGCCGCGACTGAGCACCATAATCTACGCAAACCGTTATACCATTTGTAACAGACAAAGCATCAGCATTATTTTCTAATGTACACGTGGTCCGAGGGTCCCAGTTTCAGTTGGATTATGCATTGGTCTTGTTAAAAATCGGTTTCAGTTACTGTTTCTGGTGTGTTTTTCGTTGAATGAAAATTAATGGAATCAATTGTTTTTGTAACGACAAGGATTACCTGTGACACCCGTTCAAATTAAATAATTAAGTTGGCGACTTGTATTTCTTTTTAAAGCTATTGAATCACTTGCTCAAACGAGTGAACTATGCAATAGGTTTAAGGTTACTCATCGTGTACAAACTGACCATGTTTCAAACATTCTTCAACATACATACAATTAGAAAGTTTTTCCTTTTTTTGATAATTTCATCGACACATATTTTTTCTGTTATGCCTTTACATAACATCTCTTTAGATATGGTGTATATTGATGATTATTTGGAACGTTATCGTTACCGCTTTTTTTCTGTAATTAATTGCTACAAGAGTAGTCTATGTGTTTCTACATTTATAATTTGTTTTCACGAAATATTGAAGTTAGTTATATTTAAATTCACATATTAACAATATTTTAACATGATTTGACATTTACTTATCTTGTATATCTATAACCTCTTGGCCTCGTATCAGTTAATTTTATACCTGAAAGAATTATTTACAAGCCATTTAGACAGCATTTAATTAATTTGTATCCAAAAATGAGAACGAATATTAGGCGCACACATACGTGAGTCCTTTAATCCACATTAACACTTGATGTATAAGATTTTTTCTCTCCTATTTTATCTGTTTCGTTTACGAAAATGGCAAAAACTTTATCTTTAAAAATTCCTGCATTGCTTTTATTCTCTTCTGCAACATCTGTATATATTATAGGGTAAGTCCGGAAGAGTTCGACCAGCGGGAGCGTCTGGCCAGTGTTTATATTTTAACACTGACACAAGAGAGGGCACAACGATGAAAAACAACGATGCTACAATTTCTTTTCCAAAAAGTGGTTGAACTCTCCCGGACTTACAATATACAAGCTTTTAGTATTTATATTTTACCACCTGTATTAATGTTGTACATATAATTTATTTTGATATTTATAGGAAAACATCGCAATGTATTGTAAGTCCGGGAGAGTTTGATCACTTTTTGGAAAATAAATTCTAGCATCGTTTTTTTTCACATTTTTGTCGTTTTATGCACATTAAAGCAAAGCCCAAGCAATTTAGAGTATATATAAATTATAGCGTGCGATAATTTCAAATATTTATTTTCATTTTCAACGAAAAACATTGGCACTGCAACTGGTCGGTCTCACCCGCATGTCGGGGTTAGACCGTCCACTCGCTACGGGTAATCAAGGGAGCGATCGACCACCTTATCAAAAAGAAATTAAAAACGAATACATACGTATTGTTAGTATTACACTGTAGTTATATCCATGTTATATCCCCAATATCGGAGGAGTCTTAACCCTCGGTTGTCACACTGGGTCAAATTGACCCTGCATTTTCTTAAGCAAAAAACTTTTTTGTCGAAACTCTTATTGCTTCAAATTTTTTTTTATGCATGATGACACTTTAATTGTCAACTTTCAACGATGGGTATATACATATTCTACTATGTTCAAACATTATCTCCGAATTTTTTAGACTTAATTTAACAAATAGTTTTTAAATAACAACTGATGGAAAATTGACAGGGTCAAATTGACCCAGTGTGACAACGACGTTCGAAAAAGTAGGTGTGACAACCGAGGGTTAATAAACTTACCTGTTTTTCAAATATCACCACCATTGTAACTTGGTCTAAAAACTTTCAGCCTCGCATAAAGTCTTAACTGTATCTTATAATTCAAATATGGATTTATGACAATGGTCAATGTGAGCTAAACAACAAGCGCCTTCATTTCTTTTGTGCCAATGACACACAGTGCCCTCTCTTGTGTCAGTCTTAAAATATCAACACTGGCCGGGCTTTCCCGCTGGTCGAACTCTCCTGGAGTTACCCTATAATTGAGAGAGCTGTTTTCAACAAACTTGCTGCTCTTTCCTCAGGTACCTACACATCTTTTTTATGTATTTTCTGGATCCGTTTGGTCACGACAATGTACTAACAATGTAACAATACGTCACGTACACCATTACGTTGCAACACCTCCGTCTGTGGCATTCTCCTTCGTAATGTATTTCTAGCTGTTAAAGCTAATTCCATATCACCTATACAACGCGATCATCAAAATTAATTAAATTCACTAACACCTGTATCAGCGGCCTGTATTATTTCAATTTAAAATTCTTCCAAACCTCACATGGGACCATTTTTGTGTCTCCTCTCGACGAATATTTACAGAGTTTCCATCAGACATTGATTCTTCATCTTAATTGCATTATTTATAAGTTGCTTGGTTCAAGGAATTCGGCCTACCTTTGTGATATGTATCCATTGAACGTCTCTGTACAATCTAATGACAGTTCTTTCATGGGCCGAAATGTGTCTGTTCGACCTCATCGTTCTAGTAAATTTTAAGCCTCCTTTTCCTATGCACCATTATTCTGTTTCATTTTTATTGCCTGTACCATGCGTTCTGCTCAATACTTTGATTTGTTTAGTCGTCTCATTCTTATGTATTATAACTTCTTATTATTTTTATAATATTACTACAAGTTTTTTATTGATGCGCTCAATTTTGTGTCACTGAAATCTGTTTTTTCATTTTTGCCTGTATATGCACAAATATGTTATGCTATATTTACTTGTTTTTATGAATTATTCATTGAAACATATTACCAGCTTCATGAGTATAGTATTTTTGTTCTGAAACATTCGTTTTTACATTTATTTTCCCGACAACTGTTGTTTTCTACGTAGATGTTCACTGAATTTTTGGAGTAACTGTAGATATGTACATATAAAGTCATTGTTAATATTATTTATCCATGTAAATGGTCTATGCGAAGCTGATTTTATTCTCCCTTGCTTATAATGATGTTTAAATCTTATGACTCTTAGAGCGTTTGTCAGGGTCTGTCACGTTGCATTGACATCATGCATCCTAATTATAGAAAAACAGTTGCTCGCGTAGGATAATTTCTTCGGTGAGAGCTACACGAGCCACTCAAGTGTTGCTGTTCTATTAATGGCAAACAACGACGTTATCTTGCCAACCACGCGGAAGAACAGCTGTTACCAGAGGAATTATCGTCAAAACGTGGTCCCGTATTCCATTACCTCCGGATTCACAAAAAAAAACAGCTTGTCGACACTTGCTGTTCGAAAGTGGTGAAATGTAATCACTCCAAAACTGACAGTTTACTTGAACGGTCTTCCTGCATCGCGAATTGCACAACGCGTTCAGCGACAAGTCTTTCTTCCCTTCTCGGGGCGACGAATTAGAAAGTGTTTAACGCGTTTCCAACCGTCGCGGCTGGCAAGGTATCAAAGAACTGGATAATCTCTTAGTTGCGACAAAACGTGACTGTCGTTTATGAAGAACTAGCGAAAACCATTTGTGAAAATCGTTCAAACGTTTTATTTCCTGGGGTCTCGTGACCCCAGTTCACTGCTAGAGATTTACAATCCCCTTACAACAGGCTTAAAAGAATCGAATATACGAGATATACTAAGATTACATGGCAGTTTTACAATATACAGTAGGTTAATTTTGCAGGACGGGGATGAATTCGCACTATGTTCCACGTGAGCCGAACGAGAAAAAAGAGTGCACGATAAAGTCTTGATAAGACTCACCCTCAAATCCCGTTTCCACAGCGGCAGCGGCGAACAGTACAGCCGCCAGCAGTAGCAGTTTCGTGAACCAGAGCCTCCACATGTCTTCACCCATCTGTTTTCCAGTCGCACGGTGTTGCGCCAAGATATTACCAGAGGACGTGCACTATCATGTAAAGCAACCCGGATGGAAACGTAGTCCGTTACATCAGCACCAAAAACCGATCGACAAGAAGGCAACTGCGAACGTGTTTGCACACTTCGGTATCACCTTGCTCGATCGCAGAGCGCCCGTTTCCTGATTTATCCGCAGACTCACGACCTCTTTCCCGATCGCGTACGGATAAGAGAAGGATAAGAATAAGCGAAACAAACAGTAGAACTCCGGAATATCGAAATGTGAATAGACAGAAGTAATTTAAAAATCGATGAACTGAGGATGACGGCGGTGGTCCTGTTTTCAATTGATTCCACGAGAACGAAAAATTTTCCACCTGATCACCGGACAGAGCGACTAACAAGAACTCTGGTACTCGACGAGCGGAGCAGCCGACCGATTGACCTTTCTCCGGGTGCGTAACTTTGTCTGTGTCCCGGTGAGGACTGAAGGAGAAGCAAGGCCCGCCGCCGGGTGTTGGGAACCGGAGAAAGGTGTATCGAGAGAGAGGCCAGAGGCGAGCCAGTAAGGCCCCTCTTCTGTTGCTCCTTTACCCTCTCTACGGGACGCTTCTCTCTCCTCCCTATCCCGCTTCATCCTCCTGGCAAGTGGCACTGTTTGCCTGGCGCGCCACTCTTTTCCTCGGGAGGTTGTTATTGTCAATGTAATTGCACGCAGTGCTTGCGCGAAATTATTGCGGACAACGCGGCCTTGGCTGCTATCCTATCCTATTCCTTTTGAGTTGGCAGTGTTAGGGAGGGGAGAGAAGGTGGACAAAGGCGTGGAGGGAGACTTGGAAATGGTTATATGCTTGTCAGAAAGAGGTTGTATGATATTGAAATTTCTGTACCGTTAAAGTTACGTTTATACTATTATTTGTGTGAAATGTAAAAAACAGAAGTTTGAAGTGTCATTGAATTATAGTCTGATTTTCGAGAGTTGAGACCTGAGGCGGGTTCCTGGACGGAGCGTGGCTTAAGGAGAAACCAATGGTACGCTACGGATTGCGTGCGGCGTTACAATCCGGAAATCGGACTATAGTAATTACGGAAAATTTATAGTGATCTAAAAAAAGCTCAAGGTAATTAGTTTTATATTCTTGCATTGCTGCTTATGGAATGCAAAAGCAAAAGATTCTAAATAAAATAAAGATTTTTTTCTATATTTTCTACAGAGAATAGGATCCCCATACAAAACTTCAAAAAAGTAAAAAAATTACGCCAAGTACATGAAAAAGTCGAGGACGGAAAAGAATAATATAAAATAAATCACAACAAAATATAAGATAATAATAATTACAATAGAACAAAGATTCGAAATCAAAATGAGCTGCATGTAGGGGAGAGTGGGGTAAAACGGAACGCTTTGGAGGGTGATAACATAAAATCGGAAGGCGAAAAAGACACGGCACTTCATCAGGAGTCTTCAGTGGACCTTAGACTATAAGCAAATCAAAGCCATTGTTAAGTAAAATCTTTGGGAACGACGGAAAATGAAATTTACCGGAGGTTTTGAAATCTTCGCCTCGCTCAAGTGGTAGGGTAAAATGGAATACCCACTTGAAGACCATGTAAACGTACAAAATCTATATTTTTATGATTTAAAATTGTATTCATTTATGTTAAAAACTATAAAAAATATGTTTTAGGTATAACTATTACAAACAAAATATAACAAAAATATATATTATAAAAAACATTTTACCAGATAACATAAAAATTACTGAAAATAACCAAATACACGTGGATTTTTACTTGGATAATGAATATCAACACGTGCATGGACAATTGTTCAATTTTCTATGTATTTTAAATAAAATTGTGTAACTTAAAAAAATTTTTTTGCATATTTTTTTATTATTTACTTTTTAGTGTCTAAGTTTTGATTTGTGGTTATATGCTGATTGCATATCGATTGAATTGATTTGATTTGTGGTTACAAGTCGATTTCAAGTCGTTTGGATTTGTGGTTATGGGTTATATTTATTGATGACTGGGTAATTTTTTCACCCCTCCCGTTTTTCTTTTTTCATAATTTTGTATCGTCATCATGACTACGCACGCCTGCAAAGTTTCAAGACAATTGGATTGGTGGAATTAGATTAAATAGGTGTTCCATTTTACCCCACAAAAAGTGTTCTGTTTTGCCCCGCATGCAGTCATTTAGTAAACATTTAATATTTGCACTTCAGCGTGAGGTAAAGAACTTTTTAATACGTCAAAATGTAGCGTAAGGACTATAGAATCCAACGATGTACTTACCGTTAATAATTTTCGAAATTTAAGTGCCGAAAGGTGGTCGAAAGTACAACACAATAATGAAATGTCGATACCGGAATTTTTTCCAACTTTCTTGACAGAAAAATAACGTGTGCACGGGTCTATGGTCTGTCACGAAATGCTGTGAGGACCCTTGGTTCCCATATCACGCGATACCAACTCATTCGCATCTCTCATCTAATAGAAACATTGATGTTCCGTGTTATCCCACTCTCTCCTACATAAAGGTGCTTTGTAATAATCACGGACATTTTTGTTGGTTGTGGATAGGTGATTTAATAAAACAAGTCTTTTTGTAACTACAAACTAAAACTTGAATTGGGAAAGGAGTTGGAATATACGTCTTTAACATACAAGTCGCAAAGAACAAATGGCTCCAACGAGAGCCGAGAGGAAGAATATTGGTGCTCACTCGACCTAATCAGAAAAGGGACATCTTTCCTTCATTAAACAATAAACCGTAACGCAGTATCTCCTCTTAAAGTGTTGATTCAATTTTGACCTTTACATTCCATCACGCACTAACGGCAGACACGAAATATCCAACACGCCCTCTCAAAGATGAATTGACCTCACTTACACAAATTAATTATTACTACATACATAGTAACTTGATATGACATACAACTTTTGGGCAACTGATACTCAATATACACACTCTTTCTCTCCCTGGGAAAATTACATAAATATGGCCCAAAATTTGTTGCGAAGAAAACATAATAAGACCATTTCAACTGTTTATGAAATTAAGTTTTCGATCATATTAATAGATGTGATTACTACAGACCCATTCTTGTTCTAAACTCCAAGAACTTAATTGCTGACAACGATTTCGTTAATACATCCGCTAATTGTTTACATATAGGAACAAGTTGGAGTGGTATTACCCTTTTCTCAATTTGTTCTCTGGAAAAATAATATTTTATATCAATATCTTTCGATCTCTTGTGACTGCTTGAATTGTTTGCTATACTAATGCAACCGTTATTATCTTCATAAATTACAATTGGCTGCAAAACATTTATGTTTATATTAACAGCTAATGATTTCAATTAAAATACTTCTTTAACAGCTTCAAAAAGAGCCATACCCCGGGTCTCCACCAAGGCAAACACGAACAAAAACAGTGTTCGCGAACGTTTTTGTCTGTTCTAGTCTTGTCCACTCCGCCGCAAACATGAACAAAACTCAACGTATGAATCTTATGCGAATGTTTTATGCTGTTTGCGACGGTGTGGATACGACAAGAACAGAGGAAAACGTTCGCGAACAATATTTTGGTTCGTATTCGCCTTGGTGGAGACCCGAGGATATACTCCGCTTCCGTAGATGAAGATGCTACTGATGCTTACCGTTTTGTATTCCAGCATATTGTACACCTTTCAAATAATTTAAACAAATATCCCGTTGTACTCTTTCTATCATTTACATCATTACCTCCCCAATCGGAATCAACATATCCGCTAAAAAGGTTATTATAATTGCCCTTTACATAGGTTAATGTAACATCTTTTGAACCCTTTAGATATCTCAGTACTCGTTTTAAATTTGTCCATAGTTCTTTCTTGCTTTTATTGATATATCTACTCAAAAAATTCACAGCTATACTTAAGCCAGGCCTCGTATACACCATTATGTACTTTAAACATCCGATTAAATTTCAACATGGTGCTTCATACTTCTTGTCAGAATTTAAAGCTAAATAATCCAATTTACTTAGGAGAGGTGTCTCTAACTGCTTTACAATCGTGCATATTAAATTTTTCTGAAACTCTTTTTATATATACACTCTGATCTAGACTCATTTTCTCGTGACCTCTTTCAACTTTTATTCCTAAGAGAACCTTAATATCTTTTACATCTACCATACGAAATTTATTCATTAGATAACTTTTAAAATTATTCAGGGTTTTGATATTAGCAGTAGCAATCACAAGATCATTCACATACAGTACCACCATATATATTTTCCAATTTATTTCCTTTATCTAAGATGCATATGCAACGGTCTACAGATGAATTTCGAAAACATTTCTCTATTAAGCATTTTTCAAACAGTTCAATCCAACATTTTGCTGCCTTGGTTTAGGTCATACAAAGCTCTATTCAGTTTACAAACTTGACTTCATATAAATTTCCTCCTTTAATTCACCATTTAAAAATGCAGTTTTAACATCCATATGGTGTACTAATAAACTAAATTGTTTCGCAAAAGCAATTATAAGCCTAAAACTTGCAATTCTTGCAACTGGTGCAAATGTTTCACTGTAATCAACTAAATATTATTCACTAAAACTACGAGCAAAAAGACGGGCCTTGTATTTTACCGGATTTCCAAAATCATCATTTTTAATGGTCCCATAACCCATTTACAGTCAACGATATTTCTATTATCAGGCCTTTGTACCAAGCTCCAGGTTTTACTTATTAAAAATTTGAACTCTATCACTTCTACAGTGACTCACAGCCATAATCGTACACTCTTTAAAATCGCATAACTTTTTTAGAATTGGTCCAAACGACTTGAGTTTTTTTTAGAAGCTAGAAGGATTAGTTTGCCAACTGATATGTTTCATCGTTCTGAAAAAAAAAATGCAATTGGTCTGAATAGCGAAAAAATAGTAATATTTGGTCAAAATAGCGAAAATTCCCGAAATCACCGATTCTCGACCTTATTCTGCGATCTTTAAACGTTTGTAGCTCAGAGCAACGTTAACCGATTTTAATGAAATGTTCAGCATGTATACAACTTACTTCAATCTACAAACGGGTTATTTGAATTTTCATTACAGGCTCACAAACAATGTTTTAAAAACGACCTTTATTATTTTTTTCGCTATTCCGACAAATTGCATTTTTTTCAAAACGATGAAACACATCAGTTGCCAAACTAATCCTTCTAGGTTCTAAAAAATAACTCAAGTCGTTTGGACCAATTCTAAAAAAGTTATGCGATTTTAAAGAGTTTTATTGGGAGTTTTATAAACAAAAGATTCAGCACACATTAGGTAATTACTGTAGCGGTCATCATCACGACCTAATACGAACATTTGGTGTGCAGATGGTCGGCATGATTTATGACACACGCACCAGCAAAATTATTTTTGAGTAAACCGCTTTCCGTTCCTTTCATGATTGAATTTAGAACAAAGCATGTTTTCCTTCGAGACTTTCGTTTACGGCCTCAATAGTTATTGCAGGTATCATAAACCTCGAGTTTCCGGAGGGCCCACTATGTGAGGCCGGGCGGCTTGCAACCGGCCACGTCACGCGCCTCGGGGCCTGGGGGTCACCCGCTGTATTGCCAGGAGTATTTCTCCCGCCAAATCTCACCCCCGTTACGGTGAAGGTGGCGCAATTTTGGACAAAAAAAGTACCGATTGGTTGATATCGGTATCGGGCCAACCAATTAGGAGGTACTCTGGTCGCGCGCGTATTGCCAGAAAATTGTGCGTCCGGCAGACGCCAGTCATCGTAGACACCTCGCCAAGGGCCAACGTCTTGTCCATCTTTAGATACTTTAATAAAGACTTAATTCAGAACTATTCAGAACTATTCTGTGTTTCAATAAGGAAATAGAGCTCATCTCCTATTCCTTTATTACTATGTATATCATGTTCATCATATGAAATAATGGGAAACTGTTTAATCCTATCACTTCTCCTAAATTGTTAGATTTTTCTAATATTTCAACTCTACTATCTTGAGATGAAGATATATTACGAATATCTGTTTTAGCTACAGATTTATTTGTTTCATATCTTTCCTTTACACTCGGATTCACTATATCTGATGTATTGTTATCAGATTTATAACGTTTTAACATATCTGATTTATCATTATCAGATTTATGAGATTTTTCCACTGATTTTGACCTTATGTCACATGTAACAGTTTTATTATAGGCATTTTTAGAATTAATCCCATCTACCGGCCGAGATTTTAGGTAAGTTGTTTCGTCTACTATTACGTCTCTAACAGTTACAAATTTTTCTTTTTCCACATCCCATATTTTATATTCATTCAGTTCATATCCTACTAATATAGCCTTCCATGATTTTTCATCAAATTTAGTTTTCCTGGTCTTATTATGTATATAAACAGTAGAGCCGCAAATCGTTAAATATTTTGCTTGCGGCCTTTTACCACAATTTATATGGTGTTTTATGTTGTTTTAAAGCTTGTGATGTACCGATAAATTAGGAACCTATATGTAAGCACACAAACACAAATCACGTACTGCGAGGGTCGCACCTATTCAGTCTTACGCCGGTTCCCAAGAAGAGCACCGGTCTCATTGGTGCCGACCGAATTAATAAACCATACTTATATTAATCTCATATCCACGAGTCCACTGGGTTTGTTCACTATCCTTACCAATCCATGCAATATATAACACTGGCGACGAGGATAAAAAGGATTGCGCGTGTGTTATCTCTCAGTATGCGTATAAGTGTCGTGCAGTATTCGAATAAAATTTCGCACGTATAAATGAGTGATCGAAAGAAAGTGGGATGGGTTTATAACTTACGTAAAGATCAAGCAATACAAGAATTAAACAAACGAGATATTGAATACGATGAAACTAATACTCTAGACGAGTTACGTAAATTGTTAGCAAATTCGATAAAATCGGAAGTGAAAACTAGTGATTCAGGCGAAAATTCGCAAACTGCGAGCAGCGAAGAAAAGCACGTAGTCGAAGAAAGTGAGAGCACAGAAGGCAATACGTCAGATAGTGAAAATTCTGACACAAATTCCAACATGGCACCTGACGTGCAAAAACTAGAATTTTGCTTGGAAAAAGACGACTGGGAAATTTTTTCAGAACGCCTTGAAATATACTTTAAAGCTAAAGATATACCAGCAGCGAAGGAAGCCTTAACAGCACTAACGAAATTTGACGAAGACGCCTATAAGTTATTAAAAAACTTATGTGCACCAAAAAAACCAGTCGAGTTATCCTACGCAGAGATAAAAAAGTATATGAAGGATCATTTGAAACTAGCACCATCAGAAGTAATGGAAAGATGCAATTTCAATCAAGCTAAGCAAGAACAAGCCGAATCAATTGCGGATTTTACAGCGAAGTTAAAAAAGCTTTCGTTAACGTGTAATTTCAAGGACTTAAGGGGGTAGACACGGGTAATGCAGCGCGCTGTATACCGACATAATCTGGCCCGAAACATGGGTTTAGTAGAATACGTTGTTTGTCCTTATATGAGCGAATTTTGGGCTGGGCGAGCTCTCATTCGAAAGAGAAAGGTTCAGTGCAGCGCGCTCTGGTCATGGTTCGACGAGCTTGTGTTGATATCTAATAATATGAGTGTTCAAAGTAGAGCAAAATTCGACAAAATACACCCGCATAATCCAAGTATTTTTAGGTCACTAAAAGAGTTTTGTGACTCAAACCAGAACCAGAGCGCGCTGCACTGAACCTTCCTCTTTCGAATGAGACCTTACCCAGCTCAAAATCTGCTCATATAAGGACAAACAACGTATTCTCGTAATTGCATTCCCAAATACGAATTCCGCCATATTGGCGATAATACAGAGCAAGTCACGTGACAAATTTAGTTGAGCTAGTGGATACGAGATGGCGCCTACTCGGGAGGACTGCCAACGTGGAATCGTAGCAAAACTGAAGCGTTAAGGTGGAGTCACTATGGCGCGGCCGGCGGCAGCCGCGGCCCGACGGCCGCGGCTCAGCGGCCCATGCCGGCGGCCAGCCTCCGGCCGCGCGGCGTTCGGGGTCCCACTTTTGTTCAAGCGCACTTGAAAGGGTCTACGGCCAAGGATTCATACCTGCTTCAGGAATAAAATAATTTTTTATTCTTTATTGTTTCGATATGTAAGTGACACCAATGGATTCCTTGTGTTTTTCCGATGTAAATCATATGAAATTTCATGAAAATCGGACTATTATGAACGAAGACAACTTGAAATGATATAAATTGAATCTGGAGAATCACCCTTTAGTGACGCACGTATTTTCTTTCATTGGCAATCATCCATATCTGGTGGTTAAAAACACATTTGCCCCAATATCTCGGAAAGTATACACCATAGAGAATAATCTGTTATGCAAAACTGATGTATTCTTTTAAAACGATTTCAGAATTCAGAATTTAAAAGTGCAGACCAATTTTTCGTTAATTATTATTTTAACAGATACGATTAACAAGTTCGGTTTTTTAAATGAAACTATTTTTTTAGAGATCACTTGATAATGCGTTCCAAGACAAATTCAATAACCTATAATGTATACACCTTTGTAACGTTCCGCTACCACCGCCATAAATTTTTCCGTTTATTTTTCATATATATTGTTAATTTCCTTTATTATACGTAAGATTGTATACAACGCGTGCGAGAGCGTGTTCAAACAGCGCGCGAAAGACCGCGTGACGCGCAACGCATGCGCATAACCTTTAATTCAAACAGTAAACTCAGTGCCGCGAGCGAATCAAGCGCGCGTGCGCACATCGAACGAACAACCGGACGCCGAATTATCCGAGCGTAGTGCGCGAGTGGCGCGAAACGGATGTGAATATTAATTGGTGCGCGAGATCGCACAGCGAGTGATTGGTGCGGGCCAAGTACCACAAATCGGTATAAATAGAGGCCCGCCAGCAGCAGGAAGGCAGACTTGGTTCTGCAACCGAACCTCGAGACTTAGGTCGCTTTCGTTAGCCCCCTATAGTTTTGAAACAGTCTAGAGTAGTATCTTTAAAACCGACTACCAAATCCCATTACGAGGTCGCTTTAGTTGGCCCCCTCAGTTTCCATTAGAGGTCGCTTTAGTTAGCCCCCTCAGTTTCCATTCGAGGTCGCTTTAGTTAGCCCCCTCACCACCTCATCCTCCAAGCGTGGGCCAGCTGATAGGCACCAGAAGAAGTTACCAAATCAGAAGGAAGAAAGTCAATAATTCCACTACTATCTGGGGACGCCTCTACCTGCAACCTGGCAACAATCCTAGACAGCGTAGGCAAGCTTATAGGCAACTGGAAGCCACATCTATCCTCTAGAAGGAACTCTCTCTAAATCTCAACCAACATTCCAAATCGACCTAGTGTCGTATCTTGTATTACACCGACTTCGTGTCGAGACTTTATACTATATCTTTATACGCCTCAATCAAATTATATTCTTAATTACCGACTTAGCGTTGGGAACCGAAATCATAATTATATTCTTAATTACCGACTTAGCGTTGAGAACCGAAATAATTTTTTATTAATTATTACGGTCGAAATAAAAATTTTAATTTTTTAACCGAAATCATAATTATATTCTTTATTACCGACTTAGCGTCAGGAACCGAAATAAAAAATTATATTCTTTATTACCGACTTAGCGTCAGGAACCGAAATCAAAACGATTTACCGACCGATACGACGTTACTTATTACTTTATTTCTACTAATTGTCATAAATCGCACGACTCAATGTCGTATTATATGTTCTATTTCGACCTAGAGTCACTACCATTTACTTTTGAATAAATCATTTGTTATTTATTGTTAAAAGAAGGACTCTCGTATCTAGAAATTCATTTCTTAATCGCACGCCACCCGAACCAAATCCCACAAATTCACCGGTAAACCGCTCTACTCGTGAATCTCCTGTAAAGAACGGCAACGTCTCGTTCGAGAACGTTACACCTTATTTCAACTGGTTTTCGAGATATTGCGCTGGCAAATTTAAAAATTTTCCCCCAATCACACAATCCGAGGGGGGGGGGTCTAATGTACCTATAGGTACCGATACCACCCGGAGTTCATACAGTACAATGTTCCTTCTTTAAACTATTTTATATGTTCTATTTTAATATTTAAAGAAGAGAAAGTAATATGAAAATAATTGTTGTTGTAATTTAATTATGATACACACATTGGGAACACCCTTCCTTAAAGAGAGGGGACTTGCTCCCTGTGAATTCGGCGACGGAGGAGGAACCTTCTCCCTCTTGAAGAAATCGAGGGTGAAAACCTCGCATCTGGTTGCCAAAAATTATTGTGGCTGAACGGCCAGAGTACCTGGCCACATTTGTTTTTATAATCATATTGTCCCGCGCGGGGGTTAATAGCAGTACCTACGTCCAGGTACGAAGCCATCGTACGTACTACCCACCGAGAGACCAATATACGGATTAACCCATTGTGAGACTGAAGAATGCTTAAAATTATTACAGACGGCATAACGTTCTTGACTGCCCTTTAGAAATGCTGGCAAACAGATGTTGTCGAAACGTTCTTGGGATTATCGGTTGTAACGTTCTCGAACGAGACGTTGCCGTTCTTTACAGGAGATTCACGAGTAGAGCGGTTTACCCGTGAATTTGTGGGATTTGGTTCGGGTGGCGTGCGATTAAGAAATGAATTTCTAGATACGAGAGTCCTTCTTTTAACAATAAATAACAAATGATTTATTCAAAAGTAAATGGTAGTGACTCTAGGTCGAAATAGAACATATAATACGACACTGAATCGTGCGATTTATGACAATTAATACAAATAAAGTAATTAGTAACGTCGTATCGGTCGGTAAATCGTTTTGATTTCTGTTCCTAACGCTAAATCGGTAATAAAGAATATAATTTTGATTTCGGTTCCTGACGCTAAGTCGGTAATAAAGAATATAATTATGATTTCGGTTCCCAACGCTAAGTCGGTAATTTAGAATATAATTTGATTGAGGCGTATAAAGATATAGTATAAAGTCTCGACACGAAGTCGGTGTAATACAAGATACGACACTAGGTCGATTTGGAATGTTGGTTGAGATTTAAAGAGAGTTCCTTCTAGAGGATAGATGTGGCTTCCAGTTGCCTATAAGCTTGCCTACGCTGTCTAGGATTGTTGCCAGGTTGCAGTTAGAGGCGTCCCCAGATAGTAGTGGAATTATTGACTTTCTTCCTTCTGATTTGGTAACTTCTTCTGGTGCCTATCAGCTGGGCCACGCTTGGAGGATGAGGTGGTGAGGGGGCTAACTAAAGCGACCTCGAATGGAAACTGAGGGGGCTAACTAAAGCGACCTCTAATGGAAACTGAGGGGGCTAACTAAAGCGACCTCGTAATGGGATTTGGTAGTCGGTTTTAAAGATACTACTCTAGACGGTTTCAAAACTATAGGGGGCTAACGAAAGCGACCTAAGTCTCGAGGTTCGGTTGCAGAACCAAGTCTGCCTTCCTGCTGCTGGCGGGCCTCTATTTATACCGATTTGTGGTACTTGGCCCGCACCAATCACTCGCTGTGCGATCTCGCGCACCAATTAATATTCACTTCCGTTTCGCGCCACTCGCGCACTACGCTCGGATAATTCGGCGTCCGGTTGTTCGTTCGATGTGCGCACGCGCGCTTGATTCGCTCGCGGCACTGAGTTTACTATTTGAATTAAAGGTTATGCGCATGCGTTGCGCGTCACTCAGTCTTTCGCGCGCTGTTTGAACATGCTCTCGCACGCGTTGTATAATATCTTACGTATAATAAAGGAAATTAACAATGTATATGAAAAATAAAAGGAAAAATTTATGGCGGTGGTAGCGGAACGTTACACGGTCGAAAACAACGAATGAATTCCCGCTTGGCTCCGATTTCGCTTTTGCCTCAACGCAGTGGGCGTCAATCTGAAGAATAGAGAAAAAATTCAACATGCCACTTTTTCTAATCAAAATGTCGAATCTTATGAAGCTACTTTATAAAACACTATTCCTGGATCTGAAGAAATCGATGAAAAGTTTAAAACATCTTCATCTGTATTGCAATGACAAAATTTTGAGCGTACAATCTTTCCTTCACTTGTAAAATCTTTATTTCTGGCATCTTGGGTCCCGTCACAAAATTAGGCGATTGAAAGGTTGCCCAAATATTGTATAATTACGTATGAATGTATTAACACTTTATGAACAGTATTTGGTATATAGGATAACATGGATACAGGTTTGCAAATATTTCTGCACTTTCCATAGTATATAGATATATTTATCAAATTGTTCTAGTGTTTTGGCAATTATTGACTTAATTTTTCTAAATAACGGCAATCTTCCGTATGAGTTGTATATTAATACTTTTTTACGAACTTCCTTAATTATATTCGGCAGTTTCAGTGCGAAAAATGTGATGCTGTTGAATTTTTTTCCTATTTATTGGGATTCAGCCTCACTGTGCGACATAGAATACAGGTAATTACTCCATTATTGGCAAATATTGCCAAATCTCATTTTCGCAGTTGCAAAGCCAAATATATGTTGATTATAAAACAAAAATGAAATTTGCTAGGAAATTCCCGGAGGGTAACTAAAAAGACGCTTGCTAATATAAAATTGCTAATATTTCTTCAATGGGTTTCTTATGGAAAAGAAGAGTATGTAACTAATTCTTTGTTATTGCTTACCAAAAACGATACTACTCATTTCGGTTCCCAAAAAATTTGTGTCTTTTATATCATCAAAATTTAAAAGACTCAATTCAAAATTTCCCACAAGAAAGAACATACAAACTGTGACACGTGTTTACACACAGATCAGATGTAGAGGCCACGATATTTTTCCCTTTTTTAGGAGTTCATATTATTAGTTTACAAGAAATATATAAAAAAAACATAATCCCATAATTTTTTAATTCTATCTTGTTTCCTTATTTTTGGGATTCTGTCCCACTCTGCCGTTGGACCGCAGCGCGGCCGCGGCTATGACTCAGTTTTGAGGAGTCGAGCGGTTTATCGCTGTAGCTAGCCGCGCGGCTAGTAGATTCCGCAATCATGGCGGAAAACAGACACTCATCGCATTGTGTTGCGTCTTGAGTAGCCTAGGTTGCTGCTGTAGCAGACGCGCGGCCGCGGCCGGTCGAAAACGCGCCATGGAGAACGGTTACATGCTTCTCCATAAGAGCGGTGCTTAAGATTTGGCCGCCAGCCGCGGCCGCTGAGCCGCCGCCGCCGGCCGCGCCATAGAGACTCCACCTTTACATGCTTCTCCATTAGAGCGGTGCTTAAGATTTGGCCGCCGGCCGCGCCATAGAGACTCCACCTTTAGCTGGGTACACGAGCCACAGTAAAAGCGTGATGCAGTCAATGCATGCATTTTCGGACGATTTTAGGTTAGGTTATATGCATTTTAGGCGTACATTGACTAAGAACTGCTGGAAATGAATACATTTACTAAAGCTTTTACCGTAACTCATACATCACTTGAAATCGCTGTCGTACTTATTTCCCTGATAACCAGATCTGAAGCGCAGAGCCTGACGTCAGATCCGTAGTCATCTGTGTCCGCATTAGGCTGCGGTCTGAGGTGCACACGGCTCAAACGATTGTGGCCGATCGAGTTTCGATTGCATTCGAGCTCACTAGGGCTGGCTCTTTTACATCGCTACGATTCTACAGTATTTCGTGAATATGGTGGGGGCAGTGCCAAGCCACAGGTTCCCGTCTAGAACACTTCCAATTCATGTTGAAACACCACTGTGGCACCATCTGCCTATGATATAGCGTGAAGTAAACGGATGATGTTTAATATGAGACACGTTCGCGCAGTCCTGTCACAAAATTTAATCTACATTGCTTCGGTTATGTTTATTTTCCCGTTGTTAACATAAAATAACGGATAGTAAATTTTGAAATAAATGCGTATTTCTTTGCTCTACACATTTCCACTAATAATGAGCGTCTTAGATTTTAATCTATGAGGACTGCTAGGAATAAAATACCACAAGACTTTATACATCTCAGTATTCTGGTTTCCTAACCCTTGCCATCTCTACGAAATATATAACATTCGTTTCCATTCTATTCTTTATTACCTCACCATCCCTCTCTATTTATTTGTGTCTTCCATTATAAATCCGTTGATTTATTTACTTTGGACATTACAAGTTTATCGTTTATATTGGCAAAATTATTATGATTTTTTTTTTAGGTTCATTGCAATAAAAGTCATTTGACATTTATCCTTTGTGTCATTTTCGCTACAGCATCGCGACAGAACCGATCGCGCGGATTTATATAATTATGACAATCATCGGCAGATGGTGCCACAGTGGTGTTTCAACATGAATTGGAAGTGTTCAAGACGGGAACCTTTGGCTTGGCACTGCCCCCACCATATTCACGAAATACTGTAGAATCGAAGCGATGTAAAAAAGCCAGCCCTAGTGAGCTCGAATGCAATCGAAACTCGATCGGCCACAATCGTTTGAGCCGTGTGTACAGAGCCTGACATCAGGACCTGACGTCAGATGGGCAGCAGATTCACAACAGATCCTGCCGTTCGCCTGACACGTATAACAGCGCCATCTGAGCGTCAGAATTGGCAAACAATTCCCTACGCGTGACGTCACACGGCCGTCCCTACAGGTGTATCCCTACGCTTACATAACTGTCAGGCAGATTCTGCAGTTTATTAAATAATTAATTCTACTTATTTAAAACAGTATTTATTTTATTCTTTAATAATGTACAAGATCAGTGATTACCATTTTGAGAAAATAATATAAGTAGCGCATATAAATCCAAAGAGGGACTTTCAACATTTCCAATTACAAATCCACGTCCTGCAACCACTGGTGCCTTGTAGGGCCGATATCTGAATTCTTCATTCAATATTTTCAACTTCTTTTTTTTGTGGAAGCATCATGTTTCCTGTTGTGTTAGCGCTGAAAACAAACACAATATTAGTATAAAATTAAACGTAACGTATGAATAAACAGGATGTAACGAGTTAGTTACGGGGGGACGCGAACCTTCCCCCACCACACGCGCCTGGCGCGGCCCGCCACTACCGAGCGCGGCCGCGAGATGGCCGCGCGCCGGGCGGCGCTCTCGCTCGCGAAGTTGCCGCGCCGGCCCATATAGGCCAGCGCGACGGGCCCGTCAGACAGAGTTTTACCACGAGCGTTACAGGCGAATGGTCCGAACTCTCCCAGCGATCTCTTGTAAACCAAGCTGCATTGCTGTGTAATTTTGGGTTCCCCCACCTCCACGGCTCCTAGAAGAACGCGAGTTCGCCGACTTCTAGACGCAGGTCGATATCCCTCGTCAATCTTAGGTTCAGACTTTGTCTGCACCGGAGGACATCCTACAGTCTCCGTTTCTCCCGCGGGTTATACCCACTGGGCGAGCGGACGCAAGACTCCCCGGTCAGGGCCATTGGTGGAGATCACAGCCAGGGCACCAGAACGACCACCTACCCTTCCTGTCACCGCCGAAACGTTCCGAGACCGCGAACGGGACCGCGACGCGCCGCCAGTACACCGTCGCGATAGTTTAAGCCGCACAGACCCTGTTAGCCAGCACAGACCTGGCCGGGTGACTTTGTATTACCATAGCCGTAAGAATAAACGCCCGTCAAGCAGTTCACTTCGCCTTATTCACTCGGTCACCCCGAATACCCGTCCTAAAGCTAACCTCTACACAGCGAGGTTACATTTGGCGCCCGAACAGGGACTTAGAGTTGTGCACCGGGTGAATGACCAAGGTGAGCTGGGTGTACGGGCTACCGAAAGCCAAACTCGCGGCGTGGGCCGAACAACACAGAATCGACCCTACCGGAGATCTCGACACTCTACGAGCTCGGGTAGTGGCCCACCTCAGAGCCATGAATAAAGACAGCTCCAACGGCGAAATAACGATCAGCATCGATCCTCCCGGCGACGGGGAGGGAACAACACAAACCGTACCGCTATTGAGCTTCTCCCCGGGACCCGGGGACAAACGCTCATCAGAAGCAGCCGCGACAACAACTACCACCGATACCCACCACGTAATGGAGCGAGTCAGAAGGTGGGGCGGCCACTACGATGGCGGTAAGGGAGCAGAAGACTTCCTCGATCATCTGGACGATCTTCGAGATAGCTACGAGGTCACGCCGGACCAGATACTGCGCTGCCTCCCCGGAATTCTAAAAGGCTCGGCCCTCCAATGGTACCGAAACGAGAAGGCCGACATCCCCACGTGGGACGCCTTTTTAGAGGCATTCCGACAAACATTCCTGCCACGGCGTAGGCAGCACGAGCTCGAAATGGCCATCCACCAACGGCGCCAACGCCCGGGCGAGACCGCCCGCGAATTTGCCACGGCCCTACGGACGCTGATGCGCCGCCACGGTAACATGTCCGCCGCCACGCAGCTAGACTGGTTGTACTCCAACTTACGTACGGAGTACCGCCACTATATTAAGCGGTCGGATTACGACTCACTCTCCGGGCTCCTCGGTTTGGCCGCCGACTTCGAGGCACTACGCGACGAAGAACCCCGCACCGCTCCGGTCCAACCAGACCCTCCGAAACCCAGCCTCACCGAAGTGAGCAGTCGGTATAGCCGGGACCAGTGTTGTTGGAACTGTGGACAACGCGGCCACTTTCGCCGGGACTGCCGCCGGCCGGGACGGCGATTCTGTAGCCGATGCGGAACAGAAGGCCGGCTCAGTCGAGAGTGCGACTGCTCCCCGGCGGCGGGAAACGCCAACGGGTCCGGAGGACGAGGCAACATCCGGACCACTCAGCCCCAACAGCCTCCACCGCCCCAGCAGCCGATAGCCGCCCCCACCTGCCCGTAAATTTCTACGGCCGGGAGTTCCGAGCCCTGCTGGACACGGGAGCCTCCCTTTCGTATATCAATAGGGAGGTAGCGGAATGGTGCATACAGAACGGGGACCGAACCATCGTCACGAATCGATGGGTCCAAGTCGCCAACGGCGCCACCGCAGCACTGGACGGGGAAATAGCGGTAAAAATAGCCGTCGGCGATTGCGTCCTTGCCATTACATGTGGAGTCCTCCCTAGCCTCACACAGGACGTGATCCTTGGGATCGACGCTCTCCGTGCCCTCGGGTTAACCGTTCAAGTCCGGGGCATGCTATGGAGCCCAAAGGACGAATCAGCTGCCGCCATCGAATCAAACCCCGGCCTCCAGGGCTGCACTACGGAGCAAGCACAGTACCTCGAGACGTTCCTCGTTAGCGAGCTGCAACACTTCGACCGATTACCGGGGCTGACTCACATGGCGAAACATCACCTTCGGGTAAAAGCCGGGGCCGAACCGGTAAAACACCGATACTCGCCACGTAACCCCGCCATGCAAGCCATCATAGACGAGGAGGTAACCCGGATGCTCGCGGAAGGAGTAATTGAGCCGTCTTCCAGCCCGTGGAGTTCCCAGGTCGTAATCGTCACAAAAAAAAAATGGAAAGAAAAGGTTCTGCATTGATTTCCGACGAGTAAATGCAGTCACGGAAAAGGACGCGTACCCTCTGCCCCAGGTGCAGGCCACATTAGAAAAATTGCGAGGCGCCCGTTATATCTCCACACTGGACCTGGCCAACGGATACTGGCAGGTACCCCTGGACCCCGACAGCCGCCCAATCACCGCCTTCACAGTACCGGGGAGGGGCCTGTTCCAATTCAAGGTCATGCCCTTCGGACTACACTCCGCCCCAGCCACCTTCCAGCGCCTATTGGACGGGGTCATCGGACCCAAACTGGAGCCCCGAGCGTTCGCATATTTGGACGACATCATCGTACTCGGAGCAACCTTCGAGGAACACCTCAAAAACTTGAGAGAGGTCCTCCAGCGACTACGGGCGGCAGGACTAAAACTCAATAAGGACAAGTGCCAGTTCTGCCGCACCGAGCTGCAATACCTCGGGCATACGATAACGAGCGAAGGCGTAGCCACCGACCCCGATAAAGTACGAGCCATCGCCGGGATACCCCCACCGACCACAATAAAGGAACTGCAACGGTTCCTAGGGATGGTGTCCTGGTACAGGCGATACATCCCCAGATTCGCCGACCTAGCCGCGCCGCTGACACGACTACTACAAAAGAAGCAGAAGTGGAACTGGGGCCCGGAAGAAGCAGCGGCATATGACGCACTCCGCCAACAATTGGCCGCCGCCCCCATCCTGACCTGCCCGGACTTTAACCAACCCTTCACCCTCCAGACAGACGCCAGTAACGAAGGCCTCGGGGCCGTACTCACGCAGGAGGTGAACGGGGATGAAAAGGTTATAGCCTACGCAAGCCGTACGCTCAACTCCGCGGAGCGAAATTACTCCGTGACGGAGAAAGAATGCCTCGCGGTAGTATGGGGCATTCGGAAAATGCGGCCATACTTAGAGGGATACCGGTTCACCGTGCTTACCGACCACCAATCCCTCAAGTGGTTGCAAACAATGGACAACCCTTCCGGCCGCCTGGCCCGTTGGGGCCTCGAGCTCCAACAATATGACTTCGCCATCCAGTATCGCCGAGGGGAGTCCAACGTCGTCGCGGACGCCCTCTCTAGGCAACCAGAGGGCGAACCCTCCCCACCAGCGGAGGAGGTAGACAGCCTCGACCAGCCCTCTGGGTGCGCTTGGTACGAAAGGATGAGAGCCGCCACCGAGAAGGAACCACACCGTTACCCGGAGTACCGAGTCATCAAGGGGCGCTTGTACCGGCACATTTCGGACACTCACGGTCCCCGGACCGACACGGAGTGGAGGTTGTGCGTCCCCCAACCCCTTCGAGGGGCGGTACTCCGAGAAACCCATGACGCCCCCACCGCAGGGCATCTGGGCGTCAGTAAAACCGCAGCCCGATTGGCCAGACGATACTTTTGGCCCGGAATGATCCGCGACGCCCGCCGATATGTACAGCGCTGCCAGAAGTGCCTGGAGCACAAAGCGTTCCAGCAGGCACCCGCAGGCGGTATGCAGACCACTCCAGCAGCAAACCCCTGGGACGTAGTGGCCATCGATCTGGTCGGACCCCTGCCACGGTCAGCAAAAGGTTTTACGATGCTGGCCGTGATGCAGGACAAGTTCAGCAAGTGGGTCGAACTCCAGCCCCTACGCCAGGCCACTGCCCCAGCGGTGACTAGGGCCTTCAAGGAGAGGGTGGTGCTCCGCTTCGGGTGCCCCAGACGCGTCATCTCAGACAACGGGAAGCAGTTCGTGAGCCGAGACTTCACCGAAATGCTCCGGGGGTACGGGATCGAGCACCGCCAGACCCCCCCGTACACCCCCCAGTGTAACCCAGTGGAGCGGGTCAACAGGGTGATCAAGACCATGATCGCCCAGTTGACTGACGGGAACCACCGAGAATGGGACAAATGGCTGCCCGAGGTGGGCTTCGCCTACAACTCCGCTCGACACGACTCCACGGGGTACTCCCCGGCTTACCTAAACTATGGTAGGGAGCCAACCACCCCCGGGGCACTCCACCGGCCGACCGAGGATATCGCGGAGGGAGCAGACGAGGCCCAGTACGCCGCGCGGTCCGAGGACCTGGACCGTTTACGGGAGGCCATACGTCTCGCCCGCCACACCCAAGCCCAGGCCACGGAAACCCAGAAAAGGAACTACAACCTCAGGCGGCGAGACTGGAGACCCCGAATCGGGGAATCAGTCATGCTCCGGGAGCACCCTCTGTCCTCCGCGGAGAAGAACTTTGCGGCCAAACTGGCTCCCAAATTCTCTGGCCCGCACAAAGTACGCGAGTACATAGGACCAAATTTGGTCGTACTTCGGTGCGGGCGAAAGACGAAAAGGGCCCACCTCCAGGACCTCAAACCCTGCGTCGGAGAGGAGAAGGATTTCCCCACCTCGGGAACCAACGAGGGAGCAGCAACTCGCCCCGTCTCGAGCTCCGACGCTACTACAGCCGTGGGAACCGCGAAATCGGCACCAGCCACTAACCGCGACCAGCAGATGGCTACAGCGATAAGGAATACGAGACAGGATTCGCGCTGTAACAATTGGCACAGGACGACTGATAAGACCACGGAGGATGCGAAGCAGCAGAAGCAACTCGGCAGCCGTAACAATGCCGCCCAGAAGCAGGATTTCGCACGAGGCAACCAGGAGTGCTGCCGTCCCGCTAAAGGGAACGAACGTCGTTCGTCCGGTGGAGTGCCGGACGAAACGGTCAGCGGAGGCCGGGGTCAAACCAACCCCCCCGGCCGCGAAAAGGAGGTTGGATTTTGGAGGCCCTCCACCACCGGCGCGGGGACCGCCGCAGAAGCCGCGGCCACCCCCGCGACCATCAGCGGCGGCCAAGCTGGCGATTTTGGAGGCGGTGGAGGGGAGCCGTCTCCCACCGCCGGGAGCGCCAGCGAAGGAGAGGCCGCAACCCAGAAACATAGCCGACCTCCACCTTCTCCCACCCGACTCGAGGGGACCCGGAGCCTCCCTCCTGGAGGCGCTGCTCCAGGCGCCACCACCACCATGGCCTGCAATGGCCACCCCACTGCCCCAGCAACCGGCCACACCACCACCGAGAAGGAGCCAGCAGGCGCCTCCACCCCAGCCGCAACAGCCGAGGACGCAGCCACCAGCCGTAGCAGTGGCCACCCCACTGCCCCAGCAACCGGCCACACCACCACCGAGAAGGAGCCAGCAGGCGCCTCCACCCCAGCCGCAGCAGCCGAGGACGCAGCCACCAGCCGTAGCAGTGGCCACCCCGCTGCCACAAGCAACAGCACCGCCGCCATCGACGCAGCCGCCACCGCAGACGCCACCGCCCCAGGAGCACCGAGACCCCCCACCCCCGGCCCTGATGGACCTCCGGCCGACAGCCCCCCCACCGGCCAGCACGAACCACCCCCATACCACCCAGGCAGGACCCCCGTGGCGACTTACCCGCGACCCCCCGGAGCTGCGAATCGACATCCCGGCTCTCCGCGAGGGGCAGAAATTCCGGGTACCCACCCCAGGGGGGTACCTGGAATTCAAGATGCTACGGAGACAGCAGCTCTGGGTGCGGTTCAATCCCGCTTAACGCCGGCTGGCCGATGCCTGGCCGATTATTTTTAAGTAGGTTAAGGTGGCGGGTAGTTAGTAAGTACGACTGTTTAGGTTTAAGTATGGTGGTGGGTAGCAAGTAAGTTTGTACATAGTAATATCAAAAAAAAAAAAAAAAAAAAAAAAAAAAAAAAAATATATATATCTATAAAAGAAGTGGGAAAAGTTCGCGTCCTCCGAAGGAGGGGGGAGATGTAACGAGTTAGTTACGGGGGGACGCGAACCTTCCCCCACCCACGCGCCTGGCGCGGCCCGCCACTACCGAGCGCGGCCGCGAGATGGCCGCGCGCCGGGCGGCGCTCTCGCTCGCGAAGTTGCCGCGCCGGCCCATATAGGCCAGCGCGACGGGCCCGTCAGACAGAGTTTTACCACGAGCGTTACAGGCGAACGGTCCGAACTCTCCCAGCGATCTCTTGTAAACCAAGCTGCATTGCTGTGTAATTTTGGGTTCCCCCACCTCCACGGCTCCTAGAAGAACGCGAGTTCGCCGACTTCTAGACGCAGGTCGATATCCCTCGTCAATCTTAGGTTCAGACTTTGTCTGCACCGGAGGACATCCTACAGTCTCCGTTTCTCCCGCGGGTTATACCCACTGGGCGAGCGGACGCAAGACTCCCCGGTCAGGGCCATTGGTGGAGATCACAGCCAGGGCACCAGAACGACCACCTACCCTTCCTGTCACCGCCGAAACGTTCCGAGACCGCGAACGGGACCGCGACGCGCCGCCAGTACACCGTCGCGATAGTTTAAGCCGCACAGACCCTGTTAGCCAGCACAGACCTGGCCGGGTGACTTTGTATTACCATAGCCGTAAGAATAAACGCCCGTCAAGCAGTTCACTTCGCCTTATTCACTCGGTCACCCCGAATACCCGTCCTAAAGCTAACCTCTACACAGCGAGGTTACAAGGATACATGCAATACTTCCTTCAGCTACATCTCCACACAGTACACACCCTAGGCGATCATGCATGCTCCTGCGAACATTAACATTTATAAGAAAACATGTGTTAAATTATTATCTACTAAACAAGATGCTAAACATTCGCACTTCCAGCATAACCATACTTTTCTGTTTTGCAGATAATGTAAATCTCGATTTTCGCGACGTAGATAATTGGAAATTATTCAATTTCATAATTACCTTTGCCTTCTGGATACGTCGAGATGATTTGTCTGGATATTGATGTTTGAAATTACTTGGAATATTCTTCAATTTTGTCGGCACTGACTGCCACTGACAGTGACTGCCATCTCATACCTCGAAAACGAACGCAAACTGGACGTAGAGCCTTGACCAATTACGAGTTTCGGCACTATGGTGCAGCCAATCCGAGCGTAACACATTATACCACATTTATTTATCCTCTACCGTGGTACATCTACCTACCTACATACTCTTCGTTTAAACCATCCGTTCTGCTTGGAGACGTACGCTCGAAGAATATTCCAAGTAATTTCAAACATCAATATCCGGACAAATCATCTCGATGTATCCAGAAGACAAAGGTAATTATGAAATTGAATAATTTCCAATTATCTACGTCGTGGAAATCAAGATTTACATTATCTGCAAGACAGAAAAGTATGGTTATGCTGGAAGTCCGAATGTTTAGCGTCTTGTTTAGTAGATAATAATTTAACACATGTTTTCTTCTAAATGTTAATGTTCGCAGGAGCATGCATGATCGCCTAGGGTGTGTACTGTGTGGAGATGTAGCTGAAGTAAGTATCCCATGTATCCTGTTTATTCATACGTTACGTTTAATTTTCTCCTAATATTGTGTTTGTTTTCAGCGATAACACAACAGGAAACATGATGCTTCCACATAAAAAGGATTAATAATAATGTTCGCCATTGTCGATCTGCAAGGTTTCAATAACGAACGCGAGTTCGTCGCCAAAGAGATCGCGATTCAGGCAAACAGCAACAACGATAAAACGACTAATATAGCGTGCGTATGTGAACGATTACTACTACTACTACTACTAATACTACTACTACTACTGCGGATACTGCTACTGTTTTGAAACGTCGACGACCTCAGTTGCTGTTCCGACACCGTCGCCAACGGTGCTACCTAAACGAATAATAATGTTCGCCATTGTCGATCTGCAAGGTTTCAATATCGAACGCGAGTTCGTCGTCAAAGAGATCGCTATTCGCGCAAACATCAACAACGATAAAACACCGACGATCAGCCATTGGATCTTCGAACCGCCATACTTCTGGGAACATCTGAATTCGCGCAAGCATCATCAAGCATCCTGGCTCGCGAAGCATCATCACGGGCTTCGCTGGTCTGACGGCTACGTTCCATACTCTAAACTTCCGGGGCTTCTCGCCAGTGTACTCGCGAACATTGACTTCGTCATCGTGAAAGGTGCGGAAAAGAAAACGTGGATGCTGCAACTACTACCTGACATAATCGTTGAGGATGTATGCAATTTGTACGAACTGACGGGGCGAAAAATCAACAACAACAACAACACCAACAACAACGCTCGAACTGTCGAAGACGACGGCGGCTATGACGTTGACGATGATTATTGCGAGATCATGCCGGACACCGTGGACCCTGACGTTCCTAACCTGAGGTCTATGTCTTCAACGAATGCCTTTCGATGCGCATTTCACAAGAATTGCGGTGTTTGCGCGCTGGAGAATGTCGGGAAAATATGGAATTATATACGCAACATTACCTAATGTAAGCCCTACACACGCATTGCATCTACTTTACGCGTCATATGCAGAAAACGAATATGTAAGAATTATTTTTTTGTTTTCTATAGCGATGAACACAACGGCGACGGTGATGAGTGAAATGACAGCGACGGCTGCTTCCTTTACCCGCGAGCAAGAATATCCCTCCCATACGAACGTTATTTCCCGCAAATACTGATATTATAATTTTAAGTAGGCATGGATGGATGGATGTACATGAATAAACACACACTGTTTTGAATAAAAATTATATTTATTTAAAAATATATTTTATATTTAAAAATATTTAAAAATATTGTTACGTTTTCGCGTTGACATAATATAAGTTTAATGTGTAATAACAGAACGTGAACATTAACAAGGATAATAGTAATTAAATAACAGTAATTAATCAGGTAGAGGTGTTCGGGACTACGTCTGCTCGCAATGGCGTCTGTATCTCAAGTCACAGCTTGACAGGCGATCGATCAGATCGCCTTCTTCTCGCTGTCTCTTGTCTTCGTCGCGAGCATCATCGGGCCATGGATTTTATCCATAGGGTGCTCGCAACACTGCTCCCCCCTCTCGAGAAGCGGTCGTCCCGACCGCTGTAACTTCTCCTCTGTCTGTAACCGTACCCTGGTCCGGAAGAGTGGGAAGAACGCTACGTGGCCTCTTCCGTCCGTCGTCTCGGCATTCACCTTCACGCCCAGGGGAAAAACCACCCCAAAAACCCTGGGCAAGGCGTGGGTACATGGCTCCTTGCGTTTTCGGACTTGCGTACTTCTTTCTTGTATGGGCTTCGTTTTCTTTGACGGCGCATCTTCTTCTTGGGTAGAGACTGGCGAGACTCGGCGGAAGTCCAGCGACGACGTTCCTCTGGAGCTCCAACGGTGGAATCCCGCGACGTTCCGGAACTTCCCTGGGCGGTTCCGCTCCGTTCGTCGTCCCTTGCGATCTGGCCGCTCCGGCGTTTCGTCCTGGTTCGTTCTCGACTTTCTTCCAGTAGTCCAGTTTTCCAGAATTTCCTTGTAAAATAAACGTCGCTCTTATTAGACGGGAACCGAAGGCAGCTCGTTGGGGCCGTACGAGTCGGAAAGCCGGAAAGGAAGGCCGAGCACGCAAGCAGAGGGTTGCAGCTAGTCACAAGCATGCAAGCGGCCCAACCTCCAGCCCAGCCACCCGCCTCGCCAGCCCTGGCCGTCTTCTCTTTTTCTTTTCTCCAATCCTTGGCTTCGTGATGGCCCCATTCCTCTTCTTGGCCTCTGGTGTTGTTCCAGGGGACCGTCCTGTGCGTCCGGTCAGCGCTCCCGTTTCCGCGACATCCCCTCCAGCCGATCCAAGCAGCGCTTGTCCGTCTGGTGATTGGGGATGCCATTTCCCTCCTGCTGTCCACCCTCTCTCCTTCTTTTTCCTGGGTACCCCGCGAGATCCTCCATCCCGGCCGTGCCAGGGGCTCGCAGGGTCTCCTCCAGGGGGCTAGCGGGGCGCTTTCACGTATGTCCGCACCCCGCTGCGGACTGCCACGCTATTGTGGCACATTCGGGGAATTCGGGAGCGCGTATCCCGACCGCGGTGGTAGTCCCCCGACACCTTGTCCCTCGTCGTGGGGTATCGTGTTCCCTGAAACAGACTCAAAAAAGGGGGCCGGGCTACGAAGGCAGCCTCCGCAGCCCAGTCCACCAGATTAGCTTAGTCTAATCTTCTTTCTTGAGTCCAGTGGTGGTCCAGCGACATTTTCACTCCTCTTGCAGTTGTCCTTCGTACTTCGCAAGGCGGCGCACGTGGACCACCTTGCACTTCTTCCTGCGTGATCGTTGGATCCTGTAGACGACGTCATTGATCCTGTCCACTACCGTGTAGGGTCCTTCCCAGTCGGACTGCAGTTTTGGGCACTTCCCTTTCACTCTTCGAATCCTGAGTGTTGGTGGTTGACTCTTCACTCCAGGACTTCGTCTTCGAACTAACGCTCCAGGTGTACACCGGACTCATCACCCTGGGCTCTCTCTTATATGGGTCGCCGACTCCGCGACGGTATTCGCCCTCGAACTCCCTCCGTCGCAGCGCTTCGTGGATCTCTCGACGGTATTCGCCCTCGAACTCCCTCCGTCGTAGCGCTTCATGGATCTCTCGACGGTATTCGCCCTCGAACTCCCTCCGCCGCAACTTCGTATTCAGCTATCCCGCAACGGCATTCGCCCTCGAACTCCCTCCGTCGCGTCTTCGTACTCAGTTATGCCGTGACGATATTCGCCCTCGAACTCCCTTCATCACAGCTCTGCAACTCTGCGCACTTCCGGCGCCTGTTCGTTGCAGCAGATCCGCACGCTCACACGACAGCATTAGTCTGGTTCTGGGTGTTGTCGACCGATGCTTCCCCCAAATCAGTTGAGCCCAGCTATCACCGTCCAATGGCCTCTCTTCGCTCCTTCTCTTGGTGTTGTTCTTCTCAATTTCTCCTTCCGAAGCAGTCCTTCTGGAGATGTCCGGTCTTTCCACACTGCCAGCAGGTCTTCTCCGTGTAGTCCGTTCGATCCTCGGGTTGTTCGGACCTCCGCTTCTTGGTCGGGTACCTTTCAAACGTGTTGGAGGGTTTAGCTTTCCGTTTTTCCGAGTACTTCTCTCGTGACTCGCCCGCGGGGCTGCGAGACATTCTCTCGACGGCCTCGATCTCGAGGACCCTGGTCACGGCGGCCCGTAAAGATGTAAAACCGCCGAGTCGCAGTTCCCGCTGCGTAACCGAGCTCGACAATGCCGTTACGAATTGGGACGCGGCAAGTTTGTCGCGGGTTTCTGCCGGGCACTCGGCGAAAGCGGACTGCGCTAATCGTTCTATTTTTGTGGCGAGCGAGGAGATGCTCTCATCTCTTCGCTGCCTATGGCTCTGGAAGAGTACATAGTTCGAATTCGATAGGTTTTTCGCCCCGTAGCGGAATTCCAGCGCGGAAACCAATTCCGCGAAGTTCTCGCATTGAGCTGCGGAGAGCGTCGTAAGGACGCTCCTTGCCGTGCCCCCGAGGGCAGCAATCAAGGCTGTAGCCTTTTTTTGGTCATTCCAACCATTCGCGCGCGCGATCGTGTCAAATTGTACCCTGTACTCTTCCCACGAATTTTTCCCATCAAAAACTGTCGGTTTCACAGCGTACCCCAAGCGGAGTACGTGTGGTTCCGAAAAGGAGACAGCGGCAGGCGCAACGGCGGGTGTGGTGACATGCGCCGGGGGAACACTATTTACATCACTATTTACACCATTATGTACATCGCTATTTACATTATTATGTGTATCGTTATGTACATTGGCGACTGTCTCCCCACCCCGAGTATTCGTGCCGCTGTCAACCGAGCCGCGGGCACCCTGTAACAAGGAGACTACGACCTGGATGCGATTTTCCATTTCTGTCATCCGGGCCTCGAGAACCGCCTGGGTTTGTCGGTCTGCGGCTTCTTTTTCTTCCCTGCGCCGGTCTTCCCTCTGCCAGCGGGCCTCGTTGTCCCTCCGTAACTCCCGAATCTGTTCCGTGATGCCAAACTGGAGGGAGGTGAACAGCTCTTGTATAGAAGGGTCCGTCGCTGCAGGAGAAGGCTTCGCGGAGGCCGCGGATGCGCGAGTGGGCATCCCACTTCGAGTGGGCATCCCACTTCTAACACCAATGTTACGTTTTCGCGTTGACATAATATAAGTTTAATGTGTAATAACAGAACGTGAACATTAACAAGGATAATAGTAATTAAATAACAGTAATTAATCAGGAAGAGGTGTTCGGGACTACGTCTGCTCGCAATGGCGTCTGTATCTCAAGTCACAGCTTGACAGGCGATCGATCAGATCGCCTTCTTCTCGCTGTCTCTTGTCTTCGTCGCGAGCATCATCGGGCCATGGATTTTATCCATAGGGTGCTCGCAACAATATTTAAAAAAAAATTCCTTGACGTCACGTCCTGCAACACACAGAGAAAACACCAAATTATTATATGAAACGTTGGTAATAGCACGTGAAACACCAAACAAATAAAATTCACTCGTACTCACTCTCTGAATAATCGTTCGAGATACCAAAAGTCCCCTTCAAATGCTAAAAATTCAATTTGCAACGTATCATCGCGCCACGTGCATCGGGCTGGTTGGATCTTCAGTCTCAACTCCTCTGCTATCCGCCCGTCCTCCTGTGTCGGGTATTGGCGACGCTGAAACAAACACACGACTCGATTAAAAATCATTGAATGGTGTACGCGGATCATTTGTGCGAAACATCACTTACCAACAACTGGATTATAGCGTCGCGATCCCCGTCGCGTGCATGGGCCTCGATGTCAGCCCGACGCTGAAACAAACGCGCGACTCGATTAAAACATCGTCGATTGGTGTCCGCGTATCAGAATAATTTTTTTTTCAGAAACGTCACTTACGAGGCGCCCGACCGTCGCCAAATATTCATGGCTCCACTCAGCCATTTCATTTTCACGTTCTTGCTGTAACAAACATGTGATTCGATTAAAACACTGTTGAATGGTATATGCACATCAATTTTTTTTTTTGCGAAACATCACTTACGAGAAAATGAATTATCTCCCGCCGCTCCACGCGCCACGCCCTCATCAAATCATCACGTTGGCGCTGAAACAAACGCATAACTTTGCTAGAAGACCGTCCAATTGAATGCACGCACTAATAATTCCATTTACACAAAAACTATATTCACAATTTTTTGGACGATCGCATCACGCTCGTCATGCCACGCACGTTCAATTTCCCCATGCCTTTGCTGTAACAAATGCGCAACTTCAGTAGAATACCATCGAATGGAACACGCGCACAAATTTAATTTTCACGAAACTATACTTACGATGCATCGCTGCATTTCAAATGCATTCATGCCTTGCGCCGCGGCGTATAAACTGTCTTCAAACGCGTCCATGATTGTTTTATAAAAAATGTTTGTGATAACTAGACTGTCCCGTGCGGTGGTGGTCGACACCCTTATATACGTTTCGTTTCCCTAGCCTAGAACGATGGCCCTACGCGTTGCAAGGGTAGGGATAGTTTTCAGGTAGGGTAGCCTTGAGGCATGGTGGGGATGGTCACGTCACAGTTTCTCTGCATCCTGCTCCTCTTGCTCCTCCTCCTCCTCCTTCTTCTTCTTCTTCTTCTTCTTCTTCTTCCTCGATGATTTTATAATATGAAACTAATTATTCCAGCTTATAGTATACTTTTATGACTCGCACTTTTATGTTTTACATCGCAAATCGTCTCTGCCTCTTCTGTGGTATGCATGTTCCTTGAATTTGTCATGCACACCATTTGAATTTGCCACGTATTCTCTAACCCTTGTGCGGTAAACACACGCGTCTTGACCATCGCCATCACTGATGCGATATACTTTCACACATTGACGTGTATGTGCACGTGAATCAGTATAAAGTGACGTCGGTCAGTCTTATAGGCATCAGTTCACCACGTACGCTCGAGTGCTAACAAGTATCGCCCGCGTCATTTTTTCGTCGATGAGAATCATACGTATTGTATATCAAAATGTACAAACGAAGCTTAAACGATTCATCCTGCACATCCGACAACGCTGGTGGCATTCCAAATAAACGCCAACAGACCAATATGAGGTATGTATACATACGTTACTATACACTTTACACATACTCCATTCACTTACTTCTTTCACTGTAAACGCCAACGAACGATGCATTAATTTCGTGTACATGTTTCTTACAGTTCTGGATCCACAACGCCAAAAACGTTGAAAACACCAAAACCATCGATAGTACGGATCTTGGGGCGTGATTATCCACTAACCTCAACAGCTTATAAACGTCTAACTATTGGAATTCGCATTGGCATGGATTCGTGCCGCGTCGAGATCGCCATAGTCGACAACAAAGGTAGCGAGGTGTGCTTTTCAATGTCGACGTGGAAGCTCCTAATGCAAAACGAGGCGGACATACTCCAACGATTACGCAGCAATGCAACATCGCCCCAAACCCACATCATAATTGATCATTTGCGACTCGAATTCACGCGTATGCATGACGATCAACTTATTAAAATCACCGATAATCGCGTTACCTTATACATGACGGAAGTTACGATGCGTAAACTGTTCGCGTATGACCATTGCATCAATCATATGTTCACCTGGTTGACTGAAAATATGTACTCCGTAAGCAGTAAATATGCTGCCTTCGTGGAAGTTCTACGTACCGCTTCCGTACCAACGAATTATGTGAAATTAATTTCCGAAAGTGAGACCTTTGAGCAGCATTCTTTGATTGATTGTGAATTGTTAGCGTTAGGATTACAATCCATGCTGCGTGATGTAAACCACATACCACTATAGTACATGTATATATATATGTTTTAATAATAAATGTATGACTTTCACATCAATACATGTAACGCGTTATTTATAATATCCTTTCATACATATTCCTATCCATATATTAATTCTTAGAGGCGTGGTCTTAGCGAATGTCAATTGCGTTTCCGGATAGGTAATAGGGAGGGGTGGGTTCGGATACGTTGCCACGACGCTTGACCATGACACTGGATCTACTGTAAACCAGATGTCTGCGGGTCTATGTACGAATTCTTTTCGCCCTTACACGCTCCTACGACGCTTGACTTGCAGACCCTCGAGAAGGGTGCTTGAGACGTCGCCCTGTTCTCGATCGTGAAAATACTTGGAACTCTACCCCGAATAATTATCGCTTAGCTGCTCGCGTGAAAGGAACGCCTAATTTATTGTTTCGGGGACATTGCGTTTTCTCGAGGGTACTTCTTAGAGGTCCTAGTCTTGGGAAAAGTCAATGCTCAGATATATAAACGCACCCTCTTTCTCAGAAATTATCATCGACTGCAATGTCGTGTTTATTCCAAGGGCTATCGCACCGATTGATTTACAATAATTATCGCTATATGTACACATCATTGCACGTGCGCTGCATCGGTCCCACGATTGAAACATAAACACACGGCACGAAGAGTGTGCACGTAGGCGCCCGAAACGTGTTCGATGCTGCTCAGATATAAACACACTGCATGTCGCGGTGCAATGTTTATTCCATAGATATAAACACACTGCATGTCGTGGTGCAATGTTTATTCCATGGGCTATCGCGACGATTGATTTACAATAATTATCGCTCTATGTTTACATCATTGCACGTGCGCTGTACCGGTCCCACGATTCAAATATAAACATATGGCATGAAGCGCGTGCACGTAGGCATAAAAAACGCGTTCAATCCTGCTCAGACATAAACACGCTGCATGGCGCGGTGCAATGTCGTGTTTATTCCATGGGCTATCGCGATGATTGATTTATAATAATGATCGCTCTAGGTTTACATCATAGCACGTGCGCTGTACCGGTCCCACGATTCAAATATAAACACACGGCATAGCGCGGTGCAATGTTTATTCCATGGGCTATCGCGATGATTGATTTATAATAATTATCGCTCTATGTTTACATCATTGCACGTGTGCTGTACCGGTCCCACGATTCAAATATTTCCTTATCTTTTCTCAGAAAAAATCTTTTCTCTTGGTCCACCCTCTTTCTCAGAAATCATCATCGAAGACGCGATTTGAATTTCCACGAATCGGTCGCGGTCGCGCCTGCGCACCGATCCCCGCACGCGTACGGAGATTGCGCGGCGGCGACGCGTGCCCAAATATACCTCAAACATTCAACAGGTGACGCCGACACGAAATGTATGAAAAAACCTGGAAAACTTACCAAGACGGGCCCAAATACCGACGCAAGTACCTTAAACGTCCAGTAGGTGGCGCCAACACGAAATGTATGAAAAATCTGGAAAATTTACCAAGACGGGCCCAAATACCGACGCGGGACCAAAGTACCTTAAACGTCCAGTAGGTGGCGCCAACACGAAATGCGCGCGACGCCATTTTGAAAATTTGAAAATCCTCCCCCTCCCCTGTGACGTCAACCCCCTCGCCCACGAACTCGACCTGCGCGCGCGACGCCATTTTGAAAATTTTGAAAATCCCCCTCCCCTGTGACGTCATCCCCCTCACCTCCGAACTCGGTGGACGCCATCTTGGAATCCCCCTCCCCTGTGACGTCATCCCCCTCACCTCCGAACTCGGTACCCCCCTCCCCGCCTCACCCCCTCGCCCATCTCGCGGAAGAGCGCGGTACCTCCCCCCGCCCCGCCTCACCCTCTCGCCATCACTTGAGCCAGAACTCTCATAGCCTAACTACTCATGGGGAATTCAATTGTCGGCCATGAATAATTTTCTCGTGTTTATTCGTACTTTCTCGGCTAAATATGACTCTCGACTGGAGATGCCACTCGTACATTAAAATAAAGTGTCTTACGTTATTATAGGTAAATGTACTCTATACTTTTGAATAACAATAAAGTACCTACGGGAAAGTAACGCAATATTATTATCTTCTATCTGTTCCTGCCACTTTAGCATTTATTCAGAGAGTTTTCTCTGTCATGAATGTGAAGTGGCGGGATGAAAGAAACACGGCCTCTCTCAATCTAATAAAAATCAAATTATTTATCTATTTCAATATGAATATTGAGTGCTATGATGCCATTGAGATATTTCAAAATAATAAAAATTTTCTCTGTAATTCTAAAAGCAATGGAAAATATGTTTGGAAGAAATAAAAACTGATAATGTACTTTTAATTTGTTGAGCGTACTTTTTTGTATACCCCACGAAAACAAATGTACGTTATTTTTCTGCAAAAAAGGTGGCAACCCTACTCTCGACTAGAGTAGGAATAAATACGAGAAAAGTATTCATGGCCGACGGATGCAAGGCCTTCGAATAAAAAAATAATTGACTACATATATGATACATATGTTTATTATAAAAAACTAATTAAAATTAACAATATTTCGCGCCCCTGTTCCTCCTCTGCCTCCTCTTCCTCCTCTGCCACCTTTTCCTCCTCTTCCGCCTCTTCCTCCTCTTCCTCCACTTCCTCTGTACGTCGCGTACTCAATCTGGTGGACTTTCTTCTTTAGCTCGTTGTACTGTAATATGAAAAATAAACATAACTTTCATGAGAATGTAAGAAATTTTTGCGCGAAATCGCCTACGTACATATCTACATACCTGCTTTTGGAGTTGCAACGCAACGTCCATCCATCGCCGCGAGGATGGGGTCGCAACTATCCCCGGACTCCGTCGCGAGGACGGAGTCCGCTCCCTCCTGGGACTACGCCTGCTGCTCCGTCGCGAGGACGGAGTTCTCTCGCTGTGCCTGCTGCTCCGTCGCGAGGACGGAGTCCTCTCTCTCCGTGGACTCCGTCGTCGGGACGGAGTCCGTCCGCTGTTTGAAGGTGTCCGTCGCGGGGACGGAGCCCGTTCCATTTCTCCCTTGGGATTGCTTGAATTTTCTGCATTGCTTGTCATCTAAAAACGAATCGAAGAAACAGTGAAACTATTGAACGTAATTAAAATGGATTTGAAAGTGCAGTAGAAGAACCAGAGTTAGCCAAAATGTAATTTAATTACAAATTACGATTACAATGTGATTGTATAATTGATTACACATTATTTTCTGTAATTGTTAATTTAGGTAGTTGACCACAATTTTGTCAACTATATAAATTAACGATTGCAGAAAATAATGTGTAATCAATTATACAATTACATTTCGTAATTTGTAATTTGTTATTAGATTACATTTTGCCCAACTCTGAGAAGAGTACACGTTTATCAAGTTGGTACATTTGGGTACAGTACAGGCTTCCTTTAGCCAAGATTTAGCGCAGGAGGAGAATCTTCAGATTTCTAAATGCTGGTATTTTCAAGTCCGAAAGCTTTGAGATTCAAACATTTACAAAATTTGTAATTGTGAGGTTATCAAGTTTCAAAATATTTGTATTGTCAAATGTCCAACATTTGTGATTTTAAAATTTCCTATTTTTCCAATTCTTCACTTTCAACTGAAGGAAGCCTATACTATTGCACCCGAATGTATATACCTTTTTTAGACATTTCGCGGGTAAATTATAACATAACTTTCTTATTCTACGTGAAAATGAATACACGAATCTCTGAGCGACTACCTCGATCATGATCACTTTGCGAGGCAGGCAGGCTCGTGCGACACTCTCGCGCTACCTGCAGCATGATATTTGCGTCACCCGAGCCATGCGATTTTTGATCTTCGGGCCGCGAGGTACTTTTGAGCACGTCGAAAAATCGACGGCTGATGCCTCGTAAAGTAATAATGGTCGAGGTAGTCTCCAGAATCTCCACTCCGCGAGGTGTGCCACGCGAGGCAGCCTCGCAATGGCGATAGGCTGCTTGAGAAACACGCGCACACTCAAACAATCACAGTTCACACGATAGATTTTGCACAAAAAATTACAACAATACTATGACGGTAATGAAACTTCACCCGGAATGTGTCTAAATACAGTCTTGTTTTGGAAGTACTAAAATGTAGAAGTATGTCAGTTGTTATTGTGGAGTTGTTTTATGTTTCGTTTATGATCGGTAGATGGCAGCTTCCGGGCCCAGATTTTTCCTTTGCATAGAATGCCATCTTGTGATTATTTTTGTTTCGAGGTTATACTTCCGGTTCGGGCCTCGTGCTGAGCAATGGTGTAATGAAAGACGCACTTGTAATTATTTTCTACTATATATATTATCATCATTAATTTCACTTAAACATAAATAAGTGTGTATGTGTTTTATTTTCCTCCACAAATTGGTAGCAGAGCGTGGTTACCATAATGGCAGATAATTGGAATCTTACAAGTGTAGAGCCACTAGACGATACAAATTACTTTTTGTGGAGTGAAAAAATCGAAGGAATTTTGAGATCTAAGAAATTGTGGAAGAAGATAATAGGTGTGAAGCCACCAAAGAAACCTGAAGAAGGAGAGACTGAGTATGACGCGAAATTCAAAAAGTGGAACGAATGGGATGATGATAATTATGCCACGAGAACAGTGATGATTAATACAATGTGCCAAGCACAATTGTTGAGGTATAGCAGCGAAAAAAGTGCAGATAAACTCTGGGCATTAGTTAAACAAAATATGGCAGCCGAGAATGAGCAAGTGAAAGTAAAGTCATTGAGTGAATTGTCGAATTTAAGAATGAAAAGAGAAGAAAATGTAGATGTGTTTATGAACAGGGCCGAAGCCTTGAGAAATCAATGTGTTCAATTAGGAAAAAACATTGAAGATTATGAGCTGAGAATGTATATTTTGAGAGGACTGAGACAAGAATTTGATCAAAATGTAGGAGTATTAGAAACCCAAAAAGATGTAACCATCAGCGATATTAGATATGCATTAAAACAGGTAGAGTTGCGTAAAGAAAGGAGAAGAGAAGAAAAACCATCAAGAGATCACGAGAAAGTAAGAAGAGTGAAGGATAAATCAAGGATCGACATTCTTTGTTATAACTGTGGAATGAAAGGCCACATGTCTAATGAGTGTTACAATAAACTGAAATGTTTCAATTGTCAGGGGTTTAACCACACATCGGCAGAGTGTAAGGAGCCAAAAAGGAATATGCCATCACGTGGAAGAGGATACAGAGGAAATTACCAAGGAAATTCTCGAGGAAGATCAGCTGGACGAGGTCGAGGACGAAGTGAGGTTACGTTGGCAACATCTGAAGAAGCTGTGAAAATAGCAAGAGAAGAATCACGCGTGAGTAAAGCAGTAGTCATTAAAGAAGAAATAACTGAAATAAATAAGTGCGACAAAGACTATACTTGGTTATTAGACTCTGGTTCTACAAGTCATATGACGTATGATGAGAAAATATTTGACAGATTAGAAGAAGAGGAGAGACAGATTTCATTAGCAGACAAAGATGGAAAGAAACTAATTTCTAAAGGTATTGGTGAAGTCGTAATGAAACAATCGTCAAGTAAAACAAACTTACGGCTTAAAAATGTATTATGTGTACCAGAATTAAATACGAATCTTCTATCAGTAGCAAAAATCACTGACAATGGTTATGATGTAAAATTCAATAAATACGGAGCTATAATTTATAAAGAACCAGGTGATATAAAAATGACTGCTGTGCGTGTTGGAAATGCTTACTACACAAGATCAATGATTATGAATGATGAGGTTGCAGCAATGACGGAGAATACAGATATCTGGCATAAGAGACTTGGACATGCCAATCAAAAAATTATTGACGAAATGAGAAAGGAGGATCTAGTGATAGGTATGCATAAAGAAAAAGTGAAGATACAATGTGAGCCATGTGTGGAAGGAAAAACACGTAAAAAAACTCATCATAGATTGGAGAATAGAAGAACAAGTGAAATTATGGAACTATGGCACATGGATTTGATTGGACCAATAAGGCCAGCATCGTGTGGACAAAAAAAAGTATATTTTTACAATAATAGACGATTATTCAAGAGTTATATTTGTACAATTATTAAAGGAAAAAACGAAACTGAAGAAGAATTAAAGAAACTGATAATATTGAAAGAAAACCAGTCAGGATTAAAGTTAAAGGCAATACAATCTGACAACGGGGGTGAATTTATGGGAAGAAATTTGAAAGAATGGTAGAAGGAAAAGGTATAAGGCACAGATTGAGTCCTCCACGAACACCACCATGCAACGGTGTGGTGGAAAGGGCAAACAAGTCTATAATATAAACAACGAGAGCAATGATGTCTGACTCGAAGATGCCATTGGATTTCTGGGCAGAAGCGGTATGCACTGCTGTGCATATTAGGAATAGAGTTAAATCCAGAGTACATGAAAAAACTCCATATGAAATGTCGAATAAAAGAAGACCGAATATAGGACATATGAGAAGATTTGGATGCATTGCTTATTTATTGAATAAGGAAGGATCGAAAAAAAAGTTTGCCCCAAAAACTACAAAAGGAATATTTGTAGGATATGAGATGAATAATACGTACCGTGTATATATTCCGGAAACTGGGAAGATTCGAAATGAATGCGATGTTAAATTTGATGAGACCAGAAGGGGTTGTGAGCTATTGAATAGTAAGAAACATGAAAATCAAGACGATAATGGAACCTTGGTAATAGTAGGATTGAATAGCGAGAATAAAAATGAAGAATCACTTGAAGAAATTTATGAAGAGGAAAACAATGAACAAAATGAAGAGGAAAGCAATGAACAAGATGAAGATGAAAACAGCGAATATGAAGACGCAAATATGGAAGATTCATATAATGAAAATTATAGACAAAATGAAAGTAACAATGAATTTAATACTGTCGAAAATCAAGAAACTATGGAAATATCAGTAGGAACAGTTGAAGAAAGAAGTAGAGGAAGGCCAAGAGGAACGACAAAAGAAGTAATGCAAGTAAGAAGACGTCTTGAACAAGAGGAAGGCGACGAAAGATATGGAGAAATAGAAGTAAGGAGATCTGAAAGGATTAGAAACCAACATGCAATGAGAATTCAAGACGAAGAAATTCCGAAAACGATAGAAGAAGCAAAGAGATCCAGTAAGTGGAGACACTGGAAGCAGGCTATGGATGAAGAAATGGCATCAATGAAGAAACATGAAGTGTGGGATATAATATTTCGTCCAAAAAAGAGAAAAATAATAAAGTGCAAATGGGTGTTTAGTATAAAAGAAGACCCTACCTTAGAACAAGAACGACGATACAAGGCTCGATTAGTTGCGATGGGGTGTGGGCAACGCCCAGGATTTGATTACGATGAGACATTTGCACCAACAGTGAGAATAGAAACAATTAGGCTACTATTTAGCCTCTGTACAGAAAAGAAGAGGAAGATGAAGATATATGACGTCAAGACTGCATTTTTACATGGCAATTTGAAAGAAGAGATATTCATGGAATTACCAGATGGATATAAAAACAATATAAACGAAGTGTGTAAATTAAACAAGTGTATCTATGGGCTCAAGCAAGCGAGTAGATGTTGGAATGAGTTTTTAACCGGGGTGATGCTGGAGAGTGGGTTACAACAGACCAAAGAAGATCCATGCCTGTTCTATGCAAGAGAAGGTACTGATTTTTTATATTGCGCTGTTCATGTGGATGATATGCCGACGGTATCTAGTAGCGACGATTTTGAGAAGACATACATTAACCGAATTAAGAAGCATATTGATATAAAGAATCTCGGAGAAAAAGAAACTATTCTTGGGATGCAAATAGAACAGAAAGAAGATAAGATATATGTACACCAGAAGAGATATATTGAAAAATTGCTAAAATTATATGAAATGGCTGATTGTAACGCAGTGGGATCACCTATGGATATTAATCAGAAGATGGATGAACATGAAGAGAGCGAAGTATGCAATGTTGGAACCTATCAAGAGTTAATGGGACGCCTAATGTACTTGAGTGTGACGACAAGACCGGATTTGTCTTTTGCCTTGAGTTGTTTGTCGCAATTTAATCATGAACCAAAAATGATGCACATGACTGCATTAAAACGAGTGCTCAGATACTTAAAGGGCACGATTGATTATCGTTTAGAATTTGGAAATAAAGGTTCAACAAAAGGGGTTGAATGTGAGACGGATGCGTCGTGGGATAGGACTGGGGATGCAAAATCTTTTAGTGGGTTATTACTTTACCGAGATGGAGATTTGATTCATTGGAGGAGTAGAAAACAGTCAACTGTGGCGTTATCTTCAACCGAGAGTGAGCTGGAGGCCATGCTGGAGGGATTAAAAGAAGTGACCTGGAGCTGCGATATATTGAAGGAGATTGGACTACAAGGAAGCTTGACTAGGGAATTGCGGTGTGACAATTTGAACGTTGTTAGACTGGCGAATGGAGGAAGTTTTAAGACAAAATCTAAGATACTGAATAGGAAATGTTACTATGTTCGAGAATCTGTGAAAAAACAAGAAATACAAGTAAAGCACGTATCCAGTGAAATGATGACAGCGGATTGCTTAACAAAGCCATTGAGTGGGCCAGCTTTGTTGAAAAACGTGAAGAAATTTATGAACATTGAGAATCGATAAAAACAAGGGGGCTGATTGTGGAGTTGTTTTATGTTTCGTTTATGATCGGTAGATGGCAGCTTCCGGGCCCAGATTTTTCCTTTGCGTAGAATGCCATCTTGTGATTATTTTTGTTTCGAGGTTATACTTCCGGTTCGGGCCTCGTGCTGAGCAATGGTGTAATGAAAGACGCACTTGTAATTATTTTCTATTAAATCATCATTAATTTCACTTAAACATAAATAAGTGTGTATGTGTTTTATTTTCCTCCACAGTTATAAAAGTGGCGCCGGTCGAAATTTAAAAAAAAAATGCACTGTACGTTTATTATGTATCACGTTGATATAATACGTAAAAATATAAGTGAAATGTTACAAACGAAAAATTTGGACTTGGACCACTTTCATAATAACCGGCACATATAGTGAAAAAGGCAGGGATAGTAAGCGTGAAGGTACTTACGATGTTTACTGCTCGACAGTCGCTTTTTTTCTGACCATCGAGCCTTTGCTACCCTCAAGGGTGGACAAGGCCCAAACTGCCTTTCTCACTCCCTCAAGACTTTGTATTTCACTCGCCCCAAGGACCGAGCGGGGCGTCATCGGCCCGCGTAAAAGTTCGAATGCGCGAAGGTTTGAAAACGCGGCGCGTGCCCGCGCATACTTGCGGGGTGGTCCTTCACCGTCAGGCAAGTGGGAAAGGATAATGGTAGAACGAAATATGAATTCTTCGCTAATGAAATCGGTGATACGTCAACAGTATATGCACAAGATAATCAAAAATTCTTTCCTGTGCACATTTCTGTGCACCAAAAAGTATTCCCGGAAGTACATATTCTACGTAAATGTATGAGCATACCACCAAACCTAATGAGAAAGAGAGAAACAGGACGCGTATATTCGTCCCTTTCCCACTATCTTCTGTTTAGCCTCTCAGCATCTGTAAACAATGCAGCGACCACGCTAGCTGATCAGTTTCTTGTCGTTTGCACTACGGTGAAGACGCAGAAAGCAATCGGGCTTTTATTTGATGCGCGGATATTGATATATGGAATATTCATATTTTGTGAATTGTTCTATTTTCGCGTGGTTCGTTACTGTAGTGTTGATAAGTGTGTGTGTGTGTGATCATTTGCGTTCATCATTGTCATGGAATCAAAGAAGGAAGCCGCAGATGCAACAAATGAACGGTATTTGGATGATGGTACAAAAAGGAAGCAGCCTAAGTTATTTGCAAAGCGTTTGTCCAAAAATAGAAAACGTCGAGAAAGGTAAGTTATGTGTTATGGTACAGATTTGTATGAAGTCGCAGTTTGACATGTAGTAGTAGTAGTAGTAGTAGAACGGTATTGTATATAATATAGTATAGTATAATTTATATTCTTCAAATATGTATATCAACACAGATATCTTTGACGCGTTACGTACACATATTCTATGCTATGCGCACCGCAACGCATGTCATTACTTTACCCCTTATGTCATTATTTATACCGTGTTTGGGCTCATTTTCATGTAAAAACTGTCAGCAATACGTTCCTGCAACTTTCTGGCCGATGAGACGGAATGTAGAAATTTTAAATTTCGTTATATACGATACACAACATTTCTGCACACTTCTTTTCCCTTTCTTCTTTACATGTGTTCAGAAAATACAAATGCAGCATTTTGTTCTCATTTGAAAAGTGGTAGAACATATATTTCAAACTATATGCGTTTTATTAGTATAAAACGTTCAAACTATACGCGTTTGGTTAGGTATGTTTCCTTTATAATGCTGTTGTGACTATTTCAATCGTTGTACATAGTTTTGAATGGATAAAACATGCACTTTAGATTTTATATATGTGATGTAGGAGATAATGTAAAATTAGAAACAGTCATCGATGATTTGCGATTAGATGTTCAGCATATGTAGTGCATACGTGTGGAATACGAAATACACAGTGCTTTTTCTTCTGTGGAATTTTGTCCGCAATATATACGCCCATGTGTACCTTCAGCGAAAGTTTTTCATCGAAAAGCGCAGTCTTCTAAACATTCTCCAGGCCTCACTGGCACCCTTTGTCCCAGCCCGGGGAGATGTTTACGACATCTCAAGTACCCTGCAGTTGTGGATACTATTACGCGAAAAGAGAATTCTATTCCGTAGAAAGATATTTTCACATAGATTTTCTCGTACACGTTACACGATGTAATATCAGTTTCGACCAAAAATGGTCGGCATTGTATAATGTTTGTTTGTTTATGCTCTCATCATAATCAGGAAAATGTTATGAATATTTGAAAAAATGTTTATGCACAAAAAATTAAAAGTAAAAAAGTTGATCCGTTATTGTTATTGAAAAATTGTTGCGTATCTGCATAAGGTTGCCACCAACATTATGCAGGGTCACTTATTTAGCGGAGAGGAACACCTACAGGAGTGGTGCACAGCGATCCGAATCGCCGAAAACGCAATTAAAAATCCTTACGTTCACATTTCACACTTTATCATTATGAAGATGGTCATTCCAAGGATTTTTGTGGTCGCAGAATCTGATTCCGTGGTCAAAATTGTTATTACTGTACTGTTTGATTTGATTATGTTATTTGAAGTTAATTATGACATCAAATTTTGAAAAATTAACACAGATAGCGTTTTTATGATAGCAAAAGCTATTGAGCGCGCGGAAACTGGAAAGTCAATAATTTGTATAAATTCACACTTCAGATATTGGAAATGCTTTCATTTATCTATAAGATGATATTGTGCATTCATTCTATGTTATTTTAATATATATGAAAAGTTATAAATAACTGAAATATAAGAAATTTTGCGATGGTCGTTTTGAATCGCATTTTACATTTTTCGGAATCGTCAGGCATCTTTGAAACTTATATTATTAGATAGTCTATAGTATAAGGAATGTATGTGCTAAAGGAGAAGTGGCACTTTTTTGCGACTTCCGAGTAATAACCAATTATGTTGGCAGTAATCAGGCCGCTTGCGCGGAAGAAGTGTCTGCGACCCGCCGACATGCATCTACATATATTTCTGAAAATATGGAAGAAAACATATGTAAAATAGAAAGTGATAGTAAATATTATGCAAATAATTAATATGTTAATCTTTACGTTAACTTACATTTCATTCTAAACACATATTCTGTTTCAATTAATGGCAAAACAATTAATTCTATAATAGGTGAATACTGTTCAGTGTCACCCCGCGATTGCCTTTCCGATGATTTCTTGCATTCTATCCGCGCGGAGTTTAATTTTCGTTCAGGTAGTACGCCTAAGATTCCGCACGTGCCATCGGACATAATGGTACAAACTTTGGCTGTACTTCCGATTGGCCCCAGTGGCCAATCCACACGAGGTTTGGGGGAAGGGTGGGGCCATTCGGAAGAATATCCCAAACTTTTTTTTATGAATGAGGTACTGGAAGCAATGTCAAGGTCAAGTTAGTTTTTTGCAATAGAACGGTATATTTTTTTTATTGAGGTGTCACTGGATGGTATTTCGATTTCTCGCTATGTATCTATTTGAGGATTTCGTCCGGGTAATATGTAATCGGTATCCCCACCGATGTGTAGGGTCGACTTTATTTAAAATAAACAAACGTAACCGAGATGTTGATCACATTGAATGATCAATGAAGAATAACGTCTACGTCCCCGTAGAACTTTCGGTCCCGTTTCCTGGCAATATCGATCGTGAAATTTTCCATGCATTTCTGAGTACCACAAACATCTATCCGGACGTAAGAAAACAATTATATTTTTTCTGACTCAAGCCAAAATCAAACTGACCCCAAGGGCCTTACAGGCAAAACTTTTGCCCATCTGGACTACAGGCAGGCAGCCCTTGCCGAAAAACCGAAAACAACGCTTCGCGCCCCCATCGATTCGCCTTGTGTGAGGGTGACGAAAGTCGAGGTCAGTCCCACGCTTTCGAAAAGCTGTCTAAAGAGACAGGGTGATGCGCTGGAAAGCATGCTCGTTGACGAGAAGCAGACGGATCTCCAACACTGGCGCTGTCAAGTAGGGTTTACTTCGCGAAAGGCAAACGACACGTGTTTCTCGGACCCTTCGTTTCGTCGTTATTTTACAACGTTCCATAAAACGAAATACCACCCTGCAGCCCCTCGTTGATTTGTTGTAGGAGGTACAACGTTAAAAATAGGATAAAAAAATAGGAAAGAGGCGACGTACATGCAGAATCCAATCTACCGTTTATCCCAGTTGTCGCGGATGGCAGCTGGATGAAAAGGTCCTACCGCGGAGGAGATTACAATTCTCTTTCTGGCGTAGGAGCCATCGTGGGATACCACACGAAGAAAGTGCTGTACATCAGCGTGAAGAATAAATTCTGCATGACTTGCCAAATAGCAGGTACGAGGAAGGAAGAACCGCGCGAGCATCGTTGCTTCAAGAACTGGGGTCGTTATCAGAGTTCAACTGGCATGGAGAGTGTTGCTATTGTCGAAGGCTTCAATTGCAGCATAGATATGCACGGCCTAATATACCATATATTAGTTGCCGATGGCGATAGCAGTGTGTACAAGAAGATATTGGACAGTAATCCATATGGAAAGTATATGGTGCAGGTACAAAAAATCGAATGCACCAATCACCTGTTACGCAATTTCAGTAAAAGAATAAACGAAATCGGAACAAAAGGCCGCAATAAAGATCTAAGAGCTGTCGTACAGAATAATGCTCTCCGCCTGCGCACTGGTATAAAAAAAGCTGCGGAATACCGGTTATGAGAAGAAATACCACTGGAGGAACGAATTCAAAATTTGAAGCAAGACTTGAAAAATGTACCGAGTCACGTTTTCGGTGAACACAAGGAGTGTCAGAAGTTAGCATACTTCTGTAAGAAATACTCTGATCCCAACAGAGTAGACTACGTTCCACAACTGAGAGAAGCTGGTATTTATGAAAGTATCGAAGAAGCGATGCAGCAACTTTTCGTTAAAGCTGACAGTTTGCTGCGCGGTCTAAATAACAATGCGAAGGTTTTAATAACATAATTGCTAAATTCATCTGAGGCAAAAGGATAAACTTTGGATGAGGGGGCTCGTATCAGGGTAGAGTCTCCGCTGCAGTTGTCCAATATAACACAAAAGAGGTGTTCAACAGATTGAGTACGGCAATGAATAAAGAGCCGCCAACCATGGTAAGAAAGCTGGAAGGACGTCGGAAGCGCACAGCAGAAAAAGCAAGGGAGTATAAAAAAGAAGCGAAAGCATCCTCCTTTCGAAATAAGAAACAATCGTGCGACCAGGATTACGGCCCCAACGCGGCAAAACCAGATATGGAAGAGGCAGTATACTCTTCCGAGTGTAAAAGGCACGCGGATATACTCCTTCACTGGCAAACTAGGCGAGACGAGATCCAAGTGGAAACTCACGATCAGGCGAATAGCGAAAAGTGGATTGGTTATAGGAAGAAATTATTAACTGCATCCAATTTCGGCAAGGTATGCCGATTACGAAAGGCTACAGCACGGGCAAATACTGTGAAGAGTATAATGTACCCGCAACTCCACGATTTACATTCTCTCCAATACGGAAGGGAAAATGAGGCAAACGCCTTGAGACAAATGCAAGAAGAATTAGGAATGCATATTCAACCGTGTGGCCTCTTCATCGACGACACAGTGCCTCACTTAGGTGCAACTCCCGACGGCCTCGTGGACCATGATAAAATCGTCGAAGTAAAGTGTCCTGTATCGGCCAAGGATTTATCACCTGAGGAAGCAATAAAGCAACTTGATCATATAAGGCGTATTTACAAGGGTAATGAAATGAATAAGAATCATCATTACTATTATCAATTGCACATAACGAAAAGGCAACGAGCCTATTTTTGTTTATGGACGCCGAAAGGAATGAAGGTTACAACAGTAACAAGAGATGATCGATTCTGGGCAACAGAGATGGAGGAAAAACTCAGAAAATTCTATGAGGAGTGCATGTTGCGAGAAATTATAGATAGCAGATACAATCGACAACAGCCGATTAGAGAACCTCCTTACATAAAAGAAAAAGGAGCGGGTACGAGTACACAAGAAAGTACACAAAACGATGGATGAAAACATCGCAATAGCACCGGCGAGTGCATCCAGCGCATATGAAGAGCTGTCGAATAATCAATTGCAATTCAAAGTGACTATTGCACCGGCGAGTGCATCCAGCGCATATGAAGAGCTGTCGAATAATCAATTGCAATTCAAATTGACTATTGCACCGGCGAGTGCATCCAGCGCATATGAAGAGCTGTCGAATAAGCAATTGCAATTCATAGTCACTATTGCACCGGCGAGTGCATCCAGCGCATATGAAGAACTGGCGAATAAGCAACGTGGAGGCGCCTGGAGTGCGCAGAGTTACTGAGCTGCGACGAAGGGAGTTCGAGAGTGAACATCGTCGCAGAATGGCCGAATTCCCCATGTGAGAGAACCCCGAAGAGTGGAGTTGTTTAGACAGGATGGGTTGTTCGCCGACCAAAGATCCAGGAAGTCTCTCGCTCAAGGAGAGAGTTTTAAGTTCTGAACGAAGAGTCTGATGATTAGTCTAAGCTAATCTACTGGACTGGGCTGCGGAGGCCACCTTCGTAGCCCAGCCCTCTGTTTCTTTAAAATGTTTCAGAGAACACGAAACCCCACGACGAGGGACAAGGTGTCGGAGGACTGCCACCGCGGCCTGGATACGCGTTCCCGAATTCCCCGTCTGTGCTACGACAGAGTAGCAGTCCGCAGTGGAGCGCGGACATACGTGGAACCGCTTCTCTAGCCCTGTTGGCGTGAATCTTGGCTCTTCCCCGGTTTGTGCAAACCAAGAGGTTCGCGTCGACAGTGTGGACAGCAGCCGGGAAATGGCATCTCCAACCACCAGTCGGACAAGCGGTGCGACTGCTTGGATCGGCTGGAGGAGATGTCGCGGAGACGGGAGCGTTAACAGGACACACAGGACGGTCCCCTGGGTCTGCACCAGAAGCCACGAAGAGGAATGGGGCCATCTGAATGCCAAGGCCTGAGAGAGGGAGAAGAGGACAAGAAGCCCAGAAGAAAGAAAATGCAGACGAGCTGGGGTGCTGGGCAGATTGATCGGGGAACGGGCCGATAACATGCTCATGAGCTGTGATCCCCTGTTATCGGTTCCGTTTCGCCTTTCCATCTTCCCAATTCTTTCAGCTCCAACGGATTCTCTCAAATGAAAGTAAATATTAATGCTTCTCCGTCTCTTTTGCATGGAATCCGGAGCCGTGAAGGGATTGAAGTCTCAAGCTCGTACGGCCACCGGAAGGATATCGAGGACGAGTCCCTGGGGGAGACGGTCGACCGCGACCAAGGATTGGACGAGGAGGAGGGAACGTCGCCGAAGCAGTGGAGACGTCGTCGGATGTCCTTCTGGAGGAGGCTGCCTGCAAATGAGACAGCGCTGGAGTCTGCACGGGGTTCCGGAGGCTGCACGAAGGAGGATGCAGCGTCGGAGCGTTGGAGTCGACGTGGGACGTTCCAGAGTGGAGTTCCAGGGACGTCGCGGGACAAGGACCAGGGGCGTTCGTCGAGGGAAAATTAGAAGCCCCGCAGTACCAGTGCCTGACTGCTGGACCCGGAGCTCTCCGTGGATTTCGTCGTGGGACACACGAAAGAGGAACGCGCCCGGAGCTCCCCGTGGATTTTGTCGTGGGACAAGGAGCTGTCGAGTTCCCGAGACGTCGTGGGACAGGAAGCTACAGAGTTCCAGAGATGTCGTGGGACAGGAAGCTGCAGAGTTCCAGAGACATCGTGGAACCAGAAGTTGGAGCGTTTCATCGTGGCAGATCGAGAATTCCCGTTGTACCCACGCCTTGCTCAGGGTTTTTCTGTGGTTTTCCCCTGAGCGAGAAGGCAAATGCCGAGGCGGATGTCTGAAGGAGCCACGGGGCTGCACGACCACTTCTTCAGGCAGGGGTACGAAGATTCCGAAGAGGATTCAATGCGGCCGAGACGTCCGCTCTTCCAGAGGGGAGAGCGGTATTCCGAGCACCGCGTATAGGCCCAGAAGACCAGAAGACTGTCTTGTACCGAACTGTTTTGTAACCGATATTGCTCTATGTAACAATATAGTTCAGTCGCGTGTACTCCCGTGTAATCATTATTCTATCCTTTGCGTCGGGGTGGCCTGCGATGGTAACGCCCAACAGTGGGGCACGTAACATAGGATTCGCGGAAAAAATTTCATAAATTCGGTGTTTCCCAAAATTTTTTAGTACTTTTTTTTATATTATTTGTTAATAGCCAACAGTTATATGGACAGGAACATTAAAATAATTGAAGCATCTTTTACAAATAAAATAGTAATAAACCCCGTAAACATTGTGTTTCATAATACATCTACTTAGTTCAGAATCCGTTCACGAAATCCGCTACTGAAAATGCGCACGCTATATTGCGCGTGATTATTATGTGGTCGGCTCCTCGAAGTGACAGAAAATATAACCTATATGCTATACACGATTTCCTAAAGATACTGTTGTGGCGTAATAATAATGTTTTGAAAGGATGATAAAAAGTTCACAAATGTTTTGTAAAAGAACGAAATAGCCACTAAACATTTGTTGTCATAAAGCATATACTTAGGTTATATTTTCTGTCACTTTCAGGAGCGGATTTTCTGTCTTCGAAGTGACAGAAAATATAACCTATGTATATGCTATATGGTAATAAATGTTGAGCGACTATTTCGTTCTTTTGCGCTACATTTGTGAACTTTTTATCATCTTTCCGAATCATTATTACTACGTCGCAACGGTATCTTTAGGAAATCGGGTATAACGTATAGGTTATATTTTCTGTCACTTCGAGGACAGAAAATCCGTTCCTCCAAGTGACAGAAAATATAACCTATGTATATGCTATATGACAATAAATGTTGAGCGGCTATTTCGTTCTTTTGCGCTACATTTGTCAACTTTTTATCATCTTTCCGAATCATTATTACTACGTCGCAACGGTATCTTTAGGAAATCGGGTATAACGTATAGGTTATATGACAATAAATGTTGAGCGGCTATTTCGTTCTTTTGCGCTACATTTGTCAACTTTTTATCATCTTTCCGAATCATTATTACTACGTCGCAACGGTATCTTTAGGAAATCGGGTATAACGTATAGGTTATATTTTCTGTCACTTCGAGGACAGAAAATCCGTTCCTCTAAGTGGCAGAAAATATAACCTATGTATATGCTATATGACAATAAATGTTGAGCGGCTATTTCCTTCTTTTGCGCTACATTTGTGAACTTTTTATCATCTTTCCGAAACATTATTATTACGCCGCAACGGTATATTTAGGAAATTGGGTATAACGTATAGGTTATATTTTCTGTCACTTCGAGGACAGAAAATCCGCTCCTCCAAATGACAGAAAATATAACCTATAAGCCATACCCGATTTCCTAAAGATACCGTTGCGGCGTAATAATAATGTTGCGGAAGGATGATGAAAAGTTCACAAATGTAGCGTAATAGAACGAAATAGCCGCTAAACATTTATTGTCATATATGCTCTGGTCATGGCTCAACGAGATTGTGTTGATATCTGATAATATGAGTGTCCAAAGTAGAGAAAAAATTGACAAAATACACTCGCAGATTCCAAGTATTTGTAGGTCACTAAAAGAGTTTTATGACTCAAACTATGACCAGAGCGGGCTGCATTGAACCTTCCTCTTTCGAATGAGACCTCGCCCAGCCCAAAATTTGCTCATATAAGGACAAACAACGTAATTTCCCAAACCCATGTTTTGGGCCAGATTGTGTCGGTATGCAGCGCGCTGCATTACCCGTGTCACGTGGGGTGTTTACCTCCTTAAGTATTTTTAGGTCACTAAAACAGTTTTGTGACTCAGACGGTGAGCAGAGCGCTCCGCATTGAATCTTGCTCTTTCGAATGAGATCTCGCACAGCCCAAAATCTGCTCATATAAGGACGAAAAACGAAAAATCAAAAACCCATGTTTCAGGTTAGATTGTCGGTATTACAGCGCGCTGCATTACCCGTGTCACGTGGCGTGTCTACCCGTGTCACGTGGCGTGTCTACCCCCTTAAGTCATCTAAAAGGTTGACTTGAAAATATAACCTCACTTTGGAAGAATAAGGTCGTCTTAAGACGTTCTTATTTGACTGAGAATACATACGCACTTAAGCCATGCTTAAGAAGCGACTGAGAATCTCGAATAAATAAGATTTCTTAACAAAGTAAATGCTTGAGTCGATGCTTGAGTCGATGCTTATTTGCCGACTGAGAACCTAGATGGCGTCTTAAGCAAATGCTTAAGCTGGACTTAAGAGGTTAAGGTTAAGGTATTTATTTTCTTTCAGGCTACATAGTTCCCTACTAGATGGCACTTCAAGTTTTCTACTTATATAGCCCAACGAACAATAATCTCATGCTGGACTTAAGAATAAGCAACGACTGAGAATACCGCCCTAAGACACGTTTATGAATACCGGCCTTAGTGGAGACGTCGCCTAGATCATCGACGAAGTATAGAATAGACCTATCACCTTATGGGACTTCGTGTCACCATCGACGAAGTATAGAATAGACCTATCACCTTATGGGACTTCGTGTCACCACCCGAACTGTGTTACCGACCCATAATTTGAGGACTGAATTTAGCGGCCTCTGTTCATGAACAGCGTCCAACTCCGGAACTACTCTGAAATGTGTTGAAATGCTGAAAGGTGTGTGCGTGCTTGTATACGTGTGACTTGTTTAGCGTGAGAGTTTCACATAGAGGGCAGACTTTTGCTACGCTATGCTTTGGCTCGGTTTGTCAGCGACTCACGTGGATTGACGTGGATTTTTCTCCGAAAATGTATTTCGGTGATATGGAAACTATATTGCGCCGAAACATGGCTCTTCTTGAAAGCTTATACAAGCTATTATTTACAAGATAACATTGATTGTTAGTACTTTACGTGTAGTGGAACAGTTAACTAACATTTTCGCGTGTCGTATGTTGAAAAATATTAAAAATTGACGCTGTTACTGACATTCCTGCAAATCTCTGCACTCCGCGCATATCTAAATAGACGGTGCTCATCGTACGACACGAATAAATCATTGAGAACAAGGAATCCAAACGTTTTTGCAAAATTTATATTTGTAGTTTTCGGGACCCTAGGACATTTTGCAATAGTTTATTTATTACTTGGGAACGGTAGATTAGTAGTTAAAACGCTACGTTTCGTTACAAACTGATTGGCCCTTTTCTTATTAACTATTGTATGGATTTAAAAATTGTAAACAACATCTACGATGTAAGTACCCGAGCGTATCGCTTGCGTTAAGGTCTGTTTTCATTATTCCTAGAATACATATGAGAAAAGTTATGGTATTTTTTAAAGCACAAGTAAAAAAAAGGTTCTGTTTTACGGACGTCGCGACTCGTGAGTGAGATAAAATTGGAGGGAAACGGCACGGAGGTCCTTTACACGACAAACGATCATTCTGGCAGCGGCAACAAAGTATGATACCTACATTGTCTTCTCGCGTTCTCCGTGCGCCTGATTTTTGCATGTCGATGTCGGCCCACGGACAAGCTATGTTCAAATGCCCGTACCTATTGAAGCAGATTTCATTTTTTTCTATAAATTCTGCAAAAGTCGTAATCAGTAACTAGAAGCGGAAAACATGTATGTACACATGCTAAGCTAATTGTAAGATGAAATTTTTACATTCTTTGCTTATTTTTCGTCTTTATTCGAGCATTTATGGCAAATTAGTGAGATTTTTTTAATAATAGAAAATCAAACACGACGTATTTCGAGCAAGTTAAATTCTTTTTACATCAACATGCTCCACTCAATAAGAGAAAAAAGTTTTTAAAAAACCATATGCCGCACCGGTGCGAAGGAAGATATTGTTAAAGTTTACGCCAAAACTAAAGTGCTTATATCGTTTCCTTCTCGCCTTTACAAAAACAAAGGCGAAATGGTAATCTATATAATCGTAATCTATGTATATAGTGATCCGGAGAAATATAGCTGGGCTTCGATACGCTTATCAGTTCTAAACAAATTCTAACTTTGTTTTCTTGGGGTGAGTTCAAGTCCATGTTGCACGGTTTAACTTTTTCATTGGTTTTACTCTTTGAACTAATTTTTTATCATACGATTTAATTGTTTTTTTTTCAATGTACCTATATCAACAAAAAACATGCAGCCAAAGCAGAAATGTATTCTTGAGATACCGTTCTTACTAGTTTCCAACTATACTTTGAATTCCAAATTGTAAGTTATTTAAATCAATTTTCACATTATCACTTTATAGGACAAAGAGGAGGCGGAAGTATAAGCAACGGATTCATGCGCAATCGGAGTAATTGTAGGAAGGGCGTCGTGTTTGGCTTTCCTTTCATTTGGAAAATTTCAAACAATATGTTACAAATACCGCGATGGAAATAAAACAGAAAATATAAAAATTTCATTTTTCAATACTATAGATGATTTCATCTAACACGCGTTCCCACCTTTGGCTACTGATCGCTAAGTACCTGGCCACGCGAGCGAGCTGTGGCACGAATAATTTTTTTCGTATAAATAAGCGATCAGGCGTGGAAAGACGTAGCGAGACAAAGTATCAACGCATCGTCTGTTTCACGTTTGTCAGCACTCAACCGATGCACCAAACTCATCAGTACTTAGGAAATACATACATTCATACACATGTACATACTTAAGAACGTTAGAGGCGGTGCAATTTCAATTGTTAACATCCTGTCAAGTTTTAGCCATTTGCTTGCAAAAAGTGTTATTGGCATATTTGGCTTGACAAGTAGTACGAACTGGTAAAGATTCGTTAAGAGCAAACGCCGGATTTAGCGAGCTCTGCTTGCAACTCTTGCGAGACATTTCAAGTCGCATCGATTTTTGTTTAAAAAAAAAAAACGAACTTTTCGGGGGCCTTGACCTCAACAATCGATGAGAAAAAGGCTGCACATCTACTGAACGTTCGCTAGCGTATTATTTGTTGGGCTTTAAAAACATATGTTATGATATTACCTCATTCTGTACCAATTTTTTGCCCTACCTTCCTCATACTATACTGCGTTGTAATTGGTTTCATTTTAGTAGAAAAATCTGACATACAATACAGATGTTTGTATAATGATAAAAATATTAAAAAATTATTTTTCCATTAGAGGATACTGCATATTAATGCTTCTGTATTCCTTCCAAGCGCCAACCAACATGTTCTTATAAAGAATCGGTAGCTTCTTAACAATTTTAGAAACCTATGTAAACCTGATACATATGTTTCCATATTTAGAAGAGTGATAGGAACTAGAGGAAATACTGTATTGCGTTGCCTCAAGCATAAATGTTATAAAACGTTTATAAGACCGACTCGCAAAATCCGATCTTACTATATTTTATGGAAGAAAGAAAGTCAGAAAAGCTTGTATTTAGCCACGTAATATAACATTTTTAATAGTTTTCTTAGCAGGTTAGTCAATTGAATGCCAGGGTGACTTAAAGTAATTATTTAAACATTTAAAGACTGCAGTTCTTCGAAATATAAAAGAATTAATTATGGCTACAGGCCACATTGGCTAGTAATAATCCCACTAAATATAAAGAATTTAATGAAATAACTTTTCTCCCGCTTGGGACCACAAGTCAATTTTCCGCGTACCCAGGCTCAAAAATATCGTTCCAACCACCACTGATCTAGGGTGGGGAAAGTACTCCTTTCATGCGGTCGCCCATGTTAGGGAAAATGCGCAGGCTCAGCGTTGCGTGGAAATCTACTACCGCGGGTGTCGGACGAGAGTGGGGCCGACTACGCACGTCTGATTGGTTCAACGCCAAGAGGAAAATGCACCGACGCCAGCGCCAAGGCAAGCCATGTGAGGCCGCAGGCAGCCAACCAGCGTCGACAACGAGTCCCCGGCGACGCTGATTGGCTGCGCCCTCACTTGGCTAGCTCCACTCGGCTTGGCTTGGCGCTGGCGTCGGTGAATTTTCCTCTTGGCGTTGAACCAATCAGACGTGCGTAGTCGGCCCCACTCTCGTCCGACACCCGCGGTAGTAGATTTCCACGCAACGCTGCGCAGGCTGGATGCGCGTGATTATTATGTGGTCCCCTCCTCGAAGAGACAGAAAATATAACCTTTATGCTACATGCCAATAAATGTTTATTGGCTATTTCGTTCTTTTACGCTACATTTGTGAACTTTTTATAACTTAACATCCTTTCAAAATATTATTGTTACGCCGCAACGGTATATTTATGAAATTGGGTATAGCCACAGCCGACTCTACTACTAGCCGTGCTATACAACGTGGCAACACCGCTCATGTGCGGATCGGGAGTCCTATTTTCAATAGTGGAGTTTCGTAGTCAGCATTACAATTATCGTTATTTTGCGATATAAAATTATACTAATATACAGTATTTTTGATTAATTATGTATAAGGAATACATAAATATCATAACTATAGTAAGTAGATATAATACAGGAGTGTATTAGTATTCATAAATGTGGTATATGTTATGTGGACTCTCGGAATAGTTTCGTGTTGTGATGCATTATATTTGAAATATTTACAGAGATTTGAAGAAAATAGGAGTGTGAAACAATTTACAACCATCTTTGAACCACATTGAAGGATTTACAAATTGATAAAGGTATTGTCGTGAACCCGGGGAGGAACAAATTCAACACTTCTTTATAACAATAACTCGTCTTTATTAAACAGCGAAATTTGGAGGTGACTTGACTGTACAAGGTATCAGAGCTTTCTGACTCTCGTCCGCGAGGTTCGAAAAGAACGTCGACAAACTCAAGATTGTAATTGGTGGTCGCTATTGCGAGGGTGAGGAAACAGGAACTAGGATTGGTTATTGACGAGGGTGGAAGTGGCAGTGCTTGAGAAAGTTACTTTCGACGGTTGAAGTGATTTTGGTTGGGAGAAGGGCCTTGAGGCCCATGGTCTAATCCGCTTGTTTACGGCTAAAGCACGTACGCTTGGAAAGGTCTAAGGGTCCAAGTGGGTGACGATGACCAGACTTGGTATAAGGGAAAGTTGCGCGGAAAAACGCTAACGGTCGAAATAAATGAAAATGTCCAGATATACTGGTTGCAAATGCTTAGGGTATCTAACAGTATGTATAAGTTAATAGAGACGTGAAATATGTGTAGACAAAATTATTGGTACGAAGCCAAACAGGTTAAGTGCCCGTAGAAAAGAGGTTAGCATAATTAGCTATTGAAAGGAACAATTATGCAGTTAAATATAAAATCGTGTTAGAGGGCAGTATTATAATTGTGGAAAATTTTCTCACCACCCTATGTGTATTTACCATGGCACGTTACCTTTTTTTTTATTATAATGGGTTAACTTATATAAAATATGTTTATGATTTTCAGATTGCAAATGTTGAGATTCCAAATTACCATGATCTATTATGGCTTACATTATTGCATATACTTGAATAAATGAGGTTCTGACTTCTTCAGTGGGAACAGAAAGGACCCCTTTTTGTAAGTGATTAAAATATACATCGCCTATAGTTTTACCGTTACCATCCACAATTAATAATCGACATATATTGCAATTTAATTTTTTAGCAACAGAATGGGACCCATAACTGGATATGTAAATTTAAATGGAACCATCTACAACCGGAAGAATATTTTGTTGCTGTCCAATTTGTACAAGGTATAGCAACCATTTATTTTTTCGGTAATTCCTCATCTTTGAGGAATAAAAATATAGAATTATAATTATCTTTTAAAGTACCCTTATAATTTCCCTTGCAATTCTTGGCAGGAAGACATGAATTCAGTATGGTAGAAGAAAAGGAAGAAAGCCTAAAAATAAGCGACGCAGAGGAATGTCAACTATGCAACATGAGTATGTCCCCAATATCAACAAAGGCATGCACAAAAAGTTAGGGAAAAAGAGTTCCCTGAAGTATTAAATATTAGGAACATCGAGGAAGCAAAGAATATGTTTTATTTTGTATAGACAGTAAAAAAAAAAGTAAACTAGCACTAATTGAAATGTAATAAGAGTATAAATAATATATAAAGTATAGATATTAGGCTTAAGTATAATGTAACACAGTGTTGTATACCAACGTTATTCAAATTTCTTTCTCTATACATAGTATTAGTCATCACGTTACTTTCCAGATAGCAATAGCAAACAGCCCAAATCCTTTCTTCTATGACCTCATCTGTTCCTTATTACTCATCCTTGAATCTTAATCTCCATGTCTCATCCCTTATCGACCGTTAAAACTTAGGACAACCCCCACTTTCCAGTTTACTGAAACCATACCTATATATTACACGCAATTCTTTCCTAACTGAGCACTTCAGTCAGAACAGTCTGGACACGATAATCTAGTTCCGAGTCTATCATAAGTAATTCTGTAAATCGTCTAGTTTCCGTAATTTGTATTTAAGTTGTTATTAAATAAAATAAAAAGAAATACCAAGATACGGAATACAACATAAATTTTGGCGACGAGGATGGGATGTCCTGCACTCAACACACAGCGAGCATATGTGGAATTAGCAACTCTACCCTGTGAATCGAGTGGCAACATTTAAATTGCTGAGAACGTGGACATCGAACAAGGCGAAATACAGAAGAGCAGCGTACTTGAAGAGAATTCAGCAATCTGGTTGGAAAATACTGGACCTAGCAACGCCAGCACCAATTGCAAAGGATAACTTCCACAGTAAGTACTGCTCAACAGATATTCTTCAATCTAGACAATTCTTGTCCTTCTATATTTCTTAAACTTTCCTAAATCCTATACAATCATGCCTGATCCAGTGCCGACTACGTACGAAGTCTCATTCTTAATTAAATTAATTCCTGAAACATTTGACGGTGATCGATATAAAATTCGTAGCTTTGTAAAGCAAGTTGACGGAGTATTTGAACTAGCTACGGAAAGTCAAAAACGTGCTTTATTACTTTACGTGAAAAGTCGTATTACTGGCAAAGCACGAGAACAAATTGACATACATTGCAACCTCACGACTTGGGAAGAAGTTTCTGAGCTTCTTTTAAGTCTCTATCAAGATAAAAAAACTCTTGATCAATTATTCGAGGAATTAAATTCAATCACTCAAAAACAAAATGAAAACGTATCACAGTTCTTCCAAAGGATCGAAGACCTCTCGTCTCGAATCCTCGCAGCTGTTCATGTATCAGAACAAGACGAAAGTAATTTACCTGGAAGTATCGCAATGATAACTAAGATGACCCTTAATCGATTCATTTATCATACTCATCCTCAGATTTCACAAATGCTTCGATACAGAGAATTCAAAACAATTAATCAAGCGTTTACTGCCGCTTCAGCGGAAGAAAAAGCCCTTCGAATTCATTATGATAACTTCCAAAGTTGCACTTATTGCAGTAGAACAAATCACGCAAGTAAAGATTGTCGCTTTAAAAATTCAAGGTCAAATCCTTCAATACCTCAACATTCAAAGCCAATCCACTTTACGCAACAAAATCAAACGTTCAGACAAAATAATTTTCAAAGTTCTCATAAAAGTGTGAATCAATCGCAAAATTCGAATCGATCCTATGATCCAAAGCCAAGTCAAAACTCGCGTTGTCCAATGGATCAAATTCAATGTCGTTATTGTAAAAACATGGGCCATTCTATCGATGAATGCATAAAAAGATTCGCTGCAAATGTTCGACGTAACAAAAATAATGGGAATAGATCGAATCCCCAAAACGCCCAACACTCAAACGTTCACCTGAGTAATCAAAATCCTCAAATCTCAAAAAAAAACTCTAATCCTCCTGTGCAAGTACCAGCGAGTAACGATGCACCTAACGTTTCGACAAATTTCAGTTCATTTGTATATCATAATGCCTTCTTGAACAGTAATGAATTAATATTTGTTCTATTCGAATCTCCATCATCAAATTCCCCTGACGGAATTCTAAAGTTTCTAATTGATACGGGAGCATCTGTGTCATTAGTTAAAAAATCGAGTCTCAGTAATTTTAAAATTACTAACCCTGAACCAATCATGCTCAACGGTATCAAAGCTGATGCACCGATTGCAACTCAAGGAGAAACAGAACTTAAATTATCGATTCGTAAACATTCTCTTAATAGCAAATTCCAAGTCCTTGATTCTAATACGGGTATTCCTTTTGATGGTCTTTTAGGACAGGACTTTTTTGAGTCGCAAAATTGCAAAATTGATTATCAAAGTTCGTCTATTTCAATTGAAGCGATTCCATTCTCAATTCCTTTTCAACGAAATACAAATCAACCATCAGACACGTCTTTAATGTCAATTGGACCTCGAACGGAAATGGTGGTCAAAATGCCGATTTTAAACCCTCTCAATTTAAAAGAAGGTTTAATCCTAAGTCAAGCACTGAATAAAAAAAAAATCCTTAATTATTCCCAGCGCGTTAGTGAAAGTGATAAATAATAATGAAGCTTTAATTACGGTTATTAACCGATCTCTGGAAAAGGAAATATTCACTAAACCCAATCTACCACTCTTACGTCCCCCTGAGCAGAGTCATATCTTTTATTCTTCCAATAACGGGTTTATAAATAAACGTGAAAGGCTTGCGTTAATACATAAAAACATACGTACAGAACATTTAAATACTGAGGAGAAAAATTCAATAATAAAATTATGTCACGAATTCGAAGATATTTTTCACCTCCCCGGTGATACATTAACCGTGACTAATGCAGCAACCAATGAAATTCGAACAACTGATAACGTTCCTATTCATGCAAAATCCTATAGATATCCCGAGGTACACAAAAACGAAGTATCGAAACAAATCAATAAAATGTTAGCACAAGGAATCATAAAACCCTCAACAAGTCCGTGGTCAAGCCCACTTTGGATTGTACCAAAAAAAATAGACGCTTCTGGTCAAAAAAAGTGGCGTATTGTCATTGACTATAGGAATCTTAATGAAAAAACGATCGGAGATGCTTACCCACTCCCACATATAGAGGATATCCTAAATCAATTAGGTCACGCACATTATTTTACCACATTGGATCTAGCAAGTGGTTTCCACCAAATCCCCATGCATCCGGACGATGCCCAAAAAACTGCTTTCTCAACTCCAGAAGGTCATTTTGAGTTTACGCGAATGCCCTTTGGTCTAAAGAATGCACCTGCTGTATTTCAAAGAATGATGCATAACGTTTTAACTGGACTTAGTAACAAACAGTGTTTCGTTTATCTGGATGACGTGGTAATTCACGGATCCAGCCTCACTGATCATAATATAAAGCTACGTAATGTTTTCAACAGATTTCGTGAACATAATCTCAAGCTTCAACCGGATAAGTGTGAGTTTTTACACGAATCTTGTCAATATCTTGGGCATGTAATTTCTAAGGACGGAGTCAGACCAAATCCTAAGAAAATCGTGTGTATTCAAGGAATGAATCCTCCAAAAAATTTAAAGCAAATAAAGCAATTTCTCGGAATGGTAGGATATTATCGGAAATTTATTCCAAATTTTTCAACAATCGCGAAACCAATAACATTACTGTTAAAAAATGACACGGAATTCATTTGGTCCGAGCAACAACAAAACGCGTTCGAGACATTAAAATCACTTTTAATAAGTGAACCCCTGTTGCAGTATCCTGATTTTTCTCAAACCTTTGTCGTTACCTGTGATGCCTCCAATGTGGGTATTGGCGGTGTTCTCTCACAAATAAAAGATAATAAGGATTTACCCATAGCTTATTATTCAAGAACATTAAACAATGCTGAACAAAACTATTCCACGACAGAAAAGGAGCTATTAGCTATTATAAATACTGTTGAACATTTTCGACCTTATCTCTATGGCAGAGAGTTTACAATTTATACAGATCACAGACCCCTACAGTGGCTTTTTAATTGTAAAAATCCTTCTTCAAAACTTGTTCGATGGCGGTTACGTCTTAATGAATACAAGTATATAATAAAATATAAACCAGGAAGAGTAAATTCTAACGCAGACGGTTTATCACGATTACATCCTGATCCAAAAGAACTCTCCGAATCTGCGTTCCACGTACACAAATCCGCTAAAACATACCAAGATTTTACAAAATTCCATTACCAAAATTTAAACGTAATCGAATTTCCAAAGAAGGAAACTCTTCTTCCAAAACTAAAGGGCACGATAGTATTATTGTGGTCTGAAGATTTGGATAAAGAAAATCAATATTCAGATTACGTGACTGAAAATTTTGACACAACTGCGATAACATCAAATCCTAACGGTTTGTACAAATTGAGAAATGATAATCAAACTTTACTAATTCTATTTCCCAAAAATCTACACCATGACAAAATTGATTATCGTAATTTATTTCAAAGTTTTATGAACCTTCAAGATATAATAAAATCAAGGGATTTTACTTTGATTCCACCTAAAAAGAAAAACGGTGTTAAACCTGAAATTTTTAATGAAATGGTTAAATTCATTTTCCCTTCAAATAATATTAAATTTTTGGATACGAGAAAAATCGTTCCTAAAAATCGCGAAGAAATACAAATCATTCTTAAGGAATGCCACGATAGTAAATTATCTGGACATTGTGGGTTTAATCGTACTTATTCTAAAGTCAAAGAAAGATATCACTGGTCTACAATGAAAAGTGACATTAGGAGTTACATTAAAACGTGTCATTCTTGTCAGATAAATAAAACTAATTTTAGACCTACTAAACAACCTATGGAGATTACGACTACTTCGGAAAAACCTTTTCACAGATTAGCTATAGACATAGTAGGACCTTTACCCGTGACTGAACAGGGTAACAGATTTATTATCACAGCTCAAGATGATCTGACAAAGTATTCGTTTGCATTTGCAATCCCAAATCATGAAGCACAAACGATTGTCGAAAAACTACTTTTTATTTTCGTTTATTTTGGTATTCCCCAAACATTCCTGACCGATCAAGGTTCAGATTTTATGTCAAATCTTGTTAAAGAAGTAAGCAACCTCTTTAAAACAAGACATATTTCAACCACACCATATCATCCTCAAACGAATGGAGCACTTGAGAGATCTCATCTTACGTTAAAGGATTACCTCAAGCATTATATAAATAAAAAACAAACGGACTGGGACACTTACATTACTTTTGCAATGTTTAGTTATAATACAGCCGTTCATAAATCCACTCGTTATACACCGTACGAACTTCTTTTCGGACAGAAGGCCTACTTGCCTTCATCTATAACTCAGAATCCAGAATTCCATTATACTTATGACGATTACATTCATTCACTTAAATTTAAGCTTAATACGTCTTTCCAAATCGCACGTGACAACCTTATTGTTTCGAAGTTTCGTAGCAAGGAATATCATGATAAAAAAATCAATCCAATTGTATTTAAAGTCGATGATTTGGTTACGATCGAAAACAAATATATTCCATCGGGACTATCTAAGAAACTTTCCAGCAATGCTAAGGGACCGTATAAAATCGTTCGTCTTTTTCCTAATCAAACTGCTGAAATTCAGATTAATCGGAAATTGGTTAAATATCATACTAATTTACTTAAACTCTATTTTCCAGATGAATCAGACAATTCTGATCCTTCTCCTACTCCCACTTCTAGCGAGTAGTGATTTTTTCACTCACCATCCTTTCAAAAAATCTAGCGGAATCTTTTATATCAAACAAGGAACAGTAAAAATAGCGAACTCCAAATTAACACTCCTTTCATATATGAATAGAACTCATTTAAACAACGCATTCATGATTATTAATAAGTATTTCATTAAAACAAAAAATATCTGCAATTTAACATTGCAAGACCCAACTCGGAAAGGTGATACTAGCTTTCATTGTGAACGTACTATCCAGTTAATCGAATCAGAATTATTGGAAGTTAATATGAAACGCGAAATCCTCCAACAATTGACCGAGAAGTTCACTACTAGGAAGAAACGTGGTCTTTTAAATGGTATGTCGTATCTATTAAAATGGGCTTTTGGTACTCCTGACGCCGATGATGCTCAGTTTTATGAAGACAGTATTGTTGTAATAAGTAAGTCCACATAGTTTACATTGCCTCATTTGAATACGGCGCCCAGCATGGGCCAATCGGCGTCTGCCACATCTGCTGGTAGCAGAGTGGAACTCGACAATGCTGGAAGCGCCACTAACGCCGGCTAGTCAGTCGAGCATGAGAACCACCAGGTTAAGACACGTTGTTCATTGTAAGATTATCTAATAGAAATAAAACAAGTGTTCTTTTTTTTTTCTCGCAGACTAATTCACGCCTCGCTTTAAGTGCAATCACACTCACCATAACAGGTTATGGGCCCAGAGTGAATCGCGTCGCGAGAAACAAAAAGAATAGGTAATATCCTGCCACGTGTTCGCGTATCTACTCCTGCAACACAATGGCGGAAGAAGTCCTTGGAAAAGGCATCACAAAATTCAACGGCCAGTGCTTCACTGTATGGAAGTTCGAAATAATGCAACTTTTGATGGCACACGGGCTTGAGGATCTCGTCGATGGATCACGACCGAGACCTGCGGGCGAACGAACAACGGAACCGGTGAAGAAATGGGTGAAAGAAAATGCCAAGGCCATGAGCCTGATCTCGTCGTCAATGGAAAGGACACAGCTACAGGGCCTGATCACGTGTCAAACGGCCAACGAGATGTGGACGAGCCTCGTAAGACTATACGAGCAAAAATCGGCATCGAGCAAGCTCTTGCTGATGCAGAAGTACCATGAGCACCGAATGAAACCCGGCGACACCATCATGCAACATGTTACACACATAGAAAACTTGGTGAGCCAGCTGAAAGACGTCGGACAGAAAATCGACGAAACCGATATTATGGCGAAGATACTAGGATCGCTACCTGCAAAGTACAACACCCTTGTAACCGCATGGGACAGTGTTCCACCTCCGTCACAAACGGTTGGAAACCTACTCGAACGACTAATGAAGGAAGAAAGCAGAATGACTGCTGAAGACGAGGAAACTGGAGCACTTGCAGTATCCAACTTCAATAAAGGAAAAGGGACAAAGAACTCGAAGAGCTATCGAGACGGAACAAAGGCCAGCAACGGTGAGAAATTTCGAATTGAGTGTTTCTACTGCAAGAAGAAAGGTCACATGGTGAGAGACTGTAGGCAGAAGAAAAGAGACCTCAAGGACAAACAAGAAGAGAATCAAAACATAACCAAAGGTGCCTTCATCATCGATAGCGGCGTCCTGAAACACTGCGACAAGGAATGCAAGTTACCGACCGAGGACGAACACAAAATTAACAACAGGGACCCAAAGGAAACCTGGATTACCGACAGTGGCGCATCGCGCCACATTACCTTCCGTCGTGACTGGTTGACTAACTTTGAACCGTCAGAAGGCGACACTGTGTCGCTCGGTGACGATGGACAACGTGAAGTGCGCGGAAGAGGTGTAGTGAAAATCCTGAAATTGATAAACGGACGCTGGATCAGATCACAGATCAACAATGTGCTCTACGTGCCCAGTTTACGAAAAAATTTATTCTCGGTCGGAGTGTGCACCGCGAACGGGTACATGGTTACCTTCGGTGACAAGAAAGTGAATCTAGTGCAAAAAGACAGACTAGAAGCAGTTGGGATAAAAGGAGACAATAACATGTACTACATGCTCTTCAAAGTAATAAAAGGGGAGAATGTGGAAGTAAATGCTTCGGCCACTAGTTTACAAGGGTGGCACGAAAGACTCGGACACGTTAACAAACAATCACTAAACAGTGCAGTGGAAAAACACGCGGTAGACGGAGTGAAGTTCTCGTGTAAAGACGACTTCTTTTGCGAAGCTTGTCAGTTCGGAAAATTGCATAAACTTAAGTCCCGTAGTACCGATAAACAAAACTGGAAGCCGGGTGAATACATTCACACCGATGTGTGCGGTCCTTTCTCACAGGAGTCGGTGGGTGGTTCGCGATTCTACCTATTGTTTGTCGATGAAGCAAGTGGTTATCGTACAGTGTATTTCCTCAAGCACAAGTCAGACGTATTCGACAGACTGAAAGAATACGTGAGGATGGTAACCACCAAGTTCGGTAGCAACGTTAAAGTGCTACGAGCCGACAACGGCCGCGAATACTCCAACAAGGCAACGGAGAATTTCCTAAAAACACAGGGCACCGTACTGGAAAGTACAGCGCCGTACACCCCCGAACAGAACGGGAAGGCAGAAAGAGAGAACAGAACAATAGTGGAAAGTGCGCGAACCATGTTGTATTCAAAAGACCTGCCCAAGAAACTCTGGGCAGAAGCAGTGAATACAGCAGTGTATTTACTGAATCGTACACTTGTTGCGAAGGATAGAACAGCCACTCCATACGAACTCTGGTGTGGAAGAAAACCAAATCTCTCACACACCAAGATTTTTGGGGCAGATGCCTATGCACATGTTGACAAGCAGTTCCGGACAAAGTTAGACAAGAAGGCAAGAAAATACATACTGGTAGGATATCAGTACGAGTCTACCAACTACAGGCTGTATGATCCCGAGTCCAACAAAGTGATCGTGTCACGCAACGTAGTCTTCAACGAAACTCCGAGCTGGACGTCTCCACCAAGCACAAGCCCTGGAGTACAATTACCCAAGGATGAGGAAGTTCCTGATCTAATCAACGAGGACGAGACACAGGAACAGCAGAGCGACTACAATGAAGAGCCATCTTCCGAGTCAAGCATGCTCGAAGCAGGTCCAGACAATACAGAGACTCCACAAACGCAACGCAGCCTGAGAAACCGGGAGTCCATCAAGAAGCCAAAAAGGTACGAAACGAACATAATACAGTTTAATATACCAACCTCATTTCAGGAGGCTGTAACGGGTCCTGAAAATAGGGAATGGACTCATGCTGTACAAAGTGAGTTGGAAGCTCACGAGAAAAACAATACATGGACTGTTGTTCCAAAATTAACAAATCAACGCTTCATCGACTCCAAGTGGGTATTCAAGGTGCTGCAGGATCCAGATGGCACCGTAACCAGATATAAAGCCAGACTCTGCGCTCGAGGATTCCAGCAGAAACTTGGTGTGGACTACACTGAAACCTTCGCCCCAGTCGTAAGATACGACTCGCTACGAGTTGTGCTAGCCCTCGTGAACCAGGAGGACTTGGAAATGATGCAGTTCGACATCAAAACAGCCTTTCTCTATGGTGAGCTGGATGAAACCATCTATATGAAGATCCCCGAGGGGTTAGAAGTGAGAAATAGGGACGAAGTGTTGTGTAAGTTGAATAAATCCCTGTACGGACTGAAGCAAGCACCGCGGTGCTGGAACAAAAGATTTAATGACTTTCTAAAACGTTTCAATTTTTGTGCGAGTCAAGCTGACAATTGTATATACACGGGTATCGTGAATGAATGTATGGTATATCTAGTGTTATTCGTAGATGATGGCCTGGTAGCCAGCAAATCAAAGAGTTCCATACGTATGGTCTTAGATCATCTAAGGCAAACATTCGAAATCACCCTAGGTGATGCGAGTATGTTCGTAGGTTTACAGATAGAAAGAAATCGCGTTAGCAAAACCATGTTCCTACATCAAAGTTCCTATACGAAGAATGTAATAAGCAGGTTCGGAATGACCAATGCAAATAGTTGTAGTGTACCCGCAGACGCGCATACAGTACTTAAATATACCGAACCCGAAAACGAGATAATCACGGGCGTGCCCTATCGAGAAGCCGTTGGCTCTCTGATGTTTCTCGCGCTAGTCTCACGGCCAGACATCAGTTACGCAGTAAATCTAGTGAGTAGGTATTGTAACAAACCAAATCACGGACACTGGCTGGCCGTAAAAAGAATTTTTAAATATCTATTAGGCACCATGAAATATGGTATATTGTACGAAAGCGGCGGAAGAAAATTAGATATAAAATTAAACAGTTACTCCGACGCGGATTTCGCTGGAGATGTGGACACGCGAAAGTCCACAACCGGATATGTTTGTTGTATAAATTTCTCTTTAGTTACTTGGTCGTCTCAACGTCAAAAACTAGTGACGTTAAGCACCACTGAATCGGAGTACGTGGCAGCTGCGACAGTCTCCAAGGAGATCATATGGCTCAAACAGCTGTTGAAGGATCTGGGGCATGGCTCAGAGCACTCAGCTGTCTTGTTTGTGGATAATCAAAGTGCTATACGGCTAATACACAATCCTGAGTTCCATAAGAGAACAAAACACATTGACGTGAAATTTCATTTTATTAGAGAGAAAGTAGAAGCACGATTGATCGAAGTAAAGTATATACCCACAAGCGAACAGCTGTCTGACCTGTTCACAAAAGGGTTAGCCACGAATCGTTTTAATTATCTCCGTAGTAAAATTAATGTTGTAGACATGAGACATGTAAACGGCGGAAGTGTTGTAATAAGTAAGTCCACATAGTTTACATTGCCTCATTTGAATACGGCGCCCAGCATGGGCCAATCGGCGTCTGCCACATCTGCTGGTAGCAGAGTGGAACTCGACAATGCTGGAAGCGCCACTAACGCCGGCTAGTCAGTCGAGCATGAGAACCACCAGGTTAAGACACGTTGTTCATTGTAAGATTATCTAATAGAAATAAAACAAGTGTTCTTTTTTTTTTCTCGCAGACTAATTCACGCCTCGCTTTAAGTGCAATCACACTCACCATAACAAGTATTAAAACATTAGTAAATAATAGCAAGCAAACACAAACCCTGCTGAAGGCACAGGTTCAAGTGATTGCAAATACTATTAGAAACTTTAATAGTTCTCTATATTCCCTTCAAAGTCAAGAGAAAGCAATGAATGAAAATATAGGAAAAATAAATTCCTTCACTGTTCAAACAAATTCTTTTATTTCACGTTTAGAAATGGAATCTGTGGTGAACCAACAGATTACCACTTTAAACGTGCTAGTAGGACAAATTAATCGTGAACTTTCAAAATATATAGAAGCTGTCAATCTAGCTGAACATAACATTGTTTCACCGTTCGTTATTACTCCTAAAATGCTTTACGAAGAATTAAAAGATTATAAAAATGAACAAGAACTAGTTATGAAACCAGATTTAGAAAATATACGTGATTTTTATAAATTTATTCAACTCCATGTAATTATCACCAAAGATAATATAATATTTGCACTTCAAATTCCTTTAGTTGTTCGAACGAAATTTGATCTCTTCGAACTTATTCCTCTTCCAATCCAACATAATGATACAGAATTCTTTTCTTATATTATTCCTCAAAGTCAGTATCTCCTCCTTTCCCAGACAAAATCCCAATTCATCTTTCTAAAGGAATTGTCTGATTGTAATGAATATCGAGATGAGGAGTACGTCTGTTATCATTTACACACCACGGCTTCAACAAGTCAAGCAATCTGCGAGATCGAGCTGTTGTCTCCTCACATCAATAAGATTCCTTCTACCTGCACGACTAAGACGATTAAAGGAACGATAGAAACCTGGAAATATATTGCACGGAATCAATGGATCTATGTCCTTCACAAGCCAACTACTTTAACCATCATGTGCGGAGGAAATCAAGATCATATGGAAGATATTGTTCTAAAAAAAAGCGGAATTATGCAGCTTCAACCTCACTGCAAAGGATATACTAATCTGTTTATGATCGACGCAACATTTGAAAGCAGTAAAAACGCAACTTATTATATTCCACACATGAATATTCTAGATGATGATTGTTGCAACTTGTTGCCTCACCTAAAAATAATTGAGTCGACCGCTCTAAAGCCGATTCATCTCACGAACATCGATCTTACAGAACTCAAATACGCTAGTAAGAAATTAAACGAGTTCGATGAGATTATAACCAAACAAATTAATCAGCCATTCATCATCACGCACACCAAGTGGTACACGATCGCTCTTGGAATAATCACAGCCTTCTTTGCATTATTTATACTTTTAAAATGCTGCCAATGTTGTGGATGTCTTTACTGGTTACAACGTTTATGTTGTTCAATCACGAATTCAAGACATGAAGTGACCAATCCTCCATTAATAAAAAAATTCTTTGATTGTGTCTTTAACTCATCATCATTGCCATCTTCGGTGAATGACTTAGTCACCTATCAACCAAGGCGGAATCAACCAGTCATCAATCTTCCAATACCTGAGATTTCGGAAGACGAGGAAGCAAACCCCGTTCCAACCCGACAAAGAACACGTAGAAGTACTACACCCCTCTAGGAAGTAAGGAAATTGTCACACCCATAGTAGTTAATACTATTTATATCCATCCTAGAGTATTTTATATTTTACTCTTGTTTTCATTTTTATCATTTAGTCTTACATCAGTTACCATACGAGTAAGAAAGAAACTTATTGTATGTATATATAATGTAATAATCGATAATCCGGTTATACGTAATTGTTAACTTTTGTTAAACAATTTTATGGCGGAAGGTGTTGTATACCAACGTCATTTAAATTTCTTTTTCCATATAATGTAATTATTTTACGTAATTGTTAACTTTCCGTTGAACAATTTTATGGCGGAAGGTGTTGTATACCAACGTTATTCAAATTTCTTTCTCTATACATAGTATTAGTCATCACGTTACTTTCCAGATAGCAATAGCAAACAGCCCAAATCCTTTCTTCTATGACCTCATCTGTTCCTTATTACTCATCCTTGAATCTTAATCTCCATGTCTCATCCCTTATCGACCGTTAAAACTTAGGACAACCCCCACTTTCCAGTTTACTGAAACCATACCTATATATTACACGCAATTCTTTCCTAACTGAGCACTTCAGTCAGAACAGTCTGGACACGATAATCTAGTTCCGAGTCTATCATAAGTAATTCTGTAAATCGTCTTGTTTCCGTAATTTGTATTTAAGTTGTTATTAAATAAAATAAAAAGAAATACCAAGATACGGAATACAACAACAGATAAAAGTAAGGATGTAGATAAATGTAGAGAACCAAACAACTTCCTTTGTAATAGGCTATGAGCCTGTAGAACAAATAAACATTATTATTATTATTATTAATTTCCCTTAATGAATACGTGAAATTTGTAAAAAAATTTATGTAAAACAAAATGTCCAAAAATGCTACAGATTGTATTAAATAAATGTGCTACATACAAAAATAAAGATCTGTAGGGTTAATATAAATAAATAAATCACCTGGATTATTGCTCCGCTTCTGATATTTAGAGGATTTCAGTGTTACATTAATATAAACATCTCTATATTTAAAAGATAAACGGGAAACCGAAAGGCCGGTAGAGGGAGACTGCGTAGCCGGGAGGCCGGTGGGTAGTGAGAGGCTGATACGTAGTGTATATATATATATATATATATATATATATATATATATCAAAGCCGGACTCTCGCGGTGTTGCCATTTTGCCTTCAGCACGGCTAGTACTAGAGTCGGCTGTAGAGAGGCTGATACGTAGTGTATATATATATATATATATATATATATATATATATATATATATATATCAAAGCCGGACTCTCGCGGTGTTGCCATTTTGCCTTCAGCACGGCTAGTACTAGAGTCGGCTGTGGTATAGCATATAGGCACAGCCGACTCTACTACTAGCCGTGCTGAAAGCAAAATAGCAACACCGCGGGAGTCCGGTTTCGACATAGGATATATATCTATATATATAGATATATATCCCTATATATATAGATATATCCCTATGTCGAAACCGGACTCCCACAGTGTTGCCATTTTGGCTTCAGCATGGCTAGTAGTAGAGTCGGCTGTGATATAGGTTATATTTTCTGTCACTTCGAGGTAGAGGTGTGACTATCGATAAATGTCGACAATATCGAAATGTTATCGATATTTTGATATATCGATAATATCGTGGAGATATTGAGGCGAATAGAAGCGGGCAGCGGCTGAGATACGTATCACAACGTATCTACAACGGACGTCCGTTCCGTCGTGGAACAGAGATAGAAAAAATGTTAATTTTCCTCGATTTTTTATTAGAAAATAATCGAGTTATCGAGAATCGATTCCTAGAATAATCGGTAAAATAATCGATTCTTCAGAAAGAGAATCGATCGATTCTAGAAGAATCGGGTAGAATCGCCCTTCCCTAGTGCTGGCTGGCACCGTCGCCGATGGTGCTCACTTTTCGAGCACCGTTCCCAACAGTGCTGACCTTTTTCCGTGCACAGGGATCTGAATTTAAGAATAGAAGCTAAAATTGGTTACAATCGAATGAAAATGAAATTGATGCCAAAACCTCATCAAGCATAGAAATCTGTAAACATGAAAATTGATGCTAAAATCAATTTGAGCCTAATAAAACACATGAATTTAGCAAACATAAACTAATTAAGCTAAAACTTACTATTTCGATGAAATGTACTCAGAAAATGACGTTATGAATGGAAATTTCGATTTCTTAACCACGAATAATTACGCTCATCGACTTCATAAATATACCGTTGCGGCGTAATAATAATATTTGGGAAGGATGTTAAGTAATAAAAAGTTCATAAATGTAGCGTAAAAGAACGAAATTATCATGTAGCATATAGGTTAAGTATATTTTCTGTCACTTCGAGGCTACAGAAAATCCGCTCGTCGATGTGACAGAAAATATAACCTAACTAAGAGACTGTACAAATGTTTATTACGCGGTTGCATTTATATAATATTTCTGATCGAAATTTATGGAAATAAGTGCAAATTATGCTTCTATCAAAATGTATTAGTAAACGGAATTATACAACATGTTTCTAGAAAGTAGTCGTAACGTTCAGGCTGTTTTAGATTTTAAATGTTTCCGATAAGATTTAATTTTAATTCCTACCACTCGTAGCATTGTAATCTTATTTTAGACTGAATCGATAACGTTGGGTGTGACACGAAAATGGTAAGGGGGCTCGCGAGCCCCCCGAGCATGTGACACAAAATTACATTGCGTGATAGGTCTATCCTATACTTCGTCGATGCCTAGATTTCAGCCCTCTGGTGGTAAGTTGGCAAACTATTGAAAATAAGTCCGGATCAGGGGGACCAAGCCGTCATTCATTGGCCGAAGTTCCCGTTTAGTTTGCGCCTTATCGGTAGGAGGCGCTAGGTACATCACACACACATACCTAGGTGTATCAGGGAGCATGCACACAACCTTTCGACGTTGTGAAATGTTACCATCAGTTACCATGACGACCGTCGCCATTTTTAATTGCTTCAAATTGGCGCGGACACGAGGAAGTCTAACCCACGTGGATCCATCAACGCATGAGTTAAGTAATTTTTGTAATATAGCGTCTTTGAGATAGTGTAAGTTTTTTTATTAATTCCATTAATTTAAGTTTCAGATTATGTCCAGGCCTAAGAAGTGCGAAGTAAAAGGTTGCGAATCGGGAAATGCAGTACTGAGGACCCTGATAACCAGATCTGAAGCGCAGAGCCTGACGTCAGATCCGTAGTCATCTGTGTCCGCATTAGGCTGCGGTCTGAGGTACAGAGCCTGACATCAGGACCTGACGTCAGATTGGCAGCAGATTCACATCAGATCCTGCCGTTCGCCTGACACGTGTAACAGCGCCATCTGTGGGCCAGAATTTTCAATCCATTCGCTATCCGTGACGTCACATACCCGTCCCTTCCCTTACATAACCATCAAGCAGATTCCTATATTAAATAATTAATTCTACTTATTTAACAAAGTATTTATTTTTTATTAATATACAGGATCGATGATTGATACAATTTTTACAAAATAAGTTGCGCATATAAATACAAAGAGGGACTTTATACATTTAAATTTGAAAATCCACGTCCCGTAACCACTGGTACCTAGTAGGGGCGATATTAGAAAATTCCATTGAATATTTTGCATGTCCTTTTGTGGAAAAGCATCATATTTCCTGTTGTGTTAGCGCTGAAAACAAACACAATATTAGTATAAAATTAAACGTAACGTATGAATAAACAGGATACATGCGATACTTACATCAGCTCCATCTCCACACAGTACACATCCTAGGCGATCATGCATGCTCCTGCGAACATTAACATCTATAAGAAAACATATGTTAAATTATTATCTACTAAACAAGACACTAAACATTCGCACTTCGCACATAACCATACTTTTCTGTCTTGCAGATGATGTGAATTTCGATTTCCGCGACGTAGATAATGGGAAATTATTCAATTTCATGATTACCTTCGCCTTCTGGATAAGTCGAGATGATTTGTCTGGATATTGTTGTTTGAAATTACTTGGAATATTCTTCGAACGTACATCTTCAAGCAGAACGGATACCACTTTGAACAAAGGGTATGTAGGTAGTTAGATGTACCACGGTAGAGGATCACTAAATGTGGTATAATGTTCTACGCTCGGATTGGCTGCACCATAGTGCCGAAACTCGTGATTGGTCAAGGCTCTACGACTAGTTTGCGTTCGTTTTCGAGGTTTGCGATGGCAGTCACTGGTAGTGGCAATCAGTGCCAGCAAAATCGAAGGATATTTCACGCGATTCTATGCATCAATATCCAGAAAAATCATCTCGACGTATCCAGAAGGCAAAGGTAATCATGAAATTGAATAATTTCCAATTATCTACGTCGCGGAAATCGACATTCACATTATCTGCAAGACAGAAAAGTATGGTTATGTGCGAAGTGCGAATGTTTAGCGTCTTGTTTAGTAGATAATAATTTAACATATGTTTTCTTATAGATGTTAATGTTCGCAGGAGCATGCATGATCGCCTAGGATGTGTACTGTGTGGAGATGGAGCTGATGTAAGTATCGCATGTATCCTGTTTATTCATACGTTAAGTTTAATTTTATACTAATATTGGTTTGTTTTCAGCGCTAACACAACAGGAAATATGATGCTTTTCCACAAAAGGACATGCAAAATATTAAATGGAATTTTCTAATATCGCCCCTACTAGGTACACACGGCTCAAACGATTGTGGCCGATCGAGTTTCGATTGCATTCGAGCTCACTAGGGCTGGCTCTTTTACATCGCTACGATTCTACAGTATTTCGTGAATATGGTGGGGGCAGTGCCAAGCCACAGGTTCCCGTCTAGAACACTTCCAATTCATGTTGAAACTCCACTGTGGCACCATCTGCCTATGATATAGCGTGAAGTAAACGGATGATGTTTAATATGAGACACGTTCGCGCAGTCCTGTCACAAAATTTAATCTACATTGCTTCGGTTATGTTTATTTTCCCGTTGTTAACATAAAATAACGGATAGTAAATTTTGAAATAAATGCGTATTTCTTTGCTCTACACATTTCCACTAATAATGAGCGTCTTAGATTTTAATCTATGAGGACTGCTAGGAATAAAATACCACAAGACTTTATACATCTCAGTATTCTGGTTTCCTAACCCTTGCCATCTCTACGAAATATATAACATTCGTTTCCATTCTATTCTTTATTACCCCACCATCCCTCTCTATTTATTTGTGTCTTCCATTATAAATCCGTTGATTTATTTACTTTGGACATTACAAGTTTATCGTTTATAGTGGCAAAATTATTATGATTTTTTTTTAGGTTCATTGCAATAAAAGTCATTTGACATTTATCCTTTGTGTCATTTTCGCTACAGCATCGCGACAGAACCGATCGCGCGGATTTATATAATTATGACAATCATAGGCAGATGGTGCCACAGTGGTGTTTCAACATGAATTGGAAGTGTTCTAGACGGGAACCTTTGGCTTGGCACTGCCCCCACCATATTCACGAAATACTGTAGAATCGAAGCGATGTAAAAAAGCCAGCCCTAGTGAGCTCGAATGCAATCGAAACTCGATCGGCCACAATCGTTTGAGCCGTGTGTACCAGTGGTTACGGGACGTGGATTTTCAAATTTAAATGTATAAAGTCCCTCTTTGTATTTATATGCGCAACTTATTTTGTAAAAATTGTATCAATCATCGATCCTGTATATTAATAAAAAATAAATACTTTGTTAAATAAGTAGAATTAATTATTTAATATAGGAATCTGCGTGATGGTTATGTAAGGGAAGGGACGGGTATGTGACGTCACGGATAGCGAATGGATTGAAAATTCTGGCCCACAGATGGCGCTGTTACACGTGTCAGGCGAACGGCAGGATCTGATGTGAATCTGCTGCCAATCTGACGTCAGGCCCTGATGTCAGGCTCTGTACCTCAGACCGCAGCCTAATGCGGACACAGATGACTACGGATCTGACGTCAGGCTCTGCGCTCTCATGGCAGACCCTGCTGCCAATCTGACGTCAGATTGGTAACAGATGGTTATCAGGGGACATTTCCCGATATCCTTAAAGACCGAGAGAGGTGCTTAAAATGGATTGCTGCTTGCGGCAATCCATTGTTAATGCACCAATCTCTTCGCAACAGGAAGATCTGCGATGCGCACTTCTTAGGCATCTACAAATTACAAACGCAACTTTGTAAGACTGCTGTTCCAACGCTTCAACTTCCAGGTATGTTTAATATATAGAGTGTACGTTTCTTAAAACGTCCTGAAAATATTGTAAGGGGTGATTCCAGAGGTAAAAATAAGACAAAAATTAATAATAACGATTTCGCGTTTGGGCGTTCATTTTGCAGTAATAATGATTTAAAGTTAAATTTCTATCTCCTGAACTAATAGTCGGAGAACACTGCGCTTTTATAGTTACATTATCGACTAGCAATAGAACAAAAAAGTATTGATACATTTTTCTGTATCTCTTAGGGTTTAACATTTATAAAGTTTATAATATTCGAGATTCATTCCTTACCGACATCTCGGATTTTAAAAGCTTTATAAATGTTAAACCCGAAGAGACACAGAAAAATGTAGGAATACTTTTTTGTTCTATTGCTAGTCGACAATGTAACTACAAAAACCCAGAGTCCTCCGACTACTAGTTTAGGAGACAGAAATTTAAATTTAACCCATTATTACTGCAAAATGGAAGCTCAAACGCGAAATCGTTATTCTTGATTTTCGTCTTATTTTCACCTCTAGAATCATTTGCATGGTTTACATATAATTTACTTTACTAAACACTATTTTAATATTTTGTAGCACCAATTGATGTAAGCTGCTTGCTACAGCATGCAGTTGACCATCAGGAGGTACCGGAAGTAAGGGAACCGTTGGATATACATATTGGTAAGGAAATACAAATATATACTTACTAGCTAAGTACCCATGCTTCGCTACGGTTCGCTTAGTTCTTTTATATATATAGCTTCAATTCCGGGCTTAAACGTTATTTTACAAAATATCTTTATAAACCACGTTCCTGGTTTCATGTTGAGGGCAATGTATGTATTTTGCAGATTCTATTGATGTCAACGAATTGAAGCAATATCGGAAATAAAATGAAATATTTTATGAGTTGTATTAATAATTTTGTAATATTATTGTTGAATTTAATATGTTCATTGTTATTGTAATAATTGTAATGACTAATATGATTTAAAATTAATAAAGAATTTGTATATTATTTAACATGTATTTATGTATTTAATTATACTTTTAATTATATTTATATTTTCAGAAGGTAAATCGGAGAAAGTACGGACGTGATTCAAAGGACCCCTGTCATTTCTAAAATAAAATTTAAAAGATTAAATTTTGGAATGACCAGAAATCCTTCAAATGGCGTCCTCACTTTCCCTGGTTTACCTTTTCTAAGGCCGTCTGACCATGGATCGTCGCGTCAGTGACGCGTATGCAGCAGATAGAAGGATATACAAAGAAATTGAATATATTTTATTTTCCTATGAAAAGAAGAAATATTCAATTTCAATGTTTATCCTTCTATCTGCTGCATACGTGTCGCTGGCGCGACGATCCGTGGACAGGTTTTAAAGTAAGCGGTGCATTACACGTATACACATTCACATACGTCCCGATTCACACCAATTCACACATTCACAGTTTAGTTAGCGCCTTATCGGTAGGAGGCGCCACAAACTCTGGTTCACCTTCCGTAAGAGGGAAGCTTGGCCCCCCTGGTCCGGATTCCACCAAACATTACGAACAATTATTTATTAATCGAAGAAGTCAAAATTTAGTGTTCAAACAAATTTAAAAACACTCGTTTTTCACAACATGTCTATTTAAACACTGATAATCAGTAGTTCAATTTTCTGTCACTAGTTGGCGTATCGAAATTCTTGGTTTCCCAATGCAATTCTTTTACTAACCTTTCAATATCCATTTTTCGTCAGTGTAACTTAATTTAATTTTTTTAATTAGAATTAGAATTATAATTATTAATAAATTGGCACTTCTTCATAGCCTATACGAAAAATGTTTTATAGGTTAGTTATGTTTATTCCAGATATACGAAATTTATGACACATTTACGACATTTAAGACACGTGTCGTGTATAAAAGAGAAAATTCGTGTCTTTACCCTCCACTGCCCACCACTGCGCCCAGGTGCCTTCTTTAGAAAATCAGACTCTAAACATAGCAAATCTCGCTACTTCCCCTACTCTTATCCTTGTGGCCAACTTTCTCACTATGCTTTTCTCTATCACAACGGTCCATGGCCTTCCAAAGAATCTCCTTGCTACTGCAACACTTGCCACAAATGCAACTGCATTCATAAAGCATAGGATATCATTTTTAGTTTACTATTCATTTATCTAAAGAATCTCAGAAATTAAAAATTCATGCAATTTTTTATACATCATACTTATAATGTATAGTGAGTTTGTTAAAAATGGCTGTACTGGAAAGCAGTTTCTTAGAGATAAGCAGAATTTTTTTTCTTCTATTCTTCCTTTAGTTTTTTTGTGCTTATATATGACATAAATCATTTTATAAAGCGTAAATTTATAGACATTGTAATAGCGCTAGTCTCGTGTTGTCCTTATAAGTGATACAAGAACCGAGAGAAATAAAGATAAGAAGAATTAAAGAAACACAAGAATGGAATACAGAGAATTTACAGACTTCACAAAACTGCATTGCATGATTCAGTGGCGTTGAGTATTTCATAATCAAACTACTTTTTCTGTGGTGTTTTCCTTCCTCGTGACACCTTTGTTCCCTGTTGGTAATAAAACAGAAACAATCAACGCAACATAATGTATTGCACTAACTAAATCAAACAAAGCTACCTACTTACTTCATGAAAAGTACCTGTCTTGGAGAGAGAATATGGGAAAAGGTGATATCAAGAAATATAAAATACAAAAGAATGAAAAAATGTGTTAAAAATTTATTCTATTTCCATGGGACATATTGTCGCCTGATTATTAGTTAAAACTGTTAACGTGTTTGAGGGAGTATTCTCAGCACTTTCAGATACAACTTCTCTGAGTGGCTTTTCTGGTTTGTCAGAACCTTGTTCTTCTTTTTTGTTCGAGTGTACTTTTGGCGGTTTGTTTGCTTCCTGCAAAGCATCATTTAAATGTTTCTTGGAGAATCTTGTAAATTTAAAATTGGGTAAATATCTTAACTGTCCATTCCAATTTTTTAACATTTTACATTGCGATGCAGTTAGAATATCTGGAATTTCTGAAATACAGAGAAATTTCATACACTTGCAAATGTTAGTTCCTTAAAAACAGTTAAAACATTTGATTGTTTACCAATTCCACAAGTATTGTACTCTTCTTTTTCACGTTCCTTTGTCATTCTAATGATATCTTCCCTGCTAGCATGCTGCCTATTCCTCTTACTACCTACAGATCGCTTTATAGTAATTTGTTCCATTTCTTCATCATGCCTCGCTATATACCTTTGAGTCAAACGTACAATTATAAATAGCTATGGTACCAATTTACATTCTCCATTTACCTACGTTTCTAATAACCGAGCAGTTAACTCTGGAGTGTATGGACACACATCTGGTACCATGTGTTCTTTGATCCACAGCATTTTCTCTCCTATTAAGTTTTGCTTTATCAAACCACACATTTTTGCTTTCTGCCTGTTTGATATTCTAAAATAAAACACATTCATCATCTCTTTTTATTATGCCTGTAAGAAATACATTAAACATAAAACATTCATGTGATTTAATTGTAATCCAATTTACTTTTTGGCTCTTTTTGCAATGGCAATAGATTTCCTGCTGTTTGGATGTGCAATCTTTTTTGCTTTGAGGAATTCCTTTCTCATTGCAGTAGACTATTAAAGTAAAAAGAATATAGTTAAGGCTGAATACAAGAAAACATGTTATTGTTTTGGTTGAATTTGTAAATACAAATTGATCAAATCTTACCATATTGCTGATTTGTTATACTAAATGTTATAACCTGTCAACTTTAAATATCAATAGATCAGGTGCTTGGTCACCCCGATTCTTCGATAGTAAAGGTACGTAACGGTACATACGCAACACTATCAGTAATGGTGGCGACGCCTATTGGCGACGAGAATAATATCGAATGCGGTTTTCTGCCTTGACATTTTTATGCCGAGGTATATATATGTATATTTCAAAATTCTTCTTTTGTTTTTTAATTATCTTAAACGTGTTCAGAAATATATAATAATAGTAACCTATTATAAATATTTTTAGTTTTATTATAGGCGTATTAATGAAATATTATAAAAAGAAAGTATCTTGAAACTTGAATATTTATCAGGAGAAAGAAGTATATTTAATTGAGATAAAAGATAAAGCTGAAAATGTTTTATGTGATATTGCTCCTCTTAATTTTAACATCAAGTGGAACGGGTTTTGGTAGAAAAAAGTCTTTTAATTGTCGAAAGGAGAATGAACAGATTTTAAGTAAAATAATTCATTACAACCCTCTTAATGATCAAAACGCAACAACCGATCATTATTACGACTGTGATGCTACTGAGTTCGGCATAGTGCAGAAGATTCCATATTTGGGTGCCTGTTCCACATTTGACACCATAGAAATTAAGTTTTCATCTGCCTGTGTTCGATGTGGAATATGTCTGGCCATTGCTAAAAAGGTCTGTATCTATCATCTATATGTTCATTGTTTCCTCCTTTTACATTTAAAAATTATATTTATTTAATAAAAACGAAGGGTGCGTTCCGATTCACGTATTGCGCGCATGAAAGTGGTGGCATCGTACAATTCCTTAAGGCTCGTATAGACTGGGCGATAATCGCCGGCAACTTTGTTGCCGGAGTCGCTGGCGAGTCGGTGGGATAACCGACTTGTCGTCAGCGACTTGTATCTGGCGACTTTTATCCGGCGGCTTGTGTCCGGCAACTGTGTCTGGCGACTCGTCCTTTAAAGGTTAAAGAGATACGAATATACCTGGGAAAGTCACCGGAACCTGTATCCGGCGACTTGCAACAATCGCTGTGGGATACAGCAACTCGACCCTTGCCTCAAACGGCCTTCTAGAAATGACTGTTGGCCACATGTTCCCGAAAAACTGTATTCAAGTGGACGGTGAGCAACATCGCCCGAGTGTCTAGTGCCTGTATTCCTGTTTCCCGTTCCGAATGGGAAACATTGCCGACTCTGTGGCAACACACCACACACTATATATATTGAAGTACATCCTATAGTATATATAATAATATATATAATAATATATATGTATATATAATAAATTAATGTTTATATATGTATATATATATATATATATATATATATGTATATATATATATACATACATATATAAACATTAATTTATTAATATATTAATATATATATATATATATATATATATATATATATAAAATAAATTAATGTTTTAATAAATATGTATATGTGTTGTGTTTTTCCACGCAGTAGATCATATAGTAGATATTTACGTTAAAAATTTATTATATATATATATATACATATATTTATAGGTATATTTTATATAAATAAATATTTTAGATAAATTTATTATATATATATATATATATATATATATATATATATATATATATACATATATTTATAGATATATTAAATTTTTAACGTATACATTTACTATAGGATGTACTTCAATATATATAGTGTGTGGTGTGTTGCCACAGAGTCGGCGATGTTTCCCATTCGGAACGGGAAACAGGAATACAGGCACTAGACATTCGGGCGATGTTGCTCACCGTCCACTTGAATACAGTTTTTCGGGAACATGTGGCCAACAGTCATTTCTAGAAGGCCGTTTGAGGCAAGGGTCGAGTTGCTGTATCCCACAGCGATTGTTGCAAGTCGCCGGATACAGGTTCCGGCGACTTTCCCAGGTATATTCGTATCTCTTTAACCTTTAAAGGACGAGTCGCCAGACACAGTTGCCGGACACAAGCCGCCGGATAAAAGTCGCCAGATACAAGTCGCTGACGACAAGTCGGTTATCCCACCGACTCGCCAACGACTCCGGCAACATAGTTGCCGGCGATTATCGCCCAGTCTATACGAGCCTTTAGACGACGATGTTGACCCTTTTCCGTGCAGTCACTGCGCCAGGGGTGGGCACTTCCCATATATTTCTGTTGGCAAAATCAGCACCCTCTGGTGGATTGTGCCGCCCACTACATCATGAAAACCGGCAAAATTGAATCCTGGAATTATGATACTGGTTACAAGAGAACATAAGGACCCCACACACGCCGATTTTAATGAAGCTTTTGTAAGATGTTGTTCTCAATACATTTTTCTGAGAACTACTTCATACAAAACCCCATTAAAATCGACGTGTGCGGGTTCCATATGTTCCCTTGTTAGACAATTTTATTACAAATAGGAAATAAATTACTGAAATACAATTTTCATTTTGATTTTTAGTCTTTATTTTAGTCTAGATTCGTCGTAATCTGCATATAGCGTTAGTGCCATGTTAATAATTAAATTTGTATATTTTATTATGTCCAAATTCGTGAATCATATACTACATATTGATGGCTGAGTGCACAAATATTGTATGACCACTTTTAGTATTTTTGAGAAAAATAGGTTTGAAGATGTCAAGAACTATTTGTTGCATATAAAAATCAAATTTAACAAAAAGTGGATATACAATGTGCACTCAGCAGTCGATATCATGTATTGTAAAATTGAAGAAATACAATAATTAACTGCCCGGATAACCAAATCGTGCGGCAGGGTCTGCCGGCAGCTGTAGTGCCACCTACGTCCGCATTCAGCTACGATTCTGCCGGCAGACCCTGCCAAGCAGAGTCTCGGGGGGGGGGGGGGGGAACTCCAGCAAAACTTTTGGTTTAGTATTTGCACGCCATCTAATTTATGAAAGATTCTATTTGCACTAATATTCAATATGGGGGCTCATACCGGGAAAATTAAATACGCTCAGAATCTGCGTACTGTAATATGTAGAATGAAGAAATACATTTGTTGACACTTTAAGAAGATTTGGATAAGAAATTGAGGTGTTAGAGAAAAATATTCAATTTTTGCAGTAATTGGATTTAATTAAATATTTCACTTTCACCTGAAGTTTTTTTATCTAAACCTTCCCCATCTTTTCAGTTATTATTGGCATAATTGGAGATTATTTTGCCAACAATAATTGATAATGCCAACAAATGTATCTCTTACCCTACATTTTGTATAAGATACTTAATTGTAAAAAATACAAGTAGAGGTAAGGATTAGTGAATGGCTCAGATTTTTCTGTGAAAAATGTTCCTTATATTCAGTTTAACAGTTTGCTTAAACGCTAGAGTGCTAAATAATTATATTAATTATATTACATTGTTCATTTATGTACATACATATTCCTTCGTACGTGACCTCCATATACATGGTGTTCTTCTACCTACAGGCAAATGTAAGTCGAAAATCCAGAGTGACGAATTTGCAGTAGAGGTTTCTTTTTTGGAGAAAATTGACTTTGAATGTAACCTAAATACGCGTGCATCGTAGGTGCTTGAGAGGCACGCGGAGGTCAGGGGAATGTTCTATGTCCTATCGACATCGTAGCCGGATTTCGCCCCAAACAGAAACCGACGAGTTCTATATACAACATAAAGGATATTTTACTTATTATTATCATAATTATCATAATTATTACCACTATTACATTATGCATACCTGCGACGCTGGTACCAGCCTGGCGCACTTTGTCTGAACCGTACTCGACACCCTTACGTATGCAAGTGATTTGCAACGTAGATCCTCCTCTGCATCTTTTCTTCTGCTTTTTGTCTGTCTCCTCCTGTGAACTTAAAAGATGAATTAAATTTATTATTTCCTTCCCCACTTTTTTGAGGAAGTTACGGCGGCGTCGATCCTCTCGCATGACCGTATGATCTGCGAGGAAAAGTGGTATTGGTTATAGTGAATCATAAACCTATTCATTGGAATTTGGAGTGTACAATTCTCCTGCATCTTCCCATCGTCTACGACATCGATATTCCATACAATTCTCGCATCTCTTGTATTTGCAGGGGATGCAGCAGATGACCTAGAATTCAACCTTAATTGCGGTACAGCATCGTCTTGTAATCTTTTGCGAAAGTGTGTAATTCTATAGGCACTTACAGGAAAGTGTAGTTGACAAACTCTGTAGTTGCGCAATTCATCAGGTGTAAGATCATCCAAGTTTGGATTATTAATTGCCTGCAACCATTGTTCAGTCCTTACCACGTTCTTGGAGAAGCTGTGTCTCCTTATATTGCTGTTCGAAGTACAATTTGGCACTACGCATCGCCAATGTACTGTTGGTCCTCTCTGTCCACTCCTTGTAGCTAAAAAATTCATTTTTGTGTCTTTTAATAGCATTTAACGAGTGCATTTCAAAAATAAAAGTTTTAAGTTTAGGAAATCATGTTTAATAATTTTTACAGTAAATTGAAAGTTTTTGATAATAGATCAAAATAATAGACCTAGAAATACAAAAGTATCACGAATATTCAAAAAAACAAGTGTCTTAAATGTAACTCGAACCGTACATAAAACTTTCTTACCTGTCGCCCTCTCTGCAGTTGCTCCATTCTTCTGCACATTCATTTTAAGTTAAACAGTAAACACAAGTAAATAATAGCGTTTCACTCATTTTCACTTATAAGAATGTGTGAGTCTCAGCCGATCGTGTATGTACAGACTGGTATAGACACAAACATAACTATACCGCGATAATAGTGCCCTCTAAAATATGAAAGGCTCCTCCTTCCTGTCTAAACGCTATCCCGGAAGTTCCCTATTCAGTTTCCACCCACTGCAGAGTCTGCCGGCAGATCGACGGCAGATTCGCGGCAGGTCCTGCTGCCCGCCTGACACATCCAACAGCGCCATCTGAAGGCCACAATAGCCAAACAATTCCCTCTTCGTGACGTCACATGGACCTACGCACCAACTCAAATGTACATTACTGCTGTAGGTGTATCCCTACCCCAAATAACAAAGCAAACAGATTTCAAAAAGTATTTATTCTTTGTTTAATAATACAGTATTGGCGATTACAATTGTTACAAAATAATATAGGTAGCGCATATAAATTCGAAGAACATTCAATATTTGCATTTATAAATCTATATACAATACGTTCCGTACCCAGTGGTACCTATTAGGTACGTTATCAGATAATTTTCTGTATTTAGACTTCTTTTTTCTCTAGAATCACCATATTCCGTATTATGTTAGCGCTGAAAACAAATAGAACATTAGTATAAAATTAAACGTAACGTATGAATAAACAGGATACATGCGATACTTAGGGTAGACGGGGTACGGTTGACACATTTTAGCGTTTATCGTCCATTGCATCGGGATTAGTTAAGCGAGCGATGACGGAAATATATTAAATAAAAGACCACATATCTGTCTACTAATGGGCAATGTTATTTGAGATCACTGTATTGTATTTTATGTGTAAAATCAAATGTAAAAACAAATGTAATTTGTTTCAACCGTCCCAATGCCAGGGCCGGTTGAAACAGTGCCTGGGGTCAATTGAAACACATGCAAATAATACAAAATATAATAAATGAACATGTTTTATTCATCGTCTAATAACATTTTACGACTCGTAATGGCACAGTTGAACGTCACAAATATTTTTTTATTAATATTCAAGTCTTTCACGATACTTATAATCTAACATTATTTTTAATCAGCCTTCAAAGGTTTATATTAAGTACAACTTAAATTATATAATAATCAGATGTTGGTGACGATTATTTTTTTTTGTAATGTTTGTGTACTACAACAGCTTTAAAAAAAAACTTTAGCACTTCAGCTATAAAATAGGTTAAGAAAAAACTAAAGACTTATTATTTCTATAAAAATCAATATTTTATACAAAAATACTTAAGTGGTTACGGACTTCCATTTCCGGTGTGAACGTGTAGACACGGCTGAGTGAGTGGTGTGAGCGATAGCAGCAGAAAAGGTGTTAGCAGGGCAAGCAGGGAGTGGAAAGCGGGAGTGCAGTGAGAGGGGGAGCAGGGAGTGAAGGGAGAGAAAGGGCAAGGAAAAGGGAGGGAGGGAGAAAGGGAAAGACAGGCAGGGAGAGAGCAATTTGAGGTTAAGGTTAGGCGAGAAAGAACGGAGCGGGAAAAGAAAAGGCGGCAAAGCGAGGAGAGAGAAAGGAAGGTAGCGACATCGGACGGCAGGGAGGGAAAGGAAGAGAGGAGCAGGAGATAAGGTAGGGAGCGGAGGTATAGGTAAGTGGGTGAGGAAAAATGACAGGAAAGAAAGAGGGTGCAAAGGATGAGGGTATGGGAAAGGATAGGGCGATAGGAGAGAAGGAGGTAGAGGAAAAGCAGGAGGAAGAGGCGAAAAAGAGAGACAGAAGGATGAACGCCGAAAAACTGGGGAGAGAAAGGAGTCTGAGTAGGAGCGGAGGAAATATGCTAGAGTTAGCGGAGATGTGGAAGAGGAAAAGAGAGAAGGAGGAGGGCAGACGGGAGGGAGGGGGAGAGGAGGAAGAGGCGTTCAGAAAGAGTAGGAAAGTGCAGAGGTCGCCAGAGAAAGAAAAGGAGAGCGGGGACGGAACGCTGGAGACTTTGATCAGGGAATTGAGGGAAGAAATGAGGAAGGGTCTAAGGGAGGTGAAGGTGCAGGGGAGGGAGGCGAAGGAGGAGATGGAAAAAGTAAGAGGGAAGATGGAGGAATGGGAGGAGAGGTGGAGAAAAGAAAGGGAGGAGTTGGAGGACAGAATGACAAGAGTGGAGGAAAGGGTGAGGGAGGCGGATTTGGAGGAGGAAAGGCTAGTAAAAGTGGAGGAGAGATTAAGAGCGATGGAGTCTTGGAGGGCGCGGGAGGGGGTAGAAAGGGAGATGGGAGAGCGAGGAGAAAGGTCAGGGCGCGAGAGAGAAGGGGAAGAATAGGAGGAAAGGGTGCAGGAGCTGGAAAGGAAACTGGAAATGAAAGAAAGGGAAGAAAAAGAAGGAACGTGGTGATAAAGGGAGTAGGCAGGGAGGGAACGGCGATGCAGAGGGCAAAAGAAATTCTGGCGGTAGTAGGAATACAGGGGGAAATCAGGGAGGCGAGGGAGATAGGAGGAAGAAAGCAGGAGAAGAAAGAGGTGATGCTGGAGGTGAGGTTGGAGTCTATGGAGGCGAAGAGGGAGGTAATGAGGAACAAGGGAAAGCTAAGGGGTAGGAAGGAAAGGGTGGAAGATGACATGACGTGGAAGGAAAGAAGGATGCAGTGGCAGTTAAGGAGGTTAGGAGAGGAGGAGGAAGCGAAAGGAAAAAGAGTAAGAGTGATGTATGGGAAGATTGTGGTGGACGGAGCAACGTGGTTCTGGGACGAGCGGAGGGAGGTGATAAGAGATTGGAGGGGGAGAGAGAGGGAAGGGGTAGAGAGGAAAGTAAGGAAGGGGATGACGGAGGGAGGGCGGAGCGAGGAGGAACAAGAAGAGAGAAGGAGAGAAGAAAGAGACGGGACAAAAAACTAAGAAAGAAGAAAGAGGAAGGGGGGAGGGAAAAACAGGGAGAGGAAAGGAAATGCTGGAGGATAGCCTTTTGGAATATAGCGGGGGCGACGAATAAGGACGAGGAATTCTGGAAAGGTCTGGAGGAATGGGAGGTAGTAGTGCTGTTAGAAACATGGGTGGAGGAAAGGAGATGGGATAGTGTGAAGCGCAGGCTTCCGGAAGGATACAGGTGGAGAGCCCAGTGGGCGAAGAGGAAGAATAGAAAGGGGAGAGCGATGGGAGGCATGATAATAGGAGTGAGGGAAGAGCTGGTAGGAAAAGAGGAGAAAGGACAGGGGGAGGAGGAAGGGCTGATGGTGGAGAGGGTAAAGGCGGGGGTGCAGGAATGGACGGTAGTGGCGGTATACGTGAACGGGGATATGGAAAGGAAACTGGGAAGGATCAGAAGATGGATGGAGGGGAAGGAAGAGGGAGGTAGGGTGATAATAGGAGGGGACTTCAACGCGAGGACAGGCATGCAGGGGGCGGGGTAGAAGGAGGGGAGGAGGAAGAGATGGGAGAGGGAAGAAAATCAAAGGATAGGAAGATAAATGGGGATGGAAGGAAATTAATCAAGCTGGTGGAGGAGACAGGGTGGGAGATACTAAATGGGAACATGGAGGGGGATGAAGAGGGGGAATTCACGTACACGGGAGGAAGAGGGGATACAGTAATAGACTACGTCCTGGGGGACGAGAGGACAAGAGAGGGGATGGAAAGGATGGAAGTAGGGGAGAGAGTGGAGTCGGACCACCATCCGATGGTGGTGACGATGAGGGAGGGGGGAGTGGGGGAGAGAGTTAAGAAAAGGAGAGACAGGAAGGTGGGAGGAGGGCGGTGGACGAGAAGAATGAAGGAGGAGTTCGAGAAGGGGATGGGAGGAACGACCATAGAAGGGGAAGGAATACAGGAGGTGGTGTACAAGGCGACGGAAACGATAAAGGAGGTGATGAGGAAGGGGGAGGAGACGGGGAAGGGAAAAGGGGAGGAAGGGGGAAGGGTGGTGGGACAGTGAATGTAGGGAGAAGAAGAAGGAGGTGAGAAGGGAGTTAAGGAGGTGGAGAGGCGGGAAGGGGAGCAGGGAGGCTTACAAGAGAAGGAGGGGAGAGTACAAGGAACTATGCGAAAGGAAAAAACAGGAGGAGAGGGAGAGGCTGATAAGGGAGGTGGCAGAGGCAAAAACGGAAAATAAGGTGTGGGAGATAGTTAATAGGGGAAGGAAGAAAAGGAAAGGGGTGGACGAAAGGATAAAGAAGGAGGAATGGAAAGAGCATATTATGGGGCTGCTAGGAGGAGTGGAAAATAGAGTAAGGATGGGAGGAGAGGAAGGTGGGAGAAAGGGGGAGGAAGAGGGAATAAGCAAAGAGGAAGTAGGGAGGGTAGTGAGGAAGCTGAAAGAAGGGAAGGCAATGGGAGGGGACGAGATCCCAAATGAGGCATGGAGGCACGGGGGAGAGAGGGGGTTAGAAATAGCGTGGGAGATTTGCAAAAGGGTATGGGACGGGGAGGGGTGGTCGCAGGGCTGGAGAGAAGGCATCGTTGTGCCGCTGGTGAAGAAAGGGGGCGGGACGAAGGTACAAGAGTACAGGGGAGTGACACTGATGCCGACTCTCTACAAAATCTATGCGGCTATCCTAGTAGGCAGACTAGAGCAGGAGGTGGAGGGGAAAGGAATGATCCCAGAGAACCAGGCGGGGTTTAGGAGAGGGAGAGGCACGGTGGATCACATCTATGTTCTGAACCACATAATCGGAAAGCAGGTCCAAATGAGGAAAGGGAAATTGGTAGCACTCTTCGTAGATCTCCGGGCGGCATTTGATACAGTAGACAGGAGGACGCTCTGGGTGGCTATGGAGAAGAAAGGGGTGAGGGAGGGATTGAGAGAAAGAGTAAGGGAAATATACAGGGAGACGGTAAGCAGAGTGAAGGTAGGAGGGGAGACAGGGGAGGGATTTTGGACGGCGAAGGGCCTGAGGCAAGGGTGTCCCCTGAGTCCGATTCTCTTCAACCTGCTAATAGCAGACGTGGAAGAAGAAATCAGGAAAGGAAGATGGGGAGGGGTAGAGGTAGGAGGGAGGAGAATATGTTCATTGGCGTATGCGGACGACTTGGTGCTGCTGGCGAAGAACGAGGAAGAGATGGAGAGCATAATTAGGCGGTTGGAAAGATACATGGAAGGAAAGAAGTTGGAAGTCAATGTAGAGAAGACGAAGGTGGTAAGATTCAGGAAGGGGGGAGGAAGGGAAAGAAAGGTGGAGTGGAGATGGAAAGGAAAGAGGATAGAGGAGGTAAAGGAGTTTAAATATTTGGGTTACGTGTTCAAGAGGAACGGGGGACAAGAAGCACAGGTTAGGGACAGGGTAAAAAAGGCGGGAGTAGTAATGCGGCAGGCCTGGGGAATCGGAAAGAGGAAATTTGAGAAGGACTGGGGAAAGAGGATGTGGTTATTTGACACATTGGTGTGGATGGTGGCGGGATACGGGGCAGAGATTTGGGGGTGGAAGGAAAGGGAAGAAATGGAGAGGATGCAGGAGAGGTTTTTAAGGTGGACACTGGGGGTGGATTGGAGGACGCCAGGATACATGGTGAGGGAGGAGACGAGGAGGAAAAAGCTAAGGACGTGGGCGGGAGGAAGGGCATGGAGATATGAGGAGAAATTGGGAAGAGGAGAGGGAGGGGAGTTGGCCAGATGGTGCCTAGAAGAGGTAAGGGAAAGAGAAAGGGAAGGGGGAGCGGAACTGTCGGCGTGGGAGAAAGACAGGATGGAGTACAGAAAGAAGAGAGGGGTGATGGAAGGAGGTGAAGGGGTAGGGGGACGAGAGGGCCGGGAGGGGTGGGAGGAGGAAGACGGTAGGAGGCAGGAAGAGGAGAGAAGGGAAAAAATTGTACACTCAAAGTACAATAAATGGTACAGGGAGATAGTGGTAGGGGAGCTACCGAAGTACCTGAAGGCAGGATGGGGAGAGGCGAGGTACGGGAGAATAGCCAGATTCAGGCTGGGGAACGAAATGAGGGGGGGGGGAGGTACTGGGAGGAGGAGGAGGAGAGGAAGTGTAGGGTGTGTGGAGGGGAAGAAGAGACGTGGGAGCACGTCCTGGACAGATGCTCAGGGGAGGAGGGAGAGGAAAAGGGGGTCGGGGAAAAGATAAGGGAAATTCTGGGAGAAGAAGGGAAAGGGGAAGAATGGATGAAGAGGTGGGAGGGAAAGAGGAGAGAGAGAGAGGAAGAAAAGGGGGAAAGGGGGCATGAAGGAAGGAGGTAGGAAGGAACAAAAGAAGGAATGGAGTGAAAGGATGGAAATGGAAGTCGAAGGCGAGGGATGCGTGCGAAAGCAGAGGCGTAGACGTAGAAATAAGAAGCGAAAGCGCGTAGGTTAAGAATAGCATAAGAGTAAGATAAGAGAGAGGGAGACGGCGGAGACGAGCGAGCGGAAGAGAGAGGGGAGGAAAGCGTGCGGAGTTGTAAAATTAGATTTAGAATTAAGTTAAATTAAGTAAGAAAGGAAAGAGTGTAAGGACAGATAGTAAGGACAAGGAGGAGTTCATGTAACCCTTAGGGGAAACATTAAAGTTATACATACATACATACTTAAGTGGTTACGACATCATTCGGAATCACAATTGTGGCAAAATAACTAAGACTACCTTCTGTGCACTCTTCATGCGCCCACATTTTACATTCTGTGCATTGTATCCATTTTTCCCTCGATCTGATTTCTGAATATGCTGACATACAAACAAGGCAGTAGCACTCCTCTTCTTTTGATGATGATGATTCATGTTGCGTGTTGGTTTTTTTCCTGTTTGTAGCGTTTCTTTTAGTCTTTCCTCCATCTAATCTTTTCTTAACTTGCTTAGCTTTGGTTCGTTTCAATCTGTTTTCATGTTCTCTTCTTATCTTTTCTTTTTCAGGTGTATCTGTGTAGATTGTAGATTTACTGGTTTTTTGCTCCCTGTTTGTTAATTTCCTTGGAGGAGCTTTTGGTAGTGGTCGTACTGCTTCCGGCGAAAACGTAAGTGGTGTACTCGAAGTCGCGATATTTTCCGTTTGATTTGTCCACACAGGAACGGATTGAGAACTTGTAGAGGGTTTGGGTGAAATTTGCTGAACACTACCACTACTTTGATGTCCGGGTAGTGTAATCAAAGGTTCTGGATCTGCAATGATGTTTTCTTATTCTCTGTCTGGGACTTGTGAACACTGTGGCATATTTACAGTTTGTTGTTGTACAAAAAGAGCTGCATTAGAAAGCTCTTCGGACTCTTCTGGTGGTTCGAGAGTTAAAATAGAAGGTGATGGTGTTGGCGTTTTATCCTCAGGTGTACTAATATTCTGAATAGGGCCCTCAGTTGCCTCGATTGTATTTACAGGATTTTGCCTATCTGTCACAAATGCAGGTGCAAAATCGAGTTCAGTAAACAAATGCCGATTAAATGGAACAAACGCAAGAGCAAGCGGCATAGCAGTAGCTAAAATCCCTGGGATGTCGTATATTGACATTGTCTTGCCGGGGTGGCTTCGCATCCATCCATCACAGGTCCAATTTACAGCTTTCTTCAGCGGACCGAATACAGATCGATCAAGCGGTTGGAGTGTAAGCTCCATATAAGCAGTGGGAAGGGAAAGATAGCATCACAATGCCATTCGTCTTGCAAAAGTCTAGTGCGTTAATGTGAATATGTGAAGAGTGGTTATCAAGCAAAGTAAGACTTTATGTGAAGGAAAAGCATTTGTATGTTTCTTGAAGTGTTCCAGGAAATGAATAAATGATTCATCCTGCATCCAGCCAGAAGGATTTGCACTTCCTGCAAATCCTATTGGTCCATCCCTGATAAAGTGATCTTGGTATCGCACTCGCGGAAAGACGAAGAATGGAGGAATAGCATTTCCGATGGCATTGACCGCAAAGGCTACTGTGACTAAAGTACCCCTCTCGGCTGAAGTCACTGAACCTACTTGACGAGCACCACGTCTAGCTATTATTCTGTCGGGTGTTTGCACAGTAGTTATGCCGGTCTCATCAGCATTATATATATTTTGTGGTTCAAATTTATAACGGTCTATGACAGTAGCCAAATTGTTGTAGAAAGCATCTACGTTATTTTTATTAAAGCTAGTCGCCCTAGAAAGACTTGTAGCCTGTGCTGCACGTACTGACAGTTCAGGATTTCTTCTCATAAACATGCGAAACCATTCTTCGCCAGCCATTTCGTTGTCATCCTAAGTCCGAGGTCGTGTTAAGTCGTACTTGACGGTTAGTTCGTATGCCAATTTCATAACATCCTTTTTAGTTAGGCCGAAATATATGTCTGCACATCTAATTAAATATTTAGATAGCTCACGCTCTTGTTCCTGGTTAAACACTCGATTGTGAGCCTTATATCCCATTTCTTGATTTTCATCGCCACCAGTCGCATCTCGTTTACGTACATACCTCAACAGGGAGCAGTGGTTCAGTCCATTCGTTTCTACCGCTGTTCTTAACGAAGATCCGGCTTTTACATCTTCATAGGCTTGTTTGTACGTTGATAAGTCGGCCTGACCTGTCGTAGTCTTCCTTTGGCGTACCCTTGGCATCTAAGAAACAAGAAAAGTAAATAAATAAACTGTTTCAACCGTACCCACAAAAACTGTTTCAACTGTCCCCAACCCCCCTTCTAGGTATAAAACGGTTCACAGTAAGAATGATAATAAATTTCAATAAAACCTAATCATACAGCCATATTCTAAACACTTCAATTAAAATGATACAAAACTCTCAATACTCTAACTTTAATAAAACCACAATAATTGCAAAAATGTACGAACAAAAAATACTTACTTTTCCGTCAAAAAACACAATGGGGCCTCCTATATACAAGCACAGCGCGCGAAGAGCAACGCAACACTAAACTTCGTGTTTCGACTTGTCGCCCGCTTCGTTCTCCCCTTGCACCCCTCACCTTCTCATGCACGGTGTCGAGATATTCGCTTTGTTTCAACCGTCCACCGTTTCAACCGTACCCAGTCTACCCTACTTCAGCTCCATCTCCGCACAGCACACACCCTGAGCGAACATGCATGCTCCTGCGAACATTAACATTTATAAGAAAACATGTGTTAAATTATTATTTACGAAACAAGACGCTAAATATTCGCACTTCGCGCATAACCCTATTTTTCTGTCTTGCAGATAATGTGACTCGATTTCCGCGACATAGATAATTAGTAATTATTCAATTCCATAATTACGTTTGCCTTCTGGATACGTCGGGATGATTTGTCTGGATATTGATGCTTAGGATCACGTGGAATATTTTTCGAGTGTTCGTCTTTAAGCACAACGGATACCACTTTGGATAAACGGTATGTAGATGTACCATGTGTACCAATTTGGCGGTACAATGGGCTACGCTCGGATTGGCTGCGCCATAGTGCCGAAACTCGTGATTGGTCAGGAATCTACGTCCAGTTTGTGTTCGTTATCGTAGTCTGAGGTGGCAGTCACTGGCAGTGGCAGTCAGTGCCGGCAAAATCGAAGAATATTCCACGAGGTTCTAAGCAACAATATCCAGACAAATCATCCCGACGTATCCAGAAGGCAAACGTAATTATGGAATTGAATAATTACTAATTATCTACGTCGCGGAAATCGAGAGTCACATTATCTGCAAGACAGAAAAATAGGGTTATGCGCGAAGTGCGAATATTTAGCGTCTTGTTTCATATATAATAATTTAACACATGTTTTCTTATAAATGTTAATGTTCGCAGGAGCATGCATGATCGCTGAGGGTGTGTGCTGTGTGGATATGGAGCTGAAGTAAGTATCGCATGTATCCTGTTTATTCTGTTACGTCCTGAAGGGACTTCTGTGAATCGCCCTGAGCGGCTAGGATGATCCACGGGGTTCGTCGCTCTCTCGAGGTGCTAAAGCACGCCTTGACTATACTTACCATGAAGGATAAGGAGTAAAGGGGGTTGAATCAATGGTTACACGGAATTCAAGGGAAAAACAATGGAGTAAAATATATTCTTGACGAAAAGATTAAAGTAATAGTTAGAACATACCCTAGGGACGGCGCTCCGTCCCTGTTATCGCTGTGCGCTCGGGTGTCGGCACGCTTGCCGTCTATCGTTTCGTACGCTCTTTAGGTCACTCAACCTAGCGCAGGTCGTGGTCGCTCGCTGTGCTCTCGGGTGTCGACGAAGTCGGAGTCCGTCGTTTCTATCTGTCTCCTTCCGTCACACGTCTTCGCGGAGTCAACGGCGGTTCGTATCGCGCGCAAGGGCTCTCCCCGCTAGGCCGTTCGCGGTATATCGGAAGGAGTTACCCAGGGCTGATCTCGACCGTCTGGACGGGTGTCGCGGTATCTACGTGGAGACGAGGTCACGAAATCTAGACGGCCCGCTGGCTCGTCGCAACTTCCTAGCACGAGCTCACGAAAACGAATCTATCTTCCGCGGCTCTTGATCGCGGGCCGAACCTCGGACAGTCCCCAGGAATGGGGGAAACTGCCCCGTCGGCAGCTGTTGCTTGCTTCGCTAATTCGTCGATTATTGCGAAATAATCGGGGCCCGGGCCGAGCACGGTCGTTGTCCCTACCGCTGTTGCCACGGGCTCAGCACAACGTGATTTCTACACGCGAGGCGATTCCGCTGAATCGCCTTCCCGAAAGAAAACGACGCGAGGACAGCAAGCACGGCATGGACCTGAAGGGCCCATGTAACAATTCATACGTTACGTTTAATTTTATACTAATGTTCTATTTGTTTTCAGCGCTAACATAATAAGGAATATGGTGATTCTAGAGAAAAAAGAAGTCTAAATACAGGAAATTTTCTGATAACGTACCCTGATAACCAGATCGGACAGCAGGATCTGCCGGCAGCTGCGGCGCAACCACACGTCCGCATTCGACTACGGATCCGGGCAGAGCCTGCCGACAGATGGACGGCAGATCCAGCTGCCCGCGTGACCATTCAACGGCGCCATCTGAAGGCCACAATTATCAAACAATTCCCCACGCGTGATGTCACATGGACCTACGTATCAACAGAAATGTACATTACTGCTGTAGGTGTATCCCTACCTTTCTAGGACGCGTGGAGAATTGATACGGAGCAGTGGATTCTGCTCACATAACCTGCAGTTTATTAAATAATAATTTTTCTATTTGTTTTTAAAGGTATTTTGTTTTTATTAATAGTAGGTATATACATTTAATGCACATGAGTGATTACAATGACAAAATAATATAAGTGGCACCTATAACTCAGAAGAAAAACACAGTGGTACTAGCCAGAGAAGTGGTGATTCTACATGCAAAAATAAGTGAATATTATCGAGAACGAAGGGCGATATCAAAAACTTTTTACTTTATTTTCGACTAATTTTTTTTTGCAGAATCGCCATATTCCCGCTTGTGTGAGTTCTGAAAACAAATACAATATTAGTATAAAATTAAGAGAATGAACGTCGGGAGGTATATACTTTCAGTTATACTGAAGTAAAATGAGCACTGAAAAGTGCTGTTTGGTATGTACGTTTTAAAACAGTGGCGCTGAAAAGTGCCGATTGTTGTTCATTGTGAACGTTGAGAGGTAGTTCCCGTTAAAATCAAATAAATAAGCACTGAAAAGTACCGTTTGTTGTCTTCGCCACAGTAAAAGGAGACACACCTCTCCTTTTAATAGGCATATTTCTGAAAAATGAAAAATTTACTGCAGTTAAGGTTTGTTTTCACGTGACAGTAAATCGTGACTGTTACTAACATGACACTAAATGTCATGACTTTTACTGCCACGTGAAAACAGACCTTCAGTTTAAGGTCATCAGTTTCTTCTTCCTGTTGCTGTTCGCTCCAGAAACTGCGGGGCCATTAATGTTCCTGGGATGATGAGGGCTTCGTGCGTGGGCCACGCTTTCTACCGCGTACCCTCTCCCTTGCCGCTTGCATCCGCAGTTGGAAGTCGGATCGAGTTGGCTTGTCGAACTTACGATTCCGACACACACCGTCTGAAAAACAAATGTGTGCAAAGTACGTTAGGATCAATGGAACATACAGTAATGGTAACAATAATTTTACGTAAAAAGATGAAAAGTGCTTATTGCTTCGTACCAAAAATCGCCATCGCGATACGGGTGTCGTAAAATGATCTTAGTCCTTCGCGGCCAAACCAGGTGAATGACAATGTTAAGTCGCCCGGCAGTGCTTCCTTGAAGCAGCACTCGACTGCTCCCTTCAAATCGAATCCGCCCACGTATTCGAAATACTTTACCTAAACAAAGCGAGTAAAGACTGATGTAAGTATATATTATATATAAAAGTAAATAAAAGAATAATTTCGTTTTCACTTACGACTTTGGAATAGGTGTCGTCATCGATGTCCTCAAAGCATTCGACCTCCTGCACTGAGGACAAGGGGAGGACTGCTGGCTTCGTGGGTCGGCCAGTTTTATGTGTGGTCTCGACAGATTTCTGAATACTCATCAAGAGAATATTCATTCTTCTGCAAACAGGACGGATGGAGACGTAACGTATTAATAAACACGATACACGCGATACTTACGTTAGCTCTGCCTCGATCCGATCGCGTCCCGTGAGATCTTCCATGCTCCTGCGAACATTAACATTTATAAGAAAATATCCTTACAGTAATATTTTTATAGCAAAAAAAAAAACAAAATGTAAATTTACCCATTATCAGGGTGTTGTGTCGGCGCTGTATTATGCTGCAACGGCTCACCGTGGATCACAGTGGCGCGTGCAGACGATGTCCCTGGATCTGTGTATCCTTCGAGGGCAGGAACATTGGCCGCATCCGTATCCTGAAACATAACATTCTGGTTAAGAGTAGGAACACTCTTCGATGTTGTTGGATCGTGTTCCTGCAGGACTGCCGCCAGATCTTGGATGTCCTGCTCAATTGGTGGTCTCTGCGCGGTCGACGTCCTTCGCCGTTTCGGAATATCCTCCTCCGAAGACGTCGTTTGGTATCGTGTGGGTTTCACGACCACACGTTTTCCTCGTTTCTCCATGCTAGCCTGTAAGTAAAAAAAGTACATATTACGATACTTAGCAAAGGCGTGTTAGATGTGTTTTCCATTTTACATGCAATATTTTATGCACCAAATATTCTCACCTTTTCCATATTATATTTTTATATATCTTAATTGTACGAAACCTCAAGACGAACCTATTTAACGTACTATTCAATAATTCGAGTGTAACGCGACAATGGCTTCAACAGTAGAAAACGTGAAAAAATGACCCATCACCATAGATTAACAAGGATGCGTGTAAATATGGTTTTACTTGTTAAGAGCAATACAAAAGAAGAAGATGTAAATATTATAGCACGTCACTCACCGGAAAATAGTTGTAACTTACCAAAAAGAAGAGACGAAGGTAGAAAGTGAACATTTTCTTTTTTTTTTTACATGGTGGAAATCCCTTACGGATACCTCACCCCCGTGGGAGGGGTGAGATTATGTGGGGCTTGCACCCACTAAAACCACCATGGTGACCACCTGACGCGAGAGGCTTACACAGGGGAGAGAGACTGGCAGCGAGATATTTCTAACGAAAATAAATATTGAAGAATTTAAACACTACGGCTTCTCGCTGTGTGAAATAACGGCAACGACATAGATACGGGTTTCTAAGGGGATGGGGTCGGCGCTGTTGTCAATGGGCGTACTACCGTGAAAAGGAATTCTATAACATTTAGCGCGAACCTGATCGGAGGAGATGTATAAAATTTCGGTGCTCAATGTGGCGCATTTATATACGTCAAGAGCGGAAGACTTCATGGCGATATCATAAAAATCTTCAACCTCTAGAAATTTTTTAATACCTAAACGGTAAGAGTTATTGGAGTCCACGCTAATATTGAAAATTACGCAGATCGAGCCGTCGACTGAGATGCAACAATTATCGCGTACATTTATGCTCAGAGATATGCTATCGAACTCTATCTTACGGTATTTAGAACAATTGGGGTCGTTACTAAGCGGTCTAGATACATGAATAGAAAAATCGATATTACAATGAATATTTGTGCCATGAAGTTGTCTCTCCTTCATCCTATTGAAATATTGTTGGAGAGGAAGACTTGGCTTTCGCAGATAATTTTTAAAAATGGACATGTTGTTTTCATATGGAAAAGCAGAACACGAATCTAAATTACCAAGACGTCTGACATCGTTGGTTAGGTGAAGAAGACCATGGACGTTATAACTATTAAAAGTTGGGCCATAAAGTTCTTCGTTACGAAGAACGAATTTCTCCAGAGTTGACTCTGCGAATTTCAAGTGTGTGCTCTCCAGTACCCCATTCAGTATAACTGGCCCTGTATACAGAAGAAACTGACGAAATTCGGTCGCCTTATATTTAGAGCATAGTTCAATATCTCTGGGACGTCTTGCAAAGTCTCAGGGGCAATATCTGCTAACGCTATTGTTGCGATGTGTAGGATCAAATCGAATTTGCTTGACGACTGATCTTACTTTGCCGCACTCTTGTGATGGGTTATGATCACAAAAGCTCACTGAATTTTTTGATAATAAGTGAGGCGTAAGAGATATATTTTTTCACAAGCTACAGCTGTACAGTTAATGCTATTGAAAGCTTACACTTGTTAAATACTCGTTGAGTTGTAGATTACTGTGACTCTGCTTAAGCGATAGTGTTTTCTAGAGTACTGAGTTTCGTTGAGTTCTAGAGTCGTGTGACTCTTCGTTTCAAAGTTTTAATTCTTTCTCCTCTTCTCGTGTCGTGGTCGCTCGCAAGAAATGTAAAAATTCCCTCTCCAACCAATTTAGAGAAATAGTGAGGGTTGCAGGAGGAGGGTTAAAGACAACTGATTGGTGTGTAGGCGTGTCGTGAAAAAAAGTGGTGAGGGTGACGTAGCGCGCGAAAATCTAAGTCCCCCCTGCGTGTCGGGGACCGGTGAAAAATGACAGGTATATGCGACGCGGATTTTGGGAATTGGCGTGGTTACCGCGCGGCCGCAATAAAACGCGCATCTGCTTGCTGTCCTAATCCCTCGGAACTTTCCAAATTGGCTACGTTAATAGCTACACTCAGTAGGCTTACAATGATGTTTTTACTAAAAGTCCCGAGTTTATGGACGAGGACGGCGAGCCGAGTGTCCGCCAGATGACGAACGCTGCTTATGCGGAAAAACCCTAACCATCGGCTAGGATCTAACGTAGCTCCTGTCAACATGCCGCCCCCCTTGAACGGTCATGTTTAATGAGTTACAAAAAAATGTGAATATGTGCTTCGGTTGGTCTACATGCATTAGCTTAATTAAATCCACGTTACGCGTCCTATTAAATGAAACATAGATACATACTATATACACTTTTCCATTAATAAGAAGATAACAAAAACTTATAAATACACAGCAAACATATGTACAAACTTATAGCTATTACAATTATATCATTCATCAATTGTCATCCAGTAGTAATGGGCACAGCTTCTTAATACTACGCTTGTATTCTCCATTTAAAGTCCGAGCGTAGGCCACTGTACCGCCAAAATGTTGCCTCGTGGTATCCTTTATTCGACGTGTTACCCTTTGTGCTTGAAAACGAACGCTCGGATTGGTTGCGCTGCCTTGCGGTCATTCGTGATTGGTTGGGACTCTACTTCCCAGTTCGCGTTTGTTTCGAATTCCCGTTCATTCCGAGGTGGCAGTCATTGACGGCAGATCCGAAGAATTTCCAGAGCATCAAAACCACGAAAATCATCCGGAGACATTCACAAGACGTAAGTAATTATGGAATTTAATCATTTCAAATTATCTGCGTCGCGGAAATCGGGATACGCACCGTCGGCGAGGCAAAAACGCAGGGTTATGCGCGGAGTGCGAAGCAACTTACGCGTGCGATACGGTTCTGCATTTAACACCGTTCGTAGAGTAGCGGATAATACTCCTACCGTGCAAGATGCTGCTAGCACATATGCCGGTTGTAGTTCGTCCACTCCTGTTGATTTAATCCCCGATAAATTCAGTGCTAGGCGCGATATAAATGTAAAAGATGCCGGTCCTTCTACTTCCACTTCACGCGTTTCTAATATCCCCGATACAGTTTCATTGTCCTGTGATACTTCCTCCGAGCCATCTTTTCGCCAACGGTTAGCGTCTTGTTTCGTAGACAACAATTTGACACACGTTCAAGGAAATAATATATTATCTCTCCTTCGAACACATTCCTGTTTCGCCCAGTTACCTCAGGACGTTAGAACACTTGTATCTACGCCACGTACTCCTGCTGTCACATTCGTCGTGGCACCAGGGGAATACATTCATTTTGATCTGGAAGCAGAAATTATTAAAAGTCTCCCGAATACTTTGTCCGTAGCTTTTGTTAGACACTTAGAATTAGATTTTTATACCGACGGATGTAGTTTGGACAAATCAAGTTCCATTCATATCTGGCCAATGTAGAATTTCAAATATTCCTCATATAAAACCGATAGTGGTAGGCATTTATAAATGTCCCCGAAAACCACGCGCCCCCAATATTTTCTTTGATAAATTTATTGCAGACGTTAATGCCATCATGTCCAACGCAGGCATAAATTTTAATTGCAGTAAGTTGCCCGTACGACTGAAGTGTTTCATAGCTGACGCACCAGCTCGAGCATTTGTGTTAAATCATTATGGGCATATGTCTTTCCGTCCCTGTTCCAAATATACAGTTTCTGGTACACTGATCGGTAGGCATTACGCTTACCATGGGATAAAACATTCTCCTCCAAACGATGAGGAATATATTGAACGGTCAGGCGCAAAGCATCACAAGGAAGGTGCGAACCCATTGTCATCGCTACCGATGGGAATGGTTTCGCAAGTTCCTTTTGAGTATATGCATCTTGTTTGCTTGGGCGTAGTAAAGAAACTCTTGGCTGCGTGGGTACTTGGAGAGTATCTACCTTTCTCAAAATTGGACCGGGTGAAAATTTCTATACTGTCTGCGAGACTGAATAGCTGTTGAGAGGAGCTACGTTAGATCCTAGCCGATGGTTAGGGTTTTTCCGCATAAGCAGCGTTCGTCATCTGGCGGACACTCGGCTCGCCGTCCTCGTCCATAAACTCGGGACTTTTAGTAAAAACATCATTGTAAGTCTACTGAGTGTAGCTATTAACGCAGCCAATTTGGAAAGTTCCGAGGGATTAGGACAGCAAGCAGATGCGCGTTTTATTGCGGCCGCGCGGTAACCACGCCAATTCCCAAAATCCGCGTCGCATATACCTGTCATTTTTCACCGGTCCCCGACACGCAGGGGGGACTTAGATTTTCGCGCGCTACGTCACCCTCACCACTTTTTTTCACGACACGCCTACACACCAATCAGTTGTCTTTAACCCTCCTCCTGCAACCCTCACTATTTCTCTAAATTGGTTGGAGAGGGAATTTTTACATTTCTTGCGAGCGACCACGACACGAGAAGAGGAGAAAGAATTAAAACTTTGAAACGAAGAGTCACACGACTCTAGAACTCAACGAAACTCAGTACTCTAGAAAACACTATCGCTTAAGCAGAGTCACAGTAATCTACAACTCAACGAGTATTTAACAAGTGTAAGCTTTCAATAGCATTAACTGTACAGCTGTAGCTTGTGAAAAAATATATCTCTTACGCCTCACTTATTATCAAAAAATTCAGTGAGCTTTTGTGATCATAACCCATCACAAGAGTGCGGCAAAGTAAGATCAGTCGTCAAGCAAATTCGATTTGATCCTACACATCGCAACAATAGCGTTAGCAGATATTGCCCCTGAGACTTTGCAAGACGTCCCAGAGATATTGAACTATGCTCTAAATATAAGGCGACCGAATTTCGTCAGTTTCTTCTGTATACAGGGCCAGTTATACTGAATGGGGTACTGGAGAGCACACACTTGAAATTCGCAGAGTCAACTCTGGAGAAATTCGTTCTTCGTAACGAAGAACTTTATGGCCCAACTTTTAATAGTTATAACGTCCATGGTCTTCTTCACCTAACCAACGATGTCAGACGTCTTGGTAATTTAGATTCGTGTTCTGCTTTTCCATATGAAAACAACATGTCCATTTTTAAAAATTATCTGCGAAAGCCAAGTCTTCCTCTCCAACAATATTTCAATAGGATGAAGGAGAGACAACTTCATGGCACAAATATTCATTGTAATATCGATTTTTCTATTCATGTATCTAGACCGCTTAGTAACGACCCCAATTGTTCTAAATACCGTAAGATAGAGTTCGATAGCATATCTCTGAGCATAAATGTACGCGATAATTGTTGCATCTCAGTCGACGGCTCGATCTGCGTAATTTTCAATATTAGCGTGGACTCCAATAACTCTTACCGTTTAGGTATTAAAAAATTTCTAGAGGTTGAAGATTTTTATGATATCGCCATGAAGTCTTCCGCTCTTGACGTATATAAATGCGCCACATTGAGCACCGAAATTTTATACATCTCCTCCGATCAGGTTCGCGCTAAATGTTATAGAATTCCTTTTCACGGTAGTACGCCCATTGACAACAGCGCCGACCCCATCCCCTTAGAAACCCGTATCTATGTCGTTGCCGTTATTTCACACAGCGAGAAGCCGTAGTGTTTAAATTCTTCAATATTTATTTTCGTTAGAAATATCTCGCTGCCAGTCTCTCTCCCCTGTGTAAGCCTCTCGCGTCAGGTGGTCACCATGGTGGTTTTAGTGGGTGCAAGCCCCACATAATCTCACCCCTCCCACGGGGGTGAGGTATCCGTAAGGGATTTCCACCATGTAAAAAAAAAAGAAAATGTTCACTTTCTACCTTCGTCTCTTCTTTTTGGTAAGTTACAACTATTTTCCGGTGAGTGACGTGCTATAATATTTACATCTTCTTCTTTTGTATTGCTCTTAACAAGTAAAACCATATTTACACGCATCCTTGTTAATCTATGGTGATGGGTCATTTTTTCACGTTTTCTACTGTTGAAGCCATTGTCGCGTTACACTCGAATTATTGAATAGTACGTTAAATAGGTTCGTCTTGAGGTTTCGTACAATTAAGATACATAAAAATATAATATGGAAAAGGTGAGAATATTTGGTGCATAAAATATTGCATGTAAAATGGAAAACACATCTAACACGCCTTTGCTAAGTATCGTAATATGTACTTTTTTTACTTACAGGCTAGCATGGAGAAACGAGGAAAACGTGTGGTCGTGAAACCCACACGATACCAAACGATGTCTTCAGAGGAGGATATTCCGAAACGGCGAAGGACGTCGACCGCGCAGAGACCACCAATTGAGCAGGACATCCAGGATCTGGCGGCAGTCCTGCAGGAACACGATCCAACAACATCGAAGAGTGTTCCTACTCTTAACCAGAATGTTATGTTTCAGGATACGGATGCAGCCAATGTTCCTGCCCTCGAAGGATACACAGATCCAGGGACATCGTCTGCACGCGCCACTGTGATCCACGGTGAGCCGTTGCAGCATAATACAGCGCCGACACAACACCCTGATAATGGGTAAATTTACATTTTGCTTTTTTTTTTGCTATAAAAATATTACTGTAAGGATATTTTCTTATAAATGTTAATTTTCGCAGGAGCATGGAAGATCTCACGGGACGCGATCGGGTCGAGGCAGAGCTAACGTAAGTATCGCGTGTATCGTGTTTATTAATACGTTACGTCTCCATCCGTTCTGTTTGCAGAAGAATGAATACTCTCTTGATGAGTATTCAGAAATCTGTCGAGACCACACATAAAACTGGCCGACCCACGAAGCCAGCAGTCCTCCCCTTGTCCTCAGTGCAGGAGGTCGAATGCTTTGAGGACATCGATGACGACACCTATTCCAAAGTCGTAAGTGAAAACGAAATTATTCTTTTATTTACTTTTATATATAATATATACTTACATCAGTCTTTACTCGCTTTGTTTAGGTAAAGTATTTCGAATACGGGGGCGGATTCGATTTGAAGGGAGCAGTCGAGTGCTGCTTCAAGGAAGCACTGCCGGACGACTTAACATTGTCATTCACCTGGTTTGGCCGCGAAGGACTAAGATCATTTTACGACACCCGTATCGCGATGGCGATTTTTGGTACGAAGCAATAAGCACTTTTCATCTTTTTACGTAAAATTATTGTTACCATTACTGTATGTTCCATTGATCCTAACGTACTTTGCACACATTTGTTTTTCAGACGGTGTGTGTCGGAATCGTAAGTTCGACAAGCCAACTCGATCCGACTTCCAACTGCGGATGCAAGCGGCAAGGGAGAGGGTACGCGGTAGAAAGCGTGGCCCACGCACGAAGCCCTCATCATCCCAGGAACATTAATGGCCCCGCAGTTTCTGGAGCGAACAGCAACAGGAAGAAGAAACTGATGACCTTAAACTGAAGGTCTGTTTTCACGTGGCAGTAAAAGTCATGACATTTAGTGTCATGTTAGTAACAGTCACGATTTACTGTCACGTGAAAACAAACCTTAACTGCAGTAAATTTTTCATTTTTCAGAAATATGCCTATTAAAAGGAGAGGTGTGTCTCCTTTTACTGTGGCGAAGACAACAAACGGTACTTTTCAGTGCTTATTTATTTGATTTTAACGGGAACTACCTCTCAACGTTCACAATGAACAACAATCGGCACTTTTCAGCGCCACTGTTTTAAAACGTACATACCAAACAGCACTTTTCAGTGCTCATTTTACTTCAGTATAACTGAAAGTATATACCTCCCGACGTTCATTCTCTTAATTTTATACTAATATTGTATTTGTTTTCAGAACTCACACAAGCGGGAATATGGCGATTCTGCAAAAAAAAATTAGTCGAAAATAAAGTAAAAAGTTTTTGATATCGCCCTTCGTTCTCGATAATATTCACTTATTTTTGCATGTAGAATCACCACTTCTCTGGCTAGTACCACTGTGTTTTTCTTCTGAGTTATAGGTGCCACTTATATTATTTTGTCATTGTAATCACTCATGTGCATTAAATGTATATACCTACTATTAATAAAAACAAAATACCTTTAAAAACAAATAGAAAAATTATTATTTAATAAACTGCAGGTTATGTGAGCAGAATCCACTGCTCCGTATCAATTCTCCACGCGTCCTAGAAAGGTAGGGATACACCTACAGCAGTAATGTACATTTCTGTTGATACGTAGGTCCATGTGACATCACGCGTGGGGAATTGTTTGATAATTGTGGCCTTCAGATGGCGCTGTTGGATGTGTCAAGCGGGCAGCAGGATCTGCCGTCGATCTGCCGGCAGATCCGTAGTCGAATGTGGACGTAGGTTGCGCCGCAGCTGCCGCCAGATCCTGCGCTCTCCTGGCAGACCCTGCCGTCAATCTGCTGGCAGACTGCCGGCAGATGGCTATCAGGGTACCTAACAGATACCACTGGGTACGGAACGTATCGTATATAGATTTATAAATGTAAATATTGAATGTTCTTCGAATTTATATGCGCTACTAAACATTAAACAAAGCTATTAAACAAAGAATAAATACTTTTTGAAATAAGTAGAATGAATTATTTAATAAATGTAGAATCTGCTTGCTTTGTTATTTGGGTGTAGGGATACACCTACAGCAGTAATGTACATTTGTGTTGTTGCGTAGGTCCATGTGACGTCACGAAGAGGGAATTGTTTGGCTATTGTGGCCTTCAGATGGCGCTGTTGGATGTGTCAGGCGGGCAGCAGGACCTGCAGCGAATCTGCCGTCGATCTGCCGGCAGAACCGTAGCGGATGTAGGTTGCACCGCAGCTGCCGGCAGATCCTGCGCTCTCCTGGCAGACCCTGCCGTCAATCTGCTGGCAGACTGCCGGCAGATGGCTATCAGGGTGTGTGGTGATGGAAGTTGAAATATGTAAACCTTTGTACATGATTTTTACTTACATTGACCAGCTTGCACTGGCAAAGGCAATTCCTCATTTCTGTTTTTCAACAATTCCTCTCCAGTAACTTGTAATGTTAATGTTGACGTTGCTGCTGTTGACATTGAGGTTGATTCTTTTGCTGTTTATCCTATGTACAAAACTATTAAAAATGTAGCCACTGTTTATTTCTATACCCTTCCCAAAAATAGTTCTGTATGTACTCATACTGTGCAGAACAAATACCTGTGGCAGGTGTTAAATTTTGTGTGGGTATTGCTGTCCATACCAAGAACATATTCGAGGACTTATCATTCATAGTAAAGTGTTGACTGATCACACACGCGATAATTGGTAAATACCCGTTTGGGATCCAATTCAAGTAATTTCGGATTCTCAACCAGTTGAAGCCACACGTCAAAACGTTTTCTGCCTCGATGTCGGGTTGAATGTGTATCTGAATATCCAGGCACAGCATATAAATGGCAGGTACGACGAGCCATCTTGTATCTATTGTTATAGTCAATTTAAGAATTAGAATAGCTTTCTGTTCTCAACAGTCCTGGTTGTCTTTCTTATCTAATACAATAATACAGCTTTACATAAAAGCGCAAAGAGACACGTGTTTGAACAGAGGCCGAGAGTACTCTATACGTACTTACGGACCAACAGAAAAGAATAAAAAACGCTAGAGCGAAAACTCTATAGAAAACAAAAAAAAACCTAGCACCGTAGTACTTCGTGCCTCGTGCAACAAACAGCACCACCTGGTGTCAACATATATAAATTAGCATCTTGTTTCCTTTTTTCTAACACTTTCCCTTGATAATTTATATATCTAACGTTCGTATAACACTGTACATATAAAAAATAAAATATGAAACTATAAGGAACAAATCGAGGAGTATACTATGTTCTCCACAAACACAGTCTCTTTCTCTCTCTCTCCACTTCCTGCTATACGAGTCCCATCCTTTTGCATAGGTCTCTCAGTCGTGGCTTCGGCAACGGTTTCGTCATGATATCCGCCACCTGCTCCTTCGTTGAAATCTGCTGAACCTCCAGTTGTCCCTCAGTCACTCTCTCTCGAATGAAGAAATGCTTAGTTGTAACGTGCCTTGTTCTCCGATGAAACTCAGGATTCTGAGCCAGCCTCATAGCCGCAGCGTTGCCAACCTGAAGAACCGGAACATGCTTCAACTTCACGAGTTCCCCAAACAGTCCAGCTAGCCAGGATACCTCTTGTCAAGCCTCGTTTGTTGCTACGATCTCTGCCTCTGTAGTTGAGGTTGCCACTGTCGCCTGTCTTTGACCAAGCCAGGAGACAATTCCCCCCGCATATGCCACAACGACTCCCGACGTCGATCTTCCAGTCTTCGTGCACCTTGTGAAGTCAGCATCACTGTAACATACCAAAACACCCTTCTCTGCCTTGTTGCTGTACATTATTCTCAACTCGACAGTTCCCGCAACGTACCTTAGCACTCACTTGACTCGAAGAACGTCCACCTTGGATGGATTCTCAAGTGACCTCGACAGGAATCCCACGATCTGGTAACACTGAATACATGTGCCTTACATCTATCACTGTGTTAGAGAACGTGGGCCTATGAGGATACACTTAATCGGACCACCAAGTTTCTGCCGGCAACATTTTTGCAAACGACAATATAAACCGTATTGATGTTGTAACATTTGATTGGCGCTTTAATACAGTGTCACGACAGCAAATTTATGACTTTAGTGTCACGTCAAAACGCACCTTAAAACGGAATGGTTGTCTCTGCACTCTGGTGTAACTGCCAGTTAGAACCGCATAGAATATTTTTCAACCCGGTTTAACTCGGTTTTCTTTCCGTAAAATACATTTAATCCGGATTTGAAAATGGTAAGAACATATATGTAAGAAGAAACCAAACGAGGAAAATGCTAAAAAGAAGTTATGAAGAAATCTGTAGATGAAGTTTTAAGCAACAAAATGGGATACAAGAAAGCTGCTCGAGAGTATTACCTTCCACAAAACAACATTGGAAAGTGTTGGGACAGCGCACGCGCCTATGCGACTCCGCGTCCCCGCAGAGGGCGCAGTGTGTCGACAGTTCATGATGGAAGGCAGGCACGGTTGCTGCGTGACCACGCGCCTCCATACTAGTCTCTGTATTATTATATTCCTTTTTTGCTATTATTATACCACGTGAGTGTACATCTCGGTGTCAAGAGTTTTCCTTCTTCTCCCACCCATTCCCGAGTCACGTCGGACCTAACAACTGGCGCTGCGGACTTGGATTTTTCTGTGGAAAAATTAAGCACGTGGCTTGCGAGAATGGCGGACACCGCGCAGCAAATTAAGGCCCTCACGGCAGCTATTAACGGTCTCCTTCAACTGCAGCTGCAGCAGAACCAGCAACAAACCGCTTCTACTTCACGCGGGACACAACAGGCTGCAGAATTCGACCTGTACAACCAGTTGAGTGCCCGGCTGGAAAAATATGCCTACGGATCCGGCGACGAGATCAAGCCATTTAAATGGCTCCTCCGCCACGAGTATACCGTCGTCGACGAGGCAGCGTCCCTACCACATGAGATGCAGACGCGCCTCGTACTAGACAAATTGGGACAAACGGAATACGACAGGTTGGTGGACCACCTGGCGCCGACGGACCCTCCGAAGATGCCCCAGAAGCAGCTTATCGAGACATTGAAGGAGCTCTTCCGCGACAGGGTACCGATTACGCGTCGACGTATCGAAATCCTTAATTTTCGGTACGACAAGTCTTCGCCCATTACGGAACACATCGATAGGATAAACCGCTACGCGGCAGAGTTCGATCGAGCGAATTTGACAGACGACGGTCTGCGAATCGTGTTGCTGCTGCAGTCGCTGTGCTACTCGAAGGACAACGAGGCGTTAAAAAAATTGGCCCTGCGAGTGGTCGAGAAGCATCCCAGCGCCACCATGAAGGACGTCGTCGCTGAGCTCGAGGCTCACATGAACGTCACTGCCGGCCTAAAGACTCTGGAGGATCCAGAAAAAGCGGTGCAGCCATCAACCTGCGGGGCTGTGAAGACTAATGCAAAGAAAAAAGTGCCGCGGAAGCCCGCGCGAGACGACAAACCACAAAGTGACAAACCCCAAAACGATAAACCGCATGCGAAGTCGGACGGGAAGTGTTTCAGTTGTGGTGGTGCGCATCTTCGGGCTACGTGCAAATTTCGCGAGGTTATGTGCCATAAATGCGACAAAGAGGGCCATATCGCGTCCGTGTGTCGAGCCGGCGCGAAAGATTCGGGAAACGTCGGTAAGAACGCTAGTATTATTACCCAAACGATTTCCGCGACCGGCAGACGTCGCCGTCGATACGTTTCGATCGTGATCGGCGGAAGGACTCTACGTCTCCAATTCGACACGGGGTCCGATGTTACCGTCATCGGTAAAAACGAATGGTGTCGGCTCGGATCGCCGAAACTCGTGGTGGGCGCGGCTGTCGAGCATGCCGGCGGCGGCAGGCTCAGCCTGATCGGTAGATTTCGCGACCGTATACGTGCGGTTGGCCGCGAGGGCGAAATTGACATTGACGTAGCAAGTCGGGACGGTCTCAACTTGCTTGAACTAAACGCGATAGACACTCTCGATTTGTGGCCCGCGCTTCTGAGTGAGATGCGGGAGCCCGAGTGCATTTTGGGACTCCAACAGACCGGTTCGGCGAACTCCGGCGATTCCAGTGCGAGGATCGTTGCTTCGGACGGACGACCGTTCCCGTCTGGCCGGCCGCGCGCATGCGTGGACTATAGGAGGGCTTCGCCGTCTTCGCTCGCCTATCTGGCGAAGATGCAGGTGGAATTTCCCGGCCTGTTCGCGGACAGGTTAGGGACGTGCCTCGACTTCAAGGCCACATTCGACCTTGAGGACAACGTGAGGCCCGTGCGGATTCCATGTCGGCAAGTCGCGTTCGCCATGGAGCAGCCATTGGAAGAGGAGCTGTTCCGCCTCGAGGAGGGCAGAATCATTGAGCGTGTCGAGTCTTCGGCGTGGACTTCGCCAATAGTGATCGTCAAAAAGCAACCCCCGCCGGAGGGTGGCAAATTCAGGATTCGACTCTGCGCGGACTATTCCACTGGCGTGAATCGCGCCCTGGTCGACAACCGACACCCTCTGCCCAGTGTGGAGAACATTCTAGCTAAATTGAACGGAAGTTCGTGCTTTAGCGTTTAGGACCTAAGCGATGCCTTTTTCCAAATAGAGATCGCGGAGGGTTGTAGGGCGATTACCACCATCGTTACACCAAAAGGGTTGTTTCAGTTCAAGCGTCTTCCATTCGGCATCAAGACGGCTCCTGCGATTTTCCAGCAGGCAATGGACCACACGCTCTCGGGTCTGCAGGGTGTGCACGCCTACATCGACGACGTGGTGATCACCGGCTCCAATAGAGAGGAGCACGACCAACGCCTCCGAGAGGTTCTAAAGTGACTTGAAGATAGAGGCTGGAGGCTCAGCGCGGAAAAGTGTGTCTTCGGCCTTGAGGAGAAGGCCGAAGATAACTTAAGTACCTTGGTTTTATTATAAACGACAAGGGTATTTCGACGGATCCTCCGGCTACACTTGCCGTGGCAAACATGCCGAAACCGACGAACGTCTTGGAGGTACAGAGCCTTCTCGGTATGATAAACCATTACGGTAAGTTTATCCCACGCCTTCATCAACTTAAACAGCCTCTGGAAGAACTCACCAGGAAAGGCTGTCCCTGGGACTGGACGTCGAAGCAGGACCGGGCCGTGGACCAGTTTAAAAGGGTAATGCTGAGTCCGCTCCTTTTGGAGCACTATGACCCCACCAAAACTCTCGTGGTGGCGGCCGATGCGTGCTCCACCGGCATCGGTGCGGTACTCCTCCAGCGAACTCCGGACGGCGGCGAGCGTGCAGTATACCACATGTCGCAGAGCCTCACGGACGCTCAGCGGAATTACTCCCAGCTGGAGAAGGAGGCCCTCGCTCTGGTTTCGGCAGTGGAGCGATTCCACAAATTCGTCTGGGGGAGGAAATTCATTCTCCAAACAGACCACAAGCCCCTTGTGGCGTTATTGCAAACGGAGAACACGAAGGGCTTCAAACCAACTACAGCGGCTCGTCTAAAGCGATGTGCCTTGAGGCTCCTCAGATACGACTTTCGTATCGAATATATTTCTACGAAGGAGTTCGGCCAGGAGGACGGCTTGTCACGTTTGATTGAGAGGTTCCGTCGAGACAACGCGGAGGAACTGCAAGTGGCCAGCATCCGCGAGGTGGAGTCCGAGTTGCTGCAGATTAGGAATCTGGCTCTCGATCACTTCAGAAGGGAGCTTCGTGGCGGCTTGAAGACTGCCACCACCGAGGATCCTTTGCTCGGTTCGGTGATTGAGGCAATTCGGGACAACGCTTGGGACCGCGCGCCGCACCAGGAGTCTTTGAAGCCTTTCACTCAGCGCTCCGAGGACTTGAGTGTGGTCGACGGCACGCTCCTCCTGGGTGACAGAGTTGTCATCCCGAAGAAGATGTAACCCGCAATCCTCACTGCCCTGCACAAGGGGCACCCCGGCATTAGGAGGACGAAGCAGCTCGCCAGAGAGTTCGTCTGTTGGCCGAAGATGCTGGAAGACATCGAGCACATGGTGCGTCAATGTGATGCTTGCGCCATCGTGCAAAAGTTACCGAGGAAAGTTCCCCTCGAACCCTGGCCTGCTCCGTCGAGGCCCATGGAGAGGGTCCATATTGATTACGCCGGTCCCATCGATGGTCAATACATATTGATCTTCGTGGACGCATTCTCGAGGTTCCTGGACGTAGCCATTACCACTACAATTTTGGCGAGTCGCACGGTGGACCTCTGCCGCGAGACTTTCGCCAGATTTGGGCCCCCGGACATCTTGGTCTCGGATCACGGGACACAATTTACCTCGCAGCTGTTCGAGACATTTTGCGAGGAGATGCAATGCACGCATCTGATGTCGGCGGTCAACCACCCCCAGTCGAATGGACAGGTGGAAAGGATGGTGGATACTGTCAAGAGGGCCATCGCGAAGGATCCATCAAACTGGAGGAAACAGCTGTCTGCTTTCTTGTACAGCTACCGCTACACTCCTTGCTCATCGGCGCCCGACGGAAGGTCTCCAGCGTAGCTATTCTTCGGTCGGCGCATTAATTCGTCATTTTCCACGTTGCTCCCGGGGGGCAAGCCACAGGTCACCGATCCGGTTCTCTCCAATCGGCTGACCATGGTGGAGCAATTCAACAAGCACCACGGAGCTCGACCAAGGAGTCTGGCGGTGGGCGACCGAGTGGTCGTTCTCACCAGGAAGGATCACCGCGAGCGGGGCAGAATCTCCAAAGTCGTCTCAAGGACGCACTATTCTGTTTATCTGGACAGCGGAGTCGAGGTCGAGCGCCACATTAATCACATTTGGCGAGGGGGTGCTGACCCGGATTCCGTGGACTTGGCTCCTGTTCCGGGAGAGGTGGTGGACGAGGACGACTGGACTTTTCTTGCCCAAAACCCGAGCCAGCCAGCGGACGTCGCGGACCACACCTGCCGACCGAAGCACTGGGCTCCGGGACCGAGAATCCTGGAGGGTCGGCAATTCCGCCGACACCGTCCAGACCCGTGCGCACACGCTGCGCACCACGGCGCCTGCAGCTGGACCCCAACGCTGCATCATACGCATATAAGGCAGATATCTTCGAAGCAGAAGGATTTTCAAGAATGAACTAGAAATTGTTTCTCTGTAAAGAGAGGTTATTTACTTTATTATATTATATTATATTACAACGCTTATTTACACTATGTACAATCTTACCTGTAAAGAAAGAAACGACATTTAAAGTTTATTCTCTATCTCTTCTTCATTCACAGCCTTAGTATTCTTGTTATTTAATCTTCTGCTAATTCTTATTGCGATCTACGCATCGTGTGCTCTCTTATGTAATCGTCCTTCCATAAATTAGTCATTCTCTCTATACAGTAGACTCTCTACCACCACTATACACTCTACGCTCTACCACGCGCGAGGCGCGGTATTTGAATTAAGGAAATACCATTTCCTTACACGCATACTGGTGACCCTTTCTGAAGGAGGGAGATGTTGGGACTGCGCACGCGCCTATGCGACTCCGCGTCCCCACAGAGGGCGCAGTGTGTCGACAGTTCATGATGGAAGGCAGGCACGGTTGCTGCGTGACCACGCGCCTCCATACTAGTCTCTGTATTATTATATTCCTTTTTGCTATTATTATACCACGTCAGTGTACATCTCGGTGTCAAGAGTTTTCCTTTTTCTCCCACCCATTCCCGAGTCACGTCGGACCTAACAGAAAGCTATGTCCAAAAATTGAAACAGGGTTTATCATTAGGTCCAATTACGAGTGTATTTTCGCAAACATGTGAGGAAGAACTTGTCGAATATTTAAAAGATATGGTCCCACAACTCCTGCAGGAGAGTAGGAAGAAAATAATTTAGAAGAAATTCATATTTACATCGTTTGTGAAAATATTTAGAGGAACCGTGTTGGCCCGTTTCGGTACCACGGCATACCCCCTGGCAGAGGCAAGATGGTTTTTCATTACATTTTTTTAAAAGTTTCATAACTTCAAATTTTTATTTAAATGTTGCTCAAGCTATGTACTAAAGATTAAAGTATTAACTTATAATTATATATTGATTCATAAAAACTTAAATAAAAGGTATAATTATCCATTTTTTGCTTCTTTGCTTAGCTTCCCCATCATGCCCCCCCTTCCCCTACTCGAATATTCATAACAGTCATACTGCAGTTCCAATTCCGCGGTTTTCGCAGGCCTTCAGTCAGGAGTGGGGGCGCGTCCCTAGTGATGGGACTCCGGAGTCGGTTCCTAGCGCTTCGAATCGTTCTCGAATGTCAGGCGACTACTTCGAAGCGCTTCGAACATGATTCGAAGCTTAAAAGTCTTGGTCGGCTTCGAAGTCTGATCGGCTTCGAAGTCTCGAATCTCTTGGTTCGAAACCTCGGTAGGTTTCGGACCCGTATTTACAGAATGCCGCCTGGCACCCCGTGGCGAGGACAAATTTTATGGCTTTCGACACTCGAAGGCGTTTGAATACCATTAAAAATTGAGAAATGTCTAGGATTTCCGAATTTCTCATCAGATCTTTGCTAAAACGACGCCAATCGATTCCTTATGTTTCGCCGATGAAATTAACACCAAGAACGACGTAATTCGGACCATAATGAAGGAAATTCCATGAAAAATCGAATTATATCATTTGAAGCTGCCTTCGTTAAGAATAGTCCGATTTACATGAAATTGATATGATTTTCATTGGAAAAACATAAGGAATCCATCGATGTCAGTTCCATATCCATCAAACCCCTTCGATTGTCGAAAGCCATAAAATTTGTCCTCGCCACGGGGTGCCAGGCGGCATTCTGTAAATACGGGTCCGAAACCTACCGAGGTTTCGTACCAAGAGATTCGAGACTTCGAAGCCGATCAGACTTCGAATCCGTTCAGACTTCGAAGCCGACCAAGACTTTTCAAAAGCTTCGAATCATGTTCGAAGCGCTTCGAAGTTTTCGTCATATATATAGATTCGAAGCGCTTCGAAGCGCTTCAGATCCCATCACTACGCGTCCCGATCCGATCATACCCTCTACCTTACCACACAGAATTCAAATACAACACTCTTTTCGTTACAATCATTAATAATGATCAGAATTATATCATGTTTGGTATAATTTTCATTGCAAAAACTCCAGCAATCCATTGGTGGTATTTGTATGGAGATCTAATATTAATTATAGAATTCCTATTTTCATTACTGACTGGCCTATTGCTGTCCTTGTCTTTATGACTCTAGGGTCTAGGACCCCTGAAGCGCGTGGTGCGAGAGCTTCGACCCGAGAACCTTTCACGGTCATAAAAAAAGGTCGAGCTTTCCGTGATTTCAGGACTCCGTCAGTCCAAATGCCCAAATATCGTTGGCAACCAAATTCTAGTTTCATCGAACGGATAGAAGTTCTACACGGACATCTGCTGATAGTCCTGACACGGACAAGTGTGCGCTGCTCCATTGTAAAGCACGCCTACGTTATTTTTTAACACTGATTTCCACGGTCCGGAACTGACGGGTACGGAGAGACCGTCGAATGTCACGGAACTGATAAGTGTGCGCTGCTCCATTCCAAAACAAGCAACCGATACCTTTTACGACCACGCAACTGACACGGAACTGAAACGGAACGGATATGTGTGCATGGACCTTTAGACTATAGTGACGTCCCCAGGGACGAAACTAAGGTCGTGTTCAGATTTATTGGCCGGTGAGTTTCGTGAGGGGTATTCTCCCACCATATCGCTTGCATGCCTCGGTACTCCTTTTCTCTACGGTCTCACTCTCTCTCGGGCTACGCCTGGTCGCTACGCGGTGGGGATTGGTGTCCGTCAGACGAAGCCAAGCAGTGTTCCTGTTAACCGGTCTGTAGACATTCAATATTATTGCGCAATATTCAATATTGCACAATATTATTGACCGTCTGTGGATCATATTGGAAGATAACACAATAAAATTGAAAAGTTGTGCAATAATATTGAAAGGTTGTATAATATATTGCGTGAATGAAGAAGAGAATCGGCCCCAAGACGCACAATATATTGCAATATTCATATTGCACAATAATATTGAACGTCTGTGGATCATATTGGAAGATTGTACAATATATTGTGTGAATCGCGTGGGGGGAAAAAGTGACATGAGATAGATCTATCAATTAAGATCGTGGCGTAGCTCATCAGCTGGCCATACACGGAGAGATTTATCCGCGGTCTTCATCCGTCGCGGACAAATCCGCGATCAAAGTCTGCGGCGGATGAAAACTGCAAATACCCACTAACATACAACGAAGGTTCACAGACAAATCACGTTGGATAAATCGGTCACAGATAAAACTGCGTGTTAATGGATGAAAACCGCTAGTTTATCCGCGGATTTCATCGAAACTGTGGACTTTCGTCTTGTTGAAAGTTTTCTCAGTTGTCATACAGACTTGAATGGGGTTGCACAAAACGAAATATCTTTAAACGTCGTAATAAAATACGTAATTTGGATTGTGCTATGATTGGTATGCACATAATTGCCCAAAATAATACACGTGGAAATCGCAAAAAGTGGATACAGAATTATTTTATTCAAAAAGACGGTCTGAGTCATATACAATTATTGAAAGAATTAAGGGACAATGACCCTCATGATTTCAAAAATTATTTGCGAATGGACCCAAAAACGTATGATGAACTATTAACTTTGATAAAAACTAATCTGACAAAGCAAAACACTGTAATGAGGGAAGCTATTTCGCCAGAGCAACGATGAAATGCTACACTGCGTTTCTTGACAACAGGAAGGGCTTATGAAGATTTAAAATATTCAGTGGGAATCGCAGCCCAAACGTTGGGATACCTAATTCCAGAAACGTGTGAAGTGATATTTAATGTATTGAAAGAATACTATATGAGGGTATGCGAATAACGGTTTTATTATAACTTATTATTAATATTCAAACAAATTACGAAACTATAATGAAACAAGACATGAAACTATAAACTATGTAACTGTAAATTATAACGATCCATGAAAAGTGTATTTATGTTGTATCTCTCGCAACATCATCATGCTGCACGGGAGATACAGTCAAAGTAGTAGCACAATTTTGTTCAATCCCGGTTTGGTACCATGAAGGATGGTATGTGTTAGTTTCAATAACATCTGTGGATTTTGTAATTTCATTAAATATGCCTTTTACTAAAATTTTATTGATTAACGTTTCAGCCAAAGTTTGTTGCATTGGATTCATTTTTTTCATCTTGGCTGCCACACTTATACCTACGGCATCGTATTCTTCTATAGCGTCCTTCTGTTTTAAAACATCAGCGCAAACTGTCATGAATTCTTGTTGTTGTTGTTGAAATAATAGTTTTCTTTTTTTAGCTGAAGTCACATTTTTTTGCCGAGCTTGCAATACTGGTGTTTTAGAACCATTCTGCAAACTTATAATATTACATTTTATAATGCTTCATTTTTTTAAAAAAAAATTGAATTTTATATACAGTTTCCAAAATCTAAAGAAGAATGGAAAGCAATAGCTGCAGATTTCGAAAATCGTTGGAACTTTCCGAATTGTGGAGGTGCTCTTGATGGGAAGCACGTTAGAATTGTTCCCCCTCCTGGCACAGGCGCCCTTTATTACAATTATAAAAATTTTTATAGCGTAGTTCTATTAGCTTTGGTAAATGCCAATTACGAATTTATATATGTTGATGTTGGAAAACAAGGAATGTCTGATAGCAGTGTTTTCGAATGGACATCTCTTCATAAGAATTTACAGGAAAAGGAATTGAATATTCCAACAAATGATGAAACCACACACAATTTGAATTTCGTACTGTTAGGTGACGCAGCGTTTCCTTTACACGAACATATTTTAAAGCCATATCCTCAAAATAATTTAACACACCACAAAAGAATTTTTAACTATAGATTATCTAGAGCAAGGAACGTGGTAGAAAATGCATTTGGTTTATTGGCTGCACGTTTTAGAGTATTTCATACTAGTTTAGCTGTTCATCCTGAGAAGATAAATACGATAGTACTCGCTGCTTGCGTTTTACATAATTTTTTGATGAGACACAGTTCAACATATATTACACTTGAAACTGATGCTGGAGAATGGCGGAACTGTAATGATAGTGGACTACATTCTTTAGCATCACAAATACAATGAAACGCAACAACACAAGCAAAAACGAACAGGAATAATTACTGTAATTATTTTAACGAGAAAGGAAAATTACCATGGCAAGATACAATGATTAATGCTGGAAGAACTTAGAGAATTTGTAAAAGAAATTATAAAATATATTACATTATAATACTGTTATCCTGCATTTGTTATTAAACTTATTATAGTTCAATTTTTACAGTTCATTTCACAGTTAATAATAATTTACTTGTGAATTGCTTTCTTCTTCTTCTTGCAATTCATCAGTCTCGTTTATATCCAGCGGGTCTACATTTTGGCTTAAACAATCAAGTATTTCGGAAAATTCTTCGCTTTCACTGCTCTGTACTGGCATTTCTAGATTCTTTGTAAATAATAACAAATCGAAATACCATAACTGTGGTACGTAAATATCGTTGGTACCACTATCCGAGCGTTTGGAACTTTCGACTTTTTTTAGTTCCTTCCGGAAACAGCCCCTCAGGTTCTGTATTTTTTTTCTTTACAAATAGTTTGTCGGCTTCCGGATATGTAAGTTTGCAAAATGCAACCAGAGCGTCGTAACCTCTGTCTTTTAAATTTTTATTTAAATAAACTTTTTTGTGCGTTGTTTTCCACAACGCAGGATGTTGTTCATAAATTTCTATAAGTTTTGTAATGAATACTCTACTCATGAAACGTGTGTCGATATCGTTAGATGACATTTTAGTTTTTTCAATTTCGACCTGTCGGTTTTATCTGCAGACAAAAACTGCACGTTAATGTTGAACAACTGTTTTGTCACGCGGTTGAAGTTTGTTACGAGAACCGTAACGGTATAAATCGTTCATAGACATGCACCACTAACATGCAGTTAAATCCTCAGACTTGAAACGCGACGGAGAAAACCGCCGGGAAATCTCTCCGTCTATGGCCAGCTAGTGGTTGCCTTCTCCGACATATATTTGATATTTTATTTCATTATACAGGGTGTCCGCGGAAACAGTAAACAGCTGGATATTTCCTAATGTATTATAGATAATGAAATTGTTTATATCCAATTGCATGGTTCAAGGGGACAAATTTATTAGCGCAGACGAATTTTTTCTTCGATTATTAATTTTAGAGATACGATGGTCAAGTCCGGTTTTTTTAAAATGGAACTATTTTCTTTTAGAGATCACTTGATAGTACGTTTCAAGACAAATCCAATAACCTATAATGTATACACCTTATTTCAACTGGTTTTGGAGATATTGCGTTTGCAAATTTACTGATTATCACGGGTAGAAAACCAGCTCGAATAGGTAGCACCGGGTGTAGTTTTGTTCACGCCACAAACATGAGGCCCACCTTCTCTCGCACGGAATACGTCAACGCGTGCTTTTGTTTTGAAAATTGAGCGCGTGGTTATAGGTACTCGAGAGATAAGGGTTCTGTTTTTAATTTGAAGGGAGGGCGACGCAGGCGGAACCACGCGCAGTCAGCGAACTACCCCTTTTCTTCCTGTGTCTCTCCTCGATGCGTATTGATGGTGGATTTGGTGGGTAATACTTCTTAATTGCTATATTGGTGGCATCTTTCTCACGCACGTCGGGACAAAAGCGGGCTGAGAGCCAAGCGAAAATTGATTTGTTCTTTACGATCGATAATTTATTATTTTTCCAAAAACGTTACGACAACGTCTGTTTGACCAAATTTCTAAAGGCCAATAAAAAACGTGGTGACATTATTCAGATTGAGTTAATCCGTATATTGCTCTGTCGGTGGGTAATGCGTATGATGACTTCGGACGCGGAGGTACCGCCGTCAACCGCCAACTCGCGGGATAAAACGCCCATAAATCGCGACCCTGGCGAGACGCTCCGGCCGATCAGCCTGCTTAAGCAGCCCCTAGACGCACAATACATTGTGCAATATTCAATATTGCACAATATTATTGACCGTGTGGGGCACACAGCATAAATATTGTGCAATATGTTGCACAATAATATTGAGCGTCTACAGACCGCTTTAGCCCACCATAGCCTTCGGAGGCCCGGCAACTTCAACTCCCTATTCACAATCGTCAAGTGGTGGCTGATTTCTCCTCATGCGCTGCTCGCAAAATCAAACTCATCGGCCAATATATCTGAATACGACCTTAGTTTTGTTGCCTGTACATTGAGTTCCTCGTTAGTCATTGACTAAAACTATGATCCTTGGAGAAACCCAAACATACCATTAATATTTTGTAAGGCCTTGACCTATTTCTTAGTTCATTAAGAATTCTATCAATTATCTGTAAGATCAAAATTCCAAATTTCTTTTCTTCTGACCATTGGTAACTTTCATCTTCACAATTTTCATCAAACATCCCTTTCTTCTTTCGCTTCCTTACCTGTCTGCAACATGGATGTAGGCCAGGAATGCACAGGACCCCCAATTCCGGGCACGAGCGCACATTCGAGCTCAGCTCGAGCTTGAGTTCCGAGATCGTTCAAGTTCAAGGATTTCCAGAGTTTGACGCTCCAAAAATAAGGCACATTTTGGGGAATTTTTAAAAGAAAAGTATTGAGTATTATAATTCCAATCTCTGTACTTTTATTATACTGAAATTTGAAAAATTTGTTCAAATTTTTGAATGCAATAATAGTAATTTGGTTGAAAGTTATAATGGAAGTAGTACCATTCTAAGGTCGGTATCATATATATTGGCAGGTGAGTTTCGTGAAGGGTATTCTCTCACCACACCGTTTGTTTGCCTTGGTGCTCCTTTTCTCAACGTTTTCTAACTCGCTCTCGTTCCATCTCGCTTTCGCCTGTGCAGAACAAGAGTGAGCCAGAAATGGCGGGGATACTGCCAAGATTCTGGCGTGTAGGCCAAACCGAACTGTCAGCGTAGAAATAAACACATCAGAATAAGTGTGCGTTAGCAAATTCAGGAGCTTTATTGGTCAGAACATTGATTCTTTCTCGATAGCTTCATCTCCTGTTGGTCTACGCATAGCTTCGTAACGCACACAACTGTAACGTTAAGAATAAATAATAGCCAGACGGCTAAGTTCAGGCGGAGCCGAGTAGCGTTCCCGTTACCCCACCATACACTGCGACGACCACGCAACTCCAACTGACAAATCCGCGATCGTCAGATGGTGGTGGCTGAGTTCTCCTAGATCGCTGCTCGCGAAACCGAACTCACCGGCCAATATATTTGATACCGACCTTAGTTCACACGATAACCACACTCATATAGATTAAGAAAAATTTAGCGCTTTTTGTTTCCGATGACTACGACAGCCAGCATTATCTTCGCCACCAACAAACTTTTTTAAACCCTTCTTACTGCTATCATTAAAACTTTGAACAAAATTATTATTATTGCATACGAAAATTTAAACATTTTTCAAATCTCAATTAACCCTCCGTATCCTGTCCCTGAGTCAATTTTAACCCAATGCTTGAGATCGCTAACGCACACAGTGACGCACAGTGGTCCGAATCGCAGAAAACGTGATTAAAAATCCTTAAGCCGGGTCCAGACCTGAATGCGTATACGCTGAGCAGGCTGAGCGCGCACGAATGACGCATGCGGAGGGGTCGAAAGTACCATTGTGTCTTTCTTCACCAATTTCTGTGCTCAACTTACCCCACTCCGCAGTCGTAAAGATGGTGTGATACCTTTTCTCGCAGCGCATATGTCAGTGTGTAACATACCGCTACCTATCGCCATAAATTTTTCCTTTTGTTTGCGCACATATTGTTAATTTCATTTACATTATACCTAAGTTACTATATCGCGCATATGAGAGCGCGTTCAAACAGCGCGCGAGAGAACCTAGTAACGCGCAACCCGTGCGCATAGCCGCCTATTCAAACAGTGAACTCAGTACCGCGAGTGAATAGAGCGCGCGTGCGCAGATCGCATGTTCAACCGGACGCCGAATAAACCGAGCGTAATACGCGAGTGGCGCGAACCGGAAGTTAATTCTAATTGGTGCGCGGGTTCGCACAGCCAGTGATTGGTGCGGGCCAAGTACCGGCAAGCAGTATAAAAACAGGCCCGCTAGCAGCAGAAAAGCAGACTTGGTACTGCCACCGAACCACGAAGACTTCGGTCGCTTTAGCCAGCCCCTCAGTCTGGAAGAAGTTATATTTAAATTCCAAATCCTCAACTTCCTTTCAAGGTAGTTTTAGTTAGCTCCTAAACTTCCTTTCGAGGTAGCTTTAGTTAGCTCCTCAATTTCCTTTCGAGGTAACTTTAGTTAGCTCCTCAATCGCAAACCTGAGCCATACTTACTAGTCCCTAAACCACATACTCCAAAGCGTGGGCCAGCTGATAGGCACCAGACGTCACAACCAAATACGAAGGAAGGAAGCCACTATTTCATCCACCATCTGGGGACGCCCTAACCGGCTACCTGGCAACCATCCGAGGACGCTTTAACTAGCAACTCGGCTACCATCCTAGAAAACGTGGGCAAGCTGATAGGCAACTGGAAGCCACATCTATCTTCGAGAAGGAACGCTCTCAAAATCTCAACCAAACATTCCAAATCGACCTAGTGTCGTATCTTGTATTACACCGACTTCGTGTCGAGACTTTATACTCAACTTACGATTTAGTATCGTATTTTTATACTATATTTTTTATACTAATTAACGCCTCAATTATAACTACATTCATTATTACCGACTTAGCGTTAGGAACCGAAATCAAAACAATATTCTTTATTACCGACTTAGCGTTAGGAACCGAAATCAAAACGATTTACCGACCGATACGACGTTACGTATTACCTTATTTCTATTAATTGTCATAAATCGCACGACTCAGTGTCGTATTATATGTTCTATTTCGACCTAGAGTCTAAACCAAACTATTTTTGAATAAATCATTTGTTACTTATTGTTAAAAGAAGAACTCTCGTATCTTGAAATTCATTTCTTAATCGCACGCCACCTGAACCAAATCCCACAAATTCACAGGTAAACCGGTCTACTTGTGAATCTCCTGTAAAGAACGGGAACGTCTCGTTCGAGAACGTTACAAGTGCGTCCTTTTGTTTTGATATTGTAGCGCGTGTTTATACTGAAGAGATAAGGGATCAGTCTCCAATTCGAACGGAAGACGTCACAGGCGGGATCACGCGCAGTCAGCGGACACCTCATTTTCTACCTGCGTCCCTCCACGGGACGTATTGCTGCCCCCCGCGAGTAATCTTGTGTAATTTTTTAACACAACAGCGAGTCGGCCAGGCTGTATGATTTAGGAACAATGCAGGGTGTATTGAAGAAAAGAAAGACAAATTATTCAGGAAAATAGAGCTTCAAAGTCTATCATATGGTAATTGCATTATTATTATTCAAAATGTAATTTTTAAATTTTGTATTATCTGTTTATGACAATATTAGTAATGGATTAAATTTATTCACATAGATCCACCCTTCACGATTTAAAAAAAAGACGCAAGTCTAAACCTTCAATAATTTAGGTCATTAAAATTAATTTCTGTAGGCGATTTTCGTAAAAATCACCGAAAGCAGGGTACTTTGAAGATTTGTATTTTTTAAACAATTTCGAATCTGCAAAAATGAGGACTTAAGCCTCCCTAATTTCATATGGATTACCATATATGTATTTCAATATCATGAAAATCCGAGACATCGAAGATTTTAGAAAAGTATCACATCTGCCTCTATCTTCCACGCTGAACGAAATGCACTCCAAACTCCCTTTGATGTGTGGAAGAAAACCGACAACGGTCGGCTCAGGCCATGTGCCTTCGCCGGCATTCGCGAGTCGGGTCGCATGCGCCGAGTCACCACGAATGACACGTCCACACTAGCATATGCGTTCACGCTCGTCCTTTCTGACGTAGAAGCATGCGGCCCTGGCTACTGTTTCACCCGTCCACATCAGAATATTCGTGCGCGTTCAGCCTGCTCAGCGTATACTCATTCAGGTGTTACGTTCGGAACGTAAAATTTTTTTCTTTTGGTCAGGGTATGCATCAACAACGCCTAGCGTTATGGGAAATCTCTCGTTGATCATACTCCTGCCCATTAATTAATAATATTTTTGATAGAACAAAAATTCCCTTTCTTGGAGCGCCGTCGGCTCAAGGTATTGCCGTCCCGCGATACAGACAAGGCGGTGCTGACGCCTGCGGCGTTCTCACTAGAGAGTCGCGTTCGAAAAGACCCAGTGCTTCTCCTGTTGTGCCGAATGCGTTCTGTGTAAGCGGCAGGGGTGCGTTTCAACAATGCCTTGCAGCATTGTGGGAGAACCCTCGTTGAGAACACCTCTGACCGTCCCGCTAAACATTCTAACATAATCAGTAACGGCTACAGCAGGAATGCGTAGATTGGATCACTTCTTAGAAGATAGACGAAATTGTATACCCTACATCCGGTGCAGGGAACCGCGCCTTCCCACGATTTTGTCGCCCGTTTCGGAGCATGTGATTTGCTGTTGAATTAATTAATTAATTCAAAGCTGTTTTGTTAAAATTAGATACATAACACAATTTCTGATAGTCCAAGGACTGTGGGATCACCCTATTCAGAAATTGTATATATGAATTTATAAACAAGCCTCAGCTTGTTAGATGTCATATTTTCCTGTGCGTACGAAGGTTCCGTAAAGATCGATCATATATTTGAGTCGGGAGTCTGATGGATGGAAGTGAGCACACACACACACACACCGCCTCGTTAAGTAGACGGGCCCAACGTAGCGCGGCCGAGCGATAAATTGCAGCGTAAGCATTTTCGGCACGGACCCACTCTGGTCGCCCACGCTCCCGAGAGCGTGAAGCTGCGACACTCTGTAACGGTAAATCGTGAGGTGCGTGTCATTGGGGTGCGCAAGTGTTTTAGAACTAGAGTTCTCCGGTCTACTGTGTAACCGCGTGAAAGTCTCAACTTTGCGAAACATTTCTTTCAACTAAATTTTTCTTACATAATATATTGTTAACGATTAAATTTAAAATTTGATTGTATCCACTAGTTAAAATTATTATTATTCAGTTTCAATTCATAATTCAACTCAGTTCTATTCAAAACGATGTTCAAGTGTGTGCGTGTTCGCGTCTCATCCTTTTTTCTGATTCAGGTTTATCAGCGACTCAGAATTATCCAAGCTTCAAAGTTTACAAGGAACTATTTGAATCTCAAAAAGGAAATTTAAAGCATATTGTCAATTAGATTATTGTCACTGTCTGGTGAGTTGTCTGTCTGGTGACTTCTGTACACCTTATTACATTGTTATAATTAATCTGTACTTAATGATAATTTCTAACAATCAATCGATTGTGGGATTCCCCTAGTCAGGAGTTATCTCCGGTTATACGAATGTCTGTGGTTTGTGAAATGATTCATTGAGTTTTTCCAAATTTATTATTCCACTGTTATGTTCTTTTGCTTTCATTCACTTTTTCAACATTAAGGTAGTTCCTAACCAACTATGTTAATCAAATTAGAGTTGCACAATAAACGATAAATATAAAGTAGTATGATACTATGGAAATAATAATAATAATTTTTAACATCATGTATATATATTTTAAAAAGTTCAATGTTAATATAAATAATTGTTATACGAAAATGGAATATTAAATTGGTTAGCGTAGTGAATTGGAGCAGCAGATCTGACAACGTCGCATTTATTCGGTGCGTTTTTTTTAATCAAAATGACAGAAAGGTTACGTCATAAAGGTAAATTTATTAAAAGAAAAATATTAGAAAAGAAAGAACAATTTCGGGTTAGAATCGCGGCACAAAGAATGCAGCAACGTAAATGTGTTGAAGTCAACGGCGAAATATGTTCGGGAAACCGAATTGTAGATTTAATGTATCTTGGAGAGCAATTATGGTGTATAAACTGTCACAGTCTATTATCTTTAAATCATATTGAAGGGGAAAAAAGAAAAGGTATGCATTCGAAGTTATTCGTTTAATGCCAGCAGTGTTTACGAAATAAGCATGTTTATACTGGCAAGCACCGCGAAGTGAGCGCAACAGCAGGCAAAATAGAAGACCAAAAACACAGCGATTTAACAACAAAAGCTGTTTTAGGTTAGTTAAATAGTTCAATACCAAATATAAGTAGTTTTATGATTTCAATGATATATTGTTTATACTATCTAGGCACTATACACGCTGGAATTGGATGCACACAGCTAAATAAAACTTTGGCATGCTTAGATATTCCGACAATTTCTGATTATATATATAGAAAATATGAACAAGAAGTTGGAAGAATAATAGAAAAGGCTGCAGAACAGAGTTGCAACAAAGCAGCAGCAGAAGAACGAGAATTAGTTATACAGAGAGTAGAAGAATTGAGTGAAGTATTGTAAGAATCTTTTTATTTAGAAATATTGAATTTAATTCGGTGATTGAGTTTGCCATGATATTTTTATGATTTTTTATGATTTTTTTTATAATATATGTAGTTTTTCTACATAGTAAATTATGAATATTCTGTAGTATCACTCGTGCATAAGTGATCTATAAAATACGATTATACAAATATTTGTGATTTATTTTTTTTCCTAATCCTCATATGAGCTATCCCTGTTTCCGTTTTACATTATCCACAATTTTTTCCTTTTTATCATACAGACCACAAGAAATAAGAACAGAATTTTCCCAAGAGCAACAAGATTTAGCAACGAATTCACAGAAATTTGATCTAACATTAGGCAGAATTGTCAATATAATAGTGTCGTATGATATGGGGTGGAGCAAGCGAGGAAATGGTAAAAGTTACGATAGTTTAAACGGATACGGAACAATAATAGGCTTTTTAACAGGAAAAGTCTTAGACTACAGAACAAGAAATCGTAAATGCCGTTTATGCGATATAGGTAAACCGAAAGAAGGTCATGACTGTAGACAAAACTTTAGAGGTAGTGCGAAAGCTATGGAAGCTGATGTTGGGGCTGAACTCATTAATAGAAGCAATATTTTAAAAGAAGCTAATTTAAAGGTAAAAGTATTAATAGGCGACGAGGATAGTTCTGTTATGGCTGCTGTAAATAGAGAAAATTCGCGTCTAAAAACTCAAAATAAAATTTATAAACTTGCTGATAGGAATCATGTAAAGAAGAATTTATCTAAGAAACTATACAAAATTCAAAGTAACTATAAGGAAATGAATAAAAAAGGTTTGATAAGTCATATAAAAAAATGTTTTTCATATGCAGTTGCTCAGAATGCAGGGCAAAGTGAAAAGTTAGCAAAAGCAGTTCAATGTATACCAGACCATTTGTACAATAATCACGAGAATTGCGGTAGTTGGTGTAAGAGAAATGCTAATAACAGTGGTATCATGAAACAAAAATTTATACTAAAAGATGAAAAATTATATACAGAACTGCTACAAATATTTTCCGTTTATTCCGAGAACGCTTTCAAGTATTGTGTGAATGCTTCAAGTCAGGTCAACGAAGCTGTAAATAATATAATTTCTCACCAACTTCCAAAAAATAAATGTTACAGCACCAGTTCATCGGCAGACTTTAGAGTAGCAACTGGCGTTTTAATTAAAAATGAAGGTCATAGTTATATTAAAACTGTAAAACAGCTTTTAGGATTATCCAATTACAAGGAATCCCAAACATACTGTGATAAAACAGATACTAAGAGATTGCGTGCTTCGTTAAAATCAAAGACCATTGAAAAGAAAAGAAGAAGAATACAGTTAACTGAAAATCGAGAAAATATGCGTAAAAAATTAGAAAGTAAAGAAGGAGTAACGTATGAAGGGAATATTGCGTTTGAATTAGATCTACTAAACACAAGTTGCAATGACAGTAATGTATCAGAAGTAGCTGTGTCATCGACTAAAACTGTTTATTTCGATTTGGAAACATCTGGTTTCAATCGTCAGAAATCAGATATATTGCAAATTGCTGCAAAAGCAGGAGAACAAATTTTCTCACTTTATATAGAGCCCACTCAATCAATTGCGGAAGAAGTAACAAAAATCAATAGCCTTCAAAATATTTGTGGAGAACTATATTATAAAAGTAAAAGAGTTCAAACCGTATCTATATTTGATGCATTATTAGCTTTTCATGAATTCCTCAGTAAAATCTCAATCTCCTGCATACTAGTTGCTCATAATGCATCCTTCGATACAGCTCTACTGATTAGAGAAATTCGTAAGAATGGTTTGATCAATGAATTCAAAAATGTTTTATACGGATTTTGTGATTCTTTACAACTATTTAAAACTATTTTTAAGAATCGTAAAGGACCAAATATGTTTAAGCTTTCGAAATTAGCCGAAGATTTTTTGCCTAAGAATAATGATGAAGAACACCATGAAGCTTTGTTTGACTGTACTATTTTAGAAAAATTACTGACTGCTTATATTCCAATGAGTACTTTATTTAAAGAAACTAAGTTATATGCATATTCTGTGAATAATGTTATTCAGAGATCTATAATGTTACGACATGCTGCAAGTTTTAAAGACATGAAAAGTGTTCTCTCAAATTATATGATAAACAAAATTGCTAATTCAGGAATTACTTATTATCAGCTTCGTGACGTATAGGTCACTAAAGGAAAAGACGGCATCATTGAAATTTTATCCACAAAAAATAGTGGCAAACCCATCATAACAAAATCTGCTAAAGTATTGAATAGTATCATTGAATTTTTTAAAAATGCTTCGAATGACTAACCTTTTAATGAATATTCAGTTTTAAGTGAGTGCATAATATGTATGAACTTTGTAATAATATTCAATTAAACTTGTATTTAATTTTATTTCTTTTTAAGTAAACACATTCATTATGTAATAAAATATGACAAACTTGAGAAAATTATTTAACAACAATAAATAAATTTAAGTCACAATTATGTTATTTAATATTTTATCTACAAATTTCGGATAACTAATATGACTTACAATATAATTAGTCTTCATATGAATTTGAATTGGCGTTCGCTATTTAAATGTCTAAACATATCGATTGTGCGACGTTGCCACGTTGATTGCTCTACGAAGTTTGTGAAAAATTTGCACGTAAACCTATTTTTTATGGGCATTTACGAAGAAACTATGTGGTCAGTTTTGCAGAAATTAATAAATTCATTTCCTGACATTTCGATGTACTTTTGTGCCAATTTTAGTATATTTCTATAATATGGTTTTCCTGTTTCAGAAGAAAAACTGAAACTATAACCCTCTTTTTTGTTTTCGCCATATGCCACTGTGTTAAAATGCATAAACTTGTATTTAATTCTGATGCCATTGAAAAGACCCGTATGGGACTAGAGCATCAACGATCCCAAAATCTACCCCTTATCCTTCTGATAAGGTACTTAGATATTTAAAAACTTAAAGAATTGACTGTTACGAATGCGGCGAGCTTCCTTGCTTTTCTTACGAAATATACCCAATACAAGTTCTGATAGTCAATCGACTGTGTGATACCCCTGATCAGAATTTGCGTGTATAAAACGCGCCGCTCGAACACCAAAGGCCGCGGCACGTAACACAGGTCTGGACCCAGCTTTATGTTCACATTTTACCCTTTATAATTATGAAGATGATCATTCCTGGGGTTTTTGGAGTCGCAGAATTTGATTCCGGGGTCAAAATTTTTATTAGATTAAAACTAAGCCCTGTAAGGGAAAGAAATGTCGATAAAATAATGTCATGTTTAGTTTAACAGTACTGTCTGATTTGATTACGTTATTTGAAGTTAATTACGGCATCAAATTTTAAAAAATTAACAGAGATAGTGGTTTTTCGATAGCAAAAGCTATTGAGCACACGGAAACTAGAAGGTCAATAATTTGTATAAATTCACACTTCATATATTGAAAAGGCTTTCATTTATCCATAAGATGAAATTGTGCATTCATTCGATGTTATTGAAGTATATAAAAAGTTATAAATAATTGAAATATAAGAAATTAAGTGATGGTCATATTTAATCACATGTTACATTTTTTGGAATCGTCAGGCATCTTTGAAACTTATATTATTTGATAATCTATAGTATAAGGAATGTATGTGCAAAAGGAAATGTTGCACTTGTTTGCGACTTCCGAGTAATAACTAATTATGTTGGGAGCAATCAGGCTGCTTGCGCGGAAGAATTGAGTGTCTGCGACCTACCAACATGCTTCTACATATATTCCTGAAAACATGGAAGAAAACATATTAAAGTAAAATAGAAAGTGATAGTAATTAAATATATAATAATATAAATATACAAATATACAAATAATTAATATGTTAATCTTTACCTTAACTTACATTTCATTCTAAACACATATGCTGTGTTTCGTTTGTACTCTCGTCGGTTTCTGTTTGGAAAACAATTAATTCCATTATATTTCAATTTTTTTTATTTACACTAGTTACATGCGAAAATGAACTTAAATGTGGATCGGAATGTGGATTAATTTTCTTTCAGGTAGTACGCTTAAGATTCCGCACGTGCGTAGGATTTTCTCACCTTGCGTTGATATCGTAAACTAATAAAGTAATAATGTTCGCTTAGCCAAATACAACCTACAGCAAATGAAGGTAAAGTTAAAATTTAGCCACCACGTGTTTCAAGACTTGCATGTAGGATATACATAGTGTCTCCTCAGAGATAGATAAAAATGTAATTCTTTACCAAATGCTTTAGGAATACATTGTTGCATCTGTTCGAAATAAAATGACTATAAAACAATTTTATTTACAACTTATATAGAAAACATTGTTCTGTATAGTCACAGGTACGTTCAGGAATATACAGTGGAGGACAAAAGTAAGTGGACACTTTTAAAATCGTATAACTTGTTCAAACTTGGTCCAAATAACTTGTTTTTTTTAGAAGCTAGAAGGGTTAGTTTCCTAAGTGACATGATTCATCGTTTTGAAAAAAGTTTCAATTGGTCGGAATAGCAAAAAAAAAATAAGAAAGATCATTTTTTCAACTTTTTTGCCTGCGCTTGTAAAGAAAATTTAAAAATGCCTTTTGTATATTGAAGTAAGTTGTATACACGCATAAAATTTCATAATAATCGGTTAATGTTGTTCTGAGCTATAAACGTTAAGCGATCGCAGAATGAGGTCGAAAATCGCTGATTTCTGGGAATTTCGCAATTTTCGACCTTATTCTGCGATATTTAAGCATACCTTTTGCTATTATAAAAACACTATCTCTATTAATTTTTCAAAATTTGATGCCGTAATTAACTTCCAATAACTTAATCAAATCAGACAGTACTGTCAAACAAAACATAACATTATTTTATCGACATTTCCTCCCCCTACAGGGCTTAGTTTTAATCTAATAAGAATTTTGACCTCGGAATCAGATTCTGCGACCCCGGAAACCTCAGGAATGACCATCTTCATAATGATGAAATGTGAAATGTGAACATAAGGATTTTTAATCACATTTTCTGCAATTCAGACCACTGCACAGTGCGTCGAAGTATATGGGCGTTCCGGACAAAACTCATAACTTCTGAAATAATCAGTTTTCAACCTAAATACTCTAATACTTTTTTAAAGAGAATATAAAGATGTATCGATTAGCATATAATAAAATATACAGTCACATTATCTTGATCTTATCATTATCGTGATCTTGATTTTTGATTGGATAAAATGTTTTTTATTAATATTTGCTTTTGCAATTTGTTGTCAACCGAATAGTGACTAACTTTTGTTCAAAATTTTTTTATGAAATTATTTTTATCACGTGCATTTGAAGTTAGAATTTTTTCATTAATATATATTTTAAATTTATAATAAGCTTTTTTGAACTAAAAAGAAGAAGACTATAAATACGTTAATGTAATTTATTGTAATTATAAACTTTTAATAATAATATATAAAAACATAATATAAAAAATACTCCATTTTTTAATCAACTTGACATTTCATCATCACTTTCAACATTGACAGCAGCACATGAATTGTCTGAGTGTGTTGTAATGTAGGATTGAATGTCCGTATCTGGAGTCTTAGATTTCTTAGAAGCAGGGTTTCTTAATTGAGATATTAGAGGATCAGATCTCAGCAGTAGCGGGTTTAATAAATCCCTATTGGTATTTACCCTCGATGATTTCCGTGTATGAGCAAGGCGATGTTTTCTAAATTCCTTGTGGCTTGCTTCCAAAGCTTCTTCCGAGAGTTGACCAATCGGTAAGTCAAAATTGGAAATTATATCGGGGCCATGAATTAAAAGTTTATGTACGCTGCTGGGCATGTAATACCAACCGTACAGTTGTATATAAAGATCTTTCGTTTCGCACAAGATTTCATTAAATTTAGGTAAATATATTTTTTTCCCAGAAGCAATCACTCTTAAGATTATAGAGAAATTCTCAATTAATTTCTCATTTATACCTGTAATTTCTGAAGTTAATTTTGGGTTAGCAAAAAATCGTCTAGCGGTATTTCCGTCGTTAGTGGATCCAAAGCCAGGTTTGGGTTTGTCCACGATTAGTCCCATTCTTTCCTTAAAAGATTTTTGTATTTTTTGTTTTATTATTGGCACCACGCACCTGCCATGTTTTTAAGGGCAATCTATACGCGATGTGCAGCAAACACTCAAAGCCTCGAATCCAGGCATGAAGAGAGGAGATCCCAAAACGATAGTTCTCCTGCTTTGGTGTTTTATTGCAAATGTTTTCCTGATTCATCTGCTTTGGAGTCGCGCCACAAATGTAGCACTTGGATGCGGCATTAGTTCCGGACAAAATATTAGTTACACTACCATCTATCATGGTAAGTAACATTTTGTAAGAAATGTTAATATTGCAACCATTTTTTGAAGTGCAGTAGTTTGTAAGTTTATTGATTAATCCATTCATTGCATTTTCTTCATTTATGATAAGTGCTGCACATTCTTTAATAAATGTAAATTTGAGAGGCCTACAATATAATGTTGAGGAAGGACGCGGATTTTTCCATAACTCCTTACCGGTGTTATCATTTATCAGTTTAAGGGGACAAAAAGCAATTAAAAACAAAAATTCGTCTGTGTTATCTGAGTCAACAAATATTTGTTTGTATGCACTGTGCCCGGAACTTCCATCAAATCTCCATTTACATACTAAAGTTGTTGCTGTACTCTGTTCTATATCTATGAGTGTAACAATACTTTCGGCAGTTTTGTTTAATACTTCTTGAAGGTCAACACCTGCTGCTGTCTCCGTTATTTGTGTGTTCACTGGAAGAAGTTGTTTTTTGTACTGCTTTAGTGCGTAAAGACTGGGATAGAAATCTGTATGCACGACATTAACCGTTGCTCGTAATAAATTGTATTTTCTTTCCGATAGGTCTAAGTCGAAATATAAAGCCAATGCTTTTTGGGGTGATAATAAATTTTCGGTATTGTTTTTATTTGTAGCAGCCAATCGTGCTGAAATTGTCGCTGCGTAATTTAATTCCACCGCTTGCCACGAGTGAACAAGAGTCTCGACCCTACGTTTCTTAGTTTTCTCGGACGATTCTTGAAATGACTTTTGGGGTCTACCGCGACTACGCCCAGAAAGATCTCCAGTTGACGAATGGTCTACCGAATTCTTCACGCTTTCTGGTATATTGAACTCGCTCTTCAACCAAACTTGGTGTCGCTTTGTGAATAAAGTTCGATTTCGCGAAGATGCTTTCCATAACCTACGAATAGTTAAGTCAAAAAGTCTGCACTTGTTCCTCAAATCGCCGTCAATCATCTCCGGACACTCTTTTATATTTAAAAGTACCAAAATGTGGTCATAAATTCCATAAATTTTTTTGAGTTGGTCTAAAGAAATCCACTTTTCAAATATATTAGAATTTTTTATCTGCACATTTCTTCCTAAAAAAATTTATTTCTGAAATAATCGCAGGTTGTAGCAGAAAAGGGCGTTATTTTTCATAAAGTATAAAGTTAGGGGAACAAAATATAAAAAAATCACGCATACGTTTTGTTACGTATTTTGTAAAAAGTCGATTGAAATAAAATTTTCATTCTCGGGACTAAGAAGTTTTCTAATGATCAGTGAGGCCATAAGCCTAAACAATAATTTTGAAGCACACATACCCATAATACCAGAATCCATGGTTAATAAAGAGAGCCAAGATTAATAAATATTCTTACGGTCTAAATAAGAAAAAAGAAAGTAACACTACCGGGTATGAATTTCGAGTGACGCTTGAAGTCCTTAGTGTTCAGGTTAAGATGGTAAATAATATCGTAAACAACTACGGTAACCTAGCAACCATAACCGAACTCAATTCCTGAACATCTTGATGTAAATATTAGATGATAAATATCACTCTGCAAAATATTTGATTTTTCCATTTTTGTCCATGTATCAACGCACTGTGCACCGTGGGGCGCATCAACTGCCCTAGGACAAACTTTTGTTAAACACACTCTCATATCGTATCGATATGGAAGTGACACCAATGAATTTCTGGCTCACCCTAGAGTCTGACGAGAGTGTAATTTATCCAAAAGCACTCTGTGATCCGTACAGTGATCCAAATAATTGTGAAAACTTTGTTTTATGAGGGGTGCTCGGATTCCGTGGTCCAAAGGATGACCAGAACAAGCAAAGAACCTTGCTGTTTGGCCAAGTTTTCAAACCTTCAATCTGTAAGGTCGACGGTGTAGGAGGAGTTCTCGCTCCCTTTAACAAAGGGTATAGCAGGATAAAATGGTCAAAAGTGCCCTTGAACCGATTTTAGCTGGCAATGCGTCTTTCAATAGTGTAGCACAGGAAAACATTGTACACCAAGTTTCAACCCCCTATCTCAATCAGGAGGGTAGTTATAGGGTAAATTCGAATTTTCGGTTTTTGCCATATTTTCCCTATTTAATGGTCAGAAAAAATTCTAAAAAAAAACTGAAATATTGTAGACATGATTGTGTATGATTGTGAATTTTTCCAGATTTTTTCGTTGCAACTGCTAAGTGTAAGAAATAAAAAACGCAAAAAAATGTCGAAAAATGCAGATTTCGTGTTGAAGTTTTCGAACGACTAGATTTTTAATTTTACAGTAGTTAGATATTGACATGACTATTATCTACAATTTTTTTCAGATTTTTCGGTAAGGTGCGCCATAGTTAAAAAAATCAGAAAACGATATTTTTTAGATATTTCGCGTGAAAACGTGATAAGTACTTTCAATTTTTGCATTTCCGTCATACAGTGAATGCATTATATGATTTTTAATATCTCTACATTCGACAGTGTAATATGTAAACGGCGGGAATTAAGTTAATATGATTAATTGGAAGTGTATACGCACCATATATCATATGCTACGAAAGAATCATTCAGCGCCGCAGTTAGCGGAGTGGTTATGGTACAGCGATCTTGATTAAAAAGGGATTGGCATTTGAGGAAGTTGATTACCCATCCTCAGCCTTGAATGAGATATTAGAGTATGCAATACCTAGTCAAAATGAATATGACTGGCAATAAAAAGCTGTACCTGATTAGCATTTACGCGAGAAATAACAATAGAAGGTTATTCGTTGACGAAATTAATGAACTTTTTGCCAGACTTAGGTTAGGAGATAATACTAATTATTATATAATGGCTGGCGATCTCAATGCCAGGCGCATGGTATGGGGGGACCGAGCCGAAAATCAGCGACATAAATATATGCGACAATGGGAGTGTGAGCACGATATTGATTATAAACTGCGGATTATTGCACCGGCCTTTCCCACGTTCAAACCGGCTTAAACATGTCTTGATGTCTGCCTGGCGGATTCCAGGCTGGACTGGCTCAATGACCTGGGTGGTAGAGCAAGAACTCTTCCATATGATAGCGACCACACGGCCCTGCCCTTGGTTTTCGGAATTCAAAATGATTACTTTCCCTTGGATGGGTTGGCGCCAGCGAAGCACACATATAATTACAAAGCTACGAAATGGTGTAGATTCACAAGAAAGTTGTCAGAGTCATATGTGAACAACATACCATACGATAGTAACCCAGTCAACCACGTCCGTATTTGCAGATTTTGCTCAACGCCTGAGTACAAATGTTTGTGGCAGAAAGACTACAGATTTGATACAGGATTTGTTATATTCGATGATGAAAGCAGACTGACAGCAGAAAGCCGACAGATTGTGCTGCCCTAACCTGCGAGCAGATCTGCGGTCAGCCACGGCAGCAAGATCTGATCGAAATCTGACATCAATCTGCGGTCAGATCCTGATGTCAGGCTCTGACCACAAAATCATAGTCAAATGCGGACATAGTAGGACCCGAATCTGACATCAGAATCTACTCGAATCTGACATCAATCTGCTGGCAGACTGCAGTCAGTTTGTTTACTGGGAACCTGTCGCTTACAGAAATTGACGCACACTTACAAGCAATCACCAACGCAATCCTCGGTTGCATGGCCGACAATATTCCCACATATAAGAGTAGCACTAGTGTAAACAAGTATCTAAATCAAAAGATAAAAAAATTACAGAAAGATATAAGCTATATAGTAACCCTCTTGCATAAATTGCATATTGTTGCGTGCACCCTACGTAGAAGATTCATGGCCTGCTGGTGCTCGCGACAAAGACAAGAGACAGCGAGAAGAAGGCGATCGGATCGATCGCCTGTCAAGCTGCCATTCGAAAGTCAGCCGCCATTACTAGCAGACGTCTCGATATTGTATTCCGCCTAACAGATTGTATTCGTTACCTGTTCTTGTATTATCCTTGTTACCCCCCTGTTTAATGTTCTGTTATCGTTGCTGTTCAGTAAACTTATATTATGCCCAATCAAAATCGTAACAATATTTTAGACCTATGCTCGCATCTTCTAATAACAAGAAAGGCCAAAGCTGCTCTGAAAAAGTTATCTAAAGCTCTGAAATGCGAATTCAAATCGTTTATTGAAAAATACTGGACTAATATAATAAAAAATATTGATCATAAAAAATCGGACAGCTTCTTTCCTAAGATCAACGCGATACTCAGACCCAAGCAATTTGATAACATCAAAGACATTCATATAGACTCTGGCAACACCTCCATCCTCACTAGAAGTGGTTGTAATTTACAAAATGTACCAATAATGGAAAACAGCTATATTTTCTCTGAGTGTGCTGATAAACTAAACATTACTGGAGCTCACTACGAAACCATAAACTCACCGAGATATCTCAACAACAACACAAGGTTGAAAGAAATGGTTGATACCTCGGCAGATTTGCTGAAGGTGGAATTCAATTCTGCTAGAGAACGTGGTAGGACACTTGTTCAATTTTGTAACACAAATACGGTCGTCCGCCCAAATTTAACAGATGATACTGTGCACCCTTTCTGTGATCCCGAGACAATAGTTTATACACTGAAACACCTACCTAATAAGAAGTCATGCGGGATTGATGGAATACCCCTGATTGTTTTAAAACATCAACCTGGGGAAATAATATTAGATCTTACGATTATATTCAATAATGCTATTAATAGGTGCTATTTCCCTAAGATATGGAAATGCGCTAAGGTCCTGCCCATCTTAAAAAAGGGTAAGGATGCTAACGACCCGGCTAGCTGTCGACCAATTAGCCTGACACCCTGCCTCAGCAAAGTGTACGAGGCAGTTATAAATGACAAGTTATTAGATCATTGCACCCCGAACAAAATAATCCCTGACAGCCAGTTTGGTTTTAAACACCGTCACTCTACTACCCATGCCATCCATAAACTGTTCGCAGACGTTAATGCGTATGCGGGCAGGAGTCGACTAGTGAGCACTGCCCTGCTAGATATAGAGAAAGCGTGTGATTCGGTGTGGCTGAACGGTCTGTTGCACAAACTTAAAAATAAAATGTTCCCACAATGGCTGATATACCTTGTGTGGAACATGATCTGTGATAAAACATTTGTTACCTGGGATGGGAAAAATTTATCTTCGAAAACATTTAAAATAGAAGAAGGCCTGCAACAAGGTACCGTCAACTCCCCAATTCTTTTTAATATATATTTAAGTGATTTGCCTAGACTATTTAATTTTAACCAGCCTGGATCTCCCAGCTTACTCATGTTTGCAGACGATATCATAGTTTACCTGGAGAGCAATAGAGTGAATACCGCCCAAATAATGTTAGAAGAAACTGTCGATAAGATAATAAGATATCTCATGATGTGGAATCTCCGCGTTAACCCAAATAAATGTGAGACCATGTTAATTCGCAAACCATTGGTCAATTTGACGTCCAAAGCTAAAGTGGGTAGCAAGGACTTTGGTAGTTCGGCGATGGTGCCGGGCACTAACGACAGAACCGAGATACCTCACAAGAAAGTGGTTAAATATCTGGGGGTCCATATCGATTACCTGTTAAGAGGTAACAAACATACGGATATCCAAATTGAAAAAGCAAATAGAGCGTTTCTAGCCAATAGCTGAGCCTTTAGAAACAAATACCTATCACCAAAGGCAAAGACATATTATACATGCTATTGGTTAGACCCATTATAACATATGCAGCATCCATCTGGTGGAATTTTAACCACACCACAACCGAAAAAATGAGGTGCCTAGAGCGTAAGTGTTTGAGAGCCTGCCTGGGACTGTACAGATCGCAGTCTTCTGATTGGCAACACTTCGTCAGAAACAAGACTTTGTATGACAAAGCTGACATTTCTCGCATTGACATGTTTATCCTTAGATTAACGAGGGACTACTATAATAGACTCCCATCGATCGATAACAAATATACGAGAGCCATCTCTAGACAGGATGACGTTGCGACACCCAGACAGTTGTCCACCGGATACATGGCACCGCAAATGTTCATGTATTGTGATAAAGCGGGTTTGATCCAAGACAGCAATAACGTCCCACTCATTTACCATTGCCGTAGAAATAAGGCCAATAAACATATCGTGACTGACCAGAGTAGGAATATATTTGATAGCAATGTATGTGGGATGCCGATGAGCGCTGGTCGAGGCGTAGCGCGTGACGCGTTCGGAAAACAGCCGAAAGGCGCGGAGGCATGGTCGCGTGTCGTGAGGCGGACGAGGAGGGGAGTTGCGTACCGGTCGTCGAGAAAGACTGTTGCGTGCTTGCGTCTTGATCCTTTTTACTTATTATTATTATTCCACCACTTATTAGTCCTAGTTACATTAAATTGTGTTTATTTTAATATTAACTGGGCCTCAATCCTTTACAAAACCTCCATATCCGCGTCCCATTTGCCTGAGAATTCAGCAAGAACCAGGAGAAATCCTACATGTATATAGATACTCTACTGTACTACCAAAAAGAGATGATTTGGACTTCCGTAGACTTAATTTTAAGCACCACTGGTAGTTGAGTAACGATAGCGTCGACATGACTGAGCTTTTTGCCCGTCGACAAACTCGGCTGTGACCTAATTAAACCTTTAATCAGCGAACACCCCCTATTGGGGCAGTCATTTTTTATAAACATTAGTAATTAGGTAGTTATAAGCTGTAGTTGATAAGTAGTTCTGTAATTTATTTTCCTTTTATTTTCATATTCGACATGATATTGGGGTTTTTTCGGACATTTTTTCTCCCCTGGTTCCTAGCTGCGCATCGGCGCATTAGAAAGTTATACATTAACACGTACCTGAACCATTACATATACTCTTTTTATTTTTTATAATGTGATAACCACATACCGAAGAAAGTATGATTGTGGGATTCACAAGCGCTGAACAAACAGTCATTAATTATAGTGAATGCTGGTGTTTTTTCTTCTTTGTTTTTGATGCCAAAGATTATAGAATGTATTGTATGTCTTCAATAAACATTTTCTTTAAAAAAAAAAAAAAAAGCGGAGTGGTCAGAGTGTTAGACTCCAAAGCCGCTGCATACTCTCTTTTGTCGTAGGTTCGCACCCCACCAAGGTCCAATATTTTTTTCATCGTTGATTACATGACAATACACGATATTCATTTAAAAATGTTTCTAGAATATTTTAAAAATATTTTATCATAAGGTGTTCATAAAAATAATTTAAATGCACCGCCGCGGCGGTTTTCTGCCTATGTATTGTTCTAACTCCGGATAGTTTATAATATTTGTTAATTGAATAGATGTGTAGTATTGGTTTATGATACGTATTCTGTATTGTCATGTAATCAACGATGACAAAATTTTATATCATAAAAAAAAATTGGACCTTGGTGGGATGCGAACCTACGACAAAAGTGAGTATGCAGCGGTTTTGGAAACTAACACTTTTTTTTTTATTTAAAATGTTAATTAACAAGAATACTGTACATTCAACATAAGTAACAGGCGTTAACAAACATTTGAAAAATTGCCATACACTTTCTTTGTTTTATATTAAAGGACTAATTGTTCCACGTGGTAGAAACTCTTAGCTAAACAATATTGGAAGAAAATTCTTTGGTATTACAATTTGGAAGCAGTAAATTCTAGGAAAGAATTGCACATTTAACGCCACAGAAGGATGTGGAAACTTAACTATGGGGAAAAACCAACCAGAAGGAAGATAGAAACCCCTTACCCAATCTAACGTCAACCCTAAATTTATATAAAAACTATGCTAAACTTACAGATAACCTTAAAAAAAACTAATATATACAGAAGAGCGTAAGCACCGGAATCCCAGTCGGTTACACTCAATATATATGCTATTAAGAACTACTCAGACTTAATAATTCAATCTCTCCTGATCTGGAGGTAGTCACGGCGGGCGACTAGCTCGGCCATATGTGCACTCAAGTCTGTAAGCCACCAGTATTTCTGAAAATTTAGACGGCTGAAGTCTGTGCGATCAACTTTCGGAATAGGTGAGTGAGTACTTAAATCTATCACGGTTGTAACGTTCTAGAACGAGACGTTGCCGTTCCTTACAGGAGATTCACGAGTAGAGCGGTTTACCCGTGAATTTGTGGGATTTGGTTCGGGTGGCGTGCGATTAAGAAATGAATTTCTAGATACGAGAGTCCTTCTTTTAACAATAAATAAGAAAATGATTTATTCAAAAGTAAATGGTAGTGACTCTAGGTCGAAATAGAACATATAATACGACACTGAGTCGTGCGATTTATGACAATTAATAGAAATAAAGTAATAAGTAACGTCTTATCGGTCGGTAAATCGTTTTGATTTCGGTTCCTGACGCTAAGTCGGCAATAAAGAATATAATTATGATTTCGGTTCCCAACGCTAAGTCGGTAATTAAGAATATAATTTGATTGAGGCGTATAAAGATATGGTATAAAGTCTCGACACGAAGTCGGTGTAATACAAGATACGACACTAGGTCGATTTGAAATGTTGGTTGAGATTTAGAGAGAGTTCCTTCTAGAGGATAGATGTGGCTTCCAGTTGCCTATAAGCTTGCCTACGCTGTCTAGGATTGTTGCCAGGTTGCAGGTAGAGGCGTCCCCAGATAGTAGTGGAATTATTGACTTTCTTCCTTCTGATTTGGTAACTTCTTCTGGTGCCTATCAGCTGGCCCACGCTTAGAGGATGAGGTGGTGAGGGGGCTAACTAAAGCGACCTCGAATGGAAACTGAGGGGGCTAACTAAAGCGACCTCTAATGGAAACTGAGGGGGCTAACTAAAGCGACCTCGTAATGGGATTTGGTAGTCGGTTTTAAAGATACTACTCTAGACGGTTTCAAAACTATAGGGGGCTAACGAAAGCGACCTAAGTCTCGAGGTTCGGTTTCAGAACCAAGTCTGCCTTCCTGCTGCTGGCGGGCCTCTATTTATACCGATTTGTGGTACTTGGCCCGCACCAATCACTCGCTGTGCGATCTCGCGCACCAATTAATATTCACATCCGTTTCGCGCCACTCGCGCACTACGCTCGGATAATTCGGCGTCCGGTTGTTCGTTCGATGTGCGCACGCGCGCTTGATTCGCTCGCGGCACTGAGTTTACTGTTTGAATTAAAGGTTATGCGCATGCGTTGCGCGTCACTCGGTCTTTCGCGCGCTGTTTGAACACGCTCTCGCACGCGTTGTATACAATCTTACGTATAATAAAGGAAATTAACAATATATATGAAAAATAAAAGGAAAAATTTATGGCGGTGGTAGCGGAACGTTACACGGTTGATAATAAAATCTTCGTGTGTAAACGCAATCCTCTTATCAGCTTTGTTCCGACGCCAGTGGAAAATTATTGGAATGTTGTTAGCATCCTGAATTAAACCTAGGCAGTCGCACATAGGGAAGGCCTGCGGGGTCAGATAACCCGTAGAAAGCTGTTTAGTGGTTGTCGGAAAATCTTGGTACGCTAGAGCCTGAATGACCGGGTTTTCGATAACGGGTAAACTACTGAAATAGTCCCTAGTAAGGGAAGTCAAGAAAAAATCTATTCTTGTAATATTCGCTGTATCGTATAGCTCTTGATTTTTCACGTAATACTGCCAATTTGATTCCGGAGTACGATACAATCTGAGGCAAGCTCTAAGGCATTTTCTTTCTAGGGCTCTGGCTCTTTCTATACAAGTATGGTTAAAATTCCATACAACTGGAGCCGCGTACGTAATTATTGGCCGAACTAACGACATATATAGAATTAATTTAGCTTTTTTAGAGAGCTGTTTATTATAAAAAAGTCTACTATTGGCGAGGAAGGCACGATTAGCTTTTTGGAGTTGTAAGTCGAAATGTTTATTTCCCCTTATAAGATAGTCCAGCTTCACCCCAAGGTATTTAACCACCTTCTTGTGTGGGATTAACTCTTTGTTAAACGTATCCGGAATTGTGGCCAAAATCTGGAATTGAACACTACCCGCCATTGTTTTGGAAGAGAGGCTTTTTAGCGGTTTCTGAAACAGCACTGTCTTACACTTCTGTGGGTTTAGTCGCAGATGGAATCAAACACTCTAACCACTCCGCTAACTGCGGCGCTGAATGATTCTTTCGTAGCATATGATATATAGCATATGATTAGGTTAACTTGAAAAACAGTCTTTGACTGAACTTCGCCTGTTGCTTGTGTCTTGTTTACCTTCTTTCATTGTTATCTTCTGTGTTTGCAATAAAGACGCTTAATATATGGTGCGTATACACTTCCAATTAATCATATTAACTTAATTCCCTCCGTTTACATATTACTCTGTCGAATGTAGAGATATTAAAAATCATATAATGCATTCACTGTATGACGGAAATGCAAAAATTGAAAGTACTTATCACGTTTTCACGCGAAATATCTCGAAAATATCGTTTTCTGATGTTTTTAACTATGGCGCACCTTACCGAAAAATCTGAAAAAATTATAGATAATAGTCATGTCAATATCTAACTACTGTCAAATTAAAAATCTAGTCGCTCGAAAACTTCAACACGAAATCTGCATTTTTCGACATATTTTTGCGTTTTTTATTTCTTACACTTTACAGTTGCAACGAAAAAATCTGGAAAAATTCACAATCATACACAATCATGTCTACAATATTTCAGATTTTTTTTAGAATTTTTTCTGGTCATTAAATAGGGAAAATATGGAAAAAACCGAAAATTCGAATTTACCCTATAACTACCCTCCTGGTTGAGATAGGGGGTTGAAACTTGGTGTACAATGTTTTCCTGTGCTACACTATTGAAAGATGCATTGCCAGCTAAAATCGGTTCAAGGGCACTTTTGACCATTTTATCCTGCTATACCCTTTAATCCCCGACAAAACGAGAAAAAAGGATAAAAATCGGTTAAGAATTCACTGAGATACGGAATTTTGTCCATAAAAAAGCACTTTGGGTGCTATCGCTAATTAAACAAAATCGGATCAACACCGAAGTTGCAAATAATGGCAGCTTATTCCTTTCTGAATTTGTTTATTACATTCTTACCCACATTTCAAAAGCAAAATATATGGTTCGGAAAGATACGATAAAGTTTTATTTATTAATCAACAATAATAAAAACGTAAAAAAATAAATCACGGTTTTGATGTTCATCAATATTCTGAACGCGATTTGGTTCTATAATCATACATTAAATTGATATTTTAGACTGTTCTGGTTGTAGTAAACTCGGTAGACATTCCAAATTTGCAGCCATTGTAAAATTGTATTTCAAACATTCTGGATGTACGGATTAACTCAGACCAAAGAAAGTCGAAATCCCTGAAAAACGGTATGATGTCGATTTTTCCGTTTCGAGATCTGGGAGACAAAAGCTTCCCGACGAAACCTTCAAAAAACAAGCAAATTGCATACTTACAATTAGTTGTAAACGAACGAATGAATTTGGCTTCGAAAATTAGTAAATGGCCAGCTGTAAACAGGAAATGAATTTTCACTTCGCTCTGAGTCCGCTTTTTCCCGCAACACGGAACACTGAGTAAATATGGATTTTTCATTATTTTAAAAGATACGATGGTAGTTGTGTTTTTTAAATCTGCGCAAATTAACCACCCGCATAGTTGTCAGTCAAATCAGTTTTGACTCTTTCGTAAATCTTGTTCACTTCTTACTGCTAGAACCGGCCCGCAGAAGCTTGACTGCCAAGCGCGGCGCGCCGTTCAGAAAGAGTGACCCCAGAAATAGCCGCTTTTTGGGCCCACGATTTTGGAACTGAATTTTGTGCCAAATGATAGCTTATGATGAGACATCAATCACGTCAAATTTTCAAGTTGAAATGACAATTAGTTTCTGAGATATGGGAGGTGAAAGAAGTGAAAATTCATTAACGCTTCAGCCCATACGCTTCGATGTATGGACTTGTCAGTCCTGTAGCGACCGACACACACGCGAAAGATTGTTTTTCCTTTTCTCTTGGGGTTGTAAGGCCCAAGAGACTCCGTGGCACGCGGTGTTGAGTGCTTTATCACTCGCCAAATTAATTTTAAGTGACTGTTTTACTGATGCGACAAAAATGAACTTGCTGGTCCGAATGATGAACAGACAAGAGCACAAATGTTTTGAACGATGGTCTTAATCACGAACGTTTGATTAGACTAATTACTCAAATCCGAACGATGATTTGAGTAATAACAGTTGGATTAAAAAGTCTTAGTCGCGAATGCTTGACAAGACTAATTACTCAAGTCCGAACAATGACTTGAGTAAGACTGTTTGATTTAGAGTCTTAATCACGAATGCTTGACTGACTCAAATATTCGAATGTATCGTTGATGATAATTGCTCGAGATTTTTCACGAGAGAAGAATGTGTTCGCTTGAGAAACGATTGAATTCTGCCTTTCGTCTTGCCTTTCAGCGTCGAAGTTAGACAAGACATCAGACTTTCGGGAGGTGCCAAATTGCTGATTGGTTAGTTTTTCCTCAAAGAGGAGGAACCTTCCTTCCGAGATTTCGGTGGTGGAGGAGGAAGGCCTCTCCTTCTTGGTGACGTAGCAGAGGAAAACCAGACATCTGGCTAGCAAACCTAGCTAGGTTGTTCGGTCGGAGCGTTTAGCCAGGGTTACGGTTTATGACCGTATTGTTTCGTGAGTAAGCGGTGAAGGACGGTATGTACCGGTCCGAAGTAACTCTCGCTGACAGAGCAATTTAACGGATTATCTCAGGACCAAAGTACTCGAAAATACCAGAAAAAACCGGCACGATGTCGATTGCCTCTTAGTCACCTGGCAGGCAAATGCTTCCCAACGAACGTTTCCAAAACAAGCAATTGCCCATCATAAAGACGTTGAATTTTCGCTTTGCTCTGAGCCCGCTTTTGTCTCGTAAGATGGAACAGTCCGATAATTTAAAGAATTGTTCCCACTGGTTTTGCTGACTGCTAACAACGAATTTGAACTTAGATTTTCAAAATTCACAATGGCCGATTCAATATGGTGGACGATATATTAAAAAAGCACCTATAACACAGACATTTATATTTCTTGATTTTGATTTTTGGAAATGGTGATGGATACATTACATATATCAGGATTTGGTATATCCAGCGTATGATATTGACCATATCCGAGGAACCATACAATTGTCATAATGTGGCTGCAACAGCCAACAGTTCGAACACCACTTTCGCATGTGCAGTAATATTCTTTGATTGATTCTCGTCCGGTTTTATTTTTATCGATAAGTATGAAAATGTGGTGATGCTTGCCACTGCGATATCGAGATTTCATGTATGCCTTGACTAGCAAAGGTTTTTTAACTGAAATCCCGTATCTTGAATAAGCCAAAGCTGCTGTTCGATGTTTAGGGTTTGGTTTAAACTTATGAATGAGAAAAATTCCCTCTTTTTGGTGTTGTGCATAATAGAAGATCGCATTACTTATTTGATATGGACCAAGGCTGAGGTAATATAAATCGTGTACTGTGAGTTCAGGAAACTGAAGTTCTTGATTATTTTCCTCATTATCCATTGCTGTATATTCAAGCTTAAGATATGGCGATTTAACTTCAGAAAGATTAAATTCCTGAGCAACGAGTTTCAAACGGTTTGGAACATTTACTCGAGATTTCATTATATGTGCAATATCTGCGTAATTGTTGTCACTGATGCTTGGTTCATAAGTTTAGAAGAGCAGAAGCTATCAACAGGGATTCATAATCACCTTTTAAAGTTGCATTATGAGCTGGCAAAGAAAAGGTTTTGAATTTTTTTTTAAGTCGACCCAAATTTTGTTCGACTACCCAGTAACATTTAGTTACAAACCTTGAAGTATTTGCTTCAATAGTATCAAGTTGACCAAGCCCAGGACAATGAACGTGTAATTTCTTATTGATTGTTAAGAAATTCACAACATCGCGAAAACCTCTGTCGAGTAAAACGGTGTCGCCTTCATGAATGGAACTCAATTTATCTGAATATCTGCTGAAACAATCTTCCAATATCGTTGCATCATTGTGAGTTGCGTCAAATAGTCCAAGAACAAACAATACCCAACCATCCGGTGAACAGGCCACCATAGGTTTGATAAGTGGCATTTTTTTGCTCACTCCACAATTGTTTTTGTCCCGCATAATTCTTTGATTTTTGTGCAAAACGATAGGTAGCATCAAATATCATACAAGCTTTGTCATCGGGAATGTCAAACAATACTTTTGCCATGCTTCTATTATAAGTGATCAATACAGAGCGGTCATTATTATTAATGAATTTCGGAACTAAATTCTTATGAAGATTCCCCCTGGCTAAGTTCATGTAATTGTCAATTGTTTGCTCGCAAACTCCAAAGAGAAAAGCAAGTTGTTGATTAGAGAGGGCAGTACTTAGCTTGCACAGAAAAACAGCAACATGTTTTGGCGCACAACTGTCTGTAAAAGTACAGATTTGCTTGCATTGTGTTTTATCGTAAGCAAACCATGATTTAAATGCCTCATTGTCAATAAAATCACAGACGAGGTATAGAATAGACCTATCACCTTATGGGACTTCGTGTCACCACCCGAACTGTGTTACCGACCCATAATTTGAGGGCTGAATTTAGCGAAATCTGTTCATGAACAGCGTCCAACTCAAGAACTACACTGAAATGTGTTGAAATACTGAAAGATGTGTGCGTGCTTGTATACGTATGACTTGTTTAGAGTGAGAGTTGAAGATAGAAGGCGGGCTTTCGCTAAGCTAAGCATTGGCTCGGTTTGTCAACGACTCACGCCGGGTTTCTCTCTGAAAATCTACTTTGGGGATCAGGAGCCTATATGGCGCTAAAATATGACACTTCTTGAAAACTTATGCAAGCTATAAATTGCAAGATAAAATTGATTGTTAGTATTTTACGCGTAGTGGAACATTTAACTAATGTTTTCACGTGTCGTACGCCGAAAAATATTAAAAATTGAGGCTATTACTGACATTCCCGCAAATCTCTGTACTTCGTGCGTGTCTAACTGGAAGGTGCCCATACTACGATACGTAAAAATCATTGAAAATAATGAATTGAAACGTTTTTGTAAAATTTATATTCGTAGTTTTTGGGACCCGAGGTCCCTAAATCCTACGTTTCATTACAAATTGATTGGCTCTGTCCTTGTTAACTATTGAAAGAATTTAAAAATTACAAGAAAAATCTACGATGTAAGTACACGAGCGTAGGTATTTCTAAAGGCAGAGTTAAACATGTGCAACAGCGCGCATTGCGCGCCGAACACTTAAAATTCCCTACGGTACGAGGTCTTACGTTACGCGCCAGACCATAAAAATCGACCCTTGTAATGGTGTTCTGTAGCGCACATTGCACAAGTTTAACCGTGCTTTTACGTTAAGATCTGGGCACACATATCAGTTCCGTATAAGTTCACGTTTTGTATTCAGTTCAGGTACTGTTCATTACTTTCCTCAATTACTTTACTCCAAGTACTTTCCATTATAGTCATTAAAAATAATCAGGATTATATCAAGTTTGGTGTCATTTTCATCAGAAAAACACTAGTAGAGATACTTCTATGATAGAAATTGGCATACTCATTACTGAATGGCCTATTGCTGGATTTGTCCTTATGCCACTACTCTAGCGTTTATAACCCCCGAACCGCGTCGTACGAAAGCTTTTACCTAAGAACCCATCAGGGTCGTAAAAAAAGGTACGCGTTACCGTTCAATCGATTTCAAGAGAGCGTACAGTGAGAAGGTCAGAATGTCGTGGCCATCGAATTTTAACTTTCTGAGTACGAATACAGAAGCTGGTATAAGCGTGGCGTTGAATAGCTAAAAGATGAAAACATTCAGACACAACAATTCTAGAAAAAACATTAAAACACCGCTACTATCAAAGACACATCCGATTAGTTGCCCCATAAGTCCAATCTATGCATACACTGCATTAAAGATAAAATCATAAAAAAAGAAAACCAGAACAATAGATTCTGAGGTCTAAAAACGCATTGTTGGACGTGGCCGAAACCGCGACATCGAGCCCGTCGACATCAATAAAAGAACGAGATGATCAGCGGCCGACGAAGGCAGTCTCCACTCTCCTGCAGAGACGGGCAAAAAATTATTTGAAGTAAAAATTGCGTACACAAATTTTTATTTCAAATAACTTTTTGCCCGTCTCTGCACTACAACCATGCTCCGTCCTGGCGTTCGGAGAGCTGCCAGCAACCGCTGGACAGCAGTGATCTCCGAGCGTCGAAAATTTTGGGATGGTCGCTTTCAAATTCACGTGGCAAAGAGCTATTCTGCCCTCTTTAGTCAAAATGTCCTATCTAGCATTTTGAAACAACCGAGAAAACTGATGTTTTATCATTTACTTTGTACCATACTTATTATCTTTCATTCGAATTAAAAGATGTTGTCATTATTTTGTAATAGCCTAATATAATTTTTCATAATAGGTGTACCGGTAGGGAATGTTTTATTAACGTGCCATGTTTGAAATCAAGGTGAATGAGCGCACTGGTAGAAAGTGAGGTTAGCTTGACGGTGAGAAAGTTAAAGTCAAAATACAGCACTTGAAATGATCGTTGTCAGTTTATTAAAATCACGCGCGGTGAGACTAAATACATGAGAACGAGTTGATGAAGTATAAAACACTCGCGGTGAATATAAGCAATGAGAGATGAGCCACTGAGCACGTGGTGAGCCTCGTGGAAACCGGCGCACGCGACACGATTTTCACGCGAGAGAACTCCACGATATTCAAGATGTTAAGAGCGTTGAGACAAGAAAAGCGTTAGGACGAGCTGAGCGAATGTGATATAAAGAGTATGAAAGCAAGTGAACACAATGTTAAAGATAATTTGCCAGGCAAGCAAGCGTCCTTTCTAAACGCACTGTGAACGAAGAGTGAGAGCAAAGATGGATGATCATTTCCGTTGCCGGCGTCGTCTCGAACATTCTCGGAGATCGACAGACGTGGGGAAATCTGATTGGTGGATCGATTGTCGATGAGTTGTGATTGGCTGATCGATTGTAGATCAGCCTTCTGGTCAGCTGCCCAGGAGGTGCTGCTGTGAGCGTGGGTGCGGTGTTGAGAGGAACTAAGTGAATCTCAAACATGCAAATAATTAATTGTTTTAGATAAGATATTTTAACCATTTTAAAAGAAGTTTGGTTAAATACATTAAACTGTTTATAAATCTTTACGAAGCACGTAGAGTTTTCTAACTTTACTTAAAAGGTAAAAGACGCGTGGAACTTCAAATATTTCAACATATCTCAAAAAATGAAAAAATGCTAGATAGGACAGTTTAACTAAGGAGGGTAGTATTGGGAATTTCCCGGCACAGGTAAGCGAGTCGCTTTATGATCGGTTTACCATTCGCACTCCAGATTACTGTAATGAGGTTCAAAAACAATGTCGACTGGTCTAGTACCCGTCTCAATTTCAATATTTTTAGCTACGATAGAGTTGACCGCGGCGCTATACCCCTGTACGGAGAGACTTTTCGCCATCTGCGTGTAAAAGCCACAATAATAGCGCATCGTTCCAAAGAATGGAAACTCAGAATTCAAACCGACTTCAAAAGAATAAAAATGCGCTATAATGTAAAAAATAATTTTGTTCTGTAACACCGGGAAATGGCGGGATAAGGGAAACAGCCGGTATGGAACGGGCAGGACTCAAGATGGCGATGATTTCAGTGGACTACGTCTTGTTTATTTTCTTAATGTCTCCTCGTCAACGGCGAGACGTCGCCGGCAAGCAAGCGGGTGGCAAGCGGGAGATTCGAATCTTTATAGTCTACAGTTCCTCATTTAATCTACGATACTCAATTTTTTACATCGGCGTCTCATCAGTTGCACTGTGTAAATCTGTCGCCGACTTAAAACAATTGAGTGTCGTAGATTAAATAAGGAACAAATTTTTTTTACTTTTTAATGCATTTATATTTTTTTGAAGTCGAAAAACCAGAACAATAGATTCTGAGGTCTGCAAACGCATTGTTGGACATGGCCGAAACCGGAACGTCGACCATCCTCAGGAGACTCTTCTGCACTCGCTCGCATAGGACGGTCGTGTCGAGCACTTGATGTACACCAAGCCTTAAATATATTCACTTATTGCAGTCTAAATACCATACTCCTTTCCCCTCCTATACTATTCAGTTTCCTCTATCAAATAAAAAAACTGATATGAAACATCTTTTTGCTTTTTTAATAGTTAGAAAAATAATAGCGTGTGACAAATAATATACGAACAAATCGGACATACTGTATAAACTTACTGAAACATCCGAACGTCAGTTAATATTAATCAGTTAACGTCAGTTAGTATATAGTTTAAACAAATTAATTTTTCTAATAGTTATGGAGGAGAACGAATTCCTTTTTCAAAAAATATGTATCAAATATTTTTGGCTACTCTACAGACTTGCAAAATTGCACCAAAATCGGTGTGCACGGGTTCGATATGTTCCTTTTAAATAATATAGTAAAGTAGAAAGATATTATTATTATTATTGTTATTATTATATATTTGTATTATATCGTATAGACTATCATTAATGTATGCGCAAACACATGATGAATGGATGGGGTTCAGCAACAGGTGCTTTTAAAAAACATTAAAGCCCCCTTTGAGAAATTACGTTATTGCAAGCGAATGAAATTTGTTTTGCATTAAATAAACCGGAATAGGACAGCAAGGTTAAAAGGCAAAATATGTGATATCGTTTTATTTTTATTCTCCTTTTTCTTCCGTTGAACGGAATATATTCATAAGACGATTTTTAAATTGTTACTCTAACAGAAACATTTGTAAATCGCGGGCTTCGACTCTCAAAACATAATCTAGTTTTACCAGTGCTGAATTCTAATTCCTACCACGCGTAGCGTTACAATCTGTTTCGAGACTCCACCGGTAACGTTGCATGCGACACTAAAATGGTAAGGGGTCCTACGACCCTCCAAACCGGTGACAGAAAAATACATTGGTTGATAGGTCTATTCCATTCCTCGTCTGTGATAGAATCTATATCGCCCATATCAAATACAAGTTTTTCATTTCTTTTCAATTGTTGATAATATTCATACGTACAATCCCTTACCATACTTTGCTCGTCAGTACTTATCTCTTGTGAGATTTGCTTGACAAGTGGCCTAAATGTGTACTGCATATACGGGCATTGTTTTGAGCTAGGAATTTATAATTCATAAGTAGTTCACGGCGAATTATATTTGGAACTGAAATTAAATTCTCAGTACCTTTGCAGCCAATTACCTAATTCTAGTATTAGAATAATAATAACAATGATGAGGATGAGGATGATGATAATAAAAATAAAAGAAATAGTTTGAAAAGTTGTCCTATGAAGGACTGAGGGAAAGGATGAAGAAGTAGTTCTGAAAAGAACTGTTTCCACTTTCGCAGAGAATGACTTGAAACTTGTAATTTCTCAACTTACAACACCTACTCTTAATTCAAAGCTATCAAGAACTGATGAGAATATTATATATACCTATATCTACCAGCTTCAGCTTTAACGACGCAGGATCGCAACTTCTATTGCGAGAATGTTGCTAATACAGAGACACTCAGCGGCCACGAGCGTAACTAAACATGTATATTCTATCAATCAGAATACACAGCTTTCACAAAATTGAAACGAATTATTATTAAACCCATAAATATTACTTTAGTTTCAAAAATTCATTTTATAACTTTTTACGTTTCAAATATTAGACCAAAGTTTTATGAAAAGTGGGATATTTTTTTATATGCAGTCCGCTATATTGAATCGACCATTGTGAATTTTGAAAATCTAAGTTCAAATTCGTTGTTAGCAGTCAGCAAAACCAGTGGGAACAATTTTTTAAATTATCGGACTGACATAAAAGTTCATACATCGAAGCGTATGGGCTGACGCGTTAATGAATTTTCACTTCTTTCACCTCCCATATCTCAGAAACTAATTGTCACCTCAACTTGAAAATTTGTCGTGATTGATGTCTCATCATAAGCTATCATTTGGCACAAAATTCAGTTCCAAAATCGTGGGCCCAAAAAGGGGCTAAAAAAGGCCTCATTTTGGGGTCACTCTTTTCAGACTGTTGGAAATCCGACACGCCTTGCAGGACCCTTCATTTCAAGTGTTGATTTTCCTTTTATACCTGCTTCTTCAACTCTTGAGTCTAGGTTTGCGTACGGCGAGAATTCTTGCGCACTACACTTTTGAACGCGGCACGTCTGACAACGGTTCTATGCGTGCGCAAGAGCGTGGTGACAAAATTCATTCGCGCCACACTTCTAACCGCGCACAAGGTGCGAGCAAGAACGTCCGATTACGTGGAAACTTTTCGTCTGCAAGGAATGCAGATCGTAATACAGTCGTTATAACTGAGTAATAAACCATTTCCATAATTTATAGCACCTTCAGGTAAACCAAATGTAACTTCGTAAAAATAAATGTTTCAGTGTGCCCTACAGTAACAGCATTTATGATATCCTCTATAAGCCAGATATATCAAGGAATTCGTATACTTTTCGCGAACGTATGTATATCGCGATCGAGTCTTGGTGATCGTTGCGCAGATCGGTAATATACATGGAACAGGTAGTACACAATACAAGACTGCGCTGGATCGTGGAAAAAAACATGTGGAGTCAACGTAGAAATGGGAACCCGAACTCGCTGACTCTAAGTACTGACGGGTACAACCTTCTGGCGTGCACGAAAGAGAACGCTCCTTCCTTCACTCCGGGTGCGTTCCGATTCACGCAGTGAGTGCATGAAATTGGTGCCATCGTATTGGTGGCATCGTACGATTCCTTAGAAGTTTTCTCATTTGCCACCAATGCGATGCCGCTTTCGATGCAGCGAGCGTGCAGCAACCGCAGAAACTCAGAGGAGAAGCAGTCACGGCGCGCATGCGTATTTGTTTCTACAATCTTTGATTATTTGAATATCTCTATTTCCAACCACCGCTCCTGCAGGTGTTCTTCCTCCATCAACATCAATCGGACTCCTCCGATCCCTGGTCTTGTCTTGTTTTATTTATTAAACAAGACAATTAACATTTTTTCGGAGAGCAGCGCTAAGTATTTTGAATAAAATATTTATTCGTATTAAAATATAAATTTGTATAAAAGTATATCTGCTTAATATTATTTAATAAAATTTTTTCTTTATATAAATAGGTATTGTGATAATTGGCGCAATTTTTGTATATCATTACTTTCGTAAAGTTAAATATAGCGCATTAATAAATTTATATTAATTTACGACAATGTTTTTAAATGGGATTCTTTTTGATGGGGTTATATACTTGGGGCTTTTTTTTGTACTTTTTTTTTTAAAAAAGGTAATTTTATGGAGATAAAATTCACAATACCCGATTCAATATGGTGGACGATATATTTAAAAAAGCACCCACTACACCAGGGCTGCACAGGGAGCCTTTTTCAGCGCCGAGCGGCGAGCAACTGGCCGTGCGTCGGGCTGTCCGTTGCTAAGGGTAGAATCAGTGAGACGAACTGCAGTAGTGTAGGTGCGGGCTTGTAGGCGCGTAGCATAAGTATATATGGCTGCGTTTCGTGTACAAATTTCTTAGTTATGCAACCTTCTACTTGTAAATATCACTAAGTGCAATGATGAGCACCAGATGCGTACTGTACATATGTATATATTTATTCATATAGGTTAAATCCGGTAGAAGCAGTCGGCCTAGAGAGTTGGTCGAATGGCTATATTCAGACTCTACATCTGTGTATATGTAAAAGTGTGTTAAGGTTTAGAACAATTAATTTTCTAAGAATCAACTGTTTCGATCAATTCTCCAGCCCGACTGCGTCTCCCAGATTTATCCTATGTATCGTGCTATAGCTTTTATAACTAATATTGTTACGTCCTGAAAACTCAAAATTTTTAAAATCTTTATTTTCTTGTATTTTTTTTTTGTTACTAAGCAAAGTGCATCGACAATGCTTAGCGTTCTGGGAAAACCATCGTACCAAGCGCACACTTCTTACTGTATTTTATCTTTAATAACGGATACCTCCGGTACTGGGACCGTCGTCGTCGCGACACTTGGTCGCTGCGCTGTACCCTGAACGTGGGACTGTGCTGAGGCATCAGCATTATTCTCACAAGCTCGTTCGAAAATAAGCACTGGTTCTCATACCTCGCGAAATTGATTTAATGTAAGCGTTGGGGGTACGTCTTGACAATGCATCTAGCATTCTGATGAATCCTTATCGAGCACAATTCCGACCGTCGAATTGTCGTATCGGTATAAAGGAGTGATCTGAGTGCGAGAATGCGTGAGGACGAGTGTACCCTGTTTAGTAATTAGGTTCGTGGGCCGGTAGCGATCAAGTATAAAGTATGGAAGTGTGGCAGTTGTGTTTCTGCCACTGCGTTCTTTCTCTTCAGTACTTTCTTTCCCTACGTATCTAACTTTCACTTTTCTAAATTCTTTTACTGTTACAACTTCCTGCCTATTCTTCTTCGGTTCGTTTCTCGAGGGTTTCGTTTGGGCCTGGCGTTCGTTGGGAACATGTGGCGACCAGGCCCCCGCGAGCTCAAGCGGCCCCGCTTCTCGCGTAGCTTTCTCTTTTACCTTCATCTCAGCATGTCTTCAGTCTTCTGTTTTTCTCTTTTTCTATTTCCTTCCTTCATTTTTCTTCCACCCCTGGTTAAGGGTATGGTTGGTGAGGAGAGGCAGTTGGTTTCGAGCAGTTCCTGCGTGTACATGCCGCTGGCCTATCGCGAGACTATATTTTGTTTGGAGCTATCTTCATATGTAATAAATTGAGTGTTTGGTTAAACGGAGTCAACTTATTTACTACAACATCTCAGAAGTATGAAGGTGCGAACACCTAATAACATCATGCATCAGTTGCTAGAGTATGATTAGGATTGCAGCGCCAGCTTTTCCGAGTGGGCCTCGCGGCCTGACGCTTCCGGGGGCGCGAAGCTGAAGTCACTCTTTGTCGTACAGTCGCGGAGAGCGTGACAAGCGGTCCGTGGATCGTAATTTCTTTCTTTAACTCAAAATTACAATTCGAGCCAGAGATTCCAATGTTTATAGTGAATGAACTCAACTTTCCACATTAAATAGTGTCCCTTTTGTCTTCGTCGCGAGCACCAGCGGGCCATGGGTTCCATCCATAGGGTGCTCGCAACACTGCTCCCCCTTCTGGAGAAGCGGTCGTCCCGACCGCTGCAGCTTCTCGGTTGCCTGCTGCCGCACCCTGGTCCGGAAGAGTGGGAAAGGTGCTGTGTGGCCTCTTCCGACCGTCGTCTCGGCATTCGCCATCACGCCCAGGGGAAAACCACCCAAAAACCCTGGGCAAGGCGTGGGTACTTAGTTCCAGCGTCTCTGCCCTCCACTTGCGTCTTCGTACTTGTGTACTTCTCTCTTGCGCGACTTTCCTCTTCTTCGACGGCGCATCTTCTTCTTGGGCAGAGGCGGACGAGGGGGTTCGGTTCCGTTGTTCGGCATCCTGCTCTCCCTCGGCGGGCGGTTCCTCCGGGACTCCAACTGGGGAATCCTGCGACGTTCTGCAACCCTCGACGACTCGATGCTGCACTCCCTCGAATCCTCCTTATGGGTTCGGCTGCAGCATCCTTCGTCGGCCCTGCTCGAAGTTTACATTCTTTGGTGGCTCCTCAGCTGCTCGGATGACTCCCCGTTCCGGGCTCCCTTGGTAAAGAAAATGGACGAGCGTTAACTTTTTCTCCTTCCCCGAGAGAACTCCGGTGGAGCCGGTCAGAGCCGGGAAGACGGGCCGGCGAGACGGGGAGCGAAAGCAGGGGGTCGCAGCTAGTCGCAAGCATGCTATCGCCCCGTTCCCCGATTCATCCGCCCAGAACCACCAGCTCATCTTCTCTCTTCTTTCTTCTTATCGCCTCCAGTTTTCCAATCCTTGACTTCATGATGGCCCCATTCCTCTTCGTGGCATCTGGTGTTGTTCCAGGGGACCGTCTTATGCGTCCGGTCAGCGCTCCCGTCTCCGCGACATCGCCTCCAGCCGATCCAAACGCCGTTTGTCCGACTGGTGATTGGGGATGCCATTTCCCGTCTGCTGTCCACCTCGTAGGAAGGGACCCCTTGGTATACACTGTACCGGGGACGCGTCCAGGATCCCAGCCAGGAGGGTAGCGGGGTGGTTTCACGTATGTCCGCACCCCGCTGCGGACCGCCACGCTGTTGTGGCACATTCGGGGAATTCGGGACCGCATCCAAGCCGCGGTAGCAGTCCCCCGACACCTTGTCCCTCGTCGTGGGGTATCGTGCTCCCTGTAACAGACTCAAGAGCGGGGGCCGGGCTACGAAGGCAACCTCCGCAGCCCAGTCCACCGGATTAGCTTAAACTAATCTTCTTTCTTGAGTCTCCTTTGCATGTTGCATCCCTTCCGTCGGAAGTCTTCATTCCTCTTGCAATTGTCCCTAATATTTCGCAAGGCGTCGTACGTGGATCAACTTGCATTTCTTCCTAGGCGAGCGTTGAATCCTGTAGACGACATCGTTGATCTTGTTCACAACCGTGTAGGGTCCTTCCCAGTCGGACTGCAGTTTTGGGCACTTCCCTTTCACTCTTCGTGGTTGGAACAACCACACTTGTTCTCCACACTGGAACTCCCGAACTCAGCATTTTCGGTTCTCTCTCTCTCCGCGACGGCATTCGCCCTCGAACTCCCTCCGTCGCGGCTTCCTGTTCGTCTATCCTGCGACGATGTTCGCCCTCGAACTCCCTTCGTCGCAGCTTCGCGACGGTATTTGCCCTCGAACTCCCTTCGTCGCAGCTTCGCGACGGTATTCGCCCTCGAACTCCCTCCGTCGCGACTTGCTGTACAGCTATCCCGCGACGATGTTCGCCATCGAACTCCCTTCGTCGCGGCTCAGCAATCGCAGCGACGGTATTTGCCCTCGAACTCCCTCCGTCGCGCCTTCAGTCTTCCTTGTCTAACTCCTTAATCTCTCAATTGGTAGCAGTTCTTGCGGAGATGCCGGTTCCTCCACACTGCCAGCAAGTTTTCTTCGTGTAGTCGTCCGGGCGGTTGTCCGACCCCTCGAACCTCCCCTTCTTCTCCGGGCTCTCAAAACGTGTAGGAAGATTTAGTTCTCCGTTTTTCCGCGTCGCGATCTCGGGACTTTGTCACGAGATCGCGAGACATCGTCTCGATGGCCTCTATCTCCAGAGCTCTGGTCACGGCGGCTCTTATCTCCGAGCTAGACAAAGCCGTCACGAAATTAAGATGCGGCCAGTCTGTCGCGTGTTTCTACCGGGCAGTCGGCGAACGCGGACTGCGCTAAACGTTCAATTTTGGTGGCGAGCGAGGAGATGCTTTCATCTCTCCGCTGCCTATGGTTCTAGAAGAGTACATGATTCAAATTTGCCAGATTCCTCGCCCCGTAGCGGAATTCGAGTGCGGAAATCAAATCTGCGAGTTTCTCGCATTGGGCAGCTGAGAGCGTCGTGAGAACGCACCTCGCTGTACCTCCCAGGGAAGCGATCAAGGCTGTAGCCTTCTTCTGATCATCCCACTCATTTGCGCGTGCGATCGTCTCGAATTGTACTCTGTACTCCTCCCAGGAATTTTTACCATCAAAAACTGTCGGTTTCACCGCGTACCCCAAACCGAGCGCGCGGTGTTCCTCCCGGGTATCTCGAGGGGCAGCGGCAGGCATACCGACGGAGGTAGGGACATGCGCCGAGGGGACACTATTTACACCACTATTTACATCGCTATGTACATCACTGTTTACATCATTATTTACATTATTATTTACATGTGCAACTGTCTCTCCACCTCGAGGGCTCGCGCCGCTGCACAGTGTTCAATGGGTATAGGGAAATGGACAAAAATTAATAACTTCTCTCTAGAGTAAAATTTTTGAAAATAAATTTCATATTTATTTATAAAAAGACTATTTTTATACATCTTTGATGTTATAAGTTTTTTAAAATTTTTTTTGAATGCATGTAAGGTAAATGCGTGTAATAAGGCCCATCAGGTAATATTGCTTTTATTATATATTATGCAAAATATCATAGTTTATAGTATAATGTTCATAGATTTCTATAAAAAAAAGAGTTTTCAAAAGTATGTATAATTTTTTTTTTTAAAAATATTGGATCCTTAAGAGGGCCTTATTACCCGCACTTACCTTGGTTCATTCAGCTTCGGATTCTGAAACAGTCGATACACTTGCTTCCGAGGATTCTTCGTCAAAATTAAGAGATGATTCCTCAGTACATTCATTTGTTATCACATACTGCATAATTTCGGCAAAATCTTTCCTTTATACCTTGGAGGATTTTTTTCTGTGTAGTGAGACCGCGGGATCTGAACTTATAATAAGGAAATTAATCAAGTCTTTATTGGTATTCTTTCTGGATGATTTTCTGGTATGGTGTTCTCTGACATATCTTATATTTTTATGTGTAGCTTCTAAAGCCTCTTCTAACAGTTGCCCTATTGGAATTTGATGGGGTGATATAATATCACTCCCGTGAATTAGTAATTTGTGCATACTGACTGGCATATAATACCAGCCATAGTTTGATAAATATAATAATTTTGCCTGTTCTGTTAATTGTTTCCATGTAGTAATATTTATTTTTAATCCACTTGAAACTACTCTTAAAATTAATCCAATTTTGCATATTAAGTCTTCATTTATTCCTGTTATTGCTGAAGTCATTTGGGGGTTTTTGAAAAATTTGCGGGCTGTGTTTCCGTCATTAGTCGTCCCAAATCCAGATTTTGGAATATCAATTAGGAGTCCCATCTGTTCTTTAAATCCCTTTTGTACATTTGCTTTAGTTTCCTCAAAAAGACGCTTATTAGCTTCGCCTCTCACTTGCCATGTCTTAAACTTCAATCGGTAAGCAATATGAAGTAAATTTTCAAAGCATCTAATCCAGAGATGCAAGGAAGAGATACCGTATTTGTACATGTCTTCGTTAGGTAATCTATTACAAATGGTTTCTTTATTCATTTGTTTGGGAGTGGCACCACATATATAACACACTTGCGCAGAACTTGTTTCTGACAAGACATTACATACACTGCCATCTATCATAGTAAATTTAAAGTCATATGAGACAATTATTAAAGTTTCCTTTTGTAAAAATCGAAATGGTCGTAAGTTCGAGATGGACTCTATAAGCTTGTTGTATTCCTCTTTTACTAAATCTGGAGATTCCTTAGCTAATATAAATTTAATTGGTCTACATAGTAATGTAGAAGATGGGCACTCGTTTTTCCATAAATATACAGTATTATATGTATTATTAGCAGTCATATGAATCGGTACCATAGCGGACAAGAACATGAATTCGTCGGTTGAAGAAGAACATAAAAATTTCTGTTTATATCTACTATGACCCGAACTTCCGTCAAAACCACATTTTACTAGAAGCGTAAGGTTTTTATAACTATTATTCGATACAATTTGTAAAATTGATCGGGAAGTACAATCCAGAAGTTCTTGTAAATTAATTTCCGCACTAGTTTCAGTAACATCAGACTGTACTTGAAGTGACTTTTTAAATCTCAAAAGATGGTCATAGCATGGAAATGTGTTCGGATGTTTTAAATTTACCTTTCGGCACATAGTTTTATAGCCACTAACAGAAAGTTTCATATCCAAATACATAGCTAGGGTTTCAATAAGTGAAAAGTTTTGATTAGAACTGTTACCCTGTGGTTCGTCTAACATACTTGCAGCATACCTAATTTCATCAGAAGTTCGATTTTCAAACAAAACTTTCGCTTTACGTTTTTTGTATTTTTCATTTAAATCTGTAAATGGTTTAAGTGGTCTTCCCACATTTACTAAAGTTTGTCTACTTGGTCCCGATTGAATGTTATCAACAAAGTCTGTTACAGATTTGTCAATTGATATTTTCTTGTTAAGCCATTCTCTATGTTCTTCATTCAACCTATTGTACATTCTATTTGACTCAATAAACTTTTTTTTTAATTTCATATGAACAAATTTTGAAGCGTTTTTGATTTTTTTCATTTATATGGTCAGGAACAGCAGTCAAATTTAAACAGTTTCTAATGCATTCAGATAGATTTGCAATTTTGTCTGAATCTAAACTTATCTTCCACACATCTAAGCATTTACTAAATGTAATCATATGATATTGATCTGAAAATATATGTAATGTGTTGTGTTAAGGGCAACAACTCCATTTGGGGCATACTTGGGTAGCTAAATAAAATGTGAAATTTCTAGCCACTGCAAAAGAATTTAATAAACATTACTTACTCATATTTAAGCCAAACAATACTTTCAAAATGTACGTATATATGTATAGCACTATATTAACTTAGAAAACTCGGTGAAACGCTGTGTGTTGCCTGTGACTGCTCTTCCAGAACTGAAGAAAGCATCCATGATGAACAAATGCTAATACATTGTAAAGACAAAGTTTGAGAACAGATGAATGTGTAGACTAAACGTCCGGAATGTGCGAGTAGCCCTACGCAGCAAGCGCAGCACGGGCCCGAATGGCGGGCGTAGCACGGGCATGAGCAGCGAACGTCTTAATAATGATTTTTACTTTTTTCTGTTTCGGGCAAATTTGGGCAGTTGAAATTGACGGGAATATAAAGCTTAATGTCCCCTAAAGTTATATAAAAAAAATCACGGATGTACTTTTTGGTACTTTTTTTAAAAGTCTCCTTGAAGTTGATAAACACTTAACATACAATATTCGTACAAATTGTTAGTATAGTAAAAAACTGACTTGGCAGTTTTGAAGGTATGACAGTATTAAACACAACTTTTAAAAATCAAATGACAAGCATAAACATTCCGCCAATGGGACGTGTTTGAAAAAATGCACCGAGATTTGGAATAAATTTCTAGCGTCATTTTTTACAACAAATTGGTAAATTGAGCAAAAGTTATGGGTAGCATTAAAAACTACGTTTCATTATTAACATTTTAAGATACAAGAATTTGTGGATCGAACACTTCGGATTTTTGACTTTTGTACATTACGTCGAACACTGTGCGCTGTTAACTGATCCGTGGATATTTTGTAATAATGAGACTACGACCTGGATACGATCTTCCATTTCTGACAACCGGGCCTCGAGAGCCGCCTGTGTTCTTCGGTCGGCGGCTTCCTTTTCCTCCCTGCGGCGATCCTCTCTCTGCCAGCGGGCCTCGTTGTCCCTCCGTAGCTCCCGCATCTGTCCCGCAATGCTTAATTGGAGGGAGGTGAACAGTTCCTGTATAGAAGTGTCCGTCGCTGCAGGAGAAGGGTTCGCGGAGGCCGCGGATGCGCGAGTGGGCATCCCATTTCGAGTGGGCATCCCACTTCTGACACCAGTGTTACGTTTTTGAGTAGACATAATAAAGATTTAATGTATAACAGTAACAGAACATCAACTTGTACAAGAACAACGGTAACGAATACAATCTCTAATGTAGCAATATAAGTTTCGATGCGTCTGCTCTCAATGGCGTCTGTATCTCAAGTGACAGATTGACATGCGATCGATCAGATCGCCTTCTTCTCGCTGTCCCTTTTGTCTTCGTCGCGAGCACCAGCGGGCCATGGGTTCCATCCATAGGGTGCTCGCAACACTATTCACACTTGAACCTTACACTCGAGCGGAAGTTATTTACTGTTAAACCGTCTGTATCCTCACAATAACTCAGTGCGGGGCCTGTATAGGACTAGATCTTTGACTCACGATAATAATCAAAATTCTTTAATCAATTAACTAATAATTTGTACTGTAACGCGCGTAGCATTCTTCCGACTAGATCGACTTTAGATATCGATTACCCGGACCCCACGCTTATCCTTTAACCGCGTTACAATATATAGTAATTCCTCGTTATGAGTCCGTTTTTTCCCCCGTTGACAGTCCGGAGACTATCCCCACCATTTCTTGGAAGCCTACGGACTAGAGTGAGAGAACCGGACAACGAGCGAGAGGAAACGAAAGAGTCAGACACAAAGTTGCCGTCGGGTACGAAACAGAGAATCATGTCCGCAACCCATTATGAGTCCGCCGTCAGCCCCGTTCGTCGGACTCATAACGGGGAATTATTGTATATCGTTACTCAAAATTTTGTTTTCTTCGTGTCCAAGTTATTTATTTGTATAGTATTAACTTTCTAATTATTTCATGTGTCGCTGAAAAGTTAAGCATTACTAGCAATAAATGTTTTATTATCAATAATATCGACCCGTTAACTCATACGAAATACCGACAGTAACAAAAGTTTTGGAAATTTCATGACTCCACCGAATTATATTACGGGACCTGCTCTGCACTGGGATCTCACAAGGAATCCATCCATCAAAAGACACAGAATGTCTATATTACGCCACGACCCGCTATCAAGAACCCTGAGATTATTGAATCTCAATAACGGCTGTTATTATGTAAAAAAGATTAATTCAATTTATACATATTTATTCAGTTTAGCAACACCAATTCGGGGCGCAGCGCCAAGTATTTTGAATAAAATATTTATTCGTATTAAAATATTTATTTGTATAAAAATATATCTGCTTAATATTATTTAATACATTTTTTTCTTTGTATGAATAGCCATTGTTATGATTGGCGCAATTTTTGTATATCATTAATTTTGTAAAGCTATTAATTTACGACAATGTTTTTAAATGGGATTCTTTTTGATGGGTTAATTAAAATGTCCGCGATATGAGTAATGGAATAACACAGCATTTTAGCTGGGTATATGTAGTTGTGTCATCTTAAGCGCAGTTGGAAAGTACCTTTATGTACTTGCAGTTCATTTTGATTTCACATCTTTTTTTATCTTGTAATTATATTATTTTCTTTTTTTGTCTGATTATATTATTTTCTTCTTTTTTGTGATGTACTTGCAGCTCATTTTGATTTCACATCTTTTTTATATTGTAATTATATTTTTTATTTTTTATTTATGTGATTATATATTTTTGTTAATTATACTTTATTCGTCCTTGACTTTTTCATGTTTCTTTGTCTTTTTTGTGTTTTTTTTTGTATTTATTTGTTGATAATACTCTTTTTTCCTCGAATTTTTCATGTATATACTATTTTCTTTTTTTGTGATTTTTGATAATACTTTTTTTTGTCCTCGTCATTTTCATGTACTTGGCGTATTTTTTACTTTTTTAAAGTTTTTTTGGGGATCTCACTTCTTTTTACAAAGCTAATTCATGTACTTGGCGTAATTTTTTGACTTTTTTTTTATTTTAAAACAAATAATTAAATATTATATTGATTATTTTATAGATAAAATGTGGTTATTTTATTTGCTCATGTAACAGGATTACTTTCTCTATCAGCTGTTGAAATAATTCTCTTCGTCTGCATCGTTCACTGAAAAATAGGACACATTTATTAATTATTTATAAATTATCATACATGCTCATATGTTAAGATCATTGAATATGCAAAACCCTACCTGAAAATTTGTGCGTATATAGTCTGACATAGATCACTCTGCATCATCTTCTGCTTCGATTATCTGTAAATATATGTAAAGCCACATTTTAGTTATACAACTTAACGTAGAACTTACTTATGTAGAAATAGAGTGGCCTTCTGCTACAGTGAGTGTAGAGACTACATAATGTGTCCGAAGGAGGTGAGAGTGTATGGCAGAAAGTCTTGTTGCAGGAAATTTAAATGGTAATGGTAATAATTCAGCGAAAATGAACGAACAGATCCAAAATTTTTAACGTACAATTTATTGGTGTTGGAATAAAATTAATTTAGTATGTTTATTGGTGAATTGAAATATTGATAATGGGAATCTGAAAAATTAATGACTTAATGAGTAGCGTGGCAACTACTGTGGATTTTAAAGTATTACGAATGTCTTTCACAAAAGATTGAAAAGCATCAAGGGAGATGTGTTTTCAGCGTACTTTCTTCATTAATGTGACTTGCTTTACATTGCAAGCAGTCCACCATAATCTACTTTCTTAATAATTCTTAATACTATGTCTTTAGACAAATTTTGTCGATTTACCTTATTTGACAAATTTCCAGAAACTTGTGCGACACAAGATGCTTTGTCTATCTATCTAATCTTCTCCGGACAACCTCCAAGCCTGTGCATTATCTTCATTTCTATCCATCCAAGCCTGTACGTCCCCTTCAATTCTACTATCCAAGCCTGTGCGTCCCCTTCATTTCTATAATATAATAAGCTTTACATAAAAACTCTAAATTGCTGGTATACAAATACAAATATCTGGCAATTTAAATGCAGTGCAATTTTTTACTACAATATATATATTATTGTTTGTACATGCATGGTACAAATTTCCAGAAACTTGTGTGATAGGAGATGCTTCTCAGTCGAACCATCTCCGGACAACTTCCAAGTCTGCGACTCTACATAAGAAATCTATTAAAAAAAATTTGGCGACTTACCTTATTAATTGAAACAATAATTCAGTCTCCTATGTAGTGTAAAAACTCGTGACATTCCAAATTCGGACAACTTACTTTATTTGACACTTAGCACTTGGTAGGTTATAAAATTCAAAATAGTACATATATATATATAAGTAAGTATATGTTGTACAATGATGGACGACGATCCCTGCCGAATAATGCCGAGAGTCGACGAACGAAGAACGAAACCTGTGTTGGCTGAAGGTGTGTGTGTAACGCGTATATACGTATTATACTGACGAAAAATTCCTTGAACAAGAAGAATCAGAAGAAAAATCTTAAAACTTAAAATTTTCGACTGATCCATGAGACGATATTATGATATCTCTGTCATACGTGGACCGATTTTATTGAAATTGGTCCTATTCGAAAGCTTATATGCGGTTTACATAAGAAAAATGCCTTTAAATTTTGGAAATATTGCAGGCGTGATGAGATATTAATGAAATAAGTTTCAGGTTAGGTTGGATTAGCCGGGCGACGAGTAAATGATAGCGGTAGCCACAGTCGACATATACAGGGTGTCTTTCATGTACTTGGCGTCGAGACGCTACCGCGTCTCTAGATCCAATCTGCGCATTCCTGCTGTAGCCGTTACTGATTATGTTACAATGTTTAGCGCGACGGTCAGAGGTGTTCTCAACGAGGGTTCTCCCACAATGCTGCAAGGCATTGTTGAAACGCACCCCTGCCGCTTACACAGAACGGATTCGGCACAACAGGAGAACCACTGGGTGTTTTCGAACGCGACTCTCTAGTGAGAACGCCGCTGCGTCAGCACCGCCTTATCTGTATCGCGGGACGGCAATACCTCGAGGCGACGGCGCTCCAAGAAAGGGATTTTTGATCTATCGAAAATATTATTAATTAATGGGCAGGAGTATGATCAACGAGGGATTTCCCATAACGCTAGGCGTTGTTGATGCATACCTTGACCAAAAGAAAAATTTTTACGTTCCGAACGTAACACCAGCAAACAGAGAGCAGATCTGTCGAGATAGTGTCAAAACAATCATAACCTGCAAGTGTTAAATGAGGAAACCTGTATAAAATTTTGAAATATCACGAGGTTTTACAACATATTATCTCAATTAACATCTCAATTAACAAGGTAAGTCATCAAAATTTTTTAATAGGCTTTTTATGTAGGGCTTAGGAAAACGGAGAGGACACACAGACTTGGAAGTTGTCCGGAGAAGGTTCGACAGAGACATCCTCTTTCGCACAAGTTTCTTCAAATTAATATATTGCTTTTATTCCAGCAAACAAATTTTACATTAGAGTTTTTATGTAAAGCTTATAGAAATTAAGGGCACGCAGGGGCTTAGATAGAAACGAAGGGGACGCACAGGCTCGGATAAAAATCAAGAGGACATACAGGCTTGGATAGAAATGAAGGGGACGCACAAGCTTGTACGATAGAAATGAAAGTGATACACAGGCATGGTGGTTGTCCGGAGAAGGTTAGATACACAGAGGAGCATCTTGTTTCCCACAAGTTTCTGGAAATTTGTCAAATATGGTAAATCGACAAAATTTGTCAAATTAGCATAGCATTAAGAATTAAGAAAATTAAGGCGTACTGCTTGCAACGTAGAGTAAGTCACATTAGTGAAGAAAGTATGCTGAAAACGCATCTCCCTTCATACTCTTTAATCTTTTACGAAAGATATTCGTAATACTATATTAAAATCCACAGTAGTTCCCACGCTATTCATTGATGTTATTAGTTTCTCATTAACAATCTTTCAATTCACCAATAAACATACTAAATTAATTTTATTCCAACACTAATAAATCGTGCGTTAAAAATATTGGATCTCTTTGTTCATTTTTGATAAATTACCATTAGCATTTAAATTTCATCCAACAAGACTTTCTGCCATACGCTCTCACCTTCTTCGGACACATTATGTAGTCTCTACACTTACTATAGGAAAAGTCCACTCTTCTTTTATAAGTTATAAGTTATGTTGTAACTGAAAAATGTGTGATCTACGTCAGAGAAAAAAATGTATTGTATGTTACGTATGTGGAATTTTCCCATACGCCGCTCTCAACCATTTTTCGTGCTCGCGTCTGCGAAGGGAAAACGCCCTAAAAGCCTTTTTGTTTATCACATACCACTAAGGGGGTCATGATCTCGACCATCTGGATCACGACCATGGGAACGGGAGTGACACGACGACGACCCCGAAGGATTTCCTTATATGGAAATTCCTAATGCATCCCCACTCATTTTTGGGACTATATAAACCCTTTGGTTTCATCCCTCGTTGGTTAAAAGCTATAGAGTCACGCGTAGAGTCACGTCGTGTCACGCTCGTACAGAGTTGGTAAGATCGGGCTAAAGTCCCTGTCAGAATCATAGTTAACCTCATAGGATCCGCGAGTCCAGTTTATATTCTATTTGGCACTTTGAAATAGCCACTCGTACGCCCCGCATCGCCAGTGCGTCAACACCGTGCAACTAGTGGTAACCTACACACTTTTATTTATTATTTAATCGCGACACTTACATTTGTACAATAACTAATTATTGAATATACGAATGGTGTTCACGTGTAAATCGAGTAGATTCGTTAAACCCATCTCTTACCCAGCGATCCTTATAATATTAGTAGCACTCACCCACTGATACAACTTTACCGCTCGAGTTGTATCAAATATTAATTAAGAGTTACGAGGCATTACTAACATTTCCCGCGACTCCCTGATTTCGCATCAGGTTCGTTCGCAACCTTTCATCCACAACAAGGAATCTTCTCCAACCCAGTGGCTCCCCGATTTCGCATCGGGTTCGTCCACGAAACCTCACCCTCCTACGGCTCCCTGATTTCGCATCAGGTTCGTCCGTATCCTACAGCTCCCTGATTTCGCATCAGGTTCGTCTGTAAATCTACCAACTTCCGAACAGCTCCCTGGTTTCGCACCAGGTTCGTCTGTGAATAATCCAACCTCCTAACAGCTCCCTGGTTTCGCACCAGGTTCGTCTGTGAACTTCATCCTAGTGACTCCCCGATTTCGCATCGGGTTCGTTCACGACGTTTCACCTTCCTGCGGCTCCCTGATTTCGCATCAGGTTCGTCCGCGTGTGACTCCATTCCTAGAGGCTCCCTGATTTCGCATCAGGTTCGTCCTCGCCGTCAATAATCCTAGCGGCTCCCTGATTTCGCAACAGGTTCGTCCGCGCCCCTAACTAACAACCTCATAAACCGTATTCCTTGGGAAATACCCTCCTCGCCGGCCTCTCGCGTTGCCGCAGCCCCGGCCCGTAACATGTAATATAGTATTATATTAATTAAACATTAATTAAACTTTTATTCAGCTTCGATCCTTTGTTTGCTTCTTGTACGTTTGCTTCATATCTGAAAACTCAAGTTTAAACCAATTCCACCAATCCAAATGTCTTGTAGCTTTGCAGCTGTGCGTAGTTTAGATAACAATATAATATGTTGTTAATTAAAAAAAAATAAACCCGAGGGGGGAATAAATTATCCAGTCATCAATAAACACTACAAAATGTGTGAAATCCCTCCAAAATTACCTTTTTTAAAAAAAGGTACAAAAAAGAGCGCCAAATATATAATCTGATCAAAAAGGATCCCATTTAAAAACATTGTCGTATCTTAATACCCATCAAAAAGAATCCCATTTACAAATATTGTCGTAAATTAATAGCTTTAAAAAACTAATAATATACACAAACTGCGCCAGGCGGTACCACGTGACGTGCGCGAGAGAATTACGTGTGTGTGCAGACAGGCGAAAGAAATAGACGAAAAGTGTGGCAAAAGTGCGCAGAAAATTACGATGTCGGGTGGAAAACGTGGGAAGTAGACAAGGTTCCGGTGGACAGTATAATCGACAGATAATAAAGAGTCGAAGGGTGAGATAAAAGGTGAAGAAGAGAGGGTGTGAAACGAGTGCACGAAGTATAAGATACGTGGCAAAGATAAGTGACATCTACAGGAGTGGAAGAAGCAAGAAGACAAAGCGGAGACAGCAGTAGGTAAAGAAGAGCGGTGACTCTAATGATCAGGTTGGCAGAACAGCTGGGAAGAAGAAAAGCGGACAGCGAAGGCTCGATATTAGATTCATTCAAGAAGAAACGGGACGACGAGGAGGAGCAGGAGAGGTTAAGGGCCGAAAAGGAAATAGAGGAAGAATTCTTAAAAGCGAGGAAAGTAGGGAGGTCGCCTCCGACGAAGAAAACCGAGGTAGTTATACGAATTGTAGAAACGCCAGACAGCCAGAAGACAGAGCAAGAAAAAGAAATGGATGTAAAATTAGACAAATTGATGGAAGCTGTGCTGGCAGTTAAGAAAGACATGGAAGAGTTGAGAAAACATAATAGAGATCTGAGGCAGGGAATGCAGGATCTGAGTGACGAGTGGACGAGTAGGGATGAGATATGGGAAAAGGAAAGGAAGGAAATGAGAGGAAGGATAGAAGTACTTGAAGCCAAGAAGGATCAGGCAGAGGGGCTCACAGGAAGACTGGAGGGGCTAGGAAGGAAGGAAGAGGCTAGAGAGAAAAGAGAGAGAAGAAAAAATATTTCCCTAATGGGAGAGGATTTACCGCGTAAAGAGACGCCGAAGGATACGATGGAATATGTATTAAGGCACGAATTGCAGGTAGAAGCAGAATTCGAGGAAGCCTACTGGGTAGGAAAGGGCGAGAAACAAGGGCTACTGATAGCGAAGTTAAAACCTGGCAACAGAGAAGAACAGGAATGCTAAAGAAGAGTACATTGAAAGAAAAGAGGCTGTTTATTGACAATGACCTGATGAAAAAAGAAAGGGAAATACAAAAAATATTAAAGATATTGCCAAGGCGGAAAGGAAGCAAGGGGCAAAGGTAAAAGTTGGGTACAGGAAAGTAAAAATCAACGATAAGACATTTATTTGGAGTCGGCAAAGTTCTGTGAACCTCTAAATTATTGGAGGATCGCAGAGCTTACAAGGACAACGAAAGCACGACAAAGGGCAGTTCCAACACCCGTTCCCCGCGTGCCTGCGGATGCAGATATGTGGGGAGAGGGGGTACACAGAATTGGGAAAGGAATAAGAAATCAAAGAGATATAGATACATTTAAAATAGGACATTGGAATGTAGCAGGATTAGTCAGCAAAGACAGTTTTGGGATTTTTTAAAAGAACTCGATGTAATAGGATTAGTAGAAACGTGGATTGAAGAGAAACAATGGGAAGGATTAAAAGATAATTTGCCACAAGAATTCTCATGGAAATGTAAATATGCCACCAGAGAGAAAAAAAGGGAGAGCGATAGGCAGAATTATCACAGGTATAAGAAAGGGCATAGAAGAGGAGGAATCGAACGCAGAAACGGAACATATCCAAGAGACAAGAATCAAGATACAGAATGAAAATGGACAGTAATAACAGTGTACAGCAGAGATATGAAGGAGATGAAAGAATAGCTAGACCAGATAATAGAAGAGGGGGAGGTGAAGAAACTGATAATCGGAGGAGATTTCAATGCGAGAATTGAACAGGAAGGGGGCAATTTAGAATAGAAGAAAAACATGGCGCATTAAAAGAGGAATTGGAAAAGAACCACATAATACCAGGAACGCAAGCAGGATTCAGGAGAGTAGTTAGGCTATGCCGATTCTGGCTCAAGTGGGGGCGAGGGGGTGAGGCGGGGCGGGGGGAGGTACCGCGCTCTTCCGCGAGATGGGCGAGGGGGTGAGGCGGGGAGGGGGGTACTGAGTTCGTGGGTGAGGGGGATGACGTCACAGGGGAGGGGGGTTTCAAGATGGCGTCGACCGAGTTCGTGGGTGAGGGGGGTGACGTCACAGGGGAGGGGGATTTTTAAAATTTTCAAAATGGCGTCGCGCGCGCAGGTCGAGTTCGTGGGCGAGGGGGTTGACGTCACAGGGGAGGGGGAGGATTTTCAAATTTTCAAAATGGCGTCGCGCGCATTTCGTGTTGGCGCCACCTACTGGACGTTTAAGGTACTTTGGGCCCGCGTCGGTATTTGGGCCCGTCTTGGTAAATTTTCCAGGTTTTTCATACATTTCGTGTTGGCGCCACCTATTGGACGTTTAAGGTACTTTGGGTCCGCGTCGGTATTTGGGCCCGTCCTGGTAAATTTTCCAGGTTTTTCATACATTTCGGGTTGGCGCCACCTATTGTACGTTTAAGGTACTTTGGGTCCGCGTCGGTATTTGGGCACGCCATGGTAAATTTTCCAAGGTTTTCATACGTTTCGTGTTGACGTCACCTGTTGCATGTCTAAGGTATATTTGGGCACGCGTCGCCGCCGCGCAATCTCCGTACGTGTGCGGGGATCGGTGCGCAGGCGCGACCGCGAACGATTCGTGGAAATTCAAATCGCGTCTTCGATAATGATTTCTGAGAAAGAGGGTGGACCATGATTTCGGAGAAAAGATAAGGAAATATTTGAATCGTGGGACCGATACAGCATAAACATAGAGCGATAATTATTATTATTATAAATCAATCATCGCGATAGCCCATGGAATAAACATTGCACCGCGACATGCAGTGTGTTTATATCTATGGAATAAACATTGCACCGCGACATGCAGTGTGTTTATATCTGAGCAGGATCGAACACGTTTCGGGCGCCTACGTGCACACTCTTCGTGCCGTGTGTTTATGTTTCAATCGTGGGACCGATGCAGCGCACGTGCAATGATGTGTACATATAGCGATAATTATTGTAAATCAATCGGTGCGATAGCCCTTGGAATAAACACGACATTGCAGTCGATGATAATTTCTGAGAAAGAGGGTGCGTTTATATATCTGAGCATTGACTTTTCCCAAGACTAGGACCTCTAAGAAGTACCCTCGAGAAAACGCAATGTCCCCGAAACAATAAATTAGGCGTTCCTTTCACGCGAGCAGCTAAGCGATAATTATTCGGGCTAGAGTTCCAAGTATTTTCACGATCGAGAACAGGGCGACGTCTCAAGCACCCTTCTCGAGGGTCTGCAAGTCAAGCGTCGTGGGAGCGTGTAAGGGCGAAAAGAATTCGTACATAGTCTTTCACACCGAAGTCCATAGAGTAAACATGACATTGCACCGCGCGATACCGCGTGTTTATATCTGAATCGTGGGAGTAGTATACAGCGATCGTGTAAGGGTGGGGAAAAATTTGAGGATACGTTCGAACTGCATCTAACGTTAACATAGTACGATGACGTTTTAAGAATCACGAATAGGATAGGTGACTAGTATATTAAATCCTGCAGTCGCTCGCTGAAGATCGTGAAATACGTTACGCGTGCATAAGTATCGCGAGGCATGGACTTTTTCGTGAATTCGTATGAATTGTTGCGGGGGATGATTCCACTGCTGCGTACCGAAGAACAGTGCTACGAATGGTTCATATCATGTGACGAGTATTTACGTCTCATCCGCGAACATTTTAAGACTCGAAAAGTATCGGAATCGGAACAACAACGTTTGACATTATTTATGAGTAGTGTTGAAATAGTGCGAACGTGTGTCCGAAGCAAACAAGCGTGCATAGTCGCTGAACTGGACGCGCGAGATTCATTACTCGTGTCATCGTCTTCCGACGACGACGATAACGATGGTGGGGTGAACTATTTATCGACGTTGCTACAGTTAGATGACGAATCACTGACGATCGAACGACATAAGATTCGTAGTGTGTTAAGCGCACCGACATTATCCGAGACGTCCTGGATCAGCATCTTTCGACATGGATTTATGCAATTGTCGTGCGAACATCGTCAATTGTTACGTTATATCGCACGACACAGTACTGCGGGTAAATGTTCATTATATTGCATCGTTGGAGATAAGGACGTGCATCTTAAGCGTACGGAGTACACTACCGCGATCGTGTGTACACCATTGACGCTTCTACATGACATCGAGAACGGAATGGTCAAAGTACTGGAAGTATTGAGTCCTGACACAACAACAATTTCAGTGAATAGTTTTTTGTGTCGAGAATTGAAACGATATTTGGATGATCATACGAGTCTACCGCGAAACTCGAAGCTCATCCTTGTACCGCTGAGATATCGATTTCCACATATCGAGTATGATCGCATCACCTGGAAAAGTCGCATCATGAAATCAGATGAAATCGAATATCTCTGGGAAATTGACTATTTGTAAAGAAGTAAAGTCTTTGTGAATAAGCGAACATGGAGGGGTTCATGGACACGTGCAGGGTTTTGTCCCAGATGTCCAAGCTTTTACGCAGTATTGCGGAATTCCGAGACTGGATGGATCATTGCGCCACGTGCCTGCAGCTCATCGTCGAGTATCAGAGCAGCGGAGGAGTGTCCGTGTCCGCGAAACAACGCCTAGTGTCGCTGATCGCGCGAATAAAGACATTGCGCGCAATCGTGCGGGAAAAGTTTTCGCGAGTGGGGTGCGGGGTTTCGGGTCGATCGACGGTGCCTAATGTCGTATGGGAAGACGTGGAATCTGCGTTTATAGGCCGCATTTCAACCGGTGCGGTTATCAACGTGGGACACGTCGATCCGCGTCGATTTTTAGAAGGTGCTCGACGAACTGTGATCTCGCGCGTCACGGACGCTATCACGACGCATAAAAGCGTGTCCGTCAATACGAACTTGAACGCGGAGTTTATGTTGGGTGAAAATACGGACATGAAAAGTTTCGGTACGCGAAATCGTGTACTGTTAATGACTTCGAACATTCGCGAGTGGTACTCGAAGCACGTGGTCGCTCCCACGCTAGTGATGCTCGAGGAGTTTCAAGATCGCGACAGTGGATGGACCTTAAAGGCCGTGCTAAATATTCTAGTGAATATTAATAAGCACAATCCACTTCCAGGCGGTTGCAACGTACCGCTTCCGCGCGCCCTCGTCCTGAAGAAAGCGGTGGTCAACATAAAGAATAGAGATAATGCGTGTTTCTTGTGGGCTGTCGTTGCAAGTTTGTACCCGGTTGCTGCGAATAGTGATAGGATCGCATCGTACCATCACTACTCGGATGTGTTTCGCACGGGCGATATGACTTTACCCGTAACGTTGGACCAGCTGGCAAAGTTCGAGAGGATGGACAACGTGTCGGTGAACGTGTACACGTGGTCCGACGGAAGCTGCGCGCCCCTGCGTTTGACCGAGGACAAGCGAGAGAGACACGCGAATCTCCTACTGGTGCAGGACCCCAACGAGCCTCAACGTTATCATTTCGCGTGCATTCGCAGCATGTCGAGACTGATTTCGAAGCAGCTCGGTAATCACGGACATCAAGTATTCGTTTGCGAAAGGTTAGTAAAATATGGTATATTTCGATCGATGTGTTATTGATTATTATGTTGTATTATTAATACTATTATCGTTACAGATGTCTCAGCTTCTTTCATTCGAACGTGCAATTGACGAAGCACAACGTGGACTGCCAACGTCTGAACGAGTGCGCCGTTGAATTGCCGTCCCTGAAGGATAAATGGTTGCAGTTCAAGAACTTTAAAAATAAGGAACGAGCGCCATTCATCATTTACGCGGACTTCGAATGCATGCTGGAGGATGTCGAGCCTGCGGAGCGGAGTCGGACGTACACGTACCAGCAGCATAGAGCGTACAGCGTGGGATATTACATCCATTGTTCCACCGACGCGTCTCTGTGTCGTTATCGCGCGTATCGTCACGAATCCGAGTGCGTGAAGTGGTTCGTACAAGAACTGCGTGACTTTGCGAACATTGCGTATTCGTGGTTGCGGAACGCGAAACCGATGAACTCGTTGACGAGTCGACAGTGGCGTAGTTTTAACGACGCGATCGTGTGTCACGTTTGTGGACAACCTTTCGTCGAGGGGAACAAAAAAGTGCGCGACCATTGTCACTCGACGGGCGAGTACCGAGGCGCAGCCCACGTGTCGTGTAACTTAGGGTTTCAACGATCGTACACGATACCGGTAGTTTTTCATAATTTATCAGGCTACGACGCGCATTTCGTGATCAAGGAGTTGGCGTCCGCGTTCGAAGGACAGATCGACCTGCTACCGGTAACGAAAGAGCGGTATATATCGTTCACGAAACACGTCAAGGGAATCGACGCCGAGAACAACGATTGGAAGAGGGGATTGAAGTTCCGATTCATAGATTCGTTGAAGTTCTTGGCCGCTAGTCTGGAGAAACTCGCTTCGGACCTTGGCAAAGAACGACTCGCGATTCTACGACGCGAGTTTCAATCCCTGTCGGATGATCAGTTCAATCTCCTTACCAGGAAGGGCGTCTTCCCGTACGACTACGTGACGTCATACATCAAACTGAATGATACGTGTTTACCGTCCCGCCAAGCGTTCTATAATCGGTTGAACGATAGCGCCGCGTCGGAGCCTGATTACGCGCACGCCGCGAACGTGTGGAATACTTTTCGCGTACAGACATTGGGCGAGTACAGTGATTTGTACTTGAAAACAGATGTACTGTTACTCGCCGACGTATTCGAGAGTTTCCGCACCGACTGTATCGCGAGTTACGATCTAGATCCCGCGCATTATTTTACGCTACCGAGTTTCACGTGGGACGCGATGCTCAAGTACACCGGCGTACGATTAGAACTTTTGACGGACGTGGACATGCTACTGTTCGTAGAGCGTGGCATACGCGGCGGTCTGAGTCAGTGCTCGCACAGGTACGCGCGTGCCAACAACAAACACCTGCCTGCAGGGATGTACGACGAATCGAAGGCATCAACGTATCTGATGTACTTCGACGTCAACAACTTGTACGGATGGGCGATGTCGCAGGCTATGCCGAAAGGTGGGTTTCGATGGCTGGACGATGCGACGGCTGCCGCGCTCGACGTATCATCCCTATCCGACGGCGAGGACTCCGAGGAATCCGAGGGATACCTGTTGGAGGTCGACATCGAATATCCCAAGGAGATCCACGACGCCCACGCCGACCTTCCATTCTGTCCGGTGCGCGAGCACGCTCCAGAAGGAAAACAGACCAAGCTGCTTGCCACGCTCGACGATAAGGAGCGATACGTCATACATTATCGCTACCTGAAACAGTGCGTGCGACACGGTTTACGCGTAACGCGAATTCATCGGGTGTTGCGATTCGATCAGTCGCACTGGTTGCGCGACTACATCCGATTGAACACCAATTTGAGGACGCGAGCTACTAGCGAATTCCAAAAGACGCTATTTAAATTAATGAACAATGCGGTGTACGGGAAAACAATGGAGAATGTGCGGAATCGCGTAGATGTGCGACTGGTGACGCGGTGGGACGGTCGTTACGGCGCGGAAGCGCTGATCGCAAAACCGAACTTTCACAGCCGCACGATCTTCTCCGAGCAGTTGGTGGCCATCGAAATGCGCAAACTGAAAGTTAAGTTCGACAAACCGATATACGTGGGAATGAGTGTACTGGACGTATCGAAAGAATGCCTGTACGAGTTTCATTATGCGTATATGCGTGCGGAGTTCGGTGATAAGTGTAAGGTCCTGTACACCGATACCGACAGTTTAATGTATAGCGTGGAATGCGAGGATGCGTATGAAACGATGAAGCGTGACGTCGCCCGATTCGACACGAGTGATTACGCGGTGGACAATCCGTACGGTATGCCCCGCGAAAACAAAAAGGTGCCGGGACTCATGAAAGCTGAGAACAACGGCGCCTTGATGACCGAGTTCGTCGGATTGAGGTCTAAGATGTATGCAACTAGAACGTTTAACGCGGCAGTGGGGTCTACGAGTGAGACTAAAAAAGTGAAGGGTGTGCGGAGACACGTGGTCGCGAATCATGTACAATTCGACGATTACATTCGTTGTCTCCGCGATCTCACCGAGAAATCGATTCGGCAGAACAATATACGCTCCAAAGAGCACCATGTGTATACCGTGAGTCAAGAGAAGAACGCTCTCAGTCCGTTCGACGACAAGCGGTGTATTTTAGCCGATCGAGTCGACACCCTTCCGTGGGGTCATTATCGAATCCCCGAGCTCAAGACACACGAACGTCTCCAGCTTGACCCCGACGAGTCCCTCGAGAATTCCATTGTTTAGTATGTTTGCATGCATATATGTATATACGTTTCTTTCTTTGGTTATTTATTTATGAATATATGTATAGCGTAGAATAGTCAAAAATTGTATATAGCGTGGAATAGCTAAAATTATATTTTATACGCGTTGGTATATATGTATATATGTATATTTTTTCATACTTTATTAAGATTAATTGTACGCATATACGAGAAGGCGAAGGAGAATGTGAAAAATTGAATAAACGGACACTGTATATATATATATATATATATATATTTATATGTATGTATATATGTATTTATTTTTCATTCATTTATTTTAGTAACATCGAGTGCGTTTGTGATCGGGAATCATAGAATATCCTTGTTGCTTATCCACGAGTTCCGCGACGAATCGAATCCGAGCCACTTAACGTACACCTGGTTTCCTTTGCGACGAATAATCTTCTCGACCAGATAGACGTCTGGATTCGCGACCGAATGTAGTTCGTACTCGTAGAATCCACCCGAGATCGGTTCTCCCGCGGAATCGCGCAGAATGTACGTCACCGGGAACGTTCGTTGTACGGTTATGATTTCAAACACCTCGGTCGACCAGTTCGGAGTGTACCCCTTCTCGAAGAGGGTCTTGAACTTGCTCACGCGTACCTTGTCACCGACTTTGAATTTCGCGCGTCGTCCAATGCCTTCCGATGCGTAGGGTGAGAGGGGTTCATTCGCGGCGAACGACAAACGCGTCGCGGGGGTCACGTCAACGGGTCGGGCGTTGATCGTTCGGTGCTTGTGATGATTGTAGGTGCGTACGAGCGCAGGTAACAGGTCAACCCAACGGTAGGACGCGTTCAAGGAGAATTTTTTCCACATGAGGTTTTTCAGCGTGCGATTGAAACGTTCGACGATCGACGCTTTCATCACGCTGTACGTGGAGTAGTGGTTGATCCCGCGAGTCTTCGCACATCGTTGAAACTCCGCGTTGTAAAACTCCTTACCCATGTCGGTTTGTAAATTTCGCGGACATCTATCGCTCTGCTGCAACACGATCGTGAACGCCGCGGTCACGTCGCGTCCACTTTTTGTTTTCACGGGTATGGCCCACGCGTACTTGCTGAACGCATCGATGATCGTTAGTATGTAGTGATATCCTCGATTTTGCTTCGCGTACGGACGCATCTCTACCAAATCGGCCTGCCACAAATCATCGTAGCCGCGAATCACGACGCTACGCCGTAGAAAATTTCGTCTCGCGGGAGCGTGTAATTCGTTCACTAATTGTACTCGCTCCTTACTCATGCTTCGCGGGTGGGTGGGGGATGATCGCGACGTTCCAAGGATGTTAGAAGTAGTATGAGTTCCTCGAGTGCTCGCAAAACGCAATCGATACACGTTTTTCGCGATCGTTCGTTATTATTAGACGTTTCGGAGCCGTAGCCGCTATTGAGGCAGTCATTGATCATCGTCGTCGTCGTAAACCCTCATTCGCTTTTCGCGATTCCTTTCGTTTGTACAGATCCGTGGTCGTTATCGACGTCGTCAACTCTTCGAGTCTGTCTTTCAAGTGATCCAAGCGTCGTTCCATCGCGTTATTTAAATCATCCTCTAGTCGAGACAATTGCGCGTTAACGATATCCGTCATCGTTCGTTGTACTCGCGTCTCGAGTTGAGATCGTTGATACTCGGCGTCCAGTCGCGCGCTCGCGATAGCCGTTTCGATGTTTTGGGTAAAGCGTTCGTCCACCGAGGACAATAATCTCGTCATTACCATTCTCGCTTCGTCGTTGTCGTTGTTGTTATTGTTGTTGTTGCGTAACGCGCTGCCAAACTTGTTCACCGACATAACGATGCGTGTGCGCGAACACTACTGACGCAACCATCACCGAATCGTTCAATTTAAGATATATTTGGCCTCGCGAAGTTCCTCCACGATGGATGCGATTTCGTTATCGTGACCCGTGTGACCTGCCGCGCGAGATGCTACGAGCAATCTCAGTCTATCGATCAATTCGTTCGGATCGTCCCAGTACACGTAATCGATCGCGTTATCGGTAACCGTCATCGATTCGTCGATTGGTAATCCTTGTCCTCGTCGCGTGACCGCGTCGCCCGCACCCCCATTCATACCCATGCCCCTAACGCGTCTGATACCCGACGTCCGCACCCCACCGATTATCGCGGATATGATTTTCTTATACTTATACCCCTTGTTACCCAGCGTGCGCTTGCTCGGCGAATGGTTTCGCTTATGCGCGTTCGTTGATAGTAAGATACGTCGGTACGAGTGAATATCCGCGTCCGTGTACGTGCTAACGCTGGGTATTCGCATGAACAGCAGTTCGTACAAACCCCGAGTTCCCGCGTATCGCGTTCCGTTGACGCGTATGTCGTCACCGTCCTCGTTGATTGCGAGTACGGAATCGCCGATCATTAGGTCTTCGTCGGACCCCAAGTATACGCCGTACACGTTGTCGATTCGTTTCTTAGTATCGGTGAAGAACAGTCGCAGGTATTCTCGCGACAAGGGTCCTTTGGCGTTCCGTACATACACTTCGATATCGTCGACGGGGTTGCGCAGCGAATCCAAATCATGAACCTTTGCTGACGACTCATCATCCTGAATTTTTTCATCGTCTTTGTCATCGACATCATCAACAACATCATCGTCAACATCGTTGTTATCGTCGTCATCGTCGTCGTCGTCGTCGGTGTTGTTGTCGTTGTCATTGTTGTTGTCATTATCGTTGTCGGCGTCACTCGTACTCACTCTCTGAATAATCTTTCGAGATACCAAAAGTCTCCTTCAAATGATAAAAATTCAATTTGCAACGTGTCCTCACGCCACGTGCGTCGGGCTGATTGTATCTTCAGTCTCAATTCTTCTGGTATCCTCCCGTCCTCCTGTGTCGGGTATTGGCGACGCTGAAACAAACACACGACTCGATTAAAAATCATTGAATGGTGTACGCGGATCATTTGTGCGAAACATCACTTACCAACAACTGGATTATGGCGTCGCGATCCCCGTCGCGTGCATGGGCCTCGATGTCAGCCCGACGCTGAAACAAACGCGCGACTCGATTAAAACATCGTCGATTGGTGTCCGCGTATCAGAATAATTTTTTTTTCAGAAACGTCACTTACGAGGCGCCCGACAGTCCCCAAATATTCATGGCTCCACTCAGCCATTTGATTTTCACGTTCTTGCTGTAACAAACATGTGATTCGATTAAAACACTGTTGAATGGTATATGCACATCAATTTTTTTTTTGCGAAATATCACTTACGAGAAAATGAATTATATCCCGCCGCTCCACGCGCCATGCTCTCATCAAGTCATCGCGTTCGCGCTGAAACAAACGCATAACTTTGCTAGAAGACCGTCCAATTGAATGCACGCACTAATAATTCCATTTACACAAAAACTATACTCACAATTTTTTGGACGATCGCATCACGCTCGTCATGCCACGCACGTTCAATTTCCCCATGCCTTTGCTGTAACAAATGCGCAACTTCAATAGAATACCATCGAATGGAACACGCGCACAAATTTAATTTTCACGAAACTATACTTACGATGCATCGCTGCATTTGAAATGCATTCATTCCTTGCGCCGCGGCGTATAAACTGGCTTCAAACGCGTCCATGATTTTTTATAAAAAAATGTTTGTGATAACTAGACTGTCCCGTGCGGTGGTGGTCGACACCCTTATATACGTTTCGTTTCCCTAGCCTAGAACGATGGCCCTACGCGTTGCAAGGGTAGGGATAGTTTTCAGGTAGGGTAGTCTTGAGGCATGGTGGGGATGGTTACGTCACAGTTTCTCTGCATCCTGCTCCTCCTGCTCCTCCTCCTCCTCCTCCTCCTCCTCCTCCTCCTCCTCCTCCTTCTTCTTCTACTTATTCTTCCTCGATGATTTTATAATATGAAACTAATTATTCCAGCTTATAGTATACTTTTATGACTCGCACTTTTATGTTTTACATCGCAAATCGTCTCTGACTCTTCTGTGGTATGCATGTTCCTTGAATTTGTCATGCACACCATTTGAATTTGCCACGTATTCTCTAACCCTTGTGCGGTAAACACACGCGTCTTGACCATCGCCATCACTGATGCGATATACTTTCACACATTGACGTGTATGTGTACGTGAATCAGTATAAAGTGACGTCGGTCAGTCTTATAGGCATCAGTTCACCACGTACGCTCGAGTGCTAACAAGTATCGCCCGCGTCATTTTTTCGTCGATGAGAATCATACGTATTGTATATCAAAATGTACAAACGAAGCTTAAACGATTCATCCTGCACATCCGACAACGCTGGTGGCATTCCAAATAAACGCCAACAGACCAATATGAGGTATGTATACATACGTTACTATACACTTTACACATACTCCATTCACTTACTTCTTTCACTGTAAACGCCAACGAACGATGCATTAATTTCATGTACATGTTTCTTACAGTTCTGGATCCACAACGCCAAAAACGTTGAAAACACCAAAACCATCGATAGTACGGATCTTGGGGCGTGATTATCCACTAACCTCAACAGCTTATAAACGTCTAACTATTGGAATTCGCATTGGCATGGATTCGTGCCGCGTCGAGATCGCCATAGTCGACAACAAAGGTAGCGAGGTGTGCTTTTCAATGTCGACGTGGAAGCTCCTACTGCAAAACGAGGCGGACATACTCCAACGATTACGCAGCAACGCAACATCGCCCCAAACCCACATCGTAATTGATCATTTGCGACTCGAATTCACGCGTATGCATGACGATCAACTTATTAAAATCACCGATAATCGCGTTAGCTTATACATGACGGAAGTTACGATACGAAAACTGTTCGCGTATGACCATTGCATCAATCATATGTTCACCTGGTTGACTGAAAATATGTACTCTGTAAGCAGTAAATATGCTGCATTCGTGGAAGTTCTACGTACCGCTTCCGTACCAACGAATTATGTGAAATTAATTTCCGAAAGTGAGACCTTTGAGCAGCATTCTTTGATTGATTGTGAATTGTTAGCGTTAGGATTACAATCCATGCTGCGTGATGTAAACCACGTACCACTATAGTACATGTATATATATATATGTTTTAATAATAAATGTATGACTTTCACATCAATACATGTAACGCGTTATTTATAATATCCTTTCATACATATTCCTATCCATATATTAATTCTTAGAGGCGTGGTCTTAGCGAATGTCAATTGCGTTTCCGGATAGGTAATAGGGAGGGGTGGGTTCGGATACGTTCCCACGACGCTTGACCATGACACTGGATCTACTGTAAACCAGATGTCTGCGGGTCTATGTACGAATTCTTTTCGCCCTTACACGCTCCCACGACGCTTGACTTGCAGACCCTCGAGAAGGGTGCTTGAGACGTCGCCCTGTTCTCGATCGTGAAAATACTTGGAACTCTAGCCCGAATAATTATCGCTTAGCTGCTCGCGTGAAAGGAACGCCTAATTTATTGTTTCGGGGACATTGCGTTTTCTCGAGGGTACTTCTTAGAGGTCCTAGTCTTGGGAAAAGTCAATGCTCAGATATATAAACGCACCCACTTTCTCAGAAATTATCATCGACTGCAATGTCGTGTTTATTCCAAGGGCTATCGCACCGATTGATTTACAATAATTATCGCTATATGTACACATCATTGCACGTGCGCTGCATCGGTCCCACGATTGAAACATAAACACACGGCACGAAGAGTGTGCACGTAGGCGCCCGAAACGTGTTCGATCCTGCTCAGATATAAACACACTGCATGTCGCGGTGCAATGTTTATTCCATAGATATAAACACACTGCATGTCGCGGTGCAATGTTTATTCCATGGGCTATCGCGATGATTGATTTATAATAATAATAATTATCGCTCTATGTTTATGCTGTATCGGTCCCACGATTCAAATATTTCCTTATCTTTTCTCCGAAATCATGGTCCACCCTCTTTCTCAGAAATCATCATCGAAGACGCGATTTGAATTTCCACGAATCGTTCGCGGTCGCGCCTGCGCACCGATCCCCGCACACGTACGGAGATTGCGCGGCGGCGACGCGTGCCCAAATATACCTTAGACATGCAACAGGTGACGTCAACACGAAACGTATGAAAACCTTGGAAAATTTACCATGGCGGGCCCAAATACCGACGCGGACCCAAAGTACCTTAAACGTACAATAGGTGGCGCCAACCCGAAATGTATGAAAAACCTGGAAAATTTACCAGGACAGGCCCAAATACCGACGCGGACCCAAAGTACCTTAAACGTCCAATAGGTGGCGCCAACACGAAATGTATGAAAAACCTGGAAAATTTACCAAGACGGGCCCAAATACCGACGCGGGCCCAAAGTACCTTAAACGTCCAGTAGGTGGCGCCAACACGAAATGCGCGCGACGCCATTTTGAAAATTTGAAAATCCTCCCCCTCCCCTGTGACGTCAACCCCCTCGCCCACGAAGTCGACCTGCGCGCGCGACGCCATTTTGAAAATTTTGAAAATCCCCCTCCCCTGTGACGTCACCCCCCTCACCCACGAACTCGGTCGACGCCATCTTGAAACCCCCCTCCCCTGTGACGTCATCCCCCTCACCCACGAACTCAGTACCCCCCTCCCCGCCTCACCCCCTCGCCCATCTCGCGGAAGAGCGCGGTACCTCCCCCCGCCCCGCCTCACCCCCTCGCCAACACTTGAGCCAGAATCGGCATAGCCTAACTACTCAGGAGCGGTAGGTCGACAACAGATAACATTTTTATTCTGAACTATGTAGCTAACAGAGAAATACAGAAGAAAGAGGGGAAGCTGTATACCTTTTTCGCGGACCTAAGCGCTACATTTGACAAGGTGGATAGAGTAAAACTTCAGAACATCATGAAGAGAAAGGAAATAAGGAAACGCTTGAGGATGAGAATCGGAGAAATGTACAAAGAAACAAGAAATACTATAAAAGCAAACAGAGAAATGTCATCCAACATCTGGACAACAAAAGGGGTAACACAGGGATGCCCACTGAGTCCAACGTTGTTTACAATATATGTAGCGGACTTGGAGGAAACCATAAGGAAAAACCAAGCAGGAGGTGTTAGAGTAGGAAAAGAAAAAATCTGGACTCTAGTATATGCAGACGATATAGCGTTACTAGCAAATGAACCAAAGGATCTTCAGAACACGATACGAAGATTTGGAAAATACCTTGCAATGAAAGGGTTGCAACTGAACGCAGATAAATCTAAGGTGCTGATTTTCCATAAAGGAAGAGGAAAGAAGAAGAGAGAAGAATGGTGCTGGTAGGGGCACAGTCTGAAAGAAGTAAAGGAGTTCAAATACTTAGGGTATAATTTCCAGAAAAATGGGGCAGAGAGATGCGTATAAGGGAAGTCATAAAGAAATCGAGAATAGCAATGGCGCAGATATGGGGAATAGGACAAAGAATGTTCAAGAACAATTTTGAGAGAAGAATGAGAATATTCAGAAGCATAGTGAAAAGTATCTTACTGTACGCGTCAGAAAATTGGGGATGGATGGAAGCAGAAAAAGTAGAGAAAATACAGGAGAAATACATAAGCTGGACTTTAGGTTTGGACTTCAATACACCAGCATATCTAATTTTGGAGGAAACAAAAACGGACAAAATAAGGATAGAAGCTGGGAAAAGAGCAATAAAATATGAGGAGAAAGCAAAACGGCTGAATAAGAATAATATAGTACAAGAATGCTGGAGGGAAATAGACGCGAAGCAAGCAGAGAAAAAGTCGAAATGGGAGGAAATGAGAGACTCATACTACAGGCAAAAAATAATGGATATGCAAGAAATGGAAATAGAAAGAAGGAAAGGAAGAGAGTTTGCTGAGGAACTAGCGCAAAGAGACAGGGCAGAGCAGGTCCAATGACAATACGACAGATTACAAGGAGGCAGATACAACGCATATTACACAGAAATCAGGGATAACCAGAGAGCAAATTACCTAAACGGAAACTGCAGAGGCAGAGACCAAAGCATGATTGCAGGGTTCAGATGTGGGAACGAAGAGCGGGGAAGCAAGTACTGGAAGGAGGAAAAAGAGACAGTATGCAGACTATGTAATGGGGCTAGAAAGACGCTGGGTCACATGCTACAAGGCTGTAAGGATCTGAAAAGAGGAAACCCAACGATCAGAGGGATACTAAAGCGAGAAGAAGAAGGAGCGGAGTGGATGCGAATGGTTTTAGAAAAAAGGAGAAAAAAGAAGAACAAGATGAAGGAAGAAGTCAAAACGAAAGCACAATCTTGAATTAACAGTCCCAGAAACACTTACACGCATAACACATGTAACCCCATTTTGAGTCCGAAAGGCGAAAAATAAACCTATGTACTACTACACAAACTGCGCCAATTATCACAATGGCTATTTATACAAAGAAAAAAATGTATTCAACAATATTGAGCAGATATATTTTTATACAAATAAATATTTTAATGCGAATAAATATTTTATTCAAAATACTTGGCGCTGCTCTCAGAAAAAAATGTTAAGTGTCTTGTGTTCAAGCAAGAACGTAGAGCACCAACGTTCCTGTCTTTATCGCGCAATCGATTAAATCACGCGACGCAGCTTAATTAATAATTTTAGAATTCAACTGTACATTAATGGCGACACAGTAAACACGCACGTTTTCTTAAATTCGCGAGAATTTATCTTACTTTTACGAAACTGTAATATATGTGAACGCACCTGGTCAACAGGTAGCGCTCCGGCCACGAGGGGTCAGTGTGTAACGTTATAGCGAGACGAAGATAACGTCGTAGATAACGAGTCCGTGCAAATAAACAATTAGGTGAATAGTTACTCACACTTATTTGACTTAATTAACTAACACGCAAGAGCGTGTATTGAAAATTAGAAGATTTTTAAGGATATAGAATTATCGGAGCACCGATTGCTCTTTGTAATTCGCGTTGCGAAGAGCCACGATGTTAATCGTTACGCGATTCAACAGTAAGAGAGTGATCGCGGAGACGGCACGGGCCAAGCCACCGGTACGGAAGCGTGGACTCCTGGCCAATCCGCGCGGTCCACGTACGTATCGCGAGACAATGCTCCTTAGGAGGGAGAACAATGGCTAATTAGTCCAGGTGTCACTCCCGAGATGGCCCGACCAGGCCGTCACCGCGATCGCCTAATTGCGACACCGGTAACAGAATCGCATTTCAAAACCCGCGCTTCTTCGCGACAGCGGGCATGTACACGATTGATCGTATAGCTGCGATCAATCCCAGACATCTTGGCTAATTAATAAAACAAGACCAGACACCACTGAAAGAAGAAAGAAAGAAAAAGATTTTAATGCAATTTATACATATTTATTCAGCTTAGCAACACCAATTCGAAGAGCAGCGGCAAGTATTTTGAATAAAATTTTTATTCGTATTAAAATATTTATTTGTATAAAAATATATCTGCTTAATATTATTTAATACATTTTTTCTTTGTATAAATAGCCACTGTTATAATTGGCGCAGTTTGTGTATATCATTAGTTTTTTAAAGCTATTAATTTACGACAATGTTTTTAAATGTGACATATACTTACGCTACACGCCTACGAGCCCGCACCCACACTACTGCAATACTCCTCACGGCAGCGCTGTTCAGCGTCGGGGCCCCTCACACGCCTGCTTCCCCTTCCAATCTTTCTCTCGCACAGCGTGCCTTCCGTTGTCAAGTAGACCGCGCGACGCTACGAAGGCTGCCACGACGGGCTAGCCGGGCAAGCCAGTGATGCCAGAATCGTGGGACGCGGGCCCAAACGTTTACCCCCACTATGACCTACCGTCGTCTCCCACTATGGCCTACCGTCGTTCCCCACTTTCTTCTCATCGCACTGCACACAAGCATATCCCTACCCCTGTCCGTGTGCTCGGCAGCCCAACAGGCAACTCACACGGACAGGAGTAAAAATATGGTCGTGTGCAGTGCAAAATGTCTTCCACTCACCCCCCCCCCCCCCCCCGCGCCCAGGTTTCCCTCCGCCGCACTCCCCCGCGCGACCTCACTTCCCCCCGCCCCCGCGCTCCCCTGAGAGGACCAGGGTTAGAATTACCCTTGCCTTACTACTCTCGCCGCTTTGAATTTCGCGGTTTCGAGATAGCGCGCACCGATGCTGCTGCGCATTATTCTCAGATTACGCGATACGAAAATGCAGGTTCCGACTTGCATCTTCTACGCGTCGTACCTCATTATTCTTGGAACTTGCGTGCGCGCGTGTGCGTGTGTGTGTGGAGCGAGCGCGCGTTCTCCCTCCACCTGCTCCCAGGTGCCGTTCCCCCTCCAGACACTCCATGGCCCGGCTTCCCTCTCCACTGACTCATCCCCGCTTCCACAGATCGCGTTCCCCCTACCCGCCTCCCCCACGCTACCGATGCGGTACCCCTTGCCCCGCCTCACCCCTCGTTGCACCGTGGATTAGAATCCGCCTAGAACAGGCATGGAACTAAAGTGAACGCAGCGGCCGTTTTTCGGAGGCAACGCCTCCTTTCTCCCGCCGTGCGTCTTCACCCCCGCGGCGGGCCAAGGAGCTTCGAGCGCCTCAGACCCGTGCCATATGAACCGCGCGTGGCGCATTGGGGCGACACCCGTATCAATAGATTTCCGCATCACCCATGGGGTACTATTATCGATGCGTTTTTTTTGTCAGTGGTATCCCCTGTAGGCCTATTCCACTGTGTCACGCGATAAAAATGGATAGGAAAAACGCGTTTTACTATCAAAATTTTAAATACGTTTGGGAAAACTTCATTTTCGCGCACGTTTAGACGTGCTGGGCATATCTAATTTCGCGCTCTGAATTTTTTCCATGTTCGGGTCAACATATTTGTGCGAATGTTCGTTCCCAAAAATGCGTGCCATTAAGACAGAACAGCGCACACGGCTAAGCGATTCCACGCTTTCAACTTTAATACGTACAATGTCGACCAGCCTCCCCGTTGATATTTTAGATATGCCCAGCACGTCTAAACGTGCGCGAAAATGAAGTTTTGCCAAACATATTTAAAATTTTGATAGTAAAACGCGTTTTTCCTATCTATTTTTATCGCGTGACACAGTGGAATAGGCCTACAGGGGATACCACTGACAAAAAAAAACGCATCGATAATAGTACCCTATGAGTGATGCGGAAATCTATTGATACGGGTGTCGCCCCAATGCGCCACGCGCGGTTCATATGGTACGGGTCTGAGGCGCTCATAGTTCCTTGGCCCGCCGCGGGGGTGAAGACGCGCGGCGGGAGAAAGGAGGCGTTGCCTCCGAAAAACGGCCGCTGCGTTCACTTTAGTTCCATGCCTGGCCTAGAATATCTACTATCGACTATCGCGATTTCAACGCAACACGAATCCCGTCTAACGCAAATTCCAATTACGATGCATTTGTACGTGGTCAAGGTCAATGGGTAATCGGGCCCCATGATTCGTATGCTGGATTTCTTCGGCAACGTTGCAGATTTATCGCTGTAAGAAACACCCACAGAGTTATTGCTTCGATCGGTTTCGTGTAAAATGGAACACTATACAGATGTATATATACCTTATATTCGGACGATACTGTTTATTAGGAAAATCCGTATCGTTACAGCGGTCGAGGGGGTTTTCGACCATTTAGAAAGCGTCGTTGAAACGTCGGTTAAACATTTTGAATACACTGTGACTGAGTATACTGAACGGTTGCGGATACTAACTGTGTAGGCACAAACCTAAGAGATGTAATGTGGTCTGCAAGCCCGATCGGTACTTCTTTTATCGTGGTTCACAATCACACATGTACAGAAGTACAGTATGTTGATTTGGGGGGAGGGGGTAGTGATGTTGTACATTGTACGAACAAATAAAAACAAAACGTGATGAAGGAAAAAACAGTCCAGGAAGAAGTGTATGTTGAGAAGAAAATGTAGATGGAAGAAGCAAGTGTCAGTGTATGAAGTAGTCTCGAAAAAATATAAAAATATGCCTTGGGAATTCATCCGAGAAATGAGTCGTGCGTATGCGAGTGCAGGCATCCCTAAAGGAGGTTGAGATGGAGAAGAAGGAAAAGGATGGTAAGAAGCATGAGGAGAAGAACGGAGGCAGTATAATGAACAAGGACCACGATATCTGAATGGGCAATGCTGATAACGATTCGGTAGCGCCTACTGTGTGATGGATATATCCACCATGCATCGTGCTTCTCGTAGTCTTTAAGAAAGGTTGACACGCCACTGCGAGGGATCATTGCGCGTTTCAATCAGGATGTGGTGCGACAATAAAAACGAGATGAAGGAGTATTTGTGAAGTGATATTTGTACGTAGCGACTACGAGGCCTTTTCATAAAAAGCACATGTTTCCTATAGTTTCTCATATGTTTTAGCGAACGGAATATCCATATACGAAGGGATACTACAGCATTAAATGCAGAAAACTAATGCATGGCTTCAGGCAGATTTGGCGCGCGGTTCGAGACGATTTAGACCGTCGGGCGTTCAACGACGATAACGATGATCCGGACTTTTGGAGGCTACGACGATTGTTCGAGCCGTAAATGTACGTATATGTGTTCAGAGGATTTATTCGATATAATACAATCACGATGTGATGCACGTGCATAATGATTACAATATGCTGTATATGCATGACTTTGCGTGTCGTAGAGTGTATTAACTTGCAACCGAGACAGTCGTCGCATCAGAGGTATCTGCCGATGCAGTCACCGGCACAACCAACGTTATTGAGGTCGAGACAGTCATCGTTACCCTCTTCGAGATAGTCACCGTTACCGTCATCGTTATTAACATTGTCGAGATGATTGTCGTTGTCATCGTTGAGGCAGCCGCCGTTACCGGCATCGAGACAGTTGGCACCTGAGGAAGTAGCCCTTACTGATACCGGGGCAGTCACGATAAACGGAAGGCAAGATTTTGTAAGACACATTGAAATCCCACTCATTTAGCTAGTTTTCTCAATGCTTAAAGAAAATACATTATGCAACTTAACAAATATTATCTGAAGTATCGCAATTCCTTTGTATAAGTTCAAATAATCGATTAAAAAGTTCTTAGCCCTTACTAATACCGGGGGAAATCACGATGAGCAATTCCGTTGTCGCGGATAGTGTGGTGGTTAGGTTAATCCACCTCAGAAAACAAATTTCAACTATGCATGATTATGATCTTATAAGACTACTTAGTAAAGTATCAAATCAATAATATTATTGCAATAGGAGAATGGAAAATTATTTATACAAAAAATCGACTAAATACATTCGAAACCTAACCTCTGTTATTATTCTGTTCATTCACTGGTCATTGGCGCATTTTTTATTTAAGCCTCTGCCAAACTTTAACGAAAGTTATGACTATCAAACATTGCTAGAATGATGTTCCGAGATCTCTGACTTTAGTAATAAATCAGCTCGCTTATAGCAATAACATTCAGGGGATTAAATAACGAGTTGTGAATACTAATTTTAACAGACATGCAGCTTAAGTGTTCATTCACTGAACAGGTCACCCTATGTATGTACGATTCATGCGATCACATCGTATTCGGTTTCCGTTTACGGATACGGACCACACGTACTTGCTGAACATACCGATAATCGCGAGTTGATGTTGATGTTGATGTTGTCGGCATCGGCGTTGACGTTGATGTTATTGGCGTTGTCGATATTGTTGTTGATGTTGTTGTTAATGGTGTTAAGAGGAATACAGGTAAACAATTGCGGGTTAGTTCCGAAAAAAATTTGATCGCGGGTTAGTTCTGAAGAAATTTCTGTAGTGGGTTAGTTCTGAAAAAATTATGGTAGTGGATTAGTTCTGAAAGATTTTTTACTATGGGCTAGGTTATACAAAAATTCCAGAACTAACCCATCGACAAAAATTTTTCAAAAATTATTGTTATTTTAGTACCGTGATATGTTGCTAATCATCTAAATACTTTAATCCCTTTAGGGATAGCAATGATTATAGTAGCTGAAGTAACATATGCTCGAGTGTCTACATCTAATCCAACTGTAAATATATGATGGGCTCATACAATGAATCCAAGAAATCCAATACTTAATATGGCGTAGATTATTCCAATATATCCAAATGTTTCTTTTTTACCTCTTTCGTTATAAATAATGTGTGAAATTAATCCGAATCCTGGTAGAATTAGAATATATACTTCAGGATGCCCAAAGAATCAGAATAGGTGTTGGTATAAAATAGGGTCTCCTATTTGGGCTCCTCCTATGGGATCAAAGAATGATGAATTTAAGTTTCGATCTGATAATAGTATTGTGATAGCACCTGCTAGAACTGGTAAAAAGATTAATAGGAGAATTTTTGTAATGAATACTGATCATGGAAATAAAGGTAGTTGATAATAATTTATTGAAATATTTTTTATATTTAAAATTATTACGATAAAGTTAATTGTTCCTATAATTAATCATACACCAGCAATATGTAGAGAAAAAATTGTTAAATCTACTGATGACGAGGGGTGAAATGCGTAAGATGATAATGGCGAATATACTGTTCATCCTGTACCAGATCCTGAATTTAATACTATTCTTCTTAAAATGATTAAGATTGATGGTGAAAGAAGTCAAAATCTTATATTGTTTGTTCGTGGGAAAGCTATATCGGACGCTCCTAATATTAATGGTGTAAGTCAGTTTCCGAAATCTCCGATTATAAATGGTATAACTATGAAGAAAATTATAATGAAGGCATGAGATGTTACAATACAATTGTAAATTTGATCGTTGTTGATTCAATTACCTGGATTTCTTAATTCTATACGAATGATAAATTTAAGGGATGCTTCAATTATTTCTGCTCATATTGCGCAGATAAAATATAGTATTCCAATGTTTTTATGATTAGTTGAGTACAGTCATGTACTTTTGGCGCGGTTATCGCGCCATACCAAGATACAGGTTTCGACTTGCATCATCCCGTATGTTTTGACTATGGTCCTGTCACGTCCCGGGTGAGGTCTTTGGGGAACAATGACATGGAGGAGGGAAATCTCAGGCGCGAATCTTAAATCCTTCACTCTGAGGGGTTGAGGGAACTCAGGCGCGAATCTTAAATCCTTCACACTGAGGGTTTTGCGGGAACTCAGGCGCGAATCTTGAATCCTTCACACTGAGGGTTTTGCGGGAACTCAGGCGCGAATCTTGAATCCGTCACACTGAGGGTTTTGAGGGACTCAGGCGCGAATCTTGAATCCGTCACACTGAGGGTCTGGAAGGAACTCAGGCGCGAATCTTGAATCCAGCACGCTGAGGGTTTTGAGGGACTCAGGCGCGAATATTAAATCCGTCACGCTAAGTGTTTCTGGAGGCGATCAGGCGCGAATCTTAAATCCTTCACTCTAATCGACCTGGGAAGGTAAATGTACACTTAAAGAGCACCCGTTATAGTACTCCGTATTTGTTTTGATCTCGGTAATAGGATTTACCGTTGCATTAGTGTAAAAGAGACCTCGTTTAGTTCTTTTGTATATTGCACGGCTCATGCAGCAGTGTTTATATACACTGGGAATGCTCTCGCGAATCAGCTGTTGCGGCAGCTTGGTTTCGTTGGGAAGGTTTATGACTCGAGCACACACAATAATTAGAGACGTAGTTGAAAACAAATAAGTCTATTTGTTTTATCGAAACGTTTGTTAATGATAATGCTTGATATTCTTAGCATTAACGGATAACATTTATGTAAATGGCAGTTATTAACAATATAAGCATGTGAACATGAAATACATGAGAATAGGTCGATAATAATATATGAAATGCAATAGCGTTAACACAAGAAAATAATATGTGTAATAAGCGGTTATAAGACAAATATGAACAAAATAAGCATTAAGATGATAATAGAAAATAATAAATGAATAGCAATAAGCTTTAGAATGAGATAAATGTTATTAACATAAGGTAATGAATAAATTTATAATATAGAAAAGTGATAAGCGTTATTTATGTGTAGAAATATAATGAGGGTGATATTCCTTAATAATAGTAATTATAATGACTTACAATGGTTGTCGTAGCACTGAATCGAATACTTTTAATATTTAGCAGTATGATTGACACTTCGTCGATTGTTCTGCGAAGAAAGAGGACGAGGCTTCGCAGGACCTCGTATTTATATATTTTTACAGGAGTGATGCGGGGGTACGCGCGGTAGAGACCTTGACATAGTTTCAAAATAAGACGTAGTACGACTTCCGGGGTTTTTACAAACGGTATGGTTATTAATAGACATATTTTTGTCACGTACGCCGAATATGCGTCGCAATTAGGTTTCTGGGGTTCTTATGACTGCGAAAGGAGATACTCAACTTGTCGAATGGATTTTGGGTATTTTATAGGAAAAGGGTTAGAGTGGCTTGGACTCTGTGAGTCGTAAAGAGGGGGTTGAGACGTGGTCTCGATTTAAGAGGGTTTTGTAACGAGGGGCTTGTTTGAATTCGTTTTGGGGAAAGGATTCGTGCCTCATAGGGCGAATAGGGGACGGAGTTTTGTAACGATCATCTCGTGATGGGGACCACTAAGGTACATCATCGAGGTGGAGTTTTGTAAAGATCATCTCGTGATGGGGACCACTAAGGTACATCATCGAGGTGGAGTTTTGTATCGATCATCTTGTGTTGGTGACCGCTAAGGTACAACACCAAGGTGATCAGCGATTGGGGAGATGGGGTAAGAGTTGAGTTTGAGATTTTGTTTTGTGGAACGATTTTGGGATTCATGAATAGATTTTGGAATAGGACCGCGCGAAAAATGGTGGGACGTCACACCTCCCCCCTTATATGAAGAAATGCGTAGCATTTCTTAACACAGGGTACGGGTGTCTTGAAATAACGAAAAGAAAATAAAATGCGTGGTTATTTAAATGGTAAAAAAAAATAAAGTATGTGGAAATAATGAAAAAAAAAATGTTTGGGATTTGGTATGATAAGAACGAAAATAAAAGATATTGTTTCACAATAAAAAAGTAGAATAAACTGAATTAAGTGTTGAGAAAAAAGGAAAATAGAAAGAAATATATATATATATAAAAAATAAATGAAGAATATATATGTATTAAATTAATTCTAAGGGAATATTTACAAGGTTTATATACAAGGAGAGGATAGGATTAAAGGAAGGAACTTTGGAGGGATTAATAGGGAAGAAATGAATACTCAAGGAGTTGGAAGGAGGGGTCGCCCAGAGTGAACATGAGGTCGTAACCGTTTTGATACTGGTCATTGAACCATCGCAGGAACTCGGGTGTCAGCTCCGTGTGGTCGGGGACCCTGGTGGCTGACCCCGTGTCCAAGATCTCCACGACACCTGGGTAAGGAGGGATGGTGAAGGGAATTTGGGATGTGGAAGTTAGGGGAGGAGAATGATATGGTGGAGGCAAGGGGCGGGAGAGTACCTCTTTGTCTCCTGTGGGGGGACAGTATAGGGGCTGTGGAGTGACGGTTTCTTGATCCGTTGGTGTTGGCGGGGGGGAGTCGTCCAGGGTGATGACTTCCACTGCTGGTGTCGCCTCCCTGATGACGACAGTGGAGGTGACCTTCGGGAGGAGGGGTGAGGTGCTCCTTCCCTCTCTTTCTACCTCTCGGCGCAGCCACTTGATGTGGGCTAGCCTTCTTTTGAGGCCACCCCCTCTGGCCCTAGGCCTGTTAGGGTTGGGGGCCCTTTTGTGTGGCATTGTTTTTGACGAAATTTTCCTAAGAAATGAAATGATTAATACATGTTTTATATGATGATTAGGGTCAACCGGGATCCTCGCGTAGTCGACCAAGACGCGCTTTGTTCGCGTGTATAATTTTCGTTTTTCCTTTCCAGGCTATTTTCAAATTTTGTGAAGGGATAACTTCCAATATTGTATGCGGACCGGAGTATTGGTCTCCAAATTTCCCTTTCTTCGGTTCTATTAACACGAAGACAGGGTCGCCCGGTTTAAAAGTCTCTTCGTTTATATGTCGATCATAATACCTTTTATATCGAAGTTTTGATTGGTTTAAATTTTCCGCAGCGGCGGTTTGTAATTCTTGCACCCTTGTACTCAAGTTCGAGAGGTATTGATTATAGGTTTCGTTTTCGAAGTCTTCGGGTACTCTTTTTCGGCTGGGTACCCGGGCTATTTTCCCGAATACTAATTCGTGTGGAGTGTAACCAGTGCCCTCGTGGACGCTGGTATTATAAGAAAACGCGGCCAAGTCGGTCCATTCGTCCCAGTCATCGTATTTATTGATATACATTTTTAGGTATTCTGTTAGAACTATATGCGATCGCTCTAAAGAGCCATTTGTCTGTGGGTGAAAGGCCGTGGTTCGAAATTGTTCGATTTTAAATTTTTGTGCAATAGTTTTCATGAATCTACTGGTGAAATTTGCTCCTTGGTCGGTGAGAATGGCTCTAGGAGCTCCGAATTGACATATAAATTTTTTAATGAACGCATCCGCGATTTTTATTGATGTCGACTGTGTAAGGGGTACGCACACGAAATATTTTGTCAATAAATCTTGGATCGTTAGTATGTATGTATTTCCCTTTCTGGTAGTAGGTAACGGTCCTACTATATCTAATGCTACTTTATCAAAGGCGCGTCCAGGAGTGTCGGTAAGAATCATTGGTTGCCTGGTTTTAACACGAACGAGTTTCTTCCGCTGGCAGTCTTCGCACTTTCGAATATAATCTTCAACGGCTTTCTTCATTCCTTTCCAAAAATAATGGTGTCTAATTCGGTTATAAGTTTTAGTTACTCCTTTATGTCCAGCTAATGCAGACGCGTGATTTTCTGTAATTATGTTTTGTCTCTTTGACTCTTCGGGAATTTGAACTATTTGTAAACATATTGTGATCTCGATATCCTCTTCGTCAACGGTTTCGAGAATGTCCGTAATGATATCTTGCCAGGTCAATTGATCGATATTTGTTGTTTTGGCTATGCTAAATGAATATATTACGAGTTCTTTTATTGTCATTTTAAGGGAAGATAGAGCTTCACCCCAAGTTGTCGTGGTTAGGGGAGTATTCTGCGTTTCTTTTATGACTAGCCCGATGAGAATTCGTCCCTTATTACATGTTACATGGGCCTTTCCCAAAGTGAGTTCGTTCACTTCTTCTAATGCTCCAGTTTCTATTAGTTGTTTGGCTCCATTGTCGCAAGGTTTCCCATCTGCGCTTAAGAAGAAGACAAGCGTTTCTTTTCGTAAAGACAACGGGTCGCGACTGATTATTGGTACTGTCCTAATGTCCCTATCGGGATCCGCTTCGTACGTTTCTTCCGGGGAATCGTTTAGCTCAATTAACGATGATTCTGAATCAGTAGTTGATTCGTTTGATGCGTTAGATTCTATTTCGGAATCAGAGTCTTCCAGTTCCAGTGGTATTGGAGATTGAGGAGGTGGAACGGTTTGACATGGAATATTTGATTCCTGTTCTTCTTCTTTTTGGTTTTCCTCATCTATGCCACTCATGGGTTCTGGTGCGTTTACTGGGGAGACGTCGGGTGGCATTATTACAGGTGTTGGTGTTTTGCGCACTTTTCGGTGTGGTTGGATCCTCGTGGGCTTTGCCTTTGGGCGCTTGTTAGTTTCTTTGGTAGTTCGAAGCTTTTTACTGGGCACCCACTCATCATCAGTTTCCTCTCGCGGTCGTATGGGACACGCTCTCTTTACAGGGGGATTACGAGACAACGCGTCTGCAAGTTTATTGCTTTTTCCCGGTTGATAACGAATTTCGTAGTCGTATTCCGCTAATTTTAAGCGCCACCTAACGAGACGTGACGTTGGGTCTTTTACTCTATGTAACCAGGTTAAGGGTTGGTGGTCAGTATATAAAATAAATTTCTTCCCATATAGATAGGGTCGGAAATGCCTAACGCAATACACAATGGCTAGGAGTTCCTTTTCTATGGTTGCATAGTTTATCTCTGCTTTATTCAAGAGACGAGAGGCATAGGCGATTGGTAATTCTTTTCCATCGATATTTTGACTTAATATTCCTCCTATAGCAAATTCGGAAGCGTCAGTGGTAACATGAAATTCTAGGTCAAAATTCGGATATTGCAGGATAGGTTCTTTCTGCAATTCTAATCTTAAGTGGTCGAAAGCTGTTTTCTGGGACGGCCCCCACTCGAATATGGTGTCCTTCTTCAATAGTTGGGTTAACGGACGAGCTATTTTAGAAAAGTCTGGGATAAATTTCCTATAATATCCGGTTAGACCAAGGAATTGTTTGATTCCTTTTGGTGTACTTGGTGCCGGGTAATTTCGAACAGCTTCAATTTTTCCTGGATCCGGTTTTACCCCTTGCTCTGTGATTATGTGACCCAAATATACGACTTCTTTGTGCAGAAATTTACACTTTGAAGGTTGAAGTTTAAGGTTCGCCTCTCTCAGGCGTTGAGCGAGTTTTTTAAATTTAATCAGGTGTTCCGTGAGGGAACTCGCATAAAGGACTATATCGTCCAAATAAACAAACATTTCCGTGCCTTGGAGTCCTGTAAGTGTGTGATCCATTAAGCGTTGGAAAGTTGCTGGTGCGTTACATAATCCAAACGGCATTCTGACAAACTCGTAATGTCCATGAGGTGTAGAAAAAGCCGTTTTAGGTGCATCTTCCGGTTTCATAAGGATTTGATGAAATCCAGAAGCTAGGTCAAATACGGAGAAGTATTTTGCTCCTCCTAATTGGTCCAGTATTTCATTAATGTTTGGAAGTGGGTATGCGTCAGGAACGGTTTTTTCGTTTAAATCCCTGAAGTCAATTACCATTCTCCACAAGAGTTCCCCATCAGGTCCCGGTTTTTTGGAGACGATCCAAATAGGTGAGTTGTAAGGTGATAATGATGGCTTTATTATTTCGTTTTCTAGTAAATTCTTTACCTGTTTGTCAATTTCTTTCTTATGTACAGGAGGGAAGCGATATTGTTTAGTATTTACAGGCACTGGGTCCGTTGTTTGGATCCCATGTTGGATAGCGTTTGTATGGCCTAACTTCTCATCTGGTAAATGGAAGAGGTCGTGGTATTTACATAAAATTCTTTGGACATGAAGTTTTTCTTCCGGATTCATATGTTCCATTGAAATTAACTTAAGCACTTGTTCCATTCGTGTTGCGGTTTCTTCAGAAATTGTTTGTATTTCCTCACCCGACGCCATAGTTAGAGACTCCTGGAATTCTAGGGGACGGGTTGTTTCGGCATAATGCCTTGGGGATGAGAGCGAGTGTACCTTCGCGGATACCTCTGAATGATGGATCGACGGATCCTGGGGAAAGAGGGGCTTGATAGGAGTGACGTATTTAGACGTCTTAGTCTCTTTCGGTCGTCTTTGTTTGGGTTCTGGGATCACAATTTCGAATTCTTCCAATTCAACAGTAGGTACAGTGATTGTTGTGTCCACTTCATTAGAATTTATAATTTGTAAGTACGCTTTGCCGTCCTGATTACGGACGAGGGCATTACCTGCATGAATTCCGGTACCTAATTCTAATCTAGGTAAATATCCTTCCTTTACATTTGAATTTGATATATTTACAAAGCAAACTGTTTTTGATCTAGCGGGTAGCGCGAGTTGAGCCTTATTTACAAACGGAATAGAGTTTCCGTGGAAGTCTAACTCTTCCTTGGAGTAGTGTATCGAGACATTCTGTTTACTAAAGAATTCCGTACCTAATATTCCTTGTGGTTTAATTGGGAAGTCGTTTTTGACTACATGAAACGTGACGTCGTCGCCCAAAAGGGTTATCCTGACTGTGCCAAGCGTGGGGACGGGGTCCGGAGAGATGCCTTTGAGTAATAGTTGGTTTTTCGTGTCTATCTCTTGAGGTAACTTTACGGCTTGGATTTTCAATAAGTTCACCTCAGACCCAGTGTCAATCATTAATTCAGGTGTAGTCTCGAAGTCGGGGGAGGGAATCATTACGGACGGAGCTTCTTTAACGGTATTCACCCATGCGGTAGCGATTCTAGTTTGGTTAATTCCGGTTCCGCTTGTATTGTTATCGAACGCGTTGCTGCTTGGCCCGTTCCACGGTACGCGTCCGCTGTTGACCGTAGGGGCAAAGCGTTTCCCGAGTCTCGTTCCTGAGAGGTTCCAGGGTTTCCCTCATTACGATTAAACATGCGTTTTCTACATTCGGAGATTAAATGTCCTGGTTTTTTGCAGTATGCACAAATACGTAATTCCGTAGGCCTTGAGGGAGGAGGTCGGTTTTTGTCCCAGTAAGGGAGCAAAGGGTTTGGTGCTTGACTACCATATCCTGTAACCCGATTTGGGGGATTCCTCTCGAGGGGTTGCGAAGCGGTATTTTGATTATTTCGGCAGGTCCGCGCATCGTGTCCTGTTTTATTACAGATTTGGCACGTTGGTTTGGGAGCTTTTTGCTCTGAAAATCTTAGGCGGTCTCTTTCTATTTTCTTATCTACGAATACGGCTAACTCAAAAGCTTCATCGAGCGTTTCGAAATTATTTTGGAGTAATCTATTTCGTATATATGGAGGAAGACCATCCACGAACGAATCCAACGTCAAACGATCTATATCTTCGAGGTGATTTTGTGTAAGGTCACGATAATACTCGCTGTCCTCTTCCAAAATAGCGAATCGGAGATCCTTAACGCGTGAAATATATTCCAACATGTGTTCGTTGGTTCCTTTAATAACGTTGGCAAGTTCTCCGCGATAGTGGTCCGACGTTTTCGCAGGGGAGAAGGTGCGTTTTAATTGTTTTATCAAGTCGTTTACGGAGTCGAAGACCCGATCCTCAACCGCCAAGTATGCATGATCTTGTAATTTATTCGTCAACAACCTCGCTAGTTGAGGTTGAGCATGCGAGGGAACCAGAGCCTTAGCCCTATTGCAGGCTCTCGCGAATTGCAAAATGGACATATTATGCCCGTTAAATTTTGGGACTGTTTCCACGGCGTCCTTTAATTTGATCTGGGGTGATGGACCCTGGTCCGGAATATAATTATGTTTCAATGCCTCTGGAGTCTTATTGAAGTTTAATACCGGTTTTCTATCAAAACGAGAGGAAGCCGGTGTGGCAAAATTATCCGCGACTGGCGGGGGTGCAAGAAGTTTCTTCATCATTGCTTCGATACTTTGTATTTTATCGGAAAGACCCCTAAACGTGGGTTCGGATGATCCGGCATCTATGCCCGAATACGTTTTAGTTTCGCGGGTTTCCGCAATTCTCGCGGGCAAATTGTCTATTTCGGCTCGTTTCTCGCGTAATTTTTGTAGTTGTTCCATTATTTCGGCGGTCGCGATTTCTATAGCGCTTTTGGAAGGCCCCGCGTCTTGGTCTATCACGCAGGGGTCGTCGATATCGCCGTGTTCGGACATTTTAGGTTCGGTAAGGTCTGTTATTTTAGGGTGATTTAGGAGGTTTCCTATATTTAGGCGTCCGGCCGTAGCTATTCAAAATCTATGGTATTCTCTACCCGGGTAATTAGTGTCAAATCTGTTATGATTTTTCCTTATTCGACGGTAATGTTCTGTGCACGCGCCGTGACTATTAATAGGCTGTAATTTAAACAAAAGGTTTTTGCAACGAGGGCATTCAGGAAACGTATCGTTAAGTTGGTGGTAGTGTACTTGGTATATTTCATCTACCTCCACTGGGTTTGAATTAAAACAATTTAGACAAATTTTTCCGCCTTCCGTGGTCGTTGCTACACCTCCAGAAACACAAATCAACGCGTTTGAATCTGACAAAACGTCCCGCAGCCTGCGGCTTGGGTAATATAATGTACTTTGACTTTGGCGTGAATCGCACATGTCAGTTTATCAACGTCTTATGTCGCGTCTGGCAGTTTGTTTAAATTTCGTGATAAAAATATTAGTGACTCAATTTCTGTTTGAAAGGAAGTACCACTGTGTACACTCGACACAGTTGGTTGCGGGACGCGTTTGATATATCACGCTATTGCACCTTAGGCAATTAGGGAATGTATAAGGCCTTTGGCAGTAATGAATTTGATACTCTGTCACCGTTTCTGTTGAATTTAGTCGAGAGCAATGTAGGCAAATTTCGTCGCCTTCGTCATTTGTCGCTAATTTCCCGTGAACACAGATCATCCACTGTATGGATTCCGTCAACCTTTGTAATTGGCGGCTCTGGTATGCTGGTTTCCACAGGTTTACGCGTTCTAAGTACATAGGTAATAGCGGGATTTTGTGGGTACCGCGTCGCAGAGTCTATTTCTTACCGGCGGCAAACGTAAATCCCACCGCTGTCACCAAAAATATGTCACGTCCCGGGTGAGGTCTTTGGGGAACAATGACATGGAGGAGGGAAATCTCAGGCGCGAATCTTAAATCCTTCACTCTGAGGGGTTGAGGGAACTCAGGCGCGAATCTTAAATCCTTCACACTGAGGGTTTTGCGGGAACTCAGGCGCGAATCTTGAATCCTTCACACTGAGGGTTTTGCGGGAACTCAGGCGCGAATCTTGAATCCGTCACACTGAGGGTTTTGAGGGACTCAGGCGCGAATCTTGAATCCGTCACACTGAGGGTCTGGAAGGAACTCAGGCGCGAATCTTGAATCCAGCACGCTGAGGGTTTTGAGGGACTCAGGCGCGAATATTAAATCCGTCACGCTAAGTGTTTCTGGAGGCGATCAGGCGCGAATCTTAAATCCTTCACTCTAATCGACCTGGGAAGGTAAATGTACACTTAAAGAGCACCCGTTATAGTACTCCGTATTTGTTTTGATCTCGGTAATAGGATTTACCGTTGCATTAGTGTAAAAGAGACCTCGTTTAGTTCTTTTGTATATTGCACGGCTCATGCAGCAGTGTTTATATACACTGGGAATGCTCTCGCGAATCAGCTGTTGCGGCAGCTTGGTTTCGTTGGGAAGGTTTATGACTCGAGCACACACAATAATTAGAGACGTAGTTGAAAACAAATAAGTCTATTTGTTTTATCGAAACGTTTGTTAATGATAATGCTTGATATTCTTAGCATTAACGGATAACATTTATGTAAATGGCAGTTATTAACAATATAAGCATGTGAACATGAAATACATGAGAATAGGTCGATAATAATATATGAAATGCAATAGCGTTAACACAAGAAAATAATATGTGTAATAAGCGGTTATAAGACAAATATGAACAAAATAAGCATTAAGATGATAATAGAAAATAATAAATGAATAGCAATAAGCTTTAGAATGAGATAAATGTTATTAACATAAGGTAATGAATAAATTTATAATATAGAAAAGTGATAAGCGTTATTTATGTGTAGAAATATAATGAGGGTGATATTCCTTAATAATAGTAATTATAATGACTTACAATGGTTGTCGTAGCACTGAATCGAATACTTTTAATATTTAGCAGTATGATTGACACTTCGTCGATTGTTCTGCGAAGAAAGAGGACGAGGCTTCGCAGGACCTCGTATTTATATATTTTTACAGGAGTGATGCGGGGGTACGCGCGGTAGAGACCTTGACATAGTTTCAAAATAAGACGTAGTACGACTTCCGGGGTTTTTACAAACGGTATGGTTATTAATAGACATATTTTTGTCACGTACGCCGAATATGCGTCGCAATTAGGTTTCTGGGGTTCTTATGACTGCGAAAGGAGATACTCAACTTGTCGAATGGATTTTGGGTATTTTATAGGAAAAGGGTTAGAGTGGCTTGGACTCTGTGAGTCGTAAAGAGGGGGTTGAGACGTGGTCTCGATTTAAGAGGGTTTTGTAACGAGGGGCTTGTTTGAATTCGTTTTGGGGAAAGGATTCGTGCCTCATAGGGCGAATAGGGGACGGAGTTTTGTAACGATCATCTCGTGATGGGGACCACTAAGGTACATCATCGAGGTGGAGTTTTGTAAAGATCATCTCGTGATGGGGACCACTAAGGTACATCATCGAGGTGGAGTTTTGTATCGATCATCTTGTGTTGGTGACCGCTAAGGTACAACACCAAGGTGATCAGCGATTGGGGAGATGGGGTAAGAGTTGAGTTTGAGATTTTGTTTTGTGGAACGATTTTGGGATTCATGAATAGATTTTGGAATAGGACCGCGCGAAAAATGGTGGGACGTCACAGTCCTAGAGAGGAATAGCGACAAAGAGATATACGAAAATATCGTACCTCTCTCTCTCTCTCTCGCGCTCCTGGTTCGAACGTCGCACCATAAGAACATGCAGGTTTCGACTTGCGTCATCTTCTACGCGTCACACCTCATTATTCTCGGAAGTCGACCATTATATGTTTTTGGCGCGTTTATTACGCGCTAAGAAAATGCCGGTTTCGAATTTCATCTACGCGGTCGCAGATATCGAGCCACGATCTAGCCTTGGGGCGATAAGAAGGTTGTGAATCGTTTCCTACGACGCGTGACGAGTCATCGACGATACCCCCTCCACCTGCTCCCAGGTCCCGTTCCCCCTCCAGACTACCCATGGGCCGGCTTCCCCCTCCACTGACTCATCTCCGCTTCTACGGGTCGCCCCACCCGCCTCCCCCACGCCTCCGGTGCGGTACCCCTCGCCTCGCCTCATCCCCTCGCCATGCGTTGGTCCAAAATCGGCTTAGTATATCTACTCCAAACTTATTCCATATATTTTAAAGAATTGACTTTATTTTACGAATCGTATATTATTACGAATTTATTAGTATTTGTGATCATTTTAATTAATTCTTTGTAAAACTTGTTACGTCAAACATTACTATTTAAAAAAATATATATGGCGGACACTAATGGTATGTACAGAGAGTGAATTCGAATCCCTCAGACCGACCACACACACACACACACACACATGGTGCAGCAGCCAGTCACTTCTTAGCGCGATGTACAGGTGGTACAGGGAACGTCTAAGAAGGATCGACTCCTTCGCTGTGTGTGTGTGTGGTTCTTTCGAGGGATTCAAATTCGCTATCTGTGCTTACAAAGGATGTCCCCAAATGGTCCACCAAAATTTCAACAAAATTTTGCACAATGAAAGATCTTGAAGTATTGAAGCTATTGATAATAATTTATATATGATTTTGGGTCTATAGATATTTAATGTTAATGTTCTACATAAACGTATTAATCCCCGTTACGCACTTACGACAAGTTGCCGGCAACCACGAGGTACACGGGAATATATGAGTTCGTACGCACTTCGTTGCGGCGAACAACAAAGGTTTCTGGTCTTTTATGGACCAAATTGCCGGCAACTTGTCGTAAGTGCATAACGAGGTTTACTGCACACGGTTCGATTTCTTGTGATATACATCTAACAGACGTTTTTAATTAAATCATACTTCTACATTTTACTTTATACAATATTAGAGTTTTACCTACATTTATGTTACTGAAAATCGTCCGGACAAAAACGAACCACATAGCTCTTATGTTAAACAAATTGTTGTCGTTTACTTAATAAACTTTTTAATTTACTATTGTCAGATAAATGAAACACTACTGGATGTCCACGACATGATGTCACTCAGTGCATGTTTGAATGATACTGAAATCGAGCTACTTTTAAGAACCATCTGCGATCATTCCTTTCAATAGTAAACTTACATAGGTAGTATGCATTCCTCTATAAAATTAATTAAATTATTATTAAAAGCTCGTACTTCTACAGTTATGCACTTCGAGAAGTTGACGGAAAAAGATTCATTTCTGACACGTTGCCTGGCTCCATTTTAGTGACCACATCTGCGGATGGACTTTGGAGGAAGAAGTCAGTAAACAGCAATTGCAATCTGAGTGTAATAATTACTATTCTTTTTTTGACGTTGAATTTTCTTTAGATTGACAGACTCGTGTCACTATTATCTCGATGAAATTGGAGAGTTACAGTTATACGAGGAATGGAAACAAACGTGTAAAGCCGAAGAAAAATTTCTCAATTTCTCAAATGTTTTGTGTCGGTAATAAAAAAACAAAGCTGTCGTTAAAGTCGGACCCGGACTAAGCGCGCAGCGCTGCGCGATGTTGCTCTGCGTGGCCGGGTATCTACCAAACGCATATTTCTGACACATGTTTGCGAATGTACACGAGCAGCCGTGAACGTTTGCATTGAAGCATTTGCTGAGTGTCTGCACAAAACAAAGGTATGCGTATGAGCAGAAACATATTCGACAACAATCGAATTTGTCAACACTGAACGTGCCCGATCACACACGAGCGGCCTATTTCCTTTGATGTACCGACATTGGTCGCAACGCTGGCGAATGTTTGCAACTGTTTACTGTTCGTGCGCGCCTCGCATTTCCACTGAAGCGAATTCACGTTAGCGAGCAATTTGCACAGCCGGTAGATATGTACCAAGCTTAAAGGGCCTCATACTTCCACGCGTGATGCTTGCTGATATACTCGCCCAATGCCCACATATGTACAGCCAAGCTTGATCGGCTAGTCGCTTGGTTCATGGTGCGTTTTGACAAAACGAACGAGTACTCGTTCGCCCACCACTTCGACAAAATTCAAGTCTAAAGTAGCATTCGTTTATGCTCGGTAAATAATTCACCGAACGTTTCGGAATGTTCGAGGAATGCTCGTTTTATTTTAAAAACTATAACAGGTAGTTGGATACTAGCAAGGATCTTTATAATATTGTTACACTTTTGCGCATTACTTAGTAGATGCTCCGTTTGGCATAATAACGATTTAATACAAGACTGGAACGCAAAGTACAAGATGATACATAACAATGAACAGAAACGTCTAATCTATAAAATTTGTGTGATTTCAATGCATTTGCTCGCAATGGCGTTCGGTAGGGTAAGTGTGGGTATTACCGCGGACATTTAAGGTAGGTTAACTGTAGACACCTCGATACAGCATTCAAATGAATGAAAGTTCCTCTTTCTTTTTTTAAAAGAAAGGTGGGACCTTAATAATTCCATAAAAAAATACGAGGGCGGGGTAATACGCACAGTTACTTGAAAACACATAGATTTGTCGATCAATGTCATTGCAGGAGTTACTGCGAACATGCACGCATTACTGCTAGTGATGGGACTGATTCCAATACTATTGATGATATTCAATCAATTCGATACCAAAGTACTCAGTAGGAAATATCGATATACATCAAAAAGTTATGTACTTGGTATCAATCATCGATACCGATTCTTCTTCAACCGATACCACATCAATATTATACCGAATCAAAACCGGTTTGATACTTTACGAAATTATCGATACTTATTTGATACTTACGAAATTATCGATACTTGTCTGATACTGTACGAAATTATCGTTATTTATTTGATAATTCTGTGATCAGATGGCAAACCTGTTATGATATCTATTTGATACGAAAGTATCGGGTTCGGTTTGCAATTTACTACTTCACGAAAATAGTATTTATTACCAATCATGATTTGATAATATAACTAATGAAGTAGAAGTTGGAATCAGTATCGTGAACTACGTATATAATTGAATTTTATATATATATATATATATACATATATACGACATATATACATACATATATATATATAGTCGACATATATACATATATATATATATATATATGTATATATGTCGACTGTCGCTACCGTGTATCTTTACTCGTCGCGGAGGCATTCCAACCTAATTCTGACATTTATACATTAATATCTCATCACGCTAGCAATATTTTCTACATTTAAAGGCATTTTTCTTATGTAAACCGCATATAAGCTTTCGAATGCGACCAAATTCAATAAAATCGGTTCACGCATATCAGAGATATCGTAATATCGTCTCATGGTCAGTCGAAAAACGGTAAGAAAGAAATTCTTCTTTTCCTTCTGATTCTTCTTCTCCAGTCAAAATTTTTGTCGACATAATACGTATACGCGTTAAGCCGGGGCCACACCTGAATGCGTATACGCTGAGCAGGCTGAGCGCGCATGAATGACGCATGCGGAGGGGTCGAAAGTGCCATTGTATCTTTCTTCACCAACTTCTGTGCTTAACTTAGCCCACTCCGCAGTCGTAAAGATGGTGTGCTACATAGTTAGCTAAATAAACATACAGCTCAACCCTCCGAGTCATCCCGTTTACCAATACAGAGTGATTGTCCACCGACGCGTGTCAAAGAGTTGTCACCTGGTACCCCGTGGCTAGGACAACCCCCTGCAGTGCCTCACCGAATTTGATGGGTTTCGATCCTTCAAACGGTTGGAATACCATTAAAAATTCAGAAATGTTCAAGAGTTCCGCATTTCTCATCACATCTTTGCGAAAACGACGTCAATTTATTCCTTATGTTTCGCCGATGAAACTGACACCAAGAACAATGTAATTCAGACCATAACGAAGGAAATTTCAGGAAAAATTGTTTTATATCATTTCAAGCTGAATTCGTTAAAAATAGTCGGATTTATATGAAATTTGGAATGATTTTCATCGGAAAAATATAAGGAATCCATCGGCATCCCTTCCATATCCCGTAGGCGTAGGTACATTGGAAAGGTCTGTGGGACACTCTTCGTTTATTACCACCTTGTCTTGCATCTTTAAACTACTTGACACCCCCAATTGTAAGGACGACAACAAGTCATGGTGGTGTGAGGGACAGGGATGCACCACTACAGTTGTTTACCCCATGTGGGTGAGCCATTCCTTTGATGGTCTGGGATTTCACCAACATCGGCTGTGAAGAGCCCGAACATCGCGGCGAGCCTGACCTTCCTTTGGTCGAGGGTCCCGAGGTCCCTTCCTCGGTGTTATATGGCAGGCAATCCTTTCGTCTGCACTACTCCAAACACTCTCTGTCCTTCAATCTTTAGCTGTCGCGAACCACGAGACTCTGTCGAAACTGACGAAGAAGATCGCTAGAAATATACGTTCCACACGTAGGAACGGGGGCATTAGGGAGTTTCAAGTGGCGTTCGGTTCGGGGTTCTATTCAGATCTGGACGCGGCCGAAAAGGAGGTTAATATTTCCACTATCTTTAGGTGGAATCAGACGGGTCGTAGCTCCGCGAGCCGGCACGCCTCGTCTAGCTCGTCAATTTTTCTGGGCGAGCCGAGCCGATCAGTCTCCAATTCGAAGGGAAGACGTCACAGGCGGGATCACGCGCAGTGCAGCGGACACCTCATTTTCTACCTGCGTCCCTCCACGAGGCGTATTGCTGCCCCCGCGAGTAATCTCGTGTGATTTTTTAACACAACAGCGAGTCGGCCTGGCTATATGAATTAAGAACAATGCAGGGTGTAGTGAAGAAAAGAAAGACAAATTATTCAGTACAATAGAGCTTTAAAGTCTATCATATGTTAATTGCATTATTATTATTATTCAAAATGTAATTTTTAAATTTTTGATTATCTGTTTATGTCAATATTAGCAATGGATTAAATTTATTTAGTCTATGCCTTCAATAATTTAAGACATTAAAATTAATTTCTGTAGGCGTTTCGTAAAAATCACCGAATGCAGGAAACTTTGAAGATTTGTATTTTTTAAACAATTTCGAATCTGCAAAAATGAGGACTTAACCCTCCCTAATTTCATATGGGCTACCATATGTGTATTTCAATATCATGAAAATCCGAGATATCGAGGATTTTAGAAAAGTATCACATTCTGCCTCTATCTTCCACGCTGAACGCAATGCACTCCAAACTCCCTTTGATGTGCGGAAGAAAACCGACAACGGTCGGCTCAGGCCATGTGCCTTCGCCGGCGTCCCCGAGTCGGGTCGAATGAACCGAGTCACCACGAATGACCCGTCCACACTAGCATATGCGTTCACGCTCAGCCTTTCTGACGTAGAAGCATGCGGCCCTAGCTACCGTTTCACCCGTCCACATCAGAATATTCGTGCGCCGCTCAGCCTGCTCAGCGTATACTCATTCAGGTCTGGCCCCGGCTTTACACGCACACCTTCACTAATAACACAAGTATTGTTCGTCGACTCTCGGGATCATTCGGCAGGGATCCTCGTCCGTCTTTGTACATATATATACCAAGTGTTATAACGTACCAAGTGTCAATCAATTATTATATAACCTGGCAAATGTTAAATAAGGTAAGTTGTTAAAATTTGAAATGTCACGAGTTTTTACACCACATAGGACACTGATTATTGTCTCAATTAACAAGGCAAGTCACGAAAATGTTTTAATAGATTTTTATGTATTCTTATAGATAGAAATGAAGGGGACGCACAGACTTGGAAGTTGTCCGGAGAAGGTTCGACAGAGAAGCATCTTCTTTCACACAAGTTTCTGGAAATTTGTACCATGCATGTACAAAAATAATATATAGTAATTAAGCATATGTTTTTATTCCAGCAAACTATTTTTTCTTTATATCATTATAAGTTTAACGTCGGCAGAAAATCATTCTTTTGCCTTTTACGCCTCGCATTCATAGATCGACAACTAATTATAAGAGACTTACATTCCAAGTAATTTTATTTCATATGAAGATTCCATGAGTTTACAAATTTATTTGTATATATGTATGCGAAACTCTGTTTAAATACGTTTGATAAAAAGTTTCACAAAATTTAAATACCATGTGTCGATGTCACAGCAGAATACCTAATAATTAAATAATTACAGACACTATTATATGTAGATTCATGAATAAAATTATATGTATGCTATATAATAAGTAAGTACTATTACAATGTTTAATATTATTATTATCTGAAATACAATAGGATACGTTGGAACATATTACGTACACGACATTAAGCATTTCTGAGAAATGCCACGAATATTAATGTAAATTAGAAGATTAAGTTTCTTATTAATTAAAATATTCTACCATTTATAAATCCAATTGGAATTAAATTATTCAGAAGCATCGTGCTCTGAAAATTAGGAACCATGAACCGTAAGTTCAATGTGTATAAAATTCTATTTAATTCTTATTTTGATTTTGACATTAAAGAAAATTATATCAATTATAAAATAATATTAAAAAGTATGTGAAGTCATTCCCTATGCAAATTATCTTTGTAAAAAGAAGTGAGATCCCCATTAAAAATTTAAAAAAGTAAAAAAATTACGCCAAGTACACGAAAATCAAATAAATCATAAAAAATAGAAGGTAATATAAATCACAAAAAATAGAAAAAGTATACAATACAAAAAAAGATGTGAAATCAAAATGAGCTGCCAGTATATAAAGGTGCTTTTCAACTGCGCTTAAGATGGCACAACTACACAGGCCCGGATTAAAGGAGGGCTAGGGGGGGGCTGCAGCCCCGGGCCCCACCTTCAGGGGAGGGCCCCGTTCTAAGCGATTAGCACACTACCCCCCTCCCCCTGTTCAACCACGGGAGGCCTCGATGGTTTGATAGCCCCGGGCCCCAAAAATCTTAATTCGGGCCTGCAACTACATACACACAGCTAAAATGTTGTGTTCATACATTCCATTACAATGTATTACATAATATTAAGCAGATATATTTTTATACAAATAAATATTTTAATACGAATAAATATTTTATTCAAAATACATGGCGCTGCTCCCCGAATTGGTGTTGATAAACTGAATAAATATGTATAAATTGCATTAATCTTTTTCTTTCTTCCTTGTGTGTGCGTTCGTGAATGTGTGTATACATTGTAAGGGAGTTGTTGTAAATTATTAATACTCAGCCAATTAACATTTTTTTGGTTTCGCAGCGCCAAGTATTTTGAATAAAATATTTATTCGTATTAAAATATTTAGTTGTATAAAAATATATCTGCTTAATATTATGTAATACATTGTAAAGGAATGTATGAACACAACATTTTAGCTGTGTGTATGTAGTTGTGGCATCTTAAGCGCAGTTGAAAAGCACCTTTATGTACTGGCAGCTCATTTTGATTTCACATCTTTTTTTGTATTGTATACTTTTTCTATTTTTTGTGATTTATATTACCTTCTATTTTTTATGATTTATTTGATTTTCCTGTACTTGGCGTAATTTTTTTTACTTTTTTAAAGTTTTTTATGGGTTTTGGTTTACACTTCAGCGTGAGGTAAAGATATTGCAGGTATCGATATTTTGGTGTAGGTATCAAACAGGTATCGATACATTCTGATATGTAAGTATCAAAGAAGCATCGATTCCTTTTGATACATTTGCCTTTGATATGTATCAATACCAGATTGAAATTTGTAGAAGGGTATCGATATGTATCGATACAGTATCAGTCCCATCACTAATTACTGCGTGCCAGTTGCTAACGAAATACCAGTTACTGCGCATGTATTACTGCGGTTTGATGTCAGGCGAAACATACCCTTAGTACAAATATCACTTGTAGATAGAAAAACGATTTAACTTTCTTTATTTACTAAAATTAACAGGAATGAGTTATAATTTAAATCTTAGTAATTAGTAGTACATAGTATATGAATACGTTCGGAAGAAAGGTTAGGTTGCGCAGTCGTCAGTCCGGAGTAATACATGCACATGGTGTAAAGAACTGCACCTAATACTGCGGTTAAAAGTAAAAATTAAAGACAATGTAGACGACTGATTTATTTTTTTTCTGAAAAAAATAAGTCTTATTCTATCGAGCAATAACGCTACATTACATGTATTACTGCTAATAACAAAAATATAAATGTTTTTCAAGTAGGTGTTCATGACCGCTATATCGGGAATCGACCGAAGTTTTGCCTTGATGAATTTCAAACTACGATAAGAGAATTAATAATAACTTTGCTGTACATATTTATTAATAATTATCTGTAATAGAGTTTAAAATAATTTTATCAAAAATTTTCAAGAGATTATGTACTTTCCAACATTAAATATGATCTGTTTTAGAATATCCTTAGTAATCAGGGCATCCGCAGTAATACCCACACTTACCCTATTCGATTGACGGCAAATCAATATCTGAGCCGTCGTTCAAGACGATTGACCGTCTCGTCTCTTCTAAAGCGGGCACCAGTCGGCAGTGTACTTTAACACACTCGGTGCTCGCAACAATATGCCAGGTGATAGTGTACAGAGTGAATTCCAAAGACTCTCTAACTCACTGCTACAAAACTCAGTTCTTATGTATCATTTCTCTGTAGGGCGTATCCGTTTGAAGGTGGAGTTTTGCACGACAGTCTTCAATATATTTGGTCGCGACGAAACTCTTCCTTTGCAAATATGCTTCCGAAAATTCGGTGGGACTTTCGGTATTCCCAGACGAAAATCTCCAATGTAATCGGTTTATTGCAGGTTTATGACTGTGAACATTTTTCCTACGCGCCATAAAATAATTTGAAAAACATCTGGCAAATAACTTGCAGGGTTGCAGGAAAGTCTTTAGACATAATGACCAATTGCTGCAAACTAATTTCTTTATGTTCGGTAGGCAATAAACCCTGCTCCGTTACAAAACAAATGCTGAATGTATGAAGGATGTTCGGCTCACATTTATTAAACATGGAGTGGGACCATGAGTTATGTTTGCAATTAATAGAATTATATATAGAATTTATAGTCCGTCAAACGAATCGAGTCACCAGCTATAATTAAACACACGTAGCGGCTTTCAGACAGAACAGGGACGTCACCCTCAGATATTGTATATTGTTACAACGGGCAGTTCCCCAGCTGTGCATTATGACGGATTTGACAAGATGGAAGAAGGTAAACAGGACACACAACGCAATAACACTAGGGACTCTATTAATTACCAAGGAACAGTAATCTCTACATAGTATAAAATAAAGTAGGCGTGTGTATGTTTGTTCGCGCTAGTGTCGAGAACCACTGGATGGATTGTGATGCGGTTTTCGCCGTTTTATAGAGAATTTTTCGAAAAAGGTTTAGGTGTATGAAACACTAACCTATGACAAAACGATACCGCGTAGTAGCGATTTTAGTGAAGCATTCCTTGAGAATGCTCTATGGGGTGGTGAGGACTGCATCGCAGTCCGTCCAGTGGTTCTCAAGATTAGTGCAAACAGGCAGACAGACGCTTACCGCGAACTTGATGTTACATTATACAGAAATACATACATATGTATAAGAAGCCCGGGCAACGCCGGGTATAGTGCCTATACGAGCTATAGTGACTTAGGTGTGAAGTCACTCAGCGGAGTCTTACCTGACACCCTGCTGGGCACTGGCCGCTAAACGTGTCCCCCTACTACCTCTTGCAGGACTGTATTTAGAGAAGACCAGTATAAAATCGGGGCCCTAAGGCCCTAAAACCTTAGTCTTAAGCCCGGTCTTCTCTAAATACTGTTCTGCAAGCATACTTTGCTGCAACGAGAATGTGCTGTATGGGTTAGTCCGTTGTTGCATTGCGCTGTTTGACATCTTTATACAATAGTCCATTATGAAATCTATCTATATGTCGGGATAGGCAATTAAAATTTAGACTTACTGAAAAACTTTATTATCATGTATTTATATTATTAATATTTTCAATATTTATAAAAATAAAGAGTTAGTATTATTAAACACCATCTTCGTCGGTAGAAAAATCTAGTATGGGTATAGTGTCAACTTGAGTTGAATTACTTGTTTTTAATTTTTTTAATAAGCATGATAAATGGGTGATATGTATTCAAGCAAAACTAGCAAGTCTTTTTTTAACCCATTAATATTATTTCCATTAGGATAGAGCAAATCTAAATTTGCAATCAATGCGGAGGTTCTTTTCTTAATAGCAATTTCATTAAACGGTAATTCGGTGCTGTTTGAATATTTATAATAAATTTTAGACGGTTCATCCTTTCTAAAATGCAACCATTGAATTTTTAACCACTCCACTTCTGATTTATCTAAAATAATTTTTCTGTTAATAATATTCATTTTCAGTGTTTTTGTTAACGTTGTTACGTTTTTGGGTAATGGGGGTCGCACGATTCGGCATAAAGAGTGTTTAATACAAGGCAGTACAATATTAACAAGAACGGTAAACAACAAGAAATGTCTAATACAAGGATAATCTGGTAATCTCGAGTTTAGGTCTGTTCGCAATGGCGTCTGACTCTCGAATGACAGCTTGACAGGCGATCGATCGGATTGCCTTCTTCTCGGTATCTTCTTGTTTCTGTCGCGAGCACCAGCAGGCCCTGAATCCCATCCATAGGGTGCTCGTAACAATATTATGTTTATTCGTGGAAATTATTTTTAAAGTTCTTTTTTCGAGCTGCCATAATGACTTCATTCCAGTTTTCTGGAAGAAAGATATTTAAAAATAACTTCTGTTGTTTTTCTACCAAACCAAAATCCTGGTCACACGGTAAATAAGAATGACCACTAACTAAGAATTTATGGTGAATTTCATTTACCGTGTAATTAGAATTATGAGTAATATATAAACACAAAGCGGAGAGTTTTATATTTCGGTTTTGACCCCCACTTTAATCTGAATACATTATAAGTTTAGAGGTTGTAACAAAATTTTGTATGAAGTATAATAGGCATGACCCAATCTCTTGTGGTCCGCGTGAAGCAATCGACTAATTTTATATAAACATATACACATTTTCAGTTCCTAAATTGTGAATCCCAAAGCAATAGGTCCGCAGCTGTCGTTTACAATAACAAATACCTGTTGATAAAACAGGTGTAGGCAATGTTTTCGTCAAATCAAACGTTATAGTAATGATAGATACTAATATCGAAATCTGCTTTTGCAAATGCATCCTCAGCTTTTAACCATTGGCGTGCACTCTTAGCTTTTCTAAGATGAATATCTTTTTCAGCAATCGGTACTATTTCATTTTCATTTTCCGAAGCATCGATTTTAGTTATAAATGAGTCACATTTTCTGCAGGAATCTCATATTGGTGGATGAAAAAATAAATTACACTCTTCATTGAACACTTCTGGAAATATAAACTTTAAAACAGGAGTTGTTTCATCATGAATATTTCAATCTGGTGCCAAATACTTCCTATGCCTAGATTATGAAGATTTATGATTTACGGTCTCCATGATGTTTACCATAGCCGCGCGGAAGGGAAGCTGGAAGCTAATGGTAACGTGGGTGCGCTACGGATAGGGAAAACTTTTTTTTTGAGAGGGGGAGAACGCTTTATGCATACCTCGGCCAAATACCGAGGTTATGTGGGACTCCCCGCCCGGAGGCGGGATACCCATTAAAAACCCCCTTTAGGTTGCCTCCTTGCAACTATGGGCCTCCTTAACTGTGGACGGAACTTTAATATACTACTTCAGCCCACAGTCTCCCAAGAGGGAGGAGGCCTCGCCATACTTAGTGGTGTACTCCAGGAGAGGTCGCACAAGTGCGCCTATTCAACTCGCAAATAAACATAAATGTATACAATTTATAAATATATAATACTGGACACCACATCAACATATAACGAATAAATACGCGCTAAAAACCCCGGGCTAAAAGGATCCACGGGTATCGCCTACGTCCCCAGTCTGTAAATATACAGGGTGTCCCAAAAATGCTGCGGGTCCTTAAAGGGGGTGATTCGGGGGGTGATAACAAACAACTTTTTCCTTTGCGAAAATGTTCTCCGAGGTTTCGTTAACGAGATATTAACAAAAAGCACCGACCAATCAGAGCCCGAGATTGGCGGCCGAGTTCCCGCGGTAGCGTGGCCGCGCGCCGCGCTGCGACTTCGAACAAGCAACTCGGCATGCATCGAAGGAAATTGCACAGAATGGCAAATGAAAAAGACGTAACAAATAAAATCGAACATGTTGTCATGGTTTGTTCGTCATTTAAAGTGAATAATGAATAAAGGATAAATGGATGAAAATCGCGTGCAACGTAAAAAGACGAATACGCAGTTTTTTTTTAGAAGATTCGAAAATAATAATTATTTGAAGTGGGAGGATAAGGAATACGTAAATTTTCTTGTGTTAATAACGTAGCCACGAAAAGGTAATGTAACAGGAAATTAACGAAAAATAATAGTAGTTCGTTATTGTGATAAAAATCCGTAATTCAATAACGGCCAGCACTGTTGGTGATAACGAATAAGTCTGTTTAAAAAGCCCGAATAAATATTTTCGTACGGGAATTTGGAGAATTATCGCCGGAAATAAGCCATCGTTTGCGTTAAATTTAAAAATGAATGATCACATATAAAGTAACTAAAACTCACCCTTGTTGGAAATTCACCTGCAGCTTGAAAATCTGTGTCACAGGGTCACTGAACCGATCCTGGTCATCGATGGACGAGCTCAGTGCACAGCTGGTCCCAGGTATACGACACTACCGAAAGTTAAGGGTCGCAATGTCAGGTGCGTCCAGGTCAACGTACCGAATATTCACTTCACTGCACGGCTACTAACACTGATCACTTAATTTATTTTTCATGGAACGTGTTGTTCCTACGTTATAAAAATTGGTGGAAATGAATTTTTACTTGGCGTTCGGAGCCGTGGGTATTTCCGCGCAAATTCTCACGCTGCAGCACTTGCGTCCTCGTTGTTCGGGGGGTGCAACCAGAACATTGCGTAATACTCTTGAGCAGAGAACATTTCTGCGACGTGATTGCTTGCTGACTGACAAGATTTTTACGAAGCGACTTCTTCTACCCTCAAATAGTTTCTCTCGTTCCATTATGAGTTGACCCCCCACCAGACCAAGAGGCTTCAGGTAGAAAGAAGCCAGCACATTTTCGAAACACACGTGCTTCGCAGAAGTGCAACGAACGGACTATCGTGCACTTTTACAAAACTCCGCGTTCCGTCCTTTTACTGCTAATGTACCCATTGCTTCGAGGTAGGCAGCAGACACCACGTGCATCCCTCCCAAACGGCCACTGTCCTAAAGAGGTCCTCTTCACAGCAGTATCTCCTCCCCAAGGCTTCACTCGCACGGAATTCGTCGACGCAGAGCATTTCGCTAGGGTCGCGGTTTATGACCGTACTGTCCCACTAGTCGACGGTAGACAACGGTTTCCTACAGTTTTGGGTAATTTATGGCTTAGTTGGTTCCGCCTCGTAGCAGACGTGAACTCAGAGTATCGGAAAATGGAAACTGGAAACAGGATTTTTTTCTTTATAGCAACTCGAAGACTTTCTGTTTCTCTTCTCTTCCGTCCCTTTCGAACCGAAACACGTGGTGTCTGCTGCCTACCTCGAAGCAATGGGTACATTAGCAGTAAAAGGACGGAACGCGGAGTTTTGTAAAAGTGCACGATAGTCCGTTCGTTGCACTTCTGCGAAGCACGTGTGTTTCGAAAATGTGCTGGCTTCTTTCTACCTGAAGCCTCTTGGTCTGGTGGGGGGTCAACTCATAATGGAACGAGAGAAACTATTTGAGGGTAGAAGAAGTCGCTTCGTAAAAATCTTGTCAGTCAGCAAGCAATCACGTCGCAGAAATGTTCTCTGCTCAAGAGTATTACGCGATGTTCTGGTTGCACCCCCCGAACAACGAGGACGCAAGTGCTGCAGCGTGAGAATTTGTGCGGAAATACCCACGGCTCCGAACGCCAAGTAAAAATTCATTTCCACCAATTTTTATAACGTAGGAACAACACGTTCCATGAAAAATAAATTAAGTGATCAGTGTTAGTAGCCGTGCAGTGAAGTGAATATTCGGTACATTAACCCGGACGCACTTGACGTTGCGACCTTTAACTTTGGATGGCGTCGTGTACCTGAGATCAGCTGTGCATTCGGCGCGTCTGTCGATGACCAGGATCGGTTCAGTGACCTAGTGACACAGACTTTCAAGCTGCAGGTGAATTTCCGAAAGGGTGAGTTTTAGGTACATTATTGGCGACTATTATTTTTTAAATTTAACGCAGGTTATGGCTAATTTCCGGTGATAATTCTCCAAATTTCCGTACGTAAATTTTTTTCGCAGTTTTTAAACGGAGTTATTCATTATCAACAACAGTGTTGGACGTTATTGAACTATGGATTTTTATCACAATAACGAACTACGATCACTTTTTTGCTCGTTCCCTGTTGCATTACCTTTTCGTTTGTACGTTATTAAAAAAGGAAATTTACGTGTTCCTTATCCTCTCACTCCAAGTAATTATTATTTTCGATTCTTCTAAAAAAAACCTTTGTATTTGTCTTTTTACGTTACGCATGATTTTTATCCATTTATCCTTTATTCATTTTTCACTTTAAATGACAAACAAACCATGACAAAATGTTCGATTTTATTTGTTACGTCTTTTTCATTTGCCATTCTCTGCAATTTCCTTCGATGCATGCCGAGTTGCTTGTTCGTAGTCGCAGCGCGGCGCGCGGCCACGCTACCGCGGGAACTCGGCCTCCAATCTCGGGCTCTGATTGGTCGGTGCTTTTTGTTAATATCTCGTTAACGAAACCTCGGAGAACATTTTCGCAAAGGAAAAAGTTGTTTCCAATCACCCCCTGAATCACCCCCTTCAAGGAACCGCAGCATTTTTGGGACACCCTGTACATCTAAAAATATATACCTGCTGACCCACAAAGGCAGGCCAAATCAACCTCTAGGGTCAACCCGGGTACCCGGCTGAGGTTCCAACCCCCCGGCCGAGGTCAGAGGGGATATCTTCCTGACCTTCCTACACTTGGTAGCGCCACCCTATACCGTAGGGTTGGTCTTCCTTTTCCGGGCCAGCCTCCTACGGTCCTGCGCCCTCCTAGACGCCTCTCTAGCAGCCCTGGCTCTGGCCTCGCGAAGCTCCTTCTCCTTCAATACCTCCTTGCGGGCTTTCTTTGACACTGCCTCTCTAGCAGCCCTGGCTCTGGCCTCGCGAAGCTCCTTCTCCTTCAATACCTCCTTGCGGGCTTTCTTTGACACTGCCGCTTCCGCAGAGAGTCTGAGGTGCTTCCACCTGGTCTCCGACTCTATAGCGCGGCGAATCAAGGTAGGGGCCTCCACGGGTGCACCGAGCGCTTCCGCGAGCGCCCGACGCTCCTCCTCAAACTCTGGGCACGCCGTAAGGACATGCTCAGCGTCGTCCTTAGGCGCCCCACAGTCCTTGCAGGTCTCGCTCAGTGCTTTGCCAATTTTAAATCGAAAGGCGGCAAAGGACCCGTGGGAGGTGAGAAGCTGGGTAAACCAGTAGTCTGGCTGACATACCACACCAGCCTTATCCAGGGGGATTGAGGCCGATCCAATCAGCCTCCTGGTCCAGTTCCCAGGGACGAATTCCTCCCACGAGTCCTGCCATCTCTCGATTGCCGCCGCATGCGCCCTCTTTTTGTGATCTGCGAGCCTGATTCCTAACGCAACAGGGTCGCCCTGGAGCACAGGGTTAGACCGGTCGTCCGCTCTCGCCAAGAACACATCCATCCACATGGCCGCCTTAAGGTCCAGGGGCATCCTCCCTGTCTGGACACACAGCGCCTGGTAGGCCACCGTTCGATAGGCCGTGGTGGTCCTAACCAGGGCCGCCCTCTGGGCTCTCCTAAGGATGGTCTTGTTAACCCTCGTACTCAACGCGGCTGCCCAAACCGGGGAGGCGTACATAACTACCGACTGCCGGACGTTATAGGACAGCCTCCTCGCCATTACCGAGGGACCTCTAACATTCGGGAGGAGGGCCGAGAGCGCACCCACCACCTTGTCACCACGCCTAGTCACATCCTCAAGGTGAGTCTTGAATCTTCGCCTGCAATCAATGGTAACACCGAGGTATCCCACCGCTTTAGAGGACGTGGCAGTGGACCCCATCACCGAGAAACTCCGGATCTTATCGCTGCGGAGACCCGCGAGGATAATGATCTCCGTTTTGTCCGAGGCCACCCCAAGGCCAGCCGCCTCAGACCAGGACCTCATTTTCCTCAATGTGTCGGCCATCATCGCCTCTAACTGGGATGTGCCCCTAGCCGAGAACATGATCACCAGATCATCGGCATAAGCGAAGGCCTTCACAAACCGTCCGGTGCCAACGGACTTAATGACACCATCGTAGACGATGTTCCATAGGAACGGCCCTAGTACTGACCCTTGGGGTAACCCCGTCGTGATGCTAGTTTCAATTTTGGAGTGCTGCGTGTGCACCGTCACCCAACGGTCAGAGAAGTAGTCCCTAAGGACCTTAGTGACGGCTGGCGGCACACGCCTTCTCTCCAGCTCCTCGAAAATCAGGTCCCAGCGGATGGTATTGACCGCGTTTCTAACGTCGATCGTTACCATCACGCAAAGCCTAGGCTTAGTAGTAGCCACGCATCTCTCGGCGAACCTCATCACTTCCCGCGCTGCCTCCACAGTGCCCACTCCTCTCCTGAAGCCGAACTGGGTGGGGACGAAGGGGCCCTGACCCGCTTTCCTTTCGATCAGGGCCTTAATTGCATACTCCCACACTTTACTCAGTGCGGGGAGTATGCTGATCGGGCGGTACGCCCCAGGTGCCGTGGGTTCCTTGCCCAGCTTCGGGATAAAGACCACCCTAGCCCTCTTCCATGTGGAAGGGATGGTCCCTCTCTTCAGGGTGTCCGCGATCATGTCCCTGAGTTCCGGCTGGAACACCTCGAAGATACAGGCAACAACCTCCGAAGGGACCGCGTCCAGACACGGGGCCTTCTTCACCTTGATCCTCCGGTCCGCCTCGCCAACCAGGTCTATGTCCACATCGCTTATGGATGTGTCCACTCTACCCAAGCACCAGCTGGCCACGGCCACCGAGGTAGGCAGGAGGGGGTCGTAACAAATAGTTGGGATATCACTTCCCGGACCTGCAAAGGGGTCGTGACCATCCACGGCGGACGGCCACCGAGATTGGTCATAACTGCCTTGTACGGCTTCCCCCACTAATCGAGGTCAACCTGGGAGCACAGACGCTGCCAATGGGCTTCTTTGGCCCTCCAGATCTTGATCTGTACCTCTTTCCGAGCCAATGCGTAGGCCACCCTCGCCTCCTCGGTATCAGGGCCACCCCTCTTCCTCCGCCTTTGCCACCGCCTTTGCCTCCTGGCCCTGAAAGATGAGCTCCGAACCTCTGCTACCTCGCGGTACCACCAGCCGTTAGGTTTTCTTGTACCCCGGGGGAGAGACTCCTTCGGGAGAGTGGTACTCGTGACTATCTCCAATAGTCTCCGAAATTTCTCCGCCAGGGATTCGTCACCCACTCCTCCACCTGGTTCTTTAGACGTTCAGAAGCCCGCACCACAGCCTCAATATCGAGGTCCTTGGTTGAATACCTCTGCCAGACTGGTGCCACGTCGGGCCTCCTCGCCGTCCTGATAGTATGAAGGACATACATGTGGTCCGAGTAGGAGCACTGCGAGAGGACATAATGTCTATGAATGATTTCCCCTTGTTGCGTGTGAACATGTACTTAAACTTGCCCGGCAATATAACCGGAACAAGCCCATGCCTGTCCAGGAGGTCGAGGGTCGCCGCCCCCTTACGATCTAACCTTAGCCCCCCCCCCCCCCCAGCCGGGGATCTTGCGTTTAAATCACCCACAAAAATCACTCCCATGCCCGCGGTTCTAGCTTCCGCCATAATCCCTTCCACCGTGTCCAAGAATTCCGCAAACTCAGGCAGTTTCTTCTTGGGTGAGCAATAACAGCTCATTACGAGCTTGTTCTCCCAAATGACTGCCACAGTGCCATTAGCCCTAATAGGGCGCGCCAACGTGGGGAAGTGACCATTAAATCGCGTCACCCAGATGGATGAGTCACCGGTAGCATGATTGAACCTATAGGTCAACTGCCGGTAGGGTTCCGAGATAATAGCCACGTCCATGTTTAGCTGGGACACGACCTGCTTCATCATGTCCTGAGCTAGACGGCACCTAATAAGGTTGACCTGGATTACTTTAAGTTTCGATGCCATTTACCCACGGTTACTAGTCCCATTCTTGGACATCTGGGGCTCCGTAACGGTCTTGAGCCTACTACACAGGCACGCCAGGGATGCCGTGACATGGGCCGCTCTGGACCCAGTGACCCCTTCGTTGATGCAGACTGCACATCTAGGGGGGTTACCGCACTTTGCAATCATATGGTCCGCGGCTCCACACCTTCTGCAGAGTTCCGTGGCCTCCCCCGCCACTTTACACTCTCTAGAGAGGTGTCCCAGCTGATGGCATCTAAAGCACCGGACTAGCTTAGGGAGTATCCTGGTCCTAGCCCATGTGAAGCCTGCCCTGAACCTCATACACACTGGACGTTGCTTCAGTTCGTTAACTGGGGCATCAACGACCACCAACTGTGGCCCAACCGATCCCAACGGATAGGGAAAACTGTAAGAGTATAAATGGTATATAAGTAGTAGCGTGCGGTGCAGGCTCGTACCCCTAGGCTGAAATAACAGGCCCTCTTAGGAGCCCAAGTGGCTATGATCACTGGGGCCCCCAAGATTTCCAGTCATTCAAGCCTATCGTACGGGCATGAGGTTGCACCGCATACTACTACAGTTTTCCTATCCGTGGCGCGCCCACGTTACCATTGGCTTTCGAGCTTCCCTTTAGCGTGGCTATGGTAAACATCCTGGAGACCGTATTCCCAAATAGCCCGATGTGGCCAACGCTGGCGTAGTGACTCTCATAAGAAAGAAATTTTTAAATAAATGCTTTTACTTCATTAACTTTGTCTGAAGACGTTTCGTTAACAGATGCAAGTTTTCCTCTCTTATCACACGGTGGAGTACCGTTTAGTTTCTTATGTTTCAAAAGCCTATCAATTCTTCCAGCTGATACTGAAAATGTATTCTGGAAAATCCTTTTGCATACTTTACTTCTGTCGTAACTCTGAGGTTCTCTGGTTATTCTTTATTTTTAATACTGATTTTACTTATTATTTAATACATTTACCTTTATCCGGTATGCTCATCTTTCCGAAGGAATCGAGGGAAAAGTAGCATTTGGCGTAAAGGCCTGATTTATAGGGTCCCTCGCGGAAACCCGAGGGTTAAAGGATTTTGGTTTAAAGGCTTGATTTGCGGACCTTCGGAAGAATGCAAGGAAAGAAGGTCCAGTCTATTGTGTTCAATCTTCCTAAGAGCAGAATGTGGTCGGCTGCTTATCTAGGGTGAAGATCGTAGAGAGCTGCAAATAAAAAGGGGGCGGCAGGCGACACTTCAGACCCATTTGAAGCAAATAAATGATACAGTCTAGTTTGTTGTTTTTGTCTTTCCGGAAATAATGTGTACGTTCAATACTTGTAAACAACTGTATTCAATGCAAATAGAAATTATGTCTGTAACTTGTAACTTTCTAGCTTATAGAATTCATAAAATATTTTCCGTCCTTCAGGTACTTTTATGTGACACTAATTACAACAGAAACACGTTTTTATATTTTTTAATTCTTTTTTGGGTACAAGATTTCCATTATGATTAATATATTCCTAGCCAGTTATATGTTTCTGTTTTCTTATATTACGCATTCGTTTCTACTGGTTTCAAATACGTGTTTTTCTTTTGGTTATGCAGTTTATTTCTGATAAAGGGGGATGTGGATTGTTTAGAGACGATCCACTGTCCTTATCTACCCCATAAAAAACTTCAAAAAAGTAAAAAAATTACGCTAAATACATAAAGAAATCAAGGCCGAAAAAGAGTATTATAAAATAAATCATAAAAAAAAATAAAAGATAATAATTATAATATAAAAAAATATGTGAAATCAAAATGATCTGCAAGTACAGAAAGGTGCTTTGTAATAATCACGGACATTTGAATAATGTGAAGATAAAATTTAACATCTAGACATTTGCCTACATGTCCGCGGCGTGGAAGTCAAATACATACTTGGCGTGACCAGGCAAGGTATTCTCACATCATGAATACCCATACCTTCCCTTTCCCAGGTTTTCAGATAATTTGTGAATTTAGACCCCGATACCTTTCCCATCACAAGCATTCAGATAATTTGTCAATTTAAAAGTCTGACAATGTGAGTATACTTTCATTATTTTGCGTTTTTAAATAATTCTTATTCATCGACACCTTGGCCTTGCCTGGCCACGCCAACTATTTGACTTCCACGCCGCGGATATAATATTTAATAATATTAGTAACAGAAATATTACCTACTATTTCCTCTACTTATGGTTTCTGATAATTACTGGACATTTTGAAGAAATAGTTAACAGTTCAACACTTTCACTGATAGCGTACACGAGACTACATGAGAATAAACACAATCTCCTCGACTTCGCAACCAACTTCATATTCATTCATTCGTACAGCAACAATGGACCAACCGAGTTTAGTCCATTGTTGCATATAGATGTCACCACAAAATTTCAATGCAACAAGTGATTGTGTTATGCCATATAGTTTTAAATTGAAAAAATTAATTTTTCCTATTTTATAGGATTGGTAGAGCCTATTAGAATACATTGCTGCTACTAACTCAATTTTGCAAAAAATATGGGTTAGTCCGTTGTTGCTGCCATTGCCTCATTTCTTTCTGCTGATGCCCACTGTAACCACTCCGAGTTCTGGCTCATTGTCTCGACTCAGCAAAAGAACGCCGACACGATAATCCAGGATGCTTGTACGTCGCCATTCCAGGTTCCCCTACAAAATCTATAAACACATTAAAATCCATACAGTGTGTCCGCAGGAACACTGAACAGCCGGATATCTCCTAACGTAATGGAACTAAAAAAAAATATTTATATGGAATTCCATGATTCGACGGAACAAATTTATTAGCGCAGACGATTTTTTCATTGATTATTATTTTAAAACATACGATGGACAAGTTCAGTTTTTTAAATCAGGCATGGAACTAAAGTGAACACAGCGGCCGTTTTTCGGAGGCAACGCCTCCTTTCTCCCGCCGCGCGTCTTCGCCCCCGCGGCGGGCCTAGATTCGTGGAGCGCCTCAGGCCCGTACCTTATGAACCGCGCGTGGCGCATTGGGGCGACATTGTATCAATAGGTTTCCACATCGACCCAGAGAGCACGATTGTCGATGCGTTTTTGTTTTGTCAATGCGCCACGCGCGGTTCATATGGTACGGGTCTGAGGCGCTCGAAGCTCCTGGGCCCGCCGCGGGGGTGAAGACGCGCGGCGGGAGAAAGGAGGCGTTGCCTCCGAAAAACGGCCGCTGCGTTCACTTTAGTTCCATGCCTGTTTTAAATGAAACTATTTTCTTTTAGAGATCAGTCGATAGTGCGTTTCAAAACAAATTCAATAACCTATAATGTATATACCTTATTTCCACTGGTTTTCTGATTTACCGATTTTCACTGGAAGAAAACCCGCTGGAACAACAAGCAGCGGTGGTGGTCTTGTTCACGCCACGGGTGGCACGCGTTAGGCATTGCCTGTTGTAACAGATACCTACCTACCAAAGGTCACGCGTAGGGAATTGCCAGTAATTCAATGATCGTCGGTACATCAAGGGGAAGAGCGCGTTCGTGTGCATTTAGATTGAACGGATGCTGCAACAATCTTTCTATAGACTTATTGTGGAACAACTGCGAACATGAACACCGTTATTGCTGGGTCATGCACGCCTACACGCAGTTCGCACAGTCCCATGCAGTTTTGCGCAGTGCGTCTGGTCCGTATCCGACTTAAGAAAATATCCTTTTCGAGTTTTTGTTCTTGATTGATGGTTTGCAGAAGCGCAGTTAATACACTACGAGATTGCAAAAACATGGAGGACACGCATAAATATGAATCTTGCGACAAAACGTACAATGCCAAAATAAAAATTACCGCAACTTATGGCAAATATGGTAAACGCGATTATTAATATTTTGTATGCATACGGTGCGGAAGAGAACTATTGAAATTAGATCAATTCAAATATGTATTTGGTAGTTACTTACATTTTTGTACATATTTATTTTCTAGCTAAATGGCAAAACTTCAATATAAATTTATTACGTTTCTTTATTTTTTACATATACTATATCAATGTAATTTATTAAGGAAATAATAATAAATTATATGAGTGTTAGCAATATTTTCATTATTTCTCATCAAATGTGTGTACATTTATCATAATCACACGAATCATTTTTTGCTTGTCTTTTCAATAATTTTACATATTATAAAGTAATACAGTATGTGTTCAGTGCCAAATAAAAACGTTTAAGTGCAGTTTGGTCCATCTGTCTCAGGCATTACACAGAAATCACGAGTAAAACATTTCAGCTGGTTCCAAAGTTCATCGTTTTCTTCTTACAAGATATCCTCATACAACCAAGGCGACCACGTAGTGTAAAGTTAAATCAAGATTTCATACTCGATTATGTCATACCTTGCTTCCGAGAATATTAAGTAACAGATTTTTCATAAATATTTATCTTCTTACAATTAGTGGCTATTTAACTTACCATAATTGTATCTACAACAACAGAAGAAAATTTCCATGTCTATATACTGCTACTACGGAGCTATTAATATCTACATATACATATACATTTCCAACAACAGTTAATTAATACTTCATGAGTTATAAATAAGAATTTCTGTGTATTTATTTAAAAAAAAAAGGTGTACTCACACCAATTTCTTGTTTTGAAGGATTTAAAAGAACGGGTTAGAGTACATTGTTCAACAATAACTATAAATAATCTTTATTCAATCATGAAATCGATTAAGAAAAGATGAATAAAGTATTTTAACAATTTAATAGAAAATCGTTTGAACATCAATAAAGATATGAATTTAAAATACCTATCTCACGTCGTATGTATTAATTTTTCGACTATTTTACCTCATACATTTATACGCAGACTGTTCAACAAAGTCGATTAATTTAAGTAAAATGTACACTTCCATAAAAATGAAGACACAACTGCATATTGCAGATGCACGGAAAATGAGATCTAGAGACGCGGCAGCGTCTCAACGCCAAGTACATGTCCGTAGGGATGAACCGATCCAAGTAAATACGAGTAAATACTCGATACTTTCGTTTCGATACCGAGTAATTTTAGTATCGATACTTTCGGCTGCGATACTTATTGGGAATCGGAAAAAGTACTCGTATCGCATGGGGCGAGCATCAACATTCGACATGAAAGATGAAAGCGAAGATAGGTATTGGCAAGAAAAACTACCACCGCATTAATGATGGCGCTCATGTTGCGTAACTAAATATGGAAGATGCAGGTATACACTTTACCACATGTTTATATGGAACCAGTAGTATAAAAGTTTATTTAAAAGTTATCTCTTACATAAAAATATTAAAAATACATTTAGACACAATATTATAATATGTAAACTATGTAATATGGACAATTTTACTTGCTCCATTTTTTGGCACTTTATGAAAACTTAAATTGAGATCATTGCTCATTGTAGCGTTACAATTTGCTGCACAACATTTCTTTTCTGCATACAGTTCGTCGATACTATGAAAATTGATAGACCACAGTGTATACCTGCGTCAGGCATTACTAGTAGTTCGCGTACCGACCGCTTGTGTCGTATACTAATGTTCTACACCCAGTATAAAATGGCGGTCGGGGTCTTCAATTCGGAACACGATTGTAACACGCTATACTTACTGTATTTTTATATAGTTAATATAAGTAGAGATTAGTGTCTACTTCTCTTGTTCCCATGCCGTAAAACGACTCTGTATATTTTTCTTTCTATTTCGTTATATAAATTAATTATTATAAACTGCCTCTAACTTATTTAGTTATTTAATTATGTTTCGTTGTAACTAAAGAGTACTCCTCTTTAAATAAAAGTAAAAGAAAATACGTCTTCGTTAATAAAATTTTATTAATAAAAAAGAACTCTGTTATACTAATTTTCATTCGATACAAGTAAGTATCGATACTTTTGCTTCGATACTGAGTAGATACCGATACTTTTTTCCGGTGCAAGTAATGAGTAAAAGTATCGATACCATGGTGGTATCGGTTCATCCCTACATGTCCGACACCCTGTATATGTTGACTGTGTCTACCGCTATCATTTACTCGTCGCCCGGCTATTCCAACTGTTGCGTATTTTCGCGGTGATTTTAAGAACAGAACGCGGGTTGGTGGCCGTGGGGTGCTGAAGCACCCTGCTCGCGAAATGTGTGGGAGTTTAAAATAAAATAAAATTATTCACTGGCAAAACTTCAATATATTTTCCTAATAGTTTTAAGAGATCGTTGAATAATGGGAACAGGTTGGGACTTTTTCAATCAAGAGTCAAAATTGTTCTGCCTTCCCGGAGTCCTCCGTCGTTGCTTCTTCCTTCCTCGAATGTGGTGCCCCTTCCATCCTTGGGCGTTTTCCCAGTCCTTAGGCCAATCAGGATAAGGAATGAGCCAGATTCAAGGGGTAGACTGTCCCGCGGATGTTCGTCCACCCCCGCGAATCGACGTCCATGTTTCCTTCTAATTCCGGGTGGTGGTGGAAACTCTGTGGAAGCGCGCTTTTCCGTTACACGACGGGTGCCCACGTAGGAAGAGAAAGTAGGCTCTGCTCCGAGGACTGAGCGAACAACCCTTCTGGATTCAATCGACACTGCTAAAGACTAACAAAGGACAAGGCCTTCTCAAAAGATTACGTGACTTAGAAGTCTGTTAATTGGTGTCCTCTTCCTGTTTTTGAGCTTTGCCTAAGATCTTTCTCACGTATGCCACCCGCATCGCGCATCCTTAAAAATACTCTCCCTGATCATATGCAAACATCGCACATTGGTCCAAGAGCACCTAAGAAGTGGCCAAAAACAAGGTAGAAAATTTCCGCAAGGAAAATTTATCACCATTTTCAGGAATAGTTGCAGTGCACGTAGACAAAATGTTTTGTGGATTTAACCATTCCCGCTCCATTGGCATTGGTTTTATGTTGACAACTGTATTAAAATGAGTGATATGTCTATTCATTATAATATCAATGTTTTTCATTAATTTATGTTTAATTTATGGAATTTTATTGTTATATATTTATTTGTAAATATATATCAATTAAGAATAACACAAACAAGTTAAGAAAGTTGAGAAGAAATTGTAATATTCAATTCCTTATCGTTACACTATAATCATATTTTGCAGAATGTTTACCTTTCGATTCACCATTCTCCGAGATTCCACCTCTTATAGAGAAAAATAAATCCTGAGTGTACTATATGTAATGTATACTTTAATGTAAAACTGCTACTTTTTGCTACTTTTGTTGTTTAAATTAAATTAATGTTATTAACGAACGACCGTGCGCGTATAGGTGGACGCAAAATGCAGCAGGCTAAATGTACAATTATAGGTGTGTCTGCCCCGACCAAATATATATATTTAATTATCTATTACTCTTTCCTACATCGTTATTATCTGTTAATGACATTATTTTTTAAATTTTGTCTGTTTCTTAATCACGGAAATAAAATCGCATTCAACGGAAACGCCTCTGTATCCTTACTTCTCACTGCTTATACTTCAATACAATGTATTAGTTTTGTCAAGAAACTCGACCAGTCGAATTGTCGAGTCTTTTAGTTGATCAGTTGGATCCAAGCTGATCAGTTTGAAAAACGAAAAGAAAAGTATCCTCGGAGTGTATAATAATTGTAGGTGCTTAAGTGATTTTTAAACATAAGCTTTATATCAAATTAAAAAGTAAGTGTTTTTTGACATTATTAATAATTTCCTTTCGAACGAGATTTTTTCCATATTAAAGGATAATTTTATTATTATTGTAGAATTTCATACATAGTACCACCTAAATTATAGGCTTTATAGAATTAAGGCTAGACTAGGGTAAATTATTAAGTATATAATAATGGTTAATAATTTACCCTAGTCTAGCCTTAATTCTAGCCTTAATAAATTATTAAGTATATAACAATGGTTAAATTTACGAAACGACAAATTCTGGAATATGTTCCCCCAAGAGCAGATCTATCAGAAGCTATTAATTATATTTTGAAAGAATTGAATATTGTCTTGGAAGATGCTTGTCCACAGGATGTGCAGCGTTTGAGAGCTGCTCTTTCGACTTTAAGAACGAAACGAAATAAGAAATTTCAAGAGGCACGTCGAATTAAAGAGAAATTCGAAAAAAGAAATTCTAGTTGGCTAGATTCCGAGTTCGTAATTTCCAATATTACAATTAATGATGAAAATCAACAACCTTCTACTTCTTCTTCTTCAAGAGTAGGTCGACTGTCTTTATCATTTGAAAATAAATCGGATCGATCAAAGAGACGAGAGGCTGCTAACATAAGCAAAAGCCTTAATCACAACCCACAAAGAATATTACAGGCATGTCGTTATGCAGCTAAATTATCTAAAGAAAAAGATTTGTGTGCTATTTTGAAAGAAATTTATAAAAGTCCGGAACAACTAAAAAAAATTAGAAAATTGTTAGATACAAATATAGCTCCTATAACTAAGAAACCTGAAGAAGCTTTAGCATTTCTTTTGGACAATCGTATGTCAAGAAATGTGTACACCAATATGCGTTTAGAAGTAAAAGCATGTGGTGCGGATATTTGGCCATTTTATAATAAAGTTCTTGAAGCCAAAGCCGAATGTCGGCCACCAAAAGAAGCAATTTCTATGAGGGAGACTGAAGTTGAAGTCTCATTGCAGGCATTATTGAACCACACTTCAGAAAGGTTGGTCAAATTGCAACGAGAAGTAATACTTCAAGTTATGAAAAGTAAAAACAGTACAATAATTGAAACTGTGTTACTGTGTTCTTGGGGCTTCGATGGAAGTACAGGTCATTCAAAGTACAAACAACGATATGAATCCGACGAACGTGATCCAAACCTAAGCGATAGCAACTCATTTGCCACAACGTTTATTCCTCTTCGTCTATTAGGTACAGATAATAATATTTTATGGAATAACAAGACTCCACAATCTGCTAGATTTTGTCGACCGATAAAACTCCAAACTATCAAAGAATCCAAAACTCTTATTCTCACTGAAAAAAGAAATGTAGAGGAACAAATTAACCAGTTAGAAGCATTAGAAGTTGTGTTTGGGAATGCATTAATTCCCAAAGCCACCACACTCGCTCTTGGCGCAGCACCTCACGGACTCAGCGCAGAGTCGCAGATCGATGATCGATCCACCAACCAGCGATGGGGATCGACAGCCGATCACCAATCATCAACGCAGAGTGTGCGCCATTCATCCAATCAGCGGAACGCTTGACGCTGTTTCGGTCGGTTTGAGAACACGCAGAAACCAATCACATCTCACCACATCTATCGATCAACCAATCAGATTTCCCCACGTCTGTCGATCTTCGAGAATGTTCGAGACGACGCCGGTAACGGAAATGATCATCCACATTGACTCACTCTTGTTCGCATCGCGTAATCAAAAGAACGTTCCTCGTGAATCAAATTTCAGTTAACGTGTGAATTCTCTTGTGTATCATAATTCACTCATGTAAAACCGTAGTGTTAAGCTCAACTGGGTAGATTGTGAAGGCTCATGTGTATTATTGTGTGCGTATCATCAAGTGAAAGTTTCACACGTGGTATCTTGTATCCACGTGGCTCAGATCGCGCCGATCATTCACGAATCATAAACTATTCAATCATGTTCACCTTCTCATGCTCAATCGCGCTCGAGACATTTTAATAAACTGACTCATACACGTTTAGCCACCTGTGCTTCATCATTGTGCCACGCTTCACCGTCGAACCTAACCTCATCCTTTCCAGCGTGCTCACCACCAAAACCAGAGTATTTCTCAAACATTTGGTCCTTCGAGCCGGAGCAACGGTAGCAGTGCCAGTGAAAGTGTAGTGTGGTGAAATTCAGACATAACAATGTCTGTCACCTCAGACCAAGGTTGGGATCCCTATGATCAACCATCTCCATTGCCTGCAGAGCTTGCAATCAAATGCAAGACTCAGATGGGCAGACTCGGTGCCTTGCGAGACCTGGAGACTCAAGTGCCAGCAAGTCCCCTCAATACAACCCTCGATGAGATAAGCGTATATTATGCTCAAGTGGACGAGCTCCATAAGGCGTTCGCCACTCAACACTCATATCTAGAAAAAACGTGGCCGTCAGCTCATTCCCACCATGAGTACTTTAAAGAAAATACATTTTTCACAGAAGCTCAGCTCACCTTTAAATTGAAGCTAAAACTCAACCTTGGAAGGAGTTCAATCCATCAAGAATTCCAAAACCACCACTCAGCTCAAGGAGGTGCCTTTGCCGCTCTTCAAGGACGATTACAAAAAGTGGCCAGCTTACAGCCATCAATTCTCCAGCCTTGTTCTCGCTAAAGCTGAGCTGAGTGACAGCCAGAAGCTGCATCGTCTGAGCTCAACACTCCACGGTGAACCTGCTCAACTGGTAGAATCCCTGCCCTCGACCAGTGTGAAATTTGAATGTGCATGGGATATCCTCTCAACCACATACCAATCTAAGAGGTCTGTTATTCACTTTCGACTCACCAGACTGTTCGCCATCGCATCGCTCACCTCCTCAGATGTCGACTGGCAAGGAGAGCTCATCTCGAAAGTGAACAACATCAGGAAGTCCCTCATTTCAATGGACGCGGCACTGGACTTAGGAGACTGCATGTTGGTCCATCTCACATCGATGAAGCTGGACAAAACAACTCGGAGGGCGTGGGAAAGCTCAATCGAGGCCGACTCAGAGTACCCTCGCTTTGAAGCGTTGGCTGCATTCATTGCTGAAGAAGCAAACCACCCCAAGCCCTCACAAGTGGCTCATCCAGGTGTCAGAACTCAAGCTCAACAGGCATCGTCCTCAGCCTCCTATCCGTGTGATCGCTGTCAGTCGAGTCATTTCATTGTGATGTGCCCACAATTTCGGGAGCTCACAATAAAGGAGAGGCGACAGATCATCACGACTCATCAACTCTGTCGCAACTGCTGTGGCAGGCATGCCTCAGCTAAGTGCAAATCACCACAGAGATGCAAGCATTGTGGAGCTGCACATCACACCATGCTTCACCTGTCATCACTCAACGCTCAACCTGTGGCCAACAATTCTACGCAACCATCACCAGGACCATCAATCACATAATCCAGTTCCTACAGCGCAACCACTTATTATCTGCAACAGCCTCAACAAGGCTGAGTTCATAACAAGCTCAGCCCACACTTATCTCAGCTCATCTCGATGTTGCCAACTCATCTGGAGAATCCAGGCTCATGACCCATCTCGTCTCACTGCAATCAACGAGGCATTATCAACCCTCAGACTCAAGGCGCAGAACTCATCACGCTCATCATCAAAACCCAGGTGGGTCGTTTCAATACCTTACAAGCCGCTGTTGGCAACATTTACACGTGTACTCACAGCTCGCTCCTCGACGAGGTACGTCTGTTTACAGCACTGATACACTAAATCGGCGTCCTTAACGCTCAAAACATTATCCAATCTCCACTCACCAACCTCGAGAAGGTGCTCACCAATATACTCAACGCTCAGTGAACGCCAGCCTTCACCATCATCATTGGTATTCAGTTCTCCGAGCTCTACTCAACCTCGATTGTCGTCAAGACTGCCACCAACCATAACCTCAAAGTGGTAATGGGAAGCTGAATGTTTAAATTCAGTGTTTCATCATTGGCGCATCAAGCAAAAGGAAATTTTCAAGTCCAGCTCACCACAGATGCTAATCACAACTATCAAGCTTCAAATATGACGAGGACTTCACTCGTAAATCACCCTGGCGATTCATTGCGCTCACACTAATCAACCCTCCTCAGACGTAACGTACAGGTCATTCATCAATGCTCGTGCCTGTACCTAGGCATACTCAACCACCTCACCGTAACCACTGAGTATCGTAACAGCAATCATGTAACCAGAAAGGAGTCCAAAGACATCATTCGCATGGTAAGAGCACCATAAATTTCATCTAATGATAACAGCTACTCAATTCTAGCCATCAATCATGCACTCAAGATGCATCAACAACGAATAAGGCAATGCTGAAACAGCTGACGGACTCAGTGGAACGACTCATCAAGGATAAAGACCTGTGCGACGCGGGCAGCGTCTCACGTCCCATATTTCCAATTACACAATCCGTACAGCGCCGATTGTGTCTCAACTCGCAAGTGACATCCAACAGCCCACTGGAGATTGGAACTCTATCTACCTCATCACAATACTTCTCAACTACAACCCTAGTCAACGAACATCACGTGCAAAGACCTGTGCGACGCGGGCAGCGTCTCATTTCGCTCTTCACAAGGAATTCAAATCATCTTGGTCGACAACTGCCCGACAGAGCACTCAGATTCTAAGCAACGTCATCATCCACAACTTGTCCTCAACTTCAATGTTAGCATCGAACTTTACGTTCTCATTCAACCCTCCATCACAATTATCACTCCAAATCACCTTCCAAGTCATTTACGACTTCCAATCAAACAAGTTCTCAACATTCTCAGAAGTAGCAAATCTGTGATCCACTCAGTATCCTATGACTGGTCACAATTCAAGCAAGGATGATTGCACGAGTCGTGGCCGCACATGATCCATTGGGATGATCCACTGTCATTCCAAGGGTGATACCATCCCAAATAACTCCTCACTGACGCAACTTCAGAAAGGTTCTCACACGCTTGCAAGCGCTCATATTTTCAGCACAAACGACTGAAGGGACTCAACAGTGGAATCAACCACCTCTCTGATGCTCATCGACATGTCACCACAGCAGTGATTTTCGTCACTGCAGTCTCACCGTCCACAGCCCACAAAGGGTCGACCCTCAATGCCATCTTACAAGGCATTCACCAGTGTGCTCCAATAAACAGGCAGCACCGTGCATCATCCTCAAGCTAGCAACTTTGCTCACTACTGCAGTAATCCTGGCACGGCATGCCAGCTACATTCAATCAACCCTCATCTCAACGCCACTCTTCATGTGTGGACGGATTCTCAAACTACATGCACAAATGGATCACTTCTCAAACATCACCCTGGAAGGTTTATGATCAAAATTCACCTAACATGTGCAATGGAAGGCTCCAAGCACATTAACTCCAAATGATTGAACCTCAACATCAGCTAATCAACTCCAGGAGCATTGGTTGCTCCGGTGATCAGAGCACTATAACTTGTGTCGTTGCTACAGCATTCTTCACAGCCGTGCAGACGGAATTTACAACTCTGCCATACCATCATTGTACAACAGTCAAGAAGTCTGGTCAATAGAAGTCTCGCATTCAAAACCACATCACTACTTCAATAAGGGGCTCGTCTGCAGACCATGCGCCAGCTGGCTGTTCTCGGACCCCGAGGTGACACTCTCCAGTATTGGAATTAGAAGAACTTACAATTCTTCCGTTCATGGCTCACCCGTACCCTCATGTATTCATATAATCCTGAGGCGAGCTGCTGTTCGGTACATTCAAGTTCACCTGAGACTAGATCCAGACGGAATTTCAATGATGGAAGAATATAAATGAAACACTTCTAAATAGATTCTATGTTTGAATTTTAATTCTTAGTTCGACGTTGACTGTTCTGCTAACAAGTTCGATCTGACTTCTTACAAATTAACTCCTCGCTTGTCACCTTCGAGCGCCCTATTCCTCTAATTTTGGCGTGTTCTTCCGACTTCCTCCTCGGATCCCTTCGCCCAATCAAGACGGTGTTGTCCCTCAAGCTTTGTCAGTGGGTTGTCCTTTCGCCATCTCTCTGTCCTTGGCCCTTCCTTCGCGCTTCCCTCCACTCTCGGCTGGCAGTCGAGGCACGCTTTCCGATTACATAGTTTACATATGCTGCGTACAGTACATACATTTCTAACAGGTAGGTAAGCGCAACCCCCAGGGTCAAGACGACGTCGCCGGCGCAAAGTTTATGACTTTATGACTTTCAGCCTCTCGTGCTGAGTTTTTGCCCTAACAGGACATCGGCAATTATTGAAAGGGAGGACAGAGTTTTAAATGGTTTTACGAGAGGAGCAGCTGCTCGCTCAACGAAATTTGGCACGCAGATGTGGAAAGAAAAGTTAAGGTATTTACTATGCTCGCCTGGCCTGACTGTAGTTTTGAAAATTACTGAATGCAATCCCAGGTTCTCGTACGCTTTCTGAGTTCAGGTACTAGCTATTAATATTCCACGACTACGTTTGAAAAACTGGCAAGGAAAACCCTCGAAAAGCACAACGTGCTCTACATATTTATGAGTCCTGACAATAAACTCCTCCTTGTCCCCCGTTTCAAACTTGCTTAAGACCTTCCAGATGTGCCGTTCGCTTCGAATCTAATTATAATATATCTATCTTTCAGTATAAAAGGATTTTGAATTACGCTCCACATCTAACCTCGGTATCTCTATGTCTTATAGCTAAATTCACGCAATTTAACCAGCGGAAACCGCAACGCCTGCAGTATTTTCTAAATTTAAAGGCATTTTTCTTATGTAAACCGCATATAAGCTTTTGAATGAGACCAATTTCAATAAAATCGGTCCACGCATGACAGAGATATCATAATATCGTCTCATGGATCAGTCGGAAATGGTAAGATTTTTCTTCTTCTGATTCTCCAAGAAATTTTTCGTCAAACATAATACGTATATATATTTTTCGTCAAACATAATACGTATATATATTTTTCGTCAAACATAATACGTATATATATTTTTCGTCAAACATAATACGTATACGCGTTACACGCACACCTTCAGTCAAAACAAAACTAACACTGTTACGTCCTGAAGGGACTTCTGTGAATCACCCTGAGCGGCTAGGATGATCCACGGGGTTCGTCGCTCTGTCGAGGTGCTAAAGCACGCCTTGACTATACTTACCATGAAGGATAAGGAGTAAAGGGGGTTGAATCAATGGTTACACGGAATTCAAGGGAAAAACAATAGAGTAAAATATATTCTTGACGAAAAGATTAAAGTAATAGTTAGAACATACCCTAGGGACGGCGCTCCGTCCCTATTATCGCTGTGCGCTCGGGTGTTGGCACGCTTGCCGTCTATCGTTTCGTACGCTCTCTAGGTCGCTCAACCTAGCGCAGGTCGTGATCGCTCGCCGTGCTCTCGGGTAGCACACGGAAGTCGGCGAAGTCGGAGTCCGTCGTTTCTATCTGTCGCGTTCCGTCACACGTCTTCGCGGAGTCAACGGCGGTTCGTATCGCGCGCAAGGGCTCTCCCGGCTAGGCCGGTCGCGGTATATCGGAAGGAGTTACCCAGGGCTGATCTCGACCGTCCGGACGGGGGTCGCCGTATCTTCGTGGAGGCGAGGTCGCTAAATCTAGACGGCCCGCTGGCTCGTCGCAACTTCCTAGCACGAGCTCTCAAAAACGAATCTATCTTCCGCGGCTCTCGATCGCGGGCCGAACCTCGGACAGTCCCCAGGAATGGGGGAAACTGCCCCGTCGGCAGCTGTTGCTTGCTTCGCTAATTCGTCGATTATTGCGAAATAATCGGGGCCCGGGCCGAGCGCGGTCGTTGTCCCTACCGCTGTTGCCACGGGCTCAGCACAACGTGATTTCTACACGCGAGGCGATTCCGCTGAATCGCCTTCCCGAAAGAAAACGACGCGAGGACAGCAAGCACGGCATGGACCTGAAGGGCCCATGTAACAACACATGTTCGTTCTTCTACGTATATACGCGTTATACGCACACCTTCAGCCAAAACGAAACTAACACCTGTTTCGTTCTTCGTTCGTTGACTCTCGGGATTATTCGGCAGGGATCGTCGTCCATCATTGTACAAACTATTTTTTAAATACATTGAACTTTATAACCTGCCAATCTTAACCTTCCAAGTGTCAAATAATGTAAGTGGTCCAAATTTGAGATGTCAGGAGTTTTTACACTAAATAGGAGACGTAATTATTGTCTCAATTAACAAGGTAAGTCGCCAAATTTGTTTAATAGATTTTTTATGTAGAGTCGCAGACTTGGAAGTTGTCCAGAGAAGGTTCGACAGAGAAGCACCTTCTTTCGCATAAGTTTCTAGAAATGGTTGTACAAGATAATATATTGTAGTAAAAAATTTCATTAAATTTAAATTGCCAGATATTTGTATTTGTATACCAGCAATTTAGAGTTTGTATTTTATGTAAAGCTTATTATATTATAGAAATGAAGGGGACGCACAGGACTTCGATAAAAATGAAGGAGACGCACAGGTTTGGATGGATAGAAATGAAGGGAATGCACATGCGTAGAGGTTGTCCGGAGAAGATTAAATAGATAGACAGAGCATCTTGTTTCGCACAAGTTTCTGGAACTTTGTCAAATAAGGTAAATCGACAAAATTTGTTTAAAGACATAGCATTAAGAATTATTAAGAAAATAGATTATGGTGGACTGCTTGCAATGTAAAGCAAGTCACATTAGTGAAGAAAGTACACTGACAACACATCTCTATTAAAACTTTTCAATCTTTTGCGAAAGACATTCGTAATACTTTAATTAATAAAATCCACAGTAGTTGTCACGCTATTCATTAATTCATTAATTTTTTAGATTCCCATTATTTCAATTCACCAATAAACATACTAAACTAGTTTTATTCCAACACCAATAAATTGTGCGTTAAAAATATTGGATCTCCTCATTCATTTTCGCTGAATTATTACCATTAGCATTTAAATTTCCTGCAATAAGACTTTCTACCATACGCTCTCACCTCTTTTGGACACATTATTTAGTCTCTACACTCACTAAAGCAAAAGGCCATTCTATTTCTATAAATAGTAAGTTCTATGTTAAGTTGTATATAATTAAAATGTGGCTTTATATATTTACAGATAATCAAAGCAGAAGATGATGCAGTGTGATCTACGTCGGACTGTGTACGCACAAATTTTCAGGTAGCGTTTTGCATACAAAATTATTCATTCAATGATTCAATGATCTTGACATATGAGCCCGTGTGATAATTTAGAAATAATTAGTAAATGTGTCCTATTTTTTCAGTTAACGTTGCAGACGAAGAGAATTATTTCAACAGCTGAAAGAGAAAGTAACCCTGCTGTATGAGCAAATCAAACCCATAAAAAACTTCAAAAAAGTAAAAAAAATACGCTAAGTACATGAAAAAGTCGAGGACGGAAAAGAGTATTATCAAAAAAATAAATCACAAAAAATACAAGATAATGATATAAATCACAAAAAAAATAGAAGAAAATATACAACAAATAAATCACAAAAATAGAAGATAATACCCACACAGCACACAGGCGCCTTAAAGGCGCCTGGTCCCTGGCGCTCGGGGCGCCTTAAAGGCGCCGCGATTGTCTCACGAGCGTCCAATATGCGCCTTCGGAGCGCCTGATGTTACAAAACGGGACGCCTTAACCCGGCAGTGCACACGTGACTTCTGAAACATATGTATCCACGTGGGGTGCTCAGGGACCCCCAGTAAAATATAACATTTATTGATTACGATATATAAAAATATGTGTGTTTTATGACTGTTTATTGAAACTGAAACAGTATGCATCTAAATAAACGTTAACACTAATCTATGTTATATAACAAAAATATTTATAAACAAACAACTTGTAAACTAGTCATCAGAACATCGATAACGTTATATATGGGTGGGGGTCTGCCAGACCCCCACGTGTACACTGCCGGGTTAAAGGCGCCTTTAAACGGGCCTGGATTAGGACTGGCAGGCGTCTTAATTATCGATAAATTAGGGCTGATGCAGCTGTTTAAAAATCGCCATTAGGGCGTATCTAAGACGGTTATCGATACTGATTAATTATAATATAAATTTAATAAAACAAAGGGTTATCAAAATGAAATCGGACACGATAAAAATTAATTTCCATTGTTTATTTATTTAAAATTTATTTACAGATACTTGAAAAAGCAAGGAGGTTCTCAGTTGGACACATATATATTTCTTTTTTTATCATTATTACTATACATACCATGCTTTGTATAAAATATATAATTCACAATGTGTTTACAAATATTTAACATGTATACTTATACAACACTTGTGTTATTATATATATTTTATATACACTAGCGGACAAAAAAGTTACCACTTTTTCGATTTGTTCTATATTTGTTATTATTAAGCATACATTTGGAACTGTGGTATTTGTTTAATATGCATATTCTGACGGAGAATTTAAAGCTGTATAAAACCCAGTTAAAGTTGAATCTATTTAACTGATAAACAAAAGTGTTATACGACATCGAAGGGGGTAGCACATTATTGGGGTCGATAAAGAAATTACCACGTATAGTAACTTTTTAGGTTGTTTTAACAGCGAAAGCTGTTACCACAAAATATTAGATTGTTTTTGTTAACGTTCAAAAGTGATCACTTTTTATTGGCTTTAAAAGTGTGTTGCCTTGTTTAATGTTATGTAGGGTTTTTATTTGTTAGAGAAGTAATAGAAGTAGGATGGTTCGAAAAAGTGGTAACTTTTTTGTCCGCTACTGTATATGTTATTATATGTTTTATTTTATGTGTGTGTTTTATATATTTCTATATCAAGATGACCTTACGCACGGAATGAATACAGAATGCACTTACATGAGAAGTATAGATAGGTGATACACATGTAAGTGTGCAAATTATACAAAATGTACAGAATATACAGCATATACACATAAAGACACTTAACGCTTCAGCGACGGCGCTGAATTTAACAATTTCTCTATGCGGACGGCGATCGCGTGCCAGTATTCTCTCCAAGCGGATAGCGGCAGTAATGTAGCCAGTTCCAAAATTATACTGGGATTGGTTATTACAATTTACATTAAGTTTATAAAAATCGTTTACTTTTAAGTCAAAATAAATTAATAACTATAGGTGGATTAGTTGAATCTAATAATGTCCCAACTACTAACTGCATCGAAAAATAATGTTCATAAAATAATAAGTTCAAAACAATGTACAAACAGTTTACAATTATTTTGTAACTTATTTGAATATATTTTTCTTACATTAATATACTCGTGCAAGAAATACTTAATACTTAAAATTTGATCGTTCTTAAGTTCGGTAACAAGAAACTACTTTTTCACGGATTTGTAGCTGACATGTGAAAAATGTATTAATTACTTAATTATGCGTTATGATATACATCGGCGAAACCATCAGCAAGATTCTTTGAATATTCACGAATCGAATTCAATACTTTTAACGCCCGTTCCGAAGAGAAAAAAAATCATATTTAAATATAAAGGAAAGTAAAAGTGAAATTTTTACAGAGTGGAATGGCCGCATCAACATTTAATGTTTGTAAAAGATTTTATAACTGATTAAAGACGATTTTTCCGTAAAAATGTGGGGAATAAAATGATTCGTGTGTAACTCTTACAATTTTCGTTCAAATTCATCGGCAAGTTTCCACTCTGTAGATGGAACATGAATCGATTTACCTGAATCGATGTACACCACCTGCAGCGGCGCGCCGTACAGGACTATCTTCAAAGATTAATAACTTCGACAATTTTATACATTCCGACGATTTTTTTTTGTAAATACTCGCAAACGTGCCCGCAATAGATTATCAAAATCACAACTATAACGATTGTTTGGTATCAAAATAATTTAGCGTCAAAGAACTAACGATTTTACGTATCCAATACTCCACTACCCCCTCTTAAGGTTAATCCTTAGGCAGAGCCGCCCTTAGCACCGGGCAAACGGGGCCCTGACCCCGGGCCCCGCGCTTAGGGACTTCATTTTGTAAAAAGTAAATGAATTAAGTATAGTTGTCAAGTTATCAATTTTTCTAGAATAGATTTTTGGCAAGCTTAAGTGACGCGTGAACTAAAGACGTAATCTGTTATCTGTTTTCACTTAGATGTTTTCAATAATATTAACTTTTGCCCCGGGCCCCGCAAACCCTAATGGCGGCACTGCCGTTAATGTATTTAGTTTTGCGCCGGTTTCCGGTCGCACGCTCGTTTCAACCATTTCTGAATGGAGGACTCCGCTTCCTTCCTGTTTGTGGACATTTTCCCTTTTTGCGCAGCATCGTAAACAAGAATTTCAACAAGATGTTACATATATATATTGTTACGTTTTCGCGTTGGCATAATATAAGTTTAATGTGTAATAACAGAACGTGAACATTAACAAGGATAATAGTAATTAAATAACAGTAATTAATCAGATAGAGGTGTTCGGGACTACGTCTGCTCGCAATGGCGTCTGTATCTCAAGTGACAGCTTGACAGGCGATCGATCAGATCGCCTTCTTCTCGCTGTCCCTTGTCTTCGTCGCGAGCACCAGCGGGCCATGGATTCCATCCATAGGGTGCCCGCAACACTGCTCCCCCCTCTCGAGAAGCGGTCGTCCCGACCGCTGTAGCTTCTCCGCTGTCTGCAGCCGTACCCTGGTTCGAAAGAGTGGACTAAATGCTGTGTGGCCTCTTCCGACCGTCGCCTCGGCATTCGCCTTCACGCCCAAGGGAAAACCACCCAAAAACCTTGGGCAAGGCGTGGGTACGTGGTTCCCCGTGTCTCTATCCTCCACTTGCGTCTTCGAACTTGCGCACTTCTTTCTTGGACTTCATCTTCTGTGATGGCGCATCCTCTTCCTGGGTAGAGACGGGTACGGGGTCTTGTCATCTCAGGGTCGGGGTTCGCGTGTCTGTCCTGGATTTTGGGGTTTCTGGATGCAGCTTCAAAATTTCTTCTTGTTCGACGACGACATCCCCTGCGTGGGTCCCCGGGCTGTCCGGTCTTGGGATCTGGCCGTCTCCACGTCCTGCGTCTGGATCGCTGTCCCGCTCGCTAAGTTCGCCTGCTGTTGCTGTCGCTCCGGTTTCCCTTGCAGAAATACAAAGCGCTTTAGGGTTCGGTCGTGTCTGTAAAGAGACCGTTGGGGCCGCCCGAGCCGGAAAGCCAACGAGGAAGGCCGAGCACGCGAGCAGGGAATTGCAGCTAGTCACAAGTATGCAAGCGGCCCAGCCCCCACGGCAGCCGCCGGACTCGTCCACCCTGATGATGATTTTCTTCTTTTCTCCTCCAGCCCTTGGCTTCGTGATGGCCCCATTCCTCTTCTTGGCCTCTGGTGTTGTTCCAGGGGACCGTCCTGTACGTCCGGTTAGCGCTCCCGTTTCCGCGACATCCCCTCCAGCCGGTCCAAGCAGCGCTTGTCCGTCTGGTGATTGGGGATGCCATTTCCCTCCTGCTGTCCACCCTCTCTCCTTCTTTTTCCTGGGTACCCCGCGAGATCCTCCATCCTGGCCGTGCCAGGGGCTCGCAGGGTCTCCTCCAGGGGGCTAGCGGGGCGCTTTCACGTATGTCCGCACCCCGCTGCGGACTGCCACGCTATTGTGGCACATTCGGGGAATTCGGGAGCGCGTATCCCGACCGCGGTGGTAGTCCCCCGACACCTTGTCCCTCGTCGTGGGGTATCGTGTACCTGTAACAAACTCAAGAGCGGGGGCCGGGTTACGAAGGCAACCTCCGTAGCCCAGTCCACCTGATTAGCTTAGACTAATCTTCTTTCTTGAGTCTTCCGAGTCCTCGCGTCCTTCCATCTTGGGATTCTGAGTGTTGGTGCTTGACTCTTCACTCTTCTAGGAACCGTCCTTCGTATTTCGCTAGGCGTCGAACATGGACCACCTTGCACTTCTTCCGGGGTGTACGCTGGATCCTGTAGACGACGTCGTTGATCTTGTTCACCACTGTGTAGGGTCCTTCCCAGTCGTTCTGCAGTTTTGGGCACTTCCCTTTCACTCTTCGTGGTTGGAATAACCACACTCGTTCCCCGGGCTGGAACTCCACCGTGTTGACGCGCTTGTCGTACCACGACTTCATTTTCGAACTGTAGATGTCCAGACGGCGTCGAACGAATTCGTGGATCTTCTTCATTTTTCCTCGGATCCATTCGGAGTATCCTCGTTCAACGTCCTCGTCGTCTTCCACCTCTGGGGGTAGTCCTCTCCATAATTGTAGAGGTAAACGCAGTTCCTGGCCATATAGGATCATCGCTGGTGTTAGTTGTGTAGCTTCATGTCGTGCTGACCTGTATGCGAGGAGGAACATGGGAATCCATTCGTCCCAATCTCGTTGATGTTCTGAAACAAACATTGCAAGATATTGGAGCAATGTTCTGTTCAAACGTTCTACTAGACCGTCGGATTGAGGATGCAGAGGAGTTGTTCGTGTTTTCCTGATTCCTAGCAGTTTCAGCAATTCCTTGAACACGGAGGATTCGAAGTTCCTTCCTTGGTCCGTGTGTATCTCTAACGGTACACCATGACGACACACTACGTTGTGCAAAAGAGCTCTTGCCACTGTGACAGCTCGCTGGTCTGGCATCGCGATTACTTCCGGCCACCGGGTAAAGTAGTCCGCCACGACCAGCATAAACCTGTTGCCGGCCTGAGACCTCGGGAGCGGACCCACAACGTCCAGGGCAAGTCTCTCGAACGGAGCTCCCACGTTGTATACTCTCAGGTTCCCTGCTCCCCTTTGACGTGGTCCCTTCTTTGCCGCACAGGTGTCACACCGCCGGCACCACTCTTGAACGTCCTGTCGACACGTAGACCAGAAGAACTGTTGGCGGATCTTTGCCAAGGTCTTGTTTACTCCGAAGTGTCCAGCTGCTGGCGCATCATGGAACTCCTTCAGGACTCCTGTAACCTTTTCGTGCGGTACCACCAAAAGCCACGAGGTCGTTGTACCATCGTGGGACTCCCATTTCCTGAAAAGTAAACCTTCGTGAACTTCCAGCGAGTCCCAGATTGACCAGTAATATTTCATTTGCGGGGAGAAACGAGCAACATCTTGCCAATCGGGCTTCTCCCCTTCTCCTTTCTTTTTAAGGATGAAGCCGATCGTTTCATCCTTCTCTTGACTTCGTTTCCACTCGTTCTTGTCTTCTTCACAAAATATCCTGTGAATCTTCTTCGTGGTCTGTACTTCTCCTTCTGCTTCTTTCTTCTCCAGTCGATTGCAGTTCTTACAATTTTCTTCGATACACGGTCTTCTGGAGAGTCCATCGGCGTTTCCGTGGGCTTTTCCTTCCCTGTGACGAATTTCGAAGTCGTATTCTTGTAGTCGTTCGATCCAACGGGCTACCTGTTCTTCAGGGTGTTTGAAGGTCAGCAGCCAACGAAGCGCTGCATGATCTGTCCTTATTAGAAATCTTCGTCCGTAGAGGTAATGATGGAAGTGTTCGATGGATTTCACTACTGCTAGTAGCTCCCTCCGGGTGACGCAGTAGTTCCTTTCTGCTTTTCCCAGGGTCTTGGAGAAGTAGGCTACGACCTTTTCCTGTCCTTCGTGTTCCTGTGAGAGGACGCCGCCTATGGCGAAATTAGAGGCGTCCGTGTCCAGGATGAAGTCCTTGTTTATCACTGGGTATGCTAGTATCGGGGTTTCGGTTAATTTCTTCTTCAGCTCTTCGAAAACTCTTTGGCATTCGTCGGTCCATTGGTAGTCTTGTTTGGTCTCGGTGAGGCGATGCAGGGGTTTGGCGATCCTGGAGAAATCCTTTACAAATTTTCGGTAGTACGTGCATAATCCTAGGAAACTTCTTAATTCCGTGATGTTCTTTGGCTGTGGCCATTCCGAAATGGCTTTAATTTTCTCCGGATCTGTCTTAACTCCACTCTCTGTTACGATATGGCCCAGATATTTTACTTCTCGGCAGAAGAAAGAGCATTTCTTGGGGCTCATCAATAGTTTAGCTTCACGTAAACGAGAAAACACTGACCGTAGGCGTTCGAGCTCCTGTTCAAAGTCATTCCCGTAGATGATTATATCGTCCAAGTAGACCAAGCAGATTTTCCAGGTCAGACCTTGAAGCACGTTTTCCATCAGTCGCTCGAATGTGGCAGGGGCGTTGCAGAGTCCAAAGGGCATCACTTTGAACTGCCACAGTCCCGTTCCCACAGAAAACGCAGTTTTCTCTCGATCTTCTTCATCCATAGAGATCTGCCAATATCCGCTCTGCAGATCCACGGTTGAGAACCAGGAAGATCCAGTGAGGGCGTCCAGGGTATCCTCTATACGAGGTAGAGGGTACGAATCCTTTTTGGTAACCTCATTCAGACGACGGAAATCCACGCAGAACCGTATACTTCCATCCTTCTTCTTCACGAGGACGATCGGGGAAGACCACGGGCTCTGCGATTCCTCGATCACGCCCTGAGCTAACATCTTCCTGAGTAACTCTTCTACTTCTGCTCGACGGTGTAGAGGCAACCTCCGTGGTGCCTGCTTTATGGGCTGGCAGTCTCCGGTGTCAACTGTGTGTTTCACCCGGTCGCAGTTCCCAATCTGACTCGAATCCGTGGCGAAAACGTCCAAAGCGTATCTCCGTTTTGCCGGGAAGGCACATCACATTCCGGGAAAGGTCGATGTTGCAACGGTGTTTCCTCAGAAACGTCGCTCCCAAGATGCATTTTTCCACCATTTCCACGACGTAGAAGTCTTCTACACTCGACAGCTCTCCAACGCTGACTTCCATGCTCGTTTTACCGAACACTTTCATTTTCTCTCCCGTAGTGGAGCGAATGTCGGTTTCTGTCTTTTGGAAGTCTTTCCTCGGGCACAATTCTTTTTCCAGAAGGTTGATCGGAGAACCTGTATCTAGGATAAGTTTACACGATTTTCCGTTAATTTTTCCACATACGTAAATCTCGTCGGCCGGATTCCCCTGACGCTCAGTCGCCTCCTGCATCGCCACACTCTTGACGACCGGGGGACTGTTCTTTACGGTCCGGCGTCTCCCCCTTACGCCGTCCTCTTCCCGTTTCCCTCGGGTTTCTTCGTAGGAGCGGCTCTTGGCTGGTCGTTCTTGGCCTTGAAACAATCCTTTTGTAGATGGCCCAACTTTCCGCAGAGCCAGCACTTCGGTGTTCTTTCGGTGCATTTTGGGTCCTCCGTTCGTTCCTCGGGTTTTGCAAATCTCCGCTGCTTCGCCGGGCACCTTTCAAAATTGTTGGAGGATTTAGCTTTCCGTTTTTCCGCGTATCGTTCTCGCGATTCGGCCGTGGGGTGGCGAGACATCGTCTCGACGGCCTCGATCTCGAGAGCTCTGGTCACGGCGGCTCTTAAAGACGTAAACCCGCCGAGTCGCAGTTCCCGCTGCATAACCGAGCTCGACAATGCCGTTACGAATTGGGACGCGGCTAACTTGTCGCGGGTTTCCACCGGGCATTCGGCGAAAGCGGACTGTGCTAATCGCTCTATTTTGGTGGCGAGCGAGGAGATGCTCTCATCTCTTCGCTGTCTATGGCTTTGGAAGAGTACATAGTTCAAATTCGACAGGTTTTTTGCCCCGTAGCGGAATTCCAGCGCGGAAACCAATTCTGCGAAGTTCTCGCATTGAGCTGCGGAGAGCGTCGTAAGGACGCTCCTTGCCGTGCCCCCGAGGGCAGCAATCAAGGCTGTAGCCTTTTTTTGGTCATTCCAACCATTCGCGCGCGCGATCGTGTCGAATTGTACCCTGTACTCTTCCCACGAATTATTCCCATCAAAAATTGTCGGTTTCACCGCGTACCCCAAGCTGAGTACGTGTGGTTCCGACACGGGGGTAGCGACGGGCGCACCGACGGGAGTGGGGATATGCGTCGGCGGAACACTATTTACAAGTGCATTCTCCCCACTCTGAAGGCTCGCGCTGCCACTAACCGAACTATGATTGTTATGAAACGAAGCGGTTACGACCTGAATTCGTTCCTCCACGTTCGATAGGCGCGCCTCTAAGGCCGCCTGTGTTCGCTGGATCTCTGTGTCCCTCTCTTCCCTGCGGCGGTCTTCCCTCTGCCAGCGGGCTTCGTCCTCCCTCCTCTGTTCTCTCATCTGGCCCACGATGCTTAACTGCAGGGAGGTGAAGAGTTCCTGGATAGAGGCATCCCCCGTCGCTGTAGGAGAAGGGTTCGTGGAGGCCGCGGATGCGCGAGTGGGCATCCCACTTCTGACACCAATGTTACGTTTTCGCGTTGGCATAATATAAGTTTAATGTGTAATAACAGAACGTGAACATTAACAAGGATAATAGTAATTAAATAACAGTAATTAATCAGATAGAGGTGTTCGGGACTACGTCTGCTCGCAATGGCGTCTGTATCTCAAGTGACAGCTTGACAGGCGATCGATCAGATCGCCTTCTTCTCGCTGTCCCTTGTCTTCGTCGCGAGCACCAGCGGGCCATGGATTCCATCCATAGGGTGCCCGCAACAATATATATATTGAATTCTACATTAACCAGTATTAGCTATGGTGAAATTTGGGTGATAATTACATACCTATAACGACTTGTGCCAACTTCAATTTATAAAAGGCTTGCTTCCCCTGCCTCCCCAGCCAGCCGAACATCAGCGCCAAATCGTTTATAAGGACGGAGCCCAAAACCCTTTTTACAAAATCGTATACATTGGTTCCCCCAAATTTTGAAAATTCATTTACCTGTAATTAAAAAATTCTTAGAGACAGAGAGAGAGAGAGAGAGAGAGAGAGAGAGAGAGAGAGAGAGAGGGAGGGAGAGAGAGAGAGAGAGATAGAGAGAGAGAGAGAGAGAGAGAGAGTGAGAGAGTCTATCATAATATTTTACTTACTGCATCTTGGAAATTATTTTAGTTTTGCAAAATTTCTTCTAGTTCCTTCACCTTTTCAACGGAGTCGATTGGGAATTGCAAATATTGAAATTTGAGAAGAAATGATTGTTTTTCATGAACCACTGCTGGCTTATTCTCCAGGGTTTTCACCCGCTCCATTGTTTCTATTAACAATGTCTTCAGCAAATTGTTTTGCTGCATTATTTTACGGTTCTGTTCAATGATAGTTCTCAACAACCCATCAGTTGTGTCGCTGCTACTGCCACTGGGTCCTGCATCTATGTTTTCTGAAAATTATTTATTACATCTTATATTTCTTCACTGTAACCTTCCATGATAAAAAACTATTTCCACATAGAATAGAATTATGTTTATACACATGACTTACCAATTTGAATGTTGTTTAATGAAAAACTCCCCTGGCTTTCATAGCTGGTGCTGGGGGATGCTGTTTTGTCTAAAAACAAAAATTATTTTTGTTAAAGAATTCTGCTGCAAACATTAAACACATTTCTAATGCTGTATACACAAGTATTTATGAAACAAAACATGTTTAGAAATTTTGCTAGCGTGTATTCTTAGCTTAAAAGGTATAGACAATGAGACTAGAAAAACGCGAAACCTGAATCATTAATGTTATCGTCATAAAGACATTTTAAAGACATTGAATGAGTATCTTATTCGTACGTAGGAAAGGAGCACAGCACAGCAAAGGAAAAGTTATAATTCTGTCAGAAATTTATAATTTCACGCATTTATATGCTGTTTCCGCGACATTAAAAATTTGAGAAGGACCCAAATTGCATTCTTCTAAAAGGAAATTTCCTAATTGTGAAGATTTATACGGAGATACTCCTACAGATTTAATGAGTTTTAAAATGCTATTTTGTAATCCAAAATTATGATAATTATCTGGTTTGATACGATTAATTCTACATTTCTGGCCGTTTTGAAACCGATCTGTATAAAACTGGGAATATATCGTTTATTGCTCGATGTGAAATCTTATGTGTTACAGCCCGTTCTGCCAATGAAGAGGCTAAATTAGGACTATTCAATTCAGTTGCTCATTCTTCAGAAGTCTGTGAATTTTCGAAGGAGGCAAAATTCTGAATTTCTTCTAAATTCTGAGACAATTCTACATTACTTTCGGAAATATTGGGAGAAGATTGCGAACTTGTGCCAGGTGAAACATATAAGTGTATTGGTAATGAGAAGATAAAGACAAGGTGTTGAATGTGAAAATGATTGTGGACTAATTCCAGATTAAGTTTCAATAGTGGGGTGCTAACAAGCATCTAACGATGTCGTGATGGCTTCGTAAAGAGAATCAGATTATGTGATCTGTTGGCGTGCATATAGTACTTATTCAATTTCAATTTGCCAGTCATTATTAAAGTAATCAAAAAATAGAAATAAGCTGACTGTAATGTAGAAAAAAGCAAAATGCAACACTGGTTTCAGAAATATAGGGATATAGAACTTACCTGCAGAATATATGTATGTATTCCAAACCAAACGCCAAAGAAACACACTAAACACACTAATTTTAAATACGTAAGCTAGTACTAAAAAAAAACAATAAAAATACTATCAAAAATACGACAAAAATACGATAAAACACGATAAAAATACGATAAAACACGATAAAAAGACACTAGAAATACAAGAACAACACGATAAAATACACTATAAAACTAATATAAAAATACTACAAGTAATATGTAATATAATAAGAAATAAACTAGGAATAAACTATAGACTAACAATAAAATGAAAAAATATGTGAAAAATGTATGAAAAGTAGCGAATAATAGCGTGCGTCCCCGTGGATGGTTCTGCGATAACTGCCGCAGTTCCCTTGCTACCTGTTGGCTACAAGGAATCCTCGCCACCTCCCACTACGCGGCACAACCCTCATCCTGCCGACAGATATACCTCTGAAGACTTGCCAGAAAAGCTCTTTAAATGAGAAAAGCAGAAAATATTGAACCAAAGGTTTTTTTAATCCTTATGAGTTTCGTTATCGCCACTACAAAAATCAGGTCAATATTTTCTGAACATCGATTTTTTTGGAGCCACCTAAAAGTTAAAAAACTGCATGAGAAAACGTATTTTATCTTTAACCGACTTCCATTTTGTAGATTTTTTTTCAAATTTATGGTCGTGGTAAGGGCGATAGCGACACTCGTAAGATTAAAAAAACGTTTGATTTACTTTTTTCTGCCCAATGGAAAAGTCGCTAGCCTTGGGACAAGTCAAAAAGGATGTGTTCGGATGACAACGCTTATAATTCTGAAAGTTGTAAAGATTTTACATCATCCTTCATGATTTTAAACAGCCAAAAGATGAATAAAAGTGTAGGTATACGAGGCATCAATGTCGTATCTTTCTTCGTCGCCTAGAAAAGAGATCACGAAATCGGCTTAAAAATCGGCCGTTTAAACCCGGAAAAAACGCTAATAAAAAGAAGCAATGATCTCGAGTACAGTAGTGGTCAAAGAAGAGAGTGCCGTTACTGAAAAGAACAGAATTACTACTGCATCTTTATTCGTATCCTGATCTAATTCCATTAATTTGTTGATTAAGATATTATAAACATTTTTTTTAATTTTTATCCAAACAATCTTTAGAATTAATTTTCCAAATGCATTGATTTTCTTTGTACGATTCGATAAATCCTATCAGCAAATTATACGTGTCAATAATTTTAAATCTGTCTGCTGGTAGCCCACACTTCCCGTTAATTTTGATGATTTGCGGCAAATCGGAACCTAGATAAATCAACCTCGCGGTGATTGCGTTCATGCTAGACAATTGACACACGCGTTCCGTGTCGCATTACAATTTTTGACTGTATGCAAGTCTGTAAATCGAACGGGCAAGAATAAGCGTGTACTTATGGCGGCCTTAAGAGTGCCTAATTCCGCGCCAAATTGATCACTTTTTTAATTCGATGTCTGGGATTCTGTTCAAAATCGAATGTGACGTCGTTCACGTGAAATTGAGGAGAGTTTGTGTTTCAAGGGGTTGAGTCTTAAAACTTTCACCTCACAGTGACCGACCGTCTCTCCGCAAATCTGCGTTGCACGTGTTGGCAACGATCTGAGTCACAGGGGGGTGACAATAAGCAGAGACAGGAAATCGTGAGGGTGGTCGGCGGCGCGAGCCCGCTAACGTTGGAAAAATCACAGGTCAGGTATAGGCGTCTTTGCGTGCGGCGCAAAGTGGGCTGAAAGCCCGTTTTTTTTTTTGGTGGGCAAAAGTTTAAACTGTCCAGGGAATATCACACCTCATTTAGCGTCCAAATACACTGTGGACTGTATCGCGGAAGTAATTGTTAATCGAAGGGTTAGATGCAATAAGGGGACTAGCGCTGGAAAATGGGAAGAATTATTGTCCAAACGCTAAGAAAGATTGGAAAATTCAATGTGTAGCATGCAGAAAAGGAGGATTGAGAAACGCTGACCGCCGAGACGTTTCGCGAACACGCTGTAGGCCGCCCGACAGGAGAGGCGTGCGGGCGCGGAACCGCGACTCGCGAGGCTCGCGCTTGACGACGCGTTTGTTGATTTCTGCGGCCGCGGATAGCAACGATTGGGTATAAATTAGAGGCCCGCAAAGGCATTTTCCTCCTTCGCTGTTCCGAGAGAGAGGACGAGGTAAGACCAATGGCCGCTCTCGGACAGCTTAGGGACTCTGGCAGGAGAATTCGGCGATAATACTTGGACGCCTGCTGGAGGAATTAGAGTCTGTTCCTGGACGCTCGACTGATGTGGAGAGTACGGCGATAATACCTAGACGCCTATCGGTCGAGAGAGTACAGAGCATGACATTAGAAAAGAGAGGAGAGTACGGGAGGATATTCCTGGACGCCTGTTCGATATGGAGAGTTCGGCGACAATACCTGGACGCCAATCGAACGGGAGAGTACAGAGTAACTCCTGGACGCCTCGTTAGAATAGAGAGGAGAGTACGGGAGAATATTCCTGGACGCCCGTTCGGAATGGAGAGTACAGCGATAATACCTGGACGCCAACCGAACGGGAGAGTACAGAGTAACTCTTGGACGCCTCAGTAGAGTAGAATCGCGAGAGTACAGAGTAACTCCTGGACGCCTCATTAGATTTAAAGTCATGTGCCGTCTGCACATTGCGCAATAGAATTGTATAAACTCAGCGAGACGCAATGTCTGACTTTACGGAATTTGTAGCCCCTTCCTATCAACCACATCATGTATTCCCACCTAATCCGAATAAACCTTGTCTGTCCAGAAATTAGCCTTATCTCCTTATCCTGCGAATCCAAGAGGCTAAAAATGTTATTAAACTGAATTTTAAAAAATATATTGTTGTAAAGCTCGTCACGACACACCTTTTTTCTATTTACAGTTTGTTTATCCAATCATTACTATTCGAAGTAAAAATTTTAAACAAAGAATTTTCCATCGTCCAAAATCATTATTTCTTTAAGCATAAATTGCGATAACTTGAGTAAATATTAAGGGATCGTTATGAGACTTAAAACATAACTTCAGGTAACTCTAGCGAAGCCGTGAAATGTATGCACAAAACCCTTATGTTAAAAAAAGTACTAATATTTAATTAAAAAGTAATATTGGAAATAACCCATGTTTTTCAATGTTCGCCGTTAAAAAGTACCGAGGCAATTTTGAGGTACATATAACTTACAGTGACAAAGTTTTTCCCTAATATACAAGGAAGATTTTCAACAATTTTCACACTGATTAATAAATAATTGTAGAAGATATGTCGATATATATATAAATTTCGCGCGCATTAAGGCACGGTTAAACATGTGCAATGCGCGCTGCGAACATTATTACAAGGGTCGACTTTTATGGTTCGGCGCGCAACCAGGTACGTCGTGCAACGTGAAGCAGCGCACGCGAATGGTTGCGCGTATCGTCGAAGAATTTGGTAACATTTGTCTATAGCTTTTGAACTATAAAAGATATCAAAACGAAATTTGCGCCAAAAAACAGGAAAAAATTATCCCCTCCTAATTATGTATAACTTAATATTTTTTACATTTATTTATTTATTCTTTTTTCAATTTTTTTCAGTTAATTTTTATAAAAAAAAATTGAAAGCTGTTTATTTGGTACTTTATTTCTTCCCCTATTTCTTGGGAATCAATCCCACAGCATTTTTCGAATCTACATGACATTTGGTATGATTTTAATCGGGAGCACACCAGGAATCCATTGGTGTCATTTCCATATCAACGCGATGAAGAATGAAGAATAACGAAATTCTTAATACGCTGAAATGAATATTTCACCCTCGACCGCGGGGACCCGCCCTCGAATCGCTGCGGTCAACCGAGGATTTATACCTGTTTCAGAAATAAAATAATTCTTTATACTTTATCGTATCGATATGGAAGTGACACCGAAGGATTCCTTATGTTTATCCGACGAAAATCATATCAAATTTCATGTAAATGGGGCTACTTTAAACGAAGTTAAATGGAGATGATGAAAATAGATTTTTCATCGAATTTCCTTCATTATGCTCCGAATTGCGTCGTTCTTGATGTCAGTTTTATCGGCGAAAAATAAAGAATCGATTGGCACTGGTTTCGCAGAGATCTGATGAGAAATGTGGAACTTGGATTTTTCCTACTTTTAATGGTATTTCAAACCCTTCGAGGGTCGAGAGCCATAAAATTCGGTGCGGCCTGACCGCGCCATGGGGTCTGCACGGCGAGCATTCGCTTGCGCGTGATGGCATGATTTTCACTTTCGACGAACATTTCGCCAGTGTGAAAATTGGTGAAAATCTTCCTTGTATATTAAGGAAAAACTTTGTCACCGCAAGTTATATTATGTACCTCAAAATTACCTCGGTACTTTTTAACGGCGAACGTTGAAAAACATGGGTTATTTCCAGTATTACTTTTTAATTAAATATTATTACTTTTATCATTATATTAGTTTGAAGTTCGATTGCATCATTGTTCCAATCAACGTGATTTTTAATAGGTATAAGTATAGTCAAGGGCGGATGGGCCCATGCTGTTCTACTTTCGCGAGTTTTACGGTGGGGACTTATATATCTGGCTTCGAAAGGGTGTGCGTAAGCGAAACAGTCCTGGTGATGCAGACGATTTACAGCTGGAAATTTGGTATTTTTTAAGCGAAATGTCTTCGTTTCATTGCGACTAGGCAATCGCTTGTTCTCGAAGCGTTCGTTGGGAAACATTTGTCTACCAGATATGTCGATAAGGGGCAGTCGACACCGTGCCGTTTTTCAGGGATTTCGACTTTCGTCGCTATCGTGCCTCCGTTCTCAGGTAAAAGGACTTTATGATTTTCGGCATACTGTCGGGCTTTTCCCCCGAAGTCCTGGCTGAGTCGGGCTATAGCCAAGCTACACATCTGGCAACCAGACTCCCACAGGTAAGAATTTTTCGCGCCTGGATACGGTTAGTTTTTTGTTTCCGGTGATTTTTCGTAAAGATCTGATGAGAATATAATTTATAACAAATAGAATAATAATATTGTAGTTTTTTAATATTTGTAAACACGCATAGTGTAATGCAGTGGATGATATAATTTGTAGTGTACAGTAATGAAATAATTGGAAATATATTTTTATCAAATTTAATTTTATTTTAATCGTATCGATAACCGTCTTCAACACCGTCCCAATGCTTTTAGCCTAATTTAGACCCGATAAAATACAAATTCTCAGGATGTACTATATTCGGGTCCATATGACTCCACACTCCCCGCATAGATTTTCGGAAAGAAATTCGTACACCTCTAACGCACGTACACGTCTCTACACCTGCCGCCTGTTTCAAACTCTCGCTCCAAACAAATCTTTCAACATTTCGATACATTTTAGAGTAGTTCTTGAATTGCACGATGTCCATAAGCAGAGAGCGCTACGTCTAGTCTTCAAATTAGGAGTCGGTAATACACTTTCGCTGAAATACCCTTTAAGACTGAAATGCATCTCATAGTATAGACGACGTTGTATAGATGGCGTTAGTGCAGGTACACGACTGACGACGCCAAAAACGCGCCTTACAGGCGCCTATAAGGCCGTCGACTTTCCCTCAGAAGGCGCCTTGTAGACGCCTGTAAGGCGCCTGTGAAACTTTGTATAGATGGGGCCTGTGTAGTTACAAGGCGTCTTAAAGGCGCCTTGTTACAAATCCGGACGCTCAGGCGCTCAGGCCTAAAACAGGCCGAAAACAGGCGCCTTTAAGGCGCCGTGTGGGTTTCGCTTAAATACCCTTTAAGACTGAAATGCATCTCATAGTATAGACGACGTTGTATAGATGGCGTTAGTACAGGTACACGACTGACGACGCCAAAAAGGCCGTCGACAGTCCTTCAAAAGGCGCCTTGCCGGCGCCTTATAGACGCCTGTATGGCGCCTGTGAAACTTTGTATAGATGGCGCCAGTGTAGTTACACGGCGTCCCAAAGGCGCCTTATTACAAATCCGGACGCTCAGGCGCTCAGGCCTAAAACAGGCCGAAAACAGGCGCCTTTAAGGCGCCGTGTGCTGTATGGGTAATGTCACAAAAAATAGAAAACTATACAATACAAAAAAAGATGTGAAATCAAAATGAGCTGCCAGTACATCAATGTGCTTTCCAACTGCGCTTAAGGTGACACAACTATATACACACAGCTAAAATGCTGTGTTCATACATTCCATTACTCATTTCGCGGGCATTTTAATTATCCCATCAAAAAGAATCCCATTTAAAAACATTGTCGTAAATTAATTAATAGCTTTACAAAGTTAATGATATACAAAAATTGTGCCAATTATAACAATGGCTATTTATACAAAGAAAAAAATGTATTACATAATATTAAGCAGATATATTTTTATACAAATAAATATTTTAATACGAATAAATATTTTATTCAAAATACTAGCACACCCGAGCCCGGCCGTATTCTATCTGGGATACCCGAGTCCGACCATATCGCTCAAAGGGTTAATGTTAATTTTTTTACATCAATGTGCTCTGCTCAATCAGAAAAAAGTTCAAAAGAAACTATATACCGCAAGCGTACCGTTCTGCTGTAAAAATTGTCAAAGATTACGCAAAAGTTAGAGTGTGTAGGCTCTACACCAGGCCTGATGTGTATAAACAGCCGAATTGGAAAACGGAGAACTCTACAATTGTGGACAGCGGTCTTAAGGCGAAATTTTCTAGCTGCGACAGGTTGCAACGACCGGCGGCGGCCCCACTAGTGCAAGGGAGAAGTATGTATCTGTTTCTCCCTTGCATTAGTAGGGTCGCTGCCGGTCGTTGCCGGTCGCTGCGACTTGTTGCAGCTAGGAGATCCAGCCATTAACGAGCGTGGAGCTGTTAAGGTGCGATTCCACGGGGCCCGCCTCAAGGCTCCCCGAATCTATGTTAGCGAGTCGGCAAGCCATCGACGTTTCGACTTTCGACGACACGGCTAGTTCAAACTGATCATTTCTACGTCGCGTGACTCGGCGAATTTCGTACATTACTCTGAGCCACGCAACGTGAGATCGCATCTTAAGGATGTACAAGCGAACAATATTAGACAAAAGTATATGAAATTTGAAAAACTTGAATATCTATGTCTTATGCATAGTAAATCTATATGTAAGGAACTCGAACGACAGTTGTAGTTCTATTTTTACACCTAGAAAGGTATTTTTCACTTTACAAATGCCTTTGTCAAGCATTATTTGCTAAACTTTTGGCAGTGACAATGACCCTGAATTCACAATTTTCTCAAGTTGTAATTTATTTCTTTAAAACGATGTAGTGAAAACAATTGAAACGCGGCAGATATTTTCATATATTCATATACTACATGTAAAAAAAATTAAAAACTTTGGTACCATTTTTTCAACATTTTTTTCAGCTGTATTGTATATCAAAATCGTCCCTTTCCATAAGAGTACGTGTAACATCAGTGAAAATTAAAATCGTTATAGGGTCATTCCACGCGAAATCGGACACATTTTTTAAAGGCACACCTTGAAAGGTCATAGTATACCATATGGATGAATTTGTCGTGACAGTCGCGCCCGATGTTAAAAAACTGCATTTGTTTAAAATAATTGCACAAGAATGGTTAATAAAAATTATTTTTTAAACTGAAATAATTTTTTCTTAAAACTTCAATGTCTTCTCTATAAGCACCGTAAAGCTCACCTCCATCCGTTTACTACTTCCATAGCTATAATTGGCTGAAAAAATGTTAGCACTTACCTTCAAACAGCTGTAAAATCGACATTTTTCAAAATTTTGAAAAATCCTTTGAGGTACATTTAAATATTACTAAAGACTACAACATATTCAAATTTCAGCAACATCCGAAATGTTACTCCGAAAAATGTTCGATTTCGCGTGGAATGGCCCTATAGGGTAAATCCGGGCGACGCAGTCGGGCTGGAGAGTTGGCCGAATGCTATATTCAGACTCTACATCTGTGTGTATGTAAAAGTGTGTTAAGGTTCAGAACAATTAATTCTTTAAGAATTAACTGTTTCAACCAATTCTCTGGCCCGGCCGCGCCTCCCGGATTTACCCTAACTCAGCAACCGTTTAGTGAATTCGTTTAAAATTTTTGGAGCACATCTTAAAAAGAACAATCTCACACATTCTCATCAACCTGGTACCATTTTGAAGATAGGTCTAATATATCCTTAGCAGTTCCGCGCTCGGTTCTAACATCGGTCCCAGAATCTAGTGGCAAGGTGCCATCAGTGCGACTGTGCATCCCGAACAACCTTTACGAACAAATGAAAGGGTCGATTTTATGAAACCGAACCCACGAAATGGGCCGACGCTTTGCCAGGTGCACACGCAAATGTTTACATGCACGTCAAAAACAGTGAATAAACTAGATTTCTTCTACATATCTTACTTGGTGGTTTTCACCGTGCTAGGGACAAAAGTCATCCTCTTCACTTTTGACCTAAATATGCTAGATCAACGCCGTTCAGGAGTTGCCCGTACGGGCAACAGATCAGGCTGCCCGGGGCAAACACGAGTCGGCGGCGAGCAAATCACACTTCCCCGGGCAATACGGTACAGATGCCAGGATGAACAAAGACCGTCGCGTCGACTCAACAGTATTTGAATGAACCTACTATATAACACATGCGTGCCTACGCATCTACGAGCCTGTACAATCATTCCTCTCCACTCCGCTGTAACGATAGCTGACGTCATTGCCCGGAGCTTTATTGTCCGCCAAACCATAGACTGAACGGCGCTGTGCTAGATTCATCAAAATGGTGCGTGCACAGGTGTACGAATGGAACCTCGCTTTAATAACGTTGTCCCATTTTCTCAATATAGTTTTATATGAGAAGTTATCGCCATTTTTAAGCAATGAATTACATTTTAAAACATAAAAAGATACATTGTTTTCAAATCGGATGTTATACTATCGCAACGCCAAAATGTAGACTGTATTGATGAAAAGGAAAGACAGTATTATCACCAGGTTTATGACCTATTTCATGTTCGTTTGAATTTTTGCTTTGATACCCCAAAGAAGCTCAACCTTTTACCACTGATCTGCCTTCTAAAGCTACAAAATCTTGGTTTAAGACGGGGCTTATCGTTTTCTTTGTCCAAATTCACTATCCTGTCATTATCGTTCACCACAGATGGTGATGCAGTTTCCTTTGACCGAAAATCCTGCGTGGAGGGAACAAGATTTGAAGACAAAATTTCTTTGTCTTTCGTTAAGTTGAGCTGCAAGTCCACGCAATGATCATTTGATTGCCCATCATGTGTACGTAGATGTAGATGAGAAAAATGAGATAGTGACGGAAAATGTGGTAAGTGCGGTATATGGGGCAAGTGAGACTTTGACATCAAATGACTTTGACGCATCCCTCGTACGATGGTGTCCTTCATTTGTCGCCTCTTATTCCAGAGTCTTTCAGCGATCCAAATCGAAATAGCTGTCAGACCACCTGCTATCAAAATGAAGAAGGCAGAGTAGACATCAGCCAACCTGGCGCTGTGAAAAGTGGTCGGTGATTTGCATTGTGGCATTTCTGGCAACATTCTTTCTGTTATTCGATTCAGGACGCCCCGTTCTCGTATCCTCAAAATACTGAAAATGGTATATGTTTTGCATGTATTTAAGATTTACTGCATTCAACTAGAGTTGTTTTCCAATTCAGATTTGAAACTGAAATTAGGAAAGTTTTCTCGTAATCTCATGTAAATGCTTTGAAAAATACGAATACACACCTACTGATCAAAATACAAGTCATTTCCATACGCATAAAACAAATTTCAAGTGCTTCCAGTTTGTGCAGTACTTCCCTGCTGAGGGCTCGGTTTGGCCTACACCAGGGTTGGGAATAAAATGAACCCAGCGGCCGATTTTCAGAGGCAACGCCTCCTTATTCCTGCCGCGCGTCTTGGACCTCGCGGCGGCCAAGCAGCTAGGAGCGCTTCACGCCCGTACCACGTGAACTGTGCGTGGCGTAATAGGGTGACATTGTATCAATCGTCCCACATCGTCCCAGAGAGCACGATTGTCGATGCGTTTTTGTTTTGCCAACGTGCCACGCGTGGTTCTTATCGTACGGGCCTGAGGTGCTTCAAGCTGCTTGGCCGCCACGGGGGCCAAGATGCGCAGCGGGGGAAAGGAGGCGGTGCCTCTGAAAACCGGCCGCTGCGTTCAGTTAATTCCCAAGCCTGGCCTACACGATGAGAACTTTGGCTATCCCCACCACTTCTGTCTCGCTCTTGTCCGGCGAAAGAGAGAGCGAGATGGAACGAGAGCGTTTCAGAAGGATTGAAAGCGAGCAAGGAACGATACGAGACAGGCGACCCGTTGATATGTTGTCTCGCTCCGTCTTTCGGATGCCTGATACTCCGTCCCTTGCGTGCGCGGCAGGCGTGCGCGATGGTCATTAGCATTAATCGTAAAGACGAAAACGGCTTCCACGAAAGCTTAATGCAGGCCCGGCTCAAGCCTTTGTTGCGCCCTAGGAGAACGTGCCAAATTGCACCCTTTATTATAATACATTTATTTGAGATTATTTATGACTTTACTTTGACAAATTAGGCAACTGCCTAGGGCATAAGGTTAAAAAGAGGCGCAAAATTGTCTTTTCATTAGTGGCATTGTTTAAAATAACTTTTTCAACACTACAAATTGTATTACAACTATTTTAAACTGTGAGTAAAAATTCGGAGTATGGTCATCAAGAAACTGAATTAAATGTATTATAATAAAGGGCGTAATTTGACAAGTTCTTATAGGGCGCAAAAATCCTCGTGCCATACTGGCTATTTGACCGTGGCGCGCAGCGTTGTGGGAAAACCAGTCACGCCTGACAAACTTAGTGGTGGGATAAGTTACGTACATACACGCATGCGCGTAATGACGCTGAAACAAAACGACGCCAGCGCCAAGCCAATCGAAGTGAGGCCGCAGCGAACCACCGTCGACAACCAATTCCCCGGCGACGCTGGTTGGCCGTGGCCTCTCTTGGCTTGGCTAGATGGCTTAGCTTGGCGCTAGCGCCGGTTCGTTTCCTATCTTGGCGTTGATTACTAAGTTTACCAGACATGACTAGTGTCCACGGATAAAGGTCCCGTAGCTAAGGACTACGCTCAGTAACGCATGCGCGATGATGCGCAATGACGTCAAACCAATCAACGCCAAGATGGGAAACGAAACAACGCCACCGTCAAGTCAAGCCAAGCTAGGCAAGCCAATCACGTCGCATGGCTTGACTTGACAGTGGCGCTGTTTCGTTTCCCATCTTGGCGTTGATTGGTTTGACGTCATTGCGCATCATCGCGCATGCGTTACGGAGCGTAGTCCTTAGCTACGGAGCCTTTTTCCGTGAACGCTGGGCGTGACTGGTTTTCCCACAACGCTGGTGGCGCGTGGGTGTCGAGCAGTCACGGTTTCGTCTGAACATTCACAGCCGTCGCGCACGTCCGCCGCGCACGCAAAGCGTTCCATCTCGTTCACCCCTTCAGCCAAAAAGAAGCGAGAAACGATCTTTCGGAATTAGGGCTCCCTTAACGATGAGTGCTCAACGCCGGTCCCGACCAGTACGCGCTCAGCGGGGAAGTATTGTATAAGGCAGTGCTCGGATAATCTGATAATTTTAGCCCTGGTTAAGCTGATACAAAATCATCCCCACTACCGTTTTTTGTTTACTTAGGATATAGGAACCTCCGCAACCGAGTGCTTGACGCCTGAATACAATAAGACCATACAAGATAAGGATAACACTAGCCATTAAGAAGAAAAGAATGTCAAGTTCCGTATTTCTTATCAAATCTTTCAAATATGCCGCTCGCCTGCTTCAACGCGTAGTACGGAATGCCTAGGGTCACTCGGGCGATTTGAAAAAAAAGTCAAGTACTTTATTTCTCATAGTATCGATATGAAAATGACACGAATGGATTTCTGGCGTTCTTCCGATTAAAAGACTATTTTTGACACAGTTGGCTTTAAACTGCAAATTAAATTTTTTATATAATTTCATTAATTATACCCTGAAATATATCGTGTTTGGTATCTTTTTCATCGACAAAACACAAAGAATCGATTGGTGTCACTTTCGTGAAAATCCGAAGAGAAATGCGAGACTTGACATTCTTCCGTTTTTAAAGGGTAGTGCCATCCTTGTTTTTTACTGCTGTATTATTCACAGGGGTTGATTGCTCGGTTGCGAAGCGTCCCATGTCCTAAGTAAACAAACAATTGTAATGGGATTCATTTTGTATCAGCTTAACCCGGGTTAAAATTCGTAACTTATTCAAGTAGTACTATACTTGATATCCTCCATTTTGTCCTTTGCGGCTATGGCTGATTTTTATACGCGTAAAGAACACCGTACTTTACGTAAAAATCAATTAATTTCTGTGTACAATAAAGTATTTATTTCAAGTCCAAAGGAAAATTGGAAACAACTTTTGTAAACTTGTTTAAACACTTGATAATATACAAATAGTGGGATGAAAAATATTTCGAAAGATTGTGACAAACGTAATTGTGCGACATAGCTTTCCCAAACGTCTCACGTATTACAAGTTATACGATCTTTTATCAAAATTTGAAATAGAAATAATTTAAACGCTGGTATTTCGCAATGAACTTTACGTACTTCAAGTTGATGATCTTTTTGTAGGGGCAGGAATTGGCCATTGGTAAAGCCACCATTGTGAAGGTTTGCGGAAGTGGTAGTTCCTTCAAGGTACATCGTTCTTGTATTAACGTCGTCCTGAGAGCACGGCGTGCAAGAGTGGCGCTAACAAAAAAGCCGTAGTAACCCAATACGGCTTTCGTTAGACCGGATGTCGTGTCTAATCGAGATTCTCGGTTGTTAAACGCTCTTATGTATAATTCGCGAAGATTGCTGTCATTCGCGTTCTAACAAAAAGTTAATGTGAAATACATTGCTTTAATTTTTTAAAGTAAATCACGGTAATGTAAATAAAGAAATAATAAATTCATGATAATAATAATATGACCTTCCTACATACATACTTATGTAAACTTACAAACTGAAGACTGGAAAACAATATAAAATTCAAACTAATAATTTAGGTGTAAATAGCAAGATGCAGTTTACTTTAGAAATTAGGGAGTCGAGGCCGAAATAGTGACCGGTATTCATGGCCAGTTATATTTCCCTCAATGACCTATGACCTACGACTGTAATAACTTATTACTAATAACAGATGAGAGAAATTCTAACCGTAATAGCACAACCGCATGCTACAGATTAGTACATACAGACGTCTAATTGTAAGTATATACTAACGAAGTGATTATTCACGAATATAAATTGTAAAAATAATGAAAATTGAAGAGAAATATGCATCTCTAATTATTAAAATATATGAGGTGAATACCACACTACGAGGAACGCTTTAAATATGGCTGCCACTATCCCTTCTTGCGACGCGACAAACGTTCATCATTACGCATCACTGCGCTTTTGCGAAGCAGCAGCCAATAGAAAGAAGGCGTATGTTACCTCGTCGCCCCTCCCGCAAGAGGATCGCCCTCCTCAACGATTCCTCCGTCCCTATATTCCTATGTCCATGGCCGCAGGGGTTTCTAGAGTTCGACACACCGAAAATATGGCACATTTTGGGGAATTTTTAAAAGAAAAGTATTGAGTATTATAATTCCAATCTCTGTAATTTCATTAATTGAAATTTGAAAAATGTGTTCAAATTTTTGTATATAATAATAGTAATTTAGTTTAAAGTTATAATGGTAGTAGTAAGAGGTGTTTGAAAAAAAGTTTGTTGCTGGCGAGCATGATTTTGGCTGTTGTAATCATCTGAAACAAAAAACGTACAATTTTTCTTAATTTATATGAGTGTGGTTATCGTATGAACTTTAGTTCATGTTGAATGAATAATGTTGAATAGCACAAAAATGGTTGCATTTCAAATGAAAACATTAATTTTTTGGAAAAACATTTGTTAGTTTTCTGTGTTGCAAAATTGAATTTTTGCAAATAATTACTTCATTCTAGTTCAGGCTTGGGAGTTAAGTGAACGCAGCAGTCGATTTTCAGAGCTAACGCCTCCTTTCTCCCGTCCCGAGTCTTGGCGCCCGCAGCGGCTTAGTAGCTTGGAGCGCCTCAGGCCCGTACGATACGAACCACGCGTGGCGCGTTGACGAAACAAAAACGCATCGACAATCGTGGTCTCTGGGCCGATGTGAAAACCTATTGATACAATGTCGCCCTAATACGCCACGCACGGTTCACGTGGTATGGGCCTGAAACACTCCTAGCTGCTTGGCCGGCGCGGGGGCCAAGACGCGCGGCGGGAGTTGCCTCTGAAAATCGGCCGCTGCGTTCACTTAATTCCCAAGCCTGTTCTAGTTCACACGATAACCACACTCATATAGATTAAGAAAAATTTTGCGCTTTTTATTTCCGATGACTACGACAGCCAGAATCATGTTCGCCAGCAACAAACTATTTTAAACCCCTCTTACTGCTATCATAATCACTTTGAACAAAATTATAATTGTTGCATACAAAACTTGAAACATTTTTCGAATCTCAATTGACTCTTCGTATCCTTTGTCTGAGTCAATTTTAATCCACTACTTGAGATCGCTAACGCACACAGTGACGGAGCTGTGTATGTCAGTCGTGATCAAGCGATCAGTTAACTGTCGGAGGTGTCATAAAAGCATAAATTAGGCCTTCCCGGTGATCGCGTTGGGGCAACAATGGGAAGCTTGATACAATACCACATTTTCCTTGGAAAAAACAAAATGTGGCCTTTGCAGTCATAGCATTCCCCACCACGAGACCTTATGCTGAGGAGTGGGGAGTGAGCATACCACGGTAGGGTGTGTCAATTTTTTCAAAGTTTTAATTTTAAAAACGACTAGTGGAAAAAGGGTGCAATATCAGGTTTAAAATTAACCACTACCTTCAAATTTTGTGTAATACATTATTTACCTAGTTGGAATTTCATTTAAAATTATAGGAAAATACAAAAATTACTAAAATTATTAAAAACAAATTATTGTGTTTATACATGCCTTTTCTGCGTCTATTATCAATTTTGATTAGTTATTTACCTAATTGGCGCTAATAAAATATGACATAAACAGTTTCTTATATACAGGTTTTCAACATAGAATACAGTGATTCCTCACTAGCGGCGTGTTTCGTCTATGCGGTATAGGTGCGGTGACTATCGCGAACATTTCTTAGAATCCTTCGGTCGAGAGTGAGAGGACCCGAAAACGAGCGAGAGGGGACGAAACAGTCGACACTGATGACGACAACTTTGTGTCGATTATTTCGAAAATAATCGACAATCGACACAAAGTTGTCGTCGTCAGTGTTGACTGTTTCGTTCCCTCTCGCTAGCTCTTGGGTTTTCTCATTCGCGGCATTGACGGCTCGGAATGGTGTCCGTATCGGTGTAGCTTAACCGCCAGCCCCGTCCATCGCACCTATATCAAGGATTTACTGTAATCTACAATTGAATATGGCTCCTATTAAAACTAGACGTCAAGTTCCGACACATTTACATCATTTGGTAGGATCAGGCAGGGAGCTACCTGTAGCTGAACTACCAACTGTCAGGGATCTCATAAGATATGGGTTACATTTAAGAGACACCAGTGATAAAAACCGAAGGAATTACACCAATTATAACCTGGTCAATGACCTAACAACTGGATTACTTGCTCAGTGGTGTAAAGCAAATCCAAAATTCAGTGGTTCTGTCGTGAATAGCCGTGTTAGAATTAAAGCAAAGTTGAAATCCATGTGGGAACAAGCCAATAAAGTTTCTGTGGGGAGAGTAAAACTATGGGAGAAAGAAATATTTATGAATAAGCTTGACCGACTGGTAGACATACTTACTTGCAAATGTGAAATAAAGGATTGTAGTGAAAAAGGATGCAGTTCTTCCTGTGTCAGTGGAATTCACATACTTTGTAATTGCAGCAGAGAGAAGAAGATTCCTGTGATTGAATTAGACTTTATAAAGGGACAAAGAAAGAAAGTTGGGAGTGTCGGATGTCATCAGATTGGACCAGTTGATGTCCCTGCGACAAAAAAGCTAAACCAACAAATGGAAAGGCAGATAAAAAGGAAGGAGAATGAAGAAAAGCGAATCAGTAACGCACAAAGAACAACGGGAGCGCAAGAGAATTTGAAGGAATCTTGGCTTGAAATGAATGAAGATTTAGATGACGTAGCAGAAGAACGAAAGGAGGAAGTGCCTGATGCTCAAGAGAAAGATAAGAAGAGGCCAAAATATAATACTGAAGACATAGCCAACATAGCCCTGGCCAGTTTAAGACACCATACTGGACTGAGAGAGACGGCAGAGATTGCTACTGCAGCCTGGATTGACGCAGGACTTATTACTCATTCGGACACTACTAAAGTGATTGATCACAATAAAGTGAAGAGGGCTCAGACAAGAATTATGCAAAAAATTATTGTTCGGTCTGAAGAGGAACGGAAAGAGAATGGCATCAGTTGCATCTTCTTTGATGGTCGCCGTGATGATACGAGGTTTATGTTAAGGGCAGAAGAAAATGGCAAAATGTATGCAGGTATGATGAAAGAAGAACATTACACAGTTTGTATGGAGCCCGGAGGCAAATATTTGTGGCATTTTGCTCCAGAAAAAGCAACTAAGGAGAAGACTCATGCACAAATAATATCATTTGTGTTGTGTGGCTGAAAGAAAGAGGAGGAGACAAAACTCTTCAAGCTATTGGAGGTGATTCCTGTAATGTAAATACTGGTTGGGTGGGAGGAGTGATGCATTATGTTGAGGTAAAGTTACATCGGAAGCTTGTGTGGATTGTCTGTGACCTGCACACGGGGGAACTACCATTGAGGCATTTGGTGACCGTTTTAGATGGCCGGACATTAAGCAACAACAAATGGTCAGGTCCCATAGGAAAGATGCTGGATTCTGCTACTGAACTGGACATAAATCCTGATTTTACTAGGATGATTGTAGGCCCTGATCTTCCTCAACTAAGCGCTAAGGTTATCAAAGACCTAAGTACAGATCAAAGTTATGGCTATAGAATTGCAAATGCAATTAGAACGGGTGTCTTACCAAAGGACCTGGCTATGTTAGAAATAGGACCTGTATCACATAGCAGATGGCTCACAACAGCTCTAAGATTTATGAGAATATGGGTTTCAAAGCATAATTTGAAGGGAAAGAATCTTAAAAACTTAAGAATGATTGTAGAGTTTTGTATTGGCGTTTACATAGTGAACTGGTTCAATATAAAAATAAACAACAATTGGACAGAAGGCCCCAGGCATTTGCTCTTTCAGTTGCTGCTGTTGAAAGGGCAGTGTGAAGAAATAAAGAAAATAGTTATGCCTACAGTCTGCCGGTCAGCTTGGTATGGTCACAGCGAGTGTGTTCTACAAGCCATGTTGTGCAGCGAAGAAGAACAGGAGAGGAGAGATGCAGTGGAGAAGATATTAAAGATTAGAGGCAAAGGAGATGAAAACACACAGATTGGAGACAGCAGTGTGAGATCCAGAAAGACACCATCCATCAACATTGAGGCAACCACACTCACCGAATTACTTGACTGGAGCTCTGGAGTTTTTGAGCCACCTCTTACTTGTAAACTAACAACTTTAGAGATCAAGGCATTTGTGAGCAAGCCTATGGTGGTTCCAAATTGGCCATCACACACGCAATCCATAGAAAGGTGCGTAAAAATGACAACTGAGGCTGCTGGTCACGTTTGCAGCCAGGAGAGGAGGGAACATTATATTATGGGTCAGATGGTCAGCAGGCAGCTCATGAACCGCAACAGGAGCAAACAAGATATCGCTTCTTTGGTGGACTTTGTTTAATACTAGCATTAAACTACGTAGATGACATATGGCTATATCTGTTGCTAATGTTACATACCGTTTCATTTTGTAATAAATACAGATTTCCACACATATTCACGTGAATGTAGTAAATACCTTATTTCCACATATTTTTATTTTGACTCACTTTAAGCAGTATATGAATATAAAGATTGTAGTTAAATCATACTTAATTTTCACTTTTTTCAACTGTGAATTGAAGTAGCTAAACCCCACTCAAATCAATTTCTGAAGATAGTTTCAAATTCAGGATTAAAAACAGCATTATTTTCTCACTAGTCACATTAAAATTTTCAAAAATTTTAAATTTACCCATGAAATTGACACACCCTAATACCACGGTCGAGCTTGAAAGCGCACCGACTGCCCTAAGGCAAACTTAGTGTGCACCCCTGCCTTAGACTATAAGAAAATTAAAGGTTTATTTTAGAAAAATATTTGGCAACAAAGGAAAATGAGATTTACCGGAATTATTGAAATCTTCGCCTCGGTCAAGTGGTAGCGTAAAGCGGAAAACCCACTTAAATACCATGTAGGACAGCGAAGCTCAGGTGGGCGGTTCGAGGACACTAACATCCATAGCGTTTTCTACGAAGCCAACGAAGCGGCGGACATGCAACGGAGTATTTTTAACGAAGATGGCTTGAAATTATGCTAATCATTATGGTTCGAATTATGTCGTTTTTGGTGTGATATTCATCGGAAAAACATAAGGAATCGATTGGAGTCATTTGTGCAAAGACCTAATGAGAAATGCGAAACTTGAGATTTCTCACTTCTTCCTATCCCATCAAGGGTCGAAAGCCATAACAGTTACAATCAGTGAGGCATCGCGTTGCGACTGCATGCCGGGTAGCAGTCCCGGCTTAAGTCCACTCGCAGGAGAATCACCCTGTACAATCTGGCTATATTCTATCTATATCTATATCTATAATATTGTATATTATATTATATTATATTTTAAGCCTCGTCCTCAGGATTACATATGTAGTTCCCCCCTTGCCCCCTAGATGTCACAACGTTGAGAGTAAGGAAAAAACGCAATGGGGTTCCTAAGAGACGCCGCGCCATCTTGCTCTTCATATTCTTTCATTGTGCTCTAGGTGTTACACGCATTTTTGAGAGTGTATCTTTTCTTTCCTTTCTTTTCTTTTCTAAGCGACGGTTTGGTATCAGATAATGCCTAAAAGACGCAAACAAGAAGTAATAGACAAACTATGCAAGAAGTTGGCGAAAATAGAGAAGCAGTTGGAAGATATGCAGAACGAAACAGATAGTTCGTCCACATCCGGGGACGAACAAGAAACCGAGGCAGCGCCGGCTAATAAGTCTGGTGTAGGGGACGAACCCTTTCAAACCGGTAAGAAACTGAATTCCTGGCTATGCTTCAAGGCAGACTAGCTAATGAGCTTGTGCGTGAGGCAAGACATATTAGTCTAATCCAATGTATTTGCATGAGTGGCAAAACAAGTTGGAATATAGCGAACTGAACTTGTACGAGAGACAAGGCATAGGTAGAATGCTAATATCAATATCGGGAAAATAGTGGTACAGATAACAACCGGGTTTACCTTTAACTTCATAACAGAGAAAGAGAACATTCTACTCGAGGGACAGACAAATCAGCATCAGACCGAAATAGTGGATGAGGAAATCCTGGAGATGCTGGGCGAGAATCCAGAGGAGTCCAAAGCGCTGAAGATTGAGCTTCCCCCATTGCTAAAGGTGAGATGGAATTACTGGACGGCCAACGGAATCCAAAAGGAGTCTAAAGCAGAGTTATTAGCAAAATATGCCAGAACAAAAGAGTTCGATGCATCCAAGTTAAACATGGATCTAAATCCCGCCCTTTCGGAATCAGCAACAAAAAGGGATAACTTTATGTTGTATAGTCAACAAATAGTGGGATCAGCTCTCATAGCGATAGGCTCAGTCCTCTTAATGCTAATGAATGGGGAAGATGATATAGATAAACTAATTGTAGTTCAAAGACTAAGTGATGCTGCTAAGCTAATAATGCAGGTTCACACAATGAGAGTGGATCTAGAAAGGCCTTTATACTCCCAGGGGTTAACAAACAGATAAAGTCCGTTCTGAACGAGACTAAGTCAGGAGAATTCCTATTTAGTGATAAATTGTCAGACAAAATAAAAGAAGCTACTTTACATCGAAAGCAGAAATTAAATAATTGTAAAAAGGCTATAAAATTGTTACTGGCAAAAAGCGCAATCCAGTTTTGTAAGTCCCTTGGCTTCCGGTTTTGGGACTAGGAAATAAGAGGACAAAAATTGTCCTTTCCTTAAAATCGGTAGTGTCTTAGGAGAGAAGGTTTTTAGTCAGTGGTTTACCTAGATGATTTCCTATGAATAGAGAATAGCATAGCAAACTGCAATGCAAATTCACATGAAACAATAACTCTTCTCCAGAGACTAGGTTTTCTCATAAATGATAGGAAAAGTTGTCTAACTCTGTCAACCAGGTGTAGATATCTAGGCTTCAAAATGGACTCTGTCAAATTCTCCGCAGAGTTATCGGAAGAGAAGAGATTCCGTCTATCTACGATGATTCTGTGACGTCGCACAGAAACTCTGACTAAAACTCTGTCATAAAATCTCAAATTCACTCCACCAAAGTCTCTCAAATTCAACTCTTACCCCCTTTCCCCAATCGCTGATCACCTTGACGATATACGTTAGCGGTCCCCATCTCAAGATGGTCGGTACGAAACCTCATTCACCTATTCGCTCTACGAGGCACAAACTCTTCCCTCATATTTGAATTCAAACAAGTCCCTCACCCCTTAAAACCCCTTAAGTCGAGATCACGTCTCACACCTTATCTAAGACCCTCCAAGTCAAGACCATAATTACCCCTTTCCTAATAAAACACTCAAAATCCATTCGATGGGTTGAGTATCTCCTTTCCACAGTCATAAAAACCCTGGAAGTCTAATTGCGACGAATATTTGGTGTACGTGACATTAATACGTCTACTAATAGACGCACCTTTTATAAAAACCCCGGATGTCCTACTGTGACTTATTTCTTAAATATGTCCAAAAGGTCCATACCGCGCGTACCCCGGCAACATTCCTGTAAAATCACATAAATACGAGGGCCCGAGAGGCCGGAGCACTCTTCCTACAGAATCTCTTGTACAGAGCTCTTTCTTACGAAACTCTTTCAACAAAGTATTATTTAAACAGTGTGAAGTAATCATAATTTCATCAATCATTGTAAGCGATTATAATTACCATTAATACCATTACATATCACCATCATCATATATTTTGTATTATTATTATTGCTTTTCATATTATTTTGTATTATTAACGCTCATTGCGTTCATATATTTTGCATTATTATTCTTAAGCTTATTGTATTTCATATTAATTGTCTTATCACGCTTATTGCATTTTAAAGCTTATTGCTTTCATTCATATTATTTGTATTATCAACGCTTATTGCGATCATTTATTATTTTGTATTATTATTATTATTGCTCGTCTTATCAACGCTTATTGCGATCATTTATTATTTTGTATTATCAATGCTTATTGCTTTTATATAATTTCATTGGCTTATTTTCATGTGTTTCATGTTCATATTCTTATATTGTGATTAATTACCATTTATATAAATGTCATGTGCTAATGCTCAACGTCCGACGCATTATTGTGTTAATCTTGCTATTACATAAACAGTGAACGTATTTTTGCTTAAAGTTAATAAACCTCCTTGCTTTAAATCACGCTTCGAATTATTGTGTGCATCCTTTTGGTTACAAAGATTCCAAATCAAAACAGGCTGCCGCAACAGCTGATTTCTGTTCGTGAACGCGAAAGCGCTTACAGTGTTTACAAACATACTTGTGCATGAGCCGTGCACAGTCATATGTCTAGATGTAATTCACGGAAATATTACGTGTGGTTTCTTTTTATATAAATGCAACGGTAAATCCTATTTCCAAGTCAAAACAAACATAACGTGCTCTAACGGGTGTCCCCCGGGTGTGTATTCACAATTCAAACCTTCTCTGGTCGATTAGAGTGTTGGATTTAAGATTCGCGCCTGATGATTTAAGATTCTCCACCTATCCTCAGTGTGTTGGATTTAAGATTCGCGCCTGACCTCCACCTATCCTCAGAGTGCTGGATTCCAGATTCGCGCCTGACTTCGTCCAAAATCCTCAGAGTGCTGGATTCCAGATTCGCGCCTCACCTCCTTCCACCCTCAGTGTGATGGATTTAAGATTCGCGCCTGACTTCCCCAAAAACTCCCAGAGTGCTAGATCTAGGATTCGTGCCTGATCTCCATCAACCACCCTCACTGCGTAGAATCACAGATTCTCGCCTGCCTTTAACCCCTATATTGTTATCGTACCGAAGACCTCCACCCGGGATGTGACAATTCAGCAATTTAAATCCAATAGAATATGTTCGATCGGAGACTTCGCAGAATTGATCGGTAAACTAATAGCAGCTTGCCCAGCTATCGAATACGCCTACCTGTATACAAAAGTTCTAGAGAGAGAAAAATCGGTTGCGCTAATCCTGAATTATCATAATTACGACAGTAAGATGGCCATTCCAGATTACGCCAGCCTAGATCTAGACTGGTGGGAAAGTAAGATAACAAGCTCAGTTAAGCAGATTGACTCAGGGTTTTTTAATGTAACAATATATATCGACGCGTCTACATCCGGTTGGGGTGCAGTGAGAGGAAATAAAAAAGCCTATGGATTCTGGAATAATTCATTAAAAAAGAAACACATCAATTATCCAGAACTATTAATAATAGAATTAGCCCTAAAGGAACTGGCTGCGGACTTAGAAAATTGCAAGATCTTCTTGAGAATAGACAGTACGGCCGCTATATCCTATATTAACAGGATGGACGGAATCAAACTTGTCAGATACCATAACCTAGCTAAAACGATATGTCAGTGGGCCGAAAGGACAAGATTAACGTCTTTCGCGTCATACATTGCGTCGAAGGAGAAACCAGAAGCAGATGCCTTATCTTGAATAAAAAACGAAGGCGGCGAGTTGGAGCTAGCGAATTCGTTTTTCAATAAAGTTGTCGAAAAATTTGGACGCGCAGAAATAGGTCTATTCGCTACGAGAAAGGACAGTAAATGTAGTAAGGATGCCGATTTAAAATCGACCTTTTTGTCACGATTTTCGATTTTTTAAATCGATTCTCAAGACAGGGATCGATTCGAAGATCGTATCGCAACCAAAGAGATTGTGAATCCCTAGCGGCGAGTAGCGTAAACTCTAGAAGTGCGAAATTTTAATCAGACCACACAAATGTAATAGGAAAGGGAAGCAAAAGTGATATTAGCACAAGTCCAAGGAGTTTGAAAACAGTTAGAGATCTTTTTAATAAATATACTTCAAGATTATAAATTAATGAATATTTCCTTGAAAGTAGATATTTGGACATTTGAACTCTACTTTTATCCCTTCTCCTAAATGTGTAAACCCAGACAACAGAGGGCGTTTTAAAAACGCCAATTTTACGTCCATTTAGGTCTGAACGTCCATGGCTTGATTTGTGAAAATGGACGTTTATGAAACGTCTTCTGAACGTTTTCTGGACGTTTTTAAGACGTTTCCTGGACGTTTTCAGGGTGTTTTTAAAACGTCCAGAAGACGTTTTAAAAACGTATTTTGTAGACGTTTTAAAGACGTATTTTGCAGATGTTTTAAAAACGTATTTTGCATACGTTTTCGAGACGTCTAGAATACGCTTTCGTTACGTCCGAAACAGACGTTCAAAAGAGGCTGTGCGCCATGTGAGAAATATGGATAAATTAGGATACATTAGTTCAAGGAAACCAGAGATTGTAACCGCTGTCTAACCCAAAGCATCCACGAAATATGGATAGATTGCACAGACTATACATACAGTGGCCGACATTAACTTATGAACACAGCGATAATTAAACTTTCATGAACTGTATCATAAAAACCATATTAGACTTAATGATTTTCATCAAGTATTTTGAAAGTGTAATTTATGTAATGGTTTCCTGGATATTTGTGATTCGCCAAGGTAAACACAACTCGAAATACTGGAGTTTGTAATGTTTACCTACGGCACATCGGCGGATACATCAAGAGACACGGTAGTGTCTCGCGCCAAGTATATATAGATATATGCGCAGCGCGAGACACCGAGTGTCTATATTACGCCACGACTCGCTATCAAGAACCCTGAGATTTCCGAATCTCAATAACGGCTGATCCGATTAGGTTTTGAATGGTCTTAATGGATAGCTTGGGTTTGATTTACATAAGAAAAGTGTCTTCGTTTTGTTCCTACGGGCTTTATGAGCTGAGATATTTCGATGTAAAGTTGCAATTTGCTGAATTTTATGTTCTTAAAATTCAGCATCGTCCTCGTCCTCGTCGTCGTCCTACACTTCTAGGCAAGAGGGAAGTATGAAAGGGTGAGGAAATGTCCCTCAGGCACGTCGTTCATTGGATGCGGTAGTGTCAAATAAAGTAAATTGTCCGAATTTGAAATGTCACGAGTTTTTACATTAATTAGGAGACCGCATTATTGTCTTAATTAAGAAGGTAAGTCGCCAAAATTTTTTAAATTGAGTTAGTATGTAGAGTCGTAGACTTGGAAGTTGTCCGGAGAAGGTTCGACAGAGAACCATCTTCTTTCGCTTAAGTTTCTGGAAATTTGTACCATGCTGGTACAAAGTAATATATTGTAGTAAAAAATTGCATTGAATTTAAATTGCCAGATATTTGTATTTGTATACCAGCAATTTAGAGTTTCTATTTTATGTAAAGCTTATTATATTATAGTAGAAATGAAGGGGACGCACAGGACTTCGATAAAAATGAAGGAGACGCACGGGCTGTAATAGTAGAATTGAAGGGGACGCACAGGCTTGGATGGATAGAAATGAAGGGATGCACAGGCGTGGAGGTTGTCCGGAGAAGATTAGATAGATAGACAGAGTATCTTGTTTCGCACAAGTTTCTGGAACTTTGTCAAATAAGGTAAATCGACAAAATTTGTCTAAAGACATAGCATTAAGAATTATTAAGAAAATAGATTATGGTGGACTGCTTGCAATGTAAAGCAAGTCACATTAGTGAAAAAAGTACACTGAAAACACATCTACGTTAATGCTTTTCAATCTTTTGTGAAAGACATTCGTAATACTTTAATTAATAAAATCCAAAGTAGTTGTCACGCTATTCATTAATTCATTAATTTTTTAGATTCCCATTATTTCAGTTCACCAATAAACATACTAAATTAGTTTCATTCCAACATCAATAAATTGTGCGTTAAAACTATTAGATCTCCTCGTTCATTTTTGCTGAATCATTACCATTAGCATTTAAATTTCCTGCAACAAGACTTTCTACCATACGCTCTCACCTCTTTTGGACACATTATTTAGTCTCTACACTCACTAAAGCAAAAAGCCACTCTATTTCTATAAATAGTAAGTTCTATGTTAAGTTGTATATAATTAAAATGTGGCTTTATATATTTACAGATAATCAAAGCAGAAGATAATGCAGTGTAGCAATACGGAAATTTAATATATGTACTATTCCCACAACCAAAGTAGTAATAGCTGGACAATCATATAAAGTTATGAATGCTATATTTCATAGTGGTTCATGTATTGGGGATGGCCATTACACCAGTATATGTAAAGAAGAAGGAATGACTAGTAGTTGGATTGAAGCTGATGACGTGCAAATTAAAAAAAGGCAATGGCCCAAAGGCGCTAAAAATCTTTATATTTTATTCTTACAAAAAAATGATAATAAATAAGCATGGTAGTGAACCGATGTACAATCCCATAAAAAGAATCCCATTTAAAAAATTGTCGTAAATTAATAACAGTAAACACTACAAAATGTGTGAAATCCCCACAAAATTACCTTTTTTACAAAAAGGTACAAAAAAGAGCGCCAAGTATATAATCTCTTCAAAAAGAATCCTATTTAAAAACAATGTCGTAAATTAATATAAATTTAATAATGTTCTATACTCTACAAAAATAATGTTCTATACTGTACAAAAATAATGATATACAACAATTGCGCCAATTATCACAATGACTATGTATACAAAGAAAAAATCACAATAGTACAATGAAAAAATGTATTAAATAATATCAAGCAGATAGGGGGAATCACGTGACGTGCGCGAGAGAATAACGTGTGTACGTAGGCAGCTGAAAGAAATAGACGAAAAGTGTGGCAAAAGTGCGCAAAAAATTACGAGGTTGGTTGGAAAACGAGGGGAGTAGACAAGGTTCCGGTGGACAGTATAATCGACAGATAATAAAGAGTCGAAGGGAGAGATAAAAGGTGAAGAAGAGAAAGTGCGAAACGAGTGCACGAAGTATAAGATACGTGGCAAAGATAAGTGACATCTACGGGAGTGGAAGAAGCAAGAAGACAAAGCGGAGACAGCAGTAGGTAAAGAAGAGCGGGGAGTCTAATGAACCGAGCAGACGTAGGCGGGGAAGTGTAAAAGGAAACGAGAAGAAGGGGAAGACCATCGTTGGCAGAACAGCTGGGAAGAAGAATAGCGGATAGCGAAAGCTCGATACTAGATTCATTCAAGAGGAAACGGGAGGACGAGGAGGAGCAGGAGAGGTTAAGGGCCGAAAAGGAAATAGAGGAAGAATTCTTAAAAGCGAGGAAAGTAGGGAGGTCGCCTCCAACGAAGAAAACCGAGGTAGTTATACGAACTGTAGAAACGCCAGACAGTCAGAAGACAGAGCAGGGAAAAGAAATGGATGTAAAATTAGACAAATTGATGGAAGCTGTGCTGGCAGTTAAGAAAGACATGGAAGAGTTGAGGAAAGATAATAGAGATCTGAGGCAGGGAATGCAGGATCTGAGGGGCGAGTGGAAGAGTAGGGATGAGAAATGGGAAAAGGAAAGGAAGGAAATGAGAGGAAGGATAGAAGTACTGGAAGCCAAGAAGGAGCAGACAGAGGGGCTCACAGGAAGACTGGAGGGACTAGAAAGAAAGGAAGAGGCTAGAGAGAAAAGAGAGAGAAGAAATAATATTTGTCTAAGGGGACAGGATTTACCGTGTAAAGAGACGCCGAAGGATACGGTGGAATATGTGTTAAGGCACGAATTGCAGGTATAAGCAGAAATAGAGGAGGCCTACTGGGTAGGAAAGGGAGAGAAAAGAGGGCTGCTGATAGCGAAATTAAAAAGCTGGCAACAGAAAAGAGCAGTAATGCTAAAGAAGAGTACATTGAAAGAGAAGAGGCTGTTCATTGACAATGACCTGACGAAGAAAGAAAGGGAGATACAAAAAAATATTAAAGATATTGCCAAGGCGGAAAGGGATCAAGGGGCAAAGGTGAAAGTTGGGTATAATAAAGTCAAAATCAACGATAAGACATTTATTTGGAAAGAGGAAGGTGGGCTGAAAGAAGTAAATTTTTGGAGTCGGCAAAGTTCTGTGAACCTCTAAATTATTGGAGGATCGCAGAGCTTACAAAGACAACGAAAGCACGACAAAAGGCAGTACCAACACCCGTTCCCCGCGTGCCTGCGGACGCAGATATGCGGGGAGAGGGGGTACACAGAACTGGGAAAGGATTAAGAAATCAAAGAGATATAGATACATTTAAAATAGGATACTGGAATGTAGCAGGATTGCTCAGTAAAGACAAACAGTTTTGGGATTTTTTAAAAGAACTCGATGTAATAGGATTAGTAGAAACGTGGATTGAAGAGAAACAATGGGAAAGATTGAAAGAAAATTTGCCACAAGAATTCTCATGGAAATGCAAATATGCAACCAGAGAGAAAAAAAAGGGAGAGCGATAGGCGGAATTATCACAGGTATAAGAAAGGGCATAGAAGAGGAGGAATCGAACGCAGGAACGGAACATATCCAAGAGAGGAGAATCAGGATACAGAATGAAAAATGGAGAGTAATAACAGTGTACAGCAGAGATATGAAGGATACGAAACAAGAGCTAGACCATTTAATAGAAGAGAGGGAAGTGGAGAAACTGATAATCGGAGGAGATTTCAATGCGAGAATTGGACAGGAAGGGGGCGATTTTAGAATAGAAGAGAAGCATGGCGTAAGGAAATCAAAAGACAAAGTCAAAAACACAGAAGGAAAGTTGTTATTAGAGATGGTGGAGGAAAGAGGATGGAATATTCTGAACGGGAATATGGAGGGAGATGATAAAGGAGAGTTTACATACACGGGGCCGAGAGGCAGCACGGTAATTGATTATATAATAACAAATGTCGAGGCGAAAGAAGATATCAAGAAATTCACAGTGGAAGAAAGGGTTGAGTCAGACCATATGCCTCTGATAGCAGAACTATATGGGGGAAATAAAAGAAAAGAGCGAGGGGGAAATCAGGAAGAGGAGCGGAGAGAGAGAAGAGTCTGGACAGAGGAAGGGAAAAGAGAGTTTCAAAAGGAATTAAACAAAATAAGCTTCAATACGACACAGGTGAATGAAATGGTAGAAGAAATGGTAGGAAAAATAAATAATGCAGTACGGAAAGAAGAAGTAAAAATAAAGAAATGGAAATTGGGCAGCTTTAAGTGGTGGAATTCGAACTGTACAAAAAAGAAAAGAGAAGCCAGAAGAGCACTGAGGAACTGGAGAAGAGGCAAAGGAGACAAAGAAGACTATCAGAAGAAAAGAAGGGAGTACAAAAAAGTGTGCGAAGAAAGGAGAAGGGAACTACAAGAAAGTATAGAAAATGAGATAATGCAATTAAAGGGAGAAAATCAAATATGGGAATATATAAATAAACAAAGAAAGAAAAGGATAGGGATTTCCAATAACATAGACTTAAAAGAATGGAAGGATCATTTTAAAACATTACTAGAAGGTGTCGACTGTAAAAAAGAAGTAGGAGAGTTGGAAGAAATAGACAATACGGAAGGAGAAGCGGAGGAGGAAATAACAGAAGCAGAAGTAAAAGAACAAATCAGGAAATTAAAAAAAAAGAAAGCAGCAGGGGAAGACAAAATAGAAAATGAAGCCTGGATTTACGGCAACGTGAATATAGTAAAAAGGCTCACAAAAATTTTCAATAAAGTGTGGAAGGGAGAAGGGTTCCCGGAGAGATGGAAAGAAGGGGTGATCTCACCAATATTCAAAAAAGGAGATAGAGAAAAGGTAAGCAACTACAGGGGGATAACGATCCTAAACACAGCATACTAAATATATGCTATGGTCCTAGAAAAAAGATTAAAAGAGGAATTGGAAAAGAACCACATAATACCAGAAACGCAAGCAGGATTCAGGAGCGGTAGGTCGACAACAGATAACATTTTTATCCTGAACTATGTAGCTAACAGAGAAATACAGAAAAAAGGGGGAAAGCTGTATACGTTTTTCGCGGACCTAAGCGCGGCATTTGACAAGGTGGATAGAGTAAAACTTCAGAACATCATGAAGAGAAAGGACATAAGTAAACACATGAGGACGAGAATCGGAGAAATTTACAAGGAAACAAGAAATACCATAAAAGCAAACGGAGAAATGTCATCCAAATTCTGGACAACGAAAGGGGTAAGACAGGGATGCCCACTGAGTCCAACGTTATTTACAATATATGTAGCGGACTTGGAGGAAACCATGAGGAAGAACCAAGCAGGAGGAGTCAGAGTAGGAAAAGAAAAAATCTGGACTCTAGCATATGCGGACGATATAGCGTTACTAGCAAATGAGCCAAAGGATCTTAAGGACATGATACGAAGATTTGGAAAATACCTTGAAAGAAAAGGGTTGCAACTGAACGCAGAGAAATCTAAGGTGCTGATCTTCCATAAAGGGAGAGGAAAGAAGAAGAGAGAAGAATGGGGCTGGCAGGGGCACAGTCTGGAAGAAGTAAAGGAGTTTAAATACTTAGGGTATAATTTCCAGAAAAATGGGGGCAGAGAGATGCATATAAGGGAAGTCACAAAGAAAGCTAGAATAGCAATGGCGCAGATATGGGGAATAGGACAAAGAATGTTCAAGAACAATTTTGAGAGAAGAATGAGAATATTCAGAAGCATAGTGAAAAGTATCTTGCTGTATGCGTCAGAAATTTGGGGATGGATGGAAGCAGAAAAAGTAGAGAAATTACAGGAGAAATACATAAGGTGGACTTTAGGGCTGGACTTCAATACACCTGCATATCTAATTTTGGAGGAAACAAAAACGGACAAAATAAGGATAGAAGCTGGGAAAAGAGCAATAAAATATGAGGAGAAAGCGAAACGGCTGAATAAGAATAAAATAGTACAAGAATGCTGGAGTGAAATAGACGCGAAGCAAGCAGAGAAAAAGTCGAAATGGGAGGAGATGAGAGACTCATACTACAGGCAAAAAATGATGGATATGCAAGAAATAGAAATAGAAAGAAGAAGGGGAAGAGAGTTTGCCGAGGAACTAGCGCAAAGAGACAGGGCAGAGCAGGTCCAATGGCAATACGACAGAATACAAGGAGGCAGATACAACGCACATTACACAGAAATCAGGGATAACCAGAGAGCAAATTACCTAAACGGAAACTACAGAGGCAGAGACCAAAGCATGATTGCAAGGTTCAGATGTGGGAACGAAGAGCGGGGAAGCAAGTACTGGAGGGAGGAAAAAGAGACAGTATGCAGACTATGTAATGGGGCTAGAGAGACGCTGGGTCACATGCTACAAGAGTGTAAGGACCTGAAAAGAGAAAACGCAACGATCAGAGGGATACTAAAGGGAGAAGAAGAAGGAGCGGAATGGATGCGAATGGTTCTAGAAAAAAGGAGAAGAAAAGAAGAACAAGATGAAGGAAGAAGTCAAAACGAAAGCACAATCTAGAATTAACAGTCCCAGAAACACTTACACACATAACACATGTAACCCATTTTGAGGCCGAAAGGCGAAAAATAAACCTATTTACTACTAATATCAAGCAGATATATTTTATACAAATAAATATTTTAATACGAATAAATCACATAAAAAAATAGAAGAAAATATACAATATAAAAAAATATATGAAATCAAAATGAGCTGCAAGTACATAAAGGTGCTTTCCAACTGCGCTTAAGATGACACAACTACATATACACAGCTAAAATGCTGTATTCATACATTCCGTTACTCATATCGCGGACATTTTAAATAATATGAAGATAAAATGTAACATCTAGATATTTGCCTAGATGTCCGCGGCCTGGAAGTCAAATACTTGGCGTGGCCAGGCAAAGTATTCTCAAATCATCAATACCCATACGTTCCCCCTCGCAGGCTTTCAGATAATTTGTCCATTTAAAACATAGATAATATGAGTACATTTTCATTATATTGCGTTTTAAAATAATTGTAAGTTTATTTATCGACACCGATACCTTTCCTCTCACAAGCTTTCACATAATTTATCAATTTAAAACTCTGACAATTTAAATACACATTCATTGTTTTATGTTTATAAATAATTCTTATTCATCGACACCTTGACCTTGGCCACGCCAAGTATTTGACTTCCAGGCCGCGGACATCTAGGCAAATATCTAGATGTTACATTTTATCTTCATATTATTTAAAATGTCCGCGATATGAGTAACGGAATGTATGAATACAGCATTTTAGCTGTGTATATGTAGTTGTGTCATCTTAAGCGCAGTTGGAAAGCACCTTTATGTACTTGCAGCTCATTTTGATTTCATATATTTTTTTATATTGTATATTTTCTTCTATTTTTTTATGTGATTTATTCGTATTAAAATATTTATTTGTATAAAATATATCTGCTTGATATTATTTAATACATTTTTTCATTGTACTATTGTGATTTTTTCTTTGTATAAATAGTCATTGTGATAATTGGCGCAATTGTTGTATATCATTATTTTTGTACAGTCTAGAACATTATTTTTGTAGAGTATAGAACATTATTAAATTTATATTAATTTACGACATTGTTTTTAAATAGGATTCTTTTTGAAGAGATTATATACTTGGCGCTCTTTTTTGTACCTTTTTGTAAAAAGGTAATTTTGTGGGGATACTTATGACCACACGAACTGAACGACTTTCTAACAGTGTAAACAATCAATGTTCAGTTTTCGTTATGCCAGAAATGATCGTGGATGTTCTGTACATTACACAGTATACGTTAAAGTTATTTTAATTATGATTAAAGGTAAAAATATTACACCAAAACAACGGCTACAAATACAGCTGCTTCGAAAGCACGGTAATACATATCGAAGCATTTCTAAGGAATTGGGAATAACTGTTGGAGCTTGTTACGCAGCTATAAAGCATATAAAAGTGAATAAAACAGCAGATAATGTTCCCCGGAAAGAAAAACCACGTAAAACGGATGTTCACACTGACCTCGTGATTCACCGAACCTCCAAAGCTGATCGTTTTAAAACTGCTGCAGACATTCATCATGAAATATCACCGTATTTGAAGCAAACAATAAGTGTAAGAACGGTTCAACGTCGCTTAAATGAGTTTAAGTTGATGGGGAGAGTAAGAGAGAGAAAAGAATCGTCGTGCTAGACTTCAATTCGCAAAAACTCATATTACATGGACGGCAAAAAAATGGTCCAAAGTTGTGTTCACTAACGAAAGTAAGTTTAACCGATTTGGTTCTGATGGCAAATCTTATGTGAGACGTACAGCTGGAGAAGAATTTAATAACAATTGTACAAAACCAACCGTTAAAGGTGGAGGCGGGTCAGCACTAGTTTGGGGGTGTATGAGCATGAATGGTACTGGCCCAATACATCGGATTACTGGAATTATGGATCGTTTTGTTTATTTAGATATTGTAAAAAATGTTCTTCTTCCATTTGCTAAAGATAAAATGCGTAAAAATTGGATTTACCAGACAGATAACGATCCGAAACATACGGCACGTGTTGTAAAAGAATTTTTAGCAAAGAAAAAAATAAATGCCATGAAATGGCCTGCTCAGTTCCCAGATCTCAATCCAATAGAGATGCTGTGGATTGGTGTGGATCATGAAATAAAACAGTAGAAACTAAAAAATATCCAGGATTTATTTAAAACAAACGAAGAAGCGTGGAAGTCCATTCCAATCGATAGGTGTATTCGTTTAATTAATTCTATGCCACGACGTTGTGCTCAAGTTATCAAAAATAGGGGGAGAGCTACGAAATATTAGTTTAATAATGTTTAGTATTATTTAAACCTTTGAAAGTGATTAGAAACTAAGAGAATTCTGTTCAACAATTGTGTTCATAAGTATGTGCCGTTTAAATCTGTAACAAAAAATGTTGTCCTTTTATTATGTTGCATTTGCTATCAATTTGAATTAAAATATATTATATGCATCCATAGAACATAAATTGTGTTATTTATAATTCCAATATAAATACATGATCTATGTCCGTTTGATTGTAAAACGTAATAAAAGATTGAAAATGACTATGTTCATAAGTATATGTCCGCCACTGTACATAAGTACATACTGGGACATATAAATGTTTATGAACATTTGCTCAAAGAAACAATGGAAAACCAAAAACACAAAGGCATTTGTTTAAATGTTTCTGACCGAATGTTTGTAAACCGGTTTTATACAGTTTTTATATTATTTTCATACAGTTTTTATACAGCTTTCATAACGTTTTTGTATATTTGTTTCAGTATTTGCGGTCAAAGGTACGTTGTTCTAGGTTAGGGTTTGAATAATTTTTCAATTTTGGGTTAACGAATTGGCAAATTTTTATGGTTCCATTCATTATAATTTTGTGAAACGGGCGCTAACGTAGTTGATGACCAATGGATGTTGCATTGCTATTTAATTGGCCTTGGCAGAAAAGGGAAAGAAGACTTCCATAAATTAAACGTAGCAATGGTTTTAATGTGTAACTATTACCCTTATTTTACCTTCCTAACATTGATTACTATAAAATTCAACCCTGATAACCAAATCGGGCGGTAGGATCTGCCTGCAGCTGCGATGCAACCTATGTCCGCATTCAGCTACGGTTCTACCGGCAGACCCTGCCAAGCAGAGAACCGTAGCTGAATGCGGACGTAGGTTGCACCGCAGCTGCAGGCTGATCCTGCGCTCTCCTGGCAGACCCTGCCGTCAATCTGCTGGCCGACTGCCGGCAGATGGCTATCAGGGAATGTAATGTTTCCTCGAAATTCTTCTTTAAGGTGCACCAGAACACAGGGAAATGGCAGAGAATAGAAAAAATACAGAGCTATCTGTTTAAGTGCACATCCATATCTATTTTAAGTGTATATCCTGCATAGTTTGTATATTCTGTATATTGGACCTCGTACTAACATGTTCTTGTATCTATTATAAGTGCATATATTCTGTATTATTTCTGAATTAAATAAATTAAATAAATTGTTATCGAGTTCGATCTTATTTTGAAAACCATTTACTTCCTTAAATTTTTATTAAATCGAACCAGTACCGTCGAACGTCCCAAAAACGCCTGTTTCGGACCTAATCAAGACGTCAGGCTCTGTACCTCAGAACGCATCCTAATGAGGACATAAGTAGATGACTACGGATCTGACGTCAGGCTCTGCGCCCCAGCTCTGATTATCAGGGCATGTAATCCTGTTAATTACGCGACTGTTATAATTGCAAGAGGCATTAAGCAAAGTTGGAAGCAACCCCTAGGATACGTGTTTAGTATGACTGTTATGACAGCTCCAAATTTAAAAGTAGTAACACATAATTTTCTTAAAAAATTAGTGGAAATTGGATTCACAGTCGTAGGCGTTGTTATGGACATGGGGTCCAATTTCTAACAATTAGCTAACATTTTAGGCGTTCATAACAATAATTCTAAAATAGTTTTAGGTGATTTAGAATTATTTTACATATTTGACCCCACCCCCCTCATTTACTTAAATCTATACGCAATAATATGTTAAGATACCAGTTTCATTGGGAAAATAAAAAAACTTCGTGATTATATATTGAACAATTTTATAATAAGGATAAAGAGTTAAATAATAGATTAGCACCCCAATTAACTAAAAGCCACATTTATCCAACAAATTTGGAAAGGATGCAGGTTAAATATTCAACTCAAGGTTTAAGTGCTACAGTTTCGGCAGGTATGCAAACTCATTTAGTTTTAGGGAGTTTACCCGAGGATGCAGTTGGATTTCTCTCTTTGATAAATTGTTTGATATATCTAATATTTCTAACTTATCAAGTTCTAAAATGTTTAACAAGGCATTTAGTGGCTAACAAAATTATATAGATTTTCTTAATACAGTTTTAGAATTTTTAAATCAATTGAAAGTAATTAGTAATGAAGGAAAAAAATGTCACATCATATGTAAAATGTATTATGGGGTGGAAAATAACTATAAATTCTTTAATAAATATTTGGACCTTTTTAAAAGAAAAAAATTTTCGTTTAGTTTCATTAGACGTTTTAATCAAGATTGTTCAGAAAACTTTTTCGGTAGTATTAGACAGCGAAGTGGAAATCCTACAAATCCAACGTGAAATCAGTTTGCAAGAGCATTTAAAAAGTTATGTTTGGTAGATTATTTTCATTCGGAATTTATCAACTGCAGCAATGATTTCGATAAGATATTAATAAATTTACCCAATTTATCCAAACAAGCAGCTTCTGTAATAATTGTTCCAGCTGTTAGGGAATCTTTTCTTGCAGAAAATTGCGACTATCACGAGAAGTCTTTGCCAGAAGAAAATGCTTTCAAATATGTAGCTGGATATTTGTTAAGTAAGTTTTTACAAAATCATTCATATATGAAAGAAATTTGCTACTGACAATACTGAATTAGATGCAAGTAATTTATTTATTCATTATAAAGCGTATAATAAAGAATATAATATGTATGGAGCTTTAAAGACTCCACATGAAACAGATTTTTTTCAAATATTAAATCACTTTTACCCCATCAGGGCGTAGGCAAGAATTTATTGTTTTCTATTTAAGGACATTGTAGGTTTTCATATTCTTGTACCAAATTCCCGTTAGAATATTTAATAAAATTATTTATCCGGTTAAGATTTTTTTATGTATTAAGAAATAGTAATAGAAATTTCAAAATATGTATAAAGCAAGATAGGAAAATGTATACTTATGAACATGTAAATATTTTGTAAACTTATTTATATGTATGGATTGTATGTATGTAAGGAAATGTATAATATTGTATAAGAGTGTATATATGTATGTTGGCATAGCATAAGTAGCGAGCGCGGATGTTGTAGAGTTACCTGCCGCCCCTCTCACTAAAGCGCGAATGTAGCCGTGGGGTTTTAGTGAGTAAAAGTCTCACACTACCCCGACGTCTCCAAGGGAAGGCGAATCCAAGCCCTCCCTTGGAAACATCGTGGTGTCCTATGAGGATTTCCCCACGTTAAAAAAAGTATAAGTATAGATATATGTAATATGTGTGGGGTTTGTACGGAAATCTGTACAAAACTGCGTTTTATGCAAATATTGTAAAAGCGAGTTCATTTCTTGGCAGTTACATTGAAATAAATATTAAGTATATATTTCTTTAATATATTTGTACACAATATGTATTATTATAATTTAGTTTTAATAAATATTCTTTAATTCATTCATAATTTATACTTTTGTTCTACATTTTTAATAAATATTTATATAGGTATTTGTGGTGTAGTGTTTAAAAATTTAGCATTTTTTTATACGTATATGTCACTGCAACCTTAAACTTTTCAAATCTGAAAAGTATTAATATATATATATTCACGAAAAACAATACTGATAATATACAGAATGTTTATAACATAAAATTGTAATAAATAGAAGGAAAAACCGCATTACATTTAGTCGATTTGAATATCTCACTCGAATACACAACCAATTTAAATGCCAAGGTCAAGTAAGGACTTCAAAGGTTCCACCCGGAGTAACGCCTCTTATTATATCTCCTCTTTGCTAGAACGATAACAGATTAAGTCCTTAAATAAAGCAGTAAGAAAAGAAACAGAAATTAAAAGAATTTCTTAAAATTGCCACCTCTAAACATCTACATGTGTAATCCTGACAACGAGGCTTAAAATATAATTGAACGATCAAATGAGCTTCCCTGAAGTGAAGTTTGATCGCAATTATATGAAGAGCCTCGTTCGAGAAGATTATATCCCACCTAAACTTAGGCAATTTCAAGTTCAAAACTCTAAAGTATGAATCATGCCTCAGATTAAGCAATTTCAAGTTTAGAACTCTAAAGTATGAAGAGCAAGATGGCGCGGTGTCTCTTATGAACCCATTTGGGTTTTTTACTTACTCTCAACGTTGTGACATGTAGGAGGCAAGGGGGGAACTACATATAAAATCTCCTCGAGCGATGCTCTTCATTTAATTGTGATCGAACTTCACTTCAGGGAAGATCGTTTGATCATTCAATTATATTATATTATATAGAATAGAAACGGTGTACGTAGCGATATTTTAGGGGGTAGTAGGGTAGGTCCTATGATATAGTATCCGATCTGTCCTCATTTTACAGTAATAATGCCTTAAAGTTTGCACCATGCGTTTGAAACGGATAGTAGCTCTATCCATCTTTGTTTCTGTCTCCCTCTTTGTTCACATCAGCTGCAAGAAACATGCAGTCGGGAACTTTCACGAAAAGCTGATTGACTTCTTATTTACTTTTCGCGATCATACATACACAGTAAACAAACTGATCGCAGTATGCCAACAAATTGATGTCAGATTCGAGTAGATTCTGATGTCAGATTCGGGTCTTACTATGTTCGCAATAAACTATGGTTCTGCAGTCAGATCCTGATGTCAGGCTCTGACCGCAGAACCATAGCAGATTGATATCAGATTTCGATCAGATCCTGCTGACAAAACCCGCCCGCAAATTGGCGGCAGAAATTGAGCAGATTCTACAGTTCAAACAATTTTTCTACTTTTTCACAAAATATTTATACTTTCATTAACAATTTACAATATAACACAGATTTACAATATAATTTACAATACAATACACATTTACAATATAACTTCATCCGTGGGCTGTGTATTAATTCCAGCGGACCGTTGAGTCCCGAGCTATCTGGATGCATGGACCACGTCTTTTATTCCGTAAGCTCCTCTTTGCGGTTCAGAGAGCTTCTGGAATCCACTCTTGGTATTCCGATCCGAGAGGTTTACCTGAAGTTTTTGCAGCATCTGAAAAAGAAATGATCGTACGGTAGGAACGGTGACACATGAAGAAGAGTTTTGCGAGCTCATGTTGTTCGTGATTTTGAACATAACCCTACTATGTTATCTAGCCGATAATCTATACGCCGATTTCCGCGATATGGATAATTTGAAATTGTGATTATTCATACTTACGTACGTCTTCTTCCTGTTTAAAAGATGATAGGATTCCCAAGAATTCCTCTTAAACTTCTGGATCACTGTCTTCGCTGAATTTCTCGTTCTGTATTTCTGTAATCTGGAAATGTCTGGGACTTTTCGTTGCGACAGTTAAACTCGGAGCTCGGAATAGCTCGGAGTGATCAAAACACGCTATTGAAATGTCAGCAGACTCTCCTCAGTTTCTGCCGCCAAACTGCTAGCAGGCTATGTCAGCAGAATCTGCTTGATTTCTGCTGCCTATCTGCCGTCAGATCGCGCTGCGCAGGGTCTGTTCGATTCCTGCCATTAAATTGTATCAGTAGACCCTGCCGCCAATTTGCTCGCAGGTTAAAGCAGCACAATCTGCCGGCTTTCTGCTGACAGTCTGCTTTCATCATCGAATATAACAAATCCTGTATCAAATCTGTAGTCTTTCTGTCACAGACATTTGTAATCAGGCGTTGAATAAAATCTGCAAAAACGGACGTGGCTTACTGGGTACATATTTTCTTCCACACAACATCTCACATACACTCGTACACACACTCTCGATCTCGTGACCGACCCAAGTGCTCGGTCATACAGAGCAGTTATATCTTGACAAAATTCGCCGAAATCGTTACGCATCCATTGTATCGCCTCAATTATCAATCTCAAAATAAACCGCACTTTTCTCAACGTTTTTGAGTACTCTGTAATTTATAAATAATTTTACTATAAATTTATCTTATGCAGGTATTGGGAGTAGAACATTAAGGCCGCCGTCACACCGGGCCTTGAATGTGTGCGTACGCTCACACAAGCTAGGAAACGCGTGTACGTATACGCATGTAGTAAACAAACCGTAAATTACAACTTTCGTCCTGGAATCGGCCAGAAAGAAGTTTTTGCGGATACAGTTGCCTTCAGCAGACATCCCTGCAGGGTAGTTTGGTGCGTTTGAACGCTAATAACCACCGTACGTTGAAATAATAATGAATTTATGAATCGAAAACTGACAGAATGAAACTTCAAGGCTTGTCCGTTGGTGGCGCTAATGGTGTACTGCAGCCACGTAGCACCAGCGTGACGTATACGCAGGGCCGACGCGAGGTTAGTTGGCGCCCTTATGCAAGAAAATTTTTGGTGCCCCAAATTTTTGCACCTGTTTTCTGTTTAATATGTTTATCTTTACGGGGTGTACATTTCGTTTATGTGGGAGTTGGATTCCTTTATTATTAAGCGTGCGATATATTTGTTTAGAGTCACATTCGGCTGGCGCCCTTATGCGGCGTGTAACTTGCATAATGGTTCCGCTGACCCTGCGTATACGCGATGTAGTAAACAAACCGTAAATTACAACTTTCGTCCTGGAATCGATAAGAAGGAAGTGTTTGCAGGTATAAATGCCTTCAGCAGACATCCGTGCAGGGTGGTCTGGTGCGTATGGGCGCTAATAACCACTGTACGTCGAAATAATAATGAATTTATGAATCGTGTACTGAGACAGACTCGAGGAATGACAGAATGAAGCTTCAAGGATTCTTCGTCACCGGCGTTGATGGTATATTCGTGCATTGTACCATCAAAACCGGTGGAAGTCCAATCTAGCCGATAAATGTAGGAAAGACATAGTTGCTGAGACGTATCGAGAGTCAAATCGCGCTGTTGCGGCATTTCCCCTATCACTATTTTGCCATCAAGGATGCTTGAATGAATCACGGCGAAGCGGTTGGAGAACAGAGATGAGCAAAGATAATATCTGGATAAACTCAAATAAAAGATACTACAGTATTGTTTCATTACGGGCTCGGTTTGGTGTACACTGTGTGGACTTTTCGCTATTCTCACCACTTTTGTCTCACTCTTGTCCGGCGATGGTGAGAGCGAAATGGAACGAGAGCGAGCGAGAGCCACTGAATGCGAGCGAGGGCGGTACGAGATAGATGACGGGGTGATGTTTTGTCTCGCTCCGTCTTTCGGACGCCTGACACTCCGTCCTTTGCGTTCGCGGCCGTCACGCAGGCAAAGCGTTCCATCTCGCTCCCCCCTTTGGCCAGAAAGAAGTGAGAAACGAACACTGGGAATTAGGGCTCTGTTCGCGATAGGGGCTAAACGCTGCGGCGGTCCCGACCAGCGAGGACTTGGGCTGTTCGGCGGCGCACAGTGGGACATTTCGGGTCGAAACACGGCACTATGTCCTTTTACAAAAATATCGGCAAACTGTGAATTTTCTTTTACAGGTAGTTGATAGTATATTTGGGGGATAATGTAGTAGTATGATTGTTTTTCACATTCATTCATTTTTAACGCGACTACACGGGTTTGAAGAAGAGAACCACAAAACTCTTCAGAACTTGTATTGTTGTTTATAGTTTTGTTGTTTGCTTAATTCAACTAATTTTTTGTGGAATTAAGTGTTGAGGTATGTATTTGAAGTATACCAAATTTGATTTTGATATCTGTGATATTTTTGGAATTATATCTTACTGAATGTCCCAATTGTCATTGTTTATTTTTAACGGGAGTTTAACTGGGGTAGTTAGAGGGACGAGAAGGGGTCTATAACGCTTTTTTTTTTACGAAAATGCCTTTTCTGCCATTGAAATTCAAAGTGCAGTATTTTTACATGTGAAAGATTTGTAAAAAAGTATTATGCCCCATTAAATAAACAAATTTCATTAATTTTTCTGTACCGATAGGATCACAAATATACGTCCTAACTGAATGAAATGAAAAAATTAACGATAAATATATGATTTCGGGGAGAAAATGTTTTGTGCCGTGTTTCGATCCGAAATGTCTCACTGTGCGGCGGCTTGTAATCTCGGTTGGAGAGGCATACAGTGTTGATAAAATGTAAACCGTTACGTTTTCAGTATTCAGTAACATACTGATGATATTTTCCACATTAAAATGAATTCAAATACGGTATAAATCGGATTATTTCTAAAACTGTCCTAGATAAATGCGTAACATTTCTAATCTAATAATGCTAAAAATAATCCGATTTATACCATGTTTAAATTCATTTTCATCTGGAAAATCTCAGCAGTTTGTTACTGAAACGTTCATGCCGAAACGATAAAAAATGTGAAAGTTTCACATTCCATTAAAACAAAGGAAATGAACAATCATTGAACAATTATAATGGTATATTTAAAAGTTTATATTTTAAAATTAAAAGTTATTAATATTAATTGGGTTGCCTCCACGGCGGCCTCCTTGGCGCCGATATTTTAAACTTTTGATCTCCTCTTTCATCTGAAACAGTACCATAAAAATTACATTTTCTAGTTCTACGCCTACATATGAGCCGTTATTTCTTAAAGTGGTATAAGTCCATTTATTCATACATTGGAATATTTAAGGGTATGCTTTTGAATCAACAAAATATTCGCATCCGTAAATTACCGTACATCGGGTAATGTTTTTAAAACTATAAACTTGTGTAATTTTATTACGGAATAATAATCAATAAAAATGTTAAAGAAAATAAACGTTTTTTAGCTACATATCGACTTATACCACTTTCAATAATACTACAGTATTGTCTCCGTCTGTGCTCGGTTTAGTGCACACGATAGGGGCTTGTCGCTATCTCCACCACTTCTGTCTCACTCTTGTCTTGCGAAGGTGAGAGCGAGATGGAACGAGAGCGAGCGAGAGCCACTGAAAGCGAGCGAGGACGGTACGAGACAGACGACGTGAGGATGTTTTGTCTCGCTCCGTCTTTCGGACGCCTGACACTCTGTCCTTTGCGTTCGCGGCCGTCGCGCAGGCAAAGTGTTCCATCTCGCTCCCCCCTTCGGCCAGGAAGAAGCGGGAAACGAACACTCGGAATTAGGGATCTGTTCACGACAGGAACTCAACGCCGGTCCCGACCAGCGAGCACATACGGAGACAATACTGTACACACACATAATTTCAACATAACTTACTTTCGCTATATCTTTCTCTAGCTTCTCCTTCTTCTCCTCCTTCTTCTCCTCCTCTCTTTCTTTTACCTCCTCCCCCTCTACACTTTTCGCCGATACAACAGCTACTGTATTTTTCATCTGGAAATGAAATGATGAATGTATTACTTTATGGCAAATAGTAAGATTGTACAGCGTGATTCTCTCGCTAGAGTTCTCAAAGCAATAGTCTAAGAGCTGGCTACATAGGGGTCAATGTGACTCGATGCAGTCACAGTTCTTATTGTTGGATTAATGTTGCCGAATACGAAATCGCCGGTCTGACGCGTCAGTGCGGGGAACTAACGCGGGGGTGGACGGTCAAACAGGTAAAATTTCTGGTGTAATAACGTCATTCTTGCTGTTCTGAAATTTCATATACTTATTGTTTACGCATTTAATGAACGATATGCAAAATGGCGACCACCAAGTGGGGGATAAGACCTTGGCAGACGGCGATGAAAAGCGCGATACGTGGCTTGCGCGCTAGTGCAAGGGAGAAGTATACATTTGTTTCTTCTTTGCTCTAATGCGACCGTTGCCGGTCGCATATTGGAACGCCAGAATTTTCAGAACAGCAAGAAAGACGTTATTCCGCTTTTAACTTGTTTAACCGATCACCCCCGCGTTAGATCCCCGGACTAACGCGGCAGACCGGTGATTTCGTATTCGGCAACACTAATCCAAAAATAAGAACTGTGACTGCATCAAGTCACATTGACCCCTATATAGTCAGCTCTCGGTCTACAATGCCACCAATAAACCGCGCCTCGTTGAGTTTCGTGGAAGTGACGAATTCCATGTTCTGCATTTCTCAACAGATCGTTGCGAAAATGGCGTCAATCGATGTCGTACCGACGCAAATGGTACCACGCTAACTTCGTTAAAAATAGTCCGATTTACATGACATGATTTTAATCGGGAGAACGCCAGGAATTCATTGGTATCACTGCCATATGGATGCGATGAAGAATAAAGATTTTTTTTAATACGCCGTAACGAATCTCGTCGCGAGCTTCGACGTCCACGAAACTCAGCGGGGCACGGTTTATTGGCGGCATCGCCTTTGAATATTCTAGCCAGAGAGTCACTCTGTATAATAGTATACAATATAATACTTACATTTTCCGATTTCTTCATTTTAATTCAGAGATTTCTGATCGCGTCCCGCACTTTTCTTTGCTTGCAACTGACTGACTGGCAGGTATCGGCGGGCTCCAGCTAGCGCTGCTGGAGGGGGAAACAGCTACAGGAGCGGTGATTATGTGTGCGTGACTGACGGAGACGCAGTTCATGCACACATAACCACCGCTCCTGTACGTGTTTCCCTCTCCATCAGTGATACCTCGAGCCCCGCCAATCCTTGGTTATTTAGGAGCCCGGTGACTATCCCCACAATTTCTTAGAATTCTTTGTTCGAGTGTGAGAGAATTCGAGAACGAGCTAGAGCGGACAAAAGGACGAAAGTTATTACGGATGAAAAATTTATTCGTTATATTTATTTGAATAAAACATTCGAATAAAAAAGTATCGTTATTCGTCGAATAAATTCTCATCGAATAAAAAAGGTATCTTTATTCGCTGCTCTTCGAATAAAGATATCTTCGATTATTCAAGCCTTGAATAACGAATACAAATTATTTATCTTTTGTCCGTTATTTCAGATTTTTATTTAGATAAACTTTTGCCCAACTCTGGAACTTACGATGCACATGAACGACGAAGCGAGACAAAGTATTATGCTTTTTCTCTTCTGTAGTCGACGGCAACTACGTGTGACCCTTTTGTCGCTCGTTTTCGGATTCTCTCACTCTCGAACAAAGAATTCTAAGAAATTGTGGAGATAGTCGCCGGGCTTCTAAATAGTCCAGTGAAATTAGGATCTGTCTTCGGAATAAATTCCAGCAAAAATCCCCATCAATCCGACCGTCGCTAAAAATTTTACAGAGGGATGAAAAAATAATCTGTTTTTTCGCGAATATGCTGTTATCTAGCAGTTTTGCAACAAAAATAGTTATATACAATTTATACCTTAGGAAATTCTCTACAAAAAAGGTCTTACGAGTTTTTTCGTAGGAGTAACAATTTTCATGTATGTCGGGTTACCACGTTTCAATAACCACCTCAAGATCTTCCCTTGTCAAATGTATGGGGGCTGAAACGTGGTAACCCGATATACATGAAAATGGTTACTCCTACGTAAAAACTCGTAGGACCTTTTTTGTAGAGAATTTCGTAAGCTATAAATTGTATAATAACTATTTTTGTTGCAAAACTGCTAGATAACAACATATTCGCGAAAAACTACCGCAGTGGATGTTACGATTCTGCGTCTGGAGTCGGCGTGATAGTTGGCTATCACACGAAAAAAGTTTTATTTTATGGCGTTCGAAATAAAGTTTGCAGAATTTGTCGGATTGCTGCGAAAAACGAGAAAGAACCCCGAAAGCACACATGTTTCAAGAACTGGAACACATCTCGAGCATCGACTGCTATGGAAAGCGATGCTATAGTAGAAGGATTCAACACTAGCGTAGAAAAACGTCAGCTCGTTTATTCTACTCTGATTGCTGATGGGAACAGCAGCGTGTATAAGAATATTATTGATGCTGATCCATATAAGAGACAGATTCGCGTAAAAAAAATTGAACTCACGAATCATTTGTTGCGAAACTTCTGCACAAAAATGAAAGCGATTGTGAAGAAGACTACACCTGCACCATTGAGGCAAGCTGTGGAAAGTAGCATTCGCCGGATACGCACGGATATCGTAAAAGCCGCAAAGTTTAGATACGATCAGAATGTATCAATCGACGAAAAAACGAAGAATTAGCATGGCGACATAGAGAATGTTCCGAGCCACATGTTTGGTGAACACAAAGAGTGTGCACAACTAAAATATTTCTGCGATGAAAAGAATAAACAGAATGAAAGAAACATCGTTCCAGAATTGATGACAATTGGAGTGTACCAGGACGTAAAATAAATACTTCGTCTACTACTAGCTCATGCGGAGATCTTACTCCATAACACCAATAATAACGCTGTGGAAAGTTTGAACGCGATAATTGCCAAGTACATCGGCGGAAAAAGATTAAATTTCGTCGAGAGAGGCTCGTATACAGGAAGATGTGCTGGTGCTGTCGTGGAGTACAACAGTAACCAAGTGAACTCGCGATTGAATGCGATAATGAAGAAGAAAACGCCCGAGGTTGTGCGCTAAATGGAAGAAAAGAAGAAGAAAGAAAAGGAAAATAGAACTGCAAAACAGAAGGAAACGAAGGCTGCGCGATATGTACGCAAACAATTGCCCTCGCAGAAAGATTCCGATTATGAACCAAATGCACAGAAGCCAGACATGCCATCCGAAATGTATGAACTGGAGCGAGAAAAGCATATGCAAATGCTCAGTGATTGGCAAGAGCAAAGACATGCTATTGAAGACGAAACCATCGGACAAGCAAAGAATACCAGATGCGTTCAGTACAGGTCCAAATTGTTGACAGTATCCAATTTTGGAAAAGTGTGCCGTCGCCGACCTGACACGCTTTGCGCAAATACAGTGAAATCATTTCTGTATCCGAAGATAATTAGTGCACCTGCGGTGGAATACGGGAAGGAATGCGAGAAAATTGCTCGCGAAGAATTGAAGAAGCAATATACGGATATTGCAGAATGTGGAATTTTCACCGACAGCTGCATCTCCTTCTTAGGAGCTTCAACGGATGGAATCATCGGTGAAGAGGGTATTGTGGAAATCAAATGCCCAAAATCAGCGGAGAACTTTTCGCCGGAAGAAGATTTTGAAAAAGTACCCGCTGTCCGGCGCATGTTCATACGTAAAACAGGTATTTCAATGAACAAAGCGCATCACTATTTTTATCAAGTACAAGGTCAGTTACATATTCCTGACAGAAAGTACTGCATATTCTGTGTTTGGACCCCGAAGGGGCTGAAATCTATAAAAGTAGAGAGAGATGATGCATTTTGGAAAAGAGATATGGAGCCAAAACTGGTTCAATTTTATTTAGAATGCATGCTACCCGAATTAATAGATAGTCGGCACAATAGGTGCATGCCTATTCGGGAGCCACAATTTATACTAGCAGAGAGAGAGAGCGAAAGAAAAACCGAAAAGCTTGAAAAAAGCGAAAGAGGTCTCCCTCCGAAAATAGTGAAACTATTGTATTGGTCCGGCGTCACACCGCGCTGTAAAGCGCGGTACCACTGATTTTGTCAGTGGTCACAAGTGCCAACAATGGCACTTCTACTCGCGGATCGTACGATCACGCGAGTCGATCGATGCCGTCGTCACTTCCCCGAAGAAAGTGACGGAGGAAATAATAATTATGATCGATCCGACGTCGCACCGTTGACTCTTGTCAGTGGTCAGAAGTGCCAGCAATGGCACTTTTACTCGCGGATCCTACGATCACGCGAGTCGATCGACGCCGCCGTCACTTCCCCAAGAAAGGACGCGTTACATCTGCTGCTGATGCAGAGGGAAACACCTACAGGAGCGGTGGTTATGCGTACGTGACTGACGCTCGCAGTTCCGCACACATAACCACCGTTCCTGTAGGTGTTCCCCCCTCCATCAGCGGTAGTTGAAGCCTGCTGATCCCTGCCTAGACGCAGTTCCCGTGCCGTATTCCTCCGAGACTTCTCAGCAGAAGGAGCTGTGGCAACAGCGCTGCCGAGACAGGGAGAACAGAAAATGTGGCAACTATGCGTCAAAAATTCGTCTACATAGAGTACCTGGGGATGTCACCTCTGTACAACTTCTTTTTACCGACCGCAGTAGTTTCATTAGGGTCCGTTTGTTTACTGGGGACGCTTCGATCGATTCTGACCATAACAAACTTGAGACGGCAGCCTTGATATGTGACACTAGCGGTCGGTACGCGAATGGTAATAGCCATTGCAGGTATACAGTTTATTGAGGTCTACCAATTTTCACAGTATCGACAAACTGTGAGCAGAAAAAAATGTTATGTAGCAAATTTTAACGCTACAATGAACAATGATCTCGAATTAAATTTTCATAAAAGTGTTAAAAAGTAGAGAAAGTAAAATTGTCCACATCGCATACTTTTACATAATTAAATATCGAGTATAAATGTATTGTCAACATTTTTACTATAAGAAATAACTTTTAAATAAGTTTTTATACTACTGGTTATGTATAAACGTATAGTAAAATGTATCACAAAACATAGAAAATAATAATAATTACAAAATAAAAAAAGATGGGAAATCAAAATGAGCTGCAAGTACATAAAGATGCTGTCCAACTGCGCTTAAGATAACACTACTACATATACACAGTTAAAAGGCTTTGTTCATACATTCCATTATTCATATCGCGGACATTTTAATTAACCCATCAAAAAGAATCCCATTTAAAAACATTCTCCTAAATTAATAGGTTTAAAAAATTAATGATACACAAAAATTGCGCCAATTATAACAGTAGCTATTTATGCAAAGAAACATATGGATTATATAATATTAAGCAGATATATTTTTATACAAAGAAATATTTTAATACGAATAAATATTTTATTCAAAATACTTGGCGCTGCTCTCCGTATTGGTGTTGCTAACCTGAATAAATATGTATAAATTGCATTAAAATATTTTTCTTTCTTTCTTGTTTCAGTGGTGTCGGGTCTTGTTTTATTTATTAACCAAGGCAATTAACATTTTTTTCAGAGATTCGACAGACAGAATTGGGACTCGACGACTATTGCGAATTGTCGCAATTTATGTATATTATTAGTTTCGTAAAGCTATTAATTTACGACAATGTTTTTAAATGGGATTCCTTTTGATGGGTATTAATTTATGACAATGTTTTCAAATGGGATCCTTTTGGGTGGGATTATATACTTGGCGCTCTTTTTTGAACCTTTTTTTAAAAAAGGTCATTTTTGCGGGGATTTCACACATTTTGTAGTGTATATTAATGACTGAATAATTTTTTTACCCCCTCGGGGTTATATTTTTTAATTAACAATATATTATATTGTCGTCCAAATTACGCTGTCACGTCCCGGGTGAGGTCTTTGGGAACGTCGACAATGGGAAGGAAAAAGACAGGCGCGAATCTAGAATCCAGCACTCTGAGGTTTTGAGGGACTTAGGCGCGAATATTAAATCCGTCGCACTGAGGGTTTTGAGGGAAGACCAGGCGAGAATATTAAATCCGTCACACTGAGGGTTTTGAGGGCAGACCAGGCGCGAATATTAAATCCGTCACGCTGAGGGTTTTGAGGGACTCAGGCGCGAATATTAAATCCGTCACACTGAGGGGTTTGAGAGGAATTTAGGCGCGAATGTTGAATCCGTCACACTTAGAATTTCTGGAGGCGATCAGGCGCGAATATTAAATCCGTCACTCTAATCGACCAGGGAAGGCAAATGTACACTTGGAGAACACCCGTTATGGTGGTTCGTATTTGTTTTGGTTTGCGTAATAGGATTTAACGCTGCATTCGTGTAAAAGAAACCACGCTTAGTCTTTCTGTGGATTGCACGGTTCATACAGTAGTATGTTTGTAAATACTGAAAGCGCTCTCGCGTCTACGAACAGAAATCAGCTGCTGCGGCAGCTTATTTCTGTTTGGAATCGTTATAGCCAAGGATGCACACAATAATTGCAATCGTGATTGAAAACAAGTAGGTTTATTAACTTTGAGCTAGAGAACGTTCACTGTTTGTGTGGTAACGAGATTAACAGAATAATGCGTTGGACGTTGAGCATTAGCACATGACATATATATAAACGGTAATTAATTGAAATATGAGAATATGAACATGAAACACATGAAATTAAGTAGAATGATATAAGCAATAAGCGTTGTTAATACAAAAATAATACATGATAAGCAATAGGTGTTGATATAGAAAGCAATATGAATAATAATACAAATAATATAAATGAAAGCAATAAGGTTTAGTGTGCGATGATCATGATAAGATAATTAATATGAAGTACAAAAAGCTTAAGAATAATAAGGCAAAGTACATATACGCACTAAGCGTTGATAATACAAAATAATATGAAAGCAATAATAATACAAAATGATATAAATGAAAGCAATAATAATACAAAATGATATAAAAATCAATAACCATACAAAGATACGATGAAGGTGATATGTTATGTTAATGGTAATTGTAATATCTTACGATGATAGGTGAGTGATGATTGTTGATCACTGATTTGAATAGCACTGAATAATATCGATTAAGTATAAAGAATCGTTACGCGACACTGAAATGGGTAATGAGATAATGACTCTCCGGCCTCTCAGGACCTCGTATTTATGTATTTTTACAGGAATGATGCGGGGGTACGCGCGGTAGAGACCTTGACACATTTCAAAATAAGACGTAATAGGACTTCCGGGGTTTTTACAAACGGTATGGTTATTAATAGACATATTTATGTCACGTACGCCAAATATGCGTCGCAATTAGGTTTCTGGGGTTCTTATGACTGCGAAAGGAGATACTCAACTTGTCGAATGGATTTTGGGTATTTTATAGGAAAAGGGTTAGAGTGGCTTGGACCCTGTGAGTCGTAAAGAGGGGATTGAGACGTGGTCTCGATTTAAGAGGGTTTTGTAACGAGGGGCTTGTTTGAATTCGTTTTGGGGAAAGGATTCGTGCCTCATAGGGCGAATAGGGGACGGAGTTTTGTAACGATCATCTCGTGATGGGGATCACTAAGGTACATCATCGAGGTGGAGTTTTGTATCGATCATCTTGTGTTGGTGACCGCTAAGGTACAACATCAAGGTGATCAGCGATTGGGGAGATGGGGTAAGAGTTGAGTTTGAGATTTTTTTGTGGAGTGATTTTGAGATTCATGAATAGATTTTGGAATAGAACCGCGCGAAAAATGGTGGGACATCACAACGCACACCTGCAAAGCTACAAGACAATTGGATTGGTGGAATTGGTTTAAATTTGAGTTTTCTGATATGAAGCAAACATACAAGAAACAAACAGAAGATCGAAGCTGAATAAAAGTTTAATTAAAGTTTAATTAAAGTATAATTAATATAATAGTATATCACAATAAATTTTTTTCTCTAACGTAGATCACACTGCATATCTTGTGCTTCGATTATCTGTGAATATGTAAAAGCCACATTTTTTAGTTACAACATAACTTAGAACTTATAAAAGAAGAGTGGACTTTTCCTATAGTAGGTGTAGAGACTACATATTGTGTTCGAAGGGGGTGAGAGCGTATGGCAGAAAGTCTTGTTGGAGGAAATTTAAATGCTAATGGTAATTGCTTGTAAATGAACAAAGGGATCCAACATTTGTAACGCAAAATTTATTGGTATTGGAATAAAATTAGTGTACTATGTTTATTGGTGAACTAAAATATTGTTAATGGGAAACTAAAGTCCAATTCAGATTTGTTGGCCGGTGAATTTCGTTTCCCGAGCAGCACCCGAGGAGAAATCAGCCACCACCACCTGACGCTCGTGGATTGTTAGTAACGTCTATATAGGTATATTTCAATGTATTATGCCTAAAGTTTTTTTTTATTGATATCTCAGTAACTAACAAATATCAGCAGCTATAATTTTATATAAAAGGTTCTCTTCCCCTCCCGTCCAACCCCTCAAAATTTCGGTTTATTCCGGTGGTTGGGTCATACCGTAGTACAGCCATTATGTACCTATTATAATGAAACTAAAGTCCGTTCAGATTTATTGGCCGCTGAATTTCGTTTCCCGAGCAGCGCCCGAGGAGAAATCAGCCACCACCACCTGACGATCGTGGATTGGCCGTTGAAGTTGCTGGGCCCCCGAAGGGTGTGGAGGGGTAACGGGAACGCTGCTCGACTCCGCCTGAACGAAGCCGTGTGGCTCAGTGATGCCAGAATGAGGACGGGTCCCCTTGAGAATTTCCCCCACCTCGCATGCACACTACGCCGGAGCTGCGTGTCCGTGAGCTCGGCGCTTCGGACAACGTCGGGAAGACGAGAGAGAAAACGAATGTGCGTCTTTCTCTCTCGCTCTTGAAACGCTGATCCACGGTGAGGTGCAAGCGACACGCGGCCGTGCGCGATCGTCTTGAATAGGCCCCTTTACACGGTCGGTCTTGCGCGCGGTCCGGCCCGCGGCACACGCCGCGCGGCCCGCAAAAGTACGTGAAGCCGGATCGTCGCGCTCCTTCGCGCGGGCCAGAAGGTCGTACCCGTCACTACTTAGAGACAGCGAGTTCGGGCTCCCATTTCTACGTCGACTTCACATGCTTTTTACACGATCCACCGCAGTGGTGTACTACTTGTTCGATGTATATCATCGATCTGCGAAACGATCGGCAAGACACGATCGCGATATACATTCGCGAAAAGTATCTCAAATTCCTCTATATACCAGGCTTATAGAGGATATCATAAATGCTGTTACTGTAGGGTACACTGAAACATCTGTTTTTAGGAAGCTACATTTGGTTGACCTGAAGGTGCTATAAATTCTGGAAATGGTTTATGACTCAGTTATAACGACTGTAAAATTTTACAAGGGTACTTTAAAAAATGTCCAAATGTTTCCGCGGCAATGCGATGGCAAATGAAATTGCAGTTAACACATTCACTGTTGTGACGATCATAATTATTACTATCAACGGCAATAATTACCATGTCACTGCTTGTTTTAATATAAAAACTAATATTGATAGACAATAAATACATATAGGTATGCAAGTGATGTTATATCTAAGATAAATGATGAAGAGATGTAATATGCAAGATGTCTTGAAGAAGGGGGGTAGTCTTCTGATTGCTCGTGATGCAGGACAAATTTTTCACCCACGCTCTTGCGTGGCACGCAGCAAGAAAGCATCACAGTCCTGCCCGCGCGCCAGAAACCGCCATGGTCCTGCCCGCGCGCAAACCTCGAATCCAGAAGAGTTTGCATAAGAGACAGAAAAGGTAGTTAGAAAAGGAGAAAACGATACTTGAAACTAGGCTCGTTGCGCGCCTCAGGATTTCCGACAGTGCAGACAAGTCTGAGGCGCGCGACGAGCCTGGCAGCCGTGCCTCGAAGGGTTTCGAGGACTTCGACCCTCGAGACCAGGGGGGCCGTACCATGTTGCCCCCTAAGATGATCGCGCACGGCCGCGTGTCGCTTGCACCTCACCGTGGATCAGCGTTTCAAGAGCGAGAGAGAAAGACGCACATTCGTTTTCTCTCTCCTCTTCCCGACGTTGTCCGAAGCGCCGAGCTCACGGACACGTAGCTCCGGCGTAGTGTGCATGCGAGGTGGGGGAAATTCTCGAGGGGACCCGTCCTCATTCTGGCATCACTGGTGTGGCTGTTGTTTTTCTTAGCGTAATAGTAGTGTGCGTTACGAAGCTATGCGTATACCAATACGAGAAGAAACTATCGAGGAAGAATCAATGTTCTGACCAATGAAGGTCCTGAATTTTTTCGGAGCGAACGCACACTTATTCTAATGTGTGTAGTTCTACGCTGTCAGCCAGAGTTGGACATTATTCGTAAAAATCTGTACCGTTGTTCTAGTCATTCGACCTGATTGAACGACGAATAAATGTGCGTGCGCTCTATCTCTTCGAGCTCGATCCACGTATGCGAGTATATACAATGAATCAGTGAAGAGGTAGAGCATACCAGAGTTGGGCATTATCTAGATAAAAAAATTATTTAAGGAACTATCGAATAAATAATACTTTATCTTTATTCGTTATTCGAGGTTCGAATAACCGAAGTTATCTTTATTCGAAGAGTAAAGAATAACTAATTTTTTTATGCGAATTTATTCGACGAATAAAGATAATTTTTTTGTTGGATAAGAATTTATTCGGCGAATAAGAATAACTTTTTTATTCGATGAGAATTTATTCGACGAATAACGATAATTTTTTATTCGAATGTTTTATTCGAATAAATGCGTCGAATAAATTTTTGATGCGCAGCATTTATCTTTTCGAAGCCTTCGAAGAAAGCCACGAATAAGTTTCGTCAGCGTCGAGACTTGGTGAGTGACCACCATGACCCCAAGTCGCCGCCGCCGGGCATTTATTTTCGGCGCTCGCCACTCGGCCAAGTTCGACCTTCGGAGGCTCAAATAAACACGCTCGACGCTGACGAAAATTATTCGGAGGCATTTATTCGAATAAAACCTTTGAATAAAAAATCACCTTTATTCGTCGCATAAATTCTCATCGAATAAAACAGTTATCTTTATTCGTCGAATAAATTCTCATCGATTAAAATGATTTATTCGTTGTTCTTCGAATAAAGATAACTTCGATTATTCGAGCCTCGAATAACGAATAAAAGTTATTTATCTTTTGTGCGTTATTTGAGATTTTTATTTAGATAAACTTTTTCTCAACTCTGATTACAATGTCTGTACAGTATTTATTCGCGAGGAGCTCTAATTCGCTCTCGTGCCATCTCGCTCTCGCCTTCGGCAAGAAAGAAGCGAGAAGGCACGACCGCTTGGAATCGTATCTAGTCTATGTACACAAAGTGATAGGGACGCTTCGCTGCGTGGGTATGTACCTCACGGACACTAATTCCCACCGAGCGACGAATAGGCGTAGCCCGAGAGAAAGAGCGAGAACGTAAAGAAAAGGAGCACCGAGGCTGGCAAGCGGTGTGGTGGGAGAATATCCCTCACGAAAGTCACCGGCCAATATATATGAACTGGGCCTTAATAAAATTAATGAATAGCGAGGGAACTACTGTGGATTTTAATAAAGTATTAGGAATATCTTTCACAAGAGATTGAAAAGTACCAAGGGAAATGCATTTTCAGCGTAGTTTCTTCCATAATGTGACTTGCTCAACATTGCAAGCAGTACGCTATAATTTTCTTAATTCTTAAGGGGGTAGACACGGGTAATGCAGCGCTCTGTATACCGACATAATCTGGCCCGAAACATGGGTTTGCGCGCTGACGCTGTTCGTCCTTATATGAGAAAATTTTGGGCTGGCCGAGGTCTCATTCGAAAGATGAAGGTTCAATACAGCCCGCTCTGCTCATGGTTCAAAGAGATTGTGTTGATGTGTAATAATACGAGTGTCCAAAGTAGAGAAAAAATCGACAAAATGCACTCGCAGATTACATGTATTTGTAGGTCACTAAAAGAGTTTTCTGACTCAAACGTTGAGCAGAGCGGGCTGCATTGAACCTTCACCTTTTCGAATGAGACCTCGCCCAGCCCAAAATTTGCTCATATTTAGGATAAACAACGTCAGCGCGTAAACCCATGTTTCGGGCCAGATTGTGCCGGTATGCAGCGCGCTGCATTATCCGTGTCACGTGGGGTGTTTACCTCCTTAAGTATTTTTAGGTCACTAAAAGAGTTTTGTGAGTCAAACGGTGAGCAGAGCGCTCCGCATTGAATCTTCCTCTTTCGAATGAAACCTCGCCCAGCCCAAAATCTGTTCATATAAGGACGAAAAACGAAAAATCCCAAACCCATGTTTCAGGATAGATTGTCGGAATTATAGCGCGCTGCATTACCCGTGTCACGTGGCGTGTCTACCCCCTTAATGATACGCTAATTTGACAAATTTGGTCGATTTATCTTATTTGACAAAGGGTCTAGCAGGATAAGCGTGGGCAAACGGCCCTCATGCCGATTCTTGGAGTTGTTATTTTTTAAACAATGCTCCTTGCCTGAAACACCATTATGTAAAGTTTTAGATCGCTACCCCCCCGTTTAAGGGTAATACGGGGGTAAACGCCCTTAACGTTATTATTTTTTTTCTCGGTTACTACTTAAGATATTTGAATGAAAAAAAAAACGAAAAATAACTACATACTAACTGTACTTCATATATTTTTCTCAAAATTTTAACTCGATTATTAAGAGTAGAAAAAAAATAATTAATTTTTTGGGGGTGGTTTTTCGAAACAACCCTTTGAGTGACCACCTCCAAAAAAATCAAGGATAATGCTCTATTATCAAGCTATTGTATATAAAAACCTGAAGATAGTCGAGATGGTGGAACATAGTTAAATAATTTATGGAAGATCACCATATTATAAATATGTCGGGATTTGTACCGAGAAAGAGTATTTGTCGCGAGCCTGAGTACGTGCCATTTAAATGCGAATAGAAGAAACGATTGCGGTTCGTTGGGGAGATTGAAGTGTGAATGAAGAGTGTTTGGGATTTATTGTTTATGTATAGTGCCGGGCAAAGAAGCGAGTCGTGAAGCGTGCCGTGAGAGTAATCAATGGGAGTTCGAAAATCATAGGTAATAATGAGAAAGGTTGATATCGTTATTGATTATTATTTATTAATCCTCGTCGCTATTTACGTCAATAACTGCCGTTGGGTCAGTTCCATAAAATATATTTGTTAATATTTCGGACGGTTTAACTATTTTGGATAAAAAACGCCCGTATGATAAATAATAAATAATCGCAGCGACATGCGAACAGCAACCCACTGTCCTGTTGCCATTCGCACAATCGCACGTATACCGTTGTATTGCCGTGTAGCTTATCGAATTTGGTACATATTCGATATAACATTTGTATGTTTTGCGATTGATATGTCGCGAGCGGACCTTCATCCTTATAATATTAGTGGTTTCCTTTAAGTACTCCACGGTCAAACAATCTTCATTATTCATAAGTTCGGCAAGATAACACACTGCCTGTGATAATTGGTATGTACCTGTAAATAATATTCAATATTGAAATATTTATTGTTCCGTTATGTAACATATTGCTCTGCGGCACCTAGTACGTACCTGTAAATAGTATTTTTAAATCCTTTTCCGTCATTTCTGGAAAATCCATTACAGATTCGGCAGTCATTACAGCAAAAGGTTTCTTACGGCGACTCAATTTTTCAGTTTCTATTAATTTTTGTAGAGTATTATCTTGTGTTTGGCGTACTTTCATATAATTGATAATTAAATCTGCAAGCTCTGGATCTGATTCTACCCTTTTTCCGAACGTGTTGTGCAAAAAGGAAGCTATACGACATAGTGATTTAAGGGTCGGTAAGAGTTTATTATCCATTTTATGGTGCAAGAGGCGATATTTTTGACCTATAGCTCCATGCACCGCTTCTACTACCCATCTTATTTTTGTAATGAACCGTGATGCATTTGCCTCTTCCGATGTCAATTGCATTCGTTTCCCCTTACATGCCGGCATCAAAACATTATATCCCTGATTTTCCATATAACTCACAACATCTCGGAAGCCACGGTCGACGATACAAAAATCACCCGGTCGCAAAAGTGTTTTTATTCCGGTAGGATCTTCTAATAGAGTTTTTAATATTGTCGCATCATTCATGTTTCCGTTGAACGGTCCTGCTGTATCAACTACATAACCATTTGTTGTGCATATTGTGAATGGTTTGCACAGCGATGTTTTTTTCTGACCGGAATACGACTTTCTCTGATATTCATTATTTCTACTTTTCTCGTGTCGAACGTAAGTTCCGTCAAATATTAGTGCTAATTCAGATTCACTCATTGCAAAAAGTTTTTTTGTAACATAGGCGGTTTCATTGAAAATTAAATCATCTCTGGATTTTGCATTTATTCCAAACTTACTTGTTAAAATATCCTTCTCAAATGCAGTTATTATTTGGTGGAAATATTCTGACACTTGTTGTTCCCGGTCCAGACCAAATATATTTTGAATTATCCCATTCGAACTACCGCTTCTAAGTTTAAATAAAAATATAACTAGAGCCTGCGTCACGGTTCGGGATTCACTATTTCTCATACTAAGCAGCATGCTCTCTAATTTTTTAATAGTTTCCCACTTAAACCCAGTGAATGCGTACAGTTGTTCTTCACTTAAAGAAAAGTCAGCTATTTTATTAAATAACGATGAGTCCACATTTATTGACAATTGTTCCAAAAATAAGGAAACATCTGACACTTCTATTGAGCTGGATGTGGAATGAATACGTAGCAACTGTAAATCGTTTGTGTAAAATCGTTTTTTAAATACATGTGTACGGCAACACCTATTGCCTTTCGGAATATAAATTCTTTTCAGTGCAAATACTTGGAGGCGTGCTTCGAATGGTATCACGATATGTTGACCGCGTGACTGGCATAAAGTGCAATAATTATGAGTCGAAGCAACTCTTTTGAATGGTAACTCTACGAAGGAGTCTGATGTCTGGCTACTATCTCTTGTATAGAAGTCTGGATCCATTGTAATGTTATCAATTTCACTATTGATATCAGTCTCACAAGATTTTTGGTTTCTATAGATAATTAATCTGCATTTATTGCAAAGTACAGATCCAACTGTCACACTGTTGGTACAGTGTTCCTGATATTTAACTGCATCGTCATCCTTAACAATTCGTTTCACTCTGCCCGACATTTTTTTTATATGTACGTTACATTTAATGCATTTCTCACTACTATTGTTATTCGACATTTTTCGAAATAGTAGTGTAGTAATCTTATATTTTTCTAGATAATATCGTTAATCTAAATAATTCTAACAAATCTAATAATATCAAGTAATACAATAAACTTTGACCGTTTTCGTGCCAATTGTTAGAGCGCCTGCGCGTAACGATGAAGGTAGGTGCAGAATAACGCGCATGCGCTAAATTCGAATATTTCCCAGATATTAATATTTGTATGTCACACCATAATTCTCTTATTTGAGAATATGTAAACCATTTGTCTCGAAGATTAGAAATATACTGTACGAAATATGCGTGAGAATTATGTTCACGTTAATGCATATTCAAGGTAAAGTTCCATACAAATGTAAATATCTGGGAAATATTCGTATTAAGCGCATGCGCGTTGTTCCGCAGCTACGTTCACTTTCACACTCGATCTGCCAAACGAGACAGGCATATACCCATTATCACAGGCAGTGTGTTATCTTGCCGAACTTATGAATAATGAAGATTGTTTGACCGTGGAGTACTTAAAGGAAACCACTAATATTATAAGGATGAAGGTCCGCTCGCGACATATCAATCGCAAAACATACAAATGTTATATCGAATATGTACCAAATTCGATAAGCTACACGGCAATACAACGGTATACGTGCGATTGTGCGAATGGCAACAAGACAGTGGGTTGCTGTTCGCATGTCGCTGCGATTATTTATTATTTATCATACGGGCGTTTTTTATCCAAAATAGTTAAACCGTCCGAAATATTAACAAATATATTTTATGGAACTGACACAACGGCAGTTATTGACGTAAATAGCGACGAGGATTAATAAATAATAATCAATAACGATATCAACCTTTCTCATTATTACCTATGATTTTCGAACTCCCATTGATTACTCTCACGGCACGCTTCACGACTCGCTTCTTTGCCCGGCACTATACATAAACAATAAATCCCAAACACTCTTCATTCACACTTCAATCTCCCCAACGAACCGCAATCGTTTCTTCTATTCGCATTTAAATGGCACGTACTCAGGCTCGCGACAAATACTCTTTCTCGGTACAAATCCCGACATATTTATAATATGGTGATCTTCTATAAATTATTTAACTATGTTCCACCATCTCGACTATCTTCAGGTTTTTATATACAATAGCTTGATAATAGAGCATTATCCTTGATTTTTTTGGAGGTGGTCACTCAAAGGGTTGTTTCGAAAAACCACCCCCAAAAAATTAATTATTTTTTTCTACTCTTAATAATCGAGTTAAAATTTTGAGAAAAATATATGAAGTACAGTTAGTATGTAGTTATTTTTCGTTTTTTTTTTCATTCAAATATCTTAAGTAGTAACCGAGAAAAAAAATAATAACGTTAAGGGCGTTTACCCCCGTATTACCCTTAAACGGGGGGGTAGCGATCTAAAACTTTACATAATGGTGTTTCAGGCAAGGAGCATTGTTTAAAAAATAACAACTCCAAGAATCGGCATGAGGGCCGTTTGCCCACGCTTATCCTGCTAGACCCTTTCCAGAAACTTGTGCGAAACAAGATGCTTCTCTGTCTATCTAAGCTTCTTCGGACAATTTCCAAGCCTGTGCATCCCCTTCATTTCTATCGAAGCTTATGCGTCCCCTTCATTTCTATCCAAGCCTGTGCGTCCCTTTCGTTTCTATCTAAGCCCCTGCGTCCCCTTCATTTTTATAAACTTTACATAAAAACTCTAATGTAAAAATAGTTTGCTGGTATAAAAACAATATATTATTTTGTAGAAACTTGTGTGAAAGAAGATGCTTCTCTGTAGAACCTTCTCCGGGCAACTTTCAAGTTTGTGCGTCCCCTCCGCTTCTATAAGCTCTACATAAATAGTCTATTAAAAAATTTTGGTGACTTACCTTGTTAATTGAGACAACAAGTCAGTGTCCTGTATTGTTTAAAAACTCGTGACATTTAAAAAATTTTAACTAGTTTCTTTATTTCACACTTGACAGGTTATAATTGTTTGACACTAGCTAGGTTACGTTTACCTCGACAGATCTGCTCTCTGCTATCTGTCACGTGACAACGATTTGTTATGCGATTGGCCGAAAGTGCCGAAACCTTCATCGAATCAACGACGTGGATATTGGAGACATTTCCTCTCCCTTTCATGTTCCCCTCTTGCCAACACTTGACAATAAGGATTCTTAATTCTTCAGAACATAAAATTCGCCAAATTGGAACTTTGCATTGAAATATCTCAGCTCCTAAGGCACGTAGGACTAAAGAGAAGACACTTTTCTGATGTAAATCAAACCCAAGCTATCCATTAAGACCATTCAAAATCTAATCGGATCAGCCGTTATTGAGATTCGATAATCTCAGTGTTTTTGATAGCGGGTCGCGGCGTAATATAGACACTCTGTGCTCGCGCTGCGCATATATCTATATATACTTGGCGCGAGACACTACCGTGTCTCTTGATTTCATACAAATAATAAATTATTTGTAATCAATATTTCTGTTTTAATTTATTTTATATATTCTAATAATTGAAGACGCATATTTCTCTTAAATTTTCATTATATTCCAAATTCAAATACGTAAATAGTCACTTTTTATCATTAACATAGACATTTGCATTAATCTGTGGTTGATAGTTTTTCATAATTTGCGGTACAGAGCATGCGCAGCACTGCAACCAATCACCTCCAGGCACCCCTGGGTTGCTCTGGGTGGGGGCCCGTCCCTCAATTAGGCTTCGCATCCCTCGTCCACAAGCTAGCCTCACCCTCCGTCCCTATATGTATTCCTACGTCCATGCTCTAGATCAGCGCTGTCCAGCGTCGGGGCCCCTCACGCGCCTGCTTCCCCTTCCAATGTTTCTCTCGCACAGCGTGCCTTCCGTTGTGAAGGAGACCGCGCGACGCTACGAAGGCTGCCACGACGGGCTAGCCGGGCAAGCATCTTCACGGTTAGCTTCGCGCGGTTTCCCTGACAACTCGGACGAGAGTGGGAGAACTCCAATCTCCCGCGGGAGCGACCTTGGACAGCGCTGCTCTAGATATCTGCGTTATTCATATTTGTTACGTCACACCAGCGCCACCATTCCCGCGGTAGTAGTTTCCGGCTGCCAATACAATGTATTTTGCCGCGAAGTGCAAAGGAATAAATATCAGGTTACATATGTGATAAAAAATACTTAAAAAATTATCTACAAATTTTGGTCATGTTAGTAGTCCCTATCGTGGTCGTAACAAGTTTTGTCCAAAATTTGAATCGATCGTACACCTATGTATTTCTCATGAATTCTGATTGACCGCATTTCTATCTCTCAAGAATCTGCTCAAGAATCTTTTGTTGGCCTTAATACTAAGTGAAATTTTTTTACCAATTTCAATTCAGAAGATCGTCAATTCCATTTCGGTTGTCTCACTGACCGTGGCCGTAACCGGTATTGTTTATATCAGTCTCGACTCCCTTAGAAATAACGCTATTATCAAGCATAACGCTTATTTATACTGTATAATGGGACTTATGCGAAAGAAATGCCTTATACCTACATATCTGATTACTGCATGAGTTCTATCTGCCGACTATTTAGCGAATGTAAAATAAAAATTTAATCCCTCCTTCCTTGAAGAGAATTTATTACAAATTTTGTTTAGAGGTATTATGTCAAGGTCGCTAGTGAAGTATAGTTTTGTCTATTTAATATTTCCATCGGGAATCTGAATGAAATAGTAAAATAGTTTAAACCAGGGCCCCGGTTTCGTTAAAACTACATTTCTGTCCCCACTACTTCTTTTGTAATCGCGGCGGCATCATCTTAAGTGGAGAGGAGAAGAGAGAAAGAGAGAGAGAGAGAGAGAGACCTATCCCGATACATATTTCGAGGCAAGTCTCATCGTGTAGGGGCCGTTTTAATTTTTATTGAAAGAAAGCTGTAATGCATAATGGATTCGTCCTGTCCCCCAAGTGTGATTTATATGGAGACAAAACTGTATTTCAGTTACTGTATTTTTTACTTCGCTTCTAAATTCTCTCTTTCAGAAGCAAATAAAAGAATATTTATACAGGAGGTCCGGGTTCATAAAGGGTTAATAAAGAATAAAATATTAACGAATAGAACTCTGGAGTAATCGAATATGCGTCTTTCCTCAAATAAACTTACTCGAATGTATTCGTCATCAGTCATGCTGTATCCCAATTTGAAATTATGAGACAAAAGGTCAGTAATAGATTTGATGCCATTTGCTTGCACCGATAGTACGGACGTAATGAAAGCAGCATAAGCATTGTACATTACCAAGGCGAACATTAGACTAAACAAAAGGACTGTTTTTCCTGATGGGTTGCGCGGTGTCCACGCCGATCCTGCATTAATAGTGAATAAATATGCATATACATAATAAATTATATTATAAATAATATAACCATGTGCGTGAGTATACATTTACGTATAAATTTGAATTGCAATACTGCAGATTTAATAAAATTTTGTACATAAAACCTTGCATGCACATTATACTGATACACCAAAGGGCAGCCTCGCCTATGCCAACGCGTTTTTCCTCCTCGTAATGTAGGACAGTCTTCGTAGCATAAATTATCAATCCCATTGCAATCAGTATTGCAAGATATGTAGAAGCAACGCACAACAATAGATAATTATTAAATGGCTGCCGAAATATATCTCTCATAGTGCCACTTTCCAGTGGATGGTAATAAATGTTTCTCCTATATGGAAATGTATATCGAATGTACGGCTGTCTTTACGACGTTGTGACTATTCTATCAGTACATTAACTGGCGTTAAGGGGGGAACCTGGTGTAGCATGTCGAAGAAATCGATTTTTTTTGCATAAATCAATAGTTGAACATTACGGGAATACGTTCCCAAAGCCGCAAAACGAAATTCGAAAAATTAAAGCAGATATGGCCGGTTTTGCTACGGAGCGCCAGGATACCAGAAAACTTTAAATGCGTTTTTCTCGAAACGACAGTTTTACACTTGGCGGACAATGTAACTCCAAAAATATTCAACCAATCGACTTGGCCTTGTGCACGGATATTTGTGAACATGTTCTTCACACAACATAGCTATTGGTATAATGATATTGTTTAAATAAATAACTTTGTTTGCACATTTAAGGGGGAGCCTGGTGTAGCTAGTCGAAAAAATCGATTTTTTTTTGCATAAATCAATAGTTAAACATCATGATAATATGCTCCCAAAGCCGCAAAACGAAATTCGAAAAATTAAAGTAGATATAGCCGGTTTTGCTACGGAGCGCCAGGTTACCAGAAAACTTGAAACGCGTTTTTCTTGAAACGACAGTTTCACAATTTGCGGGCAATGTAACTCCAAAAATATTCAACCAATCGACTTGACCTTGTGCACGGATATTTGTGAACATTTTCTTCACAGATCTAAGCTATGGGTATAATGATATTGTTTAAATAAATAACTTTTTTTTACACATTTAAGGCAAAATTTCGATGGAAAGAGGGACCTTTTTTTTCAAGAGGCCGCCATTTGTTCAATTTTGCATCTTTTAAGAAATAAATTGATACGATTCGTCCGTACACTCATAAACTAAATGAAAATTGTTCGACTTTTGGTTTTAGATGAAACCAAAAGACGCTACGTTGCCTGCAGTGGACCAATTACGTCGCCAACGGACTGGTCATAAGCCCTTATAACTTTGTTATTTGTTGCTCTTTTTTAATAAATTTTTTTTTATATACCTTAACCTGTTAATTCAATATCCCGAAAGTTTCAGAAAGATCAATTAAGTACTTTCTTTAAAAAAAATTCCGGAAAAATGCCACGATTTTCAGCTAGTTACACCAGGTTCCCCCCTTAATGCGCCACTTCTGACGCCCTTGAATGGTGTCTGCGTATTTTCACGCCCTGGGATTTGGTAGAAGTAGTAGGAAAAATAAAAGTTTCAATTTTCATTAATGTCGGTAGGTGTTCAAAGCAGGGGACGATCTGAACAAAACTTTCTCGGCAGAATCGAATGCTCGGTAAGGCCGAACGGCCTTAAAGGGGCAATTTTTAAATACCTGTTTCAGTCAAAGCCTTAACTTCTATGTTGTTGCGAGCACCCTATTTAGAAGAATTCATGGCCTGCTGTTGCTCGCGACGGTGATAAGAAGACAACTGGGAAGACGGAGAGTGTATCGATCAACTGTCATTTGTAAGCCAGACGCCATTGAAAGGAGAAGGGTCAAGATTAGTATGGACCTAAGAATTAAATGGACGGAGCACAAAGCTGCCTAAGCGGGGTCTAAGCTCGTGTCAGTAGGGGGGGGGGGGGGGGGCGTGATATTGCGCATGTGATGGTGGAGGATCGGTGATTCGTTGATGAGTGACATATCACCGGTAAGAGGAATTGCCTCTTTTATATATATTTTTTTATGGTTAAGTTTGTCGTTGAGTTTGAAACGTTAATACGTAATTGCAACATTATATTTTGGTTTCTTAAGACTTACTTAGTAAGACTTATGCCAATCGTCAATTGAGGGGCTCATATGTAATTACATATACATAAGTTATATATATGGCATATGTATAGATTTATACATTTAAAAAATATGTGTTCACTTGTTCAGATCGAATTTGTATATACGTTCTTTACCATCCTACCATCACTAGCAGATGATATGATATCGCCCGCAACGTCGGTGGTTTTCATTACATATCGCGACTGCGTGGGCGATTTGGACGTAATTGGAATACACCCCATATATAATTCAGCATTCCATTGTAAATAAAGCGCGACGCACGCGTACTACTCCGCCAATCACAAGCCATCCACGACGACTTCTTTCCTCTCGATCGACTGACTTTGTACTCCGTTCATTTAATTCTTAGGTCCATGAAGATTACATTATCTTATACAACATTACTGTTCCCTGTTAATTTATAGAGTTCTTACAAGGGAACACCGCGAACCCGGACTCACCGATTGGAACGCAACTTTGTGGGTTTTTAGAGTGACTCAAAACAAGAACAACGGTGTGTTTCATTTGTGCCCTATCGCCCTTTAAGGGGGTGAAAACTAACCTCAAAGTCACATTACCACTTCCACTTTTTCACGTATAACTTTCAAAGTACAACAGACAGAAAAAAGGTTTCTGTTACGTCCCTAATTCCTATTCGGGGCCGCGATTTTAGGGAGTTTATATTTTTTTTTGGATCCGCTTTTGAGCTAGTCCAGGGACTTTATGCTCTGGGTTAGTTGGACGTAATATTTTTATTTGTATTATTTAAGTATTTTATGTTGTCTACCTTTTACTGGTCGATGGGGATGAGTCGCCAAGGAATTGGTATCTCAGATACCTCGTCGATCTCCTGAACTTTGTACTTTTTCGGAGGGGCCCAGGGTCCTACTTCGATCGTCTTCCCGAAGGGTTGATATTGGGATGTTTTCAATACAGCCGGCTGTGCAGTGACACCCAATAACTGATTTTCCGCTGGCGCGTTCCGAAAAGCGAATGCTAACTTTCTCAATTGGTATTTTCTTCCTGCGCGGTGGCCTCTAGGCATCGCCACCTTTTATATTAGAAATATATTTTATTTAAATTTTCTTTTATCCGTGGATCATGGTTTACGTCTAATTCCTAGTAACACCGTGGGCGGCTGTCCCGTTTATAGGTGTCACTTTCGACAGACCCAAAACATGATCAATCATTGAACAATTTCGGTGGTCAATTGATTACGCGGGTCGCTCTTTGCAACCACTGTTTTGGTGACACCGTGGGCGGCTGTCCTGCTTATAAGCATCACCGTCAGTGGAAAACAAATTGCGAACATTTAAAGGTAGTTATTGATCGCGGAAATCGCATTTTACACTTGATACTCGATGACACCGTGGGCGGCTGTCCTGCTTATAAGTGTCATCTTTGACAAGTGCAAATCACGATTAAACTTCATTCATATTTTTCGATTTATAATTTATTATGAGAAAGGTGTCAATGCCTGAGATAGGAAATTGGAAAACTTGTTTAAACTTCACTCACTTGTATATTGGTAAAAACCCTTTTATTTTCACTTTGTTCTGTGTGATTGGTTACTTTTACAAGTTTTATAAAACTGTCACTTTTATGTATGTGGTATGTCAAATATAATACTTGGTTAATTAATGAGCTCCGCGGGTGGTCAGCCCTTTTTTATAGGGCTGTCGATCACTCCTTCTCCAGGTTTGTCACATGACAATTTAGACGGTGGGAGATGAAATCTTCCAATCATCTGCCGTGGGATCCACCTGAAGAATTTTTTCCAGCGGGCTATCTGAGAGTTTTGTTTACTGCAGAATTTGACCTATTGCGCGCCTATTTCGGTGTCTTCTGACTTACTTAAGACGTATTTCTGCCGTTATACGAAACTCTCAGCAGCGTCGATAGTTAAATTCTTATTTTAATTCGTATTTAGAAGTTTACGCTATTGGGTTTTCGATGTGCACTGTACGATTGGTTTCGTACAGCCCACATACTAGGGATTGAAGTTAATATTCATCGATTCCGTATTGGAGCTCGATTTACGGGATATAAAGGGAGGGCAAATTTGTGGCGATGATCAGGAGCGCAGCTTCATGAAGGTGTCAACTCTGCTGGCGGAAGGGGCCTCTGACCCATCAGCTGGCGTCTACTGGTCCCCTTGGTGTGCGCGGTTGACTAGCTGGTGTGCAGTTAGTTGGTGTGTGGCTACCTCCTTCGTGCTGGTTCTCCTGCTCACTGTTGCCGTTTGATGATTCTTGACTTGGTTTTTTTATCGCGAGTTTTGATTATAATGCCTTTTCGGCTACGTATTGTATTGATAACTTATTTAAGGTGGTTATAATATACCAAAGTACGAAATAGTAAGTTTGAATGATTTAAAGGGTTAAATAATAGTTGACACCACGTCGCGGGACGTGACATTTCAAACAAAAGTTTAATGGTGCAATAAGCGCTACAAATTAACGGTAATAAAATTTTTTAAAAAATTTTTTAAAAAAAAATTTTATTACCGTTAATTTTAACAATTCTTCCATTTATATAATAACTAAAAATATAGGGTGTTTTTTTGTGAATTCAACCGTGTATATGAATTGTATAATGTACTATCGGCTTATGGAGTTACACGATGGCAAGTACACGGTTCGCACGGTTGCGCGCTCACAACACGTTCTATTTGCTGCAGGCGTTAATACATGGTGGTGACAAATGTGTAACGTTCTTGAACGAGACGTTGTCGTTAATTACGGGAGATTCCACAAGTAGAGCGGTTTACCCGTGGAATTGTGGGATTGGTTCGGGTGGCGTGCGATAAAGAAATGAATTTCATGAAACGAGAGTCCTTCTTTTGGATATAAATAACAATAATGGTTTATTCAAAGAAAGGTTTTGACGCTAGGTTGATATTGAACATAAGTTACGACGCGTGGTCGTTAAGTAATTACGCTACGGCGTATTGGTCGGTATTAAATAATATAATTTCGTTTTTCGGCCCTTAATCGGTAATGATAGAATTTGACGCTAGGTCGGTAATAAAGATTATTTGATTAATATAGAACATAGAGGTGCGATACTAAATCGTTAATTAAATGTAGAGTCCTGACACGAAGTCGGTACGAGAAATGACGCTAGGTCGATTTAGAATGTTTTTAGTTGAGAACTTCGAGAGGATTCCTTCTCTCTGATTGTAGTAGCTTCCAGTTGCCTATAAGCTTGCCCACGCTTTCTAGGATGGAAGCCGAGGGGCTAGTTAAAGCGACCTCAGATGGTAGCCAGGTAGCCGGTTAGGGCTTTCCCAGATAGTAGTTGAATTTTGGTAGATGCCTTCCTCAGATTGTAGCGACTTCTGGTGCCTATAAGCTGGCCCACGCTTTGGAGTACGTGATGGAAGTACTAGTAGATATGGCCTTGGTTCAAGATTGAGGGGCTGTAGTAAGCGACCTCGTATGGAAGTTGAGGGGCTGTAGAAAGCGACCTCGTATGGAAGTTGAGGGGCTGTAGAAAGCGACCTCGTATGGAAGTTGAGGGGCTGTAGAAAGCGGCCTCGTATAGGATGTGGAAGTTCAGAGTTTAAGATAAACTTCTTCTAGATCTGCTAGACTGAGGGGCTGATGGAAGCGGCCTCGTTTAGGCTCGGTTGCAGAACCAAGTCTCCTTCCTGCTGCTGGCGGGCCTCTATTTATACCGATTTGTGGTACTTGGCCCGCACCAATCACTCGCTGCGCGATCTCGCGCACCAATTATAATTCACATCCGTTTCGCGCCACTCGCGCACTACGCTCGGATAATTCGGCGTCCGGTTGTTCGTTCGATGTGCGCACGCGCGCTTGATTCGCTCGCGGCACTGAGTTTACTGTTTGAATTAAAGGTTATGCGCATGCGTTGCGCGTCACTCGGTCTTTCGCGCGCTGTTTGAACACGCTCTCGCACGCGTTGTATACAATCTTACGTATAATATAAAGGAAATTAACAATATATATGAAAATAAAAGGAAAAATTTATGGCGGTGGTAGCGGAACGTTACATCTTACCGGCCGGTTTTTCTCTCGTCCCGAGAGATGTATTTATATATTTTCTATTTCGCGTTGGTTTACCGGTTTGCGAGAAGAAGTCTGGCCCTCGATTTCTTCTTCAATTTTTTTAAATGTTTTAACGTTTTCACTGGGGTTGATCGTTGTCCCTGTTGTCGGGGGTGGTGCGTTCCCCGTGCCGAATAGAAAGATATATTTCCACGCGCGTTGTCGTGGATCGGAATGGGTGAGTTTCATATACGGTTGCCAGTCCACTTCTGGCACTGCTATTTTTTTTAATTTCCATGGTATAGATGGTGATGTTGAACTTGGATTTGAATGTTTTAAACTTGCCTGCGCTCTATTACGTTTTAGCCTTCTTCCCGATCGGTTGGGCATTTTGCAAAACTATAAGTCACTGTGATTAATGTGATTGATTTTGAGTACTCGAGACCGACTGAAACCTAGCTGTATAGTGTCTCTTATACAGGGTGTCCCAAAAATGTCGGAGTTCCTTGAAAGGGGTGATTCAGGGGGTGATTTGAAACAACTTTTTCCTTAGCGAAAATATTGTCCGAAGCTTCGTTAACGAGATATTAACAAAAAAACCCGACCAATCAGAGCGCGCGCTTGCCGCCCGAGCTCCCGCGGTAGCGTTGGCTACACGGTAGGCGGCTGCGCTTGTACTACGAACGTACGAACAAGCAAGTGGCACGCATCGAAGGAAACTGCGTCACACATTTTTTTCTTAAAGCAGAATCTTAAATAATAATTATTTGAAGCGAGATGACAAGAAATTCGTAAATTTCGTTTTCAAATAACGCATAAATGACAAGGTAATGTAACAGAAAATGTACGACAAGTGATCGTAATTCGTTATTGAGGTAAAAATCCGTAGTTTAATAACGGCCAACACAACTAAATTTAAAAAATAATATTAGGTGTATGAATAAATTCTTTCCGACTGGATTTACATAATATTCGTAAGCTGCCAGAAAAATGGCAAAAGGTAATTAATAATAGGGGAAATTATTTTGATGATTGAGTCGCTTTCATATTTTTTAAATCAAATAGTTATTGTACCCCAAAATCGGAAAGAATTTATTTCTACACCTAATAATCACCAATAAATTAAATAAAACTCACCCATTCGGACATTCCTTTCCTTCCTTTTCGGAAACCTATGTCACTGGGTCACTGTACCGATCCTGGTCATCGGTGGACGAAAAGATTTATGGTAGGGTAGCGCCCAGTGCTCAGCTGATCGCAGGTATTCGCAAGACACCACCCGAAGGTAAGGGTCGCAACGTCAAGTGCATCCGGGTTAATGTACCGAATATTCACTTCACTGCACTGCTACTAACACTGATCACTTAATTTATTTTTCATGGAACGTGTTGTTCCTACGTTATAAAAATTGGTGGCCCCGAACCGGGCCGATTACCCATATCACTGCCTCGCGTCATCATCAACCCCGTCGAGCATAATTTTGACGCCAAACGCCGAATCGTACCCTTGCTTGGGGTTTGGATGCGCGGGTATTCCAGTGCCAACGCTCGCACAGTAGCACTTGCGTCTCCGTTGTTCCGGGCGTACACCCAGAACATCGCGTAATAATCTTCAGCTGAGTACATTTCTGGGACGAGATTACTAGTTGACTGAGAGGATTTTTTCCCAAGCAACTTCCTCTACCCCCAAGTAGTTTCTCTCGTTCCATTATGAGTTTACTCCCACCAGGACAAGAGGCTTTAGATAAAAAGAAGCCAGCACATTTTAGAAACACACGAGTTTTGCAGAAGTGCAACGAACGAATCATCCTACACTTTCACAAGAGCCCGCGCTCCGTCCTTTTACTGCCAATGTACCCATTGCTTAGAGATAGACAGCAGACACCACGTGGTTCGGTTCGAAAGGGTCCGAAGAGACGAGAAACAGAAAATCTTCGAATTGTTAAAACGGAGAAAAGGCATACCATTTCTGTTTCCGTTTTCCGATGCCCTGAGTTCACGTTTGCCACGAGGCGGAACCAGTTAAGCCATAAATTACCCAAAACTGTAGGAAATCGTTCTCTATCGCCGACTCGCGGGACAATACGGTCATAAACCGCGCCCCTAACGAAATGCTCTGGCCCATTAGCCTGATTAATTTTTGGGAACTAACAATTAAAAAGTATTATTCAACATTAATACGGCTCGCGAAAAGACACGGGAAGAAAGAGAGCATGTAGTTCGCTGACTGCGCGTAGTCCCGCCTGCTTCGTCCTACTTTCAAATTAAAGACAGATCCCTTAGCTTTCGAGTATAAACACGCGCTCGAATTTTAAAACAAAAGCATGCGTCGACGTATTCGGTGCGAGAGACGGTGGGCTTGAAGTCCGATTGGTCCCAAACTAACCAATCGGGCCTGCTTATCTTTCGTGTCTAAACACGCGCTCGAATTTCAAAACAAAAGCATGCGTCGACGTATTCGGTGCAAGAGACGGTGGGCTTGAAGTCCGATTGGTCCCAAACTAACCAATCGGGCCTGCTTATCTTTCGTGTCTAAACACGCGCTCGAATTTCAAAACAAAAGAATGCGTCGACGTATTCCGTTCGAGAGAAGGTGGGCCTTGGGGAGGAGATATTGCTGTATAGAGGGCCTCTTCGGGACAGTGGCCGTTTGGGAGGGATGCAGGGCATATTGGTTAGATTAGGGCCAATCGGACTTGAAGCCCACCGCCTCTCGCACCGAATACGTTGACGCGTGCTTTTGTTTTGAAATTCGAGCGCGTGTTTATACTCGAGAGATAAGGGATCCGTCTTTAATTTGAAGGTAGGACGAAGCAGGCGGGACAACGCGCAGTCAGCGAACTACGTGCTCTCTTTCTTCCTGTGTCTCTTCGCGAGCCGTGTTGATGTTAAATAATACTTTTAAATTGCTAGTTTCCAAAAATTAATCAGGCTGATGGGCCAAGCATTTCGCTAGGGGCGCGGTTTATGACCGTATTGTCCCGCGAGTCGGCGGTAGAGAACGATTTCCTACAGTTTTGGGTAATTTATGGCTTAACTGGTTCCGCCTCGTAGCAAACGTGAACTCAGGGCATCGGAAAACGGAAACAGGAATGGTATGCCTTTTCTCCGTTTTAACAATTCGAAGATTTTCTGTTTCTCGTCTCTTCGGACCCTTTCGAACCGAACCACGTGGTGTCTGCTGTCTATCTCTAAGCAATGGGTACATTGGCAGTAAAAGGACGGAGCGCGGGCTCTTGTGAAAGTGTAGGATGATTCGTTCGTTGCACTTCTGCAAAACTCGTGTGTTTCTAAAATGTGCTGGCTTCTTTTTATCTAAAGCCTCTTGTCCTGGTGGGAGTAAACTCATAATGGAACGAGAGAAACTACTTGGGGGTAGAGGAAGTTGCTTGGGAAAAAATCCTCTCAGTCAACTAGTAATCTCGTCCCAGAAATGTACTCAGCTGAAGATTATTACGCGATGTTCTGGGTGTACGCCCGGAACAACGGAGACGCAAGTGCTACTGTGCGAGCGTTGGCACTGGAATACCCGCGCATCCAAACCCCAAGCAAGGGTACGATTCGGCGTTTGGCGTCAAAATTATGCTCGACGGGGTTGATGATGACGCGAGGCAGTGATATGGGTAATCGGCCCGGTTCGGGGCCACCAATTTTTATAACGTAGGAACAACACGTTCCATGAAAAATAAATTAAGTGATCAGTGTTAGTAGCAGTGCAGTGAAGTGAATATTCGGTACATTAACCCGGATGCACTTGACGTTGCGACCCTTACCTTCGGGTGGTGTCTTGCGAATACCTGCGATCAGCTGAGCACTGGGCGCTACCCTACCATAAATCTTTTCGTCCACCGATGACCAGGATCGGTACAGTGACCCAGTGACATAGGTTTCCGAAAAGGAAGGAAAGGAATGTCCGAATGGGTGAGTTTTATTTAATTTATTGGTGATTATTAGGTGTAGAAATAAATTCTTTCCGATTTTGGGGTACAATAACTATTTGATTTAAAAAATATGAAAGCGACTCAATCATCAAAATAATTTCCCCTATTATTAATTACCTTTTGCCATTTTTCTGGCAGCTTACGAATATTATGTAAATCCAGTCGGAAAGAATTTATTCATACACCTAATATTATTTTTTAAATTTAGTTGTGTTGGCCGTTATTAAACTACGGATTTTTACCTCAATAACGAATTACGATCACTTGTCGTACATTTTCTGTTACATTACCTTGTCATTTATGCGTTATTTGAAAACGAAATTTACGAATTTCTTGTCATCTCGCTTCAAATAATTATTATTTAAGATTCTGCTTTAAGAAAAAAATGTGTGACGCAGTTTCCTTCGATGCATGCCACTTGCTTGTTCGTACGTTCGTAGTACAAGCGCAGCCGCCTACCGTGTAGCCAACGCTACCGCGGGAGCTCGGGCGGAAAGCGCGCGCTCTGATTGGTCGGGTTTTTTTGTTAATATCTCGTTAACGAAGCTTCGGACAATATTTTCGCTAAGGAAAAAGTTGTTTCAAATCACCCCCTGAATCACCCCTTTAAAGGAACTCCGACATTTTTGGGACACCCTGTATACATATGGATCTCCTTACACCGTATTGTGACTGACTCTATCCCCATTATTGAATGTATATTCCCCTAATGTTTCTTGTCTTACTCTATTTACAATATGTCTCTGTTTCTCTACGCTTCAGGGATATAGAGTTCTGTGAAAATTTCCTGTCCTACTCTGTTTATAATGTTACTCTATTCTTCTCTTGCCTGAGGTTACGATTTCTTGAAAAGCTTCTATCTTATTCTATTTACTATCGTTCAGAAATGCGCGGTTTGTTTACATCGCGCCCCGGCTCGTCCTTGTTGCAGGATTATCGTTCTCGCTCGCTCGACAGGGATACGACGGTAACAGGAAATGAATGGATTTATTAGGAAGGTAATAGAATTTAGACTTGAATATATATATATAGTAATTTATTGGGGCCGTGATTGGCCTCGTTCGCTTGCTTCTAATACATTAAGGGAGAGCCCCAAGTCCAGGGCCTCCTCGTTGCCTGCATTTATGTGCATGAATGCCTCGACACAGTCGGCACATTGTGCCGCCACCCCCAATTGTGGATCTGTCTTGTGCAGATCGTGCAATATTTAAAGTTAATTAGATTTCTGCGTAAAGTAAGCAGGTGACGACTCGCAGGGGTATAGTACTTCGTATCCTCGGCTTTTAAGTTTTTGAAGCAAGGATAACAGATTTTCCGACAGTATAAATCACTCCGGTCGGTACGAAATCCTGGCCATTTAGGTTTTAAGTAGACCATCCTGAGTAATTTTAAATACGGATCTTCGTCCTTTTCCTCCTCGCGAGGGCGGTTGACGCACTTTTCGTCGGGGGATCTGATTGACATGATTTCTGTACCGACATATCACGTATTTGTTTTAATGATTCGAATATAATTTATTCCTTTAATTAATATGAGTTTTATGCTGTTCCTACCTTAGCTTTCTTCTGCTTTTGTTTCTTCCTCTGTTTCTTTCTTCTTTTTTTTTTTTTAATCCTTCTCTTCTTTTAGATATAATTTGGACGTGCTTTTAGCGTGGCGTCGCTTTTAGAATGGACCCCTGCATAGCCCCCACCACTTTTGAATTTAGCGCTGCTAAGTTGTTAGTGGTTTGCCGTAATGTCCCTAGGGACGGCGCAGTCTGGTGGCGTATAGGCCTTTTTTATTCTGTCCATGTGGACAACCTTAGTTCGACGGGGGCTCACAGCTATCTTTACATTGTTGTTTTTTAAGATTTCGATGATTGTGTAAGGCCCATAGTATTCGTCACTGAATTTATCTCTTTTTGGTTTTAAAACCAGTACTTGATCGCCTTTGTGGTAATTAACTGAAGATACCTTTCGGTCGTAGTAATATTTTTGGCGATACTTTGAGTTTTCTAAATTGTGACGTCCCAGTTCGCGAATGTTAAGCAACTTTGATACTAACCTCTCTACAAGGTCTGGATATGTAGTTAGCGGGTCATTTGGCATTAAGCTTGATGGTTGTCTGGCTTTTTTACGATATACTAATTCGTAGGGAGTGTATTTGGTCCCTTCATGTATACTAGTATTATAACAGAACATTGCTTGTGGTAGCCACTGGTCCCATTGTTTTTCTTTGGTTATGTAATGTTTTAAATATTCAACTAATACGTGATGGCTTCTTTCCAGGGAACCGTTTGACTGTGGATGGAATGCTGAGGTTTTATATTGCTTAATATTGAAGGCCTTTGCAAAGTTTTGCATGAGAGAACTGATGAATGAAGATCCTTGATCTGTGAGAATGGCTTTTGGACATCCGTATTGGCATATGAAGTGTGCGGTGAATGCTTTGGCTATTTCTTCGCTTGTGAACGAGACTAATGGTATTGCTAATGAAAATTTTGTTAAATTGTCCTGTATGGTAAGTATATATGTTTTCCCCGACTTTGTGGATGGCAATGGTCCCACAATATCCATGGATATTTTGTCAAAGGCGTCCAGTGGCGTATCTGTTGTTATCATTGGTTCTTTTGTTTTAGCACGTACTAATTTCTTCTTTTGACAACTTATGCATGTTTTAATGTGTTGCCTTACATCCTTTTTCATGTTTGGCCAATGGTACAGGTTTCTAATTCTGTTATAGGTTTTGGTTACCCCTTTATGTCCTCCTACTGGTGACTCGTGGTTTTCTTTAATTATTACTAGACGATGTTGTTCTGATGGCAGCTGTACAGTGCCATTGCAGATTGTGATGCTGATGTTTGTTTGTAAGAACCTTAGGGTGATCATTTGTTTTAATTTTCCCCATGATATATTAATTTCTGTTTTTGGTAGTGAGATTTTGTTAATGTTATTTTGTGTTAATTTATTATACAGGTTCCTGATTATGGTATGATAGGCTTCTTCATTTGGAGGATCTGGCATTACCATCCCTAGGATGGTCCGTTCTGTTTTAGGAATTCCTATTATACTTCGTGCCTGGAGTGGCAGGGGTAAGGTAATTTTAATTTGTTCCTTTTTCATCAATTCCGTGCTTTCCTCACCTACTGGTTTCCCATGTGTGGTGATAAATATGCCTGCAGTTTCCCTTCTCATCCATAAATGGTCTGCAATTTCTTTGACCCTGCTTTGGTTCGATTCTTGGTTAACTACTCTTGGTAATGCTCGTTGTCGTGGCAGTATTTGCTGTCGTGGTAGTCCTTGTCGTCGCGATGATACTTGCTGTCAGGGTGGTCCAGTGAATGTTTTAAAATTATTGTTTGAGTCTTTTCTTATTGTTACTGGTGATATTGGTCCGGTCAATGTTTCACTAGAATCTGGTGTGCAGTACTTCTTTCCTCTTATTGGCGTGCTATCCGTCTTGCTGCTACTGCTATTACTGGAATCTATTTTCGGAGGTTCTCTATAAGCATGACTTCTTGGTACTTCTACGTTTTCGCTTATTTCCATGATTTGATCCCAATCCTTTTCCATTATTTCTATCTCCATTCGTTGTGGGCTCCGAGGACGGTTAAGGGTGGTTGGTCTGGGGTTTGACGGTGGAAGACCGATTTGTCCAGGGCAGGGGTGAACCTCTACTGATACCTGAATATTTTTGTTTGCTTCAAAACTATCGGCGGATACCTTCATTTCTTCTGAATCCCCTTTTTGCGTGATTCCTCTCTTTTTCTCTGCAGGTCTGCTTGATGATGTGGTAGTCGTGGTTTTATGTTTCCTTTTTAATTTCCTTCTTAACGTTATATATGAGTTGGATTGAATTCTGATGATGATGATGAGGAGGAGGATCCATCTCCCTTTGGTTGTTTTGTTGGGTTGGGATTTGGTGATCCCGGACTTGTGGCGGTTTGGGAGCGTGATCCTTTCCCTTCCACTTGTAGTATAGTTACTGGATTCCGCGAGAGAGCATCTGCATTAGTGTTATATCTCCCAGGCTTATATATGATCTTGTAATCGTATTCTGCTAATTTTATTTTCCAGCGCATGAGTCTGGAGGTAGGATTATCTAATGTATGTAACCATTCTAGTGGTTTATGGTCCATCACTAAAGAAAAACGTTTCCCGTATACGTATGAACGGAAATGTTGTACGGCGTATATTAGAGCGAGTAATTCGCGTTCTGTTGGTGCATACCGTGTTTCAGCTTCGTTTAATATTTCGAGGCGTAAGCTATTGGAAGATCTTTCCCGATTTCTCCTTGACTTAGAACTGCGCATACTGCATAACCAGAGGCGTCTGTGGTAATGATAAATGGTTTATTAAAGTCTGGATATTGTAATATAGGTTCTTCACATAAGGCGTCCCGTAATGTCTCGAATGCAATTTGTTGTTTGGTTGTCCATTCGAATCTGTGATCCTTTCTTGTTAGGTCGGACAATGGTTTTGCTATTTTAGAAAAGTTTTTTTTATAAATCTCCTGTAGTATCCGGCTAATCCTAAAAATTGTCTTATATTTCTCGGAGTTTTGGGTTGTGGGAACTGTTTAACGGCTTTTAGTTTCATTGGATCTGGTCTAACTCCTTCTTCACTAATGATATGTCCTAGATAACATACTTCCCTTTTTAGAAATTCGCATTTGTCTGGTTGCAGAGATAGGTTGGCTTCTCTTAGTCGATTCATTAGTCTTATGAATTTAGTAGCGTGTTCTTGAAGTGAACTAGCGTAGATTACAATGTCGTCGAGGTACACGAATAATTCTATTCCTTGTAATCCGGTAAAAACTTGGTCCATTAATCTTTGAAATGTGGCAGGTGCGTTTTTGAGCCCGAAAGGCATTCGATTGAATTCATAGTGTCCATAGGGTGTCGAAAAGGCGGTTTTGTGCTTATCTTCCGGATGCATTGGTATCTGATGGAATCCTGATGCTAGATCGAATATCGAGAAGTACTTTGCACTGCCTAGTTGGTCTAATATTTCCACTATATTCGGTAAGGGGTATGCGTCGCCTATAGTTTTCTCATTTAATCGACGGAAATCTATTACTATTCTCCAGCGTATGTTCCCTTGACTATCCCGTTTCTTGGTTACAACGAACAATGGTGAGTTGTACGGAGAAGTTGAATGTGAGATTATCTTGTTTTGTAGGAGTTCATTTATCTGCCTATTAATTTCTTCCTTATGAACTTGGGGATATCGATATTGTTTAACATTTACGGGTGCCTCGTTCTCGGTAATTATTCTGTGAGACACAGCGTTTGTTGCATCTAGTTCACTACCAGGTAGGTGGAACCTATCTGCTTACTGTTCAATCAATCTTTCTATGTTAGCCCTTTCTTCTGAATTTAGATGGTTTAAACGAAGTAGTTTGAGTATTTCTTTAACATGGTCGGGTGATGCAATTTCCCCTTCAAATTTTACTTCTTCATATGGTTCTATTTCTACCGAAGGTATCTCTATCTTTATTTCCTTGGAAGAAGTGTTAATGGCGTATAGGTATCCTATTCCTCGGTCGTTTGTTACTATCGCGTTACCCATTAAGATTTTTGGGTGTACGTCTAATTTCGGTACGTATCCCGTTTTTAGGCTTGGATTTAGAATTTTGATTAGGATTTGATATCTCATTCGAGCTGGTATTGTTATTTCTACGTTTTGAAATGGAAATAATTCGTTTCCTATCGTGATTCTTTTTCTTGAGTAATCTATGACTGCTCCACTCCCGTGAAAAAAATCTGAGCCTAGAATTCCGTCCTGAGCCGTAGGTAGAGTTTTGACTACATGCATATCAGCTATTTTATCTAACAGTCTTGCTTTAATGTATCCTATTGTAGCTAGTGTACCGTCTGTAATTCCCGTTAATTCGTAGGTGACGTCGGTAAAAATCTGTGTGCCTGGCGAAACGGCTTCTTCTTTTATCACGCTCAATTCTGCTCCTGTGTCGATCATCATTATTACTCTATCTGGCTTAAAATCTGGACTGGATAAGGCTAAACTGGGGGCTCTCCATGTTTCTGATAGTCTTAATTTTAACACGGCTTGACTGCGTACAGGATTTTGAGGGGGGGGGGGGGGGGTGGCGTTGGCTGTTCGGAATTTGGAGTTTCTGCGAGCCTTCGTTTGTCATTATACATTTTCTTTCGACATTCCTGAATAGTGTGTCCCTTGTTTTTGCAATATCTACATTCTATTGATTGGGTTTGCCGCGGCATTTTTTGAGACCCGGTATTATACGACGACGGCCTTGACCCTGAATTACTTGTTGTTGACTGGGGCACGGTGTTTATGTTCCGGCATTCATGAACTGTGTGACCTACTTTCCGGCAATGATTGCAATACTTCGATCGCCAGCTGATTTGAGCTATTTGTCCTGCTGGGAATTTACTGCTACACTCTGTGGCTGAGTGCCCGTACCCGAAACAATTTGCGCACTCCGCGTAATGCGATAGTCCTTCTGCGAATTTATTTCTCATTATATTTTCCTGACACTCTGCCTCGGCCTTGATAGCGGCGCTTATGGCGGTATCGAGGTCAATGAATTCTACGGTTCGCATCCGTGCGTAAATTTATGGTTTTAACCCCGTTAAGAATGCTTTAATTGAATTTGTTTCCGCGGATTGATTGTACTGCGCGACGTGTAAGGGAACCTCTATTTCATTACAGTATCTCAATTGTAGGAGGATCCCGGAGACTCGACTGCTATAATCTACAGTGTCTTCATTCGGTAACTGAGCGATTTTTGACATTTCTCCATATAACTGATTGAAGAATGTAATGGGGCGAAACGTGAGCTGAGGACTTTAATTACTTCTTCTATAGTATTATAATCGCCATTTAGTATTACTCGAGAGGCTTGCCCGGATAGTTTACATTTGATTAACTGTACTAAACCGTATTCGGCGTTCGGCGCGATCATATTTTTCGCGTTTCTACAGCATTTTGAAAATTGGTGTATAGTAATGTTACGTCCGTCGAAGGCCGGAACCGTGTCCGCGGCATCGCGAATTCTAGTATGCGGTTGGCGCGCATTTTCCTGGCTTAATTGTAGGCGTTGTAGTTCCTCTACAACTGCGTCTACATTAGAGGTGTTTGACCCTACTCCGCCTGTAGCCATGATTTAGCTTCTTTTAACGCGCCTGACTTAGTAAGAAAGAAGGAGTCTTGTTCTTCGCTAGGAGAGGGTATCTCCTTTGCCACACTTTCGCGGTTTCTAAGCAAACTTTATTCCACCGCTGTCACCAAATTTTACTACCTGCAACGTTCTTGAACGAAACGTTGTCGTTAATTACGGGAGATTCCACAAGTAGAGCGGTTTACCCGTGGAATTGTGGGATTGGTTCGGGTGGCTTGCGATAAAGAAATGAATTTCATGAAACGAGAGTCCTTCTTTTGGATATAAATAACAATAATGGTTTATTCAAAGAAAGGTTTTGACGCTAGGTCGATATTGAACATAAGTTACGACGCGTGGTCGTTAAGTAATTACGCTACGGCGTATTGGTCGGTATTAAATAATATAATTTCGTTTTTCGGCCCTTAATCGGTAATGATAGAATTTGACGCTAGGTCGGTAATAAAGATTATTTGATTAATATAGAACATAGAGGTGCGATACTAAATCGTTAATTAAATGTAGAGTCCCGACACGAAATCGGTACGAGAAATGACGCTAGGTCGATTTAGAATGTTTTTAGTTGAGAACTTCGAGAGGATTCCTTCTCTCTGATTGTAGTAGCTTCCAGTTGCCTATAAGCTTGCCCACGCTTTCTAGGATGGAAGCCGAGGGGCTAGTTAAAGCGACCTCAGATGGTAGCCAGGTAGCCGGTTAGGGCTTTCCCAGATGGTAGTTGAATTTTGGTAGATGCCTTCCCTCAGATTGTAGCGACTTCTGGTGCCTATAAGCTGGCCCACGCTTTTGAGTACGTGATGGAAGTACTAGTAGGTATGGCCTTGGTTCAAGATTGAGGGGCTGTAGTAAGCGACCTCGTATGGAAGTTGAGGGGCTGTAGAAAGCGACCTCGTATGGAAGTTGAGGGGCTGTAGAAAGCGACCTCATATGGAAGTTGAGGGGCTGTAGAAAGCGGCCTCGTATAGGATGTGGAAGTTCAGAGTTTAAGATAAACTTCTTCTAGATCTGCTAGACTGAGGGGCTGATGGAAGCGGCCTCGTTTAGGTTCGGTTGCAGAATCAAGGCTCCTTCCTGCTGCTGGCGGGCCTCTATTTATACCGATTTGTGGTACTTGGCCCGCACCAATCACTCGCTGCGCGATCTCGCGCACCAATTATAATTCACATCCGTTTCGCGCCACTCGCGCACTACGCTCGGATAATTCGGCGTCCGGTTGTTCGTTTGATGTGCGCACGCGCGTTTGATTCGCTCGCGGCACTGAGTTTACTGTTTGAATTAAAGGTTATGCGCATGCGTTGCGCGTCACTCGGTCTTTCGCGCGCTGTTTGAACACGCTCTCGCATGCGTTGTATACAATCTTACGTATAATATAAAGGAAATTAACAATATATATGAAAATAAAAGGAAAAATGTATGGCGTTGGTAGCGTAACGTTACAAATGTGATAATATTCAAAGATGCTAAAGTGTATTATGTATAATTTATTCAGAGTTGGGCAAAATGTAATTTAATTACATCTTACAAATTACGATTAAACTGTAATTGTGTAGTTGATTACACATTAGTTTTTGTAATCGTTCATTTAGGTAGTTGACGCAACCAAATGGTGAACTACCTAAATTAACGATTACAGAAAATAATGTTTAATCAACTTCACCATTACTGTTTAATCGTAATTTGTAAGATGTAATGAGATCACATTTTGCCCAACTCTGAATTTATTATTTATAAAATAAAGAAGCTTATCGAGCTATTTTTAACGGTATACATATTTGTTTGTAGAAGGTATACAGGGTGTCCCAAAAATGCTGCGGGTCCTTAAAGGGGGTGATTCGGGGGGTGATAGCAAACAACTTTTTCCTTTGCGAAAATGTTCTCCGAGGTTTCGTTAACGAGATATTAACAAAAAGCACCGACCAATCAGAGCCCGAGATTGGCGGCCGAGTTCCCGCGCTAGCGTGGCCGCGCGCCGCGCTGCGACTGCGAACAAGCAACTCGGCATGCATCGAAGGAAATTGCACAGAATGGCAAATGAAAAAGACGTAACAAATAAAATCGAACATGTCGTCATGGTTTGTTCGTCATTTAAAGTGAATAATAAATAAACGTAAAAAGACGAATACGCAGTTTTTTTTTAGAACATTCGAAAATAATAATTATTTGAAGTGGGAGGATAAGGAATACGTAAATTTTCTTGTGTTAATAACGTAGCCACGAAAAGGTAATGTAACAGGAAATTAACGAAAAATAATAGTAGTTCGTTATTGTGATAAAAATCCGTAATTCAATAACGGCCAGCACTGTTGGTGATAACGAATAAGTCTGTTTAAAAAGCCCGAATAAATATTTTCGTACGGGAATTTTGAGAATTATCGCCGGAAATAAGCCATCGTTTGCGTTAAATTTAAAAATGAATGATCACCAATAAAGTAACTAAAACTCACCCTTGTTGGAAATTCACCTGCAGCTTGAAAATCTGTGTCACAGGGTGACTGAACCGATCCTGGTCATCGATGGACGAGCTCAGTGCACAGCTGGTCCCAGGTATACGACACTACCGAAAGTTAAGGGTCGCAATGTCAGATGCGTCCAGGTCAACGTACCGAATATTCACTTCACTGCACGGCTACTAACACTGATCACTTAATTTATTTTTCATGGAACGTGTTGTTCCTACGTTATAAAAATTGGTGGAAATGAATTTTTACTTGGCGTTCGGAGCCGTGGGTATTTCCGCGCAAATTCTCACGCTGCAGCACTTGCGTCCTCGTTGTTCGGGGGGTGCAACCAGAACATCGCGTAATACTCTTGAGCAGAGAACATTTCTGCGACGTGATTGCTTGCTGACTGACAAGATTTTTACGAAGCGACTTCTTCTACCCTCAAATAGTTTCTCTCGTTCCATTATGAGTTGACCCCCCACCAGACCAAGAGGCTTCAGGTAGAAAGAAGCCAGCACATTTTCGAAACACACGTGCTTCGCAGAAGTGCAACGAACGGACTATCGTGCACTTTTACAAAACTCCGCGTTCCGTCCTTTTACTGCTAATGTACCCATTGCTTCGAGGTAGGCAGCAGACACCACGTGCATCCCTCCCAAACGGCCACTGTCCTAAAGAGGTCCTCTTCACAGCAGTATCTCCTCCCCAAGGCTTCACTCGCACGGAATTCGTCGACGCAGAGCATTTCGCTAGGGTCGCGGTTTATGACCGTACTGTCCCACTAGTCGACGGTAGACAACGGTTTCCTACAGTTTTGGGTAATTTATGGCTTAGTTGGTTCCGCCTCGTAGCAGACGTGAACTCAGAGTATCGGAAAATGGAAACTGGAAACAGGATTTTTTTCTTTATAGCAACTCGAAGACTTTCTGTTTCTCTTCTCTTCCGTCCCTTTCGAACCGAAACACGTGGTGTCTGCTGTCTACCTCGAAGCAATGAGTACATTGGCAGTAAAAGGACGGAACGCGGACTTCTGTAAAAGTGCACGATAGTCCGTTCGTTGCACTTCTGCGAAGCACGTGTGTTTCGAAAATATGCTGGCTCATTTTTACCTGAACCCTCTTGGCCTGGTGGGGGTCAACTCATAATGGCACGAGAGAAACTATTTGAGGGTAGAAGAAGTCGCTTGGAAAAAATCTTGTCAGTCAGCAAGCAATCACGTCGCAGAAATGTTCTCTGCTTCAGAGTATTACGCGATGTTCTGGTTGCACCCCCCGAACAACGAGGACGCAAGTGCTGCAGCGTGAGAATTTGCGCGGAAATACCCACGGCTCCGAACGCCAAGTAAAAATTCATTTCCACCAATTTTTATAACGTAGGAACAACACGTTCCATGAAAAATAAATTAAGTGATCCGTGTTAGTAGCCGTGCAGTGAAGTGAATATTCGGTACATTAACCCGGACGCACTTGACGTTGCGACCTTTAACTTTGGATGGCGTCGTGTACCTGAGATCAGCTGTGCATTCGGCGCGTCTGTCGATGACCAGGATCGGTTCAGTGACCTAGTGACACAGATTTTCAAGCTGCAGGTGAATTTCCGAAATGGTGAGTTTTAGGTACATTATTGGCGACTATTATTTTTTAAATTTAACGCAGGTTATGGCTAATTTCCGGTGATAATTCTCCAAATTTCCGTACGTAAATTTTTTTCGCAGTTTTTAAACGGAGTTATTCATTATCAACAACAGTGTTGGACGTTATTGAACTATGGATTTTTATCACAATAACGAACTACGATCACTTTTCGCTCGTTCCCTGTTGCATTACCTTTTCGTTTGTACGTTATTAAAAAAGGAAATTTACGTATTCCTTATCCTCCCACTTCAAATAATTATTATTTTCGAATCTTCTAAAAAAAAACTGCGTATTCGTCTTTTTACGTTTATTCATTATTCACTTTAAATGACGAACAAACCATGACAAAATGTTCGATTTTATTTGTTACGTCTTTTTCATTTGCCATTCTCTGCAATTTCCTTCGATGCATGCCGAGTTGCTTGTTCGTAGTCGCAGCGCGGCGCGCGGCCACGCTACCGCGGGAACTCGGCCTCCAATCTCGGGCTCTGATTGGTCGGTGCTTTTTGTTAATATCTCGTTAACGAAACCTCGGAGAACATTTTCGCAAAGGAAAAAGTTGTTTCCAATCACCCCCTGAATCACCCCCTTCAAGGAACCGCAGCATTTTTGGGACACCCTGTATTTAATCATTTGATAAATGTGTTGATACAATTATCATATTTGTTTTGCACGAGGTACATTTAGAGGTGTTTTCAAGTATATGGTTAATTATTGATAATTTCGCATGGCTGTTTGTAAAGTTTCCGTTATTAATGCACAAGGTTAACTAGTCATGCCGTTTTTGAAGAAACAAGCTTATCTTGAAAGAGACATCCTTGTATCCTTATCTTTCTGCCTCATTATAAATACCAAGTTTTCGCAGCTCAACTTCATACTCGTTGTCACTGGCATTCTTTTAACTGCAAGCAGTACAAGTTGTCAATAAAATGGTGCACAAAAATCCGGCGAATGTAATTAATTTACTGATAACTGCTCTACATATATCTAGAATACCGCCGTCTCCTATTAATCATAGGGAAGTCGAATTATCAGAAATTATACATACCATAATACTTGATAGTATAAATGACGTTTCATTCACAACCGACTATGTTATAACCCTAGAATTTGAAGATCTAGCGCGGCCCCAAGAATGTGAATTTGTTCAAGACGATAATATCCAGGAAGACGAAGAATTTACTATCAATGAATTTGATGATGTGTGTGTCCCAGGTGAAAGTGGTAACGTAGATTGAAATTATAAAATTCGAGCTGTTGAGTTTTGGAGAAGCGGCTCAAAAGATAGAAAACCTCTCGGTAGTGTGCAACATCAATTCAGGAAAGTTAAATCAGTTCAACAATTGTATCGCTGGGAAGCAGCGTTGGCAAATGGTGGTACACGCAGAGAACAGCTGTTATCTATCGTGCAATATGTGTTGGACAAATTTCAAACTGCTATCGATCAGGGCTCATTGATACATGACATTGATATAAGAAGATGGGTGCTAGAAGCAAAAGAGGAGGTCAATCTTCCCACATTCAAAGCTGGCCATACCTGCATCATGAATTTCAAAAAAGTGCACAATATCGTTTCGAGAAAAGTTACAAAATTTATCAGCCGTTCCGCACAGCAAGACAAGCAACATTTACATTTAACTTCTTCCGAATTCGTAAATCAGGTAAAACCATACATTGCTACACACAATCCAAGTAATGTATACAACGCAGATGAGAGTGGATTTAATTTAGAAATCCATTCCGGTCGTACGTTGACACACCGTGGTGGAAAGACTATAGAAGCATCCGTGCAATCAGTATCCTCAATCACACATAGTTATACGATTCTCCCTACGATTTCTGCGAGCGGTCAGTTACTGTCACCCCTGTTTATTGTGTTAAAAGAAACTACCCGAGAATTTGGTCCCAGGGTGGAAAAAACTTTATTCAGACCGGCTAATGTGTTCTTGACTGTTTCGAAATCTGGGAAGTTGACATCGTACCATTTTAACATTTGGTTAACAGAAGTCTTTTTACCGAAGACTGGATCTCAAAGTGTCCTGTTGGTTGATTCATGGAGCGGCCACTGTTCTTCCACTTTTCAACAAAATATTCCGGCCAACAAACAAGTTATTGCGTTAACCATACCGAAAGGAACAACAGGTCTGATACAACCGCTGGACGTTTTTGGTTTTCGCATATGGAAAAATTTTGTAAGAACTTTTTCAGACCGCGTCTTACTATACAATCTTGACGTAAATTTACATTTGCGAAATAATATCATCAAATTACAATCGCTCACACATATTCAATTGTCTTCTCCGAGATTTCAGGAATTATTTAAATACGCTTGGTATAAAAGTGGATACCTTGGACAAAGACCATCGCGGTTTGAAAATCCAGTACACTTTTCTTTCAATTTTCTTGAAGCATATACCTTGCCACGCTGTCATCTGTGTGATAAGCCGGCTATTATAAGATGTGTTTGGTGTAAAAAATATCTATGCATAGAACATTTTTTTGATCAACATCATGCCTGTGAAAACTATGTGGAATGAAATGCACATATATATACACGTATTTTTAACCGTAGGGTTAAGAAATAACTTGTTAAGAATAGTCATTAAATGAATATTTATATACATGTCGGATACAGTACAGTGCAACGTATTTGACTGCAGCATAGTATGCACAAACATAAAACATCAGATATTATAGACAAAACATAATCGAATAATTTTGATATAATATTTTATATTTTGATATTTTTATGTTATCATATTTGTCACCGTCATGTGTTAAGGCCTGCAGCAAATAGGACGAGTCTTATTATGCAACTTACTGTGTGTTGTGAGCGCGCAACCGTGCGAACCGTGTACTTGCCATCGTGTAACTCCATAAGCCGATAGTGCATTATACAATTTATATACACGGTTGAATTCACAAAAAAACACCCTATATTTTTAGTTATTATATAAATGGAAGAATTGTTAAAAATAACGCGAGGTAAAAATTTTTTTTAAGAAAAAAATTTTTTTCAAAAATTTTGTTACCCTTAATTTGTAGCGCTTATTGCACCATTAAACTTTTGTTTGAAACCTTTTTTCTGTCTGTTGTACTTTGAAAGTTATACGTGAAAAAGTGGAAGTGGTAATTTGACTTTGAGGTTAGTTTTCACCCCCTTAAAGGGCGATAAGGCACAAATGAAATACACCGTTGTTCTTGTTTTGAGTCACTCTAAAAACCCACAAAGTTGCGTTCCAATCGGTGAGTCCGGGTTCGCGGTGTTCCCTTGTTAGTGTTATTGCGTTGTATGCCCTGTTTACTTTCCTCTATCATGTCAAACTCGTCATAATGCTCAGCGGGGCAACTCCCAGTTATAACAATATTATCTATTAAAGGTTTTTCCGATGAAAGTGAGTTCAAACACGAACGTATTCCGGCTATTTTTAATTGTACATCATTCGAATCACTTCTAAATTTCATCGATTTGTTGCATCTTATGTATAATTAAGACTAGTCCTGACGAGGTTGAGTTTAGACCCATTTTCATCAGGAGAATCTTACCAACCCATTGGTAATACTTTCATAAAATCATGCGTTGTCTGAAGTTGTATTCTCACGCTGTGTGCCTGGGCGAGTTTCGCACCGTACTTGGCATGCCACGCGCCGTGGAACCGCACCTTGAGGTGGCGGATTAGAACAAAGCGAACTCCGGACTCGATTTGTTTTTAAACTAAACATTGTGGTATACTCGGACAACATTTACGATCCTTTTAAAAAATTATTGGCGAGAAATCACAGTAGTTAGGCTATGCCGATTCTGGCTCAAGTAGTGGCGAGGGGGTGAGGCGGGGCGGGGGGAGGTACCGCGCTCTTCCGCGAGATGGGCGAGGGGGTGAGGCGGGGAGGGGGGTACTGAGTTCGTAGGTGAGGGGGATGACGTCAGGGGGGGATTCCAAGATGGCGTCGACCGAGTTCTTTGGTGAGGGGGATGACGTCACAGGGGAGGGGGATTTTCAAAATTTTCAAAATGGCGTCGCGCGCGCAGGTCGGGTTCGTGGGCGAGGGGGTTGACGTCACAGGGGAGGGGGAGGATTTTCAAATTTTCAAAATGGCGTCGCGCGCATTTCGTGTTGGCGCCACCTACTGGACGTTTAAGGTACTTTGGGCCCGCGTCGGTATTTGGGCCCGTCTTGGTAAATTTTCCAGCTTTTTCATACATTTCGTGTTGGCGCCACCTATTGTACGTTTAAGGTACTTTGGGTCCGCGTCGGTATTTGGGCCCGTCCTGGTAAATTTTCCAGGTTTTTCATACATTTCGTGTTGACGTCACCTGTTGCATGTCTAAGGTATATTTGGGCACATGTCGCCGCCGCGCAATCTCCGTACGTGTGCGGGGATCGGTGCGCAGGCGCGACCGCGAACGATTCGTGGAAATTCAAATCGCGTCTTCGATGATGATTTCTGAGAAAGAGGGTGGACCATGATTTCGGAGAAAAGATAAGGAAATATTTGAATCGTGGGACCGATACAGCACACGCGCAATGATATAAACATAGAGCGATAATTATTATTATTATTATAAATCAATCATCGCGATAGCCCATGGAATTAACATTGCACCGCGACATGCAGTGTATTTATATCTGAGCAGGATCGAACACGTTTCGGGCGCCTTCGTGCACACTCTTCGTGCCGTGTGTTTATGTTCCAATCGTGGGACCGATGCAGCGCACGTGCAATGATGTGTACATATAGCGATAATTATTGTAAATCAATCGGTGCGATAGCCCTTGGAATAAACACGACATTGCAGTCGATGATAATTTCTGAGAAAGAGGGTGCGTTTATATATCTGAGCATTGACTTTTCCCAAGACTAGGGCCTCTAAGAAGTACCCTCGAGAAAACGAAATGTCCCCGAAACAATAAATTAGGCGTTCCTTTCACCCGAGCAGCTAAGCGATAATTATTCGGGGTAGAGTTCCAAGTATTTTCACGATCGAGAACAGGGCGACGTCTCAAGCACCCTTCTCGAGGGTCTGCAAGTCAAGCGTTGTGGGAACGTGTAAGGGCGAAAAGAATTCGTACATAGACATAGTTTACAGTAGATCCAGTGTCATGGTCAAGCGTCGTGGGAACGTATCCGAACACACCCCTCCCTATTACCTATCCGGAAACGCAATTGACATTCGCTAAGACTACGCCTCTAAGAATTAATATATGGATAGGAATATGTATGAAAGGATATTATAAATATCGCGTTACATGTATTGATGTGAAAGTCATACATTTATTATTAAAACATATATATATATATATATATATATATATATATGCATATATATAGTACATGCATATATATATATATATATATATGCATGTACTATAGTGGTACGTGGTTTATATCACGCAGCATGGATTGTAATCCTAACGCTTACAATTCACAATCAATCAAAGAATGCTGCTCAAAGGTCTCACTTTGGGAAATTAATTTGACATAATTCGTTGGTACGGAAGCGGTACGTAGAACTTCCACGAAGGCAGCATATTTACTGCTTACAGAGTACATATTTTCAGTCAACCAGGTGAACATATGATTGATGCAATGTTCATACGCGACAGTTTACGCATCGTAACTTCCGTCATTTATAAGGTAACGCGATTATCGGTGATTTTAATAAGTTGATCATCATGCATACGCGTGAATTCGAGTCGCAAATGATCAATTACGATGTGGGTTTGGGGCGATGTTGCGTTGCTGCGTAATCGTTGGAGTATGTCCGCCTCGTTTTGCAGTAGGAGCTTCCACGTCGACATTGAAAAACACACCTCGCTACCTTTGTTGTCGACTATGGCGATCTCGACGCGGCACGAATCCATGCCAATGCGAATTCCAATAGTTAGCCGTTTATAAGCTGTTGAGGTTAGTAGATAATAACGCCCCAAGATCCGTACGATCGATGGTGTTTTCAACGTTCTTGGCGTTGTGGATCCAGAACTGTAAGAAACATGTACACGAAATTAATGCATCGTTCGTTGGCGTTTACAGTGAAAGAAGTAAGTAAATGGAGTATGTGTAAAGTGTATAGTAACGTATGTATACATACCTCATATTGGTCTGTTGGCGATTATTTGGAATGCCACCAGCGTTGTCGGATGTGCAGGATGAATCGTTTAAGCTTCGTTTGTACATTTTGATATACAATATCTATGATTCTCATCGACGAAAAAATGACTCCGAAGATACTTGTTAGCACTCGAGCGTACGTGGTGAACTGATGCCTATAATGCGCGTATCACACTAGCTGCTGCGGCCGTCGCTCGCGGCTGCCGCTGCCGCTGCAGCCGGCTGTTTCCCACTCACACACAGGCGGCGATTGTTGCAGCCAGCAGAAGATGCCTGATCATTACGGATACTCCTGACACATTTTTTAACCTATCTTAAATGTCACCGCGAAAACCCTGTGCCGTGACTGGCTGTAGCTGTCGCTGCGGCTCGGAAAAATAGTCCGTCGGCTGCGCGTATATCACACTAGCTGCTGCGGCCGTCGCTCACGGTTGCGGCTGCCGCTGCGGCCGGCGTCCGACCAATCAACGTGAAGCAGTCGACGCTGCGGCCAGGATAGCCGACGGGCTATTTTCCGAGCCGCAGCTAGGGTTGCAGCCAATCACGCCGCAGGGTTTTCGCGCTGACTTTTATTTCACATTTTGACGTTTTATTCATATTTGCGATGAACATGCAAAAGAGACTGCTCGTGTCATATTATGAAGAAAATGCGAGGAGACGAAAATTGGCAACTGCTTTTTTCATGACGGTCTTGGCATTTTATGATTCTCAATGTCCTGAACGTAGTGTCTGGGTAAAACATTGGGTAGCACGTAGGAAAGAGCAAGGTGTTCATCACAACCTCTTTCTAGAGCTTCAATTAGAAGATCCTATGAAATACCGCAGGTAAGAAAAACTATTAAATCGCATTTTTAATGATAATGTGACCACATCATGGTAATTCACTGTTATCAGTGTTTTTCTATTTCGGAGATTAGGTGCCTTCGCATGACAACTGCTATGTTTGAGGACCTTTTGGCTAAAGTCAGTCCTTTCATTCGAAAAAGAGATACTCATTTAAGAAAGAGTATTTCCCCTGCCGAAAGATGCCCCCTATCTCTCACTCTGAGACATCTTGCCACAGGTAAGTCATATTTAGGACTAATATATGTATGTTATTGAAATACCTCTTACTTTATTGTAACATGTATTATTTTTTCAGGCGAATCCCAAGAAGCTTTATCATTAAGTTTCAGAATGGGACAAAGTACTATTTCTGGAATTATAAAGGAAACAGTAAGGACAATTTACAAAGTGCTGAAGGACGAATATTTAAAATTCCTTTCATCACTAGAGGAGTGGAAGGCTGTCGCTCATGATTTTAATGAGCGTTGGAATTTTCCTAATTGCTTAGGCGCAATGGACGGCAAACATTTCGTTTTGGAGCATCCTCTCAAGTCTGGCTCAATGTATTTTAATTATAAAGGTACCTTCAGTGTTGTTTTGTTGGCCATTGTGGATGCACAATTGAGATTTGTTTTTATTGATGCTGGAGCAAATGGTAGAGTCAGTGATCGGGGAATCTGGAATAATAGTGACATGAAAAAGTATGTTGTAAATAGTAATTTTCCCCTTGCACCTCTTCCTGGCACAAATGTTATGTTCCCTTATGTTATTGTGGGTGATGAGGGATTCACTTTATCTGAAAAAGTCATGATACCATTTCCAAAGGCATCTTTATCAGGGAGAATGGACAGAAAAATCTTTAACTACAGGTAAGTGTACCTATTATTTGTGTTGACTAATTTATAAAAAGAATAAGATTGTCAATTTGAATATTTTTTTAAATTTTTCAGGCTATCACGTGCTAGAAGATGTTCAGAAAATGCATTTGGTATTCTTGTCACTAGATTTCACATATTCAGAGCTCCAATGCGATACGACCCTCAAGATGCTAAAGCCATTATCCTTGCAACTTGTGCTTTGCACAATTGGCTTCGCACTGATATTGTGGGTCGTGCTATGTACTCGCCTCCTCAATATGTGGACAATGAGAATGTGGTGATGGGTACAGTACAAGAGGGGGAGTGGCGGCAGGCTAATGTAGGGACAGGTGTTGTGGAATTGGTTAACCAAGGAGGTAACCGTCATCCAGTTGGTGCACTTGAGCTCAGAGACTGTTTGTGTACATATGTTAATGGTGTAGGAGCTGTCCCCTGGCAAAACAGAATGATCAGAGTTCAACAACAAAATTAAAATTTATCTTTCATATACAAGATAAATAAATAAATAAATTCATTCCGATGTTTCATTTTTATCTTATTATTATTATTATTATTATTATTATTATTATTAATACTGCAAGAGAACTGACAATATAGCATTTTCGCATTCTTTTCTCTTCTCTGCATCCAAGTTGCGGAGTCGAGACGCTACAAATGACGCAAAAATTTCCTCGTGGTCAGGGGGAGCAGCAAGAGGAGGGGCAGTAGGCTTTTTTGAAATATCCCTCATAACGTTCACAGCCTCTTCCATTAAATAAGCGTTTGCCATTTTAGTTTGCCCTCTTTTACAATAGAGCTGACCAACCTCCTCTTGAGCTGGTCGTTTGCTAATTGGGGTTGAGGCTGAAACTGGGCGCGATGGCACAAGCAGATTTGGGGATGTTGGGTCTGATCTTGATTCCCACAAACTGCTGTCCTCAAACTGCGAACCAAATTTATGTTAAGACTTAAACCCAAATAGATAGTAATTAAGAAATGTTTTAATTTAAAAATCCACCTGTAGATTATCCTCATTATAATGAGTTTGAGTGCTCGCCAAATCTTTCTCCAGAGGAGTTAATTCAGGTTCACACTCCACAATGACGGATGTAGGTATATTGGATGTTGATCCTGCCTGTACACAAATCTTTTGTAAAAACAGCAAACTGGTATACAGACCCCACTTTGATTTATATATATCTACTGCCCCTGCACCGCTGCATTTGGATTTACTTTCTTCAATTTTCCTCTTATTCTTCATGAATGTATCCTTGATAGTCTTGAATCTGGTGGATACATCATTACCTACAGAAGCAAGACTGTAAGTTAGGCACAAGAAAGATGAAAGCAAACAATCTGGATTTACTGAGGTGATTTCATAATTAAGGAGAGGATTAAAGAAATTCTCGACATACTTGAAAATTGCAAACCCATGCATCTGGCTACCTCCTCCCAAACTTCGTCCTTCAAGTCAGATCTCTTGTAAATGTCTGTTGTAGAGTCCCAAAGTATTGGGCGTTTCGCGACTTCATGTGCCAGCCTTACCTCCTGGTCAAAACTAAATTTTGCGTTCGGCCGCAAACGTGATTTTGATGCACCGAGCATTATGACGGATACTGCTGACATTTGGATTTCAAACAAATGTTCATCGCGAATATCAATAAAACGTCAAAATGTGAAATAAATGCCACGCGACAACCGCGCGCCCTGTTTAGCTGCAGCTGTCGCTCTGGCTCGGAAAATAGCCCGTCGGCTATCCTGGCCGCAGCGTCGACTGCTTCACTTTGATTGGTCAGGCGCCGGCCGCAGCGGCAGCGGCAGCCGCAAAGACGGCCGCAGCAGCTAGTGTGATACGCGCATAAGACTGACCGACGTCACTTTATACTGATTCACGTACACATACACGTCAATGTGTGAAAGTATATCGCAGCAGTGATGGCGATGGTCAAGACGCGTGTGTTTACCGCACAAGGGTTAGAGAATACGTGGCAAATTCAAATGGTGTGCATGACAAATTCAAGGAACACGCATACCACAGAAGAGGCAGAGACGATTTGCGATGTAAAACATAAAAGTGCGAGTCATAAAAGTATACTATAAGCTGGAATAATTAGTTTCATATTATAAAATCATCGAGGAAGAAGAAGAAAAGGAGGAGGAGGAGGAGCAGGAGGAGCAGGATGCAGAGAAACTGTGACGTGACCATCCCCACCATGCCTCAAGACTACCCTACTTGAAAACTATCCCTACCCTTGCAACGCGTAGGGCCATCGTTCTAGGCTAGGGAAACGAAACGTATATAATGGTGTCGACCACCACCGCACGGGACAGTCTAGTTACCACAAGCATTTTTTATAAAACAATCATGGACGCGTTTGAAGAGAGTTTATATGCCGCGGCGCAAGGCATGAATGCATTTGAAATGCAGCGATGCATCGTAAGTATAGTTTCGTGAAAATTAAATTTGTGCGCGTGTTCCATTCGATGGTATTCTATTGAAGTTGCGCATTTGTTACAGCAAAGGCATGGGAAAATTGAACGTGCGTGGCACGACGAGCGTGATGCGATCATCCAAAAAATTGTGAGTATAGTTTTTGTGTAAATGGAATTATTGGTGCGTGCATTCAATTGGACGGTCTTCTAGCAAAGTTATGCGTTTGTTTCAGCGCGAACGTGATAATTTGATGAGGGCGTGGTGCGTGGAGCGGCGGGAGATAATTCATTTTCTCGTAAGTGATGTTTCGCAAAAAAAAATTGATGTGCATATACCATTCAACAGTGTTTTAATCGAATAACATGTTTGTTACAGCAAGAACGTGAAAATGAAATGGCGGAGTGGAGCCATGAATATTTGGGGACGGTCGGGCGCCTCGTAAGTGACGTTTCTGAAAAAAAATTATTCTGATACGCGGACACCAATCGACGATGTTTTAATCGAGTCGCGCGTTTGTTTCAGCGTCGGGCTGACATCGAGGCCCATGCACGCGACGGGGATCGCGACGCTATAATCCACTTGTTGGTAAGTGATGTTTCGCACAAATGATCCGCGTACACCATTCAATGATTTTTAATCGAGTCGTGTGTTTGTTTCAGCGTCGCCAATACCCGACACAGGAGGACGGGCGGATATCAGAGGAGTTGAGAGGGAAGATCCAATCAGCCCGACGCACGTGGCGCGATGATACGTTGCAAGTTGAATTTTTGGCATTTGAAGGAGACTTTTGGTATCTCGGACGATTATTCAGAGAGTGAGTACGAGTGAATTTTACTTGATTGGTGTTTCACGTGCTATTACCAACGTTTCATATAATAATTTGGTGTTTTCTCTGTGTGTTACAGGACGTGACGTCAAGGAAATTTTTTTTTTAAATATTTTTAAATATTTTTAAATATAAAATATATTTTTAAATAAATATAATTTTTATTCAAAACAGTGTGTGTTTATTCATGTACATCCATCCATCCATGCGTACTTAAAATTATAATATCAGTATTTGCGGGAAATAACGTTCGTATGGCAGGGATATTCTTGCTCACGGGTAAAGGAAGCAGCCGTCGCTGTCATTGCACTCATCACCGCCGTCGTTGTGTTCATCGCTATAGAAAACAAAAAAAATAATTCTTACATATTCGTTTCTCTGCATATGACGCGTAAAGTAGATGCAATGCGTGTGTAGGACTTACATTAGGTAATGCTGCGTATATAATTCCATATTTTCCCGACATTCTCCAGCGCGCAAACACCGCAATTCTTGTGAAATGCGTATAGAAGAGCATTCGTTGAAGACATAGACCTCAGGTTAGGAACGTCAGGGTCCACGGTGTCCGGTATGATCCCGCAATAATCATCGTCAACGTCATAGCCGCCGTCGTCTTCGACAGTTCGAGCATTGTTGTTGGTGTTGTTGTTGTTGTTGATTTTTCGCCCCGACAGTTCGTACAAATTGCATACATCCTCAACGATTATGTCAGGTAGTAGTTGCATCATCCACGTTTTCTTTTCCGCAACTTTCACGATGACGAAGTCAATGTTCGCGAGTACACTGGCGAGAAGCCCCGGAAGTTTAGAGTATGGAACGTAGCCGTCAGACCGGCGAAGCCCGTGATGATGCTTCGCGAGCCAGAATGCTTGATGATGCTCCCGCGAATTCAGATGTTCCCAGAAATATGGCGGTTCGAAGATCCAATGGCTGATCGTCGGTGTTTTATCGTTGTTGATGTTTGCGCGAATAGCGATCTCTTTGACGACATACTCGCGTTCGATATTGAAACCTTGCAGATCGACAATGGCGAACATTATTATTCGTTTAGGTAGCACCGTTGGCGACGGTGTCGGAACAGCAACTGAGGTCTTCGACGTTTCAAAACAGTAGCAGTATCCGCAGTAGTAGTAGTAGTATTAGTAGTAGTAGTAGTAATCGTTCACATGCGCACGCTATATTAGTCGTTTTATTGTTGTTGCTGTTTGCCTGAATCGCGATCTCTTTGGCGACGAACTCGCGTTCGTTATTGAAACCTTGCAGATCGACAATGGCGAACATTATTATTAATCGTTTAGGTAGCACCGTCGGCGATGGTGTCGGAACAGTAACTGAAGTCTTCGACATCGACGTTTTAAAACAGTAACAGTATCCGCAGTAGTAGTAGCAGTAGCAGTAGTAGTAGTAGTAATAGATCTCGTACGCACGCTATATTAGTTTGCGTACCATGTTGGTTAAAAGGCCGTATTCGACTATACGATCGTGTATGAACAAACAGACGGCTGAAGTATTAGCGGGGATATTTTCTTTGCATTCGAAATCTATTCGCACGTCCACGGTAGCGCTCTTCAACGATTCGTTTTGCCTAGAACAATCTATGACCACGATAGGCGCGTATTTAAGGAATTCGTTCGCGCTCAGCAACGGTTCTCCGTGACCGTAGTACGATCGGATGAAATTCGCATACATATTGTACATGATCGCGAATTTATATTTGGGAAAATCTATTTGCATGTCATCGTACGGATACGTCTCGGAATTTAGGTAGAGTCGAAAGTTTGTGAGATTATTCGGGTCGAATATCCACGCGGGTTTATTTGGACGATTCTTTCGATCCGTTTGCATGCCGAATAATACGTATCGAGGTTTCTCGATTTGCGACGTAGTTTTCACGGTCCACGTGTGTTTCGTTGTTGCTTGCAGTAACGGATACTCGTGCACGCTCCACGATCGGAAACTCATCGCGATCGGTCGTTCGCTTTCCAAGATCCGCATTATCGATTGTTTATTCACTTCATCCAAAACGACGTGGGGCATACGCCACTGCACCTTGCGTATCTCCAGTTTCGGGATCGCAGTGGCGGAGGTGCAGTGCATCGCGTTCAAATCGTCTCGCGCCCGTATAAGAATTAGCTCGTGTTGTAATCCTCGCAGAATCCTAATAACACGTTCAGGGGTACGCAGAAATTGAAAGCACCCGAATGAAAAGTATCCTTATCGTAATCGATGTCATAATTCCAACCGGCATTCGCAAGCGCTTTGCTTCTCTCGGCGGACAATGAAACGAAATTTTTCAAGGTGGTAGTGATTCCTGGATTTCGACAACGATCGATCTCGACACCGTTCAATTCGTATCGAATCTCATCGAACATGAACGCGACGCAATTATTGTCGAGAACATCGGTCGCGGACGTTGGCGGGCCTTTCGCGTCTTGCGCTGTCAACGTACCACGACCTTCGATGTAGAGGAAACTTTCGCACGGAAGCGTGTACAGATCTTGCTGCTGTATGGGGATTCTTATCTCGTCGCTATTGTCGAACGTTGTGTTGGCGTACGGATTATACTTGTGTAACTCGATCTTCGTGATACGATCGTCGAAAGTCGGTGTACTCGTCACGTCCAGTATGGTATACATCGTGTTAGACATGCGTGTATAAGTGATATATTAGTACGTTACGATGAATCCCAGGGTTCGTAAGAAACGCGCGTTTCGACGAGTCAACGGTATGTCGCTTCTTCTTCCTCTTCTTAGTCCTCTTGTTCCTATTCCGCTTCCTGTCTTTATTATCAGTGCGGTCGTTGGTGTTTCGTCTCGACGATAATGCGTGGCAGAGGTCAGAGGAGCGGTAGCAGCGGAGTCGTCCGTGCGATCGAACACCAACATGCTACATACGCACTCGCGCTATCTTATCGCGCGCGAACGCCGCTGCACGTGCAGGCGAATCGTTATTTCCTTGCCGCGAAAATCTATAGGACGATCGTGTTGATCGACGATGCGCAGCGTTAGATCGTGTATTGCTCGTGCGACGATCGGCAGATAAATGACGTGTCGCGGAGTTTCCAATATCTTATATCCTGGCGGCACGCGAGGCGAAAATTCGTGGATCGTGTGAACCTGTTTATCGTTGCTGTACGCGCCAGTAGTGACGTTGCACGTTACTCTAATCACGTTAACGTTTATAATATTTACGGGTCCGTCGGACTCGTGCCAGATTCTCGGTAATAAGACGCGATTCGGGGAAAATCCTAGCAACGAGCCCACATTGTTCGGTTTCGTAAAGTCTACAAAGAACGAACAATATTGCTCGCTTTTCATGGTGTTGTTGTTTGCTCGTAGCATTAGAGGGTACTTGTCGTCATCGTCGTTCTCGCTGTTACCGCGTCTTCAAGGATGTCGATCGAGTATTCGTTGCTTCAGATACTCTGCGATAGCGTCTAATTCGTAGGAGCCGTGGGGGATCGTAATGCATTCATTAGCGGCGTCGACGATGGACTTGTTTTCGGTGTCATAGTTCACGACGAAATAGAATTTATCGTTGCTCGAGTCGATGTTCGGTATAGTGTGAAACGTCTCCAATTCGTATTGACCATCACTCAAATCTATCGGCGGAATATAGTTTACCGTGAGCACGCTGCTGCGACCCGTTAACGTGAGCGTGACCGACATATCATAGATTACACTCGCGTGACGGAGAGAGGGGAAGTGACGCGCGCGTACGAATACTCGGCAATTTATCGATATTATGAGTCTTTATTATAGAAGGTGTGAATCGCCATTACGCATGGATACATTGTAACATAATCTTAGTACATACAAACACACACACACACACGCGCGCACCGATAGTAAAATTAGTATATAGGCCATAATTCCATAGACTTTTGCTGTAAAAATTGCATGCACAAGCGACCGCAATTCACCTCGTCGAAACGTTGAAAACGATTGTGATTGTACGTGATCGTTGTACCGCGTCCGAAATAGTAGATCAATTCCGCGGGAGGTCGCAGATTCCCAAAACTATCAAAGTACTGTACTCGCGGTCCGCGTTTGGCGTACGCGACCCAGTGCGTACCGGTGCCTCGATTCTCATCCAGATTCGCGATACCGCATTCGTTGCTTCGTACGCGCGTGGGAAGCGTGTCGCGCATAAACACTCCTCGAAAGAACGGGATGCTGGCGCATTCACGTTCTAATTGCAGGTTCGTCATAGGTTGTTGCGTTATCGCCGCCACCGTCGCCACGCGCCTATGCGATCGGCGTTTTCTTTTTCTTTGTTCGCAGTCGTCGTTGGCGTCTCGGGTTCAAGCCCGCGCCTCGCTTGTACGGTGTCAGATGCATCCCTCGCCCTTCCATCGCCCGATTATGACGCAAAGTCTCTTCCAGCTGGTTTCGAGAGGCCTTCGAATCGTTGACCGCTTTGGTTATACCAGCTGCTCCACCGGCCAATGCCCCGATAGCTGATAAAGCAGGCAACACGAACGGAAGAAATGGAAGAAAGCTACCGCGTTTCGCCACTCGTAGATTACGATGTCGTCGTCGTCGTTGCGGATGTTTCCTTCCAGACTTTCGCTGTTTACGTTTCGTCCTTCTCATACCCATGCCGAGTTTAGTCTTAGCCTTCATCGTTGCCCACACTCCAGTCGCGGCTGCTTTTTCACCAAAGGTCCCGTCGTTCGCGAATACTCGTTCTCGCGCTCGTTCGGCTAACGCACGATCCGCCTCGTGTCGCCACTCTAAATCCTTGCGACTAGAGAACGCGATATCGCGATCGCGGCACGCCTGCGTCCAGAGGATTCACACCTTCGTCGCCACGAGCCAATCGCTTTAGCAAACGCGTTCCCGGTCAGCAGAACTGATAACCTGGAACGTGTAGTTCGAACGGCAGACGGTTTATGATGTCGTTTACGAGACCCGATCGAGTCTTCTTCTTCTGATTATTCTTCTTCCTCCTCTGATTCTTTCCTAGTCCGTGAGACGTTGCGGTCGTTGATACAACCATATACGTTAGAATAGTCACGATAGCTACTACAATAATAAACGCGTACGCGCGCGTCACCGATCACTGTGATACTGACCTGCACGACGCGTGCCACGAATATAAATAGTCGATTATATAATATGCGATTCGCGAAACAGTCGGACGTTATTCGCGTGACCGCGAACAGAATGCTCGAGGATGATAGGGATCCGAGTCGATCGAACAGACACGGCCCGTTATTACCGCACAGCGTAAGAGGCGTGATTTGCGGTCCGTCCGGGTGCGGAAAAACGAACGTACTTCTAAGTATGCTAGAGAGTCCGAACGGTTTGCGTTTCGAGAACGTGTACGTATACTCGAAATCATTGCATCAGCCAAAGTATCGATATCTCGAACAGGTGTTGTCGGTCATCGACGGAATCGAATACTTTCCCTACTCGAACAACGCTGAGATCGTTCCACCGAGAGACGCTCGACCTGATTCGATCTTCGTGTTCGATGACGTGGCGTGCGATGAACAGAACGCGATACGCGAATACTTCTCCATGGGCCGCCACGCGAACGTGGATTGCTTTTATTTATGTCAATCGTACGCTAGAATACCGAAACATTTGATCAGGGATAACTCGAATTTTCTCATGCTGTTCAAACAAGATGGTACGAACTTGCGTCACGTGTACAACGATCACGTGAACACAGACATGCCGTTTGAGTCGTTCAACGACTTGTGCGCGAGATGTTGGCGTCGACGATACGATTTCGTGGTAATCGATAAGGATAGTTCCATGTACGAAGGTCGATATCGAAGAGGATTTAACGAGTTTGTCGTAGCTCGTTGACATCAGTAAACCGCGAGTCATTCATCGAGCAACACGAAATGGCCAACGAACCGCCGACGACAACGACGACAACGACGACGACTGCTATAACCTCGAGTAACGACGACGCGAAGCATTCGCAAAAACATCGCCGACGTTATCGACAAAAAGGGACGAAACATCAAAAAGGAACGAAACGTCGGAGCGCGGACGCAAAAGTGGAAATCGCCAAAGTCAGCGACGTTATACGTAAAAAGTGCTTGGCCTTGAAAATTGGTAAAATGGCTACGGAAGCGGCTGTGGCGGTGAGTACGCGTCCCATCGTCGAACCGCTGAAACGATTGATCGAAAACTCGTCCGCGTTGAAAATGCTCTCAACGCCACGATCGCGACCAGTGAAGAGGAAACATGAATACGATCAACAACAACAACAACAATCATCGAAGAGACTTCGACCCGTTACTCCGTTGTTAACCAAGGAAAGTCAAAATAACCTTCCAGATTCTAACGACTATGACGACGACGACGATGATGACAGCGACGATAACGACGACGACGCCGACAACGATAATGACAACAACAATGACAACGACAACAACACCGACGACGACGACGACAACGATAACAACGAATTTGACGATGATGTTGTTGATGATGTCGACGACAAAGACGATGAAAAAATTCAGGATGATGAGTCGTCAGCAAAGGTTCATGATTTGGATTCGCTGCGCAACCCCGTCGACGATATCGAAGTATATGTACGGAACGCCAAAGGACCGCGAGAATACCTGCGACTGTTCTTCACCGATATTAAGAAACGAATCGACAACGTGTACGGCGTATACTTTGGGTCCGACGAAGACCTAATGATCGGCGATTCCGTACTCACAATAGACGAGGACGGTGACGACGTTCGCGTCAACGGAACGCGATACGCGGGAACTCGAGGTTTGTACGAACTGCTGTTCATGCGAATACCCAGCGTTAGCACGTACACGGACGCGGATATTCACTCGTACCGACGCATCTTACTATCAACGAACGCGCATAAGCGAAACCATTCGCCGAGCAAGCGCACGCTGGGTAACAAGGGGTATAAGTATAAGAAAATCATATCCGCGATAATCGGTGGTGTGCGGACGTCGGGTATCAGACGCGTTAGGGGCATGGGTATGAATGGGGGTGCGGGCGACGCGGTCACGCGACGAGGACAAGGATTACCAATCCACGAATCGATGACGGTTACCGATAACACGATCGATTACGTGTACTGGGACGATCCGAACGAATTGATCGATAGACTGATATTGCTCGTAGCATCTCGCGCGGCAGGTCACACGGGTCACGATAACGAAATCGCATCCATCGTGGAGGAACTTCGCGAGGCCAAACATATCTTAAATTGGACGATTCGGGGATGGTCGCGTCAGTAGTGTTCGCGCACACGCATCGTTATGTCGGTGAACAAGTTTGGCATCGCGTTACGCAACAACAACAACAACAACAATAACAACAACAACAACGACGAAGCGAGAATGGCAATGACGAGATTATTGTCCTCGGTGGACGAACGCTTTACCCAAAATATCGAAACGGCTATCGCGAGCGCGCGACTGGACGCCGAGTATCAACGATCTCAACTCGAGACGCGAGTACAACGAACGATGACGGATATCGTTAACACGCAATTGTCTCGACTAGAGGATGATTTAAATAACGCGATGGAACGACGCTTGTATCACTTGAAAGACAGACTCGAAGAGTTGACGACGTCGATAACGACCACGGATCTGTACAAACGAAAGGAACCGCGAAAAGCGAATGAGGGTTTACGACGACGACGATGATCAATGACTGCCTCAATAGCGGCTACGGCTCCGAAACGTCTAATAATAACGAACGATCGCGAAAAACGTGTATCGATTGCGTTTTGCGAGCACTCGAGGAACTCATACTACTTCTAACATCCTTGGAACGTCACGATCATCCCCCAACCACCCGCGAAGCATGAGTAAGGAGCGAGTACAATTAGTGAACGAATTACACGCTCCCGCGAGACGAAATTTTCTACGGCGTAGCGTCGTGATTCGCGGCTACGATGATTTGTGGCAGGCCGATTTGGTGGAGATGCGTCCGTACGCGAAGCAAAATCGAGGATATCACTAGATACTAACGATCATCGAGGCGTTCAGCAACTACGCGTGGGCCATACCCGTGAAAACAAAAAGTGGACGCGACGTGACCGCGGCGTTCACGATCGTGTTGCAGCAGAGCGATAGATGTCCGCGAAATTTACAAACCGACATGGGTAAGGAGTTTTACAACGCGGAGTTTCAACGATGTGCGAAGACTCGCGGGATCAACCACTACTCCACGTACAGCGTGATGAAAGCGTCGATCGTCGAACGTTTCAATCGCACGTTGAAAAACCTCATGTGGAAAAAATTCTCCTTGAACGCGTCCTATCGTTGGGTTGACCTGTTACCTGCGCTCGTACGCACCTACAATCATCGCAAGCACCGAACGATCAACGCCCGACCCGTTGTCGTGACCCCCGCGACGCGTTTGTCGTTCGCCGCGAATGAACCCCTCTCACCCTCCGCATCGGAAGGCGTTGGACGACGCGCGAAATTCAAAGTCGGTGACAAGGTACGCGTGAGCAAGTTCAAGACCCTCTTCGAGAAGGGGTACACTCCGAACTGGTCGACCGAGGTGTTTGAAATCATAACCGTACAACGAACGTGCCCGGTGACGTACATTCTGCGCGATTCCGCGGGAGAACCGATTTCGGGTGGATTCTACGAGTACGAACTACATTCGGTCGCGAATCCAGACGTCTATCTGGTCGAGAAGATTATTCGTCGCAAAGGAAACCAGGTGTACGTTAAGTGGCTCGGATTCGATTCGTCGCGGAACTCGTGGATAAGCAACAAGGATATTCTATGATTCCCGATCACAAACGCACTCGATGTTACTAAAATAAATGAATGAAAAATAAATACATACATATAAATATATATATATATATATATACAGTGTCCGTTTATTCAATTTTTCACATTCTCCTTCGCCTTCTCGTATATGCGTACAATTAATCTTAATAAAGTATGAAAAAAATATACATATATACATATATACCAACGCGTATAAAATACAATTTTAGCTATTCCACGCTATATACAATTTTTGACTATTCTACGCTATACATATATTCATAAATAAATAACCAAAGAAAGAAACGTATATACATATATGCATGCAAACATACTAAACAATGGAATTCTCGAGGGACTCGTCGGGGTCAAGCTGGAGACGTTCGTGTGTCTTGAGCTCGGGGATTCGATAATGACCCCACGGAAGGGTGTCGACTCGATCGGCTAAAATACGCCGCTTGTCGTCGAACGGACTGAGAGCGTTCTTCTCTTGACTCACGGTATACACATGGTGCTCTTTGGAGCGTATAGTGTTCTGCCGAATCGATTTCTCGGTGAGATCGCGGAGACAACGAATGTAATCGTCGAATTGTACATGATTCGCGACCACGTGTCTCCGCACACGCTTCACTTTTTTAGTCTCACTCGTAGACCCCATTGCCGCGTTAAACGTTCTAGTTGCGTACATCTTAGACGTCAATCCGACGAACTCGGTCATCAAGGCGTTGTTCTCATCTTTCATGAGTCCCGGCACCTTTTTGTTTTCGCGGGGCATGCCGTACGGATTGTCCAACGCGTAATCACTCGTGTCGAATCGGGCGACGTCACGCTTTATCGTTTCATACGCATCCTCGCATTCCACGCTATACATTAAACTGTCGGTGTCGGTGTGCAGGACCTTACACTTATCACCGAACTCCGCACGCATATACGCATAATGAAACTCGTACAGGCATTCTTTCGATACGTCCAGTACACTCATTCCCACGTATATCGGTTTGTCGAACTTCACTTTCAGTTTGCGTATTTCGATGGCCACCAACTGCTCGGAGAAGATCGTGCGGCTGTGAAAGTTCGGTTTTGCGATCAGCGCTTCCGCGCCGTAACGACCGTCCCACCGCGTCACCAGTCGCACATCTACGCGATTCCGCACATTCTCGCATCGTCCAGCCATCGAAACCCACCTTTCGGCATAGCCTGCGACATCGCCCATCCGTACAAGTTGTTGACGTCGAAGTACATCAGATAGGTCGATGCCTTCGATTCGTCGTACATCCCTGCAGGCAGGTGTTTGTTGTTGGCACGCGCGTACCTGTGCGAGCACTGACTCAGACCGCCGCGTATGCCACGCTCTACGAACAGTAGCATGTCCACGTCCGTCAAAAGTTCTAATCGTACGCCGGTGTACTTGAGCATCGCGTTCCACGTGAAACTCGGTAGCGTAAAATAATGCGCGGGATCTAGATCGTAACTCGCGATACAGTCGGTGCGGAAACTCTCGAATACGTCGGCGAGTAACAGTACATCTGTTTTCAAGTACAAATCACTGTACTCGCCCAATGTCTGTACGCGAAAAGTATTCCACACGTTCGCGGCGTGTGCGTAATCAGGCTCCGACGCGGCGCTATCGTTCAACCGATTATAGAACGCTTCGCGGGACGGTAAACACGTATCATTCAGTTTGATGTATGACGTCACGTAGTCTTACGGGAAGACGCCCTTCCTGGTAAGGAGATTGAACTGATCATCCGACAGGGAATGAAACTCGCGTCGTAGAATCGCGAGTCGTTCTTTGCCAAGGTCCGAAGCGAGTTTCTCCAGACTAGCGGCCAAGAACTTCTCGGCGTCGATCACCTTGACGTGTTTCGTGAACGATATATACCGCTCTTTCGTTACCGGCAGCAGGTCGATCTGTCCTTCGAACGCGGACGCCAACTCCTTAATCACGAAATGCGCGTCGTAGCCTGATAAATTATGAAACACTACCGGTATCGTGTACGATCGTTCAAACTGTAAGTTACACGACACGTGGGCTGCGCCTCGGTACCCGCCCGTCGACTGACAATGGTCGCGCACTTTTTTGTCCCCCTCGACGAAAGGTTGTCCACACACCTGACACACGATCGCATCGTTAAAACTACGCCACTGTCGACTCGTCAACGAATTCATCGGTTTCGCGTTCCGCAACCACGAATACGCAATGTTCGCAAAGTCACGCAGTTCTTGTACGAACCACTTCACGCACTCGGATTCGTGACGATACGCGCGATAACGACACAGAGACGCGTCAGTGGAACAATGGATGTAATATCACACGCTGTACGCTCTATGCTGCTGGTATGTGTACGTCCGACTCCGCTCCGTAGGCTCGACATTCTCCAGCATGCATTCGAAGTCCGCGTAAATGATGAATGGTGCTCGTTCCTTATTTTTAAAGTTCTTGAACTGCAACCATTTATCCTTCAGGGACGGCAATTCGACGGCGCACTCGTTCAGACGTTGGCAGTCCACGTTGTTTTTCGTCAATTGCACGTTCGTATGAAAGAAGCTGAGACATCTGTAACGATAATAGTATTAATAATACAACATAATAATCAATAACACATCGATCGAAATATACCATATTTTACTAACCTTTCGCAAACGAATACTTGATGTCCGTGATTGCCGAGCTGCTTCGAAATCAGTCTCGACATGCTGCGAATGCACGCGAAATGATAACGTTGAGGCTCGTTGGAGTCCTGCACCAGTAGGAGATTCGCGTGTCTCTCTCGCTTGTCCTCGGTCAAACGCAGAGGCGCGCAGCTTCCGTCGGACCACGTTTACACGTTCACCGACACGTCGTTCATCCTCTCGAACTTTGTCAGCTGGTTCAACGTTACGGGTAAAGTCATATCGCCCGTGCGAAACACATCCGAGTAGTGATGGTACGATGCGATCCTATCACTATTCGCAGCAACAGGGTACAAACTGGCAACGACAGCCCACAAGAAACACGCATTATCTCTATTCTTTATGTTGACCACCGCTTTCTTCAGGACGACGGCGCGCGGAAGTGGTACGTTGCAACCGCCTCGAAGTGGATTGTGCTTATTAATATTCACTAGAATATTTAGCACGGCCTTTAAGGTCCATCCACTGTCGCGATCTTGAAACTCCTCGAGCATCACTAGCGTGGGAGCGACCATGTGCTTCGAGTACCACTCGCGAATATTCGAAGTCATTAACAGTACACGATTTCGCGTACCGAAACTTTTCATGTCCGTATTTTCACCCAACATAAACTCCGCGTTCAAGTTCGTATTGACGGACACGCTTTTATGCGTCGTGATAGCGTCCGTGACGCGCGAGATCACAGTTCGTCGAGCACCTTCTAAAAATCGACGCGGATCGACGTGTCCCACGTTGATAACCGCACCGGTTGAAATACGGCCTATAAACGCAAATTCCACGTCTTCCCATACGACATTAGGTACCGTCGATCGACCCGAAACCCCGCACCCTACTCGCGAAAACTTTTCCCGCACGATTGCGCGCAATGGCTTTATTCGCGCGATCAGCGACACTAGGCGTTGTTTCGCGGACACGGACACTCCTCCGCTGCTCTGATACTCGACGATGAGCTGCAGGCACGTGGCGCAATGATCCATCCAGTCTCGGAATTCCGCAATACTGCGTAAAAGCTTAGACATCTGGGACAAAACCCTGTACGTATCCATGAACCCCTCCATGTTCGCTTATTCACAAAGAGTTCACTTCTTTACAAATAGTCAATTTCCCAGAGATCTTCGATTTCATCTGATTTCATGATGCGACTTTTCCAGGTGATGCGATCATACTCGATATGTGGAAATCGATATCTCAGCGGTACAAGGACGAGCTTCGAGTTTCGCGGTAGACTCGTATGATCATCCAAATATCGTTTCAATTCCCGACACAAAAACCTATTCACTGAAATTGTTGTTGTGTCAGGACTCAATACTTCCAGTACTTTGACCATTCCGTCCTCGATGTCATGTAGAAGCGTCAATGGTGTACATACGATCGCGGTAGTGTACTCCGTACGCTTATATAGTGTCGCGCGATATAACGTAACAATTGACGATGTTCGCACGACAATTGCATAAATCCATGTCAAAAGATGCTGATCCATGACGTCTCGGATAATGTCGGTGCGCTTAACACACTACGAATCTTATGTCGCTCGATCGTCAGTGATTCGTCATCTAACTGCAGCAACGTCGATAAATAGTTCACCCCACCATCGTTATCGTCGTCGTCGGAAGACGATGACACGAGTAATGCATCTCGCGCGTCCAGTTCAGCGACTATGCACGCTTGTTTGCTTCGAACACACGTTCGCACTATTTCCACACTACTCATAAATAATGTCAAACGTTGTTGTTCCGATTCCGATACTTTTCGAGTCTTAAAATGTTCGCGGATGAGACGCAAATACTCGTCACATGATATGAACCATTCGTAGCACTGTTCTTCGGTACGCAGCAGTGGAATCATCCCCCGCAACAATTCATACGAATTCACGAAAAAGTCCATGCCTCGCGATACTTATGCACGCGTAACGTATTTCACGATCTTCACCGAGCGACTGCAGGATTTAATATACTAGTCACCTATCCTATTCGTGATTCTTAAAACGCCATCGTACTATGTTAACGTCAGATGCAGTTCGAACGTATCCTCAAATTTTTCCCCACCCTTACACGATCGCTGTATACTACTCCCACGATTCAGATATAAACACGCGGTATCGCGCGGTGCAATGTCATGTTTAATCTATGGACTTCGGTGTGAAAGTCTATGTACGAATTCTTTTCGCCCTTACACGCTCCCACGAAGCTTGACTTGCAGACCCTCGAGAAGGGTGCTTGAGACGTCGCCCTCTTCTCGATCGTGAAAATACTTGGAACTCTACCCCGAATAATTATCGCTTAGCTGCTCGCGTGAAAGGAACGCCTAATTTATTGTTTCGGGGACATTTCGTTTTCTCGAGGGTACTTCTTAGAGGTCCTAGTCTTGGGAAAAGTCAATGCACAGATATATAAACGCACCCTCTTTCTCAGAAATCATCATCGACTGCAATGTCGTGTTTATTCCAAGGGCTATCGCACCGATTGATTTACAATAATTATCGCTATATGTACACATCATTGCACGTGCGCTGCATCGGTCCCACGATTGAAACATAAACACACGGCACGAAGAGTGTGCACGTAGGCGCCCGAAACGTGTTCGATCCTGCTCAGATATAAATACACTGCATGTCGCGGTGCAATGTTTATTCCATGGGCTATCGCGATGATTGATTTATAATAATAATAATAATTATCGCTCTATGTTTATATCATTGCGCGTGTGCTGTATCGGTCCCACGATTCAAATATTTCCTTATCTTTTCTCCGAAATCATGGTCCACCCTCTTTCTCAGAAATCATCATCGAAGACGCGATTTGAATTTCCACGAATCGTTCGCGGTCGCGCCTGCGCACCGATCCCCGCACACGTACGGAGATTGCGCGGCGGCGACACGTGCCCAAATATACCTTAGACATGCAACAGGTGACGTCAACACGAAATGTATGAAAAACCTGGAAAATTTACCAGGACGGGCCCAAATACCGACGCGGACCCAAAGTACCTTAAACGTCCAATAGGTGGCGCCAACCCGAAATGTATGAAAAACCTGGAAAATTTACCAAGACGGGCCCAAATACCGACGCGGGCTTAAAGTACCTTAAACGTCCAGTAGGTGGCGTCAACACGAAATGCGCGCGACGCCATTTTGAAAATTTGAAAATCCTCCCCTCCCCTGTGACGTCAACCCCCTCGCCCACGAACTCGACCTGCGCGCGCGACGCCATTTTGAAAATTTTGAAAATCCCCCTCCCCTGTGACGTCATCCCCCTCACCATCGAACTCAGTCGACGCCATCTTGGAATCCCCCTCCCCTGTGACGTAATCCCCCTCACCTACGAACTCAGTACCCCCTTCCAGCCTCACCCCCTCGCCCATCTCGCGGAAGAGCGCGGTACCTCCCCCCGCCCTGCCTCACCCCCTCGCCTCAACTTGAGCCAGAATCGGCATAGCCTAACTACTAATCACACTAAAACCGTACACAGGATGTAAAATGATAGGACGCGAGAACATGCCGATGCCAGTCAAAGTGTTAAGACTTTGCGGGGCGCAGGATTTTGAAGAATGCCCCTAAGACTTTTCCCAGCGATCGTTTTTGGTGAGAAGGTTTAACTTCAAGGTCTGAACACACATATTGGTTTCGTGACAGTACCGGCGTGCCAGTGGTAAGAAGAAGCGGGGCGCAGTGGATCACTCGTCATTCATCGTTAGTCCTTAATCGTCCCGCCTTCGTTCTCCCCATGGAAATGACACCAAACATGATATAAGGTCTATAGGCACACTTATCATTCCCATGTTAGTTCCGTGCCGATGTACCATTGGTAAGAACAAGAGGGGCGTAGAGTAGGGCTGGGCAACCTGCGATCTCTCTTTCCTGACTTACCTGCTTTGCTGAGCCATCGGAGAGTGCGTTCCATTTACGCCCAAATCGCACGCACAGTTGCGATATGTAATGGAAATCACCGGAGTTGCGGGCAATTTGGGCGTAAGTGGAACGCACCTGGGAAGCACCCCCCACCAAACTCGCTTGACTCCTATACTCTACTGTTGGCTCGCGTCTGTATGGCCTTGATGAAGATTGCACATGCCTCGAGGAGCGCGGCCGAGAGCGCTTCCACACGGTGGGCCAGACATACTAGATTGGCTTGAGACGTGAGGTGGAGCGTCCTTCCATGTGTGTAGTGCGAAGTTATATAATAAAGCCTACGCATTATTGTTCATCCGGCATTACTCCTTCCGAGTACCTTAACCTGTCAACCCGTTCCTATAACTATTCGGAACCCAACAGGCCTGATTCATTAGCAGCGTTTTACTTTTCCAATGTAAATGGAAAAATAGAAGAAAATACACAGTGTTTTAAATGAGTTAAGAAGAGCAATTGTTGGGGACTGCGCATGCTCCCAGGACGTGACATGGAACGGCCGTGCACGTATGTATCGCGTCATTGAATAAAACTAAGTGTTACAGTTAATCAGCATCACTTCTTCCGTGTACTTTACCCCTACCTATAACCATTCGGGACTCAACAGCAATAATATCAGGAGTTTTCTTGTCATGAAGGGACGTGATGTGGTGGCTAATGTGCTGGTGGTCGGGGAACCGGCCAACTTATAGCGGGGACTGTTTGGCTCTCGGTGGGGAAGATGTTGCTCAGTCCAGACATATGTAGAGGGTCTCTTCTTCTTACAAATCGCACGCCAGCACGAAACTGGCACGGAACTGATAAGTGTGCTCAGGCCTTAATTCTAATTATTTTTAATGGTTGTAATGGGAAGAGTATGTGAATTCTGCGTGGTATATGATAGAACGGACACGGGCCTGATATGTGTGCCTACACACTAACTCACTCGGAGCAAATATTTGGAGACATTCAGACAATACTTTTGATACTTTATAAAACATAATGACGTAAGAACGTGTCAAAATCTTGCATAGAATGGAAATCTTTCGGCGTGAAAACACTCTGACGCTACTCGAAATGTTAACTACTACAGGATGAAGTTAACATTTTTAATAATTTAATGTTTTCTGGCTTTCAATTATAAAATTGTCTACAAATTCTAAGATCAAGTTACTGAAGTCGTCCTGTATCGTAAAATATTATGTAGGAAAAATTTTATTAAGTAGGGGAAGTTGGTTTTTATAGACCTCTAATATGAATCGCGTAGATAACATAATATTTGTTTTTTAAAATTGTGATCCTTAAATATTTTGATATGAATAATGTGAATATTCGCTTACATGTAACGAATCAAAGGATGACTGAACGTCATTTCTGCTTGTCTTTCTTCATTCACTGTTATGTAACCAAGGCCTATGTCCACAGTACCAGCAACCACGTCTCCGAAAAGGTTGTTCCAAACTTTGTTGTTCAGTGTGCCGAGTTTTTCATGCGGCACCAAATCTATACTACAAAAACATAAAAAAAACAACGTCAATTAATGATTGATTAACCGAATCAATTAGTCCTAAATTGCTTATCCTACGGCTTATTACAAATCCAAGGCAATAAATGAATAGAATGCTAACCTGGCAGTATTGCCTTACAATTAGTAATACAATTCAATAGTAAAATAATGAATTATTTTCCACCCCTAATGTGAAAGTAAGAATGAGCAAAAGCGTGTCACATTCTTCTCGTTGCACCACGTATGTACCCGCAAGTGATGATCTTTTACCTATTTACCTCATTCTAAATCGAAAACGTCTGTAACATTCAAGTGATTGATTGTATTAGCCGCAACGCACTTTTAACACCTTGCTGCTTGATGCCTTCAAGCCAGAACCATTCTGCTTCCAGAGCTTCTGAGTCAAAACCATTGCGTGCGGCCGGCGCTTCAGAGCGAGGTAACTTATCACCGGTCAGCAACACGAGTATACTTTTGACCGGTCAGGAAAGTGTTAAAAACGTTCGCAGGTAGATTGCGAGCCGCAAATTATCCTTTGAAAAAATTATAACGGACCAAGAACGAATTGGATTGGAGTTATTTAAATAATTTAATATTTTTAAAATATTCGAGTGTTATGAATATTCTCGAATATTCGGTATAATATTCAAATATATGTGGTAAAAATATGCATCGACGCAGCGCCGTCGATAGATCCAAGGCAAGCTCAACAATGCAAAACAGTTGACGGTTTCGTGATGACAGGAGGGGAGGGGGAGTCGCGAGGCGGATGCGGAGCACTGGCACGCAGAAAAAACGACATCTTGGGAAAGGGTTGTATCCGTGCGTCTAAATATTGATTAAACCGATTGTAGCTCAAATATTTACTAGGCGAAAAAAAGATCGTCTACAGATCAGAAGTGAGATATACGTCTTGTTGTGTGGTCTGCGAACCATGGATAAGGAAAAGCGTAGGAGACGTCGATCTCGTGACAGGAAGAAAAGACGTTCCCGGTTACGAACTCCCGGAAGAAATCATTGGGAGTTTGAATATCACAGTCGGAGCAAAAGTTACAGCGCTACGAGCAAAGAATCCGACTTCCTCAGGCTTGCAGATGTGTTATCAGATATCGTAACGTCGGGTTAAGCCGGTCAATAATTACTTTATTAACGAAAAGTTTCTACCGGAATTTGATCCTCTAAAGGGAAATACCTCGGCTAGTGACTGCATTGAGAATGTTAACACGAGTGCAACGGTGTATGGTTGGGACGATAAAGTTAAAATGTATCTTGTTGCTTAAGGGGAAATGCCAGATTGTTGTATGACGAACTCCACGATACAGGTTTCTTGGCCAGTTTTCACGGCGGAATTAATTAAGCAATTTCCGGGGGACGCTAGTTTTGAAAAATTATTCAAAGAAGCAGCGAACTGTACATGTCAGTCCGGAGAGAATTTAATGACTTATTAACTAAATAACTTGCCCATTTCGTTGCTGACGGCATATGTGACAACGTTACACGCATTACGGTTCTGGCGGTCCGTTGCAAGACGATAGCGGAATTAAATGGTTGCCTTAAAATTAGTATCTTTCCCTCCGCGAAAGTTGCCCCTAAAAATAGGCTTTCCAATGTGCAGCCGGCGACTGCGGCCGGCGACGGTCCCTGTTGGAAACGAGTAGTAGGTAAGTAACGCCGGTTCTGGACCAGGGGCGAGGGGGTGAGGCAGCGCGAGGGGTACCGCGCTCATGCGCGAGGTGGACGAGGGGGTGAGGCGGGGAGGGGGTACCGTGTTCGTTGATCAGCGGGATGACGTCACAGGGGGAGGGAGATTTCAAGTTGGCGTTGCGCGCACAACCATCGGCGGTGGTGGGGGTAAATGGTCAACTGTTGGAGCGAAAAATCCCTAGATATGATTTAGCGACACCACCGATCGATGAAAAATTCCTAGATTTGATTTAGTGACACCGCCGATCGATGAAAAAATCCTCACCGATCCGATATTGACGCCACCTACTGGATGCTTAAGGTACTTCGTACGCGTGTCGTTGCTGCGGAGTCCCTGCACGCGCGTCGCCCTAGTATAAACATCTGCCGACGAAACGTAATTCGACACCCTCAGAGCGACAATTATTCGGATATCGCTCAACGTATTTTGGATAAAATAGATATTCGAAATCAATGCGTAATACGGCAGAAGCTGCCCGAAAGATAAGGAATCGTGGCACGCGACAAGATGTAAAGCGTCGAGGCGCGTACGTGCGCGCTCCGCGGATGCTGTAATTCGACACCCTCTGATACAGCGCAAAGCGATAATCATTCGAGATTTATTGATATAAATAGCGCAGCTGCCCCATGATCATCATGAAAAAATGCAACGTCGCGTTCGCGCAAACATCCGCCTACGAAAACATAGAGCAATAATTATTCGAGTATCGCTCTGAATATTTCAAAGATTGGGACCGCCGTGACGGGTGCGAATGCTCTTTTCGCGGACGAAAGAATCCGATACACGTGGTAACGTAACGAGCAAGTGCAACGTTACGTTACTCGATTGAGGTGCATGAGTGCAAGACATAGCGCGATAATTATTCGAACATCGCCCAACGTATTTTGAAGATCGAGACCGCCATGACGGGTGTAAACGCCCTTATCGGGGGCGCGTGAATTCGATTCGCATGGTAACGATCCGGCATGACATCACGTCACCTGATTGAAACGTTGAATGTGAGAGAGAGAGAGAGAGAGAGAGAGAGAGAGAGAGAGAGAGGAAAGAAAGAGAGCGAGAAAGTGCAAAGAAAAGAATTCGGTGCGATAACGACTCATGAATCGCGACTAGGGTAGGTGGTTAGTATATTCAATCAAAGCCGCGCAGTCGTTCGGTGAAGATCTTGAAGAGCATCCGATTCTAATTGTGCGACAACACTTGTCAGACCTCATTCTTCCCCTAAGTTTTCTATATCCGGATTAAAACCGCATCGCGTGGAAGAGTCGCATCAACCACTCGTGCTTGATCGTGTGCGTCTTTTAATTGAATATTGAATATTGAAGCAGAAGAAAGGGAAGTAAACATGGAGGTATTCATGAACACGTTCAATATTCATTACCAAATGGCAGCGCTTTTAGGCACCATTGCGGAATTCAGGGACTGGACGGATCGGTGCGACGCGTGCTTGTGACTCATCGTCGAATATCAGTACGGCGAAGGAGTGTCGATGGCATAGAAGCAGCGTCAGGCATCGCTACTCGCGCGTACGAAAACATTACGTACGATCGTCCGGGCACGGTTTTCGCGAGTAGAGTTCGGGGTTTCCGGTCGATTGGCGACACCTAAGGTCGTATGGGAAGATGTGGAAACCGCGTTTCGGAATCGTATTTCGACTGGTGCTGTAATTAACGTGGATTACATCGATTTGCGTCAATTTTTGGAGGGGGCCCGACGAATGGTGCTGTCGCGCGTGACAGACGCTATCAGGGAAGCGTGTCTGTGAATATGATCCTGAACGCGGAATTTATGTTGATTGGGAATATGGACATGGAAAGTTTCGGGACGTGAAATCGCGTAGTGTTCAGAAATCGATCTGTGCGCTTGGTATTCAAAGTGTGTGGTCGCTCCCCCGTTAGTGGCGATCGAAGAGTTTCAAAATCGTGATAGTGGTTGGACCCTGACGGCTGTGCTAAACCTCCTTATAAACATTAATAAGCACAACCCTCTTCACGCAGGTTGCGACGTGCCGCTTCCACGCGAGATCGTTCTTAAAAAGGCAGTGGTCAATGTACGGAGCGGGAACAACGCGTGCTTCCTATGGTACGTCGTCGCCAGTTTGTATCCTGCTGCTACGCATGGGGACAGGTACACGTCGTACCGTCCTTATTCAACGGTACTTCACACGGACGCTGTGAGTCTCCCCGTAACGTTAAATCAGTTACCGAAGTTCGAGAGGATGAACGACGTGTCGATGAACATGTACACCTGGACCAACAAAAGCTGCATGCCTCTGCGAGAGACTGAGGATAAGCGGGAGAAACACGCGAATTTGTTACAGGTACAGGACTCCAACGACACTCAACGATACCATTTTGCGGGCATTCGAAGCATGTCGAGGATCATTTCGAAGCAACTTGGCAATCACGAACATCAGGTATTCGTTTGCGATAGGTGAGTAAAATATGGAATATTTCGATCGATATATTATTTATTCTTATGTTTATTATTAATGCTATTATCGTTGCAAGTGTCTAACCTTCTTCCATTCATCCGAGCCATTAACAAGACACATCATGGACTGTCAACGTATGAACGAGTGTGCCATCGAAGGATAAGTGGGTGCAGTTCAAGAATTTCAAACATAAGGAACGAGCGCCATTCATCGTGTACGCGGACATCGAGTGCATGCTGGAGAACGTGGAGCCTGCGGAGCGGAGTCGTACGTACACGTACCAGCACCACAGAGCGTACAGCATGGAATATTACATAGATTGTTCCACCGACGTGTCTCTGTGTCGTTATCGCGTGCGTCGTCACGAAACCGAGTGCGTGAAATGGTTCGTGCAGGAATTTCGAGACTTTGCTGACACTGCATATTCATGGTTGCGGAACGCTAAACCTATAACGGATCAACAGTGGCATAGTTTTAACGACGCGAGCGTGTGCCACGTGTGCGGGCAACCTTTCGTCGACACGGACAAAAAAGTATGCGACTATTGCCACTGGATGGGTTAGTACCAAGGCGCGGCCCACGTGACCTACAATTTGCAGTTTCAGTGATCGTACACGATTCCGGTCGTATTCCATAATCTGTCCGAATACGACGCGCATTTCGTGATTAAGGAGTTGGCGTACGCGTTCAAGGGGCAGATCGATCTGCTGCCGGTGACGAAGGAGCGATACATATCGTTCACCAAGCATGTAAAGGGAATCGACTTCGAGAGCAACGATTGGCAGAGGGGGTTGAAGTTTCGTTTTGTAGATTCGTTGAAGTTCTTAGCTGCTGGTCTGGAGAAACTCGCTTTGGATCTCGGCAAAGAACGACGCGCGATTCTACGACGCGAGTTACAACACCTGTCGGACGATCAGTCCAGTCTCCTAACCAGGGAGGGCGTCTTCCCATACGACTATGTATCGTCGTACGCTAAGCTGAACGATACGCGTTTACCGTCCCGCGAAGCGTTCCATCACCGGCTGAACAATAACGTCGCGTCAGAGCCCGATTACGCGCACGCCGCCAACGTGTGGAACACTTTCCGCGTACAGACATTGGGCAAGTACAGCGATTTATATTTAAAAACGGATGTATTTTTACTCGCCGACATATTCGAAAGTTTCCGCACCGAATGTATCGCGAGTTATGACTTGAATCCTGCGCATTATTTCACACTCCCAAGTTTTACGTGGGACGCGATGCTAATGTACACCGGCGTTCGGTTAGAGCTTCTGATGGACGTAGACATGTTACTGGTCGTGGAGCGTGGCATACGCGGCGGTCTGAGCCAGTGCTGGCACAGGCACGCGCGTGCCAACAACGAGTACCTGCCTTCGGGGATGTACGACAAGTCGAAGGCGTCGACGTATTTGATGTACTTCGACGTTAACAACTTGTACGGATGGGTAATGTCTCAGGCTATGCCGAAAGGAGGGTTTCGATGGCTAAACGATGCGACGGCGGCCGCGTTCGACGTATCATCCCTACCCGACGGCGAGGACTCCGAGGAATCCGAGGGATACCTACTGGAGGTTGACATCGAATATCCCAAGGAGATCCAAGATGCCCACGCCGACCTTCCATTCTGACCAGTGATGCCAGAACGAGGCCGGGTGCGCTCGAGAATTTCCCCCACCTCGCATGCACACTACGCCGGAGCTGCGTGTCCGCGAGCTCGGCGCATGCACACACGCAGCTCCGGCGTAGTGTGCATGCGAGGTGGAGGAAATTCTCGAGGGCACCCGTCCTCGATCTGGTAACACTGATTCTGACCGGTGCGTGAGCACGCGCCACACGGTAAACAGACCAAGCTTCTTGCCACGCTCGACAACAAGGAGCGATACGTCATCCATTATCGCTACCTGAAACAGTGCATCTGACACGGTTCCACGCGTGACGTGAATTCATCGGGTGTTGCGATTCGATCAGTCGCCTTGGTTGCGCGACTACATCCGATTGAACACCGATTTGAGAACGCGTGCCACGAGTCAATTCCAGAAGAATCTTTATAAATTAATGAATAATGCGGTATATGGGAAAACAATGGAAAATGTGCAGAATCGCGTAGACGTGCGACTGGTGACTCAGTGGGACGGTCGTTACGGCGCGGAAGAGGTGATCGCGAAGCCGAATTTTCATAGCCGCACGATCTTCTCCGAACAGTTGGTGGCCATCGACAAGCCAATATACATGGAAATGAGTGTGCTTAACTTATCTAAAGAATGCTTGAATGAATTTCATTATGCATATATGCGTGTGAAGTTCGGTGATGAGTGCAAGGTTCTGTACACCGCCACCGATAGTTTAATCTATAGTCTGCAATGCGAGGATGCGTATGCAACAATGAAGTGTGGCGTTGCCCGATTCGACACAAGTAATTAAGCGGTGGACAATCCGTATGGTATGCCGTATGGAAAGACGAGAACAAAGGCGCCTTGATGACCGAGTTCGTCGGATTGAGGGCTAAGATGTACACGACCAGAACGTTTAGCGCTGCAGTGGGGTCTTCGAGTGAGACTAAAAAAGTGAAGGGTGTGCGGAGACACGTGGTCGCGAATGATATACAACTCGACGATGACATACGTTGTCTTCACGATCTCACTGACAAAGCGGTTCGGCAGAACAATATTCGCTCCAACTAGCACGCGGTGTATTCCGTGAGTGGGAAAAAGAAAACTCTCAGTCCGTTTGACGACAAGCGGTATATTTTATTCGATCGGGTCAGCACCCTTCCGTGGAGGCATTATATCGAATCCCCGAGCTTGAGCCCGACGAGCCCCTCGAGCCCCACGAGAATCTCGTTGCATAGTATGTTTGCATGTTTGTATGTTTATACCCCACAAATTACCTTTTTTAAAAAAAGGTACAGAAAGGAGCGCCAAGTATATAATCCCATCAAAACGGATCCCATTTAAAAACATTGTCGTAAATTAATACCCATCAAAAAGAATCCCATTTAAAAACATTGTCGTAAATCAATAGCTTTACAAAAGTAATGATATACATAAATTGCACCAATTATCACAATGGCTATTTATTCCAAGGAAAAAATGTATTAAATAGTATTAAGCAGATATATTTTTATACAAATAAATATTTTAATACGAATAAATGTTTTATTCAAAATACTTGGCGCTGCTCTCCGAATTCGTGTTGCTAACCTGAATAAATATGTATAAATTACATTAAAATCTTTTTCTTTCTTTTTGGTTCAGTGCTATTTGGTCTCGTTTTATTTATTAACCAAGACAATTAACATTTTTTTCAGAGAGCAGCGCCAAGTATTTTGAATAAAATATTTATTTGTATTAAAATATTTATTTATATAAAAATATATCTGCTTAATATTACTTAATACATTATTTTCTTTGTAAAAATAGCCATTGTGATAATTGGCGCAATTTATGTATATCATTAGTTTTGTAAAGCTATTAATTTAGGACAATGTTTTTAAGTGGGATACTTTTTGATGGGTATTAACTTACGACAATGTTTTCAAATGGGATCCTTTTTGATGGGATTATATACTTGGCGCTCTTTTTTGTATCTTTTTTTAAAATAAGGTAATTTTGTGGGTACTACTGACGCAACGATCACTGGGTCGTTCAATTGAAGAAGCGTCCGTCTTCGCGAAGTTCCTCCACGATGGATGCGATGGACGGAAGGAGACGATGCCAGCCAACAAAGTAACAAGTCAGTGTGATACTCCATCCGTGTGCGGTCGGATGTTTTGCGAAACGCGTTAAAAGAACGCCGACGGTTTGACTCTCTCGCACGCACGATTGAGTCATGGCCAACTCAGTCGCCGCTGGGCGCCGCTCGAAGGCAAAGTTATATAGCGCGATCTGTACCCAGCGTGTGCTTGCTCGGCGAATGGTTTCGCTTATGCGCGTTCGTCGATAATAAGATGCGTCGGTACGAGTGAATATCCGCGGCCGTATACGTGCGAACGTTGGGTATTCGCATGAACAGCAGTTCGTACAAACCCCGAGTCCTCGCATATCGCGTTCCGTCGACACGAACGTCGTCGCCATCCTCGTCGATTGTGAGTTAGGTAAGTCAGGGTGAGATGGTCATACGGAAAAGATGGGCAGTGACAATATTTTTTAGAAGGAAACACCTGATTGCGCTGCCCCAACGTGGGTACAAAATGTCATAGGAAAGTAACATTCTTAGTTCAAAGTGTTGGAATATAACGTTTTTAAAGGTTTGTAAATCCACTATGAAATTTAAGCTAGTGCTTCAAAATGCTTGATCAATATTTTAATCATCTTGTTTGTGTTATTTATGCTGAATATTTTTAATTCTCAAGATGTATTTTCGATAGTGCATTGTTTACAGTGTTTTTAACCTTAAAGTATTCGGGGTTACGGTGGTTAGTCTAAACGAAAGGGGAATGGCTATCTTGCCAGGGGTTTAAGGGAAAGATGGTCAATTGCTGTCAAGGAGAGCTGGCCTTAGCGTTATTTGATGTAATTTCAGATATTTTGGTGAAATTCGGAGAAAATTATTTCGAAACCAAAAAAAAGACAAAATTGGCTAAGATGTAAATCATGTGGTTATTGGGCCCATGAAAATTGCATAGAGTTTGACACTGTGCGTCATACATGCAGATTAGAAAACTCACAGCAAGAGCCAAAAGAAGTTTTGAGCGGGCAAAAAACGAAGGTAGACAAAAACTATAAAGAATCTGAGATAACCAGTTAAGGACCACAACTCGTTAGCCTGTTAGGTATATATGACCATTGTGATGTCCCACCATTTTTTCGCGCGGCCCTATTCCAAAATCTATCTCAAAATCACTCCACAAAACAAAATCTCAAACTCAACTCTTACCCCATCTCCCCAATCGCTGATCACCTTGATGTTGTACCTTAGCGGTCACCAACACAAGATGATCGATACAAACTCCACCTCGATGATGTACCTTAGTGGTCCCCATTACGAGATGATCGTTACAAAACTCCACCTCGATGATGTACCTTAGTGGTCCCCATCACGAGATGATCGTTACAAAACTCCGTCCCCTATTCGCCCTATGAGGCTCGAATCCTTTCCCCAAAACGAATTCAAACAAACCCCTCGTTACAAAACCCTCTTAAATCGAGACCACGTCTCAATCCCCTCTTTACGACTCACAGAGTCCAAGCCACTCTAACCCTTTTCCTATAAAATACCCAAAATTCATTCGACAAGTTGAGTATCTCCTTTCGCAGTCATAAGAACCCCAGAAACCTAATTGCGACGCATATTTGGCGTACGTGACATAAATATGTCTATTAATAACCATACCGTTTGTAAAAACCCCGGAAGTCCTACTACGCCTTATTTTGAAACTGTGTCAAGGTCTCTACCGCGCGTACCCCCGCATCACTCCTGTAAAAATACATAAATACGAGGTCCTGAGAGGCCGGAGAGTCATTATTCATTGGTCATTAGTCTTTAGTGATTATTCATTGTGTCGCGATATTCAAATCAGTGAGCAACAATCACCACTCACCTATTACCGTAAGATATTACAATTAACATAACATTGCATATCACGTTCATCGTATCCTTGTATTGTTATTGCTTTTCATATCTTTTGTATTATTATTATTGCTTTTCATATTATTTAGTATTATCAACGCTTAGTGTATATATACTTTGCCCTATTATTCTTAAGCTTTTGTATTTCATATTAATTATCTTATCGTGCTCTAAAGCTTACTGCTTTCATTTATATTATTTGTATTATCATTCATATTGCTTTCTATATCAACGCCTATTGCTTACCATTTATTATTTTGTATTAACAACGCTTATTACTTAAATCATTCTACTTAATTTCATGTGTTTCATGTTCATATTCTCATATTTCGATTAATTACCATTTATATAAATATCATGTGCTAATGCTAAAAGTCCCACGCATTATTATTACTAAACGCTATAACGCTTCAGCCAAGTTAATAAACCTATTTGTTTTCAATCACGTTTCGAATTATTGTGTGCATCCTTGGTTATAACAAGTCCGAACGAAACCAAGCTGCCGCAACAGCTGATTCGCGCTCGTGAACGCGAAACGGTTCTAGTGTTTACAAACATATTATTGCATGAGCCGTGAAATCCACGAAAATACTAAACGTGGTCTCTTATACAACTGCAACGGTAAAATCCTATTACCGAGACCAAAACAAATATGGAGTACTATAACGGGTGCTCTTTAAGTGTACATTTACCTTCCCAGGTCGATTAGAGTGACGGATTTAAGATTCGCGCCTGATCGCCTCCAGAAATACTTAGCGTGACGGATTTAATATTCGCGCCTGAGTCCCTCAAAACCCTCAGCGTGCTGGATTCAAGATTCGCGCCTGAGTTCCTTCCAAACCCTCAGTGTGACGAATTCAAGATTCGCGCCTGAGTCCCTCAAAACCCTCAGTGTGACGGATTCAAGATTCGCGCCTGAGTCCCTCAAAACCATCAGCGTGACGGATTCAATATTCGCGCCTGGCCTTCCCTCAAAACCCTCAGCGTGCTGGATTCAAGATTCGCGCCTGAGTTCCTTCCAAACCCTCAGTGTGAAGGATTTAAGATTCGCGCCTGAGTTCCCGCAAAACCCTCAGTGTGAAGGATTCAAGATTCGCGCCTGAGTTCCCTCAAACCTCTCAGTGTGAAGGATTTAAGATTCGCGCCTGAGTTCCCGCAAAACCCTCAGAGTGAAGGATTTAAGATTCGCGCCTGAGTTTTCCCTCCTTCATGTCATTGTTCCCCAAAGACCTCACCCGGGACGTGACATATTTTTGGTGACAGCGGTGGGATATACGTTTGCCGCCGGTAAGAAATAGACTCTGCGACGCGGTACCCACAAAATCCCGCTATTTAATATGTACTTAGAACGCGTAAATCTGTGGAAACCAGCATACCGGAGCCGCCAATTACAAAGGTTGACGGAATCCATACAGTGGATGATCTGTGTTCACGGGAAATTAGCGACAAATGACGAAGGCGACGAAATTTGCCTACATTGCTCTCGACTAAATTCAACAGAAACGGTGACAGAGTATCAAATTCATTACTGCCAAAGGCCTTATACATTCCCTAATTGCCTAAGGTGCAATAGCGTGATATATCAAACGCGTCCCGCAACCAACTGTGTCGAGTGTACACAGTGGTACTTCCTTTCAAACAGAAATTGAGTCACTAATATTTTTATCACGAAATTTAAACAAACTGCCAGACGCGACATAAGACGTTGATAAACTAACATGTGCGATTCACGCCAAAGTCAAAGTACATTATATTACCCAAGCCGCAGGCTGCGGGACGTTTTGTCAGATTCAAACGCGTTGATTTGTGTTTCTGGAGGTGTAGCAACGACCACGGAAGGCGGAAAAATTTGTCTAAATTGTTTTAATTCAAACCCAGTGGAGGTAGATGAAATATACCAAGTACACTACCACCAACTTAACGATACGTTTCCTGAATGCTCTCGTTGCAAAAACCTTTTGTTTAAATTACAGCCTATTAACAGTCACGGCGCATGCACAGAACATTGCCGTCGAATAAGGAAAAATCATAACAGATTTGACACTAATTACCCGGGTAGAGAATACCATAGATTTTGAATAGCTACGGCCGGACGCCTAAATATAGGAAACTTCCTAAATCACCCTAAAATAACAGACCTTACCGAACCTAAAATGTCCGAACACGGCGATATCGACGACCCCTGCGTGATAGACCAAGACGCGGGGCCTTCCAAAAGCGCTATAGAAATCGCGACCGCCGAAATAATGGAACAACTACAAAAATTACGCGAGAAACGAGCCGAAATAGACAATTTGCCCGCGAGAATTGCGGAAACCCGCGAAACTAAAACGTATTCGGGCATAGATGCCGGATCATCCGAACCCACGTTTAGGGGTCTTTCCGATAAAATACAAAGTATCGAAACAATGATGAAGAAACTTCTTGCACCCCCGCCAGTCGCGGATAATTTTGCCACACCGGCTTCCTCTCGTTTTGATAGAAAACCGGTATTAAACTTCAATAAAACTCCAGAGGCATTGAAACATAATTATATTCCGGACCAGGGTCCATCACCCCAGATCAAATTAAAGGACGCCGTGGAAACAGTCCCAAAATTTAACGGGCATAATATGTCCATTTTGCAATTCGCGAGAGCCTGCAATAGGGCTAAGGCTCTGGTTCCCTCGCATGCTGAACCTCAACTAGCGAGGTTGTTGACGAATAAATTACAAGATCATGCATACTTGGCGGTTGAGGATCGGGTCTTCGACTCCGTAAACGACTTGATAAAACAATTAAAACGCACCTTCTCCCCTGCGAAAACGTCGGACCACTATCGCGGAGAACTTGCCAACGTTATTAAGGGAACCAACGAACACATGTTGGAATATATTTCACGCGTTAAGGATCTCCGATTCGCTATTTTGGAAGAGGACAGCGAGTATTATCGTGACCTTACACAAAATCACCTCGAAGATATAGATCGTTTGACGTTGGATTCGTTCGTGGATGGTCTTCCTCCATATATACGAAATAGATTACTCCAAAATAATTTCGAAACGCTCGATGAAGCTTTTGAGTTAGCCGTATTCGTAGATAAGAAAATAGAAAGAGACCGCCTAAGATTTTCAGAGCAAAAAGCTCCCAAACTGACGTGCCAAATCTGTAATAAAACAGGACACGATGCGCGGACCTGCCGAAATAATCAAAATACCGCTTCGCAACCCTTCGAGAGGAATCCCCAAAATCGCGTTACAGGATATGGTAGTCAAGCACCAAACCCTTTGCTCCCTTACTGGGACAAAAACCGACCTCCTCCCTCAAGGCCTACGGAATTACGTATTTGTGCATACTGCAAAAAACCCGGACATTTAATCTCCGAATGTAGAAAACGCATGTTTAATCGTAATGAGGGAAACCCTGGAACCTCTCAGGAACGAGACTCGGGAAACGCTTTGCCCCTACGGTCAACAGCGGACGCGTACCGTGGAACGGGCCAAGCAGCAACGCGTTCGATAACAATACAAGCGGAACCGGAATTAACCAAACTAGAATCGCTACCGCATGGGTGAATACCGTTAAAGAAGCTCCGTCCGTAATGATTCCCTCCCCCGACTTCGAGACTACACCTGAATTAATGATTGACACTGGGTCTGAGGTGAACTTATTGAAAATCCAAGCCGTAAAGTTACCTCAAGAGATAGACACGAAAAACCAACTACTACTCAAAGGCATCTCTCCGGACCCCGTCCCCACGCTTGGCACAGTCAGGATAACCCTTTTGGGCGACGACGTCACGTTTCATGTAGTCAAAAACGACTTCCCAATTAAACCACAAGGAATATTAGGTACGGAATTCTTTAGTAAACAGAATGTCTCGATACACTACTCCAGGAAAGAGTTAGACTTCCACGGAAACTCTATTCCGTTTGTAAATAAGGCTCAACTCGCGCTACCCGCTAGATCAAAAACAGTTTGCTTTGTAAATATATCAAATTCAAATGTAAAGGAAGGATATTTACCTAGATTAGAATTAGGTACCGGAATTCATGCAGGTAATGCCCTCGTCCGTAATCAGGACGGCAAAGCGTACTTACAAATTATAAATTCTAATGAAGTGGACACAACAATCACTGTACCTACTGTTGAATTGGAAGAATTCGAAATTGTGATCCCAGAACCCAAACAAAGACGACCGAAAGAGACTAAGACGTCTAAATACGTCACTCCTATCAAGCCCCTCTTTCCCCAGGATCCGTCGATCCATCATTCAGAGGTATCCGCGAAGGTACACTCGCTCTCATCCCCAAGGCATTATGCCGAAACAACCCTTCCCCTAGAATTCCAGGAGTCTCTAACTATGGCGTCGGGTGAGGAAATACAAACCATTTCTGAAGAAACCGCAACACGAATGGAACAAGTGCTTAAGTTAATTTCAATGGAACATATGAATCCGGAAGAAAAACTTCATGTCCAAAGAATTTTATGTAAATACCACGACCTCTTCCATTTACCAGATGAAAAGTTAGGCCATACAAACGCTATTCAACATGGGATCCAAACAACGGACCCAGTGCCTGTAAATACTAAACAATATCGCTTCCCTCCTGTACATAAGAAAGAAATTGACAAACAGGTAAAGAATTTACTAGAAAACGAAATAATAAAGCCATCATTATCACCTTACAACTCACCTATTTGGATCGTCTCCAAAAAACCGGGACCTGATGGGGAACTCTTGTGGAGAATGGTAATTGACTTCAGGGATTTAAACGAAAAAACCGTTCCTGACGCATACCCACTTCCAAACATTAATGAAATACTGGACCAATTAGGAGGAGCAAAATACTTCTCCGTATTTGACCTAGCTTCTGGATTTCATCAAATCCTTATGAAACCGGAAGATGCACCTAAAACGGCTTTTTCTACACCTCATGGACATTACGAGTTTGTCAGAATGCCGTTTGGATTATGTAACGCACCAGCAACTTTCCAACGCTTAATGGATCACACACTTACAGGACTCCAAGGCACGGAAATGTTTGTTTATTTGGACGATATAGTCCTTTATGCGAGTTCCCTCACGGAACACCTGATTAAATTTAAAAAACTCGCTCAACGCCTGAGAGAGGCGAACCTTAAACTTCAACCTTCAAAGTGTAAATTTCTGCACAAAGAAGTCGCATATTTGGGTCACATAATCACAGAGCAAGGGGTAAAACCGGATCCAGGAAAAATTGAAGCCGTTCGAAATTACCCGGCACCAAGTACACCAAAAGGAATCAAACAATTCCTTGGTCTAACCGGATATTATAGGAAATTTATCCCAGACTTTTCTAAAATAGCTCGTCCGTTAACCCAACTATTGAAGAAGGACACCATATTCGAGTGGGGGCCGTCCCAGAAAACAGCTTTCGACCACTTAAGATTAGCATTGCAGAAAGAACCTATCCTGCAATATCCGAATTTTGACCTAGAATTTCATGTTACCACTGACGCTTCCGAATTTGCTATAGGAGGAATATTAAGTCAAAATATCGATGGAAAAGAATTACCAATCGCTTATGCCTCTCGTCTCTTGAATAAAGCAGAGATAAACTATGCAACCATAGAAAAGGAACTCCTAGCCATTGTGTATTGCGTTAGGCATTTCCGACCCTATCTATATGGGAAGAAATTTATTTTATATACTGACCACCAACCCTTAATCTGGTTACATAGAGTAAAAGACCCAACGTCACGTCTCGTTAGGTGGCGCTTAAAATTAGCGGAATACGACTACGAAATTCGTTATCAACCGGGAAAAAGCAATAAACTTGCAGACGCGCTGTCTCGTAATCCTCCTGTAAAGAGAGCGTGTCCCATACGACCGCGAGAGGAAACTGATGATGAGAGGGTGCCCAGTAAAAAGCTTCGAACCACCAAAGAAACTAACAAGCGCCCAAAGGCAAAGCCCACGAGGATCCAACCACACCGAAAGGTGCGCAAAACACCAACACCTGTAATAATGCCAACGGACGTCTCCCCAGTAAATGCACCAGAACCCATGAGTGACATTGAAAGAGAGGACCAGGAAACAGAGGAAGCACAGGAATTAAATATTCCACGTCAAACCGTCTCACCTCCGCAATTTCCAATACCACTGGAACTGGAAGACCCTGATTCCGAAATAGAATCTAACGCGTCAAACGAATCAACTACTGATTCAGAATCATCGTTAATTGAGCTAAACGATTCCCCAGAAGAAACGTACGAAGCGGATCCCGATAGGGACATTAGGACAGTACCAATAATTAGTCGCGACCCGTTGTCTTTACGAAAAGAAACGCTTGTCTTCTTCTTAAGCGCAGATGGGAAACCTTGCGACAATGGGGCCAAGCAACTAATAAAAACTGGAGCATTAGAAGAAGCGAACGAACTCACTTTGGGAAAGGCCCAAGTAACATGTAATAAGGGACGAATCCTCATCGGGCTAGTCATAAAAGAAACGCAGAATACTCCCCTAACCACAATAACCTGGGGCGAAGCGTTATCTTCTTTTAAAGATACAATAAAAGAACTTGTAATATATTCATTTAGCATAGCCAAAACAACAAATATCGATCAATTGACCTGGCAAGATATCATTATGGACATTCTCGAAACCGTTGACGAGGAGGATATCGAGGTCACAATATGTTTACAAATAGTTCAAATTCCCGAAGAGTCAAAGAGACAAAATATAATTACAGAAAATCACGCGTCTGCATTAGCTGGACATAAAGGAGTAACTAAAACTTATAACCGAATTAGACACCATTATTTTTGGAAAGGAATGAAGAAAGCCGTTGAAGATTATATTCGAAAGTGCGAAGACTGCCAGCGGAAGAAACTCGTTCGTGTTAAAACCAGGCAACCAATGATTCTTACCGACACTCCTGGACGCGCCTTTGATAAAGTAGCATTAGATATAGTAGGACCGTTACCTACTACCAGAAAAGGAAATACATACATATTAACGATCCAAGATTTATTGACAAAATATTTCGTGTGCGTACCCCTTACACAGTCGACATCAATAAAAATCGCGGATGCGTTCATTAAAAAATTTATATGTCAATTCGGAGCTCCTAGAGCCATTCTCACCGACCAAGGAGCAAATTTCACCAGTAGATTCATGAAAACTATTGCACAAAAATTTAAAATCGAACAATTTCGAACCACAGCCTTTCACCCACAGACAAATGGCTCTTTAGAGCGATCGCATATAGTTCTAACAGAATACCTAAAAATGTATATCAATAAATACGATGACTGGGACGAATGGACCGACTTGGCCGCGTTTTCTTATAATACCAGCGTCCACGAGGGCACTGGTTACACTCCACACGAATTAGTATTCGGGAAAATAGCCCGGGTACCCAGCCGAAAGAGAGTGCCCGAGGAGTTCGAAAACGAAACCTATAATCAATACCTCTCGAACTTGAGTACGAGGGTGCAAGAATTACAAACCGTCGCTGCGGAAAAACTAAATCAATCTAAACTCCGATATAAAAAGTATTATGATCGTCACACAAACGAAGAGACTTTCAAACCAGGTGACCCAATTTTTGTCCTAATAGAACCAAAAAAAGGAAAATTCGGAGACCAATACTCGGGTCCTCACACAATATTAGAAGTTATTCCTTCACAAAATTTAAAAATATCGTGGAAGGGCAAAACGAAAATTATACACGCGAATAAAGCGCGTCTTGGTCGATTACGCGAGGATCCCGGTTGACCCTAAAAACATACCAAAACATATATTAATCTATCTTTCCTATTACCCATAAAATGCCACACAAAAGGGCCCACAAGCCTGACAGGCTTAAGGCCAGAGGAGGAGGCCTCAAAAGGAGGTTGGCCCACATTCAGTGGCTGCGCCGAAAGGCCACGAGAGAGGGAAGGAGCACCTCACCCCTCCTCCCGAAGGTCACCTCCACAGTCGTCATCAGAGAAGCGACACCAGCAGTGGAAGTGATCACCCTGGACGACTCCCCCCCGCCAACACCAACGGACCAAGCAGCCGTCATCCCACAGCCCCCATATTGCCCTCCCACCGGAGACAAGCAGGTACTCTCCCGCCAATTCCCTTCTCCACGTCCTACTCCTCCCATAACTTCCACCTCCCAGATTCCCTCCATCATCCCTCCTTATCCAGGTGTCGTGGAAATCCTGGACACGGGGTCAGCCACCAGGGTCCCCGACCACACGGAGCTGACACCCGAGTTCCTGCGGTGGTTCAATGACCAGTATCAAAACGGTTACGACCTCACGTACATCCTGGACGACCCCTCCTTCCAATTCCCCGAATATTCCTTTCCTCCCTATTAATCCTTCCAACATTCCTTCCTTTAATCCTATCCTTCCGTGTATATACTCCCTGTAAATAGTTCCCTCACCTCCTAAAATTATTTTCTTTACTTAACTTTATAAAATATTTCTTTTTTAGTTATTTTTCCATAATCTTTTATTTAATTTTCCTTTTTCGCCAAATAGGCTATTTATTTTATTTTCCTTTCGTTATTACCACACATTTTATTTTTATTATTACCACGCTAAATTATCCACATATTTTATTTTATTTTGCCTCATTTCAAAACACCCGAACCTTGTGTTAAGAAATGCTACGCATTTCTTCATATAAGGGGGGAGGTGTGATGTCCCACCATTTTTTCGCGCGGCCCTATTCCAAAATCTATCTCAAAATCACTCCACAAAACAAAATCTCAAACTCAACTCTTACCCCATCTCCCCAATCGCTGATCACCTTGATGTTGTACCTTAGCGGTCACCAACACAAGATGATCGATACAAACTCCACCTCGATGATGTACCTTAGTGGTCCCCATTACGAGATGATCGTTACAAAACTCCACCTCGATGATGTACCTTAGTGGTCCCCATCACGAGATGATCGTTACAAAACTCCGTCCCCTATTCGCCCTATGAGGCTCGAATCCTTTCCCCAAAACGAATTCAAACAAACCCCTCGTTACAAAACCCTCTTAAATCGAGACCACGTCTCAATCCCCTCTTTACGACTCACAGAGTCCAAGCCACTCTAACCCTTTTCCTATAAAATACCCAAAATTCATTCGACAAGTTGAGTATCTCCTTTCGCAGTCATAAGAACCCCAGAAACCTAATTGCGACGCATATTTGGCGTACGTGACATAAATATGTCTATTAATAACCATACCGTTTGTAAAAACCCCGGAAGTCCTACTACGCCTTATTTTGAAACTGTGTCAAGGTCTCTACCGCGCGTACCCCCGCATCACTCCTGTAAAAATACATAAATACGAGGTCCTGAGAGGCCGGAGAGTCATTATTCATTGGTCATTAGTCTTTAGTGATTATTCATTGTGTCGCGATATTCAAATCAGTGAGCAACAATCACCACTCACCTATTACCGTAAGATATTACAATTAACATAACATTGCATATCACGTTCATCGTATCCTTGTATTGTTATTGCTTTTCATATCTTTTGTATTATTATTATTGCTTTTCATATTATTTAGTATTATCAACGCTTAGTGTATATATACTTTGCCCTATTATTCTTAAGCTTTTGTATTTCATATTAATTATCTTATCGTGCTCTAAAGCTTACTGCTTTCATTTATATTATTTGTATTATCATTCATATTGCTTTCTATATCAACGCCTATTGCTTACCATTTATTATTTTGTATTAACAACGCTTATTACTTAAATCATTCTACTTAATTTCATGTGTTTCATGTTCATATTCTCATATTTCGATTAATTACCATTTATATAAATATCATGTGCTAATGCTAAAAGTCCCACGCATTATTATTACTAAACGCTATAACGCTTCAGCCAAGTTAATAAACCTATTTGTTTTCAATCACGTTTCGAATTATTGTGTGCATCCTTGGTTATAACAAGTCCGAACGAAACCAAGCTGCCGCAACAGCTGATTCGCGCTCGTGAACGCGAAACGGTTCTAGTGTTTACAAACATATTATTGCATGAGCCGTGAAATCCACGAAAATACTAAACGTGGTCTCTTATACAACTGCAACGGTAAAATCCTATTACCGAGACCAAAACAAATATGGAGTACTATAACGGGTGCTCTTTAAGTGTACATTTACCTTCCCAGGTCGATTAGAGTGACGGATTTAAGATTCGCGCCTGATCGCCTCCAGAAATACTTAGCGTGACGGATTTAATATTCGCGCCTGAGTCCCTCAAAACCCTCAGCGTGCTGGATTCAAGATTCGCGCCTGAGTTCCTTCCAAACCCTCAGTGTGACGAATTCAAGATTCGCGCCTGAGTCCCTCAAAACCCTCAGTGTGACGGATTCAAGATTCGCGCCTGAGTCCCTCAAAACCATCAGCGTGACGGATTCAATATTCGCGCCTGGCCTTCCCTCAAAACCCTCAGCGTGCTGGATTCAAGATTCGCGCCTGAGTTCCTTCCAAACCCTCAGTGTGAAGGATTTAAGATTCGCGCCTGAGTTCCCGCAAAACCCTCAGTGTGAAGGATTCAAGATTCGCGCCTGAGTTCCCTCAAACCTCTCAGTGTGAAGGATTTAAGATTCGCGCCTGAGTTCCCGCAAAACCCTCAGAGTGAAGGATTTAAGATTCGCGCCTGAGTTTTCCCTCCTTCATGTCATTGTTCCCCAAAGACCTCACCCGGGACGTGACATATTTTTGGTGACAGCGGTGGGATATACGTTTGCCGCCGGTAAGAAATAGACTCTGCGACGCGGTACCCACAAAATCCCGCTATTTAATATGTACTTAGAACGCGTAAATCTGTGGAAACCAGCATACCGGAGCCGCCAATTACAAAGGTTGACGGAATCCATACAGTGGATGATCTGTGTTCACGGGAAATTAGCGACAAATGACGAAGGCGACGAAATTTGCCTACATTGCTCTCGACTAAATTCAACAGAAACGGTGACAGAGTATCAAATTCATTACTGCCAAAGGCCTTATACATTCCCTAATTGCCTAAGGTGCAATAGCGTGATATATCAAACGCGTCCCGCAACCAACTGTGTCGAGTGTACACAGTGGTACTTCCTTTCAAACAGAAATTGAGTCACTAATATTTTTATCACGAAATTTAAACAAACTGCCAGACGCGACATAAGACGTTGATAAACTAACATGTGCGATTCACGCCAAAGTCAAAGTACATTATATTACCCAAGCCGCAGGCTGCGGGACGTTTTGTCAGATTCAAACGCGTTGATTTGTGTTTCTGGAGGTGTAGCAACGACCACGGAAGGCGGAAAAATTTGTCTAAATTGTTTTAATTCAAACCCAGTGGAGGTAGATGAAATATACCAAGTACACTACCACCAACTTAACGATACGTTTCCTGAATGCTCTCGTTGCAAAAACCTTTTGTTTAAATTACAGCCTATTAACAGTCACGGCGCATGCACAGAACATTGCCGTCGAATAAGGAAAAATCATAACAGATTTGACACTAATTACCCGGGTAGAGAATACCATAGATTTTGAATAGCTACGGCCGGACGCCTAAATATAGGAAACTTCCTAAATCACCCTAAAATAACAGACCTTACCGAACCTAAAATGTCCGAACACGGCGATATCGACGACCCCTGCGTGATAGACCAAGACGCGGGGCCTTCCAAAAGCGCTATAGAAATCGCGACCGCCGAAATAATGGAACAACTACAAAAATTACGCGAGAAACGAGCCGAAATAGACAATTTGCCCGCGAGAATTGCGGAAACCCGCGAAACTAAAACGTATTCGGGCATAGATGCCGGATCATCCGAACCCACGTTTAGGGGTCTTTCCGATAAAATACAAAGTATCGAAACAATGATGAAGAAACTTCTTGCACCCCCGCCAGTCGCGGATAATTTTGCCACACCGGCTTCCTCTCGTTTTGATAGAAAACCGGTATTAAACTTCAATAAAACTCCAGAGGCATTGAAACATAATTATATTCCGGACCAGGGTCCATCACCCCAGATCAAATTAAAGGACGCCGTGGAAACAGTCCCAAAATTTAACGGGCATAATATGTCCATTTTGCAATTCGCGAGAGCCTGCAATAGGGCTAAGGCTCTGGTTCCCTCGCATGCTGAACCTCAACTAGCGAGGTTGTTGACGAATAAATTACAAGATCATGCATACTTGGCGGTTGAGGATCGGGTCTTCGACTCCGTAAACGACTTGATAAAACAATTAAAACGCACCTTCTCCCCTGCGAAAACGTCGGACCACTATCGCGGAGAACTTGCCAACGTTATTAAGGGAACCAACGAACACATGTTGGAATATATTTCACGCGTTAAGGATCTCCGATTCGCTATTTTGGAAGAGGACAGCGAGTATTATCGTGACCTTACACAAAATCACCTCGAAGATATAGATCGTTTGACGTTGGATTCGTTCGTGGATGGTCTTCCTCCATATATACGAAATAGATTACTCCAAAATAATTTCGAAACGCTCGATGAAGCTTTTGAGTTAGCCGTATTCGTAGATAAGAAAATAGAAAGAGACCGCCTAAGATTTTCAGAGCAAAAAGCTCCCAAACTGACGTGCCAAATCTGTAATAAAACAGGACACGATGCGCGGACCTGCCGAAATAATCAAAATACCGCTTCGCAACCCTTCGAGAGGAATCCCCAAAATCGCGTTACAGGATATGGTAGTCAAGCACCAAACCCTTTGCTCCCTTACTGGGACAAAAACCGACCTCCTCCCTCAAGGCCTACGGAATTACGTATTTGTGCATACTGCAAAAAACCCGGACATTTAATCTCCGAATGTAGAAAACGCATGTTTAATCGTAATGAGGGAAACCCTGGAACCTCTCAGGAACGAGACTCGGGAAACGCTTTGCCCCTACGGTCAACAGCGGACGCGTACCGTGGAACGGGCCAAGCAGCAACGCGTTCGATAACAATACAAGCGGAACCGGAATTAACCAAACTAGAATCGCTACCGCATGGGTGAATACCGTTAAAGAAGCTCCGTCCGTAATGATTCCCTCCCCCGACTTCGAGACTACACCTGAATTAATGATTGACACTGGGTCTGAGGTGAACTTATTGAAAATCCAAGCCGTAAAGTTACCTCAAGAGATAGACACGAAAAACCAACTACTACTCAAAGGCATCTCTCCGGACCCCGTCCCCACGCTTGGCACAGTCAGGATAACCCTTTTGGGCGACGACGTCACGTTTCATGTAGTCAAAAACGACTTCCCAATTAAACCACAAGGAATATTAGGTACGGAATTCTTTAGTAAACAGAATGTCTCGATACACTACTCCAGGAAAGAGTTAGACTTCCACGGAAACTCTATTCCGTTTGTAAATAAGGCTCAACTCGCGCTACCCGCTAGATCAAAAACAGTTTGCTTTGTAAATATATCAAATTCAAATGTAAAGGAAGGATATTTACCTAGATTAGAATTAGGTACCGGAATTCATGCAGGTAATGCCCTCGTCCGTAATCAGGACGGCAAAGCGTACTTACAAATTATAAATTCTAATGAAGTGGACACAACAATCACTGTACCTACTGTTGAATTGGAAGAATTCGAAATTGTGATCCCAGAACCCAAACAAAGACGACCGAAAGAGACTAAGACGTCTAAATACGTCACTCCTATCAAGCCCCTCTTTCCCCAGGATCCGTCGATCCATCATTCAGAGGTATCCGCGAAGGTACACTCGCTCTCATCCCCAAGGCATTATGCCGAAACAACCCTTCCCCTAGAATTCCAGGAGTCTCTAACTATGGCGTCGGGTGAGGAAATACAAACCATTTCTGAAGAAACCGCAACACGAATGGAACAAGTGCTTAAGTTAATTTCAATGGAACATATGAATCCGGAAGAAAAACTTCATGTCCAAAGAATTTTATGTAAATACCACGACCTCTTCCATTTACCAGATGAAAAGTTAGGCCATACAAACGCTATTCAACATGGGATCCAAACAACGGACCCAGTGCCTGTAAATACTAAACAATATCGCTTCCCTCCTGTACATAAGAAAGAAATTGACAAACAGGTAAAGAATTTACTAGAAAACGAAATAATAAAGCCATCATTATCACCTTACAACTCACCTATTTGGATCGTCTCCAAAAAACCGGGACCTGATGGGGAACTCTTGTGGAGAATGGTAATTGACTTCAGGGATTTAAACGAAAAAACCGTTCCTGACGCATACCCACTTCCAAACATTAATGAAATACTGGACCAATTAGGAGGAGCAAAATACTTCTCCGTATTTGACCTAGCTTCTGGATTTCATCAAATCCTTATGAAACCGGAAGATGCACCTAAAACGGCTTTTTCTACACCTCATGGACATTACGAGTTTGTCAGAATGCCGTTTGGATTATGTAACGCACCAGCAACTTTCCAACGCTTAATGGATCACACACTTACAGGACTCCAAGGCACGGAAATGTTTGTTTATTTGGACGATATAGTCCTTTATGCGAGTTCCCTCACGGAACACCTGATTAAATTTAAAAAACTCGCTCAACGCCTGAGAGAGGCGAACCTTAAACTTCAACCTTCAAAGTGTAAATTTCTGCACAAAGAAGTCGCATATTTGGGTCACATAATCACAGAGCAAGGGGTAAAACCGGATCCAGGAAAAATTGAAGCCGTTCGAAATTACCCGGCACCAAGTACACCAAAAGGAATCAAACAATTCCTTGGTCTAACCGGATATTATAGGAAATTTATCCCAGACTTTTCTAAAATAGCTCGTCCGTTAACCCAACTATTGAAGAAGGACACCATATTCGAGTGGGGGCCGTCCCAGAAAACAGCTTTCGACCACTTAAGATTAGCATTGCAGAAAGAACCTATCCTGCAATATCCGAATTTTGACCTAGAATTTCATGTTACCACTGACGCTTCCGAATTTGCTATAGGAGGAATATTAAGTCAAAATATCGATGGAAAAGAATTACCAATCGCTTATGCCTCTCGTCTCTTGAATAAAGCAGAGATAAACTATGCAACCATAGAAAAGGAACTCCTAGCCATTGTGTATTGCGTTAGGCATTTCCGACCCTATCTATATGGGAAGAAATTTATTTTATATACTGACCACCAACCCTTAATCTGGTTACATAGAGTAAAAGACCCAACGTCACGTCTCGTTAGGTGGCGCTTAAAATTAGCGGAATACGACTACGAAATTCGTTATCAACCGGGAAAAAGCAATAAACTTGCAGACGCGCTGTCTCGTAATCCTCCTGTAAAGAGAGCGTGTCCCATACGACCGCGAGAGGAAACTGATGATGAGAGGGTGCCCAGTAAAAAGCTTCGAACCACCAAAGAAACTAACAAGCGCCCAAAGGCAAAGCCCACGAGGATCCAACCACACCGAAAGGTGCGCAAAACACCAACACCTGTAATAATGCCAACGGACGTCTCCCCAGTAAATGCACCAGAACCCATGAGTGACATTGAAAGAGAGGACCAGGAAACAGAGGAAGCACAGGAATTAAATATTCCACGTCAAACCGTCTCACCTCCGCAATTTCCAATACCACTGGAACTGGAAGACCCTGATTCCGAAATAGAATCTAACGCGTCAAACGAATCAACTACTGATTCAGAATCATCGTTAATTGAGCTAAACGATTCCCCAGAAGAAACGTACGAAGCGGATCCCGATAGGGACATTAGGACAGTACCAATAATTAGTCGCGACCCGTTGTCTTTACGAAAAGAAACGCTTGTCTTCTTCTTAAGCGCAGATGGGAAACCTTGCGACAATGGGGCCAAGCAACTAATAAAAACTGGAGCATTAGAAGAAGCGAACGAACTCACTTTGGGAAAGGCCCAAGTAACATGTAATAAGGGACGAATCCTCATCGGGCTAGTCATAAAAGAAACGCAGAATACTCCCCTAACCACAATAACCTGGGGCGAAGCGTTATCTTCTTTTAAAGATACAATAAAAGAACTTGTAATATATTCATTTAGCATAGCCAAAACAACAAATATCGATCAATTGACCTGGCAAGATATCATTATGGACATTCTCGAAACCGTTGACGAGGAGGATATCGAGGTCACAATATGTTTACAAATAGTTCAAATTCCCGAAGAGTCAAAGAGACAAAATATAATTACAGAAAATCACGCGTCTGCATTAGCTGGACATAAAGGAGTAACTAAAACTTATAACCGAATTAGACACCATTATTTTTGGAAAGGAATGAAGAAAGCCGTTGAAGATTATATTCGAAAGTGCGAAGACTGCCAGCGGAAGAAACTCGTTCGTGTTAAAACCAGGCAACCAATGATTCTTACCGACACTCCTGGACGCGCCTTTGATAAAGTAGCATTAGATATAGTAGGACCGTTACCTACTACCAGAAAAGGAAATACATACATATTAACGATCCAAGATTTATTGACAAAATATTTCGTGTGCGTACCCCTTACACAGTCGACATCAATAAAAATCGCGGATGCGTTCATTAAAAAATTTATATGTCAATTCGGAGCTCCTAGAGCCATTCTCACCGACCAAGGAGCAAATTTCACCAGTAGATTCATGAAAACTATTGCACAAAAATTTAAAATCGAACAATTTCTAGTTCTAGTGTTTACAAACATATTATTGCATGAGCCGTGAAATCCACGAAAATACTAAACGTGGTCTCTTATACAACTGCAACGGTAAAATCCTATTACCGAGACCAAAACAAATATGGAGTACTATAACGGGTGCTCTTTAAGTGTACATTTACCTTCCCAGGTCGATTAGAGTGACGGATTTAAGATTCGCGCCTGATCGCCTCCAGAAATACTTAGCGTGACGGATTTAATATTCGCGCCTGAGTCCCTCAAAACCCTCAGCGTGCTGGATTCAAGATTCGCGCCTGAGTTCCTTCCAAACCCTCAGTGTGACGAATTCAAGATTCGCGCCTGAGTCCCTCAAAACCCTCAGTGTGACGGATTCAAGATTCGCGCCTGAGTCCCTCAAAACCATCAGCGTGACGGATTCAATATTCGCGCCTGGCCTTCCCTCAAAACCCTCAGCGTGCTGGATTCAAGATTCGCGCCTGAGTTCCTTCCAAACCCTCAGTGTGAAGGATTTAAGATTCGCGCCTGAGTTCCCGCAAAACCCTCAGTGTGAAGGATTCAAGATTCGCGCCTGAGTTCCCTCAAACCTCTCAGTGTGAAGGATTTAAGATTCGCGCCTGAGTTCCCGCAAAACCCTCAGAGTGAAGGATTTAAGATTCGCGCCTGAGTTTTCCCTCCTTCATGTCATTGTTCCCCAAAGACCTCACCCGGGACGTGACATATTTTTGGTGACAGCGGTGGGATATACGTTTGCCGCCGGTAAGAAATAGACTCTGCGACGCGGTACCCACAAAATCCCGCTATTTAATATGTACTTAGAACGCGTAAATCTGTGGAAACCAGCATACCGGAGCCGCCAATTACAAAGGTTGACGGAATCCATACAGTGGATGATCTGTGTTCACGGGAAATTAGCGACAAATGACGAAGGCGACGAAATTTGCCTACATTGCTCTCGACTAAATTCAACAGAAACGGTGACAGAGTATCAAATTCATTACTGCCAAAGGCCTTATACATTCCCTAATTGCCTAAGGTGCAATAGCGTGATATATCAAACGCGTCCCGCAACCAACTGTGTCGAGTGTACACAGTGGTACTTCCTTTCAAACAGAAATTGAGTCACTAATATTTTTATCACGAAATTTAAACAAACTGCCAGACGCGACATAAGACGTTGATAAACTAACATGTGCGATTCACGCCAAAGTCAAAGTACATTATATTACCCAAGCCGCAGGCTGCGGGACGTTTTGTCAGATTCAAACGCGTTGATTTGTGTTTCTGGAGGTGTAGCAACGACCACGGAAGGCGGAAAAATTTGTCTAAATTGTTTTAATTCAAACCCAGTGGAGGTAGATGAAATATACCAAGTACACTACCACCAACTTAACGATACGTTTCCTGAATGCTCTCGTTGCAAAAACCTTTTGTTTAAATTACAGCCTATTAACAGTCACGGCGCATGCACAGAACATTGCCGTCGAATAAGGAAAAATCATAACAGATTTGACACTAATTACCCGGGTAGAGAATACCATAGATTTTGAATAGCTACGGCCGGACGCCTAAATATAGGAAACTTCCTAAATCACCCTAAAATAACAGACCTTACCGAACCTAAAATGTCCGAACACGGCGATATCGACGACCCCTGCGTGATAGACCAAGACGCGGGGCCTTCCAAAAGCGCTATAGAAATCGCGACCGCCGAAATAATGGAACAACTACAAAAATTACGCGAGAAACGAGCCGAAATAGACAATTTGCCCGCGAGAATTGCGGAAACCCGCGAAACTAAAACGTATTCGGGCATAGATGCCGGATCATCCGAACCCACGTTTAGGGGTCTTTCCGATAAAATACAAAGTATCGAAACAATGATGAAGAAACTTCTTGCACCCCCGCCAGTCGCGGATAATTTTGCCACACCGGCTTCCTCTCGTTTTGATAGAAAACCGGTATTAAACTTCAATAAAACTCCAGAGGCATTGAAACATAATTATATTCCGGACCAGGGTCCATCACCCCAGATCAAATTAAAGGACGCCGTGGAAACAGTCCCAAAATTTAACGGGCATAATATGTCCATTTTGCAATTCGCGAGAGCCTGCAATAGGGCTAAGGCTCTGGTTCCCTCGCATGCTGAACCTCAACTAGCGAGGTTGTTGACGAATAAATTACAAGATCATGCATACTTGGCGGTTGAGGATCGGGTCTTCGACTCCGTAAACGACTTGATAAAACAATTAAAACGCACCTTCTCCCCTGCGAAAACGTCGGACCACTATCGCGGAGAACTTGCCAACGTTATTAAGGGAACCAACGAACACATGTTGGAATATATTTCACGCGTTAAGGATCTCCGATTCGCTATTTTGGAAGAGGACAGCGAGTATTATCGTGACCTTACACAAAATCACCTCGAAGATATAGATCGTTTGACGTTGGATTCGTTCGTGGATGGTCTTCCTCCATATATACGAAATAGATTACTCCAAAATAATTTCGAAACGCTCGATGAAGCTTTTGAGTTAGCCGTATTCGTAGATAAGAAAATAGAAAGAGACCGCCTAAGATTTTCAGAGCAAAAAGCTCCCAAACTGACGTGCCAAATCTGTAATAAAACAGGACACGATGCGCGGACCTGCCGAAATAATCAAAATACCGCTTCGCAACCCTTCGAGAGGAATCCCCAAAATCGCGTTACAGGATATGGTAGTCAAGCACCAAACCCTTTGCTCCCTTACTGGGACAAAAACCGACCTCCTCCCTCAAGGCCTACGGAATTACGTATTTGTGCATACTGCAAAAAACCCGGACATTTAATCTCCGAATGTAGAAAACGCATGTTTAATCGTAATGAGGGAAACCCTGGAACCTCTCAGGAACGAGACTCGGGAAACGCTTTGCCCCTACGGTCAACAGCGGACGCGTACCGTGGAACGGGCCAAGCAGCAACGCGTTCGATAACAATACAAGCGGAACCGGAATTAACCAAACTAGAATCGCTACCGCATGGGTGAATACCGTTAAAGAAGCTCCGTCCGTAATGATTCCCTCCCCCGACTTCGAGACTACACCTGAATTAATGATTGACACTGGGTCTGAGGTGAACTTATTGAAAATCCAAGCCGTAAAGTTACCTCAAGAGATAGACACGAAAAACCAACTACTACTCAAAGGCATCTCTCCGGACCCCGTCCCCACGCTTGGCACAGTCAGGATAACCCTTTTGGGCGACGACGTCACGTTTCATGTAGTCAAAAACGACTTCCCAATTAAACCACAAGGAATATTAGGTACGGAATTCTTTAGTAAACAGAATGTCTCGATACACTACTCCAGGAAAGAGTTAGACTTCCACGGAAACTCTATTCCGTTTGTAAATAAGGCTCAACTCGCGCTACCCGCTAGATCAAAAACAGTTTGCTTTGTAAATATATCAAATTCAAATGTAAAGGAAGGATATTTACCTAGATTAGAATTAGGTACCGGAATTCATGCAGGTAATGCCCTCGTCCGTAATCAGGACGGCAAAGCGTACTTACAAATTATAAATTCTAATGAAGTGGACACAACAATCACTGTACCTACTGTTGAATTGGAAGAATTCGAAATTGTGATCCCAGAACCCAAACAAAGACGACCGAAAGAGACTAAGACGTCTAAATACGTCACTCCTATCAAGCCCCTCTTTCCCCAGGATCCGTCGATCCATCATTCAGAGGTATCCGCGAAGGTACACTCGCTCTCATCCCCAAGGCATTATGCCGAAACAACCCTTCCCCTAGAATTCCAGGAGTCTCTAACTATGGCGTCGGGTGAGGAAATACAAACCATTTCTGAAGAAACCGCAACACGAATGGAACAAGTGCTTAAGTTAATTTCAATGGAACATATGAATCCGGAAGAAAAACTTCATGTCCAAAGAATTTTATGTAAATACCACGACCTCTTCCATTTACCAGATGAAAAGTTAGGCCATACAAACGCTATTCAACATGGGATCCAAACAACGGACCCAGTGCCTGTAAATACTAAACAATATCGCTTCCCTCCTGTACATAAGAAAGAAATTGACAAACAGGTAAAGAATTTACTAGAAAACGAAATAATAAAGCCATCATTATCACCTTACAACTCACCTATTTGGATCGTCTCCAAAAAACCGGGACCTGATGGGGAACTCTTGTGGAGAATGGTAATTGACTTCAGGGATTTAAACGAAAAAACCGTTCCTGACGCATACCCACTTCCAAACATTAATGAAATACTGGACCAATTAGGAGGAGCAAAATACTTCTCCGTATTTGACCTAGCTTCTGGATTTCATCAAATCCTTATGAAACCGGAAGATGCACCTAAAACGGCTTTTTCTACACCTCATGGACATTACGAGTTTGTCAGAATGCCGTTTGGATTATGTAACGCACCAGCAACTTTCCAACGCTTAATGGATCACACACTTACAGGACTCCAAGGCACGGAAATGTTTGTTTATTTGGACGATATAGTCCTTTATGCGAGTTCCCTCACGGAACACCTGATTAAATTTAAAAAACTCGCTCAACGCCTGAGAGAGGCGAACCTTAAACTTCAACCTTCAAAGTGTAAATTTCTGCACAAAGAAGTCGCATATTTGGGTCACATAATCACAGAGCAAGGGGTAAAACCGGATCCAGGAAAAATTGAAGCCGTTCGAAATTACCCGGCACCAAGTACACCAAAAGGAATCAAACAATTCCTTGGTCTAACCGGATATTATAGGAAATTTATCCCAGACTTTTCTAAAATAGCTCGTCCGTTAACCCAACTATTGAAGAAGGACACCATATTCGAGTGGGGGCCGTCCCAGAAAACAGCTTTCGACCACTTAAGATTAGCATTGCAGAAAGAACCTATCCTGCAATATCCGAATTTTGACCTAGAATTTCATGTTACCACTGACGCTTCCGAATTTGCTATAGGAGGAATATTAAGTCAAAATATCGATGGAAAAGAATTACCAATCGCTTATGCCTCTCGTCTCTTGAATAAAGCAGAGATAAACTATGCAACCATAGAAAAGGAACTCCTAGCCATTGTGTATTGCGTTAGGCATTTCCGACCCTATCTATATGGGAAGAAATTTATTTTATATACTGACCACCAACCCTTAATCTGGTTACATAGAGTAAAAGACCCAACGTCACGTCTCGTTAGGTGGCGCTTAAAATTAGCGGAATACGACTACGAAATTCGTTATCAACCGGGAAAAAGCAATAAACTTGCAGACGCGCTGTCTCGTAATCCTCCTGTAAAGAGAGCGTGTCCCATACGACCGCGAGAGGAAACTGATGATGAGAGGGTGCCCAGTAAAAAGCTTCGAACCACCAAAGAAACTAACAAGCGCCCAAAGGCAAAGCCCACGAGGATCCAACCACACCGAAAGGTGCGCAAAACACCAACACCTGTAATAATGCCAACGGACGTCTCCCCAGTAAATGCACCAGAACCCATGAGTGACATTGAAAGAGAGGACCAGGAAACAGAGGAAGCACAGGAATTAAATATTCCACGTCAAACCGTCTCACCTCCGCAATTTCCAATACCACTGGAACTGGAAGACCCTGATTCCGAAATAGAATCTAACGCGTCAAACGAATCAACTACTGATTCAGAATCATCGTTAATTGAGCTAAACGATTCCCCAGAAGAAACGTACGAAGCGGATCCCGATAGGGACATTAGGACAGTACCAATAATTAGTCGCGACCCGTTGTCTTTACGAAAAGAAACGCTTGTCTTCTTCTTAAGCGCAGATGGGAAACCTTGCGACAATGGGGCCAAGCAACTAATAAAAACTGGAGCATTAGAAGAAGCGAACGAACTCACTTTGGGAAAGGCCCAAGTAACATGTAATAAGGGACGAATCCTCATCGGGCTAGTCATAAAAGAAACGCAGAATACTCCCCTAACCACAATAACCTGGGGCGAAGCGTTATCTTCTTTTAAAGATACAATAAAAGAACTTGTAATATATTCATTTAGCATAGCCAAAACAACAAATATCGATCAATTGACCTGGCAAGATATCATTATGGACATTCTCGAAACCGTTGACGAGGAGGATATCGAGGTCACAATATGTTTACAAATAGTTCAAATTCCCGAAGAGTCAAAGAGACAAAATATAATTACAGAAAATCACGCGTCTGCATTAGCTGGACATAAAGGAGTAACTAAAACTTATAACCGAATTAGACACCATTATTTTTGGAAAGGAATGAAGAAAGCCGTTGAAGATTATATTCGAAAGTGCGAAGACTGCCAGCGGAAGAAACTCGTTCGTGTTAAAACCAGGCAACCAATGATTCTTACCGACACTCCTGGACGCGCCTTTGATAAAGTAGCATTAGATATAGTAGGACCGTTACCTACTACCAGAAAAGGAAATACATACATATTAACGATCCAAGATTTATTGACAAAATATTTCGTGTGCGTACCCCTTACACAGTCGACATCAATAAAAATCGCGGATGCGTTCATTAAAAAATTTATATGTCAATTCGGAGCTCCTAGAGCCATTCTCACCGACCAAGGAGCAAATTTCACCAGTAGATTCATGAAAACTATTGCACAAAAATTTAAAATCGAACAATTTCGAACCACAGCCTTTCACCCACAGACAAATGGCTCTTTAGAGCGATCGCATATAGTTCTAACAGAATACCTAAAAATGTATATCAATAAATACGATGACTGGGACGAATGGACCGACTTGGCCGCGTTTTCTTATAATACCAGCGTCCACGAGGGCACTGGTTACACTCCACACGAATTAGTATTCGGGAAAATAGCCCGGGTACCCAGCCGAAAGAGAGTGCCCGAGGAGTTCGAAAACGAAACCTATAATCAATACCTCTCGAACTTGAGTACGAGGGTGCAAGAATTACAAACCGTCGCTGCGGAAAAACTAAATCAATCTAAACTCCGATATAAAAAGTATTATGATCGTCACACAAACGAAGAGACTTTCAAACCAGGTGACCCAATTTTTGTCCTAATAGAACCAAAAAAAGGAAAATTCGGAGACCAATACTCGGGTCCTCACACAATATTAGAAGTTATTCCTTCACAAAATTTAAAAATATCGTGGAAGGGCAAAACGAAAATTATACACGCGAATAAAGCGCGTCTTGGTCGATTACGCGAGGATCCCGGTTGACCCTAAAAACATACCAAAACATATATTAATCTATCTTTCCTATTACCCATAAAATGCCACACAAAAGGGCCCACAAGCCTGACAGGCTTAAGGCCAGAGGAGGAGGCCTCAAAAGGAGGTTGGCCCACATTCAGTGGCTGCGCCGAAAGGCCACGAGAGAGGGAAGGAGCACCTCACCCCTCCTCCCGAAGGTCACCTCCACAGTCGTCATCAGAGAAGCGACACCAGCAGTGGAAGTGATCACCCTGGACGACTCCCCCCCGCCAACACCAACGGACCAAGCAGCCGTCATCCCACAGCCCCCATATTGCCCTCCCACCGGAGACAAGCAGGTACTCTCCCGCCAATTCCCTTCTCCACGTCCTACTCCTCCCATAACTTCCACCTCCCAGATTCCCTCCATCATCCCTCCTTATCCAGGTGTCGTGGAAATCCTGGACACGGGGTCAGCCACCAGGGTCCCCGACCACACGGAGCTGACACCCGAGTTCCTGCGGTGGTTCAATGACCAGTATCAAAACGGTTACGACCTCACGTACATCCTGGACGACCCCTCCTTCCAATTCCCCGAATATTCCTTTCCTCCCTATTAATCCTTCCAACATTCCTTCCTTTAATCCTATCCTTCCGTGTATATACTCCCTGTAAATAGTTCCCTCACCTCCTAAAATTATTTTCTTTACTTAACTTTATAAAATATTTCTTTTTTAGTTATTTTTCCATAATCTTTTATTTAATTTTCCTTTTTCGCCAAATAGGCTATTTATTTTATTTTCCTTTCGTTATTACCACACATTTTATTTTTATTATTACCACGCTAAATTATCCACATATTTTATTTTATTTTGCCTCATTTCAAAACACCCGAACCTTGTGTTAAGAAATGCTACGCATTTCTTCATATAAGGGGGGAGGTGTGATGTCCCACCATTTTTTCGCGCGGCCCTATTCCAAAATCTATCTCAAAATCACTCCACAAAACAAAATCTCAAACTCAACTCTTACCCCATCTCCCCAATCGCTGATCACCTTGATGTTGTACCTTAGCGGTCACCAACACAAGATGATCGATACAAACTCCACCTCGATGATGTACCTTAGTGGTCCCCATTACGAGATGATCGTTACAAAACTCCACCTCGATGATGTACCTTAGTGGTCCCCATCACGAGATGATCGTTACAAAACTCCGTCCCCTATTCGCCCTATGAGGCTCGAATCCTTTCCCCAAAACGAATTCAAACAAACCCCTCGTTACAAAACCCTCTTAAATCGAGACCACGTCTCAATCCCCTCTTTACGACTCACAGAGTCCAAGCCACTCTAACCCTTTTCCTATAAAATACCCAAAATTCATTCGACAAGTTGAGTATCTCCTTTCGCAGTCATAAGAACCCCAGAAACCTAATTGCGACGCATATTTGGCGTACGTGACATAAATATGTCTATTAATAACCATACCGTTTGTAAAAACCCCGGAAGTCCTACTACGCCTTATTTTGAAACTGTGTCAAGGTCTCTACCGCGCGTACCCCCGCATCACTCCTGTAAAAATACATAAATACGAGGTCCTGAGAGGCCGGAGAGTCATTATTCATTGGTCATTAGTCTTTAGTGATTATTCATTGTGTCGCGATATTCAAATCAGTGAGCAACAATCACCACTCACCTATTACCATAAGATATTACAATTAACATAACATTGCATATCACGTTCATCGTATCCTTGTATTGTTATTGCTTTTCATATCTTTTGTATTATTATTATTGCTTTTCATATTATTTAGTATTATCAACGCTTAGTGTATATATACTTTGCCCTATTATTCTTAAGCTTTTGTATTTCATATTAATTATCTTATCGTGCTCTAAAGCTTACTGCTTTCATTTATATTATTTGTATTATCATTCATATTGCTTTCTATATCAACGCCTATTGCTTACCATTTATTATTTTGTATTAACAACGCTTATTACTTAAATCATTCTACTTAATTTCATGTGTTTCATGTTCATATTCTCATATTTCGATTAATTACCATTTATATAAATATCATGTGCTAATGCTAAAAGTCCCACGCATTATTATTACTAAACGCTATAACGCTTCAGCCAAGTTAATAAACCTATTTGTTTTCAATCACGTTTCGAATTATTGTGTGCATCCTTGGTTATAACAAGTCCGAACGAAACCAAGCTGCCGCAACAGCTGATTCGCGCTCGTGAACGCGAAACGGTTCTAGTGTTTACAAACATATTATTGCATGAGCCGTGAAATCCACGAAAATACTAAACGTGGTCTCTTATACAACTGCAACGGTAAAATCCTATTACCGAGACCAAAACAAATATGGAGTACTATAACGGGTGCTCTTTAAGTGTACATTTACCTTCCCAGGTCGATTAGAGTGACGGATTTAAGATTCGCGCCTGATCGCCTCCAGAAATACTTAGCGTGACGGATTTAATATTCGCGCCTGAGTCCCTCAAAACCCTCAGCGTGCTGGATTCAAGATTCGCGCCTGAGTTCCTTCCAAACCCTCAGTGTGACGAATTCAAGATTCGCGCCTGAGTCCCTCAAAACCCTCAGTGTGACGGATTCAAGATTCGCGCCTGAGTCCCTCAAAACCATCAGCGTGACGGATTCAATATTCGCGCCTGGCCTTCCCTCAAAACCCTCAGCGTGCTGGATTCAAGATTCGCGCCTGAGTTCCTTCCAAACCCTCAGTGTGAAGGATTTAAGATTCGCGCCTGAGTTCCCGCAAAACCCTCAGTGTGAAGGATTCAAGATTCGCGCCTGAGTTCCCTCAAACCTCTCAGTGTGAAGGATTTAAGATTCGCGCCTGAGTTCCCGCAAAACCCTCAGAGTGAAGGATTTAAGATTCGCGCCTGAGTTTTCCCTCCTTCATGTCATTGTTCCCCAAAGACCTCACCCGGGACGTGACACCATCTTTCCCGGACATTGTGGAAGATATGGGCAATGACACCTTTTCTCATTTGTAAAATTTGTAGATTAAATAATAATTTTTTGTTTATTGATATTAACGAACATGTAGACAAAGGATTGAAGTTTTGTTCTACATCATTTTCGTTGCTTTATTTGAAATAGGTTGGTTGTAGCAGACTCTAAACGAAACTATAACCATCTCACCCGGACTAACATACGGAATCGCCAATCATTAGGTCTTCGTCGGATCCCAAGTATACGCCACACACGTTGTCGATTCGTTTCTTGGCATCTGTGAAGAACAGTCGCAGGTATTCTTGCGACAAGGGTCCTTTGGTGTTCCGTATATACACTTCGATATCATCGACGGGTTTGCGCAGCGAATCCAAATCATGAACCTTTGCTGACGACTCATCATCCTGATTTTTCTCATCGTCTTCGTCGTCAACATCATCAACAAAATCATCGTCAACATTATCTTCATCGTCAACATCGTTGTTATCGTCAACGGTGTCGTTATCATTGTCGTTATCGACGTCGTTTTCGGCGTCGTTGTCATCGTCGCTAGAATCTGGAAGATTATTCGGACGTTTCTTGGTTGTCGACGGAGTGACGGATCGAAGTCTCTTCGATGATTGTCGTTGATCATATTCATGTTTCCTCTTCACTGGTCGCGATAGTGGCGTTGAGCGCATTTTCAACGCGGACGAGTTTTCGATTAATCGTTTCAGCGGTTCGACGATGGGACGCGTACTCACCGCCACAGCCGCTTCCGTAGCTATTTTACCAATTTTCAAGGCCAAGCACTTTTTACGTATAACGTCGCTGACTTTGGCGATTTCCACCTTTGCGTCCGCGCTCCGACGTTTCGTTCCTTTTTGATGTTTCGTCCCTTTTTGTCGATAACGTCGGCGATGTTTTTGCGAATGCTTCGCGTCGTCGTTACTCGAGGTTATAGCAGTTGTCGTCGTTGTCGTCGTTGTCGTCGGCGGTTCGTTGGCCATTTCGTGTCCCTCGATGAACGACTCGCGGTTTATTGATGTCCGCGAGCTACGACAAACTCGTTAAATCCTCTTCGATACCGACCTTTGTACATGGAACTATCCTTATCGATCACTACGAAATCGTATCGTCGTCGCCAACATTTTGCGCACAAGTCCTTGAACGACTCGAACGTCATGTCTGTGTTCACGTGATCGTTGTACACGCGACGCAAGTTCATGTCGTCTTGTTTGAACAGCATGAGAAAATTTGCGTTGTCCCTGAGCAAATGTTTAGATATTCTAGCGTACGACTAACATAAATAAAATCAATCCACGTTCGCGTGACGACCCATGGAGAAATATTCGCGTATCGCGTTCTGTTCGTCGCACGCCACGTCATCGAACACGAAGATCGAATCGGGCACAGCGTCTCTCGGTGGAACGATCTCAGCGTTGTCCGAGTAGGGAAAGCATTCGATTTCATCGACGAGCGACAACACCTGTTCGAGATATCAATACTTTGGCTGATGCAACGATTTCAAATACACGTACACGTTTTCGAAACGCAAACCGTTCGGACTCTCTAGCATACTTAGAAGCACGTTCGTTTTTCCGCACCCGGACGGGCCGCAAATCATGCCTCGTACGCTGTTCGGCAGCAACGGGCTGTGTCTATTCGATCGACTCGGATCCCTGTCATCCTCGAGTATTCTGTTCGCGGTTACGCGAATAACGTTCGACTTTTTCGCGACTCGCATGTTCACGGTGTTTCTCAGGTAATCGCGATGAAGCACGACTACTTACATTCGTAGCACGCGCCGCGCAGATCACTATCACTGCGATTGGTGGAGCGTGCGTAGGCCTTATTATTGTAGTAGCTATCGTGACTATTCTAACGTATATGATCGACAACTGCGACGTCTCACGGACTAGACAACAATCAGAAGAGGAAGAAGAATTTGAAGAAGAATAAGAAGAAGAAAACTGGGTCGGGTCTCGTGAACAGTATCATAAACCGTCTACCGTTCGAACTACACGTTCCAGGTTATCAGTTTTGCGGACCGAGAATGGGTTTGCTAAAACGATTGGCTCGTGGCGACGAAGATGTAAATCCCCAGGACATAGCGTGCCACGACCACGATATCGCATAGTCTAGTCGCAAGGATTTAGAGGGAAGACACGAGGCTGATCATGCATTAGCCGGAGGAGCACGAGAACGAGTATTCGCGAACGACGCGACCTTTGGTGAAAAAGCATCGGCGACTGGAGTGTGGGCAACGATGAAGACTAAGACTAAACTCGGTATGGGTCTGAGAAGGACGAAACGTAAACAGAGAGAGTCTGGAAGGAAACATCCACAACGATGATAACGACGACATCGCAATCTACGAGGGGCGAAACGTGGTGGCTTTCTTCCCTTTCTTCCGTTCGTGTTTCCCGCTTTATCAACTATCGTAGCATTGGCCGGTGGAACGGCTGGTATAACCAAAGCGGTCAACGATTTGAAGGCGTCTCAAAAACAGCTGGAAGAGACATTGCATCATCCTCGGGCGATGGAAGTGCGAGGGATGCATCTGACACCGTACAAGCGAGGCGCGGGCTTGAATCCGAGATGGCGCGGCGCCAACGACGAGTGCAAACGAAGAAAAAAAAACGCCGATCGAGAAGGCGCGTGGTGGCGGTGGCGGCGATAATCCAACAACTTATGACGAACCTGCAATTAGAGCGCGAGTGCGCAAACGTACGTTCTTTCGAGGGGTGTTTGTGCGCGACACGCTTCCCATGCGCGTACGAACCAGCGAATGCGGTATCCCGAATCTTGACGAGAATCGAGACGTCGGTACGCACTGGGTCACGTACGCGAAACGCTGGCCGCTAGTACAGTATTTTGATAGTTGTCAGAATCTGCGACCTTCCGCAGAATTGGTCTACTATTTCGGACGCGGTACCACGATCATGTACAATCATAATCGTTTTCAACGTCTCGACGAGATGAATTGCGGTCGCTTACTCATGCAATTTATACAGCAAAAGTCTATGGAATTATGGTCTATATACTAATAATAATAATAATAACGGTGTGTACTAAGATTATGTTACAATGCATCCATACGTAATGGTGAACCACACATTCTATATTAAAGACTTATAATATTGATAAATTGCCGAGTATTCGTACACGCGCGTCGTTTCCCCTGTCTTCGTCTAGCGAGTGTCATATCTATAATATGTGGTTCACGCTCACGTTAACGGGCCGCGGCAGCTTGCTCACTGTAAACTATTTTCCACCGATAGATTTGAGTGATGGTCAATACGAATTAGGACTCGCGGAATTGGTTTCACACGATACCGAACATCGACTCGAACAACGATAAATTCTATTTCATCGTGAACTATGACACCGGGAACGACTCCATCGTCGACGCCGCTTATGAATGCATTACGATCCCCCACGACGCCTACGAATTAGACGCTTTCGCCGAGTACCTGAAGCAACAATTACTCTATCGATATCCTCGAAGACGCGGTAACAACGAGAACGATGATGACGACAAGTACCCTCTAATGCTACGAGGTAACAACAATACTATGATAAGCGAGCAGTACTGTTCGTTCCTTATGGACTTTACGAAACCGAACAATGTGGGCTCGTTGGTAGGATTTTTACTGAATCGCGTCTTATTACCGAGAATCTGGCACGAGTCCGACGAACCCGTGAATATTATAAACATTAACGTGATCAGAATAACGTGCAGTATCACTACCGGCGCGTACAGCAACGATAAACCGGTACACACGATCCATGAATTTTCACCTTACGTGCCGCCGGGATATAAGATATCGGAAACTCCGCGACACGTCATTTACCTACCGATCGTCGCACGAGCAATACACGATCTAACGTTGTGCGTCATTGATCAACACGATCGCCCTATAGATTTCCGTGGAGAAGAAATAACGATACGTTTGCACGTTCAACGACGTTCGCGCGATAGGTTACGTGAACGCACGTGTATGCGCGCGTGTGTAATATGTTAGTGTTAGATCACACGTACGAATCATCAATCATCACTGCCGCTGCTACTCCTGCCGTCTCTGTCTCACGTCATCGACGCGACTCTTTATCGACAGGCGAAAGTAGAAGAATAAAGACGGGAGGAGTGATAAGAAGAGGACCGGTAAGAAGCATAAGAAAGCCGTTCACTCTTTGAAACGTACATTTCCTACGATCGCTCGGATTCATCTTCGCCTATTAGACAAGCGGAGAGAGCGACACGATGTCGATTATTTTGGACGTGGCGAATACGCCACAACCGTATCACGAAGATCGAGTTACACACGTATAATCCGTACGCCAACACGACGTTCGACAATAGCGATGAGATAAGAATCCCCCTACAGCAGCAAGATCTGTACACGCTGCCGTGCGAAAGTTTTCTCTACATTGAAGGTCGTGGCACGTTAACGGCGCTGGACGTGAAAGGCCAGGCAACGTCCGCGACCGTTGTTCTTGACAATCATTGCGTTGCGTTTATGTTCGATGAGATTCGACACGAATTGAACGGTGTCGAGATCGATCGTTGCCGAAATCCAGGAATCACTACCACCTTGAATAATTACGTTTCGTTGTCAGCCGAGAGAAGCAAAGTGCTTGCGAATGCCGGTTGGAATTATACCATTTATTATGATAAAGACATTTTTCATTCGGGCGCTTTCAATTTCTGCGTACCCCTGAACGTGCTATTAGAAATCTGCGAGGATTACAAACACATCGTGATGAACGCGCGGCACGAGCTGATCCTTATACGATCGCGAGTCGATGTGAACGCGATGCACTGCATCTCCGCCACTGCGTGGCCGAAACTGAAGATACGCAAGGTGTAGTGGCGTATGCCCCACGTCGTTTTGGATGAAGTGAATAAACTATCAATGCTGCGTATCCTGGAAAGTGGTCGACCGGTCGCGATGAGTTTCCGATCGTGGAGCCTGCACGAGTATCCATTACTCCAAACGGCAACGAAACACGCGTGGACCGTGAAAGCTACGTCGCAAATTGAGAAACCTCGATTCGTGATATTCGCCACGCAAACCGATCGCAAGAATCAGCGCCTTAAATCCGCGAGCAAATTCGACTCGAATAATCTCACGAACATTCAACTCTACCTAAATTCCGAGAGGTATCCGTACGACGACTTAAACTTAGATTTCGATAAGTATAAATACGCGCTCCTGTACGATATGTATGCGAAATTCGGCCGATCGTACTACGGTCATGGAGAACCGTTGCTGAACGCGATCGAATTCTTGCAATACGTGCCTATCGCGGTCATAGATTGTTCTAGGCAAAACTAGTTGTTGATAAGCGCTACGGTGGACGTGCAGATTTCGAATGCAAAGAAAATGTTCCCGCTAATACTACCGCTTTCTGTTTGATCATACACGAGCGTGTAGTCGAATACAGCCCTTTAACCAACGTGGTACGCAAACTAATATAGTGTGCGTACCACCAGCACTACCACTACCACTACGACTACTACTATTACTGCGGATACTCCTAACTGTGAAAACGATGATGTCGATGTCAAAGTCCTCAGTTACTGTTTCGTCACCGACGCTACTACTTATACGAATAACGATGTTCGCCGTTATCGACATGCAAGGTTTCAAAACCGAACGCGACTTCGTCGTGAAAGAGATCGCGATTCGTACAAACAGCAATAACGACAGCAGCCATACCGATGAAACGTCGACGATCAGCCACTGGATCTTCGAACCACCATACTTCTGGAATCATCTGAATTCGTTCGAGAAATGTCAAGCGTCCTGGCTCGCGAAGCATCATCACGGTCTCCGCTGGTCTGATCGCTGCGTTCCATACCGGGAACTTCCGGGACTGCTCGCCAGCGCGATCGCGAACATCGACTTCGCTATCTTGAAGGGTGCGGAAAAGAAAACCTGAATGCAGCAACTACTACCGGAAATAATCGTCGAGGATATCTGCGATATGTACAAACTGAAAGGGAAAAAGATCACCTACGCTCGAACTGTTCAGGACGGCGGCGGTTACGACGTTGACGATGATAATTGCGGGATCACGCCTAAAAGCGTGGACGACTACGATGATACCGACGTTCCTAATCTGAGGTTTATGTCTTCAACGAATGCCCCGGCGCGTTTCACAACAACGATAGCGTTTGCGCGCTGGAGAACGTCCATAAAATATGGAATTATATACGTAGCGTCACCTAATGTAAGTCCTATACACGCATTGCATCTACTTTATTCGTCATATGTAAAGAATGAATATGTATGAATTATTTTTTGTTTCTATAGCGATGACGAGCACAACAGCGAGGATGAGTATGTTACGTTCAGAGCGTAACATTTTTCTTTTTGGCCAGGTTATGCATCAACAACGCCTAGCGTTATGGGAAATCCCTCGTTGATCATACTCCTGTAACGTCCCACGGTGACTCAAACCCAGCGTTACCGACCGTCGATAAAGTAGAACCGTACTACATTACCACACAATACCGCGCAGACCCATTGTACATACTTTTATACATTAATATTAAACTAAGCAGATATTAGAGGAACAAATATTATAGAACTGTTAAGAATAATTAAATATAAGTACTAACAAAAGCGCAAAACAAAATATTATATAATAAGCAAGAAAACTGCGAAATAAAGAATATCGACTCACTGCGCATGCGCCAGCCCGCCAATTTTGTAGTATAAAATGAGGCGCACGCAGCAGAGCGCTCATTCAGGCTACATTCAAAAACACGCTCTTCAGTTGACGAATGTTTAGATCTAGAGGAAGCTTAAGTTTCAACCAGTGAGATTTAGATCGCTCCGGAAACGATAGCGGCTGATCTCCAGTGTACAAAAGTTACTGGTGCACCTCTTTGGACTATTTCATTTGAAAACTATCGTACCTTGCTCTTGCAAAGGCATCGAGATCGCTCCGGAAACGGTAGCGGCTGAAACACTTGGTAAAAGCGAGGTCAGTTGGAGCATAGAACCAAAACTCTGTCAAAAGTACGAGATCGCTCCGGAAACGGTAGCGTCTGTTCTTACTACAGACATTGCCAAGAGTCTACGAGATCGCTCCGGAAACAGTAGCGGCCGTGCTCTGCAATAAATACATAGCCACGTAGCATTTAATATAAGATAAAAAACATAAAAATACAAAAACATAAAATATATAATCGTAGTCGTAAGCAATATTATACTCGTTATTAGGAACAAGTGTTGTTTTAATAAAGTCATTGTTAAGTTTAAGTTGGATTTTACTCCTTTACTCTACCAACGAACCCCCACCTATCCTATTCTCGAGGGACGCCGCTCTCTACTCGAGAACCTGCTAACGTTTAGTCGTCCCCGGACAACCGGACGTTACACTCCTGCCTATTAGTTAATAATATTTTTGGTAGAACAAGAACCCCTTTCTTTGGAGCGTCGTCGCTCCGACGTATTGCCGTCCCGCGATAAGGATAAGGCGGTGCTGACGCAGCGGCGTTCTCACTCGAGAGTCGCGTCCGAAAAGATCCAGTGGTTCTCCTGCTGTGCCGAATCCGCTCTGTGTAAGCGGCGGGGGTGCGTTTCAACAATGCCTTGCAGCATTGTGGGAGAACCCTCGTTGAGAACACCTCTGACCGTCAGGAATGCGCAGACTGGATCGTTTCTTAGGAGTTTGACGGAAATGTATACTTTACGTCCGTTGCAGGTAACCGCGCCTTCCCACGGATTTGTCGCACATTTCGAAACATGTGTGAATTGTTAATTAATTAAAAATTGTTGTTAAAATTAAATACCTAACATGATAGCCCAACGACTGTGGGATTTCCCTAGTCAGAAATTGTGTATATGAAATTATGAACATTGAGGAAGGACCCTCAGCTGTGTGAAATTGTATGGTTTTCGAGATGTGGGATGTCATGTTTTTCTGTGCGTACGAATGTTCCGTAAATATCGATTATATATTTGAATCGGAAGTCTGATGGATAGACGTGGCACACACACACACACCGCCTCGTTGAGTAAAGGGGCCCAGAGTAGCGTGGCCGAGCGATAAAATGCAGCGTAAGCCTTTTCGGCGCGGACCCACTCTGGCCGCCGCAGAGAGCGTGAAGCTGCGACACTCTGTGACGGTAAATCGTGAGATGCATATCATTTGGGTCCGCAAGGGTTTTAGAGATAGAGTTCTTCGGTCTACTGTGTAACCGCGTGGAAAGACTCAACTTTGCGAAACAAATTCTTCTAATAACTTCGAAACTAATTATTCTAAACATTTATTCAATTAACTTACAATAGTATATTACGTGACAAGGGAGAGAAGAAAGCGATTCCGACGAGCGTGAAGTTTGCGGCCCGAGCGCAGCGAGGGCAGCAATTTACGCGAGGCGAAATCGCGTCTCTCCCGTGTCACGTACAATATTTTTTTCAACACCTGCATGAAAGGTGTGTTTTTGAAAGCCTGCTGAGCGATTCGCAAAAAAATATGCATGTTCGATTGCTCGTTTATTCTGTCGAAATTAATAAATACGTGTAATAACTGCTTCCGAAAATGTTTCCAATTTGTGGTTATCTCGCCACTCCATAATTTTTTGGTATATCATTTGGTATTTTACTTTCGATTTTGACGGCAGCAAATTTTCTTCGATAGCTTTTGCAGCTTCTGCTATATCGGGGGTCGTGTGGTATCCCGTGTTGCTATCACTGTCATTATTATTCACTTTACCTTTTAATTGTATCTTTTAATGAAAAATGGTGCTGTGACAGTTGTAATATCATGATAAAACACGCATGATAGATAACGATTAGTCGAAGAACTGCATCTTCATACCATAGGGTAACGTCAAACTGCAGGGAGGAAAGTAAAAAAATATGCGAATACGCATGCGCGTAAAGTCTTTTTCCCTTGGGAGAAAAGTAGAAAACGCGAATACGTCTGAAATTGGTCATTTTGCTCCCGCTCAGCAGGGGTAAATAAGCACACATTTTCATGCAGGTGTTGAAAAAAATAACTTATTCTGTTAACGATTTAATCTAAATTCGCGTTGAATTTGCTCAGTTAAATTTATTATTATTTCGGTTTCACTTTATAGTAACTCGTTTGTATTGCATCCTATAATCAAGTGTGTGTGTGTGTTCGCGTCTCATCCCTCTTTTTGATTCAGATTTATCATCGACTCAGAATTATCCAACCTTCAAAGTTTATTAGCGACAAGGAACTATTTGAATCTCAAAAAGGAAATTTAAAGCACATTGTCATTTAGATTATTGTGACTGTCTGGTGAGTTGCACCTCTTATCTGTTTCCGTACACTTTATTACACCGTTATAATTAATCTGTATTTAACGATAATTTCTGACAATCAATCGATTGTCGGATTCCCATAGTCAGTAGTTATCTCCGGTTATACGTGTACCTATGTTTTGTAAAACGATTGATTGATCTTTTCCATATTTTATTCTGTTATATTCTTTTGCTTCAGTCCACTATTTCAACATTAAAGCTTTATTTACCATTAAATTCTACTCATTAATTACCTATCTGATTCCATTGAAAAGACCCGTATGGGACTAGAGCACCATCGATCCCAAAATCTACCCCTTATCCTTCTGATAAGGTACATAGATATTTAAAATTTAAAGAATTGAATGTTACAAGCGCGGCGAGCTTCCTTACACTTTTGCAAAATATACCCAGTACACCAATTTCTGATAGTCTAAGGACTGTGGGATACCCCTAATCAGAATTTGTGTGTATAAATCGTGCCGCTCGAACACTAAAGGTCGCGGCGCGTAACAAGTATAACGGTTATAGTGGCGTAGAGCACAGTGACGACAACTGATACATTCACCCGCGAGCAAGAATATCCCGCCGCATACGAATAACATTTTACGTATGCATGGATATATGAATAAACACTCGCTACTTTAATAAAAATATATATTTATTCAAAACATATTTATTAAAAATATAATGAAATTAAAAAAATATTAAAATTTAAAAAAAGAGGTCCAATGTTAATTCTTGCAACACTTAGAGAAAACATCAAATTATTGTTATATAAACGTTGGTATTAGCGCGCGAGACATCAAACAAAAAACATTTTACTTATACTTGCTCCTCATATAATCGCGGGATGTCCCAAGGTTTTTGTCCCAAAAATTATTTGCGTTGTGTGTTCGCGCCAAATATAACTCCGGACATTCTTGGTGCTGAAACAAACACACAACTCGATTAAATCACCATCGTATGGTATATGTATACTAATACGATTTGTGCGAAATAACACTTACGAGCAGTTGGTTGATCGCATCTCGATCGCCGGCTCAGGCGTGGATCTCCACGTCTTGGAGGCGCTGAAACAAACGCGTGATACGATTAGAGCATCAATTTTCATAAAATGTTACTTACGAGATACCCAGCATTCCCAAATGGCCTGCATGGCCATCTCCTGTCGATACTGCAATAAACACCCCCATTAGATTCAAAACACTGTCGGAAGGTCTGTGCGTTTAGTACAATTTCACGAAACATCACTTACAACTGCTATCAATATACGATGGCGCTCCGCACGCCACGCATCCAAATGTTCACAATGATCGCGCTGAAACAAACGTATAAACTGATTAAAATGTGGCCGAATTGAACACGCGCACCATTTTAATTTTAATAAAAAAAAAACTACATTTACGGTACATCGGGGCATTTCATGAACATTCATGTGTGTCATGATGATATTTCGACCCGTGCAGCGGTGGTCGACGTTCTTACATGCATTTCGGTTCTCTAGGCTAGAGGGCTAGCCCTGTACGTTGCAGGGTAGGGGTAGTCGTGGAGTAGGTGTGGTGGAGGCGTCCGTTTTACAGTTTCTTCTTCAATGATTCGATACGAATTATTCCAGCTGATACTGAACTTTTATGGTTCGCACTTTTATGAGATCGCACTGCGACACGTGTGCACCTTGAATTTGGCGCGTACGCTATTTGAATCTGCCGCGCACGCCATTTGAATTTATCGCGCGCAATTCATATTAATGTTTGTGCCATGACACAACCATGATCATCACAATCATTGATGTACAATCATTGATATACTCTTGGACATTGGTGTGTACGTGTGCGTGAATCTGTATAAAAGCGACGTTGGTCAGTCTTGCAGACTTCATAACGTCACGTATGCTCGAGTGCTAACAAGTATCGTTCGCGTCAATTTCTACGTCGATCAGTATAATCGTATAGTGCATTATTAAAATGTACAAACGCAGCTTCAACGATTCATCCTGTGCATCCGGCAACGATCGTGGTTTCCCCAATAAACAACACCAACAATCCGATATGAGGTACGTACGCGTTACTATACACTTTTCGAATTCCAATAGTTAGCCTTTTATAGGCTGTCGAGGTTAAAGGATAATCGCGTCTCCCGATCCGTACGTTTAATGGTTTTGGCGTTTTCGATGTTTTTGACGTTGCGGATCCAGAATTGTAAGAAACGTGTACACGGAATTAATGCTTTGTTCGTTTACAGTGAAAGAAGTAAGCGAATGAAGTAAGTTAAAGAAGTGAGCGAATGAAGCAAGTGAAAGAAGTAAGCGAATGAAGTAAGTAAAAAATTAATTTCAAAAAGCGTCTACTTCGAACGGCATTCTTTGATCGATTGTGAATTGCTAGCGTTAGGAATGCAATCCATGTTGCGCGATGTAAATCATGTACCACTATAGTACGCGTATATGTTTTAATAAATGGACAATTTTCACATTAATACCTGTAACAACTCATTTATAATATCCTCTCCTATTAATACGATTGGTAATTACTTATTCGTAAAGCATGCGTTGGGGGACATTTGTCTGCGAGATGTCCAAAGAGGCACTCGACATCGTATCGTTTTCTTTGGGAATTCCAACTACCTTCACTCTGAGATAATCTGACGAATTGCTTTGTCAGCGGGTGGTAAGTAGTAACCTCGAACCGGCACATACCGCTGACTCAAGGAACAATGCGGTCATAAACCGTAACCCTGCCAAGACGACTCGACCGAACAATCTGGATACGTTTGCTAGCCAGATGTCTGTTTTTTTTCCTCGCTACGTAATCCTTAGAGGTATGGACTTAGCGAATGACAATTTCGTTTTAAGATAGGCAGTATGGGCGGTCTTGACACCGGTCTGTTGTAAATCAGACGTCGTGGGTGTAGGGTTTCCTTAAACTTTGCTATCGGTTTAAGTACGAGTTGGCGATTACTCGACGTCTGGGAAAACTCAAAGACTTTTCGTCTCCAATGTTATCCTGGCGCGGTTCATAAGTGCACCCCATTGAATCTCGCCGTCTAAGCTATACCTCTTCCTTCTTTCCTTCCTTCTACACACGCGTGTAACGTCGCATACATCTCATGCGTTACCACGTGTATCGAATTACAGCGTTGATGATAAGGGTGTTTACACCCGTCACGGCGGTCCCAAACTTTAAAATATTCGAGACGATATCCGAATAATTAACACTCTATACTTCCGTATGCGTGATTATAAATCAGCCACCTTAAAATCAGTTCTCAAATGCTACTACAGCGATCAAGACATACGTTACCGCGAGAAACGTTTTAAGCATTTTTTCAAGTTTTTTAACTGAAAGTGCTTTGAAGTAGATCGCTTTTGAAGGAGACTGCTTTTGATGGAGATTGCTTTGAAGGATATCGTCAGTCGATCAAAGCACGGAAATATAATCGAATAATACTGTAAGGTTTCATTACATATTTTAGTGAATCGTGGTGTTAGCAACTTTGAGAATTATAAGAAAAATCGGTTTCAGATTATGTCATTGCCCGTGCAATTGAATCGCCTAGCTGCTGCTGCGATCTCCGACTTCGCTATGCTACCTATACGCGCCTCCAACCCCAAAGTATATGTGGCGTGTCGGAATGTTGCAGTTCAAGCCAAAGAAATTCGAGGTGAAGAACTTCATGAGGCGGAAGTTGTTCACGATGGTGACATTTTTTTAAAAGTGTTTTACAATGCTAATGGCGTATACAATGAGCTGCTGGTTGACCGATACGGGAATGAACAATATTGACTAAATATTGACATTTTAACTAACCCATAAAAAAGAGTCCCATTTAAAAACATTCTCGTAAATTAATATCTTTACAAAATTAATGGTATACAAAAATTGCGCCAATTATAACAATGACTATTTATACAAAGAAAAAATATATTAAACAATATTAAACAGATATATTGTTATACAAATAAATATTTTATTCAAAATACTTGGCGCTGCGCAACCGAGAAAATGTTAATTGTCTGTGTATTAATAATTTACAATAACTTCCTTACAATCCAAAATACATAAACCATGCATACACATATTAGAAACACTGTCAAATTTATTCTACCTATATTTTAATATCATACGTAGCATATGCACACGTACACACACACACACATTCACGAACACACGCACAAGAAGGAAAGAAAAGATTAATGCAATTTATACATATTTATTCAGTTTGGCAACACTAATTCGGGGCGCAGCGCTAAGTATTTTGAATAAAATATTTATTCGTATTAAAATATTTATTTGTATAAAAATATTTATTTGTATAAAAATATATCTGCTTAATATTATTTAATACATTTCTTCTTTGTATAAATAGCCATTGTTATAATTGGCGCCATTTTTGTATATCATTAATTTCTTTTTTATGGGTTAATTAAAATGTCCGCGATATGAGTAATGGAATGTATGAACACAGCATTTTAGCTGTGTATATGTAATTATGTCATCTTAGGCGCAGTTGCAAAGTACCTTTATGTACTTGCAGCTCATTTTGATTTCACTTTTTTTATTTTGTTATTATCATTATCTTCTGTTTTTGTTATTATTATTATCTTCTATTTTTTGTGATTTTTTTATATCATGTACCTGGCGTAATTTTTTTACTTTTTGAAGTTTTTTATGGGGATCTCACGTATTTTTACAAAGATAATTTGCATAGTAGGTAATGACTTCAGATAATTTTTAATATTACATATATTACAAAGATTCATTATCAACAGCCATGAACAGTAGGGTGGACCTTATTTTTTGACTTACAAATTTTTTCAGGGCACCCCCAGAATTGTGACATTGGGGAAAAATAATGTATGCAAAATTTAAAATCGACCGGAGGACTGGAAATCGTACCTCAACGCATTTGAAATTTTTTTATTTTTGTAACTCGTTTTTCTCCATTGTAGTATATCGTTAATAAACACGTTTATATATTGTTGAATTTGTCTTTTATATTTATAAAATAATATAGAATAAAAGTATAAGATTACTTAAAAAAAATCATGACCTTGAAATCTCATAAATTTTTCTACAGAAAGAACTTTTTCCTTGGAATTATTTTTACCTTGTCAAACGTTACAACTTTTGTCTAAGAAATTTTTTCATATATTTATAAATAACAGATTTCAAAATTTTAATGAAATATCCGATACTTTCATTAAGAGTACACTGTTCCAAGAGATTTTATAAATATGGATTCTCTAAAATGGGAAAATGATCCCAATTATAATATGGGATTAAATACCGTAAATAATTTAGCAATACACGATTTGGCCGAACGAGCAGTCAAACTTATGCAAGAGTTTAATTGTAACTATTCAACAGCCATCTGGACTTGTAACATTCAATATGTTTCTTATAAATTTTCGTGCGCTGATTACGAAGTCGCGGACCCTTTTTCGCCACCATCCTCATTTTTCGAAAAATTGGTTTTTAAATAATAATGCGAATTTTCAACTTGAACGTCTTGTGTATCGGAATAGTAATAGGTATTCGGCTGCTTGTTCCGTTAAATTATTCTATGAACCCTCGCGAACACAACGATATAAGTGATTATTGCATTATATAAGGGTATAAGGTTATATAAGAGTATAAGGGCACAAGGGTATAAGGGTATAACGGTATATAAGGGCATAAGGGTATAAAGGTATTGTTACGTTTCGGGTTGGGCATAATAACAGTTTAATGTAACACGAAAGGAACTGGACACGAACGATAACAATAAGAAAGATGTAAGCTCAAATATGTGGCAATAGAAATCTCGATACGTCTGCTTGCAATGGCGGCTGACTCAAGAATGACAGCTTGACGGGCGATCGATCGGATCGCCTTCTTCTCGCTGTCCTCTTGTCCCGCTCGCGAGCACCAGTGAGCCTTGGATTTCCATCAAAGGGGTGTTCGCAACAGTATATACAGGGTGATTGGCTGGAAACGCCTGATCCGCTTGGCAACCGTGACGAGGTTAACCCCCCGTGGTGTCTCTCCGAAGTTATGGCTTTCGACCCTCGAAAGGGTTGGAGTACCCATTAAGAAGAGAGAAATCTTCGAATTCCTCATTTCTCATCAGATCTGTGTGAAAGCGACGCCAATGGATTCCTGACGTTCCGTCGATTAAAATCATACCAAACATCATGCAAATCGGACTACTTCGACCGCTGCATTCCTCGTGATTTTCCGATGAAAATCATGCCAAATGTCGTGTAAATCGGACTACTTTTACATAAGGAATACAAATAGCTTGTGTCGAAGTAATCCGATTTGCATGATGTTTGGTATGATTTTAATCGACGGAACGCCAGGAATCCATTGGCGTCGCTTTCACACAGATCTGATGAGAAATGAGGAATTCGAAGATTTCTCTCTTCTTAATGGGTACTCCAACCCTTTCGCGGGTCGAAAGCCATAACTTCGGAGAGACACCGCGGGGGGTTGACCTCGTCACGGTTGCCAAGCGGATCAGGCGTTTCCAGCCAATCACCCTGTATAAGGGTGTAAGGGTATAAGGGTATATACCTTGCGAAATGATCCCGAGAATCGACGAACGAAACATGTGTGCGAATCTGAAGGTGTGCGTGTAACGCGTATACGTATTATGTTGACGAAAATTTGGCTTGAAGAAGAAAAATCCTATCCTACCATTTCCGACAATTCCATGAAACAATATTACTATATCTCTATCATATGTAGACCGATTTTATTGATTTTGGTCTTATTCGAAAGCTTATATGCGGTTCACACGAGAAAAATGTCTTTAAATTTAGAAAATATTGCAGGCTTGATGAGATATTAATTAAATAAGTTTCAGGTTAGGTTGGAATAGTCGAGTGAGGAGTAAATGATAGCGGTGGCGACAGTCGACATATATGCAGGGTCTCGGAACATGTATACATGGCAGTGACAGTCGGCATATATACAGGGTGTTGAACATGTATACACGGCAGTGGCAGTCGACCTTTATACAGGGTGTCTTTTATGTACTTGGCGTCGAGACGCTACCGCGTCTCTAGATCAACCGAACAGTTTGATGGATCCGAAAAGTGTGGTTTGACGGAAACACGTCGATGCCGAAAAGATGGACTTTGACGCTGTTTTTACGAATGCAGTATCGGGGCTTTACGCTCGCGATTTTGCTGTTCAAACTGTCTCCGAGCAAGTCGTCGAATTTTATCCCGATGAGCATCTATTTAATGAAATCGTCAACAATGCAATTTTTACCGGCGACGATAGTGCCCTATTTGATGACGATGTCTTAAAAATATTAATATGTCAGGTTTACTTACCTATCTTCCACGTTCCCTGTGAAATCACATATCTAGTATTTGCATGTGTCGCGATAGGAGTGAGATAAGGGTATATGAAAGCATTTTCGCTGGCAGATGTTTATACGAGCGCGACGTTGTATTCTTTCAGGAGGCGGTTGCACTATTGAGATTAATTGATCTCGAATAATTATCGCGATACCGCGTCGAATCGTAGGCGGATATTTATACGAGGGCAACGTTGCATTCTTTCATGAGACGGTTGCGCTATTTAGGATAATTAATCTCGAATAGGTATCGGTGTTGAATTACAGCATCCGCGTTACATCCTTTCGCGCCTTATCTTTCGCGCCTGCGCATCGATCCCCGCGCGTACGGAGGATTTTTTCATCGAGCGGCGGTGTCACTAAATCAAATCTAGGGATTTTTCATCGATCCGCGGTATCACTAAATCATATCTAGGAATTTGTCGCTCCAACAGTTGACCATTTACCCCAACCACCGCCAACGGTTGCGCGCGCGACGTTATCTTGAAATCTCCCTCCCCCTGTGACGTCATCCCCCTCACCAACGGACATTAGACAATCTAATATCGAGATTATTAATGTACGTGAAGAGGTCCGTATAAACGGAGAATCAAAATTAGAACACGAGAATGTGGCGTTTAAAGCTACTCTAACGTGCTTCAAATGCAGGAAGTCAAGTCACATCGCAAGAATCTGTAACCTTGCTCCGTGGAGGTTAACTACTGGACGGATATTCGGGGTGGCCGAGTGATTGAGGCAAGGTGAACTGTTTAACGGGTCTTTATTCGTAAGACTAGAATACAATGTCACCCGGCCAGGTGTGTACTGGCTAACAGAGTCAGTGCGGCTTAACCTACGGCTTAAACTAGCGCGGCGGTTCGCGGAGAGGTCGCGGCGGAGCGCGGGCAGCGCGTTGCGGTCGCGTGCTCGAAGCGTTTCGGCGGTAGAGCTAGGAATGGGGGGTGTTCGTTCTGGTGCCCTGGCTGTTGTCTCCACCAATGGCCCTGACCGGGAAGTCTGGAGTCCGTTCGCCCAGTGGGTATAACCCGCGGGAGAAACGGAGACTGTAGGATATCCTCCGGAATAGACAAAGTCTGAACCTAAGATTGACACGGGATATAGTCCTAGAAGTCGGCGAACTCGCGTTCCTCTAGGAGTTGTGGAGGTGGGGGAAACCAAAAATACACAGTAATACAGCTTGGGCTACAAGAGATCACTGGGAGAGCTCTGATCATTTGCCTGTAACGCTCGTGGTAGACTCTGCCTGACGGTCCCGTCAGGCTGGCCTATATGCCGCGCCGCGACATCTTCGCGAGCGAGAGCGCCGCTCGGCGCGCGGCCATCTCGTGGCCGCGCTCGGTAGCGGCGGGCCGCGCCAGGCGCGCGTAGTGAGGGAAGGTTCGCGTCCCACCGTAACTAACTCGTTACAAATCTGCAACGCAGTCAACTAAAGAACTCATGGCAGAAAAGACGTAAGTCAAAAAGGAACTAGTCAAGGAGAAATAAAGAGTAATAGATGTAAGGTATGTAAGAAGAATAACCACTTAGAAGCTGACTGCTATTTCAACAAAAGTAAAACCAATAAAGATAACAAGGGAAAGCTGTCGTGTCTCGTACAAAAAAAAGCAGGAGTTAATTTCGTTGTCGACTCTGGGGCAACGGCACACATGGTCAACGACCCACAGCTGTTAAATAAAACTCTAACTATTAGCCAAAGAATAGGAACAGCCAATAGATATGGCAAACAAATGGAAGCTAAACTATCTGGTGAGGTGGAAACAAATAATTGTATTATTAACGATGTATTATATGTTCCAGACTTAAGTAGAAATCTAATATCTGTAAGCGCAATGACAGACAAAAACCTGCAAGTAAGATTCAAAAAGGAAAATGTGCAAGTCTACAAAGACAACGAAGTCGCATTAGAAGACTTCAAGGAACAAAGTGGAATATACCATTGAAATCAGTAACATTCTTGAGGCAATGGTGAGTGAGAACACACAAGATCTAGAACTAATACACAAAAAATTATGTCACCTGTGTTTCGAAAACATAAAAAGCCCATCAAAAATGGTCGACGGACTGAATATCGCATGCAACAAATCTAGTAAAGAAAGAAGAACCTGCGAAGTATGTGTAAGGGCAAAGTAAACGAGAACCAGTTTTGGATCTGACCGCACACAGGCTCAAAGACCAGTAGACCTGATCCACACTGACGTTTGTGGGCCTATACAATGTCCGACTTGGGACGGCAACAAATATTTCGTCATTTTCTTGGGCGACTTCACGTACTATACGGGTGTAGCCCTGATTAAAGGGAAGTATGAAGTACCCACAAAACTAAAAGAATTTATTGCAGAAGCTGAAACAAAGTGGAAGTCGATGGTATCTAAGATTCGATGTGATAATGGTTTGGAATATAATAATACGGAGCTTACAACTTGGGTGAAAAAGAGAGGAACGGCGATTGACTTCACAACCCCATACACCCCTCAGCTCAATGGGAAAGCGGAGAGGTTGAACAGAAGCTACTCAATAAAGTAGGAGCCCTGCTATTCGATTCAAGGCTCGACAAGGAAATGTGGGGCGAAGCTCTTTACGTCGCCCCGTACTTAACAAATAGAAGTCCAACTTCAGGCTCCAGTATCACGCCAGCTGAAATGTGGTTTCAGAGGAAGCCAGATCTTTCTGGAATTCAGATGTTCGGGGCAAAAGCCTTCGCGAAATGTTTATCGTACACGAGAAAACTCGACGACAGTACAAAAGATTACGTCTTTATCGGATACGGATCGAACTGCTATCGCTTGTGGGATGCGAAGAGAAGAAAAATAGTCCTGTCAAGGGATGTTATAGTCGATAACGAATAATCTGGAGATGAACGAAAACAAACAGAAATAAAACTGGATTTTTCAGAAGACAGTGAAACAGACGAAGATTCGAACCAAATTGAAGACAAAGAGGACGAACTATAAGCAGAAACGGAGGTCCCTGACACCGCACGAGAGGAAAGTGAAGAACATCCAGCAAGTAGTAAGGATACGAGTAAAACGACCGAGTTATCTTAATGATTTCGTATATCTGACGTATGAAGAAGCACTCGCCGGTGAAGATAAATCCAAATGGGCAGAAGCCATACGAGAAGAAAATGATTTACTGACTAGGAACAACACTTGGACAGTAGTAGACACAATTAAAACGAATGGAGCTAAACTCTAAAATAACAAATGTGTATTCAAAGTAAAAACGATGGCACCTATAAGGCGAGACTTGTCGTGTGCGGATGTGAACAGGAATATGGAATAGACTACACGCAGACGTACAGCCCGGTGGTGAACATAAATTCTTTAGGCGTGCTGTTCGCTCTGGCAGCTTCAAGAAATTCTAACATCATAGGCTTTGATGTGAAAACAGCCTTTCTGTATGGAGAATTGAGCGAAGAAATTTACATGAAAATACCAAAAGGGTATGGACAGAAGAATCAAGCGTGCAAACTAAACAAGAGTCAGTATGGGCTAAAACAGGCACCAATGAAATGGAACATGAAATTTACAAAGTTCCTGAAAGACAACGGTCTACAAGAAACACAATCAGAGAAGTGGATGTTCAAAACTGCAAGCGGATCAATTATTCTCGCACTATATGCGGATGATGGAATAATAATTGGCTCAGACAAAACAGAAATGACGAAATTACTCAACTCACTGTCAAGAGAGTTTGAAATTAAAATTAACGAAAACCTAAGAAAGTTCATTGGAATAAAACTGAACGAAACGAGAGGACAAATCGAATTGAAGCAAAGAAAGTACATTGAAGAAGTATTAGATAAATTTAGGATGAGCGACTCTAAACCATTTAGAACCCCAATCGAAAAGCCACGAAAAGGAGAAAGAAAATATGGATTTGGAAATCAAGTTTCACTATAGAGATGCTGTTCGGTACATACTGTACGCTGCGAACAGAACGAGACCAGACATATCATTCGCGACTGGCTTTGAAAGTCGATTCGTAGAGAAGACTAAGTCGATTGACATCGCGAACGTATAAGGACACTAGGGTACCTAAATGGAACAAGAAATCAAGGGACTGCTTTCAAACGAGAGCAGGACAAACAGCTGCTGCAAGCATACTGCGACTCGGACTATGCAGGAGACGAAGACACGAAACGAAGTACTACAGGATACTTAATTCTATTCTGTGGGGGCCACATATCATGGTGCTCACGAAGACAACCAATTGTCATTCTTTCAAGCACTGAGGCAGAATTCATTGCCGCTGCCGAATGCTGCAAAGAATTATTGTACTTGAAAGGTTTAATAAATGAACTAACGGGTAAAAAGGTAAAAACAGTACTTACGGGGAGGTTCCGGTCTAAATGTCGATTTTTTTTTTATTTCATTTTTCGAATGGTCAACCTTTTAGGAAAACGTGTTTAAAAGGATTTGTTGAAATTCGTAAAATTCCCGAAGTTATAGGCATTTGAGTAGCGGCAAATACATGGGTCACAACCGGCCGCTCGGCGCTCACGTAAAACTGTAGACGCGTTTTTCCCGAAACAGTGTCCTCAAAATCGGTGGGACCTGTATCTCCAAAAGTTATTATCCGATTCGACTGAAACTTTTTTATTTTGAAGAATATACTTCTGTCTAGGAGGGGGACTAGAAAAAATTACAAAAAATTGAAAATTTATAATTTTTCAAGGCGTTGAAAGGACAAAAAATACAGGGAAAAGTAACTCCAAACATGAAGTGTCGTTATTTTCTACAAACTATGTCATTTTTGTAATTTTTTTCTAGTTCCCCCCCTAGCCAGAAGAATAATCTTCAAAATAAAAAAGGTTTCAGTCCAATCGAATAATAACTTTTGCAGATACAGCTCCCACCGTTTTGAGAACACTGTTTCGAGAAATACGCGTTTAAAGTTTTACGTGAGCGCCGAGCGGCCGGTCGTCGCCCATGCATTTGCCGCTACTCAAATGCCTTTAACTTCGGGAATTTTACGAATTTCAACAAATCCTTTTAAACACGCATTCCTAAAATATTGAACATTCCAAAAATGAAATAAAAAAAAATCGCTCCAAAAATAGATTTTTTTTTTATTTCATGTTTCGAGTTCAACCTTTTAGGAATACGTGTTTAAAAAGATTTGTTAAAATTCGTAAAATTCTTCAAGTTATAGGCATTTGAGTAGCGGCAAATGCATGGGTAAAACCCGGCCACTCGGCGCTCTGGTTGTCGTCGTTCTTTGACGGTTTATAATAGGTCAATTTTTATGGTTATTGAAGGTAACAATGGGAATTCGATTATTAGGGGTCAGGTAAAATGTCTCATTTAACTGTGTGTTTTCAAAATCACTCAGTCCAGTCAGTTTTCCTTACGTTGTCTTGGCGAAAGGAGCAGTCTTGTGCTACAAACGAAAGGAGCAGTCTTGTGCTACAATGTCTAAGTGCTTGAAAAAGGGTAATCGTAGTCTCTTTGAACGTGCAGCGAAACCACGAAAAAGGAAATTTCACGGTAATCGGTATACTATGGAACAGCATACATCGCCCGCAAGTACGTCGACTGAGAAGTTGAAGGATTCAATGTATGATGAAATACTTGTTGATCCTTCCCATGGCTACGTCATTATAAATTTTATATCAGTTTTTACATTCATTTCTCAGCATTTGCAATGTAAAACTTGCAAAAATGATGTAAAATTTTTACGCAGTCATGACGGTGGATTAGGGTTTAGGTTAAACATTGAGTGCAATTGTGGTGTAAAGAACATTGAGTCCAGTCCTCTAGTAAATAAAGCGTATGAAATAAATCGTCGTATTGTATTTGTGATGCGATTATTAGGAGTAGGCTTACAAAGATTGAATTTATTTTGTTCCATGATGGATATTTGTCACGGTCTTTCGAAAACCGCGTATTATGCTGTGCTTGAAACTTTACATTGCGGTGCAAAAAGTGTGTTCGAACTAATACGAGACGAAGCATGTAAAGAAGAAATTAGAAGAAACACGGAAGAAGGAAACGAGCCATTGCACTTGAGTGTGTCGGGAGATGGATCGTGGAAAAAGCGAGGGTTTTCTTCATTATATGGAGTGGCATCACTAGTGGGAAAATACAGCAATAAAGTTGTGGACGTTGTTGTGAAGTCTGCATTTTGCCAATCTTGTGCTAACTGGAAAAAAATGGAAGATACACCCGAATATGATGAATGGAAGGAGTCCCACGCTGAAGAGTGCACAGCTAATCACATAGGTAGTGCAGGTAAAATGGAAGTTGACGCTGTGTTAGAAATGTTTCTTCGTTCTGAGGAAATGCACGGTGTCAAATATACCAATTATATTGGCGATGGAGACACAAAGACTTTCAAAGCCATTGTGGATAAAAACCCGTACCAAGATGTCATCGTTACCAAGAAGGAATGTGTGGGGCATGTACAAAAAAGGATGGGGACTCGACTACGAGCAGTCAAGAAAGCCCATGCAGGTATCGGAGGAAAAGGTGTAGGCAAATTGACGAATGCAATGATAACAAAATTGACCCAGTATTATGGCATGGCTATTAGGAGAAATCCTAATTCTGCTGAAGACATGAAGCAAGCAGTGTGGGCAACCTATTATCATATGTCTTCAACGGATGCCCATCCACATCATGTATATTGTCCAAAAGGTCAGAAGAGTTGGTGTAAGTGGCAACGTGTTGCAGCAATGGGTGAACTGGACACATTTCAACATCCCCCGCCCCTCAATGACACGGTTCTGGAAGTTATACGACCTATTTACGAGGATTTATCATCGATTAATTTATTACAACGCTGCACTGGAGGTAATACTCAAAATAATAACGAAAACTTCAACGCATCTGTGTGGACTTTGGCTCCGAAGCATCTCCATTGTGGAGCTCAAGCAGTGGAAATAGCAACATATTTGGCTGTATGTACGTTCAATAATGGTTATGCACCATTATTGAAATTAATGAATGTGCTAGGACTACATGTAGGACCACGTGCGAAAATGTTTGCGGAGGGCGCCGACCGTCAGCGCATAGCCGCCGCTGAACATCAAGATTCACTTACATATAAAAAGGCCAAAATTGCAAGAAAAAATACTACAGAATATCAACAGCAGCTTTTTGAAGAGACGGAAGGATTAATATATGGTCCGGGAATAGCAGATTAACGGTAAATAAAAAAGTTGTATCATTTTCTTCACGTAAAACTTTAAACACGTTTTTCTCAAAACGGTGGGAGCTGTATCTCCAAAAGTTATTATCCGATTCGACTGAAACCCTTTTTATTTTGAAGCTTATTCTTCTGGCTAGGGGGGGAACTAGAAAAAATTACAAAAATTACATATTTTTTAGAAAATTACAACACTTCACGTTTGGAATCACTTTCCCCTGTATTTTTCGTCCTTTCAACGCCTTTGAAAATTATAAATTTTCAATTTTTTGTAATTTTTTCTAGTCCCCCCCTAGCCAGAAGTATGTTCTTCAAAATAAAAAAGATTTCAGTTGAATCGGATAATAACTTTTGGAGATACAGCTCCCACCGTTTTGAGAACACTGTTTCGAGAAAAACGCGTTTAAAGTTTTACGTGAGCGCCGAGCGACCGGTCGTCGCCCATGCATTTGCCGCCACTCAAATGCCTATAACTTCGAGAATTTTACGAATTTCAACAAATCCTTTTAAACACGTTTTTCTAAAAGGTTGACCATTCGAAAAATGAAATAAAAAAAAATCGACATTTAGACCGGAACCTCCCCTTAAAATAGATTTTTTTTTTATTTCATTTTTCGAATGTTCAATCTTTTAGGAATACGTGTTTAAAAGGATTTGTTGAAATTCGTAAAATTCCCGAAGTTATAGGCATTTGAGTAGCGGCAAATGCATGGGCGACAACCGGCCGCTCGGCGCTCACGTAAAACTTTAAACGCGTTTTTCTCGAAGCAGTGTTCCCAAAACGGTGGGCGTTGTATCTCCAAAAGTTATTATCCGATTCGACTGAAACCTTTTTTATTTTGAAGATTATTCTTATGGCTAGGGGGGGAACTAAAAAAAATTACAAAAAATTGAAAATTTATAATTTTTAAAGGCGTTGAAAGGACAAAAAATACAGGGAAAAGTGACTCCAAACGTGAAGTGTCGTTATTTTCTACAAAATATGTCATTTTTGTAATTTTTTTTCTAGTTTCCCCCCTAGCCAGAAGAATAATCTTCAAGATAAAAAAGGTTTCAGTCCAATCGAATAATAACTTTTGCAGATACAGCTCCCACCGATTTGGATCAATTTTTTGACGACTTGACATTAACGACTCGCCAGGGCCGTCTGCAATGATTAATTATAAAACAAAAAATATATTTCTTTAATCTAAGACATCCTTAATACAGTGCAACAAGTTTCATTAAATTATATATAGTGGTTTTCCTTTAATTAATTCCTAAAAATCACCTATTTTTAGCGGCTCTAGACCGGAACCTCCCCTTAACATCGAAAATCAGAGAACAATTAAGCTCATACAAGGAGGGGTAATAAAAAAACGAAGCAAACATATCGATGTCAGGTATAAGTTTATTACTGAAAGAGTAAAGTAGGGGAAATAGAAATCAAATACTTTTCGATGGACGACCAATTGGCGGACGTATTCGCCAAAGCTCTGAATAAGGTTAAATTTAAACTACTGCTAGACAGTATTATGTTTTAGTATTATGTTTCAGCTAAGAGAGTTATAAAGACTAAGGGGGAACCACGAATCAAAGGGAAGTGTTAGAAAGGGAATTTAGAAAATACACCCTGATTCGTTGTTCGCCCCTGCCATATAAGTCAGATGCCTTGATTGAAGGGACGCTGACCGGTGGAACCAGTCAGCTCGTACGCAATTCCTGGCGAGTCGGTTTTCAAGTAGAATGTACTGGAAAGTCTTAGCGAACGATCACGTTTCTGAGAGAGATTATATCACATTTATATTAGTCGAAGTGACTCCATCCTTTAATTTGATTTTGTTCGTTGCAACCAACTGTTGGCACGATTAAAAGCTATACGTTTATTTTTCCTTCTAATTGAGTGTATATAATTATTGAATATCCTCGCCTCACTCCCTTTGGAAAACTTCGGCCTCTCAACAATCCCACCTGTGTAAAGGATCCTCCAAACCAACGCGAATATCGCCGCTAACCGCCGCAGATCCGCTCCGCGCCGCGATATTCGCGTTGGTTTAAGGTGCCATTTCCAATGCTCGGCTCGCCGCGGCAGCGAGCGGCGCGGCGCCGCCCGAGCACGCCGCAGGATTCTTCGTTGCGGCCGCAGATGGTATTTCCTATACCTAAGCGGCGCCGCCAGGGCCCCACGACGCGCTGCGCTGGCCCTTTTCGAGCACTTGAAAAGGTCTATTGTTGTATGAGGTCTCGAGGACCGTCTTCGACACCGAATTTTATGGCTTTCGACCTTCGAAGGGGTTTGAATACCATCAAGAAGAAATGAGAAATGTCAAGGATTTTCGCATTTCTCATCAGATCTTTGCGGAAACAACGTCAATCGATTCCGTATGTTTCGTCGATGAAACTAGCACCAAGAACGACATAATTCGGAGCATAATAAAGGAAATTAGATGAAAACTTAATTTATATAATTTCTTGCTAGCTTCGTTATAAATAGTTCGATTTACATGAAATTTGGTACGATTTTCAACGCAGAAATATAAGGAATTCATCGGTGTCACTTCCATATCTATACGATAAAGAATAAAGAAATATTTTATTTCTGAAACATGTATGAATCCTCAGGCGACCCCAGCGAATCGAGGTCGGCGACCCACAGTCGAGGGTGAAATATTCATTTCAGCGTATTAAGAAATTCTTTATTGTTTATCGTATCGATAAGGGAGTGGCAGCAATAGATTCCTTATGTTTTTCTGATGAAAATCATACCAAATGTCAATGTAAATCGGACTACTTTTACAGAAGCAATATAAATAATAAAAGGAATAGGCATTTTCAAGTTCATGAACAGTCGAAACAAAAATATTTGGAGGTTGTTGCGGAAATCAGCGAGCGGCATTTTAGGGCAAGGAACGTAATTGTGCATGGATTGCCTCAGTCGAGCAATACCTCCCCTGAACTGGCAAGGAAGGAGAACACCGAAGGTGTTAAGTGTACACTTAACCAGATTCATTCATCGGACTACGTGGAATTACGACTACGGAGGCTTGGGAAACAAAAAGGCTCGTCCCCGCGGCCCCTCTGTGTCACCCTTGAATCGTCTGAAGTAGCCAAGTGCCTTTTAAGGAATAAGTCCCGCTATTCTGGTCCATGCAAAATTATGGATGACAAGACGATCGTTCAACGGCAGGCGTTGGAGCAGATCCGGGCCAAATTACGTGAATTGCATGATAATGGAGAGACTAATAAGACAATTCGTTATATTCATGGTGTGCCTAAAATTATTAAGTATAGTAGCTCACGTGACTCAGCGACAAAAACCATTAACGTATCCCGTAGTTTATTACCAAAATGTTAGAGGGCTTAGGACTAAGTTAGATGATTTAAAGTTAGCTATTTTGGCATCCGTAGCCAGTTTTTATATTTTAGTCCTAGTCGAAACATGGCTTAATGCGTCAATTTCAACACCTGAGCTGGGCTTGCGGGACTTTAATGTTTTTCGCAAGGACAGATCACACCTCACGAGTGATTTCTCTAGAGGGGGGGGGGGGGGGGTCTTATTGCAGTCAGAAATACTCTGCCATGTTCATTGATTGACTCTAAATGTGATGACGTGGAGCAGCTCTTTGTGCGTGTGCGGCTTCATTCCACGCATTTAATTCTTGGTGGATTATATCTCTCATCTGGGTCTCAATCGACTCTTTACGGTTATCACGTTGGGTCAGTAATGGATATTTTCAGGACTTTAGTGATGATAAGCTTTGTATCTTTGGTGACTTCAATCTCCCGCATGCCGTCTGGCTTAGTGAACGGAGTCTAACTCGTTTTAAAGAACCCGGTGTGCCTTTGGCGGAGTCAACTGCTATCGACCTCATTCCTGAAGGTTACAGTTCCTGTAACTCAGCTCAGGTGAACTACTATTTTCAACTCTAAGGATACCATGCTTGATTTAATCTTTGTAAACGATTTTGCGGTATCTGTAGATATTGCCATTGAAAGCCTTATAACTCCTGATGTGAATCATCCACCATTATTAGTACGTTTAAATGGTTTTGCCCCGACGGGTGACCAAGGCTCCGAACGTGGTTCATATTATGACTTTAAGCGCGGTGATTATCCGAACATGATCAATTATTTGATCGGTTGATCAAAAACTTGAATTCGGTTGCCTGGGAGCCTATCACTCGTGGGGTTGACCCAGATATTGCTCTTGATCGTCTATACTTTCATTTAAATACTGCGATTGATGCCTTGCAATCAAGCTCTGTCGAGGTTAACTAACGGACGGGCGGCCAAGTAATTCAGACAAGGTGAACGGGGTATAAGGCGTTTATTCGTATGACTAGAGTACAGTTTTGCCCGGCCAGGTCTATGCTGGCTAACAGAGTATAAACGACTTAATCTAAACCTTAAGCTAACTCGGCGGATCGCGGTTCGGTACGTTTCGGCGGTGGTCGTAAGAGTGGGGTGTAGTGGTCGTTCTGGTCCCTTGGCTGTTATCTCCACCAATGGCCCTGACCAGGAAGTCTTGAGTCCCCTCGCCCAGTGTGTAAAACCCACGGGAGAAACGGAGACTGTGGGATGTACTTCGGGGCAGACGAAATCTGTCCCTAAGATTGACCGGGGATATCGACCTTCATCTAGAGGTTGGCGAACTCGCGTTCCTCTAGGAGCCGTGGAGGTGAGGAGTCCAAAATTACACAGAGATACAGCTTGTTTGCGCAAAAGATCGCTGAGAGAGTTCCGACCGGTTGCGTGTATCGCTCGTGGCAGACTGTGCCTGACGGGCCCGTCGCGCTGGCTTATATGCGCGGCCGCGCTCAGTAGCGACGGGCCGCACCGGGCGCGCGTGGGGGAGGGGGGAGATTCGCGTCCCACCGTAATAACTCGTTACAGCCTTCATCCCTCTAAGGAAGATAAGGCGCTCTCCCTTCCCACGTTGGATGTCATCACGCTTAAAGTACCTCATTCTTAAAAAAAAAGAGAGCGCATAAAGTGTTTAAAGCCTCTAATTCAAGGTGTGACTTATGTTACTAGCGTTGAATATTCAGTCCAGCGTAACGTTAGGAGTTTCTGGAACTATGTAAACACAAAGCGTGGTAGTCATAGCCTCCCCAGTAATATGCATTTTGGTGTTTCCTCGGCGTCCTCGCATCGTGCAATTGCCAATTTCTTTGCCTCTTACTTTAGCTCTGTTTATACGTCGCTGTCGAGGCGAGCCCTAGCCTCACACGCGGTAAATGATTCTCCTAATGACCTTATCCTCAATTCTCTAACCATCTCTATTGGAGACATTTTTGATAAATGTCCTTGACACGTGCAGTGGTCCTGGTTGTGATGGTATTCCCCCGTTGCTCCTTAAGCAGTGTAGTTTTATTCTCTCGAACCCCCTGTGGAATATCTTTAATGCGTCGTTGTCTGGAGGTACGTTTCCGAAGGCCTGGAAGAATAGCTAGGGATATTATTACTTCAATCGTCTCAAATTCTTTTCCATCAAAATTAAGATAACTTTTATACATTCTAGGCGTTTTCAAACTGATTCATACTCATGGGCTTAACGCAGGACTAAAGGAATGAAGGTCACGACATACATTTGGCGCTGCAACCTGCTACACTTGCTTACACCCGATGTTCATCCTGTTCTAATAATTGTTTTATAAGGATTGCATCATTAAGCTTCTCATTGTAGGACCCGAAAAACATAAGCAATATAACCATTGCTAAATACTGAGCCGAACCTTTGCATTTGATGCACTGCTCCAAATCTTCGTTGAATGATTATTTATAAATGATGCATTAATTGACTTGTCCATCAAAGCCTAGTTTAAGTTTAGTTTAGTTTAGTTTAGGTTAGCCTAATTTTGTTTTATAGTAGCATTTTCAAAGACGCATTCAAATCGTTCTGCGTCCATTTTCTTTTTTTTTCTGTTTAATTTCGGAAATTTTTCTGCAGAAAAACAAAGAAGGAAAACCTAAAGACTTTAATTATCGGGAAAAATGTTAAAAAATTTGGTCGGCACTATACGACTATAAGGTGGCCGGTACGACACAACAAGCACGTAAAACAAGTTTTAGGTTTGATGCGTATTGTACAAAGCAAATTGAAAAAACCTGGGCATTTATGTATACCTAATAGTTTAAAAATAATGTACGTAATACGACAAAATTTTTTAATTACCTGAAAAATAAGAAATCAGCTATGAAAAATAACTTTTGTCGTACGGAAAACTAGCGCTAATGTTAAACACATTAAAACTCTGGTAATACTAAATAAAAAAAAAAGATCACGGGAATACGTTGCTCAGAATTATAGTATTTATTTATTTCTCCATCGATAGTGCAGGTAACTAACATTAGAAGCGAGATCTAGCTTTGGCCGGTACCTTAGGCTGCCAGGTACTGTATCACTTTTCTCGATGTCTCATCAAATACTGAAACTAATTTGTTGAACTCTGGATCATGCAGTTTCGTCGCCATTCAGGGAATTATAATTTATTATGTCTGGACGTGTTAAGTGCATACCTAATTACATATGCATATCAAAAACAGGCTTGAGGATTTTAAGATTAATCATCTTCACATCATTATGATTCGTTCAATCAATAAAATGTCACTCCATTCACTATTGTAAGTGACGCATTAGTCTGAATGCTAACCTGCACATTCCCAACTCATACCTGCGAATCGTCTATCATGAACATATTATGTTCATGAAAAATAACTGATCCATTGGCGATTTCGTCCTAGGCATTAGGAACGGGGCCCATGCGGCAAACGCATGTCCAACACGGCACTGAAATGAAGGTCGTAGGGCACATTTGCCGTCGTAACCTGCTTGAGTATCGCTTACATCCCTCGGTTTTTCCTCAGATGCCTACCCAAGGTCCCTCGGGGCCGGATGGGCTGTTACTATCGGTTTCTTTTGTTCAAAACCGCAAAATCTCGAACTTTGAGGCCATTTTTCGAGGTTATCCCATCTGATTTCGAAGTTAAAAATGGTATCAATCGATTCGTCTTGGCGAGACCTTTCCAACGGTGTATGGCACATGCTGTACGCTCTTGGGTCAGTAATTCCCTCTAGGACTTAACATTGTCCTTTGCTTTGAAGTTCACGGAAAGTAACTAAACAGCCAACACTGATACTTTTTCAGTGGGTTTCTTATGGAAAAATAACTATATGGAACTAATTATTTGCTATTACTTTGCAGAATCGATAGGTACTACTCATTTTGGTCCCCAAAAATATTTTCCTTTTATATTACTGAAATTTAAATGACTCGATTTAAAATTCTGCATAAAAAACATACAACCTTTGGCACATGTTTATGTTATGTACTGGGGAGGTAATTTAGCACCACGTCTTTGTATCGTAGAGTTCTAACAATGGTAGTATATTTACTGGGGTGAGGGAACAGAACTTTTTCCTGATCAGAATCGGAGACATTACTACGACAGACCGGCATTCGTCTCGATACGCCATGACACTGCTCGTGCCACCTGTTTTTACCAAAAACCCACTCGCTTCGCGGTGGCGCTGATCACACGTCCCTTATGTCTATATCTTAATATTATTATATACAACAGTTTACACATATAGCAGAAGTAGCTGTCATGATATTTTTACATGTTTAAGACCTCATATTATTAGGTTACAAAAAATATATAAAAACATCATTCCATAACTTTTGAATTCTGACTTGTTTCCTTATTTCTGGGGATTCTGTCCCATTGTGGCGATGGGCCGCCGGCCGGACAGTCGCTACACTGTTTCTGGTGCAGTATAGCGACTGACAGCCGCAGGCCGTCGCGTGGCTAGTAGATTCTCCCATAATGGTGGAAAACCGACACTCATCCCATTGTGGTGCTTCTCCAGTAGCCTAGGCTGCTCCTGGAGCAGACTTGCATACACTGTAGCAATCTGCCGCAGCCGCGCGCGGTTGAAATCGTAGATAGGAGAACAGATGAATGCTTTTCCATTGTATCAGTGTACCGCGGCGAGCGGCGCGGCGTTGCCCCAGCGCGGTCGCTGGGGTCGGCCGAGGAATCATACCTGTTCCAGAAATAAAATATTTCTTTATTCTTTATCGTATAGATATGGAAGTGACACCGTTGAATTACTTATATTTCTGCGACGAAAATCGTACCAAATTTCATGTAAATCGGACTATTTATAACGAAGCTAGCAAGAAATTATATAAATTAAGTTTTCATCTAATTTCCTTTATTATGCTCCGAATTATGTCATTCTTGGTGTTAGTTTCATGGACGAAACATACGGAATCGATTGACGTCGTTTCCGCAATGATCTGATGAGAAATGCGAAAATCCTAGACATTTATCATTTCTTTTTTATGGTATTCAAACCCCTTCGAGGGTCGAAAGCCTTAAAATTCGGTGTCGAAGACGGTCCTCGAGATCTCATACAACAATAGACCTTTTCAAGTGCTCGAAAAGGGCCAGCGCGGCGCGTCGTGGGGCCCTGGCGGCGCCGCTTAGGTATAGGAAATACCATCTGCGGCCGCAACGAAGAATCCTGCGGCGTGCTGAGGCGGCGCCGCGCCAGTGGCCACCGCGGCGAGCCGCGCATTGGAAATGGCACCTTTAAGGGAGAAGTATGTATCTCTTTCTCCCTTGCACTAGTGGGTGCGTCGCCAGCCACAGTCGCCAGCTGCACATTGGAACGACTCTTCTACGTAGCATGCAGGAGACGCTATGGATGCTAGCGTCCTCGAACCGTTCACCTGGGCTTCACTGGTCCAGGTATAAGGCGTCTGACCGAGGCAAACACAGAAGCGCACGTAAAGGGACAAGTGTGCATGCGCGCATTATGAGCATTGGCTACCTCTAGTCCGATTTGTAGTTGTTGCTGCATGCATCACATGTTAGAAGCTGGAGGATTCTAGGCCATACTAGATACGAAATAGGGCTGTGTTTTAATTCATGCATTATGCGCATAGACCGCAGCGCATTCGCTGCGCGCATTCATAGCAGGGGTGGGCACTCCTTAAATATCAATCTGTTGGCAAAATTTAGTGAGCGGCATAATTTACCAGAGGCGCTGGGATCAATAAAGTTGAAAATATTTGATAACAGATGGCGCTGATGAGATTATTTTGTGGCGCGATTAGAACAGGAAAGCGTCATATTGAAGGTTAAGAAATAAACTATTAACAAAATAAATAATTAAACCCTACAATTATTGACGCCGCGTTAATTATTGGTCATAGATATAAGATGGGTTGTAGTACGTACCATTTATGTCCTGTGCCCGGATATTCAGATACACATTCAACCCACATTCAACCCGACATCGATTTCCAAACCCAGAGAAAGATAGAAAACGTTTTGATGTGTGGCTTCAACTTATTCAGAATCCAAATTTACTTAAGCTGGATCCCAAACAGGATATTTATCAGTTGTTACTGCTACCCTAGAGCAAAAGTCCCGGAATTTGGGACCTTCCTGGAGACCGTGGAGGGGATTTTAGCAACGGTTAGGGCTCCGGATATGGGTATAGTGATTGCGGGAGACTTAAATGCCTAATCCCCAGCTTGGGGAGGCAATAAGTCAGATAGGAAGGGCATGGCTTCCATGAAGTTTCTCGCGCGACATGGTCTGATTCCGATAAGGCTTAAGGAACCAGCCACCTTTCTGCACCACAATAAGGCCTCTTCGATGGTGGATGTTATGGTGGTCGATCGCACGATGATCCGTCTGTTCACGAGGAGTGAGGTTCTGGGATACCTCACCTACTCGGATCACCTCTATGTTCTCCACATTGTGGTGAGGCCAGCAAGATCCGGGCCCGCCCCACCGAGCTGGACCCAGTACTCGGTTAGGGACCTCGGTTTAGGAGGATATTAGGAGGTACCAGCTACTGCGGCAAGCGAATAATAGTAATAACACCAACAATGAGGGAACAAGTGATGATTCCACTCGAGGCCTTGAGCCGGAGGCGCAGGCAGACAGGCTGCAGAGGTTCCTGGAGGAGGTTACTGAGGCCACCCTCCGCAGAAAGGTCTCCCCCCCCCCCCCAGTGGGGCGCGGAAACCCAATTATTGGTGGACCCCAGAGATTGCTGCGGCTAGACGGAAATCCCTGAGGGTTAGGCGCTGGTTCCAGCACCGTAGAAAAAAAAGGATGTCCTGACGCGGAGCTGGCCAGGATGGAGTATGCCCGCAAAAAAGGTGGTCCAGCAGATGATCTGGGCTTCGAAGGAGGCCCACTGCAGTCCACACGCTTGTGGACTCCAATTCATGGGGCAGGACGTATAAAATGGTCATGTCCACCTTGCGGGGCCCGTCCTCTAGGACGATTTTGACCCCTGCACAAGCCCGAAACATAGTGGAGCACCTATTCGTAACTACCCCCTCTGCGACACAGCCCCCGAGAGCTACCCCAGTGTCGATGGTGAACTGGGTCACCAGGGGTACGGAAGAGGACACGCTGAGCAGTGTGGATGCTGCACTTGTCAAGGAGTCTGTGTCGAAGCTCAAAGCGAATAAGGCCCCGGGGCTCGACGCTGTCATCTCCGAAGTAGTGACATGCATCCTCAGGAGCCATCAGGAGGACTTAAAAGAGATGGTGAGGGACACGCTAAAGAGAGGTTCCATTTCCTGTGCGTGGAAGAAAGTCAGGGTTGTCCTAATTCCGAAACCGGGTAAAAACTTTTACTTTTACCTTTCATCTCTTTACTGTACATTTTTGTACACTTATACACCGATTTTTATCCGCCGACATTTTACGTTTATACCTTTTACTTATTTATTTTTTATGTAACTAAGGGGCACGTTATTGCCTATTTTATAAAGGGACGTACTCAACATTGATTTAATATGATAGACCGGACCTCTTAGGGTCGGTTAAGGTGGTCGCCGGCAGCTTTTATCCTTTCCCGAGGCGATTATAAAGGAAGAGCCCCCCCCCCCCCCAATGCAAAAAAGAAGGGGAAGTAAGATGTAGTGCCGAATCGTGCCAACTTCCCCTAAGTGGCCCAAGAAGGGGGCACCCTTGCGAGGGGGTTTTTAGTGGGTATCCCGCCTATTTTGCGGCGAATCCCATATAATCCCAGCAGCAAATGAGTCGGGGTATGCATAATGTATTTTCCCCCTCCTGGAAAAAAAATCTCAAACAGGTATTTACCAATTATCGCGTGTGTCATCAACACTTTACTGCGAATGATAAGTCCTCGGACATGTTCTTGATTCGAACAGCAGTACCTACACAGACTTTACCACCTGCCACAGATATTAGTTCTGCACAGTATGGCCGGTATTCATAGTCGCTACTTATTCTTAAGCAAATGTTTAAGCATGCGGCATCCTATACTTACCTAGTAGCTAGTAAAGGATGCCGAATGCTTAAGCATTTGCTTAAAAATAAGTAGGGACTATGAATACCGGCCTATGAGTAGATATAGAATAAGGTGTAAGAGGGGGGGGGGGGAGTGGAAAAAATGAAATGGAGATGGAAGGGTAAAGAGCTGGAGGAGGTGAGAAGGTACAAATACTTAGGATACACGATAATGGGGGCAGGAGGAGCATGTTGAGAAGAGAGTGAGGAAGGGGGCAGCGGTGATGGGGAAGGTGTGGGGGTTGGGGAAACGATTATTCGGGAAAGACTGGGGCAGAAGGATATGGCTGTTTGATAGGTTGGTATGGGCGGTGCACAGTGTTCGATGGGTATAGGGAAATGGACAAAACTTAATAACTTCTCGAGAGTAAAATTTTTTAAAATAAATTTCATATTTATTTATAAAAAGACTATTTTTATACATCTTTGATGTTATAAGTTTTTTAAAATTTTTTTTGAATGCATGTAAGGTAAATGCGTGTAATAAGGCCCATCAGGTAATATTGCTTTTATTATATATTATGCAAAATATCATAGTTTATAGTATAATGTTCATAGATTTCTATAAAAAAAAGAGTTTTCAAAAGTACGTATAATTTTTTTTTTTAAAAATATTGGATCCTTAAGAGGGCCATATTACCCGCACTTACCTTGGTTCATTCAGCTTCGGATTCTGAAACAGTCGATACACTTGCTTCCGAGGATTCTTCGTCAAGATTAAAAGATGATTCCTCAGTACATTCATTTGTTATCACATACTGCATAATTTCGGCGAAATCTTTCCTTTATACCTTGGAGGATTTTTTTCTGTGTAGTGAGACCGCGGGATCTGAACTTATAATAAGGAAATTAATCAAGTCTTTATTGGTATTCTTTGTGGATGATTTTCTGGTATGGTGTTCTCTGACATATCTTATATTTTTATGTGTAGCTTCTAAAGCCTCTTCTGACAGTTGCCCTATTGGAATTTGATGGTGTGATATAATATCACTCCCGTGAATTAGTAATTTGTGCATACTGACTGGCATATAATACCAGCCATAGTTTGGTAAATATAATAATTTTGCCTGTTCTGTTAATTGTTTCCATGTAGTAATATTTATTTTTAATCCACTTGAAACTACTCTTAAAATTAATCCAATTTTGCATATTAAGTCTTCATTTATTCCTGTTATTGCTGAAGTCATTTGGGGGTTTTTGAAAAATTTGCGGGCTGTGTTTCCGTCATTAGTCGTCCCAAATCCAGATTTTGGAATATCAATTAGGAGTCCCATCTGTTCTATAAATCCCTTTTGTACATTTGCTTTAGTTTCCTCAAAAAGACGCTTATTAGCTTCGCCTCTCACTTGCCATGTCTTAAACTTCAATCGGTAAACAATATGAAGTAAATTTTCAAAGCATCTAATCCAGAGATGCAGGGAAGAGATACCGTATTTGTACATGTCTTCGTTAGGTAATCTATTACAAATGGTTTCTTTATTCATTTGTTTGGGAGTGGCACCACATATATAACACACTTGCGCAGAACTTGTTTCTGACAAGACATTACATACACTGCCATCTATCATAGTAAATTTAAAGTCATATGAGACAATTATTAAAGTTTCCTTTTGTAAAAATCGAAATGGTCGTAAGTTCGAGATGGACTCTATAAGCTTGTTGTATTCCTCTTTTACTAAATCTGGAGATTCATTAGCTAATATAAATTTAATTGGTCTACATAGTAATGTAGAAGATGGGCACTCGTTTTTCCATAAATATACAGTATTATATGTATTATTAGCAGTCATATGAATGGGTACCATAGCGGACAAGAACATGAATTCGTCGGTTGAAGAAGAACATAAAAATTTCTGTTTATATCTACTATGACCCGAACTTCCGTCAAAACCACATTTTACTAGAAGCGTAAGGTTTTTATAACTATTATTCGATACAATTTGTAAAATTGATCGGGAAGTACAATCCAGAAGTTCTTGTAAATTAATTTCCGCACTAGTTTCAGTAACATCAGACTGTACTTGAAGTGACTTTTTAAATCTCAAAAGATGGTCATAGCATGGAAATGTGTTCGGATGTTTTGAATTTAACTTTCGGCACATAGTTTTATAGCCACTAACAGAAAGTTTCATATCCAAATACATAGCTAGGGTTTCAATAAGTGAAAAGTTTTGATTAGAACTGTTACCCTGTGGTTCGTCTAACATACTTGCAGCATACCTAATTTCATCAGAAGTTCGATTTTCAAACAAAACTTTCGCTTTACGTTTTTTGTATTTTTCATTTAAATCTGTAAATGGTTTAAGTGGTCTTCCCACATTTACTAAAGTTTGTCTACTTGGTCCCGATTGAATGTTATCAACAAAGTCTGTTACAGATTTGTCAATTGATATTTTCTTGTTAAGCCATTCTCTATGTCTTCATTCAACCTATTGTACATTCTATTTGACTCAATAAACTTTTTTTTTAATTTCATATGAACAAATTTTGAAGCGTTTTTGATTTTTTTCATTTATATGGTCAGGAACATCAGTCAAATTTAAACAGTTTCTAATGCATTCAGATAGATTTGCAATTTTGTCTGAATCTAAACTTATCTTCCACACATCTAAGCATTTACTAAATGTAATCATATGATATTGATCTGAAAATATATGTAATGTGTTGTGTTAAGGGCAACAACTCCATTTGGGGCATACTTGGGTAGCTAAATAAAATGTGAAATTTCTAGCCACTGCAAAAGAATTTAATAAACATTACTTACTCATATTTAAGCCAAACAATACTTTCAAAATGTACGTATATATGTATAGCACTATATTAACTTAAAAAACTCGGTGAAACGCTGTGTGTTGCCTGTGACTGCTCTTCCAGAACTGAAGAAAGCATCCATGATGAACAAATGCTAATACATTGTAAAGACAAAGTTTGAGCACAGATGAATGTGTAGACTAAACGTCCGGAATGTGCGAGTAGCCCTACGCAGCAAGCGCAGCACGGGCCCGAATGGCGGGCGTAGCACGGGCATGAGCAGTGAACGTCTTAATAATGATTTTTACTTTTTTCTGTTTCGGGCAAATTCGGGCAGTTGAAATTGACGGGAATATAAAGCTTAATGTCCCCTAAAGTTATATAAAAAAAATCACGGATGTACTTTTTGGTACTTTTTTTAAAAGTCTCCTTGACGTTGATAAACACTTAACATAAAATATTCGTACAAATTGTTAGTATAGTAAAAAACTGACTTGGCAGTTTTTAAGGTATGACAGTATTAAACACAACTTTTAAAAATCAAATGAAAAGCATAAACATTCCGCCAATGGGACGTGTTTGAAAAAATGCACCGAGATTTGGAATAAATTTCTAGCGCCATTTTTTACAACAAATTGGTAAATTGAGCAAAAGTTATGGGTAGCATTAAAAACTACGTGTCTTTATTAACATTTTAAGATACAATAATTTGTGGATCGAACACTTCGGATTTTTGACTTTTGTACATTACGTCGAACACTGTGCGGTGGTGGGATATGGGGTGGAGGTGTGGGGGTGGAGCGACAGGGGGAAAGTGGAGGCGCTGCAGAACAGGTTCCTGAAGTGAGTGCTGGGGGTGGATAGGAACACACCAGGATATATGGTCAGGGAGGAGTTACAAAGGGGGCTGTTGAGGGGTAGGGCAGGGATGAGGGCATGGGGGTTTGAAAGAAAATTGGAAGAGGGAGGAGGGGAGCTAGCGAGGTTGTGTTGGGAGGAGATGAAGGCGAAGTTTAAGAGGGGAAAGGTGCTGGAAGGGTGGGAAAAGGAAAGGGAGCAGTTTTTCGGGGAAGGGGGTGGACAGTAGAGGAGGTAGAAAGGGGAAGGGAAAGGGGGAGGTAAGGGGGAAGATATAGTGGACAGGGAAAGGAAGATGCAGGAGGAGGAGAGGTGGAGGAAGATAGGGGAGTCGAAATATAACAAGTGGTATGGGAGGGTAAAGGGCCCGGGGGTCTTGGGATATCTGAGGAAGGGCTGGGGGAGAGTAGATGGCAAAGGGTGGACAAGTTTAGGCTGAGAAATGGAATGAGAGGGGGGAGATATTGGGAGGAGGGAGAAAAAATGAGGTGCAGGGTATGTGGCTGGAGTGAGGAGTCTTGGGAGCATGTGTGGGAGGTATGTATGGGGTGGGGAGTAGAGAGGGGGTGGCAAGAGATGGTGGACGAGGTATTGGGGGAGGAGGGGGAGGGAGAGGAGTGGTTAAGGAGTTTAGAGGAAAGAAGGGAGATGTGTGGATGAAAAGAGGGGTGAGCAGGGAGGTGAATGGAGAGATGGGAATGAAAGGGCGGCGAGTGGAAGCGGGGGGTCCATGAGGGGGAGAGGAGACGGGAGGGCGGACGAGCGAGCGAGCGATATTTTAGAGTTAAGAATAGGTTAAGGTAGGAGTAAGGAGGAGGAGAAGAAGTAGGATAAGGTAAATGTAAGATGATTATGTATGGGAAGATTATAACCCCTAGGGGAATAATAAAGTTTATATATTAATACTCAAAATAAAAATGAAAAGTGTATTTCAGTCACTTATTTCCTATTTGTAATAAAATTGCCTAACAAGGGAACAAATGGAACCCGCATACGTCGATTTTAATGAAGCTTTGGAATGAAGTAGTTTTTCAGAAAAATATTTTGAGGACAACATTTTACGAAATCTCCATTAAAATCGGCATGTACGGGTTCCATATGTTCTCTTGTAATCAATACCATAATTCCAGGATTCAATTTTGCCGCTTTTCATGATTTAGTAGGCGGCACAATCCACCCGAGGGTGCTGATTTTGCCAATAGAAATATATGGGAAGTGCCCACCCCTGCATTCATTAGGCCGGTATTCATAGTCGCTACTTATTCTTAAGCAAATGCTTAAGCATGCAGCATTCTCTACTAAACATCTGCTTAAGAATAAGTAGTGACTATGAATACCAGCCATAGCGTTCTGTTTCCAGCAGCGCATGAACCGCAGTAACGAAACGGAACGGTTATCGATGCGTTTGATGCTCGTGAGGTGACGTGGGAATGTTCAGGCTTAATTACAGTTAGTTATGCAGTTGGATTACGTTAAATTTAATTCAAGATTTTTTAATGGTGGTCGAAGCATCCTTCCTAACTACATCGGTTACTTCGTTCTAAGAATCGGGAACCCACTGCTAACGAAATTTGATAGCTTTATTGGTCTCTGGATTTTCTCAACCCGAGTTTTTCTATTCTTTTTGAACAGCAGCAATTATTGAAAGCCAAGACTATATTTTATGAGTTTTACAGGACGAACTGCTGCTTACCCAGTGAAATTTGATTAAGCAGATGTGTAAAAGAAAAATGAAGCTATTTATTATCCGCGCCCGGGGTAAATTAAAGGTTTTGAAAGCTATTGAATACAATCGCAGGCTCTCGTACGTCTTCTGGATTAGTGTATAGCTGTAAAGTTAGCATTATAAGAGCACGTTCGAAAAACTTAGCAGTAAAGCCTTTAAGAAATAACAATGCGCGCCACGTATTTGTTTCCTTCCTCATCTTCCGATTCGACCCTGTCTAAAACCTTCTAGGGATGTGGTGTTCGCTTCGAAATTGAGTCCGTTGCGTTGGTTGTGATTCATGCAGCGACTGCAAGGACGGCATTACCTGATTCGTAGAATTCCCTAGATTCCTCCAACTTCTAGCTCATAATGCGTGCAGCAAGTGCAGAAAATCAAACCATGGGCAGCCAATGCGCATATTAAGCGCATGCGTATTTGTCGCTTTACGTGTGCTTCTGTATTTCAGCTGAGTATTCCCTTTCTATCCAGAGGATAAATATTTTATATTTTAGTAAATAAAAGACATTTTAAAACATTAAATAATTTTGTTTATTTGTGTTATCAAAAATATAATTATACATAGACATTTCAATTGGAAGATAAATCGCACGTGGATATGTAAGCAGAAACTGTATTTTCATTTTCGCTGAGCAGAAATAGACATTTTATACTTCATACTAAATCGATTATTATTAGGTTAAAATGTTTTTAAAAATACTTCTTGTTTATTTTATGTGTAAAGGAAAAGTTAAATATTACGTCTAATAAGTTTTTTGGTCGATTGTTGCATAAATAAATAATAAAAATCTATTTTTACGATAGCAGAACTTTTACATGATTAGAAATAGGGACATTGACCTTATACTCGATTTCGTAAAGATACCATTGCGGCATAACAATAATATTTTGGAAGGATGTTAAGTTATAAAAAGTTGACAAATTTAGCGTAAAAAAACGAAATATCCAATAAACATTTATTGTCATGTAGCATATCTCCTCCTCCTTCGAGGAGGAGACCACATAAGTTGGTGTATGTTTTTCAAAACGTACGTAAAGAGACAAATACGCATGCGCGCATGAACTATACGCTTCATGCACTAGAATTCTAGGGAATACGATGTGCCACCAACGCAACTAATGCACGCATAAACTGGAACGGAACGGTTTTCTCTGCAGTCTATGCGCATAATGCATGAATTGAAACATAGCCTAGGTTATGCAGTCTATGCGCATAATGTGTGAATTGAAACACAGCCTAGGTTATGCAATCTATGCATTTACTACATGAAACCAGGAGTGTGCACGGCATGAAACGCAACAAACACAACGGACCCAATCTCGAAGCGAACAGCACATCTGGAAGGTTTTACGCAGAGTTCCACCCCCTGGAACAGACCCTTCGTCGATCCGCCCTTCAGTATTTACGAGATCAGCCAGTATTAAGGTCCACGCACACATATCCATTCCGTTTCAGTTCCGTCTCCGCACGGTGTCCGTCCGTGTCTATACGGTCTCCCTAATTTCACTGAGGAGGCCTGCTCTGGCCCGGTCAGTCCCAATTCAGCCGTTTCTGCAAGCCTGCTGTACAGTTCTGTCAGTCAGTAGGTGAAAAAAATTTCGTACACCCTTCAAAACAGAATAGCATCTTTAAAATTGGTCCAAACGACGTGATTTTTTTTTTAGAAGCTAGAAGGATTAGTTTACTAAGTAGTTTACCAACAATTAGGTCATTGATAAAAATGAGTGGGGGAGCACGTATTTGGTTTAGAGCTGTGAAATCGTGCACATGCTGCGTGGATCTTATTTTGTGTACTAAAAAGACTTATATTAAATATATATTTACAAACGATAAGTCAATTACTTTTGTTACATTATTATAATCTCCATTCTATTTACTTTAATGTACAATATTAAAAATTGCAATATTTTTTTATTTATTGTACAAATAACATCAGGTTCTGGAAAACGATGATTTGAGGCAAGACAGGGTCCTTGATACGGGGAAGGATGGGGTAGCCTATTATGGTTGTTCATGTGAGGTGGAACAACGCCATCGTTCTCTATTGTAATTTAAGTCGAATTTTCGTTACATTTAATTCTGATTTGAAAATGGTAAGAAAATATATGTAAGAAGAAACTAAACGAGGAAAATGGTCAAAAGAAATTATGAAGAAATCTGTAGATGAAGCTTTAAGCAACAAAATGGGGTACAAGAAAGCTGCTCGAGAGTATTACCTTCGACAAACAACATTGGAAAGCTATGTCCAAAAATTGAAACAGCGTTTATCATTAGGTCCAATTAAGAGTGTGTTTTCGCAAATAGATGAGGAAGAACTTGTCGAATATTTAAAAGATATGGACCCACAACTCCTGCAGGAGAGTAGGAAGAAAATAATTTAGAAGAAATTCATATTTACATCGTTTGTGAAAATATTTAGAGGAACCGTGTTGCCCCGTTTCGGTACCACGTCATACCCCCTGGCAGAGGCAAGATGGTTTTTCATTAGATTTTTTTAAAAGTTTCATTACTTCAAATTGTTATTTAAATGTTGCTCAAACTATGTACTAAAGCTTAAAGTATTAACTTATAATTATATATTGATTCATAAAAACTTAAATAAAAGGTATAATTATCCATTTTTTGCTTGTTTGCTTAGCTTCCCCATCATGCCCCTCCCCCCTTCCCCTACTCGAATATTCATAACAGTCATACTGCAGTTCCAATTCCGCCGTTTTCGCAGGCCTTCAGTCAGAAGTGGGGGCGTGTCCCGATCCGATCATACCCTCTACCTTACCACACAGAATTCAAATACAACACTTTTTTCATTACAATCATTAATAATGATCAGAATTATATCATTTTTGGTATAATTTTCATTGCAAAAACTCCAGCAATCCATTGGTGGTATTTGTATGGAGATCTAATATTAATTATAGAATTCATATTTTCATTACTGAGTGGCCTGTTGCTGTCCTTGTTTTTATGACTCTAGGGTCTAGGACCCCTGAAGCGCGTGGTGCGAGAGCTTCGACCCGAGAACCTTTCACGGTCATAAAAAAAGGTCGACCTTTCCGTGATTTCAGGATTCCGTCAGTCCAAATGCCCAAATATCGTTGGCAACCTAATTTTAGTTTCACCGAACGGATAGAGGTTCTACACTGACATCTTCTGACAGTCCTGACACGGACAAGTGTGCGCAGCTCCATTGTAAAGCACGCCTACGTTATTTTTTAACACTGATTCCCACGGTCCGGAACTGACGAGTACGGAGAGACCGTCGAATGTCACGGAACTGATAAGTGTGCGGTGCTCTATTCCAAAACAAGACACCGATACCTTTTATGACCACGCAACTGACACGGAACTGAAACGGAACGGATATGTGTGCGTGGACCTTTAAGGGGGTAGACACGACACGTGACACGGATATTGCAGCGCGCTGTAATACCGACAATCTAGTCCGAAACATGAGTTTAGTAGAATATGCTTTTCGTCCTTATATGAACACATTTTGGACTGGGTGATGTCTCATTCGAAAGAGGAAGGTTCAGTGCAGCGCGCTCTGGTCATAGTTTGAATCACAAAACTCTTGTAGTGACCTAAAAATACTTGGATTCTTGCGGGTGTATTTTGTCGACTTTTGCTCTACTTTGAACACTCATTTTAAGGTCATTCCACGCGAAATCGGACACTTTTCGGAGTAACATTTCGGATGTTGCTGAAATTTGAATATGTTGTAGTCTTTAGTGATATTTAAATGTACCTCAAAGGATTTTGCAAAAGTTTGCAAAATGTCGATTTTACACCCGTTTGAAGGTAATGGTAACATTTTTTCAGTAAATTATAGCTATGGAAGTAGTAAACAGATGGAGATGAGCTTTACGGTGCTTATAGAGAAGACATTGAAGTTTTAAGAAAAAATTATTTTAGTTTAAAAAAGAATTTTTTTTACCATTTTTGTGCAATTATTTTAAACAAATGCAGTTTTTTTTAACATCGGGCGCGATTTTAAAAATCTGAAAAATAGGAGAATATAGTTCTATCCTTTCCCTTGATGGACTAATTTTCAAAAATATGGACATTTTAAAATTGACCTTGTAAAAATCGCCGAAAGTTGGCATTACGTCAAATCACACCGGCTCGAGTGGCTCAGCCATGCGGCCAAGTGCTATTCTTATACAGTTTTCTCGAATATGGTTATACAGTTTTCTCGAATATGGTAAGTATTTGTAATACACAACATAAACGGTAACTCAATTTTTGGTGTTCGCAATATTTTCCTTGAAACGAAGGTGACCCTCAGTTTTTTTAAATGGAATGCTATATATTTGATTATCCAATATGAAAGCCACTGTCAAGACAAATTCAACCATATGGTATACTATGACCTCCAAGGATACACATGGTTAGGAATGAAATAAATATATCGAAGTATCTATTGTAGATTGAATTTCTTCTTTCAATTCTGACCATGTGTATCCTTGAAAGGTCGTAGTATACCATATGGATGAATTTGTCTTGACAGTCGCTTTCATATTGGATAATCAAATATATAGCATTCCATTTAAAAAACTGAGGGTCACCTTCGTTTCAAGGAAAATATTGTGTTCGCGTTTAATGTAACGCGATGAGCGAGGAATGCCGGGGAGGTTAGGTGCGAGAGTCACGATGCACGGGTTGTGAGTTAAAATTGTCGTTTATTGTACAAACACTCGCGGAGTGAGTCACAAGCTTAAAACAGTGAGCGGTGAGCGAAAGCACGCGGTGCGGTACACGAAAGTTCTCGTTGAGAAAAGGCCACGCACCCCGGCCACGCGGTCGCACCACGACCACGATCCACAATCGATTCGCGTGATATCTGAGCGTGAGCAGCATGAACGAGTGAGCGCGGTATTGAGATGAGCAGAATTAGAACTGATTCCGGTGAGAAAGAACGGATTTTGGTGAGAAATTCACGAGTTACTGGTGAATTGCGACACGTGAGAATTATGCGTCATCACTCGTACGCTACGTGAACAAGATTGAAATCAATGTGGATGATCGGTTTCCGTTAGTCGTCTTCCCCAGCGGATCGACAGACGTGGGGAAATGTCATTGGATGAGTGTTCTGTCGCTGACAGGTGATTGGCTGATCGATTGTGGATCGGGCTTGACGCTCCGCTGTCCAGGAGGTGCTGCTGTGAGTTGGGTGTGGCGGAGATCCGAACTACTCGAATCTCAAACATATTGCGAACACAAAAAATTGAGTTACCGTATTATGTTGTGTATAAAAAACAGTAAAAGTCTTCCTTCTTCAGTTTTTTACAAATACTTACCATATTCGAGAAAACTGTATAGGGTCATTCCACGCGAAGTCGGACACTTTTCGGAGTAACATTTCGGATTTTGGCGCAACTTGGATATGTTGTAGTCTTTAGGGGTATATAAACATATATCAAAGGATTTTTCGAAATGTCAAAAATTGTGGATGTGACAGCTCTTTGAAATATAGTGTTTACTATTTTTCCAAAAATTATAACTCTGGAACTAATAAACTGACAAAAATGACCTTTTGGGTGCTTACAGTGAAGATATAAGAGTACCTAATAAAAATTATTTCACTTAATAAAAACGAATATTTGACCATTTATTTAGCAATTGTTCTTAACAAATGCAATTTTATAGGTGAAGGCAAACTTTTAAAAATTTGGAAAAATTATGAGGATAAAGCCCTGTTTTTCCTCTTTACGGACACGTTTCGAAAATCGTGGACGTTTTAAAATTGGCCAAATGAAAATTAATTGAATGTAACGCTGCGTCAAATCACACCGGCTCGACTGGTCGTTCGGGCCGTGCGGTACTCGCAGCGGCCAAGCGGCTATACCTGCTACTTTTATATAGGGTATTAATGAGGACCGCTGCAAGGTTTAATACCGTTAATAATTACTGGAAACTCACTCTCTGTCGATGGCACTTATTGTTTGAAACATTTAAGTTGCCATTGTTCAATGGAAACCACGAGAAGCTGGTGAGTATTCTTCCATCGGGAGAGGATGGGATGTGATGGGATTATGTTAAAGGATAAATATTTTATCGTATTTTTAAGCGTCTTTTGGAATAAATGACCGGTTATGTAATTACTTATTTGATAATTGCTACAACTTTTGATTTGTCACTATATGAATATACTTTAGCTTTTAAATGAGATACTGTATCCGTTGGTATAAATGAATGAAAGTTTCGCGTTCCAGAAATTGTTTTTGCAAGTCCACGTCTCTCTAGTAATAATCGTGAATGTTTTTGATATTGTTCTATTGAGCTGAATTGAAAATGAATGTTTTGAATGTTGGCAGTCGCCCAATCAAACAATTTTTGTGGTGTCGTTATTTGTTCTTCTAGCGGTCTTTGTAAACTGGCTCGAGCTGCAAGACGTTTTAATGACCCCCCAATACCATCGCATGCATTTTTGCCATGTGATGTTGCAAAAAAATGCCACTCGGCGTTAATTCCGAAATCTTCAAAATGGAAGCTGAGATTCAGTAAATTGTATTTATTTTTATATTGTGATGAAGCCCCATCGGAGAAATATTTGATTTTATTAATAGCAGTGCCGTGTGTTTGTTTCAAAAATTTAATCAGCTTTATTTGGAATAAATGAACCGCGATACTGTCATGCTCTTTACAATCTGAAATAATGACAAAGTTGTCATAAAATGTTTCAAACAATAAGTGCCATCGACGGAGGGTGAGTTTCCAGTAATTATTAACGGTATTAAACCTTTCAGCGGTCCTCATTAATACCCTATATAAAAGTAGCAGGTATAGCCGCTTGGCCGCTGCGAGTACCGCACGGCCCGAACGACCAGTCGAGCCGGTGTGATTTGACGCAGCGTTACATTCAATTAATTTTCATTTGGCCAATTTTAAAACGTCCACGATTTTCGAAACGTGTCCGTAAAGAGGAAAAACAGGGCTTTATCCTCATAATTTTTCCAAATTTTTAAAAGTTTGCCTTCACCTATAAAATTGCATTTGTTAAGAACAATTGCTAAATAAATGGTCAAATATTCGTTTTTATTAAGTGAAATAATTTTTATTAGGTACTCTTATATCTTCACTGTAAGCACCCAAAAGGTCATTTTTGTCAGTTTATTAGTTCCAGAGTTATAATTTTTGGAAAAATAGTAAACACTATATTTCAAAGAGCTGTAACATCCACAATTTTTGACATTTTGAAAAATCCTTTGATATATGTTTATATACCCCTAAAGACTACAACATATCCAAGTTGCGCCAAAATCCGAAATGTTACTCCGAAAAGTGTCCGACTTCGCGTGGAATGACCCTATAAGAATAGCACTTGGCCGCTGCGAGCACCGCACGGCTCAGTGAGTCGAGCCGGTGTGATTTGACGTAATGCCAACTTTCGGCGATTTTTACAAGGTCAATTTTAAAATGTCCATATTTTTGAAAATTAGTCCATCAAGGGAAAGGATAGAACTATATTCTCCTATTTTTCAGATTTTTAAAATCGCGCCCGATGTTAAAAAAACTGCATTTGTTTAAAATAATTGCACAAAAATGGTAAAAAAAATTATTTTTTAAACTAAAATAATTTTTTCTTAAAACTTCAATGTCTTCTCTATAAGAACCGTAAAGCTCATCTCCATCTGTTTACTACTTCCATAGCTATAATTTACTGAAAAAATGTTACCATTACCTTCAAACGGGTGTAAAATTGACATTTTGCAAACTTTTGCAAAATCCTTTGAGGTACATTTAAATATCACTAAAGACTACAACATATTCAAATTTCAGCAACATCCGAAATGTTACTTCGACAAGTGTCCGATTTCGCGTGGAATGTCCCTTTATTAGATATCAACGCAATCTCGTCAAACCGTGACCAGAGTGCGCTGCATTGAACCTTCCTCTTTCGAATGAGACATCACCCAGCCCAAAATCTACTCATATAAGAACGAAAAACGTATTCTACCATCGACGAAGTATAGAATAGACCTATCACCTTATGGGACTTCGTGTCACCACCCGAACTGTGTTACCGACCCATAATTTGAGGACTGAATTTAGCGGCCTCTGTTCATGAACAGCGTCCAACTCCGGAACTACTCTGAAATGTGTTGAAATGCTGAAAGGTGTGTGCGTGCTTGTATACGTGTGACTTGTTTAGCGTGAGAGTTTCACATAGAGGGCAGACTTTTGCTACGCTATGCTTTGGCTCGGTTTGCAGCGACTCACGTGGATTGAATGTGTGTGAAGTTAGCCCCCCTTTTTTTGAAAACCTAATTTTTTTATGTTGTACCAGTTTGTACTAGGTTTGTACCGTGTTGTACCGTTGAGATCTTTCAAAAATTCGAAACCGTTTTCGAGAAAATCGGAAAAAAACAATTTTTGGGCTAGCCCCCCTTTTTTGGAAATTCCGATTTTTCGCACTTGTACTGAATTGTACTAGTTGTACCGAACATTGTACCGTTCCGAGCTTTAAAAAATTCGAAACCGTTTTCGAGAAAATTAGAAAATAAGAAAAAAAGCTAGCCCCCCATTTTTGGAAATTTCGATTTTTCGCAATTGTACTGCATTGTACTAGTTGTACCGAACATTGTACCGTTCGCAGAAATCGTTTAACTCTTTTGGTTTGCGAGAAAAATCGAAATAACCAAAAATGGGGGGCTAGCTTTTTTCTTATTTTCTAATTTTCTCGAAAACGGTTTCGAATTTTTGAAAGCTCGGAACGGTACAACACGGTACAAACCTAGTACAAACTGGTACAACCGCGAGTTTTTAATTTTTCGGAACTTTTTTTTCCCACTAGTACGACTCGACACTTTGGTTATTTCGATTTTTCTCGCAAACCAAAAGAGTTAAACGATTTCTTCGAACGGTACAACGCGGTACAAACCTAGTACAAACTGGTACAACCGCGAGTTTTTATTTTTTCGGAATTTTTTTTTCTCAGTAGTACGACTCGACACTTTGGTTATTGCGATTTTTCTCGCAAACCAAAAGAGTTAAACGATTTCTTCGAACGGTACAACGCGGTACAAACCTAGTACAAACTGGTACAACCGCGAGTTTTTAATTTTTCGGAACTTTTTTTTTCTCAGTAGTACGACTCGACACTTTGGTTATTTCGATTTTTCTCGCAAACCAAAAGAGTTAAACGATTTCTGCGAACGGTACAATGTTCGGTACAACTAGTACAATGCAGTACAATTGCGAAAAATCGAAATTTCCAAAAATGGGGGGCTAGCTTTTTTTCTTATTTTCTAATTTTCTCGAAAACGGTTTCGAATTTTTGAAAGCTCGGAACGGTACAACACGGTACAAACCTAGTACAAACTGGTACAACAAAAAAAAATTAGGTTTTCAAAAAAGGGGGGCTAACTTCACACACATGTGGATTGACGTGGATTTTTCTCCGAAAATGTATTTCGGTGATATGGAAACTATATTGCGCCGAAACATGGCTCTTCTTGAAAGCTTATACAAGCTATAAATTACAAGATAACATTGATTGTTAGTACTTTACGTGTAGTGGAACAGTTAACTAACATTTTCGCGTGTCGTATGTCGAAAAATATTAAAAATTGACGCTGTTACTGACATTCCTGCAAATCTCTGCACTCCGCGCATATCTAAATAGACGGTGCTCATCGTACGACACGAATAAATCATTGAGAACAAGGAATCCAAACGTTTTTGCAAAATTTATATTTGTAGTTTTCGGGACCCTAGGACATTTTGCAATAGTTTATTTATTACTTGGGAACGGTAGATTAGTAGTTAAAACTCTACGTTTCGTTACAAACTGATTGGCCCTTTTCTTATTAACTATTGTATGGATTTAAAAATTGTAAACAACATCTACGATGTAAGTACCCGAGCGTATCGCTTGCGTTAAGGTCTGTTTTCATTATTCCTAGAGTACATATGAGAAAAGTTATGGTATTTTTTAAAGCACAAGTAAAAAAAGGTTCTGTTTTACGGACGTCGCGACTCGTGAGTGAGATAAAATTGGAGGGAAACGGCACGGAGGTCCTTTACACGACAAACGATCATTCTGGCAGCGGCAACAAAGTATGATACCTACATTGTCTTCTCGCGTTCTCCGTGCGCCTGATTTTTGCATGTCGATGTCGGCCCACGGACAAGCTATGTTCAAATGCCCGTACCTATTGAAGCAGATTTCATTTTTTTCTATAAATTCTGCAAAAGTCGTAATCAGTAACTAAAAGCGGAAAACATGTATGTACACATGCTAAGCTAATTGTAAGATGAAATTTTTACATTCTCTGCTTATTTTTCGTCTTTATTCGAGCATTTATGGCAAATTAGTGAGATTTTTTTAATAATAGAAAATCAAACACGACGTCATTCGAGCAAGTTAAATTCTTTTTACATCAACATGCTCCACTCAATAAGAGAAAAAAGTTTTTAAAAAACCATATGCCGCACCGGTGCGAAGGAAGATATTGTTAAAGTTTACGCAAAAACTAAAGTGCTTATATCGTTTCCTTCTCGCCTTTACAAAAACAAAGGCGAAATGGTAATCTATATAATCGTAATCTATATAGTGATCCGGAGAAATATAGCTGGGCTTCGATACGCTTATCAGTTCTAAACAAATTCTAACTTCGTTTTCTTGGGGTGAGTTCAAGTCCATGTTCCACGGTTTAACTTTTTCATTGGTTTTACTCTTTGAACTAATTTTTTATCATACGATTTAATTGTTTTTTTTTAATGTACCTATATCAACAAAAAACATGCAACCAAAGCAGAAATGTATTCTTGAGAAACCGTTCTTACTAGTTTCCAACTATACTTTGAATTCCAAATTGTAAGTTATTTAAATAAATTTTCACATTATCACTTTATAGAACAAAGAGGAGGCGGAAGTATAAGTAACGGATTCATGCGCAATCGGAGTAATTGTAGGAAGGGCGTCGTGTTTGGCTTTCCTTTCATTTGGAAAATTTCAAACAATATGTTACAAATACCGTGATGGAAATAAAACAGAAAATATAAAAATTTCATTTTTCAATACTATAGATGATTTCATCTAACACGCGTTCCCACATTTGGCTACTGATCGCTACCTGGCCACGCGAGCGAGCTGTGGCACGAATAATTTTTTTTCGTATAAATAAGCGATCAGGCGTGGAAAGACGTAGCGAGACAAAGCATCAACGCATCGTCTGTTTCACGTTTGTCAGCACTCAACCGATGCACCAAACTCATCAGTACTTAGGAAATACATACATACACATGTACATATTTAAGGGGGTAGACACGGGTAATGCAGCGCGCTGTATACCGACACAATCTGGCCCGAAACATGGGTTTAGTAGAATACGCTTTTTGTCCTTATATGAGCGAATTTTGGGCTGGGTGAAGTCTCATTCGAAAGAGAAAGGTTCAGTGCAGCGCGCTCTGGTCATGGTTCGACGAGATTGTGTTGATATCTAATAATATGAGTGTTGAAAGTAGAGCAAAAGTCGACAAAATACACCCGCATGAATCCAAGTAGTTTTAGGTCACTAAAAGAGTTTTGTGACTCAAACGATGACCAGAGCGCGCTGCACTGAACCTTCCTCTTTCGAATGAGACCTCACCCAGCTCAAAATCTGCTCATATAAGGACGAAAAGCGTATTCTCGTGATTGCATTCCCAAATACGAGTTCCGCCATATTGGCGATAATACAGAGCAAGTCACGTGACAAATTTAGTTGAGCTAGTGGACACGAGATGGCGCCTACTCGGGAGGACTGACAACGTGGAATCATAGCAAAACTGAAGCGTTAGCACGTAGCTGGATACATGTCGCTAACAGTAAAAGCGTGATGCAGTCAATATACATATGCATTGACGTACGATTGTAGGTTAGCTTATATGCAGTCAGAGTTAGGGAAAATGTAATCTAATTACAAATTACAATGTAATTGTGTAATTGATTACATTATTTTCTGTAATCGTTAATATTTGGGTAGTTGAGAAAATTGTGGTCAACTATCTAAATTAATGATTACAGAAAATAATGTACCTAATCAATTACACAATTACATTTTAATCGTAATTTGTAATTTGTAATTAGATTACATTTTGCCCAACTTTGTATACAGTTTAGGCACACATTGAGTAGGAACTGCTAGGAACTGTATACATTTACTAAATTAACGCGTTTACCGTGACAAATATGTACATTGTCACGTCCCGGGTGAGGTCTTTGGGGAACAATGACATGAAGGAGGGAAAACTCAGGCGCGAATCTTAAATCCTTCACTCTGAGGGTTTTGCGGGAACTCAGGCGCGAATCTTAAATCCTTCACACTGAGAGGTTTGAGGGAACTCAGGCGCGAATCTTGAATCCTTCACACTGAGGGTTTTGCGGGAACTCAGGCGCGAATCTTAAATCCTTCACACTGAGGGTTTGGAAGGAACTCAGGCGCGAATCTTGAATCCAGCACGCTGAGGGTTTTGAGGGAAGGCCAGGCGCGAATATTGAATCCGTCACGCTGATGGTTTTGAGGGACTCAGGCGCGAATCTTGAATCCGTCACACTGAGGGTTTTGAGGGACTCAGGCGCGAATCTTGAATTCGTCACACTGAGGGTTTGGAAGGAACTCAGGCGCGAATCTTGAATCCAGCACGCTGAGGGTTTTGAGGGACTCAGGCGCGAATATTAAATCCGTCACGCTAAGTATTTCTGGAGGCGATCAGGCGCGAATCTTAAATCCGTCACTCTAATCGACCTGGGAAGGTAAATGTACACTTAAAGAGCACCCGTTATAGTACTCCATATTTGTTTTGGTCTCGGTAATAGGATTTTACCGTTGCAGTTGTATAAGAGACCACGTTTAGTATTTTCGTGGATTTCACGGCTCATGCAATAATATGTTTGTAAACACTAGAACCGTTTCGCGTTCACGAGCGCGAATCAGCTGTTGCGGCAGCTTGGTTTCGTTCGGACTTGTTATAACCAAGGATGCACACAATAATTCGAAACGTGATTGAAAACAAATAGGTTTATTAACTTGGCTGAAGCGTTATAGCGTTTAGTAATAATAATGCGTGGGACTTTTAGCATTAGCACATGATATTTATATAAATGGTAATTAATCGAAATATGAGAATATGAACATGAAACACATGAAATTAAGTAGAATGATTTAAGTAATAAGCGTTGTTAATACAAAATAATAAATGGTAAGCAATAGGCGTTGATATAGAAAGCAATATGAATGATAATACAAATAATATAAATGAAAGCAGTAAGCTTTAGAGCACGATAAGATAATTAATATGAAATACAAAAGCTTAAGAATAATAGGGCAAAGTATATATACACTAAGCGTTGATAATACTAAATAATATGAAAAGCAATAATAATAATACAAAAGATATGAAAAGCAATAACAATACAAGGATACGATGAACGTGATATGCAATGTTATGTTAATTGTAATATCTTACGGTAATAGGTGAGTGGTGATTGTTGCTCACTGATTTGAATATCGCGACACAATGAATAATCACTAAAGACTAATGACCAATGAATAATGACTCTCCGGCCTCTCAGGACCTCGTATTTATGTATTTTTACAGGAGTGATGCGGGGGTACGCGCGGTAGAGACCTTGACACAGTTTCAAAATAAGGCGTAGTAGGACTTCCGGGGTTTTTACAAACGGTATGGTTATTAATAGACATATTTATGTCACGTACGCCAAATATGCGTCGCAATTAGGTTTCTGGGGTTCTTATGACTGCGAAAGGAGATACTCAACTTGTCGAATGAATTTTGGGTATTTTATAGGAAAAGGGTTAGAGTGGCTTGGACTCTGTGAGTCGTAAAGAGGGGATTGAGACGTGGTCTCGATTTAAGAGGGTTTTGTAACGAGGGGTTTGTTTGAATTCGTTTTGGGGAAAGGATTCGAGCCTCATAGGGCGAATAGGGGACGGAGTTTTGTAACGATCATCTCGTGATGGGGACCACTAAGGTACATCATCGAGGTGGAGTTTTGTAACGATCATCTCGTAATGGGGACCACTAAGGTACATCATCGAGGTGGAGTTTGTATCGATCATCTTGTGTTGGTGACCGCTAAGGTACAACATCAAGGTGATCAGCGATTGGGGAGATGGGGTAAGAGTTGAGTTTGAGATTTTGTTTTGTGGAGTGATTTTGAGATAGATTTTGGAATAGGGCCGCGCGAAAAAATGGTGGGACATCACAACATACATCACATGAAATCGCTGTTAAATTTATGTTATAATTGAGGCAGTGAGAGCAACAACGGACTAACCCACATTAAAAAAAATTTCCTATTTCATATGATTAGTAGAGCCTTTTAGAATACGTTATTGCTACTAACTTAATTTTGAAAAAAATGTGGGTTAGTCCGTTGTTGTACTCACTGCCTCAATGATATGACAAACTATCAGAGATAAGCATTATAACCCGAGCCAATTTTTATTTGAAACATGGGGAATTCAATTGTCGGCCATGAATAATTTTCTCGTATTTATTCGTACATTCTGGACTAAATATATGATTCTCGACTAAAGTACAAATAAATATGAGAAAATGATTCATGGCCGACGGATGAAAGGCCTTCAAATAAAAAAATGTTCGAATAAATATGTTTTTATTTTATTTTATTAATAAAAAATATATTTTTTCGTCCCTCTTCCTTCACTGCCACCTCTTCCCCCTCTTCCCCCTCTTCCTCCTCTTCCTCCTCTCCCTCCTCTTCCTCCTCTTCCCCCTCTTCCCTCTCTTCCCTCTCTTCCTCCTCTTCCTCCTCTTCCTCCTCTTCGTCCTCTTCGTCCTCCGTACACCAGTTTATTAATTTTTTTTTGGAGGTCCGTGCACTGTAATATGAAAAATCTTATGATTACTGCAATAATGTTTTCACACTTTCGTGAGAATGTAAGAAATGTTTGCGTGAGATCGCCTACGTTTCTATATACCTGCTTCTTATATTGGAGCGTCATTCGCATCCAAACCAATTCCGTGCAGGTCCGACTCCGTCGCGAGGACGGAGTCCGGCTCCTCGTTCGATGCCGTCTTCGCGACGAAGTCGGGCTACTTCTTCGACTCCGTCGCGAGGACGGAGTCCGGCTCCTCGTTCGATGCCGTCTTCACGACGGACTCCGTCTTCGCGACGAAGTCCGGCCACTTCTTTGACTCCGTCGCGAGGACGGAGTCCGGCTCCTCGTTCGATGCCGTCTTCGCGACGGACTCCGTCTTCGCGACGAAGTCCCGCTACTTCTTCGACTCCGTCTCGAGGACGGAGTCCAGCTACGTGTTGGACTCCGTCTCCGAGACGGAGTCACGTCATCACTTCCCCTCTGCTGCGGCAAAACATTTGCAGACATCTAAAAAAGAGTCGAAGAAACAGTGAAACTATTGAACGTAAATCAATTTGAAAGTGCAGTAGAAGAGCCAGAGTTGGCCAAAGTGTAATCTAATTACAAATTACAAATTACGATTAAAATGTAATTGTGTAATTGATTATACTTTATTTTCTGTAATTGTTAATTTAGGTAGTTGACCACAATTTTGTCAACTATCTAAATTAACGATTGCAGAAAATAATGTGTAATCAATTACACAATTACATTTTAATCGTAACTTATAATTTATAATTATATTACATTTTGCCCAACTCAGAGAGGAGTACACGTTTATCAAGTTGGTACATTTTGGTACAATATAGGCTTCCTTTAACCAAGATTTAGCGCAGGAGCGCAATCTTCAGATATCTAAATGCTGGAATTTCCAAGTGCGAAAGCTTTGAAATTCGAACATTTCCAAAATTTGTAATTGTGATGATATCAAGTTTCAAAATATCTATATTTTCAAATGTCCAACATTCGTGTTTTTAAAATTTTCGATTTTTCCACTTCTGATGGTTAGAAACTTTAATTTTCATCACTTGCCTTCAGTTTCAACTAAAGGAAGCCTATATTGCACCCGAAAGTATATATACCCTTTCTAGACATTTCGCGGGTAAACTATAACATAACTTTCTTATTCTACGTGAGAATGAATGCACGAATCTCAGCGTGAAGCTGCGTATCGACATTGCGAGGATGCCGCGCGAGGCACGCTTCGCGGAATGGAGAGTCTGGAGACTACCCCGATCATGATCACTTTGCGAGGCAGGCTATTGCGACAGTCTCACGCTACATCGAGCATGATATTTGCGTCGCCGAGCCAGCGATTTTTGATCTGGAGGCCGCGAGGCACCTGTGAGCACGTAAAAAAATCGACGGCTGATGCCTCGTAAAGTGATCATGGTCGAGGTAGTCTCCAGACTCTCCACTCCGTGAATGGTGTGCCATGCGAGACAGCCCCGCAATGGCGATACGCAGCTTGAGAAACACGCGGACACTCAAACAATCACAGTTCACACGATAGATTTTGCACAAAAAATTACAACAATACTATGACGGTAATCGAAAACTTTACCCGGAATATGTCTAAATACAGTCTTGCTTTGGAAGTACTAAAATATAGACGTATGTCAGTTGTTATAAAAGTGGCGCCGGTCGAAATTTAAAAAAATTGCACTGTACGTTTATTATGTATCACGTTGATATAATACGTAAAAATATAAGTGAAATGTAACGAACGAAAAATTTGGACTTGGACCACTCTCATAATAACCGGCACATATAGTGAAAAAGACGGGGATAGTAAGCGTGAAGGTACTTACGATCTTCACTGCTCGACAGTCGTTTTTTTTCTGACCATCGAGTCTTTCCTACCCTCAAGGGTGAGCAAGGCCCAAACTGCCTTTCTCACTCCCTCAAAATTTTGTATTTCACTCGCACCAAGGACCGAGCGGGGCGTCATCGGCCCGCGTAAAAGTTCGAATGCGCGAAGGTTTGAAAACGCGGCGCGTACCCGCGCATACTTGCGGGGTGGTCCTTCACCGTCAGGCAACTGGGAAAGGATAATGGTAGAACGAAATATGAATTCTTCGCTAATAATGTCGGTGATACGTCAAAAGTATACGCACAGGATAATCAAAAATTCTTTACTGTGCACATTTCGGTGCACCAAACAGTATTCCCGGAAGTACATACAATCTACGTAAATGTATCAGCATACCACCAATCCTAATGAGAAAGAGAGGAACAGGACGCGTATGTCCGTCCCTTTCCCACTATCTTCTGTTTATCATCTCAGCATCTGTAGATGATGCACCAATGCAGCGACAACGCTAGCTGATCAGTTTCTTGTCGTTTGCACTACGGTGAAGACGCAGAAAGCAATCGGGCTTTTATTTGATGCGCGGATATTGATATATGGAATATTCATAATTTGTGAATTGTTCCATTTCCGCGTGGTTCGTTACTGTAGTGCTGATAACTGTGTGTGTGATCATTCACATTCATTATTGACATGGAATCAAAGAAGGAAGCCGCAGATGCAAGAAATAAACGCTATTTGGAAGATGGTACAAAAAGGAAGCAGCCCAAGTTATTTGTAAAGCGTTTGTCGAAAGAAAGAATCGAGAAAGGTAAGTTACGTGTTGTGGTACAGATTTGTATAAAGTCACAGTTTGAGATGTAGTAGTAGCACGGTATTTTATCGTACATAATACAGTATTATTCATATTCTTCAAATATGTATATCAACAGCTATCTTTGACGATTTACGTACACATATTCTATGCTATGCGCACCGCAATGCATGTCGTTACTTTACCCCTCTTGCCCCATTCATTCTATTCCAATTCGTATGTTCATCATTATTTAATTAATTAATAATCCGATTTATACCGTGTTGGGACTCATTTTCATGTGAAAAACGTCAGCAGCGCGTTCCTGCAACTTTCATGCCGATGAGACGCAATGTAGAAATTTTAAATTTCGTTATATATGTTATACAAATTACATGCGTTTTATTACCATAAAACGTTCAAACTATACGCGTTTCGTTAGGTATGTTTCCCTTATAATGCGGTTGCAACTATTTCAATCGTTGTACATAATTTTGAGTGGATAAAACATGCACTTTAGATTTTATTTATGTGATGTAGAAGATAATGTTTAAAATTAGCAACAGTCATCGATGATTTCCGATGCGATGTTCAGCATATGTAGTGCATACTTGTGGAATACGAAATACAAAGTGTTTTTTTCTTTTGTGGAATTTTGCCCACAATATATACGTTCATGTGTAGCTTCAGCGAAAGTTCTTCATCGGAAAGCGCAGTCTTCGAAACATTCTCCAGGCCTCACTGGCACCCTTTGTCCCAGTCCGAGGAAATGTTTACGACATCTCAAGTAGCCTGCAGTTGTGGATACTACTACGCGAAAAGAGAATTCTATTCCGTAGAAAGATGTGTTCACACAGATTTTGTCGTACACGTTACACGATGTAATATCGGTATCGACCAAAAATGGTCCACATTGTATCATGTTTGCTCTCATCCTAGTCAGGAAAATGTTATGAATATTTAAAAAAATGTTTATGCAGAAAATATTAAAAGTAAAAAAGTCGAGCCGTTATTGTTATTGAAAAATTGTTGCGTATCTGCATAACGTTGTCAGCAACATTATGCTGGACAGCTTATTTAGCGGAGAGGAACACCTACAGGAGTGGTGCATCGCGGCCCGAATCGCCGAGAACGCGATTATAAATCCTTACGTTCACATTTCACACTTTATCATTCCAGGGATTTTTGGGGTCGCAGAATCTGATTCCGAGGTCAAAATTGTTATTACTGTACACTGCTGTTTGATTCGATTATGTTATTTGAAGTTAATTATGGCGTCAAATTTTAAAAAATTAGCGTTTTTACGATAGCAAAAGCTATTGAGCGCGCGGAAACTGGAAAGTCAATATTTTGTATAAATTCACACTTCAGATATTGAAATGGCTTTCATTTACCTATAAGATGAAATTCTGCATTCGTTTTATGTTATTGAAATATATAAAAAGTTATAAATAACTGAAATATAAGAAATTATGCGATGGTCGTTTTTAATCGCATGTTACGTTTTTTGAAATCGTCAGGCATCTTTGAAACTTATATTATTAGATAGTCTACAGTCTAAGGAATGTATGTGCGAAAGGAGAAGTTGCACTTTTTTGCGATTTCCGAGTAATAACCAATTATGGTGGCGGTAATCAGGCCGCTTGCGCGGAAGAAGTGTCTGCGACCAGCCACCATGCATCTACACATATTTCAGAAAATATGGAAGAAAATATATGTAAAATAGAAAGTGATAAATATACAAATATGCAAATAATTAATATGTTAATCTTTACGTTAACTTGCATTTCATTCTAAACACGTATACTGTATTTCGTCTGTATCCTCGTCGGTTTCTGTTTCAGTTAATGGCAGAACAATTAATTCTACAATAGGTGAATACTGTTCAGTGTCACCCCGTGATTGCCTTTCCGATGATTTCTTGCATTCTATCCGCGCGGAATTTAATTTTCATTCAGGTAGTACGCCTAAGATTCCGCACGTGCGAAGGATTATCCCGGCCTGCGCTGGTATCGTAAACTAATAAAGTAATAAAATGTTCCCCTAGCCAATACAGCAAATGAAGATAAAGTTACAATTTAGCTAGCACGTATTTCAAGACTTGCACGTAAGATATACAGAGTGTCCCGTCAGACACTGAAAAAAATGCAATTTCTTACCAAATGCTTTAGGAATACATTGTTGTATCTGTTTAAAAAAAATTACTATAAAACAATTTTATTTACGACTTATATCGAAAAAAAAAATTCCATATAGTCACAGGTATTTTCAGAAATATATGTAGATGCATGTTGGCGGGTCGCAGACACTTCTTCCGCGCAAGCACCCTGATTACCGCCAACATAATTGGTTATTACTCGGAAATCGCAAAAAAGTGCAACTTCTCCTTTCGCACATACGTTCCTTAGACTATAGACTATCTAATAATATAAGTTTCAAAGATGCCTGACGATTTCGAAAAATGTAACATGCGATTAAAAACGACCATCGCATAATTTCTTACATTTCAATTATTTATAACTTTTTATATATTTCAATAACATAGAACGAATGCACAATTTCATTTTATAGATAAATGAAAGCTGTTTCAATATCTGAAGTGTGAATTTATACAAAATATTGACTTTCCAGTTTCCGCGCGCTCAATAGCTTTTGCTATCGTAAAACCGCTAATTTTTCAAAATTTGATGCCATAATTAACTTCAAATAACATAATCGAATCAAACAGTAGTGTACAGTAATAACAATTTTGACCTCGGAATCAGATTCTGCGACCCCAAAAATCCCTGGAATGATAAAGTGTGAAATGTGAACGTAAGGATTTATAATCGCGTTCTCGGCGATTCGGGCCGCGATGCACCACTCCTGTAGGTGTTCCTCTCCGCTAAATAAGCTGTCCAGCATAATGTTGCTGACAACGTTATGCAGATACGCAACAATTTTTCAATAACAATAACGGCTCGACTTTTTTACTTTTAATATTTTCTGCATAAACATTTTTTTAAATATTCATAACATTTTCCTGACTAGGATGAGAGCAAACATGATACAATGTGGACCATTTTTGGTCGATACCGATATTACATCGTGTAACGTGTACGACAAAATCTGTGTGAACACATCTTTCTACGGAATAGAATTCTCTTTTCGCGTAGTAGTATCCACAACTGCAGGCTACTTGAGATGTCGTAAACATTTCCTCGGACTGGGACAAAGGGTGCCAGTGAGGCCTGGAGAATGTTTCGAAGACTGCGCTTTCCGATGAAGAACTTTCGCTGAAGCTACACATGAACGTATATATTGTGGGCAAAATTCCACAAAAGAAAAAAACACTTTGTATTTCGTATTCCACAAGTATGCACTACATATGCTGAACATCGCATCGGAAATCATCGATGACTGTTGCTAATTTTAAACATTATCTTCTACATCACATAAATAAAATCTAAAGTGCATGTTTTATCCACTCAAAATTATGTACAACGATTGAAATAGTTGCAACCGCATTATAAGGGAAACATACCTAACGAAACGCGTATAGTTTGAACGTTTTATGGTAATAAAACGCATGTAATTTGTATAACATATATAACGAAATTTAAAATTTCTACATTGCGTCTCATCGGCATGAAAGTTGCAGGAACGCGCTGCTGACGTTTTTCACATGAAAATGAGTCCCAACACGGTATAAATCGGATTATTAATTAATTAAATAATGATGAACATACGAATTGGAATAGAATGAATGGGGCAAGAGGGGTAAAGTAACGACATGCATTGCGGTGCGCATAGCATAGAATATGTGTACGTAAATCGTCAAAGATAGCTGTTGATATACATATTTGAAGAATATGAATAATACTGTATTATGTACGATAAAATACCGTGCTACTACTACATCTCAAACTGTGACTTTATACAAATCTGTACCACAACACGTAACTTACCTTTCTCGATTCTTTCTTTCGACAAACGCTTTACAAATAACTTGGGCTGCTTCCTTTTTGTACCATCTTCCAAATAGCGTTTATTTCTTGCATCTGCGGCTTCCTTCTTTGATTCCATGTCAATAATGAATGTGAATGATCACACACACAGTTATCAGCACTACAGTAACGAACCACGCGGAAATGGAACAATTCACAAATTATGAATATTCCATATATCAATATCCGCGCATCAAATAAAAGCCCGATTGCTTTCTGCGTCTTCACCGTAGTGCAAACGACAAGAAACTGATCAGCTAGCGTTGTCGCTGCATTGGTGCATCATCTACAGATGCTGAGATGATAAACAGAAGATAGTGGGAAAGGGACGGACATACGCGTCCTGTTCCTCTCTTTCTCATTAGGATTGGTGGTATGCTGATACATTTACGTAGATTGTATGTACTTCCGGGAATACTGTTTGGTGCACCGAAATGTGCACAGTAAAGAATTTTTGATTATCCTGTGCGTATACTTTTGACGTATCACCGACATTATTAGCGAAGAATTCATATTTCGTTCTACCATTATCCTTTCCCAGTTGCCTGACGGTGAAGGACCACCCCGCAAGTATGCGCGGGTACGCGCCGCGTTTTCAAACCTTCGCGCATTCGAACTTTTACGCGGGCCGATGACGCCCCGCTCGGTCCTTGGTGCGAGTGAAATACAAAATTTTGAGGGAGTGAGAAAGGCAGTTTGGGCCTTGCTCACCCTTGAGGGTAGGAAAGACTCGATGGTCAGAAAAAAAACGACTGTCGAGCAGTGAAGATCGTAAGTACCTTCACGCTTACTATCCCCGTCTTTTTCACTATATGTGCCGGTTATTATGAGAGTGGTCCAAGTCCAAATTTTTCGTTCGTTACATTTCACTTATATTTTTACGTATTATATCAACGTGATACATAATAAACGTACAGTGCAATTTTTTTAAATTTCGACCGGCGCCACTTTTATAACAACTGACATACGTCTATATTTTAGTACTTCCAAAGCAAGACTGTATTTAGACATATTCCGGGTAAAGTTTTCGATTACCGTCATAGTATTGTTGTAATTTTTTGTGCAAAATCTATCGTGTGAACTGTGATTGTTTGAGTGTCCGCGTGTTTCTCAAGCTGCGTATCGCCATTGCGGGGCTGTCTCGCATGGCACACCATTCACGGAGTGGAGAGTCTGGAGACTACCTCGACCATGATCACTTTACGAGGCATCAGCCGTCGATTTTTTTACGTGCTCACAGGTGCCTCGCGGCCTCCAGATCAAAAATCGCTGGCTCGGCGACGCAAATATCATGCTCGATGTAGCGTGAGACTGTCGCAATAGCCTGCCTCGCAAAGTGATCATGATCGGGGTAGTCTCCAGACTCTCCATTCCGCGAAGCGTGCCTCGCGCGGCATCCTCGCAATGTCGATACGCAGCTTCACGCTGAGATTCGTGCATTCATTCTCACGTAGAATAAGAAAGTTATGTTATAGTTTACCCGCGAAATGTCTAGAAAGGGTATATATACTTTCGGGTGCAATATAGGCTTCCTTTAGTTGAAACTGAAGGCAAGTGATGAAAATTAAAGTTTCTAACCATCAGAAGTGGAAAAATCGAAAATTTTAAAAACACGAATGTTGGACATTTGAAAATATAGATATTTTGAAACTTGATATCATCACAATTACAAATTTTGGAAATGTTCGAATTTCAAAGCTTTCGCACTTGGAAATTCCAGCATTTAGATATCTGAAGATTGCGCTCCTGCGCTAAATCTTGGTTAAAGGAAGCCTATATTGTACCAAAATGTACCAACTTGATAAACGTGTACTCCTCTCTGAGTTGGGCAAAATGTAATATAATTATAAATTATAAGTTACGATTAAAATGTAATTGTGTAATTGATTACACATTATTTTCTGCAATCGTTAATTTAGATAGTTGACAAAATTGTGGTCAACTACCTAAATTAACAATTACAGAAAATAAAGTATAATCAATTACACAATTACATTTTAATCGTAATTTGTAATTTGTAATTAGATTACACTTTGGCCAACTCTGGCTCTTCTACTGCACTTTCAAATTGATTTACGTTCAATAGTTTCACTGTTTCTTCGACTCTTTTTTAGATGTCTGCAAATGTTTTGCCGCAGCAGAGGGGAAGTGATGACGTGACTCCGTCTCGGAGACGGAGTCCAACACGTAGCTGGACTCCGTCCTCGAGACGGAGTCGAAGAAGTAGCGGGACTTCGTCGCGAAGACGGAATCCGTCGCGAAGACGGCATCGAACGAGGAGCCGGACTCCGTCCTCGCGACGGAGTCAAAGAAGTGGCCGGACTTCGTCGCGAAGACGGAGTCCGTCGTGAAGACGGCATCGAACGAGGAGCCGGACTCCGTCCTCGCGACGGAGTCGAAGAAGTAGCCCGACTTCGTCGCGAAGACGGCATCGAACGAGGAGCCGGACTCCGTCCTCGCGACGGAGTCGGACCTGCACGGAATTGGTTTGGATGCGAATGACGCTCCAATATAAGAAGCAGGTATATAGAAACGTAGGCGATCTCACGCAAACATTTCTTACATTCTCACGAAAGTGTGAAAACATTATTGCAGTAATCATAAGATTTTTCATATTACAGTGCACGGACCTCCAAAAAAAAATTAATAAACTGGTGTACGGAGGACGAAGAGGACGAAGAGGAGGAAGAGGAGGAAGAGGAGGAAGAGAGGGAAGAGAGGGAAGAGGGGGAAGAGGAGGAAGAGGAGGGAGAGGAGGAAGAGGAGGAAGAGGAGGAAGAGGGGGAAGAGGGGGAAGAGGTGGCAGTGAAGGAAGAGGGACGAAAAAATATATTTTTTATTAATAAAATAAAATAAAAACATATTTATTCGAACATTTTTTTATTTGAAGGCCTTTCATCCGTCGGCCATGAATCATTTTCTCATATTTATTTGTACTTTAGTCGAGAATCATATATTTAGTCCAGAATGTACGAATAAATACGAGAAAATTATTCATGGCCGACAATTGAATTCCCCATGTTTCAAATAAAAATTGGCTCGGGTTATAATGCTTATCTCTGATAGTTTGTCATATCATTGAGGCAGTGAGTACAACAACGGACTAACCCACATTTTTTTCAAAATTGAGTTAGTAGCAATAACGTATTCTAAAAGGCTCTACTAATCATATGAAATAGGAAATTTTTTTTAATGTGGGTTAGTCCGTTGTTGCTCTCACTGCCTCAATTATAACATAAATTTAACAGCGATTTCATGTGATGTATGTTGTGATGTCCCACCATTTTTTCGCGCGGCCCTATTCCAAAATCTATCTCAAAATCACTCCACAAAACAAAATCTCAAACTCAACTCTTACCCCATCTCCCCAATCGCTGATCACCTTGATGTTGTACCTTAGCGGTCACCAACACAAGATGATCGATACAAACTCCACCTCGATGATGTACCTTAGTGGTCCCCATTACGAGATGATCGTTACAAAACTCCACCTCGATGATGTACCTTAGTGGTCCCCATCACGAGATGATCGTTACAAAACTCCGTCCCCTATTCGCCCTATGAGGCTCGAATCCTTTCCCCAAAACGAATTCAAACAAACCCCTCGTTACAAAACCCTCTTAAATCGAGACCACGTCTCAATCCCCTCTTTACGACTCACAGAGTCCAAGCCACTCTAACCCTTTTCCTATAAAATACCCAAAATTCATTCGACAAGTTGAGTATCTCCTTTCGCAGTCATAAGAACCCCAGAAACCTAATTGCGACGCATATTTGGCGTACGTGACATAAATATGTCTATTAATAACCATACCGTTTGTAAAAACCCCGGAAGTCCTACTACGCCTTATTTTGAAACTGTGTCAAGGTCTCTACCGCGCGTACCCCCGCATCACTCCTGTAAAAATACATAAATACGAGGTCCTGAGAGGCCGGAGAGTCATTATTCATTGGTCATTAGTCTTTAGTGATTATTCATTGTGTCGCGATATTCAAATCAGTGAGCAACAATCACCACTCACCTATTACCGTAAGATATTACAATTAACATAACATTGCATATCACGTTCATCGTATCCTTGTATTGTTATTGCTTTTCATATCTTTTGTATTATTATTATTGCTTTTCATATTATTTAGTATTATCAACGCTTAGTGTATATATACTTTGCCCTATTATTCTTAAGCTTTTGTATTTCATATTAATTATCTTATCGTGCTCTAAAGCTTACTGCTTTCATTTATATTATTTGTATTATCATTCATATTGCTTTCTATATCAACGCCTATTGCTTACCATTTATTATTTTGTATTAACAACGCTTATTACTTAAATCATTCTACTTAATTTCATGTGTTTCATGTTCATATTCTCATATTTCGATTAATTACCATTTATATAAATATCATGTGCTAATGCTAAAAGTCCCACGCATTATTATTACTAAACGCTATAACGCTTCAGCCAAGTTAATAAACCTATTTGTTTTCAATCACGTTTCGAATTATTGTGTGCATCCTTGGTTATAACAAGTCCGAACGAAACCAAGCTGCCGCAACAGCTGATTCGCGCTCGTGAACGCGAAACGGTTCTAGTGTTTACAAACATATTATTGCATGAGCCGTGAAATCCACGAAAATACTAAACGTGGTCTCTTATACAACTGCAACGGTAAAATCCTATTACCGAGACCAAAACAAATATGGAGTACTATAACGGGTGCTCTTTAAGTGTACATTTACCTTCCCAGGTCGATTAGAGTGACGGATTTAAGATTCGCGCCTGATCGCCTCCAGAAATACTTAGCGTGACGGATTTAATATTCGCGCCTGAGTCCCTCAAAACCCTCAGCGTGCTGGATTCAAGATTCGCGCCTGAGTTCCTTCCAAACCCTCAGTGTGACGAATTCAAGATTCGCGCCTGAGTCCCTCAAAACCCTCAGTGTGACGGATTCAAGATTCGCGCCTGAGTCCCTCAAAACCATCAGCGTGACGGATTCAATATTCGCGCCTGGCCTTCCCTCAAAACCCTCAGCGTGCTGGATTCAAGATTCGCGCCTGAGTTCCTTCCAAACCCTCAGTGTGAAGGATTTAAGATTCGCGCCTGAGTTCCCGCAAAACCCTCAGTGTGAAGGATTCAAGATTCGCGCCTGAGTTCCCTCAAACCTCTCAGTGTGAAGGATTTAAGATTCGCGCCTGAGTTCCCGCAAAACCCTCAGAGTGAAGGATTTAAGATTCGCGCCTGAGTTTTCCCTCCTTCATGTCATTGTTCCCCAAAGACCTCACCCGGGACGTGACATATTTTTGGTGACAGCGGTGGGATATACGTTTGCCGCCGGTAAGAAATAGACTCTGCGACGCGGTACCCACAAAATCCCGCTATTTAATATGTACTTAGAACGCGTAAATCTGTGGAAACCAGCATACCGGAGCCGCCAATTACAAAGGTTGACGGAATCCATACAGTGGATGATCTGTGTTCACGGGAAATTAGCGACAAATGACGAAGGCGACGAAATTTGCCTACATTGCTCTCGACTAAATTCAACAGAAACGGTGACAGAGTATCAAATTCATTACTGCCAAAGGCCTTATACATTCCCTAATTGCCTAAGGTGCAATAGCGTGATATATCAAACGCGTCCCGCAACCAACTGTGTCGAGTGTACACAGTGGTACTTCCTTTCAAACAGAAATTGAGTCACTAATATTTTTATCACGAAATTTAAACAAACTGCCAGACGCGACATAAGACGTTGATAAACTAACATGTGCGATTCACGCCAAAGTCAAAGTACATTATATTACCCAAGCCGCAGGCTGCGGGACGTTTTGTCAGATTCAAACGCGTTGATTTGTGTTTCTGGAGGTGTAGCAACGACCACGGAAGGCGGAAAAATTTGTCTAAATTGTTTTAATTCAAACCCAGTGGAGGTAGATGAAATATACCAAGTACACTACCACCAACTTAACGATACGTTTCCTGAATGCTCTCGTTGCAAAAACCTTTTGTTTAAATTACAGCCTATTAACAGTCACGGCGCATGCACAGAACATTGCCGTCGAATAAGGAAAAATCATAACAGATTTGACACTAATTACCCGGGTAGAGAATACCATAGATTTTGAATAGCTACGGCCGGACGCCTAAATATAGGAAACTTCCTAAATCACCCTAAAATAACAGACCTTACCGAACCTAAAATGTCCGAACACGGCGATATCGACGACCCCTGCGTGATAGACCAAGACGCGGGGCCTTCCAAAAGCGCTATAGAAATCGCGACCGCCGAAATAATGGAACAACTACAAAAATTACGCGAGAAACGAGCCGAAATAGACAATTTGCCCGCGAGAATTGCGGAAACCCGCGAAACTAAAACGTATTCGGGCATAGATGCCGGATCATCCGAACCCACGTTTAGGGGTCTTTCCGATAAAATACAAAGTATCGAAACAATGATGAAGAAACTTCTTGCACCCCCGCCAGTCGCGGATAATTTTGCCACACCGGCTTCCTCTCGTTTTGATAGAAAACCGGTATTAAACTTCAATAAAACTCCAGAGGCATTGAAACATAATTATATTCCGGACCAGGGTCCATCACCCCAGATCAAATTAAAGGACGCCGTGGAAACAGTCCCAAAATTTAACGGGCATAATATGTCCATTTTGCAATTCGCGAGAGCCTGCAATAGGGCTAAGGCTCTGGTTCCCTCGCATGCTGAACCTCAACTAGCGAGGTTGTTGACGAATAAATTACAAGATCATGCATACTTGGCGGTTGAGGATCGGGTCTTCGACTCCGTAAACGACTTGATAAAACAATTAAAACGCACCTTCTCCCCTGCGAAAACGTCGGACCACTATCGCGGAGAACTTGCCAACGTTATTAAGGGAACCAACGAACACATGTTGGAATATATTTCACGCGTTAAGGATCTCCGATTCGCTATTTTGGAAGAGGACAGCGAGTATTATCGTGACCTTACACAAAATCACCTCGAAGATATAGATCGTTTGACGTTGGATTCGTTCGTGGATGGTCTTCCTCCATATATACGAAATAGATTACTCCAAAATAATTTCGAAACGCTCGATGAAGCTTTTGAGTTAGCCGTATTCGTAGATAAGAAAATAGAAAGAGACCGCCTAAGATTTTCAGAGCAAAAAGCTCCCAAACTGACGTGCCAAATCTGTAATAAAACAGGACACGATGCGCGGACCTGCCGAAATAATCAAAATACCGCTTCGCAACCCTTCGAGAGGAATCCCCAAAATCGCGTTACAGGATATGGTAGTCAAGCACCAAACCCTTTGCTCCCTTACTGGGACAAAAACCGACCTCCTCCCTCAAGGCCTACGGAATTACGTATTTGTGCATACTGCAAAAAACCCGGACATTTAATCTCCGAATGTAGAAAACGCATGTTTAATCGTAATGAGGGAAATACCGCCACCATAATTGGTTATTACTCGGAAATCGCAAAAAAGTGCAACTTCTCCTTTCGCACATACATTCCTTAGACTGTAGACTATCTAATAATATAAGTTTCAAAGATGCCTGACGATTTCAAAAAACGTAACATGCGATTAAAAACGACCATCGCATAATTTCTTATATTTCAGTTATTTATAACTTTTTATATATTTCAATAACATAAAACGAATGCAGAATTTCATCTTATAGGTAAATGAAAGCCATTTCAATATCTGAAGTGTGAATTTATACAAAATATTGACTTTCCAGTTTCCGCGCGCTCAATAGCTTTTGCTATCGTAAAAACGCTAATTTTTTAAAATTTGACGCCATAATTAACTTCAAATAACATAATCGAATCAAACAGCAGTGTACAGTAATAACAATTTTGACCTCGGAATCAGATTCTGCGACCCCAAAAATCCCTGGAATGACCATCTTCATAACGATACAGTGTGAAATGTGAACGTAAGGATTTTTAATCGCGTTCTCGGTGATTCGGGCCGTGATGACTATCGCTGACACACACATTACCACCACTCCTGTAGGTGTTCCCCCTCCGCTAAATAACGCTGTGTTTCTGGATTAGCAGCCGAGACGCTAGCTTTATTTCTCGGCTGCTACGACCCTTGTTCTATCCTTCTCTTTTACGTCCCATTGACAGCGACAAAGTAACCGCGAGAATCGGAAAATACTGTTCGCTGAATACCTATACCTATATCGTACAAATCCAATTTCGAGCCGAGAGACGCCTTGCATTACTTACCAACTACTTCAATAAGTGAAAATTGTATACATATTCCTGTTTGTTATCAGTTCCATCGGGCATAATGGTACAAACATTTTTTTTTATGAATGAGGTACTGGAAGTGATTCAAGGTCAAATTAGTTTTTTGTAATAGAACGGTATATTCTTTTATTGAGGTGTCACAGGATGGTATTTCGATTTCTCGCTATGTATCTATTTGGGGATTTCGTCCGGGTAATATGTAATCGGTATCCCCACCGATGTGTAGGGTTGGCTTTATCTAAAATAAACAAACGTAACCGAGATGTTGATCACATTGAATGATCAATGAAGAATAACGTCTACGTCCCCGTAGAACTTTCGGTCCCGTTTCCTCGCAATATCGATCGTGAAATTTTCCATGCATTTCTGAGTACCACAAACATCTATCCGGACGTAAGAAAACAATTATATTTTTTCTGACTCAAGCCAAAATCCAACTGACCCCAAGGGCCTTCCAGGCAAAAATTTCGCCCATCTGGGCTACAGGCAGGCAGCCCTAGCCAAAAAACCGAAAACAACGCTTCGCGCCCCCATCGATTCGCCTTGTGTGAAGGTGAGATCAGACGGCGCGTGAATCGGCGATATTGCTCGGCTCGTCTAGCTCGGCAAGTCGGCTTGGCAAGCACGATTCGGCGATCTATGACCGATCAGACGGCGCGTGGATCGGCGATTCACGCGCAAAGATCGCCGAACCACGCGCCGTCTGATCTCACCTTGAGGGTAACGAAAGTCGAGGTCAGTTCCACGCTTTCGAAAAGCTGTCTAAAGAGACAGGGCGATGCGCTGGAAAGCGTGCTCGTTGACGAGAACCAGACGGATATCCAACACCGGCGCGGTCAAGTAGGGTTTACTTCGCGAAAGGCAAACGGCACGTGTTTCTCGTACCCTTCGTTTCGCCGTTATTTTACAACGTTCCATAAAACGAAATACCACCCTGCAGCCCCTCGTTGAATTGTAGGAGGTACAACGTTAAAAATAGGATAATGGTTTGGATTGCCGGCCTATCCTTTCTGCATCGTATTGTCTGAGTGTGCAAAAGGGCAAAATGTTTGTTTGGAAATATTTTTATTCCTTCAGGTTACAATTTATTAGAAATATGGTCCTGTGTGTTTTACACAATGTTGTACCATTTTAATTATATTATTACCAACTCTCTCTGTCTCTCTCTCTGTATTATAGACTTTCAAGGAGGGACATTCCACGCGAAATACAAAATTTTCAAGATCGTGGAAATTGACTTTTTTCCATTATAACTGTTGAAGAAAGAGACAGGTAAGAATGAGCTTTTGAGTGCTTACGCTGGGTAAGTAAGAGTACCTAATAAAAATTATGTCACTTAAAAAAAAAATTCAAACCATTCATTCTGGAATTGTTTTAAACAAATGCAATTTTATATTAGCAGGGCACTATTTAAAAATTTGATAAAAAATGAGGATACAGCCCTACTTGTGCTCTTTATGATCACGCTTTCAGAAACTCGAACACTTTAAAATTAGTCGCATGAAAATTAATTGAATGTGACGCTGCGCCGCCCAGTAGCGGCTCGACAGACTGAGCCGTGCGTGCTACAATATTCAACTATCTATTTCTTTCATTCCTAGCCTTGCGTGGCCTTGAAAGTCATAGTATACCATATGGTTGAATTTGTCTTGAGATTTATATACTTTCATATCGGGTAATGAAATATGTAGCATTATATTTAAAAAACTAAAGGTCACCTTCGGTTCACGGAAAATATCGCGAACACCAAAAGATGACATACCGTATTATGTTGGATATGAAAAATATTAAAAGTTTTCCTCTTTCCGTTTTTATCAAATACTTACCATTCGTGAGAACCCTATATGACAATATCAGATATACCCACTTGGCTGCTGCTAGTACCGCGCGGCTTAGCTAGTCCAGCCGGTATTGGGCGATGCAGCGTCACATTCAATTAATTTTCATGCGACCAATTTTAAAGTATCCGCGTTTCTGAAAACGTGGCTGCAAAGAGCACAAGTAGGGCTGTATCCTCAATTTTTTTCAAACTTTGAAATAGCGCCCTGCTGGTATAAAATTGCATTTGTTTAAAACAATCGCAGAATAAATGGTCTAAACTTTTTTTTTAAGTGACATCATTTTTATTAGGTACTCTTACTTCCCCGGAGTAAGCACCCAAAAGCTCATTCTTACCTTTCTCTTAGTTCAACAGTTATAATTTAATGAAAAAAAGTAAATTTCCACGATCTTGAAAATTTTGAAAAATCATTTGAAATACGTTTATGTATCACTAAAGACCAGAATATATGCAAGTTTCACAAAAATCCCAAATGGATACTCCGAAAAGTGTCCGATTTTGCGTTGAATGGCCCAGAATTGAAATGCGAAAAGTATTCTTTTCACACGCGGTCAAATCCACGCGTGCCGGCATACACACACAGCCGCGTATCGCAGCGCAGCATGTCTCCTTGCGGCTGCCTTCGCTTGCGAGTAGCGGAGACGGTTGTGCAGATGTGTGCGTGTGAAAAGGAAACAGGCCAAAAGTGCATGTCCTTCGGTTTGCGTAGCGAGGGAATCGCGTTGTCTAATGCCGCGTTTACATCAAGGCGAACACGAACAAAAACATTGATCGCGAAAGTTTTCGTCTGATCTTGCCGTGTCCACACCGCCGCAAACACGAACAAAACTCAGTGTACGAATCGTATGTGAACGTTTTATTCTATTTACAGCGGTGTGGACACGGCAAGAACAGACGAAAACGTTCGCGAACAATGTTTTTCTATCACGCTACGTCCCTCTTCGTAACGCGAAGATAAATTAGAATGATATTCACAGTATTGCAATAATTATAATATTTTCATAAATAAAGCATCGTAACATTTGTGATGTTTCCCTAATAATAAATGACACCAAACACGATATAATTTGGATAATACATATTTAGCGGTAATACGCGTCGGCCGCAGAGAAGGACAGCGAATGAAGAAGATAGGGACAATCGGCAGTCCTTTCTTCCACTCGCTCTCTTTTCCTACGTTCCGAGGCTTTACTGTACTATATCTTCTTTTACTGTGCCTGCTTTTCTTTTCTAATGTATGTGTTTCTTATTTCTATATATGCACCACGTTTTACTGATTATTGACTCTTTACGTGCATGCAACGATTCAAAGCAGCAGCGTGCCTCACGGTAGGTCAGGGCGCCGTGGCGGAAGCAGGTACGCGTGCAGGTACCTCGTACGAAGAAACACTTCCAAGCACATCTGCTACGTGTGATTTTCCTACGGACAGAATACACGAAGAAAACGTAGGAAATTTTGAAGATTTTCCAATTATGGAAGCAATTATAGAAGAAGTACATTTCGATACGGACGCAGAAGATATCGAAGAAGAAATACATTTCAATGCGGACGAAGAGGAAATTGTAGAACAAGTGCATTTCGAGTCGAACGAAGAAGAAATTGCACAAGAAATAGATTTCGACACATACATCAACGAAGAAACGGATCAAGATGTTGGAAGTGATCCCGATTACTGGGTGGTGGAGACTGCAGAGCCAGAACAGCCGGAAAACCCAATTTCAAAAGGAATCGACTTCGTTGATTTTCCGCATGTTTTCGAGCAAATAAAAAATCTTGGAAAACATTCGACTACTGGCTGTGGCATCGAACATTTTCAAATAGTTAGATGTGAACGGAATGGATTAGAAAATGTGTATCATGTAGAGTGCAAAATGTGCAAATACACAGAGCGTATATCCTGTCTTCGGAAGAGTGATGCCACTATGGATATCAACCGCGCCGCTGTTGCCGGAACAATGATGACGGGCGGCGGATATAATCAACTGGAGGACATACTGACGGCCCTGAACGTGTCCTGTATGACGAAAAGGATCTACGAGAACTGTCAGAATGACCTTATCGATGCCCTCGAAGTGGCCGCACAACGCGAAATGGAAGATGCTGGAAAAGAAGAAAAAGCATTAGCTATAGCAAGAGGCGACGTACATGCAGAATCCAAGCTACCGTTTATCCCAGTTGTCGCGGATGGCAGCTGGATGAAAAGGTCCTACCGCGGAGGAGATTACAATTCTCTTTCGGGCGTAGGAGCCATCGTGGGATACCACACGAAGAAAGTGTTGTACATCAGTGTGAAGAATAAATTCTGCATGACTTGCCAAATAGCAGGCACGAGGAAGGAAGAACCGCGCGAGCATCGTTGCTTCAAGAACTGGGGTCGTTATCAGAGTTCAACTGGCATGGAGAGTGTTGCTATTGTCGAAGGCTTCAATTGCAGCATAGATATGCACGGCCTAATATACTCTATATGAGTTGCCGATGGCGATAGCAGTGTATACAAAAAGATATTGGACAGTAATCCATACGGAAAGTATATGGTGCAAGTACAAAAAATCGAATGCACCAATCACCTATTACGCAATTTCAGTAAGAGAATAAACGAAATCGGAACAAAAGGCCGCAATAAAGATCTAAGAGCTGTCGTACAGAATAATGCTCTCCGCCTGCGTACTGGTATAAAAAAAGCTGCGGAATACCGGTTGCGAGAAGAAATACCACTCGAGGAACGAATTCAAAATTTGAAGCAAGACCTGAAAAATGTACCGAGTCACGTTTTCGGTCAACACAGGGAGTGTCAGAAGTTAGCTTACTTCTGTAAGAAATACTCTGATCCCAACAGAGTAGACTATGTTCCACGACTGAGAGAAGCTGGTATTTATCAAAGTATCGAAGAAGCGATGCAGCAACTTTTCGTTAAAGCTGACAGTTTGCTGCGCGGTCTAAATAACAATGCTGTTGAAGGTTTTAATAACATAATTGCTAAATTCATCGGAGGCAAAAGGATAAACTTTGGACGAGGGGGCTCGTATCAGGGTAGAGTCTCCGCTGCAGTCGTCCAATATAACACAAAAGAGGCGTTCAGCAGATTGAGTACGGCAATGAACAAAGAACCGCCAACCATGGTAAGAAAGCTGGAAGGACGTCGGAAGCGCGCAGCAGAAAAAGCAAGGGAGTATAAAAAAGAAGCGAAAGCGTCCTTCTTTCGAAATAAAAAACAATCGTGCGACCACGATTACGGCCCCAACGCGGCAAAACCAGATATGGAAGAGACAGTATACTCTTCCGAGTGTAAACGGCACGCGGATATACTCCTTCACTGGTAAAAGAGGCGAAACGAGATCCAAGTGGAAACTCGCGATCAGGCGAATAGCGAAAAGTGGATTGGTTATAGGAAAAAATTATTAACCGCATCCAATTTCGGCAAGGTATGCCGATTACGAAAGGCTACAGCACGGGCAAATACTGTGAAGAGTATAATGTACCCGCAACTCCACGATTTACATTCTCTCCAATACGGAAGGGAAAATGAGGCAAACGCCTTGAGACAAATGCAAGAAGAATTAGGAATGCATATTCAACCGTGTGGCCTCTTCATCGACGACACTGTGCCTCACTTAGGTGCAACTCCTGACGGCCTCGTGGACCATGATAAAATCGTCGAAGTAAAGTGTCCTGTATCGGCCAAGGATTTATCACCTGATGAAGCAATAAAGCAACTTGATCATATAAGGCGTATTTACAAGGGTAATGAAATGAATAAGAATCATCATTACTATTATCAAGTGCAAGGACAACTACACATAACGAAAAGGCAACAAGCCTATTTTTGTTTATGGACGCCGAAAGGAATGAAGGTTACAACAGTATCGAGAGATGATCGATTCTGGGCAACAGAGATGGAGGAAAAACTGAACAAGTTCTATGAAGACTGCATGTTGCCAGAAATTATAGATAGTAGATACAATCGACAACAGCCGATTAGAGAACCTTCGTACATAAAAACAGGAGGAGCAGGTACGAGTACACAAGAAAGTACACAAAACGATGGATGAAAACATGGCGATAGCACCGGCGAGTGCATCCAGCACATATGAAGAGCTGGCGAATAAGCAATTGCAATACAAAGTGACTAATGCACCGGGGAGTGCATCCAGCGCATGTGAAGAGCTGGCGAATAAGCAATTGCAATACAAAGTCACTAATGCACCGGCGAGTGCATCCAGTGCATATGAAGAGCTGGCGAAGAAGCAATTGCAATACAAAGTGACTAATGCACCGGCGAGTGCATCCAGCGCATGTGAAGAGCTGGCGAATAAGCAATTGCAATACAAAGTCACTAATGCACCAGCGAGTGCATCCAGCGCATGTGAAGAGCTGGCGAATAAGCAATTGCAATACAAAGTCACTAATGCACCGGCGAGTGCATCCAGCGCATGTGAAGAGCTGGCGAATAAGCAATTGCAATACAAAGTCACTAATGCACCGGCGAGTGCATCCAGCGCATGTGAAGAGCTGGCGAATAAGCAATTGCAATACAAAGTGACTAATGCACCGGCGAGTGCATCCAGCACATATGAAGAGCTGGCGAATAATCAATTGCAATTCAAAGTCACTATTGCACCGGCGAGTGCATCCAGTGCATATGAAAAATTGGCGAATAAGCAACGTGGAGGCGCCTGGAGTGCGCAGAGTTACTGATCTGCGACGAAGGGAGTTCGAGAGTGAACATCGTCGCAGAATGGCCGAATTCCCCATGTGAGAGAGCCCCGAAGAGTGGAGTTGTTTAGACAGAATGGTTTGTTCGCCGACCAAAGGTCCAGGAAGTCTCTCGCTCGAGGAGAGAGTTTGAAGTTCTGAACGAAGAGTCTGAAAATTAGTCTAAGCTAATCTACTGGACTGGGCTGCGGAGGCTACCTTCGTAGCCCAGCCCTCTGTTTCTTTAAAATGTTTCAGAGAGCACGAAACCCCACGACGAGGGACAAGGTGTCGGGGGACTGCCACCGCGGCCTGGATACGCGTTCCCGAATTCCCCGTCTGTGCCACGACAGAGTAGCAGTCCGCAGTGGAGCGCGGACATACGTGGAACCGCTTCTCTAGCCCTGTTGGCGTGAATCTTGGCTCCTCCCCGGTTTGTGCAAACCAAGAGGTTCGCATCGACAGGGTGGACAGCAGCCGGGAAATGGCATCTCCAACCACCAGTCGGACAAGCGGTGCGACTGCTTGGATCGGCTGGAGGAGATGTCGCGGAGACGGGAGCGTTAACAGAACGCACAGGACGGTCCCCTGGGTCTGCACCAGAAGCCACGAAGCGGAATGGGGCCATCTGAAAGCCAAGGCCTGAGAGAGGGAGAAGAGGACAAGAAGCCCAGAAGAAAGAAAATGCAGACGAGCTGGGGTGCTGGGCAGATTGATCGGGGAACGGGCCGATAACATGCTCATGAGCTGTGATCCCCTGTTATCGGTTCCGTCTCGCCTTTCCATCTTCCCGATTCTTTCAGCTCCAACGGATTCTCTCAAATGAAAGTAAATGTTAATGCTTCTCCGTCTCTTTTGCATGGAATCCGGAGCCGTGAAGGGATTGAAGTCTCAAGCTCGTACGGCCACCGGAAGGACATCGAGGATGAGTCCCTGGGGGAGAGGGTCGACCGCGACCAAGGATTCGACGAGGGGGAGGGAACGTCGCCGAAGCAGTGGAGACGTCGTCGGACATCCTTCTGGAGGAGGCTGCCTGCAAATGAGGCAGCGCTGGAGTCTGCACGGGGTTCCGGAGGCTGCACGAAGGAGGATGCAGCGTCGGAGCGTTGGAGTCGACGTGGGACGTTCCAGGGGCGTTTCGTGGAGGGAGAATTAGAAGCACCGCGGTACTCGTGCCTGACTGCTGGACCCGGAGCTCTCCGTGGATTTCGTCGTGGGACACACGAAAGAGGAACGCGCCCGGAGCTCCCCGTGGATTTTGTCGTGGGACCAAGAGCCGCAGAGTTCCAACGACGTCATGGGACAAGGAGCTGTCGAGTTCCCGAGACGTCGCGTCGTGGGACAGGAAGCTGCAGAGTTCCAGAGATGTCGCGGAACCAGAAGTTGGAGCGTTTCGTCGTGGCAGATCGAGAATTCCCGTTGTACCCACGCCTTGCTCAGGGTTTTCCCGTGGTTTTCTCCTGAGCGAGAAGGTAAATGCCGAGGCGGATGTCTGAAGAAGCCACGGGGCTGTACGACCACTTCTTCAGGCAGGGGTACGAAGATTCCGAAGAGGATTCAATGCGGCCGAGACGTCCGCTCTTTCAGAGGGGAGAGCAGTGTTCCGAGCACCGCGTCTAGGCCCAGAAGACCAGAAGACTGTCTTGTACCGCACAGTTTTGTAACCGATATTGCTTTATGTAACAATATAGTTCAGTCGCGTGTACTCCCGTGTAATCATTATTCTATCCTTTGCGTCGGGGTGGCCTGCGATGGTAACGCCCAACAGTGGGGCACGTAACATAGGATTCGCGGAAAAAATTTCATAAATTCGGTGTTTCCCAATATTTTTTAGTATTTTTTTTTTATATTATTTGTTAATAGCCAACAGTTATATGGACAGGAACATGAAAAGAATTGAAGCATCTTTTACAAATAAAATAGTAATAAACATCTAGTGTTTCATAATACATCTAGTTCATAATCCGTTCATGAAATCCGCTACTGAAAATGCGTACGCTAGATGCGCGTGATTATTATGTGGTCGGCTCCTCGAAGTGACAGAAAATATAACCTATATGCTATACACGATTTCCTAAAGATACCGTTGGGGCGTAATAATAATGTTGCGGAAGGATGATGAAAAGTTCACAAATGTAGCGTAATAGAACGAAATAGCCGCTAAACATTTATTTTCATATAGCATATACATAGGTTATATTTTCTGTCACTTCGAGGAGGGGCCACATAATAATCACGCGTTGAATTCAACATCAAACACAATTTTATATATGTTTGTTCATAACAGTTTTCTGCATAGGATGTGTATTTCATGTTCTGTTTCAGTGTTTTGCTAATTAAAAAATGCCTATCCTAACAAACTTCATTTTCTGAGGACATGCCCTTATGTATTTTTCCTTTTCACTTATAATTCCTTACTGCCAACGTAGAATATTGTAGCATAAGCACATTTCAAGTAAATGTACAATGAATTTTCTACGTTTACAGTACCAGCAGACTTTCTGTTTAAAAAGTACAACGCAACAGCTGAGAATTTCTTTCCACATTCAAAATAAAATATGGAAATAGCAAACAGCTCCCTCTCGCGTGCACAGGCAGCCGTGTATCTATGGGTATTACCATTTCTGTGCAGAAAAAATCTGCTGTAATACCGACCGGCTTCGGCGGCCAGACCAGGTGACGTGTCTACCCCCTTAAGAACGTTAGAGGCGGTGCAATTTCAATTGTTAACATCCTGTCAAGTTTTAGCCATTTGCTTGCAAAAAGTGTTATTGGCATATTTGGCTTGACAAGTAGTACGAACTGGTAAAGATTCGTTAAGAGCAAACGCCGGATTTAGCGAGCTCTGCTTGCAACTCTTGCGAGACATTTCAAGTCGCATCGATTTTTGTTTTAAAAAAGAAACGAACTTTTCGGGGGCCTTGACCTCAACAATCGATGAGAAAAAGACTGCACATCTACTGAACGTTCGCTAGCGTATTATTTGTTGGGCTTTAAAAAGATATGTTATGATATTACCTCTTTCTGTACCAATCTTTTGCCCTACCTTCCTCATACTATACTGCGTCGTAATTGGTTTCATTTTAGTAGAAAAATCTGACATACAATACAGATGTTTGTATAATGATAAAAATATTAAAAAATTATTTTTCCATTAGAGGATACTGCATATTAATGCTGCTGTATTCCTTCCAAACGCCAACCAACATGTTCTTATAAAGAGTCGGTAGCTTCTGAACAATTGTAGAAACCTATGTAAACCTGATACCTATGTTTCCATATTTAGAAGAGTGATAGGAACTAGAGCAAATACTGTATTGCGTTATCTCAAGCATAAATGTAAAACGTTTATAAGACCGACTCGAAAAATCCGATCTTACCATATTTTATGGAAGAAAGAAAGTCAGAAAAGCATGTATTTAGCCGCGTAATATAACATTTTTAATAGTTTTCTTAGCAGGTTAGTCAATTGAATGCCAGGGTGACTTAAAGTAATTATTTAAACATTTAAAGACTGCAGTTCTTCGAAATATAAAAGAATTAATTATGGCTACAGGCCATATTGGCTAGTAATAATCCCACTAAATATAAAGAATTTAATGAAATAACTTTTCTCCCGCTTGGGACCACAAGTCAATTTTCCGCGTACCCAGGCTCAAAAATATCGTTCCAACCACCACTGATGTAGGGTGGGGAAAGTACTCCTTTCATGCGGTCGCCCAGGTTAGGGAAAATGCGCGTGATTATTATGTGGTCCCCTCCTCGAAGAGACAGAAAATATAACCTATATGCTACATGCCAATAAATGTTTATTGGCTATTTCGTTCTTTTACGCTACATTTGTGAACTTTTTATAACTTAACATCCTTTCAAATATTATTGTTACGCCGCAACGGTATATTTATGAAATTGGGTATAGCATATAGGTTATATTTTCTGTCACTTCGAGGTAGAGGTGTGACTATCGATAAATGTCGACAATATCGAAATGTTACCGATATGTTGATATATCGATAATATCGTTAAGATATTGAGGTGAATAGAAGCAGGCAGCGGCTGAGATACGTATCACAACGTATCTACAACGGACGTCCGTTCCGTCGTGGAACAGAGATAGAAAAAATGTTGATTTTCTCGATTTTTGATTAGAAAATAATCGAGTTATCGAGAATCGATTCCTAGAATAATCGGTAAAATAATCGATTCTTCAGAAAGAGAATCGATCGATTCTAGAAGAATCGGATAGAATCGCCCTTCCCTAGTGCTGGCTGGCACCGTCGCCGATGGTGCTCACTTTTCGAGCACCGTTCCCAACAGTGCTGACCTTTTTCCCTGCACAGGGATCTGAATTTAAGAATAGAAGCTAAAATTGGTTACAATCGAATGAAAATGAAACTGATGCCAAAACCTCATGAAGCATAGAAATCTGTAAACATGAAAATTGATGCTAAAATCAATTTGAGTCTAATAAAACACACGAATTTAGCAAACATAAACAAATTAAGCTAAAACTTACTATTTCGATGAAATGTACTCAGAAAATGACGTTATGAATGGAAATTTCGATTTCTTAACCACGAATAATTACGCTCATCGACTTCATAAATATACCGTTGCGGCGTAATAATAATATTTGGGAAGGATGTTAAGTAATAAAAAGTTCACAAATGTAGCGTAAAAGAACGAAATTATCATGTAGCATGTAGGTTAAGTATATTTTCTGTCACTTCGAGGCTACAGAAAATCCGCTCGTCGATGTGACAGAAAATATAACCTAACTAAGAGACTGTACAAATGTTTATTACGCGGTTGCATTTATATAATATTTCTGATCGAAATTTATGAAAATAAGTGCAAATTATGCTTCTATCAAAATGTATTAGTAAACGGAATTATACAACATGTTTCTAGAAAGTAGTCGTAACGTTCAGGTTGTTTTAGATTTTAAATGTTTCCGATAATATTTAATTTTAATTCCTACCACTCGTAGCATTGTAATCTTATTTTAGACTGAATCGATAACGTTGGGTGTGACACGAAAATGGTAAGGGGGCTCGCGAGCCCCCCGAGCATGTGACACAAAATTACATTGCGTGATAGGTCTATCCTATACGGAGACGGTGGGCGCCATTGCCGCCACGTTGACGTTTTTCTGCGTTCGCGAAATTCAGGGGTTTCTGATGTGAAATTGGGTTCTCAGTGCGTGAATTCTGTGCTTAGTGAGGTTCCTTGGGGGTTGTGTATGGAAGTGGCAGTCCAGAAACAAGCTCCGACGAGTATAGACTGCGTTATTGGGGACGACGGTTTCCTAACCTCCCATCCGGCGGTCGCGGGACTCGCCCGCGCGCCTGGATAGACTATAAGGGGGGATCCACATGGGAGAACTTCCACAGGACGGAAAATATGATGACGACATGGCTTCTTTCAATACGGACTATGAATGGGGTACAACGGACCAGGCATCTGGACCTGAAATGGACTCGGCGTGTGCCAGGGACACTCCTTCCTCTCTGAAGCAGTACGGGACACCCCAAGAGAAGGACAGCTGCTCGCCGCCTAGCAGCGATGATAGCTATTTCGAGATAAGGACGGCCGTAACCCCTGGAAACGGTCCCGAGTCGAGCCCGGGTCGCGGCGCCGCGGCGAAGAAATCGGGGAACGGGGAAACACGGCCACGGCGATTGGGGGGCGAGGGTTCGACGGGCGCAAAACGCCAAGAGGCCTCGTGGCTCCCAAGACATCGGGAGGGGGGAGGTAGTGCAGTGGGATCATCGCGGGACGCCGGCGGCGATGACAGCTCCTGCGCGGGTGAAAGGGGAGTGACGCCGAGGGTAAAAAAGAAATCCGAGGGAAAGAGCCCCCGGGTCTCTCAAAAGCGGGACCATGGGCCGTCGGCGCAGGGCTCTCTCGTCGGGATGCGGCACGCGAGCGGCGAAGGGATGGTGGCGGTATCTGGCGTGGCGGAGGGGACCAATCCCTCCTTGTCGTCGGGAATCCCGGCGTTGTGCGAGGGAGGGGGGGGGGAGCCTCTCCCAGAACCTGAAGGCCCCCAAGGCTAGAACCTGGAAGACCAGGCCCGGGCCGAGGGTCATCAGTGATGTCCCCGTGGGCGGCACCGGTGTCCTGGCGAGTCTCCGGGATAAACTACGGAGATGGGGATCCGGGATCCAACTGGCGGTGAGGCGGTCTCCCAAGAGATCTCCGGCGGCGTCCATCAGGGCGTCGCCGGCGCCGGGTCCACTGCTGGAGGGCTTCGGTGTGGGGGATCAATCCGAGCATCGGCCCGGGGCCCTGACGGAGGGGGACACGACGCCTGGGGGGTCCAGTGGAATGGACGAGCTACCCGCGTTCGACCTGGCGCCGCCCGGAGACTCGGCGGCGCGCTGCAGCGGCGGCCCCTTGCGCCTGGAGGATTATGCCGGTCTTGGATCGGACGACGGGGGAGCGGCGACGATGGCGGGGAGCGGCGCTTCTGCTGCCAACTGGGGGTCCCGAGCTGTCGATACAGATGAGGAGGCCAGGCTCTCGGAGAAGCCGAAGCCGCGACGGGCGAGCGGTCGCCCGCGGGAGTGCTCCGCGGCAAACTTACACCATAGCGCGCGGCGGACCAGGGAGTTGAGGGAGAGGAAAAAACTTTTCGCGACCATCTCCCGTGGGGACTTGGAGGGGAAGGCCTACCGGCTTGGCATCGAGCTCGATAGGCTGAAACGTTCCTTAAACCCGGCGTGGGGACGCGGAGCGGCGCCGATGAGCGGTGGTGTCGCGCTGGGCGGTGGCGACGGATCCCGCGACCTGGAGATCCAGCTCCTGGAGGAGAATGACCGTTACGCGAGGGAGCTTCAGGAGCTGCGGCAGTCGCTGGCCAGGAGCCGACCGTCGGAGCGTAGCGAGGGGCTATGGGAGGACCTCAATTGTGAGGTGGCTCGCCTCAGGAGAAGGTTGGCAGAGGAACGCGAGACGGTGGCGACCTTCAGGAGGGGGGCCGAGGCCGAGGCAGAGGATGGGCGGCGGCGCCTAGAAGCTGACGGGAGCGCTGTCCTGGAATCCGGGGCGACGACTACACTGGGAGACTCGGTGCTGCTGAACTGCGGCTCATCTAAGCCGGAGAGTGTGGGCTGGAAGTCCCCGAGAATCGGGACTGTCGCGGGGCCGCCGGTGACCGCGGGCCCCTCGTCGTCGGCCGCGCGAAGCGGCCCCCTAGAGAGCCAGCTGGCGAATGATGCGAGCGCGGATGCAGTGGGGGGGATGTCCGTCATGATCGCCGCCGTCACTGCAATGGTGGAGCGGATGAACGCGTTGGAGAGGAGCGTCGAGTCGAGGCTCCTTGCGTTGGGCAAAGTTATTGACCGTCCTGGTGCGCTGCCTGCCGTTCCGCCGATGCCGACCGCTACAGAGGGGGAGAGGAGGACTGGGAGGGGCGGGGTAGTTAATAAGTTAGTTAATAAGTTAGTTAATAAGTCCGCGATATCCGCGAAACTGGCGAGACCTTCCGGAGGGAGGAAGGGCGGCCCCGGCGGGGGGGTCGTACTGTTACGTGCCGCGGCCTTTGGTGTTCGAGCGGCGCGTTTTGGACGGCCAAATTCTGATCAGGTATATCCCACAATCATTGATTATCAAAATTTGTCGTATTTATGTAAGTAATGGCAAGGAGGCTCGCCGCACCCGTAACAGTCAATTATTTGATTTAATTCTCTAAATACTTTATCTGAAGGATAAGGGGTAGATTTTGGGATCGTTAGTGCTCTAGACCCATACCGGTCTTTTCAAAGGAATCAGTCAGGTAATTAATGAGTAGAATTTTATGAACAATAATTGTTTAATAGTGAATGAAAGCAAAAGAACATGACATATTATGGAAATATTCAATTTATCATTTTATAAAATGGTAACTATAGATAACTCTTGACTAGGGGAATCCCACAATCATTGATTGTCAGAAATTATCGTATACGAATGAATATTGACAAAGTAATAAAGTTTACATAAAAGGTAAAATAAGAGATAAAAGGTGCAACTCACCAGACAATCGATATTGAATTGACAAATATAATTTGTGTTTTCGCTTGTAATGATATTCTGTGCTTTGATGATAGACCTAAATCAGAAAAAGAGATGAAACGCGAAGATAAACACACACACTTGGTTATTTTAACGAATAGATCAGAATTGAGTTTTAATCGAGGCCGAATAAATGTGGTTTTGGAAAGAACGATATGAATAAAAAAAAAAAAAAAAAAAAAATTGTTTCACAGAGTTTAGTATAAAAATTGTTTCGCAAAGTTAATCAAATGATTTGTTTCGCAAAGTCGAGTCTTTCACGCGGTCTCACAATAACCCGGGAACTCTAGCTCTAAGACACTTGCGGACCCAGCGACACGCACCTCACGATTTATCGTCACAGAGTGTCGCAGCTTCACGCTCTCGGCAGCGACCAGAGTGGGTCCGTACCGAAAATGCTTACGCTGCATTTTATCGCTCGGCCGCGTTACCATGGGCCCGTCTACTTAACGAGGCGGTGTGTGTGTGTGTGTATGCTCACGTCCATCCATCAGATTCCCGATTCAATATATGATCGATCTTTACAGAACATTCGTATGCACAGGCAAACATGACATTCCACATCTCGAAAACCATACAATTTCGCACAGCTGAGGGCCCATCGTTCAATGTTCATAATTTTATATACACAATTTCTGACTAGGGGAATCCCACAGTCGTTGGACTATCAGAAATTGTGTTGGATATTCAATTTTTTTACAACAATTTTTAATTAATTAATAATTCACACAAGCTCCGAAACGTGCGACAAACCGTGGGAAGGCGCGGTTCCCTGCACCGGATGTAGAGTATACAATTCCGTCAGTCTTCTAAGAAATGATCCAGTCCGCGCATTCCCGCTGTAGCCGTTACTGATTATGTTACAATGTTTAACGCGGCGGTCAGAGGTGTTCTCAACGAGGGTTCTCCCACAATGCTGCAAGGCATTGTTGAAACGCATCCCTGCCGCTTACACAGGACGGATTCGGCACAGAAGGAGAATCACTGGGTCTTTTCGAACGCGACTCTCTGGTGAGATCGCCGCTGCGTCAGCACCGCCTTATCTGTTTCGCGGGACGGCAATACGTCGAGGCGACGGCGCTCCAAGAAAGGGGTTTTGTTCTATCAAAAATAATATTAATTAACCGGCAGGAGTATGATCAACGAGGGATTTCCCATAACGCTAGGCGTTGTTGATGCATACGCTGACCAAAAGAAAAATTTTACGTTCCGAACGTAACAGTACCCGCCGAAGTAGCGGCCGTGTGGGGGAGAACGTCACCCGTGCCTGTGGCTGCGCCTCGGCGACGCCACGCGGCGGAAGCGATGGCAGCGGCCGTACCGGCGAGATCCCCGAGTTCGGGCGCGGAAAAGGGACCGCTTGACGCGGTGCGCTTCAGGGGAGGGGTGGCGCTAGGTCCTCCGTCGCAGAGTTGGGCGCAAGTCGTGGGGCGCAAGAGCGGGAAGGGCAAGTCGTCGGGCGGGATGCCGGGGAACGGGAAAGCTGTCCCACACTCCCGCGCCTCCCCAGATTCGCGGCGGTGGCGATTACCGCCGCCGCTGGACAGGAGCAGGAGTTCGGGAGGCAGATGGCTGCAGCCATGGCCTCCGTTGAGGTGGCGGCCTTGGGAATAACGGCGATGAGACCGCGCCGGGCCGCCACTGGAGTGCAGTCTTGTGGTCGAGCTCCCGGGGGCCGAGAGCGCGGCGAAGGCCGCTGCCCTTAAAATAAAACTATAGCAGGCGTTCGCCGGCTCCGGGGTGCGGGTGCACTGCCCCCAGCGTCGAGCGGAGCTCAGAATCGTCGGCCTAACGGAGATGGCGTCGGAGGAGTGCGTACGGGAGGCTATAGCCTCCCAGGGCGCGTGCGACTGTGTGGACGTTGCTACCGGGGCTCTCCGACGCGACGCGTCGGGATTGTTCTCGATGTGGGTGCGATGCCTCCTGGCCGCGGCAAACCGGCTGGCGGGAGCTGGTCGCATGTGCGTGAACGGCATGCAGGCCCGGGTGCAGGCGCTGATACAGCGGCGGCTGCAGTGCTACCGATGCTTGGAGCCCGGCCACGTGCGTGCGAAATGCACAAGTGCGGTGGACCGGACTCAGCTTTGCTACCGATGTGGTTCGGAGGGTCACAAGGCGCGCGACTGTGCTGCGTCCCCCCGTTGTGCGCTCTGTGCGGATGGGAACAGACCCGCGAACCACAGGGTGGGCAGCGCCGCTTGCCTCCCTCCCGCGCGTGGGGGGAGGCGGGCTGACATTGAAGGGGAGCCACGGGGGAGAGCCACAACGCCGACCGATACGTCCGGGACGAGTGGACCCCGCGGGGGCGACGCGACTGTCGAGCCTGTTTCGACGGAAATGGAGGTGGAGGTGGTTGAAAGCGTTGAGAAGAAGCCTCCTCGTAAATCAAAGACGCAGCGGCGAGAAGAGAACAGGAAACGGAATCGCGGCGAATCTCCGAACGGGTCTCCGAAGACGTCTCGCGTGAAAGAAGACGAGAGATCTCCCCCTCCAGGAGCGTCGCCGAACTCGAGGAGAAAGGCTTTTTTAAAAGCATACGCGCCAAGGCCCGAGGAGAAAGGGCTCACAACTCCGGAGAGTTCGGCTCCTACCTCCGCCGGGGAGGCTACCGCTCCGGAGAGTTCGGCTCCTACCTCCGCCGGGGAGGCTACCGCTCCGGGGGAGGCGCCCGGTCCGAGCCGGGGCATCGGCGAGCATGAGCTGCCCGACTCCTCAAGGGGAGTCACGGTGCGGCCTACAGGGATGGACCGGGAGGAGGTCATCGCATCGGTTCTGCAATGCCACGCGGACTGAGGATCCTCCAGGGAAACCTGAACCACTGCAGCGCAGCGCAGAGCCTCTTCGAGCAAACGCGCGCTGAGTGGAGAATAGGTTTGGCGGTAATCGCGGAGCCGTATTGGGTGCCTGACCGGCCGAACTGGGTCGGCGACGCGAGCGGCCTTGTGGCCATCACGTGGTGGCAGGAAAGAGGTGCCCCGTCATGCCGCGTCGCCGGGCGCGGACACGGGTGGATAACGGTGGAATGGGGGGAGTACACGGTGGTTGGATGCTATGCCCGACCCTCCCTGGACCTTCGGGGTTTCGGGGTAGTCCTTGACCAAATGGCGACATCTGTCGCCGCGGCCGGGAGCCGCCCGGTCCTCGTCCTGGGGGACTTTAATGCCCACTCCACCGAGTGGGGCTCCCCCAGGACGGGCCCGAGAGGCGAGGTGCTGTCGGAGTGGGCGGCGGGCCTGGGGCTCTCGTTCCTTAACGAGCCTGGGATCACGACATTTCGCGGCGCGCGCGGGGAATCGACGATCGATATTTCTTGGATGAATCCCGCCGCCGCGAATCGCGTGACCGGGTGGCGGGTGGCGGAGGAGGTGGCGACGCTTTCGGACCACCTCTACATTTTCATCGAGACTTCCGTCTCCCCCGCGCGGCCGGCCTCCCCTGGACGCCCGGCTCCGCGTTGGAGGCTCGGGAGTTTGGATCCCGAAGCGGCTCGGATGGCCGCCGCCATTGTCGCATGGCCGGGATTGCCGTTCGACACCCTCGACGACCCGGAGGCCGGGGCGGAATGGTTCCGCAAGGTCATGCAAAAGATCTGCGATGCCACGATGCCCCGGGTCAGTGCCAGGGGAGGGGGTCGGGGGAGTGTGTATTGGTGGTGCGCCGAGGTCGACGACCTACGTAAAGCTAGCGTGGAGGCCCGACGCCGGTACACGAATGCCCGCCGCCGGACGGGTCGGGGGCGGGTGACAGGGGAGAGACTCCGGGAGCTGCGCACCGTCTTCTCGCACGCGCGCTTGGAGGTGCGGCGGGCCATTGCGAGGGCCAAGTCCAGATCCCGGGAGGATTTCCTCGCGATCCTTGAGGAGAACCCTTGGGGGCGTCCCTACAGGGCCATCGCTTCCAAAATGGGGCCCTGGTCGCCCCCGGTCGCCGAGGGCCTGGCCCCCCAGTTCCTCGGCGAAATCATGTCGGCGCTTTTCCCCCCTCCCCCCGTGGGGGACGGCGTTGCTCTTGATGGAGATCCTCGGCTGGGTCAGCCGACGGGCTGGTCGGACGATTTGGAAATCGGTGACGAGGAATTCGCCTCGGCTGTTGCGCGATGTCGCGCAAAACGAGGGGCCCCGGGGCCTGACGGGGTTCCGGGCGGGGTCTTGGTGCACTCGCTGAGTGCCCTGGGCGGCGGCCTCGTCCGACTTTTCAACGCCGTGCTGAGGACCGGGAGATTCTCCTCGGTGTGGAAGGAGGCCAGGTTGATCCTGTTACGCAAGCCTGGTAAGCCCCCCGAGTCGCCGTCGGCTTACAGACCGATCTGCCTCCTGGATGAGGCGGGCAAACTTCTCGAGAGGGTCATCGCCGCCCGCTTGGTTGAGCACCTGGAGTCCGGTGCTGGCCCGGATTTGTCGAGTCGCCAGTACGGCTTCAGACGGCAGCGTTCCACCATGGACGCGATCCATAAGGTGAGGGAGCTGTCCGGGGTGGCGACGGAGGGGGTGGTATCTGCGTCGCGGTGTCACTAGACATCGCGAACGCGTTTAACTCCATCTCATGGGCGGCGATCGAGAGGGCATTGCGTTATCACGAGATCCCTCTCTACCTCTGCCGGCTGATCCGGGATTATCTGAGCGGGCGGGTGGTGCGATACACCAGCTGGGAGGGCGACGGGGAGGCTCCGGTGCACCGCGGGGTTCCACAGGGATCGGTTTTGGGACCCATATTATGGAACCTGGCCTATGACGCGGTGCTGCGGGTGCCGATGCCCTCCCCGGAGGTGTCGATGGTCTGCTATGCGGACGACACTCTAGTGGTGGCTGCGGGGCCGCTCTGGAGGACGGCGGTCTGCCGTGCTGAGGAGGCGCTGCGGCGGATACTGGCCGAGATAGGGACGCTCGGACTGAGGGTGGCCGTCGGTAAGACTGAGGCCATCTGGCTGTCGAACCGGACGGGCCGTGGTATCCCCAGGCGCGCGACCCTCTTTGTCGGCGGAGCCTGCGTCCTGGTCTCGCGATCCATGCGATATCTCGGGCTCGAGCTGGACAGCTGCTGGAGCTGGGCGCGCCATTTTGGGGCGCTGGGTCCCCGATTGATGAAGCAGATTGGTCGACTCTCGTACATCATGCCCAACCTTGGGGGCCCATCGGATGGAGCTCGGCGCCTGTATGTCGGCATTGTTCGGTCCATGGCGCTATACGGTGCCCCGATATGGGCTGGCGATCTGGGGGCGTGCAGCGCGGGGAGGGATCTCCTCGCGAAGGTGCAGAGGAGGGTCGTTCTGAGGGCCGTGCGAGCGTACCGCACGGTTGCGTACGCCGAGCTGACCGCCTTGGGCAGGTCCCCCCCGTTTCACCTCCTCGCGGAGATGGACGCGGAAGTCTATTCCGCAATCCGCGAACTCCGAGAGGCCGGGGACTGCCCGGCGGACGGGCTGTCTATGGCGCGCCTTCGGGCCCAGCAGCGAATGCAGGACCGATGGTTGGAGTGGCTGGCACGACCAGAGCACATCGGCCGGCGCGTTGCCGGGGCGCTCCGTCCCATTTTCGACCGCTGGATGGGGCGCAACCACGGCGGGCTTTCCTTCCGTCTGACCCAGATCTTGACTGGAGACGGATGCTTCGGCGAGTATCTGTTCTGGATCGGGCGTGAAGCGTCGCCGCAGTGTCACCACTGCGACTCTGGTGACGTGGACTCGGTCGACCACACGATGGAGGATTGCCCGGAGTGGGACGCGGAGCGCCGGGTTCTCAGGTCGCACGTGGGACCTGACCTCGGCATGCCTGCTTTAGTTCAGCGTTTGCTGAGGAGTCAGGAGGATTGGACCGTGATATCCTCTTTCGCGGAGGTCGTTATGTCCGCAAAGGAGGAGGCATAGCGGGTGCGGGAGTGGGAGGGTCACCCTGGTAGACTGGCTGCACTCAGAGGAGTAGCCGGGAGAGGTGTCCCCGGAGGACGGGGAGGAGCTGCTCCGGGAAGATGCAGGGGTCGGGGCGACCGCCGCCCCCCTGCGCGCCTCCGGCCATAGCGTGGGAGCTCCGAGCACTGATGTCTCAGAGCGTGCGTCGGGGGGGGGGGTGGTCCATTTACGGTATGGCTGGCCTTCTGTTTTGTCGCAGCCCACAGGCTTGCGGGACCGTGGAGGTCAGACGAGCGGGGGCTCGTTGGTCTTTAGCAGCAGCGGTCCGAGCGAGGGGCGATGCGATGTGTGGTTCCATCGCGCCGCCCCATCATAACTCGGAAAGAGTTTAACCGGAGGGGGTGCTTGCAACCGCTTGCAAGAGTTTAACCGGGGGGGGGGGGGCTCGGCAGGAGCGGTGCCAGTGCACGGGGGGGGGGGAGGTGGCGAACGCATCGTTCTGTTTGGATCTCGCCCAAGTCCTCCCCTCCGTCGTGCGGTCCTCTCCAATCAGGAGGCCACCCTGGAGTTTTTAGTGGGTGCAAACCCCACATAACCCCGCCTCTCCCCCGGGGGACGGGGTATCCGTTAGGGATTTTCTCCAGGTAACAGAAAAAAAAAGGTCTATCCTATACTTCGTCGATGATTCTACTAAACCCATGTTTCGGGCCAGATTGTCGGTATTACAGCGCGCTGCATTACCCGTGTCACGTGGCGTGTCTACCCCCTTAACGCCTATTAAAGAGGTAGCCACGTCACGTGACCTCGCCGATTTGGCAGGTCGGTATTTTTTTTGCACAGAAATGGTAATACCGATAGATACGCGGCTTCCTAGTAATCGCGGGAGGGAGCTGTTTGAGATTTCCATATTCTATACTGAATGTGGAAAAAATTCTCAGCTGTTGCGTTGTAATTGAAAAAATTTAAACGGAAAGCCTGCTGATACTGGAAACGTAGAAAATTCATTGTACAGTTTAATTACTTGAAATATGGTTATTCCATAATATGTTACGTTGGCAGTGAGGAATTATAAGTGAAAAGAAAAAATAGATGAGGGGATGTCCCCAAAAAATGAAATTTATTAGTTTAGGTTAAATATTTTTTTATTAGCGAAACACTGAAACAGAAAATAAAAGTTATATACTTATTATAAGATAATTGAACGTCCTATGCAGAAAGCAGTTATTGAACAAACATTATATATAAAATTGTGTTGGTGCAATAGTGACTTTAGATTGCAATTACTTATTCGATAGCTTTTCATATGCGCTAATGCACTCGCCGTACAGTGGTCGGTCTTATTGATGCTCTAGCGGGACAAAAGTCCAAAATCATGATCAGCCAAAATAAATAAATCTTGGTCATACTACAAGCTACTGAGACAGAAATATCGGAATGATATGGTATGCAGCTTTATACGTATTTTATAAAAGTAACGATCGACGAAACGTACGCGAGTGGGCCGCTTAGTAACCGATTGTTAGAATTCGTCAGATTCAGCTATATATCAGAAGTGCTCAATTGTATCGCAATTTAAATTGTTAGTATTTTTAATAATGGATTGCAGAGGTACAAGTAAGTAGTAAATCAAGCTTCAGCCATGAGTATTTTAATTTCCAACGAACAGAATTAAAATATAACCATAAAAATGATGGAATTTTTCAATAGCTTTCGTTGGAAAAGCTCTAGATATCCAGGAACCTCATGGAACCTGAAAATGTCTGTACTGTCTTGTTCTATTTGCTTTATAGAGTACGTACTCACAAGTTATAGCAGCAAATATCTGCAACTCTACATCATTTTTATACATAATTAAAATAATTCTATCTTCAAAAATGGTGATGTTAGGAGCTAAAATGAGTAATTTATTCTAAATAACGTGGATATAAACAATTTTTTCCACAAAACACAGTTCATATTCTCTTTCTATATTTTAAGAAACCCCAAAATACAAATTATGGTTTTAGAAAGCCCTTGGAGGCTGAGGTGAAAGTTTTAAGGGGGATAAAACAATGTGGATGGCGCTTTTGCAACAATTAATAAATATTTCCACCTAAGTGATAATTTATGTACGACTGCGACTTTTGTCCCGCTAGATTGTTATTGGGCAGACCACTGTGGCGCTGCGCCGGTGCTATTGCAATATTGTCATTGATTATACAGAAACAGAATTTGTTTATTTTTCATCGTATTACTATGAAAGTGACATCAATGGATTCCTGTCATTCTCGCCATTAAATTAACCGAAAATTTAAATCAGATTTTTTCTAACGAAACGGGCTTTCAATTTTGCAAACAATTTATTTACGTAATTTCCTTAATTATGGTTCGAATGCTTTCATTTATGTGGGATCAGGAACCCCTACCACCACGTTAACAGAGGACACGGGATGGATTAAAATCGGGGATCGGCGGTAGCCGAGATGGTTAAGGCGGCTTGCCAGCGCGCAACGAACGGTGCAGATCGCGGGTTCGAGTCGCCTTGAGAAGGCGGCTTCCCTTTTTCCGTGATCCTACATTTATAGGGCCAATTTAATCAAGAAAACATAAGGAATCGATTGACCCTTCTTCCAGTCCCTCAGGCAAGAACAAAAGTTGGACACAGGCCTGCTCTAAGCAATACAGCGGGCGATTTTCACTTGAAATGAGCCACAGTCGAAGGGTTAAGAATACGGATTTTTAATTTGCCAATAGGCGTTATACGTATCCTGTGTACACATTCTTATTTAGTATACGTTCAAAACTGTTACTTTTAGTTAAAACTATTATTCGATGCACGTTATTTGAGTGATGTATACCTTGCATTCACGCTGCTCGTGACGAAGCTCGCAAAGTCGAGAAGTGGCGCTATATCGTTCGCGACTACCTGATCAGTGCCGTCCATCTGTCCATCGATCGTTTCATTCAATACTCCAAAAACGATTGGTAGTCCTTTGAAATCATTTCTTAGTTTAACGCTCACTGGATTCCGAAGCGACCAGGAGTCTGGATTCCATGATCCGAGGAAACTGGTCACCAGACTGGTGTTATCTGTATACCGAATTTTGTAAACATGTACAAAGTAAAAGACCACCATTCTGTCCTCCAAAATGCTGTAGTTCAAGTTGCTTGTTGCATTCTCGTCGATTCGTTTCATGGAAGGTTGTCGAAACTCGAGATGATTTTTATAGTACTGCAGACGTGAGCAGGTCCTAAGGGAAACGTTAAAGACTGTTGAAGAAGAATGAAAGAATTAAATGAATCGCTGGTTGAATTGTACTGAAACGAATGATATTCCCGTAACTGAACATTGATGGTGCAGTACTTGGAATACGATCTTTCGCGATTGCCATTTAATTTTCAGTATTCTTAATAGCACGACAATGCTTGTGCTTGATTCTTTGATTAATCTGTTTTGAATTTTTTTAATCTCTATTTGGTATCGCTGCATATATGTTTACGTCGTGCCAAGTGATAGTCGATTAAGAAAAATATTCTTTATTTTTTTCAACATATTCTATAACCACACACCTATTCTCGTACGTTTCAGATAATTTCTGAATCGCTGCATGCGGCAAGGGAGAAGTTGCAACGATAACGTCGCTATCAATACCAATATTCAAATGCCGCAGCAGGGTATCAATCGTTGCATCCGTGTTTGTTTCTGTTATCAATAACCATGACACGTAGTAATTAAACAGAAACTTCTGGGAAGCCTGTAATACCGTCACGTATTCATTAACCGTTACACGTTAAATCAAATGAAATTATGTATTGGCTCTTAATAAATTGAATAATCATAAAAGGACAATAACCAGTCCTTCAAGAACTTTTACCATGCACCTAAAAACGGACGGTAGGGGAGACCGGGGTAGGTTATAACACGGGATAAATTGTAACATAAGTAAAATCTTCTGAACAATAAATCTAGTAACACACAGCATGCAAGAGCTGTTTGACGATATTAGCCCCGTCGCATAGTGTGCGATTTTGGACAAAAATTGCTAGACAGCGCAAATCTTGACCGATTTCAATAATTTTTCAATAACGATTTTCAATAACGGAGTGCTGCAGTAAAACCTGTATCTTTCGGTCTAATCTATAAAAAACATTATTTAGCATAACATAACATAAAAACGTAAACTTTGGAAATTAAAGATATAGAAATTAATTTTTTTATAAATTTAATATTAGCTATAAAATAAAAAATTTATTTCAAATTTACAAAATTTATGTTTCGAATAAACTGTAAGTATAGCTAATTTAAATCTTATATTTTTAAATGATATTTCAATTTTATTAGTTTTGATTTTATTAATTTAATTTTATTAAACCTTCACTTTATCAACATAAAAAAACATGTAGATAATAAAATTATTTTCTTTTATGATCTAATTAGGCTCAAAAATCACAATATAGAAACAGTCTTAGGTGAATGTAAATGGACAGCGTTGGACCAAACCGGCACGTCGGTAGCCGTTACGCGTGAAACAAAAGCATCGCTAAGCTTTGGAATATTCCATATCACCTTTACCTTCGATATTCCGAATTAACAGCATGGCATTGAAACCTAAAATTTCATGTCACACATTGTAGTCTCAAAATTATCACAAAACTGACACGGAGTAGATTAAGTGTTTAACTCTAAAGTTTTGACACATTTTAACCATGATTGGAACGATGGAATACTTGTTGAAAAAGTTTTGCAGTTTGACGTTTTCTTATTCTGCAGATTATGGCGAAAATGTCAAAATGGCGATTCGTCCACAAATGTCAATAGTTAAGAGGTCATTGGCCCTTATTATCTACGGTGTTTCAAATTAGATAGCGTTATTAGTTTATTAGATACTTCGATATTCAAATGTACCAACAGTATTCCAAACATGCTGCACGTTCTCTATAATTATATTGAACTGAACTACCCACGTAGCATCAAATAGGACCAACTATTTTTGTGCCTATATACAATAAAGGAATTACATTTATAACAATGTGCTGTTATTACACTACACAAAAAGTGTAGTACACAGGAGTATTCCTCCTAATTTTTTTTATTCAAAAAACTCACGATTTTAATAAAGACAGTTAAAGACAGTTGTTATTATTTTATTTCCGATTTCAAGATATTATCTACGGTCTTTCTGATAGTGAAGATTTTTTCACACGTGCATGTATGTTTCTTTTTTATACGCATTTCTCACCACTTGGAGAACGTTCTCAGGTGACGTGAGATTAAGCCCATCCAGTAGTACAATCGATCCAATCCGATGTTTCCGAATCACAAGGGCATCAGGTATATTTGGATTGATAGCTGATTGAATTGACACGCTGATTCCTTTATCGGTAAGACACGCGATCAAAGGTCTGGTGTAGGCAAATACACAGTCTACACGGAAGTATGAAAAAAATCATTTATCAAACATGCACGATACGGAAGAGATAAGTCAGTGACGATCATCTGTGGTTTGTAATTTATCACTTATCACTCTTGACACGTGTTCCTGTGCCATAATACGTCGATTTACGAATATTTTGCCTCCAAAGTTTTACATTTATATATATTAATCTCTATTCAGTACTATATCGTAATAAGATCGATAAATTGGTGTTGTACATTATCATCTTTGCCAAAAATACGTATAAATTATGTAATTTTTGTGTTCCTAAGAAATTTCGATGCTGTGATAATGAATGCATAAACAATGTTTGTTTATATAATTTATATAATTACATGGCACGTGTGTACTAGGATGGCTCCTATTTTCGACTTTTGATTTTTCTTCGAGGCACCCTCCAGAATAGTTCCAAATAATTAAAAAAAATCTGTGTAAAGTTTTAGCCCAATCGGATAACGGGAAAAGGTGCCCTTGGGTCCTTGAACATTTAAATAATGATTTAACAGCTCAAAAAGTCGATTTAATATAGTATCCTCCAAGTTATTGATTACATAAAAAAAATATGTCCAACAAAAGTTGTAGATCTGGATAAGGAGCACCTTTTATATTCTATGGCCATAAAAAAATATCAAAAAAGTAGAAAAATTACGCCAAGTACATGAAATCAAATAAATCACAAAAATAGAAGATAATAATCATTACTAAATAAAGAAGAGATGTGAAATCAAAATAAGCTGCAAGCACATAAAGGTGCCTTCCAACTGCGCTTAAGTTGATACAACTATATATGCACAGCTGAAAGACTGTGTTCATACATTCCATTACTCATACCGCGGACTTTTTAATTATCCCATCAAAAAGAATCCCATTTAAAAACATTATCGTAAATTAATAGCTTTACAAAATAATGATATACAAAAATTGCGCCAATTATAACAATGGCTATTTGTACACAGAAAGAAATGTGTTAAATAATATTAAGCAGATATATTTTTATACAAATAAAAATTTATACGCATAAATATTTGATTAAAAATACTTGGCACTGCGCCCCGAATTGGTGTTGCTAAACTGAATAAATATGTATAAATTGCATTAATATTTTTCTTTCTTTCTTCTGTGTTCGTGACTTTATGTATGTGTGCGTGTGCATATGCTACGTATGATATTAGAATTATATATATGTAGATTAAATTTGATTGGGTTTCTAATGTGTATATTTTAGATTGTAAGGGAATTATTGTAAATTATTAATACTAAGGTCGGGGTCAGATATATTGGCCGGTGAGTTTCGTGAGGTGTATTCTCCCACCACACAGTTTGCCTGCTGCGATGCTCCTTTTCTCAACGTTTTCTGACTCGCTCTCGTTCCATCTCGCTCTCGCCATCGCAGAACAAGAGTGAGCCAGAAGTGGTGGGGATAGTGCCAAGCTTCTGGGGTGTAGGCCAAATCGAGCTGGTAGCGTAGAAATAAACACATCAGAATAGGTGCGCCATAGCTACGCAAAAATTCAGGAGCTTTATTGGCCTTTATTGATACTTTCACGATAGCTATATCTCGTATTGGTCTACGCATAGCTTCGTAACATACACTACTATTCCGCTAAGAATATACAACAGCCACACGGCTTCGTTCACGCAGAGTCGAGCAGCGTTCCCGTTACCCCACCATACCCTTCGGGGGCCACGCAACTCCAACTGACGAATCCACTATCGTCAGATAGTGGTGGCTGATTTCTCCTCGATCGCTGCTCGGGAAAATGAATTCACCGGTCAATATATATGGCCCCGACCTTAAGCAATTAACATTTTTTCGGTTCCGCATCGCCAAGTATTTTGAATAAAATATTTATTCGTATTAAAATATTTATTTGTATAAAAATATACCTGCTTAATATTATTTAATACATTTTTTTCTCTGTATGAATAGCCATTATTATAATTGGCGCAATTGTTGTATATCATTATTTTGTAAAGCTATTAATTTACGACAATGTTTTTAAATGGGATTCTTTTTAATGGGTTAATTAAAATGTCTGCGATATGAGTAATGGAATGTATGTAGGAATCAATTGAGTCCGGATAAGGGAAAGATGAATATATATATCTAGAGACGCGATAGCGTCTCGACGCCAAGTACAGGAAAGAAAGTACAGGAAAGAAAAAGACACCCTATATATGGCGACTGTCGCTACTGCTTATCATTTACTCGTCGCCCGGCTAATCCAACCTAACCTGAAACTTATTTCATTAATATCTCATGACGCTTGCAATATTTTCTAAATTTAAAGGCATTTTTCTTATGTAAACCGCATATAAGCTTTGGAATGAGACCAATTTCAATAAAATCGGTCCACGCATAACAGAGATATGATAATATCGTCTCATGGATCAGTCGGAATGTTAAGATTCTTCTTCTTCTTCTTCTTCTTCTGATTCTTCTAGAAATTTTTCGTCAAACATAATACGTATACGCGTTACACGCGCACCTTCAGTCAAAACAAAACTAACACATGTTTCGTTCTTCTACGTATATACGTGTTACTTGCACACCTTCAGCCAAAACGAAACTAACACATGTTTCGTTCTTCGTTCGTCGACTCTCGGGATTATTCGGCAGGGATCGTCGTCCGTCATTGTACAAACTATTTTTTAAATACATTGAACTTTATAACCTACCAATCTTAACCTCCAAGTGTCAAATAATGTAAGTTGTCCAAATTTGAGATGTCAGGAGTTTTTACACTGAATAGGAGACGGAATTATTGTCTCAATTAACAAGGTAAGTCGCCAAATTTATTTAATAGATTTTTTATGTAGAGTCGCAGACTTGGAAGTTGTCCGGAGAAGGTTCGACAGAGAAGCACCTTCTTTCGCATAAGTTTCTAGAAATTTGTACCATGCTTGTACAAAATAATATATTGTAGTAAAAAATTGCATTGAATTTAAATTGCCAGATATTTGTATTTGTATACCAGCAATTTAGAGTTTTTATTTTATGTAAAGGTTATTATATTATAGAAATGAAGGGGACGTACAGGACTTCGATAAAAATGAAGGAGACGCACAGGCTTGGATAGTACAATTGAAGGGGACGCACAGGCTTGGATGGATAGAAATGAAGGGAATGCACAGGCGTGGAGGTTGTCCGGAGAAGATTAAATAGATAGACAGAGCATCTTGTTTCGCACAAGTTTCTGGAACTTTGTCAAATAAGGTAAATCGACAAAATTTGTTTAAAGACATAGCATTAAGAATTATTAAGAAAATAGATTATGGTGGTCTGCTTGCAATGTAAAGCAAGTCACATTAGTGAAGAAAGTACACTGAAAACACATCTCCGTTAATGCTTTTCAATCTTTTGTGAAAGACATTCGTAATACTTTAATTAATAAAATCCAAAGTAGTTGTCACGCTATTCATTAATTCATTAATTTTTTAGATTCCCATTATTTAAAATCACCAATAAACATACTAAATAAATTAGTTTCATTCCAACACCAATACATTGTGCGTTAAAAATATTGGATCTCCGCGTTCATTTCGCTGAATTATTACCATTAGCATTTAAATTTCCTGCAACAAGACTTTCTGCCATACGCTCGCACCTCCTTCGGACACATTATTTAGTCTCTACACTCACTAAAGCAAAAGGCCACTCTATTTCTATATATAATAAGTTCTACGTTAAGTTGTAACTAAAATAACTAAAATGTGGATTGTATTACGCGCCTCCTCCTTCAATCACCTCGTAGTACCTTCTACTTTATGCCATACTCGCCACAAGGTTTACAGATAAAACCTAGAAACAAGCCTTGAACTGTGTCCCCAATGCCTGGTCCGTGTCGCTCCGTCCACGTCCATCATTCTTTTATTTTGTGCCAAAGAAGCCACACGTGCATATTATTTATTTCATTAAAGTACATAGGAAGTAATGGAGCATATTAAGAGAAAACGTAGTGTCGATGACACGGAGAAAATGTGTAAAGAACTGAGACGTATAAGAAAAGAGATGAAGAAGCAGAAGAAGGAAATTCGTCGGTTAAAAAGACACCGTAAGTGTAACCTCATTCTTCGGTTTCAGATACGTGATCGACGCGATGTCTATCGATATCGATGATCGAGTCATACAGAAGTCATTTTGTTTCCTTGGGAAATAAAAATGCTGGATAAATTTCCAGAGGAGAAACAAAGTTTTCTCTAGTAGCTCGTACAAGATAGTAAAATCTGTCCAAATAGTTATTTGGTTACGAGAGGGTTCATGGATAAGTTCCAAAGCGGAGAGGGCGATATATGAATTGCCGTTTTCAAGCGTGAGATACGCTTCACGGGTTGAGTAATTCTCTAACCCGTGACCCCACAGGAGAAATTAATGTACAAAATGGAAGATGTGTCAAGGATGCATGCTACAAAGTGCATTGGTGGGAGGCTAATTTTCTTTTCATTATGTTAGGTGAAGAGTCCTCGCAGTCAGGCTCGGAGAGTTCCACGCAGGAACATTTCTTTCGTCAACCGCTCATTCCAATAGACAACCTGCTCTCAGAGAATGAGGGTTCCCAAAGGGAACAACCAGCCCCTGAAAAGGAGGCTGAGTTTGGGGAAGGGCAGCCAGTACCTAAAGTGGTGGAAACACCCACGCATGAGCCTGAAGAACAAGCGCTAGACGCAGCGTTATTGAATGCGTTAGGAAAGCGAGTGGACTCAGCGAATCCACTGGCACCTCCTCTGCATAAGGATATTATGATCAGGTGGAGTGATATTCTTAAGGAAGGGTTCCCGGAGGAGGAAAAGAAAGAATTGCGGAAAAAGTACCCAACGCTGGAAAACTGTACGACGATGGAACCTCCGAAGTTAAATCCGGAGATAAAAGCCACGGTTTTAGAACCAATTATCGTAAGAGATAACAAAATAGCAGAAAAACAGCAAAAAGTGTCAGTTTGTCTTGCAGCAATGGGTCCGCTACTCAGCAACTTGTTGAAAGGGGATATGCCAGACAGTTTGGCATTAATTGCGACATTGAGCGACGTATGTAGATTACTAGTAGATCTACAGCGCGATGAATCTCGAACCAGGCGCCTTCTTATTTTGTCCAAGCTAAATGTCTCTTTGAAAGAGTCGTTAAACGCAACAAATTTGGATGAATGGCTGTTTGGGAAGGACTTGGAACAGACCCTGAAGGCGGCAAAGTTACTTGAGCGGTCGTCAAAAGACCTCAAGCTGGTTAGCAAGAGTTCTTCCTCAGGCAGAGGGTCAAAAAACTCGAAGGGCCCTTCTCGTCCCTCGAATTATTACCGAGTGACTCGGGGAGGGCAACGAAAATCGGACTTCCAGTCTCGCTACCAGAAACGGGGGTCCGAGCAGAAGAACCCGAATGGCCGCAGACCGATTCCCAGCAAAGAGCAGAGCAATGCGGCCAAAAAATAGTGGCATCGGTGAGTACCATAGGTGGCAGATTAAGAGAATTTTCGCATATATGGAGGGAGTTGTTTGAGGAGAGGACGGTATTAAAATGGATTGACGGCTATGTAATACCGATCTCTAATAAAGCGATTCAAACGTGGGTCCCGAATGAACGTAAATGGACAAAAGGTGAAAAGAACCAGATCACTCAGCAGGTTAATACGCTGCTGTCAAAGGGTGCAATCCGTAGGTGTCATGAGGAGGAAGGACAGTTCATTTCGAACGTGTTTTTACTGCCCAAGGCAGACGGTTCTAGTCGCCTTGTATTAAATTTAAAAAATTTAAATAAATTCATAACAACAGAACACTTCAAGCTTGAAGATATTCGAACGGCTAGGGACCTAATGCAAGAGAACTGCTTCATGGCCACTATTGATTTACGAGATGCATATCATCTCGTAGCGATTGCAGAATCGTCCCGAAAGTACCTAAGGTTTAGGATTAATGGTCAACTGTTTGAGTATGGGTGCCTTCCTTTCGGTTTGAACACAGCTCCTTACGTGTTCACGAAGATTATGAAACCAGTGGTTACCTGGTTGAGAGAACGAGGTTTTGAGTCAGTTATTTATTTAGACGATATTCTCATGTTCGGTAAGTCATTGGAACAGTGTAGGAACAATGTTCTTCAGACACGTTGGTTGTTAGAGAGGTTAGGATTTGTGATAAATGAAGCCAAAAGCCGGTTGGCTCCAACTCAACACTGTAAATTCCTAGGCTTTATTTTGAATTCTAAGGAAATGAGGATCGAACTTCCGGACGAAAAAAGACAGAACGTGGTTAACTCAATTGCCCGGTTTGAAAGAAGCTCTAAGGTGAAGATAAGGGCATTTGCGTCTTTAATAGGAACACTGGGTTCATGTTGTCAGGCAACTAAATATGGTTGGGTGCATTTAAAGGACCAGGAACGCGAGAAATTTCTAGCACTTAAAGCCAACAAAAATGATTGGGAAGATTCTTTGAGAATATCCGAAAGAATGCAAGAAAATTTTTCCTGGTGGAAAACGAATGTTATGTCAGCATTCAATCCCATTAGAAAATCAAAATTCCAATTAGAGATTTTCTCGGATGCGTCCCGAACGGGATGGGGCGCGTACAGCAAAGGAGAGAGAGCTCAGGGTTTCTGGACTGTGACGGATCAACACTTGCACATTAATGTTTTAGAACTTCTAGCGGTATTCTTCGGTCTGAAATGTTTTGCAAAGGAATTAAGAGACAGTGACATTTTACTTAGAATAGACAATACTACTGCGATTTCGTATGTAAATCGAATGGGTGGCATTCAACATAAAAGATTGAGTGATATTGCTAAAGAAATATGGATGTGGTGTGAGAGCCGCAATATTTGGATTTTTGCGTCCTACATCCGGTCTCAAGATAATTCAATCGCGGATTTCGAGTCGAGGCGACTAGAGACAGAAACGGAGTACGAGTTGGGTTCGGAAGCGTTTAAATCGATATGTCGGACGTTTGGAAGGCCCGAAATCGATTTGTTTGCAAGTAGAGCAAATTCCAAATGTGCCAAGTATGTTTGGTGGAAGAAGGATCCGGGATCCGTGGCGATAGATGCTTTTACGATAGAATGGCACCCTTACTATTTCTATGCTTTTCCCCCCTTTGCGATCATTTCGAAAGTATTAAAAAAGATTAATGAAGAGGGCTGTAGAGGCATTCTGGTGGTACCGAGATGGCCGTCCCAGGCATGGTACCCAAGGGCTATGAAAATGTTTGATTCACAACCGCTGGTATTTAAGCCTAGCAGTGATTTGCTATCCTCTTCTAATAGGGAGCCTCATCCGCTGTGGTCCCAGCTTTCCCTGGTGGCAGGAACATTATCAAGGAGTCCTACACGCGGAGGGGAATGATACAGGATACTGTTACGATTGCCATGGCATCTCTCACTGATTCGTCTCTACGTCAATACAACGCAGCATTAAAGAAATGGTGGCAATTTTGTCAATTAACAGACACAAATGTGTACGAGGCTCAAATTTCGTATGGTTCGATCAATATGAATAGATCGGCAGTGGCCTTGATTCTGGGTCCTGAAGTGGGACAGGACGACCAGGTGAAGAGATTCTGCAAGGGCGTATCCAATCTTCGGCCATCGCGACCGAAATATGATTCGACTTGAGATCCTAGAATAGTCCTGGAGTTAGTGTCTAAATGGCACCCGAACGAAGAATTGACGTTGGAGCAGCTTACGTTAAAGGTGGTCTCATTAACGGTTCTGACTACGGGGCATAGGATGCAGACATTAGCTAAAATTGATGTCCGGAATGTTCAAATAAAGAAGGACATGATAGAAGTTAAGATTCCAGCCCGAGTGAAAACTTCGGGTCGTAATAGATCGCAACCGGTCCTAAAGTTGCTCAGGTATGAGAAGGACCCTGCGCTTTGTGTAGCCTCGGCAGTAGAGGCGTACATACTAAGGACAAAAGAGTTGCGAGGGGATGCCGTGAGTTTGTTCGTTTCGTGGAAGAGGCCTTATAAGCCGGTCTCTTCGCAAACATTGAGTCGGTGGATTAAGACCGTTCTAAAAAGAAGCGGTCTGGATACCACAGTTTTTTCGGCTTACAGTACCCGTCACGCATCGACGTCGGCGGCAAAGAGAGCCGGTATTAGCATTGACGTTATCCGACAGACAGCAGGCTGGACACCCCAGTCACAGACCTTTGCAAAATTTTATGATCGAAGTATCGGAATGAGCGATGGTACTAGTTTTGCAGAGGCTATTTTAGATTCAAAATAGAAAAGATTGTTCAGAATTGTTTGTTCTCAGCTTGTTAAAAAGTAAATATATATATATATATATATATATATATATATATATATATATATATATATATATATCTATGCATATGTCTTGCTGCCGTATACCTTTAAACATCTACGAGGTGATTGAAGGAGGAGGCGCGTAATACAATTGAACGATTAAACGAACTTACCTAAGTGAAGTTCTATCGTAATTGTATGAAGCGCCTCCTCCTGAAAATCAGTCCCGCCCAAATAATTCCCATATTTAACTTAGCAGTTAACCCAATTTATACGGCAGTTTGTTTTTCTTTATCTTTAAAATAATGATGGACGTGGACGGAGCGACACGGACCAGGCATTGGGGACACAGTTCAAGGCTTGTTTCTAGGTTTTATCTGTAAACCTTGTGGCGAGTATGGCATAAAGTAGAAGGTACTACGAGGTGATTGAAGGAGGAGGCGCTTCATACAATTACGATAGAACTTCACTTAGGTAAGTTCGTTTAATCGTTCAATTTTATATATATTTACAGATAATCAAAGCAGAAGATGATGCAGTATGATCTACGGCAGAGAAAAAAATTTATTGTGACATAGTATTATATTAATTATATTAATTAAACGATTTTATTAAACGATTTTATTCAGCTGCAATCCTCTATTTGCTTCTTGTAAGTTTGGTTCATATCAGAAAACTCAAATTTAAACCAATTCCACCAATTCAATCATCATCTTGAAGCATTGCAGGTGTGCATAGTTTCTATTATGTAGAATTTATCTTTAATTCTATCCCGTCATAAGACTGTTTATTAGGGTGGACCTTAGTTACTCTTGTCGAAATATAATTTTGAGATTTTTGACGGGGTCACTCCCCAAGGATTATGCCACTGGGAGAAAAAATAATGTGTGCAAAATTTGAAATTGATCGGAGAACGAGAAACTGTGCCTCATCGCATTTGAAATTTTTTATTTTCGTAACTCGTTTTTCTTCGTTGTAGTATATCGTTAATATACATTTTTATATATCGTTATCTTTTTACGCTCTGTAATAATATAGAATCAAAGTATAAGATTACACAAAAAAAATCAAGACCTTGAAATCTCAAAAAATGAACCATCAAAAAATACTTTTTTCGTTGGCATTATATTTATGTTGTCAAACAGTATAATTTTCGTCTAAAATTTTTTTTGGATAATTATAAATAACTGATTAAAGGGAAAACTACATCCGAAATGCACCAATTTTTGCAGATATTTTTCAATTTATTTTAAAAACTAGGGCTCTAGAAGAAAATTCACCATTGCACGTGATGCAACAGACATTTTCCCCCCGGAAAACACCAATAAAAGTGGTAAGTCACGGTTTGTTTTCAATACAGAAGGCAACAGCGGCGGGCGTATCCATTGCCGCTCACCGACAGAATCGCTTACACGCGCGCGACTACCACTGTCGGCGCCATACGTTTTGCCAAACTATTTCGCTCAGTTATTGAAAACGAAATGTGACCTACCACTTTTATTAATGTTTTCCGAAGGAAAAATGTCTGCTGCATCGCGTGGAGTAGTCAGATTTTCTTCTAGACTCTTAGTTTTTAAAATAAATTGACAGATATCTGCAAAAATTGTTGCGTTTCGGGTGCATTTTTTCTTTGATCGTGGTTTAAATATATTTAAATAGTAATAATGCAATAATAACTTATATATCGTTGTGTTCCCGAAGGTTTATAAAATAATTTTGACGGAACAAGCAACCGAATAACTATTACTATTTCGATACGCAAGACGTTCAAGTTGAAAATTTGCATTTTTTTTTAAAATAAACTAATTTTTCGAAAACGGAGGATGTTGGCGAAAAACGGTTTGCGAATTCGTATTCAGCGTACGAAAATTTATAAGAAACGTGTATTGAATGTTACAAGTCCAGATGGCTGTTGAATAGTTACAATTGAACTTTTGCATGAGTTTGACTGCTCGTTCGGCCGAATCGTTTACTGCTAAATTATTTACTATATTTAATCCAATATTATAATTGGGATCACTTTTCCATTCTAGAGAATCCATATTTATAAAATCTGTTGGAACAGTGTATTCTTAACGAAAGTATCGGTTATTTCATTAAAATTTTGAAATCTTTTATTTATATATATATATATATATATATATATATATATATATATGAAAAAAATTCCTTAGACAAAAGTTGTACTGTTTGACATGGTTAAAATAATTACAACGAAAGATGTTTTTTTACGGTAAATTTACGAGATTTCAAGGTCATAATTTTTCAAGTAATCTTATACTTTGATTCTATATTATTACAGAGTGTAAAAAGACAAATTCAACCATATATAAACATGTATATTAACGATATACTACAATGGAGAAAAACGATTACAAAAAAAAATTCAAATGCGATGAGACCCGGTTTCCCGTCTTCCGGTCGATTTCAAATTTTCCACTTTTTTTCCCCCCAATAAAAATTATCTAAAGTCTGTCCCTACTATGCCAATTATCTTTGTAAAAAGAAGTGAGATCCCCATAAAAAAACTTCAAAAAGTAAAAAAATTACGCCAAGTACATGAAAAATCAAATATATCACAAAAAATAGAAGGTAATAATAAAATCACAAAAAAATAGAAGACAATATACAATCCCCCCAAAAATAGAACAAAATATATAATCACAAAAATAGAACATAATACACAAAAAAATAGAACAAAATATACAATCACAAAAAAATAGAAGATTATAATAATTACAAAATAAAAAAAAGGTGTGAAATCAAAATGAGCTGCAAATACATAAAGGTACTTTCCAACTGCGCTTAAGATGACACAACTACATATACACAGCTAAAATGCTGTGATCATACATTCCATTACTCATATCGCGGACATTTTTTAATTAATCCGTCAAAAAGAATCCCATTTAAAAAAAATTGTCGTAAATTAATAACTTTACAAAATTAATAATATACCAAAATTACGCCAATTATAAGAATGGCTATTATACAAAGACAAAATTGTATTAAATAATATTAAGCAGACATATTTTTATACAAGTAAATATTTTAATACGAATAAATATTTTATTCAAAATACTTGGCGCTGCGGAACCGAAAAAATGTTACTTGTTTTAGTAGTAATAATAATTTATAATAACTCCCTTACAATCTAAAATACATAAACATATATATACATATACATATTAGAAACGCAGTCAGATCTATTCTACATATATTTAACTCTAATATCATACGTAGCATATGCACCCGCACACATACACACATTCACGAAAGCACGCACAAGAAAGAAAGAAAAAGATTAATGCAATTTATATATATTTATTTCAGTTTAGCAACTCCAATTCGGAGTGCAGCGCCAAGTATTTTGAATAAAATATTTATTCGTATTAAAATATTTACTTGTATAAAAATATGTCTGCTTAATATTATTTAATACAATTTTGTCTTTGTATAATAGCCATTCTTATAATTGGCGTAATTTTGGTATATTATTAATTTTGTAAAGTTATTAATTTACGACAATTTTTTTAAATGGGATTCTTTTTGACGGATTAATTAAAAAATGTCCGCGATATGAGTAATGGAATGTATGATCACAGCATTTTAGCTGTGTATATGTAGTTGTGTCATCTTAAGCGCAGTTGGAAAGTACCTTTATGTATTTGCAGCTCATTTTGATTTCACACCTTTTTTTTATTTTGTAATTATTATAATCTTCTATTTTTTTGTGATTGTATATTTTGTTCTATTTTTTTGTGTATTATCTTCTATTTTTGTGATTATATATTTTGTTCTATTTTTGGGGGGATTGTATATTGTCTTCTATTTTTTTGTGATTCATCTTTCTTTCGTATAAAATATATATATATATATATATATATATATATATATATATATATATATATTTTATACATTGAGGTTACACGTGGCTTTCGCCTCTTCCTCGACGCTAGCTCTCCCCCTCGACGCATACGCCGCGCGGCTCTCTGCGTCCGCTACGCTGCGCACATGCGCTCGTTCCATGCACATACACATTCACGCAATTGCTCCCGGAGCCCGCGCCGCAACCAAAGGTCTCCTACACTCAGCCGTCCTGCAGTATCATCTGACCTCAGATGCACGCATTGTTCGCACCACCGGCATCATTGGAGCAGTCTTCATTGTCACTCGACTCCGCGCTGTCATCGTTGATCCAGCCTTTCATGTGATCCGCTGATGTGGATGTTTGTTGAGGTCCTTCAGGTTCCCCGATTTTGCTGACGATATATCTGTCGCCTCGTAGAACCTTTATTACTTGATAGGGACCGAGATACTTTCCCGCTAATTTTAATCCAGGCCCCAGCTGTGTCCTTTTAATGGCAACCAAATCGTTTTCGCCATATCGTTGAGCTTCCCTTCTCTTTTTATTGTACGTCCGTTTGTTCTCCTCTTGGATCTTCAGAATATTTTCCTTGGCTTGTGCTCGCAATTCATCCCGGTTTTTTGGAACGCTTCTGCCCACTCTGCTTCGATTAACTCTCGTATCGCTGGATCGTCTTTCAATCTCATCTGGGTCCCAAATAACAGAGTAAATGGTGACGAACCCGTACTTCGGCTGGGTGCTGCATTCAGGTATTGTTGGGCTAGATTCAAATATTTGTGCCACTCTTCAGGATTAGGTGCGGACAATTTCGTTAAAATTGGTATCAGTGTCCGGTTGATTCTCTCTACCTGTCCATTTCCCCTGGGTACACCGGTAGTTATCAGGCTGTGTTGAATGTTCTCCTGTTTACAATACTCCCCGAACTCTTGAGAAGTAAACGCCGTGCCACGATCAGATATGATTCTTCTAGGATTTCCGAAGACAACAGCCTGTTTCCTTAGATGATCCACGACCTCGCCAGCACCTGTCGACCTCGTGGTGTAGAGCCACACAAACTTGGCAAAGGCGTCCACCACAGCAAATACGTGGCAATATCTCTTTTTGGTAGACGGAAGCGGGCCCAAATGGTCGATGTGATATGTCTCAAGGGGTAAGCTACCCTTGCTTATGGGGGACAAGAAACCATCTAACTTACCGCGTTTTTTTTCTGCTAGAATACAACTTAAACAGTTACTCACGATTTTCTCAATTTTCGAACGCATATTTGAAAACCAGTAGTCCCTCCTTACCAGTGCTTCGATCTTTCTCGCAGAGAAATGACCTTTATCGTGCACTCTCCTGATTATTAGAGATTGCATCAGTTTGGGAACAACGAGTCGAATATCAGTGTCATCCTCTTTAAATAAGAGACCGCCTTTTATAATATATCCGTCACATTGGTTCTGATCCGCTAATAAGAAAATCTTTTTCAACTCGTTATCCCTCGCCTGTGCTTTTCCTATCCTTACAGTTACACCTTCATCACTTTCATCTATCAGCATGCATACCGGTAGAGAGTTTCGACTGAGCGCATCTACATGCATCATACGTTTACCCGTGCGGTGTTCTATTACATATTGGAATTCCTTCATCAATGATACCCACCGCCATACGCGCACGCATAAGTCCTTTTTTTTTACTGTAAGTGAGAACACTTGGCAATCCGTTACTATTTTAAATGCTATACCCAACAGATATACCCTGAATTTACGCAAGGCCTTTACTATTGCCAGAACTTCGAGTTCGTAGCTTGAGTACTTCGCCTCCGCGGGGGTGGTTTTTCCACTCGCATAGTATACAGGATGGAATTTGTTATCATCGCTACTCCGCTGTAAAAGCACTGCCCCGTATCCGTGCATGGAGGCATCCGTATGCAACTCCGTCTCCGCGGTTGGTCTATACAACCTAAGAACTGGCTTATTACTTAATACAATTTTAAGCTGTTCGAACGCTAGCTTCTCCGTCTCGCCAAATTGAAACTTGACGTCGGATTTTAACAGATTCGTCAAGGGTCGTGCTATAAGGGAATAATTCAAGATGAATTTTTAAAGTATCCGGTCAGCCCTAGAAATTGTTGTACCTGCCTGGCCGTTGTTGGCTGACGAAACTTCATGACCGCTTCTGTTTTCTTTTTAGATGGACGAATACTATTATTTTCAATTTCGTGGCCTAGAAACTCCACTTTCGGTTGTAGAAAAGTACACTTCCGCCAATTAATTTCCAAACCAAATTTCTGCGCAACATGTATTACACTCTTAAGATTCTCTAAACCAGACTCACAATTCAACGAAGGTACAATTAAATCGTCCATGTAGATCAGAACTATCTTCTCTTGAATCAAGTCCTTAAACACCGCATTAATGTACCTTTGGAATACTGCAGGTGAATTACACAGGCCAAATGGGGCATAAAGAAACTCATACTGGCCCTGGGGGGTTACAAAAGCTGTGAATTTCCTGATTTCTTTATCTAATGGCACGTGGAAGAAGCCATTCTTTAGATCTAATGTACTAAAAATACTTGCACCCTGCACCGCATCCAACTGGTCCTCGATGAGCGGTAAAGGATACCGATCCTTAATTATTTTTTCGTTTACGTCCCGATACTCCACACAGAGCCTAGTTAAGCAATTCGGTTTATCAACCAAGACTACTCGACTTGCGAAATCAGATAGAGAGGGCCGGATTATGCCAACTTGAAGCCACGCTGTCACATGACCATCGACCTTTCCCTTCTCCCTTGGAGACAAACGCCTAGGTTTGTGGTACACTGGTTCTTCGTCTTTTAAAATTAATTTCATGGTTATACCTGTTTTCCGCAATTTGACTGGCTTATAATTATGTATGAGCTTTCCAATCTCGCGTCTATGCTCGGGTTTAGCAATATATGATAAATCTACATCATTGTCATTAGTTACGCAGTCTATTTTATATATCTCCGGAATATAATTACATTCTGTCGATTTTACCTCAGCCGATTTACGAATCGAAACGAACCCTTTCTTTACAATTAGTTCCATATCTTTTAAAAAATCGCCCCCACTCAACAGTGGGTGTCGCACCAATGTGTCTGAAACAATCCACACTGACATTGGATACCTCTGATCATCAATCTTAACCTCCAAACAACACACGCCTAATGTATCATTATTATCGGACCCCACTCCTCGGAACTGAACGTTTTCGCGCGCTAATTCTGGAGATCCTAACCTTACATACTGGTCGGCACGCATTAACGACATATCACTCGCAGTGTCTATCAACGCCATGATCTTTTGATCGCCTATTTCAACGTCCTTATAACACTTGCTGTCTACATGCTTGACGAAGCTACTGTTGTTACTGTCTTTTGTCAACTCGCACTTTTTTGGACACTTTGGCGCAAAATGCCCAAACTCTCGGCACTCGAAGCACTTAACACCTTTATGTTTCACTGGACATTCTGCACCCCTATGGTCTCGCGAGCCGCAATGGAAACACCGGGCGATCTTCGTTTCTTCTTTCTTCACTAGCTTCGGGGAGCTATACGATTTGGCATCCATCTTGGCACGTGCACCGCCGCCATGTTGCCCCTCGCTCAACGATACCTTCTCGAACGCTTCCAGAAGAGCCGTCTTGGTTTTGAGTTTCTGAATATTTGCTTGGTTTCTCAAGGTCCGGTCGGGGATACCCTCAATAACATAATCAATCATTTCTCTTCGCCAACTGCAAACCGGTTTGCCATAATAATCTTCTGATGCATGTACTCCGCGAATGTTTCGTCTCGACCCCGTATACGCTCCTCGAAACGCTTCCGCATCGCGATCCTGCTGGGCGGGTGGTAAAACATTTCCGCCAGCTCGGCGAGGAAATCGTCAACGTCCATACTTATATATTCGGGTTTCGAATGCATCCACTCAAACGCTCTTCCCTTCAACCGAGACCCGATTACGACCCTGGCTTCACTGTCCGTTAACTGATAGGAAGATCTCAGAAACAGTACCTGCTTTGCCCATGAGTCGTATGCCTCACTATTTCCATCGAAAGTGTTTAGCACCTCCGCCACTTGCGTTACATTCATTCGTGATCTTGCCTCGTATGCCCTCGCTGGAGAGTCCGTCGCGACTGTTTGTCCATTGCCGCTCACGCCCGGCTGCTGGGCCCTCAACGCTTCGATTTCACGACGAGCGAAGTCGAGCTCTCGCTGCATCAACTGCTTCTCTCTCTCAAAAAGTTCCCTTTCTCGCTGAGAAAGAATTGTCTCAGTTTGATCCACATTCTCATCTTGATGTTCAATCTCACCACTGCTCTCGGTGTTCACAGGCTCCTGCACCCATTCACCAGATGGATCGGCTTCTATCAGTTTATTTATTAACTCGGCCTTCGCACCGCTGGTAGCGAGTCCTCTACTGCGCAGTATGTTCTTTAGTCCTTGGACCGTAAACTCACTTGGCGTTTTTGTCGCACTCATTTCACTTATTTGTACTTACTGAATCACTTTGATCCCGGACGAGCCCCCAAAATTGTAGGAATCAATTGAGTCCGGATAAGGGAAAGATGAATATATATATATATTTTATACTTTGAGGTTACACGTGGCTTTCGCCCCTTCGCTCGACGCTAGCTCTCCCCCTCGACGCATACGCCGCGCGGGTCTCTACGTCCGCTACGCCGCGCGCATGCGCTCGTTCCATGCACACACACATTCACGCAATTGCTCCCGGAGCCCGCGCCGCAACCAAAGGTCTCCTACATGTATGAACACAGCGTTTTAGCTGTGTATATGTAGTTGTGTCATCCTAAGCGCAGTTGGAAAGCAGCTTTATGTACTTGCAGCTTATTTTGATTTCACACCTGTTTTCTATTGTATATTTTCTTCTATTTTTTCTGTGATTTATTATCTTCTATTTTTTATGATTTATTTGATTTCATATACTTGACGTAATTTTTTAGTTTTTTGAAGTTTTTCTGTGGGTATCTCACTTCTTTTTACAAAGATAATTTGAATAGGGAATAACTACAGATAATTTTTAATATTATATTTATTATTGTCTTTTATTTGGTGTAATTTATTTGATAATACTCTTTTCCGTCCTCGATTTTTTTGATGTACTGGACGTGTTTTTTTTTACTTTTTTGAAGTTTTTTAGGGGATCTCACTTCTTTTTACAAAGATAATTTGCATAGGGAATGACTTCAGATAATTTTTAATATTATAACATACAAATTATCACGGGACAGAATTAAGGATAAATTCTACGTAAATTTAACAACTACGAAAAGAAACCATGTGCACCGCATTGCCGATTTATATGTATTACTAGCATGCTCCGTCTGGGCTTGGCCCGAGTTATTAGCGTGACTGATTCATGTTTATCTTTATCTAGTATAAAATAAAGTCTCCGGTAGGCGTGTGTATATTTGATCCCGCTAATCTCGAGAATCGCTGGACGGACTGCGATGCAGCCCCCACCACCCCATACGTTTATTTAATGATTAATGATAAGGATAATGATAGAAAACTGAAATAAGTAAGAAGCTCCTTAAAGCACGATAGAATCTAGTGTTATAGATCTTATACATAGCGTAACGAGCACCGCTGTGTGCGAAAGAGATGCCCGTGACGGTTGCCCGTACAGTGGTGGGGATGTTGAGTCACATCATTAGCTGTTCTGTGAGTCGACGAAAATCGTCATTGCTCGGCTTTTTTTGTCATAGGTTAATGCCGCATACACTTAAACCTTCCTCGAGAAATGCTCTACAAAACGGTCCAAACCGCATCACAGTCCGTCCAGTGGTTTCGGAGATTTATGATTTTGAACAAACGAACATTTACATTTTTATTTATATAAATAAATAAATAAATAAATAAATATATAAATAAATAAATATAGATATAGATATAGATATAGATATAGATATATAATATATAATATATAATATATAATATATAATATATAATATATAATATATAATATATAATATATAATATATAATATATAATATATAATATATAATATATATTTAAATATATAGTATATAATATATAGATCGATAGATAGGTAGAAGAAGAGAGAAGATAGGTAGATAGATAGAAGAAGATAGATATAGAAGAAGATAGAAGATAGGTAGATAGATAGAAGAAGATAGATATAGAAGAAGATAGATGATAGAAGTTAGATAGAATATAGATATTAGATAGATTATAGTAATTTGTGTACAATACATGGTGCGCGAAGCAGCTTATAATGGTGTAAATCATCACCGGACACCCACGTTGTGCCCTTACCCCTTACCATACACGTATAATGACCATCGGCAATAGTTTTACCTAAGGTCCAGTTCATATATATTGGCCGGTGAGTTTCGTGAGGGGTATTCTCCACCAACACCGCTTCCTGCCTCGGTGCTCGATTTCTGTACGTTCTGGCTCTCTCTCGGGGTACAGACATTATAATCAGAGTTGAGAAAAAGTTTATCTAAATAAAAATCTCAAATAACGCACAAAAGATAAATAACTTTTATTCGTTATTCGAGGCTCGAATAATCGAAGTTATCTTTATTCGAAGAGCAACGAATAAATCATTTTAACACGTTCACGGAGAGTAAAAGTTTCAGCGAGGTGCAAAAATTGACAGTCATTGTATTTTGAAATTGGTTGTGATATCCGAACTTTGATTAAACACATTTTATAAGGGTAGTCAGATTATCATATTTTAATCGTTATATACAATAAATGCTATAGCATCCACGACAGATTTTTCAACTGGTTATATACAATTAAATTCAAAATAATTGACTTTAAGATTTGAATGCTATAGCATTCATGTCATTCTGTATCATCATGAAAATAAATGCTATAGCATTTACGTCCGCGAACGTGTTAATCGATGACAATTTATTCGACGAATAAAGATAACTTTTTTATTCGATGAGAATTTATGCAACGAATAAAGGTGATTTTTTATTCGAAGGTTTTATTCGAATAAATGCATCCGAATAATGTTCGTCAACGTCGAGCGTGTTTATTGGAGCCTCCGATGGTCGAACTCGGCCGAGTGGCGAGCGCCGAAAAGAAATGCCCGGCGACGGCGACTTGGGGTCATGGTGGTCACTCACCAAGTCTCGATCAGTGATGCCAGAATGAGGACGGGTCCCCTTGAGAATTTCCCTCACCTCGCGTGCACACTACGCCGGAGCTGCGTGTCCGTGAGCTCAGCGCTTCGGACAACGTCGGGAAGACGAGAGAGAAAACGAATGTGCGTCTTTCTCTCTCGCTCTTGAAACGCTGATCTACGGTGAGGTGCAAGCGACACGCGGCCGTGCGCGATCGTCTTGAATGCCTCGAGATACACTTTTTACTTGCTGACATATGTATAATACTCTTGTAATGAAAAAAAAATTGGAAAAAGTTTTGTTACGGAAATCACGTTTTAAGACCTCCTGATCACGTTTTGACTATTTAGAAAAGAGCTTTTTTTAAATATCTCATATATATTTTCTTAACACAATTACGTTTAAATGGCAAAATGGATTTCAATGAAACTTTATATTTCAATTTCATGTATATAAAATTCACGAAAAATGATAATTATCCCGAAAAATGATAATTACCCGTTATGATTCTTCGATTTTTCAGATATACGAACTAAATTCTACATAAAAAAAGATTAAATTAAGTTCTTCTGTAACTACTTTAACAAAGAAAAATGTACATTCATAATTTCTTGTTTTCATTTTAAATTTCCATACTTTTTATTCGAGCTATTTCTATTTTTTAAACATTAAAATGAATTTTTGTTTCTTAAAAGATGAATATTTTGATACTGTAAATTGGTGAACTTTGTTAAAATTAGAATCCACTCTTGGCCAGTAGCATGGGCGCTGTAGTAGCCTTCGATAAAAAATATTTTTCAGAGTATGATCTAAAATCTAAAATCTAAACGTAATCACATTTCTCGCTAGATTTTTCGATAATTATATCAAGTTGCGACAAAGAATCGCGCACTATTTATAAATTAATTACGCGCAGCGTGCACGCCACCGCTCGATGGAAACTATGGGAAAGTGGTGGTCTCTTCCATCGGGAGGGAAATGTAAACAATTCGTTATGCAAAGCTAACATCGCGATATACGGTACATTAAAATGTGTAAATCGGTATAAAGGAATTGTACATGAATAAGAGAGAAAGGTAACTGGTAAATGCATCTGAGGCTGTTCGGTACTGTCACCATTGTCATGCTGTTATTTCTTTTAGCCTTTTCTTCGATTTTTCTCTTTCCTGAATTTTTCTTATTATTTTACGATTTCCTATGTATTCTTTTTGTTTCTCGTTGCGAGGGTTCGCTCGGGCCTGGTTTTCGTCAAGTACATTTGACGGTCAGATCCGCGCGAACCCAAGTGTATATTTTGTTTACGTGTCCGATGTGTTTCGTAGGGCAGGCATGGAACTAAAGTGAACGCAGCGGCCGTTTTTCGGAGGCAACGCCTCCTTTCTCCCGCCGTGCGTCTTCACCCCCGCGGCGGGCCAAGGAGCTTCGAGCGCCTCAGACCCGTGCCATATGAACCGCGCGTGGCGCATTGGGGCGACACCCGTATCAATAGATTTCCGCATCACCCATGGGGTACTATTATCGATGCGTTTTTTTTGTCAGTGGTATCCCCTGTAGGCCTATTCCACTGTGTCACGCGATAAACATGGATAGGAAAAACGCGTTTTACTATCAAAATTTTAAATACGTTTGGGAAAACTTCATTTTCACGCACGTTTAGACGTGCTGGGCATATCTAATTTCGCGCTCTGAATTTTTTCCATGTTCGGGTCAACATATTTGTGCGAATGTTCGTTCTCAAAAATGCGTGCCATTAAGACAGAACAGCGCACACGGCTAAGCGATTCCTCGCTTTCAACTTTAATACGTACAATGTCGACCAGCCTCCCCGTTGATATTTTAGATATGCCCAGCATGTCTAAATGTGCGCGAAAATGAAGTTTTGCCAAACATATTTAAAATTTTGATAGTAAAACGCGTTTTTCCTATCCATTTTTATCGCGTGACACAGTGGAATAGGCATACAGGGGATACCACTGACAAAAAAAAACGCATCGATAATAGTACCCTATGGGTGATGCGGAAATCTATTGATACGGGTGTCGCCCCAATGCGCCACGCGCGGTTCATATGGTACGGGTCTGAGGCGCTCGAAGTTCCTTGGCCCGCCGCGGGGGTGAAGACGCGTGGCGGGAGAAAGGAGGCGTTGCCTCCGAAAAACGGCCGCTGCGTTCACTTTAGTTCCATGCCTGTCGTAGGGGGTCGTGCAGTCGCGTTTCGTGACATTTAACCGTCATTTCAGTAGAATTAGAGATCAGGTGGTGGGTACTATTTGTTTCGCGCTGTCTGCACGTTTTTCGTGTCTATCATTTCTCATTTCGTGAATTCGGATCTGTCGTGTTGGAAGTGTAGCGTGTAATCGGTAGCCCCCTATATCACCCCTTTTCTATACGCTAGCATTTGCTTGTTGCTTTGTATATAATATTTTTTCTACATATTTCAATTTTTTCGTGGTAAGTACGATAGAAACGTTTGAGAAAACAGGTGAAAAGGCTACTCCTGTTTATCGGCCGTTGTGGGAAACGAACGAGAAGTTCCGATTGCGGATTCGCGAAGTACCTAATGATAAAAGCCTTTTCTACTGTTCTTCATGCGAGAAACAAATAGTACCCACCACCTGATCTCTACTTCTACTGAAAATACGGTTAAATGTCGCGAAGCGCGACTGCGCGACCCCCACGAAACGCATCGGTCACGTAAACAAAGTATACACTTGTGTTCGCACGGATCTGACCGTCAAATGTACTTGACGAAAACGAGGCCCGAGCGAACCCTCGCAACGAGAAACGAAAAGAATACATAGGAAATCGTAAAATAGTAAGAAAAATTCAGGAAAGAGAAAAATCGAAGAAAAGGCTAAAAGAAATAACAGCATGACAATGGTGACAGTACCGAACAGACTCAGATGCATTTACCAGTTACCTTTCTCTCTTATTCATGTACAATTCTTTTATACCTATTTCCACATTTTAATGTACCGTATATTGCGATGTTAGCTTTGCATAACGAAACGTTTACATTTCCCTCCCGATGGAAGAGACCACCACTTTCCCATAGTTTCCATCGAGCGGTAGCGTGCACGCTGAGCGTAATTAATTTATAAATAGTGCGTGATTCTTTGTCGCAACTTGATATAATTATCGAAAAATCTAGCGAGAAATGTGATTACGTTTAGATTTTAGATTTTAGATCATACTCTGAAAAATATTTTTTATCGAAGGCTGCTACAGCGCCCATGCTACTGGCCAAGAGTGGATTCTAATTTTAACAAAGTTCACCAATTTACAGTATCAAAATATTCATCTTTTAATAAAAAAAAATTCATTTTAATGTTTAAAAAATAGAAATAGTTCGAATAAAAAGTATGGAAATTTAAAATGAAAACAAGAAATTATGAATGTACATTTTTCTTTGTTAAAGTAGTTACAGAAGAACTTTATTTAATCCTTTTTTATGTAGAATTTAGTTCGTATATCTGAAAAATCGAAGAATCATAACGGGTAATTATCATTTTTCGGGATAATTATCATTTTTCGTGAATTTTATATACATAAAATTTAAATATAAAGTTTCATTGAAATCCACTGTGCCGTTTAAACGTAATCGTGTTAAAAAAATATATATGAGATATTTAAAAAAATTTCTTTTCTAAATAGTCAAAACGTGATCAGGAGGTCTTTAAACGTGATTTCCGTAACAAAACTTTTTCCAATTTTTTTTTCATTACAAGAGTATTGTACATATGTCAGCAAGTGAAAAGTGTATCTCGAGGCATTCAAGACGTACGCGCACGGCCGCGTGTCGCTTGCACCTCACCGTGGATCAGCGTTTCAAGAGCGAGAGAGAAAGACGCACATTCGTTTTCTCTCTCGTCTTCCCGACGTTGTCCGAAGCGCCGAGCTCACGGACACGCAGCTCCGGCGTAGTGTGCATGCGAGGTGGCGGAAATTCTCAAGGGGACCCGTCCTCATTCTGGCATCACTGGTCTCGATGCTGACGAAAGTTATTCGTGGCTTTCTTCGAAGGCTTCGAAAAGATAAATGCTACGCATCAAAAATTTATTCGAATAAAACATTCGAATGTAGGAGTGGAACGCGAGGGTGAATATTACTGTTCACTATTAACAATAACAATGATGATTTATTTACACTGTAAGATGAATACAAAATCACCAACTTGTGGTGCCTAACCGTTTGAGTGAAACGTCTCGCTCGACGGCTGGTAGTCTTCTGCCGATTTTCGTGAACGCCTAACGGTCGTCTGGAAAGCAGAGAGAGTGGGTGAAAAAACCCCTAACTAATTTAAGGGAAAGTCTTTTCCACGGTGCCTTCAAGGAGGTTGTCAAGGCTGTCGCGACCGGACCGAGTCCCTGGCAATCGTCACTTTTATTGCCTATGCCTCGGCCCGGTTACCCGCGGTACGCACTTGAGTGAGGGACCGCCTAATCTTAAAGAAATAAATCTTTCTCCCGTACGACGGTCCACTACACGAATACAAAATTATCGTTATTTGTCAAATAAATTCTCATCGAATACAAAAGTTATCCTTATTCGCCGAATAAATTCTTATCCAATAAAAAAATTATCTTTTTTCGTCGAATAAATTCGCATCAAATAAAATTATTTATTCGTTACTCCTCTTTAGGTGGAAAATCGCTGCCTTAAGTTTATAACAGTGATCTACCATTTGTATTTTAGTAGTAGGTATTGCTTTGATGTAGAAAATTTCCACTTTCCTTGTTCTACTACTATCGTGATCGACCAAAGTTTTGCAATAGAAATTTGTTTGGAAGCAGTTATATTGACTTTCTTCATGATGTTTGAATTTGAATTATCACAATTATTGCAAGGATCTTTCAGATTTTTCCATCCTGTGAAGTTTTATTATATCTTGATATACAAATGATTTTTTTTAACATTTTGGTAATAATTTAAAAGAAATAAATTTGTTATTTATTTTATATTATACATATACATGAAAATGTGCTTATTTCATTTGCTCGTGCAGCAGGGTTACTTTCTCTTTCAGCTATTGAAAGAATTCTCTTCGTCTGCATCGTTAACTGAAAAATAGGACAGATTTACTAATTATTTATAAATTATCATACGTGCCCATATGTCAAGATAAGTGAATGAATAATTGCGTATGCAAAACCTTACCTGCAAATTTATGCGTACATAGTCTGACGTAGATCACATTGCATCATCTTCTGCTTCGATTATATGTAAATATATGAAAGCCACATTTTTTTTAGTTATACAACTTAACGTAGAACTTATATTATATAGAAAGAGGAGGGCCTTATGTTATAGAAAGTGTTAATGTGTCCAAAGGAGGTGAGAGCGTACGCTAGAAAATTTTGTTGCAGGAAATTTAAATGCTAATGGTAATTTAGCGAAAATGAACGAAGAGATCCAATAGGGCAGAGCGGAGACAAACGTAACAGCGCCATGAAAGTAACACGCCTTCTCCCGCATTCCACAAAAGTTTCCAAAACGTTTGCTTTACATAGTTACGCGTGTTTAGTGTTTCTTTTCTTTCACGGAGTGACGCTAAGCAATACAACGATTCGTGTACTGTGGGCAAGCTGATTTCGTTATTTCGATGACTCAGAGAAGCGTCTCCTCTGTTGGTTTTTTTGTTAATATTCATAGTTAAACTATAGACATTGATCCAATTATTTGTTAGAGCGTTCTTAGATAATGTCTTTATAAGTTCCTGTATTTGATTTAAATAAATATTGTATAGTTTGTACGTTATAACAGTTCTCCGATGAAAAACATGACTGGGGACAAAAGTAACACGTCACTACGGGGAGTAGTTGAATCCAATATTAACAATAGTTTTTAAAAACAAATCATAAATATTAGTTAGTTTCGGGGCCGTTACACGAGATTCTATATTAAATCAAATACACAATATCAAAGAAATGTTTAAAGCTGGTTGTACTTTTTTATCGTTACCTACTTAAAATATGTTTATTTAAATGTTTGTTTCTATCGTTTCTGATAATAAAAAATCCTATTTTGCTTTGGACGAAGTGTTTTTACTTAATTTTCCTCAAAATAATTAGTATTACTTTCGTCCCCATGGAATGTTACTTTCGTCCTACCCCTGCAGGACAAAAGTAACAATGACAGTCACTGCGGTAAATTACCAACAATGAAAAAATGTATTAAATAATATCAAGCAGATATATTTTATACAAATAAATATTTTAATACGAATAAATCACATAAAAAAATAGAAGAAAATATACAATATAAAAAAATATATGAAATCAAAATGAGCTGCAAATACATAAAGGTGCTTTCCAACTGCGCTTAAGATGACACAACTACATATACACAGCTAAAATGCTGTATTCATACATTCCGTTACTCATATCGCGGACATTTTAAATAATATGAAGATAAAATGTAACATCTAGATATTTGCCTAGATGTCCGCGGCCTGGAAGTCAAATACTTGGCGTGGCCAAGGTCAAGGTGTCGATGAATAAGAATTATTTATAAACATAAAACAATGAATGTGTATTTATATTGTCAGAGTTTTAAATTGATAAATTATGTGAAAGCTTGTGAGAGGAAAGGTATCGGTGTCGATAAATAAACTTACAATTATTTTAAAACGCAATATAATGAAAATGTACTCATATTATCTACGTTTTAAATGGACAAATTATCTGAAAGCCTGCGAGGGGGAATGTATGGGTCTTGATGATTTGAGAATACTTTGCCTGGCCACGCCAAGTATTTGACTTCCAGGCCGCGGACATCTAGGCAAATATCTAGATGTTACATTTTATCTTCATATTATTTAAAATGTCCGCGATATGAGTAACGGAATGTATGAATACAGCATTTTAGCTGTGTATATGTAGTTGTGTCATCTTAAGCGCAGTTGGAAAGCACCTTTATGTACTTGCAGCTCATTTTGATTTCATATATTTTTTTATATTGTATATTTTCTTCTATTTTTTTATGTGATTTATTCGTATTAAAATATTTATTTGTATAAAATATATCTGCTTGATATTATTTAATACATTTTTTCATTGTACTATTGTGATTTTTTCTTTGTATAAATAGTCATTGGGATAATTGGCGCAATTGTTGTATATCATTATTTTTGTACAGTCTAGAACATTATTTTTGTAGAGTATAGAACATTATTAAATTTATATTAATTTACGACATTGTTTTTAAATAGGATTCTTTTTGAAGAGATTATATACTTGGCGCTCTTTTTTGTACCTTTTTGTAAAAAGGTAATTTTGTGGGGATTTCACACATTTTGTAGTGTTTACTGTTATTAATTTACGACAATTTTTTAAATGGGATTCTTTTTATGGGATTGTACATCGGTTCACTACCATGCTTATTTATTATCATTTTTTTGTAAGAATAAAATATAAAGATTTTTAGCGCCTTTGGGCCATTGCCTTTTTTTAATTTGCACGTCATCACCTTCAATCCAACTACTAGTCATTCCTTCTTCTTTACATATACTGGTGTAATGGCCATCCCCAATACATGAACCACTATGAAATATAGCATTCATAACTTTATATGATTGTCGAGCTATTACTACTTTGGTTGTGGGAATAGTACATATATTAAATTTCCGTATTGCTACACTGCATTATCTTCTGCTTTGATTATCTGTAAATATATAAAGCCACATTTTAATTATATACAACTTAACATAGAACTTACTATTTATAGAAATAGAGTGGCCTTTTGCTTTAGTGAGTGTAGAGACTAAATAATGTGTCCAAAAGAGGTGAGAGCGTATGGTAGAAAGTCTTGTTGCAGGAAATTTAAATGCTAATGGTAATGATTCAGCGAAAATGAACGAGGAGATCCAATAGTTTTAACGCACACTTTATTGGTGTTGGAATGAAACTAATTTAGTATGTTTATTGGTGAATTGAAATAATGGGAATCTAAAAAATTAATGAATTAATGAATAGCGTGACAACTACTTTGGATTTATTAATTAAAGTATTACGAATGTCTTTCACAAAATATTGAAAAGCATTAACGTAGATGTGTTTTCAGTGTACTTTCTTCACTAATGTGACTTGCTTTACATTGCAAGCAGTCCACCATAATCTATTTTCTTAATAATTCTTAATGCTACGTCTTTAGACAAATTTTGTCAATTTACCTTATTTGACAAAGTTCCAGAAACTTGTGCGAAACAAGATACTCTGTCTATCTATCTAATCTTCTCCGGACAACCTCCACGCCTGTGCATTCCCTTCATTTCTATCCATCCAAGCCTGTGCGTCCCCTTCAATTCTATCCAAGCCTGTGCGTCCCTTTCATTTTTATCCAGGTCCTCTGCGTCTCCTTCATTTCTAAATATAATATATATAAGCTTTACATAAAATCTCTAAATTGCTGGTATAAAAATATCTGGCAATTTAAATGCAATGCAATTTGTTACAATTTATATTATTTTGTACATGCATGGTATTATTATTTTATACATGCATGGTACAAATTTCCAGAAACTTATGCGAAAGCAGATGGTTCTCTGTCGAACCTTCTCCGGACAACTTCCAAGTCTACGACTCTACATACTAACTCGATTTAAAAAATTTTGGCGACTTACCTTCTTAATTAAGACAATAATTCGGTCTCCTAATTAATGTAAAAACTCGTGACATTTCAAATTTGGACAATTTACTTTATTTGACACTAAGCACATGGTAGGTTATCTCTGACTATGTAGCTGTCAGATTATTTGTTACGCGATTGGCCGAAACCCGCATCCAATGAACGACGTGCCTGAGGGACATTTCCTCACCCTTTCATACTCCCCTCTTGCCTAGAAGTGTAGGACGACGACGATGACGAGGACGATGCTGAATTTTAATAACATAAAATTCAGCAAATTGCAACTTTACATCGAAATATCTCAGCTCATAAGGCCCGTAGGAACAAAACGAAGACACTTTTCTTATGTAAATCAAACCTAAGCTATCCATTAAGACCATTCAAAACCTAATCGGATCAGCCGTTATTGAGATTCGGAAATCTCAGGGTTCTTGATAGCGAGTCGTGGCGTAATATAGACACTCGGTGTCTCGCGCTGCGCATATATCTATATATACTTGGCGCGAGACACTACCGTGTCTCTTGATAACTCTGTGACTACTTATCATGGAGGGCTGAATTTGTGGTCAAATGATAGACCAAGAAACACACTATCTTAAGGCATAATTGTCGTTTTTATATCTGTAAGAGGTAATTGGTAGCTGGGCCAAATGTAATAAGTGTTACGTTTGTCCCTGCTCTCCTCTACTTTTAATGCACAATTTATTGGTGTTGGAATAAAAGTAATTTAGTATGTTTATTGGTGAATTTAAATATTCTTAATGGGAAACTAATAAAATTAATGAATAGCGTGGAAACTACTGTGGACTTTAGTACAAAGTATTACGAATATTATATATTTCACAAAAGATTGAAAAGTACAAGGGAGATGTGTTTTCCGCGTACTTTCTTCATTAGTGTGACTTGCTCTACATTGCAAGCAGTCCGCCATAATTATCTTGATTCTTAATGCTATGTCTTTTGACAAATTTTGTCGATTTACCTTATTTAACAAATTTCCAGAAACTTGTGCAAAAGAAGATGTTTCTCTGTCTATCGTAATAAATATTATATATTGATTTTCTTCATATAACCTTCTCCGGGCGACGTCCAAACCTCCGCATCGCCGTTATTTCTATATTCAAGCCTGTGTGTCTCCTTCATATGTTTTACATAAAAACTCCAAGTTAAAAATAGTTTGTTGGTATAATAAAAATATCTGTCAAGTTAAATACAATGCAATTTGTTATAATATACCCTAGTAGCATTTGTTGTTGGCATACAGTTGGGCCACGCACATAATATTAGTTAGCCAACAGTTAGATTTGGCACTTTTTTCAGGTTAGGCCAACAACAGATGGTCAAGGTAGGCTTTCCTGCTGTTGCCGAATTATTTACATTCTTTCCAAAATACGTCTTAAGGACGTCCAGAAGGCGTCTTAAAAAACTTCAAAAAGACGTTTTAAGCACGTCTTTTTCAGGCCTGGTTTAGGAAAAAAATCGCGGATGAGGAGATCGAACCCAAACTTTCCGCTTGCGAAGCAACAGCTGTTCGCACTTACCCAACACATTTCCTTGTAAACCCTTCTAATTTCAAGGTACATATAGAGTATAAATTGTTTATAAAAACTGTGCAGTGAAGCGAAATATTTTACAAAATATCATCATTCGACTTTTAGACTTATTCCTTAAAATTTCACATTCTTCTCAAGACAGACGTTCTCATTACGTATTTATAAATAAGAAAAATCACAACTTGGAATAGAATAACAGGTTTTTGGATGTAGCAAATTTTCTGATGTTTATAAGACGACATTTTATCATCGTTGTAAACTTTTTGTTAATTATCCACCCATAGTAATTGTAGACCCAACATTGAATATTCGTAGACAAACTGTCGTAACTTTTTGTTAATTAACCAACCACGATAATTGTAGGCCCAACATTGAATATTCGTTGGTAGGGGAGACTGGATATGGTTGCCTCATTTTCTAATTTTTATTTTTTTACGAGTCATAGCTGCAGGGAAGTTTGTTCAAACTCAGATTAATATAAACTACGTATGTCCGACTTTATAAAAAAAATTGGTCCTGTGGATTTTGTCAACCAGATTAGGAGCTAATTCACACTATTTGCAGGAACTATTTTATGACAACATACCCCGCGGCCGGGTTGGTTGTCACATTATCTGGGGTTGATTGTCACACATTTGGATAGCTAAGTTTATTAATAAAAAGGCGATTCAATTAAGAAAGTAATATCATTTTTTATTATAATTATATATACTATACTTTTGTACAAAAAATTAAACTTATAAACAAATAAGAAAATAATATCACATGATAGGTACAGCATGTTACAGCGGGATTAGTTGTCACATGCAGCAAATACCTAACCCCAAATGTTCTGTGACAACTTGCCCCAAACCGTTAAACAATTTCGCCTCTCTATTCATGTATTAAAAAGTTTAAAAAATGCAAAAAAATCATTACAATAAGTTAGAAAAAAACTCTAAACTACGAGAATAATGCAACAATGTTATTGTCAGTACTAATAAATAACCTATACTTACTAGATAGAAAATACGGCAAAATTTACTTCGAACGCACGAAAACAAACAATGGTACATTGTGTCTCCATGCGACTCCACAAGGACTTGTGTAATGGAGGGGGAGATGGCAATATGCTTACGCATCGCCATAGATTATTAGTACATTCCTATTATTTATAGTTTCTTTATTATAACGGTTGTGACAACCAACTCGTGTAACAGCTAGACCCGGTCTCCCCTACACTGTCGTAACTTTTTTGCCGTAGGCTCTATGTAGAGAATTTGTAGGCGAAAACACTAACTATATCCCAACTAATACCAGAAATGCTACTAGGGTTTATTTTGTACATGGATGGTACAAATTTTCAAAAACTAATGCGAAAGAAGATGCTTCTCTGTCGAACCTTCTCCGGACAACTACCAAGTCTGCGACTTTACATAAGAAATCTATTGAAAAATTTTGGAGACTTACCTTTGTTAATTGAGACAATAATTCAGTCTCCTATTCAGTGTAAAAATCGTGGAAGGACAACTGACATTATTTGACACTTGGCAGGTTAAGATTGATTTACACTTGGTAGGTTATAATTCAATAGTATATATATAGGTATGTACAATGACGGACGACGATCCCAGCCGAATAATCCCGAGAGTCGACGAACGAAGAACGAAACATGTGTTAGTGTTTCTTTTGGCTGAAGGTATGCGTGTAACGCGTATACGTATTGTTGCGAGCACCCTATGGATGGAATCCATGGCCCGTTGGTGCTCGCGACAAAGACAAAAGAGACAGCGAGAAGAAGGCGATCTGATCGATAGCCTGTCAAGCTGTCACTTGAGATACCGACGCCATTGACAGCAGACGTAGTCCCGAACACTTCCTTGTCCTTAATTACTGTTATTTAATTACTGTTATCCTTGTTGATGTTCACGTTCTGTTATTACACATTAAACTTATATTATGTCTACTCAAAAACGTAACAGTATTATATTGACCAAAATTTTGACTTGTGAAGAAGAAGAATCAGGAGCAAAAAATTTATAAAAGTATTTTAGTGGACGACCCGGGGCCTGGTATTCCCGGGAGCCGCTATACGGAGGTTGGATGTCGTGGACAAACCGAGGTCTGGTATTCCCGGGAGCCACTAGGAGGGTAAGCTTCACGGACTAACCGGGGTCTGGTATCCCCGGGAGCCACTAGGAATGTTAGTTTAGCCTCATAACTTTATAATGTGATACACCTTGAGCGGTAAAGGAGTATACAGGGTGTTCCAAAAATGCTGCGGTTCCTTGAAGGGGGTGACTCAGGGGGTGATTGCAAACAACTTTTTCCTTTACGAAAATGCTCTCCGAGATTTCGTTAACGAGATATTAACCAAAAACACCGACTAATCAGAGCGCGCGCCTTCCGCCCGAGCTCCCGCGGTAGCGTTGGCTACGCGATAGGCGACTGCGCTTGTACTACGAACGTACGAACAAGCAAGTCGGCATGCATCACACCACTGCTGGAAACGGTGACCAGGTCGGGTCAAGCGCATTCCGGACACCCGAAAGGGTTAAAAATTCAAAGATGGCTTTTTGTCGTTTTCGTAAAGAACGCGAGTGGCTGATTTCAAATCGTTTGGATTTGTGGTTATGGATTATATTTATTGATGGCTGGGTAATTTTTTCATTCGCTCGGGATTAATTTTTTTTTAAATATTGTATTCTCATCCAAACTACGCACGCCTGCAAAGTTTCAAAACAATTAGATAGTTGGAAGTGGGTCAAATTTGAGTTGCCAGATTTGAACCATACAAACAAACAAACATACAAACAGAGGATCAAAGCTGAATAAAATTGTTTAAAAATCTTACCATTTCCGACTGATCCATGAGACGATATTACGATATTTCTGTCATGCGTGGATCGATTTTATTGAATTTGGTCTTATTCGGAATTTGATCTTATATGTGGTTTACATAAGAAAAATGTCTTTAAATTTAGAAAATATTGCAGGCGTGTTATTAATGAAATAAGTTCCACGTTAGGTGGGTTTTGACGGGCGACGAGTAAAAGATACGCGGCAGCAACAGTCGACATATCTCCTATAGCACATTTTATTGCAGGAACGTTGCACAACCGTTGCCGTACATTGCAATGTTGCCGGTTGCATTGCAATATTACTGCAACATTGTGGAAACATTGCCGTGAAATATTGCAAAGGACACGTTTGTGCAATGTTCCTGGAATATTTTGCACACATTGTCGTGCAATATTGCAATGTCCACGTTTGTGCAATGTTTCAGGCACATTGCGCACATATTGTCGTGCAATATTGCAATGGCCGCGGTTGTGCAATGTTTCAGGAATATTGCGCACACATTGCCGTGCAATATTGCAATGGCCCCGTTTGTGCAATGTTTCGGGAATATTGCGCACACATTGCCGTGCAATATTATGCATATATTGCGTTATTGCCTTATATCTGACATAAGTAATTAATACAATTACTTAATTAATACATGTGGTTTAAACAAATTTATAAACTATATACAGCAACAAAAGATATTTGTAAAAAACATTAGATGTCCCAATTAGGGGTCGTCCTTAAATTACGTAAGGGTAATTTTGGCGAATTATTACCCCCTACCTCCCCCAGTATAAGAATTCGTAAGATTTTATATTCAAACCCCCTCCTTACGTAATATTTTTACATTTAACTTTTTCAGTTATTAAATTTCTTTTAAAGGTTTATATAATCAAAACTCTTCGAGAAATTATGTTAGCAGCAGTTACTGTGGTATTTTACATCAATTCATGCAATTCCTCCTTTGCAGTCCGGATTCAGACGTGGCTATAGTACGACTACTGCCCTCCTTTATATTACGAATACTATTTTGCGGGCTATTGATTTGCGAAGGGTAGCTTTAATTACCTCCCTTGATTTTTCCAAAGCATTTGATACTATTGACCACGACTTGTTAGTTGCTAAGTTAAAATCTCTAGGTTTTTCCCCAATGGCTCTATCATGGTGTCGGTCATATCTTAAGGGACGTACGCAGCAAGTCATGCTAAACTTGGATGGGCCTAAATTTTCCTCCTCGCGTATTGTTAAATGTGGCGTTCCGCAGGGATCGGTTTTAGGTCCTCTGCTATTTAATGTCTTTGTCATTGACTTGCTACATATAACTTCGACCAATATTTCGTGTATGTATGCTGATGACATACAGATCGTATCTACCGTTATGCCTTGTAACATCCGCGCTGCAATTACGGAACTCGAATTAGACCTTATAAGAATTATAAATTGGTCGGATCAGCATGGACTCAGGATTAATCCCGCTAAATCTACTCTTCTTGTTCTTGGCTCTCCCTCCTCTTTGAAAAAACTCCCTCCAATATCTGTCACACTAGGATCTCTACAGTTATACCCTTCTGACTCCATTCGCAACTTGGCACTCACCTTTGATCCTCTGCTTTCATATTCTAACCATGTTTCCTCGCTGTGTCGTCAAGCCTATTCGCGTTTACGTCTACTTTACCCCGCACGTCACATTCTTTCATCTGCACAAAAACTGTTATTATCTCAATCTTTGATTATTTCGTTGTTTGATTACTGTGATATCGTCTATCGTCCATGTTTATCCTATAATCTTTCTTACCTTATCCAGCGAGTACAAAACTCCTGTTTGCGTTTTTCTTTTTGTGTCCCGAAGTATGATCATATCTCTCATCTATATGTTAAAACGTCTTGATTACGTATGCCCCAGCGTTGGATTTTCCATTTATGTTGTATCGTTCACAAAATACTCTCATCTCATGTCCCGCCTTATCTCTATAATATTCTTCGCAATAATCTTTGTTACCATGGGCCAAATTCCCTTCCTACTCGACACCAAAGTCTCCTTTCCATACCGGCACACTCGTCATCCAATTTTGAATCATCATTTGCCTATATTTCGGCTCATTATTATAATTCCCTTCCACCTGATATTCGAGGGCTTAAATCGTTTCCTGATTTTAAATGTAAAGCTCGACGATATATATGGCTACATTACGTGTCAGAATAATGTTAGTTTCTGTCTCTCAATTCTAATTTTTCTGTTTCTGCTTTTCTTCTCTAGTTATAGTTTAGTTTTATGTTAGTTATTTAGTTACGGTTAGGCTTCTAACAGTATTGTACTGCAGCCTCGCCATTTACTTCGCTTGTCTTTATGTATTATTTCTTTTTCTGTATGTTTCAAGTAATAAAAACGAATAATAATAATAATAATAATAATAATTCATTTAACTCGGTTTAGGGAAATTTAAACTAAAACTACTTTTCTGGAAGATTAATGATAGAATCTGTATTTATTGATAATTAGGTTAAAAATATTACGTAAGACGCTACCTGACATCCCTCCCCCCTTGTAAGAAAACGTAAGAAATTCACGACCCCCTCCTCCCCCCAAAAGCCTTACGTAATTTAAGGACGACCCCTTACTGTCAGTGTCCCTACTATTGCCATTTAATTCATTATACCTAATAAAAACGCACAGAATACAGGACTTATATATTTTCAATCGAACGTTTTTATTAGGTACAATAAATTAAATGGCAATAGTAGGGACACTGGCAGTAATTGGGGCATCTAATACTTTTTTACAAATATCTTTTGTTGCTGTACATGGTTTATGAATTTTTTTAAACCCCATAGTGTTAATTAAATAATTGGCGGAATGTTTATGCTTTTCATTTGATTTTTAAAAGTTGTGTTTAATACTGTCATACCTTCAAAACTGCCAAGTCAGTTTTTTACTATACTAACAATTTGTACGAATATTTTATGTTAAGTGTTTATCAACTTCAAGGAGACTTTTAAAAAAAGTACCAAAAAGTACATCCGTGATTTTTTTTATATAACTTTAGGGGACATTAAGCTTTATATTCCCGTCAATTTCAACTGCCCGAATTTGCCAGAAACAGAAAAAAGTAAAAATCATTATTAAGACGTTCGCTGCTCATGCCCGTGCTACGCCCGCCATTCGGGCCCGTGCTGCGCTTGCTGCGTAGGGCTACTCGCACATTCCGGACGTTTAGTCTACACATTCATCTGTTCTCAAACTTTGTCTTTACAATGTATTAGCATTTGTTCATCATGGATGCTTTCTTCAGTTCTGGAAGAGCAGTCACAGGCAACACACAGCGTTTCACCAAGTTTTCTAAGTTAATATAGTGCTATACATATATACGTACATTTTGAAAGTATTGTTTGGCTTAAATATGAGTAAGTAATGTTTATTAAATTCTTTTGCAGTGGCTAGAAATTTCACATTTTATTTAGCTACCCAAGTATGCCCCAAATGGAGTTGTTGCCCTTAACACAACACATTACATATATTTTCAGATCAATATCATATGATTACATTTAGTAAATGCTTAGATGTGTGGAAGATAAGTTTAGATTCAGACAAAATTGCAAATCTATCTGAATGCATTAGAAACTGTTTAAATTTGACTGATGTTCCTGACCATATAAATGAAAAAAATCAAAAACGCTTCAAAATTTGTTCATATGAAATTAAAAAAAAAGTTTATTGAGTCAAATAGAATGTACAATAGGTTGAATGAAGAACATAGAGAATGGCTTAACAAGAAAATATCAATTGACAAATCTGTAACAGACTTTGTTGATAACATTCAATCGGGACCAAGTAGACAAACTTTAGTAAATGTGGGAAGACCACTTAAACCATTTACAGATTTAAATGAAAAATACAAAAAACGTAAAGCGAAAGTTTTGTTTGAAAATCGAACTTCTGATGAAATTAGGTATGCTGCAAGTATGTTAGACGAACCACAGGGTAACAGTTCTAATCAAAACTTTTCACTTATTAAAACCCTAGCTATGTATTTGGATATGAAACTTTCTGTTAGTGGCTATAAAACTATGTGCCGAAAGTTAAATTCAAAACATCCGAACACATTTCCATGCTATGACCATCTTTTGAGATTTAAAAAGTCACTTCAAGTACAGTCTGATGTTACTGAAACTAGTGCGGAAATTAATTTACAAGAACTTCTGGATTGTACTTCCCGATCAATTTTACAAATTGTATCGAATAATAGTTATAAAAACCTTACGCTTCTAGTAAAATGTGGTTTTGACGGAAGTTCGGGTCATAGTAGATATAAACAGAAATTTTTATGTTCTTCTTCAACCGACGAATTCATGTTCTTGTCCGCTATGGTACCCATTCATATGACTGCTAATAATACATATAATACTGTATATTTATGGAAAAACGAGTGCCCATCTTCTACATTACTATGTAGACCAATTAAATTTATATTAGCTAATGAATCTCCAGATTTAGTAAAAGAGGAATACAACAAGCTTATAGAGTCCATCTCGAACTTACGACCATTTCGATTTTTACAAAAGGAAACTTTAATAATTGTCTCATATGACTTTAAATTTACTATGATAGATGGCAGTGTATGTAATGTCTTGTCAGAAACAAGTTCTGCGCAAGTGTGTTATATATGTGGTGCCACTCCCAAACAAATGAATAAAGAAACCATGTGTAATAGATTACCTAACGAAGACATGTACAAATACGGTATCTCTTCCCTGCATCTCTGGATTAGATGCTTTGAAAATTTACTTCATATTGCTTACCGATTGAAGTTTAAGACATGGCAAGTGAGAGGCGAAGCTAATAAGCGTCTTTTTGAGGAAACTAAAGCAAATGTACAAAAGGGATTTAAAGAACAGATGGGACTCCTAATTGATATTCCAAAATCTGGATTTGGGATAACTAATGACGGAAACACAGTCCGCAAATTTTTCAAAAACCCCCAAATGACTTCAGCACTAACAGGAATAAATGAAGACTTAATATGCAAAATTGGATTAATTTTAAGAGTAGTTTCAAGTGGATTAAAAATAAATATTACTACATGGAAACAATTAACAGAACAGGCAAAATTATTATATTTATCAAACTATGGCTGGTATTATATGCCAGTCAGTATGCACAAATTACTAATTCACGGGAGTGATATTATATCACACCATCAAATTCCAATAGGGCAACTGTCAGAAGAGGCTTTAGAAGCTACACATAAAAATATAAGATATGTCAGAGAACACCATACCAGAAAATCATCCAGAAAGAATACCAATAAAGACTTGATTAATTTCCTTATTATAAGTTCAGATCCCGCGGTCTCACTACACAGAAAAAAATCCTCCAAGGTATAAAGGAAAGATTTTGCCGAAATTATGCAGTATGTGATAACAAATGAATGTACTGAGGAATCATCTCTTAATTTTGACGAAGAATACTCGGAAGCAAGTGTATCGACTGTTTCAGAATCCGAAGCTGAATGAACCAAGGTAAGTGCGGGTAATAAGGCCCTCTTAAGGATCCAATATTTAAAAAAAAAAAAATTATACATACTTTTGAAAACTCTTTTTTTTATAGAAATCTATGAACATTATACTATAAACTATGATATTTTGCATAATATATAATAAAAGCAATGTTACCTGATGGGCCTTATTACACGCATTTACCTTACATGCATTCAAAAAAAAATTTAAAAAACTTATAACATCAAAGATGTATAAAAATAGTCTTTTTATAAATAAATATGAAATTTATTTTCTAAAATTTTACTCTAGAGAGAAGTTATTAATTTTTGTCCATTTCCCTATACCCATCGAACACTGTGCGTCAGCCAGACTAATCAGTAGGGCTATTATAGCTGATGGCCCCTGCATTTTTTTTAAATATACGTTTAATATACCATAATACAACTGTGAATGACACACGATAAAAGTTGTCCTTAACGTACAACGGACATAACTTGAAAATTCTTATAGACCAAAGACCTACAAACGGGTACGCACAGTCTTTTTAAGATGACAAGGAACTAGATTTTATTAGCACTTTTGTACTGACGCTGTGAAGGAATGACTACTACTGTAGTTTATGATTATTGATTCCTTTCTTTTCCTATCGTTGCGAAGACGATAGAGGAAACTTTAGAGACGGATTTCTTTGTTTAGTATAGAAAAGGTATGTAAAACTATACACACTATTTAAAGGTGCAGTAGTACCGCCCAGCAAGGAATCTATTCGATTAAGCTCTGTTTTGAGCTGTCTCGCCTATTTGTACTCTTACTTATAAGTAATTCAGGTACAAAAAACTTAGAATATAATATCACACGCAAGAATATAAAATATGAATTAAAATTATTTACAGTTATTTACAGTATGTACAGAGTGAGTATATTTACTTTGTGTTTATGCCTATTAAATATATACTAAGTGATTTTATTATAATCTTCTGGTATCGCTGCCCATGCTTAATTATTGAGCCACCAGTATTTTTTTGTATTGCATCTATGTTTGTCCTTTTTGTCGTATTTTGTTAATCTGAAATCGAACCTCAAGTTATCGCTATCTACTTCTATATCCTTGTCGTACAGTATTTTTCTGTCATCGAATTATCTATATACATGATATAATAAGGGAAGATTTCTTTCATTTTGTACCAACCCTATCGAATCCAGATATGGGAATGCTTGAGGGGGTATAAGTCCTGCATATCTTGTTTTATCATAATAGATTGGGTTCGGGTAGAGGGAGTGCGCAATTAATGTCTTTGAATTTATTGTATGAATTGTGGCCAAGTGGTCTCTAATGAGTCTTAACAAAAATATATCTATTTTTATTAACTTAGCTTCATTGTATAGTTTGGTGTTTCTAATCAGTTTTGTGAAATTCGATTCTGGTGAACGGTATTTCCCCAGACATGCTCTTATACATTTCCTTTCAAAACGTCTTAACATCTCCATGGTGCCCGCGTTCGCTTTTAAAACTTGTAATTCTAGAGGTGGTCTATAATTTAGGTTGAATTTTATGGCAATTCCCAGATATCGCACTATTTTTTTATGCGGGATGTTTTTGTTGCTGTTGGCTACGGTTTTTATTTCGAATTTACCTGAGTTTCTTCTAACAGCATTGTTAGCATCTGATAATTTTGAGATGTAAGGCCTGAATAAAATTGTTTCACATTTATTTTCATTTATTTTCAGTTTCCACGTTTTGAAGTAGTCTTCGATTTTATTGTATAGTTTATGTTATGTATATTGTTTATGTATATTATCAAGTCGTCGGTAAAGGCTATTGTAACGTTCGGTTGTCCGGGGACGACTAAACGCTAGCAGGTTCTCGAGTAGAGAGCGGCGTCCCTCGAGAATAGGATAGGTGGGGGTTCGTCGGTAGAGTAAAGGAGTAAAATCCAACTTAAACTTAACAATGACTTTATTAAAACAACACTTGTTCCTAATAACGAGTATAATATTGCTTACGACTACGATTATATATTTTATGTTTTTGTGTTTTTTACGTTTTTTATCTTATATTATATGCTACGTGGCTAAGTATTTATTGCAGAGCACAGCCGCTACCGTTTCCGGAGCGATCTGGTAGACTCTTGGCAATGTCTGTAGTAAGAACAGCCGCTACCGTTTCCGGAGCGATCTCGTTCTTTTGACAGAGTTTCGGTTCTATGCTCCAACAGACCTCGCTTTTACCAAGTGCATCAGCCGCTACCGTTTCCAGAGCGATCTCAATGTCTTTGTAAGAGCAAGGTACTATAGTTTTCAAATGAAATAGTCCAAAGAGGTGCACCAGTAACTTTTGTACGCTGGAGATCGGCCGCTACCGTTTCCGGAGCGATCTCAATCCCACTGGTTGAAACTTAAGCTTCCTCTAGGTCTAAACATTCGTCAACTAAAGAGCGTGTTTTTGAATGTAGCCTGACTGAGCGCTCCGCTGCGTGCGCCTCCTTTTATACTGGAAAATTGGCGGGCTGGCGCATGCGCAGTGAGTCAATATTCGTTATTTTGCAATTTTCTCGCATATTATATAATATTTTATTTTATGCTTTTGACAGTACTTACATTTAATTATTTCTAACGTTTCTATAATATTTGATTCTCTAATCTCTGCTTAGTTTAATATTAATGTATAAAAGTATGTACAATGGGTATGCGCGGTAACATAGGCTGGTTGCGTGGTAATGTAGTACTGTTCTATTTTATCGACGGTCGGTAACGTCGGGTTTGAGTCCCCGTGGGACGTTACACTATTGTCGACCTATTTTTGTTACTGTTTAGGTCGAATAAGCGCGGCAGATCGCTCATAAATATATTAAATAGCACGGGCGAATTCACCGTTCCCTGCTGGAGACCATTCTTTATGCAGAAAGCCCTCGATGAGGTCATACTGTCTTCAGTTACATGGAATTGCTTATCGTGTAGTAATTGTCAGATCATTTTTACGAGATGATTTGGGAAATATTTTCTTAACAGTTTGAAGAAAAGGCCTTCTCTAGGTCGATTAGACACGCTCCCACGCATTGACCCGCGTTCCTATACCAACACAGGTCCGCCGTGAACTTAGACAAGGCACGGATCGTTGAGTGACGATGTTTGAAGCCAAACTGATGCTCTAGAATTATATTGTGCTCACTGCAGTGATCATTTAGCGCTGAATTTATGATTGTCTCAAAGACTTTACTCAAATTTGGAAGCAGACTTATCGGCCTATACCTTGCTGGGTCGTTACCTGGTTTGTCTTTTTTTTATCGTAATTAATTTTGCTTTTTTCCACTGACTTGGAAAATAAGTTCGATTTAGACAGTTATTGAACAGGATTGTTATATGGAAAATGGACTGGGGGAGTTTCTTCAATCAGATATTGAGAATGTCATCAAAGCCTGCGGATTTTTTATTGTTCAAGTTTTTGAAAGTGATTGATAATTCTGTGACGTTAGTGAAATAATTTGGTGGTATCTGAGTCTCATCTGGGTCGGCGGCGGTGTTAGTTGTAGAAAAGATGCATACCGTTTTATCATTTTTTATGTCATCATCTATCTCTTAATTTAAGTGTGCCACTTCTTGTTCAATAATATCGTTGAGTTGTTTTTTACCTAATGCGTTATTTGGAATGTGTACTGATTGGAAGTGGGCCCCTAGTAGATTAAGTTTGTCCCGTGGGTTTTCGACCGTAAAGTATTTGTCTTTGTCTGTGTTTAATTTGGTGTAATCAATGCCTGCTTCATTAAGGAGCGGGATTGCGTTTCTGGGAACCTTTAGTGTGTCTATGGGATCCTGTTTTTTTTTGTCGGAATAGGCTATTAATTTTCGGGAATAGGTTTTTGCTATTTTTCATAGAAATATTGATTATTTGCTGTTTCCATTGCTTACTTACTAATTCTGTGAAGGCTAGTTTCATTTCATATCGGATTTGAACAGAATTGCAGCCTCTCTGAGGCTCTGGCGTGGACGCAGGATTCCTCTGCCGCGACACGCTTCGTACGATGGATCGTACTAACTGCGATGTGGTATTTTTTTCTCTTTCTTTAGAGAATAGACATTATTTTTATTCTTACAAGAAATTGCTTGTGGTCTTCCGCCGGCAAGCGCTAACTGAACTAGCAAGCATTCATCCTTCGACTCTTATCAGAGCCACACGGTTAGGGAATTCAATCCCGGGATACGGGATCCCGGGATCCCGCGATCCCGGCTGTTTTTTGGACTCCAAAAATCCCGGGATTTGATATAACTAATCCCGAGAATTTCGGGATTTTTTAAAAATGTGAATTATTTTATGGATACCTAAAAAACATAAAAATAAACAGAATAAATAAACATAGTCATTTTATAATAATAAGAACGATAATAATAATGATTTATTTAAATAATAATATTAAGTCACGTGTAACTAACTAAACTATATTTATTTTAACAATGATACTCTCACTTTCCGTTATTTCGAAATCGCGCGAATTGCAAATTGAAACTTGTCTGATCACGTAAAGTCGAAACATTGTAGATATGTACTTTAGGTGCTTTGCTCTTCCTTCGTTCGCATTTCCAAAAATCTTCATAATGGTTTACTGGTATTATCTACTTATTCAGACTTTATTATTATTCATTGTTCTACTGTTTTTATTGTTAAAAATGATTTTAGCTTATGTTTCAGACTAATGATAGAAAGTTAGTGTGTTTACTTTAAATAAAAATTTAGAATTTTAGCACATAATAAATCATTTTAATTACTGAATTTTTCTATTACCCAATCCCGAGATTAGTCCCGGGATCCCAATATAGGGACTTTAAGAAATCCCGCAATCCCGAGATAGTAAATAATGACCGATTGAATTCCCTACACACGGTACAAGAAGGCGCTGTGCGCGGCGCGCGCAGCGCTATCGCGATGACGCTCTGACCCGACGTCGCGGGCCCGCCAAATAGGGAACAGGATTTGTTTGAGTATTTCTTTCAGTGTTTTTATCAGGTTTGGCATTTGTACCACATTGACTGTTACCACTTTGTTGTTAATTCTACAAGTGCGGTCGTTATCTCAAATATAGTATTTACATTGACTGTTTGTTTTGTGTATTTGTTTAATAGCGAGATGGTTTTGCTTTTTTGTTTTCTGAGTTTTTTTATTTTACTGGTGATAAATTTGTCAGTGAGGTGAATATTGTTGTTCGTTATCGGGACGGAATGATCTAGGGCTTTAATGATGTTCAGGTTTAATGTGTTAATGTGTCTATTTCACTGTTGGAAAGATTTCTGTCATTTGAGATTTGTAAGTTTGTTTCAGTTACTAGATAAACTGCGAATTTTCCCAATCCGCCTTATTAAAGTTTCTTTTTGGTTTGTCGTCAGATTTCTCAAAATGAAGGAGGGGGAATCTCTCAATAGAGATATGCGTTTGGAGCGCTTTATAATCGCTGTCGTAATTAACACACCGTAGTTTATCATCTAGCAGGTCTTGGAAATCATATCTGCTACCCGCCAGGCATAGGTCTATATAAGCACCGCTTTTTGGATATGAAGGTGAAGCTGTGCCTCTTAGTGCTACTTTGAATGTTAATTGGTTATTTTGATACCAGGCATACAGTGACGAACCCCTGCCATTGTTCACGGCGTTACCCCATGAGACGTGTTTGGCATTTAGGTCTCCAGCAAGCAGGTAGAAATTACCCGCGCTATTCAACTTAAGGTTTTCAAAGAGATTCCCCAAATTCTGTACAAATTCTTTTTTACAATTGCACGGGGCATAAGCTGCAATGAAATAAAATCTATTATTATCATACATGTTGGTTTCTATTACCGTATATTCAAGAGCTGTGTTTGGTTTTGAGACTATGTTATACATTTTTCTAAATTTTATATCCTTTCTGATAAGGACCGCTGTCCCTCCGCCTTGTTTTGAGTGGGGTCTGTCCTTTCTTATTATGTGATGGTTTTTGAACCCAATTCTATGTAAATCATTGGTTTCTGTTTCACATACTAGTACGATGTCTGGGGAATATTTGTCCAGGAAATCAGCTAAAGATGCCCTTCTTTCATCCGTTATTATGGAATTTACGTTAATAGAAAAAATTTTTAAATTCTGAATTGAAAGTTTGCTTGCGCGTAAGCTAGTGAAGATTTTGTTGTAGGTCAATGTCTAGGAATTCCAAAATTGTGTTTATCTTTTTAGAATTTGTTTGAACTTGGGCCACGATTCTATTGAGTTTTTCGTCTATGGTACTTACTATTGTGTTTTTTATGTTCAACAGTATTTGTTGATGGTTTGATGAGTGAGAGCTTGTTACAATTGTAGGTCTGTAATTATGAAGGATGGGGTGTTCAGGTACTGGTGCAATTGTTGGGTCTTTGGTTTCTTTTACCACTGCGCTAAAGGATCTATTTGGTATTATGGTGTTATTTACATGTCTAATGTTCTTCAGCTTCTGAACCATACTTTTGTCTCTTTTTTCAAGGATTTTCTGTTTAACTTCCAATAGTCTTGGGCATCCCCTGTACGATGCCGGATGCCCATGACTTCTGCAATTCACACAGTATGGTTCAGTCGCTGCGCCATTCTCACCTCTTTCGTTCAGAGGAGTTAGTGTACATTCGCCAGGGTTGTGCTTAAGATCGCACTTTACACATCTATAATGAAGGTTACAATTGGCCGCTGTGTGTCCTATACGTTGACACCTTCTGCATTGAGTTTGCTCTTGTTTAATTATTTTTTCCCATCTGATGATGCAGTAAAGGACTATTTTTATTTGTTTTACGTTTTCTAAGTTACTGCTCGGGTCTATTTTCACTATGAAGATTGGAAGTATTCTATTATTGTTTATTGAATTTCTAGTTTTGAATTTTTTTACGCTTAAGAATTTTACATTTTCTATATTTTTGTTCTGGAGATCTTTGAGCACTTCATGTTCTTCAAAGTCCCCGTCTAAGTCTTTGATTGGCCAAATTGAAAGGCCGGCCCCATAAGATGGTTGCGTCCCCGGCCCAGGTACTCAAAATTATCCACCATCTCTTCGTTACACCCCCCCCCCCCCTCTCCACTGTGTGCGCCGACGGCCTACAGGCTGGTACCTATGGGCGCCCGAGCGGCTAGAAGGGATCTGGAGAGTACCATCCGTCTTGTGGATGACGCGCTGGTGAGGGAGGCCGTGCGCAAGATTAAGGCTAAGAAGGCCCCGGGACTTGATTCGGTTCCGTCTGCGGTAGTGGTGTGCCTATCTAGAGCACTTCAACCTGAGCTAGGGGAGATGATTAGGGACACAATAAGGCGAGAGGCCATACCTCCGATCTGGAAGAGGGCTAGAGTGGTCCTTATCCCTAAGCCCGGTAAGGACCCCATGTCCCCCGGTGCATACAGGCCCATCAGTGTCCTCCCCGTACTAAGCAAGGTGTGGGAACACGCCATGAAGGCGATTATCGAAAAACAAACGGGGCGGGACCCGTTCCATCCCATGCAGTTCGGCTTCAGGAGAGGTGGTGGCACTATTGAGGCTGCCTCGGAGGTAGTGAAGTTTGCGGAGCGTTGTGCCACGACTACCAAGAGGAGGCTGTGTCTTGGTCACGGTGGACGTTAGGAACGCCTTTAACACCCTCCGGTGGGATCTTATCCTCGGGGAGCTTGGGAGTAGGGGCGTCTCAGCGGCGGTAATTGGGACCCTGCGGGACTACTTCTCGGACCGGTGGGCCACGGTCCATACGCCGCATGCCCAAATAGATACCGCCATTAAGGCAGGTGTGCCGCAGGGGTCGATCCTTGGACCGTTCCTCTGGAACATCGTGTATGACGGCCTTATTAAGGCCCTGGACGAGAGACGATTTGTTAAGGCAATTGCGTACGCGGATGATTTGGCCATTGTGTTCTCCGCTAGGGACATCCCCCAGCTTGATGAGAGGATGGCTGGCACTATGGAGAGAGTCCGGCTGTGGTTTGTCTCCGCTGGCCTTGAGATAGCTGCGGACAAGACCGAGATTGTTGTGCTGACGGGACTAAGGAGCGGTAAGATACGTGACTTCGGAGTCCTTGGGACCACTATTACCTCCGTGAGATCCCTGAAATACCTAGGTATTACGCTCGATTGTAGAAGGAGGTTTAAGGAACATATCGAGGAGGTCACGAACCGCGGTGATAGGCTGGTGGGGGCTCTATCTGCCCTACTCCCTAATACTAGAGGCCCCTCTCTGCATACGAGACGCCTCTACTATGCGGTTTGGGAATCAGTGGTCCTTTATGCGTCCCCGGTGTGGGCGAGGGCGCTGAACACCAAGGTTAATAGGTCATGCCTAAGGAGGGCCCAGAAGTCGGCACTAGTGACAACGACCACGGCATACCGGACTGTGGCATATGAGGCCCTATGCGTCCTTGCGGGCAAAATGCCTATACATATGAAGGCGCTATGCTCAGTGGGGTGTACGAGGCAAGGGCGAGCGATAGGGTGGACACTTTACTCTGTGACCACCCTGTAATCCTGGCCAGCAGGTTAGTAGCACAAGAGGCGGGCCCTGGGTGCGGCTATGGAGGAGTGGCAGGGGACCTGGGATCGGTTCGATCCCGAAAATTGGACCAGGAGACTGATCCACTCAGGTAGCTTTTTCCTGGGCAACGCCGGTAAATGCTGAGAGCTGAACTATTGGTTCACTCACCTCCTGACCTCGCACGGATCCTTCGCCTCCTTCCGGGTGAGTATCGGGAAGGCGCAGAACCCTGGGTGCGCGGACTGCGGGGCGCCAATTGATAACGCCGAACACGTGCTGATGACATGTCCCACGTACAACCTGGAGCGGGATAGGCTCGCGGCGGCACTTGGGGCCCCGGTGCAGGTGGCCTCCCTGATAAAGCTGGCCATGAAATCCAGGAGTAGCTGGGTGGCCCTTAGGACCTTTGCGGAAGAGGTAATGCAAGATAAAGGACGCAAAGAAATCGAGAAAGAGAAAGAGGCCCGGGCGGAGCGCGTGAGAGCGATTAGAGAGGCGGCCGAAAGGAGGGCCTTGGACCGAAGAAGGCGGGCCAGGAAGAGGAAGGTGAACCCGTCGGTGCCACCCCGTGCCCCCTCCCCGGGTGGAGGTAGGGGTACAGCAACACCTACTCACAGACCGAACAAGCGGAGGAGGGTCATTGGGCCGAAAGGAGACGACCTCAGGCAGCCAGGTACATAGGCTGGCGGGATTTATAGGTGAACTTACCTGCTGTTAGGTATTTGATTTTACCCGCGTAAATCAACCGTTTTTATGACGAGATGTGTATGTCTGATATGTAGAGTCCCCCCCCCCCCCGCGTATTTAACCGTATGTGTTATGTGTTATATATGTAGTATACAGGGTGTCCCAAAAATGCTGCGGTTCCTTGAAGGGGGTGATTCAGGGGATGATTGCAAACAACTTTTTCCTTTACGAAAATGCTCTCCGAGATTTCGTTAACGAGATATTAACAAAAAACACCGACCAATCAGAGCGCGCGCCCTCCGCCCGAGCTCCCGCGGTAGCGTTGGCTATGCGGTAGGTGTTATAAAGCTTCAGAGGATAGGCGCAAAAGACTGCAAGGAGTGATTAACACGACGAAGGGTTTTAGTCTACTTTAAGCACGAAGAATTTTACCGAAACATTCACGAGTATACTTGTATTTTAATTATGTACAATGCCGGACAATAAACTATACACTATTTACACTAACGAGAAACAATGGATTTTAACAACGGTTTAACGCAAGCAGGCGCGTAAAGCCAGAAAGCACTGGGGTCCGTTACAAAGCTAGGAGTAACGGCGCGAAGCAATCGGTGCGAGAGCAAAGAATAGTTTAGAAAAGCGTGTGTATTGTAGCAAAGCTGCGAACAGAGAGAGATCCAGGAAACCGCGGTCGATTTCCTGGAAGGAAGAGTCTTCCCCTTCCATTGATCGTGTGTCGAGGGAAGGGGTGCTGATCGCTGCTCCACATGAGTCAGCGGCCCGTGCCACAAATCGCCTAATTGGTGACGATTCTGGAAGATGGCGTAAGAATGCATCTTTTCTTGAACAGTAGGCGACTGCGCTTGTACTACGAACGTACGAACAAGCAAGTCGGCATGCATCGAAGGAAACCGCGTTACAGTTTTTTTTTTTTAAAGCAGAATCTTAAATAATAATTATTTGAAGTGAGAGGACAAGGCTAGAGGTAAAGCAGGATAGAAAGGATAGAGAGGGAAGGAGGAACAACGTAGTAATAAGGGGGTTGGGGGGAGGAGGGAAGGTGGAGGAGGGGGTGAAGAAGCTTTGGGAGAGGATGGGGCTGGAGGGGGTGGGTATGAAGGAAGTGGCAAGGATAGGAAGAGCGGGAGAGGATGGACGAGGAATGGTACTCGTATAGTTGGCGGGAAGGGAGGAAAAAAGGAAAGTTATGGAGGCGAGGAGGAAGTTAAAGGTCGGGAAGGAGAGGGTTGAGGACGACCTCACGGAGGAGGAGAGAAGAGGAAAGTGGAAGATAGAAAGAGAGGCAGAGGAGGAGAGGAGGAGGGGGGATGCATGTGCAGGTGGGGTACATGAAAATGTGGGTGAATGGGAGGATGAGGAGGTGGGATGAAGTAGGCGAGAAGTGGATGGAGGAACAGGGAAACGAGAAGGGGGGAAAGGAGGGGGAGAAAGAGGTTAAGGGGGGAGGGGATGCGGTGGGGGAAGGAAGATATAAGGTGGCTTTCTGGAACGTGGCAGGAGTGAAGAATAAGGATGTAGAGTTCTGGAAGGGTTTGGAGGAATGGGAGGTGATGGTGTTGTGCGAGACGTGGATAGAGGAAAGAGACTGGGAGAAGATGAGATGTAAGTTACCAAAGGGGTATGTGTGGGAGAACCAGTGGGCAAAAAGGGAGAGTAAGAGAGGGAGGGCAATAGGTGGAATGATAATGGGGGTCAGGAAGGGGTTGGAAACAAAGGAAGGGGACGGGGGAGAAGGAGGGGATAATGATGAAGAAGGTGAAGATGGGTGGGGAGTGGCCGAGGGTGGTAGGGGTGTACGCGAATAAGGATCTACAGAGGAAGCTGGAGGAGCTGAAGGAGTGGATGGAGGGGAGAGAGGAGGGAGTGAGATTTTAACGCTAGGATGGGGGTGAGGGGGGGGATATGGGGGGAGATGAGGAAGAGAAGGGACTGGAAAATAGGAGATCGAAGGACAGAGAGGTGAATACTGACGGGAGGAGGATGTGTAGTGTATTAGGGGAGAGGGGGTGGGGGATACTGAACGGAAACGTAGAAGGGGATGAGGAGGGGGAGTGGACATACACAGGAGGAAGAGGGAATACAGTCATAGATTATGTGCTGGGGAATGAGGATACGAGGGAGAGAGTGGAGAGAATGGAAGTGGCGGAAAGGGTGGAATCAGACCATCACCCAGTGGTAGTATGGTTGAAGGGGGAAAGCAGGGAGGGGCTGGGAGGTGGAAAAAGGGGGAGGGAAGAGGGGTAGCAAGGGGGAACTGGACGGAGAAGGGGAGAGAGGAGTTCATAAGGATATTTGGTAAGAGGGAGGGAGGGGGAAGAGGAATTCAGGAAGAATGGAGGGAGCTGAGGGACAGGATAAAAAGGGTGATAGAGAAGGTGGGGAAAGGAGGGGAGAGGGTAGGACAGAGAGGGTGGTGGGATAAGGAATGTAAGGAGGAGAAAAGTAAGGTAAGAAGGGAGCTGAGGAGGGAGGGTGGAGATGGGAAAGAGTATAGGGAAAAGAAAAAGGAATATAAAATTATGTGTGAGGGGAAAAAGAGGAAAGAGGTAGAAAGGTGGGAGAAGGAGGTAGAGGGGGTGAAGACAGAAGGGCAGGTGTGGAGAATAGTGAATAGTGAGAGGGGGAGAAGAAGGAGGATAGAGGAGGGGATTAAAATGGAGGAGTGGGAGGACTATTTTAGGGGACTGTTAGGAGGAGTGGAGTGGAGGGTGAGAAAAGGGGGGGAAAGAGGGTGGGGGAGGACGAGGAGGGAGAGTTAAGTAAGGAGGAAGTGAGGAGGGTGGTGAGGAGCCTAAAGGATAGGAAGGCAGGGGGGGGATGGTATAGCGAACGAGGTCTGGAAGTATGGGGGGGGTAGAGGTGGAGGATTGGTTATGGGATATTTGTAATAGGGTATGGAAGGGGGAAGGATGGGTGGAAGAATGGAGGGAAGGGGTAGTGGTGCCCGTGGTTAAGAAAGGGGCCGGAAAGAGGGTAGAAGACTATAGAGGGGTCACGCTAACACAGACGGCGTACAAAGTGTACGCGTCTGTGTTGGCGGAAAGGTTGAGAGAGGAGGTGGAGGGGAAGAAGTTGCTGCCACCGAGTCAGGCCGGCTTTAGGAGAGGAATGGGGTGTATAGACAACATTTATGTGTTGAATTTTCTGATAAATAGGCAGGTGACGAGAAAGGAAAGAAAGATGGTGGTGTTCTTCATTGACCTAAAGGCGGCTTTTGACTCGGTGGACAGGGAGGTGTTAGTGAAGGCGATGAGGAGGAGAGGAGTGAGGGAGGGGCTGGTGGAAAGATGCGAGGACGTGCTGAAGGAAACGGTGTGTAAGGTGAGGGTGGGAGACGAGATGGGGAGGGTTTTTTGGACAGCTAGGGGAGTAAGGCAGGGCTGCCCACTGAGCCCGAGCCTGTTCACCATGCTTTTGGCGGATCTAGATGAGGAGTTAGAAAAGGGTGGGTGGGGAGGGGTGAGGCTGGGGGGTAAGAAAGTTTACACCCTAGCATATGCAGATGATGTGGCGGTGGTGGCGGAAGATGAGGAAGGAATGAAGGGTATGATGGCGAGGCTAGAAAGGTATTTGGATGAGAAGGGGCTCCAACTGAATGTGGGGAAATCAAAAGTAATGAGGTGTAGGAAGGGGGGTGGGAGGTGGAAGAAGGTGGTATGGAGATGGAAGGGGAAGGAGGTGGAGGAGGTGAGGGAGTTTCAATATTTGGGATATACCATGATGGCGAATGGGGGGCAGGAGGCCCATGTGAGGGATAGGGTGAGAAAAGCGGCGGCGTTGATGGGGCAGGTATGGGGTATTGGGAAGAGGAAGTTTGGGAAGGATTGGGGGAAAAGGGTGTGGTTATTCGATAGATTGGTGTGGGCCACGATGGGATATGGAGTGGAGATATGGGGATGGAAGGAGAGGAACAGGGTGGAGGGGTTACAGGAGAGGTACATGAGATGGATGCTGGGGGTGGATTGGTGCACACCGGGGTATATGGTGAGGGAAGAGTTGCAGCGGGACATGTTGAAGGGAAGGGCGGGGATGAGAGCGTGGACATATGAGAGAAAGTTGGAGGAGGAGCAGGGGGGGGAATTGGCCAGGGCATGTTGGGAAGAGTTAAAAGGGAGGGCGAGACGAGGAAAGGTGTTAGGGGGATGGGAGGAAGAAAGAAAGGGGTTTTTTGAGGAGAGAGGGTGGACAGTGGAAGGAGTGGAATTGATGAGGGGAAAGGGAGAATTGAGGGGGGAGGAGTTGCTTTGTAGGGGAAGGAGGCTAGAGGAGGTGGAAAGATGGGAAAGGATTAGGGAATCCACATATAACAGGTGGTATGGAATGGTAAAAGGGGTGGGGGTGCCAGGTTATTTGAAGAGGGGGTGGGGTGAAAATAGGTGGAGGCGGGTGGCAAGGTTCAGGCTGGGGAATGAGATGAGAGGAGGGAGGTATTGGGGAGAGGAGGAGGAGAGGAAATGTAGTGTGTGTGGTTGGGGGGAGGAAACGTGGGAGCACGTGTGGGAGGTGTGTACGGACTGGGGGGAAGAGAAGGGGTGGCAGGAAGTGGTGAGAGAGGTGTTGTGTGACGAGGGAGGTGGAGAGGAGTGGATGAGGAGAGTCGAAGAAATGAGGGGGGGAGCAGTGGAAGAATGGAAGAGTAAGGATTGAGAGTGAAAGGAGGCGGGCGGAAGCGGGGGTCAGAGGATAGGGAAAGGAGGGGGAGGAAAGCAATGCGTTGCGGGGGAAAGCGAGCGAGCGGGCGAGCGGGGGAGCGGGCGAATAGAGTTTAAGTAGTTGATAAGAGCGAGTAGTATGTAAGGTTTTAGATGTAAGGGAAGTTTGTATAGACAAGAATTGTAAACCCCGAGGGGAAACAATAAAGTATTACATAGCTTACATGTCTCCGCGTATTTAACCGTTATGAATGAGTCGGGAGGTGGCGTCCCCGCGTATTTAACCGTCAGTGTTATACAGGGTGAATGTCGCGTATTTATTTCAAGGTGTGAGTGTTCCATGTTGTGGCAGACCACGATGGTGGTAAGGTGGGTGCCTCCGGGTACTGGAGGGGGAGGGAGCAAGTAATACCGAGATGTTCGCCCCTCCCCCCTTAGGCACACATGAGGTGGTACACCTGGAGGGGGTTTTTTGTGGGTAGTCCGTCTATTTGGCTGAGAGTCCCACATAACCCCGTCAGTCCATGGCGGGGTATGCATCAAGCATTTTCCCCCTCCTAAAAAAAAAATTTAAAAAAAAGTCTTTGATTAGCCAGTTTATGGCTTTTTCATTTTTAGGTGTGAACGTAAAGAATTTAATGTTAATACTCTTTAGAGTTAAACACTTTTTTTTGAAATTCTCTATAGAGCTTACATGCAGAAGGTGACTTTCGGCTTTAATTTTTTTGATATAAATTATTATCGATACCTGATTTTTTTTACAATTTCAATAATGTTCTTTGGTGAGCTGTTTCTGATGTTGATGGGTGGGGGCTTGGTTTCCTTGTTGTTGTCATTATCTCTGGACATAGGTCTCCTCACATCTGTTTCTTCTCTGACGGTTGCGTATTCGTTGTTTTGTATCAGCGGGGCTGTATTTCCTTTCCTTTTTACATCCTGGGAGTGGAGGACGCCAATGTTCTGTCTTTTTTCCGCTCTGTGGTACTGTCCCTGCCTGGGACGTCCGCTCTTTAGATGTTGATGGTCGAAAAGTTGCTGTGTCTTCACTTGCGAGGGCTGTGAAGCTATTCTTCGTTTGTATGTCGGTTACTATTGAGCTGGAACTTGTTTTGTTTTTGAGTCCTCTCTCTGCTTCCAGCTCATTTGATAATCTCAAAATGGTGTTATTTAGGTTCTCAATTTCTTTTTCGAAGCCGTCTATTAGTTCCTGGACGGAATTTTTGTTTGAAGATTCTGCCATGTCGCAGTCTAATTGGGTGTTGGGTGTATCTTCAGAACAGACTTTTGTCATATTACCTGCTTGCATATTACTGCTGCGTTTCTGTCTTTTTGCTACCTTAGATAGATTTGGGGCTATTACTTTTTTGACGGCTTTTGGTTTTGATAGATGTCTTAACGCTTTTGAAAATTTAATTTAATTTATACCTCTTTTATTATTTCCCTTAAAGAATTTCTTTAAATCATTTAATTCTGTTGACACCAGTTTGAAAGGTAGTATACTGGTTTCCTCCTTACTATTGGGATTTGAGGTTAGCCCTGTAGCATTGTCGATATCCGCAATATTTTCCATTTGGAATTTTTATGTTTGATATTGGATTTTGGGCTTTGCCCTATGAATTTAAGTTCAAATTGACTTGCTATTTGTGAATTAATTATTGAAGACGTAAAAAGTATTGTGCTTTTGCGTCGCCACGTGTTAACCTCACATAACTATGCCGATTTTTACCTGGCTAGTTTTATTATTGTACACATATGTGGGGTACTTTACTGATATAGTAGATGATCATTTACATCTTTTGTGATGTCTTGGTAACTATATTTGAATGATCGATTTTTTACTTTCTTTGATTTTAGCCTGTAGGCTGCGATTTGAGGTATGTCATATGACTGTAGAGCGTGGCGTGAATCGAACTTACGGCCCCTGTTTTTTTTTGCTTTTTTAAAGTATGCGTTTATTTATACCAAAGGTTTGTTAACAATGAGACATAAAAATTTTCCTTAACGCATAAAGGAACTATAAGGTTTAATAAACTTATGGACTATAGACCTATTTCTAGGTACGCTTAGACTCTTTGTAGACAAATAACGAGAGCACTTTTACATATGTGCTATAATGACTATGATATGTAAAATAAAGATTTTTAACATTATGAACTTATAGGTAAGCTACATGGTTTTGAGAGTATAGAAAAGGTATAAAAACTATACTAATATGATAGATTTGTAGAGTTTGTGGGGTTTGTATATACAGGGGGTGGACGGTCACAGCCGGACATTGGACGGTGCTTAAAAATACCAGGTACTTAATATCGCACGCAGCTGGACAGCAGCAACGAGATAGGCAACTCGTTCGTATTTTTTAACGCATTCATTCTAACATACAACAACCACACTATATGTACAAGCGACATTCATTCCACCACGCAAACCTATGTACACAACATTCATACCTATATTACGAATTATTATTGCATCGGAATTAAGGCGAGTGATAAATGTAATATCTATTTGTAATTAAGTATAAATTTGGATGCCTAGCTTAACTTGGACTTGTTTATTCGTATTAGGATTGTACTACGTTTCTTAAATATATATTGCTATAATGTATTTAAGTAGGAACTTTATGTTTAAAATTGTACCAGAAAGTTTTGGCTATACACAACCTTATGTGATTAATATTCTAAGTGGGTTACAAGGACTGGTTTATTGATCACGACTGGTATTTAGTAAAGCCACCAGTATTTTTCTACGATTTCTTTGTGATAAACCTCCTTGTCCCATTTTGTCAGTCTATGAACAAATCTCAAGTCAGTGTCTTTAGAGTTCATATTAGGGCTATAGGTTAGTTTTTTGTCGGCAGCTTTCCTGTTTATATGGTAAATAATAGGGAGCATTTTATTATTTTGGATAAATCCCAAAGAGTCCAGGTAGGGAAAGGCCTGAGGGGGAACGTAACCCGAGAGCCTTGCGTTATCGAAGTATTGAGGGTTTGGATAGACCGAATGTGAAATAAGGGAGTTCGAGTCGACTGATATGATGCCGGCCCAATGATCTCTAATCAGTTTAAGGATGAATAAATCAATCCTGATTAGTTTGGCTTCGAAATATAAATTGTAATTGCTCACGTATTTGGTGAAATCAGATTCAAGAGATCTGTATCTACCCAGGCAGACGCGTATACATTTTCGCTCAAATAATCTTAATTTCTCCATAACCCCCGCGCTTACATTGAACTATATTTGGCAGCCATATGTAAGTATGGGTCTTACCAGTAATTTATAACAAAGGATTTTCACTGTTTTATGAAGGTCTCTCGAATAAAAAAGTCTTTTATTAGCATAGAATGCTTTATGTGCTTTTTGGAGCTGTGTATATACGTGATCGTTATAGTTGAGTTTGAAATCCAGGTGAACACCTAGGTAGCGAACTATACTATTGGGGGGTATGTTTATGTTAGGGTCAGTGGTAGATTTCAGAGCAAACTTCCTAGAAAAGGTTCTGACATCTGTGTTAGCGTCCGAAGTTTTGGAGATGTAGGGTCTAAATAGAATTGTCTCACATTTGCTTTCATTAATTTTGAGTTTCCAGGTGTGAAAATAGTCAGCTATTTTGTTAAAAAGTGTTTGGAGTTGCTTCTGAATAATTGACGGGAATTTTCCGTTGATGTAGATAATAAGATCATCCGCGAAAGCCAGGGCGTGATTATTTTTATTGTTGTTTAGGTCAAAGAGATGAAGTAGGTCAGACATAAATATGTTAAACAGGATGGGGGAGTTCACCGTACCCTGTTGGAGCCCATTTGCAATCGAGAAGTCCTTCGAAGAGACTAACTCTCCATCTGCGACGAAAAATTTCTTATTATGGAGCGAGCTCCATATCATTTTCACTAGGTGTAAAGGGAATTTCTTTTCCAAAAGTTTAAAATAAAGGCCGTCAAGCCAAACCGTGTCAAAAGCCTTCTCCAGATCCACTAAGCACGCTCCAATGCAATCCCCTGCGTTTCTATACCAGCACAGATCCGCAGTGAACTTTGACAGCGCGTGTACAGTGGAGTGTCCGTGTTTGAAACCAAACTGGTGCTCTGGGATTATGTTATTTGCATTACAGTGATCACGCAGTGCCGAGTTTATGATAGTCTCAAATACTTTACTGATATTAGGTAGAAGGCTTATGGGGCGGTAGCTGGCTGGATTGCTACCCTCCTTGCCCTTTTTTTTTATAGTTATAAGTTTCGCTATTTTCCAGTGTTGCGGGAAGTAGGCTAGGTTTAAGCAATTATTGAAGAGGATGGCGTACTGTAGGATATAGCGTGGTGGAAGTTTTTTTAGGCAAATGTTGGGGATATTGTCAAAGCTCGCTGATTTTTTATTGTTAAGCTTACGGAAGGTCAGGGCCAGCTGTACATAATCTGTAAAGTAATTAGTAGGCGTTTCATCAGGGTTAGGGTCGTCCGCTGTATTATTGATAGAAAAAGTGCACACTGAAGTATTGTTACTGGTGTCCGCAGCTATCTCAGCTCTGAAGGAGTCGATTTTAGCTTTAATGATATTGTTAAGTCCAATTTTGCCGAGGGCGTTGTTTTGCGTGTGGACTGTTTGAAAGTGAGCTCCTAAGACGTTTAATTTGTCGATTGGATTGACTACTAAGTAGTTTAGGTCTGAGTCTGTTTTTAGGGTAGAAGTGTCGATATTAGCTTCGCGGAGTAGGTCAGAAGCATTAACAGGTGTTTTGAACGTATCTAAACTATTTTGGTCTGTTTGCCTGTAAAATCTGTTAATGCTAGGAAATAGATTCTTGTTGTCTTTTGTGGAAATTTTTATTATTTGCTGCCGCCAGTGATTGTTTACCGAATTTTGGAAGGCGAGCTTGATTTTGTGACGGGTTTCTCTCAAGGATTTTTTAAAGGATTTAATTGCGTTTAGGATTGTTTCCGAGTTGTCTTTTTTTTGACAGATTATTGATTAGAGTTATTAGAAAACTTTTGTGTTTACGAAGCTTTGAAATAGTAGGGTTGATAAATTTGTCGGTGAGATTGATATTGGAGTTATAAGCTAGCACCGCGTGATCGATAGCTTGGCAAATATTTTGGTTGATAGCTTTGAAGTGATCATCTATTTCTTGAGAAGTAAGGTTTTTGTTATTGGGGATATGAATATGCGTATTGGAAACTAGAAACTCAGAGAATTTGTCCCAGTCGGCTTTATTAAGATTCCTCCTAGGGATGTTATCATCCTTTATGAAGGCTAGGAGTGGGAAGCGGTCTATGGAAATACACATTTGAAGCGCCCTATGGTCACTGTCGTAGTCAACGCATTCCAGTTTACCTTCTATGAGGTTGTGAAAGATGATCCTACTGTCCGCCATACATAGGTCAATGAAAGCTCCACTCTTTGGGAAGGAGGGCCTGGAGGATTCTCTGAGTATTACTCTATTTTCAATTGCATTATTAGAGAGCCATTGAGAAAGGTAATTACCTCTCGCATTGGCGCACTCATTGCCCCATGAAACATGTTTGACATTGAGGTCACCCGCGAGGAGATAGTAGTTATTGGGGTCCCCCAGATTCAGCTTATTAAAAAGGTGGTTAAGTTCGTTGATAAAACTTTTTCTACAGCTGCGCGGAGCATATGCTGATATAAGGAAAAGTTTGCTATTGTCGGCGATGGAGGTTTCTAGAATAGTGTATTCTAAATTCGCGTTTGGGTGCTCATTATTGATAGTTATTTTATTGAATTTTATATCTCTTCGAATGAGAATAGCTGTTCCCCCACCCTGTTTCGAGTTAGGTCTGTCAGTTCTAATTAAGTTAAAATTTTTGAAGTTGAGTTTATGTTTAGGGTTAGTTTTAGTTTCACATAGGAAGACTAAATCGGGTGATTGAGCTTCAAGGAACTCCACCAGAGAGGCTCTTCTCTCATTCGTGATTATTTATGAAGACTAAAATAAATCTATATTTTTTTTCAACCCTAAAGGTTAATACTGTTACGTCTCTGTCAGTAATGAGTATACTGCACTTCAAATCTCTGTATCTCTGATATTTTTGCGAATTTCGGTCCCAAATTTTCAGGAAACATTCATGATATATCAAACACTAAAAATAAGGAAAACTTTTTTTCATCTGTTTAGCATATTTTGGTAGGGTAGGGTGGGGCTTAAAGTCCGGCGGGTAAAAAGGCCCGAATTCAAAATATCTATTCCTAAACAATGTATTGAGTTTCGCAGTATACTAAGTAAAAGGCAAGAAGAAACGGGAGTGACAACAGAGTCGCCAATCGCTCCTGGACGTCCGTGCGAATTTCACGACGCCTCCATTTTATCAGGGAGTCGAGACCGAAGCAGAAACCGAATTTCTGACCGGTCGCGACCGGTCTAGCGACCAGTAACCGAAGCGAAAAGGGACCGCTGTTGTGACCGTAACAGTGAGAGGTTGTGGAGGGAAACCGAACTCCAGACCGATTGCCTCTCGACCGGGAATCTCAAACCGTACTTTTAACGAGACCAATCGAAACCAAACCAAAGGCATGACCAGTCGGCCGACTAGTCGGTTGACCGGTCGCAAACGGTCGCGTTAATTTATGGAGAGATTTCTGTTCCTCTCCATAAATTACGAGTCGGAACGGTTCGGAGCGGCTCGGTTCTGTTCGGATCGGTTCAACCTAGCTGAATAAGCCGGGAAGGTATGGATGCTATTCCTGCCGCTCACACTGTTTGACGGGTTTTTTGATAACAGACTTTTGCAGTTATTTGTTATTACAACTGATTCATAAGATGTTAAATAATATTTTCACACGTTATTCCGAGAGATAAAAATTGAAACATTATAATAAATTTTGCTTCATAAAAAGATTTGTTATTTATGCTATTGTTAAATATATTTAAATTTTATTACATTCCTATCTTCTGTTTCTCCACACTTGGACATACTTTTAAAATAATCACATGAAGAATTATATTTTCAACCATTTTCTTGTCATTTATATATTAACAATAATTTATTTATATTAACTACTTCTATTAAAATAATACATAACTAGTGTTTGAAATACAATAATATCTCGGCAGATCGACATAGTTTGGACTGGACAGTGTTACAGTAACAAATAACTGCAAAAGTCTGCTATCAACAAACCCCTCACGAGAGTGACAAACAGTGTGAGCGGCAGGAATAGCATCCATACCTTCCCGGTTTATTCAGCTAGGTTGAACTGATCCGAACAGAACCGAGCCGCTCCGAACCGTTCCGACTCGTAATTTATGGAGAGGAACAGAAATCTCTCCATAAATTAACGCGACCGTTTGCGACCGGTCAAGACCGAAAGTCTGAGAGAAATTCTCTCTTGAGTTTTGGTCGAGAGCAAACTCCTGACCGCTCGTCGCTCTCTAGTTCGGTCGAGAGAAAAATCCTGACCGTTCGGTCGCTCTCTAGTTCGGTCGAGAGAACCGTAAACGCCATATTGGTCGGTCTCACTGACCGCGACCGCGACCGAAACCGAAATTCTATCGGTCTTGACTCCCTGCATTTTATGTATCGAAAACTAAAAGAAATACGTCGTCTTTGTTGTTTTATACGAAGTAAACCACAGTTTAAAAACGTATCAACTAAGCATGCATGTTCCATTAGTAATGTGTGTATGATATAGTTTATTGCTAAATGATAATATTTTCTAACGTAGGTATATATCGCAGAAACTATAGAGGTACCATTGGGACAAAAAGTCCCTCAGACTGAAAATATATATGTTATCATTTGATTTCATAATAAGATGGCAAAACTATAAATAAATAATGCCAAAGTCTTTAAATAGTGTTTTAGTTGTAGTGGAGCAATTTTTTTAGTTTTTAGTTCAAAGTGCACATCTGATTTATATTTTTATTTTGAATAAAAATAAAATAAAAATTCCATTTTTTCCCTTCACAAATGAAAAGTATTCGAGAAGCATTTCGAATCTCAAAATTCGAGGGAGAAAAGGATTTTTTTCAGTTTTACAGAGTTTCTTCAAAAACAGTTTGTCGCACGAGAAAAAGTAATAAAACATAGGGTAGATGTACCATTTGTGGCCACTGCACCATTTGTGGCCACTGTCTTATTTATTCCGATATATTAAGTATTCTTAGTTTACTTTCATCACATGAATGAAGCTGTCTAAGGGTGGGTTATCTTGGCACCATTTTTACTACTTTCTACTGTTTTGTTGTCCCGTTTTATTAATTAATCATACATAAATGGACAAATCTTTGATAACTTTCCACATCCCTGCAAATGGTGCTTAGCATACGACTGGTAAGAAAACAATTAGTTACTGTATTTAACAGGAGTATGGATGAAGTTTTATACATATTTATATTAAAAAACAAATATTTTTGAGATTTAAAAAAGAATTTCAACGATATAACCTAAACTCTACTGGAATTAGGCACTGGCCAAAAATGGTACATCGAAAAAAGCATTGTACCATTCGTGGCCACGTAATGGCCATAAACAGTCCACGGTACAACCATTTCTGGTCAGTAGGCATTCTCATTAGCAACTTATCGTACAATACCTAATTATTATAAAATTATTATACAATAGTTAGCGAAAAAATTCTTCTAAAGTTGAATTCAATTTTTTCTGGAAAATACCCACTACTTTTAGCTGCCATAGATAATAATGGGACGTAGAAAGAGAAATTCTACAAAAACAATTTCAATGAAGAAAATAAAAAGATTAAAGCCATAAAGTTAGAAGAAAGGAATAAGAAAAAAACAGAAAAAGCAAAACCTGTTGCTACCAAAAGAAAAAGTAAAAAGGATATTGGCAGTTAATATTATTTTTGTGCAGCAAGTATTGTATTATTTGTTCAGTAATGAACATTTGTAATAAATTAAAAACTACAATTCTTACTGTGGGTCTTTCGTATTACCAATTCTATAAGTGGCCACAAATGGAAAGCCGGCTGGCCAAAAATGGTACTCTAGTGGCCACAAATGGTGCAAAACAGTCTGACATGATAATATAATGATTTTTTAAATAATTATGTTTAAAACATTGTTCAACGTAGAATATTTCAATTATCTGTATATTTTGGATTACACTTATATATTCTTTACTTTTGTGTACATATTCTTTTGTAAGTTATGTATCTGTGAATGGTACGGAAATCCTTAAAGTGGCCACAAATGGTACATCTACCCTAAATGGTGCTCCTTGTCCGGATCTACAACTTTTGTTTGACATATTTTTTTATGTAATTAATAACTTGGAGGATATTATATAAAATCAACTTTTTGAGTTGTTAAATCATTATTTAAATATTCAAGGACACAGGGGCACCTTTTCCCGTTATCCGATTGGGTTCAAACTTTGCACAGATTTTTTTTTAATTATATGCAACTATTCTGAACGTTACCCTGTAGAAAATCTTGAAAAAATTTTACCAAGAGTAAATAAGAGCCACTCTAGTGTGTGCCTTATGGCTCGACATTCCATGCATGACACGTATTGAACTTTAATCAATAATCGGCTTCGTAATTCAACGTGATAAATAAGGGAAAATACAAGTAGTATTTGAGCCATTGATAATTGATCGGTATCTATAAATACAAACTATAATTGCTCTCTGTCAAAATGACCTTGCCCCACTGAACAACAAGCTCCATGTTTGATTGTAGAGGTAGCAAAAAGAAATGAATGTAGATGAATGAGGTTACATCTAAACAATTAAAGGCCATGAAAATTATTGCTTGACTCCCTACTAATAAAATAGTAATCATTTTTATTATTTTAATCTCATGAAAAGTAAAGAATAGATACTAGCTTAGATAGTAGAATCTTTCATGAAAGAATTCAATATTCATATGTTAAGAAAATATGTGAAGTTCAAGTGTACTTACCCAGCGAATTCAGGTTCTCAAAAACTACTATTTGATCCCAAGATCTCCACTTGGCGAATTGCAGGATCAATTGTAACGTTAATGACGAAGGTAATATACAAGCGCACGTTGCCGTACAGAATACTATTGTTATACAAAATCCTATTCCCATTTTTCTGTAGACAGAAAAGAAGAGATTTCATATAAAGTTATGTGCATCATTCATTCGCATTGAAAAATTTAATGCTTGTGATGTGATAAGATCGACAACGTCGCTTCAACTCATGGTGATTGTTCTACCGATGAAATATATATTGAAATAATTTCCCAGTTTTTTTTTAATACAAATATCCTAATCGTCCATTTTTACTTGACGTTGCAAACTAAATTCGTAAACCAGTCTCACTTCTCCGCTGACACCATTATTTCACTCAAAGCATTCACATTTCTGTTACAAGTCATGTGTAATTAAAAAGAAAACCACTTTTTTAAGAAAGGATCTAATGTAGAAAATAGACTACCTCAAAACAGCTTTGAACACACGGATCCTTCATAAAAATAAGTTCACTTGAAAAGCGGAATCTCCATTAATGTTGTTAATCAACAGTGGATGAAAAGATATTTTTGTTCACAACGGGCTAAAGTAAAAAATAATCGATGAGCAAATCAATTTCTACCTTGTGAGAATCGTACAAAGATCATCGCAGAAAAGCAATCAAGTATAACGTGCAGCTCATCATTTAAGATTCAATGCAATTTATTTAGTTCCAATTAATGGTTAGAAAGCAGGAATAGCTCGTAACAGTTCTTCGGCAACGCCTGCACGAAACACGAAACACCTTAGACTGCGATCGAATATAGACTGAGGATCATCTCGCAAAGTCCTTTCGATTCGTCCCTAGTTCAACGCATGCGATAGAAAGTAGATTCCCGATAGGGATCAAAAGAAAACCATATCCTCTTCCCTTCTGAGCAAATTAATTGCACTAGTGGTGTCACTTCGCGCTATTAACTATTATTTCTGTCGAGACTAAATGGATAAGGAAAATCGTTTAACGACTCCAAGTTGAAATTAGATTGAAGACGCCCTCACCAATGCTTCACTTGGGACACACTGACTATTATAAAAATGTTCGTGTGGTAGGTTATTGTTTGAATGAATGCAAGAATATGAAATATGTACTTTTTGGAATTTAACAGGATTATTACATTATCATTAGGCTAAAAGTTTATTTTTTGTAGCTGGAGTCATTCAGATAACAGTTTAATTTAATTGAACATGAAAGGTTGCACATAACGAATTTTAAAAGGCTCTGTTGAGGATTACGAAGTGGATCGAGGTTACTTGTCTGGAAAAATCAACGCAGGAAGTTTATCGGCGTCTATATACAAAACTCGTGAACGAGGACAATGATGTGTCGATAATAGTATTTACCTCGTGATGACAGAAAATCGATAGAACTGATGCAATCGATAGGACCGGAGAAAAGAATCGATGCTCCCTTCGATGGCTTGCATTTGTAGTTTCTTCTTGGAACAATCGAACGGTAACATTGCGTTCGTTTTCAATGTAAACGACAAGATTCTGTCGTAATTATTGTCCGAATCAAGAATTTTCGTAAGTCACCAAATACAAAAATCCATTATTTATTTCATAAGTATAATTTACACAAAAGCATATGGAAATATGCACGTAAAATATGTGATGTCCATTTTTATCGAATTTGTTAAAGGTAAACCGACAGTTCCCAATTTTTTTATTGTGGCTGGCCGAATTTGTAAATGTGTCTTAATAAATGTTAAATTTTGAGCAACTTGTGCCCATTTGTAACCAACCCCCAAAACTGCCCTTTTCTTTTTCATTAAAAATCATAAATAATAATTACTTAAATGCTTATATTCTTATTATATTCTTATTATATTCTTATTATATTCTGATTATATTCTTATGATATTCTTATTATTTTACTTTCATAAGGTGTGTTTAGCGTTAATATTAAAATTAGCTCAGAGTACCGCGAGAAGCGAGTGCAATGCAGCGAGTCAAGACCGATAGAATTTCGGTTTCGGTCGCGGTCGCGGTCAGTGAGACCGACCAATATGGCGTTTACGGTTCTCTCGACCGAACTAGAGAGCGACCGAACGGTCAGGATTTTTCTCTCGACCGAACTAGAGAGCGACGAGCGGTCAGGAGTTTGCTCTCGACCAAAACTCGAGAGAGAATTTCTCTCAGACTTTCGGTCTTGACCGGTCGCAAACGGTCGCGTTAATTTATGGAGAGATTTCTGTTCCTCTCCATAAATTACGAGTCGGAACGGTTCGGAGCGGCTCGGTTCTGTTCGGATCAGTTCAACCTAGCTGAATAAGCCGGGAAGGTATGGATGCTATTCCTGCCGCTCACACTGTTTGTCACTCTCGTGAGGGGTTTGTTGATAGCAGACTTTTGCAGTTATTTGTTACTGTAACACTGTCCATTCCAAACTATGTCGATCTGCCGAGATATTATTGTATTTCAAACACTAGTTATGTATTATTTTAATAGAAGTAGTGGCTATACTTCCGAAAACCGGTCAAACCCGATTGGCCTGAAATTTGGCAAATAGGTTCATTTTGCATAAAAATAACGTTTGCAAGAAGGATTTTTGGCGACTCGAAAATTTTTTTTTACCATTTCAATGTCATTCCCTACCTTACTGACAGAGCGGAGAATCGGATACAACAGTTACTCAATGCATTCTCCTTATTAATCTCCTAAAATCTATAAAACAGAGATCAACTTAGAAAGAGATATCAGCTTGATACTCGGTATTAGTATTGGTTTGGGTTAGAATGGGGCGGGGGCGCGCGCCCGCTCGCGGGCGCGTACAGCATGGTAGCGAACCGATGTGAGTTTGCACGGGGCCAAGCTTCAATGCATTCTCCTTATTAATCTCGTAAAATCTGTAAAACAGAGACCAACTTAGAAAGAGATATCAGCTTGATACTCGGTATTAGTATTGGTTTGGGTTAGATTGGGGTGGGGGGCGCGCGCCCGCTCGCGGGCGCGTAAAGCATGGTAGCGAACTGATGTGGATTTGCACGGGGCCAAGCCCCGTGCGTAAGGCGTCTAGCTAGACGAGAGAGCAGATTAATTTGACTTAAATTTTGCGTACAGCTTTTTTTTACACATGTACGAATCGAAGGTCCTGGAATAATAAAGAGAATGCATTGAATAACTGTTGTATCCTATTCTCGACTCTGTCGGTAAGGTAGGGAATGACATTGAAATGGTAAAAAAAAAATTTTGGAGTCGCCAAAAATCCTTCTCGCACGCGTTATTTTTATGCAAAATGAACCTATTTGCAAAATTTCAGCTCAATCGGGTTTGACCGGTTTTCGGAAGTTTCGCCGGAAATTACGTTGTTTGTCCTTATATGAGCAAATTTTGGGCTGGGCGAGATCTCATTCGAAAGAGGAAGGTTCAATGCAGCCCGCTCTGGTCATGGCTCAACGAGATTGTGTTGATATCTGATAATATAAGTGTCCAAAGTAGAGAAAAAATTGACAAAATACACTCGCAGATTCCAAGTATTTGTAGGTCACTAAAAGAGTTTTATGACTCAAACTATGACCAGAGCGGGCTGTATTGAACCTTCCTCTTTCGAATGAGACCTCGCCCAGCCCAAAATTTGCTCATATAAGGACAAACAACGTAATTTCCCAAACCCATGTTTTGGGCCAGATTGTGTCGGTATGCAGCGCGCTGCATTACCCGTGTCACGTGAGGTGTTTACCTCCTTAAGTATTTTTAGGTCACTAAAAGAGTTTTGTGACTCAGACGGTGAGCAAGGCGCTCCGCATTGAATCTTCCTCTTTCGAATGAGATCTCGCCCAGCCCAAAATCTGCTCATATAAGGACGAAAAACGAAAAATCAAAAACCCATGTTTCAGGTTAGATTGTCGGTATTACAGCGCGCTGCATTACCCGTGTCTATCCGTGTCACGTGACGTGTCTACCCCCTTAATATAAATAAATTATTGTTAATATATAAATGACAAGAAAATGGTTGAAAATATAATTCTTCATGTGATTATTTTAAAAGTATGTCCAAGTGTGGAGAAACAGAAGATAGGAATGTAATAAAATTTAAATATATTTAACAATAGCATAAATAACAAATCTTTTTATGAAGCAAAATTTATTATAATGTTTCAATTTTTATCTCTCGGAATAACGTGTGAAAATATTATTTAACATCTTATGAATCAGTTGTAATAACAAATAACTGCAAAAGTCTGTTATCAAAAAACCCGTCAAACAGTGTGAGCGGCAGGAATAGCATCCATACCTTCCCGGCTTATTCAGCTAGGTTGAACCGATCCGAACAGAACCGAGCCGCTCCGAACCGTTCCGACTCGTAATTTATGGAGAGGAACAGAAATCTCTCCATAAATTAACGCGACCGTTTGCGACCGGTCAACCGACTAGTCGGCCGACTGGTCATGCCTTTGGTTTGGTTTCGATTGGTCTCGTTAAAAGTACGGTTTGAGATTCCCGGTCGAGAGGCAATCGGTCTGGAGTTCGGTTTCCCTCCACAACCTCTCACTGTTACGGTCACAACAGCGGTCCCTTTTCGCTTCGGTTACTGGTCGCTAGACCGGTCGCGACCGGTCAGAAATTCGGTTTCTGCTTCGGTCTCGACTCCCTGGTGCAATGGAAGAGAGAATTGAGTGTTGAGGAGTGGGAGAATTGAACACATGCGTGATCCTCAGCTGATCAGCAGATCGACCAGAGCAAGGATCAGGAGCAGTGACATGCGTATAGCGATGAGAGAGGGAACCGAGCGTTCCATGCGCGTCTGCGCATTAACCAGTCGCTCTGTAGCAGTGATGCCAGATTCGGGACGGGTGCGCTCGAGAATTTCCCGCACCTCGCATACACACTATGCCGGAGCTGCGTGTCCGTGAGCTCGGCGCTTCGGACAATGTCGGGAAGACGAGACAGAAAACGAATGTACGTCTTTCTCTCTCGTTCTTGAAACGCTGTGATCCACGGTGGGGTGCAAGCAACACGCGGCCGTGCGCGATCTTCCTGAGTGCCTCGAAATAAATTTTTCACTTTCTGACATATGTATAATACTCTTGTAATGAAAAAAATTTGGAAAAAGTTTTGTTACGGAAATCACGTTTTAAGACCTCCTGATCACGTTTTAACAATTTAGAAAAGAGCTTTTTTTTTTAAATATCTCATATATTTGTTAACACAATTACGTTTAAACGGCAAAATGGATTTCAATGAAACTTTATATTTAAATTTTATGTATATAAAATTCACGAAAAATGATAATTATCCCGAAAAATGATAATTACCCGTTATGATTCTTTGATTTTTCTTTTTCTTCTGTAACTACTTTAACAAAGAAAAATGTACATTCATAATTTCTTGTTTTCATTTTAAATTTCCATACTTTTTATTCGAGCTATTTCTATTTTGTAAACCTTAAAATGAATTTTTTTTATTAAAAGATGAATATTTTGATACTGTAATTTGGTAAAGTTTATTAAAATTAGAATCCACTCTTGGCCAGTAGCATGGACGCTGTAGCAGCCTTCGATAAAAAATATTTTTCAGAGTATGATCTAAAATCTAAAATCTAAACGTAATCACATTTCTCGCTAGTGTTACGCGCCGCGGCCTTTGGTGTTCGAGCGGCACGTTTTATACATGCAATTTCTGATCAGGGATATCCCACAGTCGTTAGACTATCGGAAGTTGCAGTATTGGATATTTTCGTTAGAAAAGCAAGGAGGCTCGCCGCGCTCGTAACAGTCAATTCTTTAAATTTTAAATGTCTAAGTACCTTATCAGACGGATAAGGGGTAGATTTCGGGATCGTTGATGCTCTAATCCCATACGGGTCTTTTCAATGGAATCAGATAGGTAATTAATGAGTAGAATTTAATGGTAAATTAAGCTTTAATGTTTAAATAATGAATGGATAAAAAAACATATAACAGAGCTGAATATGGACAAATCAATCAATAATTTTACAAAGAATAATCGGGTATAATTCCTGACTAGGGGAATCCCACAGTCGATTGACTATCAGAAATTATCGTTAGGTACGAATTAATTATAACGATGTATTAACGTGTATAGAAAGAGATAAGATGTGCAACTCACCAGACAGTCACAATAATCTAAATGACAATATGTTTTAAATTTCCTTTTTGAGATTCAAATAATTTCTTGTCGCTGATAAACCTTGAAGCTTGTATAGTTCTGAGTCGCTGATAAACCTGAATCAGAAAAGAGGATGAGACGCGAACACGCACACACTTGGTTATCGTTTTGAATAGAACTGAGTTGAATTATGAAATGAAACTGAATAATAAAGATTTTAACTAGTAAATACGATTAAATTTTAAATTAAATCGTTAAGAATATTTTATGTAAGAAAAATTTAATTGACAGAATTGTTTCGCAAAGTTGAGTCTTTCACGCGGTTACACAGTAGACCGGAGAACTCTAGCTCTAAAACACTTGCGGACCCCAATGACACGCACCTCACGATTTACCGTCACAGAGTGTCGCAGCTTCACGCTCTCGGCAGCGACCAGAGTGGGTCCGTGCCGAAAATGCTTACGCTGCATTTTATCGCTCGGCCGCGCTACCATGGGCCCGTCTACTTAACGAGGCGGTGTGTGTGTGTATGCTCACGTCCACCCATCAGATTCCCGACTCAATATATGATCGATCTTTACGGAACATTCGTGTGCACAGGAAACATGACATCCCACATCTTAAAATCATACAATTTCGCACAGCTAAGGGCTTTCCCTCTCTGTTCATAATTTCATATACACAATTTCTGACTAGGGGAATCCCACAGTCGTTGGACTATCAGAAATTGTGTTAGATATTCAATTTTAACAACAATTTTTAATTAATTAATAATTCGCCAAAACCGTGGGAAGGTGCGGTTCCCTGCACCGGATGTAGAGTATACAATTCCGTCAGTCTTCTAAGAAATGATCCAGTCTGCGCATTCCCGTTGTAGCCGTTACTGATTATGTTACAATGTTTAACGCGGCGGTCAGAGGTGTTCTCAACGAGGGTTCTCCCACAATGCTGCAAGGCATTGTTGAAACGCACCCCTGCCGCTTACACAGGACGGATTCGGCACAGAAGGAGAATCACTGGGTCTTTTCGAACGCGACTCTCTGGTGAGATCGCCGCTGCGTCAGCACCGCCTTATCTGTATCGCGGGACGGCAATACGTCGAGGCGACGGCGCTCCAAGAAAGGGGTTTTGTTCTATCAAAAATAATATTAATTAATGGGCAGGAGTATGATCAACGAGGGATTTCCCATAACGCTAGGCGTTGTTGATGCATACCCTGACCAAAAGAAAAATTTTACGTTCCGAACGTAACACTAGATTTTTCGATAATTATATCAAGTTGCGACAAAGAATCACGCACTATTTATAAATTAATTACGCGCAGCGTGCACGCTACCGCTCGATGGAAACTATTGGAAAGTGGTGGTCTCTTCCATCGGGAGAGAAATGTAAACGATTCGTTATGCAAAGCTAACATCGCGATATACGGTACATTAAAATGTGTAAATCGGTATAAAGGAATTGTACATGCATAAGAGAGAAAGGTAACTGGTAAATGCATCTGAGGCTGTTCGGTAGTGTCACCACCCATACAGCACACTCTCGTTGCAGCATAGTTGCAGTATAGTTGCGGTGCAAGATTGCAACGATTCACGCAACGTTGCCGCAACTATGCAGCAATAATTCTATGTCCGCCTGCTGCAAAGTTGCACAGCAACTTTGCATGGCAACTTTGAGGCAACTTTGCATGGCAACTTTGAGGCAACGAAAAACTGTTAAAAAAAATAAAAATGAAGTTATCGGTTACGACAGGACTTGAACTCCGGACCGCCCGCATGACAATTTGACGCGCTACCGTTGTGGCCACGGAACCTTCTTGGATGTTTTTTTTTTCCAAAAATCGTTTTATTGGGGCCATCGGTATAGTTTTACATGTTATAAAACGGAGACAAAAACATACATTTTTATATAGTGAATTAAGAACTCGTATGGCCTGTTGGCACTTGTAGAGTGTGTCAATGTGGTCGTTATAGAGCTTAGAGGTAAAAACCATTACGGTTGATTTTCATTTCATAGTAGTTTCCTACTTGTATAATTATGTTTGTAGTTTCGCGCCCTGAGAGTTTATTTGGCGTGCGGTTCGAGGGAAAAAGGCGCTTCGGTAACATGCTTATGTATAGGGATAAATAATAAATGCTACATTAAACCTAGGTTGTAAAAAAAAGCTATCTTATGGTTACTTATTCTAGTGTTAGGCTAGGTTATACTATGTTATTCTAAGCTGGGTTTGCTTATTTACAATATGATACATATAATACAGTATGATACAGAGTGATGCAATTTGCACGGTGGTGGAGTACAGCGACTCCTTTGTGTGTTTACATTTGTTATTTTGTTTTTTGTGGGGGATCGAACCACCAGTATTTTTGGTTTGTTTTTGGCCGATTGATTAGGTCCTTGTCGGGTAATTTTGTGCAAAATTTGAGTTGGGTGACTCTGTCGTATCTTTCTGAGTAGTGGGGGGGATAGGTTATGGCTTTCGGTAAGGGGCCTCGGTCAATGTGGTATATTATAGGTACATTGTTGTCGTCGATTATGTATCCTTCCTTATCTAGGTATGGGAATATTTCTGGTGGGGTGTAGCCTGTTGTTAGGGTTGTTTGGAAATATTGGGGTTGGGGGTAGAAGAGGGAGTGTATTAGTGTGTTGCCGGTGTTAATTGCGGCTTTAGCGAAGTGGTTTCTGCAAAGGTTTAGTATATGGGAGTCGATTCTGGAGATGTTCGCTGTGTTGAGTAGTACCTCGTTCCTGTAGTGCTTTGTATAGTTTGAGTGTTGGGATCTGAACATTGTTAGGCATGCGCGTAGGGCGTATCTCTCGAATAGGCGTAGTTTTTCCATTTTGGAGTTAGGGATGTTGTACCAGATGGGACATGCGTAGGTTATGATTGGTCTGATCAAGGTAATGTAGCTGAGGGTTTTGCATTTGCTATTAAGGTTTTTGGAGTAGAATAGGCGGGAGAGACTCTTGAATGCTTGTTTAGCTTTATGGAGTTGTGTGTCGATGTGTGGGAAGAATTTAAGTTGCGGGTCCAGGAGTACGCCTAGGTATTTTGTGGATTGTTTATGTGGGATTGTTATTTGGGAATTGAGGTTTTCTTTTAATTGGAATTTTTTCCAGTGCTTGCTGACGTCTGGATGGGCGTTTTTAGAGTTGGGCGGAAGAGAATTGTTTCGCATTTTTGGGTATTTATTATTAGCTTCCAGTTTGTGAGATAATTGTGGATTTTTTCGAATAATGTTTGTAATGTATTTTCTATTGTTGATGCTTTTTTGTTGGTGGAGTAGATTACTAGGTCGTCTGCGAACGCTATTGCTTTTGTATTGTTACCCTGGTTATGATCGAAGAGTTTGAGGAGGTTGGCGGTGTATAAGTTGAACAATACGGGGGAGATTACCGTACCCTGTTGGAGTCCGTTGGTCATATTGAAGGTTAATGTTGAGGTATTTTTGCCGTCTGTTGTTATAAATTGTTTGTTTTGGGTTGCATTCCAAATTATTTTGAGGAGGTGGAAGGGGAGATTTGGAGAGTTTGTATAGGAGTCCCTCCAACCAGACTGTGTCGAATAGAGCTGTTCAAGTACCCGGAAAAAGCAAGCCGAGCCTGGTTCGGCTCGAAGAACCGAGCCGAGCCAGGTACCCGAAAAAACCGAGCGGCTTGAATAGAACCAAGTACTTGGATTTTTTTCAAGCGGCCCGAAAGGAACCGGGCGGATTGGATAGAACCGAGCGGCTCGGACAGAACCGAGTACTTGAATTTTTCCAAGCGGCCCGAAAGAAACCGGGCGGATTGGATAGAACCAAGCGGATTGAATTTTTCCAAGCAACCCGAAAGAAACCGGGCGGCTTGGAAAGTAAGCGAGCGAGCCGTAAGAAACCGGGTGGCATGGAATGAAGCGAGAATAAATGAGAAAGACCATGATTCTAGTGTTCATTAATAAAATATCTACAATGTAGCATACGGATTTGAGAAGAAAAAATTTATTCTACAAATGAGAGCAAGGTGAATATCACTATTCATTTTTTATCTAACAAGGCAAACTTAAAACATTTATTATATACGAATGGGTTATCGTATAAAAAAAATGATATGCTACGTTTTAGGTAACATCATTAAGAATATATGTACCAACCTTGAAATAAATCGGACAAATAGTTTTCGATCTGCTCCAACTTCTATCGGACCGCTCGCTTCATTCCATGCCACCCGGTTTCTTACGGCCTGCTCGCTTACTTTCCAAGCCGCCCGGTTTCTTTCGGGTTGCTTGGAAAAATTCAATCCGCTTGGTTCTATCCAATCCGCCCGGTTTCTTTCGGGCCGCTTGGAAAAATTCAAGTACTCGGTTCTGTCCGAGCCGCTCGGTTCTATCCAATCCGCCCGGTTTCTTTCGGGCCGCTTGAAAAAAATCCAAGTACTTGGTTCTATTCAAGCCGCTCGGTTTTTTCGGGTACCTGGCTCGGCTCGGAAACCGAGTCCCGGATTGGTTCGGATTTCAAACTACCCGAATATTCAAGTACTCGTACAGCTCTAGTGTCGAAGGCTTTTTCTAGGTCGATCAGACAGGCGCCTACGCAGTTACCGTCGTTCAGCGCCCAGTATATGTCCGAGGTTAATTTGTTTATCGCGTGTGTAGTGGAGTGTTTGTGTCTGAATCCGAACTGTTCTTCGGGGATTAGTTGGTGTTCGTCGATGTGGTGTGAGAGTGATGTGAGGATTGTCTTTTCGAATATTTTGCTTATGTTTGGGAGTAAGCTTATTGGCCTGTAACTAGTGGGGAGGGCGCCGTTTTCCCTTTTTTTTTATGTATATTGTCTTTGCTTTTTTCAGGTTAGATGGGAAATAGGAGTTGTTAAGTGCATTATTGAATAGGATTGTGTAGAGGTATATGTATTTGCCTGGGAGTCTTCTTAATATGGTATTCGGGATGCCGTCGATGCCTGCTGATTTTTTATTGTTGGAGTTTTTCAGTATTTTTGCGAGAGCGTAAGTGTCGGTGAAGAAGTTAGGCGTGGATTGATCACAGGGGTTGTAGGAGGGGTTGTCTTCGGAAAATTGTGTTGCGGTAACGTTTTGGGTTGAGTCAATCTCGATTTTTCTTTTAAGTTCTTGGGCTCTGCGGGTGATTGTTTCGGAAAAGGTTTTATGTCCGAGGTTGCTGTTTTGGGTGCTTGTTAAGATGTATTGAGCTCCTAATATGTTTAGTTTATCTATTGGGTTATTGATGACTAGAAGGTTGTCTTTGTTTGTTTGTTGGTTGTTTATTTCGATGTTGGCGTTACGTAGGAGGTGTGTTTCGTTTTTGCTTATTGTGAGGTTGTCTATTGGGGATAATCCTCTGGCTTTGAATAGGTTATTAATTTGCTGGAGGGCTTTGCTATCGGGGTGGATGGATCTTATTTTTGTTTCCCAGTATTTGTTGTAGGGATATTAGGTAGTTCTTGTTTTTTCTCAGCTTGATTATTTTTTTGTTAATATATTTGTCGGAGGAGTTTGTGGGTTTGGTTTTTGGGACGGAGGTTGATATGGCTTTTTTGATGGCTGAGTTTAATAATTCGAGTCCTGTGTCAATTTCAGTGTTGGTCAAGTTTCTGTCGTAGGGTAGTGAGGTGTCTTTGATGTTTTTTGTTGCTGTGGCGTTAAAGAGTTCCCAGTTAGTTTTGTTAAAGTTGAATTTTATGTCAGGTGAGTCTGATTCTAGTTCTGTTTGGTCGTTGATGGTTGCTGATATTTTTATTGCGTCGTGGTCACTGTCGGAAGGTATTGTCATTAGTCCGTTGTTTGTCAGGTTATGGAGGCGGATTCGTTGATCGGAGAAGCAGAGATCTAGGAAGGAGTTGCCTTTTGGATATGAGGGGAGGTAAGAGCCGTGTAGTGCAAGTTTGTATTTGATTTCGTTATTTTCTAACCATTTTTTTAAGGCTGTTCCTCGGGGGTTGGATGTGTTATTTTTCCAGGATGGGTGACGGGCGTTGAGGTCGCCTGCCAGGATGTAGTAATTGTTTGGGTTGTCTAGTTGGAGCTCCTTAAATAGGGTGTCTAATTCGGGAATGAATTCCATTCTATTGTTGCCGGTAGCGTAGGCGGAGATGATGGTGATTTTTTCATGGTTTTTGGTTTGTGTCTCTATGATTGTTGTTTCGAGTAGTTGGAAAGATCCTAGACATTTGGGGTAGATTCTGGAGTGTTTTAAGTCTTTTTTTACTAATATTGCTGTTCCGCCTCCTTGTTTTGAATTTGGTCGGTCGGCTCTGTGTATGGAGTAGTTTGCGAAGGAGACGTTGTGTTTTTCGTTTAGTTTTGTTTCGCTGAGCAGGGCGAAATCGGGCGCCTGTTTGGTGAGGATCTGGAGGAGGCTATCTCTTTTTTGTGTGGAGATTAGGGAGTTTGTGTTTAGGGCTATTAGTGATATTTTTGTGTTTCTATTGTCGGAAGAAGATGGTTGTGTGTTCATTGCGGAGGTTGGGAGTGGTTTGGGAGTATTAGTTGGAATAATGTAGCTATTTTTTGAGTGTTGGATTCTGCAATTCTAGTGAGGAGGGCTATTTGATTGCTAATGTCGGATAGGATGGTGGTGGGGGTGGTGGTGGTGGTGGTGTGTTGCTGGGGTGCAGGGGGGTGTGGTTGGTAGGGTGTTGGTTTGGGTTGGAGGGGGGGGGTAGATGGTAGGCTGTTCCGTTATTGTTTTGTGCCATTTGGCTGTAGGAGATTTTCGGGTTTATTAATTTTTCTATTTTTTTGAGTTTTTGTTCTCTGTTTGTTTTTTGTGTGGAGAGGAGTTTTTGTGTTTCTTTTTGTTTGTTGACAATCGCTGGGCACCCTCTGTATGAGGCTGGGTGTCCCTTGTTACCGCAGAGTACGCAGTGGAGGTTTAATTTGCTTTCTGGTGTTTGTTCGGAGTTGGTGGGGATTGTTTTGCATTGGCTTGGTTCGTGTGATTCTGGACATTTAACGCATCTATAGGGGAGATTACAGTTATTGGAGGAGTGTCCAAGTCTCTGACATTTCCAGCACTGGACAGATGAACGGGGTCTGAGTTTGTCCCAGGAGATTGTTTGGTGGAGTAGCCTTTTGATTTGGCTCAATTTATTTGCATTGCTTTGCGGGGAAAGGTGTACTGTGAATATGGGTAGTGTTGCGTTTAATTCGATGGATTTTTTTGTTTGGAATCTCGTTACTTTTGTGAAGTGGAGGTCGGTTGTTTTTGTGTTGGTGAGTTCGTTAAGGATCGTTTCCTCATCGTAGTCGCCTTCTAGGTATTTTAACAAGTAAATTTGAGGCTTTTCGTATTTCGGGGTATATGTGTAGTATTTGATGTCTTTTTGTTTTAAGAGTTCTAGGACGGATTTGTAATCGGTAGGGTGCTCGATATATAATGTATGGCTGTCCTTGCTTGTGGACTTGGTACGGAAGTTCGCTTCGAGTTTACGGGGAAGGTGGTTTAATATAATGTTTATCGTGGCCTGTGCCGTTTGCCCATTGATTGTAATGGGGGGCGGGCGGTTACCTTTCTGCAGTGGCACTTGCTGGGGGTGTTGAGGGTCCCGGAGTGGTGAGGGGCTTCTTCTGGCTGGGTTAATGGAGCTGGTGCTGCATGATGGTCCTGCGGGGGGGTTCGATTGTTGGGGTCCTGGTGTTGAGCCGTCCCTCTTTTTTTTGGTGGGAGACTCTTGTGTATGAGTCACTTAGTCGGTCGGGGCTGCGTTCCTTTTTCTGGGTTTTCCCGCGGTGGGCGTCGTCGTTTGGTGATGGTGTTTCAGGGTCGGTTTCTTGTTCCAAGCGGGCAGTTTTGCTTGCTATTTCTGATTGCAAGTTAGTGATGATGTCGAGGTGGTTTTTGTGCTGGGTGGCCAGGAAATCATTTTGTGCTTTTAGGTTGTTGATTTCTTTATGTAGTGATTGTAGAATTTCCGAGAACTGCTGTTGTTGCTCGTTTTCTGCGTTCGTTGAGGTTAGGGAGTCTAACGATGAGTAGTAATTTCCCTGTGGGTCCGTTGTTATGGTGATTCGTGGAGACTTTTGGGGAGATGTGTTCCTCTCTGTGCTTTTTGGTATTTTGGGGTGCGCCTTGGGTATGTTTGTGTTTTTCCTCTTGCCTGCCGAGGATATTATTTTGTTGGCCTTGTTGAGGTCTCTCTGTGAAAGGGTTCCTCCCTTTTCCAGTCTGATGACTTGTTGGATGTCATCCTCTGTTACGGCTGGTGTTGGTTCTTTTTCTTGGGATGTATTCATCTTGGCTGCCGGTCGGTGTATTCCTTTTTGAGGTTTTATTTCCGTGTGACAGGGCCCCCCCCCCCCTGTTGTTGGTGGTAGCACTTTTTCACTGGGACTTCATCGTAGAGGTCACTTAGATATATGATTATTAAACGAGAACGTTGATCACTGCGACTATATGCGCTAAACACTGTCAGTTGCACTGAACGAGTTGATTCGGTAGGCGTCGGTCGTGAGCCATTTGTTGGGCCCAACGCGGTTTCGGCACTTTGCTTGCTCGAGCGGGGGTAGGTTTCGCACCACTGCGCGGTACGTGTTACCTGCTCGGAGGTCAGCTAACGACTGACCTTCTTGGATGTAGATTACTGTAGATGGTATATATACTGATTACTCCGTACGTTAAAAACACGTAGCACCTGTAAAGTCGATTCTGACTTATGCTTGGAACTGATTAAATGGTTGCCTTCTCCGACATATATTTTATATTCTAGTTCATTATACAGGATGTCCGCGGGAACAATAAACACCTGGATATTTCCTAACGTATTGGAGATATAAAAGAAATTGTTTACATGAAATTGCATGGTTGGAGGGGGCAAATTCACTGGGGCAGACGATTTTTTCTTGTATTATTATTTTATGAGATACGATGATCAATTTTTTTTTTAAACGGAACTCTTTTTTTTAACAGATCACTTGATAGTGCGTTTCAAGACGAATTCAATAAAGTATAATGTATACACTTTATTTCAGCCGGTTTTGGAGATATTATGTTTTAAAATTTGCTAACGCCGCAAAGTTGTGGCAAAGTTGCGACAAAGTTGCGGCAAAGCTGCGGCAAACTTGCAGCAAAACTGCGGCAAACTTGCAGCAAACCTGCGGCAAAGCTGCGGAAAAGTTGCTGCATAGTTGTGGCATAATTGCGGCAAAGTTGCTGCATAGTTGCGGCATAATTGCGGCAAAGTTGCTGCATAGTTGCGGCATAATTGCGGCAAAGTTGCTGCATAGTTGTGGCAAAGTTGCAGTGCATTATTGCAACGCAACTATGCAGCAATTATACAGCAACAATTCTATGTCCGCCCCGTGCAATGTTGCACGGCAACGTCGCAGCAACCATACATCGACATTGCGCTGCAACCATGCAACATCGCAACCTGCAACTTTGCTGCAACGAAGTGTGCTGTATGGGCATTGTCATGATGTTATTTCTTTTAGCCTTTTCTTCGATTTTTCTCTTTCCTGACTTTTTCTTACTATTGTTGCGAGCACCCTATGGATGGAATCCATGGCCCGATGATGCTCGCGACGAAGACAAGAGACAGCGAGAAGAAGGCGATCTGATCGATCGCCTGTCAAGCTGTGACTTGAGATACAGACGCCATTGCGAACAGACGTAGTCCCGAACACCTCTATCTGATTAATTACTGTTATTTAATTACTGTTATCCTTGTTGATGTTCACATTCTGTTATTACACATTAAACTTATATAATGTCTACGCGAAAACGTAACAATGGTGTCAGAAGTGGGATGCCCACTCGAAGTGGGATGCCCACTCGCGCATCCGCGGCCTCCGCGAAGCCTTCTCCTGCAGCGATGGACCCTTCTATACAAGAGCTGTTCACCTCCCTCCAGTTAGGCATCACGGAACAGATTCGGGAGTTGCGGAGGGACAACGAGGCCCGCTGGCAGAGGGAAGACCGGCGCAGGGAAGAAAAAGAAGCCGCAGACCGACAAACCCAGGCGGTTCTCGAGGCCCGGATGACAGAAATGGAAAATCGCATCCAGGTCGTAGTCTCCTTGTTACAGGGTGCCCGCGGCTCGGTTGACAGCGGCACGAATACTCGGGGTGCGGAGACAGTCGCCAATGTACATAACGATACACATAATAATGTAAATAGCGATGTACATAATGGTGTAAATAGTGATGTAAATAGTGTTCCCCCGGCGCATGTCACCACACCCGTCGTTGCGCCTGCCGCTGTCTCCTTTTCGGAACCACACGTACTCCGCTTGGGGTACGCTGTGAAACCGACAGTTTTTGATGGGAAAAATTCGTGGGAAGAGTACAGGGTACAATTTGACACGATCGCGCGCGCGAATGGTTGGAATGACCAAAAAAAAAGGCTACAGCCTTGATTGCTGCCCTCGGGGGCACGGCAAGGAGCGTCCTTACGACGCTCTCCGCAGCTCAATGCGAGAACTTCGCGGAATTGGTTTCCACGCTGGAATTCCGCTACGGGGCGAAAAACCTATCGAATTTGAACTATGTACTCTTCCAGAGCCATAGGCAGCGAAGAGATGAGAGCATCTCCTCGCTCGCCACAAAAATAGAACGATTAGCGCAGTCCGCTTTCGCCGAGTGCCCGGCAGAAACCCGCGACAAACTTGCCGCGTCCCAATTCGTAACGGCATTGTCGAGCTCGGTTACGCAGCGGGAACTGCGACTCGGCGGTTTTACATCTTTACGGGCCGCCGTGACCAGGGCCCTCGAGATCGAGGCCGTCGAGAGAATGTCTCGCAGCCCCGCGGGCGAGTCACGAGAGAAGTACTCGGAAAAACACAGGAAGACCCTCCAACACGTTTGAAAGGTACCCGGCCAAGAAGCGGAGGTCCGAACAACCCGAGGATCGAACGGACTACACGGAGAAGACCTGCTGGCAGTGTAGAAAGGCCGGACATCTCCAGAAGGACTGCTTCGGAAGGAGAAATTGAGAAGAACAACACCAAGAGAAGGAGCGAAGAGAGGCCGTTAGACGGTGATAGCTGGGCTCAACTGATTTGGGGGAAGCACCGGTCGACAACACCCAGAACCAGACTAATGCTGTCGTGTGAGCGTGCGGATCTGCTGCAACGAACAGGCGCCGGAAGTGCGCAGAGTTGCAGAGCTGTGACGAAGGGAGTTCGAGGGCGAATATCGTCACGGCATAACTGAGTACGAAGACGCGACGGAGGGAGTTCGAGGGCGAATACCGTTGCGGGATAGCTGAGTACGAAGTTGCGGCGGAGGGAGTTCGAGGGCGAATACCGTCGAGAGATCCATGAAGCGCTACGACGGAGGGAGTTCGAGGGCGAATACCGTCGAGAGATCCACGAAGCGCTGCGACGGAGGGAGTTCGAGGGCGAATACCGTCGCGGAGTCGGCGACCCATAAGAGAGAGCCCAGGATGATGAGTCCGGTGTACACCTGGAGCGTTAGTTCGAAGACGAAGTCCTGGAGTGAAGAGTCAACCACCAACACTCAGGATTCGAAGAGTGAAAGGGAAGTGCCCAAAACTGCAGTCCGACTGGGAAGGACCCTACACGGTGGTGGACAGGATCAATGACGTCGTCTACAGGATCCAACGATCACACAGGAAGAAGTGCAAGGTGGTCCACGTGCGCCGCCTTGCGAAGTACGAAGGACAACTGCAAGAGGAGTGAAAATGTCGCTGGACCACCACTGGACTCAAGAAAGAAGATTAGACTAAGCTAATCTGGTGGACTGGGCTGCGGAGGCTGCCTTCGTAGCCCGGCCCCCCTTTTTTTGAGTCTGTTTCAGGGAACACGATACCCCACGACGAGGGACAAGGTGTCAGGGGACTACCACCGCGGTCGGGATACGCGCTCCCGAATTCCCCGAATGTGCCACAATAGCGTGGCAGTCCGCAGCGGGGTGCGGACATACGTGAAAGCGCCCCGCTAGCCCCCTGGAGGAGACCCTGCGAGCCCCTGGCACGGCCAGGATGGAGGATCTCGCGGGGTACCCAGGAAAAAGAAGGAGAGAGGGTGGACAGCAGGAGGGAAATGGCATCCCCAATCACCAGACGGACAAGCGCTGCTTGGACCGGCTGGAGGGGATGTCGCGGAAACGGGAGCGCTAACCGAACGTACAGGACGGTCCCCTGGAACAACACCAGAGGCCAAGAAGAGGAATGGGGCCATCACGAAGCCAAGGGCTGGAGGAGAAAAGAAGAAAATCCTCATCAGGGTGGACGAGTCCGGTGGCTGCCGTGGGGGCTGGGCCGCTTGCATACTTGTGACTAGCTGCAATTCCCTGCTCGCGTGCTCGGCCCTCCTCGTTGGCTTTCTGGCTCGGGCGGCCCCAACGAGCTACCTTCGGTTCCCGTCTAATAAGAGCGACGTTTCTTTTACAAGGAAATTCTGGAAAACTGGACTACTGGAAGAAAGTCGAGAACGAACCAGGACGAAACGCCGGAGCGGCCAGATCGCAGGGGACGACGAACGGAGCGGAACCGCCCAGGGAAGTTCCGGAACGTCGCGGGATTCCACCGTTAGAGCTCCAGAGAAACGTCGTCGCTGGACTTCCGCCGAGGGAACGCAGGGAACTAGTCGTCAGACCATAAAAAGGACCGGACCTCTCGCCAGTCTCTACCCAAGAAGAAGATGCGCCGTCAAAGAAAACGAAGCCCATACAAGAAAGAAGTACGCAAGTCCGAAAACGCAAGGAGCCATGTACCCACGCCTTGCCCAGGGTTTTTGGGGTGGTTTTTCCCCTGGGCGTGAAGGCGAATGCCGAGGCGACGGTCGGAAGAGGCCACACAACACTTAGTCCACTCTTTCGGACCAGGGTACGGTTACAGACAGAGGAGAAGTTACAGCGGTCGGGACGACCACTTCTCGAGAGGGGGGAGCAGTGTTGCGAGCACCCTATGGATGGAATCCATGGCCCGATGATGCTCGCGACGAAGACAAGAGACAGCGAGAAGAAGGCGATCTGATCGATCGCCTGTCAAGCTGTGACTTGAGATACAGACGCCATTGCGAACAGACGTAGTCCCGAACACCTCTATCTGATTAATTACTGTTATTTAATTACTGTTATCCTTGTTGATGTTCACATTCTGTTATTACACATTAAACTTATATAATGTCTACGCGAAAACGTAACACTATTTTACGATTTCCTATGTATTCTTTTCGTTTCTCGTTGCGAGGGTTCGCTCGGGCCTGGTTTTCGTCAAGTACATTTGACGGTCAGATCCGCGCGATCGGTGGTCGCGTATACATACTTTGTTTACATGTCGATGCGTTTCGTGGGGAGTCGTGCAGTTGCGCTTCGCGACATTTAAGTATCCGTCATTTCAGTAGAATTAGAGATCCGGTGGTGAGTACCTGTCACGTCCTGGGTGGTGAGGTTCAGGGAAGTGACCTGGTTTGGGTGGATATCGAAGATTTAGGCACGAAACCCTATTTCGCTGCGCTGAGGGGTAGTGAAGGCTTAGGCACGAAACCCAGTTTCGCAACGCTGAGGGGTAGCGAAGCCTTTGGAACGAAACCCTGTTTCGCTTGCTCTAAGGGTAGCAGGGATTAGGCACGAAACCCTTGTTTCGCGACGCTGAGGGGTAGCGAAGCCTTTGGAACGAAACCCTGTTTCGCTTGCTCTAAGGGTAGCAGGGATTAGGCACGAAACCCTGTTTCGCGACGCTGAGGGGTAGCGAAACCTTTAGAACGAAACCCTGTTTCGCTTGCTCTAAGGGTAGCTGGGATTAGGCACGAAACCCTGTTTCGCGACGCTGAGGGGTAGCGAAGCCTTTGGAACGAAACTCTGTTTCGCTTGCTCTAAGGGGAGCAGGGATTAGGCACGAAACCCTGTTTCGCGACGCTGAGGGGTAGCGAAGCCTTTGGAACGAAACCCTGTTTCGCTTGCTCTAAGGGGTAGCAGGGATTAGCACGAAACCCTATTTCGCAACTTTAGTCGACCAGGGAAGGTTGGGAAGTAACCGCTCACCCTAGGGACACCCGTTAGGGTATTCGTGGTTTATTCTTAGGCTTTGGTAATTGGCTTAACTACTGCATGGCAAAAGAAACACCCGTATGGTAGTTCTTCTAAATAGACGTAGTAACGGCCATGCGGGACTCTAAGTGAAAGAAAGTTGTAAACACTGATAAGAGATCCCGAGGTTCGCGAGGGAAGAACAGCCGTTGCAAGGCCGGTTAGGATTTCTGGTATTCGGTGGCCAATTGCGAGAATTCAAGCGTTTAAGTAATAGAACCGTTATTTATTGGCTGCGAGCGAATAAGCAATGCACTATTGGCGCAACAGCAGTTTACAATAATGCTTGGACATCAAGCATGAGCACAAAACATTTATATAATATAAGCATAAGATGAATTAGTATTAAAGACAACAAGTTAATATTAAGCGATAGGGTTAAGCAATGATATAATTAAGTGGTAATGTAAGCAATAGACACAATATAAAACGATAACGTAGCAATATGTTAATAACGAAAGAAAATAAAGTAAAGCTAAGAGCGTAAGCAAAGGAACACGATATAATGCGATAGGATTAGTAATTACAAAATAAAGAGCGCTTACAGTAGTAGCGGAGGGTTGTGATCCTCTGTGGGGGCGTTGCACTGAAGCGAATACTTTAGTAAGAGATTGAATTTTAGAATGATTAGTGAAAGTCGGCTTGTTGTACTAACTGAACTGTACCGTAGCAAATTGAATTAGTGAAACGTTTTGTTGTACTAACTGAACTGTACTGAGTTCCGCGGTCCAGCGGCGCTGGTATTTATACAAAGCGATGGAATGTTGGTATGTGGGGAATTTGCGGTATGCGTGATGATTCATCTTTAAAATATGTGTTATGTAATCGGCGCGTGTTGATGACTCATGCGTAAGGTATGTGTCGTTATGGTGTATTTCGGGGGTCTTTCGGGGCTTTGAAAACGGAATACTCCACCTGTTGGTTGGTTTGGAGGATTTTGATTGGGGGGTTTGAAAGGTGGAGGTTTGTATAGGTTAGTTGTAGGGAGGGGTCTCGAGTTAAACGAGTTTTGGCGAGGGACTTGTCTAAGGTTTGAATGTGGGAAGAGTTCGCGCCTCGAAGGCCGAAGAGGGGAAGGGGATTTCGAATTTGATCATCTGGAGATGGGGACCGCTAAGGTACATCGTCCAGACAACCCGGTGGTTGGGAAAGGGTTAAGAATTGAGGTTTCATAGGTAGTTGTGTGGTTGTGAGAGAATTTATATGGAAGATGTTGATTAGGACCGCGGGAAAAATAGTGGGACGTCACATACCTACTATTTCTTTCGCGCCGCCTGCATGTTTTTCGTATCTGTCGTGTAGTGTGTAATTAGTAGCCCCCTATATCTCCCCTTTTCTATACGCTAGCATTTGCTTGTTGCTTTGTATATAATATTTTTCCTACATAGAACCGTTTGAGAAAACAGGTGAAAAGGCTACTAATATTTATCGGCCGTTGTGGGAAACGAATGAGAAGTTCCGATCGTGGATTCGTAGAGTAGCTAATGATAAAAGCCTTTTCTACTGTTCTTCATGCGAGAAAACTTTTTCTTGGGGCGCGTCAAACGTTAAAAGACATGCGGAATCAGCGAGACATAAATATTTGTCATCTAAAAAAATTCCGCGAATAACTGTTCATGCTAAGGACTCGAGAAAGATTTTTATGCCTCAATGGCTTGAGGATTTCAAGCCATGGTTAAATAAGGTCGCCGATGATCCTTTTTCGTGTTTCTGTTCGGCTTGTAAAAAATCATTTGCTTGCGGGATATCGCAAATCCAACGTCACGCGGATTCCAAGTGCCACATAAAAAACTGCGAAAAAAATGGAATAGATGTGAGGAAATCGAACGATTTCAGATCGCAATGCGAGGAATCGCCTTTGTCATTTGATGAACGAAAAAAAGTCGCGGAAATTCGTTTTGCTGCATTAGTTGCCGAGAAAAATATTTCGCATCAATCCGCAGAGGCGATTCTTAATTTTTTCCAAGACGTTGGGAAAGATCCTGATGTTTTGGAACGTATGACGTGTGGTCGAACAAAGTGTTCTAATATTATATCGAACGTTCTGTGTCCTTGGGAAACAGAGTATGTCGCACCCGAGACTTTGGATGTTCGAACGGAATTAGTAGAATTAATTAATCTTGACGCGCGAGAATGTACTGCCGATAAAATATTTACCTCATTTAGGCACTCCATGTGGAAAAAGCAAATTCCGTTCGAAAATATTCTTGCTTTGTCGTGTGATAACGCTTCTGTCATGACAGGGCGTCACTCGTCATTCAAGACCAAACTTGCAGAAATTCGCGGTGAAAAATTTGTCACCATGCCGTGTCCATGTCACTCCTCTGCATTGGTAGTGCAAGCAGCATGCGCTACCATTCCCGAGGTCTGCGAGGAATTATTACGGAAAGTGGCAAAATTCATTTTCAGCAGTCCCAAACGCTCGGCCATTTTTCGCGAATTTCAGCAATGTTTTCAATTTACCACCCGCAAAATTTTAAAATTGTGTACTACGTGATGGTTATCGCGTTACACATCCGTAGTTTCACTTTTAGTAAATTGGGACAGTCTCACAGTGTTCGATGGGTATAGGGAAATGGACAAAAATTAATAACTTCTCTCTAGAGTAAAATTTTTGAAAATAAATTTCATATTTATTTATAAAAAGACTATTTTTATACATCTTTGATGTTATAAGTTTTTTAAAATTTTTTTTGAATGCATGTAAGGTAAATGCGTGTAATAAGGCCCATCAGGTAATATTGCTTTTATTATATATTATGCAAAATATCATAGTTTATAGTATAATGTTCATAGATTTCTATAAAAAAAAAGGGTTTTCAAAAGCATGTATAATTTTTTTTTTTAAAAATATTGGATCCTTAAGAGGGCCTTATTACCCGCACTTACCTTGGTTCATTCAGCTTCGGATTCTGAAACAGTCGATACACTTGCTTCCGAGGATTCTTCGTCAAAATTAAGAGATGATTCCTCAGTACATTCATTTGTTATCACATACTGCATAATTTCGGCAAAATCTTTCCTTTATACCTTGGAGGATTTTTTTCTGTGTAGTGAGACCGCGGGATCTGAACTTATAATAAGGAAATTAATCAAGTCTTTATTGGTATTCTTTCTGGATGATTTTCTGGTATGGTGTTCTCTGACATATCTTATATTTTTATGTGTAGCTTCTAAAGCCTCTTCTGACAGTTGCCCTATTGGAATTTGATGGTGTGATATAATATCACTCCCGTGAATTAGTAATTTGTGCATACTGACTGGCATATAATACCAGCCATAGTTTGATAAATATAATAATTTTGCCTGTTCTGTTAATTGTTTCCATGTAGTAATATTTATTTTTAATCCACTTTAAACTACTCTTAAAATTAATCCAATTTTGCATATTAAGTCTTCATTTATTCCTGTTATTGCTGAAGTCATTTGGGGGTTTTTGAAAAATTTGCGGGCTGTGTTTCCATCATTAGTCGTCCCAAATCCAGATTTTGGAATATCAATTAGGAGTCCCATCTGTTCTTTAAATCCCTTTTGTACATTTGCTTTAGTTTCCTCAAAAAGACGCTTATTAGCTTCGCCTCTCACTTGCCATGTCTTAAACTTCAATCGGTAAGCAATATGAAGTAAATTTTCAAAGCATCTAATCCAGAGATGCAGGGAAGAGATACCGTATTTGTACATGTCTTCGTTAGGTAATCTATTACAAATGGTTTCTTTATTCATTTGTTTGGGAGTGGCACCACATATATAACACACTTGCGCAGAACTTGTTTCTGACAAGACATTACATACACTGCCATCTATCATAGTAAATTTAAAGTCATATGAGACAATTATTAAAGTTTCCTTTTGTAAAAATCGAAATGGTCGTAAGTTCGAGATGGACTCTATAAGCTTGTTGTATTCCTCTTTTACTAAATCTGGAGATTCCTTAGCTAATATAAATTTAATTGGTCTACATAGTAATGTAGAAGATGGGCACTCGTTTTTCCATAAATATACAGTATTATATGTATTATTAGCAGTCATATGAATGGGTATCATAGCGGACAAGAACATGAATTCGTCGGTTGAAGAAGAACATAAAAATTTCTGTTTATATCTACTATGACCCGAACTTCCGTCAAAACCACATTTTACTAGAAGCGTAAGGTTTTTATAACTATTATTCGATACAATTTGTAAAATTGATCGGGAAGTACAATCCAGAAGTTCTTGTAAATTAATTTCCGCACTAGTTTCAGTAACATCAGACTGTACTTGAAGTGACTTTTTAAATCTCAAAAGATGGTCATAGCATGGAAATGTGTTCGGATGTTTTGAATTTACCTTTCGGCACATAGTTTTATAGCCACTAACAGAAAGTTTCATATCCAAATACATAGCTAGGGTTTCAATAAGTGAAAAGTTTTGATTAGAACTGTTACCCTGTGGTTCGTCTAACATACTTGCAGCATACCTAATTTCATCAGAAGTTCGATTTTCAAACAAAACTTTCGCTTTACGTTTTTTGTATTTTTCATTTAAATCTGTAAATGGTTTAAGTGGTCTTCCCACATTTACTAAAGTTTGTCTACTTGGTCCCGATTAAATGTTATCAACAAAGTCTGTTACAGATTTGTCAATTGATATTTTCTTGTTAAGCCATTCTCTATGTTCTTCATTCAACCTATTGTACATTCTATTTGACTCAATAAACTTTTTTTTTAATTTCATATGAACAAATTTTGAAGCGTTTTTGATTTTTTTCATTTATATGGTCAGGAACATCAGTCAAATTTAAACAGTTTCTAATGCATTCAGATAGATTTGCAATTTTGTCTGAATCTAAACTTATCTTCCACACATCTAAGCATTTACTAAATGTAATCATATGATATTGATCTGAAAATATATGTAATGTGTTGTGTTAAGGGCAACAACTCCATTTGGGGCATACTTGGGTAGCTAAATAAAATGTGAAATTTCTAGCCACTGCAAAAGAATTTAATAAACATTACTTACTCATATTTAAGCCAAACAATACTTTCAAAATGTACGTATATATGTATAGCACTATATTAACTTAGAAAACTCGGTGAAACGCTGTGTGTTGCCTGTGACTGCTCTTCCAGAACTGAAGAAAGCATCCATGATGAACAAATGCTAATACATTGTAAAGACAAAGTTTGAGAACAGATGAATGTGTAGACTAAACGTCCGGAATGTGCGAGTAGCCCTACGCAGCAAGCGCAGCACGGGCCCGAATGGCGAGCGTAGCACGGGCATGAGCAGCGAACGTCTTAATAATGATTTTTACTTTTTTCTGTTTCGGGCAAATTCGGGCAGTTGAAATTGACGGGAATATAACGCTTAATGTCCCCTAAAGTTATATAAAAAAAATCACGGATGTACTTTTTGGTACTTTTTTTAAAAGTCTCCTTGAAGTTGATAAACACTTAACATAAAATATTCGTACAAATTGTTAGTATAGTAAAAAACTGACTTGGCAGTTTTGAAGGTATGACAGTATTAAACACAACTTTTAAAAATCAAATGAAAAGCATAAACATTCCGCCAATGGGACGTGTTTGAAAAAATGCACCGAGATTTGGAATAAATTTCTAGCGCCATTTTTTACAACAAATTGGTAAATTGAGCAAAAGTTATGGGTAGCATTAAAAACTACGTTTCTTTATTAACATTTTAAGATACAAGAATTTGTGGATCGAACACTTCGGATTTTTGACTTTTGTACATTACGTCGAACACTGTGAGTCTGTGGCACTTTCTGCAAGAATTGGTCGTAAGTGAGAAGGCAAAGTCTGTGGAAAATCTGTTTGCCATCATGCAAAATCCAGAAGCGAAAGCATATCTTCTGTTTTTGGAATACGTTCTGGAGTATTTCAATGACTTTAGTTTATTCTTTCAATCGCAACGAACAAGAATCCATTTGCTTCAAAATACTGCCAAAACTCTTTTGTATAATATTTTACGTAATTTTTTGAAACCGCAGCTTTTGAAGCACATGGATTTTAGTAAAATTAATAGATTTTTCAAGAGGCGATAATCAAATCGTATTTGATAGTATTCATTTAGGTCCGGATTGTGACACTTTTCTTTGCCAGTTAGTTGCAGAAGGCAAACCCGATATTGTCCAAACCGTTCGAGAAAATTGTCTTAAGTTTTACATAACGGCTGCAAACGAAATTCGTAATCGATTGCCAATCGATGACGAATTTCTGAGCAAGTTAATTGTTTTTGAGCCTAATTTGGCATTAGTAGATAATGACAGAGACACTTCCTTTAAAAGTGTTCTCTTTATTGCTCAGAAATTGGGCGGTTTCGACGAAGACGGTTTGCAAAAAGAATGGTCGACATTGCACCTGAATTTTGCAAATGCAGACAAGCAGATGCTTTATACATTAGCTTTTGATGATGCTTGGAAAACGATATTATTCACGCGAAACGATCAAGGCGCATTTAAATATCCATGTTTGCAGGAATTATTAAATTCCATTAGAAGTCTTCCAAATTCAAACGCCGATGCTGAAAGATCGTTTTCCATGCTTCCTGACATAAAGAACAAGAAACGAAACCGATTTTGTTCGACCATCGTCAATGCCATTTGCGTAACGAAATCGGCATTAAAGGCGCACGAGGAAACAGCTCAGACCATGGAGGTAGATGACAAACAGCTATCTCTCATGTCATCTGAGAATTTATATACTTTTGCGAAGAAGCAAAAGAGTAGTTTACGTTTACATGCCGTTGATGGCCTCGCGGATTTTCCTTCTACGTCGGGTAATGCAAATTGGTGATGTCCAGAACATTATCAATTTCATCCATTTTCTATTTCATTCGATTTCTGGACATCGCGAATATGTAAATAGTTGTTCGATTTACTTCACGCAATTCTTGTTCTATCCTTGCAATAAATTCGCTTGCTTGCTGTACATATGATTTATAGACAGAACTTCGAGATAATTGTACAAATAAATGTACATTCTTAATTATATTCATTTTATATGTAACAATTATCTCGAAATTCTGTCGCATGTATTATAGTAAATTCCTCTGCTTGCTTTCTATCCTTTGGAAATGTAAAAAATTGTACAATTATTTCAGTCTTACATCTCGTCAATATATCGAACCCAATTGATATATTTACGTGCTGCCTTTCTTTTCTATTTTTGTAATGTTTTTGTACATTTTAGTACTGTACAACATGTATCGCGATGTTAGCTTTGCATAACGAATCATTTACATTTCCCTCCCGATGGAAGAGACCACCACTTTCCCGTAGTTTCCATCGAGCAGTAGCGTGCACGCTGCGCGTAATAAATTTGTACATGAAATGTGATTACGTTTAGATTTTAGATTTTAGATCATACTCTGAAAAATATTTTTTATCGAAGGCTGCTACAGCGTCCATGCTACTGGCCAAGAGTGGATTCTAATTTTAATAAAGTTCACCAAATTACAGTATCAAAATATTCATCTTTTAATAAAAAAAATTCATTTTAAGGTTTAAAAAATAGAAATAGCTCGAATAAAAAGTATGGAAATTTAAAATGAAAACAAGAAATTATGAATGTACATTTTTCTTTGTTAAAGTAGTTACAGAAGAACTTTATTTAATCTTTTTTTATGTAGAATTTAGTTCGTATATCTGAAAAATCGAAGAATCATAACGGGTAATTATCATTTTTCGGGATAATTATCATTTTTCGTGAATTTTATATACATAAAATTTAAATATAAAGTTTCATTGAAATCCATTTTGCCGTTTAAACGTAATCGTGTTAAAAAGATATATATGAGATATTTAAAAAAAGCTCTTTTCTAAATAGTCAAAACGTGATCAGGAGGTCTTAAAACGTGATTTCCGTAACAAAACTTTTTACAAATTTTTTTTCATTACAAGAGTATTATACATATGTCAGAAAGTGAAAAGTGTATCTCGAGGCACTCAAGACGATCGCGCACGGCCGCGTGTCGCTTGCACCTCACCTTGGATCAGCGTTTCAAGAGCGAGAGAGAAAGACGCACATTCGTTTTCTCTCTCGTCTTCCCGACGTTGTCCGAAGCGCCGAGCTCACAGCCACGCAGCTCCGGCGTAGTGTGCATGCGAGGTGGGGGAAATTCTCGAGGGAACCCGTCCTCATTCTGGCATCACTGGTATCAGTGGGTGGAAACTGAATAGGGAATTGATATAGTTGTGTTTGTGTCTGTACATACACGATTGGCTGAGACTTATACTGTCTTATAAGTGAAAACAAGTAAAACGTGACTGAAACGCTAATTGTTAGTATTCGGTATTTACTTGTGTTTACTAATTCATTTAAAATGAATGTGCAGAAGAATGGAGCAACTGCAAAGACGGTGACAGGTAAAAAAGTTTTATGTACGGTTCGAGTTACATTTAAGACACTTGTTTTTTGAATTTTCGTGTTTTTGTATTTTTAGGTTATAAACTCTATTATCAAAAACATTCAATTTACTGTAAAAATGATTAAAAATGATTTCCTAAACTTAAAACTTTTATTTTTGGAATGCACTCGTTAAATGCTATTAACAGTCACAAAAATAAATTTTGTTAGATGGAACGAGAGGACAGAGAGGATCAACCGTACATTGGCGATGCGTAGTGCCAAGCTGTACTTCGAACAGCAGCATAAAGAGACACAGCTTCCCTAAGAATGTCCGGCGTCGCACCGCGCTGTAAAGTGCGGTACCACTCACGGGGTCAGTGGTCACAAGTGTCTGCAATGGCACTTGTACTCGCAGATCAAACGATCACGCGAGCCGATCGACGCCGGCGTCACTTTCCCAAGAAAGTGACGAAGGAAATAATAAAGTTTCAACTAGCCACAGTCACCTACGGTTTGTCCTGTGCACCTTACCTAGCTCTACGGTGCCTGCAGCAACTAGCATACGATGAAGCCACTAGCTTCCCTGCTGGCTCTCGAACGTTGCTATCGGACGTCTACATGGATGACGTCCTATCAGGCGCGCCCACGATCGACGAGGCCCGTCACCTTCAAAAGGAGCTGGACCAGCTCTGTACGGCGGGCGGCTTTCGCCTTCGGAAATGGGCGTCAAACTCGCCCGACCTCTTGCGCTCCATCGCGAGCGCCGACCTGGAAGCCACACGACAATGGGATACGGACACCCCACACAGCGTGCTAGGTATCCAGTGGTTACCCGAGGTCGACCGATTCCAGATATGTTGCCTGCAGGGGTGCTCTTCAGCGAGGATCACCAAACGCATCGTGCTTAGCCAAGCGGCTCAGATCTTCGACCCCTTGGGCTGGCTTGCACCCGTCACGATTCGAGCTAAAATATTCATTCAATCACTATGGCTGCTGAAGACGGACTGGGACGAACCCCTCTCACCAAAGGAGGAGCAGCTGCGGAGTGGGTTCATCGACACCCTACCCGCGCTACGCGACATCCAGATTCCTCGGTGGTTAGGCTTGACATCGACTCAGCAAACTACGGAGATCCATGGATTTTCGGATGCTTCCGAGCGAGCCTTTTCGGCCGTGATTTATCTACGGGTCAGCGAGGACAGCGGCCAAAGGCGGATCAGTCTCATCACCGCTAAGACAAAGGTAGCTCCGCTCAAGCGAGTATCGCTTCCGAGACTTGAGCTGTGCGGGGCTCACCTCTTGACTCGACTGACTGCCCGAACACTGGAGACCCTGGGGTTGACTGTCGACGCCGTCCACTTCTGGACAGATTCTCTGGTCACATTGGGCTGGATCCAATCACACTCAAGCAGATGGCAAACTTACGTAGCAAATCGAGTAGCTGACATCCAGCGCACGCTACCGAGTGCACGGTGGCATCACGTGAGGAGCCAGGACAATCCAGCGGATTGTGCCTCTAGAGGATTGTCACCGACGGAGCTGCCCAAGCACCCACTGTGGTGGACCGGACCAGCGTGGCTCCCTGTCAAGGATCACTGGACCGACGAGATGCACCAGGCGCCCGACCAGGACCTGGAGGAGCAGCGACAGACGCTACATATCCTTACTACGCCGGAAACCAAGGTGAGCCCTTACCTGGCTAAATTTTCAAATTTTCGGCGTCTCCTCAGAGTAACTGCGTGGTGCTGCCGATGGTTGCGCAAGCATCGAGGCGCTCGGAAGCCCTATCTAGCCGGTCACGAGATCCAGGAGGCACAACAGCGGCTTGTGCGGATGGAGCAGGAGCAATTCTTTGCGCAGGAACTCGCCTGCCTCCAAGCTCGACGGCCGATCCCAAGCAAGAGTCGCCTACTACGCCTCAATCCACTCCTTGACGACGACGGTATCCTGCGTGTCGGCGGGCGGCTGCAGCACTCGCTGCTATCCTACAATCGCAAACACGCCGTCATCTTGCCGAACGAGTCTCATTTGGCCAAGATCTGGATCGCCGATGCCCACCATCGATGCCTGCATGGCGGCATCCAGCTCACGCTGTCAACGTCGCGTCAACACTGCTGGATTCTTCACGGACGACCGATAGTGAAGGCGCTCATCCACCGTTGCCCCATCTGCGTGCGTTGGAAGGGTAACACCATGAACCAGCTTATGGGTAATCTCCCCGCGGTTCGCGTAACCCCCTCGCGGCCATTTTCGCGCGTAGGTATCGACTATGCCGGCCCTATTCTCCTGCGTTCTGGTAAAGGCCGGGGCCAACACGCGTACAAGGGCTACATTGCTCTCTTCGTCTGCCTGGCTACAAAGGCAGTCCACTTGGAGGTGGTTTCAGACGGTACGACGGCAGCCTTCCTCGCCGCCCTACGTCGATTCATCTCGCGCCGGGGACGATGCAGCCAGATCCTGAGCGACTGTGGGACTGCATTCGTTGGAGCAGATAGGGAGCTACGAACTTTGCTGCAGGCCGTCAACTCAAGCCAACTACTCGACACGGTGGCCTCCGAGGGGATCGAGTGGACCTTCAACCCACCAGCTGCCCCACACTTCGGCGGAATCTGGGAGGCCGCCGTCAAATCCGTCAAACACCACCTCCGACGCGTAATAGGCGAGCACAAGCTCACCTACGAGGAGATGACCACGCTCCTCACCGAAATCGAGGCCTGTTTAAATTCGCGCCCATTACAGCCACTGACCGACGATCCCGACGACCTCGGCGTACTCACGCCCGGCCACTTCCTGGTCGGGGGCGCTCTTACCGCACTACCGGAGCCGAATTTAGAGGAGCTCCCAGAAAATCGGCTCTCCCGGTGGCAACTCGTGCAGAAAATGCAGCAGCATTTCTGGCGATTATGGGCTCGTGATTACCTGAACACGCTGCAAACCCGGGTCAAGTGGACTCGCCCTCAACCACCTATCAAGGCAGGCAACTTGTGCTTGATAAAAAAACGAACTGCAGCCCCCATCTAAGTGGCTACTTGCCCGCGTAATGCAAGTGCACCAAGGCACGGATGGGCTCGTACGTGTGGTCACTCTTAAGACGGCACTTTCCGAATTCACTCGCCCGATTCACAAGATCGTAATACTTCCTCGCGACGACGACGCCGGGACCGATACTGGGAGCTACTCGAACGATGACAATAACACTCGCGAGCTCAATTCAGGCGTGCATTAGAACCCTCGCGGGCAAATTCGGGGAACGATGCGAAGCGTAATACCCGGTGCTTACCATTCTTTGTCTTCACGATCTCCAAGCCTTCTCACTGTCGAAGCACGACCTCTCACATCACTCTATGTTCACTCCGCGACCGAATACCGATGCACTTGCACTGGACAATTAATTACTATCCTGCCACTAGAGGCACTATAATTCTTACGTAAATTCAATTCGTACGCGTTGGACACTCTCATTCATTCACGACCACCTCAACCTAGCCTCGTCGACAACGTACTCTGCTGAATGACAAGCCTCCGCCAATAGGCATCCAGCAATCTCATCACTACTGACGAGGCGGGCGGGAATGTTTGGGATTGGCCCAAACGGCCACAGGCCAAGTCGGCGCGGATCCGTTGCCGAAACCGCGCGCGCTTTGAAAGCGACTAACGCGACCAAATCGCGTCACGCACGATCGCGATGATGATATCGGTCGGGCCATCTGTCGACGCGTACCTCACCTAATTAGGCAGCGCTCTCACTTCCTCGTACGAACTGCTTTGTTTTATCAAGACAGTCTTCGCCCCTCTCAGGAAGAGCAGCTGTTAGGTGGGGTGCTGACGTCACAGAATTCGGCGAAACGGCCCGATCCATCATCGCGATCGATCTCTCTTCTACGAAACGTCGACTCGTAAAGTAGTGGATCTTCTGTCGCATGCTTGCGCTTACTGGAACGTTCCAGACCTCGCTCATCCTAAATTCTAAGTTAGCTCTCAATCTTTCGTGCGCTTTAGTTTTATAGATAATTAAGTAGATTTAATTAAGTTCCGTGCTGTACTGTGCTAATTTAAGTGTCGAAACTAGTCCTTTATTGTTCAACGTCCTGTAAATACAAAGTGTCCGTGACCTTCGTTCAAACTTAACGGCTATCCTTAACAGCTATCTTATACCTAATTAACTCTACATTAAAAATTAATACGCGAACGGTCGAAGCTTCGCGTTCGTGCGCAAACATTTTTGTATCGCTCGACATTACAAAATTATAACGTATTTCAAAACATCCAATAACTAGGCTATGTTGATACCAATCATTACTATTCGAGCTAAAAATTATAAACAAAAAATTTTTCATCAACCAAAATCATTATTTCTTAAAACATAAATTGCGATAACTTGAGTAAATATTGAGGGATCGTTATGAGACTTAAAAAAAAACTTCCGAAAACTTTAGCGAAGCCGTAAAATGTATGCACAAAGCCCTTATTTTACAAAATGCAATAATATTTCATTAAAAAGTAATACTTTACATGGCCCATGTTTTTCAACGTTCGCCGTTAAAAAGTGTCGAGGCAATTTTGAGGTACATATAACTTGCAGCGACAAAGTTTTTTCTTAATATGCTAGGAAGATTTTCACCAATCTTCACACTGACAAGGAAAGATCCTGAAGCCGGAAATTCCAGAAATACTGAAACCTTGTGAATATGTAGGGAATTTCCTCCTAATTACAAGGGAATTTTTGTTTGCTGCCCAAATTTACTCCGAGAGAGTGAAATTGACCCCTTAAATTCCGGATATTTTCCGATTTTGTGTTATAATTCGCGAACTGTAAAATAATATTTTTACCAAATGATGGATCTATGAAGTAACATTTGTCTCGAAACTTTTTTCTATCTCTCATAGTTCGCGAGTTATAATACAAAATCGGAAAATAGCCGAATTTTCAGGAGTTATTTTCAATCCCGTTGGGTGAATTTGGGCAGCAAACAAAAATTGCGTTATAATCAGGAAGCAATCCTCTACATACTAACAAAGTTTCAGAATTTTTTGAATTTCCGGGTTCTGGATCTTCCCTTGTAAGTAGTGCCTTATACACGGCTGCTGACTATTGGTGCCGCGCGAGATTTATATATATCATCATATATTCTAGAATTATTTATTAATCAGTGTGAAAATTAGTGACAATCTTTCTTATATATTCTAAGCGTTGGACCGGCTGGGTCGGGTGATGCTATGCAGGTGTCCCGGACAGGCGGGCCCTTGTTAGGCGATAGCGGTTTCACGAGAGATTTGGGCGCCAGGACCTCAGAGGTGGCCGCATGATGTGTTGCCGTTAAGACTACGGCGAGGGATGATTGTGTGTGTGTGCGTGAATGAGGGCACATGTTAAGGCGGCCACACACGGTCCGGCCGGACGCCGCACAGTGATCGGGATAGAGATAGTTAGTGACATTCGTGCAGTATAACTTTTAAACTATAAAATATATCGGAATGGCGCCGAAAAACATAACAGGAAAAACTTTTCCCTTTTTAATGATTTATAATTGAATATATTTTACGTTCATTTAATGTTTTTTTTTATTATTCCGTTTATTTAGTAGTTTATTTAATGCTCTTTAAACGATTTAAATCGTTTGTTGGGAAAACTCTTATTTTCCGATTTTAAAGAAAAATCAATTAGTACTATTAGAAATTTTTACGAAATCTACAGTTTAGTTAAACATTATTATTAATTTATTATTAATTTATTCAACGGATTTATTCATTTATATTTTTCCGATGAAAATCATACAAAATTTCATGTAAATCGGACTATTTTTAACCAATTCAGCTTGAAATTATATAATTCGATTTTTCATGAAATTTCCTTCATTATGGTCCGAATTATGTCGTTCTTGGTGTTAGTTTCATCGGCGAAACATAAGGAATCGATAGGCGTCTTTTTCGCAAAGATCTGATGAGAAATACGGAAATCCTGGACATTTCTGAATTTAAATGGTATTTCAACCCTTTCAAAGATCGAGAGCCATAAAATTCGGTGAGGCAATGGAGGATCCTGTCCTCGCCACGGGGTACCAGGTGGCATCTCTTTGACAGTCGTCGCTGGAGAATCACCTTGTAGTATACATTCAGCAGATTTCGGTAGCAGAAAGTTTATTTTTCCTGCGCAAATCCGGAGTGTGCAGGCCTGCCGGAGCAAAATCGAAAAACGATTCGGTCGGCCTGAGGCCGAACGCCACTTGAGACTCCCTATTCTCCATAATGCCAAGCTATATTTCTTGCGATCATCGTTAATTTAGACAGAGACTCGTGGCTCGCGACAGCTAAAGATTGAAGGACACAGAGTCTTTAGAGTAGTGGAGACCAAAGGTTTGCCTGCCATAGGTATGATATCGAGGAAGGGACCTCGGGACCCTCGACCAAAGGAAAGTCAGAAAAATTGTTGACTTCCGCATTTCTCATCAGATCTTTGCGAAAACGAGGCCAATTGATTCCTTATGTTTCGCCGATGAAAGTGACACCAAGAGCGACGTAATTTGGAAAATAATGAAGGAAATTTCATGAAAAATTCATTCCTATAACCTGAAGCTATTTTCGTTAATAATAGTCCGATTTACATGAAATTTGGTATGATCTTCATCGGAAAAACATTAGGAATCCATCGGCATCACTTCCATATCGATACGATAAACAATAAATAATTATTTTTTTCTGAAATGGCCGGAGCGTGTGGAGGGACTACGGCCGGACCGTGTGTGGCCGCCTTTAGATATAAGACCGTGAATGCGAAGTAAGCTCGCTGACCTTCGTAGGCAGCGGACGTGTCCTTGGCCCACGAAACAGTGTGTGAAAGCCTGCAGCAAAATGGAAGTGCGACCAAAAGCGACAACGGAGTCCTTCTTAATCTAACCAATTCTGTTAAAGACGGAGGAAACACTCTCGTGAGTAATGCCATCATCAAAGCCCAAATAGGGCAGATCCTTAAAGCGAAGAAAAAGCCAAAAATATTGTTACCAATGCCAAAAATACCGGTTAAGAAGAAAGTTGCATCAAGCGACACACAGGATTCCACTACAGCCATGATGAAATCAATTGTTTCGCTAAGGAAATCCAAAAATCCCTCAACCAAAACCAACGAGACCACACATATCGAATTGATAAAAACAATAGACAACCTAAAAATAACGGTAGAATACCTTTCGAGGCAGCTTGAAGATGAGAAAGCTCTAAATATCGCAAGAGCGAGGGAAAATGCCATGGCCGTCAACAAGGACGCAAGCCGAGGCTATTAGCCGACACCCAAGGACAGAGGAAGAGTCCCTCCCCCTCCGCAACAATGAACCAGAGACAGAGGTACTCGAGCCATGGTCGGAAGTCACCCCATCGAAGCGGCCACGTGTGGACACACCACCCAGGTATAGCCCAATAACCATGCCTACCCAAGAACTGGCGGCACCCAATCCATCACACCAGATGGAATACGACCTACTCCAGGCCTTCCCAAGTAGGGGAAACCTGCTCCCAAAACAGATGTTTCGGTTCTCCCTCCAACGCTACGCCTCAGCTGCTAAGGCCGCTAAGGTGGGACGAGTTCTGCTACCCTCTCTCCGAGGGCACAGTACCGTCGCTGGGAAGCATGTTGGGCGCTTTAGGGCGAAAGTACGAAATGTGTCAAATTTTTATAGGAAATTTCATAATGACGTAAAAATAGTAGGAAAAATTAAAATTTAAACTAGCATTTCAGAATGACGTAAAAAGAATTTAAAAAAATGTATTACATACACCGATACAGTAATAGAATAATCGTAGTGATGTCTTTTCATTAGAAAAATATATTCATTTTTATAAAAATACAAGTAGTAGTTATTTTCTAAATTTTCGTACAATACATAAATACATTTTATATTTTAAACAACTTTCGTACAATGCAAATGTGTTATACATTTTATTCAGTTTTATGAAAATGCAATCACTACTTATTTTATAAATTTTTGTACAATATATACATATTATATACATGTTATAGAAATATGCATTTTATACACATTTTGTGTATAATATAATTTTATTCCCTAATAGTTTTGAATTAAATATCAACGCTTACAATATGAAATTTAACAAAATTAATATAAAATTCACATAATATTATACCGTTTTACTTTTTACATATATGTACGTACAATAATATTTTTAGGCTTTACGTTTCCGCGAGAAACGTTTCTGCCATTTTCCATCTGTCAGATTATAAATATTGACGTCCATGTCAGTTAAAGCAACTCGCATTAAGTTTTGTAATGTTGAATGGTTTAGCGACGCGCATTCGGACGATTTAATATATTTCATCACAGAAAATGCACTTTCGCATCTGTATGTGGATCCGAAAATAGATACAATTTTCATAGCTACTTTTTTGAGGTGTGGAAATTCTTCGGAATTTAATTTTCTAAATAAGCATTCGCCTTGATCGGTTAAATATTGTAGTTGGTGGTGTTCGCGCAAAGCGTGTAATTCTAATTGTAGATCTTCCGAATAGTTATTTATATCTACCGAAAATGGATCACTGAATAATTCAAGGTCTTTTTTTAGAAATTCAATGTCTTTAAATCTAATTTGGAATTGTTCGTTTAAATCCTCGAGGACAGGTATGAAAATAAGAAAGTTCGCTGCAGGAAATTCATCTTTGATTTCTCTGCAGCTTGGAAAGTTATTGAAGTTGTGTATTTGCAATTGATTTGTATAATCTTGCAGTGTTTGGCGAAAATTTTGAATATAATTCATATATTCTGCAAGGTTCTGTTTCTTCGTTTGCAGTAACGAGTTTAGAATATTTAAATGATAAGTGATATCTGTAAGAAATGCTAATTCAGTGAGAAAGTTAACATCTTCAAACTTTTTTTCGAATTCTGCTGTACATTTACTTAAATGTTCTTTTAAGAAAAGTGGTATTTCCTTTCGTATTGCAAAAAATCGTTTCAAACATTTCCCAGCACTCAACCACCTAACATCGCAATGCAAAGGAAGATCAGGATAAGCAGCTTCGCATTCTTTCAAAAAATCCTTAAATAGTCTATGGGAGAGCGAGTTATTTCCACCTCTTATGAAATTAGTAATTTTTACAACTACCGTCATTGCATTCATTAATTTTAAGGATTTTACACATAGAGCTTCCTGGTGGATAATGCAATGAATGAACAAGCAACAGAGACCCTCTTTTTTCATAAGCCCCCATAGGCCGCTTATATGTCCAGTCATTGCTTTAGCTCCGTCAGTTGTAAGAGCAGTTAATTTGTCAAATCCGATATATTTGTTGATAACATTTTTTAGCACATTGAAAATGTCAACCCCTTTCGTCGTGCGATATAACGGCTCTATTTCAAGCATTTCTTCGTGCACAGAAAAATCAGGAAGCACGAATCGAACAAATATAATCAATTCGCTTATATCTGTTCGATCAGTGCTTTCGTCTAAACAAATTGAAAAGAATGTACATGTTTGCAACAAATTCTTTAATTTTTGTTTGAGATACTCAGCTATGTCCCCTATTCTTCTATTTACAGAATTTTTTGAAAGTGAAACGTTTTTAAACTTCTCAGCTGCTTTCTCTTCATTACAGTACTCTGCCATTAAAATGGAGCATTTTTTTATCCGTTCCCCGTCGATGATGCAACATTTATCGCGAGCTAATTCTAAGGAAACTGCATACGAAGCGGCAATTGCTTGGCGGTTAACACAATTAATACTACCTTCGCCTGCGATATCTGAATCAGTTGAGGACGATGAAATGGACGAGTTTTGTGACGCCGTTGACAAGCTCCTTGATAAATCGAACTCCGCTAATTCCGTGGGTGACACGAGGACAGGTGCAGGTGCAGAATTTTCCGGTGGACTGGAATCATTTAATTCCAAGGATGTTGAACCACAAGCACTGCGAGAGTCCGATGAATCAGTTGAGAACGATGAAATGGACGAGTTTTGTGACGCCGTTGACAAGCTCCTTGATAAACCGAACTCCGCTAATTCCGTGGGTGACACGAGGACAGGTGCAGGTGCAGAATTTTCCGGTGGACTGGAATCATTTAATTCCAAGGATGTTGAACCACAAACACTGCGAGAGTTCGGTGATGACGAGTTCCTCGATGGCTCTGACGATTTTGTTGAAAACATCAGTGTAGCGAACGTATGTTTATCCCCTGGATTCTCACGGTTAAAGAATTTGCGTTTCAACAATTGCAACAACTGAATTCGATTTTCTCCTTTGATTTGTTTATAAGGTTCAGAATGATGTTTTTTATAGTGGCGCATAGCATTGCTGTATCCATGTTTTGGGATTTGCATTATTGTCTTGCAAAACAAACATTTTAATTCCCCATCCTTTTCGGTAAAAAAACTATTTATTTCCCAAGTTGGAAAATCATAATACTTTCCTTGGTCCATGATTAATGAACCAATTACAAAATCTGAAAATAATAAATGATTCATGAAATGAATGATAACATGAAATAAATTTAACAAAGAACATAAATTTACACTATTAAAATTGCATAATTACGTGTCGTTCTGTTTGTTTTTTAAAATCAAGTTAGAAATCAAATTATAAAGTATAAGGGAATGTGTATCACTCTTATTATTAGGTAGGAGAATGCAACGTAAAAATAATGAAACACTGCTTACTTTTAAAAGTTTCGATGGGTTGATGGTGATGGTATCCAAATCTTCCTCGCGTGAACTGTAGCTGGGCTCCACAGAAAAATATACTTATAGCGCGCTTCAAAACGAGCGATTACTAACTTTTCCAATGTGCTGCCTACGACTTCGCGTACGAAAATTCCAGGTTTTTAGATTTGTACCTGTACTTATAGGGCTTCGCAACCACGCGGAGGGGATGAAAATAACGCTTCCCTGTGAGTCTCACCTGGATGACTAAGACTACGTGATTTCAGGTGTTTTGCTGATCGGAGCAAAACAACCCACGCACAACACCGTGATTCATACGGTCACTCTTACTAATATTCGGACACCTTTCAAAAACAGAGTAACTTTTTTAAAATTAGATAAGTTATTTAAATTAAAATGCTTTAACTGACATGGACGTCAATATTTATAATCTGACAGATGGAAAATGGCAGAAACGTTTCTCGCGGAAACGTAAAGCCTAAAAATATTATTGTACGTACATATATGTAAAAAGTAAAACGGTATAATATTATGTGAATTTTATATTAATTTTGTTAAATTTCATATTGTAAGCGTTGATATTTAATTCAAAACTATTAGGGAATAAAATTATATTATACACAAAATGTGTATAAAATGCATATTTCTATAACATGTATATAATATGTATATATTGTACAAAAATTTATAAAATAAGTAGTGATTGCATTTTCATAAAACTGAATAAAATGTATAACACATTTGCATTGTACGAAAGTTGTTTAAAATATAAAATGTATTTATGTATTGTACGAAAATTTAGAAAATAACTACTACTTGTATTTTTATAAAAATGAATATATTTTTCTAATGAAAAGACATCACTACGATTATTCTATTACTGTATCGGTGTATGTAATACATTTTTTTAAATTCTTTTTACGTCATTCTGAAATGCTAGTTTAAATTTTAATTTTTCCTACTATTTTTACGTCATTATGAAATTTCCTATAAAAATTTGACACATTTCGTACTTTCGCCCTAAAGCGCCCAACATGCTTCCCAGCGACGGTACTGTGCCCTCGGAGAGAGGGTAGCAGAACTCGTCCCACCTTAGCGGCCTTAGCAGCTGAGGCGTAGCGTTGGAGGGAGAACCGAAACATCTGTTTTGGGAGCAGGTTTCCCCTACTTGGGAAGGCCTGACCTACTCTAAAGCCGGAGTACCACACAGAAGAACACACACCAGCCAGGAGGTGCCCAACACCATCCGAATAACTCCTTCTCCAAGTCATCTTTACTAAAGCCGCCCATTATAAACATCATGGAGTCCTCCCAGCAGACATCATTCAGAATAGTCAAAGAATCACTAGGTATAAATAATTTTAGAATTAAGCGAATCAACAACAATAGGCACTACATACAGCTTGAAAACTTACCAGATCACTTGGCCGTTCTAGATTTACTATCACAGCGAAAAATCAAATATTTTACATTCACCCCAAAAGCCATGAAACCACAATCGCTTCTACTAAAAGGTCTAGACAATAGCTTCACCCCGGAAGAGATAATAACCGAGCTCAAATATCTCAATCTCCCAAAAATTGATATATTAAAAGTTTCCAACTTCGCTACCATCAATTCAACCAAAAACAACACAGTTCTCCCTTTCTTCTTAATACAGATCTCACCGGAGAGCGATCTAAACGTGTTAACGAAAATCAAATCCCTGTTACACCAAGCAGTTACCTGGGATAAAATAATAAAAAAAGACCCAATAATGTGTTCTCGCTGCCAAAGAGTGGGACACACAGCTTCAAATTGCCAGCTAGAATATAGGTGTGTCAAATGCGCAGAAAAACACGATCCAGGAAACTGCAAGTAAATTATTCTGCGTTAGGTGTAAGGACTTCGGCCACTCTGCTTCTTACAATGGTTGCCCGAAGTACAAAGAAATTAAAGCCAGGCTCTTAAACAACGCAGTACAAAAGGCAGAGAATAAAATCACAACTCTTAACGGTATAAGAGGTAACCTAAACATCCACAACGTGCGTACAAATATATCATACTCCTAAATGGCACAAAAAAATCACAATAGTATACACCCACAGTTAAATGCAAATCACTCTCCTCTTAACAATCAAAAATCTCCAACCCACCGACTCCACCAACATCACATAGTACTCTCTTCGACCCCCTCCACCCCATCACCCACCCATTCACTCCACCCACCACATCCCATACACACACCTCTGCCTAAACTCACTCTCCAAAACACGCAGAGGACCCTTTCGCGGACTTCAAAAATTTCATAATTCAACACATGTCCAGGGTAGAACATCTTATAAATCGCAATTCACAAAACATACAACAGCTTCACGATACATACTTCGGGTACGACTCAGATCCCACAGAAATAAATCCCAACAATATATCTATAACCAAGCCGGTTAATGAATAACACAAATAACAGACGATTCAATCTAATATCGGCCAACGTTAACTCCATAGCATCGAACGAAAGAAGATATAACCTTCTACAGCTTATACAAAAAGAAGACCCAGACTTAGTACCTTTAAACAAAACCAAACTAAAACCGCAACACAAACCAAAATTTAAAAACTACATCTTCATAAGAAATGACAGAAAATCGTCCAACGGAGGAGTCGCGCTTCCCCCAAAAAGCCACATAAACTACGAGCAGATCTTATTAAACAAACCCATATCATCCATAGAATTGATTGTCATTAAAATAAAACTGCAGAATAATAATAACTTATTTATTATACCGGGCTATGCCCCAGGAACGGAATCCTCAGAATTCATTAAAGATATGGAATACATATTCAAACTCCTCTCACTAGATAACCCCTCTAACTATTACATAATAGCAGGCGACTTTAACGCCAAACACCAGCTCTGGAACAATCCCTATCATAACAGCAGAGGCTTGGCACTCTTTAACTGGCTGAATAATAAAAATATAGAATACAAAATCTCTCTAAAAGGCACAAACATCCCGACATACCCCAGAAGTAACTCCTTCATAGACATAGGCCTAATCGACAGCAGACTCAAATTACACAATTTAAACGCCGATGGTACTATCCCCACCATAAACATAGAAAGTGACCACAGGGCCATCAACATCAGTTTTTCTCTCCCAAATATAGATGACAAAATACTTTTCATAACTCCTAACAATCCATTAAATTACAACAAAACAGATTGGTCAGCATTATCATCCCTCAAAATAGGAACCTTATCAATCGTGAAATAGACAAATACCTGTCAGACATGAACGACATAATTCTTAAAGTACCTACCAACCAAGTTCCTCCACTCCCAGAGTATAATTCAGCAGAATTATACGTAAACCCGGAAATAAAAAACTACAGAAAACCAAAAGCAACCTAATATCGATTTTAAATAAGGAATACAGGCATCCAACCCCACAGGTTCCAATTATTATTAGATACACCAAATGGTTATTACGAAAATGCAAAGCAACAATTAAGCAAGAATTTCAAAAATCAGTTAACATCTACTGGGAGAACAAAATTAAGAAGATTCCTGTTAATTCGTCGAATATGTTTACACAAATAAACTCTATTTTCAAACAACAAGAACAAATATTACTACCAAACCTGGAAATCCAAAATAACCAAATTAATCTACTTAATGACCCAAAAATTAACCCAAATTCTCTTTAAAAAAACCAAAAAGGGAATTTTATAATCTCTAACGAAAGAGAAAAATTGAACATTCTAGGAGCTAACTTCGCAGCAGCGTACTCACAAAATAAAGATCTAGGTGGCCCTAGGCTCTCTGAACAAATTGGAAACCAGTACAAAGAAATTATGCAATCTATAGAGAACGACACAGCTACAAATACCAATCTAACCCACTTCTCAGAAAGCAACACAGTCAGTAACCCATCTTGGGACAGAGACCGGGAATACTTTACAAATCCCATCCAAACTCTTAAACTAATCAGAAGTTTGAATAACAAAAAATCCTCAGGTCCAGACAAAATACTTAATATTGTTCTTAAAAATCTTCCGTTTGATTTCATATACAGTTACACCATAATTTTCAACAACTGTCTAAATAACTGCTACTTTCCCAAGGACTGGAAATCGGCCAAAGTAATCCCCCTATGCAAAAAGGGTAAAAATTCAGCTCATCCCTCTAGCTACCGACCAATCAGTCTGTTATCCAATATTTCCAAAGTTTTTGAAGTCATACTAAAAAGAGCACTCGACAGATTTTTTAACTCAAACAACTTAATACCCGACACCCAATTCGGACTCCGCCACAATTCATGCTCTACAAAAACTATCATCTGATATCCAGGCTTCCCTTTTCAACAAAGAAAATGTGGCCGCTTGTCTCATAGATTTGGAAAAGGCATTCGATACGGTCTGGACACAAGGCCTCTTATACAAACTTCACAAAGCAGGATGCCCACCACACCTCCAAAAATCACAGTCAATATGTTAAACAATAAAACACAGCAGTGAATAATGCTTCGCAAGACACCACATTCGAACTATCGGACGGTCTCCAACAGGGAACGGTCACTGCTCCAGTGCTGTTTAACTTCTACAACGCGGATATCCCAAACCTGTTCGGAATCTCAGATTCTGTGGACACAAAAGTTCTCTTTTTCGCAGACGATCTAATAGTATATATAAAAGGGAAAAATGTAAACAAATTACAAAATAAAATGCAGGACATATTCGACAAAATTAATGAATACTACAAAACCTGGAAATTAAAAATTAATCCGACAAAATGCGAAACCATACTGTTCAGGGACAAAATCAAGAACCAATGCAAAACTTTTCGCAATTCTTACAAATCCTTCAACACATCAAATCGAATAACATCACAATCCCGCATGTAAAGATAGTGAAATACTTGGGTATAAACCTCGACGAACGCATGCTCCTAAACAAACGTACACAAATTCAGCTTAAAAAAGCCAGGAAGTCCTTTTTTGCCAATAGCAGAATCTTCTACTCAAACTACCTATTCCCTAAAATTAAAATCATCTGCTACATGCTCCTAATCCGTCCTATCCTCACGTATGGATGCCCAATCTGCTACAACATAAGCCCCCACATTATGGAAAAAATCAGAATTTTTTAAAGAAAATGTTTAAGAGCCTGCACACGGATATACAGAAGCGAAAGATCCAATTTCCTACACTATGAAAGATGCCAAATACTATACGACAAAGCAAACATCCCAAGAATATACAGCCATATAATAAAGCTAATTAGAGACTATTTCGCTAACATAAATTTAATTAAAAACAACAAACTTATTAACAGCTGCTTATACCCGAATGACGAGTACTACAAAAAAACGTTTAATACAGGAAACATACCACCAGAAGCCTTCCCGCTTCTAGACAGAACAGGCAGAATCACAGACAGAAACAATATACCAATAATCTACCATATCTACAGAAAACCAAACGACAAAAAAATCTTGTATGAACCTCATTCAAATAGCCTGAATTCTGAATCTCATCTAGTTTTTAATATGGCTCTCCCGACCAAAGATTTGGTAAACAATTATCATAAAAACAAAGACAAATACTGGTGGTTGGTCGATGAGACCAGATCATAATAAGAACAAATCCTATACGGAGCTTAAGAATAGATAATAGTATTTTAATTGTGACCAACTAATGTATAAAGTTATATATGTAAATACTGTAAATTTTTAGATATAAAATAAAGATCTAAGGAAGCGTGATTGAGTAACGAATGAATGTGTAAATAGTGGGAGTGTACGTATGTTTTTTTCTTCTTTTTCTTTCTTTCTTTTTTTCCCTTTTTTTCCTTTTTTATTATTTATCCCCCGGCCTTCGAGGCTAAGAATAAATCTTTCCGTTTGTTGTGCTTGTTAGCTATTTTTGCGGAAACCACCACTTTATAACATTTTTGTTACCCATTATTTCAATGGAAAAGCTGTAATAAATTACTGTCCGAGTTACCAGAAGACCAATCTTTGTACAGATTGTGAGCGTCGCCATCGTGATCGGCAATCTTTTACTATAAGTAAAAATGATATCATCGTAGATTATTCACTACTTTTATACAATGTATAAATGTAATCATTGTATCTGAATAAAACACTTAAAAAAAAAGCGTGAATGCGAAGACGAAGAGGTTGTCGCTTCTGAACCAGTGACAGAGTCACTACTGAATAAAGCAGATCATACCAGTACAGCTTGTTTCGTTATTTCCCGCTGACCCTTCTACAATATTAAGGAAAAACTTTGTTGCTGCAAATTATATGTACCTCAAAATTGCCTCGATACTTTTTAACGGCGAACGTTGAAAAAAATGGGTTCTGTCCAGTATTACTTTTTAATGAAATATTATTACATTTTGTAACATAAGGGTTTTATGCATACATTTTACGGCTTCGCTAGAGTTTTATGAAGTTATGTTTTAAGTCTCATAACGATCCCTTAATATTTACTCAAGTTATTGCATTTTATGTTTTAAGAAATATTGATTTTGGACGATGAAAAACTTTTTGTTTATAATTTTTAGCTCGAATAGTAATGATTGGATAAACAAACTGTAAATAGGAAAGATGTGTGTTGTGACGATCTTAACAACATTATATTTTTTAAAATTTAGATTAATAACATTTAATTTTCCAATCATTCTTAGCGTTTGGACAATTATTTTTTCCATTTTCGAGCGCTGGTCCCCTTACCTATTGCATTCGACCCTTCAATTTCTTTTGTTATGCTGTCTACCGTTCAGGAAAATCGTGTTTCAAGATGAACGCGTTTAAAGCTTTGCTTGAATGTTGCGACCGTTCAGACGCTCAGTGGTCTGGTGATACCTACTTTCAGCGGTCAAAATTCTGATCTTTCTGAAACTTGGTGATTAAGGGTTTCTGAGGTCGCTGATAACGAATTTGGCACAAAATTTAAAATGGCGGATTCACTATGGCGCGCATTGTAGTATGGAAAGCGGTATTTTATAGCAAAAATTAAAAATCATAGCCGTACTAGAGAAAAAAGAGAAAAAAGAATCCGTTTTAACATTATCTTTGACTTAAAAAAAAATAAAATATTAAAAATACACGAGTCCGAGACGCCCAAATACCTCGAGCGTCATTTCTAAGGGTCTGCATAAAATTGAAGACTGCAGGAGACTGCACTTGAAATTTACATACTCTTGTTAACAATTGCGTAAGCTTTCATGTAAAAAAAACTTATTCCTTTTTTTATAAACCTTCTCAAAGTTTAAATTGATATAAACATTGCACTATTTGTGCATGGACTAAACAATGCTTATTACTAATATAAATAACTGAAATATACTTCCTTACCTATATAACTGTATGATACAAACACGTATTTTGATGATCTATAATGAGTAATTAAAACAATTAGATTCACATAAAATTTCATGATTTTGTCTTCGTAATATTATATCTAATCAAAGAATTATCTGAATAGGGAAAGGTGTGCGGATTCAGAAGCTCTGGAGAATTGTTAATTCATAAAAAAAAATGGCATTGTGAAGTTGAAGTTGAGAAATTGAATTTTGGCCACCCTCCAGACCACTGTGAGACGTCGAGTTGCTTCTATCGAAAAATCTGTACTATACCGTTACGAATTTCGTCTTTTAACTTTTACTAATTATAAGTGTTCTTCAAATACTATTCTATAGATTTATGCAAACAAAAAGAAATCGATTTTTAGAAAATTTTTTAGGATAATGTTCCCTTAATAGACATTTCGGGTCGGTGTTTTACGGAATATAAAAATGTTTATAACTGCAAAACTAAGTATTATCGAACATATGCCAACTTTTCCTAAAATTTTGATGAGTAGAACCGACTTTGAAAAAATGTCCCACGTTTTATATAAACACCTGTATTATATTTCTAAATTTTATAATAATAAATATTTATACATAGGGTCCACAGCATTTACGATAAGCTTTTCGTAAACCGCAGAATCCTTTTAAAGAAATTTTATAATAATAAATATCTATAAAACGAGTCCCGCAAGCGCGGAGCCAGGTTCCGTGGAACGTGTTGAACCCGCTCCGCGCCGACCCTGCCTTTTCCTTACATCAGTAAGTACATACTTCTTATATAATGCTACTAGGAATTATGCAAAGAAATGACAAGTCCACATCGCGATAGCGTTCAGGTCCTCTCTTGAAACAAATATATGCCGATCAGTTCCACAATCCTGTTTTCTTTATAAAACAAATTATTTAAATATAGATACTACAATTATTCTGATTTTCTATAAAGTATAAATAATTAATGTGGATTTAATTATTTTGACTATAGTATTAGATAGAAGCATTAGAATATAAATTACAAATTAATTTTAAACCTTGTAAAAGAAGGTTAAAAATGTACTTATATACTTTTACACATTTCGTGCCCTCCAAAACCCAGCTAGTACAAGACGGCTTACACACGTCCATTTTACGTCTGTTTTTAGTCTGAACGTCTTACGACCTTATTAGGACGTTTTTAAGACCTCACCCAGTCCAAAATCTGCTCATATAAGGACAAACAACGTATGCCCCCAACCCATGTTACGTGCCAGATTGTCGGTATTACAGCGCGCTGCATTACCGTGTCACGTGGTGTGTCTATCCCCTTAACCCATTGAGTTTCTACTACAGAATAGTTCTATAGTGGCGCCACAGGGATAAAACAATTCACTACGGCGGAACATTTCCATAGCAACCGATTAACTGTCAGTAGGTATTGTAATTTATTCTACACAAAATAAAATGTTACATACTATTATTAGTTTTTGACAATTAAATTAATTGAATTCCAAGGGTCAGGCCGAGGAGTTTAAATTGGTTCGCCAATGGGTTAAGACGTCTATCGTAAGACGTCGTTAAAACGTCTGGCTACTACTAATATTGTATACCTAGAGATTAAAAGTATTTGTGTCATTGTCCCAGCCCCTACAGCACATTTTGTTGCAGAAACGTTGCACAAAAGTTGCAGTATATTACAATGTTGCCGTTTGGTTGCAAGTTGCATTGCAATATTACTGCAAAATTGCGGAAACATTGCCGTGCAATATTTCAATGGCCACATTTGTGCAATGTTACAGAAACATTGCGCACATATCGCCGTGTAATATTGCTATGGAAACATTTGTGCATTGTTTCAGGAATATTGCGCACATATTGCCGTGCAATATTACAATGGCCAAGTTTGTGCAATATTTCGGGAATATTGCGCAAACATTGCCGTGAAATATTGCGCCGTGGAAGATTTCAGCAATTAATCCGCAATAAATCCGAATTTCGAGGAGCGATTCCGAATTGTCGACGCGTAGAATACAGTCTAAGATTCCACGGGCTATCAAGAGGGAATATATGCGAACGTGGACATTATCTGACATAAATAATTAATACAATTATTTAATTAACACTACAGAGTTTAAACAAACTGATAAACAATATTCAGCAACAAAAGAGATTTCTATAAAAGTGTTACACGTGCCAATTAATGCCAGTGTCCTTACTATTAGCGTTTAATTGATTATATCTATTTAAAACGTTCCGAATTGTCGAGGGAAAATATCTAAGTCCGGATTTATTGCGGATTGATTGCTGAAATCTTTCTCATATCTTGCAAGCCCTCGCAAGATATGAGCACTGTAAAGACATTTGTAAAGAACTCTGATCTGTGAAATGTAAATCCACAAACACTAAAAACTAGAAAATAATAAAAATATATAAACAAAATTTATGTTAAACGATTGTATTAAAAATGCGTTAAAAACTAAAAAAAACATTTTTTTTTGTACAACGCAGGCTATTTCATAACAGAATATGAATCAACTTAATACAACATCACGTGTCGAGATGAATTTGTTGTGAGATATCCGCTCCACAATTAGGGAGATGTAATGGGGTTTGTCAAAAGAAATCTTCGTTTTTGAATAATTTGGGTGTAAAGTGTTGCACGGTAGAAATATAAGTTGGAATACGGAAGCAATTTTCATAATCAAGGATTATAGCTGCAGCGGTAAAGAGTTCGTCTACGGTGCTACAGATCGCGGGTCGAATCTCTCTCAGGTAAAGTATTTTCTATTTATAAAAGACACACAAACGTTATGCTACTACGATTCTGCACACATTGATGTCATCGGGTTCTCCCCCTCGCAGAACACATCCGGAATATATGTATATAAAATACCGTTTTTTTTTTGGCCGTACTGCCCGAAACCTTGCGGGACCATTGCTGTGAAATCTCATAAATGTTGCCTGCCCATTGCTGTAAAATCTCAGAAATGTTGCCTGCCCATTGCTGTAAAATCTCAGAAATGTTGCGCGACCATTGCTGCAAAATCTCAGAAATGTTGCGCTACCATTGCTGTAAAATCTCAGAAATGTTGCGCTACCATTGCTGTAAAATCTCAGAAATGTTGCGCTATCATTGCTGTAAAATCCCGAAACAATGTTGCAGAAATATATCCTGCAATGTTGCACAGGGCGGACATAGCAATTTACTTGTAACTTTTCGGCAACATTCCGTACAATATTCCAAGGATTAAACCGCAACGCATCTGAGACATTACGGCAACAAATGTGCTGTGGGGGAGATAGCACACAGACGTCTAAAGACGCTCAAAAGACATCCTAAAGCCGTCCAGACCTAAATCTGACGTACAATTGACGTATTTAATACGTCTGTGCTATGTGGGATGTTGGGTACTTGCAAATAGCGGTTGTTTCGTAGGCGGGAAATTTGGGTTCGATTCTCGTCACCGTCAATGTCCTAACCCAGGCTTCATTAACACACCTTTCGGCCGTTTTGAAGACGTATTAAACACGTAGGGGAGAGTGGGGTAAAACGGAACGGGTGGGTAAAACGGAACATCAATGTTTCTCTTAGATAAGAGCTGCGAACTAGTTGGTATCGCGTGACATGGGACCAAAGGGTCATCACAGCATTTCGTGACAGACCACAGACCCGTGCACACGTTACTTTTCGATTAACAGTGTTGTAAACATTTCCGATATCAAAGTTTCGATATTGTATTCCAGTTTCAACCACTTTTCTTCACTTGGATTTAAAAAAATTATAACGGCAAGAACGCCGTTGGATTCTATACTTTTTACGCTACATTTTGATGTTTTACCCAATTCTTTACCTCACGCTGAAGTGTAAATACTAAATGTTTACTAAATTATTGCGTGCGAGGCAAAACGAAACACATATTTAACACACTTTCACCAATCCAATTGTCTTGAAACTTTGCAAGCGTGCGTAGTTATTATGACAATATAAAATTATGAAAAAAAAATGGGACGGATGTAAAATTACCCGGTAATCAATAAATATAACCCATAACCAAAAATCCAAACGACTTGAAATCAGCCTGTAACCACAAATCAAACAAAATACTCCCCCTCGCAAGCTTTCAGATAATTTGTCCATTTAAAACTCAGACAATATGTGTACATTTTCATTATATTGCGTTTTAAAATAATTGTAAGATCATTCATCGACACCGATACCTTCCCTCTCAAAAGCTTTCACATAATTTGTCAATTTAAAACTCTGACAATATGAATACACTTTCATTATTTTGCCTTTTTAAATAATTCTTATTCAGCGACACCTTGACCTTGCCTGGCCACGCCAAGTATTTGACTTCCAGGCCGCGGACATCTTTTTTGTTTTTTATTGTGTTACACAGTGTCGCCTTTGTACGCTGCGGGAAAGCACCTTTATGTACTTGCAGCTCAATTTAATTTCACACCTTTTTTTACAATGTATATTTTATTCTATTTTTTTTGTGATTTACTCCTTTCCGTCCTCGATTTTATCATGTACTTGGCGTATTTTTTTACTTTTTTGAAGTTTTTTTATGCGGATCTCACTTCTTGTTCGAAAGTACAGTCGCGTCGGAAAATAAGTTGAAACTCTTTAAAATCGCATAACTTTTTTAAAATTGGTCGAAACGACTTGAGTTTTTTTTAGAAGCTAGCGGAATTAGTTTTCTGGGTGACGTATTTAGTTGTTTTGAAAAAAATGCACTTGGTCTGAATAGCAACAAAAAAATAGTAAAGGTTGTTTTTTTAAACTTTTTTTTGACAGCCTGTAATGAAAATTCAAAAAACCCGTTTGTAGATTGAAGTAAGTTGTATACATGCTGAAAATTTCATCTAAATAGGTTAACGCTGCTCTGAGCTATAAACACTTAAAGATCGCAGAATAAGGTCGAAAATCGCGAAATTCCCGGAAATCCGCGATCTTCGACCTTATTCTGCGATCTTTAAGCGTTTATAGCTCAGAGCAGCGTTAACCTATTTAGATGAAATTTTCAGCATGTATACAACTTTCTTCAATCTACAAACGGGTTTTTTGAATTTTCATTACAGGCTGTCAAAAAAAAGTTTAAAAAAACAACCTTTACTATTTTTTTGTTGCTATTCAGACCAAGTGCATTTTTTTCCAAACGACGAAATACGTCACCCAGAAGGCTAATTCCGTTAGCTTCTAAAAAAAACTCAAGTCGTTTCGACCAATCTTAACAATGTTATGCGATTTTAAAGAGTGTCAACTTATTTTCCGACGCGACTGTATGTATGTAGTATATGTACATAAAATCCTCAGTTTAGTTACAAATAAAAAACAGTTTGATGATATACAAACATGTCGCAATTCAAATTTCGGCAACTTACCTTGTGTTTGAGACTGTATTTTGCTTGCAATTCAATGGTACAACGATACATATTTGTAAAAACACGTGGCATGTCAAATTTTGAAAACTTACCTTATTTAACACTCGCCAGGTTATAACCTGACTGTAAGCTGTCAAAATTTGGAGTATATTGCATAGTGAAGATAGCGATTGACGAACGAAATATGTATTAGTTCGTTTTGGCTGAAGGTTGCGTGTAACGCGTATATATGAAGATAGCGATTGACGAACGAAACATGTATTAGTTCGTTTGGCTGAAGGTGTGCGTGTAATGCGTATATACGTATTATGTTGACGAAAATTTTGACTGGAGAATCAGAAGACGAAGAAAAAAAATCTTACCGTTTTCGACAGTTCCATGAGACGATATTACGATATCTCTGTCATGCGTGGGCCGATTTTATTGAAATTGGTCTTATTCGAAAGCTTATATGCGGTTTACATGAGAAAAATGCCTTTAAATTTAGAAAATATTGCAAGCGTGATGAGATAATTAATAAAATAAGTTTCAGGTTAAGTTGGAACATCCCGGGGACGAGTAAATGATAGCGATAGCGACAGTCGATATATACCCCATACAGCACACTCTCGTTGCAGCATAGTTGCAGTATAGTTGCGGTGCAAGATTGCAACGATTCACGCAACGTTGCCGCAACTATGCAGCAATAATTCTATGTCCGCCTGCTGCAAAGTTGCACAGCAACTTTGAGGCAACTTTGCACGGCAACTTTGAGGCAACGAAAAACTGTTAAAAAAAAATAAAAAAAAGTTAACGGTTACGACAGGACTTGAACTCCGGACCGCCCGCATGGCAATCTGACGCGCTACCGTTGTGGCCACGGAACCTTCTTGAATGCAGATTACTGTAGGTGGTATATATATTAATTACTCCGTACGTTAAAAACACGTACCACCAGTAAAGTAGATTCTGACTTATGCTTGGAACTGATTAAATGGTTGCCTTCTCCGACATATATTTTATATTTTAGTTCATTATACAGGATGTCCGCGGGAACAGTAAACACCTGGATATTTCCTAACGTATTGGAGATATAAAAGAAATTGTTTACATGAAATTGCATGGTTGGAGGGGGCAAATTCACTGGGGCAGACGATTTTTTCTTATATTATTATTTTATTAGATACGATGATCAATTTTTTTTTTTAAACGGAACTCTTTTTTTAACAGTTCATATGATAGTGCGTTTCAAGACGAATTCAATAAAGTATAATGTATATTGGAAATGGGTAATGAAATAAACAGTAATTACAGAATATACTTTTATGAACTCTGCTTTATTTGCTAAGCTTGGAAGGACGTCGTGTCTGACAGAAAGCTAGACTCGAAGTGAAGAGAAAACGCAGCTTTGCCTTTAGGCAATTTGAAAAGTCCGTTTGCCACTTCAGATTAGAGATTCAGATTTCACGTGTACGACTTGTACACGTGTATACGTGTAGTTCATACATCCGTGTTCTAATCCGTGTACTTCTTAATACACGGATACACGGGTATTGAAATACACGTGTACACGTGTATCGAAATTCACGGGTCGTAGTATCCGTGTACCCGTGTACCCGTGTACTGAAATTCACGGGTACACGTGTATCGAAATATACGGATTCACGTGTATTAAGATATCCATATTTAATTTTTTAACTAAATATCCGAATGTTTAGATTTTACGCAAATAGTTTGCGATAGGTAGGTACAAGCATAATTTACTAGGTTGCAAATGAAAATAAAAAACATCATGCCGAAGTTACCGACAACAACGATATTAACATTCAATTTGAAACGTATATGGCCGAGCCACAATTACGCTTCGACTTGGATCCATTTGACTGGTGGAAGGCTAGGACAAATAAATACCCGGTGATTTCACATGTTGCCAAAAAATATTTAACTATTCCAGCAACCTCGGCAATGTCGGAAAGATGTTTTTCGTGTGCTGGAAGCATTGTAACAAAAAAAAGAAACCGTTTACTCCCAGAGAATGTTAACACGTTAGTATTCTTGCACCAAAATAAAAAATTAATAGATTAAACTTTATTAAACAAAATCATGATATTTTTTATTTTCATCTGCAACCTAGTAGGGTAATTCCGGGAGACGCAGTCGAGCTGGAGAGTTGGTCGAGTTGCTATATTCAGACTCTACATCTATGTATATGTAAAAATGTGTTAAGGTTCAGAACAATTAATTCTCTAGAAATCAACTGTTTCGACCAAGTCTCCAGCCCGAATGCGTCTCCCGGAATTACCCTAAATTATGTTTGTACCTACCTATTACAAACTATTTGCGTAAAATCTAAAAACATTCGGATATTTAGTTAAAAAACTAAATATGGATATCTTAATACACGTGAAACCGTATATTTCGATACACGTGTATCCGTGAATTTCGGTACACGGGTACACGGGTACACGGATACTACGATCCGTGAATTTCGATACACGTGCACACGTGTATTTCAATACCCGTGTATCCGTGTATTAAGAAGTACACGGATTTGAACACGGATATTTTTACGACACGTGTACGCGTGTACACGTGTATCTTCAATACACTACCTAAAACATATATTTATAGTTTTTTACATAATCGAATACATTTTACATGATGAAAGTAAAGATTTTGTACGTTTACATGGTCTTCAAGTGGGTGTTCCGTTTTACCCCACCTCTTGAACGAGGCGAAGATTTCAATACCTCCGGTACATTTAATTTTCCGTCGTTCCCAAAGATTTTTCTTAACAATGGTTATGATTTTTTTATAGTGTAAGGTCCACTAAAGACTCCTGTTGAAGTCCCGTGTCTTTTTCTCCTTCCGACTTTATGTTATCACCCTGCAAAGTTGAGCGTTCCGTTTTATCCCACTCTCCCTATTCATTTGTGAATTCGGACATGTTTAAGATGTTATTAAGGGGGTAGACACGGGTAATGCAGCGCGCTGTATACCGACACAATCTGGCCCGAAACATGGGTTTAGTAGAATACGCTTTTTGTCCTTATATGAGCGAATTTTGGGCTGGGTGAAGTCTCATTCGAAAGAGAAAGGTTCAGTGCAGCGCGCTCTGGTCATGGTTCGACGAGATTGTGTTGATATCTAATAATATGAGTGTTGAAAGTAGAGCAAAAGTCGACAAAATACACCCGCATGAATCCAAGTAGTTTTAGGTCACTAAAAGAGTTTTGTGACTCAAACGATGACCAGAGCGCGCTGCACTGAACCTTCCTCTTTCGAATGAGACCTCACCCAGCTCAAAATCTGCTCATATAAGGACGAAAAGCGTATTCTCGTGATTGCATTCCCAAATACGAGTTCCGCCATATTGGCGATAATACAGAGCAAGTCACGTGACAAATTTAGTTGAGCTAGTGGATACGAGATGGCGCCTACTCGGGAGGACTGCGAATGACTGCGAACGTGGAATCATAGCAAAACTGAGGCGTTAGCTGGATACACGAGCCACAGTAAAAGCGTGATACAGTCAATGTATGCATTTTCGGACGATTGTAGGTTAGGTTATATGCATTTTTAGGCATACATTGATTAGGAACTGCTGGGAATGAATACATTTACTAAAGCTTTTACCGTAATACGTACATCACTTGAAATCGCTGTCGTATTTATGTTAAGGTAATTGAGACAGTTAGAGCAACAACGGAATAACCTACAAATAAATTTTTCCTATTGTACATTGATGGCTTAGCGCACACATATTGTATGTCCACTTTTAGCGTGTTTAGAGAAAAACAGGTTCAAACATTCAATGGTACTTTATAATTAAATAAATACTTTTTGCATTATTGTATTATTATATATATGTAATATAGGTATCACTGAAAATATGTAATTAGTAGTATAAGTTAGAATCTGCAAAATTATAATAATAATTCCATAACAATACTTCGAAGATGGACATGCTATATGTAATCAAGTACAGAGGAGGACATAGTATACTGAATGATATTGTATACAAATGAACGAAAGGAATAATAACTGGAAATAATCTCACTTCAATATTATATTTATTTTGAAAGTAACAGGAATAAAAAAATAATTATTCCCTTTCATTTTCGTAGTTTTCATTTTTGTCAATGTCCATGGGTGTTGGAATTACATTACGTTGTGATTTTGCTAATGGTATGCTATTGATAAATGCCTTGTAGTATTGAGGAATAATTCCGTTGGAAGATACAGAAGATCTTTTTTCTTCGCGATAGATATAGGAAGACTTTTTTAAAAAAATGTATTTATTGTCACATTTTCCAAGAATATTTTCGTCCTCTGGCATGGACATACAATAAACAAAAATATTATTTTTGATAAATTTATAGAAAAGATAAAAATGTGATTTTTATACAGCATAAAGAAACAGTCAAGCACTATTTGTTGCATATAAAAACTCAAATTTCATAAAAAGTGAACATACAATATGTGTGTACTAAGCCATCGATATGATTAGTAGAGCCTATATAATATAGGTTATATTTTCTGTCACTTCGAGGTCAGAAAATCCGCTCCTCCAAATGACAGAAAATATAACCTATAAGCCATACCCGATTTCCTAAAGATACCGTTGCGGCGTAATAATAATGTTGCGGAAGGATGATGAAAAGTTCACAAATGTAGCGTAATAGAACGAAATAGCCGCTAAACATTTATTGTCATATAGCATATACATAGGTTATATTTTCTGTCACTTCGAGGAGGGGCCACATAATAATCACGCGTTGAATTCAACATCAAACACAATTTTAAATATGTTTGTTCATAACAGTTTTCTGCATAGGATGTGTATTTCATGTTCTGTTTCAGTGTTTTGCTAATTAAAAAATGCCTATCCTAACAAACTTCATTTTCTGGGGACATGCCCTCATGTATTTTTCCTTTTCACTTATAATTCCTTACTGCCACCGTAGAATATTGTAGCATAAGCACATTTCAAGCAAATGTACAATGAATTTTCTACGTTTACAGTACCAGCAGACTTTCTGTTTAAAAAGTACAACGCAACAGCAGAGAATTTCTTTCCACATTCAAAATAAAATATGGAAATAGCAAACAGCTCCCTCTCGCGTGCACAGGCAGCCGCGTATCTATGGGTATTACCATTTCTGTGCAGAAAAAATCTGCTGTAATACCGACCGGCCTCGGCGGCCAGACCACGTGACGTGTCTACCCCCTTAAGACGTTATTAGGACTTCACCAGGTCTTGAAAATTTGTGATAGACGTCTTTAAGACGTGGTATCGACCAGTTCCTGCATTCGCCTCTGTCATTGCATCCTACGTCATTAACGATAAGACAAATGTAACGTCAAACCTTAATAACATACGTCAATAATTCTACGATGTATGAATAAATTACAAATGTAAATTATTGCGAACTCAGTAAAAACGGCTATTTTTAACCGATTTTATTCAGCTTCGATCCTCTGTTTGTTTTTATGTATGTTTGTTTGTTTCTTACTATATACATGTTTGTTTGTTTGATGGTTCAAATCTGGCAACTCAAATTTAACCCACTGCCAACTATCCAATTGTCTTGAAACTTTGCAGGCGCGCGTAGTTTGAATGACAATACAATATTTAAAAAAAAAATTAACCCGTGGGGGTGAAAAAATTACCCAGTCATCAATAAATATAACCAATAACCACAAATCCAAACGACTTGAAATCAGCCACTCGCGTTCTTTACGAAAACGACAAAAAGCTGCTGCGTTCGGGATGTCAGTGGTATCGCGATTACCGAAAATTCACAGTTTATCGAGAAATGCTCCGTCACGAATGCGTGTACGAATAGTAAAACGAAAACTTTGCAGGCGTACGTAGTATATCACCATCGAAATTGTAGTATAAGAAAATAATTATTGTTTAGTTGTCATTGAAGGGTGAGAGTAATATCAAGACCGAAAATACGAAAATACATTTTTTCTGATAAAGTTCTATTTCCATACGTGTTTTATACATTGTAATTATTTTGTAGAAGATGATAATCTCCCTGATTCTGCGATGCCTGTTCAATTACATTAACATGGTATTGTATCCAGTAGTTCTATTAAATGTCGACTGTCAATATGATTCTCTATCATTTAAGTTTTCCAGCATTTATATAGTGCGAGAAATTTTGATTCTTGGACTTCTAATATAACTTTTCAGTTCTTTAGTGGCTGTAATCGAACACCAAAGACGACAAGTTATCACTGGACAGGGGCGGATTTAAGATTTTCGGGAGGGGGGCGCAGAGCCGAATCCAAGATTTTCTTTAAGGGGTCATTCTGGTTAGACGATTTGAGAAAATCGATTTTTTTTATAACATTTTTCGAAAGTAGATATCTTCAAGAATGTACTATTAAATTTTCATTGAAAAATTCTAATTATTTTCGCTTCTACGTAGGTATTTTGTAGGGAGCGCAGAGCCTCGACCACCATACATAAAAACTTTGAACGCGTTTTTCTAGGAACGGCATTTTTTCACATGGTGCAGGTAAAATCTCAAAATCTATCGAACTGATTGCTTTATAAATTAAACTGATTATTCTGCACACCTATACCTCTGGTCGGTACTACAACCAAGTATTTCTGCTGAGTCTAATCTACTTTTAAAATCGAAAATAGCACAGTAAATACAGCCAAAATACATTGATTCTTGTATTTTGCCCACCATTTTGTTAATTTTAAGGATAAATTATTTATTCTTGTACGGGCAATAGCGACTGTCATACTGATCAAGAATCTGTTCGTATTTTTGGTTTTAAATAAGTTCAACTGCTGAAATCACCTGCACGAGCGAGGCATGAATTTTTAAACATGTCATCAAAATCGCCATCAAAACCATTTTAGAAGCAATAATTTTATAACTTTTATATTTTCTATTTGCCGTAGAAATGTAGTTTAATTGATAGGAAAAAAAGTTTTATTCCATTACTATAATTCCTGTCTTCGCAATAAATTCCTGAAAATCGCTGAATTTATCGGCGCGCTAACCAGAATGACCCCTTAAGAGGTTGAGGGCATAGGTCTGACAAATGAACCAGGGACCTTTCTGATATTTTTCTGCTAAATGAAGCACTGTTATTTTGGGTATCAATTTATCGTATTTTCATTCATATTGCTAAGTTTAAATAAGTATTTTTCACATTAAAATAAGTATTTCTCCCTGTATTCGCCACTGTCACTGGAACACGAATGGACAATTCACCTGTATTAGTCAGCATATGTTCATGATATCATTGCATATCGAACACGTGCACGATCTCACGAATATGCTTATGAACAAGGATTTATGTTAATGTGATTTCAAAGTGCATCAAGTAATTCGCGGATTCGAGTTAAGGCGAATTGCATCATCCAAATAATTCTGTCGGCATGGGCGGGGTATCATTGATACGATGATGATAAATGGCAGGATTGGATTTGAAATTAAAAGATTAAGTGTAATGTTATCAAGTTGAATGCGAAAGGTGCTTTAATCCACTCGTGCGCATTAAATTAATTTTCTACACAGTCTCATCGTTGATGATAGCGGTGTTTCGTTTAAAAATAAAGGTGATTACTTGTCACATGCCGTAAAAAATTGTTCTCTCACCGTAAACTGTTATTCAAATAGGGTATGCACATCAAAAAGGATTGAAATTGTTTTTAACGATTAGTGTAATTGCCTCATTATAAATCAAAATTCATAATGTAACCTAGTTTAAATAAAACATTTATTTTGTAATATTAATGTGTCGCTGTTTATGTGTGAAATATTTTGAAGAATGACTCAGAGTATGCACATACAATATCGATTAATACGGAACAATAACGACTACATAACCGACTGAAGATAATGTGGTCAATTTTATTTTGTAAAAAATAACGTAAATAACAAACTTTGTGGTGAATGAAAACAAATTCGATATCTCAGCTAAAAGAAGATGTTACTCTCCAGTTTGTGTAAACTGCATCAATAAGCTGTATGCGTAAATAATATTGAGTTGTTAATGCGTCAAGTTAAACTTGTTGATGTAAACACGTTTTTACTATCATGTACATAGTTCTATTTTTTAAAAGTGCGAAAATGTGTATGCGCAATAAGTTTTTAAAATTGACATGACATAAGAAACTCGAAAGCTACAATTACAGCAATTCCTACTTTGCCGCCATACCCTATTTCTGCGTTACATAGCAGAAGAGACAATTAGGTTTCAAAATATAAAAAAAATTCCGACGACCTCTGCTTCATTGTCCTCCGTTTTCAAAAAGAAATTATGTCTACGTCAAGCTTGTCATAACGTGTCATTGTGTCATCACTCAGTTCTTCTTTATCTACATTTCTGAATGTGAAGGGAAAAACAGACATTACTGCAAAATTTGCGTCATAAAATCTACTCGCTTGGTTGTGATGTATGGAGCACAAGGTGCACACTAGAATTCCTGCGAACAGATAATTCATGCCCGTTGACACAGAGGAATGGTTAAGCGAGAAGAGCGCTGAGAGCGTTTACGGTTTGGAAACGTGTCCGTTATTCGTTGGATGAACGTGTTCCCTCTCGTAAAGATCACGTAGTAAGCCGGTGCCCACAGAGCATCGTTACAGAATCACGCGAGATGCCGTGTCGCGGCGCCACCGTTGTTTCCGCCTGGCGTTGAAGCGCGCTCGTCGCTGTGACTCGGTTTGTCGTCAATCGTATTTAGCTCTGGCCGCGTGGTGCCGGCATCTCAGTCTTGTTACGCTGTCAGATCGTTCGATTCGAGGGACGAGCCGCGAATAAAAGGTGAATTCGTTAGAACGTTTCCACTTACGAAGATAAGTCTATTGTGGCGGTATTCTATTCACGCATTTTACAATTGGTGTTTATTCGAGTTGTGTACGCTTGGGCTGAAGGAGAAGAACGTGTTGGTATCGTTCGTCATCTAATTCGGAGAAGGTTAACCGGCTGGGAGTTCCACGAGGGTGGAAACAAAGGTACGCTTCTCTTGTTTCCCTGTAAGAGGGTGTATATATGTGTGTGTGTGGGGCGCTAGCGTTGACATTGGAAATTTCATTGAAAGAAACAGGAAATACAGAAACCGTGAATATAGAGTGAACTATTACGTAAAATATTAATACAAGTTAATCATCTTCTTTTTTATTTCTATTTATGTATTCTTACCTCGTGGGTAAATTAATGACGAGAGAATTGTTCGCGACCGTTACCTAATTTTTGTTGGACAGCGACACCTTCGTATCGCGTGATTGGGCCTAACGAATCACGTTGGCGACATATCAGTATTCGGGATCATGTGATTGTGTGTCCGTAGTGTCCCATGTGATTGTGTTTCACGAAGCAACGAAAATCAACAAATAAATTCGAACTGTGTTTCGTTACGGTTAAAATAACCGTTGGTGTTGTTTCACCGAAGTTCAGAAACAAATTTCTTATTCGTTACGCATGTATTCGCGAGTGGAAGAGAAAATTTTCCTCGATGCAAGCTACATACGGAAATAAGCCGTGTAAATAATTACTCTGCCGTCCAAACTCGGATACAATTCACAATGAACTTAGTTGTTCATTTTTTCTCAAATTGGCTAATTGTAAGCTAAAAGAGAAAATCATTTGCATTGAGAGAGGAGAGACCAGTTTGGATGTGTGGCTCGCGTGTTGATTAAATGATATAACTTTAAGAACATCAACGTCCGTCAGTACCGTAACTCATCGTGTGCACGATATTAGACACGTGTTACGTGGGATCACGGACGCTTGAGCACAACTGCGCGTATATAAGTTGGCTTATACTCGTTTGCAAAACAATAACGAAGTACGTAATATAAAAATAGTTCAGTTTCTTTTGCTCCTCAAAGTGTTTTATTTATAGTTTCTTCTATCTGTTTTCGTCCTGTCATAAATGTCTCCTATTCAGGTACCAGCGATATCCCTTACTGTTCTCTGCGGTTGTTGTCGTTTATAGTTGCGTCCGTATAATTACGTACTTGCAAAAACTTCTTACCTCTCTGCTGATTACATCTTTATTTGACTACGCTGATATAGTGTATTTTCCCTGCTTAACTAACAAGAGAACACTGCGAACCCGCACTCACCAATTGGAACGCAACTTTGTGGGTTTGTAGAGTGACTCAAAACAAGAACAACGGTGTGTTTCATTCGGGCCCTATCGCCCTTTAAGGGGGTGAAAACTAACCTCAAAGTCATATAGGCACTTCCACTTTTTCGCATATAACTCCCAAACTACAACAGACAGAAAAAAATGTTTCAAACAAAAAATTAATGGTGCAATGAGCACTGCAAACTTGCTTTAACAAAATTTTGAAAAAAGTTTTTTTCGTTCAGGTACTTTCTTTTAAACTCTTCAAAATTTTGTTAACGCAAATTTGCAGTGCTCATTGCACCATTAAACTTTTGTTTGAAACATTTTTTTTGTCCCTTGTACTTTAGGAGTTATACGCGAACAAGTGGGAGTGTCGATTTGACTTTGAGGTTAGTTTTCACACCCTTAAAGGACGATAGGGCCTGAATGAAACACACCGTTGTTCTTGCCTTGAGTCACTCTATATAAACCCTCAAAGTTGCGTTCCAATAGGTGAGTGCGGGTTCACGGTGTTTCCTTGCATGCGTGTCTTTTCACGTGTTCAGCTAGTTCAGAACGCTTGTATTGTTCGATTTGCTTCTGGACTACGAAAGATTGATCACATAACACTATCATTTATAAAGACTGGTTGGTTTAATATGAAGCAGAGATACATGGTACACCTCCGATGTCTCATATACAAATTGTTGTCCACTGGTGTACCGCCATATTTGCATGAATTAAAGGACCAATTACTGCCACCTACCCAATTACTGTCACCCTAAGCCATTTTACGAAAAAGAACGAGTAAATCTTATAAAATGATGCATAAAAAAATTTAGCATTCAATTCAAACTGTTATTTATACGATACAAAAAAAGTACTTAAGTTTTTCTTCGTTAATTTGAATAAAACGATAAAAAATTTTAAGCGGATATTAGGAGAATGGAAATGATGACTTTCTTACTAGCGAAAGAAAAAATAAGACATCAAAGAAAATGCTGTATTTGTAATATTTAAGCTATTAACATAACAAAATATAATATTCTAAATAATATAAGCATCACAGAAAGTAATAAAGATTCGAATTCAACGATTCATTAAGACTTTTTACTTATTAATTGGGTGACAGTGATTGGTACAAGCGTTTCAAGCATTTTGGTATTACTGTCATAGCAGTAGTTGCTCATGTACATGATACGACGTAACCTTAAAATGACAGATAAACAGTATTAGGGTAGCTGGCAGTAATTGGGGTGTCAGTAATTCAGTCAAATACATTTGAAGGGTGTCAGTAATAGATCCCGTAGTATATTTTTTAAATTGATGAATTTATACATAAACATCGAAGTTTTAAGATCCACCAAATTTTTTTCATCAAGTAAACATATTAAACAATAATAAATAACAAGAAAAACATATACTTTTAGTCTATAAGTACAAAACTATAAGATAATGTCAGCGTCAACGCTTAATGTGTCAGTAATTGGGTCATTTACCCTACTCTTCATAAATCGCGAGCGTTGAACAGATGAATATATCTCTATCCAGTCATGACTATCACCTTTCCGTTCCTTCCTGTCACTCCACTAAATTTTGCGGCTCCTTTTCCTATTAATCAACCTTTTACTACAACTCCCTTCCATCTGAAATTCGCTCTCTAACCGTCCTCTCATCCTTCAATGACATTATTTTTTGCTAATTAGCAATAGTAATTAATTCTTAACTCTTACTCTTCTTTCTTTTCAACGTCACACATATGACTTTAATCGTTACTCGTGATTACGTTATTTGGCTATTTACATCGATTTTCCGTATACATTTTTTAATACTGAAGTAGTTTTAAGTGGTTAGGTTAACAACAGTTCATAGATGTACTTCGCCTTTGGCACTCTTCTACTGTTATATGAACTATATGAGTTCTATTTTCTTTTGTAATGTCTATTGTGCAATAAATAAATATTAGTATCTGTTTTTCTTAACGGTATTCCGAATCAGGCATCGGCAATTTAAATAAAATATTTTAAAAATAATTATTCCAATTTATCATTTTATTTGCCTAGATGACATTACGAAATAAATATGCGTTAGCACATTTGAACAAGCAAATGTTTTTTCTCCGAATTATTACATTATGTGTCTATCAAATGTAATATTTTTTATTTAAATGAATATTGACATAATTATTCAAATAATATCTGATTCTTTTATGTTAGCTGCGTCAGAAACACTGATTTCCTCTCACAGTGCCTCACGCACACAGGCTCACACGCATATTATTCAAGGGTAAATATATAAATACAGCGTAAATAGATGGCTGAACTTACTTCCTGCCAGGATAGTTTATCGTTGATACCAGCACTGTTAACTGTGCTTTGTCAGTCGATAGTGATTAAAAGAAAGTGAAATAGTACAAACAGTACGTGTACAGATTCGTGTACCTCTCAAATAAAAGCCATTCGACTACAATTTAATCAACGCATAATGAAATATTAAAGTTGTGCAAAGAGAAAAGATTGTTGGATTTTCCAGGTGATTACAGAAAAATCTACACTGAATGGAGTAGTCGTAGCTGCTTGCCAAAAATTGTCACATGGTAAAGAAATTAAAGATTACCTTGCTTAAAACTTCAAATTATTTGTTCTTTAATAGATTAATTAAAATGAAAAATTATTTAAAAATCGTTTATTTGATCCTGACATCAAATATAGTTACTTTTCGCAAGTTATTTTTGCAAAGTAATAAAGTAGTTGAAATTATTTCAAATTGTTGTTTGTTTTTTCAATTAAAATGTTCGAAGCCTATTCTGGTGCGTAGCGAATAAATTTGTACAAAACGATCGTAGCTCATATACTCAATAACTTAATGAATGTAAAGCATACGTGTGATGACTGATGACGGAAATCTCTAGTAAACAAGGATAAGTTTTAGTGCTTTACATCAGTTAGATCGGAAAAATATGTGTACTAACTAGGTCTGTTGATCGTTTATTTACGTTTGTGCACTTTGAGTTAGAATTTTGAACTCCTAACGTTCAGCTCGCCATCACACTTAACATCACAGTGCTCGCGTTCTTTGCAACTTTTATTTTTTCGCCAATGGCCGCAAATCCGGGACCTGCTCACGGATTGTTCCTCGGCACGATTCGGTTATTATCGACACCGTGTGCTGCTCATGGATCGACGTTATCGATGTCGCGTTTAAACATCGGCCGTTGCCGGCCTCTTCCGCAACCTCCTCGTGTAGTACCGGTATTTATGCGGTTACACGCTTTGGCACTGGTTTTTACTAACTTGTAAGTAAATACTACTAGCCTGTGGATGATATATATACACAGTAATTGTTCTTTCATTATCTGGCTTGAAGTTTTGCTTGTTATTATAGCGATGCAGCTGATTGTAAGTGAATTATCGAGAAATTCTCGTTCTTCTTTTTATATTTGTAAAATTCTTTCGTTGATATTATGAAGATTCGAAGGTCAGGTGGATCGTAGTAAAATTCGACTTTGCAAAGAATTTTATTTTTGTATTGATCATTATTCAAGAGAAGATTTGTCCCGCAATTTCGACGCAAAACATACCTACGCACGGCTCAAACGATTGCCATCGCAGAGAGAGTCAGGAGTGGGATTCACATATATATGCACGTGCGTTACGAAAAGTAGTACGTTTCATTTCTAATTTCTTTTCGTTTTCACGAAAACTATCACGTTTCGGTTTTCGCTGCGAAAACTAGCATGTTTGCTCAGTTTGCCACAAAAAAGTAGCACATTTGGATAGTTGGCTAGGAAAAATATCATGTTTCGTCTTTCTGTTTTGTATAATCCAAAATGTGCTATACTTCGTGTTGAAGCAGTCTAATACTCTAATATGTTAGTTTTCGCGGCGCTTCAGCTTCACCAAACGTGTTAATATCGTCAGACACGACGCAATGTGTTTCTTTACGTGGCAAATTGAAACGCGCAGTTTTTCGTAAGAAAAATGAAACGTGCTACTTTTCGTAACGCGCGTTGACATGGTTGGTCTTTTTTCCGACGAACATTTCTACAGTATTTCGTGAACATGATTTAGGGCACTGCCAAGCCACATGCTCCCATCTAGAACACTACCTATTACCTAAGGAAATATTACTGTCAAAATTTATTTTTCATTCTTTTGGTTACGTAAGCTTTCCTACTGCTAACATAAAGTAAAGGGTGGTAGACTTTGAAATAAGTATTTCTTTGACCTACACGTTTTTACTAAGCGTGATACATTTTTTATGAAGGTATTCAGTTTTCTTAACCCCCACCTCTCCAATTAACTTACGTTTCCGTTCTTTCCGTTGTTACACTACTCTCTTACTTTATTTATTTGTTCGTTTGTATGGAAATTTTACTGTAGTTGAAGCCCCGTCATTTGAACTTTATGAATGTCATAATAATTTAATGCTTATCGCCAACCACGAGTAGTTGTGCTTTATCAGCAACTGATGACTGACTTAAAGAATAACTCCGATGCATCAACTTTAATATTGCATATGCAATTTAAAATTAAATATTTCTGCATTAAATTTCCGTAGAAGCATGTATATGATTCATACATTGGTGATCTCAAAATAAAAGCGACGAATGGCAAATAGTGAATTTGAAATATTCAAAGTAAATAAATCACCGAAATAGAAGTGTTCTATACTCTAAGTCATTTTAGAAGGAACTTGCCGACCGACGAGTTTAGACCGGTTCTGCACATGTTGGTGCTCATTGGTGCTCGCACAAGGTACTATTGGCTATACCCCAAACAAACGCTTCCTCGGTGCCAATGAGCTCATTCTACATGCGCGAATAAGTTCCTTCTAAAATGACTTGGAGTATAGAATGGATATCTGGCTTGGCAATGTCCTACACCATGTCCACGAAATACTGTGGAAACGTGAACGTCAAAAAATGGCAACCACTACTACCGGATCCCGACGGCCACAATTATTTGAGCCGTGTGTAGATACATACATATATACATACGTGGATCTGTAACAGCATTCGCGCAGTGTCGCATCTATTGTATTGCTTAGAAATATTTATTTGACTGTCTATTTGTAGTAGAAGTGGAAATTTACTTCCACGATCTTCTGCGTTCGGGTTCGAACATGTTCCCGCATCGAGACAAGGTATTACATCACAATTCGATTCGACACACAGTTATGATACCGCGATTAGTGTTACACCATGCAAATTGGGAGAAATTGATCAGCACATAGTAATTCAGGGACGCGCCGCCGCTTCAGTGCAGCCGCGTTCCTGCAATGGTACTCACGCGGTACACACAGTGTCTTAAAATTAAACTGCCAAATTATGGTAATTTCTATCATGTACGCAGGGTGTACCAGAATTTTCCATCCAGGTTGGAACCAATATGTTCTGTCACTAGGAATAAAACAAATATAGACTAATAGATGTTTTACTATAAGGATATAACAATAATACATAATTTGTAGAACACAATAATTCATTTGGTTTTACTGAAGTACAGAAAAGAAGTAGATCAATTAATATGTTAAAATGAAATGAAATTACTATGTCTATTATTGAATCCTATTATTTTTTTATTATGTCTATGATTAAAAGGTTTTTAATCAAAATTAATGTGTGTCGTGCATTGATGTCATGAATTTATATTGGATTCACTGAGATAAATCAACTTCATACAAAGTTTGTGCCGTAACGAATTCTATTTTTTCAATGGTGACTACAGTGTATAGCAAAGAATAGACGAAACTTTGAAATAGAGTATTAATAGTAGCTGGTACTTGATAGAAGCTACGTTGATCACCTTTAAGTCATAAATATAAATATAACTCATAAATTAATTAAATAAATTTCATGGACCTACTTTCTTCTATAATTTATTAGTAAGAGTAGCTGTTATCGTTTCATTCTCACTTTGTATTTTCGTTACAGGTTTTTAATAAAATATTTATAGGCCCATAATTATATAATATTTTCATTTTCTGGATTCTTTTTACTGGTAGGGTTTGCCCAGAAAATCCCGGAACAGGATCTGTGTAGATATTTTTAATGAAAGTTAAAAGTTAATTTTTTGGGGTGGGTTGTTTAGGTTGAATATTTTGGCACGGTGATTTCGACAAGTTTCATTCCCGAACAATATGAATTCGTATTCCTGAGGGAATCGTTGACATTTTGTGATGTTCAGTCCATTGGCGACGTGTCATTTGCAGTTTCAAAAGTGATCAGATACGGGGGTGCAATCGCCCACCGGAAACGTCAATTCGATTAGGGTCGATTAGTAGCACCAGTTTAATTTAACTCCTCCATGCTGTACGTCATTTGAAGGAAAATAGTTTTTGCGTGTTAAAAATTGATCCCCACTATGTACTTTATCAAAAATGTAACTGATTTACAAGGCGATTTGTAACGTATCAATTGAGCTGAAGGATGTCTAAAGTTCGCGCAACATTCTGCTTTGAATGTCGCATTTATCCAATTACATATCGCACCCTCACCATTTTTAAGTGAAATGTTATTAAAATGTGTACACTTTTTATTAGTACAAATTTGTAAGCTTGCATACTGTAATGTGAATGGTGGAGACCATAATTTTGGGATTGCACGATATACTTTTTATTTATAAAACGATTACAAGAAATATATAGTTTAGAAGAAAGGAGTAAAACTCCTTTGTAGGAAAAGAATTACAATAAAGTGAAAAATTCTAATAAATTTTAAAGATATTTACCCGCCATTACTGTTTTTATACCGTTTTCAATAAATCAGATTCCATCATATTTTTCTGTTTACAAATCTGCACTACTCTAAACGATTTCTATCTACTTATAAGCAGAAAGTTGTTTCAAAAACCTGTTATATCTTTATAAGTGCATTTTTAATTGATCTTTACCGGTAATTTTAAATATTTTTTTTAAAATTATATACAATAAACCTACGTACATCACAGCAGTAGTTTCACTAGCGACGAAACCATATATGCAAGGAATAGAAATATAGACCTGATATACATACGTCTAGGTTTCTTGTATTAAAAAATTACGCCATAATATATATGTATATATGTAACTATTAATTATTCTAAGCAACATGTTACCAACAACATGTTTACAAAGAAAAATGATATGACAGACATTATTTCTCCTGATGACGCGTGGCGCATTTCGATTTTTTCACTGTGTACTCATCGAAGGTTAGACGAATGAATAATTGGAAATCAACGTTGAGAAATGTTATAATTGCTTAACGCCATAGCGAATTAGGAACTTATATACTGATTACCAAAACACGCTTTGAAATTTCGCATCAAATTTTTATATGAAATCTACAAAATTATTCACCGAAGTGATTTAAACGTTATTAAATTATGTTTGCGTTACGTGAATTTGAATATACTTGACTAGAAATCGTCTTGTTAACGAGCACTTCCTGAATACGACCTCGACAGTACGAAAATATTTACCCACATGAATACGCCGGCCTTGAACGCTAATTGTAACAAGACAGCCTTTGAGTTCGAATTCGTTGTGAAAAAGGCAGTCGAGTATAAAATGTACATCTGGTACAAAAGGACCAGAAATTTTCAAGTCAATATTCAAAAGTAGCCTCCAGATCGATTATTAATCAAGACTTCAAGTGATTATTTCCAAAAGTCAGCCTTCTCCATTAATAATTCACACTTTCTTCGTCATTTTTTAATTTATCATTCTCGTTATGTCAGCTTTTCAGCATTTCTTCATTTTAATAGTCAAATTCGCAATATTTAAATTAGGCCAGCCTACACATTTTAAACTCATACAGGATCTCACAATTTACTTGTATCCGTGATGCAATTTTCATATCGATAATAAATTACAAATGTATTTCACTGCATTGCAACACCTTTCTGCAAATGTACTTACCTGCATTGAAACCACTTTGTCACACGGGATTGCGGATCAAAAATATTCTTGTTCTGCATCTTAATTAAGAGAACAACGAGCTTAAAATCTCATAATGCTCGCTCCATCTTTGTCTAAGCGATCTTGGAGAGATTTCTAAGAATGAATTCGTTCCAATTTCGCAGGAAATATCAGTCTTTCCTCAGAGATTTAACGACAAATCGATGTGACGCTCGCGACGCGAGTAAAAGTGAAAGTGTTGAGGCCGATGGAGATTGCTGTGACTATGGTATGATCTGCTTTTGATCATCTGCCGTTTGCGGTTAATGAAAACTCAAGTTTAAATACCAATCCAGTGGTAATACTATACACGTTCGCTACAATTTAACAGAGACTATACATAGAAATTTCTTTATAGAATTTCCATCGCTGCATGATTTAGCGGTGGCGGCCCAACTGCCGGGCGAGCGGAGAGTCCTTGTTAATAATTGTAGCTAGGTACTTCAAAATAAATATTCTGTGACTCGCGGACAATAGTTTCGACACTATCATGCTGATGCCACTTAAAGTGTCCATCGAGATGAGCTCATCGTGTGTAATGAATTCATGATGCTAAATGTTACATCATCTCGTTCACCAATATCGATTAACATCTTCCACTGAGCGATGACATCCGTATGTCGAGATCAAGAAAGCCGATTACACCGGAGGGACTCCAAAATTCCGTTTCCCCCGTTTTAGCCACATTTTAATTTGGCTATGAAAGGTGTTCGTCTGTCAGGCGAATTTCTGAATATTGAGAGGTGGGTTGGTCTCGTGCGCGTGGCTTTTAGTGTTCCCCCGCGAGACATGTTTCCATAAAAGCCACGTAATCGACACGTGACATAAGAGCGGTTTTCACTTTCCAAATTAATGTCCGTTCGGCTGAGAGCCGCTGGCTCACGTAACACGCGGACGAGGAAGCGAACCGAGGGGGCTTGCGATTCTTGCGTAGCGTTTTGTGCCGCGCGCGTCATGACACATGCGTGCACGTTGACCGGCAACGCACTCACACGCAAGTGGACTCCTACAATCGAGAACGTGATTCTCGCGCACGCATGCGCAGTCGCTCTTGTTGCATCTGAGAGGAGTACACACCCTCCGAATAAATCAAGCACCGTGTGGGAGTATTTATTTGCGTATACAAAGGATTAGTTAAGTTTATTTGCTAAAAGTTTGAACTATTATTAATTGCACGATTAATTGCATTAATTTCATTTGCCGGATATTAAAATTAATATTTTTGTCTAATGGCGGAGGTACTTAATGAATCTTTAATCAGATAAAAATCGGAGTTGGCGATATGGGAGGATTAAAGAAAATTTTCGGTTTCCTCTACGTGCTTCAAAGCACTAACAACATTTTTTAAATGAATTTATTCAGCTTCGATCCTCTGTTTGTATGTATGTTTGTTTGGTTCTAATCTGGAAACTAAATTTTAGTCCACTTTCACCAATGCAATTGTCTTGAAACTTTGCAGGCGTGCGTAGTTATGAATGTTATGATGGCAATACAAAACTATGAAAAAAAAACCTGAGGGGGTGAAAAATTACACAGTCGGTTTAATCCATTCGACTTAAAATCATCATACAACCACAAATACAAACTTAAACACTAAAATATAAATAATAAAATATATGTATATCAAAAAAATTAAGTTAAACGACTTTATTTAAAATGCACTAAAAATAATTATTTTCTTGTGCTACAATTTCGATAGTGTTTTTCACTTTAAATAAAATCGTGGAGCAGGGTATTTCATACCACAAAATTACCTTTTTACAAAAAGGTACAAAAAAGAGCGCCAAGTATATAATCTCTTCAAAAAGAATCCCATTTAAAAACAATGTCGTAAATTAATATAAATTTAATAATGTTCTATACTCTACAAAAATAATGTTCTAGACTCTACAAAAATAATGATATAGAACAATTGCGCCAATTATCACAATGACTATTTATACAAAGAAAAAATCACAATAGTACAATGAAAAAATGTATTAAATAATATCAAGCAGATATATTTTTATACAAATAAATATTTTAATACGAATAAATCACATAAAAAAATAGAAGATAATATACTATATAAAAAAATATATGAAATCAAAATGAGCTGCAAGTACATAAAGGTGCTTTCCAACTGCGCTTAAGATGACACAACTACATATACACAGCTAAAATGCTGTATTCATACATTCCGTTACTCATATCGCGGACATTTTAAATAATATGAAGATAAAATGTAACATCTAGATATTTGCCTAGATGTCCGCGGCCTGGAAGTCAAATACTTGGCGTGGCCAAGGTCAAGCTGTCGATGAATAAGAATTATTTATAAACATAAAACAATGAATGTGTATTTATATTGTCAGAGTTTTAAATTGATAAATTATGTGCAAGCTTGTGAGAGGAAAGGTATCGGTGTCGATAAATAAACTTACAATTATTTTAAAACGCAATATAATGAAAATGTACTCGTATTATCTACGTTTTAAATGGACAAATTATCTGAAAGCCTGCGAGGGGGAATGTATGGGTATTGATGATTTGAGAATACTTTGCCTGGCCACGCCAAGTATTTGACTATATTAATTGCAACTATAATAAATTGCAACTTTACATCGAAATATCTCAGCTCATAAGGCCCGTAGGAACAAAACGAAGACACTTTTCTTATGTAAATCAAACCCAAGCTATCCATTAAGACCATTCAAAACCTAATCGGATCAGCCGTTATTGAGATTCGGAAATCTCAGGGTTCTTGATAGCGAGTCGTCGCGTAATAGAGCCACTCCGTGCCTTGCGCTGCGCATATATATCTATATATATACTTGCGCGAGACACTACCGTGTCTCTTGATTAGAATATGAATCAATTTAATATACATAGAATCAAGCGTCGTAAGGAATTTGTTGTGAGATATCCTCCTCCACGATTTTATTTAACGTAAAAAAATACCATCGAAATGGTAGTAGAAGGAAAATAATTATTTTTTAGCCTTTTGTGATTTTTAAATAAAATTGTTTAACTTAAAATTCTTGTTTATATATTTTTTTTAACATTGAGTCTCGCACTCGCTGAAAAATACTCGCATATATTCTTCTAGCGAATGCAGTGAGATCAGCAATAAGCTTATTGGAAATTCTCATTTCTCGTTCAGGTGTAGATACGCTTCTTGGTCGCCCACGATCAGTTACTAGCAAGTTGAATTTCCTCCTGATTACAACGCAACTTTTGTTTGCTGCCGAAATTCACTCGAAGGGGGTGAAATTAACTCCTGAAAATTCGGCTATTTTCCGATTTTATGTTATAACTCGCGAACTGTAAGAGATAGAAAAAAAGTTTCAAGACAAAAGTTACTTCTTTTAATTAGATCTATTATTTGGTGAAAAAAGTTATTTTATAGTTCACGAGTTATAACAGAAAATCGGAAAATAACCGAATCTTCAGGGGTCAGTCACACCCCCCTAGAGTGAATTTCGGTAGTAAACAAAAATTACGTTGTAATCGGGAGGAAATTCCCTACATATTCTCAAAGTTCCAAAAATTTTTGAATTTTCGGGTTCGGGATGTTCTCTTGTAAGGCGTTCATCAATAGTAGTGGAAAGGGCTCAATAATTTGGAAACGTACAGTATAGAAAGTGCGCCTCATACGTTGAGGGGCATTAGCTGCATTATAACATCATAATACTTCATTCATTTGCATAATTTAAGTCCACCATTACATTTATGGTAATTAGCTATAAATTTTCTGATAATTCGCTTCACAGTTAAAAAGATTGTTTCCAAACAAATGTATTCGTAGCAAATATTCAAGCAAAGGACGAACATTTCGAGCATTTCCTTAATACTGTATAACTTGGTTACTACACATGTACGATCTATGTATGTTCGTATAATTTTTTACTTATCTTACTATGTTGAATTTTTATTTACAAAATCAATACTTCATTAAATAGTTACATATTTAATCGCTGAAATTTTATTACTGAAAATAGTGAAACTATACGAATATACCTGCTAAACTTATATCTATGTATATTAAGCGAAAATTATTTGTATCCAACATATTAATAACTGTCCACCAGACCAAGATATTTGTATTATTCTAATATTGAAAATTGGCGCTTAATATTCACATCTTGTTGACTAATATAATATTTAAACGTAGGACGTATACATTTATATTCCAGTAATAATTTAATTGAATTAAATTTAAACGATCATATATTTCGATACATTTGAAAGTATGAAAATTTTGTCATACTGTAAGATGTTACACGTTTACAAAAATGTTTAATAAAAATACAAAAATTCAAGTTTGTTATTTGTGTAGTTTAACGCGAACTTCTAACCTTTATACTCTCTAAGCACAGTGTATTAACGCTAATTAAATGTGATTTGTGAATTATGCGGCCTGCCGTTCACTAAAGTGGGTACGCTCGTAAATTTCACCGATGAGCGTCTCTCTCAACACGCATAACTCATAGAACTAGCCGTGAATTTATGCCGTGAATATCCTTTACACAAATTCCGGGACATTTCTTTCACACGTTAAATGGCGCTTTGCATGCTTTGGATGGAGTACCTATGTATAGTTTTATTTTCTGGACGCATACGTTCAATAATTAACGTAAAATATGGTTGGAACAGTTATTCTCTTGAATATTTTTGTCGCTGTGCTCACGTTTTTTGGACAGGACAGAGTGGAGACCATTGAAATTACAGCCAACAAATTAGATCCAATTTAAACACTAAATTGGGAGTTTCTTTGGTCTATTTAAAATTCGTGAAATTCTGGAGTCAATTTTCAGACAAAGAGTATGAAAATGAAATATTTCGTAAGTTGTTCGCAGTAGTTAGGGTGACTGTACCTAATGTCGCCAGGCAAAAGTTAAATCGCTGTCAATTGAATAATAATTAATATTTTTGCATGCAGTTCGTTTCAAAGTACCAAAAGAGAAATTATTCATATTTCATGTGGCATAAGTTAGAATCGTTGAAACGTACAAATTTTTAATTAAGACTAAAAAACGTAAGACATGCAAAAATCGGGTCCTGAAAAAAGTGTACCTAATATCGGCAACTCAAGAAATATCGATTAATTCATGTATATATGAGTTTTTAAAGTCATTTTCACTTGTAGTTTTATTATTTATTGCTCTATAAATGTATTTTTATCCAACTTAGATTTTATTCTTATTAGAAAAATATAGAAATTTAAAAATATAGATTTTTAAAATATTTTATTTTTTACGTTCTGATGTTCATATTGGACAAATAAAGTTTATTTCGGTTGTTCGACACATTTCGTATCCCAACTGTAACAAACATTACATCGAAACCATTGTTCTCCCGTAGGCGGTATTGAGAACACCCATACTGCTATAAGAAAAACACTATTTTCATTACGGAAAATATTTGAATCGATTGCATTCCTTAAGTACATCATTAATTAGGTATTTCTAGTATATACTCTTGCATTCACGGAATTATTAGACTTACCTTCGCCGAATGTGATGTAAAATTGTGGCAGTCCAATAAATTTTTACACCGTTAAGATTCTGTAAAATCTTTCCCTTTCTGTAATTGTTGATTACATGACGCTGCAATTACAGTATGTCTTCCTATATATGCTTAAACACTAATTCAGTGCATAACCGATAAATTTTAGAGCTTACTTTGCGAAATATAGCGGGTGGCGATATTAGGTACAGTCACCCTAGATCAGGGGTGCACACTAAGTTTGCCCTAGGGCAGTCGGTGCGCCCTCGAGCTCGACCGTGGAATGCTCACCCCCCACTCCTCGGTATAAGGTCTTGTGGTGGGGAACTCTATGACTGCAAAGGCAGTATGCCCGTTACAACTACAAGCATACCGACGATAGATATACATACAAGACCAAACGAAAACGTGCAGAATCTTATATTATATTCAGAAAGTTACTTTTAACAAATTCGCATACGTAAATTTGAGTACTTTCATTTGAAGATATTTAATAACATATATACATATAGAGTGGGCGACAAAAGTATTCGGATACCCTTTAAAACAGAATAACTTTTACAAAATTTTTCTAAATCTATATGAGTGTGAGATTAAGAATACACTCATATAGATTAAGAAAAATGGTAGGTTTTTTGTTTCAGACGATTACGACAGCCAAAATCATGCTCGCCAGCAACAAACTTTTTTCTCAAACCCCTCTTACTACTACCATTATAAATGTGAACCAAAGTATTATTATTGCATACGAAAATTTGAACTCATTTTTTAAAATTCAATTAATAAAAGTACAGAGATTGGAATTATAATACTCAATACTTTTCTTTTAAAAATTCCCCAAAATGTGCCTTATTTTCGGAGCGTCAAACTCTGGAAATCCCTGCGGCAGCCTGTGAGGCTCCGCTGCCACTAATCCAGCCGCTCCCCACTCCGTTGCTGGACTCGCTTCTACCTGAACGAGCTCGGATCTGAGCTCGCGCCCGGAATTGGGGGTCCTGTGCATACCTGCCCTAGATTATAAGAAACGAGAATTTTCGAGATTTCAGAGTACGTCGTCCGAGTCATGTTTTGTGAATTTCCTTGGGCATGGATTCTGCGCAGAGCTTTGTGTTTTGAGTTTCTTGATTGAGAGATTTAAGAAAGCGAATGAAGTCTATACCTATAAGGTAATGTGGTGCAGCGTCAATTCAATTAATTTTCATTTGGCCAATTTTAGTGTCCGTATTTCTGAAAACGGGTCCGTAACGAGGACAAAAAGGACTATACCCACATTTTTTAAAAAATTTAAATAGTGCCCCGCTATTAACATATGGCATATTGCCAAATAAATGATCAAAAATTTGTTTTTTTTTCAATAAAAATATTTTCATTAGGTACTCTTATGTCTTTATTGTAAGCACACAAAATTTCATTTTTACCAATTTGTTAATTCAACAGTTATATTTTTTTGGAAAAAGTTAACATTATGTTTCAAAGAGCTGTAAGATCCACAATTTTTGACATTTTGAAAAATCATATCGATATATATCCCTAAAGACTACAACATAGGTATCCAAGTTTCACCGAAATCTGAAATGTTACTCCGAAAACTGTCCGATTTCACATGGAATGACGCTTCTACAAACAGCGGATTTTTTGTTTTTAACCGACTTCAAAAGCAGGGGTTACTCAATTCGTTACGTATATTTCATTATGTTTGTATGTTCACGCATAACTTACGCATAGGTGCAGCGATTCCGATGATTTTTTTTTATATGAAAGAGTATGAAGAGCCGGTGGTACCGTATTAATTTTTTTTTTATTATTATCTAGAGACTCTAGAATTGTTTAGAATTCCAGTTTTAATATATGTTCGCCCATAACTTTGTAACGCGTGAACCGATTGGGATGATTCTTTCGCTGTTATATGGAGTATATTCTCCAATTGCTACCATGATAAATGTTTTTAATCGCCTTCAAACAAAGGTCACTAAAAATTAAAAACTAATAAACTTTTTTAAAAAAGGAAAAACCGACTTTAAAAAAATAAAATTGCAAAAGTAAAGAATAATTTTTTCCCTTATTTAATCTATGTGTCTCGTAGTTTTTTAAATTGGTGCCTCGTTATTTGCACTGTGTAAATCTGGCGCCGACTTAAAAAATATTAGAGTCGTAGATTAAATAAGGGAAAAAATTATGTTTTACTTTCTAGTGCAATTTTAATTTTTTTCAAGTCGGCCTTTTTCTTTTTTTTAAAGAAGTTTATTATTTTTCGATCCGCATATCATTCTACACAAGACTTTATAATGTACTGAATTTTTTGATTCTCGAAATATTCTTTTACACAAATACATTACACATAAAAGATATTAAAAATGTGAAAAAAAAAAGATTTTCTTGACCTCAAAAACCAGAATCTTAATACAGCTTGCGTTATATAGGAATGCTTGAAAATAATTATTGTAGGAAATCAGTTTGACGGTGGAGCTTCGTGTTCCAGAATATGGAAAATACAAACCAAATTAATGAGCTATGTTTCGTTGTGAAGCTTTGGCTTGTTGTGTTCAAGGTGTTGAAAATTTGAAGCAATGAAGTTTAATTATACAAGCATTTTAGGAAGATCTTTTCATATCACTCCTGCATTGAGAATTGTGGACAATGAGGGTGGAGTTACGTTTATTTGCGTGTATTTGCAGTGACTGGTCTGTGGCACGCGTTCCTTACACTTCTTACGCTTCTGCGCGTGGCTTTTAGTAGTAAAGTTTTTATTTGTATAAACCATGTTTTATAAGTAACATATATTGTACCCTAAACCGAAGTACTTATGTCACGTGTGAAATTTCTGTATATAACGTAATAACTGATCCACTTTATATTTACCTATAGAAGTTGTGCATTCTCTTTGTAATGACAACAGTAAAAAGTATTCCTGTTTTTCACTAGAAAGCTTGTGTTTATCACCATTTAGATTTTTTAATTCCCTCGTATTCCTTAATCGTAATTCTTTTATTTAATCTTTAGTAATTATTCATGAACTCCTTCTATTATTTTAAGTATGAAACGAACACCAAGAATGCAGATGCATACGAAATACACTATATTAGTTACCTTTATCATAGTTATATTTATTTGCTCATCGAACACACTGAACATGATTCACAATACAAACCACTATGTTACATCATAATATATCTGTTGTAGGTTAATTTACTTGCTGAGCATTATTTGCATAGCCGTGTATCCAAGTTGTACAACGTTTCAAAGGCACGTGCTGTGATATTTGATGTAAGCAAGCGATTGTGCATCGATATGATACATCAAATACCACTGTGTTTCCCGTGCATCCACGATTGAAATTTGTATGAAATTAAAGAACATGTGAGATCATTGTCTCAGAACACGCTATCATTGCATTAACTGATCTAATTTTACCATTCCATTTCCTTTATCTTATTGTTAATAATTTTATTGTCATAATAATTATGACAAATCTCTCGTAACCAAGTACTGCAGGTAAAGAATTATGTTGCATTAAGTGAAAGGTAGAGAAATTGGTTTATTTTTCAGGTTTTTTATCTGTATTTTAATACTTTGCTGAAAATAAGTGATAGAATTTTTCCTCGGTAATATTGTTTAGAAACATTGCGAAAACTTATAAAAAGAAAGCAAAAGTTAGATAAACTTGTTTTTTAAGGAAAACGGAAATAATTTGGTGAAAATCATTTCATGTAAATCACTGTGCACTGTAAAAACTGCAAACGCTCATTAAAAATTCATAGAAACTACGCGATCCTGAATAGAAGTTTCATTGCTGCCAGTGCGTAATCCCAGATTTTTGAACGGTTGCACTTGAACAGATGACGTTTTCATTTTTGGTTTACCATGGATTTGGATTGGGACTTATTTTATTGCAGGTTTTTTTTATCCAAGGTAATGCAAGGGTGGTTAAACCATCTTTTTAACCGACTTCAAAATGGAGGAGGTTATATATTCAACCCGTAGGGCAAGTCAGGGTGAGATGGTTATAGTTTCGTCTTGAGTCTGCTACAGCCAACCTATTTGAAATAAAGCAACGAAAATTATGTAGAACAAAACTTCAATCCTTTGTCTACATGTCCATTAATATCAATAAACGAAAAATTATTATTTAATATACAAATTTTACAAATAAAAAAAGTGTCATTGCCCATATCTCCCTTAATGTCCGGGAAAGATGGTCATATGTACCTTTCAGGCTAACAAGTTGTGGTCCTTAACTGGTTATCTCAGATTCTTTCTAGTTTTCGTCCACCTTTGTTTTTGCCCGCTCAAAACTTCTTTGGGCTCTTCCTGTGAGTCGTCTAATCCGCATATATGACAAATAGTGTTAAACTCTGTGCAAATTTCATAGACCCAATAACCACATGACTTACATCTTAACCAATCTTGTTTTTTTTTTTGGTTTCGAAATAATTTTCTCCGAATTTCCTTCTCCCAATTGACCATCTTTCCCTTAAGGCCCTGGTAAGATAGCCATTCCCCTTTTGCTTACACTAACAAACGTAACCCCGAATACTTTAAGGTTTAAAACACTGTAAACAATGCACTATCAAAAATACATCTTGAGAATTAAAAATATTCAGCATAAATAACACAAACAAGATGACCAAAATAGAAAGGTGCGTTTAAACCAGACGAACGAATGCTCGTTCGCCCCACACATCGACAAAATTCAAATAAAAAGTTGCAAGTGAAGACTGCCGTTTACACTAAATGAGCACGAATTTTGTCAATGTGTGGGGCGAACGAGCATTCGTTCGTTTGGTCTAAACGCAGCTTTAATCAAACATTTTGAAGCACTAGCTTAAATTTCACAGTGAATTTACAAACCTTTAAAAACATTCTATTCCAACACTTTGAACTATGGTCGAGGCCATATATATTGGCCGGTGAATTCGTTTTCGCGAGCGGCGACCGAGGAGAAATCAACCACCACCATCTGACGATCGCGGATTTGTCAGTTGGAGTTGCTTGGCCCTCGCAGAGTATGGTGGGGTAATGGGAACGCTGCTCGACTCCGCCTGAACCTAGCCGTTTGGCTGTTATTTATTCTTAGCGTAATAGTTGTGTGCGTTACGAAGCTATGCGTAGACCAATACGAGATGAAGCTATCGAGAAAGTATCAATGTTCTCACCAATAAAGCTCCTGAGTTACTATATTTGATAGGGCATACATTTGGCTATCTGATTAAATTATTAATGTTGACTTAATGTGACAACATTTAATGCATTTTAATGTTTTTCTAACACCTTGCATGCTGGTCAACCAGCGCCGTGGTCGGGGTAGGTTGACTATAGGTGCAATCAGTTAAGAAAATGTTGTTAATAACTTATCTAAGTGGGAATAAAATAGCACAATGTCACAAGAGTTGTTTCATTATAAAATATTTATTACATTTTAATAATAAATAAGAATTTCAACCTTTATAGTAGCAATAAATCTTATACCTAGTATTATAAAAATATTCGCCATCTTTTATCAACTAATTACTATCTTCACAATCTGATGTGCAATTTTTGCACTCGTAAACAAGTACATTTCCTTTTACGCATCTCGAGTGCACCCACATCTTGCAAGAAATACACTGAACCCATTCTTCTCCAGGAATACTTTTTGAATAAAATTCAGTGCATTCAATGCACATTGTATCGTCTGCATCATCACAGGAGTAACTAGTGTCTTGTGTCTTCATTTTCTTTGTCCGTGTGTCCCTATTTTCTCTACAGTTTTCTTTGTTTTTCCCTGTACGCTTCACTTTTTTCTTCATGATTTTCTGCTTACGTGATGTGGAAAGCTTTCTAATTAAGAGCTTTTCTTTTTCAGGCGTGTCAGTGTATATTGCGCTTTTTCTTTTCCGTTAATTTGTTTTGGACTCTTGATGTGGTCCTGCTTTGGGAAATGGTCTTATATCTTACGGCCAAAATGAAGTTGAAGCTGTATTATTTGTTGAATCGTTTAAAGGCGATAACTCAATCCTGTTTGTATTATAGCTAGAGTTTATTTGTTTTTCGGGAGTTACTAGTTGTTGCTCACTATTTGTGTGAACAGACGATTGTTGATTTATGCCATCAGTGACCGGAAGTGGTCTCTCTGTCACATAAGCACCAAAAAAACTCAGATTCAGGGAAAATATTTTCGTCGAACGGATAAATCCCTGTAACTCTGAATCCGGCCTGTATATTGTTACAACTTGCTGCCAATGGAAGTGCAATTTTAATTAATTCTGGAATATCGTAAATGCGTATAGTTTTTCCCGGTTGAGAAGCTAGCCAATTATCGGAGGCTGACTTAAAATATTTTTTTAAAGGTCCATAAACTGTCCTATCAAGGGGTGAAGCTTGTGGCTACAGTGAGGAGGCAAAGATAGTACAGTTATGCCATTACTCTTAAAGTAATCAAGGACTTCAATTAACAGGTGCGAATCATGGTTGTCTAACAGTAGGAGAACGGGCTTTTCTTTAGATGGCTTCACGTATTGAACAAAATGTTTTGCGAATTTAATGAAGTTTTCCTCTTTCATCCAACCTGACTTGTTGGCATCGCCAGATGATCCGAGTGGTCCACCTCGAATAAAATAATCTTTATAATTTACACGAGGAAACACGGAAAACGATGGAACTGTATTTCTGACTATAGAGGCAGCAACCGCAACCGTGACCAATGTTCCTCTCTCAGCTGAAATTATCTTGCCTAATTGTCGCATGCCTCGCCGTGCAACTACTTTATTAGGAACGCGAGCAGTCGTAATCTCTGTCTCATCGATATTCCATATGTCTCCGGGGCTGAGATTTAAGCGAGTATATACAGTTCTTAAATTATTAAAAAATAAAGCTACATTGTTTTTGTTAAAAGATGTAGCTCTCGAAAGACTTGTAGCTTGTAGTGATCTAATTGACAATGTAGATTGTCGTTTAAGAAAATGTCCCAACCAATCTTCTCCAGCAATTTTCTTCATTAACCATGAATCAGGTACCACTTTGTTGTTCTTCATGGCGTACTCGTATGAAATTTTTCTGGTTTCATAGGGGGTGAATCCATAATAAATATCAGCAGTTTTTTTTACATAATCGGCTACAGCTTTTTCTTCTTCATCGGTAAAAATTTGCCTGTTTCTCTGGTATCCAACTCTGTCCAAAACTATCTCTGACTTTGGGGTGCTTGGATTTTGTTCAATTTAACTTTGCATTTTAGTTACATATCTATACAGTGTTTTATACGGTACGTTATGTTCCATAGGAGCTGCATGAATGCTTTCCTTTTCAAGAATTACTTCACGACATGCTTGTTCTATAAGTTCTTTTGAAGTTGTACCTCTATTTGACTTTCTTTGATATGTCCTCATTGTTCTGTGAAATAAGTTATTAACTAACCTTTAGTAACGAAAAATTCGTAATAAACTAATATCACTGGGGTTGGTTGATCAGCTTAGTCATGTAACCCCGGACGTTATTAGTCAACCAGCCCCGAACGATCATTTTGACTTCAATACTCTACATAACCTTTAATTATTTAGGTAAAGTCAAAAACGCAGTCTCAATAGGTCGTTTAATAAACAAACTTTAAAATAGCCCCTTCACGTTTATTCTATTGTAACTATGTAGAGCGTGGAAACATAAAATCTTTAAGCAAACATATTTACTTACATAGCCAATTTTTCGATAAACGCTGGTAACTGCCAAACAACGTGTAATGGCGGTGTCGGAAACAAATGAATGACATAGTAGAAGTGACTTGTTTCTACAGAAATTCGCTCCGCGATAGAGTACACGTCGGTGGAAAGTTATTAACAATTAGTCAACCTACCCCTGGGGCCAACCAGCCCCGGTCTCCTCTACTGACCGAGCCATGCGCCGTGGGAATGATGAGCTTGGGCTTGCGCGGCTTGGCTTGGGCTTCCCGTTCGTTGTCGGTAGATGTGACACGAGTCAAAGAAACGCTAATTTGGCTTGGCTGAAACAGCGAGCCTAGCCACGCCGCATGAACGCTCATGCCTCGGCAACTGGTGTTCGCCAGACTTGACGAGTCAGCAGACTCGCCTAGCCACGCGGTGTTGCATCGCATCTTGAGCCCCGTTACGCATTTGCGACAAATTGCCGACAACTTGGTCGACAAGAGACCAGAAACCGTTGTTGTTCGCTGCGACCAAGTACGTACGAACTCATATATCCCCGTGTACCTCGTGATCGGCGACCGTATAAATCGAACGCAAAATAGAAACAAATTTTTTTACATATATCGCTTCTAAAACATTTCAAAAATATATTCTCAAAGTTATAAGCCAAAATTATACGCCATATCGATACTACAGCTTCGAGCGCCGAGCATTGTACCTAAAACGCATTTTAAACGCGTATTTCTCGAAACCACAATTTCAAAATTGCCGTCGGGGATAACTCAAAGACTATATGATCGATCAATTTGAAATGTTGCACACTTTTAGTTTATAATATTCCTCACAACATGAATCTAAATATGTAAGCAAATTATTAATTTTAAACACTTTTCTTTTTTTGCAAAAATCACACTTTTAAAATATGTAATTTTTTATACTATATTCTTACAATTGCCAAAGAAATTAAAATAAAAAAAAAATGATTTTGTTTGTTTCACATAACTACCAGAGACATGCCACCGGCGCCGTTTTGCACCTAAAAAAAACCTATTTAAGATACTGCTCTATTTGTTTTATATTTATTATAATTTTACTGTCATAAAACTTTTTTACTTGGTATGATGTTAAATAAGGTGCCCTTAAAGTTCAAAAAGATTTAGCGCATTGGTATCTTTGCTAAAATTCCTAAAAATTGACAAAAAGAAGCCGTTTATACGGATTTCTCCGTTTAAGAGATATTCGCAGTGGTGTCCGTTTGCATCGACTCAACATTCCAATTGCTGAACTGCTGAAGCTCATAGACATCTTATCACTACTGGATTGATTATAGCACATACTGCAAAGATCTATGCAAACGGATACTAGTTTCAGTACTTCGCGTGACCACAAGGGTCATTATTTTACTGCATTATTTAATATCGAATAATATTGTACTATTAAGCGTCAGAATCATCTATACATCCGGTATTCTACTAGGTTTAAAAAAGTGTGGCAAGCCATTTAAAAAAAATAGGGATGATCTCGAAAGCTCCGAAAACCTCCACCTACAAAAAACTTGTAAATGGCATGTTATGGTCCTCTTTGTGCCATACAACTTTTGTTAATAACAATTTTGTTAATAAGTTTTTCCATATCACTAAAAATAACGGAAATATTCCAGGTGAACAAACTCTGTATTTACATCTATATATGCAGGGTGAGTCACCTAACATTAAATCTTAACATATCTTCGTTGTTTTTAATGATACGAGAACATGTCTAAGGACAAACTGTTGGTTTCAGAGGAGGGTCATCGACGTTTATTTTTTTTTTAATGGGATGAGGTCTTTTCATAATTATATATTTGTAGCCAATAACAAGACAATTTCAAGCATTTGTAATATGTTGACCTTCGGAGGAGTTATTTTTAAAAAACTATAATTTAACGTACGCAGGAATTGCAATGTTTATTTATTTCATACTATTAAATGTACATAAATAAAATGTTAAAGAATATATTCAAAATGGTGGCCGTTAATATTTAAACATTTTTGTAACCTGCTTCGTAAAGAATGTTACACATTATTGAATATTTCGGGTATGATATGCCTATTCCTAAATTCTACCATAATACGTTGACGCATATCATCAGCAATTGTTAGTACATTGGCGCACACTTTATTTTTTTAATACTCGTCAGAAAAATAAATCGAGTGGAGTGGATTTATCACGAATCAGATGAACGTGCTGGTCACCAAACAGTTCCGCCACGTCGAATTCAGCGGGCGGAAAACTTTTGTCCAATTCTTGTCTTGATTTATTTGTCCAAAGGTCATTTGAAGGTAAAGATATTATACATGATTGAATTGATCGTTTTATTGTTTATAACGTTACACTAATGAAAATATGTTACCCGATTTAAAAGAACGTCGATGACCTTGAAATCTTGGAAAATATTACCTTGAAAAGAAATCTTCTCCATCCCAATAATTGTCCCTCTGATCTGAAGCAAACATTTTTTCCTCACATATTTTCTTTTATTATTAAAAACAACGGGAATATTTTAGATTTAAATATTCGGTAACTCACCCGGTATATGTATGTACATATCTCGAAAATTGGACAATTCTTTTCCACCCCTTACTGTGGTCGTCGTAAGCATTACGAGATGAACGGGTCAAAGTATATTGTGAAAATATAATCAACCGTCGTCACGTTGTTTGCGTGATTTTGAATTTCATGGATTTAGCTGCTTTGCTCCTTCTTTAATCTTATAACCTATCATCACCACATAATATATCGAATAATTTAATCGTACCACTACGTTTATAAACATTACTGTTCTTTGGTCGATGGTGTAGAACCTACATTTCAATTTGTTTCATCAGAATAGTACGTTTTCCAAGAGTGTTATTTTATGTTTCCGTACGCAACTTCTTCATAAAATAATTGTATCTGTGTTTTGTAAATCAGTATTGGACATTTACAAAACAATTTAGTACATTCATAACAAAGAAATTCATACAACTCTCACATTTTTCAATTCTCATAAATTCATATGTCACGAGTGTTCAGTGTTTTGCAACAAAAATGTAAAAGAAGAGATACGTTGATTTATTTCGTGGGGTCTTTCTAGTCAAATAAAATAGTTACAATGTTTTAACAGTTAGAGACGAAGGAGAAGCGTAACAGACGTTGTTGCTCCGAAACGTGTGACCGTCAGAGTCATTAAATGTTAACAATTCGCCCGTTATCGGAACATTCGAGTTTACTCAATCTCATTGGTGGATGTGCGTGTGGCGCTAGCGTCCTGTCTCAATGCATCACGTGCACGTGTGCTGACAGTGAGTTCCACGAGGTACGCGCGGGAACGCGCCGATATGACTTCAGTCATACCGTGCAGCCGCCGCTGCAACTAGTGTCGTACGATTTCAATGGACACCATTCGCTGGTTCAGGTGGCGAGAGCACCAACACGCCACGCGATTGGTTCAGGCGATCTCAGCTGAGCTGTAGTTCGACCAGCGTCGCAACGTGTCTGATTTAGGCGTCCCTCTATCCACAGGCCCGGCTACAATTTATTGAAGCTAGCGGCGTTCCACTGTTGGTGGCGTGTCGGTGAACTATTTCAGTTCGATTCATAAACACTGTTTCTATTCCACTTTGAAATAGAACCGTCCTTTTTTCCATTAATTTCTTTTTTCTACGACTGTGAAATGAATTTACACGGAGAGATCAATAAAACGGAATCAACTGTCTCAATCAAATTCCCAGCGAATTCATTATTAAAATAAGCAGTTATTCATATCCGGCCAATTGTTTCAAGAACGCCACGTTTTAGAGCATATTTGCTGTTAATGTGTTAACAAACTTAAGAACCCATTATGATTACGTGGGGTAACAAGGTAAATTATGTTAATTTAATGAGTTCCAAGTTTATTCATATTACTTGCCACACGCGTCTTTAACGTAATTTTTTTTGTTGTCCACGAACAGCGTGAAAGATGTATGTATGTAAAAAATCATAATTTTTCATAATCAGAATGTAAAAAATTTACTATCACAAGATTCGAAATCGATATGGAATAATATGAAGTATAAATGAAGGGTTCAGGAGCCAATCAGTGCAACTTTCCCTGAATATAAGTTACATAGTTCAGAAACCTCTTTATTTTTAAAACTTTCGGTGGGTAAATACAATTAAGTTACTACCTTCGTACGTAAGCAACAGATGGCGCTACTTACATATATTGTCTGGAGACTGGTCTCTCTAATATTGACCACGGAATTATTCGGCAAAATTATTCAGGGAGCAAACAGTGTAAATTTCGGTTTTAATCCTAATGGACTTAAGTACATATGTACATTGATTGGCTTCTGAACCCTCCAAAAGTAGCAGTACATACATCTACAACAAAATCCAATCCAAAAAGAGAGCGATCATTTCTCAGGCTTGGTTTCGTGACCACGTGGGTGTGTTTTTTATTAGCGAATGAATTATTAAAAAAATCAGACAAAAAACTGGTTACTATGGAAATTTTATTTACAGAAAACAACATTGATGAATAATTCAAATATTGGATAGCATATTACGTGCTCTGGGAACTAGGAGTGCGATATAAAATCTATCTTACTTCACTAATCAAAGCGATTCTTCAATGTGACAAAGTTAACAATGTTCATGATAAATGCTCGATTATTTTTGTTCATATCCTCGTTTCTGATACATCAGTACAAGTTTGGTTGATATCAATTATCTCACTACTATGACCTTTCCTTATCAGCAATGGTTCTTTCCATGATAAGATTTTTGGCTATTACGAAGTTAATTGTTGGGATAAAATTTCGGTCTCTACTGTTCAAACGCAACAGCAGGAAACGTCAAGGTCGAGGTTAGATCAAGAATGTAACAGTTGGAATATTTCGGAGTCGTACGGTGTTACTCACACTACGAAGCCAATGTCAGCTAATAGTAACACGTCGAAGACTATGCCTTGATCTTTTCGGTTAATCGTGGCAAGTACTTGTTGAACAAGTGTTGAGATAAGCATTTAATTTCATTCAACAAGTGCCATGCCTGCGATTAGTTTTCAGTAACCACGTGCTGGCTTGTTTTGACTTTCAACCAACTTATTGGCGTACGGGTACTTTACATTGTACTCGAGTATTAGACCAATATATACGAGTAGCTGAATATTCATCAAATCTATGTAATTCGAATCGTCCAGAATTTCAATAGTGTATTTGAATTTCATTGCATCCAATTTCAAGTGTTTAGATACTCTAATACTTCTCTCTACCTACATTAACTCTTAATCTAATCGTTGAGACTGGACAGTTAATGACGGGAACTTAACCAGTGTTTTAAAATTATAATTACAGACATAAAGAATATAAACGCTTTAAATTACATCTATCACTTCGTATAAATTAAAGCACAACGTAAAGGTGCCCATACACGAGCGAGCCGCTCGCGAATGCAGGTTCGTCGATCCCACACGCCAGCGAGCATGCGAGCCGAGCCTGCATTTTACTCGTTTGTTGATCCTACACACCAGCGAACATGCCAGCCGAGCCTACAGTTCGTGAGCGGCTCGGCGAGTGGCTCGCTCGTGTATGGGGGCCTTAACATAAAATACACTCAACTAGTAGCTTTTTGTTTATGTGTATTCCTCGAAATACTTAAATACTAGATAATCGGTAATTAAATAAATATCGGTATTTAAAAAATCTCCATCTTGCGGTTACTGAATGCTCTAGATGGCAGTTAGTTGCACTTTTGTTACGTGAAGCGTACATTATCACTTGTTCATACCATTTGATTTGATACTACTACGATATTTCGAACTATTTTGGACAATATAATTAAATCTATTGAAGAAAGTGCTGAAAAACGAGAGAGTAAAATCTGCTCTCTGTTGCAATTATTAAACGTCTCATTATTCTGAATCAACTAAAATTTGGCACTTAACAAAAAGTTCCGAGTGTTTTCCCTTGCTATTCGGGGAGTCGATAAATCGAGTGGCAGAGTCACGGGTTGATCAATGAATTATCGAAGTTATTAACCGCGGAACCTCGACACTGACCGGTTACGAGAAGTCGGCAAGTTATTCGACCGCACTTTTAGCATTGCATATAAATCCATCCATTTGATGACGCAATGGCGTTGCATCTCGATAACCGGATAATCGTATCGACGTGAGAATAATATAGCATGCGCTGATACGCCTTTTAAACATGCGGCAGGTGGTTCTTAATTTTGTACCGCAAACTTTGTCCCCGAAATTTGAAAACAAACAAGGAAAAGAAAAGGCTTTTATGACATCGATGCAACGATAAAATGTTATCGCAAACATTGATTGAAGTGTTCGACATTGGATTTGGTAAATCTCAACTGCTTTCGAATTACCATGTTTTCTTCGCCGTAATTGCCGCACACGTACACATTTATTACGGTGTCCTTGTCGATAATGATAAACCAGCCACGGTCGGAATCCTATCTGGAGACTCGAGGAATGAACAAGCCGTGCGATATGTACTTTGAAACGTGACGCGAGGCACGCGGTCTCCGATTTGCGTAATCCGAGAAACTTCGTTGCGTAAGCGGACAATGATCCCGCTGGACATTTGTCACCTCATCCACGATCGACTGCGGGGGCCCCCTGTGCTGGCTGAAACACAAGTGTTTGTAGTTATGGATCTTGTTTGCAATATAAACGACGAAGGTGTTATATTCCAGAAAATGTATTAAATACTCTTACCAAGGGGAGGTCGCAATCTGTATAATATTCAGGGTTTCAATCCAGAACTTTTTATTTCATAAAAAAATGGCTATCAAAATTGAAATTTCAGTATTATCTGATTCAGTTGGTTTATCTTTCAAATGAAAGTTTATGAGAAGGCGAGCAAAATATTCTTATGTGATAAAATTTCAAGGTTAATGGACTTGTTAAAAAATTTAATTTTTGTCATTTTGAATTGCTGGTAACAAAAAAGAAAATAATAAAACGAGTTCGATACCTGGGTAGTGTCAAGGACTTGTACCTAACACGTGTTGATCCTCGGTTTGAGATGCCTTTCAAGACGTTTTATTTTTTTCACTCTTGTTTCCTGTAATTTTTTTCATATTTAGAATTCATATAACGATCAGAGAGATTTTTCATTTGCAATTACGACATCCCTCTATAGAGCAATTTATAAATTGCAGTAATCGTACATATAGATGTAGGCAAAGAAAGTATGTAAATATACTTTAATATGAATGATACTTGTATTGGTAGTCATGATAAAATCGAGCTGTGGTGTGTTCCTTTATTTCTTGCTTTTGGAATTAATATTTTCTATTGAGCTATAGCTCAATGATATTTTCACACGATACGCATAGCTATTGTAACATAGATAATATTAGATTTACCAAGAACTATAAATCATAACACACGTGTACATGCGAAATTTATTATTTCACGATCTTCACGTACGAAACATGGAAATTAATTTTCAGAATTTCAATAACCAAAGGACATTAAGTTACTTATTACTTACTTTATAACATTTTCAGAACTTTTTATATGGGACACTATTAGGTACTTAAAAAAGTAAAATGATCAAATTTCATGTACATATTTTATGTACTTAGCCATTTTCTAGATTTAGTAATATTTACTTGCTTATTTTTTCAACTGATAACTTTTAACCCTCCGTACACCAAGTGGGGTATGACATACCCCAGAACATTTAAATATCAAAATTATAACTGAACTACTTGGGAAACTGCGCGGGTTGGTTCTCGGTGTAGCTAGAGCTGCGACGCACAGTGGGGCAAAGTGACGAAGTTTGTTTCAAAATCAAAGAACTTTTGATAGAAATGAGATAGAGCGATGATTTTTTTTTAAATTAAAGCTGAAAGATTGCAGAATAAGGGAAAATTTGAGCGATTACGGTACGAACATTTTATAACTTTGAAAATCTGTGTTAAACTTGAAATCGATTTTTTTCCAAAATCCTGAGGTAGTAGACAAATTTTGCGAACGGATTTAAAATCAGCGTGACAAAATCTACAGGACATGATGTACAACATGCCAAGCAAAAAATCTAACCGTACATGGTATTGGATAAATCACAATTTTATTGTAATATTTCAAGTTTAACACAGATTTTCAAAGTTAAAAAACGTTCGTACCATAATTTCTTTATTTTTTTCTTATTCTGCAATCATTCAACTTCATTCTGCAATCAATCAAAAGTTCTTTGATTTTGACACAACCTTCGTCACTTTGCCCCACTGTGCGACGTCGCCACTTCGTGCAGTGGCACGATGAACCTCCTAATTTTCTAATTTTTCTTAATCAAAATTGATGTTACTTTTTAATTTCATAATAAAAAATCGTAATATGAATCATCTTCCCTCTTTCTTTCTTATAATCACGACATGTATGTAAAACAAAATGTAATATATATTTATATAAAAGCTAACTTATTTGGTGGGGTATGTCACACCCCACCTTGTACGGGGTGTGACATTTACGTGGTGCGCGGAGGGTTAAATACTGTACAGTAATGATGAACGCGCCAATCGCATAAAAATACTTTTCAAAGCCACCTAAACGACAGTGAATTAGTGCCGAATGAAAGACAAAACCATGTGCAATTATCTGTTAAGAAAGGAAGACATCACTGAAGCGAAAATGTACCGATGTTATAGCTTCAAAGTTGAATGCACTACACAATGTGAATGGAAACTATATCGATTATGTCAGCTTTTTGTACTATGACAGAATATAATAATAAATCATCTTGCTTACATATTAATATGTTAAATACAAAACAAAGAAATACAAAATGATAAAAAGGATTTGACGTGCAATAGGAGTGCGTAAAGTGCGAGGTTCAACGATCTGATTGATTTTTGTCTTACTTCTGTCTGCAAATCGCTAGTTTACATACAGGTTACGATATATCATACATAATGCTTCTAAAAATTCCATTCAATTTTTAATCAATGCATCTCCATTATTTATGCGACTGACGCTTATATACAACGACCCTTGGCCCGTGGTGTGAAAACATTACTCGCACCGTCTTACAATAATTAGTTACAACTGATTGTGGACTTGAATGGAGCTCGGTACATACATATATGCATGTGTGTATATACGGCTCATTCGATTGCGTCCGCGTGCCTTCGATTAGTGATCGACTTCAAATGACTTTTTCCGGCGAACATTTCTATAATCTTCCGTGAACGGGTCATTCCACGCCATCTCGATCACTTTTTGCACTCGATGTCAGGGATTTTATTCAAATTGAATCATGATGTAGTCCACATGAAACTAGTGTGGTTTCCATAAAAAAATATTATACATTCTAGTGCAAATGATAGGTAAAGCTGCAAAGCGATCTTTTAAGGTAGCATCATGTTCTGCCTGTTCATTCTAGTTTACGTAATCGAAAGTAATATTCGTAAAAGATGCACTCGGAGCTTCCATAGCTTTACGCCAATGTTGGAGACATTTTTTCCTGGAAAACTTGCTCGTCTAATGAAGCTGGCACCGTTTTCAGCAGAATGCAATAGGTTTAATCGCTTTTTTACTTCCAACCCATAACCCGATCAGTCGAAATGATCTTATCCACGCCATACCTCATGGCCTATCGTTATCCCCTTTTAATGGAAAGAACCTTCTGTGTTTTTCATCGGGCAATGACACTTTTTCAACAAATAATCGACGAACAGATAAGCTGGTACTTACAGGTTTGATTATTATAAAAAAAATGTCATTGGCCACGAGCGAGTTAGGGAAATTCTTCTGCAGGTACATATAAATAAGACCATTGAGACGGATACGAGAGCTGTCGATATTGTTTGTAGGCGTTATTAAGATAGTAGGTATGGGCTGCGAGTGGTACGATCAGCCGATCGTGTAGACTGTAGGTAATAGCAGAGTGCGGGGCTCACATGAAAAGGTCGTGACAGATAGTGATGGGATCAAGTATATTGGAAATAGGTTCGAATTTGATTGTATAGTTTCGAACAGTTCACGAGTATTTAAAAAAAACAAAACACTATTTTCAAGTAGACTCGAACCTTGACGAGAAAGGTTTCAACTCTCTATAAGAACTTTGAGAAACGTCAGCGGTACTTGCAAGTATAATCGAACCCTGACCATTTATAGATTCGAACCCTTTATGATTACCTCCTTTAACCAGGAGTTTTCTATTTGGTGCACGTGTGTGATTTGTTTTCGGTGAAAATTACCTATGTACAAGTATTCCACATTACATTTAGTTAACTTTATTATCATTAACAATTAATTTATTTGGCAAATACACAAAATACTCTTAACATTTGTAAGTATTGAGGAATAATATTTGATTGACAATTTATTATAGCTTCAACCTATTCCGTTTTTTTCTAATGACATTTCCTGCCTTCGAAAATATTATTTCTGATGGGATCGACATTCCCATGGTGCACAGATAATCACGAGCTAGTTTCGTTGAAATGGGGTAGTGAATACTATTTACAGACCAATATAGGTTATGTATATTTTCAGGGTTCGATTACTACTTTTACAAGATTCGATTCTATTAAATGAGAAAGTATTTGTATATACATATTCGAATCCTATAGATACTCATTCAAGGATTCGAAAGCAGCTTGTATGATCTGAGTACTTTACAAGTACATGTAATTGAAAATCATTTTTTATGAGTAGTAATCCAATCCCATGAAGTGAACTTTTTGTGTTGTATTCGACTTAGTTTCGTGAGTATATATTGAACTTGATCTCATCCCTAGTGACAGACCTTCAATTTGCTTAAAATGGGCGCACCTGTAGCGTTGCAATGGTGGCACTAAAATAAATATTTAAAACATTTTCTGCAAATCTGAGGGAATAGCTTCAGTTCTACGTACGGGTTAAAAAAAAATGTATTACAAAATAGCGGACTTTTGAAATTGAAGTGTCGAAAATCAGTAAGAATATCAAGCATTTCTTTCAACGTTACAAATGAACTAATTACCCAAGAAAAAAATCCGTAGGTATAGCTGAAGATAATTTTATTTTCAGCTGGTATGAAGAATTTGAAGTAAATCGGAGGAACATTAGCCGAGTTATCCGGGCGCCCAGTTTGAACAACGTCGTTTCGAGAAAAACACGTTTAAAGTTTTAGAAAGAGCTCCGATTTTGGATATTATTCCGAAAGGTAACGGTAATCGATCGGGATGAAATTTCAGGTGTGTTTTGAAGAATGTGGGAGGATCCCAAATATAAAACTTTAGCTTCGGGAATTCACCGGTTTGGAAGATCCTCATAAAATTACCTTTTTTAAAAACACGTACAAAAAAGAGTGGCAAGTATATAATCCAATTAAAAAGAATCCCATTTAAAAACATTGTCGTAAATTAATATAACTTTATTAATGTGCTATATTTAACTTTACAAAAGTAATGATATACAAAAATTGCGCCAATTATCACAATGGCTATTTATACAAAGAACAAAATGTATTAAATAATATTAAGCAGATATATTTTTATACAAATAAATATTTTTATACGAATAAATATTTTATTCAATTCAAAATACTTGGCGCTGCTCTCCGAATTGGTGTTGCTAAACTGAATAAATATGTATAAAGTGCCTTAAAATCTTTTTCTTTTTTCTTGTCTCAGTGGTGTCTTGTCTTGTTTTATTTATTAACCAGGACAATTAACATTTTTTTCGGTTTCGCAGCGCCAAGTATTTTGAATTGAATAAAATATTTATTTGTACAAAAATATATCTGCTTAATATTATTTAATACATTGTTTGCTTTGTATAAATAGCTATTGTGATAATTGGCGCATTTTTCTTTCCACACCCCTCGCAATACGCACACATGTCTATCGGCCACCGGTGTCTTTCGGAAGTGCAGCCCCGATTTTACCTGCGAGCGGCCGATATGGCATGGCAGTGCCCTAAAACCCTAAACCATATTCACAAAATACTGCATGTAGAAATGTTCGCGACAAAAAAGAGGGCTAATCATGTAAAGTCGAGCACTATCGAACGCTAGCAGCCACAATCGTTTCGGCCGCGTGTATGTTACATACCTACATATATACAAAAGTTAAGAGTTCATTAAAATGATACAATAACCTTTTATGAACAAGTATTATCCTTTTCACGTACTATCATAATAAAATTTTACTTCCGATGCTTTCTACATTTCTGAAAAGGTGAAATATTGCGTTATTTATTGCATTAAAACACAATAGACCTAAAAGCTAGATTTGCGTTATATTTGGGTTAATCGTTGGCGAAGAGCGCGCCCAATTCATCATCATCGAAATGCCATAACTAATTAACCGGGAAGTGATTAGTGGATTATATGTTTTGATACACACCGAAGATAAGATATGCACATAAAATAAGTTATCAGGCTAGTTATGTATGTTAACTCGTGAAAAAAGCAATGCTTGCGTCAGTTTTTTCTATTTAAGTTTTTATGACAATTACACCCCCCCCCCCCCCTAATAAACATGACTCATGTATGAAAGAAGCTAATTCCCTTTAATTCACGAAAAAAGTTCACCTGCAAAGATTGTGAAATCAACTTTGCTAATTCCAATTGTACCTTTAATTCACGAAAGCAATTAAAAAATTTCTCACGCAAAGATTGTGAAACCAACTTTGCTAATTCCAGTTGTATTCTCGTTCCCCGCTCGAACACTGATTCCTGTCACTTTTTATACTTGACATTCCTTTATTGGCCACAAATCAATTCAGTGCTCAGATTTTCAGCTTCGGTTTTAAGGAATTAGCGGGCGTTGTATAAGAAAAAAACTATGAAGTCGACTTAAAACCAAATGTTTCATATTCTCCGCATCTCTCTTACAGCGTATTCGGACGGTCGCACTAGGTGCGAATTTTCGCCAATTGGAAGCGAAATGTTTGCATTCAGTGCGCACTAGTGCAGGTTGCCGATTGTGGTATTAATTAATCTACTTCCGACTTTGATTCGTTTAAATTAGTCTCTATCAAGTTTTTATTATCTTCCATGGTAAAAAGATCTTCATACGACATTTTTAACAGAAGATGTCTCTCTTCTAAAAGTTTTTGTGTCAACTACATGCCTCTCGCCCGCTAATTCCTTAAAACCGAAGCTGAAAATCCGAGCACTGAATTGATTTGTGGCCAATAAAGGAATGTCAAGTATAAAAACAGAGGAATCAGTGTTCGAGTGGGGAACAAGAATACAATTGGAATTAGCAAAGTTGATTTCACAATCTTTGTAGGTGAACTTTTTTCGTGAATTAAAGGGAATTAGCTTCTTTCATACATGGGTCATGTTTATGGGGGGGGGGGGATTTCTTCACTTTTTTCATAATTTGTTATCAATTACTAAGTGCCCTACTTCATAACGGTCTTCATCCTCAAAGCGGTTCATATTTATGCAAGATACGTGATAGTAGGGTGACTGCACCTAATATCGCCACCCCCTATATCTCGCAAAGTAAGCACTAAAATTTATCGGTTATTCACTCAATTAGAACCTAACCATATGCAGGAAGACATACTGTAATTGCAGCGTCATGTGATCAACAATTACAGAAAGAGAAGTATTTTAGTGAATCTTAATAGTGTAAAAATTTATTGGACTGTCACAATTTTACATCCCATTTGGAGAAGGTAAGTCTAATAATTCCGTAAATGCAAGAATATCTACTAGAAAAACCTAATTAATGATGTAGTTAAGGACTGTAATCGATTCAAATAGTTTTTATAATGAAAATAACGTTTTTCTTGTAGCAGTATGTGTGTTCCCAATACCGCCTACCGTTAGAAACATTTATACAGCAAAAATAATAAAAGCCCCTGTGAAAATGACTTTATTTGTCGAATATGTACATCGGAACGTAAAAAATAAAATACTTTAAACATCTATATTTTTAAATTCTATATTTTTCTTATAAAAATAAAATCAAAGATGGATAAAAATACATTTGTAGTGCAAGAAATAATAAAAGCACGCGTGAAAATGACTTAAAAAACTCATATACACATGAATTAATCAATATTTCTTGAGGTGGCGATATTAGGTACACTTTTTTCAGGACCCGATTTTTGCATGTCTCACGTTTTTTGAGTCCTAATTAAAATTTTCTAGGTTTCAACGATTCTAACTTATACTACATGAAAGATGAATAATTTCTCTTTACTTTGAAACAAACTGCATGCAAAAATATCAATTATTATTCAATTGACAGCGATTTAACTTTTGCCTGGCAAAATTAGGTACAGTCACCCTACATCAGCATAGAAATGTATTGACAACGACAAAATTAATCAAACGAAAGGCCCAAAAATGCTAAATATGTGTATATTCTTTTTTTGTATCGTCAAAAACGAAAATAAATCGTATTTTTTAAACGAATTTATTCAGCTTCGATTCCTCCGTTCGCTTCTTGGACGTCTGCTACATATCTGCAAACTCAAATTTAAACCAATTTCACCAATCAACTTCTCTTGAAACTTTGGAGGCGTGCGTAGTTCGGATAACATTATGATCTTTTAAAAACCAAATAACCCCGAGGGAGTGAAAATTGTACCCAATCAGCAATAATCAATAAATATAACCCATAACCACAAATCCAAACGATTTGAAATCAGTCACTCGCGGTTTTACGAAAAAGACAAAAAGCCGCTGCGTTCGGGTAGCTAGTCACATCACGAGTTCCGTAAATACACACTTTATTTCGAGAAATGTTTCGTTACGAAGGAATAGAAAAAAAAATAAAACATTGAGCCGTGTTCCCAAACAAGAAAAGATGACTTTTGGTAGCATTAAAGATTGCAATGGAAAAATGTATAATTTCGAGGAGAAAAAAAATTGGAACATAGTATTATATTATTATAAATTAAACAATTTTAAATTGAATATATATTAATTATAATTTTAATGGAACTATTTATTTACAATTGTTTATTTACAAAATACGCCCGCTCGGCCACGACCACGGCTCCTGAGTCTTCACTAAATCTCGCCGGGTACTCGCATGCGAGCGGAGGTTGACGGCTTGCGCCCGTACCGCCTGGAGGGTGGCCCAATGCTCTTGACGGGCCCGACCCTCCAGCCGCTCCTCTTATGACGCTTCGACGTCTTTCCTCCTGTAATTAGTAATAAACGTCAGCAATTATATTATAATAATTTATAAATTATTGGCACGCACAGATAAAAATGTTCGTGTCCCCTGATATAGGCTAAACCGAACAATTTTTATATTGTAAAAACATAAAAAGGTATTTAATTAAAGTATTAAGAAATAATACCATATGCCGTGGCCGGGCCCTGTGGTGGTGGTGCTGGTGGTGGCGGTGGCGGCGTCGTAGTTGCGACTGTCAGCCACAGCCAATCGGCCTGGGCTCCCCTGATATAAGCTAAAGTCAACAATTTTTATTATATTGTTAAAAGATAAAAAGTATTAATTAATAGTATTAAGAATCAATACCGTTTGTCGCCGGCTGCTGTGGTGGTGGTGGCGACGCCGCCGTTCTCGGCACCTTGTTCGCTGCCGGCATCATTCGAGTCTGGAAAAATGAATTTGAATAAATGTATATATAAAATTTTTTATTATTTAATTCTTCTATAAGCTTATCGTTACTAAAACTCACCATCAAGTAGGGCGACCTCCCGCATTTTCTTCAAAAATTAATAAACAATTAATTAACCAAAAAAACCATCCATAGTTCATAAAAGTGGCGTAAGATAGAAGAAAGTCATACGTTAAGTATCAGTGGACATAGACCGTAACTGTATAACAAATAATATAGCGACTTTCCTTGTTAATTGAGACAATCATTCAATGTCTTATATGGTGGAAAAACTCGTGAAATTTCAAAACTTTTGATAACTGACACAGGCAGGTTATGATTGATTGACAGCTATTCTTCAAGTCATTTTAGAAGGAACTTATTCGCGCATGTAGAATGAGCTCATTGACTCCGAGGGAACGTTTGTGTGGGGTATAGCCAATAGTAGCTTGTTTCTGCGCCAACATGCGCAGAACCGGTCTAACAAGGGGGCCGCATAGGTTATGTAATCGGTTCTGGAATGAGACTGGGTGGACACTGTAGTGCACACCTAGTGCTACTAAACCGTAAAGGGTTTTTGCACAATGGGCCTTCGTTTTCGAGAAATTTGAGTTTAAAGTTTTGCGCGACAATTGTATTTCAGTTGCGCAAACATTCTTACCAAGCAACGGTCGTAGCTGCGATAGTAAGATGTTCGGCTACAGTGCTGGAGGTCTTCGGTTCGATTCCTCTTTTACGCTCTTGTTTTTTTTTCTTTTTCTTTTTCTTATCGTAGTAATGGAATGGCTGCACCTAAAATTATTTTGCGCTGTAACGATTTTAATAATATATATTATTACAATAATACTGCACACAAAGTAAGTTTCCTCTGTATGTTTTAAGAATTCTGTACAATAGTTCGGATGGTACCGATCGTAAAAACATGCAAAACACAAATGTTCTCTACACCACGCGCATCCTAACAACGACACTGTCATACATTTACATATTTTTAAATTACGTGGAAAACAAACTTCGTTCACATTTTGAAATTGGGGTTTGTCATTGCCTGGCGTTAATCCTGACGCGCACCATGCATATCTAATCATATTATTGAATATCGGCGCGCATAATTGATTGTGAAGTAAAGAATGGATACGCAATGCGTCTTCGCAGTTCGTTAGCTCACGCTTATGTTCTATTGCATATGAGCAATTTTGAAGTTTTTTAATAAAATTTTTCACCTGACGGTAAAAATATACGTCACAGGGTTGTACATACGGTGTACATTTAGGGGGTATTCTCGCTACTTTACGGTTTGAGAACATTAGTTAAATATTGTTTATATAAATATGTAGTCAACTTTCCGGAAGTGCTGCAAGTGACAACAATATTTTTAAATAATTTTGTGTAACTGTCAACCCGTTTTTGCACTATTGGTCCAAACTCATTTTTAGTTTCCTGCAAGCAAACGAATACACGCGGTACTAGTTTTCCCGAGGCTGTTAATGTATACTGTGCCGTGTATGAATGTGTAATTTTATTTAAATTGCCTGTTTTCACAAGTACGCTTTTGACTCCCCTAATGGATAATGTTCGAGCAATCGTTGACTGATACTGACAGCCTGTTTGGTCGGTATTTAAAATCAAATCTTCCGGGTAGTTTTTATATAGTGCCTTTACTGTATTTTGAAATTTGTTTGCAGCCTCCAAGATATTTTCCATTGACGTAACCTCTCCTTTTGCAACATATCGGGTAATTTTCCTCTGGCGGATATTATATTTTTGTTTAAATTTTTGTGCCCAACGTTCACTTGCAATAAATTGATCACACCCAAGCTCATGAGCAAACTGCATAGCCCACTGCTGAAGAATTCGCGTTGTGACTTGCTCCAGGTTGCTTCGAGCTTCTGCGAACTGCTTTATGGTCCGGTCGTTAATAACTTCATATTTCTCAAATATCGTCCCTCCAGCAGCAATATCTGCTTCCCAACTAAAAAATAAACCAAATAATAAACACAATGAACATTTTACTTACATACCTAAAACATGTACAGAATGAGTCTTACATTTTGATATGTGACTTCCTTTGTAATCGCAAAGCCCCATTTTTCTGCAAAGTCGCAAGAGACCATTTTGGATGGGCTTTCGCCAGCGCAACAACTCTCTTTTTATAAGATAGCGGTATTAAATCCCATTGTTGGCATCCAGCGTCTTCTTTCCACTCTTCCTTTTCTACTTCATCGGCGATGCAAAGTTCATAGTCTTCCATAGCATTTTCATCGTTTGGAAATACGAGTTCTTCGTCTTCTGTGAATTTCATTGCGTCAACCATATCGATAATGCGATTGTACATTTCCGTGGCCATTTCTGTAGCGTACAATGAAACTTTACTCGAAGGCCGCTCCAACAGGTATCCATTTTCTTTAAGCAGTTTCTCACAAATTTTCCATGCACTCCACATAACTACTTCCGGATCTTCAGTCTGGATACTACATTCGTGTGAAGAATTGTTCGGCATGACTTGACCGGCACTCATTTGTGCTGTTTCGAAACGGAAGTCTCTTGATGTGACTTGTATAATAAATCCGACGAACGGGGCTAGCGGCGGCCGTACGACGCGATGCGGACACTATTCCGCGAAAAAACTGAAGAACGAGCGAAAGAAAACGAAACAGTTGCCGTCGACTCTTTCGCCGATATTCAATAATATGATTAGATATGCATGGTGCGCGTCAGGATTAACGCCAGGCAATGACAAACCCCAATTTCAAAATGTGAACGAAGTTTGTTTTCCACGTAATTTAAAAATATGTAAATGTATGACAGTGTCGTTGTTAGGATGCGCGTGGTGTAGAGAACATTTGTGTTTTGCATGTTTTTACGATCGGTACCATCCGAACTATTGTACAGAATTCTTAAAATATACAGAGGAAACTTACTTTGTGTGCAGTATTATTGTAATAATATATATTATTAAAATCGTTACAGCGCAAAATAATTTTAGGTGCAGCCATTGCATTACTACGGTAAGAAAAAGAAAAAGAAAAAAAAAACAAGAGGGTAAAAGAGGAATCGAACCGAAGACCTCCAGCACCATAGCCGAACACCTTACTATCGCAGCTACGACCGTTGCTTGGTAAGAATGTTTGCGCAACTGAAATACAATTGTCACGCAAAACTTTAAACTCAAATTTCTCGAAAACGAAGGCCCATTGTGCAAAAACCCTTTACGGTTTAGTAACACTAGGTGTGCACTACAGTGTCCACCCAGTCTCATTCCAGAACCGATTACATAACCTATGCGGCCCCCTTGTAAACTCGTCGGTCGGCAAGTTCCTTCTAAAATGACTTGGAGTATAGGTGACATTTACTAGCGAGCCGAAAGCAGCGGCTTTTGCCTTTTTCGTCAATTGCGCAACCGCATTTTCAGCAAAACCATTCCGGATAACTTCAGCTTACGAAAGGCGACATCTACCTGCGTCAATTGGAGAAGTAAAACGAGAATGGCGACATCTACTGGCGTCAAGTACTAGCGCTCCGTGCTGTTTGACTGTCTTGTAAAAAAAGTATCATTTTGCTAAATATTAATTGAGAATAATTCTTTTATTTTTTAGAAAAACAGCTCGATACATTAAGTAAAACAACAAATGGGTTCGAAAAAAAATAATTATTCGCTTAATCATGTTAAAACACCGGGACTATGTCATAAGACAAGATAAAAGACCAAAATAGCTACGGAGACCTGTCAATTTCGCTATGATTCGTGTATAGAGACGTGATCGCTCAGTGTGCCTATGGGTAGAAGGAGAATTAGCTTCCAGACGCGACCGCGTCTGTTGATGAGGCAATTTACATAATAAGTCGTGTTTATTGGAAATGGACATTACGCATCAAAAACCAAGAGATGTGTAGTTTTTCTTTTTACTTAATCCCAAATGTAAGGGATGCAATATTTTCGCGATAATTGAAAATTCAAGTAGAAAGAAGGCGAACGGCTGTTTATCGCCGGTGGAAAAATAAAAATAGGAAAAGTCAAGAAAATTTTGGGTTGCAGTGAATTTTACGGGACAAATTGATGTATTGATTGCTTGTAACTCTATCCCATTTTAAGACTGTATGAACAAAAAATCTTCAATGATTTGAGAATACTGTTGTTTTTTTTTTTTACTATTTACTTGAACCCATACAGTGGTGCCCGATTAAATTTGAACGACGCTATTTCCACCACCTTTTTTATGCGGGTGTTTCCACCCTAACCCTTCATCACCTCAAGCTCCAGTTCGATTTAACACGTTGACTGCCCACGAAATCTGAAGGTGCTATACTCGACGTCGAAAAATTTTTGTTTATGAGCCCGTTCACGCTCCGATCGCTCCGATCAGTGTAGTCGGCGTCGGTCACAGAACAAAAAACACGCCGATCGGTGTAGTCGGCAGTCAACGTGTTAAGTCATATTTGGACTCATTTTCATGGAGAAAACTTCCACAATAAATTCATACTATTTTGCATCAAGATAGGATGAAAAATATGAAAAAAAAATTAAGAAAAGATTGAAACCGACTTAAAAAAAGTAAAAAGTTGTCGTTGGAAGTATTGAGTCTCGGCCGCGAACGGTGACGTAGTACAGGTGTTCCCGGCTATGTGGATAATTGCACCTTGGTTAGGTTGATACAACATCAAACTTAGGTCGTGAGTGGTTCTCACTTCAGATGGTTCTATTCAGCCCAAGTAGAAAAAGATCTTGCTATTCTGTCGACTATGGGCTAGCAGCATACGTGTGCGCGAATTGTCATGTGTGGACGTGATTTTGGTTGTTCATGGCTTTGCGCATGTTCCTGTTTACCTGTACATGTTTAACTCTGCCTTAAGAATTCAATGTTATTTTATGCACACTTAAAACCGATATTATTTCGGTTTTGGTATTATATTGGATAAGCCAAACCGAAACTGAAATAATTACCGGCATTTTCAGGTTTACATCTACCCGAAATCGGCGACTAATACCAAAACACGAAATATCGGTATTTTTCGTATATTGGTACTTATTGAACTTATAAATCCATACATCTTGCATCAACTGAAATGGTCAAAATATCATTAATAATATGATTAGTTAATTTACAGCATAAAGACGCCGTGTATTTTTAAGAAAAGAACAATCTGTCGACGTTGACTTGAGTCGAAAGCACGGATAAACTAAATTGAGCTAATATGTCAATATGATTCAGATATATCATTTTCGTTTTTATATAAAAATTGTAAAACAAGTTTCGAAACTAACGAGGGTGCTTTTAGAATTTCCTCAGCATATTCATATTATCTAATGTAAAATCAATTCCCCCAACATTTTTTCGACATCATCTATTTCAAGTTCATCTGCATATGCAGTTGAAGTATTCAATACGTCGTTACAATATTAAAGCTAAATGATTGGATTTCTAATATACGTAACGAGTTTTTGCGTAGTAGGCTGAAAAAAGGCGAACGTCACTCGTTTATGTTTTATTCAAGCGGTATATATACATATGTATGTATGAGGTGTGCGACTCGGTTTTGTTAGATTTAGTTTGTAAATTGATTCTCCAGTGCAACTCGTGACATAAGTCTAACTTCATATTAGAGCAGGTGAAGTAAATAAAACAAGTGACTAACTATGTAGGGGAGAGTTGCCAATATCGTACCACTTAAGACATTTTACGTTATATTTCATATTTGGTACTCATTAGAACGCAAATGACTATTGGATATTGTAGCTTGATTTTTTAGGCACCTACTATTATATATGTAACCTTTTGTTCACAACAAATTAATTTGTTATTAATGTTTTGGTAACATAGTGCAAAAGGTACGATTTAGGCAACCGGTCTCCTAAATCGTACCTCTTGGTTCCCAAAATCGTACCTCTTCTAAAAATAGTAAATTTTTGAATGAAAATAATAATAAATATATGGGTGAGACACGGAATCTTTTATATACAGATATTAAGAACAAATAAAAAAACATACAAGGTAGAATAATTATAAAAATTATATATTTATATTGACATTGGTGGACATATCATAACCTCTCATATTTTATGGGTAGCAAATAAATAAAAATAATACATTAAACAAAACAATTTGGGCAATAATAAGTTTTGGTTTTTTTTAATACTCCTGCACAACTATCGTGCACCCACAATGTACATTTTATGCATTGAATCATATTTTCTATATGTGATTCGTTACACAAGAAGCAAAACCACTCTTCTTCCTTGGAACAAATAGTTATTGAATTTTGTTCCACTTTTGTTGACCGAGTATTGAGAAATATTTGGCTTGATGTAGTAGGAATATCTTCTTGTTTTATTGTTTTTTTAAGCTGTTTTGTTTTTGTAGTTTTGCCAGTCTTCTGTAATGTTTTTTTTTCTTTTTTGAATTTGCTACTGTGTCCATGTATGTCTCACTAGTGAGCTCTACAGCTTTTTGAGCTGATCTTTTTCGGTTACCAATAGGCTTTGGGAATGGTGATAATATTGTTATTGGCGTTTTCAATGAAATGTTTGTTGCTGCAATCTGTAATTCATTATGAGTAATATTACTATTATTATTATTTGTATCAATAGTGTTAATATCATTACTATGATTATTATTATTTGTATCAGTAGTGTTAGTATCATTATTATTATTAGTAGTATTAGTATCAGTAGTGTTAATAGTATTAATATTAGTAGTGATAGTATCATTATTATTAGTAGTAGTATTAGTATCATTATTATTATTAGTAGTATTAGTATCATTATTATTAGTAGTAGTATTAGTATCAGTAATGTTAGTATCATTATTATTATGAGTGTCTAAAAGATCACTAGGGGCAAAATCTGCATCCATGAAAACAAATCTATTTACTGGCCAACATTCAGTATTTTGGAAAGCATTCACTGCATTGGTAATAGATGCAGCTTTATAATAAGCAATTTTGATTATAGATGCTACATTAAATTGTGTTACACATTGATCAGCATTAGATGCCATCCACTGATCTAGTGCTTGGTCATAATACTGTTGCATGGGGCCAAAAACCCCGACATCAAGGGGTTGCAACCTATGGGTAGTATGTGCTGGGAGTTGCACTAGAATTATTCCATTGGCACGTGCCAATTGTAATGCATCTAAATTTTTGGTATGAGTTGTATGGCCATCGAGCAACAAGAGAACTTTGTTGTCAATACTAGGTTTGATAAAATTAATAAACTGTTGTAGCCATTTAACAAATAGTTCACTGGTTATAAACCCATGGTCTGAGATTTCAATTAAGCTGCCTGCTGGTGTTCCGTTACCTAATTGCGGAGCTATACGTTTTCTTTTATAAATTAACATTGGTGGAACAAATACTCCCACTGCATTGACACAGCAAACAACCGTTGTGTTTGTTCCCCTTTCTCCACTTACGATTCTCCCAATTCTTTTTTTCCCTTTTTCTCCAACTATCTTTGAACATCTTTTTTGTACCGTTGAAAGTCCACTTTCATCTACATTAAATATTGTAGTAGAATTTATTCCATTTTGTATGACTTTTTCTTGCAAAATGTCAAAAAAATGATTCACAGCTTCTCTATTAAATCCTTTGGCCGGTGCAAGAGAAGTGTTTTCAGGAAGACGTATCGAGAGGTTAGGATGCCTCTGCATAAAGGAATAAAACCATTTCTTTCCTGCGAGCTCAGTATTTCGATTAAATTTGTGGGGAATGCCATTTTTTTCTGCAATTTGAAAGGCTAATCGCCGTACATCGGTAATGTTCAGTCCGAAAAAAGATTCCTCCAAATTCAATATATGTTGAGCCAGTTCTTTTTCCACAGGTTCTGGTAATGTTTGTAATGTACCATTTTTCATTACAGATAAAGGCCTTTTTACTTTATCTTGAAGATGCCTTTGAAATGTTGGTTTGGGTATTCCATATCGTCTACAGCACTCATTAAATCCACAAATCCTTTTTTTATATGACTCAATCGCCTTTTCCATATTTTCCTTACTCCACTGGTAGTAATTTCTTTTTTCCATGCTGAAAGTAATGATATTTTGTCTACAGTTTTTCTTATAATATCCAATTTTCGGCAATAGCCTTTTGTATATAACCTACATATCTGACATATGCACATAACCTGTATGTACCAAGCTAGATGCGTGGAGCGAACGTTTTAAATGGGTTCACAAATCGTACTGGTACGATTTAAGAAACTTTGTAGTGGTACGATTTAGGAAACATGATCAATTTATTTATAAATATCAATTTAGACTTTATAATGAATGTAATACGTACATAAAATGAATGTATAGTATTCTACATTAAACCCGCTTTCAGAAAAATACAAAACTACAGGACAAAATTGCATTGTTTGCTTATTATCAGCTAAGATAAACTGGTAAAAAGTTACATCAATCATAGTTGATTTTCTTAAATATTTATAGCACGCAGAATATACGGTGTAAGCCCAAACGGTTTTTTTTATGTTTCTCATTCCGCATTTACTTGACATTTTTACCATCAAATGTCACTTATATTCATTAATCGTTGAGAAATTGATGAGGTACGATTTAGGTGACCAGTACGATATTGGCAACTCTCCCCTACATTACAATTTTTTACGAAGAGCTATATTTGAGGAATAAACATATGATAGGTCCGCCTACCCTATCCGTATTAAAAATATTTTACATATTTAATTAACGTTAATATTGGAGTTACCAGTTATAATTTACGTTATCATAAAACTTCATTAATATACACTATATTAAGACACATTCAATTGAGAAATTATATAGTTTATTTAAAAAAAAAATATTGTTATCCGGTGGAAATAGCAAAAGAATATACATAAAAGTATCTGCCCAAAGTCAACATTTATTTTATATATCCTCGCAATCTTATTATAAGTTGTAACCTGTTATGCATAGACTGAACTAGTTTTTTTGTGACATTTTGATTCATTTTGTCTCATTTCTGTACGAAGATATTTTTCTTTGGTGGATGGTCTACATTTTTGTATAGTACGTTTCTATTCCGTCCATAAATTCTCTATTCGATAGGGTTTATGTCGGGCGATTGAGGGGGCGTATTTAAAAATTTAGGTACATTATAAAGGGTCCATTCTTTTGTAGCTCCAGCAGAATGCTTCGGATCATTTTCTTGTTGAAAGTAAAAGTTATCTTTGAGTCCTAACTTCTCTGCACTTGTTTTTAAATTTTGCTTCAACATATCAATATACACAAAGCGATCCATTGTACCCTGAATGAAATGTAGGTTACCCACATCAGAGGCAGTCATGCAATCCCATACCAGTATGGAACCACCTTCATGCTTGACGGTTGGTCAAAAAAATTTATTTATCCATCCCACATCTTGGTTTTATCCACACTCTCTCTCTGTCTGCCACACGAATTGAAAATTTCAAATTTACATTCGTCAATAAAAATAACACGATTCCAGAAGTCCTCGGATGAAAAGAAATTGAAAGGGCTGGAGGAGTAAGGGAAAAATATAATATAATAAATAAATGGACTCTCGACCGATTTCATGAAGCTCGGCAACAAAAACAGCCTGTAATAACAAGGATGCTGCAGCAATGGGCCACTCAAGCAGCTATGCAATTTGAAAGGGAAAATCTTTCGTTTTTCGCAACGCACGGTTGGGTCAACAAATTCAAATTGAATAATTCGATTCGCCAGAGGAATATGACTCGTTACATTAAATCGCGGAATGCTTTGGATTTGCCCACAATTTTTAGCAGAAGAGTTTTAAAAAAAAATTCAAAAATGATTCCAAGTTTTAATCCGGTTTTTGTGTTAAACACGGACCAAAGTGTCTCTGAGTATCAGATGAATATATAGCTAAGGTCGAAGCCAGATATATTGGCCGGTGAGTTTCGTGAGGGGTATTCTCCCACCACACAGTTCGCCTGCCTCGGTGCTCCGTTTCTCAACGTTTTCTGACTCGCTCTCGTTCCATCTCGCTCTCGCCTTCGAAAAACAAGAGTGAGCCAGAAGTGGTGGGGATAGTGCCAAGCTTCTGGAGTGTAGACCAAACCGAGCTGCCAGCGTAGAAATACACACATCAGAATAGGTGTGCGTTAGATACGAAAAAATTCGGGAGCTTTATTGGTTAGAACATTGATACTTTCTCGATAGCTTCATCTCGTATTGGTCTACGCATAGCTTCGTAACGCACACAACTATTACGCTAAGAATAAATAACAGCCAAACGGCTAGGTTCAGGCGGAGCCGAGAAGCGTTTCCCGTTACCCCACCATACCCTACGAGGGCCAAGCAACTCCAACTGACAAATTCGCGAACGTCAGACGGTGGTGGTTGATTTCTCCTCGATAGCCGCTCGCGAAAACGAATTCACCGGCCAATATATATGGCTTCGATCATAGTTTTGTCAAATAAGGGAGAAAAAGTGACAGAAGTGTTTCTTGGAGATTTCAATAAGGTTACTCATAGTTATACAGTGCAGTACACCATCTCCGCTTCTGGAAAACTCCTCTCGAAAGTTTTCTTTTGCTAGCAAAGAGCGAAAGGAACTTTTACTTCCTTGCGTTGCCACCACCATCCAAAAGTTAACAAAAAGATACAAAATTGTGTATTTAACAGCCTCCAAATCTGAAAAACTGACAAAAAGTCACTTTATGACATTTCTGACCAACGTCCTCAAAGAGTATTGTGGGCAACACAAATTCCTGCTCCTTCTCGATTCGTGGAGAGTTCAGGCAGATCTAAAAGGAATGAATAGTATTTTCACAGATGAACTTGTTGAGATGTTTATTATCAGTAAATTTATGTCCTCAAATCATATAAGCTACTCTGACAATTAGTCATTTCTTCTCACTTTCAATACCAGCGGAAATAATTTAGATATTGATTATATACACCCTGTATAATTTGTACGTGCTGTGTGCCATCTACGTGCAAAACTTCAAGAAAATTTGTGATTTGAACTTCGTATACTCCCCTTATGAGCAGTGAACAGAGGAAATGCTATGATCCTCTGAGGAATTAGCGGTGGGGGAACGTCGAGCCAATCAACGCCAAGATGGGAAAGGAAACGGCGCTACCGTCGAGCCAAGCCAGGCCAACCAGAGTCGTCGCGGACTCGGTTGTCGACACTGGTTGGCTACAGCGTTACTTGTCTTGGCTAGCTTGGATTGGCGGTAATGACGCCGCGACGTGAACCAATCAACGCCAAGGTGGGAAACGAAACGACGCCAGCGCCAATCCGCGAAGCTGACGTCACATGCTTATCCCGCCACTACTATAAATTGTGGTTCTAATCGGTAATTACCTGTGAAGCATGCGGGTATACATATGTAATATTGATGAGATGTCAAAGAAAACACAAAATAATAATGGAAATATTTATTTATGCATTAATTATGTTAAATTCCAGCAACGTTATAATGAATGTTATGTATAAACGTATTGCTTTCTGTAGTATTTACAAAATATATGCATAAATTATATTACAAAGTATATACATAAAATATTAAACTTAATATTACAGTTGAAGTATAATATTGTTATGTTTTCGATTCACCATAATAAAGATTTATATACATAAAATATTAAACTTAATATTACAGTTGAAGTATAATATTGTTATGTTTTCGATTCGCCATAATAAAGATTTAATGTAGAACAATAACAATAACCGAACATTAAATACGTAATACAAGAACAAGAGGTAAAAGAACCGTAACAGCGTAATACAATTGACAATGTTATTCTCGACACGTCCGTATGTTATAGCGGTTGAATCTCGAATCCCAGCTTGACAGGCGATCGATCCGATCGCCTTCTTCTTGCTGTCTTCTTATGTTCATCGTGGGCACCAGCATGCCATGGATTTCATCCATAGGGTGTCCGCAACAATATAATGTACATATAAACAGGAGCATAGATATATACATACTAACAACTATAATATATGCATTTATAAATATAATGTTTTCTACTACCGCCCTGTTGTACCATATTTGTTCATTCAGTTTATAAATATTTTTCGCAAAGTCCGAAACGACATTTCGTTTTACAAGACCCGCTGAACTTCATGAAAGTTTCAAGGTGAAAAAATTGTGTAGCAATCTTGAACCACATGGCTTGCATTATCGGAATGTGTTTTCACCATTTTAAATCAGTGGAGAGTCTTATTTTCTGTTTTTGCGGAGACAGCAATAGAAAAAGACACAGTCGCAGAGAAATTATTCGAATATTTTAATTGTCCGTATCCTAAGGTGTATTTGGAATTTTTAAAATATGTACTAAAAATGGTGTATTATTGCCGTATGAAAGTGATAGCGAGTATTATAGCGATAGCGGATAGTTAGTAAAGATTCTTTACTTAGACGACTGTAGTATCTGAGGTATCGCTACTCTCGCTCTCACTCGCACTGTCACTCTCATCCGGCTCCTCTGGCAATAAAATTCCTTTGAGCTGTTGTGGTATTGCGTCTGTACTATACATTTTAGAATTAAATAAATTTAGCATCCTATCTGTTAGTTTGTATTTGAAGCAGTTTGCATTTTTATTCTTTAAATCTAATTTAATTCTGGTTAATGCAGCTACCGTGTCTGTCTTCAATCTATTTCGATCTTTAGTTTTTATTAAAGTTACTTGGGAAAAATATCGTTCCACGTCGGCGTTCAAATGGGGCAATAACAAGCACAACTGTGCTAGTTTTAATATATTTTCGAAATTGTAGGGACCATCTGAAACCTTTCGACGGCTGCCAATGTGGTGCCACAATTGAACAATATCGAGTGCTCGCATTTCTGCTTTATCCGCATCTGTCCAAAAACATCCCATTAAACGCCACTCATCTATTACAGCCTCTTCATCAAAATTTTGAGATTTAAATTTATATAAAATACTGGCTAAATGGTCCGTCCTATGTTGACTAAGGTCTATAGCTATAACCGGGTTTAAAAAATTTAGTGATTCTAAAAATATATCATCGAACGGTATTCTTTTTACCATATTTGGAAGGCGGTTTGATCAAATTTTTTTACGTTTCTATAAAATTCTGGAATCTTTTCACGATCTCCTTCGCCGTTACTATTTTCAATTTCACGTAACGACTTTACGCACTTCAATCCTGGATAAATTGTTTCCAGTGCTAATAAATTCTCTTCCTTCTCCACATCTATTTTATGTATATCGGAGCTCCCAATGTATTGTCTTTATAAAATTGGTTGCCAAAAATTTTAACAATTTATAACATTCAGAGCGCAGACAATAACTTACAACTGTCGATGTCTAAAATAGTTTGTTGATGTTAATAATTGCACCTAAGGCATAATATAAAAATTCCAAATACGTCTTAGTAAAACGGTCATTCATAAAATTAAATATTTTCACCGCGACTTCGGACTCGTTTTTAATTACTGCCGTCGCTATGGTACTAAATAAAGGTCCCCATTCAACACGATCCGACACTGTCAGCCATCTGGTTGCTGATGGCTGTAGAACTTTTTTTGTTCAACTTTCATGAACTCTTGCATCTCCTGTAAATGAGACAGTCGTTTCGGACTTCGTGCAAAATATGAATAAATTACATGTAAAAAGTCGTCTATGAACGATGGTAAACATTTGAACGCATGTGATGCCACCAAATGCATCGAGTGGCAAATGCGTGGGAACACATACATGTCTGGGTTGTCTGTTAATAGACGGGAGGTCCACGAGTTGTGTGCTCCCACCATGACGTTTGAGTTGTCAACGCACATCCCAACCATATTGGTCAAAGACAAATTGTTCTTTTTCAAAGAATGTAAAAAACAATTGTATATGTTATCTGCTGTACCCTCCGAGATCTCAATTAAATCTAGTAAATACTTTGATATCTGATCTTTTTCCAAATAACGAATTAAAAACATAAAATCTTCGTATCGGATATATCTGTGGTTTCATCTATCAATACTGAAAACAATTTCCCTTGTAATGTTTCTGTGCTGCCTTCAATAACAGTCTTGTTTATAACGTTTTTTACAATAGCTTCCATTTTCTTGCTGCTCAGAGTCATGTGTGGGAGTATGTCTGGCAATGGCAATGCCGTATGCAGCAAGTTAATGATATGGCAGTAGGATTCAAATGGTCTATTATGCTCTACTGCATCCATACATACTCGCATTTCTGCCACCTTTACTAGCTCTTGAAAAGTCTTTTTATCTGGCTTTGTCATCAGTTCTTCCTGATGTCGCATATTCATGATATGTGTCTTGCTGTTTCCATGACGTTGTAAGGTCGTTTTGTTTGCAACAAGAGATTTTAAACAAATCTTGCATCTTGCCTTGTACAGATTGTCCGGAATTACTACAAGCCACGATTTAAATTGTGAATCCTCGAGCCTAGCATCACAAAATGTTTGTTGCCATGCTATTTTGTCTCCACTGGGGACGGTAAAGATGTGTCCACTGCCTACTCATAAAATAGTAATTATTATTCATACAATATTGAAAACTAATTTCAATGAAATAATCAATGAAAAAGAAAGTAAAAAAGAAAGTTAAATTAAAGATATATCTTACTTGAATCAGTCTCTGTATCTGAGCATTGCTGAGATACACCGCTGGGTCCTGCAATACTGGTATCTCCTGCCTTCTTTTGCATATTTGCGATATGCGTTATACTGTTAGCATGACTACGTAACACTCTTGTGGTTGCTGATAAAAATTTGACACACACCGAACACTTGGCTTTGTGCGGATCCTCTGCTTCTTCGAGCCAAAGTACAAACTGTGGGTCCTTCAACCATGCTGCCCGAAATAATTGTCTCTTTGCTTTGTTTGCGGGGGGGGGGGGGGGAGAGAGACCCTGCTATCACTGCCTATTCATAAAGTAATAATTATTATTCATAAACTATTAAAAATCAATTTGAATAAAGTAATCATTGAAAAAGAAAGTAAAACACAAAGTTAAATTAAAGATATATCTTACTTGAATCACTCTCTGCATCTGGGCATTGCTGAGCTGCAGTGCTAGTTTCAACAATACCTGTATAAAATATCCATTATTAGTACATTTCTAATATATGAAACCGGAATGATCAAAGAAGAAACACCCCGGGGCAACAATACTAAAAAAATTAAAAAAAAAAAAAAAATTTAAAAGAAGAAAGTAGTGAACATTTTGATTAGCATATCCTTGTGCAAAAAGATACTTTAATTTTTAAAGAATTGCTCATTTCGAAAATTATACTGATGCAAAAGTATTAAATATTTGTCTTACCTGATTCTTTGTCCATATTCAAACTTTAATAAAACTCTATACAATTTGACAAAACGGCACAATGCACAACCGTATCGCGTAGCGTCTACAAAAGTACAGTACGTTTCGTTTCCCACCTTGGCGTTGATTGGTTGACGTCGCGGCGTCATCACTTTCAATCCAAGCTAGCCAAGGCAAGTAACGCCGTAACCAACCAGCGTCGACAACCGAGTCCGTGACGACTGTGGTTGGCCTGGCTTGGCTTGGTTCGACGGTGGCGCCGTTTCCTTTCCCATCTTGGCGTTGATTGGCTCGACGTTCCCCCACCGCTAATTCCTCAGAGGATCATAGCATTTCCTCCGTTCACTGCTTATGAGCCTCGATTACCTATATCTAGGCACATTATAACAATTAAATCCTGAAATATGTGTTAAGAAGAAATCATAAATCATTTTGAATAATCATTTTTTTCACAGTGCACACAACTTTTACACTTCTCACGTTAATTCTTCTGGATTTTCTATCACACGACTCATTTTTAGCTAACATTTTCTCAAATATATACATATTTGCAGTTATTCACATGTACACATCCTCATATATGTACATATTCTCTTAATGTTATTTAAGATTGTGCACACTTCAGGGTAAAGAATACTTTGAGTTAAAAGATTGAATTAAATATTCCTTCCTCTTAAGTGGCGTTTTACGTCCTCTACCACAAAATTTCATTATACTGTACTGTAAATAATATATCTGTCTCGTTACCTAGATATATTTGTCCACTACAAATTAATTGTACTTTTAACTTCTCATTGTACTTGTTTGTATACCAGATTCTATTATCTATTTAAGTATTGTCTATGTTTGAGAATCTGTAGAAATTCGAGAAATATTTACGTATAAAACTATTCAATTTTCAGTTTACCTTTAACACACTTATTATTCCATTCATAAATGAAAACAGTTCAACAACTTCGCAAGGAATCTTCGTCTACAATTGTACTCATTCACAATTTCACCGGGCTTAGCGAAATCAAATGTAGAAAAATCGATTTATCTGCGGGATGGATAGACGAATAATTACTTAAAAATGAAAAACTCAAATAATTTCAGTCGATCGAATGTGTACCACTTTATAAAGTAGGTCTGCACCATCACTGGAAAGACAGAGCCAGTGTGAACTTTTGCGTGGCCGTGTTCCAAAATTGCGCGGAATCACAAAAATGACACATTTATATACACATGTAAATTTTATAATAATGTCTATGCATAGAGCTAAGTAAAATTTACGATGAACTTTGCATAGACCGCGGGGCCGTTTACAGCGCGTGGTCCTGTTCGGGGAACGCACTGAACCCGCCTCGCTCCGGCCCTGCTGCTAAGTATACAGTCGACCCTCGATAGTTGTGAAAAACCGAAGCTGAAAATTTGTGCAAATATCGAAGTTCTAACAACTACCGAGATAGTAACAAATCAGATACAATAATACGCAATACGTCAACGCTAAAGAATTTGCTGCTACTTGTAGCATTAGGTTAATTTAACATCTGACACGTAATTATTCCCGCGATTTATTAGCAGAACATTTAACGAACCAAATTCGCATACAATTATCGATGTTTTATTGTAACAGTAGGAGATAACAGAAAGTATAATCATTTTAATTCACATAAGTCTACTACCTTCAGTTGCCACTAATTCGTCAATAAAACCATATAAAATACACAAGGGATTACAAATTATACACTTTGTGGCAACTATTCTCACAACTTTTGTAACTCAAATAATAGACTTGGCAATAATAATTCCTCGTTAGTTGTGTTACGAAGCATGAGTTCGTTATATCTATCCCAAACGCCCACTCTGAAAACAGAGAAAGTAACAGTAGCAAGTTAACGAGCAGACCAGGTGATCAGTAAAGAAACGTTCTCTTCGCATCCGATGGTCTGTAGTTCCGTAGACGTCCACCGGGTCAACCTTAGATCATATATACCTATAGACACGGCTCCAGATAACTGCCTTGATGCAAGTATAAAATCATCTACGTAACGTCACATGTGGGCAAAGTAATCATGGAAGTTCCAGGAATGTATAAATATTTATGAAAATGCAATTTAATCATTGTCCATGCAATTTTCTATACAACATGTTTGCACCATTATTAATAATTATTAAAAAATTATTCACAGAAAAAGATATAACCTCACTTGTATATATGGTCTAACTATTTTGAATTATCTTTTGCCCACAAGTGACGTCACTTTTCCCCGTTATCTTTGCTTCACTTTGACTCGTGGCATCATATAGGGCAGGTCGTGTCTACAGGTATACATGGTCTAAGGGGTCAACAGATAGGGTGAAAATTTCGAACAGGATCGTAGCACCTCGAGGACGACGGAGAACGTCGACGTCCTGTTCGCTACGCGAGCCTGCGCCCGGCAACGTCTATGCTACCCACCCGGCAGTCGATAGACGACCTCGTTCGAGCTCCGGCAGACTCGAACCACACGGGTTTCTCCATGTTCTCTCCACCCTAACATCCTTGTCATTAAAATCCACGATGTTATGGAAGCGGTAAGGACGTGGCTACAGGTGTTGCTGCCTCGAAATCCGATACCTGTTGTCTCCTCAGGGCGCAGTCGATGCCCGGAACCGGCGAACGGTGCGAGTATCGTTTTTTGAAAAACGATCTTTTGATAGTGGACACCGTCTGGAGAGTGTCTTCCAAGATAAGATGTAGGCGGCTACGGACGTTCATTTCTGATTCGTTCGACAGACTATTTCTCTCGTGAAACAGGCGTCAATGATGAAAGACACGCAGGTGTCGGTGCACGAGAATTCGCGTGAACCGTCGAGCGGCAAACTGTTTTCGTCACTCGTATCGATTTCGTCGGCATGTCCTGTTTTGACGGGACGGAGGGGAGGTTACTTGGCTTCGTGTCTGGAAACGTTTCGCGACGTTTGCATGGAACACGAGGAGCACGAATGATGACCTAGAATGTAGGTGACTTCTATTGACACATGTACAGGTACGGTTCTCAAATCTACCGCTTAAGGATCAGGTTCGTTTTCTTCTGCAACCCTTTTTTCGCTGTTGCTTTGTTGTAGTCTGAATAATTGTTGCATCTGTTGCATTCATTGCTACAGTGGCTTCTTTTGAAGGAGAAAAGTCTGCGTTGGTGGCTAGTTTTGCTTGTGATATTGAATGCATGCATTCTAATTGATATCTACGTTTCATGAGTACAATTCTGCCAGGGTAAGGTAACTAGCAATGAATTTTATTTGAACGGAAATTAGGTTTGGATAAGATTCAGTATTTAAAGATTATTTTGAGTACAACAATAAATGCTTTGTCAAACAGTTTGACGATTTTAGTCTGCTACTCTTTATGTTAATTACTGTTGCTGGGATGACAGTTTAATAATCGTTTTATTGTATCGAATGATCGCATTTTATAGGCATATATACGTTGGTTATTAAAATGTGCTGATATGTTTCTGAATGATATCCTTAAATTTGATCTTCGCAACACTTCAATGTATGGTTCGTAAGAATTTTACAGCTATATTTCACTGTGTACATTGATACTTTTATTTCAAGTACTGTTATTCAATCGATAATTGACAAATAGGTGGAAGATAAACCTGAATAAGATTATGTTAATTTATCTGATTTTAACTAAAAGTTAATTGTATCTGCATTATTTCACAACATACTTTTACAGCTATATTCGATTAGCTTAATTTCTATGACCATTCCTGATGAAAATATTCGAGTAACGAGTTATTTCATTTGATTAAATGTTATTCTCAAATAAAGGGAACATTAATTTACTTGTTGCTGTATTTCGTATTTGTACATGTGAATCATTCCTGAATTGATCTTCCAATTTCTGATATACTTAATTTTACCTGCGTTTGTTTTTTGCGGAATATATTTGGAACAGCTCTGACAATGAGACTTAATTGAATTGAAGTATAACACAGTAAATTGAACTGGTAATGTGCTTTTTGTTTAAGTTTTGAAAAGGATAATATTTCTGTTGGTTTTGTGATGCAATTGGGGGCTTTTCAGAAGTCAACTTGATCAGCTTCATAAAATAAAAACTAGAATAAATTGATACGTTCAGCACTACTTGTATGTCCTTAAGTACTCAAATTGTGAAATTTGAAGAAAGTGGGTTGGATCAGTTCGGCGTCTGAGAGCCTCAATTCATAGAAGATAACTTTGGATTAATTTATTTGGTTCTGACATAAAATAAGGTTACACTTCACGATGGAAAATAATTTTTATTTCCTATTTTATGCAACTTCCTTTTGAAAAAATACATTACACATCTAAGTAGAGATAAACGTTGAGTAAATGTGAATGCGTACTTACAGTCAAGTTTTCCGATGATCAAGTTCACAGGGTCACCATTATCACTAGGTTATTTATTCCTGGTCAAAGTTGCTGATCAGACTAAAGTTCATCCTTATGTCAGAATTTTTCCGTTAGATACAAATTGGAGTGATAGTACTAACGAAAAGAACGAGCATTTAAGCGGGCAATACTATATATTTAATGAAATCATGATAACAACAGATGTTAAACACTAGAAAGATATGAAAGTATGAGGAAAATTTTGGAAGAAGGCATAACTTTTGGCATCAGTCACGTTATGTACAGTTACTCACAAAAGTATCGGCCCATGGCATACATATAACATATTTTACTTACTTATGTAATGTTAAACTCAGAAGACTCGTTTTTGTTAGATTCAGCTTGTAAATTGTTTCTTCAATGCAACTCGTGACATAAGTTTAACTTCATATTAGAGAGTAAGTGAAGCAAGTAAAACATTACAGTATTTTAGGAATAAACATGAACGTATTTTACATATTTAGGTAATTAATGTTGAACTTGGAGTTACCAGCTATAATCTATATTAGTATAAACCTTGATTAATGTACATTAGATTAGGATGCACAGTATATTTAAAAAAAAGTATTGTTATTTGTGGAAGTAGTAGAAAAACACGCACAAAAGTATGCGAATGCCGGGGAAAGACAAGAGAAAATCGTTATCTTTTTCATTTGTTTCCCTTCTTTCGTTGTTTGTAGGGGAGTCCGGGGCAAAATCGGGACATTATGGATAAAAGCTCATAACTTTGACATTATTAATGTAAAAAAGAAATTGCAATAAGGATTCATTAGCATAAACTCTATTAAATATGAGCATATATCGAATTCTTTTAATAGAAGAACAAATACAAAAAAAAACGATTTAAAATATGATTCCGTTTTACAGTTTTACCTCATAGCATGGGTAAAACCGGATACCATACTAGATATTGGCCCTAGCACGTATAACAACGAAACTCATCCAATTCTTCAGTCTCCCAACCAGTTAGAACAAGCTGTAAACTGCATCCAACCTTTATTCAATTTCGATGAACCATATGATTCTTGGACATAAATGCAAATATCTTCACCATATTCATCACCACTGTTATTATTATCCTTCGGTATTTTGTTTAATTTTGTGGTTTTCTTTTGCTTTACTTGTAGTCCTTTATTAAAATTTAGTTTTACTTTTGATAACGTCCTTTTCGTTTCTTTGTTATACACATTTTGCGCAAAACCGGCTACTCGGTTTTACCCGGTACGGTTTTACCTCAGCATATACCTAATTTTGTAAATATTACGAATTATCAACAATACCATCGCGAAGTAAAAACAAACCTTTTAGTTATTTACACTTTAATATGCAACAATTAATATAATTCACACCAAAAAGTATCTACCTTAACGCTATCAACAATGTTTGAAGTTTCTTAATGATTGAAAATTAGATCAGAGCCTTCAAAAACACCCAAGACGATATAAGCTTGAAGCATGCTTGTAACATGATTATCTTTTGTTGATGAAATAATGGATATCCCTACAATATGTCGCTGCAACGACGCGGGAAAATTTTAGGCATTTTAAAAAAGAATAGCACGTCCCGGTTTTATCCAGGTACCCGGTTTTGTCCGAGTTTCCTCTAACTCTTATATTTGGTATACCCATTCAGCTCTAAGAAATATCTAGAGACGCGGTAGCGTCTCGACGCCAAGTACAGGAAAGACACCCTATATATGTCGATATGTCGACTGTCGCTACCGCTTATCATTTACTCGTCGCCCGGCTAATCCAACCTAACCTGAAACTTATTTCATTAATATCTCATGACGCTTGCAATATTTTCTAAATTTAAAGGCATTTTTCTTATGTAAACCGCATATAAGCTTTGGAATGAGACCAATTTCAATAAAATCGGTCCACGCATGACAGAGATATCATAATATCGTCTCATGGATCAGTCGGAAATATTCTGATTCTTCTAGAAATTTTTCGTCAAACATAATACGTATACGCGTTACACGCACACCTTCAGTCAAAACAAAACTAACACATGTTTCGTTCTTCTACGTATATACGCGTTACACGCACACCTTCAGCCAAAACGAAACTAACACATGTTTCGTTCTTCGTTCGTCGACTCTCGGGATTATTCGGCAGGGATCGTCGTCCGTCATTGTACAAACTATTTTTTAAATACATTGAACTTTATAACCTACCAATCTTAACCTCCAAGTGTCATATAATGTAAGTTGTCCAAATTTGAGATGTCAGGAGTTTTTACACTAAATAGGAGACGGAATTATTGTCTCAATTAACAAGGTAAGTCGCCAAATTTATTTAATAGATTTTTTATGTAGAGTCGCAGACTTGGAAGTTGTCCGGAGAAGGTTCGACAGAGAAGCACCTTCTTTCGCATAAGTTTCTAGAAATTTGTACCATGCTTGTACAAAATAATATATTGTAGTAAAAAATTGCATTGAATTTAAATTGCCAGATATTTGTATTTGTATACCAGCAATTTAGAGTTTTTATTTTATGTAAAGGTTATTATATTATAGAAATGAAGGGGACGTACAGGACTTCGATAAAAATGAAGGAGACGCACAGGCTTGGATAGTACAATTGAAGGGGACGCACAGGCTTGGATGGATAGAAATGAAGGGAATGCACAGGCGTGGAGGTTGTCCGGAGAAGATTAAATAGATAGACAGAGCATCTTGTTTCGCACAAGTTTCTGGAACTTTGTCAAATAAGGTAAATCGACAAAATTTGTTTAAAGACATAGCATTAAGAATTATTAAGAAAATAGATTATGGTGGACTGCTTGCAATGTAAAGCACGTCACATTAGTGAAGAAAGTACACTGAAAACACATCTCCGTTAATGCTTTTCAATCTTTTGTGAAAGACATTCGTAATACTTTAATTAATAAAATCCAAAGTAGTTGTCACGCTATTCATTAATTCATTAATTTTTTAGATTCCCATTATTTAAAATCACCAATAAACATACTAAATAAATTAGTTTCATTCCAACACCAATACATTGTGCGTTAAAAATATTGGATCTCCGCGTTCATTTCGCTGAATTATTACCATTAGCATTTAAATTTCCTGCAACAAGACTTTCTGCCATACGCTCGCACCTCCTTCGGACACATTATTTAGTCTCTACACTCACTAATGCAAAAGGCCACTCTATTTCTATATATAATAAGTTCTACGTTAAGTTGTAACTAAAATAACTAAAATGTGGATTATATATATATTTACAGATAATCAAAGCAGAAGATGATGCAGTGTGATCTACGTCAGAGAAAAAAATTTATTGTGACATAGTATTATATTAATTATATTAATTAAACGATTTTATTAAACGATTTTATTCAGCTGCAATCCTCTATTTGCTTCTTGTAAGTTTGGTTCATATCAGAAAACTCAAATTTAAACCAATTCCACCAATTCAATCATCATCTTGAAGCATTGCAGGTGTGCATAGTTTCTATTATGTAGAATTTATCTTTAATTCTATCCCGTCATAAGACTGTTTATTAGGGTGGACCTTAGTTACTCTTGTCGAAATATAATTTTGAGATTTTTGACGGGGTCACCCCCCAAGGATTATGCCACTGGGAGAAAAAATAATGTGTGCAAAATTTGAAATTGATCGGGGAACGAGAAACTGTGCCTCATCGCATTTGAAATTTTTTATTTTCGTAACCCGTTTTTCTTCGTTGTAGTATATCGTTAATATACATTTTTATATATCGTTATCTTTTTACGCTCTGTAATAATATAGAATCAAAGTATAAGATTACACAAAAAAATCATGACCTTGAAATCTCAAAAAATGAACCATCAAAAAATACTTTTTTCGTTGGCATTATATTTATGTTGTCAAACAGTATAATTTTCGTCTAAAATTTTTTTGGATAATTATAAATAACTGATTAAAGGGAAAACTACATCCGAAATGTACCAATTTTTGCAGATATTTTTCAATTTATTTTAAAAACTAGGGCTCTAGAAGAAAATTCACCATTGCACGTGATGCAACAGACATTTTCCCCCCGGAAAACACCAACAAAAGTGGTAAGTCACGGTTTGTTTTCAATACAGAAGGCAACAGCGGCGGGCGTATCCATTGCCGCTCACCGACAGAATCGCTTAAGTACACGCGCGCGACTACCACTGTCGGCGCCATACGTTTTGCCAAACTATTTCGCTCAGTTATTGAAAACGAAATGTGACCTACCACTTTTGTTAATGTTTTCCGAAGGAAAAATGTCTGCTGCATCGCGTGGAGTAGTCAGATTTTCTTCTAGACTCTTAGTTTTTAAAATAAATTGACAGATATCTGCAAAAATTGTTGCGTTTCGGGTGCATTTTTTCTTTGATCGTGGTTTAAATATATTTAAATAGTAATAATGCAATAATAACTTATATCGTTATGTTCCCGAAGGTTTATAAAATAATTTTGACGGAACAAGCAACCGAATAACTATTACTATTTCGATACGCAAGACGTTCAAGTTGAAAATTTGCATTTTTTTTTTAAATAAACTAATTTTTCGAAAACGGATGATGTTGGCGAAAAACGGTTTGCGAATTCGTATTCAGCGTACGAAAATTTATAAGAAACGTGTATTGAATGTTACAAGTCCAGATGGCTGTTGAATAGTTACAATTGAACTTTTGCATGAGTTTGACTGCTCGTTCGGCCGAATGGTTTACCGCTAAATTATTTACTATATTTAATCCAATATTATAATTGGGATCACTTTTCCATTCTAGAGAATCCATATTTATAAAATCTGTTGGAACAGTGTATTTTTAACGAAAGTATCGGTTATTTCATTAAAATTTTGAAATCTATTATTTATATATATATATATGAAAAAAATTCCTTAGACAAAAGTTGTACTCTTTGACATGGTAAAAATAATTACAACGAAAGATGTTTTTTTAAGGCAAATTTACGAGATTTCAAGGTCATAATTTTTCAAGTAATCTTATACTTTGATTCTATATTATTACAGAGTGTAAAAAGACAAATTCAACCATATATAAACATGTATATTAACGATATACTACAATGGAGAAAAACGATTACAAAAAAAAATTCAAATGCGATGAGACCCGGTTTCCCGTCCTCCGGTCGATTTCAAATTTTCCACACATTTTTTTTCCCCCAATAAAAATTATCTAAAGTCTGTCCCTACTATGCCAATTATCTTTGTAAAAAGAAGTGAGATCCCCATAAAAAAACTTTAAGAAGTAAAAAAATCACGCGAAGTACATGAAAAATCAAATATATCACAAAAAATAGAAGGTAATAATAAAATCACAAAAAAATAGAAGACAATATACAAACCCCAAAAAATAGAACAAAATATATAATCACAAAAATAGAAGATAATAATACACAAAAAAAATAGAACAAAATATACAATCACAAAAAAATAGAAGATTATAATAATTACAAAATAAAAAAAAGGTGTGAAATCAAAATGAGCTGCAAGTACATAAAGGTACTTTCCAACTGCGCTTAAGATGACACAACTACATATACACAGCTAAAATGCTGTGATCATACATTCCATTACTCATATCGCGGACATTTTTTAATTAATCCGTCAAAAAGAATCCCATTTAAAAACATTGTCGTAAATTAATAACTTTACAAAATTAATAATGTACCAAAATTACGCCAATTATAAGAATGGCTATTATACAAAGACAAAATTGTATTAAATAATATTAAGCAGACATATTTTTATACAAGTAAATATTTTAATACGAATATATATTTTATTCAAAATACTTGGCGCTGCGGAACCGAAAAAATGTTAATTGTTTTAGTAGTAATAATAATTTATAATAACTCCCTTACAATCTAAAATACATAAACATATATATACATATACATATTAGAAACGCAGTCAGATCTATTCTACATATATTTAACTCTAATATCATACGTAGCATATGCACCCGCACTCATACACACATTCACGAAAGCACGCACAAGAAAGAAAGAAAAAGATTAATGCAATTTATATATATATATTTATTTCAGTTTAGCAACTCCAATTCGGGGTGCAGCGCCAAGTATTTTGAATAAAATATTTATTCGTATTCAAATATTTACTTGTATAAAAATATGTCTGCTTAATATTATTTAATACAATTTTGTCTTTGTATAATAGTCATTCTTATAATTGGCGTAATTTTGGTATATTATTAATTTTGTAAAGTTATTAATTTACGACAATGTTTTTAAATGGTATTCTTTTTGACGGATTAATTAAAAAATGTCCGCGATATGAGTAATGGAATGTATGATCACAGCATTTTAGCTGTGTATATGTAGTTGTGTCATCTTAAGCGCAGTTGGAAAGTACCTTTATGTACTTGCAGCTCATTTTGATTTCACACCTTTTTTTTATTTTGTAATTATTATAATCTTCTATTTTTTTGTGATTGTATATTTTGTTCTATTTTTTTGTGTATTATTATCTTCTATTTTTGTGATTATATATTTTGTTCTATTTTTGGGGGGATTGTATATTGTCTTCTATTTTTTTGTGATTTTATTATTACCTTCTATTTTTTGTGATATATTTGATTTTCCATGTATCTCTGTTAGTGCACACTTATTCGAAAGAAATTCTGAAAACGAGGGAAATTTCGGTACCAGAAACAAAAGTAATTATCTCTCTATTTAAAAGTGAAACATATTGAGACATAGCAAATATTGTTACAATACCACGTAGTACAGTAAGAAACTTTATAATAACAGATTCTAAAAGTAATAATAATGTGATTAAAAGCCTCGTATTGGCTGCTCCAAAATTCTAAGCATTCGATAAAGAAAATTTTTCGACCAACCGTCAAGTATGGAGATGATTCCATACTAGTATGGGATTGCATGGCAGCTTTTGATGTAGGTAACCTCCATTTCATTGATGGTACAATGGATCGCGTTGTTGATATGTTGAAGCAAACTTTAAAAACGTGTGTAGAAAAGTTGGGACTGAGAAATAACTTTCGCTTCCAACAAGATAATGATCCGAAGCATTCTGCACGAGCAACAAAATAATCGTTCCTTTATAATGTATGTACATACCTAAATCTACAAATACTCCACCCTAATCACCCAACGTAAACCCTACAGAGCATTTATGGACGGAATTCAAAAGTACTACACAAAACGGAGACCATTTACCAAAGAAAAATATCTTCAAAAATATCTTATTAGAAAAATGGGACAAAATGAATTCAAATGTCACAAAAGGATTAATTCAGTCTATGCATGACAGGCTACAACTTATAATACACGAGATCACGAGGATATCCTACACCAGGCCTTACCAAGTAGGGGAAATGTACTCCTGAAACACATGTTTCAGTTCTCCCTCCAACGCTGCGCCTTTAGCTAAGGTGGGACGATTCCTACTGTCCTCTCTCTCTCTCTCTCTCTCTCTCTCTCTCTCTCTCTCTCTCTCTCTCTCTCTCTCTCTCTCTCTCTCCCTCTCTCTGCTTCCTAGCGGCGTTACTATCTCCTCTGAAAAAGATAGTGTTGGAGGGAGAACCGAAACATGTGTTTCAGGAGTACATTTCCCCTACTTGGGAAGGCCTTTCCTACACAGTATTAATTTATTGTAAATAAGTGTAGCCATATAAAATGAATATTGACTTTCAGCGGATACTGTTATGTACATTCTTTTGCTACTGCCACCGATAACAATATTTTTTTAAAATAAACTGACTATAAGTCCATATTTGCAGTGCTTTCGAGGAAACACAGCTTGTAGCATTTTATTTGGTCCACCCTGTATAATTTCTCAATTGAATGTGACTTGATATAATTTAAAGTAGATCAATCGAGGTTTATGGTAGCGTAAGTTATGACTATAGTCGTTCCATCCTAAGAAAAACCTCGTTCCGCGCAGGGATGATGCTGAGGAGAACATGATTGGTCCGACCTCCCACTTAACCGCCTACGTTTTTCTTCGTCTTACCGCCTGTTACCTCTCTGCCAACCGTTCCGCAACCTATAATGTTTACATTGACATGGGTCACGTCCCGCCGTTGGACGGGCAGAGAAACATGCAGGTAAAGCGCTACGAGCAATCGTCTGCGTCGGGCCCGTAGGCAGTGTGAGGGCTGCGCAGATCGGTCATAAAACGGTATGGGTATAAGGTTTTTCTTAGGATGGATTCAGTATAGTACTGTGGTTTGCAAAACTGTTGGTGTCCGGATGCTGAGCGGGGCAAGGGGGCGATCTCGCTCGTGCCTCCCCACTCTCTGCCGTGAAACTCCCAATTCCCTCGCTCGCTGTCTTCGTCACGCGGTGCTGCTGACTGATTCGTGACGTGACGCGTCGGCCAATAGCGACAATACATGTGCCATCCATCTACCACTGCGTTAGAGAACGTGGGCCTATAAGGATACACTTAATCGGACCACCAAGTTTCTGCCGTCAACATTTTTACAAACGACAAATAACTCCGACTTCAACATGAATTAAATATGTAAAATATGTCATACGTAATACGTATGGTGTGGGCGGATACTTTTCTGATTAACTATATCTACATTGGCATGAATAGTTATGGATAGACTTGTTTTTAAGTGTGCGTCAAAAACATGAAAATACATGAAAATCAAAAACGACAACATCAATAACATATATATGTATTTACTCTAAGGAGCATATCAGTGTCAAATGAAGTCATTAAAATACAAATGAATAAAAATTCAGATTTTCCTTTAGTTTTTTATTGAATCTTTCTGGTTTTACATTTTTCTTGGAAAGAAATTCTAAAAATATTACTTGTTGATTCACAGCATGTCTTCAGATATGAAGATTAATATGCAAAGTCTTGAGCTTCACTTGCATACTTTGGTAGTTGCTTAACTCTCGGAAGATGAATGGTGGATATCGTCGCGTGAAACAAATGCAGGGTCAGTTTGACTCATAGCAACATTTCTATGGTACACCGGTTTTACGAAAAAATTGAATATAAAATGAATTAAATAATTAAAAATTTTAAAATTAACTAAAATTTATTAATAAAGAAATATATATAAAAAAATATTTATGTACATTTGGTATATAAAATAACTGTATCTCCTGTATGATTTTTACAAATAATGTTACTGCAATTTAGGCATCATATACTATATTTTGCCATTGCCAACACAAATATAACATTGTGATAGACTTTGTCAGAGTTGGATCAAAATGACCCTGCATTCGTTGTACGAGGGTTAACTCACAAACTTGTAAGGATATTTTCGAGCCTTTATGAGTCGAATGTTTAATCGCAACGGTTTCAATAATCGGGGGCAACGAATATCGATCGTCTTTACTACAGACTGTTTATTCGTTTCACGAAATGCGGTTTATTTCGTTAGAGTACGTTAAACCCTGAGACTAATGTGGCTGCATCGCAGGATATTGGAGTTTCATTGGGAATTAACTCTTGGAATTGTACACTGGAGTCCTTTTTGTCAAAACGATTTCGGCCACTATTTGTAATTTTCAAACTACGAAAAATAAAAAAGACTTTTATCATGTAATGCATTATTATACAAGGTACCTGGGTTAAAAAACAAAATTGACCATACAGGATAAATCTTTTCCTTTTAATTTATTTTTTTTCTATAGAAAACGGACTTCAAATTCTCCTAATATGCGCGCGCATTTGACTGTATCTGAACTTAATCCATTTTGCTATAGAAGCCTTCTGTTTGTGCCCGTGTGTTTTGTTTCTATTCGGTAACTAAAGGTTCAACCCATCGTGGTCACACTTCTGTAAAGTTACGCGGTGAAATAACTATTTATTAGTATTATAATGATTCTTCTTATTATTAAATCATGATTATTATTTTTATTCATAAGAAAGTAATTTAACAATGAAAAGAATTGAATATAGTGTTTTCCCGCGTATTCGGCACATATATAGGTACATTCTGTGTCCGTACTCATTATACAGACATATATTTTGGGGTGAAAAATATATTGTCATAGCTATACACATTGCATTTTATTAAAGTAAATTTCTCGAATTAGAGTTCAATAAATTTTTGTCAGTTTTTCGATAATATTTACGCATTGGTTACATATGGGTCCGCTGGACCCACGCTCAAAACCGATGTTTTTTTAACGGCTACCACTCACCAACGAACTTTCTGATTAAAAAATTGACGGTCTATACCGGAAGAGGAAACCACTAATTTCCATAAAATGTCAGATTAATACTATTTCAAAGCCAGGAACTTACCGATATTAAGCTTCAAAGTTAAAAAGCGGGTCCATTGGACCCAGTGTGACTCGGAAGGGTTAACCAAACAATATCTCGGTCAAAATTTAAGGTTTGTCGCTATCTCGTGCCCTCTCGCTCATTCTGAGTCGCTCACACACGCCGTGGTGACTAAAAATCAAGCACTGAGGGAAAGAAATATAGGGGAGACAAGGGCTAGTTGACTAATTTTTAACATTTCTAATTTTTATAAGTAGACCATTGGGATTTTGTTGACTTGCTGCGTACCAAAAGTTTACAAATTTCATTAGGTAGGTATATATATATCCTTTTTATTGATCCCCTAGGGGTTACAATCTCATTTCTCTTCCCTCCCTCCACCTTACACACCCCCTTACACTACCTTATCCTATCTTAGCCCAACTTAGCTTATCTTATACTTAGCTTAATATAACTTACACCTAGACTTACATAGCTACTATACATATTATATACAAAAAAGTACACAAATAAATAACATCTCCGCTCGCTCGCACGCTCCCCTCCTCCTCCCCGACGCCTACACCCGCACGCACCCCCGTCTCCCGGACCTCCCTTCCGCTCGCCTCCCCAGCCACTCCATTCCCTCTCTCACACCACCATTCCCCCACATATCTGCCTCCTTTCCTCTAACCTCCTCATCCATTCCTCCCCCTCCCCCTCATCCCCCAGCACCTCACCCGCCATCTCCTGCCACCCCTTCTCTGCCCCCCACCCCATGCACTCCTCCCACACATGTTCCCACGTCTCTCCCTCTCTACCACACACCCTGCACCTCCTTTTTTCTTCCTCTTCCCAATATCTACCCCCCCTCATCTCATTACCCAATCTGTACCTGGCCACTCTTCTCCACCTACTCTCCCCCCATCCTTTCTTTAAGTACCCCGGCAATCCTACCCTCTTCGCCCTTCCGTACCACCTGTTGTACTCTGATTCCCCTATCCTTTTCCATCTCTCCTCCTCTTGCACTCTCCTTTCCCTTTCCACCAACTCCTCCCCTCTTATTCCCCCAGCTTCCCTCTTCTCTTCCATCTCCTCCAGCGTCCACCCCCTCTTCCCACCCCTCCAACCACTTTCCCCTCCTTAGCCTCCCCTTCACCTCCTCCCAACATCTCCCCGCTAACTCCTCCCCCCTTCCCCTCCTCCAACTTTCTCTCATACGTCCATGCCCTCATCCCTGCCCTTCCCTTCAACATACCCCTTTGCAGTTTATCCCTCACCATGTACCCCGGAGTACATCTATCCACCCCCAAAACCCACTTCATATACCTTTCCTGTAGCCTTTCGATCCTCTCTCTTTCCCTCCACCTCCGCCCCGTACCCCACCACTTTTTTTTTTTTATTTACTTGGTGGAAATCCCCACGGATACGGGGGCGGGCAGGTGGTTATGTGGGACTCGAACCCTCTAAAACCACCAAGGTAATCTACCTCAGGCGCGGGGCTGCGCGCCCGAGGGGAGGGATTTGGATGCGAGATCAAACTAGCGATACGTTCGCTACCCTCCCCTCCTGCGCTTAGTGCAGCACCGCGCGAGGTCCCCTCAACGGGGTCGTCCCTGGGGGAGTATCACAACCTCCCCCAGCAATGGTCTCCGGGACCGGCGACGCGCGACGGATCACGCGCCCGCGTCGCCTCTTCCGGGGTCGCTGCTACTAGGGCGGGTGGTGCCCCCCGACACCCCCGCCCCGCGACCACGCGATCGAGCTCTTACCCGGCCATTTCGTAATTATTACGGTCGTGGCCAGGCCGGGGCGCTGGCGGCCCCCGGGGCCGCCCATGCCGCCCGACCGCGGTCGGGCGGCTGGCTAGAACGCCTACAGGGCGGCCCGCTATCGGCCTCCCGACATGCCCCGAGAGAGCTCGATCGCACTGCAGGGAGCGGTTTCAACGACCGCTCCCCCAGGTGGGGGGGCCCTTATCATGGGCCCCTCCCGTTTACCCCTCCCTGCGACGCCGCCGCGGCCTAGACGCGCTCGATGCCACAACGCGCCGGCCACGGCGGCAACTCGTCGCGCCGTTAGCGGCAGCCCCTGTCAACGAGGGCCGCCGCACCTCCAGCTCACCGCCCACTTGTACGCGCCCCCCTCTCTCACAGAGGGGGCGCACCGGGCATAACGGCCGCGCCCGTTGCGCGGCGCGGCCTCTTCCCACTCCCCCGTTATCGGGGGGGAGCGGCACGACGCGGCCCGGGGGGCCTAATAGCAACAGCCACCGGGGGAGCGGGGCGACTTACGCAACTAAGCCGCCGCACGACCTCCCCCGACCCCGGGTCATCTCCTTCCGCGCCGTCTCCACGGGACCGCGCTACGAGGGCGAAGACCCGCCCTCTTGCGGCCCCTTTCCGCCTCCTCCTTCTCCAACATGATGCTGTCGGAGAAGGAGGCGACGGCCTCCCAACAGCCCCGATCCTCCGCCATGCGACGCACGACCGTCGCTAGCGAGAGGTCGGGGCCCAGCTGCAACCGCAGGACTCAGTGATCGTCCTGCCACTCCGGGCAGTGCATCAACGTGTGATCTGCCGAGTCCCCGTACCCCACCACTGGCCATACCAACTTATCGAAAAGCCACATTCTTCTTTCCCAATTATTACCAAATAACCGTTTCCCACACCTCCATACCTTCCCCATCACCGCTGCTCCTTTCCTCACTCTCTCCCCCACATGCCCTTCCTGCCCCCCATTCCCCATCACCGTATATCCTAAATACCTAAAGCTCCGCACTTCCTCCAGTTTCTCATCCTTCCACCTTCCACTTCCACCTCCACTTTTCCATCTCCCCCCACCCTTCCTACACCTCATGACCTTTGTCTTCCCTACATTTATCTCCAACCCCTTTCCATCCACGTATCTCTCCAACTTCGCCATTAACCCCTTCATCCCCTCCTCATCCTCCGCCAGCACCGCTACGTCGTCAGCGTACGCCAACGTGTACAACCTTCCCCCCCCCCAGTTTCACACCCCCCACCCTCCCTTTTCTAATTCCTCATCCAAATCTGCGATCAGGAGCGTGAACAGGCTCGGGCTCAGCGGATAACCCTACCTCACTCCTCTCTCTGTCCAGAACCTCTCACCCTCCTCATCCCCCACCCGCACCCTACCTATTGTTTCCTGCAGCATCTCCTCACATCTCACCACCAGCTGTTCCCTCACCCCCTCCCCCTCATTGCCTTCACCAACACCTGCCTGTCCACCGAGTCAATCGCGGCCTTCATGTCTACGAATAAAATCACCATATTCTTCCCCTTTCTCCCCACCTGTCTATTTATCAAATAATTCAGAACATATACATTGTCAATACAGCCTATCCCCCTCTTAAACCCCGTTTGACTCGGTGGCAACAGTCTTTTCTCCTCCACCTCCAACCTCAGCCGCTCCGCCAACACAGACGCATACACCTTGTACGCCGTCTGTGTTAATGTTATCCCCCTATAGTCGTCCACCTTCGCCCCCTACCCTTTTTCAGCACCGGAACCACCATCCCCTCCCTCCACCCTTCCGGCCACCCCTCCCCCTCCACACCCTGTTACATATCCCCCACAGCCATTCCTCCACTTCTGAGCCCCCATATTTCCACACCTCGTTAGGGATCCCATCCCCCCCTTCAGCCTTTCCATCTTTTAAATTTCTTATTACCTTTCCTATCTCTTCCCTCCCTATCTCCGCCTGTCCATCCTCCCCCCTCCTCGTCTCTCCCCCTTTCTCACTCTCCCTTCCACTCCCCCTAATAGCCTTCTGAAGTACCCGTCCCATTCTTCCATCGCTATCCCTTCATTCACCCTCCCCCTCCTTTTTCTCCCTCTGTTTACCACCTTCCACACTTGCCCCTCCGTTCTTACCCCTTCCACTTCCTTCACCCACCTCTCCACCTCCTTCTTTCTTTTTTCCTCACATAACCTCCCGTACTCTCTCTTCATCTCCTTATACTTACTCCCCTCCCCCCTTCCTTCCTCCACTTCCTCAACTCCCTCCTTACCTTACTCTTCTCCTCCATACACTCCCGGTCCCACCACCCTCCTTTCTTTACACTCTCCCCCCCTTTCCCTGACCGACCTATCACATCCCTTATTCTCTCCCGCAGCTCACACCATTCCCCGTCAACTCCCCTCTCCCCCCATCCCTTTTTCCGAACTTTGTCATAAACTCCACCCTTCCCTCCTCCGACCAGTTTCCTCTGCCCCCTCCCCTGTCCCTTCCTTTCTTTCCCCCACCCCCTCATCACGCCCCTCCCCTCTCAGCCACACCACCACCGGGTGGTGATCCGATTCTATTCTTTCCCCTACCTCCATCCTTTCCACCTTTTCCCTTGTATCCTCGTTCCCTAGCACATAATCTATAACAGAATTCCCCCGACCCCCTGTGAAAGTCCGCTCCCCCTCCTCGTCCCCTTCTATATTCCCATTCAGTATTCCCCATCCCCTTTCCTCTAAACACCTGCACAACCTCTTCCCTTCCCCATTCACCTCCTTATCCTTGGACCTCCTACTCCCACCACCTCCCACCCACCCTTCCTCCTCTTCCCCTTCCCACATCTCCCCCCTTCCTCCCCCGTTCTTGCGTTAAAATCGCCACCTATTAACACTCTAACTCCTCCCTCCCTCTCTTCCATCCACTCCCCTAAAACCTCCAGCTTTTCCTTCAAGTCCCTATTAACGTATACTCCAACTATCTTCCACCACCCCCCTCCAATCTTTACTTTCTTCGCCATCAGCCCTTCCCTCTCACCCCCTCCTCCTCCCTCGCCCACTTCAAGCCCCTTTCTTACCCCCATTATCATACCCCCTATCGCTCTTCCTTTCTGATTTTCTCTCCTCGCCCATTGCTTTTCCCACACGTACCCCTTCGGCAGCCTCCTCTCCACGTAATCCCACTCTTTCTCCTCCACCCATGTCTCGTTCAATACCATAACGTCCCACTCCTCCAGCCCTTTCCAGAACTCTTCATCCTTCCTCTTAACTCCTGCCACGTTCCAGAACGCCACCCTCCAGTTCTTCCCCCCTACTTTTCCAGTTCCCCTCCTCTTTCCCCCTTCCCTTTCCCCTTCCCACTCCCTTCATTCATTTCCTAGCTCCTCCTGCCACCTCTCCCTTATCTCGTCCCACCTTCTTGCCTTTCCATCCACCCACATCTTCATATAACCCACCTGCACTTTCCTTCCTCTCCCCCTTTCCATTTGCGCCTCCCTCTCTATCTTCCATCTCGCCCTCCTCTCCTCCGCCGTGAGGTCATCCTCCACCCTCTCCCGTCTTCCTCTCAGTTTACTCTTCGCATCCATTACCTTCCTCTTTTCCTCTCTACCCTCCAATCTCACCAGAACCAGCCTCCCCCTTCTTTTCCTGTTCTACCCAAATTCACCACGTCCTTTATTCCCCCTACCCCCAGCCCCATCCTTTCCCATAGCTTCCCCACTTCCCCCTTCCATTACCACCACATTACTTCTTCTACACTCTCTCTCCTTCTTATCTTGCAGCACCTCCATCCTTCTCACTCTCAGTCCCCAATCCTCCGAATTCCCCTCCCCCTCCCTCCCCCTTCTTTCCTTTTCCCAACTCCCCACCATCTCCATTACTTCCTCCATCCTTCTCTCCCTTTCTTCCACCTTCTCCAGCCTTTCCGCCAGCCCCTCCCTCTTCGCCCTCTCTTCCCTCACCTCCTCCTCCCATCTCCTCCTCTTCCCTCTCCACTCTTCCTCCATTTTTCCTTTCCTCCCTCTCCTTCCTCATTTCCTCCCTCTCCTTCCTTATTTCCTCCTTCAGTTCTTTCCTCTCCTCCCTGTCCCTTTCCATTTCCTCCCTCATCCTCCCCATCTCTAACAACATCTCCTTCATCATCCCTTCCAACCCTTTCCTCCCTTCCTCCGCCTCTTTCCCCCCTCCCTTAACCCCTTTCCCCGGGGACCTCTTTATCTTCCCGCTCCTCTTAAACACCCCCGTCTCTTCCTCCTCCATCACCCCCGCCTTCTCCTCTCTCTCCCGCCCCCCCCCCCAGTAATTGTCCAAACTACTCACGCTACTCCCCACACTACTTGTGCTATCCTTTCTTGTCCTTTCTTCCCCCGTGAGCTTCCCCTTTCCTTTTTCCCCTCCCTTCCCGTCCTCCATCTCTTCTTCACCCCTCCTTTCTGCCCTTTACCGTTCTTTTCCTTTACCCGCCTTTCTCTGCCCTATTATCCTACTTTCCACTTTCCCTATCCTTTCCTTTCCACTTTTCGCGTTACCTCCTGTTTGAAATTCCCTCCTTCCCACTATCTCTTCCCTACTTACCTACTCTTCGGCACGGGGGCACCACTTATCACTCTTTATGCGCCTTCCCGCCCAAATTCACCTACCGCGGCCACCTAACCTCTCGACTCCTTTTAATCCTCCTGAAACCCTATCACACCCTACCGCCGTCGCTTTCTCTATACCCCTCACCCTTTCCTCACAACTCCACCACCTTTCACCCACACTCTCCCACCCTCCTACGCCACTTCACTCGCCTTTCCTTCTCCTCAAACAGCCACTCACTCCTGCACACACCTGTCACTCACGCGTCCGGAAACGGAAGTCCTCATTAGGTAGGTATACAGGCTTAATTTTGATAATCCTTTTAATTGCGTTTAGGTAGTTTTTATTTTATTTAGAGTAGTGAGATGAATAAGTCAACAAACCCCGGCTGCGGGGTTATTTACGGTATATTTACAAAATAACATTTGTACGCCGCATTTGTGCAATTTCTTTATTTAAAATGTCCTTTTTCCAGATGGCCAACCCGTGGGCCGGATTCCGGGAAATGAAATGAATTGTATCAAAAAACCCCAAAATTGTCATAAACTATAATATATTTCCTAGGCATTGACGATCCAACATTTAAAATTTTTTAATTATTGTATAAAATATATACAGAAAGATTACACACTTTTGTCGAAATTTGATCATTATTTTTCAAACATCGGCCATTTTGTCAATGTTCGCAAAAATTGAAATGTTAGATCGTTAATGCCTCGGAAATATATTATAGTTTGTGACGTTTTTGAGGTTTTTGTTATACACTCCTCACATTAATTAGAGGATCACCTCTAGGAGCCCGAAAAATAGGGGCAAGTTCCCATGGTCCTCACTCCGGTAAAAATAGTGGTATCGATATTTTGAAAATATGGTTTGAAAGCGTGTAATCTCTACTTTCAGCTGCTTTCTTCAAATTTTAGATGCATTGCTTTTCGGCAAAGTTATAGCAATATAAAGAGCACTTGGTCAATTTTAAAAAATTTTCTTCAACTTTGCGATATTCCACGGGCTGTATAGATTTTTTTATACAAATTCCATTTACAGCAGTCGAAAGCGGCTACTTTCCTGTGTAAAAAGAGAGTAATAAATTTGTGGTGCGATTTTTTTTGGCCGAGTTATTCAACTTTGAAGTAAAAACCGTTTTTTTTACTTTAGTTGCTTCTAGCAAGCGAACGACTCATCGTAGAACGTTCACGAAAAAAGCAATAGAAAGATCAATCTTTTCTCTTTAAGAAACATCTTCGACTTTTTCGATTTGTTTAAAATTTCGGTCTCTGATGTCCTTTCCAAAATATGCTTAAAAATTGCACATTTTCCATTTTCTCTTCAACTCCCTGTATCTCCATGAGGGACAACCGGAACATCACTGTCTTAAGCTCATATTAAAGCGGAAAGGCTGCCGATTCTTTTGAGCAGTACTGGAACCCGCTGCGATAATGTCTTACCTGTGGCCTTCATGTTTGAAGTTACCGTTTCGGAAAAATAAGGGTACAAAATGTGACGCACTGTTGGTCGTGACCGCGGAAGCGAACGCTCTTGTTCGTATCCCCACCCGTCAACATAAGTGACGATAGCAGCCGAAAGCGAGCCGAGTTACGCCGTCGCTACCGAAGCTTCCTGTGTGTGCATAAACATATGACACATACCTCCACGCGATATGCCATCGGTGGGGCCGATGCCGGCGGTACGGCAGGCACGCGGCCGCTGAAGCTACGGCGTAAGTTTTTCCGAAACGGTAACTTCAAACATGAAGGCCACAGGTAAGACATTATCGCAGCGGGTTCCAGTACTGCTCAAAAGAATCGGCAGACTTTCCGCTTTAATATGAGCTTAAGACAGTGATGTTCCGGTTGTCCCTCATGGAGATACAGGGAGTTGAAGAGAAAATGGAAAATGTGCAATTTTTAAGCATATTTTGGAAAGGACATCAGAGACCGAAATTTTAAACAAATCGAAAAAGTCGAAGATGTTTCTTAAAGAGAAAAGATTGATCTTTCTATTGCTTTTTTCGTGAACGTTCTACGATAAGTCGTTCGCTTGCTAGAAGCAACTAAAGTAAAAAAACGGTTTTTACTTCAAAGTTGAATAACTCGGCCAAAAAAAATCGCACAACAAATTTATTACTCTCTTTTTACACAGGAAAGTAGCCGCTTTCGACTGATGTAAATGGGATTTGTATAAAAAAATCTATACACCCCGTGGAACATCACAAAGTTGAAGAAAATTTTTTAAAATTGACCAAGTGCTCTTTATATTGCTATAACTTTGCCGAAAAGCAATGCATCTAAAATTTAAATAAAGCAGCTGAAAGTAGAGATTACACGCTTTCAAACCATATTTTCAAAATATCGATACCACTATTTTTACCGGAGTGAGGACCATGGGAACTTGCCCCTAGTTTTCAGGCTCCTAGAGGTGATCCTCTAATTAATGTGAGGAGTGTAGTTCATTCGATTTCCCAGAATCCGGCCCACCAGTTGGCCACCCGAAAAAAAAGGATATTTTAAATGGAGACATTTCACGGCGTACAAATGCTATTTTATAAATATTATACGCTTTTCTTATAGTTCATAATATAGTGAACTAAAACACAAAACCTTATATTAATCGATTGTTTACTTTTCTTATTATCGTCGTCTAAAAATCGTCTGCTTTCTTGGCCCGTTACTGTGTCCTAACCCCTTAATATATTATGTGAAACGCATACGTATGTATACTACGACCAATAAATTTTTTTTATTTTTTTTTCACTCTTTCACAGTGTTATATTTTTTATTAATTATCATGGTATTAGATGCTGTAATTATTGCGTACTTGTTTGTTATGGTCTATTTGAGAAGGCCTGAGAGTTGGAAGGGAAGATAAGGTGTAAAACTGGTAGGGGTGAGTTTGGAAGGATTTGTGTTGGGGAAAGTGGACTTGAGCAGCTGAACTCTTTGCCTCGACTGTATCTTGAGTATAAAAAATGTCATTTTTAGTGGTATTTCTATGATAAATCAAGTAACCCCGTCCGACATTCTTAACATGTTAAGGGCCGTATGTACAAAACATCAAGCAGTAGGGTAGGATGGGGCTAAAAGTTCGACGGGTAAAAAATCTCGAATTCAAAATCTCTATTCCTAAACAATGTATTGAGTTTCGCCGTATACTAACAAGGGGGGAGGACACCATGAGGCAGACATCGATTTTGATGAGCCTTGGCACGATGGATCTATGTCGAAAATGAGTAAGCAGGTGTCCGAGCGTTTTTTGTCAATAGGTATTAATAATAGAGATAATTACATGTCAATTATTAAACATTTCATACCGCCTATATAAAATATAAAAGCCATAATCCTAATTTAAAAATATGCCGTGGAATGTTCGGTATGACGTCGGCGGGACGTTGTTGCGGTCATGAGTTCGATTCCGCCTGTGTTTTATATATTTTTTTCATACTTTATTTTTTTCTAATTTTATATTTTCCACACTGTATGAACAGTGAGAAAAAGGGTACGGTAGTAACGTGGCACCCTCGGGGGATTCCCCTCTGGAGATGTCGGGGTGTCTTTTGAAGATTTCCCCACAATAAAAAAACTTTCATTGTATTTATATATTCAAAAGAATTAATAATGAACATTACTACCGTTACCTTTTTTCTCACTGTTCATACACTGTGGAAAAAATAAAGTGTGAAAAAGTAATGTGTATGAAAAAAATATGTAGACAGGCGTAATCGAACTCGCGACCGCAACAACGCCACAACTTTTAAACCCTGCCCAAGTTCATAAATAACAATTCATATAATTTATTATTTTTACCTGCAATCTAGCAAATCATGCCAGTACCTATCAGAAATTATTTGCGGAAAACCTAAACAGATAATAACGCGTAATTAAATATGGATATACAGTATTGTCTCCTTATGGGTTCGGTTGGTGTACACGATCCGAGGGCGGTACGAGATAGACGACGCGTTGATGTTTTGTCTCGCTCCGTCTTTCGGACGCCGTGACACTCCGTCCTATTTGTGTTCGCGCCCGTCGCGCACGTAAAGCGTCCCATCTCGCTTCCCCCTTCGGCCAGAAAGAAGCGAGAAACGAACATTCGGAATTAGGACTCTGTTCGCGATACGGGCTCGACGCCGGTCCCGAACAGCGAGGACTTGGGCTGTTCAGCGGCGGCTTGTAATCTCGGTTGGAGAGGCATACAGTGTGGCTTGTGGTAGATTATGTATTAACAAAATGTAGAACGTGATGATTTCAGTATTCAGTAACATACTGCTGAGATTTGCCAGATTAAAATGAGTTCAAACACTGTATAAATCGGGATATTTCTAGAACTGCATTAGATAATTAAAGATAAATGTAACATTTCTAATCTAATAATGCTAAAAAATATATAAAAACAAATTTATATTCAACGATTTTATTCAAAAAGCACTGAAAACTTAATTGAAATGCACTAAAGACTAATAAATAATTATTTTCTTTCACTGCAATTTTTTTTCCTATTCGAACGTAACGAATCATTTCTCGATATAAATTATGCGTACTATTTGTTACGGAAATCGCGATTCCACTAGCGTCCTGAACGCAGCAGCTTTTTGTCATTTTCGTAAAGAACGCGTTCCAAGTCGTTTTGTGGTTATGGGTAATATTTATTGATGACTCGGTAATTTTTTCACCCCTTCGGGGTTAATTTTTTTTTCTCAATATTGTATTGTCATCCAAACTACACACGCCTGCAAAGCTTCAAGACAACTCGATAGTTGAAAGTTGGTTAAATTTGAGTTGTCAGATTTGAATCATATATACATCAAACATACAAAAATATAAACAAACCGAGGATCGAAGCTGAATAAAATAGTTTAAAAAGAATCTGATTTATACCGTGTTTAAATTCATTTTCATCTGGGAAATTTCAGAAGTATGTGACTGAAACGTTCATTGCTGAGGGCCCCCGAAGCTCGAGCGGAGCGACATTGTATCGCTTATTGTTAGCGACTTCGTACACTTATAGGCCTTATGAGCCAACTTCTTTTCGCGAATTAACGTTTTCAAACCCGGCGAAAACCATTGGGGGAAAGGACATACGCCTGACAACGCATAGAGGAACGAAGGCCTTGGTTGCAAATCCAAAGATGCTGTATAAGAAGTACACTCCAACATCAGGGTTTTTACCCGCTGTACCACCATCCCAATTAACCGAATGAAAGTAGTTTACAATCTTAGAATAATCTGCCCTCTTGAAATCATAGAAAACGGCATCGCAACGATTCTCGCTCATCCACTCAAAAGTAGCATTACTTCTAAAAACTAGTGCCGGATGGTATGCATCCTGAGCTATTAGGCAATCAGCGCTAACCTCAATCAGCAAGCCCAGGTCAGATGCAAATATCAAATCGCCTTCTCTTCGTCAGCTCTAGATGCCAGTTCATTAGTGGCACCAATTTCTTCCGGAAGTCCATGTATTATAAGATTCCCAGCTCTTATTTGCCTCTCACTGGTCTCAGCTAATAGCTCATCAGCATCCACCGGCCCTTTAGAACCCTTAGATGTAATAGTAGCTTGATTTTGCTCCAAGGCAGTGACCCGGCTAGAGAGATTATTTTTCCCCCCTCTTAGTTCAGCGAGTTCCACCTTCAACATGGACAAGAATTCATGAAGAGTATCCTTAAGCTCTGATCTTATTACTTCTCTTATTTCATCGGTAGTCGAGAAGGAGAACTATGATAATACCGACTGTGATGGGCCCGGGTTAGCGGTTGGATTTGTGGCAGTTAGTGACGTAACAAGAGGCATCTTGCAATTTAAAAGTTGGCCGTTATGCCAGGGGTGACCTGAATGCGCAAGACGTGCTACCAGCATGGGTCCCCACTCCACACCCCGCACAGATCACCGGATTGACCACAATGGAACTACAGCCTTTGCACTTTTTCGACATGATTCCTAATTAGTGAACAATAAGCCAGTCAATGTTCGATCGCACCACTTGCACACACTTGTACACACCCGATTGACCGTACTGGACACTCCCGGACAATGCAGAAATACAGGAGTCGACTAGTTACTCAATTCAGCTAAAATCGGGCGGTCTAATGCAAAAGCCAGAAAATAACAGGTACCCCAGCGAAACCACAGCAGTAAACCACAACAGCTGATCAAAACACATGTGTAACGTTCGGTTGCCCGGAGACAACCAAATGCTAGTAGGTTCTTGAGAGGACAGCGGCTTCCCCTCAAGTATATGATAGGTGGGATTCGTTGGTAGAGAGTTAAGGATTAAAAACCAAGCTTTCAACTTAACAATGCTATTTATTCAGTAACACTTAATTCTACTGTACAATAACAACTTAATAATGACTGCAGCTATGATTATATATTTATATTTTAGATTTTTTGTATTTTTCTTTATAAGTATGTGGAATAGATAGAAATATAGTTATGTTGCAGGGTACGGCCGCTGCCATCTCCGGGGCGAGCTCGTACTCTTGGCAACGTCTGCTGTAAGAACGGCCGCTGCCGTTTCCAGGGCGAGCTCGTTACTCTTGGCGGAGTCTTTGTTCTATGCTCTTTGAGACCCTGGTTTTGCCAAGAGCCTCGGCCACTGCCGTTTCCGGGGCGAGCTCGATGCCTTTGTAAAAGTGAGGTTCTATAACCTTGAAATACACAGATAGAAGGAGCACCAGTATATATGCTCTGAAAATCCGCCGCTGCCGTTTCCGGGGCGAGCTGAATCTTGCTGGCTATACTTAGCTACCTCCAGACCTGCGCACTTGCCAGTTCTGAGCCTTCACTGACTAGCTGTGCTGCGAGCACCTCTTTTTATACTCGAAATCTTGTGTTTGGCGCATGCGCAGTGAATTCCTGTTACCTATTTCGCAATTTATTCGTTTTATTACATTATGTTTCTTTTCGAGCTTCCGCTAGTAATTTTACCTTATTGTTCCTATGGCACTTGTTTCTTAATATTAGCTTAATTTATAAATTATATACAAAGGTATGTACAAAGGTCTGCGCAATAATACAAGCGGTACTGTTTTACCTATGGTCGGTAATGCTGGGTTAGCGTTGCGTGAGGCGTTACACGTGCGACCTGAAAGACGAACTGTTACGGATTATCAATAATTAGTTTCTTGACAAAAGAATTTGTGGCGAAAGTAAATCGTGCATAATACAAATGGATCTTATCTTTTGACGAGCGGTGAACATGCCAAATTGGAATTATCCCTGTCGTCATTTTTAATCTTTCGTGTGCCGGACGATGTTCTTCCTTCGTCGCGATCCAATGGGAAGGCGATTGCAGTCGGTGTCCACAGCTGATACGCGCCGTTGAAGTCCCTCGGCGACGATGTTGTTGGTGGTTTCCCCTAGAAAATTTGTGTTTTCTTATTCGAAAACAACTAAATAGTCTCACACACTACGCCCTCATTATAGATTACCATTGTTTGGTACCTGTAATAGAATCAATAATTAGTTTCTTGGCAAAAGAATTTGTGGCGAAAGTAAATTGTGCATAATACAAATGGATCTTATCTTTTGACGAGTGGTGAACATGCCAAATTGGAATTATCCCTTTCTTTTGAGAAGGGGAAAATGCTTTATGCATACCCCGACATTTACAGTCGGGGTTATGTGGGACTCCCGCGTATATAATAGGCGGGCTACCCACTAAAAACCCCCTCTGGTGTTCTCCCCCGTGGGCCCCATGGCGGTACCCGGAACTTCTGACGTAGTCCGTCAGGTACCACTATCGTAATGATGAGGCCCCACCCTTTCCGTCCCGATTCTGTACAGATGGGGGGAGAACCACCACTCACGGAGGGCGGGTCCGCCCTGGAATCAGGGGGGTTACCCACCTTCTCCTACCTCCATGGGCCCCGGTAGGGCGTGTCTTCGCGCTATATAAAGACTTACTCTAATTAAAACTAGGCGTTAAAACTAAAATTAAGTCGTCGCGCGACGGTATAACGGGGCAGCCACGTACCGGTCTGACCAGGGTCAGACCGATACAACACCGCTAAAATACCCCGTTACACCGGTTAAAACACTTACAGGCTACGCTCTAAATGCACTAAAATAAAAATAAAAATCGGCGCAGGGTTGCCAGGGAAGAAAGAAGAAAGAGTGTGGGGGGGGGGGAACTCCACGCTCGCGGGCGTGGCCTTACCTCCTTCCTCTCCCCCTGGGCCCACCCCTCCTTCTTGCGAGGGTTCTATTGGCTGCGGCCAACGGGGCCCTCGCGCGCTTCTCACGGAGGAGGCGGTTCGCCTCCCGATCCTTGCGGGCCCTCTCCGCCATCACGGCGTGCGAGAAGTTGGCGAACGCCTCCCACTTCTCGGGGGAGGAAGTGGCAAGGTCGATGATGGTGTCGACCTCCACCGCGCCACTCAGTGCCGTAGCCAGCACCTCGCGTTGGGGGGCAGACTCCGGGCACGCCGTAAGGACGTGTTCAGCGTCATCCCGGGCCGCCCCACAACCCAGGCACACCTCGGAGGGTACCTTCCCGATCCTATGTCGGAATCGCTGGAAGGCCCCGTGCCCGCTCAGGATTTGCATCGACCAATGGTCGGCAACCAATGAGGGGCCCGAGGTGTCCACAAAGGTGCTGACCCTGGGGATCAGGCGCCTGACCCACCCGGTGGAAGAGGACTGGTCCCAGTCCCTCTGCCACTCCTCCATCGCCGCTCCGAGCGCGGCCGCCTTATGTAGGTGATCCCTTTCAAGAAGGAGGGCCGGATTCCCGCGGACTGCGGGATTCTCCCTATCCCTGGCCTTCGCATAAAAAATTGTACGTCCCATTCTGGCCTTGATCCACAGCGGCAGTCTCCCTGCTAAAACGCAGAGAGACGCGGCGGACACGGTCCTATATGCCGCTGTGAATCTAATTAGGGCCCTTCGCTGGGCCCGGCGCAGGATGGCCCTGCTAGCCTCGGTATCCAGCGAAACGACCCAGACCGGGGACCCGTACAATGTTACGGACTCCTACACCGAGTAATATAACCTCCTCGCGTGGGCGGATGGGCCCCGGGTGTTGGGCAGGAGCGCTAACAGCGCCCCAGAGACCCGATCCGCCCTAACCGACACCTCCGCCAGGTGGGGGCGGTACTTACGGAGGCAGTCGAAAACTACCCCCTGATACCGCACCTGGGCCGCCGTGGTGATGTTGGCGTCGAGGATCCTCAGACTGATCGTCTTCTGGATCCTCCTACCCGTCAGGAGGATCGCCTCCGTTTTCTCTGCCGCCAGGGTGAGGCCGGTTTGTCTGAACCAGTCCCCAACCCTAGGCAGAACGGAGTTCACCATACTCCTGACCTGGAGGATGTTAGAGGCCGCGAAGAGAAGGGCAAGGTCGTCGGCGTACGCAATTGCGCGTACCGACTTCCCCGCCTCCAGCTCGGCGAGGAGGCCATCGGTTACCGCGTTCCACAAGAAGGGTCCTAAAACGGACCCCTGTGGAACGCCCGTGTATATGTCACGGACCACGATGCCCTCGTGAGAGTGCACCATGATCCCTCTATTCCTAAAATAGTCCCCGAGGGTGGCCCTAGTGCGGGGGTCCACACCTCTCCTGTCCAATTCCCGAAGGATGACGTCCCAACGAAGCGTGTTGAACGCGTTGCGGACGTCAAAGGACAGCAGGAGGCAGATCTTCCGGTGGGCCCTGCAGGCTTCCGCGAACTTAGCGACCTCAGTCGCCACCTGGACGGTGCCGACACCCCGACGAAAACCAAACTGGTTTCGGTGGAAGGGATCTCTGCCGAGCTGGGCTTCCAGGATCTCCTTGACAACGTACTCCCAAACCTTTGACAGGGCTGGGAGCACGGAGATCGGCCTATAGACCCTCGGGCAGAGAAGGTCTTTTCCCGGCTTTGGAATCAGGATGACTCGCGCCATCTTCCAAGAGGCCGGGAGCCTTCCCCTTGTCAGGGTGTCGATCACCATCTCACGCACCGCCCCCGGATCGGCCTTGGCCACGCAGGCCACGACCTCCGACGGGACTCTGTCGAGCCCAGGGGCCTTCTTGGGTTTGATGCGTGAGAGGGCCCGACCTACCAGGTCCGGGGTCACCTCGGGGACTCTTCTAAAATATGTCGTGATAGGCCACGTAACGCATGGGGGTGCGCGAGAAGGCGCGGGCCCAACCGCGGTTGGGGGGGGGGGTAGAGGAGGGGGGCAGCGGGGAGGTGGTAAACAGGGTGTCGACCACCCTGCCCACCTGCTCCCGCGTTAACACCATGGTAGGTTTCTTGCCTCCCAACCTCGCTATAACTATTTTGTACGGTTTTCCCCAGGGGTCGGCGTCCACCATACCGTAGAGCTCTCTCCAGAGGTTCTCCTTGGATCTCCAGATTAGGATTTGAACCATCATTCTGGCCAAGGAGAATTCCCGCCTAAGCTGTTCTAGGCGAGGGGAGGAAGGGGCAAGCCTCTTCCTCTTCCTCTGGAGGGCTCTACGCGCCTTGTGCATAGCACGGCGCGCCACGGCGATGTCCGCCGACCACCAGCGGTTGCGCTTCCGCGTCCCCCGTGGAAGGGACCTCTTTTTCAAGGTCCCCTCGCACACCCTCTCCAGCAGGCGCTGGAGTCTCTCCGCCCGCGGTTACTGGTGGCCTCCGGATGGCGTGGCAGGGGACGCATGGGCGAAAAGGGGGCCAGGAGGGTGGGGGGTAAGGGCCAAGGGGTTATCCCTCAGCGCCCGGTAGACCTCCAGGACGGTGTCGGTGGCCACGTCCTTCATCGAGTAAAGGCTCGTATAGACTGGGCGATAATCGCCGGCAACTTTGTTGCCAGCGACTCGCTGGGATGCATCGACTTGTCGCCAGCGACTTTTACCTTCCCTTCAGTTTTTACCTAAATGTGCCAGATATAGGCCTGCGCCGTCTTCCCAGCAAATTCGAGACGGATCCCTTATCTCTCGAGTAAAAACACGCGCTTCAATTGCAAAACAAGAGCACGCATTGACCTATTCCGTGCGAAAGAAGGTGGGCCTCGGAGAGGAGATATGTATTGCTGTGAAGAGAGCCTCGTCAAGGGAGTGTCCGCATATATATATAATAAATGTGTTTAATATATATATACATATATAAAATAAATTAATATTTTAATAAATATGTATATGTGTGGTGTTTTTCCACGCAGTAGATCATATAGTAGATATTTACGTTAAAAATTTATTATATATATATACACACATATATATATATACATATATTTATAGATATATTAAATTTTTAACGTATACATTTACTATAGGATGTACTTCAATATATATAGTGTGTGGTGTGTTGCCACAGAGTCGGCGATGTTTCCCATTCGGAACGGGAAACAGGAATACAGGCACTAGACACTCGGGCGATGTTGCTCACCGTCCACTTGAATACAGTTTTTCGGGAACATGTGGCCAACAGTCATTTCTAGAAGGCCGTTTGAGGCAAGGGTCGAGTTGCTGTATCCTAACAGCGATTGTTGCAAGTCGCCGGATACAGGTTCCAGACACAAGCCGCCGGATAAAAGTCGCCAGATACAAGTCGCTGGCGACAAGTCGGTTATCCCACCTACTCGCCAGCGACTCCGGCAACAAAGTTGCCGACGATTGTCACCCAGTCTATACGAGCCTTAAGGGGTCCAGTCGCCCAAAGGCGACCTGCGGGGTGTGGTGTCAGTTTGTTAAGGACATGGAGGACGTAGCGATGGTCCAACGCGGTGTAATACCGCAGGACCTCGCTACGCCTCACCCTACCCGCTAGGCCCCTGTCCATGGACATGACGTCGATGAAGGACGAGCCCCGGCTACTACAGAACGTAGCCTTGTCCCGGAGTCTAACCGGGATCATCCCCATCTTGGCCAGCAGTCCCATGACCGCATGGCCCCTCCTGTCCGCAGCCTTGCCGCCCCATGCCGGGGACTTGGCGTTCAGGTCGCCCGCCATGATGACCCCCATACCTGGGGACAATCTCGCGACGAGGATTTCCTCGAGGTCCTCCAGGTATCTCGCGAAATCGGGACCTTTCCTGCTCGGTCGGCAGTAACAGCTCACCACGACCGTGTTACCCACGATCGCGGTGGTTATCCCTTCAGCAGATACGGGGGGGGGGGGGGGGGCAAGGGAAGCAAACCTTCCCTTGAACCCGGTTACCCAGATCGCTGCGTCTCCCGTGGCATCCCCTATCCACTCAGGTAACACCCTCAATGGCTCGGAGATAACCACGAGATCCGTCCCCAACTGGCAGGCATTCTGGACCAGTAAATCCTGGGCCAGCCTGCATCGGTTGAGGTTGATTTGCAGGATCTGGAACATTAACCGGGCTTAAAGTTCTTCAGCCTCCCCGCCGCTGGTTTCCGCCTGATCGCTGGGCAGTCCAATGACGCCGTCACGTGCGCCGCCCTCGGGCCGGAAATTCCAGCCGCCGAGCAGATGATGCACCTCGCCACGCCCTTGCAGTCCGCAATCGCGTGGTCGGGTGCCCCACATTTCCGGCAGAGCTCCTTCCCGGGCTGCACCGTGGTACAAGCCGCAGTCAGGTGGCCCCGACGGTGGCAGGCGAAACACCTGACCGTCTTCACAAGGGCCCTGGTCCGCACCACGGTCAGACCCGTCCTAAAACGGACGGAGTCTGAACCCTTCGGGAGGAGGGAGGTTGGTACCTCCACCACCGCAGTCTGGGTCCCACTCGGGGTGATCCGGAGCGTACGGACCCAGAGCCTGCTCTCCTCCACCTTAAGGGCTGCAGCCAGGTCTCTAAGGAGCCCTGAAAATTGGAATTATCCCTGTCGTCGTTTTTAATCCTTAGCGTGCCGGGCGATATTCTTCTTTCGTTTCGATCCAATGGGAAGGCGATTGCACTTGTCTTATACACTATACACTACACACGCACTGATACTTACACTATTTAAATTATATACGCTACTTAATATTAATTAAGAATTAAATTTGCATTTGATTTATAAACTTTACACTATACACGCACTGACACTTACACAACTTAAATTATATACACTACCTGATATTAATTTAGAATTAAATTTGCACTTGTTTTATAAACTTTACATTACACACGCACTAACACTTACACTATTTAAATTATATACACTACTTAATATTAATTAAGAATTAAATAAGCTATTACATCGAACAACCACTGTACGTCGTCGATTACATGCATCTGTAAATTATAACGCAGATCTGACACTACATGTGTCTCTCCCGAAAACAATCTCTCAATTCACTCACTTGCGTGGCAGGCACACTCTGAACCACGCACGCTAATTTGTACAATTCTGGTTCCGCGTTTTTCTTCTATTCCCAATATAACGATAAATCTGTATCTTTGGAAACGCGCTTCCATGAAACATATGAACTTGAAATATTATTTATATTTATCACGGTTTGCGCGGGGGGGGGGGGGCGATGTTTGTATCGCTTTCGGATTTTAATAATAACTGTTCTATATCGTCGCAATTATTCTCGCACACATCGACACTCCTCGCTGCCACATTCACTCCATTCTCTTCCGCAAGATCGTGCAATCTTTTCCATAAGGCTACTAACTGTTCTCTCGCCGCAGTTTTATCATCATCATCCTCACTCAAGGGTACATTAGGTATATCGCGGATCCATAAAAATTGCCGCACGAAATACGTCGTTCTTAAATAAATTGCGCTCGCGGTTTTCCATGCTCTCGTATAATACATTAGATGCGACGGTGTTGAACTTCTCAACACTAATCTTACATAAAAGCCACGCTCAGAAAAAATCATCCATTACAAGTTGCTGCTCTTGTAACCTTTCGGTTGCAATTTTCGCGGGTTCTAACGCATTTACAAGATCAGCTGCTACTTCCTTCCAGGTCGCTTCGTTGAATTCTTCCTTAACATAATCGGAAGCAACTTCGCGGCACAAATCTTTTTTTATCAAACACCGACTTACACATTTCGTAAGTGGAACTCCATCGCGTTGGGCAGTCGATCGGCGGTTTTCGTAGACCCAGGGCCTTTAGGGTCACCAACATCGAAGGGAGGGGCAAAAACTTACAAAGTTCCCTAACCTTTCGAATAATATCTACGTACGGGTCCTTCTTAATTACAGCACACACTGCGAGTTGCAGTTTGTGCGCAGCGCATCGCACACCTTTAATTTCTAAACTCGCGTCTTCCGATATCAGCATGTTCTTCAATGTGGCTTCCTCTTCGTCGCGGTCCTCTTCGAATTCTCCGGGATGGTCCTCTTCAATTTCCTCGGCCATGAGTTTCACGCACTTCACCATATTACTCGCATCGTCTGTTGTAACCGAATACACATTACGCAAATTCAGTCCATACGCCGATATTATACGCTTAATATCTTCTTTCAAATTTAACGCGGTGCGAGACGCGAATATTTATTTCGCGCGTAAGGTACACAACACTAATTTACCGTTCCTAACGTATCGTAAATTTAACCCGAGGAAGGATCGTCCAAGACGCGTCGTGGTATCCACTTTCAAACACACTAACCTAACCTAAAATTTCAGTCTGAATATTCCGCCAAATACTTTGTGCCCGCGCCGTTATTTCCGACCTAATATTATCCGCGTCGATGACAATGTTATTCTGCAATCCTTCGAGGATTGGATTTAATAATTTTTCTAAAGCCGCTGTCTTCCATTAACGTAAATGGACGCGCGTTGACAGTCACTACTTATTCCACACATGCATCCATCACCTCAGTATCAGTTAGCCGCACTGTACACACATCTTGCTTTTAATTTTCTTTTGCACCGTAGTCCATTGTATTGCTATTGTACCTTCTTCTTTTATCACACACTTTTAATCCAGTTAGTTCGCAAAATTCCAGAGGATGCTTCATCGCGATATGCCGCTCCAAGTTTGTGGCATGGTCGCCCTTTGATGTGTGACCGCAAATCTTATTATCGATTTTGAGAATACATTCCGATGTATTACTTTCCTCGATATACGAAAAATACGCGCGAACCAGGTGACATTGCTTTCTATCGCGAGGGGTCATATTGCAATCACAAAACAAAACTTACGAAACTTACGAAATATAGAAAAATTACTCCAAAGCAGGAGCAGCTCTAAAATAACTAAAATAATGTTGGACTTGATTAGCAAGTCCGAAAAAAACATAGCGCTGCGTTTATCACAATACGATAACTGGCAGTGATTTTGGCTGTTCACTGAAGCAATGCCAAAGTGACTCTGTCTTTTTTTTTCTTTTTTAAGGTGGTGTGAGTAGAGGGCAGGTATACCCTGGCGCCCTCTGTTTTACCGTTCCTATGAGCGCAAGCCCATTTACCGGTAGATAAGTGGTGTGGTATTACCGACCGGAGTATTTGAAATCAAGTATGAAGTGTAGAGCGGGAAAATTTGCAAAAAAAAACCGCTAGCCTGAAACAGGTAAACAGAATAAGGGAGACGGCACAAGAACATATATGGAAAGTAAAGGAGTAGTGACGAAATAATGTAAAATGGCCCATGGAAGGGATTGACCTGAAGCATGAAGGCAGGTATATGATTTGGTCGGCGGTTGCAGGGTGAATTTTGCTGCACGCGATAGGTGGGTAGAAGGAGATAGGAAGTTTTGAATAAAGTGATTTAATATGATGCTATTGGAGGACAAGGAGGTCATCGAGACATAGGGATGAGAATTTTAGTTTTGTAAGGTATTTTCATAAGGTCAAAGGTGCCGGTTTGACCAGCTAAGGGGTTTGAATGGTTGGATACATCGTAATTGGTTATGAGAGTGTGGATGTACTCGGAAATAAGAGGAATGTTTGCATCGCTATGCAAATTAAATGTAGAATATCTCATGGGAGGGTGCAGGATAGTGCGTAGGATTTTATTTTGTGTGATTTGGAGTTTTGATTGATTTGTGGCGGTGGTGAACCACCAGGCCTGCGGGCCATAAGTAAGTACCAGCCTAATGCATGATTTATATATGTTGAGTCTCAATTAGATGTTAAGGGGGGATTTGTAGCTGATGTAAGGATATAGGTGAGCGGCGATCTTTAGTGTTTTTGCTATACGGTCTTCGATTGCGGAGTGCCAAAGCATTTTGTGGTGCACGTACCCCTAGGTACTTGACGTGTTCATTCCAAGGTACAGGAGTGCCAGAAATTTGTATGTTGAATTTGTCCCTGGCGGCAAAAATATTGTTTCGCCTAGTGAAGAGTATCGCCTCAGTTTTGTCCGAGTTAATTTCGAGTTTCCAATTTGCGAAGTACGTTAAAATGTCATTGAGGTAAAACTGTAAGCGAGGGATAAGAGTTGATAGCTGCCAGGACGAAGAGTAGATAGCCGTGTCATCAGCGTAGAGTGTTAATTCGCAGCTGTTAGCCTTGGGTAAGTCATTGATGTAAATGTTAAAAAAGATGGGACCGAGAATGGATCCCTGCGGGACCCCTGCCGAGACCGCGTGCATAGCAGAGTTGGCGCCACGGCCGTGGACGTATAGTTTTCTGTTAGCCAGGTAAGAGGAGGCTAGTTTAAGAAAGCCGTGAGGAAGGCCTATGGAGTGTAATTTGAAGAGAAGGACTTCGTGCCAGACAGTATCGAAGGCCTTGGTGAGGTCGAGCAGGACCATGGCGACGCAATGATTGACATTAAGCTCGTGCGCGACAGTTTAGGAGATTCGCAGAATTTGCTGCACGGTTGAGTGACCCCGGCGGAAGCCAAACTGCCGATCGGCAAGAATGTTCTTATTAGATAAATATTCGGTAAGGAAAGCATGGATGTATCTCTCCAGTAGCTTCCCTAGGATAGAGAGGAGGATAATGGGCCTGAAACTGGAAAGAGAGTTTCGAGGTTTACCTGGTTTGGGAATAGGAATAATTTTGGCTATTTTCCACGCTTCGGGGAAGTATCCTAGTGAGATGGTAGCGCGGAAAAGGTAATAAATTTGAAGGATAATTTTCTTTGATGCGTGTTTCAACATTGGAGTCGTGATTCCGTCGCTCCCAGGAGACTTTCGGTTGCTGGAGGCTTTAATGGATTGGGCAATTTGATGCGGCGACAGGGGGAAATCCTTGTAGGTGATGTCTTCCGTTTGGTTGAAGGAGGAGGTGAAGTCTTCAATAGTGGGCTCTAGGGTTGACGGAAGTTGAGTTGCATGCGCGGGAACTGCGGAGAAGGTTGCTGCCATGGCTTCCACTTTATCAGAGACAGACGTCAAGGTGTTATTTCCCACAATGAGGGGAGGAATAATTTTTGCCGTGTTGGTGAATTTACGGTAGGTGGCCCAGAAAGTGGGATCTGGTTTATTAAATGCTCTTAGCATGCTTTCCCATTGTCTTGCCCGAAGGTAAGCTATGCGTTTTTTAATGGTCGCTGTTATGTCCTTGGTTTGTTCAGCCCCGACTGAGGCTCCGAGGAGTTGTCCCCTTTTACGGAGAGTTCTTCTATGACGATTTTCGAGTGACGTGGTTAAGGGTAGGGCTGCGACTATTTGTTAAATTTTTCGGTATTCGAATATTCGAATACTTCGGTTGCTCAATTATTTGGCGAATATAATTCGAATATCCAAGTATTTGAATACTATTCGAATATTTAAGTATTCGATTAGTATGGTGTGAATTATAAATCAAGTTCTTTACCTTCGTTTGTCACGGTGAAATCTTGTGAGTTAATCTTGACCCACTTTACACCATACTATTCGAATATAACAGTCGAATACGCAAATATTCCAAGTTTATTCGTAGCATTCGAATACTTGTAAAATATTCGAATATTAAATTATTCGAATAGTCCCAGCCCTAGTTAAGGGTAGCAAGTAAAAAAGCATATTGCTAGCTTAGAAGTTCGCTTTGCAGCAGCATTAGTATACCTATGGCACTGAATCATAACATTATATGGAACAGGGACTTTTGGGTATACTTAACCCCTATTGAAGTTGAAACAAAAGCAATTAAAGAAACTCTTTCGCAGGCATAAATGACCCGATTATGGCGGATACGAGATCAGTCGATTTTATGTTTTGACCTGATTGAAGTAATACGGGGGTTCGGGTGGTATTGAAACCGTCCGCAATAGTGCAGCGCGCGGCTCACTTAGCTGAAACGGGGCGCACCGCTGCCTTCGTACATACCATCCTATGAGAAACCTTATTTTGTAGACAGTAGGCTAGAAAAATGGTCATACTTATTTAGAATTTAAAAACATATGATGTTGCAAGCAAAATTGGGAAAATAAGAATTTGCCTACATTTTTTCATTTTACAAAAATGAATTTCATAAACTATTATATAAATAGGTAAAAAATAATCTAAAGTATAGCGTAGTTTCAAAAAGGAATATGCAAAATGTAATTAATTCCCAGCTGTAGTTCTGTAACAAATTCGGAACCATCAAAATAATAACATCTTTCATTTTGATAAAAATTCCTGACATCCACGTCAGAAAGTTATTGAGTGGAATGACCTTCCTGGTATGTTAGTCAAAAAATAAAAACACATAGTATTGTGTTTGTAATATTGAAAACATCATAAATGTTTGCAATTTCATCCATTATATCAATTGGTTCAAAAATTCAATTTCTTGTACAATATGCATAGGTGCATTATATGTTAGCGTCACCAAATTTAAGGGTGAGGTCGAAGGCGGATAGCCCCATGCTGGCTTGCCTTTAAAGATTTATGGCAGGGACTTAGCCTGCCCGCGGTATCGTTTGAGGGTACGAGAGACTAAACAGATCTGTCGACGGGCGATGGGTGATGACCACGTTGGGTCTCGTAGCCATCGAGTGTCGAAGGATTGGTTGTTTAGAGAAGATAAAGACTATGGGAAAGAATAGGGACTCTGTTCCTGGAGGATCTGGCCACGGAGTGGGGAAGGTTTTGCCTTCTGGTAAGAGGACTGTGATGAACCACACGGCACTTACCCCAGAACTGTCCTGGAGCGTGCTTCCTTAGCATTTTTACCACCTTTGAGGGTGATTTTTCTAACATATAAATGGTGAGAAATTTATTAACATTAACGGTTTACTTTTGAAAAAACTTTTGCGTTATCAGCGTGCAAACTTTTGAAAATTAACTGTTGTTGTTGTTTCCAAAACAAATTGTTAATTAATAATTATCTATCATTAACTTTGTTTATTTATAACTAAACATTTTATTGATAAAAATATGAATTATTTCTGAAAATTATTTATATAAATATTTCATTGCGACTGTCAAAGTAATATTTCATTTATAAAAATATTTAAACTAGGTGTTTATAAAATTATCTAAAATATTCAGAGACCAGAAATAAGAGTTATTTTTTTAATTTTTTAGAAAAAATGAAGCGATTAAAAAATATTAAGACTTATCTGTTTCGGTTACTGATAACCATTATTGTCGACGGAAATATTTTTTGGTCACTATTAACCGTTATTGTCGACGGAAATATTTTTTGGTCACTAATAACTGTTACTGACGACGGAAATTGTTTTCGGTCACTAATAACTGTTATTGACGACGGAAATTGTTTTCTGTTACGAATGACCATTATCGATAACCAGAATTTTTTTTGGTTACGGTATAACCAATATATTTTGCGGGAATTTTTTTGGTGGTTACGGCATAACCAATATATTTTGCGGAAATTTTTTTTGGTTACGGTATAACCAATATATATTGCGGGAAATTTTTTTTGGTTACGGTATAACCAATATATCTTGCTGGAATTTTTTTTTGGTTACGGTATTACCAACTCTAGTAAATGTACTTCTATCCTGTAGTAAATTTGAGTGCAGGCAGATATAGACATGTGTATAAGAGTGAAACAGCATCCCACGCAGAGCAACTATCTCGTTTCAACAGCGCGCCACGGCTTCTAATACCCACAGTTCGCATTCCAAATATTCTATAGTTCAATAGTTATACTGTAACCGAAAAAAATTCCCGTAATTCATATTGGTAATACTGTAACCAAAAAAAAATTCCCGCAAGATATATTGGTTATACCGTAACCAAAAAAAAATTCCCGCAAGATATATTGGTTATACCGTAACCAAAACAAAATTCCCGCAAAATATATTGGTTATACTGTAACCAAAAAAATTCTCGTTAACGATAATGGTTATTCGTAACCGAAAACAATTTCCGTCGTCAATAACAGTTATTAGTGACCAAAAAATATTTCCGTCGACAATAATGGTTATCAGTAACCAAAATCATTTAAAGAAAGATATTAATTCTTATGCCATAACTTGTAAAATTTAGGTTATAACAGTTATGGTCTCTGATAAAATTTAATGAATTTAGCAAAAGACGTAAATGTATTTTTATGAATTTATATATGAATTAAATTAATTGATTTTATTTATTATTATAAATTTGTTTCATTTATACTATGTATTTTGCTGTGGATTGCAAAAGATGCAAGGCCAGGTTACTAACGTGATAAAAAATAATTAAGATAACCTACTAAATAATTTTAGTCACGATTTGCGATTCGCAACGGGGATAGTAATAATTTGTTTCACAAATTTTAATCGTACGTATTTCTATTTTCTTCCTATTTCTCATAAGGTGATGAATTCTAGTTGCCCACATTTCTATCTCTCCCGACTTTGTGTCAACCGTATTGCAATCGGTCGAGACTCTTGGGTGACCGTTTTGTGAACCTCCATAAATTAACGCGACCGTATTCCTGACCGGTCTAGACTTTCGGTTGACTGTAAGTCTGAGAAAAATTCTCTCTCGGTTATCGATTGAGAGAAAACTTCGGACCGCTCGTCACTCTCGGTTCGGTCGAGAGACCCGTAAAACGCCACATCGAACGTCTTAGGGACCGCGACCGCGACCATAACCGAAAGTCTATCGGTCTCGACTCCCTGAATAAATCCAGTGTTGTGTCCATCAGCTGTGTTTTGCTGCCCCTCACATCTGTCTGTACTCGTTTCCACCTAAGAAAAATCCCGTTCCGCGCAGGGATGATTCTGAGGAGGCGCTGGTTGGTCGACTCTCCACTTAACCGCCTACGATTTTCTCCGCCTTACTGCCTGTTACCTCTTTGTCAACCGTTCCGCACGCAACGCCTTCATATACACGGTGGCGCCAAATTTAACAATTTCTCTACGCGGATGGAAGTCGCGTGCCACTATTTTCTCCAGGCGGACGGCGGCTGTGATGCAGCCAGTACCATGCGTACAATGTAGTCACTGTCTGTGTTCCAAAATTATACTCGGATTGGTTATTACAATTAACATTAAAGTTATACAGAGAAAAAAACGATTTTTAAAAAGAAAAGTACAAAAAATATGGAAAAAAATATACGAAGAATCTGGGTCCATACAACACGACGTATCGAGGTTGGCGCTGAGGGGTTAACAATTTGTATTGCCTAATATTACTAATAATTTGTATTTATGAACGATATACAATAAATAACAGGATTTACATGCGTAAATCAATAAAAACGGATAAGTTGTAATTACTTATACATTTTATTAACTAATGCGAAAAATCAGTATTAAGTTTTACAAATAATAATTTCTGGAAATTGAGAAAACCTGGCCAAAAGATGAAGGTGACGTTTGATTTATGCAAAAATCAGTATACCTACTAAAGTTTTCTAAGTTGCTGATTACGAATCTGAGGTCGAAATTGCAAAAACTAAGGTGGTGGTTTTAATATGGCAGACGCGGTTTATTTAACATCCATGTACATAGAAATACACCCCCAACACACAAATAGCATTCCATTCGCATACTTAAAACATAATTAAAATAATTGTTAAAAATCACATCAAATTCCTATGTATGTACATATACTTATAATACTCTGGTGCCTCTTTTGGATCAAATCATTCAAGATCTTTAGCCTGGGATAAGGATTTCAGTAGTTTCAAGAAAGAAATGATTTTTTTTTTTAGCGTGGGGAAATCTTCAAAAGACACCCCGATGCCCTTCAGCGCCGGGGTAGTGTGAGATTTCTACTCACTAAAACCCCACAGCCTCCTTCACGCTTTGGGACGGGTCTTCCAGAAAGTCTATAACAAAATCATTCATGAAATATTATATTAAATACCACGAGTAACCGATGTATACAATAATAAAATAAGACCCGAAATATATAAATTTACATAATAGATAACTTAACTATATATATTTAAATATTTTCGGGTAATTCTTCTCCCGAATCAGTTCCAGAGTCTTCCTGAGCATTGCCCATAATATTCGCATCCTGCAGATCATCAATAATTTCGTCGAGCTCACCGAATTTTCGTTCCACACTTTCGGTGTGCCTCACAAAATTCTGCCAATTTTGGGCAGACACACGTTCGACGCCTTCGACGAATAATTCCTTTACACGGTCGAATCTGTACGAAGTATTTTCTACTTTTACGTACTTCTTGACCATTGCCCATGCCAATTCAATGGGGTTCAATTCGCAGTGGTATGGTGGTAGTCTCAATACTATTTTTCGGTTTGCTTTTGCCAACTCGTCTATCACATATCGGTCGAATTGGGGGTTGATTTACCTAACCATGTCGATCAGCGTGGCCTTACCAGCAAATGGCGGTATTGCCTGCTGCTTTTGCGTCAGCCAATCTACAATACGTGCCTTGGTCCAGCCCATTGTTGGGCAACGCTCAACCTTTACTGAGTGATAAGAAGCATGATCCATCACGATAACAGAGTCCTCTTTTAATAATGGCAGAATACGTTGGAACCATTCCAAGAACGTATCTCCATTCATTTCGTCATGATAGTCTGCTGTGTTTTTTTTGGATTCGAAGCACAGTAGACCACCAGGCACAAACCCGTCAACGGACCCAACGTGAACCACGATAAGGCGTTTTCCTTTGCCGGTGGGTGCAGGTATGCCTGCCGATAAACCGCATTCCTGTGCGTCCCTGCTTGAACGTATAGATTTGTCTATCCAGTGTTTATTTGGACAATCGCCTGCGTTAGCCCACGTTTCGTCCAGGAAGTATATGTGGCGTCCGTCTGCCCTATATTGCGCCATTTTTCGCAAATATGTTTGCCGCCAAAGCACAATGTATTCCTTTTCAATAAGGCCGCTGTTCCTCTGTTTTGTAGAGAATGAAAACTCCAAATCCCGGAGGATTCTATAGAGAGTGGTTTGTGTTAACTTGCCGAAGTTAGGGTCGGCGTTCACCGCTAAAAGAATTTTTTTTAAATTCGGGATTTCCCGCCTGAACCAAAATTCATGTACTTTGTACCGAATCCGATTTTTTTCCTCTTCGGACAATTTTTGGATGGCAGATAATTTTTGCCGTTTCATATTTGGAGAGGTTACATTACCACTATTTCGGTATTCAACAACGCTTTTGACTACTGTGGACAGGCCTATCCCAGTTTGCTTGGACAGCGTCGCCATAGTCTCCTTATATTTGGAGGAGGGATCCTTCGCCATCAGTTCTTTGTATATATTTATTATCATGGTTCTCTGTCCACAACGGACATACTATAAAAAACACATTTACAACGGTGAGAAACTGTGATAGATTGAAATTATGATGTGTACGTAAGATTTTACATTTTCTGGGAAACTAAAATACGCGGCAATACGGGGTAACACTGGCAGTTAATTAACCTTCCGGTACTCGCGCCTATTTTTGTAACACGAGCACTCGCGTTGTGCACTGAGTGCACGGTCACGTATTATTAACCTTTTTGGTTGAAAAAACCGGTTTACCGTGATGTATTGTACCCAGCACCCCTATGTATTCTTCCAGCGGACATTTTTGCATAATGCTACGTACTTGTCAGGTTCAAATTCAGTTTGGAAGTGTTTCTGATTGAATGAAAACGAAAGTATGCCGCGTATCTTGCCAGCGACCGCGCCCGTGTACTCACAAGTACGCCTCCAATTGCTTTGGTTTTTTTATATGTTTTGGAGGACCGAAAAATAAGATATACGTATTTTTTTATTTTGGCCTGTTTGCATGTTTAGGGGATGAAACCACCCCTCAATGGTTTTCCAGGTAATTCGCCACCGATTGCTTTGATTTTTGGATATGTTTTAGAGGACCGAAAAATAAGATATACGTATTTTTTTATTTTCGCCTGTTGTCATCATTAGGGGGTGAAACCACCCCTCAATGGTTTTCCAGGTAATTCGCCACCGATTGCTTTGATTTTTGGATATGTTTTAGAGGACCGAAAAATAAGATATACGTATTTTTTTATTTTCGCCTGTTGTCATCTTTAGGGGTGAAACCACCCCTCAATGGTTTCCAGGTAATTCGCCACCGATTACTTTGATTTTTGGATATGTTTTTGAGAACAGAAAAATAAGATATACGTGTTTATTTATTTTCGTCTGTTGTCATCTTTAGGGGGTGAAACCACCCCCAAAGGTTTTCAGGTGTTCGCCTCCGATTGTTCTGGTTTTTTGGATATGTTTTAGAGGACCGAAAAAGAAGATACACGTGTTTTTTTATTTTAGCCTGTTTGCATGTTTACGGGGTTGAAGCTTCCCCAAGGTATAAAATTTTTAGGTTATCATCTCCGATTGTTTTGGTTGTTGGATATGTTTTTCCATATGAAATTTGACTCAACAAAATTTTGTACCCCCTTATGAATTTTGAGGGGTGGCTTCACCCCCTAAACATGCAAACAGGCCAAAATAAAAAAATACGTATATCTTATTTTTCTGTCCTCTAAAACATATCCAAAAATCAAAGCAATCGGAGGCGGATAACTGGAAAACTTGTGAGTACACGAGCGCGCTCGCCGACGGGATACGCGGCGATACTTTCGTTTTCGTTCAATCAGAGACACTTGCAAACTGAATTTTAACCTGACAAGTACGTGGCATTATGCGAAAATGTCCGCTGGAAGAATACATAGGGGTGCTGGGTACAATACATCACGGTAAAACGGTTTTATCAGCCAAAAACTGAACTCCGTGCACACGCGCGAGTACCGGAAGGTTAATATAGATTAAAGAAGGAAAAGGACAAAAATTTTGCATTTTCACACTTGAACTGCAATCGCAACAGATAGAATATTATAATAAGATACTTGAAGCAAATCTAAAAATGTTAATTTTTACATTTCACAACAAAATGTTACATAAACCTGCCAATGTTCCCCAGTCTACAGTATATTTTCGCGAAACAATTAAAACAATTAATGAATGAAAATTAAGTTACCTTTCCTGAAGGATTTTTCCTCACTGGCGAAGTGGAAGGGCCAGGCTGTTGCTGGTGCTGCTCCATTTTTTCGCAGCCACGCACAATACACACAACACTTAAATAAACTGAACACAATCTGTACAATTGCACTGCGAATGCTTGGACAGTTTGACTACACGATCTTGTCGCGTTGCCTGTTCTGTTCAAACTAATGATTACCTGCATTTTCACAAATTCGTCGGTCAAGACTTGAAAACGATGTCCTAAAGAGTGCAATTAAATCATAAAATGTTTTGGCCACCCGTCCGTCGCTTACTCGCCTGCGACCGGGAAGTAAAATCGGAATAAAGTCATAAAGCTGATAGGTCTGCAAACCATTGAGTGGGTAAATCCCAATGGCACGACTCGGCAGGATGCCTGGCGGAGTTGCTATGTATTTCAAATGAAGCACATTAAAATATTGAAAAATTCAATATTCAAGATATTGTATGGACCCCGATTTCTGCATATACCGCCGACTTCCATACGTCGTATGGACCCTAATTATTCATATACTTTTTCTCCATATTTTCTGTACTTTTCTCTGTATAAATCGTTTTTTTTTCTCTTTAAAAATTTAATGTTAATTGTAATAACCAATCCCAGTACAATTTTGGGACACAGTCAGTGAGTACATTGTACGCATAGTAATGACAACATAGTAGGCGCAGTATTGGCTATATCACTGCCACCGTCCGCGTTGAGAAATTGTTAAATTCGATGTCGTCGCTGAAAGGTTAATACACTACATATTGTAACAGTTTCCTCAGAACAAAGAAAAAACCGTAAACTGAGGGAACACTGGCAGTACGGGGTAACATTAGCATCTACTTAAGATTTATTAAAAAGGAAAAGGAATAAATTTTATACATTTTGACACTTGTAGTGCATTCACAAAAGATGCAATGTTATGATAGGATACGTAAAGCAAATGTAAAAATGTTAATTTTTATATTACATAGCAAAATGTTCCAAAAACATGCCAATGTTCCCCCAGTTTACGGTAATAGTCATAAAATTAGTTATTTCATAATTAATTGAAAATTTTAACAGTTTTATTCGACCTTTGTCAGTAGGACACTTCTTTTTTTAAACGGACTCCATAAAATCAAATACAACTCATGTAATTTTGATTATTTTTACTTCAAAAAAATAATTTACATACTTTAAATATCAATAAATATGTGTGCAAAAAACTTGTACAAAAATCTTATCGTTCCTTTGAATATAAATCCTAAAAAAGACATAATAAATGGCATTCTAAATAGACTATTTAGAACACCTCCTGAACTGATGTTATGTCTGTTCGGAACCAAAGAATTACCGGGTAGATATACTGCACTCCTGCAGTATTGACATTGACATCGGTCACGTCACGCCCTTGGAGGGGCAGGGAAGTCGGCAGGTAAAGTGCTGCGAGCAATAGCCTGCGTCGGGCCCGTAGGCGGAAGTGGGGGCTGCGCAGAACGGCCACAAAACGGTCTGGGCTTAGGATTTTTCTTAGGTGGAAACGAGTATAGCGAGCTGCCCGATTGCCGGCAATTTAAATCTTGAACTTGGCGTAAACATTGGTCCTTCGAGCCGGATATTCCACTTCCGTCGGACGTACTGGAGAGTTGGCAGGACCTCGTCGCTGCCCTTCCGCTGTTGGAATCGGCGCGCATCCCCCGATGGCGCGGCCTGGACGCCACTACCATCCACTGCGAGCTGCATGGGTTCGCCGACGCGTCGTCAAGAGCATACGCAGCGGTTGTTTACGTCAGGATCGTGCAGCGCGAGGCAAGGGAAACCCAAGTCACCCTGCTCGTAGCTAAGTTCAAGGTGCGCCGGTTAGGACCGTAAACATTCTGCGTCTGGAGCTCTGCGCGACCGCGTTGTTAGCGCGTCTTTTACAACGTATCGGGTCTGAGGCCCTTTGGCGTCCCCCTGCGCTGCACCGCTGGACGGACTCCCGAGTGGTACTCGCTTGGCTGCAAAGGCACCCCTCGCACTAGCAGGTATTCGTCGCGCATCGGATAGCTGAAATTCAGTCCCTGATTCCTGCAGCGATGTGGAGGCATGTCCTGATGCAAGACAACCGGGCCGATTTCGCCTCTCGGGGCATGCACCCCCGCGAATTGCTGTGACACGAGTTCTGGTGGAGGGGGTCTGAGTGGCTGTCGAAACCGCCCGCGATGTGGCCGGCGACTCCGGGTGCGGACGACCCGCGGTTTGTGGAGGAGGAAGCGCGAAAAGCGGTGGCCCACGTTTCCACCGCCCCGCCGCTCAGTCCATTGGACCTCCTTCCGTGCACTGTCTCCTCCTGGCCGCTGCTTCTCCGCATCACGGCGCGCGTTCTACGTGCGGTGCGGCGTTGGGGTCGGGAGGCCGCCGATAACGAGGGTTCACGAGTGCTGCCGGAGCTGCGTGAGACACGAACTTGGTGGCTCCGATGGCTCCAGGGCACGGTCTTCGTCGACGATATCGCTGCGGTACGACTAGGAAAACTCGTCCGGAGGTCACAAGCCTCCTGCGTCATCTGGCTCCCTTCTTGGATGGGGATGGCCTGGTTCGCGCGGGGGGGGGGGGGGTTACGCCATGTTCTGCTCCCCTATGACGCGCGGCACTCAGTCGTTCTTCCGGAGCACTACATTGCCACGTTCATAATTGAACACGCACACCTCAGGGCGCTGCAGGGGGGGCCCCAGCTCACCCTCGGCGTTCTGAGAAATCACTTCTGGGTGCTGCGTGCCTGTGATCGGGTCCGCGCGGCAGTGCACCGGTACACTATCTGCGTTCAGCACCGAGCCACCGCCGGGGTGCAGATAATGGCTGACCTCCCCGATGCGCGGGTATCGCCGTCCCGTCCTTTCGATCAGACAGGCGTCGACTATGCGAGACCAGTCATGACGCGACCGGGGAAGGGCCGCGGTTACAAGGAGCACAAGGCGTACATTGCACTCTTCGTTTGTTTATCGACCCAGGCCGTGCACCTGGAGCTCGTCACCGATTACACCTTGGCGAGCTTCCTCGCTGCGTTCCAGCGGTTCGTCTCCCCGCACGGGCGTCCCAGTCACATGCATAGCGACAACGGCACCACAATCAATGGGGCTGCCCGCAATCTCGGGACCATGATTCGCGACGCGGCGGCGTCGCCGGAAGTCACGTCGTTCACCGATGCAGAGGAAATACAGTGGTCATTTATTCCCCCCGCGGTTCCTCACTTCGGAGGTTTGTGGGAGGCGGGCGTCAAGAGCGCCAAGCACCACCTCCATCGCGTCGTTCAGGCCCACACGCTCTCTTACGAGGAGATGACCACTGTCCTCTGCATGGTCAAAGCATGCTTGAACTCGCGACCCCTCGGCCCCGCTCCCGCCAACGATGACAACTTCGCGATCACCCCTGGACATTTCCTGACCGGAACGCCTCCACTCGCGCTGCCTCCGATGGCCTCGTCGAGCGGTCCGGCATCGCTTCGCGACCGTTGGCAGCTTGTGCAGCGGATACGCGACCACTTCTGGAGACGGTGGCAGTCAGACTACCTGATCTCCCTCCAGCACCGACGTAAGTGGACCAGCCCACAGCGCGGCCTCTGTGTCGGGGACGTAGTTGTCCTCAAAGAGGACGACGCGCCGCCGGATCAGTGGCGGCTTGGCCGCGTCTCGCAGGTTCATCCTGGTCTGGACTGTCGGGTTCGAGTAGTGTCAGTGCGCACTGCCCACGGCGAAATACTGCGACTGATCACCCGCGTCGTTCTTCTCCCGTGCAAGTCCGCGGCAGACGAGGGCCCCGTCTCGGCGTGAAGGGGCCAACTGTATCTAGCCCCGAAATTGTACGCTGCCACTCCGAGTCACACTTCACATTCTGTCACGGCGGGCGGTGCCGGACGAGCGCCGTTATACGAGACCCGGTCACAACAGCTGATGAGTCAGCCACGGCGCCTTTGTAGCGTTTTTGACCGCTAAGGATCTTCGCGGGCGCTTGCTCGGTGACCGTTAGTTCCGAGAATCTTACCGTTGTGACAACACGGGAGAATTGTATTGCTTTTCGCGCCCATCGCGCCATTGACTAAAAGTGGATTTGTCCATGAGCGACTCATTTGTCGCATCGCGCCCACGCGCCTATCCGTGATTTGTAAAAGGTCCACGTGTATGTTTTGTAAACTGTGCTGTCCAACGTCGGTGTAGCCGCAAAGCGACGGAATAAATCCAGTGTTGTGTCCATCGGCTGTGTTTTGCTGCCCCTTACATCTTCCTATCAAGCTGCTCGATCGCCGGCAATTTAAATCTTGCATTTGGCGGAAACAGTTGTAGTGGCGCACGCGCTGGAGGCCAGCCCCCCCCCCCCCCCCAAACGAAAAGAGAAACAATGGAAAAAGAACGGCGTTGTATCAAGCGCCTGAAAGAAGGAGCGAGACAATGTATCAACGAGTCGCGCATCGTCTGTCTGCCCTCCCTCCCTAAAATAAAATTCTGGGTGCGCCACTGCTTAGTTGACTAGATCTTCAAATGCGTTTGAATCTTATCGTCATACAGTCTTTGGTATATATTGGCTTATAAATTACTAGGTGCATCAAAACTCGTAGGTCAACAGTAGACCACCATACGCTGACATATTCTTATATTTTGGGGAAAAGTGTCTGATAAAAAACCTCTATGACTCGGGCTGTGCCTGGCTATCTGACCGTGGCACATATGCGTCGAGCAGTCACGCACGATTCCATTTGAGCTCTCACGCCCGTCGCGCACGCAAAGCGTTCCATCTCGCTCCTCCCTTCGGTCAGAAAGACGCGAGAAACGAATACTCTGAATTAGGCTCTGTTCATGATACGCGGGTTCAACGCCGGTCCCGACTAGCGAGCCCATATGGAGACAATACTGTATTAATACACGTGGAAGCGTAGAGATATTTCGACACACACCCGTGACACTTCAATATTCGCATATTCCGATCCGTGTTTTTCAATATCCGTGTATGAAGAAGTATACGGATTAAAATACGAATATTATATTAACTACGCGTATACACGTTCAGTAAACGTTCAAAATCAGGTCCTTTAGTTTCCACAGACTAAGCAATGTTTCCCATCCAAAACGGAAACTTGGATACAAACAACACCCTTTCATGTTATGCCGCTAGAGACTCGGGCGACGTTGCTTTGTCACTGTCAACTTATACCAATATCCAGTTCTAACGAGCGATTGTAAGAATTGGCCTCATACCGGATTTGCACAGAAAGTGAATAGATATTTCGAGAGTTAACCAAATAACGTACTACGTCAGCAACGGCGGCCGAACACCAAAACCTCAAACGAGTGCCGCGCGCATTATAATGTATCTACATAATATAAAATAAACTCCCCGGTAGACGTTTGGTTATTTGTCCGATCTAATCGTGAGAATCATTGGACGGATTGTGATGAGGTTTTCACCGGTTTATAGAGTATTTCTTGGGGACAGTTTACGTATATGAAATATTAACCGGTGGCAAGCGAAAGCCGAGCTAGAACTAGGGAATAACTTCAAACAGGACATACGTGTATATGAAATATTTTCATTGTTTTTGTCAGGGGTGTTGCAGGTACCCGACGTTTCGAGCTTGGGATGGGCCAGATACTTTCGGGCGGGATCAGGCGGGATCTCGATACTTTCGTATTGCTGGAGATCCCGAAAGTTTCGGGATCCCGAGACTCATTTCGGGCTACAAGCATAGCCGCTATGAGCGGGCAATTTGATTTCAGGTCGGCTCGGGAAAATTCGGACGCGATCGGACGATATCGTTACCAGCAACAGATCAAAATTATTATCTGAGAACATAGAAAAATTATGTTTCTTACACGTTAATTTGAAATAATAAAATATTCGCCTTCCTGTATATTGTTGTTACTATGAAACATTCAGGAAATATTCCTCTCTGTATGCTTACAATTGTTCGTGCGTTTTCTATTTTAAATCTGAACCTATCCCGAAAAATATAATACCCTATATATTCCCTTTACGTTAAGTACTAAATATAAAGTATATTTTATTAAGATTTTAAAATATTGCCGCTATAAAAATAGTCTTCTTCCCAAGTTCTGAACATGTTATTTATTTAAGTATGTATATGGACATATTCACAAGTAAACATTCACTTATAAGGAATGGCGTTTCCCGATTTGGAATATATATGTTTAAAGTACTTGTAGTAACTAAGAAATCCTGAAAATTATATCTGCAATGGACCTATTTTACTCATGTTATCAATAACATTCAATATAGCCTGAAGGCGTATGCGAAAACCTGGCATCTGTATATTTTTTGTGGTGCTGAATCCGAATATGACGTTATTGTTTGTGCAAAACAAAATCCTAAGGTAGTTCTCTTAATGAAAAATCGTTTTTTGGAGATAATTCAAGAAGGAAAAGGTGGAGAATTTTTTAAATATTTTTTTCGGATTGCTCGTACTAATTTTCTTTAAAATCCATTTTAACCAGTTTTTAACTCCCAGCGGCTACATCTGGGCCCATAGGGCAAGATACCAATTCATAACTAGTTTAGGTTAGGTTGAAAAACAGTCTGTGACTGAACCTCGCCTTTGCGTTTCTCTGTTTTCTTTCTTTCTTTTCTTGCTTTTATACGTGTGTTGTGCAATAAAGACACTTAATAATAATAATAATTTCCCTGAACAAGAGAAATGACCACTGCATGTCTAATACCAAACCCTTCTACCTAAATCCAGTTACCGGCAGTCTTAAGACGAACGGATAGCGAAGCGACAACAAACGCGTATCTCATTGTCACTTGTACAAACTTTATATACCTTTATTCCTTTTTTAATAAACATTATATTTTCTATCTCTACATGAGTTTTAAATTTGTAAATTTAGTGTTTCACTTATCGACGTGTTACGTTCCGGAGCCACCTCGTGTCAAGTTCTGGGGAAAATTACGCGGGTTCGCCGAGGGATGTTAGATTCAGACAAATTTTAGCCCACGGGACACTTCCGTTCGCCGTCTGGCCGGGTTCCGCGGATACCGTACGCGTTAGGACTGCGCGAAATCGCGGTTTGTTCTGGAATGATTTTAATTAGCTTCCACGCCGCAGGACAAGTGATGGGTGTTAATTTCCATGCTATCGGATGCGGAACCACGGCGTATATTTCGCTCGATTCCGGTGTCGTGGCGATTAGGATATTGCTAACGATTTCAGGGAGCGGACGAACCCCGAGCGGGTACTTCCTGGACACAGCCGGTTCGTAAAGTTCCCGAAGGAGGCGGCGTAGTTGGTTTTGGGCATAGGTAGGAATTTTAAGGATTAGGATGAGCGAAGAAACTGTCTGCTCGACTTCGTGTTGTGAAGCCCTTTTATTGGCGAGCGATGATGCGCTCCGCCCGTGTGGGTTTGCCGTTCGTTGGCGGACGTTGAGCACTGTTGTGCTCCAACGTAGCCGCAGAACGAAACACGAGGTTGAATTGATGGATCGGATAGTAATTAATGGAATAAATAAAACAATATATATTAAATAAGAAAATACAACACTAAAACTATAAAACAGTAACTCTAAAACTATTAAAACTATAGAACATTAAAACTATAAAACATTAAAACTATAAAACATGAAACTATAAATATGGAACAACTAGAATTATGAATACTGAAATGGAAATAGAAAATCGCTTGGAACTCGCAGGAGGATGGAATGGCCAAAAGGTGCCTCTTTTCTTCCTATATTCCCTTGTATGGTTGTACGCAGTGCCCTAGGATGTTCCTTTTTACCTGCAACTTCTGTGAATAACCAATATGTTATTGAGTATCAGTGTGAGGGTAGTCCCTAGTTTATAAGATTTCGGGAAAAACTTTCAAAAACCCGATATCCGATGACGGCGAAGACTTTTGTTTGCGTTGGTAAGGCTAATGCCTACTGTGAATCTGACTCTTCTAAGTATTCAGGTGTCATGAGTGATAGCGTTTTCATCTTTGGCTTTAAAGGATATGTAGCCGGGTCCTAATATGCTATTTATGCTATAATTTTGTTGGTATGGTTTGGCTCGTTGAATTTCTTGATCGAGATGGCGATGTAAGTTTTAATCAGGGGGATGTTTATTGATTCGTGTAGAGCTTTGATTTGAGTGTCTCTGGGTGCGTTTAGAATGATTGTAAGGAACATGTTTTGCATAATCTGTATTTTGTTAAGATGTGCGTTTCTTGCTGTGCCCATATCTGGTGCCCGTATAAGAGTGCCGATCTAACGCAAGCTAAGTAGAGCAGTTTCTTGTATTTTATGTGTACTGGACTATTGCTTGCAATTAATGGATATAGCATTTTGACGAGTGGGTATACTTTGTGGATTCGATCTTTTATCGCTTCAGACCAGTTTAGTTTGTAGTCAAGGACCAGTCCCAGGTATTTTACTGTTTTAAGCCATGGTATATTTGTGGTTGCTATTTGGATCTCTGGCGGGTATTTGATTTTTGTTCTATGGTATAGGATTACTTGTGTTTTGGTCGAGTTTAGTTGAAGTTTCCAGTTGCTAAGGTATTTTTGTATTTCTTCAAGGTGCGTTTGGAGATAGATAGCTGCCATACTGGGCGTCAGGGATGAGGTCAGGATTGCCGTGTCGTCGGCGTAAATTGCTATTTCGGTTTTTGGATTTTTAGGTATGTCGTTGATGTATATATTGAATAGTATTGGGCCCAGAATGGACCCCTGCGGGACTCGAGCTACAATGCCTTTTTCCTCAGAGTAGGAACCGTTGAGAGCAACGAAAAATTTGCGGTCTGTTAAATAGTTTTGGATGAGTTTAATTAACGGTGTTGGTGTGTTAATATACTTGAGTTTTAGAATGAGACCGTTGTGCCAGACGGAGTCAAAAGCTTTGTGTAAGTCTAGGAGTACCATTCCAGGTGTGCTTTTTTTATTATATTCTGTGGCTATGTATTCGGTTACCCTGTGGAGTTGATGGATTGTAGAGTGGTTGGTTCGGAACCCGAATTGCTTGTTTACTATTATTTGGTTATTGTCCAGATGCTTTTGGAGTTTCTGTAGAATTATTTTTTCTAGAATTTTTCCTGGTACGCTAAGTAAACTAATGGGCCTGTAGTTTGCTGGAAGGGTTTTGTCCTTGTTAGGTTTTTTGACTGGGATGACCATGGCTACTTTCCATTTATTGGGAAAGTATGAGATATTTAGAGCTACTTTGAAGATGTAGTATAATTGGACTATTTGCTTTCTTGGAAGGTTTTTGAGCTTTAGTGCAGTGATTTTATCCAGTCCTGGTGCTTTGTTGGGAATTTTTGTGATAATACTTCTGATTTGGTTTGGGCTAAGTGAGCTGTCAGCTGTTTCAGTGTTGTGGGTGTTCGAGTCTATTTCTATTGCATTTGTATTTGCTTCTAGTTCCAGCGGGGAGTTTAGTGTAGTGGCCTGGTTGTGTACTTGTTGAAATGTATTTGCTAGAAGTTCGGCTGTTTCCGAATCAGACTTTGTCTTAAAGGTTTTGTAAGTTTCCCATAGTGTATTGTCTTTGGTAGATAGTGACTTGAGTTTCTGGTGCCAAAAGTGGTTTTCAATTTTTAATATTTCGTTTTTGATTTTGCCAGTGAGGGTATTTTTGAGGAGTTTGAAGTATGGGTTACCGGTTCTTTGGAATTGTCTTCTAGCTCTATTTCTTTGTCTGGTTAGTTTGGTAAGGTCGGGACTGGTTACTAGGTGTGGATTTGCTATCGAAGCGGTTTTGGTTGCTTTGTTGTAGGCGATATTTACTGATTTGTTGAATCTATGTATTTATGCGTCTATTTCTTCTTCCGTGCGTATTTGTAGGTTAAGAGTATTTAGATTTGCTATTTTTCTATAGATGTTCCAGTCAGTTGTCGTTTTGGCGTATTTTGGAAAAATGGCTCGAGTGGGGTCTATGGTAAGCGTGACTGGCAGATGGTTGGAAAACAAATCGTCTTGTGTGTCACAGCTGGTAACGTATCCGATGTTAGATAGAAATACGTCTATTACCGAGGGAGTTTTGTTCGGTTGTCTGTGAGTATAAGTTTGCGGATGTATTATGGTGTAGTTGGTGTTGTCGAGGTGCTTTTTAAGTGTTAGTCCGTTCCGATTTTGGGAGGTGTTGTTCCAGTGAGAATGCTTGGCATTAAAATCTCCTCCAACGAGAAAATTGTGGCTATGCGTGGTGAGGTGTGAGAGGTCAGCCGGAGAGATTTTATTTTTAGGAGGATAGTAGGCCACGCCTATGACTAACTGCGGATTTGTTTTTGTCCTGAGGGTAAGGAATTCCATACCCTGTATTTCCTTTTGCTTCATGGGATCGATCGGAATGGTTTTGTGTGTGAGGATGGCAACCCCGCCTCCTCGGGTGTCTCTGTCCTTCCTAAGTGTTACGTAATCTGTTATGTGGATTCGATCGGTTTGTTGTAGCCAGGTTTCTGTGATTAATGCAATGTCTATGTCGTTTTTGTGGAGAAAAGATTCGAGCTCCAGAAGCTTTGGCTTTACGCTGGTAGCGTTCCATAATAAGATTTTTCTCGGGAGGTTTATTGTTTGGAATCTAACGCTTGTACTATGTGTATGAGAGCTTTAACTTTATCTATATTGTTCGTACAGGGAAGGTAGAGTTTTTGGATGAGTTCTAGGATTTTCAAGAAAGTTTCTAGTTTGCCGGATGATTTGAGAATGTTTATGTTGTCCATGACTCTGTCCGTGTTTTGATGGCGTGGTTCTGGAGTTGTAATGTTCGTTTGCCCTTGAGTTGCTTCGGCATAGGAGATCTTTCTGACTGTTAGGTTTTGAATTTTTGGGGATTTGGTTTGAAGTGTACGAGGGCTTTGGATTTTTGGCGTGTTGTACTGGGTTTTTGCTGGAGATAAAGGCTTTACTTCTCGTTTGCTCAGGAAAGCTAGGAGAGCAGGGCATTTACTATAGTTAGTCGGGTGGCTACCCTTGCAGTTAGCACACGTGGCCGGGGTGTCAGGAGACTTTTCACAGGTGCGTGTATCGTGGGACTCACCGCACTTTAAGCATCGGAATTTTTGTTGCAGTTGGTCGAGGTGTGGCCGTGCGCTTGGCGCCTGAAGCACTGGATGACTGGTTTTTTGTTATCGTATTTTTCCCAGTACACTTTGACATTTAGAACGTATCTAATGGCCCTGACTTTAACTAGCGTAGTGCCCGCAGCAAGTGTTATCTTGAAAATGGGATAATTTTTGGTATTTGGTAAGGCAGAACATTGTATGATTCCAAGCCCAAGGTTTTGGAGCTCCTCGGAGATTTCTTGAGGGGAGAAATTGGGGAGTCCTTTTAAGACTACTTCTAGCGTTTTTTGTCTGCTTCCGTGAACTGAACTTTTATCTTGTCGTTGTTATATTTGATTTGGAAGTTTTTTCCGTAGGTGTTTTTTATTTTCTCTGTGAATTTCGGGTAATTTAAATTTTTCCCGTGTATATAGGTAGGTGGCGGTTTTTGTATACGGGTTTGCACTATTGTGGGTTGAGGTTGACTGGTGTATGTTTTGTTAATTTGAGCAGATGAGGGATCATTTTGATCTATACAATCCGAAAATATACTAAATCTGTTAGAGCTTGGAATGTTCAGAGTTTGATGTGAGTCCATACCTTGTTTGATTTCGGTTGCAAGAACCGTTTCCCTGGAGTTTGTAAGAGAGAGTGACCTCTTTGTCCTGACGATCCTGTAGGGTTCAACGTCCTCCCTGGTTTTCCTATTTGAAGTGACAATAGACAGAAGTTTTGGTGCTTTCCATTCTTCGTGTAGGGGAAACTGTGGTTGATTTATGGGCAAGATTGCCCGTCCTGACTTGCAAACGGTTCGCCCGTCGGAACGTGGATGTTGTATTTGTGGTTTTTGAGAGATGATGTCACTGTCCTTTGCACTGGTGGTTATCACTCCTAGCACTTGACTTGTGAATGTTTATTATACCATATGTACAGTTTGTTTAACCGAGTGAGACGGATTTCCGAAAATAAGATGCCACTTTTCAGGTGAACCTCAAGATTGAATCGAATGACGAATCGTTTGTCGAATCGATTGTGTTTTTTGAATGCCTTGTTTGTCGATTGTCCAATTATGGGATTGTCCGAATCGATTGAGATTGTATTTGTGAATCAATTTTGAATCCGAATGTTTTCGTTTTTGATGTTTGTCGAATGAATGACAATCGAATCGAATCGAATGAATGAATCGTTTGTTTTCGAATGAATCGTATGATCTTTTGAATCGAATGAAAGTTTCAATTTTGTTTGTGAAAAGGTGCCTCTGCAAGTTTTTCGGGCTATTTAATGCAATGTCGCGGACCATGGAGAAATCCATCAACGCTTGGACTTGTCCGTGGCCGCTGATTGGCGCGGGCGGAACTCTAGTTTCGGAGTAAAACTGGTCTTGACGCTGACCTCCGATTGGAGCGCTTTAAGGTTGTTAATGGCCCAGTTTCAGAGCCGGCCACAATATCACGATGCTCAATCCGTCGATTACCCGACGGAACAGACAGGAGATGGATCCGCAAATCATCGTCGGAGCTTTGGTAGCCGAGTTTGGGACAAACGAACGGCAGATGAATCGGGAAGAAGTGAATGTCTTCACACACATCTGTTCTCTTCTAAAGAGTGATATGGAAGTAGTGGAAGAAATGCAGACATTGGGTTTTGTGATCGGACAGGGAGACGATCAGGGAGACGATATGGATTTCGGGGATGATGAAATGGATTTTAGCACGCCATCGTCTTCGCAGCAGCCACCATCTTCGCAATCGTCCACAAGCGCTTCGGAATACCAGCCGTCACCGACGAAGAAGCCACGCAGCAGTTTGAGTAACGAGTACAAGGAGAAAGCGTATTTGTTCTGGACAACGAATGGTGCGACCGGAGAACTCCTGAAGAAACGGAAAGCTGCGAATACCGTCTTAACGCGGTACAGGCTCATCACGAAAATACAAATTCTTTACGATTACGAGAAGACCCAGAATAAGCCGACCATTCGTGCCAGCAGTCTGGCAGTTTTGGTCAAATTTAGGGAAATGGTCGAACGGTGCGCAATCATACACGACCGGACACTGCGCCTGTGGGCACTTCAAATTGCTGCAGAAATAGACCCGGAGAACACCCTTTCCTTCAGGGCTTCGCCGTCGTGGGTGTACCGCTTCAAGTACCGGAACCGGATCGTGAGCCGTGCAATCACACACCGGGTTACCAAACACTGGAAGACGAAAGAAGCGGATCTCGTGGAAAAGGCTGACCAGTTCGTACTTACGATTCGTAAGCTCATTATTAACGATAACATCCTTCCTTCTAACGTTTTGAATTACGATCAGAGTTGCTTCGAAAAAGAGCTCCATTCCTATCGCACCTTGCGTGAAAGAGGAGCGTTTGCAATTAGAGCAATGCCAGTCGTTACCATGGTTGGCGAAATCATGCGACCAATGTACGTGCTCATAGCCAAAGCTAAATGCGTCTTCCCGAAATCAAAGAAGGACGATCCGCCAAACATAAAGTCCTATGCCGGGCGCACGGCTAACATGACCAAAGACGACCTGCGTACATTCTACACTGACGTCTTCTGGCCAACTATTCCGGAGAAGCGGAAGATCCTGCTTCTACTGGATTCGTGGACATCTAACAAAAATGATGCTTTTTCGGATCAGATAAAACCAAATGATGTCGAGCTCATCAAGCAGCTCATTCCTGGAGGCTGCACTGGTATGATCCAGTCGTTAGACGTGTACTTCTTCAGACCATACAAATCATTCACGCGGTTCATTACTAACCCTGCGATTCAAGACGGCGACGTGAACATCTGGCATCGGGACAGATTCCTGGATCTTCCAGTTCAGTGCACCCCGATTCCGGAACATGATCCGTTTTGCCTTTTACAAGTCTCGATACTTGGATATGAAGCCTGGAATTTGGATCAGCCCCCTACAACTTCTATTTCGACTCCATTGTTAACGACAAGTGTTTCAAGTGCGACAATCTGGCGTTTGTAAAGTGTGCTCACTGTGAGATGAGTATATGTATCAGTCATGCATTGTTCGACGATCTTCACATTGACTGCTCTACCGTGTTGGAATAAAATTGTAATTATTTTCATCATGTTTCCCCATGTTAACTTTGAAATCGTCCATTTAAAAAATTTTCCGGCCTTTCCTCTTTGAGTTATCTCCAAAAAAAAAAACGATTTTTTATTAAGAGAACTACCTTAGGATTTTGTTTTGCACAAACAATAACGCCATATTCGGATTCAGCACTACAAAAAACATACAGATGCCAGGTTTTAGCCAATTATTCTTAAATAAGAGGATTTTACGTTTTTCGCATACGCCTTCAGGCTATATTGAATGTTATTGATAACATGAGTAAAATAGGTCCATTGCAGATATCATTTTGAGGATTTCTCAGTTACTATAAGTACTTTAAAAATATATGTTCCAAATCGGGAAACTCTACTCCTTATAAGTGAATGTTTACTTGTCAGTATTCACAGACTATTTGGTAGCAATGCAAATACATATATATGTAAATAAATAATAAGATACAAATTATGATTCAACAGGAGACAGAAAGGTAAAAACTTATCACTCTGGTATTGATATAAATGATATATACTCCAAGTCATTTTACAAGGAACATATTCGCGCATGTAGAATGAGCTCATTGGCTCCGATGAAGCGTTTGTTTGGGGTATAGCTAATAGTAACTTGTTTCGGCACCAATAAGCGCCGACATGCGCAGAACCGGTCTAAACTCGTCGGTCGGAAAGTTCCTTCTAAAATGACTTGGAATATACATTATTCTTTCCGTCTCGGTCCCCTCTTAATAGCTGGCTTCCGAGCTGATCGAGCCCAAACGAGTCTCGGGATCTCGAGCAATACGAAAATATTGGGACCCCGCCCGATCTCGCCCGAAATTTTCAGACCCGTCCCGAGGGCCGGGAACCCGAGCCTCGAGACGATTCGTACACTAGTTTTTGTGGTCTCCGTGCACCGTTGAAGTGCGTCCCACGTGTTAGAAACGTATAAGAAACGCCCTACATGTATGACTTCAGTCCGCAGTTTACATTGTAGATTAAGTAGCTGACAGCTGTACTTACAGCTGTATAATGAGTTGCGACTGTGCTAAAGAGGTGACGACTTTTTTCGATTTTCCACAATTTTTTTAGAATTGGGAAAAGTACTTGTTTGTGGGCTGACAAAATTCTAACGAAAATAATTGTGTTCTACTACAAACATTGATACAAAATGCACTTTTTAGATACACTAGCGTTACCTATGATTTGGAAAAATTTCACTTGCGTCACAGTATTCTTCATTAAAAAGCAAGGAACTTGTATATTCAACACTTTTCTAGCTGTATTTGATTTCGAGTTATTTGACGGAACAGCTTTCTGTTTCTGAAATTGGAAGGGCGATTTCATCCTCTAAACACGAATGTCTGCCGATAAAAAATAGGCATCCAATACTTTTGGGTATCCAATCTTTATCTATGTTCCAAGTTTCATGAAAATCGGAGTGCATCAGTTGGGTAACGCTCCTTGTAAGTCAAATCTACAAAGTGATCAATATTTTTTTAAGAACCGAAAAGAAAAACAATCCAACGTATCTTACTAATTCAGTTAGTGCATATTTACACGAATATGCAAATTGAAACATTTAAAAGGACACCACAAAACGTAATTATAATACACTCTGAGAGTGATCTGTGCACCTAGTTTCCCTACCTTAGCTTTGCTTACTTTATACGATCATATAAAACATATACATATCAAAAGTGGAATTCATATAAAATACTAAGGTCGGGTCCAGATATATTTGTTGGTGAGTTTCGTGAGGGGTATTCTCTCACCACACAGTTTGCCTGCCTCGGTGCTCCTTTTCTCAACGTTTTCTAACTCACTCTCGTTCCATCTCGCTCTCGCCTTCGCAGAACAAGAGTGAGCCAGAAGTGGTCGGGATAGTGCCAAGCTTCTGCGGCGTAGGCCAACCGAGCTGTCAGCGTAGAAATACACACATCAGAATAGGTGTGCGTTAGCTACGAAAAAATTCAGAAGCTTCATTGGTCAGAACATTGATTCTTCCTCGACAGCTTCATCTCGTATTGGTCTACGCATAGTTTCGTAACACACACACAACTATTAAGCTAAGAATAAATAACAGTCAAACGGCTAGGTTCAGGCGGAGCCGAAAAGCGTTTCCCGTTACCCCACCATACCCTGCGAGGGCCGCGCAACTCCAACTGACAAATCCACTATCGTCAGATGGTGGTGGCTGATTTCTCCTCGATCGCTACTCGCAAAAACGAATTCACCGGCCAATATATATTGTCCCGACCGTAGGAAACGAAATTGATTGAAGCCGGTAATTCCATAGTTGTGACATTCCATACTACTTTTGAATGAAACTATGTGTATAAAATGGAACTAATTTGACATACCTTCAGTTTCTGAATGAAATATCCACGTCACTACTTTTCCCAATGACTCCTAACTTTATTTAAACTTCGAGGAACTATATCACGTACGAAGGCTGAAGCGTGGAAATGGAAATTTATTGTGTGAGAAGTTTTCTTCGTTCAGTATAATATGTGTGCGCGTATACGTTTGTTTTCAGGAATAAAGCAACAATGGCGCCAAATGTCACGAGTACCCCAAGGGATGTACTATTCGAAGCGGAAACGCTCGAGGAAAATGCAGTGAACGAAACGCCGAAAGAGAAATATCAGAGGCGCATCGTCTGGAGGAACGTGATTGTCTTCACGTACCTTCATCTTGGAGCACTTTACGGAGTATATCTCATCTTCACTTCCGCTAAATTGATGACAACTGTCTTTGGTGAGCAATATTAATATTTCGATGGGTAGTTCTTCGAGAAAAGTCATAGTAGAAAATGAATACATACCAGTCGAATGACTTCTAACGAAGTATCATTGACACGAGTAATTTACATTGGGTTAATTCAGCGCTGCCCAGCGTAGGGGCCCCTCACGCGTCTACTTCCCCTTCCAACCTTCCTTTGGAGCAGCGTGACATGTCGTTAAGGAAACCGCGCGACGCTGAAAAGGAGACTGCGACATTTTCGTAAACAAGGAAACTCAGGCGACACGCGCGACGCCGATGTTCAATGTTACTTTGAATCGACCGCGTCTGTGCGCATACCCCATCGCAACGGCGGACGATGGTGGAGGACGGCTGTTGCCTCTCAAGAGGCAAGTTGGACAGCGCTGGGTTAATTACTTGTTCTAGAAGAACTGACGAGAAATCATCTAGCATAACGAAGCGTAGGGTTCTGCTTTTGTTGATATCCACGCGTACATTTTCATATTAGTGTTGAAACGAAGAATCATGGTCAGTTGCTCGGTTTCATTGACAGTAACCGTTATTTCCTGCCTGGAAGCAGCTTAGAATGCCTCGAAAATAGTTGTACATGATATTATTAAATTATGTGAAATACTCGGTACTTCTAAAAAATAAGTTTATTATCAAAGGGTTTGGATGCTGTTTTAACAGACTTACAAGGAGAGTATTTTAGGTGTCCGCCTCCGATCATTTTGATTTTTGGATATGTTATAGAGGACCGAAAAATAAGAAATACGTGTTTTTTTATTTTTCCCCGTTTTCATATTTTTTGAAAACTGCGTTCAAAGTTAGGGTTGAAAAATCATTTTTGTGGAATATCTCGAGAACTATTAGAGATAGGTGAGTCAGTCATATTTCGCATTCAAAGACACAAAATTCGTCCATTGACACTATTCCCCTATCTCTAATAGTTCTCGAGATATTCCACAAAAATGATTTTTCAACTCTAACTTTGAACGCAGTTTTCACCCCCCCCCCCCCCAAATATGAAAACGGGGAAAAATAAAAAAACACGTATTTCTTATTTTTCGGTCCTCTATAACATATCCAAAAATCAAAATGATCGGAGGCGGACACCTAAAATACTCTCCTTGTTAGTAGGCATGGCTCTCAAAGCTGAGGTACTACAAGGTACAATCCTCTGCAATATACGCCTACTGATTTCTATAGAATATTAGCACTATATATAGAAGAACTGATATAGAATTTTAGCACTGCTGGCACTTTGTATGTTCTTTTTTTTCGAGAAATGTTGAACTCTTACAAGGTGGCCGCATTGCTGTCAATGAGACTTGGTGCACCTGGTGGAGGCCGTCACCTTATTTAGGAATATGTATATCAAACTTCAGGACAAATATTCAATAGTTTTAAAGATGTTGACAATTAAAGTTATAATACTCCGTAAGTAGAATCCCCATAAAAAACTTCAAAAAAGTAAAAAAATTACACCAAATACACGAAAAAATCAAGGACTGAAAAGAGTATTTAAAATAAATCATAAAAAATAGACGATAATCAACAGACGCGGTCGCGTCTGGAAGCTAATTCCCCTTCTCCCTCTACCCATAGCGACACTGAACGACCATGTCTCTATACACGAATGCTAGCGAAATGGGTACGACCCCGCAGCTATTTTAGCCTTATTATCTTATCTTATACAGAGTTTCGGTGTTTTAGCATGATCAAGCGAATCTTTTTTTTAAACCCATTTTTTGTTTTACTTAATGTATCAAGCTGTTTTTCTGAAAGATAAAAGAATTATTCTGAATTAATAGTTATCAACATGATATTTTTTTTTAACGAGACAGTCAGATATCACGTAACGCTAGTACTTGACGCCAATAGATGTCGGCATTCTCGTTTTACTTCTCCACTTGACGCCAGTAGATGTCGCCTTTCGAAAGCAGAATTTATCCAATCAGAAATGGTTTTGATAAAAAGCCGCTGCGTTCGGGTCGCTATTAAACGTAACCTAGCTAGTGTCAAACAATCATAACCCACCAAATGTCAAATAAGGAAATCTGTCAATATTTTTTAAATGTCGTGAATTTTTCCACCATATAGGAGACAGAATTATTGTCTCAATTAATAAGGTAAGTCGCCAAAATTTTTTAACATGCTTTTTATGTAGAGTTTATAAAACCCAATTTTTTTAATAGACTTTTTATGTAGAGCTTATAGAAACGAAGGGGGCGCACAGACTTGGAACTTACCCGGAGAAGGCTCGGCAGAGAAGCATCTTCTTACGCGCAAGTTTCTAGAAATTTGTCAAATAAGGTAAATCAACAAAATTTGTAAAAAGACATTAAGAATTAAGAAAATTATGGCGCATTGCTTGCAATGTAGAGCAAGTCACATTAGTGAAGAATGTATGCTGAAAACACATCTCCCCCTTGATGCTTTTCAATCTTTCCACAGTAGTTCCGACGCTAGTCATTAATTTTATTAGTTGCCGATTAACAATATATTTATTTTAATCCACCAATAAACATACTACATTCATTTTATTAATATTATTAATTTTATTATAGCCATTGTGCATTAAAAATATATTGGATCTTTTCGTTCGTATTCGCTAAATTACCATTAGCATTCAAATTTCCTGTAACAAGACCTTCTGCCATACGCTGTCACCTCCTTCGGACACATTATGTAGTCTATACACTTAGCAAAAGGCCACTCTTTCTATTGTAGTAGATAGGATGGTTCAGTAATAACGGGTTTTGTAGAATATAGAATATGAATATAGTATATTTAGAGAAATGAACATAAGAGCACACACTAATGCGTAACTGCTTAACGCACGCCATCGAAACAGACCTGTTACTGATCGTTGGAAGGACTCGGGTCCTTTCCGACGCCGATCGTCCTCACGTACGCACGTTACCTCCCGAGTTACCGGGTGACTACAGTTCGGCTATCCTGACTATATGATTGCCCCTAATCATATCGTCGCGCAAGTGGTTCTAGTACGCAAAAGCAACATAAATACCTATTCTTTGGTGAATCAAAAACATAATCTCTGAATCACATAGAAAGTTCCACCATAAGTACGTAAATTCCGACATATATGCATACTGCCGACATAAGGTACATACATTCGAACTTAAGTATACATAGGGTCGAACATAACGTTTGCTATAAGGAACTTGAATTTTTAAACATAAGGTACATAATTCCGTAATGTTCAACATTGCCATAAGGTATACATAAATCTTAACATAAGGGTAGATAAATTTTAACGTAAGGTTACCTAAGTAGATTCTTAATTATACTCTTCGCTCACCCATCGCTTCATGTTCTCGGGTGAGCAAACTCCTTCGAAAGGTAATTGTGTCAGTTGATTTCCTTCCGGATCGCATACAACATATCTGTCATTGTCTAGTATGCGCTTGATTACGTACGGTCTTCTATATTTCGGCAATAGTTTTTTATTTACGCCCGGTGTTACGTCGATATTCTTTAGCATTACATAATCACCTAATTGGTAACACGTTGGGGGTTTTATGTTTCCGATCATAGTATCGCGTTTTATACCTATTGCTTGCTTCTATTTTTCCTACTGCACTTGATCGGATTTCTTTTAATTCTCGATCTACTGGTTGTTGTTCTTCTAATAGCAATCGTAAATCGTCATCTACCGTTCCCACTTGATTTGTTCCGAACAATAATCGTGCTGGGGTATCTCCTATCGCGCCGTTTACCGTATTGTTTAGCGCAAATTCTATCTCGCTGATAGCGCGATCCCAACTATAAGAACTTTTGCTTAGTTTAGCTAACATAGGTATCAATGACCTATTTATTCGTTCAATTTTCCCGTTCGCGTGTGGCGTAGCACTAGCGATCAAAACGTGTTGAATGCCTTGTTGTGTTAAAAACTTCCCTGATGTAAACGCGCTGCCGCGATCCGTTACAATTTTCGCCGGTTTACTATACGCCTTAATATATAATTTTAAATGCTTAATGACCTCATAAGCGTTCGTGCTGGTAACAGGATAAAATTGAACGAATTTCGTAAATCCATCTATAATTTCAAATATATATTTCTGACGATTGTTCGTCTTTTCTAAGGGACCATAATGGTCTAAATGTAGGCATTTAAAAGGAAGATTTCCTTTATCTGGGCAATGTAGTTTGCCTTCAATCCGATTTGAGATAGTGTTGTACGTGATACATTTAATACAGTTTGAAATAAACTGTTGTACCTTACGCTTCATGTTGGGAAACCAGTATACACGCGATAAATATTCAGATGTTTTGTTTACACCTTGGTGTCCGATCTGTTCATGACTAGCACGTAACACGTTATTTTCCATACTTGAAGGTACATAGAACAAGAGTATATTTTTCGCCTTCCTATAAACTAATCCGTTGTTGAGTTCGAAATATTTATCCTCGTTTTGCTCTAATTGTTTCTTAATCTCAATAATATCATTGTCTAACCCTTGTAAAATTGTTAAATTTCGTTCGAAACTATTTTCAGTAATTATTAGTACTGTATGTTGGCGACTTAGGGCATCCGCATGCCGCATACGATCGTTTGATCGATGTTCTAATTCGTAATCGTAATTTCTCAAGATAAGGGACCAACACAAAATTCATGGGTTTACTTCTTTCTTTTCTAAAGTTTCTTTTAAACTATTGCAGTCAGTTACGATCTTGAATCTGATTCCTTGTAAATAAATTCGAAAACGCTCCAGGGAGTAGATAATAGCTAAGGCTTCTAATTCGAAACTATGATAGCACGATTCTGTTTGCGACGTACGTTTACTAAAATAAGAAATAGGGTGAAATTTCCCGTCCGCCTGTTTCTGCATAAGTACTGATCCGTAACCGTATGAACTGGCGTCACAATGTAGTTTAGTTTCTGCTGTAGTCGAATAAATTGACAATATAGGTTCCGATATCAGTGACTGGTTTAATTTCTGAAAAGCAACTAATTGTTTATCATCTCATTTGAAATCGCTTTTCGATTTCAATAACTCATATAAGAATTTGGCAATAGTTGCGAAATTTCTTATAAATTTTCGAAAGTATGATACGAACCCCAAGTAACTCTGTAGCTCTCGGAAGGTTCTGGGTATCGGGTAATCCGACACTGCGCGAATGTTTTCTTTTGTCGGACGAATACCTCTGTTATTAATTCAGTAACCTAAATATGTTACTTCTGTTAACAGAAAGGCACACTGTTTGAAACTAAAATTATTGAACACGCCGGTGAAAAGTGAGGTTAGGAACCGCAGTAATGAAGTGCACGCGTTGTGAGTTAAAATTGTCGTTTATTGTACAAACACTCGCGGAGTGAGTCACAAGTTTAAAACGGTGAGCGGTGAGCGAAAGCACGCGGTGCGGTACACGAAAGTTCTCGTTAAGAAATGGCCACGTACCCCGACCACGCGGTCGCACCACAACCACGATCCACAATCGATTAGCGTGATATCTGAGCGTGAGCAGAATGAACGAGTGAGCGCGAATTAGAACTGATTCCGGTGAGAAAGAACTGATTTTGGTGAGAAATTCACGAGTTACTGGTGAATTGCGACACGTGAGTATTATGCGTCATCACTCGTACGCTACGTGAACAAGAATCTTTTTCAATATGGTTGATCATTTCCGTTGCGCGTCTTCTCGAACATGCTCGAGAGAGGATCGACGTGGGGAATTTCAATTGGTTGATAGACTGTCGCTGACATCTCATTGGCTGATCGATTGTAGATCAGCCATGAGTTCCGCAGTCCAGGAGGTGCTGCGGTGCGCTTGTGTGCGGTGATGAGGTGAACTAATTGATTCTCAAACACACACTTTGAAAATTTTAATTCAAGACAGTTTTCAATTATTATGCTTAAGACTTCCTGCAAAATAGAGAGATTTTCGGCTATAGTCTCTGTAGCAATCAGAATGTCGACCAAATAAATTAATATTTTACCATCGTCTAATAGAGAACGGAAAACCTTATTAATGAATCGCATAAAAAAAGATGGTTCATTCTTGAGACCAAATGGCATACATACGTATTCGTACTGGCCCATAAATGTGACAAATGATGTATATGGGATACACTTCTCTTCTAATTCAACACGATGGAACGCGTCTTTCAGATCCAACTGCGTAAAATACGTTTTACCACGAAGAGAATCTATTAGATCTTCAATCCGGGGAATCGGAAAATTGTCTCGAATTGTCATTTCATTCAAAAATCGAAAATCAATTGCTAACCGTCGATTTCCGCATTTTTTTGTACGAGTACAATCGAGCTCCCGTATGGGGAATTACTTACCCGAATAATCTTCCGCTCTAATAAATCTCGAATAATTTTAGTAACAGCTAATTTTTCGGTCCCCGAAAGACGCCTTGGGTTGAAATAAAATGGTTTATGAGTTGGCTTGAGCACTATATCCGTTTTTAATTGTACTTTAGGAAACTCTGGTCTCGCGGGTTTTACGTAATATTCGGATATAATGGGTTTTACTCGGTCTCGTTTCTCCCACGCTATCTCTTGGTTCACGTTAAGATTCAATGCATTAGACTCTGACGCATCATCGGCCACGTCAATGTTCATAATTTCATGAATAACCGTATCTGTCTCTGTTGCAGAATTTCTTTTCCGGACATTAACTATTTTCCCGAATCGGATTTCGATACAGTCATCGGAAATAAAATCTCGGCCTAACAGACAAGCGTACGACATTGTAATACGCGGCACGACATAAAAGTAAATAAGGACTTCGGTATCTCGTATTTTTACATGTTGTTTTAAACGCCCTAACACGGAAATCGGTGTCCCATTTATACCTTCGAATTTAATGTTTTCAAAATAAGGATCAATGCTTACGTCCTCTGGTATTTGATTTCTCTCTAAAAGTGATATGGGACTACCAGTATCTAATACTGCTGTAACCTCGCCTATATCTAGCCTCGCTTCGACCGTATAGCTGAGCGTGATGATCGAATTTTGTTCCACCAGATGGGTTGAAGCATCCCCCGCCGATGTTGAAGGTCGCGTCTTCCCCGTTTTCGCCCGCTGAGGACAAGTCCGCTTCTGGTGGTCGGATGCTCCGCAAACATAGCAAGCAGCCGCCACGTGACCCTCCTCGTTGCAGTTGTAACATCAGATGACGGCGATACCAGGAGTCTCGGTTGGTAGATGTGCCCGATCTGTCTCGGCCGTTTTTCCGCCCACACCTCGTGCACGATTCGAGGTGTACTTGACCGTGGAAGGTGTCTTCTCCCTCTTCATCGTGTTATAAGTTTCAAATTTGTCTTTCAGCTCCTTAAAAGTTCGTGCAGCGTATAATACTACTTTCCGGCTTGACTCGTCGGTAATGCCGTTGACTACGTATTTGATCAAGGCTTGCTCTTCAATCTTCCCGCGCGAAGCTAACTCCTTCATAGCTAAAAAATATTAATTAATAAAAAATATTTCGTAATTCTTCGTGCAGGTCTGCACTGTCTAATTTGCTCGAAAACTCCTCCAATAACAGTGACTTTAATCTTGTCCATGAAGAAATACCTCGTTTTCCCTTGACAAAGAGGCTGGCTAACCCTTTCAGCGATTTTTTCGCAAACAACAGCTTTTGCATTTCCGACCACTTAAATAATTTCGCGTTGTCTTCGAAATCTTCCACCCATGTCTCGATCGGGTAACCGTCGTTGCCCTTGAAAGTTCGAACAGTGTCCTAGACGTCGCGGAAGCTCACTGTAAACCTTGGCCCGGCGGGTATAGCTGCTGGCGTGGTTGATTCTTGTACTTCCTCGTATGCTTCGCTAAGATCTTCGTCTTCTTCCTCTTCCTCGGCTTGGTCCGCGGCGTTGAAAAGTTCAAAGTTTGTCAAATGCCGACAAATTCGCTTCGCGATATCCTCCAGCTCTCCCGTATAGGGTAGCCGTAATACAACGCAGATCGCCACTAAATCAGCTAATGTTAGTGTTTCGACCATCCACTTAACTTTTGCCTGAAAATCGCCTGAGTTTTCCGTGAATTTAAATCCGGTAAATTCTCGCAGTCGCTGTCGGTCCCCACGATCTCCGACTTCACCATAAACAAGATTATGTAATAATCGAATCACACCTAATGGCGCTTTCGTAAGGTTTTCGTCCAACCCGGGCATGTCACGTAATTTGCCCATTTTGCCCGCTAGCTCAATATCAGTTTTATGTAGTTCGCACAATCACTGGGCCTACCACTATTTTTGCACACACGTAACGGTTTCTCGAACGTTCGATGGACGCGGCGCCATAGCTTCGTGGCACGTGCGATAGAATCAATTTTTCAATCGATATTCAACGGTTCAGAATCCTTTGGTCAGAATCCCACTTCTGAAGCTGTAGTAGATAGGATGGTTCAGTAATAACGGGTTTTGTAGAAAATAGAATATGAATATAGTATATTTAGAGAAATGAACTGTCACGTCCCGGGTGAGGTCTTTAGGGACGATGACATGGAAAAGGGAAAAGTCAGGCGTGAATCTGAAATCCAGCACTCTGAGATTTTTGGGAGGGAATCAGGCGCGAATATTAAATCCGTCACTCTGGGGATTTTGAGGGAACTCAGGCGCGAATCTTGAATCCAGCACTCTAAGCGTTTTGAGGAGGAAATTAGGCGCGAATATTAAATCCGTCACTCTATGGATTTTGGAGGAACTTAGGCGCGAATATTAAATCCGTCACTCTATGGATTTTGGAGGAGATCAGGCGCGAATGTTAAATCCGTCACTCTGAGGTTTGGAGGGAATTTAGGCGCGAATGTTAAATCCGTCACTCTGAGGTTTGGAGGGAATTTAGGCGCGAATGTTAAATCCGTCACTCTAAGAATTTTACGGAGATCAGGCGCGAATCTATAATCCAACACTCTAATCGACCAGGGAAGGTTTAACAGCTAAATACACACCCGGAGAACACCCGTTATAGTACCTTGTATTTGTTTTGGTCTCGCTAATAGGATTTACCACTGCATTTATGTAAAAGAACCCACGCTTAGTATTTCTGTGGATTGCACGGTTCATACAGTAGTATGTTTGTAAATACTGGAAGCGCTCTCGCGTCCATGAACAGAAATCAGCTGCTGCGGCAGCTTATTTCGGTTTGAAATCGTTATAACCAAGGATGCACACAATAATTCCAAACGTGATTGAAAACAAATAGGTTTATTAACTTTGAGCAAGAGTACGTTCACTGTTTGTGTGATAGCGAGATTAACAGAATAATGCGTTGGACGTTGAGCATTAGCACATGACATATATATAGACGGTAATTAATCAAAATATGAGGATATGAACATGAAACACATGAAATTAAGTAGAATGATATAAGCAATAAGCGTTGTTAATACAAAATATTAAATGATAAGCATTAAGCGTTGATATAGAAAGCAATATGAATAATAATACAAATAATATAAATGAAAGCAATAAGCTTTAGAGTGCGATAAGCATGATAAGATAATTAATATGAAATACAATAAGCTTAAGAATAATAAGGCAAAGTATATGAACGCACTAAGCGTTGATAATACAAAATAATATGAAAAGCAATAATAATACAAAAGATATGATGAAGGTGATATGCAATGTTAATGGTAACTATAATGTCTTACGATGATTGGTGAATGGTGATTATTGATCACTGATTTGAATCTTTAACGTTAGTAACTGAATATAATAACACTGAATAAGGAAAAATGGATAATGAGTGCTCCGGCCTCTCAGGACCTCGTATTTATGTAGTTTTACAGGAGTGATGCGGGGGTACGCGCGGTAGAGACCTTGACACATTTCATAATAAGACGTAGTAGGACTTCCGGGGTTTTTACAAACGGTATGGTTATTAATAGACGTATTTATGTCACGTACGCCAAATATTCGTCGCAATTAGGTTTCTGAGTTTTTTATGACTGCGAAAGGAGATACTCAACTTGTCGCATGGATATTGGGTATTTTATAGGAAAAGGGTTAGAGTGGCTTGGACTCTGTGAGTCGTAAAGAGGGGATTGAGACGTGGTCTCGATTTAAGAGGGTTTTGTAACGAGGGGCTTGTTTGAATTCGTTTTGAGAAAAGGATTCGTGCCTCATAGGGCGAATAGGCGGAGGAGTTTTGTACCGATCATCTTGTGTTGGGGACCACTAAGGTACAACATCAAGGTGATCAGCGATTGGGGAGATGGGGTAAGAGTTGAGTTTGAGGGACTTTGGTGCAGTGATTTTGACGTTTACGAATAGATTTTGGAATAGAACCGCGCGAAAAATTGTGGGACATCACAGAACATAAGAGCACACACGAATGCGTAACTGCTTAACGCACGCCATCGAAACAGACCCGTTACTGATCGTCGGAAGGACCAGAGTCTTCACGTACGCACGTTACCTCAGGTGTTACCGGGTGACTACACTATAAGTTCTACGGTAAGTTATAACTAAAATGTGGCTTTTATATATTTACAGATAATCAAAGCAGAAGAGAAAGAGAAAATAGCCCTGCTGCACGAACAAATACAAGAAGCAGTCAGCCTCCGCTCGCAGGCGAGTACCCTGGGAAATTTAGTGAAGACCCAGAGTTCTGGCCGTGGCCGTGACCCTGGCGGCCGTATTTTGTAAATCAACAGTTGTAAATCCGCTAAAAAAATAGTTCCATGAAAATTGTAATTAATATATACCTAATTTAAAATCGTTAAATTTATAATAATATAATACTATGTCCCAATTGTTTTTGTCTCTCCTCCAAATTATACATTTTTCCATTGCAATCTTTAATGTTGCCAAAAGTCATTCTTTCCTATTTGAGAACACCTTTCATGTTTTTTTCCTATTTGTTCGTAACGATTCATTTCTCGATATAAATTGTGTATTTACAGAACTCGTGATGCGACAAGCGACTCGAACGCAGCGGCTTTTTATCTTTTTCGTAAAACCGCGAGTGATTGATTTCCTGTCGTTTGGATTTATGGTTATGGGTTATATTAATTGATTATTGCTGACTGGGTATAATTTTCACCCCCTCAGGGTTATTTGGTTTTTAAAATATTGTATTGTCATCCGAACTACGCACACCTGCAAAGTTTCCAGACAATTGAATTGGTGGAATTGGTTTAAATTTGAGTTTTCAGATACGAAGCAAATATACAAGAAGAAAACAGCGGATCAAAGCTGAATAAAATCGTTTAAAAAGTATGATATATTTCCATTTTTGACGTTGGAAAAAAAAGAATATACACATTTTTAGCGTTTTTGGGCTATTTCGTTTGATTAATTTTGTCGTTGTCAATACATTTCTGTACTGATGTATCATCATGTCTCATGCATGAATATGAACCGCTTTGAGGATGAAGATCGTTATGAAATATGGCACTTAAGATCGGTATCAAATATATTGGTCGGTGAGTTCGGTTTCGCGAGCACTGATCAAGGAGAAATCAACCACCACCATCTGACACAGGGTATGGTGGGGTAACGGGAACGCTGCTCAGCCCCGCCTGAACCTAGCCGTTTGGCTGTTATCTAGAGACGCGGTAGCGTCTCGACGCCAAGTACATGAAAGACACCCTATATATGTCGACTGTCGCTACCGCTATCATTTACTCGTCGCCCGGATAATCGAACCTAACCTGAAACTTATTTCATTAATATCTCATCACGCTTGCAATATTTTCTAAATTTAAAAGGATTTTTCTTATGTAAACCGCATTTAAGCTTTCGAATGAGACCAATTTCAATAAAATCGGTCCACGCATGACAGAGATATCATAATATCGTCTCATGGATCAGTCGGAAACTGTAAGATTTTTCTTCTTCTGATTCTCCAAGAAATTTTTCGTCAAACATAATACGTATATATATATTTTTCGTCAAACATAATACGTATACGCGTTACACGCACACCTTCAGTCAAAATGAAACTAACGCATGTTTCGTTCTTCTACGTATATACGCGTTACACGCACACCTTCAGCCAAAACGAAACTAACACATGTTTCGTTCTTCGTTCGTCGACTCTCGGGATTATTCGGCAGGGATCGCCATCCGTCATTGTACAAACTATTTTTTAAATACATTGAACTTTATAACCTACCAATCTTAACGTTCCAAGTGTCAAATATTGTAAGTGGTCCAAATTTGAGATGTCAGGAGTTTTTACACTAAATAGGAGACGGAATTATTGTCTCAATTAACAAGGTAAGTCGCCAAATTTATTTAATAGATTTTTTATGTAGAGTCGCAGACTTGGAAGTTGTCCGGAGAAGGTTCGACAGAGAAGCACCTTCTTTCGCATAAGTTTCTAGAAATTTGTACCATGCTTGTACAAAATAATATATTGTAGTAAAAAATTGCATTGAATTTAAATTGCCAGATATTTGTATTTGTATACCAGAAATTTAGAGTTTTTATGTAAAGCTTATTATATTATAGAAATGAAGGGGACGCATCGGACTTCAATAAAAATGAAGGAGACGCACAGGCTTTGATGAATAGAAATGAAGGGAATGCACAGGCGTGGAGGTTGTCCGGAGAAGATTAGATAGATAGACACAGCATCTTGTTTCGCACAAGTTTCTGAAACTTTGTCAAATAAGGTAAATCAACAAAATTTGTTTAAAGTGCATAGCATTAAGAATTATTAAGAAAATAGATTATGGTGGACTGCTTGCAATGTAAAGCAAGTCACATTAGTGAAGAAAGTACACTGAAAACACATCTCCGTTAATGCTTTTCAATCTTTTGTGAAAGACATTCGTAATACTTAAATTAATAAAATCCACAGTAGTTGTCACGCTATTCATTAATTCATTAATTTTTTAGATTCCCATTATTTCAATTGACCAATAAACATATAAAATTAGTTTTATTCCAACACCAAAAAATTGTGCGTTAAAAATATTGAATCTTCTCGTTCATTTTCGCTGAATTATTACCATTAGCATTTAAATTTCCTGCAACAAGACTTTCTACCATACGCTCTCCCCTTTTTTGGACACATTATTTAGTCTCTACACTCACTATAGCAAAAGGCCACTCTATTTCTATAAATAATAAGTTCTATGTTAAGTTGTATATAATTAAAAAATGTGGCTTTATATATTTACAGATAATCGAAGCAGAAGATGATGCATTGTGATCTACGTCGTACTGTGTATCCACAAATTTTCAGGTAGCGTTTTGCATACGCAATTATTCATTCAATGATTCAATGATCTTGACATATGAGCACGTGTAATAATTTGTATATAAATAATTAGTAAATGTGTTCTATTTTTCAGTTAACACTACAGGTGAAGAGAATTATTTCCGTCTTGACCCTTTGGTTCGAGACAATGTGTTCAAGGTACTACAACTCGGTTTGGCAGAAGCGGCATTTTTCCTCGTTTAAGCGGAGCTCCGCTTGTTGTAGTCGGCGCAACACCTCTCGTAGGTTCTCTAAGTGATGTTTGAAGGGGTTCACTACGTCGCGGTCACCGATTGATGGGAACTGTGTTCGAAATGAAATGAAGGAAGTTTTCTGCCGTGGCTTCCCTCCCACAATTCCGCCATCACTTTCAACATCGCTCAGTCATTCGCTATCTCGGCGACCTGTTTGTTTTTTCTCACACGATAAGAAATTGAGGGTAGTTACCATTGCGACCAATAGTGAAAATACGAATGCTGTGTTTAAATAATGTGAAAAAGGTGGGCTATGGGGAAGAGATTAGGTATATCCTGACCAAATGGACCAGCATTCCTCTCAGACCAGCACAGGAAATATACGTGTATTATTTCCTCTGTACCGAAATACCTGGCTTACTTTATTTCACTATACCTATTACTTTATTTTATACTGAAACATCTGTTTTTAAGTAGCTATCTACATTTAGTTTACCTGAAGGTACTAAATATGGTTTATGACTTAGAAAATGATTACAATGTGACTTCCGTACATCCACAAATGTCGAGATATTTCCGTGGCAATGCGATAGGAAACGAAATTACAATAACATATTCACTGCTGTGGTGGCCACCGGCGGCCAATGCTTTGACAGTAAGTACACTAGTCAGAAAAAGTCTGCGTACATAGTAGGCTACAATGATTATAGAAATCCCCGAAAAAACTTTAAAAAAGTAAAAAATACGCCAAGTACATGAAAATGACGAGGACAAAAAAAAGTATTATCAAAAATCACAAAAAAAGAAAATAGTATACATGAAAAATTCGAGGAAAAAAAGAGTATTATCAACAAATAAATACAAAAAAAACACAAAAAAGACAAAGAAACATGAAAAAGTCAAGGACGAATAAAGTATAATTAACAAAAATATATAATCACATAAATAAAAAATAAAAAATATAATTACAATATAAAAAAGATGTGAAATCAAAATGAGCTGCAAGTACATCACAAAAAAGAAGAAAATAATATAATCAGACAAAAAAAGAAAATAATATAATTACAAGATAAAAAAAGATGTGAAATCAAAATGAACTGCAAGTACATAAAGGTACTTTCCAACTGCGCTTAAGATGACACAACTACATATACCCAGCTAAAATGCTGTGTTATTCCATTACTCATATCGCGGACATTTTAATTAACCCATCAAAAAGAATCCCATTTAAAAACATTGTCGTAAATTAATAGCTTTACAAAATTAATGATATACAAAAATTGCGCCAATCATAACAATGGCTATTCATACAAAGAAAAAAATGTATTAAATAATATTAAGCAGATATATTTTTATACAAATAAATATTTTAATACGAATAAATATTTTATTCAAAATACTTGGCGCTGCGCCCCGAATTGGTGTTGCTAAACTGAATAAATATGTATAAATTGAATTAATCTTTTTTCTATCTTTCTTTCTTGTGCGTGCGTTCGTGAATGTTGCGTATGTGTGCGTGTGCACATGCTACGTATGATATTAGAGTTAAATATATGTACAATAAATCTGACTGTGTTTCTAATATGTATATGTATAATATGTATATGTTTATGTATTTTAGATTGTAAGGGAGTTATTGTTAATTATTAAGACTAAGTCAATTAACATTTTTTCGGTTGCGCAGCGCCAAGTATTTTGAATAAAATATTTATTCGTATTAAAATATTTATTTGTATAAAAATATATCTGCTTAATATTATTTAATACATTTTTTTCTTTGTATGAATAGCCATTGTTATGATTGGCGCAATTTTTGTATATCATTAATTTTGTAAAGCTATTAATTTACGACAATGTTTTTAAATGGGATTCTTTTTGATGGGTTAATTAAAATGTCCGCGATATGAGTAATGGAATAACACAGCATTTTAGCTGGGTATATGTAGTTGTGTCATCTTAAGCGCAGTTGGAAAGTACCTTTATGTACTTGCAGTTCATTTTGATTTCACATCTTTTTTTATCTTGTAATTATATTATTTTCTTTTTTTGTCTGATTATATTATTTTCTTCTTTTTTGTGATGTACCTGCAGCTCATTTTGATTTCACATCTTTTTTATATTGTAATTATATTTTTTATTTTTTATTTATGTGATTATATATTTTTGTTAATTATACTTTATTCGTCCTTGACTTTTTCATGTTTCTTTGTCTTTTTTGTGTTTTTTTTTGTATTTATTTGTTGATAATACTCTTTTTTTCCTCGAATTTTTCATGTATACTATTTTCTTTTTTTGTGATTTTTGATAATACTTTTTTTTGTCCTCGTCATTTTCATGTACTTGGCGTATTTTTTACTTTTTTAAAGTTTTTTTGGGGATCTCACTTCTTTTTACAAAGCTAATTCATGTACTTGGCGTAATTTTTTTACTTTTTTTTTATTTTAAAACAAATAATTAAATATTATATTGATTATTTTATAGATAAAATGTGGTTATTTTATTTGCTCATGTAACAGGATTACTTTCTCTATCAGCTGTTGAAATAATTCTCTTCGTCTGCATCGTTCACTGAAAAATAGGACACATTTATTAATTATTTATAAATTATCATACATGCTCATATGTTAAGATCATTGAATATGCAAAACCCTACCTGAAAATTTGTGCGTATATAGTCTGACATAGATCACTCTGCATCATCTTCTGCTTCGATTATCTGTAAATATATATAAAGCCACATTTTAGTTATACAACTTAACGTAGAACTTACTTATGTAGAAATAGAGTGGCCTTCTGCTACAGTGAGTGTAGAGACTACATAATGTGTCCGAAGGAGGTGAGAGTGTATGGCAGAAAGTCTTGTTGCAGGAAATTTAAATGGTAATGGTAATAATTCAGCGAAAATGAACGAACAGATCCAAAATTTTTAACGTACAATTTATTGGTGTTGGAATAAAATTAATTTAGTATGTTTATTGGTGAATTGAAATATTGATAATGGGAATCTGAAAAATTAATGACTTAATGAGTAGCGTGGCAACTACTGTGGATTTTAAAGTATTATGAATGTCTTTCACAAAAGATTGAAAAGCATCAAGGGAGATGTGTTTTCAGCGTACTTTCTTCATTAATGTGACTTGCTTTACATTGCAAGCAGTCCACCGTAATCTACTTTCTTAATAATTCTTAATACTATGTCTTTAGACAAATTTTGTCGATTTACCTTATTTGACAAATTTCCAGAAACTTGTGCGACACAAGATGCTTTGTCTATCTATCTAATCTTCTCCGGACAACCTCCAAGCCTGTGCATTCTCTTCATTTCTATCCATCCAAGCCTGTACGTCCCCTTCAATTCTACTATCCAAGCCTGTGCGTCCCCTTCATTTCTATAATATAATAAGCTTTACATAAAAACTCTAAATTGCTGGTATACAAATACAAATATCTGGCAATTTAAATGCAGTGCAATTTTTTACTACAATATATATATTATTGTTTGTACATGCATGGTACAAATTTCCAGAAACTTGTGTGAGAGGAGATGCTTCTCAGTCGAACCATCTCCGGACAACTTCCAAGTCTGCGACTCTACATAAGAAATCTATTAAAAAAATTTTGGCGACTTACCTTATTAATTGAAACAATAATTCAGTCTCCTATGTAGTGTAAAAACTCGTGACATTCCAAATTCGGACAACTTACTTTATTTGACACTTAGCACTTGGTAGGTTATACAATTCAAAATAGTACATATATATATATAAGTAAGTATATGTTGTACAATGACGGACGACGATCCCTGCCGAATAATGCCGAGAGTCGACGAACGAAGAACGAAACATGTGTTGGCTGAAGGTGTGTGTGTAACGCGTATATACGTATTATACTGACGAAAAATTCCTTGAACAAGAAGAATCAGAAGAAAAATCTTAAAACTTAAAATTTTTGACTGATCCATGAGACGATATTATGATATCTCTGTCATACGTGGACCGATTTTATTGAAATTGGTCCTATTCGAAAGCTTATATGCGGTTTACATAAGAAAAATGCCTTTAAATTTTGGAAATATTGCAGGCGTGATGAGATATTAATGAAATAAGTTTCAGGTTAGGTTGGATTAGCCGGGCGACTAGTAAATGATAGTGGTAGCCACAGTCGACATATACAGGGTGTCTTTCATGTACTTGGCGTCGAGACGCTACCGCGTCTCTAGATAAAACCCTTTGAAATGATGATATTTATGAACTTAGAAAAATGTATAATCCTTACTGAAGTAATTGGAAATAGAATCGGAAACATTACAATGTAAGAAACGCGATAGTTCTAAAAACAGCGACGACAAACTAATGGAAGTCCCTCCTTCGGCGCAGAAAAATTCTGCGTACACTCATTCCAACGGTAGGTTCCATAGTTCCTGTGACGCAGCAGTCAGAGTGAACGTAAAATTTGTGTTGTGGGCTTCTTACTGAAGCATTTGGTTAAGTTATTTTAAAAAGTTTTTGCGTTAATTTAAAATGAATACTAAAAACAAAGAAATTAGTCCTGATGAGAGGAGGATCATTGTGAAATTATGGACGGAGGGCAAGACACTTCGAAATATTGGCGCTACTGTGGGCAGAGCTCATTCATCCATTCAGAGAGTTATTACAAATTACCAGAACAGTGGTGAATACACTTCGAAGCCGCGGTCTGGGCGCCCACGTAAGCTGACGGAAAGGGAGCAGCGCTTTATTCTGCAGTCCGTGCAGAAAAATTCCAAAATATCTGCTTCCAAAGTCGCAAAGGACATTGACGTAATGTTTAAAAAGAAAATATGCAGTGATACTGTGTGTAAAATTTTAAAAAGAAATGGGTTTCGGAGCAGAGTCGCCCGTAAGAAGCCTTTTATTTCACCTGTCAATAGGCAAAAACGAATCGCGTTTGCTAAGGAGTATATAAATAAGCCTCCAGAGTTCTGGGAACAAATAATTTTCTCAGATGAGAGCAAATATTGCATTTTTGGGATAAAAGGACGCCAACTAGTGTGGAGGAAACCCAACACTTCCTTGAATAAAGAAAATCTTGTGCCCACGACGAAACATGGCGGTGGTGGTGTGATGGTTTGGGGGTGTATGTCTGGGAGGGGAGTAGGAAATTTAACTTTTATAGATGGAATTATGGATAAATGGGTGTACTTGAACATCTTAAAAGAAAATTTACGTCAGAGTGCTGAAAAACTCGGCTTACAAGGGTCTTATTATTTTCAACACGACAATGATCCAAAGCACACCGCCGAAATTGTTAAGCTTTGGATCCTTTATAATATTCCGAAACAGTTGCACACCCCTCCCCAATCGCCAGACCTCAATCCCACCGAACATATCTGGGATCTACTAGAGCACAGGATACGACAACACCATATTACGTCTAAGGGAATGTTAAAGGAAGTCCTCCAACTTGAATAGACGAAGATTTCTGGGGAAGAGACCCGAAAATTAGCCCAATCAATGCCAAAACGCCTATCAGAGGTTCTACGGCGAAAGGGATATCCCACAAGTTACTAAGAATTGATTGGCTTTTGTTACCTGCAGATATTGTTTATTTTCAGCTGCTTGTACGCAGACTTTTTCTGAGGAACTTTTGTGGTTAATTTTCTCTATGAATTATTTTTTTACGTTCTATTAAAACTTTTGTTATATATTACACATCATTTGAAAGAAATAGTTTAGTTAAATGAAACAAACTTGCATTCGAACATTTAAAACAATTTTAAGCGTTATTTATTTCGGAATTTACTACTATCCCGTCTTTGTACGCAGACTTTTTCTGACTAGTGTAGGTACATAATGTCATTACGCGTAATCTGAAATGGTAAATGCATCATTGGACTATTAAATAGTTTACTTTTTGGGACGTATGAATAACCCCTGGCCTGAGCGGAAAAACAAATAGAAGTCACGGAAGAATGATATTTTTTACACCCAAGATTTTCTTGCGTAATGAATCAAAGCAATAACTTAATTGTGTTTGAGAAATAGAATAATTTGAAACTGATAAAGATACAACTACAATTGAGTCTCACATACATATATAGTGTATTACAATTATGCAATATCTGGAAACAAGTATACCTATCGCACCATTATAATTGTTGCTATTTACAGTAATAATTATCATGTTATTGCTTGCTTTAATATATCAACTAAATAATCCTTACTTCCTTACTAATATATAAAAGTGAAACGTTGTCTGTTTGTTTGTCCTTCTTGTACGCCTAAACGGCTGAACGGATTTCATTGAAATTTTGAATATGCATTACATACGTCCTAGATTAGATTATAGGCTATTTATTTTTTTGCTTTAGGCTTTTTTATTTTTCAAACATCATAAATAATTCCGGGTGAAACCGGGTAACGGGTTAGCTAGTAGACCATAAATACACATATGCAAGTGATATGTAGGAGTAAAGAATACATTTGCGTTAAAAAACACCTTTTTTCAGTCTTTTCGACGATGCGCGGTGTGCATTCGCGTGCGCGCATGGCAGAGAAATCCCGGCATAGCGCGCACGACGCTTTCGACGCGCGCATCATCATAAAAGTCGACCTTTTCAAGTGGTTCAAACTGCTCGAAAATCCGAGAAAGTCGTAAATCTGATCCGTGCGCGGCGCGCAGTTGCGCCAGTGGGAATAGCTCCCAAGAACAACTCGGCCTTGCACGTCGAAAAAAAATGTGCGCGGCGCCCCGTTGCATTAGTAACTCCCTGCCTTTACTTTGCTAACCGTTGCGTGGGTTTGGGCACAGACGAGGGATAGAATAGACCTATCACCTTATGAGACTTCGTGTCACCACCCGAACTGTGTTACCGACCCATAATTTTAGGACTGAATTTAGCGCCCTCTGCTTATGAATAGCGTCCAACTCAAGAACTACACTGAAATGTGTTGGTTTACTGAAAGATGTGTGCGTGCTTGTATACGTGTGACTTGTTTAGAGTGAGAGTTGAAGATAGAGGGCGGGCTTTCGCTAAGCTAAGCATTGGCTCGGTTTGTCAACGACTCACACCGGATTTCTCTCTGAAAATCTATTTTGGGGATCAGGAGCCTACATGGCGCTAAAATATGACACTTCTTGAGAGCTTATGCAAGCTATAAATTGCAAGATAAAATTGATTGTTAGTATTTTACGTGTAGTGGAACATTTATCTAATGTATTCACGTGTCGTACGCCGAAATATATTAAAAATTGAGGCTATTACTGACATTCCCGCAAATCTCTGTACTTCGCGCGTGTCTAACTGGACGGTGCCCATCCTACGATACGTAAAAATCATTGAAAATAAGGAATTGAAACGTTTTTGTAAAATTTATATTCGTAGCTTTTGGGACCCGAGGCCCCTAAATCCCTACGTTTCATTACAAATTGATTGGCTCTGTCCTTATTAACTATTGAAGGAATTTAAAATTACACGAAAAATCTACGATGTAAGTACACGAACGTAGGTATCTCTTAAGTTAAGATCTGGGCACACATATTAGTTCCGTGTAAGTTCACGTAGAATTCAGGTACTCTTCATTACTTTCCTCAATTACTTTACTCCAAGTACTTTCCATTATAGTCATTTTCAACAGAAAAACACTAGTAATCCATTAGAGATATTTCTATGATAGAAATTGACATACTCAATACTGAATGGCCTATTGCTGATTTGTCCTTATGCCACTACTCTAGCGTTTATGACCCCCGAGCCGCGTCGTTCGAGAGCTTTTACCCAGGAACTCATCAGGGTCGTAAAAAAGGTACGCGTTACCGTTCAACCGATTTCAAGAGAGCGTACAGTGAAAAGGCCAGAATGTCGTGGCCATCGGATTTTAACTGTCTGAGTACGAATACAGAAGCTGGTATATGCATGGCGTTGAGTAGCTAAAAGATTAAAACATTCAGACACAAAAATTGACACATCCGATTAGTTGCCCCATAAGTCCAATCTATGCATACACTGCATTAAAGACGAAATCATAAAAAAGAAAACCAGAACAATAGATTCTGAGGTCTGCAAACGCATTGTTGGACGTGGCCGCAAGCGCGACGTCTCGAGCCCGTCGATATCGATAAAAGAACGAGATGATCGGCGGTCGACGAAGGCAGTCTCCACTCTCCTGCAGAGACTAGCAAAAAATTATTTGAAGTAAAAATTTCGTACACAAATTTTTATTTCAAATAATTTTTTGCCCATCTTTGCCCTACAACCATGCGCCGTCTCGGCGTTCGGAGAGCTGCCAGCGACCGCTGAAGAGCAGTGATTCCCAAACGTCGAAAATTTTGGGATGATCGCTTTCAAATTCACGTGGCAAAGAGCTATTGGGAATTTCGACTGGTCTCGTACCCGTTTCAATTTCAATATTTTTTGCTACGACAGGGTTGACCGCGGCGCCATAGGGGAAGGTGGGGTAAGACGGGGTAGTTAAGATTTGATGATGAATAAAACACAGATTTTCATAATCAACTAATCAATTTTATGTCTGAACCATTCTTTGGTAATAAGTCTTTCAGTTTAACTGTGAATCAACTTAAGTTTTACAGGTTCCAATAGAATAAATAAAAAAATTCAGAAAAAGTCGTTTCTCCCCATTTTGCCCCACGGGTGGGGTAAGATGGGGTACCAATTAAAAAACAATATAAATAAAGTATATATATACAAAGTAATTATTTATTGGGTTGACAGAGGAGACACACATGTATGGCTTCGTCGTCCTCATCTCCTACATCAACACAGGAGAAATGAGCCCATTTGCCACATATTTGACAGTTTATCCACCTTTCCACAAGGGAATCAGTTCGTTTGGATTAATTAATAGAAAAGAAGTATCATTTTCCTCGGTCCGTTTTCCGTCTGTAGTTCCTAAACATCCTGGAACAATGAGAAACTTTGATTTTTATTTTTAGGTTTGTGAGGGGCATGATGGGGACTCCTCTTATTTTCATTACCCCATCATGCCCCTTCGCGTCTCACGACAATCATATGAATACTGCTCGAAACATTATTTACAAAAGTATAAAATAACATACGTACCTTATAGCCAGCTAAATTCTGCCTCAGAAACACATACATGTACCGGAAATCTTCTATATTATTATATCACTGCCACGGGTGCTAAAAATAAGGAAAAAGTAAGGAAGTCCCAATAAATTATAAATTCTGATCTAACTTCGTCACGCGTCCACATGTTTCATTGATTCGCTAGTCACTGACGGTGCCGATAGCGACGCGTCTAACGTGTATGCTCAATTTTGATTCGGGCGTTTGTATCACGAGATATGGGGGGTGCCCCGTCTTGTCCCACCTTCCCCTACCACTGTACGGAGAGACTTTTCGCCATCTGCGTGTAAAAGCCACAATAATAGCGCATCGTTCCAAAGGATGGAAAATCAGAATTAAAACCGACTTCAAAAAAATAAAAATGCGCTAAAGAGTAAAAAAAAATTTGTTCCTTATTTAATCTACGACACTCAATTTTTTTACATCGGCGTCTCATCAGTTGCACTGTGTAAATCTGGCGCCGACTTAAAACAATTGAGTGTCGTAGATTAAATAAGGAACAAAATTATTTTTTACTTTTTAATGCATTTATATTTTTTTGAAGTTAAAAAAGCCAGAACAATAGATTCTCAGGTCTGCAAACGCATTGTTGGACATGGCCGAAACCGCGACGTCGACCCCGTCGACATAAACAAAAGAACGAGACGATCGGCGGAGGTAGTCTCCTCAGAAGACGCTTCTGCAGTCGCTCGTATAGGACGGTCGTGTAGAGCACTTTATGTACACCAAACCTTAAATATATTGACTTCTTGCAGTATAAATACCATACTCCTTTCCCCTCCTATACTATTCAGTTTCCTCTATCAACTAAAAAAACTTTGATATGAAACATCTTTTTGCTTTTTCAATAGTTAGAAAAATAATAGGGTGTGAAAAATAATATACGAACAAATCGGACATACTGTATAAACTTACTGAAACATCCGAACGTCAGTTAACATTAATCAGTTAACGTCAGGTAGTATATAGTTTAAACACATTAATTTTTCTAATAGTTATGGAGGAGAACGAACTCCTTTTTTAAAAAATATGTATCGAATATTTTTGGCTACGATATGTTCCTTTTAAATAATATAGTACAGTAGAAAGATGTTATTATTATTATTATTATTATTGTTATTATTATATATCTGTATTATATCGTATAGACCATCATTAATGTATGCGCAAACACATGATGAATGGATGGGGTTCAGCAACAAGTGCTATTAAAAAACATTAAAGCACTCTTTTTAGAAATTACGTTATTGCAAGCGAATGAAATTTGTTTTGCGTTAAATAAACCGGAATAGGGCAACAAGGTTAAAAGGCAAATGTGATATCGTTTTATTTTCATTCTCCTTTCTCTTCCGTTGAACGGAATATATTCATGAGACGTTTTTTAAATTGTTACTCTAACAGAAACATTTGTAAATCGCGGGCTTCGACTCACAAAACATAACCTAGTTTTACTAGTGCTGAATTCTAATTCCTACCTCGCGTAGCGTTACAATCTGTTTCGAGACTTCACAGGTAACGTTGCATGCGACACTAAAATGGTAAGGGGGTCCTGGGACCCCCCAAACCGGTGACAGAAAAATACATTGGTTGATAGGTCTATTCCATACCTCGTCTGTGGTTAAGGGGAACTGCAAGTATGTGTGCGCGCGTCCATACGCGTGGGGCCCAGCTATATAGACTCGTGGTACGAGTCAGTATGGATCATTGTTGCCAGATTGAGCGATTTATCGTAATTTGGGCGACTTTTGTAACAACATTGCGACGGCTATTTTGAAGAAATCGCACGTCGCAAATTGGGCGATTTTGAAGGAATTGGGAGATTTCAAATTCTGATACTATTTAGAACAAATTCACTGCAATTTAATACTTCAACACCTTTCAATAGTTGCTTATATAGACTTGGTGAAGAATGTTTATTATGTTGGTAAATTATATGTTTTAACATTTTATGTGAGTAGCAGAATTTGAGAATGGTGTATTTATGTTCTTCCCGCTAAACATTTTTTCAGTATTGGCAAGGAAACTGCCACCGCCGGAATGGTGGCGCTAGTGTCGGGTAACAAATATGGACGACGCAGGTATACATTTTACTATATGTTTATATGGAAGTAGGGTGGAAGGGATGGGAGGGAGGGAGAGAGAGAGAGAGTTTTGTGTTGCGCTACCGACACAAAACCTTTTGCAGCTCCCAGAATTCTTCGAAATCCACTCTGAAATTGTGCAGGTATATTTTTGAGACCCCATATATTATGAAAATGCACAAACAGAAAAATCGGGCGACAAATGGTCACACTGGCTTCCCCCCTTACACCTTTATAATAACGACTGTTCTCATCTGAATATACCTATATATGGGTGGGTAATAAAATTTATTTAACATGTGCCAAGAAGTTTCATGTTCGTGGACTCCTGAGGTATAGTTATTTTTATAGGCAAATAGAAAGGTATAAAAAATGGAATACAAAATATAAGGTAGAGGAAATTAAACCCTGATCAATGCGTACAAGGTTTGCACGTAACCATTATACAATGGTGACTCGAACCGACTCACTAATATAAATTCTATTTCCGGGGTATTAGAACTTTAATTGCCAACATTTTAACAACTATTGAGTATCTGACATTAAGTTTGATATATTCCTAAACAGGACTACGGATTCTACCAGTGCACCCAGTCTTATTAAAAACAACGACGTGACATTCATGCGGTCTTTTTGTTAGAGAATTATATTTTCAAGTTGAGGGAAAGGTAGTAGTTGATACGAAAAGTAACAGAATTTTAATCTCGATGATGTTGTTTAATTTCCTTACGGTCTGATGTGCACGGATTTTTTGCTAGGCAAACCACATAATATAAGACGATCTTCAACTTGATACAGTGAAAGCCATCGTATCCTTATCATTTAATGCGTTACAACCCCATGAAACATTTGAACGATTTGCACTTGAGTAATCACAACTAACGCGGTACATAAGTTGCGGTGTTTGACTATATAGAAATGAAAAGGGAAAACTACATTTTAGGCCATAGAGATGTGCATATGGTATATTGTTTTCTTCATGTTTTCTTTTTACTTGCAGCATTCCTCTTGTACGTAATGAGTGGCTTAGGAATCACAGCTGGTGCTCACAGATTATGGGCACACAAAGCCTATAAAGTAAAGTGGCCGCTCGAGGTCCTATTGATGATCTTTAACACCATCGCCTTCCAAGTAAGTGAATAAATTCGATCATAAAGAAAGTATTGTATGGACCATATGATAATCCTGTCACGCAAGAGCGAGAAAAAGAAAACGATTTTCAACCAGACGGGAATTACTCTTTGGAATTCCAATATCTGTGTGATTATGTAGTACATAAACGAGACTGATTGGAACGAACAGTCATGACTCTTCTCTTATCAACCATTTTTAATCGCTGCTACAATTGTTACAAACCGTACCTATAAACTTTTGACGTACTCGATACTACTGACAGTAATAAAATATTTTTAAAAATGTTAAATTAACAAATTAAAATAAATTGCAAGCAACTGATCATCGTATGGTGAATCAATCGATTTGAAATAAACTAAACTCCAGCCCTCAAGCCGAAATGAGTAGATACGCGAATATTTCGAATAAGTCTAAAATTAAAAGTCAGTTATTTATCAAATTAAAAAGAAAAATAAGTAATACGAATATTCAAATGATTTCGAAATAGTGCAAAAATCATCAAAGCAGTCGTACATTTATTTATATGAGGTATTTCACTACAGGTAGTATACCTTTTAAGAGGAGGTTCTACTGGCCAAAATAAGACGAAAATATAGAATAAGATTTTTAAATATCGCGCTTCGTTTTTTGAGAAAATTGATTTTGAATTTTAATTAAATACACATGTATCGAAGTACACATTTAAGATAAGCAAGACAGCCTTATTTTTAACGCGGAGAAATCGTTGAAAGACATCTTCAGCCGGAATCCAGACCTGAATGCGTATACGTTGAGTAGGGCTGAGCGCACGTTTCTTTTAAGGGGGTATATCCGTTTGAACCCTCGGAAAATGAGTAAAATTTGTGGAGTTTTTTACAAATCAACGGTTGGATGCAGATTTCCCATTTCTTTACTATCTGTACATAGTATTATGAACTACTTAAAAAAAAAGTTTCAGTTAAAAACCTATTGTTTTTCGGAAGTTATGGATACATATCCGAAAGTCTCCCGATTTTAGAGGGCTAAACGGTGGGCCTAAAAACTCACACTACGTTCAACCGATTCATTTCCAATTTTGCATGCAGGATCGTAATAAGATTTCACATCGTCCATCGAGGTTTTTTTTTATTCCGATTCCCCGTTTATTATTTATAAAGAAAAAAGGTGGCATTTTCTCTCAGAAAAATGTACTTTACCTTTAAATAACCCTTAAAAATAACTATACCTTTGATCTCTCACCATTTCTTTATTTTTCAAAATTTTCCAAATCAGCCTCCATGAATGATAGCTATTGACATACTTTATAAGAAGATTTTATTGTTTTTTAATTCAGACACGATATACAGCTGTTTTACGTCCATCATTTAGCTGTCTAAAATCGAGAGACTTTCGGACATGTATTCATAACTTCCGAAAAACAATAGTTATTTAACTGAAACTTTTTTTATAAGTAGTTGATAATACCATGTAAACATAGTAAAAACGAGAAATCTTCATCAAGCCGTTGACTTGTAAAAAAATCCACAATATGTACACCTTTTCTGAGGGTTCAAACGGTCCCATATCAAAACTACACATGAAATTTAGGACATATCAGAATAGTGCACAGAAGATAGTGCACATAGAAATTAGAACACATGAGATTTATAGTGCACATACAATTTAGAACACACGCGATTTAGGACACATACAATTTAGGATACATGCGATTTAGGACACATACAATTTAGGACACATGCGATTTAGAACACATGCGTTTTATAGTGCACATACAGTTTAGAAGACATGCGATTTAGGGCACAAACAATTTAGGACACATGCAGATTGACGCACATTTTATTTAGTGTGCAACAGGATAGCACGGTAAACTTGCTGTTGAATTGGGCCTTCGTCGATTTCGATGACCTTCACATATGTTGTCAAGGCCGTCATTCTTAATAACATTTTCCTTTAAACTTTTTCGCGGTCGATTTTAGATTCGGAAATATTAATAAAAAACTTTCGACATAATATATTGAAATCTGTTTCACAGCAGAAGGTATACCGCTCACGGGTGCGTAATGCATGGTAGCAAACCGATGTGAGTATGTGTTAAACTCGGTAATTCTAATGTTGAGTTTTTTGCGCATATCAAAAAAGTTTAAAGGGAAATGTTCAGAATGATTACCTTGTTAACAATAGCGATATTGACCCCATCGCGCGATACTTGTAACCGCAGTCTTACAGTCGGTGTAGAAAGTATTCGGACAGCGACGAATTTAAAATAAAACTTGATATAATTGCGTTATTGGTTAGATCTCTTTCGGCTATTGAAACCCCCTGTGGTGTGGTCAATAGTGAAGTGCAGGACGTGTTGGGTAGCTCTGAGAAGTTGTGGTTTTCCTATACTGGACAGTGCAATTATACGTATCAACTTTGGAAGTATTCTGATAGTGTTGTGTGCTGAGAATACTTTGTCCGGATTATACAAATGCCTTCGGGCTCAGTAAAGTGTAAGGGGTGCGGTTCCCAGGTGCTCAACCCTGTGGTCTGCTCGGACTGTGGCACTTCGACCCATGGTGGAGGGAATTGTCTTGGTCGATCCGGTCATCCGTGGCATAACGGACGGCTTTTGAAGTGTAAGACGCCTTTATCAACATCTACGTCAATGTCACCGATTGTTGTGGATCCCAATTTGTCTCTGCCGGTAGCATTGCAATCATCTTTATTGATTGCTGATGAAGTAAAGGATGTGATCAGAAATGAGTTCTGTAATTTTTCTCGTGAATTCATGTCTACTCTGAAGACCGAGCTAACTGAGGTTAGGGGTATGGTCAATGAACTGTCCGAACGTGTGCGTCTTTTGGAGATAGGCGGAAATACTCATGTGACAGATCATTCTTCGGCTGGGCGGGTGAATGTGGATGAGATAATTAGTGAGATCAGTGACAGACAAAGCAGATCTGAAAATATCATAATACATGGGCTACCTGAATCCGCCAATGCTTCGATGGAACTTGCCGGTGGAGAGGATTTAGATGGGGTCAAGGCGATTTTGGGCGTCATTCAACCGGGTGGAATAACAAATATACGTGCACGAAGGTTGGGAAAGCCTAAGAGCTCGTCCCCTAGAGCCATCTGTGTAGGCCTTAATTCGGCGGAGATTGTTAAGTCAATCTTGAAGAACAAGCCTCGGTATACGGGCCAATGTAAAATCACAGATGACAGTACGCAGGCGCAGCGTAAGGCGATGGGCCTTTTACGAGAACGACTAGTGGAACTGAATGCTGGAGGATCTTCCAAGCACACGATCAGATACATTAATGGTGTACCAAGAATTGTTGAGGTCAACGAAAGAAGCTCCAGGGCCAACGCTCCAAAAAACTCCAAGCAACCCCACTGATTTATTATCAGAACGTTCGAGGCCTGCGGACCAAGTTGGATGAACTTTGCCTGTCTGTACTATGCTCAGCAGTAGCGTATGACGTTTTGATCTTCACCGAGACATGGCTTAATTCTCAATTTGATTCTTGCGAGTTAGGTTTGAAAGAGTGTAACGTGTATAGGAAGGACATATCTGACCTGACGAGTCGTTTTTCGAGAGGTGGGGGTGTTTTGATGGCCGTTAATAGAAAGTTCCATAGCTCAGTAATTGTCCCTGATTGCGATGTTATTGAACAAGTTTTTGTTAAAGTGAGAATGGGCGGTGTTAGTATAATTTTGGGGGTGGTTTATCTTCCGCCAGCTTCCAGCCTAGTGCTGTTTGAGGATCATTGTGGTAGCCTACTCGATGCTATTCAGGACAAAAGTGATTGTAAACTGTATATGTTTAGTGACTACAATCTTCCTCACGCAGACTGGGGTGGGGAGGTGATGTAAACCTGTTCCAAAAGGCCGGGGGTGTCGGCAGTTGAGTCTACAGCTATTGATGTGCTAACGTTAAATTATAATTATATTAACCTGCTTCAGGTTAATGGTATTGTTAATAGGTTCGGTGGCATGTTAGATTTAATGTTTTGTAATGATGATAGAGTGTGTATTGAGCGTGCATGTGAGGCATTAATACTTCCGGATGATTACCATCCTCCGTTAGTAGCAATATTAGATTTAAGAAGCTCTTTCTTGGACGGTCGTTCGGAAGGTGTTACTGGTTTCTATAATTTCAAGTGTGGGGATTACCAGAATATTTGTAACTATTTGAATTCGGTTAACTGGGAAGTGTTGAAGGATATTAATGATATGGACGATGCTGTAAAGTTCTTTTATTATCACCTGGAGTACGTCACTAAGGCATATATACCGTGGAAACCTAGTTTTAAATCTAATTATCCTGTTTGGTTCTCCCCATGCTTGAAGTGCCTTATTAGAGATAAGAAGAAGGCTCACACTGTTTACAAGCGGAGTAACTCGTGGGGTGACTATTTAAGTTTTACCAATCTTCGTTCTGAATGTAAAAGGTTGGCAAAGTCCGAATATCAGAGGTATATAAGCAATGTTGAATCCTCTCTTGATAGTGGGGTAAAGAATATTTGGAAATTTGTTACGGTTAAGCGGGGTGGTCAGGCGCTGCCCGAAACCATGATATTCGGTAACACGCATGCCTCATCCAGTCTGGATATTGCCAATCTCTTCGCTGATTTTTTTGGTTCGATATATACCCTGCCGACGGTTGCATCGCTGGCTGTAAATTCTGTTCATATCTGGGATGATAATGTAAATGTAGATGTCGGGTCTATGTCGATCTCCATTGGCGAGATCTTCGAAAAACTTAACAGATTGGATATTAATAGTGGTCCAGGTATGGACGGCATTTCTCCGTATTTTATGAGAGAGTGGAGCTTTATATTGTCTAGGCTACTATGGCATCTATTCAATGCATCGCTTAGAAGTGGTGTGTTCCCGTCTGTGTGGAAGTCGAGCTTAATTTCTCCAATATTTAAATCAGGTAACCGGTCCGATGTGAGCAATTATAGGCCTATAAATAAAATCTCTGTCGGGCCTAAGATATTTGAAGAAATAGTTACTGATAAATTGACCCCTAACATCACTAGAATTTTATGTGATGAACAGCATGGTTTTACCCCCAAACGTTCTGCAGTAACTAATTTGGCGGTGTATCATTGCTTCGTAGGTAATGCGCTTAATGATAAAGTTCAGGTAGACACTACCTTTACCGATTTTCGCAAGGCGTTTGACACTGTTGATCATGGCATTTTAATTTCGAAATTGTCTTCTTCGGGCTTTGGGGGCCAGTTTTTGTCATGGATTGTGAGTTACCTCAGTGGCCGAAGGCAGCAGGTTAAAGTGGGCGAGTATGTGTCTGCACCGATTAGTGTCACCTCTGGCGTGCCGCAGGGATCACATCTGGGACCGTTGCTTTTTAACCTATTTATTAACGATATTGGCCGTGTTTTTTGTACATCTAGTTATTTATTGTATGCTGATGACCTTAAAATATTTAAGAGGATCAGTTGCGAACGGGATGCTTATGATATGCAGCGTGACCTTGATGGGTTTGGGCGATGGTGCCGTGATAATATGTCGCTCTGTATGGGCAAGTGTGGGGTGATGAGATCATCATGTTCAAGGCAATGTGTAATAGTCCCATACATACTGCAGAATACTGTGCTTGATGAGTTATGGGAAGTTATTGACCTTGGAGTCACCATGTCTCCGTGCTTGGACTTCAGGGAACATTACTCGAAAATTGCAAACAAGGCGTGCAGGATGCTAGGTTACGTATCGAGATTTGCTAAGCATTTTCGGAATATAAACACATTAAGGCTACTGTACACTCCTCTCATTAGGCCGCATGTAGAATTTGCGTTAACCATCTGGGATCCTAGGCATCGAAGGTATATAAATCTAATTGAAAGGGTACAGCATAAATTTGTAAGATTCGCTGTTTGGGTGCTTGGGTATCCCTTGGAAGTGAGAAATCATGATTATGGCCCTCTTCTTAGTAGATTAAATCTGATGTCTTTGGAAAACAGAAGGTTAGTGGCGAATGTATTGTTTCTGCACAAGGTAATGAGCAGCCAAATTGACTGCTCTGATCTGATAGGGGAGATTAAATTGTATGCGCCAGGGGTCAACCTCAGAAGTCGTCAGCTATTCGTCATTAGAATGCCGTCATATAGTTATTGTACTGTGGACCCTATGAATCGAGCTATGCGTCAGTTCAACGCTCATTTTGGCAATACTGATCCATTTTTATTATCATCTAATGTATTCGGCGAACGATTACGTGGTCTGTTAAGGAATGTTTCAACCGGGGATATAAAGGGTTAAGACTCTAAGTAAGGTTTTTCATTTTTGTACTTAAGGGGGTAGACACGTCACGTGGTCTGGCCGCCGAGGCTGGTCGGTATTACAGCAGATTTTTTCTGCACAGAAATGGTAATACCCATAGATACGCGGCTGCCTGTGCACGCGAGAGGGAGCTGTTTGCTATTTCCATATTTTATTTTGAATGTGGAAAGAAATTCTCAGCTGTTGCGTTGTACTTTTTAAACAGAAAGTCTGCTGGTACTGTAAACGTAGAAAATTCATTGTACATTTACTTGAAATGTGCTTATGCTACAATATTCTACGTTGGCAGTAAGGAATTATAAATGAAAAGGAAAAATACACGAGGGCATGTCCCCAGAAAATGAAGTTTGTTAGGATAGGCATTTTTTAATTAGCAAAACACTGAAACAGAACATGAAATACACATCCTATGCAGAAAACTGTTATGAACAAACATATATAAAATTGTGTTTGATGTTGAATCCAACGCGTGATTATTATGTGGCCCCTCCTCGAAGTGACAGAAAATATAACCTATGTATATGCTATATGACAATAAATGTTTAGCGGCTATTTCGTTCTATTACGCTACATTTGTGAACTTTTCATCATCCTTCCGCAACATTATTATTGCGCCGCAACGGTATCTTTAGGAAATCGGGTATGGCTTATAGGTTATATTTTCTGTCATTTGGAGGAGCGGATTTTCTGTCCTCGAAGTGACAGAAAATATAACCTATACGTTATACCCGATTTCCTAAAGATATCGTTGCGGCGTAATAATAATGTTTTGGAAAGATGATAAAAAGTTCACAAATGTAGCGCTAAAGAACGAAATAGCCGCTCAACAATTGAATTCCCCATGATTAAATTAATTCAATAATAGCGCTTTAAATAAAAATTGGCTCGGGTTATTTAAGTATTGCCCATCTTTGGTATTTTGCCATATAATTGAGGTAGTGAGAATAACGACGGACTAACCCATATTCTTTTCGAAATTGAGTTAGTAGCAATAACGTATTCCAATAGGCTCTACTAATCATATCGATGGCTTAGTACACACATATTGTATGTCCACTTTTTATGAAATTTGAGTTTTTATATGCAACAAATAGTGCTTGACTGTTTCTTTATGCTGTATAAAAATCACATTTTTATCTTTTCTATAAATTTATCAAAAATAATATTTTTGTTTATTGTATGTCCATGCCAGAGGACGAAAATATTCTTGGAAAATGTGACAATAAATAAATTTTTTTAAAAAAGTCTTCCTATATCTATCGCGAAGAAAAAAGATCTTCTGCATCTTCCAACGGAATTATTCCTCGATACTACAAGGCATTTATCAATAGCATACCATTAGCAAAATCACAACGTAATGTAATTCCAACACCCATGGACATTGACAAAAATGAAAACTACGAAAATGACAACTGCGAAAATGAAAGGGAATAATTACTTTTTTATTCCTGTTACTTTCAAAATAAATATAATATTGAAGTGAGATTATTTCCAGTTATTATTCCTTTCGTTCATTTTTATACAATATCATTCAGTATACTATGTCCTCCTCTGTACTTGGTTACATATAGCATGTCCATCTTCGAAGTTTGTTATGGAATTATTATTATAATTTTGCAGATTCTAACTTATACTACTAATTACATATTTTCAGTGATACCTATATTACATATATATAATAATACAATAATGCAAAAAGTATTTATTTAATTATAAAGTACCATTGAATGTTTGAACCTGTTTTTCTCAAAACACGCTAAAAGTGGACATACAATATGTGTGCGCTGAGGCATCAATGTACAATAGGAAAAATTTATTTGCAGGTTATTCCGTTGTTGCTCTAACTGTCTCAATTACCTTAACATAAATACGACAGCGATTTCAAGTGATGTACGTGTTACGGTAAAAGCTTTAGTAAATGTATTCATTCCCAGCAGTTCCTAGTTAATGTATGCCTAAAATGCATATAACCTAACCTACAATCGTCAGAAAATGCATACATTGACTGCATCACGCTTTTACTGTGGCTCGTGTATCCAGCTAACGCCTCAGTTTTGCTATGATTCCACGTTGGCAGTCCTCCCGAGTAGGCGCTATCTCGTATCCAGTAGCTCGACAAAATTTGTCACGTGACTTGCTCTGTATTATCGCCAATATGGCGGAATTCGTATTTGGGAATGCAGTCACGATTTTTCGTTTTTCGTCCTTATATGAGCATATTTTGGGCTGGGCGAGGTCTCACTCGAAAGAGGAAGGTTCAATGCGGAGCGCTCTGCTCACCGTTTGAGTCACAAATCTCTTTTAGTGACCTAACAATGCTTAGATTCTGCTGGTGTATTTTGTCGACTTTTGCTCTACTTTGGACACTCATATTATTACATATCAACACAATTTCGTTGAACCATGAGCAGAGCGCTCCGCGTTGAACCTTCCTCTTTCGAATGAGACCTCGCCCAGCCCAAAATATGCTCATAAAAGGACGAAAAACGAAAAATCCCGAACCCATGTTTCGGGCCAGATTGTGTCGGTATACAGCGCACTGCATTACCCGTGTCTAGCCCCTTAAAAGGGATTTCCCCGTGAAATAAATAAATAAATAAATTAATAAATTTTAATGAAAAATAATGACATAAATATTCTTTGATGTTTTTAGAAGAGACCTTGTATAAACAAATTTTTATTACTCTTGATCTTTATGAAAATATAAATAAACACATCTAAGTGTACAGAAATAGACGCGTAAAAAGTATTCGTACACTTCGTATTTTTCGTAGTAAAGCTAATGTAAACACAGTCTAACGTACCGGATGCAACGAATAATAACAAAGCCAGTCAGTCGCAAGTCAGTGTTTGTAGATGCAGTACACAAATTAGAATTATTTCTCAAAATGGGTCGCAAAGGTCCCGAAACAACGGAAGCTGAACGAAAAATTATTATTAGCTTACACAATCAGTGCAAATCGTTTGCACAAATTTCTCGCATTGTAAATAGAGCAAGGTCTACTATTCAGAGCATTATTGATAGGTTCGGAGTACGAAAAACAGTACAAAATAAACGAAGATCTGGACGTCCAAAACAGTTCAATGAATACATTGGACGAATAATTACTCGCAAAGTGAAACAAAATCCGCGTATAAGTGCAAAAAAATTGTTGCAGAGCTTGGGAACAACAATAGCATAAGTGTTAGTGCCAGTACAGTGCGTAGTTTTTTACGAAGTAATGAGTATCACGGTAGAGTAGCCCGTAAGAAATGCTTCGTGAGTAAAACTAATCGAAAGAAAAGGTTGGAATTTGCAAAATTCTTTGCAAAAAAGAATTGAACTTCTACCACAGTCATTAACACTTAATATGCATATATTCGTCAACTTCTTCTGATTAAAGTAAAATTGAAACCGTAACTGTTGTCCTTCCCCTACTCATTATTTATTTCCGATTTCTAAATGTTTTAAGCGTTTCTACTATCGGCGCGCTGGAAAGAAATCCTACCAAATATTAATGTATCTTCATGCAAAGTTCAAACGAATACATGGATCCAGAAATATCCGCTAAATGATTATAATGGATAAACAGTATTGGATGTTTACATATATACAATAATATAACATGATTAGAATCAAGTGGATCTAACTTAATTCTTTCTGGTTTTTCTTCGACAGGATGCTGCAGTTGACTGGGCCAGGGATCATAGACTTCACCATAAATATAGCGAGACAAATGCAGATCCTCATAACGCAACGAGAGGATTCTTTTTTGCGCATGTTGGTTGGCTTTTATGTAGAAAACATCCGGATATCAAGGAGAAAGGCAAAGGAATCGATATGAATGATCTGAAAAATAATCCCATACTTGCGTTCCAGAAAAGGTAGGGCCTTCTTATATCATCTTTACTTGTGTATTAATTATATAGGAGAAAGATACTTCCGGTGGGTTAAATCTTAATCTTTTCGATGCTATGGACGCATATCTGCGTTCAGTGTGTGCAGACGTCGCATATACATACGTGTTCAACAAGTATGGTTAACAAACGTAACTGGAGCATTTCTGCATACCAGCATCAAAGGGATTAAAATGCATCACGAACGAGTACTGGAAATTCTTTAAAAAATTTAGAAAACTTCTCAAAATCCCCCGTTTTGTGATTTGCAATTCGCTGTACAGTTGGAGGATTATCCGCTTCAGTGACTTCAGAGATCTCCCTAGTGTGACGACCTGAAAAGAAGGTAATATGGGATTTTTGTTAAAGAGAAAACTTTAAATTATATTAATTAAAAACTTTATGGCTATATTTCTACATATTTAGACAAAATTTAAAAAAATAGTACTTAAAACATTAAAAGCGTTTTACTCAAAATTGTATTTCTAAAGCTGGCCCCCATGATTTATAAAAAAACTCATGGACACGTTTGTGCCCAAGTCAGTATTTGTAAAAATAAACTTTTGGCACTAAAGAAACTACCGTTTTTCTGCATAAATCGTTTTGTTATTTATCGATATGTTATATTTTCTGTAGGTCAAACGACATCTACACAAATATATATTAAGAATATTCTTGATTTTTGTGTTTGAGCTAACAACAAGCGCAATCGTATGTAGTATCCGAGGACAAACTTTTTTTCTTATGTCCCCTGATTATTGGCCTGTAACACGTTTCTGCAGCTGCATTTTGAATTTTTTTTTTAAATGTTGTCTAAATATGTACAAATACATATCAAATTTCACTTAAGAGTAGACCTACGCCCTTACATACGCGATTGGTCATAGCGCTTTCTCTGCCGGTTTCCTATCAATCAACAGCCTCCTCAGAGTTATCGTTGCGCGTAACGAGTCTACTCTTAGATGGAATTCAGTATAGGCATAAAGCTTTTAATTAATATAATTTGTTGCTTCCTCTTAAAAAAATCACACATATCGCCTTCTTTTCAGGATCGTCACACTAGGGGGACCCCTTAATAATTAATCCACTTAGACTATAGTAGTAAGACATTAACTAGAAATTTTATTACATCGATTACACAAAATTTCTTTCATACCTGATATTAGGTTTGCTCTTTTAACTTGTTCATAAATGTAATCTTCCCTAAGATTCGTTTACTAATTCTCCTTGCGTCATCAAAAATACTTTTTTCTCCAAGTTATAAAATGTGATATACAGGGTGTCCCAAAATTGGGGGACAATCCTCTTTTTGCGTTAGGATTGTCCCGCGCAATTTTGTGACATCCTCTATGTACAGTGGACGAAAACGATATTCGGTACAGTAGGAAAACTATATTAAAAAAAATTATAATTGCCAAACGATTCATTTTATTAATGGGGAGACTTTTTATTAGTCTTTATGGCGGGGCACCCATTTCAGTGAATCGATCTTTACTATCTGTGCACTATACAGGGACGAGGGATGCGTAGTTCTTGATACAATTATAAAAAAGGGAATACTTCGAGTGAAAGTAAAGTAAAACTATGGAGTATTCATTTTTTAAGAAAATCAATTTTGAAGGCGTGTAGGTACAGTATTCGAATTCCGTAATTGTTATACACCGCAGTTTTCAGTAAATATTTAATTACGAATTGTGAAATTTCTCTGCGTAAAAATTTCAATTCTCGCATATTCTTTTGATATTGAAACTTACATGTAATTTTAATAGCGTATAATTTGTACTAAAATCACATTTTAGGGTAGTAATAATAATAAGTTAAATTGTAACGCATATTATTTTAGCCTTGTGACGTGCAAAAACTTTTATCTTCCACTATATTTAGCTTTTATGCGAAAAATACATTGTAATTTGACTTAACATCTTTCCTAATTTGTTTACAGGCATTACAAAGTCTTGATGCCTCTATTGTGTTTCGTTATGCCAACTGCTGTACCAGTTCTATGCTGGAACGAGACGTGGTCGAATGCCTTCTTCGTTCCCACGATTCTGCGGTATGTTTTCACACTGAATGCCACGTGGTTGGTCAATTCTGCAGCTCATCTTTTTGGGAACAAACCATATGACAAGTTAGTATCACTTATATCATCATTTAGCTTGCATGATATAAGGATAAGCCTAATGCATGCAGCAACAATTTTTAAGTTATTACTTTTTTAATTTGCATCTGTGACTCTTTAGGAAGAGAGTTTCGACAACTCAACGTAAAAGCCTCGCGAATTTCAACTTCCTCCTCACATCAATCTTTATATATTTCTTTCTTTGAAAATAACTGCAGAGATATTATTTACCTAATTTATCTCATCATGTACATAAATTGATGAAGGACACGTTAAAAGTCCGTAGTCCATTCCAGAAAATCATTTAAAATTCATATAAATTTCACTTTCACAACTATCAGAAGGTCGTTACGCCTCGTATCATAACGAAATGTTTACGGTTCACGCTGTATCGGTAGACAAGTCTGCATGCTTTGATCAATCTATTTCCAGAATTTCCCAAAATTATCAACAGACATTAAAAATAATTTTTTTATATCATTCATGCTGATAAGCATTAACTTTATGTTTCTCATATGATGTTCGAATAGTATCTAATATTACCGACACCGAAGTCATTACAGTGTCATGATAGTGCTTTCATACAATAATTTCAAGTCGTCGACGATCCGAGTGGTTCGGATTGGTTACATCAGCATATCCCAAACTATGCTTTGCGAAGAGCACTGATATTCTACAGAATGTAGACAAGTGTCTTGCAGAAATACTAAGCATATCCCGAGAAATATTATTTTTATTATAGATTTCTTAATAAATTTTTAATTTAACGTCATACATTTTTGTTCTTGTTAATACATTGTATACGGGGCACGATATGTTTCAGTTTTGCAGTTCGTTTTAATCGTATAATCGTCGCCGGTAATAATAATTTTTTCTGGTTGATACATTATCAAGATAACAGAGCCTTATAACTCATAATAAAACAACCCCGAAATAAATGCATACCGAAGTGCAGAAAAAGAGAACAATCTGTCAACTTTTGTTGCACCGAGAATAGTTTAGCCAAAATAGAAAAATGCTCCTTTGTGTATACTAGACATAGAAGTATTATCGAATACATTATAAAATACATTAATTATTTTTCTCCCTTTAAATATTGGGAAACCAAGTGGAGGCGTGGCTTAGATTTCAGCGCTGTGGTGGTAAGTTGGCAAACTATAGAAAGTAGGCCCGGATCCCACCAAACATTCCGAATAAGTATTTATTAATCGAAGAAGTAAAAATTTAGTGTTCAAAAAAATTTAAAAACACTTGTTTTTCATAATATGTCTATATAAACACTGATAATCGTATGGACTTCGACGGATTTCGGCCTACCCTCAGTAGTTCAATTTTCTGTCACTAGTTGGCGTATCGAAATTCTTGGTTTCCCAATATGTATATCAACGAGAATAGAAAAGCAGCGTTATTTTAACGAACTCATCGCTCATTTCAGGTTCATCAATCCCTCTGAGAACAAGGGTGTAGCCCTAACGGCATTCGGGGAAGGCTGGCACAATTATCACCACGTGTTCCCGTGGGACTACAAGACGGCCGAACTGGGCAACTACAGGTTCAACATAACGACAGCGTTCATTGACTTTTTCGCAAAGATCGGCTTGGCGTACGATCTGAAAATGGTACCCACAGACATGGTGCAGAAAAGAGTGAAGAGGACCGGTGATGGCAGCCATGAAGTGTGGGGTTGGGGTGACACAGATCAGACGCAAGAAGACAGGGACCAGACAGTGGTGATGCATAGCCTTAAGAAAGATTAGCAGAAAGGTGCAATCGACTCATGAAACGGCAGAGCGTTCGTTCTCTGAATCCAACGATGGTCTCTTCTTTGTACGATTATTTTGATGGGGGCGGGATGAGCTATCCGAGAACTAATATGAACATTTGGGAAATCACTTAATATTTTTAATTACATGGCTGTAAAAAGTCAGTTACGTTCGATTTCTTGTGCAAACCGATTTTTTGCTCTTCAAAAGCGACCATAATGTCCTTCTGCTGAAACGGTTTACATCGAATTAAGGTTCACTGAAAAGAAAAACAGTTTTCCTGAAAACTAAAAGTAGTTTTAATACAAAAAAAATTGAAAGGGTTGTCAGGTGTGACAGTAAAAGAATGAAGTGTCCTATTTTAAAATTTGGTATTTAGTATTGAAGAGAAACCTTGATTCAACACGATAAGCACTATATCACTTCGCCGTAAAATTTGTAGAAACAGTTCCCGACGAAATCACGTAACAGTGTGCTAATTATGTAAAACATGAATATCAGTTGCAACACGCAAGTATTTCAAGTAACAGAGCAAATGTTTTGAAAAGTCGAATGTAGCTGATCTTGCAAGTATGCGACTGATTTTGGCAGGTCCTAAATGTCCTGATGCCAAGGGGAAGGGGGGATCAGACACCTTGACCATTAATCGTTCTCTGATCCGTCAATTATTTTCCAAATTATCACGTTCGATGATCGTTTAGAATGATTCGAATTCCCAAAGCATTAATGATTCATCGATGCTCCTATAGATTCTAAAGTTCAAACGAAGTAATGCTAGCACATGTGTGGGCCATCTTTTCTTTGATTAATTAATCAGCGCGTGAACTGGATGATGGGTAGGTTTTATTTAACTTCTATAATGTTCAAAGAACGGTGTTGGAGCTACGAGTTATAAGTACGGAGCATACTGGATCATTTAATTAAAAACAAGTATGTCGTCAGTGTCAGTCGCACGTTGTTTAATTCTTTAGTTGAGCTGAAATATATGTACAGAAAACATTGATAGGCAACTACAGCTAACAAATAAACTGTATATACTGAACAGCCTTTAGCCATAGCAATCAAATGAATGGCTGAATACTTGGAGAATAGACCACACGATCGTTAGATTCCTGATTATACGCGCAGCGATGGGGAATCGTTCGAAGATATGGTAAAGAACATAGTTCAGATCACCCCGAACCAATGAAATTAGAGCTTGAAGCACGCATTCCATTTTCTCCTCGTCTCAGCACCCAGTCGAGGCATTTCCTGTAGGGGGTAATTTTAAATGTTTTATTTGCGTTTAGTAATGTATAGGGTGTTAAAAAAAAGTGGTGGTCACTGCTTTCAGGGGTGAATCTATACCTCTGGGGAGGTGAAGATTTGTAAACAAATCTTGCCGCGACATTGTTTATAACATTGAAGATTAATGTTTATTCTTTTTTTTACCTGAAATTATTCTGCTCGCTGAAAGGAGAAGAAGTCTGAACGGAACCATACGTCGCAAACGCCCGTCCTGTTTTCTCAATAACGTGAAAAATGGTTTCATCAAATGAATCACTTCATGCATGCCAAAACTTTATCAATTTGTTGCGATGTAGAATCACGTACGATTCTTGCTTAGACTTTTTGTCCTTTCAGCGAGAAGAATATTTTAATGTCAAAAAAAATGAATATTAATTTTCAATGTTATAAATAATTTTCCAGCAAGTTTTTTTTATCAATCACCGATCCAGAGATGTAGATTCAACCCTGAAAACAGTGACCATTACTTTTTTAACACCCTGTACATCTCTCATCGAAACGGGAACTTCGTAGAACGATTTTTTATTTTCCTTTCTTTCCTTGCGTCCATACCGTGCTCATTCGTAAACGTATATTGTTATATCCACCGATGTACTGAATTTAACTCTAGAAAGCCTTTACTTACACAATCGATTGCAAACAGATTTACGTTTCTCCTTCGACGTATTTGTTCATTTTTGAACAGCATTCACAAATTATTGTTGCAATTAGAGGTTAAAAAGATTTCTATGTGATTATAAAAATTTATGTGATTCATCTTCAATCGTGAGAATTAATAGTGGTATTTTTTTCTCAATTATGTGTAAAAATCTATATACACACAACTCATGATTAGGCATATAGAATTCGGGAAAATAATCGGGAATCTTTTATACACACAATTGAATTGGAAACAGATTCTAGTCAGGTTTGAGTTCCAACAACCTTACAAGAAGCTTACTAAGTACCGTAATGCAGAAAAACAAGTAATATTTCATGCTTTCTAGGATTAAAGATAAAATGTTTACATCTTTAACTTATTCTTCCAGCCTGTTAGACAAGTGCATAAAGAATTAAAGTCACTGTAAATGATGAGAGTTCATAACAAGAAGAGAGTATATTGCAGCTCGAAAGGTTTCTAAATCAATGCGACAAAATTTTTGGTACTGTAAGGGATACACTATGTATAATAGTGGTAATACTCTTTACTAGATATCGCGTTGCATACAGAAAGAAGACAGTTGTATAAAGAACACATTACAATTAGTAATTTATCCCATTCGAAATGCTCAAGATTATCACATTCCTCTAACTGAGTATTTTACATAAGAGTTAGTCGATTAAAGAAAAATAACTGAACGAATTCTTGTGATGGTTCTATAACCAACCGATCTAAACTATATATTCCCACTGGATCTCTGTTCATCTCAGCAACTGTCAAACTTGCTCCACCTTCAACATTTTGTACAAATGACAAATGAACCAATCGAATGATCTTCATTGATAGTTTCCTTGCCAAGTGTATACGGAATTCCGCAGTCTCTTGTATTACTCTGTAACTTTTCATTCTTTTACTTCCATCCATAAAATGGTTGCTTCTTTTCTTTAATACCTTGTTCATGGCGCTCTCTTTCTTTCTAGTCGCGTGAATGTGAAATGCATTGTTGTGTGACTATTTCGTCGTTTCATGTTATATTTGGGGCCAGAAAACGCACCGGAAATGCAGGGCGTTTCCGGTTGTTTCACGGTGGTTAAGGAAGCACAAGAATAACGCGGCAGCATCAAATGATTAGAGCAAGGAAATCTCGTGCTATCACCGTGTGGCAGGCGTACCAGTGTTACTACATAACGCGCTTGTCCCACGTGTCGGCCTCATTTCACGCGTCGCGTTTTTTTTTTGGATGTGCACGTATAGAATATAGAATCATACGGTGCACATACACGTTTTCTTAAGAGACAAATAAATAGATAAATAAAGGTGTCTGTTCAGAAAGTAAGCCGTGTGGGACTTGAAGAATTCTCGCGATTAGCTCTAAGGGTTAATATTAAAGTTGAATAAAAGTGTGCTGTTACCAGAATAAAGATACAAATATATACTGTTTTGTTACAAGTCGTACACGTGTAATTCATCCTCTTCCAATTGCCCGGAGCAGAACTTACTAACAGTAACTCATGACCAATATTTGGGAGTAACGTTTCTCTCTTTTTTTTGTAACAGACCAAAATAACAGACTAAATGTGATTCCGATGCATGTTTGCTTAATCATTAATTTCAGTCAAAGATGTTTTATACGGAATGAAATGAACATTATTCTTTTCTTTCGTTTTGTTTCCTTCTCTATTGATGTAACTGAAGAAAATAAAGCTTGCAGATGAAATCCTGGAGCCTGTCAGGATTAGGATTCGCAGTTCATGCTGTGCAAGAAGATTTTGCGATCGTTACAGCTAATTTCGTTAGAGATCTGAAAAAATACTAAAAATCCTTTTCACACGAGACATTTCGGAAAAATTAATACATTTCCTATCTCCTTATATTTTTCTTTGTAAACTAGAATCGGATCAAGTGGATATATCCCAGATAGCAATCATGAGCTTCAAAAATGTATCGTATGCAAAGACAATCTATTAAAAATTAACCCCCATGACTTGATGTGAATAATGATCAGTTATCCGCCATATTCATACGATTTCAATGACCATCTACTTACTTGCATTACTACAAAATGTTTCAAGTGATAAAAGAGTCACTAGCCAAGTAGCGATCGTGACTGTGTTCGTCGAATACCTACAGTTAAAGAAAATGCAGAGTTTCATGCAAGTGGGTCAGACAAGCTGTCTATAAAATGACAAATAGTTAGAAATTGCAACGATCATCATATCATATTATTATATAATTCCATAAACAACAGAATATTTATGGACCGTTCCATGTCCAATCAATCACATTTTGCGCTTGATGTTAAGAGTTTTGATAAAGTTGAAGTATATATTTCATGTAAATCTTGAATTTCGTTTGAAAAATGCGGAACGCTGGGGATGCAATTTTTGTTACTTCAGCGAAAACAAGATCTATAAATGAATATTTATCTACAAAGCTATCAAGGATAAGAGCTTCGTCCTTCTTAGTTTTAATCGGAAGGGGCTTTTTGAATAAATTTTTTTAGCCTCGAAAATAGTTCTTATGAAATCAAAATTATACCTTATATCTTTTCAAAAGAAAAAAACTACAATTCTTAATACCTGCTTTACTTATTACTTGTTCCTTTCTAAAAGAAAACTGCATTCCATACTTCTTGGTGTTTTGCTATGATGCATGGTACATTCTTTGAGTCTCTTTCTTCCACATAAGTAATATATTTAACTGATTGTAAGAGTCAAGTCCTAGGTTCTTGTATTATAGTTGGTATTGTTTGAAAATTCAGGATAGAGGCCCTTTCTTTTTGAAGGTATCTCAACATTTCGCAAAAAATTACAGCTGGCATTTGAATAAAGTAAGTTTTCGCTATGAACTTACTTTGGCCTCTGCGCTAAACGTTCGACGCTATCACCACCATTTCTTGGAGTATTCGGAATAGCGGCCACCCTCATTATACCGCTGAGTGGCGTTGTCAGAAGTAGGGAGAAAATGGCCGTGTAGGGAGTTGAGTCACGTAGTAGAGGGGGAATTCGCACATGGTGTGCACAAGTCGTATTAGCTATAGACATACAGGGTGTTTGGCTACACGGGGGAATAAATTTAATGGGTGATTTTAGACACCAGAATAAGACGAAAATCACCGGTGCACGCGGGACAAGCTCGACGAGGGATCGAACAGTGGTAGTCACAGTCACTGTTCCATGGGGTCTCATTCACCTCAAAGAAGCTGCAACGAAATTTACAACAATCCGCATGTCCACACGATTTTACGACACTTAATCCAAAATTAAAGGTTATTGTTGAATTACACCAGACCTGCATACTTCATAAAATCTGTTGTTTTCATTAGATCCACGGTAGTCCAGTGCCATATGCGCAGAAATCACACAAAACAAAATATAAAAAATAACAAATTTCTTGCACTAACGCGTGTAAAAAAATTTCAAACAGTGCGGTCGGCTCTAGTGTGTGCGTGTATGAACTTGTCTACGTGCGCGCTTCCAGCGTGTACGTGTGCGGTCGTACGCTATCGCGCGCTCAGCTGACTCGACTTTAAACTGCGTGGCCTGGAAGTTCCACCGTTAAGATTGAACTGTTAATATGTCGGGAATGAAGCCTGGGATCCCAAAACGGTAAAGGACTTTTCGATGTCTTGTTGCATGAAGAATTTGCATGTTTCTGATAGTCCCATTATTTTGGGACACTTTGTATATACTGTTATCAGTATGATATCAGATGTCCCTTAGAGCTAGCTTCAATGCTGATAAAAGAAATGAGTGTAAAGACAAAGTTTACCCATGGAAGTTTTAGATAAAGCCGCGTATTCACTTGAGCATTCACCCGAATAAGCATCGCACCAGCGCCGATTTGCTCGTACGCTGCTCGTTCGGAGCTCATTTGAGGTTCACAGCAGTCCCCCGAGCACCGATCCGAACGAGAACAAACATAATAAATAAAAATATTGCACCAGCTAGTACTACTTTTCCATTCACCCGATTAAAAGACATTAACTACCGTGTAAACTGGACTACAGTAGGTAGGTAGTGCCGATTCTGGGACTGCGGGGTGAGGCGGGGCGGGGGGTACCGCGCTCTTCCACCAGATGGGCGAGGGGGTGAGGCGGGGCGGGGGTACCGAGTTCGTAGGTGAGGGGGATGACGTCACAGGGGAGAGGTTTTTCAATATGGCGTCGATCGAGTTCGTGGGTGAGGGGGTGACGCAACCGTCTCGTAAAAGAATGCAACGTCGCCCTCTTATAAACATCCGTCGACGAAATGTAATTTGACACTCTCAGAGCGATAATTATTCGGTATCGTCCAACGTATTTTGAATGAAATAAATATTCGAAAAAGATAAGGAATCACGGTGCGCGACAGGATGTAACGCGTCGAGGCGCGTACTCACACGCTCCGCGGATTCTGTAATTCGACACTTTCTGACACAGCGCGAAGCGATAACTATTCCAGATTTATTAATTAAATAGCGCAGCTGCCCCATGATCATCATGAAAGAATGTGGCGTTGCGTTTGCGTAAACATCCGCCTACGAAAACATAGAGCAATAATTATTCGAGTATCGCTCTGAATATTTCAAAGATTGGGACCGCCGTGACGGGTGCGCATGCTCTTATCGCGGACGGGGAATCCGATACACGTGGTAACGCAACGAGCAAGTGTGACTTTACATTACTCGATTGAGATGCATGAGAGAAAGAGAGAGAGAGAATTCGATGATCATCACCACCACTGCTGCAATATAAATTCACACATTGACGTGTACGTGAATCGATATAAAAGGGACGTTGGTCAGTCCTGCGGACTTCATTACACCACGTACGCTCGAGTGCTAACAAGTATCGTTCGTGTCAATTTCTACGTCGATCGGTATATTCGTATATAGTGCATATCAAAATGTACAAACGCAGCTTAAACGATTCATCCTGCGCGTCCGGCAACGACGGGGGTTTCCCCAATAAACAACAACCACATCATCAACAGTCCAATATGAGGTACGTACGAGTTACTATACACTTTCCACTTATTTTATTCGCGTACTTCATTGACTGTAAACGCGAACGAACAAAGTATTAATTCTGTGTACACGTTCCTTACAGTTCTGGATCCGCAACGTCAAAAACAGCGAAAACGTCAAAACCATCAATCGTACGGATCCTAGGGCGTGATTACCCGTTGACTACAACAGCTTATAAACGTCTAATTATTGGAATTCGTATTGGCATGGATTCGTGCCACGTCGAGATCGCCATAGCCGATAATAAAGGCTGCGAGATGTGCTTTTCCATGTCAACGTGGAAGCTCCTACTGCGAAACGAGGCGGACATACTCCAACGATTACGTAGCAACGCAACATCGCCCCAAACCCACATCGTAATTGATCATTTGCGACTCGAATTCACGCGTATGCATGATGATCAACTTATTAAAATCACAGATAATCGCGCTGTCATATATATGACTGAAGCCACGATGCGTAAATTGTTCGCGTATGAACATTGCATCGAATATATGTTTACCTGGCTAACTGAAAATATGTACTCTGTAAGCAGTAAATATGCCGCCTTCGTGGAAGTTCTACGTACCGCGTCCATACGAACGAATTATGTGAAATTAATTTCCGAAAGCGAGACCTTTGAGCAGCATTCATTGATCGATTGCGAATTGTTAGCGTTAGGATTACAATCCATGCTGCGTGATGTAAACCACGCCATATAATAAAGATTAACAATTTTTTAATAAATATATGTTTTATTAAAACAGTGAGTGTTTATTCATATATCCATGCATGCGTAAAACGTTATTCGTATGGGGCGGGATATTCTTGCTCGCGGTGAATAAATCGGTTATCGTAGTCGTCATTGTGCGCATCGCCGCTACAGCACATTGTACTCATCTTCGCCGCTTTGCTAATCGTCGCTGCGGTTCTCATCGCTATAGACATAAAAAATAATTCATACACATTCGTTTCTCTGCATATGATCCGTAAAGTAGATGCAATGCGTGTATAGGACTTACATTAGGTGACGCTACGTATATAATTCCATATTTTATGGACGTTCTCCAGCGCGCAAACGCCATTGTTGTTGTCAAACGCGCATCGCGAGGCATTCGTTGAAGACATGGACTGCAGGTTAGGAACGTCAGGCATGATCCCACAATAATCATCGTCAACGTCATAGCCACCGTCGTCTTCGACAGTTCGAGCGTTATCGTTGTTGCTGTTGTTGTTGTTGATCTTTCGCGCCGTCAGTTCGTACAAATCGCATACATCCTCGACGATTATGTCAGGTAGCAGTTGCAGCATCCACGTTTTCTTTTCCGCACCTTTCACGATGACGAAGTCAATGTTCGCGAGTTCGCTGGTGAGGAGTCCTGGAAGTTTGGAGTATGGAACGTATCAGTCGGACCAGCGAAGCCCGTGATGATGCTTCGCGAGCCAGGACGCTTGACATTTCTCGAACGAATTCAGATGATTCCAGAAGTATGGCGGCTCGAAGAGCCAGTGGCTGATCGTCGGTGTTTCATCGATATTGCTGCTGCTGTCGTTGTTGCTGTTTGTGCGAATCGCGATCTTTTTCACGACGAAGTCGCGTTCGGTTTTGAAACCTTGTACGTCGACAACGGCGAACATCGTTACTCGTATAAGTATTAGCGTCAGTAGCGAAACAGTAACTGAGGACTTTGACATCGATATCATCGTTTTAAAATAGTAGCAGTATCCGCAGTAGTAGTAGTAGTATTAGTAGTAGTAGTAGTAATCGTTTACACACGCACGCTATATTAGTTTGCGTACCATGTTGGTTAAAGGGCCGTATTCGACTATACGATCGTGTATGAAAAAACAGACGGCTGAAGTATTAGGGGGGACATTTTCTTTGCATTCGAAATCTATTCGCACGTCCACGGTAGCGCTCTTCAACGATTCGTTTTGCCTAGAACAATCTATGACCACGATAGGCGCGTATTTAAGGAATTCGGTCGCGCTCAGCAACGGTTCTCCGTGACCGTAGTACGATCGGATGAAATTCACATACATATTGTACATGATCGCGAATTTATACTTGGGAAAATCTATTTGCATATCGTCGTACGGATACGTCTCGGAATTTAGGTAGAGTCGAAAGTTCGTGAGATTATTCGGGTCGAATATCCATGCGGGTTAATTTGGACGATTCTTTCGATCGGTTTGCATGCCGAATAACACATACCGGGGTTTCTCGATTTGCGACGTAGTTTTCACGGTCCACGCGTGTTTCGTTGTCGCTTCCAGTAACGGATACTCGTGCACGCTCCATGATCGGAAACTCATCGCGATCGGCCGTCCGCTTTCCAAGATCCGCAGCATCGATAGTTTATTCACTTCATCCAAAACGACGTGGGGCATACGCCACTGCACCTTGCGTATCTCCAGTTTCGGGATCGCAGTGGCGGAGGTGCAGTGCATCGCGTTCGAATCGTCTCGCGCTCGTATAAAGGCAGGGTCCCACTAGTGCAACCGCGCGCCGCGCACGACGTTTTCGTCCACTTGAAAGGGTCTAATTTATGAGGCCGCGTGCACGAAATGGGCCGACGCTCTGCCAGGCGCGCACGCGAATGCTTGGCGCGCACGTCGGAGACAGTGGAAAAACTAGCCTCCTTTTCTATATCTTACTTTCTTTATCTAAATAAAGCTAACGCCGGCGGTTGTGCCAGTAGCCGAAACAACGCCTTCACACTTCATACTACTTGAAATGTTTGAAGGGGTTACTACGGCGCGGTTGTGACCCAAAATTTCCCTTATCTCCACAGATAGGACCTGACAACAATAGTCATCATCTGCACACAGCCTACTCATCGAATATCTTCCAGATACCGGATAGCAATAGTCATCATTTACACACAGCCTAGAACTTCCAGCACATCCTTTAGATATAAATACGGACACTTTAGAAAACCAGGCAGTCTAAAAGCGAACTCCGAACATACAACGTTGTACTTATACTGATGTTTTTGTTTTTAAGATTAGTGAGTTTAGGTTTAAGATTCGATAGGTTTGTTGTGCTCTGCGTGATGGCTCGCAAGGCTGGTACGGGATTTGGCAATATCGTAGGTTCGGAAGTGAACAAAAGATTGGAATCTACTGGGTGAACTACACCAAGTTTGGTTAAATTCAGAGACTAAGTCTTTATTCAAACTTTAATTAAAACTAGACTGCGGTTTACAAGAGTTTTTGCCGTGTTAACAGGTCGAGCGTCAAGTCTAGAATCCGTCCATTTGTGGAATCGCATTGGTTTTATATCCTTCTTGGGCGTGGTACGCGTTACTATGCCCGGTCGCCGCGATGCGTTCGCATTTTGCTGATATTGTAGAATTGGTCGCTAGCGGCTGTCTTAGCTTCGAAACGTCTCGAACGTTTCGTAACGTAATATAATATGTATAATATATCTAACACGTGTGCTTGGGCGTTGCCTGGGCACAACATCCCTTCCCCCTAGGGGAGGAAAAGCCATAGCTTTTTCTTACGATACGTCTTAACATTATTAGTTTACATTTGACTATAATGGATTATAATATTTGTATTATATAACGATTTGCATACAATGGTTATAATGTTTCAAAGGGAACTGGTGGAAGAAGTTCCTTCCTTACTAACTATTTTAATTATCGCTTCGGGTTTTTGCGTGGTTTTGTCGTGACTTGTGTTGTCCGTTGTACAATGTCGCGGTGTTCTCGCTTTGAAGTGTACAATACATTTGTAGAGTGTAATGATACATAGTGTAATTGTTATGAATCCCGTTATCGAGGATAGCGTAAAGAAGCTGTAGTGATACTCGGTTGGTATAATCTCGGGTTTTTCTAGGTCATTTTGTAAGTCGTCTAATTTTTTGCTAACCTTATACAATTCTTCTGGGTGTTTGATTATCCTTTTTAGTTCGAAATTTGTATTACGATATGAGTTTACAGTGGTCTATGGCAGTGTGATTTCGTCTAGTGATAAATTGTAACCAGGTAAGTAGTTCCATGTTTTTTCTATACCGTATTGTTTTCCGGTTTCTATCGTAAATTCGGCCGTAGTGATAGTACATTTATTTCTTATCGTTATTATACCAGAGTCCTTAATACTATACATGTTTGTGCCTTTATCGTCGCAAGTCGCTGCTAATTGTATCGGTTTTGGTGTGATATAAATCCATGCGCCTGGTTGTTGTAATTCTATTAGGATTGTATGGTTCAAAGTCATGATTCGTATTTGGTGTACAACTGTACTTCGCAGGGTCCGTATGGTATCGCTTTGAATATCGGGTGGTTAGATGTGCAGAGATATAGATCGTTTATAGTTTTACATTTCGATAAGTCCTGTTCGCTTAACTGTATGTAATCTTGCACCGAGGTGTCAAGTACTACGTAGGAGTCGAGGGATTCTATGTACGCGTAGAACGATTCGTTTATCCTAGTGGGTACTGGGTGTACCTTGCTTAATTTGAATTTTTTCGCATTTAGTAGTGGAATATCTAGTATTACAGTAATTGATTTAGTATCCGAAAATGCAGAGAGTGTAAGGATTTCATATAAAACGTGCATGTTTTCTAATTTTATACTTATGGGGAAGTCTAGTCCTTGCGGTATATAAGCTAGTGCGGAAGTGAGGTAGGTTATGATTTGCGCTGGTGGTATCAGTCGGGGGTTTAAGATTCCTTTCTTTATATCCATTATGAACTCTAATAGATCTTGGGTGTCGCGTAGGAGTGTTTCTGTGACGCTATTTATTAGTACGAGGTTTTCGTCTATCGTTTCTCGAAATTTAGTACTGGCGGTTGTCTGTTGGAGTAGGTATTGGATCTGCCAAGTCGCGTTCAAAAGGTTTTTTTCATTTTCTTGTATGTTATTTATAGTTTCATTGAGAAGCTCGGCGTTAGCTCTTACGATTTGCATTTGTCCTTTAATTGTATTTTCCAATCTACTGTCTTGTCCTTTTAAGAAATCTATTTGGTCGTTTATTTTCTTTCTATCTTCAGAATCCATTAGGCCGAATAATGATTTGCCTATGTAACCTAATCCGTCTATTAGTCCGCGACGCTGTTTCGTTGTGGAGCTTATGGTTTGTTGGACGTAAGTAAGGAGTTTGGCTACGCGGTCTAATTTGCTTTGGATTTTCGCGCCGAACGTTTTGCAGAACTTTTGTAAGTTATCGGTAGAAGGTGTTTTACACTGAGCAAGAATGTCGTATAGAACTGCCTGGAGGTTTGTTTCGCGTCGGTAAATGTAAGATATGTCTACGTGTAGTATTAATTTCCAACTATCGCGATAAATTTGTAGTTCGCCTATGTTTTCGAAATAAATTCCTGGGTGATCTTGAAATTCTTTTATAGCGAAGTCAGTATCGGGGGTCGTCCCTCCTATGAGTAGTATCGTTGTTTGTAGGACGGTAATCCTGTAAAATATAAAGTCGAGGTGTAGTTGGTGTTTCGTTTTGTCGGTTGCTAAGTTCTTCTCGTGCGTGCGCGAGATAAATTTTTGCTAACGTAGGGCAGATCTTCCTTGCAGGAGTTCGATTGGCTCGTGGTTTCTTATGTCTTTACAGTCTTCATTATGCTTTCGTTGTGGGATCTACCTCGCGAGATCGCGATGTTTCTGTTGGTGGGTGTTATACTGTTTAGTGTCTCCGTGCGTGAGGTTGAGGTGGTTGTGTTAATTGTTTTAAATTTGTCTTCTAGTGGTTGGAATATCCGGCCCCGCCGGGATTTATTAATATAAAATATAGACAGGCGGTACGTGAATACCGCACGTATCGGCGTCGATTCGAGGCGGAGAATGCCGAGTTTTTGGACGACGAGGACACGTGGGGCGTGCGCGCCATGTTTGGTGAGTTTCTTTTTATTTATTTTTCGTTGCTTTATGTTGTTTGTCTCTAGTGGGATTTTCTGTTTTAATTCATTCGCATCCGGTTATTATTCCAGAACCCCATGGAGATTGGTTTTACGGGCCCGTTCCTCGACGTGTATCATGGACGATGTTTGAAGACGTAGATTATTAGTGTCCTCGCATTATATATAGAAATTATCTTCTCTCTTTTCTTTTTGTTTAAATATAATTACCCTTTTTTTTCATTAATTCTTTTAGTTGTTCGCGTACCGTTACTTCCCTTCACGATTGCGACCATTTCCTATTCCTGCCCTATTCGATAAAATGCTTAAGTCGGTTTGCGTGGACGCGAAGCGTTCGTCGTCCTTTATTTATAGTATAGTTATTATTGTCATGTGTGTTTTGAATCGTATACGGGCCTATCCAAGCGGGTGTTAATTTCTTTGATCGTCCGCGTCTCAAAGTCTCGTCGTGCAAAAGCACTTGGTCCCCAATTTTGAAGGATTTGTTAGCTGTCTTTTTATCGTATTGCTTTTTTGATTTATCTTTATTGATTTCTATTGTTTCGCGCGCTATGCTATTTGTTGATCGTAGTCTTTCGCGTAATTCTTCGGCGTATTTGTCGTAGGTATATGTTAGTTGCGGTGCCTGGTTTAGTGAGGTCGGCAGGGTTGCTTGTCTCCCGAAAACGAGTTCGTAGGGCGTGTAACTAGTAGACGTGTGCGGGGTAGTATTGTAAGTAAACATCGCGTACGGTAACCATTCATCCCAATCAGTCTGGTCTTCCGCGATAAAATTCTTTAAATACTCGGCTAGTGTACGATGGCTTCTTTCTAGAGCTCCGTTTGATTGTGGGTGATAGGCCGTGGTTTGAATTTTTTCGATCTTGAGCAATTTGCAAACGTTTTTGAATACTTGACTTAAGAAATTGGTTCCCTGATCGGTTAGCACTCGTTGTGGTATACCGTATTCACAAATTATCTTAGTGACGAATTCTTTAGCTACAGTGTTCGCTTCTTGATTCTCGAGGGGTATGGCTTTACTGAATTTGGTTAATAGATCTTGGAAGGTTAGTATGTATTTGTTTCGTCTGCTTGTCTCGGGTAAAGGTCCTACTATGTCCAGTGCACATTTTTCGAATGGTTCTGTGGGAGTGTCTGTAATTACCATGGGAGCTTTGGTTATTCTCGTTAATTTATTTTTCTGACATTTTTCGCATCTGGAGATGTACTTTTCAACGTCTTGGCGCATTCCTGGCCACGAATGATTTAATTTTATTCGTTCCAGGGTCCGTTTTACTCCTAAATGTCCACCTAATGGAGTGTCATGAAATTCGCGCAGTATTCGATTTTTATCGTCCTCCGTATATGTTGTATCGCTCTTTTCTTCTTCTGATCTCTTTCCTTCTTCTGATCTCTTTTCTTCTTCTGACTGAGATTCGTCTTCTTCGTTGGCGCTTTCACTGGCGACGGCTAGTGTTTCTGTATTGAGTTGTCGCTTCGTCCCTCGCGTAATCGCGAACATTCTACTGAGGGCGTCTGCGTTCTTATTTGTCTTTCCCGCTTTGTACTCTATGCTGTAATCGTATTCTGCTAGTTTCAATTTCCATCCCATTAATCTTGAGCCGGGGTCTTTTACGTTAAAAAGCCAAGTAAGAGGTTTCTGGTCTGTTACGATTTTAAATTTTGTGCCGTATACATAAGGTCTGAAATGTTGCGTCGCCCATACGATGGCCAACAATTCCTTTTCTATGGTACTATAGTTTTCTTCTGCTTTATTTAATACTCTACTTGCGTATGCTATGGGTAAGTCTTGACCTATCTTTCCCTGCGATAATACTGCTCCTATTGCTTTTCCGGAAGCGTCCGTTGTAGGAACGAATGGTTTCGTGAAATCGGGGTATTGTAGTATCGGTGCTGTTGTTAGTTTTTCTTTCAATATCTCGAAGGCTTCCTGTTCTTGTGCAGTCCATCTGAATGCTTGGTCTTTCTTTAATAGTTGCGTCAAAGGCTTCGCGATTTGTGAAAAATGTTCTATGAATCTCCTATAATATCCGGCTAGGCCTAAGAAGGATTGTATGTCTTTAATTCTTTTGGGTATCGGAAAGTTTTTTACAGCGTCGAGTTTCGTAGGGTCCGGTTTGATGCCGTTCTCACTTATCACGTGGCCAAGGTATATTGTTTCCTTTCGTAGAAATTCGCATTTATTGGGTTGAAGTTTTAGGCCACTCTCGCGTATACGTTCGAATACTAGTTCTAGACGATCTTGGTGTTCTTTCAACGAACGTCCATAGACGACAATATCGTCTAAATACACGAAACATTTTATTCCTTGTAATCCCGATAATACGGTATTCATTAGTCTTTGGAATGTCGCGGGAGCGTTTTTAAGCCCAAACGGCATTCTATTATATTCGAAATGGCCGTATGGTGTCGAAAATGCCGTTTTCTCACGATCTTCCTTTTTCATGGCTATTTGATGGAATCCTGACGCTAAATCTAAGGTTGAAAAATATTTTGCTCCTCCTAATTGGTCTAAGATGTCCGTTATATTCGGTAAGGGGTACGAGTCGCCTACCGTCGCGTCGTTCACTTGCCTCAAATCTGCTACCACTCTGAGTTTGCGTTTTCCTGAAGCGTCTGGTTTTTTAGGAACTACTAGCAATGGGACGTTCCATTGGCTGACGCTTGGACTAACTATTCCTTCCTTTACCATTTCCTGAACTTGTCTATTTACTTCTTCCTTATGCGCTTGAGGTAATCTATACGGTTTTACGTATATAGGTTTAGTACCTGGGATTAGGGTAATCGAATGCTCTGCCATCGTGGTGTATCCTAACTTGTCTCCTTCTAAACCGAATATTTCATTATACTTCTTACATAGCTCGAGTAAGCTGGCCTCTTCTTCCTTATTTAGGTGATCTGTTCTAAGGTTTTCGCGCAGGGTTTGCATTCTATTTCTCCCGTGTACGGCGTGTACTACGTACGTCGGCGTGTCGCGCTCCTTATCGCAATTCGCGTCTGTTGGGTCAATGTCATCGCTCGTCAGCGTTTGTAACGTCACTGTTGGCATGTTGATAAGGACTTCATCAGTGGTAGTGTTCATTACGCTTATTGCGCATTTCCCGTTTTGGCCTACTGTTAACGAGTTTCCTATGAATACTCCTGGTTTAATAGATTGTCCTTCCACTATACCTTCGCCTTTATCAGTCGTTCTAGCTAGGAGAATGGTTTCAGATCGCGGTTTTAAAACTACGTTTCCTCCTGAATAGGGGAATTGTATTCCGTATATCTCTATTCCTAGGTTCGCCCGGATGCATACATCGTGTTTAGCCATAAAATCTTGTCCTAGGATTCCGTCTGCTTCTAATGGGAAGTCGTCTCTAACTAATCGGCAAGGGTGTGTTACTGTTTTATTTCCGATTTCCATGTTTAATTGTACTAGACACAGCGTTTTAATTTCCATAGGGGCTATTCCTCGCAAGGAAACTATTTCGTCTTCGGCCCGAACATCGCCCTGTACTTTACCTATTTTTATTAACGTAATATCGGCTCCAGGGTCTACTAACATATTCGCCCTTTCTTTCACTAGTTCCGGCGCCCTGATTTCGATTGTATTTTCGAGTTGGGATGTCACTACCATATTCGCTCGGTACGACTCTACCCTAGATTCTGCGTTTGTGTGTCTGTCGTCGGTTGTCCCGCGGCTCGTGGTAGGGGAATTTTGATTTTCGTTAGATTGTTCTCGACCCGGAGTTCTATTAAAATTCTGTTTGGTATCTTCGCGTCTGTAATTTGTGTTCGTATAGCGCGGTTTGTACTCTCGTCCGTTTGCTCTTTCTCTAGCTCTGCATTCTCTGATTAAATGTCCCGGTTTTTTACAGTAATGGCATACCATTGTGACGCGCTGAACTTCTCTTTTGACTGTCGTTTGTTGCGTCGGGGAGTTTTCTCGAGGCATACTTAATCGCATATAACAATTCCTTGCTAAATGTCCCAATTTATTACATCGATCGCAGCGTGGTACGCTTGATCCTTACCTTCCTTTGGGCTGATTACCGAATTTCCTGTAATTTCGCGAGGTGTTCAAACCCATCGCTTGTTCCTCTTCTATAGCGGCGGCTATTGCTGCGTTTAACGTTGCATAGTTTCGAGACCTTATGATCGTTCTCAGTTTTACATTTAACCCGAGGGTGAAAACATCTAGGGCGCGTTCTTGCACTGACTCTGTTAACGCGTTATTTACTTCATCGCTATTCCCTGGTTTTACCGATAATTCAGATAGTTCTCCAGCTAATTCTTCTACTCTACACGCGAATAATTTTACGCTTTCGCCTTCTCGTTGGTGACAGGCATGAAATTCTGCCCCAACTGCTCCTATGGACATTTTGTCTACGAATAAGGAAGTTAGGATGTCTTTTAATTTATCGAAAGTATCTACTTCTTTGTACTCTAGTACCTTGGCTGCTTTGCCTTTAATTTTTGTACCTATCACTGTTTTCAAGAATCGCGGCAATTCATTCGCGGGAACAAACTCCGCGGCGCTAGTATATGACTTCAAAAATTCTGCAAGCTCGTCAGACGATTTTCCTAAGAATTTATCGACTAACGATAGCGCGGTAGATAATCTTTTCACGTCTGGCGGCGGTACCGCGAGGCTATTTCCCTCATTTAGCGACATTTCTCGTTCTTCCGTTTCTTCTCTGCCCAACAAACTAAAGTCCGCTAGTGCAATCGGATATTCCCTATTTGGCGTTACAAAGTTTTCTGGGGAAGATTCGACACTTGAATCGTCGTTTTTTCTAATACTTAGTCGCAACGGTGACGGTCGAAGTGTTCGTCGAGACGATCTCGGATGGTCTATAGAAGGTAGAAGGTCTAGTTCCTCTCGTACGAAGATTAGTTTTTTTATCGAAAAACGACTCGAATGATCGTGATAAGCTTCTTTGACCCTGGAGTTTAAATTGATTCGCGCGTTCGTCTTCTATAGTCATGCAAGTGCCGTTTCTAAATTTCTATAGGACTCTGGTTTACAATATGTACGTTTGCGCTATTTTGTTACTCACAAGGCTGCTCGCAACCACATGTCGTCAGCTCGGTCAGGCGTCCTCTCGTCCGTGAACCAACGACGGTGATAAGATGAATCGGACCCAGCAAGGTCGACCCGTACAGCTGCTTACTGCGTGCTCCGACGGCTGCTTCCCTCGTACGGCTCTCCGTCCGTCCTTCAGGTGCGGCTTCGACTCGTTCCTCAGTCCCCAAGTCCTCTCGTGCGTCCTGGTCCTCGGATCAGTGACGTTCTCGTAGATGGATTTGGTTTTAGTCAGATGGTAAGTTCACCCGTTCACTCTCAGGCTGATTTTACTCGTCACTGGCTCGTCGTCGTTCGGACTGCGTCGAACGTTTATCTCAAAGGCCGTTCCTCGGTCCTCTGTGTTACCTCGGTAGCGACGATTGCCAGTTCAGTTCAAATTTTTTACGATGCACTATCCCACCGCTGCCACCAATTTGTTGTGCCCTGCGTGATGGCTCGCAAGGCTGGTACGGGATTTGGCAATATCGTAGGTTCGGAAGTGAACAAAAGATTGGAATCTACTGGGTGAACTACACCAAGTTTGGTTAAATTCAGAGACTAAGTCTTTATTCAAACTTTAATTAAAACTAGACTGCGGTTTACAAGAGTTTTTGCCGTGTTAACAGGTCGAGCGTCAAGTCTAGAATCCGTCCATTTGTGGAATCGCATTGGTTTTATATCCTTCTTGGGCGTGGTACGCGTTACTATGCCCGGTCGCCGCGATGCGTTCGCATTTTGCTGATATTGTAGAATTGGTCGCTAGCGGCTGTCTTAGCTTCGAAACGTCTCGAACATTTCGTAACGTAATATAATATGTATAATATATCTAACACGTGTGCTTGGGCGTTGCCTGGGCACAACAGGTTCGCGACTAGTAACTTACGTAGTTTAAGTCTATTTTATTAGCGTTAATACTTGTCCTTAATTTTAGTCTTATAATTACATTGAAGTCTGAAGTAATTAACTGACGCAGCAACTTTTATTCCTCCTAGCACACGGAGGCTTTTAGCTATATCTATTATAAGCGTACTTTATTAGAAAGAAAGCAGCCAAGCAATTATACTAGCACCAATGCAAGACTTTAAGCAATAAAGCGAACTAAGCAAGCACGACAGTTTTGAATATAACTTCCGATACCTGATCCCAGCGAGAGAGTGGTCGAGGAATCTTCTCGCGATTTTCGGGACAACGGTCTCTCCCCCTTCCATCAATATAAGATCGATGGAAGGGGCCGGGATCGACGTTCCGCATGAGTGAATCGACCCGCCAGAATGTGTCAGCGGAAACTGATACTCGGGATCGGGAGATGGAGCTAAGTGACCGATTTCTTGTACAACTGATCTCTTGTAATAAAAAGTATCTGTGGATACGTCCACAGAATTCAATTCTTGTTTATACTCTTTTATCAAGAAATTGCATCACATCGGACTCGTGCCAGATTCTCAGTAATAAGACGCGATTCGGGGAAAATCCTAGCAACGAGCCCACATTGTTAGGTTTCGTAAAGTTCACAAAGAACGAACAGTACAGCTCGCTTTTCATGGTGTTGTTGTTAGCTCGTAGCATTAGAGGGTACTTGTCGTCATCGTTGTTCTCGTTGTTACCGCGTCTTCGAGGATATCGATCGAGTAATCGCTGCTTCAGGTACTCGGCGATAGCGTCTAATTCGTAGGAGCCGTGGGGGATCGTAATACTTTCATAAGCGGCGTCGACGATGGAGTCAATGCCAGTGTCATAGTTCACGATGAAATAGAATTTATCGTTGCTGGAGTCGATGTTCGGTATCGTGTGAAACGTCTCCAAATCCGCGAGTCCTAATTCGTATTGACCATCACTCAAATCTATCGGTGGAAAATAGTTTACCGTGAGCGCGCTGCTGCGACCCGTTAACGTGAGCGTGAACGACATACCATAGATTACACTCGCGAGACGGAGAGAGGGGAAGTGACGCGCGCGTACGAATACTCGGCAATTTATCGATATTATGGATCTTTATTATAGAAGATGTGAATCACCATTACGCATGGATACATTGTAACAAAATCTTAGTACATACCATTATTATTATTATTATTATTATTATTATTATTATTATTATTATTATTATTCCCCTTTCTTCTCAGACTTGTGTCTGGTCGATCATAGAGAGCACGCGGACCTCGGTCAAGCGTGCTTTCTTTATATCTATAATTAATTTATGTTGCATTTAAAAATTTTCGGGCGATTGTACATGTATCGATAATTATTGATTTTTGTAGCTGTATGTATGTGTGTTGCAGGGAGTTGTAATGCGCGGGTGTATTGGTGAATGTTGTGTGGTATGACTCCTGTATTTGATATTATTATTGGTACTATTTCTACTTTGTCTTGATGCCACATGTCTTTAATTTCCTCAGCTAGGTTGATGTATTTCTCAATTTTCTCTCCTGTTTTTTTTTTGTATGTTTGTTGTGTTGGGTACGGATATTTCGATTAGTTGTGTTTGTTTAGGACTGTATATATTGTAAATATTAGATCTAAGTGTAAATTGTCTTAGTTCTTAAGAAGCGATTATCACACTGGTCTGCACTACCGAAAGTTTACGGTGTCACCATCTCTTCGATTGTCGAGGGAACAATTGCGCTCTCCCCACTCTTAGTCGCGAGCGCTAATTACGCGATCGCGGAGATCCTCGCCAGTCGGTCTCCTGGATTCGGTACTAAAACAACTTGTCTACGCCTAAGCTTGTGAATAGTTCAGCAGTTACCCGAAAATCAAAGATATTCGCAAATCTGTTACGCGCGGTTCCTAAGCGTTTATTACTTCGCTGTGAATAAAACATTACCAGTGTCTACTAGTGCTGGTGAAAAACAAAGATTCTACTTACAATTAAATAAGCCTAAGTACGATTAAGTAAACCTACTTATTCTAAAACTAGAACTACTTAAAGCTACTTATTCTAGAACTAAAACTAACTAAAACTAAACCTAATTTAACCACGAACAGTGTTTTTTTGTTTTCTTTGTGGGTAATTGTGATGTCTGGCTTATTGTGTGGTATGGTTTTGTCTGTTGTAATGCTTCTGTTCCAATATAGTTTGTGCTTGTCGTTCTCTAATACGCTGTGTGGTATGTATTTATATGTGGGTGTATGATGTTGTATAAGTTTATATTGTATAGCTAGTTGTTGGTGTATGATCTTTGCAACGTTATTGTGTCTTCTGGTGTATTCTGGGTTTGCTAAAATTGTGCATCCCCCTGTTGTGCTGAGGCGCCTGGGGGTCGAGATTCTGGGTACGAATCTCGAGGTGCTCCTGGGCGTCCGTTGCGATCGTCGTCCACGGGCTCCGAAGGTTCGGGTGATTATGCCGGGACGGGAGGATTCGGTTTAGAACCCGGAGGTAGGAGATCGTTGCAGGTCGAAGAGTTGGAACTCACCGTAAGGTTTAACAAGTTTATTTGATCCCGATCTGGGTGACAATTACACTGTGCCTACTTTGGCATGAGTCTTGAAAAGTCGGGTCTTGATCCCGTGACAATTTGGTATCAAGTCTGAGCTCGCATTGCTCGTACATTATTCTTATAAGGTGGTCGGGGCGAAGCGGGGACCATCGGGGTCTCCGCCTTTGGCCTACTTTTGGGTGTTTCGCCATGTGCTGACGGGTCTTGGTGCGCTTCCGAGATCCCTTACGCGGTTGTGCCGAATTCCGGCCGCTCGATTGGGACAATCGGAATGTGGGTGGTGTCGACATGCTTAGGTGTCGGTCCGGGCACAACATCCCCCCCCCCCCTTACGGGAAGGGTGCTTAGGGGAATTTTTTGTTCCTAACGGTTTACAAAATTTCCCGGTACCCTAAATCGTCAAGGCTTCGCTGTATTCGCTGTCCTCGACTGGTGTCCTGGACTTTTTCGCTTTTGGTGGTGTAGGGATCTGTATTTTGTGGCGCAGTTGATAATCGCGTGTTAACAAATATATGACTAATATACTAAGTATTACTAGTACAATAGTTGTTGTCGCTGGGTGCACGATTTGCCAGGTCGCTAGTCCTGGTGGCGAGTTGTTATTTTCTAAATCGCTTTCTACTTGATTAAGTTGGTCATATAGTGCTGAAAATTCAGATGGATTTTTTAGGAGTTTATCTAGCTGGAACCGCGATAGAGGTTGCGCTGGTTCGCCCCTTTGTGTCGCATTTAATGCTGCTATTATGTCGTACCGTGGTGCCGTTGGCACTTTGAAATCTTGACTATATGTTATTCGACGCTTTTTTAATACTACGTCCCTACTTCGAATATTACAATTTCCCGTGATTTTGAGAATCCCTGTCCTATCTATATCGACGTGCTCAGGTTGTCGTTCATCACACTGTATGGTCAGTGTTTCGGGCTGATGCGTCGCGAAAATCCATGTGTCTGCGTGTGAGGTGCCTATCCACATTGTATGGTTTGCCGCAATGTACTTTATTTCGCAATTTCTTGGGGACTTATCCGCGGGTTGCAGCCATAGGCTTGCTTCGCACTCGAGATCATTGTTTACGTTATGTGCTAGCATCGGTTGTTCGCAGTAGTATTGCGCGGCTACTTGTTTACATCCCCTTAGCTCGTCTTGCTCGGTGAGCACATATTGATTACTGCTTGCATCAATGACGAGTATCGGCGTTCTTATAATCCCCACAAAATTACCTTTTTTAAAAAAGGTACAAAAAAGAGCGCCAAGTATATAATTCCATCATAAAAAATTCCATTTAAAAACGTTGTCGTAAATTAATATAAATTTCTTAATATGCTATATTTAACTTTACAAAAGTAATGAGATACAACAATTGCGCCAATTATCACAATGGCTATTTATACAAAGAAAAAAATGTACTCAATAATATTAAGCCGACATATTTTTATACAAAACAATATTTTAATACGAATAAATATTTTATTCAAAATACTTGGCGCTGCTCTCTGAATTGGTGTTGCTAAACTGAATAAATATGCATAAATTGCATTAAAATCTTTTTCTTTCTTTCTTGTCTCTGTGGTGTCTTGTTTTGTTTTATTTATTAACCAAGACAATTAACATTTTTTCGGAGAGCAGCGCCAAGTATTTTGAATAAAATATTTATTCGTATTAAAATATTGTTTTGTATAAAAATATGTCGGCTTAATATTATTGAGTACATTTTTTTCTTTGTATAAATAGCCATTGTGATAATTGGCGCAATTGTTGTATCTCATTACTTTTGTAAAGTTAAATATAGCATATTAAGAAATTTATATTAATTTACGACAATGTTTTTAAATGGAATTTTTTATGATGGAATTATATGCTTGGCGCTCTTTTTTGTACCTTTTTTAAAAAAGGTAATTTTGTGGGGATTTCACACATTTTGTAGTGTTTATTGATGACTGGATAACTTTTTCACCCTCTCGGGGTTATTTTTTCAACAATATATTATATCGTTATCCGAACTCCGCACGCTTGCAAAGCTACAAGACAATTGGATTGGTCGAATTGGTTTAAAGTTGAGTTTTTAGATATGAAGCAAACATACAAGAAGCAAACATAGAATCGAAGCTGAATAAAATCGTTTAATTAATATAATACTATGACCGATTTATTTTTGTTGTCTGAATTATACAGTTTTCCACATTCATAATAAAGCTCAATATTAATTGTATATACATATTTCTTCAAACTCTAGAATAAAATTATACATGAAAATGTGCTTATTTTTCTCATTTGCAGTAGGGTTACTTTCTCTATCGCTTCTGCTTCGATTATCTGTAAATATACAAAATTCCACATTTTAGTTATGACTTAACGTAGAACATATAAAAATAGATTGGCCCTTTGCTATTTTAAGTGTACAGACTACAAAATGTGTCCGAAGGAGGTGAGAGCGTATGGCAGAGTGTCTTGTTGCAGGATATTTAAATGCTAATGGTAATTCAGCAAAAATGAACGAAGAGATTCAATATTTTTAACGTTGTAACATTCTCGAACGAGACGTTGCCGTTCTTTACACGAGATTCACGAGTAGAGCGGTTTACCCGTGAATTTGTGGGATTTGGTTCGGGTGGCGTGCGATTAAGAAATGAATTTCTAGATACGAGAGTCCTTCTTTTAACAATAAATAACAAATGATTTATTCAAAAGTAAATGGTAGTGACTCTAGGTCGAAATAGAACATATAATACGACACTGAGTCGTGCGATTTATGACAATTAATACAAATAAAGTAATTAGTAACGTCGTATCGGTCGGTAAATCGTTTTGATTTCTGTTCCTAACGCTAAATCGGTAATAAAGAATATAATTTTGATTTCGGTTCCTGACGCTAAGTCGGTAATAAAGAATATAATTATGATTTCGGTTCCCAACGCTAAGTCGGTAATTAAGAATATAATTTGATTGAGGCGTATAAAGATATAGTATAAAGTCTCGACACGAAGTCGGTGTAATACAAGATACGACACTAGGTCGATTTGGAATGTTGGTTGAGATTTAGAGAGAGTTCCTTCTAGAGGATAGATGTGGCTTCCAGTTGCCTATAAGCTTGCCTACGCTGTCTAGGATTGTTGCCAGGTTGCAGGTAGAGGCGTCCCCAGATAGTAGTGGAATTATTGACTTTCTTCCTTCTGATTTGGTAACTTCTTCAGGTGCCTATCAGCTGGCCCACGCTTGGAGGATGAGGTGGTGAGGGGGCTAACTAAAGCGACCTCGAATGGAAACTGAGGGGGCTAACTAAAGCGACCTCTAATGGAAACTGAGGGGGCTAACTAAAGCGACCTCGTAATGGGATTTGGTAGTCGGTTTTAAAGATACTACTCTAGACGGTTTCAAAACTATAGGGGGCTAACGAAAGCGACCTAAGTCTCGAGGTTCGGTTGCAGAACCAAGTCTGCTTTCCTGCTGCTGGCGGGCCTCTATTTATACCGATTTGTGGTACTTGGCCCGCACCAATCACTCGCTGTGCGATCTTGCGCACCAATTAATATTCACATCCGTTTCGCGCCACTCGCGCACTACGCTCGGATAATTCGGCGTCCGGTTGTTCGTTCGATGTGCGCACGCGCGCTTGATTCGCTCGCGGCACTGAGTTTACTGTTTGAATTAAAGGTTATGCGCATGCGTTGCGCGTCACTCAGTCTTTCGCGCGCTGTTTGAACACGCTCTCGCACGCGTTGTATAATATCTTACGTATAATGAAGGAAATTAACAATGTATATGAAAAATAAAAGGAAAAATTTATGGCGGTGGTAGCGGAACGTTACAACGTACAATGTATTGGTATTGGAATAATATTAATTTAGTATGTTTATATTTTTGAAATGAAATATTGTTAATGGGAAACTAATAAAATTAATGAATAGCGTACGAACTACTGTGGATTTTAATAAAGTATTAGGAATACCTTTCCAAAAGAGATTGAAAAGTATCAAGGGAGATACGTTTTCAGCGTACTTTCTTCACTAATGTGACTTGTTCTACGTTGCAAGCAGTACGCTATAATTTTCTTAATTCTTAATGCTACGCTACTTTGACAAATTTTGTAGATTTATCTTATTTGACAACTTTCCAGAAACTTGTGAGAAACAAGATGTTTTTCTGTCTGTCTAACCTTCTCTGGACAACCTCCAAGCCTGTGCATCTCCTTCATTTCTATCCAAGCTTGTGCGTCCCCTTCATTTCTATCCAAGCCTGGACGTCCCCTTCATTTTTATTCGAGCCTGTGTAAAAATTGTTTGCTGGTATAAAAACAATATATTAATTTGTAGAAACTTGTGCGAAAGAAGATTCTTCTCTGTCGAACCTTCTCCAGACAACTTCCAAGTCTGCGACTCTACATACGAAATCGATTTAAAAAATTTTGACGACTTACCTTGTTCATTAAAACAATAATTCAATCTCCTATTTAGTGTAAAAACTAATGACATTTCAAATTCGGACAACTTACTCCATTTGACATTTAGCACTTGGTTGGTTATAGTATATCTCTGTCTAGCTGTCACAACACAAAATATTTGGTTACACGATTGGCCGAACCCACATCCAATGAACGACGTGCCTGAGAGACATTTCCTCACCCCCTCTTGCCTAGAAGTGTAGGATGATGACGATGAAGATCTTAATTTTACGAACATGAAAATCGGCAAATTGCCACTTTACAACGAAATATCTCAGCTCATAAGACACGTAGGAACAAAACGAAGACACTTTTCTTATGTAAATCATACCCAGGCTATCCATTAAGACCATTCAAAATCGAATCGGATCAGCCGTTATTGAGATTCGGAAATCTCAGGGTTCAGAATAGCGAGTCGTGGCTTAATAGAGACACGGCAGTGCTCGCGCTGCGCATATATATATATATACTTGGCGCGAGACACTACCGTGTCTCTTGATTAACACCGCGTATGAGTTCCCGTGAACGTGGATTGGGGCTGGCAATGCCTCGATCACTGTGAACGTTTGTGAGGAAATGAGGGGGACGGTTATTACTGCGATCAACGTGGTCCTATCGAAATACGCGGTGATCGATGACAATTTTTCGATCACGTTAGTATTTTCTAGGCTGGGTGCTATTGGGAACGCGAGTCCATTCGGGAGATGCTGTACCGCGGTTTGTAGTAACCTAATAATTTGCGCGCTCGATAGTACGTTTGTGTTGATGATTCCTCCTTTGAGGCCGGTGTAGTATTGCAACACATCGTCTACGTCCTGAGTCAGGTCGGTCAGTAGGGCATTTAATGTAATGAAATGATCTACTAAGTCAGCTCTTCGCGTTTGCTGTAGTGAGCTCGTTTCGATTTGTGTACGTAGTAGTCTCGTCTGTTTTGCTAATGTTTCTTCGTTACGCTGTATTGTTTTTTCCGCGTTATGTAAATGATATAGTGTGTTATTTGGACTTGTTTTTTCATAGCAGTTATTAACGTATTTTGTGTACCGTCTAATCGCGATAAATGATTGTTAATCTGTTCGGCGTCGTCGGCGTCCATAGTCCCGAATATGGTTTTGGCTAGGGCCCCTATTCCGTTGATTAACCCTCGTCGCTTATTTGGTACGTAAGTCGGCATTTCTGCTACTTGGTCTACTCTTTTATATAGTTTTTCTGCTCTTCTGAGTAGGGGGTCTAAGTGTTCCCCGCAACTAGGTTGTATCGCGATTTCGTCCCCACAACGATGTTGCATCTGGTTTATGTAAGAGGCCAGCTGCCGGTTTCGTTCGAGGAGGGTGTCCGTTTTTAAATGGGTTACGATCTTCCATGAATCGGTTACCATGTGCAGTTCTCCAAGGTGAGTAAAGTGGATTCCTGCTTTATGCTTGATCGGTGATATCGTATATGAGGTCTGGCTGCCAGTTGGCGCTGCTTCGATTAGGCCTCTCGCCAGGGCGGTCATCCTGGAACAATATCCCCTCTTATTTCGCCTAATTCGCGCCTACTATATATATCCGTTCGGTCGCGAATTTTTCTTATTATAATCGTATTTCAAGATGTACTCCGAGAATCTTCGTGCGGTAAGTACCTCTACTTTAAGTTCTTTCATTCTTAATAAAGCACTCCTTTCGCGAATAATGTTCTCGCGCGTGAATGGGATTTGATCCGTGTTAAGTAAACTTGGTCAAACATTAATTATCATTTCCCCATTGTTTTGTTAGATGTTTGCCGAGCGCCGTATTGTTGGGTATATTTCGATAGAAGAAATGCGTTCCCTCCGGCGGGAGCGACGTTTGCACAGGTACCACCTGGAGACCCTTTGGGAGGAAGGGTACCCGTCGTGGGCCCGTACCTTGGACGCGTTCGGGCTACGTCGCCTGTTTGGGCTCCCCCGTATGGATGAGGAAGTAAGTGGCTGTTTCCTTTTAGCATTTTCTCCTCTCCTTTTTGGGTACGTTTGGCATCTAAAATGTTGTGTCTTTCTGTTTATAGGGTGAAGATTGGGGCCAGTATGACCTGTGAGGCTGGTTTTTGTTAGTGGTGTTTATTATTTTTTTAATATATCGAGTTTTACCTATTTAATGTGTTTTCCCAATTACTTTCCTTTTATGTTTATCTGCGTCCTATTCCTACTTATCGTATTTAGATTTGATATCGCGTTTCATTTTTTCCGAGGCATTTTGTTGTCTTTACTATTCGATGAAGTGTTTAAGTCTATTCGCGTGAGTACGTAGGGTTTTCCGTCCTTTTTTAACGGTCACGTTGACTTTTGAGTTCTTTTCTATGATTACGTAGGGGCCTACCCATTTATTATCTAGTTTTTTCGATCTTCCCCGACGTACTGATTCATCGAATAGCCAAACCTTATCGCCTACTTTGAATTCTATCTCGCGCGCTTTTTTGTCGTATCCCTTTTTGGCCCTTTTCTTTGCTTCTTGGAGTTGTTCTCTAGCTGTTTCATTTGTTGTCCTGATACGTTCTCTTGTTTGTTGCGCGTAATCTTCGTAGTTATATGTTAGTTTAGGCGGACTTTTTAACGCGGTTGGTATTGATGCTATCCTTCCATAGACTAGTTCGTATGGCGTGAACCCTGTTGCCGTATGTGGGGTTGTATTATATGTAAACATAGCATAGGGTAGCCATCTATCCCAGTCGGATTGGTCGTTATCTATGTAGTGTCGCAAATATTCTACTAGGGTTTTATGTGACCTTTCTAATGCTCCGTTCGATTCTGGGTGGTACGCGGTTGTCTGTATCTTCGTAATTCGAAAAAGTTTGCATATGTTTTTGAACATTTCACTTAGAAAATTTCTCCCTTGGTCTGTTAGGATCTTTTCGGGTATACCGTATTCGCAGATGATTTTCTCGACTACTGCTTCCGCTATCGTGGCTGATTCCTGGTTTGGCAGGGGGATCGCCTTGCTAAATTTTGTGAGGAGGTCCTGGAAAGTTAGTATGTAGATGTTCCCTTGATTGCTCTCCGGCAGGGGCCCTACTACGTCTAGCGCTACTTTTTCAAAGGGGTCCCTTGGTGTATCGGTGATCTCCATTGGAGCCCTAGTTTTCCTTCCTAATTTATTCTTTTGACAGGTGCTACATTTTCGTATATATTCCTCGATATCTTTGTTCATTCCCTCCCAGCTGTATTTCTGTTTTATTCTGTTTGTGGTCCTTTTGACGCCTTGATGCCCTCCTATGGGCGTGTGATGGTATTCGAGAAGAATTTGCTGTTTTGTTTCTTCGTCGTGGACGTTGGTTGTCCTTGTTTCTTCTTCCTCGTTTTCCAACGCGTGCACATTCCTACTTAACGCGTCTGCGTTCGTATTGTTCTTCCCTGCCTTATGTACGATTTCAAGGTCGTATTCGGCTAATAGGATTCTCCATCTTATTAATCTAGATCCTGGATCCTGTACCCTAAATAGCCATGTAAGTGCTTTGTGGTCCGTAACTACTTTGAATGAGGTACCGTAGACGTATGATCGGAAGTGTTTAACTGCCCAGACAATAGCTAGCAGTTCCTTTTCCGTTGTACTATAATTTCTTTCAGCTTTATTTAGTACTCGGCTCGCGTACGCGATTGGTTTGTCTTCGCCTATTTTCCCTTGTGACAATATCGCGCCTATTGCTACATCGGATGCGTCGGTCGTTACTATGAATTCCTTTGTAAAATCTGGTAGATTAGTAGGGGTGCCGTAGTCAGTTCCTCTTTTAGTGTGTCGAAAGCGTTCTGCTGCTCGGCTGTCCAGATGAATTCGACCTTGCTGCTCGTGATGCTGGAGAGGGGCTTCGCTATTTTTGAGTATTCTGGGATGAATCTGCGGTAGTACCCTGCTAGTCCTAAGAATGCTTGTAATTCTTTTAGCTTGGTTGGAGTAGGGAATTCTTTCACAGCTTTAGTTTTTTCGGGGTCCGGTTTGATCCCTTCAGGGGTAATTACGTGTCCCAAAAATCCCACTTCCTTTCGCAAAAACGCACATTTTTCTGGTTGCAGTTTTAGGTTGTATTTGCGAAGAGTGTCTAGAATTTTCCTCAGTCGTGTGTTATGTTCTCTTAAATTGGCTCCATAGTTGACAATGTCGTCCAGGTAAACGAAACAGTCTATCCCCTGTAACCCGATAAGCGCGGCGTTCATTGCCCGCTGAAATGTCGCCGGTGCATTTTTCAGTCCGAACGGCATGCGATTGAATTCGAAGTGTCCTTGAGGAGTTGAAAATGCTGTCTTGCACTTGTCGCGTTCGTCCATAGGAATTTGGTGGTATCCGGATGCCAAGTCGAGCGTGGTAAAATACTGTGCTTTTCCCAATTGATCTAGTATGTCCGTGATATTGGGTAGTGGGAATGAGTCGCCTATGGTGACTTCGTTGAGTTTCCTATAATCGACTACTACGCGGTATTTTTTATTTCCCTCGTTTTCCGTTTTTTTAGGTACTACTAATAAGGGTGCGTTCCATGGGCTGGCGCTATGTCGGATGATGCCGTCCTCTAGCATTTTTCCCACCTGTTTCCGCACTTCTTGTTTGTGAATTTCGGGTAATCTATAGGGCTTGATATTGCAGGGTGTCATGTCGCTTTTTACAGGGACTCGATGGCCGGTTACTGTGGCCATCGATAATTGATCTCCCGGTAGGTAAAACGTGTCATGATATTCTCTGCATATTTCCTCCATAGTTGCCTTTTCTTCTTTATTCATGTGCTTGCGGTCTACCTGTTCTACAACTCGAGCGATGCGCGTTGTCAGCGTTTCTTTCGCGGTCAATGGCCGAACAGCTGCGGCGCTATCGTTGCAATGAATTACTTCGTTAACCGGTATTTCGTTTAATTGAATTCGCGGCACGATTACTGTTTTCTTTTTTGTGGTTGTATTTGTAATACAGGCCACGCATTTTCCGTCTTTGGGTCTCGTTAACCCTTCTCCTAAGTATATGCCTTCGGCTAGCTGTTGTTTCTCTATTATACCATCTTGAATGCTATCCGTAGGAACCATTATCAGTTGCTGTGCGCGTGCGGGTATCGTTATTTCCATGCTTCTATTTAACGTTTTCCAGGGTTTTCCGTTTACTAGTAAGCTTTGCTCAGGGTAACTAATTGTTACTCCGTTATCTTTAAGAAAATCTATTCCTAGTATCCCGTCCGCGTTCGTTAAGGTATTTCCGTCTACTACGTATAATGGATGTATTACCCTTTTCCCATTTATTTTAAACGTAGCCTCTATTTTCCCTAGTGTTCCTGTTTTCTCCCCTGAGAATGAAACTAGCGTAACGCCGGACTTCCTTATTTTGATGTTGTCCGGAAGGGCTCTCCTAGCGATTAGGGATACTTCCGCCCCGCTATCTATTAGCATTATTGTTTGTTTGTTTTTACTATTTTTTATTTCCACTTCTATCCTATCCGAGGTATGTCCATCTTTGGAGAGGGATCCTATTTTAACCATACGGTAGGTTTGCACGGTTTTCCGCGTAGGTGAGTCGCGATCCGGTGATTCGGAGCTATCGCGGCTGCTTTGCGTGGAATGTGTGCTGTCAGCGCTTCTGTGTCGCGGCTGGTGTATTTCTTCAGAGGTCGGTTGTTGACTCTCTGGTTTACGCCCTGTCGGTTTCTCGTTTTTCCCTTTGGACGTTACCGTTTGCACTCGTCGGCTGTTTTCTGGAGAAAATTTTTTCCCATTTTGCTCATCCTTATCCTTATTTTTCCAACAATCCTTAGTGTCGTGCCCTGATCGCTTACAATTATCGCAGTACCGCGATGCTGTCTTGTTTTTATTTTGTGTGGAGGGGTTTGTCCCGCGCGTCGTTGGTCGTTTCGTGATTGACCGTTCTTCGTCTATGGCTATCGTGATTGCTTCCTGTAAGTCGGCGGGTCTTTGTGATTTCACTAAGACTTTTAGATCATCGCGGAGTCGGTCCTCGAATATAGTCAACGTCTGTTTTTTGAATACCTTTACAGTTGCGTTTTTCTCTATTAAGCTGTCTTTATCGTCGATTCCGGTCGCTATTAGTTCCCTTAGTAGTTTTGATACACGATTTCCGTATTGATGCGCGCTTTCATTGGGGCCCTGTCTACTATATAACAATTCCCTTTGTATAGTTGAAGCTGTACGGGGAGGTTTGTAAACTGAAGTTAGTACGTCCTCTAAATCCTGCATGGATAATATGTGGCGCGTCTGTACTTCGTCTAGGGCGTCGCCTCCGACCCGTAACGCGATTATCCCCCGTAGGATCTGGGCTTTTTCTTCTGCTGTTTGATATGTGTGGTAGACATATTTGCAGGCGGTTAGGAAACCAGGTAATTCTTTGGGGTCCTTCCCGTTGAACAAGGGTAGGGTTTTTATAGTGTGGAATATTTCTCGAGTACCCGTTACGTTCGGTGCGTGAGTTAGGTCGTTTACCTCGAGATTAGTGGGAACGAATCGACTAGTGCGCCTCGGTTCTTCCTCTGGGCCGCGAAAGTTATCGAAATGGACCGCGGTCCTGCCTGAGGGGCCAGGCGTCGCGTGTGTCGAATTCATGGTTTCCCTTAGTCTACTTATTTCTCTGTCTATTGAGTCCTGTAGGGGACCTTCCCTTGCCTCTAGTGTTCCCAACCTATCGTTTATTGCTATCATTCCCTCGGTTACGCTAGCTAAAGAGGTGGTTAGCCCCGCGAGTAATTTCTCTATATTAGCTAGTCGGTCTCCGCTTCCGGCGGAGCTCTGTTCCGCGTTTTGCTTCGCGGTTGCCGGGGGAGTGTGCTGCATTTCGGTATTGGTTGTTAGGGCTCCGCTCAGGATCAAACTATAATCCGCCTCGTCGTACGGATAGAGTCTCCTGGCGGTTAGGTGTCCGGCGTGATTTGACGTAGTGGGTAACACGGTCGGAACGCTACGTTCTTCGCTGGTTTCTACGTCTAGAGCAAGTCGCGTACGTTCTCCGATTTCCCGAAGTGCTTCGAATGTCGCGTCGAAGATGGGTTCGGCGGAGGGTTGTTTCGCACGGATTTTACAGAATCTACGCGGGGCACTTCGGCGAATAGTTCTGGGCGAAAGAATTTCTTTCTGCTCAGTTAATTCCAAGTCGCGCTCGATATTCTTATCTAAAGATTTTGCTCGGCGCATGAGATTTGCGGCGAGCGGCCTGAATTCGCTGAGAGTGGTATTTCGCACTTACAGTATAGGAAGCAGATGATGCATCGCTCGTCAAGGTGTGTGTGATGGACTGTTCTGGCGGTGTCCTCTGTTGACGTCCGTCGATACTGCGGAGTGGCTGGCCCTCTGGTTAAGGGGATTGTTGTCTCCGCTAAGTCCTGTTGTCACCGTCGGTCAGGCTTGGTCCTTACGTTAGCAGTATCCCACCGCTGCCACCAATTGTTGTGCTGAGGCGCCTGGGGGTCGAGATTCTGGGTACGAATCTCGAGGTGCTCCTGGGCGTCCGTTGCGATCGTCGTCCACGGGCTCCGAAGGTTCGGGTGATTATGCCGGGGCGGGAGGATTCGGTTTAGAACCCGGAGGTAGGAGATCGTTGCAGGTCGAAGAGTTGGAACTCACCGTAAGGTTTAACAAGTTTATTTGATCCCGATCTGGGTGACAATTACACTGTGCCTACTTTGGCATGAGTCTTGAAAAGTCGGGTCTTGATCCCGTGACAATTTGGTATCAAGTCTGAGCTCGCATTGCTCGTACATTATTCTTATAAGGTGGTCGGGGCGAAGCGGGGACCATCGGGGTCTCCGCCTTTGGCCTACTTTTGGGTGTTTCGCCATGTGCTGACGGGTCTTGGTGCGCTTCCGAGATCCCTTACGCGGTTGTGCCGAATTCCGGCCGCTCGATTGGGACAATCGGAATGTGGGTGGTGTCGACATGCTTAGGTGTCGGTCCGGGCACAACACCCCTATGACGTGATCTATTGTTTCTATTTGTTGTTTGCATAGTCTGCATCTGTCAGTTGTTGTGTTTTGGTCTTTTATGATATACTTGCTGTAGTACTTGGTGTTGATTATTTGGTCCTGTATTGCTATCATAAATCCTTCTGTTTCGCCGTATATGTTACCTTTTGTTAGCCATGTATTGGATGCCTGTTGATCAATATGTGGTTGGGTTAATAGGTGTGGGTGTTTCCCGTGTAGTGTTTTCTGTTTCCAGTTTTCCTTCATCCTATCTGTTGTTGTTATGTAGTCCATTGGGTTGTATGTTTGGTCGTGAAATCGTAGTGGTGTGATTGATGTGTTTATGTGCACGATTGCTTTGTGAATACTGCTGCATCTGGCCCGTTCTATAAAGTATTTTCTTAGATTGTCTATTTGTTTGTAGTTTAGGTTTTTAATGTCTATGAATCCTCTCTCTCCATCTTTTCTGTCCAATGTGAATCTTTCTTTTGCTGAGTGTATGTGGTGTATTCTGTGTTTGTGACATTGTGATCGTGTGAGTGTGTTGAGAGCTTCCAGATCTGTGTCACTTCACTTGACTATCCCTAATGAGTATGTTAGTATCGGTATTGCGAATGTATTTATTGCTTTCGTTTTGTTTCTTGTGTTACGTGAGGACGTTAATTTTTAAGCGACCGAGCGGTTGAGTCTAATTTTCTCACGCAACGCTTAACGAATTTAAAGAAAGATTATAATTTTAATAAAAGTAGCGTTATTACGCAAAATTTCAGGATTAATTTGGGTACGCTTTTGTGTACAACCCATACAGGTTGTCCAATCGGGATGTGGTGTTTTGGATAGACTGGTTCGAAACAAAATGAGACGAGATTTAAGTAAATATTATCATGTATTACAAAAATATGCAAAGGAAGTTTTGTAAGGTAAAACAATAATAGGGATTTACATGGATTTTCCTTTTAAAGACTCATAGAAAACTCACAAGTATATATATAAAAAAACAAAACGCAAGTCGAGCAATACTGGTTCGGGAATTGAGTTTGTCGCAAGTATTCTATGGACGACAATTGATCGAGGGAAACCCACAACTCGCAATGGTTGGATCAATTGTTGATTCCGTACAATAACGTATTTAAAAAGACTTACCGATTCAGAACAGAGATTGTTTAATTTTATATGCTCGGCTTACTCTCACTCTCTCTCTCTCTCTCTCTCTCTCTCTCTCTCTCTCTCTCTCTCTCTCTCTGGAGACCTGGTCGTGAGTCTCTCTCGTTCTCTTTCGGGAGGGTCCCGCGTCTAGATGATGAAGCGCTGGGGCGTTGCACACACACACCAATGTCAAAAAGTCAGTTCACGATATATTGTTTTTAAAATATTAAACGCACGAGTAATTAAAAAAAACGATAAACTGGTTAAACTTTCAAATGAGGAACACGAGAAAAATATGTATAAAAGTATTCACGAGAACTAAGTCCTTCCACGTTCAGCGACACTGTGGAACTCCGGCTTATCGGGCTTATAGACCGATTAAATATTCGGTAAATGTCCTCGGACAGAACGACAACGCACTATGCGATTTAACAGGCGACTGCCACGAGCGTTCTCCGGGTAGGCCCGAGCAACCCGGGACTTTGAAACAAAGAGCGCCAAATTGCTGACTCTGCACCTCATGCACACGGGCCCAACCGTCGTCGCCTCGGACCGTTCCCAGCCTCACGGGCTTGAGTTTATCGCATTCGACGTTCTAAGAACGCCGACGGTGTTGGAAGATTTTCGCATGGAAGAACGCAGTGGCGTAACGACTTACATTTAATTATTATTATAATTCAGGTTGTAGATCATTGACAATTGATCGAGGGAAACTCCCATAACACGCAATGGTTGAATCAGTTGTCAATGACGGTGTGATGGAAATTTAGAAGAAAGAAAAATATAAATGGTTTACTACAATGCTTAAGTTTCCGAAGGCTTATCACAGCGTGCATTCTAAGAACGTCGACGGCGTTGGGAGACTGCTGACAATAATCTTCCATGGGAATATGCCGTGGCGTGACAGGCGTGAAGCTGAATTAAATTACAACTATTAAGAGTATTCACAGATAATCGACAATTGATTGAGGGAAGTTCCCATAACACGTGATGGTTGAACCAATGGTCGACATCTGTGTAGCGAAAAATATGATATGAATATAGCAAAAATTTTGAGATGAATTTAAAAATTAACCGGCACGTAACACTTGCTGTTAGCTCTGTCTTCAGTATTTTTGTTAGTCTCTGTTTGTATATCTGTTTCAATTCTTCTTTGATCTCTGCGTTTTCTATTCCTATTTTCTGTGTGTAGTTTTCTTGTTTGGTCTGTTTTCCCTTGATTATGCTGCTTTTTTTACATTTATCTGTTCCAAAAGTCATATTTATGTCTGTGCTGAATGTTTCGGTTATTTTGAGCAGATAGTTGAGTTGGTGGTTGGTTGCTGCTAATAGTTTGAGATCGTCCATGTATAGTAGATGTGTTATTTTATGTGGGTATGTTCCAGTGATGTTGTATCCATATTTTGTGTTGTTCAGCATATTCGATAACGGATTCAGAGCTAAGCAGAACCAGAGGGCACTTAGTGAGTCGCCTTGGTATATCCCACGTTTTATCTGTATTGGTCGTGATGTTATACTGCCTATGTTTGCTTGTATGTTTAAGGTAGTGCTCCAAGTGTTCATTATCTTTTCCAGAAATTGTATTAAGGCCGGGTCTATTTTATATATATGTAATATCTGTATTAGCCATGAGTGGGGTACACTGTCAAACGGTTTTTCATAGTCGATGTATGCATAGTGTAGTGATCTATGTTTGATTTTGGCTTGGTGTGTTATTTCTATGTCTATTATCAGTTGTTCTTTACATCCTCGCGCCTCTTTGCAACACCCTTTCTGTTCTTCATTGATTATGTTATTTTGTGTTATGTGTGAGGTTATTTTCCGTGCGATGATTGCTGTCAGTACTTTATATATTGTTGGTAGACATGTGATGGGCGATATTTTGCTGGGTTTTTTGTGTCTGCTGGGTCTTTAGGTTTTAGGTAAGTTATTCCTTGTGTGAGTGTGTGTGGCATTGTGTGTGGGTGTGTGATGTATCTGTTGAACAGTTCGGCTATGTGTATGTGTGTTGATGTGAATCTCTTTAACCAAAAGTTCATTATTTTATCTTTTCCAGGTGCTTTCCAGTTGTGTGTGAGGTTGATTGCTTTAGTGACTTCCTCAGGGGTGATTGTCATATCGTGCATTTGACATATTGTATTGTATTTGTCGGTTTCTGTTTGTATCCATTGAGCGTGTCTGTTGTGTTGTGTTGGATTTTCCCATATGTTGCTCCAGAAATGTTCGACGACTTCTAGGTTTGGTGGGTTTCTAATTGTAATTTTTGTGCCATCCAGTGTCTGGTAGAATTTTTTTTGATTTGTGTTGAATGTCTGGTTTTGTCCTCTTCTATTCTCGCTCTTCTTGTATCGTCTGAGTCGTTTGGCTAGTGCTTGTAGTTTCTGTTTCTTTTCTTCTAATTGTTCTATTGCTTCTTGTTTTGATATATTTCCTAAGGCTTTTTGTCTTTTATCTGATAATTTATGTTGTGTAAATTGCGTTAGTTGCCCGATATTTTTCCTTAGTTTTTCTATTTTTTTCTCTAATCTATGTTGCCATGCCGGTGTCGTGGGTTTTGTTTTGTTGTTCATTGATGTTTCTTCTTTCTGTTTGGTGTGTATTCTTGTTGTGGTGAGTGCTCCTGTATATATGAGTACCTGAAGTTCTTCCATCGTTGTGTTGTTGTTTATTTTATTACGTATTATTGTGTTGACATGGGTTATTGTGGTTTTAGTTTGTGGTTTATCTGGTAGTTTTTGTATGTATGGTCTACCCTATGTGCTTGTATCTTGGTATTCTATGTACGTTAGTTCAAACTTATTATTATTATTATTATTATTATTATTATTATTAATATTATTATTAATATTAGTATATAGGCCATAATTCCATAGACTTTTGCTGTAAAAATTGCATGCATAAGCGACCACAATTCATCTCATAGAAACGTTGAAAACGATCGTGATTGTACGTGATCATTGTACCGCGTCCGAAATAGTAGATCATTTCCGCGGGAGGTCGCAGATTCCCAAAACTATCAAAGTACTGTACTCGTGGTCCGCGTTTCGCGTACGCGACCCAGTGCGTACCGGCACCTCGATTCTCGTCAAGATTCGCGATACCGCATTCGTTGGTTCATACGCGCGTGGGAAGCGCATCGCGCATAAACACTCCTCGAAAGAATGGTACGTTTCCGCACTCGCGCTCTAATTGCAGGTTCGTCATAGGTTGTTGCGTTATCGCCGCCACCGTTGCCACGCACCTACGCGATCGACGTTTTTTTTTCTTCGTCTGCACTCGTCGTTGGCGTCGCCGTCTCGGGTTCAAGCCCGCGCCTCGCTTGTACGTTGTCAGACGCATGCCTCGCCCTTCCATCGCTCGATGATGACGCAACGTCTCTTCCAGCTGTTTTCGAGAAGCCCTCGAATCGTTGACCGCTTTGGTTATACCAGCCGCTCCACCGGCCAATGCTCCGATAGCTGATAAAGCGGGCAACACGAACGGGAGAAATGGAAGAAAGCCGCCGCGTTTCGCCACTCGTAGATTACGATGTCGTCGTCGCCGTTGCGGATGTTTCCTTCCAGACTTTCACTGTTTACGTTTCGTCCTTTTCATACCCATGCCGAGTTTAGTCTTAGCTTTCATCGTTGCCCACACTCCAGTCGCTGCGGCTTTTTCGCCAAAGGTCGCGTCGTTCGCGAACACTCGTTCTCGCGCTCGTTCGGCTAATGCACGATCAGCCTCGTGTCTTCCCTCTAAATCCTTTCGACGAGAGTACGCGATATCGTGGTCGCGACACGCTGCGTCCAGGGGATTCACACCTTCGTCGCCACGAGCCAATCGCTTTAGCAAACGCGTTCCCGGTCCGCAGAACTGATAACCCGGAACGTGCAGTTCGAACGGCAGACGGTTTATGATACCGTTCACGAGACCCGATCCAGTCTTCTTCTTATTCTTCTTCAGATTATTCTTCTTCTTCCTCTTCTTCTTCGTCGCAGTCGTTGATGCAGTCATATACGTTAGAATAGTCGCGATAGCTACTACAATAATAAACGCGTACGCACGCTCCACCGATCACAGTGATAGTGACCTGCGCGACGCGTGCCACGAATATAAATAGTCGTGCTTCGTCACACGCGTGCGAGTACCTGAGAAACACCGCGAACATGCGATTCGCGAAACAGTCGGACGTTATTCGCGTGACCGCGAACAGAATGCTCGAGGATGATAGGGATTCGAGTCGATCGAACAGACACGGCTCGTTGTTGCCGAACAGCGTGCGAGGCGTGATTTGCGGTCCGTCCGGATGTGGAAAAACTAACGTGCTTCTAAGTATGCTAGAGAGTCCGAACGGTTTGCGTTTCGAGAACGTGTACGTGTACTCGAAATCGTTGCATCAGCCAAAGTATCGATACCTCGAACAGGTGTTGTCGCTCGTCGACGGAATCGAATACTTTCCCTACTCGAACAACGCTGAGATCGTTCCACCGAGAGACGCTCGGCCCGATTCGATCTTTGTGTTCGATGACGTAGCGTGCGACGAACAGAACGCGATACGCGAATACTTCTCCATGGGCCGCCACGCGAACGTGGATTGCTTTTATTTGTGTCAGTCGTACGCTAGAATACCTAAACATTTGATCAGGGACAATGCGAATTTTCTCATGCTGTTCAAACAAGACGGCACGAACTTGCGGCGCGTGTACAACGATCACGTGAACACCGACATGACGTTCGAGTCGTTCAACGACTTGTGCGCGAGATGTTGGCGTCGACGATACGATTTCGTGGTGATCGATAAGGATAGTTCCATGTACGAAGGTTGATATCGAAGAGGATTTAACGAGTTCGTCGTAGCTCGTTGACATCAGTAAACCGCGAGTCGTTCATCGAGCAACACGAAATGTCTAACGAACCGACGGTGACTACGATAACCTCTAGCAACGTCGACGCGAAGCATTCGCGAAAACATCGTCGACGTCATCGACAAAAAGGAACGGAACATCAAAAGGGAACGAAACATCAAAAAGGGACGAAACGTCGGGGCGTGGACGTAAAGGTAGAAATCGCCAAAGTCAGCGACGTTATACGTAAAAAGTGCTTGGACTTGAAAATTGGTAAAATGGCTACGGAAGCGGCTGTGGAGGCGAGCACGCGTCCCATCGTCGAACCGCTGAAACGATTGATCGAAAACTCGTCCGCGTTGAAAACGCGCTCAACGCCTCGATCGCGATCAGTGAAGAGGAAACACGAATACGATCAGCAACAATCATCGAAGAGACTTCGACCCGTTACTCCGTTGATAATCAAGGAAAGTCCAAATAACCTTCCAGATTCTAGCGACTATGACGATGACGACGACGACGTCGACAACGACAACAACAACACCGACGATGATAACAACGATGTTGACGATGAAGATAATGTTAACGATGATGTTGTTGATGATGTAGTTGATGATGTCGACGACGAAGCCGGTGAAAAAATTCAGGATGATGATTCGCCAGCAAAGGTTCATGATTTGGATTCGCTGCGCAACCCCATCGACGATATCGAAGTGTATGTACCGAACGCCAAAGGACCCTTGTCGCGAGAATACCTGCGACTGTTCTTCACCGATACCAAGAAACGAATCGACAACGTGTACGGGGTATACTTGGGGTCCAACGAAGACCTAATGATCGGCGATTCCGTACTCACAATCCACGAGGACGGCGACGACGTTCGCGTCAACGGAACGCGATACGCGGGAACTCGGGGTTTGTACGAACTGCTGTTCATGCGAATACCCAACGTTCGTACGTACACGGACGCGGATATTCACTCGTACCGATGCATCTTACTATCGACGAACGCGCATAAGCGAAACCATTCGCCGGGCAAGCGCACGCTGGGTAACAGGGGGTACAAGTATAAGAAAATCATATCCGCGATAATCCGTGAGGTGCGGACGTCGGGTATCAGACGCGTTAGGGGTAGGGGTAGCGGCGCGGGTGACGTGGACGGCGCGGGCGGCACGGACACCGCGGGCACGCGGCAAGGTCGAGGATTACCCATCGACGAATCGATGACGGTCACCGATAACGCGATCGATTACGTGTACTGGGACGATCCGAACGAATTGGTCGATAGAGCTGGATTACTCGTAGCATCGCGCGCGGCAGGTCACACAGGTCACGATAACGAAATCGTATCCATCCTGGAGGAACTTCGCGAGGACGGACGCATCTTAAATTGAACGATTCGGTGATCGTCGCGTCAGTAGTGTTCGCGCACACGCATCGTTATGTCGGTGAATAAGTTTGGCACCGCGTTACGCAACAACAACAACAACAACAGCGACGAAGCGAGAATGGCAATGACGAGATTATTGTCCTCGGTGGACGAACGCTTTACCCAAAAAATCGAAACGGCTATCGCGAGCGCGCGACTGGACGCCGAGTATCAACGATCTCAACTCGAGACGCGAGTACAACGAACGATGACGGATATCGTTAACGCGCAATTATCTCAGCTAGAGGATGATTTAAATAACTCGATGGAACGACGCTTGGATCACTTGAAAGATAGACTCGAAGAGTTCACGACGTTGACAACGACGCCGATTGCTACAACGACCAAGGATCTGTACAAACGAAAGGAGCCACGAAAAGCGAACGAGGGTCTACGACGACGACGATGATCACAGACGGTGACAATAGCTGCTACGGCCCCGAAACGTCTAATAACGAAGGATCGCGAAATACGTGCACCGATTGCGTTTTACGAACGCTCGAGGAACTCATACTAATTATAACGTCTTTGAAACGTCGCGACCATCCTCCGCCCACCCGCGAAGCATGAGCAAGGAGCGAGTACAATTGGTGAACGAATTACACGCTCCCGCGAGACGAAATTTTCCACGGCGTAGCGTCGTGATCCGCGGTTACGATGATTTGTGGCAGGCCGATTTGGTGGAAATGCGTCCGTACGCGAAGCAAAATCGAGGATATCATTACATACTAACGATCATCGATACGTTCAGCAAGTATGCGTGGGCCGTACCCGTGAAAACAAAAAGTGGACGCGACGTGACCGCGGCGTTCACGACCGTATTGCGGCAGAGCGATAGATGCCCGCGAAGTTTACAAACCGACATGAGTAAGGAGTTTCACAACGCTGAGTTTCAACGATGCGCGAAGACTCGCGGGATCAACCACTACTCCACGTACAGCGTGATGAAAGCGTCGATCGTCGAACGTTTCAATCGCACGCTGAAAAACCTCATGTGGAAACAATTCTCCTTGAACGCGTCCTATCGCTGGGTCGACCTGTTACCTGCGCTCGTACGCACCTACAATCATCGTAAGCATAGAACGATCAGCGCCCGACCCGTTGACGCGACCCCCGCGACGCGTTTGTCGTTCGCCGCGAATGAACCCCTCTCACCCTCCGCATCGGAAGGCGTTGGACGACGCGCGAAATTCAAAGTCGGTGACAAGGTACGTGTGAGCAAGTTCAAGACCCTCTTCGAGAAGGGGTACACTCCGAACTGGTCGACTGAGGTGTTTGAAATCATAACCGTACAACGAACGTGCCCGGTGACGTACATTCTGCGCGATTCCGCGGGAGAACCGATCTCGGGTGGATTCTACGAGTACGAACTACATTCGGTCGCGAATCCAGACGTCTATCTGGTCGAGAAGATTATTCGTCGCAAAGGAAACCAGGTGTACGTTAAGTGGCTCGGATTCGATTCGTCGCGGAACTCGTGGATATTCTATGATTCCCGAGCATAAACGCACTCAATGTTACTAAAATAAATGAATAAATAAATACATACATATAAAGATATACAGTGTATGTTTATTCAATCATTCACATTCTCCTACATGCGTACAATTAATCTTAATAAAGTATGAAAAAAATACACATATATAATGTCTTAAATTTCTTTATGTTTATAGGTAAAGGCAGGAATAATCACATATCTGTGTTTCTCCTGTAAAAGAGTTTTCTTATTTATTTTATTGTTCTTGTTTCTGTTTACAACTATTTACAACTATTTACAACTATTTACCTGTAAAAGAGAAACGACATTAAATTATTCTCTTTGTCTTTCCCTAATTACAGACTTTACTTAGGTTAGGTTTCCCCTTGCACGTGTTCACTTTACGCGGGATAATTTAAAAGACAGTACCGCGTACTTTCTTTACATATACAGGGTGTCCCAAAAATGCTGCGGGTCCTTGAAGGGGGTGATTCAGGGGGTGATTGGAAACAACTTTTTCCTTTGCGAAAATGTTCTCCGAGGTTTCGTTAACGAGATATTAACAAAAAGCACCGACCAATCAGAGCCCGAGATTGGAGGTCGAGTTCCCGCGGTAGCGTGGCCGCGCGCCGCGCTGCGACTACGAACAAGCAACTCGGCATGCATCGAAGGAAATTGCAGAGAATGGCAAATGAAAAAGACGTAACAAATAAAATCGAACATTTTGTCATGGTTTGTTTGTCATTTAAAGTGAAAAATGAATAAAGGATAAATGGATGAAAATCATGCGTAACGTAAAAAGACAAATACAAAGGTTTTTTTTAGAAGAATCGAAAATAATAATTACTTGGAGTGAGAGGATAAGGAACACGTAAATTTCCTTTTTTAATAACGTACAAACGAAAAGGTAATGTAACAGGAAATTAACGAAAAATAATAGTAGTTCGTTTTTGTGATAAAAATCCGTAATTCAATAACGGCCAACACTGTTGTGGATAATGAATAACTCCGTTTAAAAACTGCGAAAAAAATTTACGTACGGAAATTTGGAGAATTATCACCGGAAATTAGCCATAACCTGCGTTAAATTTAAAAAATAATAGTCGCCAATAATGTACCTAAAACTCACCCTTTCGGAAATTCACCTGCAGCTTGAAAATCTGTGTCACTAGGTCACTGAACCGATCCTGGTCATCGACAGACGCGCCGAATGCACAGCTGATCTCAGGTACACGACGCCATCCAAAGTTAAAGGTCGCAACGTCAAGTGCGTCCGGGTTAATGTACCGAATATTCACTTCACTGCACGGCGACTAACACTGATCACTTAATTTATTTTTCATGGAACGTGTTGTTCCTACGTTATAAAAATTGGTGGAAATGAATTTTTACTTGGCGTTCGGAGCCGTGGGTATTTCCGCGCAAATTCTCACGCTGCAGCACTTGCGTCCTCGTTGTTCGAGGGGTGCAACCAGAACATCGCGTAATACTCTTAAGCAGAGAACATTTCTGCGACGTGATTGCTTGCTGACTGACAAGATTTTTTCCAAGCGACTTCTTCTACCCTCAAATAGTTTCTCTCGTGCCATTATGAGTTGACCTCCACCAGGCCAAGAGGCTTCAGGTAAAAAGAAGCCAGCATATTTTCGAAACACACGTGCTTCGCAGAAGTGCAACGAACGGACTATCGTGCACTTTTACAAAAGTCCGCGTTCCGTCCTTTTACTGCCAATGTACTCATTGCTTCGAGGTAGGCAGCAGACACCACGTGTTTCGGTTCGAAAGGGACGGAAGAGAAGAGAAACAGAAAGTCTTCGAGTAGCTATAAAGAAAAAAATCCTGTTTCCAGTTTCCATTTTCCGATACTCTGAGTTCACGTCTGCTACGAGGCGGAACCAACTAAGCCATAAATTACCCAAAACTGTAGGAAACCGTTGTCTACCGTCGACTAGTGGGACAGTACGGTCATAAACCGCGACCCTAGCGAAATGCTCTGCGTCGACGAATTCCGTGCGAGTGAAGCCTTGGGGAGGAGATACTGCTGTGAAGAGGACCTCTTTAGGACAGTGGCCGTTTGGGAGGGATGCACGTGGTGTCTGCTGCCTACCTCGAAGCAATGGGTACATTAGCAGTAAAAGGACGGAACGCGGAGTTTTGTAAAAGAGCACGATAGTCCGTTCGTTGCACTTCTGCGAAGCACGTGTGTTTCGAAAATGTGCTGGCTTCTTTCTACCTGAAGCCTCTTGGTCTGGTGGGGGGTCAACTCATAATGGAACGAGAGAAACTATTTGAGGGTAGAAGAAGTCGCTTCGTAAAAATCTTGTCAGTCAGCAAGCAATCACGTCGCAGAAATGTTCTCTGCTCAAGAGTATTACGCGATGTTCTGGTTGCACCCCCCGAACAACGAGGACGCAAGTGCTGCAGCGTGAGAATTTGCGCGGAAATACCCACGGCTCCGAACGCCAAGTAAAAATTCATTTCCACCAATTTTTATAACGTAGGAACAACGCGTTCCATGAAAAATAAATTAAGTGATCAGTGTTAGTAGCCGTGCAGTGAAGTGAATATTCGGTACGTTGACCTGGACGCACCTGACATTGCGACCCTTAACTTTCGGTAGTGTCGTATACCTGGGACCAGCTGTGCACTGAGCTGGTCCATCGATGACCAGGATCGGTTCAGTGACCCTGTGACACAGATTTCCAAGCTGCAGGTGAATTTCCAACAAGGGTGAGTTTTAGTTACTTTATTGGTGATCATTCATTTTTAAATTTAACGCAAACGATGGCTTATTTCCGGCGATAATTCTCAAAATTCCCGTACGAAAATATTTATTCGGGCTTTTTAAACAGACTTATTCGTTATCACCAACAGTGCTGGCCGTTATTGAATTACGGATTTTTATCACAATAACGAACTACTATTATTTTTCGTTAATTTCCTGTTACATTACCTTTTCGTGGCTACGTTATTAACACAAGAAAATTTACGTATTCCTTATCCTCCCACTTTAAATAATTATTATTTTCGAATCTTCTAAAAAAAAACTGCGTATTCGTCTTTTTAGGTTGCACGCGATTTTCATCCATTTATCCTTTATTCATTATTCACTTTAAATGACGAACAAACCATGACAACATGTTCGATTTTATTTGTTACGTCTTTTTCATTTGCCATTCTGTGCAATTTCCTTCGATGCATGCCGAGTTGCTTGTTCGCAGTCGCAGCGCGGGAACTCGGCCGCCAATCTCGGGCTCTGATTGGTCGGTGCTTTTTGTTAATATCTCGTTAACGAAACCTCGGAGAACATTTTCGCAAAGGAAAAAGTTGTTTGCTATCACCCCCCGAATCACCCCCTTTAAGGACCCGCAGCATTTTTGGGACACCCTGTATATACTAACACGTATATAATATAATTTTAGCTATTCTACGCTATGTACAATTTTGGCTATTCTACGCTATACATATATTAGATATTCATAAATAAATAAATAAATGACATGAACCAAAGAAAAAAGAAACGTATATACATATGTACATGCAAACATACAAACATGCAAACATACTATACAATGGGATTCTCGAGGGACTCGCCGGGGTCAAGCTGGAGACGTTCGTGGGTCTCGAGCTCGGGGATTCGATAATGTCCCCACGGAAGGGTGCTGACTCGATCGGCTAAAATACACCGCTTGTCGTCGAACTATACGGTGGGGTTCTTTTCCCCACTCACGGAATACACAGCGTGCTCTTTGGAGCGTATATTGTTCTGTCGAACCGATTTCTCGGTGAGATCGCGGAGACAACGAATGTAATCGTCGAATTGTACATGATTCGCGACCACGTGTCTCCGCACACCCTTCACTTTTTTCGTCTCACTCGTAGACCCCACTGCCGCGTTAAACGTTCTAGTCGCGTACATCTTAGACCTCAATCCGACGAACTCGGTCATCAAAGCGCCGTTGTTCTCATATTTCATGAGTCTCGGCACCTTTTTGTTTACGCAGGGCATACCATACGGATTGTCCACCGCGTAATCACTAGTATCGAATCGGGCGACGTCGCACTTTATCGTTTCGTACGCATCCTCGCATTCCATGCTATACAATAAACTGTCGGTGTCGGTGTACAGGACCTTACACCGATCACCGAACTCCGCACGCATATATGCATAGTGAAATTCATATAAACATTCCTTCGATACGTCGAGCACACTCATTCCAACGTATATCGGTTTGTCGAACTTCACTTTCAGTTTACGCATTTCGATGGCCACCAACTGCTCGGAGAAAATCGTGCGACTGTGAAAGTTCGGTTTCGCGATCAGCGCTTCCGCGCCGTAACGACCGTCCCACCGCGTCACCAGTCGCACGTCTACGCGATTCCGTACATTTTCCATTGTTTTTCCATACACCGCATTGTTCATTAATTTGTATAGAGTCCTCTGAAATTCACTCGTGGCTCGCGTCCTCAAATCGGTATTCAATCGGATATAGTCGCGCAACCAATGCGACTGATCGAAACGTAACACCCGATGAATTCGCGTCACGCGTAACCGTGTCGCACGCTCTGTTTTAGATAGCGATAGTGGATGACGTATCGCTCTTTATCGTCGAGCGTGGCAAGCAGCTTGGTCTGTTTTCCTTCTGGCGCGTGCTCGCGCACCGGGCAGAATGGAAGGTCGGCGTGGATCTCCTTGGGATATTCGATGTCGACCTCCAACAGGTATCCCTCGGATTCCTCGGAGTCCTCGCCGTCGGATAGGGATGATACGTCGAGCGCGGCAGCCGTCGCATCGTCCAGCCATCGAAACCCACCTTTCGGCATAGCCTGCGACATCGCCCATCCGTACAAGTTGTTGACGTCGAAGTACATCAGATACGTCGATGCCTGCGATTCGTCGTACATCCCTGCAGGCAGGTGTTTGTTGTTGGCACGCGCGTACCTGTGCGAGCACTGACTCAGACCGCCGCGTATGCCACGCTCTACGAACAGTAGCATGTCCACGTCCGTCAAAAGTTCTAATCGCACGCCGGTGTACTTGAGCATCGCGTCCCACGTGAAACTCGGTAGCGTAAAATAATGCGCGGGATCTAGATCATAACTCGCGATACAGTCGGTGCGGAAACTCTCGAATACGTCGGCGAGTAACAGTACATCTGTTTTCAAGTACAAATCACTGTACTCGCCCAATGTCTGTACGCGAAAAGTATTCGTATACGCGCGATAACAACACAGAGACGCGTCGGTGGAACAATGGATGTAATATCCCACGCTGTACGGTCTATGCTGCTGGTATGTGTACGTCCGACTCCGCTCCGCAGGCTCGACATCATCCAGCATGCATTCGAAGTCCGCGTAAATGATGAATGGCGCTCGTTCCTTATTTTTAAAATTCTTGAACTGCAACCATTTATCCTTCAGGGACGGCAATTCGACGGCGCACTCGTTCAGACGTTGGCAGTCCACGTTGTGCTTCGTCAATTGCACGTTCGAATGAAAGAAGCTGAGACATCTGTAACGATAATAGTATTAATAATACAACATAATAATCAATAACACATCGATCGAAATATACCATATTTTACTAACCTTTCGCAAACGAATACTTGATGTCCGTGATTGCCGAGCTGCTTCTAAATCAGTCTCGACATGCTGCGAATGCACGCGAAATGATAACGTTGAGGCTCGTTGGAGTCCTGCACCAGTAGGAGATTCGCGTGTCTCTCTCGCTTGTCCTCGGTCAAACGCAGCGGCGCGCAGCTTCCGTCGGACCACGTGTACACGTTCACCGACACGTTGTTCATCCTCTCGAACTTTGTCAGCTGGTCCAACGTTACGGGTAAAGTCATATCGCCCGTGCGAAACACATCCGAGTAGTGATGGTACGATGCGACCCTATCACTATTCGCAGCAACAGGGTACAAACTAGCAACGACAGCCCACAAGAAACACGCATTATCTCTATTCTTTATGTTGACCACCGCTTTCTTCAGGACGATGGCGCGCGGAAGCGGTACGTTGCAACCGCCTCAAAGTGGATTGTGCTTATTAATATTCACTAGAATATTTAGCACGGCCTTTAAGGTCCATCCACTGTCACGATCTTGAAACTCCTCGAGCATCACTAGCGTTGGAGCGACCACGTATTTCGAGTACCACTCGCGAATGTTCGAAGTCATTAACAGTACACGATTTCGCGTACCGAAACTTTTCATCTCTGTATTCTCACCCAACATAAACTCTGCGTTAAAGTTCGTATTCACAGCCACGCTCTTATGTGCCGTGATAGCGTCCGTGACGCGCGAGATCACAGTTCGTCAAGCACCCTCTAAAAATCGACGCGGATCGACGTGTCCCACGTTGATGACCGCACCGGTTGAAATGCGACCTTTAAACGCAGATTCCACGCCTTCCCATACGACTTTGGGTGCCCCCGCAACCGACTCGCGAAAACTTTTCCCGCGCGATCGCGCGCAATGTCTTTATTCGCGTGATCAGCGACACTAGGCGTTGTTTCGCGGCCACGGACATTCCTCCGCTGCTCTGGTACTCGACGATGAGCTGCAGGCAAGTGTCGCAATGATCAACCCAGTCTCGGAATTCCGCAATACTGCGTAAAAGTTTAGACATCCGGGACAAAACCCTATACATGTCCATGAACCCCTCCATGTTATAAGTTATAAGTTTATATATATTTAAACGGGATAAACCCTTTGTTATAAGAAATACAAATCACAGTCACACAAGCCTAGAACAAATAATTAGGAGGTACAAAAGAAATATAATTAAAAGAACAAAAGCAGAGAAGTAAGCGCTAAAGAAACCATTAATGAATAGTGACAAAGCCAGATATAAAAGAATAATAGCATTAATATTATACCAGAAGCAGACATAAAAATTGAAAGTTAGGGGGAGTGGGACATACGAACAGCGATCAGAGCAGAGTGATTGAAGGAATTGTAGGAATTATTAAAGAAGTCAACAGAGTTACAATAGCGATTCGCAGTTATTAAAAGTCGATTAAAACTATTAAAATAGCCGTAGAGAGTTCGATGTGACTCCAGAAGGAAGAGATTATGATTTCTAAGGTACCGTACAGGTGCATAAAAACTAAGTTTTTGGAGGATTTGAGGACAAGAGATACAATAATCAATAATTTTATATAAAAATAGGAGGTCAGCAACGACACGGCGTTGATCAAGGCTCATTAATCCAAGGCGCAACAGCATAAGTCATAATTATGGCAAAATATTGACATAGGTGATCCCGTGAGGTAAGATGCCAGTCTAAGAAACCTGTGCTGCACACCTTCGATTAATACAGAGTGGCATTTATAATAAGGGGCTCAAATAACGGATCCATATTCGAGAATAGAACGAACCAAGGAGTTATAAAGAGTGCGGAGTGTGGTGATATTAGAAAATAACTTAGAGGTGCGGTAAATAAAACCTAATATTTTATACGCGGAGTTAACAATATGTTGATAATGATAATGAAACGTTAAAGTGTTAGAAAAATAAATACCAAGGTCACGTATGGTTTCAACAGATTGCAGAGATGAGGTTTGAATAGAATAAGGGTAGATAACTTTGCTAGATTTACGGCTGAAACGTATAACATGACACTTCGATAAGTTAAAACCAAGTTTATTTCGCGAGCACAATAAGGAAAGTCTATCTAAATCAGACTGTATTAAGAGAGCATCAGACACACTCGCAACTTGTCTTTAAATCTTTAGATCGTCAGCAAAAAGTATAAACTTACAATGTAAAAAGGCTTCGGATATACCATTAATGTATAAAACAAATAAAAGCGGACCCAAGTGAGATCCCTGAGGAACACCAGAAAGAACAGCTATCTCCTTAGATAGAAAATTATTATACTTAACTATCTGTGTTCTGTTAGTCAAATAGCTGGAGAGCCAGGCAAAAAATGCACCATGAAGGCCGAGGGAGTGAAGTTTAGAAAAGAGGGTCGGATGGTCAACCATATCAAAGGCTTTACGTAGGTCGGTATAGATGGCATCAACCTGTTGACCACTTTCTAAGCAATTAGACAGGAAATGATTATAAGTAAGAAGATTAGTAATAGTAGAATGACCAGACATAAAGCCAAATTGCTCGTCAATAATTACGTTCTTGCCAATGAAAGAGAGCTTACTTGAGATAATGCTTTCAAATATTTTAGGCATAATATTCTGCAAACTAATAGGCCTGTAAGAACTAGCAAGTGAATTATCACCGCCCTTAAATATAGGGGAGACTAAGCAAGTCTTCCACAAGGAAGGAAAAATTCCGAAACTCAAAGATTTGTTGAATATAATAAAGAGGATGCGAGCCATAATAAATTTGCAAGACTTAAAAAAGATCGCGGGGATGCCATCAATACCAGGACCCTTATTAACATCGAGGAGTTGTATCTGAGAGAGTACCTCACTAATTGTGATTTCCATGTTAGAAACATCAATGGTATTGTGGAAGGAGAAGGAAGGCGGCGATTCAGGACTACAGGCATAGACAGAGCCAAAGTAATCCGCAAATGTATCGGCAATCGAATGATCCGAGTAGGATACCTGTTCATTAAAGGAAATGTGAGAAGGGCGAGAGGAGTCATTTTTAAGGTTACAAACAAATTTCCAGAAAGTTCTGGGCTGGTTAAGAAGTGTATTTTCAGATTTGGAAGCGAAAAAGTGCCAGCAGTTACGAGAGATGGTTTTGCATTGAGACCTGAGATTAGAAAAAACTAGATAATCGGAAGAGGAGTTAGAAAGTTTAAAGTTACGATGAGCGATTTTTTTTGCCTGATAAGTGAAACAAGTTTGCGGGAAAACCAGATACGGTAGGAAGAAATTACTGAAGACGAGGAAGGTACGAATGATTCAATAGCCTGGTTAAGATGAAAATAAAGGATATCCGCAGATTCATCAACGGATAAGGGAAAGAGAACATCCCAATCAATAGAAGCAAAATAATCATTGGTGCCGACATAATCAGCCGAATTAAAGCTTCTGCGATGAATCACCTTGGGAGGAGAGGAAGAATTAGCAGAGAGAGAGTAAGACAAAAAAAGATGGAGGGATGGTGAGGATCCTCAGGGAGAAGAGGTTCAGGAGCAGGGGAGGTGCAAACGTTTGGAAATGTCAAAAGAACAAGATTAAGGAGCTTACCATTATTGTTAGCCACGTAGTTCACTTGTGAAAAATTTAAAAAGCTAATACATTCACGGATTATGCCCAAAGGAGAAGGTAGGATGTTACTGTGTTCGAGAGATGCTGTACGAGAGGAAGTGATCTGGCTAAAGAAGTCAGGGAGATTGTAATCATCGGCGATAATAAAATCAGCAGTGGGAAAACGGTGGGATAGGACTTCTATAGTTTGAGAGTGAAGCTGATATAGTATGTGTGAGGAGTGAGGAGGAATATAAACAGAACCGATAATAACAGTGCGTGAGCCAAACCGCAGCTCAACAAAAAGTTGCTCTATTGAATTAACGGATAATTCAATTTGTCGGCATAAATATGAATTCTTAACCGCAATCAAAACACCACCACCTCTAAGAAGATTGCTACTATCTGTGTTTCTGTCACAGCGGAAAATATTATAAGAGGAGAAGCCTAATTCACCGTTAGAGATACCACTATGTAGCCATGTTTCAGACAGAATAAATACATCGTATGCATTTGAGAGAGTAGAAAGAGAACAACGTAATTCAGTTAGTTTAGAACGAAGACCACGCACATTTTGATAAAAAAACAAAGGGTGAAAATTTAGTTTTTTGAATAAGACGAAGGAGACGCATTAACAATTCTGGGCACTTCATTAAAATATCTAATAGTCTTATCAATAACTCCCGAGTCCAGCAGATTTTGAAGTTCCTTCCTTAGGTTGTTTAGGTGAAGTAGCTGACGAGGGGTGGAATCCTGGAAGATCTTGAGAGAGCCTTTATAGCGGTTTTTATTTCGCAGAATAGCAACTACTTCAGACCTGCTAGACATGGATACGCGGATCAGCCGGGGGCGATTATCAGTTTTCTTCCCAATCCTGGTAGTTTTGATGTTAGAGTAGTCGCCAGGTTGAATGGAATTGCAAACGGCCATGACTTGATCCATGTCAGATGAAGATACAGATTCTTCCAAATTAGAGACCACGATATTGGATGAACGAGCCTCACGATTTGCAATTTCGGCAAAGATGTCCTCATCGTCATGTAACTTGGAGCCAGAGAATGCAAGAAAATTCTTCTCCAAATCGGTGACCCTCGATCCAAGAGAGGAGACATCACTAGTCATCTGTACGATATCTGCCTTGAATAGGTCGATGATTTCCAGTCGAAATGAATTAAACTGAGATTGGATCATCTCTTGAATTTTTGACAAGAGAGAATCCTCGTTGAATCCGCAAGAGCATACTGTTCACTAATGTTCGCTTATTCACAAAGAGTTCACTTTTTCATAAATAATTAACATCCCAGAAACGTTCGATTTCATCGGTTCTCGTGATGCGGCTTTTCCAGGTGATGCGATCATACTCGAAATCCGGAAATCGATATCTCAGCGGTACAAGGACGAGCTTCGAGTTCCGTGGTAGACTCGTACGATCATCCAAATATCGTGTCAATTCCCGACTCAAAAACCCATTCACTGAAATTGTTGTTGTGTCAGGACTCAATACTTCCAGTACTTTGACCATTCCGTTCTCGATGTCATGTAGAAGCGTCAACGGCGTACACACGATCGCGGTAATGTACTCAGTACGCTTAAGGTGCACGTCCTTATCTGCAACGATGCAATGTAATGTACATTTACCCGCAGTACTGTGTCGCGCGATATAACGTAACAATTGACGATGTTCGCGCGACAATTGCATAAATCCATCTTGAAAGATACTGATCCATGACGTCTCGGACAATGTCGGTGCGCTTAACGCGTTGCGGATCTTATGTCGTTCGATCGTCAGTGATTCGTTATCTAACTGCAGCAACGTCGATAAATAGTTCACCCCACCATCGTTACCGTCGTCGTCGGAACACGATGACGCGAGTAATGCATCTCGCGCGTCCAGTTCAGCGACTATGCATGCTTGTTTGCTTCGCACACACGTTCGCACTATTTCCACACTACTCATAAATAATGTTAAGCGTTGTTGTTCCGATTCAGATACTTTTCGAGTCTTAAAATGTTCGCGGATGAGGCGTAAGTACTTATCACATGATATGAACCATTCGTAGCACTGTTCTTCGGTACGCAGCAGTGGAATCATCCCCCGCAACAATTCATACGAATTCACGAAAAAGTCCATGTCCCGTGATACTTATGCACGCGTAATGTATTTCACGATCTCCACCGAGCGACTGCTGGATTTAATATACTAGTCACCTACCCTATCCGTGATTCTTAAAACGCCATCGCACTATGTTTACGTTAGATGCAGTTCGAACGTATCCTCAAATTTTTCCCACCCTTACACGGTCGCTGTATACTACTCCCACGATTCAGATATAAACATACAGTATAGCGCGGTGTAACGCTATGTTTACTCCATGGGCTATCGCAACGATTGACTTACAGCCTCCTCGATCATGAAAATACTCGGAACTCTACCCCGAATAATTATCGCTTAGCTGCTCGCGTGAGCGCAACGCCTAATTTATTGCTTCGGGGACATTGCGTTTTCTCGAGGGTACTTCTTAGAGGTCCTGGTCTTGGGAAAAGTCAATTTTCTCACCCTCTTTCTCAGAAATTATCATCGACTGCAATGTCTTGTTTATTTCTAGGGCTATCGCGCCGATTGCTTTACAATAATTATCGCTATATGTATACATGATTGCACGTGCGCTGCATCGGTCCCACGATTGAAACATAAACACACGGCACGAAGAGTGTGCACGTAGGCGCCCAAAACACGTTCAATCCTGCTCAGATATAAACACGCTGCATGTCGTGTTTATTCCACGAACTATCGAGATGATTGATTTATAATAATTATCGCTCTATGTTTACATTATTGCACGTGTGCTGCATCGGTCCCACGATTCAAATATTTCCTTATCTTTTCTCAGAAATCATGGTCCACCCTCTTTCTCAAAAATCATCATCGAAGACGCGATTCGAATTTCCACGAATCGGTCGCGCCTGCGCACCGATCCCCGCACGCGTACGGAGATTGCGCAGCGGCGACGCGCGCGAGAAGTACCTTAAACAACCAGCAGGTGACGCCATCACGAAATGTATGAAAACCCTGGAAAATTTACCAAGGCGGGCCCAAATACCGACGCGGGCCCAAAGTACCTTAAACGTCCAATAGGTGGCGCCAATACGAAATGCGCGCGACGCCATTTTGTAATTTTGAAAATCCACCCCTCCCCTGTGAGGTCAGCCCCTTGCCCACGAACTCCACCTGCGCGCGCGACGCCATTTTGAAAATTTTGAAAATCCCCCTCCCCTGTGACGCCATCGCCCTCACCCACGAGCTCGGTACCCCCCTCCCCGCCTCACCCCCTCGCCCATCGCGCGGAAGGGCGCGGTACCTTCCCCCGCCCTGCCTCACCCCCTCGCCTTAACTTGGTCCAGAATCGGCATCACCTAACTACTATTCTCCCCTTGCGCTCCTGCAGTCTCTTTCTTCCACTTTGGCTGCATCGAATTCTTCCCCCATGCAACGCACGCATCCCTTGATAACCACTAATTCCGTTTGAAACGTCAAGACGTATTTCCCTAGGCTCCTAACACCCCATTTCATAGTTCCATCCCGTTCCCACCATCCTGTTTCGGCCAGTCCATCCTCCCTCTTCGAGCCGTCCGTGTACAAAACTGCGTCGTGCTTATTGTTGAGTTCCTTTTCGCTCCAATCTTTTTTAGTTGCGATAACTGTGTCAATTTCAATGAACACATATCTTTTGACTATCATGTCCCTGGCTAGCTTCTTTATGCGGTTCAGCTCGACGCCGCCTTCCTCTTCCAGTATCCGGCTGTGACTGGTCGCGTTCCCTTCTTCCTATAGCCCCCAGCTCTACAGTCTGAGCATCGTTATCATCGTGAGCTCCTTAATACTCATATCGAGCGGTGGTGTGCCAGCCAGTGCTTTCAGCGTCCTGGTTGGCGCTGTCCCCATTGCTCCGTAGATCCTCCACAGTGCCGTTCCTTGGATTTTGTCCAGTTCAAACATCACACGGGGTATAACGATCGCTTCGTATATTCAGGTTGGAATTGGCCCTGCGCGTCTGTTTGAAAACATGCTCTCTCCATGTCAGTGTCTCGTTCATCGTGATCCCTAGGTATCTAACCCGGCTGGACAGGCGAAGGATCTGCTTGAGTTCGCCGATCGGCGGTTTCCTGTTGACGTTCACGATTCGGATTACTTGCATCTTGCCGGGGTTGGCCGAGAGGGCAGCCCCCTCGCACCATGGTCCCAAGGCGTTGAGCGCCTTCTGTACCAGAACCTCGGCATCACCTATCCTACTGCATGATGCCATAAACACTACGTCATCTGCATAAGTTGGGGTGGTAACCCCGCACCCTTCCAGTGCATACAAGAGGTCATCCACGGCCAAGCTCCATAGGAGGGGCGACAGGATCCCTCCTGTGGGCATCCTCTGCTGACCTTAAAGGTTGCCGTTGCCTCTCCTCTTGCCTATCGGTTTGTACCCTCCTAGTGGTCAGCATCCTCCCTATCCATCTGATTATCGTCTCGCTGACCTCAAATTTCTTCATAGCGTTGATAATGACTTTCGTCGGAGTCCTGATAAAGGCCCCCTCTATGTCGATCTACTTATTTACCTTGAATACTCGTTTGGACATCCCCGTTTTACAATTATTAACTACTATCAGTCTCACTACTTTCTTTAAATATTATTCTTACTTAACACGTTCCGTGCCGAGCCGGTTTTGCTAGACTTTTCATTCAGTCTATTGGATAATTTGAATAAAGATTGATATATTATCACACAATATTTCATTACATCATCAGCTCATAAATAATTAGCTTGTTTAGGGTAGTTATCACGTGTTGGAATTTGTTACGTAAAAAACGAGGCAAATAAAATATTTAACAAAAGAGATATAGGCAGAGAACTGCGTACTGGCTGGCGGTGCCCTTTGAAGGCAGATGTGTCTGGGCGTTGCGTAGTGGCGGTGCACTTGGTGGCCCGCCGGAGCTCCGCGAATTAAATATGTTATAGTAATGTTGCCGCTTATTCAGGCTCGTTAAGGGTGTTCCTCTGCCTTGGTGTTCGCCTGTTTAGTCGTAAGTCCTTACCTAGTGTTTGCTCTTTTCGAGAGGGCCCAACCAACATCGTGTCTATGGTGACAAATAGGAGTCCCGAATCTTATTGGACAATGCGGCGGACAGAAAGTATGCGGTGAACAGAATGAATGGCGGATGACTTCAAGAATACACCCTCGTATACAGGGTGATTCTGGGGCTACGCCCGTCAAAGGATGCGGCCTGGTTCCCCGTGGCGAGGACAACCCCCACAGTGCCTCACCGAATTGTATGACTCTCGACCTTCCAAGGGGTTTGAATACCATTCAAAAGTGACAAATGTCTAGGATTTCCGAAATTCTCACCAGATCTTTGCGAAAATGACACCAACTAACACCAAGAACGACGTAATTCGGACCATATTGAAAGAAATTCCATGGAAAATCGATTTATATCATTTCAAGCTGACGTCGTTCAAAATAGTCCGATTTACATGAAATTTGGAATGATTTTCATCGGGAGAACGCTAGGAATCCATTGGCGTCACTTCCCTTTCAATACGATGAAGACAAGAATTTCTTAATACGCTGTAATGGATATTCCCCCCCTCGACTGCGGGGGGCCGACCACGATTTGCCGGGGTCGGCGGAGGATTCATACCTGTTTCAGAAATAAAATAATTCTTTATTCTATATCGTATCGATATAGAAGTGACACCGATAGATTCCTTATGTTTTTCCATGAAAATTGTCGCGCACCTTCGACTTAGAACGACATATAATATTTTTTTGTTTTGCTGGCTTGGTCGTTGACAAGCGGAGTATGGTGAGAGGTGAATTAAAACTCTCCTTATTAACCTCTATTAACACTAGAACTACCGACGTTTGGACGAAGCTAGTTGTACCAAAACCAGTCAAAGTGACTGTCTTTAAAAAATATGTAATAATAGAATATTTTTAAATTTATTGCTTTATTACTTTCTTACAAAAGGAATTCCATGTTATGTAATACATTTTTGGGGTATTATTAACCAATGTAGGAGTTATTCTTCTAGTATATAGTAAATTCTTAGGTATAAAAAGTTATAATTTGTCACATTTCTTACAAACGTAATTTTTCTGCTGAGTGCATTTTCCGCATACATATTGTTCACAGGTATTACAAGTGTTGGTAGTCTTATTATTATTACAATACCCTATTTGACACCGTTTGCGTGAACAATGTGTTCTTTTGACATTTGCTTCTCGTAATTCCATCCAGCGTACAAATGCTTTTACATGTTCAGCGACAAGTCCATCTGCTAGTTGAAACATAAAATCTTTTCTGGATATTTTTTCAGTTGTTGTTTCCTTATATAAGATCCAGGCATTTATGCCAGCTAAATCTAAAATGTTAAAAAATACTTGAAGTGGCCATCTTCTTCATCCTGATTTGTCACTACATTTCTTTGCCATTTGGTCTGCAATGTCTACGCCAAATTTAGCCTTGTTATAAAATTCAACCGTTTCAGGTAAGCGCTTATTACTTTTTCCAATTCTGACGGATTTATGTTTCGAACTCAATACAGAAATTTTCTTCTTCGGCTTACTTTTGTAAATTGTAAGAATACACCCATTTGATTTATAAAGTAATGATTAAAAACGAGCCATAGTATCCTTCTTTGTTTTACAAATTTTTGGTAGTTCCCTTTTGTTTCCGCGTATAGTTCCAACCAGTGTGGTTCTTTTTGATAATAATTTAGATGCCAGCGGTAAGCTTGTAAAAAAATTATCTGTTGTTATGGTTCTTCCCTTCATAGTATACGGTTCGATAAGTTAGAGCACGACAAATTCACCTAGAGGTTGTGATTTTACTCGTGTCTCATCCTTTCCTAAATAACGAAACCCATTTACAATATATGTAGTTTGAACATCAGATGCCAGCCAAAATTTAATACCGAATTTGTCGGGCTTATTCGGCAAATATTGAGTAAATCTGCATCTGGCTTTAGATGGAAAGAGTTGTTCGTCAATTGTAATATTTGCTCCTGATTTGTAGCAATTCTGACTATTTTCAATAAACCTATCCCATACAGCTGATATCAAAGCAAATATATCACTTTGTAAACGCTAATTTCTATCGTTTTTTTTATCAAAGCGAATAAATCTCAATATTTCAGTAAAATCATTTCTACTCATGGTGTTGGAAAAGAAGTTTAGTCCCTGCCACGTCCCGCGACATGGAGTCTACTATTATCTAATCTTTTAAATCGAATATATTTACTATTTCATACTTTGGTGTATTGTAATCGCCTAGCATACAAGTGTTGCCGATAAGGCATTGTAATCCGTAATCTACAAGAAGAAATCAAGTCAAGAATCAACGAACGGCAACAGTGAGCAGGAGGACCAGCACGAAGGAGGTAGCCGCACACCTACTAGCTGCACACCAGCTAGCCAATCGTGCGCACACAAAGGGGACTAGTGGACGCCAGCTGATGGGTCAGGGGCCCCTTCCGCCAGCGGAGTCGACACCTTCACGAAGCTGCGCTCCTGATCATCGCCACAAATTTACCCTCCCTTTATATCCCGTAAATCGAGCTGCAATACGCTCAATAACTTCAATCCCTAGTATGTGGGTTGTACGAAACCAATCGTACAGAGCACATCGAAAACCCAATAGCGTAAACCTCTACAAAAATGAATTAAAATAAGAATTTAACTATCAACGCTGCTGAGGGTTTCATATAACTGCAGAAATACGTCTTAAGTCACGCAGAAGACACCGAAATAGGTGCGCAAATGCTCAAATTCTGCAGTAAACAAAACTCTCGGATAGCCCGCTGGAAAGAATTTTTCAGGTGGATCCCACGGCAGATGATTGGGAGATTTCATCTCCCACCGTCTTAATTGTCATGTGACAAACCTGAAGAAGGAGTGATCAGTAGTCCTATAAAAAGGGACTGACCACCCGCGGAGCGTATTAATTAATTAATTAATTATTATTAACTTCATTAATCATATTAATATTCAGTTTGATTAATATTCATTGTAGAAAACTTATATTATAGTTAACAGTTAACAACCGTTGTTGCACAATATTTTCTTAAAAGATTTATAAAGTTTTAAAATCACCATAAGGAAAATAAAAGTGAATTTTTATTATTATATCAGTGAGTGAAGTGTTTCCACCAAATTACCCCATCCTCTAAATCTGAGCGTTCATCTTTTAGTAAAATGAAATTAATTACGAAAAAGTGCACTGTTAGTTCACGGGTTGCGCTGTTTGATGGTACTACCTATGAGCAGAACGTTGCCCGCGGTTTTACCGGAAATTAGGCGTAAACCGTGACCGACGCGATTTGTTTAAATATAAATGAAATTCTAACTAAATATTTGTGATTGTGGAGAAATCGAGCTTGCCTTCCCCGATGGTGCCGCTGAAGAGCAGAACGTTGCCCGCGGTAGCGCCTGATACGGAGGATGGAGATTGATTTATCGGTCAATTAATAAATGTTATAGAAAATACCAAAAGATACCGAGAAATCATCGTGCGGGACGACGTGTCCAATTAAGAAAGTTGAACTGTTATTATCGAGAAACGCCGGTGACAGTCAACGAATTTTTTGGAATCACTGCGCTTCCAATCATCAAGCAGGAGATCAACCCCCCCGTATTCGGGCGTACCCTGGTTGTTGGCGAGTGGGTGCCACCGAAGCCCGACCAGGCCCTGGAAATAACGGCATATTCATCGGATCTGATTTCGTGGAAGCTAATCCTATACACACTCTAAGAAAGGTAGGATACTTCACCAAATTTATAATATTGAAATTCTAAAACGTTCTCTTAACTATCCCAGAGCGTAAAGTCTCCGGACTAGCTCGAAAGCGGATCGAAAATATAAACTTCCTAAAATAGCAGCCCCAAATATCAAGAAGTTCATCGTCACTATCCCATAGTTCAATTTCAGTTTCTTCTGATTCTCCTTCGCAGTCATAGAGTTCATCGTCCTCGATATCAGAGCATTCCATTGCAATGTCGTTCAGTGTTTGCAATACTTCCGAGGTTTTCAATCGTTTTGCCATTTTCAGGACTTATAAAATAAAACTAAAATGAAAAGGACTTGTAAAACAAAGTAGTGATTATAAAAAAATTAAATTTTTCTCACCTCAAACTAATTGAAATAATATGTCGTTTATTGAATATATTGTATGAACAATGGTGCGGTTCTAATTCAACGGTTGAGATAATCTTGGCGTTGATTGGTTGGACGTCACGGTGTTATCACGCGCATGCGTGAGGTGTTCCCCTCCGCTACGAATAGGCTACGCACACAAATACCGCCACGAGGTAATTCATTTCGCGGCAATGCTGAAAGGCAAGCTCGACTGTTCCACCTGATGGCTTTGTTTACGATGTGGTGCGAGATAATATTTTATTCACAAAACATTCATATCAACATTCATAACAAAAACTTCAATTCACATTCTATGTATCCAGATCTAAATGAACAAGTAAAGATATTTTCGAATGAATGCATTATTTTCTGCTTTATCATCATAATCAATCTGGAATTTTCCTGATATTTATTACCAACATATTGAATGTTACGCAGTGAACATTCTAAAAACGTGTGAAAAGTTGTCCGCAACGAAGAAAGTGGGTATTTCAAGTTCGGTAACCAGATTGTGGAACCCTTTTACGCTTTGACAAGTACCAGTTATTTCGACTGGTATTGGTAGAAGTAGCCATGACACAAAATTATTTTGGTTTTGAATACATAAAAAAAAAATAAAATTCATTTTATTACTTCTTTAGTTATCGCTACAAAAGTCATAACATCATCGCGGAAAAAGAATGCAACATGAAGTGGGAATTTTAAAATGAAATTGTAGAAGCAGTCATTTTGACTGGCGTAATAGTTCTAGTGTTAAGTAGAATGAGAAAGAGAGAGAGAGAGAGAGAGAGAGAGAGAGAGAGAGAGAGAGAGAGAGAGAGTGATCGCGCTCACAATTCAGTAACAACAAACGGCCGCGAATACCTGTGACAGTAAACGCGACGGTTTGATGTCCTTGATGGTTCAGAAAAAAACGCGACAATACTGAACGGCCAATTTCGAACAAAATCATAGCTAATTTCATGTAAATCGGACTATTTTTAGCGAAGTAAGCTTGAAATTAAATAAATTGATTTTGGATAAAATCTCTATATTATGGTCCCAATTACGTCGTTCTTGGTGTTAGTTTCCTCGGCGAAACATAAGGAATTGATTGGTGTCGTTTTCGCCAAGATCTGATGAGAAATGCGGAAATCATGGACATTTCTCACGTTTTAATGGTATTCAAACCACTTCGAGGGTCGAAAGCCATAAAATTCTGGCTGGTAGTAATGACAGTGATACCAGTCTTTCTCATGAGTTTCAAGTAGTTAGATATCCAAAGTACTCGTTTGGAAGGTACGAATAGGAATGGTAAGTATTTGGTATCGACATTTGATACCAGTAGGAGCTGAAATAAGTACTGACAAGGGAACACCGCGAACCCGGACTCACCGATTGAAATGCAACTTCGTGGGTTTTTAGAGTGACTCAAAACAAGAACAACGGTGTGTTTCATTTATGTCCTATCGCCCTTTAAGGGGGTGAAAACTAACCTCAAAGTCAAATTGCCATTTCCACTTTTTCGTGTATAACTCTCAAAGTACAACAGACAGAAAAAAATGTTTCAAACAAAAGTTTAATGGTGCAATAAGTGCTGCAAACTTGCGTTAACAAAATTTTGGAAAAAGTTGTTTTTTCGTTTAAGTATTTTTTTTCAACTCTTTTCAAAATTTTGTTAACGCAACTTTGTAGTGTTCATTTCACCATTCAACTTTTGTTTAAAACATTTTTTCTGTCTGTTGTAGTTTAGGAGTTATACACAAAAAAATGGAAGGGCCGATTTGACTTTGAGGTTAGTTTTCACCCCCTTAAAGGGTGATAGGGCACAAATGAAACACACCATTGTTCTTGTTCTGAGTCACTCTAAAAACCCACAAAGTTGCATTCCAATCGGTGAGTCCGGGTTTACGGTGATCCTTTGTGAGTGGAATTGGTATCACGGCAACAGTAAAGTATCGATACTATTCGAACCGGAATCAAGAATGCATAGGTATCGAGACCATAATGAATACTTTAGATATCAAGTAGAATAGATTCCCAAATGATACGTACAAAAGTCTCGGTCCTTTTTGCTTGACTGCGTGGAGTTTCGACGTTGAGCATACTAAGTCTCGCGATAAGGGACCCTGAATAGTTGGACAAAGAAAGAAAATGCGTATAACGAGAGAAAGCGAAATAGATGATCCTCTTACGACGCTAGTCAAACAAAGTGGCGGCCGGCACCACGTGGCGAAAACAAGCAAGGAGTTGAGATCAATAGAATTACGGTTTCGGTCGCGGTCGCCGTCAGTGAGACCAACCAATATAGCATTTACGGTTCTCTCGACCGAACTGGAGAGCGACGAGCGGCCAGGAGTTTTCTCTTGACCAAAACTCGAGAGAGACTTCGTCTCAGAATTACGGTTGACCAAAAGTCTTGACCGGTCGCAATACGGTCCAGTTAATTTATGGAGAGGTTTCTGTTCTTCTCCATAAATTACGAGTCAGAGCGGTTCGGATCGGTTCAACCTAGGTCCTAGCTGAATAAGCCGGTAAGGTATGGATGTTGTTCCTGACGCTCACATTTTTTGTCTCTTTCGTGACGGGATTTTTTAAAGCAGATTGTTGCAGTTATTTGTTACTCTGACACGATCGGTCCCAAACTGCGTTGATCTACCGAGACATTATTGTATTTCAAACACTAGTTATGTATTATTTTAATGAAAGTAGTTAAAATAAATAAATTATTGTTAATATAGAAATAAGAAGAAAATGATTGAATTTTTCGTGTGGTTATTTTAAAAGTACGTGAATGAAAAATTATAAATTCTATCATTTCCTTCTTATTTCTATATTAACAACAATTTATTTATATTAACCGCTTCTATTAAAATAATACATAACTAGTGTTTGAAATACAATAATATCTCGGTAGATCGACATAGTTTAGAATGGACAGTGTTACAGTAACAAATAACTGCAAAAGTCTGCTATCAACAAACCCGTCACGAGAGTGACAGGAACAGCATCCATACCTTCCCGGCTTATTCAACTACGAACCGATCCGAAACGAACAACTCCGAACAGCTTTGACTTGTAATTTATGGAGAGGACCGGCTACCTTTCCATAAATTAATTCGACCGTATTGTAGACCGGTCAACCGACCGTATTGTAGACCGGTCAACCGACCAGTCGGCGGACTGGTCAGGCCTTCGGTTTGGTTTCGTTTGATTTCGTCAAAAGTACGGTCTGAGATTCTCGGTCGATTCAATCGGTCTGGAGTTTCGGTTCCCTCTGACAACCTCTCACTCTTACGGTCAGAATATCAGTCCCTTTTCGCTTCCATCACTGATCGTTAGACCGGTCATGACCGGTCTGAATTGCGGTTACTGTATCGGACTCGACTCCCTGAAAACAAGACCCCTCGAAGTGGTTACTATACTTGTCCATTAAGAAGTAAAAAATCTTTCAGTTCCGCATTTCTCATCAGATCTCTGCGAAAACGACTCAAATCGATACCTTATGTTTCTCCGATGAAAATAACACCAAGAACGACGTAATTCAGACGATAATGAAGGAAATTACTTGAAAAATTGATTTTTATAATCTCCATCTATCTTAATTAAAAATATTCTGATTTAAATGATATTTGGTATAATTTTCATTGGAACAACATAAGGGATTCATCGGTATCACTTCTATATCGACATAATAAAGAATAAACAATACAGTTTTTCTGAAACAGGTATGAATCCTCAGTCGACCGCAGCCAATCGAGGTTGGCGCCCCGCAGTCGAGGATGACATATTCATTTCAGCGTATTAAGAAATTCTTTATTCTTCATCGTATCGATATAGAAGTGATACTGATGGATTTCTTATGATGTTCCAATGAAAATTATATAAAATTTCATGTAAATCACACTATTTTTAGCGAACTTAGTGTGAAATTATATAAATCAATTTTTCATTTAAGTTCCTTCATTATGTTCCGATTTACATCGTTTTTGGTGTTAGTTTCAACCGCGAAACATAAGAAATCAAATGGCGTCGTTTTCGCAAAGATCTGATGAGAAATGCGGAACTGAAAGATTTCTCACTTCTTAATGGTATTCCAACACTCATTGAGGCATCGCGGGGGGGGGGGGTGTCCTTGCCATCTGGATGCCGTCTGGCATCTTGTCGGATCTCAATGCAGTCGAGTTTAAAGGACCGGGACTTTCGTAGGTATCATTTGGGAAACGATTATTTCCAAGAGTACTCAACCCTGTTTCGATACCGTAAACTGGGGTAACTTTGCCCGCCGGGGTGACATTGTTCACTTTTTTACTCTGACTGAAAAATTATCATATGATTGAATTCGCTAATTTTTTTTTCGTTTGACCTTGGAGAAATTATTGCTATCAATTACAAAACACTAAATGTTCTGATTACTTCACAATAAAATAAAATAAAGCCTTTCCGAAAAGTGAGCAATGTCACCCCGGGCGGGCAAAGTCACCCCAGTTTACGGTACCTATGAATGCTTATTTCGGATTCGAATAGTATCGATACCAAGTCCAGCCAACATGTTGATACCTACAAAGGATCGAACTTTTTGAGTAGGTATCATTTAGGTATCGATACCTTCTGATACCTAGATTACTCATACGTACTTGAGATGCCATGATACTTCACGGCTTGGTATCGATACTGCTTGAGCACTATCACTCCCATCACTAGTGGCTGGTAGATGCAGGGGCTGTTTTCACTGAGCCAATAGGGGAGACGCAGGTACGCTTGAAGATACAAAAAGACAGCCATTCTGCCGCATAACGTGGCAACACCGCACGCAATCCGTAGCGTACCATTCGTTTCTCCTGAAGCCACGCTCCATCCGAGGAACACGCCTCAGGTCTCAACTCTTGAAAATGAGACTGTTCCCGCGGTGGTAGATTCCTTTGCCAATTGAGTGTAGCATGAGCGTTTCCTCTGATGTGAATGCTCTGGTTACGCTATCGCTTGAACGTAGCCACGGAAATGTATATAATCGATAGGTAAATTAGGAGCAAAATTTGAAAGCAGATGTTTGCGTGTGATTGAAAAAGTATTGTTAAGGATGCACGATGCGGGTGGCATATGAGGAAAAGATCTTAGGCAGAGTCTCAATTAGTAGACCCCGAAACGAACCACGAATTTCTTCTGAGTCACGTAATCTTTTGAGAAGGCCTTGTTCTTTGTTAGTCTTTGGGAGTGTCGATTGACTCCAGAAGTATTGGCCACGCTAAGGAAGTCATAAATTTCCTTCAAGGATTGTTTTCTCTATCCTCGGAGCAGAGCCTACTTTCTCTTCCCACGTGGGCCCCCCTGCTGTGTAACGGAAAAGCGCGCATCCACCGAGTTTCCATCACCACGCGAAGACGGAGAGAAAGATGGGCGCCGAATCGCGGTGGCGCACAGTGTCGCGGCACGTGTTCAAAAAGCAAAAATTTGAGTTTTGAAATTTTGTATTTCATTTCATGAAATTGATAGTAAACAGTCCTCCGATGTAAGAACATCATAACTTAGTAGCATAAATTACGAATTTAAGGTTAGTAATTACATTTAAAGTCGAATAACTAAACGCAAGTTGCCACAAATTACACATAGTGAATATTTACCCACTGTAAATATTTGTATTTCTAAGTTCTATTCTTTTTTTAAATAATAAGTAAAATATATCCGTTTTTCGTTTTATTAATTAAAAATTCTTGCATTTGAACTTATTTACTTTTACCGTCGCATCTTCTAAATTCTGGAGAGAACTAAAAAAACGAAACATCGGCTCTTTCATTTTTTTACTACAGTTAGTTCTTTTTATGCCCTTTAATTTGATATAAATTTTATCTAGTCCCGAGTGCTCGGACATAAGAAAAAATACACATAATAAAACGAAAAAACTAGGCAAATCTGTGCTCGAATATTTATTTTTAAAAAACACTGAGCTTTGAATTCCTTCATATTCAACTGATAGTGATGAATGTGTATAATAAGAATGAATCATTTAAAATTTATTATCAATGCGAATTATTTAAAAAATTAATTTTATTTTTTATAATTATTTCATATGTTTGTTAGTAATTTGTGTTTAAATGTATTTAAAATATATAAATATGTATATATATATATATATATATATATATATGTTATTTGTTTTACTTTTATTATGTTCAAAAATGTATTTTAAACAATTATTTTACGTTAAAAATTAGTTTTGGGGGTACAAATATCATTAACATATAAATTACATGTAAATAACTGTATCTTAATAGAAAATTGATTTTTTATTTTTTTTTTACTATATACTCGTTACACTGTGTTGCGTATGGACATCCGAAGGACGGCCTACCGCATGGATTTGATGCATCCTCCATCCTGATTGGAATACGAGGATCTATGGGAGGTCTAGGAGGATTCGGCCAACGACTTCAGCGAGGACCTCGGAAGATATTTCGAAACGCTGCAGGCGCTAACCAGCTTTCTGAACAGTTGAATATATTCCAAAGTCTAACATATAAATAGTTTCTTGTATCTTGTTTTATTTGAAATTCCCACACTCCGGCGAGCACAGCGCACAGTGATCCAAGAGCACCTAAAAAGTGGCCAAAAACAAGGTAGAAAATTTCCGTAAGGAAAATTTATCACCATTTTCAGGAATAGTTGTAGTGCACGTAGACAAAATGTTTTGTGGATTTAACCATTCCTGCTCCATTGGCATTGGTTTTATGTTGACAAATGTATTAAAATGAGTGATATGTCTATTCATTATAATATCAATGTTTTTCATTAATTTATGTTTAATTTATGGAATTTTATTGTTATATATTTATTTGTAAAAATATATATGCGCAGGCAGTCCTGTGTAAGTTGGCTGGACCGTGTGGATGCACTACACCGTCCGGCCGGCCTGCGCAGGCCGGCCTGACGCCGCACAGTGGTCGGGATAGGGATAGTTAGTGACATTGATTGTTGTATAATTTTTAAACTATAAAAGATATCGGAATGGCGCCTAAAAACATAAAATGAAAAAATTATTCCTTTCTAATGATTTATAATTAAGTATATTGTACGTCCATTTAATGTTGTTTTTTCAATTTTTTCAACTTAATTGTTATAAAAAGTTTTGAAAACTGTATATTTAGGAGTATATTTAATGGTATTTAAGCGATTTAAACCGCTTGTTGGGAAAAGTTTTAGTTTCCGATTATAAGGAAAAACCAAATAGTACTATTAGAAATTGTGACGAAATCTACAGTTTAGTTAAACATTAGTATTCATTTATGTTGAAGAAGGAAAAAGCACTGTGATGGGCACCGCCATCTGGTGACACCGCCTGGTAATTGTGTGTGTATGCCTGTGTGTTGTATGGTCTTGGGCCGTGACAGGAGTGCAAAGCTAGTATGTAATTTCGTTTTTTTAGTTACTCTATGGTTCTGTGGCTGTACTGCTAGTGCGTGCGTTCTTTTGCGCCTTTCGATATTTTGCTTATTATTCTTACTTTCTGTACAAATGTATCTTCTATAAATATACATCTAACCTCAACAATTTATTCAACGGATTTATACATTTCCGCGTATTAAGAAATTCGTTATTCTTTATCGTATCGATATGGAAGACCATTAAATAAATTCCTAAATATACAGTTTTCAAATTTTTTTATAACAATTAAGTTGAAAAAATTGAAAAAACAATATTAAATGGACGTACAATATATTCAATTATAAATCATTAGAAAGGAATAATTCTTTCATTTTATGTTTTTACGCGCCATTCCGATATCTTTTATAGTTTAAAAATTATACAACAATGAATGTCACTAACTATCCCTATCCCGAATACTGTGCGACGTCAGGCCGGCCTGCGCGACGGCGTAGTGCATCCACACGGTCAAGCCGACTTGCACAGGCCGACCTGACAGGCCGACTGGACCGTGTGTGGCCAGAGGCGGATCCAGGAGCCTTTCTTGGGGGGGAGGGGGGGATTTGTAAAAGTACATAACTACATTTTTTAACTTTCTTTTACGAGATTTAAAATTTGCTTGTAATTTATATTTTAATATATCTATCTGATATTATAGCCTGAATAATTAAATTCACATTAATTATTTATACATTACAAGAAATCAGAATAATTACAGTACCTGTTATTGAATAATCGGTTTTATAAAGAAAATAGGTATAAAAAGTGTTAAAAATTAATAAGATAAAGATACTATCGAAAACAATTTTATTTTACAATATAAATTCTGTTCTACGATTGCGAATTTTCGCGTATCGATCTATAATACGGTCTTCGTTTAACTCTACATCATAATGTACATTTAACAATGCAAGTCCGGTGAGTCTATCTTCTGTTATAGTTGATCTAAGCCACGTCTTCAATCTTCTTAAAGTAGAAAACGATCTCTCTACACTTGCAGCACTTAAAGGTAGTGTAATTAAAATTTTCAGAAGAACATGTAAAGTAGAGTACACATCGCAGTCACAGAGTTCAAGTAATTTAATTGCACTATAAGAAGAGTCGAATTTTTCTCTATCCCATTTTACATTCCAAAACTTCAACTCAGAGATGATCACCTTCTCTACCATATCGATAGATTTATTAAAAAACGAGGAATACTTTTCAGCAAGGTTACGAACTGCTTTTTTAAGTAAGGTACTATCTTTTAAAATGGTTGAATCAGGAAATAGAATTGATAAATAATACAAATCTACACTTTCGTTGGAAAATCGGCATTTCAAATCTTCAGTTACATTTTCTATTATTGGAATGTAAATAGATTGTCTATAATATGCAACGGGGTTGTTAGATGGATAGTTTTGTCGATTTGTTTGTCTGCTTGTTATACGAGGTATTCTAATTTCCTCTCCCAACTCTTCTGCAATACCACAAATTTCCTCGTAAATAGTGGCAAATTTTTCTACACACTTGTCACGTTTTGTTTTTAAAAGTTTAAAAGTACCCTGAAGCATATCCTGTGCTAATTTAAGATGGATCTGAACCTTTTGGAAAAAACGACTTAATTGAACCGTAGAACTTAACAAATCGGAAAGACAAATAATTGTAACTAAAAATGCACTATCACAAAGAGATAATCTCAATGTTCTAGCTTTTGCAGCTGTGTGAATATCTTTCCACGAGGATATATAATCCAGCGATTCAATAATTTTTGGAAGTAACAGTCTAAATTGGAGAACTCCAGTATGTCGTTCAATCCATCGAGTTTCACAAAGTGCGGAAAGTTGATGTCCCATAACATTCTTAAGCGTGTGGAAGCGTTTAGATGAAGCGGTAAAGAATGCTATAGTTTCCTTCATTGTACCTATTGCATTTCTAACTGATTGAACTGACGAAGATTTGGATATTGATAAATTAAGAATGTGATTATAACATGGGGAATAAATAGCATTAGTAGCTTCTTTCTTCACAGCTGTTACAGCACCACGAGATTCAGAAATCATAACAGAACACCCATCAGTTGTTATACCTATACAGTATTTCAAATCTAAATTCAATTCTTTTAAAGTGGCAAGTACAACTTTTCCTAAATTAGAGCCTGCTAATCTAGTTTCTATTTCTAAGGAATCTTGTTCGTCTGTATTTATCGCACTTATTTCTTTATGAAGATCTAAAAATGTTATAAAATCTTCCCGAATTACATTTTCATACACGTATCTCAATACAAGTGACATCTGTGAGATATGCGATATGTCAGTTGTTTCATCAAATATTATGCTGTAGAATTTAGCTTGTTGAATTCGATTAATGATGATCGATGTAATTTCTTCACCACAGCATTTAATAATCTCATTTTGCGTTGTTTTACTTATATAAGTTGCTCGAGAAGATGACTGTTTCAAATGATTGGATAACTGATTATCGCCACTTTTAATGCGGAATCTCAATAATTCTCTAAAATTCCCTTCATTTACTGGACTGGTAGATTGGAGCAGTCCATCGTCACGATGACCTCGAAAAGGGATAGTTTGACGCCCCAAAAAAATGATACTTTCCACAATGGGTCTCAACGGAAGACGGTTTTCTTTAATTTGTGTCAATCTTTGAGTATTGACTTGATTCATAATGTCTAACTCGGGACTTTTATCTATATTTAAAAATTGTTTTGCAGCTTGTACAGCAGCAATATGATATTCATATTTTTCATGAATAACAATTGCACCATCTTTGCCTAGAAGTTTAGCAAATGTAGTTAATGGCTGTGTCACTAATTTATGCAGAGAAACGTTTTTACGATAACCTCCTACTCCAGCATTAACAAAGAGAGGGCAATATTTGCAAACAAATACTTTCTTTGCATCAGAAAAAACAAGCCAATCAAAACTATTTAAATGTTTTGACTAGCATATCTTTTTTCTTTTTTCCATTTCTTAGTGTGTACAGAATAAGGGAAAATATAAGTTTTTGGTGGAATCCAGGGATTTAACAAAAATTGTTTTTTAATTAAATCATTCATCGTTGTTGCTACGTAATTTCCTATATCCAGAGCAACAGTTTGAATTGTTTCGTCTAATTCATCGCAAACATTAACATCTGATGTTATCGGGATATCGGATGTGTTTGGTATTGGTGCTTTTGAAACACAAACCTTTGAGCCGAAAAAATCTTCAATAGTATTTTTCCTTTTTCTGCTAATATTTAAACTATTTTCAGCATTTTTTTCAAACTTGCTCTTATTCATATTATCTAGAAAACAAAAACATTAATTTAATACTTAGAGAATAAATTTTCTATAGAATAATATTAAGTAAAAGAGAATTCTCTTCATTTTTAGCCAAAAAATCGATATTTCTTTATTGCATAAATTGATAGCTTATATACATTAATAAAAGAGAAAAAATTGTGCGTTTTAGTTTCTTAATTTTTTTCATAGGAAAATATCCATATTTAAAATTATTTTTTTTAGCAAATACGCAGAGTAAATTAAGGAGAAAGAGCCATCTCGAAATTTATTGTAGCACTTTTCCTTAAGAGTGATTCTTTAATCATTTTTCGTCAACAATATAATACTGCAAAATTCATTACGAAGGTACAGTCATTTATTTAGAAATATATGTTTAAAATGTAAAATATAACATTTGTAAAAATTTTCTGTTCAAGTTATATTTCATATATTTCTTTATGCATACTTTTTAACAAATTTTATAACATAAAAAAGAAATGGTTTTGAAAATAAAAATTATATGTATAATATAAAAATATGCATAGAATTATACTCTGTTGATAGTTGCTTTTTTAAAATACAAGTTTCATAGTGCTTATTACACTGTCCAACAAAATTTAACTTTTTTTCTGTTCTGTAACATTCAATAGCCGTTTCTCATAGATTTTTATGCGCTGAAAACGAATCCGCAAACCGTTTGTTGCCAACACCGCCAGTTTTCGAGAAATTCAAGTTTGAAAAAAAATGCAAATTTTCAACTATGAACATCTTTTGTGTTCAAACAGTAATAGTTATCCGGTTGCTTGTTCCGTCAAATTATTCTATGTATGAACCCCCGCGAACACAACGATATTAGTTATTATTGAATTATAAACATTTAAATATGTTTAAACAACGATCAAATGGAAAAGGACACCCGAAATGGACCAATTTTTGCAGATATCTTTCTAGGTATACATTTGAAAAACTAAGGATCTAGGACAAAATCTGACTACTTCACGCGATGCAGCAGTCATTGGTGCATTTCGGGTGTCCTTTTCCCTTTGATCGTTGTTTAAACATATGTATATGTTTAAAATTCAATAATAACTTATATCGTTGTGTTCGCGAGGGTTCATAGAATAATTTGACGGAACAAGCAACCGAATAACTATTACTGTTTGAACACAAAAGATGTTCATAGTTGAAAATTTGCATTTTTTTTCAAAATTGAATTTCTTGAAAACTGACCGTGATGACGACAAACGGTTTGCGGATTCATTTTCAGCGCACAAAAATCTATGAGAAACGACTATTGAATGTTACAGATCCAAATGACTGTTGGACAGTGTTAGTGTAAATAGTAAATTATAAGTGAAGAAATACCTGAGCTGTTATTATGTCCTGGAACTGTAATTTGTAAGGATGATAGGTTGAGAAGGATGGATAAAATCAAATGTAGGTATATTCACTATATTCTTGTGTCTATGCACGGCGCGACGCAACGTATGGAATCAGACTTCGTCATCGAACGACTGTGGATCTGATTGACATACATTTGTTTTAAGAGGCGACAATGGTCGGACCCGAACGCGACCGCGATGTGTACTTGTCATTTCTTCGCACGATCGTAGTAGCATTGTTTCTAGACATTTTCAGGCGATATACTGGAAACGCTCGAAAAAATTCCATGCACTACCGAGCACTACCGAGCACCCCCGCTAAGCATGCAAATCGTGAACAGCTCGGCAAATATACATTGTCAACACATTAAGTATATACCTAACAAGTGTTTCAGAATGTGACATAATATTTTTATATTTTATTATTCTTGGGGGGGGGGGCGATCGCCCCCCATCGCCCCCCTCTGGATCCGCCACTGTGTGTGGCTGCCTTTATAGAGAAAAATAAAGCCTGAGTGTACTATATGTAATGTATACTTTAATGTAAAACTGCTACTTTTTGCTACTTTTGTTGTTTAAATTAAATTAATGTTATTAACGAACGACCGTGCGCGTATAGGTGGACGCAAAATGCAGCAGGCTAAATGTACAATTATAGGTGTGTCTGCCCCGACCAAATATATACATTTAATTATCTATTACTCTTTCATACATCGTTATTATCTGTTAATGACATTATTTTTTAAATTTTGTCTGTTTCTTAATCACGGAAATAAAATCGCATTCTACGGAAACGCCTGTGTATCCTTACTTCTCACTGCTTATCAAGAGACACGGTAGTGTCTCGCGCCAAGTATATATATAGATATATATGCGCAGCGCAAGACACGGAGTGGCTCTATTACGCGACGACTCGCTATCAAGAACCCTGAGATTTCCGAATCTCAATAACGGCTGATCCAATTAGATTTTGAATGGTCTTAATGGATAGCTTGGGTTTGATTTACATGAGAAAAGTGTCTTCGTTTTGTTCCTACGGGCCTTATGAGCTGAGATATTTCGATGTAAAGTTGCAATTTGCTGAATTTTATGTTCTTAAAATTCAGCATCGTCATAGTCATCGTCCTACACTTCTAGGCAAGAGGGGAGTATGAAAGGGTGAGGAAATGTCTCTCAGGCACGTTGTTCATTGGATGCGGGCATCGGCCAATCGCGTAACAAATTGTTGTCACGTGACAGCTAGGCAGAGATATTATAACCTACCAAGTGCTAAGTGTCAAATAAATTGTTGTCACGTGACAGCTAGGCAGAGATATTATAACCTACTAAGTGCTAAGTGTCAAATAAAGTAAATTGTCGGAATTTGAAATGTCACGAGTTTTTACACTAATAGGAGACTGAATTATTGTCTCAATTAACAAGGTAAGTCGCCAAAATTTTTCAAATAGATTTCTTATGTAGAGTCGCAGACTTGGAAGTTGTCCGGAGATGGTTCGACTGAGAAGCATCTCCTTTCGCACAAGTTTCTGGAAATTTGTACCATGCATGTACAAAATAATATATATGTTGTAGTAAAAAATTGCACTGTATTTAAATTGCCAGATATTTGTATTTGTATATCAGCAATTTAGAGTTTTTATGTAAAGCTTATTATATTATATTATATTATAGAAATGAAGGGGACGCACAGGACTTCGATAAAAATGAAGGGGATGCACAGGCTTGGATAATAGAATTGAAGGGGACGCACAGGTTTGGATGGATAGAAATGAAGGGAATGCACAGGCTTGGAGGTTGTCCAGAGAAGATTAGATAGATAGACAGAGCATCTTGTGTCGCACAAGTTTCTGGAAATATGTCAAATAAGGTAAATCGACAAAATTTGTCTAAAGACATAGCATTAAGAATTATTAAGAAAATAGATTATGGTGGACTGCTTGCAATGTAAAGCAAGTCGCATTAGTGAAGAAAGTACGCTGAAAACACATCTCCCTTGATGCTTTTCAATCTTTTGTGAATATATAATTAAAATGTGGCTTTATATATTTACAGATAATCAAAGCAGAAGATGATGCAGTGTGATCTACGTCAGACTATGAACGCACAATTATTTCAACAGCTGAAAGTGAAAGTAACCCTGCCGCATGAGGAAATGAAATAACCACATTATGATTTATATATGTAAAGAAGAAGGAATGACTAGTAGTTGGATTGAAGCTGATGACGTGCAAATTAAAAAAAGGCAATGGCCCAAAGGTGCTAAAGATATTTATATTTTGTTCTTACAAGAAAAGGATAATAAATAAATAAGCCAACAAAAATTACCACGCTATGGCACATCAGGATAGCACACAGCACGGTTTCACGCACAAGAAAACTACAAAATGTGTGAAATCCTCACAAAATTACCTTTTTACAAAAGGTACAAAAAAGAGCGCCAAGTATATATATACCATCAAAAAGACTCCCATTTAAAAACATTGTCGTAAATTAATACCCATCAAAAAGAATCCCATTTAAAAACATTGTCGTAAATTAATACCATCAAAAAGAATCCCATTTAAAAACATTGTCGTAAATTAATATAAATTTATTAATGTTCTATATTTAACTTTACAAAAATAATGATATACAACAATTGCGCCAATTATCACAATGGCTATTTATACAAAGAAAAAATCACAATGGTACAATGGAAAAATGTATTAAATAATATTAAGCAGATGTATTTTTATACAAATAAATATTTTAATACGAATAAATATTTTATTCAAAATACTTGGCGCTGCGATCTAAAATACATAAACATATACATATACATACGAGTATTAGAAACGCTGTCAGATGTATTCTACATATATTTAATTCGAATATCATACGTAGCATATGCTCATACACACATTCACGAACGTACGCACACGAAAGAAAGAAAAAGATTATTGCAATTTATACATATTTATTCAGTTTAGCAATACCAATTCGGAGAGCAGCGCCAAGTATTTTGAATAAAATATTTATTCGTATTAAAATATTTATTTGTATAAAAATACATCTGCTTAATATTATTTAATACATTTTTCCATTGTACCATTGTGATTTTTTCATTGTATAAATAGCCATTGTGATAATTGGCGCAATTGTTGTATATCATTATTTTTGTAAAGTTAAATATAGAACATTAATAAATTTATATTAATTTACGACAATGTTTTTAAATGGGATTCTTTTTGATGGTATTAATTTACGACAATGTTTTTAAATGGGATTCTTTTTGATGGGTATTAATTTACGACAATGTTTTTAAATGGGAGTCTTTTTGATGGTATACTTCAATACAATGTATCAGTTTTGTCAAGAAACTCGACCAGTCGAATTGTCGAGTCTTTTAGTTGATCAGTTGGATCCAAGCAGATCAGTTTGAAAAACGAAAAGAAAAGTATACTCGGAGTGTATAATAATTGTAGGTGCTTAAGTGTTTTTTTAAACATAAGCTTTATATCAAATTAAAAAGTAAGTGTTTTTTGACTTACTTTAAATTAAAAAGTAAGTGTTTTAATTTCCTTTCAAACGAGATTTTTTCCATATTAAATGATAATTTTATTATTATTGTAGAATTTCATACATAGTACGAACTAAAGTATAGGCTTTATAGAATTAAGGCTAGACTAGGGTAAATTATCAAGTATATAATAATGGTTATATTTGATGGTTATAAATGAGGTTTATTATAAACGATTAAGTATACATACTCTTATTAATTATTAAGTAATACTATCAGACTTAGTGATTAGTAAGCGTGTTCAACTCAGACAAGAACAGGAAGAATGAAAAATGGAAACGAGGAGAGCGTCACACTCCCCACTCGCATACAGCGCCTTTTGTATTCCTACGCTGCGGCGTGAAATATGAATTTAGTGTGAAGCGTGCCAAATCTCATCAAAATTTATGAAACGACAAATTCTGGAATATGTTCCCCCAAAAGCAGATCTATCAGAAGCTATTAATTATATTCTGAAAGAATTGAATATTGTCTTGGAAGATGCTTGTTCACAGGATGTGCAGCGTTTGAGAGCTGCTCTTTCGACTTTAAGAACGAAACGAAATAAGAAATTTCAAGAGGCACGTCGAATTAAATCGAAATTCTAGTTGGCTAGATTCCGAGTTTGTCATTCCCAATATTAGAATTAATGATGAAAATCAACAACCTTCTACTTCTTCTTCTTCGAGAGTAGGTCGACTGTCTTTATCATTTGAAAATAAATCGGATCGATCAAAGAGACGAGAGGCTGCTAACATAAGCAAAAGCCTTAATCACAACCCACAAAGAATATTACAGGCATGTCGTTATGCAGCTAAATTATCTAAAGAAAAAGATTTGTGTGCTATTTTGAAAGAAATTTCTAAAAGTCCGGAACAACTAAAAAAAATTAGAAAATTGTTAGATACAAATATAGCTCCTATAACTAAGAAACCTGGAGAAGCTTTAGCATTTCTTTTGGACAATCGTATGTCAAGAAATGTGTACACACATATGCGTTTAGAAGTAAAAGCATGTGGTGCGGATATTTGGCCATTTTATAATAAAGTTCTTGAAGCCAAAGCCGAATGTCGGCCACCAAAAGAAGCAATTTCTATGAGGGAGACTGAAGTTGAAGTCACATTGCCGGCATTATTGAACCACACTTCAGAAAGGTTGGTCAAATTGCAACGAGAAGTAATACTTCAAGTTATTGCAAGCCGAGCGACGGCGTACGGGATATGCAGATACAGTGTATGTCTGTCTGCACATATCCCTAAAGCGTGGGCGTCGCGCCGAGTGACCTTCGGCGAGCCGATTGTTGAGCTTGGCCAAAAATGTGGCGCGACGGCGAGCCGGTCAACAGAGACAAAACACGGTGGCGATCGGCGGCCGAGAAGGCAGTCTCCAGTAGCCGCACGCACGAGACAATCGTGTATTCAAAATCCTCAAATATATGTTCTTTCTTTCCAAAGACTCGATAATCCTTACCCCACCTACAAGTCAGAAGTGGGATCTAGCCAACGTGCGAATCCAGTGGCGAAGATCGCGTGGTTACGTTACACGGTAAAAAGGAAAAAAAACAGTTACGCAAGGTGCGGTTACGCGAAGCGTTCGTACGCGAAGTGCCTTTACGCGAAGTGTTTTACGTGAAGTGCGGGAAAGATGAGTTGCCCGCTGACGGTGGTTGAGCTTAAGGAATTGTTGAAGTCGAAGAGCCTGCAAACGACTGGCTCGAAGTGCGAACTAGTGAAACGCCTGCTAAGTGCTGACGTCGCGCCCGAAACGCTACGTATGACGGAGGACGCGGCGAGACAGGCGCAGGAGGTTTGGAACGAGGAGACCCAGAATCAACCAGGTACGAGAACGCCAACGGAAGAAATGGCCTCTCGAGAGCTGGACGTGCTGAGAAGGGAACGAGACGTGGCTGCGCAGGAAGCCGAGCTGCTAAGGAGAGAACTGGCTTTGCTGCGAGCAACCCCCAGGTCGGAGGCAAGCCCCAGGTCGGAGGCAAGCGCACCGGAACAGACGACGGTGAAGAAGTGGCAGGAGCTGAAAGACATGGTCGGCGAATATAGTGGAAGCAGCCTGGATTTCGATAGATGGGAAAAGCAAATGAGGAAACTCCTATCATCGTATGAACTGAACAGCCACCAAGCGAAAGCATTAGTGTGCAGCAGGTTGACCGGCCGAGCGTTGAAGTGGTATCACTCGAGGGTCGACTGCGTCGAATTAGGTCACGAGGACCTACTAGCGGGGTTGAAGAATATGTACGGGCAGCGACTGGACCCTTTGGCCTTGAGGCAGGAGCTCGAGGCGAGGAAGTGGAGCGCAGGGGAAACCTTCGCTGATTACGTCCACGAGAAGGTCGTACTCGCAAACCGGGTGCCGGTCTCAGGAACGGAATTAGTCAGCTACGTTATCGCTGGTATTCCAAGTTGGGAGCTACGGACGCAGGCCAAGTTCCAGCGGTACGAGTCCCTGGGCGCGATGCTGGAAGCCTTTACGGACGTCGAGCTACCGTCGGAGAAGACCCCGCCGCCGGCGGACGCATCTCGGAAGCAGCATCCGCGCGGTCGAGCGACGGCCCCACTAGCCGCCGGAACGGGGAAGCCGTCGCCGAAGGAGGAACAAGGAACGAAACATGCCGGGTGGAAATGGTACAACTGCAACCAGACAGGGCACATCGCAGCCGCGTGCCGGAAGCCGAAGAGGGAAAGGGGTTCTTGCCACAAATGCGGAAATATGGGTCATGGGGCGAACCGATGCGACTCCCAGCAGTCCCAACCAGCCGTGGACGACGTCACCTGTGTGGCGCATGAGCTGAAAGAAGACGACGATTTTCGGCGAGCGGTAGAATTACAGATAAGTAGCGAGAGCAGTAATGTGAATGTTAAAGTGAACGCGCTCATCGATTCGGGAAGTCCGATTAGTTTCCTTAAAAGAAGTTACGTCCCGAGAGCATGTATCACGAACGACCACGAGTCCGATAAATTTCGCGGGATAAACGGAAGCGATTTGAACGTATTAGGGCAGGCGCAAGCAACGGTCACATACGACGAAAACGAATATCGAGTCACGTTACGAATTGTGCCGGATGGGACGATGCAAAACGCGCTAGTTCTGGGACGCGATTTCATGAAAGTAGCCAAACTGTCGTTGAGTAGAGAGGAAAAAGAAATTATCGATATTATGAACTTCGAAGTAGGTAGAAGCGATACCCGCGTGACCGCCGATGACATGCGTATAAATGAGAACCTTCCAGCCGAGGTGAAGGCGCTCGTGCGAGATTTGTTCAATCGAATGTATGTAAATGCAGAAAGGCCGGCGGAGCCTCTAGTAGAGAACGTGATGAAGCTAACGGTCACGAGTGACAAGCCATTTTCGTTTTCGCCGCGTAGGCTATCATACGACGAGAAGACCAGGTTGCGACTGATTCTGGATGAGTTATTAGCCAAAGGAATCATTAGGAAGAGCACGTCGGAATACGCGTCGCCCATCGTCTTGACGGGGAAAAAGAACGGTGAAATCAGGCTATGCATAGATTTTCGGGCGTTAAACAAAATAACGGCACGCGATAATTTCCCACTCCCGTTAATCGAAGACCTGTTGGATTTGTTGGGGGGAAAAAAGTATTTCACGACCCTTGATTTGAAGGACGGGTTTTTCCACGTTAAGATGGACGAAGAATCGACGAAGTTCACCTCGTTCGTTACGCCTTTCGGGCAGTACGAGTACACGCGAATGCCATTCGGGCTGAAGGGCGCCCCTCTCAAATTTCAACGGTACGTTACCCAAATCTTTAATGAACAGATCAGGGCCGCCGAGATATCGGTCTATTTGGATGATTTCCTGGTTGCAACGGAAACCCTGGAGCACCATTTAGAAATATTAGGGAAAGTATTTAAGCTACTCGTGGCCAATCACCTAGAACTGCGGGTAGATAAGTGCAGGTTTCTCGAGACGAAGCTCGATCACTTAGGGTATACGGTTACGAGCGAAGGAATTAAGCCGACGGAACAGGGCCTTCATGCGGTAAAGAACTTCCCGGTCCTACGAAACGTTCGGGAGGTACAAGGATTTATAGGCTTGTGTTCGTATTTTCGCAAGTTCATTGAGAGCTTTTCCATAATCGCCAAGCCTCTGTACGATTTGGCGAGGAAGGACGCGAGTTTCCATTTCGGCGAGAAAGAAAAGCAGGCGTTCGACTCACTCAAGGGTCGCTTGCTGGACGCACCCATATTAAGCATCTACTCTCCGCGAGACGAGACGGAACTACATTGCGACGCGAGTGCAGTGGGCTTCGGGGCGATCTTGTTGCAAAAAAAGGCGGACAAGAAGCTACACCCGGTATTCTATTTCTCGAAACGCACGACCGAAATCGAATCACGTTATCACAGCTTTGAATTGGAGACGCTGGCTATAATTTATGCCCTCCGCCGTTTTCGAACATACCTGTTAGGCGTAAAATTTAAAATAATTACAGATTGTCAGGCCCTTAGCTTAACCCTAAATAAAAAAGAAACAAACCCCCGAATTGCGCGTTGGGTGTTAGAGATGCAGGACTATGATTACGTACTAGAGCACAGGTCAGGTTCGCGTATGCTCCATGTGGATTCATTGAGCCGCCAGATTTTCGTGGTTGAGGATAACTCGTTCGACAGAAATCTCGCGTTATGTCAAGCCGATGACATAAATATCGAAAAGATCCGTAAGGAGTTGGAAAACTCGGAAAATAAGTTGTACGAGTTGAGGGACGGTCTCGTGTACAGAAAACACCAGGGCCGAATTTTCTTTTACGTGCCGAGCGCGTTAGAAACGAGTATTGCGCATACCCATACACCACACTCTCGTTGCAGCATAGTTGCAGGATAGTTGCGGTGCAAGATGGCAACGACTCACGCAAGGATGCCGCAACTATGCAGCAAAAATTCTATGTCCGCCTGCTGCAAAGTTGCACAGCAACTTTGAGGCAACTTTGCACGGCAACTTTGAGGCAACTTTGCACGGCAACTTTGAGGCAACGAAAAACTGTTAAAAAAAAAAATTATCGGTTACGACAGGACTTGAACTCTGGACCGCCCGCATGACAATCTGACGCGCTACCGTTGTGGCCACGGAACCTTCTTGGATGTAAATCACTGTAGATTGTATATATACTGATTACTCCGCACGTTAAAAACACGTACCACCAGTAAAATAGATTCTGACTTATGCTTGGAACTGATTAAATGGTTGCCTTCTCCGACATATATTTTATATTTTAGTTCATTATACAGGATGTCCGCGGGAACAATAAACACCTGGATATTTCCTAACGTATTGGAGATATAAAAGAAATTATTTACATGAAATTGCATGGTTGGAGGGGGCAAATTCACTGGGGCAGACGATTTTTTCTTGTATTATTATTTTATGAGATACGATGATCAATTTTTTTTTAAACGGAACTCTTTTTTTAACAGATCACATGATAGTGCGTTTCAAGACGAATTCAATAAAGTATAATGTATACACTTTATTTCAGCCGGTTTTGGAGATATTATGTTTTAAAATTTGCTAACGCCACAAAGTTGTGGCAAAGTTGCGACAAAGTTGCGGTATAGTTGCGGCATAGTTGCGGCAAAGCTGCGGCGAAGCTGCAGCAAAGTTGCAGCAAAGTTGCCGCATAGTTGCGGCAAACTTGCAGCATAGTTGCAGCATAGTTACGGCATAGTTACGGCATAGTTGCGGCATAGTTGCGGCATAGTTGCAGCATAGTTGCAGTGCATTATTGTAACGCAACTATGCAGCAATTATGCAGCAACAATTCTATGTCCGCCCCGTGCAATGTTGCACGGCAACGTCGCAGCAACTATACATCGACATTGCGCTGCAACCATGCAACATCGCAAGGTTACTGCAACCATCCTGCAACTTTGCCGCAACGAAGTGTGCTGTTTGGGTAAGTACCATAACGAGATGGGCCACGTCGGGGTTGAGAAAACAACGCGAAATATCGCGGATAGCTATTGGTTCCCAGACATGAAGTCCAAAGTCGATAAGCACATCCGGAGTTGCTTAAAGTGCATCGCGTACACGCCGGATTCGGGAAAGTCGGAAGGTACCCTGCATAATATACCAAAAGGGAACGAACCTTTTGTTACGCTGCATGTAGACCATGTAGCCCCCGTGTCAATGTCACACAAGTCAAAATACCACTACATATTCGTCGTGGTCGACGCATTTAGTAAGTACGTAAAACTATACGCCGCCAAGACTACTAATACGACGGAGGTCATAAGGAGCCTGAAGTCGTATTTCGAACATTATAGTCGACCGTTACGCGTTGTCTCAGATCGGGGAAGTTGTTTCACATCTCGCGAATTTGAGGACTTCATACGAGAACACAACATACAACATATTAAGGTAGCCACCGCCTCGCCCCAGGCGAACGGGCAGCTGGAAAGATTTTACCCATGATCGCGAAGTTAACGAGCGAGCGCGACACGAATTGGTATAATGTGTCAAGAGAGGTAGAATTTGCGTGTAACAATACGATTTGTAAGTCGACGAACAGTAGCCCAAGTATGTTGCTATTTGGAGTTCAACAGCGTGGCGACGTTGTGGATGGATTGCGAGACGCATTGCAAGCGGGGGGGAAGATTAGCGTTCCTCGCGACTTGGAAGCGGCCCGGGAGGAAGCTAGCGAACGAATCCGTAGGTGTCAGGACGCGCAAAAACGCATCTACGATAAAAAGCACAAAGCTCCGAGCAAGTACAAGGTGGGGGACAAAGTATTAATTAGAAATTACGACTCTACCCCAGGTGCTTCACCGAAGATGATCCCGCGATTTAAGGGTCCGTACGAGGTCGACCGCGAGCTAAGAAATGATCGCTACGTAATTAAAGATGTAGATGGGTTTCAATTAACGCAAACGCCCTACCGTGGAACCTGGGAAGCCGCGAACATGGGACCGTGGCGTCCGTCCTCCTAGACCTTAAGTATGATTGTCGATAACCCGTTGTGTACATAGCCGTGTTTTAATAATTAATCATCTTACTTTCACATTTTATTTCCGTTTAGCTGTAAGTTTTACCTATGTTAGAATTTATGTTCGTTTGGCGTCGAGTATGACGTTGTGTAATTCAAATTAAGTCATGTGCGCATGTGAGTCTGATGCCTGATGAATCGGGACGATTATTCGTCAGGATGGTCGAGTTGTAAGCCGAGCGACGGCGTACGGGATATGCAGATACAGTGTATGTCTGTCTGCACATATCCCTAAAGCGTGGGCGTCGCGCCGAGTGACCTTCGGCGAGCCGATTGTTGAGCTTGGCCAAAAATGCGGCGCGACGGCGAGCCGGTCAACAGAGACAAAACACGGTGGCGATCGGCGGCCGAGAAGGCAGTCTCCAGTAGCCGCTCGCACGAGACAATCGTGTATTCAAAATCCTCAAATATATGTTCTTTCTTTCCAAAGACTCGATAATCCTTACCCCACCTACATTATGAAAGGTAAAAACAGTACAATAATTGAAAATGTGTTACTGTGTTCTTGGGGCTTCGATGGAAGTACAGGTCATTCAAAGTACAAACAACGATATGAATCCGACGAACGTGATCGAAACCTAAGCGATAGCAACTCATTTGCCACAACGCTTATTCCTCTTCGTCTATTAGGTACAGATAATAGTATTTTATGGAATAACAAGACTCCACAATCTGCTAGATTTTGTCGACCGATAAAACTCCAAACTATCAAAGAATCCAAAACTCTTATTCTCACTGAAAAGAGAAATGTGGAGGAACAAATTAACCAGTTAGAAGCATTAGAAGTTGCATTAGATGATACTCATCGTATTCAAATTCATTTTTCACTATTCTTAACCTTAATAGACGGAAAGGTATTAAATATTATAACAGGAACGAAATCCATGCAGACATGTCCAATCTGCCACGCAACACCTCGAACCTTTAATGATTTGTCGAATAAAACGAATGGCACTTTTTTACCAAATAACAACGCACTTTTATGCACGGGATAAGTCCATTACATGTATGGATAAGGATTTTCGAGTGTTGTCTTCATATCTCATATCGGATCCATCTTAAAGTCTGGCAATTTAAGGGTGAGAAAAATAAAAGTGAACTGCAAATAAGAAAACGAGAAGTGCAAAATATTTTGCGGGAAAAGCTGGGTCTCATAGTAGATAAGCCAAAACCAGGAGGCTCCGGCAATAGCAACGACGGCAATACAGCTCGAAGAGTTTTTGAAAATCCTGCAATTCTTGCTGAATATCTCGGCTTAAATTGTCAACTACCACAGAATTTTAAAACCATTTTAATTGCTTTATCTATCCATCTTCCAATAAATTCGAATGAATTTGACAGATTATGTTCACGTACAGCTGAACTATATGTTGCAAACTACTCATGGTTTTCTATGCCTGCAACATAAAATTCTTATTCATGGGGCAGATATTATAAGTACAAGCATCATACATGTAGGAATGCTTGGCGAAGAAGCTAGTGAAGCTCGTAATAAGCACTACAAAAATTACAGAGAACATCGTAGTAGAAAAATAAGTCATACAATAAATAACATTGACAGACGTATTTTATAGATTAATGGATACATCAGATATTATAATATCCAGTCTCAATCTCAACTCACGTTTAAGAAAGAAGAAATTCCAATCTATTCCTCAAGTCAGGCATGGAACTAAAGTGAACGCAGCGGCCGTTTTTCGGAGGCAACGCCTCCTTTCTCCCGCCGCGCGTCTTCGCCCCCGCGGCGGGCCTAGGTTCGTGGAGCGCCTCAGGCCCGTACCTTATGAACCGCGCGTGGCGCATTGGGGCGACATTGTATCAATAGGTTTCCACATCGACCCAGAGAGCACGATTGTCGATGCGTTTTTGTTTTGTCAATGCGCCACGCGCGGTTCATATGGTACGGGTCTGAGGCGCTCGAAGCTCCTGGGCCCGCCGCGGGGGCAAAGACGCGCGGCGGGAGAAAGGAGGCGTTGCCTCCGAAAAACGGCCGCTGCGTTCACTTTAGTTCCATGCCTGCCTCAAGAAGTAACCTATTTGTTAGCTGCTCCTGAAGTAAATGTGAGCAGCCATACTACTTCTCATGTCGATAATGCTAGCGATAGCGATAACGATAATAATGACACGCACATAGATCTTCTACATACTTTTACGTATTTAGAAGAAGTAGAACTGGCAGAAGAACTGACAGAAACTGACTGACAGTCTAGCTGAGATAGTCATTAATAACAATGAAACTCACTTATCTAGTAGCGAGAGAAAATGGGACACACTCTAATAAAGTGCCCCAAATTACCAGAAATGGTAATTATGGAGCCTAGAATGGCACTGCAACCTTCTCGTGATAGGCTCTAGACACTACAGATATTGTAGGTAAACTACAGACGTTCCTATTAAAAAATCGTATTTTTAAAATTTTATAGCAACTGTACTCAATATGCGATTTTGAATTTTAGGTGTTTAACGTCGGATTAGTCATCAGCGACCTCGAAAACCCCTAAATAATAAGTTTCATAAATATCTGATGAAATCTTGAATTTTGGCCACTTTTGGGGTGCTCCTGGACCATTGTGCACGGACACCAACTCGCGTTCTTATCTTAAAATCACCGCTAAAATACGAAACACTCTCATTTAGAACAATATAATCGATGTTTCGGTGAGCGTGATCGTCTCTTGAGCGTCGTGTCCCGTGAGCGCAAATCGGGATCATCCTTTTTCGACAGTGTTCATATTATTATAGCAGAGCTCATAGCTCGGAAAGCTTCGAAGGGAGTGAAAACTGTGAAAGGCATTCAAAATTGCCACAGGAAAACGCTTCGGCGTCGAAGGAAGGATGATTAAAAGTAAGATGAATAGTCCGCAAGTTACTGTACCAAAATAAATGTATAAAACTTTAGACGGGTTTATTTGAAAACATGCTTTCCGAGATTGCATCAGTAATAATACCATTAGGCCGATTTTTATGAAATTATGTGATGTACGATTTTCTTTTAAAAATATCTGTGAAAAAAACATCTGGTGAAAAGCATGTTTTTCTAAAATGCCATTATTTCTAGAATTTCTCGAATTTGACAAGTTTCGTTTGTCATACATTCGACAGGAAATATATTAAACAATCATAATATTAGTCAGTTTTTAATAGTCAGACACTAGTGCAATAGAAATTAGGGGAGAGAGTGGAGTAAAACGGAACGCTTAACTTTGGAGGGTGATAACATAAAATCGAAAGGAGAAAAAGACACGGGACTTTAACAGGAGTCTTCAGTGGACCTTAGACAATAAGAAAATCAAAGCCATTATTAAGAAAAATCTTTAGGAAAGACGGAAAATGAAATTTAGCGGAAATATTGAAATCTTCGCCTTGCTCAAGTGGTGGGGTAAAACGGAAGACCATGTAAACGTACAAAATCTTTATTTTTATGATTTAAAATGTATTCATTTATGTTAAAAACAATAAATATATGTTTTACGTATAATTATTACATATAAAATATAACAAAAATATATATTATACACATAGGAAAAATTATTTACCAGATAACAAAAATTACTGAATATAACCGAATACATATGGATTTTTACATGAATAATGAATATCAACACGTGCATGGAGAATTTTTCAGTTTTTAGTGCATTTTAAATAAAATTGTTTAACTTAAAAAAATTTGTTGCATATTTTTTTATTTTTTACTTTTTAGTGTCTAAATTTTGATTTGTGGTTATATGCCAATTGCATATCGATTGAATGGATTTAAATTGTGATTACAGACTGATTTCAAGTCGTTTGGATTTGTGGTTATGGGTTATATTTATTGATGACTGGGTAATTTTTTTACCCCTGCCTTTTTTCATAATTTTGTATTGTCATAATAACTACGCACGCCTGCAAAGTTTCAAGGCAATTGGATTGATGGAATGGGGTTAAATAGGTGTTCCGTTTTACCCCACAAAATATGTTCCGTCTTGTCCCACATGCAGTCATTTAGTAAACATTTAATATTTACACTGCAGCGTGAGGTAAATAACTTTTTAATACGTCAATATATAGCGTAAGAACTAGAGAATCCAACGATGTACTTACCGTTAATAATTTTCGAAATTCAAGGGCCAAAAAGTGGTCGAAAGTACAACACAATATTGAAACGTCGATACCGGAAATTTTTCCAACTCTGTTAACGGAAAAATGACGTGTGCACGGGTCTATGGTCTGTCACAAAATGCTGTGAGGACCCTTTGGTCCCATGCCACGCGATACCAACTCCAGACCTGAATGCGTATACGCTGAGCAGGTTGAGCGCGCACGAATGACGCACACGAGGGGTCGAAAGTGCCATTGTGTCTTTCTTCACCAACTTCTGTGCTCAACTTACCCCACTCCGCAGTCGTAAAGATGGTGTGATACCTTTTCTCGTAGCGCATATGTCAGGGCATCCTTTTGTTTTGATATTGTAGCGCTTGTTTATACTGAAGAGATAAGGGATCAGTCTCCAATTCGAAGGGAAGACGTCACAGGTGGGATCACGCGCAGTCAGCGGACACCTCATTTACTACCTGCGTCCCTCCACGAGGCGTATTGCTGCCCCCCGCGAGTAATCTCGTGTGATTTTTTAATACAACACTGAGTCGGCCAGGCTGTACGAATTAAGAACAATGCAGGGTGTAGTGAAGAAAAGAACAACAAATTATTCAGCAAAATAGAGCTTTAAAGTGTATCATATGGTAATTGCATTATTATTATTCAAAATTTAATTTTTAAATTTTTTATTATCTGTTTATGACAATATTAGCAATGGATTAAATTTATTTAGTCTATGCCTTCAATAATTTAAGACATTAAAATTAATTTCTGTAGGCGTTTCGTAAAAATCACCGAAAGCAGGAAACTTTGAAGATTTGTATTTTTTAAACAATTTCGAATCTGCAAAAAAGAGGACTTAACCCTCCCTAATTTCATATGGACTACCATATATGTGTTGCAATATCATGAAAAAACGAGACATCGAGGATTTTAGAAAAGTATCAGATCTGCCTCTATCTTCCACGCTGAACGCAATGCACTCCAAGCTCCCTTTGATGTGTGGAAGAAAACCGACAGGTCATGTGCCTTCGCCGGCATTCGCGAGTCGGATCGCATGCGCTGAGTCACCACGAATGACACGTCCACACTAGCATATCCGTTAAGCCGGGGCCAGACCTGAATGAGTATACGCTGAGCAGGCTGAGCGGCGCACGAATATTCTGATGTGGACGGGTGAAACGGTAGCTAGGGCCGCATGCTTCTACGTCAGAAAGGCTGAGCGTGAACGCATATGCTAGTGTGGACGGGTCATTCGTGGTGACTCGGTTCATTCGACCCGACTCGGGGACGCCGGCGAAGGCACATGGCCTGAGCCGACCGTTGTCGGTTTTCTTCCGCACATCAAAGGGAGTTTGGAGTGCATTGCGTTCAGCGTGGAAGATAGAGGCAGAATGTGATACTTTTCTAAAATCCTCGATATCTCGGATTTTCATGATATTGAAATACACATATGGTAGCCCATATGAAATTAGGGAGGGTTAAGTCCTCATTTTTGCAGATTCGAAATTGTTTAAAAAATACAAATCTTCAAAGTTTCCTGCTTTCGGTGATTTTTACGAAACGCCTACAGAAATTAATTTTAATGTCTTAAATTATTGAAGGCATAGACTAAATAAATTTAAGCCATTGCTAATATTGACATAAATAGATAAGCAAAAATTTAAAAATTACATTTTGAATAATAATAATAATGCAATTAACATATGATAGACTTTAAAGCTCTATTGTACTGAATAATTTGTCATTTTTTCTTCACTACACCCTGCATTGTTCTTAATTCATATAGCCAGGCCGACTCGCTGTTGTGTTAAAAAATCACACGAGATTACTCGCGGGGGCAGCAATACGCCTCGTGGAGGGACGCAGGTAGAAAATGAGGTGTCCGCTGCACTGCGCGTGATCCCGCCTGTGACGTCTTCCCTTCGAATTGGAGACTGATCGGCTCGGCTCGCCCAGCAAAATTGACGAGCTAGACGAGGCGTGCCGGCTCGCGGAGCTACGACCCGTCTGATTCCACCTAAAGATAGTGGAAATATTAGCCTCCTTTTCGGCCGCGTCCAGATCTGAATAGAACCCCGAACCGAACGCCACTTGAAACTCCCTAATGCCCCCGTTCCTACGTGTGGAACGTATATTTCTAGCGATCTTCTTCGCCAGTTTCGACAGAGTCTCGTGGTTCGCGACAGCTAAAGATTGAAGGACAGAGAGTGTTTGGAGTAGTGCAGACGAAAGGATTGCCTGCCATATAACACCGAGGAAGGGACCTCGGGACCCTCGACCAAAGGAAGGTCAGGCTCGCCGCGATGTTCGGGCTCTTCACAGCCGATGCTGGTGAAATCCCAGATCATCAAAGGAATGGCTCACCCACATGGGGTAAACCACTGTAGTGGTGCATCCCTGTCCCACACACCACCATGACTTGTTGTCGTCCTTACAATTGAGGGTGTCAAGTAGTTTAAAGAAGCAAGACAAGGTGGTAATAAACGAAGAGTGTCCCACAGACCTTTCCAATGTACCTACGCCTATGGGATATGGAAGGGATGCCGATGGATTCCTTATATTTTTCCGATGAAAATCATTCCAAATTTCATATAAATCCGACTATTTTTAACGAATTCAGCTTGAAATGATATAAAACAATTTTTCCTGAAATTTCCTTCATTATGGTCTGAATTACATTGTTCTTGGTGTCAGTTTCATCGGCGAAACATAAGGAATAAATTGACGTCGTTTTCGCAAAGATGTGATGAGAAATGCGGAACTCTTGAACATTTCTGAATTTTTAATGGTATTCAAACCGTTTGAAGGATCGAAACCCATCAAATTCGGTGAGACACTGCAGGGGGTTGTCCTAGCCACGGGGTACCAGGTGGCAACTCTTTGACACGCGTCGGTGGACAATCACTCTGTATTGGTAAACGGGATGACTCGGAGGGTTGAGCTGTATGTTTATTTAGCTAACTATGTATCACACCATCTTCACGACTGCGGAGTGGGCTAAGTTAAGCACAGAAGTTGGTGAAGAAAGATACAATGGCACTTTCGACCCCTCCGCATGCGTCATTCGTGCGCGCTCAGCCTACTCAGCGTATACTCATTCAGGTCTGGACCCGGCTTAAGAGAAACATTGATGTTCCGTTTTACCCCTGTTACGTATGTGGAATTTTCCCATACGCCGCTCTCAACCATTTTTCGAGCTCGCGTCTGCGAAGGGAAAACGCCCTAAAAGCCTTTCTGTTTATCACATACCACTAAGGGGGTCATGATCTCGACCATCTGGATCACGACCATGGGAACGGGAGTGACACGACGACGACCCCGAAAGATTTCCTTATATGGAAATTCCTAATGCATCCCCACTCATTTTTGGGACTATATAAACCCTTTGGTTTCATCCCTCGTTGGTTAAAAGCTATAGAGTCACGCGTAGAGTCACGTCGTGTCACGCTCGTACAGAGTTGGTAAGATCAGGCTAAAGTCCCTGTCAGAATCATAGTTAACCTCATAGGATCCGCGAGTCCGGTTTATATTCTATTTGGCACTTTGAAATAGCCCCTCGTACGCCCCGCATCGCCAGTGCGTCAACACCGTGCAACTAGTGGTAACCTACACACTTTTATTTATTATTTAATCGCGACACTTACATTTGTACAATAACTAATTATTGAATATACGAATGGTGTTCACGTGTAAATCGAGTAGATTCGTTAAACCCATCTCTTACCCAGCGATCCTTATAATATTAGTAGCACTCACCCACTGATACAACTTTACCGCTCGAGTTGTATCAAATATTAATTAAGAGTTACGAGGCATTACTAACATTTCCCGCGACTCCCTGATTTCGCATCAGGTTCGTTCGCACCCTTTCATCAACAACAAGGAATCTTCTCCAACCCAGTGGCTCCCCGATTTTGCATCGGGTTCGTCCACGAAACCTCACCCTCCTACGGCTCCCTGATTTCGCATCAGGTTCGTCCGTATCCTACAGCTCCCTGATTTCGCATCAGGTTCGTCTGTAAATCTACCAACTTCCGAACAGCTCCCTGGTTTCGCACCAGGTTCGTCTGTGAATAATCCAACCTCCTAACAGCTCCCTGGTTTCGCACCAGGTTCGTCTGTGAACTTCATCCTAGTGACTCCCCGATTTCGCATCGGGTTCGTTCACGACGTTTCACCTTCCTGCGGCTCCCTGATTTCGCATCAGGTTCGTCCGCGTGTGACTCCATTCCTAGAGGCTCCCTGATTTCGCATCAGGTTCGTCCTCGCCGTCAATAATCCTAGCGGCTCCCTGATTTCGCATCAGGTTCGTCCGCGCCCCTAACTAACAACCTCATAAACCGTATTCCTTGGGAAATACCCTCCTCGCCGGCCTCTCGCGTTGCCGCAGCCCCGGCTCGTAACACCCCACTCTCCCCTACTACCGCCAGAATGTCATGAACGTCGCGGTATGGTTAAGAACGACACCACTTTCTTTTTTCGTAAAACTCTTTCTATTTTTCACATTTATTGTATGTTTTTTACATACTATAAAGTTCATTTCAATTTGGCTCGTAGTTTTGTATAAGGAATTCCGAAATATGTCCTCTGTTTTGTTGCCTTTAGGGTAGCGTACATTTTTTAAATCGACGCTGAACCGCGTTGTCGAAATGATTTGAGCAAAAAATGTCCATCGACAAGCGTTTTACAGATGACATTGATACTGAAAGTATTATGTACGGTACAAAATCGATGCACTAAGGAACTGATCTCGGGAATTTCAAGGGTTGACATATTTAATAACTTGATTTTCGAGTTCAGGAAAGTATTGTCATACTCTCTTTTTGCGCATTGTACTCGGCCATATTTTTGAGTTTCTCCAGTCCTTCTTGAAGGGAGAACGTCTTTCTGGCCACATCATGGAGAATCTCTCTGGTATCGTCGGTGGCAGCTGTTTGCAGGTGACTGATCCAACCGAGTTCGTACCACATTTTAATAAAGAATGTAGTGCAACCAGTCCCATATTGGCCAAATTCGCTGCATTTCCAGTCCCAAGGTACCATATAATGATACGATGGCCAGTAGGACTTCGTTATGAAGAACATGCTTATGCTGTTCCGTGATAGGCTGCAATTTTTGAAAGAAGATTAATATAACGTTTTACGCTGGTTCCATTTTATTTTATTTGTATTAAAATGCTATTTTTGAACTAGTTTTAATTATAAAAATAAATTTTGAATGCCATGTTAATGTGATATTTTGTTCAAAGTTCAGTATACCGCGTGCATGACACAATTGGAGCTGGGCGTATTTTCTGTTTTGTTGAAGATAAGAAAAGAATGAGAAAGAAAAAAGTTGATTGGTATAACAATGTCTACCGTGAATTCTTCTCACGCTTCAGTAATAAGCAGAAAATATTAAGTTAGTGTGTTCAAAAAATACTTCACTAGATATTTCGAATTTCTTAAGAAGCTGAGGTATTCCAAACAAAAATATTATTTAATATATGTACATATGTTTGGCGACACTATTAAACGATGCAAGACATTTTGTTATAATCTATACTGTCGATTATTTTCAATTATGTTCCCCTACAAGTACAGATAAATGTATGGCAGTCTCAGTCAAACGATACACATAGCATGTGGTTTGTTACAAATTAATTATATGACCTATACCTATATTAGAATGATTAAGGCTTTTTCATACAAGATACTTCTATTACTTAGCACTGGTATTTCGAATACATTAACCTAACTTTCCCAGGGCCTGAGATTCCTCTCTAGGCCGTGGGGTTGCAATTTTGGGGTACCGTCTACCTCGGAATTTTCCTCGTCCCGGGTATCTCATGGGTACCCGGGTACCCGGTCCACAGCTACAGCTCTAGTTGAAACAATATTTCGTAACCGTGTGTGCGAACCAGATTTTTTGGATTTCATCAGGCGTGTGGGACAATGTAGTAAAAAGCTGATGAAACAGAATGGAATACACGAAGGGCGGTAATATGATCAAAAGGGTTCTTCCGATAATTACAATTTTAATAAGAGATAATTCTATAGATCCCAAGAAATGATAAGAATATAATTACTTCCGGGAAATACAATGGAAAAGTTGTAACAAAAAGCAGTTAAAGAGGAAGGTTCATAGAATAATATTGAAACGAATGCAAGAAGCACAACATTTCGAACGCTGTTTTGTACATAGAGATCGATATTTTTATTGTACGTAAAAAAGTAAGATTTAAGAAGAAGATTAATTAACAACCATGGAAAGTGACAATAATGTGATACAAAAATGTGTTTAAAATTACACCTACTCTACTTTATGTGGGAAACAAAACCCAAGGACCAGTTCATATATATTGACGGGTGAGTTTTGTGAGGGGTATTCTCCCACCACACCGCTTGCCTGCCTCGGTGCTCCTTTTCTCTACGTTCTCGCTCTCTCTCGGGCTACGCCTATTAGTGATGGGGTCTGAAGCGCTTCGAAGCGCTTCGAATCTATATATATGACGAAAACTTCGAAGCGCTTCGAACATGATTCGAAGCTTTTGAAAAGTCTTGGTCGGCTTCGAAGTCTGAACGGATTCGAAGTCTGATCGGCTTCGAAGTCTCGAATCTTTTGGTTCGAAACCTCGGTAGGTTTCGCACCCGTATTTATAGAATGCTGCCTGGCACCCCGTGGCGAGGACAAATTTTATGGCTTTCGACACTCGAAGGGGTTTGAATACCATTAAAAATTGAAAAATGTCTAGGATTTCCGAATTTCTCATCAGATCTTTGCTAAAACGACGCCAATCGATTTCTTATGTTTCGCCGATGAAACTAACACCAAGAACGACGTAATTCGGACCATAATGAAGGAAATTCCATGAAAATGGAATTATATCATTTGAAGCTGCCTTCGTTAAAAATAGTCCGATTTACATGAAATTTGATATGATTTTCATCGGAAAAACATAAGGAAACCATCGGTGTCACTTCCATATCCATACGATAAAGAATAAAGAATTATTTTATTTCTGAAACAGGTATGAATCCTCGGCCAACCGCAGGCCGCGGTCCGCAGTGATTCCAGGTCGGCGCCCCGCTGTCGAGGGTGAAAATGTGAAATATTCATTTCAGCGTATTAAGAAATTTATTCTTTATTCTTTATCGTATGGATATGGAACTGACATCGATGGATTCCTTATGTTTTTCCAATGAAAGTCATATCAATTTCATGTAAATCGGACTATTTTTAACGAAGGCAGCTTCAAATGATATAATTCGATTTTTCATGGAATTTCCTTCATTATGGTTCGAATTACGTCGTTCTTGGTGCTAATTTCATCGGCGAAACATAAGGAATCGATTGGCGTCGTTTTAGCAAAGATCTGATGAGAAATTCGGAAATCCTAGACATTTCTCAATTTTTAATGGTATTCAAAGGCCTTCGAGTGTCGAAAGCCATAAAATTTGTCCTCGCCACGGACAAATCGGAAGCCGATCAGACTTCGAAGCCGACCAAGACTTTTCAAGACTTTTAAGCTTCGAATCACGTTCGAAGCGCTTCGAAGTAGTCGCCTGACATTCGAGAACGATTCGAAGCGCTAGGAACCGACTCCGGAGTCCCATCCCTAACGCCTATTCGTCGCGCGGTGGGAATTAGTGTCCGTGAGGTACATACACACGTAGCGAAGCATTCCTATCACTTTATATGCATAGACGAGACACGATTCCAAGCGGTCGTGCCTTCTCGCTTCTTTCTTGCCGAAGGCGAGAGCGAGATGGCACGAGAGCGAATTAGAGCTCCTCGCGAATAAATACTGTACAGACATTGTAATCAGAGTTGAGAAAAAGTTTATCTAAATAAAAATCTCAAATAACGCACAAAAGATAAATAACTTTTATTCGTTATTCGAGGCTCGAATAATCGAAGTTATCTTTATTCGAAGAACAACGAATAAATCATTTTAATCGATGAGAATTTATTCGAAGAACAACGAATAAATCATTTTAATCGATGAGAATGTATTCGACGAATAAAGACAACTTTTTTATTCGATGAGAATTTATGCGACGAATAAAGGTGATTTTTTAGTCGAAGGTTTTATTCGAATAAATGCGTCCGAATAATTTTCATCAGAGTCTAGCGTGTTTATTCGAACCTCCGAAGGTCGAATTCGGCCAAGTGGCGAGCGCCGAAAATAAATGCCCGGCGGCGGCGACTTGGGGTCATGGTGGTCACTCACCAAGTCTCGACGCTGACGAAAGTTATTCGTTGCTTTCTTCGAAGGCTTCGAAAAGATAAATGCTACGCATCAAAAATTTATTTGACGCATTTATTCGAATAAAACATTCGAATAAAAAATTATCGTTATTCGTCGAATAAATTCGCATCAAATAAAATTATTTATTCGTTACTCTTCGAATAAAGATAACTTCGGTTATTCGAACCTCGAATAACGAATAAAGATTAAGTATCATTTATTCGATCGTTATTTAAATAATTTTTTATCTAGATAATGCCCAACTCTTGTACGATATACCTCTTCACTGATACATTGTACATATATACTCGCGACCGAGGATCGAGTTCGAAGAGATAGAACGCACGCACATTTATTCGTCGTTCAATCAGGTCGAATAACGAATAAATTCTTATCCGAATAAATCTAGCTCGAATATCGGTACAGATTTATTTGTGAATAACGAATAATTTTTCGTCGAATAAAATCGTTATTCGTTAATCGCGAATAAATTTCGGATATTTATACGAATAATGCCCAACTCTGGCTGTGAGCGTAAAAATACACACATCAGAATAGGTGTGCGTTCGCTCCGAAAAAATTAGAACATTGATAGAACATTGATTCTTCCCCGATAGCTTCATCTCGTATTGGTCTACGCATAGCTTCATAACACACACTACTATTACGCTAAGAATAAACAACAGCCACACGGCTACGTTCAGGCGGAGCTGAGCAGCGGTCCCGTTACCCCGCCATACCTTTCGGGGGCCTAGCAACTTCAACTGCCAATCCACGATCGTCAGGTGGTGGTGGCTCATTTCACCTCGTGCGCTGCTCGCGAAGCCGAACTCACCCGCCAATAAATCTGAACTGGACTTTAACTGTTTGGAGGCTGCGTTAGTAGCTATAATGATATGCTCCGCGAAGGGTAAGGCAGAGTTATATGTCACACCCAGGTCACACACGCTCTCAGTGCAGGACAAGTGCATCTGGCCCAGGGAATAAACAAAAATACAAATAGGGTAGGGTGGGGCTAAAAGTCGGGAGGGTAAAAAGTCCCGAATACAGAGTCGCCATCCGCTCCTGGACGTTCGTTCGGATTACGTGATGTCTTTGGTATTATACGCGTTAAAAGTGAAATAAATATGTCGTCCTTATTGTTTTGTACGAAGTTAACCAAAGTTTATCAGCGTATCAGGTAAGTACGTTAAGATTCTATGTTCCTTTAGTAATGGATACAAGATTACATGATATTGTTTTTTTTTTTGTAAATGATAATATTTTTTACCGTAAATATTGCATAAACTATAGAGGTACAATTGGGGCAAAAAGTCCCTTATTAGGACTGTTACCTCGCATGAGAACTTGTGACCCCTTCACTTGAAATTAGAAAACTATTTATATTTATTTTTATGTTTTAGAATGCGCCACTACAAATGACGTAATTATCCAATCTGAATTATACCAATCTGTATCTGTTTCTGAAGAAGAAGACTGTTTAGTTTGTTGTGAGGCCCTCTCTGAAAGCCGGCCAGGCGAAGGATGGATTCAGTATGGCATTTGTAAGGGTTGGGCTCACGACAGATGTGCTGAAACTGGGAAATCCGATTTTTACGTTTGCGTCACCTCTAATAGTGACGGTAGTGATTGATTTCATAATCAAATAATACTAAGAAAATGATTTTTGTTTTGTTTAAGTAAGGTACAGTTTAGAATGAAATTATATTTTTTATTATTTGCTTTCGTAATAAGATAGCAAAAGCATAAAGAAATGATGCCGAAGTCTTTAAATAGTGTTTTTTATTTAGTTGAGAGAATATTTTTGTTAGTTTTTAGGTCAAAGTGAGTCTCTGACTTATAATAATGCTAAAATAATGCTTTCCTTTCATATTATATGCCGAAAAGAATTGGTTTAATAAATATTTGCTGATTTATGAAGTACGTTTTACTTATTTACTTTTATATTACACGAAAAGTTGATTAGAAGACATTAGGAACTTTTTACCCCAAGCAATGGACTTTTTGCCCAGCGCATGGGGCAACAAGTTCATTTTGAATTGACGAACATTTTGTGGTATAACTCAATAAAAAATAACAATATCACCAACCACACTTCGTGAACGTGAAGCCTAATAGTTTTTACAAAATAACACCAGATATCTCTGGATTGTTAGTACTATATTTTACATAAGTTTATACGAAAAACAGGACTATTAGGCCCACCCTACCTTACTGAGTGACCGGGAAATCCTGAGAACAGGGCATTTCGATAAATTCAAAGGAAGCCTGTTAACCGTACACCAATTATATAACCGGTTATGGTCGTCTTGGAGATTTCGGGCATCATCCATAGAGTTGATGCCAGCAAATAACTTTAGGTCATTCGCAAAAAGTAACGGAATACCAAAATGAAACGATTCCGGAAGGTCATTAATAAATATGCAAAAAAGCAAGGGAGGTATGATTCCTGAGGCACAACCCGAGGGGACTGGTATCTACTGAAATCGGGAATTGGGTTCGGTCCGAATACTATTGTACTGTTGCTACATGTCAGCAACAACCTACAATTAGGTCTCAGGTAGCCGATAACTTTTAAGTTGTGAAATCTGCTCCCGAATCGCAAATCGGGTACCCGCATACTCCTGCGTACGACACGTTGGCCAACTTTGTATCCGCAAGTATATCCAGTAATTGAAATATGTCCACTCTTCGTTTTGTATAACAGTACATAGGCAAAATAATTGACAGTGTGATATGGCAAAAGCGTAACAGCGTTTTAAGTAGAATACTAACGGAGTCCAGATTAATGTGCTGGTATTTGCGATAATTGATGGGCCAAGATGTTGTTGCCATTTGAAACTGAAAGTCGCCAAATCTATTTAAGTGATCAGCATAATATCGAGAAGCTTGTATTACTAGATAAGATTCACTTAATTATGGAAAAAAGGCTAATGATGCAACTTCAATGCGTCGAAACAATGACCGACGTGCATTTAAGGCTGCCGTCTCAGCAGGTCTTGAATGTGTGCGTACGCTCACACAAGTTAGGAAAAGCGTGTACGTATACGCGTGTAGTAAACAAACCGTTTCAACCAACTTACGTCGTGGAATCCGCAAGAAGGAAGCTTTTACGGGTATTGGGAAAGTACATGTTTCAAGTGGTTCTTTAATATGTTAGGTTGTTATGAATGTTATGTTGGTGTGACTGTTTGAATATGTGAACGTATCTAGAGTGCAAAATGTAACGCCAACGGAAAACACGTTTCGTATACTTACCTCGATAAAGAAAAGAAATGGTAAAACGTAACTGTAAAACTAGTAGTAGACAATAAGCAAAGTTCAAACTAATATTAAGGTATTAAAACCAAATACATATATAGAACCTCAATCAATACCCTCAACAGGTATAGTTGCCTCCAGTAGACATCCGTGCAGACGGGTCTGGTGCGTTTGAACGTTAATAAGCACCGTACGTTGAAATAATAATGAATTTATGACTCGAAAAGTGACAGAATGAGGCTTCAAGGCTTCTCCATTGGCGGCGCTAGTGTACTTGTGCCTCATTCTGCTTTTCGAGGCATAAATTCATTATTATTTCAACGTACGGTGCTTATTAGCGTTCAAACGTATCAGACCCGTCTGCACGGATGTCTACTGGAAGCAACTATACCCGTAAAAGCTTCGTTCTTGCCGATTCCACGACGTAAGTTGGTTGAAACGGTTTCTTTACTACACGCGTATACGTACACGCTTTTCCTAACTTGTGTGAGCGTACGCACACATTCCAGGCCCGCTGAGACGGCAGCCTTAAGTTTTTGTTACGAACGAATCCTAAGATGATTATCGTCAGTATAATATTCGAGAATCCTGTCAGTACATAAGTGTATCAATATATGACTTATAGCCTGTTCTGCTGTTAAAGATTTTCGAGGCGTGTCTGCAAATGCTGCCATTTTACCCACAAATACTTTTTCTGTAATTATTTTACCGAATAAGTATCGTCTGAAGAAGAGGAAAACGAAACAACAATTCTTCTTTGCATTCAACATGTTACGTTTTTTTAAGACGTTGAGTTAGAGTACAATTCTAAACACAGTTTTGTGAATATCTGCAGCGTTAATTTATCACTTTCTACGGTTGTTAATTAATCTTTTTCACGTTACTCTTTTTTTAGCAATAAAAGTATTGACTTTTATCGATAAAATAGCGTTCAAATTGCTGCATTACATGCATTTATTTCAGAATTATGATCATTTGAAGTCAACAACTTCCAATTTGGAATCAAGTCCACTTTAACTGCTTTTTTTCTAACTGTCCATCCTATTTCACGTAAGTAATGATACTTTTATAATTTCCTGGGACATATAGAATTATCCCTTATTGAAATTTTAGATGTCAGAAGAACCGCAAAGGACATTTTAACAAACCTCTTTTACAGTCTCACAAGGGGACCTTTAGGACTGCCAAACTCAGAAATTATTTATACGTAGTGTACGTGAAGGTCTTCACTCGGAGTTTAATTTCCTAAAGCAGTAAGGTGCGCTTCTACTCCAAATTCGAGAAAAACGACTTTGAAAAATGTTCAGTTCCCTTACATACATTTGATAGAAAGCAACGACCAACGAATAGCGTGGGCCAGTGCGTAGCGCTCCTGACTAAGGGCGGTATCAAATATATTGACCGGTGAGTTGGGTTTCGCGAGCAGCGATCGAGGAGAAATCAGCTACCACCATCTGACGATCGCGGATTTGTAAGTTGGAGTTGCGTGTTCGTCGCAGGGTACGGTGGGGTAACGGGAACGCTGCTCGGCTCCGCCTGAACCTAGCCGTTTGGCTGTTATTTATCCTTAACGTTACAGTTGTGTGCGTTACGAAGCTATGCGTAGACCAATACGAGATGAAGCTATCGAGAAAGAATCAATGTTCTGACCAATAAAGCTCCTGAATTTTTTCGTTGCTAACACACACTTGTTCTGATGATTTCTACGCTGCCAGTTTGGTTTGGCCTACACGCCAGAATCTTGGCAGTATCCCCACCATTTCTGGCTCACTCTTGTTCTGCGAAGGCGAAAGCGAGATGGAACGAGAGTGAGTCAGAAAACGTTGAGAAAAGGAGCACCGAGGCAAACAAACGGTGTGGTGGGAGAATACCCCTCACGAAACTCATCGGCCAATATATTTGATACCGACCTTAGTCGGGAGCGCTACGCACTGGCCCACGCTATTCGTTGGTCGTTGCTTTCTATCAAATGTATGTAAGGGTACTGAACATTTTTCAAAGTCGATTTTCTCGAATTTGGAGTGGAAGCGCACCTTACTGCTTTAGGCAATTAAACTCCGGGTGAAGACCTTCACGTACACTACGTATAAATAATTTCTGAGTTTACCAGTCCTGAAGGTTCCGTTGTCAGCTGTTCAACTATACACTATGAGAGGGGCGACGAACTGGCGACTCGCGAGCCGCACGGAGGTCTCGCTCCCAAGTACATAGCTGATATTGCTGATATACGTTTTCTTGTAAATACTTTCAGGTATCTATAGAGCTTCGCGACACTGTCGGGTTTCAAGAATTTATAGTAGCAACTTAAAGATAACTTTGATTTATTTCATTTGGCATGCACACCGTCTTTGTCAATAACGACAGTACCATGGCTTTTTGGCATTTTAAAGAAAATTATATACAACAGATTGAGCATATCTGAAATAGCCATTAACTCAGTTGTCAGACTGCCCCAGACTAGTAATGCGCTGTTCACCAGCCATGACACGTTCACCGTGATCGCGAATCGTAGAATCCCGGTGATCAGCACGGTTAATGCCATTGATTCGTCCCAATACTCCAGTGGTGCATTCAGCGGCAATAGTAATCCAAATATGCCAAATAGTAGCCAGTAGAATCTGAGAATACGAAAAATGAGGGAAAATAACATATGTAGTTGGTTAAATATCTATTTACACACATCAGTCACGTGTCAGTTCAGTATCAGTGACATCCGGTACATGTCGGGACGGCACACTTCTTCGTCACACATTTGTACAGAATAACTTGGCAATGATTATCAGAATTTTGGATGAAGAGGAAGGTAATTGGAGAAAAAAAATATGAATATAGAAATAATACATATGAGAACTGTATTGACGTATAAATGGTACGTTGTTTGTCAATCATATCTAATTGAAAAAATGTGAAAACCTATGGAAATCATTATGTAAACTTTTCGAAAATCGAGGAAGAACAATAATGACGCGCCAGTGACACAGCAAAAATATCGTTATCAATGAGTTCTAAATTCACGGCATGGATACACAACTGAAAGTGAAGGACAAATCGCGGTACTGAGCCGGACATGTTTGGACGTGTCCATTTGAAATTTGAAACTACGGTAACGATATTTTGCGTCACTGACAGACAAAATTTCACGGAACCAAGCGAGCATATGACTGACGTGTATAAATCGACTTTAAAGGGATCAAAGCAAATACAAATACAGCAGGCCCTACTAAATTTCAATAAAAATTGCGCTGTTTTCAAACAATTTTAATTCTATAATTTTGTTTAATTGTAATTGTTGAATAGAGAAATGTTCTATGTAAGAAATAAATATGTAAATGTCAACCCAGTTGTAACGTTTTGTTCATTTTTAGTTGCTGCACGAAAAAACGATTATAAGTTTTCTGTTTCAAAATTGAATAAAATTATTATAATGAGGAACGTATCGCCACATTTTGTATGAGATACAGTCTCGTATAACTCGGAAAGTACAGACGTAGGTATAGACAGTGAACTTGAATCCGTCGGTCTGTCCACCGGTCTGAAATAATACAACTGGACTAAAAAAATCAAAGCAGTGTAAAATATTGGCAGGGCAAATAAAGCAATTTCAAGTAGATATTGCGAGACAAATTAAAAAATACAAGTTGTTGCTACAATCGTAAAGGTAATGCAAAAATCGCGAAGGTTGTTAAAACACCTGTGAACTACAGTGAGTTAAAAAAGTCTTAACTTAGTATAAAACTTAGGTTGGTATAGATTTTTATCGCCGAGAGTGAGTTAAATTATTGAAAATACGTGCAGTGCTACTCATTAAGGATCAAAGGACATTCATTCCTTCTAACTTGTTTTTACTTATTTTTTTCAAAAATTATTCTCATTTTATGATTTTCTTGCATTGTTTTCCTTATAAAATTAAATTATCAAATAATAATGTGTGACGTTAAAGTTCCTAAAGTTATTACAATTGAAATTTACTCGAATAAATTGTGCTGGTAAAGTTTCAAAAAGTAAAATAATTTTTTGCTTTTCAAATCATGAGTGCCTTATAATTTTATTACGTGGCATACATACTGAGTTTATTCTTTAACAAGTAAGCAGTATTAGCTTATATGTATCATAATCATAAACATTATATTTGTAAATTAAATAATCTGGGAAGCGTTTCTCATCGATGCATGAGTTAATTAAATGTAAAAGAGACTGTAGTGATACCTCCGTACGCGCCACAAAACAGCATTTGTACCGATCTCGCTCTCTCTCTCTCTCTCTCAAGTTCTCCTTCAACTACCGATTCTTATGTAGATACACTTATTTCGTCCCATCATCTAACACCCCGCGTTTTAGGCAGGCTCTACTAGGTAAGTCTTACTGATGAGTAGTACACTAGCAAGTGCAGGACAGAACGCATACTTCTTTCCTGTTCTATCTTCAACTCCACATCTCACTATCTATCCTCTGTAAAACTTTTTTGACTCACTGTGGGTATAAACAAGAAAAATCTTACTCCTTTTGTATCGTAACAAATCTATCTTCATCGAGGTCACGCATGTCGATCGCAACTTTCGCTTGCTCGTAGTCGACATTTGGCGACAGAAAATTGCTCGCATAGTGGCTGTACCAAAATCCTTTTTTATGATTATACGGATCCTTGTCTGTTCCATAATACTTATGATGAAGTCTGTGATACAGCACCCAGTCGTATATCGGACCCTGTAAGCACGCAGTACAATGAATGGGGTATCACTTTTACTAAAATTATTATATTTTTTGTTAATTGTTAGGTATACTAAATCGTAAAAATTTTTAATTCTGGCAATAAGCTACAGGTACACATTAATTTATTCTGCTCACAAAAATGTCATTAAAACTGTATACAGTACGTAAAAATCGTCCGATCGGCATCGCCACCAATTCTATACTCTGTCCAACGAGACGAGTCAGTAGAAGTTTTAAGGCTGAATCTCCTAAAGTTGGGATCACCAATGTCCGCCTCGCAGCTCCGGCCAACGGCCGGCGGTTCCACTAGTGCAAGGGAGAACTATGCATTTGTCTCTCCCTTGCACTAATGGGACCGCCGCCGGCTGGAGTGGCCAGTCGGACATAGGTGATTCGGCCTTTAGAGTAGAGCTGTAGCTAGACCGTGTATCCGAGATACCCGGGAAGAGGAAAATTCCCGGATAGGCGCTACCCGGGTAAACTACGCGAGATACCCGAGATATCCGAGAACTTACGTGTACAGAGTGATTCTAGAGCGACGGCTAGGCTGTCACAGAGAAGTCGTCTGGCACCCCGTGGTGCCTCACCGAATGTGATGGAATGTGTATTCCTTATGTAAAAGTAATTCGATTTGCATGAAATTTAGTATAATTTTAATCGGGAGAACGCCAGGAATTCATTAGTGTCACTTTCATATCAACACGATGAACAATAAAGAACTTCTTAATACCCTCGACTGCGGGGCGCCGACTTCGATTCGCTGCGGTCGGCCAAGGATTCATACCTGTTTCAAGAAAAAAATAATTCTTTATTCTTTATCCTATCCACATGGAAGTGACCGCCGATGGAGTCCTTTTGTTTTTCCGATGAAAATCATACCAAATTATTACTATTGTATTATTTCTAACGAAGTCAATTTGAAATTATGCAAATCAGTTTTTCATGTAATCTCCTTCATTATGTTCCGAATTACGTCGTTCTTGGTGTTATTTTTATCGGAGAAACATAAGGAATCGATTGGCGTCGTTTTCGCCAAGATCTGATGAGAAATTCGGAACTGGAGATTTCTCATTTCTTAATGGGTATATTCCTGTCTCCCCGGGAGCCAAAGCCTTCGACCCGAAGGCTATCACGCTCAGTGTGGTTTCAATTATGGAACGGTACTCTATGAGATCTCGGGTGTCTCGAGAATCTCGGGTAGTTTTCCCGGGTAGCGCCTACCCGGGAAATTTTTTTCTTCCCGGGTATTTCACGGGTACCCGGGTACCCGATCTCCCGGAAATTAACAGCTCTAGTCGCCACATCAAGTTCGTTGGGTTTCATGTACTGAATTGAATCTTCACTGCACGGTTACTAGTACTGATCAATTAATTTATTTTTCATGGAACGTGTAGTTCCTACGTTACAAAAATTGGTGGAAATGAATTTTCACTTGGCGTCCGCAGCCGCAGATACAGCCGCGCAAATGCTCGTACAGCAGTAGTTACTTCCCCGTTGTTTTGGGCGTAAACTCAGGACATTGTGATTGCTGACTGACGGGATTTTTTCTAAGGAGCTTCCTGTACCCATAAGTAGTGTCTCTCGTTTCATTATGAGTTACCTCTCGCCAGGACAACAGGCTTTAGGTAAAAAGAAGCCAGCACTTTTTCGAAACACTCATGCTTCGCAGAAGTGAAACGAACGAACCATCATCCACTTTCACAAAACTCCGCGCTCCGTCTTTTGATTACAAATGTACCCATTGCGTCGAGATAGACAGCAGACACCACGTGCATCGTTTCGAAGGGGTTCAAGGAGAAGAGAAACAGAAAGTCTTCGAGTTGCTATAAAGAAGAAAACACATACCATTCCTGTTTCCCTTTTCCTATACCCTGAGTTCACGTCTGCTACGAGGCAGAACCAGCTCAGCTATAAATTACCCAAAACTGTAGGAAACCGTTCTCTACCGCCGACTCGCGGGACTCGCATTGCTCTGGCTGATCAGTCTGTTTAATTTTTAGGAACTAGCAATTAAAAAGTATTATTGAACATCAATACGCCTCACGGAGAGACACAATAAGAAAAGGGATAGTCCTGCGTCGTCCTTCCCACAAATTTGAAACAGATCCTTTATCTCTCGAGTATAAACACGTGGTCGAATTGCAATACAAACGCACACGTTGACGTCTTCTGTGCGAGAGAAGGTGGCCTTTAAATCGGATTGGTTCTAACCTAACTAATCTGCCCTGCATCCCTAAACTGTCACACGCTTGAAGAGGCCCTCTTCGCAGCAATGTCTCCTCTCAAGACTCACCTTCTCTCGCACTAATATGTAATAAACCCCCAAAACTGCCCTTTTCTTTTTCATTAAATAACATAAATAATAGTTACTTAAATACCTATATTCTTATTATATTTGTATTATATTCTTATTATTTTACTTTTATAAGGTGTGTTTAGCGTTAATATTAATATTAGCTTAGAGTACCGCGAAAAGCGAGTGCAATGAATGAGAGAATTGAGTGTTGACGAGTGGGAGAATTGAACGCATGCGCGATCCTCAGTCGATCAGCGGATCAACGAGAGCAAGAATCAGGAGCAGCAATGTGCGTATAGCGATGAGAGAGGGAACCGAGTGTTCCAAGTAGAGCTGTACGAGTACTTGAATATTCGGGTAGCTTGAAATCCGAACCAATCCGGGACTCGGTTTCCAAGCCGAGCCAGGTACCCGAAAGAACCGAGCGGCTCGGATAGAACCAAGTACTTGAATTTTTCCAAGCGGCCCGAAAGAAACCGGGCGGCTTGAAAAGTAAGCGAGCGGGCCGTAAGAAACCGGGTGGCTTGGAAAGGAACGAGCGGTCTGCTCGACCTTCATTCGGACCGTTCGTTTCTTTCCAAGCCACCCGGTTTCTTTCGGGCTGCTTGGAAAAATTCAAGTACTTGGTTCTATCCGAGCCGCTCGGTTCCTTCGGGTACCCGGCTCGGTTCGGTTTTTCAAGCCGAGCCAGGCTCGGCTTGCTTTTTCCGGGTACTTGAACAGCTCTAGTTCCAAGCGCGCCTGCGCATTAACCAGTCGCTCTGTAGGCCGACTGGAGAACGGATCATGCGAGAGCAGAATAACTGATGCGTAATAGTCGAACTCCATTCCTATTGGTGCGCTCTCAATACTCCGAATATGTATAAATACGGACAAGAAAGCCCAGAGGTTCATTCAGATTCATAGCTCCATCCGAGGCATTACTCTGGATCATATAAAGCTAACAACTGATCCCAACATAATTAATGCTCCAACTTTGGAAGCCGCTCGGTAGGCCCCTCGGTCGTGCTGATCGTTCTAAACTAAGGCCATAGACGCCAGGTTTGACGAGAGGTTCTTGTCGTGGAAACCGCCTTGTAGGCCCCTTAGTTGTTGAAGCTAAGTTACTAACAATTATTTTATGGTTAGTAATATTACTCCTGAGCAACAAGGGAGTGAGATTATCTCAAGTGGCAATACCTGCCTCTGATGAAGCGAAGAAACAACTACAAACAATTCTCAACTTAAACATATTCAATCTCCTAGATTCATAAGCTAACTCCTACATCGACCAAAAGAGTCATTATTCATAAGCTAACTCCTATATCAACCAAAAGAGTCATTATCTATAAGCTAACTCCTTTCAATCGACTAAAACGTCATTATTAGTTATTTAAGTTACATTACTCTAAATCGATCGATCAAATGGGCGTTCTTTTGTACCGACCAAGAGTCGCAACCCAAGATGATGAACTTTATTTTCTTGTAATGACAGAGAGTCGCAACCTACTTAATAGTTCTAATTTCTTTAGTGTGTTTGTATGTATGATTTAAAAGTGTTTTCTTGAATAAACACTATTAAGATTAATTTTTGTTCTAGAATTTTAATTCTTTATCGCACGCCACTCGAACCAATCCCGAATCCCTGTAACGCGCGTTGTACCACGCGTAGAAACGTTACACTTGAAAGATAAGAGATTCCATATTTTATTTGAAGACAAGACGAAGCCAGCTGGACTACACGCAGTCCGTGAACTAAAGAGGTACTTCCTTTTTTTAATTGCTATGTTGGTGGCATCATTCTCACGTGTGGCATATTTCAGTAAAAACTTAACAGCGTAACTTGTGTACCACACCTGCTTCCCAAAAATTAATCAGCCTGATCGGTCAGAGCATTTCACCAGGGTTGCGGTTTATGACAGTATTGTCCCATGAGTCGGCGGTAGAGAACGGTTTCCAACAATTTTTGGTAATTTACAGCTTAATTAATTCCGCCTTTTAGTAGACGCGAACTCAGGGTATGGAAAAAGGGAAAGAGGAATGGAATGCATTTCCTTTTTTATAGCAACTCGAAAACATTCTGTTTCTCTTTTCTTCGGACCCTTTCGAACCAATACACGTGATGTCTGCTGCCTATCTCTAAGCAATGGGGACATTGGCATTAAAAGGACGGAGCGTGGGCTTCTGTAAAAATGCACGATGGTTCGCTGGTTGCACTTCTGCGAAGCACGTGTGTTCCGAAAATGTGCTGGCTTCTTTTTACCTAAAGCCTGTTATCTTGGTTGAGGTTAACTCATAATGGAACGAGAGGAACTACTTGGAAATGGTGGAAGTTCCTTGGAAAAATTCCTGTCAGTCAGTTAGCAATCACGTCAGAGAAATGTTTTCTTGATAAGAGTATTACGCAATTTTGGGTTTATATCCCAAAACAACGGAGACGCAACTACTGCTGTACGAGCACTTGCGCTGGTACCCACGACTCCGAACGCCAAGTGAAAAGCCGTTTCCACCAATTTTTATAACGTAGGAACAACACGTTCCATGAAAAATAAATTAAGTGATCAGTGTTAGTAGTCGTGCAGGGAGGTGAATATTCGGTACATTAACCCGGACGTAATTGACGTTGCTACCATTAAATTTGGGTGGTGTCGTATACCTGGACTAGCTGTGCACTGGGCGCGTCCTCCAATGACCATGTGTGACGTCCCACTATTTTTCGCGCTGTATTATTCTAAAACTCTGTCATAAAATTTCAAATTCACTCCACCAAAGTCTCTCAAATTCAACTATTCCCCTTTTCCCCAATCGCTGATCACCTTGACGATGTATCTTAGCGGTCCCCATCTCAAGATGGTCGGTACGAAACCTCATACACCTATTCGCCCTACGAGGCACAAACTCCTCCCCTATATTTGAATTCAAACAAGTCCGTCGCCTCTTAAAACACCTTAAATCGAGACCATGTCTCACATCTCCTCTAAGACCCTCCAAGTCAAGACCACGATTACCCCTTTCCTAATAAAACACCCAAAATCTATTCGATGGATTGAGTATCTCCTTTTCACAGTCATAAAAACTCCGGAAGTCTAATTGCGACGAATATTTGGTGTACGTGACATAAATACGTCTAATAATAGAAGCACCTTTTATAAAAACCCCGGAAGTCATACTGCGACCTAATTCTTAAATTTGTCAAGGTCCATACCGCGCGTACCCCCGCAACATTCCTGTAAAATCACATAAATACGAGGCCCCGAGAGGCCGGGGCACTCTTTCTACGGAACCTCTTATACAAAGCTCTTTACTACGAAACTCTTTCGACGCTAAAAAGATTATTTAAACAGTGTAAAACAATCATCATTTCATCAATCATTGTAAGCGATTATAATTATCATTAATACCATTGCATATCACCATCATCATATATTTTGTATTATTATTATTGCTTTTCATATTATCTTGTATTATCAACGCTTAGTGCGTTCATATATTTTGCATTACCGTAAACTGGGGTGAATTTGCCCGTCCGGGGTGACATTGCCCACTTTTCGGAAAGGCTTTATTTTATTTTATTGTAAAGTAATTAGAACATATCGTGTTTTGTAATCGATAGCAATCATTTCTCCAAGGTCTAACGAAAAAAAATTATCGAATTCAATCATATGGTAATTTTTCAGTCAGAGTAAAAAAGTGGGCAATGTCACCCCGGCGGTTAAAGTCACCCCAGTTTACGGTATTATTCTTAAGCTTATTGTATTTCATATAAATTGTCTTATTACGCTTATTGCATTCTAAAGCTTATTGCTTTCATTTATATTATTTGTATTATCAACGCTTATTGCTTTCATATAATTTCATTGGCTTATTTTCATGTGTTTCATGTTCATATTCTTATATTATGATTAATTACCGTTTATACATATGTCATGTGCTAATGCTCAACCTCTGACGCATTATTGTGTTAATCTTGCTATCACATAAACAGTGAACGTATTTTTGCTTAAAGTTAATAAACCTCCTTGCTTTAAATCACGCTTCGAATTATTGTGTGCATCCTTTTGGTTACAAAGATTCCAAATCAAAACAGGCTGCCGCAACAGCTGATTTCTGTTCGTGAACGCGAGAGCGCTTACAGTGTTTACAAACATACTTGTGCATGAGCCGTGCACAGTCATATGTATAGATGTAATTCACGGAAATATTACGTGTGGTTTCTTTTTATATAAATGCAACGGTAAATCCTATTTCCAAGTCAAAACAAACATAACGTGCTCTAATGGGTGTCCCCCGGGTGTGTATTCGCAAGTCAAACCTTCCCTGGGCGATTAGAGTGCTGGATTTAGGATTCGCGCCTGACCTCCGCCTATCCTCAGTGTGCTGGATTTAAGATTCGCGCCTGACCTCCGCCTATCCTCAGTGTGCTGGATTTAGGATTCGCGCCTGACCTCCGCCTATTCTCAGTGTGCTGGATTTAAGATTTGCGCCTGACTTTCACCTATCCTCAGAGTGCTGGATTCCAGATTCGCGCCTGATTTCCTCCAAAATCCTCAGAGTGCTGGATCTAGGATTCGTGCCTGAGCTCTATCAACCACCCTCACTGCGTAGAATCACAGATTCTCGCCTGCCTTTAACCCCTACATTGTCATCGTACCGAAGACCTCCACCCGGGACGTGACACATGATCGGTTCAGTGACCTAGTGACACAGATTTTCAAGCTGCAGTTGAATTTCCGAAAGGGTGAGTTTTAGTTACTTTATTAGTGATTATTATTTTTTAAATTTAACGCAGACTATGACTTATTTCCGGCGATGATTCTCCAAATTTCGGTACGTCCATTTTTCTTCAGGGTTTTTAAACAGACTTATTTATTATCAGCAACAGTATTGGCCCTTACTGAATTACGGATTTTTATCATAATAACGAACTACGATCACTTTTTGTTCATTTCCTGATACATTAATTTTCCGTGTTTTCGTTACCCCACAAAATTACCTTTTTTTAAAAAAGGTACAAAAAAGAGCGCCAAGTATATAATTCCATCATAAAGAATTCCATTTAAAAACATTGTCGTAAATTAATATAAATTTCTTAATATGCTATATTTAACTTTACAAAAGTGATGAGATACAACAATTGCGCCAATTATCACAATGGCTATTTATACAAAGAAAAAAATGTACTCAATAATATTAAGCCGACATATTTTTATACAAATCAATATTTTAATACGAATAAATATTTTATTCAAAATACTTGGCGCTGCTCTCCGAAAAAATGTTAATTGTCTTGGTTAATAAATAAAACAAGACAAGACACCACAGAGACAAGAAAGAAAGAAAAAGATTTTAATGCAATTTATGCATATTTATTCAGTTTAGCAACACCAATTTAGAGAGCAGCGCCAAGTATTTTGAATAAAATATTTATTCGTATTAAAATATTGATTTGTATAAAAATATGTCGGCTTAATATTATTGAGTACATTTTTTTCTTTGTATAAATAGCCATTGTGATAATTGGCGCAATTGTTGTATCTCATCACTTTTGTAAAGTTAAATATAGCATATTAAGAAATTTATATTAATTTACGACAATGTTTTTAAATGGAATTCTTTATGATGGAATTATATACTTGGCGCTCTTTTTTGTACCTTTTTTAAAAAAAGGTAATTTTGTGGGGATTTCACACATTTTGTAGTGTTTATTGATGACTGGATAACTTTTTCACCCCCTCGGGGTTATTTTTTCAACAATATATTATATCGTTATCCAAACTCCGCTCGCTTGCAAAGCTACAAGACAATTGGATTGGTCGAATTGGTTTAAAGTTGAGTTTTCAGATATGAAGCAAACATACAAGAAGCAAACATAGAATCGAAGCTGAATAAAATCGTTTAATTAATATAATACTATGTCCGATTTATTTTTGTTGTCTGAATTATACAGTTTTCCACATTCATAATAAAACTCAATATTAATTGTATATACATATTTCTTAAAACTCTAGAATAAAATTATACATGAAAATGTGCTTATTTTTCTCATTTGCAGCAGGGTTACTTTCTCTATCGCTTCTGCTTCGATTATCTGTAAATATACAAAATTCCACATTTTAGTTATGACTTAACGTAGAACATATAAAAATAGATTGGCCCTTTGCTATTTTAAGTGTACAGACTACAAAATGTGAGTAGAAGGAGGTGAGAGCGTATGGCAGAATGTCTTGTTGCAGGAAATTTAAATGCTAATGGTAATTCAGCAAAAATGAACGAAGAGATTCAATATTTTTAACGTACAATGTATTGGTATTGGAATAAAATTAATTTAGTATGTTTATATTTTTGAATTGAAATATTGTTAATGGGAAACTAATAAAATTAATGAATAGCGTAGGAACTACTGTGGATTTTAATAAAGTATTAGGAATACCTTTCCAAAAGAGATTGAAAAGTATCAAGGGAGATGCGTTTTCAGCGTACTTTCTTCACTAATGTGACTTGCTCAACGTTGCAAGCAGTACGCTATAATTTTCTTAATTCTTAATGCTACGCTACTTTGACAAATTTTGTCGATTTACCTTATTTGACAACTTTCCAGAAACTTGTGCGAAACAAGATGTTTTTCTGTCTGTCTAACCTTCTCTGGACAACCACCAAGCCTGTGCATCCCCTTCATTTCTATCCAAGCTTGTGCGTCCCCTTCATTTCTATCCAAGCCTGGGCGTCCCCTTCATTTTTATTCGAGCCTGTGTAAAAATTGTTTGCTGGTATAAAAACAATATATTAATTTGTGGAAACTTGTGCGAAAGAAGATGCTTCTCTGTCGAACCTTCTCCAGACAACTTCCAAGTCTGCGACTCTACATAAGAAATCTATTTGAAAAATTTTGGCGACTTACCTTGTTAATTGAGACAATAATTCAGTCTCCTATTAGTGTAAAAACTCGTGACATTTCAAATTCCGACAATTTACTTTATTTGACACTTAGCACTTGGTAGGTTATAATATCTCTGCCTAGCTGTCACGTGACAACAATTTATTTGACACTTAGCACTTGGTAGGTTATAATATCTCTGCCTAGCTGTCACGTGACAACAATTTGTTACGCGATTGGCCGATGCCCGCATCCAATGAACAACGTGCCTGAGAGACATTTCCTCACCCTTTCATACTCCCCTCTTGCCTAGAAGTGTAGGACGATGACTATGACGATGCTGAATTTTAAGAACATAAAATTCAGCAAATTGCAACTTTACATCGAAATATCTCAGCTCATAAGGCCCGTAGGAACAAAACGAAGACACTTTTCTCATGTAAATCAAACCCAAGCTATCCATTAAGACCATTCAAAATCTAATTGGATCAGCCGTTATTGAGATTCGGAAATCTCAGGGTTCTTGATAGCGAGTCGTCGCGTAATAGAGCCACTCCGTGTCTTGCGCTGCGCATATATATCTATATATATACTTGGCGCGAGACACTACCGTGTCTCTTGATTAACCCTCGGTTGTCACACCTACTTTTTCGAACGTCGTATTCACACTGGGTCAATTTGACCCTGTCAATTTTCGATCAGTTGTTATTTAAAAACTATTTGTTAAATTAACTCTAAAAAATTCTAAGATAATGTTTGAACATTGTAGAATATATACCCATCGTAGAAAGTTGACAATTAAAGTGTCATTATGCATAAAAAAAAATTTGAAGCAATAAGAGTTTCGACAAGAAGGTTTTTTGCTTAAGAAAACATTTGTATTAAAAAACCGGACAAAAATCAAAAACAGCAAGTTAGTCAAATACCCCACCAATTCCATTTTTTTTAAGCTTCATAATCGGTCCATCAAACGGCAGCCATAAGAATTCCTCCCGCTTTTGCGCCTGCCCGGAGAGTCAATCGGAAATCAATCATTGTCTGAACCGCTAATCTTTGTTCTCGACGTTTTGGTCCGTGATATTTGTGTTTCTTGCTATTGTGTTTTGTATGGTTTAAATAAACAAAAAAAAAAAACATTTTGAACATAGAAGATGAATGTACATATGTACTTTATTTTATAACATCATTTTATCAATTTGCTGCATATACATATTTTTCTACAAATGTTTAAATAAGGCCTAAATAGATTTTTTATTTATCTACTTTCAGGAGATAAGTGTGTTTTTTTTCTATTAGTCGGATCTTGTCGGGTATTTTTTTTATTGATGTGAACCTTAGACCAATGTTAGTTAAATATTATATTAAAATTGTCCGCCCTCTTCTGCCATCTTGTTTTTTATTACTTCAAACTTAGTAAGCCAAAAAGTTGAAATTTTTCAACTTAAGGTCGAAGCCAGATATATTAGCCGGTGAGTTTTGTGAGAGGTCCCACTACACCAGTGAGGTCCAGATGGGCGGTCCGAGGACGCTAGCATCCATAGCGTCTTCTATGTGCTGCATGGTAGTGTGCGTGTAGGATCGTACCCTTAAGGTGAAATTCCACGGCGCATGGCTTGTCGACTCGCGCTCGACAAGCCGACGGGCCGAGTCACGAGCTGTGGAATTTCACCTTAAGGGTACGAGTCTACACGCACACTATTAGATGTTTCCACATCCGTAGCATGCCTGTCGTTTCATTGGCTTCGAGTAAGGCTGTTCGAGCACTCGGAAAAAGCGTGCCGGCCAGGTTCGCTGTTTAGAGCTGAGCCGAGTCGAGTACCCGTAAAAACCGAGTAGCTCGAAAGAACCGAGCGGTTTAATAAAACCGAGTAGCCCGAATTATTTCGAGCGGCCCGAAAGAACCGAGAAGCTCGAAGTTTTTCGAGCGGCTCGAATATACTTCGAGCAGATCGAAATTTTCGAGCAAACCGACATAAAAATGTCGATCAATACATTGATTCTGGCGTGTAGGCCAAACCGAACTGGCAGCGTAGAAATACACTCATCAGAATAGGTGTGCGTTAGCAACGAAAAAATTCAGGAGCTTTATTGGTCAGAACATTGATTCTTTCTCGATAGCTTCATCTCGTATTGGTCTACGCATAGCTTCGTAACGCACACAACTGTAAAGCGGCCCCTACACGATGAGACTTGCCTCGAGACATGTCGTGAGACAGGTCTCTTTCTCTCCTTCTCTTCACCTTGCCAGTACGAGACATGAGACCTCGTCTCGAGGCATGCCTCAAGGCACGTCTCATTGTGTAGGGCAGGCTTAACGTTAAGGATAAATAACAGCCAAACGGCTAGGTTCAGGCGGAGCCGAGCAGCGTTCCCGTTACCCCACCATATCTTGCGATGACCACACAACTCCAACTGGCAAATCCGCGATCGTCAGATGGTGGTGGCTGATTTCTCCTCGATCGCTGCTCGCGAAACCGAACTCACCGGCTAATATATTTGATAGCGACCTTAGTAAGTATGTTAATAAAATGTGAATTATAATTGGCCAGTAACCCCACTTTTCGAAAACATGTGTCTAAATATACGGGCCTAGCACGATCCTCCGAGGGTTAATATCAGGGAGTCGAGACCGAAACAGTAACCGCAATTTAGACCGGTCATGACCGGTCTAGCGACCAGTAATCGAAACAAAAAGGGACTGATATTCTGACCGCAACAGTGAGAGGTTGTTAGAGGGAACCGAAACTCCAGACCGATTTCCGAAACCAAACCGAAAGCCTGACCAGTCCGCCGACTGATCAGTTGTCCGGTCTGCATTACGGTCGAGTTAAGTTGTGGAGAGGTTGCCGTTCCTCTCCATAAATTACGAGTCGGAGCGGTTTGGAGTGGTTTGTTTTGGATCGGTTCAACGTAGCTGAATAAGCCGGGAAGGTATGGATGCTGTTCTTGTCACTCACACTGTTTGTCACTCTCGTGACGGGTTTGTTGATAGCAGACATTTGCAGTTATTTGTTACTGTAATACTGTCCATTCCAAACTATGTCGATCTACCGAGATATTATTGTGTTTCAAACACTAGTTATGTATTAGTTTAATAGAAGTGGTTAATATAAATAAATTATTGTTAATATAGAAATAAGAAGCAAATGATTAAGCCCGCCGATCCCTGCTAACGCCCGACTGCCAGACGACGGTTTCCATTATTGTCAGTATACATGATTTCATAAAATACGAATTTATTATTTTCATTTAAATATGACATACGAAACATGTTCATTCGCTCTTGGACTATACAGAATAATTCTTTTTTATATTGCGCTTCGGTTTAGAAAAAATTGCATTTGAATTTCAGCCAAATACGCATGCAACGAAATGTATACGGTTTAAGCGGCTAAAGGGAAGGCGGAGATAAGCGGAACGGGTTACGAAAAGCGCGATGCGTTCCCGTTATCTCCACGTGCTCCTCATGCGCCTAAACGTGTACATCGGTTCACGCGTACTCGGCTGAAATTTAAAGTCAAGTTTCTCCAAAACGAAGCGCGATATTAAGAAATTTTATTCTATATTTTCGTCTCCTTTTGGCTCGTATAATTAAAGGTCACTGAAAAGGTCACTAAAATCACTGAAAGGTTTACCAACTGTAGTGAAACGCCCTGTGTACCTATCTATTGGACGCCCAAATATAGATTTGCTATATATAACCTTTCCCTTGCAACGAATGCATTGGAATGTGGATCGTTTCATGTAGGCTCCAATCTGAATGTTTCACTGACGTAATGATTTCAAGATACTTACCACTCCTGCAAGGGTGTGAGCCATCATGAATAAAAGTCTGAGTGGCCATGATGCCTTAAACGTCGCATGCGCCCACAGTCTGTGGGCGCCCACAGTCACACCGAGGCACCCGATGGATGTAATGAGAATCGCTGAAATAATTTTTAGTTCAACTTTGAAAATAACATTATTATTAGGTATAATATTTATATGACTATGGCACCCATTCTATTATTATCATTGCAATTTCTTAAAATATTAGAGAAACAAGTGATATTGATTGCAGTAATAAGTTACTGCATTTTTTATCGTATGCGTGCATTTTTCAACACTTATATTTTTTCGAATGAATGACTATAGTGAGATGTTGATAAATACTTACAAGGGGGAGCTACGAACTGTATGGTGTACCCCAAATTTTTTAATCACCTTTTTTAGATGTGTGGGGGACACCCAGGACAACCTCAGAAACTAGAAAGAAGCAACTCTCTTTCGTTTTCGAAAAATAAAATTTTAAAGATGCGAAAATTCAATCGTTACATGTCGGTTATGTAAATTCAACTCTTGTCACAAAAACAGTATAACGCAGGCGCTAGCACGCCCGGGTTTGAGTCCCGTAAAGATCGATTTATGCATAAGGTTGCCATATGCCCCGTATGTACGGGACTGTCACCGTGTTTCACTACTCAGTCCCGTATATACGGGACTGTCACCGTACTTCACTACTCAGTCCCGTATTACCATTTGTCTCGTTTTTGTCCCAATTTCTCCCTAACTTTGCGTGAGGGAATGGGCCGTGCGACACGACCAGGGATGCTAAGGAACTTGTTCTGCGCCAGATGTTTATTGGAGGGGGAACACGTGCATGCGTCTCACGTACGCCAGAAGTGTCGAACTCCTTCTCCTCTTCGTCTGCTCCGTAGAGCCATTGGGGAACGGCCCTCTCCACCCCTACTTCACTCTGATGAATTTCTCCTCCGTGTGCCGTACACTCTCCCTGCCAAGCCGCACGCAACTCCTGGAGAAAAATAAGTGGGGGAACCGCCTGACCGGGGGCCCGACTCGTGCGACCCCGGAGTGGGGAAGTTCTACACCTCTGACGTACGCATTACTACCACACCTGTAGGTGTTTCCCCTCCAATAAACATCCGGCGCAGAACAAGTTCCTTATGCCTCGTTCTCATTAGTCAAGTTTACTGGCTTCAAGTCGCTTGAATTCAAGTTTAATGGCTTCAAGTCGCTTGAATTCAAGTATACTGACTTCAAGTTGGTGTTCAGATAGTGTCAGCTGCCTTCAAGTTACTTTGAAGAGTACTTAAAGCTTGAAGCTGAAGAGTGAAGCAAGTAGATTAAGATATCTAAAATGGCGTTAAATGAGGTGGTATTTGCTGGCTTGTGCAAAATACAAAACGAAATTAGGAATCAATCATTGAAAAATTTTAAAAAACAATAGAAAGTCGGCTTACCTTCGTGACTCTTTTACGTACGTTCACACTATTCAAGTTGTATTATTTTAAGGCAAGAGACGTTGGAACACTCTCTCCTTCGCTTGAAACTTGAAAGGATATTTCAAGTGAAGTGAATAACAGGTTCACATTATCAAGTTTACTGCTTCGAGTCACTTGAAGCCCGTAAACTTGACTAATGTGAACGAGGCTTTAGCATCCATGGACGCGTTGCACCACAGATCAACTGTCAGTGCTCAGTGAACACTAATTTGTTTCGCGCGTGTGTAATAAAATAAATAATTGCTCGCTCTCGCATATCGAGTCTTTTTTAAGAAACCCCATTTTTATACCTGTAATAAAAGATGCCAAAGAGGAAGTGCCATTTTAATGATGTATATATCAAACATTGGACATTTATAAAGAAAGGACGAACTGAATGTGGATCACTGTGTTCTATTTGTAATTCTCATATTACCATCCATGGTGGAAAATCCGACATCCAACTACATATTGCTACAAATCTTCAAAGATCAAATATCAAGACCGCTTCAACTTCTGAGGATATTTTTGGTTTTATGATAAAGAAAAATTTCAAAGAAGAAATTTTAATTGCGGCTGCTGAACTGACTACGGCGTACAAAGTGGTACATCACCACCAATCATTTAACTCGTTAGATTGTACTACTAAACTGAATGCATTGATGTATGCTGACTCAAAAGTAGCCACTAAACAAACTGCTGGCAGAACTAAGGCCACGGCAATTGTGAAAAATATACTCGCCCCTTACAGTGTGCAGCAATGCGGTAAAGATTTAAATAAGGTGTCGTTTTTTTGGAATAGCTAGATGCCAGTAACCATAATGCTGAAAAGATGTTTGTGTTAGTAATCCAATTCTTCAATGAAAAAAACGGACAGCAATCCAAATGATTAAAATTGGCTTCTTTATGTAATAAACGTTCTAAAACAATCGTCGAGTATTTCAAAATATCTCTCAAAAATCTAAATATTCTCATGGGTAAGCTTATCGCTTTTTGCGGAGATAATACGAACTCTAACTTCGGAGGCCTAAACCGAGCTGGAAAAAATAATGTGTTTTTTAGACTGAACTCTGAATTGGAAAGAGATATTGAAGGCATAGGATATCCAGCACACGTTTTGCATAACACTCTATCAACAGCCGCTGATGACTGTCGATGTTGAATCAATAGTCGTCAAGATATGCAAGCACTTTAGCATTTACACTGTGAGGACTGAAAAACTCAAAGAGTTTTGTGAATATGTTGGTGTTGCCCATAAAAACTTATTATCCTACGTTGGGACCAGGTGGTTATCACTTTTACCCGGAGTTGAAAGAATATTGGAACTGTGGAAGCCATTAAAAGATTTTTTCGCTAACAAAGAGAGACCACCAAAAGCTATTAAAGATTTTTTGATGATCCAATGAGTGAAGCTTATTTTTGCTTCTTGCACTCACAGCTCAATACGTTTGAAACTCAAATTAAAAAAATAGAAAAATCAAACATCACAGTCCTGGAAGTAAAATCTGTATTACAAGAGACAAAACAAAATATGATCGAAAGAAAAAATCCAATTTTATTGGAATGGCGATAAAACAAATCTTGAATCGCTTAAAGCTTGATTCCGGAAGTAGCACCAAAGTGGAAACTTTCGAAAAACAGGCTATTGATTTCTTTAATACTGCTGTGGAATGCATTGAGAAATGGTCACAATCATTCCAAAAATTCAATGCGTTCGACTGAATGACTCTCAACCAAGTTCCTGAATGGGAAGAAATAAAACGTACCTACTATTGAATATTTACAAATAAGAAACATCAATATTGGCAACACTGAGACTATTCAACCAGTTTGTATATCTAAAAGATTATTTAGGGAAAAATAATACCAACCAAAACTGCGAAGCAAATATGAAATTGAGTATGGAAGAGAAATGGCTGAAGCTTTTTGCAGATACAAAGTATATTGATTTCATTTCTAATAAAGCTGTGGGAATACGTATTTGCCACTCCAACACACAACGCAAATGTTAAGATAATATTTCCCCTTATGTCAACACCATATTGTTGGACGAAAGAAACAGGTTGTCAGTGCAGACAATTGAAGCAATTTTGATTTGTCATTATAATTTTAAAATTACTTGCGCCCAATTTTATAATTATGTGAAAGAAGAAAATGATATAATTAAGAAAGCAAAATCAATTTTAAAATATGAGTGGGTTACAAAGGATTAGCCTCGCATCTTTTTATTATTCTACGTATTCAATTTATTTGATTGTTAAAACTTTTTGCATTTTTTACCAGAGTGAAATGAACCATTACCTATCCATTTTTTTCATGTTTTATTTATTTAGCACTTAAACATCCCGTGTCAATGCTTGGCAATTATGACAACCCTATTTATACAGCCACCGAGGACGGCCCGTACACAGCCCGTCCTCGGTGGCTATACTAATCAACCTTAAAAGGGGCTTTCTTTTCTTTTTCCCTTTATTTCGTTGTATGGGTGGGCTTTAAATTGCGTAAGGCTTGGGGGAGAGGGTCGCGATTTTCTTACGTTTTTTACAATGGGAGGAGAAGGAGTGAGGTAGATTTTTTAAATCTAATTTTCAATATAAATATATTTGAAAACATGTAATAACTGAAAAATGCAATGTAAAGAATATTACGTAAGGAGGGGGGGGGGGGGGAGTTGGAATATAAAATCTTATGAATTCTTATAGTTGGGGAGGGAAGGGATAAGAAATCGCCAAGATTACACTTACGTAATTTAAGGACGGCCTCTTATTCATTATCTTATTTTCATAAACACACTCTTCCCTAAATACTAGCGTTGCTATGAAATATTATAGGTAGGTGTCGATTAGTGAGAGTTCAAATAGTGTGATATTGGATTTGGTGCTAATAAAATGATACTAGGTCGCATTCAATGCGAACAAAAATTCAGTTAATGTGAAGTTCGCGGGACTTATTTCATTTGGTACAACTGTGGAAACAATTAGTCTTTTGTTACTTGGACAGAGTATTGCGGGTTTATTACCACATATACGAAGATACGAAGAAGCAGCAGAAAGTGCAATGAACACTGTTAAAATACTTTAAAAAATAATAAACATGTTTATACCATTATAAGTTAATAAGATACGTATGAAACGTTGTATTTAAAACATTTTATTGTATATATTCTTCAAATTAGAACCAATTCCTGTATTTCAAGTACTCAAATACTGCAAATTAGAATAACGCGATCAATTTCTAGTATTTATTACTCGCACTAATTGTGACCTACCTATATATTATATTTTAATATTGGTTTTTATCGGGAAGAAATGAATGTAATTGAACGAAGCCTAGATTAATCAAATGTTCCTGGTGCAAAGAAATTGTACGTTTATCATGTTTTTACGCAGTATATCAACTGCGAGTGTATCCGATGTTTGAACAAAAATAAGAAACAGTTAAACAACTTTTTGTCATTACTTTTTCTCAGTTCCTAATTTTTTCCGAATTAAAAGAAATATTAAAATATTGTATAGTGTTTTATAGAAATGTGAGTGTATAAGAAAGATGTTCTAATGAAAAAAGAAAGAAAAAACCAAATAAATGGAAAAATCTCACATCTCAAAAGTAGCTGTATTAAAAAATTTGGACCACACTTTGTAGCTTCGTGTTGTTAGTGACGCTCAATTCAAGTTATTTCTTATTTCCTTTATAATCGATTTCAGTGGGATCAATAAACCTTTGCAAGGCCTATAACTAAACTTAAAATTCATCATAGAAAACATAATAGTATCAAAACGTATAAAGCCTCTTACTAAAGAACACAGTCGGCCACTTTGCGGAAGTGAGTAGCAACCAAGTAGCATAGAGTCCAAGAACGTGAAGGTGAATGTACCACAGTACCGCCGCCCATTTTGTATCCTGTTTTTTCATGGGTTTCGCCTGTTCGGTTGACATCCTGGTGTGCCGAAATAAAACAAAATTAAGTATTCGTAGTGAATAAGAAACAATCGACAGGCACCCGATACTGGACTAAACGCGATCGTATGTTCCACTCATTTCCTTGTATTTCATTCGCATACGTACTGTTCTAAAATTTTTAAAAAGACCTTTTGTTTTATATAACACTTATATTAACAAACACGAATTGTATGTGCCCGTATAGCAAGTTTAGAAACTAAATTTTGGAAAAGAAAATGCTTCAATTCGAAACTTGTCTGCGTAGCTGATGATATCGTGAACACAGAACGCTATTTGAAAGACAAAGTCGTACGACTGTATTAAATCAAACAGGTTTCAAATAATCGTTTGGTGAATTCTACCTGAGTCTTCGTGGCACGAAACGCGCTTGAGGAGTATACGGAAAGAACTACTTAAACGACTGTCCCTCTCGACCTATGTCGATTGACGTCGTAGCCTTTGTTGGAATTTCATTACCATCCTATATTTTACACAGTCATTTCCTTTCTTGTCAAACGAATTCGTATCGATACACTTTATTAATTCCAACCATTAATTGAAACTCTTTAGCGTTATTTTCCATTAATTAAGTTTCACGCTATTCAGTATAATGTGTAGGCAATTTTTATTGCAAGAGTTGTGGCTTGTGGCACCCACGTTCCAACTATTCTGTAGTATTTAGTATTTGACCAATGTATGGTAAATATATACTGCAACACTGGCTGAGTTTTTGAGTTGGGACTTTTCCTATCTCAAACCAATGTCCGAAGGTTCAATTAAAAACGACGCTGATGAATAATGTAACTGCTATAAACATGCGCGCATAACTTTTGGAAGACAATAGAAAAGTGTTTAGACTTACAAAAGCCAGTCTCGAAGTGACTATTACCGACTATGATGAAACATGGGCTTCGGTGGTACTTAAAAAAATATTTGACCGTATCTGTTTTATTGGACACCATCAATATTTAGAGGTGAAAACAGCCTTTCATATGTTAGGTCCCGACAACTATTTAGTATAAAGAAGAAAATTAAATATAAAAATTGTTTGTTTTTGAACGAGGAAGTTAGATATTATATGCAGTGTAACGGTTTTGAGCATGACGTAACCCTCCTTACAGGATGTCGGAATTGGTTCGAGTGGCGTGCGATAAAGAATTAAAATTCCAGAACAAGAATTTAACTTAATAGTGTTTATTCAAAAAAACACTTCTAAATGATACATGAAAACGTAAATTAACGCCTCAATACTAAAGAAATTAGGGTAAAACTATACAATACGCCCCACTTTTAAAGAAACATCTATAAAACCAATATTTTTTAATAATTCTTTAAATTTTGTGTGTGAACACATTAAGTGTTCTTTACTCTTCACAACTACACCGAAATTACGATAAAAACATAACTGGAAATAACTGGAAATAATCATTTTCCTGAACCTTACATGGGGCGTTTTGTAACACAGTCGTCAGGTAAAACGCCCCACCTCTGTGGCAAAACGCCCCGACATAAAAAGTGATTACTCTTTATTATTGTTAACATAATGTTATAGAATATATATTATAAAAGATATTATTAACAAAAATAGAACAATCTTGATTAAAATTATTACATTATTTTAGGCATTCCTGTTTGTACGTGTCTTCTTAGGGTCCTTGAAGGTATATTTATACATTCTGCTGCATTCGTTAATTCCCATTTTTTTACTTTTAACTTTTTCCATTGCTTCATTAAGGTCATTGTCTGACCAGGATGCTCGTAATGTAGTCCTTATATATTTGCGTGACATTTCTGTTATCCACGAAAAAGAAAAGAAATACGTTACTCGTGAAAAATATGATTTTGAGGTGGGGCGTATTGTAAATTCTTTGCTGGGGCATATTGTAAATTCTAAGGTACAAAACGCCCGGGCTTAAATTCAGCAACAACATAGTGAAAAAAGGTTTGGGCAATAACAATTTAAAGAGGTTAGTTTGTCTACTTTCGAAATATATATGGGAATTTATCGCAAAAACAATAGTGACTTAGAAAATTGAATTTCTCACAGACTCACCGCAAATTATCTGAAGGCTGAAAATATAAATTCTTGTATATTTCTTTAAAAGCCGTAATATTTGTTCGTATTTTTATTACAGCAGTTGTCGCCGACTGAGGCAAGTTTAAATCTGACGATCGCGTCGATGCATCCTGGTTTGTGTGCATAAAATAATGGTGGGGCGTTTTGTCAAATGGGGCGTATTGTATAGTTTTACCCTAATTAGGTTGCGAGTCTTGGTCGGTACAAAATAATGCCCGTTTGAACGATCGATTTGGATGAGTGTAACATAAATAACTAATAGTGACGTTTAGTCGAATGAAAGAAATTACCCAGTAAACAAACTGACTGCAGTCTGCCAGCAGATTGATATCAGATTCGAGTAGATTCTGATGTCAGATTCGGGTCCTACTATGTCCGCATTTGACTATGATTTTGTGGTCAGAGCCTGACATCAGAATCTGACCGCAGATTGATGTCAGATTTCGATCAGATCTTGCTGCCGTGGCTGACCGGAGATCTGCTCGCAGGTTAAGGCAGCACAATCTGTCGGCTTTCTGCTGTCAGTCTGCTTTCATCATCGAATATAACAAATCCTGTATCAAATCTGTAGTCTTTCTGCCACAAACATTTGTACTCAGGCGTTGAGCAAAATCTGCAAAAACGGACGTGGTTGACTGGGTAATTCGTGGATAATGACTCTCGGTCGATGTAGGAATTAATTTGTGGATAATGACTCTCAGTCAATGTAGAAATTAGCTTATAAATTTAGGAATTAGCTTATAGATCTAGGAGTTAGCTTATGGATCTAAGAGTTTGAATATGTTTAAGTTGAGAATCGTTTGAAGCTATTTCTTCATTTCATCAGGGGCAGGTATTGTCGCCTGGGATAATCTTATTCCCTCGTCGGTCAGAAGTAATATTACTAACCTGAGAATTATAAATCAATAATGAAGCTTGACAACTAAGGGGCCTGCAAGGCGGCTTCCAAAGTTGAAGCCTAACCTTAGGTTGGAATTAGCTTTTGGCTTTAAATGATTCTCATGAACGTTTCTGTTTGACATATGAATCTGAATGAATCTCTCTGGGCTTTCTTGCCCATATTTATACATATTCGGAATACTGGGAGCGCACCAATAGGAACGGAGTTCGCCTATTACGCGTCAATATTCTCGTCTCGCACGATCCGTTCTCTAGTCGGTGTACTGAGCGACTGGTTAAGGTGGGATCTCCTAGCTGCGACAGGTCGCAGGATACTGGTGCAATGGCGAAGCATGCATCTGTTCTCCTACATGCGACTACGATCGTCGGGTATGCGCCAGACATAGGAGCCTGACACGAGTCTGTTTGAGTACCAGCCTAGGTCTGTTTCCCATTATACCTAGTCACAGGCTGGCACTGCGACCACCGGTCGCTAGACTGCTCCCGAAGGGAGTCCAGCGACTAGTCGCACTGCGACCCATTGCCACAGTGGGACAGAATCCCAAGAAATAAGGAAAGAAGTCAGAATCCACAACATATGGAAGTATGTATTTTTATATGTTACCTGTAGACAACTAATATGAGCTCCTCAAAAAGGTAAAAATATCATGACGCCTACTTCTGGTCTGTGTGTAAGTACGTGCTATGTTTGTATGTTTTTTTCGTGCAGAATTTTAAATCGAGTCGTTTAATTTTTGGTGATATAAAAGAAAAAAATTTTTGGGGCCCCAAATGAGTAGTATTGATTCTGCTGAGCCATAGCAAATAATTAGTTACATACAATTTTTTTCCGTAAGAAACCATTTGAAAAATTGTCAGCAATCATCGACTTTTTAATTGCCTTCCGGGAACTTCCAAACAAATTTTTTGTTTGTTTTATAATCAACATAATCTTGTCCTTGCTATTGCGGAAAAAGCATTCGCGAATATTTGGCAGTTGTAGATTAAATACGTGTATTCTATGTCGCACAGTGGGGGTGAATCCCAGAAAATGGGGAAAAATGCAACATCCTGTATTTTGCATTTAAAAATGCCGAATATTACTAAGGAAATTGATACTAAAAGTGTTAATATATAAATTTGACGTTATTTATGAAAATAACGTCAATTCGTCATGGATTAGCGTCAATAGTTCCAATAGAACTAAAAGAATTTGATAAATATGCCATGGAAAGTGCAGTGTTCCTATTGCTACTAGTGCAATGGCGAAGTATGCATCTGTGTCTCTGTTGCACTAGTGCGACCGCCGCCGACCGCGGCTAGGAGACTCGGCCTTTAAACGGATTGTTAGCGGGCCACGGTTTACTACAGCTTTATGACACTAGACCTTTGGCCCCCTTCACGATATAAAGTAATTAAGAAACATCTGCCAGGTAACTTGTAGAACAGCGGAACAATTTTTAGGCTTTATCTCCAATTGCTACAAGTTAATTCCTCTACAACCAGCGGCCTTAGCCGTGATGAAAACACCGGTTCTCGCTAGATCACCGAAGTTAAAACATCACGGGGCGGGTACTGGGGAAAGATGGGTGACCAAAACCTTTCTCCCGGTGCGCCGCTGCTGCTGGGACCCGAAGAAGAGAGAGGAGAGAAAAAGATATGAGACTATAGTTCCGTTGGGCAATATAAGCGAAATGCTTGAAACGCCATCCTGTTTAACAGGAAAAACCAATAAACCTAAACCTAAACCTAATTCCTCTACATTCGGCAGGCAATAAACCGTGTTTCGCTACAATATAAAAGAATAATAAGTATGGTCGGAACGTTGACCGTGACGAAAATTAATTTTATGGTCCGTACAATTACCAAAAGAAGAAGTTGTTCTTATGTTAGATCGAAGAATGTTTCCTTGGCAATGGGGTAGGAAACGAAATTATTCTTAATACGCTGAACTGAATATTTCACATTTTCACCCTCGACAGCGGGGCGTCCGACCTCGAATCGCTGCGGTCGACCGAGGATTCATACCTGTTTCGGAAATAAAATAATTCTTTATTCTTTATCGCATCGATATGAAAGTAACATCGATGGATTCCTTATGTTTTTCCGATGAAGATCGTACCAAATTTCATGTAAATCGGACTATCCTTAACGAAGTTAGCGTGAAATGACATAAATCAATTTTTCATGAAATTTAATTTATTATGCTCCGAAATACATCGTTCTTGGTATTAGTTTCATCGGTGAAACATAAGGAATCGATTGGCGTGGTTTTCGCAAAGATCTGATGAGAAATGCGGAAATCCTGGTCATTTCGCAGTTCTTAATGATATTCAAACCCATTCGAGGGTCGAAGGTGTAAAATTCGGTGTTGCACCACGGGGAGAGGGGGGGGGGGGGGAGACTTCGCCACAAGGTGCCAGGTGGCATCTCTTTGAGTCCAGTGGCTCCAGGATTACCCTGTAGCCAGCACCCTGTCGCAGGCAAGGAGATTTAGCCTAGGGGCCAGTAGCTAGGTCAACTCGCTGCGAGAAGTTGCAGCTAGGAGATCCCACCTTTACCGTTTCACCCGTCCACATCAGAATATTCGTGCGCGCTCAGCCTGCTCAGCGAATACTCATTCAGGTCTGGACCCGGCTTTACACGCACACCTTCAGACAAAACAAACTAATATATATTTCGTTCGTCAATCGCTATCTTCACTATGCAATCTATTCCAAATTTTGACAGCTTACAGTCAGGTTATAACCTGACGAGTGTCAAATAAGGTAAGTTGTCCAAATTTGAGATGCTTTTACAAATATGTATCGTTGTACCATTGAATTGCAACCAAAATGCAGTCTCAAACACAAGGCAAGTTGCTGAAATTTGAATGGCGACATGTTTGTATATCATCAAACTGTTTTTATTTGTAACTATACTCAAGTTCATTTAAGAAGGAACTTGCCGACCGACGAGTTTAGATAGGTTCTGCACATGTTGGCGACGAAACAAGTTACTATTGGCTATACCACAAACAAATGCTCCCTCGGAGCCAATGATCGCATTCTACATGCGCGAATTAAGTTCCTTCTTAAATGAGCTCGAGTATAAACTGAGGATTTTATGTATATGTAAATAATCGAAGTGTAAAATGACGCTGTGACCTACGCCAGGCTATGTATGTACGCATAATTTTGTAGGAAGGAATTCGTATACATACTTATTCAGTTATTTTGATTCATGGACACCTTCGATAATGCATGAATTTAATTAGTGTTTATTGTTTCAATAAAGAATTTTAATTTGTGTAAATAAATTATTATATATTATTTTATTATTGGAACTAGTAATACCTACACTTATACAAGCAAAAACGTCACTCTATTTCTATTTATTTCCTCAAGTATTAAAAGAACCCATCGAAAAGAATCCTATTTAAAAACATTGTCGTAAATTAATAGCTTTAAGAAACTAATGATATACATAAATTGCGCCAATTATCACAATGGCTATTTATACAATGAAAATAATGTATTAAATAATATTAAGCAGATATATTTTTATACAAATAAATATTTTAATACGAATAAATATTTTATTCAAAATACTTGGCGCTGCTCTCCGAATTGGTGTTGCTAAACTGACTAAATATGTATAAATTGCATTAAAATATTTTTCTTTCTTTCTTGTTTACGTGGTGTCGGGTCTAGTTTTATTTATTAACCAAGACAATTAACATTTTTTTCATTGGTGTCGTTTCGCAAAGATCTGATGAGAAATGCGGAAGTCGAAGATTTCACAATTTCTTGATAGGCACTCCAACCCCTTCGAGGGTCGAAAGTCATAAAATTCGATGGGCACTGCGGGGTGTTATCTTCGCCACGGCGTACCAGGCCGCATCCTTCGACGGGCGTAGCTCCAGAACCACCCTGTACCTACCTGTTTCAGAAATAAAATAATTCTTTATTCTTTATCGTATCGATATGGAAGTGTCGCCGATGGATCCCTTGGGGTTTTCCGATGAAAATCATGCCAAATGTCGTGTAAATCGGACAACTTTTACATAAGGAATACAAGGTAGTCCGATTCGCATGATATTTGGTATGATTTTAATCGACGGAACGCCAGGAATCCATTGGCATCGTTTTCGTAAAGATCTGATGAGAAATGCGGAAGCCGAAGATTTCACAACTTCTTAATGGTATTCCAAACCCTTCGAGGGTCGAAAACCATAAAATTCGATGGGGCACTGCAGGCTGTTGTCCTCGCCACGGGGTGACCGGCGTAGCTGGAGAATCACCCTGCGAGCTTTGCTTTGGAATCGTTCATATCGAGGTAGTCTCCAAAGACTTTCCAACAGGCGAGGCGTGTCTCGCGCTGCAGCCTCGCAACGTCTAGACGCACCTTTAGAGAACGTGCGCCTATGAGAATACACTCAATCGGACCACCAAGTTTCTGCCGGCAACATTTTTGGAAACGACAGTACATCGACAACGATATTGAAGGGTTTGTTTCCAGGGAGTCGAGACCGATAGAATTTCGGTTTCGGTCGCGGTCGCGGTCAGTGAGACCGACCAATATGGCATTTACGGTTCTCTCGACCGAACTAGAGAGCGACCGAACGGTTAGGATTTTTCTCTCGACCGAACTAGAGAGCGACGAGCGGTCAGGAGTTTTCTCTCGACCAAAACTCGAGAGAGAATTTCTCTCAGACTTTCGGTCTTGACCGGTCGCAAACGGTCGCGTTAATTTATGGAGAGATTTCTGTTCCTCTCCATAAATTCCGAGTCGGAACGGTTCGGAGCGGCTCGGTTCTGTTCGGATCGGTTCAATCTAGCTGAATAAGCCGGGAAGGTATGGATGCTATTCCTGCCGCTCACACTGTTTGTCACTCTCGTGAGGGATTTGTTGATAGCAGACATTTGCAGTTATATGTTACTGTAACACTGTCCATTCCAAACTATGTCGATCTGCCGAGATATTATTGTATTTCAAACACTAGTTATGTATTATTTTAATAGAAGTAGTTAATATAAATAAATTATTGTTAATATATAAATAACAAGAAAATGGTTGAAAATATAATTCTTCATGTGATTATTTTAAAAGTATGTCCAAGTGTGGAAAACAGAAGATAGGAATGTAATAAAATTTAAATATATTTAACAATAGCATAAATAACAAATTTCACAGCAAAATTTATTATAATGTTTCAATTTTTATCTCTCGGAATAACGTGTGAAAATATTATTTAACATCTTATGAATCAGTTGTAATAACAAATAACTGCAAAAGTCTGTTATCAAAAAACCCGTCACGAGAGTGACAAACCTTCCCGGGTTATTCAGCTAGGTTGAACCGAGCCGCTCCGAACCGTTCCGACTCGTAATTTATGGAGAGGAACAGAAATCTCTCCATAAATTAACGCGACCGTTTGCGACCGGTCAACCGACTAGTCGGCCGACTGGTCATGCCTTCGGTTTGGTTTCGATTGGTCTCGTTAAAAGTACGGTCTGAGATTCCCGGTCGAGAGGCAATCGGTCTGGAGTTCGGTTTCCCTCCACAACCTCTCACTGTTACGGTCACAACAGCGGTCCCTTTTCGCTTCGGTTACTGGTCGCTAGACCGGTCGCGACCGGTCAGAAATTCGGTTTCTGCTTCGGTCTCGACTCCCTGTTTGTTTCCTTTAAAACGTTAAAGTTTTTTAAAAGCTTTGCAATTCCCACAGATTTTATAAAAAAGGATTCTTCAGAATGGGAGAATGATCCAAATTATAATATTGGGTTAAATATAGTTAATAATGTAACAGTAGGTAATGATTCAGCCGAAGAGGAGTGAAACTCGTGCAAGAGTTTAATAATGTATTATCGTGAAATGAACAGGAAACACAAATTATAATGCAAATAGTTTCCGACTACCGAAAGCGCTATCCAGACTTAAAAAACTACGTTAATCAAAAATTTGTAAATTGTTTTTAAATGCGATTATTAAAAAGTGTCTAAATTGAATAACCGTATTTTCTTTTCTTCGCCTATTTATGATATAATATTATGATATAATATTCACCATTTCATATTAAAAACATTATCTTCTTATTAAATATAAAATATTAATGTCGAACATTCCTCTATTTTTAAAATTAATATTATTATTAACTTGCAAATAATATAATAAAGAAGTTAAAAGAATGATCACTTTCATTAAAATACATAAAATTTAATATAATTAATTAAAAAGATATAAATATTGATTAGTTATTATGTTGAAAAAATCATACTGTAGCGCTGTTATCGTAAATATTTGTGCACAAAATAGAATGCTTAACCATCATTACAAATTGTTTCTTCATACCTTTCCGTTCATACAAAATTTCACATTTATTGCAACTTTAACGCGAATGAGCCACGTATTCCTCTTATCTTATACAATCAACTTCATCTCTTACGGTAATTATTTTCTTACCCAATGGAACAATTTTTGGTGGCGGCGTGAAAAGATCTTGCAAAAAAACTTTCACCAAAAGTAGCTAAGGACCACCGTATTCCCTACATTAGTATGCCTAATTCTATACCTAAATGACCCTGCTAGTTTAATAAGTAGTACATTTACAGAATATGGTAAAAAATCGAAACAGGCAATATAATAACTTATTCAGCGACAACAATAGATACCAGCGGACACTTAAAGTCTATGGACCGTCATAAACCGGTGATTCTTTGAAGGAGAAGAATGCATACCTGCTGGTCAGTTGTAAGTAGAAATTGCAAATTGTTATACAGTCATGTTCGAAAAGACCCTTTCTTTTCCTTGCACCGAAATTTTTACGGAGACAAGGGAAAATTAAACACACTCCCATAATTCATTTATAACACAAATACACCACTCCCACTATATAAAGTTAAGCAATAGAAACGAACCAAAGTTAGGGATTATAAGAAACAAACAGTCGTTGAAGCGACAGACATCACTCAAACTTCGTGATAGCTACATCGATCTCTAAATCGATTTTATAGAACATCGGAGTAATGCAGTTTGTTTGTGCAATTTGTACGATTTCATTATGTATTTTGTCGAGTTTGGACATACGTTGTTTTGAACTGTATAAAGTGATAGTATTCGAAAGTGCTATGGAGCCAGTACCTGGAACTTCTCAAGCAGTTTACGCTTCATTATCCAGGAATGAACTTGTAGAGTGTCTTAGAAGTTGTCCCTCAACCAGTTTTAAAGACAAGTGTAACCATTTGAACGAGTTCGAAAAAAAGGTTGTTGGATGTGATGCACTGTCACAGGCAAGCACGCAACGTATACGACACTTAACTTCGCAATGGAAAAGCAAGTGGGACGCGTGTGCTAGATATTACAATAATTTCTGCAATAAAAAGTGTTCGTGGTTAGATGAAAGAATTGAATTTCTTACAAGTGCAAAATACAGTGAAAGATTTGTAAAACCATCGATTGAGTTTCTTGAAGGCAGCGAGAGATCCAAACGAAGAAATACTGAAGAAGTACGAGTATGTTTCAGTTCTGAGGAGCTCTATTACGCTGCTCAAATGCAGCTCAGAAATGACAACAAAGTAGATGCTTCCAACGTTATAAAATACATAATTTCCTCGTCAGAACGTGTTAACGAATAGATAAGTCCACAGAGAAAATCCAGTATCCCGATAAAGCCATACTCACACGATGAGGCATTATCTATAACAGTAGAGGCAAAATGAACAAAATATCAGTATAATATTATTAGAGATGCAGCCAAGATGCACAATAGCAACTTGTACCCGTGTTATGGATTTATAACTAACGCCAGAAAGGACTGTTATCGCAAAAATGTAATTAGTACTGAAGCATACGCAACTACTGTTGTACTGTTGTATTCCGTATCTTGGTATTTCTTTTTATTTCATTTAATAACAACTTAAATACAAATTACGGAAACTAGACGATTCACAGAATTACTTATGATAGACTCAGAACTAGATTATCGTGTCCAGACTGTTCTGACTGAAGTGCTCAGTTAGGAAAGAATTGCGTGTAATATATAGGTATGGTTTCAGTAAACTGGAAAGTGGGGGTTGTCCTAAGTTTTAACAGTCGATAAGGGATGAGACATGGAGATTAAGATTCAAGGATGAGTAATAAGGAACAGATGAGGTCATAGAAGAAAGGATTTGGGCTGTTTGCTATTGCTATCTGGAAAGTAACGTGATGACTAATACTATGTATAGAGAAAGGAATAACGTTGGTATACAACACCTTCCGCCATAAAATTGTTCAACGGAAAGTTAACAATTACGTAAAATAATTACATTATATGGAAAAAAAATTTAAATGACGTTGGTATACAACACCTTCCGCCATAAAATTGTTTAACAAAAGTTAACAATTACGTATAACCTGATTATCGATTATTACATTATATATACATACAATAAGTTTCTTTCTTACTCGTATGGTAACTGATGTAAGACTAAATGATAAAAATGAAAACAAGAGTAAAATATAAAATACTCTAGGATGGATATAAATAGTATTAACTACTATGGGTGTGACAATTTCCTTACTTCCTAGAGGGGTGTAGTACTTCTACGTGTTCTTTGTCGGGTTGGAACGGGGTTTGCTTCCTCGTCTTCCGAAATCTCAGGTATTGGAAGATTGATGACTGGTTGATTCCGCCTTGGTTGATAGGTGACTAAGTCATTCACCGAAGATGGCAATGATGATGAGTTAAAGACACAATCAAAGAATTTTTTTATTAATGGAGGATTGGTCACTTCATGTCTTGAATTCGTGATTGAACAACATAAACGTTGTAACCAGTAAAGACATCCACAACATTGGCAGCATTTTAAAAGTATATAATAAGTTGCGTTTTTACTGCTTTCAAATGTTGCGTCGATCATAAACAGATTAGTATATCCTTTGCAGTGAGGTTGAAGCTGCATAATTCCGCTTTTTTTTTAGAACAATATCTTCCATATGATCTTGATTTCCTCCGCACATGATGGTTAAAGTAGTTGGCTTGTGAAGGACATAGATCCATTGATTCCGTGCAATATATTTCCAGGTTTCTATCGTTCCTTTAATCGTCTTAGTCGTGCAGGTAGAAGGAATCTTATTGATGTGAGGAGACAACAGCTCGATCTCGCAGATTGCTTGACTTGTTGAAGCCGTGGTGTGTAAATGATAACAGACGTACTCCTCATCTCGATATTCATTACAATCAGACAATTCCTTTAGAAAGATGAATTGGGATTTTGTCTGGGAAAGGAGGAGATACTGACTTTGAGGAATAATATAAGAAAAGAATTCTGTATCATTATGTTGGATTGGAAGAGGAATAAGTTCGAAGAGATCAAATTTCGTTCGAACAACTAAAGGAATTTGAAGTGCAAATATTATATTATCTTTGGTGATAATTACATGGAGTTGAATAAATTTATAAAAATCACGTATATTTTCTAAATCTGGTTTCATAACTAGTTCTTGTTCATTTTTATAATCTTTTAATTCTTCGTAAAGCATTTTAGGAGTAATAACGAACGGTGAAACAATGTTATGTTCAGCTAGATTGACAGCTTCTATATATTTTGAAAGTTCACGATTAATTTGTCCTACCAGCACGTTCAAAGTGGTAATCTGTTGGTTCACCACAGATTCCATTTCTAAACGTGAAATAAAAGAATTTGTTTGAACAGTGAAGGAATTTATTTTTCCTATATTTTCATTCATTGCTTTCTCTTGACTTTGAAGGGAATATAGAGAACTATTAAAGTTTCTAATAGTATTTGCAATCACTTGAACCTGTGCCTTCAGCAGGGTTTGTGTTTGCTTGCTATTATTTACTAATGTTTTAATACTGTCTTCATAAAACTGAGCATCATCGGCGTCAGGAGTACCAAAAGCCCATTTTAATAGATACGACATACCATTTAAAAGACCACGTTTCTTCCTAGTAGTGAACTTCTCGGTCAATTGTTGGAGGATTTCGCGTTTCATATTAACTTCCAATAATTCTGATTCGATTAACTGGATAGTACGTTCACAATGAAAGCTAGTATCACCTTTCCGAGTTGGGTCTTGCAATGTTAAATTGCAGATATTTTTTGTTTTAATGAAATACTTATTAATAATCATGAATGCGTTGTTTAAATGAGTTCTATTCATATATGAAAGGAGTGTTAATTTGGAGTTCACTATTTTTACTGTTCCTTGTTTGATATAAAAGATTCCGCTAGATTTTTTGAAAGGATGGTGAGTGAAAAAATCACTACTCGCTAGAAGTGGGAGTAGGAGAAGAATCAGAATTGTCTGATTCATCTGGAAAATAGAGTTTAAGTAAATTAGTATGATATTTAACCAATTTCCGATTAATCTGAATTTCAGCAGTTTGATTAGGAAAAAGACGAACGATTTTATACGGTCCCTTAGCATTGCTGGAAAGTTTCTTAGATAGTCCCGATGGAATATATTTGTTTTCGATCGTAACCAAATCATCGACTTTAAATATAATTGGATTGATTTTTTTATCGTGATATTCCTTGCTACGAAACTTCGAAACAATAAGGTTGTCACGTGCGATTTGAAAAGACGTATTAAGCTTAAATTTAAGTGAATGAATGTAATCGTCATAAGTATAATGGAATTCTGGATTCTGAGTTATAGATGAAGGCAAGTAGGCCTTCTGTCCGAAAAGAAGTTCGTACGGTGTATAACGAGTGGATTTATGAACGGCTGTATTATAACTAAACATTGCAAAAGTAATGTAAGTGTCCCAGTCCGTTTGTTTTTTATTTATATAATGCTTGAGGTAATCCTTTAACGTAAGATGAGATCTCTCAAGTGCTCCATTCGTTTGAGGATGATATGGTGTGGTTGAAATATGTCTTGTTTTAAAGAGGTTGCTTACTTCTTTAACAAGATTTGACATAAAATCTGAACCTTGATCGGTCAGGAATGTTTGGGGAATACCAAAATAAACGAAAATAAAAAGTAGTTTTTCGACAATCGTTTGTGCTTCATGATTTGGGATTGCAAATGCAAACGAATACTTTGTCAGATCATCTTGAGCTGTGATAATAAATCTGTTACCCTGTTCAGTCACGGGTAAAGGCCCTACTATGTCTATAGCTAATCTGTGAAAAGGTTTTTCCGAAGTAGTCGTAATCTCCATAGGTTGTTTAGTAGGTCTAAAATTAGTTTTATTTATCTGACAAGAATGACACGTTTTAATGTAACTCCTAATGTCACTTTTCATTGTAGACCAGTGATATCTTTCTTTGACTTTAGAATAAGTACGATTAAACTCACAATGTCCAGATAATTTACTATCGTGGCATTCCTTAAGAATGATTCGTATTTCTTCGCGATTTTTAGGAACGATTTTTCTCGTATCCAAAAATTTAATATTATTTGAAGGGAAAATGAATTTAACCATTTCATTATAAATTTCAGGTTTAACACCGTTTTTCTTTTTAGGTGGAATCAAAGTAAAATCCCTTGATTTTATTATATCTTGAAGGTTCATAAAACTTTGAAATAAATTACGATAATCAATTTTGTCATGGTGTAGATTTTTGGGAAATAGAATTAGTAAAGTTTGATTATCATTTCTCAATTTGTACAAACCGTTAGGATTTGATGTTATCGCAGTTGTGTCTAAATTTTCAGTCACGTAATCTGAACCTCACAAAATTACCTTTTTACAAAAGGTACAAAAAAGAGCGCCAAGTATATATATACCATCAAAAAGACTCCCATTTAAAAACATTGTCGTAAATTAATACCCATCAAAAAGAATCCCATTTAAAAACATTGTCGTAAATTAATACCATCAAAAAGAATCCCATTTAAAAACATTATCGTAAATTAATATAAATTTATTAATGTTCTATTTTTAACTTTACAAAAATAATGATATACAACAATTGCGCCAATTATCACAATGGCTATTTATACAAAGAAAAAATCACAATGGTACAATGGAAAAATGTATTAAATAATATTAAGCAGATGCATTTTTATACAAATAAATATTTTAATACGAATAAATATTTTATTCAAAATACTTGGCGCTGCGCCACGAATTGGTGTTGCTAAACTGAATAAATATGTATAAATTGCATTAATCTTTTTCTCTCTTTTTTTCTGCGTTTCTAGTATGTATATGTACATTATGTATTTTAGATTGTAAGGGAGTTATTGTAAATTATTAATACTAAGACAATTAAATGCGGACACAGACGACTACGGTTCTGATGTCAGATCCTGCTGCCCAGATCTGGCTATCAGGGTTATCATTTTTTCGGTTTCGCAGCGCCAAGTATTTTGAATAAAATATTTATTCGTATTAAAATATTTATTTGTATAAAAATGCATCTGCTTAATATTATTTAATACATTTTTCCATTGTACCATTGTGATTTTTTCTTTGTATAAATAGCCATTGTGATAATTGGCGCAATTGTTGTATATCATTATTTTTGTAAAGTTAAAAATAGAACATTAATAAATTTATATTAATTTACGACAATGTTTTTAAATGGGATTCTTTTTGATGGTATTAATTTACGACAATGTTTTTAAATGGGATTCTTTTTGATGGGTATTAATTTACGACAATGTTTTTAAATGGGAGTCTTTTTGATGGTATATATATACTTGGCGCTCTTTTTTGTACCTTTTTAAAACAAGACAAGACACCACAGAGACAAGAAAGAAAGAAAAAGATTTTAATGCAATTTATGCATATTTATTCAGTTTAGCAACACCAATTCAGAGAGCAGCGCCAAGTATTTTGAATAAAATATTTATTCGTATTAAAATATTGATTTGTATAAAAATATGTCGGCTTAATATTATTGAGTACATTTTTTTCTTTGTATAAATAGCCATTGTGATAATTGGCGCAATTGTTGTATCTCATCACTTTTGTAAAGTTAAATATAGCATATTAAGAAATTTATATTAATTTACGACAATGTTTTTAAATGGAATTCTTTATGATGGAATTATATACTTGGCGCTCTTTTTTGTACCTTTTTTAAAAAAGGTAATTTTGTGGGGATTTCACACATTTTGTAGTGTTTATTGATGACTGGATAACTTTTTCACCCCCTCGGGGTTATTTTTTCAACAATATATTATATCGTTATCCAAACTCCGCACGCTTGCAAAGCTACAAGACAATTGGATTGGTCGAATTGGTTTAAAGTTGAGTTTTCAGATATGAAGCAAACATACAAGAAGCAAACATAGAATCGAAGCTGAATAAAATCGTTTAATTAATATAATACTATGTCCGATTTATTTCTGTTGTCTGAATTATACAGTTTTCCACATTCATAATAAAACTCAATATTAATTGTATATACATATTTCTTAAAACTCTAGAATAAAATTATACATGAAAATGTGCTTATTTTTCTCATTTGCAGCAGGGTTACTTTCTCTATCGCTTCTGCTTCGATTATCTGTAAATATACAAAATTCCACATTTTAGTTATGACTTAACGTAGAACATATAAAAATAGATTGGCCCTTTGCTATTTTAAGTGTACAGACTACAAAATGTGTCCGAAGGAGGTGAGAGCGTATGGCAGAATGTCTTGTTGCAGGAAATTTAAATGCTAATGGTAATTCAGCAAAAATGAACGAAGAGATTCAATATTTTTAACGTACAATGTATTGGTATTGGAATAAAATTAATTTAGTATGTTTATATTTTTGAATTGAAATATTGTTAATGGGAAACTAATAAAATTAATGAATAGCGTAGGAACTACTGTGGATTTTAATAAAGTATTAGGAATACCTTTCCAAAAGAGATTGAAAAGTATCAAGGGAGATGCGTTTTCAGCGTACTTTCTTCACTAATGTGACTTGCTCAACGTTGCAAGCAGTACGCTATAATTTTCTTAATTCTTAATGCTACGCTACTTTGACAAATTTTGTCGATTTACCTTATTTGACAACTTTCCAGAAACTTGTGCGAAACAAGATGTTTTTCTGTCTGCCTAACCTTCTCTGGACAACCTCCAAGCCTGTGCATCCCCTTCATTTCTATCCAAGCTTGTGCGTCCCCTTCATTTCTATCCAAGCCTGGGCGTCCCCTTCATTTTTATTCGAGCCTGTGTAAAAATTGTTTGCTGGTATAAAAACAATATATTAATTTGTGGAAACTTGTGCGAAAGAAGATGCTTCTCTGTCGAACCTTCTCCAGACAACTTTCAAGTCTGCGACTCTACATAAGAAATCTATTTGAAAAATTTTGGCGACTTACCTTGTTAATTGAGACAATAATTCAGTCTCCTATTAGTGTAAAAACTCGTGACATTTCAAATTCCGACAATTTACTTTATTTGATACTTAGCACTTGGTAGGTTATAATATCTCTGCCTAGCTGTCACGTGACAACAATTTATTTGACACTTAGCACTTGGTAGGTTATAATATCTCTGCCTAGCTGTCACGTGACAACAATTTGTTACGCGATTGGCCGATGCCCGCATCCAATGAACAACGTGCCTGAGAGACATTTCCTCACCCTTTCATACTCCCCTCTTGCCTAGAAGTATAGGACGATGACTATGACGATGCTGAATTTTAAGAACATAAAATTCAGCAAATTGCAACTTTACATCGAAATATCTCAGCTCATAAGGCCCGTAGGAACAAAACGAAGACACTTTTCTCATGTAAATCAAACCCAAGCTATCCATTAAGACCATTCAAAATCTAATTGGATCAGCCGTTATTGAGATTCGGAAATCTCAGGGTTCTTGATAGCGAGTCGTCGCGTAATAGAGCCACTCCGTGTCTTGCGCTGCGCATATATATCTATATATATACTTGGCGCGAGACACTACCGTGTCTCTTGATATTGATTTTCTTTATCCAAATCTTCAGACCACAATAATACTATCGTGCCCTTTAGTTTTGGAAGAAGAGTTTCCTCCTTTGGAAATTCGATTACGTTTAAATTTTGGTAATGGAATTTTGTAAAATCTTGGTATGTTTTAGCGGATTTGTGTACGTGGAACGCAGATTCGGAGAGTTCTTTTGGATCAGGATGTAATCGCGATAAACCGTCTGCGTTAGAATTTACTCTTCCTGGTTTATATTTTATTATATACTTGTATTCATTAAGACGTAACCGCCATCGAACAAGTTTTGAAGAAGGATTTTTACAATTAAAAAGCCACTGTAGGGGTCTGTGATCTGTATAAATTGTAAACTCTCTGCCATAGAGATAAGGTCGAAAATGTTCAACAGTATTTATAATAGCTAATAGCTCCTTTTCTGTCGTGGAATAGTTTTGTTCAGCATTGTTTAATGTTCTTGAATAATAAGCTATGGGTAAATCCTTATTATCTTTTATTTGTGAGAGAACACCGCCAATACCCACATTGGAGGCATCACAGGTAACGACAAAGGTTTGAGAAAAATCAGGATACTGCAACAGGGGTTCACTTATCAAAAGTGATTTTAATGTCTCGAACGCGTTTTGTTGTTGCTCGGACCAAATGAATTCCGTGTCATTTTTTAACAGTAATGTTATTGGTTTCGCGATTGTTGAAAAATTTGGAATAAATTTCCGATAATATCCTACCATTCCGAGAAATTGCTTTATTTGCTTTAAATTTTTTGGAGGATTCATTCCTTGAATACACACGATTTTCTTAGGATTCGGTCTGACTCCGTCTTTAGAAATTACATGCCCAAGATATTGACAAGATTCGTGTAAAAACTCACACTTATCCGGTTGGAGCTTGAGATTATGTTCACGAAATCTGTTGAAAACATTACGTAGCTTTATATTATGATCAGTGAGGCTGGATCCGTGAATTACCACGTCATCCAGATAAACGAAACACTGTTTGTTACTAAGTCCAGTTAAAACGTTATGCATCATTCTTTGAAATACAGCAGGTGCATTCTTTAGACCAAAGGGCATTCGCGTAAACTCAAAATGACCTTCTGGAGTTGAGAAAGCAGTTTTTTGGGCATCGTCCGGATGCATGGGGATTTGGTGGAAACCACTTGCTAGATCCAATGTGGTAAAATAATGTGCGTGACCTAATTGATCTAGGATATCCTCTATATGTGGGAGTGGGTAAGCATCTCCGATCGTTTTTTCATTAAGATTCCTATAGTCAATGACAATACGCCACTTTTTTTGACCAGAAGCGTCTATTTTTTTTGGTACAATCCAAAGTGGTCTTGACCACGGACTTGTTGAGGGTTTTATGATTCCTTGTGCTAACATTTTATTGATTTGTTTCGATACTTCGTTTTTGTGTACCTCGGGATATCTATAGGATTTTGCATGAATAGGAACGTTATCAGTTGTTCGAATTTCATTGGTTGCTGCATTAGTCACGGTTAATGTATCACCGGGGAGGTGAAAAATATCTTCGAATTCGTGACATAATTTTATTATTGAATTTTTCTCCTCAGTATTTAAATGTTCTGTACGTATGTTTTTATGTATTAACGCAAGCCTTTCACGTTTATTTATAAACCCGTTATTGGAAGAATAAAAGATATGACTCTGCTCAGGGGGGCGTAAGAGTGGTAGATTGGGTTTAGTGAATATTTCCTTTTCCAGAGATCGGTTAATAACCGTAATTAAAGCTTCATTATTATTTATCACTTTCACTAACGCGCTGGGAATAATTAAGGATTCTTTTTTATTCAGTGCTTGACTTAGGATTAAACCTTCTTTTAAATTGAGAGGGTTTAAAATCGGCATTTTGACCACCATTTCCGTTCGAGGTCCAATTGACATTAAAGACGTGTCTGATGGTTGATTTGTATTTCGTTGAAAAGGAATTGAGAATGGAATCGCTTCAATTGAAATAGACGAACTTTGATAATCAATTTTGCAATTTTGCGACTCAAAAAAGTCCTGTCCTAAAAGACCATCAAAAGGAATACCCGTATTAGAATCAAGGACTTGGAATTTGCTATTAAGAGAATGTTTACGAATCGATAATTTAAGTTCTGTTTCTCCTTGAGTTGCAATCGGTGCATCAGCTTTGATACCGTTGAGCATGATTGGTTCAGGGTTAGTAATTTTAAAATTACTGAGACTCGATTTTTTAACTAATGACACATGCTCCCGTATCAATTAGAAACTTTAGAATTCCGTCAGGGGAATTTGATGATGGAGATTCGAATAGAACGAATATTAATTCATTACTGTTCAAGAAGGCATTATGATATACAAATGAACTGAAATTTGTCGAAACGTTAGGTGCATCGTTACTCGCTGGTACTTGCACAGGAGGATTAGAGTTTTTTTTTGAGATTTGAGGATTTTGATTACTCAGGTGAACGTTTGAGTGTTGGGCGTTTTGGGGATTCGATCTATTCACATTATTTTTGTTACGTCGAACATTTGCAGCGAATCTTTTTATGCATTCATCGATAGAATGGCCCATGTTTTTACAATAACGACATTGAATTTGATCCATTGGACAACGCGAGTTTTGACTTGGCTTTGGATCATAGGATCGATTCGAATTTTGCGATTGATTCACACTTTTATGAGAACTTCGAAAATTATTTTGTCTGAACGTTTGATTTTGTTGCGTAAAGTGGATTGGCTTTGAATGCTGAGGTATTGAAGGATTTGACCTTGAATTTTTAAAGCGACAATCTTTACTTGCGTGATTTGTTCTACTGCAATAAGTGCAACTTTGGAAGTTATCATAATGAATTCGAAGGGCTTTTTCTTCCGCTGAAGCGGCAGTAAACGCTTGATTAATTGTTTTGAATTCTCTGTATCGAAGCATTTGTGAAATCTGAGGATGAGTATGATAAATGAATCGATTAAGGGTCATCTTAGTTATCATTGCGATACTTCCAGGTAAATTACTTTCGTCTTGTTCTGATACATGAACAGCTGCGAGGATTCGAGACGAGAGGTCTTCGATCCTTTGGAAGAACTGTGATACGTTTTCATTTTGTTTTTGAGTGATTGAATTTAATTCCTCGAATAATTGATCAAGAGTTTTTTTATCTTGATAGAGACTTAAAAGAAGCTCAGAAACTTCTTCCCAAGTCGTGAGGTTGCAATGTATGTCAATTTGTTCTCGTGCTTTGCCAGTAATACGACTTTTCACGTAAAGTAATAAAGCACGTTTTTGACTTTCCGTAGCTAGTTCGAATACTCCGTCAACTTGCTTTACAAAGCTACGAATTTTATATCGATCACCGTCAAATGTTTCAGGAATTAATTTAATTAAGAATGAGACTTCGTACGTAGTCGGCACTGGATCAGGCATGATTGTATAGGATTTAGGAAAGTTTAAGAAATATAGAAGGACAAGAATTGTCTAGATTGAAGAATATCTATTGAGCAGTACTTACTGTGGAAGTTATCCTTTGCAATTGGTGCTGGCGTTGCTAGGTCCAGTATTTTCCAACCAGATTGCTGAATTCCCTTCAAGTACGCTGCTCTTCTGTATTTCGCCTTGTTCGATGTCCACGTTCTCAGCAATTTAAATGTTGCCACTCGATTCACAGGGTAGAGTTGCTAATTCCACATATGCTCGCTGTGTGTTGAGTGCAGGACATCCCATCCTCGTCGCCAAAATTTATGTTGTATTCCGTATCTTGGTATTTCTTTTTATTTTATTTAATAACAACTTAAATACAAATTACGGAAACTAGACGATTTACAGAATTACTTATGATAGACTCAGAACTAGATTATCGTGTCCAGACTGTTCTGACTGAAGTGCTCAGTTAGGAAAGAATTGCGTGTAATATATAGGTATGGTTTCAGTAAACTGGAAAGTGGGGGTTGTCCTAAGTTTTAACGGTCGATAAGGGATGAGACATGGAGATTAAGATTCAAGGATGAGTAATAAGGAACAGATGAGGTCATAGAAGAAAGGATTTGGGCTGTTTGCTATTGCTATCTGGAAAGTAACGTGATGACTAATACTATGTATAGAGAAAGAAATTTGAATAACATTGGTATACAACAGTACGATCATTTGCGCGGCTGTATTCACGGCTTCGGACGCCAAGTGAAAATTCATTTTCACCAATTTTTATAACGTAGGAACAATACATTCCATGAAAAATAAATTAAGTGATCAGTGTTAGTAGCTGTGCAGTGAAGTGAATATTCGGTACATTAACCTGAATGTACTCGACGTTGCGACCCTTTAATTTGGATGGTGTCGTATACCTGGAACCAGTTGTGCACTGGGCGCGTTCGTCGATAACTAGGATCGATTCAGTGACATAGTGACACAGGTTTTCAAGCTGAGAGTGAATTTCTGAAGGGGTGAGTTTTAGTTAATTTATTGGTGATTATTATTTTTTAAATTTAACGCTGGCTATAATTCTCCAAATTTCCGTACATAAATTTGTCTTCTGAATGTTTAAACAGTCTTATTTATTACCAGCAACAGTCATGGCCGTTATTGAATTTACCGATTTTTATCACAATAACGAACTACGATCACTTTTCGTTTATTTCCTGTTACATTACATTTTCGTCAGTACGATATTACGAAAAGGAAATTCTGCTTTAAAAAAAAATGTATATTCGTCTTTTTATGTTTGACATGATTTTCCTCGAGTTATCCCTTTATTCCTTATTCACTTTAAATGACAACTAAAAGATGACGAATAGTTCGATTTTGTATCTTACAAGCGCAGCCGCCTACCGCGGGAGCTCGAGCGGACGGCTCGCACTCTGATTGGTCGTTTTTTTTTTAATATCTCGTTAACGATGCTTCGGACAATATTTTCGCGAAGGAAAATGTTGTTCCAAATCACCCCCTGAGTCGCCCCTTTCAAGGAACTCTGCCATTTTTAAGACACCCTGTATATGTTAAATAAGTCAGTATTCTCCTAAGCCTGATTCATTTATTGTCGTATACACAACTGTTCCTATGATCTTTTATACGGTTTTTACACGGAATTTTCGGTAACGTATGTATCATTTAAAAGCAGAATTAAGTGTATTTATTATTGTGTTATTCGCGGGCATTGTATGTATGACGTGCATACTGTAGGATAGTATTATCCCTAGTAGCATTTGTTTTTTGGGAGTTTGTTGGGCCAATGACGTGTTATCCGTTGCCAACTGTTGAAGTGTCGCGCTATTTTTAAATGGGCCAACGATTGTAACCAACGCAGGCCCAACTGAAGGTTTCCTTCCATACGCCCAACTGAAGGTTTCTTTCCATAGGCCTAACTGAAAGTTTCCTTCCATAGGCCCAACTGAAGGTTTCTTTCCATAGGCCCAACGGAAAGTTTCCTTCCATAGGCCCAATTGAAGGTTTCTTTCCATAGGCCCAATTGAAAATTCCTTTCTATAGGCCCAACAGTCGAGCCTCCACAATAAACCAACAGTAGGAAGACGGTTGGTTATACTACGCTTCAATAAAAGCTTTATTAATCTCTAAAAAGAAGTAACTACAAAGTACAGTTTTCTTAAAATTTTATTTGATTACATTTTACATACATCTAGTAGTATCCGCACACTCAATGAGCCGTTTTACATTTTACATTTTACATGAGCCGTTCACAGGACAAATCGATTAACTCCACTTTTTGAAATAGTTTAAATTTAAATGTCAAACCACTTGGTTCAGTCATAACTCTTTTAATTATAATATATTTCTCAAATAATACCGATTAACACCATTAAACATGTTGGGTTATTAAATTTTACTGTATCCACAGTGGTGTGGAATAAAGAAAGTTTGTTTCCTTATAAATGTAGCTTTATTTATAATAACTGACTTCACTTAGATTTAAGATATTGAATATAAGTCTTTACTTTTCTTTCTACCACTCTTCTATCTCACATGTGCGCTTATCGTGGTTTTTCGCTACAATACCAAAACGGAAGATGCTATCACTCGATCTCTCGATCTCACACCGGAAACTCGATTCAACCACACGAATCAAATTGAGCGACTCGCACGCTCTCTTTTAAACATATAAACGCGCCACATTTGAACTTAGATTGTGCATTCTAACAAAACAACATTTTTTTGGTGGCCGAATAATAAATAATTTATTTCAGAAACCATTCTGATTAACTCCATTATCGAGTCACATGCGAAAAATAGTATATTACGTGAGAAGGGAGAGAAGAAAGCGATTCCGACGAGCGTGAAGTTTGCGGCCCGAGCGCAGCGAGGGCAGCAATTCACGCGAGGCGAAATCGCGTCTCTCCCTTGTCACGTACAATATTTTTTTCAACACCTGCATGAAAGGTGTGTTTTTGAAAGCCTGCTGAGCGATTCGCAAAAAAATATGCATGTTCAATTGCTCGTTTGTTCTGTCGAAATTAATAAATACGTGTATTTATTTATACGTGTTTCCAATTTGTGGTTATCTCGCCACTCCATAAATTTTTGGTAGTAGTAAATAGGTTTATTTTTTGTCTTTCGGCCTGAAAATGGGGTTACATGTGTTAAGTGTGTAAGTGTTTCTGGGACTGTTAATTGCATGTTCTGTTTTCGTTTGGACTTCTTCCTTCATCTTGGTCTTCTTTTCTTCTCCTTTTTTCCAGGACCATACGCATCCACTCCGCTCCTTCTGCTTCTCCCTCTAGTATTCCTCTAAACGTTGAATTTTCTCTTTTCAGCTCCTTACAGTCTTGTAACATGTGGCCCATCGTCTCTCTAGCCCCATTACACTGTCTCTTTTTCTTCCTTCCAGTACTTGCTTTCCCGTTCTTCATTCCCACATCTGAACCGTGCGATCATGCTTTGGTCTCTGCCTCTGTAGTTTCCGTCTAGGTAATTTGCTCTTTGGTTATCTCTGATTTCTGTGTAATGTGCGTTGTATCTGCCTCCTAGTATTCTTTCGTATTGCCATTGCACCTGCTCTGTCCTGTCTCTTTGCGCTAGTTCCTCAGCAAATTCTCTTTCTCTCCTTCTTTCTATTTCCATTTCTTGCATATCCATCATTTTTTGTCTGTAGTATGCGTCTCTTATTTTCTCCCATTTCGACTTTTTCTCTGCTTGCTTCGCATCTATTTCTCTCCAGCACTCTTGTACTACTTTATTCTTATTCAGCCGTTTCGTTTTCTCCTCATATTTTATTGCTCTTCTTCCCGCTTCTATCCTTACTTTGTCCGATTTGTTTCCTCCAAAATTAGATACGCTGGTGTATTGAAGTCCAAACCTAAAGTCCACCTTATATATTTCTCCTGTATTTTCTCTATCTTTTCTGCTTCCATCCATCCCCAGATTTCTGACGCGTACAGCAAGATACTTTTCACTATGCTTCGAAATATTCTCATTCTTCTCTCAAAATTGTTCTGTAACATTTTTTGCCCTATTCTCCATATCTGCGCCATTGCTATTCTTGCTTTCTTTATGACTTCCCTTATATGCATCTCTCTGCCCCCATTTTTCTGGAAATTATACCCTAAGTATTTGAACTCCTTTACTTCTTCCAGAATGTGCTCCTGCCAGCCCCATTCTTCTCTTTTCTTCTTTCCTCTTCCTTTATGGAAAATCAGCACCTTTGACTTCTCTGCATTCAATTGCAACCCTTTCCTTTCAAGTTATTTTCCGAATCTTCTTATCATGTCCTTAAGATCCTTTGGTTCATTTGCTAGTAACGCTATATCGTCCGCATATGCTAGAGTCCAGATTTTTTCTTTTCCTACTCTAACTCCTCCCGCTTGGTTTTTCCTCATGGTTTCCTCCAAATCCGCTACATATATTGTAAATAACGTTGGACTCAGTGGGCATCCCTGTCTTACCCCTTTTGTTGTCCAGAATTTGGATGACATTTCTCCGTTTGCCTTTATAGTATTTCTTGTTTCTTTGTAAATTTCTCCGATTCTCATCCTCAAGCATTTACTTATTTCCTTTTTCTGCATGATGTTTTGAAGTTTTACTCTATCCACTTTGTCAAATGCAGCGCTTAGGTCTGCAAAAAAGGTATACAGCTTTCCTCTTTTTTTCTGTATTTCTCTGTTAGCTACATAGTTCAGAATAAAAATGTTATCTATTGTCGACCTACCGCTCCTGAATCCTGCTTGTGTTTCTGGTATTATGTGGTTCTTTTCCAATTCCTCTTTTAGTCTTTTTTCCAGGACCATAGCATATATTTTGTACGCTGTGTTTAGGATCGTTATCCCTCGGTAGTTGCTCACCTTATCTCTATCTCCTTTTTTGAATATTCGTGAAATCACCCCTTCTTTCCACCTCTCCGGGAATTCTTCTCCCTTCCACACTTTATTGAAAATTTCTGTGATCCTTTTTACTATTTTCACGTTACCGTAAATCCAGGCTTCATTTTCTATTTTGTCTTCCCCTGCTGCTTTCTTCTTTTTTAATTTCCTGATTTGTTCTTTTACTTCTGCTTCTGTTATTTCCTCTTCCTCTTCTCCTTCCGTGTTGTCTATTTCTTCCGACTCTTCTACTTCTTTCTTACAGTCGTCGCCTTCTAGAAATGTTTTAAAATGACCCTTCCATTCTTTTAAATCTATTTTATTGGAGATTCCTATTCTTTTCTTTCTCTGTTATTTATATATTCCCATATTTGATTTTCTCCCTTTAATTGCATTATCTCATTTTCTGTATTTGCTTGTAATTCCCTTCTCCTTTCATCGCACACCTTTTTGTACTCCCTTCTTTTCTTCTGGTAGTCTTCTTTGTCTCCTTTACCCCTTCTCCAGTTCCTCAATGCTTTCCTGGCTTCCCTTTTCTTTTTTGTACAATTCGAATTCCACCACTTAAAGCTGCCCAGTTTCCATTTTTTAATTTTTACTTCTTCTTTTCGTACTGCATTATTTATTTTCTCTATCATTTCTTCTACCATTTCATTCACCTCCGTCCTATTAAAGTTTATTTTGTTTAATTCGATTTGGAACTCTCTCTTCCCTTCTTCTGTCCAGACTCTTCTCTCTCTCCACCTCTCCTCCTGATTTCCCTCTCGATCTCCCCTTTTATTTCCCGCATACAGTTCTGCAATCAGAGGCATATGGTCTGACACAACTCTCTATTCCACTGTGAATTTCTTGATCTCTTCTTTCGCCTCGACATTTGTTATTATATAATCGATTACCGTGCTGCCTCTCGGCCCCGAGTATGTATACTCTCCTTTTTCGTCTCCCTCCATATTCCCATCCAGAATATTCCATCCTCTTTCCTCAAGCACCTCTAATAACAGCTTTCCCTCTGTGTTTTTAACTTTGTCTTTTGATCTCCTTAAGCCATGCTTTTCTTCTATTCTACAATCGCCCCCTTCCTGTCCAATTCTTGCATTGAAATCTCCTCCGATTATCAGTTTCTCCACCTCCTTCTCTTCTATTATCTGGTCTAGCTCTTCTTTTGTCTCCTTCATATCTCTGCTGTACACTGTTATTATTCTCCATTTTTCATTTTGTATCTTTATTCTTCTCTCTTGAATGTGTTCCGTTCCCGCGTTCGATTCCTCCTCTTCTATGCCCTTTCTTATGCCTGTGATAATTCCGCCTATCGCTCTCCTTTTTTTTCTCTCTCTGGTGGCATATTTACACTTCCATGAAAATTCTTGTGGCAATTTATCTTTCAATCCTTCCCATTGATTCTCTTCAATCCACGTTTCTACTAATCCTATTACATCGATTTCTTTTAGGAAATCCCAAAACTGCTTGTCTTTGCTGAGTAATCCTGCTACATTCCAATATCCTATTTTAAATGTATCTATATCTCTTTGGCTTCTTATTCCTTTCCCAATTCTGTGTACCCTCTCTCCCCGCATATCTGCATCCGCAGACGCGCGAGGAACGAGTGTTGGTACTGCCTTTTGTTTTGCTTTCGTTGTCCTTGTAAGCTCTGCGATCCTCCAAAAATTTAGAGGTTCACGGAACTGTGCCGACTCCAAAAATTTACTTTTTTCAGCCCACCCTCCTCTTTCCATATAAATGTCTTATCGTTGATTTTTACTTTCCTGTACCCAACTTTCACCTTTGCCCCTTGCTCCCTTTCCGTCTTGGCAATATCTTTAATATTTCTTTGTATCACCCTTTCCTTTTTCGTCAGGTCATTGTCAATAAACAGCCTCTTATCTTTCAATGTACTCTTCTTTAACATTACTGCTCTTTTCTGTTGCCAGCTTCTTTACTTCGCTATCAGTAGCCCTTTTTTCTCTCCCCTTCCTACCCAGTATGCTTCCTCGATTTCTGCTTCTACCTGCAATTCGTGCCTTAACACATACTCCACCGTATCCTTCGGCGTCTCCTTACGTGGTAAATCTTCTCCCCTTAGGGTAATATTATTTCTTCTCTCTCTCTTTTCTCTAGCGTCTTCCTTCTTTTCTAGCCCCTCCATTCTTTCTGTCAGCCTCTCTTTTCCCATATCTCATCCCTACTCTTCCACTCGTCCCTCAGATCCTGCATTCCCTGCCTTAGATCTTTATTATCTCTTCTCAACTCTTCCATGTCTTTCTTAACTGCCAGCACTGCTTCCATCAATTTGTCTAATTTTGCATCCATTTCTTTTTCCTGCCCTGTCTTCTGACTGTCTGGCGTTACCACAGTTCCTTTAGCTACCTCGGTTTTCTTCAGCGGCGGTGACCTCCCTACTTTCCTCGCTTTTAAGAATTCTTCTTCTATTTCCCTTTCGGCCCTCAATCTCTCCTGCTCCTCCTCGTCCTCCCTTTTCCTCTTAAATGAGTCCAGTATCGAGCCTTCGCTGTCCGCTCTTCTTCTTCCCAGCTGTTCTGCCAACGATGGTCTTCCCCTTCTCCTGGTTTCCTTTTGCACTTCCCCGCCTTCGCCTGCTTGGTTCACTAGCGTCTCCGCTCTTCTTTACCAACTGCTGTCTTCGCTTTGTCTTCTCACTTCTTCCACTCCCTAGATGTCACTTATCCTTGCCACGTATCTTATACTTCGTGCCCCCTTTTCACACCTTCTCTTCTTCACCTTTTATCTCACCTTTCGGCCCTTTCTTAATTGTCGATTATACTGTCCACCGGAACCTTGTCTAATCCCCTCGTTTTCCACCCGACCTCGTAATTTTCTGAGCACTTTTGCCACACTTTTCGTCTATTTCTTTCGCCTGTCTGCCGACACACGTTATTCTCTCGCGCACGTCACGTGGTTCCCCCCATAAATTTTTGGTATATCATCTGGTATTTTACTTTCGATTTTGATGGCAGCAAATTTCCTTCGATGGATTTTGCAGCTTCTACTGTATCGGGGGGCGTGTGGTATCCCACGGGATAAATTGCTATCACTGTCATTATTATTCATTTTACCTTTTAATTGTATTTTTTAATGAAAAATGGTGCCGTGACAGTTGTAATATCATGATAAAACACGCATGATAGATAACGATTAGTTGAACAACTGCATCTTCATACCATAGGGTAACGTCAAACTCCAGGGAGGAAACTAAAAAATTATGCGAATACGCATGCGCGTAAAGTCTTTTTCCCTTGGGAGAAAAGTAGAAAACGCGAATACGTCTGAAATTGGTCATTTTGCTCCCGCTCAGCAGGGGTAAAAAAGCACACATTTTCATGCAGGTGTTGAAAAAAATTCAAAATATTTTCTCACCAGAGGATTGGTACAATATTATCAAAACCAGCAAAAAGAAAGGAGGAGGATTTAATGTAATTCAACTGACTCATAAGGATTTTGTCTCAACAAAGCCTTTAGAGGATTCTATCATTAACAAAAAATAACAATTAATGAGTTACCAGTAAATTGGCTTAGAATGCACTGGATAAAATTAGAAAGGCCACGTCATACAATTCAAATATGACTTTAATCTGGAGCAGGTAGACCACTAGGTCTGAAAAATATATACCAGCCTTTGCTATATCCTATAGGTAGAACTGTGACCAGAGAACAGAGGAAAGCTCAGATGGATCTGTTAAAATTCATTCCTCCTATGAAATATAATTACTACAAAAACTTAAGAACAAATCGATATGACGGAACCTCAAATACAGCTGACGAAGAAGAAATCATTTATATTGCTGATGAATCAATAACAAATAATAATATATTGTAAGAGAACAGTTATTTTTCATTTCTGCGAAATATCTTTTAGAAAATGTAAAATAATGAACTTTCTCTGTAATAAAAAATAAAATTTGAAGACTGATTTTGATATTATTACTTTTTTTCACTTGTCAAATCGATTAACTCTCTTAGTCATCCAAATGTTATGATATTAATAACGATTACACCAAGGCTATTCTATCTTATTCATTCTACATGTCTTTATATGAAAAGCTACATCTATATTTATATTTATGCATTATACAATGTTTATTTCAATTTTTATTTTAAGGGGTTACACCACCTTGGCGCTCGGAAAAATAGGTATAAAAATGAACTTTTTTTTTTACGCTGCCATTAAGGGGGTAGACACGTCACGTGGTCTGGCCAGCGGGGCCGGTCGGTATTACAGCAGATTTTTTCTGCACAGAAATGGTAATACCCATAGATACGCGGCTGCCTGTGCACGCGAGAGGGAGCTGTTTGCTATTTCCATATTCTATTTTGAATGTGGAAAGAAATTCTCAGCTGTTGCGTTGTACTTGTAAAAATTTAAAGAGAAAGTCTGCTGGTACTGCAAACGTAGAAAATTCATTGTACATTTACTTGGAATGTGCTTATGCTACAATATTCTACGTTGGCAGTAAGGAATTATAAGTGAAAAGGAAAAATACACGAGGACATGTCCCCAGAAAATGAAGTTTGTTAGGATAGACATTTTTTAATTAGCAAAACACTGAAACAGAACATGAAATACATATCCTATGCAGAAAGCATTTACGACCAAACATATATAAAATTGTGTTTGATGTTGAATCCAACGCATAATTATTATGTGGTCCCTCCTTGAAGTGACAGAAATTATAACCTATGAATATGCTATATGACAATAAATGTGTAGCGGCTGTTTCGTTCTTTTGCGCTACATTTGTGAACTTTTCATCATCCTTCCGAAACATTATTATTACGCCGCAACAGTATCTTTAGGAAATCGGGTCTAACGTATAGGTTATATTTTCTGTCACTTCGAGGGCAGAAAATCCGCTTTTCCAAGTAACAAAAAAAACGCTCCTCCAAGTGACAGAAAATATAACCTATACGTTAGACCCAATTTCCTAAAGATACCATTGGGGCGTAGTAATAATGATTCGGAACGATGATAAAAAGTTCACAAATGTAGCGCAAAAGAACGAAATAGCCGCTCAACATTTATTGCCATATAGCATATACAAAGGTTATATTTTCTGTCACTTCGAAGACAGAAAATCCGCTCCTCAAAGTGACAGAAAATATAACCGAAATATATGCTATATGACAACAAATGTTTCGTGGCTATTTCGTTCTTTTACAAAACATTTGTGAACTTTTTATCATCCTTTCAAAACATTATTATTACGCCACAACAGTATCTTTAGGAAATCGTGTATTGCATATAGGTTATATTTTCTGTCACTTCGAGGAGCCGACTACATAATAATCACGCGCATCTAGCGTGCGCATTTTCAGTAGCGGATTTCGTGAACGGATTCTGAACTAGATGTATTATGAAACACAATGTTTACGGGGTTTATTACTATTTTATTTGTAAAAGATGCTTCAATTTTTTTAATGTTCCTGTCCATATAACTCTTGGCTATTAACAAATAATATAAAAAAAAGTACTAAAAAATTTTGGGGAACACCGAATTTATGAAATTTTTTCCGCGAATCGTATGTTACGTGCCCCACTGTTGGGCGTTACCATCGCAGGCCACCCCGACGCAAAGGATAGAATAATGATTACACGGGAGTACACGCGACTGAACTATATTGTTACATAGAGCAATATCAGTTACAAAACAGTTCGGTACAAGACAGTCTTCTGGTCTTCTGGCCCTATACGCGGTGCTCGGAATACTGCTCTCCCCTCGGACGTCTCGGCCGCATTGAATCCTCTTCGGAATCTTCGTACCCCTACCTGAAGAAGTGGTCGTGCAGCCCCGTGGCTTCTTCAGACATCCGCCTCGGCATTTGCCTTCTCGCTCAGGGGAAAACCACGGAAAAACCCTGAGCAAGGCGTGGGTACAACGGGAATTCACGATCTGCCACGAAGAAACGCTCCAACTTCTAGTTCCGCGATGTCTCTGGAACTCTGCAGCTTCCTGTCCCACGACATCTCTGGAACTCTGTAGCTTCCTGTCCCACGACGTCTCGGGAACTCGACAGCTCCTTGTCCCACGACAAAATCCACGGGGAGCTCCGGGCGCGTTCCTCTTTCGTGTGTCCCACGACGAAATCCACGGAGAGCTCCGGGTCCAGCAGTCAGGCACGGGTACCGCGGGGCTTCTAATTCTCCCTCGACGAACGCCCCTGGTCCTTGTCCCGCGACGTCCCTGGAACTCCACTCTGGAACGTCCCACGTCGACTCCAACGCTCCGACGCTGCTTCCTCCTTCGTGCTGCCTCCGGAAACCCGTGCAGACTCCAGCGCTGTCTCATTTGCAGGCAGCCTCCTCCAGAAGGACGTCCGACGACGTCTCCACTGCTTCGGCGACGTTCCCTCCTCCTCGTCGAATCCTTGGTCGCGGTCGACCGTCTCCCCCAGGGACTCGTCCTCGATGTCCTTCCGGTGGCCGTACGAGCTTGAGACTGCAATCCCTTCACGGCTCCGGATTCCATGCAAAAGAGACGGAGAAGCATTAATATATACTTTCATTTGAGAGAATTCGTTGGAGCTGAAAGAATCGGGAAGATGGAAAGGCGAAACGGAACCGATAACAGGGGATCACAGCTCATGAGCATGTTATCGGCCCGTTCCCCGATCAATCTGCCCAGCACCCCAGCTCGTCTGCATTTTCTTTCTTCTGGGCTTCTTGTCCTCTTCTCCCTCTCTCAGGCCTTGGTTTTCAGATGGCCCCATTCCTCTTCGTGGCTTCTGGTGCAGACCCAGGGGACCGTCCTGTGCGTCCTGGTAACGCTCCCGTCTCCGCAACATCTCCTCCAGCCGATCCAAGCAGTCGCACCGCTTGTCCGACTGGTGGTTGGAGATGCCATTTCCCGGCTGCTGCCCACCCTGTCGACGTGAACCTCTTGGTTTGCACAAACCGGGGAGGAGCCAAGATTCACGCCAACAGGGCTAGAGAAGCGGTTCCACGTATGTCCGCACTCCACTGCGGACTACTACTCTGTCGTAGCACAGACGGGGAATTCGGGAACGCGTATCCAGGCCGCGGTGGCAGTCCCCCGACACCTTGTCCCTCGTCGTGGGGTTTCGTGCTCTCTGAAACATTTTAAAGAAACAGAGGGCTGGGCTACGAAGGTAGCCTCCGCAGCCCAGACCAGTAGATTAGCTTAGACTAATCTTCAGACTCTTCGTTCAGAACTTCAAACTCTCTCCTCGAGCGCTGGATGCACTCGCCAGTGCAATAGTGACTATGAATTGCAATTGATTATTCGACAGCTCTTCATATGCGCTGGATGCACTCGCCGGTGCAATAGTCACTTTGAATTGCAATTGATTATTCGACAGCTCTTCATATGCGCTGGATGCACTCGCCGGTGCAATAGTGACTTTGAATTGCAATTGATTATTCGACAGCTCTTCATATGCGCTGGATGCACTCGCCGGTGCAATAGTCACTTTGAATTGCAATTGATTATTCGACAGCTCTTCATATGCGCTGGATGCACTCGCCGGTGCTATTGCGATGTTTTCATCCATCGTTTTGTGTACTTTCTTGTGTACTCGTACCCGCTCCTTTTTCTTTTATGTACGGAGGTTCTCTAATCGGCTGTTGTCGATTGTATCTGCTATCTATAATTTCTGGCAACATGCACTCCTCATAGAATTTTCTGAGTTTTTCCTCCATCTGTGTTGCCCAGAATCGATCATCTCTTGTTACTGTTGTAACCTTCATTCCTTTCGGCGTCCATAAACAAAAATAGGCTCGTTGCCTTTTCGTTATGTGCAATTGTCCTTGCACTTGATAATAGTAATGATGATTCTTATTCATTTCATTACCCTTGTAAATACGCCTTATATGATCAAGTTGCTTTATTGCTTCATCAGGTGATAAATCCTTGGCCGATACAGGACACTTTACTTCGACGATTTTATCATGGTCCACGAGGCCGTCAGGAGTTGCACCTAAGTGAGACACAGTGTCGTCGATGAAGAGGCCACACGGTTGAATATGCATTCCTAATTCTTCTTGCATTTGTCTCAAGGCGTTTGCCTCATTTTCCCTTCCGTATTGGAGAGAATGTAAATCGTGGAGTTGCGGGTACATTATACTCTTCACAGTATTTGCCCGTGCTGTAGTCTTTCGTAATCGGCATACCTTGCCGAAATTGGATGCAGTTAATAATTTCTTCCTATAACCAATCCACATTTCGCTATTCGCCTGATCGCGAGTTTCCACTTCGATCTTGTTTCGCCTGGATTGCCATTTAAGGAGAGTATCCATGTGCCTTTTACACTCGGAAGAGTATACTGTCTCTTCCATATCTGGTTTTGCTGCGTTGGGGCCGTAATCCTGGTCGCACGATTGTTTTTTATTTAGGAAGGAGGATGCTTTCGCTTCTTTTTTATATTCCCTTGCTTTTTCTGCTGCATGCTTTCGACGTTCTTCCAGGTTTCTTACCATGGTTGGCGGCTCTGTATTCATTGCCGCACTCAATCTGCTAAACGCCTCTTTTGTGTTATATTGGACGACTGCAGCGGAGACTCTACCCTGATACGAGCCCCCTCGTCCAAAGTTTATCCTCTTGCCTCCGATGAATTTAGCAATGATATTATTAAAACTTTCAACAGCATTGTTATTTAGACCGTGCAGCAAACTGTCAGCTTTAGGGAAAAGTGGCTGCATCGCTTCTTCGATACTTTGATATATACCAGTTTCTCTCAGCCGTGGTACGTAGTCCTTTCTGTTGGGATCGGAGTATTTCTTACAGAAGTATGCTAACTTCTGACACTCCTTGTGTTCACCGAAAACGTGACTCGGTACATTTGTCAAGTCTTGCTTCAAATTTCTTATTCGTTCCTCGAGTGTTATTCCTTCTTGCAACCGGTATTCTGCAGCTTTCTTTATACCGATACGCAGGCGGAGAGCATTATTCTTTACAACAGCTCTTAGGTCTTTATCGCGGCCTTTTGTTGCGATTTCGTTTATCTTTTTACTGAAATTGCGTAGCAAGTGATTGGTGCATTCTATTTTTCGTACCTGCACCATGTACTTTTCATATGGATTACAGTCCAATATCTTCTTGTACACACTGCTATCGCCATCGGCAACTAATATAGAGTATACTAGGCCGTGCATACCTATGCTGCAGTTGAAGCCTTCGACAATAGCAACACTTTCCATGTCAGTTGAACTCTGATTACGACCCCAGTTCTTGAAGCAACGATGCTCGCGCGGTTCTTCCTTCTTCGTAGATGCTATTTGGCAAGTCATGCAGAATTTATTTTTCACACTGATGTACAGCACTTTCTTCGTGTGGTATCCCACGATGGCTCCTACGCCAGAAAGAGAATTGTAATCTCCTCCGCGGTATGACCTTTTCATCCAGCTGTCGTCTGCGACAACTGGGATAAACGGTACATTAGATTCTGGATATACGTCGCCCCTTGCTATAGCTAATGCTTTTTCCTCTTTTCCAGCATCTTCCATTTCGCGCTGTGCGGCCACTTCGAGGGCATCGATTAGGTCATTCTGACAGTTCTCGTAGATCCTTTTCGTCATACAGGACACGTTCACGGCAGTCAGTATGTCCTCCAGTTGATTATATCCGCCGCCCGTCATCATTGTTGCGGCAATAGCGGCGCGGTTGATATCCATAGTGGCATCACTCTTCCGAAGACAGGATATGTGCTCTGTGTATTTGCACATTTTGCACTCTACATGATACACATTTTCTAGTCCATTCCGTTGACATCTAATTATTTCAAAATGTTCGATGCCACAGCCAATAGTCGAATGTTTTCGAAGATTTTTTATTTGTTCGAAAACATACGGGAAATCAACGAAGTCTGTTCCTTCTGAAATTGGATTTTCCGGCTGTTCTGGTTCTGCAATCTCCACCATCCAGTAATCGGCATCATTTCCAACATCTTCATTCGTTTCTTCGTTGATGTCTTTTACGGAATGTATTTCATCCCTGTCTGTGTCGAAATCTTTTTCTTCTACAATTTCCTCTTCGTCCGCATTGAAATGTATTTCTTCTTCAACGTCTTCTGCGTCCATATCGAAATGTACTTCTTCTACAATTCCTTCGATAATTGGAGAGTCTTCAAAACTTCCTACGTCTTCTTCGTGTATTCTGCCCGTAGGAATATCATCCGCAGCAGATGTGCTTGGATGTGTTTCGTAGGAGGTACTTGCTTCCGCCACGGTACCCTGAATTACCGTGAGACACGCTGCGGTCTTCAATCGTTGTCTGCATGTAAAGAGTCACTAATCAGTAACACGTGGTACATACATAGAAATAAGAAAACATACAGCAGAAAAGAAAAGCAAGCATAGTAAAAGAAGATATACAGTAAAATCTCGATGTAAACGAAAGCCTCGGAACGAAGCAAGTTTAAATACCCGTGTACGTGTGAGACAATACTAACGCAATGCAAATTTAAGATTAAAACTTTTGTATTTCTGGTTGCATTTTCATGAAACTTCTACCATCATGTTTGTTAGAATCTTCTGATTAAAATGATACCAAATACGACATAAATCGGACAACTTTTACTTATCGTGGATACGAATCGTTTATATTTATATAATTATCCAAAGCATATCGTGTTTCGTGTCTTTTTAATCAGAAAATCCTCACAAATATGTTGGTAAAAAATTTATAAAAAGAACCAAAAATAAAATACTTTTAATTGTGAACCTCGTTTGCATCGGTGTTGTCCCTCACTGATTTTCGATTTCGAATCGGGTTTCACGATCGGCACATGAACCATATTACACTCTTCACTGGTTCCAAGGGGTACCAGCCCAACTGGGGGTGATAGAAATTAACACTAATGTTACACAGTCCCAATTTTGAACCCTAATCGAGATTTTACTGTAGTTCCTATATTTTTACAAGTTTGTCGACAGCCCCGAACGTAGGAGAAGAGAGCGAGTGGAAGAAAGGACTGCCGATGGCCCTCATCTTTTTCATTCGCTGTCCTTCTCTGCGACCGATGCGTATTACCACTAAATATGTACCTATTATCCAAATTATATCGTGTTTGGTGTCATTTATCTAATGATAATTTTATTCCTAATGGGAAACATCACAAATGTTACGATGATTTATTTATGAAAGTATTATTATTATTGCATTACTGTGAATATCATTCTAATACACACCTGGAAAAAATTAAAAGAACACATCATTTTCTGAAAATTTTGGTCATTTTCAAATGGCTGTATCTCCGCGAAAAATGGTGGCAAAAAATATTTAAAAAAAGCACGCTGGAAGTCTCTAGATTTTGAACCCGCGAGAACAAAAGAAAGGGTTTTACAGAGAAACATAACGTGAAACAGGTGATCCTTCAATTTTTCAGACCATATCGCATGTTTGACCATCAAGGACATACGGAAAAAAATCTGATTGGTCCGACCTTTTGCACAGTGTATACGGGTAGTCTTAGCTCGCAAAGAAACGTGGACACTTGAATGATTCCCTGAATTTCCTTGAAGTGGCATCGTGATTACCAAAAAATGGTAAATATGTAATTTTGGGGATCATTTTAAAATGAATTTAATACGATGCAAAAAAAAACTTAACTAAATTGACAACTAAAGGTTTTGAAAGTGTTGCGGCCGCGTAAAGCTCGCGTTTGCCGCTGACTCGTATAAACAGCTGACGTGTCAGCTGAGGCCGTTGACACCTGCGTGTTTACATCAACGTTCTTCTCGAAGCGCTCGCCCGGCGACCGTTAGTTCGAAACCACCTCCGCTGTGACACGCACGCACTTTTGGTTTCTGCGCCCATTGCGCAGTTCAGATCCTTACTGTTACACGACCCACAGCCGCCAAACGCCCACGCGTTTGTGTGACGTCCTGTGGCCAAGTTGACCACTCGAAAATAAACTGTACCAGTCCACAAAAGGTCGTGTCGTTTTTGATCACCTTCCCAACGAGCTGTCCCAGCGCCGGCATTAAAGTTCGCACTTGGCGAAATCAGAAAGGATAATTTCTTAGCTTTCCAAAACACTCATGAAAACTTTTCTACGATCATGCGTTCGCAAGTTATAGGTCGAGTTAGTCGTCAGACATCGAGTTGGTCGGACGTGTTTAGCAACAGCTGTGTTTACAAACGTTCCACGAGTATAACCTACAAAGTTAATTGTGAACTGTGAACTCTTCCATACATAATTCGCGGTCGAACAACTATTATAAGTGCCTATTTTAAGTGTATTAACTGCTTTTGCAGTTAATATACACAAGTTTCTACCATGGAGTCTTCTGAGTACAGGGGAATCCATAATCGTTCCAGTGATACCACAGAATCTCATCAATCTCCACAAGTAAAGAAATCCTATGCTAGTGCCACTTCGTCAGAGGTATTTCCATCCAAAGAACAGGCCATTGTTATCGATGCCACAGACAAAGTTACCCTCAAAGAATATATCCCCTGATAACCAGATGTCTGCAATCTGACGTCAGATTGGCAGCAGGGTCTGCCGTGAGAGCGCAGAGCCTGACGTCAGATCCGTAGTCATCTGTGTCCGCATTAGGCTGCGGTCTGAGGTACAGAGCCTAACATCAGGGCCTGACGTCAGATGGGCAGCAGATTCACATCAGATCCTGCCGTTCGCCTGACACGTATAACAGCGCCATCTGAGGGTCAGAATTGGCAAACAATTCCCTACGCGTGACGTCACACGGCTGTCCCTACAGGTGTATCCCTACCCTTACATAACTATCAAGCAGATTCTGCAGTTTATTAAATAATTCATTCTATTTATTTTAAAAATTAATTATTCTTTGTTTATTAATACAGGATTGACAATTACAATTATTATAGAACATTATATAGAACATTCAATATTTACATTTATAAATCTATATACAATGCGTCCCGTAACCAGTGCTACCTATTAGGTGCGATATTAGAAAATTCTCTGTATTTTAGACTTCCTTTTTGTGTGGAAGCATCATGTTTCCTGTTGTGTTATCGCTGAAAACAAACACAATATTAGGAGAAAATTAAACGTAACGTATGAATAAACAGGATACATGGGATACTTACTTCAGCTACATCTCCACACAGTACACACCCTAGGCGATCATGCATGCTCCTGCGAACATTAACATTTATAAGAAAACATGCGTTAAATTATTATCTACTAAACAAGATGCTAAACATTCGCACTTCCAGCATAACCATACTTTTCTGTCTTGCAGATAATGTAAATCTCGATTTTCGCGACGTAGATAATTGGAAATTATTCAATTTCATAATTACCTTTGCCTTCTGGATACGTCGAGATGATTTGTCTGGATATTGATGTTTGAAATTACTTCGAATATTCTTCAATTTTGTCGGTACTGACTGCCACTGACAGTGACTGCCATCTCATACCTCGAAAACGAACGCAAACTGGACGTAGAGCCTTGACCAATTACGAGTTTCGGCACTATGGTGCAGCCAATCCGAGCGTAGCACATTATACCACATTTATTTATTCTCTAACGTGGTACATCTACCTACCTACATACTCTTCGTTTAAACCATCCGTTCTGCTTGGAGACGTGCGCCCGAAAAATATTCCAAGTAATTTCAAACATCAATATCCGGACAAATCATCTCGATGTATGCAGAAGACAAAGGTAATTATGAAAATGAATAATTTCCAATTATTTACGTCGTGGAAATCAAGATTTACATTATCTGCAAGACAGAAAAGTATGGTTATGCTGGAAGTGCGAATGTTTAGCGTCTTGTTTAGTAGATAATAATTTAACACATGTTTTCTTCTAAATGTTAATGTTCGCAGGAGCCTGCATGATCGCCTAGGGTGTGTACTGTGTGGAGATGTAGCTGAAGTAAGTATCCCATGTATCCTGTTTATTCATACGTTACGTTTAATTTTCTCCTAATATTGTGTTTGTTTTCAGCGATAACACAACAGGAAACATGATGCTTCCACACAAAAAGGAAGTCTAAAATACAGGGAATTTTCTAATATCGCACCTAATAGGTAGCACTGGTTACGGGACGCATTGTATATAGATTTATAAATGTAAATATTGAATGTTCTATATAATGTTCTATAATAATTGTAATTGTCAATCCTGTATTAATAAACAAAGAATAATTAATTTTTAAAATAAATAGAATGAATTATTTAATAAACTGCAGAATCTGGTTGATAGTTATGTAAGGGTAGGGATACACCTGTAGGGACAGCCGTGTGACGTCACGCGTAGGGAATTGTTTGCCAATTCTGACCCTCAGATGGCGCTGTTATACGTGTCAGGCGAACGGCAGGATCTGATGTGAATCTGCTGCCCATCTGACGTCAGTTCCTGATGTCAGGCTCTGTACCTCAGACCGCAGCCTAATGCGGACACAGATGACTACGGATCTGACGTCAGGCTCTGCGCTTCAGATCTGGTTATCAGGGTCAACAAAGTAGCCTCTATAATTAGTGCTAGTAACATTAGATTCGTATCGCGGATATCAAACAACCGCATTTGCATGTTCCTGTCCAGTAAAGAGATAGCTGAGAATTTAACAAAAAACCATAAAGATATCATCATCAACGACACTGTGCTGAATATCAGACCTCTTATCAGCAATCATAAGCGTATCATTATATCAAATGTCTGTCCTATTATACCTCACGAAGTTATTGAGACAGAATTAATCAAACGAAATATTAAAGCCACGTAAAAAATTTCTTTCCTAAGAGCAGGCATGAATGATCCCGGATTCTCGCACATTATGAGCTTCCGTAGGCAAGTCTATATTCATCATGAAGATATTACCAAATTACCAGAGTCAATCCCAATCCAGTATGACGATACAACCTACTGGATTTACTTTTCCACTGACAATATCACATGTTTCATTTGTAAACAAGACGGCCACATTGCACGCCAATGTCCAAAACATGACACAACTGCCACTGAAATAAAGGAAAGAAATGAAGAAATAGCAGCTGTCCCTGTGTCCCCCGAACCTTCACAACTGACTTCTCTACCAATGTGCACTACAACACAAGACGGAAAAACAATTATGGATTATAATAACTTCTTAATGCCCAATAAGAGACCTCTATCGACATATTCACTAGGATCATCAACCTCAACAAAAATAGCAGAAAATGACCCCTCTGGCAGCCCAAATGTAAATAAACCGAAGAAAAAAGCTAAAACAGAAAAATCAAACACTAATTGTTCTCAAGAAGTATCCCAGCCCATATCTATAGAAGAACTTATCACGCCCATCAAAGAAATTATGCTAGCGTCACCAGAAAAATATAGTCTCACCTATGATCAATTCAAAAGTTTTGTTGAAAACTCATACGGAACAAGGAACCCCTCTATAATAGCAAAAGACTATACCAATGATACCCAAGCTTTAATCGACTTAATGAAAGAAACATATCCCAAACTCTCTGAAAGATCGATTAAAAGTAGATTCACGAGGATTATAAACAAACTGAAGAAAACAGGAAATAATCTAAATACTGAGGAATCAGAACTCGATACATCCGATTAAACAATTATACACCATTATGTTCAATATACTTCAATGGAATATTAACGGTTTTTACTCAAGACTCGAAAGAATCCAATTATTGATTAAAAAATATGAGCCCACTGTATTATGTCTACAAGAAACTAATTTTAAAAAGGAAACCATTGGTAAAATTAAGGGATACCAAGGCCTGGCCAAAAACCGCAATACAATAAATCGTCCTAGTGGTGGAGTCGCAATTTACATCAAAAACCATATAGCAAATACCGAAGTCCAACTTCAGACGAATATTGAGGCAATTGCCATACAGATTATGTCTCCAATAAAACTATGTCTCTGTAGCATCTACCTACCAAACAGTTACAACTTTGAAATAAGCGAAATTAATGACCTAATCTCGCAACTACCAAAGCCTTTTATTCTTTTAGGAGATTTCAATAGCCACAACACCTTATGGGGCTCCGCCAGAAACGACCCACGAGGTGCAAAAATCGCCACTGTCTTGGAAAACCCGAACCTTACCCTTTTAAACACAAATCACCCCACTCATTTCAACACTTCCACCGGATCATTAAGCGCCATTGATCTAACAATTAGCAGTACCAATATCGCGCACGCCACGGACTGGGCAGTCTTAGATGATCTACATGACAGCGATCATTTCCCAATTACCATTGAAATAACTAACACCCCTAGTAATTCCAGTTCAAACGAATTCGTTCCTAAATGGAAATTTGGTAAAGCTGACTGGGTTCACTACAAAGAGCTATTATCAATATACCTTCAAAGATCAAATATATGCGATGTCTCTAATGATGCTGAAACTATGGTTGAGATGTTCTCCGATCTCATCATTAAAGCAGCCAACGAAACAATTGGAGTAACTTCGATACCAAACAAATGGAAACCAGTACCCTGGTGGAACAATCAGTGCAAGGAAGCCTTACGGATGTCCAAACGAGCATTCAATAAATACAAAAGACACAAGACGGAAGAAAACAAGATCGAGTTTAAAAAACTACGTGCAACAGCTAGAAGAATTGTTAAACAAAGTAAAAAGGCCAGCTGGATTATATATCTATCCACCTTAACTAACAAAACCAATACCAAAGAAATATGGAATAAAATAAATAGGATTAGAGGCAATTGGAAGCTAGGTCGTACTCAATTCCTCACTACTGAAGACAATAATACTATTTCTAACTCCAAGGAAATAGCAGATATATTTGCATCTACATTCGCCAAGAATTCTAGCTCTACGAACTACTCTGCAACGTTTCAAGAATATAAAGAAAAACTAGAAAGAGAAACAATCCTTGAAATCGAAGAAGCTAAATATCCGGACCTCAATGTCCCTATCTCGAAAGAAGAACTCATCAACGCAATAGAAGGAACAAAAAACTCCAGCCCTGGCCCTGACAATATACCAAATATATTAATTAAAAACCTGCCAGACATAGGTATTGAAATACTCCTACAAATATATAATACCATTTGGTTAAACAGTGTATTTCCCAAACAATGGAGTGAAGCCATCGTAGTTCCTGTTCCTAAACCGGGAAAGGATATGTCCAAGCCTGGTAACTACAGACCCATTGCTCTCACCTGTAACATGTGCAAAATTCTTGAAAAAATTATCAATTACCGTTTAAGATGGTTTCTCGAACATCATAAAATTATTGCAGACAATCAATTCGGCTTTCGATGGGGACATTCCACAACATCACACCTAGTTAGTCTTGAAACCCACATACGAGAAGCTTTTAACAACAATCAACATGTCCTTGCTGTCAATCTCGACATAGAAAAAGCATACGACATGGTTTGGAAACACCGAGTTTTGATCAAACTTCAAGAAAATGGTATCCATGGAAATATATATCGATTTATCAAAAACTTTATTGGAAAACGAAACATTCGGGTCCGCTGCAACGGTAACATTTCCCAAAAAATGGAAATCGAAAATGGAGTACCCCAGGGAGCTGTACTAAGCGTAACGCTATTTCTGCTAGCTATCAATGATGCCTGCAAAATTATGCAACCCCCTGTAATTATAAGAGTATTTGCTGATGACATCACCATCCTATGTAAGGGAAAGGTCATTAATACCACCCAGAGGTCGGTACAAGTAGCCCTAGATGAACTATACAACTGGTCTGAAAAAACTGGGTTCAAATTTTCGACAACCAAAACAGAATGCATTCTTTTCTCGAAGCGCAACGAACCTAACCAACCCCCCCTGAAACTGGGCAACAACGTACTTAAATATGTGAATTGTACAAAAATTCTGGGCCTATTATTTGACTCCAGACTTACATGGGAGAAACAGATAAGCTCCCTTATTGACAACTGCAGAAGCAGGATAAACATCATTAAATCGCTAGCCTACAATAACTGGGGAGCAGACCAAAAGATTCTTTTGCAAAGCTACAAAGCAATAATTTGCTCGAAACTGGACTATGCATCTGTAGTGTATAACTCAGCTAAATCGGCAACTCTAAAAAAGCTTGAAACAGTACACAACACTGGACTAAGGATAGTAACCGGATCCTTCCACACTAGTCCTATTGGCAGTATTCTAATTGAGGCCAGTGAATCATCTCTGACACACAGAAGGAAATTATTAAATCTGAAATATGCTACAAAAGCCTCGACCTCCACAAATCCCATTATATATAACGACATATTTCCGAAAATCCAGGCTGAAATGAATCACACACCCAAACGACTTGATGTTTACCTCCCCTACCAAAGAATCAACAGCTATTTTAAAGAATTAGAATACAAGCTACCACCTATGGAAAAAAGGAGAATTCATAGATCACCTCCATGGATGTTGCATATCCCAACGATAGACCTATCACTCACGATTCACGAAAAAGAAAAATTATCTTCTGAAGAATGGAAAAATCAGCACTTATCACTGTGTCGTAAATACCATAATTTTTCGCACATCTTTATAGATGGGTCCAAATGTCTCCTTGGTACAGGAGCTGCTATCGTCTCTGAGAACCAAATCATTAAGTGCAGTCTCAACCGATTCAATAGTATAGCAACAGCTGAAACATATGCACTCCTTACAGCCTTTAAGTTCATTAACAATTCGTCTAAAGAAAAAAATTTTTTAATCTTCTCTGACTCTCTCTCCACCATCAAAAAAACCCAAAAAACTCAATTTACAAAAAATTGCACGGAAATGGACACGGCCATTCAAGAACTATCCAACGAAGCCTCAAATTCAGGAAAATCAGTAACTATCGTTTGGATTCCTTCTCATAAAGATATTTTTGGAAATGTTATGGCTGATCTTTCAGCGAAACTCGGTGCTACTACAAACCCTATCAACCAATCTATATGCAACACCTATGCTGATATTAATAGGCATATTGAATCACTATGTAAGCAAAAATGGAATTTAACATGGAAAACATATAAAGCAAGTCCACTACATAAATCGATCTCAAACTTCTATGATATAAGAACTCACCCAGAATTCAATCGGAAACAGCAAGTTATAATAACCAGAATAAGAACCGGACACACTAAGTTAACTCATTCACATATTCTTAACAACAACCCTCCAGTTATGTGTGCTACCTGCAACGTTCGCCTGACAATGAGTCACATTATCACTGAATGTCTGAAATACTCGCAAGAAAGAAGAAGCTGCAATATTGAGGGCAACCTCTCCGACATACTCACATCTATATCCCATCAAGAAAATATAATCAAGTTTTGTATAAGCATCAGAATCTCCAACGACATATAAGAAGCATGTAAAAAACTGACAGATAGTCGCTAATGACCTATGCAGTAGATGCGACGTTAAACCAATAAAAAAAAAAAAAAAAAAAAGTTATAGGTGTTCAAAGTGAAAAGTTCCTTTTTTACTTTCATGGCGGATAACTCGGTCAATAAAAATCATACAACATAACCAAAAAAACGAAATTATAGAGAAATGTTTGCTCTATAAGAGCCCTAAATTGGATTTATCTGAAAAAAAATTTTTTGGCCCGTGCATACGTGCAAACTTTGCAAAAATTTCTGAAACTTTGTTTCCTGCGCTTCATCTTGATAAAACAGTATCATAATGGACGAAGAAAAAAATTGTGCGATGGTTTCAAAAACTAGAGACTTCAAGCGTTAAAATGCTTTTTTTAAATATTTTTTGCCACCATTTTTCGCGGAGATACCATTGGAAAATGACCAAAATTTTCGGGAAATTATAGTGTTCCTTTAATTTTTTCCAGGTGTGTATGTATATCTTCGCGATACGAAGAGGGACGTTATGTGATAGAAATGTTCCTCTTAGGCAACGTGATTTCCTCGCTACGCAACCGAAGGAAATGCACATTTAGCCCGTTTTCTTTTCACACGCACACATCTGCACAACCGTCTCCGCTACTCGCAAGCGAAGGCAGCCACAAGCAGACATGCTTGCGTTGCGATACGCGGCTGTGCGAGTGTACAGGCTCGCGTGCACTTGACCGCGTGTGAAAAGAATACTTTTCGCATTTCAATCCTGGGTCAATCCACGTGAAATTGGACACTTTTCGGAGTAACATTTGGGACTTTTGTGAAACTTTGATATGCCGTAGTCTTTAGTGAAGTGATATACAGGTTGTTTCTCTACCTGTGGTCAATACTATAAGGGATGAATATAACGGCAAAAATAAGACGATAATCAAGAGTCACGAAATTGCGGTAATGGTTTCGTTTTCGAGAAAATTGACTTTGAATTTCACCTAAATACGCGTGAATCATAGGCGCTTGAGGGGCACGCGGAGGTGAGCGGAACGTCCTACGAGCAGCTGACGCGTTCCGCTCACCTCCGCGTGCCCCTCAAGCGCCTATGATTCATATGGACTGGCTAAGCCGTGCGGTACTAGCAGCGGCCAAGCGGCTATACCTGATATTGTTATATAGGGTTCTCGCAAATTGTAAGTATTTGAAAAAAACGGAAACAGGAAAACTTTTACTATTTTTTATACCCAACATAATACGGTATGTCAACTTTTGGTGTTCGCGATATTTTCCGCAAACCGAAGGTGATCTGCAGTTTTTTAAATGGGATGCTACATATTTGATTACCCGATATGAGAGTGACCGTCAAGACAAATTCAACCATATATGGTATACTATAACTTTCAAGGCCACGCAAGATTAGGAATGAAAAACATAGATAGTTCAATATTGTAGCACGCACGGCTGAGCCAGTCCAGCCGGTATTGGACGACGCAGCGTCACATTCAATTAATTTTCATGCGACCAAAAACTGTCCGCGTTTCTGAAAACGTGTCCGTAAAGAGCACAAGTAGGGCTATATCCTTATTTATTCAAATGTGTAAATAGTGTCCTGCTAGTATAAAATTGCATTTGTTTAACATAATTACAGCATAAATGGTGTAAACTTTGTTTTTTTTTAAGTGATGTAGGATTTCTCCTTTCATTGTTCCAATTCTTTCACGAATGGGACGCGGAGCTGGAGGTCTTATAAAGAATTGAGGCCCCGTTGATATTAAAACAAACTCGATTTAATATAAGTGGGTCAAAATGGTTGAAAAAGATGTAATATACAGGGTGTTTCTCTACCTGTGGTGAATGCTCTAAGGGGTGATTATACCGGCAAAAATAAGACCAAAATCAAGGGTGACGAAATTGCGGTAAACGCTTCGTTTTCTCGAAAGTGACCATATTAATTAAAAAACTAGGGATTTCTCAGAATACAGAGAGCGAATATGAACTGCGTTTTGTAGAGAAAAATTATTTACGACCACGTTATTTAGAATGAATTACACATTTTAGCTCCTAACATCATATTTTTTTGAAGATAGAATTATTTTAATTATGTTTAAAAATGATGTAAAGTTGCAAATATTTGCCGCTATAACTTTTGAATATGCACTCTATAAATCAAATAGAATAAATAGCACAAAAATTTTCAGGTTCCACGAGATTCCTGGACATCTAGAGCTTTTCCAACGAAAGTTATTGAAAAATTCCATCATTTTGAAGATTATATTTTAATTCTGTTCGTTGGAAATTAAAATACTCATGGCCGAAGCTTGATTTGTACCTGTGCAATCCATTATTCAAAATACTAACAATTCGCGACACAATTGAGCACTTTTGATATACATATACATAGCTTATACTGACGCATTCTAACAATCGGGGTTACTATGTAAGCGGCCGACTCGCCGAGCCTGGGCGAGCCGAGTCGACTCGCCGTCTGACTTCACCTAAAGACTGGGCTTTTCAACGAGACAATTTCGCTAAAGGTACAGATATGGACGTACATATTGCGGTCAAAAATCCACAAAAGAAGGAGCAATGTGTAGATATATAGTATTCAACAAGTACAGTATTGTCTCGTTAGCGGCTTGGTTTGGCTCAACATCGAATAGCAAAACATAGAAAATGAGTCCCAACACGGTATACATCGGATTATTAATTAAATAAATAATGACGAACATACGAATTGGAAAAGAATGAGTGGGGCAAGAAGGGTAAAGTAATGACATGCGTTGCGGTGCGCATAGCATAGAATATGTGTACGTAAAGCGTCAAAGATAGCTGTGTTGATATACATATTTGAAGAATATGAATAATACTATATTATATACAATAAAATACCGTGCTACTACTACTACTGCTACATCTCAAACTGTGACTTCATACAAATCTGTACCAAACACATAACTTACCTTTCTAGACGTTTTTTATTTTTTCTGGACAAACGCTTTACAGATAGCATAGGGCGCTTCCTTTTTATGTCACCCTTCGAATTGCGCTGGTTTCTTGCATCTGCGGCTTCATTCCTTGATTCCATGGCAATGGAATGATCATACACACACACACACACTGATCGACACTACAGTAACGAACCACGCAGGAATGGAACAATTCACAAATTATGAATATTCCATATGTATCAATATCTGCGCAGTAAATAAAAGCCCGATTGCTTTCTGCGTCTTCACTGTAGTGCAAACGGCAGAAAACTGATCAGCTAGCATTGTCATTGCGTTACAGATGCTGAGAAGCAGAACAAAAGATAGTGGAAAAAGGACAGATATATGCGTTCTATTTTTCTCTTTCTCATTAGGATTGGTGTATGCTGATACATTTACATAGAGTATGTATTTCCGGGAATACTTTTTGGTGCAGAAATGTGCACAGGAAAGGATTTTTGATTATCCTGTGCATATACTTTTGACGTATCATCTTTGCGCGTTTGAACCTTTACGCGAGCCGAGACGTGTCGTTCGGTCCTTGGTGCAAGTGAAATACAAAATATTGAGTGAGTGAGTAAGACAGGTTGCGCTCTGCCCAGGGATTTCAGGAAAGAATCGCAAGTTGTGTAGCAGAATCACCTACAGGAGTGGTGGTAATGTGTGAGTGAACCGCGCCGGCAATTGTTTTCTGGCAATGCAGGCCCTCGAGGCTAGCAAAGGCTCGATCGTCAGAAATTCGAGTGACTGCCGAACAATAAAGATCGTAAGTACCTTCACGCTTATTACTCCTGTCTTTTTCACTATATGTGCCGGTTATTCTAAAACTGGTCTAATAAGACTGTATTTAGACATATTCCGGGTAAAGAGTCATTACCGTCATAGTATTGTTGTAATTTTTTATGCAAAATCTATCGTGTGAGCTGTGATTGTTTGAGTTTCCGCGTGTTTCTCAAGCTGCGTATCGCCATTGCGAGGCTGCCTCGCGTGGCACACCTCGCGGAGTGGAGAGTCTGGAGACTACCCCGATTATTATTACTTTACGAGGCATCAGCCGTCGATTTTTCGACGTGCTGAAAGGTGCCTCGCGGCCCCAAGATCAAAAATCGCATGGCTCGGGCGACGCAAATATGATGCTGGAGGTAGGGCGAGACTGTCGCACGAGCCTGCCTCGCAAAGTGATCATGATCGAGGTAGTTTCCAGATTCTTCACTACGCGAGGCGTGCCTCGCGTGGCAGACTCGCAATGTCGATACGCAGCTCCATGCTCAGAGATTCGTGTATTCATTCTCACGTAGAATAAGAAAGTTGTTATAATTCACCCGCGAAATGTCTAGAAAAGGTATATACATTCGGGTGGAATGTAGGCTTCCTTTAGTTGAAACTGAAATCAAGTGATGAAATGTAAACCGTTTCTAAACATCAGAAGTGGAAAAATCAGAAATTTTTAAATTCAAGGCTCGGATGCAATAAGGAGACTAGCGTTCGAAAATGCGAAAAAGTATTGTCCAAACGCTAAGAAAAATTGGAAAATTAAATTTTATTAAACTGGATTTTAAAAAATATAGTGTTGTAAAGATCGTCACGGTACACATTTTTTTCTTTTTACAGTTTCCTTATGGAATCATTAGTATTCGAGATAAAAATTATAAACCAAACAAATTTCTTCGACCAAAGTCAATACCTTTTTAAACATACATTGCGATAACTTGAGTAAATATTAACGGATCGTTATGAGACTTGAAACATAAAACTCGGAAAACTCTAGCAAAGCCGTGAAATGTATGCACAAAACCGTTATATTAAAAAATGTAATAATATTTCATTAAAAAGTAATACTGAACATAACCCATGTTTTTCAACGTTCGTCGTTAAAAAGTATCGAGGCAAATTTTACGTACATATAACTTTTACAGCGACAAAGCTTTTCCTTAATATATAAAGATTTTCACCAATTCTCACAGTAATTAATAAATAATTGTAAAAGATATGACGATATATATAAATCTCGCGGGCCACCAACAGTCAGCAGCCGCGTACAATGCTCTACTTAGCAGTTTTAGCACTCGCGTTGACTGTTGGTGCCGCGCGAGATTTATGTATATCGTCATATCTTCTACAATTATTTATTATTCAGTGTGAAAATTGGTGAAAATCTTTTTCATATATTAAGGAAAAACTTTGCCGCTGCAAGTTATATGTACGTCAAAATTGCCTCGATACTTTTCAACGACGAATGTTGAAAAACATGGGTTATGTCCAGTATTATGTACTTTTTAATTAAATATTATTACATTTTTAATATAAGGGTTTTGTGCATACATTTTTCGGCTTCGCTAGAGTTTTCCGAGTTTTATGTTTCAAGTCTCATAACAATCCATTAATATTTACTCGAGTTATGGCAATTTATATTTAAAAAGAAATTGACGTTGGTCGAAGAAATTTGTTTGGTTTATAATTTTTATCTCGAGTACTAATGATTCGATAAAGAAACTGTAAAAAGGAAAAATATGTGCCGTGACGAGCTTTACAACACTATATTTTTTAAAATCCAATTGAACAAAATTTAATTTTCCTATTTTTCTTAGCGTTTGGACAATACTTTTTCGCATTTTCGTGCGCCAATCCCCTTATTGCATCCGAACCTTCTCATAGATATTGTGAAACTTGATAACCTCATAATTACAAATTTTGGAAATGTTTGAATATCAACGCTTTCGAACTTGGAAATTTCAGCATTTAGAAATGTGAAGATTCTCCTCCTGCGCTAAATCTTGGCTAAAGGAAGCATATATTATACCCAAATGTACCAACTTAATAAACGTGTAGTCCCCTCTGAGTTGGGCAAAATGTAATATAATTATAAATTAAAATTACGATTCAAATGTAATTGTGTAATTGATTACACATTATTTTCTGTAATGGTTAATTTAGATAGTTGACCACAATTTTGTCAACTATCTAAATTAACCATTGCAGAAAATAATGTGTAATCAATTGGTAATTAGATTACATTTTGCCCAACTCTAACTCTTCTACTGCACTTTCATATCCATTTTCATTACATTCAATAGTTTCACTGTTTCTTCGACTTGTTTTTTAGATGACTGACAAAGGCCAAACTCCGCTTGAAGAGAATCCGCCTGCTGCGGGTAGCAACAGCAGCAGGATAAACAGGCGGACTTCGTCCCTGCCACGGAGTCACCGCAGCAGGCGGAGTCCGTCCCCGCGACGGAGTCACCGCAGCAAGCGGACTCCGTCCCTGCCGCGGAGTCACCGCAGCAGGCGGAGTCCGTCCCCGCGACGGAGTCGCCGCAGCAAGCGGACCCCGTCCCTGCCACGGAGTCATCGCAGCAGGCGGGCTCCGTCCCTGCCACGGAGTCACCGCAGCAGGCGGAGTCCGTCCCCGCGACGGAGTCCGCGGCGGAGCCCCAGTTTGAACTGGATGGAGATGGCTCTCCAGTATCAAAAAAAGGTATGTAGATACGTAGGCAATCTCACACAAACATTTCTTACATTCTCATGAAAGTGTGAAAACGTCTAGACATTATTGCAGTAATTAACATAAGATTGATATTTATTTTTCATATTACAGTACACAGAGCTCAGGAAAGAGTTGAGAAAAAGAAATTATTATACTAGAGGAAGGGAAGGTAGAGCAGGAAGAGGAGGCAGAGGAGGAAGAGGAGGAAGAGGAGGAAGAGGAGGAAGAGGAGGAAGAGGAGGCAGAGGCGGAAGAGGAGGCGGGAATAATTTTTTTTTTTCAAATAAGTTATAAATAAAATAATAAATACACATATAGTCGAGAATCATATATTTATTCAATAATTTTTTTATTCGACGGCCTTTCATCCGTCGGCCATGAATAATTTTCTCGTATTTATTAGTACTTTAGTTGAGAATCATATATTTAGTCGAGAAAGTACGAAAAAATACGAGAAAATTATTCATGGCCAACAATTGAATTCCCCATAAATTCAATTCTAGCGCTTCAAATAAAAATTGGCTCGAGTTATTGAAGTAATGCTCATCTCTGGTATTTTGCCATATAATTGAGGCAGTGAGAGCAACAATGGACTAACCCACATTTTTTTCGAAATTGAGTTAGTAGCAATAACATATTCCAATCTGGCTCTAATAATCATATAAAATAGGATTTTTTTTAATGTGGGTTAGTCCGTTGTTGCTCTCACTGCCTCAATTATAACATAAATTCAACAGCGATTTCAAGTGATGTATGTATGTGTCACGGTAAAGCGTTAATTTAGTAACTGTATACAGTTCCTAGCAGTTCCTAGTCAATGTGTGCGTAAACTGCATTCAAAGTTGGGCAGAATGTAATCTAATTACATATTACGACTATAATGTAACTGTGTATATAATTGATTACATTACTTTCTGTAATCGTTAAATTAGGTAGTTGACCACAATTTCCTCAACTACCTAAAAATTAACGATTACAGAAAAGAATGTAATCAATCACACAATTACATTTTAATTGTAAGTTGTAATTAGATTACATTTTGCCCAACTCCGACTGCATATAACCTAACCTACAATCGTACGAAAATGCATACATTGACTGCATCACGCTTTTACTGTGGCAGCTGTGGCATATGTATCCAGCTGACGCTTCAGTTTTGCTATGATTCCACGTTGGCAGTCCTCCCGAGTAGGCGCCATCTCGTATCAACTAGTTGAACTAAATTTGTCACTTGACTTGCTCTGTATTATCGCCAATATGGCGGAATTCGTATTTGGGAATGCAGTCACGATTTTTCGTTTTTCGTCCTTATATGAGCATATTTTGGGCTGGGCGAGGTCTCACTCGAAAGAGGAAGGTTCAATGCGGAGCGCTCTGCTCACCGTTTCAGTCACAAATCTCTTTTAGTGACCTAACAATGCTTAGATTCTGCTGGTGTATTTTGTCGACTTTTGCTCTACTTTGGACACTCATATTATTACATATCAACACAATTTCGTTGAACCATGAGCAGAGCGCTCCGCGTTGAACCTTCCTCTTTCGAATGAGACCTGGCCCAGCCCAAAATATGCTCATAAAAGGACGAAAAACGAAAAATCCCGAACCCATGTTTCGGGCCAGATTGTGTCGGTATACAGCGCGCTGTATTACCCGTGTCTACCCCCTTAAGTATATAAAATGATCATTATTTTACACACACATATATATAGTAGTTTTATGAACAATTTACAATATTATAGATTAAAAAAAAAATAAAAAATGACGGAGATATAAGCCGATGAGTAGGACCCTCTTTTGAAAATCCTTGCTGATGGTGTACATGATTTCTCTGTTAGGCATCGTCCAAAACATACCAAATAATTTTTTTCTTATTTAAAAGGGTAATAGCTAAAATGTGACGTAGGGAATAATTTTTAAAAATTTTTTTGTAGAAATGACAGCTGTTTGAAGAAAAAAAATTGAATTTTCATCGAAATTTTCAGTTTAAAACATTTATAACTTTCGAACATGGCACCCAATCGCAAAAATCCTACGTCACATTTGAGCTATTACCCTTTTAAATAAGACAAAATTTATTTGGTATGTTTTGGACGATGCCTAACAGAGAAATCATGTACACCATCAACAAGAATTTTCAGAAGAGGGTCCTACTCATCGGCTTATATCTCCGCGATTTTTTATTTTTTTTTAATCTTCAATATTGTAAATTGTTCATAAAACTACTATATATATATATATATATATATATATATATATATATATATATATATATATATATATCATGATCATTATTTTACACACACGTATATATGTATATGTGAGTGTGTAAAATAATGATCATGATATATACTTAATGGCAGCGTAAAAAAAAAGTTCATTTTTATACCTATTTTTCCGAGCGCCAAGTTGGTGTAGCCCCTTAAAGGGAGTTGTGAAAAACAATATATATTATTTCATTACATTTCTCCACTTTCTGTTTTATGAAGTTAATTATAGTAATAGTTGAGTCGCCAGCGACAGTGCGTAGCCGGCCTTATATGTAATGACAAATTTCCATATTCGTAAACGGAATACAAATAAAAGTGTTAGTTTCACAAAAATTGGGTAAAAGTAAACATTTTTTATGTACATTTGAAGAACAAACACATATATTTTTGGGGCGACTTACTTTGTAAATACCTATCTTGCTACTTTTTAGTGGTTTTATAAAGAAATCAGTCTTCTCTGAATAATACTGACAGTGTAATTTATAAAAGGAAGAACCAGGAACCTCTTCAATAATTTTTAATATTAAAAATATCTCCACGTATATTATTACCATTTAAAAACATTGTTGTAAATTAATATAAAGTTCTTAATATGCTATATTTAACTTTACAAAAGTAATGAGATACAATTATTGCGCCAATTATCACAATGGCTATTTATACAAAGAAAAAAATGTACTCAATAATATTAAGCCGACATATTTTTATACAAATCAATATTTTAATACGAATAAATATTTTATTCAAAATACTTGGCGCTGCTCTCCGAAAAAATGTTAATTGTCTTGGTTAATAAATAAAACAAGACAAGACACCACAGAGACAAGAAAGAAAGAAAAAGATTTTAATGCAATTTATGCAAAATATTTATTCAGTTTAGCAACACCAATTCAGAGAGCAGCGCCAAGTATTTTGAATAAAATATTTATTCGTATTAAAATATTGATTTGTATAAAAATATGTCGGCTTAATATTATTGAGTACATTTTTTTCTTTGTATAAATAGCCATTGTGATAATTGGCGCAATAATTGTATCTCATTACTTTTGTAAAGTTAAATATAGCATATTAAGAACTTTATATTAATTTACGACAATGTTTTTAAATGGAATTCTTTATGATGGAATTATATACTTGGCGCTCTTTTTTGTACCTTTTTTAAAAAAGGTAATTTTGTGGGGATTTCACACATTTTGTAGTGTTTATTGATGACTGGATAACTGTTTCACCCCCTCGGGGTTATTTTTTCAACAATATATTATATCGTTATCCAAACTACGCACGCTTGCAAAGCTACAAGACAATTGGATTGGTCGAATTGGTTTAAAGTTGAGTTTTCAGATATGAAGCAAACGTACAAGAAGCAAACATAGAATCGAAGCTGAATAAAATCGTTTAATTAATATAATACTATGTCCGATTTATTTTTGTTGTCTGAATTATATAGTTTTCCACATTCATAATAAAACTCAATATTAATTGTATATACATATTTCTTAAAACTCTAGAATAAAATTATACATAAAAATGTGCTTATTTTCTCATTTGCAGCAGGGTTACTTTCTCTATCGCTTCTGCTTCGATTATCTGTAAATATACAAAATTCCACATTTTAGTTATGACTTAACGTAGAACATATAAAAATAGATTGGCCCTTTGCTATTTTAAGTGTACAGACTACAAAATGTGTCCGAAGGAGGTGAGAGCGTATGGCAGAATGTCTTGTTGCAGGAAATTTAAATGCTAATGGTAATTCAGCAAAAATGAACGAAGAGATTCAATATTTTTAACGTACAATGTATTGGTATTGGAATAAAATTAATTTAGTATGTTTATATTTTTGAATTGAAATATTGTTAATGGGAAACAAATAAAATTAATGAATAGCGTAGGAACTACTGTGGATTTTAATAAAGTATTAGGAATACCTTTCCAAAAGAGATTGAAAAGTATCAAGGGAGATGCGTTTTCAGCGTACTTTCTTCACTAATGTGACTTGCTCAACGTTGCAAGCAGTACGCTATAATTTTCTTAATTCTTAATGCTACGCTACTTTGACAAATTTTGTCGATTTACCTTATTTGACAACTTTCCAGAAACTTGTGAGAAACAAGATGTTTTTCTGTCTGTCTAACCTTCTCTGGACAACCTCCAAGCCTGTGCATCTCCTTCATTTCTATCCAAGCTTGTGCGTCCCCTTCATTTCTATCCAAGCCTGGGCGTCCCCTTCATTTTTATTCGAGCCTGTGTAAAAATAGTTTGCTGGTATAAAAACAATATATTAATTTGTAGAAACTTGTGCGAAAGAAGATGCTTCTCTGTCGAACCTTCTCCAGACAACTTCCAAGTCTGCGACTCTACATACGAAATCGATTTAAAAAATTTTGACGACTTACCTTGTTCATTAAAACAATAATTCAGTCTCCTATTTAGTGTAAAAACTCGTGACATTTCAAATTCGGACAACAGTTTATTTGACACTTAGCACTTGGTAGGTTATTTATAATATCTCCTGTCTAGCTGTCAGATTACAACAACTTGTTACGCGATTGGCCGAAACCCACATCCAATGAGCGACGTGCCTTTTTTTTTGAAGAGGGGGAAAATGCATTAGGCATACCCCGACATTTGCTGTCGGGGTTATGTGGGACTCCCCGCCTGTAGAAGAATAGGCGGGATACCCACTAAAACCCCCCTCTGGTGGTCTCCACCAGGGGCCTCATGGCGGCGCCCGGAACTTCTGATGTAGTCCTTCGGGCGCCGCTATCGTTGCCGATGAGGCCCCGCTAACACCACCCCACTCCCAAATTAAGCTTGGGAGGGGGGGAAACCACCGACTGGGTGTGCACTCTGTTAAAACAGAGTGGACTCCCCGGTCTCATACGCTGCACTAAGTGCTGCGTGCCACCATAAAAACTTAGAGCTAACTTAGAGCTATCTTAAAGACTACAAAAAATATACGCTGGCGGTGGTGCCGTGTTTCGTAATGTTTAAAAACGCTTAAAGCTAACATAATGTTAACTAAAACTACGCTAAGACTATGGTAAAAACGCTAAAAAGACGCACGCGGCTCCCGCATGGGGACACCGCCGGGGGGGATTACCTCCCCTCCTACGCGATCAGCGGGGGCCGACCCTCAGTAGTAAGGCTAAGCGGGTTCTAACGCAGGTCCTCTGAGGGGAGCGCGGGGGCGGGGGGAAGCGAGGGCGCGCGGTGGAGTGCGGCGGAGGGAAACATGGGCGCGGGGCCTGCGGGGAAGACCGGTTGCGCGCGCACGAGCCGCGGAGTGGGGGAAGCCGCGATGATGGAGGGGATCACTCCGGGCCGAGCCGCCGCGGAGACCGGGCCCGCCGTCGAAAACTTTTCAGGGGGAATGACCCCCGAAAAATCTCTTTCAAACCCTGGCCCACCCCAAAATTTTTTTCAGAGGGAGGGGATGACCCCCAAATATTTTTCCAAACCATTATGTGATGGAATTTTCCCCCAACACAGAGAAATAATAATAATTTTATCAGACGATATCGGAAGATCTCGGGAAAGATCGACGTTTTACGAACCGCGTCTTCGGAGGAGGGAAAGAGACAGAGCATCACTTTTAAAGCTAAAATTCAGAGGAGGGAAAGAGAGAGTAATACTTAGTGGCAGAATCGCATGCATTCTAAAAATTTTCAAAATGATTTTCAATCGCAGCGTCTCGCGGGATCGTATGTAATATGAGTCCTCCTCTGGAGCAGCCGTGCGGGCTGACGTCATTTTCACGGCGCGAAGAACGAAATAGAATTATGCAGCGTCGGCAGAATGTTTTTTTTCCCCAACACAGAGAAATAGTAATTATTGAAACGCTGAATCTTAAAATTAGGTGGCGAGGAGAAAGACGGATAAATAAAATTGGCAAATAATATGTGCTTAAAAATGATAATATATTGTTACAAATAATTAAAGAATATGAATATAATAAAAAGAATATAATAAAATAAAACTAGAATATAAAAATAGAAAAATAGAAAAATAGGAAAAAATATAAAACTATTCTAAGAGGGGGGATGCTGGCGATGAAGGCGGCGAAGGCGGCGAAGGTGACCACGTATCCCACTCGATAGGGCCATCAGCAAATAGTTAAGTTAATAATAAATCTATAGGAACTTGCGCAGGGTCAGTTTGAACTGCAATATCGCAAGCCCGAAGCCCCGATATTTTATTCGTGGAAACGTTATTATAAACAATCTGTGTTTCCACGTTTCGCCAAACCACGCTCTTTGGAGCAACCTCACGATTCTGCTGAGATCTATTCCAATACACATCATCATCATCGGAGTCTATAAACATTTTACAAAAAGGTACAAAAAAGAGCGCCAAGTATATAATCTCTTCAAAAAGAATCCTATTTAAAAACAATGTCGTAAATTAATATAAATTTAATAATGTTCTATACTCTACAAAAATAATGTTCTAGACTGTACAAAAATAATGATATACAACAATTGCGCCAATTATCACAATGACTATTTATACAAAGAAAAAATCACAATAGTACAATGAAAAAATGTATTAAATAATATCAAGCAGATATATTTTATACAAACAAATATTTTAATACGAATAAATCACATAAAAAAATAGAAGAAAATATACAATATAAAAAAATATATGAAATCAAAATGAGCTGCAAGTACATAAAGGTGCTTTCCAACTGCGCTTAAGATGACACAACTACATATACACAGCTAAAATGCTGTATTCATACATTCCGTTACTCATATCGCGGACATTTTAAATAATATGAAGATAAAATGTAACATCTAGATATTTGCCTAGATGTCCGCGGCCTGGAAGTATATTAATTTACGACAATGTTTTTAAATGGAATTCTTTATGATTATTTGTTACGCGATTGGCCGAAACCCGCATCCAATGAACGACGTGCCTGAGGGACATTTCCTCACCCTTTCATACTCCCCTCTTGCCAAGAAGTGTAGGACGACGACGAGGACGAGGACGATGCTGAATTTTAAGAACATAAAATTCAGCAAATTGCAACTTTACATCGAAATATCTCAGCTCATAAGGCCCGTAGGAACAAAACGAAGACACTTTTCTTATGTAAATCAAGCCCAAGCTATCCATTAAGACCATTCAAAACCTAATCGGATTAGCCGTTATTGAGATTCGGAAATCTCAGGGTTCTTGATAGCGAGTCGTGGCGTAATATAGACACTCGGTGTCTCGCGCTGCGCATATATCTATATATACTTGGCGCGAGACACTTCCGTGTCTCTTGATTTGGTCTACATGTCGACGCAACCAATATTCCTCATCATTGTAGTACTCATACGTATTCATTGAGTTACGAAATACTTTAAAATAACTGTCGCCATCCTGAACAGCTTCCGCCTCATAAAGTTTTGCACTTCGAATTTCTTCGGTTTGAACCGCAACATTTTGGCACATCACATACACTTTCGGGCTGGATGTATGGATAAGGGTCGCAGCAGCGGTGATCGTAGCGGTAGCTGGACTTTTCAAATTGACTGACAATGACATAATCTGAAACCGATTTTTTCTTATAATTCTCAAAGTTACTAACACAACAATTCACTAAAAAATATGATAATGGAAACTTACGGTATTATTCGCCTGTATTTTCAATGCGTTGAACGATTGATGATATCCTTCAAGAGCAATTTCACTTAAAATGAAAAAATGACACTTCAAAAAATCGGACTGTTTTCAATCGCAGTTTGAAGACGACTCGCTGCATCTCCAAGCTCTCACATCTAAACTCCTATCGTGAAATTGAGAAGTGCATAGCTTTGCAAAAAGTAAAAGTGCAACGTGACGTCATATGGCAGCGCGGAATCTTAAAATTAGGTGGCGAGGAGAAAGATGGATAAATAAAATGGAGAAATAATGTGTTTAAAAAATTTTATTTAAAATTAAAAGAATATAATTTAACATTGTTTCCTACGAGCATCAGCTAGAATATCATTGGTACATGCTAACAGTTCGCAATCTATATGATAATCCTCACAGTAATGTTCGCTATCACATATGATTTTAGCAGCACGACGCCCATCTAATGTTTCGCAGACAACTTCGCTCTGTTGTAGCACGTTAACAAAATTTTTAAAAATTTCATCTACACTTCATATGCAGTTTCATACAACCGCGGATACCCATAGGCTATACACAGCTCAAGATTAAATAAAAATGTTACTGTGTCCAGTTTGAAATACAGCGACTTATTATGTAGTGTCGTCTTTACAATTGGAGGCGAGAATCATAGAAAGAATTATGCAGAATCGATAGAAATTGGTGAGGTGAGAAGGAGGGAGACAGGCAAGTAAATAGATTGTAATATATGTAAAATGATTATATATTGTTCCATTAATTAAAAAATAGAAATATAAAAAGAAAAAATATAAAAATAGCATATAAATAGTGTCTCGGCAGAACCATCTCTCTCTCTCTCTCTCTCTCTCTCTCTCTCTCTCTCTCTCTCTCTTTCTCACTCTATCAATCTCTTTTTTTTCTCTTTCTTTCTCTTCTTCTCTTCTTCACATCAATCGCAAGACAATTTGAACATTCTCGAACAGCTGATGGACTTCCTATTTACTTTTCGCGACATCATACGTACATACATACTCTTCCACACAACACCTCATATACATTCATACACACTCACGCTCTCGTGACCGACCCGAGTGCTCAGTTACACAGAGCAGTAATATCTCGAAAACATTCACCGAAAGTGTTACTGTTCGCAAAATAGGCATATTACCGACACCTATTGTCGCCTTATGATAATTAAGCAGGTGGCAACGGCCTGCTCACTCCTGTGGAGCGCGGATCGCGTCCCCTTCCAGCGACTCGCGATCCATGGAAGGGGAAGGCCTGCTCTTCCTAGAAATCGACCGTGATTTCTGGGAATCGGCCACTCCGTTCTTGACCTCACACCTGGGTAAATATCTTTCGCTTACGCACCTTGCTTGCGCTCTACATATCTTTCGCTTACGCACTTTGCTTGCGCTCTAAATATCTTTCGCTTACGCACGTTGCTTGCGCTTTGTTGAACTTTTCTTTGGCTTCGCTACATTGCCTTGCGAAATCACGCTGGAGTTCTTGCTTCTCCAGTTAATATTCAAATCGATTGTATGTAAAGGATACTTAATAATTAGTTAAAACTGCGTGGGTAAATGACTGTTAATTTATGTGTTAATACTTAGTGACTAAAATTGTGTTAATTGACCTATGTACATATCTGACCTATAAACGTTGTGTTAAACTAATTGCTTAAATATATCGTAAGTCCGTTCTAATCGTTACAACAATAAACCTAGTTCTAAACACTTTGCCGAACTGATTCCTAGTACTAGTTCCGATAATTCTTTATAGCAACATATTTTTGGTCCTTCGAGCCGGATCCGGTGCCTGTGAAACAGTTCAAACGGTCGTTAGTGCCGTCCAACCGTCGCGTGTGACCTCCACTGGGAAAACAGTCGCGAACGCTCTCGCGTGCCTTCCAACCGTCGCGTGTGACCTCCACTGGGAAAACAGTCGCGAACGCTCTCGCGTGCCTTGCAACCGCCGCGCGTGACCTCCACCTGCAAAACAATGAGTCATCTTCTTACAAGTCAACGTGACCTTAACGGTAGAATCACTCGCGCATTCGAAAATTTGAAGAAACTAGGAGCAAAGAACTTCACGAAAACGAACGTGTCTTCGCGATTAGCGGCCCTTCGTAAGAATTGGGCCAAATTCGAAGCGCAACACGATCAGTTGCTTGCGCTGATAAGCGATCCGGACATCCTCGCCGACAAATACTGGGACGTCGACGAGCCCTCAACAACCGAGGAGGTATTCCTAGATCAGGAGGCTCTCTTTATGGACAAGCTAGAAGAAATAACCAAGAATGAAAGGATTGCTAGTAGTACGATAGAACGGTTGGCTCCCGGCGGATCGAGCGACCATGGGGCCACTCGTTCCACGCGCTCACTGCCTAAAATTCCGTTACCTACCTTCGGAGGTACGCATAAAGATTGGCCTTCGTTCCAAGGGCTGTTTCGCTCGCTGGTAGTCCGTGACCAAACACTAACGGATGCCGAGCGTCTCCATTATCTGCGAGGAGCCCTCACGGGGGATGCTGCGCTCCTGCTACGCAACATACCTGAGAGTGAGGAACACTTCGAAGCTGCGTGGGAACTTCTGCATGAACGCTACGAGAATCCAAGGCTGCTCGTCAAGGCCCAACTAAACACAATTTTTGGGCTATCTAATATCGCGCGCGAATCAGGGCCGGAACTAAAGCGTCTCTACTACACGGTATGCGACAGCGTTAAGGCCCTTGCCGCAATTAAACGGCCCTTCGATGCCAGCGGCGACTGGCTCATTCATTTTATCGTGGAGCGAATAGATCCCTCATCCAGACGCGAATGGGAGACTCTTATCGGAAAAACGAGGACTCCACCGACTTTCCAGGAACTACGAGACTTTCTGGAAGGGCGAGTCAACACCCTGGAAGCCCTGGAAGAACAAAGAAAGGGATCAGAACATCGAACCTCGAAGCAAGGCACCAATCCGAAAGCAGCCAAGGTTCACCAGGTTAGTGAAGGAAAACTCTCGTTGGAACCGTGTTCTCTCTGCCAAGCCCACCATTTTATATTGTACTGTCGAAAATATAAGACGAAAACCGTGGCCGAGCGCCGCGCGGCTCTACAAACCGCAGGTCTGTGCTATAATTGTCTTGGTAAACACCACGTTAAGGATTGTACCTCGGAAAAGCGATGTCAGAAGTGCAGTGGGAAGCATCATACCACTATACATGTAGATTGTGCCGATTTTAACTTCAGCAAGGAGCTCACGACCAACACGTCCAGTTGTGAAAGGACCTCCTTACCAGCAGTCCTACTGGCTACAGCGCTAGTGAGAGTGACTCGTCCCGACGGCGGTTCCGAGTTGTTGCGGGCTCTCATTGACCAGGGCAGCGAAGTATCAATCTTGACCGAAGCACGGGCCCAACAGCTACGCCTGCCCAGGAGAGCAGCAACCATAAGCCTAATCGGTGTCGGAAGCCGGCCTGCAGAACGCGTAAGAGGAAAGGTACAATTAGAGATTGGTGCCCATCGCAATTCCTCGGAAAGACACTCGATAGCCGCGCTAGTACTCCCGCGGATCACTTCCTACCAACCACACATCGGGAGCCGTACTTCTAGTTGGGACCATTTGAAGAAGCTTACGTTAGCCGATCCTAACTTCGACAAGGCTGGACCTATCGATCTTCTGTTAGGAGCCGATGCCTTTGCCCTCATCCTGCTCGACGGCATTGTAAAGGGTCGCCCAGGAGAACCTATAGGCCAGAAGACAACACTGGGATGGATATTATCCGGCCCCATTACCCCGGACCTCAGGCACGAGCTAGTAGAAAGACGCTGCCTAATCACGCTCCCATACTCGACCGAGGAGGACCTGCTGCCCTTGGTACAACGCTTCTGGGAGCAAGAGGAACTCACAGTGACACCGGCCTACTCAGTAGAAGAACAGAACTGCGAGGACCACTTCCGGGCGACCCATCAGCGATTGCCGTCCGGGCGCTACATGGTCCGCCTGCCATTCCGGGCTACACCTGAGCTCGGCGAGTCTCGTCACGGAGCGCTCAGAATGCTGAAAAGGATGGAAACCAAGTTTAGGAAGGAACCAGCATTCGCCCAAGCCTACAACTCTTTCATGCGTGAGTATGTACAACTCTCGCATATGTCTAAGATAAGAAATGAGTTCACAGAATCCGCTTACTATCTGCCACACCACGGAGTAATGAAGGAAGACAGTACGACCACCAAATTACGAGTAGTATTCAACGGGTCGTATACCACCACGTCGGGACACTCTCTCAACGACGGGATGATGATCGGCCCTAACCTTCTGCCAAATCTGCAGAAATTACTGCTCAGGTGGAGAATGCATCGCGTCTGCCTCACTGCCGACATCGAGAAAATGTATAGGCAGATTCTGCTCCATCCGGAAGATCGACGTTATCAGCGGGTACTCTGGCGCGAGAATGAAAACAGCGACGTCAACGTATATGAGCTTAATACTGTTACTTATGGATTGGCGTGTGCGCCTTACCTGGCGATTCGCACCTTAAAACAACTGGCAGTGGACGAACAAGCCCAGTATCCCCGAGCATCCTCCATATTACAACAAGAGGTCTACATGGATGACGTCTTGACAGGAGCAGATTCGGTGCAGGAAGCGCTCGCCCTACAGACTGAGTTACGTCAACTTTGCAAGGCGGGAGGCTTCAATCTCAGGAAGTGGGCTTCCAATCAACCTGCCTTGATGGAGCAGCTGCCAACCGAGGACGCCATACCAGAATGCAAATGGCAGACCGGAGAAACACATACCACGCTGGGAGTACACTGGAGTCTGACTGACGATTGTTTCCGTGTCCATGTGCAGGCCCCCAAGCCGGGGAGCTGTCATTCTCGACGTTTGGTCCTATCAACCCTGGCAAAAATATTCGACCCGTTGGGTTTGGTAGCTCCAGTTACGGTAAAGGCAAAGATATTCCTACAGTCCCTTTGGCTACTCCAGACAGATTGGGACTCACCCTTGCCGACTCCGGAAGACGACTATTGGAAGCAGTTTCTCTCAGAATTGCCTACAGTAAATCGCGTGGCTGTCCCGCGTTGGCTCGGCCTCCAACCGACATCTCAACTCCTGGAGCTCCACGGGTTTGCCGACGCCTCGGAACGTGCCTATGCCGCGGCAATCTACCTCCGAGTCGCGAACCCCAATGGAGCAGTTCGGACGCAGTTGATAACTGCAAAAACCAAGGTGGCACCTCTCAAGAAGATCTCACTGCCTCGCTTGGAGCTGTGCGCTGCCTGCCTACTGACCAAGTTAATGGCCCTTACCTGTGAGAGCCTGGACTTGAAGGGAATTCCCATACACTTATGGAGCGACTCCACCATCACGATTGCCTGGATTCAAGGACATCCTGCCACCTGGAAGACGTACGTGGCGAACCGGGTGTCCGAGATTCAGCGGACGCTACCTGAAGCCCAATGGCACCACGTGTCCAGCGCGGACAACCCAGCCGACTGTGCCTCCCGAGGTCTCAGACCAAGTCAACTACCCGGTTTTGCACTTTGGTGGAATGGACCAAGCTGGCTGTCCACTACAGAATGGTCCGTCCCCAAACCAACTGCAGTGCCCCGGACAGACATGGAAGCTCGGACAACTGCTAATGTGACGTCGGGTGAACCTACGGCAGGCGAGTCAATTTTGAACCGTTACTCCTCCCTACACTTTTTGCTTAGAATCACCGCCTGGTGCCTCCGATGGCTACGCAAGGGGGCTACCAGCCAAAGAGGAACTTACCTATTACCAGAAGAGCTCGAGTCAGCTAGGACGCGCTGGATCTGGTTGATACAACGCCAGGAATTCGCAGCGGAAGTCCAGTACTTGCAGCGGGGACGGCCACTGCCAGCCCGCAGCCAGCTACTACGACTCAACCCCTACCTGGATGATCACGGCCTGTTGAGAGTGGGGGGCCGTCTACGCCATGCCGCCCTGCCACTTGACGCCAAACACCAGGCATTACTACCTGGAAATCATAGATTCACAGAATTACTGGTGAACGAAGCCCACAGACGGACACTACACGGCGGCACCCAACTCACCTTGGCCACTCTGCGGCAGCAGTACTGGATCCTGCAGGGCCGACAGCGAGTAAAGGCGATCATCCATCGCTGTCCTACCTGCATCCGTTGGCGAGCTACAACAGGGCAACAATTAATGGGGGACCTGCCAGCCACTCGAGTGACGCCAGCCCGCCCCTTCCTCCACGTTGGAATTGACTATGCGGGGCCTGTATCGCTGCTTGCGGTTCGGGGCAGAGGTCACCGCCCGCACAAGGGCTATGTGGCGTTATTCGTGTGTTTAAGCACGCGCGCCGTCCATTTAGAGCTCGTTTCTGATTATAGTACTGCCGCCTTCATCGCCGCTCTGCGGCGTTTCACCTCACGGCGAGGTCTGTGCGCCGTGATCCAGAGTGACCGAGGGACCAACTTCGTAGGAGCCGCCCGTGAACTGCGGGAAATGCTGGGTCACCTCACCTCTGGACACGACCGAATCCATTCCACACTATTGAAGGAAGGCATTGAGTGGAGATTCAATCCACCCGCCGCCCCCCACTTCGGAGGACTGTGGGAAGCCGCAGTCAAGTCTACAAAGTATCATCTAAGGAGGGTGATAGGCGAACAACATCTCACCTTCGAGGAGATGACCACACTTCTTCATCAGGTGGAAGCCTGTCTCAACTCCAGGCCTCTGCAAGCTATGAGCGACGATCCCGGAGACTTCGCCACGCTGACGCCCGGTCACTTCCTGATCGGCCACGCCCTGCTGAGCCTGCCGGATCCTGTCGTCGAGGATGTCCCCAGCAACCGACTTTCCCGGTGGCACCTACTGCAGCAGATGAGGTTACATTTCTGGAAACGATGGGCCACCGAGTATCTGCAGTCTCTACAGACCAGAAATAAATGGACTCACCCGTGCGCCCAACCCCGCGTCGGTGACTTGTGTCTGCTCAAGTCGGACTTAACCTCACCTGCCAGATGGCCCCTTGGACGAATAATTAAATTGCACCCTGGTTCGGATAACCTCACTCGCGTAGTAACCGTGAAGACCGCTCAGTCCGAATTCGTTCGTCCCGTTACGAAATTAGTCTTTGTGCCTCTTAGCCAGGACACAGGAAAGGCAATTTCACCTAACCAGTAACTTGATCGCGATCGATAACTTGCACCTGCGTTGCCAGACGCTTCCACATGAGTCGAGCGGCGCCACCGCTACGAGATCTATCGACCTGCCTATCGATTGACAGGCCTATTCATATTCATCGATTGATGAATGCCGGGGAGAATGTTCGCAAAATAGGCATATTACCGACACCTATTGTCGCCTTATGATAATTAAGCAGGTGGCAATCGACCGTGATTTCTGGGAATCGGCCACTCCGTTCTTGACCTCACACCTGGGTAAATATCTTTCGCTTACGCACCTTGCTTGCGCTCTACATATCTTTCGCTTACGCACTTTGCTTGCGCTCTAAATATCTTTCGCTTACGCACGTTGCTTGCGCTTTGTTGAACTTTTCTTTGGCTTCGCTACATTGCCTTGCGAAATCACGCTGGAGTTCTTGCTTCTCCAGTTAATATTCAAATCGATTGTATGTAAAGGATACTTAATAATTAGTTAAAACTGCGTGGGTAAATGACTGTTAATTTATGTGTTAATACTTAGTGACTAAAATTGTGTTAATTGACCTATGTACATATCTGACCTATAAACGTTGTGTTAAACTAATTGCTTAAATATATCGTAAGTCCGTTCTAATCGTTACAACAATAAACCTAGTTCTAAACACTTTGCCGAACTGATTCCTAGTACTAGTTCCGATAATTCTTTATAGCAACATATTTTTGGTCCTTCGAGCCGGATCCGGTGCCTGTGAAACAGTTCAAACGGTCGTTAGTGCCGTCCAACCGTCGCGTGTGACCTCCACTGGGAAAACAGTCGCGAACGCTCTCGCGTGCCTTCCAACCGTCGCGTGTGACCTCCACTGGGAAAACAGTCGCGAACGCTCTCGCGTGCCTTGCAACCGCCGCGCGTGACCTCCACCTGCAAAACAATGAGTCATCTTCTTACAAGTCAACGTGACCTTAACGGTAGAATCACTCGCGCATTCGAAAATTTGAAGAAACTAGGAGCAAAGAACTTCACGAAAACGAACGTGTCTTCGCGATTAGCGGCCCTTCGTAAGAATTGGGCCAAATTCGAAGCGCAACACGATCAGTTGCTTGCGCTGATAAGCGATCCGGACATCCTCGCCGACAAATACTGGGACGTCGACGAGCCCTCAACAACCGAGGAGGTATTCCTAGATCAGGAGGCTCTCTTTATGGACAAGCTAGAAGAAATAACCAAGAATGAAAGGATTGCTAGTAGTACGATAGAACGGTTGGCTCCCGGCGGATCGAGCGACCATGGGGCCACTCGTTCCACGCGCTCACTGCCTAAAATTCCGTTACCTACCTTCGGAGGTACGCATAAAGATTGGCCTTCGTTCCAAGGGCTGTTTCGCTCGCTGGTAGTCCGTGACCAAACACTAACGGATGCCGAGCGTCTCCATTATCTGCGAGGAGCCCTCACGGGGGATGCTGCGCTCCTGCTACGCAACATACCTGAGAGTGAGGAACACTTCGAAGCTGCGTGGGAACTTCTGCATGAACGCTACGAGAATCCAAGGCTGCTCGTCAAGGCCCAACTAAACACAATTTTTGGGCTATCTAATATCGCGCGCGAATCAGGGCCGGAACTAAAGCGTCTCTACTACACGGTATGCGACAGCGTTAAGGCCCTTGCCGCAATTAAACGGCCCTTCGATGCCAGCGGCGACTGGCTCATTCATTTTATCGTGGAGCGAATAGATCCCTCATCCAGACGCGAATGGGAGACTCTTATCGGAAAAACGAGGACTCCACCGACTTTCCAGGAACTACGAGACTTTCTGGAAGGGCGAGTCAACACCCTGGAAGCCCTGGAAGAACAAAGAAAGGGATCAGAACATCGAACCTCGAAGCAAGGCACCAATCCGAAAGCAGCCAAGGTTCACCAGGTTAGTGAAGGAAAACTCTCGTTGGAACCGTGTTCTCTCTGCCAAGCCCACCATTTTATATTGTACTGTCGAAAATATAAGACGAAAACCGTGGCCGAGCGCCGCGCGGCTCTACAAACCGCAGGTCTGTGCTATAATTGTCTTGGTAAACACCACGTTAAGGATTGTACCTCGGAAAAGCGATGTCAGAAGTGCAGTGGGAAGCATCATACCACTATACATGTAGATTGTGCCGATTTTAACTTCAGCAAGGAGCTCACGACCAACACGTCCAGTTGTGAAAGGACCTCCTTACCAGCAGTCCTACTGGCTACAGCGCTAGTGAGAGTGACTCGTCCCGACGGCGGTTCCGAGTTGTTGCGGGCTCTCATTGACCAGGGCAGCGAAGTATCAATCTTGACCGAAGCACGGGCCCAACAGCTACGCCTGCCCAGGAGAGCAGCAACCATAAGCCTAATCGGTGTCGGAAGCCGGCCTGCAGAACGCGTAAGAGGAAAGGTACAATTAGAGATTGGTGCCCATCGCAATTCCTCGGAAAGACACTCGATAGCCGCGCTAGTACTCCCGCGGATCACTTCCTACCAACCACACATCGGGAGCCGTACTTCTAGTTGGGACCATTTGAAGAAGCTTACGTTAGCCGATCCTAACTTCGACAAGGCTGGACCTATCGATCTTCTGTTAGGAGCCGATGCCTTTGCCCTCATCCTGCTCGACGGCATTGTAAAGGGTCGCCCAGGAGAACCTATAGGCCAGAAGACAACACTGGGATGGATATTATCCGGCCCCATTACCCCGGACCTCAGGCACGAGCTAGTAGAAAGACGCTGCCTAATCACGCTCCCATACTCGACCGAGGAGGACCTGCTGCCCTTGGTACAACGCTTCTGGGAGCAAGAGGAACTCACAGTGACACCGGCCTACTCAGTAGAAGAACAGAACTGCGAGGACCACTTCCGGGCGACCCATCAGCGATTGCCGTCCGGGCGCTACATGGTCCGCCTGCCATTCCGGGCTACACCTGAGCTCGGCGAGTCTCGTCACGGAGCGCTCAGAATGCTGAAAAGGATGGAAACCAAGTTTAGGAAGGAACCAGCATTCGCCCAAGCCTACAACTCTTTCATGCGTGAGTATGTACAACTCTCGCATATGTCTAAGATAAGAAATGAGTTCACAGAATCCGCTTACTATCTGCCACACCACGGAGTAATGAAGGAAGACAGTACGACCACCAAATTACGAGTAGTATTCAACGGGTCGTATACCACCACGTCGGGACACTCTCTCAACGACGGGATGATGATCGGCCCTAACCTTCTGCCAAATCTGCAGAAATTACTGCTCAGGTGGAGAATGCATCGCGTCTGCCTCACTGCCGACATCGAGAAAATGTATAGGCAGATTCTGCTCCATCCGGAAGATCGACGTTATCAGCGGGTACTCTGGCGCGAGAATGAAAACAGCGACGTCAACGTATATGAGCTTAATACTGTTACTTATGGATTGGCGTGTGCGCCTTACCTGGCGATTCGCACCTTAAAACAACTGGCAGTGGACGAACAAGCCCAGTATCCCCGAGCATCCTCCATATTACAACAAGAGGTCTACATGGATGACGTCTTGACAGGAGCAGATTCGGTGCAGGAAGCGCTCGCCCTACAGACTGAGTTACGTCAACTTTGCAAGGCGGGAGGCTTCAATCTCAGGAAGTGGGCTTCCAATCAACCTGCCTTGATGGAGCAGCTGCCAACCGAGGACGCCATACCAGAATGCAAATGGCAGACCGGAGAAACACATACCACGCTGGGAGTACACTGGAGTCTGACTGACGATTGTTTCCGTGTCCATGTGCAGGCCCCCAAGCCGGGGAGCTGTCATTCTCGACGTTTGGTCCTATCAACCCTGGCAAAAATATTCGACCCGTTGGGTTTGGTAGCTCCAGTTACGGTAAAGGCAAAGATATTCCTACAGTCCCTTTGGCTACTCCAGACAGATTGGGACTCACCCTTGCCGACTCCGGAAGACGACTATTGGAAGCAGTTTCTCTCAGAATTGCCTACAGTAAATCGCGTGGCTGTCCCGCGTTGGCTCGGCCTCCAACCGACATCTCAACTCCTGGAGCTCCACGGGTTTGCCGACGCCTCGGAACGTGCCTATGCCGCGGCAATCTACCTCCGAGTCGCGAACCCCAATGGAGCAGTTCGGACGCAGTTGATAACTGCAAAAACCAAGGTGGCACCTCTCAAGAAGATCTCACTGCCTCGCTTGGAGCTGTGCGCTGCCTGCCTACTGACCAAGTTAATGGCCCTTACCTGTGAGAGCCTGGACTTGAAGGGAATTCCCATACACTTATGGAGCGACTCCACCATCACGATTGCCTGGATTCAAGGACATCCTGCCACCTGGAAGACGTACGTGGCGAACCGGGTGTCCGAGATTCAGCGGACGCTACCTGAAGCCCAATGGCACCACGTGTCCAGCGCGGACAACCCAGCCGACTGTGCCTCCCGAGGTCTCAGACCAAGTCAACTACCCGGTTTTGCACTTTGGTGGAATGGACCAAGCTGGCTGTCCACTACAGAATGGTCCGTCCCCAAACCAACTGCAGTGCCCCGGACAGACATGGAAGCTCGGACAACTGCTAATGTGACGTCGGGTGAACCTACGGCAGGCGAGTCAATTTTGAACCGTTACTCCTCCCTACACTTTTTGCTTAGAATCACCGCCTGGTGCCTCCGATGGCTACGCAAGGGGGCTACCAGCCAAAGAGGAACTTACCTATTACCAGAAGAGCTCGAGTCAGCTAGGACGCGCTGGATCTGGTTGATACAACGCCAGGAATTCGCAGCGGAAGTCCAGTACTTGCAGCGGGGACGGCCACTGCCAGCCCGCAGCCAGCTACTACGACTCAACCCCTACCTGGATGATCACGGCCTGTTGAGAGTGGGGGGCCGTCTACGCCATGCCGCCCTGCCACTTGACGCCAAACACCAGGCATTACTACCTGGAAATCATAGATTCACAGAATTACTGGTGAACGAAGCCCACAGACGGACACTACACGGCGGCACCCAACTCACCTTGGCCACTCTGCGGCAGCAGTACTGGATCCTGCAGGGCCGACAGCGAGTAAAGGCGATCATCCATCGCTGTCCTACCTGCATCCGTTGGCGAGCTACAACAGGGCAACAATTAATGGGGGACCTGCCAGCCACTCGAGTGACGCCAGCCCGCCCCTTCCTCCACGTTGGAATTGACTATGCGGGGCCTGTATCGCTGCTTGCGGTTCGGGGCAGAGGTCACCGCCCGCACAAGGGCTATGTGGCGTTATTCGTGTGTTTAAGCACGCGCGCCGTCCATTTAGAGCTCGTTTCTGATTATAGTACTGCCGCCTTCATCGCCGCTCTGCGGCGTTTCACCTCACGGCGAGGTCTGTGCGCCGTGATCCAGAGTGACCGAGGGACCAACTTCGTAGGAGCCGCCCGTGAACTGCGGGAAATGCTGGGTCACCTCACCTCTGGACACGACCGAATCCATTCCACACTATTGAAGGAAGGCATTGAGTGGAGATTCAATCCACCCGCCGCCCCCCACTTCGGAGGACTGTGGGAAGCCGCAGTCAAGTCTACAAAGTATCATCTAAGGAGGGTGATAGGCGAACAACATCTCACCTTCGAGGAGATGACCACACTTCTTCATCAGGTGGAAGCCTGTCTCAACTCCAGGCCTCTGCAAGCTATGAGCGACGATCCCGGAGACTTCGCCACGCTGACGCCCGGTCGCTTCCTGATCGGCCACGCCCTGCTGAGCCTGCCGGATCCTGTCGTCGAGGATGTCCCCAGCAACCGACTTTCCCGGTGGCACCTACTGCAGCAGATGAGGTTACATTTCTGGAAACGATGGGCCACCGAGTATCTGCAGTCTCTACAGACCAGAAATAAATGGACTCACCCGTGCGCCCAACCCCGCGTCGGTGACTTGTGTCTGCTCAAGTCGGACTTAACCTCACCTGCCAGATGGCCCCTTGGACGAATAATTAAATTGCACCCTGGTTCGGATAACCTCACTCGCGTAGTAACCGTGAAGACCGCTCAGTCCGAATTCGTTCGTCCCGTTACGAAATTAGTCTTTGTGCCTCTTAGCCAGGACACAGGAAAGGCAATTTCACCTAACCAGTAACTTGATCGCGATCGATAACTTGCACCTGCGTTGCCAGACGCTTCCACATGAGTCGAGCGGCGCCACCGCTACGAGATCTATCGACCTGCCTATCGATTGACAGGCCTATTCATATTCATCGATTGATGAATGCCGGGGAGAATGTTCGCAAAATAGGCATATTACCGACACCTATTGTCGCCTTATGATAATTAAGCAGGTGGCAATCGACCGTGATTTCTGGGAATCGGCCACTCCGTTCTTGACCTCACACCTGGGTAAATATCTTTCGCTTACGCACCTTGCTTGCGCTCTACATATCTTTCGCTTACGCACTTTGCTTGCGCTCTAAATATCTTTCGCTTACGCACGTTGCTTGCGCTTTGTTGAACTTTTCTTTGGCTTCGCTACATTGCCTTGCGAAATCACGCTGGAGTTCTTGCTTCTCCAGTTAATATTCAAATCGATTGTATGTAAAGGATACTTAATAATTAGTTAAAACTGCGTGGGTAAATGACTGTTAATTTATGTGTTAATACTTAGTGACTAAAATTGTGTTAATTGACCTATGTACATATCTGACCTATAAACGTTGTGTTAAACTAATTGCTTAAATATATCGTAAGTCCGTTCTAATCGTTACAACAATAAACCTAGTTCTAAACACTTTGCCGAACTGATTCCTAGTACTAGTTCCGATAATTCTTTATAGCAACAGTTACGTATCTATTGTATCGCCTCAATTCATATCTCTAATTAAACCGCACTATTCTCAACATTTTTGAGTTCTCTCTATACAAATAGAATATAAAAATATCAAATAAAAAGAAAAATGTAAAAATATAAAAATACAATATAAAAAGAAAAAATATAAAAAAATAGAGTATAAATAAAATACACAAATATAAAATAAAAAATAAAAATATAAGCCTCAATTCTTATCTCTAATTAAACCGCACTATTCTCAACATTTTTGAGTTCTCTCTATACAAATAGAATATAAAAATATGAAATAAAAATATCAAATAAAAAGAAAAATATAAAAATACAATATAAAAGAAAAAATATAATAATTTAATTTATTGCCCACTTTCGTGTTACAATTTAACGATCATATACTCTTTCCATTTCATTCCCATGATTGCGTCAGTGTAAGTCCTGTCCTTCTAAAGTATTCTGCTGTGTCTTAACAATTTTTTCTATTTTACAAGTGTTTCCTAATCTATTATATATTACATAATCTTCTTTTATCACTTTCCTGTTCTTTTATCACTTTCCTGTTCTTCCCATCTTTTTCCATCTCCCTATTATCTCCTGCAGAATAGCCAAGTCTTTCCCTTCTCCTCTAATTACCTCTGTCCAATTCCTACCACTCTTTCCACTTACTTCACATGCTTGAATCACGTGTTTCACTGTTTCTTCTTCTTTCTCTTTTTCCCACATAAGTATTCCGACCTATCTCCTGGTTTCCTTGCCACCTCTCTTAATTTTCTTAGGAATTTTGACTCCTATACTTTCATCTCTCTTTCTTGTTCTTGGATGTCTTTACTTATCTGCCCTATTTTGGTCTACACTTCTTCCCCATTTAATTTCTCGTTTTCCATTTTTCATTTGACCATCCTCTCCCTTCCAAGAATTTGATTATCATTCTTTCCCTTTTCGTTACTTCATTTCCTCTCATTAGTCTTCCCCCACATTCATATCTTATCGATGCTTTATCCGAATTTATTAGCCTCTGTTCAAACTTCATTGCCCTTACTCCAATTTTAATTGCTATGTCATCTCTTCATGTTTCTTTTAACAACCAGTATGTTGGTGTTGATCTCTCCAATTTCATTAACCACCCTATGTATTTCGCCTGCAATTTTTCTATTTCCTCATACCTTCTCCATCCCCATATCTCTGCCCCATACGCCGCGGTGTTTCTAACTAGCGCATCAAGCAGTTTAATTCTTCTTTCAAAGTCATCTCTGAATAATCTTTCTCTAATCCCCCCATACTTTTCCTAGTTCGTTGTTCTCTCTCTCTCTCTCTCTCTCTCTCTCTCTCTCTCTCTCTCACTCTCTCACTGTATAACATAAATATTCCATTTCTCTTCCTCTCTCCATTTTTCTTCATTCCAACAGAATCTTTCCTCTTTTCTTCTTCCTCCAGCTTTCTTGCATATCATTATCTTAGACTTTTGCACATTTAGCTCCAAGCCTTTCTTCTTTATGTATCTCTCGAATCTCTTTATCATATTCGTCAGACCCTATGCATTATTTGCCATTAACTCAACATCATCCGCGTATGAAATTGTTCAAATTTTCCTTGTACCTATTACGACTCCTCCTTCAAGTTCTTTGCTCATTTCTTTTCTCCAGGCCTCCAAACGCGACACTGAAAAGTGTCGAGATTAACGAGCACTCTCGTTTAACATACTTTCCTGTTAAAAAAACTTTCCTATCAGTTCCTTTTTTCACTCGTTCAGATCGACGTGAGCCAGAACGGATTGTATCTATATTTATTTAATATATTTTTGTATGAAAGGAATGAATTTATCAATTTTTTTTTGTTTTTGCTATATTCAATAAAAATTGGAATTTTATGTTTATTAAGAATAGGTGTTTACCCTGTGATAATTGTTGGTTGGGCTTCAAATTCTAATTATTCAATATTAGGAGCGATTGTGTCAATTTCACAGTCAGTTTCTTATGAAGTGAGTTTATTTTTAACAATTTTTTCTATAATTTTATTAAATGAAAGTTATTCATTATTAGATTTATATAAATTTCAATATTATATTAAATTTAAAATTCCATCTGCATATCATTTAACATTCCATTTTTCCATTTGTTCTTCTAATCTTCTCCTTAGAATTTCCGCGTATATCTCGTAACCCATGTCCATCAAAGTTATGCCCCTATAGTTCTTAACCATTTCCCTTTCTCCTTTTTTTTAACACAGGACTTATTATTCCTTCTTTCCATACTTCCGGAAAGTCCCCTTTCTTCCATGTCCTGTTTATGACCTTTGTTTGATTACCTATATTTATGAAGATGATTGCGACCTCAATGTTGAATTAAGATATAATTTAAATGCAGGAGTTTAAATTTTAAGTCTGTTCGACTTTTAATATCATACATGATTTGAGTTCATATCGACGTGAGATCGGTTTCTATATATATTTATCTAATAAATTTTTGTATGAAAGGTCTTAATTTATAATTTTTTTAATATATTCCATGAAGATTGGAATTGTATATTTCTTACGAATACGTGTTTACCATGTGATAATTGTTGGTTGGGGTGCAAATTGTAATTATTCAATATTAGGAGCGATTGGGCCATATAATAAAATAAAAGAAAATACAATTAAATAAGAAAAAAATACAATACAGTACAATATAAAAAACATTATAAACATAAAAGAAAACAAAATACAATATAAAAATCAATATTGTGATGTCCCACCATTTTTTCGCGCGGCCCTATTCCAAAATCTATCTAAAAATCACTCCACAAAACAAAATCTCAAACTCAACTCTTACCCCATCTCCCCAATCGCTGATCACCTTGATGTTGTACCTTAGCGGTCACCAACACAAGATGATCGATACAAAACTCCACCTCGATGATGTACCTTAGTGGTCCCCATCACGAGATGATCGTTACAAAACTCCACCTCGATGATGTACCTTAGTGGTCCCCATCACGAGATGATCGTTACAAAACTCCGTCCCCTATTCGCCCTATGAGGCACGAATCCTTTCCCCAAAACGAATTCAAACAAACCCCTCGTTACAAAACCCTCTTAAATCGAGACCACGTCTCAATCCCCTCTTTACGACTCACAGAGTCCAAGTCACTCTAACCGTTTTCCTATAAAATAACCAAAATTCATTCGACAAGTTGAGTATCTCCTTTCGCAGTCATAAGAACCCCAGAAACCTAATTGCGACGCATATTCGGCGTACGTGACATAAATATGTCTATTAATAACCATACCGTTTGTAAAAACCCCGGAAGTCCTACTACGTCTTATTTTGAAACTGTGTCAAGGTCTCTACCGCGCGTACCCCCGCATCACTCCTGTAAAAATACATAAATACGAGGTCCTGAGAGGCCGGAGAGTCATTATTCATTGGTCATTAGTCATTAGTGATTATCTCGTTTCAGTGTCGCGTAAAGACTATTATAGTTAACCAGTGATATTCAAATCAGTGAGCAACAATCACCACTCACCTATCACCGTAAGATATTACAATTAACATAACATTGCATATCACGTTCATCGTATCTTTGTATTGTTATTGCTTTTCATATCTTTTGTATTATTATTGCTTTTCATATTATTTAGTATTATCAACGCTTAGTGTGTATATGTACTTTGCCTTATTATTCTTAAGCTTTTGTATTTCATATTAATTATCTTATCGTGCTTATCGCACTCTAAAGCTTACTGCTTTCATTTATATTATTTGTATTATCATTCATATTGCTTTCTATATCAACGCCTATTGCTTACCATTTATTATTTTGTATTAACAACGCTTATTACTTAAATCATTCTACTTAATTTCATGTGTTTCATGTTCATATTCTCATATTTCGATTAATTACCGTTTATATAAATATCATGTGCTAATGCTAAAAGTCCCACGCATTATTATTACTAAACGCTATAACGCTTCAGCCAAGTTAATAAACCTATTTGTTTTCAATCACGTTTCGAATTATTGTGTGCATCCTTGGTTATAACAAGTCCGAACGAAACCAAGCTGCCGCAACAGCTGATTCGCGCTCGTGAACGCGAAAACGGTTCTAGTGTTTACAAACATATTATTGCATGAGCCGTGAAATCCACGAAAATACTAAACGTGGTCCCTTATACAACTGCAACGGTAAAATCCTATTACCGAGACCAAAACAAATATGAAGTACTATAACGGGTGCTCTTTAAGTGTACATTTACCTTCCCAGGTCGATTAGAGTGACGGATTTAAGATTCGCGCCTGATCGCCTCCAGAAATACTTAGCGTGACGGATTTAACATTCGCGCCTGAGTCCCTCAAAACCCTCAGCGTGCTGGATTCAAGATTCGCGCCTGAGTTCCTTCCAAACCCTCAGTGTGACGGATTTAATATTCGCGCCTGAGTCCCTCAAAACCCTCAGCGTGCTGGATTCAAGATTCGCGCCTGAGTTCCTTCCAAACCCTCAGTGTGACGGATTTAATATTCGCGCCTGAGTCCCTCAAAACCCTCAGCGTGACGGATTTAATATTCGCGCCTGAGTCCCTCAAAACCCTCAGCGTGCTGGATTCAAGATTCGCGCCTGAGTTCCTTCCAAATCCCCAGAGTGACGGATTTAATATTCGCGCCAAATTTCCTCCCCAAAACGCTTAGAGTGCTGGATTCAAGATTCGCGCCTGAGTTCCTTCAAAATCCCCAGAGTGACGGATTTAATATTCGCGCCTGATTTCCTCCCAAATACCTCAGAGTGCTGGATTTCAGATTCACGCCAGACTTTTCCCTTTTCCATGTCATCGTTCCTAGAGACCTCACTCGGGACGTGACAATATAACTATTAAATAAAATAAAATAATATAATAAAAGAAAAGAAAATACAATTAAATATAAAAAAATATAAATATAAAAGAGAAGAAAATGATATAATGATATAAAAGAAAATATCATTGTATAATAAATATAATAAAAAAAGAATATAATAATAAATATTAAAGAAAATACAATACAATACAATATAAAAAACAATATAAATATAAGTATAAAAGAGAAGAAAATAAAATAATGAAATAAAAGAAAATACCATTGCATAAGAAATATACAATAAAAAAATAATATAATAATAAAGTAAGAGAAAATGAACAAACATATTAAAATAAAAGAAAAAATATAAAAATAGTATATAAATAGAATATAAATAGAATATTAATAGAGTGTAAAAATATAAAATAAAAAAGAAAAAATATAAAAATTCAGTATAAAAATACAAAAAAAGAAAAAATATAATAATAATAATTTTATTTATTGCCCACTTTTGTGTTTCAATTTAACAATCATATACTCTTTCCACTTCATTCCCATGATTGTATCAGTGTAAAATCGGCTCGACCATATCAATCTGAACGTGTACAGAACGTCTTCGCACCACTTTCAACGTGAATCGAACGTGTATCATACCACTTCGAACATGCATCGAACGTGAATGGTACCACTTTCAACGTGTATCGAACGTCTATCGTACCTCTTCGAACGCATATCGAACGTCTATCGTACCACTTCGAACATGTATCGAACGTGTATCGAATTTCAATCAAACCACATCGAACGTGAAACGAACGTGAATCGAACGTCTACCGTACCACTTCGAACGTGTATCGTACCTCTTCGAACGTGTATCGAACGTCAATCGCACCACATCGAACGTCAATCGTACCACATCGAACGTCAATCGTACCGCTTTGAACGTGAATCGAACGTATACCGTACCACTTTCAACGTGTATCGAACGTCAATCGTACCACTTTCAACGTGTATCGAACGTCAATCGTACCACTTTCAACGTGTATCGAACGTCAATCGTACCTCATCGAACGTCAATCGTACCAATTCGAACGTGTATCGAACGTCTATCGTACCACTTTGAACGTGTATCGAACGTCTATCGTACCTCTTCGAACGCATATCGAACGTCTATCGTACCTCTTCGAACGTGTATCGAACGTCAATCGTACCACTTCGAACGTGTATTGGACGTGTAATGAACCACTTCTATTGTCTTAATCTAGCGTACATCACATGTAGGAGATTAGGTTGGGGGAGGGTGAGGAAAAAACATTTTTAATATACATTAAAAAAATTGATTATATTTTATTTATGCCTCTGGTGTTTAGACCACCAGTTGAATATTTTAAATACATTTTGCATTGCACAGTGTTTTCCGTGTCTGCCACATCGCAGAGTATAAAAATGTTTTTTCATCACCCTCCCCCAACCTAATCTCCTACATGTGATGTACGCTAGATTAAGACAATAGAAGTGGTTCATTACACGTCCAATACACGATCGAAGTGGTACGATTGACGTTCGATACACGTTCGAAGAGGTACGATAGACATTCGATGTGGTACGATTGACCTTCGATACACGTTCGAAGTGGTACCATTCACGTTCGATGCATGTTCGAAGTAGTACGATAGACGTTCGATACACGTTCGAAGAGGTACGATAGACGTTCGATATACGTTCGAAGTGGTACGATTGACGTTCGATACACGTTCGAAGTGGTACGATTGACGTTCGATACACGTTCGAAGAGGTACGCTAGACGTTCGATATGCGTTCGAAGAGGTACGATAGACGTTCGATACACGTTCAAAGTGGTACGATAGACGTTCGATACGCGTTCGAAGTGGTACGATTGACGTTCGATGTGGTACGATTGACGTTCGATACACGTTGAAAGTGGTACGATTGACGTTCGATACACGTTGAAAGTGGTACGGTAGACGTTCGATTCACGTTCAAAGCGGTACGATTGACGTTCGATGTGGTACGATTGACGTTCGATACACGTTGAAAGTGGTACGATTGACGTTCGATACACGTTGAAAGTGGTACGGTAGACGTTCGATTCACGTTCAAAGCGGTACGATTGACGTTCGATGTGGTACGATTGGCGTTCGATACACGTTCGAAGAGGTACGATACACGTTCGAAGTGGTACGGTAGACGTTCGATTCACGTTCGTTTCACGTTCGATGTGGTTTGATTGACGTTCGATACACGTTCGAAGTGGTACGATACACGTTCGATACACGTTCGAAGTGGTACGATAGACGTTCGATATGCGTTGGAAGAGGTACGATAGACGTTCGATACACGTTGAAAGTGGTACCATTCACGTTCGATGCATGTTCGAAGTGGTATGATACACGTTCGATACACGTTCGAAGTGGTACGATAGACGTTCGATATGCGTTGGAAGAGGTACGATAGACGTTCGATACACGTTGAAAGTGGTACCATTCACGTTCGATGCATGTTCGAAGTGGTATGATACACGTTCGATTCACGTTGAAAGTGGTGCGAAGACGTTCTGTACACGTTCAGATTGATATGGTCGAGCCGATTTTACACTGATACAATCATGGGAATGAAGTGGAAAGAGTATATGATTGTTAAATTGAAACACAAAAGTGGGCAATAAATAAAATTATTATTATTATATTTTTTTTTTGTATTTTTATACTGAATTTTTATATTTTTTCTTTTTTATTTTATATTTTTACACTCTATTTATATTCTATTTATATTCTATTTATATAATATTTTTATATTTTTTCTTTTATTTTATTATGTTTGTTCATTTTCTCTTACTTTATTATTATATTATTTTTTTATTGTATATTTCTTATGCAATGGTATTTTCTTTTATTTCATTATTTTATTTTCTTCTCTTTTATACTTATAGTAGTAAATAGGTTTATTTTTCGCCTTTCGGCCTCAAAATGGGTTACATGTGTTATGTGTGTATGTGTTTCTGGGACTGTTAATTCTAGATTGTGCTTTCGTTTTGACTTCTTCCTTCATCTTGTTCTTCTTTACTTCTCCTTTTTTCTAGAACCATTCGCATCCATTCCGCTCCTTCTTCTTCTCCCTTTAGTATCCCTCTGATCGTTGCGTTTTCTCTTTTCAGGTCCTTACAGTCTTGTAGCATGTGACCCAGCGTCTCTCTAGCCCCATTACATAGTCTGCATACTGTCTCTTTTTCCTCCCTCCAGTACTTGCTTCCCCGCTCTTCGTTCCCACATCTGAACCTTGCAATCATGCTTTGGTCTCTGCCTCTGTAGTTTCCGTTTAGGTAATTTGCTCTCTGGTTATCCCTGATTTCTGTGTAATGTGCGTTGTATCTGCCTCCTTGTATTCTGTCGTATTGCCATTGGACCTGCTCTGCCCTGTCTCTTTGCGCTAGTTCCTCGGCAAACTCTCTTCCCCTTCTTCTTTCTATTTCTATTTCTTGCATATCCATCATTTTTTGCCTGTAGTATGAGTCTCTCATCTCCTCCCATTTCGACTTTTTCTCTGCTTGCTTCGCGTCTATTTCACTCCAGCATTCTTGTACTATTTTATTCTTATTCAGCCTTTTCGCTTTCTCCTCATATTTTATTGCTCTTTTCCCAGCTTCTATCCTTATTTTGTCCGTTTTTGTTTCCTCCAAAATTAGATATGCAGGTGTATTGAAGTCCAGCCCTAAAGTCCACCTTATGTATTTCTCCTGTAATTTCTCTACTTTTTCTGCTTCCATCCATCCCCAAATTTCTGACGCATACAGCAAGATACTTTTCACTATGCTTCTGAATATTCTCATTCTTCTCTCAAAATTGTTCTTGAACATTCTTTGTCCTATTCCCCATATCTGCGCCATTGCTATTCTAGCTTTCTTTGTGACTTCCCTTATATGCATCTCTCTGCCCCCATTTTTCTGGAAATTATACCCTAAGTATTTAAACTCCTTTACTTCTTCCAGACTGTGCCCCTGCCAGCCCCATTCTTCTCTCTTCTTCTTTCCTCTCCCTTTATGGAAGATCAGCACCTTAGATTTCTCTGCGTTCAGTTGCAACCCTTTTCTTTCAAGGTATTTTCCAAATCTTCGTATCATGTCCTTAAGATCCTTTGGCTCATTTGCTAGTAACGCTATATCGTCCGCATATGCTAGAGTCCAGATTTTTTCTTTTCCTACTCTTACTCCTCCTGCTTGGTTCTTCCTCATGGTTTCTTCCAAGTCCGCTACATATATTGTAAATAACGTTGGACTCAGTGGGCATCCCTGTCTTACCCCTTTCGTTGTCCAGAATTTGGATGACATTTCTCCGTTTGCTTTTATGGTATTTCTTGTTTCCTTGTAAATTTCTCCGATTCTCGTCCTCAAGTGTTTACTTATGTCCTTTCTCTTCATGATGTTCTGAAGTTTTACTCTATCCACCTTGTCAAATGCCGCGCTTAGGTCCGCGAAAAACGTATTAAGCTTTCCCCCTTTTTTCTGTATTTCTCTGTTAGCTACATAGTTCAGGATAAAAATGTTATCTGTTGTCGACCTACCGCTCCTGAATCCTGCTTGCGTTTCTGGTATTATGTGGTTCTTTTCCAATTCCTCTTTTAATCTTTTTTCTAGGACCATAGCATATATTTTGTACGCTGTGTTTAGGATCGTTATCCCCCTGTAGTTGCTTACCTTTTCTCTATCTCCTTTTTTGAATATTGGTGAGATCACCCCTTCTTTCCATCTCTCCGGGAACCCTTCTCCCTTCCACACTTTATTGAAAATTTCTGTGAGCCTTTTTACTATATTCACGTTGCCGTAAATCCAGGCTTCATTTTCTATTTTGTCTTCCCCTGCTGCTTTCTTTTTTTTTAATTTCCTGATTTGTTCTTTTACTTCTGCTTCTGTTATTTCCTCCTCCGCTTCTCCTTCCGTATTGTCTATTTCTTCCAACTCTCCTACTTCTTTTTTACAGTCGACATCTTCTAGTAATGTTTTAAAATGATCCTTCCATTCTTTTAAGTCTATGTTATTGGAAATCCCTATCCTTTTCTTTCTTTGTTTATTTATATATTCCCATATTTGATTTTCTCCCTTTAATTGCATTATCTCATTTTCTATACTTTCTTGTAGTTCCCTTCTCCTTTCTTCGCACACTTTTTTGTACTCCCTTCTTTTCTTCTGATAGTCTTCTTTGTCTCCTTTGCCTCTTCTCCAGTTCCTCAGTGCTCTTCTGGCTTCTCTTTTCTTTTTTGTACAGTTCGAATTCCACCACTTAAAGCTGCCCAATTTCCATTTCTTTATTTTTACTTCTTCTTTCCGTACTGCATTATTTATTTTTCCTACCATTTCTTCTACCATTTCATTCACCTGTGTCGTATTGAAGCTTATTTTGTTTAATTCCTTTTGAAACTCTCTTTTCCCTTCCTCTGTCCAGATTCTTCTCTCTCTCCGCTCCTCTTCCTGATTTCCCCCTCGCTCTTTTCTTTTATTTCCCCCATATAGTTCTGCTATCAGAGGCATATGGTCTGACTCAACCCTTTCTTCCACTGTGAATTTCTTGATATCTTCTTTCGCCTCGACATTTGTTATTATATAATCAATTACCGTGCTGCCTCTCGGCCCCGTGTATGTAAACTCTCCTTTATCATCTCCCTCCATATTCCCGTTCAGAATATTCCATCCTCTTTCCTCCACCATCTCTAATAACAACTTTCCTTCTGTGTTTTTGACTTTGTCTTTTGATTTCCTTACGCCATGCTTCTCTTCTATTCTAAAATCGCCCCCTTCCTGTCCAATTCTCGCATTGAAATCTCCTCCGATTATCAGTTTCTCCACTTCCCTCTCTTCTATTAAATGGTCTAGCTCTTGTTTCGTATCCTTCATATCTCTGCTGTACACTGTTATTACTCTCCATTTTTCATTCTGTATCCTGATTCTCCTCTCTTGGATATGTTCCGTTCCTGCGTTCGATTCCTCCTCTTCTATGCCCTTTCTTATACCTGTGATAATTCCGCCTATCGCTCTCCCTTTTTTTTTCTCTCTGGTTGCATATTTGCATTTCCATGAGAATTCTTGTGGCAAATTTTCTTTCAATCTTTCCCATTGTTTCTCTTCAATCCACGTTTCTACTAGTCCTATTACATCGAGTTCTTTTAAAAAATCCCAAAACTGTTTGTCTTTACTGAGCAATCCTGCTACATTCCAGTATCCTATTTTAAATGTATCTATATCTCTTTGATTTCTTGATCCTTTCCCAGTTCTGTGTACCCCCTCTCCCCGCATTTCTGCGTCCGCAGGCACGCGGGGAACGGGTGTTGGTACTGCCTTTTGTCGTGCTTTCGTTGTCTTTGTAAGCTCTGCGATCCTCCAATAATTTAGAGGTTCACAGAACTTTGCCGACTCCAAAAATTTACTTCTTTCAGCCCACCTTCCTCTTTCCAAATAAATGTCTTATCGTTGATTTTGACTTTATTATACCCAACTTTCACCTTTGCCCCTTGATCCCTTTCCGCCTTGGCAATATCTTTAATATTTTTTTGTATCTCCCTTTCTTTCTTCGTCAGGTCATTGTCAATGAACAGCCTCTTCTCTTTCAATGTACTCTTCTTTAGCATTACTGCTCTTTTCTGTTGCCAGCTTTTTAATTTCGCTATCAGCAGCCCTCTTTTCTCTCCCTTTCCTACCCAGTAGGCTTCCTCTATTTCTGCTTCTACCTGCAATTCGTGCTTTAACACATATTCCACCGTATCCTTCGGCGTCTCTTTACACGGTAAGTCCTGTCCCCTTAGACAAATATTATTTCTTCTCTCTCTTTTCTCTCTAGCCTCTTCCTTTCTTTCTAGTCCCTCCAGTCTTCCTGTGAGCCCCTCTGTCTGCTCCTTCTTGGCTTCCAGTACTTCTATCCTTCCTCTCATTTCCTTCCTTTCCTTTTCCCATTTCTCATCCCTACTCTTCCACTCGCCCCTCAGATCCTGCATTCCCTGCCTCAGATCTCTATTATCTTTCCTCAACTCTTCCATGTCTTTCTTAACTGCCAGCACAGCTTCCATCAATTTGTCTAATTTTACATCCATTTCTTTTCCCTGCTCTGTCTTCTGACTGTCTGGCGTTTCTACAGTTCGTATAACTACCTCGGTTTTCTTCGTTGTAGGCGACCTCCCTACTTTCCTCGCTTTTAAGAATTCTTCCTCTATTTCCTTTTCGGCCCTTAACCTCTCCTGCTCCTCCTCGTCCTCCCGTTTCCTCTTGAATGAATCTAGTATCGAGCTTTCGCTATCCGCTCTTCTTCTTCCCAGCTGTTCTGCCAACGATGGTCTTCCCCTTCTTCTCGTTTCCTTTTGCACTTCCCCGCCTACGTCTGCTCGGTTCATTAGACTCCCCGCTCTTCTTTACCTACTGCTGTCTCCGCTTTGTCTTCTTGCTTCTTCCACTCCCGTAGATGTCACTTATCTTTGCCACGTATCTTATACTTCGTGCACTCGTTTCGCACCTTCTCTTCTTCACCTTTTATCTCTCCCTTCGACTCTTTATTATCTGTCGATTATACTGTCCACCGGAACCTTGTCTACTCCCCTCGTTTTCCAACCAACCTCGTAATTTTCTGCGCACTTTTGCCACACTTTTCGTCTATTTCTTTCAGCTGCCTACGTACACACGTTATTCTCTCGCGCACGTCACGTGATCCAACCTCTTTTATACTTATATTTATATTGTTTTTTATATTGTATTGTATTTTCTTTAATATTTATTATTATATTCTTTTTTTATTATATGTATTATACAATGATATTTTCTTTTATATCATTATATCATTTTCTTCTCTTTTATATTTATATTTTTTTATATTTAATTGTATTTTCTTTTCTTTTATTATATTATTTTATTTTATTTAATAGTTATATTGATTTTTATATTGTATTTTATTTTCTATTTTAATTGTATTTTTATATTTTTATATTCATTTATATTTATATTTTTTTATATTGTATTGTGTTTTATTCTAATATTTTTTTTTTATTCCATTTTTATATTTTTATTGGGACAGAAGTGTGAACCCAAATGGAGCATATAGTAAAGACATTCAGGACCAAGAAAGAGAGATGAAAATAAAAGAGTCAATGTTCCTAAGAGAATTAAGAGAGGTGGCAAGGAAACCAGGAGATAAGCCGAAATACTTATGGGGGAAAAGGAAAAAAGGAGAGGAGAATTAGAAAGGATATGAAGATTCATACAGGGTAGTGAAACAAGGGCATGTAAATATTGGATATCGAAAGAAGGAAGGATACGTAGGCTTTGTAAGAAAGAGGCATAAACAGTGAAACACATGATTGAAGCATGTGAAGTAAGTGGAGGGAGTGGCAGCTATTGGAAAGAGGTAATTAGAGGAGAAGGGACAAACTTGGCTATTCTACAGAAGATAATAGGGAGATGGAAAAGATGGGAAGAGCAGGAAAGAGATAAAAGAATATTATGCAACATAAAATAGATTAGGAAATACTTGTAAAATAGAAAAAATTGTTAAGACACATCAGGACACATTAGAAGCGTAGAACTTACACTGACACAATCACCGGAATGAAAAGGAAAGAGTATACGAACGTTAAATTGTGACATAAAAGTGGGCAATAAATTATATTATTATATTTTCCTTTTTATAATGTATTTTTATATTCTATTAATATTCTATTTTTATATTTTTTTCTTTTTATATTATACTTATTATTTAATTGTATTTTCTTTTTCTCATTATTTTATTTTATTTTCTTTTATTTTATTTTATTATTATATTATTTTTATTATATTTCTTTAATTGTATTTTCCTTTATTTTATTATTTCATTTTAATTTCTTTTATTTTATTATTTTATGTAATTTTCTTTTATTTCATTATTATATTCTTTTTTATTATATTTCTTATTTAATTGTGTTTTCTTTTATTTTATTATTATATTTTCTTTTCTTTTATATTTATATTGTTTTTTATATTGTACTGTATTGTATTTTTTTCTTATTTAATTGTATTTTCTTTTATTTTATTATATGGCCCAATCGCTCCTAATATTGAAAAATTACAATTTGCACCCCAACCAACAATTATCACATGGTAAACACGTATTCGTAAGAAATATACAATTCCAATCTTCATGGAATATATTAAAAAAATTATAAATTAAGACCTTTCATACAAAAATTTATTAGATAAATATATATAGAAACCGATCTCACGTCGATATGAACTCAAATCATGTATGATATTAAAAGTCGAACAGACTTAAAATTTAAACTCCTGCATTTAAATTATATCTTAATTCAACATTGAGGTCGCAATCATCTTCATAAATATAGGTAATCAAACAAAGGTCATAAACAGGACATGGAAGAAAGGGGACTTTCCGGAAGTATGGAAAGAAGGAATAATAAGTCCTGTGTTAAAAAAAAGGAGAAAGGGAAATGGTTAAGAACTATAGGGGCATAACTTTGATGGACATGGGTTACGAGATATACGCGGAAATTCTAAGGAGAAGATTAGAAGAACAAATGGAAAAATGGAATGTTAAATGATATGCAGATGGAATTTTAAATTTAATATAATATTGAAATTTATATAAATCTAATAATTAATAACTTTCATTTAATAAAATTATAGAAAAAATTGTTAAAAATAAACTCACTTCATAAGAAACTGACTGTGAAATTGACACAATCGCTCCTAATATTGAATAATTAGAATTTGAAGCCCAACCAACAATTATCACAGGGTAAACACCTATTCTTAATAAACATAAAATTCCAATTTTTATTGAATATAGCAAAAACAAAAAAAATTGATAAATTCATTCCTTTCATACAAAAATATATTAAATAAATATAGATACAAACCGTTCTGGCTCTCGTCGATCTGAACGAGTGAAAAAAGGAACTGATAGGAAAGTTTTTTTAACAGGAAAGTATGTTAAACGTGAGTGCTCGTTAATCTCGACACTTTTCAGTGTCGCGTTTGGAGGCCTGGAGAAAAGAAATGAGCAAAGAACTTGCAGGAGGAGTCGTAATAGGTACAAGGAAAATTTGAACAATTTCATACGCGGATGATGTTGTGTTAATGGCAAATAATGCATAGGGTCTGACGAATATGATAAAGAGATTCGAGAGATACATAAAGAAGAAAGGCTTGGAGCTAAATGTGCAAAAGTCTAAGATAATGATATGCAAGAAAGCTGGAGGAAGAAGAAAAGAGGAAAGATTCTGTTGGAATGAAGAAAAATGGAGAGAGGAAGAGAAATGGAATATTTATGTTATACACTGAGAGAGTGAGAGAGAGAGAGAGAGAGAGAGAGAGAGAGAGAGAGAGACAGACAGAACAACGAACTAGGAAAAGTATGGGGGGATTAGAGAAAGATTATTCAGAGATGACTTTGAAAGAAGAATTAAACTGCTTGATGCGCTAGTTAGAAACACCGCGGCGTATGGGGCAGAGATATGGGGATGGAGAAGGTATGAGGAAATAGAAAAATTGCAGGCGAAATACATAGGGTGGTTAATGAAATTGGAGAGATCAACACCAACATACTGGTTGTTAAAAGAAACATGAAGAGATGACATAGCAATTAAAATTGGAGTAAGGGCAATGAAGTTTGAACAGAGGCTAATAAATTCGGATAAAGCATCGATAAGATATGAATGTGGGGGAAGACTAATGAGAGGAAATGAAGTAACGAAAAGGGAAAGAATGATAATCAAATTCTTGGAAGGGAGAGGATGGTCAAATGAAAAATGGAAAACGAGAAATTAAATGGGGAAGAAGTGTAGACCAAAATAGGGCAGATAAGTAAAGACATCCAAGAACAAGAAAGAGAGATGAAAGTATAGGAGTCAAAATTCCTAAGAAAATTAAGAGAGGTGGCAAGGAAACCAGGAGATAGGTCGGAATACTTATGTGGGAAAAAGAGAAAGAAGAAGAAACAGTGAAACACGTGATTCAAGCATGTGAAGTAAGTGGAAAGAGTGGTAGGAATTGGACAGAGGTAATTAGAGGAGAAGGGAAAGACTTGGCTATTCTGCAGGAGATAATAGGGAGATGGAAAAAGATGGGAAGAACAGGAAAGTGATAAAAGAACAGGAAAGTGATAAAAGAAGATTATGTAATATATAATAGATTAGGAAACACTTGTAAAATAGAAAAAATTGTTAAGACACAGCAGAATACTTTAGAAGGACAGGACTTACACTGACGCAATCATGGGAATGAAATGGAAAGAGTATATGATCGTTAAATTGTAACACGAAAGTGGGCAATAAATTAAATTATTATATTTTTTCTTTTATATTGTATTTTTATATTTTTCTTTTTATTTGATATTTTTATTTCATATTTTTATATTCTATTTGTATAGAGAGAACTCAAAAATGTTGAGAATAGTGCGGTTTAATTAGAGATAAGAATTGAGGCTTATATTTTTATTTTTTATTTTATATTTGTGTATTCTATTTATACTCTATTTTTTTATATTTTTTCTTTTTATATTGTATTTTTATATTTTTACATTTTTCTTTTTATTTGATATTTTTATATTCTATTTGTATAGAGAGAACTTAAAAATGTTGAGAATAGTGCGGTTTAATTAGAGATATGAATTGAGGCGATACAATAGATACGTAACACTTTCGGTGAATGTTTTCGAGATATTACTGTTCTGTGTAACTGAGCACTCGGGTCGGTCACGAGAGCGTGAGTGTGTATGAATGTATATGAGGTGTTGTGTGGAAGAGTATGTATGTACGTATGATGTCGCGAAAAGTAAATAGGAAGTCCATCAGCTGTTCGAGAATGTTCAAATTGTCTTGCGATTGATGTGAAGAAGAGAAGAAGAGAAAGAAAGAGAAAAAAAAGAGATTGATAGAGAGAGAGAGAGAGATGGTTCTGCCGAGACACTATTTATATGCTATTTTTATATTTTTTCTTTTTATATTTCTATTTTTTAATTAATGGAACAATATATAATCATTTTACATATATTACAATCTATTTACTTGCCTGTCTCCCTCCTTCTCACCTCACCAATTTCTATCGATTCTGCATAATTCTTTCTATGATTCTCGCCTCCAATTGTAAAGACGACACTACATAATAAGTCGCTGTATTTCAAACTGGACACAGTAACATTTTTATTTAATCTTGAGCTGTGTATAGCCTATGGGTATCCGCGGTTGTATGAAACTGCATATGAAGTGTAGATGAAATTTTTAAAAATTTTGTTAACGTGCTACAACAGAGCGATGTTGTCTGCGAAACATTAGATGCGCGTCGTGCTGCTAAAATCATATGTGATAGCGAACATTACTGTGAGGATTATCATATAGATTGCGAACTGTTAGCATGTACCAATGATATTCTAGCTGATGCTCGTAGGAAACAATGTTAAATTATATTCTTTTAATTTTAAATAAAATTTTTTAAACACATTATTTCTCCATTTTATTTATCCATCTTTCTCCTCGCCACCTAATTTTAAGATTCCGCGCTGCCATATGACGTCACGTTGCACTTTTACTTTTTGCAAAGCTATGCACTTCTCAATTTCACGATAGGAGTTTAGATGTGAGAGCTTGGAGATGCAGCGAGTCGTCTTCAAACTGCGATTGAAAACAGTCCGATTTTTTGAAGTGTCATTTTTTCATTTTAAGTGAAATTGCTCTTGAAGGATATCATCAATCGTTCAACGCATTGAAAATACAGGCGAATAATACCGTAAGTTTCCATTATCATATTTTTTAGTGAATTGTTGTGTTAGTAACTTTGAGAATTATAAGAAAAAATCGGTTTCAGATTATGTCATTGTCAGTCAATTTGAAAAGTCCAGCTACCGCTACGATCACCGCTGCTGCGACCCTTATCCATACATCCAGCCCGAAAGTGTATGTGATGTGCCAAAATGTTGCGGTTCAAACCGAAGAAATTCGAAGTGCAAAACTTTATGAGGCGGAAGCTGTTCAGGATGGCGACAGTTATTTTAAAGTATTTCGTAACTCAATGAATACGTATGAGTACTACAATGATGAGGAATATTGGTTGCGTCGACATGTAGACCAAATCAAGAGACACGGAAGTGTCTCGCGCCAAGTATATATAGATATATGCGCAGCGCGAGACACCGAGTGTCTATATTACGCCACGACTCGCTATCAAGAACCCTGAGATTTCCGAATCTCAATAACGGCTAATCCGATTAGGTTTTGAATGGTCTTAATGGATAGCTTGGGCTTGATTTACATAAGAAAAGTGTCTTCGTTTTGTTCCTACGGGCCTTATGAGCTGAGATATTTCGATGTAAAGTTGCAATTTGCTGAATTTTATGTTCTTAAAATTCAGCATCGTCCTCGTCCTCGTCGTCGTCCTACACTTCTTGGCAAGAGGGGAGTATGAAAGGGTGAGGAAATGTCCCTCAGGCACGTCGTTCATTGGATGCGGGTTTCGGCCAATCGCGTAACAAATAATCATAAAGAATTCCATTTAAAAACATTGTCGTAAATTAATATACTTCCAGGCCGCGGACATCTAGGCAAATATCTAGATGTTACATTTTATCTTCATATTATTTAAAATGTCCGCGATATGAGTAACGGAATATATGAATACAGCATTTTAGCTGTGTATATGTAGTTGTGTCATCTTAAGCGCAGTTGGAAAGCACCTTTATGTACTTGCAGCTCATTTTGATTTCATATATTTTTTTATATTGTATATTTTCTTCTATTTTTTTATGTGATTTATTCGTATTAAAATATTTGTTTGTATAAAATATATCTGCTTGATATTATTTAATACATTTTTTCATTGTACTATTGTGATTTTTTCTTTGTATAAATAGTCATTGTGATAATTGGCGCAATTGTTGTATATCATTATTTTTGTACAGTCTAGAACATTATTTTTGTAGAGTATAGAACATTATTAAATTTATATTAATTTACGACATTGTTTTTAAATAGGATTCTTTTTGAAGAGATTATATACTTGGCGCTCTTTTTTGTACCTTTTTGTAAAATGTTTATAGACTCCGATGATGATGATGTGTATTGGAATAGATCTCAGCAGAACCGTGAGGTTGCTCCAAAGAGCGTGGTTTGGCGAAACGTGGAAACACAGATTGTTTATAATAACGTTTCCACGAATAAAATATCGGGGCTTCGGGCTTGCGATATTGCAGTTCAAACTGACCCTGCGCAAGTTCCTATAGATTTATTATTAACTTAACTATTTGCTGATGGCCCTATCGAGTGGGATACGTGGTCACCTTCGCCGCCTTCGCCGCCTTCATCGCCAGCATCCCCCCTCTTAGAATAGTTTTATATTTTTTCCTATTTTTCTATTTTTCTATTTTTATATTCTAGTTTTATTTTATTATATTCTTTTTATTATATTCATATTCTTTAATTATTTGTAACAATATATTATCATTTTTAAGCACATATTATTTGCCAATTTTATTTATCCGTCTTTCTCCTCGCCACCTAATTTTAAGATTCAGCGTTTCAATAATTACTATTTCTCTGTGTTGGGGGAAAAAAACATTCTGCCGACGCTGCATAATTCTATTTCGTTCTTCGCGCCGTGAAAATGACGTCAGCCCGCACGGCTGCTCCAGAGGAGGACTCATATTACATACGATCCCGCGAGACGCTGCGATTGAAAATCATTTTGAAAATTTTTAGAATGCATGCGATTCTGCCACTAAGTATTACTCTCTCTTTCCCTCCTCTGAATTTTAGCTTTAAAAGTGATGCTCTGTCTCTTTCCCTCCTCCGAAGACGCGGTTCGTAAAACGTCGATCTTTCCCGAGATCTTCCGATATCGTCTGATAAAATTATTATTATTTCTCTGTGTTGGGGGAAAATTCCATCACATAATGGTTTGGAAAAATATTTGGGGGTCATCCCCTCCCTCTGAAAAAAATTTTGGGGTGGGCCAGGGTTTGAAAGAGATTTTTCGGGGGTCATTCCCCCTGAAAAGTTTTCGACGGCGGGCTCGGTCTCCGCGGCGGCTCGGCCCGGAGTGATCCCCTCCATCATCGCGGCTTCCCCCACTCCGCGGCTCGTGCGCGCGCAACCGGTCTTGCCCTCACTTCCCCCCGCCCCCGCGCTCCCCTCAGAGGACCTGCGTTAGATCCCGCTTAGCCTTACTACTACCCTCTTTCTTTTTCTTGCGAGACGTAGAGGCGCCTGGGCCCCCGCGGCCGAAGCCTCTTGGGCCAGGCGCGCGCGCTCCGCTCGCAAGAGGCGGCCGGCCTCCACCTCCGCCGCCTGGCGGGCCCCCATAACGGAGGCCGCAAAATCGCGGAAGGCGGTCCACCTCTCCGCAGAGGAAGTGGCAAGAGGCACCAGTGTGGAGACTTCCACGGGTGCCCCCAGGCCGGCGGCCAGCACCTCGCGCTGGGGGGCGAACTCCGGGCATGAAATGAGCACATGCTCTGCATCATCCCGGGCCGCCCCGCAGTTCAAGCACGCCTCGGAGGGTGATTTCCCAATTCTGTGTATGAACTGTTGGACAGACCCATGCCCCGTCAGGAGTTGCATGGACCAATAGTCCGCAATCACTGAGGGGCCCGAGGCGTCGACGAAGGTGCCGACCGCAGGGACCAGGCGTCTCACCCACCCAGTGGGTGGGGACCTGTCCCATTCTGCCTGCCACTCCTCCATAGCCGCTGCCAGCGCAGCGGCTTTGTGGAGGTGGACCCGCGGATGAGCGACGTGCCTGAGAGACATTTCCTCACCCTTTCATACTCCCCTCTTGCCTAGAAGTGTAGGACGATGACGATCTTAATTTTACGAACATGAAATTCGGGAAATTGTCACTTTACATCGAAATATCTCAGCTCATAAGGTCCGTAGGAACAAAACGAAGACACTTTTCTGATGTAAATCAAACCCAGGCTATCCATTAAGACCATTCAAAATCTAATCGGATCAGCCGTTATTGAGATTCGGAAATCTTAGGGTCCTTGATAGCGAGTCGTGGCGTAATATAGATACTCGGTGTCTCGCGCTGCGCATATATCTATATATACTTGGCGCGAGACACTACCGTGTCTCTTGAAAACACGAATTAGGCATTGCTGCACTTAAAATGCAATTGCCAGGAACAGATATATATCTTATCGTACCGTCTTTATTCTTTACAGTATTTGGTTTCTGGGGCTTATATTCATTAATATGACAGAATTTCTTTTCGCCTAATCTTTTAGCAACTTGCTCGAAAGGACGATTATGTGACCCGACCATTTCTTTAATTCTAGTCATAAAATTTTCAAACGGAAATGCAGAAAAGTTATCTAAATTGACAAAATTAAAAACATCATTTTGTAAATGAAGCAGATTATGAAAGTTATATACAAGCAGTTCCTTACGATAAACGGTAGAGATTTTACGAACAAAACAGTGTAGCAAATCATTGGCACATCTTCGCCACCGAGAATTTTGACAAAAATCAGAACATACTATGTAAATCGCACAATGTAATATCAAAAAATGTTTATATACTTTTGTTGGTAGCACATTTGCCAAAACTACAGGTCCTAAATATAAAATAAAAGATCGGAATTCCGTAGCCTTCCAATATTTAAACAACCTTAATGTCCAACCTTAGTAGACGCCTAGAAAATTCTGTTGGATAATAATTATCCTTGATTGCTAATAATCTTCTTGAAATTTTGTTTATATTAAACGCGTTTAGTTTACACTTCTTTGGTCCATTATCCACCCAAGCCTGGATAAGTCTTTTCATGACACCTAAGCACACTAAATGCATATAATCTATCGGAACTTCAGTTACTAATCCCACATGAAGTTCTGTAAGTATACTTTTTGATACCTGATGATCTTCATAAGTTTCCCGTTTAAAGCTAATCACAAAAAAAGAAAATAGTATACATGAAAAAGACGAGGAAAAAGAAGAGTATTATCAACAAATAAATACAAAAAAAAGACAAAGAAACATGAAAAAGTCAAGGACGAATAAAGTATAATTAACAAAAATATATAATCACATAAATAAAAAATAAAAAATATAATTACAATATAAAAAAGATGTGAAATCAAAATGAGCTGCAAGTACATCACAAAAAAGAAGAAAATAATATAATCAGACAAAAAAATAAAATAATATAATTACAAGATAAAAAAAGATGTGAAATCAAAATGAACTGCAAGTACATAAAGGTACTTTCCAACTGCGCTTAAGATGACACAACTACATATACACAGCTAAAATGCTGTGTTATTCCATTACTCATATCGCGGACATTTTAATTAACCCATCAAAAAGAATCCCATTTAAAAACATTGTCGTAAATTAATAGCTTTACAAAATTAATGATATACAAAAATTGCGCCAATCATAACAATGGCTATTCATACAAAGAAAAAAATGTATTAAATAATATTAAGCAGATATATTTTTATACAAATAAATATTTTAATACGAATAAATATTTTATTCAAAATACTTGGCGCTGCGCCCCGAATTGGTGTTGCTAAACTGAATAAATATGTATAAATTGAATTAATCTTTTTTCTATCTTTCTTTCTTGTGCGTGCGTTCGTGAATGTTGCGCATGTGTGCGTGTGCATATGCTACGTATGATATTAGAGTTAAATATATGTACAATAAATCTGACTGTGTTTCTAATATGTATATGTATAATATGTATATGTTTATGTATTTTAGATTGTAAGGGAGTTATTGTTAATTATTAAGACTAAGTCAATTAACATTTTTTCGGTTGCGCAGCGCCAAGTATTTTGAATAAAATATTTATTCGTATTAAAATATTTATTTGTATAAAAATATATCTGCTTAATATTATTTAATACATTTTTTTCTTTGTATGAATAGCCATTGTTATGATTGGCGCAATTTTTGTATATCATTAATTTTGTAAAGCTATTAATTTACGACAATGTTTTTAAATGGGATTCTTTTTGATGGGTTAATTAAAATGTCCGCGATATGAGTAATGGAATAACACAGCATTTTAGCTGGGTATATGTAGTTGTGTCATCTTAAGCGCAGTTGGAAAGTACCTTTATGTACTTGCAGTTCATTTTGATTTCACATCTTTTTTTATCTTGTAATTATATTATTTTCTTTTTTTGTCTGATTATATTATTTTCTTCTTTTTTGTGATGTACTTGCAGCTCATTTTGATTTCACATCTTTTTTATATTGTAATTATATTTTTTATTTTTTATTTATGTGATTATATATTTTTGTTAATTATACTTTATTCGTCCTTGACTTTTTCATGTTTCTTTGTCTTTTTTGTGTTTTTTTTTGTATTTATTTGTTGATAATACTCTTTTTTTCCTCGAATTTTTCATGTATACTATTTCCTTTTTTTGTGATGTTTGATAATACTTTTTTTGTCCTCGTCATTTTCATGTACTTGGCGTATTTTTTACTTTTTTAAAGTTTTTTTGGGGATCTCACTTCTTTTTACAAGGCTAATTCATGTACTTGGCGTAATTTTTTGACTTTTTTTTATTTTAAAACAAATAATTAATTATTATATTGATTATTTTATAGATAAAATGTGGTTATTTTATTTGCTCATGTAACAGGATTACTTTCTCTATCAGCTGTTGAAATAATTCTCTTCGTCTGCATCGTTCACTGAAAAATAGGACACATTTATTAATTATTTATAAATTATCATACATGCTCATATGTTAAGATCATTGAATATGCAAAACCCTACCTGAAAATTTGTGCGTATATAGTCTGACATAGATCACTCTGCATCATCTTCTGCTTCGATTATCTGTAAATATATATAAAGCCACATTTTAGTTATACAACTTAACGTAGAACTTACTTATGTAGAAATAGAGTGGCCTTCTGCTACAGTGAGTGTAGAGACTACATAATGTGTCCGAAGGAGGTGAGAGTGTATGGCAGAAAGTCTTGTTGCAGGAAATTTAAATGGTAATGGTAATAATTCAGCGAAAATGAACGAACAGATCCAAAATTTTTAACGTACAATTTATTGGTGTTGGAATAAAATTAATTTAGTATGTTTATTGGTGAATTGAAATATTGATAATGGGAATCTGAAAAATTAATGACTTAATGAGTAGCGTGGCAACTACTGTGGATTTTAAAGTATTACGAATGTCTTTCACAAAAGATTGAAAAGCATCAAGGGAGATGTGTTTTCAGCGTACTTTCTTCATTAATGTGACTTGCTTTACATTGCAAGCAGTCCACCATAATCTACTTTCTTAATAATTCTTAATACTATGTCTTTAGACAAATTTTGTCGATTTACCTTATTTGACAAATTTCCAGAAACTTGTGCGACACAAGATGCTTTGTCTATCTATCTAATCTTCTCCGGACAACCTCCAAGCCTGTGCATTCTCTTCATTTCTATCCATCCAAGCCTGTACGTCCCCTTCAATTCTACTATCCAAGCCTGTGCGTCCCCTTCATTTCTATAATATAATAAGCTTTACATAAAAACTCTAAATTGCTGGTATACAAATACAAATATCTGGCAATTTAAATGCAGTGCAATTTTTTACTACAATATATATATTATTGTTTGTACATGCATGGTACAAATTTCCAGAAACTTGTGTGAAAGGAGATGCTTCTCAGTCGAACCATCTCTGGACAACTTCCAAGTCTGCGACTCTACATAAGAAATCTATTAAAAAAATTTTGGCGACTTACCTTATTAATTGAAACAATAATTCAGTCTCCTATGTAGTGTAAAAACTCGTGACATTCCAAATTCGGACAACTTACTTTATTTGACACTTAGCACTTGGTAGGTTATACAATTCAAAATAGTACATATATATATATAAGTAAGTATATGTTGTACAATGACGGACGACGATCCCTGCCGAATAATGCCGAGAGTCGACGAACGAAGAACGAAACATGTGTTGGCTGAAGGTGTGTGTGTAACGCGTATATACGTATTATACTGACGAAAAATTCCTTGAACAAGAAGAATCAGAAGAAAAATCTTAAAACTTAAAATTTTCGACTGATCCATGAGACGATATTATGATATCTCTGTCATACGTTGACCGATTTTATTGAAATTGGTCCTATTCGAAAGCTTATATGCGGTTTACATAAGAAAAATGCCTTTAAATTTTGGAAATATTGCAGGCGTGATGAGATATTAATGAAATAAGTTTCAGGTTAGGTTGGATTAGCCGGGCGACGAGTAAATGATAGCGGTAGCCACAGTCGACATATACAGGGTGTCTTTCATGTACTTGGCGTCGAGACGCTACCGCGTCTCTAGATATCAGTATCAGTCCGTAGAGTTAAATTAGGTGTATATTCCCACGTAGTTCTACCAACATATGTGCCCTCTTGTATACATTTCTCACAAGCATGAAGTGAATTATGTGATTTAATACATTTCAAAAAGCTCTTGCCGGCGCATCTGCTACAATGCAAATTGAACGAAAAGTGAATTTTTGATTATCTATTGTAATGCCATTTTTTTCCAAATAAAGACATTCATCCACAACAGGGCAAAGAAAGTTATTAGCATCATCTGGTTTAGATTCGCCGTAATAAAAGCTTACAATAAAGGGTGTTTTATTCACCGATTGGTCTAGTATACATAAAATGGGCCAAAAGGAATTCGTTGTGCTGGATTGTATTGGCAAACCATCAACAGTAACAGTAACAGATAAAAATGAATCCCACTTAAATTCTGATATTTTTCTATCTACTAAGGGATAATTTTTTTACCTCAATCCTGTCGAAACTCTTTCTCTTATGCCGGTTTCAAGTCCACAATATATGTATGAACCACTATCACATTTCTTAACGTTAATAATCTTTGGTGTACGTAAAAATGTCCGTGAATCGCTTGGCAAATTTGGATGATGCAATCTTAATAACCTTAATAAATCATCAAGGGCAGCATGAGTAAAATTATGTTTATAAGACCAAGAGATCAGATATGAACTTAGGTTTGTGTCTATAGGTGCATCAGGTATCAAAGTAGGATAAATAATTTCGTTGGCAGAACTATTAGACAGAATAAATACCCCAGCATTACAATCAGATGCAGACGATACATCGCTATTAGAAATATTAAAACGTGTTTCCGGAACAGCACTTACTCGTAAGCTCTGTTTGATTTGTTTTGCCTTTGCAGCCACATGTCGCTGTGTAGTTCGTTTCGATCTTCGTTCCGATGATTTACTGTATTGCGTTTCTCCTTCTTTCTCGACCTCCATCTCTGTCTTTTGCAAATCTAAACCAATTGCTTAGAATGGCATTGATTTCACTATCTGTAGCAGTATCAGCCACCTTATTTTTACGTACAGCACCTACAACAAGTATTAAAACAATCATGAAGACAGAAAAGGAAACCTAATAATTGCGAAGAACTGACCTTTACTCTGAAATAGGTCTGTTCCTCGCAATTATTTTTATGGAGCAAATATGCTGTCAAATAATTTATATAAAAATTATGAATGAAATATCTAATTTAAATCAATTTAGTCTAACACATACTGTTGTGTACCAGGAAATTAGACACTCGTTCAATAAACTTAAACGATAACTTTATTCAAAAGTAACTAATCTTAATTCCGGTACATGGAGTTTTACGGTAAGAATATATTTAGGAGCTCTAGCTGCTTAGAGGTTCTGTAACTGACTGCCCTAAGAAATGCAACTGCCAAGGGTCCTACAGGCAAGCAGCCCTTGTGGAAAAACCCAAACAATGTCTTGCGCCCCCATCGGCTCGCTTTGCGTGAGGGAAATGAAGGTCAAAGTCAGTCCCACGCTTTCTAATAGCTATCAAGAGACACGGTAGTGTCTCGCGCCAAGTATATATATAGATATATATGCGCAGCGCAAGACACGGAGTGGCTCTATTACGCGACGACTCGCTATCCAGAACCCTGAGATTTCCGAATCTCAATAACGGCTGATCCAATTAGATTTTGAATGGTCTTAATGGATAGCTTGGGTTTGATTTACATGAGAAAAGTGTCTTCGTTTTGTTCCTACGGGCCTTATGAGCTGAGATATTTCGATGTAAAGTTGCAATTTGCTGAATTTTATGTTCTTAAAATTCAGCATCGTCATAGTCATCGTCCTACACTTCTAGGCAAGAGGGGAGTATGAAAGGGTGAGGAAATGTCTCTCAGGCACGTTGTTCATTGGATGCGGGCATCGGCCAATCGCGTAACAAATTGTTGTCACGTGACAGCTAGGCAGAGATATTATAACCTACCAAGTGCTAAGTGTCAAATAAATTGTTGTCACGTGACAGCTAGGCAGAGATATTATAACCTACCAAGTGCTAAGTGTCAAATAAAGTAAATTGTCGGAATTTGAAATGTCACGAGTTTTTACACTAACAGGAGACTGAATTATTGTCTCAATTAACAAGGTAAGTCGCCAAAATTTTTCAAATAGATTTCTTATGTAGAGTCGCAGAGTTGGAAGTTGTCTGGAGAAGGTTCGACAGAGAAGCATCTTCTTTCGCACAAGTTTCCACAAATTAATATATTGTTTTTATACCAGCAAACAATTTTTACACAGGCTCGAATAAAAATGAAGGGGACGCCCAGGCTTGGATAGAAATGAAGGGGACGCACAAGCTTGGATAGAAATGAAGGTGATGCACAGGCTTGGAGGTTGTCCAGAGAAGGTTAGACAGACAGAAAAACATCTTGTTTCGCAAAAGTTTCTGGAAAGTTGTCAAATAAGGTAAATCGACAAAATTTGTCAAAGTAGCGTAGCATTAAGAATTAAGAAAATTATAGCGTACTGCTTGCAACGTTGAGCAAGTCACATTAGTGAAGAAAGTACGCTGAAAACGCATCTCCCTTGATACTTTTCAATCTCTTTTGGAAAGGTATTCCTAATACTTTATTAAAATCCACAGTAGTTCTTACGCTATTCATTAATTTTATTAGTTTCCTATTAACAATATTTCAATTCAAAAATATAAACATACTAAATTAATTTTATTCCAATACCAATACATTGTACGTTAAAAATATTGAATCTCTTCGTTCATTTTTGCTGAATTACCATTAGCATTTAAACAAGACATTCTGCCATACGCTCTCACCTCCTTCGGACACATTTTGTAGTCTGTACACTTAAAATAGCAAAAGGCCAATCTATTTTTATATGTTCTACGTTAAGTCATGACTAAAATGTGGAATTTTGTATATTTACAGATAATCGAAGCAGAAGCGATAGAGAAAGTAACCCTGCTGCAAATGAGAAAAATAAGCACATTTTCATGTATAATTTTATTCTAGAGTTTTAAGAAATATGTATATACAATTAATATTGAGTTTTATTATGAATGTGGAAAACTGTATAATTCAGACAACAAAAATAAATCGGACATAGTATTATATTAATTAAACGATTTTATTCAGCTTCGATTCTATGTTTGCTTCTTGTATGTTTGCTTCATATCTGAAAACTCAACTTTAAACCAATTCGACCAATCCAATTGTCTTGTAGCTTTGCAAGCGTGCGGAGTTTGGATAACGATATAATATATTGTTGAAAAAATAACCCCGAGGGGGTGAAAAAGTTATCCAGTCATCAATAAACACTACAAAATGTGTGAAATCCCCACAAAATTACCTTTTTTAAAAAAGGTACAAAAAAGAGCGCCAAGTATATAATTCCATCATAAAGAATTCCATTTAAAAACATTGTCGTAAATTAATATAAATTTCTTAATATGCTATATTTAACTTTACAAAAGTCATGAGATACAACAATTGCGCCAATTATCACAATGGCTATTTATACAAAGAAAAAAATGTACTCAATAATATTAAGCCGACATATTTTTATACAAATCAATATTTTAATACGAATAAATATTTTATTCAAAATACTTGGCGCTGCTCTCTGAATTGGTGTTGCTAAACTGAATAAATATGCATAAATTGCATTAAAATCTTTTTCTTTCTTCCTTCTCTGTGGTGTCTTGTCTTGTTTTATTTATTAACCAAGACAATTAACATTTTTTCGGAGAGCAGCGCCAAGTATTTTGAATAAAATATTTATTCGTATTAAAATATTGATTTGTATAAAAATATGTCGGCTTAATATTATTGAGTACATTTTTTTCTTTGTATAAATAGCCATTGTGATAATTGGCGCAATTGTTGTATCTCATGACTTTTGTAAAGTTAAATATAGCATATTAAGAAATTTATATTAATTTACGACAATGTTTTTAAATGGAATTCTTTATGATGGAATTATATACTTGGCGCTCTTTTTTGTACCTTTTTTAAAAAAGGTAATTTTGTGGTTTAAGAAGACAGGGTGAAGTGTTGGAAAGCGTGCTTGTTGACGAAACCGAGACGGATCTCCAACACCTCCCCTCATAAAATTTGGGTACGCGAGTACACAATGCATGAAGATACGATTTGAAAGGGACATTGATGAAACGACTTACAATTAAATCTTATGATATATAATACTTAGCAATAATCATGATTTCAGTGTGGAAGTAATATTAATACTAAACTTCTTGACGAGGAATTATGACACGATTCACAATGTTATGATAATCTTTCTAAGATAAAATACTCTTTCAAAAATACTTAACTAACTACAATTCCTAATACATAAGTATAACATGATATAATGTTTCTTTTTTTCAAATGGGCATATAACAGATTACATAGGTGTAGTGCTCTTTATAGTTATCGGAGTGCGAATTTTTGTTCTATGTGGGTAATCCGATGAAGAAGCCACTTCATGTTCCATGAAATCCTCTTCCATGGATTCCAAATCGCGTTCCGTGATTAGTCTTAGATCCTTGCCCCGAGTGTTGTAAGAAACCAAATCCCTTGATATCTCTCGATACTCACTTCGAATATCGGAATCGAGGGTGCAGTTGACAAAGTTCTTAATAACAGGATGCGTTACTTCTCTATTGCTAGAATTTTTCAAATAACGAAATAGTCGCAAGAGAAATTTGATACATCCCAGAAAACGACAGCAATTCGTACAAAATATTGCCATTATAAGTCCAACTAGAATGTACAGCCCTTTGACGAACCAGCTTACATGCACCTCTGAAACTGGTTCTTTCAGTTTCTTTGATAAGATTTCATCAAAGTCTTTTAATCTTTTATCTGTATACTGCAGATCAATAAGATCTATATTCGTTAATTTAACAGATTTTAATGGTATTGATTCAGGTGTGTCTTGATCAAATGGAGTAATACAGCAATCATTTTCAATAATATTGATTGCAGGAATATAGTAAGTAATATTCTTTTCCGCATATCGTGTTGTCTCCAGTAAATAATTATTACTATAGCCCTTACATTGAGCATCCAATTGTAATATCCCTGTTTGATATAAAGTGATATCTTGCATATACTCCTTGGTATCCTTGCAGAAAATAGTAACCGTGGACGGCTTTTGTAAGACATATACCCAGAAATTTTTTCCAATGTACTTAAATGCTTCAATTGAAGCTTTGATGTTTCTTGTGTTACAATCCTCAGGAATTCGGGTTGTAAGTGATAACAGCAATTGAATCTCGCATATCTCCTCATCTGCGGTATTGCTGATATGCACATTTGTGCATACGTACATCTCATCTTGATATTCCTCACAATCCGACAACACTTGCAAGAATGAAAAGTAGGTTTTGCTTTGGGATAGGAGTAGATATGAATATTTAGGTTCTATATAAGAGAAAGTAGATGTATTCTCATGTTGGATTGGGAGCGGGATTAATTCATATAAATGGAAGTGCATTCGTTTACTTAGTGGAAACTTCAAGACAAATACTATATTGTCCGTTAATGATAATAATTGTATCTTAAGTAACTTATAAATTGTTGGTATATTTTTATATGATGGTTCTACTATTAGATTATAATCACCTTTGTACTTAAGTAATTGTTCGCACAAAGTCTTCGGAGATAATATCTCAGGTGAGATCACATTTTGATTGCCCAAACCGATAGATATCCTCTATATATTTATTATATTCATTTAAAACTTTTGTAATTATAAATGTCAATACAGTCGTTTGTTGAGAGTAGTTAGGCTTGCCGATTCTGGCTCAAGTGGGGGCGAGGGGGTGAGGCGGGGCGGGGGGAGGTACCGCGCTCTTCCGCGAGATGGGCGAGGGGGTGAGGCGGGGAGGGGGGTACTGAGTTCGTGGGTGAGGGGGATGACGTCACAGGGGAGGGGGGTTTCAAGATGGCGTCGACCGAGTTCGTGGGTGAGGGGGGTGACGTCACAGGGGAGGGGGATTTTCAAAATTTTCAAAATGGCGTCGCGCGCGCAGGTCGAGTTCGTGGGCGAGGGGGTTGACGTCACAGGGGAGGGGGAGGATTTTCAAATTTTCAAAATGGCGTCGCGCGCATTTCGTGTTGGCGCCACCTACTGGACGTTTAAGGTACTTAGGGCCCGCGTTGGTATTTGGGCCCGTCTTGGTAAATTTTCCAGGTTTTTCATACATTTCGTGTTGGCGCCACCTATTGGACGTTTAAGGTACTTTGGGTCCGCGTCGGTATTTGGGCCCGTCCTGGTAAATTTTCCAGGTTTTTCATACATTTCGGGTTGGCGCCACCTATTGTACGTTTAAGGTACTTTGGGTCCGCGTCGGTATTTGGGCACGCCATGGTAAATTTTCCAAGGTTTTCATACGTTTCGTGTTGACGTCACCTGTTGCATGTCTAAGGTATATTTGGGCACGCGTCGCCGCCGCGCAATCTCCGTACGTGTGCGGAGATCGGTGCGCAGGCGCGACCGCGAACGATTCGTGGAAATTCAAATCGCGTCTTCGATGATGATTTCTGAGAAAGAGGGTGGACCATGATTTCGGAGAAAAGATAAGGAAATATTTGAATCGTGGGACCGATACAGCATAAACATAGAGCGATAATTATTATTATTATAAATCAATCATCGCGATAGCCCATGGAATAAACATTGCACCGCGACATGCAGTGTGTTTATATCTATGGAATAAACATTGCACCGCGACATGCAGTGTGTTTATATCTGAGCAGGATCGAACACGTTTCGGGCGCCTACGTGCACACTCTTCGTGCCGTGAGTTTATGTTTCAATCGTGGGACCGATGCAGCGCACGTGCAATGATGTGTACATATAGCGATAATTATTGTAAATCAATCGGTGCGATAGCCCTTGGAATAAACACGACATTGCAGTCGATGATAATTTCTGAGAAAGAGGGTGCGTTTATATATCTGAGCATTGACTTTTCCCAAGACTAGGACCTCTAAGAAGTACCCTCGAGAAAACGCAATGTCCCCGAAACAATAAATTAGGCGTTCCTTTCACGCGAGCAGCTAAGCGATAATTATTCGGGCTAGAGTTCCAAGTATTTTCACGATCGAGAACAGGGCGACGTCTCAAGCACCCTTCTCGAGGGTCTGCAAGTCAAGCGTCGTGGGAGCGTGTAAGGGCGAAAAGAATTCGTACATAGACTTTCACACCGAAGTCCATAGAGTAAACATGACATTGCACCGCGCGATACCGCGTGTTTATATCTGAATCGTGGGAGTAGTATACAGCGATCGTGTAAGGGTGGGGAAAAATTTGAGGATACGTTCGAACTGCATCTAACGTTAACATAGTACGATGACGTTTTAAGAATCACGAATAGGATGGGTGACTAGTATATTAAATCCTGCAGTCGCTCGCTGAAGATCGTGAAATACGTTACGCGTGCATAAGTATCGCGAGGCATGGACTTTTTCGTGAATTCGTATGAATTGTTGCGGGGGATGATTCCACTGCTGCGTACCGAAGAACAGTGCTACGAATGGTTCATATCATGTGACGAGTATTTACGTCTCATCCGCGAACATTTTAAGACTCGAAAAGTATCGGAATCGGAACAACAACGTTTGACATTATTTATGAGTAGTGTTGAAATAGTGCGAACGTGTGTTCGAAGCAAACAAGCGTGCATAGTCGCTGAACTGGACGCGCGAGATTCATTACTCGTGTCATCGTCTTCCGACGACGACGATAACGATGGTGGGGTGAACTATTTATCGACGTTGCTACAGTTAGATGACGAATCACTGACGATCGAACGACATAAGATTCGTAGTGTGTTAAGCGCACCGACATTATCCGAGACGTCCTGGATCAGCATCTTTCGACATGGATTTATGCAATTGTCGTGCGAACATCGTCAATTGTTACGTTATATCGCACGACACAGTACTGCGGGTAAATGTTCATTATATTGCATCGTTGGAGATAAGGACGTGCATCTTAAGCGTACGGAGTACACTACCGCGATCGTGTGTACACCATTGACGCTTCTACATGACATCGAGAACGGAATGGTCAAAGTACTGGAAGTATTGAGTCCTGACACAACAACAATTTCAGTGAATAGTTTTTTGTGTCGAGAATTGAAACGATATTTGGATGATCATACGAGTCTACCGCGAAACACGAAGCTCATCCTTGTACCGCTGAGATATCGATTTCCACATATCGAGTATGATCGCATCACCTGGAAAAGTCGCATCATGAAATCAGATGAAATCGAATATCTCTGGGAAATTGACTATTTGTAAAGAAGTAAAGTCTTTGTGAATAAGCGAACATGGAGGGGTTCATGGACACGTACAGGGTTTTGTCCCAGATGTCCAAGCTTTTACGCAGTATTGCGGAATTCCGAGACTGGGTGGATCATTGCGCCACGTGCCTGCAGCTCATCGTCGAGTATCAGAGCAGCGGAGGAGTGTCCGTGTCCGCGAAACAACGCCTAGTGTCGCTGATCGCGCGAATAAAGACATTGCGCGCAATCGTGCGGGAAAAGTTTTCGCGAGTGGGGTGCGGGGTTTCGGGTCGATCGACGGTGCCTAATGTCGTATGGGAAGACGTGGAATCTGCGTTTATAGGCCGCATTTCAACCGGTGCGGTTATCAACGTGGGACACGTCGATCCGCGTCGATTTTTAGAAGGTGCTCGACGAACTGTGATCTCGCGCGTCACGGACGCTATCACGACGCATAAAAGCGTGTCCGTCAATACGAACTTGAACGCGGAGTTTATGTTGGGTGAAAATACGGACATGAAAAGTTTCGGTACGCGAAATCGTGTACTGTTAATGACTTCGAACATTCGCGAGTGGTACTCGAAGCACGTGGTCGCTCCCACGCTAGTGATGCTCGAGGAGTTTCAAGATCGCGACAGTGGATGGACCTTAAAGGCCGTGCTAAATATTCTAGTGAATATTAATAAGCACAATCCACTTCGAGGCGGTTGCAACGTACCGCTTCCGCGCGCCGTCGTCCTGAAGAAAGCGGTGGTCAACATAAAGAATAGAGATAATGCGTGTTTCTTGTGGGCTGTCGTTGCAAGTTTGTACCCGGTTGCTGCGAATAGTGATAGGATCGCATCGTACCATCACTACTCGGATGTGTTTCGCACGGGCGATATGACTTTACCCGTAACGTTGGACCAGCTGGCAAAGTTCGAGAGGATGAACAACGTGTCGGTGAACGTGTACACGTGGTCCGACGGAAGCTGCGCGCCCCTGCGTTTGACCGAGGACAAGCGAGAGAGACACGCGAATCTCCTACTGGTGCAGGACCCCAACGAGCCTCAACCTTATCATTTCGCGTGCATTCGCAGCATGTCGAGACTGATTTCGAAGCAGCTCGGTAATCACGGACATCAAGTATTCGTTTGCGAAAGGTTAGTAAAATATGGTATATTTCGATCGATGTGTTATTGATTATTATGTTGTATTATTAATACTATTATCGTTACAGATGTCTCAGCTTCTTTCATTCGAACGTGCAATTGACGAAGCACAACGTGGACTGCCAACGTCTGAACGAGTGCGCCGTTGAATTACCGTCCCTGAAGGATAAATGGTTGCAGTTCAAGAACTTTAAAAATAAGGAACGAGCGCCATTCATCATTTACGCGGACTTCGAATGCATGCTGGAGGATGTCGAGCCTGCGGAGCGGAGTCGGACGTACACGTACCAGCAGCATAGAGCGTACAGCGTGGGATATTACATCCATTGTTCCACCGACGCGTCTCTGTGTCGTTATCGCGCGTATCGTCACGAATCCGAGTGCGTGAAGTGGTTCGTACAAGAACTGCGTGACTTTGCGAACATTGCGTATTCGTGGTTGCGGAACGCGAAACCGATGAACTCGTTGACGAGTCGACAGTGGCGTAGTTTTAACGACGCGATCGTGTGTCACGTTTGTGGACAACCTTTCGTCGAGGGGAACAAAAAAGTGCGCGACCATTGTCACTCGACGGGCGAGTACCGAGGCGCAGCCCACGTGTCGTGTAACTTAGGGTTTCAACGATCGTACACGATACCGGTAGTTTTTCATAATTTATCAGGCTACGACGCGCATTTCGTGATCAAGGAGTTGGCGTCCGCGTTCGAAGGACAGATCGACCTGCTACCGGTAACGAAAGAGCGGTATATATCGTTCACGAAACACGTCAAGGGAATCGACGCCGAGAACAACGATTGGAAGAGGGGATTGAAGTTTCGATTCATAGATTCGTTGAAGTTCTTGGCCGCTAGTCTGGAGAAACTCGCTTCGGACCTTGGCAAAGAACGACTCGCGATTCTACGACGCGAGTTTCAATCCCTGTCGGATGATCAGTTCAATCTCCTTACCAGGAAGGGCGTCTTCCCGTACGACAACGTGACGTCATACATCAAACTGAATGATACGTGTTTACCGTCCCGCGAAGCGTTCTATAATCGGTTGAACGATAGCGCCGCGTCGGAGCCTGATTACGCGCACGCCGCGAACGTGTGGAATACTTTTCGCGTACAGACATTGGGCGAGTACAGTGATTTGTACTTGAAAACAGATGTACTGTTACTCGCCGACGTATTCGAGAGTTTCCGCACCGACTGTATCGCGAGTTACGATCTAGATCCCGCGCATTATTTTACGCTACCGAGTTTCACGTGGGACGCGATGCTCAAGTACACCGGCGTACGATTAGAACTTTTGACGGACGTGGACATGCTACTGTTCGTAGAGCGTGGCATACGCGGCGGTCTGAGTCAGTGCTCGCACAGGTACGCGCGTGCCAACAACAAACACCTGCCTGCAGGGATGTACGACGAATCGAAGGCATCAACGTATCTGATGTACTTCGACGTCAACAACTTGTACGGATGGGCGATGTCGCAGGCTATGCCGAAAGGTGGGTTTCGATGGCTGGACGATGCGACGGCTGCCGCGCTCGACGTATCATCCCTATCCGACGGCGAGGACTCCGAGGAATCCGAGGGATACCTGTTGGAGGTCGACATCGAATATCCCAAGGAGATCCACGACGCCCACGCCGACCTTCCATTCTGTCCGGTGCGCGAGCACGCTCCAGAAGGAAAACAGACCAAGCTGCTTGCCACGCTCGACGATAAGGAGCGATACGTCATACATTATCGCTACCTGAAACAGTGCGTGCGACACGGTTTACGCGTAACGCGAATTCATCGGGTGTTGCGATTCGATCAGTCGCACTGGTTGCGCGACTACATCCGATTGAACACCAATTTGAGGACGCGAGCTACTAGCGAATTCCAAAAGACGCTATTTAAATTAATGAACAATGCGGTGTACGGGAAAACAATGGAGAATGTGCGGAATCGCGTAGATGTGCGACTGGTGACGCGGTGGGACGGTCGTTACGGCGCGGAAGCGCTGATCGCAAAACCGAACTTTCACAGCCGCATGATCTTCTCCGAGCAGTTGGTGGCCATCGAAATGCGCAAACTGAAAGTTAAGTTCGACAAACCGATATACGTGGGAATGAGTGTACTGGACGTATCGAAAGAATGCCTGTACGAGTTTCATTATGCGTATATGCGTGCGGAGTTCGGTGATAAGTGTAAGGTCCTGTACACCGATACCGACAGTTTAATGTATAGCGTGGAATGCGAGGATGCGTATGAAACGATGAAGCGTGACGTCGCCCGATTCGACACGAGTGATTACGCGGTGGACAATCCGTACGGTATGTCCCGCGAAAACAAAAAGGTGCCGGGACTCATAAAAGATGAGAACAACGGCGCCTTGATGACCGAGTTCGTCGGATTGAGGTCTAAGATGTATGCAACTAGAACGTTTAACGCGGCAGTGGGGTCTACGAGTGAGACTAAAAAAGTGAAGGGTGTGCGGAGACACGTGGTCGCGAATCATGTACAATTCGACGATTACATTCGTTGTCTCCGCGATCTCACCGAGAAATCGATTCGGCAGAACAATATACGCTCCAAAGAGCACCATGTGTATACCGTGAGTCAAGAGAAGAACGCTCTCAGTCCGTTCGACGACAAGCGGTGTATTTTAGCCGATCGAGTCGACACCCTTCCGTGGGGTCATTATCGAATCCCCGAGCTCAAGACACACGAACGTCTCCAGCTTGACCCCGACGAGTCCCTCGAGAATTCCATTGTTTAGTATGTTTGCATGCATATATGTATATACGTTTCTTTCTTTGGTTATTTATTTATGAATATATGTATAGCGTAGAATAGTCAAAAATTGTATATAGCGTGGAATAGCTAAAATTATATTTTATACGCGTTGGTATATATGTATATATGTATATTTTTTTCATACTTTATTAAGATTAATTGTACGCATATACGAGAAGGCGAAGGAGAATGTGAAAAATTGAATAAACGGACACTGTATATATATATATATATATATATATTTATATGTATGTATGTATGTATTTATTTTTCATTCATTTATTTTAGTAACATCGAGTGCGTTTGTGATCGGGAATCATAGAATATCCTTGTTGCTTATCCACGAGTTCCGCGACGAATCGAATCCGAGCCACTTAACGTACACCTGGTTTCCTTTGCGACGAATAATCTTCTCGACCAGATAGACGTCTGGATTCGCGACCGAATGTAGTTCGTACTCGTAGAATCCACCCGAGATCGATTCTCCCGCGGAATCGCGCAGAATGTACGTCACCGGGAACGTTCGTTGTACGGTTATGATTTCAAACACCTCGGTCGACCAGTTCGGAGTGTACCCCTTCTCGAAGAGGGTCTTGAACTTGCTCACGCGTACCTTGTCACCGACTTTGAATTTCGCGCGTCGTCCAATGCCTTCCGATGCGGAGGGTGAGAGGGGTTCATTCGCGGCGAACGACAAACGCGTCGCGGGGGTCACGTCAACGGGTCGGGCGTTGATCGTTCGGTGCTTGCGATGATTGTAGGTGCGTACGAGCGCAGGTAACAGGTCAACCCAACGGTAGGACGCGTTCAAGGAGAATTTTTTCCACATGAGGTTTTTCAGCGTGCGATTGAAACGTTCGACGATCGACGCTTTCATCACGCTGTACGTGGAGTAGTGGTTGATCCCGCGAGTCTTCGCACATCGTTGAAACTCCGCGTTGTAAAACTCCTTACCCATGTCGGTTTGTAAATTTCGCGGACATCTATCGCTCTGCTACAACACGATCGTGAACGCCGCGGTCACGTCGCGTCCACTTTTTGTTTTCACGGGTATGGCCCACGCGTACTTGCTGAACGCATCGATGATCGTTAGTATGTAGTGATATCCTCGATTTTGCTTCGCGTACGGACGCATCTCTACCAAATCGGCCTGCCACAAATCATCGTAGCCGCGAATCACGACGCTACGCCGTAGAAAATTTCGTCTCGCGGGAGCGTGTAATTCGTTCACTAATTGTACTCGCTCCTTACTCATGCTTCGCGGGTGGGTGGGGGATGATCGCGACGTTCCAAGGATGTTAGAAGTAGTATGAGTTCCTCGAGTGCTCGCAAAACGCAATCGATACACGTTTTTCGCGATCGTTCGTTATTATTAGACGTTTCGGAGCCGTAGCCGCTATTGAGGCAGTCATTGATCATCGTCGTCGTCGTAAACCCTCATTCGCTTTTCGTGATTCCTTTCGTTTGTACAGATCCGTGGTCGTTATCGACGTCGTCAACTCTTCGAGTCTGTCTTTCAAGTGATCCAAGCGTCGTTCCATCGCGTTATTTAAATCATCCTCTAGTCGAGACAATTGCGCGTTAACGATATCCGTCAGTAGTATGTCTATGCCGATTCTAACGCAGGTCCTCTGAGGGGAGCGCGGGGGCGGGGGGAAGTGAGGGCGCGCGGGGGAGTGCGGCGGAGGGAAACATGGGCGCGGGGCCTGCGGGGAGTGGAAGACCGGTTGCGCGCGCACGAGCCGCGGAGTGGGGGAAGCCGCGATCATGGAGGGGATCACTCCGGGCCGAGCCGCCGCGGAGACCGGGCCCGCCGTCGAAAACTTTTCAGGGGGTAATGACCCCCGAAAAATCTCTTTCAGCCCACCCCAAACATTTTTTCAAACCCCCCACCCACCCCGAATTTTTTTTCCGACACAGAGAAATAATAATTTTTGATTGGAAATTGTTTCGAACAATGTCGGGCAATGTCGGCTTTTTACGAACCGCGTCTTCGGAGGAGGGAAAGAGACAGAGCATCATTTTAAAGCTAAATTCGGAGGAGAGAGAGAGAGACAGCAATACTTGGTGGCAGAATCGCATGCATTCTAAAAATTTTCAAAATGATTTTCAATCGCAGCGTCTCGCGCGATTGTATGTAATATGAGTCCTCCTCTGGAGCGGCCGTGCAAGGTGACGTCATTTGGCAGCGCGAAGAACGAAATAGAATTATGCAGCGTCAGCAGAATGTTTTGTCCCCAACGCAGAGAAATAATAATAATTTTTGAAATGTTGAATCTTAAAATTAGGTGGTGAGGAGGATGGTGTGTAAATGAAATTGAGAAAGAATATGTGTTTAAGAAATATATTGTTACAAATATTTGGCTTAATTATCCCACTCGACTACATCGCCATCGAATAGAGCACTATCGTCGTCAGTAAAAATAGCATTGTCGACGATTTCATTAAATAGAGCCTCGTCGGTATAAAACAAATCATCGCAAACTTGCTCGGGGATTATCTGAATTCCAATATCGCGAGCCTGAAGTCCTGATACCACATTCGCAAAAATAGTATTAGAGTCAATCGGTTTCGCATTGGCACATCTCCGCCAAACTACACTTTTTGGATCCGTCAAACTGTGCAGATGATATATATCATTATAATCCTTGTTTTCATAATCCTCATCCTCATCCTCACTAAGATCGGAAAAGAATGGTTTTTGCCGCGCATGCCTGTTTAACCAATATCGCTCACTCTCGAACTCTTCAGGCAGCAGCTCACAGCCCCATATGCTAATAGGATTATAGAACACTTTTAAAAAGATGTTGCCATCGCGAACAACTTCAGCCTTATGAAGTTCTTCACCACAAATTTCTTCGGTTTGAACCGCAACATTCTGACACGCAACATATATTTTAGGGTTGTAGTCATGTATAGGCAGCACAGTGGAGTCAGAGATTGCAGCTGCAGCGGGGGGGGGGGGGGGGTTCAATTCCGCAGGCAATGACATAATCTGAAATCGATTTTTCTTATAATTCTCAAAGTTACTAACACAACGATTCACTAAAAATATGATAATGGAAACTTACGGTATTATGCGATTGTATTTTCTATGCGTTGAATGATTGATAATGATGTCCTTCAAAAGCAATTTCACTTAAAATGAAAAAAAATGTCACTTCAAAAAAAAATCGGACTGTTTTCTATCACAGTTTGAAGACGACTGTTCTCGCTGCATCTCCAGGCTTTCGAATGCAAACTCCTATCGTGAAATTGAGAAGTGCATAGGTTTGCAAAAGTAAAAGTGTGAGATGATATCATTTGGCGGTGCGGAAAACGCTGAATCTTAAAATTAGGCGGTGAGGATGATGATGGGTAAATAAAATGGTACAATGAAATACGTTTAAGAAATTTATTTAAAATTAAAGAATATAATTTAACATATTTTCCTACGAGCATCAGCTAGAATATCATTGATGGCACATGCTACCAGTTCGCAATCGATCAATGAATGCTGTTCGAAGTGTTCGCTTTCAGAAATTAATTTTACATAATCTGTTGGCGCGGTAGCGCTACGTAGAACGTCTACGAAAGTGGCATATTTACTGCTTACAGAGTACATATTTTCAGCTAACCACGTGTACATATGTTCAATGCAATGATTGTACGCGAATAGTTTACACATCGTGGCTTCAGTCATATATATGACAACGCGATTATCGGTGATTTTAATAAGTTGATTATCATGGATACGCGTGAACTCTAGTCGTAAATGATCAATTATAATGTGAGTTTGGGGCGATGTTGCGTTGCTGCGTAATCGTTGGAGTATGTCCACCTCATTTTGTAGCAGGAGCTTCCACGTAGACATTGAAAAGCTTAACTCGCTGCCTTTATTGTCGGCTATGGCGATCTCGACATGACACAAATCCATACCAATGCGAATTCCTATAGTTAGACGTTTATAAGCTGTTGCAGTCAGTGGATAATCACGCCCCAGGATCCGTACGATTGATGGTTTCGGTGTTTTCATCGTTTCAAACGATACGGATCCAGAACTGTAAGAAACAAGTACATGAAATTGATACTTCGATCGTTTGCGTTTACAGTGAATGAAGTAAATGAAAAGTGTATAGTAACGCGTACGTACCTCATATTGGATTGTTGATGATATTGTTGCTGCCGTTGTTGGCATTTATTTGGAAACCCACCATCGTTGCCGGCTGCGCAGGATGAATCGTTTAAGCTGCGTTTGTACATTTTGATGTGTGCTATATTTTTTATGGAGTACCGTCTGTTCCGTCAAAGTCACTGAGGCTACTGAGCAACTGATGGAATAGCGTCCGGGAGACTGGCTTAAATAGAGGTGCAATTGCTTCCCCCACCACACCATTTTTATTTTAAAGCTATCAATTTTTCCATAATGTGTTTCAATCTTAACGTCGTAGTATGTAATTTGAGCCCCATCCTCAAGGATAAAAGTCTCGACACGTGTTGAACGTCGAATCTTAGAATTTTGCGGAATCAGCAGAAACTGTGTCGGATGATCTTGCGCGCCAATTAGTCATACGAATGAATCATGGATCGTCGTTTTTTGCATTCGAGGGAGGGGGTACGCTGACGGAGATAGCAAATTGCAGTCTAGGTATAAGTATGCGCTCCAAAGTGCACACAGCCTCAAATCGTTGCAACGTGTTGCGAGGAACAGACATTTACATTGCATTTACGACCATGGGAGAATTCGCGCAAGTAACCCGCCAATTGCTGGATCAATGTGCACGATTGATTTCGCGGGAAGAGTACCTCGCGTGGGAAGAACGGTGCAACGAGTGCATCGAATCTTTGGAAGAACAGAGCCGTGTGAAACGCCCGCGATTATCGATCGGTGTTCGGCAATCGTTGGTTGCTCGAATCGCGCAGCTCGAAGGGCTGAAACATTCGTTGCACGGCCGTTTCGTGCGTGAAGGTGCCGGACATTCGAGCACAGGACTTTTGTGGCGCGAAATAGACGCTGCGTTTGATACCCGCGTATTAACTGGTGTCGTGCTAAATTCGAATTACATCGAGCCGCGCAACTTCCTCCAAGATGCGGGGACCATTGTGCTGGAGCATGTGCGGGGTGCTTTGAGGAAACAGCGGAACCTCAAAGTGAACACGGTGTTCAACGGCGAATTTGTGGCGGGTGACAAGCATGCTTGTAAAAGCATTAACACCCGAAACTGTGAACTCTTCCGCACATCTGATCTGCAGGAGTGGTACCAGCGATGCGTCGTCGAACCAACCCTGGCATCGCTGGAAGAGTTCCAGGAACGCGACAGCGGATGGGCATTGACGAAAATCCTCAACCTGATCGTTAATGTCAACAAGTATAATCCGCTGCGCGCGGGATGCCACATCAAGTTGTCGCGGGATTTATTGTTGAAGAAAGCCACGATCAGTGTACAATCCCCGGACAATGCCTGTTTTGCGTGGGCAGTGGTCGCCGCTCTCCATCCCGCCGAACGAGACACCGCGCGCCCAAGTTCGTACCCGCCTTATGCTTCCGTGCTAAATCTTCAGGGCATTGAGTTTCCAATGTCCCTGGCACAAATTGCGAAGTTTGAGCGGCAGAACAACATCTCCGTCAACGTGTACACCTTCGAGGCGGAGAAGACGAAGACGGTCTTTCCCTTGCGTCTCACCAGCCAAAAGAGGGATCGACACGTAAACCTGCTCTACACGTCGAATCAAGAGCATGGCGATGTAGGACATTTTGTATGGATCAAGAACTTGTCTCGGCTGGTGAGCGCGCAGCTGAGCAGGCACGGGAAAAAGAAATTCATCTGTGATCGGTACGTATAGAAAACTTGTGAAATATTAAAATGTCTCGCGAAACAATTAAATAAAAAAATTATGTTTACAGGTGTATGCACTATTTCGGATCTATCGAGAAGCTGGAGGCACATGCAGTGGACTGTGGGCAGATGAACGACTGCGCCATCGTGCTGCCCAGCGAAGGCAACAATTTCCTCAGCTTCGAGAACCACTGCAGGAAGGAGCGGCTCCCCTTCGTGGTGTACGCAGATCTTGAATGCATCATTGAGAAAACAGAGGACAACCACCGAATTGATGACAACAAATTACACACGTATCAACATCATAAAGTTCATAGTATAGCCTATTATATGCATTGTTCGTACGATACATCGCTATCGACGTATCGATGTCGCCGCGATGCGGATTGTGTTTCATGGTTCGTATACGAACTGAAAAAATTTGCAAACTTCGCCAAACCCATTCTGACCAGTAATGTTCCCATGCTGGATTTAACCACCGAACAGTGGACGACATTTCGCGATGCAACACACTGTCATATTTGCGAAGAGCCATTCGAGGCTGATGACGTACGAGTTCGCGATCATTGTCATCTCTCCGGACGGTTTAGAGGCCCGGCACATTCGGAGTGCAATTTAAATTATAAAAATGCGTTTTATATCCCCATAGTTTTCCACAATTTATCCGGCTACGATTCACATTTCATTATCGAGGAAATAGCTACAGCTTTCGACGGTCACGTTGAAGTATTACCTATTACTAAAGAAAAGTATATTTCATTCACTAAAAATGTTGAAGATACGACTGAATCAGACTCGCGAAATTATATTAAATTACGATTCATCGATTCGTACAAATTTCTCAATACTAGTCTCAACAAATTATCGTCTTTTCTGAGCACAGATCAATTAAAAATTTTACGATCCCAATTTGAAACATTATCCACCGAAGATTTCAATTTATTGACGCGAAAGGGTGTCTTTCCATATGAATACCTTGATTGCGCGAACAAGCTGCAGGACCCGTGCTTACCGCCGCGCGAGTCATTCCACAGTTCGTTAACGGGTGAGACTGTATCCGAGACCGATTACGCGCACGCCGAGACAGTCTGGCAGCGTTTCAGGATTGGAACCTTGGGCGAATACAGCGATTTGTATTTGAAAACTGATGTCTTGTTATTGGCAGATATTTTTGAAAATTTTCGCGAAAGTTGTATCAAGAGTTACGGACTAGATTCAGCACATTATTATACTCTACCTGGTTTCACGTGGGATGCCATGCTAAAACACACCAAAATTACGTTCGAATTGCTCACTGACGTCGATATGGTCATGTTTATCGAACGCGGTATACGTGGGGGTTTAAGCCAATGTTCCGGAAGATACGCACATGCTAATAACAAGTACATGTCATCTTACGACGCATCGGAAGAGTCATCGTACTTGATGTACTTTGATGTGAACAATTTGTATGGATGGGCAATGTGTCAGCCCCTGCCATACGCTAAATTTCGATGGGTCGAAGATGTTGCAAATTTTGACGTGTCTTCAATCCCGGTCGATTCGCCCACGGGGTACATTCTCGAGGTAGATTTGGAATATCCGCAACGTCTGCACGACACTCATACCGATCTACCGTTCTGTCCGACGCGTGCCAAACCACCTGGTAGCAGGCAGGACAAGTTACTCGCGACGGTATACGATAAGCAGCGTTACGTCATCCATTACCGCAACCTGCAGCAGTGCACGCGTCACGGTCTTCGTATTACAAAAATACACCGCGTCCTGCAATTCTCTCAATCTCCCTGGCTCCGCGATTACATCGAACTCAATACACGGTTTAGAACAGACGCGACAAACGACTTTGAAAAAAATTTGTACAAATTGATGAACAACGCGGTATTCGGCAAAACTATGGAAAATGTACGAAACCATGTGGATGTAAAACTTTTAACACATTGGGAAGGGCGATATGGCGCGGAGGCAATGATCGCGAAACCGAATTTCCACAGCAGAAGTGTTTTTTCAGAAAATTTAATAGCTGTTGAATTGCGGAAACTCGAGGTGAAATTCAACAAACCGATATACGTGGGTATGTGTATTCTGGACATATCAAAAATTTGTTTGTATGAATTTCACCACGAGTACATGTCTCCCCAGCATGGATCAAATTGTAAAATTCTATACACCGACACAGACAGTCTCATTTATCACATTCAATGCGACGATATCTACGAGTCCATGAAACACAATATCGATAGATTCGACACAAGCGATTATCCTACTGACAATGTATATAATATACCGCGTGTAAATAAGAAGGTTCCGGGGCTCATGAAGGACGAAAATAACGGTGTGATAATGACCGAATTCGTAGGTCTTAGAGCGAAAATGTATGCACTTCGCGTAGACGGCAAAAAAGATACGAAAAAGGCGAAAGGCGTCAAGACCAACGTCATAGCCAAACGATAACTTTCGACGACTACGCGCAGTGTTTGCAAAGGGAGATCGAAATGGTTCGCAGACAATCATGCATACGGTCTAAATTGCATAAAGTGTACACCATTTCGGAATCTAAAATCGCTCTAAGCCCACACGACAACAAGCGGTATATCGTACCCGATTCGACCGACACTCTGCCCTGGGGCCATTACCAAATTCCATTGTAAAAAAAAAAATATCATTAAAAAAGAAATTTGAACTTGATGCAGCTCTCTCTTCATGTGAACGAAGCCTCTGACTTCGTCCTCAGTCTATGAGAACTATCATAACGCTCACAAAAATTGAAAACTTCGTATCGACGTGATGTATAGTTTCATAAAGAGCGATGGTGAAAAGCAGACAATTAAAAAAAAAATAGGAATATGGAATATTCATGTCTCTATTAATCCAATGATATCGAGTTGTTCTACGAATTCCCAGAATTAATGAAGAATTATGTATCTTTCTTTGCTATCCATGGGCTAGTAAATAAAGATACATAATTCTTCATTAATTCTGGGAATTTATAGAACAACTCGATATGATTGGAATTAACAGAGACAAGAATATTCCACGATATTTTTTTTTATTGTTTGCTTTTCGCCATCGCTCTTTATTAACTTGTTTCTTATAAATAGTAGAACTATTGTTTGCAAATGTATAGAAATTATTATAAATAGCGAAATTATTGCATAAAAATTGTTCATACATGTATAGAAATTATAAATGGCGGAATTAATGTGTAAAAAAAATGTTCACACATGTATATGTATCATTGTATTTATTGAACCATGTATTATTTTTACAATACATTATTTTTATTTATCCAAGAATTGTGTGATTTATCAAACCCCAGCCACTTGACGTACACCTTATCCCCCTTTCTACGCAACACTTTTTCCACTAGATACACATCAGGATCGATGACACGTTGCAGCTCGTGTTCATAGAATCCTCCGGCAACGGGTTTTCCACAGGAATCGTCCAGCAGATACGTCGCGGGATTAGTTGTCTGTACTTTGGCTATCTTGAACACCTCCGTTGTCCAGTTCGGCGTATAGCCTTTATCGAATATGGTTTTAAATTTGCTCACGCGCACAAACTCGCCCAATTTGAATCTCGCTGGTGCAGCGATCTTTATGTTGCTGTATACGGTGGCTAGCAGCGTGTCGGCGATCGCCGGGGTAACATCGCAAGGACGCATTCCGATGGTTCTATGTTTTCGTGCGTTATACTCTGTAAGTAGACTTGGTAGCGCATCGGTCCATCTATAGGTTCCATTCAGCGTAAACAGTTTCCACATATTGTTCTTCAAAGTTCGATTGAAACGTTCTACGACAGAGGCCTTCATCACCGAATACGTCGAATAATGATTAATGTCGTGCTTTGTCAAGAGTTTCTGCACATCGGTGTTGTAAAATTCTTTTCCTTGATCGGTTTGCAAATTTTTCGGATATCGCTCTCTAAATATCTTTGCAAACGCTTTAGTCACCTCAGCACCACTTTTAGTCTTGAGCGGCGCCGCCCATGCATACTTGCTCAACACATCGATGACGGTGAGTATGTAGTGGTGACCCTGGTTGAATCGCGAGTATGGACGCATTTCTACAATGTCAGCTTGCCACAGATCATCGTATCCATGCACGATGACGCGCCTCCGCGGAAAATGTCTTCGAGCTGGAGCGTGCAATTCCTCAACGAGTTGTCGCTTCTTGTGACCATGGTTTTCTTTACTCTTGGATTTCGATAATGGCTGCATGTTTGATCGCAGAGGTGTCTTGGACACGAATGATGCGATAATTATCGGGTACGTGCATTAAGTGCTTCCCATTGGTCCGAGAAAATTCTGGACAAGTTGCTGCTCCGCAGCAAAAGCGGTTATAGCCTCTTTAACTTTACGAATTTCATTGTCCGGCTGTGGGATAGAATTCGACACTTGCGATATCTTTTGAACATTGTTTTGCAACGTCAGCATATCTCTTTGAAACACGACCAGCTTCCTCTCTAATTCTTCCTGCTGCTCTCTCAAAAGTTTAATGCTCTTTTCCACGTATAGTTTATTGACGGCATCGGTGTCGGCCACCGGCTCAGCTACGCGTCGTATCTTGCGTGATTTTGCATCAAAGTCTGCACCGGTTACGCAAAGAGCGTTATCTCGCATGTAATTTCGAAGCAAACCGCTCCATTTGTAATAGTCCATTCTAGCTGCTCCACTCTTCTCGAGCGATACCCCAAATTTGTTGATTGGCATCTCGATGCATACTGCGCACATCATCGGCGCGCGGTTTTATATAATGAGGCCTACCTCGCGGAGTTCCTCGATAATCGATAGAATTTCGGGATCGTGAGAGTTGTTACCCGCCTGACGCGACGCTTCGAGCAAACGGAATCGATCCACCAGCTCGTTGGGATCGTCCCAGTGTACGTAATCGATTTTGTTATCGTTTACCACCATGACCCGCGGCAGTGTTAGACCTTTCCCTGCCCTACTAGCCGATGCACGGGGAATTAGCGGTGCAATTACATGTTTGTACTTGTATCCCTTGTTGCCCAATATGGGATTTTTAGCACCATGACCGCGTCTGTGGGCATTCGTTTCCAGCAGTATACTTTTGTATTTTTGTTTATCGGCATCGGTGTATACAGTATCGTCGGGAATTCTCATAAAAATCAATTCGTAAAGGCCGGGTGTTCCTCTGTATTTTACACCATCTATGATTATATTATCATCCTTGTCTATATCGAAAGCCTTATCCCCAAGCATCGTTCTACTATTGTCAAAGTATACACCGTACACATAGTCCATTGCTGTATCCTTATCACTACTTAGGATTGCACTCATGTATTTTTGCCCCAGCGGGCCGAAATGACTGCGGATCGTTTTTTGTCCCTCGGATGTTTGGAATTGCTGTCTAATAGATGTTACAAACGACTCATCGGGACTAGTTTCAAAAACGTCGTCATCAACGGCTGAGAGCGATTGCACATTGGGAAATGTATTTATTGGTGTGGGAGGAGCCGGAGAATCGTTTGATGTAGCATTTTGTCGTTTCCGCTTCGATTGAACTGGTGTCGAGGTTATGGGTGAATATTCCAATGGCCCGTGTTGTTTCCTCTTTGCCTTGCGCGATGTGTTCCCTTTCGGATGGATTTTTTTAGGCGTTAATGTTTCATTCCCTTCAACGTCTGTACTCATCAGCGGTGAGGTGTCAGCTTCTGCTGTTGTGGTATTTTCCACAATATGTTTCAAGGGATCAACGATAGGTTTAAAGTATCTCTCCAACGCGATATCTTCCTCCATCTTGCCAGTCTTCAAAGCCTGATGTTTCCGGCGAATGGAATCGCTGGTTTTTGCAATTTCCTTCGCTATTCTCTCGCGATCCTTAATCTCCAGAGTATCGATATCAATCATCGTTGTGCCGCAGACGTTGCTTTCCCACCGACGTGTTGATGACGATTGACTATCTCACGGTACGGCAAACTCGTTAAATCCCTTTCTATAACGTCCATTGGACATGGCGCTATCCTTGTCTATTACCACGAAACCATACTCCCGTTGCCAACAATTACGGCACAAAGCGCAGAAATCCTCGTAAGGCATGTCAGTGTTTACGTGATCGTTGTACACATGTTTCAAGTTGGTACCATCCTGCTTAAACAGAATCAGCAGATTCGCATTGTCGCGTATAAGATGTTTGGGAATTTTTGCATATGTCTGACAGAGATAGAAGCAGTCAACGTTCGAGTGGCGCCCCATTGCAAAGTATTCCCTTATCGTATCTTGCTTGTCGCATGCCACGTCATCAAAGATAAAAATAGAATTCGGAAGCGATTCGCTCGGTGGGATGACGTCACTGTTATTCGAAAACGTAAAGTAGCCAATTTCATCTATCGGAGTCAATAAATTCTCCAAGTACTGATATTTCGGCTGTTGCAAGGACTTGGAGTACACGTACACGTTCTCGAAGCGGACGCCGTGAGGACTTTCCAACAAGCTGACCAGCACGTTGGTCTTTCCACAATTTGATGGGCCACAAATGACGCAGCGGATAGTGTTTGGCAGCATGCTACCATGTCTGCGTCTTGTTTTCGAAGACATCACTCGCGATTTATCATCAAAATTTGTCACGCGTATCGTCACAGGTTGTCGCACGAATCGCATCCTCTCCGTGAACTGTGAAAAATGATTTTGATACGTCGAAGCGCCCTATTTATAGGTCCGCACCGAAGCAAAACGGTTCAGTATTCAAAATGCTTCTGATCCTGTCGGATAATTGTGATATTCGAGACCTAACCTCTGAGCAGTTGAAATATATACCAAAGATTATTCTACTCCGAGAGTTTGGCAGGCACATTGATCAGTTGTGGAACAGACTCCCCGAGCATATAAAAGCCGATTCTGAGGTTCAGCAGTATCGTCGGTGTCTGGAACATTATAATCGCCCTTGGCAGCGAACGCATATCGACGGTCCAGCACCATTGATTAAAAACTGTAGCGAATGTCGCCGACGAGAGTAAAGAAAGGCAGTGGTTTGTTAAATCGGGCGATAAACGCGCTACCTATCGAATTACATATTCCGGGATACCAGTTTTGCGGCCCAGGAACTCATCTGGGAAAACGATTAGCTAGAGGGGATCGAGGCATCAATCCGTTGGACGCAGCGTGTCGAGAACACGATATTGCGTATTCGCGTAGCAACGACCTCGGCGAAAGGCACGCCGCAGATAACATACTCGCTGACAAAGCGCGAAAACGCATCGTTGCGCGAGACTCGACTCTGGGTGAAAGAGGTGCTGCTACAGCTGTTTGGGCAGCTATGAAGGCCAAGACGAAGATCGGAATGGGGATGAAAACAAAAACCCGCAAAAGGATTCCAAAGAGAGCACCGAAAAAGCGGATTCTTCCGGTAGCAAAACGGGGTGGTATATTACCACTTCTACCGTTGCTAGGTGTTCTCGGATCATTGGCTGGCGGAGCGGCGGGGATCGCCAAGGCGGTAAACGATAATAAGGCGGCGCAACATCAGCTGCAGGAAATGCAACGTCATAATCGCTCCATGGAAGGTCGGGGACTTTATCTCGCACCGTACAAGCGCGGACAGGGAATATCGAAACGAAAAAAAAAAACGCCGAAAAGAAAATAAAAATGCCTGCGGGTGTAACTACCGATGCACAATTGGAGGAGTTGGCAAAACGTATGCATATTCCATTCTTTAGAGGTGTTTTTATGCGTAACGCGTTACCAGCCGGAGGAGTACGTCGAAACGAGAGCGGTATCGTAAATTTGGACAATGTCAAGGGGCCTGGGACTCATTGGGTGGCGTATGCGAAGAGAGGGAGTCGAGCTATATATTTCGACAGCTTTGGGAATCTTCGACCGCCTAAGGAATTCATACAATATCTGGATAAAGATGCTGTGAAAATTGAATACAATCGTACGTCTTATCAAAAGTACGATCAGAGCAATTGCGGACAACTATGTCTACGCTTTCTACAAACGATCGACACCGAATTTAAGGATTGACTTCCCACCACTCTGATTCAGTAACAGTCGAGCAGTTCGAGCAGAATATGTCGTTAACATTCACTCTAACCGGCAAGAGTAGCACCCTCGCGGTAAACTACTTTCCACCCATAGATTTGAGCGATGATGATTACGAGCTTGGTCTAACAACCTTTGAAACTTATCACACAATACCGAACATCGACTCGAGCAACGATAAATTCTACTTTTTGTCAAACTATGACATCAAAAACAACAGCGTCGACACCACTCATGAATACATTACGATCCCCCACGGCTCCTACGAACTAGACGCCATTGCCAAGTACCTGAAGCAGCGATTACTCGAGCGATATCCTCAAAAAAATCTCGACGGCACCGATGACGGTGACAACGATGTGTATCCTATAGTGTTGCGTCCCAACAACAACACCATGAAAAGCGAACTGTACTGCCGGTTCGCCGTAGACTTTACAAAGCCCAATAACATCGGATCGCTACTGGGATTCTCGACGAATCGGGTATTAGAACCAGCACGATGGCATGAATCGGACGATCCAATTAATATCATGAACGTGAACATTATTCGCATAGAATGTAGCGTGACCGCTGGTGCGTACAACAATGGGAGGCGTGTACATACGATACATGAATTTTCTCCGAGAGTCCCTCCAGGATATAAGATATCGGAAACGCCCGCGCAGATCATTTACCTTCCAATCACCGCACGGGTCATTACGGATCTAACGATACGCGTTGTGGATCAAGACGGACGATTGCTCGATTTTCGAGGTGAAGAGATTACCATCAGACTGCACGTACGACGACGACGATAATACGTGTAGTGCGAAAGAGATGCTTGTATTGAACGACTCCAGAAACCCGTTTCTTCCAAGTGAAATTGTTTACAACACCAACAACTGCAACTCCGATCACGCTAAAAAGAAGAAGCTCAGTGCTGCAAACATTGCATTTTTGAAATCTTTGGGATTCATTGTACGCATTTAAGTTGAAAAATGGCTGATATTCTAAGCATTGGAGGGAAGCCGACGTTTGATGATTGCATCGTCAAGCTCGAGACTCACACATACAACCCATACGTCAACACGACGTTTGGATACAGCGATGAGATAAGAATACCGATACAGCAGCAGGATTTATACACATTACCGTGCGAAAGTTTCCTATATGTGGAGGGGAAATTGAAGATAAATAAGCCAAACGATGCGTTAACGGTGATGTTGGGAAATAATTGCATGGCGTTCTTATTCGATGAGATTCGATACGAGCTGAATGGTGTGGAGATTGATCGCAACAGAAACGTTGGAATAACTAGCACGCTTAAAAACTATGTATCGCTGACATCGGACGAAGACAAAAATATGGAGAATGCCGGATGGGGCTTGAAACGACGCGATGGGCTAATAGTGAAAAACCATTTCAATTTTTGCGTCCCACTCAAATATTTGCTGGGATTTTGCCAGGACTACAAACGCATGATTATTAATGCGCGTCACGAATTGATTTTAATACGATCGCGCAACGACAACAATGCTCTAATAGGATCACCGATGTTGGAACCAGAAATTGAATTACTTAAACTACAATGGCGGATGCCTCATGTGACGCTGAACGACGTTAATAAGCTATCGTTGCTACGTACTTTGGAAAGTGGACAAAACCTGAGCATTTGTTTTCAATCATGGGATCTGTACGAGTATCCTCTCTTACAGAGCACGACCAAGCATTCGTGGGCCGTGAAGGCATCTGCACAGCTGGAGAAGCCGCGATGCGTGATCCTTGCTCTACAGACTGGTCGAAGGAATGTGATGAGCGAAGACGTTACTAAGTTCAACAACTGTAAATTGACCAATGTAAAACTTTTTCTCAACTCGGAATTTTACCCATACGATGACATGAACTTGGACTTTGACAAGAATAAGCATGCCATCTTGTATCACATGTATACGCAATTCGGTAAATCGTATTATGGACATAGTAGCAACGAGGCATTATTCACCGTGGCTGAATTTTTACAATTTGGCCCCATCGTGGTGATTGATTGCTCGCGACAAAATGAGTCGATCAAGAATGGTACCGTGGACGTGCGCATAGAATTCGAGTGTAAAGAGAATGTGCCGGTAAATACTACAGCCTACTGTCTGATTCTGCACGATCGGGTGGTTGAATACAATCCACTGACAAACGTGGTGCGCAAAATGAATTAAATTGCCACGCTACTTGCCCGCCCTCTCCTGTGCGAAATTCACACAAAATTTAATCATGAAAATCGAGATGCTTTACGAGAAAAACTGCATTCTCCCGTCTGTCTTGGAAGCGAGCGGACCTCTAAATTGTACCGATAATGGCTGTACCAACATTTGTTGACCTGCAAGGGTTCATCGTCGATGGAAGATTTGTCGTCAAGGAAGTGGCTGTCCTATGCAAGGGGACAATTCTCTCGCACTATATTTTTGGGAGCTCAATGCCGCAATATCTTCTTACAAAATCCGATAAATCAAGCATCCGATGGTTGGTGGCAAAACATCATGGACTACGTTGGGACGATGGAGACGTTCCGTACAGTATGGCTAAACAGCTAATTACGAAAGCTGTAGCTGATGCGATCGACGAAGAAGATGACACATCCCATATAGTATACGTTAAAGGGCTGCAGAAACGCGACTGGCTTGCAGATTTCCTGGATGAAAATACGAGAGTGGACGTGATCATCGAGACGCTGGACATTGACTACGAGGATATAAAATCCCTAAATAAGCTAAATGTAGTTAATACTCTGCGTTGTGGCAGACACGCAAAGCACTGTGCCTTGCAAAATGTATTTAAAATATTCAACTGGTGGTCTAAACGCCAGAGGCATAAATAAAATATAATCAATTTTTAATGCATAAATGTTTTTTCTTCACCCTCCCCCAACCTAATCTCCTACATGTACGCTAGATTAAGACAATAGTTGAAATTATTTAGAAGCGGTACGATTGACGTTCGATGTGGTACGATTCACGTTCGTTTCACGTTCGATGTGGTTCGATTGACGTTCGATACACGTTCGTTTCACGTTCGAAGTTGTACGTTACATGTTCAAAGTGGTACGATTGACGTTCGATGTGGTACGATTGACGTTCGATACACGTTCAAAGTGGTACGATTGACGTTTGATGTGGTACGGTAGACGTTCGATACACGTTCGAGGCCGTTCGATACACGTTCGAAACCTTTTCAATGTCGTTCGATACACGTTCAAAGTGGTGTGATCTAGTCGAATGATGTGTCAAAGAAGAAGGGAAAGAAGATGCGTGTGAATAAGGAGAGGACGGTCAGCGAAGAAGAAGATAAGTACATGGAGGAGGAGGATGGTCAGCGAAAATGCAGGTGGTCTATGATGAAGATGGTGAAGAACAAAGGCATCCTACTTTTGCAAAGCTATGCACTTCTTCATTTCATGATAGGAGGGGGTTTTGACATGCGAGGGCCAGGAGGTGCATCGAGACCAGTTGTTTGTCAAACGTTAAAGACAGCAGTTTGCTTTTGTGCGACAATTGTTTCTGTTTGAAAAAAAATGTGATTAAAACGGAATGCACCCGAGTGTGACCCAGATGTATGTACTTATCAATTTTTTACATTTATCGCGTTTAACCGTTGATACCGAGTGAATATTATATCGCGGGTTTCTATATTCCAGAACTCGCCATCGCCGCCGCCATCGCCGTCGCCGCCTCCATCGCCCGTGTGGTCGAGCGACTGGGGGTCGCGGCAGCCGTCGCCGTCGCCGCCGCAGTCCCCGCCGCAGTCGCCGCCTCCACAGGTATGTAATACTTTGCATTTTATGCGTTTGATATTTAGTAGGTTTGATGTGTCATTATTATATCAATGTTTGTGTGTATGTTCTAGGCCATATTTTTCATGTTGGAGGCGAGACTGCGGTCCCCGTCACCGCCATCACCCTCACGGCCGCCTCATGTGGTATGTAATTCTCTGCATTGTTTTGTGCGTGTTTCATATTTAATATATTTATGTGCTTAATTATAATGACGTTTGTGTATTTCTAGGACCTGCCCCGGGTTATTAGCCCCATGATGGCGGCTCGGCTGCGGCGGCCTTGGGTGCCGCATCAGCAGATGGGGCCCCTGCGGCGACCGCGCTCCCCGTCGCCTCCATGGATCGACGCGAGGAGGCCGCGACTGCGCTCCCCATCGCCCCCATCACCGCCCTCACCACCATCGCCACCATCACCACCTCCAAATTTTTAGATTTTATTATATTTATATTTATTTTATTTTTTTCTATTTTTATATTTTTATTTTTTTATATTATATATTCTTTTTATATTTTTATATATTTTTTCTTTCATTTTTATATATATTTTTTCTTTCATTTTTATATATTTTTTTCTTTCATTTTTATATATTTTTCTTTCATTTTTATATATTTTTCTTTCATGTTTATATATTTTTCTATTTTTCTATTTCTCTTTCATTTTTTATATATTTTTACTTTTAGTTTATATTTTTGTATTCCTTTTTTAATATTATTAGTCATTTTTCATATTTTTTGTAACAATATATTTCTTAAACACATATTCTTTCTCAATTTCATTTACACACCATCCTCCTCACCACCTAATTTTAAGATTCAACATTTCAAAAATTATTATTATTTCTCTGCGTTGGGGACAAAACATTCTGCTGACGCTGCATAATTCTATTTCGTTCTTCGCGCTGCCAAATGACGTCACCTTGCACGGCCGCTCCAGAGGAGGACTCATATTACATACAATCGCGCGAGACGCTGCGATTGAAAATCATTTTGAAAATTTTTAGAATGCATGCGATTCTGCCACCAAGTATTGCTGTCTCTCTCTCTCTCCTCCGAATTTAGCTTTAAAATGATGCTCTGTCTCTTTCCCTCCTCCGAAGACGCGGTTCGTAAAAAGCCGACATTGCCCGACATTGTTCGAAACAATTTCCAATCAAAAATTATTATTTCTCTGTGTCGGAAAAAAAATTCGGGGTGGGTGGGGGGTTTGAAAAAATGTTTGGGGTGGGCTGAAAGAGATTTTTCGGGGGTCATTACCCCCTGAAAAGTTTTCGACGGCGGGCCCGGTCTCCGCGGCGGCTCGGCCCGGAGTGATCCCCTCCATCATCGCGGCTTCCCCCACTCCGCGGCTCGTGCGCGCGCAACCGGTCTTCCACTCCCCGCAGGCCCCGCGCCCATGTTTCCCTCCGCCGCACTCCCCCGCGCGCCCTCACTTCTCCCCGCCCCCGCGCTCCCCTCAGAGGACCTGCGTTAGAATCGGCATAGACATACTACTTCCGTCATCGTTCGTTGTACTCGCGTCTCGAGTTGAGATCGTTGATACTCGGCGTCCAGTCGCGCGCTCGCGATAGCCGTTTCGATGTTTTGGGTAAAGCGTTCGTCCACCGAGGACAATAATCTCGTCATTACCATTCTCGCTTCGTCGTTGTCGTTGTTGTTATTGTTGTTGTTGCGTAACGCGCTGCCAAACTTGTTCACCGACATAACGATGCGTGTGCGCGAACACTACTGACGCAACCATCACCGAATCGTTCAATTTAAGATATGTTTGGCCTCGCGAAGTTCCTCCACGATGGATGCGATTTCGTTATCGTGACCCGTGTGACCTGCCGCGCGAGATGCTACGAGCAATCTCAGTCTATCGATCAATTCGTTCGGATCGTCCCAGTACACGTAATCGATCGCGTTATCGGTAACCGTCATCGATTCGTCGATTGGTAATCCTTGTCCTCGTCGCGTGACCGCGTCGCCCGCACCCCCATTCATACCCATGCCCCTAACGCGTCTGATACCCGACGTCCGCACCCCACCGATTATCGCGGATATGATTTTCTTATACTTATACCCCTTGTTACCCAGCGTGCGCTTGCTCGGCGAATGGTTTCGCTTATGCGCGTTCGTTGATAGTAAGATACGTCGGTACGAGTGAATATCCGCGTCCGTGTACGTGCTAACGCTGGGTATTCGCATGAACAGCAGTTCGTACAAACCCCGAGTTCCCGCGTATCGCGTTCCGTTGACGCGAATGTCGTCACCGTCCTCGTCGATTGCGAGTACGGAATCGCCGATCATTAGGTCTTCGTCGGACCCCAAGTATACGCCGTACACGTTGTCGATTCGTTTCTTAGTATCGGTGAAGAACAGTCGCAGGTATTCTCGCGACAAGGGTCCTTTGGCGTTCCGTACATACACTTCGATATCGTCGACGGGGTTGCGCAGCGAATCCAAATCATGAACCTTTGCTGACGACTCATCATCCTGAATTTTTTCATCGTCTTTGTCATCGACATCATCAACAACATCATCGTCAACATCGTTGTTATCGTCGTCATCGTCGTCGTCGTCGTCGGTGTTGTTGTCGTCATTATCGTTGTCGGCGTCGTCGTTATCGTCGCTGTCATCATCGTCGTCGTCGTCATAGTCGTTAGAATCTGGAAGGTTATTTTGACTTTCCTTGGTTAACAACGGAGTAACGGGTCGAAGTCTCTTCGATGATTGTTGTGTTGCTGTTGTTGATCGTATTCATGTTTCCTCTTCACTGGTCGCGATCGTGGCGTTGAGCGCATTTTCAACGCGGACGAGTTTTCGATCAATCGTTTCAGCGGTTCGACGATGGGACGCGTACTCACCTCCACAGCCGCTTCCGTAGCCATTTTACCAATTTTCAAGGCCAAGCACTTTTTACGTATAACGTCGCTGACTTTGGCAATTTCCACCTTTGCGTCCGCGCTCCGACGTTTCGTTCCTTTTTGATGTTTCGATCCTTTTTGATGTTTCGTCCCTTTTTGTCGATAACGTCGGCGATGTTTTTGCGAATGCTTCGCGTCGTCGTTACTCGAGGTTATAGCAGTCGTCGTCGTCGTTGTCGTCGGCGGTTCGTTGGCCATTTCGTGTTGCTCGATGAATGACTCGCGGTTTACTGATGTCAACGAGCTACGACAAACTCGTTAAATCCTCTTCGATATCGACCTTCGTACATGGAACTATCCTTATCGATCACCACGAAATCGTATCGTCGACGCCAACATCTCGCGCACAAGTCGTTGAACGACTCAAACGTCATGTCTGTGTTCACGTGATCGTTGTACACGTGACGCAAGTTCGTACCATCTTGTTTGAACAGCATGAGAAAATTCGAGTTATCCCTGATCAAATGTTTCGGTATTCTAGCGTACGATTGACATAAATAAAAGCAATCCACGTTCGCGTGGCGGCCCATGGAGAAGTATTCGCGTATCGCGTTCTGTTCGTCGCACGCCACGTCATCGAACACGAAGATCGAATCGGGTCGAGCGTCTCTCGGTGGAACGATCTCAGCGTTGTCCGAGTAGGGAAAGTATTCGATTCCGTCGACGAGCGACAACACCTGTTCGAGATATCGATACTTTGGCTGATGCAATGATTTCGAGTATACGTACACGTTCTCGAAACGCAAACCGTTCGGACTCTCTAGCATACTTAGAAGTACGTTCGTTTTTCCGCACCCGGACGGACCGCAAATCACGCCTCGTACGCTGTGCGGTAATAACGGGCCGTGTCTGTTCGATCGACTCGGATCCCTATCATCCTCGAGCATTCTGTTCGCGGTCACGCGAATAACGTCCGACTGTTTCGCGAATCGCATATTATATAATCGACTATTTATATTCGTGGCGCGCGTCGCGCAGGTCACTATCACAGTGATCGGTGACGCGCGCGTACGCGTTTATTATTGTAGTAGCTATCGTGACTATTCTAACGTATATGGTTGCACCAACGACCGCAAAGTCTCACGGACTAGGAAAGAATCAGAGGAGGAAGAAGAAGAATAATCAGAAGAAGAAGACTGGATCGGGTCTCGTTAACGGCATCATAAACCGTCTGCCGTTCGAACTACACGTTCCGGGTTATCAGTTCTGCGGACCGGGAACGCGTTTGCTAAAGCGATTGGCTCGTGGCGACGAAGGTGTGAATCCTCTGGACGCAGCGTGCCGCGATCACGATATCGCGTACTCTAGTCGAAAGGATTTAGAGGGGCGACACGAGGCGGATCGTGCGTTAGCCGAACGAGCGCGAGAACGAGTATTCGCGAACGACGCGACCTTTGGCGAAAAAGCCGTAGCGACTGGAGTGTGGGCAACGATGAAGGCTAAGACTAAACTCGGCATGGGTATGAGAAGGACGAAACGTAAACAGAGAAAGTTTGGAAAGAAACATCCTCAACGGCGGCGACGATATCGTAATCTACGAGTGGCGAAACGCGGTGGCTTTCTTCAATTTCTTCCGTTCGTGCTGCCTGCTTTATCAGCTATCGGGGCATTGGCAGGTGGAGCGGCTGGTATAACCAAAGCGGTAAACGATTCGAAGGCCTCTCGAAAACAGCTGGAAGAGACTTTGCGTCATAATCGGGCGATGGAGGGGCGAGGGATGCATCTGACACCGTACAAGCGAGGCGCGGGCTTGAACCCGAGACGCCAACGACGACTACGAACAAAGAAAAAAAAAAACGCCGATCGCATAGGCGCGTGGCGACGGTGGCGGCGATAACGCAACAACCTATGACGAACCTGCAATTAGAACGCGAATGCGCCAGCATCCCGTTCTTTCGAGGGGTGTTTATGCGCGACACGCTTCCCACGCGCGTACGAAGCAACGAATGCGGTATCGCGAATCTGGATGAGAATCGAGGCACCGGTACGCACTGGGTCGCGTACGCCAAACGCGGACCGCGAGTACAGTACTTTGATAGTTTTGGGAATCTGCGACCTCCCGCGGAAATGATCTACTATTTCGGACGCGGTACAACCATCACGTACAATCACAATCGTTTTCAACGTTTCGACGAGATGAATTGCGGTCGCTTGTGCATGCAATTTTTACAGCAAAAGTCTATGGAATTATGGCCTATATACTAATATTACTATCGGTGTGCGTGTGTGTTTGTATGTACTAAGATTATGTTACAATGTATCCATGCGTAATGGCGATTCACACCTTCTATAATAAAGACTCATAATATCGATAAATTGCCGAGTATTCCTACGCGCGCGTCACTTCCCCTCTCTCCGTCACGCGAGTGTAATCTATGATATGTCGTTCACGCTCACGTTAACGGGTCGCAGCAGCGTGCTCACGGTAAACTATTTTCCGCCGATAGATTTGAGTGATGGTCAATACGAATTAGGACTCGCGGACTTGGAGACGTTTCACACTATACCGAACATTGACTCGAGCAACGATAAATTTTATTTCGTCGTGAACTATGACACCGAAAACAACTCCATCGTCGACGCCGCTAATGAATGCATTACGATTCCCCACGGCTCCTACGAATTAGACGCTATCGCAGAGTATCTGAAGCAACGAATACTCGATCGATATCCTCGAAGACGCGGTAACAGCGAGAACGACGATGACGACAAGTACCCTCTAATGCTACGAGCAAACAACAACACCATGAAAAGCGAGCTATATTGTTCGTTCATTGTAGACTTTACGAAACCGAACAATGTGGGCTCGTTGCTAGGATTTTCCCCGAATCGCGTCTTATTACCGAGAATCTGGCACGAGTCCAACGGACCCGTAAATATCATAAACGTTAACGTGATTAGAGTAACGTGCAACGTCACTACCGGCGCGTACAGCAACGATAAACAGGTTCACACGATCCACGAATTTTCGCCTCGCGTGCCGCCAGGATATAAGATATCGGAAACTCCGCGACACGTCATTTACCTACCGATCGTCGCACGAGCAATACACGATCTAACGTTGTGCATCGTCGATCAACACGATCGTCCTATAGATTTCCGTGGAGAAGAAATAACGATTCGTTTACACGTTCAACGACGTCCGCGCGATAGGTAGCGTGACCGTACGTGTATGCGCACGTGTGTAGTATGTTAGTGTTAGATCACACGTACGAATCATCAATCGCCGCTGATACTCATACCGTCTCTGTCTCGCGTCACCTACGAGACCCTTTATCTACAGGCGAAAGTGTAAGAAGAATAAAGACGGGAGGAGCCATAAGAAGAGGACCGCTAAGAAGCATAAGAAAGCCGTTGACTCGTCGAAACGCGCGTTTCCTGCGATCGCTAGGTTTCATCGTCGCTTATTAGACACGCAACCACGATGTCGATTATTTTGGACGTGGCGAATACGCCAACCTTCGACAATCGCATCACGAAGATCGAATTACACACGTATAATCCGTACGCCAACACAACGTTCGACAATAGCGACGAGATAAGAATTCCCATACAGCAGCAAGATCTGTACACTCTTCCGTGCGAAAGTTTCCTCTACATCGAAGGTCGTGGTACGTTGACAGCGCAAGACGCGAAAGGCCCGCCAACGTCCGCGACCGCTGTTCTCGACAATAATTGCGTCGCGTTCATGTTCGATGAGATTCGATACGAATTGAACGGTGTCGAGATCGATCGTTGTCGAAATCCAGGAATCACTACCACCTTGAAAAATTTCGTTTCATTGTCCGCCGAGAGAAGCAAAGCGCTTGCGAATGCCGGTTGGAATTATGACATCGATTACGATAAGGATACTTTTCATTCGGGCGCTTTCAATTTCTGCGTACCCCTGAACGTGTTATTAGGATTCTGCGAGGATTACAAACGCATCGTGATGAACGCATGACACGAGCTAATTCTTATACGGGCGCGAGACGATTCGAACGCGATGCACTGCACCTCCGCCACTGCGATCCCGAAACTGGAGATACGCAAGGTGCAGTGGCGTATGCCCCACGTCGTTTTGGATGAAGTGAATAAACTATCGATGCTGCGGATCTTGGAAAGCGAACGACCGATCGCGATGAGTTTCCGATCGTGGAGCGTGCACGAGTATCCGTTACTGCAAGCAACAACGAAACACACGTGGACCGTGAAAACTACGTCGCAAATCGAGAAACCTCGATACGTGTTATTTGGCATGCAAACGGATCGAAAGAATCGTCCAAATAAACCCGCGTGGATATTCGACCCGAATAATCTCACAAACTTTCGACTCTACCTAAATTCCGAGACGTATCCGTACGATGACATGCAAATAGATTTTCCCAAATATAAATTCGCGATCATGTACAATATGTATGCGAATTTCATCCGATCGTACTACGGTCACGGAGAACCGTTGCTGAGCGCGAACGAATTCCTTAAATACGCGCCTATCGTGGTCATAGATTGTTCTAGGCAAAACGAATCGTTGAAGAGCGCTACCGTGGACGTGCGAATAGATTTCGAATGCAAAGAAAATATCCCCGCTAATACTTCAGCCGTCTGTTTGTTCATACACGATCGTATAGTCGAATACGGCCCTTTAACCAACATGGTACGCAAACTAATATAGCGTGCGTACGAGATCTATTACTACTACTACTACTGCTACTGCTACTACTACTGCGGATACTGCTACTGTTTTAAAACGTCGATGTCGAAGACCTCAGTCACTGTTCCGACACCGTCGCCGACGGTGCTACCTAAACGAATAATAATGTTCGCCATTGTAGATCTGCAAGGTTGCAATATCGAACGCGAGTTCGTCGTCAAAGAGATCGCTATTCGCGCAAACATCAACAACGATAAAACACCGACGATCAGCCATTGGATCTTCGAACCGCCATACTTCTGGGAACATCTGAATTCGCGGGAGCAACATCAAGCATCCTGGCTCGCGAAGCATCATCACGGGCTTCGCTGGTCTGACGGCTACGTTCCATACTCTAAACTTCCGGGACTTCTCGCCAGTGTACTCGCGAACATTGACTTCGTGATCGTGAAAGGTGCGGAAAAGAAAACCTGGATGCTGCAACTACTACCTGACATAATCGTTGAGGATGTATGCAATTTGTACGAACTGACGGGGCGAAAAATCAAGAACAACAACAACAACAACAACACCAACAACAACGCTCGAACTGTCGAAGACGACGGCGGCTATGACGTTGACGATGATTATTGCGGGATCATGCCGGACACCGTGGACCCTGACGTTCCTAACCTGAGGTCTATGTCTTCAACGAATGCCTTTCGATGCGCATTTCACAAGAATTGCGGTGTTTGCGCGTTGGAGAATGTCGGGAAAATATGGAATTATATACGCAGCATTACCTAATGTAAGTCCTACACACGCATTGCATCTACTTTACGCGTCATATGCAGAAAACGAATATGTAAGAATTATTTTTTTTGTTTTCTATAGCGATGAACACAACGACGACGGTGATGAGTGAAATGACAGCGACGGCTGCTTCCTTTACCCGCGAGCAAGAATATCCCTCCCATACGAACGTTATTTCCCGCAAATACTGATATTATAATTTGAAGTACGCATGGATGGATGGATGTACATGAATAAACACACACTGTTTTGAATAAAAATTATATTTATTTAAAAATATATTTCATATTTAAAAATATTTAAAAATATTTAAAAAAAAATTTCCTTGACGTCACGTCCTGCAACACACAGAGAAAACACCAAATTATTATATGAAACGTTGGTAATAGCACGTGAAACACCAAACAAATAAAATTCACTCGTACTCACTCTCTGAATAATCTTTCGAGATACCAAAAGTCTCCTTCAAATGATAAAAATTCAATTTGCAACGTGTCCTCACGCCACGTGCGTCGGGCTGATTGTATCTTCAGTCTCAATTCTTCTGGTATCCTCCCGTCCTCCTGTGTCGGGTATTGGCGACGCTGAAACAAACACACGACTCGATTAAAAATCATTGAATGGTGTACGCGGATCATTTGTGCAAAACATCACTTACCAACAACTGGATTATGGCGTCGCGATCCCCGTCGCGTGCATGGGCCTCGATGTCAGCCCGACGCTGAAACAAACGCGCGACTCGATTAAAACATCGTCGATTGGTGTCCGCGTATCAGAATAATTTTTTTTTCAGAAACGTCACTTACGAGGCGCCCGACAGTCCCCAAATATTCATGGCTCCACTCAGCCATTTGATTTTCACGTTCTTGCTGTAACAAACATGTGATTCGATTAAAACACTGTTGAATGGTATATGCACATTTTTTTTTTTTTGCGAAACATCACTTACGAGAAAATGAATTATATCCCGCCGCTCCACGCGCCATGCTCTCATCAAGTCATCGCGTTCGCGCTGAAACAAACGCATAACTTTGCTAGAAGACCGTCCAATTGAATGCACGCACTAATAATTCCATTTACACAAAAACTATACTCACAATTTTTTGGACGATCGCATCACGCTCGTCATGCCACGCACGTTCAATTTCCCCATGCCTTTGCTGTAACAAATGCGCAACTTCAATAGAATACCATCGAATGGAACACGCGCACAAATTTAATTTTCACGAAACTATACTTACGATGCATCGCTGCATTTGAAATGCATTCATTCCTTGCGCCGCGGCGTATAAACTGGCTTCAAACGCGTCCATGATTTTTTATAAAAAAATGTTTGTGATAACTAGACTGTCCCGTGCGGTGGTGGTCGACACCCTTATATACGTTTCGTTTCCCTAGCCTAGAACGATGGCCCTACGCGTTGCAAGGGTAGGGATAGTTTTCAGGTAGGGTAGTCTTGAGGCATGGTGGGGATGGTTACGTCACAGTTTCTCTGCATCCTGCTCCTCCTGCTCCTCCTCCTCCTCCTCCTCCTCCTCCTCCTCCTCCTCCTCCTCCTTCTTCTTCTTCTTATTCTTCCTCGATGATTTTATAATATGAAACTAATTATTCCAGCTTATAGTATACTTTTATGACTCGCACTTTTATGTTTTACATCGCAAATCGTCTCTGACTCTTCTGTGGTATGCATGTTCCTTGAATTTGTCATGCACACCATTTGAATTTGCCACGTATTCTCTAACCCTTGTGCGGTAAACACACGCGTCTTGACCATCGCCATCACTGATGCGATATACTTTCACACATTGACGTGTATGTGTACGTGAATCAGTATAAAGTGACGTCGGTCAGTCTTATAGGCATCAGTTCACCACGTACGCTCGAGTGCTAACAAGTATCGCCCGCGTCATTTTTTCGTCGATGAGAATCATACGTATTGTATATCAAAATGTACAAACGAAGCTTAAACGATTCATCCTGCACATCCGACAACGCTGGTGGCATTCCAAATAAACGCCAACAGACCAATATGAGGTATGTATACATACGTTACTATACACTTTACACATACTCCATTCACTTACTTCTTTCACTGTAAACGCCAACGAACGATGCATTAATTTCATGTACATGTTTCTTACAGTTCTGGATCCACAACGCCAAAAACGTTGAAAACACCAAAACCATCGATAGTACGGATCTTGGGGCGTGATTATCCACTAACCTCAACAGCTTATAAACGTCTAACTATTGGAATTCGCATTGGCATGGATTCGTGCCGCGTCGAGATCGCCATAGTCGACAACAAAGGTAGCGAGGTGTGCTTTTCAATGTCGACGTGGAAGCTCCTACTGCAAAACGAGGCGGACATACTCCAACGATTACGCAGCAACGCAACATCGCCCCAAACCCACATCGTAATTGATCATTTGCGACTCGAATTCACGCGTATGCATGACGATCAACTTATTAAAATCACCGATAATCGCGTTAGCTTATACATGACGGAAGTTACGATACGAAAACTGTTCGCGTATGACCATTGCATCAATCATATGTTCACCTGGTTGACTGAAAATATGTACTCTGTAAGCAGTAAATATGCTGCATTCGTGGAAGTTCTACGTACCGCTTCCGTACCAACGAATTATGTGAAATTAATTTCCGAAAGTGAGACCTTTGAGCAGCATTCTTTGATTGATTGTGAATTGTTAGCGTTAGGATTACAATCCATGCTGCGTGATGTAAACCACGTACCACTATAGTACATGTATATATATATATATATGTTTTAATAATAAATGTATGACTTTCACATCAATACATGTAACGCGTTATTTATAATATCCTTTCATACATATTCCTATCCATATATTAATTCTTAGAGGCGTGGTCTTAGCGAATGTCAATTGCGTTTCCGGATAGGTAATAGGGAGGGGTGGGTTCGGATACGTTCCCACGACGCTTGACCATGACACTGGATCTACTGTAAACCAGATGTCTGCGGGTCTATGTACGAATTCTTTTCGCCCTTACACGCTCCCACGACGCTTGACTTGCAGACCCTCGAGAAGGGTGCTTGAGACGTCGCCCTGTTCTCGATCGTGAAAATACTTGGAACTCTAGCCCGAATAATTATCGCTTAGCTGCTCGCGTGAAAGGAACGCCTAATTTATTGTTTCGGGGACATTGCGTTTTCTCGAGGGTACTTCTTAGAGGTCCTAGTCTTGGGAAAAGTCAATGCTCAGATATATAAACGCACCCTCTTTCTCAGAAATTATCATCGACTGCAATGTCGTGTTTATTCCAAGGGCTATCGCACCGATTGATTTACAATAATTATCGCTATATGTACACATCATTGCACGTGCGCTGCATCGGTCCCACGATTGAAACATAAACACACGGCACGAAGAGTGTGCACGTAGGCGCCCGAAACGTGTTCGATCCTGCTCAGATATAAACACACTGCATGTCGCGGTGCAATGTTTATTCCATAGATATAAACACACTGCATGTCGCGATGCAATGTTTATTCCATGGGCTATCGCGATGATTGATTTATAATAATAATAATTATCGCTCTATGTTTATGCTGTATCGGTCCCACGATTCAAATATTTCCTTATCATTTCTCCGAAATCATGGTCCACCCTCTTTCTCAGAAATCATCATCGAAGACGCGATTTGAATTTCCACGAATCGTTCGCGGTCGCGCCTGCGCACCGATCCCCGCACACGTACGGAGATTGCGCGGCGGCGACGCGTGCCCAAATATACCTTAGACATGCAACAGGTGACGTCAACACGAAACGTATGAAAACCTTGGAAAATTTACCATGGCGTGCCCAAATACCGACGCGGACCCAAAGTACCTTAAACGTACAATAGGTGGCGCCAACCCGAAATGTATGAAAAACCTGGAAAATTTACCAGGACGGGCCCAAATACCGACGCGGACCCAAAGTACCTTAAACGTCCAATAGGTGGCGCCAACACGAAATGTATGAAAAACCTGGAAAATTTACCAAGACGGGCCCAAATACCGACGCGGGCCCAAAGTACCTTAAACGTCCAGTAGGTGGCGCCAACACGAAATGCGCGCGACGCCATTTTGAAAATTTGAAAATCCTCCCCCTCCCCTGTGACGTTGTGATGTCCCACCATTTTTTCGCGCGGTCCTATTCCAAAATCTATTCATGAATCCCAAAATCGCTCCACAAAACAAAATCTCAAACTCAACTCTTACCCCATCTCCCCAATCGCTGATCACCTTGATGTTGTACCTTAGCGGTCACCAACACAAGATGATCGATACAAAACTCCACCTCGATGATGTACCTTAGTGGTCCCCATCACGAGATGATCGTTACAAAACTCCACCTCGATGATGTACCTTAGTGGTCCCCATCACGAGATGATCGTTACAAAACTCCGTCCCCTATTCGCCCTATGAGGCACGAATCCTTTCCCCAAAACGAATTCAAACAAGCCCCTCGTTACAGAACCCTCTTAAATCGAGACCACGTCTCAATCCCCTCTTTACGACTCACAGAGTCCAAGCCACTCTAACCCTTTTCCTATAAAATACCCAAAATTCATTCGACAAGTTGAGTATCTCCTTTCGCAGTCATAAGAACCCCAGAAACCTAATTGCGACGCATATTCGGCGTACGTGACAAAAATATGTCTATTAATAACCATACCGTTTGTAAAAACCCCGGAAGTCCTACTACGTCTTATTTTGAAACTATGTCAAGGTCTCTACCGCGCGTACCCCCGCATCACTCCTGTAAAAATATATAAATACGAGGTCCTGAGAGGCCGGTCAGTCAGTAGTCATTATTCAACAGTCAGTAGTCATTATTCAACAGTCAGTATTCATTATCCATTGGTCATTAGTCTTTAGTGATTATTCATTGTGTCGCGATATTCAAATCAGTGAGCAACAATCACCACTCACCTATTACCGTAAGATATTACAATTAACATAACATTGCATATCACGTTCATCGTATCCTTGTATTGTTATTGCTTTTCATATCTTTTGTATTATTATTGCTTTTCATATTATTTAGTATTATCAACGCTTAGTGTATATATACTTTGCCCTATTATTCTTAAGCTTTTGTATTTCATATTAATTATCTTATCGTGCTCTAAAGCTTACTGCTTTCATTTATATTATTTGTATTATCATTCATATTGCTTTCTATATCAACGCCTATTGCTTACCATTTATTATTTTGTATTAACAACGCTTATTACTTAAATCATTCTACTTAATTTCATGTGTTTCATGTTCATATTCTCATATTTCGATTAATTACCATTTATATAAATATCATGTGCTAATGCTAAAAGTCCCACGCATTATTATTACTAAACGCTATAACGCTTCCGCCAAGTTAATAAACCTATTTGTTTTCAATCACGTTTCGAATTATTGTGTGCATCCTTGGTTATAACAAGTCCGAACAAAACCAAGCTGCCGCAACAGCTGATTCGCGCTCGTGAACGCGAAACGGTTCTAGTGTTTACAAACATATTATTGCATGAGCCGTGAAATCCACGAAAATACTAAACGTGGTCTCTTATACAACTGCAACGGTAAAATCCTATTACCGAGACCAAAGCAAATATGGAGTACTATAACGGGTGCTCTTTAAGTGTACATTTACCTTCCCAGGTCGATTAGAGTGACGGATTTAAGATTCGCGCCTGATCGCCTCCAGAAATACTTAGCGTGACGGATTTAATATTCGCGCCTGAGTCCCTCAAAACCCTCAGCGTGCTGGATTCAAGATTCGCGCCTGAGTTCCTTCCAAACCCTCAGTGTGACGGATTCAAGATTCGCGCCTGAGTCCCTCAAAACCCTCAGTGTGACGGATTCAAGATTCGCGCCTGAGTCCCTCAAAACCATCAGCGTGACGGATTCAATATTCGCGCCTGGCCTTCCCTCAAAACCCTCAGCGTGCTGGATTCAAGATTCGCGCCTGAGTTCCTTCCAAACCCTCAGTGTGAAGGATTTAAGATTCGCGCCTGAGTTCCCGCAAAACCCTCAGTGTGAAGGATTCAAGATTCGCGCCTGAGTCCCCTCAAACCTCTCAGTGTGAAGGATTTAAGATTCGCGCCTGAGTTCCCGCAAAACCCTCAGAGTGAAGGATTTAAGATTCGCGCCTGAGTTTTCCCTCCTTCATGTCATTGTTCCCCAAAGACCTCACCCGGGACGTGACATATTTTTGGTGACAGCGGTGGGATCTACGTTTGCCGCTGATAGGAAATAGATTCTCTGACGCGGTACCCACAAGGTCCCAATATTAAAATGTGCATTGAACACCCTAGTCGGTGCCAACCATCATACCGGAGCCGCAGATTACAAAGTTTGACGGCATATTTGAATGCGCTGACCTGCATTTCGGGAGGCGTAGCCACAACCACTGACGGCAGCGAGATTTGCCTAAAGTGCTCTAGCCTAGCGCCCGCAGATACTGTAGAAGTATATTGGACCCATTATTACTATACGTATAGAACCCCAGTCTATTGCCCTCGATGCAGAAACTCATTAATTCCAGAACGCCCAATAAGAAACTGCATCGAGTGCTTTGAAAGTTACCTGCTCTCGAATAAGAGCTACAGACGGTTTGATAATTATCAACAATGAGTATAGTAGAGCCTAATTTTAAATAACGGCTGCCGGACGCCGAAAAGGTCCAACCACTTAAGAAAATAGAATCGAACGAATTTAACATGTCCGCGTACGAGAAAACCGAGGACTCTTGCGTAATGGATCGAGACGCGGGCCCTCCCACTAAAACTGTAGAAGCTGCGGCCTACGAATTAATGGAACGGGTGCAATTATTACGGCAAAACCAAGCCGAAATAGAAAGCTTGCACGCGAAAATCGTTGTAAATAAAGAACCCAATACGCATTCGGGCGTAGACACCGGATCGTTCGACCCCACGTTTAAAGGTCTTTATGATAAAATAAAAAATATCGAAGCAATGATGGAGAAACTTCTTGCACCCCCGCTAGATACAAATAATTTTGCCACACCGGGCTCCTCCCGTTTCGATAGGAAACCAGTATTAAATTATAATAATGTTCCGGACCAGGATCCATCGCCCCAGATCAAATTAAAGGACGTTATAGAAACAGTCCCAAATTTTAACGGTTACAACATATCCGTTTTGCAATTCGCGAGAGCCTGCAATAGGGCTAAGGCTCTGATTCCCTCGCAAGCCGAACCCCAGCTAGCAAGGTTGTTGACAAATAAGCTGCAAGATCATGCGTACTTGGCGGTTGAGGATCGGGTCTTTGACTCCGTAAATGATTTAATAAAACGACTGAGACGTATATTCTCCCCTGCGAAAACATCAGAACACTATCGTGGGGAACTCGCAAACGTTATCAAAGGATCCAACGAGCACATATTAGAATACATTTCGCGCGTCAAATATCTCCGGTCCGCCATTCTAGAAGAAGATAGTGAATACTACCACGGCTTCGCGCGAAATCACCCTCAGGATCTGGATCGCCTAGCCCTAGATTCATTTGTCGATGGTCTTCCACCTCACATAAGGACGAGACTACAACTACACCACTTTGAAACGCTCGACGAAGCGTTCAATCTAGCTGTCCTTGTGGACAAAGAAATTGACAGGGACCGTCTCCGATTCTCCGAACAAAAGGCTCCTAAATTAGTATGCCAACTTTGCAATAAGACAGGGCACGATGCAAGGTCCTGTTGGAACAATCAAAATTCAGCCTCCCAACTTCCCGAAGTACACCCTCTAAACCGCGCTGCGGAATACGGGTACCAGGCACCCACTTACGATTCAACCCAAGACATCAGGGCTACCATAAAAATCAGTACCGTTCAAATAAATTCAGTTAACGAAGCCCCGTCTGTAATAATGGACTCACCAGGCTTCGGGAAAATAGTCGAATTAATGATCAACACCGGTACTGAGGTAAACGTACTAAAACTTCAGGCCGTAAAACGATTTCAGGACATAGATCCGACGCAGCGAGTGCTATTACAAAGCATCTCTCCGAACCCTACCCCCACGCTTGGCACAGTCAGGATAACCCTTTTGGGCGACGACGTCACGTTTCATATAGTCAAAAACGACTTCCCAATCAAAACTCAAGGAATACTAGGGTCAAGATTCCTAGAGGAGAAAAATGTAACAATAAACTACTCCACGAAACAGTTGGACCTCAATGGGATTTCCATCCCATTCGTAAACAAAAATCCAGTCGTGTTACCGGCGAGGACAAAATCCTCCTTTTTCGTACATACAGCTAATCCGGACCTAAAGGACCAGCTGGAAATTATAAACTCCAACGAGATTGACACTCCAATTACCATGCCTGCCATTGAATTAGAAAATTTGGACAGAATAATTCCAGAACCCAAAATAGTACGACCAAAAGAGACTAAGACGTCTAAATGCGTCACTCCTATTCCAGCCCTAATAAAAACCAAGCCCCTCTTGGCCCTGGATCCATCGATCCACTATTTCGAGACACCCGCGCCGGTGTACTCATTCTTACCCCCTGCGCTATACGCCAAATCAACCCTTCCCCTAAAATCCCAAGAGTCTCTTGCGGCTACGTTGGAACCAAATATAATGGAAAAATCTGAAAATTTCCCACGAAAGGCAGGACAACCACTTCAGTCAATCTCCAAAGAATCCACGAATCCCGGGAAGAGCAATAAGGTCGCTGACGCTGCACCTCGTACACCAAAAAGAATTAAAAACTTCCTTGGTCTGACTGGATATTACAGAGGGTTTATCCCAGAATTTCCTAAAACTGCTTGCCCGTTAACCCAACTATTGAAAAAGGACACACCATTTGACTGGGGACTGACCCAGCAAACAGCTTTCGACTACTTCAAACCGGTATTGCAGAAGGAAATCATCCAGCTTATAGTATGACCATTGCATCAATCATATGTTCACCTGGTTGACTGAAAATATGTACTCTGTAAGCAGTAAATATGCTGCATTCGTGGAAGTTCTACGTACCGCTTCCGTACCAACGAATTATGTGAAATTAATTTCCGAAAGTGAGACCTTTGAGCAGCATTCTTTGATTGATTGTGAATTGTTAGCGTTAGGATTACAATCCATGCTGCGTGATGTAAACCACGTACCACTATAGTACATGTATATATATATATATGTTTTAATAATAAATGTATGACTTTCACATCAATACATGTAACGCGTTATTTATAATATCCTTTCATACATATTCCTATCCATATATTAATTCTTAGAGGCGTGGTCTTAGCGAATGTCAATTGCGTTTCCGGATAGGTAATAGGGAGGGGTGGGTTCGGATACGTTCCCACGACGCTTGACCATGACACTGGATCTACTGTAAACCAGATGTCTGCGGGTCTATGTACGAATTCTTTTCGCCCTTACACGCTCCCACGACGCTTGACTTGCAGACCCTCGAGAAGGGTGCTTGAGACGTCGCCCTGTTCTCGATCGTGAAAATACTTGGAACTCTAGCCCGAATAATTATCGCTTAGCTGCTCGCGTGAAAGGAACGCCTAATTTATTGTTTCGGGGACATTGCGTTTTCTCGAGGGTACTTCTTAGAGGTCCTAGTCTTGGGAAAAGTCAATGCTCAGATATATAAACGCACCCTCTTTCTCAGAAATTATCATCGACTGCAATGTCGTGTTTATTCCAAGGGCTATCGCACCGATTGATTTACAATAATTATCGCTATATGTACACATCATTGCACGTGCGCTGCATCGGTCCCACGATTGAAACATAAACACACGGCACGAAGAGTGTGCACGTAGGCGCCCGAAACGTGTTCGATCCTGCTCAGATATAAACACACTGCATGTCGCGGTGCAATGTTTATTCCATAGATATAAACACACTGCATGTCGCGATGCAATGTTTATTCCATGGGCTATCGCGATGATTGATTTATAATAATAATAATTATCGCTCTATGTTTATGCTGTATCGGTCCCACGATTCAAATATTTCCTTATCATTTCTCCGAAATCATGGTCCACCCTCTTTCTCAGAAATCATCATCGAAGACGCGATTTGAATTTCCACGAATCGTTCGCGGTCGCGCCTGCGCACCGATCCCCGCACACGTACGGAGATTGCGCGGCGGCGACGCGTGCCCAAATATACCTTAGACATGCAACAGGTGACGTCAACACGAAACGTATGAAAACCTTGGAAAATTTACCATGGCGTGCCCAAATACCGACGCGGACCCAAAGTACCTTAAACGTACAATAGGTGGCGCCAACCCGAAATGTATGAAAAACCTGGAAAATTTACCAGGACGGGCCCAAATACCGACGCGGACCCAAAGTACCTTAAACGTCCAATAGGTGGCGCCAACACGAAATGTATGAAAAACCTGGAAAATTTACCAAGACGGGCCCAAATACCGACGCGGGCCCAAAGTACCTTAAACGTCCAGTAGGTGGCGCCAACACGAAATGCGCGCGACGCCATTTTGAAAATTTGAAAATCCTCCCCCTCCCCTGTGACGTTGTGATGTCCCACCATTTTTTCGCGCGGTCCTATTCCAAAATCTATTCATGAATCCCAAAATCGCTCCACAAAACAAAATCTCAAACTCAACTCTTACCCCATCTCCCCAATCGCTGATCACCTTGATGTTGTACCTTAGCGGTCACCAACACAAGATGATCGATACAAAACTCCACCTCGATGATGTACCTTAGTGGTCCCCATCACGAGATGATCGTTACAAAACTCCACCTCGATGATGTACCTTAGTGGTCCCCATCACGAGATGATCGTTACAAAACTCCGTCCCCTATTCGCCCTATGAGGCACGAATCCTTTCCCCAAAACGAATTCAAACAAGCCCCTCGTTACAGAACCCTCTTAAATCGAGACCACGTCTCAATCCCCTCTTTACGACTCACAGAGTCCAAGCCACTCTAACCCTTTTCCTATAAAATACCCAAAATTCATTCGACAAGTTGAGTATCTCCTTTCGCAGTCATAAGAACCCCAGAAACCTAATTGCGACGCATATTCGGCGTACGTGACAAAAATATGTCTATTAATAACCATACCGTTTGTAAAAACCCCGGAAGTCCTACTACGTCTTATTTTGAAACTATGTCAAGGTCTCTACCGCGCGTACCCCCGCATCACTCCTGTAAAAATATATAAATACGAGGTCCTGAGAGGCCGGTCAGTCAGTAGTCATTATTCAACAGTCAGTAGTCATTATTCAACAGTCAGTATTCATTATCCATTGGTCATTAGTCTTTAGTGATTATTCATTGTGTCGCGATATTCAAATCAGTGAGCAACAATCACCACTCACCTATTACCGTAAGATATTACAATTAACATAACATTGCATATCACGTTCATCGTATCCTTGTATTGTTATTGCTTTTCATATCTTTTGTATTATTATTGCTTTTCATATTATTTAGTATTATCAACGCTTAGTGTATATATACTTTGCCCTATTATTCTTAAGCTTTTGTATTTCATATTAATTATCTTATCGTGCTCTAAAGCTTACTGCTTTCATTTATATTATTTGTATTATCATTCATATTGCTTTCTATATCAACGCCTATTGCTTACCATTTATTATTTTGTATTAACAACGCTTATTACTTAAATCATTCTACTTAATTTCATGTGTTTCATGTTCATATTCTCATATTTCGATTAATTACCATTTATATAAATATCATGTGCTAATGCTAAAAGTCCCACGCATTATTATTACTAAACGCTATAACGCTTCCGCCAAGTTAATAAACCTATTTGTTTTCAATCACGTTTCGAATTATTGTGTGCATCCTTGGTTATAACAAGTCCGAACAAAACCAAGCTGCCGCAACAGCTGATTCGCGCTCGTGAACGCGAAACGGTTCTAGTGTTTACAAACATATTATTGCATGAGCCGTGAAATCCACGAAAATACTAAACGTGGTCTCTTATACAACTGCAACGGTAAAATCCTATTACCGAGACCAAAGCAAATATGGAGTACTATAACGGGTGCTCTTTAAGTGTACATTTACCTTCCCAGGTCGATTAGAGTGACGGATTTAAGATTCGCGCCTGATCGCCTCCAGAAATACTTAGCGTGACGGATTTAATATTCGCGCCTGAGTCCCTCAAAACCCTCAGCGTGCTGGATTCAAGATTCGCGCCTGAGTTCCTTCCAAACCCTCAGTGTGACGGATTCAAGATTCGCGCCTGAGTTTTCCCTCCTTCATGTCATTGTTCCCCAAAGACCTCACCCGGGACGTGACAACGTCAACCCCCTCGCCCACGAACTCGACCTGCGCGCGCGACGCCATTTTGAAAATTTTGAAAATCCCCCTCCCCTGTGACGTCACCCCCCTCACCCACGAACTCGGTCGACGCCATCTTGAAACCCCCCTTCCCTGTGACGTCATCCCCCTCACCCACGAACTCAGTACCCCCCTCCCCGCCTCACCCCCTCGCCCATCTCGCGGAAGAGCGCGGTACCTCCCCCCGCCCCGCCTCACCCCCTCGCCTCCACTTGAGCCAGAATCGGCATAGCCTAACTACTGTTGAGTAACCAACGATTGTATAGATAAGGATCTTAAATATAAGTTTGTCTCGTTGGTAAATTTATTTACTAACTTAATGTTGTCATTTATTTGGTTTTCATTTATTTCAAGCGTATGTAACGAGCTATTTAATGTAGTTACGGTACTGGAAATTATCTGAACCTGCGATTTAAGTAACCTCTTTATCTGATAGCTATCATTCGACAAAATATTTATACTGTTTGCATAAGAATGCGCATCATTAGCATCAGGTGTTCCAAACAATAAATTCGATAGATACGAAATTCCATTTATTAAACCACGTTGTTTCCTATTATTAGATTTTTGACCCATTAAATTGTATAACATCTCGTGTTTATTGTCTATGCTATGTATGTCTTCATCTATTAATTTTAATATTTGTTGGCAATGGACATTACTGCCTATGATATCTTTTGAAAATATATGACAGAGATTTTGCAATTTCAAATAATTTACTGTCACTGTTTCTCGTGCCTCATTTAAATATGTTATATTAAGAAATATTAATAACGTTAATTCAGTATTGGATATTTGTGCATCGCCTTTCTTATTATAAAATATTCCACTAGAATGGTTCACAGGAGTATTCGTAAAATATAAGCTAATTATCGGAATAGGAAATAGTAGGAATTGCAAGATTGACAGATTCATCTGACACATAATGTTTCAAAATATTAGTAGGATACTTTCGAATTTTATTCCTTATTTTAATTTCTACAGTGTCATTTGAAAATACACGAGTTATTTTGAAAGGACCTTTGAAATTAGGTAATAGTTTTTTACTCAATCCAGGCTTTGTTTGATTTTGATACAAACAAACTAGATCTCCAATATGAAATTCTGTAGGATTTATTTTTCTATCATAGTATTTCTTACTCTTGAATTTAGAAGTTATTAAATTTTCTCTAGCTATTTTAAAAGAAGTATTCATACGATAAATAAGTTACTGAAGATAATCGTCATACGTATAACGGAATTCAGGTTCCTTTGTTATAGAGGAAGGTAAATATGGTTTTCTACCAAAAAAAGTTCATGTGGAGTATAACTGGTCGATTTTTGAACTGAAGTATTATAGCTAAATATTGCAAATTGAATATATTCATTCCAATCGGTCTGATTAGGTTTTATATAGTGTTTTAAGTAATCTTTTAGAGTCAAGTGATACCTTTCGAGTGCACCATTAGTCTGAGGATGATAAACTATGGTGGATAAATGTTTGGTTTTAAACAAATTACTTAAATTTTTCATTAATTCCGACATAAAATCTGCTCCCTGATCTGTTAAGAAAGTTTTGGGTATTCCGAACTGGGCGAAGAATTTTGTTAAAACTTTTGCAACGGTTAGTGCTTCGTGATTTGGTATAGGCTCTGCCAAACAAAATCGCGTTAGAGCGTCTTGCAATGTAAGAATAAATTTATTCCCAGATTCAGTCAAAGGTAAAGGACCAACGATATCAATTGCTATTCTCTCAAACGGAATTTCAGCTGTGGATGTAATTTCCATAGCTTGTTTAGTAGGCTTGAAATTTGTCTTATTTAACTGACAAGAGTGACATGACTTTACATATTTCCTAATATCTGCTTTCATATGTGGCCAATAATAGCTTTCCTTTATTCTAACGTACGTTTTATGAAATCCAAAATGTCCTGCTAATTTGCTGTCATGATATTCCTGTAAGATCTTCGTTATTTCTTCTTGATCTTTAGGGATAATTCTCATTGTATTTAGAATACTTATGTTTTTACTAGGGAGTATAAATTTAATCATTTCAGATAGTTGCTGGATTTTTATATTAGCCCTGATAGCCATCTGCCGGCAGTCTGCCAGCAGATTGACGGCAGGGTCTGCCAGGAGAGCGCAGGATCTGCCGGCAGCTGCGGCGCAACCTACGACCGCATTCGAATACGGATCTGCCGGCAGCAGTGATGCCAGAATGAGGACGGGTTCCCTCGAGAATTTCCCCCACCTCGCATGCACACTACGCCGGAGCTGCATGTCTGTGAGCTCGGCGCTGCGGGCTGTGAGCTCGGCGCTTCGGACAACGTCGGGAAGACGAGAGAGAAAACGAATGTGCGTCTTTCTCTCTCGCTCTTGAAACGCTGATCCACGGTGAGGTGCAAGCGACACGCGGCCGTGCGCGATCGTCTTGAGTGCCTCGAGATACACTTTTCACTTTCTGACATATGTATAAGTCTTGTAATGAAAAAAAATTGGAAAAAGTTTTGTTACGGAAATCACGTTTTAAGACCTCCTGATCACGTTTTGACTATTTCGAAAAGAGCTTTTTTTAAATATCTCATATATATTTTTTTTAACACGATTACGTTTAAACGGCAAAATGGATTTCAATGAAACTTTATATTTAAATTTTATATTCTTGTCTTAATTCTATATAATATTCTTGTTCTTCGATTTTTCAGATATACGAACTAAATTCTACATAAAAAAATTAAATAAAAGTTCTTCTGTAATTTCTTTAAGAAAGAAAAATGTACATTCATAATTGAGGCATTTGATGGAAAAAGGGCACATACGCCAAAATGCCATTTCAAGAAAATCGATTTCAAAGTTTTCATGATAGTATAACTTAATAAAAAGTAATGCAATTAAATCAAATTTTTTTAAGCATGTAGTTACCGTGTCGTTCAAGCGTTCTGAATACAGAAGTCATGATTTAAAAATGATATGTGTCTTTATTTATAAGTTTTAAACAAGTGGTTTATGTGCCCTTTTTCCGTAAATGTGGCAAAGTCGTAACAAAATTGCGTCTTTGTTTAATTATTTAAATATAATTTTGTTTGCTTACTTCGTTGCACATTTTTTATGCATTGCTTAAATCAAAAATATAAAATGAAGCACAAAAAGAAACAAAAAATGTTATGTTTTACGTAAATATTAGTTTCTTCGATTTTTTGCAGCAGGCTGTCTTACAAATCAATTTTTTCTTTCATCAATTAGTTTCTTTCTTTGCGGATTCGATACTCGCCACACTTTCCATATTTCCTCGCTTACAGAAAATCATCTATGAAATAAAAGTACTTATTGCACGACAGCACGGTAGCGCTACCGCTCAGCGACTATGTAGCTGCGTGTCGACCACGCTACATAATAAAGCAGCATCTAGCTAATCTGAACGCGAAAGAAGTAATGTCCTGGATATATTATATATATCAAGAGACACGGTAGTGTCTCGCGCCAAGTATATATATAGATATATATGCGCAGCGCAAGCCACGGAGTGGCTCTATTACGCGACGACTCGCTATCAAGAACCCTGAGATTTCCGAATCTCAATAACGGCTGATCCAATTAGATTTTGAATGGTCTTAATGGATAGCTTGGGTTTGATTTACATGAGAAAAGTGTCTTCGTTTTGTTCCTGCGGGCCTTATGAGCTGAGATATTTCGATGTAAAGTTGCAATTTGCTGAATTTTATGTTCTTAAAATTCAGCATCGTCATAGTCATCGTCCTACACTTCTAGGCAAGAGGGGAGTATGAAAGGGTGAGGAAATGTCTCTCAGGCTCGTTGTTCATTGGATGCGGGCATCGGCCAATCGCGTAACAAATTGTTGTCACGTGACAGCTAGGCAGAGATATTATAACCTACCAAGTGCTAAGTGTCAAATAAATTGTTGTCACGTGACAGCTAGGCAGAGATATTATAACCTACCAAGTGCTAAGTGTCAAATAAAGTAAATTGTCGGAATTTGAAATGTCACGTGTTTTTACACTAATAGGAGACTGAATTATTGTCTCAATTAACAAGGTAAGTCGCCAAAATTTTTCAAATAGATTTCTTATGTAGAGTCGCAGACTTGGAAGTTGTCCGGAGATGGTTCGACTGAGAAGCATCTCCTTTCGCACAAGTTTCTGGAAATTTGTATCATGCATGTACAAAATAATATATATATTGTAGTAAAAAATTGCACTGTATTTAAATTGCCAGATATTTGTATTTGTATATCAGCAATTTAGAGTTTTTATGTAAAGCTTATTATATTATATTATATTATAGAAATGAAGGGGACGCACAGGACTTCGATAAAAATGAAGTGGATGCACAGGCTTGGATAATAGAATTGAAGGGGACGCACAGGTTTGGATGTATAGAAATGAAGGGAATGCACAGGCTTGGAGGTTGTCCAGAGAAGATTAGATAGATAGACAGAGTATCTTGTGTCGCACAAGTTTCTGGAAATATGTCAAATAAGGTAAATCGACAAAATTTGTCTAAAGACATAGCATTAAGAATTATTAAGAAAATAGATTATGGTGGACTGCTTGCAATGTAAAGCAAGTCACATTAGTGAAGAAAGTACGCTGAAAACACATCTCCCTTGATGCTTTTCAATCTTTTGTGAAAGACATTCGTAATACTTTAAAATCCACAGTAGTTGCCACGCTACTCATTAAGTCATTAATTTTTCAGATTCCCATTAACAATATTTCAATTCACCAATAAACATACTAAATTACTTTTATTCCAACACCAATCAATTGTACGTTAAAAATTTTGGATCTGTTCGTTCATTTTCGCTGAATTATTACCATTAGCATTTAAATTTCCTGCAACAAGACTTTCTGCCATATGCTCTCACCTCCTTCGGACACATTATGTAGTCTCTACACTCACTGTAGCAGAAGGCCACTCTATTTCAACATAAGTAAGTTCTACGTTAAGTTGTATAACTAAAATGTGGCTTTATATATATATATATTATATATTTACAGATAATCGAAGCAGATGATGCAGAGTGATCTATGTCAGACTATATACGCACAAATTTTCAGGTAGGGTTTTGCATATTCAATGATCTTAACATATGAGCATGTGTGATAATTTATAAATAATTAATAAATGTGTCCTATTTTTCAGTGAACGATGCAGACGAAGAGAATTATTTCAACAGCTGATAGAGAAAGTAATCCTGTTACATGAGCAAATAAAATAACCACATTTCATCTATAAAATAATCAATATAATATTTTTTTTTTAATTATTTGTTTTAAAATAAAATACAAAATATTTTTTTTAAAATAAAATACAAAATATTTTTTTAAAATAAAATACAAAATATTTTTTTTAAAATAAAATACAAAATATTTTTTTAAAATAAAATACAAAATATTTTTTTTAAATTTAAAATAAAATACAAAATATGTTTTTTTATTGGCCGCCGCCACGGCCCCGGACCCGCTCCATACCACGGCCCCGCTCCATACCACGGCCGCGCTCCCAGCCACGGCCCCGGTGACGGCCATATTGCTCTGCAATTAATGTCCTGAGGGTGAGGGCTTGCTGCTTCATCATTTCGATTGCAGCTGATCTATCTTTTTGCGCCCTCACCCTCCAACCGCCTTTACTGTGCCGAGCCACGTACGGTCCTGTAATTAGTAGTAATAAACAACAATAAATTTATTAGTATTTAAATTTAGTATTTAAAAAAGGATTCTAAAAACATATAACTTCTTAACCCTCGGTTGTCACACCTACTTTTTCGAACGTCGTTGTCACACTGGGTCAATTTGACCCTGCCAATTTTCAATCAGTTGTTATTTAAAAACTATTTGTTTAATTAAGTCTAAAAAATTCTGAGATAAAGTTTGAACATTGTAGAATATATGCCCATCGTTAAAAGTTGACATTTAAAGTGTCATCATGCTTAAAAAAAAATTTGAAGCAATAAGATTTTCGACAAAAAGTGTTTTGCTTAAAAAATTGCAGGGTCAATTTGACCCAGTGTGACAACCGAGGGTTAAAATGTATATGTACTTACTACTATCGGCCGTGGCTGGGCTCGCTGGTGGTGGTGGTGGTGGCGGCGGAGCCATGGGCAGTGGCGGCTCCACCATATTTAATTCTGCCAGTTCGGCATCAATGTCTAAATAAAAATAAATTAATTTCATCATTAAATGACTGGAAAAATAAATTTTTAGATTAAATGTAGGTATATAAATAAATTTGTATTATTTACCATCCAACAGGGCGTCGTCTCTTACATTTTCCTAAAAAAATGAATAAACAATTAATTAGTAAAAAAGATCAAAACTTCATGAAAACTGCGTACGATAGAAGAAAGTCATACATGTAGCGCAAGGGTACGTATTGTTCCATTGCAAATTGGAAATTAGGAATTAGGAAATATAAAAATATGAAAACTGAGATGTAGGATGTGAAATTATAAAAATTACATTACATTACATTACAAAATATGTTTCTTTTTTCTCATTACTTCACAAGCCTTTCCATTATTATTATTCAATACAAAAAACTGTAACGTATTAACATTATTTTGTGAATGATTCGCATTGGTAACTAGTAGTAAAAGAAGAAGATATTGTACACGTTAAAGCACATTCTATATATCAAGAGACACGGTAGTGTCTCGCGCCAAGTATATATATAGATATATATGCGCAGCGCAAGACACGGAGTGGCTCTATTACGCGACGACTCGCTATCAAGAACCCTGAGATTTCCGAATCTCAATAACGGCTGATCCAATTAGATTTTGAATGGTCTTAATGGATAGTTTGGGTTTGATTTACATCAGAAAAGTGTCTTCGTTTTGTTCCTACGGGCCTTATGAGCTGAGATATTTCGAGTTAAAGTTGCAATTTGCTGAATTTCATGTTCTTAAAATTCAGCATCGTCATAGTCATCGTCCTACACTTCTAGGCAAGAGGGGAGTATGAAAGGGTGAGGAAATGTCTTTCAGGCACGTTGTTCATTGGATGCGGGCATCGGCCAATCGCGTAACAAATTGTTGTCACGTGACAGCTAGGCAGAGATATTATAACCTACCAAGTGCTAAGTGTCAAATAAATTGTTGTCACGTGACAGCTAGGCAGAGATATTATAACCTACCAAGTGCTAAGTATCAAATAAAGTAAATTGTCGGAATTTGAAATGTCACGAGTTTTTACACTAATAGGAGACTGAATTATTGTCTCAATTAACAAGGTAAGTCGCCAAAATTTTTCAAATAGATTTCTTATGTAGAGTCGCAGACTTGGAAGTTGTCTGGAGAAGGTTCGACAGAGAAGCATCTTCTTTCGCACAAGTTTCCACAAATTAATATATTGTTTTTATACCAGCAAACAATTTTTACACAGGCTCCAATAAAAATGAAGGGGACGCCCAGGCTTGGATAGAAATGAAGGGGACGCACAAGCTTGGATAGAAATGAAGGGGATGCACAGGCTTGGAGGTTGTCCAGAGAAGGTTAGACAGACAGAAAAACATCTTGTTTCGCACAAGTTTCTGGAAAGTTGTCAAATAAGGTAAATCGACAAAATTTGTCAAAGTAGCGTAGCATTAAGAATTAAGAAAATTATAGCGTACTGCTTGCAACGTTGAGCAAGTCACATTAGTGAAGAAAGTACGCTGAAAACGCATCTCCCTTGATACTTTTCAATCTCTTTTGGAAAGGTATTCCTAATACTTTATTAAAATCCACAGTAGTTCTTACGCTATTCATTAATTTTATTAGTTTCCTATTAACAATATTTCAATTCAAAAATATAAACATACTAAATTAATTTTATTCCAATACCAATACATTGTACGTTAAAAATATTGAATCTCTTCGTTCATTTTTGCTGAATTACCATTAGCATTTGAATTTCCTGCAACAAGACATTCTGCCATACGCTCTCACCTCCTTCGGACACATTTTGTAGTCTGTACACTTAAAATAGCAAAGGGCCAATCTATTTTTATATGTTCTACGTTAAGTCATAACTAAAATGTGGAATTTTGTATATTTACAGATAATCGAAGCAGAAGCGATAGAGAAAGTAACCCTGCTGCAAATGAGAAAATAAGCACATTTTTATGTATAATTTTATTCTAGAGTTTTAAGAAATATGTATATACAATTAATATTGAGTTTTATTATGAATGTGGAAAACTATATAATTCAGACAACAAAAATAAATCGGACATAGTATTATATTAATTAAACGATTTTATTCAGCTTCGATTCTATGTTTGCTTCTTGTACGTTTGCTTCATATCTGAAAACTCAACTTTAAACCAATTCGACCAATCCAATTGTCTTGTAGCTTTGCAAGCGTGCGGAGTTTGGATAACGATATAATATATTGTTGAAAAAATAACCCCGAGGGGGTGAAAAAGTTATCCAGTCATCAATAAACACTACAAAATGTGTGAAATCCCCACAAAATTACCTTTTTTAAAAAAGGTACAAAAAAGAGCGCCAAGTATATAATTCCATCATAAAGAATTCCATTTAAAAACATTGTCGTAAATTAATATAAATTTCTTAATATGCTATATTTAACTTTACAAAAGTGATGAGATACAACAATTGCGCCAATTATCACAATGGCTATTTATACAAAGAAAAAAATGTACTCAATAATATTAAGCCGACATATTTTTATACAAATCAATATTTTAATACGAATAAATATTTTATTCAAAATACTTGGCGCTGCTCTCTGAATTGGTGTTGCTAAACTGAATAAATATGCATAAATTGCATTAAAATCTTTTTCTTTCTTCCTTGTCTCTGTGGTGTCTTGTCTTGTTTTATTTATTAACCAAGACAATTAACATTTTTTCAATTAACAATTTTTAATTATTAAAAATAAACACTAAATAAATTCAAACATTCGTCATGTCTATAATCTTACCACTCAGTTTTCGTAATATGCAAATTATCATTAAAGGCGAATGGTTATCAGATGATCATATCGAATATTTTCACAAATTATTAGAAGCTAACTCTAATTATAAACCACGCGACGCATGGAGAGTTCAAATGCCTGATACAATTCAACCAGTTCCTGAAAATCAGGATCACATACAGATTTTGCACCAAAGCGAAGATTTTACATTTAAAACCAATGCAGGGGGACACTGGGTTTGTAGCTTCTATAAACATGATGAAAGAATAGTTTATATTTAAGATTCTTTTAATTCTTCGAAGTTGCATAGTCATCATAAAATTTATCTGGAGAAGTTATACCCTTTTTTGAATAAACATGACAAGGCAATTGACGAAGAATTTATTAAATTTCCACGTGTACAAGCTCAACCTAACACTCGGGATTGCGGAGTTTTTGCGATTGCATTTGCTGTCTCGTTATTATTCAATATATTACCAGAAAAAGTAACGTACACTCATGCGGTGATGCGTCAACATTTAATCCAAATGTTTCAAACTAATCGTATAGAACATTTTCCATGCACTGATGATCAACAATTAACACGTTGTGTGTACGAATATGAATCTGCAATTGGTAGAACAATTAATAAAAATCCCTCTTGTGGAAATTGTCCTCCATTTAAAATCGGTCAAAGTGACATTACTAATGAAAAAGATGGAATATCCCCAGTTCATCAAAATGTACCAATTAGTGACAAAGAAGTCACTACACGTACAAAAAATATAATTCATACAGATTCACCATTCGTTTCGAAGTCAAAAATCAGCAATGTATACGTACCATGTAATAGGAGAGAATTAAACTCCAATTATTATAAAAAGCATAAAGAGGAAATTAGTTTAAAAAGAAAAGCTGTTTATAAAGCAAAGAAAGGGGAGTGTAACACGAAAAAAGGCAACGATTGTAAAAAAGGGGAGGAAAGCATAAAACTTTATAATTATGAATATTATAACGCACACAAAGAAGGTATAATAAAAAAGAGAAAAGGGCATTATGACGCAAATAAAGAAGTGACATGTAGAAAAGGAAAAAATTATTATAAGCTAAATAGAGAAGGATCATTAAAAAAGGCAAAAGCGCATTATGACGCAAATATAGAAGTGAAATGCGGGAAGCAAAAAAAATATTATCAGCTAAATAAAGAAGGTATAATCAAAATGGCAAAAGTGCATTACGACGCAAATAAACAAGTGCAATGCGGAAAGCGGAAAAATTATTATCAGCTAAATAAAGAAGTTATCTCCAAAAAGCGGAAGGTATATTATGATGAAATACGTAAAAGAAATGATTATAATAAAGTAGCAAAACGTCGTGCTGCTCAGAAAATAATAAAAAAGTATCGTTATATTGCTGTAACAAATAACAATGTAGCAACCAAAAATAACAAAGAAACTTATATTAGAAAACTTTCAAAAATTATTAGCATGCCGTCCGGAGAAGAAAGTAGATTGAAAGCTGAGCGTATAATAAAATGGTGTTTTCATATTAGGCAAAAGTACATTTTGGAAATGAGGAAACTGTTGAAAGATTGTAAACAAAAATTGGAAGTTTCCTTAACGCGCACAGCAGAATGTTTAGAAATTGAGGACAGGATTAATGCTTTGTGTGGAGAGTCCAGACATATGTCTTCTTCAGAATCATATTATGCGGAAAGTTCATACCATCCTTTCAGCGGTTCTGAATCAATCATACTGAATTCGGCAGGGAAAGCTATAAACGTTCTACCTGTATTGCAATCGAAGAAGACAACAAAAGCATGGCATTGTAATTATCTTTGTAAAACAAAAGATGTTGAAATTCTGAATAATTTACAGGATTTCTTCAAACGTTTGTTAGAATGCTCATTAAAAAACGTACATAAGTTGAACAACCATATCAGTAGCTGTTCTAATAAAGTGCATGCTGAAAAAGTTGGTCATTCTCATGGTTGTTACATAAACCCTAAACTATGTAAGTCCAATTTTTTAGCCATTGAGATTTTGGCACCCCATTTTCTGGATTTACGACATCTGAAGAGAATGATATACAAAATTGCGAGCATTTATAAAGACCAATTACATAATTTAGACAAAGCTTTAAACGATAATGACCTTGAAACACTTGAACGAATAACACTGCAAGCGCGGAAAGAAGCTGAAGCGTTACAAAAAAATAATACTGACACAAGCTTGAACGAAGAAGAGATTATATCTCGATATTATTTAGCATTTAGAGCTTTCACAAAACGGTCTATGGACACACCACACATTCCGTGTGTTTCCTGCGAGAAACTCTGTTTTAAAAGAGAGGTTCTTAAGTTTGATATTTCTAAAAGAACATATAAGGGAAATGGGTAAACTTGTCGAAGAACTGGGACCTCGCCGATTTCGACGAGCTTCAGATATGTTGTCAAGGTCATTATTTTGAACAACATTTCCCTTTAACCTTTTTGGCGGTCGCCCTTAGTTTCAGAGATATTGAGGAAAAACTTTTGCTACTACTACATTGAATTTTGCATATATATGTACGCCACCGTGGCAGCGTATGCGTCAGTGCGGGTCTGCCGCTTGTCCACTGTTTCTTCATATACCTCGCTGTAACCGGCAGACGACGTATATACCGGGTAAACTAAACGGTTCAATTACAACGGTTTAATTTATTCCAACGCAACGCATTCCACTTTCCAACTTGTCCCGGGTATTAGTTTGGTTTGGGTTAGAATAAGGCGGGGGGCGCGCGCCCGCTTGCGGGCGCGTAACGCGTGGTAGCGAACCGATCGGAGTTTAGAGATTTCAACCAGAAACTTGCGGATGTCCGTTAACACCCCGACTCATATCGGTTCGCTACCATGCTTTACGCGCCCGCGAGCGGGCGCCCCCCCCCCCCCCCCCCAATCTAACCCAAACCAAACTAATACCCGGGACAAGTTGGAAACTGGAATGCGTTGCGTCGAAAAAAATCAACAAAGTTTTCCTGCGAATATTTCGGAAACTAAGGCCGACCGCCAATTTTTTCAAAGGAAAAAGTTACTCAAAATGTCGAGTTTTACAACATATCTGAAGCTCATCGAAATCGGCGAGGTCCCAGTTCTTCGACAAGTTTACCGGGAAATGTAATGCAAACATTGTTAAATTATATTGGATACAAAGTTGGTGACATGCATTTTATTTGCCGATATTGTCACGATAAAATTCGCAACGATTCCATACCACCAAAATGTATTTTAAATAACCTTGATGTACGTTCAGTTCCAGAAATAGCCGTGTTGAACGATTACGAACGAATTCTCATTCAAAGAGCTAAACCGTTTCAAACGATTGTGAGAATGGATACAGTAATGCGTAAAAATATGCCACATAAACATATGTTTCCAAAAGTAAAGGGGAGAACATTTCACCTTCCTTTGCCATTACAAGAAAATTTAAAAAAAATTTGTCCTGCGACTGAACCTTTAAATCAAAATCATGAATTATACATATTGGTGCGGGGCGTTCCAACAAAATCTAAAATAGTTTGGGAAAAGTTAGTTGACTTGAAGAAAGTATGGAATGCCTTAGTATGGTTGAAAGCCAATAATCCTCTATACTCAGAAATTGTTTTACCACAATCGCACGATTTATTGCTGAGTGCCAAATTACCAGATACAGAATTTCAAGAAGAAGTTGTTGCCAACGATAATAACGAATCTGTCGAGGACGTTGAAGGTGAAACACTTAATATCGATGAAAACAACAAACGTGCATTATTGACGCAAATGTCACAATCTGATTCATATTATGATCAGTTTACGATTTATCCAATGTATGACAAAAGGGTTAATGAATCTGCTACCGCACTCTATCAAATGCTTAAAGTTCATGACGTTCCGTTGGGCTATCGTGCTGAACAATTAGATGTGAAATGTTTCCCAGATTTATACCCTTATGGGATGAACGGACAGCATGAAGAAAGATTGGTTCGTTTGACTGATCATGAATTTATTAAGTCCAAACTGATGTCCAAGCATTCGCAATTTCGATTGAACATGCAATATATTTTTCATTTATTACACGATACCAATATGCGGCAATTGAACGCTGGAATTTTTCACAAAATGAACGTCGTAAATCCACGTGAAAAATACACAGCTGCTGGTTTTCTAGAGCAACTCTCTAAAGATCAGCTACAAACGAACTTGAACACTATATATTCCAGATTACGTAACACAGCACAGTATTGGCGAAAACCGAGAAATGATTTGAACTGTATGATACACCATTATGGACCAGCTACATGGTTTCTCACGCTCAGTCCAAGTGAGTGGCTATGGACAGATTTAATAGAATATCTTCGTGAAGTAAACGGCCCATCGGTGGCTAAAATGTCCCCGAACGAACTCATTGCTTCTGATCCCGTTTCAACTGCTCGATTTATAGATAATGCATTCCACGCTATTCTGGATTTCATTTGTTCGCCCGACAATCCGATTGGCAAGGTCACTCATTACTTTTGGCGCAGAGAATATCAAAGCAGGGGATCACAACATTTTCATCTTTTAATTTGGATTGAAGATGCTCCTATAATCGATAAATCTTCGAAGGAAGATGTAGCACGATTCATTATGAAATACGTCACTTGCAGATTGCCATCACCGCATGTGTCGCCAGAATTATATAGTCGTGTAATTGCACATCAAATGCATAAATGCAATAGTTACTGTCTACGCAACAAAAAAACTAAAAATTCCTTCTGTAAAGTATGTAGATTTTCATTTCCACGTCCAGTTACAGATACTTTAATAATAAGGGATGTGGCTGTTTCTATAGGTGCTAGAAAACAATTGAAAGCAAAAGGTAGACTCTATGATCTTCCACGTTCAATAAAGGAAGTCCGTATCAATGATTATAATGCTCCCGTTCTTACGGTTTGGAGAGGTAACATGGATATACAATATATTGGGGAAAAGACGGGGTTGGTAACATGTTACTGTACTAAGTACGTGTCAAAGCCGGAAAAAAGTTACGCTACGGACACTATGGCAGCAATAAATTCTATTAAGTCATTGGCTAGTATTCTGTGCAACCTTGGAATGCGCATGCTAAATCATAGAGAATGTGGAGCGCCTGAATGCGCTGATACTCTTTTAGGATTATCATTGCATGGCACTGACTCCAGTACTACTATTAGATGGTTAACTGTAAATATACTGAGAAGTAGAAAATTGAAAACTCGCAAAGAGATTGAGGATCTGGAAGGTGAATCCACAGACATATTTTGCCCATCCCTCATAGATGATCACTATCCTAACAGACCCAAGGAATTAGAATCTATGCATCTGTACGATTTTGCTATGTGGTATGACGTTACTAAAATTAGACCGTCTGAAAAAACTGAATATTATGAAATCCGTGCATCTTTGTTTTTGAAAAAAAGGCAAAGAGGGTATCTTATCAATCATTATAAGTACAATGTTCAAACCCAACCTGAGAATTATTATTTTTCATTATTATTATTATTCCAACCTTGGAGAAACACCGACGAATTGAAAAATGGATTTAACACATATGCGGAAGCTTTTCTGTCGTTACAATCACAATTGACAGAAGCAGTTCAGTATCACGAACGAATAACGGATATTCAAGAAGCGCGTGATCATATAAAGGAAGAAATTGAGAAAAACGTGTTGAATACAGTAGAGCAAGAAAAAAATGATCAAGGCGATCACCCATTAGAGTGTGTTCCCGTTGAAACTGTTGATACCATGAAAGATTTTAAAGACGCGGGAAACAAATTTGATTGTGGTGATCTTCAAGAAATGATTTCGGAATTGAACTATGATCAGAAGAGGATATTTGATACAGTTACTAAGTCCTTGACGTCTAACGATAACATTCTCAGACTTTATGTGAGTGGAGAAGGTGGCACTGGGAAAAGTTTTTTAATCAAAACTATCAGACATTGGATCAAGCAGATTATCGGAAAAGACACAGCAGTAACTGCTCCTACTGGAATCGCAGCTTTTAATATTGAAGGTCTTACCATACACCGATTATTTCAATTACCTGTGGAACATGGGCATACAGCCCAGTATAGGCAACTTAGCGATGCAGCCCTTCAAATTGTACGAGATCAACTCAAAAATGTTGCTTTAGTAATCATCGATGAAATTTCGATGGTTTCTAACGTAACATTCCTGTACATACATTTGCGACTTACAGAAATATTTGATACTGCAGATTCCGATGATGCTTGGTTCGGAAAAATACCTATTCTGTTATTTGGTGACTTATTACAACTTCCTCCTGTTCACGAAGAACCTGCTTTTATACAATTATCCAATAAGAGTATGGAGAAAAATGTTGGAGGATTAGGTTCTTATAATTTATGGTCTGCCTTGTTTAGCTATGACGAATTGACAATAAACATGCGACAGCAGGGTGATAATATTTACAGAGATATCCTGTCGAGAATTCGCACCGGAGTAGTGACCGTTTCAGATACAAAGCTTTTAGAATCGAGGAAATTAAATTTCAAAGCGACAAATTGTAATGACCAATTAAAGGAATTAAGTGATTACATGCTTAATGTGGGATCTAATACGGTGTGTTTACTTCCCACATGTGTACAGTGTGATGTTTTGAACGCTGCAATGCTCATTCGATTTCTGTCCGAAGAAATTCATTTGATTGCTCATGATACAATGAATTGTGCGCCGTACTTGAAAAAAAGGTGTCAAAGGTACTAAACAATAATGACGATGATAGCACCCGAACGGCGGGACTTGCAAGAGTCGTAATTGTTAAAGTAGGAGTACAAATCATGATTAGAAGAAATATTGATGTTACACTAGGTCTAGTCAACGGTACCATTGATAAACTTGTTTCAGTTACACGAGATGTTGATAATGACGTTGAAAAATTGAAAATTATATTACCCACGGGGCAAGAACATATGATAGAACGGGTAAGTGTTAAATTTGAAGTAATGGATAGAGCGTTCGTTATTAGGAAACAATTTCCGATTTGCCTCAGCTATGGTATTACTATTCACAAAAGTCAAGGACGAAGCTTGCAGAATGCGGTCATAGAAGCAGGTAATTCAATATTTACTTGCGGACAAATTTACGTTGCTCTTTCCCGGGTGACCACATTACAAGGACTGCATCTTATCAATTATGATCCATCTTCCGTAAAGGCACAAGAATCGGCTATAATAGAGTATAATAGATTGCGAAAAAAATATAGACCTGATCTTATGACTATTTCAATATCTAAAAACCGCGTTCTCAATGTTCGTGATGCTGTTTGGGCAGTACCTAATTATAATGTATCCGAATGTCAGAATACTAATGATCACATCGCGGATACCATTCAATACCACGTAAGAGGTCTCCCCAATTGTGATGGTGTGTCTTGTTATGCGAATGCCACAATCCAATGTATGTTATATTGTTCATCCATAAGAGAAAACTTATTTACGACTGAAAAAGCTGATCATATTATAAAAGTCTTCATGGACCAATATAAATCGGATCAAAATCCAAACACAATATCATTACGGCAATTCGCAGGAGAAAAATACGTTAACAATCAGCTACATGATGCAGCTGAGTTTATTACCTCTCTTTGTGATCGTGAGATTCTGATTAAGAATGCAGTACAACACGAAATTACAACGGTATTACGATGTTTAGAGTGTAATTACACAAGTACTACTATCAGTACGAATTGTGTTGTACATCTTGCACTGCCCAAGATGTTAAAAAAAAAATCATTTGAATTTCAAGATATAATAAAATACAATTTCACAGGATGGAAAAATGTGAAAGATCGTTGCAATAATTGTGATAATTCAAATTCAAACACAATGAAGAAAATCGATATAACTACTTCCAAACAAATTCTCATTGCAAAATTACATTTGTTCGATCACGATAGTAGTGGAACAACAACGAAAGTGGAAAATTTCTACATCAAAGCAATACCTACTACTAAAATACAAATGGTAGATCACTGTTATAAACTTAAGGCAGCAATTTTCCACCACGGTAAAAATATTGCCGATGGCCATTACACAAGTATGGTAAGGGGTAAGGGCACAGCGTGGGTATCCGTTGATGATTTACGAGTAGAAAAACAAGCTTGGCCACGAAATGCTAAAAATGCATACATATTTTTCTTAGAAAGGTGCTAATTGTGGTTGTTATTATACTTCAAAGTTAAATACGTTCAGTGCCAAAGGCTGCTTTTAGCGCCATAAGCTGCTTCGCGCACCATGTATTGTACACAAAGTACTATGCACATAATACATAAATATAGTTCGGCAATGCGGTGCACATGGTTTCTTTTCGTAGTTGTTGAACTTACGTAGAATTTATCCTTAATTCTGTCCCGCGATAATTTGTAAGTTATAATATTAAAAATTATCCGAAGTCATTCCCTATGCAAATTGTCTTTATAAAAATAGGTGAGATTCCCATAAAAAACTACAAAAAAGTAAAAAAATTACGCCAATTACATGAAAAAGTCGAGGACGGAAAAGAGAATTATCAAATAAAACACAAAAAATTGAAGATAATAATAAATATAATATTAAAAATGATCTAAACACATTGCCTATGCAAATTATCTTTGTAAAAAGAAGTGAGATCCCCATAAAAAACTTCAGAAAAGTAAAAAAATTACGCCAAGTACATGAAATCAAATAAATCACAAAAAATAGAAGATAATAATAATAAATCACAAAAAAAATAGAAGAAAGTATACAATCACAAAAAAGGAAGAAAATATACAAATCACAAAAAGATGATAATAATAATAAGAAGAAATCACAACAAAAATAGAAGAAAATATACAAATCAGAAAAAATAGATGATAATAATAATAATAATAATAAATCACAAAAAATAGAAGACAATAATAATAAATCACAACAAAAATAGAAGAAAATATACACTCACGAAAAAATAGAAGAAAATATACAATCACAATAAAAATAGAAGAAAATTCACAATATAAAAAAATATGTGAAATCAAAATGAGCTGCAAGTACATAAAGGTGCTTTCTAACTGCGCTTAAGATGACACAACTACATATACACAGCTAAAATGCTGTGTTCGTACATTCTATTACTCATATCGCGGACATTTTAAGTATCCCATTAGAATAAAAGAATCCCATTTAAAAACATTGTCGTAAATTAATAGCTTTACAAAATTAATAATATACAAAAATTGCGCCAATTATAACAATGGTTATTTATACAATGAAAAAATGTATTAAACAATATTAAGCAGATATATTTTTATACAAATAAATATTTTAATACGAATAAATATTTTATTCAAAATACTTGGCGCTGCGAAACCGAAAAAAATGTTAATTGGTTTTGTAATAATTAATAATTTACAATAACTCTCTTACAATCTAAAATACATAACCATATACATATACATATTAGAAACGCAGTGAGATTTATTCTACATATATTTAATTTTAATATCATATGTAGCATATGCACACGCACACATACGCACATTTACGAACGCACGCACAAGAAAAAAAGAATTTATACATATTTATTCAGTTTAGCAACACCAATTCGCAGGGCAGCGCCAAGTATTTTGAATAAAATATTTATTCGTATTAAAATATTTATTTGTATAAAAATATATCTGCTTAATATTGTTTAATACATTTTTTTCATTGTATAAATAACCATTGTTATAATTGGCGCAATTTTTGTATATTATTAATTTTGTAAAGCTATTAATTTACGACAATGTTTTTAAATGGGATTCTTTTATTCTAATGGGATACTTAAAATGTCCGCGATATGAGTAATAGAATGTACGAACACAGCATTTTAGCTGTGTATATGTAGTTGTGTCATCTTAAGCGCAGTTAGAAAGCACCTTTATGTACTTGCAGCTCATTTTGATTTCACATATTTTTTTATATTGTACATTTTCTTCTATTTTTATTGTGATTGTATATTTTCTTCTATTTTTTCGTGAGTGTATATTTTCTTCTATTTTTGTTGTGATTTATTATTATTGTCTTCTATTTTTTGTGATTTATTATTATTATTATTATTATTATCATCTATTTTTTCTGATATAATTAAAATGTGGCTTTATATATTTACAGATAATCAAAGCAGAAGATGATGCAGTGTGATCTACGTCAGACTATGAACGCACAATTATTTCAACAGCTGAAAGTGAAAGTAACCCTGCCGCATCAGGAAATGAAATAACCACATTATGATTTATATATGTAAAGAAGAAGGAATGACTAGTAGTTGGATTGAAGCTGATGACGTGCAAATTAAAAAAAGGCAATGGCCCAAAGGTGTTAAAGATATTTATATTTTGTTCTTACAAAAAAAGGATAATAAATAAATAAGCCAACAAAAATTACCACGCTATGGAACATCAGGATAGCGCACAGCACGGTTTCACGCACAAGAAAACTACAAAATGTGTGAAATCCTCACAAAATTACCTTTTTACAAAAGGTACAAAAAAGAGCGCCAAGTATATATATACCATCAAAAAGACTCCCATTTAAAAACATTGTCGTAAATTAATACCCATCAAAAAGAATCCCATTTAAAAACATTGTCGTAAATTAATACCATCAAAAAGAATCCCATTTAAAAACATTGTCGTAAATTAATATAAATTTATTAATGTTCTATATTTAACTTTACAAAAATAATGATATACAACAATTGCGCCAATTATCACAATGGCTATTTATACAAAGAAAAAATCACAATGGTACAATGGAAAAATGTATTAAATAATATTAAGCAGATGTATTTTTATACAAATAAATATTTTAATACGAATAAATATTTTATTCAAAATACTTGGCGCTGCGCCACGAATTGGTGTTGCTAAACTGAATAAATATGTATAAATTGCATTAATCTTTTTCTCTCTTTTTTTCTGCGTTTCTAGTATGTATATGTACATTATGTATTTTAGATTGTAAGGGAGTTATTGTAAATTATTAATACTAAGGCAATTAAATGCGGACACAGACGACTACGGTTCTGATGTCAGATCCTGCTGCCCAGATCTGGCTATCAGGGTTATCATTTTTTCGGTTTCGCAGCGCCATATTTGCGATGTCCAAAAATCGAATGAAATAAAAAATGGATGAAATTGATAATATTCTGGACATCACTAATTTCCATTACCCGACGTAGAAAGAACATCCGCGAAGCCATCAACGGCATGTAAACGTAAACTACTCTTTTGCTTCTTCGCAAGAATTGGATGTAAATGCTCAGATGACATGAGAGATAGATGGTTGTCATCTACCTTCATGGTCTGAGCTGATTCCCTGTGCGCCTTTAATGCCGATTTCGTTACGCAAATGGCATTGACGAGGGTCGAACAAAGTCGGTTTCGTTTCTTGTTCTTTATGTCAGGAAGCATGGAAAACGATCTTTCAGCGTCGGCGTTGGAATTTGGAAAACTTCTAATTGAATTTAATAATTCCTTTAAACATGTATATTTGAATGACCCTTGATCGTTTCGCGTTAGTAACACCGTTTTCCAAGCATCATCAAAATCTAATGTACAAAGCTTGTCTGCATTTGCAAAATTCAGATGCAATGTCGACCATTCTTTTTGCAAACCGTCTTCGTCGAAACCGCCCAATTTCCGAGCAATAAAGAGAACACTTTTGAAGGAAGTGTCTCTGTCAGTATCTACTAATGCCAAATGAGGCTCAAAAACACATAACTTGCTCAGAAATTCGTCATCGATTGGCAATCGCTTACGAATTTCGTTTGCAGCCGTTATGTAAAACTTAATACAATTTTCTCGAACGGTTTGGACAACATCGGGTTTGCCTTCTGCAACTAACTGACAAAGAAAAGTGTCACATTCCGGACCTAAATGAATACTATTAAATGCGATTTGATTATCGCATCTTGAAAAATCTATTAATTTTACTAAATCCATGTGCTTCAAAAGCTGCGGTTTCAAAAAATTACGTAAAATATTATATAAAAGAGTTTTGGCAGTATTTTGAAGCAAATGGATTCTTGTTTTTTGAGACTGAAAGAATAAACTAAAGTCATTAAAATACTGTAGAATGTATTCCAAAAACAGAAGATATGCTTTCGCTTCTGGATTTTGCATGATGACAAGCAGATCTTCCCCAGACTTTGTCTTCTCACTTACGACCAATTCTTTCAGAAATTGCAACACACTGTCCCAATTTTCTAAAAGTGTAACTACGGATGAGTAACGCGATAGCCATCGCGTAGTACAGAATTTTAAAATTTTGTGGTCAGTAAATTGAAAACATTTCTGGAAATCGCGAAAAATGGCCGAGCGTTTGGGACTGCTATAAATGAATGTTGTGACTTTCCGTAATAATTCCTCGCAGACCTCGGGAATGGTAGCGCATGCTGCATGCACTACCAATGCAGAGGAATGACATGGACACGGCATGGTGAAAAAATTTTCACCGCGAATTTCTGCAAGTTTGTTCTTGAATGACGAGTGATACCCTGTCATGACAGAAGCGTTATCACACGACAAAGCAAGAATGTTTCCGAACGGAATTTGCTTTTTCCACATGGAGTTCTTAAATGAGGTAAATATTTTATCGGCAGTACATTCTTGCGCGTCAAAATTAATTAATTCTACTAATTACGTTCGAACATCCAAAGTCTCGGGTGCGACATACCGAACAATAAACGACATCCATTTCTCATTGGTAATGTCGGATGTCTCAGCAATAAATACTGAAAACTTAGAATTCTATAAAACATGACTAAGACGCTCTGTTTCCCGAGGACACAGAACGTTCGATATAATATTAGAACACTTTGTTCGACCACACGTCATACGTTCCAAAACATCAGGATCTTTCCCAACGTCTTGGAAAAATTTAAGAATCGCCTCTGCGGATTGATGCGAAATATTTTTCTCGGCAACTAATGCAGCAAAACGAATTTCCGCGATTTTTTTTCGTTCATCAAATGACAAAGGCGATTCCTCGCATTGCGATCTGAAATCGTTCGATTTCCTCACATCTATTCCATTTTTTTCACAGTTTTCGATGTGGCACTTGGAATCCGCGTGACGTTGGATTTGCGACAGTCCGCAAGCAAATGATTTTTTACAAACCGAACAGAAACACGAAAAAGGATCATCGGCGACCTTATTCAACCATGGCTTGAAATCCTCAAGCCATTGAGGCATAAAAATCTTTCTCTTACCATGCACAGTTATTCGCGGAATTTTTTGAGATGACAAATATTTATGTCTCGCTGATTCCGCATGCCTTCTAACGCTCGAGGAGCCGCAAGAAAAAGTTTTCTCACACGACGAACAGTAGAAAAGGCTTTTATCATTAGGTACTTCGCGAATCCACGATCGGAACTTCTCATTCGTTTCCCACAACGGCCGATAAACAGAATTAGCCTTTTCACCTGTTTTCTCAAACGTTTCCATCGTACTTACCACGAAAAAATTGAAATATGTAGAAAAAATATTATATACAAAGCAACAAGCAAATGCTAGCGTGTAGAAAAGGGGTGATATAGAGGGCTACTAATTACACACTACACTTCCAACACGACAAACACGAAAAACATGCAGAGAGCGCGAAAGAAATAGTACCCACCACCTGATCTCTAATTCTACTGAAAAGACGGTTAAATGTCGCGAAGCGCGACTGCGCGACCCCCACGAAACGCATCGGTCACGTAAACAAAGTATACACTTGCGTTCGCGCGGATCTGACCGTCAAATGTACTTGACGAAAACCAGGCCCGAGTGAACCCTCGAAACGAGAAACGAAAAGAATACATAGGAAATCGTAAAATAGTAAGAAAAATTCAGGAAAGAGAAAAATCGAAGAAAAGGCTAAAAGAAATAACAGCATGACAATGGTGACAGTACCGAACAGCCTCAGATGCATTTACCAGTTACCTTTCTCTCTTATTCTTGTACAATTCCTTTATACCGATTTACACATTTTAATGTACAACATGTATCGCGATGTTAGCTTTGCATAACGAATCATTTACATTTCCCTCCCGATGGAAGAGACCACCACTTTCCCGTAGTTTCCATCGAGCAGTAGCGTGCACGCTGCGCGTAATAGATTTGTACATGAAATGTGATTACGTTTAGATTTTAGATTTTAGATCATACTCTGAAAAATATTTTTTATCGAAGGCTGCTACAGCGTCCATGCTACTGGCCAAGAGTGGATTCTAATTTTAACACAGTTCACCAATTTACAGTATCAAAATATTCATCTTTTAATAAGAAAAATTCATTTTAAGGTTTAAAAAATAGAAATAGCTCGAATAAAAAGTATGGAAATTTAAAATGAAAACAATAAATTATGAATGTACATTTTTCTTTGTTAAAGTAGTTACAGAAGAACTTTATTTAATCTTTTTTTATGTAGAATTTAGTTCGTATATCTGAAAAATCGGAGACTCATAACGGGTAATTATCATTTTTCGGGGTCTAATCGGATCTCAAGACAAGAATATAAAATTTAAATATAAAGTTTCATTGAAATCCATTTTGCCGTTTAAACGTAATCGTGTTAAAAAATATATATGAGATATTTAAAAAAAGCTCTTTTCGAAATAGTCAAAACGTGATCAGGAGGTCTTAAAACGTGATTTCCGTAACAAAACTTTTTCCAATTTTTTTCATTACAAGACTTATACATATGTCAGAAAGTGAAAAGTGTATCTCGAGGCATTCAAGACGATCGCGCACGGCCGCGTGTCGCTTGCACCTCACCGTGGATCAGCGTTTCAAGAGCGAGAGAGAAAGACGCACATTCGTTTTCTCTCTCGTCTTCCCGACGTTGTCCGAAGCGCCGAGCTCACGGACACGCAGCTCCGGCGTAGTGTGCATGCGAGGTGGGGGAAATTCTCGAGGGGGCCCGTCCTCATTCTGGCATCACTGGCCGGCAGGCCCTGCCGGGCAGAGCCTGCCGGCAGATGGACGGCAGATCCTGCTGCCCGCCTGACACATCCAACAGCGCCATCTGAAGGCCACAATAACCAAACAATTCCCTCTGCGTGACGTCACATGGACCTACGCACAAACACAAATGTACATTACTGCTGTAGGTGTATCCCTACCCCTAAATCACAAAGCAAGCAAATTCTACATTTATTAAACAATTCATTCTACTTATTGCAAAAAGTATTTATTCTTTGTTTAATAATACAGTATTGGCGATTACAATTGTTACAAAATAATATAGGTAGCGCATATAAATTCGATGAACATTCAATATTTACATTTATAAATCTATATACAATACGTTCCGTACCCAGTGGTACCTATTAGGTACGTTTTCAGAAAATTTCCTGTATTTAGACTTCTTTTTTCTGTAGAATCACCATATTCCGTATTATGTTAGCGCTGAAAACAAATAGAACATTAGTATAAAATTAAACGTCACGTATGAATAAACAGAATACATGCGATACTTACTTCAGCTCCATCTCTGCACAGCACACACCCTAAGCGATCATGCATGCTCCTGCGAACATTAACATTTATAAGAAAACATGTGGTAAATTATTATCTACTAAACAAGACGCTAAACATTCGCAATTCCAGCATAACCATACTTTTCTGTCTTGCAGATAATGTAAATCTTGATTTCCGCGACGTAGATAATTGGAAATTATTCAATTTCATAATTACCTTTGTCTTCTGGATACGTCGAGATGATTTGTCCGGGTATTGATGATGAAATTACTTGGAATATTCTTCGAGCGTACGTCTTCAAGCAGAACGGATGGTTTAAACGAAGAGTATGTAGGTAGGTAGATGTACCACGGTAGAGGATAACTAAATGTGGTATAATGGGCTATGCTCGGATTGGCTGCACCATAGTGCCGAAACTCGTGATTGGTCAAGGCTCTACGTACAGTTTGCGTTCGTTTTCGAGGTCTGAGATGGCAGTCACTGTCAGTGGCAGTCAGTGCCGACAAAATTGAAGAATATTCCACGCGATCCTAAGCATCAATATCCAGACAAATCATCCCGACGTATCCAGAAGGCAAACGTAATTATGGAATTGAATAATTACTAATTATCTACGTCGCGGAAATCGAGAGTCACATTAGCTGCAAGACAGAAAAATAGGGTTATGCGCGAAGTGCGAATATTTAGCGTCTTGTTTCGTAAATAATAATTTAACACGTTTTCTTATAAATGTTAATGTTCGCAGGAGTATGCATGGTCGCTTAGGGTGTGTGCTGTGCAGAGATGGAGCTGAAGTAAGTATCGCAGGTATCTTGTTTATTCATACGTTACGTTTAATTTTATACTAATGTTCTATTTGTTTTCAGCGCTAACATAATACGGAATATGGTGATTCTACAGAAAAAAGAAGTCTAAATACACGAAATTTTCTGATAACGTACCTAATAGGTACCACTGGGTACGGAACGTATTGTATATAGATTTATAAATGTAAATATTGAATGTTCTTCGAATTTATATGCGCTACCTATATTATTTTGTAACAATTGTAATCGCCAATACTGTATTATTAAACAAAGAATAAATACTTTTTGCAATAAGTAGAATGAATTATTTAATAAATGTAAAATTTGCTTGCTTTGTTATTTAGGGGTAGGGATATACCTACAGCAGTAATGTACATTTGTGTTGGTGCGTAGGTCCATGTGACGTCACGCAGAGGGAATTGTTTGGTCATTGTGGCCTTCAGATGGCGCTGTTGGATGTGTCAGGCGGGCAGCAGGATCTGCCGTCGATCTGCCGTTCATCTGCCGTCAGGCTCTGCCCGGCAGGGCCTGCCGGCAGATCCGTAGTCGAATGCGGTTGTAGGTTGCGCCGCAGCTGCCAGCAGATCCTGCCGTCCGATCTGGTTATCAGGGAGTATGCTTACTCGGAAGAACTAATACAAATTTATCATCTTTAATAATTTTCCTCAAATTTATTAATGATTCAAAAATATTTTTATATTCTAATCTATCGAAGTGCAAATTTTGAGGAAATGTTAAGTAAACTATTTGATTTTTATTTTGCAATTTAACAACACCATTTATACTTGGCTTAAGATTCGTGACTTCAAAATATGAACATATATAATCGGAATATTCATTGCTTTCATCCAAGTCTTGTGACCACATTATTACTATAGGATCTGAGACTTTTGTAAGTGGATCATTTTTCTTTTCAAAGACTATTACGTCCTGATTCATATAATGAAATTTAATAAAATCCGGATAAGTTAAAGCATCGGTAATTGAATTTATCATAACCTGCTTGTCCAATGCAAGTCGAGAAAGACCGTCCGCATTAGAATTGATTCGTCCTGGCTTGTATCTTATCTCGTATTCACATTCATTTAATCTAAGTCGCCAACGAACTAATTTTGAAGTTGGATTTTTGCAATTGAATAACCATTAAAATGCTCTACGGAGTTTAATATGGCTAGTAACTCCTTCTCAGTGGTCGAATAATTTTGATCAGAGATATTTAATGATCGAGAATAATACGCAATCAGTAAATCTTCTCCATTTCGTAATTGAGAAAGAACTCCGCCTACTCCTACATTTGAAGCATCAGTGGTTAACATAAATGATTCTGAGAAATTCGGATACTGCAAGATTGGATTCTCTATTAATTTACGCTTAAGAGTTTGAAATGCATCCTCCTGTTGTCTATCCCAAATAAAAGTTACATCTCTCTTCAATAAAATCGTTAGTGGTTTAGCTAGTGTGGAGAAATTTGGAATAAACTTTCTATAATAACCTATCATCCCAAGGAATATTTTAATATGTTTTTGACTTTCAAGACGCGGCATATTAATTATAGCTTCCACTTTTTTTGGATTGGGTTCTACACCTTTATCAGAGATTATATGACCAAGATATTCGCATGACTGTTTTAAAAATTCACACTTATCTGGTTGTAACTTTAATTTATTTTCGCGAAGTCTGGAAAAGATGTTTTTTAATTTTCTATTATGATCCTCTAATGTTGAACCATAGACAACTATATCATCGATATATACAAAACACTGTTTACTATTTAATCCAATTAAAACGTTGTTCATAAGTCGTTGAAAACTAGCGGGTGCATTCTTAAGACGAAAGGCATTCGTATATACTCATAATGACCGTTCGGGGTTGTGAACGCAGTCTTCGGTGCGTCATGGGGAGACATTGGGATCTGATGAAAACCACTCGCCAGGTCAAGAGTCGTAAAATAATGTGAGTGCCCTAGCTGTTCCAAAATATCCTCAATGTTCGGCAACGGGTAAGCATCCCCGATTGTCTTTTCGTTTAGTGTACGATAGTCAATGACTATTCGCCATTTCCGCTGCCCTGAAGCGTCTATTTTTTTTGGTACAACCCAAAGTGGACTTGACCATGGACTAACAAATGGTTTTATTATTCCTTGTTCTAGCATTTTCTCAATTTGCTTGTTCACTTCATTTTTATGTATCTCAGGGTATCTATATGTTTTAACATGTACTGGTTGTTCGTCCGTAGTGTTAATACTATGAGAAGCTGAAGAAGTGCAAGTTAATAAATCCGTTGATAGATGAAATATATCATTGTATTCTTTACAAATTGATTCTATAGAGGACCTTTCCTCCTGATTTAAATGATCGAGACATAAGTTTTTATTTAATACCTCTAGCCTAGTTTTTAACTGATTGTTAACTTGCGTCGGTGCTAACTTATAAATATAAGCTTGCTTGGATAATGGCTCTACTAAAAGTTCTGGAATTGGAATTCTTTTCCTTCCAGTGGATTTATTAATTACTGTGATGTAAGATAAATTATCTTGAATTTTAACAATGGCATTTGGTACTAAAAGAGAGTTATCCTTGTCTAAATGAGTGGAAAAGATGACTCCTTCACTAAGAGCATAAGGATTTTTAATCTTAATAGGAACAATTGTTTCCGTTCGTGGATTAATGGTTATAAGTACATTTGAAGTTTGAGGTGTATTAAAATATATCGGAATTGGAAACGGTATCGGCTTGATCGAAATGGTTTTGTTAGAATAATCTATTTTGCAATTTCTAGATCTCAGAAAATCGTTTCCAAGTATCCCATCGAATGGTATATTTGTAGAAGACTCTATTACTTGAAATTTTGCACTAATATCCTTCCTATGAATTTGTAGATTTAGTTCAGTTTCATCTAACGTACGAATAGCAGAATTAGTCGATATTCCGTTCAATGAAATTGCATTTAAATTTAACAATTTAAAGTTTGATAAACTGGATGATTTAATTAAAGAGATCGAAGCACCAGAATCAACTAGTAATTTTAATACCTTATCCTCAGACTTTGCTACATTTGTCTCGAATAAAACATATATTAAATCACTTTCATCGGCTGAAGAATTAAAAATATCTATCGGAGGAATTCGTTGAACATTTGTGTGACCTGATTGATTGAGTTCGTTGTTTCTGAGTTGGGAATCAATGAATTCGGGGGTTTGGGATTGACTGTGATGGTGAAAATTTTGATTTTGGAAATTTACGCTTCCAGTATTTGTAGGAGGAGTGGAAGTCTGTGACGTTTGGGCTTGTCGTTTGTTATTATTATATTGGCGTTTTCTACATTCCTGTATGGAATGTCCAAATGTTTTACAATAATTGCATTGTATTATTCCTTGGGCGCCCTCAACACGACTGGAATTTAAATTTGAATTAGTATACGCACTTGTACTCGGTGAATTTCGCATTGTTTGGAAATTATTATTGCAATTTTGCGGATTTACCCCTCTATTGGTTGGTGCATTATAGTTTTTTTTTTTTTTTTTTTGAAGAGGGGGAAAATGCATAAGGCATACCCCGACATTTGCTGTCGGGGTTATGTGGGACTCCCCGCCTGTAGAAGAATAGGCGGGATACCCACTAAAAACCCCCTCTGGTGGTCTCCTACTGGGGGCCTCATGACGGTGCCCGGAACTTCTGATGTAGTCCATCAGGCACCGCTATCATGTAAATGATGAGGCCCCGCCCCCCCCCCCCCGTTGTTTGGGGGGGGGGGAACCACTACTCAGGGTGCGGCCGCCCTGTAAAGAGGGGCGGCCCACCTCCGCCAGACCTTGGCGTCGCGCGAGTGCGCGTATGCGCAAGTGTCAAAACCTTACATCTAAGCCAAAACTAACTTAGACTACTTTTAAAAAACTTAGATCTGTAGCATGCAGAAAAGGAGGATTGAGAAACGCTGACCGCCGAGACGTTTCGCGAACACGCTGTAGGCCGCCCGACAGGAGAGGCGTGCGGGCGCGGAACCGCGACTCGCGAGGCTCGCGCTTGACGACGCGTTTGTTGATTTCTGCGGCCGCGGATAGCAACGATTGGGTATAAATTAGAGGCCCGCAAAGGCATTTTCCTTCTTCTTCGCTGTTCCGAGAGAGAGGACGAGGTAAGACCAACGGCCGCTCTCGGACAGCTTAGGGACTCCGGCAGGAGAGTTCGGCGATAATACCTGGACGCCTGCTGGAGGAACTAGAGTCTGTTCCTGGACGCTCGACCGATGTGGAGAGTACGGCGATAATACCTGGACGCCTATCGGTCGAGAGAGTACAGAGCATGACATTAAAAAAGAGAGGAGAGTACGGGAGGATATTCCTGGACGCCTGTTCGATATGGAGAGTTCGGCGACAATACCTGGACGCCAATCGAACGGGAGAGTACAGAGTAACTCCTGGACGCCTCATTAGATTTAAAGTCATGTGCCGTCTGCACATTGCGCAATAGAATTGTATAAACTCAGCGAGACGCAATGTCTGACTTTATGGAATTTGTAGCCCCTTCCTATCAACCACATCATGTATTCCCACCTAATCCGAATAAACCTTGTCTGTCCAGAAATTATCCTTATCTCCTTATCCTGCGAATCCAAGAGGCTACAGATCTAAATAAAACTTAGGTCTAAGACACGCGATAAAACCTAAACTAAGGGTGAGCTGCACCCCATTCGCCAGTCGTCCGGGCTATGGCCGGGCCTTTCTTTTTCTGGCGAGGCGCCTCCTCGTGAGGGCCCTGTTGGCCTGGGCCAAACGAGCCACCCTTGCCCTCTCCTCACGGAGGAGACGGTCCGCCTCGAGCTCCTGGGCTTGACGCGCCCTCATCACCGACTCCGCAAAGTCGGTGAAGGCGCGCCATTTGGCCGGGGAGGAAGTGGCGTTGGCTACGAGGGATGGGACCTCGATCGGGGCCCCAAGGGCCTCGGCCAACACCTCCCGCTGAGGGGCAAACCCCGGGCAGGTGCTGATGACGTGTTCCGCGTCATCCCGGATGGCCCCACAGTCCTGGCACACCTCGTTTGGAGCCTTCCCGATCCTGAAACGGAATCTTTGGAAGGCTCCATGCCCACTCAGCAATTGCATGGACCAATAGTCCGCAATCACTGAGGGGCCCGGGGTGTCCACGAAGGCGCTGACACAGGGGATGAGTCGTCTGACCCATTCCCCGAACTGGGCGTGGTCCCACTCCCTCTGCCACTCCTCCATAGCGGCGGTGAGCGCGGCCGCCTTGTGGAGTGCAGTCCTCTCCCTCAATGCTTCAGGCTCCCCTGCCAAGGCGGGGTCAACCCTATCAAGTGCTTTAGCGCAAAAAATTCCTGCTAAAACGCAGAGAGAAGCGACGGACACAGTCCTATAGGCCGCTGTGCATCTGATCAAGGCCGCTCGCTGGGCCCGGCGCAGAATAGCTCTGCTTGCCTCGGTGTTCAACGACACGGCCCAGACCGGGGAGCCGTACATCACGACGGACTCCCACACCGAGTAGTACAATCTCCTCGCGTGGGCGGATGGGCCCCGGCTGTTGGGGAGGAGTGCAACAAGCGCTCCTGAAACCCTATCCGCCCTTGCGGTGACCGCCCTCAAATGGGGCCGGTATTTCCTGGGGCAGTCAAAGACTACCCCCAGGTACCGGACCTCGGCCGCCGAGATAATATCGGCTTGGAGGATCCGCAGACTAACAGTCTTATGGATCCTCTGGCCAGTCAGTAAGATGGCCTCCGTTTTTTCCGCCGCCAGGGTGCGGCCAGTTCTCTGGAACCAATCCCCAACCACAGGCAGCACGGAGTCCATCAACCTCCTGACTTGGGGGAGGTCAGCCGCCGCGAAGAGGAGGGCAAGGTCATCGGCGTACGCAACTGCGCGCGCCGGCTGCCCATCCAGCTCGGCGAGGAGCCCGTCGTACACGGCGTTCCACAAAAAGGGTCCTAAAACGGACCCCTGTGGGACGCCCGCATAAATATCACGGACCACAGTGCCCTCATACGAGTGCACCGTGATCCCGCGGTCCTTAAAGTAGTCCCCGAGGGTAGCCCTGACATAGCGATCTACGCCTCTCCTGCCCAATTCCCGAAGGATGACGTCCGTACGCAAGGTGTTACACGCATTACGGACGTCAACGGACAGGAGGACGCAGATCCTGCCGCGGGACCTGCAGGCTTCCGCGAACCGAGCAACCTCGGTCGCTGCCTGGACGGTGCCGACACCCCGGCGAAAACCATATTGGTTAGGGTGGAACGGATCCTTGCCGAGCTGGGCCTCCAGTATCTCCTTCATAGCATACTCCCAAACCTTTGACAAGGCTGGGAGTATGGAGATAGGCCTATAGGCCCTCGGACTTAAGGGATCATTTCCCGGCTTAGGAATCAGGATGACTCGCGCCATCTTCCAAACATCCGGGATTCCACCCCGCTCAAGGGTGTCGACAACCATCTCACGCACAGCCTCAGGATCGGCCTTGACCACACAGGTCACAACCTGTGTCGGGACTAGGCCTAGTCCCGGAGCCTTCCTGGGCTTGATACGCGACAGGGCCCTCGCGATCAGATCCGGGGACACCTCGGGGAACCCCCTCCACAGCGCTGTGAGGGGCCTCATGGAGGCACTCGTGGAGGGGGGGGGGGCGCAAAAGGAGCCCGGGCCAACCGCCGGTGGGTGGGGTAAGAGGAGGGGGGAGGCGGGGAGGTGGAAAAGAGGGCGTCAACCACCCCCTCCACCTGCTCCCGCGTCAGGACCTTTTTAGGGTTTACCCCACGGGTCGTCGTCGACCATGCCTTGCATGTCCTTCCAGAGCTTCTCCTTGGACCTCCAGATCAGAACCTGGACCATCCTTCTGGCCAAGGAGAACTCCCGCCTCAGTTGTTTGAGGCGGGGGGAGGAAGGATGCAATTTCCTCCGCTGCCTCTGGAAGGACCTGCGGGACTTATGCATGGTCCGGCGAGGCTCGGCAATTTCCGCCGACCACCAACGGTTGGGTTTCCGGGACCCACGCGGGGGGGGGGGTCTCTTCTTCAGAGACCCCTCACACACCCCCTCCAACAGGCGTTGAAGCCTGTCGGCACACGGCTCTCCCACACGAGGGGGAGAAGGAGGGGAGGGGACATCCTCTGGGGGAACGGGTAGGGGCGGAAGGGTGTCTCGAAGGGCCCAATAACCATCCAGGACCGCCTCCTCGGACACATCCTTCATGGAATAGGGGGTGAATCCTGGCGGTGACCTAAACATGCCCTGTTTACCTAGGGCATGCAGGACATAAAGGTGGTCGGAGGCCGTATAGTACCTAAGTACCGCGGACCTCCGAACCCTCCCCGCCAGGCCCCTATCCATGGACATAACGTCAATAAAGGATGTGCCCTTATTGTTATGCCTAAAGGTGGCCTTGTCCCGAAGGGTTATCGGGACCAACCCCGCCCTCGCCAGAAGGACCATACAATCATGGCCCCTCTTATCTTACCCCCCCCCCCCCAAGCCGGGGACTTGGCATTCAAGTCCCCCGCAAGGATGACCCCCCTACCTGGGGCCATGAGGGATACTAATATCTCCTCAAGGTCCTCCAGGTACTTACGGAACTCGGGGCTCCGTCTGCTCGGGGCGCAGTAACAGCTCACCACGATCATGTTATCCACGATCGCGGTGGCTATCCCTTCGGCGACTGCGGGAGGTGCAAGGGAAGCAAACCTTCCCTTGAACCCGGTCACCCAGATCGCTGCATCTCCCGTGGCATCCCCTATCCACTCAGGTAACATCCTGAATGGCTCGGAGATGACCACGAGATCAACACCCAACTGACAGGCATTTTGCACCAGGAGATCCTGGGCAAGCCTGCACCTGTTGAGGTTGATCTGCAGGATCTGGAACATTAACCGGGCTGTGCTGATCTCAGCCCCCCCGCAGCTGTACGCCTGATCGCCGGACAGTCGAGCGACGCAGTGACGTGCGCCGCCCTAGTTCCGACGATCCCCGCCGCCGAGCAAATAAGGCACTTGGCCTCACCCTTACACGCCGCAATGGCGTGATCCGGGGCCCCGCACCGCCGGCAGAGCTCCTTCCCCCGCTGTACCGTAGGACACGCGGCGGCCAGGTGCCCTAACTGGTGGCAGGCAAAACACCTGACCACTTTCGTTAGGGCCCTGGTTCGGACCACCGTAAGGCTCGTCCTAAAACGGATGGAGTCCGAATCCTTAGGTAGGAGGGTGGTAGGCACTTCCGCCACCGCGGTCTGTGTGCCATTCGGAACCGTCCGAAGTGAACGTACCACCAGACCGCTCGTCTTCACCTTAAGGGCCACCGCCATGTCCCTGAGGAGGGCTGGAGGGTCGACCATAGGATCAATATCCTTGATCTCCAGCGCCGTCCTGTCCTGGAGAGCCGCGCACTCCACTTTCCCCGCCGTAAGGGCCGCCAACTTGCCGGCCACCACCGAGGCGCTCACCTTGGGGGCAAGCTCAAGCAGAACGTGCCCCATCCGCGGACGCCTGACGGCCTTCACGCCGTCCAAGGCCGCTGAACCCAAGGTAACCGCGGTACGGTACGTATCTATGTACGTACCGCCCGCCGGCACCTTCACAATAACCGCCTCGGGTCTCGCCCGCGGGGGCCTCCTCTTACTAGGCCTCTTCCTCGAGGACTGTGGGGCCTGGGAGGCCAGGGTGGGCCTTGGCGCCTGAGGGGGCTTTGCCCCGAGATCGGGCGTACCCCACCCCGGCTGGCGCCCCCCAGGTGAGCCCCTCGGGGTCCCCCGGGACCCAGGAGGGAGGAGGGGGAGGGGGCGGGCGGGGGTACCCTTAGGGGTCTTCCCCTTAGTGGACGGCGGAGCCTGCGTCTGCAGGGAGGGGGGTTTAACCCTCCCCTTCCGCTTCCCTTTCCCCTTCTCTCCTTTACCGACCATCTCGAAAGGGGGGGTCGGCCTCTCTCCTAGCCTGGGCCGCGGGGGTCACCGGAGGGACGGACGTCCCCCCACCATGTGGGGGGTGGGGAATCGCCGGTTCCCCTCGGGGGGTCGGCGGCCGCTACCTCGGCGAACAGCCGCTTCTTCGTGGCGGCTGCCAGCAGGCCCTCCTCCATAGTGGAGGACCGCTGCCGCTTCCCCGCGTTCGCTTGAGGGGGGAAACCCCCTTGCCCGGGTTCCTCTTCCCCCTCGTGGGACTGACCCGCGTACCCGGGGAGGCCGGAGGCCTAGGCGGCGACGAGGGAGGAGGGGGGGCCTCCACGGTCTGGGTGGCCACCTCGGCAGACCTAGGGGGGATCCTCATTTGTACCACCTGGAGGGGACTCATGCCCTTCAGGGGGTCCCTAGAGCCCCTAGCCCGGGACCTAGCCATCCCCAGGTCGATATTGGCCAGGGCCTCCAGCGCCGACGTTGAGGCCTGCGATGCTGCCCGCCACGGAGAGAACCCTCCCCTTGCTGGCCTTCCCCTCCGCCACCGTGGCCCCCAGATCCAGACCCTCCTGCGCGAGAGCTTTGAGGAGGGATATAACCTCCCTCAAAAGCCTCGCCGTCCTCTGCTCCAGGGACTCCTTAAGGGCCCTGGGCAGCTTAGGCAGAGAGGGAGGGGGAGCCGGGGCCACAAAAAGTGACAGGCTTCGACCCTCCTCCCCTCCACCCTAGAGGCGGAGCAACCGCTGACCCTAGGCATCCCACGGGAGGGGTTCTTGGGGGTCTCCGGGGGCCTCGTGACCGCCTCCTTCGCCACCAATGGTGGTGGCATAACCTGCCGCCTCGGGTCGGCAGGGACCACCTCGCGGGTACCCCCGACCGAGCTTATTCGCCGCTCGGGGGGGGGGGGGGGAGTCCCTCGCCAACGTTCGCCCTCTCAGGATTCCCGTGAGGGTCGGCGGAGGGGAGGGTGTCTCGGGGATGATGCCGGGATCGGCTGAGCTGTGCTGCCGCTCCCCGAGCACCCCTTTCTTGCGCTGCTTGGTAGGGGGGGTCTCTGACGTGACCTCCCCCCCAAACTTCAGAGTCGTCTGTCGCCAAGCCTGCTGCTTGGCGGCGGCCCTCGCCGAACCATGCACGACCATCGAGGAGTCCGCATCGTCTAGGTCGACGAGCAGGATGGGCACCCCAGGCCGTACACCACGGTCCACCTTCTCTGTGTCCAAGGGAATGCCGGTTCTGGGCGCTGTGGCTTCTTGCGAGGGTGGGTGCAATGGCGCCGAAGTGCCTCCCTCGCTGACCCCGGCCCGCTGCCTCAGCACGGGGTCATCGGACTTACTCCTACCCTGACTACTGTCGTCAACGCAGTCAGGGGCTGATCTGATATCATCAGTTATCGCCGGGTTTACATCCGAGGCCCGGCTAATAAATGACATTTAATCATGAATGTCTTTGAGGGCGACGGCCCCACCGCCCAGCGGATTTTCTCCTACTCGTGGCCCAGGTGATTGGCCACCGCAGCACAGCCGACCAATGTCGGAGGGACCCTTACGCTGCCGGACCTGAACTCCGGCAACCCGGAGAAGGGGTACCCCCCGCGATAAGATGTTAGTATCGCGGGGGACCCCCACACCCCCCTTAAAGAATACCCCATAAAGGTTGGCGCCCCGTACGCAGGTGTAACGCGTACGGCACGGACCGGTTGGGGCTTCCCAGCCCCAAGCGGACACAGCATGCCTACCCACCAATTCCTATTTTTCTCTGACCCGGTCTACCAAAGCAGGCCGGGCCGAGACGGGACGTCAACGGGTACCTCATACACGCCCCGGAGACTACCCCGGGACGAGCAGGCAGAGCAGAGCAGAGCACTAAGCTACGCGGCATACTCTCTGCATAACGCCCCCCCTTCCTCCGGTCTTTTTGCAGCGAGGCCCGGGTCACCCTGTTCGAGGCCACCCGGGTACCCCGCCTGCAAGGAAGGGGGCCACAGAAGCGTATCCGCACCGCACTAACCTGCTACCCCTATATCTCCTTTTCAGGACCGCCAATGGGGGGGGCGGGGTGGTCAACCCTTAGCCAGGAAGGCAGCATCCCCCGTTCGGCCCCTAGGTAAGGGGTAAATCCCTCACCCAGCGCCCGAAGGGGAACATAGCCGCCTTCCCAGAGCTCCCCCACCACGCTCAAGGTGGTTGACCCTGGAGGGAGGGTGCATTATAGTTAACAGCTTTATTTTGTGTTGGATATTGTTTTTTAGCTCTACAATCTTTTGTCAAATGATTTGTACGCAAACAGATTTTACATTTTAATTGATTGTTATCGTATCGTAAACGAAGAGTCTTTTCTTCCGCAACTGCGGTAGTGAAAGCATTATTTACGGAATTGAATTCGCGGTATCGTAACATCTGAGAAATCTGTGGATGCGTATGATAGACAAATCTATTTAAAGCCATATCATTGATCATTGAAAGTCTACCAGATAAAGTGTTATCCTCTGAATGTATTGCATGGAGAGTACCTAAAATTCTGGAGGACAAATCTTCTAAGCGTTGATAAAATTGACTTACGCTTTCGTTTCGCTCCTGCTTAATACTGTGTAACTCCTCAAATAACTGACCTAATGTTTTTTATCCTGATATAGACTTATTAATAGTTCAGAAATTTCCGGCCATGTAGTCAAATCACAATGTATATCGATTTGTTCACGCGCTTTACCAACAATTCTACTCTTCACATACAACAAAAGTGGTACTTCCTGCTCTGGTTTAGCCAATTCAAAAACAGAATCTACCTGTTTTATAAAACTCCGAAGTCGATATCTATCACCATCAAAAGCATCGGGTATTAATTTTATTAGAAACTCAAGTCTAAGATTTTCAGAAACTACATTCGCGGATGGTGTTGCCTCATTGTCTGTCATTTTTTTTTTTAATAAACTTAAGACGATAGAATATGAGATTATGAAATTGTTATATGGATTTAGGAATAGGATATTCTTGCAGTATTATAGAATTGGAAAAATATAAGATATTCTGTACTCACAGTGCAGTTATTAAAATGCAGTTGATGCTCCTTGATTCTTCCGATATTCGTGCCACAACTGGTTCCGTACAATTTATAGATTCCGGAAATTCTGTCTCAGTAGTGGTACTTGCCTCCGTCCATCTTCAATTGTCCAACTCGAGATTAACAATTGAAATTGTCACTTGGGTCAGTGGTGAAATTTTAACTTTCAATATTCCTGCTGATTTCACCAAGTGTCGAGTTAGATAATCCCACTTCTGACACCAAAATTTATGTTGTGTACCAGGAAATTAGATACTCGTTCAATAAACTTAAACGATAACTTTATTCAAAATAACTAATCTTAATTCCGGTACATGGAGTTTTACGGTAAGAATATATTTAGGAGCTCTAGCTGCTTAGAGGTTCTGTAACTGACTGCCCTAAGAAATGCAACTGCCAAGGGTCCTACAGGCAAGCAGCCCTTGTGGGAAAACCCAAACAATGTCTTGCGCCCCCATCGGCTCGCTTTGGGTGAGGGAAATGAAGGTCAAAGTCAGTCCCACGCTTTCTAATAGCTATTTAAGAAGACAGGGTGAAGTGTTGGGAAGCGTGCTTGTTGACGAAAGAGAGACGGATCTCCAACAATACTATTAAATACTTTCAAGACTACAATCTGAAGCAATAAACAGAAAAAAATCTAATCCTATTGTTTTTACTTACATTTTATCACTTGTAGTAATTTATAATCTTTTAGGGTAAAACTATACAATATGCCCCACTTTTAAGGAAACATCTATAAAACCAATATTTTTTAATAATTCTTTAAATTTTTTGTGTGAACACATTAAGTGTTCTTTACTCTTCACAACTACACCGAAATTGTGATAAAAACATAACTGGAAATAACTGGAAATAATCATTTTCCTGAACCTTACAAATGGCGTTTTGTAACACAGTCGTCAGGTAAAACGCCCCACCTCTGTGACAAAACGCCCCGACATAAAAAAGTTATAACTCTTTATTATTTTTAACATAATGTTATAGAATATATATTATAAAATATATTATTAACAAAAATAGAACAATCTTGATTAAAAATATTACATTATGTTTAGGACTGTATATATTGTAAATATTAGATCTAAGTGTACATTGTCTTAGTTCTTAAGAAGCGATTATCGAGCACGGAACTGCGGTAGATCACACTGGTCTGCACTACCGAAAGTTTACGGTGTCACCATCTCGTCGATTGTCGAGGGAACAATTGCGCTCTCCCCACTCTTAGTCGCGAGCGCTAATTACGCGATCGCGAAGATCCTCGTCAGTCGGTCTCCTGGATTCGGTACCAACAACTTGTCTACGCCTAAGCTTGTGAATAGTTCAGCAGTTACTCGAAAATCAAAGATATTCGCAAATCTGTTACGCGCGGTTCCTAAGCGTTTATTCCTTCGCTGTGAATAAAACATTACCAGTGTCTACTAGTGCTGGTGAAAAACAAAGATTCTACTTACAATTAAATAAGCCTAAGTACGATTAAGTAAACCTACTTATTCTAAAACTAGAACTACTTAAAGCTACTTATTCTAGAACTAAAATTAAATAAAACTAAACCTAATTTATCCACGAACATTTTGGTCCTTCGAGCCGGATATTAACGCGGTGATTGAAAAATCACTCTTTAAAAACCAGTGAACAAAGGAATCCGTTGCGTAACCGCTGATCCGAGGCTTCAAACGTTCGCGACCCCGTTCGAATTCGTAAACAGTGCCGGGCGAAACAGTTTTTTCATCTACCGGGCGTTCTTGAACCTGAAAAAATGGAAACAATCATAAGCGAACAAAGTACGTTGCTCAAGCGAATTTCAAATCTCAAGGAGAATATGAAGAAACTCGGAAAAAAGAAAATAACGCGAGGTGTAATCACCTCTCGATTAGACTTACTGGAAAGCTACTGGACTACGTTTTGCAAGAATGATGCGAAAATAACCGCCGGTGCCACGGAGGCGATTAAACAAAATTTATATTTCACCGAAGACTACCAGAGCCTCGGCGAAGAGGCTTACCTTAACCAAAAAGCCGACCTTCTCGACCAGCTGGACGCTCTTCCTGTGAGAAGAAAAGCAGAAGAACAATCTGGGACCGACTCCGATGAAAATGATTCCTCTCGTGGCAGAACCCTGCAAAAGATAGCTCTTCCGATCTTTGCCGGTGACTACCAGCTCTGGCCAAGCTTTCGAGACTTGTTTATTTCGCTGGTTATAAAGAATTCTTCACTCTCGGCGGTTGACAAACTGCATTATTTAAAAACAAGCCTCTCGGGAGAAGCTGCTCGTTTGATTCAAAACGTGACGATCACGACTAATAATTTCAAACGTGCGTGGGCAACTATCTCGGAACAGTATGACGTTCCACGTCTGCTGATTCACGCTCAATTAAAGGCGCTCATGTCGTTGCCTTCTATGTGCAAGGGGTCTGCTCAAGAATTAAAGGATTTGTTGCACGGGACCCGAGATGCAGTGGAAGCTCTGGAAACACTGCAGCTACCGGTCCAGCACTGGGGTGCTTGGCTGGTTTACTTGACGGCGGAACGCTTAGACGCCGAGACTAGGAAGGAGTGGGAGATGTCCCTCGGTACTTCAAAGGAGCATCCCACCTTCGAGCAGCTGCTGGACTTCCTCCGCACTCAAGTCCGAGCCGCGCTGGCTTCGGAAGTCAGCACCAGCGGATCAACGAGCCAGCAACCCACTGGGTCATCTGGACAGCGAGGAGGAGATCAACCAGAGCCGCCGGCCTCCAGCGGTGCGACGCGTCGCCCCAAGACGCACTGTGTGACGCGGAACAACGCCGGGAGTCAGAAGTGCACCCTGTGCGCGGGAGAACACTTCATTCTCTACTGTCCCTCGTATAAAGCGCTGGGCCCTCGGGAGAGAAAGGCTAGGGTAATAGAAAAGAAATTGTGTTTTAATTGTCTAGCTGCGCATTCCTCTCGCGAATGCAAATCAAACAAGCGATGCCAACTCTGTCTGGGTAAGCACCATACCACAATTCACATTCCCTTCGAAAAAGACTCTGCTCCTGGCACTAATTCGCAGGTAACGCAACAAACGGGATCCACTAACCAGGGTTCATCTCCGTCACTGAACTCGGCCACTCCAACGACTCATTGCGCTCAGACCGAACCGATGGGCGCTGCAATTCTTCTCGCTACGGCCTTGGTTCGAGTGGCGTCCGTGACGGGTGAAGGAATAACTGTCAGGGCTCTGATCGACCCGTGCTCCGAGGTGTCCTTGATTGGTGAGAGTATCGCTCAATTATTAAAGCTTCCCAGGATTCAAACAAATATTCCGGTAATAGGCGTAGCGAAGAACAAGACTTACTCTAAGGGTTCGGTGACTCTAACGGTCTCTCATCGCAAAAACGAATCGGTGAATCTCGCGGTGCAAGCCCTGGTACTTCCTCGGCTGTCTTCCTACCAACCCAGTGCCGCTCAATTGTCTACTGCTATGCCGCATTTAACGGATATCGAACTTGCTGACCCCGAATTTTTATCAAATAGGAAAGTCGATTTACTTTTAGGGGCAGAAGTCTACTCGCAAATTATACTTGAAGGGTTGATACATGGCCCTCCTCGCACGCCCGTAGCGCAAGCTACAACCCTAGGTTGGATCCTTACTGGCCCGATCGCCGATCGGGGAAATCTCTCTAACGCGAAAACCGCGGTAACACTCCAGTGCTCGACGGATGCCGATATCTCGGAAATTTTGCAACGTTTCTGGTCAATTGAAGAGGTATCGACACCATTTACTTCGTTAAATGATGACGAAAAGGCGTGCGAGGAACACTTCGCGCAAACGCATTCTCGTGATGACAGTGGCAGGTATGTCCTAAGACTACCGTTCTCGCGTTCAAAATCTAGCCTCGGTTTATCTCGCGCGACCTCCGAGGTCCTCTTGAAAAAACTCGAAAAGCGATTCCGAATCTCTTCCGAACTGGAATCGGCGTACCGCCAATTTATGGATGAATATGAGTCACTTGACCATATGACTCTAGCTACGGGAGATTCTCGTGATAGTTCGAGTCACTATTATTTACCTCATCATGGGGTAATCCGCGCTTCGAGCACTACTACTAAACTTCGTGTAGTTTTCAACGCGTCGTGCAAAACGACCTCTGGTCTTTCACTTAACGACCTTGTACACAAAGGTCCTAATTTGCTTCCGGAGATATTCGATATCTTATTACGATGGCGTCTTCACTCCGTAGTGTTCTCAGCGGACATAGAAAAGATGTACCGCCAGATACGCGTGCATACGGACGATTGCGATTTCCAACGCATTCTTTGGCGGAAGAACGCGTCGGACCCTGTGCAGGCGTATCGACTGCTCACTGTCACATACGGGATGGCGTGCGCGCCCTACTTGGCCATTCGTACTCTAAAGCAATTGAGCGCGGACGAAGTTGATCGATACCCTTCCGCCGCGCCGTGCTTGCTTAACGACGTCTACATGGACGACGTTATCTCGGGAGCTGATACCGTTTCCGCGGCGCTCCACCTTCAAAAGGAACTACTGTCATTGCTCAAGGCGGGCGGTTTCAAACTCCGAAAATGGGCGTCGAACGCGCCCGAGCTTCTCGAAACGCTGCCGCTCGATTATGTGGCAGTCACTCCGGAACTGTCTTGCAATTTCGAGGGCACCTTTTCCTTACTGGGTCTGAAGTGGCAAACCACTTCGGACTGTTTCTTGTTTTCCGCTGCGCCTAAAAACCGAGACAACGCTCTTACAAAGCGTATTGTCTTTAGGGAAACCGCGAGTCTGTACGACCCGTTAGGATTTCTAGCTCCGGTAATAATCGCCGCGAAGATTTTCGTGCAATCTCTCTGGCTTATAAAACTGGGATGGGATGAGCCTCTCCCTTTAAATCTTACCGAAACCTGGGAGCGTCATTACGACGGATTGAGCGCTCTCTCCTCATTGAGGATACCTCGATGGCTTGCCGTTAGAACAGAATCCGGTTTCTATGAATTGCACGGCTTCGCCGACGCGTCGATCAAGGCGTACGCCGCCGTGATTTATCTCCGTTCCTTGTCCGACGATGAGCCCCCTCGCATTAATCTGGTCGCGGCCAAAACACGAGTCGCTCCATTGAAACAAATATCTTTGCCACGGCTCGAATTGTGTGCCGCCACACTTCTTGCTCGACTGACAATACGCGTTGTACAAGCTCTAAACTTACCTCGGAGCGAGGTACATTTATGGTCAGATTCTACGATCGTTTTGAGCTGGCTGCAGAAGCAGCCATCTCACTGGACGACATTTGTCGCTAACCGCGTCTCTGAAATTCAGACTACATTACCCAATGCGAGGTGGCATCACATTCGGACAAAGGAGAATCCCGCTGATTGCGCTTCGCGAGGTATTCAGGGGGACCTTCTGATAAACCATACGCTCTGGTGGCAGGGACCTTGCTTCTTGAAGCAAGGTCAGATCGACGTTGAGTTTAACCGAGCGGTCGAGTTCAGCACGACGGAGGAAACACGCACGAAATCGGTTCATCACACAACAAAACTAGAAGATGAACCCCCGATATGGGAAGTCATAGTCAAATATTCCTCGTTTAAAAAGCTGAATCGCATCACTGCGTGGTGCATTCGCTTCACTACGAAGCTTCAACGAAAGTCTTCGATTGAAAGTCCCGGCGATTACCTGACCGTTTCCGAATTAGATCTAGCCAGACTCACCTTAATCAGAGTTGTTCAGCGCCAAGCCTTTGCTCGAGAAATCGCGAAGTTAGAAGATTCCGCTTCAATCTCCCGGGGCCCTCTCGCTCGCCTCGTTCCCTTCGTGGATGCTCAGGGCATCCTTCGGGTCGGCGGTCGACTAAAACACTCCACGCTGGACTTCGACGAAAAGCATCCGATAATCCTACCGACCAAAGGACATTTTACTATTTTAATCGTACGCGACCACCATGAGAAAGCGCTTCATGGCGGTACGCAACTTACCTTAAGTATACTGCGACAAAATTACTGGATTCTTCGAGGACGGCGCGTTGTCCGCACATATATACACTCTTGTGTAACTTGTTGGCGATGGCGAGCCAAGGCGTCACAACAACAAATGGGGAATCTACCCCCCTCCCGAGTGACTGCTACACGACCTTTCCTAAACTCGGGAGTCGACTATGCCGGTCCTTTTCTTACAAAAACGTCTCCGGGACGCGGTCACCGCACGCGAAAATCTTACGTCGCCGTCTTTATATGTCTATCCACTAGAGCACTACACTTAGAACTCGTGTCGGACTATACTACTGCCGCTTTCTTAGCCGCGTTTCGGCGATTTGTTTCCCGCCGCGGCCATTGTGCGTCCATGCGTAGCGACTGTGGAACGAACTTTGTAGGCGCCGACAAGGAGCTTCGGCAGTGGTTTTCCGCTGCAACCTCCGAACTGGGCGAGTTGGCGCCCCTACTAGCTGGCATGGGTACTACGTGGATCTTCAATCCGCCAGCCGCGCCTCACTTCGGCGGAATCTGGGAGGCCGCGGTGAAATCCATGAAATTTCATTTGCGTAGAGTCATCGGTGATACCCCGATGACGTTCGAGGAGATGTCTACGTTATTGACGCAAGTCGAAGCATGCCTCAACTCTAGACCACTCCTGCCGTTGAGTGACGAACCTGACGACTTTAATTTTCTAACGCCCTCGCACTTTCTTGTAGGCTCTCCTTTGATAGCCATCCCTGAGCCATCACTTGCAGCAGAGCCAGGCAATCGACTGACACGCTGGCAGTTGATACAGCAGATGAGAGACCACTATTGGCAACGTTGGGCCGCAGAATACCTGCAAACTTTGCAAGGACGAAATAAATGGGTAACGGGCCATCCAAACGTGCAAGTGGGCGATCTCTGTCTCGTGCGTAACGAAGCTGCGCCTCCAACCCACTGGCCCATCGGACGGATTACTGCCGTTCATCCGGGGAAGGACGATCTCGTCCGAGTAGTAACGATCCGGACACCGTACACCACACTGCAACGGCCGATCGCTAAGATCAGCATTTTTCCCTCGGCGTCTAGCGACAGTGATCCGAGGCGCTCACAAACCTGACCTTTCCCTCGCACTGCTTTCGAGCGACTAACATTCGTCTCGTACCCGTGACGAAGGCGGGCGGAATGTTTAGGACTGTATATATTGTAAATATTAGATCTAAGTGTACATTGTCTTAGTTCTTAAGAAGCGATTATCGAGCACGGAACTGCGGTAGATCACACTGGTCTGCACTACCGAAAGTTTACGGTGTCACCATCTCGTCGATTGTCGAGGGAACAATTGCGCTCTCCCCACTCTTAGTCGCGAGCGCTAATTACGCGATCGCGAAGATCCTCGTCAGTCGGTCTCCTGGATTCGGTACCAACAACTTGTCTACGCCTAAGCTTGTGAATAGTTCAGCAGTTACTCGAAAATCAAAGATATTCGCAAATCTGTTACGCGCGGTTCCTAAGCGTTTATTCCTTCGCTGTGAATAAAACATTACCAGTGTCTACTAGTGCTGGTGAAAAACAAAGATTCTACTTACAATTAAATAAGCCTAAGTACGATTAAGTAAACCTACTTATTCTAAAACTAGAACTACTTAAAGCTACTTATTCTAGAACTAAAATTAAATAAAACTAAACCTAATTTATCCACGAACACATTATTTTTTATTTACATTTTCTCTTTTGACATTTCTGCCGCAAGGATCACATAGGGGATTGTATATTGTACAGGACTCATGTAACCACATGTGGCATAATGTGCACTGTATCCAGTCTTCTCCCGAATTTGTTAAATAATAATTCTCAGTGCATTCTATACACTTATCAACATCTTGATCGGAAATGTCTTCTTTTGAAAATTCCTTCTCGACTTTTATCTTTGGTTTAGTTCTATTTGTAGTATTCGAATTTCTGTTTGTTTTTTATTTCTTCGGATTATTCTTTGCTAAATCTTTGGTGCTTTTTTTTCAATCATCAATTTTCTTTTCTGAATATGATTCGGCGATGTAAGTATGACAGCTGTTTGTTTATTTTTCGAAGTCATAGGTGGTAACTTAGGCACTGGATGTATTTCTGACAAAATTTTGGAAGGTGTCATTTCCATTCGAGACGTTCCTGGTCCTTATATATTTGCGTGACATTTCTGTTATCCACAAAAAAGAAAAGAAATATGTTACTCGTGAAAAATATGATTTTGAGGTGGGGCGTACTGTAAATTCTTTGCTGGGGCATATTGTAAATTCTGAGGTACAAAACGCCCGGGTTTAAATTTAGCAACAACGTAGTGAAAAAAGGTTTGGGCAATAACAATTTAAAGAGGTTAGTTTGTCTACTTTCGAAATATATATGGGAATTTATCGCAAAAACAATAGTGACTCAAAAAATTGAATTTCTCACAGACTCACCGCAAATTATCTGAAGGCCGAAAATAAAAATTCTTGTATATTTCTTTAAAGGCCGTAATATTTGTTCGTATTTTTATTACAGCAGTTGTGGCCGACTGAGGCAAGTTTAAACCTGACGATCGCGTCGATGCATGCTGGTTTGTGTGCATAAAATAATGGTGGGGTGTTTTGTCAAATGGGGCGTATTGTATAGTTTTACCCTAAAGGAATTTTATTATTCCTCCCTGTCCAATTGCAATTCAGGGCAAAAGATTTTGTAAAACCTTTTTCCAGTATTCTTCGTACAATTGTGCTTGTTTTATTGCCACCTACATAGCTCAGGTAATTAATCTGAAACAAAGTGTTCGGTAAAAATCAATTTATAAATGGCGATCGGCCCTAGTTTCCGAGATATTCGCAAAAAACTGTTTACAGATTTTTGCAAAACAGTGAATTCTCGCTGTAGGTGGCACGCTCAGGTAATTAATCTGAAACAAAGTGTTCAGTAAAAATCAATTTATAAATGGCGATCGGCCCTAGTTTCCGAGATATTCGCAAAAAACTGTTTACAGATTTTTGCAAAACAGTGAATTCTCGCTGTAGGTGGCACGCTCGGGGCTGGCTGCAAACATAATATTATGAACATAATTTTCGGTCACTACATCCGAGACCTCTCTTCGTACCGTGCGTCCCGGATTATCGCCATTGCACTGCTGATCCCATAAATCGTGCTATGGATGAGCTAAACCGGTGCCATACGGACTTAGATTTTTTTGTATCCTCCCTCGAGTCGTTTAGGGATCAGTTGCTCAGGCGACTGCCACTGTTATAACTTTGTGTTTTCACCGCGTGTTGTTAACGCTCGTAGACTGTATTAGATTATTTTCGTTATGTTTTGTTACGTGTAACGTTCTCGAACGAGACATTGCCGCTCTTTACAGGAGATTCACGAGTAGAGCGGTTTACCCGTGAATTTGTGGGATTTGGTTCGGGTGGCGTGCGATTAAGAAATGAATTTCTAGATACGAGAGTCCTTCTTTTAACAATAAATAACAAATGATTTATTCAAAAGTAAATGGTAGTGACTCTAGGTCGAAATAGAACATATAATACGACACTGAGTCGTGCGATTTATGACAATTAATACAAATAAAGTAATTAGTAACGTCGTATCGGTCGGTAAATCGTTTTGATTTCTGTTCCTAACGCTAAATCGGTAATAAAGAATATAATTTTGATTTCGGTTCCTGACGCTAAGTCGGTAATAAAGAATATAATTTTGAATTCGGTTCCTGACGCTAAGTCGGTAATAAAGAATATAATTATGATTTCGGTTCCCAACGCTAAGTCGGTAATTAAGAATATAATTTGATTGAGGCGTATAAAGATATAGTATAAAGTCTCGACACGAAGTCGGTGTAATACAAGATACGACACTAGGTCGATTTGGAATGTTGGTTGAGATTTAGAGAGAGTTCCTTCTAGAGGATAGATGTGGCTTCCAGTTGCCTATAAGCTTGCCTACGCTGTCTAGGATTGTTGCCAGGTTGCAGGTAGAGGCGTCCCCAGATAGTAGTGGAATTATTGACTTTCTTCCTTCTGATTTGGTAACTTCTTCTGTGCCTATCAGCTGGCCCACGCTTGGAGGATGAGGTGGTGAGGGGGCTAACTAAAGCGACCTCGAATGGAAACTGAGGGGGCTAACTAAAGCGACCTCTAATGGAAACTGAGGGGGCTAACTAAAGCGACCTCGTAATGGGATTTGGTAGTCGGTTTTAAAGATACTACTCTAGACGGTTTCAAAACTATAGGGGGCTAACGAAAGCGACCTAAGTCTCGAGGTTCGGTTGCAGAACCAAGTCTGCCTTCCTGCTGCTGGCGGGCCTCTATTTATACCGATTTGTGGTACTTGGCCCGCACCAATCACTCGCTGTGCGATCTCGCGCACCAATTAATATTCACATCCGTTTCGCGCCACTCGCGCACTACGCTCGGATAATTCGGCGTCCGGTTGTTCGTTCGATGTGCGCACGCGCGCTTGATTCGCTCGCGGCACTGAGTTTACTGTTTGAATTAAAGGTTATGCGCATGCGTTGCGCGTCACTCAGTCTTTCGCGCGCTGTTTGAACACGCTCTCGCACGCGTTGTATAATATCTTACGTATAATAAAGGAAATTAACAATGTATATGAAAAATAAAAGGAAAAATTTATGGCGGTGGTAGCGGAACGTTACATCTCACCGCCCGGTTTTTCTCTCGTCCCGAGAGATGTAGGTTTAGGTATGGATGCTGCGTTGATTATCGGTTCCCGTGAGGAGGTTTGGCGCTCGACCTCTTCTTCGATGTGTTGGAGTCTTCCCGCGTCTCTGTTTGGATTGACTGGCGTTCCTGTAGTTGGGGCTGGTGCGTTTTGGGTGCCAAATAGGAAAATATATTTCCATGCGCGCCGCCGTGGATCGGAATGGGCGAGTCCCGCGTATGGTTGCCAATCGATTTCTGGCACTGTTATTTTTTGTAATTTCCATGGTATGGATTTTGATGAGGTCACCGTTAGTTTTAATGCCGCTTGAATTCTTTTTATTTTACTTCCCGATCGGTTGGGCATTTTGACTAGTATTATCGATTGCTTATTATTATGTGGATCGTAAACTAGGATCGAATGAAGCCTGGCTGTATGATGTCCCTAAATATATGTGGTTCTCCTTACGTTGAGTCTATCCCCATTATTGACTACATTTTCCCCTGAATTTTTCTTGTCTTACTCTATTTATAATGTTACTCTATTCTTCTACTGTCTGAGGTTACGATTTCTTGAAAAGCTTCTATCTTATTCTATTTACTATCGTTCAGGAATGCGCGGTTTGTTTACATCGCGGCCTCGCTGACCTCGGTATATAGCTATCCTTCTTATACATTGTTGCTAAAGGAGTTTCAGGAATGTCAAAGTATATTATGTGAATATGTAGCAGGATATGATTGGATTTATTTGGAAAGGTAATTGAATTTTTACACGTATAGTAGAAAAAATGTGATAATTATTATTGGGGCCGCCGTTCGGCTCTTGTCAATACATTACAGGCTACCCCTAGGTCTAGGGCTTCCTTATTTTTCTTTGTTATAACAAAAAATGTGTCAATGCAGTCTGGACACTGAGCTGCCACTCCCCATCTAAATATCTCTCTAGTACAGATTAGGCAGTATTTAAAATTAACCAAATGTCTGCGTAAGGCGAGCAGGTGCCGGCTTGCGGGGGTGTAATATTTGGTGTCCTCTGCGTAGAGATTTTTGTAGCACGGATAGCAGATTTTCCGTCTGTACAAATCGCTGCAGTCAGTCCTGTAGCCTGGCCATTTTGCTTTGAGACAGACCATTTCCAATATTTGGGTCATTGGATCCTTGTCGTCGTCTTCTGGACGAGGGCGGTTGATCCAATTTTCCTCCGCAGATTTTTGTGACATTTTGTCTGTACCGGCACACCACGTTTTCTTTTTAGTAATTTGATTTCTCTTTTTCTTTTTTTATTATAATTTATTCTTTCTATTATTATATGCTTATGCTGTTCCTACCTTAGTTTTCTGCTGCTTTTGTTTCTTCCTCTGTTTCTTTCTTCTTTTTAAATGAATTTGGACGTGCTTTTCACGAGGGTGTCACTTTTCTGAATGAGCTCTTGTGTAGTCCCCACCACTTTTGAATTTAGCGCTGCGAAGTTGCTAATGGTTTGCCGTAATGTCCCTAGGGACGGCGCAGTCTGGTGGCGTATAGGCCTTTTTTATTCTGTCCATGTGGACAACCTTAGTTCGACGGGGGCTCACAGCTATCTTTACATTGTTGTTTTTTAAGATTTCGATGATTGTGTAAGGCCCATCGTATTTGTCGCTGAATTTATCTCTTTTCGGTTTTAAAACCAGTACTTGATCGCCTTTGTGGTAATTAACTGAGGATACCTTTCGGTCGTAGTAATATTTTTGGCGATACTTTGAGTTTTCTAAATTTTTACGTCCCAGTTCGCGAATGTTAAGCAACTTTGTTATTAACCTCTCTACAAGGTCTGGATATGTAGTTAGCGGGTCATTTGGCATTAAGCTTGATGGTTGTCTGGCTTTTTTACCATATACTAACTCGTAGGGAGTGTATTTGGTCCCTTCATGTATACTAGTATTATAAGAGAACATTGCTTGTGGTAACCACTGGTCCCATTGTTTTTCTTTGGTTATGTAATGTTTTAAATATTCAACTAATACATGATGGCTTCTTTCCAGGGAACCGTTTGACTGTGGATGAAATGCTGAGGTTTTATACTGCTTGATATTGAAAGCCTTTGCAAAGTTTTGCATGAGAGAACTGATGAATGAAGATCCTTGATCTGTGAGAATGGCTTTTGGACATCCGTATTGGCATATGAAGTGTGTGGTGAATGCTTGGGCTATTTCTTCGCTTGTGAACGAGACTAATGGTATTGCTAATGAAAATTTTGTTAAATTGTCCTGTATGGTAAGTATGTATGTTTTCCCTAACTTTGTGGGTGGCAATGGTCCCACAATATCCATGGATATTTTGTCAAAGGCGTCCAGTGGCGTATCTGTTATTAGCATTGGTTCTTTTGTTTTAGCACGTACTAATTTCTTCTTTTGACAACTTATGCATGTTTTAATGTGTTGCCTTACATCCTTTCTCATGTTTGGCCAGTGGTACAGGTTTCTAATTCTGTTATAGGTTTTGGTTACCCCTTTATGTCCTCCTACTGGTGACTCGTGGTTTTCTTTAATTATTGTTGGACGATCTTGTTCTGATGGCAGCTGTACAGTGTCATTGCAGATTGTGATGCTAATATTTGTTTGTAAGAACCTTAGCGTGATCATTTGTTTTAATGTTTCCCATGATATATTAATTTCTGTTTTGGGTAATGAGATCTTGTTAATATTACTTTGTTTTAATGTAATATATAGGTTCCTAATTACGGTATGATAAGCTACTTCATTTGGAGGATCTGGCATTACCATCCCTAAGATGGTCCGCTCTGCTTTGGGAATTTCTATTATACTTCCTGCCTGGAGTGGCAGGGGTAAGGTAATTTTAATTTGTTCCTTAGTTATGAACTCCTTGCTTTCCTCACCTACTGGTTTCCCATGTGTGGTGATAAATATGCCTGCAGTTTCCCTTCTCATCCATAAATGGTCTGCAATTTCTTTGACCCTGCTTTGGATCGATTCTTGGTTAACTACTCTTGGTAGTGCTCGTTGTCGTGGCGGTATTTGCTGTCGGGGTGGTCCCGGTCGTCGCGATGATACTTGCTGTCGGGGTGGTCCAGTGAATGTTTTAAAATTATTCTGTGGATCTTTTCTTATTATAATTGGGGATATTGGCCCTGATAATGTGTCACTAGAATCTCGTGTGCAGTACTTCTTTCCTCTTATTGGCGGGCTATTTGTCTTGCTGCTACTGCTATTACTGGAATCTATTTTCGGAGGTTCTCTATAAGCATGACTTCTTGGGACTTCTATGTTTTCGCTTATTTCCATGATTTGATCCCAGTCTTTTTCTAATACTTCTATTTCCATTTGTTGTGGGCTGTGAGGGCGGTTAAGGGTGGTTGGTCTGGGGTTTGACGGTGGAAGACCGATTTGTCCTGGGGAGGGGTGAACCTCTACTGATACCTGGATATTTTGGGTTGCTTTGAAGCTATCAGTGGATACTTCCATTTCTTCAGAATCCCCTGTTGGCGCGATTCCCCTTTTCTTTTCTGCTGGTCTGTTTGATGATGATGTGGTAGTCGTGGTTTTAAGCTTCCTTTTTAATTTTCTTCTCATTTGTATTTGATCAGGATTAAACTCGGATGATGATGATGAGGATGATCCATCTCCTTTAGGTTGTTTTGTGGGACTTGGATTTGGTGATCCCGGACTTGTGGCGGTTTGGGAGCGTGATCTTTTCCCTTCCACTCGTAATGGGAATGCATTTACTGGGTTCCTCGAGAGGGCGTCTGCGTTAGTGTTAAATCTCCCGGGCTTGTATATGATTTTGTAGTCATATTCGGCTAATTTTATTTTCCAGCGCATGAGTCTGGAGGTAGGATTGTCTAGTGTATGTAGCCATTCTAGTGGTTTATGGTCCATCACTAAAGAAAAACGTTTCCCGTATACGTATGAACGGAAATGTTGTACGGCGTATATTAGAGCCAGTAGTTCGCGTTCTGTTGGAGCATACCGTGTTTCAGCATCGTTTAATATTCTTGAGGCGTAAGCTATTGGAAGATCTTTCCCGATTTCTCCTTGACTTAGAACCGCGCCTATTGCGTAACCAGAGGCGTCTGTAGTTATGATAAAGGGTTTATCGAAGTCTGGATATTGTAATATTGGCTCCTCGCATAGAGCATCTCGTAATGTCTCGAAAGCGTCTTGTTGTTTAATTGTCCATTCAAATCTGCGATCCTTTCTTGTTAGGTCGGATAATGGCTTTGCTATTTTGGAAAAATTCTTTATAAATCTCCGGTAGTATCCGGCTAGTCCTAAAAATTGTCTTATATTTTTCGCAGTTTTGGGTTGTGGGAATTGTTTGACTGCTTCTAGCTTCTGTGGGTCTGGCCTAACCCCTTCTTCGCTAATAATATGACCTAAATAGCAGACTTCTCTTTTTAGAAATTCGCATTTGTCTGGTTGCAGGGACAGGTTGGCTTCTCTTAGTCGATTCATTAGTCTTATGAATTTAGTGGCGTGTTCTTGTAGTGAACTAGCGTAGATTACAATGTCGTCGAGGTACACGAATAATTCTATTCCTTGTAATCCGGTAAGGACTTGGTCCATTAATCTTTGAAATGTGGCGGGGGCGTTTTTGAGCCCGAAAGGCATTCGATTGAATTCATAGTGTCCATAGGGTGTCGAAAAGGCGGTTTTGTGCTTATCTTCCGGATGCATTGGTATCTGATGGAATCCTGATGCTAGATCGAATATCGAGAAGTACTTTGCACTGCCTAGTTGGTCTAATATTTCCACTATATTCGGTAAGGGGTATGCGTCGCCTATAGTTTTCTCATTTAATCGACGGAAATCTATTACTATTCTCCAGCGTATGTTCCCTTGACTATCCCGTTTCTTGGTTACAATGAACAATGGTGAGTTGTACGGAGAAGTTGAATGTGAGATTATCTTGTTTTGTATGAGTTCATTTATTTGTCTATTAATTTCTTCCTTATGGACTTGGGGGTATCGATATTGCTTTACGTTTACTGGTGCCTCGTTCTCGGTAATTATCCTGTGAGAAACTGCGTTTGTTGCTTCTAGTTCGCTACCGGGGAGGTGGAATCTATCTGCGTATTGTTCGATTAATTTTACTATATTGGCTCTTTCTTCAGGATTTAGGTGATTAAGGCGAAGTAGTTCTAATACTTGCCTAATGTGGTCTGGAGAAGCTATTTCTCCTTCAAATTTTATTTCCCCGTACTGTTCGATTTCTACTGAGGGTATTTCGATTTTGATATCGTTGGAGGATGTGTTTATGGCATATAGATATCCTATTCCATCATCATTAGTAACTATAGCATTACCCATTAAGATTTTCGGGTGTACGTTTAATTTCGGCACGTATCCCGTTTTTAGGCTTGGATTTAGAATTTTGATTGGGATTTGGTATCTCATTCGAGCTGGTATTGTTATCTCTACGTTTTGAAATGGAAGTAATTCATTTCCTATCGTGATTCCTTTTCTTGAGTAATCTATGACTGCTCCACTCCCGTGGAAAAAATCTGAGCCTAGAATTCCGTCCTGTGCCGTAGGTAGAGTTTTGACTACATGTATGTCAGCTATTTTATCTAACAGTCTTGCTTTAATGTATCCTATTGTAGCTAGTGTACCGTCTGTAATTCCCGTTAATTCGTAGGTGACGTCGGTAAAAATCTGTGTGCCTGGTGAAACGGCTTCTTCTTTTATCACGCTCAAATCTGCTCCCGTGTCGATCATCATTATTACCCTATCTGGCTTAAAATCTGGACTAGATAAAGCTAAACTGGGGGCTCTCCATGTTTCTGATAGTCTTAATTTTAACACGGCTTGACTGCGTACAGGATTTTGAGGGGGGTTTGGCGTTGGCTGTTCGGAATTTGGAGTTTCTGCGAGCCTTCGTTTGTCATTATATATTTTCTTTCGACATTCCTGAATTGTGTGTCCCTTGTTTTTGCAATATCTACACTCTGTTGATTGGGTTTGGCGCGGCATTGTTTGGGACCCGGTATTATATGACGACGGCCTTGACCCAGAATTATTAGGTGTTGACTGGGGCACGGTGTTTATGTTCCGGCATTCCTGAACTGTGTGACCTACTTTCCGACAATAATTGCAATATTTAGATCGCCAACTAATTAGAGCTATTTGTTGTGCTGGGAATTTACTGCTACACTCTGTGGCTGAGTGTCCGTACCCGAAACAATTTGTGCACTGCGCGGAGTGCGAGAGTCCTTCTGCGAATTTATTCCTCATTATATTTTCCTGACACTCTGCCTCGGCTTTTATAGCGGCGCTAATGGCGGTATCGAGGTCAGTGAATTCGACGGTCGCATTCGTGCGTAAATTTCTGGTTTCAACCCTGTTAAGAAAGCTTTAATGGAATTTGTTTCCGCGGATTGATTGTATTGCGCTACGTGTAAAGGAACCTCTATTTCATTACAGTATCTTAGTTGTAGGAGGATCCCGGAGACTCGACTGCTATAATCTACAGTGGCTTCATTCGGTAACTGAGCTATCTTTGACATTTCTCCATATAACTGGATTGAAGAATGTAGTGGAGCGAAACGAGAGCTGAGGACTTTAATTACCTCTTCGATTGTGTTATAATCGCCGTTAAGTATGACTCGAGATGCTTGCCCGGATAGTTTACATTTGATTAACTGTACTAAACCGTATTCGGCGTTCGGCGCGATCATATTTTTCGCGTTTCTACAGCATTTTGAAAATTGGTGTATAGTATGTTTCGTCCGTCGAAAGCCGGAACCGTGTCCGCGGCATCGCGAATTCTAGTATGCGGTTGGCGCGCATTTTCCTGGCTTAATTGTAAGCGTTGTAGTTCCTCTACAACTGCGTCTACCGGAGGGGCATTTGACCCTGTAGTATTCATGATTTTGTTTCTTTTAACGCGCCTGACTTAGTAAGAAAGAAGGAGTCTTGTTCTTCGCTAGGAGAGTGTATCTCCTTTGCCACACCTTTGCGGTTTCAAAGCAAATTATATCCCACCGCTGTCATCAAAAATTAACTACCTGTAACGTTCTCGAACGAGACGTTGCCGTTCTTTACAGGAGATTCACGAGTAGAGCGGTTTACCCGTGAATTTGTGGGATTTGGTTCGGGTGGCGTGCGATTAAGAAATGAATTTCTAGATACGAGAGTCCTTCTTTTAACAATAAATAACAAATGATTTATTCAAAAGTAAGTGGTAGTGACTCTAGGTCGAAATAGAACATATAATACGACACTGAGTCGTGCGATTTATGACAATTAATACAAATAAAGTAATTAGTAACGTCGTATCGGTCGGTAAATCGTTTTGATTTCTGTTCCTAACGCTAAATCGGTAATAAAGAATATAATTTTGATTTCGGTTCCTGACGCTAAGTCGGTAATAAAGAATATAATTTTGAATTCGGTTCCTGACGCTAAGTCGGTAATAAAGAATATAATTATGATTTCGGTTCCCAACGCTAAGTCGGTAATTAAGAATATAATTTGATTGAGGCGTATAAAGATATAGTATAAAGTCTCGACACGAAGTCGGTGTAATACAAGATACGACACTAGGTCGATTTGGAATGTTGGTTGAGATTTAGAGAGAGTTCCTTCTAGAGGATAGATGTGGCTTCCAGTTGCCTATAAGCTTGCCTACGCTGTCTAGGATTGTTGCCAGGTTGCAGGTAGAGGCGTCCCCAGATAGTAGTGGAATTATTGACTTTCTTCCTTCTGATTTGGTAACTTCTTCTGTGCCTATCAGCTGGCCCACGCTTGGAGGATGAGGTGGTGAGGGGGCTAACTAAAGCGACCTCGAATGGAAACTGAGGGGGCTAACTAAAGCGACCTCTAATGGAAACTGAGGGGGCTAACTAAAGCGACCTCGTAATGGGATTTGGTAGTCGGTTTTAAAGATACTACTCTAGACGGTTTCAAAACTATAGGGGGCTAACGAAAGCGACCTAAGTCTCGAGGTTCGGTTGCAGAACCAAGTCTGCCTTCCTGCTGCTGGCGGGCCTCTATTTATACCGATTTGTGGTACTTGGCCCGCACCAATCACTCGCTGTGCGATCTCGCGCACCAATTAATATTCACATCCGTTTCGCGCCACTCGCGCACTACGCTCGGATAATTCGGCGTCCGGTTGTTCGTTCGATGTGCGCACGCGCGCTTGATTCGCTCGCGGCACTGAGTTTACTGTTTGAATTAAAGGTTATGCGCATGCGTTGCGCGTCACTCAGTCTTTCGCGCGCTGTTTGAACACGCTCTCGCACGCGTTGTATAATATCTTACGTATAATAAAGGAAATTAACAATGTATATGAAAAATAAATGGAAAAATTTATGGCGGTGGTAGCGGAACGTTACATACGTTATAATTTCTGTTTTCTCTTTATTTTATTTTATTTTATTTTATTTTATTTTATTTCGTTTCGTTTCGTCCCGTCCCGTCCCGTCCCGTCCCGTCCCGTCCCGTCCCGTCCCGTCCCGTCCCGTCCCGTCCCGTCCCGTCCCGTCCCGTCCCGTCCCGTCCCGTCCCGTCCCGTCCCGTCCCGTCCCGTCCCGTCCCGTCCCGTCCCGTCCCGTCCCGTCCCGTCCCGTCCCGTCCCGTCCCGTCCCGTCCCGTCCCGTCCCGTCCCGTCCCGTCCCGTCCCGTCCCGTCCCGTCCCGTCCCGTCCCGTCCCGTCCCGTCCCGTCCCGTCCCGTCCCGTCCCGTCCCGTCCCGTCCCGTCCCGTCCCGTCCCGTCCCGTCCCGTCCCGTCCCGTCCCGTCCCGTCCCGTCCCGTCCCGTCCCGTCCCGTCCCGTCCCGTCCCGTCCCGTCCCGTCCCGTCCCGTCCCGTCCCGTCCCGTCCCGTCCCGTCCCGTCCCGTCCCGTCCCGTCCCGTCCCGTCCCGTCCCGTCCCGTCCCGTCCCGTCCCGTCCCGTCCCGTCCCGTCCCGTCCCGTCCCGTCCCGTCCCGTCCCGTCCCGTCCCGTCCCGTCCCGTCCCGTCCCGTCCCGTCCCGTCCCGTCCCGTCCCGTCCCGTCCCGTCCCGTCCCGTCCCGTCCCGTCCCGTCCCGTCCCGTCCCGTCCCGTCCCGTCCCGTCCCGTCCCGTCCCGTCCCGTCCCGTCCCGTCCCGTCCCGTCCCGTCCCGTCCCGTCCCGTCCCGTCCCGTCCCGTCCCGTCCCGTCCCGTCCCGTCCCGTCCCGTCCCGTCCCGTCCCGTCCCGTCCCGTCCCGTCCCGTCCCGTCCCGTCCCGTCCCGTCCCGTCCCGTCCCGTCCCGTCCCGTCCCGTCCCGTCCCGTCCCGTCCCGTCCCGTCCCGTCCCGTCCCGTCCCGTCCCGTCCCGTCCCGTCCCGTCCCGTCCCGTCCCGTCCCGTCCCGTCCCGTCCCGTCCCGTCCCGTCCCGTCCCGTCCCGTCCCGTCCCGTCCCGTCCCGTCCCGTCCCGTCCCGTCCCGTCCCGTCCCGTCCCGTCCCGTCCCGTCCCGTCCCGTCCCGTCCCGTCCCGTCCCGTCCCGTCCCGTCCCGTCCCGTCCCGTCCCGTCCCGTCCCGTCCCGTCCCGTCCCGTCCCGTCCCGTCCCGTCCCGTCCCGTCCCGTCCCGTCCCGTCCCGTCCCGTCCCGTCCCGTCCCGTCCCGTCCCGTCCCGTCCCGTCCCGTCCCGTCCCGTCCCGTCCCGTCTCGTCTCGTTTCGTTTCGTTTCGTTTCGTTTCGTTTCGTTTCGTTTCGTTTCGTTTCGTTTCGTTTCGTTTTATTTTGTTTTATGCTATTTTTCTCTGTAACTTTGTAATACTCTGTATTATTTTGTAATCTAAAGGGTTCTCCCGTTGAAGCAATAATAATAATAATAATAATGCCTCGTAATAATATTATGTATGTATAGTGCCCGCAAAGATATAGAGAGTTCCGACTCTCGAAACATGTAAACCGACATCATGCGCTACTATTTTTACGACTTCCCTTCATATGTACATATATCTTTGCGGGTACGAGGTATACCTACAACGAATTGTGTCGACAATTCCGCGCCGCCGATGCCGCTAAAGAGAAACAGAGCATAGGCACGTGAGAAACAAAGCGAGATAAAGTATCATGCTTTCTCTCTTTCGCAGCCGACGGTAACGTCGTTTCGACTATCTTTTGTCTCTCCTCGCTCGCTCTACGATTCTCTCAAAGCGGGAACATACTATTGATACGCCACGCCACCCGACGCGTCCACACACGATGTGAACTGTGCACATATATAACACATATGTAGCGCGCGCTCTCCACCGCAGGATTCCAAGAAATGGTGGAAAACAAGGGCCGACCGGCCGTACGCTGATTATAAGTATGTACATAAAGAAAAAGTTGTTCAGAATGTTAACTTTTACAACATATTCAATCCTCATCGAAATTGGTAATCAGGAGACCGTAAGAAATACATATGTTGGTATTATTTTCATGTCGATACAATGAAGAATAAGAAATTTGATTTTTTAAAATATTACCAAATAATTATATAGAAGAGGGCACACCTCACCGGTTTTGATGATCTTGAAATATGTTGCAGAGGTCATATTTAGCAACATTTTCCTATGTGTTACTGCCGCTCGGCTTTAGTTTTCAAGCTATTGGCAAAAAACTGATCGGTGAACTCTCTAGAGCCACGGTTATACTGGATGCGTAGTCGTACGACTAGCTGCTCGTCAGTATATATACGGACGTATTCCATTCGTCTGAATACGTCCGAATACGTTCGTATATGGACGACAAACTATGTATATAGTCATACGACTACGCATCCAGTATAACCGTAGCCTAACCCAAACCAACTACCGTTCACAGTTTTTTGCAAATATCCCGAAAACTAAAACTGAGCGGCGGTAACACCCCCAAGGCGAACACGAACGAAAACATTTTTCGCGAACCTTTTCGTCTGTTCTGGCCGTGTGCACATCGCCGCAAACAGGACAAAACGTTTATATAGGATTCGTACGCTGAGTTTTGTTTATGTTTGCGCCAATGTGCACACGGCAAGAACAGACGAAAACGTTTGCAAACAATAGGGGCCTTTACACGATCGTTCCCGGCGCGCGTTCCCGGCGTGCGTTCCAGCGCGCGGCAGGCCAAAAGTACTTGAACGCCGGAGCGACGCTCCTTCGTGCGCGCCAGAAGATTATACTCGCCACTACTTAGAGACAACGGGTTCGGCCTCACATTTCTACGTGGACTCCATCCAATTTTTCGATCTACGAAACGATCAATGACATATCTTGATATACCTGGCTTATAGGGGATATCATAAATGCTATTACTGTAGGGTACACTGAAACATCTGTTTTTACGAAGCTACATTTGGTTGACCTGAAGATGCTATAAATTATGGAAATGGTTTAAGACTCAGTTATAACGACTGTAAAATTTTACAAGGGTACATTAAAATATCCAAATGTTTCCCCGGCAATGCGATGGCAAATGAAAGTGCAGGTAACACATTCACTGTTCTGACGATCATAATTATTACTATTGACGGCAATAATTACCATGTCATTGCTTGTTTTAATATAAAAACTAATATTGATAAACAATAAATACACATAGGTATGCAAGTGATGTTATATGTAAGATAAATGATGAAGAGGTGTAATGTGCAAGATGTTTTGAAGAAAGGGGGTAGTCTTCTGATGGCGCGTGATGCAGGTCAAATTTTTCAGCCACGCTCTAGCGTGGCGCGCAAGAAAGCACCACACTCCTGCCCGCGCGCCAGAAAGCACCACGCTCCTAGCCGCGCTCCAACCTTCGCTCCAGAAGAGTTTACATAAGAGACAGAAAAAGTAGTTAGAAAAGGAAAACGGCAAGGGTTCGGCGTGGCGCGTGGATTTCCGACAGTTTTGAAATCCTGGAGCGCACGCCGAGCCTGGCAGCCGATCCTGGCAGCCAAGACTCCAGAAACAACGCCGTCGATAAGCCGTGCCTCGATGGGTTTCGAGTACTTCGACCCTCGAGACCAGGGGGGCCGTGCAATGTTGCCCCCTAAGACGTGACGAATCGAAAATTCTACATTTCTCACCGGATCTTGGCGAAAGTGACGTGAATCGTTTCCTTATGTTTTCCCGATGAAAATGGTCCAAAAACGACACAAATCGGATTGTAATTAAGGAATCTTCATAATAAATTGATTTCCATAACTTCGTTAAAAATAGTCCGATTTACATGAAATTTGGTATAATTTTCATTTGAAAAACATGAGAAATCCATCGGTATCACTTCCATATCGATACGATAAAGAATAAAGTATACAGTTTTTCTGAAACAGGTATGAATCCTCGGCCGACCGCAGCGAATCGAGGTCGGCGACCCACAGTCGAGGGTGAAATATTCATTACAGCGTATTAAGAATTTCTTTATTCTTCATCGTATCGATATGAAAGTAACACTAATGGATTCCTGGCGTTCTCTCAATTAAAATTATCACAAATTTCATGCAAATCGGACTACTTTTACACAAACAATAAACTTGCTAATGGACTAATTTCTGTACCTATTTAAAAATTATATGAAAAAACTATATTTACTTAGTGTTCCGTGTTGCGGACAAAAGCGGGCTTATAGTGAAGCGAAAATTCATTTATTCGTTTACAACTAGGCAATTGCTTCTTTCTGAAGGTTTCGTCGGGAAGCATTTGTCTGCCAGATGTCGAAAAGGGGCAATCGACATCGTGCCGTTTTTCAGGTTTTTCGAATTTGTTCCCTCTGAGTTAAATGAGTATATTGACCCATCGGCGGGTTCCACCGCTGACCCACGGGCAATGGTTATAAACCGCGACCATATCGAGACTGGCCGATCCATTTGGCTAGTTTTGGTAAGCAGATGTCTAATTTTCACCCTCTACGTTGCGAAGAGGGAGAGGTGGTTCCTCCTACACCGTCGAACTCACAGAGAGAAGGTTCCTCCTCTCCAAGGTATATTTGGCCAATCAGCAAGGTTCTTTGCTCGTTCTGGCCATCGTTCGGACCACGGAATCCGAGCAGCCTTCATAAAACAAAGTTTTCACAATTATTTTGATTACCGTACAGATCACAGAGTCTACATCGATCTAATCATGGATTTGGATAAGTTACACTCTCGTTGGGCTCTTGGATGAGCCAGGTATCATTGGTGTCACTTCCATATCGATACGATAAGAGAGTGTGTTAAAAAAATGCCTACTTTTATGATTTGTATTGCTTGTGTAAAAGTACTTCGATTTGCACGACATTTTGGATAATTTAAATTGGGAGAACGCCAGGAATCCATTGCTGTTACTTTCATATCGATACAATATTAATAAGGAATTTCTTAATACGTGTAATGAATATTTCACCCACCACTGCGGGTCGCCGACCTCGATTCGCCGTGGTCGGCCGAGGATTCACACCTGTTTCAGAAAAACTGTATTCTTCATTCTTTATCGTATCGATATGGAAGTGATACCGATGGATTCCTTACGTTTTTCAAATTAAAATTATACCAAATTTCATGTAAATCGGACTATTTTTAACGAAGCTAAAGAGTACTTTGGGTATCGAACTGCTTAAAACTCATGAGAAAAGACTGGTATCACGCCCATCACTAATCAATACTTCATGTAATCATGTAGGACATGTAATCAGTCCTTCCGCAGGCGGCCCCCCGCGTGAACTTCCTGTTCCCGGGTCCCTTCGCAAAGTGTATTGGCCCTCGTCGCGAGTAATCGCGTGTAATTTTTTAGTACATAAATGCGTGGGTGAGATTGTATAGATTAAGAGTTTGTTTTAAAATATACTTATTTGAAAATATACTAGCAGCCGCTTACTGATTAACGCGGCTGATTGAATGCAAGGTATTCAGTGGAACAACGTGTATTTCTACATACTTATAATAAAACTGAATTTAGTTTATCAATGTCAGAAAACAAGATATTCTAATTACCTACGCCTACATATTCATCATTTTTAAGCATGACTCTTAAGACCCGGTATATTTAAGTTTATATCTTGCGCCTGGCGAACACTTGGCAATTTTAATTGCCATACTCCTGGGACTCTTGACAATTCCGTCACTGATGGGCTTCATCCCACGACGTTTTTATTTCTGGACTAAACCTTCAGAACCCCAAGACAATGGTCAAATAAGGAAATACCTGGCGAAACTTGCACATCTGGCCGCCAAACGTAAACTAAAGACGTATTTACAACCCTTGATTTTTATTACTCGACCGCCGTTCGGGAAGCGTTTTGCATTTCCGCCTGAACTCAAGTCAGCCCCTTTTGTCACGCTTTGACCAATTATATTTTGCCATTACCACCTCCACTCGACATTTGATCTATGGAGGAAGGAATCAATGCTTACCTGTATGTTGCTCGTTCTAGTCATCGTTCGGACCACGGAAACCGAGCAGCCTTCATAAAACAAAGTTTTCACAATTATTTTGATCACCGTACGGATCACAGAGTCTACATCGATCAATCATGTTTTTGGATAAGTTACACTCTCGTCGGACTCCAGGGTGAGCCAGGAATCCATTTGTCACGTACATATCGATACGATAAGAGAGTGGGTTTAAGAAATGCCTACTCCTTTTATAATTTGTATTGTTTGTGTAAAAGTAGTCCGATTTGCATGAAATTTGTGATAATTTTAATTGAGAGAACGCCAGGAATCCATTAGTGTTACTTTCATATCGATACGATGAAGAATAAAGAAATTCTTAATACGCTGTAATGAATATTTCACCCTCGACTGTGGGTCGCCGACCTCGATTCGCTGCGGTCGGCCGAGGATTCATACCTGTTTCAGAAAAACTGTATACTTTATTCTTTATCGTATCGATATGGAAGTGATACCGATGGATTTCTCATGTTTTTCAAATGAAAATTATACCAAATTTCATGTAAATCGGACTATTTTTAACGAAGTTATGGAAATCAATTTATTATGAAGATTCCTTAATTACAATCCGATTTGTGTCGTTTTTGGACCATTTTCATCGGGAAAACATAAGGAAACGATTCACGTCACTTTCGCCAAGATCCGGTGAGAAATGTAGAATTTTCGATTCGTCACGTCTTAGGGGGCAACATTGCACGGCCCCCCTGGTCTCGAGGGTCGAAGTACTCGAAACCCATCGAGGCACGGCTTATCGACGGCGTTGTTTCTGGAGTCTTGGCTGCCAGGATCGGCTGCCAGGCTCGGCGTGCGCTCCAGGATTTCAAAACTGTCGGAAATCCACGCGCCACGCCGAACCCTTGCCGTTTTCCTTTTCTAACTACTTTTTCTGTCTCTTATGTAAACTCTTCTGGAGCGAAGGTTGGAGCGCGGCTAGGAGCGTGGTGCTTTCTGGCGCGCGGGCAGGAGTGTGGTGCTTTCTTGCGCGCCACGCTAGAGCGTGGCTGAAAAATTTGACCTGCATCACGCGCCATCAGAAGACTACCCCCTTTCTTCAAAACATCTTGCACATTACACCTCTTCATCATTTATCTTACATATAACATCACTTGCATACCTATGTGTATTTATTGTTTATCAATATTAGTTTTTATATTAAAACAAGCAATGACATGGTAATTATTGCCGTCAATAGTAATAATTATGATCGTCAGAACAGTGAATGTGTTACCTGCACTTTCATTTGCCATCGCATTGCCGGGGAAACATTTGGATATTTTAATGTACCCTTGTAAAATTTTACAGTCGTTATAACTGAGTCTTAAACCATTTCCATAATTTATAGCATCTTCAGGTCAACCAAATGTAGCTTCGTAAAAACAGATGTTTCAGTGTACCCTACAGTAATAGCATTTATGATATCCCCTATAAGCCAGGTATATCAAGATATGTCATTGATCGTTTCGTAGATCGAAAAATTGGATGGAGTCCACGTAGAAATGTGAGGCCGAACCCGTTGTCTCTAAGTAGTGGCGAGTATAATCTTCTGGCGCGCACGAAGGAGCGTCGCTCCGGCGTTCAAGTACTTTTGGCCTGCCGCGCGCTGGAACGCACGCCGGGAACGCGCGCCGGGAACGATCGTGTAAAGGCCCCTAATGTGTTTGTTCGTGTTCGCCTTGGGTGTGGACCGGGAGTTACAATTTTATCAGAATCTTACCAGTTTCATAAAATATTCGGTTAATACTGTATAATGTCCAGTTTTCATCAGGGATTATCCCTCCCTGCAGAGCTTTATTAAATTTAGACATTAATTTATAAGGCGGCCACATGCATTGCTTTTTAAGAGGTGTTAGCGATTCCGTTCGCACAACACTAATGCCTCCACCACCGTCCTCTACTGGATCAAATTCCACCACCTTGTACATTTTCAAAATATAATATTTACCTGGTCTGGATTGTAACAGAAAATAATCAAATAAACCGCGAAATGGGACACAAAAATCACAATCACAAAAGGTTAACAAATTCACATTTCGGCTTCGTGAACCGCACAGACCGACGCCACGCTATCGAATGCTGTGGAATGCTACTGAATGCTACCCAAAAACGCCTCGTGGCATTGTGATGCAATACAATCGACCGCTCTCCTCTCGATCATTCGATCGTTGTCAAGGCAACGCAATATGGCGATACAAACAATTCAGATCGCCTATACAACCACAAGAATATCTTACAGTATAAGTACATATTTTAATTTAATATTAATGACTAATAGATTAAAATAACCGTAACATATAGCAAACGCACAAGATTGAAGATACAGTATTGTCTCCCTGTAAGCTCGGTTTGGTGCACCCGATATAGGCTTGTCGCTATCCCCACCACTTCTGTCTCACTCTTGTCCGGTGAAGGCGAGAGCGAGATGGAACGAAAGCGAGCAAGAGCCATTGACAGCGAGAGAGGACGGTACGAGACAGACGACGCGTGGATGTTTTGTCTCACTCCGTCTTTCGAGCGCCGTGACACTCCGTCCTTTGCATGCGTGACGGACGTGCGCGATGGTTGCAAGCATTTACGGATGCACGGGAACCGCTTCGCCAAATCTTGACGCAGGCCCGGCTCAAGTCTTTTTTGCGCCCTCGGTGAATTTGTTCAATTGACCCCTTTATTATAATACATTTATTTCAGATTATTTATGACTTTAATCTGCAAAATTAGGCAGCTACTAGGGCGTAAGGTTGACAAGAGGTGCAAAATGGTCTTTTCATTGTTGGTATTGTTGAAAATAAATTTTTAAATGAAATACTACAAATTGTACTACAACAGTTTAAAACTACGGATAAAAATTCAGAGTAAGGTCACCAATAATCTCAATTAAATGTATTATAATAAATAGCGGAATTTGGCAATTTCGCCTAGGGCGCAAAAAAGACTCGTGCCGTGTCTGGCTATCTGATCGTCGCGCGCATGCAAGGCGTTCCATCTCGCTCCCCCCTTCGGCCAGAAAGAAGGGAGAAACGAACACTCGGAATTAGGGCTCTGGGCACGATATAGGCTCAACGCCGATCCCGACCAGCGAGCGTAAAGGGAGACAATACTATATGTATAATTTGAAAAAAGCTCAATAAGTAATGACGAAGCGACGATGCCAAGCATGTTTGATATGGATTGGCCTAGCACACAAGATTGTCAGTGGACGAGGAATACATACCTACAGGAGTGGCGGCAATGGTCCGTAACAGCGTCATCACGCACACATTACCGCCACTGACAATCTTATGTGCCAGGACGATCCATGGCAATTAATCCTGGTGCTGAGGCCGCAGTATATATGTAGGTATCAGTATCGATGACAAAAGTACCTTTTTTTCTGAATTGATATTATTTTCACTTCCTTAAACCAGGGTTGACTAACTGGCGACTCACGAGCCGCCGGGGGCCCCTTGGCCTTGTTGCCGCGCTGAACGGCCTTCCTCCATACCGACCAGACTCTGACGATCGCAGTCGAAAAGAGAAGGAAAGAAGCAGCGGGGCAGCAAGGCGGAGGGGTCCCTGGCGACTCGTGAGTCGCCAGTTAGTCTACCCTGCGGCTTAAACTATAAAGTGGAAAATTTTAAAGATATAAATAAATTCTAAGACTACATACAACAGAACTTTAGTGTGCCAACTATGGCCCGACATTGACAACAAACTGCAGTTTGTTAAAAAATGTTGTCACCGATACCCAGATAGCACACGATATCTTAAAGATATTCAGGCTACGTCTGTTTTTGGTCTGAACGTCTTAAGACCTTATTTTAGAACAACTTTAAAACAGCTGTTTTCAGACATCTTAAAGACGTCTGTCTTAAAGGTGCGTTTAAACCAAACGAAGGAATGCTCGTTCGCCCCCACTTCTGTAAAATTCAACTAATAAAAAGTTGCAAGTGAAGATTGCCGTCTACACTAAATGTGCACGATTTTTTGTTTGGTCTAAATGCACCTCATGAGCAATGAGAAATTTTACGGAATGAGTCTAAAGGTCGAATGATGATATTTTGTAGAATATTTCACGTCACTGCACATTTTTTATAAACAATTAATAATAGTTATGTACCACGAAATTAAAAGTGTTTACGTGAAAGTGTGTTGGGTAGTTGCGTACAGCCGGTTGCTTCATAAGCGAAAAGTTTGGATTCGTTTTTCGTCAACGCCAATTTTTTTTCCTAAACCAGACCTGAAGAAGACGGCTCTGCGATGTCTTTTGAAGTTCTTTAAACATCGTTTGAAGTTCTTTAAGACGACTTCTGGACGTCTTTAAGACGTCTTTTGAAAAGAAACCTTCGGTTGGGCCTTTATGCAAGTGACGTGGGGCTTGCGTTGGTCACAATCGATGGTCCATTTGAAAACATCAATCTCCAAACAAATAAATGCTACTAGGGTGCGTTGTATTTATAAATAAGAAAAGAAAAAACTGAACTTGGAATATAATAAGAGGTTTTTGGATGTATCAAAGTTTCTGACGTTTGTAAGACGATGTTGTCTTACTATGGTTGGCCCAATGTAGTATCACCGTGGTGAATTTTCTGTTAATTAACCAACCATAATAATTGTAAGCCCAACATTGAATATTCGTTGGCAAATTGTCGCCATTTTTTTGTTGATTAACCAACCATAGCAACTGTTGGCCCAACATTGAATATTCGTTGGCAAACTGTCGTAATTTTTTCGTTGATTAACCAACCATAGTAACTGTTGGTCCAACATTGAATATTCGTATGTGAACTGTTGCAATTTTTAGTTAATTAACCAACCATAATAATTGTAGGCCCAACATTGAATATTCGTTGGCAAATTGTCCCCATTTTTTTGTTGATTAAGGGGGTAGACACGCCACGTGACACGGGTAATGCAGCGCGCTGTAATACCGACAATCTAACCTGAAACATGGTTTTGGGATTTTTCGTTTTTCGTCCTTATATGAGCAGATTTTGGGCTGGGCGAGGTCTCATTCGAAAGAGGAAGATTCAATGCGGAGCGCTCTGCTCACCGTTTGAGTCACAAAACTCTTTTAATGACCTAAAAATACTTAAGGAGGTAAACACCCCACGTGATACGGGTAATGCAGCGCACTGCATACCGACACAATCTGGCCCAAAACATGGGTTTGGGAAATTACGTTGTTTGTCCTTATATGAGCAAATTTTGGGTTGGACGAGGTCTCATTCGAAAGATGAAGGTTCAATGCAGCCCGCTCTGGTCATCGTTTGAGTCATATGACTCTTTTAGTGACCTACAAATACTTGAAATCTGCGAGTGTATTTTGTCGATTTTTTTCTACTTTGGACACTCATATCAGATATCAACACAATCTCGTTGAGCCATGACCAGAGCGGGCTGCATTAAACCTTCCTCTTTCGAATGAGACCTCGCCCAGCCCAAAATCTGCTCATATAAGGACAAACAACGTAATTTCCTAAACCCATGTTTTGGGCCAGATTGTGTAGGTATACAGCACGCTGCATTAACCGTGTCTACCCCCTTAACCAACCATAGTAACTGTTGGCCCAACATATTCGTAGGCAAATTGTCACAACTTTTTTGCCGTAGGGCGTATGTTGGGAATTTGTAGACAAAAACACTAACTATATCCCAACTAAGTCCCAACTGTGGGTTACTGTTGGCTAACCAAAAATGCTACTAGGGATACTTTGAAAATTCATTACTAATTTCGAATGTGTGGTTCGCTAGCTAATGAACGAAGGAAGTGGTGACAATCGTACAAAACATGTTCACAATTCATTCTCAAATAGATTGTAATTGTTTTTCTTTGTTATTTACTCATATTTATTAAATATGTTTTTCATACTACTAACAAAACTTATGTGTACTACTCTATGGTATATAGTATGCAAATATATATGTTGCGAGCACCGGGTATAGGCCCGCGCATAGCCTGCTGGTACTCGCAGCTGAAGAGAGAAAAAGCTGGGCCCCCTTCAACAACAATCGCGATATCGATCAGATGGTCGGTCTTGTACCGAACGCCAATACGACCGAACGTACGGGTTCAGCTAGTATCATTGTATAAATTTATAGCTACGGCTCTGTGTACCAAAATATAGTTGTGTTGTGTGTTCGTTCATCTATTACCCTTTTGTTTGCGTCGGGATGGACAACGAGGGAACACCCCGGCGCAACAATATAAATTTATATTGAAAGAAATATCATTGCTAGTATCAGCGAATCCAACTTCGTGCAGCATCAAAATTCTGCGCAGTGAATTTAGCCAAGTACCTAACATCATTTCACGAGCGTGTGTTTCGTGCGTTTGTTGCTATATTCCTAGCTATATCTTCTGCTCTGCACTCATATCCCGTGTGTTAACATGGGTAATAAGCACATGCTCTCCACGCATAGTTTCATTGTTAGTTATAATTATACAATGTGTCCCAGACTTGAAGGACAATCCGGAACCTGCAATATCTTGATGCAAGAAGACATCGAAAAGTCCTTTACCATTTTGGAATCTAAGGGTTCGTTCTCGAGATATTATCAGTTGAATATTAGCGGTGGAATTTCCGGGCCGCGCAGTTTGAAGCCGAGTCAGTTGAGCGCATAACAGCGCCAGCGGAAGGTACGGGCAAAACGGGCAACCGCCCGGGGCGCCCATTCGCGAGGGCGCTTCAATAAAAAAATCGATGGATATACTACGGTCTGACACAACCATCATAATGAACTGAAATTTTGAGGAGTTGGGAGGGAAGGGAAGAGGACCCCTATTATACAATTTTAGCTGCGAGTATTTGTTAGTTTCTGAGATATTAATAAAAAACTTGCGGCGTAATACATTGAATTCTGCCTATACAGACGTTATGAATCACCTGCACGATACCGTCGACTGTGAAATAGTCGACGATACAATGTACGATATTGACCTCATCGCACGATGCTTGTAACTGCAGTCTCATTCTTAGTATTTCCCAAACTCACATCGGTTCAGTTCCATGCTTTACGTGCCCCCACGCTAACGTAGCCCCAACTAATACTAATACCCGAGAGAAGTTGGAAAGTGGAATTCTTTCCCATTCTTTGAGCATTTTCTTCTATTGTGTAATAGCTCAACAGATTTGCACCATTCGATTCAAGTCTTTCGAGAGCACAGCACTTCATTTAACAATCTTTCAATATTCCAACACCCTTCATGGGCAATATTGTACCTTGATGATGAAGTCATTGTAATAAATATTGAAACTAAGTACGTGGCAAAAGAGCAAAGGCCTTAACAACAATCGCACTTGGCTTGGTGAAGACCGTTCGCATTCAGTTTTTGTTACCGTATCCCTATACATACATTTTGAGGACAAAAATCGCACGACAGCGCACATCTTGAACGATTTCAATAATTTTTTTTAAATACTCGTAAAGGACTCAGCAATAACAGAGTGCAACGGTAAAACCTGCTAATCTATAAAAAAAACATTACAGTATTGTCCCCCTGAGGGTTCACTGGTCGGGACCGGCGATGAGCCCTCATGGAGACAAGAGTCCTAATTCGAGTGTTCGTTTCTCGCTTCTTTCTGGCCGAAGGGGGAGCGAGATGGAACGCTTTGCGAGCGCGGCGGGCGTGCGCGACGGGCGCGGATGCAACGGACGGAGTGTCAGGCGTCCGAAAGACGAAGCGAGACAAAATATCAACGCGTCGTCTGTCTCGTACCGTCCGGCTTGTAATCAAGGCTGCTTGGGCTTTCCGCGTCATATGTCTCTACATATCATTCGGTCAAAAGCCCCAACCTAGCTGATGCTTCGCCTATATCTGGAATATGCTGATCCGGAGCGTCGCTGTTGGTCGATGAAACCGACTCCGACGCAAGGGCCAACGTCTGTGCAGTTCCGGTGCAGCAACAAGCTTCGGCGAAGTAGGCGGGCCCATTGTAGTCAAATCCGCTCTCCTCACCTCCGAGCGGTGCAGCTGGGACCTTGCATAGCTTCTTCATTTAAAAGTGCAAGGTGCGAAAGAGAGAGCGGTAACAAACCCAAGGGCCACAGGCAACCGGGACGGGGCCTGCGACCCCGGGGCACCTTAGCAAGAGCAGAAGATCTGACTGCTTTAAATTAACACTCCTACGTGTTTGTCGTGCGTGGCAACCCTTGTCGTCGGGAAAAAGGATCCTGGGATCTGAGGGGGCCCCCTGCCGGCGGGAGGGACGCTCCCAACACGTACCTTTGGCCTCCGCCTCGGCTAGACGGGCGGCTAGGCAAGATAAGTAGCCCTTGGCCTAGCCAATCGGCTTGGATGACATTTGCTTTAGTAAGGGGATTCTGCTGGGCGAGGAAACAGACCATGGAGGCGGGCCCGGGGAAAAAAAAATTTCTTCTTTTTTTCCCGTGGGAGACAATCTGTCGGCCGTGGTAGGTGGACTATATCCTGGGCGATGTCCTAACCCGGTGGATACCGGGTCCCATTTGAGGGTCCGAGGAGGCTGGGATACGCAGCGGGATGAAGACAAAAACTATCTCATGGAGACGTTATTGCGCGCCACAAAATTGTTGAAAACAACGACAATCACTCGGGGCACTACGACGAGGAGTGTTTAGGACTGTATATATTGTAAATATTAGATCTAAGTTGTACATTGTCTTAGTTCTTAAGAAGCGATTATCGCGCACGGAACTGCGGTAGATCACACTGGTCGGCGCTACCAAAAGTTTACGGTGTCACCATCTCGTCGATTGTCGAGGGAACAATTGCGCTCTCCCCACTCTTAGTCGCGAGCGCTGATTACGCGATCGCGAAGATCCTCGCCAGTCGGTCTCCTGGATTCGGTACTTCAACAACTTGTTTTATATGCCTAAGCTTGTGAATAGTTCAGCAGTTACCCCAAAATCAACGGTATTCGCAAACTTGTTACGCGCGGTTCCTACGCGTTTATTTTACTGCGCTGAGAATAAAACACTACCGGTTTCTACTAGTGCTGGTGAACAACAAAAATTCTACGTACGATTAAGTAAACCTACTTATTCTAAAACTAGAACTACTTAAAGCTACTTATTCTAAAACTAAAACTAACTAAAACTAAACCTAATTTAACCACGAACAAGGAGCAATCCTCCAAGTATCGCCCGCGAGAATGAGGGGGAAACGACGGAAGCTGTGTCGGCTACCAGTCGGGCCACCCTCCCCAGGGGAAAGACGGCTTCGCCGGAAGCCCCTAAATGGACAACTACTCGACCTGCTCTCGGGTTGAGTAAGAAACCCACGACCCGCTCGCCCGTGGCCGATAAGGACGCGGTGCGAATGGGAGGGCCAAAAAAGACCACTGCTGTGAATAAGGAAACCGTTCGCAGCAGCACAACGTCGGTAAGACCGGCCGGCGTTTCGAAAGCTTCGGTGGAAAAGCCGCCGAAGAAGAAGGAGGGACCCTGTTGCACCAACGGTGGAACAAGGACAACTTTAACTAAGGAGATCAAGGCTGGAAACCTGATTCTCCTACAGGCAAGACCTGCATCGCTGCTGATAAGCGAGACGAGCAGGTAGGGCGCCAGTTAGAAGGAGACGGGTGGGAACTTGTCTCCAAAAAGAATAAGAAGGCCAACACCGTGCTCGCTGCTGATAAGGACGCCGCGCGCGGAAAATAAAAACTCCCCCCAAAGGTACGCCCCCTGCTAATAAGGTCGTCGCGCGTGCCAGCAAGGGGAGAAAGGGAAAGGTATTAAACACGGCAATACCTGTGCCCATCATACGGGCGCTCGATCTCATACGAGATGAGGCCAAGGCCGCGACCGGTGACCTAAGAACCTTTTGCCTTCGACCTGATCGAAGATCAACAAGGAGTCTGGTCTCCGCGTCTTGAACACCGCCGACGCGCTTAACGCGCTGGTACAGGAGCTGCTCCTTCGGAACAGCTTCCTTGAAGGCCAGCTCGCCGCAGTACGCAGCGATGTGATAAGGACGCAAGCGACTGCACAAAACGTGGCACAGGAGCCGCGGAGGGTCGCCTAGCGGCCCAAAGTGGCATCCTCACCGGCGAACATCGGCTTGTATGCCCAGGCGGTAAAAATTACCAGCCCTCGAATTTCTCCAGATGCGGTGGTGCCCCCACGAAATATCGTGCACATATTTCCGTTGAAGGGCAAAGAGAAAAACAGCGAAGCTACCAAGTCAGCTGTACTATCCTTGGTGAAACCCATGACATCGAAGATCCGCGTAAAGTCGATACGACGCATCCACTCCGGTGGCATAGCCGTTGAGACTGAGCGCAAAGAGGATCTCTCTGCTTTTACGGGAATACCAAATTCAAGGAAGCAGGTATTTTCGCCACCCTGCCGACCAAGCGGATCCCTACACTGATAGTGTATGACTGTAACGAGTTATTATCGGTAGGACGACGATCTTGCCCCCCCCCCCCACCACGCGCCGACCGTAACGACGCGTACCGCGCGCGGCCAACGGTCTTGCCCCCCACCACTCGTCCGCGGTTCCAAGAATAGGCGCGAGAGGGTACACAGTAATTAACTCTCTCGCTGCCGAAACTCCGCGGACGAGGACACATAAGCCGAGGGCATAGGCCTATTTGACAGAGACCGCCTAGAAACGAACGTACTCGGTACGCCTCTCCCAGAGACATCCTGGGCGATTCCACATTCTTGTGCAGACACTCGTGGTTGCGAAAGACAAGCGCCAGTGTAAGCACCAGTTTCGTGTGTCGACAGCCTGCATCTCTGTGTAGCATTTTTGCAACCTCCACGGTTCCCAATAGGACAGCGTGAGCCATCCTCTGGAAGCAGGCCGTCAACCGCTATCGATCTCCCGAACGGATCTATCTCCGTTCTCGAGAGCGTCCCCACAGTCTCCGCTCCACCCACGGGCTGTGCCCACTGGGTGACCGGGATAAAGACTCTTCGACCAGGGTCCATCGGCAGGGTTGGCCCGCCAGGACACCGAACGGTCAAATCGTTTTTACCTTCACTATTCGTCGCCTCGTTACCGCGATACGCGCCGCGATACGCACCGCGATCCCCACCGACTCGTGCGCCTCGATACACACCGGGACCCGTGGTAGATTAAGCCGTCCTCACACTGTACGCCAGCATATACCTGGCCGGGATCTCTTGTATCTAGTCGTAAGCTTAAATAAACTGTCGTACTCTACTCTACTCCGGCGTTCAATCACTCGATCGGCGGCCCTGGACCACCGTCCTGAGCTGGCCATACGGTACCTCCACCGTCCCACCGTCCCCGCGTATCACGGTTACATTTGGCGCCCAAACAGGGACCTTAGGAAGTACGGAGGACGATCGAATGATCCGAGTAGGCTGGGTGTACGACAAAACAAAAACCGATCTTATAGCACTCGCGGAGCGCTATCATCTCGACGCCACCGGAACCATCGACACCTTACGAGCGCGAATAGTGGCGCATCTACGGGCTGGCAATATAATGGAGGACCACGAGACCAGCCCGATAGCCCCTCCACCCACCGTAGTAGCCACCATAGAGGACGATCAAGGTACCAAAGACCCGCCGCTGGTATCATTCTCCCCAGGAAAACCGGGTATACCGGCAACCGATAACGGTCCACCGGCTGTCCAATATATGATGGACAGAGTGAAAAGATGGGGCGGACATTTCGATGGAGGAAAAGGAGCGGAAGACTTCCTAGAGCAATTGGATGATCTACAGGAAGGCTACGAAGTCACGCCGGAGCAAATTTTGCGCTGCCTCCCGGTCATATTAAAAGGCACGGCGTTGCACTGGTTCCGTGTCGAGAAGAAGAACCTCCCGACATGGGACCTGTTCCTTACCGCATTCAAACGAAGGTTCCTTCCGCGGCGAAGGCAGCACGACCTGGAGAAGGAAGTCCACCAGCGTCTCCAGGGTCCGACCGAAACAGCCGCAGATTTTTCCGATCAGCTCCGATTACTAATGTACCGCCACGGTAATATTTCGGAAGAGAATCAGTTGGAATGGGTCTACTCGAACCTACGGCCCGAATACCGCCTTTTCATTCACCGTCGGGATTTCACGACTTTGCCCGACCTCATCGACCTAGCAACCGACCACGAACGAGCACGGAGGGAAGAAGCCGCCAGTGTCCCCACCAAACCCGCCGACGATAAAGTGCGAGGGGGTCAGAAACTCACAGCTGTCGGGGAAGGGTACCGCCGAGAAGAGTGCTGCTGGAGGTGCGGTCAGCGAGGACATTACCGCCAGGACTGCCGCCGGCCAGCAAAACTGTTTTGCAGCCGCTGCGGAACCACGGGCGTTTCTTCCCGAGACTGCCAATGCCCAGGGCCTTCGGGAAACGCCAACGGAACCGGCGGCAGAGGCACCGACCGGAACGTTCCGTCAAATCAGCCTCAGCAAAACCCGACGCAGACGACCGACCATACGTTCCGCTAAGGATTCATGACAGATGGTTCCGGGCGCTCATCGACACCGGGGCACAAAAATCTTATGTAAGCTCCGGAATGGCCAAATGGTGTCGGGAGAACGGGAGTCCGACGTACAAAACACACAAGGTCGTCAAAGTAGCCAACGGCGAGAAGGTACCCATCCGCGAAGAAATCGCATTCTTCGCGCAGGTGACCAACAGCCTTGTATTCTTCCGATGCGCGGTGCTCCCGGACCTAACTTGCGACGTACTCCTCGGCATCGACGCACAACGGACGATGGGGATGACCTTACGAATAGGGCAACAGGAATGGGACCCACGATTGGACGCCGTCACGGTCGATTCGCCTCCCGGACTTCGAAGCTGTACCGAGGAACAACGAAAGGAGTTAGAAGCATTCCTCGTAGAGGAGCTGGGACGTTTCGATCTACTACCTGGCCGCACCCACATGGCCCAGCACCGTATCCGCCTTAAAGCAGGCGCAGAGCCAATCAAACATCGATACACTCCCAAGAATCCCGTCACGCAGGCCATCATCGACGAAGAGGTGAGTCGAATGCTCGCGGAGGGAATTATCGAACCCTCCAACAGCCCGTGGAGCTCCCCAGTCGTGGTGGTCAAAAAGAAAAATGGGAAACGGAGATTCTGCATCGATTTTCGTAGGGTCAATGAGGTAACCGAGAAGGACGCATACCCGCTACCTTAGGTCCAGGCCACCCTAGAGAAGCTACGAGACGCGAAATACATATCCACAATAGACCTGACCAACGGCTATTGGCAGATACCCCTCGACCCGGAGAGCCGCCCGATAACGGCATTCACCGTACCGGGAAGGGGACTGTTTCAATTTCGAAGAATGCCGTTTGGACTACACTCCGTGCCAGCCACCTTCCAGCGTCTGCTCGACCGGATCATCGGCCCACAGCTGGAGCCCAGGGCATTCGCCTACCTCGACGATATCATCGTACTAGGAAACACCTTTGAGGAACACCTCGACAACCTCCGCGAAGTACTGCAACGACTACGGGCAGCCGGACTCAAGCTAAATAAGGAGAAATGCCAGTTCGGTCGAACCGAGTTACAGTATTTGGGCCATACCGTCACCGAGCAGGGAGTCGCAACGGACCCCGAGAAAGTACAAGCCATCGCCAGAATACCGGCCCCCACCAACCTACGGGAACTCCGGCGATTCTTAGGCATGGTTTCGTGGTACCGACGATTCATACCACGTTTCACCGACATCGCCGCCCCCCTCAACCACCTACTACAGAAGAAGGTACGGTGGACATGGAGCGAGAAGGAGGAAATAGCATTCGAAACACTCCGGCAACAGCTGGCAACCGCTCCCGTACTTGCCTGCCCCGACTTCACCCTGCCCTTCACTCTCCAGACTGATGCAAGCAACGAGGGGCTCGGCGCGGTCCTAACGCAGGACATAAATAGTGAGGAACAGGTTATCGCGTACGCGAGCCGCACCTTGAACTCCGCCGAGAAAAACTACTCGGTCACGGAGAAAGAGTGCCTTGCGGTGGTATGGGGCATCCGGAAGATGCGACCGTACCTCGAGGGGTACCGTTTTACGGTCCTAACCGACCACCAATCATTAAAATGGCTGCGTACGATGGACAACCCCTCCGGTCGATTGGCACGCTGGGGTTTAGAACTACAGGAATACGATTTCGACATCCAGTACCGGAAAGGGGCTAACAACCTGGTCGCCGACGCCCTGTCACGACGCCCCGAAGGAAGCCCCCAAGACGAGGTCAACAGCATGGAGGCGCCCACCGGCTGCCCGTGGTACGATCGCATAAAAACGGCCGCCGAAAGCGAACCACACCGTTACCCAGAGTACCACGTGGTGGACGGGCGCCTCTACCGACACATTTCCGATGCCCACGGCCCGCGATTCGAGCTCGAATGGAAATTGTGCGTGCCCCAGCCACTCCGGGAGGCGGTACTACGCGAAAACCATGACGCACCCACCGCCGGACATCTCGGAGGCAGCAAAACGGCCGCACGACTGGCCCAACGATACTTCTGGCCAGGGATGGTCCGCGACGCGAAGCGATATGTAAGTCGCTGCCAGAAGTGCCTTGAATACAAGGAAATACAACAAGCACCCGCAGGTGGAATGCAAACGACACCAGCCGCCAACCCATGGGACGTAGTCGCCGTGGATTTAGTCGGCCCACTGCCAGGGTCAGCAAAAGGGTTCACCATGCTGGCCGTGATGCAGGACAAATTCAGTAAGTGGGTCGAAATACAGCCACTGCCACAGGCCACCGCCCCCGCCGTTACTAAGGCCTTTAAAGAACGAATAGTCCTGCGCTTCGGAAGCCCACGGCGCGTAATAACCGACAACGGCCGCCAGTACGAGAGTAAGGAATTCACGTCAATGCTCCGCACGTACGGAATCGAACACCGGCGAACACCCCCGTAAACCCCGCAATGTAACCCAGTAGAGAGGGTCAACCGAGTGATAAAGACGATGATTGCTCAACTGACCAACGGAGACCACCGCCACTGGGATCACTGGCTGCCGGAGATCATGTTCGCATTTAATACCGCACGACATGATTCCACAGGATACACCCCGGCCTACCTAAATTATGGCCGCGAACCAGCAATCCCTGGGGCGATTCGCCAACCAACCACCGGGAGTACCGACGACGCCGAAGACCAGAACACAAACCGCACCGAAGAGGTAGAACGCCTGCACGAGGCCATCCGCCTCGCCCGCCACACACAAGCACAGGCCACCGATACCCAGAAAAAGGCATATAACCTCCGGCGGCGGGACTGGCGGCCACAAATCGGGGATAAGGTCATGCTCCGTGAACACCCTTTGTCGTCCGCGGCCAAGAACTTCAACGCCAAACTGGCACCGAAGTTCTCAGGGCCCCACGTGGTTAAGGAATACGTAGGGCCAAACCTGGTCCTGTTACGGTAGGGGCGGAAAACGCCGCGAAGGGCCCACCTACAGGACTTAAAGCCCTGTGGAGGAGAGGAGGAAAGCCTCCCTGTCGGGACGCAAGACGCCGACGCTCCCGGCCCAGCCGCCGTTCAGCCCCTGCAAGAAGGCAACCCGGCAGTTTCCAGCGTCGCCCACCAACCGAGCCGAGCCTACGTACAGGATCTCAAGCCGCGTGCAGAGGAGGGGGAAGGCACCTCTGATGGAGCACGGAGTACAGACGTCCCCAAACCGACCACAGTCACCTCGCGGCAAATAAACACCGGGGCCAACGACAACACCGTCCGAAGTATGGGAAACGCCAGTCAAAAGGACGATCACCAGGTGGCCACGACCACAAACTCCACGGGAACACTTTCGCACTGGAGAAGTCAACAGGGAGTGAACCATAAACCCCACGGTGGCGCAGAGGAGGATATAGCAATCCACAATGCCGCCGAAAGCACGGAAAGCACACGAGGCAGTGAGGAAGGAAGCCGTACCGCTCCGGGCCTCCGAAGCACGCCGCCCGATGGAGTGCCGGATCCGGAAGCGGCCAGAGGGGCCACCTCAAGCAGCTCCTCCTCCAGTCAGGAGACGGCTGGACTTTGGCGGATCCCCCCCTCCAGCTCGCGGACCGCCGGCCAGGACCAAGCCGCCGCCACGAAAACCCTCGTCCGCAATGGGGATCTACGTGGTCGAGGCAGTCGAGAGGAGCCGCCTGCCGTCGCCACTCCAGCCAGCGCCGCCACTCCCGCCAGCACCGCCACTCCAGCCAGCGCCGAAACCCCAGCCAGCGCCGTCACCCCAGCCAGCCAGGGACGCCTGCCAGCCGCACCCGAAGGAGACAGGCCCGGCCGCCTCTCTGTTGGAGGCGCTGCTCCAAGCGCCGCCACCACCGTGGAAGGCGATGGAGACGCCTCCACCGCAGCCACAAGGGCGACCGCCGCAGCGGCCAGGAGCGCCGCCACCACCGCCGGAGCCAATGCGGTCACGACCGCAGGCGCCGCCACCACCACCGCCGAAGGAGCCAACAGCCCAGCCACAGCCGAACAAGAGGGCCCGCAGCAGCCAGCCATTGCCCCGACCCCTCAGCCCCCCGACCCTAATGGACCTCGACATCCCACTCCCCCCCGCTATCCCGCCGATGCCGACTCCGACTCCGCCACCGATGCCGAGGCCGACGCCAGAGGAATGGATGGCGCCGCCACCGCCACCGCCAACACCGACCCCACCACCGCCGGAGCCGACCTCAGCGCCGTCCACTTCCCTCCCCCCGACGAACGGCGGACAACCCTGGTGGCGCCAGCCACCCCACCCGACCGAGCTCCGGTTCGACCTGAAGGCATTTCAGGTCGGCCGGAGATACAGAGTCCCCGTTCCCGGAGGATTCATGGAGCTGAAGCTGCTGCGAAACCAACAGCTCCGGGCCCGCTTCAGCTCCCCTCCCTACACCCCAGTAGGTTAAGCCGTTTTGTGAATAAATGTTTAGAGATACTAGGTTAAGACGAATAGGTTTAAGGTAGAATTAAGACCGTTAGAGTTAAGACCGTAGGATAAGTAAATGTCCGTCCTGTATACCGTAGGATAAGATACAATAAACAAAAGAACAGAGGTCGATGAGAGAGCGGGGCAAGATCGCGTCCTCCGAAAGGAGAAGGTGATGTAACGAGTTATTATCGGTAGGACGACGATCTTGCCCCCCCCCCCCCCCACCACGCGCCGACCGTAACGACGCGTACCGCGCGCGGCCAACGGTCTTGCCCCCCACCACTCGTCCGCGGTTCCAAGAATAGGCGCGAGAGGGTACACAGTAATTAACTCTCTCGCTGCCGAAACTCCGCGGACGAGGACACATAAGCCGAGGGCATAGGCCTATTTGACAGAGACCGCCTAGAAACGAACGTACTCGGTACGCCTCTCCCAGAGACATCCTGGGCGATTCCACATTCTTGTGCAGACACTCGTGGTTGCGAAAGACAAGCGCCAGTGTAAGCACCAGTTTCGTGTGTCGACAGCCTGCATCTCTGTGTAGCATTTTTGCAACCTCCACGGTTCCCAATAGGACAGCGTGAGCCATCCTCTGGAAGCAGGCCGTCAACCGCTATCGATCTCCCGAACGGATCTATCTCCGTTCTCGAGAGCGTCCCCACAGTCTCCGCTCCACCCACGGGCTGTGCCCACTGGGTGACCGGGATAAAGACTCTTCGACCAGGGTCCATCGGCAGGGTTGGCCCGCCAGGACACCGAACGGTCAAATCGTTTTTACCTTCACTATTCGTCGCCTCGTTACCGCGATACGCGCCGCGATACGCACCGCGATCCCCACCGACTCGTGCGCCTCGATACACACCGGGACCCGTGGTAGATTAAGCCGTCCTCACACTGTACGCCAGCATAGACCTGGCCGGGATCTCTTGTATCTAGTCGTAAGCTTAAATAAACTGTCGTACTCTACTCTACTCCGGCGTTCAATCACTCGATCGGCGGCCCTGGACCACCGTCCTGAGCTGGCCATACGGTACCTCCACCGTCCCACCGTCCCCGCGTATCACGGTTACATGACGTTCCCCGGTCGATGACTAGGGAAGAGGTTCATTCCAGCATTAGGAAACAGAACCTAAAGATGACCAAGAAGGAATCTGAGTCCTGCCTAAAGGTCCGGTTTCCAACCGGAACCAAAAACAAGGACTCTGCCAACTGGGTCATCGAGGTCAGTCCACAGGTCTGCCTGCGGTTGATCTCGAACTCTGAAGGCCGTGTCTACGTGGGATGGGCGTCCTGTAGGGTCCAGGACTACATCACCGTGACACGGTGCTTCAAGTGTCAGGCGTTTGGCCACATGGCCAAATACTGCCGATCAGACGAGGTCTGCAGTCACTGCTCCGAAAAGGGGCATACCTTTTCCACCTGCAAGCAGAAGAAAAGACCTCCGGTCTGCTCCAATTGCAAAGCGGGTGGGAAGAAGCACGACCATAAGTCGAGAGACAAGACTTGCGCGTCCTACAAGGACGCCGTAACGCAAGTGGTTTCCCGTACCTCTTATGGTTAGAAGAAAGAACAAGTCACCTTCCCAGAGCATCCGGGTGCTGCAACATAATATGCGGCGCGCCCAAGGAGTGCTTGACGAGGTGAACGTCCTTATGCGCGACAAAGGCTTCGACGTGTTACTCGCGCAGGTGCCCTACTCAGCCAGCGGTCAAATCCGCGGTCTAGGGCAGGCGACCAAGATCATCTCAGGTGGCAACCCGGTGATGGCGGCAATTGCCTTTAGAAACCCAGGGATAACCGTCACGAAGGTCGCGAACCTCTGCGATACACACATAGCATGCGTACACATAAGTGGACAGTTCGGAAGCTTCTATCTCGTAAAGCAGTACTTTCAATGCTCCGAAGAGATTGAACCAAGTCTGGCGCGATTGGAGAAGACACTTCGCGCGCTCCAACATACTCGAGTCGTGATCGCAGCGGACGTCAACGCGAAGTCTCCTATGTGGGGGGGGGGGGGGCGCCAAAGACGGACGCGAGAGGCAAGAGACTCGAAGAGTTCATTTGAAGTGCAGGATATTGAGAAATCAGTCATCCACGCGTGTGAGCAGTCCATGCGCCGAAAGCATTGGCACAATAAATCAGTCCCTTGGTGGACGCCAGAGTTAACAGAACGGAAGAAATACGTTTATAAACTTAGACGGATCTTCCAGCTACAGAAACAATACGAGGAGACAGCAGCCAAGAGGGCGGAGTATCACTCAGTGAACAACGCCTATCGAGCTGAAGTGCGCGCTGTAAAGTCAAAAAGTTGGCAAGACTTTTTGACCGAGCAGGGGAACAAAGACCCGTGAGGCATTGTGTATAGGATCGCTAGGAGCAAGCTCTGCACTGAGACAGCAGTTTCGAACATCAGAACACCCAACGGCTCTACAATGACTTAGCACTCCACCGCTTCCACGCTCCTTGATGCGTTGATCCCGGACGACTCGCCCGTGGACGACACTCACAAGGAACACTATTCAACTGATGATGGAATCGCGCAGATTTTTTTTATATGGATCGAAGGTATATGTTACATAGGTCACAGAAATGTAAATTAAAGATGCTCCCAAAAGCGTGTCTGACCTTGAAAAAATCAACAAATGTGGAACAGGGGAAAGAAGAAAAATGAGGAAAAGAGAATGACAAAACCGTTTGTTGAAATTTATTTATCTCTATTATATGAAAATAGATAACAATTAGAAAAAATTACTGACAATGAATAAAATTAATGATAATACTATTGAAATCACAACAGTGGGTAATTAACCATTACATTTATGATAATCTTATGGACAAGAAGGTTTAAAAAAGTGATTGAAACAGTAATAATTTTCACAATGACTACAACGAGCGAACATTGTTTCTTTCATACCTTGACCAACGAGACAGTCCAAACACTCATAACTTGGCAACGTCTTAAAACAGAACGCGGCTGGTATTTCAAAAATAACATTGTGTCTTTCGACTGCATAGTTAGCTTTAAACCAAGCATATTTGATCATATGCTTGTATCTTTCAGCTGTAAATTGATAGTGAATTAGGGATTGGAGTTTTATAATATTATTGCGTTGTTGCAGCGAAATGTCAATGCCCATCAGAACAATGTGGTCAGAGATGTATCTAGCAAAAACTTTCCAGGGTCGGAAGAAGAACACATCAAGGGGTTGGACAATGCCTGTTGTCTTTGGTGGAATTTGTCTCATAGCAATATTCAGCCCTTCTCCCATACCTAGGGAGTTGAATCCATGCCACGCATCATGAATCAGCATTGCTAATTTTGACGATGATTTTTCAATCTCTGGGAAGAATACATCTTCGAACCAGCATGTAATGAGTTCTTTGTTCAGCTTCCCAGATGATGAATACTTCAAATAGATGTTGTCTTTCTGTACAATTGCTGGTCTGGGATTGTCAGGGAAAATTCCGCTACGTTCTTGAAAACAAATAAAGAGAGTAGGGTGCAAGGTTCCATCGATTCGAATAAGTGGTTGTATTATATACGAATGAGCTGTTGCACCCTCTGACTGGACAACAGTTGTAACTATTGGTGTTCCTTTGTACTCCAGTGTTCTTCCAGTATGCATTTCGTACTGGAATCCGGATTGGTCTGTGTTTTAGATAGCGGGATAGAATTTGCCCTTCTCATTACTAATACCTGTGATGAATTGATTTGCTCTGTTTCGTATGTCATATTCTTCTCTTGTAAATTTTGGAGTGACGGTTCGGTTGATCTTTTGGCTAACGATGTGATTAATAGTTTTGAATTGATGAAGCCAAAAGTTGGAAGCTTTGAAGTTAATATGTTGAAGAGTTTCATTGATTTCATAAGCCCAAAATGGAAGGTCACGATCATGTACAATTTTGTAATTGTGTTTTGTTTCCTCAAATTTGTTCAGAACGTAGTTGTGAATTGTCTTCAGCTTTTCCAAACCAGATCCATGGTTATCCACGTATTTCTGAAAACGTTTGAGCTTGTTCAAGACAGCTGGTTTCGTCGAGCAGTCTTTGAAGACGGCTCGAAATCTGGATTGAGCTCTACCAATTCTCCAGGTTCCATCAACAGCTTTGCAACAGTTAATGACTTTTTGCATTACTTCCAATGACGTCTGTGGCATAAATTTCGCAATTTTCTCTAGGCTTGGCACATATGTTGATCCTCCAGATTGTTGAGATGCAGAGCTGCCAGCTTCACTGTCAGATTCTACTGGATCATAAAGTTCCTTTCTGAGGTGGGCGATAATTGCCTTGTCTTCAATGGAAGTGTCGTTATTGAGGATCCAGCGATCCTCAAATTCGAGATCATGGTCTGGTTCAATAACCAAACCTGTAAGAAGCAGTTGTTTGAGATGCGTGGAAAAGTCTCGTTCTTCTTCAGTAACCTCGCTATCTTGGAGATGGGCGAAGCGAGCAGCAAGTAATCTGGTAACGTTTTTGAGATTCATAATGAAGTCTAAAGAATGGCTGATGGCTGGCAACCAACGAGATGATCTTTTTTACCCAAGGAGTCACGAATACGAGAGGATTTTTTTATCCAAGGAGTCACGAATACGAGAAGATGTGTATTTATCTTTTATTGTAGTAGTCGAAAAATAAAAAGGCCAGCCAGTGCTTCGATGATATCGTCTAAACTCTAAACAAAAGTCAGCTCCCGCCGAAATAGAATACTATCGCTTTCACTGGTCATAATACCGCGTCGATATGCTGCTGAACACTATTTTTTACCGATCGGTCAGGCAAAAAGTTAAACGAAATTCGTGTATCATTCGATACATAGATGGCATTGTTTTAAATGATCAATTATCAGTTAGAAGAAGATCGCGTATTGTTTCAAATTTAAGAATTAGTAAACAAGTGACTATTCATAGCGACAAACTTATCTATGTGAAGTTAGCCCCCCTTTTTTTGAAAACCTAATTTTTTTTTTGTTGTACCAGTTTGTACTAGGTTTGTAAGTAGGTATTGTAGGGGCGTTCTGGACCAATTGTTGGCGAGGGGGACCGCACCAGGGCGAGGGGGAACGCACCAGGGCGAGTGGGTGAAGCGGGGCGAGGGGACCGCACCTGGGCGAGGGTGTGAAGCGGGGTGAGGGGGCCACACCAGTGGAGGGGGGACGTTTAGGTAAGGAGGGGAAAGGTCATGTCGCCAGTGGAGGGGGAACGCGTACCGCCGTCAAGACAATGCGTGGGAAAGTGCACACACACACACACACACGCGCGCGCGCGCGCGCACAGGTGAGGTGTACTACATACGAGTCGTCACACGCTGTGGGAGGTATGGAAAAAAATCAAAAGACACGTGTCAGCGCTGATTCCCAAAAGTTCAAGCTAGCCGGTGCGCTTCTATCGTCCGAACGACAGTAGGTAGGTAGTGCCGATTCTGGGACTGCGTGGTGAGGGGGTGAGGCGGGGCGGGGGGTACCGCACTCTTCCACCAGATGGGCGAGGGGGTGAGGCGGGGCGGGGGTACCGAGTTCGTAGGTGAGGGGGATGACGTCACAGGGGAGGGGTTTTTCAAAATGGCGTCGATCGAGTTCGTGGGCGAGGGGGCTGACGTCACAGGGGAGGGGGTGGATTTTCAAAATTTCAAAATGGAGTTCGCCGCCGCGCAATCTCCGTACGCTTGCGGGGATCGGTGCGCAGGCGCGAAAGATAAGGCGCGAAAGGATGTAACGCGGATGCTGTAATTCGACACCCTCTGACACAGCGCGAAGCGATAACTATTCGAGATTTATTAATTAAATAGCGCAGCTGCCCCATGATCATCATGAAAGAATGTGGCGTTGCGTTCGCCCCGATATTGCATCCGCAAAAACAGCGTCAAAGTTAATCTGTTCGGCATCGACGCTGTTTCGCCAGACCACGGTCTCTGGAGCACCCTCGCGATTCCGCTAATATCTATTAGGACTTAGATGTGAAAAAAATTCTTAAAACGTTTCTCGCGGTAACGTATGTCTTGACCACTGCAGTAGCATTTGAGAGAACTGATTTTAAGGTGGCTGCTCCATGATCACGCATACGGAAGTTTAGCGCGATAATTATTCAGGCATCGGCCAACGTATTTTAAAGATCGAGACCACCGTGACGGGTGTAAACACAATTATCACGGGCGCGTGAATTTGATACGCGTGGTAAGGCATCGAGCAAACGTGACATCACGTCACCTGATTGAGGCGTTGAGGGTGATCGAAGGAGAAAGAGTGCTAGAAAGAGTGCGAAGAAAAGAATTTGGAGCGATAATGACTCATGCATTTCGACTAGAGTAGGTGGTTAGTATATGCAATCAGAACCGCGCAGTCGTTCGGTAAAGATCTTCGCGACAACACTCGTCACACCTCATTCTTCCCCTGAGTTTTCGATATTCGGATCGGAACCGTATCACGTGGAAGAGTCGCATCAACCACTCGTGACTGATCGTACGTGCCTTTTAATTGGATATTGAAGAAGAAGGAGGAGAAAACATGGAGGTATTCATGAACACGTTCAAGGTTCTATCCCAAATGGCGGCGCTTTTACGCAGTGTTGCTGAATTCAGGGACTGGACCGATCGGTGCGACGCATGCTTGCGACTCATCGTCGAATATCAGTGCGGCGAAGGGGTGTCTATGGCATCGAAGCAGCGTCTGGCATCGCTAATCGCGCGTACGAAGACATTACGTACGATCGTGCGGGTACGGTTTTCGCGAGTAGGGCTCGGGGTTTCGGGTAGATTGTTGACACCTAAAGTCGTATGGGAGGATGTGGAAACCGCGTTTCGGAATCGTATTTCGACTGGTGTTGTAATTAACGTGGGTTACATCGATCCGCGTCAATTTTTGGAGGGGGCCCGACGAATGGTGCTATCGCGCGTGACAGACGCTATCAGGGAACATTCTGGTGTGGCCGTGAATACGATTCTGAACGCAGACTTTACGTTAAACGAGGATACAGACATGAAAAGTTTCGGGACGCGAAATCGCGTACTGTTCAGGACATCGAGCGTGCGCGAGTGGTATTCGAAGTGCGTGGTCGCTCCCACGTTAGTGTCGATCGAGGAGTTCCAAGATCGCGATAGTGGATGGACCCTGAGGGCTGTGCTAAATCTCAGAATAAACATTAATAAGCATAACCCTCTTCGAGCCGGTTGCGACGTACCGCTTCCGCGCGCCGTCGTCCTGAAAAAAGCGGTGGTGAACGTAAAGAGCAGAGACAATGCATGCTTCTTATGGGCCGTCGTCGCCAGTTTGTACCCTGCTGCTACTGCTACGAACGTGAGTAGGGACTCATCGTACCATCACTACTCGGAGATGCTTCGCACGGGCGATATGACGCTTCCCGTGACGTTGGACCAGCTGGCGAAGTTCGAGAGAATGAACGACGTGTCGGTGAACGTGTACACGTGGACCGACGGAAGCTGCGTGCCTCTTCGTTTGACCGACGACAATCGAGAGAGACACGCGAACTTGCTACTGGTGCAGGACCTCCAGGAGCCCCAACGTTATCATTTCGTGTGTATTCGCAGCATGTCGAGGCTGATATCGAAGCAGCTCGGCAATCACGGACATCAAGTTTTCGTTTGTGAAAGGTGAGTAAAATATGGAATATTTCGATCGATGTATTTATTTATTCTCATGTTTTATTCGTATTATTAATGCTATTATCGTTGCAGATGTCTCAGCTTCTTCCATTCGTCCGAGCGATTGACCAAGCATAACGTGGACTGTCAACGCATGAACGAGTGCGCCGTCGAATTGCCGTCCGCGAAGGATAAATGGCTGCAGTTCAAGAACTTTAAAAATAAGGAACGAGCGCCATTCATCGTTTACGCGGACTTCGAATGCATGCTGGAGGACGTCGAGCCTGCAGCGCGGAGTCGTACGTACACGTACCAGCACCACAGGGCGTACAGCGTGGGATATTACATTCATTGTGCCACCGACGCGTCTCTGTGTCGTTATCGCACGCGTCGTCACGAAACCGAGTGCGTGAAATGGTTCGTGCAGGAACTTCGAGACTTTGCTGACACTGCGTATTCATGGCTGAGGAACGCGAAACCGACGAACTCGTTGACGAATCAACAGTGGCGTAGTTTTAACGACGCGAGCGTGTGTCACGTGTGCTGGCAACTTTTCGTCGACACGGACAAAAAAGTACGCGACCATTGCCACTCGACGGGCGAGTACCGAGGCGCGGCCCACGTATCGTGTAACTTGCAGTTCCAACGATCGTACACGATACCGGTAGTATTCCATAATCTGTCCGGATACGACGCGCATTTCATAATTAAGGAGTTGGCGTCCGCGTTCGAGGGACAGATCGACCTGCTACCGGTGACGAAGGAGCGGTACATATCATTCACGAAACACGTCAAGGGAATCGACGCCGAGAGCAACGATTGGCAGAGGGGGTTGAAGTTTCGATTCGTCGATTCGTTGAAGTTCTTGGCTGCTAGTCTGGAGAAACTCGCTTCGGATCTCGGCAAAGAACGACTCTCGATTCTACGACGCGAGTTTCAATCCCTGTCGGACGATCAGTTCAATCTCCTGACCAGGAAGGGCGTCTTCCCGTACGACTACGTGACGTCATACACCAAGCTTAACGATACGCGTTTACCGTCCCGTGAAGCATTCTTCAATCGGTTGAATGATAGCGTCGCGTCGGAGTCTGATTACGCGCACGCCGTGAACGTGTGGAACACTTTTCGCGTACAGACATTGGGCGAGTACAGTGATTTGTACTTGAAAACGGATGTGCTGTTACTCGCCGACGTATTCGAGAGTTTCCGCACAGACTGTATCGCGAGTTACGATCTGGATCCCGCGCATTATTTTATACACCCAAGTTTTACGTGGGACGCGATGCTCAAGTACACCGGCGTACGATTAGAGCTTTTGACGGACGTGGACATGTTACTGTTCGTGGAGCGTGGCATACGTGGCGGTCTGAGTCAGTGCTCGCACAGGTATTGCGCGTGCCAACAACAAGTACCTGCCTGCAGGGATGTACGACGAGTCGAAGGCGTCGACGTATCTGATGTACTTCGACGTCAACAACTTGTACGGATGGGCGATGTCTCAGGCTATGCCGAAAGGAGGGTTTCAATGGCTGGACGATTAGGCAATGGCCGCGCTCGACATATCATCCCTACCCGACGGTGAGGGACCCGAAGATGAGGAAACCGAGGGATACCTGTTGGAGGTGGACATCGAATATCCCAAGGATATTCACGACGCCCACGCCGACCTTCCATTCTGCCCGGTGCGCGAGCACGCGCCCCACGGTAAACAGACGAAGCTGCTTGCCACGCTCGACGATAAGGAGCGATACGTCATCCACTATCGCTACCTGAAACAGTGCGTGCGACACGGTTTACGCGTGACGCGAATTCACCGGGTGTTGCGATTCGATCAGTCGCACTGGTTGCGCGACTACATTCGATTGAACACCGATTTGAGGACGCGAGCCACTAGTGAATTTCAGAAGACTCTTTATAAATTAATGAACAATGCGGTGTACGGGAAAACAATGGAGAATGTGCGGAATCGCGTAGACGTGCGACTGGTGACGCGATGGGACGGTCGGTACGGCGCGGAAGCACTGATCGCGAAGCCAAACTTTCATAGTCGGACGATCTTCTCCGAACAGTTGGTGGCCATCGAAATGCGAAAAGTAAAAGTGAAGTTCGACAAACCGATATACGTGGGAATGAGTGTGCTGGACATATCTAAAGAATGCTTGTACGAGTTCCATTATGCGTATATGCGCGCGAAGTTCGGTGATCGATGTAAGGTTCTGTACACCGACACCGACAGTTTAATGTATAGCGTGGAATGTAATGATATGTATGCAACGATGAAGTGCGAAGTCACCCGATTCGACACGAGCGATTACGCGGTGGACAATCCGTATGGTATGCCGCGCGTAAACAAAAAGGTGCCAGGACTCATGAAATATGAGAATAATGGCGCCTTAATGACGGAGTTCGTCGGATTGAGGGCTAAGATGTACGCTACTAGAACGTTTAACGCTGCAGTGGGGTCTTTGAATGAGTGTAAAAAAGTGAAGGGTGTGCGGAGACACGTGGTCGCGAACGATATTCAGTTCGAAGGTTACATTCATTGTCTTCACGATCTGACTGAGAAAGTGATTCGACAGAACAATATCCGCTCTAGCCAACACGAGGTGTATTCCTTGAGTGGTGAAAAGAACGCCCTCAGTCCCTTCGACGACAAGCGGTATATTTTAACCGATCGGGTCGGCACCCTTCCGTGGGGGCATTATCGAATCCCCGAGCTTGAGGCCGACGAGCCCCACGAGAATCTCATTGCATACTATGTTTGCATGTTTGTATGTTTGCATGTACATATGTATATACGTTTCTTTTTCTTTAGTTCATGTTATTTATGAATATCTGATATATGTATAGCGTAGAGTGGCCAAAATTGTATATAGCGTAGAATAGCTAAAATTGTATTTTATACGTGTTAGTGTATGTATATATGTATATATGTATTTTTTCTTACTTTATTAAGATTAATTGTACGCATATAGGAGAATGTGAATGATTGAATAAACGTACACTGTATATATTTATATGTATGTATTTATTTATTCATTTATTTTAGTAACATCGAGTGCGTTTATGATCGGGAAACATAGAATATCCATGTCGCGTATCCACGAGTTCCGCGACGAATCGAATCCGAGCCACTTAACGTACACCTGATTCCCCTTGCGACGAATAATCTTCTCGACCAGATAGACGTCCGGATTCGCGACCGAATGTAGTTCGTACTCGTAGAATCCACCCGAGATCGGCTCTCCCGCGGAATCGCGCAGAATGTACGTCACCGGGAACGTTCGTTGCACGGTTATGATTTCAAACACCTCGGTCGACCAGTTCGGAGTGCACCCCTTCTCGAAGAGGGTCTTGAACTTGCTCACGCGTACCTTGTCACCGACTTTGAATTTCGCGCGTCGTCCAACGCCTTCCGATGCGGAAGGTGAGAGGGGTTCATTCGCGGCGAACGACAAACGCGTCGCGGGAGTCACGTCAACGAGTCGGGCGTTGATCGTTCTATGCTTACGATGATTGTAGGTGCGTACGAGCGCAGGTAACAGGTCGACCCAGCGATAGGACGCGTTCAAGGAGAATTGTTTCCACATGAGGATTTTCAGCGTACGATTGAAACGTTCGACGATCGACGCTTTCATCACGCTGTACGTGGAGTAGTGGTTGATCCCGCGTGTCTTCGCGCATCGTTGAAACTCCGCGTTGTAAAACTCCTTCCCCATGTCGGTTTGTAAATTTCGCGGGCATCTATCGCTCTGCCGCAATACGGTCGTGAACGCCGCGGTCACGTCGCGTCCACTTTTGGTTTTCACGGGTACGGCCCACGCACACTTGCTGAACGTATCGATGATCGTTAGTATGTAATGATATCCTCGATTTTGCTTCGCGTACGCACGCATTTCCACCAAATCGGCCTGCCACAAATCATCGTAACCGCGGATCACGACGCTACGCCGTGGAAAATTTCGTCTCGCGGGAGCGTGTAATTCGTTCACCAATTGTACTCGCTCCTTGCTCATGCTTCGCGGGTGGGCGGAGGATGGTCGCAACGTTTCAAAGACGTTATAATTAGTATGAGTTCCTCGAGTGTTCGTAAAACGCAATCGTCGTCGTCGTAGACCCTCGTTCGCTTTTCGTGGCTCCTTTCGTTTGTACAGATCCTTGGTCGTTGTAGCAATCGGCGTCGTTGTCGACGTCGTGAACTCTTCGAGTCTATCTTTCAAGTGATCCAAGCGTCGTTCCATCGAGTTATTTAAATCATCCTCTAGCTGAGATAATTGCGCGTTAACGATATCCGTCATCGTTCGTTGTACTCGCGTCTCGAGTTGAGATCGTTGATACTCGGCGTCCAGTCGCACGCTCGCGATAGCCGTTTCGATTTTTTGGGTAAAGCGTTCGTCCACCGAGGACAATAATCTCGTCATTGCCATTCTCGCTTCGTCGCTGTTGTTGTTGTTGTTGTTGTTGTTGCGTAACGCGGTGCCAAACTTATTCACCGACATAACGATGCGTGTGCGCGGACACTACTGACGCGACGATCATCGAATCGTTCAATTTAAGATGCGTCCGTCCTCGCGAAGTTCCTCCAGGATGGATGCGATTTCGTTATCGTGACCTGTGTGACCTTCCGCGCGCGATGCTACGAGTAATCCAAGTCTATCGACCAATTCGTTCGGATCGTCCCAGTACACGTAATCGATCGCGTTATCGGTGACCGTCATCGATTCGTCGATGGGTAATCCTCGACCTTGCCGCGTGCCCGCGGTGTCCGTGCCGCCCGCGCCGTCCACGTCACCCGCGCCGCTACCCCTACCACTAACGCGTCTGATACCCGATGTCCGCACCCCACGGATTATCGCGGATATGATTTTCTTATACTTGTACCCCCTGTTACCCAGCGTGCGCTTGCTCGGCGAATGGTTTCGCTTATGCGCGTTCGTCGACAGTAAGATGCGTCGGTACGAGTGAATATCCGCGTCCGTATACGTACGAACGTTGGGTATTCGCATGAACAGCAGTTCGTACAAACCCCGAGTTCCCGCGTATCGCGTTCCGTTGACGCGAACGTCGTCGCCGTCCTCGTAGATTGTGAGTACGGAATCGACGATCATTAGGTCTTCGTCGGACCCCAAGTATACGCCGTACACGTTGTCGACTCGTTTCTTGGTATCGGTGAAGAACAGTCGCAGGTATTCTCGCGACAAGGGTCCTTTGGCGTTCCGTACATACACTTCGATATCGTCGATGGGGTTGCGCAGCGAATCCAAATCATGAACCTTTGCTGGCGACTCATCATCCTGAATTTTTTCACCGGCTTCGTCGTCGACATCATCAACTACATCATCAACAACATCATCGTTAACATTATCTTCATCGTCAACATCGTTGTTATCATCGTCGGTGTTGTTGTTGTCGTTGTCGTTGTCGACGTCGTCGTCGTCATCGTCATAGTCGCTAGAATCTGGAAGGTTATTTGGACTTTCCTTGATTATCAACAGAGTAACGGGTCGAAGTCTCTTCGATGATTGTTGCTGATCGTATTCGTGTTTCCTCTTCACTTATCGCGATCGAGGCGTTGAGCGCGTTTTCAACACGGACGAGTTTTCGATCAATCGTTTCAGCGGTTCGAGGATGGGACGCGTGCTCGCCTCCACAGCCGCTTCCGTAGCCATTTTACCAATTTTCAGGTCCAAGCACTTTTTACGTATAACGTCGCTGACTTTGGCGATTTCTACCTTTACGTCCACGCCCCGACGTTTCGTCCCTTTTTGATGTTTCGTCCCTTTTTGATGTTTCGTCCCTTTTTGATGTTTCGTTCCCTTTTGATGTTCCGTTCCTTTTTGTCGAGGACGTCGACGATGTTTTCGCGAATGCTTCGCGTCGACGTTGCTCGAGGTTATCCTAGTCGCCGTCGGTTCGTTAGACATTTCGTGTTGCTCGATGAACGACTCGCGGTTTACTGATGTCAACGAGCTACGACGAACTCGTTAAATCCTCTTCGATATCGACCTTCGTACATGGAACTATCCTTATCGATCACCACGAAATCGTATCGTCGACGCCAACATCTCGCGCACAAGTCGTTGAACGACTCGAACGTCATGTCGGTGTTCACGTGATCGTTGTACACGCGCCGCAAGTTCGTGCCGTCTTGTTTGAACAGCATGAGAAAATTCGCATTGTCCCTGATCAAATGTTTAGGTATTCTAGCGTACGACTGACACAAATAAAAGCAATCCACGTTCGCGTGGCGGCCCATGGAGAAGTATTCGCGTATCGCGTTCTGTTCGTCGCACGCTACGTCATCGAACACAAAGATCGAATCGGGCCGAGCGTCTCTCGGTGGAACGATCTCAGCGTTGTTCGAGTAGGGAAAGTATTCGATTCCGTCGACGAGCGACAACACCTGTTCGAGGTATCGATACTTTGGCTGATGCAACGATTTCGAGTACACGTACACGTTCTCGAAACGCAAACCGTTCGGACTCTCTAGCATACTTAGAAGCACGTTAGTTTTTCCACATCCGGACGGACCGCAAATCACGCCTCGCACGCTGTTCGGCAACAACGAGCCGTGTCTGTTCGATCGACTCGAATCCCTATCATCCTCGAGCATTCTGTTCGCGGTCACGCGAATAACGTCCGACTGTTTCGCGAATCGCATGTTCGCGGTGTTTCTCAGGTACTCGCACGCGTGTGACGAAGCACGACTATTTATATTCGTGGCACGCGTCGCGCAGGTCACTATCACTGTGATCGGTGGAGCGTGCGTACGCGTTTATTATTGTAGTAGCTATCGCGACTATTCTAACGTATATGACTGCATCAACGACTGCGACGAAGAAGAAGAGGAAGAAGAAGAATAATCTGAAGAAGAATAAGAAGAAGACTGGATCGGGTCTCGTGAACGGTATCATAAACCGTCTGCCGTTCGAACTGCACGTTCCGGGTTATCAGTTCTGCGGACCGGGAACGCGTTTGCTAAAGCGATTGGCTCGTGGCGACGAAGGTGTGAATCCCCTGGACGCAGCGTGTCGCGACCACGATATCGCGTACTCTCGTCGAAAGGATTTAGAGGGAAGACACGAGGCTGATCGTGCATTAGCCGAACGAGCGCGAGAACGAGTGTTCGCGAACGACGCGACCTTTGGCGAAAAAGCCGCAGCGACTGGAGTGTGGGCAACGATGAAAGCTAAGACTAAACTCGGCATGGGTATGAAAAGGACGAAACGTAAACAGTGAAAGTCTGGAAGGAAACATCCGCAACGGCGACGAAGACATCGTAATCTACGAGTGGCGAAACGCGGCGGCTTTCTTCCATTTCTCCCGTTCGTGTTGCCCGCTTTATCAGCTATCGGAGCATTGGCCGGTGGAGCGGCTGGTATAACCAAAGCGGTCAACGATTCGAGGGCTTCTCGAAAACAGCTGGAAGAGACGTTGCGTCATCATCGAGCGATGGAAGGGCGAGGCATGCGTCTGACAACGTACAAGCGAGGCGCGGGCTTGAACCCGAGACGGCGACGCCAACGACGAGTGCAGACGAAGAAAAAAAAACGTCGATCGCGTAAGTGCGTGGCAACGGTGGCGGCGATAACGCAACAACCTATGACGAACCTGCAATTAGAGCGCGAGTGCGCAAACGTACCATTCTTTCGAGGAGTGTTTATGCGCGATGCGCTTCCCACGCGCGTACGAACCAACGAATGCGGTATCGCGAATCTTGACGAGAATCGAGGTGCCGGTACGCACTGGGTCGCGTACGCGAAACGCGGACCACGAGTACAGTACTTTGATAGTTTTGGGAATCTGCGACCTCCCGCGGAAATGATCTACTATTTCGGACGCGGTACAATGATCACGTACAATCACGATCATTTTCAACGTGTCTATGAGATGAATTGTGGTCGCTTATGCATGCAATTTTTACAGCAAAAGTCTATGGAATTATGGCCTATATACTAATATTAATAATAATAATAATAATAATAATAATAATAATAATAATAATGATAATGATAATGATAATGATAATGATAATGATATTGATAACGATAACGACGACGACGACGACGACGACGACGACGACGACGACGACGACGACGACGACGACGACGACGACGACGACGACGACGACGACGACGACGACGACGACGACGACGACGACGACGACGACGACGACGACGACGACGACGACGACGACGACGACGACGACGACGACGACGACGACGACGACGACGACGACGACGACGACGACGACGACGACGACGACGACGACGACGACGACGACGACGACGACGACGACGACGACGACGACGACGACGACGACGACGACGACGGCGGCGACGGCGACGGCGGCGGCGGCGGCGGCGACGGCGGCGACGGCGACGGCGACGGCGACGGCGACGGCGACGGCGACGGCGACGGCGACGGCGACGGCGACGGCGACGGCGACGGCGACGGCGACGGCGACGGCGACGGCGACGGCGACGGCGACGGTGACGGTGATGGTGATGACGAAAAGACGTTACAGTTTCAGCAGAAGGAAACAGTCTTTTGATCTGATGAAAAGACGTTACATACAATGTCGAAAGACAGAAAACAGTCTCTGAAACTGTAACGTCTTTTCGTCAGACTTCTCCATTCGTTCAGAGCGAACGGACAGGAGTATTGCTTTTGATTTTTAGTGAATTCGGAATTCACGAATCAGATCAAGATGCCTACAGAGCAGAAGTATTATCAAAATTTTGTCAAGGTATGGGAAAACTTTTTTTTCGCTAAAATTAATAATCGTACGATGTGTCTTCTTTGCGGATTTGAGCCTGCCCTAATAAAGAAAAATGCTATTGAACGGCACTATTCAGGTAATCATGCGCAAGAGTATGCATCATATGAAGGCCGCGAAAAATTTGATTTAATAGAGGGGCTCAAATTAGTATATCAAGAAGGTCGTACGTATATTCCTGAAGAATCTTCTTCGTCGGAAAAAGCTCGCATAGCTTCTTACGCTATTTCTCATTTAATAGCAAAGCTGGGTAAACCGTTCACTGAGGGCGATTTCGTAAAGAAATGTCTCATTGAAGCGGTTAAATCCTTCGGAGAGTGTATAACACTTGAAGAAGCTGCGAGCATCCCATTAAGTGACAAAACCGTGAGCTCCCGAGTTTTTGATATAGGCGCATCTAATGAACAGAAGTTAACTGCACTTTTAACCAACTGTCGTTATTTCTCTTTGTGTTTGGACGAAAGCACCGATAACCGGCATACGAGTCAATTGAGCATTTTCGCTCGAATTGTACAAAATGATTTTTCGTTTGTCGAGGAGCTTTTGGACTTCGTGCCTTTGCACAACACAACGACAGGGTTGGATATCTTTAACGCAGTAGAGAACACTGTTCAAAAATTCCTTGTTGATTTTTCGAAATGCTCCGCAGTGGTAACCGATGGTGCGAAAGCCATGACAGGTGCCAAAATAGGACTGACCGGGCAGTTTAAAAAACGCGGCTTCAAATTCCCAATGATGCACTGCATCATTCATCAGGAAGCGTTATGCGGGAGAGATATAAGATTATCTTCCGCCATGAAGAAGGTTACGCAACTAATCAATTCTATCAAGGGCGGAAATAAATTTCTATCTCACAGGAAATTTGTAGAATTTCTTGAAACGCATAACGCTGCTTACACTGATGTCCCTTTGCATTGTGAAGTACGCTGGCTCAGTGCAGCGAAATGTTTAAGCCAATTCTTTACTATAAGAAATGAGATCTTCCATTTCTTGCAAGAATATCCAAATTCCAAGGCAGAAGAATATTTCCCCATATTAACAGATGCGAGTTTCCTTTGTGAACTCTCACTTATAGTAGATCTTACCAATCATTTGAACACATTAAATTTAAAACTACAAAAACCCGACCAAACTATTTCGCAGTTGTGCAGCCATGTCGATTCTTTTCGTAGGAGGCTGGTAGTTTATCAGAATCATCTTCTGTCAGAAAAAAAAAATTTTTTCTTTTTTCCCTCATGTATCATAATTTTCGAAGAATTCGGCAATGAGTGTGATTTTGATAAGCATTTGCACATTCTTCGATCGGTGATAGATCAGTTCGATGAGCGTTTCACTGACTTCGATTCGCTCAGAAATGATCTAATTCTCTTTGAGAATCCCCTCACCGTAAAAATCGAAGAACAAGCCCTCGAGTATCAAGAAGAACTGTGCGATCTTCAGCACGACATTTCTTTGAAAACGAGGGAAGGAAAAGGAGCCGAATTCTTCAAAACCCTGGAAGAATCGACATACCCCAAACTTAGGAATTTCGCGCTTCGAATTTTCTCAATGTTCGGATCGACATATTTGTGCGAATGTTCGTTCTCGAAAATGCGTAGCATTAAGACAGAACAGCGCACACGGTTAAAAGATTCATCCCTTTCGACTTTAATACGTACAACGTCGTCCAGCCTCCCCGTTAATATTTCAGATTTACCCAGCACGTCTAAACGTGCGCGAAAATCTAGTTTTCCCATACATATTTAAAATTTTGGTAGTAAAACGCGGTTTTCCAATCCCACTTTTTATCGCGCGACACAGTGGAATAGGCCTACAGGGGATACCACTGACAAAAAAAAACGCATCGATAATAGTACCTCCTTGGGTGATGTGGAAATCTATTGATACGGGTTTCGCCCCAATGCGCCACGCGCGGTTCATATGGTACGGGCCTGAGGCGCTCCAAGCTTCTAGGCCGCCGCGGGGGCCAAGACGCGCGGCGGGAGAAAGGAGGCGTTGCCTCCGAAAATCGGCCGCCGCGTTCACTTAATTCCGAAGCCTGATCTATGGTATGTCGTTCAGGCTCACGTTAACGGGTCGCAGCAGCGCGCTCACGGTAAACTATTTTCCGCCGATAGATTTGAGTCATGTGTCAATACGAATTAGGACTCGCGGACTTGGGTACGTTTCACACGATACAGAACATCGACTCGAGCAACGATAAATTCTATTTCGTCGTGAACTATGACACCGAAAACAACTCCATCGTCGACGCCGCTAATGAATGCATTACGATCCCCCACGGCTCCTACGCATTAGACGCTATCGCCGAGTACCTGAAGCAACGAATACTCGATCGATATTCTCGAAGACGCGGTAACAGCGAGAACGACGATGACGACAAGTACCCTCTAATGTTACGAGCTAACAACAACACCAAGAAAAGCGAGCTATACTGTTCGTTCTTTGTAGACTTTACGAAACCGAACAATGTGGGCTCGTTGCAAGGATTTTCCCCGAATCGCGTCTTATTACCGAGAATCTGGCACGAGTCCGACGGACCCGTAAATATTATAAACGTTAACGTGATTCGAGTAACGTGCAACGTCACTACCGGCGCGTACAGCAACGATAAACAGGTACACACGATCCATGAATTTTCGCCTCGCGTGCCGCCAGGATATAAGATATCAGAAACTCCGCGACACATCATTTACCTGCCGATCGTCGCACGAGCAATACACGATCTAACGCTGCGCATCGTCGATCAACACGATCGTCCTATAGATTTCCAAGGAGAAGAAATAACGATTCGTTTACACGATCAACGACGTCCGCGCGATAGGTAGCGTGACCGTACGTGTATGTGCGCGTGTGTAGTATGTCAGTGTAAGATCGCATGTACGAATCATCAATCGCTGCTGATACTCCTATCGTCTCTGCCTCGCGTCACCTACGAGACCCTTTATCTACAGGCGAAAGTGGAAGAAGAATAAAGACGCGAGGAGCGATAAGAAGAGGATCGGTAAGAAGCATAAGAAAGCCGTTGACTCGTCGTAACGTACGTTTCCTACGATCGTTAGGTTTTATCGTCGCCTATTAGACACGCAACCACGATGCCGATTATTTTGGACGTGGCGAATACGCCAACCTTCGACAATTGTATCACGAAGATCGAGTTACACACGTATAATCCATACGCCAACACCACGTTCGACAATAGCGACGAGATAAGAATCCCCATACAGCAGCAAGATCTGTACACGCTTCCGTGCGAAAGTTTTCTCTACATCGAAGGTCGTGGCACGTTGACAGCGCAAGATGCGGAAGGCCCGGCAACGTCCGCGACCACTGTTCTAGACAATAATTGCGTCGCGTTCATGTTCGATGAGATTCGATACGAATTGAACGGTGTCGAGATCGATCGTTGTCGAAATCCAGGAATCACTACCACCTTGAAAAATTTCGTTTCGTTGTCAGCCGAAAGAAGCAAAGCGCTTGCGAATGCCGGTTGGAATTATGACATTGATTACGATAGCGACACTTTTCATTCGGGCGCTTTCAATTTCTGCGTACCCCTGAACTTGTTATTAGGATTCTGCGAGGATTACAAACGCATCGTCATGAACGCGCCACACGAGCTAATTCTTATACGAGCGCGAGGCGATTCGAACGCGATGCACTGCACTTCTGCCACTGCGATCCCGAAACTGGAGATATGCAAGGTGCAGTGGCGTATGCCCCACGTCGTTTTGGAGGAAGTGAATAAACTATCGATGCTGCGGATCTTGGAAAGCGAACGACCGATCGCGATGAGTTTCCGATCGTGGAGCGTGCACGAGTATCCGTTACTGCAAGCGACAACGAAACACGCGTGGACCGTGAAAACTACGTCGCAAATCGAGAAACCCCGGTACGTGTTATTCGGCATGCAAACCGATCGAAAGAATCGTCCAAATAAACCCGCGTGGATATTCGACCCGAATAATCTCACGAACTTTCGACTCTACCTAAATTCCGAGACGTATCCGTACGACGATATGCAAATAGATTTTCCCAAGTATAAATTCGCGATCATGTACAATATGTATGCGAATTTCATCCGATCGTACTACGGTCACGGAGAACCGTTGCTGAGCGCGAGCGAATTCCTTAAATACGCGCCTATCGTGGTCATAGATTGTTCTAGGCAAAACGAATCGTTGAAGAGCGCTACCGTGGACGTGCAAATAGATTTCGAATGCAAAGAAAATGTCCCCGCTAATACTTCAGCCGTCTGTTTTTTCATACACGATCGTATAGTCGAATACGGCCCTTTAACCAACATGGTACGCAAACTAATATAGCGTGCGTGTGTAAACGATTACTACTACTACTACCAATACTACTACTACTACTGCGGATACTGCTACTATTTTAAAACGATGATGTCGATGTCAAAGTCCTCAGTTACTGTTTCGCTACTGACGCTAATACTTATACGAGTAACGATGTTCGCCGTTGTCGACGTACAAGGTTTCAAAACCGAACGCGACTTCGTTCGGAAAGAGATCGCGATTCGCACAAACAGCAACAACGACAGCAGCAGCAATATCGATGAAACACCGACGATCAGCCACTGGCTCTTCGAGCCGCCATACTTCTGGAATCATCTGAATTCGTTCGAGAAATGTCAAGCGTCCTGGCTCGCGAAGCATCATCACGGGCTTCGCTGGTCCGACTGATACGTTCCATACTCCAAACTTCCAGGACTCCTCACCAGCGAACTCGCGAACATTGACTTCGTCATCGTGAAAGGTGCGGAAAAGAAAACGTGGATGCTGCAACTGCTACCTGACATAATCGTCGAGGATGTATGCGATTTGTACGAACTGACGGCGCGAAAGATCAACAACAACAACAGCAACAACGATAACGCTCGAACTGTCGAAGACGACGGTGGCTATGACGTTGACGATGATTATTGTGGGATCATGCCTGACGTTCCTAACCTCCAGTCCATGTCTTCAACGAATGCCTCGCGATGCGCGTTTGACAACAACAATGGCGTTTGCGCGCTGGAGAACGTCCATAAAATATGGAATTATATACGTAGCGTCACCTAATGTAAGTCCTATACACGCATTGCATCTACTTTACGGATCATATGCAGAGAAACGAATGTGTATGAATTATTTTTTATGTCTATAGCGATGAGAACCGCAGCGACGACTAGCAAAGCGGCGAAGATGAGTACAATGTGCTGTAGCGGCGATGCGCACAATGACGACTACGATAACCGATTTATTCACCGCGAGCAAGAATATCCCGCCCCATACGAATAACGTTTTACGCATGCATGGATATATGAATAAACACTCACTGTTTTAATAAAACATATATTTATTAAAAAATTGTTAATCTTTATTATATGGCGTGGTTTACATCACGCAGCATGGATTGTAATCCTAACGCTAACAATTCGCAATCGATCAATGAATGCTGCTCAAAGGTCTCGCTTTCGGAAATTAATTTCACATAATTCGTTCGTATGGACGCGGTACGTAGAACTTCCACGAAGGCGGCATATTTACTGCTTACAGAGTACATATTTTCAGTTAGCCAGGTAAACATATGTTCGATGCAATGTTCATATGCGAACAATTTACGCATCGTGGCTTCAGTCATATATATGACAGCGCGATTATCTGTGATTTTAATAAGTTGATCATCATGCATACGCGTGAATTCGAGTCGCAAATGATCAATTACGATGTGGGTTTGGGGCGATGTTGCGTTGCTGCGTAATCGTTGGAGTATGTCCGCATCGTTTTGCAGCAGGAGCATCCACGTAGACATTGAAAAGCACAACTCGCCACCTTTGTTGTCGGCTATGGTAATCTCAACGTGGCACGAATCCATGCCAATACGAATTCCAATAGTTAGACGTTTATAAGCTGTTTCGGTCAACGGGTAATCACGCCTCAGGATCTGTACGATTGGGGGTTTTGATGTTTTTTCAACGTTTTTGACGTTGCACATCCTGAACTGTAAGAACCAAGTATATGAAATTAATACTTCGGTCGTTCGCGTTTACAGTGAATGAAGTAAGTGGAAAGTGTATAGTAACGAGTACGTACCTCATATTGGATTGTTGATGAATATGTTGTTGTTGACGTTTATTTGGATAACTCCCATCGTTTTCGGCCATACCGTTTAAGATGCGTTTTTGATAGTACATTTTAATATACACTATATATGATTCTCAGCGAACGAAAAAATTAACGTGAACGATACTTAACACTCAAGCGTACGTAGTTTAATGACACCCACAAGACAGATCCACAAGAGTATATTGTATCATGGTTGTGTTATGACACAAACATTAATATGAATAATGCGCGATAAATTTAAATGGCGTGCGCGGCAGATTCAAATAGCGTACACGCTATATTCAATATGCACACGTGTCGCAGAAGAGTCGAAGACAATTCGCGGTGTGAACTATAAAGGTTCACTATAAGCTGGAATAATTAGTATCAAATCATCGAAGAAGAAGAATCTGTGATACGGACGCCCTCACGCCACACCTACTCCACGACTACCCCTACCCTGCAACGTGCAGGGGTAGCCCTCCAGCCTAGAGAACCGAAATGCATATAAGGACGTCGACTGCCGTCGCACGGGCCAGTGTGTTTGACAACCATTTTATAAGCATTTTTATAAGCAGCATTTTAAAAAAAAAAAACATGTACGCGTTCGATTATATTCGATCATCTGTGAGGCGAGGCATGAATGCCGCTATGATGCAGCGATGCATCGTAAGTATACTTAGTTATGTAAATTGAATTGGTGCGCGTATTTCATTCGACGATATTATATTGAAGTTGTGCGTTTGTTACAGCAACGGCATGGGGAAATTGAATGTACGTGGTAGGAGGAGCGTGATGAAGTGCTCCGAAAAATCGTAAGTATGGTTTTTTTTTTGTTTATGTAAATTGAATTGGTGCGCGCATTCAATTTGGCGGTCTTCTAACGAAGTTGTACATTTGTTATAGCATGAGCGTGATAATGTCACGCGGGCGTGGCGCGCGGAACGGCGGGAGTTGATTAGCCTTCTCGTAAGTGATATTTCAGAAAAATTATATTGGTTCGCGTACACCATTAAACAATGTTTTAGTCGATTCGTGTGTTTGTTACAGCACGAACGTGAAAACCAAATGGCCGATTGGAGCGTCGAATATCTCGGGACGGTCGGACGCCTCGTAAGTGATGTTTTGCAAAAATTGTATTGATACGCATACATTAATTGACGTTGTTTTAATCGATTCGCACGTTTGTTTCAGCGTCGAGAATACATCGAGGCGCACGCGCGGGATGGAGACATCGACGTTATAATCCAGCTACTCGTAAGTGATGTTTCGTAAAAAATTATATTGGTGCGCGCACATCATTCGACAATGTTTTAATCGAGTCATGTGTTTTGTTTCAGCGGCGCGAATACCCGACGAGGCGTGATGGACGGATCTGTCGCGAGTTGCGGCGAAAGATTCAACAGGCTAGGCATACGTGGCGGGATGATACCCTCAACATCGACTTTCTATCGTTCGAGGGAGACTTTTGGGAGTTACCTCGCCTATTTAAGGAGTGAGTATAACTGAATTTTAATTGTTTGGTGTATCGCGCGCTATTACCAACGTTTTATACAATAATAATTTGGTGTTTTTTTTCTGTGTGTGTTGCAGGACGTAACATCACGCTGGAATTTTTTAAAAATATTTTATCAATTTGTATGTTTGCATGTACATATGTATAGGATAACTCGGGTAATATGCCACTTCTCAATATTTTTTAAATAATGAATAATTGAATAAACGGACAATGTATATATATATATATTTATATGTATTTATTTATTTATTTATTTATTTATTTATTTCCGTAACATAGAGCGCGTTTATGATCGCGAATCATAGAATATCCTTGTCGTGTATCCACGAGTTCCGCGACGAATCGAATCCGAGCCACTTAAAGTACACCAGGTTTCCTTTGCAACGAATAAGATAGATGTCCCAATTACTGCCACCTTAAGATTATAACTGAACTTCATTTAATTATTTCACGTGTTGTTTAACCTAAAAATCATCTTAGTTTGAAACATAATATTATTTCAAATTAATTAAAATTCGCGAGCGATCCTAGTATACCTATAACTGTCACCTCAAAAATCGTATTGTCCGTATGACTACCACCCAATAACTGTCAGTCCTATTAACTGTGACCAGATAACTGACGATCCCTATTATTGACAATGAGACCTGATTACAGTCGGTCCTTCTTTATTAAGACTCGATTACTGCCAATCCCTTTTACCGAGATCCAGTTAACTGTCATAAATTTAAACTAAATTAATAGCCAGAATTATCAATAATTTAATATATAATCTTTAAAATATATATCTTATACAAGTAGGTATCACAGAATCACACGCTACACGTGGCTACAAGTTTCTGATTTTGAGGTTAGAAGTTGGAACTTTGAGAGACGACAGTAATGCGTACTTCACGTTCTTTTGTCCCGAATACTGCCAACGGTAATAGGGACAAGCCCAAAAATTTTGTCCCTAATGATGTCACTGCTAATTATTATAATTTAACAATAAATATTATTTATTTTATTGGTCATATCATTAAAGTAATTCTTATAGACCGGAATAATTCATTTTATGCAATAGATAGAGGTTGAATAGTAAAATTGTGACCCTTTCTTTAGTATGATTTCACCATCACTTTCTACTAAGGTCGTCGCGTTTTTGACGCCCAAACGGCACTTTCATTTTTCAATATTACTTTTTAAGCACTAGGTACATATTAGTAGATATATTTGTTTTATTTTTATGTAAATCAGAATCTCCGTTTAATAATAACATTTTTTTGTACATTTTTTATACGTCACGTTTGAATTACATAAAATAAATAAAGTGTCAGTAATTAGGACACTGTTAGTAATTGGGACGTCCAGATTCATCAAGGCGCCGTTGTTCTCATCTTTCATGAGTCCCGGTACCTTTTTGTTTTCACGGGGCATACCGGACGGATTGTCCACCGCGTAATCACTCGTGTCAAATCGGGCGACGTCACGCTTCATCGTTTCATACGCATCCTCGCATTCCACGCTATACATTAAACTGTCGGTGTCGGTGTACAGGACCTTACACTTATCACCGAACTCCGCACGCATATACGCATAATGAAACTCGTACAGGCATTCTTTCGATACGTCCAGTACACTCATTCCCACGTATATCGGTTTGTCGAACTTCACTTTCAGTTTGCGCATTTCGATGGCCACCAACTGCTCGGAGAAGATCATGCGGCTATGAAAGTTCGGTTTTGCGATCAGCGCTTCCGCGCCGTAACGACCGTCCCACCGCGTCACCAGTCGCACATCTACGCGATTCCGCACATTCTCCATTGCTTTCCCGTACACCGCATTGTTCATTAATTTAAATAGCGTCTTTTGGAATTCGCTAGTAGCTCGCGTCCTCAAATTGGTGTTCAATCGGATGTAGTCGCGCAACCAGTGCGACTGATCGAATCGCAACACCCGATGAATTCGCGTTACGCGTAAACCGTGTCGCACGCACTGTTTCAGGTAGCGATAATGTATAACGTATCGCTCCTTATCGTCGAGCGTGGCAAGCAGCTTGGTCTGTTTACCGTGGGGCGCGTGCTCGCGCACCGGGCAGAATGGAAGGTCGGCGTGGGCGTCGTGAATATCCTTGGGATATTCGATGTCCACCTCCAACAGGTATCCCTCGGTTTCCTCATCTTCGGGTCCCTCACCGTCGGGTAGGGATGATATGTCGAGCGCGGCCATTGCCTAATCGTCCAGCCATTGAAACCCTCCTTTCGGCATAGCCTGCGACATCGCCCATCCGTACAAGTTGTTGAGGTCGAAGTACATCAGATACGTCGATGCCTTCGATTCGTCGTACATCCCTGCAGGCAGGTGTTTGTTGTTGGCACGCGCGTACTTGTGCGAGCACTGACTCAGACCGCCGCGTATGCCACGCTCTACGAACAGTAGCATGTCCACGTCCGTCAAAAGTTCTAATCGCACGCCGGTGTACTTGAGCATCGCGTCACACGTGAAACTCGGTAGCGTAAAATAATGCGCGGGATCTAGATCGTAACTCGCGATACAGTCGGTGCGGAAACTCTCGAATACGTCGGCGAGTAACAGTACATCTGTTTTCAAGTACAAATCACTGTACTCGCCCAATGTCTGTACGCGAAAAGTATTCGTATACGCGCGATAACAACACAGAGACGCGTCGGTGGAACAATGGATGTAATATCCCACGCTGTACGCTCTATGCTGCTGGTATGTGTACGTCCGACTCCGCTCCGCAGGCTCGACATCCTCCAGCATGCATTCGAAGTCCGCGTAAATGATGAATGGCGCTCGTTCCTTATTTTTAAAATTCTTGAACTGCAACCATTAATCCTTCAGGGACGGCAATTCGACGGCGCACTCGTTCAGACGTTGGCAGTCCACGTTGTGCTTCGTCAATTGCACGTTCGAATGAAAGAAGCTGAGACATCTGTAACGATAATTGTATTAATAATACAACATAATAATCAATAACACATCGATCGAAATATACCATATTTTACTAACCTTTCGCAAACGAATACTTGATGTCCGTGATTGCCGAGCTGCTTCGAAATCAGTCTCGACATGCTGCGAATGCACGCGAAATGATAACGTTGAGGCTCGTTGGAGTCCTGCACCAGTAGGAGATTCGCGTGTCTCTCTCGCTTGTCCTCGGTCAAAAGCAGAGGCGCGCAGCTTCCGTCGGACCACGTGTACACGTTCACCGACACGTTGTTCATCCTCTCGAACTTTGTCAGCTGGTCCAACGTTACGGGTAAAGTCATATCGCCCGTGCGAAACACATCCGAGTAGTGATGGTACGATGCGATCCTATCACTATTCGCAGCAACAGGGTACAAACTAGCAACGACAGCCCACAAGAAACACGCATTATCTATATTCTTTATGTTGACCACCGCTTTCTTCAGGACGACGGCGCGCGGAAGCGGTACGTTGCAACCGCCTCGAAGTGGATTGTGCTTATTAATATTCACTAGAATATTTAGCACGGCCTTTAAGGTCCATCCACTGTCGCGATCTTGAAACTCCTCGAGCATCACTAGCGTCGGAGCGACCACGTATTTCGAGTACCACTCGCGAATGTTCGAAGTCATTAACAGTACACGATTTCGCGTACCGAAACTTTTCATCTCTGTATTCTCACCCAACATAAACTCCGCGTTAAAGTTCGTATTCACAGCCACGCTCTTATGTGCCGTGATAGCGTCCGTGACGCGCGAGATCACAGTTCGTCGAGCACCCTCTAAAAATCGACGCGGATCGACGTGTCCCCCGTTGATGACCGCACCGGTTGAAATGCGACCTTTAAACGCAGATTCCACGTCTTCCCATACGACTTTGGGTGCCGCCGATCGACCCGAAACGCCGCAACCGACTCGCGAAAACTTTTCCCGCACGATCGCGCGCAATGTCTTTATTCGCGTGATCAGCGACACTAGGCGTTGTTTCGCGGCCACGGACATTCCTCCGCTGCTCTGGTACTCGACGATGAGCTGCAGGCAAGTGTCGCAATGATCAACCCAGTCTCGGAATTCCGCAAAACTGCGTAAAAGTTTGGACATCCGGGACAAAACCCTATACATGTCCATGAACCCCTCCATGTTCACTTATTTACAAAGAGTTTTTTTTTGTCTACCAGACACGTACGAGTAGTGTCGAATGGGTGATACGGCTCTTCCAGGTCCCATACAGCACACTCTCCTTGCAACATACTTGCTGCATAGTTGCGGCGCAAGATGGCAACGACTCACGCAAGGATGCTGCAACTATGCAGCATCCATTCTATGTCCGCCTGCTGCAACTTTGCCCGGCAACTTTGACGCAACTTTACACGGCAAATTTGACGCAACTTTACACGGCAAATTTGACGCAACTTTACACGGTAAATTTGACGCAACTTTACACGGCAAATTTGACGCAACTTTACACGGCAAATTTGACGCAATGATCGTCCTCCCGAAACGTGCCCCCAAAATCGCGTTATTCCGGAAACGTTAAAAGTAAATGTGAGGGAAGGGAATTAAATTACAATAAACATTAACCGTTAAATATTCATATATTTATATATCAACTTATCATCAATACAAATAACATTAATATTTTATTTCTTTTATTTATTTTTATATATTGTTTTAATCCTTGCCTTTCGACTTAGGATGGCTCCCGTTTCCATTTCCTTATCTTCTACGCACATAAATACATTTATCAGTCTTATCAAATAACATTAATAACAATATGTATGTTACATTCTTAAAAACAAAGAAGAATTCCTCGCAAAATTTTTGTTTTATATTTGACTTATGAATATGGAAGTTCGATGATGTTAATTTTAGAACTTATGAATATTTATATAAATATATATTTATATTTTTATATATGTATGAGGTTTTTATTGAAGATTCCTATGTATTTATTTCATACATTCGGCGCACAGTGTGCGATTTTGGACAAAAATCGCTAGATAGCGCAAATGTTGACCGATTTAAACGATTTTTTTTATAATACTCGTCAACGGCTCAGCAATAACGGAGGGCTGCAGTAAATCCTGTATTTTTTGGCTTAATGTATTAAAAACATTATTTAGCATAACATCACATAAAAACGTAAACTTTGGAAATTAATTTTTAATATCTTTCATTTCCAAAGTTTACGTTTTTATGTGATGTTATGCTAAATAATGTTTTTTATACATTAAGCCAAAAAATACAGGATTTACTGCAGCCCTCCGTTATTGCTGAGCGGTTGACGAGTATTATAAAAAAAATCGTTTAAATCGGTCAACATTTGCGCTATCTAGCGATTTTTGTCCAAAATCGCACACTGTGCAGCGACGCGGCGTAAGTTTAACAAGAAAGTGACGAACTAACTAATACCTACATTTTATCGGTCATGTGTCGCACCGCGCTGTAAAGCGCGGTACCACTGACTCTGTCAGTGGTCACAAGTGCCTGTAATGACACTTGTACTCGCCGATCATACGATCACGCGAGTCCATCCACGCCGGCGCACAGTGTGCGATTTTACACAAAAATCGCTAGACAGCGCAAATCTTGACCGATTTCAACGATTTTTTTTATAATACTCGTCAACGGCTCAGCAATAACGGAGGGCTGCAGTAAATCCTGTATTTTTTGGCTTAATGTATAAAAAACATTATTTAGCATAACATCACATAAAAACGTAAACTTTGGAAATTAATTTTTAATATCTTTCATTTCCAAAGTTTACGTTTTTATGTGATGTTATGCTAAATAATGTTTTTTATACATTAAGCCAAAAAATACAGGATTTACTGCAGCCCTCCGTTATTGCTGAGCCGTTGACGAGTATTATAAAAAAAAATCATTGAAATCGGTCAAGATCTGCGGCGTCTAGCGTTTTTTGTCCAAAATCGCGCACTGTGCGGCGACGCGGCGTAAGTTTAACAAGAAAGTGACGAACTAACTAATACCTACATTTTATCGGTCATGTGTCGCACCGCGCTGTAAAGCGCGGTACCACTGACTCCGTCAGTGGTCACAAGTGCCTGCAATGACACTTGTACTCGCGTGATCCTATGATCATTTAGCGGAAATCTGCAAAAAAAAGAAAAACAATTCTTAACAAAATAAAGATTGCTTTCAATCTATATAAAAGCTCTATACTTTTATTTATATAAACCAAAAATCCTTAACTTTGTCTGTTGTTAGTGGCTTCAGGGTGGCTTCGCACCTTAAAAGGAGATGCGATTGTGTTTCGCCCATTTTTTAAATATCGGGGGCTACCCACTCTTCCCCTACGTCTGGCCTACGTCAATTTCTTTATTGGCCTTACGTGCAATGCGTAATTTACATTGTGATAGCCATTTCGAGGCCGCATCTACAATGTCCGCATCGCAACAATATATATTTCTCGATGCACATGCATCGTTTACAGCACCTGGAATAATACGCATTAATTTATTTTACAATTTATTAGTGCTCAAAGGAGATAAATAATATAAAGTTACTTACTCAGTAATAATTTCTTGATATGAACGAAGTTAGAAAACGCTGGTTTCTGCTTCTTCCCATGCCAACTATAATTTGTAGCGACACTCCATGTCACCAGTTTATCCAAAATTACGGATGTCGTCAGGGCCACGTTCTTTCCACTGGTCCTCTTCAGCATTTCAATCTATAAAAAGTCATTAATAAATTATTCCAGTCATGAAACATGGGCTACATTAAAAAAAACATTCGTGTAACGCCAATCACAGGGTGCATTGAAGCAGTTAAAAGTAACAATCACCATTAAGTACTTTATAATAATTTAACGGAAAGTTAAATTAAAGTTATACAGTATATGCACATACACAAAAATAACTGTATGAAAAGTAAAAGCTTGTCGCGCCGCCAGCAAACAAATGCCCCATAAAATTACGAGAGTTCCCGGAACATGCAATATCCTGTCTTTTTGCATCGGGATATCACATGTTCCGGGAAGTCTGCAATATTCATGTTCCGCAATTTTATGGAACACCCCGTACATGCAAGAAAATCCCATCGCCGTACAATAGTATAAGTGCAGTGCATTTTACAAATTACAGGTACAGTAAAGTGAGGGAACATTGACAGTACGGGGTAACATTGGCATCTAATTAACATCTATTAAAAAGAAAAAGGACAAAAATTTTGTGCAATTTGCACACTTGTAGTACAATCACAAACGATGCAATGGTATAATAGGATACTTAAACCAAATTTAAAAATTTTAATTAAAAAAATTAAAAAATAAAAATAAACAAAACAGAATGCATTGAACATAAAAAGAAACAAATTTAAGTGTTAATGTAAGTTCGGATGTGGTAAAACTTTAACTTTTCAATGCTATTTATATATGATGTGCCAATGTTACCCCACTTTACGATATGTTGGTACCATTTATAAATTATAATAAATAATAATACTCATGTAATTTTCCTTTATATGACTGCAATGCAGAAAGATAAAGTAGTTGTTGAATATAAAAATAATTCGAATATAAAGTTAAATTTTGGACTTTATCATACTACTATTAGTAGTTCATTTATTATTTTTACGTCACTTACCATAGCATTAAATGTAGGCTTGTTCTGCAATTTATCTTCCAAATTACGCAAACCTTCTTCATCCTTAACGGGAAGATTATCCGTTATTGCCAAAAATTCGGTATCAGTATTGCTGGTTGTAACGTTTGAAATTTCCGGCATTTTGGACTCTATCTGTTCCAACCTTTTCATCATATCGGCCAATATCAAATTAATTGCTGCAAAGTTTTTCTTCATAAGTGTTTCCAACTCTGAATAAAGATAAGAGAAGATAATTATATAAAAATCGTATTTAGGATTATAGTCAATGGGTAGAAACCCATTGGATTGGATATGATTTTGTACATGCGGAGACATACTTGCTAATGATGACGATAATGATGACGACGATGATGATGATGATGATAGTGGTTTTGGTGTTGGTGTTGGTGTTGGTGTTGTTGGTGATGGTGCTGTTCCTACTCTACTTTCCTCGGGAGACGCGTGTAGTATGGGTGTCATCCTATTCTCAACACTGTTAATTCTTTGGAAATACTGGTTGAGAATTGGCGTCGACGTGGATGGGAGATCTGCATTGAAACGTGCAATTCAGTATATAATTGACACCATGCTCCGATCAATATTCAAAGTGGGGTCCCAAAATGGCGAGACTACTCGGATGTTGCAATATACCGATGAAAAAAGACATCGAAAAGTCCTTAACCATTTTCAGATCCGAGGCTTCCGGCCCACACAGATTAAAGCCGTGGGAGCTGTGCGCGTGGCAGCGTACGGTAGGTAAATGACTTCTCGATGTATCTTTGCATCAAGATATTGCACGTTTCGGGAAGTCGCACAATTTGGGAACACACTATACAAATTACTTCACATTTACTTTCATAATGAATAGTGATTGAATAATATAAAAATACCTTCTTGTACATGCACTTCTGACATTTCAGACGGTGCCTTAGGGTACATATTTCCCTTCTTCCTTTTCTCCAATGGCCCTTCTACTTCAATGTCCTCTTCCTCGCTGGACATGTAAGGGCGAGTATTCGTTCGTCTGCGCTCTTTCGACACTTTAATTCGACTATGTTCCGAATAATTCGTCGCATCCGAATCGGGAATATTGTAGGTGTCCATGGCAGTCTCCTGTTTATCCAATGCTCCCTCATAAGTATCTGACACAGAGAATTCATTAATACGTCACACATTAATAAGTTATGCATATTGAGGTTCAATTTATACACTTCGCGTCAAAATTAAAGGAACAATATAATTTCCCGAAATTTTTGGTTATTCTCAAAGGACTGTATCTCTGCGAAAAATGTTTGAAAAAAATATTCAAAAAACTTGAATGATTGCATGATTATCCTTGAAGTGGCATCAAGTTTCCTACAAAATTATAAATATGTAATTTTTGTGATCATTTTAAAATTGATTTAATACGATTAAAAAAAAATTCATTATATTGCCAACAAATGCTTCTGAAAGGAAACTTTCTTAGCTTTCAAAAACACTCTTGAAAATTTGTCTACGATCATGAGTTCGCAAGTTATAGGTGTTCAAATTGAAAAGTACCTTTTTTGCTTTGATCGCGAATAACTCTGTCAATAAAAATCATACAACAAAACGAAAGAAACGAAATTAAACAGAAATGTTTGCTCTATAAGAGTTCTTTCTTGTATTTAGGGCCAAAATATCCTTTTGCCCGTGGTACGTTGAAAGTACGCAAAAATTTCAGAATCTTCGTTTCCCGCGTTTCATTTTCATAAAACAGTATCATAATAGATGAAACAAAAAATTCAATTCTTCGTTCAAAAACTATATACATCAAGCGTTAAAATGCATTCTGTAAATATTTTTTCAAAACATTTTGCACACAAATACAGCTTTTTGAAAATGACCAAAATTTTCGCAAAATTATAGTGTTTCTTTAATTTTGACGCGGTATATAAATAATACTTTAATGAAATAAATATACCTGCTGAGGCAAACCACCTGACGATGTCACACTTTTCCCACTTATCGTGGTCCACTGGAACAATTCCTTTCATAATTGTTCTATTGAGGGTATACAAATTCTTGATATGGCTCGGCCAAATACTTCGTTGTCCATCAGCGTCCATCCAGTTCGATGGTATGATTTGCATACCATCCGCGAATTCCACGATCGAAAACTTTTTTAACATTTTTTACTGAAAAAAAATTAGGACAATTTATTAAAAAATTGTCACTGTATTATATAATAATACTTATGAAATATTGCAGTATGATAGTTTTGTCTTAATCGTGATGTCACTCGTACTTACCGGTGATGAATGTAAACTTTCACTTTGTAAACGGTGTTCAAAGCTCGCTTTCGGAAAACAAACGAGAAATTTAAAAAAAAAAAGTAACGCGTACACACGAACTATAAAACGAATTAAATAACTTAAATATATTTTAAAAGAGAAACTAAACACACTATAACTATGAAAATAAGAAGAAGAAAATTATATATAATTTTAAAAAATACACTAACACTATAAGTATAAAAAGAATAAGAAAAATTGAATATATGATTTTAAAAAAACCCTAACACACGATAAGTATAAAACGAATAAGCAAAATGGAATATATAATTTTAAAAAACACTAACACAGGATAAGTATAAAACGAATTCAAAAGGGAATATATATTAAAACAAAAAAATTCGAAATATAAAAAACTTGTGAAAAGGGTAGCTGCTTGTTTTTCGAGAGTTTACTTCGAACTGGCACGGTCCAGGGTTGCCGAGCGCGAGGCAGCGAGGCAACAAAGAAGTACTTTGTTTGGCGCTCGAGCCGAGCCGAGCCGAGCCGAGCCGAGCGGAGTCGAGCCGAGCGGAGCGGAGCCGAGCGGAGCGAAGCCAAGCGCTGCGTCGTTGAATTCACTCTCACAGAGGGTTGTAAAATTTCGAGCCTGCAGTGAGCGCGAGTGAGAGAATCCATGAGCGAGCGAGAGGGGGCGAAAGAGTGGACGAGATGGCGTGGCTGGGAAAACCCGATGCGTTAGCAGGCCCAGGGGCGCGCCGAGGGATCGAAAAATTGAAACGGTTCTTTTTTAAACCGACATTTTCACACTTTCTAATATAAAATTTTAGCTCCGGGTATTTGTTAGTTTTTTATTAATATCTCAGAAACTAACAAATACCTGCAGCTAAAATTTTATATTACAGGTTCTCTCACGCCCAACCCCTCAAAATTTCGGTTCATTCAGGTTGTTGGGGGGTCATACCGTAGTATATCCCACAAGGCTCCCCCCTTTTATAATAATTATTTACAAAGCTGAAGGGAACTTAGGGAAATGTAATGGCTACGCGATCGCATGCTTCCTGCGAAAGCAAATATTAACCCCTCAGCGACGACCTCCATACGCAGTGCCAATTTTCACGGGCAGCGGACCTCTTGCTCTAATACCTATAGTAATGGCTACATTGTATGCATATCTCCGTTTAGAACGCCGTTCGCGTAGCAAGATTACATAGTAAATAATGAGATCTGGCGTCGTCGTTGAAGGCTTAAAGGTCTCAGATTTCGGTTCTGTATGAAATTACATATACACGGTGAGATGAAATCATGAGACATCAGTTCACAAGTGTAAGGAAAAGCTGAGAGTCAATGGAAATCATGATCGGAATTGGTTGTACTATTATACTATATTTTGCACGGAATGAAACGAGGCCTCCAAAATAGGGATCACGGCGTAGAACGTGTATTGAAGATACATGTGTAGTTAATATATCCGTGTTCTAATCCGTGTACTTGTTAATACACGGGTACATGTGTATCAAAATATACGGTTTCACGTGTTGAAAATTTTTTTTCTCTTCAATTGTGGAGACAATAATTTCCATCTGCCTTGGTGGAGACACGGGGTTGTGATGTACTACCTTGCACCGATTGCGAAGAAATTGCACCCTTGGGGGCTAGGGCATCAAAATTTTTTAGCCAAGGCCGCTCAAATTTATTAAGACGGCCTTGGGTCCAGTTGGTTTTTCCACACACCTCGGCCCTTGAAACACTTTATGATCGGCGAAGGCGTCCTCGCGTTGGGGTCGTCGCAAGGCTGCCGTTCTAATACGCGGCCGGCGACAACGGCCGACGACGGTCCCACTAGTGCAAGGGAGAAGTATGCATATGTTTCTCTCTTGCACTAGTGGGACCGTCGCCGGCCGCATATTGGAACGGCAACTTGCACTCATCGCCGTAGCCGTTCCAACGTAAACACTAAACAGACCCACGATGCATCGACCAGCCTTCTCCGCACAGCGTCGAATTGTCTTACACAAGGCAAGATATCGAAAACTAAAGAAGTTATGAAACTTTGGGCATACGTATTAATACATACCTATACAGGGTACTACTTTACTGATAATCAAGAATATTCTAGGGGGTGATTCTACAGGCGAAAATAAGACAAAAATGAAGAGTGGCGAAATAAAGAATAAGTTTAAGGTTAAATAATCGTTTCTACAATAATGACAATTACAAAGAAAGATTTATTTAACGAATTTAGGCTGAAGGTCGCGATTTTATAAATCCGAAAAAATAATACCACATTCGGTGAAAAAATGTGTATAAAATAAGCCTATCCCTTGTTGATAATTTACATATTGAACGTCGTAGGAACTTAGGAAGCTGTTAAGGACAGTGGCGCGCCCCGTTTCAGGTAAAATACACTGCTGGTAAAAATTCAGGGAACACTATAATTTCCAGAATAATTTGATCATTTTCAAATGGCTGTTTTATCAAGATGAACCGCAAAAGACAAAATTTCAACATTTTGTGCCTAATTTGAACGTATGCACGGGCTTGGTATTTACATTAGTAAATGACTCACACCAATCTTATATTTTCGCTTTTATAATTGGGTTGTCCTCTAATTGTCTTGTTACTTTCCGCGTCAGCTTGTCCGCGCGGATTTAACTGCAGGTTAAAGGTTCCCCCAGGCTGTGGGACCCTTTAATCGTCTTTCGCCCCTACGGCTTAGAACCTATGCGGATATACCTGTGCTATTACCAATAAAGTAATAAAACGTTTCGAACCGATCCTAGCAAAGTTAAATGACTTGCCAGGATTCCGAGTGTTCGTTTCTCGCTTCTTTCTGGCCGAAGGGGGGAGCGAGATGGAACGCTTTGCGTGCGCCGGAGTGACATGGCGTCCAAAAGACGGAGCGAGACCAGTGGCTTTCGCTCGCCCTCATTCCATCTCGCTCTCGCCTTCGCCGAACAAGAGTGAGACAGAAGTGGTGGGGATAGCGAAAAGCCCACAGCGTGTGCACCGAAACGAGTTCACGGGGAGACAATACTGTAAATTTTTATTATTTTGAAATGTCTCAATGGCATCATTGCACTCAATATTCATATTGAAATATATAAATAATTCGTTTTTTATTAGATTGAGAGAGGCCTTGTTTCTGTCATAGCGCCACTTCACATTTATGACAGAGAAAACTCTCCCAGTAAATGCTGAAGTGGCGGGAACAGATAAAATATAATAATATTGCGTTACGTTTCCCCATAATATCATTAATTGTGAAATAAAGTATTTTCGCGTACTTTATTGTTATTCAAGAGTATAGAGTACATTTACCTATTATAACGTAAGATACTTTATTTTAAAGTACGGGTGGCAACCCTAAACGGCACAACCAAATACGAACATTTGGCGTGTAAATGGTCAGCACAATTTATGACACGCGCGGCAGAGAAGCTATTTTTGAGAAAGGCGCTTTCCGTTCGCTTCCTGCTTTAATTCTGAACAAGGCATGTTTTGACCCTTCGAAAGTTTCGTTTACGGCCCCACTGGCAATTGCGGGTATCATAAACATTGAGTTTCCGAAGGGCCCACGCTGGGATGCCGGGCGGCCTGCGACCAGCCTCGTCACGCGCTTCGAGTGTGCAAGAAATTCCGCTGCGTTGCCAAATTTTCACTAAGAGTGTCTCCAAATGAGTGGGGATACGCTTTCGAGTGTATACAGTGTATATGTACATACTTAGGTCTATGTGACATCATGTTATCTCAACGTGAAGAGATCGCGTCAACCCTGTCGCCCTTGCCTTCGACCAACCCTGTGTGCGATCGCTCGTTAAATGGAAGTAAACTCTGAAAGAACAAGCATCTCTGATTTTGAACAGCGCTTGTAGTTCGAGTTAGTTTCATTTTTACATTATATTACACTTACTTTTTTTTATCCTTTTATACTTTGTATTTGTGTTTTGTTATATATATTTGAAAATCGTGGTATCACGGCGCGAATCACGTTTCAATTCTGGACGTGCATCGTCCCAAATTTGCCAATTACATTGTCTCGCAGAAAATATAACTAATTTGCGTTTTAACATCAGGTAAGTACAACTGCTGATAGATAATTTTAAGTATATAGTTGCATATACTACGGTATGAGCCAACCAACGGAATGAACTGAAATTTTGAGAGGTTGGGCGGGAGGGGGAGAGAACCTTTAATATAAAATTTCAGCTGCGGGTATTTCTTACTTTTTGAGATATTAATAAAAAACTTTCGGCATAATACATTGAAATCTACCTACAGTGACTTTTGAAAATGTTCTGACACTTTTTAAAATCGCATAACTTTTTTAAATTTAAACCAAACGACTTGATTTTTTTTAGAAGCTAGAAGGATTAGTTTGCTACGTGACATGTTTTGTCGTTTTGGAAAAAATTGCAATTGATCGGAATAACGAAGAAAATAGTGAAGGTCGTTTTTTAAACTTTCTTTTGTGATCCTGCAATGAAAATACTAACACCCGAGAGACATTGGAAAGCAGGGGTGTGCGGGTACCCGACTTTTCGGGCTCGGGACGGGCCGGAAACTTTCGGGCGAGATCGGGCGCGATCCTGATACTTTCGTATTGCTCGAGATCCCGACGGTCTCGGGATCGCGAGATTCGATTCGGGCTACAAGCATAGCCGCCAATAGCTGGCTTTCGACCCGATCGCGTCCGAGTTTTGCCGAGCCGACCTGAAATCAAATTGCCCGCTCACGGCGGTCATGCTTGTAGCCCGAAACGAGTCTCGGGATCCCGAGAACCTCGGGATCTCGAGCAATACGATAGTATCGAGACCCGCCCGATCCTGCCCGAAACTTTTCCGACCCGTCCCGAGGTCCGGGAACCCGAGCCTCGGGACGATCCGCACACCCCTATTGGAAAGTCGAATGCGTTGTCTCGGAATAAGTCAACAGCAATAATGTATGAGTTCGTACGCAAAACCTAACTGAAAAGTAAATCTGACAGATTTTGGAAATGATCGACACGTTTCGATTAACATACATTTATTTATACACTTCGCTTGCGTCCAGTTTATGTTACCGTATCCCTATGCATTATACCTATCGTCGACTGCGAAACAATCGACGGCGACGAGAAGATGGTTGTGTTAATAACGTCTGTATAGGTAAATTTCAATGTATTTTGCGTAGGTTTTTTTATTAATATCTCAGAAACTAACAAATACCCGCAGCTGAAATTTTATATTAGAGGTTCTCTCCCCCTCCCGCCCAACCTCTCAAAATTTCAGTTCATTCCGTTGGTTGGGTTATACAGTAGCATACCCATATAGTTTTTAACAACTTGTTATATTTAACTTCTCATTTGTACATGAAATATGTTCAGGTTATTATGGCGGATAACAAACGTATTAGGAAAGACTATAGTCTATGTTCTGCTAGACATCAAAGGAGGAGAATTCAGCAATATTTGAAGGATATTGAAAGCCAAAGAAATCAATCTGATGCGGAATTGGCAATTGATGAGCTTCCTACCTCTTCACGGTACTTAGAATATAAAAATTCTGAGTTAAATAGTTCGCAGGAAGTGTACGAGTCTTGCGATGAAGTACCGTGCACCGACAATGACCATTTGAGGAATATACACAACAATGATATTTGTGAAAGTGATGAAGAAGAAGACACTCATTCATTATTTGATGATAATAATGAATACTATCATTGCATACTGGATTATGACACATCCGATGATGAATCAGCGAATGATATTGTTGATTGCAATGAACCGGAGAGCCCTGCGACATTAAGACAGGATTTGTCCAACTGGGCACTACGAAATAATATTACGCATAAAGCCATCAACGAACTGTTGAGCATTTTTTTATCGTACCTGCCCAAATGCTTACTACCGAAAGATGCCAGGACATTGTTACACACTCCCCGTACAAGTAATTGTACCAAAATACAAGGGGGTGATTACTTACATCTTGGGGTAGAACAGATGGTAAAATTTTATGCTCAAATGTACGTTGAGGCAAATATTAGCGTACAATATATAGATCTGTCTTTGAATATTGATGGCTTGCCGTTGTCAAGGTCCTCCTCCAACAGTTTCTGGCCCATATTAGTATCGGATACAATTTTGAAACGAATACAGATTGTTGGAATCTATTATGGGTATAAGAAACCAGAATCGTCCAACGAGACAAATTCATTGATGAAATAACATATTTCATAAACAATGGATTTATATATGATACTAATAAATTTTCTATTAGGTTAACAAAAATTATCTGCGATGCTCCAGCAAAATCGTTTGTATTATATACAAAAGGCCATACAGGCTTTTCGAGCTGTTCGAAATGCACAATTGTTGGGAAATCAGTTAACAGAACTACGTGTTTCCCGTACAGCCAAGTGCCTGATACACTGAGAACAGACGAAGATTTTCTACGGCAAACCGACGAAGATTACCATAAAGGTACAAGTGATTTGTTACAAGTGCCAAATATTGGGTTAGTATCAAATGTGCCCCTAGACTATATGCATTTAGTTTGTCTGGGAGTTATGAAGAAGCTCTTGCTATTGTGGATTAAGGGACCGTTAAACGTAAGGATTGGTGGACAAGCTAAGAACTTGATATCGGAACATTTAATATTGGCTGGAATTTCTGTACCGCGTGAGTTTTCGCGAAAACCGAGAAGTTTGACGGATCTCAATTACTGGAAAGCTACGGAATTTTGGCAATTTCTACTGTACACGGGTCCTATTGTACTCAAGCGTGTACTAGCGAAAAATATATACGAACATTTTTTAACACTGCACGTGGCTGTCAGTGTGTTAGTTAGCCCTATGTTAATCAATAATGAAGAGAATATTAAATATGCTGAGGAATTATTAGAATACTTTGTTGAACATTTCGAGGTATTGTATGGGAAACAATATATTTCTCACAATGTCCACAACTTACTTCATTTGTGCAATGACGTTCGAAAATTTGGAGTGTTGGATAATTTTAGCGCATTTCCGTTTGAAAACTTTTTAGGTAGTTTGAAGAAATTAATAAGAAAATCGGATAAACCATTGCAGCAATTGGCAAGACGTTATGGAGAACTGCAGCGGGGATCGGTTCTAAAATCATCAGTAATACTGGGAAAATATATTTGTAAAGGTTCCCATCCTAATGGACCACTATTGCCCATTTTCTCAAACAAAACTGTGACGCAGTACAAAAAATTGGAAAGTGATGGGTATTATATACATTGCGATGGCAATAGAAATAATTGTTTCATGCTGAAGGATGGAACAATCATTCGCATTGTAAATATAGTGCAAATACGGACGGAACAGGTGTACAATGTAATAGGTCACAAACGGAAAGTAGCTGCCGATAATCTGTTTGAGAAACCCTGTCCATCTTCAGTTTTAAAAGTTTTTATTGTTTCCGAAGGGACGCGTTTATGTTATTGGCCGGTTTCACAAATAAAATGTAAAATGTGGACTATAAAAAGAAACGAAACGCAGGATTACGTTATGCCCTTGCGACATAAGCATGACTAAATTTGAAGAGAGGGGCTATTCTCGTCGTCTCACCACGCTGTAAAGTGCGGTACCACTGATTCTGTCAGTGGTCACATGTGCCTGCAATGGCACATGTACTCGCGGAACGTACAATCACGCGAGTCGATCCACGCAACCATAAGTTTACCAAAAAAGTGACAAAGGAAATAATAGATTTTATCGGTCATGTGTCGCACCACGCTGTAAAGTGCGGTACCACTGATCCTGTCAGTGGTCACATGTGCCTGCAATGGCACTTGTACTCGCGGAACGTAGAATCACGCGAGTCGATCCATGCAAGCATAAGTTTACCAAAAAAGTGACAAAGGAAATAAAGACTGTCACGTCCCGCGACGGGAGTTAACTATTATTTAACCCTTTAAATCATTCATACTTACTATTTCGTACTTTAGTATATTATAACCACCAAAAGGCATTATAATCGAAACTCGCGATAAGAAGAAACCAAGTCAAGAATCAACGAACGGCAGGAGTGCGCAGGAGAACCAGCACGAAGGAGGTAGCTGCACACCAGCTAGCCAACCGCGCGCACACCAAGGGGTCCAGTAGACGCCAGCTGATGGGTCAGAGGCCCCTTCCGCCAGCGGAATCGACACCTTAACGAAGCTGCGCTCTTGATCATCGCCACAAATTTGCCCTCCCTTTATATCCCGTAAATCGAGCTCCAATACGGAACCGATGTACATTAACTTCAATCCCTAGTATGTGGGCTGTACGAAACCAATCGTACAGAGCACATCGAAAACCCAATAGCGTAAACATCTAAAAAATGAATTCAAATAAGAATTTAACTATCGACGTTGCTGAGGGTTTCATATAACGGCGGCAATACGTCTTAAGTAAGTCAGAAGATACCGAAATAGGTGCGCAATATTAATATTATAGTTAACAGTTAGCAACCGTTTTTGCACAATATTTTCTTAAAAGATTTATAAAGTGTTAAAATCACCGCAAGAAAAATAAAGGTGAATTTTTATTATTATATCAGTGAGTGAAGTGTTTCCACCCCATTACCCCATCCTCTAAATCTGAGCGTTCGTCTTTTGGTAAAATGAAATCAATTACGAAAATGTACTCTGATAGTTCACGGGTTGCGCTGATTGATGGTACTACCTATGAGTAGAGCGTTTCCCGCGGTTTTATCAGAAATTAGACGTAAACCGTGATCGACGCGATTTGTTTAAATATTAATAAAATTCTAACTAAATATTTGCGATTGTGGAGAAATCGAGCTTGCCTTCCCCGATGGTGCCACTGAAGAGCAGAACGTTGCCCGCGGTAGCGCCTGATACGGAGGGTGAAGATTCATTTCTCGGTCATTTAATAAATGTTATAGAAAATACCAAGAGGTAAATGCCGAGAAATCATCGTGCGGGACGGGAAGTAGGGACGTAACAAGACATACATTTATAAACAAGACTTTTTATATTTTACTAATTGGTTATAAATTTTTGTATTAAATAAAAATTCCACCCTCGGCCACTTCCTCCTTGCCCCCCACCCCCCCGGCCTCTTCCTCCTTGACCCCAATCCCCTCGGCCTCTTCCTTCTCGGACCCACCCCCCCCCGGCTTCTTCCACCGTCTTCCCACCCACCCCAGCCTCTTCCACCTTGTTGCCAACCACCCCGGCTTCTTCTCCCTTCGCCCCATCCTGCCCGGCCTCTTCCTCCGTGTTCCCAAGCACCCCGGCCTCTTCCTCCGTGTTCCCAAGCACCCCGGCCTCTCCCTCCTCGGACACATCCGTCCTGGCTTCTACCGCCACCGCGCCAGGCACCTTCTGTGTTCATGACCGGATGGCACCGGTACGCTAGTCGCTTCATGACCTTATACATCTGAAACAGTACCATAAAAATTACATTTTCTACTTCTAACCGTACATATAGTGAATCCCAAAAATATTCGGACAGAACCGGAATAACATACGGTCAAGTAATTTCATTAAATGCGATGATATATTATTTTATTTCTAATATTGAAGCTCTTTGTGAGACAAATTGATATAATATACGATATTTTGTTACATTGAAAATCGTGAAATATTGATAAACCGTAGATCTCACGAGAAATCAAATATTATTGTATATCACATTGTTCAATTCGTCTTAGCCAGAGGTACTATTGCCCGGTTGAAAGAAGATTCCTAGCAGGCGGTCTCGAGCGATGCAGTCCGTCGCTGTGACGATTGGTCGCGAGTCACCTATTTGGGCACACTTTTAAAGACGGGGCACACGTATTTTGGTTATTGGCTGCAGTAGGCACATACGTTGTCGCACCGCACGACGAACAGACCGAACAAAACACATCGAGATCGAGTGGGATAGAGCGATCTGACCGACGAACGCCAAAGAAATAGCGTAGGCATCTCGGACGGTCAACCATTAATATATAATAACATACAAATTTCCTTATTTTTCACAATATGTTCAGGAAAGTATTATCATTGGTTTGGTAACAGGATAATACTATTATCTTTGGTTTGGTATCAGGATAATACTTTCCTAAACATATTGTGAAAAATAAGGAAATTTGTATTTTATTATATATTAATGGTTGATCGTCTGAGATGCCTACGCTATTTCTTTGGCGTCCGTCGGTCAGTTCGCTCTATCCCACTCGATCTCGATGTGTTTTGTTCGGTCTGTTCGTTGCGCGGTGCGACAACGTATGTGCCTACTGCAGACAATAACCAAAATAGGTGTGCCCCGTCTTTAAAAGTATGCCCAAATAGGTGACTCGCGACCAATCGTCACAGCGACGGACTGCAACGCCCGAAACCGCCTGCTAGGGATCTTCTTTCGACCGGGCAAAAGTACATATTACGAACAAAAGAATATAGTATTTAGTATTGCGCATAATTACTTACTTTTTTCCATTTCTTATCGCCCGATGTTGCGGGCGCTCCCACTTCTCCTTCCTGCTTCTTCTCCTCCTGCTTTTTCTCCTTCTCCTTCTTCATGGGGTTTTCTTGCAGCGCGCTGGACGGTCCTGCATGGTCAAGTGCATCCTGTAACTGGAAATGATATAATGAATGTATTATTTTATTGAAAATAGTAAGATTCTATGAACATACAGGGTGATTCTCTCGCTGAAGTCCTCAACGGCAATGCCGTCAATAATAAGCCGCGCCTCGCTAACAAGGAACGTTCGGCAACCCGGAAATTCAAAAAATTATGAAACGTGGTGTGCGAATAGAAGTAATTCATCCGTAATGTAACCAGGGATGCCACCTTATCACCATAGAAATTCCGGAGTGCCACACATTCCAACCCGGAGATTCCAATATAAACCCGGAGATGGAAAAAGCAAAAAAGTTTTGTTCTCGAATATCCGGACAACAGATGTGCGATTATTTTAAGCTCAAACAATTCAGAATTTATAAGTATCTGTTTTTTGAATTAATATCTATTTTTGTATATAAAATTGATACCATTGTATAATACCACATTTTCTTATTATTTCATTTTTTTTCTACAACCCGGACATTTCTTCAGTAAAACCGGAGCCCGGAGATTTGCTTCGAAACCCGGAGTCTCCGGGACAAAACCGGAGAGGTGGCAACCCTACGTTACGTAACCCTATTTTTCTACTGACCTAATTTTGAACATGTAGGTATATATTATATTTATCCGCGAATAATATACGCAAACATATTTTTGTGCGTCAAAATCCACGAAACTGAGCGAGGCGGGAGAATCACCCTGTTTAATATTATACAATTTTAATACTTACATTTGACATATCGTCCATTTATCACTTTAAAACACAAACACAAAACAATTTTCAAGTGACGAGCTCCGCAACGAGTGGAGGTAATTCGTAGACTGACTTTCCTCGGTGAGTCCCTTCGGAAAGTCCCTTCGTCGCCGCAGTTTGCGAAAAGTCCGCAGGGGGCCTAGACTAATTTGTCATATCCGGCGGAACCCATTATGGAAGTTATGTGCCGCATAAGAAACAATACCGTACGCTTAATAATAAAAGAATACAACTCCCACATACACAAAATGTTAATGTAATGTTTCTTTTGTACTCCCTAAAGGCAAAACATATTAAATAGAAACCAGGGGCAAAAAATTTTGGGGCGCTAAATATTTTCTTGCATGAAAGCGCCAACCATCCCTCGCGCTGGCCCTGTTTATGACCGGGCCTGGTGTCCGTGCCCGTCGGCGCCGCACAAAACATTTTCTAACTGAAATCATATATTTAACCAATCTTCCACAAATTTTGACACGTTAATCCTGCATACTCTAGGGCGGACATAGGCTATGTAGCATGTCTCAGAAACGCCTTATTAACATGTAATTTATATGTAAACATGTCTCTACTTCGCGCGCGCATGCGCATATTCGGCCCGCGCGATACCTCGCCCGTAGCAGTACCACGATGTTACCACTAGGTGGCGAAGCTTCTCGAGCGTTTTCAGGTTACAAATAGCTGTTGCAAATTAATTCGTACCCCAAGTGCGATCAAATTTGTCAAGATCAACCGCGCCTGCTCGACGTTTGCAAATACTAGCTTTGCTATTCGGCTTCACCCGAAATTTAGATTTTGATTTTATAAAAAAAAACTTTTTTTATTTATTTTTTTTTTAAATAGCCACGTGCATCTGTATTAGGTAGGTATAATGAGCTGAGCGACACATTCCGTGATCCCTAAGTTTACCGTTCGAGAGTTTCTAGGCGACAAAAAAACACACAAACTAACGTATTGGAGATATAAAAGAAATTGTTTATATGAAATTGCATGGTTGGAGGGGGAAAATTTTTCTTAGATTATTATTTTACGAGATACGATGACCAATTTTTTTTTTTTAAACGGAACTCTTTTTTTAACAGATCATTTGATAGTGCGTTTCAAGACGAATTCAATAAGGTATAATGTATACACTTTATTTCAGCCGGTTTTGGAGATATTATGTTTTAAAATTTGCTAACGCCACAAAGTTGTGGCAAGTATGCTGCAAATATGCCGGAAGTATGCCGGAAGTATGCCGCAAGTATTCCGCAAGTATGCCGCAAGTATTCCGCAAGTATGCCGAAAGTATGCCGCAAGTATGCCGAAAGTATTCCGCAAGTATGCCGCAAGTATGCCGCAAGTATGCCGCAAGTATGCCGTAAGTATGCCGCAAGTATGCCGTAAGTATGCAGCAAAGATGCAGCATACTTGCGGCATACTTGCAGTGCAACTATGCACTGCAACTATGCCGCAACTACACAGTAACAATTCTATGTCCGCTCCGCGCAACTTTGCACGGCAACTATGCCGCAACCATACATCGACATTGCGCTGCAACTATGCAACGACGCAAGGTTACTGCAACCATCCTGCAACTTTGCCACAACGAAGTGTGCTGTATGGGGTGACGTGGTCCGTGTTCGGAAATCGGAAACCCAACGGCAAAATGATGCGCTTTGATTGTCGTCGCACAATCGGTGTCGGGTGCTCATCCAAAAATCTTGCTAATTCACGACACAAAAACGAGTCCACGGTAATAGTCAATGTTCGAGGACACAACACTTTGTACACTTCGATCGTACCGTTCTCAATGTCCTGCAGAAGCGTTAACGGTGTAGACACGACCGCGGTGAAGTACTTCGTACGCTTAAGGTACACGTCCTTGTCACCAACGATGCAATATAATGTGCACTTGCTCGTAGTAATATAATGCGCGATATGGCGTAGCAATTGACGATGTTGATGCGACAATTGCATAAATCCGTATCGAAAGATGCTAATCCACGACGTCTCGGATAATGACGGTGGGCCTAATGCGTCGCGGATCTTATGTCTCTCGATCTTCAGTGATTTTTCATCCAACTGCAGCGACGTCGATAAAGGGCTCGCCCCACCATCGGTATCGTCATCGGAAGACGATGACGCGAGCATCGTGGAGGTACTAACATTGGTATAAAAAATTAAAAATTTTATTTCGACCGTAATCATTAATAAAAGTGATTTCGGCGCACTGGTTCGGTCAATTATTGACCGAACCAGTGCGCCGAAATCACTTTTATTAACATTGGTATAGTATAAATCAGATACCCATGGGCCTATATCGACCTCTTTTCACCCTTTCACGGTCGCTGTTCCGCTTCCACTTATCTACTATAAACATACAGCATGGCACGGTACAATGTCGTGTTTACTGCATGGGCTATCGCGACGATAGACTTACAGCCTCCTCGATCGTGAAAATACTCGGAACTCTACCCCGAATAATTATCGCTGTATGTTTACGATGGTTGCTTATGCGAGCGCAACGCATAATTCAGTTCTTCATGACACGTGCGCTGTAACGGTCCCACGATTCAAATATAAACATACGGCACGAAGAGTGTGCACGTAAGCATCAAAAACGCGTTCAATCCTGCTCAGATATAAACACACTGCATGGCGCGGTTCACTCTATGACTTCTTAGAAATCATGTACCACCCTCTTTCTCAGAAATCATCATCGAATGCAATGTCATGTTTATTCCATGGGCTATCGCGACGATTGATTTACAATAATTATCGCTCTATGTTTACATCATTGCACGTGCGCTGTACCGGTCCCACGATTCAAATATAAACAATGGCATGAAGCGCGTGCACGTAGGCATAAAAAACGCGTTCAATCCTGCTCAGACATAAACACGCTGCATGACGCGGTGCAATGTCGTGTTTATTCCATGGGCTATCGCGATGATTGATTTATAATAATGATCGCTCTATGTTTACATCATTGCACGTGCGCTGTACCGGTCCCACGATTCAAATATAAACACACGGCATAGCGCGGTGCAATGTTTATTCCATGGGCTATCGCGATGATTGATTTATAATAATTATCGCTCTATGTTTACATCATTGCACGTGTGCTGTACCGGTCCCACGATTCAAATATTTCCTTATCTTTTCTCAGAAAAAATCTTTTCTCTTCGTCCACCCTCTTTCTCAGAAATCATCATCGAAGACGCGATTTGAATTTCCACGAATCGGTCGCGGTCGCGCCTGCGCACCGATCCCCGCACGCGTACGGAGATTGCGCGGCGGCGACGCGTGCCCAAATATACCTCAAACATTCAACAGGTGACGCCGACACGAAATGTATGAAAAGCCTGGAAAATTTACCAAGGCGGGCCCAAATACCGACGCGGACCCAAAGTACCTTAAACGTCCAATAGGTGGCGCCAACACGAAATGTATGAAAAAACCTGAAAAATTTACCAAGACGGGCCCAAATACCGACGCGGGCCCAAAGTACCGCAAACGTCCAATAGGTGGCGCCAACACGAAATGTATGAAAACCCTGGAAAATTTACCAAGACGGGCCCAAATACCGACACGGGCCCAAAGTACCTTAAACGTCCAGTAGGTGGCGCCAACACGAAATGCGCGCGACGCCATTTTGAAAATTTGAAAATCCTCCCCCTCCCCTGTGACGTCAACCCCCTCGCCCACGAACTCGACCTGCGCGCGCGACGCCATTTTGAAAATTTTGAAAATCCCCCTCCCCTGTGACGTCACCCCCCTCACCAACGAACTCGGTCGACGCCATCTTGGAATCCCCCTCCCCTGTGACGTCATCCCCCTCACCCACGAACTCAGAACCCCCCTCCCCGGCTCACCCCCTCACCCATCTCGCGGAAGAGCGCGGTACCTCCCCCCGCCCCGCCTCACCCCCTCGCCTTCACTTGAGCCAGAATCGGCATAGCCTAACTACTCGTGTCAGTCCTGTTCCGGCGTGCCTATGGTAAGAAGAAGAGACCCTCTATGCCTGTCTTCTTCTTACCAGTGGCACGCCGGAACGTAACTGCCACGAAACGGATATGTTTGCGCGGACCTTAATTATTCGACCATTCGAATAATGAGGAGTATTCGAATGTTTGAACATTCGAATATTCGGAGCGATCAAATTTCGGATTGTACCGAATAGGAATCTGAACATACAATATTTGTTCATACTTTATCGTGAAATTCTTTTCATATTGACCTTTACAATTATTTGTTTTTAAACGAAAAATTTGGAATTTTAATAATCTTTGGTCCTATGAATTCTGCAACGAAGTGTATGAATTATATTTAAATTTAGGGACCTAGTGTATTTAAATCTTGAATCATAATACTCATTAATAGCAATAGTAGTAATTGTATTCCTTGCTTATTTTCGAAGCGTTCATCGGGAAACATTTGCCTGCCAAATGTGAAATAGATTTCGACCTTCTTCGCTCCAAGTTAATCCGTATATTGCTCTGTCGGTGGATGGTACATTTGGTAACCATTCGTACCTGTATGTACCGTTGTCCACCGCCGACTCTGAGGGCAATTTCGTCATAAACCGCGACCCTGGCGAGATGCTCTGTTTGGGACCAGCTGGTTGTACATACATTTCCTCCACCTCGTCAAGACGGCGAAGGTACCCCATCCACCGACGAATTAACAGAGGGGAGGTCCCTCCTCTTCTTCAAAAGTGTAAACAATTGGAATTTGTCACCTCCCAAAATTCTGGACAACACGTCTACCATCCGAACGCCGGGAAAGTTAGCGAGGGCTCTTATTAAAGTCATCGTTCAGCTTATGTTACGGCTCATATTTACAGAAATTAATAATTTAGACCAAAGACAGTAAATATTTCATCAACTCATTCATACAAGCCCCCAATAAAAAGACTAATGATTATGCTACCTTTGTACAGTCTATGTACTACAGCCATTTAAAAAATAATTCATTGGGCAGAGCAGACCTTAAAGTATAAACAAAAGGACATGTTTTTGATAAACAGGTGAATATTCAATTTGGCGAGTTTCTTTAATTTATTTATTAAATAAGAATAAATTTAATAAATTAACTACTAATTTTATCATTATATCTGTATACAACTTATTTATACACTATTTATGTTTAAGTAAAAAACAACACCCTTTCTCGTCAAACGTTCGTGACGCAGAAATCATTCGAAAACACAGTCGTGTTATACTGTTTGTCACCCGCTTATGATGGGGCATGGGTGGGCCTAGAGCAGAGTTGGGCATAAAATTATCTTCAAAAAAATTTCAAATTCGAATAAAAGAGAAAAATTTTATTCGATCGTCGTCGAATAAAAAAAAAACCTCGAAGTCTCTTTATTCGAAGCGCCAGTTTATTCGACGGGAATTCATTTGACGAGGCAACGGTACTTTTTTTCGAAGGTTTTCCACTCCGAGGTTCGAATACTTTTTTCTATTTTACCTGTACCTTTATTCGAAGGTTTCGAATACTTTCGGCAGGCGCCTGGGTCGTTCAAGGGCTGAGGCGAGCGAGGCAGCGCACAGTGGTCTGGATGGTGGCCAAAATTCAATTTCTCAACTTCAATTTTACAATGTCATATTTTTTTTATGAATTGACAACCCTCCAGAGCTTCTAAATCCGCATAGCTTTCCCTTTTCAGATGATTCTTTGATTAGATATAATATTACAAAGACAAAATCATGAAATTGTATGTGAATCTAATTGTTTTAATTTCTCATTATAGAACATCAAAATACATGTTTATATTATACAGTTATATAGGTAAGGAAGTATATTTCAGTTATTTATATGTGTCATAGGCATTTTTTAGTCCATGAACAAATAGTGCAATGTTTATATCAATTTAAACTTTGAGAAGGCTTATAAAAAAATGATTAAGCGAAATTAACATCGGACTTATTTTACGTGAAAGCTTACACAATTGTTAACAAGAGCATGTAAATTTCAAGTGCAATCTCCTGCAATCTTCAATTTTATGCAGACTTTTAGAAATGACGCTCGAGGTATTTGGGCGTCCCGGACCCGTGCATTTTTAATATTTTATTTTTTTTAAGTCAAAGATAATGTTGGAACAGATACTTCTTTCTCTTTTTTTCTCTAGTACGGCTATGATTTTTAATTTTGACTATAAAATACCGCTTTCCAGACCACAATGCGCGCCATATTGAATCCGCTGTCACGTCCCGGGTGAGGTCTTTGGGGAACAATGACATGGAGGAGGGAAATCTCAGGCGCGAATCTTAAATCCTTCACTCTGAGGGGGTTGAGGGAACTCAGGCGCGAATCTTAAATCCTTCACACTGAGGGTTTTGCGGGAACTCAGGCGCGAATCTTGAATCCTTCACACTGAGGGTTTTGCGGGAACTCAGGCGCGAATCTTAAATCCTTCACTCTGAGGGTTTTGCGGGAACTCAGGCGCGAATCTTGAATCCGTCACACTGAGGGTTTTGAGGGACTCAGGCGAGAATCTTGAATCCGTCACACTGAGGGTTTTGAGGGACTCAGGCGCGAATCTTGAATCCGTCACACTGAGGGTCTGGAAGGAACTCAGGCGCGAATCTTGAATCCAGCACGCTGAGGGTTTTGAGGGACTCAGGCGCGAATATTAAATCCGTCACGCTAAGTGTTTCTGGAGGCGATCAGGCGCGAATCTTAAATCCTTCACTCTAATCGACCTGGGAAGGTAAATGTACACTTAAAGAGCACCCGTTATAGTACTCCGTATTTGTTTTGGTTTACGAGATAGGATTTACCGTTGCATTAGTGTAAAAGAGACCTCGTTTAGTTCTTTTGTATATTGCACGGCTCATGCAGCAGTGTTTATATACACTGGGAATGCTCTCGCGAATCAGCTGTTGCGGCAGCTTGGTTTCGTTGGGAAGGTTTATGACTCGAGCACACACAATAATTAGAGACGTAGTTGAAAACAAATAAGTCTATTTGTTTTATCGGAACGTTTGTTAATGATAATGCTTGATATTCTTAGCATTAACGGATAACATTTATGTAAATGGCAGTTATTAACAATATAAGCATGTGAACATGAAATACATGAGAATAGGTCGATAATAATATATGAAATGCAATAGCGTTAACACAAGAAAATAATATGTGTAATAAGCGGTTATAAGACAAATATGAACAAAATAAGCATTAAGATGATAATAGAAAATAATAAATGAATAGCAACAAGCTTTAGAATGAGATAAATGTTATTAACATAAGGTAATGAATAAAATTTATAATATAGAAAAGTGATAAGCGTTATTTATGTGTAGAAATATAATGAGGGTGATATTCCTTAATAATAGTAATTATAATGACTTACAATGGTTGTCGTAGCACTGAATTGAACACTTTTAATATTTAGCAGTAATGATGAATACTTTGGATGACACTTCGTCAATTGTTCTGCGAAGAAAGAGGACGAGGCTTCGCAGGACCTCGTATTTATATATTTTTACAGGAGTGATGCGGGGGTACGCGCGGTAGAGACCTTGACATAGCTTCAAAATAAGACGTAGTACGCCTTCCGGGGTTTTTACAAACGGTATGGTTATTAATAGACATATTTTTGTCACGTACGCCGAATATGCGTCGCAATTAGGTTTCTGGGGTTCTTATGACTGCGAAAGGAGATACTCAACTTGTCGAATGGATTTTGGGTATTTTATAGGAAAAGGGTTAGAGTGGCTTGGACTCTGTGAGTCGTAAAGAGGGGGTTGAGACGTGGTCTCGATTTAAGAGGGTTTTGTAACGAGGGGCTTGTTTGAATTCGTTTTGGGGAAAGGATTCGTGCCTCATAGGGCGAATAGGGGACGGAGTTTTGTAACGATCATCTCGTGATGGGGACCACTAAGGTACATCATCGAGGTGGAGTTTTGTAAAGATCATCTCGTGATGGGGACCACTAAGGTACATCATCGAGGTGGAGTTTTGTATCGATCATCTTGTGTTGGTGACCGCTAAGGTACAACATCAAGGTGATCAGCGATTGGGGAGATGGGGTAAGAGTTGAGTTTGAGATTTTGTTTTGTGGAACGATTTTGGGATTCATGAATAGATTTTGGAATAGGACCGCGCGAAAAATAGTGGGACGTCACACCTCCCCCCTTATATGAAGAAATGCGTAGCATTTCTTAACACAAGGTTCGGGTGTTTTGAAATGAGGCAAAATAAAATAAAATATGTGGATAATTTAAATGGTAATAACAAAAATAAAGTATGTGGAAATAACGAAAAAAAAAATGTTTGGCCTATTTGGCGAGAGAGAGAAAAATAAATAAAAGATATGATTTGATAATAAAGAAAAAACAGAATTCATCGTTAATGGTAGAAAAAAAAAATGTATATATAATAAAATAAAAATAATGAATATATATATATATGTTTAAAATCTAATGGTTGGTGAACTATTTACAGGGTTTATATACAAGGAGAGGATAGGATTAAAGGAAGGAACTTTGGAGGGATTAATAGGGAAGAAATGAATACTCAAGGAGTTGGAAGGAGGGGTCGTCCAGAGTGAACGTGAGGTCGTGACCGCTTTGGTAGAGGTCATTGAACCACCTTAGAAACGCGGGTGTCAGCTCTGTGTGGTCTGGAACTCGAGTAGCTGACCCCGTGTCTAGGATCTCCACGACACCTGGGTAAGGAGGGATGGTGTAGGGAATTTGGGATGTGGAAGTTAGGGGAGGAGAATGATATGGTGGAGGCAAGGGGCGGGAGAGTACCTCTTTGTCTCCTGTGGGAGGACAGTATAGGGGCTGTGGAGTGACGGTTTCTTGATCCGTTGGTGTTGGCGGGGGGGAGTCGTCCAGGGTGATGACTTCCACTGTTGGTGTCGCCTCCCTGATGACGACAGTGGAGGTGACCTTCGGGAGGAGGGGTGAGATGCTCCTTCCCTCTCTTTCTACCTCTCGGCGCAGCCACTTGATGTGGGCTAGCCTTCTTTTGAGGCCACCCCCTCTGGCCCTAGGCCTGTTAGGGTTGGGGGCCCTTTTGTGTGGCATCGTTTTTGACGAAATTTTCCTAAGAAATGAAATGATTAATACATGTTTTATATGATGATTAGGGTCAACCGGGATCCTCGCGTAATCGACCAAGACGCGCTTTGTTCGCGTGTATAATTTTCGTTTTTCCTTTCCAGGCTATTTTCAAATTTTGTGAAGGGATAACTTCCAATATTGTATGCGGACCGGAGTATTGGTCTCCAAATTTCCCTTTCTTCGGTTCTATTAACACGAAGACAGGGTCGCCCGGTTTAAAAGTCTCTTCGTTTATATGTCGATCATAATACCTTTTATATCGAAGTTTTGATTGGTTTAAATTTTCCGCAGCGGCGGTTTGTAATTCTTGCACCCTTGTACTCAAGTTCGAGAGGTATTGATTATAGGTTTCGTTTTCGAAGTCTTCGGGTACTCTTTTTCGGCTGGGTACCCGGGCTATTTTCCCGAATACTAATTCGTGTGGAGTGTAACCAGTGCCCTCGTGGACGCTGGTATTATAAGAAAACGCGGCCAAGTCGGTCCATTCGTCCCAGTCATCGTATTTATTGATATACATTTTTAGGTATTCTGTTAGAACTATATGCGATCGCTCTAAAGAGCCATTTGTCTGTGGGTGAAAGGCCGTGGTTCGAAATTGTTCGATTTTAAATTTTTGTGCAATAGTTTTCATGAATCTACTGGTGAAATTTGCTCCTTGGTCGGTGAGAATGGCTCTAGGAGCTCCGAATTGACATATAAATTTTTTAATGAACGCATCCGCGATTTTTATTGATGTCGACTGTGTAAGGGGTACGCACACGAAATATTTTGTCAATAAATCTTGGATCGTTAGTATGTATGTATTTCCCTTCCTGGTAGTAGGTAACGGTCCTACTATATCTAATGCTACTTTATCAAAGGCGCGTCCAGGAGTGTCGGTAAGAATCATTGGTTGCCTGGTTTTAACACGAACGAGTTTCTTCCGCTGGCAGTCTTCGCACTTTCGAATATAATCTTCAACGGCTTTCTTCATTCCTTTCCAAAAATAATGGTGTCTAATTCGGTTATAAGTTTTAGTTACTCCTTTATGTCCAGCTAATGCAGACGCGTGATTTTCTGTAATTATGTTTTGTCTCTTTGACTCTTCGGGAATTTGAACTATTTGTAAACATATTGTGACCTCGATATCCTCTTCGTCAACGGTTTCGAGAATGTCCGTAATGATATCTTGCCAGGTCAATTGATCGATATTTGTTGTTTTGGCTATGCTAAATGAATATATTACGAGTTCTTTTATTGTCATTTTAAGGGAAGATAGAGCTTCACCCCAAGTTGTCGTGGTTAGGGGAGTATTCTGCGTTTCTTTTATGACTAGCCCGATGAGAATTCGTCCCTTATTACATGTTACATGGGCCTTTCCCAAAGTGAGTTCGTTCACTTCTTCTAATGCTCCAGTTTCTATTAGTTGTTTGGCTCCATTGTCGCAAGGTTTCCCATCTGCGCTTAAGAAGAAGACAAGCGTTTCTTTTCGTAAAGACAACGGGTCGCGACTGATTATTGGTACTGTCCTAATGTCCCTATCGGGATCCGCTTCGTACGTTTCTTCCGGGGAATCGTTTAGCTCAATTAACGATGATTCTGAATCAGTAGTTGATTCGTTTGATGCGTTAGATTCTATTTCGGAATCAGAGTCTTCCAGTTCCAGTGGTATTGGAGATTGAGGAGGTGGAACGGTTTGACATGGAATATTTGATTCCTGTTCTTCTTCTTTTTGGTTTTCCTCATCTATGCCACTCATGGGTTCTGGTGCGTTTACTGGGGAGACGTCGGGTGGCATTATTACAGGTGTTGGTGTTTTGCGCACTTTTCGGTGTGGTTGGATCCTCGTGGGCTTTGCCTTTGGGCGCTTGTTAGTTTCTTTGGTAGTTCGAAGCTTTTTACTGGGCACCCACTCATCATCAGTTTCCTCTCGCGGTCGTATGGGACACGCTCTTTTTACAGGGGGATTACGAGACAACGCGTCTGCAAGTTTATTGCTTTTTCCCGGTTGATAACGAATTTCGTAGTCGTATTCCGCTAATTTTAAGCGCCACCTAACGAGACGTGACGTTGGGTCTTTTACTCTATGTAACCAGGTTAAGGGTTGGTGGTCAGTATATAAAATAAATTTCTTCCCATATAGATAGGGTCGGAAATGCCTAACGCAATACACAATGGCTAGGAGTTCCTTTTCTATGGTTGCATAGTTTATCTCTGCTTTATTCAAGAGACGAGAGGCATAGGCGATTGGTAATTCTTTTCCATCGATATTTTGACTTAATATTCCTCCTATAGCAAATTCGGAAGCGTCAGTGGTAACATGAAATTCTAGGTCAAAATTCGGATATTGCAGGATAGGTTCTTTCTGCAATTCTAATCTTAAGTGGTCGAAAGCTGTTTTCTGGGACGGCCCCCACTCGAATATGGTGTCCTTCTTCAATAGTTGGGTTAACGGACGAGCTATTTTAGAAAAGTCTGGGATAAATTTCCTATAATATCCGGTTAGACCAAGGAGTTTTTTAATTCTTTTTGGTGTACGAGGTGCAGCGTCAGCGACCTTATTGCTCTTCCCGGGATTCGGGGATTCTTTGGAGATTGACTGAAGTGGTTGCCCTGCCTTTCGTGGGATTTTTTCAGATTTTTCCATTATATTTGGTTCCAACGTAGCCGCAAGAGACTCTTGGGATTTTAGGGGAAGGGTTGATTTGGCGTATAGCGCAGGGGGTAAGAATGAGTACACCGGCGCGGGTGTCTCGAAATAGTGGATCGATGGATCCAGGGCCAAGAGGGGCTTGGTTTTTATTAGGGCTGGGATAGGAGTGACGCATTTAGACGTCTTAGTCTCTTTTGGTCGTACTATTTTGGGTTCTGGAATTATTCTGTCCAAATTTTCTAATTCAATGGCAGGCATGGTAATTGGAGTGTCAATCTCGTTGGAGTTTATAATTTTCAGCTGGTCCTTTAGGTCCGGATTAGCTGTATGTACGAAAAAGGAGGATTTTGTCCTCGCCGGTAACACGACTGGATTTTTGTTTACGAATGGGATGGAAATCCCATTGAGGTCCAACTGTTTCGTGGAGTAGTTTATTGTTACATTTTGTTTACTAAAGAATTCCGTACCTAATATTCCTTGTGGTTTAATTGGGAAGTCGTTTTTGACTACATGAAACGTGACGTCGTCGCCCAAAAGGGTTATCCTGACTGTGCCAAGCGTGGGGACGGGGTCCGGAGAGATGCTTTGTAATAGCACTCGCTGCGTCGGATCTATGTCCTGAAATCGTTTTATGGCCTGAAGTTTTAGTACGTTTACCTCAGTACCGGTGTTGATCATTAATTCGACTATTTTCCCGAAGCCTGGTGAGTCCATTATTACAGACGGGGCTTCGTTAACTGAATTTATTTGAACGGTACTGATTTTTATGGTAGCCCTGATGTCTTGGGTTGAATCGTAAGTGGGTGCCTGGTACCCGTATTCCGCAGCGCGGTTTAGAGGGTGTACTTCGGGAAGTTGGGAGGCTGAATTTTGATTGTTCCAACAGGACCTTGCATCGTGCCCTGTCTTATTGCAAAGTTGGCATACTAATTTAGGAGCCTTTTGTTCGGAGAATCGGAGACGGTCCCTGTCAATTTCTTTGTCCACAAGGACAGCTAGATTGAACGCTTCGTCGAGCGTTTCAAAGTGGTGTAGTTGTAGTCTCGTCCTTATGTGAGGTGGAAGACCATCGACAAATGAATCTAGGGCTAGGCGATCCAGATCCTGAGGGTGATTTCGCGCGAAACCGCGGTAGTATTCACTATCTTCTTCTAGAATGGCGGACCGGAGATATTTGACGCGTGAAATGTATTCTAATATGTGCTCGTTGGATCCTTTGATAACGTTTGCGAGTTCCCCACGATAGTGTTCTGATGTTTTCGCAGGGGAGAATATACGTCTCAGTCGTTTTATTAAATCATTTACGGAGTCAAAGACCCGATCCTCAACCGCCAAGTACGCATGATCTTGCAGCTTATTTGTCAACAACCTTGCTAGCTGGGGTTCGGCTTGCGAGGGAATCAGAGCCTTAGCCCTATTGCAGGCTCTCGCGAATTGCAAAACGGATATGTTGTAACCGTTAAAATTTGGGACTGTTTCTATAACGTCCTTTAATTTGATCTGGGGCGATGGATCCTGGTCCGGAACATTATTATAATTTAATACTGGTTTCCTATCGAAACGGGAGGAGCCCGGTGTGGCAAAATTATTTGTATCTAGCGGGGGTGCAAGAAGTTTCTCCATCATTGCTTCGATATTTTTTATTTTATCATAAAGACCTTTAAACGTGGGGTCGAACGATCCGGTGTCTACGCCCGAATGCGTATTGGGTTCTTTATTTACAACGATTTTCGCGTGCAAGCTTTCTATTTCGGCTTGGTTTTGCCGTAATAATTGCACCCGTTCCATTAATTCGTAGGCCGCAGCTTCTACAGTTTTAGTGGGAGGGCCCGCGTCTCGATCCATTACGCAAGAGTCCTCGGTTTTCTCGTACGCGGACATGTTAAATTCGTTCGATTCTATTTTCTTAAGTGGTTTGACCTTTTCGGCGTCCGGCAGCCGTTATTTAAAATTAGGCTCTACTATACTCATTGTTGATAATTATCAAACCGTCTGTAGCTCTTATTCGAGAGCAGGTAACTTTCAAAGCACTCGATGCAGTTTCTTATTGGGCGTTCTGGAATTAATGAGTTTCTGCATCGAGGGCAATAGACTGGGGTTCTATACGTATAGTAATAATGGGTCCAATATACTTCTACAGTATCTGCGGGCGCTAGGCTAGAGCACTTTAGACAAATCTCGCTGCCGTCAGTGGTTGTGGCTACGCCTCCCGAAATGCAGGTCAGCGCATTCAAATATGCCGTCAAACTTTGTAATCTACGGCTCCGGTATGATGGTTGGCACCGACTAGGGTGTTCAATACACATTTTAAATATTGGGACCTTGTGGGTACCGCGTCAGAGAATCTATTTCCTATCAGCGGCAAACGTAGATCCCACCGCTGTCACCAAAAATATGTCACGTCCCGGGTGAGGTCTTTGGGGAACAATGACATGGAGGAGGGAAATCTCAGGCGCGAATCTTAAATCCTTCACTCTGAGGGGGTTGAGGGAACTCAGGCGCGAATCTTAAATCCTTCACACTGAGGGTTTTGCGGGAACTCAGGCGCGAATCTTGAATCCTTCACACTGAGGGTTTTGCGGGAACTCAGGCGCGAATCTTAAATCCTTCACTCTGAGGGTTTTGCGGGAACTCAGGCGCGAATCTTGAATCCGTCACACTGAGGGTCTGGAAGGAACTCAGGCGCGAATCTTGAATCCAGCACGCTGAGGGTTTTGAGGGACTCAGGCGCGAATATTAAATCCGTCACGCTAAGTGTTTCTGGAGGCGATCAGGCGCGAATCTTAAATCCTTCACTCTAATCGACCTGGGAAGGTAAATGTACACTTAAAGAGCACCCGTTATAGTACTCCGTATTTGTTTTGGTTTACGAGATAGGATTTACCGTTGCATTAGTGTAAAAGAGACCTCGTTTAGTTCTTTTGTATATTGCACGGCTCATGCAGCAGTGTTTATATACACTGGGAATGCTCTCGCGAATCAGCTGTTGCGGCAGCTTGGTTTCGTTGGGAAGGTTTATGACTCGAGCACACACAATAATTAGAGACGTAGTTGAAAACAAATAAGTCTATTTGTTTTATCGGAACGTTTGTTAATGATAATGCTTGATATTCTTAGCATTAACGGATAACATTTATGTAAATGGCAGTTATTAACAATATAAGCATGTGAACATGAAATACATGAGAATAGGTCGATAATAATATATGAAATGCAATAGCGTTAACACAAGAAAATAATATGTGTAATAAGCGGTTATAAGACAAATATGAACAAAATAAGCATTAAGATGATAATAGAAAATAATAAATGAATAGCAACAAGCTTTAGAATGAGATAAATGTTATTAACATAAGGTAATGAATAAAATTTATAATATAGAAAAGTGATAAGCGTTATTTATGTGTAGAAATATAATGAGGGTGATATTCCTTAATAATAGTAATTATAATGACTTACAATGGTTGTCGTAGCACTGAATTGAACACTTTTAATATTTAGCAGTAATGATGAATACTTTGGATGACACTTCGTCAATTGTTCTGCGAAGAAAGAGGACGAGGCTTCGCAGGACCTCGTATTTATATATTTTTACAGGAGTGATGCGGGGGTACGCGCGGTAGAGACCTTGACATAGCTTCAAAATAAGACGTAGTACGCCTTCCGGGGTTTTTACAAACGGTATGGTTATTAATAGACATATTTTTGTCACGTACGCCGAATATGCGTCGCAATTAGGTTTCTGGGGTTCTTATGACTGCGAAAGGAGATACTCAACTTGTCGAATGGATTTTGGGTATTTTATAGGAAAAGGGTTAGAGTGGCTTGGACTCTGTGAGTCGTAAAGAGGGGGTTGAGACGTGGTCTCGATTTAAGAGGGTTTTGTAACGAGGGGCTTGTTTGAATTCGTTTTGGGGAAAGGATTCGTGCCTCATAGGGCGAATAGGGGACGGAGTTTTGTAACGATCATCTCGTGATGGGGACCACTAAGGTACATCATCGAGGTGGAGTTTTGTAAAGATCATCTCGTGATGGGGACCACTAAGGTACATCATCGAGGTGGAGTTTTGTATCGATCATCTTGTGTTGGTGACCGCTAAGGTACAACATCAAGGTGATCAGCGATTGGGGAGATGGGGTAAGAGTTGAGTTTGAGATTTTGTTTTGTGGAACGATTTTGGGATTCATGAATAGATTTTGGAATAGGACCGCGCGAAAAATAGTGGGACGTCACACCGCCATTTTGAATTTTAAATTTTTGGAGCCAAATTCGTTATCAGCGACCTCAAAAACCCTTAATCACCAAGTTTCAGAAAGATCAGAATTTTGGCCGCTAAATGTAGATATCCCCAGACCACTGTGCAGCGGTCCCCTGCTACGGTCGCCCGCCACGTGTCACCAATTTTACAGAAATTAAAGTTCTTTATTTTTCATCGTATCAATCTGAAAGTAACATCGATGGATTCCTGACATTCTCCCGATTAAAAGGACAAAATATCATGCAAAACGGACAATTTTTAACGAAGTAGGCTTTAAATTCTGCAAACCAATTTTTCGTGTATCTTTGTTAATTATGGCCCGAATTATGTCGGGTTTGGTGCCATTTTCATGGGGAAAACACTAAAACACAAGGAGTCGATACATGACACTTTCGTAAAGTGCCGATGAGAGATATGGAAATCCACTTCTTAATGGTACAGGGTGATTCTGGAGCTACGCCCGTCAAAGAGATGCGGCCTGGTACCCCGTGGCAAGGACAATCCCCCGCAGTGCCTCGCCGAATTTTATGGCTGATTTCGGGAATTTCCGCGATTTTCGACCTTATTCTGCGATCTTTAAGAGTTCATAACTCAGAGCAACGTTAACCGATTTTGATGAAATTTTAGGCGCGTATATAACTTACTTAAATCTACAAACGGGTTTTTTGAATTTTCATTACAGGCTCACAAAAAAAGTTTTAAGAACGACCTTTACTATTTTTTTTCACTATTCCGAGCAATTGCATTTTTTTTCAAAACGACGAAACACATCATTTAGCAAACTAATCCCTCTAGCTTCTCAAAAAAACTCACGTCGTTTGGACCAATTCTACGAAAGTTATGCGATTTTAAAAAGTGTACAAATACTTTTTTACTAACTGTAGGTGCAGAGTAATTTCGCACCCGTACTCACCGTTGCCCACTGTCGAAGTGCGGGACAATCAGATCATAAACCGCGACCCTGATGAGACACTGTGGTCGATCAACCTGGCTAGTTTTTCGAAAACAACTGGTCCCATTAGGCTCGAAATATAATAAATTTTTACATCCTTCACGATAATGTATACCTGAGGTTCCTGTCCCCTACGCGTAGCGAGTTCAATAAAGTATATTTAGTTTGTACTAAAAAGACGAAATTGGAGAATTCTAAGTAAATATCCGTATTTCACAGTTTGGTCTGTATTTTACGTTGACAAATTCATAATCTGATTACGCTTGGTTGAATTTGTTGTAAAAAGATACATCAGTATCTCAGTAGGTATCTATTAATGATATTAAAAATTAATTTTTTGTAAATTTAATATTAGCTGTTTCAGAAACAAATAATTCTTTATTATTTACCGTATCGATATGGAAGTGATGGATTCCTTATGTTTTTCCGATGAAAATCATACCAAATTTCATGTAAATCGGACTATTATTAACAAAAATAGCTTAGGCTATGGAAATGACTTTTTTGTGGAATTTCCTTTGTTATTTTTCGAATCACGTCGTTCTTGGTGTCAGTTTCGTCGGCGAAACATAAGGAATCAATTGGCGTCGTTTTCGCAAATATCTAATGAGAAATGCGGAAGTCGAAGATTTCTCACTTCTTAATAGGCACTCCAACCCCCTTGAGGGTCGAAAGCCATAAAATTCGGCGAGGCAATGCGGGGGATTGTCCTTGCCACGGGGTACCAGGCCGCATCTCTTTGACGGGCGTAGCTCCAGAATCACCCTGTACCATTAAGAAGTGGATTTCCATATCTCTCATCGGCACTTTACGAAAGTGTCATGAATCGACTCCTTGTGTTTTAGTGTTTTGCCCATGAAAATGGCACCAAACCCGACATAATTCGGGCCATAATTAACAAAGTTACACAAAAAATTGATTTGCAGAATTTAAAGCCTACTTCGTTAAAAATTGTCCGTTTTGCATGATATTTTGTCCTTTTAATCGGGAGAATGTCAGGAATCCATCGATATTACTTTCAGATTGATACGATGAAAAATAAAGAACTTTAATTTCTGTAAAATTGGTGACACGTGGCGGGCGACCGAAGCAGGGGACCGCTGCCTCGCTCGCCTCAGCCCTTGAACGACCTAGGCGCCTGCCGAAAGTATTCGAAACCTTCGAATAAAGGTACAGGTAAAGTAGAAAAAAGTATTCGAACCTCGGAGTGGAAAACTTTCGAAAAAAAAGTACCGTTGCCTCGTCGAATGAATTTCCTGCGTATAAACGGTTCATCCGTTGGCGCTTCGAATAAGATACTCTTGGATTATTCGAACTTCCAATAACGGATAAAGATGCAGTATATTTTATTCGATTTATGATTTAAATAATTTTCTTATTTAGATATTGCCCAACTCTGGCCTAGAGGAAGGAGCCCATTGCCGACTCAGTAGTACGACTTGACACGTTGGTTATTTCGATTTTTCTCGAAAACCAAAAGAGTTAAACAGTTTCTTGGAACGGTAGAATGTTCGGTACAACTAGTACAATGCAGTACAATCGCGAAAAATCGAAATTTCCAAAAATAGGGGGCTAGCTTTTTTTCTTATTTTCTAATTTTCTCGAAAACGTTTTCGAATTTTGGCAAGCTCGGAACGGTAGAACGCGGTACAAACCTAGTACAAACTGGTACAACCGCGAGTTTTCAATTTTTCGGAATTTATTTTTCTCAGTAGTACGACCCGACACTTTGGTTATTTCGATTTTTCTCGAAAACCAAAAGAGTTAAACAGTTTCTTCGAACGGTACAACGCGGTACAAACCTAGTACAAACTGGTACAACCGCGAGTTTTCAATTTTTCGGAACTTTTCTTTTTCTCAGTAGTTTCGACTCGACACTTTGGTTATTTTGATTTTTCTCGAAAACCAAAAGAGTTAAACAGTTCCTTCGAACGGTACAACGCGGAACAAACCTAATACAAACTGGTACAACCGCGAGTTTTCAATTTTTCGGAACTTTTTTTTTTCTCAGTAGTACGACTCAACACTTTGGTTATTTCGATATTTCTCGAAAACCAAAAGAGTTAAACAGTTTCTTCGAACAATACAACGCGGTACAAACCTAGTACAAGCTGGTACAACCGCGAGTTTTCAATTTTTCGGAACTTTTTTTTTTCTTAGTAGTTTCGACTCGACACTTTGGTTATTTCGATTTTCCTCGAAAACCAAAAGAGTTAAACAGTTTCTTCGAACGGTACAACGCGGTACAAACCTAGTACAAACTGGTACAACCGCGAGTTTCCAATTTTTCGGAACTTTTTTTTCTGCGTAGTACGACTCGACACTTTGGTTATTTCGATTTTTGTCGAAAACCAAAAGAGTTTCTTCTAACGGTACTGTTACGAGCCGGGGCTGCGGCAACGCGAGAGGCCGGCGAGGAGGGTATTTCCCAAGGAATACGGTTTATGAGTTTGTTAGTTAGGGGCGCGGACGAACCTGATGCGAAATCAGGGAGCCGCTAGGATTATTGACGGCGAGGACGAACCTGATGCGAAATCAGGGAGCATCTAGGAATGGAGTCACACGCGGACGAACCTGATGCGAAATCGGGGAGTCACTAGCATGAAGTTCACAGACGAACCTGGTGCGAAACCAGGGAGCTGTTAGGAGGTTGGATTATTCACAGACGAACCTGGTGCGAAACCAGGGAGCTGTTCGGAAGTTGGTAAATTTACAGACGAACCTGATGCGAAATCAGGGAGCTGTAGGATACGGACGAACCTGATGCGAAATCAGGGACCTGTAGGATACGGACGAACCTGATGCGAAATCAGGGAGCCGTAGGAGGGTGAGTTTTCGTGGACGAACCCGATGCAAAATCGGGGAGCCACTGGGTTAGAGAAAATTCCTTGTTGTGGATGAAGGGTTGCGAACGAACCTGATGCGAAATCAGGGAGTCGCGGGAAATGTTAGTAATGCCTCGTAACTCTTAATTAATATTTGATGCAACTCGAGCGGTAAAGTTGTATCAGTGGGTGAGTGCTACTAATATTATAAGGATCGCTGGGTAAGAGATGGGTTTAACGAATCTACTCGATTTACACGTGAACACCATTCGTATATTCAATAATTAGTTATTGTACAAATGTAAGTGTCGCGATTAAATAATAAATAAAAGTGTGTAGGTTACCACTAGTTGCACGGTGTTGACGCACTGGCGATGCGGGGCGTACGAGTGGCTATTTCAAAGTGCCAAATAGAATATAAACCGAACTCGCGGATCCTATGAGGTTAACTACGATTCTGACAGGGACTTTAGCCCGATCTTACCAACTCTGTACGAGCGTGACACGACGTGACTTTACGCTTGACTCTATAGCTTTTAACCAACGAGGGATGAAACCAAAGGGTTTATATAGTCCCAAAAATGAGTGGGGATGCATTAGGAATTTCCATATAAGGAAATCCTTCGGGGTCGTCGTCGTGTCACTCCCGTTCCCATGGTCGTGATCCAGATGGTCGAGATCATGACCCCCTTGGTGGTATGTGATAAACAAAAAGGCTTTTAGGGCGTTTTCCCTTCGCAGACGCGAGCTCGAAAAATGGTTCAGAGCGGCGTATGGGAAAATTCCACATACGTAACATCTCCCCCCTAAGACAAAACATCGCGATTCTCGTGATGCTTATCAAAAGAAGGGAAAACGCCGCACAAATCTTTTTATAAGGAAAAGTGTAAAAGAGAATTGTCGGGTGTAGTGTGGTGTAATTAGTGTACTTATCGGTAGGTATTGCCGGGTGTAAGAGTTTAGTCGTCGCTGGGTACCGCGTAGCCAAGCTGCAACCAGTATTCTATGACGTCCAGTGGTGGTTGTCCGGGTAGCCGGTCGAGCGTCAGTGTTGCTGCGAGGCCGGTGGGTGTTGGCTGGATGTTGGCGAGGAGGCCCTTCCTTCTCGCCATGACGACCTCCGCTATTTGCGTCGTCCTCTGGAGCGGTCGGCAGGATCGTAGTTTGACGCCTTTCAGGTGAATCCGTACTGTATGCCAGGGGAGGGCATGGAACCGGGGTGGCAGAGACCACAATTCCGTGACGGGGCAGTCCATGGCTATGCCGTAGTCGCCGAGGAAGATGGTGCAGGTGGTTCCGTTCACCTCGATGACTTCGCCACGAAGCCACCCCTTCCTGGCAAACTTTACAGTCACTGGTCGTCCCGGCCTGACGCTGTCCATTGTTGGCAGACATAGTTGTTGTCTGGGCGCCATGTAGGTGTTTAGTTCGCGTAAGACAACCCTTGCTGCTTCCGCGTATTTCTGCGTATTTCTCCAGGGAGACCCAGAAGGTGGTGGGGTCCTCCACGTACATTACTAAACAGCGGGAAGTCTTCCCTAAATCACGCGCCGAGATGGTCTTCATTTCTTGCGCCTTTTCGCAACAATCGGTTCTCCCGGTGTCCAATCACGAACGTTGTCGTCTGTTATTTCTTGGAGCACCAGCCAGTCCGGTGTGCGTCGATGAGGTCTGGATTCCGACGTTTGGATTCCCACCGTTTTGCTGCTGGTCTTTCTAGTGGAAGAACTTCGGCCTTTCCGGATGTTTCCTCCAATGCTGCAATAATACGGCCTTGGTGTGAGAGTGGTACCCACTCGAGATGAGGTTTCCCAATGACCGTGGTATCCCGTCTGTATTGCCACGGTTCTTGTACCTTCGTCTGGTGTAGTCTGTGTAGCGATGTTCTTAGACATGGAAGCTAGGTTTGTACTAAGTTTAGGGGACTGATGCCCTGCTTTTATAGGGAAGAAACCCTTATCTCGCCCCCACCCTGAAACTATTCGTGTAGCGGAGGGGGTTTCTCGTGGGAGTGGTTTCATCCCCTTAGAAGACGGTGGCGCACGGGCTGTGATTTTCGGATGTACTTGGTATATTTATTGGTGTTTCTTGGTTCTCTTTAGGAGATTCTGTTTTATTGTTGTGTTGACGAGGTTTGCGTTTTATAACCAACATTATATTTACTATAATCAGTATTACTATTATGCCTCCAATAGAGGAAAAGGTTGAGATCTGTACTTGTCGAATGGATGTTTGATGAGTTGCAAAATTCCTAGCTCGTTGTTCTACTTCGGCAAGTGACAGTGCTGTCGGCAGATCCTCCCATTTTGTTGGTTTCTGCTCGTTCACTTTCAAGGCCTCAAAGTGATACTCGGTAACCTCTGGTATAATTATTGATAGATTATAAGGTTTAGAGGGGTAGTATTCGATATTTTGCGAGGCATCGATGGTTTCTAATGATTTTAGTTGTACTGAGTCTATTGTTGCTTGGCAACCGGGTTGTAGTCTAAAACTCCAATGGCAGTGATATTTCGTGTTATCGGTTTCTTTCCTTTGCAATAAATTTGTGCCTTTTTATTTTCTGGCATGAAATAAAGCCATGTAGTTGGTGTGTTTAAAGTCTGCCAGTATGGTTTGACTTGTGTGATCAATTTGATGGTACAGGTGTTCCAATTTATTGAAGTGGGGTTCAATAGCAGAGTAGATTCGCAAGTTGGTTGTCGATCTGCCTGGTATACTGGTAGGGTAGTTGGTCCCAAAAATTGGTTGTGGTGAAACCGGCAAGTCTTCAAGTATTCTTCCGTTGGGGAAAAATATTGTTGTTCATCTGATGAGACTGCAATAAACTGGATTTGCGGCTGTATATACGAAATTACCTTTTTTGTTCCAAGGTTGTGTATCGATGGACATGGATATATTTTATATAAGCTGTACGTTTTTTGCTCTAAAAGAGGTATGGTGAGTTTGAAAAGTATCCTTCCCCTAGTGAAAATTACGTTTAAGTTTGTTATTTTTTCAATTTGTTCCGTGAGTAATTCCTCGAGTGTTAGAGGAAATTCGTACGCTAGTGTTTCCTTAATTCTTTGAGCTGATCTCAATAATTGTTCAGGCGAAAGAATAGCGGGGTGTAAATTGCCTTGTTTTGCTAGCAAAATTGCGTCTATTAGCAACAGCAGGTTGGTGCTGTAATCGTCCAACCCTCTTTCTATTTCAATTACGGAGTCCCTGATGGATGCTTCGAAACGTAACTTGCTGATGTCTGACTGCGTCTCTTGTAATGCTTCAGAGTGTAGGACCATCGTTTTCGTTAGTTGGGATATGATTTGAGTTAAATTAACTAACCTCGCGTGTGTGAGCGAAAATTCTCCTTTTATGATATGCGTTTGGTTTGCTATTATTTCGGTAATGTCGCGTTGATCCTTATAAACTTTGTTTAATTCGCGATTGTAGTATTCTGCATCTTCTTGTGATAAGGTTCCAAATAACATTTTACTGAGAGTGCCGATGAATCCAAAAGGTACGCTACGCCGTGGGGATGGTGTTTTAAGATGTGTGGTGTCACCTATTGCAGTGCGTATCAAGTTGCTATAATGTACGGTATTTTCTTCTTTCTTGATTAATCGAGGTCCTAATTCCTTGCTGAGGCAGTTGATAGAATCATGACGATTGCAGAGTTGATTCATTGTTGAGATATGACGCTTCACATGTGGAGCATAGCTGAGATACCGAGTAACATCTAGGGATGTGACTAGGCGCCATTGTGATTGGAAGGTCCTTATGTCGGGTAATTTTTCGTAGAAGAGTCCGATGTTTTCTTCGAGCGGTGTAATAATTTGATCGTCGCTAATGACAGCGAGAGGTAACAGGAGCAAATATGCGAAAATCATGATTGATTTTCAACTGTGGATGGAGAGTAAGCATGTTTTAGTTTATCCTGATGCTTGGTGATTAATTTATTATGCGTTCGTAATACTACGTTATTCAGGTCTGTCACGTCTACTATCCGGTACGGTCCAATGTAATGTGGATCAAATTTACTGGTGCGTGGTTCCTTGAGTACGTAAACCAGATTACCTACGTTAAACGTTGCTGGGTTTGCATGGATATCGTAATAATTTTTCGAACGGATTTTTCCTTTGTTTAGATTATCGGAGGCTATATTACGAATATTAGTCATGTGCGTTATTAATTCTATTAAATAATCTCCATACGACTTTAGTTTTTCACTGGTTGGAAAAGAGGTTGGTTCTCGAGCTGGTTTTCCAAAGATTAATTCGTATGGTGTGAAATTTGTTGCTTCGTGAACGGATGTATTGTAAGAGAACATTGCGAACGGTATTAATAAATCCCAGTCTTCATAATCATCCATGTAATGCTTGAGGTATTCGGTGAGGACGATATGACTTCGTTCCAGAGATCCATTGGTTTGTGGTCTATATCCCGAGGTTGTGATTTGCTTGATTTTGAATATTTCAGAGAGATTGGTCATAAGTGTTCCGATGAAGCTAGTTCCCTTGTCTGTTAGTATTGCGCGAGGTGTACCATAAATTGCGATGAAGTGTCTAGCGAAGGCATCTGCAATTGTAGCAGCTCGAATGTTAGGTATTGCTACGGCTACGCAATATTTTGTTAAGTTATCTTGAATGGTGAGAATATGCCTGTTCCCACTGGGTGTAATTGGTAAAGGTCCTACTGTATCCAAGGAAATTTTGTCGAAGGCTCCTATAGGTGTGTCGGTGATTAACATCGGCTGACGAGTTTTCGCACGGACTAATTTCTGTTCTTGACAACTTTGGCATCTTCGAATGTAGTCTTGAATGTCGTTGCGCATTTGTGGCCAATGGAATTTTGATCGGATGCGTTTGTATGTTTTCGTTACTCCTTTATGTCCTCCAATTAAACTATCGTGAGCTTCACGGATAATGTGCTGTCTGTCTTCTTCGGATGATGTTGTGATGGTACAATTGCATAGAATAATCTGCAGGCCTGTTTCTACGAAAACCTCTTCTAATATCTTGACGAATTCGTTGGATGGTATTTTGTGAAGGTCCCCCGTAGCAGAAATTCGAAATAATTTAATCTGATTTTGATCCAAGGTGTGTCGAAGAATTTTCAAGCCGTTGAGCACATCTACTCTTTTAATATTATCGAAGAAATTGTTTGAGATTATTATACTGAAGGTTTTAAATAATCCATTGTCCGTAGTTATCACGTTTCCCTTTTTTGGTTGTTCTGCTAGAAGGTTTGGTTTATTGATTAGTTCAGTGTCTAACAGTAATTTTCCAACGGGGTTTACTAAATTGCAGTCGGCAGAAATGAAGTGTACGTAATGTCCTTCTTCAGCGGTAAAAGTATTTGAAGAAACGATAATTTTATGCGGTTGATCTAATGGGGTCTCTTCCAGATCGTCAAGGTCGTTTGAATCTTCGGTTTCAGTAGTGAAGGAAGGGTAGGAGTCAAGTGTGCGGTCGGAGACCCTAGGTTCGGTTAACCTGTTGTCAGGTGGTTGTCCTACACTTGTTTCGGGCATAGTTCCTGCAGGTAGCTGGTTTATTGAGGGTTGTAAAGGTTCTTCCATGACTTCCGATGGTTCTTGCGGGGTACCGAGTAAATCTAGTTGAATGTTTCTTGCATTTTCTATTACAGTATTTTCGAGCGGCTCCTCAAACGATATTAAATTGTCTAATACGGTCTGGTCCTTATCTGAAGGGACGATTTGAGTGGAACTTTCTGCGGGTGAAAAACTGTTTATAGTTTCCTGGCGTTCATCTGGCATGGTTACCTCTTGAGATAAGCTGGGAAAAGATCGGTTCTTGTGTATTATTGGAGAATGTTGAACGTTCCCACGTGCGGTTTCTTCTGTTTCATCTGAACTGCTGCTTGTCTCTCGATACTTGGGTCGATCTTCCCTATCTCTTCGTAACTGTCGTATGCGGTGTCCGATTGTTTCAATATTGACGTCTGTTTTCGGTATCTGGGCTTTGAAGTCGGGGTCGTGGAGCTCTCGTGGAATAAGTGGTAGGCAGGCAGACGTGGGGTTGCGCGATAATGCGTCTGCGTTCTTATTCGTCTTTCCGGATTTATGGACAACCTGGTACTCGTATTCTAAAAGACGGAGCTTCCATTTCATAAGTCTGGAAGTTGGGTCTTTGACAGAATGTAACCAGACGAGTGGTCTGTGATCTGTAACGAGGGTGAATGGGGTTCCGTAGATGTAGGGCCTGAAGTATCTTACGGCGTAAACCATGGCCAAACATTCCTTTTCCGTAGCCGAATAATTCTTCTCAGGTTTATTTAGGCTGCGAGAGGCGTAAGCAATCGGCAGGTCGTTTCCTATCTCCCCTTGGCTAAGTACAGCTCCAATAGCGTAATCGGATGCATCTGTGGTTACAATGAAAGGTTTACTGAAATCAGGGTATTGCAATATGGGCTGCTGACAAAGTTCGTCACGTAATTGCTTAAAACTCTGGTCTTGTTCTTCTGTCCATTTGAATTTGATGCCTTTTCCTAATAAGTTAATTAATGGTTTTGCTTTTGTGGTGAAATTAGGTACGAATCTTCGGTAATATCCAACAAGTCCCAAGAATTGTTGAATGTTCTTCTGCGATGTGGGTGTTGGAAAATCTTGAACAGCTTTTAATTTCCTAGGGTCAGGTCTTACTCCTTCCTTTGAAATAATGTGTCCAAGGTATGCGACTTCCTTTCGCAGGAATTGGCACTTGTTGGTCTGGAGGGTTAATCCATGTTCTCGAAGGCGGTTTAACAATTTCTTGACTTTGATATTATGTTCCTGTAACGATGATGCATAGATCACTATGTCGTCCAAGTACACAAAGAGGTCTGTTCCTTGAAGTCCAGTGAGTGCTTGATCCATCAGGCGCTGAAAGGTGGGTGGTGCATTCTTTAATCCGAAAGGCATTCGAGAAAATTCGTAATGTCCATTTGGAGTAGTGAATGCTGTTTTTGCTTTATCCTTTGGATCCATCTCTATTTGATGAAATCCACTTGCCAGATCAAAGACTGAGAAATATTTAGCTCCTCCTAATCGATCTAAGATCTCTGTGATTTGAGGTAATGGATACTTATCAGAAATTGTAATTTCATTGAGGCCGCGAAAATCTATTACTAGACGCCAACGTTTCACTCCGTTTTCGTCTTCTTTCTTCGGGACGATCCACAAAGGTGAATTATATGGAGATTTTGAAGGTGTAATTATACCATTTGATAATAGCGCACTGATTTGCTTTTGAATTTCCTTTTGATGTATGAGAGGATACCGATATTGTCTTGTGTTGATTGGAATATCATTGGATGTATGGATTGAATGTTTAAAATCGCGGGCCTTCCCGAGTTTATCTCCAGGAAGATAGAATCGGTCGGGAAAATCTTTAACCAAATTGGTAACGAAATCTAGTTCCTCCTTGTTCAAATGTTTAGTGTTTAGGGCTTCTAAGATTTTTTGCATTCTATCTTCATTGGGTCTGAATTTTGACGGGTGTTCTACAGCTGGGTAAAAATCTTCGTCTGATGACCCGAAGATATCGAATGGCTCTAATGTTTGTGGCTCTATCTCTACGTCTAAAGGTGGCCGTTCCAATGGGCGGCTACAGCCGCCAGCGACTGCGGCCGGCGACTGCGGCTGTAGCCGCGTACACTGGTACAATGGAAAGCATTCATCTCAACTCCAATGGGCGACTACGACTGCTACGGCCGCACCAGGATTGCTATAGTCTATGCGCGTCTGGTTCATGAGCAGCCTAGGCTACTCGAGACACAACACAATGCCATGAGTGTCTGTTTTCCGCCATAACGGCAGAATCTCCTAGTCGCACAGCGGCTGCCGCTCTACTCCTCCAGAAGCAGTCTAGCGACTCTAGCCGCTCTGCGATTCATCGTCACATTCGGACAGATTATCCAGAAATAAGGAAAGAATTCAGAGTCCATAACTTATGGAATTATGTTTTTTTATATACATATTTCTTGTAAACTAATAATATGAGCTCTTATAAAAAAGGTAAAAATGTCATGACGGCTACATCTGATCTGCGTGTAAACACATGTCAAATTTTTTGTTTTGTGCAGAATTTTAAATCGTGTCTTTTAAAGTTTGTTAAAGTAAAGTTAAAGGGGCCAGAAATGATTAGTATCGATTCTGCAAAGTAATAGCAAATAATTCGTTATATACAGTTATTTTTCCACAAGAAACCCATTGAAAAAATATCAGTAATTGTCGGCTCTTTAGTTACCTTCCGCGAACTTGTGTAATCAACATATATTTGTCCTTGCAACTGCGAAAACAAGATTTGACAATATTTTCCAATAATGGAGTAATCACCTGTATTCTATATCGTACAGTGGGCCTGAATCCTAAGAAATAGGGGAAAAATGCAACATTCCATATTTCGCGTTGAAAATGCAGAATATTACTGAGCAAGTTCATAAAAAAAGTGTTAATATACAACTCATAACAAAGTTTGACGTTATTTAAAAAAATAACGTCAACAATTTCAATAAAACTAAAAAAATTGGATAAATATACATACTATGGAAAGTGCAGAAATATCTGCAAACCTGTATCCATGTTATTCTGGTATATATATGTATATTATGTTCTGATGTATAATACCTTCTGATTTTTAAAGTGCGTTTCTATTTTTGTCACCGGCTATTTTTATATCGTATGTAATAGGATTATTTTGAGCGTCACAAATCAATTGTTCTTGTAAATCTATCTTATATATGGAATTATATGGCGTACGAAAACGTGTTGCAATTTTCCGGGTGAACTGGATTAGCGTAACCCACTGTGGTCTCCGAGGGTTAATGAATTACTAATAAAAGATGATTTTTATCGCAAATAACTGATCATTAATTTAAACAAAACGATATTCGGCTACTTCCCTTACTATTCGACTTTTCCTTATAACTTGAAAACCGAATGTTTCCCCAACGTGCGACTTAAAACACTAATAAAGTACCAAAAAAAAACAGTTTTCAATTTTTTATCACGTTGAGTTAAAAAATAGAAAAAACAAATTAATAGATGTAAAAAATATTAAATTATACATCACTAGAAAGGAATAGGTTTATCCTATTTTTTGCCACAAATTTCATTCCGATATCTTAAAAGAAACACCCAAATCTCATTGACTTCTTCAATCCGGCAGATAAACACAGCACGATGTACATATAAAAAAAGGCTAGTCTTTCACTGTCCTCGAGACCTCATACAACAATAGACCCTTCTTTCAAGTGCTCGAAAAGGGCCTGTGCGGCGCGTCGTTGCACTAGTGGGGGCCATGGCGTCGACGCTTAGATATAGGAAATACCATTTTCGACGACGCCAGTTGCAGTCGCTAGCGGCTGTAGCCGCCGGTCGCAATCGCTGGCGGCTGTAGCCGCTCATTGGAACGGCCACCTTAAGGGTACATCGCTGGTATTTGTTGCCATAACGTAGCACTTCCCTTTATTGTTACTCACAACTGCTTCCCCTATGTAAAGATGTTCAAGGGTCTTGATACGTGGTAAATATCCTTCCTTAATCCTCGAGTTTGTTATTGTTATAGCAATCTGTTGCGACGTCCGGGGCTCGATACGGTGTTTGGTCGATGTCAATGGCTCCTTCATTTGAGGTAGGTCCTGATAATTTGAAAAACGTAGAGGTCGGGTTGGTTTATTTTTTAATACCAACGTCCCATGATAATAGGAAATTTCGGCCTCTTCCTGTTTTAGAAATGGGCTTCCTATAAGACCGTCTGCTTCTATTGCAAGTTCTTTTACTACATAGAAAAGTGCAGGAGTTTCGTGGATATGAAGAATTGTTGTTCCTAAAGTATGAATTGGATTAGTAGTAATTCCGGTTAATTCGATTTCTTCCCGAGAGTTTATCGCGGCTTTTTCTCCCAGGGCGTTAATGACTACTAAATTAACGGATGCTCCACCGTCGATTAAGAATTCTCCCGTTCCTGACTCCAGTTCTGGAACCTTGATTTTGATGCGTGGGGCAGGTGCTTCCCTGATGAGGGTTCCTCTTCGAAGCGGACTGTCCTTTGGCGAGCTTCTTTGTTTCCGCTCATCGTGTCGCCTATACGTTGAGCGCGATCGAAGTTTAAAGACTTGTTTGATTCGACGGATGAATCTCGCGAGTCTCGTTGATATCTCGGGCTACGCGGATGTTTCCTACAAGATTTTCCGCCATGTCCGGGTATGCCGCAATGCCAACAATATAAACTCGGCTTGCGATCTTTATCGGGGTTTTTTAAAATGGAATAATGTTTTTCTCCATCATCTGCGTACGATGAGTCGGAGCGATAAGAAGAGGATTTCGAGGGGCTCCGGTGGCGCAAAGTCCAGGCCGTCGTGCGTGTCCGTCCTTCTCGTTCCTCTTCAAAACCAGATGTTCTAAGAGACCGATCCCTGTTCTGGTCGTATCTACTCGGAGAAAGTGGGTACGACACTTCGCGGTCGTGGCGACGAGAATCTTCGGCGTAATGGTCTCGGCGAGACCACCTGGAGGGCGATTCATTGCGAGGCGACTGTCGTCGATTCCTTAATTTTCTATCTATCTGTAGCATGGCGTCGTAAGCTTGTTCAAGTGTTTTAATGTCTTGAATCTGAGCCGACACTTTCCAGGAAATTCGATTCGGTAAACCATCGATGAAGTTTTCTTTAACGTCTTTTTCCATTTCTTTGACGAAGTCTTCAGCGTGATCCAGACACCTTTCCCGAATAGCTCCGCGCGCACAATAAACGAGATGGCTAGTCCTGTCGACGTACTGTCGCAGACTTTATCCTTCGCGAATGCTTAGTTTCGCGATTTCGACTTGAAAATATGACAAACTTCTTCCTGGCGCGAATCTCTTTTTCAAATGTTGAACTAATTTCTTAACAGAGTCGAATTTATGCTCTAACGTGCACCTGCGTGCCGGACCGATCAGTTTCGTTAATATTATCGCAAGATACTCGGCTTCCGTACACTCAGGAATCAAAGTTAACCCGTCTTCCACATTTTGTGCAAAGCGCGTCAAGGGTGGACTTTCACCGTCGAAGGTTGGAATTGACATAGTAATATTCTGTATACATGTCCGTTGCGTCAAAAGCGACATTGAGTTTGCAATTGAAACTGTCAGGTTCATAATATCGTTAGAAGAGACGTTCGCCTGTGCGGTTGCCATTTTAAAATTACCAAGTGACTCGACTAGAGAAAACTAGTATATCGTCGATAATAAATTACGAGTGATTTTAACGTATTTAAAAACACAAATTTTACGGCGATTCTAATGCAGTAGCATCCCACCGCTGTCACCAGTTCTGTTACGAGCCGGGGCTGCGGCAACGCGAGAGGCCGGGGAGGAGGGTATTTCCCAAGGAATACGGTTTATGAGTTTGTTAGTTAGGGGCGCGGACGAACCTGATGCGAAATCAGGGAGCCGCTAGGATTATTGACGGCGAGGACGAACCTGATGCGAAATCAGGGAGCCTCTAGGAATGGAGTCACACGCGGACGAACCTGATGCGAAATCAGGGAGCCGCAGGAAGGTGAAACGTCGTGAACGAACCCGATGCGAAATCGGGGAGTCACTAGGATGAAGTTCACAGACGAACCTGGTGCGAAACCAGGGAGCTGTTAGGAGGTTGGATTATTCACAGACGAACCTGGTGCGAAACCAGGGAGCTGTTCGGAAGTTGGTAAATTTACAGACGAACCTGATGCGAAATCAGGGAGCTGTAGGATACGGACGAACCTGATGCGAAATCAGGGAGCCGTAGGAGGGTGAGTTTTCGTGGACGAACCCGATGCAAAATCGGGGAGCCACTGGGTTAGAGAAGATTCCTTGTTGTGGATGAAGGGTTGCGAACGAACCTGGTGCGAAATCAGGGAGTCGCGGGAAATGTTAGTAATGCCTCGTAACTCTTAATTAATATTTGATGCAACTCGAGCGGTAAAGTTGTATCAGTGGGCGAGTGCTACTAATATTATAAGGATCGCTGGGTAAGAGATGGGTTTAACGAATCTACTCGATTTACACGTGAACACAATTCGTATATTCAATAATTAATTATTGTACAAATGTAAGTGTCGCGATTAAATAATAAATAAAAGTGTGTAGGTTACCACTAGTTGCACGGTGTTGACGCACTGGCGATGCGGGGCGTACGAGTGGCTATTTCAAAGTGCCAAATAGAATATAAACCGGACTCGCGGATCCTATGAGGTTAACTACGATTCTGACAGGGACTTTAGCCAGATCTTACCAACTCTGTACGAGCGTGACACGACGAGACTTTACGCTTGACTCTATAGCTTTTAACCAACGAGGGATGAAACCAAAGGGTTTATATAGTCCCAAAAATGAGTGGGGATGCATTAGGAATTTCCATATAAGGAAATCCTTCGGGGTCGTCGTCGTGTCACTCCCGTTCCCATGGTCGTGATCCAGATGGTCGAGATCATGACCCCCTTGGTGGTATGTGATAAACAAAAAGGCTTTTAGGACGTTTTCCCTTCGCAGACGCGAGCTCGAAAAATGGTTCAGAGCGGCGTATGGGAAAATTCCACATACGTAACAGTACAACGCGGTGCAAACATATTACAAACTGGTACAACCGCGAGTTTTCAATTTTTCGGAACTTTTTTTTTCTCAGTAGTACGACTCGACACTTTGGTTATTTCGATTTTTCTCGAAAACCAAAAGAGAGAAACAGTTTCTTCGAACGGTACAATGTTCGGCACCACTAGTACAATGCAGTACAGGGCGCGAAAAATCGAAATTTCCAAAAATGGGGGGCTAGCTTTTTTTCTAATTTTCTAATTTTCTCGAAAACGGTTTCGAATTTTTGAAAGCTCAGAACGGTACAACGCGGTACAAACCTAGTACAAACTGGTACAACCGCGAGTTTTCAATTTTTCGGAACTTTCTTTTTTCTCAGTAGTTTCGACTCGACACTTTGGTTCTTTCGATTTTTCTCGAAAACCAAAAGAGTTAAACAGTTTCTTCGAACGGTACAACGCGGTGCAAACATAGTACAAACTGGTACAACCGCGAGTTTTCAATTTTTCGGAATTTTTTTTTCTCAGTAGTATGTTACATGGGCCCTTCAGGTCCATCCCGTGCTTGCTGTCCTCGCGTCGTTTTCTTTCGGGAAGGCGATTCAGCGGAATCGCCTCACGTGTAAAAATCACGTTGTGCTGAGCCCGTAGCAACAGCGGTAGGGACAACGACCGCGCTCGGCCCAAGCCCCGGTTATTTCGCAATAATCGAGGAATTAGTGAAGCAAGCAACAGCTGCCGACGGGGCAGTTTCCCCCATTCCTGGGGACTGTCCGAGGTTCGGCCCGCGATCGAGAGCCGTGGAAGATAGATTCTGATTCGGGAGCTCGAGCTAGGAAGTTGCGACGGGCCAGAGGGCCGTCTAGATACCCGGACCACGTCTCCGCGTAGATTCCGCGAAGTACGAACAGCCGATAGTAATTCGTACAAGGGTAACTCCGTCCGATATACCGAGAACGGCCTAGCCGGGAGAGCCCTTGCGCGTCAATCGTGACCGACGTAGGGGCGCGTAGAAGAACGACGTTTAGAGATAGTGAGGTACAACGGACCCCAGGTCACCAACTTCCGAGTGCCATCCGAGAGCACAGCGAGCGACCACGACCTACTCTAGGTTGAGCGACCTAAACAGCGAGCGAAACGCTAGACGGCAAGCGTGCCGTGCGATATTCGACCGACACCCGAGCGCACAGCGATAACAGGGACGGAGCGCCGTCCCTAGGGTATGTTCTAACCATTACTTTAATATTTACGTCAAGAATATATTTTAATCTATTGTTTCTCCCTGAATTCCGTGTAACCATTGATTCAACCCCCTTTACTTCCTATCCTTCATGGTAAGTATAGTCAAGGCGTGCTTTAGCACCTCGACAGAGCAACGAACCTCGTGGATCATCCTAGCCGCTCAGGGCGATTCACAAAAGTCCCTTCAGGACGTAACAAACTGGTGTCAGAAGTGGGATTCTTTTCCCTTATATATATACTAATTATACATTTAAAAGAGAGCGCGTCGTCGCTACATAGCGCGATCCGCCGTAATTTTATCTGCTCGTAACTTGACTATACTTCCTACTACTCAAGATCCTTTCCAGAGCATTGTATAGCAATGACGGGTCGTATTTTGAGATCACCCCCTTTATCACAGACTTCCAATTCCCAGATACCTGAGACAGCCCCTCCTATACCCCCTCCTCACTTACCGACGTTGTCGAGCAATAGACTATCGTTCGGCCCACGGACGAACGACCTAGAAATGTCTGCATTAGACGTATGGCGTTCCCGAGAAGATGAGGAGAGAGTGTATCGGGCGCTTGACAGCATTCCCCGTTTCGACCCTGATTTTGTAACCTTGGAGGACTTCGCTGCCTCAATACAGAGAGCTTCAAAGCGAGTACCGCCCGGTCAAGAGGAAAGATTTTTGACCGAGTTAATATATAAACTAAAAGATCCTATTAGATACTATGTCGAAGGGAAAAGCTGTCAAAGCGTGGCCGATCTGCTCTCCCTTCTAAGAGTCCGATATTCCCCCTGCCGCGGTTATGAGGAGCTCCGGCTGGAACTCGAACGTATAAGCATGTTTCCCCGCGAGCGTTTAATAGACTTCATCCACCGCGTCAGCCGCCTGTACAGACAGGTAATCGTAAGAGCGAAGGAATTGATTGGAGAGAATGTCGAGAAGAATATGAAGGACGTGGAGCGATTGGCCCGGACCTCATTTATCACCGCGCTACCTCAAAGAATTTCGACTAAAGTAGCATTGTCCAACCCCGAATCATTGGATGACGCGTTCGATTTAGCGTTGCACATACAAAGACGGGAACAAGAATTGTCCGGTTTGCCGCGCGATGACGCGCACGGGTGCACGCAGAACGCGCGTCCCCCGTCACCGTATGACCCTCAGCGTAGATGGACCGAATGGAGACAGCCGTACGAAAATGACTCGTACGGCGATCATCCTTCTCCGTACTGCGCTTATAGCTCCCCCCGCTACAGGGACGAATATTATCGGGAGCCGTATTATCGCGATCCGACGCTGGAGCGCCTTCCAACGACCTTGCTGACGAGGCAAGGCGAACGCCCGGTGGACTACGAACGCCGACCGAGTGCTCCCCGTGGAAGAGGAGCGCGCGGCAGACCTTGGAATAATAGGCAGTCACGACCTCGCGACTCTAGATTGTACCACCCTCGCGAATCTCGCGGATATGAATCTCCTCAACCGGAAAGATATGAACCCCCTCGCAAATCTCGCGGACATGAACCTCCTCGCGAATCGCGGACATATGAAAACCGAGATCCGCAAAGATCGGCGGAACGTGATATTACCCCTGAGAACAGCAATCATTTAAACTCCCAGCGCGCCCGCCCGTTCAACCGGAATGAGGCGGGCGGGTCCTCCTCGCAGGCCCAAAGACTACCTCAAAGCCAGAGCCCTCAACGACGCTCCTACGAGCAGACTCCCCCCGCATCCGGGTCAAGGCCGAACAGTTGGAGAATGGTGAGGGAGAATTTATCGTAGACACGGGCTCCGCGTTGAATCTGTTAGAAATCGGGTCTGCAAGCTCTAAAGCCCGGGTTTTAAGTACTGCCCCCCTCGAAATCACCGGTTTAAACGGGAAGGTTTTGACTTTAGGGACGACCGTCTTGAAAATTAACGGTAGCTGGGCATTATTCCACGTAATACGTATGCCCCATTTACCTAAAGGGATAGCGGGCCTCGTCGGGAGCCCATATCTGCTCCAGGAGGAGGCCATCGTCTCCTACCACCAGCGCACGATGGTAACCGCGAAATTCACCCGATCAGTCCCATAATTTTTTCCAACTTTGAAGAACTAGAGGGTACATTAAATGGTTATAAGCAGTGCCACCAAGACTATCTGGCACGCTTAAGTGAATCAGAGACCAACACGAACGAAATAAACATTTGCCTCCCTAAAGACAGCGACTCTCCCAAAGAGAACGAACGGGATTGCCCTTCCCCTTTTTTCGGAGAAGAGTTCGACGCTAACGACGAGCTAGTTCTGGGAGAATACCAAATTGAGCAAAAACCTCACGAGGAACGATTACAACATATAGTCGAAACACTGAAATTGGAAGAATTAGACGCGGAACCGCGTCAGACAATCGAAGACTTGGTTGTAAGGTATTCGGATAGATTTTTCGTACCAGGGGACCCGCTCGGCGGAACAACATCGATAGAACACACCATTCCGGTGACCGATCCTACACCCACGTTCATCAGACAATATCCTGATTCCCCGCTGCTGGACGAAGAAATAGCCAAACAAACGCACAACCTGGAGGAGCTGGGGATAATCGCTCCTTCGTCGTCACCGCATAATTCACCCTTGCACGTGGTCGAGAAAAAGACAGGAGAGGACGGAAAGAAACGATGGAGGGTTGTAGCAGACTTCCGAATTTTGAACGCGAAAACGATTGATGACCGTTTTCCCTTACCGCGAATCACGGACATTCTCGATAGATTAGGTGGAGCCAAATATTTCTCAGTTTTCGATTTAGCAAACGGTTTCCATCAAATCCCTATGGCTCCAGAGGACCGTGCAAAAACCGCGTTTACCACCCCCGACGGACACTACGAATACCTCCGCATGCCTTTCGGATTAAAGAATGCTCCGGCTACTTTTCAGCGTTTAATGAACCACGTTTTGGGAGGACTAATTGGAAAGGAGTTATTCGTTTATTTAGATGACGTAGTCGTATATTCGTCTACACTCGCGGAGCACGAGCAACGACTCGAGACTTTCTTCGAACGCTTACGAGTGCATAACTTAACCTTACAAACGGAAAAGGCCAAATTCCTGAAGGACAAGGTCATATACCTGGGTCATATAATAGCGGCTGACGGAGTAAGACCCAACCCCGAAAAGATCAGGGCCGTCGCCGCCTTCCCCGTACCAAAAAATCGGAAAAATTTGAAACAATTCTTGGGTCTAGTAAATTACTATCGGCGGTTTATCCCCGACATGGCTAAACGCGCTAAACCTCTCACCAGTTTAACTACCCCGAAAATTCCATTCTATTGGTCAGAAAAACATCAAGAAAGTTTCGGAGACCTACGCCAGTCGCTTTGCAAAGAGCCGGTCTTACGTTACCCCGATTTTGATGAACCTTTCATCATTACAACAGATGCTTCCGACGTAGCAGTAGGCGCGATTTTAAGTCAGGGCAAGATAGGCGAAGACCCGCCAATAGCGTACGCCTCCCAGGTACTTAATCCCTGCCAAGAAAATTACTCAACCACAGAAAAGGAGTGCTTCGCGATAGTTTATGCTGTAAAACAATTTCGGACGTACATATATGGACGGAAATTCTCCTTGGTGACCGATCACCGGCCACTCCAATGGTTATTCTCGATAAAAGATCCGGTATCGCGACTTGCTCGCTGGAGAATCACGCTCGCCGATTATGACTACGAAATCATTTATAAACCCGGCCGCGTAAATGCCAACGCGGATGCACTGTCACGAAACCCGGTATCGCACGCATTCCCGACTATTCACAGGGAAATCGCGCCGAATACCGATAATGAAGGAATATGAGCGCGAGTACAGGCACGTCGTCAAGCCATGCCACGACCGAATTACGAAGAACCCCCGTCGTTTATAGACGATTCCACAATAATCGAGGATAATATAGACGGTATAGAGAGCAGAGCCAACTCTACTGTTCTGGACACAGCGGAAGAACGAACGGGATTGCCCGAATTCCTGGACGAAGACGAAGATCAGGAGCAATCACTCATGGATTCCACTTTCGGAAGCAATGAATCGCTTACAGGTCCGCTTACCGAGCAAGAAATCACCATCCTGAAGAGTCTGGATGAGGAGTACCCTTCTAGAAAAGAAGAGGAAGGACTTGGCCACCACGAGTTCGAAAATTGGGAAGAGAAGTACTCCCCCATGATAACCGAAGGGCCCTATGCAGGCCAATATACGCACGACCAACTCGCCTTCTTGAAGAGCCTTGACGAGCCACCCCGCTGGGAATACGTAGAAGGAGACAATTTAGACCATACCGTTCGAAGCATTGATACTCCCTTAGGCCCATCCACGGAGATGGAAATTATCATCGCGAAGAGTCCCACCGGAAAAGAGGAGGAAACATCAAGTCCCCTCGAAAACGCCAGCCCCCCGAAGACAAAACCACAAACAGTCCCACAGAAGAGAGTGTCTTGGGGCGTGCCTCTGCACGAAGAAGCCCTGAACGTACCACAATCAACTATGATTTGTCCGGAGGGAGAGACACTGGACGAATTAAAAGATCAATCGCCTCCTAAAGAAATGTCGAGCACGAGTCCAAGACCCTACATAACTAAGATGTCTGACTCATCGGAACGATACGGAGTAACCCCCGAGCCATTCACCGACCCTTCGAGTTTTCGGCAAAAAATACGAGAATCATTTGAATACCGGGGAAACGCAAAGGACACCTCGGAACGTGAAATCCAACCAATGCAATGCGAAGTGGAAATCGTAAAGACCACGCTTGCATCCTCTCCAGACAACTATGCTCATTTTATATCATCAGATGGAATATTAACCAGCCCAATTTGCAAAACTTTAAAAGCTATAGGACTTCTCGACGAAACAAAATTATTATCAGAAGAATTAATCAGAAATCGCGTAATAATCACCCGTAATGAAGAAGGAAAAATTTTTAGCATTGTAGGAGCTAGCAACTTCTACCATGAAATAGGAGAAGCGGATCTGGCATCAGCACTAACAGCGCTCAAAGACGCAGCGGAAACCGAACGCGTCCGCTCGCTTCGAATAGCGGCGCATGGTGAAACCCTACACCGATTCGACGCTGAAACGCTGCAGCGACATTCCAAAATTATTTTCAAACGGACGCCCATACTATTCAAATCTGCACCGGCGAAGTTCAACAACCTCCGGAAAATGAACGGGAGAAAATTATCCGCCACTATCATGAAAGCCTGATAGGAGGCCATAAGGGTGTGACAAAAACGTTCCGACGCATACGCGGCTTATTCGATTGGCCGCGCTTACGCAGAGACGTGGAGGATTTTGTGCGAAGTTGCCAGAGCTGCCAGGAACAAAAGCTCGTCCGAATTAAAACTCGGGAACCGATGCTAATCACAGATACGCCTGCACGGCCCTTCGATAAAGTGGCCTTGGACACTGTAGGACCGCTGCCCCCCACCCCTAGCGGAAACCGCCACGTACTTACAATGCAATGTCAATTATCTAAATTCTGTATGGCTGTGCCATTACCAGATATACGAGCCTGTACCGTGGCCGATGCGTTATCACGCTACTTTATCGCGATCTTCGGTGCGGCGCGCGCAATCTTAACGGACCGCGGAACGAGCTTTATTAATAACACAATACAGGGAATAGCTCAAACATTCAAAATTAAACACGTAACCACGTCAGGATATCGACCACAGACTAATGGTTCCCTAGAAAGAAGTCATATTGTCCTAACAGAATACCTAAAACACTACATGGAAAGACACGAAGACTGGGACCTGCTCCTCCCGTTCGCTATGTATTCCTACAACACCTCGGTACACGAAGCAACAAAATTCACTCCATACGAGGTGGTTTTCGGACAATTAGCTCGAGATCCGTTTACGCCTATGTCCCGTGAAGAGCTATTAACGTACCCGACCTACGTACAAAATTTGATAGAGCGTTTAGATGAAATCCGAAGGACTACGCGATCAAATTTAGACACAAGCAAATCACGTTCAAAAATAATTTACGACCGTAAAAGTAATCAAGTCACATTCGCGGTAAACGACCTCGTTTATGTACAAAAGGAACCTCGACTCCATAAGTTTGATCCCCATTACGCAGGCCCCTATAAAATAAAAGCAATCACCGAAGAAAATAATGCGATATTACTTACGGATGAGGGTCAACAGATAATCAAACATTTCGACAAATTGAAACATGCTTATGTTAAAGATAAACCGCCTTGACGTTGATAGAGCGTATTAAATGTGGTTTAAGCTTACAACGGACCAGCAGGAGGGCTCATCTAAGCCAATCCTCATAACCAAGGTCCCACACTCCGAAAATCGAATCCCTTTCCTTAATCTCACTTGTTTTTCGTATTTGGAGTAGACATTTACTTAAAACAATAGAATTCCCTCCCTTTCCTTAATCTCACTTGTTTTTCGTATTTGCAGTAGACATTTACTTAAAACAATAGAATTCCCACCCTTTCCTTAATCTCACTTGTTTTTCGTATTTGCAGTAGACAATTACTTAAAACAATAGAATTCCCCGCGTAAGAAGTTTCGGAGAACCAAGTACTACAGTCACCATGGACGGACGTGGCCTCCTACTATTCACGTTCTTATGGATAAGCGTTGCCAGTAACGTCATAGATGGGGACTACAAAATATCATCGCTGAACCCCAACCCGGGATTGTACTATGAAAAAATCCGACCTCTCCGCGTATTTCACACCCAATGGAGACTGGTCACGGGTATTGGAGTCACCGACATACTGACCTCGCGACCACGAACCCAACCCCAGATCGACAGAATGAAAGCGTTATGCACAGCATATAACTGGACGTCTTGCCCGGCCGATGCCCTTAACACGGCCCTGCAACGAAAACTCCTCGATGCCACACGATATGAAGATTTGCTACTCAGCATGTTAGGGAAGCCACAGCTCTCCCGTACCAAGCGATCGGTACCATTAGGATTCATCGGATCGTTAAGCAAAGCCCTTTTCGGAACCCTGGACAGCGATGATGCGCAATATTATAACAAGGAAATAGACAAACTTTATAAAGACCAAAATCATCTCGCAGAATTGTTAGGAAATCAGACACACATTATAAAATCGGAATTTCAGGATATACACGAGACACTTCAAACTGTAACGGGCTCCATACGAAATATGGGCGATAGAATTAAGGAAATAGCGTCGGGTGTCCGTCAATTAGACGATCGCGAAGCAAAAATAGAATTGGAATTGGCCTTGTCGTCGTGGACATTCCTAATGACCAGGCACGTGGACGAATACGTAACCGCGCTAATTGTAATTACGGACGCGCTCACGTTTGCGAAACTTGGTATCTTACATCCGGCCGTTCTTTCACCCAGCCAGCTAGCGCAAACTTGTGAAAGAATTCGCGAAACTACTCCGTACGAATTCCCGCTGACCTCTGAAGAATTAAATTCCGAACAGCTACAAGGAGTGACCAAACTAAACGTAGTTTATTCACAAGGCCGAATCATCTTGTCACTCGACATACCTTTACTTGACCAAATTCCCTTTGACCTCTACTACCTTCAACCATGCCCTTCATTTCAATTAATATCGACTAATGTCTCTACCCCAATATTTATAAAACCAAGAACAACATACTTAGCAATCAGCCGAATTAACTCCCAATACTTCATGCCCGACGAGAAATACATCACAGGATGCAGGAACCACCCCAGAATGTACATGTGCGAACTCAGCTTACCACTCCAGGACTTGGAAAAAGCACCAAGCTGTGAGACGGATGCTTTATTAAAACCACAAAGCATCAAGTGGCATAGCTGCAACATTCAAGCCCTTCGCGGAAGCCGAACCTTCCCCAAGAAAATGAACACACCGAACACCTGGTTATATTCCATTAAGGACACCCTGGCACTGCATGTTCGATGCAATAAGCACGCAGCCGGATACGAAGTGCTACAGGGGGCAGGAATATTACAACTGAGAAGAGATTGTGAGGCCAAAATCGGCACTGATCAGATTTGGGCATCCGGAGTAGACACCGAGGCATTAACGACTATCTACAAACCATCTATCGGCATAAACATTTCGGAAATCCTGCCAACTCTCACGAAACATCACGTAAAAATTTTAACGGACTATCAAGAAAAGGAACCCCAAGGAACACTTCAAAACTCCCATGCGAAAGCAAACGCAGTCGCACTGGAAGACATAGAGAGACAGGCAAGGGAGTTAGCGACCCACCACCGGACCGAAAATTTATCGACATATGTTACCTATGGACTACCAGGACTAGGAGGCACTATCGTAATTATCCTTATTATTTGGATTGGATATCGTTTTTTAAGGGCACGCCGGGATCAACATCCCGAGCCCTTAAGGAAAGAGACAAAGGTTAACATAGAAATGAAACCTCACCGCCCTCCCCCTCAGATAATTTCCAGACCTCGTCCCCTTGCTATTACATCTTTCCCTTCCGACCTACCCGTTATACCATCCACGAGGACAAGAGACAGAGCCCACGTAGAACGAGCGAGAAGTTTCGCGGGTTCCGAGCCATACTTCGAAGTATTCTAAGAAATACCTTGCTGATAACAGCAAGAACCCCCGCGCGTTAGTCTTAAGAATCGATCCCCACGAGGCGCTCTGCTGCGAAAATTGAATGGTAGGGACAATAGCATATAAGTTAGCAATTAAGCAAAGCGAGCACAGTCATTACGAAGTTTTTCACGGTCTCCGTAATTGTTCAAGTAATTGTTCACGGTCTCCGTAATTGTTCACTGAAATTCATAAATATATAAGAATGGAAACCCCAAAACTAAACGACGTGAAAGTGACGCGATCGACCCTGGCGGAAGCAGTTTTGCCGCGCCAATTACACGCGCCCTTTGGACGCAGACTATGCGTGCGTCCTGATCCGAGCGTCACGGGAGAAGATGGCCGCGTCTGGGCCTACAAAACGAAGACCATATGCGGGGCATGTGCGTGGGTGAACCCGCCACAAAATTTCACGAAATACAGGAGGATCCCTGTGCACTGGCTGGCAGAGGAGCAGCGAGCCATCGCTCTTACCAAGTGCGTGCAGTGCCAGGAACGGCATTTGAAATGGAGGCTGCCCGGCAACTGCACCGGCTGTATACGGGCAATATTAGACACCGACCCCCTGCATTTGCCGGCGTTCCCGATTATTGAGGCGCCCCGGCCACTGGAGCCTCCCAAACCCCGGGACGTCCCCTGGATCATGCCCGCCGGAGCGGAGTGAGGATTGCTCCCAATACCACCCCTCGCAGCAGGTAAATACCCACAAAATTGTAATCACTTCAAAGTGACGCGATCAGATTTGTAATTGTTTCCGTTTTCATTATATTCGCAGCAGAGCGTCATCCTTAAGGGCCGCAGCCAAAAGCACCACCCACCCCCTTTTATTATCAATACATTTTTTTTTCTTTTTTCCTTTCTTTCTCGTTTTTTCTCTTTGAATCATTTTAATTGTAACAATATATATAATAGTTTTCTCCCCGCTTAATAACGATTTATTTATTATAATCCCCTTGCGATCCCTTAGTTTTAGTTGCGATAATTATAGTTTTAAGCCGTTTAAAGAAAGTGTACGCGTGGACAGCCTCACACGGAAGAACGAAACAGCCTCGCGAGGCCGTTTCGTGTCTAAATGGGGAGGTGTTACATGGGCCCTTCAAGTCCATCCCGTGCTTGCTGTCCTCGCGTCGTTTTCTTTCGGGAAGACGATTCAGCGGAATCGCCTCACGTGTAAAAATCACGTTGTGCTGAGCCCGTAGCAACAGCGGTAGGGACAACGACCGCGCTCGGCCCAAGCCCCGGTTATTTCGCAATAATCGAGGAATTAGTGAAGCAAGCAACAGCTGCCGACGGGGCAGTTTCCCCCATTCCTGGGGACTGTCCGAGGTTCGGCCCGCGATCGAGAGCCGCGGAAGATAGATTCTGATTCGGGAGCTCGAGCTAGGAAGTTGCGACGGGCCAGAGGGCCGTCTAGATACCGCGACCACGTCTCCGCGTAGATTCCGCGAAGTACGAACGGCCGATAGTAATTCGTACAAGGGTAACTCCGTCTGATATACCGAGAACGGCCTAGCCGGGAGAGCCCTTGCGCGTCAATCGTGACCGACGTAGGAGCGCGTAGAAGAACGACGTTTAGAGATAGTGAGGTACAACGGACCCCAGGTCACCAACTTCCGAGTGCTATCCGAGAGCACAGCGAGCGACCACGACCTACTCTAGGTTGAGCGACCTAAACAGCGAGCGAAACGCTAGACGGCAAGCGTGCCGTGCGATATTCGACCGACACCCGAGCGCACAGCGATAACAGGGACGGAGCGCCGTCCCTAGGGTATGTTCTAACCATTACTTTAATATTTACGTCAAGAATATATTTTAATCTATTGTTTCTCCCTGAATTCCGTGTAACCATTGATTCAACCCCCTATACTTCCTATCCTTCATGGTAAGTATAGTCAAGGCGTGCTTTAGCACCTCGACAGAGCAACGAACCTCGTGGATCATCCTAGCCGCTCAGGGCGATTCACAAAAGTCCCTTCAGGACGTAACAAGTACGACTCGACACTTTGGTTATTTCGATTTTTCTCGAAAACCAAAAGAGTTAAACAGTTTCTTCGAACGGTACAATGTTCGGTACAACTAGTACAATGCAGTACAATCGCGAAAAATCGAAATTTCCAAAAATGGGGGGCTCGCTTTTTTTTTATTTTATAATATTCTCGAAAACGGTTTCGAATTTTTGAAAGCTCGGAACGGTACAACGCGGTACAAACCTAGTACAAACTGATACAACCGCGAGTTTTCAATTTTTCGAAACTTTTTTTTTCTCAGCAGTACGACTCGACACTTTGGTTATTTCGGTTTTTCTCGAAAACCAAAAGAGTTAAACAGTTTCTTTGAACGGTACAATGTTCGGCACCACTAGTGCAATGCAGTACAGTCGCGAAAAATTGAAATTTCCAAAAATGGGGGGCTAGTTTTTTTTCCTATTTTCTAATTTTCTCGGAAACGGTTTGGATTTTTTGAAAGCTCGGAAGGGTACAACACGGTACAAACCTAGTACAAACTGGTACAACCGCGAGTTTTCAATTTTTCGGAATTTTTTTTCTCAGTAGTACGACTCGACACTTTGGTTATTTCGATTTTTCTCGAAAACCAAAAGAGTTAAACAGTTTCTTCGAACGGTACAACGCGGTATAAACCTAGTACAAACTGGTACAACCGCGAGTTTTCAATTTTTCGGAACTTTTTTTTTTCTCAGTAGTTTCGACTCGACACTTTGGTTATTTTGATTTTTCTCGAAAACCAAAAGAGTTAAACAGTTTCTTGGAACGGTACAATATTCAGTACAACTAGTACAATGCAGTACACTCGCGAAAAATCGAAATTTCCAAAAATGGGGGGCTAGCTTTTTTTTATTTTCTCATTTTCTGGAAAACGGTTTCAAATTTTTGAAAACTCTCAACGGTACAATGTTCGGTACAACTACTACAATGTATTACGATCGCGAAAAATGATAATTTCCAAAAAGGGGGGGCCAGCTTCATTTTTTATTTTCTCATTTTCTCGAAAACGGTTTCCAATTTTTGAAAATTCGTAACGGTACAATGTTCGGCACAACTAGTACAATTCAGTACAAGTGCGAAAAATCGGAATTTCCAAAAAAGGGGGTAGCCCTAAAATTGTTTTTTTTCTGATTTTCTCCAAAACGGTTTCGAATTTTTGAAAGTTCTCAACGGCACAACACGGTACAAACCTAGTACAAACTGGTACAACAAAAAAAATTAGGTTTTCAAAAAAAGGGGGGCTAACTTCACACAGATGACAAACTTTCTCGTAAAAAAAAACGTGTCGCAATAAATTATCCCTCCTTATAAGGTTTCTAAAGTGGTATGTAAATTCCGTATATTCAAATTGTTTTCTTTGTCTTATTTACAACCTACATGATTTTTAAGAAATTTGTATATGCCTTTTCTGGGAATTTATTTTTTAATTAATGTATACATAATCATATATTCGGCAAAAAATAGTGTCGTGCAGTATGTGTGATCTGTCGATTAGTTTTCGCAGTGACATGTTTAAACTGTCTCGTTGGTCAAGGTATGAAAAAAACAATGTTCGCTCGTTGCAGTTATTGTGAAAATTATTATTGCTTCAATCACTTTTTTAAAGCTTCTTGTCGACAAGATTATCATAAATGTAATGGTTAATTACCCACTGTTGTGATTTCAATAGTATTATCTTTAATTTTATTTATTATCATTAATTTTTTCTAATTGTTATCTATCATTAATCTATTAGCATTCATTTACTATAACGTATTTTCATATACTAGAGATAAATAAATTTCAACAAACGGTTTTGTCATTCTCTTTCCCTCATTTTTCTTCTTTCCCCTGTTCCACATTTGTTGATTTTTTCAAGGTCAGACCAGCTTTTGGGAGCATCTTTAATTTACATTTTTGTGACCTCTGTAACATATACCTTCGATCTATATAAGAAAATCTGCGCGATTCCATCATCAGTTGAATAGTGTTCCTTGTGAGGAGCAAGCGAGAGTAAGGCTAGAAATGGCTACCGACCCACCGCCGAAAGACGATCCCATCTTCACTAGAGAGGAGGTTGAAGGAGCAGTGAAAGGCCTGAAAAGCGGAAAATGCCCTGGTCTCGACCGGATAGAGGTCGACGTAGCGAAGCGCTTGTCGAGAATTTCTCCGAGCGCCCTACTGAAACTCTATAACGGGTGTCTGGAGCAAGGGGTGTTTCCTTTTCGTTAGAAAGTCGGACTAATCAGGACCATTCTGAAAAGTCCCGACAAACCTCCAGAAGAGGCAAAGTCATATAGGCCAATCTGTCTACTATCGGTCCTCGGCAAAGCTCTTGAAAGACTGATCGCGCTGGTAAAGTTCAGGGAATTGATATCTGGTCGAGAGGAACGGTACACCCTGGCGCTCTCCTTTGACATTTCCGGAGCATTCGACAATGTTTGGTGGCCGAGCATACTCAAGAAATTGAAGGTGCGAAGCTGCCCCCGAAATCTTTACAGACTTATGGTCGACTATTTCGCCGATCGGCAAGTTGTTATGGTCAGCAGCTCCGATAGCGTGCGGAAGAAAGTCACCAAAGGCTGCTCGCAGGGGTCAATCCCCGGTCCAAGCTGCTGGAACCTAATCTTCGATGAAGTTCTGCAGATCGTCTCGAACACCGGGCTCTGCGAGCCCATAGCCTACGCGGATGACCTGCTCGTGATTGTATACGGCAATTCGCGACGGGAACTGCAGCAGAAAGGCCAAGAAGCCGCACTCGTGATCTCTGAGTGGTGCGCCACACAGAAATTAACGCTGTCTGCGGCTAAGACCGAGATGATTCTCTTGAAGGGCTCCCTGAATAGAGAACGACCTCCTGCAATAAAGATTTACGGGAAGAATGTGGCACTCAAGCCCACTATCAAGTGATTGGGTGTTTACATTGACCAAGGAATGGGTATTAATTCCCATGTCGAAAATATTTGTGCCAAAGCCGAACGAACGTTTTACACGCTAGCGAGACTCGCTCGCGCCGATTGGGGGTTGAGACATCCGACCCTGCGTACTCTGTACACGGGTCTGTTCGTCCCGATCATAGCATACGCCGCCGCAGGCTGGGCGGATCTCCTCGACGTCAAGAAAGGTTCCAAACTTCTCGGGGCGCAGAGGGGTATCTAATCAGCACCACTAAGGCCTACCGTACGGTGTCGACCCACGCGATCTCTGTGATCGCGGGAGAGATACCGGTGGACCTTGTGTTAGCGGAGCGCGCGTCGAGCTATAAAGCCCGAAAGGCAATAAGCATCGAGATTGGAGAATGTCGAATAAGTCACGCCGAGCTGGCGTCTGGAGATGTCTCCGTAGCCACGGCGAAAGCGAGGGTACGCAGAGAGATGCTTGCAATGTGGCAATCGAGATGGTCAGCGTCAACGAAGGGAAGGATTACCTTCCGATTCTTCAAAGACGTCCGGAACCGCCAGGAAACACGCTGGTTGATAATTGACCACTACACGACACAATTCCTAAGAGGACACGGAGACTTCCGTGCAAAACTCGAGGAATTCAACTTGGTGGAGGACGGAAAATGCGCATGTGGGGGGAACGAAACTTCGACCCACGTCCTTTTCCACTGTCCAAAGCACAAAGAGGCGAGAGAACTCCTGAAGCAAGCGGTGGAAGCCAGCGGCCAGAACTGGTCGGTGGCGGAAGCCGGACTTGTATCGAACGTCAACCTATCACGGGAGTTCCGGAACTTCGCCAAAACGGTGCTAATCGCCAAGTCTCGAACGCAAAACGTCGTGCAGTAGATATGACTCAGCAATGACAACTCGAACGCCGAAAGACCGAAGCATATATGCTTGTGACTTTGCCTTCACGTGGCCTTCACTGTTAAGTTCTAGACGGCTTCAGAGTGATCCCCGTCTGGAACGAACTAAATGAGTCATTATCTCCTAGCGAGGACAGTCAACCCTTCTACCCCTGTTGTCGGGAAGAGGAAGGGAGTTTTTCCAGGCTCCGCCCTGGTAGTGGACCGCTAATCACCTCGAACACCTGGAGGTATAAGCAGTAAAAATCTGCTCTAGGTACTTCAAAGGTGTGGCCCCGTGCCCCGGAAGCTTATACAGAATAGATGTCTCGTACCATCCTCGCTCACTTTCAGTGGCTCTCGCTCACTCTCGTTCCATCTCGCTCTCGCCATCGCCGGACAAGAGTGAGACAGTAGTGGTGGGGATAGCGAAAAGCCTACATCGTGTGCACCAAACCAAGCCTATAGGGAGACAATACTGTATTTAGCATAACATAACAAAAAACGTAAACTTTGGAGATTAAAGTTATTAAAAATTAATTTTATGTAAATTTAACATTAGCTATAAAATAAAGAATTTATTTCAAATTTAAAAAAATTTATGTTTTAAATAAACTGTAAGTATAGCTGATTTAAATCTAATATTTTTAAATTATATTTCAATTATATTAATTTTGATTTTATTTATAATATAATATTTATAATATTAAGGGCTAATTTATTTTCTTTCAGTCTGAGAGAGCTAATTGAGGGATCTGATGAGATTAAGAAATAATGTAAACTATCCTTGTTAGTCACTTTCCTGTTGCACATTCTGTTTATCTCGGGCTTTACGAAAAATTGTATCATTTCTTTCTTGCAGCTCTTCTGATAGCTAGCCGAACGGTAAATCAAGTGATTTGATAATGTCACTTGCATGAACAGGAACTTTATGAAGGGATGGTGGTATCTTATACCATTCATACAATTGCACACAAATATCTACAGTATTGAAGCAATAAATTTAAAATTTATAGTTGATCATTCTACCGCAAGTTAAAACTTGCAGAATATTACATAATCATTGGAACACAGAAAATTCTATTCTATTTAAAAATGCTTGAAAATTTTTTTTTAGAAAATATATATATATAGTTAAAACTTGCAGAATATTACATAATCTTTGGAACACAGAAAATTCTATTCTATTTAAAAATGCTTAAAAATAATTCTTTTCTTTATTTACTTTTTATTGTCTAGTTTCAATTTGTGGTTACATGCTGATTTTATTGCGATTAAATTGATATGATTAGTGGTTATAGGCTGATTTCAAGTCGTTTGGATTCGTGGTTATGGGTTATATTTATTGATGACTTGGTAATTTTTTAAACCCCTGGGGCGGTTTCTTTTTCTTCATAATTTTGTATTGTCATCCAAATTACGTACGCCTGCAAAGTTTCAAGTCTATTGGATAGTTGGAAGGGGGTTAAAATTGAGTTTCTAGATTTTAACTAAACTTGATTGAAGCCGAATAAAAATCTTTTAATAAGAAACTTTTTGTTAATCAGAGGTGTAACTGGGATTGTTCAAGTCTATTCCGCCCAATTATATAATATTATTGTTTAATCGTTTGTCAATTCCTGTTTATTTTACCAATTTCTGAAATGTAGAACACTGGGACTCCAAGAGCCCCAGTTACATAAGCCTACGGGTACGAGCCTACACGCACACTACTAGAGTTTGTCCCATCCGTGATATGCCTGCAACGTCATTGGTTTCGAGCACTCCCTTCCACGCGAGCTTTGGAAAACGCAATGAATGCTCGTCATACCGGACCGCCCACCTGGGCATCGCTGGCGTAATAGTAGTGTGCGTTACGAAGCTATGCGTAGACCAATACGAGAAGAAGCTATCGAGGAAGAATCAATGTTCTGACCAATGGGGGTCCTGAATTTTTTCGGAGCGAACACACACCTATTCTAATGTGTGCAGTTCTACGCTGTCAGCCAGAGTTGGACATTATTCGTATAAATGTTGTTCCAGTCAGATTTATTCGGATAAGAATTTATTTGTTATTCGACCTGATTGAACGACGAATAAATGTGCGTGCGTTCTATCTCTTCGAGCTCGATCCACGTACGCGAGTATATATGTACAATGTATCAGTGAAGAGGTAGATCGTACAAGAGTTGGACATTATCTAGATAAAAAAATTATTTAAGTAACTATCGAATAAATAATACTTTATCTTTATTCGTTATTCGATGTTCGAATAACGGAAGTTTTCTTTATTCGAAGAGTAACGAATAAATAATTTTATTTGATGCGAATTTATTCGACGAATAAAGATCATTTTTTTATTGGATAAGAATTTATTCGGCGAATAAGGAAAACTTTTTTATTTAATGAGAATTTATTCGACGAATGACGATAATTTTTTATTCGAATAAATGCGTCGAATAAATTTTTGATGCGTAGCATTTATCTTTTCAAATTCTTCGAAAAAAGCCACGAATAACTTTCGTCAGCGTCGAGACTTGATGAGTTACCACCATGACACCAAGTCGCCGCCGCCGGGCATTTATTTTCGGCGCTCGGCACTCGGCCGAGTTCCACCTTCGGAGGCTCGAATAAACACGCTCGACGCTGACGATAATTATTCGGACACATTTATTCGAATAAAACCTTCGAATAAAATATCACCTTTATTCGTCGCATAAATTCTCATCGAATAAAAAAGTTATCTTTATTCGTCGAATAAATTCTCATCGATTAAAATGATTTATTCGTTGCTCTTCGAATAAAGATAACTTCGATTATTCGAGCTTCGAATAACGAATAAAAGTTATTTATCTTTTGTGTGTTATTTGAGATTTTTATTTAGATAAACTTTTTCTCAACTCTGATTACAATGTCTGTACAGTATTTATTCGCGAGGAACTCTAACTCGCTCTCGTGCCATCTCGCTCTCACCTTGGGCAAGAAAGAAGCGAGAAGGCACGACCGCTTGGAATCGTATCTAGTCTATGTACACAAAGTGATAGGGACGCTTCGCTGCGTGTGTATGTACCTCACGGACACTAATTCCCACCGCGCGACGAATGGGCGTAGCCCGAGAGAGAGCGAGAACGTAGAGAAAAGGAGCACCGAGGCAGGCAAGCGGTGTGGTGGGAGAATACCCTCACGAAACTCACCGGCCAATATATATGAACTGGACCCTAAATAATACTATATAAAGTAAAAGGAATGGTTTTTTTATTTAAAGGTTAGGAAGTGGGCGCCAAAGAATGGTATTGTATACTCGCACGCACACGCAAGAGGCTTACATAGATACATACAGGGTCACACAATAATAGAGCCAACAGTGCTGGCTCAAACCGTGGAATTGGTGTCGCTAACCCATGTCTAGCCGTTCTACTGTGGGTTTGTACCTACGCGGGCCTCGTGCCTGTGCGTGCTTCAACTGTTAATATCTCGAGAACGAAGCTTCGAATCCGAAAACAGCAAAGTACTTTTCGATGTTTCCTTGCATCAGGATGTTGCATGTTGCGGGTTGTCCCTCAATGCTGGAACACACTGTGTTTCATGTATATTTAAAGATAGTAATAGTGTAGTTAAAGTGAAGACTTGCAGTAATCAGTTATAACTAAAATATCCTATTGTTGCGAGCACCCTATGGATGGAATCCAAGGCCTCTCGCTGAACTTGCTCGCATGAAGCTCGGACATGTGCTCGATTGTCCACAGACTATACGAACAAATTTGACGAGCCTCAGTTGTGCTAAGCAATTACCAACGAGCAGAGTCTGACGAGCCGAGCACTTGAACCGCTCGTTGAACTCACATACCAGTGGCATGTTGGTTGAGCCTGCAGTTCCTAGCGTGCTCAGTGAGCATGGTCGCTGGTGTACATATAGGGACCTTTACTTGTCGTGGGATGCTTTACCCATTAAGCTACACTGTTATTAGTACGAGAGGTACTTATGATACCGTAAATATAGTGTGCACAAACTGTAATATTAATATCTCGTAAATTCTTAACCGTCTGCAGCCAAAATCATACATCGCTAGCTTCGGTACATCAGGTGGTATTTATGTTCAACAGGTCATTTAAAAAGTTGCGGTTAAAAAGTATCATTGTTTACATGTACACACGTAACACTACATAATTACTTGCGAGGAACTTCTCCATTTTTTCTTTGCGCAGAAAGGAAAGAGAAAAGTAGAGAAGAAATTAACATCACTGAATGAACATTATATTGTCTACGATCGTTTCTCTCTTTGATATACATTTACTTTGCGATAGAAATGTTTCTCCATCGGAATTAAATTTGCACGTAACTACTATACCGACTTTTTTTACTACTAAGTACATATTGTGTCGGAGAGAGAATCGACTTGAGACGTTATCATCAATTAGAAATGAGGGTTGATAAAATGATCAAAGTTGATAAAATCAAGCTCATCACAAATTTAGTGAATTCATTTCACTATTAAATGAAAACTCTGCGTATATAGTCCTTTATATAAAATATTGTTCATTGTTTTTCTTTAAAGTGCTGTTTACTTATTGTATTTATAAAATCCATTACTATTTGAAATAAAAACGAATTAAACGAGACAATATTGTATTATTATTAGAATAATTACTTATATGTATTATAATATTCTTCGGTATCTATTGAGTAATACTACAAACCCTGTTATTTTCTACATGAAAATTTCCAAGATATATAGTGATAACAAAATTTTCATGTAATTAACCAACAATTGTGAGCTAAAAAAATATATAAAATGCTGACTATACTTTTTTAGATTTTGGAAACTATATAACAGTGCTTCCCAACCTTTTGTAGAGTCCCGAACCCCTTTTATAATATTCAAATAACCTGCGGCAGTCCCCCCCCCCTTCCCATGTAAGGTAAGGTCAATTTAATAAGGCAAAGAAAAAACATTAAAAATGGGTATTTCAGATTATAATTTTAACTTAATAATATTAAAGAAATAAATAAAAAAACTGTGACAACCCTCCAGAAAACACTTCGCGATTCATTTCGAGGTCGCGACTCACCGGTTGAGAATCACTCATAACCGAGAAAATACTGTAGTACAGTTATTATGGCCTGTTTACACCTGACGAGTGACTCGGCCGAGTGAGCCCACTGGGCCGAGCACTCGCCCAGTCTGAACGCATATTCTAGTACTTGGCCGAGTAATCCGACGGGCAAATCAGCCAAGATTTTCACTCGGCCGAGTAACCGGCCGTATGACTCGGCCGAGTCACTCGTCAGGTGTAAACCCAGCTTTATGTTCTTCAACTCCACGCTTGTCCTTAATCCGGTGTCCAGGATCACAAACAGGTGTTCGGATCCGAGCGGCTTTTTGTGCACTTCTGCTCTAGTAACATAATAGGACCAATCTAGCTGACTTTATAAATATCAGTAATAAGCAATTCTGCTAATGATAATATTATAAAATATGTATATACAATACTAAGGTCGGTATCAAATATATTGGCCGGTGAATTCGATTTCGCGAACAGCGATCGAGGAGATATCAGTCACCACCATCTGACGATCGTGCATTTGTCAGTTGCAGTTACATGACCCTCGCAGGACGTAGTGGGGTAACGGGGACGCTGCTCAGCTCCGCCTGAATTTAGCTGTTTGGCTGTTATTTATCCTTAACGTAATGGCGTTTTCGGACGGTCGCACTGGGGTCGCTCTTGCTCGGTGCTGGTGCTGGTCGTGACACTGGGCTGGTGCAGCATTGCACTGATTGCGTGCGTACGACTTCCGCCTGGCGGCATGTTGCGAAAACTCGAGAAGCGCGAAGTTTGATCTGACCACACGAACGTAATAGGAAAGAGAAACTTCACGATTATAAATTAAGCAATACGTAAAATATGTAAAGTCAGCGCAAAGTTGTTTAACGCTTGCTATTTCAAAAATCGATAACTGAAAGGAAATGAATCTACGAATAGGAATTTAGCTAATAACTAATAAATTTGCGATTGGCTTTTAGAATCTAAGACATTTTGTAATTAACAAAAGAGGTAAAACCGATGAACCTTGTAAAGCGTTCACTATTGACCCGAGAACGGAGGTGGAAAAACGTGTCATTAAAATCCTGTGAATTTCGAAATTGTATTTTGTTTATTATTATTAAAGTGTATTTCATCGTGTTTGAGTTTAAATCGTTTCTTAAGCGTATTTTGTTTATTATTATTAAAGTTTATTTCCCCGTGTTTGAGTTTAAATCGTTTCTTAATTGTATGTTTATTGTTCGCAACAATAAATATGTCTGGAAGTCTAATGTTTAAAAGATTTTTGTACGACGAGAACAAAGAGGTAATACAAAATATTAACGAAATTTTGTGTGAAGTGGAAGATGAAACAGGTACATATACTCTCTCGCTTTCTCTTTTTTAATTCATAATTGAACATAATAAGAACATTATTGTATTTTTTTATTTTGTTGTACTGCATATAGCATTTTTAATAAAATGTATAAATAATTAATATTTCAGGTGCTTTAGTCAAAATGATGCTTTCCAAAGAAAAATTAATAGGAGTAGGATACGAATTACCCAATGGTGGTAATATAGAGCAAAATAAAGCACAAGTCCCGGAAGAAGATTGGTCTGCTGAAAATACTGTGATTTTGCTGGACGAATATGCCGAAAATTTGAAATCCGTAGGGCCCTTAAAAAAATTCCGAAATAAAAAAATGATGTGGGTACACATTGCAGACAATTTGAAAAAGAAGACAAGTTTAACAAAAACACCAGAACAATGCGAAAATAGGTATAAGACCGTAATGAAAAGAAAAAAGATTTCGGAAAAAAATAATTTAACGTCGGGAGCTAAAAGAATGGCAATACATTTCGAAAACGAAATAGGAAAAATTGCTGCTATGGACGACAGCTTGGAGCCGGAAATATTACAAAGCTCCAATACGTTAGTTACAAACATGAAAGAAACTTCAGTTTCAAAACGAAAAACGAAGCCAAACATAGTAACTACACTATTAAAAATTCATGCAGAAAAGGAGGAATCACGGCAGAAAAGGCACGTGGAGAAACTCCTACTGCTGAAGACTTTTCTAGACAAACAAAACAACATTTTAAAATGTATAAAGTTTATTCAGCGTAACAAATCGCACAACATGTTTCTTTTATCTTCGCCCTCTGTTCTACTATTATTATCTGCATCTTCAAAATGTATATCGGTTTGTATATCTGTCTCCATGTAATTTTCTATGTTATCTTCACAATCAATACACAAATTATGTAACGTGCAACACGCTACTATAAACTTACAGATACGTTTTACCGTATGAAAATCCAGTCGCGTCAGTTGTCTAAATCTTGATTTTAGTAAAGCAAAAGAATTCTCTATTTTTACTCTACACATAGAGAACTTATAATTAAATTTTTTTTTTCCTCCATCAAATTCCCACCATCCCGATATGGTGTAATCAGGTATTTTTTTAAAGGATAGGCCGCATCACCTAATATATGCCACTCATCTGCACATATTTGTGGCAATAATTTGCTTATAAATGATAATCGGAATATCCGGGCGTCGTGAACTTTGCTCGGAGGTCCAGTGAAAATGTCCAAAAACCTTTGTTGGGCATCGCATATTGCCTGTATTGTTATTGACGTCATGTCATGTCGATTGACGTATGTCGACTTAATTTTGTTTGCAGGAGTCCTTACTGGAATGTATGTTCCATCAATGCATCCAATGATTCCAGGGAAACCATTTATACTTTCAAACTTCCTGGAAACTTCCAATTTTGCTTTAGGTGACTGAGGAAATTTTATGACCGATTTCGCTAACTGGTTTAAAAAATCCATAATTTTGTCAGCATTGCTGTGGAATGTTGACACTGCCATATTAAATCTACTTGCCGCTTCTCGGCTACAAGTTTTGTTAGATGCAAACCTTAAATAAATAATAATATGTATAATATATAGGGTGTATTATAATTGCTGAATACTTTCGTACCATAAAAATGACAATAATGCCTGGTCTATAGAAATTGTATTTTCACAACTGCACGTATACCATTCTGAATTTTGATACAAATCTTTAATTTTGAGGTATGTGGTAAATTTCAGCCGAAAGTTTTTCTGAAACTAATATATATCTAATTATTAACTAATTATTATATGTGTTATACTTATAATTATTATATATCAATATAATTTATAATTATTATAGTGCATATTATTACAGATATAGCCAATAACAATATTCACATAAACATTCTTTGAATTATAAATTTTATAAAAGCAATTTATCAAATAAATGTATCTGAAAATTTTAAAGTACTTACCTCATTGTCGGAATATTTATTTACTATTTCGATATAATTTTTTATTTTGGGAATTTCTTCCGTCACATATTTCAACACTGACAGTTCTATTTCGTCATCGTCACTGCTACTGCTATCTAATAATTCCATCAGGAATAATTGTTTGTCCATTTTACAAAAGTTACATGCAAATAAAAATGAGACGGCACCCGTAACTAATTTCAAACATTTAAAACTCCCGGCTATATTCAATTCAAACTTCGCGCCCTCATAGTTCATGGTGGACTGACGGTAATACAACATGCTAATAGTGCAACATCTCCGAATACGATGATTGCACTGCACCAGGGCAGGGAACATCCTCCGAACACGCGGCACCGAAAAAGTTCGCACTCAGTGCGCCCCAGCGCGACCGTCCGAAAACGCCATAATAGTTGTGTGCGTTACGAAGCTATGCGTAGACCAATACGAGATGAAGCAATCGAGAAAGAATCAATGTTGTGACTAATAAAGCTCTTGAATTTTTTCGTTGCTAACGCACACCTATTCTGATGTGTGTATTTCTGCGCTGACAACGCGGTTTGGCCTACACGCCAGAATCTTGGCACTATCCCCACCACTTCTGGCTCACTCTTGTTCTCTAAAGGCAAGAGCGAGATGGAACGAGAGAAAAGTCAGAAAACGATGAGAAAAGGAGCACCGAGGCAAACAAGCGGTGTGGTGGAAGAATACTCCTCACGAAACTCACCGGCCAATATATATGATACCGACCTTAGTGGATGATAATAATGCTAATAACATTAATAATAACAAGAAATGTGTGTAAGGCAGCAGGGAGAGGGCAAAGAATGTGAGTGTCGACCCCACAACTCCCTCAAATATTTAAGTCGATTTCTTCTCCGAACCAATTGGAAACTTATCAAAATTGTTTGTATGCCATTGTTACAAAGATAAATTAATTAACGATCCATAAAGACAACCCGTTTCACCAGTACATTTACAATTATACTTCCAGGTATATAATTCCCTTGAATTCGAAGTTTTCCATTCGTAACATGAATTTTTTTTATAGTAAATATACATTCTGTCAAAAAAGTACCGGGAAACGATCATTTAAAAAGCGCGCTTAAAGGGATTGTTGAAATTCTTTTTGTCGCTAAGTTGGTACAACTGTCCTCTATACTCACGCGGAGTTTAAACGTCACTTGTCATTTAGTTTGTTTACAGTGCGCCATTTTGTCAGTTCATCTCAAGTGTGTTTTGCGATTTTGACAATGGATAAAAGTATCGAACAAAGAATCTGTCTGAAATTTTGCATTGCAAATGGAATTTCGTGTGCCGAAGCGCTGAAAATGTTACATAAGGCTTACGGTGAATCGACTTTATCAAAAACACGTGCGTATAAGTGGTACAGTGCATTTAAAAGCGGTCGAGATGTGGTGGAAGATTTGCCTCGCTCTGGCCGGCCATCAACGTCTTCAACTGAACTTCACATCGCTAAAGTAAAGGAAATGGTGGCTGGAAATCGTCGTTTAAGTCTGAGAGAGATAGCCACCGAAATTTCCGTGTCTCACGAATCAATTCGTACCATTTTAAACGATTGTTTGGGCATGAAACGCGTTGCCGCTCGACTAGTGCCAAAAGACCTGAATTTTCTGCAAAAACTCAATCGCGTTAAGGTCGCTGAAGACATGTTAGAACGAGTCAAGCAGCCACCGTATTCCCCTGATATGGCTCCGACCGACTTTTTTCTTTTTCCAAAACTGAAACTACCACTTCGAGGCACCCGTTTTCAGTCGATAGATGACATAAAAGAGAATTCGCGGCGAGTACTGAAGTTGATTCCAAAAAATGCGTTCAAAAAAAGTTTTGATGATTGGGTTCTTCGTTGGCATAAGTCTATTATTTCGAAAGGGGCCTACTTTGAAGGCGATACAATAAATTTGGATGAATAATACATATTTTGTGTTTCATTGACCAATTCCCGGTACTTTTTTGACAGAATGTATATTTACGTACAAAATCTGATCCTCTACGCAACACATGTCGGTTTAAAAATTGCATTAAAAATGTAACCACCACAGAAGTCGATATAGCACAATATGACTAAAGATACATATTGAACGTTCGTATGTTGAATTATAAATTCCATCGAATTTCAAACATCCTATCTAGAAGAAAATATTACATGTTTAATAAAACAAATTCTGTGTTTGTTATTGAATCAGTTTGTTTACATTTCGTGAAAATTGGAAAGTAGTGCTATTTCATAGGTGAAGGTAAAATGCTATTGTCGCTTTCTGTCCATTAGGTCCAGTTCATAAAGGTCTTCGGTTGGAATGTCAGCGTCGCCATATCCCCAAATATGGCTGCCGTCTCCAGATCGGTTTGCCCTTCGTCGGACCATCGCTGCTGACACATATTTCCGATCGTAGGCCCAACCAATGCGCGCAAAAGCGTCGATGAAGCACGTTGTCACGTTGAAGCAGTAGGTTCCCAGCTCTCCTGTTTTGTAATCCCATGGGAAAACATGGTGGTAGTTGTGCCAGCCCTCGCCGAGTGCTGCGATCGAGACTGCGACGTTCTCCACTGGAGAGATGTACCTAAAATTGATTACAGGTTTCTGATGCGTACATGTAACAGTTGATCGTCTCGCGCGGTTTATAGGGAAGACTGTTTTAAAGGGGAGTTAACAACTGTTTGGGTTGAGAGGCACTGGTTCGACGGGCAAAATTATTTTGTGTTTAGATTCCCAGTAAACAAACTGACTGCAGTCTGCCAGCAGATTGATGTCAGATTCGAGTAGATTCTGATGTCAGATTCGGGTCCTACTATGTCCGCATTTGACTATGATTTTGTGGTCAGAGCCTGACATCAGGATCTGACCGCAGATTGATGTCAGATTTCGATCAGATCTTGTGGCCGTGGCTGACCGCAGATCTGCTCGCAGGTTAAGGCAGCACAATCTGTCGGCTTTCTGCTGTCAGTCTGCTTTCATCATCGAATATAACAAATCCTGTATCAAATCTGTAGTCTTTCTGCCACAAACATTTGTACTCAAGCGTTGAGCAAAATCTGCAAAAATGGACGTGGTTGACTGGGTTATTAGTATTCAGAGTCTTTCTTCAGGCAAGTATATGACAAAAATCGGATAAGATAAATAATTCTTTTTCATGAACAAGATAACCGGTACCAGAATGAAAGAAAAACTCGACAATTGAACTAATGGCGGCAATTTGAAGTTTGACTATCGACTTTTATGTTTTTGTACCTTTCGCGTATTAATGAAATGAGAAAAAATATATCTTGGATCTAACTTTGCTACCGGGTACAGCCAAACTCGTTCTAACTAAGAATATATTTTTGTTTTTTTATTTCAGATGAGCAGAATAGCCGGAATCACAGATACAATGGGAAGACTTCTTTTTAGAGATTACGTTCAAACACTTGCACTGTCGCAAATTTTAATTATTTCTCTCTAACAAAATTTATAAACATTACTAAAGCATGGATAAATATATACATCAAATTGTGACGGAAAAGGTTGTACAGATGCGTCATAAAAATACCAAAGGTTGTGTAAGAAAAAGCGCGTCTTACACTAGAACACTCCATCAACGAAGACTTATCAAAGACGACGATTTAACCGACTGCTTGCTTGGTTTTTAAATTAGCCTCATGTTGTTTATTAATCTTAAATTGAATATCGATTATTGTAAGATCCTTTCAATTATCTCCATGAATTTTGAAAACTCACTTGTCGTAGGGTCGTTGTCCCCACATATGCGCGACACTGTTTACGAAAAAGGCAATATTAAGGGTCACGCAGAATCGAAAGTTGAAATTCACCCAGAATGACGTCCATAATGACTCTGACCAAAAGTAGTACGGCACGGCGACTGGAAGTCCGACAGTTAAAAGAGCAAACAGAGGAATGTAGAACCTGTAAATGAAAGTGACGTTGATGTTGATTTTGAGTAATCCTTTAAATCATCTGAACTAGTTTTTAAACTACTGAGAAGTGTGGACAATGGTCATGTTATAGATTGTACTCAAATTTTGCAAATAGAAAGTGCTCATCATGTATAATAATTTCAGTGGCACAAGATTCGATGAAATAACATTTCAAGTTGGCCTTTCCAAATAATTGTTTTTGCCAAAAAAGGTTTGTCCACCTCCCTCTGCACATTGAACACATATCGATACTACTGAACATTTACATTTCTATACTTTTTCTCTTACATCTTCGCAATAGTTAAGGTTGGTATCATATATATTGGCTAGTGAGTTTCGTGAGGGGTATTCTCCCATCACACCGTTTGTTTGCCTCGGTGCTCCTTTTCTCAACGTTTTCTGACTCGCTCTCGTTATATCTCGCTTTCGCCTTCGCAGAACAAGAGTGAGCCAGAAGTGGTGGGGATAGTGCCAAGATTCTGGCGTATAGGCCAAACCGAGCTGTCAGCGCAGAAATACACACATCGGAATAGGTGTGCGTTAGCAACGAAAAAATTCAAGAGCTTTAATGGTTAGAACATTGATTCTTTCTCGATAGCTGCATCTCGTATTGATCTACGCATAGCTTCGTAACGCACACAACTATTACGTTAAGGGGGTAGTGGACTATTTCAGCTTCAGAAAATCGATTACTTTTTTTTTACTGATTTTGAAAGTCTTATTCTTTATGAAAAGTTTAAACAAAATTTCATGTAGAAATTCAAATCAATGTCGAAGTTATAGCAGCGAACGTAATTGAATGCACCGTCGAGTAACGGCCTCGCAGTGCGGTATTGGCATAGGGTACCTTACTTTAAAGCCGGTTTTCTCGAAACACCATTTTCAGAAACGGTGTACATCATAACTCTTGAACCAATGATTATTTTTACTTAAAATTTTAACTGGAGCTGTAGAATTCCATTCTCTATCGTGTAACAATTCCGCATTAACATTGGATGTTTATAAAACATATTATAACTGATTAAAGATGATTTTTTCCCGTAAAAATGTGGGGAAAAAATGGATTCGTGCGTAACTTCCACAATTTTTGATCAAATTCATCGGCAAGTTTCCACACTGTAGATATTTGTGTATAAAATAATCACCTCAAGGCATTTTGCTTTCAGATGATTGGTTCACCTGTATCGATGTACACCACCTGCAGCGGCACGCCGTACGGGGCTATCTTCAACGATTAATAACTTCGATAATTTTATACATTCCGACGATTTTGTTTTTTGTAAATACTCGCAAACGTGCCCACAATAGATTGTCAGAAGCGCGACTATAACGATTGTTTGGTATCAAAGTAATTTAGCGTCAAAGAAACTATCGATTTTACGTATCCAATAGTCCACTACCCCCTTAAGGATAAATAACAGCCAAACGGCTAGGTTCAGGCGGAGCCGAGCAGCGTTCCCGTTACCCCACCATACCCTGCGACGACCACGCAACTCCAACTGACAAATCCGCGATCGTCAGATGGTAGTGGCTGATTTCTCCTCGATCACTGCTCGCGAAACCGAACTCACCGGCCAATATATTTGATACCGACCTTAGTACCAGTGTTGTGGGGAATTGCGACCGCCTGGCAACCGGTTTGTAGTGGTGGGCTGGTGGGGGAAGTCACGCATGCGCGTGATGACACCGCGACGTTGAACTAATCAACGCCAAGATGGGAAAAGAAACGACGCCAGCGCCAAGCCAAGCCAACTAGCCAAGTCAAGAATCGTCGACAACCGATTCTCCGGCGACGCTGATTGGCTGCGGCCTCACTTAGTTTGGCTAAAGTCCAGTTTAGATTTATTGGCCGGTGAGTTCGGTTTCGCCAGCAGCGCGCGAGGAGAAATCAGCCACCACGACCTGACGATCGTGCATTGGCACCCGTTGCTGGGCCCCCGAAGTGTATGGTGAGGTAACAGGAACGTACTAGACTCCGCCTGAACGGAGCCGTGTGGCTGTTGTTTATTCTTAGCGTAATAGTAGTGTGCGTTACGAAGCTATGCGTAGATCAATACGAGAAGAAGCTATCGAGTAAGAATCAATGTTCTGACCAATAACGGTCCTGAATTTTTCGGACCGAACGCACACCTATTCTGATGTGTGTATGTCTACGCTGACAGCCAAAGTTGAACATTATTCGTATAAATCTGTACCGTTGTTCCAGTCAGATTTATTCGGATAAGAATTTATTCGTTATTCGATCTGATTGAACGATGAATAAATGTGCGTGCGCTCTATCTCTTCGAGCTCGATCCATGTAGACGAGTTTATACAACGTATAAGCGAAGTGGTTGAGAGTACCAGAGTTAAGCATTATCTAGATAAAAAATTGTTTAAATAACGATCGAACAAATGATACTTTATCTTTATTCGTTATTCGAGGTTCGAATAATCAAAGTTATCTTTCTTTGAAGAGCAACGAATAAATAATTGTATTGGATGAGAATTTATTCGACGAGTGAAGATAATTTTTTTATTGGATGAGAATTTATTCGACGGATAACGATAATTTTTTATTCAAAGGTTGTATTCGAATGCGTCGAATAAATTTTTCATCCGTAGCATTTATCTTTTCGAAGCCTTCGAATAAAGCTACGAATAACTTTCGTCAGCGTCGAGACTTGGTGAGTGACCATGACCCCAAGTCGCCGCTGCCGGGCCTTTGTTTCCGGCGTTCGCCACTTGGCCGGGCCCGACCTTCGTAGGCTCTAATAAATACGCTCGACGCTGACGAAAGTTAGTCGACGCATTTATTCGAATAAAACCTTCGAATAAAAAATGATCGTTATTCGTCAAATAAATTCCCATCGAATAAAAAATGATCGTTATTCGTCAAATAAATTCCCATCGAATAAAAAAGTTATCTTTATCCGTCGAATAAATTCTCATCAAATAAAATTATTTATTCGTTGCTCTTCGAATAAAGACAACTTCGATTATTCGAGCCTCGAATAACCAATAAAAATTATTTATCTTTTGTTCGTTATTTGAGATTTTTATTTAGATCAGGTTTTGCCCAACTCTGATTACAATGTCTTTACAGCATTTATTCGCGAGGAACTCTGACTCGCTCTCGTGCTATCTCGTTCCCGCCTTCGGCAAGAATGAAGCGAGAAACGACCGCTCGGAATTGTGTCCCGTCTATGTACTCAACGTGGTGGGGATGCTTCGCTGCGTGTGTACATACCTCACGGATACCAATCCCCACCGGGCGACAACCAGGCGTAGCCCGAGAGAGAGAGAGAGAGAGAGAGAGAGAGAGAGAGAGAGAGAGAGAGAGAGAGAGAGTGAGAACTTAGAGCAGGTATGCACAGGACCCCCAATTCCGGGCGCGAGTTCAGATCCGAGCTCGTTCAGGTAGAAGCGAGTCCAGCAACGGAGTGGGGAGCGGCTGGAGTAGTGGGAGCGGAGCCTCACAGGCTTCCGCAGGGATTTCCAGAGTTTGACGCTCCGAAAATAAGGCACATTTTGGGGAATTTTTAAAAGAAAAGTATTGAGTATTATAATTCCAATCTCTGTACTTTTATTAATTGAATTTTAAAAAATGAGTTCAAATTTTCGTATGCAATAATAATACTTTGGTTCACATTTATAATAGTAGTAGTAAGAGGGGTTTGAGAAAAAAGTTTGTTGCTGGCGAGCATGATTTTGGCTGTCGTAATCGTCTGAAACAAAAAACCTACAATTTTTCTTAATCTATATGAGTGTGGGTCTCGTATGAACTTTAGTTCATGTCGAATGAATAATGTTGAAAAGCACAAAAATGGTTGTAATTCAAATGGAAACATTAATTTCTTGGAAAAGCATTTGTTCATGTAGGGTTCTAATATTGGACCAATTTTATAAAAGTTATTCTGTTTTAAAGGGTATCCGAATACTTTTGTCGCCCACTCTATATGTATATATGTTATTAAATATCTTCAAATGAAAGTACTCAAATTTACGTATGCGAATTTGTTAAAAGTAACTTTCTGAATATAATATAAAATTCTGCACGTTTTCGTTTGGCCTTGTATGTATATCTATCGTCGGTATGCTTGTAGTTGTAACGGGCATACTGCCTTTGCAGTCATAGAGTTCCCCACCACAAGACCTTATACCGAGGAGTGGGGGGTGAGCATTCCACGGTCGAGCTCGAGGGCGCACCGACTGCCCTAGGGCAAACTTAGTGTGCACCCCTGACTTAGAGGAAAGGAGCACCGACGCAGGCAAGCGGTGTGGTGGGAGAATACCCCTCACGAAACTCAACGGCCAATAAATCTGAACTGAACTTTAGACGTTAGTTGGCTTGGCTTGGCGCTGGCGTATTTTCGTTTCCCATCGTTTCTCATCTTGGCGTTTATTGGCTCGACGTCGCGGTGTCATGACGCGCATGCGTGGCGTGCGTGACTTCCTCCATCACTACAAACAGGTTACCAGGCGGACGCCATTTTCCCACAACGCTGGTTAGTACTAACGAATCGGTTATGTTTTTCTGATGTAAATGCCCAACCAGTCCAGTATTCGGATTACTGTTAAGTGTACGTAATCCCCGTCACTTCTGAAGTCCATCGATCAATTATCACGCACCACGTATAATTAAAAATAGTCCGAGTGAGGTCGAGTTTAGACTCATTTTCATCAGAATCTCATCAATCAATTAGCAATACCTTTGTGAGCATTTAATGCAAAATCCAGAAATTTAAATCTTCGTTACTGTAGAGGATATGTATATCCCAAGCTCGGCTACCGGACGAATGCAGAGTCTTTGAGGCGGTGAAGTTGTTTTGAAAGTAATCATTCGAAGATTCTCGGAAGAAAATTTTCAATACTTTCCAAAACATATAGGCCGAAGCCATGCACCGGATGGAAATCACTCGGCACGAAAATACGCCGACGATACTTAAAGGTCCCACTACTTAACATTTCGCAAGAAAATTGAGTTGAAAATTTGAGTGAAATCCGTGACCTTATACCACAGCATTCTCTTTGGGAAACTTTTTAATTGTGTGTTCTTGCTCGCCAACCTCTTTTGCCACATGACAATTGGGTCGGCCTCTAAGTCACTCATATCAACGGCCTTTCGTTTTAAAACAACATCAGGATGCGGCGTTGTAAACAGCCAACCTATATGGGCAAAAAAGAAGCCCCTTTTCGCATTATGAGGATCTGCGTCGGTTTCGCTGTACTTGTGATGTACTCTGTGGTCCAATGCCCACGCGTAGACGTGTTTCTGTAAGTAAAATACATTTATCAGTTGTTAAAAAATTCGTTTATCTTCATGAGAGTGGTCGAGATGTAGAAGACAAATGTTTTCAACGAATTTGATCGAGAAACTTTTAAAAGCAGGATCTGTTATATCTTTGTTGTTGTTTGAGGAACTTTAAGGACTTGGTAAGATTCTTTAATATGTCAATTATTTTTGTGGAAATTACATATAAATGGAAATGAAGTGTATGCAATTATCATGAAATCAAGTCTACGAACTGGGAAAGAAGTAAAACTAAGGTCGAAATCAGATATATTAGCCGGTGAGTTTCGTGAGGGGTATTCTTCCACCACACAGTTTGACAGCCTTGGTGCTCCTTTTCTCAACACTTCCTGACTCGCTCTCGCTTTCGCAGAACAAGGGTGAGCCAGAAGTAGTGGGGATGGTGTCAAGCTTCTGGCGTGTAGGCCAAACCGAGCTGTCAGTGTAGAAGTACACAGACAAGAATAGGTGTGCGTTAGCTCCGAAAAAAATCAGGAGTTTTATTGGTCAGCATATTGATTATTTCTCGATAGCTTCATCTCGTATTGGTCTACGCATAGCTTCGTAACGCACACAACTATTACGTTAAGAATAAATAACAGCCATACGGCTACGTTGAGGCGGAGCCGAACAGCGTTCCCGTTACTCCACTATACCCTTCGGGGACCATGCAATTCCAATTGACAAATCCGCGGTTGTCAGATAGTGGTGGCTGATTTCTCCTTGATCGCTGCTCACGAAAATGAATTCACCGGCCAATATATTTGGCTTCGACCTTAGCTTATTATACAATGTATTCCAGAACTAAATATATGCACGGAAGTTATGAAATCCCGGTGTTTTTAATAATACAAATATGTACTAAAAGTGCACTTGAATATGATTAAAAACGTACATAAAATGAATCTACAACACAAACTGATACTCTGAATTTCACAAAACAACAATTATTCTATAATACGTATAGTTGTCCACAGGAATATTGAACTAAATCGTCACCAATTGAATATCGCAAACACAGTTGCTTTAAAGATATGCAGAGTGTTCAACTACTGGTGGAAGCGAATCTAAGGGTTAGTTCTAGACAACAAAATAAGGCGAAAATTAAGAATAACGGAATTGCGGTGGAGCCTTCGTTTTTAATTATAAAGTTTAAAGATTGCGTACATTCTGCCCAAACGCAGGTAAACCCAGGGTGAGGAGCGATTAAGCTCAAGAATGAAGGAGGGAAACACCTAGAGGAGTGGTGGTAATGTGTGCGTGAACTGACGCCAGCGCCAAACCAACCGAGTGGTCCCAACGCGAAGCCGATCACGGCCAACCAACGTCGCCGGGAAACAAATTGTTGACAGTGGTTGGCCCTGGTTGGCTTCGCGTTGGGGCCCCTTGGCTGGCTTGGCGCTGGCGTCAGTTCACGCACACATTACCACCACTCCTGTAGGTGTTTCCCTCCTATATCCCTGAGCTTAATCGCTCCTCACCCTGGCCCTAGCTCTACGATTGGGTTAGAGAGGAAGTGAGCCTATAGCGATATAACCCACCCGAGCCGCATTCCTTCGGCATGCAATTTTCTCAGCAACGCAAAGTACATAGTTATAAATGTGCTGTGGCTTTTTTATGGTGGCTGTACGATGCCTTACTGAATTGCGCAGCGCGATCCGCTGATCGATGAATAAAATTGCCGTTCTTTGAGCATTTCTGACTTTAATTTTCAGACATTAATATCTGAAAAGCGAAGCCCCCACAGAAATTTTTTCATTCTTGATTTTTCACTTATTTCATACAAACACACGCATATACATTCAAGCATAATGAGTGAATTTATGCCGACAACGCCTACAAACAATCAACGAGTAGGTATGATTAATAAATGTGACTGAAAGATTTCGGCACACAAAGTATGTTTTGTGCTTTCATCTCAGCCCTGATAGGGTTAATGCAGGATTTTTGGTGTTTTACATGCTCTAATACCTCTACGGTGAGACAAAGAGAAAGTTACGAGAAAGTCATGAAGGAAGTTACGAACTTGGCCACTTATGGTGAACAGGAAAATCAGCAGCAAACGTAGAGGCCATTTTGCTTTGTACGCCCTATGGGACCATAGCCTGTGCGCTCCGGCAGTTATACCAAATCCAGAGGTATATATAGTAACGAATGCTGCAACAAAATGTATCAAATATGTATATATAGCTGCAATTTCAAACTGGCAAGTATATTTATAGCTAAAATTTCACACTAGCAAGTATATTTATAGCTTCAACATCAAAGCGTCAAATACGTGTATTTATACGTTGATCTTGAACATGTGAATTATATTCAGCATTCTTATGCATGTACAGGGAATCCCACGATGTGCAATACAACGAAAATGAAGATCTTACACACCAAAAAAAATTGAAAGAGTACAATGAAATTATTTTATAGTAGCAGGTCGTTTTCGAGTAAATTATTATCTGATTTTCGAAAGCAGGCGCGTGAAGCGGGGCGGTCGACTGCCGCGTGGCTCAGAAGAAACCTAAAGTCGGTATCAAATATATTGGTCGGTGAGTTCGTTTTCGCGAACAGCGATCGAGGAGAAATCAGCCACCACCATCTGACGATCGTGGATTTGTCAGTTGGAGTTGCATGGCCCTCGCAAGGTATAGTGGGGTAACGAGGACGTTGCTCAGCTCCGCCTGAACCTAGCCGTTTGGCTGTTATTTATCCTTAACGTAATAGTTGTGTGCGTTACGAAGCTATGCGTAGACCAATACGAGATGCAGATATCGAGAAAGAATCAATGTTCTAACCATTAAAGCTCTTGAATTTTTTCGTTGCTAACGCACACCTATTTCGATGTGTGTATTTCTGCGCTGACAGCTCGGTTTGGCCTATACGCCAGAATCTTGGCACTATCCCCACCACTTCTGGCTCACTCTTGTTCTGCAAAGGCGAAAGTGAGATGGAACGAGAGCGAGTCAGAAAACTCACCGGCCAATATATATGATACCGACCTTAGTTATTCAAAAATTTTATTGCCACTTGATTCATCATCATTGCTTGAGCCCTGATTGCTAAGAAATGTTCCATTTCCGTTTAAAACATCTACAGATGCTTATTTCGCAAAGGAAACGCGCCATGTTGCATTATCAAATAAATGGAAATAGACTAGTGGTATAGCTAGGAGAGTTCTAACTCGGGTCCTCTGTGGGTAGCGCGGAGGGAGGCGGAGAGAAGTGCGGGCGCGCGGGGGAGTGCGGCGGAGGGAAACATGGACGCGGGGCCTGCGGGGAGAGGAAGACAGGTTGTGCGCGCACGAGCCGCGGAGTGGGGGAAGCCGCGATGATGGAGGGGATCAGTCCGGACCGAGCCGCCGCGGAGACCTGGCCCACCGTCGGAAATTTTTCAGAGGGGGAATGACCCCCGAAAAATCTCTGTCAGACCTTGTCCCACCTCCGAAAACTTTTTATACCTAACCGAGGGAGGGGACGACCCCCAAATATTTTTCCAAACCATTATGTGATGGAATTTTCCCCCCAACGCAGAGAAATAATAATTTATTTTTATCAGACGATATCGGACAATGTCGGGCAATGTCGGCTTTTTACACCGCGTCTTCGGGGAGGGAAAGAGACAGCTTTCGTTCTAAAGCTAACAAGTATTTAAAGCGTTCCGATTTAACGTTGTAGCGTATCGCGCGATCGTGTGTAATTTGACTCTTCTGGAGTAGCCGTGCAGGATGATACCATTTTCACGACGCGAAGAAGGCTTGAATGAAATAGAATTATGCAGCATCGGCAGAATGTTTTGCCCCAACGCAGAGAAATAATAATTTTTAAATGTCGAATCTTAAAATTAGGTGGCGAGGAGGAAGACGGGTGAATAAAATTGACAAATAATATACGTTTAAGAATATATATTGTTACATAATAGAATAGAATATAAAAAATATAAATATGATTGAAATTTATTTGGCTTAATTATCCCACTTGATAACATCGTCTGCAAATAGCTCAGTTAATGATAAATCCTCAGGAACTTGCGCAGGATCAGTTTGAACTTCAATATCGCAAGCCCGAAGCCCCGATATTTTATTCGTGAAAACGGCGTCAAAATCAATTAGTTCCGCATTCACACATTTCCGCCAAACCACACTTTTTGGATCCATCGGACTGTGCAGTCCATATATATTATTATAATCATTGTTTTCATAATCCTCATCATCACCATCACTAACATCTAAAAAGAATGTTTTTTGCCGCGCATGCCTATTTAACCAATATCGCTCGCTCCCGTAGGGGTCAGGCGGCATCTCGCCGTATATACCACTAGCATTGTAAAACACTTTTAAATAAATGTCGCCATCCTGATTAGCTTCCGCCTCATAAAGTTCTGCACATCGAATTGCTTCGGTTTCAACTGCAACATTTCGACACGCTACAAACACTTTCGGGCTGGATGAATGGATAACTGTCGTAGCAGCGGTGATCGTAGCGGTAGCTGGGCGTTTCAAATTTATGGGCAATGACATAATCTGAAATCGATTTTTCTTATATTTCTCAAAGTTACTAACACAACGATTCACTAAAATATGATAATGGAAACTTACGGTATTAATCGATTGTATTTCCACGCGTCGAACAACTGATGATATCCTTCAAAAACAGTCTCCTTCAAAGCAATTTCACTTAGCTCAAAAAAAAAAATGAAGAAAGTGTTTCAAAACTGTCAAAGTGACTGCACGTCGACCACGATTTGAATGCAACTGGTCTCGATGCATCTCCATGCTCGCATATTAAAAAAAAGAACCCTCCTGTCACAAAATCGGGAAGTGCATAGCTTTGCAAAAGTAAGAGTGCAGGATGATGTCATTTTCATGGCGCGAAGAACGCTCGAACGAAATATAATACATGTAGAAACGCTGAATCTTAAAATTACGTGTCGAGGAGGATGATGGATAAATGAAATGGAGAAATAATATGCGTTTAAAATTGATAATATATTATTCCTACGAGCTACTATATTTTTTCCTACGAGCATGAACTAGAATAACATTGATGGCGCATGCTACCAGTTCGCAATCCGCATAATAATCCTCACAGTAATGTTCGCTATCGCGTATGATTTTAGCAGCATGACGCGCATCTAATGTTTCGCAGGCAACATCGCTGTGCTGTAGCACGTTAACAAAAGTTTCAAATTTTATCCTCACATCTCTTACATTTTGATACAGCCGCGCATACACATAGTCTATACATGGTTCAAGATTTAATAAAGATGTTACTGTATTCGGTTTGAAATACAGCGGCTTATTATGTAGTGTCATCAATGATACATGATGTTCGACGCTGGCTAAGAGAACAATCAAAACTATGAAATTGCTCGCTCGTATTAGGAATACACATACAAATTTTGAGATGTGAAAATTAAGCCTTACCAATAAACTGTATCCTCCCCGCATTGAGCCACGCCATCATCTCGCACGATCGGAACGTAATAATTCATGTGTTCAACGTTTGCTTCGGCACTGGTACTGCACATTTTGTTTTCAGAGCACTATTTGTTCCGTCGAATGTCACTGAGACTACTGAGACTACTGAGCGATTAATGGAATAGCGTTCGGGAGCCGTCTTAAATAGAGGTGCAATTGCTTCCCTCACCACAGCATTTTATTTTAAAATTATGAATTTTTCCATAATGTGTTCCAATCTTAACGTCACAGCATGTAACTTGAATCCCATCCTCAAGGATAAAAGTATCGGCACGTGTTGAACGTAATATAATACTTTTGGGAACGTCGAATCTTAGAATTATGCGGAATCAGCAGAAACTGTGTCGGATGATCTTGCGCGCTAATTCGTCATACGCGTGAATCATGGAAAGAATTATGCTGTATCAGCAGAAACTGCAGAGAATCATGTTGGGATGGATCATCGTTTCTTTTTTGCATGCAATGCATTCGAGGGAGGGGAGTGCGCCAAAAGAGGTAGACAGAGATACCAAATCATGATGAGGATATAAATATGCGCTCTAAACTGCACAAAGCCTCAAATTGTTGCAACGTGTTGCATGGAAAAGACATTACAGCCATGGAAGAATTTGCGCAAGTAGCCCGCCAATTGTTGGATCAATCTGCACGATTGACTTCACGGGAAGAGTACGTCGCGTGGGAAGAAGGGTGCAACGAGTGTATCGAATCGTTGGAAGAACACAGCCGCGTAAAACGCCCTCGATTATCGATCGATGTTCGGCAATCGTTGGTTGTGCGAATCGCGCGGCTCGAAGGACTGAAACATTCGTTGCGCGGTCGTTTCGTACGCGAAGGTGCAGGACATTCTAGCACAGGACTTTTGTGGCGTGAAATAGACACTGCTTTCGATACCCGCGTGTTAACTGGTGCCGAGCTAAATTACATCGAGCCGCGCAACTTCCTCCAGGATGCGGGGACCATTGTGTTGGAGCAGGTGCGGGGCGCTTTGAGGAAACGTCAAAACCTCAAAGTGAACACTGTATTTAACGGTGAATTTGTGGCGGGTGACAAGTATGCTTGTAAAAGCATCAATACCCGAAATTGTGAACTCTTCGGCACATCCGATCTGCAGGAGTGGTACCAGCGATGTGTCATCGAACCCACCCTGGCATCGTTGGAAAAGTTCCGGGAACGCGACAACGGATGGGCATTGGCGAGAATCATGAATCTGACCGTCAATGTTAATAAGTACAATCCGCTGCGCGCGGGATGCCACTTCAAGTTGCCGCGGGAATTGTCTTTGAAGAAAGCCACAATTAGCGTGCAATTTCCGGACAATGCGTGTTTCGCGTAGGCAGTGGTCGCCGCTCTCCATCCCGCCAAAAGAAATGCCGATCGCCCAAGTTCGTACCCGCCGTATGCTTCCGTGCTAAATCTCCAGGGCATTGATTCCCAATGTCCCTGGAGCAAAGTGGAAAATTTGAGCGGCAGAACAGCGTCTCCGTCAACGTGTACGGCTTCGAGGCGGAGAAAGGGTTGACGGTCTTTCCGCTGCGTCTCACCAGCCACAAGAGGGATCAACACGTCAACCTGCTCTACACGCCAAATCGAGAGCACGGCGATGTAGGGCACTTTGTGCTAATCAAGGACTTGTCCCGGCTTATGAGTACGCAGCTGAGCAGGCGGAATGGAAAGAAATTCATCTGCGATCGCTACGTATAGAAAACTTATGAAATGTTGAAATGTCTCGCGAAAAAAAGAAATAAAAATAAAATTTTTTTACAGGTGTATGCACTACTTCAGATCTCTCGAGAAGTTGGAGGCCCATTCGCTGGACTGTGGCAAGATGAACAATTGTGCCATCGTGCTGCCCAGCGAAGGCAACAATTTCCTAAGCTTCGAGAACCACTGCAGGAAGGAGCGGCTCCCCTTCGTGGTGTACGTAGATCTGGAGTGTATCATCGAGAAAACAGAGGACAATCGAGTGGGTGATATAGAAAATAATAAATTGCGCGCGTATCAGCACCACAATGTACATAGTATAGCCTATTATATGCATTGTTCGTATGATACATCGCTATCGACGTATCGATGTCGCCGCGACGCGGATTGTGTTTCATGGTTCGTGGATGAACTGAAAAAATTTGCAAACTTTGCCAAACCCATCTTGACCAGTAATGTTCCTATGCATGATTTAACTCCGGAACAGTTGACGACATTTCGCGATGCAACACATTGCCACATTTGCGAAGAGCCATTCAAGACTGAAGATGTACGAGTTCGCGATCAGTGTCATCTGTCCGGACGGTTTAAAGGCCCAGCACATTCGGAGTGCAATTTAAATTAAAAAAGTGCGTTTTACATCCAAATAGTTTTCCATAATTTATCCGGCTACGATTCACATTTCATTATCGAGGAAATAGCTACCGCTTTCGAAGGTCACGTTGAAATATTACCCATAACTAAAGAAAAGTATATTTCTTTCACAAAAATGTCGAATATACGGCTGAATCAGACTCGCGAAATTATATTAAATTACGATTCATCGATTCGTACAAATTTCTCAATACCAGTCTCGACAAATTAGCACCTTTTCTGAGCACAGATCAATTAAAAATTTTACGAACCAAATTTGAAACATTATCCACCGAAGATTTCAATTTATTGACGCGAAAGGGTGTGTTTCCATACGAATACCTTGATTGCGCGAACAAGCTGTAGGATCCATGCTTACTGCCGCGCGAGTCATTCTACAGTTCGTTAACGGGTGAGACTGTATCCGAGACAGATTACGCGCATGCTGAGACTGTCTGGCAGCGTTTTGAGATTAGAACCTTGGGCGAATACAGCGACTTGTATTTAAAAACAGATGTCTTGTTATTGGACGATATTTTTGAAAATTTTCGCGAAAGTTGTATCAAGAGTTACGGACTAGATTCAGCACGTTATGATACTCTACCTGGTTTCACCTGGGATGCAATGCTAAAACATACCAAAATTACATTCGAATTGCTCCCCGACGTCGATATGGTCATGTTTATCGAACGCGATATACGTGGGGGTTTAAGTCAATGTTCCGGAAGATACGCACATGCCAATAACAAGTACATGCCATCTTACGACGCATTGGAAAAGTCATCGTACTTGATGTACTTTGACGTGAACAATTTGTATGGATGGGCAATGTGTCAGCCCCTGCCACATGCTAAATTTCAATGGGTCGAAGATGCTGCAAATTTTGATATGTCTTCAATCGGTGTCGATTCGCCCACGGAATACATTCTCGAGGTAGATCTGGAATATCCGTAACGTCTGCACGACATTCATGCCGATCTACCGTTCTGCCCGGCGGGTGCCAAACCACCTGGCAGCAGGCAGGACAATTTACTCGCGACGGTATATGATAAGCAGCGTTACGTCATCCATTGCCGCAACCTGCAGCAGTGCACGCGTCACGGCCTTCGTATTACAAAGATACACCGCGTGCTTCAATTCACTCAATCTCCCTGGCTCCGCGATTACGTCGAACTCAATACACGGTTTAGAACAGGCGCGACAAACGATTTTGAAAAAAATTTGTACAAATTGATGAACAACTCGGTATTTGGTAAAACTATGGAAAATGTACGAAACCATGTGGACGTAAAACTTTTGACTCATTGGAAAGGGCGATATGGCGCGGAGGCAATGATCGCGAAGCCGAATTTCTACAGCAGAAGTGTTTTTTCGGAAAATTGAATAGCTGTTCAATTGTGAAAACTCGAGGTGAAATTCAACAAACCGATATACATGGGTATGTGCATTCTGGATGTATCAAAAATTTGTTTGTACAAATTTCACCACGAGTACATGTCTCCCAAGCACGGACCGAATTGTAAAATTCTATACACAGACACTGACAGCCTCATTTATCATATTCTATGCGGCGATATCTACGAGACCATGAAACACAATATCGATAGATTCGACACAAGCGATTATCCCATCGACAATGTATATAATATGCCGCGCGTAAATAAGAAGGTTCCAGGGCTGATGAAGGGCGAAAATAACGGTGCGATAATGACCGAATTCGTAGGTCTTAGAGCGAAAATGTATGCACTTCGCGTAGATGGCAAAAAAGATACGAAAAAGGCGAAAGGCGTCAAGACCAACGTCATAGCCAGAACGATAACTTTCGACGACTACGCGCAGTGTTTGCAAAGGGAGATCGAAATGGTTCGCAGACAATCATGCATACGGTCTAAATTGCATAAAGTGTACACCATTTCGGAATCTAAAATCGCTCTAAGCCCACACGACGACAAGCGGCATATCGTACCCGATTCGACCGACACTCTGCCCTGGGGAAATTATAATATCCCATTGTAAAATTCCATTGTGAAAATATCATTATAAAAAGAAATTTGAACTCGATGACGCTCTCTTCATGTGAACGAGGCCTCTGACTCCGTCCTGAGTCTATGACAGCTATCACAACGCTCGCAAAATTTGAAAACTTCGTATCGACATGTTGTATAGTTTCATAAAGGCGATGCTGAAAAGCAGACAATAAAAATAGGATTTTGGAATATTCACGTCTCTGTTAGCCCAATCATATCCAGTTCTTATATTAATTCCCCGAATGTAGTGAGGAATTATATATCTTTGCTATCCATGGGCTAGCAAAGAAAGATACATAATTCTTCACTACATTCGGGGAATTCATAGAAGTACTGGATTTGATTGGGCTAACAGAGACGTGAATATTCCAAAATCCTATTTTTATTGTCTGCTTTTTGCCATCGCCTTTATGAAACTTTAGACTCATGCTGCGCTGTTAAAGCTATACGTGATAATGAATATTTCGATGATAAATCTCTTGTTGATTGCGAACTGTTGGCATGTGCCTTTGAATGATATTATCGACGTCGCTTGCAGCAAAATGTTAAATAAATTGTTCACACATTTACATATATGCATCATTGTATTTATTGAACCATGTATTATTATTTTACAATACATTATTTTTATTTATCCAAGAATTGTGTGATTTATCAAACCCCAGCCACTTGACGTACACCTTATCCCCCTTCCTACGCAACACCTTTTCCACTAGATACACATCAGGATCGGTGACGCGTTGCAGCTCGTGTTCATAGAATCCTCCAGCAACGGATTTTCCACAGGAATCGACGAGCAGATACGTTGCAGGATTAATTGCCTGTACTTTGGCTATCTTAAACACCTCCGTTGTCCAATTCGGCGTATAGCCTTTATCGAAAATGGTTTTAAATTTGCTCACGCGCACAAACTCGTCCAACTTGAATCTCGCTGGAGCAGCGATCTTTATGTTGCTGTATACGGTGGTTAGCAGCTTGTCGGCGATTGCAGGGGTAACATCGCAAGGACGCATTCTGATGGTTCTATGTTTTCGTGCGTTATACTCTGCAAGTAGACTTGGTAGCGCATCTGTACATCTATAGGTTCCATTGAGCGTAAACAGTTTCCACATATTGTTCTTCAAAGTTCGATTGAAACGTTCTACGACGGAGGCCTTCATCACCGAATACGTCGAATAATGATTAATGTCGTGCTTTGTCAAGAGTTTCTGCATATCGGTGTTGTAAAATTCTTTTCCTTGATCTGTTTGCAAATTTTTCGGATATCGATCTCTAAATATTTTTGCAAATGCTTTAGTCACATCAGCGCCACTTTTAGTCTTGAGCGGCAACGCCCACGCATACTTATTCAGCACATCGATGACGGTGAGTATATAGTGGTGACCTTGGTTGAAACGCGAGTATGGACGCATTTCTACAATGTCAGCTTGCCTCAGATCGTCGTATCCATGCACTATGACGCGCCTCCGCGGAAAATGTCTTCGAGCTGGAGCATGCAATTCCTCAACGAGTTGTCGCTTCTTGTGGCCATGGTTTTCTTCTTTACTCTTGGATTTCGATAATGGCTGCATGTTTGATCGCAGAGGTGTCTTGGACACGAATGATGCGATAATTATCGGTTACGTGTATTAAGTGCTTCCCGTCGGTCCGAGAAAATTCTGGACAAGTTGCTGCTCCGTAGCAAAAACGGTTATAGCCTCTTTAACTTTACGAATTTCGTTGTCCGGCTGTGGGATAGAATTCAACACTTGTGATATCTTGTGAACGCTGTTTTGCAATGTCAGCATATCTGTCTGAAACACGACCAGCTTCCTCTCTAATTCTTCCTGCTGCTCTCTCAAAAGTTTAATGCTCTTTTCACGTATAGTTTATTGACGGCATCGGTGTCGGCCACCGGCTGAGCTACGCGTCGTATCTTGCGTGATTTTGCATCGAAGTCTGCACCGGTCACGCAAAGAGCGTTATCTCGCATGTAATTTCGAAGCAAACCGCTCCATTTGTAATAGTCCAATCTAGCTGCTCCACTCTTCTCGAGCGATACCCCAAATTTGTTGATTGGCATCTCGATGCATACTGTGCACATCATCGGCGCACGGTTTTATATAATGAGGCCTACCTCACGGAGTTCCTCGATAATCGATAGAATTTCAGGATCGTGAGAGTTGTTACCTGCCTGACGCGACACTTCGAGCAAACGGAATCGATCCACCAGCTCGTTGGGATAGTCCCAGTGCACGTAATCGATCTTGTTATCGTTTACCACCATGACTTGCGGTACCGTTAGACCTTTCCCTGCTCTACTAGCCGATGCACGGGGAATTAGCGGTGCAATTACATGTTTGTACTTGTATCCCTTGTTGCTCATTATGGGATTTTTAGCACCATGACCGCGTCTGTGGGCATTCGTCGCCAGCAGTATACTTTTGAATTTTTGTTTATCGGCATTGGTGTATACAGCATCGTCGGGAATTCTCTAAAAAATCAATTTGTAAAGGCCGGGTGTTCCACTGTATTTTACACCATCTATGATAATATTATCATCCTTGTCTATATCGAAAGCCTTATCCCCAAGCATCGTTCCACTATTGCCAAATTATACATCGTACACATAGTCCATTGCTGTATCCTTATCACTACATAGGATTGCGCTCATGTATTTTTGCCCCAGCAGGCCGAAATGACTGCGGATCGTTTCTTATCCCTCGGATGGTTGAAGTTGTTGTCTAATAGATGTTACAAATGACTCATCGGGACTAGTTTCGAAAACATCATCATCAATGGCTGAGAGCGATTGCACATTGGGAAATGTACTTATTGGTGTGGGAGGAGCCGGAGAATCGTTTGATCTAACATTCTGTCGTTTCCGCTTCGATTGAACTGGTGTCGAGGTTAAGGGTGAATATTCCGCCGACATGTGTTGTTTCCTCTTTGCCTTGCGCGATGTGTTCCCTTTCGGATGGATTTTTTTAGGCGTTAATGTTTCATTCCCTTCAACGTCTGTGCTCATCAGCGGTGATGTGCCAGCTTCTGTCGCTGCGGTATTTTCCGCAATATGTTTTAGGGGTTCGATGATAGGTTTCAAGTATCTCTCCAACGCGATATCTTCCTCCATCTTACCAGTCTTCAAAGCCTGATGTTTCCGACGAATGGCTTCGCTGGTTTTTGCAATTTCCTTCGCTATTCTCTCGCGATTCTTAATCTCCAGAGTATCGATATCAATCATCGTTGTACCGCAGACGTTGCTTTCCCACCGACGTGTTGACGACAATTGACCATCTCACGGTACCGCAAACTGGTTAAATCCCTTTCTATAACGTCCATTGGACATCGCGTTATACTTGTCTATTACCACGAAACCATACTCCCGTTGCCAACAATTGCGACACAAAGTGCAGAAATCCTCGTAAGACATGTCAGTGTTTACATGATCGTTGTACACATGTTTCAAGTTGGTACCATCCTGCTTAAACAGAATCAGCAGATTCGCATTGTCGCGTATAAGATGTTTGGGAATTTTTGCATACGTCTGACAGAGATAGAAACAGTCAACGTTCGAGTGGCGCCCCATTGCAGAATATTCCCTTATCGTATCTTGCTTGTCGCATGCCACGTCATCAAAGATAAAAATGGAATTCGGAAGCGATTCGCTCGGTGGGATGACGTCACTGTTATTTGAAAACGTAAAGTAACCAATTTCATCTATCGGAGTCAATACCTTTTCCAATTACTGATATTTCGGCTGTTGCAACGACTTGGAATACACGTACACGTTCTCGAAGCGGACGCCGTGTGGGCTTTCCAACAAGCTGACCAGCACGTTGGTCTTTCCACAATTTGATGGACCGCAAATGAAGCAGCGGATAGTGTTTGGTAGCATGCTACCATGTCTGCGTCTTGTTTTCGAAGGCATCACTTGCGATTTATCGCCAAAATTTGTCACGCGTATCGTCACAGGTTGTCGCACGAATCGCATCCTCTCCGTGAACCGTGAAAAATGATTTTGATACGTCGAAGCGTCCTATTTATAGGTCCGCGCCGAAGCGAAACGGCTCAGTATTCAAAATGCTTCTGATCCTGTCGGATAATTGCGATATTCGAGACCTAACCTCTGAGCAGTTGAAATATATACCAAAGATTATTCTACTCCGAGAGTTTGGCAGACACATTGATCAGTTGTGGGACAGGCTCTCCGAGCATATAAAAGCCGATTCTGAGGTTCAGCAGTATCGTCGGTGCCTGGAACATTATAATCGCCCTTGGCAGCGAACGCATATCGATGGTCCAGCACCATTGATTAAAAACTGTACCGAATATCACCGACGAGAGTAAACAAAGGACGTGGTTTATTAAATCGCGCGATAAACGCGCTACCTATCGAATTACATATTCCGGGATACCAGTTTTGCGGCCCAGGAACTCATCTTGCAAAACGATTGGCTAGAGGGGATCGAGGTATTAATCCGTTGGACGCAGCGTGTCGAGAACACGATATTGCGTATTCGCGTAGCAACGACCTCGGCGAAAGGCACCCGGCAGATAACATACTCGCTGACAAAGCGCGAAAACGCATCGTTGCGCGAGAGTCGACTCTGGGTGAAAGAGGTGCTGCTACGGCTGTTTGGGCAGCTATGAAGGCCAAGACAAAAATCGGAATGGGGATGAAAACAAAAGCCCGCAAAAGGACTACAAAGAGAGCATCGCAAAAGCGCATTCTGCTGGTGACAAAACGGGGTGGTATATTACCACTTCTACCACTGCTAGGTGTTCTCGGAACATTGGATGGTGGAGCGGCGGGCATTGCCAAGGCGGTAAATGTTGATAAGGCGGCGCAACATCAGCTGCAGGAAATGCAACGCCACAATCGCTCCATGGAAGGTCGCGGACTTTATCTCGCACCATACAAGCGTGAACAGGGAATAGCGAAACGAAAAAAAAAACACCGAAAAGAAAATAAAAATGCCCGCGGGCGTAACTACCGATGCGCAATTGGAGGAGTTGGCAAAACGTATGCGTATTCCATTCTTTAGAGGTTTTTTTATGCGTAACGCGTTACCAGCTGGAGGAGTACGTCGAAACGAGAGCGGTATCATAAATTTGGACAATGTCGAGGGGCCTGGGACTCATTGGGTGGCGTATGCGAAGAGAGGGTGTCGAGTTATATATTTCGACAGCTTTGGGAATCTTCGACCGCCTAAGGAATTGGTGCAATATCTGGATAAAGATGCTGTGAAAATTGAATACAATCGAACGTCTTATCAAAAGTACGATCAGAGCAATTGTGGACAACTATGTCTACAAATTTAAGGATTAACTTCCCACCACTCTGATTTAGTATTAGTCGGGCAATTCGAGCAGAATATGTCGTTAACATTCACTCTAACCGGCAAGAGTAGCACCCTCGCGGTGAGCTACTTTCCACCCATAGATTTGAGCGACGATGATTGTTGAGCGTTAGATTGTTACCGGACCACCAAGGACGCACAAAGACGTCTTGTAGTTTAAACCTTCATCTGGCAGACACTTGGTTTGTCAGTCCGCGCCTCGTAGACCTGGGACCGTAGTAAACTCATAAATTTACCCTATTGGAAGCGCAGGCGATCAGGCCAAGTCAGGGCCAAGGGTCCCAGGATTGCCGTGACAATAAACAGACGGCCTCGCGACACCATCACACAGATTCACCAACACTTCGATCAGTTTTCCCTTTCCTATCGTTCGTTACCACCTACAACCAAATCATGTCCGCCAATAGACAGCGTTTCTAACCACTGCGTTGTTAAAACTCCACCCCTAATGGGAATCTTCGACTTTGCTTTGTCGTCAGCGAGAGAGACCGAAACCAGTCCGAATTTATACCTCACACGAGTAACTTGGAGGGACCCATACAACACATTACAGACTCACTTGTTAATTGTCATAACCACCTTTTGTTGAAGTTTAGTTTAAATACAGTTTCATTGTTATTGTTCATGTGCGGTGTCTCAACTCATTCAAATGCAACCTGTAATCACACCTTCTCCAGTGATCTTTTGTGGTCGTAAGACACCACAAAGAGAGTGACGTTTGCGCCGTCGGAGATTTACGACCACCAAAAACAGGCGACGCAATAGCTCACAACAATGATTACAAGCTTGGTCTAATAACCTTTGAAACTTATCACACAATACCGAACATCGACTCGAGCAACGATAAATTCTACTTCGTCGTAAACTATGATATCAACAACAGCGTTGACACCACTCATGAATACATTACGATTCCCCACGGCTCCTACGAACTAGACGCCATTGCCAAGTACCTGAAGCAGCGATTACTCGAGCGGTATCCTCAAAAAAATCTCGGTGGCATCGATGGCGGTGACAACGATGGGTATCCTATAGTGTTGCATCCCAACAACAACACCATGAAAAGCGAGCTGTACTGCGGGTTCGCCGTAGACTTTACAAAGCCCAATAACATTGGATCGCTATTGGGATTCTCGACGAATCGGGTATTACAACCAGGACGATGGCACGAATCGGACGATCCAATTAATATCATGAACGTGAACATTATTCGCATAGAATGTAGCGTGACCGTTGGCGCGTGCAACAATGGGCGGCGTGCACATACGATACATGAATTTTCTCCGAGAGTTCCACCAGGATATAAGATATCGGAAACGCCCGCGCAGATCATTTACCTTCCAATCACCGCACGGGTCATTACAGATCTAACGATACGCGTTGTGGATCAAGACGGACGGTTGCTCGATTTTCGAGGTGAAGAGATTACCATCAGACTGCACGTACGACGACGAGGATAATACGTGTGGTGCGAAAGAAATGCATGTATTGAACGACTCCAGAAACCTGTTTCTTCCAAGTGAAATTGTTTACAACACCAACAACTGCAACAGCTCCGATCACGCTAAAAAGAAGAGGCTCTGTGCTGCGAACATTGCATTTTTGAAATCTTTGGAATTCATTGTGCGCATTTAAGTTGAAAAAAATTGCTGATATTCCAAGCACTGGAGGGAAGCCGACGTTTGATGATCGCATCGTCAAGCTCGAGACTCACACATACAACCCATACGTCAACACGACGTTTGGATACAGCGATGAGATAAGAATACCGATACAGCAGCAGGATTTATACACATTACCGTGTGAAAGTTTCCTCTATGTGGAGGGGAAATTGAAGATAAATAAGCCAAATGATGCGTTAACGGTGATGTTGGGAAATAATTGTGTGGCGTTCTTATTCGATGAGATTAGATACGACCTGAATGGCGTGGAGATTGATCGCAACAGAAACGTTGGAATAACTAGCACGCTTAAAAACTATGTATCGCTGACATCGGACGAAGAGAAAAATATGGAGAATGACGGATGGGGCTTGAAACGACGCGATGGGCTAATAGTGAAAAATCATTTCAATTTTCGCATCCCATTCAAATATTTCCTGGTATTTTGCCAGGACTACAAACACATGATTATTAATGCGCCTCATGAATTGATTTTAATACGATCGCGCAACGACAACAATGCTCTGATAGGATCACCGATGTTGGAACCAGAAATTTAATTACTTAAACTACAATGGCGGATGCCTCATGTGACGCTGAACGACATTAATAAGCTATCGTTGCTACGTACTTTGGAAAATGGACAAAATCTGAGCATTTGTTTTCAATCGTGGGATCTGTACGAGTATCCTCTCTTACAGAGCACAACCAAGCATTCGTGGGCCGTGAAGGCATCTGCACAGCTGGAGAAGCCGCGATGCGTGATCCTTGCTCTACAGACTGGTCGAAGGAATGTGATGAGCGAAGACGTTATAAAGCTCAACAACTGCAAATTGACCAATGTAAAACTTTTTCTCAACTCGGAATTTTACCCATACGATGACATGAACTTAGACTTTGACAAGAATAAGCATGCCATCTTGTATCACATGTATACACAATTCGGTAAATCGTATTATGGACATAGTTGCAACGAGGCATTATTCACCGTGGCTGAATTTTTACAATTTAGCCCCATCGTGGTGATTGATTGCTCGCGACAAAATGAGTCGATCAAGAATGGCACCGTGGACGTGCGCATAGAATTCGAGTGTAAAGAGAATGTGCCGGTAAATACTACAGCGTACTGTCTGATTCTACACGATCGGGTGGTTGAATGCAATCCACTGATAAACGTGGTGCGCAAAATGAATTAAAGTGCCACGCTACTTGCCCGCCCTCTCCTGTGTCAAATTCGCACAAAATTTCTTCGTGAAAATTGAGATGCTTTACGAGAAAAACTGCATTCTCCCGTCTGTCTTGGAAGCCAGCGGACCTCTAAATTGTACCGATAATGGCTGTACCAACATTCGTTGATCTGCAAGGGTTCATCGTCGATGGAAGATTTGTCGCGAACGAAGTGACTGTCCTACGCAAGGGGACAATTCTCTCGCACTATATTTTTGGGAGTTATATGCCACAATTTCTTCTTACAAAATCCGACAAATCAAGCATTCGGAGGTTGGTGGCAATACATCATGGACTACGGTGGGATGATGGAGACGTTCCGTACAGTATGGCTAAACAGCTAATTACGAAAGCTGTAGCTGATGCGATCGACGAACAAGATGACACACCCCATATAGTATACGTTAAAGGGCTGCAGAAACGCAACTGGCTTGCGGATTTCCTCGATGAAAATACGAGAGCGGACGTGATCATCGAGACGCTGGACATTGAATACGAGGATATCAAATCCCTAAATAAGCTAAATGTAGTTAATACTCTGCGTTGTGGCAGACACGCAAAGCACTGTGCCTTGCAAAATGTATTTAAAATATTCAACTGGTGGTCTAAACGTCAGAGAGAAATGCTTAAATAAAATATAATCAATTTTTAATGCATAAATGTTTTTTCTTCACCCTCCCCAACCTCCTGCATGTACGCTAGATTAAGACGATAGTTGTAATTATTATGTGGAAACCGTTCGATACCCGTTCGATACCCGTTCAAAGCCGTTCAATACTTGTTCGATACCCGTTCAAACCCGTTCGATACCCGTTCGATATCCGTTCAAAGCCGTTCAATACCCGTTCGATTCACGTTTAAAGCCGTTCGATACCCGTTCAAAGCTGTTCAATACCCGTTCGATAATGTTCAAAGCCGTTCAATACCCGTTCGATATCCGATCAAAGCCGTTCAATACCCATTCGGTACACGTTGAAAGTCGTTCAGGACCCGTTCGATTTACGTTGAAAGTGGTGTGATCTAGTCGAATGATGTGTCAAAGAAGAAGGGAAAGAAGATGCGTGTGAATAAGGAGAGGACGGTCAGCGAAGAAGATATGTACATGGAGGAGGATGGTCAGCAAAAATGCAGGTGGCCTATGATGAAGATGGTGAAGAACAAAGGCATCCTACTTTTGCAAAGCTACACACTTCTCAGTTTCATGATAAGGGTTTAGATGCGAGAACCTGGAGATGCAGCGAGAACAGTTGCTCTTCAATCGTGGCAGCGAACCGCTATATTTGTGACAGTTGTAAAGTGCTAATTTTTTTTCTGTGATAATATTTTGAAAAAAAATGGGTCTGTTGAGAATTGCCCCAGAGTGCGATCCGGACCAGTCCTGGGATAGTCCCGAGGTATGTACATAACAAAATTCTTAATATTTATCGCGTTTAAGCTTCTAAATCGAGTTAGATCAAATCAGGCGGTCGTGTCAATATTATAGCGCTGATTGTTGTGTTCTAGAACTCGCCACCACCGTCACCCGCGTGGTCGAGCGACTGGGGGTCGCCGCAGCCGTCGCCGCCGCAGTCCCCGCCGCAGTCGCCGCCTTCACAGGTATGTAATATTTTGCATTTTGTGTATTTGATATTTAGTAGGTTTGATGTGTCATTATTATATCAATGTTTGTGTGTGTATGTTCTAGGACATATTTTTCATGTTGGAGGCGAGGCTGCGGTCCCCGTCACCGCCATCACCCTCACGGCCGCGTCAAGTGGTATGTAATTCTCTGCATTGTTTTGTGCGTGTTTCATATTTAATATATTTATGTGCTTAATTATAATGACGTTTGTGTATGTCCTAGGACCTGCCACGGGTTATTGGCCCCCCGATGACGGCTCGGCTGCGGCGCCCATGGGTGCCATAGCGACAGATGGGGCCCCTGCGGCGGCCGCACTCCCCATCACCACCCTGGATAGACGCGAGGAGGCCGCAGTCGCCGTCGCCCCCATCACCGCCCTCACCACCATCGCCACCACCACCACCACCACCGTCGCAATAATTTAAATTTTCTATTTTTTCTTTTATTTTTTTTTATAATTTTTGTCTTTTCTTTTTTTTTTCTTTTCTTTCCTTTCCTTTCCTTTCCTTTCCTTTCCTTTCCCTTCCCATCCCTTCCCTCCCCTCCCCTCCCCCTTCCCTTCCCTTTCCTTTCCTTTCTTTTCTTTTCCTTTCTTTTCTTTTCTTTTCTTTTCTTTTCTTTTCTTTTCTCTTCTTTTCTTTTCTTTTCTTTTCTTTTATATTTATATTTATATTGTATTGTATTTTATTCTATATTATAATTATTATTTTATTTACGTTTTATTTACTTTTTATTTACTTTTTACTTACTTTCTATTTACTTTTCATTTACTTTTCATTTACTTTTCATTTACTTTTCATTTACTTTTCATTTACTTTTCATTTACTTTTCATTTACTTTTCATTTACTTTTCATTTACTTTTCATTTACTTTTCATTTATTTTTCATTTACTTTTCATTTACTTTTCATTTACTTTTCATTTACTTTTCATTTACTTTTCATTTACTTTTCATTTACTTTTCATTTACTTTTCATTTACTTTTCATTTACTTTTCATTTACTTTTCATTTACTTTTCATTTACTTTTCATTTACTCTTCATTTACTCTTCATTTACTTTTCATTTACTTTTCATTTACTTTTCATTTACTTTTCATTTACTTTTCATTCACTTTTCATTCACTTTTCATTTACTTTTCATTTACTTTTCATTTACTTTTCATTTACTTTTCATTTACTTTTCATTTACTTTTCATTTACTTTTCATTTACTTTTCATTTACTTTTTATTTACTTTTTATTTACTTTGTATTTACTTTTTATTATCGTTTTTTTCTAACAATATATTATCATTTTTTAAACGTATATTATTGTACCATTTCATTTATCTGTCTTCCTCCTCGCCACCTAATTTTAAGATTCGACATTTCCAAAGTATTATATTTCGTTCAAGCGTTCTTCGCACTGCCAAATGACATCATCCCGCACGGCTGCTCCAGAGGAGTCTAATTACGCACGATCGCGCGAGACGCTGCGACGCTAAGATTGAAAATCATTTTGAAAAAACTCATTAGCTTTAGAATGCATGCGATTGTACCCCTATGTAGTGTTGTCTCTTTCCCTCCCTCGAATTTTAGCTTTAAAAGTGATGCTCTCTCTTTCCCACCCTCCGAATATGTGATTCGTAAAACGTCGATCTTTCCTGAGATCTTCCGAAACAATTTCCAATAAAAATTATAATTATTTCTCTGCATTGGAAAAAAATTCGGGGTGGGTCCGGCCTAAAAAAGTTTTCGGGGGTGGGCCAAGGTCATTCCCTTCGTCGATTAGGTATGAAAAAGTTTTCGGGGGTCATTCCCCCTCGAAAAAAGTTCCGGCGGTGGGCCAGGTCTCCGCGGCGGCTCGGTTCGGACTGATCCCCTCCATCATCGCGGCTTCCCCCACTCTGCGGATCCTGCGCGCGCAACCGGTCTTCCTCTCCCTGCTATCGCCGCGCCCATGTTTCCCTCCGCTGCACTCCCCCGCGCGCCCTCACAGAAGACCTGAGATAGAACTCTCCTAGCTATACAACTTAGACTCGCTTGTTCTCCCATTCTCATTGCCGCACACTTAGTTTTATTTCGCATTAGAGGTCTTTGCTCCCACCAGAGGTCCTGGAGATTTTGCGCGGAGTCGGTTTCGAATCCAAATGCGTTTCCGAGTATCAAGTGCAATAGTGATTTTGATTTCATAAACGGGACTTGTGATAGGAGCAGTATAATACTGTTAAGGATCGCTTTAACATAAGCCTGTGTTACCGACCGTACAGGTTTACAGTTAGTTGTTTCTTTGTTTCCTCGCGCGCTGGTCACGCACCGTTAGTTACTCCAGTTTTTCTTTTTCGTTTTGAATCTCTAAAATTACAACAGGTTATGGGCCCAGGGCATGTTACATCGTGTGTGCTTGAAAATTAACAAAGTTTGTTATAACTAAGGTGTTAATGGAACGTGCAAAAAACGTCCCATTAATTCGCCTGGACGATTCTGCTCTTGAAGAGACCCTGGATACTATCGAAACAGATATTGAAGAGAATGCACGCGACCAAGAGATTCAGCAACCTAACCTAGTTTCCCACGTGGTTGAAGGCCAATCTGTTGCATCGCAAAGTGAAGATCGTAAAGAAGGAATGGCAGAAATAAAAACTTATCACATACAAAAATTCATGGGCAAAACTATCAGTTATGGAGAATGCAAATGGAAATTTTCATGGGTGAGAATGAACTGGAACCGTATGTTCTTGGAACAATTCAACGACCAGCAGTAAACCCAGCAACCTGGGACAAGAAGGATAGAGAGGCTAAAGCCTTCCTAATGCGTGGCCTAGAATTAGAACAGTTGAAATATATGTCAGACTGTACGACCGCAGCTAGTATGTGGTCGAGGCTGAAGACGGTTCATGCAGAAAAAACAGATCAATCCACACAAGTATTATTGGACAGATTTATAAATGCCAAAATGGAAAATGAAGAAAAAGTGTCAGATTTTATAGCAAGAATGACGTCACTGACACAGCGGCTAAAGGAGATGGATCTGGAACAGAAAGAGGCTGTAATCATAGCAAAGATAATGGGCAGTCTACCGCCTAAATATGACAATATTAGGGCAGCATGGTATGCAGTGCCTAGAGCGGAACAAACAGTAGAAAGACTTACAGGACACCTTGTGAATGAGGAAGCTCTTTTAAACCTCAGATCCAGTGAAAGCCAAGGACAGTCTTCAGAGGCATTAAATGTTTACTCGACAGCACGTAAGAGAGAAAACACTAATACAAACTTCAAACAAAAGTTTCAAACTGCACGAAGGCCTGGAAAGTGCAATTTCTGTAAAACTCCAAGACATTGGGCACGAGAGTGTCGCAAGAAACAAAGGGGCGAGCAACAGCAACCTCAAAAGAGCTCGTACCTGCTTGAGAAATCTGATGATAAGGTCATAGCTAACAAGAACGACTTGCTCATTGCAGAAAATGCTGAAGCAATGTTTGCTCCAGTAGAGGACACGTGGTTTGCTGATTCTGGAGCAACCCAGCATATGTCGTTTAGAAAGGAGTGGTTTAGAAATTTTGTTGCATACCCTGCAAACTACTCTACCGTCAGAGTTGGTGAAGGAACGCGCATTGATGTCAGAGGGAGAGGCGATATAAATGTTGCAGTGACCCATATGAACAATAAGAAGATTATCTATACCATGAAGGACGTATTATACGTGCCTGAAATAGAGAAAAATTTGTTCTCCATTCTTCAATCATCAAAGAAGGGAGCAAGAATTGTCTTTGAAGAAGGTGGAAATCACGTAACTCTTGAGAAAAACAATCACCTTATTTTAGATGGTGTCAAATGCAATAACCTTTATAAGTTAAACATAGAAACTCTGGCAGCAGAAGAAGCTCACGTGGCAGCGACCGAGTCAATCCAGCTGTGGCACGAGCGCTTAGGACATCTGAACTTCAAAACGCTGAGACAGATGCATGACAGTATGGCTGTGGACGGACTCAACTTCGATCCAAAAGAAGATAATCCATTTTGTGAAGACTGCATCTACGGGAAACAACATCGACAACCTTTTTCAAGTACAGGTACCCGATCAACCTCGCCAGGTGAAATCATTCATGCCGACCTGTGTGGAAAAATGAGCCAACCGTCACTCGGTGGTTCTAATTATTTCCTATTGTTAAAGGATGACTGTTCAAGGTATTGTTTTATTTACTTTATAAAAGAAAAGACTGATGTTTTAGAATCCCTACAAAAATTTTGTGTTGAAGTCCAAGCCGATGGGCACAAAATAAAACGGCTGAGGACAGATTGCGGCAAGGAATTTTGTAATGAAGAAGTAAAGAAGTTCCTGCTCCAAAAGGGAATAATGCATCAGAAATCGACGCCAAGGGCTCCAGAACAAAATGGCTTTATTGAGCGTCAGAACCGCACAATTATAGAATGTGCCAAGTCAATGTTACATGGACAAAACTTACCACGCAATCTTTGGGCTGAGGCAGCGAACGTTGCAGTGTACTTGAAGAACAGGACATCATCAGAAACATTAGGGGGCAGAACACCATTTGAAATATGGTTTGGCGCAAAACCATCTGTGGAACATCTTAAAGTTTTTGGCAGTGACTGTTTTGTTCATGTGCCCAAGGATCAACGAACAAAGTGGGAGTACAACTCAATCATGTGCATTATGATTGGTTATAGTGATGAAAATAAAGCATACAAGGTATACAACAGGGAAACAAGAAAGGTCCTAATTCGACGAGATGTGAAATTTAGAGAGAAGCCCAAAACACAAATCTTGACGGAACCAGTAATCATCGGGACACATGAAACTCTAGAACGAGACGTTGAGCTGGAGGAACCTGTGGGGAATCTACAGACTCAAGATGAGTCAGAACCTGAGACAACAAATAAGTGCAAAAATCAACGAATGCCGATAAAGAGATCACCGTATCCCAAAAGAAGAGGGATAAGTAATAAAGATGCTCCAGACACAGAACAAAATGCGTCTAATCCAACCAGAAGGAGACTCAACACAAATGTTGATGAAGAAGAAGCCCAAACAGTGATTGCTGAAACCTTCATGGCTTATACGGAGCCAGTAAATTTGACTGAGGCATTGGCAGCAGACGACGCAGAACATTGGAAAAAGGCAATAGACGCAGAGCTTAAATCATTGGAGGAAAACAATACATGGATTCTAGTGCCCAGGCCACAAAATGCAAATGTGATCACAAACCGTTGGGTTTTCAAAAGGAAACTTAAGGCAAATGGAGAAATTGACAAATATAAGGCACGTCTGGTGGCCAGAGGCTGCTCGCAGCAGCAGGGCATAGATTATCACGAAACCTATGCACCAGTGGTAAGATTTAGCTCAGTCCGCACCATGCTAGCAATCGCAGCAGCCAAGGATCTGGACATTCTGCAATTTGATGTAAAAACGGCGTTTCTACACGGCAACTTGACAGAAGAAATCTACATGGAACAACCAACAGGTTATCAACGAGGTGATAAAGTGTGCAGTTTGCTCAAAGGCCTGTATGGGTTAAAACAAGCCTCTAGGGAGTGGAATATGAAAATGAAAACTTTTCTACAGAACCGTGGTTTTGTGCAATCGAGTGCTGATGCGTGTGTGTACATGGAAATCCAAAAGGGGATTTACATAGCGATATATGTGGACGATGGGATAATGTGTGGAAAGAATAAGTCTGAAATGAATACATTGTTGAGTGCACTGCATGAAAATTTTAAAATTACCTACTCGCCTGCAGAGTATTTCGTAGGACTCCAAATCGAGAGAGATAGAGATGAAGGAAAACTTAAAGTGCATCAGGGATCATATACAAATGAAATATTGCGTAGATATAATCACGACAATTGTTTTCCAGCCTCTATCCCTGCTGATCCGGGAGTCAAATTTTCAAAATTTAGTGAAAACGATAAGTGTGATCAGAATAGATATCCATATAGGCAAGCGATAGGTTCTCTAATGTACTTAGTGGTTGGAACTAGACCAGACATCGCTTTTAGTGTAGGAATTTTAAGTAGATTTATGGAAAATCCGTGCATAGAACATTGGCAGGGTGTGTTAAAAGTGCTAAAATATTTGAAAGGCACAAACAATTATGGACTTAGTTACAGTATGGAGTCAAAAAACGTAACACTCAAAGCATACAGTGATGCTGATTTCGCAGGAGACATTGACAAAAGACTAAGTACGACTGGTTGGGTATGTTTCTTGAATGCCGGACCGATTTCGTGGAGTTCAAAGAAACAGACTGTAACAGCAACATCAACCACTGAAGCTGAGTTTATTGCACTCTGTTCTGTGACTAAGGAAGTAATATGGCTTAGAAGGTTATTGTCAAATTTAAACTGTGATCAACGCGAACCAACAACTGTGTGCTGTGATAACCAAAGAGCAATAACATTAGTAAAAACACCTGAATCAATGAAAGCTACGAAGCACATAGAAGTGCAATTTTACTTTACGTGTGAAAAGCAAGAACTTGGAGAAATAGATATAAAGTATGTTTGTACGAATGCGCAATTGGCCGATACATTGACTAAACCACTAGGAAGAGACAAATTCCAGGGTTACCGTTTATATTATGGAATGTATTAATAATGTACGGAACGTGCCAATGTTGTAAAAGTGCATAATTTTGTTTAAAGATTATAAGAACTATGAAGGTCTTATGTAAAGACGAGAGGGAGTGTTAAGGATCGCTTTAACATAAGCCTGTGTTACCGACCGTACAGGTTTACAGTTAGTTGTTTCTTTGTTTCCTCGCGCGCTGGTCACGCACCGTTAGTTACTCCAGTTTTTCTTTTTCGTTTTGAATCTCTAAAATTACAACAAATACCAATGGGATACTACACCCTGGATACCGCATTAGTATCCTCTTCGTTGATAAGAAGTTACATCTGGTAACAAGATTCCATTTTAATCATTTATCTCGCTACCATGCGAGAAGTTAATTTGTACACGGTAAATCAGCAGACAGCTCGTTACTGCCAATTTTTGTACAATTATTTTGGCTTATAGATCGTACTGATTATTTTATATTTCCAGCTCCGGCGTGTACTACTGCCAAACGAACTCGAAAGGTGCTTACAATTTGGGAATAGCAGGAGCCATTTACAACTTTCACATATATTAAGGCAATGTGATTGTAGGGTAAAGTGGGGTAAAACGGAACGGGTGGGTGAAACGGAACATCAATGTTTCTCTTAGATAAGAATTGCGAATGAGTTGGTATCCCGCGACATGGGACAAGAGGGTCCTCACAGCATTTTGTGACGGACCATAGACCCGTGCACACGTTATTTTTCCGTTAAGAGAGTTGGAAAAATTTCCGGTATCGACATTTCAATATTGTATTTGTTACATGGGCCCTTCAGGTCCATCCCGTGCTTGCTGTCCTCGCGTCGTTTTCTTTCGGGAAGGCGATTCAGCGGAATAGCCTCGCGTGTAGATATCACGTTGTGCTGAGCCCGTGGCAACAGCGGTAGGGACAACGACCGCGCTCGACCCGGGCCCCGATTATTTCGCAATAATCGATGAATTAGCGAAGCAAGCAACAGCTGCTGATGGGGCAGTTTCCCCCATTCCTGGGGACTGTCCGAGGTTCGGTCCGCGATCGAGAGCCGCGGAAGATAGATTCATTTTCGAGAGCTCGTGCTAGGAAGTTGCGACGAGCCAGCGGGCCTAGTGATGCCAGAATGAGGACGGGTCCCCTCGAGAATTTCCCCCACCTCGCATGCACACTACGCCGGAGCTGAGTGTCCGTGAGCTCGGCGCTTCGGACAACGTCGGGAAGGCGAGAGAGAAAACGAATGTGCGTCTTTCTCTCTCGCTCTTGAAACGCTGATCCACGGTGAGGTGCAAGCGACACGCGGCCGTGCGCGATCGTCTTGAATGCCTCGAGATACACTTTTCACTTGCTGACATATGTATAATACTCTTGTAATGAAAAAAAAATTGGAAAAAGTTTTGTTACGGAAATCACGTTTTAAGACCTCCTGATCACGTTTTGACTATGTAGAAAAGAGCTTGTTTTAAATATCTCATATATATTTTTTTAAGACGATTACGTTTAAACGGCACAATGGATTTCAATGAAACTTTATATTTAAATTTTATGTATATAAAATTCACGAAAAATGATAATTATCCCGAAAAATGATAATTACCCGTTATGATTCTTCGATTTTTCAGATATACGAACTAAATTCTACATAAAAAAGATTAAATAAAGTTCTTATGTAACTACTTTAACAAAGAAAAATGTACAGTCATAATTTCTTGTTTTCATTTTAAATTTCCATACTTTTTATTCGAACTATTTCTATTTTTTAAACCTTAAAATGAATTTTTTTTTTATTAAAAGATGAATATTTTGATACTGTAAATTGGTGAACTTTGTTAAAATTAGAATCCACTCTTGGCCAGTAGCATGGGCACTGTAGCAGCCTTCGATAAAAAATATTTTTCAGAGTATGATCTAAAATCTAAAATCTAAACGTAATCACATTTCTCGCTAGATTTTTCGATAATTATATCAAGTTGCGACAAAGAATCACGCACTATTTATAAATTAATTACGCGCAGCGTGCACGCTACCGCTCGATGGAAACTATGGGAAAGTGGTGGTATCTTCCATCGGGAGGGAAATGTAAACGCTTCGTTATGCAAAGCTAACATCGCGATACATAGGGTAAAGTACCCAATTACTGTGGGGTACCCAATTACTTTGCCTCTAGTTTATCATTAAGCATAATTAACTTTATATTTATCGAATAAAAGATATTAAATTTTTTTAGTTAACTTCAGTTAATTATTTATTTGTTAAAATTAAACATGTAACGCACAGAAGTTCTTAAAATACAAAAAAATGATTTTACTTTTTTGATAATGAATTCGCAAAATTTTCTATAAAACTTGTGAAAAAGCTTAAGAAAATACTGAACGAATGAAAGTCAATATTGAGTAAAATAAACCGTTTTAGGTAAGATTCACAACGTTAATTATATTAGTAAAACATATTTAGATTACGGAAAACCAATACAGCGATTATCTATTTGAATATCTGCATTTATTTTAAACAAATCCAGTAACTGAAACGAATTTGAAAGTAGCGTCATTTACTGTGTACAATAACTGAACTAGTTTTTGCACGTTGCGTTAGTTACTGTGTCGCTTGCACTGCCGCACGTGTTTCTAACCTGTGACGCACCTCCGATTATATTTTGAAAGAAAATTACGGTATATATGAACAATTTATTAAAGTGGCCATCTCTAATGTGAACTTTTAAGTGACTTATTATGATATTTTATTTTTATTACAGAAAAATTTAACTTAAAAATGAGTGTACCGAATAAAAAACGTAGGATGCTGTACAGCACAGAACATATTGATTTAGCGTTGAATGCTGCTTTGCCGCTATTCCTTAAGCTCCTTAAGCGTCCGGGTATTGGTACATTTACCTTATGTTATCTATTACATTTTTATCGTGCACAGTTATTGGGGCACATTGTTCAGGGAGGAAGCACAGTAATTGCAGCACAGTATTCAAGGTGGAAGAACAGTAATTGCAGCACAATATTCAGAGAAGGAGCACAGGTAACTGAGGCATATTAACTGATCTTTTGAGATTTTAGGCACACAGTAACTGACTCCAGAACTTTTTTTTTATGTTTAATAATATTCAAAGAGGATGTGATATTTGTTTCGTGGAAAAATTTATATCGATAAAAGAAACATTGAAATTTATCTTTAAATTCTTAAGACAATTCAATTTCATTACTAAAGTTATTTTCACTAGCGAAAACCCCGGAAGTCCTGCAACAGGGCGCAGTAATTGGATACTTTACCCTATTGTACACTAAAATGTACAAAAACATTACAAAAATAGAAAAAAAAAGGCCGCACGTAAATATATCAATTGGGTTCGATATATTGACGAGATGTAAGACTGAAATAATGCTACAATTGTTTACATTTCCAAAGGATAGAAAGCAAGCAAAGGAATTTACTATAATACATGCGACAAAATTTCGAGATAATTGTTACATATAAAATGGATATAATTAAGAATATACATTTATTTGTACAATTATCTCGAAGTTCTCTCTATGAATCATATGTACAGCAAGCAAGCGAATTTATTGCAAGGATAGAACAAGAATTGCGTGAGGTAAATCGAACAACTATTTACATATTTGCGATGTCCAAAAATCGAATGAAATAAAAAATGGATGAAATTGATAATATTCTGGACATCACTAATTTGCATTACCCGACGTAGAAGGAACATCCGCGAAGCCATCAACGGCATGTAAACGTAAACTACTCTTTTGCTTCTTCGCAAGAATTGGATATAAATGCTCAGATGACATGAGAGATAGATGGTTGTCGTCTACCTTCATGGTCTGAGCTGATTCCCTGTGCGCCTTTAATGCCGATTTCGTTACGCAAATGGCATTGACGAGGGTCCAACAAAGTCGGTTTCGTTTCTTGTTCTTTATGTCAGGAAGCATGGAAAACGATCTTTCAGCGTCGGCGTTGGAATTTGGAAAACTTCTAATTGAATTTAATAATTCCTTTAAACATGTATATTTGAATGACCCTTGATCGTTTCGCGTTAGTAACACCGTTTTCCAAGCATCATCAAAATCTAATGTACAAAGCTTGTCTGCATTTGCAAAATTCAGATGCAATGTCGACCATTCTTTTTGCAAACCGTCTTCGTCGAAACCGCCCAATTTCCCAGCCATAAAGAGAACACTTTAGAAGGAAGTGTCTCTGTCAGTAGCTACTAATGCCAAATGAGGCTCAAAAACACATAACTTGCTCAGAAATTCGTCATAGATTGGCAATCACTTACGAATTTCGTTTGCAGCCGTTATGTAAAACTTAATACAATTTTCTCGAACGGTTTGGACAACATCGGGTTTGCCTTCTGCAACTAACTGACAAAGAAATGTTAGAAAACGCTAGTTGAGGGGTAGAAAAGAAGAACGATCCAGGACAGTTCTGGGGTAAAGACTGAGCGGTCTCTCCCAGTTCGCATACCAGAAGACATAGCCTTCCCCACCTCGTGGCCAGATCCTCCAGGAACAGAGTCCCTATTCTTTGGCAATACGGCGTCACGCCGATTGCCATTCCCATAACCTTTATCTTACTCTAAACAACCAATTCTTCGACACCCGATAGTTGGAAGACCCAAAGTGGTCGAATTTTATGTTATTAAAATTCAGCATCGTCCTCGTCATCGTCGTCGTCCTACACTTCTAGGCAAGAGGGGAGTATGAAAGGGTGAGGAAATGTCCCTCAGGCACGTCGTTTATTGGATGCGGGTTTCGGCCAATCGCGTAACAAATAATCTGACAGCTACATAGTCAGAGATAACCTACCATGTGCTTAGTGTCAAATAAAGTAAATTGTCCAAATTTGAAATGTTACGAGTTTTTACATTAATTAGGAGACCGAATTATTGTCTTAATTAAGAAGGTAAGTCGCCAAAATTTTTTAAATCGAGTTAGTATGTAGAGTCGTAGACTTGGAAGTTGTCCGGAGAAGGTTCGACAGAGAACCATCTTCTTTCGCATAAGTTTCTGGAAATTTGTACCATGCATGTATAAAATAATAATACCATGCATGTACAAAATAATATAAATTGTAATAAATTGCATTGCATTTAAATTGTCAGATATTTTTATACCAGCAATTTAGAGATTTTATGTAAAGCTTATATATATTATATTTAGAAATGAAGGAGACGCAGAGGACCTGGATAAAAATGAAAGGGACGCACAGACTTGCATAGAATTGAAGGGGACACACAGGCTTGGATGGATAGAAATGAAGGGAATGCACAGGCGTGGAGGTTGTCCGGAGAAGATTAGATAGATAGACAGAGTATCTTGTTTCGCACAAGTTTCTGGAACTTTGTCAAATAAGGTAAATCAACAAAATTTGTCTAAAGACATAGCATTAAGAATTATTAAGAAAATAGATTATGGTGGACTGCTTGCAATGTAAAGCAAGTCACATTAGTGAAGAAAGTACACTGAAAACACATCTACGTTAATGCTTTTCAATCTTTTGTGAAAGACATTCGGAATACTTTAATTAATAAAATCCAAAGTAGTTGTCACGCTATTCATTAATTCATTAATTTTTTAGATTCCCATTATTTCATTTCACCAAGAAACATACTAAATTAGTTTCATTCCAACACCAATAAATTGTGCGTTAAAACTATTGGATCTCCTCGTTCATTTTCGCTGAATCATTACCATTAGCATTTAAATTTCCTGCAACAAGACTTTCTACCATACGCTCTCACCTCTTTTGGACACATTATTTAGTCTCTACACTCACTAAAGCAAAAAGCCACTCTATTTCTATAAATAGTAAGTTCTATGTTAAGTTGTATATAATTAAAATGTGGCTTTATATATTTACAGATAATCAAAGCAGAAGATAATGCAGTGTAGCAATACGGAAATTTAATATATGTACTATTCCCACAACCAAAGTAGTAATAGCTGGACAATCATATAAAGTTATGAATGCTATATTTCATAGTGGTTCATGTATTGGGGATGGCCATTACACCAGTATATGTAAAGAAGAAGGAATGACTAGTAGTTGGATTGATGCTGATGACGTGCAAATTAAAAAAAGGCAATGGCCCAAAGGCGCTAAAAATCTTTATATTTTATACTTACAAAAAAATGATAATAAATAAGCATGGTAGTGAACCGATGCACAATCCCATAAAAAGAATCCCATTTAAAAAATTGTCGTAAATTAATAACAGTAAACACTACAAAATGTGTGAAATCCCCACAAAATTACCTTTTTACAAAAAGGTACAAAAAAGAGCGCCAAGTATATAATCTCTTCAAAAAGAATGCTATTTAAAAACAATGTCGTAAATTAATATAAATTTAATAATGTTCTATACTCTACAAAAATAATGTTCTAGACTGTACAAAAATAATGATATACAACAATTGCGCCAATTATCACAATGACTATTTATACAAAGAAAAAATCACAATAGTACAATGAAAAAATGTATTAAATAATATCAAGCAGATATATTTTATACAAATAAATATTTTAATACGAATAAATCACATAAAAAAAATAGAAGAAAATATACAATATAAAAAAATATATGAAATCAAAATGAGCTGCAAGTACATAAAGGTGCTTTCCAACTGCGCTTAAGATGACACAGCTAAAATGCTGTATTCATACATTCCGTTACTCATATCGCGGACATTTTAAATAATATGAAGATAAAATGTAACATTTAGATATTTGCCTAGATGTCCGCGGCCTGGAAGTCAAATACTTGGCGTGGCCAAGGTCAAGGTGTCGATGAATAAGAATTATTTATAAACATAAAACAATGAATGTGTATTTAAATTGTCAGAGTTTTAAATTGATAAATTATGTGAAAGCTTGTGAGAGGAAAGGTATCGGTGTCGATAAATAAACTTACAATTATTTTAAAACGCAATATAATGAAAATGTACTCATATTATCTATGTTTTAAATGGACAAATTATCTGAAAGCCTGCGAGGGGGAAGGTATGGGTATTGATGATTTGAGAATACTTTGCCTGGCCACGCCATGTATTTGACTTCCAGGCCGCGGACAACTAGGCAAATATCTAGATGTTACATTTTATCTTCATATTATTTAAAATGTCCGCGATATTAGTAACGGAATGTATGAATACAGCATTTTAGCTGTGTATATGTAGTTGTGTCATCTTAAGCGCAGTTGGAAAGCACCTTTATGTACTTGCAGCTCAATTTGATTTCATATATTTTTTTATATTGTATATTTTCTTCTATTTTTTTATGTGATTTATTCGTATTAAAATATTTATTTGTATAAAATATATCTGCTTGATATTATTTAATACATTTTTTCATTGTACTATTGTGATTTTTTCTTTGTATAAATAGTCCTTGTGATAATTTGCGCAATTGTTGTATATCATTATTTTTGTACAGTCTAGAACATTATTTTTGTAGAGTATAGAACATTATTAAATTTATATTAATTTACGACATTGTTTTTAAATAGGTTCTATAAAACATGACTAAGACGCTCTGTTTCCCGAGGACACAGAACGTTCGATATAATATTAGAACACTTTGTTCGACCACACGTCATACGTTCCAAAACATCAGGATCTTTCCCAACGTCTTGGAAAAATTTAAGAATCGCCTCTGCGGATTGATGCGAAATATTTTTCTCGGCAACTAATGCAGCAAAACGAATTTCCGCGATTTTTTTTCGTTCATCAAATGACAAAGGCGATTCCTCGCATTGCGATCTGAAATCGTTCGATTTCCTCACATCTATTCCATTTTTTTCACAGTTTTCGATGTGGCACTTGGAATCCGCGTGACGTTGGATTTGCGACAGTCCGCAAGCAAATGATTTTTTACAAACCGAACAGAAACACGAAAAAGGATCATCGGCGACCTTATTCAACCATGGCTTGAAATCCTCAAGCCATTGAGGCATAAAAATCTTTCTCTTACCATGCACAGTTATTCGCGGAATTTTTTGAGATGACAAATATTTATGTCTCGCTGATTCCGCATGCCTTCTAACGCTCGAGGAGCCGCAAGAAAAAGTTTTCTCACACGACGAACAGTAGAAAAGGCTTTTATCATTAGGTACTTCGCGAATCCACGATCGGAACTTCTCATTCGTTTCCCACAACGGCCGATAAACAGAATTAGCCTTTTCACCTGTTTTCTCAAACGTTTCCATCGTACTTACCACGAAAAAATTGAAATATGTAGAAACAATATTATATACAAAGCAACAAGCAAATGCTAGCGTGTAGAAAAGGGGTGATATAGGGGGCTATTTATTACACACTACACTTCCAACACGACAAACACGAAAAACATGCAGAGAGCGCGAAAGAAATAATACCCACCACCTGATCTCTAATTCTACTGAAAACTTTAGATTTTAGATCATACTCTGAAAAATATTTTTTATCGAAGGCTGCTACAGCGTCCATGCTACTGGCCAAGAGTGGATTCTAATTTTAACACAGTTCACCAATTTACAGTATCAAAATATTCATCTTTTAATAAGAAAAATTCATTTTAAGGTTTAAAAAATAGAAATAGCTCGAATAAAAAGTATGGAAATTTAAAATGAAAACAATAAATTATGAATGTACATTTTTCTTTGTTAAAGTAGTTACAGAAGAACTTTATTTAATCTTTTTTTATGTAGAATTTAGTTCGTATATCTGAAAAATCGAAGACTCATAACGGGTAATTATCATTTTTCGGGGTCTAATCGGATCTTAAGACAAGAATATAAAATTTAAATATAAAGTTTCATTGAGATCCATTTTGCCGTTTAAACGTAATCGTGTTAAAAAAATATATATGAGATATTTAAAACAAGCTCTTTTCTAAATAGTCAAAACGTGATCAGGAGGTCTTAAAACGTGATTTCCGTAACAAAACTTTTTCCAATTTTTTTTTCATTACAAGACTGTTATACATATGTCAGAAAGTGAAAAGTGTATCTCGAGACATTCAAGACGATCGCGCACGGCCGCGTGTCGCTTGCACCTCACCGTGGATCAGCGTTTCAAGAGCGAGAGAGAAAGACGCACATTCGTTTTCTCTCTCGTCTTCCCGACGTTGTCCGATGCGCCGAGCTCACGGACACGCAGCTCCGGCGTAGTGTGCATGCGAGGTGGGGGAAATTCTCCAGGGGACCCGTCCTCATTCTGGCATCACTGAGCGGGCCGTCTAGATTTCGCGACCTCGCCTCCACGTAGATACCGCGACACCCGTCCGGACGGTCGAGATCAGCCCTGGGTAACTCCTTCCGATATACCGCGAACGGCCTAGCCGGGAGAGCCCTTGCGCGCGATACGAACCGCCGTTGACTCCGCGAAGACGTGTGACGGAACGAGACAGATAGAAACGACGGACTCCGACTTCGCCGACTTCCGTGTGCTACTCGAGAGCACAGCGAGCGACCTAAAAAGCGTACGAAACGATAGACGGCAAGCGTGCCGACACCCGAGCGCACAGCGATAACAGGGGCGAAGCGCCGTCCCTAGGGTATGTTCTAATTATTACTTTAATCTTTTCGTCAAGAATATATTTTACTCTATTGTTTTTCCCTTGAATTCCGTGTAACCATTCATTCAACCCCCTTTACTCCTTATCCTTCATGGTAAGTATAGTCAAGGCGTGCTTTAGCACCTCCACAGAGCAACGAACCCCGTGGATCATCCTAGCCGCTCAGGGCGATTCACAGAAGTCCCTTCAGGACGTAACATATTGTACTTTCAACCACTTTCAGCACTTGAATTTTGAAAATTATTAACGGTGAGTACATTGTTGTATTCCGTAGTTCTTACGCTACATTTTGACGTGTTAAAAAGTTATCAAGAGACACGGCAGTTTCTCGCGCCAAGTATATATAGATATATACGCAGCGGGAGCACAGAGTGTCTATATTACGCCGCGACCTGCTATTAAAAACCCTGAGATTATCAAATCTCAATAACGGCTAATCCGATTAGATTTTGATTAGTCTTAATGGATAGCCAAGTATTTTGAATAAAATATTTATTCGTATTAAAATATTTATTTGTATAAAAATATATCTGCTTAATACTATTTAATACATTTTTTCCTTTGAATATGTAGCCATTGTGATAACTGGCGCAATTTATGTATATCATTAGTTTTGTAAAGCTATTAATTTACGACAATGTTTTTAAATGGGATCCTTTTTGATGGGATTATTTACCTCACGCTGAAGTGTAAACATTAAATGTTTACTAAATGACTGCATGTGGGGCAAAACGGAATACCTGTTTAACCCAATTCCACAAATCCAATTGTCTTGAAACTTTGCAGGCGTGCGTATTTATTACGACAATACAAAATTATTGAAAAAACGGGGGGGTGAAAAATTTATGCAGTCATCAATAAATATAACCTATAACTACAAATCCAAACGACTTGAAATCACCTTCAACCACAAATCAAATGAATTCAATCGATATGCAATCAGCATATAACCACAAATAAAAACTTGGACACTAAAGAGTAAATAATAAAAAAATATGCAAAAAAATTTTTTAAGTTAAACAATTTTATTTATAATGCACCAAAAACAGAAAAATTCTCCATGCACGTGTTGATATTCATTATTCGTGTAAAAATCCATGTGTATTTGGTTATTTTCAGTAATTTTTATATTATTTGGTAAAATATTTTTTCTTATGTGTGTAATATATATTTTTGTTTTATTTGATTTGTAATAGTTATACCTAAACATATATTTATAGTTTTTAACATAAATGAATACATTTTAAATCATAAAAATAAAGATGTACGTTTACATGGTCTTCAAGGTGTTCCGTTTTACCCCACCACTTGAGCGAGGCGAAGATTTCAATACCCCTCGGTAAATTTCATTTTCCGTTGTTCCCAAAGATTTTTCATAACAATGACCTTGATTTTCTTATAGTCTATCGTCCACTGAAGACACCTGTGGAAGTCTCGTGTCTTTTTTTCCTTCCGATTTTATTTTATCACCCTTCAAATTTAAGCGTTAGGTTTCACCCCCTTTCCCCTACCTACTGTTGCGGCTGGTAGGGGTGTCCCCGTTATCCACGTTTGTTCATTCTCGGTATAACACAATTTAACCAACACAATACAGTAGTTTATTCAGGATCGCAAATGTTTATTTATTTATTTATTTATTGACACAACGGCTAGCAAGCCATCAGCCGGCATGCGTGCACTGCGCACACGAGAAACAGCGAGACTGTCAACTTTCATTTAATCTAGAATATTGTAGGATCTATGCAGCTAAATTACTCGCGTGGCTTAAATAAGCATACGCATTCAATTCTAATTGCACCTTTAGGTACAGCATCTCGGGCAGAAGTAGTGACGAGCGAAGTGGTGCACGACGCATTGATGCCAGAATCGTGGGTTTTCGCCAGACATGAACATTATTTAAATGACGTATCAAGTAAAATAGACTTTAGTCCTATTCGTCACGAATAAGAGTAACCCGAGTTAATTTTTAATCGAAGTGCCCATGATTGAAATAATTCAATCATGGGGATTCCATCGTCGGCCCTGATTGAACTACCTTCAATCATGGGGATTCAATCATGATTGAATGGACAGTGTTCTTGTATTCAATCGTATTTTAGTCGATTGAAGCTCGACTAACTTTGGCGAGCCACGAGACCCTTGAACCCTCGAAACCCTCATTCAGCCGTCTAAACTGGCGCCTGGAGTTGCTCGGCGATGTGTCATTGATTATACGGAAAGTGAATTTCTTTACTTTTCATCGTATCAATATGAAAGTGACACCAATGGATTCCTGGCGTTCTCCCGATTAATTGTTCAGAAAATAATTTAAATCGGACTATTTTTAACGAAACGGGCTTTCAACCGGATTTAAGGTCCCGACTTTAAACATAAAAAAAAATACTACCATATTCGCTGAAGTGATTTCTATAAAATAAGTCTATCTATTGTTGGTAATTTGTATATTGAACGTTAAAAATAACGGTGCGTCCCGTTGCAGGTAAGCGAGCTGCGCGTTCCGCTATAATGGCATGTTTATAAACATGTGTAATGTGTACTACAGAACACCTTTGAAAGGGTCGAGTTTAATGTGTAGACAGTGGACGCGCAACGAGGGACCTCGTCGAAATCATTAGAATGAATACAGTCTTCCGATTGTTGAAAAACTGTTGGGCTCGGATTATCGGGAAAGACCTACCTACCCGACTGTTTTGCTTTCACGCTGTGAGCGTGGACATTCGGGCCCCAGTAGAGCGCCCGTTGACAGCTGAATGCAATAAAACCACATAAACGGGCCACATAAAATGTTCATATTTTTCATAAGTGTTAATGAAAGTATTACCAATGGATTTTTTAGCGATTCCGATGAAAATGATACCAAACCTAACATAATTTGAACTATAATTAACGATATTAGGCAGAAAATTAATTGGAAGGGTTGAAAATTCGTTTCGTTAAAAGTTGTCCGATTTAAATTATTTTCTGTCCGTTTAATCGGGGGAACGCAAGGAATCCATTGATGTTACTTTCATATTGATACGATGAAAAATAAAGAAATTCACTTTCTGTATAATCGATGACATATCGCCGAGCAACTCCAAGCGACAGTTTAGACAGCTGAACGAGGATCTCGAGGGTCTCGTGGCTCGTCAAAGTTAGTCGAGCTTCAATCGACTAAAATACGATTGAATACAAGAACACTGTCCATTCAATCATGATTGAATCCCCATGGTTGAAGGTAGTTCAATCACCGCCGACGATGGAATCCCCATGATTGAAGTATTCAATCATGGCCGACGATTAAATGCCCTTTATTTCAATCATAAGCGCTTCGATTAATGGTTGACTCAGGTTAGTCTTATTCATGAGTTTCGAATACAATTTTCGTCTTTTAGTCGAACTCAATTTTTTATTTGAAATAATTTTTTGCCCATCTTTGGTTTTCGCCTACGGGCTCTACCCTCTTTCCATGACTAAGCGTACCCCCTCCTATATTTGTACCGCACCACACAAGCATACTCCTCCCTCCGTCCGTGTGCCCTACGCGCCGAAAATCTATAGACGCGGCAGCGTCTCGACACCAAGTACATGTTTCGACACCCTGTATATGTCGATGTCGCTACCGCTATCATTTACTCGTCATCCAGCTATTTCTACCTAACCTGAAACTTATTTCATTAACATCTCATCACACCTGCAATATTTTCTTAATTTAAAGACATTTTTCTTATTTAAACCGCATATAAGTTTTCGAATAAGACCAAATTCGATAAAATCGGTCCACGCATGACAAATATATCATAATATCGTCTCATGAACAGTGATACCAGAATCGTGGGACGCGGAACCAAACGCTTCCCCCCACTATGACCTACTGTCGTCTCCCACTATGCCCTACCGTCGCCCCCCACTTTCTCCCCATCGCACTGCACACAAACATATCCCTACCCCTGTCCGTGTGATCGGCAGCCCAACAGGCAGCTCACACAGACAGGTGTAAAAATATGCTTGTGTGCAGTGCGGTAGGAAGAAAGTGGGAGACGCCGGTAGGTCATAGTGGGAGTAAGCGTTTGGTCCCGCGTCCCACGATTCCGGCATCACAGCTCATGAATCAGTCGAAAACGGTAAGATTTTTTTTCTTCTGATTCTCCAAGAAATTTTTCATCAAACATAATACGTATATACGCGTTACACGCACAGCTTCAGCCAAAACGAAACTAACACATGTTTTATTCTTCGTTCGTCGACTCTCAGGATTATTCGGCAGGGATCGTCGTCCGCCAATGTATGTACCTATTGTTTAAATATACCATTGAACTTTATAACTTACCAATCTTAACCTTCCAACTGTCAAATCATGTAATTAGTCCAAATTTAAAATGTCAGGAGTTTTTACACTAAATGGGAGTCTGAATTATTGTCCCAATTAACAATGTTAGTCGCCAAATTTTTTTAATAGATTTCTTATGTAGATTCGCAGACTTGAAAGTTGTCCGGAGAAGGTTCGCCAGAGAAACATCTTCTTCCGCATATGTTTCTTGAAATTTGTACCATGCATGTACAAAATAATATATTGTAGTAACAAATTGCATTGCATTTAAATTGTCAGATATTTGTATACCAGCAATTTAAAGTTTTTATGTAAAGCTTATATTATAGAAATGAAGGGGACGCACAGGACGTGGATAAAAATGAAGGGAACGCACAGGCCTGGGCAGAATTAAAGGGGACACACAGGCTTGGATGGATAGAAATAAAGGGGATGCACAGGTTTTGAGGTAGTCCGGAGAAGATTAGAAAGATAGACAGAGCATCTTGTTTCGCACAAGTTTCTGGAAATTTTTCAAATAAGGTAAATGTTTGAGAAAGAGACCGTGGGTCGCGTAAGAGGTGAGAATACTGGTTTGAGGTTATAACACAGTGAGATAGCACAATGGATTATATGAGAAATGTACAATGTCGATTTTATTTATACGCTCGTTGAGTGAATCACTGATAACAATATTTTGAACGGTGAGAAGGTGCACGCAGTGAATCTCGATGAACAATACCACACACAACAATGACCACGCGGTGACATTCCGGCGACCGATCCACAACCGATCAGCACGTGAGAAAGAGGATGAGAACGTTTCTTAACTGAGCGTGAGACTAATGATTCGAATGTAAGCCCAATGTATAAAGGAGAACTTGAGATTTCACACGTTACTTTTGCGAGAATTCAGTGATCGAAACACGACACCTCCGTCTTTGTACACGATGTGAACAAGATTGATTCAGAAAATGGCTGTGCATTTCCGTTACGCGTCTTCTCCAACCTTCCAGCGGATCGACAGACGTGGGGAAATCTGATTGGGTGAGCGATTGTCGCTGACTTTCGATTGGCCGATCAATTGTGGATCACCGGGCGTTCCGCAGCCCAGGAGGTGCTGCGGTAAGTTGAGTTGTGGCGATAAGATGAACTAATTGAATCTCAGACAGTAAATCTACAAAATTTGTCAAAAGACATATACTCCAAGTCATTTTAGAAGGAACTTATTCGCGCATGTAGAATGAGCTCATTGGCTCCGAGAAAGCGTTTGTTTGGGGTATAGCTAATAGTAACTTGTTTCGGCACCAATGAGCGCCAATATGCGCAGAACCGGTCTAAACTCGTCGGTCCGCAAGTTCCTTCTAAAATGACTTGGAGTATAGCATTAGGAATTATTAAGAAAATAGATTATGGTGGACTGCTTGCAATGTGGAGCAAGTCACATTAGTGAAGAAAGACTGAAAACACATCTCCCCTGATGCTTTTCAATCTTTTGTGAAAGACATTCATAATACTTTAATAAAATCCACAGTAGTTGCCACGCTATTCATTAATTCATTAATTTTTTAGATTCCCATTAACAATATTTCAATTCACCAATAAACATACCCTGATAACCAGATCTGGGGCGCAGAGCCTGACGTCAGATCCGTAGTCATCTATGTCCTCATTAGGATGCGTTCTGAGGAACAGAACCTGACAGCTGGACCCTAACGTCAGATGGGCAGCAGATTCGTAGCAGATCCTGCCGTTCGCCTGGCACGTATAACAGCGCCATGTGAGGGTCAGAATTGACAAACAATTCCCTACGCGTGACGTCACACAGCCGCCTCTACAAGTGTATTTCTACCCTTACATAACTATCAAGCAGATTCTGCAGTTTCTTAAATAATTAATTCTACTTATTTAAAAAAGTATTTATTTTATTCTTTAATAATGTACTAGATCGGTGATTACAATTTGGACAAAATAATATAAGTAGCGCATATAAATCCCAAGAGGGACTTTCAACATTTACAATTACAAATCCACGTTCTGTAACCACTGGTATTTTGTAGGGTCGATATCAGGAAATTTCATTCAATATTTTCCACGTCTTTTTTGTGTAGAAGCATCATGTTTCCTGTTGTGTTAGTGCTGAAAACAAACACAATATTAGTATAAAATTAAACGTAACGTATGAATAAACAGGATACATGCGATACTTACTTCAGCTACATCTCCACACAGTACACACCCTAGGCGATCATGCATGTTCCTGCGAACATTAACATTTATAAGAAAACATGTGTTAAATTATTATCTACTAAACAAGATGCTAAACAATTGCACTTCCAGCATAACCATACTTTTCTGTCTTGCAGATGATGTGAATCTCGATTTCCGTGACGTAGATAATTGGAAATTATTCAATTTCATAACTAACTTTGCCTTAGAGCATGTAGAGCCTTGACCAATCACGAGTTTCGGCACTATGGCGCAGCCAATCCCATTATACCACATTTTGTGATCCTTTACCGTGGTACATCTACCTACCTACATACCCTTTGTTCGAAGTGGTATCCGTTCTGCTTGAAGACGTGCGCTTGAAGAATATTCCAAGTAATTTCAAACATCAATATCCAGACAAATCATCTCGACGTATCCAAAAGGTAAACATAATTATGGAATTGAATAATTTACAATTATCTACGTCGCGGAACTCGAGATTCACATTATCTGCAAGACAGAAAAGTATGATTATGCTGGAAGTGCGAATTTTTAGCGTCTTATTTAGTAGATAATAATTTAACACATGTTATCTTATAAATGTTAATGTTCGCAGGAGCATGCATGATCGCCTAGGGTGTGTACTGTGTGGAGATGTAGCCGAAGTAAGTATCGCATGTATCCTGTTTATTCATACGTTACGTTTAATTTTATACTAATATTGTGTTGGTTTTCAGCGCTAACACAACAAGAAACATGATGCTTCTACACAAAAAAGAAGTTGAAAATATTGAATGAAATTTTCTGATATCGGCCCTACAAAGTACCAGTGGTTACAGGACGTGGATTTGTAATTGTAAATGTTGGAAGTCCCTCTTTGGATTTATATGCGCTACTTATATTATTTTGTCCAAATTGTAATCACCGATCTAGTACATTATTAAAGAATAAAATAAATACTTTTTTAAATAAGTAGAATTAATTATTTAAGAAACTGCAGAATCTGCTTGATAGTTATGTAAGGGTAGGGATAGACCTGTAGGGTCGGCCGTGTGACGTCACGCGTAGGGAATTGTTTACCAATTCTGACCCTCAAATGGCGCTGTTATACGTGTCAGGCGAACGGCAGGATCTGCTGCGAATCTGCTACCCATCTGACGTCAGAGCCCTGATGTCAGGTTCTGTATCTCAGAACGCTCCTTAATGGGGACATAGATGACTACAGATCTTACGTCAGGCTCTACGCTCTCGCAGCAGACCCTGCTGCCAATCTGACGTCAGATTGCAGACATCTGGTTATCAGGGTACTAAATTAATTTTATTCCAACACCAATAAATTGTGCGTTAAAAATATTGGATCTCTTTGTTCATTTTCGCTGAATTATTACTATTAGCATTTAAATTTCCTGCAACAAGACTTTCTACCATACGCTCTCACCTCCTGTGGGCACATGTAGTCTCCACACTCACTATAGCAAAAGGTCACTCTATTTCTATATAAGTTCTACGTTAAGTTGTAACTAAAATAACTAAAATGTGGATTTTATATATCTACAGTAGGGTGTCCCGTATATGGGCGAAATTTTTTTTTTTTAATTATCAAAACGCATACCCTCTAATTCTGTTTAATATACTAATCTTTACTCAAATACAAAATTTCAGCTTCCTACGTTTATTTTAAACCGTGCCGACAGGGTACACAGTTTTAGAAAATAGCTGTTTTTGGCCAATTCTTAATATGTGAGTAGATCATCACAAATATTTATAAGTTAGGTACATATTGATGAAAACACAAATTTAGGTAATGCCTTTCTTTAATTATTCAAAAAAAAAAAAATACATTACTACTTGGGATACTTCCTTTTTAAAGTCTCTTTTTTACCATCTGGATACATCTTTCTATGTTCTTGCACACAGCGTAATAGAAATTGCTTTTGTTCTTCATCTGCAGTTATTAAACCATGGAAGTCTTGCATTAGTTTAACAGCTCTTTTAGCTGTATCATTCACTGCTTTCAAGCTGAAAACCTTCTTTTTAGCTTCCACAAAGGCGGCATTTTCTTCCCACGAAGACACATTTTCTTGAAGGAAACTGCTATCAATTTTTAATCGTGAAAATAAATCTTTGCTCTTTTGAGACACGAAATCACTCAAAGCTTTTTCTAAAACAAAAAAAATAGCTATAGTATGCATAAAATAACTTTTAAAATAACTGATGAAATGCCACCTACCATATACAGAGACAGACATCTCTTCCTTCAATGGAACATATCTCTTTTCAAAATTGCAAAAGCTTTCTCTTTGTAAGTTTGCTACAATGTTCCGTTTGGTTTGTTCATCAACTTCGTCATCAAAAATTGATAGGACGACTATTTCCTCCGTTAAATGCCATAAGTGTTGACTAAATTTGTTTAAAGCTGCTTTGGAAATTAATGTGTCAACTGTTTCATAATCTTTCAGCGTCTTCAAAAAACTAAGATCTTGATTCGGCGCTTTTACCGCCAAAGTGCATCCAAACCTGGGCTTCACATAAACTGCCACAATAAATAAACAAACTTCTTGTGAAGCTTGTTTGTCTTTAACGCTCATTTTAAATTGAGATTGCAGCAAACATATTTTCATGGAATAAATAGCTCTTGCCATCCATCGCGCTTGGTGCATTGCGCCTGGAGGTCTGATTTTAATTTTATTTTCGTAATCACCTCCCAAAAAAATAATAGCGAGTTCGATGAGTTCTCGATAATCGTCGCGTACAATCGATTTTTCCAGTTCGTTGTTAAAAACCGTCACCAAGTCATTAATGATCGCGTCACAGAGATGTTGTTTGACAAAATCAGTGCATCGTTCAATTGCATTAGGATTAATATTCTTCCAGTTTTCTCTAAACTTTTTGAATAGTGGGATATCGGAACTCTTAGTAATTTGTTGGATCTTTGATTCAAATATACTTTTCAGCACCAGTTCATAAACATGATGGCGACAAGCAAAGAGTAACAATTCTCTTTCTAGATTTTGTTCTAAAAGCACACAAGCGGCCTGTATTAGATGCTGTCGTATCACAGCACATTATTTGTACGTTATCAGTAAGGTTCCAATCATGAAGCACGATTGATATTGCTTGCGCTTGATTTTTACCGGAAGACCTTTCTAATTTCGGTACTGATAGAAGTTGTTCCTTCTCCCCAAATGAGATAATAATTGGCAGGCGTTCTTCTGTACAGCTTCTCACATCCAGGCCAGGTAACAGTTTTCCATCCCAATGCACTGTAACTACTTCAGGTACGTTATTTTGAAAATCGGATTTTATGGATTCTGCTCTATCTTTTCTCATTTGTGTTCGAACGCGTTGAAGAGAAGATTTGTTGATGGGGTAATTGTCGCAACTAAGACCTAGTGCTTTTACCACAACCTGAATTATATAAACAGAATCTCTGATGTTTAGTTGACATCTGTCTAAAGTTGCAACTAATTTAGACGTGATAAAATCTTTCCTTCCCCTTTTTGTCGTCGTAACTAAAAAACTTACGGATTGAGATGTGGAAGGCAAAGGTTCTTCCAGACTTCCTTCAGAGCTTGTAGATTGATCTTGCAATTCTTGAGATGTTGTATAGCTGTGTGAAGTAACAGATGTCATTAAGCTCTTTAAAGGCATTTGCTTTAATCTTTTTTTTTCTTCTGCTAGTTTTCTTAGTCTTGCCCTTTCTTCCATTTCAGCTAACTTTTTGTCTATATCCGCTAAGCACCTCGGGCGGCCTGGCTCTCTCTGTTTTTGTAAGAAAACTTTATCTTCGTCTATTTTAATTTTTTCGAGAGCATTTGCGTGTGCGACATCGAATAAATTATCCAAATCCTGTTGAAACTCCTCCTCGCGGCGTCTATGAAAATCCTGTGTCTTCTTGCAATTTTTTTGCAGGTCTCGCCAGACATGATAAAGATCCACGAGCTTCTTAACGCAATTAGGAACAGCTCTCGTAGGTATTCTAGCTTTTTCCCAGAATATAATGCACTCCCTAATGACAAGATTTGCGCTTTCACTTACAGTCAATTTAACTTCGCGTCTGTTAAAAAATAGAACTGCGAGAACTTGACGATTAGACGGTAATTTTGCACCCGTTATTTGGTGATTTACCTCACCAACCAAGAAAATACCTTTTTTATTGCTTCTTAGTTCCACTGACATCTTCGAAACACAAAACAATCCGCGTTAATTACCCGACAAGCCGAGACTGAATGACAATAACAGCGGGCACGTTTGAACATGTTTCCACGCATGTCGGCACGGGTTGCACTGCACCAAATAACGTAAAAAAATAGTTTCTAGTATTTTGGGGAACAATAAAAAAATGTAGAGCCTATGCGTTGTAAAATAAAAACTTTGAAAAATAAGGGACACCCTAATCTACAGATAATCGAAGCAGAAGATGATGCAGTGTGATCTAAGTCAGAAAAAAATTTATTGGAACATAGTATTATCATTATTATATTGATTAAACGGTTTTATTCAGCTTCGATCCTCTGTTTCCTTCTTGTATGCTTGCTTTATATCTGAAAATTCAAATTGAAACCAATTCCACCAATCCAATTGTCCTTACGCTTTACAGGCGTGTGTAGTTTGTATGACAATACAATATATTTAAAAAAAATAACCCCGAGAGGATGAAAAAATTATCCAGTCATCCATTAATAATATAATAATAATTTATAATATTGAAAATTATTTGAAGTCATTCTCTATGCAAATTGTCTTTGTAAAAAAGGGAGATCTCCATAAAAAAAATCAAAAGAGTAAAAAAATTACGCCAAGTACATGAAATGAAATAAATCACAAAAAATGGGAGATAATAATTACAAAATAAAAAAAAGATGTGAAATCAAAATGAGCTGCAAGTACATAAAGGTTCTTTGCAACTGCGGTTGAGATGACACAATTACATATACACTGCTAAAAGGCTGTGTTCATACATTCCATTATTCATATCGTGGACATTTTAATTAACCCATCAATAAGAATCCGATTTAAAAACATTCTCGTAAATTAATAGCTTTACAAAATTAATGATATGCACAAATTGCGCCAATTATAACAATAGCTTTTTTGTACAATAGGTTTACTTATACAAAGAAAAAAATGTATTATATTATATAATATTAGGCGGATATTTTTATACAAATAAATATTTTAATACGAATAAATATTTTATTCAAAATACTTGGCGCTGCGCCCCGAATTGGTGTTGCTAAACTGAATAAATATGTATAAATTGCATTAATCTTTTTCTTTCATTCTTGTGCGTGCGTTCGTGATTGTATTTATGTGTGCATGTGCATATGCTACGTATGATATTAGAATTAAATATAAGTAGAATAAATCTAACTGCGTTTCTAATATGTGTATGTATTTTAGATTGTAAGGAAGTTATTGTAAATTATTGCTACTAAGATAATTAACATTTTTTCGGTTTCGCAGCGCCAAGTATTTTGAATAAAATATTTATTCGTATAAATGTAACCTTATATTTCTGGCGGTATACTAAAAAAAATATTTATGATGTGCAATTCTCCACATAATAATGATCTACAAGCAATTTAAAAATAAGATAATTAGGGTGAATCGACCAGTGAATGAACAGTGACCAGTGAATGAACAAATTGACTTTTTTCGTGTATAACAAGAATACTATTTCATTGAAAACAATGATCTTATATTTAGAATGAAGGAAAATTTATTGAGATAACGGCATTATTAATATTTTTTGAATCTATGAACGTCTCGGTCGCTTATTAATTTTTTTGTTTTGTGGTTTCAACCATTTAGGTTTTAACCATTATATTCTGTAAACTGTGTTCTGACATAAATAAATTTGTCAGGTTCCTATTATTATAACATATAGATTCTATTTTTATATTCTTATGCTAGGTCCCTCACCTAAACTTCCTTTCTTCTTTTGTAGTGTTTTGTGGTCGGAAAATGAAATATTATTCTTTGTGTTCATTCACTGGGTATAAGGTATTCATTTATAGGGTATTTTGTTCATTCACTAGTATACTGGGCATTGATTACATTATTATGATTTATTTCAGACGCCGGTCAAGTAAAAAATCACAAACAATTTTTTTAGACATTTTTAAAGCCTATTCTGTTACAAATTCTTATTTCATTAATAAATTAGGACATTATTTAATTTGTATCGTTATTTGAAACTGAAAAAACGCTTAATTGTTCATTCACTGGTCAATTCACCTTATACACATGGCCAGAAACAGTGCAATGGCCACAAACGGTACCCTATAATACATTTTTTTCTTTGTATAAATAGCTATTGTTATAATTGGCGCAATTTTTGTATATCATAAATTTTGTAAGGCTATTAATTTACGAGAATGTTTTTAAATCGGATTCTTTTTGATGGGTTAATTAAAATGTCCGCGATATGGATAATGGAATGTATGAACACAGCTTTTTAGCAGTGTATAAATGTAGTTATGTCATCTTAAGCGTAGTTGCAAAGCACCTTTATGTACTTGCAGCTCATTTTGATTTCACATCTTTTTTTATTTTGTAATTATTATCTTCCATTTTTTGTGATTTATTTCATTTCATGTACTTGGCGTAATTTTTTTACTTTTGTGAAGTTTTTTATGGAGATTCATTTTACCAAGATCCAAGCACTTGGGTCGCAAACATGAAATTCGGTGTTTAAATACCGGCGCGAAGATTCTAATTTTTTTCTTTAATTATGTTCTAATTTAACTTTCTATTTTCTCAGAAAACTAAAAACTTGAAAATTGTTAATTTGCAAAGCATGTTTGAAACTTTATTTTGCTGCTAAAAATGCGATCCCCTACAGAAAGTAGGGGTGTGGTTGTAGTAGTGCGGTACACTCAGCTCAAACGATTGTGGTCGTTCGAGATTCGATTGCATTCGAGCTCACCAGGGTCGGCTTTTTCACATCGCTAACATTCTACAGTATTTCATGAACATGGTGAGGGCACTGCCAAGATACAGGTTCCCGTCTAGAACACTTCTAATTAATGTTGAAACACCACTGTGGCACCATCTGCCTATGATATAGCGTGAAGTAAACGGATGATGTTTAATAGGAGACACGTTCGCGCAGTCCTGTCACAAAATTTAATCTACATTGCTTCGGTTATGTTTATTTTCCCGTTGTTAACATAAAATAACGGATAGTAAATTTTGAAATAAATGCGTATTTCTTTGCTCTACACATTTCCACTAATAATGAGCGTCTTAGATTTTAATCTATTAGCATATTCGGCAACCTGCACTAGTGCGTACCGAGTGCGAGTTGTCTCGCTACCAATTGGCTGAAAGTCGCACTCGGTGCGCACCAGTGCGACCGTCCGAATTCGCTATAAGAGGACTGCTAGGAATAAAATACCACAAGACTTTATACATCTCAGTATTCTGGTTTCCTAACCCTTGCCATCTCTACGAAATATATAACATTCGTTTCCATTATATTCTTTATTACCCCACCATCCCGCTCTATTTATTTGTGTCTTCCATTCTAAAACCATTGATTTATTTATTTTGGACATTACAAATTTATCGTTTACAGTCCCAAAATTATTATGATTTTTTTTTAGGTTCATTGTAATAAAAGTCATTTGACATTTATTTTTGGCGTCATTTACGCTACAGCATCGTGATCAGAGCCGATCGCGCAGATTTATATAATTATGACAATCATAGGCAGATGCCACCACAGTGGTGTTTCATCTTGAATTAGAAGTGTTCTAGACGGCAACCTGTGGCTAGGCAGGACCCTCACCATGTTCATGAAATACTGTAGAATGTTAGCGATGTGAAAAAGCGGACCCTGGTAAGCTCGAATGCAATCGAATCTCGAACGGCCACAATCGTTTGAGCTGAGTGTACAAGCGCTAGGAGGGTGTACGCTTGGTCGTGGAGAGAGGGTAGGGCCCGTGGGCGAAAACCAGAGATGGGCAAAACTCACGATTCTGACATCACTAGCAGAGAGTAATAGAGGGGCAACAGGTTAGGGACGCGCACTGATCTGTATACAGGGTGTCCCAAAAATGCTGCGGGTCCTTAAAGGGGGTGATTCGGGGGGTGATTGTAAACAACTTTTTCCTTTGCGAAAAAGTTCTCCGATGTTTCGTTAACGAGATATTAACAAAAAGAACCGACCAATCAGAGCGCGAGTCTGACGGCCGAGTTCCCGCGCTAGCGTGGCTACGCGCCGCGCTGCGAGTTGTGAACAAGCAACTCGGCATGCAACGAAGAAAATTGCGTAGAATGGGAAATGAAAAAGACGTAACAAATAAAATGGAACGCGTTGTCATGGTTTGTTTGTTATTTAATGTGAATAATGAATAAAGGATAAATGGATGAAAATCACGTGTAACGTAAAAAGACGAATACACAGTTTTTTTTTAGAAGATTCGAAAATAATAATTATTTGAAGTGAGAGGATAAGGAATACGTAAATTTCCTTGTGTTAATAACGTGGCCACGAAAAGGTAACGTAACGGGAAATTAACGAAAAGTGATCGTAGTTCGTTATTGTGATAAAAATCCGTAATTCAATAACGGCCAGCACTGTTGCTGGTAACGAATAAGTCTGTTTAAAAAGCCCGAATAAATATTTTCGTACGGGAATTTTGAGAATTATCGCCGGAAATAAGTCATCGCTTGCGTTAAATTTAAAATGAATGATTACCAATAAAGTAACTAAAACTCACCCTTGTTGGAAATTCACCTGCAGCTTGGAAATCTGTGTCACAGGGTCACTGAACCGATCCTGGTCATCGATGGACGAGCCCAGTGCACAGCTGATCCCAGGTATACGACACTACCCAAAGTTAAGGGTCGCAATGTCAGGTGCGTCCAGGTCAACGTGCCGAATATTCACTTCACTGCACGGCTACTAACACTGATCACTTTATTGACTTTTTATGGAACCTGTTGTTCCTACGTTTCAAAAATTGGTGGCCCCGAAAGGGGCCGATTGTTGTCAATTAAAAAATTGCTCCACATGACGACCGTCATTGTCCACGCATGCTTGAGCGCGGAGAATCAGTTGTCGTTGAACGCCCTGTAACGTTTGCGGCGTGATGTTTTCCACCGCTGCGTGGATAAGCGCAATTGCTTCTTCAGCAGTGTCCACCGGTTGACGATACACCTCATTCTGAAATGATTGTTGTACAACAAATACAAAACGTAAGTAAAAAAAACAAATTATCTACAACAGGAATAAGTAAAGAGTAACAGCAATAATCAAATTACCTTCAGGTAGCCCCAGAAGAAAAAATCCAGCGGATTCATATCCGGTGACCTTGGGGGCCACGCAACGTGGGCCTCTCGCCCTCCGCGGCCGATCCACCTGTCCTGGAAGGTTTCACCTAAATAGGCGCGGACAATATCGGCGTAGTGTGGCCCAGCTCCATCATGCTGGTAGTACATGTTCTGTCGGATCTCATATGGAATATCGTCCATAAGATCCGGCAGAACATGTTCTAAAAAATATTTATACGCTGGGCCGTCCAGCCTGTCTGGCATAATGTACGGCCCAACGATAAATTCGCCGCAAATGCCGGCCCATAGGTTGATCGACCAACGGACTTGTGCTGCACGTGGACGAAGCGCTAAGGGATTTTCGTCGCTCCACACATGCATATTGTGGGCATTGAAGCAACCTTCCCTGTTGAAAATTGCTTCATCCGTCCACAATATGTATGTGGTAAACGACGGATTCCTTAGCACTTCTCCCAACAGCCACCTGGAATGTTGAACCCGCTGGATGTAATCCCCGGCGTGCAAATGTTGCACCCGTACATATTTGTACGGATGCAACTCCCGGTCCCTGAGGATGCGGTGTACCGTCGTCTTGCTGACACTAGAACAAAATACAAAAACATCCACTATTAGATAACATTTTTTTCTCTTAATTAATAATTGCTGCAGTTATCTTAAACTGTGACTTACTTTAGGCGACGGCTCAAGATGCGCACACTGATCGTTGGGTCAGCTTCAACAGCGTCGAGGATTCTCTCGATGGTGCCCGGATTTCGCGCTGCAGCGGGTCTGCCCACCTCGCTGCCTCGCAGCATCATGGACCCCGTCGAGAAAAGCCTCGACGCTAACCGACGAAACGTATCCTCGCTTGGTGTTTGAATATCAGGATATTCTAGCGCAAAATGCTCGCACAGCATCACTTGCGTTCCCGTCGTTCCGGGCGTACACCCAGAACATTCGATAGTATTCCTGGGCTGTGAACATTTCTACGAGGCGATTTCTAGCTGACTGACAGGATTTTTTCCAAGCAACTTCCGCTACCCCCAAGTAGCTTCTCTGTTTCCATTATGAGTTAACTCCCACCAGGCCAAGAGGCTTTAGGTAAAAAGAAGCCAGCACACTTTCGGAACACACGTGTTTTGCAGAAGTGCAACGAAAACTTTCACAAAAGCCCGCGCTCCGTCCTTCTACTGCCAATGTACCCATTGCTTCGAGATAGAAAACAGACACCACGTGCATCGGTTCGAAAGGGTCCGAAGGGAAGAGGCGCAGAAAGTCTTCGAGTTGCTATAAAGAAGAAAATGCATACCATTCCTGTTTCCCCTTTCCGACACCCTGAGTTCACGTCTACTACGAGTCGGGACCAATTAAGTCATAAATTAACCGAAACTGTAGGAAACCGTTCTCTACCGCCAGCTGGCGGGACAATACGGTCATAAACCGCGACCCTGGCGAAATGCTCTGGCTGATCAGCCTGATTAAATTTGGAGAACTAGAAATTACAGAGTATTATCCAGCATCAATACGTCTCGCGGAGAGACACAGGAAAAGAAGGGGTGCTCCGCTGACTGCGCGTAGTCCCGCCTGCTTCGTCCTACCCTCAAATTAAAGACGGATCCCTTATCTCTCGTGTCTAAACACGCGCTCGAATTTCAAAACAAAAGCACGCGTCGACGTATTCGGTGCGAGAGAAGGTGGGCCTTGGGGAGGAGATATTGCTGTGAAGAGGGCCTCTTGAGGACAGTGGCCGTTTGGGAGGGATGCAGGGCAGATTGGTTTGGGCTTGAAGTCCGATTGGCCCTAGTCGAACCAATCTGCCCTGCATCCCTCCCAAACGGCCACTGTCCTCAAGAGGCCCTCTTCACAGCAATATCTCCTCCCCAAGGCCCACCTTCTCTCGCACCGAATACGTCGACGCGTGCTTTTGTTTTGAAATTCGAGCGCGTGTTTAGACACGAGAGATAAGGGATCCGTCTTTAATTTGAGGGTAGGACGAAGCAGGCGGGACTACGCGCAGTCAGCGGAGCACCCCTTCTTTTCCTGTGTCTCTCCGCGAGACGTATTGATGCTGGATAATACTCTGTAATTTCTAGTTCTCCAAATTTAATCAGGCTGATCAGCCAGAGCATTTCGCCAGGGTCGCGGTTTATGACCGTATTGTCCCGCCAGCTGGCGGTAGAGAACGGTTTCCTACAGTTTCGGTTAATTTATGACTTAATTGGTCCCGACTCGTAGTAGACGTGAACTCAGGGTGTCGGAAAGGGGAAACAGGAATGGTATGCATTTTCTTCTTTATAGCAACTCGAAGACTTTCTGCGCCTCTTCCCTTCGGACCCTTTCGAACCGATGCACGTGGTGTCTGTTTTCTATCTCGAAGCAATGGGTACATTGGCAGTAGAAGGACGGAGCGCGGGCTTTTGTGAAAGTTTTCGTTGCACTTCTGCAAAACACGTGTGTTCCGAAAGTGTGCTGGCTTCTTTTTACCTAAAGCCTCTTGGCCTGGTGGGAGTTAACTCATAATGGAAACAGAGAAGCTACTTGGGGGTAGCGGAAGTTGCTTGGAAAAAATCCTGTCAGTCAGCTAGAAATCGCCTCGTAGAAATGTTCACAGCCCAGGAATACTATCGAATGTTCTGGGTGTACGCCCGGAACGACGGGAACGCAAGTGATGCTGTGCGAGCATTTGCGCTAGAATATCCTGATATTCAAACACCAAGCGAGGATACGTTTCGTCGGTTAGCGTCGAGGCTTTTCTCGACGGGGTCCATGATGCTGCGAGGCAGCGAGGTGGGCAGACCCGCTGCAGCGCGAAATCCGGGCACCATCGAGAGAATCCTCGACGCTGTTGAAGCTGACCCAACGATCAGTGTGCGCATCTTGAGCCGTCGCCTAAAGTAAGTCACAGTTTAAGATAACTGCAGCAATTATTAATTAAGAGAAAAAAATGTTATCTAATAGTGGATGTTTTTGTATTTTGTTCTAGTGTCAGCAAGACGACGGTACACCGCATCCTCAGGGACCGGGAGTTGCATCCGTACAAATATGTACGGGTGCAACATTTGCACGCCGGGGATTACATCCAGCGGGTTCAACATTCCAGGTGGCTGTTGGGAGAAGTGCTAAGGAATCCGTCGTTTACCACATACATATTGTGGACGGATGAAGCAATTTTCAACAGGGAAGGTTGCTTCAATGCCCACAATATGCATGTGTGGAGCGACGAAAATCCCTTAGCGCTTCGTCCACGTGCAGCACAAGTCCGTTGGTCGATCAACCTATGGGCCGGCATTTGCGGCGAATTTATCGTTGGGCCGTACATTATGCCAGACAGGCTGGACGGCCCAGCGTATAAATATTTTTTAGAACATGTTCTGCCGGATCTTATGGACGATATTCCATATGAGATCCGACAGAACATGTACTACCAGCATGATGGAGCTGGGCCACACTACGCCGATATTGTCCGCGCCTATTTAGGTGAAACCTTCCAGGACAGGTGGATCGGCCGCGGAGGGCGAGAGGCCCACGTTGCGTGGCCCCCAAGGTCACCGGATATGAATCCGCTGGATTTTTTCTTCTGGGGCTACCTGAAGGTAATTTGATTATTGCTGTTACTCTTTACTTATTCCTGTTGTAGATAATTTGTTTTTTTTACTTACGTTTTGTATTTGTTGTACAACAATCATTTCAGAATGAGGTGTATCGTCAACCGGTGGACACTGCTGAAGAAGCAATTGCGCTTATCCACGCAGCGGTGGAAAACATCACGCCGCAAACGTTACAGGGCGTTCAACGACAACTGATTCTCCGCGCTCAAGCATGCGTGGACAATGACGGTCGTCATGTGGAGCAATTTTTTAATTGACAACAATCGGCCCCTTTCGGGGCCACCAATTTTTGAAACGTAGGAACAACAGGTTCCATAAAAAGTCAATAAAGTGATCAGTGTTAGTAGCCGTGCAGTGAAGTGAATATTCGGCACGTTGACCTGGACGCACCTGACATTGCGACCCTTAACTTTGGGTAGTGTCGTATACCTGGGATCAGCTGTGCACTGGGCTCGTCCATCGATGACCAGGATCGGTTCAGTGACCCTGTGACACAGATTTCCAAGCTGCAGGTGAATTTCCAACAAGGGTGAGTTTTAGTTACTTTATTGGTAATCATTCATTTTAAATTTAACGCAAGCGATGACTTATTTCCGGCGATAATTCTCAAAATTCCCGTACGAAAATATTTATTCGGGCTTTTTAAACAGACTTATTCGTTACCAGCAACAGTGCTGGCCGTTATTGAATTACGGATTTTTATCACAATAACGAACTACGATCACTTTTCGTTAATTTCCCGTTACGTTACCTTTTCGTGGCCACGTTATTAACACAAGGAAATTTACGTATTCCTTATCCTCTCACTTCAAATAATTATTATTTTCGAATCTTCTAAAAAAAAACTGTGTATTCGTCTTTTTACGTTACACGTGATTTTCATCCATTTATCCTTTATTCATTATTCACATTAAATAACAAACAAACCATGACAACGCGTTCCATTTTATTTGTTACGTCTTTTTCATTTCCCATTCTACGCAATTTTCTTCGTTGCATGCCGAGTTGCTTGTTCACAACTCGCAGCGCGGCGCGTAGCCACGCTAGCGCGGGAACTCGGCCGTCAGACTCGCGCTCTGATTGGTCGGTTCTTTTTGTTAATATCTCGTTAACGAAACATCGGAGAACTTTTTCGCAAAGGAAAAAGTTGTTTACAATCACCCCCCGAATCACCCCCTTTAAGGACCCGCAGCATTTTTGGGACACCCTGTATACTACTGGATAGTGAACGAGGATAGGCGACTTGTGCCGAATAGAAGCCATTTTGATCTGAGTAAAGGTCGAGTTTCCTAGCCACGATCCGGCGGCGGCGGCAAGCGGCCGCGGCCGGCGGCTCGTGTTGGCGGCCCGTGTTGGCGGCCAGACTCCGGCCGCGTAACGTTCAGGGTCCCACTTTGGTTCAAGCGCACTTGAAAGGGTTTACGGTCAAGGATTCATACCTGCTTCAGAAGTAAAATAATTTTTTATTCTTTCTCGTTTCGATATGGAAGTGACACCAATGGATTCCTTGTGTTTTTCCGATCAAAATCATATGAAATTTCATGTAAATAGGACTATTATTAACGAAGACAACTTGAAATGGTATAAATTAGTTTTTCATGCAATTTCCTTCCTTTTTCCGAATTACGTCGTTCGTGGTGTCAGTTTCATGGGCGAAACACAAAGAATTCATTGACGTCGTTTTCACAAAGATCTGATGGGAAATGCGGAAATCCTGGACATTTCTGACTTTTTAATGATATTCGAACCCTTTCGAGGGTCGAAAGCCATAAAATTCGGTGAGTCTCGCAGTGCGAAAGGTTATCCACGTCACGGAGTTCCATGCGGCATCTAAAGAGATGTGTCAAAGGAGAGGTGCCGGTGGAGAATCACCCCGACTGTAGTATTAGAGTAAAATACAACCTGATATAACATTCCACTAAATAAATTCCATACCAAGAAGGCTCGAAGCTATTATAAAATCAAAAGACAATCCCACAAATTCTTAAAACATTAAATATTTATTTTATTTCTGCTTATTTTATGCTTTTATTCATATTTTTGTAAATGTTAAGGGGAATCAGAATTTGTTTATACAAGATCTATTCTACAAACATTTAAGAATATTTATTAATCATCTTTTTCTGTTAAAATGTAGTACTGACATGGATATACAAAGTTTTACTTTAAATTGGTCGCTGCACGAATACTTTTTACATTGACTGTATATAAGTACCGAGGCCTCCAACGAGTTTGGTAAGCGACAAACAGCGGTGGTCGTTTAGTCGAACCCTATTCCGTCGTGCTAGGGACATAAGTCAGCCTGTTCAGTTTTTATTTACCACTTAAATTAGTATTATTATTAGTAATATCCACCAAGTCCACCACCAAAACGCCTCGCGGAAACCTACGCGCGCGCGAACAGATAAAATGGCAACAGCACCTCACGGACGCATTCCACTAAAACCGTGCACCGGCCTAGCGAAGAGCTGCCAGCGGCCGCTGGACAGCAGTGACACCCGAACTTCGAAAATTTTAGGATGGTCTCCTTCAAATTAACGTCGCAAAGAGTTAGGTATTGGGAATTTCCCGGCCCAGGTAATCGAACCGCGCGCTCCGCTTTAATGATCGGTTTACCACTCGCACCCCAGATTACTGTAATGAGGTTTGAAAATAATGTCGACTGATCTTGTACCCGTCGACAGGGTTGACCGTGGCGCTATACCCTTGTACGCAGAGATTTTTCGCCACCTGCGTGTAAAAACCACAATAATGGCGCATTTAAAAAAATGACATTAACGGAAGCCGGTATAAGCGTGAGTAGCTGAAAGGTTAAAACATTCAGACACAAAAATTCTAGAAAAAAATTCAAACACCGCTACAATCAAAGACACGTCCGATTAGTAACCCGTTACGTCTGATCTGTACATGCACTGCATTAAGGATAAAATTATAAAAATGAAAACAAGAATAATAGATTCTGAACGTAACAGTTGGGAGCGTTGCGAAAATTCATTTACCTATCGTTTATGGTCGGCAATTCCGTATTTTCGAAGACGGCTTCGCAACATCTGGTTGCCAGATTTCCATAAGGCAATCAAGAACGTACCTTCGCCGTCTTTAAGATTTTAGAGATTATTCGCTGTGAACAAAAGCACAGCGTTTCATTACCCCGCAGGTGTACGCGGGAACAGTAAACAGCTGGATATTTCCTAACGTATTGGAGATAAAACAAATTGATTATAGGGACATTCCACGCGAAATCGGACACTTATCGGAATAACATTTTAGATGTTTACTGGAAAAAAACCTACTCGAATAGGAAGCACATATGTATGTAGGTACAATGATCCTTCTTTCAACTATTTCATATATTTCATATTTATCGTGCCCAAAAAATTTATATCGTCAAAATTAAAAAGACTCGATTCAAAATTTTCAACCAGAAAAAACATACAAGCTTTGACATGTGTTTACACACAGATCAGACATAGCCGCCACGATATTTTTCCCTTTTCTTAGGAGCTCATATTATTAGTTTACAAGAAATATATAAAAAAGCATAATCCCATAACTTTCGAATTCTGCCTTGTTTCCTTATTTTGGGAATTCTGTCCCACTGTGGCGTAGGATCGCAGCGCGGCCGCGGCTATGACTCAGTTTGGAGGAGTCAAGCGATTTGCCGCCGTGGCTAGCCGCGCGGCTAGTAGATTCCGCCATCATGGCGGAAAACAGACACTCATCGCATTGTGTTGTGTTTCGAGTAGCCTAGGTTGCTGCTGCAGCAGACGCGCGGCCGCAGCCGCTCGAAAACGCGGCTAGGAAAACGGTTGCATGCTTCTCCATAAGAGCGGTGCTTAAGATTGGCCGCCGGCCGCGGCCGCTTGCCGCCGCCGCCGGATCGCGGCTAGGAAACTCGACCTTAAGATTCTCAAGTGTGACGTCACACAAAGACGCGAAGGGTGCAAGAAATTTTAATTATGTTCTTTTCGCGATACTGTGTTGCATATTTATGTATTTTCTACAATTTTTACAGATTAAAGAAATTAGTTCATCTGTTCAATGACATCCTATTAGCAAGTATAACAATTCCTTATTCTAGTTTCCAAATTGTACCTATATTGATTAAATTATGATGTATAATTATTAATCTAATCTTAAACCACTTCTTTTAAAAATAAGTAATATTTATTTGTATTTATTGCATAATGTATACTATCATATTTATTGTATATTATTCTTAAGTATTAAATATGAATTGCACAATTTTACACGATATATATTTTAAATTTACGTCAATTTGTATATCTGTCATATAATTTTATATCTTATTATACGTGTACTTTTATTGCATTTAATAAAAATGTTTTCATATTTATATTTAATGTGTTTTTATCTTTAACTTAATCAGTTCATTACCTTTTATTTTATATACGTTTATTTATTCTTACATCTTTTATTTCAGGGGTTAGGCTACTTTAGAATTTTGAAAAAATCGATTTTTTTTTGGGGCTTAAACTATAGTTGAAAGTCTTAAAATATTGTGTAGAAAGTCCCAGTGTCCACAACATTTTTTTTCTGGAGATACAGGTACCCAAAGCGTCATGGCATACCTGCGCGTTACGACGCGTTGGGGCGCACACAATAGACGGGGCCCCTTTGACCATACTGGTTATACCTATACTGTGTCTAAAGGCCCAGGGACTAACGCTCGTGTACCTCCCTAATTTCATAACGTATTTCCAGGTAGGATAAATTGCAGCGCTCAACTTTAGTTTGCTCTTGCCTGTGAAGCAGTACGCATCGTTTCTCCAAAGTTTCTGGAAGTTTCTGAAGAGTGTTTTTGTAGTTCATACTTTGGTATAGCTGTATTTATATATCACTCATCATGAGTGGACGAAAAGTAATAAATAGAAAAGGAAGCCGAACAAATACTTTGCGTGTTAGCAGACCACGAAAAAGAGTACGGCCGGCGAACCAGCATGAAATTGAGGGCGAAACAGCGTCTACATGTGCATCGGCGAAAAAATTGAAAACCTCGGACATACAAAATATACCGATCGTTGCGACGCAAGGATACCGTATTATTAATTTTGTAATGATATTTTCGGCTCTCAGTAACATAGTGAAGTGCAAAATTTGTAATAGAAATATTGATTTCGCTGAAGCGAGTACTAGAGGGCTTGGATTCAAACTACTTATCAACTGTGAGAAATGTGATCGACGATATATTCCTTCTTGTCCTCTTATAGGAAAGGCCTATGAAATAAATCGGCGTATTGTGTTCACAATGAGACTTCTTGGTGTTGGGTATGAAGGTATCCGCAAATTTTGTGGTTTTATGGACATGCCTAAAATATTCGCCAAATCAGTTTACAATAAAATCGTAAAAAGCATTCGGATTTCCTCAGAAGAAGTTTTTTCTTTACTAATATCTAAAGCGGCCGCTGAAGAAAAACGGTTGACATCAAGAGCAGAAAATACACCAGAAATTGCAGGACTAACTGTTTCGGGAGACGGCACATGGCGAAAACGCGGCTTTTCGTCAAAGTATGGAGTAACTACAGTTATTGCACATTACAGTGGAAAAGTTCTGGATATCTGTGTAAAATCCTTATGCTGTAAAATGTGTGAATATTGGAAATCCAAAAAAAATACAACTGAATTTGAAGAGTGGATGGATTCACATAAAGAAGAGTGCTCGAAAAACCACGAAGGAAGCGCAGGCAAGATGGAGGTAGATGGAATAGTAGAGATTTTTAAAAGATCTGAAAATTTACACGGCGTTAAATATCTATCCTACATCGGAGACGGCGATAGTAAAACGTATAAAGGTCTTATTGATTCGAAACCGTACGGTGATGATATTTCAGTTATCAAAAAGGAGTGTTGTGGGCATGTGCAGAAACGCATGGGCGCGCGACTTCGCAAACTAAAAAAAGATACAAAGGGACTCGGCGGGAAAGGAAAGTTGACGGCAAAACTAATTGACGAATTAACTGTTTATTACGGCTTAGCAATAAGAAGGAACAAAGATTCAAAGGACAACATGAAGAAAGCCATTTGGGCTACACTAAAGCATAAATGCTCGACTGACGACAATCCGGAGCATGAAGATTGTCCGCCCGGGTTACACAGTTGGTGTACTTACCAGGTAGCAAAGGCTTGCAATCAACTTCATGAGTACACGCACAAACCAGCACTGCATCCAGACGTCGTTAAAGCAGTAACTCCTATTTATGAGGAGTTAAGCAGGGATGATTTGCTGGAACGATGTGTCGGGGGCTTTACTCAGAACGCAAACGAAAGCCTGAATAATTTGATATGGACGTTTGCTCCAAAGACTGTTTTTAGTGGTATACAGACCGTGGAAATTGCTACTTTTTTAGCCACCGGCATTTTTAATGAAGGATTTTCGACAATTCTATGGATAATGGATAGCCTGAAGATCACCATAGGCTCAACAGCGCTTGCATTATGCAATAAACTCGACGCAGAGCGAATCAAGATTGCCGACAAGCGAACGCTCGACACGTCGAAAGAAGGCCGGATCGCTCGCAGATCTCAAAAATCGGCCGCAGAAGAAGCTGTACGTCAAGCTGAGGGTCCTATATATGAAGCAAGAATGGCTGATTAGCAGTAAGTTAAAAAAATTCACGATAACATATAAAAACCACGTTTCCAAACTTTAAACGCGTTTTTCTCACAACCGTGTTTTTCAAAACGGTGCGCAGGATTGCTCGAGTTCTATTTGATCAATCGCTTTGAAAATTTACAGTTATACTTGCTATTACATTTATTAAGCATTGACGATCCGTTTTTTTTAAATTTTCTAATTGTTTTGCGAAACATAAACAATAAATTGACTCATTTTTCGTCGAAACTCAACTCTAAATTTGAAATACCCGCCATTTTGTTAATTTTTACAAACATTGAAATGTTTGATCGTCAATGCTTAGGAATTTATCATAATTAATGAAATCTTTTCTGTTTTTGTTGCTAGTAATAGCTGTTTTGCCGAAATACTGCACACCAGTTGGACATTAAAAAAAAAGGTGTTTCGGAAAATGGCGTCGTACGGACTTAGTTTTAAACATTTTTTAAATATTGCAGCGGCTTTTGTTAGTACATATTGTTAGTACATATTAAATAAAGTACAAAGTTTCGTATTAATCGGTTGTTTACTTTTTTTTTTACTGCCACTTACAAATTGCCTAGTTTTCCGCATCCCTAAAGTAGCCTAACCCGTTAAAATAATAATTTCCAATTTTCATGCATGCGCTCATTCGTTACGTATATCTCCCTTTATTACCGTTCAAATTTACCGCTGTAAAGTGAGAATCTACTCAGATTAAAATGGCGCCGGGATCTTCAAGTCAGCACACGGTTTTAACACGGGATACGCTATCCAGTAGTATATAGAGATCAGTGGGGACGCGCCACAGAATACGTCACCAGGGACGATAGTACCAATAATACTCGCATGGTGTGCTTGTGTCTTATTAGTGTATACTTATAGGTCTATATGATGTCCCCTTGTCCCTTCAGTAAGGAATTCTTCCGACAACCCTATTCACGAGGACTTCCAAGACTTAATTAAGGCAAACAAATTGTGGTGCAGATGATTCTGTTTCCATTTTTTGTTCATAGAATGATTCATTTAGGTGGCCACTCCAGTAACACCTTCCTCTGTGACCTTTATCCCTTTTTCCTGACATGATCGGTACCAAATTAAAAACATTTTCATGTAAATTGTTTTTTACAATTAGTTGGCATGCTAATCATATGTTTAAAATCAAATTTTTTATGCGTGTAATAGATTTCTTGAAATTATTTCGTAAAAATCAGTTGAAAATTTATTATCTGAACCAAAATAATCCCCTAAAGTTGAACAACAAAGCCATTTTTGCTATTAGAGCAGAATATAGTTTATTGCAAATGTGTCGAGTTTCGGCTATTATACGTACCCCACAAAATGGTGAGAAGTTTCGCATCCATCAAGATAAGATAAAGTCCATAGATACAGCCAACGTGAACGAAAATCTGTGCGATCAGGTCTGGCCACGTGATCTGAGGAACGTATTTCGCTATGCTACTACGGTAGTTTTTGTCGACAGACAAAAAGTCGTCGGTCACCGCTAGTTCTGCAGTTGTTCTACACATTTTCGACTTGATTTCCGTGTTTTCCGTTTCCAAGATATGATATACCGTAGGAGGTACTCTTTCTTTGTCTGGCGACATTTTTTCTTGAATAGTTACGAGACCGTTTATGTATGCCTCATTGGTCCAGTGTTGAAACTCAATCTTTGGTTCGACTTTTCCTTTTGCATTTTAGTGTCTTTCTGGGGATTTTGCAGTTCGTTGGTCCTACTAATTCTGTAATTAGAATTTATATTTTGCAATTAAAATTATGATTTTGCAATTAGACTATTTGCATATTGTTAGAAACATGTAGCATAGTTGAATCAACAGTTTGAAATAGGCAAGATGATTGAGTAAATGAGATGGCTGTGATGGTTAATATTGGGAAATAAAAGTAATATCTCTCCCACCTCGCATGAATAAGTCATCAGATGGCGCGTAAAGCGCATCACTACATTTTCTTGTTACCAAAAGTTACTAAAAAACAGATAGAAATGTACATATAAATAAGTAATTCCATAGATATTGTCAATTTTACTACATTTATGGCATACATCAGGGCTGCTCAGGGAGCCTTTTTCAGCGCCTAGCGGCGAGCAACCGGCCGTTCGTCGAGCTGTCCCGTTGCTAAAGGTAGAATCAGTGAGGAGAACTGCAGTAGGGTAGGTGCGGGCTCGTAGGCGCGTAGCGTAAGTATATATGACTGGGTTACTTGTGGGACTCCAGTGCAGGGCAGGTCCCGTAATATAATTCGGTGGGGTCATGAAATTTCCAAAACATTTGCTACTGCCGGCATTTCGTCTGACTTGACGGTTCGATTTTACTCGTAATAAAACATTTATTGCTAATAATATTTATCTTTTCAGCGACACATAAAATAATTAGAAAGTTCATACTATACAAATAAATAAATCGGGCACAAAGAAAACAGAATTTTGAGTAACGATATATATCATTTATAAAAGTTAGAATATATACATATGTACTATTACCGGATGAGAAGAAGAAAGATTACCCACAAGCTGAAATGTCACAGGGAAAAAGGGAATCGTCCGCTCGCTCCACCCTATCCCCTCCAAGAAGTCCTACTTTTCGGTTCTTAGCGGCTGGTCGTATCCGCGGATTAGCGCGATTAGTTTCGTTCGAGTTCGTCACGAGACGAACAGTATTGGAGGAGATAAGTTGACGCGAGTGGACGATTCCCCTTTCTCCTGTGACATTTCAGCTTGTAGGTAGTCTTCCTTCTTCCCATCGGGCAATAGTACAGTACGCATCTGGTGCTCATCATTGCAATTAGTGATATTTACAAGCAGAATGTTGCATAACTAATAAATCTGTACACGTAACCCAGCCATATATACTTATGCTACGCGCCTACGAGCCCGCACCTACACTACTGCAGTTCTCCTTACTGATTCTACCCTTAGCAATGGAACAGCTCGATACACGGCTGGTTGCTCGCCGTTAAGGACTGAAAAAGGCTCCCTGTGCAGCCCTGGCATACATTATTATTTCAACCATTTTATTGTATTATTTAACATTTTTGTACTCGATTTCCATTAAATACATACAATTTTTCCGAGATTTTCATTTATGCTCTCTGTGACCGCCATTTTAGATTTCGGAAGCTATCAATGAAATTAATTCTGATACTGTATACTCAATGTCAGTAGGAGTTTATGTGTTTATTTTCAACGAAAGAAGACGATTTTTCACACAGAACATTCGTTCGGTAGAAGTAAAAGATTACTCAATATCACCTCGCCAAATAATTATATTTTTTTCAACCAATCATAATAACGAATTTTTTTCTTTAAAGTATAACTGAATCTCTGTATCGTTTCCTGGAAAACAGTGCAATTAAAAGGAAAGAAAACAAATTTTTCACAACCTTCATTTATTTAGATTATTTTTCTATGTATACAACAAATGTCGACTAATTAATAATTAATAAAGCAGCAATAAATTGAAGTAATTGGGCGTGGGGTTAAACCACGGTGTAAGAAAGATAGGTGGACCGACTACGCTACCCCCACCACAAAACTGCTATGACCTTAAAGACAAAGTTACTTGTCCCTCCCGCAGAGGGTATTAGTGTAACATGTGAACAATATCTATACTCGAGCTCATTTAAGAAGGAACTTAATTCGCGCATGTAGAATGCGATCATTGGCTCCGAGGGAGCATTTGTTTGTGGTGTAGCCAATAGTAACTTGTTTCGTCGCCAACATGTGCAGAACCGATCTAAACTCGTCGGTCGGCAAGTTCCTTCTTAAATGAGCTTGAGTATAGAGACGCGGTAGCGTCTCGACGCCAAGTACAGGAAAGACACCCTATATATGTCGACTGTCGCTACCGCTATCATTTACTCGTCGCCCGGCTAATCCAACCTAACCTGAAACTTATTTCATTAATATCTCATGACGCTTGCAATATTTTCTAAAGTTAAAGGCATTTTTCTTATGTAAACCGCATATAAGCTTTGGAATGAGACCAATTTCAATAAAATCGGTCCACGCATGACAGAGATATCATAATATCGTCTCATGGATCAGTCGGAAATATTAAGATTTTTCTTCTTCTGATTCTTCTAGAAATTTTTCGTCAAACATAATACGTATACACGTTACACGCACACCTTCAGTCAAAACAAAACTAACACATGTTTCGTTCTTCTACGTATATACGCGTTACACGCACACCTTCAGTCAAAACGAAACTGACACATGTTTCGTTCTTTGTTCGTCGACTCTCGGGATTATTCGGCAGGGATCGTCGTCCGTCATTGTACAAACTAGTTTTTAAATACATTGAACTTTATAACCTACCAATCTTAACCTCCAAGTGTCAAATAATGTAAGTTGTCCAAATTTGAGATGTCAGGAGTTTTTACACTAAATAGGAGACGGAATTATTGTCTCAATTAACAAGGTAAGTCGCCAAATTTATTTAATAGATTTTTTATGTAGAGTCGCAGACTTGGAAGTTGTCCGGAGAAGGTTCGACAGAGAAGCACCTTCTTTCGCATAAGTTTCTAGAAATTTGTACCATGCTTGTACAAAATAATATATTGTAGTACAAAATTGCATTGAATTTAAATTGCCAGATATTTGTATTTGTATACCAGCAATTTAGAGTTTTTATTTTATGTAAAGGTTATTATATTATAGAAATGAAGGGGACGTACAGGACTTCGATAAAAATGAAGGAGACGCACAGGCTTGGATAGTACAATTGAAGGGGACGCACAGGCTTGGATGGATAGAAATGAAGGGAATGCACAGGCGTGGAGGTTGTCCGGAGAAGATTAAATAGATAGACAGAGCATCTTGTTTCGCACAAGTTTCTGGAACTTTGTCAAATAAGGTAAATCGACAAAATTTGTTTAAAGACATAGCATTAAGAATTATTTAGAAAATAGATTATGGTGGACTGCTTGCAATGTAAAGCAAGTCACATTAGTGAAGAAAGTACACTGAAAACACATCTCCGTTAATGCTTTTCAATCTTTTGTGAAAGACATTCGTAATACTTTAATTAATAAAATCCAAAGTAGTTGTCACGCTATTCATTAATTCATTAATTTTTTAGATTCCCATTATTTAAAATCACCAATAAACATACTAAATAAATTAGTTTCATTCCAACACCAATACATTGTGCGTTAAAAATATTGGATCTCCACGTTCATTTCGCTGAATTATTACCATTAGCATTTAAATTTCCTGCCACAAGACTTTCTGCCATACGCTCACACCTCCTTCGGACACATTATTTAGTCTCTACACTCACTAAAGCAAAAGGCCACTCTATTTCTATATATAATAAGTTCTACGTTAAGTTGTAACTAAAATAACTAAAATGTGGATTTTATATATATTTACAGATAATCAAAGCAGAAGATGATGCAGTGTGATCTACGTCAGAGAAAAAAATTTATTGTGACAGTTGACAGGTTACGATATCTACTGCGTACTTCACATCATACTTGCACATCAGTTCATAGCAGCCATTGAAGCTCAGTTTACCCCGGTCACTTTACCCCGAATATCTACTCAGTGGAAAATTAATTATTTAATAATGTTAGGATTAATGTTTTTTCAAATGCGTGTACATGTATGTTTATAAGCTTGTTTCAAACACGCAGAAAATATTTGGAGTTAAAATAATACATTTATGACTCATTTATTCAAAAAGCTAAATTGAAAAGAAAAATAAACGGAAGTCTCTAAAAAATTAATTTCTAAGTTTTTAATGAAGTTACAATTTTCGATATCTGAATGTGCATAATTATCATTGTTATATTACGTACATTTATTACGTCACCACAATTTGTAAATATATTATATTGTTAAAGAACAAATTAAGGAAGCTCATTTTACCCTGTGGTTCACTTTACCCCAGTCTCCCCGAGACGCTTGCGAATCGACACACGACGCAATACGCTCCTATGCTTCATCAGTTCCCGAACGATTGTTGTACTGTATGTACCCGAACGCAATATATCGTTATTAAATATCTGATTGAGTTTAACCCACGGTGTAAGAATGATAGGTGGATCGACTCTATTACAACTCCTGTGATCTTAAAGAAAAAATTACTTGTCCCTCCTGCAGAGGGTATTAGTGTAACATATGAACAATACCACGTTTACTTCCTTATGTTTCTTTCACCGTGCTTTCTCTTTGTTGAAATATAAGTTTGGTTTATTGCAACTGTAATAATTGCACTGTAAGAAAATTCACGGAGGAAGAAAGGCCTTCTATAACTCTTAAAGAATTTAAAAATATTTTTAAAGAAAAGAATATGTCACACAAGCAGGCCCACATTGGAAATTTAAAAAAGAAATTAGATCATTTAATCGAATTTACAGAATGGGAGTGTGATGAAATTATTGAACACGATTACGAAATGAACGAGGTAATGTCCTGCATCCTTTATTATATTACAGGGTATATCTGCAGAAGAATACTCAAAATAACTAAGTGTGAGCCATACATAAGTGCATTTATGTCGCGGTATGAGAATATCCTTTCGGATTGCCCGGAAAGCGAATGGGTCATTCCACGCGAAATCGGACACTTTTCGGAGTAACATTTCGGATGTTGCTGAAATTTGAATATGTTGTAGTCTTTAGTGATATTTAAATGTACCTCAAAGGATTTTGCAAAAGTTTGCAAAATGTCGATTTTACACCTGTTTGAAGGTAAGTGGTAACATTTTTTCAGTAAATTATAGCTATGGAAGTAGTAAACAGATGTAGATGAGCTTTACGGTGCTTATAGAGAAGACATTGAAGTTTTAAGAAAAAATTATTTTAGTTTAAAAAATAATTTTTTTTACCATTTTTGTGCAATTATTTTAAACAAATGCAGTTTTTTTAACATCGGGCGCGATTTTAAAAATCTGAAAAAATAGGAGAATATAGTTCTATCCTTCCCCTTGATGGACTAATTTTCAAAAATATGGACATTTTAAAATTGACCTTGTAAAAATCGCCGAAAGTTGGCGTTGCGTCAAATCACACCGGCTCGACTGGCTGAGCCGTGCGGTGCTCGCAGCGGCCAAGTGCTATTCTTAAACAGTTTTCTTGAATATGGTAAGTATTTGTAAAAAAACTGAAGAAGGAAAGCTTTCACTGTTTTTTATACACAACATAATACGGTAACTCAATTTTTGGTGTTCGCAATATTTTCCTTGAAACGAAGGTGACCCTCAGTTTTTTAAATGGAATGCTATATATTTGATTATCCAATATGAAAGCCACTGTCAAGACAAATTCAACCATATGGTATACTATGACCTCCAAGGATACACATGGTTAGGAATGAAATAAATATATCGAAGTATCTATAGTAGATTGAATTTCTTCTTTCAATCCTGACCATGTGTATCCTTGAAAGGTCATAGTATATCATATGGATGAATTTGTCTTGACAGTCGCTTTCATATTGGATAATCAAATATACAGCATTCCATTTAAAAAACTGAGAGTCACCTTAGTTTCAAGGAAAATATTGCGAACACCAAAAATTGAGTTACCGTATTATGTTGTGTATAAAAAACAGTAAAAGTCTTCCTTCTTCAGTTTTTTACAAATACTTACCATATTCGAGAAAACTGTATAAGAATAACTCTTGGCCGCTGCGAGCACCGCACGGCTCAGCGAGTCGAGCCGGTGTGATTTGACACAGCGTCAACTTTCGGCAATTTTCACAAGGCCAATTTTAAAATGTCCATATTTTTTAAAATTAGTCCATCAAGGGAAAGGATAGAACTATATTCCCCTATTTTTCAGATTTTTAAAATCGCGCCCGATGTTAAAAAACTGCATTTGTTTAAAATAATTGCACAAAAATGGTTAAAAAAAATTATTTTTTAAACTGAAATAATTTTTTCTTAAAACCTCAATGTCTTCTCTATAAGCACCGTAAAGCTCATCTCCATCCGTTTACTACTTCCATAGCTATAATTTACTGAAAAAATGTTAGCACTTACCTTCAAACAGCTGTAAAAACGACATTTTTCAAAATTTTGAAAAATCCTTTGAGGTACATTTAAACATCACTAAAGACTACAACATATTCAAATTTCAGCAACATCCGAAATGTTACTCCGAAAAGTGTCCGATTTCGCGTGGAATGTCCTGAATTAGATACTGTAAAGTCACGGGGTTGGCTGTGTTACATGGGCCCTTCAGGTCCATCCCGTGCTTGCTGTCCTCGCGTCGTTTTCTTTCGCGAAGGCGATTCAGCGGAATCGCCTCGCGTGTAGAAATCACGTTGTGCTGAGTCCGTGGCAACAGCGGTAGGGACAACAACCGCGCTCGGCCCGGGCCCCGGTTATTTCGCAATAATCGACGAATTAGCGAAGCAAGCGACAGCTGCCGACGGGGCAGTTTTCCCCATTCGTGGGGATCGTTCGAGGTTCGGCCCGCGATCGAGAGCCGCGGAAGATTCTTTCTTATTCGAGAGCTCGAGTTAGGAAGTGACGACGGGCCAGAGGGCCGTCTAGATACCGCGACCACGTCTCCGCGTAGATTTCGCGAAGTACGAACGGCCGATAGTAATTCGTAAAAGGGTAACTCCGTCCGACATACCGAGAAACGGCTTAGCCGGGAGTGCCTTTGCACGTCAATCGTGACCGACGTAGGAGCGCGTAGAAGAACGACGTTTAGAGATAGTGAGGTACGACGAACTCCAGGTCACCGACTTCCGAGAGCACAGCGAGCGACCACGACCTACCCTTGGGTCAGCGACTCAGCGAGCGAGCGAAACGCTAGACGGCAAGCGTGCTGTGCGATATTCGAGCGTCACAGCGAGCGATAGCTGAGACGGAGCGCCGTCTCTAGGTTTGATAATCCAATTGTAACAATATATTTGGCATTACTGTTTTTCCTCTATATCCCTTGTACTCTTTGATTCAACCCCTTATCACTTTCCACATCCTCGGTAAGTATAGTCAAGGCGTGCTTTAGCACCTCGACAGAACGACGAACCCCGTAAATCACCCTAACCGCTCAGGGCGATTCGCAAAAGTCCCTTCAGGACGTAACAGCTGATTCACCCCAATGTACATTTAGTACGAAGTTTTAAGAAAATTGAAATCTCGTTTCAAAATTATTTAAACTGTACAAATGTATATGAATTGGTGATAAATAACCTAAATGAAAATTCAGAGAAATTTTCTTTCCCATGTATGAGCATAAGGAATACACTGTTGCTTACTGCATACATTATTATTTAACCTTAAGAATGCGACAAGCAGCTAGAATAAAAAATAGAGAGCATTCTAAGAGCAAAGAAAAAAATAAAACAGCCAAACTGTACAACGAATAAATAAATATTTATATAATTGTAACAAAGTCTTAATGTGTGTTTATTATAATATTATCCTAAGTATAATTTATCCTCATAAAATAAGCATTTTACATAACGATAAATGTTTGTTTGGTGGTTAACCGACTCTCATTTTCTCAGTTTAATTAATTTTAATAGTTAAAATATTTTACTTTATTGTTATGAGCCGAGGCTGAGGGCAATGAGAATGGCGGCTGCGAGGCCGAGGATTGAATTTGGTTGTTTGAGTTTGTTAGTAGCGGACGAACCGGGGTCTGGTATTCCCGGGAGCCGCTATAAGGAGGTTGGATGTCGTGGACGAACCGGGGTCTGGTATTCCCGGGAACCACTAGGAATGTTAGTTTAGCCTCGTAACTTTATAAAATGATACACCTTGAGCGGTAAAGGGGTACCTATGTGGGATTATCTCGAAGAGGAAATTCAGAAAGTGATTGATTCAAATAAAGAACTCTGAATTAGAAATAACAAATTCTATTCTATAAATTCAGTCTTTTACAATTGTTATAGTTTATGTTTATCGCAGTACCTAAGTCCACCTCTCGGTTTTGACGCACTGAGAAATTCGGGGGTCTCAAAGATTTTAGTATAGTAACAATAACAACACCTATCAGCAACTCCACGTACTGTTTGGCTTAAGTTGAATTAATACTTGGAGAAAACGTTACTCGATCTCGCTAACCTCTTTCGTCTAAACGTGCTAGACTTCAAATGAACCCCCGAGTGTGGATTCGTGGCCCTTTTTATACAGTGAAATTCGGCTAGAAAGTAGTGGGGATATGTGTGCCTTTATTGAATATTAGGTTTTCGGGGAAAACTCGGTTGCATCACACCACTGCGGAAAACGGTAACCCCGCCGGGTCACGTGCATTGCGGACACCCGAAAGGGTTAAAAAGTCAAAGATAGATCTGCGTACGTAACATTATAAAACTTTTTATTCAAGGTGCATGAAGTTTTGAAACCCACTTGGTATTAAGCATGTCGTCATGGCACGGTGTAAAATAAACATAAGGAAGTAAACGTGATTATTCAAAATACTTGGCGCTGCACCCCGAATTGGAGTTGCTAAACTGAAATAAATATATATAAATTGCATTAATCTTTTTCTTTCTTTCTTGTGCGTGCTTTCGTGAATGTGTGTATGTGTGCGGGTGCATATGCTACGTATGATATTAGAGTTAAATATATGTAGAATAGATCTGACTGCGTTTCTAATATGTATATGTATATATATATGTTTATGTATTTTAGATTCTAAGGGAGTTATTATAAATTATTATTACTACTAAAACAATTAACATTTTTTCGGTTCCGCAGCGCCAAGTATTTTGTATAAAATATTTATTCGTATTAAAATATTTACTTGTATACAAATATGTCTGCTTAATATTATTTAATACAATTTTGTCTTTGTATAATAGCCATTCTTATAATTGGCGTAATTTTGGTATATTATTAATTTTGTAAAGTTATTAATTTACGACAATTTTTTTTAAATGGGATTCTTTTTGACGGATTAATTAAAAAATGTCCGCGATATGAGTAATGGAATGTATGATCACAGCATTTTAGCTGTGTATATGTAGTTGTGTCATCTTAAGCGCAGTTGGAAAGTACCTTTATGTACTTGCAGCTCATTTTGATTTCACACCTTTTTTTTATTTTGTAATTATTATAATCTTCTATTTTTTTGTGATTGTATATTTTGTTCTATTTTTTGTGTATTATCTTCTATTTTTGTGATTATATATTTTGTTCTATTTTTTGGGGGATTGTATATTGTCTTCTATTTTTGTGTGATTTTATTATTACCTTCTATTTTTTGTGATATATTTGATTTTTCATGTACTTGGCGTAATTTTTTTACTTTTTGAAGTTTTTTTATGGGGATCTCACTTCTTTTTACAAAGATAATTGGCATAGTAGGGACAGACTTTAGATAATTTTTATTGGGGGAAAAAAAAGTGGAAAATTTGAAATCGACCGGAAGACGGGAAACCGGGTCTCATCACATTTGAATTTTTTTTTGTAATCGTTTTTCTCCATTGTAGTATATCGTTAATATACATGTTTATATATGGTTGAATTTGTCTTTTTACACTCTGTAATAATATAGAATCAAAGTATAAGATTACTTGAAAAATTATGACCTTGAAATCTCGTAAATTTACCGTAAAAAAACATCTTTCGTTGTAATTATTTTTACCATGTCAAACAGTACAACTTTTGTCTAAGGAATTTTTTTCATATATATATATATATAAATAATAGATTTCAAAATTTTAATGAAATAACCGATACTTTCGTTAAGAATACACTGTTCCAACAGATTTTATAAATATGGATTCTCTAGAATGGAAAAGTGATCCCAATTATAATATTGGATTAAATATAGTAAATAATTTAGCAGTAAACGATTCGGCCGAACGAGCAGTCAAACTCATGCAAAAGTTCAATTGTAACTATTCAACAGCCATCTGGACTTGTAACATTCAATACACGTTTCTTATAAATTTTCGTACGCTGAATACGAATTCGCAAACCGTTTTTCGCCAACATCCTCCGTTTTCGAAAAATTAGTTTATTTAAAAAAAAAAATGCAAATTTTCAACTTGAACGTCTTGCGTATCGAAATAGTAATAGTTATTCGGTTGCTTGTTCCGTCAAAATTATTTTATAAACCTTCGGGAACACAACGATATAAGTTATTATTGCATTATTACTATTTAAATATATTTAAACCACGATCAAAGAAAAAATGCACCCGAAACGCAACAATTTTTGCAGATATCTGTCAATTTATTTTAAAAACTAAGAGTCTAGAAGAAAATCTGACTACTCCACGCGATGCAGCAGACATTTTTCCTTCGGAAAACATTAACAAAAGCGGTAGGTCACATTTCGTTTTCAATAACTGAGCGAAATAGTTTGGCAAAACGTATGGCGCCGACAGTGGTAGTCGCGCGCGTGTACTTAAGCGATTCTGTCGGGGAGCGGCAATGGATACGCCCGCCGCTGTTGCCTTCTGTATTGAAAACAAACCGTGACTTACCACTTTTGTTGGTGTTTTCCGGGGGGAAAATGTCTGTTGCATCACGTGCAATGGTGAATTTTCTTCTAGAGCCCTAGTTTTTAAAATAAATTGAAAAATATCTGCAAAAATTGGTGCATTTCGGATGTAGTTTTCCCTTTAATCAGTTATTTATAATTATCCAAACAAAATTTTAGACGAAAATTATACTGTTTGACAACATAAATATAATGCCAACGAAAAAAGTATTTTTTGATGGTTCATTTTTTTAGATTTCAAGGTCATGATTTTTTTGTGTAATCTTATACTTTGATTCTATATTATTACAGAGCGTAAAAAGATAACGATATATAAAAATGTATATTAACGATATACTACAACGAAGAAAAACGGGTTACGAAAATAAAAAATTTCAAATGCGATGAGGCACAGTTTCTCGTTCCCCGATCAATTTCAAATTTTGCACACATTATTTTTTCTCCCAGTGGCATAATCCTTGGGGGGTGACCCCGTCAAAAATCTCAAAATTATATTTCGACAAGAGTAACTAAGGTCCACCCTAATAAACAGTCTTATGACGGGATAGAATTAAAGATAAATTCTACATAATAGAAACTATGCACACCTGCAATGCTTCAAGATGATGATTGAATTGGTGGAATTGGTTTAAATTTGAGTTTTCTGAAATGAACCAAACTTACAAGAAGCAAATAGAGGATTGCAGCTGAATAAAATCGTTTAATAAAATCGTTTAATTAATATAATTAATATAATACTATGTCACGAAAACGTTGTCTAGAAAAAATTTGGTTTGGTGATACATCGTGTCTTCATAAATAATTGTTTTTAATATACCAGGTAATATAAATTCATTTCTTTTTCATTATACCATTAATTAAGCTACATTTACTGTCATGACATCGAAATGCATGAACACTTCATCTTAAATATTGGATATTATTAATTTGTATTAAAATCTGTGAAATACAAATAGGTTAATTTACGAAATGTTACATGGATAATTACTTACAGGTGTTCTTATTATTTTTTTCAAAGTTTTTTAGACGGTTGCCCTCCTGATACACTGGCTGTATTTCATCCGTCAGGATGGATGCAAATGGAAATTTTTTATCCATTGAGGTTTAACCATATCTGCAAGTTTGTGAAACCGACAGAGGATGATCCAGTCCTTTTATTATTATTATTATTGCCGTTGCCGTCGCCGTCGCCGTCGCCGTCGCCGTCGCCGTCGCCGTCGCCGTCGCCGTCGCCGTCGCCGTCGCCGTCGCCGTCGCCGTCGCCGTCGCCGTCGCCGTCGCCGTCGCCGTCGCCGTCGCCGTCGCCGTCGCCGTCGCCGTCGCCGTCGCCGTCGCCGTCGCCGTCGCCGTCGCCGTTGCCGTCGCCGTTGCCGTCGCCGTCGCCGTTGCCGTTGCCGTTGCCGTTGCCGTTGCCGTTGCCGTTGCCGTTGCCGTTGCCGTTGCCGTTGCCGTTGCCGTTGCCGTTGCCGTTGCCGTTGCCGTTGCCGTTGCCGTTGCCGTTGCCGTTGCCGTTGCCGTTGCCGTTGCCGTTGCCGTTGCCGTTGCCGTTGCCGTTGCCGTTGCCGTTGCCGTTGCCGTTGCCGTTGCCGTTGCCGTTGCCGTTGCCGTTGCCGTTGCCGTTGCCGTTGCCGTTGCCGTTGCCGTTATTATAATATAAACGGGACATAAAATCCCATAGTTACAACAGAATATAATCGACGTAATATACAATAAGCACTTAATGCACTATATTATAGCCTAGTTTCCGACAGTCAGCCTATATAACAAGGATCGGAACGAACTTCGAGAAAGAGTAAAGGGATCACAGTCATTAAAATATTGGTTGGCCACACTCATGGCCCGATTTATGGGGTTAACCGCGTAGTGACGATATAGAGGTAATCTCGGAGCAAATTCAGGCCTGGAACGCAAATGCCTCTGGGCAGCATTGTAGGATACAGAAGATATCAACGCAGAACAATCTAAGTGATCGTTTAGTACATTATTGTGTAGTCTTTATTGTTTCCCCTCAGGGTTTACAATCCGCCCACTCTTCTCCTCTTACCTCTAAACCTTAACCCTACCTTATCACTAATTAGCCGCTCTTAAAAACTAACTAATTAATTATTAGATTCCTCGCTCGCTTGTCCCGCCACGCACGCTTCTCCTTCCCCTCCCTTCCCTACCATCTGACCCCCGCTTCCGCTCGCTTCCTCTCACTCTCAATCCTTATGCTTCCATTCCTCCACTCCACCTCCCCTCCTTTCTTCCACATTCCTCATCCACTCATCTCCCCCTCCCTCGTCACTCAGTACCTCCCTTACCACCTCCTGCCACCCCCTCTCCTCCCCCCATCCTGTACAAACCTCCCACACATGCTCCCATGTTTCCTCCCCCCATCCACATACCCTGCACCTTCTGCCCTCCTCCTCCTCCCAATACCTCCCGCCTCTCATCTCGCTCCCCAACCTGAACCTTGCTACTCTTCTCCATCTACTTTCCCCCCATCCCTTCCTCAAGTATCCCGGCACCCCCGGCCCCTTCACTACTCCATACCACCTATTGTCCCTCGATTCCCTTATTCTTTCCCATCTTTCCACCTCCTCTAACCTCCTTCCCCTACTTACCACCTCCTCTCCCCTCAGCTCCCCTCTCCCCCTCATCATTTCCAACTCTTCCACTGTCCACCCTTTCTCCTCAAAGAACCTCTTCCTTTCCTCCTCCCAACCCCCCATCACCTTTCCCCTTCTTGCCCTACCTTTTACCTCTTCCCAACATTCCCTCGCCAACTCCCCCCCTTGCCCCTCCTCCAACTTCCTCTCGTACGCCCATGCCCTCATCCCCGCTCTTCCCTCATCATGTCCCGCTGCAACTCTTCCCTCACCATGTACCCCGGTGAACACCACTCCACCCCCAATACCCATCTTAAAAATCTCTCCTGTAGCCCCTCCACCCTCTCCCTCTCCCTCCACCACCATATCTCCACTCCATATCCCACCGTCGCCCAAATCAGCCTGTCGAACATCCATATCCTTTTTCCCCAGTCCTTCCCAAACCTCCTTTTTCCTATACCCCACACCTGCCCCATCAGCGCCGCCGCCTTTCTCACTCTATCCCCCACATGCGCCTCCTGCCCCCCATTTGCCATCAGTGTATACCCTAGATATTTAAATTCCCTCACTTCCTCCACCACCTTTCCCTTCCACCTCCATACCACCTTTTTCCACCTCCCTCCCCCCTTCCTACACCTCATTACTTTCGACTTCCCGACATTTAACTGTAGCCCCTTCCCATCCAAATATCTTTCCAGCCTAGCCATCATCCCTTTCATTCCCTCTTCCTCTTCCGCTACCAGCGCCACATCATCCGCATATGCCAGAGTATACACTTTCTTTCCTCCCAATTTCACCCCTCCCCACCCTCCCCTCTCCAACTCCTCATCCAAATCCGCCAGCAACAGAGTAAATAGACTCGGGCTCAACGGACATCCCTGTCTAACTCCCCTAGCTGTCCAGAATTTCCTCCCTACCTCCTCTCCCAACCTCACCCTACACACTGTTTCCTTCAACACCTCCTCGCATCTTTCCACCAGTCCCTCCCTCACCCCCCTCTTCCTCATCTCCCTCACTAGTACTTCCCTGTCCACCGAGTCAAAAGCCGCCTTTAGGTCTATGAAGAAGATCACCAGCCTTCTCTCTTTCCTCATCACCTGCCTGTTTATCAGGTAATTCAACACATATACTCGAGCTCATTTAAGAAGGAACTTGCCGATCGACGAGTTTAGATCGGTTCTGCGCATGTTGGCGCTCATTGGCTATGCCACCACCAATGGTCTTTCGGCTGCGCATCCGTTCTGCGCCGAAAGCATTGGCGTGGCGCCACTTTCGTATATACCGCGTGTTTCAATTTTTTAATGCAAATGACATATTGAAAATATGGGTTACAAACGTGATAATGGACAACAGAAACGCTTATTTTCAAAAAAATAAAAAAGGACAGGTAAGCAATTGAAATATTATAAGTAACTGAAGTATTATAAGCAACTGAAGTATTATAAGCAACTGAAGTATAATAAGCAACTGCAATATTATAACGATAAATATTAACTTGAAGTCCGGAAGAATGTATACTTTAATTTAATGGGAAACGTTTCTCTTACAGATAGTTACCTCCGGACAAAGGAAGATTTTCATAAATGTTTATAATGACAAGAAAGCCCAATTTCCGGATATGAAGTATGCAGAAATGATGAAATTAGTGGGAAAAACTTGCGGCGTGGGATATCGTACCGTCGTCGACAGTGTAAAAGAATTCAAAAGGACGGGGACCGTGACTTCACCTTCGAAGAAACGGATAAGGCCCGATGTAATGCAGGAGATGTCGGAAGAGGAAATTGGAGCAATAAGGAAGCATGTCACGCGTTTTGGGAACGAAGAGAACTACCAACAGTTCCGAAACTTTTGGCGGTGATACAAAGGGACGAAAATTTACCACTTATATCACGGTGTACGTTACAACGTCTTATGAAGAAAATGAACTTCAAGTACGTACATAGAAAACGCAATAGTGCCCTTATCGAGCGGGAAGATATACTTCGTTGGCGCCGGACGTTCATCACCAAAATTCGAGAATTCAGAGCGGCGGGAAGACCCATTTATTATTTGGACGAGACATGGGTAAATGCGGGCGACACACGGAAGCGAGTGTGGGTGGACAACACCATAGCTTCGGCATCGGACGCCACAGAAAGGGGCCTGACGATTGGTCCACCTACTCCGACTGCGAAAGGGAAGCGCCTCATCGTACTCCATATTGGATCGGAGGATGGTTTCGTCGAAAATGGCTTGCTGTGTTTTGAATCGAAGACCAAGAGCGCTGATTACCACGACGAGATGAATGCGGTACACTTTTTCGATTGGTTTAAGCGCACTGTACCAAATTTAAAACCAAACGCCGTTATTGTGATGGATAACGCGCCGTACCACTCTGCGAAACAGGAGCGCTGTCCCGTAACGAGCTGGAACAAACCGCAGATAAGAGAGTGGCTGACCAGCAAGGGAATACGAATGCCAGATACCGCACTGAAGTGGGAGTTATTGGACGAAGTTCGCAGAATTAAGCCCAATTATGATAAATATGTGATCGATGAATTCGCAAAAGCAACGGGAAGAACTATTCTCCGACTACCGCCTTACCATTGCGACATGAATCCAATTGAGCTCGCGTGGGCGGTAGTAAAAGGCCACGTAAAACCAATAACAAGACTTTGAATCCAAGAAGTCTGAATCCACCCTCTCACCCACTTCCATTCTCTCTACCCTCTCCCTTGTCTCCTCATTCCCTAACACGTAATCAATCACCGAATTCCCTCTCCCATCTGTGTACGTCCACTCTCCCTCCTCATCCCCTTCCACATTTCCGTTAATTATCCCCCACCCCCTCTCCCCTAGAAAACTACACAATCTCCTCCCCTCTCCATTCACCTCTCTGTCCTTCGACCTCCTATTTTCCATCCCCTTCTCTCCCTCATCTCCCCCCCATATCTCCCCCCTTCACCTCCGGTCCTTGCATTAAAATCTCCCCCTATCCCCACCCTCACTCCCTCCTCTCTCCCCTCCATCCACTCCTTCAATTTCTCCAGCTTCCTCTGTAAATCCTTACTTACGTATACACCCACTACCCTCCACCACTCCCCTCCCATCTTCACCTTCTTCGTTATTATCCCCTCTACCTCCCTTTCCTCCTCTTCCCTTGTTTCCAACCCCTTTCTCACCCCCATTATCATACCCCCCATTGCCCTTCCTTTCCTGCTCTCCCTCTTTGCCCACTGCTTCCCCCATACATATCCTTTTGGCATCTTATTCCTCACCCCCTCCCAGTCTTTTTCCTCCACCCACGTCTCACATAGTACCACCACCTCCCATTCTTCCAGCCCTTTCCAGAACTCCACATCTTTATTCTTTACCCCCGCCACATTCCAAAAAGCCACCTTATTTCTTCCTACCCTTGCATCCTCTCCACCCCCCTCTAGCCTCTCTCCCCTCCTCCTCTCCCCCCTCTCGTTTCCCTGCTCCTCCATCCATTTCTCGCAAACCTCGTCCCACCTCTTCATCCTCCCGTTCACCCACATTTTCATGTATCCTATCTGTACATTATTCCCCCTCATCCTCTCCTCCTCCGCCTCTCTTTCTATCTTCCATTTCCCTCTTCTCTCTTCCTCCGTGAGGTCGTCCTCAATCCTCTCTTTCCCGGCCCTCAACTTTTTCCTCGCCTCCATTACTTTCTTCTTCTCTTCCCTTCCTGCTAATTTCACGAGAGCCATTCCTCGTCCATCCCCTCCCGTTCTTCCTATCTTTGTCACTTTCTTTACCATTCCCTCGTCCAATCCCATCCTCCCCCATAACTTCTTCACCCTCTCCTACACTTCCCTTCCTTCCAACCCCAATCCCCTTACTACCACGTTGTTCCTTCTGTTCTCTCTCTCTTTCTTATCCTGTTTCACCTCCATCTTTCTCATCCTCAGTCTCCATTCCTCTACCTGACCTTACTCCAACACTTCCTTTCCATCTCTCCCCCCCTTCTCCCATTTCTCTACCCTCTCCATCACTTCCATCATCCTCCTATCCCTGCTTTCCAACTTCTCTACCTTTTCCTCTATTCCTTCCCTTCTTGCCTTCTCTTCCTTCATCCACTCTTCCCACTTCCTTCTTTCCGCTCTCCATTTCTCCTCTACCCTCCTTCTTTCCTCCCTTTCTTTCCTCATCTCCTCTTTTATCTCCCTTACTAGCTCCATTATCATTCCTTCCATCCCCCCTCCCCCTGCTCTCTCCCCATTTCGTCCCCTTTTACTGGCGACCTTACCGTTTTTCCGCTCCTCTTAAACCCTACCCTTCCCTCCCCCTCCATCGTCCCCACCTCCTCCTCTCTCCCTCTTTTTTTCCCCCAGAAACCCTCCAGGCTCCCCACACTACTCCCCATACTACTACCGCTGTCCTTCCTCTCTATTTCCCTTCTCGCTTCATTCCCCTCGTCCTTTTCCTTCTCATTCCCTCTACTCCCCTCTCTCCCCATTTTCCCTTCTCCTCCCTTCCCACCTACCCCCATCCCATCCATCTTCCCTTTGATCATTCTCTTAATTCTTTTTTCCCCGTTCAAACTTCCCGCCTTCCTTATCAGCACCTCTACCTCTTATCCTCTCCTACAGGTGTCACCTCCGATGCTCTCCTCGGTCTTTCCCGCTCAATTCTGCCACCTCTGTCAGCTAAACTCCAAATCTTCCCTTATCCCACCTGTTTCCTTTTCACCCTCAGCCCTAGCCCTTCCCTTCTTAACTCTATCCTCTCCACCCCTCTCCCTTAACCTCCCCACTCTCACTCTATTCTCACTTTCACCTCTTCACCACACTTTCCCTACACCTCAAATACGACTCGCTTATCACACGCCTTTCACACGCCGCGACCGGAAACGGAAGTCCGTTTAGTACATTATACAGAAACATCATATCCGAAACAGGTCTACGATCCACGAGAGTGGGAATATTTAAAAGAGCCATCACAGGGCTATAGTTGTGGTGTGTCCTATCCATAGGCATACTAAGAATACGAGCGGCAAACCTCATAAACCTGTGCTGGACCCTTTCAATCATTCCACTATATTTGTCATGTTTCGGGTTCCAGATGACTGAAGCATATTCCACATGCGGCCTTACAAGGGCAACATATAGTAATTTGATTGCATCCACATTCCTAAAATGTCTCGCAAATCTAGAAATGAATCCAAGGGTTCTTAATGCCTTACTAGTACAGCGCATATAATGATTCCTGAAATCGAAGCATGGCATTATAAAGACCCCAAGGTCAATCACCTCCGGCACCTCATTGAGAGTATCATCCCCTAACTTGTAAAGGCAGAGTCCCACTGGTGCAACCGCGCGCCGCGCACGTTTTTTTCGACGCGCAAGGCCGATTTGTTGCAGAAAGACGTTCCCACTGGTGCAACTGCGCGCTGCGCACGAGTCAGATTTACGAGTTTCTCGGATTTTCGAGGAGTTTGGAGCACTTGAAAGGGTCGACTTTTACGACGATCTGCGCGTCGAAAGCGATCGTGTGCGCGCTATGCAGGGATTTCTCTGCCACGCGCGCACGCGAATGCACGCCGCGCATCGTCGAAAAGACTGGAAAAATGTGTGTTTTTCAACGCAAATGTACTCTTTACTCCTACATATGTATAATTTGCATACGTGTTTTTATGGTCTATTATTTAGTTTATATATTAAAGCAAGCAATGACATGATAATTATTACTGTAAATAACAACAATTATACTGCTGCGAGAGGTATAGTTGTTTCTACATACATCATAATTGTAATACACTATATATGCAGATATGTGACACTGAATTGTAATTGTATAGTGAGTCCGTTTTAACTGGATGCGGTGGAATATCTCGCAAGGAAGTGAAGATATTAAAAAATTGTTGTTACGAAAGTTGTTTCATATGGAGGGGAACATTATGTGATATAGATAGTTCTTCTACAGGTGGAGGAATGGAGCAGATTTAAAGAGCAACTTGGTTTTTTAAACGAAACATTATATTTCATTATTCATACCATGCTAACGTTTGTTGGGGCGATTCAACGATGTATACCACTACGTTATTTCGTTATATGAAAGGTCATAAAATCGTGAGGCCGCGGGGAATGAAGTGAACAAATCTTGTCCACCTTTTCGACGTAAAAGGTAGACTCGACATTATAATTTTGGGAGGCGCCAAAAGCTTAATTGGCCGAGAATACTGAATACCTTCATTTTATTTGCAACACACTTTCCAGCAATCGGTGACCGCGCTGTAGTAAACCCCTTCAAACATTTCAAGTAGTATGAAGTGTGAAGGCGTTGTTTCGGCTACTGGCACAACCGCCGGCGTTAGCTTTATTTAGATAAAGAAAGCAAGATATAGAAAAGGAGGCTAGTTTTTCCACTGTCTCCGACGTGCGCGCCAAGCATTCGCGTGCGCGCCTGGCAGAGCATCGGCCCATTTCGTGCGCGCGGCCTCATAAATTAGACCCTTTCAAGTGGACGAAAACGTTGTGCGCGGCGCGCGGTTGCACTAGTGGCACCCTGCCTCAACGGAAGTACACACTACTTGCACCCCTCGCGGCCCTATGTTCGCGCCCGTCGCGCACGCAAAGCGTCCCATCTCGCTTCCCCCTTCGGCCAGAAAGGAGCGAGAAACGAACACTCGGAATTCGGACTCTGTTCACGATCAGGGTTGCCACCTCTCCAGTTTCGGCCTGGAGACTCCGGGATTTGAAGCAAATCTCCGGGCTCCAGTTTTACTGGAAAAATCTCCGGGTTGTAGAAAAAGCAAAATAATAAGAAATTGTTATGCTTTCCTTGAAATTTTCCTTTTAAAACTTTCAAGTGTCTCAAGCAGCGACATCTATCGAAACTAATATTTCTTGGGGAACTTCTAACTATTCTCGAAAATCACCATTTCCTATCGCGGGGATGACCCGAATATTCGAACGTCATTTGTTACTGTTCAGCCCAACGTTGCTATGGTATGCTTACCATAGCACCGCTCATGAGCATTCCAAAGAAGAAAGAGTATCAAGAAGGTGTCATTGTTACCTATATATCTGCGGGTTTTAATTTGAATGTTTGTTATATGTATATTCTATAAGTGCAGTAATAATATCTAAGTGCAAATCTAAAAATTTAAACTTTTCAAACGAGGCTGTCACAAGTAAGTATATGTATTATGTACGTATGAATTTGTTTTCTAAAGGATTTTTTTAAGTTAAATTAATCAGTGTGATATAAAATTGTATAAATATAATTCAGAGAATTTATTCTTTGTAAATTTGTCTTTATATTGCAATTATCAAGATCAATTTATTAATATACTGTTTTTAGAAACGAAGATGGAATCGCATTTGCAAAAGAAGCGAAAGTATTTAACCAGTTTTAACATGGGATGGTGCAGTAAGAATGAATATAAAGAGTGGTTATTAAAAGTTGGTACGCACACTGCAAAATGTAAGTGGTGTTCACGCATCTTCACCGTAAAATACGATGCAATAAAATCAGTGCAATCCCATTGTGATGGTAAGGAACACAAAAATTCTCTGCGCATCCAATTAGGAAATCGGTTGCTGACGAATTTTTGTAGCTCTAATTCAAATATAACAAGCACCGATTTAAAAACTGTAGCAGCTGAAGTAGCTCAGATATTTCATAGGATTAATCACCATCATAGCTATTTAAGTACTGAATGTGGAATCAGATTAACATGTGAAATTTATAAAGATTCTACACTATCCTCAAAAATCCAATGCGGAAGAACAAAAGCAGAATGCATCGTAGAAAACGTTTTGTATCCTAAATCTATTCAACTTATTATAGATGATATGAAAACATCGCCATTTTCTATTTGCACTGATGCTAGCAATTGTTACGTGCCGACTATTTTTCAAAATTAATGATATTGACAATTGGTTCAACCATCAAGTGTTATGGGAATTTCCCTCAATCAATTGTCAGTTATCTATGAAAACTCTCAATAGTTACAGTTTAACCAGCCTAAAGCCTGTCACGCCACGGCAAACTTTCCCATGCAAGATCGACAACAATCTTCCGACGCCGTGCGATATTCTGAGAACGCTTGATATGATAGGGTTTCGGAAACTTAAGCATTGTAGTAGACCATTTATATTTGACTTTCTTCTAAATTTCCATTACACCGTCATTGACAACTGATTCAACCATTGCGAGTTATGGGAGTTTCCCTCGATCAATTGTCAATGATCTACAAACTGAATTATAATAATAATTAAATGCAAGTCGTTACGCCACTGCGTTTCTTCCTTGAGAAAATCTTTCATCAGCATCAACGTTCTTGGAACGCCGGATGCGATAGCACTCGAAAACCTAAGCACTGCGAGGCTGGGAACGTTCCGAGGCGATGACGGTTGGGCCGTGTGCATGAGGTGCAGAGTCAGCAATTTGACACTCTTTGTTTCAAAGGCCGGGTTGCTCGGGCCTACCCTGCGAACGCTCGTGGCAGTCGCCTGTTAAGTCGCATAGTGCGTGGTCGATCTGTCCGAGGGATATTACTATTCGTTAAAATAGTCTTGAGCCGGAGTTCCCGTGTTTCTTGTAGTGCGTGGAAGGACTCAGTCCCCGTAGAGACTTTAATACTTTTGCGTTTTTCTCCAGTTTAATCCTTAATTGTTTTAAAACCGTTTTATTTAATTAAACTTTAATATTCTCGCGTGTAACCAATGTTTAAACCAACATTGTGAACCTTTTTCCGACATTCGTGTGTTGTGCGACCCTCCTGCGCTTCACCATCGCTAACGCGGGACCCTCCAAGTCGTACAGAGAGAGAGAGAGTACTTGAAAATACGAATTAGAAATCTCTTATACAGAATTGGTGAGTGATTCGATCCATCCATGATATTGTACGGAAGCAGCAGCTGATTCAACCACCTAGTCTGTTATGGGTTTACCCTCAATTAGCTGTTACTTTCCCTTCGGCGTGTGACGCGTTTTAAAATTGTCTTGTTTCAAATAATATAAATTGCGACCAAACTAATCATTCAAATAACTCGAGTGAACGTATAAGATTAAGAAAACCGCGATTATTGATTCAACCACTTCGTGGGTTGTGGGTTTCCCCTCGATCAATTATTGTTGGTCTGTTCAAATCCTCCTAAACGAGTCTAGGATTCTACATAATTGGATTCATACAGATTTTATACATAGTTTGGTGTAACACAAATCCATGTAATTTTCCCCATTTTGTACCACCTTTTCAAAACTCCTTTTATATATATTATTTTGTAATACATGGTATATTATTCCTTAAATTGTCTAATTTTGTTTCGAACCAGTTTCCTCTAAAATACCACATCCTGATTGGACAACCTGTACGGGTTGTAGACAAAAGCCGCGCCCCAAAACAATCCTGATTTTTGCGTAATAATCACTGATTATGTTAAAATTATAACTTTTCCCTTTAAAATTCGTTAAGCGTTACTTGAGGAAATTAGACTCAACCGCTCGGTCTCTTTCAAAATTAACAACAAGACACGATTATTGATTCAACCATTTAGTGTTGTGGGATTTCCCTCAGTCAATTTTTGTTGACTTGTTACTTGTTAATTGAACAACGCCCTCACGTAACAGCTAAACTGGTGTCAGAAGTGGGATTCTGCTTTTGTCAACCCCGTCCGTTGTGGTATTTTCTGAGACGTTCAAGATACAATACTGTACATATGTAAATTGGTATATGTGATTTGATTGTTACGCTTTATATTTTTGTTCGCTTGAAAGTTTTAGGAAAAATACCGTGATATCGACTTCTAATTTATTTTCAGCTTATTTATATATTTATATATTAAAATTTTAGCAAAATGGCTAACCCCAACGAAACCGCTAACGCGTCCGCGAATTTATCAGTTACAAATGCGATGATGACGTCTATGGCGGAATGCTTTGCTCTACAGCACGGGACATTGAATATTCCTTTCTTTAACGGGAGAAATATACCTTTGAAAGATTTCTTACAAGATGTGCAAAACGGTGCAGTTTTCGTGCCGCCTGCGTCGGAAGGCCCGTTCGTAAAAGCAGTGCTTGGAAAATTACAAGGAGCTGCACGCGATAGTACTTTCGGAAAAACTTTTAATACTGTAAACGAATTAATTAAACATTTGAAAGCTCGATTCGCTCCCGGGAAAGATTATCCATATTACCATCATGAAATTGAAAATATCCGTATGCGCAGAAACGAAACTGTAAATGATTTCCATGATCGGCTTAATATCTTGGTTAGCGGAGCCCGACTCGCGCTGGAAGACTCGTATGGCGAAGACGCGGATAAGATGCTGCGCCCGATAAAGGATTGTGCGCTAGAAGCATTTATTCGGGGCTTGCCGGACGAGATAGCTAGGGCCGTGGACGCGCGCGATCCAAAAACCTTAGAAGACGCGCTAAAACATGCGACGCGAGTCGAAACGCGAATGAGGTCTGGAGTAATACCGACCGGAGATACAAATAGATTATTTCTCTCAAGGCAGGATGAGTCTCGTTCAAATTCCCCTGTTCAAAGTAATTCGCGTCAAAGCTTATTCACTTATCGCGATTCGCGAAATCAAAATTATGGAGATTCTCGTTCGCGAAGCCCGAGTCCAAACGCGACTGGAAATTCAGATTATTCAAAATTTCCTACAGGTATTCTTAAACCACCGCGAAGTAACACGGAATCGAGTAGGTATCCAGAACATGGGTATCCTGCTTATTCCCCGTATCCCTACATGCCTTACCCACCTTTTTATCAAATGCCTTATCCGCCATATTATCCGCCGTATCCACAGGATCCGCGTTTTCCGTCAAATTCGACGTACGCACAAACTCCGACGGCTCCACAATTGGGACGGAGCACGAGTCCAATTCCTCAGGCGACGCAAGTCGCGCCTCAAAATTCAAATTTTTCAACTAGTTACAAAAATTCAAATTCCGATTCGCGGAATTCCGTAGGGTTTCGCGAGTCCAGGCCGTATTCGCCAAATCAAAATCGATCCTATTCGCCGAATCAAAATTCGTCAGAACCACGTAATAATTCGGATTTAAACTCTCGTGTAACTCCTCGAACAGACGCGACGACGAGTTACCTAAATCCCGAGCGTCGCCCGTCGAACAATCAAAACTCAGAGCGTCGTCCGACGGTAAGATTTCTGGAAAAGGATCAACAATATTAAATTTGGGTTGTAACGACGAATCGCCTGTTGTAAAATTAACCGCGGAACAATTACGATACAAAACTGCAACGTTTTTGATTGATACGGGTGCAGACATAAATGTAATAAAATTAAACGTGTTGCACGAGGATGTAACCGTCGACGTACGCGATTCCATCGAAATGAGAGGAATTACGGACGAAAGAATGGAAACATTAGGAACTACAATAGTATCAATTTTGGATCAACCAGTCCTATTTCATGTAGTAAGACCAAATTTTCCGATACATAGTGACGGTATTTTAGGAAAAGCTTATTTGAGACAAGAAAAAGCCGAAATTTCTTTTGCACATAATACAATAGTTACACAAAGTCAACCAATTCGACCGATTCATTTTGTTGGCGAAACTCCTCCAGAGGAAGCACCTCCGAAAAATAGTACGCCGCGTGTTTATCGTATTAGTAGTCGTACCCGACAAGCAATCGCCATAGATACCATCGACTGTGATTTGAAAGAAGGATATTTACCATTAATTAAAACAATAGATGGAATTTACATTGGGGAAGCGCTTGTAAAAGTTAAAAACAACGTGTGCCATGTTCTCGCAATAAATACCTTGGATAAGGACATTCAAATTGAAATACCGCCGCAAGAAATTTTACCATTCGAATATCATAACTTTCCCGAAGAACGCGAATACTTCGATTCTGACTCTGAACAGCAGGAGTCACCGGTATCAACGGACCGTGTAACCAGAATTTTATCGAAATTGCGTTTAGGTCATTTAAATGACGAAGAGAAAGATCACGTAATCAAATTAATCGAGGAATTTCCTGAACGATTTCGTCTACCAGGTGATAAGTTAGAATCTACTCCCTTAATACAACATCGAATACCTACAATAGATGACTTGCCCATTAATACCAGGCAATATCGGTTTCCACGAGTCCACCAAAAAGAAATAGCTCGTCAAATTTCTAATAAATTGGCAGATAAAATTATTGCACTTTCAAATTCACCGTACAATTCACCAATCTGGATAGTACCAAAGAAACCTGATTCCGAGGGAAATCCAATGTGGAGAATAGTAATCGATTTTCGATATCTTAACGAAAAAACAATTGGTGATGCATATCCTCTTCCTAACATCACTGAAATTTTAGATCACTTAGGCGAAGCGAAATACTTTTCCACCTTTGATCTCGCTAGTGGATTCCAACAAATCGAAATGGATCCACGAGACCGCGCTAAAACAGCGTTTACTACACCTAATGGTCATTACGAGTATATTCGTATGCCCGAAGGGCTTAAGAATGCTCCCGCGACGTTTCAACGGCTGATGGACCAGGTATTGCGCGGATTACAGGGTGTGGAAGTATTTGTCTATCTCGATGACATTGTTGTTTACGCGAAAAATTTGGAAGAACACGAAAAGAAAGTTCGACGTCTGTTTACTCGATTAAATGATGCAAAATTAACCCTTCAGCCAGATAAATGCGAATTTTTGAGAACCGAAGTCACATATTTAGGCCATATTATTAGTCGTTCTGGAGTAAGACCAGATCCAAAGAAATTAACAGCGGTAAAATATTTTCCCCGTCCTAAAAATCAAAAAAATATACGACAATTTCTTGGACTAGCCGGATATTATCGCCGATTCATCAAAGATTTTGCAGCCAAAGCCAAGCCTCTTACAGAATTATTGCAAAAGAATGCTAAATTTGTATGGAAGAGAGAACATAAAAATAGTCGGCACGTAACACCCTTCCCCCCTTGAAATCATCGTCCCGATGATAATTAGGTGTAAGGACATTTAGAGTGCCGAGTATAATTTATAAAAACGTGGAGTAGTTGCCTGTCACGTCTGAGGGGCATTGCGCTTGTTCCGCCGACACGGATTTGGGTTCGGTGGTTATGAGGATCGCCTCGCAGAGCAGAGTATACGCATTCCACATGGCGCCGAGCATGCAGTGCTGAGGGTCCAGCCTAGCGGAAACGTGGCTTTCGTCACTTTTAACACCCCGCAGCAAGCAGCTAGGGTGGCGAGCAACGCCCTTACGCAGCCAATCGTCCTCCATAAGAGGAAACTCAGAGTCATGATGGCGGACGCATGGCATGGGTTCAACCTGCCATCCTCGGGCAGCGGGCCGTCTACTGGCATCGGAAGCAGTTGGGATAATCCATTCCCAGGGTACGAACCGGTCTACTCTGCGCACTTGCCAGTGGAAGTAGTCGCGCAGATGGCAGCGTTCCTACCATTCACCGATCGCGCCCGCATGGAGCGAGTATCGAGGACCTGGAAAGCAGGAGTGGAGGAAGCTTTTCGGAAAATGCAGCACATCGATTTTAACGATTGGAGATGGCCGGGAATGCAGGGATGTAGGCGCATTAGCACCGGGAATTTCTACTGGGTGCTGGCGCGGTGTGCCCCGTATTTAAAAACTATTGTTCTAGATGATGAGCTAGCCGCCGAAGATCTGCGACCTCAGCTGTTGGCCCTGATTGCCAAAAATTGTCCTGCACTGGAGGAGTTGAATGTGACAGCCGTTAAGGCTCGACCATCGGCTTTTCGAGAGCTGGCGGCAAGGGTCACCTCCCTGAGAGACCTGGCAATTGGGCGTTGCACGAACTGCAGCGACATTGAACTGGGAAAGGTTCTCGAAGTCAATAAGACCTTACAAGAGTTCAGCGCTATGGGCACCGACTTCTCCGGAACGTCCCTGCTACGACTATCGAAGGACCTAGTAAAGCTGAATCTAAGAGATTGCACGGCTAGAGGCGAATACATCGCCGCAGCCATTTCAAAATTCACGAAATTATCACATCTTTGTCTAATTAAACCAAAAAATTTTCATCCTGATATTTTACAGGGATTAATAGCAAACCCTACATTACCACGATCCATGGAGTCGATGGAATTCGTGGGATGTAACCCCTGGACCGGGGGCGGAGAACCGCGGGAGGAGGATGCGGAAGCCGAACAAGAAGAGGCAGCGGATTTCTTTGAATTCGACCTCGGTCCCATTGAGATGGCTGTCAGCCTACCTTCCCGTTATCCTCTGGTCACCGAGCTCGGGGTTGCATTCTGCGGCTGGGTGGATAACACCTTCATCGGCGAAGTGGGTCGTCACATGAAGCACCTTATTAAATTAGATATCACTGGGTGTACCAACATCAGAGGGCAGTTTAGCCTCGAGACACTCAGTGGTCTGAAACATTGTACCGAACTACAGATCAGCTTACTGTACCCGGACGTCGGTGCCCAATTCCTTAAGGACATGTCGTCGCTCAGGGAGTTGACGTGTAGGGATAATCGGGGCATAGCAGATGAGGACGTTTGTGGCCTCATCAGGAACAGCGCTACGATAATGATAATTGACCTGGAGGGCTGCATAAATGTAGGACGGGCTTTTGTGGAATGCGTATACTCTGCTCTGCGAGGCGATCCTCATAACCACCGAACCCAAATCCGTGTCGGCGGAACAAGCGCAATGCCCCTCAGACGTGACAGGCAACTACTCCACGTTTTTATAAATTATACTCGGCACTCTAAATGTCCTTACACCTAATTATCATCGGGACGATGATTTCAAGGGGGGAAGGGTGTTACGTGCCGACTATTTTTCAAAATTAATGATATTGACAATTGGTTCAACCATCAAGTGTTATGGGAATTTCCCTCAATCAATTGTCAGTTATCTATGAAAACTCTCAATAGTTACAGTTTAACCAGCCTAAAGCCTGTCACGCCACGGCAAACTTTCCCATGCAAGATCGACAACAATCTTCCGACGCCGTGCGATATTCTGAGAACGCTTGATATGATAGGGTTTCGGAAACTTAAGCATTGTAGTAGACCATTTATATTTGACTTTCTTCTAAATTTCCATTACACCGTCATTGACAACTGATTCAACCATTGCGAGTTATGGGAGTTTCCCTCGATCAATTGTCAATGATCTACAAACTGAATTATAATAATAATTAAATGCAAGTCGTTACGCCACTGCGTTTCTTCCTTGAGAAAATCTTTCATCAGCATCAACGTTCTTGGAACGCCGGATGCGATAGCACTCGAAAACCTAAGCACTGCGAGGCTGGGAACGTTCCGAGGCGATGACGGTTGGGCCGTGTGCATGAGGTGCAGAGTCAGCAATTTGACACTCTTTGTTTCAAAGGCCGGGTTGCTCGGGCCTACCCTGCGAACGCTCGTGGCAGTCGCCTGTTAAGTCGCATAGTGCGTGGTCGATCTGTCCGAGGGATATTACTATTCGTTAAAATAGTCTTGAGCCGGAGTTCCCGTGTTTCTTGTAGTGCGTGGAAGGACTCAGTCCCCGTAGAGACTTTAATACTTTTGCGTTTTTCTCCAGTTTAATCCTTAATTGTTTTAAAACCGTTTTATTTAATTAAACTTTAATATTCTCGCGTGTAACCAATGTTTAAACCAACATTGTGAACCTTTTTCCGACATTCGTGTGTTGTGCGACCCTCCTGCGCTTCACCATCGCTAACGCGGGACCCTCCAAGTCGTACAGAGAGAGAGAGAGTACTTGAAAATACGAATTAGAAATCTCTTATACAGAATTGGTGAGTGATTCGATCCATCCATGATATTGTACGGAAGCAGCAGCTGATTCAACCACCTAGTCTGTTATGGGTTTACCCTCAATTAGCTGTTACTTTCCCTTCGGCGTGTGACGCGTTTTAAAATTGTCTTGTTTCAAATAATATAAATTGCGACCAAACTAATCATTCAAATAACTCGAGTGAACGTATAAGATTAAGAAAACCGCGATTATTGATTCAACCACTTCGTGGGTTGTGGGTTTCCCCTCGATCAATTATTGTTGGTCTGTTCAAATCCTCCTAAACGAGTCTAGGATTCTACATAATTGGATTCATACAGATTTTATACATAGTTTGGTGTAACACAAATCCATGTAATTTTCCCCATTTTGTACCACCTTTTCAAAACTCCTTTTATATATATTATTTTGTAATACATGGTATATTATTCCTTAAATTGTCTAATTTTGTTTCGAACCAGTTTCCTCTAAAATACCACATCCTGATTGGACAACCTGTACGGGTTGTAGACAAAAGCCGCGCCCCAAAACAATCCTGATTTTTGCGTAATAATCACTGATTATGTTAAAATTATAACTTTTCCCTTTAAAATTCGTTAAGCGTTACTTGAGGAAATTAGACTCAACCGCTCGGTCTCTTTCAAAATTAACAACAAGACACGATTATTGATTCAACCATTTAGTGTTGTGGGATTTCCCTCAGTCAATTTTTGTTGACTTGTTACTTGTTAATTGAACAACGCCCTCACGTAACACAATAAAGGCAATCAAAAGTTTTTCCCGATTGCAGTAAGATATTTTGACCAGACCACAGGGTTACAGCATAAAATTTTAGACATTTATGAGGATGCAGATGAAACTTCAGAAGTCATAGTCAAAAATATTATATTGCGGCTTGAAAAATATGGTCTCGATCCAATGAAATTAGTTTCGTACGGTGCGTCCGTTAATTACGGAAAACATGTTTCCGTATATCAATAATTAAAGAAGGACTTAAATAATAATTTATTAAAAGGTAATTGTCATTGCCATATTTTACATAATGCATCTCAACATGCAGTGAAACTTCTCTCATTAGACGTTGAAAATTTATTAAATAAAGTATTCGCCGAATTCAGTCATAGCGCGAAAAAAGTAAAAGAGCTGAAAGAATGTTTTGCTTTCGTCGAAATGGAGTATGAAAACGTTTTAAAATATTCTAGAATTAGGTGGCTCTCGTTTTTCAAAGCTCTTGAACGTTTGCTACATTCTTGGCCGGCAATAAAAACCTATTTTTTTGAACAAGGAAATGAAAATTGCCATAAAGTTATATGGGATTTTATTAGTGTTCAAGAAAACGATTTGCATGATATGTTATCGCCACACAATTCATTATTAACAATACCCGAATTATATTTATATTTTTCACATCATTACATGGGTATAATGTGTAAAACTTTGCAAACTCTAGAAAGAAACAACATGACCGTTATTGAGTTGGATCAAGTCATGCGTGATTTGCGAACTAAAAATAATACGCGTATTAAAAATAAACTTTTTGGTGCCCAAGTGAATGTCGGACTTAAAAAAAATCCTGATAAAAATAAACAATTATTTATAACGGAAGCAATATCAGTTTATCAGAAAACTATAGATTATTTACAAAAATGATATGAATATGATACAACAATTTGCAAGGAATTAAATATTTTTAAACTACAGACTGTAGGTAATGATTTCAATTACGAAAGCGTAATGGAAGTTGTAAATTTGTTAAATATAGCAACAAACAGTAATATATTATTTGATGAGATACAATTGTTAAAAACAATAATAACAGAAATAAAAATTAAGGAAGATTCAGTGGAAAAAAATGGATAAATATTTTTAAATACGTTGATATATTTGTAGAATTACCAAAAATTGTGGAATATATATTAGCTATTCCAGTTAATAATAGTTATGTTGAAGGAGTCTTCTCGATTATGAAAAATCTTTGGAGTGACGAAAAAAATCGAATGCGAGTAAGCTTAGTAAAAGCTGAAATTTGTACAAAATTAAATTATGACATGAACTGTAAAGACTTCCATATTTTTTTGCTCAAACCAGATCAAAAAATATTATTGAAATGTGCAATTTCTAATGAGAAATATCATTTAAAAAAAAAATAGCTACATAGAGAAAGATTTTGCAAAATCGAAAAGATTCCTTCATGTTATGAAATACTGTAAATATCGCAGTACATTTGTAAAAAGGCAAAATATCTTTAGCCTTAACTATTTTTTTGCTTTGTTTGTTGTAACATTATAATTGTATTTTTATATACAATAAACGTTATTAATTAAAAAACTGATATGTTTAAATTCTCAATTATTTATGTTTAAAAGAATTGCACATTTGTTTTCCGGATATTCAAGAATTGTTTTTTTTTTTGCTTTTTCCATCTCCGGGTTTATGTTCAAATATCCGGGTTCGAATGTCTGACACTCCGGGATTTATATGGTGATGAGGTGGCAACCCTGTTCACGATACCGGCTCAACGCAGTGATGCCAGAATGAGGACGGATCCCCCGAGTATTTTCCCCACCTCGCATGCACACTACGCCGGAGCTGCGTGTCCGTGAGCTCGGCGCTTCGGACAACGTCGGGAAGACGAGAGAGAAAACGAATGTGCGTCTTTCTCTCTCGCTCTTGAAACGCTGATCCACGGTGAGGTGCAAGCGACACGCGGCCGTGCGCGATCGTCTTGAATGCCTCGAGATACACTTTTCACTTGCTGACATATGTATAATACTCTTGTAATGAAAAAAAAAATTGGAAAAAGTTTTGTTACGGAAATCACGTTTTAAGACCTCCTGATCACGTTTTGACTATTTAGAAAAGAGCTTGTTTTAAATATCTCATATATATTTTTTTAAGACGATTACGTTTAAACGGCACAATGGATTTCAATGAAACTTTATATTTAAATTTTATGTATATAAAATTCACGAAAAATGATAATTATCCCGAAAAATGATAATTACCCGTTATGATTCTTCGATTTTTCAGATATACGAACTAAATTCTACATAAAAAAAGATTAAATAAAGTTCTTCTGTAACTACTTTAACAAAGAAAAATGTACAGTCATAATTTCTTGTTTTCATTTTAAATTTCCATACTTTTTCTTCGAGCTATTTCTATTTTTTAAACCTTAAAATGAACTTTTTTTTATTAAAAGATGAAGATTTTGATACTGTAAATTGGTGAACTTTGTTAAAATTAGAATCCACTCTTGGCCAGTAGCATGGGCGCTGTAGCAGCCTTCGATAAAAAATATTTTTCAGAGTATGATCTAAAATCTAAAATCTAAACGTAATCACATTTCTCGCCAGATTTTTCGATAATTATATCAAGTTGCGACAAAGAATCACGCACTATTTATAAATTAATTACGCGCAGCGAGCAGGCTACCGCTCGATGGAAGCTATGGGAAAGTGGTGGTCTCTTCCATTGGGAGGGAAATGTAAACGATTCGTTATGCAAAGCTAACATCGCGATATACGGTACATTAAAATGTGTAAATCGGTATAAAGGAATTGTACATGAATAAGAGAGAAAGGTAACTGGTAAATGCATCTGAGGCTGTTCGGTACTGTCACCATTGTCATGCTGTTATTTCTTTTAGCCTTTTCTTCGATTTTTCTCTTTCCTGAATTTTTCTTACTATTTTACGATTTCCTATGTATTCTTTTCGTTTCTCGTTGCGAGGGTTCGCTCGGGCCTCGTTTTCGTCAAGTACATTTGACGGTTAGATCCGTGCGAACGCAAGTGTATCTAGAGACGCGGTAGCGTCTCGACGCCAAGTACAGGAAAGACACCCTATATACAGGGTGTCCCAAAAATGTCGGAGTTCCTTGAGAGGGGTGATTCAGGGGGTGATTTGAAACAACTTTTTCCTTAGCGAAAATATTGTCCGAAGCTTCGTTAACGAGATATTAACAAAAAAACCCGACCAATCAGAGCGCGCGCTTTCCGCCCGAGCTCCCGCGGTAGCGTTGGCTACACGGTAGGCGGCTGCGCTTGTACTACAAACGTACGAACAAGCAAGTGGCATGCATCGAAGGAAACTGCGTCACACATTTTTTTCTTCAAGCAGAATCTTAAATAATAATTATTTGAAACGAGATGACAAGAAATTCGTAAATTTCGTTTTCAAATAACGCATAAACGAAAAGGTAATGTAACAGAAAATGTACGACAAGTGATCGTAATTCGTTCTTCAGGTAAAAATCCGTTGTTTAATAACGGCCAACACAACTAAATTTAAAAAATAATATTAGGTGTATGAATAAATTCTTTCCGACTGGATTTACATAATCAGTACAAAGCTACCGCGGTGATATTCGTAAGCTGCCAGAAAAATGGCAAAAGGTAATTAATAATAGGGGAAATTATTTTGATGATTGAGTCGCTTTCATATTTTTTAAATCAAACCGTTATTGTACCCCAAAATCGGAAAGAATTTATTTCTACACCTAATAATCATCAATAAATTAAATAAAACTCACCCATTCGGACATTCCTTTCCTTCCTTTTCGGGAACCTATGTCACTGGGTCACTGTACCGATCCTGGTCATCGGTGGACGAAAAGATTTGTGGTAGGGTAGCGCCCAGTGCTCAGCTGATCGCAGGTAGAGCTGTACGAGTACTTGAATATTCGGGTAGTTTGAAATCCGAACCAATCCGGGACTCGGTTTCCGAGCCGAGCCAGGTACCCGAAAAAACCGAGCGGCTTGAATAGAACCAAGTACTTGGATTTTTTTCAAGCGGCCCGAAAGAAACCGGGCGGATTGGATAGAACCGAGCGGCTCGGACAGAACCGAGTACTTGAATTTTTCCAAGCGGCCCGAAAGAAACCGGGCGGATTGGATAGAACCAAGCGGATTGAATTTTTCCAAGCAACCCGAAAGAAACCGGGCGGCTTGGAAATTAAGCGAGCGGGCCGTAAGAAACCGGGTGGCATGGAATGATGCGAGCGGTCCGATAGAAGTTGGAGCAAATCGAAAACTATTTGTCCGACTTATTTCAAGGTTGGTACATATATTCTTAATGATGTCACCTAAAACGTAGCCAATCATTTTTTTTATACGATAACCCATTCGTATATAATAAATGTTTTAAGTTTGCCTTGTTAGATAAAAAATGAATAGTGATATTCACCTTGCTCTCATTTGTAGAATAAATTTTTTCTTCTCAAATCCGTATGCTACATTGTAGATATTTTATTAATGAACACTAGAATCATGGTCTTTCTCATTTATTCTCGCTTCATTCCATGCCACCCGGTTTCTTACGGCCCGCTCGCTTAATTTCCAAGCCGCCCGGTTTCTTTCGGGTTGCTTGGAACAATTCAATCCGCTTGGTTCTATCCAATCCGCCCGGTTTCTTTCGGGCCGCTTGGAAAAATTCAAGTACTCGGTTCTGTCCGAGCCGCTCGGTTCTATCCAATCCGCCCGGTTTCTTTCGGGCCGCTTGAAAAAAATCCAAGTACTTGGTTCTATTCAAGCCGCTCGGTTTTTTCGGGTACCTGGCTCGGCTCGGTTCTTCGAGCCGAGCCAGGCTCGGCTTGCTTTTTCCGGGTACTTGAACAGCTCTAATCGCAGGTATTCGCAAGACACCACTCGAAGGTAAGGGTCGCAACGTCAAGTGCGTCCGGGTTAATGTACCGAATATTCACTTCACTGCACTGCTACTAACACTGATCACTTAATTTATTTTTCATGGAACGTGTTGTTCCTACGTTATAAAAATTGGTGGCCTCGAACCGGGCCGATTACCCATATCACTGCCTCGCGTCATCATCAACCCCGTCGAGTATAATTTTGACGCCAAATGCCGAATCGTACCCTTGCTTGGGGTTTGGATGCGCGGGTATTCCAGTGCCAACGCTCGCACAGTAGCACTTGCGTCTCCGTTGTTCCGGGCGTACACCCAGAACATCGCGTAATAATCTTCAGCTGAGTACATTTCTGGGACGAGATGACTAGTTGACTGAGAGGATTTTTTCCCAAGCAACTTCCTCTACCCCCAAGTAGTTTCTCTCGTTCCATTATGAGTTTACTCCCACCAGGACAAGAGGCTTTAGATAAATAGAAGCCAGTACATTTTAGAAACACACGTGTTTTGCAGAAGTGCAACGAACGAACCATCCTACACTTTCACAAGAACCCGCGCTCCGTCCTTTTACTGCCAATGTACCCATTGCTTAGAGATAGACAGCAGACACCACGTGTTTCGGTTCGAAAGGGTCCAAAGAGACGAGAAACAGAAAGTCTTCGAATTGTTATAAAGAAGAAAAGGCATACCATTCCTGTTTCCGTTTTCCGATGCCCTGAGTTCATGTTTGCTACGAGGTGGAACCAGTTAAGCCCTAAATTACCCAAAACTGTAGGAAATCGTTCTCTATCGCCGACTCGCGGGACAATACGGTCATAAACCGCGACCCTAGCGAAATGCTCTGGCCCATCAGCCTGATAAATTTTTGGGAACTAACAATTAAAAAGTATTATTCAACATTAATACGGCTCGCGAGGAGACACGGGAAGAAAGAGAGCATGTAGTTCGCTCACTGCGCGTAGTCCCGCCTGCTTCGTCCTACCTTCAAATTAAAGAAGGATCCCTTATCTCTCGAGTATAAACACGCGCTCGAATTTCAAAAGAAAAGCACGCGTCGACGTATTCGGTGCGAGAGACGGTGGGCTTCAATTCCGATTGGCCCTAATCTAACCAATCTGCCCTGCATCCCTCCCAAACGGCCGCTGTCCCGAAGAGGCCCTCTACACAGCAATATCTCCACCCCAAGGCCCACCTTCTCTCGCACGGAACACGTCGACGCATTGTTTTGTTTTGAAATTCGAGCGCGTGTTTAGACACGAAAGATAAGCAGGTCCGATTGGTTAGTTTGGGACCAATCGGACTTCAAGCCCACCGTCTCCCAAACCGAATACGTCGACGCGTGCTTTTGTTTTGAAATTCGAGCGCGTGTTTATACTCGAGAGATAAGGGATCCGTCTTTAATTTGAAGGTAGGACGAAGCAGGCGGGACTACGCGCAGTCAGCGAACTACGTGTCTCTTTCTTCCCGTGTCTCTTCGCGAGCCGTATTAATGTTGAATAATACTTTTTAATTGTTAGTTCCCAGAAATTAATCAGGCTGATGGGCCAGAGCATTTCGCTAGGGTCGCGGTTTATGACCGTATTGTCCCGCGAGTCGGCGGTAGAAAACGATTTCCTACAGTTTTGGGTAATTTATGGCTTAACTAGTTCCGCCTCGTAGCAAACGTGAACTCAGGGCATCGGAAAACGGAAACAGGAATGGTATGCCTTTTCTTCGTTTTAACAATTCGAAGACTTTCAGTTTCTCTTCTCTTCGGACTCTTTCGAACCGAAACACGTGGGGTCAGCTGCCTACCTCGAAGCAATGGGTACATTGGCAGTAAAAGGACGGAGCGCGGGTTCTTGTGAAAATGTAGGATGGTTTGTTCGTTGCACTTCTGCAAAACACGTGTGTTTCTAAAATGTGCTGGCTTCTTTTTATCTAAAGCCTCTTGTCCTGGTGGGAGTAAACTCATAATGGAACGAGAGAAACTACTTGGGGGTAGAGGAAGTTGCTTCGGAAAAAATCCTCTCAGTCAGCTAGTAATCTCGTCCCTAAAATGTACTCAGCTGAAGATTATTACGCGATGTTCTGGGTGTACGCCCGGAACAACGGAGACGCAAGTGCTACTGTGCGAGCGTTGGCACTGGAATACCCGCGCATCCGAACCCCAAGCAAGGGTACGATTCGGCGTTTGGCGTCAAAATTATGCTGGACGGGGTTGATGATGACGCGAGGCAGTGATATGGGTAATCGGCCCGGTTCGGGGCCACCAATTTTTATAACGTAGGAACAACACGTTCCATGAAAAATAAATTAAGTGATCAGTGTTAGTAGCAGTGCAGTGAAGTGAATATTCGGTACATTAACCCGGACGCACTTGACGTTGCGATCCTTACCTTCGGGTGGTGTCTTGCGAATACCTGCGATCAGCTGAGCACTGGGCGCTACCCTACCACAAATCTTTTCGTCCACCGATGACCAGGATCGGTACAGTGACCCAGTGACATAGGTTCCCGAAAAGGAAGGAAAGGAATGTCCGAATGGGTGAGTTTTATTTAATTTATTGGTGATTATTAGGTGTAGAAATAAATTCTTTCCGATTTTGGGGTACAATAACGGTTTGATTTAAAAAATATGAAAGCGACTCAATCATCAAAATAATTTCCCCTATTATTAATTACCTTTTGCCATTTTTCTGGCAGCTTACAAATATTATGTAAATCCAGCCGGAAAGAATATATTCATACACCTAATATTATTTTTTAAATTTAGTTGTGTTGGCCGTTATTAAACAACGGATTTTTACCTGAATAACGAATTACGATCACTTGTCGTACATTTTCTGTTACATTACCTTTTCGTTTATGCGTTATTTGAAAACGAAATTTATGAATTTCTTGTCATCTCGCTTCAAATAATTATTATTTAAGATTCTGCTTTAAAAAAAAAATGTGTGACGCAATTTCCTTCGATGCATGGCACTTGCTTGTTCGTACGTTCGTAGTACAAGCGCAGCCGCCTACCGTGTAGCCAACGCTACCGCGGGAGCTCGGGCGGAAAGCGTGCGCTCTGATTGGTCGGGTTTTTTTGTTAATATCTCGTTAACGAAGCTTCGGACAATATTTTCGCTAAGGAAAAAGTTGTTTCAAATCACCCCCTGAATCACCCATTTCAAGGAACTCCGACATTTTTGGGACACCCTGTATGTCGATATGTCGACTGTCGCTACCGCTATCATTTACTCGTCGCCCGGCTAATCCAACCTAACCTAAAACTTATTTCATTAATATCTCATGACGCTTGCAATATTTTCTAAATTTAAAGGCATTTTTCTTATGTAAATCGCATATAAGCTTTGGAATGAGACCAATTTCAATAAAATCGGTCCACGCATGACAGAGATATCATAATATCGTCTCATGGATCAGTCGGAAATATTAAGATTTTTCTTCTTCTGATTCTTCTGATTCTCCTAGAAATTTTTCGTCAAACATAATACGTATACGCGTTACACGCACACCTTCAGTCAAAACGAAACTAACACATGTTTCGTTCTTCTACGTATATACGCGTTACACGCACACCTTCAGCCAAAACGAAACTAATACATGTTTCGTTCTTCGTTCGTCGACTCTCGGGATTATTCGGCAGGGATCGTCGTCCGTCATTGTACAAACTATTTTTTAAATACATTGAACTTTATAACCTACCAATCTTAACCTTCCAAGTGTCAAATAATGTAAGTGGTCCAAATTTGAGATGTCAGGAGTTTTTACACTAAATAGGAGACGGAATTATTGTCTCAATTAACAAGGTAAGTCGCTAAATTTATTTAATAGATTTTTTATGTAGAATCGCAGACTTGGAAGTTGTCCGGAGAAGGTTCGACAGAGAAGCACCTTCTGTCGCATAAGTTTCTAGAAATTTGTACCATGCTTGTACAAAATAATATATTTTAGAAAAAAATTGCATTGAATTTAAATTGACAGATATTTGTATTTGTATACCAGCAATTTAGAGTTTTTATGTAAAGCTTATTATATTATAGAAATGAAGGGGACGCACAGGCTTGGATAGTAGAATTGAAGGTGACGCACAGGCTTGGATGGATAGAAATGAAGGGAATGCACATGCTTGGAGGTTGTCCGGAGAAGATTAGATAGATAGACAGAGCATCTTGTTTCGCACAAGTTTCAGAAAATTTGTCAAATAAGGTAAATCGACAAAATTTGTCTAAAGACATAGCATTAAGATGTGAAGAAAGTACGCTGAAAACACATCTCCCTTGATGCTTTTCAATCTTATGTGAAACACATTCGTAATACTTTAATACAATCCACAGTAGTTGTCACGCTATTCATTAATTCATTAATTTTTTAGATTCCCATTATTTCAATTGACCAATAAACATATAAAATTAGTTTTATTCCAACACCAATAAATTGTGCGTTAAAAATATTGGATCTCCTCGTTCATTTTCGCTGAATTATTACCATTAGCATTTAAATTTCCTGCAACAAGACTTTCTACCATACGCTCTCACCTCTTTTGGACACATTATTTAGTCTCTACACTTACTATAGCAAAAGGCCACTCTATTTCTATAAATAATAAGTTCTATGTTAAGTTGTATATAATTACAAAATGTGGCTTTATATATTTACAGATAATCGAAGCAGAAGATAATACAGTGTGATCTACGTCGGACTGTGTAAGCACAAATTTTCAGGTAGCGTTTTACATACGCAATTATTCATTCAATGATTCAATGTTCTTGACATATGAGCACGTGTGATAATTTATATATAAATAATTAGTAAATGTGTCCTATTTTTCAGTTAACAATACAGATGAAGAGAATTATTTCAACAGCTGAAAGAGAAACTAATCCTTCTGCATGAGCAAATAAAATATTATCAAAAAAATCAATCACAAAAAATAGAAGATAATGATCTATATAATATTAAAAATTATCTGATGTCATTCCCTATGCAAATTATCTTTGTAAAAAGAATTGAGATCCCCATAAAAAAACTTCAAAAAAGTAAAAAAGTTACGCCAAGTACATGAAAATCGAATAACTCACAAAAAATAGAAGATAATAATATAAATCACAAAAAAAATAGAAGAAAATATACAACAAATAAATCACAAAAATAGAAAATAATAATATCACAAAAAATAGAAAAACATACAATACAAAAAAAGATGTGAAATCAAAATGAGCTGCCAGTACATACAGGTGCTTTCCAACTGCGCTTAAGATGACACAACTACATACACACAGCTAAAATGCTGTGTTCATACATTCTATGACTCATATCGCGGGCATTTTATTTATCCCATCAAAAAGAATCTCATTTAAGAACATTGTCGTAAATTAATTTATAGCCTGTATGTACTGGCAGCTCATTTTGATTTCACATCTTTTTTTGTATTGTATATTTTTCTATTTCTTGTGATATTATTATCTTCTATTTTTGTGATTTATTTGTTGTATATTTTCTTCTATTTTTTTTGTGATTTATACTTTGTTTACGTGACCGATGCGTTTCGTAGGGGGTCGTGCAGTCGCGTTTCGTGACATTTAACCGTCATTTCAGTAGAATTAGAGATCAGGTGGTGGGTACTACCTATTTGTTTCTCGCATGAAGAACAGTTGAAAAGGCTTTTATCATTAGGTACTTCGCGAATCCGCAATCGGAACTAAAGCAATTTAAACTTATTCAAAGAAAATATATTTTTTACAATGTAATTATATTAAGACTACATTTGTGATAATAAAATATATTTAACAAAATATAGTTTGAGTATTTTAAAAATCCTAATCAAGTTAATTTGACGCCTCGTGCTGGAATTGAATTTCTATCTATTTAATTTAATTTATTGTTGAGCAAAAATAGCAGTTGACTACATAAATTTAAAACATAGGTGCTTAATTGATTAAAATAATAGAAATACTGAGAACTTGAGTAGAACCTATTTTAACTCTTAATCTACTTTATGTCTTAAGGCACATGGATAATTCCATAAAAAAAGGTCCCGGACAGAACTTGTTGCAATTAACCTCAAAGAATGAAAAATCTGCCACAGTTTTTGACAACCACGGTGCTAAAAGCTAGACACTGCCGTACTACACACCCGGGCCCTAGACCCCGCGCCTTGCGCTTAGAGACTTAACTTTGTGAAAATTTAATAATTTAAGTGTAATTGTCAAGGTATCAATTTTTCTAGAATAGATTTTCGGTAAGCCAAAGTGACGCATGAAGTAGAGACTTAATCTGTTATCTTAAGGGTTATCTGTTTTCAATTAAATGTTTTCAATAATATCGACTTTTGCCACGGGCCCCACAAACTCGAAGGGTGGCTCTGAGTTCACTTTGCCCCATGTATGGGGTAAAGTGATTCCTCTTGCACCATTTCTTTCAAGTTGAATTTTAATATATTCTAAGTTCATTTTAAGTATTGCTATTCGCCATTTATCAATAGTAATGTTTAAATTATATTATAAATCTATTTACACACATTTTTATTGAAAGGGAAAAATTTTATTCGACTTCAAACTTTTTTAGGGTCACTTTACCCCGGTCTCTCCTACGTTGTTGCGAGTTGAGCGTCCAATGACTGAAGGTCTTCTCCTCCTAATTGCATTATTTTCAGAATCCGCAGAAACGATATGCAGGGCGGAAGAAAGGTTCGTTCCTTCGAGAAGTCTCTCAAACGCCGGGACTTCTTTTCACCCGTGACCTCCTCTGGTTAGCCCGGTCAAAATAGACATTCAAGGTTGCATAAATTCCCATAGAGCTGAAATTTGGTACGAATGTTTGGAATACTATTATAAATGAAGTGTGAAAAGTCCCCATCGATCCCGCGTCTGCAAAAAAATTTATTCAAGGTCAAAGTTTGCAAAAATGGGGTTTTCACGTTTTCAGCCAAACGGTAAGTTTTATCATAAAAATAGTTCAGACAAAAATTGTAGCTCGTGTAATTGTCTATAAAAATTGTCTCTACACTTTTTTTCGTAAGACTCGCCGTTTCCGAGATATAATCATTCAAAAAGTTGAAAAAGCTGTGTTCTTCATAATATGCACACGTTTCCACGCCACCTGTGAGGTAGTGTACTTGACGCGTTTTTTTTTTAACGTGGTTTCCCCGGTAGGCCTATTCCACGAACTATTGTAATCCTGTTTAATTCAACATACTATACTATTTAATAATGAAAAATGGAAATTGTTAAAAATAATCGAAGCGGTGTGAATTCTAATGAATTGGACTAAATTATTCGTCTGATTCATAACCATCAAATACTTCTGCTTCCTCTTGTTCTTCTTGTTCTTTGTCTTCACGTTCTTCTTCTTCTACTTCTTCCTGCTGAGTGCAAATAAATCCTTCCAAGAGAACTCCTTCAGATAGCGATTCAACATTGGAACACGACTGGCCTTGACAATTTGTACATGCTAATGAACAAAACAATCCAACCTTTTTGCAGCCACATTTAGCATTACATCCCATTTTACAATTGCAAAAAATTGTGTTGAGGAGTTTTTCCGGTGCAGGTGGGAGTAAAGTCTGGATTGGTTCCAATGTATTGCCGATCAACTTCCAATCCCAGTCTTTTGGATCTAGTTGATTACCAAGCCACACTTGGACTTGATAATATACCCGAAATAGATGTTGTTGGGCAGATGCTGAGGTTGGAGGAAGACAAGCTAATTGCACTCGTTTTTTGTTACGAGTATTTTTTACAAAACACACGTAGCGGAACTTATCTAAGCAGGTCATTTTTTTTTTGAGCTCCATAAATGGAAAGAAGAAAGTGAATTCCGTTGGTGATTACTTCTTGTGGAGTAGAGTCACTATTTTTAAAAACTTCAGCACAACCAACTAAATCTTGTTTCTCAAACATTTTAAGAATTGATTTTTTACCCTTTCTGTAAAATGCTGATGTCGTATCGCAGCCACTTATTGCGTGTAAAAATAAAATGTGATTTTGACACGTTACAAAAGCAGATAAACTTTTAGATGTATATATTTCAGACTGATGTTGGGCTTTCCCAGGTTTTAAAAAATATATGATTTTGTTAGCTGGAGTGAGAGCAGTAAGTAAAACCAGTAAATCTACGTCCTCACCAACAACAATAGTTGTGCTTGTCAAGTTGAACTGTTCTACTGCCGTTTCAATTATCAGGACATCAGCATCATTATCAGCTTGTTTGATGTATGTACGCAGCGTACTTATTGCAATTGTAAAAACGGATGTAATGCTAAATGTGGCTGCAAAATAGTTGGATTGTTTTGTTCATTAGCATGTACAAATTGTCAAGGCCAGTCGTGTTCCAATGTTGAATCGCCATCTGAAGGGGGTTCATACGATATCAGCGAGGAGACATCTGATGCATCGCTCTTGGAAGGATTTATTTGCACTTAGCAGGAAGAAGTAGAAGAAGAAGAACGAGAAGACGAAGAACAAGAAGAACAAGAACAAGAGGAAGCAGAAGTATTTGATGGTTATGAATCAGACGAATAATTTACTCCAATTCATTAGAATTCACACCGCTTCGATTATTTTTAACAATTTCCATTTTTCATTATTAAATAGTATAGTATGTTGAATTAAACAGGATTACAATAGTTCGGGGAATAGGCCTACCGGGGAAACCACGTTACAAAAAAACGCGTGAAGTACACTACCTCACAGGTGGCGTGGAAACGTGTGCATATTATGAAGAACACAGCTTTTTCAACTTTTTGAATGATTATATCTCGGAAACGGCGAGTCTTACGAAAAAAAGTGTAGAGACAATTTTTATAGACAATTACACGAGCTACAATTTTTGTCTGAACTATTTTTATGATAAAACTTACCGTTTGGCTGAAAACGTGAAAACCCCATTTTTGCAAACTTTGACCTTGAATAAATTTTTTTGCAGACGCGGGATCGATGGGGACTTTTCACACTTCATTTATAATAGTATTCCAAACATTCGTACCAAATTTCAGCTCTATGGGAATTAATGCAACCTTATTTTTTGGGCTATTTTGACCGGGCTAGGACTACGAGTGATCTCACACGCCACAAAATGAATAAATTTTGTTCTTTATTGTGCATAGTTATGAAAAAACAACCGTTGTTTGTACACTTTGGTGCAAGTGCGAGGCAGTCCCAGAATTGAAAAATTCGCCAAAAATAAAAATAAAATTTTATCCATTTAGTACCTACTACTTATTGCAGCTCCGATCAGGAGTTGCCCGTATGGGTAACAGATCAGGTTGCCCGGTGCAGACACGATTCGGTGGCCAGTAAGTCACGCCTCCCCGGGCAATACGGTACAGATGTCAGGATGAATAAGGACCGCCGCGCCGACTCAACAGTATTAGAATTAGAGCTGTTGATTCCCGGGAGATCGGGTACCCGGGTACCCGTGAGATACCCGGGAAGAAAACAAATTTCCGAATAGGCGCTACCCGGGAAGAAAAAAAATTTCCGGGTAGGCGCTACCCGGGTATCCGGGTATCTCGAGTACCCGGACCACAGCTACAGCTCTAATTTGAAAGAACCTACTAACACATACGTGCGTACATATCTACGAGCCTATACAACCGTTGCTCTCCACTCCGTTGTAACGATAACTGACGTCACTGCCCGGACCTTTGCCCACAGCGTTAGCCCTGGGCAGTGACGGGTGCCCTTGCCCGCCAAACCATAGGCTGAACAGCGCTGACTTATTGTGTGAAAATATGTATTTTTCAATTAGTTGTAAGACAATTCGGCGCTGAGCGGAGACAGCTGATCGATGCATCGTGGGTCTCTTTACGGTGCAACGGGAATGGCGACGACCCCGACAGAACAACGTTATGCCTGACAAAGATGGAAATACACTTACTGACCCAAACCATTAGCAAAGTATAGGATAGACCTATCACCTTATGGAACTTTCTGTCACCACAGACCAGGTATAGGATAGACCTATCACGCAATGTAATTTTGTGTCACATGCTCGGGGTGCTCGCGAGCCCTCTTACTATTTTCGTGTCACACCCAACGTTATCGATTCAGTCTAAATTAAGATTACAATGCTACGAGTGGTAAGAATTAAAATTAAATCTTTTCGGAAACATTTAAAATTAAAATGGCCTGACTGTTTACGCCTAATGTCCAGAAACATATTGCATAATTCTCTTTACTAACAGATTTTGATAGAGACACAATTTGCACTTATTTCCATAAATTTCGATCATAAGTATTATATAATTACAACCGCGTAATTTGTACACTCTCTTAGTTGTATGTACACGGAAAATTGAATAATTTTAGTCCCAAGGGGGAAAAACATTATTTCGTTAAATCCTTTATATTCAGTGGGATTAGTACTGTGGGGTCAGTAACCTCCACCACCACACGTTAAGAGAGGACACGGGAATGACTAGGATTGGGGAGTTGGCGGTTGCTGAGGTGGTTAAGGCGGCAGGCCAGTCAGTCCCTTTTGAACCGTCGTGGTGTTAGGTCATGCCTGAGCTGCCCACAAAATCCCGACAGTTCGAAGCTATAAAACAATAAACCGCGTAGCGGTATTCTAGTGAAGAAGTGTTCACCTCATCATCCAGCTTGGCTAGCTTTGTGCTAGCATACTGGCTTGTCTTTGGCCCGTATCATTGATTGTCCAGTAGTACTTAACTGTACACTATTCATATAGTGCTCACATACAATCAGTCAGTGTACAAAAATTGAGTGTAAAAGTGAATCAGCCTCGGGGGCCACGGCCCCCGCCTCCTGTACTAAGAAGGTAGTGCGCCCTCGTGATGCTAAAGAAGCGCATCCCCGCGCAGAAGACGTCCCCTTCGTTGCTTCCCCATTAGTGACCAGTATAGGACCTACTTAAAAGGACAACCCATTAATCATCAAGTTTAACGAGGGCAATGATCCCAAAGCGCCAAAAAACTTCAAACAAGTGCTTAAAGGGAAATCAACGAAAAGATTCAACCCAATGCCAATTATTCCGAAAAAAAGACAATGGATCGCCTAACAGTAACAATCCACCCATGCCACCAATCATCTCAGGTAAATCCAAGCATCATGTGAAGCTACACGAAATCAATATGGATGACGAACCAACAACTTCAAAGGACCCCCCTAAACCCTCATATCATGATGAACTCCTGTCCACAATTGAGAAACTAAATAATATCGTAAACAACCTCTACAAACAGCTAGATGAAGAACGTTCCTTCAACGAGTCTTCAAGGAAAGCACGTGAAAATATTCAATTACCTATCAACACGTCCATCAGATTTGAAGCGCTGGAGTCAACCGATCCCGCGACAGATATAGAACTCCAGAAAGTCATGGCTGCCGAACTACCTCCTACCTCTAAAACGACTTATCCGGCGACAAAGGAAGATGGCAACCCCACCAACAAAAAAGGCAACTGGTACCTTCAACCCTGGAGCAACCGGAGCCTCTTCTCCCCCCGTGACATAACTCTCAGCGGTCCTCAACTCATCAACGGTTAACCCCCCCCACCGATTAATATTATCAATAAACCCTCAAAAGAGACAATAGACCTTATTAAAAACGCTAAATTGTGCACAAACTTTTTTATAAAAAAGATCAATGATAACAAACACCTCTTACATCTACAAACTCTATCAAACTTTAAAAACGTTTGCACTTTGCTAAAAGATAACAACGTTAATTTTTTCACCTATACCCCGAAAAATGAGAAAGTTCAAAATGTACTTCTTAAAAATCTAGATGGTAATTTTGACACACACAAAATTCTGGACGAATTAAAAAACAAAAAAATTGACGGCCTAAACTTCCTTAGGGGAGCGGAGGCTAATACCGTACAGCGGCCACTTTCGTACAGCATTGTTTACACGGAAGGAATCGAGTTACATATGTTTATCTTTGTCACAGTCGTTTGTTTAGTAGTGTTTCGCATCCTCCTATGTTATTGTGTCATTCCGGGCAATGATTTCGGTGCGATTGGATGTGTTGTGATTTTGCGCTCGCTGTTACAACATTTTAACGTCAGAAAATAAGCAGTAAGTACATATTTTTATTAAATTCTATAATGACAGTATTATATTTCACACTGTAAGACTATTTAGCATGAGATCATGGTCCATGTATCACTTTATTGCGTTTGTTTTTGTAACTACACGTCGTTGAAAGTCAAAATTCGGTATCGGAAATTTCCGTACACTGTACAGTGTTACCCGCTATAACTATTTGTATTACATATGTTGATTTATTTATTGTTTTAGATGGCTTCAACAAAAAAATGTACCTGGTCGCCACGAAAAATGAAAGACGCTGTGAAGGCTGTACAAGGTGAAGCTAAATTGCGGAAAACTGCTGTTATATACAACATTCCCGTAATGACACTCTCAGATTATGTAAAGAAAACAGACAAATCTCGTTCAGTCATTTTTAACAAAATGGGTAGAAAACCAGTTTTCACAGCACAGCAAGAAAGCGAAATAAAAGACCATATTCTGCTTCTAAGTAGGTTCTTTTACGGATTGACACCACATTCATTGAAGAGAGCTGTATTTGAATATACAGAAAGAAATAAAATAAGAAATTCTTTTAAAGACTGGCTGTACGGTTTTCTCAAAAGAAATCCTGAAGTCTCTGTAAGACGCCCAGAAGCTACAAGTGTTAATAGGATCCTTGCTTTCAGTTCCCAAGAAGTTAAATTATATTTCGATAACATGAACCAGTCCATGATGAAACACAAGTTTCTTCCACATAGAATCTTTAATGTGGATGAAACAGGAATAAACAGCGTTCATAAGGCTGATAAGATTCTTGCTGAAAAAGGACTTAAACAAGTTGGAGCAGCGACGAGTTGGTAAAGAGGAAAGAATATAACAATATGCTGTTGTGTCAGTGCTACAGGTCAATACATCCCATGATAATATACCGACGTCATCGTATGCAAGCCAGTCTAGAAAGAGGAGGTCCAAATGGAAGCATTTATAAATTCTCAAAGACTGGGTGGATGAATGATGAGCTGTTTCTCGATTGGATAAAACATTTTAAGGAACACACAGGATCAACTCCTGAGAATCCGATGTTATTGATCCTTGATAATCACTGCAGTCATATTTCCCTCAACGTGTACAACTATTGTTGTGAGTATGGCATCCATATAACTTTACCACCACATACTTCTCATCGAACAGAGCCCTTGGATTTAACTGTGTTTGGACCACTAAAAAATACGTTGCACAAGGAGTGCCAGACGTACATGAATATGAATAATTACGAGAAGTTAACGCCTCTGGAAGTCATTCCTCTTTTTACAAAAGCTTACCTCAAAATTGCCAATGCGGAAAAGGCTGTTAATGGCTTTAAAACTGCAGGTATCTGGCCTTTCGATTCAAATATTTTTGAACAACTAACTGAGGAAGGAAGTGATGAGCCGCCACATGAATTTATTTCTCCAGAAGAAGCAGTAAATGTAGAGTCAGAAACACAAGGTGTATTAGTAAATGATCCAGATAACTTACAACCTAGTACATCAGGCACGAATAATCCAGTTCAGTTTGATGAAGATATCGAACAAGAAATTATTATATCTTCTGAGCTCACCGAAAAAAAAGATTATGTGTGATAAGAGGCAAGTCCTGAAATCTCCTGAGTCCTCCGCCCAAATATCTTTCAGCACTATTACTCCATTGCCGGATAGTAAGAAAAAGCAAGAAAAAACAAAAGGACAAAGTAAGAGAAGTAAACAGCACTCAATAATTCTCACTTCCAGTCCAATGAAGACGTTGTTGGAAGATAAGGAAAAGAAACGAACGATAAAAAAAGAAAAAGAAGACAGAGCAAAGAAACAAAAGGTATGCAAAAAAATTAAAATGAAGTTTAAAAAACCAATTCAAAAGAGAAGTAAAAAAGAGACCAAGAATTATTCAACTTCATCTTCTGAAGATGAAGTTGATGAAAACTTATTATGTGACGATGACGATGATTCTGATGGGCAATTTTATGATGAAGGGCAGTCAGGAGTTAATGACTTGTGCGTAATATGTGGTGAATTTGGTAAAAATAAAGAATTATGGTACAGATGTGTGTCATGCGGAAAGTGGGCACATGCTTTGTGTAGTGGCGCGAATTCTGCGGACAATTTTATCTGTCTATTTTGTGAATAAATATACCGACACCTATAATTAATTAAAATTTTTTGTTTTATTTGTAAAAAAAATCTTCAATCATGCTATTTGGAGCCTTAAAATTATGTACGAAATTAGACGAACAACATACAGAATTACACGCACGTGTCGGGTAATTCCGCACATGTAACTTTATAAAATAATTTGTTTTTGACGCTTTCATAGTAGTTGTATTCAAATGTGCTTTATTCATATAGAACTAGACTAAATTTAGGACGACTTGATATATAATTATTTTACTTGTATTAAATAGATTCAAAGAAAAGGAGGGTTAAAGTTAGGTGTACGATATTACCCTCCGCTCCCCTAGTTGTAATAAATTTTACACCTCGCGTTCTTTAAAAGAGAATAAAGATCTATCCGTATTCCTAATTAAACTATCGGCAGATAGTTTAGCTGATAAATTAAACCAAATGAAAGTACTCCTATACTCAGCAGTGAAATGGGACAAACTTAACATAAAACATCAAGTACAATGTAGGTGCTGCCAGCGAATAGGCCCTGCAGCGATTAACTGCAATCTAGAATTTAGATGCGTAAAATGTAACGATAAACACGGCCCAGGTGATTGTAAACTTCCCCCTCTTAACCACACAGATTGCGCAAATGAAGTAGACAAGCCATTCTGTGTGCACTGCAAAGAATTCGGACACCCTGCTTCCTACAGGGGATGCCCTAAGCCAGGCCTGTCCAACTTTTGCTCTTGCCCTCGACGAGCAGCCGCGGGTGGTTACGAGCGACGGCAAGAGCGACGGCAAAAGCGACAGCCGTAAAAGAGTGGGGATAGTGGCGTTCACAGATTCCCCCACCAAGAAGACTTTTCGCTCTTGGGCCTGGCTCGGTGCCTCCGAGAGCGAAGAGCAACTCGCGGTTGCTCGTACGAGCAAATCCCTGGACAGGCCTGCCCTAAGCTCAAAGAATTCAAGCGAAGAATTGAAGAACTACGTGAGCAAAAGCTCCTTATAAAAGAAAAACGTCTGAAACACATAAATAGCACATTAAACCCAAAAATCTCATTTAGTCAAGCTGTTTCCGGCAAGTCAACTCAACAAGCGTTCGACCCTTCCCCCAAAACGGCTACCTCGCACGCAAAAGAGAACTTAATCACCTCCTCTACCTCAAATACTCTAGAGGTAATCAAAAATACTATTTCCAAATCAGTTAATCAGCAACTCAACAAAATTGCAGAACAAGTTCGAATAAACTCCCAAAATATCACGTCCATACTTAGTATTATAGATATTGATGGATAGCATTTTCAATCGTGCAGTTGAAGGAAAAATCTCAGTCAATAATCTCAAGATTATATCTATAAATGTGAACTCTATAATTACTAACGAAAGAAGAGCATCACTAGCGGACTTCCTAGCTTTACATAATCCAGATATAGTTCTTTTATGCGAAACCAAATTAAACCCCCTTCACAACCTTAGTTTCGCAAATTACAACCTAATAAGAACTGATAGACCTAACTCCATACAAGGAGGGGATACGGCGATCCTTATAAAAAAACATCAAATTTAATATCCTTCAAAATTAAAATCCAAATTTAAAATCATCAGATACAAAATCAAACTCACGTTTCAGGACTCCATCAGCAGCCACTGGAAAAATAAAATAACCAACATATCTGTTAACAACTCGAATGATCTTTTCTCAAACTGAAATAAAATTTAGGCAAAAAACTGGGTCTACACAGAAACCCTAAAAATGCACCCCAACTCAATAGATCTGACATAAACTCAGCTACGCTGAATAAAGATAATGACAACATCTTCATGATTACAAACCCAACAGACAAACTTAATCTGGTAGGTGTACATTTTCAAGAAGTCCACACCCAAAATGAAAGTTTACAAAATCCTCAGATAAACAACATTATTAAGGAAAAAATAGACCTACTGAAACAAGAAATCAATACGGATTTCTCCAACAACTCCTCAGTTTGCAACTTCTCACCAACCAACACATCAGACAACCCCAACGACTCCATGGTTCCACAAAATTATTTCACAAATTTCACCTCACTTCAACTCAAATTCGCTAAGCTGAACAACAAAAAATCCTCAATCTTTGATGAAATCCCTAACATCGCGCTTAAAAAATTACCGACAAATTATATTTATTATTTCGCCATCATCTTTAACAATTGTTTAAACCTATCATACTTTCCATCATCCTGGAAAACAGGTAAGTTAATAACCATAAAGAAAAAAGACAAAAACGGCAGCCAACTTTCCAGCTATAGACCAACCAGCTTGCTCCGTAATATCAGCAAAGTATTTGAAACACTCATTAATGATTCTATAAATTACCACTGCTCTAAGAATAACATCATCCCCGATTACCAATTTGGATTCCGTCACAAACACTCGACGATCCACGCAATCACGAAATTTACCTCCGAAATTTGCTGGGCTAGAAACACAGGCAACTGCGTAGGGGCTTGTTTCATCGACCTCGAAAAGGCATTTGACACAGTCTGGCTTAATGTACTCTTTTTTAAACATTTAAAACAAGACTTCCCTAAACACCCGATTAAAACTCTCTGGAACATACTTCATGGCAAAAAATTTATCGTGGTAGAAGGCTCGCATAAATCCAACAAGTCCTTCCCCATCCTTAACGGCCTCCAACAAGGAACTGTTAATCCCCCCATCCTCTTTAACATTTACTTGAGCGATCTCCTGAACCTTTTTGACCTAAATAATGACCCCGACAGGTCCGCCATTGCAGTTGCAGACGGTCTCCTAATTAGTATAAAAGACAACAAACTTTCAATTATAAATGTACAACTCCAAGGACTATTCGGAAAAATTCAAAATTACTTTCACACATGGAAACTCAAAATCAATATCCTCAAATGCGAATCCATTCTATTCTGACCTTATATCTCCTCGTTACCAGATGCTAATCACGATGTCAAAGTTAACTAAAAAAACTTTTCTCTGCACGATAGTAACGACATTAATATTAAAATTCCTCATAAACAAACAATCAGATATTTGGGAGGCCACTTAGACTTTAAATTAACATTCAACGCTTATATACAAACAGATAAAAAAACCGAAAAAGCATTTATGTCGCATAGAAGGTTTTTCTACTCGAAGGACCTACACAAACCCGCGAAGGTACTCCGCTACAAAACATTCATCAGACGTATTCTTACCTACGGCTGCCAGATTTGGTTTAACATCAGCGCGGAAACGATGGAGAGGTTAAGGTTATTCGAACGCAAATGCTTAAGAGCCTGCCTTGGGAAGTACAGATCACCAGAAAGTAACTTCACTAAAGGAATAAAAGACTTCATTCTACATGAATTTGAATATTGCCGGCCCATAAAACAGGCACCACGGAGGTTGCCTCTGCACCGTCGAGCAGAAGTGGAAGAGTTACTCAGGAAGATGTTGGCTTAGGGCGTGATCGAGGAATCGCGGAGTCCGTCGTCTTCCCCGATCGTCCTCGTGAAGAAGTAGGATGGAAGTATACGGTTCTGCGTGGATTTCCGTCGTCTGAATGAGGTTACCAAAAAGGACTCGTATCCTCTACCTCGTATAGAGGATACCCTGGACGCCTTCACTGGATCTTCCTGGTTCTCAACCGTGGATTTGCAGAGCGGATATTGGCAGATCTCTATGGACAAAAAGGACCGAGGGGAAACTGTGTTTTCTGTGGGGACGGGACTGTGGTAGTTCAAGGTGATGCCCTTTGGACTCTGCAACGCCCCTGCAACATTCGAGCGACTGATGGAAAACGTGCTTCAAGGCCTGACCTGGAAAATCTGCTTGGTCTACTTGGACGACATAATCATCTACGGGAATGACATTGAACAGGAGCATGAACGCCTACGGACAGTGTTTTCTCGTTTACGTGAAGCTGGACTATTGATGAGCCCCAAGAAATGCTCCTTCTTCTGCCGAGAAGTAAAATATCTGGGCCATATCGAAACGGAGAGTGGAGTCAAGACAGATTCGGAGAAAATTAAAGAAATTTCGGAATTGCCACGACCAAAGAACGTCACGGAATTAAGAAGTTTCCTAGGATTGTGCACGTACTACCGAAAATTTATAAAGGATTTCTCCAGGATCGCCAAGCCCCTGCATCGCCTCACCGAGGCCAAACAGAACTACGAATGGACCGAAGGATGTCAATAAGTTTTCCAAGAGCTCAAGAGGAAACTAACCGGAGCCCCGGTACTAGCCTACCCAGTGATAAACAAGGATTTCATCCTAGACACGGACGCCTCTAATTTCGCCATAGGCGCCGTTCTCTCACAGGAACACGAAGGACAGGAAAAGGTCGTAGCTTATTTCTCCAAAACCTTGAGAAAAGCGGAGAGGAGTTACTGCGTCACACGGAGAGAGTTACTGGCAGTGGTGAAATCTGTCGAGCATTTGCACCATTACCTCTATGGTCGTAGATTCCTGATAAGGACGGACCACGCGGCGCTTCGCTGGCTGCTGACCTTCAAGTGCCCCGAAGGACAGGTCGCCCGCTGGATCGAGCGACTTCAGGAATACGACTTTGAGATTCGCCATCGGGCAGGAAAACCCCACGGAAATGCTGATGGACTTTCGCGAAGACCTTGCATCGAAGAAAATTATAAAAACTGCAATAGACTGGAGAAGAAAGAAGCAGGAGAGGAAGTGCTTACCACAAAGAAGATTCACAGAATATTTTGTGAAGAAGACAGGAACGAGTGGAAACTAAGCCAAGAGAAGGATGAAGAGATTGGCTTCATCCTTAAAAAGAAGGGGGAAGGGGAGAAGCCTGGTTGGCAAGACATTGCTCGTTTCTCCCCACAGCTGAAATATTACTGGTCGATCTGGGACTCACTGGAAATTCATGAAGGTTTGCTTTTCAGGAAATGGGAGTCCCACAATGGTACAACGGCCTCGTGGCTTTTGGTGGTGCCGCGCGAAAAGGTTGCAGGAGTCCTGAAGGAGTTCCATGATGCGCCAACAGCTGGACACTTCGGAGTAAACAAGACCTTGGCGAAGATCCGCCAGCAGTTCTTCTGGTCTACATGTCGAAAGGACGTTCAAGAGTGGTGCCGGCGGTCTGACACCTGTGCGGCGAAGAAGGGACCACGGCAGAGGGGAGCAGGGAACCTGAAAGTGTACAACGTGGGAGCTCCGTTCGAGAGGCTTGTCATGGACGTTGTCGGTCCGCTCCCGAAGTCCCAGGCCGGGAACAGGTTTATGTTGGTCGTGGCGGACTACTTTATACGGTGGCCGGAAGTAATCGCGATGCCAGACCAGCGAGCTGTCACAGTGGCAAGAGCTCTTCTACACAACGTAGTGCGTCGTCATGGTGTACCGTTGGAGATACACACGGACCAAGGAAGGAACTTCGAATCCTCCGTGTTCAGGGAATTACTGAAGCTGCTCGGAATCAGGAAAACGAGAACAACTCCCCTGCATCCTTGATCCGACGGGCTGGTAGAACGCTTGAACAGGACATTGCCCCAATATCTTGCAATGTTTGTTTCAGAGCACCAGCGAGATTGGGACGAGTGGATCCCCATGTTCCTCCTCGCTTATAGATCAGCACGACATGAGGCTACGTAATTAACGCCAGCGATGATCCTGTATGGCCAGGAACTTCATCTACCCCTGCAGTTATGGAGAGGACTCCCCCCAGAAGTGGAGGAAGACGAGGACATCGAGCAGGGATACTCCGAATGGATTCGAGGAAAAATGAAGAGGATCCAGGAATTCGTTCGACGCCGTCTGGACATCTACAGTTCGAAAATGAGGTCGTGGTACGATAATCGTGTTCAGGCGGTAGAATTCCAATCAGGGGAACAATAGTGGTTGTTCCAACTACGAAGAGTAAAAGGAAAGTGCCCGAAGCTACAAGCGGATTGGGAAGGCCCATACAGGATAACGGATAGGATCAACGATGTAGTATACAGGATCCAGCGTTCACCCCGGACGAAGTACAAGGTGTTCCACGTACGCCGCCTTGCGAAGTACGAGGGACGCTTCGAAGCTCGATGAGGAAGACTGGGCTCAAAAGGACGCAAAACGCACGTTTCCGAAGACTCAAGAAAGAAGATTAGTTTAAGCTAATCCGGTGGAGCGGGCTGCGGAGGCTACCTTCATAGCCCAACCCCCGTTCTTGAGTCTGTTTCAGAGGACACGATACCCCACGACGAGGGACAAGGTGTCGGGGGACTGCTGCCGCGGCTTGGATGCGGCCACGAATTCCCCGGATGTGCCACAATAGCGTGGCGGTCCGCAGCGGGGTGCGGACATACGTGGAACCAGCAAACTACCCTCCTGGCTGGGATCCTGGCCGCGTCCCCGGTACAGTGCATACCAAGGGGTCGCTCCCTACGAGGTGGACAGCAACCGGGAACTGGTGTCCCCAACCACCGGTGTGACGTGCGACGCAGTTGCACGGATCGGTCGGAGGGGGCATCGCGGAGACGAGGCCGCTGACGAGCTGCACCGAGACGGTCCTCTGGGTCAGCACCAGATGCCAAGAAGAGGAATGGGGCCATCGTGAAGCCAAGGATTGGAGTACTGGAGCCGATTAGAAGAAAGAAGAGGAAGACGAGCTGGGAGTCCGGGGAAAATTGATCGGGGAAAGGGCCGATAACAAGCTCATAAGTTGTGACCCCCTGCTGTTGTGCTCGTCTCACCTTTTCGTCTCCCTGGCTCTGTTCGGCTCTACCGATCCTCACGAGAAGAAGAGAAAATTAATGCATGTAACGTTTTTTTTTATCAAAGGAACGAGGGCAGTTAAGGAATTCACTCCAGAGTCATCAAAAGGTTGGAGCTTCGAGCAGGGCCGTAGGACGTTGAGGACAGACCATAGGAGGAAAGACCGAAACGAAGAGACGGCATCGAGACGCCGAAATCGTCGAGAGACACTCCCTGGAGACTTCCGCCGAGAGAACTTCGCCGCAGCACAACAGAGTCGTCATTGGACGACCCAGGAACTGGACCTCGACAGCTGGAAACTCGAAGAGTCCCGACCGTTAAGAGAACCGGACCTCTCCGCCCGTCTCTGCCCAAGAAGAAGATGCACCGTCGAAGAAGAGGAAAGCCGCGCAAGAAAGAAGTACCCAAGTTCGAAGATGCAAGTGGAGGGCAGAGACGCGGAACCCACGTACCCTCGGGCGCGAAGGCGAATGCCGAGGCGACGGACGGAAGGGGCCACACAACCACCTTCCCACCCTTCCCGACCAGGGTACGGATGCAGACGACCGAGAAGCTGCAGCGGTCGCATATAACTATACGATCGTATATAACTATAGTTATCATTAATTCTTTTATATTCCGAAAAACTGTTTTTAAACTTTACAATTACTTTGAGCCTCCTAGCATTCAATTGACTAATCTGCTAAATAAACTATTACAAATTTTATATTACCCGTCTAAATACATGCTTTTCTGACTTTCTTTCTTCCATAAAATATGGTAAGATTGGATTTTTCAAGTCGGTCTAAAGGAGTCTATACACGTTAAGATCTGTATTGATACATGTTGCAAATATGTCTGCCTGAATTACCAATATAGGCTGCTGGATGAACCGCTGACGGAGGTTTCTGAAGTGATAGATCTTGGAGTCTATAACGCCGTGTTTTGGCTTTAGAAATCATTATATGCGTTGTACTAATAAGGCGTTGAGAACTCTCTGTTTTATCTGCAGAGTTGCGAAGCATTTTAGAGACGGGGAAGCTTTGAGGCTGTTGTATGTTGCCCTTGTTAGGTCCCACGTTGAATACGCCTCAGTTTTATGGAATCCACGTCACACGAAATATGTCAAACTAATCAAGGAGGTACAACATAAATTTCTTCGGTTTTTAGCTCGTGTCCTTGGCAACCCTATGGATAAGACTCACCATGACTATGGCCCTGCTCTGCAATCCGTAAATCTCTCCACTCTCGCCGATAGCAGACAGATTGCTGATATGGTTTTTCTGTTCAAAATCATGAATGGTTTGGTAAACTGCCCGGACCTAGTGGGGTTAATTACTTTCAATGCTCCGCAGAGGCATTAAGCTGCCGCATTAAGCTGCCTATTTTCGCCCATAAGCTGCCGTTGTACTTTTACTACACAATTGACCCTATTAATAGGGCTATGTGGTATGCTAATTAGCAGTTTAAGGAGGTGGACCCTTTTATAGGCCCGCTCAGCTCTTTTCGCGCGAGGTTATTCAGTCAGTTGGTAATTACACGTACGGTTAATTAATATTCTCTAATGTTTTAGGCGGTATAGGCCCTATACAGGGTGTCCCATAATTGAGGGTCATCCCGGAACATGCAATATCCTGATGCAAAATGACATCGAAAAGTCTTTAACCGTTTTGGGATCCGGGATTTCGTTTTCGAGATATTAAGGAAAAACCCCGACCAATCAGAGCGAGAGCCTTTCGCTGGAGCTCCCGCGCTAGCGTGGCCGCGCTGCGACTACGAATAAGCAATAATGAAATGCTTCGAATGAAGTTGCGTAAAATGGCAAATGAAAAAGACGTAATAAAAAATCGAATCTTTTTCCATGGTTTGTTTGCCATTTAAAGTAAAATAATGAATAAAGGATATGGATGAAATGGATGAAAATTATGTGTAACATAAAAAGACGAATACACAGTTGTTCTTTTTCAGAAGAATCGAAAATAATAATTATTTGGAGTGAGAGGATAAGGAACACATAAATTACTTACTTTAATTGTGATAAAAATCCGTAGTTCAATAACGGCCAACACTGTTGTTGATAATGAATAAGTCTGTTTAAAAACTGCGAAGAAAAATTTATGTGCCGAAATTTGGAGAATTATCGCCGGAAATAAGCCATAGTCTGCGTTAAATTTAAAAAACAATAGTCGCCAATAATATAACTAAAAGTCATCCTTTCGGAAATTCACCTGCAGCTTGAAAACCTGTGTCACTAAGTCACTGAACCTGGTCATCGAGTCGCAACATCAAGTGCGTCCGGGTTAATGTACCGAATATTCACCTCACTACTCGCCTACTAGCACTGATCACGAGTTCCACTCTGGCTGTTGACGAGAACAGACGTATTCAAACGAGTACGTGTTTATGTTTACGTTCAGACTGTGACTCTGTAAGTGGTGCAAGTGAAAACATAAGTGATCGCGAGTGAGTGAGTAGAGGTGACACCTCTAGTGGCTGCGGAAACAGCAGAAGCGCTGCTTTCCAGCAACAACAATATGAATGTCTCTACACATGGAGGCCCTTATAGCCAAGAAAACCTATTACAAAAGACCTCTGCCTACAGGAGTCTTTTAACCGATTGTATTAACCCAAGGAATAACTGTACAAAACCATCGACACAGAGTAACGTAACACCCAACAACAGAACTTACGCGCATACAGCATCACACGATACTTTTCTCAAAAAAGACCAAGCCATAGTTATAGAGTCTAAAAACGACATCACCACGAAGGAGTATGTCACCGTTTAGGAACAATAGTCAAACCTAACGACATCAGATTCGTTTCGCGAATCTCAAATAACCGTATATGCATATTCATGGCTAGCAAAGAAATAGCCGACGATATAACACACAAGTATAATTCACCAGCAATCCATGACACATATTTGGAGTTCCGACCTCTACTAGCAAACACAAAAGAATTGTACTATCTAATGTGTGTCTAATTATACCACACTATATAATCGAGGAACACATTAAAAAACTAAAAATAAACCCTACGTCAAAAATCTCATTTCTACGCGCGGTAATTTCCGACTCAGGTTTTTTCCACATTCTATGTTTTAGAAGACAACTGTACATCAACCTAGGTGATGAACCGCTACTCCCTGACATTATTCTAATAGAGTTTGATGGTACGCAATACTGGATATACGTCTCGACAGATACGATGACCTATTTCACCTGTAAACAGATAGGCCACATAGCACAAAACTGTAAAAATACAACGCATAAGAGTAGTAATGAACAAGTGACTTCAGCACAAAAGAATTCTGTTCAAGTGGAAACCGCTACAATAGGTACACCTCAGGATTTCACTACAGAAGACATGGATACAGAAAGTATGAAACCTGCAAACAGAAAACGACCGTTATCGACTCAAGCTAACTCTACTAAAAGCGTGGAACATATGTTCGATAACTCCAATACCCAGAACACTGAATACGAAGAGACAAGCGAATAAGAAGACCCCACGACTAAAAACAATGCACCATTTTGCAGTAAACTTCCCAACGACCACAATAAGACAAGGAAAAAGATCAAACGTAATGAATCAAAAAGAACACCTAGCAAACCTATAGGGGACCGACCCCTGCTCGACCCAGCGAGAGCAGAAATTGAGGGTAAACCAGACTACTACATTTTAAACTTTACTCAGTTTCAATCATTTCTAGAAAATGTTTTCGGATCAAGCAATCCATACGAAATAGCTATCGAGTACACTACTGACATCGAGAAACTAAGGGAGATGATCCTTGAAATCTACCCTTTCCTTACGGATCGGGGTATCAAAAACAGATTTAGCAGGTTGTCCAACAAACTAAAAATAAACATCAATACCACAGAAGCATCAAGCCAGCATAGCACTCAGACCCTCACAGAAATCGTATCCAGTAAGCCCGCGGTAGAAACAGCGGCTAATAACTAATTGTAAGAATAATAACAAATCTTACGAAGACAAGCATGAAAACTATAATACAGTGGAATATAAAGGATATTTCACCCACTATGGACAATTACAACTGATAATTAACTACCATAAGCCAGACCTAGTATGCCTGCAGGAAACCAATTTTAAACAAAACCAAACAGTCAAGTTAAAAAACTATTCCATCTACTCCAAGAATAGATGCAATCCAAATTATGCAAGTGGTGGAGTAGCCATCCTAGTAAATAATAAACATAGTGCCAAAGAAATCCCACTTAGTACAAATATGGAAGCTGTTTTAATTGCTCTACATATATTATTTTTTATAGGTTTGAACCATTAGGGGTTGCAACTAAAAAAAATCGGTAAAAAGGTTTTCGTTGCCTGTAACAAAGGGAACTATGCTGATAAATATGCATTTGCCGTACATACGCTCCTGAACGTATAGCTATATATCTGCTTCTATTTTTATATACCTATCTTTAGCGTTTTGTTCCATATTATATTATATTTTAGTACTATTATTATATTCTTATTTTTGCACAATATGTATTGACTAATTATTATCATATAAGCAAATCATTCCAACATATTACAACGAAAGACTACGCGCGAAAAAGTTTCGGACTCGATCTCATTATTCGCATCGAACATAATTTAGTTTAACTCACACTTTTCTCAAAATCTCCCTTCAGTCCATCACAATTTACTTCAGTTCTCTCCCGGTCGTCGCTGAGGTGTGCCATATACTGCGGTGTCTCACGTATCGACGCTGCTGACGCTTTCACTCCCACATAGGATTTGCCTAGTCAAGCACAGACGAGAAATAAAATAGACTTATCATCGAATGCTACTTTCTGTCATAAGATTTTGGGGCTCATCACATACATGCACGTATGATGTTAGTGGCTAAGTGTGAAATAAGAGTGCAGCACTACTAGCAGTAGGAAGTAAAATTATAATAATGGTGAAAATTTAAGTACATATAGAGGGAGATTCATTTTCATTTATTATTTTGAACGTTTCCTATAATAACTAATTGAAAAATGATTAATTTATTTATTTATATATTGCGTGGGCTAATCCCTTTAGATATAAGAATATTTATACTTAAGGCTGCCGTCTCACCGGGTCTTGAATGGGTGCGTACGCTCACACAAGCTAGGAAACGCGTATACGTATACGAATGTAGTAAACAAACCGTAAATTACAACTTTCGTCCTGGAATCGGCCAGAAGGATGTTTTTCCGGGTACAGTTGCCTTCAGCAGACATCCGTGCAGGGTGGTCTGGTGTGTATAAGCGCTAATAACCACCGTACGTCGAAATAATAATGAATTTATGAATCGTGCACTGAGACAAACTCGAGAAATGAAGCTTCAAGGATTCTCCGTCACCGGCGTTGATTCGTGCATTCTACCATCAAAACCGGTGGAAGTCCAATCTAGCTGATTAATGTAGGAAAGACATAATTGCCGAGACGTATCGGGAGTCGAATCACGCTGTTGCCGCATTTCCCCTATCGCTATTTTGCCATCAAGGAGGCTTAAATGAATCACGGCGAAGCGGCTGGAGAACAGAGATGGGCAAAGATAATATCTGGATAAACTCAAATAAAAGATACTAGAGTATTGTCTCATTACGGGCTCGGTTTGGTGTACACGATGTGGACATTTTGCTATCCCCACCACTTCTGTCTCACTCTTGTTCGGCGAAGGCGAGAGCAAGCGAGTGGCACTAAAAGTGAGCGAGGACGGTACGAGACAGACGACGCGTTGGTGTTTTGTCTCGCTCCGTCTTTCGGACGTCGTGACACTCCGTCCTTTGCGTTTGCGCCCGTCGCGCACGCAAAGCGTCCCATCTCACTTCCCCCTTCGGCCAGAAAGAAGCGAGAAACGAACACTCGGAATTAGGACTCTGTTCACGATACGGGCTCAACGCCGGTCCCGACCAGCGAGAACTTGGGCTGTTCAGCGGCGGCTTGTAATCTCGGATAGAGAGGCATACAGTGTGGCTTGTGGTAGATTATGTATTGATAAAATGTAAAACGTGATGTTTTCAGTATTCAGTAGCATACTGCTGAGATTTGCTAGATTAAAATGAGTGCAAACACGGAATAAATCGGTTTATAAATTGGTCCAAAATCATTATTTCTTTAAGAATAAATTGCGATAACTTGAGTAAATATCAAGGGATCGTTATGAGACTTAAAATATAACTTCAGAAAACTCTAGCGATGCCGTACAATGTATGCACAAACCCTTATGTTAAAAAATGTAATAATATTTAATTAAAAAGAAATACTGGACATAACCCATGCTTTTCAACGTTCGCCGTTGTAAAGTATCGAGGCAATTTGGAGGTATATATAACTTATACCGACAAAGTTTTTCCTTAATATACGCCAGGGTTGTCTAACTGACGACTCACGAGATGCCGGGGGCTCCTCCGCCTTGCGGCCACGCTGAACGGCCCCCTCCACACCTACTAAACATGGACGATTGCAGTCGAATTCGTCCGTCCCTACACAGACATAAATACATTCGATTCTTACGGCCGGCTACGGCCATACGTTTACATATAATTATAATTAATACGACAATACGAACTGATATATACTTACTTTTACTCGTCTCTGTGAATGTGACCGTGCACATTGCGGCCGCGTCATATTATTGACAAGGGATGGTATATCCACATCAATTTTTGTTATGGCCATCCTTAACAGCGAAGATAATGAATGGTCCGCTAATCTTGACCGATATTTACTTTTTATATTTTTCATAACGGAAAACGCACTTTCGCATCTGTATGTAGAACCAAACATTGATGAAATTTTTAATCCTAAATCCACCAATTTCGGATACTTTTCTTCTGATAATAATTTAAAAAACTCCTGTCCATTATCATTTCTGGCATGTACGAACGGATCTCCTTGCAAATTACACAATTCATCTCGATAATACATTTCTTGGTCTTTGATCTTACATCCTTTTGGATTATTAAAAATTATAAGCTCATTTTTTATTAATGTATCGAAAAAGACGAGTAAAAGTAAGTATATATCAGTTGGTATTGTCGTATTAATTATAATTATATGTAAACGTATGGCCGTAGTCGGCCGTAACAATCGAATGTATTTATGTCTGTGTAGGGACGGACGAATTCGACTGCGATCGTCAATGTTTAGTAGGTGTGGAGGGAACCGTTCAGCGTGGCCGCAAGGCGGAGGAGCCCCCGCATCTCGTGAGTCGTCAGTTAGACAACCCTGATATACGCGAAAGATTTTCACCTATTTTCACACTGATTAATAAATAATTGTAGAAGATATGACGATATGTATAAATCGTGCGCGCCACCAACAGTCAACAGTCGCGTATAATGCGCTATTCAGCAGTTTTAGCACTCGCGTTGACAGATGGCGCCGTGCGATAATTATATATATCGTCATATGTTTTAAAATTATTTATTAATCAGTGTGAAAATCTTTCTTGTATATTAAGGAAAAACTTTGTCACTGCAAGTTATATGTACCTCCAAATTGCCTCGATACTTTATAACAGCGAACGTTGAAAAATATGGGTTATGTCCAGTATTTCTTTTTAATTAAATATGTTTGAGATTGAGGTGGTTGAGCACACTGGTAGAAGGCGAGGTTAGGAGTCGACAGTGGAGAGGGCACACAACACAGTATGTTGAGTAAAGTGATTTGCTTGTCTTTATTGTAAAACACTTGTTGCGTCACTTGATCAGTGAGCCTGAGATGTGAGCCGGTTACAGGAAATACCCGAATTGCCGTGGTGAGAACAGTTGTGCACGTGCACAACGCCACGTGAGCGAACGCGTTGAACAATCAACACTGAGCTATCATGGAAGATAGATGCACAAGCGTGTGAGCTGAGTAGGATAATTGCATGAGAACAATGATTAATGAGAGCTGAGTAAAACTGGTGAGCGCTGAGATTCACACGTTGCAAACAAAGCCGAAATCGCAAGCGACACGTCTTTCTTGGCACGCGATGTGAACAAGAGTGAATTTAAGATGGATGATCATTTCCGTCAACGGCGTCGTCTCGAACATTCTCGAAGATCGACAGGCGTGGGGCAATCTGATTGGTTGATCGATAGATGTGGTGAGATGTGATTGGTTTGCGCGTATCCTCGAACCAACCGAAACAGCGTCAAGCGTTGCGCTGATTGGATGATTGACGCACGCTCCGCGTTGCTGATTGGTGATCAACCGTTGATCCCCATCGCTGGTTGGTGGATCGATCGTCGATCTGCGACTCTGCGCTGAGTCCGTGAGGTGCAGCGCCGAATGCGAATGTGGTGGCTTTGGGAAATAATGCATTCCCAAACAAAATATTATTACATTTTTTAACATAAGGGTTTTGTGCATACATTTTACGGCATGGCTAGAGTTTTCTGAAGTTATATTTTAGGTCTCATAACGATCCTTTGATATTTACTCAAATTATCGCAATTTATGCTTAAAGAAATAATGATTTTGGACGATGAAAAATTTGTTGTTTATAATTTTTAGCTCGCATAGTAATGATTCGATAAACAAACTGTAAATAAAAAAATGTGTGTCGTGACGAGCTTTACAACACTATATTTTTCAAAATACAGTTTAACAATATTTAATTTTCCAATATTTCTTAGCATTTGGACAATAATTTGTTCTATTTTCGAGCGCTAGTCCCCTTATTGCATCCGAGCCCTCATTAGTTATGGGTTGTTAATAAAGTGGCGAGATTCATTCGATTGAAATGAGTTCAAACACGGTATAAATTGAATTATTTCCAGAACTATAGATAATTAAATATGAATGTAACATTTATAATGTAATAATGCTAAAAGTAATGCTAAAAAAAAAATCTCAAGAGTATGTTACTAAAACATACACCGCAAGCAACAATGTATGGCTCTCCAGCCGAAGCTCGAACCAAGATCACAAGCCGCCGCCGAACAGCCCAAGTCCTCAGCTTGAGGCGAGATCGCGTCGAAAGTTGTTCGAAGCTGTCGAATAAAAGTCGAATAAACTACGGATAAAGATAAAAACCTTATTAGACGATTCGAATAAAAGTTCCTCGAATCAAGAAATTATCTTTTGACTAAATTCACATCGAGTAAAAAAAATTATCTTCCGCTGTCGAATAAATCCGCTTCGAATAAATTTATTTCTTCGTGATGTTTCGAATAAAGATAAACCGTGTTATTCGACGCTCCGAATAACGAATAAACGTAAACCGTGTTATTTGAAGATTCGAATAACGAATAAAGATGAAGTATCTTTTATTCGACACGTTATTTAAATAATTTTTTATCTAGAGAATGCCCATCTCTAATTTTCAACTGGGAAATCTCAGAAGTATGTTACTGAAACGTTCATTGTTGAGGTCTCCCGAATCTCGAGCCGAGCGACATTGTATCGCTTAGCCGTCTAACCTGTCGCCTGGAGTTGCTCGGCAATGTATCAGCAATTATGCAGAAACAGAATATCTTTATTTTTCATCGTATCAATATGAAAGTGACGGGCTTTCAATTCTGCAAATAAATTTTATGTCTAATATCGTTAATAATGATAGTTCACATTATGTCAGGTTTGGAATCTTTCCATATTTCCTTCTTACACTCCCGGACCTCTTTCATTATTGCTATGTGCAGCGAGGCTCTGACGCTAGACGCAGCTTTCGTGCCGTATTCCTTTGAGGCTTCTCGATAGAACAGTACAAAACAGCGCGGCAGAGACAGAGACCACCGAAAATGTGGCAACTATGCGTAAAAAATTTGTCTTCATAGAGTATCTGGAGATGTCACCTCTTTAGATGTTCTTTTTACCGACCTCAGTAGTTTCATTAGCGTCCGTCTGTTTACGGGGGACGCTTCGATCGATTCGGACCATAACAAACTTGAGACGGCAGCCGTAACCAGAGTCTGAACCCACTTATAACCCAACCTATACATTTCGCCATTGACAAACCATCAGTGCGCAGAAATCCTTAAACTGGCGCGTAGCACGATTTATTTGATCAATTATTAAATTGTAATGGACACAAGAAGAAAACGAACTATAAAACGTGAAAACGTACTGTTGTGGCAAAGCGTTTATTGAACTAAGATCTAGAGTAGGGCAACTGATTTTATGCTAATTCGTATCTGGAGTCTGTGACTGAAAGTGGTGGCTTTTAGTATAATAATGTCAATCTGAAGAAAGTGCAGTGCTTTTAAAAGTTTTCCGAAATAAGAGAGAATATAACGAGATAGCACAAGAGTTTGGTATGTATATACAAGGGTGATAACGACCACTGCGGGGATAGGGGGAATTGCGGAACTGACGACGATGTAAATGGTGCCTAACTTTCATTTGTCGCTGTACGGCATAAGCGCAACACTATCGTATGTACACTGACAAGAAAAGTTAGACAACCTGGAAATTCAGAAAATTAAGCAATTTTGTCTGCAAGTATAGTAGATCATGCATAAGACAAACCTATTTCTTGTTGGTGCCATAGTGTAGTTCTAGGAGGTGAAAACGCTCCTTGAAAGAAATGCAGAATTTTCTTTTGATGGAATATCCCGAGAATGGTGAGAGATATTAGAAAGAAGTTTAAACAAAAGTTGCACCTTTTTTATATAAAAAAAATGCGTAAAAATAATTAACGAAAAATCCATACTTTTCAAGTTAATCCTACCACCAATCCCTAAATCGACAATTAATTTTACGCAGTTTTATAGATATAAAAAATGCAACTTCTGTTTACACTTATTTCCAATATCTTTCACCGTTCTCCAGATCTTCCACGAAAAAGAAAATTTTGCATTTCTTTCAAGAGGTGATTTCACCTCCTAAAACTGCACTATGGCACCAACAAAAAAATAGGTTTGTCTTACGCATGATCTACTCTACTTGCACACAAAGTTCCATAATTTTCTGAACTTCCGGATTGTTTAACTTCTCTTATGAGTGAAAATAAATTTCAGACAGCTACGCACCCACACAGAGAAAGAACTTGAGGCGTTTTATAGATGGAAATGCTGCGCTTCGTACCTCTATCACTGTGTGAGTGAGATCCTGACCGCGATTTATTTTCACTCAGTGCATAGGGTGTGTATATACAGAGTGTTCCAAAAATGCTCAGTTCTTTGAAGGGGGTGACGCAGGGGATGATTGCAAACAACTTCTTCCTTTACGAAAATGCTCTTCGAGGTTTCGTTAACGAGATATTAACAAAAAGCACCGACCAATCAGAGCGCGCGCCTTCCATCAAGCTCCTGCGGTAGCGTTGGCTACGCGGTAGACGTCTGCGCTTGTACAACGAACGTACGAACAAGCAAGCTGGCATGCAGCTTTTTTTTAAAGCAGAATCTTCAATAACAATTATTTGAAGTGAGAGGACAAGAAATACGTAAAGGGTCAAGCAGGATAAGCATGGACAAACGGCCCTCATGCCGATTCTTGAAGTTGTTATTTTTTAAACAATGCTCCTTACCTGAAACAACATTATGTAAAGTTTTAGATCGCTACCCCCCCCCCCCCGCCTTTAAGGGGAATACGGTGGTAACGCCCTTAACGATGTTATTCTTTTCTCTATCTCTTCGAGCTCGGTCCACGTACGCGAGTATATATGTACAATGTATCAGTGAAGAGGTAGAACGTACAAGAGTTGGGCCTTACCTAGATAAAAAATTATTTAAATAACGATCGAATAAATGATACTTTATCTTTATTTGTTATTCGAGATTCGAATAACCGAAGTTATTGTTGTTTAAAGAGCAACGAATAAATAATTTTATTCGATAAGAATTTATTCGACGAATAAAGATAATTTTTTTATTCGATGAGAATTTATTTGAAGAATAACGATAATTTTTTATTCGAATGTTTTATTCGAATAAATCCGTCGAATAAATTTTTCATGCGTAGCATTTATCTTTTTGAAGTCTTCGAATAAAGCCACGAATAACTTTCGTCAGCGTCGAGACTTGGTGAGTGACCATGATCCCAAGTCGTCGCCTACGGGTCTTTGTTTTCGGCGCTCGCCACTCGGCCGGGGTTGACCTTCGGAGGCTCGAATAAACACGCTCGAAACTGATCAAAGTTATTCCACGCATTTATTCGAATAAAACCTCCGAATAAAAAATTATCGTTATTCGTCGAATAAAAAAGTTATCTTCATTCGTCGAATAAATTCTCATCCAATAAAAAAGTTACCTTTATTCGTCGAATACATTCTCATCGAATAAAATTATTTATTCGTTGCTCTTCGAATAAAGATAACTTCGATTATTCGAGCCTCGAATAACGAATAAAAATTATTTATCTTTTGTTCGTTATTTGAGATTTTTATTTAGATAAACATTTTCCCAACTCTGAATTTACAATATCTGTACAGTTTTTATTCGCGAGGAACTCTGGCTCGCTCTCGTACCATATCGCACTCGCCTTCGGCAAAAACGAAGTGAGAAAAGACTGCTCGGAATCGGGTCCCGTCTATGTACTCAAAGTGGTGGGGACAATTCTCTGCGTGTGTACGTGTCTCAAGGACACCAATTCCCACCGCGCGACGAGTAGGCGTAGTCCGAGAGTGAGCTAGAACATAGAGAAAAGGAACACTGAGGCTGGCAAGCGGCGTGGTGGAAGATTACCCCTCACGAAACTCACCGGCCAATAAATCTGAACTGGACATTAGGAAGAGGCTGCTTTCGAGAGCACCTATTGGAGCACCTAATCTAGCCCCAACCAATACTAATACCCGAGACGAGTTGAAAAGTTTATATTTATTTATACTAAACCTGACCCAACACTAACCCAACCCTAACACCAAAAAAGAAATTTAAAAAATATTTTTGCGAATATCTCGGAAAGTAAGACCGTGTGGCGCACAGTGGTCCGAATCGCAGAAAACGTGATTAAAAATCCTTGCGTTTACATTTCGCACTTTATCATTATGAAGATGGTCAATCCTGGGGTTTTTGGGGTCGCAGAATCAGATTCTGAGGTCCAAATTTTTTTATTTATTTATTTATATATATATATATATATATATATATAAATAAATAAATATTTCAGATTCTGAGTTCCAAATTTTTTTATTTATTTATTTATTTATATATATATAAATAAATAAATAAATAAAAAAATTTGGAACTCAAGATCTGATTCTGCGACCCCAAAAACCCCAGGATTATCTAATATACGGGAAAACCCGTTGGTGCATAGAATAGAAAAGATCAGTAGAGAAATAGTGCATAAATGTAGACACACGAAAACAGAACACATAAAACCAAAATGAAATAGTGCCAAGATAGAGTACAATCAAAAAGAATAGGATAAAATACAACAGAATAATAGAATACCGTAAACTGGGGTGACTTTGCCCGTCGGGGTGACATTGCCCACTTTTTTACTCTGACTGAAAAATTACCATATGATTGAATTCGCTAATTTTTTGTTCGTTTGACCTTGGAGAAATTATTGCTATCAATTACAAAACACTAAATGTTCTGATTACATCACAATAAAATAAAATAAAGCCTTTCCGAAAAGTGGGCAATGTCACCCCGGGCGGGCAAAGTCACCCCAGTTTACGGTAATAGGAATTAGCGGAAACTATTAACCGCCTTATTCGCAGAGCGCTTAAAAGAGTATAATGAATGGCAGAAGAAATCAACTAAATGCGCGACAGAGTTAGAGGTTCTACATAGTCTATCTACACAGTTGTTCATGCCATAAGTGGTAGAATGTTTACGCAGCATAAACAGTGGTATATTCCTTAGCGCTCTGGGCGGTACATTACGTTTAAATAAACTTAAAAGCTCCGGACACTTGACGTGGTGATTTATAACTTTAAAGGTCAGTATTAGATCGGATAAAAACCTTCGCTTTTCGAGAGGAATGTAGCCCAGAGTAGAAAGGATATGCTCGTAATCATGAGAAAATCTGTCAAAAGGGATACGCAGCTTATATGCTGCATATCTCAAATACCTATGCTGGATGCTCTCCAAAGATTTGATGTGACATATACTATAATATTCCAAATGAGGGAGAACAAGGGTGGTGTAAAGAGTGTTAAGCGTCTTTGGAGTCCTAAACTCAACGGCAGCTCTCATAAAAAATCGAGGGCTCTAGAGGCAGCAGCTCTAATATGGGCATAGTGTCCTTTAAAATCCGCCGAGGCTGAGAAGATAACTCCTAGGTCGCGAATGGAATCCACAGAATCAAGAGACTTCCCATCAATGTTGTACTGAAACTGAATATTAATATTCAAACTGCGGTGGATTCAACTGCATACGATTTGTGAGACACCACAAGGCAACATTAGATAGGTCCTCCTGCAAAAGCTGTGTATCCAAAGGGGATCGAATAGAGCGATACATTTGTAAATCATCGGCAAACAGTAGAAATTTACTATGCACAATTACCTCAGAGATGTCATTGATAAAAAGATTGAACAATATCGGACCAAGATGAGAGCCTCGAGGAACACCGGATGTAACATCAAATCCGGTAGAGAGAGCATTAAAGCATTTTACAGACATCGTCCTGCCGTGGAGGTAACTGGCCAACCAAGCCAACGCAGTGCCACCAATTCCAATCGATGCAAGCTTACTAGTTAAGATAGAGTGACTGACAGTGTCAAACGCTTTGCTGAAATCGGTATAGACAGCATCAACCTGGCTACCCACTTCCAGTTCATGTGAGATGTAATGGTGATAGAGCATGAGATTTGTGGAAGTTAATCGTCCAGAGACAAAACCATGCTGTTCGTTAATTATGGTACTTGTTGACAGGGAGGCCAGTTTGTCCGCAATTATGGAATCTAATATTTTGGCCATAACATTCAATATAGAAATAGGTCTGTAGTTGGAGATTAACATTTTGTCGCCAGATTTAAATACGGGGACAGCTAAACTAGATTTCCATCTCGTGGGAAATACACCCGATTTTAAAGACAAGTTGAAAATGCGCCACAAAATTCTGGCAAAAATAAACTTACACGACTTAAAGAATACTGGTGGGATGGCGTCGTCCCCAGCGCCTTTGTTAACCTCCAAGGAATTTAGTTTCGCGAATACTTCACCTATGCCAATAGTAAAATTATTTAGATCTAATGTAGAGGTACAATTAAATGTAGTAGAGCAGTTACGCGCAGCTTGAAAGGATGACTTGAAGTGATTCGCAAAGCCATTCGCAATTTAAGTTGGACTTGTCAATGGTTGATCATGAAACAGCATGGTGCTAGGTAATCTATTGGAAGATCTAGTTGAATTCATAAAATTCCAAAAGACCTTCAAATTTTCAGGTATTGCGACTTCAACCTCAGAGGTGTATCTAAGCCAGCACGCACGAATGACTGATTTACTTTCAGCTCTGAGCTTGGAAAAGGCTAAGTAGTCGCAGAAGCGATTGTTACGCTTGTATACCTTGTGCGCGAGTTTTTTTGCCCTGATTAGTGTAATAGCGTTCTTTGAGTACCAGCTAGGGTACGATGACCTTATTACAGTATAGTGCGGAACAAAAGCACCGATAATGTCGTTCAAGTATGTGTAACGAGTTATTGTCGGTAGGACGACGATCTTGCCCCCCACCACCGCGCCGAGCGCGATGACGCGTACCGCGCTCTGCCAACGGTCTTGCCCCCCACCACTCGTCCGCGGTTTCCAAGAACTGGCGCGAGAGGGTTACGCACCGATTAATCCTCTCGCCGCCGAAAATCCGCGGACGAGGACATATAAGCCGGGGGCACGACCTATTTGGCAGAGACCGCCTAGAGCGAGCGTACCGACCAGTACACCTCTCCCAGAGACCTTCTGTACGATTCCACGTTCTTGTGCCCACACTCGTTCTTGCGAAAGACAAGCGCCCGTGTCAGCTCGAGTTCTCGTGCGTCGACAGACTGTGTCACTGCGTCTTTTTGAATATTCCCACACCTCCACGGTTCCCAGAAGGACAGCGTGAGCCATCCTCTGGACGCAGGCCGTCACCCTCTATCGATCTCCCGAACAGATTTATCTCCGTTCTCGAGAGCGTCCTTACAGTCTCCGACTCACCCACGGGTTGTGCCCACCGGGTGACCGGATCAAAGACTCTCCGGCCAGGGTCTAACGGCAGGGTTGGCCCGCCAAGACACCGAACGGTCAAATCGTCTATCCCCTCCACTGCCGCCGAATCGTCTCCGTCGATCACGATATTCACCGCGGTACGCGCCGCGATACACACCGAATCGCGCGTCGCGATACACGCCGAGCCGTGCGCCGCGATACACGCCGGGACTCGCGATAGTTTAAGCCGTATTCAGATTGTGTGCCAGCATAGACCTGGCCGGGCTCGCCTGTACTCTAGACTAAGAAATAAACGACCGTTACCCAAATCACCTTGCCACTTTCTCTCAGTCACCCGTCCGTTAGTTAACCCGATCGAGTCGAGGTTACATATGCATACAGAGTGTCAACTGCCGAATCAACGCACGGTCCGTCGAGAACACAATCTCAATTTACATGATTAAGGTGATTTATTATCGAGACGTAATCGGCAGCCTTAAAGTTGGCTCTGGTAGTAACGATAGGATTACTGATACACGACGAAACGGGGTCCGACAAGACTACCTCAAATTGAAGGGGCGGATGGTACGAATCGGTAGATAAGAGTGGTTCCACGGTTCTAGAAGTACTAATAGACCTATCACTGCTAAACATTAAGTCTAAAAAGGAACCGTAACAATTGGGAATAACATTGTGTTGAAGCAGACACGCCATGTTAAAAAAATCGCACAAAATCTTAGCAGAACCGAGCATGGATGAATTCACGGAAATCACATCAAGTAATCTGTCCGTGTTTTCAATCCAAAATACGCGAGGTAAGTTATAACCGCCAATTAGGTAAATACATGTGTCCTGATACGAAATTGACAGATTCGCAACGGTTCTACCGTAGTCAGCGAATAAATCCGAGTTAGAGGCCGGAGGTATGTAAACAGAACCAAAGATGTAGGAAACGCCGCTAATCCGAACCAAAACATATAGTTGCTCAATATGCTTAAATTCGGTAACAATTAACTGACTGCGATATGTATTACGGACGGCAATCAGAACACCGCCTCCACGCGCACACTGAGTAGTTATAGAGTTCCTATCAAGTCTATAAACTAAGAAATTGGTAAAAATAGAGACATTTTCCGTAAAGGAGTCGTTTAACCACGTTTCCACTAGAATAATTATGTCGTAAATCGAGGAACTAAGAGCACAACGTAATTCACTTAATTTTGTCCTAAGGCCGCGCACATTTTGAAAGTACACCAGAGGGTTACGTATTAGTTTTTTTGTTTCATAGAGTTGACAATTTTAGGCACGCCATTGACGTAACGGATGGTTTTATCAGAGACTCCAGCATCAATAAATTTGTTTAACTCAGCTCTGACATCACGCAGGTGATTTCGTTGCCGAAGAGTAAGATCCTCGTGGATAAAAACAGGGCCAGTGTACTTCCTCTTGTTTCTCAGCACTGACAGGACATCGGATCTAGAATGGAGCGTGACACGAACAGGCCTGTGTTTATTCGGGATCCTCCTTCCAAGTCTGGTGACACTTATCCCCGACAACACAGCTGGTTGAATCTGTGATAAGATTTCCTTCACAGAATCGGTGTCGAAAGATGAATCCCCAGAGGTAGCTGGTGATAAGGAAGAGGATGATTCTTCTTCCAGATTGAAGAGAATAATATTCTTCGATCTATTCTCTCTTTCCTTCATCTCCGACAACATATCCTCAAAATCAGAGTTTTGAACAGAGGAGGCTGTAGACTCACTTAATTTCGATTCCAGTTTCGTCACTCTGTCTGATAAGTGATTGACGATCACTTCAAGTTTCTCGATATGAGTCGAAAAAAGACCTTTTAACTCGGCGACGAGATCTCCCTTCAATTTCGAAATCTCCAATCTAATCAAGTTATTGACATTATTTGACGCTGATGGAGATTTCCAAAGGGAAGAACCCCTCGAAGATGAAGATAGTGAAGTGGCACAATTTAAGAGTTGACCATTTTCATGGGAATGACCGGTTCTGGGCGCACATGCCGGATGACATGATATGCCACACGATGTACAAGAAACTGGATTGACTACTGCAGTAGGTCTTCTTCCCCATGGCAGATAAAAGAGTGAGGTTGAAAAAGGCAGAGCAAGACACAAGCCGAATAGAGGAGAAAACGAACGACACTTAATTTAAAATACAGTTAGACACCGAACTTGAAATACGTTAATCGAGCACTAGTAAACACGTCCGTCCTCAGGCAGTGATGACAAGAGAAAATTTTTATTAGATTAAAACTAAACCGTGCAAAAAAGTGTAACTTCTCCTTTTGCACATACATTCCTTATACTATAGACTATAAAATAAGATAAGTTTCAAAGATGCCTGAGAATTCCAAAAAATCTAACATGCGATTAAATACGACCATCGCATAATTTCTTATATTTCAGTTATTTATAACTTTTTATATATTTCAATAACATCGAATGAATACGCAATTTCATCTTATGGATAAATGAAAATATTTTGAACATCTGAAGTGTGAATTTATACAAATTGTTGGAGAAATAATTTCATAAGTTGGTGCTGCTTCAGTTAGCATAGGTGGCAACACTGAGAGAGGAGAATGTGTGTGAGTGCGAAAGTGTATGCCTCACTGCTTGTCTGAATGTTAGAGCGAACGGACGTTAATTGTGTTAAGAGTAAAACCGTAAAAACGTGGTCTGAGAACCAATCTGTATCGGAGAACATCGTGACTAATATTGCAGATATCAAGTGCAATTTCAGTGTAGTAAATTTGTTATACATCAGAATATATTTTCTTTATATTATTTTTCTCAACAAAAGTCAAATAACTGCGCACGCTTATTTCGTTCCTGAATATACCTCAACACAAATTATTGACCTTCTAGTTTCCACGCGCTCAATAGCTTTTGCTATCATAAAAACGCTATATCTGTTAACTTTTCAAAATTTGATGCCGTAATTAACTTCAAATAACGTATTCAAATCAGACAGTACTATTAAACAAAACATAACATTATTTTATCGACATTTCCTCCCCTCTACAACGCTTAGTTTTAATCTAATAACAATTTTGACTTCGGAATCAGATTCTGCGACCCCAAAAACCCCTGGAATGACTTTATCTTCATAATGATAAAGTGTGAAATGTGAATGTAAGTATTTTTAATCACGTTTTCGGCGATTCGGACCACTGTGCGCTGCACGCAGGCTGCCTGCTTTTACACTGACTATGTGTTTGCTATCATGAGATGTAAATTCTTCACTCAGCAACGTCCTCCAATTCTAACCGATACAGCCTTTAATCAGAATTTATTGTTGGGAATTTATAGTTCATGGCCGAATTACTTTTTCTTCTGGCAGCACGTATTGGTGAGAACTTCCAACCTCTGCTTTATTGGAGTTGCCGTAAAACAATCGACTACCGATAGTCTATCTAAGAGACTGCTTATAAAGTCCATTCATTTGTGTATTATTATTTTTAGGAACAATGAGTGAAAGAGTTCTATTGACTTATGAAGCACAAGGAATTTTACAATTGCATGAGTTAATATAAAAATTGTTATGACGCAGCTGATTACTAAAAATTAAAGTGAAGTTTAAAGTCCTTCAGTACTTGGCATTATTGAAATCCAGAAAAAATCCCTTAATACCGTAAATCTGATGAAAATTAGGGCGGAACTAACAGTTAATAACAATGACTGTTATCTTCCTTTGTGAAGAGTAACCAATTTCATCACTTTTCCTACACGCAAGTCGATTTGTGAGAATTCTCTGAATATTGAGATTACTTGGAGCCAAAGAGAACATTTCATTTTTAATAACGTTCAGGATTGTTTTGATGTAAAATTAAATATAAATGCTGAATTTCTGAAAGAAATGTCCTGATTATCCCGCACTGCGTAAATGACAACATGGTAATATATTTTGAAATTACAATCTTTGAAATGTAAGGAATATGAGTTGACGTTTTTTCATCGTGTTCCCAAACGGTAATTTAGGTGTCGTCAACGTGGACCTTGGAAATAGATCGACTCTTGGGGGTATTATGAACTAGACCTTTCTGGGGACTGCGTTGCGGCCTGAGCAAGGGAGGTTCTGACTTTGGACGACAGTATCACCGGGAGGAACTCGTAAATGTACCGTTGATGACGACACATCGTTGCTTTCTCGTGGAAATATAGCATTTTAAACGTTATTTTCTGCGTTTATTCTTTTAGCAGTTTCGCAGATATCTGTAAGAGAATTCGAATTTTAAAATGTTTAATAAACTGGCACTAGGATTTAGTACAGGTCAAAGTAAAAGTAATTACTTTTACAGAGTTACACAGTAACTTTGTAATTATCTTATCCTAATTGATTCCACTCTCTACGGTCCACTTTAATTTCTGTTAATTCGTTTGATTACACGATCATTGGCGTCGGATCACATTTTTCTCCTTTTATCTCCGATACATTTCATTCGTGTAGAACATCACGTTCTATCACCAGTGGTCTCGATTATCAGAATCGAATCGTATCTTCATATCCACACCCCGATATTACGTCATATATGACGCTCATACGTTGGGAACTTGTTATAATAATTCTTGCAGTTATCTCGTTGGCCGGTGAATCATACGAATGTACACTGATATGTATAAAAGCACATGTAATATTTATCACGACGTTGCAAGAAGTGATCTGGGTACTTGCCTTGTGCTAATAAAACAACTTCGAATATTCTTCTCATTTCTTCAATGAACCTGAATTGGAGTCAGCTGCAATATGCAAAGGAAAAAAAGTAACTTTTAAATCCCAAATGTCTTGATAATTTAGTTTGGAAAAAGTGACCTCGAGGAAAAATGTTATATTAATAATATTCATCCGTTAAAACAATATAAATCGTAGTTTGTTTTGTTCTATACATTTTTTGCTCCTTCAAATCCAAGAGAAATATCCAGATGTTCGACACAGGAATATCTATGTAGCTACTACTATTCTGAATTAAGATCGATGATAATCAAACGAGCCAGCTGCGGACAGTGGTCAACAATCGAGAGTAATAAGGTCTACATATGGGATGAGTCATTCGTCATTCATTAATGATAATTAAAACTTTTATTTATCCACCAATTTGAGGTATGTGGTTTTGAAAACCCGGTGATTACATATTTAAAAAATAGATGCTGATTTTCGAGAAAATACTTAGATTCCATTTTATTTTAATCGGCGATTCCTGGTAGCACAAGTTTCAATACATTGTGTATTCAGTAGTAAAGGGTGGACGGTCCAAAGAACGTAATACATTATATGTATATATTTGAAAATATCCATGAATGTTAAATATTATATCCATAGGGTTATTAACTATGTAGGTTTCAACGTAGTATTTTGGGCAATTGTTCCTAAGGGGTTAGCTACCGTCAGGAGGTAGAAAAAGAATCGATTCTTTAGGAATTTATTTCAGAAAGTACATGCATATTTTTATGCAATGGTTTTTGTATTCAGATGAGGGACACTTTAACAAGTTATTATATTATGTTTTGGTATAAAAATATTTATTTATTGCACAATTGCAAATGATTTCACGGAAACTGTTTTTAGAAACACGTTTTGCGGTGACCAACATTATTCGGAACTAGGCTATATGAAATAAAAAAACGAAGCAGATTTAGTTAGTACAATAGTTTTTCTAGTTTTTAATCAATCCTTTCGATAAAATATTAATCTGGGATAAAATGGCAGATGTTTCAATTGAAATGATCGATTTTCGTAGAAAAAAACACTCATTTTTCATCCATAAAATAAAAACTATGCATTGGAAAAACAAATACTTCGATTAAAGATTAGATTTGAATGTCTAGAAGAAACCTACAAAGTCTCAGAAAGATTGGTGAAACGGTTTTGGAGAAATCGTGGTCACCGAAATCGAAAACCCCGTTTCGAGAAAAACACGTTTAAAGTTTCAAGTGGTCGGCGGTACGCTTCGCGGCGCGTACACTCTTCCGACTCATATAGACCGGGCGATAATCGCCAGCAATTCTGTCGCCGGAGTCGCTGGCGAGTCGGTGAGATAACCGACTTGTCTCCAGCGACTTGTATCTGGCGACTTTTATCCGGTGACTTGTGCCTGGCGACTCGTCCTTTAAATGTTAAAGAGATATGAATATACCTGGGAAAGTATACACGTATCCGGCGACTTGCAACAATCGCTTTGGAATACAGCAACTCGATCCTTGCCTCAAACGGCCTTCTAGAAATGACATCTGGCCATATGTTCCCGAAAAACTGTATTCAAGTGGACGGTGAGCAACATCGCCCGAGTGTCTACTGCCTGTACCTAGAGACGCGGTAGCGTCTCGACGCCAAGTACATGAAAAACACCCTATATATATATATATATATATATATATATATATGTATATTTGAAAATATATATATATATATATATATATATATGTGTATATATATATATATATATATGTATATATGTCGACTGTCGCTACCGTGTATCTTTACTCGTCGCGGAGGCATTCCAACCTAATTCTGACAGTTATACATTAATATCTCATCACGCTAGCAATATTTTCTAAATTTAAAGGCATTTTTTTTATGTAAACCGCATATAAGCTTTCGAATGAGACCAAAATCAATAAAATCGGTTCACGCATATCAGAGATATGATAATATCGTCTCATGGATTCAGTTGGAAACGGTAAGATTTTTCTTCTTCTGATTCTCCTAGAAATTTTTCGTCATCATCAAACATTACGTATATATACAGTCGTCAACACGTATACACGTTACACGCACACCTTCAGTCAAAACGAAACTAACACATGTTTCGTTCTTCTACGCATATACGCGTTACGCGCACACCTTCAGTCAAAACGAAACTAACACATGTTTCGTTCTTCGTTCGTCGATTCTCGGGATTATTCGGCAGGGATCGTCGTCCGTCATTGTACAAACTATTTTTTAAATACATTGAACTTTATAACCTACCAATCTTAACTTCCAAGTGTCACATAATGTAAGTGGTCCAAATTTGAGATGTCAGGAGTTTTTACACTAAATAGGAGACGGAATTATTGTCTCAATTAACAAGGTAAGTCGCCAAATTTATTTAATAGATTTATTATGTAGAGTCGCAGACTTGGAAGTTGTCCGGAGAAGGTCCGACAGAGAAGCACCTTCTTTCGCATAAGTTTCTAGAAATTTGTACCATGCTTGTACAAAATAATATATTGTAGTAAAAAATTGCATTGAATTTAAATTGCCAGATATTTGTATTTGTATACCAGCAATTTAGAGTTTTTATTTTATGTAAAGGTTATCCTGTTTTCCGTTCCGAATGGGAAACATCGCCGACTCTGTAGGAATACACCACACACTATATATATTGAAGTACATCCTATAGTAAATGTATATGTTAAAAATTTAATATATCTATAAATATATATATAATATATATATAATAAATTGGTAACGTAAATATCGACTATATGATCTACTGCGTGGAAACACACCACACATATACATATTTATTAAAACATTAATTTATTTTATATATATATAAATTAAAAAATATATATAATAAACAAATAAATAAAATAATATAATAAATAAAATATATATATATAAATAAAATAAATTAATGTTTTATAAATATGTATATATATATATATTTAGATATATTAAATGAATTTATTATCTATATTATCTATATCTATATAAATAAAAATGTAAATGTTCGTCTGTTGAAAATCCTAAATCTCCGAAACCGCTGGGCGGACTGTGATGCGGCTTGCACCGTTTTGTAGAGCATTTCTTGAGGGATGTTTAAGTGTGTGCAGTATTAACCTATGACAAACAGAAGCCGAGCAATGACGATTTTAGTGAAGCAAGATTTGCGTGAACCACAGCGCTCACAGAACAACTAATGATATGACTCACAAGGGAAGTTTGACAACCCGGAAATTCAGAAAATTATGAAACTCGGTGTGCTCGTAGAGTAGTTCATCCGTAACTCATCCCTATTTTTTGTTGGTGCCCTAATTCAATATTTGGGGGTGAAATAACTCCTTGAAAAAAATGCAGAATTTTCTTTTCCGTGGAATATCTCGGGAAGGGTGAGAGATATCGAAAAGAAATTTAAACAAAAATTGCATCCTTTTTTATATCTACAAAACCGCGTAAATATAATTTTCGAAAAAACATATTTTTCAAGTTACCCCCACCACCAACCCTTAAAATTAAGTTTTTATATTTTTCAAATATACGCTGAAATACCTCTGGATAATCTATTTTCATACATATAAATAGTATATGTGTAATATTGTTTTTGCAAACAAATAAAACCTCTACTACCGAATTTGAAGTCCATTTTAGCAGTTGCCATTAATAAAATGGTTTCTTAAACTCATATTTAAATTATTAGTTATATAAAGTTTAGACAGCTTCCAATTATTTAAGCAAGGCAGTAGGTGCCTAAAATTATATCCAAGGTAAAACTCATTAAAACTAATCAATGACGTGCATGAATCATTATGATACCAGCACATTCGTACATGCATTACTTCAAGTGTAATCGTATTAGGCTCTTTTGGAAACCACACGATAAATAAATAATGTGCGAAGGTTTACAAATACTTTGCATCATTTTAATTCCAAAGATCAGATTTCCTATACGCGTTCGGTCGCAGCGGTCCCACTAGTGTAGTGGAGACGTATGCATCTGCTTCTCCCTTGCGCTAGTGGAACCGCCGCCGGTCATTCCGACCGGACGAACGCATATAAGAAATCCGACCTTAACTGATAATACTTTTGTGCCACATCCAATTTTCTGTAAAGATCTTTATGCGCTCGCGTCTTATGTTTGATATAAATATTCCCGGGGATGCACCTTACAGCAGTTACATTTATGTCAGCAGTCCGTTACCATTCAATTGAAAAAAGTTAGTGAACATTGCTTGCAAAGCTTTTCTTTAAAATGAAGTCGATTAATGTTCCTAACGTAATAAACATGTTAGTCAATACGTTTAAAATTGCGAGTATAACGCAGACACCTATGAACTCGGTAGAAATGGAAGTGCACAATGAAATTCGTGACATTATAAAAAAATTTCAAAACATACATTCCCTACCATTAATTGAACATGATTATGTGCTCGATTTTGCCAATACATCCAAACCACATGGTGCACAAGTTGTACAGTACATTATGCCTACAGAAGAAGATGAAGACAGTTTTGACCCTGCAGAATGTACTGTTGATGGTTAAGGTGGAAAAGTTAACTTAAGTTATAAGAGAAAAGCAGTAACGTTTTGGAAAAGTGGAAAAAAGGCACGTCGATCGCTTACCAGTGTACAGACAAATTATCGCGTGGTTAAATCCTTGTAGCAGCTATACAGGTGGGAGGCGAGTGTAGAGAGAGGTGGAACAAATGCATATAAATTTGCATTTATTACGGAATATGTACTGCAAAAGTTTGAAGAAGCTTGTGACAGAAGATCTATAATACATGACATGAATATAAGATTGTGGGCCTTGGAGGCAAAAAACCAGGTGAACCTACCCCAATTTGTGGCAAGTAAAGGGTCGATTTGGAACTTTAAGACTGCGCATAGAACTGTGTCCCGCAAGATAACAACATTCAGGACGCAATTTACGTTTGAAGATATTGACAATATCAAAAATATCGCAGAATCGTTTGTTTCTCGTGTAAAGTCTAACATCCCAGCTGCCGGAGTTGAAGAAATTTATAATGCAAGCGAGAGTGGCTTCAACCTTGAAATACATTCTGGGCGAATATTGGCGAAATTAGGAGTGAAAACGGTAGAAGCAACGATTCAATCGGTATCTTCTACAACACATAGCTACACTATAATGCCTATTATATCAGCAAGCGGACGTCTTCTTTCACCACTATACATAGTATTGAAGGAATCTACAGGAACACTTGGTCCGATAGTGCAAAGAACTCTATTCCGTCCGGTTAATATTTACATCGGAGCTTCAAAGTCAGGAGAACTCACATCTGAACATTTTAAAACTTGGTTTAGCGAAGTGTATCTACCGAATAATGGCCATAGAAGCATGCTCCAACTCGACTTATGGACGGGACACTGCCGAAATGTGTTACAGCAGTTGATTTCACAAGACAAGGAAGTAACTTTTTCAACGATTCCAAAAAAAAAACGACGGGCATCGTTCAGCCTTTAGATGTGTTTGGATACCGAATTTGGAAAAATTTCGTGTGGACATTTTCGGATAATGTGATTCTCGAAGAGAGATATGTCAATTTGCACTTACGTAATGAAATAATTAAATTCCAGTCCCTAACCCACAACCAGTTTTCTTTGCCTAGATTTAAAAACCTTTTTCAATATGCTTGATTTAAAAGCGGATATTTAGAAACGCATCCCAGCGAATTTCAAAATCCTGTAGATTTCTTTTACTTCACGAATGATAAGCTTATACCCACATGTAGTATTTGTGGGGAGCCGGCTTTTATGCGATGTGCATGGTGTGGTAAGTATTTTTGTTTCAATCATTTCTATGAAGAATATCATTATTGTAACAATTACAAAGCGTAATTTTCAATGTATCTATCGTCTTCTATTAGTATAATTCTTCCAATGTATAATCAAACAGCATGTATAAAAAGAGACTGCGAATGTTTAAATATTACTTTATGTGGCCACTTCATTAATGAAAACTACTATAATGTTAAAATTAAATTTAATATAAATCACTTTAAAGTAATATTATAATATTTAACTGTAATATTATAGTCATTTGTGGGATAGGTAAGTAAAAATGATTGACAATCATTTAAAATTCATATATATATATATGCATTATGCAAATCGGACAGTTCGACAAGGTTATCGGCATCAATGCGATTCTGCGGCATTTTAATGATAAAATATATGTTTTGCAAAGTCATTGTAAATCTTCGCACATTATTTATTTATCGTGTGGTTTCCAAAATAGCCTAATACGATTGCACTTGAAGTAATGCATGTATGAATATGCTGATATCATAATGATTTATGCACGTCATTGATTAGTTTTAATGAGTTTTACCTTGGATATAATTTTAGGTATCTACTGCCTTGCTTAAATAATTGAAAGCTGTCTAAACTTTATATAACTGTAATGGGCAATTGGGTTACCAAATCGAACGCCCAAGGGCGGTGGATAATAACAAACTGAAATGTTTCACTGTAAAAATACAAGTGGATTTTATTGATTACGCTATTTACATTATCTATTTACAATGGTTACGAACCTGTAAAAATACAAGAAACAACATTCAATGTTTGTTCTTCACACTCCTGTTCCTTGTACAATATAATCTATTCTCCCTTAGCAATTAGAAAGACTCACACGTGTCTGTCTGCCGCATGCTCGCCTTTATTTCTCTGCCGCTACTGCGGACCCTGGACTTACCGACTCACTGTATTGAGCGGGAAGATTTAAACCCATTTGAGGAGTACACTCCTTACATAACTAATAATTTAATATGAGTTTAAGAAACCATTTTATTAATGGCAACTGCTAAAATGGACTTCAAATTCGGTAGTAGAGGTTTTATTTGTTTGCAAAATATTACACATATACTATTTATATGTATGAAAAGAGATTATCCAGAGGTATTTCAGCGTATATGTAAAAAATATAAAAACTTAATTTTAAGGGTTGGTGGTGGGGGTAACTTGAAAAATATGTTTTTTCGAAAATTATTTTTACGCGGTTTTGTAGATATAAAAAAAGGATGCAATTTATGTTTAAACTTCTTTTCGATATCTCTCACCCTTCCCGAGATATTCCACGGAAAAGAAAATTTTGCATTTTTTCAAGGTGTGATTTCACCCCAAAATATTGCATTATGGCACCAACAAAAAATAGGGATGCGTTACGGATGAATTAATCTACTTGCACACCGAGTTTCATAATTTTCTGAATTTCCGGGTTGTCAAACTTCCCTTGTCAGCATTAGGGTGGTACGAAATATAGGGGCAAAATATTTTTTTGTTATTCATGACTTCTAATAGTGGGCAAAAGTTGTATTTTATAATGGTATTTAAGCTGTCAAAATTTGAACGTGATCAACCAATTTTTTGAGGTGCCGCAAGCCTTTCAAAATTTAATATTTACTGATTGTGTTTGGTTTTCGTAATTTTTTCAGTAATTTACAATAATTTGTCATTTGTTTCCACCAGATAATTTTTCTTAATACTATTTAACGATAATCTTAGATGAGAGGGATTGGCAGTAGCTACTAAAAACTATCATTTCAGAAGAGTTCTTTATTTTTTCACTCACAAAATAATAATGACAAAATTGATTTAAATGAAAATGTTAGATGTAATTAGATCATTAAACATGAAAATTGTTATTGAAATGTCTTTAATCTAAACTGTTTCTTCGTTTCAAAGGAAGGCATAAATGTTTGCGATTCGATCTTAGCCATTATGAATCCATCCCTTGCAGTTTCTCCACAGACAGCAGATGAAGCTTCAGTTACGAGTTTCACCATTCTCTCTACCGCTTGTGTATGACAAGTAAATTGTGAAAACTTGATTGGCAGATCTTTTTCCGTACAGTTTTCTGAAGTTATTTCTACCAGATGTCGCAGTTCATCTTCTTCAAATTGTTGTATCATCAGAGACTCAGTGATTTCACAATTATGTCATGAAATTAGATCGACGTAATCATTAGCGTCGAAGTTGATTACAGGAATTTTAAACTTCCTAATGCTTTCATTGTGAATGGTTCTTGCCTTTAAAATTCGTCGAAGTACCAATTGTCGATTCTATTTGCGTTTATCTGTAAGCAGTCCCAAAGGAAGATTTTCAGGAGCAGCAAAATAGCCATTCCTCTGGATCACTGGGTCAATAATATCCAAGAGATGCCGTGGAAGGTATCGCGATAATTTGATCAGTCTCCATAGATGCTGAGAACCATGAACGCAAGACGGTTTGAGCTTAATATTGAACCAGACGGGAGCGTAAACTTTCATTACATATTCAGTCAAGATGTAGAGTTCTTCTGAAGGATTTTCACTACCAATGTGCAGGCGGAGAATGCGGTTTGCAGATGTGAGCCATCGTGAATGACAAAGTTTACCCATAAAAAAACTTCAAAAAGTAAAAAAATTACGCCAAGTACATGAAAAATCAAATATATCACAAAAAATAGAAGGTAATAATAAAATCACAAAAAAATAGAAGACAATATACAATCCCCCCAAAAATAGAACAAAATATATAATCACAAAAATAGAAGATAATAATACACAAAAAAATAGAACAAAATATACTATCACAAAAAAATAGAAGATTATAATAATTACAAAATAAAAAAAAGGTGTGAAATCAAAATGAGCTGCAAGTACATAAAGGTGCTTTCCAACTGCGCTTAAGATGACACAACTACATATACACAGCTAAAATGCTGTGATCATACATTCCATTTCTCATATCGCGGACATTTTTTAATTAATCCGTCAAAAAGAATCCCATTTAAAAACATTGTCGTAAATTAATAACTTTACAAAATTAATAATATACCAAAATTACGCCAATTATAAGAATGGCTATTATACAAAGACAAAATTGTATTAAATAATATTAAGCAGACATATTTTTATACAAGTAAATATTTTAATACGAATAAATATTTTATTCAAAATACTTGGCGCTGCACCCCGAATTGGAGTTGCTAAACTGAAATAAATATATATAAATTGCATTAATCTTTTTCTTTCTTTCTTGTGCGTGCTTTCGTGAATGTGTGTATGTGTGCGGTTGCATATGCTACGTATGATATTAGAGTTAAATATATGTAGAATAGATCTGACTGCGTTTCTAATATGTATATGTATATATATGTTTATGTATTTTAGATTGTAAAGGAGTTATTATAAATTATTATTACTACTACAACAATTAACATTTTTTCGGTTCCGCAGCGCCAAGTATTTTGAATAAAATATTTATGTGATATATTTGATTTTTCATGTACTTGGCGTAATTTTTTTACTTTTTGAAGTTTTTTTATGGGGATCTCACTTCTTTTTACAAAGATAATTGGCATAGTAGGGACAGACTTTAGATAATTTTTATTGGGGGAAAAAAAATGTGTGGAAAATTTGAAATCGACCGGAAGACGGGAAACCGGGTCTCATCGCATTTGAATTTTTTTTGTAATCGTTTTTCTCCATTGTAGTATATCGTTAATATACATGTTTATATATGGTTGAATTTGTCTTTTTACACTCTGTAATAATATAGAATCAAAGTATAAGATTACTTGAAAAGTTATGACCTTGAAATCTCGCAAATTTACCTTAAAAAAACATCTTTCGTTGTAATTATTTTTACCATGTCAAACAGTACAACTTTTATCTAAGGAATTTGTTTCATATATATATAAATAATAGATTTCAAAATTTTAATGAAATAACCGATACTTTCGTTAAGAATACACTGTTCCAACAGATTTTATAAATATGGATTCTCTAGAATGGAAAAGTGATCCCAATTATAATATTGGATTAAATATAGTAAATAATTTAGCAGTAAACGATTCGGCCGAACCATCAGTCAAACTCATGCAAAAGTTCAATTGTAACTATTCAACAGCCATCTGGACTTGTAACATTCAATACTTGTTTCTTCTAAATTTTCGTACGCTGAATACGAATTCGCAAACCGTTTTTCGCCAACATCCTCAGTTTTCGAAAAATTAGTTTATTTAAAAAAAAAATGCAAATTTTCAACTTGAACGTCTTGCGTATCGAAATAGTAATAGTTATTCGGTTGCTTGTTGCGTCTAAATTATTTTATAAACCTTCGGGAACACAACGATATAAGTTATTATTGCATTATTACTATTTAAATATATTTAAACCACGATCAAAGAAAAAATGCACCCGAAACACAACAATTTTTGCAGATATCTGTCAATTGATTTTAAAAACTAAGAGTCAAGAAGAAAATCTGACTACTCCACGCGATGCAGCAGACATTTTTCCTTCGGAAAACATTAACAAAAGTGGTAGGTCACATTTCGTTTTCAATAACTGAGCGAAATAGTTTGGCAAAACGTATGGCGCCGACAGTGGTAGTCGCGCGCGTGCAAGCGACTCTGTCGGTGAGCGGCAATGGATACGCCCGCCGCTGTTGCCTTCTGTATTGAATACAAACCGTGACTTACCACGTTTGTTGGTGTTTTCCGGGGGGGAAATGTCTGTTGCATCACGTGCAATGGTGAATTTTCTTCTAGAGCCCTAGTTTTGAAAATAAATTGAAAAATATCTGCAAAAATTGGTGCATTTCGGATGTAGTTTTCCCTTTAATCAGTTATTTATAATTATCCAAAAAAAATTTTAGACGAAAATTATACTGTTTGACAACATACCCTAGTAGCACAAAATATTGAATGCTCATACATCCAATATTAAAAAGAGGTTCAATCTCTTTTTGATATTTAAATATACATACAATATTTATTCTAGATTAAGAAGAAAATATATTTTCCAAATATGCTGGAAATATTCATTTTATATTATGAAAAAAATATTCTTTTTTCAAATATAAAGTAAATATTTATTTACTGTTTGAAACAAAACATTTTTTCCGAATGTTCGGGAAATATTCATTTTATATTATGAAAAAAACATTCCTTTTCAAATATAAAGTAAATACTTATTGAATGGTAGAAAGAAAACATTTGTTTCCGAATGTTTCATATTTTCTAAACCTTTATTTCACATTTTCAGTATGTGTATATAATATTTGGAATCAACATTTTTTTCATATTAAAAAGTGTGGCTAAAAAAATATTCTTTTAATATTTGGAAAAAATATTTAACCAATATTTTGTGCTACTAGGGTAAATATAATGCCAACGAAAAAAGTATTTTTTGATGGTTCATTTTTTGAGATTTCAAGGTCATGATTTTTTTGTGTAATCTTATACTTTGATTCTATATTATTACAGAGCGTAAAAAGATAACGATATATAAAAATGTATATTAACGATATACTACAACGAAGAAAAACGAGTTACGAAAATAAAAAATTTCAAATGCGATGAGGCACAGTTTTCCGATCAATTTCAAATTTTGCACACATTATTTTTTCTCCCAGTGGCATAATCCTTGGGGGGTGACCCCGTCAAAAATCTCAAAATTATATTTCGACAAGAGTAACTAAGGTCCACCCTAATAAACAATCTTATGACGGGATAGAATTAAAGATAAATTCTACATAATAGAAACTATGCACACCTGCAATGCTTCAAGATGATGATTGAATTGGTGGAATTGGTTTAAATTTGAGTTTTCTGATATGAACCAAACTTACAAGAAGCAAATAGAAGATTGCAGCTGAATAAAATCGTTTCATAAAATCGTTTAATTAATATAATTAATATAATACTATGTCACAATAAATTTTTTTCTCTGACGTAGATCACACTGCATTATATTCTGCTTCGATTATCTGTAAATAAATAATATATAAAATCCACATTTTATTTTTTGGTTACAACTTAACGTAGAATTTATTACAAAGATAATTTGCATAGGGAATGACGTCAGATAATTTTTAATATTATATATATCTTTATCTTCTATTTTTTGTGATTTATTTACTTTTATGTATTCTTATATTCTTACAATGTATAAGTATAAAAATAAAACAACAAATAAACTTCGTATAATTGGGATTGGTGGAATTGGTTTATATAAGCTGAATAAACTCATTTAATTAATATAATAATAATGCTATGTTTCCATAATTTTTTTTCTCTGCCGTAGATCATACTGCATCATCTTCTGCTTTGATTATCTGTAAATATATATAAAATCCACATTTTAGTTATTTTAGTTACAACTTAACGTAGAACTTATTATATGTATATAGAAATAGAGTGGCCTTTTGCTTTAGTGAGTGTAGAGACTAAATAATGTGTCCGAAGGAGGTGCGAGCGTATGGCAGAAAGTCTTGTTGCAGGAAATTTAAATGCTAATGGTAATAATTCAGCGAAATGAACGCGGAGATCCACTATTTTTAACGCACAATGTATTGGTGTTGGAATGAAACTAATTTATTTAGTATGTTTATTGGTGATTTTAAATAATGGGAATCTAAAAAATTAATGAATTAATGAATAGCGTGACAACTACTTTGGATTTTATTAATTAAAGTATTACGAATGTCTTTCACAAAAGATTGAAAAGCATTAACGGAGATGTGTTTTCAGTGTACTTTCGTCACTAATGAGACTTGCTTTACATTACAAGCAGTCCACCATAATCTATTTTCTTAATAATTCTTAATGCTATGTCTTTAAACAAATTTTGTCTTACCTTATTTGACAAAGTTCCAGAAACTTGTGCGAAACAAGATGCTCTGTCTATCTATTTAATCTTCTCCGGACAACCTCCACGCCTGTGCATTCTCTTCATTTCTATCCATTCAAGCCTGTGCGTCCCCTTCAATTGTACTATCCAAGCCTGTGCGTCTCCTTCATTTTTATCGAAATCCTGTACGTCCCCTTCATTTCTATAATATAATAACTTTTACATAAAATAAAAACTCTAAATTGCTGGTATACAAATACAAATATCTGGCAATTTAAATTCAATGCAATTTTTTACTACAATATATTATTTTGTACAAGCATGGTACAAATTTCTAGAAACTTATGCGAAAGAAGGTGCTTCTCTGTCGAACCTTCTCCAGACAACTTCCAAGTCTGCGACTCTACATAAAAAATCTATTAAATAAATTTGGCGACTTACCTTGTTAATTGAGACAATAATTCCGTCCCCTATTTAGTGTAAAAACTCCTGACATCTCAAATTTGGACAACTTACATTATTTGACACTTGGAGGTTAAGATTGGTAGGTTATAAAGTTCAATGTATTTAAAAAATAGTTAGTATAATGACGGACGACGATCCCTGCCGAATAATCCCGAGAGTCGACGAACGAAGAACGAAACATGTGTTAGTTTCGTTTTGGCTGAAGGTGTGCGTGTAACGCGTATATACGTAGAAGAACGAAACATGTTTTAGTTTTGTTTTGACTGAAGGTGTGCGTGTAACGCGTATACGTATTATGTTTGACGAAAAATTTCTAGAAGAATCAGAAGAAGAAAAATCTTAATATTTCCGACTGATCCATGAGACGATATTATGATATCTCTGTCATGCGTGGACCGATTTTATTGAAATTGGTCTCATTCCAAAGCTTATATGCGGTTTACATAAGAAAAATGCCTTTAAATTTAGAAAATATTGCAAGCGTCATGAGATATTAATGAAATAAGTTTCAGGTTAGGTTGGATTAGCCGGGCGACGAGTAAATGATAAGCGGTAGCGACAGTCGACATATAGGGTGTCTTTCCTGTAGTTGGCGTCGAGACGCTACCGCGTCTCTAGATCTGGATTCCTTTTTGCTAAATCAGGAGAACATATGCCACTAGAAATTGCCTGGCATATTTCCAAAAGGTACTTTTGATCAGTACTCAAATCTTTTAATACCATTAGTATCTTCGGCAGATATCCTTGGATTGGTTTAAAGCTAACGAACGGAAGTTCTTCGCAATTACCAATTTTGTCGCCTATATCTCCTGCATGTCTCGCTGGCCCTGTAGTTTTGCCGCTTAAAAATCTGCAGAGGTGACGAAAAGTTAGTTCGTTCCCATGCAAGAGGCAAATTATCCATTGCAGGGGCCTTCCCATTTCTTTTTCAAGCACGGAAATAATTCCATTAGTACTCCCTGTATTTGTAGCAGTACCATCGCATCCCACTGTTGTGATATTTGTAATATTTATTTGCTTTTCTTGCAAGAAAGACACAATACTAGTTTTAATGTTAAGTGCAGTGCTTGATTCTGGGATAACATGACCTATATATTTTGATTCAGGTTCTTCTACAAGAGAGATATGTTCTTCTGAGATGGTTTTACGATAATATTTGCTTCCTCTTTTTTCCTGTACAATAGTATGATATTTTCTTCAGCCAAAGTACAAGCCTTTAATTCTAACATTCTGTAACTCGTCTGTTTCATGATGCGATTTCACAGTAAGCCTTTCTCGATTCCTTTTTCGTTCTCTTCTTACTTTCATCCTATCAATTACTTTGCTGTTGTCTAATGGTGTAATTAATCCAATATCTTCAAGTACCGCACTGGCAATGGCTGCCGCTGCTCTGTCCGAAACCCCAGTTCTATCACAGATAGATGACAGCGACGGCAATTTAACACGCATCTGCATCTGCAAGGTAGATGGTTCTAAATGTGAATTCTCAACCGCTGACGATGATGGTAGATGTACTGGCGAAACTTTTTCCTCGAATTCTTCCTTGGAGTCTAAATCAAATTCGTTGGTTTCTTTTCCACTTCTCAAACTTTCCAGTTTCATTCGTACATTATCCGATGTCTCTTCTCTATACTTTAAAATTCTGCAATGTTGTTCTTGCTTCCTTATCTCACTTCAAACAAGCAATGACATGGTATTTATTGCAGTCAATAGTCATAATTATGATCGTCACAACAGTGAATTTGTTAACTGCAATTTCATTTGCCATCGCATTGCCGGGGAAATATTTGGACATTTTTTAATGTACCCTTGTAAAATTTTACAGTCGTTATAACTGAGTCATAAACCATTTCCATAATTTATAGCACCTTCAGGTCAAACAAATGTAGCTTCGTAAAAACAAATGTTTCAGTGTACCCTATAGTAACAGCATTTATGATATACTCTATAAGCCAGGTATATCGAGGAATTTGTATACTTTTCGCGAACGTATATCGCGATCGTGTCTTGCTGATCGTTTCAATGATCGATAATGTACATCGAACAGCTAGTACACAATACACCACTGCGGTGGATCGTGGAAAAAACATGTGGATGGAGTCGACGTACAAATATGAGGCCGAACTCGCTGGCTCTAAGTAGTGGCGAGTATAACCTTCTGGCGTGCACGAAGGGGCGTCAGTGATGCCAGAATGAGGACGGGTCCCCTCGAGAATTTCCCCCACCTCGCATGCACACTACGCCGGAGCTGCTTGTCCGTGAGTTCGGCGCTTCGGACAACGTCGGGAAGACGAGAGAGAAAACAAATGTGTGTCTTTCTCTCTCGCTCTTAAAACGCTGTGATCTATGGTGAGGTGCAAGCCACACGCGGCCGTGCGCGATCTTCTTGAGTACCTCGAAATCCACTTTTCACTTTCTGACATATGCAGAATACTCTTGTAATGAAAAAAAAATTGGAAAAAGTTTTGTTACGGAAATCACGTTTTAAGACCTCCTGATCACGTTTTGACTATTTAGAAAAGAGCTTTTTTTAAATATCTCATATATTTGTTGACACGATTACGTTTAAACGGCAAAATGGATTTCAATGAAACTTTATATTTAAATTTTATGTATATAAAATTCACGAAAAATGATAATTATCCCGAAAAATGATAATTACCCGATATGATTCTTCGATTTTTCAGATATACCAACTAAATTCTACATAATAAAAGATTAAATAAAGTTCTTCTGTAACTACTTTAACAAAGAAAAATGTACATTCATAATTTCTTGTTTTCATTTTAAATTTCCATACTTTTTATTCGAGCTATTTCTATTTTTTAAACCTTAAAATGAACTTTTTTTTATTAAAAGATGAATTTTTTGATACTGTAAATTGGTGAACTTTGTTAAAATTAGAATCCACTCTTGGCCAGTAGCATGGGCGCTGTAGCAGCCTTCGATAAAAAATATTTTTCAGAGTATGATCTAAAATCTAAAATCTAAACGTAATCACATTTCTCGCTAGATTTTTCGATAATTATATCAAGTTGCGACAAAGAATCACGCACTATTTATAAATTAATTACGCGCAGCGTGCACGCTACCGCTCGATGGAAACTATGGGAAAGTGTTGGCATCTTCCATCGGGAGGGAAATGTAAACGCTTCGTTATGCAAAGCTAACATCGCGATACATATTGTACACTAAAATGTACAAAAACATTACAAAAATAGAAAAGAAAGGCCGCACGTAAATATATCAATTGTGTTCGATATATTGACGAGATGTAAGACTGAAATAATGCTACAATTGTTTACATTTCCAAAGGATAGAAAGCAAGCAAAGGAATTTACTATAATACATGCGACAAAATTTCGAGATAATTGTTACATATAAAATGGATATAATTAACAATATACATTTATTTGTACAATTATCTCGAAGTTCTCTCTATGAATCATATGTACAGCAAGCAAGCGAATTTATTGCAAGGATAGAACCAGAATTGCGTGAGGTAAATCGAACAACTATTTACATATTTGCGATGTCCAAAAATCGAATGAAATAAAAAATGGATGAAATTGATAATATTCTGGACATCACTAATTTGCATTACCCGACGTAGAAAGAACATCCGCGAAGCCATCAACGGCATGTAAACGTAAACTACTCTTTTGCTTCTTCGCAAGAATTGGATGTAAATGCTCAGATGACATGAGAGATAGATGGTTGTCATCTACCTTCATGGTCTGAGCTGATTCCCTGTGCGCCTTTAATGCCGATTTCGTTACGCAAATGGCATTGACGAGGGTCGAACAAAGTCGGTTTCGTTACTTGTTCTTTATGTCACGAAGCATGGAAAACGATCTTTCAGCGTCGGCGTTGGAGTTTGGAAAACTTCTAATTGAATTTAATAATTCCTTTAAACATGTATATTTGAATGACCCTTGATCGTTTCGCGTTAGTAACACCGTTTTCCAAGCATCATCAAAATCTAATGTACAAAGCTTGTCTGCATTTGCAAAATTCAGATGCAATGTCGACCATTCATTTTGCAAACCGTCTTCGTCGAAACCGCCCAATTTCCGAGCAATAAAGAGAACACTTTTGAAGGAAGTGTCTCTGTCAGTAGCTACTAATCCCAAATGCGGCTCAAAAACACATAACTTGCTCAGAAATTCGTCATCGATTGGCAATCGCTTACGAATTTCGTTTGCAGCCGTTATGTAAAACTTAATACAATTTTCTCGAACGGTTTGGACAACATCGGGTTTGCCTTCTGCAACTAACTGACAAAGAAAAGTGTCACATTCCGGACCTAAATGAATACTATTAAATGCGATTTGATTATTGCATCTTGAAAAATCTATTAATTTTACTAAATCCATGTGCTTTAAAAACTGCGGTTTCAAACAATTACGTAAAATATTATACAAAAGTGTTTTGGGCAGTATTTTGAAGCAAATGGATTCTTGTTTTTTGAGACTGAAAGAATAAACTAAAGTCATTAAAATACTGTAGAATGTATTCCAAAAACAGAAGATATGCTTTCGCTTCTGGATTTTGCATGATGACAAGCAGATCTTCCCAGAATTTGTCTTCTCACTTACGACCAATTCTTTCAGAAATTGCAACACACTGTCCCAATTTTCTAAAAGTGTAACTACGGATGAGTAACGCGATAGCCATCGCGTAGTACAGAATTTTAAAATTTTGCGGTCAGTAAATTGAAAACATTGCTGGAAATCACGAAAAATGGCCGAGCGTTTGGGACTGCTATAAATGAATGTTGTGACTTTCCGTAATAATTCCTCGCAGACCTCGGGAATGGTAGCGCATGCTGCATGCACTACCAATGCAGAGGAATGACATGGACACGGCATGGTGAAAAAATTTTCACCGCGAATATCTGCAAGTTTGGTCTTGAATGACGAGTGATACCCTGTCATGACAGAAGCGTTATCACACGACAAAGCAAGAATGTTTCCGAACGGAATTTGCTTTTTCCACATGGAGTTCTTAAATGAGGTAAATATTTTATCGGCAGTACATTCTTGCGCGTCAAAATTAATTAATTCTACTAATTACGTTCGAACATCCAAAGTCTCGGGTGCGACATACCGAACAATAAACGACATCCATTTCTCATTGGTAATGTCGGATGTCTCAGCAATAAATACTGAAAACTTAGAATTCTATAAAACATAACTAAGACGCTCTGTTTCCCGAGGACACAGAACGTTCGATATAATATTAGAACACTTTGTTCGACCACACGTCATACGTTCCAAAACATCAGGATCTTTCCCAACGTCTTGGAAAAATTTAAGAATCGCCTCTGCGGATTGATGCGAAATATTTTTCTCGGCAACTAATGCAGCAAAACGAATTTCCGCGATTTTTTTTCGTTCATCAAATGACAAAGGCGATTCCTCGCATTGCGATCTGAAATCGTTCGATTTCCTCACATCTATTCCATTTTTTTCACAGTTTTCGATGTGGCACTTGGAATCCGCGTGACGTTGGATTTGCGACAGTCCGCAAGCAAATGATTTTTTACAAACCGAACAGAAACACGAAAAAGGATCATCGGCGACCTTATTCAACCATGGCTTGAAATCCTCAAGCCATTGAGGCATAAAAATCTTTCTCTTACCATGCACAGTTATTCGCGGAATTTTTTGAGATGACAAATATTTATGTCTCGCTGATTCCGCATGCCTTCTAACGCTCGAGGAGCCGCAAGAAAAAGTTTTCTCACACGACGAACAGTAGAAAAGGCTTTTATCATTAGGTACTTCGCGAATCCACGATCGGAACTTCTCATTCGTTTCCCACAACGGCCGATAAACAGAATTAGCCTTTTCACCTGTTTTCTCAAACGTTTCCATCGTACTTACCACGAAAAAATTGAAATATGTAGAAAAAATATTATATACAAAGCAACAAGCAAATGCTAGCGTGTAGAAAAGGGGTGATATAGAGGGCTACTAATTACACACTACACTTCCAACACGACAAACACGAAAAACATGCAGAGAGCGCGAAAGAAATAGTACCCACCACCTGATCTCTAATTCTACTGAAAAGACGGTTAAATGTCGCGAAGCGCGACTGCGCGACCCCCACGAAACGCATCGGTCACGTAAACAAAGTATACACTTGCGTTCGCGCGGATCTGACCGTCAAATGTACTTGACGAAAACCAGGCCCGAGTGAACCCTCGAAACGAGAAACGAAAAGAATACATAGGAAATCGTAAAATAGTAAGAAAAATTCAGGAAAGAGAAAAATCGAAGAAAAGGCTAAAAGAAATAACAGCATGACAATGGTGACAGTACCGAACAGCCTCAGATGCATTTACCAGTTACCTTTCTCTCTTATTCTTGTACAATTCCTTTATACCGATTTACACATTTTAATGTACAACATGTATCGCGATGTTAGCTTTGCATAACGAATCATTTACATTTCCCTCCCGATGGAAGAGACCACCACTTTCCCGTAGTTTCCATCGAGCAGTAGCGTGCACGCTGCGCGTAATAGATTTGTACATGAAATGTGATTACGTTTAGATTTTAGATTTTAGATCATACTCTGAAAAATATTTTTTATCGAAGGCTGCTACAGCGTCCATGCTACTGGCCAAGAGTGGATTCTAATTTTAACACAGTTCACCAATTTACAGTATCAAAATATTCATCTTTTAATAAGAAAAATTCATTTTAAGGTTTAAAAAATAGAAATAGCTCGAATAAAAAGTATGGAAATTTAAAATGAAAACAATAAATTATGAATGTACATTTTTCTTTGTTAAAGTAGTTACAGAAGAACTTTATTTAATCTTTTTTATGTAGAATTTAGTTCGTATATCTGAAAAATCGAAGAACCATAACGGGTAATTATCATTTTTCGGGGTCTAACCGGATCTTAAGACAAGAATATAAAATTTAAATATAAAGTTTCATTGAAATCCATTTTGCCGTTTAAACGTAATCGTGTCAACAAATATATGAGATATTTAAAAAAAGCTCTTTTCTAAATAGTCAAAACGTGATCAGGAGGTCTTAAAACGTGATTTCCGTAATAAAACTTTTTCCAAATTTTTTTTCATTACAAGAGTATTCTGCATATGTCAGAAAGTGAAAAGTGGATTTCGAGGTACTCAAGAAGATCGCGCACGGCCGCGTGTGGCTTGCACCTCACCATAGATCACAGCGTTTTAAGAGCGAGAGAGAAAGACACACATTTGTTTTCTCTCTCGTCTTCCCGACGTTGTCTGAAGCGCCGAACTCACGGACCAGCAGCTCCGGCGTAGTGTGCATGCGAGGTGGGGGAAATTCTCGATAGCTAACCCCGTAACCCCTCATATTGTAAACATTTGTTTGTTGTATTTGTAATAAGATAAAGATTGATCTTTTCAAAGTGTTTATGTGTGTTTACCTCTTAAACGCGTTTCGCGAAGGCAATGGTAACAAATTATTACAATTACCTCTTAAACGCATACAATTTTTCAACGTAAAAGGCTGTAGCTTCCACTTACGTGTAGCTGGTACGTGCAATGCTAATCGTGACAGTATTACGGGGGGATTCTCATGTAATAGGTCCAAATGTAACTGATGGTGAGAGTTATGATTTTTTTTTTAAAAAACTGTTGTTAGTATTGGATTAGACACTTTTGGAATATAAGGAGGCATTTTGAAACTTGCAGAATTTTGTTTATGTGGAATCATCTTATTATTTATTCATTATTGCGAAAACTTATTAACTTCTTCGACGATGTAATTTCTGTTGGCGTGACGTGTAACACCTGTCTGACTGCCAAAAAATAAAAATTTCTGAAAGTTAGATCGTTTACGCTGGGATTAAATCTAATTTAAATAAACAAAAATGAAAAATTGATAGCATTCGAAAGAAAAATTAACGTTTCTCCTTCGAGAAATTTACTTCATATTAATGAAAAAAGTATTATAAATAAAAACTGAAATTAAAATTGTAGGTTTAGTCCCAGCGTAAACCATCCAACTTAAAGAAATTTTTCTGCTTTTTGCAATCAGATGACTGCGATAGCTGCTACATGTTACGCCAACAGAAGTTACCCAGTCAGCTACGTCCGTTTTGCAGATTTTGCGCAGCGCCTGAGTACCAATGTTTGTGACAGAAAAACTACAGATTTGATACAGGATTTGTTATATTCTATTATGAAAGCAGGCTGACAAAAGAAAGCCAACAGATTGTGCTGCCTTAACCTGCAAGCAGATTGGCGGCAGAGTCTGCTGATACAATTTAATGGCAGAAATCGACCAGATCTTGCGCACCGCGATCTGACGGCAGATAGGCAGCAGGAATTGGGCAGATTCTGCTGACATAGTTCACGACGCGACCCCGCCAGGCGGCGATCGGGCGCGCGCTTCTCGCTTGCGAAATAACACCGTGGCGGGAATAAGTGGCCGAGGGCTTGATCATTCAGGGCTCTCGAGTACCACTTGCATTTGCCGGTATTTCACTGCGGAGTATATATTTGGTATAGGGTAAACCCGGGTGAAGCGGTCGATCTAATATAAAATGGATATTAAAACTAATATAGACATTACTTATTTTATCAGAACAACCCTATATGTTCAGAATTTTATGCTGATTCAGAAAAACTGGTCGATATTTGCTTTAAGACAATATTTACTGTAAATCGGGTTGAAAACTGAAGTCACGACATCTGACCACCTCTCCCGAGATGCCGGGAGACACGGTTTTTGTCGTTGGCAGAGACCACTGACATAATTATCCACGGAAAATTGACAAAGGATAAAGCAAAATTATTTATGAGTGAATACAACAACAAATTCATTGATATTTAATTTGTTTACGCTAAACAAGTAAAAGACACATCAAACAAAAAGTGAGGTACCTACTGGTGATTAGCAAGGCAAATGAATACAAAAGTGAATAAATAAACTAAATAGACGAAAATAATAATAAAATAATAATAAAAAATAAAAGAATAAACAAAAATAATAAAAAAATCATAACTCGACTACCTCTCCTTTGTGCAGCGAGATATGGTCTTCTCGGTAGCTTTGAGAGGAAGAGTTAATATGGCTAAATACTTTGGCTGCATCGTCCCTCAATGTCTCTACCACTTATTATCCCAAATATTAAACGAAAATAAACTTAGAAGTATATTTTAAATACGATTCTGTACAACTGCTGTTTGGCAAAAGAGGTTAAATGTAACCCCAATTTACATTTTAAAGCCTATAAATCCAGAAAAACACAGAAGGAAGCGAAATGACGCTATTCATTCAACTGTTTGGCTTCTAGAGATGAAATTGGACTGCACTTTAACGCATTTTTACGTACAGAGTCTGAAATATAGCGACTCGACCAGCTCTCCGACCCGACCGCGTCTCCCGGATTTACCCTACCCGTCTCTAAGGGCGGTATTATCAGACGTTGCTTAAGACTAAGATCGTCTTAAGCAATCCGGCATCCTTTACTAATCTACTAGACTAGTAAGAGGTTAATAACTAGTAAACGATTGATGATAATACCGCCCCAAGATGACTGAATGAATAGTAGTTATCATTAATTCTTTATATTTGGAAGAACTGTCTGTAAAAATTTAAATAATTATTTTGAGCCTCCCTGGCATTCAATTGATTAATAACCTGCTAAGTAAAATATTAAAAATGTTATAATATCCATCTAAATACATGGTTTTCCAACTTTTCTTTCTTCCATACAATATGGTAGGAATCAGATCTTTGAAGTTGGTCTTATAAACGTGTTCTATATATTAGTTACGCTTAAGACTTCCGCACTGTTTTTAAATCTATTCTATTATATAAAATAACCTACTATGTTCGCATTAAATTATGATTTTGTGGTCAGATTCTGACATCAGGATCTGCTTGATTTCTGCCGCCAATCTGCGGGCAGGTTTGTCAGCAAGATCTGATCGAAATCTGATATCAATCCTGATGTCAGGCTCTGACCACAAAACCATAGTTAAATGCGGACATAGTAGATCCCGAATCTGACGTCAGGATCTCCTCGAATCTGCTGCCAATCTGCTGGCATACTGCGGTCAGTTTGTTTATTCGGTACATTATCGAAGAGGTTAACACGAATCCACAACAATTAATAATTAATAAGATGTATCGACATAAAACAAACTTTCCCGCACGTTTCAAAATTCCTCCTTACATCCTAAAAGAGTTTATTCTAATATTGAAAATAATTTTTTAAAGAAATTCATAAATATCAGTTACTTGTGGGACTGTTATACGAGAATCCTCCTTATGCTGATGCATAAATAGATATTAAATTCATTATAGAGTAGAAGTCCAAACACGGTTAATGTACGATCGATTCTTGGTTTACGTCAGCGATGCCCCGATGGGCCGTCCGAGGGCCCGGGCATTCATAGTGTTTTCTACAAGCCACGTGGAAGGGGTGCTCGAAGCCAATGAAGCGGCGGGCATGCAACGGATGGGGAAAACTCTAGTAGTGTGCTCTTAGGCCAGCGCTAGCCAGCGTAGGGGCCCCTCACGCGCCTGCTTCCCCTTCCTATCTTTTGGTGCCTTTACACGGACGTTCTTTTGTGACACTTTTGCGCGCCACACGCCAGCGCGGCACGCATTTGGCGTGGCGTGCCGGAACGTCGCAGGCCAGAAGATCGTACCCGTCACTACTTAGAGACAGCGAGTTCGGGCTCCCATTTCTACGTCGACTCCACATGCTTTTTCCAGGAACCAGCGCAGTCTTGTATTGTGTACTACCTGTTCCATGTATATTATCGATCTGCGAAACAATCGGCAAGACACGATCGCGATACACGTAGGTTCGCGAACAGTATACGAATTCCTCGATATACCTGGCTTATAGAGGATATCATAAATGCTTTTACTGTAGGGCATACTGAAACATCTGTTTTTACGAAGCTACATTTGGTTTACCTGAAGGTGCTATAAATTATGGAAATGGTTTATTACTCAGTTATAACGACTGTATTGCGATCTGCATTCTTCTTGCAGACGAAAAGTTTCCACCTCATCGGAAGTTCTTGCTAGCATCTTGTGCGCAGTTAGAAGTGTGGCGCGCCGGAATTCCACGTTCTTGCGTGCGAGTAGAACCGTTGTCAGGCGTGGCGCGTCCAAAAAAGTGTGGCGCGCTTGAATTTCCGTCCCACGCAAACCTCGACTCAAGAGGCAACCCTACCGATAAGCCGTGCCTCGATGGGTTTCAAGGACTTCGACCCTCGAGCCCAGGGGGGCCGTACAATGTTGCCCCCTAAAAAGTGACGAATCAAAAATTCTATATTTTTTATCGGATCTTGGCGAAAGTGGTGTGAATCGTTTCCTTATGTTTTCCCGATGAAAATGGTCCAAAAACGACACAAATCGGATCGTAATTAAGGAATCTTCATAATAAATTGATTTCCAAAATTTCGTTGATAATAGTTCGATTTACATGAAATTTGGTATAATTTTCATTTGAAAAACATAAGAAATGCATCGGTATCACTTCCATATCGATACGCGTGTACACGTGCATCGAAATTCACGGATCGTAGTATCCGTGTACCCGTGTACTGAAATTCACGCGTATACATGTATCGAAATATACGGTCTCACGTGTATTAAGATATCCATATTTAATTTTTTAACTAACTATCCGAATGTTTAGATTTTACGCAAATACTTTGCGATAGGTAGGTACAGACATAATTTACTAGGTTGCAGATGAAAATAAATAACATCATGATTTTGGTTAATAAAGTTTAATCTATTAATCGTATATTAATCTATTTGAGACAACTACAACAACTGATTTTATGCTAACAGTGCGCATATGAGTTTTGTAAGGCGCTCTATTTGAAGCACTATAACTCCGGATATAACCACTATTTTTGCATACAATTTTTTTTCATATTCCCTAAAGATTGACAAATGAAGCCACAAAGCTGGAAGTAAATATATTTAATTCTTTGGTTTGAAAAAATTCTCTTTCACTTCCTACCGCCTGTAGCGGCTCGAAGAGTCTTGGCTGCCAGGCGCGCCGCGCGCCTCAGAATTTTCCGCACTGTCGGAAATTCCACGCGCCACGCCAAACCCTTGGTTTCAAGTGCCGCTTTTCTTTTCTAACTACCTTTTCTGTCTCTTATGTAAACTTTTCTGAAGTCGAGGTTAGCGCGCCACACTTTTTTGGACGCGCCACGCCTGACAACGGTTCTACTCGCACGCAAGAACGTGGAATTCCGGCGCGCCACACTTCTAACTGCGCACAAGATGCTAGCAAGAACTTCCGATGAGGTAGAAACTTTTCGTCTGCAAGAAGAATGCAGATCGCAATACAGTCGTTATAACTGAGTAATAAACCATTTCCATAATTTATAGCACCTTCAGGTAAACCAAATGTAGCTTCGTAAAAACAGATGTTTCAGTGTGCCCTACAGTAAAAGCATTTATGATATCCTCTATAAGCCAGGTATATCGAGGAATTCGTATACTTTTCGCGAACCTACGTGTATCGCGATCGTGTCTTGCCGATTGTTTCGCAGATCGATAATATACATGGAACAGGTAGTACACAATACAAGACTGCGCTGGTTCCTGGAAAAAGCACGTGAAGTCGACGTAGAAATGGGAGCCCGAACTCGCTGTCTCTAAGTAGTGACGGGTACGATCTTCTGGCCTGCGACGTTCCGGCACGCCACGCCAAATGCGTGCCGCGCTGGCGTGTGGCGCGCAAAAGTGTCCCAAAAGAACGTCCGTGTAAAGGCACCAAATTTTCCGCACTGTCGGAAACTCCACGCGCCACGCCAAACCCTTGGTTTCGAGTGCCGCTTTCCTTTTCTAACTACCTTTTCTGTCTCTTATGTAAACTTTTCTGAAGTGGAGGTTAGCGCGCCACACTTTTTTGGACGCGACACGCCTGGCAACGGTTCTACTCGCACGCAAGAACGTGGAATTTCGGCGCGCCACACTTCTAACCGCGCACAAGATGCTAGCAAGAACTTCCGATGAGGTGGAAACTTTTCGTCTGCAAGAAGAATGCAGATCGCAATACAGTCATTATAACTGAGTAATAAACCATTTCCATAATTTATAGCACCTTCAGGTAAACCAAATGTAGCTTCGTAAAAACAGATGTTTCAGTGTGCCCTACAGTAAAAGCATTTATGATATCCTCTATAAGCCAGGTATATCGAGGAATTCGTATACTGTTCGCGAACCTACGTGTATCGCGATCGTGTCTTGCCGATTGTTTCGCAGATCGATAATATACATGGAACAGGTAGTACACAATACAAGACTGCGCTGGTTCCTGGAAAAAGCACGTGGAGTCGACATAGAAATGGGAGCCCGAACTCGCTGTCTCTAAGTAGTGACGGGTACGATCTTCTGGCCTGCAACGTTCCGGCACGCCACGCCAAATGCGTGCCGCGCTGGCGTGTGGCGCGCAAAAGTGTCACAAAAGAACGTCCGTGTAAAGGCACCATTTCTCACGCACAGCGTGCCGTCCGTTGTCAAGGAGACCGCGCGACGTTACGTAGGCTGGCACGACGGGCTAGCCGGGCAAGCGTCTCGCGGTTAGCGTCGCGCGGTATCCCTGACAACGCGGACGAGAGTGGGAGAACCCCAGTCTCACGCGTGAGCGACCTTGGACAGCGCTTTCTTAGGCCCTAAAGGTGAAGATCCACGGCGCGTTCCTCGGTGAGTCGGCTTGACTCGCTCAGGTTCGGTAAGTCGGCTTGGCAAGCGCGAGTCGACGAGCCACGCGCCGTAGGACTTCATCTTCCACGTGGCTCGTAGGAAACGCTATGGATGCTCGGGCCCTCAGACGGCCCTTCGGGGCATCAATGTTTTACTTTAAAGGGCCTTCAGATGTAATAATTTAGTGTACGATAAGTTATTACAATCATGTTTAATACTGCTGTGTGTGAAGTCTGTGAGTTTATTGTACAATCTGTCATACAGTTACTTTGTTGGAGGATAAATTACAATGTGTGTTTGCATCCAGCGACTAATTTAAATTATTGTCAGTATAATTTCAGTTTCGAAACACATGCATTCTAAAAAGTATTATCAAGAGACACGGTAATGTCTCGCGCCAAGTATACATAGTGAGTGCCACTCAAAATCTGACACCTTAACGCGTGCCAGATTATCGGTTGAAAAATATTGTTATCATAGATGTAAGATGAAGTTCTTTTTAGGAATAAACTAGGTATTCAATAGGTATTCAATATATACTGATTGCAAATAAAAAGCTGTATTCGTAATGAGAAAAGTATACATATTTGGAAGTAATGTACAGAAAATGCCAGTCACTGAAAATCTGAAAAAATGTTAATTGTCTTGGTTAATAAATAAACCAAGACCAGACAGCACTGAAACAAGAAAGAAAGAAAAAGATTTTAATGCAATTTATACATATTTATTCAGTTCAGCTACACCAATTCGGAGAGCAGCGCCAAGTATTTTGAATAAAATATTTATTCGTATCAAAATATTTATTTGTATAAAAATATATCTGCTTAATACTATTTAATACATTATTTTCTTTGTATAAATAGCCATTCAGATAATTGGCGCAATTTATGTATATCATTAGTTTTGTAAAGCTATTAATTTACGACAATGTTTTTAAATGGGGTTCTTTTTGATGGGTATTAATTTACGACAATGTTTTTAAATGGGGATCCTTTTTGATGGGATTATATACTTGGCGCTCTTTTTTGTACCTTTTAAAAAAGGTAATTTTGTGGGGATTTCACACATTTTGTAGTTTTTATTAATGACTGGATAATATTTTCACCCCACGGGGGTTATTTTTTTCATTACCAATATATTATATTTTCATCCAAACTATGCACACCTGCAAAGCTACAAGACATTTGGATTGGTGAAATTGGTTTAAATTTGAGTTTTCAGATATGAAGCAAACATACAAGAAGCAAACAGAGGACCGACGCTGAATAAAAACGTTTAATAAAATCGTTTATTTAATATAATATTATGTCCCATTTATTTTTTTTTCTCTAAATTATACAGTTTTCCATATTCATAATAAAATTCGATTTTAATTATATATACAGTTAGTAAAAAAATATTTGTACACTTTTTAAAATCGCATAACTTTCATAGAATTGGTCCAAACGACGTGAGTTTTTTTGAGAAGCTAGAGGGATTAGTTTGCTAAATGATGTGTTTCGTCGTTTTGAAAAAAATGCAATTGGTCGGAATAGCGAAAAAAATAGTAAAGGTCGTTTTTTAAACTTTTTTTTGTGAGCCTGTAATGAAAATTAAAAAAAACGCGTTTGTAGATTTAAGTAAGTTATATACGTGCCTAAAATTTCATCAAAATCGGTTAACGTTGCTCTGAGCTATAAACGCTTAAAGATCGTAGAGTAAGGTTGAAAATCGCGAAAATTCCCGAAATCAGCAATTTTCGACCTTATTCTGTCGAAATCACGTATATTCTAACTTCTAATGTGGCAAACTATTATGCTTCACTTTGAATGGATACTTTTTTTTAACCAATACTGTACAACGTAGGGCACGGGTCTGGCACGGTCGCATTGGTGAGTATAATCACAGACACTCAGATACTAAAAACGCACCCTCTTCTTACTTTTCCTGGCAAAAAAATTATTTTAGCTTATGCCGAAACTCACATCGGTTAGCTACCATGCCTTACACGCCCCCGCACTAATCTAGCCCCAACCAATACTAATACCCTGAACAAAGTAGAAAGTGGAATGCGTTGTTTTGGAATAAGTCTACGGAAATACTATTCAACGAAACTATATCCAAACTACATAACGGAACACACAACCTATATATAAAATACAAACTAAATACGAAACACATACTCTCCTTACACCCACTTTTTTTAGAAATACCTTAAGTATTTTATGCTGTCGAACTCCCTCAATGTAACCGTTTCGAAAAACAAAGAAACTACATACTCCTACCCTTCTAAGCTCCAACAACGAATCATATGCGGCAACCACTGTAACTGTCACAATAAAGGTTAGAAAATATGACAAAATTTCGCAACTTTGTCGCCTCATAACTTTTCAACGAACAGATTCCTAAACTCAAAATTGTTATTTTTGCATATTATTTGATATGCACTTTCGATCCATATAAATGTCCGGTGAGAAAGAAGGTTTCCCAGAGGTAAAGTTCACATGAGACAATAAATCAGTGTCCTGTATGGTGTAAAAACTCGTGACATTTAGAAAATTTTAACTATTTTCCTTATTTCATACTTGACAGGTTATAATTGTTTGACACTAGCTAGGTTACGTTTGCCTCGACAGATCTGCTTTCTGCTAGCTGTCACGTGACAACGATTTGATATGCGATTGGCCGAATGTGCCGAAACCTTCATCGAATCAACGACATGGATATTGGAGACATTTCCTCTCCCTTTCATGTTACCCTCTTGCCAATACTTGACGATGACGATTCTTAATTCTTCAGAACATAAAATTCGCCAAATTGGAACTTTGCATTGAAATATCTCAGCTCATAAGGCACGTAAGACTAAAGCGAAGACACTTTTCTGATGTAAATCAAACCCACGCTATCCATTAAGACTGTTGGATAAACGGTTTTCTGTGCTTATCAGTGTGTATGAATGCGTGTCGGTAGGGTAGGCCGCGCAGGCAAGCTGCGCATGTGCAGCCCTGCAAGGCAGCGAGCACGGAGTAAGAGCAAACTCTTCCTCTTCTGTGTCAAGCCGCCGCGAGAGTAGGACGTGTTCTAATAAAGTTCATCAGTATTATTCCTTACATATATATTCCACGTGCATTTACTACCCACCAACTCTAACAAAGACCATTCAAAATCTAATCGGATCAGCCGTTATTGAGATTCTGTTAAGGTTTGAAATGAATACTCGCATATAAACGGTATATATATAAACTTTTAATATATTAGTAGGAACTGCACGTTTTACGTTAAGAGACTTTTGTACTCAAGGAGAAGAAGAAAAGCAAGCAGGAAGTGCCACGTCACTTCCATTATATAGTGATAAGAGGTGGCGCAAGTTTAACGCAGATTATTTGAACATAGTAAATTGCAACACTTCCCCATAATCCGCATGTTAGACACATGTTTACAATATTGCCGTATGCCTTCAATACGCAATAGTACAAGAAATAGAAGAATATAAAAAATTTTCTTTTATACAAAATAATAAAAAAAAATAAAAAAGCTTGTGTTAATGGACAGTAAATTCTTAAGAATTAATTGTTATCGCATATTCCTAGTCCTTTCACACATTTTAAATTTTTCACGCGAGACAGCCCTTTGGTTAATACTTTCGCTGTCAGGTAGACAAACTTTCGCTTCTTGCTCAGGTTCAACAAAGAAACCAGGCTGTGTCATATAGACTTGCTCGTGTAAGTCACCATGCAGAAAAGCCGTAGTAACATCGAATTGGTCAATATTTAAATCAAGTTGCACTGACAGTGCAATTAACATTCTTATGGTGGATAACCTCGCTACTGGTGAAAAAGTTTCAAAGTAATCAATTCCATAGGATTGAGAATATCCCTTTGCAACAAGCCTAGCTTTGTAGCGAGCATCGTCTTCTCCATTTTTCAATTTATACACCCATTTACATTGTACAACATTCTGACCACTTAGTTTATCAACTAACTTCCAAACCTGATTTTCAACAAGCGATCAGCACGATCACAATTCAACACATAGATTTTTCTGAACTTGCCAGAGCTTCTTGAAGATTTTGTGGTTCTATTTCAGGTGAAACTATCACATTCATTGACATAGCATAGTGCTTCCACCAACTTGGTGGTCGCTTGTCTCGAACTGGTCTTTCAACGTTAACGTCTACCTCCGGTTCATCAGGAAGGACAGGTTCAGCATTCGGTTCACTGACAACAGATTCTGTGTCGTCTTCCGCAGCAGATCTCAAATTCGTCCTCTTCATCAGTGTTGTCTTCTGTCAATTCTTTGGTAGCTGTAGCCCCTTGATCAGTGTTTTCTGGCGTCAATACTTCGCCGGCTGTAGCCTCTTGATCAGTATACACTTGTACATTTATAGTGTTATCATTAGAAGTAGGATTCTTATAATACATCTTATCTTCAAGAAAAATTACATCACGCCGTTTTATGAGCTTATTCGGTTCATTAGGCTTGACTAACCGATAGCCATTTGTGGATTCACAATAGCCAATCATAATCATTTGTTCAGATTTCCAATCCAATTTCTTTCTAAAGTTCTTTGGTATATAAGCATAAGCAATACATCCAAAAATGCGTAGGTGACTGATATCTACCTTTCTTCCAGTCCGTAATTCCTCTGGTGTCGCATCTTTGATCGCAGCAGATGGACTTCGGTTCTTCAGATAAAGATGTTTGAGGAACTGGTGACGGAGTACTTGACGCCCCGTCTAACGAATGTCATATGTGATGAGCAGCACGGATTCGTTCCCGGTCGCTCGACGGTAACTAATCTGGCGGTATACCACTGTCTCGTCTCAGCGGCACTCGATGATAGATTGCAGGTCGATACCGTGTATACGGATTCCGTAAAGCCTTTGATACGGTTGATCATGATATCTTGCTGCGGAAATTAGAACTAATCGGGATCTGTGGGCCGCTCCTGTCGTGGATCCACAGCTACTTAAAGGGCCGAGTACAGGTTGTCAGGGTCGGTGACCAGTTATCGACTCCGATTAATGTGTGCTCAGGTGTCCCGCAAGGATCGCATCTGGGTCCCCTTCTATTCCTTCTTTTTGTCAACGACCTCAATGATGTATTCCGGAATAGTAAATTTCTTATGTATGCGGATGATTTAAAAATATTCCGCCCTATTCGTAGCGGTCTGGATGTTGAGGAGTTGCAAGACGACCTCTGCAGGTTCGAGCAGTGGTGTGCCGCCAATATGATGCAGCTTAACACAGCTATATGTGTCGTGATGAGATCGCATAGATCTGTTAGTCCCATTTTATCGGCGTATACTTTACATGATATCCCCTTGACGGAGGTGGGTGAAATAAAGGATCTTGGCGTAACTTTTGTGTCCGGGCTTGATTTCAGGAATCACTACCGGAATATCACGTATAAGGCTATGAAAACCTTAGGGTTTATAGCCCGATTTGCTAAGCATTTCAGGCGGATCAAGTCTCTTAAATTGCTTTACGTCGCACTGGTTCGTCCACTGGTAGAGTATGCGTCGGTAATCTGGAGTCCGAGGCATATTGTTTATATTAGCTTACTCGAAAGGGTCCAACACAGGTTCTGTCGGCTTGCTGTGAGAGCAACTGGTAGCCCTATGCGGTTTTCGGACCATGACTATGGTCCGGCCTTACTGAAGTTAGGACTCACCAGTCACCACCCTTAGCGACCGTCGAGTCTGTTCTGACCTCTTGTTTCTTTATAATTAATTCACGGTCAGACTAACTGTCATGAGTTAGTGTCTCGGATATGCTTTCATGCCCCGCAACGGTCACTGCGTCAGAGGCCCCTATTCGAATCAAGGGTCCCCAAATATAGACCATTGCACGGTTTAAGGGATCAACCGTGCAATGGATGAGGTTAACCGATATATAGCTGATGTTTTTTTTTTTTTTATTACGCAGTTTCAATCTCCACAAGGAGATTATTCTGCCAGACACTCCATACCCATTACAAGCTCTTTTACATCCTTATTTATAGTACAGTGATCTTTTAAATCGTTAGGTTACATTCGTTTAGATACATGTAGACTAGTTTGCATATTGCCTCTGTGGGCTTGAAAAGTATTACATTGCATGAAAGTGGGAGAGCAAAGCCTCGCGCTCGCAGTCCGTTAATAAGTTTGATTCTTTGCTGGTCAAATAAAGGACATTGCCACAACACGTGGTCAATGTCCTGATTCTCCCAGCCGCACGCACAGCTTGGATCGTTTACCAGTCCTAATTTGGCGAGTGAGAAGGGAAGATTATAATGTCCGGATCTACATCTATTGATTGTGACGACGATCTCGCGAGGCAGGTTTTTACCGACAAACCATGGCTTTTTACTTTCAACGTGGAAGTGCTTGAAATAATTAACGCCCTTGATCGAACTCTCTTTGGCTATAATGTTATTGGTATTGTTGGTAGCCATCGATTTATATATTTCCCTGAAGTCAGTGATCGGGATCTTAGGAGAGTTCGTTGGGGGATTACTGGTGGCGTTTTTAGCCAGACCATCTGCAGTCTCATTGCCTTGTATCCCTGTGTGGGCCAGAATCCAATAGAATTGGACTTTGTTAGCGTTTAGGTTTATTTTGGAGAAGTCGTAAGCTTTCTGCCTTATCTTGAGAATGTAGGGATTGGTTCTTGCGCCAAAGTTAGAGTGTTTTAAAGATTTTAATGAGCTTAGAGAATCAGTGAAAATAATGAAGTTTCGATTAGGTTGGCTTAGGGCAATATCAACAGCATCGTTTAGTGCGATACATTCAGCTGTGAAGATTGACGCGTTCTTGTTTATACTTCTTTCTATGAGTGTACCTAAGTCGCTACACCAGCAAGCACTCCCAACAGAGATCGCGCCTTTAGATTTACTGCCGTCTGTAAATATGGCATGAGCTCCCTCCTGCCTTGCCAGTCGCTCTATTAAGGAGTTGGGATTTTTGGCAATTGCTACGTCTTGACCAAATGAGGTGTTGATATCAAGGTCTTTTGTTAGGGCGTGATAATTATAATTGTGAATATCATATCGAGAGGAAGAGTAGATGAAATCGTTAATATTGTGTGTGTTCTCTATACATTGTCGCAGTAATCGATTACTAAATTTACGTTTTCTGCTGTGGTTACTTATCATATTTTGGAATCGTGATACAGTTTTGTGTATTAATAGCTCTTTGTTAGAATAAATTTTGCCCAGATAGCTATTACATAAAAATGTTGAACGCTCTTGTATGAGTTGTAATTTGGATTCCGATAACAGGATGTTAGTGGGTGTGCTAAGTCTATAGCCCAGGGCCAGTCTTATAGCCGCGCGTTGAATTTTTTCGAGTTTCTCGATTAGTTTAACTTGGGTGGGGAAGTAAATAAAGCACCCGTACTCAATAATTGAGCGAACGAAGCTCTTATAGAGTATTATAGTAGTAGGGTAATGGGGATTCCAACCCAGGTCCTCTGAGGGGAGCGCGGGGGCGGGGGGGAAGTGAAGGCGCGCGGGGGAGCGCGGCGGAGGGAAACATGGGCGCGGGGCCTGCGGGGAGAGGAAGACCGGTTGCGCGCGCACGAGCCGCGGAGTGGGGAGAAGTCGCGATGACGGTGGGGGTCAGTCTGGGCCGAGCCACCGCGGAGACCGGGGCCCACCGTCGAAAACTTTTCAGAGGGGAATGACCCCCAAAAATCTCTTTCAGCCCACCCCCCGAAAATTTTTTCAAACCATTATGTGATGGAATTTTCCCCACCAACGCAGAGAAATAATTTATTTTTATCAGACGATATCGGACAATGTCGGGCAATGTCGGCTTTTTACACCGCGTCTTCGGAGGAGGGAAAGAGACAGAGCATCATTTTAAAGCTAAAATTCTAGGGAGAGAAAGAGACAACACTACATAGGGGTACAATCGCATGCATTCTAAAAATTTTCAAAATGATTTTCAATCGCAACGTCTCGCGCGATCGCGTGTAACTTGAATCCTCTGGAGCAGCCGTGTAGGATGATGTCATTCAGCGGCGCGAACAACGTGGAATCTTAAAATTAGGTGTCGAGGAGGATGATGGATAAATAAAATGGAGAAATAATATGTATCGAACGTGTATCGAACGTCAATTGTACCACTTCGAACGTGTATCGAACGTCAATCGAACGGTATCGTACCACTTTGAACGTGTATCGAACGTCAATCGTACCACTTTGAACGTGTATCGAACGTCAATCGTACCACATCGAACGTCAATCGTACCACTTTGAACGTGTATCGAACGTCAATCGTACCACATCGAACGTCAATCGTACCACTTTGAACGTGTATCGAACGTCAATCGTACCACTTTGAACATGTATCGAACGTGTAATGAACCGCTTCTAAATAATTTCAACTATCGTCTTAATCTAGCGTACATGTAGGAGATTAGGTTGGGGGAGGGTGAAGAAAAAACATTTATGCATTAAAAATTGATTATATTTTATTTATGCCTCTGGCGTTTAGACCACCAGTTGAATATTTTAAATACATTTTGCAAGGCACAGTGCTTTGCGTGTCTGCCACAACGCAGAGTATTAACTACATTTAGCTTATTTAGGGATTTTATATCCTCGTAGTCAATGTCCAGCGTCTCGATGATCACGTCCGCTCTCGTATTTTCATCCAGGAAATCCGCAAGCCAGTCGCGTTTCTGCAGGCCTTTAACGTATATGATATGGGATGTGTCATCTTCTTCGTCGATCGCATCAGTTACAGCTTTCGTAATTAGCTGTTTAGCCATGCTGTACGGAACGTCTCCATCGTCCCAACGTAGTCCATGATGTTTTGCCACCAACCATCGGATGCTTGATTTATCGGATTTTGTAAGAAGATATTGCGGCATTGAGCTCCCAAAAATATAGTGCGAGAGAATTGTCCCCTTGCATAGGACAGCCACTTCCTTGACGACAAATCTTCCATCGACGATGAACCCTTGCAGGTCAACAAATGTTGGCACGACCATTATCGGTACAATTTAGAGGTCCGCTCGCTTTCAAGACAGATGGGAGAATGCAGTTTTTCTCGTAAAGCATCTCGATTTTCATGATTAAATTTTGTGTGAATTTCGCACAGGAGAGGGCGGGCAAGTAGCGTGGCAATTTAATTCATTTTGCGCACCACGTTTGTCAGTGGATTGTATTCAACCACCCGATCGTGCAGAATCAAACAGTAGGCTGTAGTATTTACCGGCACATTCTCTTTACACTCGAATTCTATGCGCACGTCCACGGTGCCATTCTTGATCGACTCATTTTGTCGCGAGCAATCAATCACCACGATGGGGCCAAATTGTAAAAATTCAGCCACGGTGAATAATGCCTCGTTGCAACTATGTCCATAATACGATTTACCGAATTGCTTATACATGTGATACAAGATGGCATGCTTATTTTTGTCAAAGTCCAAGTTCATGTCATCGTATGGGTAAAATTCCGAGTTGAGAAAAAGTTTTACATTGGTCAATTTACAGTTGTTGAACTTAGTAACGTCTTCGCTCATCACATTCCTTCGACCAGTCTGTAGAGCAAGGATCACGCATCGCGGCTTCTCCAGCTGTGCAGATGCCTTCACGGCCCACGAATGCTTGGTCGTGCTCTGTAAGAGAGGATACTCGTACAGATCCCACGATTGAAAACAAATGCTCAGGTTTTGTCCACTTTCCAAAGTACGTAGCAACGATAGCTTATTAACGTCGTTCAGCGTCACATGAGGCATCCGCCATTGTAGTTTAAGTAATTCAATTTCTGGTTCCAACATCGGTGATCCTATTAGAGCATTGTTGTCGTTGCGCGATCGTATTAAAATCAATTCGTGACGCGCATTAATAATCATGCGTTTGTAGTCCTGGCAAAATCCCAGCAAATATTTGAGTGGGACGCAAAAATTGAAATGGTTTTTCACTATTAGCCCATCGCGTCGTTTCAAGCTCCATCCGGCATTCTCCATATTTTTGTCTTCGTCCGATGTCAGCGCTACATAGTTTTTAAGCGTGCTAGTTATTCCAACGTTTCTGTTGCGATCAATCTCCACACCATTCAGCTCGTATCGAATCTCATCGAATAAGAACGCCATGCAATTATTTCCCAACATCACCGTTAACGCATCGTTTGGCTTATTTATCTTCAATTTCTCCTCCACATAGAGGAAACTTTCGCACGGTAATGTGTATAAATCCTGCTGCTGTATCGGTATTCTTATCTCATCGCTGTATCCAAACGTCGTGTTGACGTATGGGTTGTATGTGTGAGTCTCGAGCTTGACGATGCGATCATCAAACGTAGGCTTCCCTCCAATGCTTAGAATATCAGCTATTTTTTTCAACTTAAATGCGTACAATGAATCCCAAAGATTTCAAAAATGCAATGTTCGCAGCACTGAGCTTCTTCTTTTTAGCGTAATCGGAGTTGTTGCAGTTGTTGGTGTTGTAAACAATTTCACTTGGAAGAAACGGGTTTCTGGAGTCGTTCAATACAAGCAACTCTTTCGCACTACACGTATTATCGTCGTCGTCGTACGTGCAGTCTGATGGTAATCTCTTCACCTCGAAAATCGAGCAATCGTCCGTCTTGATCCACAACGCGTATCGTTAGATCCGTAATGACCCGTGCGATGATTGGAAGGTAAATGATCTGCGCGGGCGTTTCCGATATCTTTTATCCTGGTGGGACTCTCGGAGAAAATTCATGTATCGTATGTACACGCCTCCCATTGTTGTACGCACCAGCGGTCACGCTACATTTTATGCGAATAATGTTCACGTTCATGATATTAATTGGATCGTCCGATTCATGCCATCGTCCTGGTTCTAATACCCGATTCGTTGAGAATCCCAGTAGCGATCCGAGGTTTTTGGGCTTTGTAAAGTCTACGGCGAACCGGCAGTACAGTTCACTTTTCATGGTGTTGTTGTTGGGACGCAATCATCGGTGCCGTCGGATTTTTTTGAGGATATCGCTCGATTAATCGCTGCTTCAGGTACTTGGCAATGGCGTCTAGTTCGTAGGAGCCGTGGGGAATCGTAATGTATTCATGAGTGGTGTCGACGCTGTTGTTGTTGATGTCATAGTTTGAGAAAAAGTAGAATTTATCGCTGCTCGAGTCGATGTTCGGTATTGTGTGATAAATTTCAAAGGTTGTTAGACCAAGCTCGTAATCATCGTCGCTCAAATCTATGGGTGGAAAGTAGTTTACCGCGAGGGTGCTACTCCTGCCGGTTAGAGTGAATGTTAACGACATATTCTGCTCGAACTGCTCGACTGTTACTGAATCAGAGTGGTGGGAAGTCAATCCTTAAATTCGGTGCCGATCGTTTGTAGAAAGCGTAGACATAGTTGTCCGCAATTGCTCTGATCATACTTTTGATAAGACGTACGATTGTACTCAATTTTGACAGCATCTTTATCCAGATATTGTATGAATTCCTTAGGCGGTCGAAGATTCCCAAAGCTGTCGAAATATATAGCTCGACTCCCTCTCTTCGCATACGCCACCCAATGAGTCCCAGGCCCCTCGACATTGTCCAAATTTACGATACCGCTCTCGTTTCGACGTACTCCTCCGGCTGGTAACGCGTTACGCATAAAAACGCCTCTAAAGAATGGAATACGCATACGTTTTGCCAACTCCTCCAATTGTGCATCGGTAGTTATGCCCGCAGGCATTTTTATTTTCTTTTCGGCGTTTTTTTTTTCGTTTCGATATTTCCTGTCCGCGCTTGTACGGTGCGAGATAAAGTCCCCGACCTTCCATAGAGCGATTATGACGTTGCATTTCCTGCAGCTGATGTTGCGCCGCCTTATTATCGTTTACCGCCTTGGCGATCCCCGCCGCTCCGCCAGCCAATGATCCGAGAACACCTAGCAACGGTAGAAGTGGTAATATACCACCCCGTTTTGCTACCGGAAGAATCCGCTTTTTCGGTGCTCTCTTTGGAATCCTTTTGCGGGTTTTTGTTTTCATCCCCATTCCGATCTTCGTCTTGGCCTTCATAGCTGCCCAAACAGCCGTAGCAGCACCTCTTTCACCCAGAGTCGAGTCTCGTGCAACGATGCGTTTTTGCGCTTTGTCAGCGAGTATGTTATCTGCCGCGTGCCTTTCGCCGAGGTCGTTGCTACGCGAATACGCAATATCGTGTTCTCGACACGCTGCATCCAACGGATTGATGCCTCGATCCCCTCTAGCTAATCGTTTTGCCAGATGAGTTCCTGGGCCGCAAAACTGGTATCCCGGAATATGTAATTCGATAGGTAGCGCGTTTATCGCCCGATTTAACAAACCACTGCCTTTCTTTACTCTCGTCGGCGACATTCGCTACAGTTTTTAATCAATGGTGCTGGACCGTCGATATGCGTTCGCTGCCAAGGGCGATTATAATGTTCCAGACACCGACGATACTGCTGAACCTCAGAATCGGCTTTTATATGCTCGGGGAGTCTGTCCCACAACTGATCAATGTGCCTGCCAAACTCTCGGAGTAGAATAATCTTTGGTATATATTTCAACTGCTCAGAGGTTAAGTCTCGAATATCACAATTATCCGACAGGATCAGAAGCATTTTGAATACTGAACCGTTTTGCTTCAGTGCGGACCTATAAATAGGGCGCTTCGACGTATCAAAATCATTTTTCACAGTTCACGGAGAGGATGCGATTCGTGCGACAACCTGTGACGATACGCGTGACAAATTTTGATGATAAATCGCGAGTGATGTCTTCGAAAACAAGACGCAGACATGGTAGCATGCTGCCAAACACTATCCGCTGCGTCATTTGTGGCCCATCAAATTGCGGAAAGACCAACGTGCTGGTCATCTTGTTGGAAAGTCCTCACGGCGTCCGCTTCGAGAACGTGTACGTGTACTCCAAGTCCTTGCAACAGCCGAAATATCAGTACTTGGAGAATTTATTGACTCCGATAGATGGAATTGGCTACTTTACGTTTTCGAATAACAGTGACGTCATCCCACCGAGCGAATCGCTTCCGAATTCTATTTTTATCTTTGATGACGTGGCATGCGACAAGCAAGATACGATAAGGGAATACTTTGCAATGGGGCGCCACTCGAACGTTGACTGCTTCTATCTCTGTCAGACATATGCAAAAATTCCCAAACATCTTATACGCGACAATGCGAATCTGCTGATTCTGTTTAAGCAGGATGATACCAACTTGAAACATGTGTACAACGATCACGTAAACACTGACATGCCTTACGAGGTGTTCTGCGCTTTGTGCCGTAATTGTTGGCAACGTGAGTATGGTTTCGTGGTAATAGACAAGGGTAGCGCCATGTCCAATGGACGTTATAGAAAGGGATTTAACGAGTTTGCCGTACCGTGAGATGGTCAATCGTAATCAACACGTCGGTGGGAAAGCAACGTCTGCGGCACAACGATGATTGATATCGATACTCTGGAGATTAAGGATCGCGAGAGAATAGCGAAGGAAATTGCAAAAACCAGCGATTCCATTCGCCGAAAACATCAGGCTTTGAAGACTGGCAAGATGGAGGAAGATATCGCGTTGGAGAGATACTTTAAACCTATCGTCGAACCCTTGAAACATATTGTGGAAAATACCACAACAGCAGAAGCTGACACATCACCGCTGATGAGTACAGACGTTGAAGGGAATGAAACATTAACGCCTAAAAAAATCCATCCGAAAGGGAACACATCGCGCAAGGCAAAGAGGAAACAACACGGGCCATTGGAATATTCACCCATAACCTCGACACCAGTTCAATCGAAGCGGAAACGACAAAATGCTACATCAAACGATTCTCCGGCTCCTCCCACACCAATAAATACATTTCCCAATGTGCAATCGCTCTCAGCCGTTGATGACGACGTTTTTGAAACTAGTCCCGATGAGTCGTTTGTAACATCTATTAGACAGCAATTCCAAACATCCGAAGGACAAAAAACGATCCGTAGTCATTTCGGCCCGCTGGGGCAAAAATACATGAGCGCAATCCTAAGTAGTGATAAGGATACAGCAATGGACTATGTGTACGGTGTATACTTTGACAATAGTAGAACGATGCTTGGGGATAAGGCTTTCGATATAGACAAGGATGATAATATAATCATAGATGGTGTAAAATACAGAGGAACACCCGGCCTTTACGAATTGATTTTTATGAGAATTCCCGACGATACTGTATACACCGATGCCGATAAACAAAAATACAAAAGTATACTGCTGGAAACGAATGCCCACAGACGCGGTCATGGTGCTAAAAATCCCATATTGGGCAACAAGGGATACAAGTACAAACATGTAATTGCACCGCTAATTCCCCATGCATCGGCTAGTAGGGCAGGGAAAGGTCTAACAGTGCCGCGGGTCATGGTGGTAAACGATAACAAAATCGATTACGTACACTGGGACGATCCCAATGAGCTGGTGGATCGATTCCGTTTGCTCGAAGCGTCGCGTCAGGCGGGTAACAACTCTCACGATCCCGAAATTCTATCGATAATCGAGGAACTCCGCGAGGTAGGCCTCATTATATAAAACCGCGCGCCGATGATGTGCGCAGTATGCATCGAGATGCCAATCAACAAATTTGGGGTATCGCTCGAGAAGAGTGGAGCAGCTAGAATGGACTATTACAAATGGAGCGGTTTGCTTCGAAATTACATGCGAGATAACGCTCTTTGCGTGACCGGTGCAGACTTTGATGCAAAATCACGCAAGATACGACGCGTAGCTGAGCCGGTGGTCGACACCGATGCCATCAATAAACTATACATGGAAAAGAGCATTAAACTTTTGAGAGAGCAGCAGGAAGAATTAGAGAGGAAGCTGGTCGTGTTTCAAAGAGATATGCTGACGTTGCAAAACAGTGTTCAAAAGATATCGCAAGTGTCGAATTCTATCCCGCAGCCGGACAATGAGATTCGTAAAGTTAAAGAGGCTATAACCGCTTTTGCTGCGGAGCAGCAACTTGTCCAGAATTTTCTCGGACCAACGGGAAGCACATAATGCACGTACCCGATAATTATCGCATCATTCGTGTCCAAGACACCTCTGCGATCAAACATGCAGCCATTATCGAAATCCAAGAGTAAAGAAAACCATGGCCACAAGAAGCGACAACTCGTTGAGGAATTGCACGCTCCAGCTCGAAGACATTTTCCGCGGAGGCGCGTCATCGTGCATGGATACGATGATCTGTGGCAAGCTGACATTGTAGAAATGCGTCCATACTCGCGATTCAACCAGGGTCACCACTACATACTCACCGTCATCGATGTGTTGAGCAAGTATGCATGGGCGGCGCCGTTCAAGACTAAAAGTGGTGCTGAGGTGACCAAAGCGCTTGCAAAGATATTTAGAGATCGATATCCGAAAAATTTGCAAACCGATCAAGGAAAAGAATTTTACAACACCGATGTGCAGAAACTCTTGACAAAGCACGACATTAATCATTATTCGACGTATTCGGTGATGAAGGCCTCTGTCGTAGAACGTTTCAATCGAACTTTGAAGAACAATATGTGGAAACTGTTTACACTGAATGGAACCTATAGATGCACCGATGCGCTACCACGTCTACTTGCAGAATATAACGCACGAAAACATAGAACCATCGGGATGCGTCCTTGCGATGTTACCCCTGCGATCGCCGACACGCTGGTAGCCACCGTATACAGCAACATAAAGATCGCTGCACCAGCGAGATTCAAATTGGGTGAGTTTGTGCGCGTGAGCAAATTTAAAACCATCTTCGATAAAGGCTATACGCCGAACTGGACAACGGAGGTGTTCAAGATAGCCAAAGTACAGACAACTAATCCCGCGACGTATCTGCTGGTCGATTCCTGTGGAAAACCCGTTGCCGGAGGATTCTATGAACACGAGCTGCAACGCGACACCGATCCTGATGTGTATCTAGTGGAAAAAGTGTTGCGTAGAAAGGGGGATAAGGTGTACGTCAAGTGGCTGGGGTTTGATAAATCACACAATTCTTGGATAAATAAAAATAATGTATTGTAAAATAATAATACATGGTTAAATACAATGATACATATACATGTGTGAACCTTTTTTTTTACACATTAATTCCTCCATTTATAATTTCTATACATTTGCAAACAATAATTCTATTATTTATAAGAAACGAGTTAATAAATACAATAATAATAATTTCTATACATTTGCAAACAATAATTCCACTATTTATAATAAATACAATAATTTCTATTTTACAATGGAATTTTGTAATGGCCCCAGGGCAGAGTGTCGGTCGAATCAGGTACGATATGCCGCTTGTCGTCGTGTGGGCTTAGAGCGATTTTAGATTCCGAAATGGTGTACACTTTATGCAATTTAGACCGTATGCATGATTGTCTGCGAACCATTTCGATCTCCCTTTGCAAACACTGCGCGTAGTCGTCGAAAGTTATCGTTCTAGCTATGACGTTGGTCTTGACGCCTTTCGCCTTTTTCGTATCTTTTTTGCCGTCTACGCGAAGTGCATACATTTTCGCTCTAAGACCTACGAATTCGGTCATTATCGCACCGTTATTTTCGTCCTTCATCAGCCCCGGAACCTTCTTATTTACGCGCGGCATATTATATACATTGTCGGTGGGATAATCGCTTGTGTCGAATCTATCGATATTGTGTTTCATGGACTCGTAGATATCGTCGCATTGAATGTGATAAATGAGGCTGTCAGTGTCTGTATATAGAATTTTACATTTTTGTCCATGCTTGGGAGACATGTACTCGTGGTGAAATTCATACAAACAAATTTTTGATATGTCCAGAATGCACATACCCACGTATATCGGTTTGTTGAATTTCACCTCGAGTTTCCGCAATTCAACAGCTATTAAATTTTCCGAGAAAACACTTCTGCTGTGGAAATTCGGTTTCGCGATCATTGCCTCCGCGCCATATCGCCCTTCCCAATGAGTCAAAAGTTTTACATCCACATGGTTTCGTACATTTTCCATAGTTTTGCCGAATACCGCGTTGTTCATCAATTTGTACAAATTTTTTTCAAAGTCGTTTGTCGCGCTTGTTCTAAACCGTGTATTGATTTCGATGTAATCGCAAAGCCAGGGAGATTTAGCGAATTGCAGGACGCGGTGTATCTTTGTAATACGAAGACCATGACGCGTGCACTGCTGCAGGTTACGGTAATGGATAATGTAACGCTGTTTATCATATACCGTCGCGAGTAACTTGTCCTGCCTGCTGCCAGGTGGTTTGGCACGCGTCGGGCAGAACGGTAGATCGGCATGAGCGTCGTGTAGACGTTGCGGATATTCCAAATCTACCTCGAGAATGTATCCCGTGGGTGAATCGACCGGGATTGAAGATACATCAAAATTTGCAGCGTCTTCGACCCATTGAAATTTAGCGTATGGTAGGGGCTGACACATTGCCCATCCATACAAATTGTTCACGTCAAAGTACATCAAGTACGATGACTCTTCCGATGCGTCGTAAGATGACATGTACTTGTTATTAGCATGTGCATATCTTCCGGAACATTGGCTCAAACCCCCACGTATACCGCGCTCGATAAACATGAACATATCGACGTCTGTGAGCAATTCGAATGTAATTTTGGTGTGTTTTAGCATGGCATCCCACGTGAAACCAGGTAGAGTATAATAATGTGCTGAAACTAGTCCATAACTCTTGATACAACTTTCGCGAAAATTTTCAAAAATATCTGCCAATAACAAGACATCAGTTTTCAAATACAAATCGCTGTATTCGCCCAAGGTTCTAATCCCGAAACGCTGCCAGACAGTCTCGGCGTGCGCGTAATCGGTCTCGGATACAGTCTCACCCGATAACGAACTGTGGAATGACTCACGCGGCGGTAAGCACGGGTCCTGCAGCTTGTTCGCGCAATCAAGGTATTCATACGGAAATACACCCTTTCGCGTTAATAAATTGAAATCTTCGGTGGATAATGTTTCAAATTGGGATTGTAAAATTTTTAATTGATCTATGCTAAGAAAAGATGCTAATTTGTCGAGACTGGTATTAAGAAATTTGTACGAATCGATGAATCGTAATTTAATATAATTTCGCGAGTCTGATTCAGCCGTATCTTCGACATTTTTTGTGAAAGAAATATATTTTTCTTTAGTAATAGGCAATACTTCAACGTGACCGTCGAAAGCGGTAGCTATTTGCTCAATAATGAAATGCGAATCATAGCCGGATAAATTATGGAAAACTATGGGGATGTAAAACGCATTTTTATAATTTAAATTGCACTCCGAATGTGCTGGGCCTCTGAACCGTCCGGAGAGATGGCAATGATCGCGAAATCGTACATCATCAGCGTCGAATGGTTCTTCGCAAATATGACAGTGTGTTGCATCGCGAAATGTCGTCCGCTGTTCGGGAGTTAAATCCAGCATGAGAACATTACTGGTCAGAATGGGTTTAACAAAGTTTGCAAATTTTTTCAGTTCGTATACGAACCATGAAACACAATCCGTGTCGCGACGACATCGATACGCCGATAGCGATGTATCGTACGAGCAATGCATATAATAGGCTATACTATGAACTTTATGATGTTGATATGCGCGGAATTTATTATCATCACCCGTTCGACTGTCCTCTGTTTTCTCGATGATACACACCAGATCTGCGTACACCACGAAGGGAAGTCGCTCCTTCCTGCAGTGGTTCTCGAAGCTGAGGAAATTTTTGCCTTCGCTGAGCAGCAGGATGGCACAGTCGTTCATCTGCCCACAGTCCAGCGAATGAAGCTCCAACTTCTCGGCAGATCCGAAATAGTGCATGCATCTGTAATAAAACAAAAATTTTTTATTTAATTGTTTCGCGAGACATTTCAATATTTCATAAGTTTTCTATACGTACCGATCACAGATGAATTTCTTTTCCTTGTGCCTGCTCAGCTGCATGCCCACCAGCCGAGACAAGTTCTTGATCCATACAAAGTGCCCTACATCGCCATGTTCTTGATTCGGCGTGTAGACCAGGTTGACGTGCCGATCCCTCTTGTTGCTTGTGAGGCGCAAGGGAAAGACCGCCTTCGTCTTCTTCGTCTCGAAGGTGTACACGTTGACGGAGATGTTGTTCTGCCGCTCAAACTTCGCAATCTGTACCAGGGACATTGGAAACTCAATGCCCTGGAGATTTAATACGGAAGCATAAGGCGGGTATGAACTTGGGCGATCGGCGTGTCGTTCGGCGGGATGGAGAGCGGCGACCACTGCCCACGCGAAACCGGCATTGTCCGGGGATTGCACACTGATCGTTGCATTCTTCAATAACAATTCCCGCGGCAACTTGTAGTGGCATCCCGCGCGCAGCGGATTGTACTTATTAACATTGACGGTCAGATTCATGATTCTCGCCAATGCCCATCCGCTGTCGCGTTCCTGGAACTCTTCCAGCGACGCTAGGGTGGGTTCGATGACGCATCTCTGGTACCACTCCTGCATTTCACCCGCCACAAATTCGCCGTTAAACACAGTGTTGACTTTGAGGCTTCGCTGTTTCCTCAAAGCACCCCGCACATGCTCCAGCACGATGGTCCCCGCATCTTGGAGGAAGTTGCGCGGCTCGATGTAGTTTGAATTTAGCACGGCACCAGTTAATACGCGGGTATCGAACGCAGCGTCTATTTCGCGCCACAAAAGTCCTGTGCTCGAATGTCCGGCACCTTCACGCACGAAACGGCCACGCAACGAATGTTTCAGCCCTTCGAGCTGCGCGATTCGAGCAACCAACGATTGCCGAACACCGATCGATAATCGAGGACGTTTCATGCGGCTCTGTTCTTCTAAAGATTCGACACACTCGTTGCACCGTTCTTCCCACGCGAGGTACTCTTCCCGGGCAATCAATCGTGCGGATTGATCCAGCAATTGGTGGGTTACTTGCGCGAATTCTCCCATGGTTGTAATGTCTTTTCCTCGCAACACGTTGCAACGATTTGAGGCTTTGTGCACTTTGGAGCGCATATTTATATCCACCAATTTCCGCTGATACATCATAATTCTTGCTATGATTCATGCATATGACGAATTAGCGCGCAATATCATTCGATGAAATTTTCTGCTGACTCCACATAATTCAAAGATTCGATGCTTCCAAAGGTATTATATTACATTCGACATGTGTCGAGACTTTTATCCTTGAGGATGGGGCTCAAATTACATACTGCGACGTTAAGATTGAAACACATTATGGAAAAATTGATAGTTTTAAAATAAAAATGGTGTGGTGGGGGAAGCAATTGCACCTCTATTTAAGACGCCTCCCGAACGCTATTCAATCAATCGTTCAGTATCCTCAGTGACTTTCGACGGAACAAATACTGCTCTGAAAACAAAATGTGCAGTACCAGTGCCGAAGCAAACGTTGAACGCATGAATTATTACGTTCCGATCGTGCTAGATGATGGTGTGGCTCAATGTGGGGAGGATACAGTTGTTTGGTAAGGCTTAATTTTCACATCTCAAAATTTTTATGTTTATTCCTAATACGAGCGAGCAATTTCATAGCTTTGATTGTTCTCTTAGCCCGCGTCGAACATCGCGTATCATGGTCAGAAGATACGCATTAACATCCATAGGCAGCAAATATATGGAAATTGGGATCCGCGTACGGCCTACGATTGATGTAGAAATGGTTCTCGGCGACAATCGTGGGATATTTCTCATGTTACCATGGGATACATGGTGTTCGCTATGCGGCAGTCGTACGACCATTGAAGAACGTGCACGATCACCTGGATCACCTTCGATGCAAATGGGTCAATTAACGGTGGATTTTTGTGAAATCTATAATTCTCCGATTATAAGGATGACACTACATAATAAGCCGCTGTATTTCAAACCGGATACAGTAACATTTTTATTAAATCTTGAACCATGTTCAGACTATGTATATCTACGGCTGCATCAAAATGTAAGAGATGTGCAGACGAAATTTGAAACTTTTGTTAACGTGCTACAGCAGAGCGATGTTGCCTGTGAAACATTAGATACGCGTCGTGCTGCTAAAATCATACGCGATAGCGAACATTACTGCGAGGATTATTATGTAGATTGCGAACTGGTAGCATGTGCCATCAATGATATTCTAGCTGATGCTCGTAGGAAAAAATGTTAAATTATATTGTTTAATTCTAAATAAATTTCTTAAACACATATTATTTGCCAATTTTATTTATCAGTCTTTCTCCTCGCCACCTAATTTTAAGATTCAGCGTTTCAATAATTACTATTTCTCTGCGTTGGGGAAAAAAAACATTCTGCCGACGCTGCATAATTCTATTTCGTTCTTCGCGCCGTGAAAATGACGTCATCCCGCACGGATGCTCCAGAGGATTCAAGTTACACGCGATCGCGCGAGACGTTGCGATTGAAAATCATTTTGAAAATTTTTAGAATGCATGCGATTGTACCCCTATGTAGTGTTGTCTCTTTCTCTCCCTAGAATTTTAGCTTTAAAATGATGCTCTGTCTTTTTCCCTCCTCCGAAGACGCGGTGTAAAAAGCCGACATTGCCCGACATTGTCCGATATCGTCTGATAAAAATAAATTATTTCTCTGCGTTGGTGGGGAAAATTCCATCACATAATGGTTTGAAAAAATTTTCGGGGGGTAGGCTGAAAGAGATTTTTGGGGGTCATTCCCCTCTGAAAAGTTTCCGACGGTGGGCCCCGGTCTCCGCGGTGGCTCGGCCCAGACTGACCCCCACCATCATCGCGACTTCCCCCCACTCCGCGGCTCGTGCGCGCGCAATCGGTTTTCCTCTCCCCGCAGGCCCCGCGCCCATGTTTCCCTCCGCCGCGCTCCCTCGCGCGCCTTCACTTCCCCTCCGCCCCCGCGCTCCCCTCAGAGGACCTGGGTTGGAATCCCCATTACCCTACTACTTATTGTTAAGGTTTCTGGATGTGCTCCCCACCAAGTGCCTCGGAGAAACTTTACAATGTTCAGTGCTCTAGAGCACTTTTTTTGTACTTGTTCAATTTGATTTTTAAAAGACATCTTATAATCGAAAATGATGCCTAAGAAACGCGCTGACTCACTGGATTTAATTGCTGTTAATCTCAATTTCTGTTGCTCCGGGCAGTATATTACGGTTGTTAAAGTGAAGGAATATTGTTTTATGTGGAGATAGTTCTAAACCTAAATTCCTAAGGTTGCCGTGGATCAAAGAGATTGATTTTTCTAACAGTTTTTTACATGACTTGATTGGAGACCTCTTGCAATACAACGCAATGTCATCCGCAAATTGTGAAACAATAACACTCTTGGGTAGATTTTTAGCAACTTCGGAAACATAAATATTGAATAGCAGAGGGCTCAGAACGCCACCTTGGGGGACACCCTTATGTACCATCCTAGCTTCATTGTCCAATGCATCTGTGTATATTAATCTTTCGGAAGTAAGAAATTTTATAAACCTAATCAAATGCATTAGACATCCAATCTCAGCTAGTTTATCCAAAAGGGTGTTTATATTAACATTGTCAAAGGCGCTATTGATATCTAAAAATGCAGCCAAAAGGTGTTTTTTATTGCTAAAAGCCTCATCAACGCTTAATACGAGGTTGGTCAGATTATCAATAGTTGACTGGCCCTTTCGAAACCCCGATTGAGTTTTGGGAAGAAAATTATTATGTTTAATCCACCACTCTAATTTGCTTTTCACCATTGTTTCGAAGAGTTTACATGAGCAGGATGATAAAGAAATCGGCATAACACCCTTCCCATCCGATTTACCTATAAAGTGTACGTATGATTTCTTCCATTCTGCTGGATAAATATCATTAGTGAACATTTCATTGAAAATGTCCAGGAGAATTAGTTTATATTTAACTGGCATTCTTTTTAGAATTTCGTAATCGATCCCGTCGATACCAGGAGCTGAATTGATGTTTTTATTTTTAAGAGCAATGTTAAACTCTGTAAATTCCAAAAGTGAGTCGAGAAAGTCGTTTTCGCCGCAAGTTGGTAAATAATTTGGGTCAACGGGAACCCACGGAGGACTGATCTTATCTAATGCTTCCTTGATTTTGTTCTCTGACTGGTGATTCTCCGAAGTGTGAAAGGGTATTATTTTGGTCAATTTATTCTTAAGGATTTTGGTAATGTTCCAAACATATTTTTTACTAGTACTGAAGTTTATATTCTTAGCAAATTCTTTAAAATTATTTCTTTTCTTTTGTTTGAAAGTTCTCTTGGCTAGAGCCACAGATTTTTTGTAATCATAGTAATCTGCGAGGTTGTTAGTGAATTGCCATTTCTTGAACGCTGCCCTTCTGAGCCTTTTAACCCTCTCACATTCGGTGTCCCACCACGGTACAGGGTTTCTATGTACACGATTGTTCACAACTCTTTTTTTTGGTGTGTTTAAAATGACTGCGTGCGAAAGTATGTTCGTAAAGAAGGAGTATTTATCATTAGCATTTAGTTGTTCAAATTCCGGGAACATGAATTTGGAATAATTGTCATTTAAATTCTTATCCACTCCTTCCCAATTAGTGCGTTGCGATTTCAATTTGAAAGATTTTTTACGGTATATAAATTTGCTTAGGTGCACATTTATAAATATTGGAAAGTGGTCAGAGCCCCAGGTCTCATCATTCACTTTAACATTGATTTTCTCAGCTACATTTATGGATGAAAATATCAAATCTAGGTTAGATGTTGTGTTACTGTGGGGATGGAGATTTGTAATGGATTTGCAATTATGGAGAAACAAATTTGATTTATTGTAACTGTTGAGAAGTCTCTCCCCGTTTGTATAATTTCTCCTGCAGTTCCAGTTAATGTGGTGTGCATTGAAATCGCCCATAAAGATATTGTGATTTTGGGTATCTATGTTATCAAATATTTGATCCCATTGCGTTTGTAGGAGTGATGGACCTGAAGCTCTGTAACAAACTGCGAGATCGATAGTAGGCTGCACGTTAGTAATTTTTATACCTGCTAGTTCTACCCTGTCATCAGGGCACTTAATATTGGCAATTTCTACAAATGCCAAGTTGTTGCGGATTAATATAAGGATCCCACCTCCTATAGCGTATGAACGATCTTTTCTGAAAGTTTTGAATCCGCTGCAATGAAAGACTTGGTCCGAGAGCCAGGACTCGACGCACACAAAAATGTCAATATCAATAAGAAGCTTGGGAAGTTCTTCTTTCTTCGTAAGGATACTTCTTGGATTCCAATATAGTATTTTTAAGTCTTTTTGAAGAAGCGTAGCCATTTAGGGGGATATATGTGTAGGTTAAATATTGTTACTTCTGTAATCAGAGGCATGACAAGTCAGACTCCTGTGGCTGATCCGAGTCCATTTCTGATTCACTGACACCCTCCGACAGAAGTTTTTTCTTTAATCTTGAGCACCTTGATTTTAAGCATCGATCTTCTAAGTATGGGTACACTAAATCGAACATTATGGTTAAACCCCCAATATCTTTTGTGAACTCTTGAGCAATTTCCAACACTTTAGCCTGGCCCCAAGATTTTATTAGAAACGACTTAAATTGATTGAAGTTCAGAGCGAGAGGAGAAGGGAACGTCTCGATTATTTGCCTTGCTGGTGATAGGGTTTCTTCTACAACCTTAGTTATTTCTTTGATGAGACGATCACTGTGACTAGAATTATCTAGGTTTTTCTGTTTTTTAGCCTTAGGTTTTCTAAATTCTGAGTTTTTATTAGTTGGTGTGCTGAGCAATATATTATCTTCTGGAAGCGTATTTTCGAGTGTGTCCTTCTCAAGCGATTGACTGATTGAAGGGTTTTCAGATGATACAGACTCTGGAGAGCATCTTTTTATACCCATGTTTTGGTTAAACCTTTGTAATGGTGGAAAGTGAGGTGCCGGAGTATTGGTGTTAGTGACGATTGTGTCAACACTATTCGTGCCTGGAGCATTGACTGCGGCTCTTTCTTCGATGTAGTTGGGACATGCCTTTGCTATGTGCCCCTTTTGTTTACAAACGAAGCAGCATGTTGAATCGGTGCTAAGGTAAATCCAGTATGTCGTGTCTTCGTAACTTATTTGAAAGGATTCTGGAATAAGGTGTACATCTTCTTCTTTAACATATATTTGTCGACGGAATGACAGGATGTGTGAGCGGCCAGGTTTGTTTAATCCTGCCCTAAGGTAGCTCATTTGGGAAGCTAGAGTTATCCCTTTACTTTTTAGTAAGTCAATTAGAAATTCATGGGGTATGATAGGACAAACATTTGAGATAACCACTCTTTTGTTCTTCTCAATTAGCGGTCTAATGCTCAGCGAGTGGTTTCTAACTTGAATTGATTTATTACGTAATTTTTCAACTACGGATTCGCTAGAGAGAAAAACGCATACCCTGCCGCCAGAGATTTTTGAAATGAACATTATGTTACTTGGGTCAATTAGTTTTTCCAGGCCATCTATGTACTCATCGTTGGAAATGCCTTCGAGTGAATCCAGTACTATAGCTTGGTCTTTCTTCGGCAACGAGCTCATCGCTGTGGCATTCGCGTAGGTTTTACTCACTGAGGCTTGACCAGAGCTGTGGCTTTCCTGAGAAAAATGACCCCTGTTGTCAGAAGTCATTATTCTAGGGTCGGGGATAGCGCAGAGCACAAATTGCTATGCAATTCGGGTATTTTAAGAACTGCGATTCCTTGTAGCTTGTCACCAACTATCCACAGTGTGCGAATAATACTAGCCGAATCGTTTGTAAACACGGAGAGCAAACACGTCTGCTCGCGACGGTGTCTAACCGTAAAACTCATATAGCTGATGTTGATCTGTTCTCGATTGCACTCGATTTGTTCCGTAGTCTACTGTTATCGCGTATCCAAACGTAAGTTATCACTATTTATGTCCGTTGAAGCTGCGAATTCTTGTTGGCGCTCGCTCTGTTTGACATTTTACTTTATTGTATTTTATTTTACTTTTATTTGTATTTTATTTTATATTATTTTATAGTAATTACTGCGCATATCTGTTCATTCGTAGCATTCTAAAGGGTTTTCCCATAAATAATAATAATAATAATAATAATAATAATAATAATAATAATTATTAAAAATAAACTGACGCAGACACTGCCTCTGCTCAATATTTCTTTTGCAGTCCAGAATCAATCAACATCGTCCTTGCTTTTTCGATGACGGTTCTGTTGACTCGTTCACTAACGCCATTCTGTTCAGGCGTATACGGCACCGTGGTTTCATGAATTATACCGGCATTCTTCAAATACGCCTTGAATGTTTCATTGCAGTATTCGGTATCATTATCGGATTTGAGTCTTTTTATTTTTAAACCAGTTTGTTTCTCGACCAGAGCTTTAAAATCCTTGAAAAAACGAAAAACTTCATTTTTAGTTTTAAGAAATAACAAAAAGTCTTCCGTGTGAAGTCATCTGTAAACATAAGTAAATATTTGGCCCCTCCCCAAGAAGGTTCACTCATCGGTCCATATAGATCCGTGTGAATTAATCGCAGCTTCTCAGTAGCTCGAGTAGCTGCACCTTTTGGAAAAGATAATCTTGTTTGTTTACCTTCAATGCAGGGAATACATTTACTATCAGACTCTTTATCCTGGAAACTTATACCATGAGCCAAGCCATCTCTAAGTTTGCAAAGATTTTTGAAGCTTATATGACCCATTCGTTTATGCCATAATTCCTGCGAAGTTTGCATTGAATTCATCAGAGCAGCAGGTTGTTGGTTAAGCTTATGTTGATCCAATTTGTAAATCCCTTGAACTTTACTTCCAGTAAACTTAATTTTTCCTTTAATTACAATTTCATTTTTGTCATACACTTTGACTCCTTTGTCATCAAACACTATGGTGAGACCTTTGTCAGCAAGTTGTCCAACTGACAACAAATTTGCAGCAGCATTGGGTGTGTACATTACATTAGATGCAAAAATTTCTGCTGGCAAATTAAGTTTAACATTTCCCTTTCCATGACTAGACATGGTTTGGTTATTGGCTACAAGATTCCTTAGAGGAATTACAATCAAAATCCACCATCTAGTCTTTACGGCCATAGCTTATATGGCCACTACAACATGTGTCGAGATACCAATCATTCATATCAAAGTTTCCGCCACTAAAAGTCGTATCAGGTACAAAAGCGCTGAATAACAAAGACCCTTTGGGTTTTGTCTCAGTTTTATTCGCTATATCACCCTTACTTGAAGTATTATTCTTTTCTTCCGAAGAAGTTGCAGTCTTTAACCCTTTTTTATGTTTTTTAAATGCTGGACATCGTGGTCGAATGTGACCCGGTTTTCCACAATGATGACAAGTTATTTGTTTGTCAAGCGAAGACGTTTTTGTTTTACTGATAAGTACCGTTTCAGTCTCTTTAGAATCCCTACGGTCGTCCTCATCCAACAATAATCTTTGAACTTCCTCACTTGTGACAACATTGTGCGTTGCGGCATATCCCATAATTATAGATTCAAATGAATCTGGCAAACCGCTCAGCATTATCATGCCTATTTCATTATCAACAATTTGTTGATTAATGTCTGCCAACTGATAAACGAGTGACCAAATCGCACTAAGGTATGCGGCCATAGAAGGAAAATCTTCATATTTGCTCCTATACAACTTTCTTCTTCAGGTTAATTGACGAGTAAGGCCATCACACTTAAAGGCCTTTTCCAAATTCGTCCACGCTTCTTTGGACGTTTTTGCCGTCCGTATATGACTAATACAAATTGGTTTTACGGCAAAACTTATTTTTGCCATAGCACGCAAGTCTCTTTCGGGATCAGTTTCTTCTGCCTTTATACATTTCCATAAACCATAATCTACGAGGGCCATGCCCATTTGGAATTTCCAATTATCGTAATTTTTCTTTCCTTCAAGCTTATCAATGCCTGAGCACCCAGCTGTGATTACTATTGAAGGCATTGACGTAGTCACTGTATTCGTAGTCGCTGTATCTATGCTTTTCGACATTTTTCCTTGGAATTCATTTATTTTTGAATATATAATTAAAATTCAACTGTTACCTCCAAGTTATATAGTAAAGAAAGAAAACTTCAAATTAATTTTGCACATGCTTCAAAAACCCACCACGTGGCAACATAACCTCAATTTTGGATTATGAATTCAATGTGCCATTATAGATTAAAAATAGAACATTGTTATATGCGTATATTAATTGGCGTACCTGGGCCCATAACCTGTTAAGGTTTGAAATGAATACTTGCATATAAACGGTATATATATAAACTTTTAATATATTAGTAGGAACTGCACGTTTTACATTAAGAGACTTTTGTACTCAAGGAGAAGAAAAAAAGCAAGCAGGAAGTGCCAAGTCACTTCCATTATATACTGATAACAGGTGGCGCAAGTTTAACGCGGATTATTTGAACATAGTAAATTGCAACAGATTCGATAATCTCAGGGTTTTTGATAGCGGGTCACGGCGTAATATAGACACTCTGTGCTCGCGCTGCCCATATATCTATATATACTTGGCGCGAGACACTACCGTGTCTCTTGATTAGCCAATACCATACCAAAGATTCTCATTTTTGTCACAGTCGAATAGTAATCAAAAACAAATATATCAACATGACTTGAAACTTATAATGAGGACATACAAGATTCGAAAATATAAGGATTGCAAATTTATTAAATGTCGATTCTCATGCAAGTAATATTTCAACTTTATCGAATTTATCCGAGTATAAAATTAAGAGTACCACAGTCTAATATTTCTATAATTTTCCTAAATATGATATTGTAAAGTTTTCGGTATGGCGTGCATTTGGTTCCAAGTCTGTGATCAAGTGAAATACTGATAACAACTTGGTTTAAATAAATAGCAACAAATGTTTTTCGATCGCCTATATCTATAGTCCATTTTTTATGTATACGGTGATTTTATGCAGTTAAAGTCAACAAAAATTATTGTAAAAATATTATGGTTAAAGAGCCGGAAAGCTCCCGGCTTTCTCTTTTATTATTGAAGATATTGCCCGCAATTTCTAGGCAGAATAGTTCTGAATTAGGGTAAGTGGTAGTTTTATAAAGAAAAGAGTAAATGTAAGTGAGTCGGTGAGGCAGGAGAATTGGCGTAGTCGCTGTATTTCAGATTCTATACGTAAATGTGCGTTAAAGTGCAGACCAATTGCTTCTCTACAAGCCAAACAGTTGAATGAATAGCGTCATTTCGCTTCCTTCTGTGTTTTTCTGAATTTATAGGCTATAAAAAATAAGTTGAGGTTAGATTTAACCTCTTTTATAAAACAGTGATGTACAGAATCGTATATAAAATATACTTCTAAGTTACTTTTCGTTTAATGTTTTGGACAATAAGATAGTAGAGGTATTAAGGGGCAATACAGCGAAAGTATTTGGCCATATTAACCTTTCTTCTGAAAGTTAACGAGAGGGCCATCTCTCCTTGCAGAAAGTAGTAATAATTAGGACAGATGGCTTACTTTCAAATTGTCTGTGAGAGATGACTCACATTCTAAACTTTTATTCTATCAGTTAAATGTACAATTTTTTTTCTATTATTTTTGTTTATTTATTTTATTTATTCACTTCTGTATTTATTTGCCGTGTTCCTTACTCGTTTAGCGTAAACAAATAATCAATAAATTTGTAGTTGTAAATAATTTTGCTTTTTTCTTTGTTATTTTGTCATGAATGATTGTGTGGGTCATTTCTTCCAAGGACGCGAACTATCCTTCCTAACGACGAGTGCCATCTCTCCTAGCACCTTCAGAGAGACGGTCAGATGTCATAACTTCAGTTTCCAACCAAAGTTTCAGCAAATATTGTCATAAAGCAAATATCGACCAGTTTTTCTGAATTAGCATAATATTCTGAACATATTAGGTGTATGCTGATAAAACAAATAATATCAGTATTAGTATTAATAGTCATTTTATATTAGGTGAGGCAACTGTCCTCTACTTACCCTATGTGTATTTCATTTTAAACGCAGCTCTCTAAATTCACTATAATATTATTAACAGTACGTATTTTCTCTCTAAATGTTTGCTTAGGACTGACCTAAAGAACATACTTTTACTAAATATCGGTTACTCTAAAACTCTCGTAAAAGAAATAAGTAGAATATTACGTTGCACTTTAAATTGATTTACAAATACCAATTACTAATAGTAATTAGATTCATTTAATATGGAACGTATTATTTGAAATTTATTATATCCAGATTTTGTTGCTTTCGAAACATTACCGTGTATGTTCTGAATGAAATTTAACGTTTTTATTGACTATTTTATGATTACGGCCTTGGTATAACCTTTACAGTGTACAACAATTTTAATCGTCAAGAAATAACCTACAAATGTAGGTAATTTGAAAATGCATATTTGCTAATTAAATAGAATGTAGATGACCTTGGCATGATTTATATGAATTTACCTTGAAGAAAATTAACTTAATCATGTAATGTTTGTCTCAACCGCAAACGGTCACTAAAATTCAAAGCATCGTCTCCTAGGTAGATTAAGTTATACTAGCTTGTAACACTCCCAATTTTACACCCTATATAAGATATGCAACCGTCTAATCGCTTGCAAGTAGTACTTGAGTCTTATCGAATCTATTCGAATATACATATACTTACCCATATATGGAAGTTTCAGAAGCCAATCAGTGTAAGTCCAACTTTCCCGTAAAATGAGTCACGTAGTTCAAAAACCTCTTTATTATTAAAACTTTTTGTTGATAAATCAATTAAGTCACTACTTTCGTACGTGAGCAATAAATGGCGATATTTATGTTGACCACGGAATTACTAGGCGAAATTATTCAGAGAACAAACTCGTCGGTGTAAATCTCGGTTTTGATGCTAATTGATTCATACTAATTCACTTCTGAACCCTCCATATAATGCACATACATATGTATTATGTATGAAAAATAAAAGAAGCACAGCTTATATCAGTTATCTATATGTTATATCTGTATAAAATTCGAATACATACATACTTTGATAAAGTTCGATTACATTTTCTAAGTATTAAGGTGCGTATCGAATTTGCGAGGCTTGCTCGCGATTCACGTCACGCGGAGTGGAGAGTCTGAAGATTAATACCTCGACATAATCAGTTTCTGCAGAGTAAAAAGGAACGGAGAATCAACTCCGCGAGGCGTGCCTCGCGAGCAAGCCTCGTAAAGTCGATATGCAACTTTAGAACTTTTTCACACAAGGCACTGTTTCGCAATTACGTCTTTCAACAAATTCACACCTTTCCTTTGTCTTTTTATTTTTTTCAAATTAGTGTTACCTGTGCCAAATGAATATCTATGAGATACCTGTTGTGAGCCATTGAAGTTTGAAAAGGTTCTTGTTCTCATTTCTCACGTACTTATGCGAGTTTCGATCATCGGTTAGGTATTTGATTATATTTATAAATCGTGCTTCTCTATCACAAAGTATAGGTACATTTAGAATTCGAGTGTATTTTATGAGGTTTCATAAGTACGCGCGATATATGTATGTAGGTACTTGTTGTTCTCTCAACTAATTTTTATTTCCCCGTCATATTTTACATTTCACAACCTCAATGTCAATCCCAGCCATCATTGGAAACGAAACAAGAAAACATTTAAATACGATATGATTTCTATTGTACATACCGAATCATCGGTGTATATTGACGAATCTCTATAAATACTTCCACTCGTCATCATTTCAAGGTCGAATCGTACACGAACTGCATATGATTCTGTGAAATAGTTAACTAGTAGGTCGTGTACATATTTCCAAGTGTCATTTCAATCTTAATCCAGCACACTCTAAATATACTCCTCAGGTATATCAGAGTTTAAATTAAAGTTGCATATTGACATAATTAAACATTGTAATAATGGAAGAATGCATGAACCGTAGAATCAAATCAATTATTGATTTTGAAATCGTTATACATACCTACATATTACATTCTTCCTATTCCAATGTTCTTTATTTAACAAGTGCAGTATTTATGAAAAACGTCTGTAGTCTATTAATGAGCGAATAAGTATGAGTGTAAAGCGTAAATCTACCGGTACATTAACGAAAGATGGTGTTTCTTACTATCCATGTTGGAAATTACTTGCAAGTTATAGCAAATGTTCAGTCATACCTATCACACGTGTAGAAATTCCAGCGATGCAAGCTGTTCGTGTAGTGGATTATATCTTGAAACACGTGGATGCATGCACGAACTCCAGTGGAAAACTAAAGCACAAGTCGAAGACTAAGTAGTCTTCCACATTGTCAATACAATTCGAAGTACAAAATCCGTTAAACGTGATCGCGTTATCGTTTTTGCCTTTCACCACAATCTGTTACTCGTTCACTTATCTTGTAATTCTACTCTTATGGCCCCGCCTGAAGTATTTGAAACACTGTCCTTGTCTAAAATGGCCAATTGTAACTGTACACTTCTTTTCGACAATATTAAAGCTTTTATTATGGTAAATTTATAATACACTTTGCACGCTCTTATTAGAAAAGATGTTGTGTAACAATCTTTGGCCTGAATGACCTCACAATATTACTCGATCATCACCGTCTGTAGCACAAGCCGTAGTTCCGACCTAAGCGGAATTCACGGTAGGTAAGATTTCTGACAATATTCTCAGAACGAACAATTATATCCACCTACAAGATGTAAAAAATATCACTGCGATTTACTTATCTAACTGATTATCAAGTAAAGGCCACACAGGTGTTCGTTTGTAAGACGAAATGGCCGATTAGACAACACGATCGCGATAGTAATTTTACGATCTTTTAGTTCGTGGAATCGACGTGGAACTGTATCGCGTTTGAAGTGAATTTTGTGTCCGCTGATCGGTCGATACAAAGGTAGGAAGAGGGAGGAGGAACACAAAAGACTTAGTGGAACTAGATAACGTAACACCTGTTCCGTTTCGAGAGGTGCCGCCGTGTTCCACGCTTCGTTCCGCGCGTTGTATAAACACTGTTCCCGGCGTTTACTCGACCGCCTCAAATAACAAACTCAAATACTTTCTGCGCGCACTCGGCCCCCCACGAATCACGAGGAAGGAGCACCGATTGGCATAGAGCGCGGAAAAGTTTAATCGCATCCGGCATATCCGATCGTCTGTCTGTTTACTAAGGATCCTCTGTTTTCTCTCACATTTTCATTGCGTCCACTTTACATCGAACGAAGTTTATCGTATACATATACATACTCTATAGAGCACAATTTCATCGACTCTTCCCGCTTAAATGATTTAGTTCATTTCTGAGTAATGACTCAGGTTTGTTTTTGTCAGTGAATTTATAGCATGCACAATGTGGATGATTTAGACAGAATTTTGTTGCGTTTTTTAATAAAAAGTGAATTTATTGTTAGAACTCATTTGTTTCTTAATTTCCTATAAAAAAATGAAAAAGTAAAAAAGTGTACTAGAAAGCTACAGTTTACTCCGCAAGCAAATAAGTACAGGGTAGTATAAGGTAATTTTATTTATCATTTTTGGCAGAAAAACTCGACCAATTTTTCAATCATTTTACCTATTATTCATGAAGTAAGGATGGAGTCGGGTATATCGCAAATCCCCTCAAAACCTGATGTTATATGCTTAAATTGTAAATGAGTGTTTCGAAGAACAATAGTAATATTTGAAAGTGTAGTATTACTCGTATTCTATTATTTTTATTTTATTGCTTCACATACTATGTTCTTTTATTTATGCATTATCTATTACCGTTGCTTTATTTTACGCAATTGATACTCATTAGTAAAATATGCAAAAAGCATATGCAAATCTGCACGTAAAATATGCCAATATGCACGAAAAATATACCAATATCGCATATTTGGCGTATGCAACATTATCTTAACTAATACGCGAGATTATGTATTAATTACATTTTAATTATCAGTTTATTTATGTTGAAGCGCCATAATTTGCGTTACAATAAATTACTAGTACATTTTCGATGTTTGTAACATATAATTGTTGCCGTTTATCAGTTCAGATTAACTTATGTGCTGAAAACGAACGTTCTACATCACAGGATGTAACGGGTGCATTTTTATATTTGCTCCAATAGCGTTGTAGTATATTTGTTCATACATACACTACCGCTCATAAGTGTTTAGGCACTCCTCTTTTCATGTATTATTGATACAGAATTACGTTTTTTGGTAAACATAATTCTCTATCAATAATATATGAAAAGTGATGTGCCTAAACACTTATGAGCGGTAGTGTATGTGCAGATGCCTTTACCAAAGCATATGTCTTTTAACAAAGCATAAGCAATATGCAAAATAATGTTTGCATATAAATATATGCAAATACTCATTAGATTTGCAATACGTAAAATAATTCAGATTTATCCATTTAACACGTGTATAAATATATAAATATTTGAACACCAACAACATGTATTGAATAGTATATACACTCAAAATTTTGGTAATTTTCAAATGGCTGTACCTCCGCGAAAAATGGTCGTGAAAAATATTTGAAAGAAGAACTCAATGCTTGAAGTCTCTAGTTTTTGTATCACGATTCAATTTTTTTGTCCATTATGATACTGTTTTATCAAGTTGAAGTGCAGGAAACGAAGTTTCAGAAATTTTTGACTAGTTTGAACATGTGCACAGGCCAAAAAAATTGTTTTCTGATAAATCCAATGGAGGGCTCTTATAGAGCAAACATTTCTCATTAATTTCGGTTTATTTTTTTTGTTGGTATGATTGTTTTTAAATTTTTTCTTTTTACTAAAATGAAGGTGAACTAACAAAAAAAGCGCAACAATCATTCAAAAGCCACGAGGACAAAAGAAGGGTTTCACAGAGAAACATAACGTAAAACAGGTGATCCTACAATTTTTCAGTTCATATCGCATATTTGACCATCGAGGACATACGGAAAAAATCTGATTGGTCCCGGCTTTTGCACAGTGCTTACGGGTAGTCTCAACTCGCAAACAAACCTGAACACTGGAATGATTCCATGATTTTCAAAATTTTTTGTCATTTGCAAAAAATGTTAAATATGCCATTTTGGGATCATTTTAAAATGAATTTTCTACGATGAAAAAACTCTCACTAAATTGGCAACTACAGGTTCTGAGAGGATACTTTTTTAGCTTTTTAAAACACTCATGAAAATTTTTCTACGATCATATGTTCGCAAGTTACAGGCGTTCAAGGTACGGGTAAAAGTTCCTGTTTTGCTTTGATTGGGAATAACTCGGCGAAAAATCATACAACAAAACAATGAAAACGAAATTGAAGAGAAATGTTTGCTCTATAAGACCCCTCCATTGGATTTATTTAAAAAAGAAACATTCCGGCCGCGTATGATCCAGTAGCAGATATTTTTCTATCTTTGCCAACAGAAAAATAAAAAAAAAAATTAAAATTACCTTCATAAGATTCGGCATTTTGATAGGAAGAAATAGCATGTTGAATTTTTCCACCATTTCTTGGGATTGAAATGAAATGAAATAAATATATTAAACTCTTTATCTTAAGAGATTTAAATATTGGCGCCCTTCTTTTGTGTTGCAGCGTGTCACAAGTCAGAGCGACTACTCTAGTAAATTACGTTCTTATTTACATTTTTGTCGACTAGAGTAGTGGCCGATTTTTGTTCTTTTCTTTTCATTTTTCGGTGAATTCCTTCCTGTATTAAAAAGAGGTGCCGATCTCAGTGTATGAATTTTTCATGTGCTTAATTGATACGAACAATTGTAATCGAGGTGCCAGATATAAAAATATTTCGGTTAGAACGGAATACACAATCTCTACAAAGATATCAGTTCTATTCGCGTCGGCAGCAAAGTGTTCAGTTTACATAACCTAACTTTCAACAGTTTATCTAGTAGATTGAGTTTCTTTCTTTCATTCCCTTGTGTGGCCTTGAAGGTCATAGTATACCACATGGTTGAATTTGTCTTGACAGTCGCTTTCATATTGGGTAATAAAATATATAGCATTCCATTTAAAAAAAACTGAAGTCCACCCGCGTGTCCCAAAAATGGTGGGATTCCTTGAAAGGGGTAACTCAGGGGATGATCTAAAACAATCTTTTCCCTACAGAAAATATTGTCCCAAGCATCGTTGTTATAAAATATATTATCGGATTAGCGCTAGGAATTTAAAGGCGTGAAGAGAGTAGTACAGACACACGCGACAAGGTTTAGTAATAAGAGAGCAATTATATTTAAAGGTTCAACAGGCAGAGTATCTTAAATTTGCGTTTCAAGAATTGGCGTATGGGCACACAGAATGCATTTATTTACAGGTTACAGAAGCACAGATTGGTTAAAGTTATTAGAAGAACGAGAAGACTGTATTTTAACATGTTCGGAGATTAGAGGTATCGTTATAATTTGAATCTATGTACAAGGTCAAACGACAGTAAAATACACAATTACTTACACGCACGTTGAGTGATTAATTTAGAATAGTTTAATCGCCTTTAGAATAAGAATATTAAGCACAGAACTATTAATCTATCTTGCGAGGCAAGGTCGCGAAGCGTAGAAGTTTCGAAGTAAATTCGAAAGTAGCGCAAGCAATGTGCGAAAGCGAAAGTGTAATTACCGTGCGGTGACGAGATCAGGAACAGAGTGAGCATTCCAAGAAATCACGGCCGATTTCTCGGACGGAAGAGCCTTCCCCTTCCATCGATCACGAGTCGATGGAAGGGGACTAGATCCGCGCTCCACATGAGCGAGCAGACCGTTGCCACCTGCCTAATTAATGACAAGCCTTCAGAGATGGCGTTGACAGGCTGCTTTTCTCGTACATTTTCTCCCCGGCATTCATCACCCGATGAATCTGAGGATGCCTTGATCAAGAATCGATGCGCTGATCGATAGGGTGTGGCCAGTTTCGCAGCGGTGGCGCCGCTTGCTCATGTGGAGGCGTCAGGCAACGTAGATGGAAGTAACGAGTGAGATTTAGTGAGTAGTGGAATCGTTACTTATCAGTGCTCGATCAGTGACCTGTGCAAGTGGCAGAAAAACCAATTTAGATATGGGTCGAACGAATTCGGAACGTGCAGTTTTTATAATGATAACGCGGGCCAAACCATCGGAACCCGGATGTAATTTCGTGATGCGCGCAAGTGGCCATCGGGCTGGTGAAGTCAGTTCCGATTTTAGTATACACAGGTCTCCGACGCGAGGCTGTAGGTGTTGGTAGGTCCATTTGTTGTTGATCTGGAGAGACTGTAGATATTCGGCGGCCCACCGTTTCCAAAAATGCAACCGCATTTGTTGTAGCACGTGCCACCGGGAAAGTCGCGTGGCTGGAACGTCCTCGATGGCTGGGTCGGGCAAACTTAGCAGGGCGTCGCCGATTAGAAAATGTCCTGGAGTGAGCGTGGTTAAATCCCTAGGATCGTCGCTCATCGCCTGCAGTGGCCGAGAGTTCAGGCAGGCCTCGATCTGGTGGAGTAGTGTCGACATTTCTTCGAAAATAAGGTGTTGTTCGCCTACCACCCGCCTTAGGTGGTACTTGGTCGATTTAACGGCTGCTTCCCATAGGCCCCCGAAGTGAGGGATAGCAGGACGGTTGAACCGCCACTCGATGCCGTCCTTCAGAAGAGTGGAGTGGATGAGGTCGTGCCCAGAATCAAGGTGAGCCAGCATGTCCTGCAGAGCGTGGGAGGCTCCCACGAAATTGGTTTCTCGGTCGCTCTGGATCACGGCACAGAGTCCTTGCCCTGACGTGAAACGCCGCAAAGCAGCGAGGAAGGCTTCTGTACTGCAATTGGAAACAAGCTCTAAGTGGACCGCGCGTGTGCTCAGGCATACAAATAACGCCACATAGCCCTTATGTGTGCGTTGACCTCTGCCCCGGGACATAAGCAGTGATACAGGCCCGGCATAGTCCAACCCCACATGCAGGAACGGCCGAGCTGGTATCACCCGCGTAGTTGGCAAGTCTCCCATTAACTGTTGTCCTGTTGCAGCTCGCCACCGTATGCAAGTAGGACAGCGGTGGATAATGGCCTTTACTCGTTGTAGACCCTGCAGAATTCAGTACCTCTGGCGCAAGGTGGCCAAGGTAAGTTGGGTCCCTCCATGTAGGGTTCGGTGGTGGGCGTCGTTCACCAGCAGCTCCGTCAACCGGTTGTTTTTTGGTAGCAGAATCTGATGTTGCGCGTCCAATGGTAGAGCAGAGTGCCGAAGACGTCCCCCGACTCGCAGAAGGCCTTGGCACCGCAAACACCAAGCGGTGATTCTAAGAAGTAAAGTGATGGATGAATAACGGGATAATAAAGTTCCCCCCGTTGCAGGTTCACCAGCAGTCACAGTGGCGGTGGTTCGAGTCTCCAGGTCAGTTTGGTGTAACAGTGGTTGTGTCCTGTTATCCCAGCCCGAAGAAGTGGTCAGCCATGAAGGTCCGGTCCACCAAAGAGCAAGGTCGGGCAGTTGGCTGGGGAATACACCTCTGGAAGCGCAGTTCGCTGGATTATGGTGACTGGAGACGTGATGCCATCGTGCTTCAGGTAACGTGCGTTGGATCTCGGACACTCTATTTGCCACATAGTTTTTCCAGCGTGAGGGATGTCCTTGTATCCAGGCAAGTGTGATGGTGGAGTCGCTCCATAGATGAACGGCGGCTCCATTCAAACTCAGACTCTCGCAGATGAAAGCCACTAGTTTGGTTAGTAGTGCAGCAGCGCACAATTCGAGCCTTGGTAACGAAATTTGTTTCAGGGGTGCCACCTTGGTTTTGGCCGTGATCAGTTGAACTCGAGCGGTGCCTTCGTTGTTTGCGATGCGCAGGTACACCACAGCAGCATAGGCACTCTCCGAAGCATCGCCGAACCCCTGCAGTTCTTGAAATTGAAGTGCCGGTTTGAAGCCGAGCCAGTGAGGGACAGCGAGACGATTCAGCTCTGGTAGTTCGTCAGGGAATTGTGTCCAATGGTCGGCAGCAGTTGGCGGCAAAGGTGTGTCCCAATCTAATTGTAATAACCAGTGAGAATGCATGAATATTTTGGCATTAATTGTGACTGGGGACACCAATCCCAGTGGGTCAAAGATCCTAGCAATGGTCGATAGAACCGATCACCGTGTTATGCTGTTGCCCGCTGTTGTAGGTTGCACTTGGACACGGAAGCAGTCATCGGCCAAACTCCAGTGAACACCTAAGGCCGTGTGGATTTCGCAGGTCTGCCATTTGCATTCAGGAATAGCATCCCCGGTAGGCACCTTCTCCATCAGCTCAGGTTGATTGGACGCCCATTTCCGTAAATGGAAAATTACGCCCGCCTTGCAGAGTTGTCGGAGCTAGGTTTGTAAGTCAATGGCGTCCTGAATTGAATCCGCTCCGGTCATGAGCTTAATGTTCTTCAGTTTCTGAGAACTAATCACGCTCGGTTTCGTTTGTAGACGAGATGCTCGGTTTTGGAAATGAGTTCAACACGTGTTTAAGCACAATGTATATTTCTCCCCGAACCGTAGGTCCGAGTAAGTGACGAAGGCGACGATAATCTCGACGTGACACAAATCTTGCACGTAGTCGTACAAGGAGGAGAAAGTATAATGTTAATCGTACAAAAGCAATCGGCTCGAAGCCCATGGCCGAAAAGATGATTGACGATCAAAACAGCACATGTTTACACTCGCGGTGCACGAACAAGAAGGAAGTACAAATCTGCCTCACGGATCAGCGAAACGGATCGGCTCCCCCATCCCGCCGCGCCCGCGGCCCAAGCTACTCGGTCCACCCAAACCACGAGAACGACGAGACCGGCCGGGCCGATCCCCTATTGGTCGCGCTAGCGCGCTTAATACAAATGTCTTATGTACACTATATACACCTTATAGACTAACACGCAGTATAAAAAATATGTACAGACAAATGAAACAATTAAAGCAACTATAGAATTAAAAGGAGTATTCAATCATTTCCGCTATCGCGAACAGGTCACGACGTCGTCCATGTATACATCCCGCTGGATAATACCAGCTGCTCGAGGGTACCGGGATTGTTCGTCCGAAGCCAGTTGGCGAAGTGTGCGAATGGCAAGGTAGGGTGCACAAGCCAACCCATAAGTGACAGTGTTGAAATGGTAGTCACACGCGTCACTTTCTTCGTTTTCTCGCCACAGGACCCGTTGATAGCGTCGGACGTCTGGGTGGAGCAGAATCTGTCGATACATCTTTTCGATGTCCGCAGTAAGGTAGACACGGTGGAGGCGCCATTATAGTAGCAACTGGGGAAGACTAGGGAGAAGGTTCGTTCCACCATCCGTGTATCGTTGAGTGACTGACCAGTTGTCGTAGCATAAGACCCGTTGAAGACCACTCGTAACCGGGTGCCATGCTGCTCTCTTTCAGAACGCCGTGGTGTGGCAGGAAGTAGGAAGGCCCTGAGAGATCGCCCTTTAATTTAGACATGTGTGTGAGTTGCAGGTACTCACGCATGAAGATGTGATAAGTCTCAGCGAAAGCCGGTTCCTTGATGAATTTCGTCTCCATCCTCTGGAGCATCCGTCGGGCTCCAAGGCGAGACTCTCCGAGATTCACGCACTCGCGGAATGGCAGTCGAACCATATAACGTCCGGAAGGCAGCCTTTGGTGAGTCGCAGTGAAATGATCGTCACATTGTTGTTCCTCAAGGGTATAGGCAGTTGATACCCTGAGTTCTTCCTGCTCCCAGAACCGACGCACCAATGGAAGCAGCTCCTCTTCGGCGGAGCATTGCAGCGTGGTTTGACCTTGTCGGTCAATTGTAGTAATCTCGGTGCCCGATGTAGCAGGTCCGGACACAATCCATCCTAGGGTAGTCTTCTACGCGACTGGTTCACCAGTACGACCCCTGGCAATGCCGTCAAGTAGGACGAGGGCAAATGCATCGGCACCCAGCAAAATTTCAATCGGACTATCGGCATCGGAGCTGGGATCCGCCAAGGTGAGGTCCGTCAGGTGGGACCATTTATTCGTTAGGTTACTGATGCGTGGCTTGTAGGATGTGATCCGTGGTAATACCAGCGCAGCTATGACGTGTCGGTCTGTAGCATTAAAGTGTGAGGTGAATTCCAATTGTACTTTACCATGAATTCGTTCTGGCCGTTGGTTCCCCACACCGATGACGCTAATGTTTGTAGATCTTCTTGGAAGGCGTAGCTGCTGAGTCAGTGCCTGGGTAACAATCGACACCTCGCTGCCTTGATCGGTGAGAGCACGCACCATCCTTGACCCTCCATCGGGCTGCAACACTTTCACGCGTGCTGTGGCCAATAGCACTGCAGGTAATGAACTTGGCGCACAGCTAGAAGTGTTAGTAGTAAACTCCTTGTCGAAGGTAAAGCCCGCACAGTCTTCATGTATCGTAGTATGGTGCTTCCCGTTGCACTTCTGGCAGCGTCTCTCCGAATTACAATCCTGTACTTGATGTTTACCGAGGCAATTATAACAAGGACTTCGATTTGTACACTCGGCAGTAGAGAATAAAATGATATGCCTTGCAGAGGCTGCATGGTTCCGAAGGCCGCTTCGCTTGGCTCACCTGACGAACCTTGGTCGTTTTCTGATTTGCAACTGACTTCGAGGCTCGGTTCTCAGGTCCTTTACGCTGCTCTTCCAAGGCCCCAAGAGTGTTGACCCTGCCCTCCAGAAATCCTTGAAGTTCGCCAAAGGTAGGCGGCGTCTTCGCCTTGCCGATAAGCGTTTCCCACTCGCGTCGGGATGTAGGATCTATTTGCTCCACGATTAAGTGGATGAGCCAGTCACCGCTGGCATCGAAGTGCCGTTTCATGGCATCAAGGGCCTTGACGGAATCACATACGGTATAAAATAAGCGCTTGAGCTCGGTTCCTGACTCGCGAGTGATAGTTGGTAGATTGAAGATCGTAGTCATTTGGGCCTTGACCAACAGTCGCTGGTTATCATATATCATGTAGTAGTTCCCATGCAGCTTCAAAATGCTCTTCGCTTTCTGGTATGTTACGAAGTAGGAGCGCAGCATCCCCAGTAAGGGCACCTCGCAGATAATGGAGGCGCTCGGCATCCGTCAGTGTTTGATCACGGACTACCAGGGAGCGGAATAGCCCTTGGAACGACTGCCAGTCTTTATGCTTACCCTCGAAGGTAGTTAACGGTATCTTAGGCAGCGAACGAGTAGAACGAGTGGCCACAGCAGTGGAATGGTCACTCGAATGCTCTCCGGAGGCCATACGTTCCATAGTACGATTCTCAATCCTCTCAGTCTTTGCGATCTCTTCTAGCTTGTCCATGAGAAGAGCCTCCTGCTGTAGGAACACCTCTTTAGTTCGTGATGGCTCGTCGTCGTCCCAATATTTATCATCCACTATTTCCGGTTCGGACACCAGGGTAAGCAACTGGTCGTGCTGCGCTTCGAATTTGGCCCAAATCTTACGAAGGGCCGCCAATCGCGATGACACGTTAGTTTTAGTGAACTTATTTGCTCCTAGCTTGTTCAAGTTTTCGAACGTGCGAATGATTCTACCGTTAAGGTCGCGTTGACTTGAAAGAAGGTGAGTCATTGTTTTGCAGGTGGAGGTCACGCGTGACCGTTGGACGACACTACCGAGCGTTCGAACTGTTTCACAGGCACTGATCCGGCTCGATGGACCAAAAAAATGTTATAAAGTATATTATCGGATCAGCGCTAGGAATTTAAAGGTGTGAAGAGAGTATTAAAGACACACGCGACAAGGTCTTGTAATAAGAGAGCAATTATATTTAAAGGTTCAACAGGCAGAGTATCTTAAATTTGCGTTTCAAGAATTGGCGCATCGGCACACAGAATGCATTTATTTACAGGTTAAAGAAGCACAGATTGGTTAAAGTTATTAGAAGAACGAGAAGACTGTATTTTAACACGTTCGGAGATTAGAGGTACCGTTATAATTTGAATCTATGTACAAGGTCAAACGACAGTAAAATGCACAATTATTTACACGCACGTTGAGTGATTAATTTACAATAGTTTAATCGTCTTTAGAATAAGAATATTAAGCACAGAACTATTAATCTATCTTGCGAGGCAAGGTCGCGAAGCGTAGAAGTTTCGAAGTAAATTCGAAAGTAGCGCAAGCAATGTGCGAAAGCGAAAGCGTAATTACCGTGCGGTGACGAGATCAGGAACAGAGTGAGCATTCCAAGAAATCACGGCCGATTTCTCGGAAGGAAGAGCCTTCCCCTTCCATCGATCGCGAGTCGATGGAAGGGGACTAGATCCGCGCTCCACATCAGCGAGCAGGCCGTTGCCACCTGCCTAATTAATGACAAGCCTTCAGAGATGGCGTTGACAGGCTGCATTTCTCGTACAATCGTTAACGAACGTTCGTTGTTGAAAAAGTTGTTTTAGATCAAGGAATTCGAGCCTTCCGCTTGAACTCCCGCGATGGGCGGTTACGCTTGTACTACGAACAAACAACTCTGCATGCTTCGAAGGAAACCACGCAAAGGCGCGAAGACCATAGAATGGTAAGTCGAAGGATCCTGCATGCAGACTACGTGGCCAAAGGTATTCAAGTTTGAATCCACATAGTGAGCCATACAAACTCTTCAATGTATTTAATGATCTCACAGCCAGAATTAAAATAGGAGATACGAACCTTTCGTCATCTTCTGGTTGTCATTCAGAATGAATAATGAATAAAGGATAAATCCAGGAAAATCATGTCAAACGTAAAAAGACGAATACACAGTTTTTTTTTAAAGCAGAATCGAAAATAATAATTATTTGAAGTGAGAGGATAAGGAATACGCAAATTTCCTTTTGTTAATATCGTACAGACGAAAATGTAATGTAACAGGAAATGAACGAAAAGTGATCGTAGTTCGTTATTCTAATAAATATCCCTAATTCAATAACGGCCAACACTGTTGCTGATAATGAATAAGACTGATTACAAATCCCTAAGAAAAATTTATGTACAGAAATTTGGAGAATTATCGCCGAAAATTAGCCGTAGTCTGCGTTAAATTTAAAAAATTATAATTACCAATAAAGTAACTAAAACTCACCCTTTCTGAAATTCACCTGCAGCTTATAAACTTGTGTCATTAGGTCACTGGTCATCGACGGAACCACCCAGTGCACAACTGGTTTCAAGTATACGACACCACACAAATTTAATGGTCGCCACGTCGAGTACGTTCAGGTTAATGTATTGAATAGAGCTCTTACTTTTTGACCCGTCGGGTACCCAAGTACCCGGAAATTACCCGGGATAACTTCAAGCAATTTAATGTAGTATTGTCTGTGATTGTCTATGGTACAGTCTGATGTTAGCCAAATCTTTTTTTTTGAGAGGGGGAGAATGCTTTATGCATACCCCGGCCTACAAGTTACCGTGGTTATGTGGGACTCCCCGAGATCCGGGCTACCCACTAAAACCCCCTCTTGGTTGCCGCCTTGCAACACTGGCCCACCCTGGGCTGGGGGAGGAACTTCGTTATAGTACTTCTTCCCCCAGCTTCCCAAAGGGGGGGGGGGGCTCCTTGACACACGCAACTAATCAATGCCCCTCTGGCATATTTTTAACTCTTCGTTATCTAAGGGGACTTTCCCGGCAGTCTGGAAGACTACTTTGGTTACCCCGGTGTTTAAGGCAGGAGACCGCTCGGATGTTAGAAATTGCAGGCTGATATGCAAATTATCTGTCTTGCCTAAGATCTTTGAGGAAATTATTACTGAGCATCTAACGCCCCGCCTCACTAACGTCATTTGCGATGAACAGCACGGATTTGTTCCTGGGCGATCGACGACTACCAACCTGGCGGTATACCACTGCTTCGTTTCTGCTGCATTGGACGCTGGCCTTCAAGTTGATACCGTGTACACTGACTTCCGGAAGGCCTTCGATTCAGTGGATCATTGTATCCTTTATCATAAATTAGCCTCAATCGGGATTAACGGGCCGGTCCTATCGTGGATTGTCAGCTACCTTGAAGGCCGTGCGCAGGTTATTAGGGTGCAGGACCAGTTATCCTATCTAGTCAATGTGACCTCTGGTGTCCTCGGGATCACACCTCGGTCCTCTCCTGATCCTTCTCTTTATTAATGATCTCAAGGAGGTTTTCCTACATAGTTAATTCTTAATGTACGCGGATGATTAGAAATATTCCGCACTATTAGTGGGTCTTTCGATGTTGAATTGCTGCACGCTGACCTCAGTAGATTCGAGCAGTGGTGTATCGCTAACAGGATGCAGTTAAATTCCGGGAAATGTGTGTTATTTAGGACCCATAGGGCTGTCAGTGGCATTCCCTCGGCGTATACGCTGGGCGATACCACGTTGACAGCAGTGGCGGAAGTCTTGGACCTTGGTGTTACATTTACGATGGGCCTTGATTTTCGTAACCATTATCGTAACATAACCTGTAAGGCAATGAAAACCCTCGGGTTTATAGCCCGTTTTGCGAAACACTTTAAAAGGATCAGGACATTAAAACTGTTATACGTTGCACTGGTAAGGCCACTAGTTGAATGTGCGTCGGTTATTTGGAGCCCCAAGCATAAGCTATACGCTAGCTTAATTGATAGGATCCAATATAAGTTCCTTAGGCTTGCCATGAGGGCATCTGGCAGCCCTATGAGGTTCAATGACCACGATTATAGTCCTGCTGTTCGGAATAGATGTACGATAATGTCTTGCTTGTCCTCAGTCATAAGCGTGGAGGTTACTTGTAACCGTCGTGTTTACTTTTTCGGGCATACCTATGTCCTGCGTTGTTGTTATGCGTGATCACGTAGACAATCCTTGTCGTCGCTTATTGGCTTTCCCCAATCACGCGAGAATTGGGACTGCCAATAGGACTGGACCTACGTCACGTAGGACTGCGAAAGGCGATCGTTTCGTCGCTGCGAAGACGTGCGGTCGTCAGAGACAATTTTGCGAGCTACCAGCATAGCACGGTGTTAAGCAATTCTCTCCACGGGAGAATCATTAAACGAAGCATTTTCCTCGCCAGAGGAGCAATTACGTGTGAGTCTTTTGTTTAGACCCTTTCCATCGTGTCGCGAACGTGTCCGCGAGCCGGCATAACAAATAAATATTATATGTCGCGTAAAGCGCATCGAAGGTGCGCGACATAATGGTCCTTCGAGCCGGAGGGTGTGGTGCAAGTTCGTGAAATACGCGAAAAAATCTTCTCCCGTGTACAATCCGTAGGCGTTCTGAACGTTTCTTTTGACTTTTTCGCGAGTCCGGTTAAAGCCCGGCTCTTCGCGTGTGCCGCGAGCCGTCGCAACAAGTGCGATCTCGGGCGTCGTGCAAGCTGCCTTCCAAGGCTTGCACAACCAGTGACTTTTTCGCAACTCCGGTTAAAGCCCGGCTCTTCGCGTGTGCCGCGAGCCGTCGCAACAAGTGCGATCTCGGGCGTCGTGCAAGCTGTCGTCCAAGGCTTGCACAATCAGTGACTTTTCGCGAGACCGGTTCAAGCCCGGCTCTTCGCGTGTGCCGCGAGCCGTCGCAACAAGTGCGATCTCGGGCGTCGTGCAAGCTGCCTTCCAAGGCTTGCACAACCAGTGACTTTTTCGCGAGTCCGGTTAAAGCCCGGCTCTTCGCGTGTGCCGCGAGCCGTCGCAACAAATGCGATCTCGGGCGTCGTGCAAGCTGTCGTCCAAGGCTTGCACAATCAGTGACTTTTCGCGAGTCCGGTTCAAGCCCGGCTCTTCGCGTGTGCCGCGAGCCGTCGCAACAAGTGCGATCTCGGGCGTCGTGTAAGCTGCCTTCCAAGGTTTGCACAATCAGTGATTTTTCGCGAGTCCGGTTCAAGCCCGGCTCTTCGCGTGTGCCACGAGCCGTCGCAACAAGTGCGATCTCGGGCGTCGTACAAGCTGCTTTCCAAGGCTTGTTAAATCAGTGACCATTCGCGAGTCCGGTTCAAACTCGGCTCTTCTTCGAGTGCCGCGAGTCGTCGCAGTGTTGAAAAGGGCGTAGCCCAAAATCAACTGAGGTCGTCCTGCCACATCAGTAAGATGTCGTTGGTGACTGCCATGGCAGCGGATCTGTCGAGCCTCCTCACCGAGCAACGGATCCACTTTGACCAGCTGAAGAGGGTGCTGATCAACTTCAAGAAGTTGTCCAAAGCCAACCTGACCCTTCCCAAGACGGAGGGAAGGCTTGCCAATTTGGAGAAGCTTTGGTACTCGGTGTATGTATGTACTCTGCAAGCTGCGTGGTAATAACGTAATTTCCGCTAGGAGAGGTAATGATAGTTCGATTCATGGTTCCGACGGTGGAACAATCATGCAATTGCCTCGCATCGGGCTCCCTAAATTTTCCGGTAAATCTACGGAATGGGAAAGTTTTTGTGGAATGTACGAGTCGCTTGTGGTGCAAAGCGACGTTTTAACAAATGTGCAAAAGCTGCATTATTTGAAGAATAGTCTCGAGGGCGAAGCTGCCTTGCTTATTAGTACAATCAAAGTCTCAGATACTAATTACGCGATCGCGTGGAACCGTCTCGTAGCGGAGTACGAGAATCAGAGTGCAATTATATACGCTAACATTCACGCGTTTTTCGATTTGCCTAGAATGAAATCGGAAACCGTGACGGAGTTGAAACGTCTACGGGATCGTCTTTCAGTGCATTGTCGATTCTGGAACGACCAGTAGAGCACTGCGACGACTTGTTGGTTTATGTTATATCCCAGAAGTTTAGTCCGCGTACGCGGAACGAGTGGAGCCTGTTGCGAGGTAAATCGGATATGTATCCCTCCTACAAAGAGATCCATGATTTTATGACAGAGCGTATTCGCGGTCTATCAGAGTATCCTAGGTCGGGGGATACCGAAACGAATGATACGCGTTAGTAGTATAGCTATGACAGTTCCAACCCAGGTCCTCTGAGGGGTGCGCGGGGGCGGGGGAGCGCGGCGGAGGGAAACATGGGCGCGGGGCCTGCGGGGAGAGGAGGACCGGTTGCGCGCGCACGAGCCGCGGAGTGGGGGGAAGTCGCGATGATGGTGGGGGTCAGTCCGGGCCGAGCCACCGCGGAGACCGGGGCCCACCGTCGGAAACTTTTCAGAGGGGAATGACCCCCAAAAATCTCTTTCAGCCCACCCCCCGAAAATTTTTTCAAACCATTATGTGATGGAATTTTCCCCACCAACGCAGAGAAATAATTTATTTTTATTGGAAATTGTTTCGGAAGATCTCGGGAAAGATCGACGTTTTACGAACCGCGTCTTCGAAAGAGGGAAAGAGACAGAGCATCACTTTTAAAGCTAAAATTCTAGGGAGAGAAAGAGACAACACTACATAGGGGTACAATCGCATGCATTCTAAAAATTTTCAAAATGATTTGCAATCGCAGCGTCTCGCGCGATCCCGTGTAACTTGAATCCTCTGGAGCGACCGTGTAGGATGATGTCATTCGGCGGCGCGAACAACGTGGAATCTTAAAATTAGGTGTCGAGGAGGATGATGGATAAATAAAATGGAAAAATAATATGTATCGAACGTGTATCGAACGTCAATTGTACCACTTCGAACGTGTATCGAACGTCAATCGAACGGTATCGTACCACTTCGAACGTGTATCATACCTCTTCGAACGTGTATCGAACGTCAATCGTACCGCTTTGAACGTGTATCGAACGTCAATCGTACCACTTTGAACGTGTATTGAACGTCAATCGTACCACTCTGAACGTGTATCGAACGTCAATCGTACCACTTCGAACGTATATCGAACGTCAATCGTACCACTTTGAACGTGTATTGAACGTCAATCATACCACTTTGAACGTGTATCGAACGTCAATCGTACCACTTTGAACGTGTATCGAACGTCAATCGTACGACATCGAACGTGAATGGTACCACATCGAACGTGAAACGAACGTGAATCGAACGTCTACCGTACCACTTCGAACGTGTATCGTACCTCTTCGAACGTGTATCGAACGTGTATCGTACCACTTCGAAAGTGAAACGAACGTGAATCGAACGTGAATCGTACCACATCGAACGTGAAACGAACGTGAATCGAACGTCTACCGTACCACATCGAACGTCAATCGTACCACTTTGAACGTGTATCGAACGTCAATCGTACCACTTTGAACATGTATCGAACGTGTAATGAACCGCTTCTAAATAATTTCAACTATCGTCTTAATCTAGCGTACATGTAGGAGATTAGGTTGGGGGAGGGTGAAGAAAAAACATTTATGCATTAAAAATTGATTATATTTTATTTATGCCTCTGGCGTTTAGACCACCAGTTGAATATTTTAAATACATTTTGCAAGGCACAGTGCTTTGCGTGTCTGCCACAACGCAGAGTATTAACTACATTTAGCTTATTTAGGGATTTTATATCCTCGTAGTCAATGTCCAGCGTCTCGATGATCACGTCCGCTCTCGTATTTTCATCCAGGAAATCCGCAAGCCAGTCGCGTTTCTGCAGGCCTTTAACGTATATGATATGGGATGTGTCATCTTCTTCGTCGATCGCATCAGTTACAGCTTTCGTAATTAGCTGTTTAGCCATGCTGTACGGAACGTCTCCATCGTCCCAACGTAGTCCATGATTAATATAAATTTCTTAATATGCTATATTTAACTTTACAAAAGTGATGAGATACAACAATTGCGCCAATTATCACAATGGCTATTTATACAAAGAAAAAATGTACTCAATAATATTAAGCCGACATATTTTTATACAAATCAATATTTTAATACGAATAAATATTTTATTCAAAATACTTGGCGCTGCTCTCCGAAAAAATGTTAATTGTCTTGGTTAATAAATAAAACAAGAGAAGACACCACAGAGACAAGAAAGAAAGAAAAAGATTTTAATGCAATTTATGCATATTTATTCAGTTTAGCAACACCAGTTCAGAGAGCAGCGCCAAGTATTTTGAATAAAATATTTATTCGTATTAAAATATTGATTTGTATAAAAATATGTCGGCTTAATATTATTGAGTACATTTTTTCTTTGTATAAATAGCCATTGTGATAATTGGCGCAATTGTTGTATCTCATCACTTTTGTAAAGTTAAATATAGCATATTAAGAAATTTATATTAATTTACGACAATGTTTTTAAATGGACTTCTTTATGATGGAATTATATACTTGGCGCTCTTTTTTGTACCTTTTTTAAAAAAGGTAATTTTGTGGGGATTTCACACATTTTGTAGTGTTTATTGATGACTGGATAACTTTTTCACCCCCTCGGGGTTATTTTTTCAACAATATATTATATCGTTATCCAAACTCCGCACGCTTGCAAAGCTACAAGACAATTGGATTGGTCGAATTGGTTTAAAGTTGAGTTTTCAGATATGAAGCAAACATACAAGAAGCAAACATAGAATCGAAGCTGAATAAAATCGTTTAATTAATATAATACTATGTCCGATTTATTTTTGTTGTCTAAATTATACAGTTTTCCACATTCATAATAAAACTCAATATTAATTGTATAAACATATTTCTTAAAACTCTAGAATAAAATTATACATGAAAATGTGCTTATTTTTCTCATTTGCAGCAGGGTTACTTTCTCTATCGCTTCTGCTTCGATTATCTGTAAATATACAAAATTCCACATTTTAGTTATGACTTAACGTAGAACATATAAAAATAGATTGGCCCTTTGCTATTTTAAGTGTACAGACTACAAAATGTGTCCGAAGGAGGTGAGAGCGTATGGCAGAATGTCTTGTTGCAGGAAATTTAAATGCTAATGGTAATTCAGCGAAAATGAACGAAGAGATTCAATATTTTTAACGTACAATGTATTGGTATTGGAATAAAATTAATTTAGTATGTTTATATTTTTGAATTGAAATATTGTTAATGGGAAACTAATAAAATTAATGAATTGCGTAGGAACTACTGTGGATTTTAATAAAGTATTAGGAATACCTTTCCAAAAGAGATTGAAAAGTATCAAGGGAGATGCGTTTTCAGCGTACTTTCTTCACTAATGTGACTTGCTCAACGTTGCAAGCAGTACGCTATAATTTTTTTAATTCTTAATGCTACGCTACTTTGACAAATTTTGTCGATTTACCTTATTTGACAACTTTCCAGAAACTTGATGTTTTGCGAAACAAGATGTTTTTCTGTCTGTCTAACCTTCTCTGGACAACCTCCAAGCCTGTGCATCCCCTTCATTTCTATCCAAGCTTGTGCGTCCCCTTCATTTCTATCCAAGCCTGGGCGTCCCCTTCATTTTTATTCGAGCCTGTGTAAAAATTGTTTGCTGGTATAAAAACAATATATTAATTTGTGGAAACTTGTGCGAAAGAAGATGCTTCTCTGTCGAACCTTCTCCAGACAACTTCCAAGTCTGCGACTCTACATAAGAAATCTATTTAAAAAATTTTGGCGACTTACCTTGTTAATTGAGACAATAATTCAGTCTCCTATTAGTGTAAAAACTCGTGACATTTCAAATTCCGACAATTTACTTTATTTGACCCTTAGCACTTGGTAGGTTAAAATATCTCTGCATAGCTGTCACGTGACAACAATTTATTTGACACTTAGCACTTGGTAGGTTATAATATCTCTGCCTAGCTGTCACGTGACAACAATTTGTTACGCGATTGGCCGATGCCCGCATCCAATGAACAACGTGCCTGAGAGACATTTCCTCACCCTTTCATACTCCCCTCTTGCCTAGAAGTGTAGGACGATGACTATGACGATGCTGAATTTTAAGAACATAAAATTCAGCAAATTGCAACTTTACAACGAAATATCTCAGCTCATAAGGCCCGTAGGAACAAAACAAAGACACTTTTCTCATGTAAATCAAACTCAAGCTATCCATTAACACCATTCAAAATCTAATTGGATTAGCCGTTATTGAGATTCGGAAATCTCAGGGTTCTTGATAGCGAGTCGTCGCGTAATAGAGCCACTCCGTGTCTTGCGCTGCGCATATATATCTATATATATACTTGGCGCGAGACACTACCGTGTCTCTTGATGTTTTGCCACCAACCATCGGATGCTTGATTTATCGGATTTTGTAAGAAGATATTGCGGCATTGAGCTCCCAAAAATATAGTGCGAGAGAATTGTCCCCTTGCATAGGACAGCCACTTCCTTGACGACAAATCTTCCATCGACGATGAACCCTTGCAGGTCAACAAATGTTGGCACGACCATTATCGGTACAATTTAGAGGTCCGCTCGCTTTCAAGACAGACGGGAGAATGCAGTTTTTCTCGTAAAGCATCTCGATTTTCATGATTAAATTTTGTGTGAATTTCGCACAGGAGAGGGCGGGCAAGTAGCGTGGCAATTTAATTCATTTTGCGCACCACGTTTGTCAGTGGATTGTATTCAACCACCCGATCGTGCAGAATCAGACAGTAGGCTGTAGTATTTACCGGCACATTCTCTTTACACTCGAATTCTATGCGCACGTCCACGGTGCCATTCTTGATCGACTCATTTTGTCGCGAGCAATCAATCACCACGATGGGGCCAAATTGTAAAAATTCAGCCACGGTGAATAATGCCTCGTTGCAACTATGTCCATAATACGATTTACCGAATTATTTTTGTCAAAGTCCAAGTTCATGTCATCATATGGGTAACATTCCGAGTTGAGAAAAAGTTTTACATTGGTCAATTTACAGTTGTTGAACTTAGTAACGTCTTCGCTCATCACATTCCTTCGACCAGTCTGTAGAGCAAGGATCACGCATCGCGGCTTCTCCAGCTGTGCAGATGCCTTCACGGCCCACGAATGCTTGGTCGTGCTCTGTAAGAGAGGATACTCGTACAGATCCCACGATTGAAAACAAATGCTCAGGTTTTGTCCACTTTCCAAAGTACGTAGCAACGATAGCTTATTAACGTCGTTCAGCGTCACATGAGGCATCCGCCATTGTAGTTTAAGTAATTCATTTTCTGGTTCCAACATCGGTGATCCTATCAGAGCATTGTTGTCGTTGCACGATCGTATTAAAATCAATTCGTGACGCGCATTAATAATCATGCGTTTGTAGTCCTGGCAAAATCCCAGCAAATATTTGAGTGGGACGCAAAAATTGAAATGGTTTTTCACTATTAGCCCATCGCATCGTTTCAAGCCCCATCCGGCATTCTCCATATTTTTGTCTTCGTCCGATGTCAGCGATACATAGTTTTTAAGCGTGCTAGTTATTCCAACGTTTCTGTTGCGATCAATCTCCACACCATTCAGCTCGTATCGAATCTCATCGAATAAGAACGCCATGCAATTATTTCCCAACATCACCGTTAACGCATCGTTTGGCTTATTTATCTTCAATTTCCCTTCCACATAGAGGAAACTTTCGCACGGTAATGTGTATAAATCCTGCTGCTGTATCGGTATTCTTATCTCATCGCTGTATCCAAACGTCGTGTTGACGTATGGGTTGTATGTGTGAGTCTCGAGCTTGACCATGCGATCATCAAACGTAGGCTTCCCTCCAATGCTTAGAATATCAGCCATTTTTTTCAACTTAAATGCGTACAATGAATCCCAAAGATTTCAAAAATGCAATGTTCGTAGCACTGAGCTTCTTCTTTTTAGCGTGATCGGAGTTGTTGCAGTTGTTGGTGTTGTAAACAATTTCACTTGGAAGAAACGGGTTTCTGGAGTCGTTCAATACAAGCATCTCTTTCGCACTACACGTATTATCGTCGTCGTCGTACGTGCAGTCTGTTGGTAATCTCTTCACCTCGAAAATCGAGCAATCGTCCGTCTTGATCCACAACGCGTATCGTTAGATCCGTAATGACCCGTGCGATGATTGGAAGGTAAATGATCTGCGCGGGCGTTTCCGATATCTTATATCCTGGTGGCACTCTCGGAGAAAATTCATGTATCGTATGTACACGCCTCCCATTGTTGTACGCACCAGCGGTCACGCTACATTCTATGCGAATAATGTTCACGTTCATGATATTAATTGGATCGTCAGATTCATGCCATCGTCCTGGTTCTAATACCCGATTCTTCGAGAATCCCAGTAGCGATCCAATGTTATTGGGCTTTGTAAAGTCTACGGCGAACCAGCAGTACAGTTCGCTTTTCATGGTGTTGTTGTTGGGACGCAACACTATAGGATACGCATCGTTGTCACCGTCATCGGTGCCGTCGAGATTTTTTTGAGGATATCGCTCGAGTAATCGCTGCTTCAGGTACTTGGCAATGGCGTCTAGTTCGTAGGAGCCGTGGGGAATCGTAATGCATTCATGAGTGGTGTCGACGCTATTGTTTTTGATGTCATAGTTTGAGAAAAAGTAGAATGTATCGTTGCTCGAGTCGATGTTCGGTATTGTGTGATAAGTTTCAAAGGTTGTTAGACCAAGCTCGTAATCATCGTCGCTCAAATCTATGGGTGGAAAGTAGTTTACCGCGAGGGTGCTACTCCTGCCGGTTAGAGTGAATGTTAACGACATATTCTGCTCGAACTGCTCGACTGTTATTGAATCAGAGTGGTGGGAAGTCAATCCTTAAATTCGGTGCCGATCGTTTGTAGAAAGCGTAGACATAGTTGTCCGCAATTGCTCTGATCATACTTTTGATAAGACGTACGATTGTACTCAATTTTCACAGCATCGTTATCCAGATATTGTATGAATTCCTTAGGCGGTCGAAGATTCCCAAAGCTGTCGAAATATATAGCTCGACTCCCTCTCTTCGCATACGCCACCCAATGAGTCCCAGGCCCCTCGACATTGTCCAAATTTACGATACCGCTCTCGTTTCGACGTACTCCTCCGGCTGGTAACGCGTTACGCATAAAAACGCCTCTAAAGAATGGAATATGCATACGTTTTGCCAACTCCTCCAATTGTGCATCGGTAGTTACGCCCGCGGGCATTTTTATTTTCTTTTCGGTGTTTTTTTTTTCGTTTCGCTATTCCCTGTTCACGCTTGTATGGTGCGAGATAAAGTCCGCGACCTTCCATGGAGCGATTGTGGCGTTGCATTTCCTGCAGCTGGTGTTGCGCCGCCTTATCAACATTTACCGCCTTGGCAATGCCCGCCGCTCCACCATCCAATGTTCCGAGAACACCTAGCAGTGGTAGAAGTGGTAATATACCACCCCGTTTTGTCACCAGCAGAATGCGCTTTTGCGATGCTCTCTTTGTAGTCCTTTTGCGGGCTTTTGTTTTCATCCCCATTCCGATCTTCGTCTTGGCCTTCATAATTGCCCAAACAGCCGTGGCAGCACCTCTTTCACCCATAGTGGAGTCTCGCGCAACGATGCGTTTTCGCGCTTTGTCAGCGAGTATGTTATCTGCCGCGTGCCTTTCGCCGAGGTCGTTGCTACGCGAATACGCAATATCGTGTTCTCGACACGCTGCGTCCAACGGATTGATGCCTCGATCCCCTCTAGCTAATCGTTTTGCCAGATGAGTTCCTGGGCCGCAAAACTGGTATCCCGGAATATGTAATTCGATAGGTAGCGCGTTTATCGCCCGATTTAACAAACCACTGCCTTTCTTTACTCTCGTCGGCGACATTCGCTACAGTTTTTAATCAATGGTGCTGGACCGTCGATATGCGTTCGCTGCCAAGGGCGATTATAATGTTCCAGACACCGACGATACTGCTGAACCTCAGAATCGGCTTTTATATGCTCGGGGAGTCTGTCCCATAACTGATCAATGTGCCTGCCAAACTCTCGGAGTAGAATAATCTTTGGTATATATTTCAACTGGTCAGAGGTTAGGTCTCGAATATCACAATTATCCGACAGGATCAGAAGCATTTTGAATACTGAACCGTTTTGCTTCGGTGTGGACCTATAAATAGGGCGCTTCGACGTATCAAAATCATTTTTCACAGTTCACGGAGAGGATGCGATTCGTGCGACAACCTGTGACGATACGCGTGACAAATTTTGATGATAAATCACGAGTGATGTCTTCGAAAACAAGACGCAGACATGGTAGCATGCTGCCAAACACTATCCGCTGCGTCATTTGTGGCCCATCAAATTGCGGAAAGACCAACGTGCTGGTCAGCTTGTTGGAAAGTCCTCACGGCGTCCGCTTCGAGAACGTGTACGTGTACTCCAAGTCCTTGCAACAGCCGAAATATCAGTACATGGAGAATTAATTGACTCCGATAGATGAAATTGGCTACTTTACGTTTTCGAATAACAGTGACGTCATCCCACCGAGCGAATCGCTTCCGAATTCTATTTTTATCTTTGATGACGTGGCATGCGACAAGCAAGATACGATAAGGGAACACTTTGCAATGGGGCGCCACTCGAACGTTGACTGCTTCTATCTCTGTCAGACATATTTAAAAATTCCCAATCATCTTATACGCGACAATGCGAATCTGCTGATTCTGTTTAAGCAGGATGGTACCAACTTGAAACATGTGTACAACGATCACGTAAACACTGACATGCCTTACGAGGATTTCTGCGCTTTGTGCCGTAATTGTTGGCAACGGGAGTATGGTTTCGTGGTAATAGACAAGGATAGCGCCATGTCCAATGGACGTTATAGAAATGGATTTAACGAGTTTGCCGTACCATGAGATGGTCAATCGTCATCAACACGTCGGTGGGAAAGCAACGTCTGCGGCACAACGATGATTGATATCGATACTCTGGAGATTAAGAATCGCGAGAGAATAGCGAAGGAAATTGCAAAAACCAGCGATTCAATTCGCCGGAAACATCAGGCTTTGAAGACTGGCAAGATGGAGGAAGATATCGCGTTAGAGAGATACTTTAAACCTATCGTCGAACCCTTGAAACATATTGTGGAAAATAACACAACAGCAGAAGCTGACACATCACCGCTGATGAGTACAGACGTTGAAGTGAATGAAACATTAACGCCTAAAAAAATCCATCCGAAAGGGAACACATCGCGCAAGGCAAAGCGGAAACAACACGGGCCATTGGAATATTCACCCATAACCTCGACACCAGTTCAATCAAAGCGGAAACGACAAAATGCTACATCAAACGATTCTCCGGCTCCTCCCACACCAATAAATACATTTCCCAATGTGCAATCGCTCGCAACCGTTGATGACGACGTTTTTGAAACTAGTCCCGATGAGTCGTTTGTAACATCTATTAGACAGCAATTCCAAACATCCGAGGGACAAAAAACGATCCGCAGTCATTTCGGCCCGCTGGGGCAAAAATACATGAGTGCAATCCTAAGTAGTGATAAGGATACAGCAATGGACTATGTGTACGGTGTATACTTTGACAATAGTAGAACGATGCTTGGGGATAAGGCTTTCGATATAGACAAGGATGATAATATAATCATAGATGGTGTAAAATACAGAGGAACACCCGGCCTTTACGAATTGATTTTTATGAGAATTCCCGACGATACTGTATACACCGATGCCGATAAACAAAAATACAAAAGTATACTGCTGGAAACGAATGCCCACAGACGCGGTCATGGTGCTAAAAATCCCATATTGGGCAACAAGGGATACAAGTACAAACATGTAATTGCACCGCTAATTCCCCGTGCATCGGCTAGTAGGGCAGGGAGAGGGCTAACAGTGCCACGAGTCATGGTGGTAAACGATAACAAAATCGATTACGTACACTGGGACGATCCCAACGAGCTGGTGGATCGATTCCGTTTGCTCGAAGCGTCGCGTCAGGCGGGTAACAACTCTCACGATCCCGAAATTCTATCGATTATCGAGGAACTCCGCGAGGTAGGCCTCATTATATAAAACCGCACGCCGATGATGTGCGCAGTATGCATCGAGATGCCAATCAACAAATTTAGGGTATCGCTCGAGAAGAGTGGAGCAGCTAGAATGGACTATTACAAATGGAGCGGTTTGCTTCGAAATTACATGCGAGATAACGCTCTTTGCGTAACCGGTGCAGACTTTGATGCAAAATCACGCAAGATACGACGCGTAGCTGAGCCGGTGGCCGACACCGATGCCGTCAATAAACTATACGTGAAAAACAGCATTAAACTTTTGAGAGAGCAGCAGGAAGAATTAGAGAGGAAGCTGGTCGTGTTTCAAAGAGATATGCTGACGTTGCAAAACAGTGTTCAAAAGATATCCCAAGTGTCGAATTCTATCCCGCAGGCGGACAATGAAATTCGTAAAGTTAAAGAGGCTATAACCGCTTTTGCTGCGGAGCAGCAACTTGTCCAGAATTTTCTCGGACCAACGGGAAGCACTTAATGCACGTACCTGATAATTATCGCATCATTCGTGTCCAAGACACCTCTGCGATCAAACATGCAGCCATTATCGAAATCCAAGAGTAAAGAAAACCATGGCCACAAGAAGCGACAACTCGTTGAGGAATTGCACGCTCCAGCTCGAAGACATTTTCCGCGGAGGCGCGTCATCGTGCATGGATACGATGATCTGTGGCAAGCTGACATTGTAGAAATGCGTCCATACTCGCGATTCAACCAGGGTCACCACTACATACTCACCGTCATCGATGTGTTGAGCAAGTATGCGTGGGCATTACCGCTCAAGACTAAAAGTGGTGCTGAGGTGACTAAAGCGCTTGCAAAGATATTTAGAGATCGATATCCGAAAAATTTGCAAACCGATCAAGGAAAAGAATTTTACAACACCGATGTGCAGAAACTCTTGACAAAGCACGACATTAATCATTATTCGACGTATTCGGTGATGAAGGCCTCTGTCGTAGAACGTTTCAATCGAACTTTGAAGAACAATATGTGGAAACTGTTTACGCTGAATGAAACCTATAGATGGACCGATGCGCTACCAAGTCTACTTGCAGAGTATAACGCACGAAAACATAGAACCATCGGAATGCGTCCTTGCGGTGTTACCCCTGCGATCGCCGACACGCTGCTAGCCACCGTATACAGCAACATAAAGATCGCTGCACCAGCGAGATTCAAATTGGGCGAGTTTGTGCGCGTGAGCAAATTTGAAACCATCTTCGATAAAGGCTATACGCCGAACTGGACAACGGAGGTGTTCAAGATAGCCAAAGTACAGACAACTAATCCCGCGACGTATCTGCTGGTCGATTCCTGTGGAAAACCCGTTGCCGGAGGATTCTATGAACACGAGCTGCAACGCGTCACCGATCCTGATGTGTATCTAGTGGAAAAAGTGTTGCATAGAAAGGGGGATAAGGTGTACGTCAAGTGGCTGGGGTTTGATAAATCACACAATTCTTGGATAAATAAAAATAATGTATTGTAAAATAATAATACATGGTTAAATACAATGATACACATATGTAAATGTGTGAACAATTTTTTTACACATTAATTCCACCATTTATAATTTCTATACATTTGCAAACAATAATTCTACTATTTATAAGAAACGAGTTAATAAATACAATAATAATAATTTCTATACATTTGCAAACAATAATTCCACTATTTATAATAAATACAATAATTTCTATTTTACAATGGAATTTTGTAATGGCCCCAGGGCAGAGTGTCTGTCGAATCAGGTACGATACGCTTAGAGCGATTTTAGATTCCGAAATGGTGTACACTTTATGCAATTTAGACCGTATGCATGATTGTCTGCGAACCATTTCGGTCTCCCTTTGCAAACACTGCGCGTAGTCGTCGAAAGTTATCGTTCTAGCTATGACGTTGGTCTTGACGCCTTTCGCCTTTTTCGTATCTTTGTTGCCGTCTACGCGAAGTGTATACATTTTCGCCCTAAGACCTACGAATTCAGTCATTATCGCACCGTTATTTTCGTCCTTCATCAGCCCCGGAACCTTCTTATTTACGCGCGGCATATTATATACATTGTCGGTGGGATAATCGCTTGTGTCGAATCTATCGATATTGTGTTTCATGCACTCGTAGATATCGTCGCATTGAATGTGATAAATGAGGCTGTCAGTGTCTGTATATAGAATTTTACATTTTTGTCCATGCTTGGGAGACATGTACTCGTGGTGAAATTCATACAAACAAATTTTTGATATGTCCAGAATGCACATACCCACGTATATCGGTTTGTTGAATTTCACCTCGAGTTTCCGCAATTCAACAGCTATTAAATTTTTCGAAAAAACACTTCTGCTGTGGAAATTCGGTTTCGCGATCATTGCCTCCGCGCCATACCGCCCTTCCCAATGAGTCAAAAGTTTTACATCCACATGGTTTCGTACATTTTCCATAGTTTTGCCGAATACCGCGTTGTTCATCAATTTGTACAAATTTTTTTCAAAGTCGTTTGTCGCGCTTGTTCTAAACCGTGTATTGAGTTCGATGTAATCGCGGAGCCAGGGAGATTGAGCGAATTGCAGGACGCGGTGTATCTTTGTAATACGAAGACCATGACGCGTGCACTGCTGCAGGTTACGGTAATGGATAATGTAACGCTGCTTATCATATACCGTCGCGAGTAACTTGTCCTGCCTGCTGCCAGGTGGTTTGGCACGCGTCGGGCAGAACGGTAGATCGGCATGAGCGTCGTGCAGATGTTGCGGATATTCCAAATCTACCTCGAGAATGTATCCCGTGGGTGAATCAACCGGGATTGAAGACACATCAAAATTTGCAGCATCTTCGACCCATTGAAATTTAGCGTATGGTAGGGGCTGACACATTGCCCATCCATACAAATTGTTCACGTCAAAGTACATCAAGTACGATGACTCTTCCGATGCGTCATAAGATGACATGTACTTGTTATTGGCATGTGCATATCGTCCAGAACATTGGCTTAAACCCCCACGTATACCGCGTTCAATAAACATAACCATATCGACGTCGGTGAGCAATTCGAATGTAATTTTGGTGTGTTTTAGCATAGCATCCCATGTGAAACCAGGTAGAGTATAATAATGTGCTGAATCTAGTCCATAACTCTTGATACAACTTTCTCGAAAATTTTCAAAAATATCTGCCAATAACAAGACATCTGTTTTCAAATACAAGTCGCTGTACTCGCCCAAGGTTCTAATCCCGAAACGCTGCCAGACTGTCTCGGCGTGTGCGTAATCGGTCTCGGATACAGTCTCGCCCGTTAACGAACTGTAGAATGACTCGCGCGGCGGTAAGCACGGGTCCTGCAGCTTGTTCGCACAATCAAGGTATTCGTACGGAAAGACACCCTTTCGCGTCAATAAATTGAAATCTACGGTGGATAATGTTTCAAATTGGGATCGTAAAATTTTTAATTGATCTGTGCTCAGAAAAGATGCTAATTTGTCAAGACTGGTATAGAGAAATTTGTACGAATCGATGAATCGTAATTTAATATAATTTCGCGAGTCTGATTCAGCCGTATCTTCGACATTTTTTGTGAAAGAAGTGTACTTTTCTTTAGTTATAGGCAATACGTCAACGTGACCGTCGAAAGCTGTAGCTATTTCCTTGATAATGAAATGTGAATCGTAGCCGGATAAATTGTGGAAAACTATGGGGATATAAAACGCATTTTTATAATTTAAATTGCACTCCGAATTTTCTGTACATCATCAGCCTCGAATGGTTCTTCGTAAATATGACAGTGTGTTGCATCGCGAAATGTCGTCCGCTGTTCGGGAGTTAAATCCAGCATGGGAACATTACTGGTCAGAATGGGTTTAACAAAGTTTGCAAATTTTTTCAGTTCGTATACGAACCATGAAACACAATCCGCGTCTCGACGACATCGATACGCCGATAGCGATGTATCGTACGAGCAATGCATATAATAGGCTATACTATGAACTTTATGATGTTGATATGCGCGCAATTTATTATCATCACCCGTTCGACTGTCCTCTGTTTTCTCGATGATACACTCCAGATCTGCGTACACCACGAAGGGAAGTCGCTCCTTCCTGCAGTGGTTCTCGAAGCTGAGGAAATTTTTGCCTTCGCTGGGCAGCAGGATGGCACAGTCGTTCATCTGCCCACAGTCCAGCGAATGAAGCTCCAACTTCTCGGCAGATCCGAAATAGTGCATGCATCTGTAATAAAACAAAAATTTTTTATTTAATTGTTTCGTGAGACATTTCAATATATCATAAGTTTTCTATACGTACCGATCACAGATGAATTTCTTTCCATCGTGCCTGCTCAGTTGTGCGCTCACCAGCCGGGACAAGTTCTTGATCCATACAAAGTGCCCTACATCGCCATGTTCTTGATTCGGCGTGTAGAGCAGATTGACGTGCCGATCCCTCTTGTTGCTTGTGAGGTGCAAGGGAAAGACCGTCTTCGTCTTCTTCGTCTCGAAGGTGTACACGTTGACGGAGATGTTGTTCTGCCGCTCAAACTTCGCAATCTGTGCCAGGGACATTGGAAACTCAATGCCCTGAAGATTTAGCACGGAAGCATAAGGCGGGTATGAACTTGGGCGATCGGCGTGTCGTTCGGCGGGATGGAGAGCGGCGACCACTGCCCACGCGAAACAGGCATTGTACACTGATCGTTGCATTCTTCAACAACAATTCCCGCGGCAACTTGTAGTGGCATCCCGCGCGCAGTGGATTATACTTATTGCCATTGACGGTCAGGTTGAGGATTTTCGCCAATGCCCACCCGCTGTCGCGTTCCTGGAACTCTTCCAGCGATGCCAGGGTGGGTTCGATGATGCATCTCTGGTACCACTTCTGCAGATCGGATGTGCCGATCGGATGTTCACAGTTCCGGGTATTGATGCTTTTACAAGCATGCTTGTCACCCGCCACAAATTCGCCGTTAAACACAGTGTTGACTTTGAGGTGTTGATGTTTCCTCAAAGCACCTCGCACCTGCTCCAACACAATGGTCCCCGCATCCTGGAGGAAGTTGCGCGGCTCGATGTAATTCGAATTTAACACGGCACCAGTTAATACGCGGGTATCGAACGCAGCGTCTATTTCGCGCCACAAAAGTCCTGTGCTCGAATGTCCGGCACCTTCATGCAAGAAACGTCCGCGCAACGAATATTTTAGCCCTTCGAGCTGCGCGATTCGAGCAACCAACGATTGCCGAACACCGATCGATAATCGCGGGCGTTTCACACGGCTCTGTTCTTCCAAAGATTCGATGCACTCATTGCACCGTTCTTCCCACGCAAGGTACTCTTCCCGCGAAATCAATCGTGCAGATTGATCCAGCAATTGGCGGGTTACTTGCGCGAATTCTCCCATGGTCGTAAATGCAATGAAAATGTCTTTTCCATGCAACACGTTGCAACGATTTGAGGCTTTGTGCAGTTTGGAGCGCATATTTATACCTAGACTGCAATTTGCTATCTCCGTCAGCGTACCCCCTCCCTCGAATACAAAAACGACGATCCATGATTCATTCGTATGACTAATTGGCGCGCAAGATCAGCCGACACAGTTTCTGCTGATTCCGCAAAATTCTATGATTCGACGTTCAACACGTGTCGAGACTTTTATCCTTGACGATGGGGCTCAAATTACATACTGCGACGTTAAGATTGAAACACATTATGGAAAAATTGATAGCTTTAAAATAAAAATGGTGTGGTGGGGGAAGCAATTACACCTCTATTTAAGACGCCTCCCGAACGCTATTCCATCAATCGCTCAGTAGCCTCAGTGACTTTCGACGGAACAAATAGTGCTCTGAAAACAAAATGTGCAGTACCAGTGCCGAAGCAAACGTTGAACGCATGAATTATTACGTTCCGATCGTGCGAGATGATGGCGTGGCTCAATGCGGGGAGGATACAGTTGTTTGGTAAGGCTTAATTTTCACATCTCAAAATTTTTATGTTTATTCCTAATACGAGTGAGCAATTTCATAGCTTTGATTGTTCTCTTAGCCCGCGCCGAACATCACGTATCATGGTTAGAAGATACGCATTAACATCCATGGGCAGCAAATACTTGGAAATTGGGATCAGAGTACGGCCTACGATTGATGTGGAAATGGTTCTCGGCGACAATCGTGGGATGTTTCTCACGTTACCATGGGATACATGGGGTTCGCTATGTAGCAGTCGTATGACCATTGAAGAACGTTCACGATCACCTGGATCACCTTCGATGCAAATGGATAAATTAACGGTGGATTTTTGTGAGATCTATAATTCTCCGATTATAACGATGACACTACATAATAAGCCACTGTATTTCAAACCGGATACAGTAACATTTTTATTAAATCTTGAACCATGTTTAGACTATGTATATCTACGGCTGCATCAAAATGTAAGAGATGTGCAGATGAAATTTGAAACTTTTGTTAACGTGTTGCAACAGAGCGATGTTGCCTGTGAAACATTAGATACGCATCATGCTGCTAAAATAATATGTGATAGCGAATATTACTGTGAGGATTATCATGTAGATTGTGAACTGGTAGCATGTGCCATCAATGATATTCTAGCTGATGCTCGTAGGAAAAAATGTTAAATTATATTTTTTTAATTTTAAATAAATTTCTTAAACGCACTTCATTGTACCATTTTATTCACCCGTCTTCCGCCTCGCCACCTAATTTTAAGATTCGACGTTTCAATAATTACTATTTCTCTGCGTTGGGGCAAAACATTCTGCTGACGCTGCATAATTCTATTTCGTTCTTCGCGTCATGAAAATGACGTCACCTTGCACGGCCGCTCCAGAGGATTCAAGTTACACGGGATCGCGCGAGACGCTGCGATTGCAAATCATTTTTGAAAAATTGTTATCTAAACAACAAAAGCGATTGTACCCCTATGTAGTGTTGTCTCTTTCTCTCTCTAGAATTTTAGCTTTAAAAGTGATGCTCTGTCTCTTTCCCTCTTTCGAAGACGCGGTTCGTAAAACGTCGATCTTTCCCGAGATCTTCCGAAACAATTTCCAATAAAAATAAATTATTATTATTTCTCTGTGTTGGGGGAAAATTTCATCACATACTGGTTTGGAAAAATATTTGGGGGGTGGGCTGAAAGAGATTTTGCGGGGGTCATTCCCCCTCTGAAAAGTTTCCGACGGTGGGCCCGATCTCCGCGGCGGCTCGGCCCGGAGTGATCCCCTCCATCATCGCGGCTTCCCCCCACTCCGCGGCACGTGCGCGCGCAACCGGTCTTCCTCTCCCCGCAGACCCCACGCCCATGTTTCCCTCCGCCGCGCTCCCCGCGCGCCCTCACTTCCCCCCCGCCCCCGCGCTCCCCTCAGAGGACCTGGGTTGGAACTGTCATAGCTATACTACTCGCGTTCGTCCAAAGCCCGTTCGTTGGTACATCTCGTTTCTGGCGTCAAGTGTGTTAATTGCGCAGGTGATCATGGTTTGGCAAAGTGCGAAGAATTTCTCCGACAATCAGTCGAAAACCGTCGACAAATCGTACAGAAAGCGAACTGTTGATTTAACTGTTTAAAGCCCGATCATTTTTCAAAGAATTGTAAGGGCAAACCGGGGTGCAACCGATGCCGTCGATCACATCACTCTTCGCTACATCAGGAGCGCTTCCAAGCCTCCAAAGTAAACGGTCAAAATCAGGCGACGAGTTCGCCGCCATTGGTTGTCAAGGATTTGAATATTCAGTCCTCTAGTACGGACGTGGGCTCATCCGCTTCCGTTCAGTCAGTGTTCGTCCCAGGTGAACAAGTGAAAGCCCCTTCCCAAGTGTTGCTGGCCACTGCGTGGGTGAGCTTACGCACGGCAGAAGGTCGCGTTTTTCATTTGCGGGCCTTGTTGGATCAAGGATCAACGTATAGTTTCATTTCCGAGTCTCTTTGACAAACGATGAGAACCAAACGTCGCCGCGCGAATTTGCGAATTCATTGTTTCGGCGAGACATTCGGAGGCGTAGCAAGATCGTGCGTCGATCTGGTCCTTGCGGCGACTACAGGATGCGGACCATCCTTTCCGTTCACGGGTTACGTGCATCAACGTATTACCGCATATGCAGCCTCGCGAGAAAGGCCGACCGAGGTGTGGCCCCACCTGAGGGATCTGCCCCTCGCAGATCCAAATTATTCGAATAGTCAGCCTATTCATGTGTTGATCGGTGCTGATCTGTATGGTTCGTTACTATTAAATGACTTACGTCAAGGTCCTTTAGGGACACCCACTGCTCAGCTCACGATCTTTGGTTGGGTCCTGTCCGGCCCCTCCGGGAAGAGTTTCTCGGATGGGGAGACCGTGCTTACGTTGCATTGCACGGCATGCGAAGACACAAACTCGCTTCTCAAAAGGTTCTGGGAGGATGAAGGTCTCCCTTCTGCTCCACCCCCTCTCACGGAGGCTGAAGAAATGTGCGAAAGACATTGCGTAGAGACGCACAATAGTGACTCCCAGGGACGTTACGTAGTGCGTCTACCATTCAAATCAGGGTCGCCTTTGGCAATTGGGGAAACGGTCAAAAGGGCCTCGTTTTTATACGCGAAATTAGAGACCAGGTTGAAGTAGAAGCCAAGCATCTCGGGCCTTTATCGGGATTTTTTGGAAGAATATGAATTCCTGGGTCACATGGAGCGTGTTCCCCCGGAGAATTGTTCTCGGCACGACCCGGTTTATATTCCGCATCACGGTGTGTTGCGTGAATCAAGTTAAACCACAAAGTTACGAGTAGTCTTCAATGGCTCGTACAAGACCGGTAACGGAACTTTCCTTAATGATCACTTGATGATAGGGCCAAAATTACAACAAGACATCGCTGCAATTATCACTCGATGGCGGCAGCATCGTTTTGTTTATACCGCGGACATTGCAAAAATGTTTCGCCAAATCTCTGTTCATCGGGACGATGTTGATTTTCAAAGAATACTTTGGCGTCCTTCCGACGAGTTACCGGTGCAGTCGTACCGTCTGCTTACCGTTACTTATGGTTTAGCTCCAGCACCATACCTCGCAATGCGAGTACTTAAGCAGTTAGCGCGAGATGAAGGGAAGACCTTTCCAAAGGCTCTTCCAATTTGTGAAGACTCCATATATGTAGATGATGTTTTGTTCGGTGCAAACGACGTTGTCACTTTGCGCGAGATTCGCCGCCAACTCGTTGGTATATTGGAGTGTGGCGGGTTCCCTCTTCGAAAATGGACCGCCAACTCACCGGAGTTGTTATCTGACGTTCCGGAGGAGCAACGCGAAATGTCTGATCGATTGATTAACCAGGGAGACACCCTCAAGGTGTTAGGGTTGTCCTGGTCACCACGCGAGGATGCGTTTCAATTCTTAATCACCCCGCCTTCAACGGCGGCGCCTACAAAGTGTTCGGTGTTATCTACCATTTCGTGTCTTTATGATCCATTGGGGTGGGCTTCCCCTGTCGTCATGACGGCAAAGATTTTAATGCAGGAGCTGTGGCTCCGACGGTTCGAGTGGGACGAATTCCTCCCTTCGGATTTGACCGCTCAATGGAACGATTACTCGGCAGATCTTCTTCATTTAAGGAAGATACGAATTCCGCGTTGGACCGGTATGCAAGACGGTCACTTGAGCGTCGAGCTTCATGGTTTCGCAGACGCCTCAAGTCGAGCGTACGCTGCTGTGATCTACGTCCGCGTATTACATCCGTTACGAAAGGTTCAGGTAAGTGTAGTTGCTGCCAAGACCAAAGTAGCTCCCCTCCAAACGATTAGTATTCCTCGATTGGAACTCAACGCCGTTGTGCTGTTGAGCAGACTAATGGCCTGGGTACAGAATTCGTGGAAATTGGAGAAAGTCCCCTTATATGGGTGGACGGATTCCATGATAGCCCTTGCTTGGCTTCGACAACATCCTTCAAAATGGAAGGTTTACGTAGCTAACCGCGTGTCTGAGGTGCAGCAGAGACATCCCGCGATGCGCTGCACAGTGGTCCCAAATCGCGAAAACCTGGCCAAAAACACTAAACGTACTTCAAAGCTCTCAAAAATTGGTATTCGGGGGTTTTCGGGGTCGCTGATTACGAATTTGCACTTGAAATTTTGAAAAACAAAATGGCGAATCCAATATGGCGGACGGGTATGTTAAAAAATTGTTGGTCCTGGTTGGAAAATGGTTTTCTTGTGGTTTTTGGGGTCGCTGAATACGAATCTGAACATGAAATTTCGGAAAACAAAATGACGAGTCCAATATGGTGGACGGGTATATTGAAAGATTGTTGGTCCTGCTTGGAAAACTGTTTTCTTGAGGTTAATTTGCTCGCCGATTATGAATCTGATCTTTAAATATTGAAAAACAAAATGGCAAATCCAAATTTCAATAGTAATTTACGTTGGAATTTTGGAGAACTTATATATAAGAATGCGTAAGTCACAAATTATGTTGCTAGTATTTCAAACTTTATTGCACACAAATATTGCACACACAAATTGTACTCCGAATATTCTAAGTTACATTACAAATACAAATACAACTTATATCGCAAGTATTGCAATTACTTAGTCACAAAAAATATTTAATCTGGTATGCACAAACAATAATTAAGAAATGAGAAATTTAAATAGTTTTATTAGGAATCGTCTGAGCTGCTGTCGGTATCATCATCGGTATGACATGAATGTAACTCACGATCAGAGTGTGTATCTGTGACACTTTCTTCTGTCATTGTCATGACTGGTGGAATTAACAGTTTTACTGCATCAGGTGATAACTTTTTAACTTTTGTCTGTGGCAGATTTCTTAGATTTGAAATGTAAGGATCTGATGATACTAAGAGCCGCAAGAATACGTCTTCCATCGTTTTTATCCGGGAACATTTACGCGAAAAATCTTCACGAAATCTTTTCATGAATTTATTAACATGCTCTTGAGCGTCCTCAGACAATTGTCCAATCGGCAATAAAGCTGAACTTACTATTTGCGGTCCGTGAATTAACACTTTATGAACTGAAGTAGGCATGTAATACCACGAATATAACTCTTCAAATTTTCTTGCTGTTTGAGTAGTATATTTTTTAAATTCGTCTGTATTTATTTCATGGCCGCTGGAAATAGCTTGTAATATAATATAAAATCTGTGAATTAAATCTTCGTCAACTCCCGTTATTGACGCAGATACCGAATAATTTACAAAAAAACGTCGAGCCGTGTTCCCGTCATTTGTGTTTCCAGAGCCAGGTTTCGGACGATCTACTATTAGCCCTATCTCTGTACGGAAACTATGCTGAATCATTGCCTTACGGTTTTTTATTACTTCTTTGTCCTCCTCACTGCGTGCTTGCCACTTCTTTATTGTAAGTTTGTAGGCCAAATGCAAGCAACATTCCAAAAAGCGTATCCACGCATGCAGTGTCGACAACCCGAAACGGAGATGAGCTTCATTGACCTCTTTTTGTATCATTGTATCAATTTTGTTAAATTCCTTCGTCGTTGCTCCACACAAATAACAGCGCTGCGTAGATGAGGTCGATGAAATTGCGTTACATACCTTACCATCGACCATGGTTAACGCAAGTTTATAAGATATGGAAATATCGTTCCCATCTATTACTGTATTAAACGGAACAAGATCCTTTATCTGTTCTTCAATGTAGGCCACTTCGTTTACAGTGGCTTCCGTATTTTCGTGTAGAAACTGAACCCTTATAGGCCTACAAAATCGGGGAGACGAAGGTCTTGCATTTTTCCATACAACAGTTTCTCCTTGAGCAGATACAAGTTTCAATGGCACAAACGATGTTATAAAAATATCTGAATCAGATTTTCTATGGTCATCAAATGCCTGTTTATACATACTGTGGCCAGAACTTCCATCACATCCCCATTTGCAAATAAAATGCATGTGCCGTACATCTGCTGGAGCCAAATTTTTAATACTATTACTTAACATGAACAGAATTCGTTGAACAGAATGATCCAACAGAGCTTGCAGTTTTACTTCAGCACTGGACTCTGTCATTGTAATGTCCATTGCAGGTGGATAACATCTACGTTTTGCGTCTAATATTACTTTATATGACGGATATAACTGACAATTATTTTCTCTACTAACAGTCCGCAATCCTAAATATTGTCTTTTAGACAATTTATTTTCAATTAAGACGGAAAGTGCAGAGTCAGCAGACAATGATGTTTCGGTGACTGAATGCATAGATTTCCTATCTAGAGACGCGGTAGCGTCTCGACGCCAAGTACAGGAAAGACACCCTATATATGTCGACTGTCGCTACCGCTATCATTTACTCGTCGCCCGGCTAATCCAACCTAACCTGAAACTTATTTCATTAATATCTCATGACACTTGCAATATTTTCTAAATTTAAAGGCATTTTTCTTATGTAAACCGCATATCAGCTTTCGAATGAGACCAATTTGAATAAAATCGGTCCACGCATGACAGAGATATGATAATATCGTCTCATGAATCAGTCCGAAACGGTAAGATTTTTCTTCTTCTGATTCTCCAAGAAATTTTTCGTCAAACATAATACGTATACGCGTTACACGCAAACCTTCAGTCAAAACAAAACTAACACATGTTTCGTTCTTCTACGTATATCTAGAGACGCGGTAGCGTCTCGACGCCAAGTACAGGAAAGAAAGTACAGGAAAGAAAAAGACACCCTATATATGGCGACTGTCGCTACTGCTTATCATTTACTCGTCGCCCGGCTAATCCAACCTAACCTGAAACTTATTTCATTAATATCTCATCACGCCTGCAATATTTCCAAAATTTAAAGGCATTTTTCTTATGTAAACCGCATATAAGCTTTCGAATAGGACCAATTTCAATAAAATCGGTCCACGTATGACAGAGATATCATAATATCGTCTCATGGATCAGTCGAAAATTTTAAGTTTTAAGATTTTTCTTCTGATTCTTCTTGTTCAAGGAATTTTTCGTCAGTATAATACGTATATTACGCGTTACACACGCACCTTCAGCCAACACATGTTTCGTTCTTCGTTCGTCGACTCTCGGGATTATTCGGCAGGGATCGTCGTCCGTCATTGTACAAACTATTTTTTAAATACATTGAACTTTATAACCTACCAATCTTAACCTCCAAGTGTCAAATAATGTAAGTTGTCCAAATTTGAGATGTCAGGAGTTTTTACACTAAATAGGAGACGGAATTATTGTCTCAATTAACAAGGTAAGTCGCCAAATTTATTTAATAGATTTTTTATGTAGAGTCGCAGACTTGGAAGTTGTCCGGAGAAGGTTCGACAGAGAAGCACCTTCTTTCGCATAAGTTTCTAGAAATTTGTACCATGCTTGTACAAAATAATATATTGTAGTAAAAAATTGCATTGAATTTAAATTGCCAGATATTTGTATTTGTATACCAGCAATTTAGAGTTTTTATTTTATGTAAAGGTTATTATATTATAGAAATGAAGGGGACGTACAGGACTTCGATAAAAATGAAGGAGACGCACAGGCTTGGATAGTACAATTGAAGGGGACGCACAGGCTTGGATGGATAGAAATGAAGGGAATGCCCAGGCGTGGAGGTTGTCCGGAGAAGATTAAATAGACAGACAGAGCATCTTGTTTCGCACAAGTTTCTGGAACTTTGTCAAATAAGGTAAATCGACAAAATTTGTTTAAAGACATAGCATTAAGAATTATTAAGAAAATAGATTATGGTGGACTGCTTGCAATGTAAAGCAAGTCACATTAGTGAAGAAAGTACACTGAAAACACATCTCCGTTAATGCTTTTCAATCTTTTGTGAAAGACATTCGTAATACTTTAATTAATAAAATCCAAAGTAGTTGTCACGCTATTAATTAATTCATTAATTTTTTAGATTCCCATTATCTAAAATCACCAATAAACATACTAAATAAATTAGTTTCATTCCAACACCAATACATTGTGCGTTAAAAATATTGGATCTCCGCGTTCATTTCGCTGAATTATTACCATTAGCATTTAAATTTCCTGCAACATGACTTTCTGCCATACGCTCGCACCTCCTTCGGACACATTATTTAGTCTCTACACTCACTAAAGCAAAAGGCCACTCTATTTCTATATATAATAAGTTCTACGTTAAGTTGTAACTAAAATAACTAAAATGTGGATTTTATATATATTTACAGATAATCAAAGCAGAAGATGATGCAGTATGATCTACGGCAGAGAAAATAATTTATTATGACATAGTATTATATTAATTATATTAATTAAACGATTTTATTAAACGATTTTATTCAGCTGCAATCCTCTATTTGCTTCTTGTAAGTTTGGTTCATATCAGAAAATCAAATTTAAACCAATTCCACCAATTCAATCATCATCTTGAAGCATTGCAGGTGTGCATAGTTTCTATTATGTAGAATTTATCTTTAATTCTATCCCGTCATAAGACTGTTTATTAGGGTGGACCTTAGTTACTCTTGTCGAAATATAATTTTGAGATTTTTGACGGGGTCACTCCCCAAGGATTATGCCACTGGGAGAAAAAATAATGTGTGCAAAATTTGAAATTGATCGGAGAACGAGAAAATGTGCCTCATCGCATTTGAAATTTTTTATTTTCGTAACTCGTTGTTCTTCGTTGTAGTATATCTTTAATATACATTTTTATATATCGTTATCTTTTTACGCTCTGTAATAATATAGAATCAAAGTATAAGATTACACAAAAAAATCATGACCTTGAAATCTCAAAAAATGAACCATCAAAAAATACTTTTTTCGTTGGCATTATATTTATGTTGTCAAACAGTATAATTTTCGTCTAAAATTTTTTTTGGATAATTATAAATAACTGATTAAAGGGAAAACTACATCCGAAATGCACCAATTTTTGCAGATATTTTTCAATTTATTTTAAAAACTAGGGCTCTAGAAGAAAATTCACCATTGCACGTGATGCAACAGACATTTTCCCCCCGGAAAACACCAACAAAAGTGGTAAGTCACGGTTTGTTTTCAATACAGAAGGCAACAGCGGCGGGCGTATCCATTGCCGCTCACCGACAGAATCGCTTACACGCGCGCGACTACCACTGTCGGCGCCATACGTTTTGCCAAACTATTTCGCTCAGTTATTGAAAACGAAATGTGACCTACCACTTTTGTTAATGTTTTCCGAAGGAAAAATGTCTGCTGCATCGCGTGGAGTAGTCAGATTTTCTTCTAGACTCTTAGTTTTTAAAATAAATTGACAGATATCTGCAAAAATTGTTGCGTTTCGGGTGCATTTTTTCTTTGATCGTGGTTTAAATATATTTAAATAGTAATAATGCAATAATAACTTATATCGTTGTGTTCCCGAAGGTTTATAAAATAATTTTGACGGAACAAGCAACCGAATAACTATTACTATTTCGATACGCAAGACGTTCAAGTTGAAAATTTGCATTTTTTTTTTAAATAAACTAATTTTTCGAAAACGGAGGATGTTGGCGAAAAACGGTTTCGAATTCGTATTCAGCGTACGAAAATTTATAAGAAACGTGTATTGAATGTTACAAGTCCAGATGGCTGTTGAATAGTTACAATTGAACTTTTGCATGAGTTTGACTGCTCGTTCGGCCGAATCGTTTACTGCTAATTTATGTACTATATTTAATCCAATATTATAATTGGGATCACTTTTCCATTCTAGAGAATCCATATTTATAAAATCTGTTGGAACAGTGTATTCTTAACGAAAGTATCGGTTATTTCATTAAAATTTTGAAATCTATTATTTACATATATATATATGAAAAAATTCCTTAGACAAAAGTTGTACTGTTTGACATGGTAAAAATAATTACAACGAAAGATGTTTTTTTACGGTAAATTTACGAGATTTCAAGGTCATAATTTTTCAAGTAATCTTATACTTTGATTCTATATTATTACAGAGTGTAAAAAGACAAATTCAACCATATATAAACATGTATATTAACGATATACTACAATGGAGAAAAACGATTACAAAAAAAAAATTCAAATGCGATGAGACCCGGTTTCCCGTCTTCCGGTCGATTTCAAATTTTCCACTTTTTTTTCCCCCAATAAAAATGATCTAAAGTCTGTCCCTACTATGCCAATTATCTTTGTAAAAAGAAGTGAGATCCTGTGACGTCCCACCATTTTTCGCGCGGTCCTATTCCAAAATCTATTCATGAATCCCAAAATCGTTCCACAAAACAAAATCTCAAACTCAACTCTTACCCCATCTCCCCAATCGCTGATCACCTTGGTGTTGTACCTTAGCGGTCACCAACACAAGATGATCGATACAAAACTCCACCTCGATGATGTACCTTAGTGGTCCCCATCACGAGATGATCTTTACAAAACTCCACCTCGATGATGTACCTTAGTGGTCCCCATCACGAGATGATCGTTACAAAACTCCGTCCCCTATTCGCCCTATGAGGCACGAATCCTTTCCCCAAAACGAATTCAAACAAGCCCCTCGTTACAAAACCCTCTTAAATCGAGACCACGTCTCAACCCCCTCTTTACGACTCACAGAGTCCAAGCCACTCTAACCCTTTTCCTATAAAATACCCAAAATCCATTCGACAAGTTGAGTATCTCCTTTCCCAGTCATAAGAACCCCAGAAACCTAATTGCGACGCATATTCGGCGTACGTGACAAAAATATGTCTATTAATAACCATACCGTTTGTAAAAACCCCGGAAGTCCTACTACGTCTTATTTTGAAACTATGTCAAGGTCTCTACCGCGCGTACCCCCGCATCACTCCTGTAAAAATATATAAATACGAGGTCCTGCGAAGCCTCGTCCTCTTTCTTCGCAGAACAATTGACGAAGTGTCATCCAAAGTATTCATCATTACTGCTAAATATTAAAAGTGTTCAATTCAGTGCTACGACAACCATTGTAAGTCATTATAATTACTATTATTAAGGAATATCACCCTCATTATATTTCTACACATAAATAACGCTTATCACTTTTCTATATTATAAATTTTATTCATTACCTTATGTTAATAACATTTATCTCATTCTAAAGCTTGTTGCTATTCATTTATTATTTTCTATTATCATCTTAATGCTTATTTTGTTCATATTTGTCTTATAACCGCTTATTACACATATTATTTTCTTGTGTTAACGCTATTGCATTTCATATATTATTATCGACCTATTCTCATGTATTTCATGTTCACATGCTTATATTGTTAATAACTGCCATTTACATAAATGTTATCCGTTAATGCTAAGAATATCAAGCATTATCATTAACAAACGTTCCGATAAAACAAATAGACTTATTTGTTTTCAACTACGTCTCTAATTATTGTGTGTGCTCGAGTCATAAACCTTCCCAACGAAACCAAGCTGCCGCAACAGCTGATTCGCGAGAGCATTCCCAGTGTATATAAACACTGCTGCATGAGCCGTGCAATATACAAAAGAACTAAACGAGGTCTCTTTTACACTAATGCAACGGTAAATCCTATCTCGTAAACCAAAACAAATACGGAGTACTATAACGGCTGCTCTTTAAGTGTACATTTACCTTCCCAGGTCGATTAGAGTGAAGGATTTAAGATTCGCGCCTGATCGCCTCCAGAAACACTTAGCGTGACGGATTTAATATTCGCGCCTGAGTCCCTCAAAACCCTCAGCGTGCTGGATTCAAGATTCGCGCCTGAGTTCCTTCCAGACCCTCAGTGTGACGGATTCAAGATTCGCGCCTGAGTCCCTCAAAACCCTCAGTGTGACGGATTCAAGATTCGCGCCTGAGTCCCTCAAAACCCTCAGTGTGACGGATTCAAGATTCGCGCCTGAGTTCCCGCAAAACCCTCAGAGTGAAGGATTTAAGATTCGCGCCTGAGTTCCCGCAAAACCCTCAGTGTGAAGGATTTAAGATTCGCGCCTGAGTTCCCTCAACCCCCTCAGAGTGAAGGATTTAAGATTCGCGCCTGAGATTTCCCTCCTCCATGTCATTGTTCCCCAAAGACCTCACCCGGGACGTGACATATTTTTGGTGACAGCGGTGGGATCTACGTTTGCCGCTGATAGGAAATAGATTCTCTGACGCGGTACCCACAAGGTCCCAATATTAAAATGTGCATTGAACACCCTAGTCGGTGCCAACCATCATACCGGAGCCGCAGATTACAAAGTTTGACGGCATATTTGAATGCGCTGACTTGCATTTCGGGAGGCGTAGCCACAACCACTGACGGCAGCGAGATTTGCCTAAAGTGCTCTAGCCTAGCGCCCGCAGATACTGTAGAAGTATATTGGACCCATTATTACTATACGTATAGAACCCCAGTCTATTGCCCTCGATGCAGAAACTCATTAATTCCAGAACGCCCAATAAGAAACTGCATCGAGTGCTTTGAAAGTTACCTGCTCTCGAATAAGAGCTACAGACGGTTTGATAATTATCAACAATGAGTATAGTAGAGCCTAATTTTAAATAACGGCTGCCGGACGCCGAAAAGGTCAAACCACTTAAGAAAATAGAATCGAACGAATTTAACATGTCCGTGTACGAGAAAACCGAGGACTCTTGCGTAATGGATCGAGACGCGGGCCCTCCCACTAAAACTGTAGAAGCTGCGGCCTACGAATTAATGGAACGGGTGCAATTATTACGGCAAAACCAAGCCGAAATAGAAAGCTTGCACGCGAAAATCGTTGTAAATAAAGAACCCAATACGCATTCGGGCGTAGACACCGGATCGTTCGACCCCACGTTTAAAGGTCTTTATGATAAAATAAAAAATATCGAAGCAATGATGGAGAAACTTCTTGCACCCCCGCTAGATACAAATAATTTTGCCACACCGGGCTCCTCCCGTTTCGATAGGAAACCAGTATTAAATTATAATAATGTTCCGGACCAGGATCCATCGCCCCAGATCAAATTAAAGGACGTTATAGAAACAGTCCCAAATTTTAACGGTTACAACATATCCGTTTTGCAATTCGCGAGAGCCTGCAATAGGGCTAAGGCTCTGATTCCCTCGCAAGCCGAACCCCAGCTAGCAAGGTTGTTGACAAATAAGCTGCAAGATCATGCGTACTTGGCGGTTGAGGATCGGGTCTTTGACTCCGTAAATGATTTAATAAAACGACTGAGACGTATATTCTCCCCTGCGAAAACATCAGAACACTATCGTGGGGAACTCGCAAACGTTATCAAAGGATCCAACGAGCACATATTAGAATACATTTCACGCGTCAAATATCTCCGGTCCGCCATTCTAGAAGAAGATAGTGAATACTACCGCGGTTTCGCGCGAAATCACCCTCAGGATCTGGATCGCCTAGCCCTAGATTCATTTGTCGATGGTCTTCCACCTCACATAAGGACGAGACTACAACTACACCACTTTGAAACGCTCGACGAAGCGTTCAATCTAGCTGTCCTTGTGGACAAAGAAATTGACAGGGACCGTCTCCGATTCTCCGAACAAAAGGCTCCTAAATTAGTATGCCAACTTTGCAATAAGACAGGGCACGATGCAAGGTCCTGTTGGAACAATCAAAATTCAGCCTCCCAACTTCCCGAAGTACACCCTCTAAACCGCGCTGCGGAATACGGGTACCAGGCACCCACTTACGATTCAACCCAAGACATCAGGGCTACCATAAAAATCAGTACCGTTCAAATAAATTCAGTTAACGAAGCCCCGTCTGTAATAATGGACTCACCAGGCTTCGGGAAAATAGTCGAATTAATGATCAACACCGGTACTGAGGTAAACGTACTAAAACTTCAGGCCGTAAAACGATTTCAGGACATAGATCCGACGCAGCGAGTGCTATTACAAAGCATCTCTCCGAACCCTACCCCCACGCTTGGCACAGTCAGGATAACCCTTTTGGGCGACGACGTCACGTTTCATATAGTCAAAAACGACTTCCCAATCAAAACTCAAGGAATACTAGGGTCAAGATTCCTAGAGGAGAAAAATGTAACAATAAACTACTCCACGAAACAGTTGGACCTCAATGGGATTTCCATCCCATTCGTAAACAAAAATCCAGTCGTGTTACCGGCGAGGACAAAATCCTCCTTTTTCGTACATACAGCTAATCCGGACCTAAAGGACCAGCTGAAAATTATAAACTCCAACGAGATTGACACTCCAATTACCATGCCTGCCATTGAATTAGAAAATCTGGACAGAATAATTCCAGAACCCAAAATAGTACGACCAAAAGAGACTAAGACGTCTAAATGCGTCACTCCTATCCCAGCCCTAATAAAAACCAAGCCCCTCTTGGCCCTGGATCCATCGATCCACTATTTCGAGACACCCGCGCCGGTGTACTCATTCTTACCCCCTGCGCTATACGCCAAATCATCCATTCCCCTAAAATCCCAAGAGTCTCTTGCGGCTACGTTGGAACCAAATATAATGGAAAAATCTGAAAAAATCCCACGAAAGGCAGGACAACCACTTCAGTCAATCTCCAAAGAATCCCCGAATCCCGGGAAGAGCAATAAGGTCGCTGACGCTGCACCTCGTACACAAAAAAGAATTAAAAAACTCCTTGGTCTGACTGGATATTACAGAGGGTTTATCCCAGAATTTCCTAAAACTGCTTGCCCGTTAACCCAACTATTGAAAAACGACACACCATTTGACTGGGGACTGACCCAGCAAACAGCTTTCGACTACTTCAAACCGGTATTGCAGAAGGAAATCATCCTGCAATGCCCGAATTTTGAACTGAAATTTCACGTCACTATAGACGCCTTAACCCATACTTCCCCTGCAGTGGAGGCATATTCCAAACGACCACGCGAAGAATCTGACGATGACTTGGAAGACAAGTCCAAACATAAACCAAGCGACCCCAAGAGGCCTCGGTTCTACTATTCACCAACCCATGTGGCACCGAGTGGAAACAACCGCGTCGACCCTGCAATTCCCACATCCAGCGCTCACCTAAGAAGGAAATGCAAAAGGATTCAAATGCACAGGAAGATGCGCCAGAAAACATCATCTGCAGAAATTCCACTACATTCTTCCCCAGAAAACATACGTGAACGACTACCTACAACAGAAGCAGACAACACGTATAAATTACCCATGCAGAGCTTATTCATAAAATATTTTGTGTGCGTGCTTCTCAGCCTATTAACATTAATTAAGACCGCTGATGTATATATTAAAAGATTCAGCTATCACTTCGGAACTCTTAGAGCCATCCTCACCGACCAAACGGCAATTACTCGCAATTTCATGAAAGCAGTACCACGGGAATGTAAAATGCAACAATTCCGAATCAAAGACTTTCGCCCACCGTCTAACGGCCCTTTAGAGAGATTGCAAAACGTTGTGACCGAATGCTTAAAATTGTTAATCGGTAGATACAGTGACTGGGACGAATGGAGTAACTTGGCCGCGTTTTCTTATAATACCAGCGTCCACGAGGGCACTGGTTACACTCCACACGAATTAGTATTCGGGAAAATAGCCCGGGTACCCAGCCGAAAAAGAGTACCCGAAGACTTCGAAAACGAAACCTATAATCAATACCTCTCGAACTTGAGTACAAGGGTGCAAGAATTACAAACCGCCGCTGCGGAAAATTTAAACCAATCAAAACTTCGATATAAAAGGTATTATGATCGAAATATAAACGAAGAGACTTTTAAACCGGGCGACCCTGTCTTCGTGTTAATAGAACCGAAGAAAGGGAAATTTGGAGACCAATACTCCGGTCCGCATACAATATTGGAAGTTATCCCTTCACAAAATTTGAAAATAGCCTGGAAAGGAAAAACGAAAATTATACACGCGAACAAAGCGCGTCTTGGTCGACTACGCGAGGATCCCGGTTGACCCTAATCATCATATAAAACATGTATTAATCATTTCATTTCTTAGGAAAATTTCGTCAAAAACAATGCCACACAAAAGGGCCCCCAACCCTAACAGGCCTAGGGCCAGAGGGGGTGGCCTCAAAAGAAGGCTAGCCCACATCAAGTGGCTGCGCCGAGAGGTAGAAAGAGAGGGAAGGAGCACCTCACCCCTCCTCCCGAAGGTCACCTCCACTGTCGTCATCAGGGAGGCGACACCAGCAGTGGAAGTCATCACCCTGGACGACTCCCCCCCGCCAACACCAACGGATCAAGAAACCGTCACTCCACAGCCCCTATACTGTCCCCCCACAGGAGACAAAGAGGTACTCTCCCGCCCCTTGCCTCCACCATATCATTCTCCTCCCCTAACTTCCACATCCCAAATTCCCTTCACCATCCCTCCTTACCCAGGTGTCGTGGAGATCTTGGACACGGGGTCAGCCACCAGGGTCCCCGACCACACGGAGCTGACACCCGAGTTCCTGCGATGGTTCAACGACCAGTATCAAAACGGTTACGACCTCATGTTCACTCTGGGCGACCCCTCCTTCCAACTCCTTGAGTATTCATTTCTTCCCTATTAATCCCTCCAAAGTTCCTTCCTTTAATCCTATCCTCTCCTTGTATATAAACCTTGTAAATATTCCCTTAGAATTAATTTAATACATATATATTCTTCATTTATTTTTTTATATATATATATATATTTCTTTCTATTTTCCTTTTTTCTCAACACTTAATTCAGTTTATTCTACTTTTTTATTGTGAAACAATATCTTTTATTTTCGTTCTTATCATACCAAATCCCAAACATTTTTTTTTTTCTTTCATTATTTCCACATACTTTATTTTTTTTTACCATTTAAATAACCACGCATTTTATTTTCTTTTCGTTATTTCAAGACACCCGTACCCTGTGTTAAGAAATGCTACGCATTTCTTCATATAAGGGGGGAGGTGTGACGTCCCACCATTTTTCGCGCGGTCCTATTCCAAAATCTATTCATGAATCCCAAAATCGTTCCACAAAACAAAATCTCAAACTCAACTCTTACCCCATCTCCCCAATCGCTGATCACCTTGGTGTTGTACCTTAGCGGTCACCAACACAAGATGATCGATACAAAACTCCACCTCGATGATGTACCTTAGTGGTCCCCATCACGAGATGATCTTTACAAAACTCCACCTCGATGATGTACCTTAGTGGTCCCCATCACGAGATGATCGTTACAAAACTCCGTCCCCTATTCGCCCTATGAGGCACGAATCCTTTCCCCAAAACGAATTCAAACAAGCCCCTCGTTACAAAACCCTCTTAAATCGAGACCACGTCTCAACCCCCTCTTTACGACTCACAGAGTCCAAGCCACTCTAACCCTTTTCCTATAAAATACCCAAAATCCATTCGACAAGTTGAGTATCTCCTTTCCCAGTCATAAGAACCCCAGAAACCTAATTGCGACGCATATTCGGCGTACGTGACAAAAATATGTCTATTAATAACCATACCGTTTGTAAAAACCCCGGAAGTCCTACTACGTCTTATTTTGAAACTATGTCAAGGTCTCTACCGCGCGTACCCCCGCATCACTCCTGTAAAAATATATCCCCATAAAAAAACTTCAAAAAGTAAAAAAATTACGCCAAGTACATGAAAAATCAAATATATCACAAAAAATAGAAGGTAATAATAAAATCACAAAAAAATAGAAGACAATATACAATCCCCCCAAAAATAGAACAAAATATATAATCACAAAAATAGAAGATAATACACAAAAAAATAGAACAAAATATACAATCACAAAAAAATAGAAGATTATAATAATTACAAAATAAAAAAAAGGTGTGAAATCAAAATGAGCTGCAAGTACATAAAGGTACTTTCCAACTGCGCTTAAGATGACACAACTACATATACACAGCTAAAATGCTGTGATCATACATTCCATTACTCATATCGCGGACATTTTTTAATTAATCCGTCAAAAAGAATCCCATTGAAAAAAAATTGTCGTAAATTAATAACTTTACAGAATTAATAATATACCAAAATTACGCCAATTATAAGAATGGCTATTATACAAAGACAAAATTGTATTAAATAATATTAAGCAGACATATTTTTATACAAGTAAATATTTTAATACGAATAAATATTTTATTCAAAATACTTGGCGCTGCACTCCGAATTGTAGTTGCTAAACTGAAATAAATATATATAAATTGCATTAATCTTTTTCTTTCTTTCTTGTGCGTGCTTTCGTGAATGTGTGTATGTGTGCGGGTGCATATGCTACGTATGATATTAGAGTTAAATATATGTAGAATAGATCTGACTGCGTTTCTAATATGTATATGTATATATATGTTTATGTATTTTAGATTGTAAGGGAGTTATTATAAATTATTATTACTACTAAAACAATTAACATTTTTTCGGTTCCGCAGCGCCAAGTATTTTGAATAAAATATTTATTCGTATTAAAATATTTACTTGTATAAAAATATGTCTGCTTAATATTATTTAATACAATTTTGTCTTTGTATAATAGCCATTCTTATAATTGGCGTAATTTTGGTATATTATTAATTCTGTAAAGTTATTAATTTACGACAATTTTTTTTAAATGGGATTCTTTTTGACGGATTAATTAAAAAATGTCCGCGATATGAGTAATGGAATGTATGATCACAGCATTTTAGCTGTGTATATGTAGTTGTGTCATCTTAAGCGCAGTTGGAAAGTACCTTTATGTACTTGCAGCTCATTTTGATTTCACACCTTTTTTTTATTTTGTAATTATTATAATCTTCTATTTTTTTGTGATTGTATATTTTGTTCTATTTTTTTGTGTATTATCTTCTATTTTTGTGATTATATATTTTGTTCTATTTTTGGGGGGATTGTATATTGTCTTCTATTTTTTTGTGATTTTATTATTACCTTCTATTTTTTGTGATATATTTGATTTTTCATGTACTTGGCGTAATTTTTTTACTTTTTGAAGTTTTTTTATGGGGATCTCACTTCTTTTTACAAAGATAATTGGCATAGTAGGGACAGACTTTAGATAATTTTTATTGGGGGAAAAAAAAGTGGAAAATTTGAAATCGACCGGAAGACGGGAAACCGGGTCTCATCGCATTTGAATTTTTTTTTGTAATCGTTTTTCTCCATTGTAGTATATCGTTAATATACATGTTTATATATGGTTGAATTTGTCTTTTTACACTCTGTAATAATATAGAATCAAAGTATAAGATTACTTGAAAAATTATGACCTTGAAATCTCGTAAATTTACCGTAAAAAAACATCTTTCGTTGTAATTATTTTTACCATGTCAAACAGTACAACTTTTGTCTAAGGAATTTTTTTCATATATATATATATATATATATATAAATAAAAGATTTCAAAATTTTAATGAAATAACCGATACTTTCGTTAAGAATACACTGTTCCAACAGATTTTATAAATATGGATTCTCTAGAATGGAAAAGTGATCCCAATTATAATATTGGATTAAATATAGTAAATAATTTAGCAGTAAACGATTCGGCCGAACGAGCAGTCAAACTCATGCAAAAGTTCAATTGTAACTATTCAACAGCCATCTAGACTTGTAACATTCAATACACGTTTCTTATAAATTTTCGTACGCTGAATACGAATTCGCAAACCGTTTTTCGCCAACATCCTCCGTTTTCGAAAAATTAGTTTATTTTAAAAAAAAATGCAAATTTTCAACTTGAACGTCTTGCGTATCGAAATAGTAATAGTTATTCGGTTGCTTGTTCCGTCAAAATTATTTTATAAACCTTCGGGAACACAACGATATAAGTTATTATTGCATTATTACTATTTAAATATATTTAAACCACGATCAAAGAAAAAATGCACCCGAAACGCAACAATTTTTGCAGATATCTGTCAATTTATTTTAAAAACTAAGAGTCTAGAAGAAAATCTGACTACTCCACGCGATGCAGCAGACATTTTTCCTTCGGAAAACATTAACAAAAGTGGTAGGTCACATTTCGTTTTCAATAACTGAGCGAAATAGTTTGGCAAAACGTATGGCGCCGACAGTGGTAGTCGCGCGCGTGTAAGCGATTCTGTCGGTGAGCGGCAATGGATACGCCCGCCGCTGTTGCCTTCTGTATTGAAAACAAACCGTGACTTACCACTTTTGTTGGTGTTTTCCGGGGGGAAAATGTCTGTTGCATCACGTGCAATGGTGAATTTTCTTCTAGAGCCCTAGTTTTTAAAATAAATTGAAAAATATCTGCAAAAATTGGTGCATTTCAGATGTAGTTTTCCCTTTAATCAGTTATTTATAATTATCCAAAAAAAATTTTAGACGAAAATTATACTGTTTGACAACATAAATATAATGCCAACGAAAAAAGTATTTTTTGATGGTTCATTTTTTGAGATTTCAAGGTCATGATTTTTTTGTGTAATCTTATACTTTGATTCTATATTATTACAGAGCGTAAAAAGATAACGATATATAAAAATGTATATTAACGATATACTACAACGAAGAAAAACGAGTTACGAAAATAAAAAATTTCAAATGCGATGAGGCACAGTTTCTCGTTCTCCGATCAATTTCAAATTTTGCACACATTATTTTTTCTCCCAGTGGCATAATCCTTGGGGTGTGACCCCGTCAAAAATCTAAAAATTATATTTCGACAAGAGTAACTAAGGTCCACCCTAATAAACAGTCTTATGACGGGATAGAATTAAAGATAAATTCTACATAATAGAAACTATGCACACCTGCAATGCTTCAAGATGATGATTGAATTGGTGGAATTGGTTTAAATTTGAGTTTTCTGATATGAACCAAACTTACAAGAAGCAAATAGAGGATTGCAGCTGAATAAAATCGTTTAAAAAAATCGTTTAATTAATATAATTAATATAATACTATGTCACAATAAATTTTTTTCTCTGCCGTAGATCATACTGTATCATCTTCTGCTTTGATTATCTGTAAATATATATAAAATCCACATTTTAGTTATTTTAGTTACAACTTAACGTAGAACTTATTATATATAGAAATAGAGTGGCCTTTTGCTTTAGTGAGTGTAGAGACTAAATAATGTGTCCGAAGGAGGTGCGAGCGTATGGCAGAAAGTCTTGTTGCAGGAAATTTAAATGCTAATGGTAATAATTCAGCGAAATGAACGCAGAGATCCAATATTTTTAACGCACAATGTATTGGTGTTGGAATGAAACTAATTTATTTAGTATGTTTATTGGTGATTTTAAATAATGGGAATCTAAAAAATTAATGAATTAATGAATAGCGTGACAACTACTTTGGATTTTATTAATTAAAGTATTACGAATGTCTTTCACAAAAGATTGAAAAGCATTAACGGAGATGTGTTTTCAGTGTACTTTCTTCACTAATGTGACTTGCTTTACATTGCAAGCAGACCACCATAATCTATTTTCTTAATAATTCTTAATGCTATGTCTTTAAACAAATTTTGTCGATTTACCTTATTTGACAAAGTTCCAGAAACTTGTGCGAAACAAGATGCTCTGTCTATCTATTTAATCTTCTCCGGACAACCTCCACGCCTGTGCATTCCCTTCATTTCTATCCATCCAAGCCTGTGCGTCCCCTTCAATTGTACTATCCAAGCCTGTGCGTCTCCTTCATTTTTATCGAAGTCCTGTACGTCCCCTTCATTTCTATAATATAATAACCTTTACATAAAATAAAAACTCTAAATTGCTGGTATACAAATACAAATATCTGGCAATTTAAATTCAATGCAATTTTTTACTACAATATATTATTTTGTACAAGCATGGTACAAATTTCTAGAAACTTATGCGAAAGAAGGTGCTTCTCTGTCGAACCTTCTCCGGACAACTTCCAAGTCTGCGACTCTACATAAAAAATCTATTAAATAAATTTGGCGACTTACCTTGTTAATTGAGACAATAATTCCGTCTCCTATTTAGTGTAAAAACTCCTGACATCTCAAATTTGGACAACTTACATTATTTGACACTTGGAGGTTAAGATTGGTAGGTTATAAAGTTCAATGTATTTAAAAAATAGTTTGTACAATGACGGACGACGATCCCTGCCGAATAATCCCGAGAGTCGACGAACGAAGAACGAAACATGTGTTAGTTTCGTTTTGGCTGAAGGTGTGCGTGTAACACGTATGTACGTAGAAGAACGAAACATGTGTTAGTTTTGTTTTGACTGAAGGTGTACGTGTAACGCGTATACGTATTATGTTTGACGAAAAATTTCTAGAAGAATCAGAAGAAGAAGAAGAAGAAGAAGAATCTTAACATTCCGACTGATCCATGAGACGATATTATCATATCTCTGTTATGCGTGGACCGATTTTATTGAAATTGGTCTCATTCCAAAGCTTATATGCGGTTTACATAAGAAAAATGCCTTTAAATTTAGAAAATATTGCAAGCGTCATGAGATATTAATGAAATAAGTTTCAGGTTAGGTTGGATTAGCCGGGCGACGAGTAAATGATAAGCAGTAGCGACAGTCGCCATATATAGGGTGTCTTTTTCTTTCCTGTACTTTCTTTCCTGTACTTGGCGTCGAGACGCTACCGCGTCTCTAGATAAATACGAGGTCCTGCGAAGCCTCGTCCTCTTTCTTCGCAGAACAATTGACGAAGTGTCATCCAAAGTATTCATCATTACTGCTAAATATTAAAAGTGTTCAATTCAGTGCTACGACAACCATTGTAAGTCATTATAATTACTATTATTAAGGAATATCACCCTCATTATATTTCTACACATAAATAACGCTTATCACTTTTCTATATTATAAATTTTATTCATTACCTTATGTTAATAACATTTATCTCATTCTAAAGCTTGTTGCTATTCATTTATTATTTTCTATTATCATCTTAATGCTTATTTTGTTCATATTTGTCTTATAACCGCTTATTACACATATTATTTTCTTGTGTTAACGCTATTGCATTTCATATATTATTATCGACCTATTCTCATGTATTTCATGTTCACATGCTTATATTGTTAATAACTGCCATTTACATAAATGTTATCCGTTAATGCTAAGAATATCAAGCATTATCATTAACAAACGTTCCGATAAAACAAATAGACTTATTTGTTTTCAACTACGTCTCTAATTATTGTGTGTGCTCGAGTCATAAACCTTCCCAACGAAACCAAGCTGCCGCAACAGCTGATTCGCGAGAGCATTCCCAGTGTATATAAACACTGCTGCATGAGCCGTGCAATATACAAAAGAACTAAACGAGGTCTCTTTTACACTAATGCAACGGTAAATCCTATCTCGTAAACCAAAACAAATACGGAGTACTATAACGGCTGCTCTTTAAGTGTACATTTACCTTCCCAGGTCGATTAGAGTGAAGGATTTAAGATTCGCGCCTGATCGCCTCCAGAAACACTTAGCGTGACGGATTTAATATTCGCGCCTGAGTCCCTCAAAACCCTCAGCGTGCTGGATTCAAGATTCGCGCCTGAGTTCCTTCCAGACCCTCAGTGTGACGGATTCAAGATTCGCGCCTGAGTCCCTCAAAACCCTCAGTGTGACGGATTCAAGATTCGCGCCTGAGTCCCTCAAAACCCTCAGTGTGACGGATTCAAGATTCGCGCCTGAGTTCCCGCAAAACCCTCAGAGTGAAGGATTTAAGATTCGCGCCTGAGTTCCCGCAAAACCCTCAGTGTGAAGGATTTAAGATTCGCGCCTGAGTTCCCTCAACCCCCTCAGAGTGAAGGATTTAAGATTCGCGCCTGAGATTTCCCTCCTCCATGTCATTGTTCCCCAAAGACCTCACCCGGGACGTGACAATCCCCATAAAAAAACTTCAAAAAGTAAAAAAATTACGCCAAGTACTTGAAAAATCAAATATATCACAAAAAATAGAAGGTAATAATAAAATCACAAAAAAATAGAAGACAATATACAATCCCCCAAAAAATAGAACAAAATATATAATCACAAAAATAGAAGATAATACACCAAAAAATAGAACAAAATATACAATCACAAAAAAATAGAAGATTATAATTATTACAAAATAAAAAAAAGGTGTGAAATCAAAATGAGCTGCAAGTACATAAAGGTACTTTCCAACTGCGCTTAAGATGACACAACTACATATACACAGCTAAAATGCTGTGATCATACATTCCATTACTCATATCGCGGACATTTTTTAATTAATCCGTCAAAAAGAATCCCATTTAGAAAAAATTGTCGTAAATTAATAACTTTACAAAATTAATAATATACCAAAATTACGCCAATTATAAGAATGGCTATTATACAAAGACAAAATTGTATTAAATAATATTAAGCAGACATATTTTTATACAAGTAAATATTTTAATACGAATAAATATTTTATTCAAAATACTTGGCGCTGCGGAACCGAAAAAATGTTAATTGTTTTAGTAGTAATAATAATTTATTATAACTCCCTTACAATCTAAAATACATAAACATATATATACATATACATATTAGAAACGCAGTCAGATCTATTCTACATATATTTAACTCTAATATCATACGTAGCATATGCACCCGCACACATACACACATTCACGAAAGCACGCACAAGAAAGAAAGAAAAAGATTAATGCAATTTATATATATTTATTTCAGTTTAGCACCTCCAATTCGGGGTGCAGCGCCAAGTATTTTGAATAAAATATTTATTCGTATTAAAATATTTACTTGTATAAAAATATGTCTGCTTAATATTATTTAATACAATTTTGTCTTTGTATAATAGCCATTCTTATAATTGGCGTAATTTTGGTATATTATTAATTTTGTAAAGTTATTAATTTACGACAATTTTTTTTAAATGGGATTCTTTTTGACGGATTAATTAAAAAATGTCCGCGATATGAGTAATGGAATGTATGATCACAGCATTTTAGCTGTGTATATGTAGTTGTGTCATCTTAAGCGCAGTTGGAAAGTACCTTTATGTACTTGCAGCTCATTTTGATTTCACACCTTTTTTTTATTTTGTAATAATTATAATCTTCTATTTTTTTGTGATTGTATATTTTGTTCTATTTTTTTGTGTATTATCTTCTATTTTTGTGATTATATATTTTGTTCTATTTTTTGGGGGATTGTATATTGTCTTCTATTTTTTTGTGATTTTATTATTACCTTCTATTTTTTGTGATATATTTGATTTTTCATGTACTATACTTTAGCCGTTGATGGGCTCTTAGATACAATATCCTTAATTACTTCCGAGGCATCCACTTTTCCTGAAGCACGAAGACTCATATGTGTGGCATAGGATAATACTTCCGACGAAAAATTTGAACGGATGCCCTCAGTCTTCCTTCGTTTCGACCACTCACTTAACTCCAAAAACTCCGAAGAAGGGCGACCGCGTTTATGTTTTGGTGTCTTCGATGTCATCTTGGGTATGCGGAACGCTACGGGAGCCCTAAGCCAGTCTTCAAAGTTTTGGAAAAATCTCCTTTCGATTCGTCTCGCATTCTTCCATTTAAATCGCATCGAATGAAAAAGTGTGGATAAACCCGCTTTCATCTCCTCTCCAACTTGTATAGAATATCCAGTCTTCTCGAATACATGGTTCTCCAAATGCTCAATGATAGTACTTAGGGGACTATTCAAATGATCTTTGACCATAAGATAAATTTCTTTCCTGGTGAAACGTATCTCACTATCAGTAGATGCTGAAAATAAATAATATTACTAAATTATATATTAATTATAGTACATTTATAACAAGCAGTTTAAAAATTGAAGCAAATGTTGCCTTATCAAACTTATCAAACTGTGAAAAGAAATATATATTTAAGATACACACTATATATGCATCTTTAAGAAATACATATATATATACATGTGACATCTGCATTTTAAATTAGTTATTTCGCAGATATATTCAACAAATCAATTTACAGTGAATACATATTTTGTTTTATACGATTATTTGTGTCTGGGTTACCATTTCTATAACGACGTAACGTCTGTTAAACTTCGAATTGTTATCAGCTCGGGACTTTTCAACAGTTTAGTTTACCATACGACTGCCTACAATACTGCTATTTGTGAAAAAGCACCTGGTAGCGTAATTTATTGAATCTTTATTTGCCGCTAACGAAAGGCCAAGGTTCTAAAAACAAGAGATTTTACTAGTCCCTTGCACGTGTTGAAAACACGCTTGAAATGGATAGCGCAACTACCCCGCATTATAAAAAATGGCCGTACAATGAGGGGAGCAGCTAGGAGCAGCTAATTTTTGCGAATATTACAAGATAAAAGCATCAACTACAAGACTGAACAGTAGTTTTAGCGTGATATTGCGCGATATACAACTTTTCGTCTACATCCTTAATATTTCTGTACAGTGTTTTATCTCTCATTTTATATGATACATTTTACAATTCTACAACGTAACCATTAAATATTTTAGACATGCTAGTACCAATAAACATTCTACTTACTTCCAGGAGCAGCATCCATTTTGCAGAATTGAAATTGCTTCACGCTTTTAAAAGTTATTCACTAATCACTTTCCACTTTTGTATCGTGGTGACTTACGCGAGAACCGCTTGATGATTGAAAGCGAACTTCCAACTGTCACCACTTCGCAGGTAAAAGTCGTAAAACCCTCGCATCTCGGTTTTTCCATGGCCATATTATCAGACTACCCAACCCAGCAATTAGAAAGCCTCCAACGGAAAATTAATTTTCGAGATTTTGGCCAGGTTTTCGCGATTTGGGACCACTGTGCGCTGGTTGCATGTTAAATCCAAAGACAATCCTGCAGATTGCGCTTCAAGAGGGATTCCCGCGTCAGACTTGGTGGATCACCAATTGTGGTGGCACGGGCCCCTATGGCTGCAAGAGCATCCGGCCTCCTGGCCTTCTTATGAGGAGATTGAACCTCCTATCGAGAACTTCTCCGAAGTAGTGCTCGCAGAAACTCGACACCAAGGCGTGCATCAAATTGCGTCTGTAAAAGAATGGAGCCTCCCGGAGGAATTCTCCAGTTGGACTCGCCTTCTCCGGGTAACGGCCTTCTTAAAACGATTTATTCAGAACTTGAAAAATAAGTTAGAGAGCCGGCCTCTCGTCACTGGCGCGTTAACCGCGCAGGAGATTAAAGATTCAACCGTATTCTGGTTGCGATCAGTACAATCATTTTACTTTTCCACGGAATTGTCCACTCTAGAAAAGGGAGATTCAGTTTCCAAGAAGAGTCCATTGAGACTTCTTCATCCCATTATGGGAAAAGAAAAATTAATTCGGCTGGGCGGGCGGCTCGTCCATTCGGCTCTCAATTATGAAGAAAGACACCCGGTGGTGTTGCCAAGATGTAGGGTTTCTGAATTGTTAGTTGATTGGGCTCACCGTCGTGGCCTTCACGGAGGCACTCAGTTAACTTTGAGACTCCTGAGACAAAGTTATTGGATAATTTCTGCTCGCTCTCTTGTTAAATCACACATTCACAAGTGTGTGACGTGTGTGCGTCACTCGGCTCAAGTTGCCACCCAATTGATGGGTGATCTTCCCAGTCCTCGAGTGACTCCTTCACCACCATTTACTCATACGGGTGTGGACTATGCAGGTCCAATGGACATAATTAAAGGTGTAAGCCGCGGTCAGCGTACCACCAAACATTACGTCGCTGTCTTTGTTTGTCTCGCCACTCGAGCGATTCATTTGGAGAGCGTCGAAGATTATACTAATGGGTTTTTAGCCGCGTTCGATCGGTTTGTAGCCCGACGAGATCTACCATCCGATATGTATAGCGATAATGGGACTAATTTTCATGGTGCGGATCGTGAGCTGAGCAGAAGTTTCAAGGCGGTCCTCAGAGACCAAAAGTTCCATGATTCTCTCGCGTGTGATGTAGTCACATGGCACTTTATACCTCCAGTGGCGCCCCACTTCGGTGGGCTTTGGGAGGCTGGTGTAAAAAGCCTAAAGCATCACCTTCGGAGAGTAATCGGCACTCACGTGCTCTCGAAAGAGGAATTCTCGACCCTTCTCTGTAAAATAGAGGGTTGCCTAATCTCGCGACCGGTAGCCGCTCTTACCGATGATCCCTCGGATCTCTCTGCGTTGACCCCTGGTCATTTCCTGATAGGGCGTCCGCTCGTGAGCGTACCGCAACAATCGGTGCTCGAGGTGAATTCGAGTCGTCTCTCGCGTTGGCAACGCGTCCAGGCAATGCAGGAACAGATCTGGCGCTCTTGGGTTGCTGATTATTTGCATTCCCTTCAAACTCGGCAGAAGTGGCCTGCCTCCAACGCCGATATTAAGATTGGCGAATTAGTTCTTTTGAAAGACAATCTCCTACCTCCTTCGAAGTGGGAGCTTGCACGCATAACCCAGGTACACCCTGGCACGGATAAACGCGTTCGAGTTGTCACTCTTCAAACTGCCAAGTCGGCGCTTAAACGCCCGATCACCCAGATCTGTCGCCTGCCCTCGTCGATCTTAGAAGGATCGACAGAAGCCACGTAAATAGTTGTATATATGTTTCATAGTTGGTGAGTTTTATAAAAATGAGTTTCTCGTTCTTCGTAGAACGTCCCTCTGTTTGTTATAAAAGAGCGTTATAAGATGATTTTCTGACCAGGGGAGACGTCTCTTCATTGTACCGCGGTTCTTTCCTATAATTTGATGCGTACGACCTTGCTCTTGTTTCGTATCATAAGGATACGAGGCGGGCGGCATGTTCGGAATAGATGTACGATAATATCTTGCTTGTCCTCAGTCATAAGCGTAGAGGTTACTTGTAACCGTCGTGTTTACTTTTTCGGGCATACCTATGTCCTGCGTTGTTGTTACGCGTGATCACGTAGACAATTCTTGTCGTCGCTTATTGGCTTTCCCCAATCACGCGAGAATTGGGACTGCCAATAGGACTGGACCTACGTCACGCAGGACTGCGGAAGGCGATCGTTTCGTCGCTGCGAAGACGTGCGGTCGTCAGAGACAATTTTGCGAGCTGCCAGCATAGCACGGTGTTAAGCAATTCTCTCCACGGGAGAATCATTAAACGAAGCATTTTCCTCGTCAGAGGAGCAATTACGTGTGAGTCTTTTGTTTAGACCCTTTCCATCGTGTCGCGAACGTGTCCGCGAGCCGGCATAACAAATAAATATTATATGTCGCGTAAAGCGCATCGAAGGTGCGCGACACCTGCCCTGGTAAAGACGAGGCTCTCTACCCTTAGCGACCGCCGTGTCTGTTCCGACCTACTGTTTCTGTATAAAGTTTTTCATGGTCAGATAAACTGCCAAGAGCTGGTAGCATTGATCTGTTTTCATGCTCCGCAACGGTCACTGCGTACGAGACCCCTTTGTGTATCGTGCGCCCCGGAATACCATCACTACACTGCCGATCCCATAAATCGCGCTATGGATGAGTTTAATCAATGCCCTGCGGACATAGATTTATTTCAAGCCTCCCTCGCGGCGTTCAGGAATCAGCTACTTAGCAGACTGCCACCTCTGTAATTTAGCGTTACCCTCACCGGGTACGCCGTGTATAGACTGACATGTTTATTGTGTTGTTATGTTTTGTTACTTTATATTCTATGTTTCCGTTTATTTTATTTTATTTTATTGTATTTTATTGTATTTTTTTATCTTAGTATTTTGTCTATATTTTGTATTCTAAAGGGTTCTCCCGTTGATTAAATAATAACAACAACAACAACAACAATAATTCTATCAACAGCGGAAATAAATTTCTATCTCACAGGAAATTTATAGAATTTCTTGAAACACATAACGCTGCTTACACTGATGTCTCTTTGCAATGTGAAGTACGCTTGCTCGGTGCAGCGAAATGTTTAAGCCAATTCTTTGCTATAAGAAATGAGATATGCCATTTCTTGCAGGAAAATCCAAATTCAAAGGCAGAAGAATATTTCCCTTTATTAACAGATGCGAGTTTCCTTTGTAAACTCTCACTTATAGTGGATCTTACCAACCATTTGAACCCCATAAATTTAAAACTGCAAAATCCCGGCCAAACTATTTCGCAGTTGTGCAGCCACGTCGATTCTTTTCGTAGGAGGCTGGTAGTTTATCAAAATCATCTCCTGTTAGAAGAAAAAAATTTTTTCTTTTTTCCCTCATGTAGCTTAATTTTCGAAGAATTCGGCAGCGAGTGTGATTTTGATAATCATTTGCACATTCTTCGATCGTTGATAGATCAGTTCGATGAGCGTTTCACCGACTTCGATTCGCTCAGAAATGATTCTCTTTGAGAATCCCCTCACCGTAAAAATCAAAGAACAAGCATTCGAGTATCAAGAAGAACTGTGCGATCTTCAGCACAACATTTCTTTGAAAACGAGGGAAGAAAAAGGAGCCGAATTCTTCAAAACACTGGAAGAATCGACATACCCCAAACTTAGGCATTTCGTGCTCCGAATTTTCACCATGTTCGGATCCACATATTTGTGCGAATGTTCGTTCTCGAAAATGCGTAGCATTAAGACCGAACAGCCCTCAGGGCTAAACGATTCCTCGCTTTCAACTTCAACACGTACATCGTCGTCCAGCCTCCCCGTTAATATTTTAGATTTGCCTAGCATGTCTAAACGTGCGCGAAAATCTAGTTTTCCCAAACATATTTGAAATTTTGATAGTAAAACGGGTTTTTCCAATCCATTTTTTATCGCGCGACACAGTGGAATAGGCCTATAGGGGATACCACTATAAAAAAAAACGCATCGATGATAGTACCCCCATGTGTGATGTGGAAACCTATTGATACGGGGGGCGCCCCAATGCGCTACGCGCGGTTCATATGGTACGGGCCTGAGGCGCTTCAAGCTCCTTGGCCGCCGCGGGGGCCAAGACGCGCGGCGGGAGAAAAGAGGCGTTGCCTACGAAAATCGGCCGCTGCGTTCACTTAAATCCCAGGCCTGTCGTAGGCTATACCAACCCCTATTTCCTATGAATGACTAGAATGAGTAGATACATACAGTACGTAAATAAATAAGTAAATAATAATAATAATAATACTACATAAATAGGTACAATGAGTGGGTGGGTGGGAGCATGGGTGAGTGTGCGGCTGAATGACTGAATGACTGAAGGTAGTCGTCCACAAGGTCCACAGCCAGCTCCGCATCACCTCCGGTCAGCCACCGATCCAGGGTGGCGGACCTGCCGACCACCCGCGTGGCAGGGGGGGAATGACAGGGGACGTCACGAACAGCTGGTCAATAATTACCATGACCTGAGCCGGGGAGATCATCATCTTGTGGGGGCGCGCCTTATTTTTGGCCATCACCACCTTATCAAGAGACACGGTAGTGTCTCGCGCCAAGTATATATAGATATATGATCAGCGCGAGCACAGAGTGTCTATATTAAGCCGCGACCCGCTATCAAAAACCCTGAGATTATCGAATCTCAATAACGGCTGATCCGATTAGATTTTGAATGGTCTTAATGGATAGTTTGGGTTTGATTTACATCAGAAAAGTGTCTTCGCTTTAGTTCTACGTACCTTATGAGCTGAGATATTTCAATGCAAAGTTCCAATTTGGCGAATTTTATGTTCTGAAGAATTAAGAATCGTCATCGTCAAGTGTGGGCAAAAGGGGAACATGAAAGGGAGAGGAAATGTCTCGAATATCCACGTCGTTAATTAGATGAAGATTTCGGCACTTTCGGCCAATCGCGTAACAAATCGTTGTCACGTGACAGCTAGCAGAGAGCAGATCTGTCGAGGTAAACGTAACCTAGCTAGTGTCAAACAATTATAACCTGTCAAGTGTGAAATAAGGAAACTAGTTAAAATTTTTTAAATGTCACGAGTTTTTACACCATACAGGACACTGAATTATTGTCTCAATTAACAAGGTAAGTCACCAAAATTTTTTAATAGACTATTTATGTAGAGCTTATAGAAACGGAGAGGACGCACAAACTTGAAAGTTGTCCGGAGAAGGTTCAACAGAGAAGCATCTTCTTTCGCACAAGTTTCTACAAAATAATATATTGTTTTTATACCAGCAAACTATTTTTACATTAGAGTTTTTATATTAAGTGTATAGAAATGAAGGGGGCGCTGGGGCTTAGATAGAAATGAAAGGGGCGCACAGGCTTGGAGATTGTCCGGAGAAGGTTAGGTAGACAGAGAAGCATCTTGTTTCGCACAAGTTTCTGGAAATTTGTCAAATAAGGTAAATCGACAAAATTTGTCAAATTAGCGTAGCCTTAAGAATTAAGAAAATTAAAGCGTACTGCTTGCAATGTAGAGCAAGTCACATTATTGAAGAAAGTACGCTGAAAACGCATCTCCCTTGATACTTTTCAATCTCTTGTGAAAGATATTCCTAATACTTTATTAAAATCCACAGTAGTTCCCTCGCTATTCATTAATTTTATTAATTTCCCATTACCAATATTTCAATTCACTAATAGACATATTAAATTAATTTTATTCCAACACCAATAAATTGCGCGTTAAAAATATTGGATCTCTTTATTCATTTTCGCTAAATTACCATTTCTGCGCTCTCACTTTCTTCGGGCACATTTTACAGTCTCTACACTTAGTATAGGAAAGGGCCATTCTATATCTATCTACATGTTTTACATTAAGTTGTAACTAAAATATGTGGTTTTAATATATTTACAGATAATGGAAGCAGAAGCGAAAGAGAAATTGACCCCACTGTACGATCAAATGAAAAAAAAACAAGCACTTTCATGTATAATTCAATTTTAGAGTTTTAAGAAATATGTATATATAATTAAAATCGAATTTTATTATGAATATGGAAAACTGTATAATTCAGAGAAAGAAAATAAATGGGACATAGTATTATATTAAATAAACGATTTTATTAAGCGTCAGTCCTGTGTTTGCTTCTTGTATGTTTGCTTCATATCTGAAAACTCAAATTTAAACCAATTCCACCAATCCAATTCTCTTGTAGCTTTGCAGGTGTGCATAGTTTGGATGACAATATAATATATTGTTAATTAAAAAAAATAACTCCCAGGGAGTGAAAAAATTATCCAGTCATCAATAAAGACTACAAAATGTATGAAATCCCCACAAAATTACCTTTTTTACCAAAAGAATTTATTCAAACAAAAAAATGTATTAAATAGTATTAAGCAAATATATTTTTATACAAATAAATATTTTATTCAAAATACTTGGCGCTGCTCTCTGAAAAAAAGGTTAATTTTCTTAGTTAATAAATAAAACAACACCAGATAGCACTGAAACATAAAAGAAAGAAAAAGATTTTAATGCAATGTATACATATTTATTCAGTTTAGCAACACCAATTCGGAGAGCAGCGCCAAGTATTTTGAATAAAATATTTATTCGTATTAAAATATTTATTTGTATAAAAATATATCTGCTTAATACTATTTAATACATTTTTTCTTTGAATAAATAGCCATTGTGATAATTGGCGCAATTTATGTATATCATTAGTTTTGTAAAGCTATTAATTTACGACAATGTTTTTAAATGGGATTCATTTTGATGGGTATTAATTTACGACGATGTTTTTAAATGGGATCCTTTTTGATGGTAGGGCTTACCCCAGGGGTCGAGGTCCACAAAGGAGCACATATCCCCCCATTGGGCCTCCTTTGACCTCCATATCTTAATTTGTACCTCCTTGCGGGCTGCGGTGTAGGCCGCCTTCGCCTCCTCCGCCTCCGGGGCCCCCATTTTCCGACGCCTCTGCGCCCACCTTCTAACTCGGAACGCGGCCCGACGGGCCTCCGCTATCTCCTCACACCAACGGCCGTTGGGTTTGCTGGTGCCGCGGGGGAGGGACTTCCTGGGCAGTTCAGCCCTGGTTACCGTCTTCAGGATTCTTTAGAATTTGTCCGCTAGGGGCTCATCGACGGCCCATGAGTCTTCCGGGGACTCGGTTTGCTGCGGGCTATTGCCCCGGTTGAGGTGCGCAAACCTCCGCAGGACAGCCTCTACATCCATGTCCTTGGTCGAAAACTGCGACCAGACTGGGGGGGGGGGGCGGGGTACACCTCACTTTTCTGAAGTTATGTAGTACATATAGGTGGTCAGAGAAGGTGCCCACCTTCAGAACCTCGCTCCGACCACCCCGGGCCGTGGACATAAGGTCGATAAAAGACTTCCTATTATTTCGGCAAACCGTATACGTATACTTATCTGCCAGTTTGGCCGGGACGAGGCCATGTCTTTCCAGTAGATCGAGGCATGCCCCTCCTTTCCTATCCGACCCCCCCCCCCAGGCCGGGGATTTCGCGTTGAAATCCCCCACAGGGATTACCCCCATCCCCGGGGCTCTGGCCTCGACCATTATACCCTCCAACGTGTCCAGGTACGAGGCAAACTGGGTCAGCTTGTTCTTGGGGGAGCGGTAACAGCTGACAACCAGTCTGCCCTCCCATACCATCGCCGCCATAACATTGGCGCTCAGCGGGCGGGCCAAAGTGGGGAAATGGCCGTTGAACCCCGTAACCCAAATCGAGGCATCTCCGGTCGCATCGTTATACCAATACCCCATCTGTCGGAAGGGTTCGGATATTATTACAACTTCTACGTTAAGCTGCGCGATGTTGTGCTCCATGTTATCCTGCGCCAGGCGGCACCTGTTCAGGTTAATTTGGATTACCCTAAGGGCCATTACGCTCGGGGGATACGTCCACTCTTGGGACCCCGGGCTCCGTCCCCGCTTTAACCCTATTACGTGGGCATGCCAATGACGTCATAACATGGGCAGCCCTGCTGTCCGAAGCCCCTTCTTTGATGCAGATCGCACATCTAAGCGGGTTCTTGCATCCGGCTATCAGGTGGTCCGAGGCCCCGCACCTCCTACATATCTTGGTGCCTTCTCCGACCTCCCCACAGTCCTTGGCCATGTGTCCCAACTTATGGCACCTGAAACAACGCACCAGCGTCGGCAGGATCCTGATCCTTGCCCAGGTAAGGCCTTTTCTTTTTTTTTTTTTACTTGGTGGAAATCCCCGCGGATACCCTCCGCCAGCGGGGGCGGGCGGGGGGTTATGTGGGACTCGAACCCACTAAAACCACCAAGATGGCCTCCTCGGGGGCGGCGTCGCGCACCTGAGGGGGAGGACTTGCACGAGATAAAAATAGCGATGCGTTTGTTTGCCCCCCCCCCCCTCCTGCGCATGCAACAACACCGCCCCTAACCCCGGCATAACATTACCTCCCATTCACCGAGAATGGGCAGGAGCGCCCCGACGACTCGCCCCTCCCGATGTTCTGGGAGGGACAACCAGTTGAACCATTTCTCACCGGTTCGTCGTCGGGCCTGGCGCCGTATCGCCACTTCTTGTCCGATGACCGCAGGGTCCCCCGTCTCGCGGAGAGCACGGACGGCGGAGTAGACCTCCGCCTCCATCTCCGCGAGAAGATGGAATGGGGGGGGGGGGGGGACGCGGCCAAAGCGGACAGTTCGGCGTGTGACACCGTGCGGTACGCCCGCACGGCTCGGAGGACCACCCGCCGGTGAACTCTAATAAGGAGCTCGCGGCCCACGCGGCAGTCCTCCAGGTCACCGGCCCATATAGGTGCGCCATACAGCACCATGGACCGGATGACCGTCACATATAGCCGCCGAACACCCTCACGAGGGCCCCCGATATTCGGCATTATTCGCCCGAAGGCGAATATCTGCCGATCTATTCGGGGGCCGAGGGCTTCGAAGTGACGGGTAAATCGCCAGTAGGTATCGAGGGTCAGACCGAGATATTTCATCGATCGGCCGACCCCGATGGTGGCCTCCTTGATCCTAAGAGACGCTCGGGGCGGGACGCCCGTCCCGTTCCGGTCCGCGAGCCACATCGCCTCGGTTTTGGCGAATGCAACTCGCAGACCTAGCGTCTCGATCGAGGCCACTACGCGTCGCAGTGCTTCCTCGACAAGGCTGATGGCGTCCTGGCAGCGCTGCCCGGAAGCCACCACCAGGGTGTCGCCTTTCCCCTCCATAGCTCGCGCGTCCATGGAAGGGGACGCGATCCGCGCTCCACATGAGTGAGCAGGCCGTTGCCACCTGCCTAATTAGTGACACTCCTCAAAAGATGTCGTTAATAGGTCGCTTTCTCGAACAGCTACTAACACTGATCACTTAATTTATTTTTCATGGAACGTGTTGTTCCTACGTTATAAAAATTGGTGGAAATGAATTTTTACTTGTCGTTCTGAACCGCGGGTATTCCCGCGCAAATGCTCACGCTGCAGCACTTGCGTTCCCGTTGTTCGGGGGATACACCCAGAACATCGCGTAATACTCTTGAGCAGAGAACATTTCTGCGACGTGATTGCTTGCTGACTGACACGTTTTTTCAAAGCGTCTTCTTTTACCCCCAAATAGTATCTCTCGTTCCATTATGAGTTGACCTCCACCAGGCCATGAGACTACAGGTAAAAGGAAGCGAGCACATTTCCGAAACACACGTGGTTTGCAGAAGTGCAACGAACGAACCATCGTACACTTTCACAAAAGCCCGCGCTCCGTCCTTTTACTGCCAATGTACCCATTGCTTCGAGATAGGCAGCAGAGACTACGTATTTCGTTTCAAAAGTGTCCGTAGAGAAGAGAAACAGAACGTATTCGAGTTGCTATAAACCAAAGAAAATCCGATTTCCCGTTTCCCTTTTCCGATACCCTGAGTTCACGTCTGCTACGAGGCGGAACTAGCTAAGCCATAAATTACTCAAAACTGTAGGAAACTGTACTCTACCGCCGACTCGCGGGACAATACAGTCATAAACCGCGACCATAGTGAAATGCTCAGGCCGATCAGGGATGAAAATTCATCAGATGCGGTTGCATTCCCTTCTACATCCACATTGCAATGTCATAACCGTCCAAGATCGTCGAAAAGCTTTACAAACACAAGAAGCAGCTTTGACAAGTGAGGTAAGGCTATGAGAGCTCTGGATCAAGTTGAGGCGAAAGGGGGTGAGGCGGGGCGGAGGGTACCGAGCTCTTGCGCGAGATCAACGAGGGGTGAGGCGGGGAGGGGGCTACGACCGAGTTCGTGGATGAGGGGGGGGGGGGTGACGACACAGGGGAAGAGGTGGGTTTTCAAATTTTCAAAATGGCGTCGCGATCATTTCGTATTGGCGCCACCTTTTGGATGTTTAAGCTAGGGGAAACCTGTCCAGAACCGTATGTATGTAATTGAAGGTTCTAGGTCCATAACTTTTTTAATAATAAAACAAATTGGTTAATAAAAACGGTACTTATTAAAGGGTTTCGTAAACAACACAAAATAACCAAAATATAATTGAAAAGTTTAAATAGGGTACTTAATTGAACAATAAAAAAAATCTTTTTCCTGCTTTGCCCACCCTATGAGGCAAACCGAATAGTATATATTATCTTACTATGATTTCGGCGCAAAGTTCGGTCACTTTATACAAATTCAAAAAGTCGTTTTGCAACTATTCACTATTCTATAAAATATAGAGTTTCCGACGTTTCGGTCCAGATTTGGACCTTTATCAAGGAAAGATGTAAATATAAGAATATTGCATGAACAATTAAATTTATTAGTCGGCGCGTTCAAATAGTAACGTCCGACACTTGAGTCGGATGGAAGATGACTAAAGTAAATACCGGGCAAAACAACAAGCATCAGAAGGTGAAAACAAAAACAAGGCTAAAACGAACCGTTGAATAATGTGTATGAACGTTCGAATTTCGAAAACAATACCGTTTATATAACGAATCACTTTATTGCAAATATGTCATATGCAATAACATTTGATGTTAAATAGCAATGTAATTTTCCATAACTTTTAAGATATGTAAGACATAAGTATGATCATAATTGCAGAATTAATAGAGAACTACATCATAGTCATTACTTTTTTAGTAATGTTGCGTAATATTCTTGTATTTTAGGTGTTTCATACCTAAGGTTGACGCTAGGTTGTTTAATCATATGTAGTGTCTCTAGAAGAATTCTCTGATTTAGATTGATTTCTTTATCTATAATTCTTGCATTTTCAAAATCGAATCTATGATCATACTCCAATGAGTGCTTGGTTAGAGCGGTATGTTGTAAGGGAGACAAAAATATATTTCTTTTATGTTCACAAATTCGCCTTTCTAAATGTCTTGAGGTTTGACCGATATACACCAATTAAAATCATGGATGATGACATTCAAACATCAACCAGAATGAGAATCATTAATAAAATATTGAATTACACCAGCAATTTAACCAAACCTTTTTCTATGCTATTGTCTGAAGCTGAAATTAATGAAACTAGACAGTTTTTTAAAAGAAATAACAACTTATTAGTTTTAACGTCAGATAAAGGTAACACTACAGTAGTAGTAGATAAACAATTTTATAACTCTGAAGTACTTAAATTGTTGAATGACACTACCACATACATTGTTAGCAAATACGAATATACTTGTACGTTTGAGAGGGAGGCGAATTCAATTATTTCCAACTTATGTAAAAAGAAGCAATTAAGTGAAACATTAAGTAAACACCTAAAGACCTATAATGCAGTTGTTCCTAGAGCTTATGCATTGCCTAAAACACATAAAGAGAATCTGTCTTGGAGGATTATCGTTTCTTCCATTAATGGTCCCACATACAAATTATCAAGTTTTTTAGCAAATATTCTTTCTAATATAGTAGGAAAATCTCCCTACCATACAATTGACAGCTGGCAATTCTGTAACGAAATTAAAAATGTTCATGTTAATGACGAATCGCTAAGATTGGTATCTTTAGACGTTGTGTCTCTTTTTACTAATATTCCTACTGACCTAGCCATACAGGTATTACATCATCGTTGGGACGAAATTAAGATACACACCAATATCTGTCAAAATGAATTTCTCCAAGCCGTGAAGTTTGTATTGGATTCTAATGTCTTCTCTTTTAATGGAGTTTACTATAAACAAGTGTTTGGAACAGCTATGGGGTCCCCTATTTCCCCGGTAATTGCCAACATTGTAATGGAGAGATTGGAGTCCGTTTCCCTTTCAAAGGTACCTTTTCAACTTATTTTTTATAAAAGATACGTTGATGATATCATTACTTGTCTTAGTCCTGAGGATTTACAAACACTACTGGATGCATTTAACAGTTTTCATGATAGACTCCAATTCACTCATGAAATTGAAAAAGATTCTTGTCTCAGCTTTCTAGATAAAATAGTTATCAGATCAAACAATAAACTTATTACAAATTGGTACCATAAACCTAGTTGGTCGGGAAGATACATTAATTTCCACTCTGCTCATCCCATGCAACATAAAATAGGTTTGATTAAAGGATTAATAGATCGGGCTGTTTTGCTTTCTGAACCGGAATTCCCACCAAATAATTTGCTCCTTCTGAAAAGTACGTTAAAACGTAAAGGATACCCTTTAGACCTGATTTCGGCAATTATTAAAGAACGGATTTTTGAAATTTACCATCCAGTATTGGTGGAAAAACAGAAAGAAGAAAGAAATAAAGAATTAGGTTCTATCAGTTGGAAAAACACTGTCGTTTTACCTTTTTGTAATAACATTTCAAACGACATTAAAAGAATATTCAGAAAAGTCGGATTACACACTATTTTTAAAATACCATTCTGTACTAAGCACTTGTTTCCTTCAATCAAAGACAAATTACCTAAGTCAAAAGCTTCAAACGTTATTTATTCAATTCCGTGCATGGGATGCAATCAGGTGTATATCGGTCAAACCTCAAGACATTTAGAAAGGCGAATTTGTGAACATAAAAGAAATATATTTTTGTCTCCCTTACAACATACCGCTCTAACCAAGCACTCATTGGAGTATGATCATAGATTCGATTTTGAAAATGCAAGAATTATAGATAAAGAAATCAATCTAAATCAGAGAATTCTTCTAGAGACACTACATATGATTAAACAACCTAGCGTCAACCTTAGGTATGAAACACCTAAAATACAAGAATATTACGCAACATTACTAAAAAAGTAATGACTATGATGTAGTTCTCTATTAATTCTGCAATTATGATCATACTTATGTCTTACATATCTTAAAAGTTATGTAAAATTACATCGCTATTTAACATCAAATGTTATTGCATATGACATATTTGCAATAAAGTGATTCGTTATATAAACGGTATTGTTTTCGAAATTCGAATGTTCATACACATTATTCAACGGTTCGTTTTAGCCTTGCTTTTGTTTTCACCTTTGTAACGTTCCGCTACCACCGCCATAAATTTTTCCTTTTATTTTTCATATATATTGTTAATTTCCTTTATTATACGTAACATTGTATACAACGCGTGCGAGAGCGTGTTCAAACAGCGCGCGAAAGACCGAGTGACGCGCAACGCATGCGCATAACCTTTAATTCAAACAGTAAACTCAGTGCCGCGAGCGAATCAAGCGCGCGTGCGCACATCGAACGAACAACCGGACGCCGAATTATCCGAGCGTAATGCGCGAGTGGCGCGAAACGGATGTGAATATTAATTGGTGCGCGAGATCGCACAGCGAGTGATTGGTGCGGGCCAAGTACCACAAATCGGTATAAATAGAGGCCCGCCAGCAGCAGGAAAGCAGACTGGGTTCTGCAACCGAACCTCGAGACTTAGGTCGCTTTCGTTAGCCCCCTATAGTTTTGAAACAGTCTAGAGTAGTATCTTTAAAACCGACTACCAAATCCCATTACGAGGTCGCTTTAGTTAGCCCCCTCAGTTTCCATTCGAGGTCGCTTTAGTTAGCCCCCTCACCACCTCATCCTCCAAGCGTGGGCCAGCTGATAGGCACCAGAAGAAGTTACCAAATCAGAAGGAAGAAAGTCAATAATTCAACTACTATCTGGGGACGCCTCTACCTGCAACCTGGCAACAATCCTAGACAGCGTAGGCAAGCTTATAGGCAACTGGAAGCCACATCTATCCTCTAGAAGGAACTCTCTCTAAATCTCAACCATCATTCCAAATCGACCTAGTGTCGTATCTTGTATTACACCGACTTCGTGTCGAGGCTTTATACTATATCTTTATACGCTTCAATCATAATTATATTCTTTATTACCGACTTAGCGTTGGGAACCGAAATCAAAATTATATTCTTTATTACCGACTTAGCGTCAGGAACCGAAATCAAAATTATATTCTTTATTACCGACTTAGCGTCAGGAACCGAAATCAAAACCATATTCTTTATTATCGACTTAGCGTTAGGAACCGAAATCAAAACGATTTACCGACCGATACGACGTTACTTATTACTTTATTTCTATTAATTGTCATAAATCGCACAACTCCGTGTCGTATTATATGTTCAATTTCGACCTAGAGTCACTACCATTTACTTTTGAATAAATCATTTGTTATTTATTGTTAAAAGAAGGACTCTCGTATCTAGAAATTCATTTCTTAATCGCACGCCACCCGAACCAAATCCCACAAATTCACAGGTAAACCGCTCTACTCGTGAATCTCCTGTAAAGAACGGCAACGTCTCGTTCGAGAACGTTACACCTTCTGATGCTTGTTGTTTTGCCCGGTATTTACTTTAGTTATCTTCCATCCGACTCAAGTGTCGGACGTTACTATTTGAACGCGCCGACTAATAAATTTAATTGTTCATGCAATATTCTTATATTTACATATTTCCTTGATAAAGGTCCAAATCTGGACCGAAACGTCGGAAACTCTATATTTTATAGAATAGTGAATAGTTGCAAAACGACTTTTTGAATTTGTATAAAGTGACCGAACTTTGCGCCGAAATCATAGTAATTTAATCAATACGGTCGATATTAAATCTTAAATAATTTTTAGTATATATTATCGGTCTAAATTAACAACGGTAGCATTGAAAATCGTCAAGTTCTTCGGATCTCCAGCCAATGCAACCTTCGTGTGCCCATCCGCTACACCTTGTACATTGGACCCAATTATGATCCCATGTTTCGATTGATTATATTCATTATAGCTTTTTTCATATTTTCCGAGTTCCAATCTTGTCTGGTAGTGTTTCGTTTATAATTACGTGACATCTTGCTGACACCTTTAAACAAAAATGGAACACTACTTAGATCACGAACCGTCGTTTGGTATACGTTTTGGCCCCAAGACGTAAAAACCCACACATTTGGTTACAGCTAAATATGAAAATGACAACAATTGGCCATGATCATCAAACTATAATAGAAATAGATACTGTTAATATATATCTTCATGTAACTTACCTTCTAATTACCAGAACACTATATAGTCCATTTGAAGTACAGTCGAAAATAAGATCACAGCACGTAGAAATATAATAAATTTAATAATTAGCTGGAGCTTATGTATTTTGCCACGAGGATCGGTTGACTGACAATTCAATATGGCGGAAAACAATTGCCAAACACGTGTGGACTTCGTTCATATGTTTTCAGAAATAAGTACGGTATACGGTTTTGCCCCGGTATATGGTTTTGGACAGGTTTCCTCTACTTTGAGCACGCGTCGTAACCGCGCAATCTCCATATGCGTGCGGGGATCGGTGCACAGGAGCGACCGCGATCGATTCGTGGAAATTCAAATCTCGTCTTCGGTGCTGATTTCTGAGAAAAATGGTGGTTTATGATTTCTGAGAAAGATAAGGAATCATGCCACGCGACAGGATTGAACACGTTTTGGCACTTACGTGCACGCGCTTCATGCCGCGTGTTTATATTTGAATCGTGGGACCGATACAGCGCACGTGCAATGATGTAAACCAGGCTTGGGAATTAAGTGAACGCAGCGGCCGATTTTCAGAGGCAACGCTTTTCCTCCTTTCTCCCGTCGCGAGTCTTGGCCCCCGCGGCGGTCGAGCAGCTAGGAGCGTCTCAGGCCCGTACCAAGTAAACCGCACGTGGCGTATTAGGGCGACATTGTATCAATAGGTTTCCACATAGTCCAGAGAGCACGATTTTCGATACGTTTTGTCTTGTCAACGCGCCACGCGTGGTTCATATGGCACAGGCCTGAGGCACTCCAAGCTGCTTGGCCGTCACGGGGACCAAGGCGCGCGGCGCACAGTGGTCAAAAATCGAGAAAACCTCCCCAAAACATGAAGGTCTCTTTGATTTGTACAAAAAAGAGTATACTAAGGTTTCCGACGTCACTAATTACGAATCTGAAGTAAAAAATGCAAAAAACAAAATGAAGGACTCAATATGGCGGACGCGCATATCGGAAAAACATTAGATTTAATCTAAACTTGGTATCCTGGAGTTTTCGAAGTCGCTGATTACGAATTTGAGGTCAAAATGGCAAAAAACAAACTGGCGGACCCAATATGGCAGACCGTATAAGAGAAAACAAAATTTGGTCTAAACTTGGTAGTCTAGAGTTTTCGAGGTCCCTGATTACGCATTTGAGGTCAAAAATCAAAACAACAAAATGGCGGACCCAACATTGCAGACCGCATATCAAGAAACATCAGATTTGGTCTAAACTTGGTATCAGCAGCCAACAGTTTGTACTTTGACGGCCTCTAAAAAAAAGTTCCGATTTGTTCCACCTTGGGGCTTGTTGGAAATTTTTCACACAAATGTAGAGCGTCAGAAAAAATTATTTCCAGTTGCTACTTTTTACAACTTTGAATCGCATATAAAAAAAACATCAGATTTAGTCTAAACTTGGTATCCTGGCGTTTTCAATGTCGCTCATTACGAATGGTTTATTTTAAATGGTATAATTACGGGGGCTAGTAAAACCGACTTCGTATGGATGTTTACGGGCAAGTTAAAGCGTCCTCGTATGGAAGTTGGTAGTTGTATGTCAGAACGTTGATTTAAGATAGACTTCCTTTAGACCTAAGTCTTCTTGGTTCGGTGACAGAACCAAATCTCCTTTCTGCTGCTGGCGGGCCTATATTTATACTGTTTGCTGGTGCTCGGCCCGCGCCAATCATTCGCTGCGCGATCTTGCGTACCAATTAGAATTAACATCCGGTTCGCGCCACTCGTGCACTAGACTCGGTTTATTCGGCGTCCGGTTGATTGTGCGGTCTACGAACGTGCGCTTGGTTCACTCGCCGCAATGAGTCCACTGTTTAAATGGGCGGTTATGCGCATGCGTTGCGCGTCGTTTATTTCACTGTTTCCCGCCACATAGCGTGTTGCTCGCACGTGTTTAACATGTCCTTAATACTAGTGTTAAAATTTAGGTATAACTGAACGAAAATAACAATTTATAATAAAAGAAAAAGGAAAAATTTATGGCGGATCGTAGCGGTGTAGCCGTTTGAATTGTCAGGAACAATGATATATTCTCGTCCTCTCTCTCGGAACAGCGAAGAAGAAAAATGCCTTTGCGGGCCTCTAATTTATACCCAATCGTTACTATCCGCGGCCGCAGAAATCAACAGACGCGTTGTTAAGCGCGGGCCTCGCGAGCCGCGGGTTCCGCGCCCGCACGCCTCTCCTCCCGGGCGGCCTGCAGACGTGTTCGCGAAACTTCTCGCTAGTCAGCGTTTCTCAATCTCCCTCTTCTGCATGCTACAGCGGTAATTTACACACGTGTAATGAAGAAATTAATAATGCGTTGCGTTCGCGCAAGCAACAATCGTAAACATAGAGTGATAATTACAATGAAAAAATGTATTAAATAATATCCAGCAGATATATTTTATACAAATAAATATTTTAATACGAATAAATCACATAAAAAAATAGAAGAAAATATACAATATAAAAAAATATATGAAATCAAAATGAGCTGCAAGTACATAAAGGTGCTTTCCAACTGCGCTTAAGATGACACAACTACATATACACAGCTAAAATGCTGTATTCATACATTCCGTTACTCATATCGCGGACATTTTAAATAATATGAAGATAAAATGTAACATCTAGATATTTGCCTAGATGTCCGCGGCCTGGAAGTCAAATACTTGGCGTGGCCAGGCAAAGTATTCTCAAATCATCAATACCCATACCTTCCCCCTCGCAGGCTTTCAGATAATTTGTTCATTTAAAACGTAGATAATATGAGTACATTTTCATTATATTGCGTTTTAAAATAATTGTAAGTTTATTTATCGACACCGATACCTTTCCTCTCACAAGCTTTCACCTAATTTATCAATTTAAAACTCTGACAATATAAATACACATTCATTGTTTTATGTTTATAAATAATTCTTATTCATCGACACCTTGACCTTGGCCACGCCAAGTATTTGACTTCCAGGCCGCGGACATCTAGGCAAATATCTAGATGTTACATTTTATCTTCATATTATTTAAAATGTCCGCGATATGAGTAACGGAATGTATGAATACAGCATTTTTGCTGTGTATATGTAGTTTTATCATCTTAAACGCAGGTGGAAAGCACCTTTATGTACTTGCAGCTCATTTTGATTTCATATATTTTTTTATATTGTATATTTTCTTCTATTTTTTTATGTGATTTATTCGTATTAAAATATTTATTTGTATAAAATATATCTGCTTGATATTATTTAATACATTTTTTCATTGTCCTATTGTGATTTTTTCTTTGTATAAATAGTCATTGTGATAATTGGCACAATTGTTGTATATCATTATTTTTGTACAGTCTAGAACATTATTTTTGTAGAGTATAGAACATTATTAAATTTATATTAATTTACGACATTGTTTTTAAATAGGATTCTTTTTGAAGAGATTATATACTTGGCGCTCTTTGTTGTACCTTTTTGTAAAAAGGTAATTTTGTGGGGATTTCACACATTTTGCAGTGTTTACTGTTATTAATTTACGGCAATTTTTTAAATGGGATTCTTTTTATGGGATTGTACATCGGTTCACTACCATGCTTATTTATTATCATTTTTTTTGTAAGAATAAATTATAAAGATTTTTAGCGCCTTTGGGCCATTGCCTTTTTTTAATTTGCACGTCATCAGCTTCAATCCAACTAGTAGTCATTCCTTCTTCTTTACATATACTGGTGTAATGGTTATCCCCAATACATGAACCACTATGAAATATAGCATTCATAACTTTATATGATTGTCCAGCTATTACTACTTTGGTTGTGGGAATAGTACATATATTAAATTTCCGTATTGCTACACTGCATTATCTTCTGCTTTGATTATCTGTAAATATATAAAGCCACATTTTAATTATATACAACTTAACATAGTGTCACGTCCCGGGTGAGGTCTTTGGGGAACAATGACATGGAGGAGGGAAATCTCAGGCGCGAATCTTAAATCCTTCACTCTGAGGGGTTGAGGGAACTCAGGCGCGAATCTTAAATCCTTCACACTGAGAGGTTTGAGGGAACTCAGGCGCGAATCTTGAATCCTTCACACTGAGGGTTTTGAGGGACTCAGGCGCGAATCTTGAATCCTTCACACTGAGGGTTTTGCGGGAACTCAGGCGCGAATCTTAAATCCTTCACACTGAGAGTTTTGCAGGAACTCAGGCGCGAATCTTGAATCCTTCACACTGAGGGGGTTGAGGGAACTCAGGCGCGAATCTTAAATCCTTCACACTGAGGGTTTTGAGGGATTTCAGGCGCGAATCTTGAATCCTTCACACTGAGGGTTTTGCGGGAACTCAGGCGCGAATCTTGAATCCGTCACGCTAAGTATTTCTGGAGGCGATGAGGCGCGAATCTTAAATCCGTCACTCTAATCGACCTGGGAAGGTAAATGTACACTTAAAGAGCACCCGTTATAGTACTCCGTATTTGTTTTGGTTTACGAGATAGGATTTACCGTTGCATTAGTGTAAAAGAGACCTCGTTTAGTTCTTTTGTATATTGCACGGCTCATGCAGCAGTGTTTATATACACTGGGAATGCTCTCGCGAATCAGCTGTTGCGGCAGCTTGGTTTCGTTGGGAAGGTTTATGACTCGAGCACACACAATAATTAGAGACGTAGTTGAAAACAAATAAGTCTATTTGTTTTATCGAAACGTTTGTTAATGATAATGCTTGATATTCGTAGCATTAACGGGTAACATTTATGTAAATGGCAGTTATTAACAATATAAGCATGTGAACATGAAATACATGAGAATAGGTCGATAATAATATATGAAATGCAATAGCGTTAACACAAGAAAATAATATGTGTAATAAGCGGTTATAAGACAAATATGAACAAAATAAGCATTAAGATGATAATAGAAAATAATAAATGAATAGCAATAAGCTTTAGAATGAGATAAATGTTATTAACATAAGGTAATGAATAAATTTATAATATAGAAAAGTGATAAGCGTTATTTATGTGTAGAAATATAATGAGGGTGATATTCCTTAATAATAGTAATTATAATGACTTACAATGGTTGTCGTAGCACTGAATCGAACACTTTTAATATTTAGCGGTATGATTGACACTTCGTCGATTGTTCTGCGAAGAAAGAGGACGAGGCTTCGCAGGACCTCGTATTTATATATTTTTACAGGAGTGATGCGGGGGTACGCGCGGTAGAGACCTTGACATAGTTTCAAAATAAGACGTAGTATGACTTCCGGGGTTTTTACAAACGGTATGGTTATTAATAGACATATTTTTGTCACGTACGCCGAATATGCGTCGCAATTAGGTTTCTGGGGTTCTTATGACTGCGAAAGGAGATACTCAACTTGTCGAATGGATTTTGGGTATTTTATAGGAAAAGGGTTAGAGTGGCTTGGACTCTGTGAGTCGTAAAGAGGGGGTTGAGACGTGGTCTCGATTTAAGAGGGTTTTGTAACGAGGGGCTTGTTTGAATTCGTTTTGGGGAAAGGATTCGTGCCTCATAGGGCGAATAGGGGACGGAGTTTTGTAACGATCCTCTCGTGATGGGGACCACTAAGGTACATCATCGAGGTGGAGTTTTGTATCGATCATCTCGTGATGGGGACCACTAAGGTACATCATCGAGGTGGAGTTTTGTATCGATCATCTTGTGTTGGTGACCGCTAAGGTACAACACCAAGGTGATCAGCGATTGGGGAGATGGGGTAAGAGTTGAGTTTGAGATTTTGTTTTGTGGAGTGATTTTGAGATAGATTTACGAAAGGAATTTGGAATAGAAACGCGCGAAAAATAGTGGGACGTCACACCTCCCCCCTTATATGAAGAAATGCGTAGCATTTCTTAATAATAAGGCGCGGGTGGAATTATTCTAACTCGTAAGAGAGGTCTACACGGGGCGAAAGGGCAGTAGCATCCTGGAACTGCTCTCAGTTGACCGATGTTGGAGCGGGGCAGTCATCTTTGGTGATGATTGTCTCCGGAGGCGCCTTCCTGTGGTGATGATTGATGAGATGACTTTAGGTAGAAGGGATATGATTTTCCTTCCTTCCTTCTGGACGGCATTGCTGCGTAAATGGTGGTTGCGAAAATGTTGCAGTAGCAACGATCTAAGCGGAAAATTAATTAAAGTATTCTGTTTTTATTGACTTGGAGTCAACCGGGACTCTCGCGCACACGGGTAGGGCAATCATACTGTTTTTTGTACCGTAGGCTCCTACTCAGTTTTGAAAGGCAACCATATGTTTCATTCCCAATGTTCTTGGGTATTGCTAATTTTGCTAAAAATGATTTATACCGAGTGTATCCAGTACCCTTATGGACACTGGTATTATATGAGAACGCGGCCAAGTTACTCCATTCGTCCCAGTCACTGTATCTACCGATTAACAATTTTAAGCATTCGGTCACAACGTTTTGCAATCTCTCTAAAAGGCCGTTAGACGGTGGGCGAAAGTCTTTGATTCGGAATTGTTGCATTTTACATTCCCGTGGTACTGCTTTCGTGAAATTGCGAGTAATTGCCGTTTGGTCGGTGAGGATGGCTCTAAGAGTTCCGAAGTGATAGCTGAATCTTTTAATATATACATCAGCGGTCTTAATTAATGTTAGTAGGCTGAGAAGCACGCACACAAAATATTTTATGAATAAGCTCTGCATGGGTAATTTATACGTGTTGTCTGCTTCTGTTGTAGGTAGTCGTTCACGTATGTTTTCTGGGGAAGAATGTAGTGGAATTTCTGCAGATGATGTTTTCTGGCGCATCTTCCTGTGCATTTGAATCCTTTTGTATTTCCTTCTTAGGTGAGCGCTGGATGTGGGAATTGCAGGGTCGACGCGGTTGTTTCCACTCGGTGCCACATGGGTTGGTGAATAGTAGAACCGAGGCCTCTTGGGGTCGCTTGGTTTATGTTTGGACTTGTCTTCCAAGTCATCGTCAGATTCTTCGCGTGGTCGTTTGGAATATGCCTCCACTGCAGGGGAAGTATGGGTTAAGGCGTCTATAGTGACGTGAAATTTCAGTTCAAAATTCGGGCATTGCAGGATGATTTCCTTCTGCAATACCGGTTTGAAGTAGTCGAAAGCTGTTTGCTGGGTCAGTCCCCAGTCAAATGGTGTGTCCTTTTTCAATAGTTGGGTTAACGGGCAAGCAGTTTTAGGAAATTCTGGGATAAACCCTCTGTAATATCCAGTCAGACCAAGGAAGTTTTTAATTCTTTTTGGTGTACGAGGTGCAGCGTCAGCGACCTTATTGCTCTTCCCGGGATTCGTGGATTCTTTGGAGATTGACTGAAGTGGTTGTCCTGCCTTTCGTGGGAAATTTTCAGATTTTTCCATTATATTTGGTTCCAACGTAGCCGCAAGAGACTCTTGGGATTTTAGGGGAAGGGTTGATTTGGCGTATAGCGCAGGGGGTAAGAATGAGTACACCGGCGCGGGTGTCTCGAAATAGTGGATCGATGGATCCAGGGCCAAGAGGGGCTTGGTTTTTATTAGGGCTGGGATAGGAGTGACGCATTTAGACGTCTTAGTCTCTTTTGGTCGTACTATTTTGGGTTCTGGAATTATTCTGTCCAAATTTTCTAATTCAATGGCAGGCATGGTAATTGGAGTGTCAATCTCGTTGGAGTTTATAATTTTCAGCTGGTCCTTTAGGTCCGGATTAGCTGTATGTACGAAAAAGGAGGATTTTGTCCTCGCCGGTAACACGACTGGATTTTTGTTTACGAATGGGATGGAAATCCCATTGAGGTCCAACTGTTTCGTGGAGTAGTTTATTGTTACATTTTTCTCCTCTAGGAATCTTGACCCTAGTATTCCTTGAGTTTTGATTGGGAAGTCGTTTTTGACTATATGAAACGTGACGTCGTCGCCCAAAAGGGTTATCCTGACTGTGCCAAGCGTGGGGGTAGGGTTCGGAGAGATGCTTTGTAATAGCACTCGCTGCGTCGGATCTATGTCCTGAAATCGTTTTACGGCCTGAAGTTTTAGTACGTTTACCTCAGTACCGGTGTTGATCATTAATTTGACTATTTTCCCGAAGCCTGGTGAGTCCATTATTACAGACGGGGCTTCGTTAACTGAATTTATTTGAACGGTACTGATTTTTATGGTAGCCCTGATGTCTTGGGTTGAATCGTAAGTGGGTGCCTGGTACCCGTATTCCGCAGCGCGGTTTAGAGGGTGTACTTCGGGAAGTTGGGAGGCTGAATTTTGATTGTTCCAACAGGACCTTGCATCGTGCCCTGTCTTATTGCAAAGTTGGCATACTAATTTAGGAGCCTTTTGTTCGGAGAATCGGAGACGGTCCCTGTCAATTTCTTTGTCCACAAGGACAGCTAGATTGAACGCTTCGTCGAGCGTTTCAAAGTGGTGTAGTTGTAGTCTCGTCCTTATGTGAGGTGGAAGACCATCGACAAATGAATCTAGGGCTAGGCGATCCAGATCCTGAGGGTGATTTCGCGCGAAGCCGCGGTAGTATTCACTATCTTCTTCTAGAATGGCGGACCGGAGATATTTGACGCGTGAAATGTATTCTAATATGTGCTCGTTGGATCCTTTGATAACGTTTGCGAGTTCCCCACGATAGTGTTCTGATGTTTTCGCAGGGGAGAATATACGTCTCAGTCGTTTTATTAAATCATTTACGGAGTCAAAGACCCGATCCTCAACCGCCAAGTACGCATGATCTTGCAGCTTATTTGTCAACAACCTTGCTAGCTGGGGTTCGGCTTGCGAGGGAATCAGAGCCTTAGCCCTATTGCAGGCTCTCGCGAATTGCAAAACGGATATGTTGTAACCGTTAAAATTTGGGACTGTTTCTATAACGTCCTTTAATTTGATCTGGGGCGATGGATCCTGGTCCGGAACATTATTATAATTTAATACTGGTTTCCTATCGAAACGGGAGGAGCCCGGTGTGGCAAAATTATTTGTATCTAGCGGGGGTGCAAGAAGTTTCTCCATCATTGCTTCGATATTTTTTATTTTATCATAAAGACCTTTAAACGTGGGGTCGAACGATCCGGTGTCTACGCCCGAATGCGTATTGGGTTCTTTATTTACAACGATTTTCGCGTGCAAGCTTTCTATTTCGGCTTGGTTTTGCCGTAATAATTGCACCCGTTCCATTAATTCGTAGGCCGCAGCTTCTACAGTTTTAGTGGGAGGGCCCGCGTCTCGATCCATTACGCAAGAGTCCTCGGTTTTCTCGTACGCGGACATGTTAAATTCGTTCGATTCTATTTTCTTAAGTGGTTTGACCTTTTCGGCGTCCGGCAGCCGTTATTTAAAATTAGGCTCTACTATACTCATTGTTGATAATTATCAAACCGTCTGTAGCTCTTATTCGAGAGCAGGTAACTTTCAAAGCACTCGATGCAGTTTCTTATTGGGCGTTCTGGAATTAATGAGTTTCTGCATCGAGGGCAATAGACTGGGGTTCTATACGTATAGTAATAATGGGTCCAATATACTTCTACAGTATCTGCGGGCGCTAGGCTAGAGCACTTTAGGCAAATCTCGCTGCCGTCAGTGGTTGTGGCTACGCCTCCCGAAATGCAAGTCAGCGCATTCAAATATGCCGTCAAACTTTGTAATCTGCGGCTCCGGTATGATGGTTGGCACCGACTAGGGTGTTCAATGCACATTTTAATATTGGGACCTTGTGGGTACCGCGTCAGAGAATCTATTTCCTATCAGCGGCAAACGTAGATCCCACCGCTGTCACCAAAAATATGTCACGTCCCGGGTGAGGTCTTTGGGGAACAATGACATGGAGGAGGGAAATCTCAGGCGCGAATCTTAAATCCTTCACTCTGAGGGGTTGAGGGAACTCAGGCGCGAATCTTAAATCCTTCACACTGAGAGGTTTGAGGGAACTCAGGCGCGAATCTTGAATCCTTCACACTGAGGGTTTTGAGGGACTCAGGCGCGAATCTTGAATCCTTCACACTGAGGGTTTTGCGGGAACTCAGGCGCGAATCTTAAATCCTTCACACTGAGAGTTTTGCAGGAACTCAGGCGCGAATCTTGAATCCTTCACACTGAGGGGGTTGAGGGAACTCAGGCGCGAATCTTAAATCCTTCACACTGAGGGTTTTGAGGGATTTCAGGCGCGAATCTTGAATCCTTCACACTGAGGGTTTTGCGGGAACTCAGGCGCGAATCTTGAATCCGTCACGCTAAGTATTTCTGGAGGCGATGAGGCGCGAATCTTAAATCCGTCACTCTAATCGACCTGGGAAGGTAAATGTACACTTAAAGAGCACCCGTTATAGTACTCCGTATTTGTTTTGGTTTACGAGATAGGATTTACCGTTGCATTAGTGTAAAAGAGACCTCGTTTAGTTCTTTTGTATATTGCACGGCTCATGCAGCAGTGTTTATATACACTGGGAATGCTCTCGCGAATCAGCTGTTGCGGCAGCTTGGTTTCGTTGGGAAGGTTTATGACTCGAGCACACACAATAATTAGAGACGTAGTTGAAAACAAATAAGTCTATTTGTTTTATCGAAACGTTTGTTAATGATAATGCTTGATATTCGTAGCATTAACGGGTAACATTTATGTAAATGGCAGTTATTAACAATATAAGCATGTGAACATGAAATACATGAGAATAGGTCGATAATAATATATGAAATGCAATAGCGTTAACACAAGAAAATAATATGTGTAATAAGCGGTTATAAGACAAATATGAACAAAATAAGCATTAAGATGATAATAGAAAATAATAAATGAATAGCAATAAGCTTTAGAATGAGATAAATGTTATTAACATAAGGTAATGAATAAATTTATAATATAGAAAAGTGATAAGCGTTATTTATGTGTAGAAATATAATGAGGGTGATATTCCTTAATAATAGTAATTATAATGACTTACAATGGTTGTCGTAGCACTGAATCGAACACTTTTAATATTTAGCGGTATGATTGACACTTCGTCGATTGTTCTGCGAAGAAAGAGGACGAGGCTTCGCAGGACCTCGTATTTATATATTTTTACAGGAGTGATGCGGGGGTACGCGCGGTAGAGACCTTGACATAGTTTCAAAATAAGACGTAGTATGACTTCCGGGGTTTTTACAAACGGTATGGTTATTAATAGACATATTTTTGTCACGTACGCCGAATATGCGTCGCAATTAGGTTTCTGGGGTTCTTATGACTGCGAAAGGAGATACTCAACTTGTCGAATGGATTTTGGGTATTTTATAGGAAAAGGGTTAGAGTGGCTTGGACTCTGTGAGTCGTAAAGAGGGGGTTGAGACGTGGTCTCGATTTAAGAGGGTTTTGTAACGAGGGGCTTGTTTGAATTCGTTTTGGGGAAAGGATTCGTGCCTCATAGGGCGAATAGGGGACGGAGTTTTGTAACGATCCTCTCGTGATGGGGACCACTAAGGTACATCATCGAGGTGGAGTTTTGTATCGATCATCTCGTGATGGGGACCACTAAGGTACATCATCGAGGTGGAGTTTTGTATCGATCATCTTGTGTTGGTGACCGCTAAGGTACAACACCAAGGTGATCAGCGATTGGGGAGATGGGGTAAGAGTTGAGTTTGAGATTTTGTTTTGTGGAGTGATTTTGAGATAGATTTACGAAAGGAATTTGGAATAGAAACGCGCGAAAAATAGTGGGACGTCACAATAGAACTTACTATTTATAGAAATAGAGTGGCCTTTTGCTTTAGTGAGTGTAGAGACTAAATAATGTGTCCAAAAGAGGTGAGAGCGTATGGTAGAAAGTCTTGTTGCAGGAAATTTAAATGCTAATGGTAATGATTCAGCGAAAATGAACGAGGAGATCCAATTGTTTTAACGCACAGTTTATTGGTGTTGGAATGAAACTAATTTAGTATGTTTATTGGTGAATTGAAATAATGGGAATCTAAAAAATTAATGATTTAATGAATAGCGTGACAACTACTTTGGATTTTATTAATTAAAGTATTACGAATGTCTTTCACAAAAGATTGAAAAGCATTAACGTAGATGTGTTTTCAGTGTACTTTCTTCACTAATGTGACTTGCTTTACATTGCAAGCAGTCCACCATAATCTATTTACTTAATAATTCTTAATGCTATGTCTTTAGACAAATTTTGTCTATTTACCTTATTTGACAAAGTTCCAGAAACTTGTGCGAAACAAGATACTCTGTCTATCTATCTAATCTTCTCCGGACAACCTCCACGCTTGTGCATTCCCTTCATTTCTATCCATCCAAGCCTGTGCGTCCCCTTCAATTCTATCCAAGCCTGTGCGTCCCTTTCATTTTTATCCAGGTCCTCTGCGTCTCCTTCATTTCTAAATATAATATATATAAGCTTTACATAAAATCTCTAAATTGCTGGTATAAAAATATCTGGCAATTTAAATGCAATGCAATTTGTTACAATTTATATTATTTTGTACATGCATGGTATTATTATTTTATACATGCATGGTACAAATTTCCAGAAACTTATGCGAAAGAAGATGGTTCTCTGTCGAACCTTCTCCGCACAACTTCCAAGTCTACGACTCTACATACTAACTCGATTTAAAAAATTTTGGCGACTTATCTTCTTAATTAAGACAATAATTCGGTCTCCTAATTAATGTAAAAACTCGTGACATTTCAAACTTGGACAATTTACTTTATTTGACACTAAGCACATGGTAGGTTATCTCTGACTATGTAGCTGTCAGATTATTTGTTACGCGATTGGCCGAAACCCGCATCCAATGAACGACGTGCCTGAGGGACATTTCCTCACCCTTTCATACTCCCCTCTTGCCTAGAAGTGTAGGACGACGACGATGACGAGGACGATGCTGAATTTTAATAACATAAAATTCAGCAAATTTCAACTTTACATCGAAATATCTCAGCTCATAAGGCCCGTAGGAACACAACGAAGACACTTTTCTTATGTAAATCAAACCCAAGCTATCCATTAAGACCATTCAAAACCTAATCGGATCAGCCGTTATTGAGATTCGGAAATCTCAGGGTTCTTGATAGCGAGTCGTGGCGTAATATAGACACTCGGTGTCTCGCGCTGCGCATAAATCTATATATACTTGGCGCGAGACACTACCGTGTCTCTTGATTCGATGTAGAGTTCCGAGTATTTTCAAGATCGAGAAGGATATAAGTCAATCGTCGCGGTAGCCTTTGGAGTAAACATGTCGTTGCACCGCGCGATGTAGTATGTTTATATCAGAATCGTGGGAGTAGTGTAGCGACCGTGTAAGGATGAGAAGAGTTCGATATAGACCCATAGACATCTGATTTACAGTATATCAATGTCAGTATCCCCACGATGCTCGCGTCATCATCATCCGATGACGATAACGATAGTAACGCGAGCTCTTCGTCCGCGATGCCGCAGTTGGATGACCAACCGCTTACGATGGAGAAGCATAAGATCCATGACGCGTTAAGCCCACCGTCATTATCCGAGACTTCGTGGAGCAGTATCGTTCAAAACGGGTTTATGCAATTATCACATCACCATCGTCAATTGCTACGCCATATCGCGCGATACAGAGTACTGCGAGAGAATGCACATTGTATTGCTTTGTTGCTAATAAGGACGTGCATCGCAAACAAGTGAAATACTTTTCAGCGGTCGTGTGTACACCGTTAACACTTCTGCAGGACATTGAGAACGGCACGGTCGAAGTGTAAAAGGTGTTGTACCTTCAAACATTGACATTTACCGTGGACTGGTTTTTGTGTCGTGAATTAGCAAGAATTTTGGATGTAGCACCCGACACCGATTGTGCGACGACATTCGACGCGTGTCATTTTGCCGTTGGGTTTCCGATATCCGAACACGGACCACATCACCTTGAAGAGCCGTATCACCCATTCGGCACTATTCGTGCGTGTCTGGTAGACAAAAACACTTTGTGAATAAGTGAACATCGAGGTGTTCATGGATATGTACAGAGTTTTGTCCCGTATGTCCATGCTTTTACGCAGTGTTGCAGAATTCCGAGACTAGGTTGATCAGTGCGACACGTGCCTACAGCTCATCGTCGAGTATAAGAGCAGCGTAGGTGTGTCCGTGGCCGCGGAAACAACGACTAGTGTCGCTGATCGTGTGAATAAACACATTGCGCGTTATCGTGCGGGAAAAGTTTTCGTGAGTAGGGTGCGGGGTATCGGGCCGATCGACAGCACCCAAATTCGTATGGGAAGATGTGGAATCTGCGTTTATAGGTCGTATTTCATCCGGTACGGTCATTAATGTGGAACACGTCGATCCGCGTCGATTTTTAGAGGGTGCTCGACGAACTGTGATCTCGTGCATCACGGACGCTATCACGAAACATAAGAGCGTGTCCGTGAATACGAACTTGAACGTGGAGTTTATGTTGGGGGAGAATACGGACACGACAAGTTTCGGTACGCGAAATCGCGTACTGTTAATGACTTCGAACGTGCACGAGTGGTACTCGAAGCATGTGGTCGCTACGACGCTAATGATGCTCAAGGAGTTTAAAGATAGCGACAGTGGATGGACCCTAAGGGCTGTGCTAAATATTCTAGTGAATATAAAGAAGCATAATCCACTTCGAGCCGGTTGCGACGCACAGTGTGACAAACTGCTCCTTTTTGTGTAAAAATCGTGGAACTTTTAATAAGAATAAGATAGAGGGATAAATCTTGTTTGAGGTTAAAGCTAAGATGTTGCAGAATAAGGGAAAAATATTGAGAATGTATGACAATCAAGTTTTTTGAAAATGTATGTCAAAGTTTACATTTTCAAAGAAAATTTTGGTTTCTACGTTATAACATGTGGCTGAAGCTTTTCCATGACTTGTTAAACATCATTTCCGATAGATTTTGACGCGTTGAATTCAAATCTGTTTTGCAGAATTTGTCTTGCCCTTCAGGTCACGAAGAGAAATGGGATTTAATGGGTTATGCTCGCACGGGACGTTCGGCAAGCCGGAAATACAACTACGGATGAACTCCTCTACTTGCACACTGAGTTTCATAATTTTCTGAATTTCTGGCTTGCCCAACGTCCCGTGTGAGCGCAACCCCTTAAATCCCATTTTCCTTCGAAGCCTGAAGAGTGAGACAAATTCTACGAACAGATTTGAATTCAGCGCGTCAAAATCTATCGGAAATGATGTATAACAATTCGTGGAAAAGCTTCAACTACACCGTATAACGAATAAACCGTGATTTTCTTTTAAAATGTTAACTTTGACATAGATTTTCAAGGTCGAAACGTACTTGTTATACATTCTCAATATTTTCCCTTATTTTGCAACATCTTAGCTTTAACCTTGAAAAAGATTTATCTCTCTACCTTATTCTTACCAAAAGTTCTACGATTTTGACATAAGTAGGAGCAGTTTGTTCCACTGTGCGACGTATCGCTTGCGTGCGCCGTCGTCTTGAAAAAAGCAGTAGCGAGCGTAAAGAGCAGAGGCGATGCGTGCTTCTCGTGGTGTGTCGTCGCCAGTTTGTACGCTGCTACTACGAACGTGAGTAGGGTCGCATCATACCTTTTTTTTATTTACTTGTTTATTGTCATTTCCGGTGAATGCAATCTTATAAGTATACAGGGTGTCCCAAAAATGCTGCGGGTCCTTAAAGGGGGTGATTCGGGGGGTGATAGCAAACAACTTTTTCCTTTGCGAAAATGTTCTCCGAGGTTTCGTTAACGAGATATTAACAAAAAGCACCGACCAATCAGAGCCCGAGATTGGCGGCCGAGTTCCCGCGCTAGCGTGGCCGCGCGCCGCGCTGCGACTGCGAACAAGCAACTCGGCATGCATCGAAGGAAATTGCACAGAATGGCAAATGAAAAAGACGTAACAAATAAACTCGAACATGTTGTCATGGTTTGTTCGTCATTTAAAGTGAATAATGAATAAAGGATAAATGGATGAAAACCGCGTGCAACCTAAAAAGACGAATACGCAGTTTTTTTTTAGAAGATTCGAAAATAATAATTATTTGAAGTGGGAGGATAAGGAATACGTAAATTTTCTTGTGTTAATAACGTAGCCACGAAAAGGTAATGTAACAGGAAATTAACGAAAAATAATAGTAGTTCGTTATTGTGATAAAAATCCGTAATTCAATAACGGCCAGCACTGTTGGTGATAACGAATAAGTCTGTTTAAAAAGCCCGAATAAATATTTTCGTACGGGAATTTTGAGAATTATCGCCGGAAATAAGCCATCGTTTGCGTTAAATTTAAAAATGAATGATCACCAATAAAGTAACTAAAACTCACCCTTGTTAGAAATTCACCTGCAGCTTGAAAATCTGTGTCACAGGGTCACTGAACCGATCCTGGTCATCGATGGACGAGCTCAGTGCACAGCTGGTCCCAGGTATACGACACTACCGAAAGTTAAGGGTCGCAATGTCAAGTGCGTCCAGGTCAACGTACCGAATATTCACTTCACTGCACGGCTACTAACACTGATCACTTAATTTATTTTTCATGGAACGTGTTGTTCCTACGTTATAAAAATTGGTGGAAATGAATTTTACTTGGCGTTCGGAGCCGTGGGTATTTCCGCGCAAATTCTCACGCTGCAGCACTTGCGTCCTCGTTGTTCGGGGGGTGCAACCAGAACATCGCGTAATACTCTTGAGCAGCGAACATTTCTGCGACGTGATTGCTTGCTGACTGACAAGATTTTTACGAAGCGACTTCTTCTACCCTCAAATAGTTTCTCTCGTTCCATTATGAGTTGACCCCCCACCAGACCAAGAGGCTTCAGGTAGAAAGAAGCCAGCACATTTTCGAAACACACGTGCTTCGCAGAAGTGCAACGAACGGACTATCGTGCACTTTTACAAAACTCCGCGTTTCGTCCTTTTACTGCTAATGTACCCATTGCTTCGAGGTAGGCAGCAGACACCACGTGCATCCCTCCCAAACGGCCACTGTCCTAAAGAGGTCCTCTTCACAGCAGTATCTCCTCCCCAAGGCTTCACTCGCACGGAATTCGTCGACGCAGAGCATTTCGCTAGGGTCGCGGTTTATGACCGTACTGTCCCACTAGTCGACGGTAGACAACGGTTTCCTACAGTTTTGGGTAATTTATGGCTTAGTTGGTTCCGCCTCGTAGCAGACGAGAACTCAGAGTATCGGAAAATGGAAACTGGAAACAGGATTTTTTTCTTTATAGCAACTCGAAGACTTTCTGTTTCTCTTCTCTTCCGTCCCTTTCGAACCGAAACACGTGGTGTCTGCTGCCTACCTCGAAGCAATGAGTACATTGGCAGTAAAAGGACGGAACGCGGACTTTTGTAAAAGTGCACGATAGTCCGTTCGTTGCACTTCTGCGAAGCACGTGCGTTTCGAAAATATGCTGGCTTCTTTTTACCTGAAGCCTCTTGGCCTGGTGGGGGTCAACTCATAATGGCACGAGAGAAACTATTTGAGGGTAGAAGAAGTCGCTTGGAAAAAATCTTGTCAGTCAGCAAGCAATCATGTCGCAGAAATGTTCTCTGCTTAAGAGTATTACGCGATGTTCTGGTTGCACCCCCCGAACAACGAGGACGCAAGTGCTGCAGCGTGAGAATTTGCGCGGAAATACCCACGGCTCCGAACGCCAAGTAAAAATTCATTTCCACCAATTTTTATAACGTAGGAACAACACGTTCCATGAAAAATAAATTAAGTGATCAGTGTTAGTAGCCGTGCAGTGAAGTGAATATTCGGTACATTAACCCGGACGCACTTGACGTTGCGACCTTTAACTTTGGATGGCGTCGTGTACCTGAGATCAGCTGTGCATTCGGCGCGTCTGTCGATGACCAGGATCGGTTCAGTGACCTAGTGACACAGATTTTCAAGCTGCAGGTGAATTTCCGAAAGGGTGAGTTTTAGGTACATTATTGGCGACTATTATTTTTTAAATTTAACGCAGGTTATGGCTAATTTCCGGTGATAATTCTCCAAATTTCCGTACGTAAATTTTTTTCGCAGCTTTTAAACGGAGTTATTCATTATCAACAACAGTGTTGGACGTTATTGAACTATGGATTTTTATCACAATAACGAACTACGATCACTTTTCGCTCGTTCCCTGTTGCATTACCTTTTCGTTTGTACGTTATTAAAAAAGGAAATTTACGTGTTCCTTATCCTCTCACTCCAAGTAATTATTATTTTCGATTCTTCTAAAAAAAACCTTTGTATTTGTCTTTTTACGTTACGCATGATTTTCATCCATTTATCCTTTATTCATTTTTCACTTTAAATGACAAACAAACCATGACAAATTGTTCGATTTTATTTGTTACGTCTTTTTCATTTGCCATTCTCTGCAATTTCCTTCGATGCATGCCGAGTTGCTTGTTCGTAGTCGCAGCGCGGCGAGCGGCCACGCTACCGCGGGAACTCGGCCTCCAATCTCGGGCTCTGATTGGTCGGTGCTTTTTGTTAATATCTCGTTAACGAAACCTCAGAGAACATTTTCGCAAAGGAAAAAGTTGTTTCCAATCACCCCCTGAATCACCCCCTTCAAGGAACCGCAGCATTTTTGCGACACCCTGTATGTATATGTTTATGTATTTTAGATCGCAGCGCCAAGTCTTAAGCGCAGTTGGAAAGCACCTTTATGTACTGGCAGCTCATTTTGATTTCACATCTTTTTTTGTATTGTATATTTTTCTATTTTTTGTGATATTATTATCTTCAATTTTTGTGATTTATTTGTTGTATATTTTCTTCTATTTTTTTGTGATTTATATTATCTTCTATTTTTTGTGAGTTATTTGATTTTCATACTTGGCGTAATTTTTTTACTTTTTTCAAGTTTTTTTTATGGGGATAATATGTACAAAGACGGACGACTATCCCTGCCGAATGATCCCGAGAGTCGACGAACGAAACATGTGTTATTAGTGAAGGTGTGCGTGTAACGCGTATACGTATTATGTCGACAAAAATTTTGACTGGAGAAGAAGAATCAGAAGGAAAAGAAGAAATTCTTTCTTACCGTTTCCGACTGATCCATGAGATGATATTACGATATCTCTGTCATGCGTGGACCGATTTTATTGAATTTTATCGCATTCGAAAGCTTATATGCGGTTTACATAAGAAAAATGCGTTTAAATTTAGAAAATATAGCAGGCGTGATGAGATATTAATGAAATAAGTTTCAGGTTAGGTTGGATTAGCCCGGCGACGAGTAAATGATAGCGGTAGCGACCAGTGGTGGGTCGGTATTTTACGCCGCGTCGCAAATGCATTTACGACATGTCGCAAATGTACGTATAATATGTTGTTTTTAAGCCCATTTCATACGTGTCATTTATCGCAAATGTCGTAAATAGAAATATTCATTATTTTAAGGTTTCAACAATTCAAATGTTGGAAAAATATAGTTCTTTCTGACTCACTTGTTGGTTGCATGCGAATACTATAGAATACTGTAGAATACGTTGGTTACGTCGAAAACTACGTATAATCGCCACTTTCCTAACCCCAAAAAAGTATTCAAAAGCGGGGTGTTAATTATTGTTTTGTACTTGTTTAGACTATAAATAATAAAAAATGAATCGTGAAAGGTAAAGTAATCAGAAATAAATGTACGATAATAAATCAAATTTATTTAAATTGAAAATTATGTAAATAAAAATATCTGTTTCAGAAAAAATGAAATTCATAAATTAGTATCAAATTTCTTTTTATTAACATAATTTTAAATTTAAACAAATTATATTTATTATTCTATATTGGGGAACTTAGGCCGGTATTCATAGTCGCTACTTATTCTTAAGCAAATGCTTAAGCATGCGGCATCCCCTTCTAACCTAGTAGCTAGTAGAGGACGCCGAATGCTTAAGCATTTGCACAGCAGACTCTAGTACTAGCCGTGCTGAAGGCAAAATGGCAACACCGCGAGAGTCCGGCTTTAATATATATATATATATACACTACGTATCAGCCTCTCACTACCCACCGCAACCCACCGGCCACGCAGTCTCCCTCTACCGGCCTTTCGGTTTCCCGTTTATCTTTTAAATATAGAGATGTTTATATTAATGTAACACTGAAATCCTCTAAATATCAGAAGCGGAGCAATAATCCAGGTGATTTATTTATTTATATTAACCCTACAGATCTTTATTTTTGTGTGTAGCACATTTATTTAATACAATCTGTAGCATTTTTGGACATTTTGTTTTAAATAATTTTTTTTTACAAATTTCACCTATTCATTAAGGGAAATTAATAATAATAATGTTTATTTGTTCTACAGGCTCATAGCCTATTACAAAGGAAGTTGTTTGTTTCTCTACATTTATCTACATCCTTACTTTTATCTGTGTTACATTATACTTAAGCCTAATATCTATACTTTATATATTATTTATACTCTTATTACATTTCAATTAGTGCTAGTTTACTTTTTTTTTACTGTCTATACAATATAAAACATATTCTTTGCTTCCTCGATGTTCCTAATATTTAATACTTCAGGGAACTCTTTTTCCCTAACTTTTTGTGCATGCCTTTGTTGATATTGGGGACATACAGACAGAACATGCTTTAGAGTCTCCCTTCTTCTCATGTTGCATAGTTGACATTCCTCTGCGTCGCTTATTTTTAGGCTTTCTTCCTTTTCTTCTACCATACTGAATTCATGTCTTCCTGCCAAGAATTGCAAGGGAAATTATAAGGGTACTTTAAAAGATAATTATAATTCTATATTTTTATTCCTCAAAGATGAGGAATTACCGAAAAAATAAATGGTTGCTATACCTTGTACAAATTGGACAGCAACAAAATATTCTTCCGGTTGTAGATGGTTCCATTTAAATTTACATATCCAGTTATGGGTCCCATTCTGTTGCTAAAAAATTAAATTGCAATATATGTCGATTATTAATTGTGGATGATAACGGTAAAACTATAGGCGATGTATATTTTAATCACTTACAAAAAGGGGTCCTTTCTGTTCCCACTGAAGAAGTCAGAACCTCCTTTATTCAAGTATCTGCAATAATGTAAGCTATAATAGATCATGGTAATTTGGAATCTCAACATTTGCAATCTGAAAATCATAAACATATTTTATGTAAGTTAACCCATTATAATAAAAAAAAAGGTAACGTGCCATGGTAAATACCCATAGGGTGGTGAGAAAATATTCTACAATTATAATACTGCCCTCTAACACGATTTTATATTTAACTGCATAATTGTTCCTTTCAATAGCTAATTATGTTAACCTCTTTTCTACGGGCACTTAACCTGTTTGGCTTCGTACCAATAATTTTGTCTACACATATTTCACGTCTCTATTAACTTATACATACCTTTATCAATTTGTAAATCCTTCAATGTGGTTCAAAGATGGTTTTAACTTGTTTCACACGCCTATTTTCTTCAAATCTCTGTAAATATTTCAAATATAATGCATCACAACACGAAACTATTCCGAGAGTCCACATAACATATACCACATTTATGAATATTAATACACTCCTGTATTATATCTACTTACTATAGTTATGATATTTATGTATTCCTTATACATAATTAATCAAAAATACTGTATATTAGTATAATTTGATATTGCAAAATAACGATAATTGTAATGCTGACTACGAAACTCCACTATTGAAAATAGGACTCCCGATCCGCACATGAGCGGTGTTGCCACGTTGTATAGCACGGCTAGTAGTAGAGTCGGCTGTGGCATTTGCTTAAGAATAAGTAGCGACTATGAATACCGGCCTTAGTGGAGACGTCGCCTAGATTTCAGCCCTCTGGTGGTAAGTTGGCCAACTATTGAAAATAGGTCTGGATTCCACCCAAACATTACGAACAATAATTCATTAATCGAAGAATTCAAAGTTTAGTGTTCAAACAAATTTAAAAACACTCGTTGTTCACAACATGTCTATTTAAACAGTGATGATCAGTAGTTCAATTTTCTGTCACTAGTTGGCGTATCAAAATTCTTGGTTTCCCAATGCATTTCTTTTACTAACCTTTCAATATCCATTTTTCGTCAGTGTAACTTAATTTAATTTAATTTTTTTAATCAGAATTATAATTATTAATAAATTGGCACTTCTTCATAACCTATACGACAAATGTTTTATAGGTTAGTTATGTTCATTCTAGATATACGACATTTATGACACATTTACGACATTTAGGACACATTTACGACATTTAAGACACATGTCGTGTATAAAATAGAAAATTCGTGTCTTTACCCACCACTGGTAGCGACCACTGATATGTATATACTACTGGATAGCGTATCCCGTGTTAAAACCGTGTGCCTAGGGTTTATACAAAAACCGACTTTTGAGAAAACCGGTTTTCGAATTCCACTATTCCCAGAAAACCGGTTAAACCGGTTTTCGAATTTTCACAAAAAGTATATAATTAAAATAGTAAATAAATATTCGTACTTAGTTTAAAAATGTTCAGTTTCCTTAATATTTATGGAATTGCAAAAATATAACAAAATAAAATATACTCTATCTATACAAAATCAAATAAATAAATAAAAATTAAATTAACTAAAATCCGTACAATTTTTTAGTTCATTTCATATTTATGGATGCACAAAAATATAAGACAATCAAATAGACTGCATACAAAACCAAATGAAAAAAAACTCAACTAAAATCCGCACAAAATATAAATCTTTTACAGTGGTACCAAATTATAAATCTCTATTCCATTTAGTATTTTTCTTCAGAAAATATGAACTCATGAAGATTAGTTTTACAGTAATGACTAAACTGTTACCTACGCTTGTATCCAAGGCGACTTCAAGACAAAATATTAACGTTACTAATTAAATAATTAATTCATTTCTGCATATTAATTCTAGTATATAAAACCGGTTTTTAAAATTTTAAAACCGGTGTTCGAATTTTACAATTTTATAAATAGAAACCGGTTTTTAAACCCGGTTTTTAAAAACCGACAAACCCTACGTGTGCCGACTTGAAGATCCCGGCGCCATTTTAATCTGAGTAAGATTCTCACTTTGCAGCGGTAAATTTGAACGGTAATAAAGGGAGATAAACGTACGAATAAGTGCATGTAAAAAATTATTATTTTAAATAAAAGATGTAATAAAAAATAAACGTACATAAAATAAAAGGAAATGTATAGATGGCCCAAAATAAGAAAATAGATAATGAACTGATTAAGTTTAAGATAAAAACACATTAAATATAAATATGAAAACATTTTTATTAAATGCAATAAAAGTACACATATAATAAGATATAAAATTATATGACAAATATAAAAATTGACGTAAATTTAAAATATATATATATATACCATGAACGTATGGTACTCGGATCTGGCAAAGCTTTGCAAAATTTGCGCCTCACAAAGCCGTACGCTCTAGGAGAGTAGAAATGCAGTGTCATAGCAAATGCTCTAAGTGCTGCTGGATATTTTGCGCTCGATATACCTGACAGTTTCTTCTTATCTTGTACTTGTTGCTCTTTTACATTACCTTGATTTCTAATGAATCGTTTTAAAAATTGGGAAACGTCAGTATCTGCAATGGATTCCAAGCATTCCAATCCCGAGTCTGGAAGAGATGGAGTTTTTCGTAACGCACTCACAATTTGTTTTAAAGAAGTTACTTGCTGCTTCAACCGAGAAATGTGCTGCTTTTGAGCATGTTTTTCCAGCATCAACGCTTGTATTCGCTTTTTCTGCAATAACATTTTTTTCAGCATCGACCTCGGAGTTGTTTGATATCGATGATCATGGATGACATGACAAATGCGACGTGAGGTAGTCGGTGTTTGTCCATTTCTCTGCATACAAGTATTTGCCGCTTCGCTTGCTGTACTCGTAGAAGGTACTTCATTCACCTGGCATTGCTTCTTATCTACGCATAATATATTATTAGTTATTTGTACACTATTATTTGAATCGAATTTCATATTCACATAACTGATTTGTAACAAAATTATTAATTTTAAAGTTATAAATATGATATTTTCTCCATTGCAATAAGGATATGAAATTAATTGCTAAACTTCTGAACAATGATATAATTTACATGACGCTTAAATTTTAGAACAATTTATTTGAATTCACCTGAATCACTGGTAGTTGCTCTCATTGGATTTACCATACTGTAGTTAGTGTCAGTTTTTGACATTTTTGGAGGAGGTAAATCAAGTGATAAACGGCGCTTTTCACGCCCTTCATACGCTGCTAATATTTCTGGTGACAATGAAGGATCTGTTTCCATATGTGATGCAGAGAGTTGAGAATTGCTGTTGAGTTCTCCAGCAGGTGTTTCTAAAAATAGTATTTTACTATAATGTGCATTATATTCCAAAAATAAAATAAAGAATATATAAAAAACACAAACAATCTTACTGTCAATTAGCGGCAATTTAAATATCGTAGGAACCGCATTGCTCTTTAGAGTTAACGTACAGGCATTACGACCTGTTTTACGAAAACAATCTTTTTCAAAATGCTCACTACAAAGCACACTTCTCATATTTGGAACAAAGTCCTTTATAGCCATTGCTGCAATCCACTTCTGAAGCAGTTCTGCATTATTTAATGGAAATCTGCAAAATAAGGAACACTGAAACAATATTAATGAACTTATGTAAAATAATTTATGTAAAAACTTCTTAAATTAGAGTGTTATCATTCTTTATTATACTATAAATAATTAGACAATTGCATTTGGTTATTTTATAATATATTTTATTTTAGTCACTTTAACTTAAAAATAAGCTGCTTAATTTGAATAATTTTTATTACTTGCGAAATGATATGTTTTTATCCTGTCCTTTTCTAGCATGACAGAAGAGACAACCAGCTTTGTATTGCCCAAAAATTGTAGGAATGCTTCCAGGGAGAAGACAACCTTTGCGAGTGCCTTCTTGAAAACATTTTTTTTCGAAATGACTGGAACATAACATGGCGTTTTTGAGTGGCACAAAATTGGAGCCCAAACCCATGTTGTCTAGCCATTCTGCGGCTATCAACGGAAAACTATATGAAACAAACAAAAATATTTTTTATTTCCTTAGGAATATTTATTATGAGTAAGAAGTTCTACTTAACCTACAAGTAGCATATAAATGTTATTTTTACCTACCCGTGATATGTCAAATCGTACCCCAATTTTTTTGCACGACAAACATGCACGTTCTCACCATTTTTATTCTGTCGTAATCAGGCACCAACTAGGTACGTATTGCTTGTTTGCTTTGGCCAGCTATGACTTAGCGTCGCTGTGTGACGTCACACTTGAGAATCTTACTCAGATCAAAATGGCTTCTATTCGGCACAAGCCGCCTATCCTCGTTCACTATCCAGTAGTATATACAGATCAGTGGTAGCGACAGTCGGCATATATAGATATATATATATGATGCAGGGTGTTATACAGGGTGTTGACATGTACTTGGCGTCGAGGCGCTACCGCGTCTCTAGATAAAAGAAAAAAAGATGTCCGTGGCCTGGAAATCAAATACTTGGCGTGGCCAGGCAAGGTATTCTCAGATCATCAATACCCATACCTTCCCCCTCGCAGGCTTTCGGATAATTTGCCCATTTAAAATTCAGACAATATAAGTACATTTTCATTATATTGCGTTTTAAAATAATTGTAAGATCATTCATCGGCACCGATACCTTTCCTCTCACAAGCTTTCACATAATTTGTCAATTTAAAACTCTGACAATATGAATACACTTTCATTATTTTGCGTTTTTAAATAATTCTTAATCATCGACACCTTGACCTTGCCTGGCCACGCCAAGTATTTGATTTCCAGGCCGCGGACATCTTTTTTTGTCTTTTATTGTGTTACACAGTGTCACCTTTGCACGCTGCGGGAAAGGACCTTTATGTACTTGCAGCTCATTTTGATTTCACATCTTTTTTACTTTGTAATTATTATTATTTTCTACTTTTTGTGTTTTTTTATATCATGTACTTGGCGTAATTTTTTTACTTTTTGAAGTGTTTTATGGGGATCTTACTTTTTTTTACAAAGATTGTATATTTTCTTCTATTCTTTTTGTGATGTACACTTTTCCGTCTTCGACTTTTTCATGTACTTGGCCTAATTTGTTACATTTTTGAAGTTTTTTATTAATTACTTCTACGCTCTGCAGTGTCAAAGAGGTTACAGATCAAAATTTTTTATTAATTTATGCTTCAATATTGTGTCGAAATCGATTATAAATTTATTTCATTCAAAGTGACGAATGAAAATTATCTTTATCTCTTTTTCACTTCACTTCTTCGTCTTCTCACATTTTCTCTACGTAGGTATATGTATAAAATACTTCCGCTAGCACCTTACCTTACCTCAGAGTTACTTTATCACTTACAATCGGGAACTAATGGATCAATTTCGATGCAGTTTTTTTAACGTGCAGTACAATAATGAAGGGTCGGATGCAATAAGGGGACTAGCGCTCAAAAATGCGAAAAGTTATTGTCCAAACGCTAAAAAGGATTGGAAAATTAAATGTTATTAATCTGTATTTTAAAAAATATAGTGTTGTAAAGCTCGTCACCACACACATTTTTTCTATTTACAGTTTGTTTATTCAATCATTAATATTGTTGCGGGGCCGGCTGGGAATTCTTGAGGTTCAATGGGAGTTCTGTGTGGTTCGTCGTCCGTGGAGCCCTGAAGAGCTCTGCTCGCGAACGCGTGAATTTAAATGAACGAAATGTTTTGTAACGAATAACTTTGAACTGAATAAACTTATTGAACTGAACTAATTGAATTAATTAAATTATTGAATAATTTAGAAGTAATATAAACGAGAAACAAGACGACAAGGATATTTGGAGAATGATTGGGATAAGATTTATTGTGACACGTCTATATTGTAACAACGTCGGAAATCAAATGCGAGGAGAAGAAACAGGCTTCTTCTTACGTTCGTTCCTCTTTTTTATCAATACATTGTTTTTCGAGCGATAAGGAAGGAGGCGAAGATAGATTTCTAATGTGATAGAGTTTATCTTTAACTCTATCCTATTTAAACTTCGCGTTTTAGGAGCTTGCGCTGAACGCCGCTAGAGCGAGGATCGCAACTCGCAACAATATTCGAGTTAAAAATTATAAACAAAATATTTCTCATCGTCCGAAATCAATATTTCTTTAAACATAAATTGCAACAATTTGAGGAAATATCAACGGATCGTTATGAGACTTAAAATATAATTTCAGAAAACTCTAACGAACCCGCAAAATGCATGTTAAAAACGCTTATGTTAAAAAATGTAATAATATTTAATTAAAAAGTAATACTGGTTTGTGGTTATATGCTGATTGCATATCGATTGAATTGATTTGATTTGTGGTTACAGGCTGATTTCAAGTCGTTTGAATTTGTGGTTATTGGTTACATTTATGATATACAAGCAGGACGCAATTCAAATTTGGTCAACTTACCTTGTGTTTGAGACTGCATTTTGGTTGCAATTTAATGGTACAACGATACATTTCTGTAAAAACACGTGGCATCTCAAATTTTTACAACTTATTTAATTTGGTTATAACTTTACGGTAACCTGTCAAAATTTGGAGTGCGATTGCATCGTGAAGATAGCGATTAACGGACGAAACACGTGCTAATTTGTCAATCGTCATCATTTTGTCGATTTCAAATCTGTTTAAAAAATACAAGGCCTCGAATTCTGCGATTTTTGTCTATTTTCGTGAAAATGGGTTGTACTTATGAATTTTTTACTCGGAAACTATTTGTCGGAATTAGTTGATTTTTACGGAACTTTAATGTGGAAGGATTGGTCTTTCTGAATATCTTTGTTCCCGGTTAAAAAATCATTTTTGCAATAATGAAAATTATAAATAAAATTTTATTTTGCAAATTGAGGCTCAAGGTCGCGATTTTAGAAGTGCGAAAAAAATACTACCATCCGTCTATCTAGTTGCCTGAACGAGTGGCCACCGAGCCCGGGCCCAGCGGACAACGAGGAGCCTCCGAGTTTCCACCGAGCTCGACGGTTCCTCGCCGCCATAAACATACTGTAGAGGCTCGGACGGCTCGGAAGGCTCGGCTCGGGGGCTGTATAAAGGTGAGATCAGACGGCGCGTGAATCGGCGAACTTGCTCGGCTCGTGAAGTCGGTTTGGCGAGCCCCATTCGGCGATCCATGACCGATTAGACGGCGAGTGGCTTGGCGAGCTGGCTCGGCTCGTGTAGCTCGGCAAGTCGGCTTGGCGAGCCCCATTCGGCGATCCATGACCGATCAGACGGCGCGTGGGTTGGCGAGTTAGCTCGGCTCGTCTAGCTCGGCAAGTCGGCTTGGCGAGCCCCATTCGGCGATCCATGACCGATCAGACGGCGCGTGGTTTGGCGAACTGGCTCGGCTCGTGTAGCTCGGCAAGTTGGCTTGGCGAGCCTGGGCGAGCCGAGCCATGACCGATCAGACGGCGCGTGAATCGCCGATTCACGCGCAAAGTTCGCCGATTCACGCGCCGTCTACTTAAAGCGACCTTAAATGATAGCGGTAGCTACAGTCGCCATATACAGGGTGTCGATTCGTGTACTTGGCGTCGAGACACTCCCGCGTCTCTAGATAGCCACATGTGTGCTGATAATATATGCAAAACTTGGACTGATTTGGTCCAGTCGATCTTGAAATATCATGGTCACCGATTCGAAAAACGTGGTTTCGAGAAAATTGGGTTTAAAGTAAAATTTAATCAACACACAGTGGGGAAATTTTACAATTTTATGGCCAAAACCATAAAAATAAATTTCTGAATTGGACGAAATAAATGCAAATGTCAATTGAAGAACTAATATGAGCATCAAATGTCTCCAATTTTACTGTTAAATGTTTTAATACAAAGCTCGTATAGACTCGCAAATATTTATGTTCATGCGCGGTTAGACCAATCGCAAAAAATTAATCCAGATTTTCAAGATGCTTCAAACACTTATATTGAGTTATCCAAAGTTCCGAAAATAATTTGAAGGCATGGATTCAATTCCTAGTGGTGAGTAAGATATCTTTCTGTCCTCAAAATAATTATGTTTCGGTTTTTAATACGTAATTTATACAATTTTTAAAGAAGTGTTTTAGAAATAACATTTTTATATAAGAATCAATTTTCAATACATAAAATACTTATAAATCCCATAATATCCTGCAATGGTTTTCATTCCTATTTCACGTTGAACTACTTTGATTCTATAAATGCAATTATTAATTGCTAATAGTTGCTATTCTAGTAATTATATGCATTGTTTTAACCACGATCCAGTGCAACGTCCGAAGCCAAACTAATTGTGAGTTGTAAGCTAGGAGAGTAACGGGTCTTTGTAACCAAATGGTTGATTTTTGTGTTCTAAAAGGCCCAAAAATTTACCTCCCCCCCCCCCCCGCAGGAAGAACAGTCTGCCAAAACTTTGCCGAAATACACTTGCAGGAACAAAACTGTTACGCATCACCCGTCCCGCTCAGTGTACAGCGCGCCGTACAGGTACCTACCTATTTTGCACCCTGTAGCTCTGCGAATATTACGAATTAGAAAAAGCCTCTTTGCACACGTATTACCCACGTAATGTACCAGTAGAAATGCAAAAAAAATCGATTTCTTTACCCGTCAGGCCAGAATACCCTCTTGAAAAGTAGTAATTTTTCACTTGATTTTCTTATAAATTGTTGATCCATTTTGGTGTAAATTTGTTAACTTAAACTACAGACCAAACTGTGAAATACGGACACATTGAATTTATCAATTTCGACTTTTTAATGTCTTCGACTGTCTTTCTTGTAACCGTACAATTTTTGTAAATAACATTTTCGTTTATTACAGTGTTTCCAAACCTTTTTTGACTTGCGATTCCCTGTTATAATATTTAAATTACATGCGATCCCAGCCCCATATAAGGTAAGGTAAAAAAACACGTTAAAAATAGGTATTTTAAATTATAATTCTAATTTAATAATATTAAAAGAAAAACCTCCTCAAAATATGACGACCTCCAGAAAACACTTTGCGACCCACCGGTTGGGGATCACTGGTTTAATTCTTGAAATAACGGAAATAGTTGAGGTTGCGCAGAGTTAATGGGACACCTTGTATATACATCTTTACATTTTTTTCGGTGATAGGTAAGGTAGAAATATTTTCTCGTTTATATACTAGCTTTATGAATGTCAGTGAAATCGTAGAGGGCGCTTGAAAACCAGTGGTGTTTCAGAACGTGACACGAAAGTACATGCGGTGTCACGTCTATCCTACACTTCTTCAGTGCCCACACATTCGTTGCTACTACCTTCATATTTCTTAAGTAATCCAGAAGACACTTTCGTTTCAATAAGTCTCAATGATTTCTCCGATTTCTTGTATAAAGCTGCCGAAATTCCTTTGCAAGCCATTATGGGTGTACTGTGATGTGTGTGTGTGGTTGCCGTTAGACTTGGCGTCTCTGAGAATGGCGGCAGTAGCGCCACGGATCAATCGAACTGATCAGCAGACCGGGTACGCACAGTGTTTTTGTAATTGGCTAAATATTTCTCCCAAACGAGGATTCTTGTGTCTGCAGTAGTGGCGCGCATGCACCGGTAGAGGTTCATCGAGGGCAACACGGAAAATCTGGGCTTCCGTGAGAGTAAAGGAGGAATTGATTTGTGTAGAAAATTGTAGTCTAGTCTCACGCAGGGGGTGGTTCGATGGCTGCTGTAACCTCCGGCGGCGGTGCAGGCAACCTTGCTTTTCATTTAAAATTCGATTTCGATGCACTCGACGCTCGTGGTTCGAATTTGGGGTGGGCGAACTTCAAAACCAATCTTTACGAGATATTTTGTCAATTGACGAGTGAACAGTGGTATGTACACGCTCGTTTATTACGGGTAAACAGAAGTAATGTCATTTCCAAGTTTCACCACGAAATCACTCAAGGATTTTAATTTCGATTTCATGGCATCGTTGGGAATACAGTTTGAATTTCTTATAACGATTGATCGGATGAATGAAGATAAAAATAGTGAATCTGACTTAATACTGTGTGGTTTAAACATGCGATACTTTACAAGTCCACTACGCGAGTGTTAAAGCGACGAACGAAATTAGTCATTGATTTAAGGAGTTCGTGGAAGATGCTCTTACTTCTGGAAGCTCAAGGGAGTGCGATTTTAAAGTTGATGTAACAAAGGGTATAGCCGAATAAGATTGTTAAATGTGTCCCTTAAACAAATTCGACTTGCGTTGAGCCATTCGGAAGCTTATTAAAAAAAAAAACAAATTGTGCCAAGTTTCAACATTGTATCTCGACTTGGGGCGGGGGGGGGGGGGGCGTGTAGTAAAGGGGAAAACATTGAAAATCACGTTTTTCCTATTTTTTTCTCTACTATTGCATGAAGAATTTTGAAAAAACCAAGCATTTCTGTTATTGAGACACATAGTATCAGGAATTTTTTCAGACTGTTAAATTAAAAATCTAACTTGTAAAATATAAAAAAAAACGCAAAAAATGTTGAAAGATGTCGTCTGTGTATTGAAGCTGTTGCAGAACTAGATATAAATTTTTACTATAAGTACATATTATTGTTAGGTACTATTATCCAGGATTTTATCAGATTTGTTGATTTGGTGTGCCATAGTTAAAATAATTGTAACCCGGTTTTTCCATCACTTTTTACATGTCCCAGTGACTTATACTCCGAACTTTCGTACATCCCTTATTAAATGAGTGTTTTATGCGATCTTCAATGTCTTTACGTAGAGCAAAACATCATAGGAATTAAAAAACTAAATAAACTCACCCAATTGAAATTATGTCAAACGCGGTACATATATTCTATAGTTTCTTTACCATATGTTTAACAGCATCAATGGCGCAACGGGAAAGTTTCGAAGTGTCAAATCGTTGCGTACTTGTTGCACATAGGTTCGGGTCCCCATTAGGTTTATTTTTTACATTAATTCAATATTTTTTCAAATCCTAGCTATATGACAATGATCAATATATATTTACAAATGTTTTAAGAACCCTTTAAAAATGTTTTAACCTGAAATATAAATAAAAATGTCTTCAGGGCACTCTTTATGTCATTGTTACTCTGGTCGAGTATTCTGTTAATTACGGTATTGTTTAACATTTCCTATACTAACTGAATATATGCAGTTGATGTTCAAATATCTTACCTTTAACAACTGTGGATGAATTGTAGGAAAAATATATGTCTATTTAGTTTTGCAACAGCTTTAATACACAACCGGCATTTTTCAATATTTTTTATATTTTGCAACTTAGATTTTCAATTCAACTATTACGATAAATTTCCTAATATGTGCCTCAGTAGCAGAAATGCATCTGATTTTTTCAAAATTTTTCATGCTCCCATACAGCACACTCTCGTTGCAGCATAGTTGCAGTATAGTTGCGGTGCAAGATTGCAACGATTCACGCAAGGATGCCGCAACTATGCAGCAAAAATTCTATGTCCGCCTGCTGCAAAGTTGCACAGCAACTTTGAGGCAACTTTGCACGGCAACTTTGAGGCAACGAAAAACTGTTTAAAAAAAATAAAAAAAAGTTATCGGTTACGACAGGACTTGAACTCCGGACCGCCCGCATGACGATCTGACGCGCTACCGTTGTGGCCACGGAACCTTCTTGGATGCAGATTACTGTAGGTGGTATATATATTAATTACTCCGTACGTTAAAAACACGTACCACCAGTAAAGTAGATTCTGACTTATGCTTGGAACTGATTAAATGGTTGCCTTCTCCGACATATATTTTATATTTTAGTTCATTATACAGGATGTCCGCGGGAACAGTAAACACCTGGATATTTCCTAACGTATTGGAGATATAAAAGAAATTGTTTACATGAAATTGCATGGTTGGAGGGGGTAAATTCACTGGGGCAGACGATTTTTTCTTGTATTATTATTTTATGAGATACGATGATCAATTTTTTTTTTAAACGGAACTCTTTTTTTTAACAGATCACTTGATAGTGCGTTTCAAGACGAATTCAATAAAGTATAATGTATACACTTTATTTCAGCCGGTTTTGGAGATATTATGTTTTAAAATTTGCTAACGCCGCAAAGTTGTGGCAAAGTTGCGACAAAGTTGCGGCAAAACTGCGGCAAAGTTGCAGTGCATTATTGCAACGCAACTATGCAGCAATTATGCAGCAACAATTCTATGTCCGCCCCGTGCAATGTTGCACGGCAACGTCGCAGCAACCATACATCGACATTGCGCTGCAACCATGCAACATCGCAAGGTTACTGCAACTATCCTGCAACTTTCCCGCAACGAAGTGTGCTGTATGGGCTTCAGTATAGGAGAAATTCGACAAAAACTTGATTTTCAATTTTTGTTTTTTACAACAAATTGGAAATTGAAGGGTTGGATGCAATAAGGGGACTAGCGCTCGAAAGTGTGAAAAAGTATTGTCCAATCGCTAAGAAAAATTGGAAAATTAAATGTTGTTAAACAGTATTTTAAAAAATATAGTCTTGTAAAGCTCGTCACGGCACACATTTTTTGTTTTTACAGTTTTTTAATTTAATCATTAGTATTCGAGATAAAAATTATAAACAAAAAAAATTTCTTCGACCAAAGTCAATATTTTTTTAAACATAAATTGCTATAACTTGAGTAAATATTAACGGATCGTTATGAGACTTGAAACATAAAACTCAGAAAACTCTAGCGAAGCCGTAAAATGTATGCACAAAACCCTTATGTTAAAAAATGTAGTAATATTTAATTAAAAAGTAACACTGGACATAACCCCTGTTTTTCAACGTTCGCCGTTAAAAAGTATCGAGGCAATTTTGACGTACATATAACTTGCAGCGACAAAGTTTTTCCTTAATATACAATAAAGTTTTTCACCAATTTTGACACTGATTAATAAATAATTGTAGAAGATATGACGATATATATAAATGTCGCGCGCCACCAACAGTCAGCAGCTACGTACTGCGTTACTTACCACTCGCATTACACTGCAAAGACATGACTTTCTCATTATTAAATATTGCAATATTATTTCCGAAATATTTATTAACATTTTCATTATAGTATTCACACGCAATATTTACAATATTTACACGTTGTAAGGTATCTACACCATGTTTCGGTTCTGTTCTTTTATAAATTTTACTTTTTCTCCTTTTTTGGATTATATGGAAAGAAAAAAAAGATGCGGGAAAGAATCGAAACTGAAGAAGAATACGTGGAATTAATTAGAACGGCGCGAAATCCCCCCTTCCAGATGGTAGACGTCACAAAAATTAAAATAAAAAATTATGAAAGTTTATTGACGCCCAACAAAGATTTACAAAAAATTAAAATAAGTCAGATCGTCCATATTATTTATTTTCCCAATGGGCAGGTAGATGTTTATTATAGTTATAATGGGGAACCAACTACTGTAAAAATTAAAGTATCCATTGGAGTGAAAGATTTGCAAAAAGCGCCATTGGCAGGCGGAGTAGGAGTGACTGTTGAAAAATGTAAAGACTTTGAAAATTTCCTAGAGTATTGTACGTCCAGTGGACAAGATTTTGGCAAAAAATTTTTAAGCACGACATCTGTAAAAAATAAAGTGTGTAAAGAAGAAAAGGTAAGCAAAAAGAAAATGAAAAAGGAAAGATAGAAAAAAGGAGAAAAAGTAAAATTTATAAAAGAACAGAACCGAAACATGGTGTAGATACCTTACAACGTGTAAATATTGTAAATATTGCGTGTGAATACTATAATAAAAATGTTAATAAATATTTCGGAAATAATATTGCAATATTTAATAATGAGAAAGTCATGGCTTTGCAGTGTAATGCGAGTGGTAAGTAGCGCAGTACGTAGCTGCTGACTGTTGGTGGCGCGCGACATTTATATATATCGTCATATCTTCTACAATTATTTATTAATCAGTGTGAAAATTGGTGAAAACAGTTATTGTATATTAAGGAAAAACTTTGTCGCTGCAAGTTATATGTACGTCAAAATTGCCTCGATACTTTTTGACGGCGAACGTTGAAAAACAGGGGTTATGTCCAGTGTTACTTTTTAATTAAATATTACTACACTTTTTAACATAAGGGTTTTGTGCATACACTTTACGCCTTCGCTAGAGTTTTCTGAGTTTTATGTTTCAAGTCTCATAACGATCCGTTAATATTTACTCAAGTTATCGCAATTTATGTTTAAAAAGATATTGACTTTGGTCGAAGAAATTTTTTTTGTTTATAATTTTTATCTCGAATACTAATGATTCAATTAAAAAACTGTAAATACAAAAATGTGTGCCGTGACGAGACTATATTTTTTAAAATACAGTTTAACAACATTTAATTTTCCAATTTTTCTTAGCGATTGGACAATACTTTTTCACAGTTTCGAGCGCTAGTCCCCTTATTGCATCCAACCCTTCAATTGTTGACTTTAAATAATCGTAACTTCGAAATGAATTCATAAATTGCAACCATTCGAAAGTTTCTTTGTACGTAAAAGTCAATATTTTTACTGTATGTAAAAGAATAACATAACCAAGGATAATTAACAACCACAGAAAACGATAAATTAACGAGGCAGATATTCACGAAAATGTGTTTTTTAAAATTGTACTTATTCTAACTTACTTATAAAGTAATACGTAATGCGTTCGAACGAGAAGAACAATTATTATATGCGCTTCGCTCTCCTCTTGTTCAGATGATGATTCTTTAGTAAAATAATCGTTAACGAAGTTTGCAGGTGAATGTATAGAAGGTTGATGTCGAGCAAACCCGAAGATCCATTATAACCATCATCATTTTTTTAGACGGAACTTACCTGTCTTTGCGGAAAAGTTCCAACGTGCAACACATTCAACGCAGAAACATCGAAATCCAATAAAACCTATGATAGCTAAAAAGCTAGAAAATTAGATTTCGAAGAAATTAGACATAAGAAGAAAATTTATTAGATTTCGATGTTTCTGCGTTGAATGTGTAGAAAGCTATGCATTTATTTATCGGTTTCTATGATTAGTAATTAACTTTTTTATGTTACTGTTTTACGTATATTAAAAATGTCGCTTTTAATCTACAAAGTAGCGTTTGAGTTGTTCATTTCATGCATTCGTATCGAAGTTATGATTATGAGAATTCAACAACTTCCAATTTATGGCTCGAGGCACACTATTTATCTGCAGTTTTTACAATTTTCTCATCGTATTTGTCGAAAACAATTATCCTATTATCATTCCTTGGCACCTATAGAATTACCCCCTACTGGTATTTTAAGTGTCGAAAGAACCATTTTGGCCACTTTCTAATTAAGTATATCTTGAAAACTATAGCAGATATAAAAAAATGTTATAAAGAAAATTGAATGGTTTTTATGCTGTATACAACTATGTAATCGAATTATTTAAAATTTCTGGCAGGGTACGTTTCTTGTTTAAACTATAAATTTTAAACAATTTGATTACGCAGTTTTATAGGGCATAGAAAGCCGTTGAGTTTCCATAGTAATAATTTTTTTATATCTACTACAGTTTTCAATATATGTATACAGGAAAGTAAGAATTCACACATTAAGATTTAGGTGCTATTTTTTACTCTGAAGAACCGAAAATGGGCACAAACGAAAAATTGCTCGATACTTTTATTGAGATCCTCTGCAAACCTGTAAATGTATCTCTTCAAGTATTTAGCGGGTTCAAAATGCCTGTGTTAAATTTTCTTCTCGAACACACAAGTTTCATCACATAACACCATCGTTTATAGAGATTGGGTAGCTGAATATGAAGTAGAATACTCATATACAAAATGTTGTCCACTGGTGTACCACCGTATTTGCGTAAATTACTTACCAACGAATCATGCTTCGAATAGATGAAAACATCTCTACCCGACATGACAATAGGCCCCTTTACACGGTCGGTCTTGCGCGCGGTCCGGCCCGCGGGCCGGCGCGCCACACGCCGCGCGGCCCGCAAAAGTACGTGAAGCCGGATCGTGGCGCTCCTTCGCGCGGGCCAGAAGGTCGTACCCGTCACTACTTAGAGACAGCGAGTTCGGGCTCCCATTTCTACGTCGACTTCACATGCTTTTTACACGATCCACCGCAGTGGTGTACTACTTGTTCGATGTATATCATCGATCTGCGAAACGATCGGCAAGACACGATCGCGATATACGTTCGCGAAAAGTATCTCAAATTCCTCTATATACCAGGCTTATAGAGGATATCATAAATGCTGTTACTGTAGTGTACACTGAAACATCTGTTTTTAGGAAGCTACATTTGGTTGACCTGAAGGTGCTATAAATTCTGGAAATGGTTTATGACTCAGTTATAACGACTGTAAAATTTTACAAGGGTACTTTAAAAAATGTCCAAATGTTTCCCCGGCAATGCGATGGCAAATGAAATTGCAGTTAACACATTCACTGTTGTGACGATCATAATTATTACTATCAACGGCAATAATTACCATGTCACTGCTTGTTTTAATATAAAAACTAATATTGATAGACAATAAATACATATAGGTATGCAAGTGATGTTATATCTAAGATAAATCATGAAGAGATGTAATATGCAAGATGTCTTGAAGAAGGGGGGTAGTCTTCTGATTGCTCGTGATGCAGGTCAAATTTTTCACCCACGCTCTTGCGTGGCACGCAGCAAGAAAGCATCACAGTCCTGCCCGCGCGCCAGAAAGCGCCACGGTCCTGCCCGTGCGCAAACCTCGAATCCAGAAGAGTTTGCATAAGAGACAGAAAAGGTAGTTAGAAAAGGAGAAAACGATACTTGAAACTAGGCTCGTTGCGCGCCTCAGGATTTCCGACAGTGCGGACAAGTCTGAGGCGCGCGACGAGCCTGGCAGCCGTGCCTCGATAGGTTTCGAGGACTTCGACCCTCGAGACCAGGGGGGCCGTACCATGTTGCCCCTTAAGACGTGGCGAATGAAAAATTCTACATTTCGCACCGGATCTTGGCGAAAGTGACGCGCCGGCCCGCGCGCAAGACCGACCGTGTAAAGGGGCCTAATGACCTTCCGTTCCTTCCTCTCACTCAGTGGCGCACCCCCCCCCCCCCCCCCAACACAAAGATTAGTGTCACTTCCATGCCCATACGATAAAGAATAAAGAATTTTTCATTACGCTGAAATGGATATTTCACATTTTCACCCTCGACTGCAGGGGGTCGACCACGATTTTCCGAGGTCCGCCGAGATTCATACCTGTTTCAGAAATAAAATAATTCTTCATTCTTTACCGTATCGATATGGAAGTGACACCAGTGAATTCCTTATGTTTTTCTGATGAAAATCATACCAAATTTCATGTAAATTGGACTACTTTTAAGGAAGTCTGCTTGAAATGATATAAATCGATTTTCCATGGAATTTATATCATTACGGTCCGAATTATGTCCTTCTTGATGTTAGTTTCATCGGCGAAACATACGGAATCGATTGGTTTTGTTTTTGCAAAGATCTGATGAGAAATGCCAAAATCCTGGACATTCCTCACGTTTTAATGTTATTCAAATCTCTTTGAGGGTCGAAAGCCATAAAATTCGGGGAGGCACTGCGGGGGCTTGTCCTCGCCACAGGGTACCAGGTCGCATCAATTGTCGGGCGTAGCTCCAAAATCACCCTGTATCAAGCGCCTGAAAAACGGAGCGAGACAAAGTATCAACGAGTCGCGCGTCGTCTGTCTTGCCACCCCCCCCCTCCAAAAAAAATATAAAATTCTGAGTGTGCCACTGCTGCCACTCTACTAAATTTTACAAATCCTTTTCGTATTGTTCCACCTTCTACTACAATAATTCCCTTCCATCTAAAATTCGGTTCCTAACTAGGTACCTTCTCATCTTTCAAACAAGCAGTGACATTACTTTTCACTCATTATTCATCAATAATAGCAATTAACTCCTACTTTTCCTCTTCCAACCTCATACATATGGCGTTAATCCTTACTCGCGATTACGTTATTTGGCTATCTACATACCTACATCTATTTTTCGTATATACTGTTATACTAGGGTGGCTCTTATTTACTCTTGGTAAAAATTTTTTTCAAGATTTTCTTCGGGGCACCCCCCAGAATGGTTCCAAATAATTAAAAAACAATCCCTGTAAAGTTTGAGCTCGATCGGATAACGGGAAAGGGTGCCCCTGGGCCCTTAAACATTTAAATCATTATTTAACAGCTCGCGAAGTCGACTTTATATAACACCTTCCAAGTTATTGAGTAAATCAAAAAATATGTCAAACAAAAGTTGTAGATTCGGACAAGGAGCATCTTTTTTGTTCTATTACTTTTTCTCGTGCGACAAACGGTTTTCGAAAAAAATCCAAAAAACGAAAATAAAAAACTTTTTTTTTTCTTCAGATTTTGAAAGTTTAAATGCTTCTAGAACACTTTTTATTTATGAAGGTGAATAAAAAAAATGAAATTTTTATTTTCGAAGCCTATTTTTTAAACATTTAAGGGGTGGGCATTTACCGAAATTTACAAAAAAGGTAAAAATTTAATTTTTACTTATTTTCAATGTTTGATATGTGATGAATGTTTCCTGAAAATATGGCACCGAAATTCGCAAAAATATCGGAGATATAGACGTCAGACGTGAGGTATTAAAATGCATTTTTCCGATATCATGATTTTATAACATGTTAGCCACGATTACTCGAATACTATTCAACCGATTTACTTCAAATTTTCCATGGCTATATGATACGCTATTACTAACTTTTTTACAACGCAGATTTTTTATTTCATTCATATTTTTTTTTTTTAATACAAAGGACAAGATTTTGGGACCGATTTTTTTACATTTTGGAAGTTCAAGTGAAAAAAACTTAAGGAATTTCTTGAAACATCGGGAAATTACACAATTCTTGTAAATTCTGTCAGTGGAAGATGATAAATAATGTGTAATAAAACAAAGGAAGAAGACTTAATAAAAGAAACTAGTTTATTTGTTCATAACTATTTAAATTGCTGGTTTCGAACCAAAGTCTCTTTTTTATGATCAGGAAACTTTTGGCGATACTCCTTTACAAGATGAAGAACATATTGTGTTTGCTCCTCATTTTTGGTAAATAATTTATTATATTCGTCCATTAATTGAATACTCCTCTCTGCCGTATCATTAACGACCCGCAGTTTCTTTACTAGTTCTAACGCTTTAGTGAAGCTTCTATTTTCAGACCAAGTTGATGGTTCTGTTTGTAGGAATTGGTCATCTAATTCAAATCGTTTAAAAAATGCTTTAGTTTTGCTGGAAACAAATTGTTCAATACCCTTCTTAAAAATTTCAGGAAGTTCGTCGATTTGTATTTGTAGGCGTTTTACATTTTTCTTCGATGATTCTGATTTGCAGTTTAAAGCATCAATCATTTTCTGCTTTGATTCGAATGACAAACTCGAATCAAAAAATGCCAATGCTACCGCTTCCGGGCTTAAATACCATAAATGATTTTGAAGCTTTTTTAACGCAACACGGGAGATATCACAATTCACAGTTTGATATTCGAAAAGTTTAGACAGAACACAGAAATCCAAGTACGGTGCTTTAGCAGCACTAGGCGCACAAAACCATGCTTCAACGTATATGCTGACCAGAAAAATGCAAATTTCGCAAAGAGCATTTTCCTCTTCCGGTGTTAATTGGAATTGATGACGGAACAGAAACATTTTTAAGCAATAAATAACTTTTGCCATCCATCTCGCATAATGGATGGCTCCCGGAATGCGAAAAGATATTCCACGAGGTGGCGATTCACCAAGAAATATAGCTGTTAATTCGAGAAATTCTCTGTAATCTTCTCGAGGTTGTTTTTGCTTTAGAGTACTTTTAACAAAATCGAGGATTCGGGATATATCATCCTCTTTTAAATGCTTCTGGACATTTTCGTCTTCAATTCCGAATTTGAAATTTTTAGTATTAATGCCAGACCAAGAGTTTTGAAATCGCTTAAAAATTGGTATATTTGGACCTGTGGATTTGCCCATTTTTTCATCGAATACGCTTCTAAGAATTATTTCATATATATGATGCCTACACGGTAAATACAAAAGTTGTTTGTTTAAATTTTTCTCAATTAAAGTACACGCACCATTCATACGCCCGGTATTTGATGCTGTCGTATCAAAAACTAACGCTTTTACATAATCGTGGAGGCCCCAATCAAAAAGACATTCACAAACAGCAGATGCCTGCTCTTTTCCACTTCCAGATTCCAATGCGGGTACTCCGAGGAGTTGCTCAGTATCCCCACTTGAAATAATTACAGGAAGTCTCTCAACGGTCTCTTTACCTGTTAAAGCTGGAAGGAGTTTACCATCCCAGTGCACGACGACAGCTTGCAATTCCCACCCCTTAAATTGTTCTTTAAAACTCTTTTCGTATATGCTCTCGTGCTCGGTGAATAGACGACCTGCTGATTATTAAATCTGGAACATTATGTCCCAATGCCTCGGCAACGGCAATTATGATGTGAACTGAATCTCTATCACTAAGCTTGCATCTATCTAACGCCGCGGCGAGTTTCGTAGTCATTACTTCGTGATGTCCCCGTATTCTGGTTGCCTTTGATGATGGAAGCTCCATGTCTTCTGAAACAGGATGCTCTTCTTGCGGACTATAGTCAGTCGATTTTCCAGCAACCGCTAATGGAACTGACAAGTCTTCAAAGCTGCTGCTTGAAGTTGACGACATCAGTTCGGCAGTTTGTTCTTAAAGAGAGAAGAAATTTATTCATTTCAGAATGTATTAAAAATTGAAAAAATCAGTATTAAAAATTATTTAAATTAAAATTATCCAGTTGATGTATTTGAATGATACAAGATGAAAGTATAGAAATTGGGAAAATTTACACATTACTTACTCAGTTGTTGAAGTTCACGATTGCTACGATCTTTTCTCATCAAGACACGCTCTTTTCGCTCTTCAGTTATTAGTTCTCTGCTATGTCCTTTGTAATCAATTCCACAGATGTACCCTGGTCGTCCTTTTAGCCTTTGATTAATTAAAAACTGCTTATCTTCTTCAAGATTTATTCTTTCCATGGCGTCTGCATGTGCTATGTCGAACAGATCGTCAAATTTTGATTGGAAAGCACTCTCTTTTTTCATATGAGATGACGTTGTTCTTCCTGCGTGTTTTTGTATTTGCCTCCATTCATCGTACAAAGCTTCTAATTTTGAAATGCAGTGCTTCACATCTCTAGTTGGAATCCGTGATTTTTCCCAGAAAATGATCACTTCCTGCACAGCTAATTTTGCACTTTCGCGTAAATTCAGCTTTACTACGCGAAGATTAAAAAACAGTACACTTAACACTTGTTTTACTGAAGGTAATTTGCTTCCTGTTATTGTACTTTCGTAATTTCCAAGTAAATAAATTGTGTCACTGTCACGTAAATAAACAGAAGACATTGCGAAATGAACTGTCTGCAGCCTGCACCCTTAGGGGTGCAAGAATGAAAGAAATAAAATTGTTTGTACCGACACACACGCGAACACTCTTCCGCTTCTTTCAGGGTTGTAAGAACCGATCAAGCTTCGTGGTACACGTGATACCGAACGACTTCGTCACTCGCTAAATTAATATTAATGTAAACTGTTTTTTATTATCGCGATGAAATAGAACTTGCTGGTCCGAATGATGACCGTGACACGACCGTGTTTCCGTATGAATGTGTTCCTCACGAACGCTAAACGATACAAAGTGCTGTAGTCCGTACGATGACTTCAGTGAACGACCGACCCTTTGCTTAAAAGACGCTAATTGAGTTCTGAGCTTGTCTACTTTTTCGACGTCGAAGATGGACAAGACATCAGAATTTTGGGGGCGCCAAAATTCCTGATTGGCCAAGCTTTCCTCGAAGGGGGAGAAACCTTCCCTCTGCGATTTCAGCGGTGGAGGAGGAACCCTCCCCCTCTTGGTGACGTAGAAAAGGAAAAAACAGCATTTGACTACCAAACCTAGCCAGGTGTGATCGGCCAGAGCATCTTGCCAGGGTCGCGGTTTATTGCTGTATTGTCCTGCGAGTCAGCGGTGAATGACGGTATGTACCGGTGCCAAGTCACCCTTAACTGGGCAATAAACGGATTAACTCAGAGCGAAAACAACCGAGATGTCTACAAAAACAGCACGATGTCAATTGCCCCCTATTCGACATCTGGCAGGCAAATGTTTCCCAGAACGCTTCGAAAGTATTGCCTAGTTGTAAAAGACTGAATGAATTTCGTTTTAAGAAATACGAAATTGCCCGCTGTAAACGACCAACGAATTTTCGCCTCGCTTCGAGCCCGCTTTTGTCCCGTACGACGGAACAGAAATCGAAAAAGGGAAAGATGGAAAACTGAAGAAACGCAGAAAAAAAGATAAAAGAGAAAGTTAAGGGAGAAGCGACTCTGCGTCGGCTCGTGCGGGCCTGGTCGCCACATGTGTTTGACGGTCACCAGGCCTAGGTGAAGACTCGAAGATTCAAAATAAAAAACACACATTTTCTTTACTCATAAATAAATGTTCATGACGCACTTGAACTTCCAAAATGTAAAAAAATCGGTCCCAAAATCTTGTCCTTTGTATTAAAAAAAAAAATATGAATGAAATAAAAAATCTGCGGTGTAAAAAAGTTAGTAATAGCGTATCATATAGCCATGGAAAATTTGAAGTAAATCGGTTGAATAGTATTCGAGTAATCGTGGCTAACATGTTATAAAATCATGATGTCGGAAAAATGCATTTTAATACCTCACTTCTGACGTTTATATCTCCGATATTTTTGCGAATTTCGGTGCCATATTTTCAGGAAACATTCATCACATATCAAACATTGAAAATAAGTAAAAATTAAATTTTTACCTTTTTTGTAAATTTCGGTAAATGCCCACCCCTTAAATGTTTAAAAAATAGGCTTCGAAAATAAAAATTTCATTTTTTTTATTCACCTTCATAAATAAAAAGTGTTCTAGAAGCATTTAAACTTTCAAAATCTGAAGAAAAAAAAAAGTTTTTTATTTTCGTTTTTTGGATTTTTTTCGAAAACCGTTTGTCGCACGAGAAAAAGTAATAGAACAAAAAAGATGCTGCTTGTCCGAATCTACAACTTTTGTTTGACATATTTTTTGATTTACTCAATAACTTGGAAGATGTTATATAAAGTCGACTTCGCGAGCTGTTAAATAATGATTTAAATGTTTAAGGGCCCAGGGGCACCCTTTCCCGTTATCTGATCGAGCTCAAACTTTACAGGGATTTTTTTTTAATTATTTGGAACCATTCTGGGGGGTGCCCCGAGGAAAATTAAAAAGTTGAAAGTTAGAGCCACCCTACTGTTATACTCTATTGAACGAATCGAATCACCAACTGTGAACACAATATGCACGCGGGAGAGGGAGCGAACACAACTATTGGCTATGTACTATTGCCGTCTCTGTTCTGTCTGAACGCCGTCACGTGTGGTCTTGTTTATAGCTATGATTCGACTCATTGCACAAAATATTAGGCCGTCTATCCACGCAGCGGCGCGTCATAGGTACGTACGCGTAGAGATTAATCGTACACCGAGCATCTTAACAAATGCAGATCAATGATCGACAGATGCGTCATACGATTGGTCTCTACGCGTACACGTCTATGACACGACGCTGCGTGGACAGACGGCCTTAGTATTAAGGATGTATCGGACTTATTTTTAAAATAATGCCAAGTTGATGAAAAATTGTGAGATTGTTCTTGTTAATCTTCCTGACGTGCTCCAAAAATTTTAATCGAATTCACTAAACGGTTATTGAATTATAACGATTTTAATTTTCACTGATTTTACACGTACTCTTATGGAAAGAAATGATCTTGACGGATAAACCATCTGAAAAAATGTTGAAGAAATAATGCCAATGTTTTCAATTTTTTGTACGCGCAGTATATGGATAGATGAAAATATCTGTCACGTTTCCATTGTTTTCACTACACCGTTTTAAAGAAATAAATTATAACTTGAGAAAATTGTGTGGTCCGCACGATATGTATCTCGATGGCTTATGAAACCACGGCAACGTCGCAATCAGCTGACCAAGCGAAGTAAACTTATAGGTGTCGCTACATGTATATCTAACCTAGAGACACTGTGCTAATCTAATCTTCTAGCTAACTTTTTGTCTCCGTTACACTCATGCAGAGATAGAAAGGGGAAATTAGAAACAGCGGGATTATGAATATGAAATAGCAGGTAAAAATACGCAAAAAGAAGCAATAATTTGTCACAGTTAACATAATTTGATATATTTTGCATAAAATAACAATAACAAAGAATAAAATATATGAAATGTCATTTTTTTGCGTGTTGTAAAAAATCAATAATTGTATTTATCGACTTTCGATATTTTAAAAATTCAGCAAGCCCTGTCAGATCCACACAATTCATATGTTTTTTTTTCAATGCTTCCATATCAACTTCAGCTAATGCCCATTTCTTTTTAATTGAAGGGCCAAGATTTTTTATAGCTGTCAACGTTGACACAATTGTGTTTGTTTGTTCATGGCTATGCCATATAGCAGTTTGTTCGGAGAATGCCTTTGCACTCGTTAATAATTTAGGGGAAGTTATCTTTAACTTGTTCAAAATTTTGTAAAGTATCACACAATCGTGTGCCGCATTATGAGCGCCAATAACAGAAATGTTCAATGCATTTGCTAGTCCGGTGATTGAGCTTTCCCCTTTTTGTTTCCGACCAGTAGTATTTCTAATTACAGGTAGTGTGTTCACAAAACCAAAAATTACATCAGAAAATTCGTTTTCTAGTGAACAATGTACAACTTTTTTCAATAATCTGGGACCATCAAATGTCAGATCGTGTGCGGCGATACAGCATTTTTTCCCGGCGATGCTAGCCACTAGTGGAAACTTGCCAACGCAGCTCTTAATGGTACAGATTGTACTTCTCAACCATTATACATGAGGTCACCGTAGCAGGTTGTCAGATTGTTTGCTTGACCGGCACTTACAGATATGTTTTTTGTGGGATTGACATAAATGTCGAAGGATTTTTTCCCATATTTTGCATCAACTTGTAAAATATCACAATTCATTTCAAACCCGGATGTCTCCAAGTCGACTAAAACAATTGCGACTTCAGTTTCTTCTTCGTCCACATCGGACTGATCCTCCTCTGCTAGCTCGTTGAGCAGAGTAACATTACTTTTGTATGTTCCCCTACAGCACACTTTGTTGCAGGAACGTTGCACAAAAGTTGCAGTACATTACAATGTTGCCGTTTGGTTGCAGGTTGCATTGCAATGTTCCTGCAATATCGCGGAAACATTGCGCACACATTGCCGTGCAATATTGCAATGGCCACGTGTGTGCAAGATTTCAGCAATCAATCCGCAAAATACCGGGAATTACGCGGAACGATCCAGAAATCACAGCACCCAGAATACAGTCTAAGATTCCATAGGCTACCTCCGAGGGAATGTATGCGAACGTGGATAATATTTTATATAAATAATTAATACAATTATTCAATTAACATATATGGTTTAAACAAATTCATAAACTATATAGGGTGAATTGACCAGTGAATGAACAGCTAAGCGTTTTTTCAGTTTCAAATAACGATAAAAATTAAATAATGTCCTAATTTATTAATGAAATAAGAATTTGTAACAGAATAGGCTTTAAAAATGTCTAAAAAAATTGTTTGTGATTTTTTACTCGACCGGCGTCTGAAATAAATCATAATAATGTAATCAATGCCCAATATACTAGTCAATGAACAAAATACCTAATAAATGAATACTTTGTAAGGTAAATGTCCCAGTGGTTGGACACGTCCCAGTGGTTGGACACTGTCATGAATTTCTGTGAATATTAAATTTAAAAAGAATATTCACGAAGTTCAAGAAATAAAATAATTATCCTTGTTTATTTCTTAATCTAAAAATCAATAAAACAGTTCGGAAACATGATGTATTAATTGAAAAAGAAATATTATTGTGTAGCAATCGCGAACTTAATGTATCAGGACAAGCCGACTAAGTGTTCGACTAAGATTGAAAGCGTCTTTCTTAAGTTCGTAAATAATACGTTGACCATGTTTCTATATTAAGTAAACGTTTTTTAGACTTATTAAGGTTTGTTTAATTGATAGCCATGTGTTTTTAAATGATTTTTCTTTTGTTTAATTCAAAAACAACCGTGTCCATGCACTAGTACATAAGATCGCCGCTGGCCTAGTCATTGGACAATTTGTCCAGTGACTGGAGCAACCATATTTGTAGACGTGGCCCATTGTTTGGACGCGAATGAAGACGTGTTATTTTAAGCATCATTGTGCCTGATTGTGCCCGTGATACGTATTGAGTTGCTACAAGTAAGTGGAGCATTTAAACATTAATAAACATGTCTAACTTAATTATTTTTTTATTTCTTTGTACATATTTTCTTCACTAATTTTAGATTTTCTGGAAAGCTAACCCAAAAACATAAATACGTGTTGTATGAAATTATTATAATGCCGCCAATAAAGAGAAGAACATATACAAAAGAAGAACATATGCAGAAGAAGTAGAAGAAAGAAAACAAAACAAGATTGAAGCAAGAGGAAGAAAATTAAAAGAGCAGGAATTGAGGAAACATATAAAAAAAGAAAAGTTGGAAGAGTCAAAGAGACAAAAATTAGCAGCAAAAGAAGCTAAATTAAAATCTAAAAATAAGGCCTAATTTATTATAGTATTCATTGTGAAATAAATAAATATTGTACAATACTGTATAATTAATTAATAACCCTTAGTTAAATGAAAGATGTTCTCTTTTATTGTGACGATTGTGTGTACGTCTGTGTCAGAGAGAGAGAGAGAGAGAGAGAGAGAGAGAGAGAGAGAGAGAGAGTGCGTTTGTGCGCGCCCAAATATTTGGGGTTATACAATTATAATGAGGTGTTATTTGTACATTTTATTGCTTTCATATTTGTTTTGGAACTTCTTAAAGTTCTGCAATATAATAAAAGGTTAATTATTGTTTAATCAACGATTTTTATTCAATTCTATTTTATGTCCAAACATTGGGACAACTAAGTCCAATCACGGGGACATGCCGTAAATTCTGTCCAATCACTGGGTCAAGTGAACGCTTTTATAAATTATAAATTTTAATATTTTTCTTTATATAAATGATAGTCTATAATACATCTTCTGAAAGAAGAAGACTCGGTCTAACGATTGGATAAACATTTAGTTCAAATTATATTATTTTTAATTATGAAAAGTCGTAATAACCACAACCTTCGCCTTAAACGTCCAACCACTGGGACATTTACCTTACCCAGTGAATGAACACAAAGAATAATACTTCATTTTCCGAACAGAAAATGCTACAAACGAAGAAAGGAAGTTTAGGTGAGGGACCTAACATAAGAATATAAAAATATAATCTATATATTATAATAATAGGAACCTGACAAATTTATTTATGTCAGAACACAGTTTACACAATATAATGGTTAACTATCACGTTCGTGTTATGTTACGAGGTTTCTCGCCATGAATGGCAGCACCCGAAACGACAAAACAAAAAAATTAATAAGCGACCGAGAGGTTCATAGATTAAAAAAATATTAGTATCCCCGTTATCTCAATAAATTTTTCTTCATTCTAAATATAAGATCATTGTTTTCAATGAAATAGTATTCTTGTTAAACACGAAAAAAGTCAATTTGTTCATTCATTGGTCAGTGTTCATTCACTGGTCGATTCACCCTACAGCAACAAAATAAATTAGTAATAAAAGTGTTACAAGTGCCAATTACTGCCTGTGTCCCCACCATTGACATTTAATTTATTATGCGTAATGAAAATGTTTCGTATCGTCGGGGGAAAATATCTAAGTCCGAATTTATTGCTGAAATCTGGCTGATACCTTGCTGATAAGTTGCGCAACTTATGAGCAAGATTTCGACAATTAATCCGCAATAAATCCGGAATTTCGCGGAGCGATCCTGAATTGTCGGCATGCAAAATACAGTCTAAGATTCCACAGGCTACCTGCGAGGGAATGCATGCGAACGTGGACAATATTTTATATAAATAATTAATACAATTATTCAATTAACACATATAGTTTAAACAAATTCATAAATTATATACAGCAACAGAATAAATTTTTTTTTAACTTGGGCGTTTTCCGGGCACTCAGTCCTATTGGACCATTGTGCCCGAGCCCGTAGGGCAGTCCTAGTTGGGAGGATTTCCCGCTATGCCGGCCTCTCGTGCACACTCGAGAAGTCCGCTCAGGGTCGTATCCTCCAAGTTTGCCGTGCGGGGGAAGGCAACTCCCAACAGTAGCTGCCTCTGGGCCGCCATGCCCTCGCACTGCGTCATTAGGTGAAGCGGCGTTTCGTCGTCCTTCCCGCACCACGGGCACCTTGGTTCCTCAACGATCCCAAGGCGCGCCAGGTGCTTCCTCGTGTACCAGTGTCCTGTGACCATCCCCACGTGTAGTCGCAGCTGCGACCTATCCAGGCGGCTGAGTGTCGCCTCTAACTTTTTAGAAGGCCGCTTCAGCAGAGCCTTCGCGTGTATCATCTGTTGGGTCCGTTCCCAGAGTTGTCTGAGTTGCTGTCTGATCCAGCACCTCGTCCACTCCTTCACAGTCCCCATGGAGACACCTAAGGTGCAGGACGGGTCTCGATTCGGTTCACGCGCGCCTTCTCGGGCCCTGTCGTTTGCCCCTTCGTTTCCCTCGATTCCGGCGTGCCCCGGAACCCATAGTAGGCTGACGCGGTTGCTAATAGCCAATTGCGTCAGTGTGTCCACGCAATCTAGTACCAGACTGGATCGCACCACTGTGTTGTGTAGAGATCCAAGTGTGGCCCGACTGTCGCTACATATATAGATGTCCTTGCCCTCATAGCCCCTGTCCAGATTCAGCCTGGCACAGGTCCTGATAGCCTGCACCTCCGCCTCGAAAACCGATACGTGTGAGCCCAGGGCGATGAATCTTTCCACGCTGGGCCTCTCCCCCCATATCCCGGCTCAGGTTCCGGTGTTAGTCTTGGAGACATCTGTATACCGGGTGAGTCCCCCCCCCCCTCCCGCGGAGAGAGTAACTCCTTCTCGCTCTCTTCCCATTCCCTCCTGCTTAGAAAGCGAACGGCGAAGTTGTGTTGGAAGCGGTAGGCTGGGGCACATTGGTCTCCTCCGCAGTCCAGGTCCTCATGCGAGTCCCTTACGTCCTGCAGGATCGCCGCATGCCCGTTCCCCAAGCCTTTCCATCCTCCCGCAAAGTGTATCCTCAGGGCAGCCTTCCTAGGCCCGGCCTCCGCAGCCAAGTGCGGTGGCGCCAGGTCCAGCAAGACTCCCATCGCAAGGGTAGGCGTGGTGGGGAACGCTCCCGTTATCCCCAGCAGTGCCAAGCGATATACCTTGTTCAGTGTCCTCCTGTGGGTGTCCCTCCTCGTGGAGGTCCATCATACCACTGAGGCATATATCAATTGGGGTTCCAGGATGGCTGTATAGATCCATTTGACCACCCATGGTTTTAACCCCCATGTGATGCCGAACATCCTTCTACAGGTCCAGTAGGTGACGAGCGCCTTCTGTGTCTGCTTCGCGATGTGGCTTTTCCACGTGAGCTTCTTATCTAGGGTCACTCCTAAATATATCACCTCCGAGGAGGTGTGGAGCTCCGCTCCGAAGATTGGGAAGGCCTTAAATTTTAGGTTCCGCTTCCTCGTGAATAGTACCCTTTCCGTCTTACACGGATTTACCTTTAGGTTTTGTTTGTGGCAACATTCCTGAACCAGTGTGAGCGCTTTCTGCATTATCCTGGCCATGCACGTGGGGCTAGTGCCTCTGACTGCGATCACTATGTCATCAGCGTAGCCCTGTACTATTACACCCTCTTCTCCGAGCCCACCCAGTAGCCCGTCCACCACCAGGGTCCACAGCAGTGGGGAGCGAACTCCCCCTTGCGGGCAGCCCCTGTCGGCCTGAGCCCTTATCGTGGTCCCTTCCCAGCTGGCCATCACGGCTCTAGTCCGCAACATGTTGCAGTCCATCTTCTGATCGATTCTTCGACCTCGAAGCTGTCTAGAGCCCTGCTTATGGCATCCAAGGATGTGTTATCGAACGCTCCTTCGATGTCCAAAAAGACGCTCAGGACCGACTGTTTCCGCTCCAGGGCCCCTTCTACCACCCCTACCAGGTGGAGGAGCGCAGTCTCCACGGATCTGCCGGCCTGATACGCGTGTTGGGAGATTTGAACTGGTCTTTCTACCAGCGCGTGTTCCCTGATATGCCTATCCACCAGCCTTTCCAGCGTCTTCAGAAGGAAAGACGTTACGCTGATAGTCCTAAAGGATATGGCAGAGCCGTAGTCCTTCTTCCCTGGTTTGGGTATGAAGACGACTCTAGCCGTTCTCCATGTTTTGGGTATATAACCCAAAGCAAGACAGGATTTGAAGATAAGGTCCAGTCGTTTTATCAGGTCCTCCCCCCTTCTTGTAGAAGAGCGGGGAAGATCCCGTCCACTCCCGGACTCTTGAATCTCTTAAATGAGTTTACGGCCCATCTGATCCTGTCTCGGTTTACCACTCTGGAGGCCATCCCCCAGTCCTTCGGCCCCTCTTCCTCAGATTCCAGTTTTTCTACTAGCTGCCCCTAGCCGTAAGGGCGCCCAAATACCGCAAACCTCGGGGGGCCACAAACTGGTCGGGGACCCGAAGGTCAGAACCCAATCAGCCCCCGGGCGAGCGGCTGGCTATGCCAGAAGGGCAGCCCAACTGCCGAACTCGCCCCACGCGCGATCGATGGCGACTGGGAGCGACACTATTTGGCCGCTCCCGGGAGCCCTCTATAGCAGAGAGACTCCCCATCCCCTCCCCTGCCGCAGCAGGCACCCCGCCATAGTGCGGTCACTACGGCCACCGCGCCCTGTATAGCGGCCCTTCACAGGGCCACTCCCACCCAGACGCACCCCCCCCCCCCCCGGGAGCGATGGAAATGCGCGCGGGCGCCCCCCAGGAGAGGTACAAGAGCCGGGCCCACGCAAGGCCCAGGCCAGACACGAGGCGAAAGGGGCCGAGGGCAACGGGACCACGCAGACCGCCACAGCTGTCGCGGCAACATCCCCGGGCCCGAGCATCCCGCACGACCAAGAGCCGAACAGGCCACAGGGGGCCTGACCGACAGCAACCGCCCAGAGGTCCGCGGGTCACGGCCATAGGGCCACCCCACGCCCGCGCGCACCCCACCCAGACCCAGCCCGGACCCAACCCCGCACCCACGACGCACACCCGCGCCCCCGAGGAGGGGGCGGTTGGTTGGCCGACCCTTAGCCAGGAAGGCAGCATCCTCCCACGGCCCCCGGGCAAGGAACAAAGTTCCTCACCCAGCGCCCGACGGAGGACATCGCCGCTTTCCCAGAGCCCCCTCACCACGCTCAAGGTGGTCGACCCTGAAGGGGGTATCCATGCGAACTTTTTTTTTTTTTATTTACTTGGTGGAAATCCCCACGGATACCCCCCGCCCGCGGGGGCGGGCAGGGGGTTATGTGGGACTCGAACCCACTAAAACCACCAAGGTGATCTACCTCGCGCCCGGGGCTGCGCGCCCGAGGGGAGGGATTTGGATGCGAGATCAAACTAGCGATACGTTCGCTACCCTCCCCTCCCGCGCTTAGTGCAGCACCGCGCGAGGTCCCCTCAACGGGGTCGTCCCTGGGGGAGTATCACAACCTCCCCCAGCAATGGTCTCCGGGACCGGCGACGCGCGACGGATCACGCGCCCGCGTCGCCTCTCCCGGGGTCGCTGCTATTAGGGCGGGTGGTGCCACCCGACACCCCCGCCCCGCGACCCCGCGTTCGAGCTCTTACCCGGCCATTTCGTAATTATTACGGTCGTGGCCGGGCCGGGGCGCTGGCGGCCTCCGTTGCCGCCCATGCCGCCCGACCTCGGTCGGGCGGCTGGCTAGAACGCCTACAGGGCGGCCCGCTATCGGCCGCCCGACATGCCCCGAGAGAGCTCGATCGCACTGCAGGGAGGGGTTTCAACGACCGCTCCCCCAGGTGGGGGGGCCCTTATCATGGGCCCCCCGTTTACCCCTCCCCGCGACGCCGCCGCGGTCTAGACGCGCTCGATGCCACAACGCGCCGGCCACGGCGGCAACTCGTCGCGCCGTCAGCGGCGGCCCCTGTCAACGAGGGCCGCCGCACCTCCAGCTCACCGCACCTCCATGCGAAGTGGTCGAACCTGTAACAATGAAACAGCAGATCCGAAATTAAATTTCATTTTTTTTATAAACTATATGCGTGTAGTTTTCGTTATACGTACGATTTTTTTTATTGAAAACAAAATTTTTGAAATACGCTCCAAAAACTGTCCATCTTATTCGCAAATTTTCGAAACTTTTCTTCTAAAGCGCACCATTTTTACAAAAATAATTTGTTTAAGAAATCGGTAGACACTACGGAAACTACACTCATAGAGTTTATAAAAAAAAATGAAATTTGATTTCGAACCTGCTGTTCCATAGTTACAGATTCGACCAGTTCGCGTGGAGGGGTCTAGAAGATTAATTAATATATTCCAATTTATGGATGTTTTCCTATTTATTTTTTTTTGTTTAACCTCTTCAGACAGTGTACTAAAGGTAGGTAATAAAATTTTTCGATGGAAACTGTAAATTATGTCTGAAAAAAATTCTTAATAATGGCTTACTTTTCGGGCCGTCACAGTGGTGTCCCCCCTTAAGTGGTTAGGTTAATAACAGCTGACAACTGAAGCTCGCCTTTTGGACCCTACTTTTACATAAATGTTATGTAATTTCTATCGCCAGTATTTCTATCTCCTTCTTGTTTTCTTATATGTATGTATTTATGTTTTCTCATCTTCTTGTTATTATTCTTAATGTCTACTGGTGCAATAAAGAATTAGTATTATTTTGAAGTTTCTCAAGATACACATAATTGCTTCCGAAGTGTGAACATTCATCAGCCGAGGTGTTTCACTTACACTTTAGTTCATACTTAATTTGAAACCAAATGTTTTGAAAGGATACCACCGACTTGATTTAAAACTGCGAAGTTATCTACTCTTTCACGTAGTCCTGAAAAATGACAAAAATTTCATATTGTATGTGACAGAACATATTTTCGATCTCGTTATATATTGTTCAAATTTTCTACTTGTACGATACGTTGAAAACTTGTTCAATTAATAACGACTTTCATTCATGAAAGGGCCCAAATAGCACAAAGACATCTTAAGGGGGTAGATACGGGTAATGCAGTGCGCTGTATACCGACACAATCTGGCCCGAAACATGGGTTTAGTAGAATACGCTTTTCGTCCTTATATGAGCGAATTTTGAGCTGGGCAAGGTCTTATTTGAAAGAGGAAGGTTCAGTGCAGCGTGCTCTGGTCATGGTACGACGAGATTGTGTTGATATGTAATAATATGAGTGACCAAAGTAAAGAAAAAATGGACAAAATACACTCGCAGATTCTAAGTATTTTTACGTCACTAAAAGAGTTTTGTGATTCAAACGATGACCAGAGCGCGCTGCAACCAACGTTCCTCTTTCGAATGAGACCACACCCATTTCAGAATCTGCTCATATAAGGACGAAAAGCGTATTCTCGTGACTGCATTCCCAAATACGAGTTCCGCCATATTGGCGATAATACAGAGCAAGTCACGTGACAAATTTAGATGAGCTAGTGCACACGAGATGGCGCCTACTCGGGAAGATTGCCAACGTGGAATCATAGCAAAATTGAAGCGTTAGCTGGGTACACCAGTGATGCCAGATTCGGGACGGGAGCGCTCGAGAATTTCCCCCACCTCGCATGCACACTACGCCGGAGCTGCGTGTCCGTGAGCTCGGCGCTTCGGACAACGTCGGGAAGACGAGAGAGAAAATGAATGTGTGTCTTTCTCTCTCGCTCTTGAAACGATGTGATCCAAGGTGGGGTGCAAGCGACACGCGGCCGTGCGCGATCTTCCTGAGTGCCTCGAGATACACTTTTCACTTTCGGACATATGTATAATACTCTTGTAATGAAAAAAATTTGGAAAAAGTTTTGTTACGGAAATCACGTTTTAAGACCTCCTGATCACGTTTTGACTATTTAGAAAAGAGCTGTTTTTAAAGATCTCATATATTTGTTAACACGATTACGTTTAAACGGCAAAATGGATTTCAATGAAACTTTACATTTAAATTTTATATTCTTGTCTTAAGGGGGTATAGGACTATTGAACGACTAAAATCGACGGTTTCTTGTCGGTTGGATTGTTTAGATACCAAACAATCACCATAACGGCACTTTTCACAGTTTTTTATGCACGCTTTTACAAGTAATGTAAAATAAAAAAATTGTCAGAATGTTGAAAATTATTCAAGTTATTTGATGCTAACTATGGTCCCGCGCAACGCGCAGCTGTAATCGGTGTACATAGTCCCAGGTGAACCAATCGTCTAAAAGCAAAATGCTTTGGGGTGAGTAATTTCTCCATTAATAGTTATCATGTGAAATTTTGCTGGGCGAATTTAAACAAAAATTGTAAAAGTTACACAGGAATCAATTTTTTCCCCACATTTTTATGGGAAAAAAAACGTCTTCAATTAGTTATAAAATGTTTTACAAACATCCAATGTTGATGCGCAAATTCCACATGATAGAAAAAGGAATTCTACAACTCCAGTTGAAATTTTAAGTAAAAATATTCATTGGTTCAAGAGTTGTGATGTACACCGTTTCGGAAAATGGTGTTTCGAGAAAATCGGCTTCAAAGTTAAGTGCCCTATGCCAATACCACTCTGCGAGGCGTTACACTCAGTTACGTTCAGCGCTGTAATTTCCGTAATTATTCGAATTTCCACATGAAACTTTTTTATAAATTTTCACAAAGGATCACACTTTCAGAATTAATAATAATAAAAAAATCTGTTCTTCGATATTCCAATAGTCCCATACCCCCTTAAGATCCGATTAGATCACACAAAACGATAATTACCCGTTATGGTTCTCCGATTTTTCAGATATACGAACTAAATTCTACATAAAAAAAGGATTAAATAAAGTTCTTCTGTAACTCCTTTAACAAAGAAAAATGTACATTCATAATTTATTGTTTTCATTTTAAATTTCCGTACGTTTGATTCGAGCTATTTCTATTTTTTAAACCTTAAAATGAATTTTTTTATTAAAAGATGAATATTTTGATACTGTAAATTGGTGAACTTCGTTAAAATTAGAATCCACTCTTGGCCAGTAGCATGGACGCTGTAGCGCCTGCGATAAAAATATTTTTTTAGAGTATGATCTAAAATCTAAAATCTAAACGTAATCACATTTCTCGCTTGATTTTTCGATATTTATATCAAGTTGCGACAAAGAATCCCGCACTATTTATAAATTAATTACGCACAGCGTGCACGCTACCGCTCGATGGAAACTATGGGAAAGTGGTGGTCTCTTCCATCGGGAGGGAAATGTAAACGATTCGTTATGCAAAGCTAACATCACGATATACGGTACATTAAAATGTGTAAATCAGTATAAAGGAATTGTACAAGAATAAGAGAGAAAGGTAACTGGTAAATGCATCTGAGGCAGTTCGGTACTGTCACCATTGCCTTGCTGTTATTTATTTTAGCCTTTACTTCGATTTTTCTCCTCCCTGAATTTTTCTTACTATTTTACGATTTCCTATGCATTCTTTTCGTTACTCGTTGCGAGGGTTCGCACGGGCCTAGTTTTCATCAAGTACATTTGACGGTCAGATCCGCGCGAACCCATGTGTATACTTTGTTTACGTGTCCGATGCGTTTCGTGGGGGGTCGTGTAGTCGCGCTTCGCGACATTTAACCATCATTTCAGTAGAATTAGAGAGCAGGTGGTGGGTACTATTTGTTTCGCGCTGTCTGCATGTTTTTCGTGTCTATCGCTTCTCATTTCGTGAATTCGGATCTGTCGTGTTGGAAATGTAGCGTGTAATCGGTAGCCCCCTATATCACCCTTTTTCTATACGCTAGCATTTGCTTGTTGCTTTGTATATAATATTTTTTCTACATATTTCAATTTTTTCGTGGTAAGTACGATAGAAACGTTTGAGAAAACAGGTGAAAAAGCTACTTCTGTTTATCGGCCGTTGTGGGAAACGAATGAGAAGTTCCGATCGCGGATTCGCGAAGTACCTAATGATAAAAGCCTTTTCTACTGTTCTTCATGCGAGAAACAAATAGTACCCACCACCTGATCTCTAATTCTATTGAAATGACGGTTAAATGTCGCGAAGCGCGACTGCGCGACCCCCACGAAACGCATCGGACACGTAAACAAAGTATACACTTGGGTTCGCGCGGATCTGACCGTCAAATGTAGGGGGAGTCCGGGAGACTTGACCATATGGGGGAGTTGAGCCGCTTCAAATATCTGTTTTAAATTTCGCGGTAGGCGAGCGGTTGTCAAGGCATAGCGTGCGCATTCTTTACCGTTACTATGTCATGTAACAAAATGACGATCGGTTGCCCGCTTTAGCTGTGAGTCAGTAAAACATGTTTGTTCGTGTTCAGAGTGAAATACAAAGTTTTTAATTATTTCATCGTCACCCTTTCACATGTCAAGGTTTGTACCAACATTCTATGTTAATTGTACCATATATTATTGTAGTTTGAGGCAGTCAAAGTGTGTTTATCCTATTATTTTATTTTTTGGGGGGAAACTTCATTAAAGTCAGGAAGGTACCGGGCGGGAGACATAAACCACTCGAAATGGGGAGAAATGACCACTGGGTCAACTCTCCCCACTTTTGCTCAGAAGAAACACAACGCTTCTACTCTTAACTATTTTTCTTTTTAATTTGTAAGACAAGATGCCATTTCATTACAAACCAAAGGAGGGTACTAACCGAAGACGTGGATTTAGTAAGCAGGCTTTGAAAAATACATTGGAAGAAATAGAAAGAGGCACATCTATAAGAAAAACTGCTATTAAATATGATATAGACAGAACTACACTGCGCAGGTATAATATGGACAGTCAAAAACTAAAAAAAATAGAAGATCAAGGGAGCCAATATAGAACCTCAAAGATTTTTACGCTCGTTGAAGAAAAATTACTAGTCAATTACTTATTGAGTTGCAGTAAAATGAATTACGGTTTGACTAAAAAGGCCGCTATGAATTTTGCATGCGAGTTTGCACAGGCTAATTCAAAGAAGATACCAGGGAGTTGGTTGACAAACAACTCTGCTGGGAAAGACTGGTTTCGTGGATTTCTCAAAAGGAATCCTGAGATAAGTTTGAGGACTCCAGAGGCAACAAGTCTGTCCAGAGCTACCAGCTTCAATAAGAAAAATGTAGGTGATTTTTTTGAAAATTTGAGACATGTTAGAGACGAGTTTCAATTTGAACCAAAAAATATTTACAACTGTGACGAGACTGGGTGTACTACAGTACAAAATTGTCCCAAGGTGCTAGCTAGCAAACAGTCTCGCCAAGTTGGACAAGTGACTTCTGCCGATAGAGGTACCTTTGTAACCGTTTGTTTTGCTGTTAATGCGATCGGTAACACTATGCCACCATTTTTTATATTCCCCCGGGTAAAATATAAGGAAGGTTTTATATCCGGAGGTCCAGAAGGATCAGACGGCGATGCCTATCCTAGTGGCTGGATGACTGTTAAAAGTTTCCTTAAATTCATGAAACATTTTGCAAAGCATTCTCGTGCCTCTAAGGAAAATCCGGCGCTCTTGATTATGGACAATCACGAAACTCATGTGAGCGTTGAAGGGATTAATTTTGCAAAGGAAAATGGAATGACATTATTGACTCTTCCACCTCACTGCAGTAACAAACTCCAACCACTAGATATTGCTGTCTACTCATCTTTTAAGACAAGATACAGGGTGTAAACGGTATACGTAGCAATATTTTAGGGGGTGGTAGGGGAGGTCCAATGGAACATAAAAGTCCTATGACATAGTGTCCGATCTGTCTCCATTTTTCAGTAATAATGCCCTAAAGTTTGCACCATGCGTTTGAAACGGATAGTAGCTCGCGCATATTGGTGAGACCAACACATTGAAACAGGGTGTTGACTTCTGATCTTTCATGTAATTCCCAAAGTGGTGTGTTTTTCGGAAGGAAAGACTCTTAAGACTGATCCTCCAGCGACTCGATTCAAGGAGATGCCGCATCATATCCCGTGGCGATGACAACATCCCGCGATACTTCACCGCAAGTTTATGGCTTTCGACCCTCGAAAGAGTTTGAATACCTAATTGGTGCCTTTACACGGACGTTCTTTTGGGACACTTTTGCGCGCCACACGCCAGCGCGGCACGCATTTGGCGTGGCGTGCCGGAACGTCGCAGGCCAGAAGATCGTACCCGTCACTACTTAGAGACAGCGAGTTCGGGCTCCCATTTCTACGTCGACTCCACGTGCTTTTTCCAGGAACCAGCGCAGTCTTGTATTGTGTACTACCTGTTCCATGTATATTATCGATCTGCGAAACAATCGGCAAGACACGATCGCGATACACGTAGGTTCGCGAAAAGTATACGAATTCCTCGATATACCTGGCTTATAGAGGATATCATAAATGCTTTTACTGTAGGGCACATTGAAACATCTGTTTTTACGAAGCTACATTTGGTTTACCTGAAGGTGCTATAAATTATGGAAATGGTTTATTACTCAGTTATAACGACTGTATTGCGATCTGCATTCTTCTTGCAGACGAAAAGTTTCCACCTCATCGGAAGTTCTTGCTAGCATCTTGTGTGCAGTTAGAAGTGTGGCGCGCCGGAATTCCACGTTCTTGCGTGCGAGTAGAACCGTTGTCAGGCGTGGCGCGTCCAAAAAAGTGTGGCGCGCTAACCTCGACTTCAGAAAAGTTTACATAAGAGACAGAAAAGGTAGTTAGAAAAGGAAAGCGGCACTTGAAACCAAGGGTTTGGCGTGGCGCGTGGAATTTCCGACAGTGCGGAAAATTCTGAGGCGCGCGGCGCGCCTGGCAGCCAAGACTCTTCGAGCCGCTACAGGCGGTAGGAAGTGAAAGAGAATTTTTTCAAACCAAAGAATTAAATATATTTACTTCCAGCTTTGTGGCTTCATTTGTCAATCTTTAGGGAATATGAAAAAAAATTGTATGCAAAAATAGTGGTTATATCCGGAGTTATAGTACTTCAAATAGAGCGCCTTACAAAACTCATATGCGCACTGTTAGCATAAAATCAGTTGTTGTAGTTGTCTCAAATAGATTAATATACGATTAATAGATTAAACTTTATTAACCAAAATCATGATGTTATTTATTTTCATCTGCAACCTAGTAAATTATGTCTGTACCTACCTATCGCAAAGTATTTGCGTAAAATCTAAACATTCGGATAGTTAGTTAAAAAATTAAATATGGATATCTTAATACACGTGAGACCGTATATTTCGATACATGTATACGCGTGAATTTCAGTACACGGGTACACGGATACTACGATCCGTGAATTTCGATGCACGTGTACACGCGTATCGATATGGAAGTGATACCGATGCATTTCTTATGTTTTTCAAATGAAAATTATACCAAATTTCATGTAAATCGAACTATTTTTAACGAAATTTTGGAAATCAATTTATTATGAAGATTCCTTAATTACGATCCGATTTGTGTCGTTTTTGGACCATTTTCATCGGGAAAGCATAAGGAAACGATTCACACCACTTTCGCCAAGATCCGATGAAAAATGTAGAATTTTTGATTCGTCACTTTTTAGGGGGCAACATTGTACGGCCCCCCTGGGCTCGAGGGTCGAAGTCCTTGAAACCCATCGAGGCACGGCTTATCGGTAGGGTTGCCTCTTGAGTCGAGGTTTGCGTGGGACGAAAATTCAAGCGCGCCACACTTTTTTGGACGCGCCACGCCTGACAACGGTTCTACTCGCACGCAAGAACGTAGAAATCCGGCGCGCCACACTTCTAACTACGCACAAGATGCTAGCAAGAACTTCCGATGAGGTGGAAACTTTTCGTCTGCAAGAAGAATGCAGAACGCAATACAGTCGTTATAACTGAGTAATAAACCATTTTCATAATTTATAGCACCTTCAGGTAAACCAAATGTAGCTTCGTAAAAACAGATGTTTCAGTATGCCCTACAGTAAAAGCATTTATGATATCCTCTATAAGCCAGGTATATCGAGGAATTCGTATACTTTTCGCGAACCTACGTGTATCGCGATCGTGTCTTGCCGATTGTTTCGCAGATCGATAATATACATGGAACAGGTAGTACACAATACAAGACTGCGGTGGTTCCTGGAAAAAGCACGTGGAGTCGACGTAGAAATGGGAGCCCGAACTCGCTGTCTCTAAGTAGTGACGGGTACGATCTTCTGGCCTGCGACGTTCCGGCACGCCACGCCAAATGCGTGCCGCGCTGGCGTGTGGCGCGCAAAAGTGTCCCAAAAGAACGTCCGTGTAAAGGCACCAATTAAGAATCAAACTCTTCCAGCTCCGCATTTCTCATCAGATCTCTGCGAAAACGACGGCAAACGATACCTTTCGTCATCGTTTGGTTGTCATTTAAAGTGAATTTCGAGTTAAAGATAAATCGAGGAACATCATGTCAAACGTAAAATAATGAATACACATTTTTTTTAAAACAGAATCGAAAATAATAATTATTTGAAGTGAGAGGACAAGAAATACGTAAATTTCGTTTTCAAATATCGCATAAACAAAAAAGTAATGTAACAGGAATTAAACAAAACGTGATCGTAGTTCGTTATTATGATAAGAATCCGTATTTTAATAACGGCTAACGCTGTTGCTGATAATGAATAAGCCTGTTTAAAACCCCCGAAGACAAAATTTAGGTACGGAAATTTCGAGAATTATCGCCGGAAATAAGCCATAGCCTGCGTTAAATTTAATAACTAATAATCACCAATAAAGTAACTAAAACTCACCCTTTCGGAAATTCACCCGCAGCTTGAAAACCTGCGTCACTAGGTCACTGAACTGGTCCTGGTCAGCGACGGATGCGTCCAGTGCACAGCTGGTCCCAGGTATGCGACACCAATCAAAGTAAAAAGTAAAAAGGGTCGTAACGTCAAGTGCGATCGGGTTAATGGAGATACGGAATATTCATTTCACTGCACGGTTACTAACACTGATCACTTAATTTATTTTTCACGGAACGCGTTGTTCGTACCTTATAAAAATTGGTGAAAACGAATTTTCACTTGGCGTCCGGTGCCGCGGATATAGCCGCCCAAATGCTCGTACAGCAGTAATTGCGTCTCCGTTGTTCTAAGTTTATGCTCAGAACAACGCGTAATACTCTTGAATAGAAAACACTTCTCTGACGCGATTGCAAACTGACTGACAGGATTTTTTCCAAGCAACTTCCTCTACCCCAAGTAGTTTCTCTCGTTCCATTATGAGTTAACTCCCACCAGGACAAGATGCTTTAGGTAAAAAGAAGCCAGCACATTTTCGAGACACACGTGCTTTGCAGAAGTGCAACGAACGAACCATCCTACACTTTCACAAAAGCCCGTGCTCCCTTCTTTTACTGCCAATGTACCCATTGCTTCAAGGTAGGCAGCAGACCCCACGTGTTTCGGTTCGAAAGAGTCCGAAGAGAAGAAAAACTGAAAGTCTCCGAGTTGCTATAAAAAAATATCCTGTTCCCTGCTTCCCTTTTCCGATATCCCGAGTTCACGTCTGCTACGAGGCGGAACCAACTAAGTCATAAATTACCGAAAACTGTAGGAAATCGTTCTCTACCGCCGACTCGTGGGACAATACGATCATAAACCGCGACCCTGGCGAAATGCTCTTTTCTATCAGGCTGATTAATTTTTGGGAACTAGCAATTAAAAAGTATTATTCAACATCAATATGGCTCGCGAAGAGACACAGGAAGAAGGAGACCATGTAGTTCGCTGACTGCGCGAAGTCCCGCCTGCTTCGTGCTACCTTCAAATTAAAGACCGATCCCTTATCTCTCGAGTATAAACACGCGCTCGAATTTCAAAACAAAAGCACGCGTCGACGTATTCTGTGCGAGAGACGGTGGGCTTGAAGTCCAATTGGCCCTAATCTAACCAATCTGCCCTGCATCCCTCCCAAACGGCCACTGTCTTGAAGAGGCCCTCTTCACAGCAATATCTCCTCCCCAAGGCCCACCTTTTCTCGTGTCTAAACACACGCTCGAATTTCAAAACAAAAGCATGCGTCGACGTATTCCGTGCGAGAGAAGGTGGGTTTGAGGTTCGATTGGTCCCAAACTAACCAATCGGGCCTGCTTATCTCTCGTGTCTTAACACGCGCTCGAATTTCAAAACAAAAGCATGCGTCGACGTATTCCGTGCGAGAGAAGGTGGGTTTGAAGTTCCATTGGTCCCAAACTAACCAATCGGGCGTGCTTATCTCTCGTGTCTAAACACGCGCTCGAATTTCAAAACAAAAGCATGCGTCGACGTATTCCGTGCGAGAGAACGTGGGCCTTGGGGAGAAGATATTGCTGTGAAGAGGGCCTCTTCAAGACAGCGGCCGTTTGGGAGGAATGCAGGGCAGATTGGTTAGATTAGGGCCAATCGGACTTCAAGCCCACCGTCTCTCGCACAGAATACGTCGACGCGTGCTTTTGTTTTGAAATTCGAGCGCGTGTTTATACTCGAGAGATAAGGGATCGGTCTTTAATTTGAAGGTAGGATGAAGGAGGCGGGACTTCGCGCAGTCAGCGAACTACATGGTCTCCTTCTTCCTGTGTCTCTTCGCGAGCCGTATTGATGTTGAATAATACTTTTTAATTGCTAGTTCCCAAAAATTAATCAGCCTGATAAGCCAGAGCATTTCGCCAGGGTCGCGGTTTATGATCGTATTGTCCCACGAGTCGGCGCACAGTGGTTCCAAAATGAGAAATTTTGGAAAAAAATTGGGTTCTCTATGTATTCTTATAGAAAATTTTGCGCTCATTCCGAATATATACCATGTTCCTATACCTAAAATAAACGATTCATGTGTTTTTTGGCCAAAAACCATGAAAAATCACGTTTTTTTCACATATTTTGCGATATTGAGCAGTTTTCTAATTTTCTATTGAAAGGCGACACCCACAATAGCGATCGACGGTCAACAGTAGCAATTAGGTATTAACCTTTTTTTACGAAAAAAAACTTACACAAACGTTTGCATACGGTACAGACGGTGATGGACGGTGAAATTTTTTAATGGGAATTGTACCTCAAAATATGTACTTTCAAACCTTTCCAGTTTCGTTGCGGAGTTAGACGGAGGTACCTGAAAAAAATGGTGATTTCTAAAACACCTCGGTATTCTTTGAGATATTGTTATATTCTGACAACAATTTCAATTCTACTTCTTTTTGCTCTACACTATGGCTAAGTAACAGGAAATGATCAATACATAAGCGATGAAAAAACATACCTAAAAAAACAAACGTGATTTTTCATGGTTTTTGGCCAAAAAACACATGAATCGTTTATTTTAGGTATAGGAACATGGTATATATTCGGAATCAGCGCAAAATTTACTATAAGAATATATAGAGAACCCAATTTTTTTCCAAAATTTCCCATTTTGGAACAACTGTGCGGCGGTAGAGAACGATTTCCTACAATTTTCGGTAATTTATGACTTAGTTGGTTCCGCCTCGTAGCAGACGTGAACTCGGGATATCGGAAAAAGGGAAACAGGAAACAGGATATTTTCTTTATAGCAACTCGGAGACTTTCAGTTTCTCTTCTCTTCGGACTCTTTCGATCCGAAACACGTGGGGTCTGCTGCCTACCTCGAAGCAATGGGTACATTGGCAGTAAAAGAAGGGAGCGCGGGCTTTTGTGAAAGTGTAGGATGGTTCGTTCGTTGCACTTCTGCAAAGCACGTGTGTCTCGAAAATGTGCTGGCTTCTGTTTACCTAAAACATCTTGTCCTGGTGAGACAATAAATTAGGTGATCAGTGTTAGTAACCGTGCAGTGAAGTGAATATTCCGTATCTACATTAACCCGATCGCACTTGATGTTGCGACCCTTTTACTTTGGGACCAGCTGTGCACTGGACGCATTCGTCGCTGACCCGGATGAGTTCAGTGATCTAGTGACGCAGGTTTTCAAGCTGCAGGTGAATTTCTGAAAGGGTGAGTTTTAATTAGTTTATTGGTGATTATTAGTATTTAAATTTAACGCAGGCTATGACTTATTTCCGGCGATAATAACCCATTTTTTCCTGTGTCCGAACGCGAGGCGTAGGTATTGATGGTGAATAATACTTTTTAATTGCTATATTGGTGTTTCGAAAAATAATTAAGCTGACCGACTAAAGCGGTTCGTCAGGGTCACGGTTTATAACCGTATTGCCCCACGAGTCGGCGAACGACAACGGTACATGCGGGTCCGAAGTCATCGCATGTACTACCCATCGATACAGCAATATACCGATTAACTCAGGCCGAGGAATGTCTAAAATTCTTAAAGACCGCCCCACGTTCTTGATTGTCGACAGTATTAATGTTCATATCTTCCGAAAAGTCAATGTTCATATCTTCCGGAAAGAAGCTAGCGTTCTTGCCGTGATTGATTGGTGGTGCCGCTTGCTTCGTCCTCCCTTCAAATTAAAGAGGGAACCCTTATCTTGCGAGTATAAACACGTGCTCAAAATTCACAACAAAAGCACGCGCTGACGTATTCAATGCGAGAATGGGCGAGACATAGGGAAGAGATTATGTTGTAACAACTCGGATCTGCATTCCTGCAGAACGCGAAGTTTCTACTTCTCACAGCAATATCTCCTCCCCTAGGTCCACCTTCTCTCGCACGGAATACGTCAATTCGTGTTTCTGTTTTGGAATTCGAGCGTGTGTTTATACTTGAGAGATAAAGGATCCGTCTCCAATTTGAAGGGAAGACGGCGTAGGTGGAGTAATGTGCAGTGACTACCCTTTTTCTTCCTGTCTCCCTGCACAAAACGTATTGACCCTCCCCCTCCCTAACTGTACTCCCCATTTTTTGCATATTTTCATTCCACAACATCTCAAGAATGATCAGGTAAAATTTTAGAACGAAATTCCTGACGGCAAAGATTTTACATGCAGTTCAGGGGGATTAACAGTGTGACGCCCTTAAAATAGGTGTTTGTTGGTGCGTGTGTGCGTGAGCGGCGTGCGTTGCTTTAAACCAGGGCTCTCCAGCGTAGGGGCCCCTCACGCGCCTGCTTCCCCTTCCAATCTTCCTCTGGCGCAGCGTGCCTTCCGTTGTCAGGGAGACCGCGCGACGCTACGAAGGCTGCCATGACGGGCTAGCCGGGCAAGCGTCTTCGCGGTTAGCGTCGCGCGGTATCCCTGACAACGCGGACGAGAGTGGGAGAACCCCGAGTGTACGCGTACGGCACCTTGGAGAGCCCTGCTTTAAACGAATAAACGCATGGAAAATGAGGCGCTCACTCAATAGGATTCTACTCGAACTTACATTGCCTTCCGTGCTACCCTCTATTGCGAATATTCATACAGTCAATTTTTTTTAAGAAACATTTTTGTGTGTGAAAACCCCATGTTTCGGGGACTCTACCGTTTAACCATTTAGCCATTATCGCCCAGTTGTTTCTTAACACTCTCCGAAGATAACGCGATAACCACACATGTGTAATTAAGGAATATCTTTGGTTTTTTAATTTGGATGATCCTGTCTAAAGCAGAGTTGAGCATAATCAATCACAAGTGTAATTCCTTTCATTACAATTACAGAGTAATTCCGATTAAAAAGTAATAGCAATTAGATGTAATTGTCCTGCACACTTACAATTACAATTACGATGTAATTGTCCTGCACACTTACAATTACAATTACAATTGTAATTGTGGTCAACTAAATTAACGATTACAGAAAGTAATCTGTAATTGAATTACACAATCACATTTAAATCGTAATTTGTAATTACATTACATTTTGCCGAACTCTGATTTGTAGCAGAATAAAGTGCAAAAAGTTTTAGACTCATACATTGTATACCATTTTCTACCAAATATCATAAAAGTCACCTATGTTTTCGCGCGATTTAACCGGGGGATGCCTTTAATATCTGAGTCACTGATGTTATCCTGGCTATCGACTAATGATTAGATACTTATTATTTTATCTTTTGTATTCGCAAATTTCATTAATAACACGAACTACCACTAATTAAAGAATTATTAATCCAAAATCCCACAGGCTTATACCCTTACCACTCACAACGGGTGCAAAATTTATTACCACAAGATTTTGAGAGACGACGGACGTTCTGCCGGTGGTTCCTCGATAGAGTGGAAGAGGATGACCATTTTCCGGCGATCATACTCGCAGCAGATGAGTCAACGTTCACACGTTCTGGAATATTTAATTTCCGCAATTCCCACGCGTGGGAACCCATGAATCCCCACAATGTTGTAACGGGGCACTTCCAGCAGGAGCTGAGGCTAAATATATGGGCTGGGGTAGTAGGCGATCATCTCCTCGGACCGCATACAGTAATGCCTCGTTATAATCACGAAGATCGGGGCTGGCGGCGGGACACTAACGCGATGCGGACACTATTTCCTTAGAGTAGTATATGCTCTAAGACTATTCCGTGCGGCCGATGCCGCGAGTGAGAAAACCCCGGAGCCGAGCGAGAGGGAACGAAACAGTTGACACGAAGTTGCCGTCGTCTCTTTCGTTCTCTCACTCTCGACCGAAGGATTCCAAGAAATGGTGGGGATAGTGAGCGTGATTATAACGCATGGTAAAAACGTGACACTAACGACGAATTACTGTATTTTGCTGGCGCGTCTAGATAGCGCAAAATATGTTAGATTTCTTCGACGGGATTTGCCACTTCTGCTAGAAGATGTTTGCCTGGCCACCCGAAGAAACATGTGGTTTCTTCACGACGGCGCCCCAGCCCATATGGGAAGAGCTATACCAGCTACAGGCCGAATATGGGGAAACCGTGTAATTGCACGGAATGATGCGGTTGCGTGGCCGCCAAGAAGCTCAGATTTAAATCCAATGGATTTTTACGTATGGGGCCACATGAAATCGTTAGTATACGTCGACACCGAATTTGAAACCTTAGAAGAATTGCGAGGTAGAGTATTTCATGCTGGTAACGTTATACGCGAGCAGCCTGGAATATTCGCCCGCGTTCGCGACAATTGGTTGCGTCGGTGTCAGGCGTGTCTGGATGCAAACGGCAACCATTTCGAGCATCTTTTGTAAATAAATGTAGGTAGTGAAATTTGTATTTCTTTACTACACATTCAGGTCAGAGTAGCCACGCATTGACAGTAGCTTGTTGCGTGACAGTTTAGTCACACTAAAAGGAAAGAAACAGTTTTATCACTTCCTGAAAAAAACAACACGTTTTGCAGTCACGTCGTCAAAGGAGTTTACTTCCATGTAAATCAATGCATTTTTCGTGAGCATCAAAACTGTCACGCAACAAATTGCCACCACTGCGCGCCTGGCCTAAGAACACGTGTAGAGTTTTCGTTTACTTGTTTCTTATTTTCTAGCTGACGACTATAAGTGCCTCCGCTACTCCAAACAGATCCTCAATGGGACCGCTACTGTAAGGGGCCCGTAGTTACTTGGTTACTGGGTCATCTTGAACAGCTCACAACGGGCGGTCTTTGTGCTACGGCTCATCTGTGTGCGTGTAGCGACGATCTTTTCCACAAACATCTTCGATGTTGAAACGTTTATAACAGCTAAACTATACGACATACACCAAAATGTATTCAGACAATTTTACTCTACTGGCTGTCTCCATTGTATGTGCAAAATTATGGAATCCTGCGACTATTACTTTAGCATATAGACATGTTAACTTTGAGGCATTATTACTGTAAAATGGAGACCGATCGGACATTATGTCATAGGACTTTTATGTTCCATTGGACCACCCCATAAAATATTGCTACGTATACCGTTTACACCCTGTATAATACTGCCATGAGTAACTGGATGTTGTCCAACCCGGGAAAGACAGTCACAATATACAACATCCCTGATTTTGTGAAGGAAGTAATGGCACAAGCTTTCAGTCAAGCTAATATCATGAGAGGCTTTAGAAAGTCGGGAATACATCCATTCAATCCCGAAATATTCAGTGAGGAAGATTTTTTGTGCTCTGCAGTCACAGACAGAGAAATGCCGGTTGATAAAGAGTCACTCATTCCCTCGTCAACTTCGCCATCTATATTAGAAACGGATAACACACACGAAAATTTGTCTACTCCACCAACCACTCAATCTCTTGGGGTATCAAAAACTGTCGAAGTAAACAGGGGTGTATCTGCTATTCCACCAACTCTATCCACTTCTACAACAATTGGGCAAGAGGTAGCTGCAATCGTCACGCCGGAAATGATTAAACCATACCCTAAAGCTGCTCCACGGAAAATGACGCGACGAGGTCGTCAGCCTGGAAAAACTACTATATTAACAAAAACACCAGAAAAGAAAGATGATCAAAACCTCGAACCACAAGAGGAGCCAAAGAAAAAAAACGAGAGCACAGAAACTAAACAAAAAACAGGCAAACAAGTCGAAGAAGGAAATGGTTAAGAGAAAAATTCTTCGGGCAATTGATAATGAAACGGAAAACTTTAATTTTTGTTAATTTTCTACGAAAAACTCAATTAAAGTATATAAGATCATTTGTGTAATGTCTAAAGTTTGTGGCTACTTATTATAAACTAAAGCAAATTGTTGTTTTTTTCATTTGTTCCCGAGTTACCATGGTATGGTCAAATCTCCAGACATGGTGGATCATATCTCCCAGCGGTTGGGGAGAGATGAGCCAAATCTCATTTTTCATAAAATTTAATTTAGTGCTTACATTTATTAACTTATTGAAATGATATAACCCTCAAATTATAGTCTGATAACAAGGCTTTACTGTGACATAAATATAAAAACGATGCATCTCATACCCTAGATTTCATGGACCTTCATGTAAAACGTGGTTCAACTCTCCCGGACTCCCCCTACTTGACGAAAACCAGGCGCGAGCAAATGCTCGCAACGAGAAACGAAAAGAATACATGGGAAATCGTAAAATAGTAAGAAAAATTCAGGAAAGAGAAAAATCGGAGAAAAGGCTAAAAGAAATAACAGCAAGGCAATGGTGACAGTACCGAACTGCCTCAGATGCATTTACCAGTTACCTTTCTCTCTTATTCTTGTACAATTCCTTTATACCGATTCACACATTTTAATGTACTGTATATCGTGATGTTAGCTTTGCATAACGAATCGTTTACATTTCCCTCCCGATGGAAGAGACCACCACTTTCCCATAGTTTCCATCGAGCAATAGCGGGCACGCTGCGCGCTAATTAATTTATAAATAGTGCGTGATTCTTTGTCGCAACTTGATATAAATATCGAAAATTCAAGCGAGAAATGTGATTACGTTTAGATTTTAGATTTTAGACCATACTCTGAAAAAATATTTTTATCGAAGGCGCTACAGTGTCCATGCTACTGGCCAAGAGTGAATTCTAATTTTAACGAAGTTCACCAATTTACAGTATCAAAATATTCATCTTTTAATAAAAAAATTCATTTTAAGGTTTGAAAAATAGAAATAGCTCGAATAAAACGTACGGAAATTTAAAATGAAAACAATAAATTATGAATGTACATTTTTCTTTGTTAAAGGAGTTACAGAAGAACTTTATTTAACCCTTTTTTTTATGTCGAATTTAGTTCGTATATCTGAAAAATCGAAGACCCATAACGGGTAATTATCGTTTTGTGTGATCTAATCGGATCTTAAGACAAGAATATAAAATTTAAATGTAAAGTTTCATTAAAATCCATTTTGCCGTTTAAACGTAATCGTGTTAACAAATATATGAGATATTTAAAAAAAGCTCTTTTCTAAATAGTCAAAACGTGATCAGAAGGTCTTAAAACGTGATTTCCGTAACAAAACTTTTTCCAAATTTTTTCATTACAAGAGTATTATACATATGTCAGAAAGTGAAAAGTGTATCTCGAGGCACTCAGGAAGATCGCGCACGGCCGCGTGTCGCTTGCACCCTACCTTGGATCACAGCGTTTCAAGAGCGAGAGAGAAAGACACACATTCATTTTCTCTCTCGTCTTCCCGACGTTGTCCGAAGCGCCGAGCTCACGGACACGCAGCTCCGGCGTAGTGTGCATGCGAGGTGGGGGAAATTCTCGAGCGCTTCCGTCCCGAATCTGGCATCACTGGGGTACCCGAGCCACAGTAAAAGCGTGATGCAGTCAATGTAAGCATTTTCGGACGATTGTAGGTTAGGGTATATGCATTTTAGGCACACATTGACTAGGAACTGCGGGGAATTGTATACACTTACTAAATTAACGCTTTTACCGTAACACATACATCACTTGAAATCGCTGCCGAATTTAGAGCAACAATGGACTAACCTACATTAAAAAAAAAATTTCCTATTGTATATCAATGGCTTAGTGCATACGTATTGTAGGTCCACTTTTAGCGTTTTTGAAAAAAACAGGTTCATTGGTACTTTATAATTAAATAAATACTTTTTGTATTATTGTATTATCATATATATGCAATATATGTATTACTGAAAATATGTAATTAGTAGTATAAGTTAGAATCTGCAAAATTATAATAATAATTCTATAATAATACTTCGAAGATGGACATGCTATATGTAACCAAGTACAGAGGAGGACATACTATACCGAATGATATTGTATAAAAATGAACGAAAGGAGTAATAACTGGAAATAATCACACTTCAATATTATATTTATTTTGAAAGTAACAGGAATAAAAAAGTAGTTATTCGTTTTCATTTTCGCAGTTGTCATTTTCGTAGTTTTCATTTTTGTCAATGTCCATTGGGATTGAAATTACATTACGTTGTGATTTTGCTAATGGGATGCTGTTGATAAATGCTTTGCAGTATTGAGGAATAATTCCGTTAGAAGATACAGAAGATCATTTTGCTTCGCGATAGATATAGGAAGATTTTTTAAAAAATTGTCACATTTTCCAAGAATATTTTCGTCCTCTGGCATGGGCATACAATAAACAAAAATATTATTTTTGATAAATTTTTGGAAAAGATAAAAATGTAATTTTATACAGCATAAAGAAACAGTCAAGCACTATTTATTGCATATAAAAACTCAAATTTCATCAAAAGTGGACATACAATATGTGTGTACTAAGCCATCGATATGATTAGTAGAGCCTATTGGAATACGTTATTGCTACTAACTCAATTTCGAAAAAAATGTGGGTTAGTCCGTTGTTGCTCTCACTGCCTCAATGGTATGGCAAGATACCAAAGATGGGCACTACTTGAATCAGGCCTTCCCAAATCCCAAGTGGGGAAATGCACTCCTGAAACACATGTTTCGGTTCTCCCTCCAACGCTGCGCCTTCAGCTAAGGTGGGACGATTCCCACTACCCGCTCTCCAAGGAGACAGTAACGCCTCTAGGAAGCATGTTGGGGCGCTTTAGGATGAAAGTATCAAATGTGTCAAGTTTTTATAGGAAATTTCATAATAACTTAAAAATAGTAGGAAAAATTAAAATTTAAACTAGCATTTGAAAATGACATAAAAATAATTTAAAAAGAAATTATTACATATAACGATACAGTAATACAATAATCACAGTGATGTCTTTTCATTAGAAAAATATATTCATTTTTAGAAAAATACAAGTAGAAGTTATTTTCTAAACTTTCGTACATTAAATAAATACATTTTATATTTTAAACAACTTTCGTACAATGCAAATGTATTATACATTTTATTCAATTTTATGACAATACAATCAGTACTTATTTATAAATTTTTTTTAAATTTTAATTTTTCCTATTATTTTTAAGTCATTATGAAATTTCCTATAAAAAGTTGACACATTTGGTACTTTCACCCTAAAGCGCCCCAACATGCTTCCTAGCAGCGTTACTGTCTCCTCGGAGAGAGGGTAGTGGGAATCGTCCCACCTTAGCTGAAGGCGCAGCGTTGGAGGGGGAGTCGAAATATGTGTTTCAGGAGTGCATTTCCCCTACTTGGGAAGGCCTGACTTAAATAACCCGAGCCAATTTTTATTTGAAGTGCTATTATTCAATTAATTTAATCATGGGGAATTCAATTGTTGAGCGGCTGTTTCGTTCGTTTGCGCTACATTTGTAAACTTTTTATCATCTTTCCGAAACATTAGATATTATTACGTCGCAACGGTATCTTTAGGAAATCGGGTATAACGTATAGGTTATATTTTCTGTCACTTCGAAAACAGAAAATCCGCTCCTCCAAGTAACAGAAAATATAACCTATAAGCTATACCCGATTTCCTAAAGATACCGTTGCGGCAAAATAATAATGTTGAGGAAGGATGATAAAAAGTTCACAAATGTAGCGTAAAAGAACGAAACAGCCGTTAAACATTTATTGTTATATAGCATATACATAGGTTATATTTTCTGTCACTTCGAGGAGGGGACCACATAATAATCACGCGCATCCAGCCTGCGCATTTTCACTAGCCCAATTCAACATCAAACACAATTTTATATATAATGTTTGTTCATAACTGCTTTCTGCATATAGGGCGTTATTTTGTAATAAGTGTATTTCATGTCCTATTTCAGTGTTTTGCTAATCGAAAAATGTCTAACCTAACAAACTTAATTTTCTGGGGACATGCGCTTATCTATTTTCCTTTCCACTTATAATTCCTTACTGTCAACGTAGAATATTGTAGGTAAGCACATTTCAAGTAATTAAAATGTACAATGAATTCTCTACGTTTGCAGTACCAGCAGACTTTTTGTTTAAATTTTTACAAGACAACGCAACAGCTGAGAATTTCTTTCCACATTCAAAATAGAATATGGAAATAGCGAACAGCTCCCTCTCGCGTGCACAGGCAGCCGCGTATCTATGGGTATTACCATTTCTGTGCAGAAAAAATCTGCTGTAATACCGACCGACCTCGGCGGCCAGACCACGTGACGTGTCTACCCCTTTAAAGGTCGAGTTTCCTAGCCGCGATCCGGCGGCGGCGGCGGCAAGCGGCCAGAAGTAAAATAATTTTTTATTCTTTCTCGTTTCGATATGGGAGTGACACCAATGGATTCCTTGTGTTTTTCCGATCAAAATCATATGAAATTTCATGTAAATCGGACTATTATGAACGAAGACAACTTGAAATGGTATAAATTAGTTTTTCATGTAATTTCCTTCCTTTTTTCCGAATTACGTCGTTCGTGGTGTCAGTTTCATGGGCGAAACATAAGGAATTCAATGACGTCGTTTTCACAAAGATCTGATGGGGAATGCGGAAATCCTGGACATTTCTGACTTTTTAATGATATTCGAACCCTTTCGAGGGTCGAAAGTCATCAAATTCGGTGAGTCTCGCAGTGCGAAAGGTTATCCACGTCACGGAGTTCCATGCGGCATCTAAAGAGATGTGTCAAAGGAGAGGTGCCGGTGGAGAATCACCCCGACTGTAGTATTAGAGTAAAATACAACCTGATATAACATTCAACTAAATAAATTCTATACCAAGAAGGCTCGAAGCTATTATAAAATCAAAAGACAATCCCACAAATTCTTAAAACATTAAATATTTATTTTATTTCTGCTTATTTTATGCTTTTATTCATATTTTTGTAAATGTTAAGGGGAATCAGAATTTGTTTATACAAGATCTATTCTACAAACATTTAAGAATATTTATTAATCATCTTTTTCTGTTAAAATGTAGTACTGACATGGATATACAAAGTTTTACTTTAAATTGGTCGCTGCACGAATACTTTTTACATTGACTGTATATAAGTACCGAGGTCTCCAACGAGTTTGGTAAACGACAAACAACGGTGGTCGTTTAGTCGAACCCTATTCCGTCTTGCTAGGGACATAAGTCAGCCTGTTCAGTTTTTATTTACCACTTAAATTAGTATTATTATTAGTAATATCCACCAAGTCCACCACCAAAACGCCTCGCGGAAACCTACGCGCGCGCGAACAGATAAAATGGCAACAGCACCTCACGGACGCATTCCACTAAAACCGTGCACCGGCCTAGCGAAGAGCTGCCAGCGGCCGCTGGACAGCAGTGACACCCGAACTTCGAAAATTTTAGGATGGTCTCCTTCAAATTAACGTCGCAAAGAGCTAGGTATTGGGAATTTCCCGGCCCAGGTAATCGAGCCGCGCGCTCCGCTTTTATGATCGGTTTACCACTCGCACCCCAGATTACTGTAATGAGGTTTGAAAATAATGTCGACTGATCTTGTACCCGTCGACAGGGTTGACCGCGGCGCTATACCCTTGTACGCAGAGATTTTTCGCCACCTGCGTGTAAAAACCACAATAATGGCACATTTAAAAAAATGACATTAACGGAAGCCGGTATAGGCGTGAGTAGCTGAAAGGTTAAAACATTCAGACACAAAAATTCTAGAAAAAAATTCAAACACCGCTACAATCAAAGACACGTCCGATTAGTAACCCGTTACGTCCGATCTGTACATGCACTGCATTCAGGATAAAATTATAAAAATGAAAACAAGAATAATAGATTCTGAAGGTAACAGTTGGGATCGTTGCGAAAATTCATTTACCTATCGTTTATGGTCGGCAATTCCGTATTTTCGAAGACGGCTTCGCAACATCTGGTTGCCAGATTTCCATAAGGCAATCAAGAACGTACCTTCGCCGTCTTTAAGATTTTAGAGATTATTCGCTGTGAACAAAAGCACAACGTTTCATTACCCCGCAGGTGTCCGCGGGAACAGTGAACAGCTGGATATTTCCTAACGTATTGGAGATAAAACAAATTGATTATACGGACATTCCACGCGAAATCGGACACTTATCGGAATAACATTTTGGATGTTTACTGGAAAAAAAACTACTCGAATAGGAAGCACATATGTATGTAGGTACAATGTTCCTTCTTTCAACTATTTCATATTTTTCATATTTATCGTTCCCAAAAAATTTATATCGTCAAAATTAAAAAGACTCGATTCAAAATTTTCAACCAGAAAAAACATACAAGCTTTGACATGTGTTTACACACAGATCAGACATAGCCGCCACGATATTTTCCTCTTTTTTTAGGAGCTCATATTATTAGTTTACAAGAAATATATAAAAAAACATAATCCCATAACTTTCGAATTCTGCCTTGTTTCCTTATTTTGGGGATTCTGTCCCACTGTGGCGTAGGATCGCAGCGCGGCCGCGGCTATGACTCAGTTTGGAGGAGTCAAGCGATTTGCCGCCGTGGCTAGCCGCGCGGCTAGTAGATTCCGCCATCATGGCGGAAAACAGACACTCATCGCATTGTGTTGTGTTTCGAGTAGCCTAGGTTGCTGCTGCAGCAGACACGCGGCCGCAGCCGCTCGAAAACGCGGCTAGGAAAACGGTTGCATTCTTCTCCATAAGAGCGTTGCTTAGGATTGGCCGCCGGCCGCGGCCGCTTGCCGCCGGATCACGGCTAGGAAACTCGACCTTAAGGCTCCTATAGACTGGGCGATAATCGCCGACAACTTTGTCGCCGGAGTCGCTGGCGAATCGGTGGGATAACCGACTTGTCTCCAGCAACTTGTATCTGGCGATTTTTATCCGGCGACTTGTGTCCGGCAACTTGTGTCTGGCGACTGGAATACAGGTATACGGCGACTTGCAACAATCGCTGTGGGATACAGCAACTCGACCCTTGCCTCAAACGGCCTTCTAGAAATGACTGTTGGCCACATGTTCCCGAAAAACTGTATTCAAATGGACGGTGAGCAACATCGCCCGAGTGTCTAGTGCCTGTATTCCTGTTTCCCGTTCCGAATGGGAAACATCGCCGATTCTGTGGCAACACACCACACACTATATATATTGAAGTATATCCTATAGTAAATGTATACGTTACAAATTTAATATATATATTATTTTATATATATATATATAAAATAAATTAATGTTTTAATAAATATGTATATGTGTGGTGTGTTTCCGCGCAGTAGATCATATAGTAGATATTTACGTTAAAAATTTATTATTATATATATGCGGACACTCCCTTGAAGAGGTTCTCTTCACAGCAATACATATCTCCTCTCCGAGGCCCACCTTCTTTCGCACGGAATAGGTCAACGCGTGCTTTTGTTTTGCAATTGAAGCGCGTGTTTTTACTCGAGAGATAAGGGATCCGTCTCGAATTTGCTTGGAAGACGGCGCAGACCTATATCTGGCACATTTAGGTAAAAACTGAAGGGACTGGCTTGTATACCACATCTGGTTCCCAAAAATTAATCAGGCTGATCGGCCAGAGTGTTCCGCCAAGGTGCGGTTTATGACCGTATTGTCCCACGAGTAGCGGTTGACAACAGTACCTGCGCGCCCGAAGTCACCGTGTATAACACCCATTATCGACATGTGGGAGACAAATGTTTCCCAACGAATGCTTGGAGAACAAGCAATTGCCTAGTCGTAAAGAAATTAAGAAATTTCGCTTCAAAAATATTAAATGGTCAGCTGTAAAAGATAACTGGATTCGGACGCGCAGGTACCGTTGTCAACCGCTGACTCACGGGACAATACGGTCATAAACCGCAATCCTGTCGAAACAATCTGACCGATCAGCTTGATTAATTTTTGGGAATCAGATGTGGTACACAAGACAGCCCCTTCAGTTTTTACCTAAATGTGCCAGATATAGCAGTTAAAATGTATTATCCAACATCAAAACGCCTTGCGGAGAGAGAGAGAGAGAGAGAGAGAGAGAGAGAGAGAGAGAGAGAGAGAGAGAGAGAGAGAGAGAGAGAGACAGACAGAGAGAGAGAGAGAGAGAGAGAGAGCTAAATTCAGGAGCTCTTCAAAATCAGATTTTGTCATTCGTACAAAATTGATAAAACTACCTCCGTCGTTTAATAGCAACTGTGCCATTAAATGACCACAATAATGTTCTCCATTTCTCAAAAACATCTTGTTCCACCAACGCCTTTTTCTTTTGGTCGATGCTATTACAACCAACGCGGCGCCAACACCCATAGCTACCGACGGATCCATGGCTACTAAATACAGTTTGGAATGGATGCCGAAAGGTCTGGAACCTGAGTCATAGGCGGGGGACACGATTTGCCGAGTCGCCGCACACAGTTGCTGGATACCAGCCGCTCGGTAAAAGTCGCTGGCGACAAGTCGATGCATCCCAGCGAGTCGTCAGGCGACCCGCTGGTGTCGCTGGCGACAAAGTTGCCGGCGATTATCACCCGGTCTATACGAGCCTTTACGTACGTCCGAAGAACATCCGTTTCGGATGTTGTGTACATTCGGAGGGTTCCTATCCCGACAGGATCCACATATCCCCTGTACGTCCTTGCTTTTTAAATATTGCAAGAAGATACAATTTACGAAGTGCGACGTCTTGAGGACGTGTTGTGTCAACATCCACAGAACATTTTCCGAATGTCTGAAAGTAAAAGACGTTCAGAAGCCGTCTTAAATACATCCAGAAGGCGTCTTGAATTTATCTAAAAAAAACGTCTTAAAGACGTTGTAAAGACTTCTTCATTAAGTCTGGGTTACGACATTAAGGTGTCAGGACACAGTAACGGGCCAAGAAAGCAGACGATTTTTAGACGACGATAATAAGAAAAGTAAACAATCGATTAATATAAAATTTTATGTTTTAGTTCACTATATTATGAACTATAAGATGAGTGTATAATATTTACAAAATAGCATTTGTACGCCGTGCAATGTCTCCATTTAAAATGTCTTTTTCTTCCGGATGGCCAACTGGTGGGTCGGATTCCGGGAAATCGGATGAACTATAACAAAAACTCCAAAAATGTCATAAACTATAATACATTTCCTAGGCATTGACGATCCAACATTTCAATTTTTGCGAAAATTGACAAAATGGTCGGTGTTTGAAAAATAATGATTAAATTTCGACAAAAGTGTGTGTGATCTTTCTGTTTATATTTTGTACAATAATTGAAAAATTTGAAATGTTGGATCATCAATGCCTAGGAAATATATTATAGTTTATGACATTTTGGGTGTTTTTGTTATAGTTCATTCGATTTCCCGGAATCCGACCCATCAGTTGGCCATCCGGAAGAAAAAGACATTTTAAATGGAGACATTGCACGGCGTACAAATGCTATTTTGTAAATATTATACACTCATCTTATAGTTCATAATATAATGAACTAAAACACAAAACCATATATTAATCGATTGTTTACTTTTCTTATTATCGTCGTCTAAAAGTCGTGTGCTTTCTTGGCCCGTTACTGTGTCCTAACCCCTTAACCTTTAGAGGACCGGGCTGGCCACTATAGTGGTCACCTAAGAATTTGGATACTTTGCCAGCCATTTTGGTGGTATATATGCCTAAATTTTAAATAAATAAAATTTACAATTTCAATGAAAAAATCCCGACCCTTTAAAGGATAAGAAACAAATTTGAGGGCCACAGGCATCGAACCCAGACTTTCAGCTCAGAAAGCAACCGCCATTTGTAAACACTTTTAATTCCTAGCTATACGTACCTATAATGATTATTAATTGTTTATAAAAAATAGACACATTCTTTAAAATTTCACATTTGTCTTAAGACAGATGTTTTAACGACGTTTTAAAACAGGCGTCTCTAAAGGCGGGATTTCCTACCTGCGACTGGTTGTAGGCTGAATCTCCTCGCCTGCGACCAAGTCCATTGCCACAGTGGAACAGAATCTCAAGAAACAAGGAAACGAGTCAGAATTCAAAAGTTGTTGGAGGATTATGTATTTTTATATACTTCTCGTAAGCTACTAATATGAGCTCCTAAAAATGGTAAATATATCATGACGGCTAATTCTAATCTGTGTATAAACACGTGTCTAAGTTTGTATGTATTTTTCGTGCAGAATTTTAAATCAAGTCTTTTAATTTTTGGTGATATAAAAGAAAACTATTTTTGAGACCTCGAATGAATAATATCGATTTTGCTAAGTAATTACAAATGATTAGTTACATACAGTTTTTTCTCATAAGAAACCCATTGAAAAAATATCAACAATTATCGGCGTTTTAGTTACCTTCCGGAAACTTTCGAGCCTTTTTTAAACGATTTCAATCAACTTCGATCCTCTGTTTGTTTGTTGTACGTATGTATGTATGTTTGTTGGTTTGTTTGGTTGGTTGGTTCAAATCTGAAAACTCAATTTTAACCCACTTCAACCAATTCAATTGTTTTGAAACTTTGTAGGCGTGGGTACTGATGATGGCAATACAAAATTATGAATAGAAAAACCGGAGGGTATGAAAAAATGACCCAGTCACCAATAATTTTAACCCATAACCCCAAATTCAATCAACTTGAAATCAGCCACTCGGGTTCCTTACGAAAACGACAAAAAGGGTCGTTAGTCCGCATCGCGATTTTAATTTATCGCGGTCCTGTCATGGAGCGAAATTCGTCAACAATGAATCGATCGACAGTTTATGTACATGGAGGTCGCGTACCAGGGAATCTAGAGACGCGGTAGTGTCTCGACGCCAAGTACAGGAAAGACACCCTATATATGTCGATATGTCGACTATCGCTACTGATGGGATTAACGGAAATAACTACTCCTATGATTGAATAGTAAAGTAAAATATAATTATTCAACTTAGTATTGTAATACAATTTTAAGGTCTTCTTAATTTTTGGTGGATCTTATTACGATTACAATGTGCTTGCTTGCAAAGTCTACACACAGTTCCCAACATAAAACCTAATTCTTATTACTAAATACTCCTAAAAGCTACCGCTATCATTTACTCGTCGCCCGGCTAATCCAACCTAACCTGAAACTTATTTCATTAATATCTCATGACCCTTGCAATATTTTCTAAATTTAAAGACATTTTTCTGATGTAAACCGCATATAAGCTTTCGAATGAGACCAATTTCAATAAAATCGGTCCACGCATGACAGAGATATCATAATATCGTCTCACGGATCAGACGGAAATATTAAGATTTTTCTTCTTCTGACGAAACTAACACATATTTCGATCTTCGTTCGTCGACTCTCGAGATTATTCGACATGGATCGCCGTCCGTCATTGTACAAACTATTTTTTAAATACATTGAACTTTATAACCTACCAATCTTAACCTTCCAAGTGTCAAATAATGTAAGTGGTCCAAATTTGAGATATCAGGAGTTTTTACACTAAATAGGAGACGGAATTATTGTCTCAATTAACAAGGTAAGTCGCTAAATTTATTTAATAGATTTTTTATGTAGAATCGCAGGCTTGGAATTTGTCCGGAGAAGGTTCGACAGAGAAGCACCTTCTTTCGCATAAGTTTCTAGAAATTTGTACCATGCTTGTACAAAATAATATATTGTAGAAAAAAATTGCATTGAATTTAAATTGCCAGATATTTGTATTTGTATACCAGCAATTTAGAGTTTTTATGTAAAGGTTATTATATTATAGAAATGAAGGGGACGCACAGGCTTGGATAGTAGAATTGAAGGTGACGCACAGGCTTGGATGGATAGAAATGAAGGGAATGCACATGCTTGGAGGTTGTCCGGAGAAGATTAGATAGGTAGACAGAGCATCTTGTTTCGCACAAATTTCTGAAAATTTGTCAAATAAGGTAAATCGACAAAATTTGTCTAAAGACATAGCATTAAGATTTATTAAGAAAATAGATTATGGTGGACTGCTTGCAATGTAAAGCAAGTCATATTAGTGAAGAAAGTACGCTGAAAACACATCTCCCTTGATGCTTTTCAATCTTATGTGAAAGACATTCGTAATACTTTAATAAAATCTACAGTAGTTGTCACGCTCTTCATTAATTCATTAATTTTTTAGATTCCCATTATTTCAATTCACCAATAAACATATAAAATTAGTTTTATTCCAGCACCAATAAATTATGCGTTAAAAATATTGGATCTCCTCGTTCATTTTCGCTGAATTATTACCATTAGCATTTAAATTTCCTGCAACAAGTCTTTCTACCATACGCTCTCACCTCTTTTGGACACATTATTTAGTCTCTACACTCACTATAGCAAAAGGCCACTCTATTTCTATAAATAATAAGTTGTATGTTAAGTTGTATATAATTACAAAATGTGGCTTTACATATTTACAGATAATCGAAGCAGAAGATGATGCAGTGTGATCTACGTCGGACTGTGTACGCACAAATTTTCAGGTAGCGTTTTGCATACGCAATTATTCATTCATTGATTCAATGATCTTGACATATGAGCACGTGTGATAATTTATATATAAATAATTAGTAAATGTGTCCTATTTTTCAGTTAACAATGCAGATGAAGAGAATTATTTCAACAGCTGAAAGAGAAAGTAATCCTGCTGCATGAGCAAATAAAATATTATCAAAAAAATAAATCACAAAAAATAGAAGATAATGATATATATAATATTAAAAATTATCTGATGTCATTCCCTATGCAAATTATCTTTGTAAAAAGAAGTGAGATCCCCATAAAAAAACTTCAAAAAAGTAAAAAAATTACGCCAAATACATGAAAATCAAATAACTCACAAAAAATAGAAGATAATAATATAAATCACAAAAAAAATAGAAGAAAATATACAACAAATAAATCACAAAAATAGAAGATAATAATATCACAAAAATTGAAAAATATATAATACAAAAAAAGATGTGAAATCAAAATGAACTGCAAGTACATGAAGGCACTTTCCAACTACGCTTAAGATGACACAACTACATATACACAGCTAAAATGCTGTGTTATTCCATTACTCATATCGCGGACATTTTAATTAACCCATCAAAAAGAATCCCATTTAAAAACATTGTCGTAAATTAATAGCTTTACAAAATTAATGATATACAAAAATTGCGCCAATCATAACAATGGCTATTCATACAAAGAAAAAAATGTATTAAATAATATTAAGCAGATATATTTTTATACAAATAAATATTTTAATACGAATAAATATTTTATTCAAAATACTTGGCGCTGCGCCCCGAATTGGTGTTGCTAAACTGAATAAATATGTATAAATTGAATTAATCTTTTTTCTATCTTTCTTTCTTGTGCGTGCGTTCGTGAATGTGCGTATGTGTGCGTGTGCATATGCTACGTATGATATTAGAGTTAAATATATGTACAATAAATCTGACTGTGTTTCTAATATGTATATATATAATATGTATATGTTTATGTATTTTAGATTGTAAGGGAGTTATTGTTAATTATTAAGACTAAGTCAATTAACATTTTTTCGGTTGCGCAGCGCCAAGTATTTTGAATAAAATATTTATTCGTATTAAAATATTTATTTGTATAAAAATATATCTGCTTAATATTATTAATACATTTTTTTCTTTGTACGAATAGCCATTGTTATGATTGGCGCAATTTTTGTATATCATTAATTTTGTAAAGCTATTAATTTACGGCAATGTTTTTAAATGGGATTCTTTTTGATGGGTTAATTAAAATGTCCGCGATATGAGTAATGGAATAACACAGCATTTTAGCTGTGTATATGTAGTTGTGTCATCTTAAGCGCAGTTGGAAAGTACCTTTATGTACTTGCAGTTCATTTTGATTTCACATCTTTTTTTATATTGTAATTATATTATTTTCATTTTTTGCCTGATTATATTATTTTCTTCTTTTTTTGTGGTGTACTTGCAGCTCATTTTGATTTCACATCTTTTTTTATATTGTAATTATATTTTTTATTTTTTATTTATGTGATTATATTTTTTTGTTAATTATACTTTACACGTCCTTGACTTTTTCATGTTTCTTTGTCTTTTTTTGTGTTTTTTTGTTTTTATTTGTTGATAATACTCTTTTTTTTCCTCGACTTTTTCATGTATACTATTTTCTTTTTTTTTTGTGATTTTTGATAATACTTTTTTTGTCCTCGACATTTTCATGTACTTGGCGTATTTTTTACTTTTTTAAAGTTTTTTTTGGGCATCTCACTTCTTTTTACAAAGCTAATTTTATTTGCTCATGTAACAGGATTACTTTCTCTATCAGCTGTTGAAATAATTCTCTTCGTCTGCATCGTTCATTGAAAAATAGGACACATTTATTAATTATTTATAAATTATCACACATGCTCATATGTTAAGATCATTGAATATGCAAAACCCTACCTGAAAATTTGTGCGTATATAGTCTGACATAGATCACTCTGCATTATCTTCTGCTTCGATTATCTGTAAATATATATAAAGCCACATTTTAGTTATACAACTTAACGTAGAACTTACTTATGTAGAAATAGAGTGGCCTTCTGCTACAGTGAGTGTAAAGACTACATAATGTGTCCGAAGGAGGGGAGAGTGTATGGCAGAAAGTCTTCTTGCAGGAAATTTAAATGCTAATGGTAATAATTCAGCGAAAATGAACGAACAGATCCAAAATTTTTAACGCACAATTTATTGGTGTTGGAATAAAATTAATTTAGTATGTTTATTGGTGAATTGAAATATTGTTAATGGGAATATGAAAAATTAATGAATTAATGAGTAGCGTGGCAACTACTGTGGATTTTAAAGTATTACGAATGTCTTTCACAAAAGATTGAAAAGCATCAAGGGAGATGTGTTTTCAGCGTACTTTCTTCACTAATGTGACTTGCTTTACATTGCAAGCAGTCCACCATAATCTACTTTCTTAATAATTCTTAATACTATGTCTTTAGGCAAATTTTGTCGATTTACCTTATTTGACAAATTTCCAGAAACTTGTGCGACACAAGATGCTTTGTCTATCTATCTAATCTTCTCCGGACAACCTCCAAGCCTGTGCATTCTCTTCATTTCTATCCATCCAAGCCTGTGCGTCCCCTCCAATTCTACTATCCAAGCCTGTGCGCCCCCTTCATTTCTATAACATAATAAGCTTTACATAAAAATTCTAAATTGCTGGTATACAAATACAAATATCTGGCAATTTAAATGCAGTGCAATTTTTTACTACAATATATATATTATTTTTTGTACATGCATGGTACAAATTTCCAGAAACTTGTGTGAAAGGAGATGCTTCTCAGTCGAACCATCTCCGGACAACTTCCAAGTCTGCGACTCTACATAAGAAATCTATTAAAAAAATTTTGGCGACTTACCTTATTAATTCAGACAATAATTCAGTCTCCTATGTAGTGTAAAAACTCGTGACATTCCAAATTCGGACAACTTACTTTATTTGACACTTAGCACTTGGTAGGTTATAAAATTCAAAATAGTACATATATATATAAGTATATGTCGTACAATGACGGACGACGATCCCTGCCGAATAATTCCGAGAGTCGACGAACGAAGAACGAAACATGTGTTGGCTGAAGGTGTGTGTGTAACGCGTATATACGTACTATACTGATGAAAAATTCCTTGAACAAGAAGAATCAGAAGAAAAATCTTAAAACTTAAAATTTTCGACTGATCCATGAGACGATATTATGATATCTCTGTCATACGTGGACCGATTTTATTGAAATTGGTCCTATTCGAAAGCATATATGCGGTTTACATAAGAAAAATGCCTTTAAATTTTGGAAATATTGCAGGCGTGATGAGATATTAATGAAATAAGTTTCGGGTTAGGTTGGATTAGCCGGGCGACGAGTAAATGATAGCGGTAGCCACAGTCGACATATACAGGGTGTCTTTCATGTACTTGGCGTCGAGACGCTACCGCGTCTCTAGATTATACATATGGCAGAAAGTGGAAAGTGGATTTCGAGGCACTCAAGACGATCGCACACGGCTGCGTATCGCTTGCACCTCACCATGGATCAGTGATGCCAGAATCGTGGGACGCGGGACCAAACGCTTACCCCCACTATGACCTATCGTCGTCTCCCACTATGCCCTACCGGCGTCTCCCACTTTCTTCCCACCGCACTACACAGAAGCATATTTTTACTCCTGTCTGTGTGAGCTTCCTGTTGGGCTGCCGATCGCACGGACAGGAGTAGGGATATGATGACGTCCACCCCCGCGTTAGTTCCCCGGACGTATAGTATTCGACAACACTAATCCAACATTTTTAAATAAGAACTGTGACTGCATCGAGTCACGTTGACCCCTATGTGGGCAGCTCTTAAACTAGTACATATGGACCGTTATTTTTGAAAGTGGTATAAGTCCATTTATTCATACATTGAGATATTTAATTTAGGTTTTGCGTTTAAATTAACTTAAAAATATTCGCATTCATTAATCAAATCGGGTAATATTTTTAAATCTATAAACTTGTTAAATTTTATTATGGAATATTCAATCTAAATGTTAAAGAAAATAAACGATTTTTTAGCTACAGATCTACTTATACCACTTACAATAATAGTACACACACATTCAACATCACTTACTTTTGCCATATCTTTGCGTAATTTATCCGCCTCCTCCTTCTCCCTCTCTCTCTCTCTCTTTCTTCTCCTCCTTCTCTCTCTCTCTCTCTCTTTCTTCTCTTCCTTCTTTCTCTCTTTCTTCTCCTCCTTCTCTGTGCCTTCGTTCTCTTCATTTGGGCTTTTCGCCTCCCCAGACACCGTAGGGAGGGCATCTTTCATCTGGAAATGGAATAATGAATGTATTATTTTATGGCAAATAGTAAGATTGTACAGCGTCATTTTCTCGCTAGAGCCCTCAAAGACAATGCCGCCAATAAGCCGCGTCTCGCTAAGTTTCGTGGAAGTGACGAATTCCACGTTCTGCATTTCTCAACAGATCTTTGTGAAAATAGTGTCAATCGATGTCGTGCCGATGAAAATGTCCCCACGCTAACTTCGTTAAAAATAGTCCGATTTACATGACATAATTTTAATCGGGAGAACGCCAGGAATTCATTGGTATCACTGCCATATCGGTTCGATGAAGAGTAAAGAATTTTTTAATACGCTGTAGTGAATCTCGTCGCGAACTTTGGCATCCACGAAACTCAGCGAGGCGCGGCTTTTTGGAGGCATCGCTTTTGAATACTCTAGCGAGAGATTCACTCTGTATAATAGTATACAATATAATACTTACATTATCAGAATTCTGCATTTCCCTTTTTCGCACAGCTTTTCCCTTGCTTGCTGATTGACTGGCAGGAATCGGCGAGCTCCGTCTACCGTTGATGGAGGGGGAAACACCTACAGGAGCGGTGGTTATGTGTGCGTGACTGATGCAGCCGCAGTTCACACAAACACAACCACCGCTCCTGTAGGTGTTTCTCCCTCCATCAGCGGTAGACCGAGCTCGCCGATTCCTGACTGACTGTGCCCTTGCCTGGTTTGTAAAGCGTCATTTCTTCCAGAACGCACTACAGACGAATCCTCGGAGTCACGTTTCGCGTTTACGTTTTTTTCTAACAGGCAAAAGGTTTTTGAGTTGTGTTGTATTGTGTTTGTTGGTTTAGAGTAAAATGAGTATCACTGGAAATGTGAATATGCAGGATTTGCAAGAAAATATGGACAATAATTCTTCATTTCGTCCGCGAAAATTACGTCCGTATGCAAAGAGATTATCAAAACGGAAAGTACATTGCCAAAAGAGAAGGTCTTTAGCCCTTCAGAAGAAACATGAAAGCGCAAAAACGGCAGACGACACTGCCGTAGGACAACATCCAGAAGAAGTGGCCGAACAACGTATAGTAGAGGAATCATCAATATCCTATGGACGAAATCATACGTCCCAGGAAATAATGTACTCGCCATCCGATGAAGACAATGATACGGCCATTTCGGCAGAAACTGAATAGGCGTTTGAAGAATTTAATATAGAAAATAACGAAGAAGAAAACTGCGTTGTAGAAAAAGTTGCGAAGAACAAGCCGCAAGAGCAATCGCCTCTCCTAAATAGCAACGATATAATAAATTTCCCAAATGTGCTTGCTCAATTGCAAAAAATAGGTAAGCATGCAAAAAATAGGGAAGACTGTGGTATTAAACACCCTACGAATAACTGGTGTGAAACGGTGTGGTTTCAAGAGCATCTTCGGCGTAATGTGCACTTTATGCCATTACAAAGATGAAATCTGCAATCAATCGGACGAAGCCGAAGAAGTGGATTGCAATCAGGGCGCCGTTAATGCAACAATTTTATGTGGAGACAGCTATGCACACGTGACACACACTTTGAAGGGAATGAATATACGTTACATGTCGAAGAAAGACTTAGTGAAGGATCACGATGAATTCGTCAAGTCCGCAACTGCCGCTGCAGAAGAAGAACTGTTAGCAGCGGCTGAAGAAGAAAAACGTTTGGCGATTGAAAGATGCGACATTCTTCCTGGATCAGGAATTCCCCACATCTCCGTGGCGGCCGACGGAAGCTGGATGAAGCGATCGTACCACAGTGGATGTTACGATTCTGCGTCTGGAGTCGGCGTGATAGTTGGCTATCATACGAAGAAAGTTTTATTTTACGGCGTTTGAAATAAAGTTTGCAGAATTTGTCGGATAGCTGCGAAAAACAAGAAAGAACCCCAAAAGCACGTATGCTTCAAAAACTGGAACGCAAATCGAGCATCGACTGCTATGGAAAGTAATGCTATAGTAGAAGGATTCAATAATAAGCGTAGAAAAACGTGGACTCGTTTATTCTACTCTGATTGGTGATGGAGACAGCAGCGTGTATAAGAAGATTATTGATGCTGACCCATATAAGAGACAGATTCGCGTAAAAAAAGTTGAATACACGAATCATTTATTGCGAAACTTCTGCACAAAAATGAAAGCGATTGTGAAGTAGACTATACCTGGACCATTGAAGCAAGCTGTGGAAAGTCGCATTCGCCGGATACGCACGGATATCGTAAAAGCCGCAAAGTTTAGATATGATTAGAATGTATCAATCGACGAAAAAACGAAGAATTTGCATGCCGACATAGAGAATGTTCCGAGCCACGTGTTTGGTGAACACATAGAGTGTGAAATGAAAGAAATATCGTTCCAGAATTGATGAAAATTGGAGTGTACCAGGATATACAAGAAATACTTCGTCCACTGTTAGCTCATGCGGAGAGCTTACTCTATAATACTACTAATAACGCTGTGGAAAGTTTGAACGGACTAATTGCTAAGTACACCGGCGGGAAAAAATTAAATTTCGCCGAAAGAGGATCGTATACAGAGAGATGTGCTGCTGCTGTCGTGGAGTACAACAGTCACCAAGTGCACTCGCGATTGAATGCGGTAATGAAGAAGAAAACGCCCGATGTTGTGCGTCAAATGGAAGAAAAGAAGAAGAAAGAGAAGGAAATGAGAACTGCAAAACAGAATGAAACAAAGGCTGCGCAATATGTACGCAAGCAATTGCCTTCGCAGAAAGATTCCGATTATGGACCAACTGCACAGAAGCCAGACATGCCATCCAAAATGTATGAACTGGGGCGGGAAAAGCATATAAAAAAGTAAAAAAATTACGCCAAGTACACGAAAATCAAATAAATCATAAAAAATAGAAGGTAATATAAATCACAAAAAATAGAAAAAGTATACAATACAAAAAAAGATGTGAAATCAAAATGAGCTGCCAGTACATAAAGGTGCTTTTCAACTGCGCTTAAGATGGCACAACTACATACACACAGCTAAAATGTTGTGTTCATACATTCCATTACAATGTATTACATAATATTAAGCAGATATATTTTTATACAAATAAATATTTTAATACGAATAAATATTTTATTCAAAATACTTGGCGCTGCTCCCCGAATTGGAGTTGATAAACTGAATAAATATGTATAAATTGCATTAATCTTTTTCTTTCTTCCTTGTGCGTGCGTTCGTGAATGTGTGTATACATTGTAAGGGAGTTGTTGTAAATTATTAATACTCAGCCAATTAACATTTTTTCGGTTTCGCAGCGCCAAGTATTTTGAATAAAATATTTATTCGTATTAAAATATTTATTTGTATAAAAATATATCTGCTTAATATTATGTAATACATTGTAATGGAATGTATGAACACAACATTTTAGCTGTGTGTATGTAGTTGTGCCATCTTAAGCGCAGTTGAAAAGCACCTTTATGTACTGGCAGCTCATTTTGATTTCACATCTTTTTTTGTATTGTATACTTTTTCTATTTTTTGTGATTTATATTACCTTCTATTTTTTATGATTTATTTGATTTTCGTGTACTTGGCGTAATTTTTTTACTTTTTTAAAGTTTTTTATGGGGATCTCACTTCTTTTTACAAAGATAATTTGCATAGGGAATGACTTCACATACTTTTTAATATTATTTTATAATTTATATAATTTTCTTTTATGTCAAAATCAAAATAAGAATTAAATAGAATTTTATACACATTGAACTTACGATTCATGGTTCCTAATTTTCAGAGCACGATGCTTCTGAATAATTTAATTCCAATTGGATTTATAAATGGTAGAATATTTTAATTAATAAGAAACTTAATCTTCTAATTTACATTAATATTCGTGGCATTTCTCAGAAATGCTTAATGTCGTGTACGTAATATGTTCCAACGTATCCTATTGTATTTCAGATAATAATAATATTAAACATTGTAATAGTACTTACTTATTATATAGCATACATATAATTTTATTCATGAATCTACATATAATAGTGTCTGTAATTATTTAATTATTAGGTATTCTGCTGTGACATCGACACATGGTATTTAAATTTTGTGAAACTTTTTATCAAACGTATTTAAACAGAGTTTCGCATACATATATACAAATAAATTTGTAAACTCATGGAATCTTCATATGAAATAAAATTACTTGGAATGTAAGTCTCTTATAATTAGTTGTCGATCTATGAATGCGAGACGTAAAAGGCAAAAGAATGATTTTCTGCCGACGTTAAACTTATAATGATATAAATAAAAAATAGTTTGCTGGAATAAAAACATATGCTTAATTACTATATATTATTTTTGTACATGCATGGTACAAATTTCCAGAAACTTGTGTGAAAGAAGATGCTTCTCTGTCGAACCTTCTCCGGACAACTTCCAAGTCTGTGCGTCCCCTTCATTTCTATCTATAAGAATACATAAAAAAAATCTATTAAAACATTTTCATGACTTACCTTGTTAATTGAGACTATAATCAGTGTCCTATGTGGTGTAAAAACTCGTGACATTTCAAATTTTAACAACTTACCTTATTTAACATTTGCCAGGTTATATAAATAATAATTGATTGACACTTGGTAGGTTAAAACACTTGGTATATATATGTACAAAGACGGACGACGATCCCTGCCGAATGATCCCGAGAGTTGACGAACAATACTTGTGTTATTAGTGAAGGTGTGCGTGTAACGCGTATACGTATTATGTCGACAAAAATTTTGACTGGAGAAGAAGAATCAGAAGGAAAAGAAGAATTTCTTTCTTACCGTTTTTCGACTGACCATGAGACGATATTACGATATCTCTGATATGCGTGAACCGATTTTATTGAATTTGGTCGCATTCGAAAGCTTATATGCGGTTTACATAAGAAAAATGCCTTTAAATGTAGAAAATATTGCTAGCGTGATGAGATATTAATGTATAAATGTCAGAATTAGGTTGGAATGCCTCCGCGACGAGTAAAGATACACGGTAGCGACAGTCGACATATATACATATATATATATATGTAACGTCCCACGGGGACTCGAACCCGGCGTTACCGACCGTCGGTAAAATAGTATAGTACTACATTACCGCGCAAATGTTACCACGCAGACCCATTATACATACTTTTATATGTTAATATTAAACTAAGCATAGATTAGAGAAACAAATATTATAGAAATGTTAAGAATAATTAATTATAAATACTGACAGAAACACAAAACAAAATATTATATAATAAGCGAGAAAAATGCGAAATAACGAATACCGACTCACTGCGCATGCGCCAGCCCGCCAATTCTCCAGTATAAAAGAAGGCGCACACAGCACTCGGCGCGCTCATTCGAATACAGATACGTTCTTGCGACCAACGAATGCTAGTTCCTAGAGACAGCTTAAGTACTATCCAGTAGAATTTCAGCACGCTCCGAAGACGGTAGCGACTGGTTCTCAGTGTACAAAGGTACTGGTGCTCCTTTTTGGATCTTTCATTTAAAGGTTGAGAACTTTGTCTTTGCGGAGGTTTCAAGCGTTGCTCCTACTAGTAGGTAGCAGCTTAGCCACTTAGCAAAGGCAAGGTCTACGGAACACCAGAACAAGAACTCTGCCAAGAGTGTCGGGAACCGCTCCGGAAACGGTAGCGGCCGCTCTCACAGCAGAATTATAGAACATAAAACTCTGTCAAGAGTTCGGGAACCGCTCCGGAAACGGTAGCGGCCGAACTTACGGCAGCAGCACATATATATATATATATATATATATATTCATACAATTCCACAGCGTATTAGAATTAATTAGCATAGATAAAAAGAAACCATAAAAAACATAAAAAACATAAAACTTATATATAATCGTAGTCGTAAGCAATATCATTATACTCGTTATTAGGAATAAGTGTCGTTTGAATAAATCATTGTTACGTTTGAAGTTGGATTTTACTCCTTTACTCAATCAACGAAACCCCACCTATCCTATACTCGAGGGACGCCGCTCTCCTCTCGAGAACCTGTTAATATTCAGTGGTCCCCGGACAACCGAACGTTACATATATATATATAAATATATAGGGTGTTTTTCATGTACTTGGCGTCGAAACGCTACCGCATCTCTAGATGCAAATGCTCAGTGATTGGCAAGAGCAAAGACATGCTATTGAAGACGAAATAATCGGACAAGTAAAGAACCGCAGATGGTTGCAGTACAAGTCCACATTGTTGACAGCATCGAATTTTGGAAAAGTGTGCCGTCGCCAACCTGACACGCTTTGCGCAAAAGCAGTAAAATCATTTCTGTATCCGAGGATAATTAGTGCACCCGCGGTGGAATACGGGAAAGAATGCGGGGAAATTGCTCGCGAAGAATTGAAGAAGCAATACACAGATATTGCGGAATGTGGAATTTTCATCGATAGCTGCATCCCCTTCTTAGGAGCTTCATCGGATGAAATCATCGGTCAAGAAGGTATTTTGGAAATCAAATGCCCCAAATCAGCGGAGAACTTTTCGCCGGAAAAAGCTATTAAAAAAGTACCCTCTGTCTGGCGCATCTTCGTAAGTAAAACAGGTAATTCAATGAACAAAGCGCATCACTATTTTTATCAAGTACAAGGTCAGTTTCATATTACTGACAGAAAGTACTGTATATTTTGCGTTTGGCCCCGAAGGGGCTGAAATCTATAAAAGTAGAGAGAGCTGATGTGTTTTGGAAAAAAGAAATGGAGCCAAAACTGGTCCAACTTTATTTAGAATGCATGCTACCCGAATTAATAGATAGTCGGCACAATAGGTGCATACCTATTCGGGAGCCACAGTTTATACTAGCAGAGAGAGAGAGAGAGAGAGAGAGAGAGAGAGAGCGAGAGAAAAAACGAAAAACTTGAAAAAGCGAAAGAGGTCAGTGACTCTGTCAGTGTTCACAAATGCCAGCAATGGCACTTTTACTCGCGGGTCATACGATCACGCGAGTCGATCGACGCTGCCGTCACTTTGCCAAGAAAGTGACGAAAGAAATAATAAATTTGATCGATCCGGCGTCGCACCGCTGACTCGTGTCAGTGTTCACAAGTGCCAGCAATGGCACTTTTACTTTCCTACGAAAGTGACGAAGGAAATAATAAATTTAATGCACCCTCTAATTTTTTCAGACACATTTCTAAGTTCACAGGAGCAGACAGACGGAATCCGGTTCGGTCAAAGTGCGCCAGGCTGATACATATGTACGGGCGTCGCAGGTATGCATGATGTTCAACGAATTATTGAAAGAAACTTTTACTTTTATACCAAACTTTCCGAAATGTTTGCGATCATTTGTTACAGGCGGACTTTTTACCAAATTACTGCAAACATGGTGTATGGGACAGTAATGCCAAGACAAATGGAATAATAAGTATCATATGTCAGGTAAAATTTAACAGCTTATAAATCTACAGTAAAATTTTGTACGCTTATAAAACAACCCTATTTCCTAATGTATTTCATAATGTGTTAGAGATCCACCCAGCCTACGTCATCTTTCGTTATGAGCGACCTGGGAAAATTGTAGGAAGACCGTCAATAGAGAAGAGGAATAATTACACAGAGTGAGAGAATATAACGTTATTCTTGAAAAAATATACACTTTTTTGTCTGTAATTGTCCGTTTCAAGAGGGCAAAAGCTTGAATGTCGTATTTCAATTCTCCAATGAAGTTGGATTGATATATTGTAATGACTGTAACTTGATTAGAGACAAAAAAAGTATATAAAAAAAAGTTCTGTTAAACTATTTTATCAAAAAGGCACTAACAATTAAATTCTAATCTTGTACGACAATTTCGATGGTGTTTTTTAACTTTAAATAAAAACGTGGAGCAGGATATTTCATAACAGAATATGAATCAATTTATTACAGCATCAAGTGTCGAAATAAATTTGTTGCGAGATATTCTGCTCTACGATTTTATTTAAAGTGAAAATACACCATCGAAATTGTATTATAAGAAAATAATTATTTTTTATTTTTTAATGCATTTTTAATAAAATCGTTTATTATATATATTTTTATTTTCTAGTTGCTTGTGTTCGTGGAATTACAGTTCACAACTCAAACTTCTGTACAAATACCTTTTATTGCTGCATGCAGTTTAACAGTTTGCTTGAACCCTACAGTGCTAAAAGTTCGGAAAGAACGTGTGTGGTTGATTTTAAGTCGATCAGATTTGTGGTTTCAAGTTATTATTTATTGGTGACTGGGTAATTTTTTACCCCCTTGGAGTTTTTTTCATAATTTTGTATTGTTTTGTATTATCAAGGCAATTGGATGCTTGGAAGTGCATTAAACTTGAGTTTCCAGATTTGAATCAAACATACAAACAAACAAGGGATCGTAGCTGAATAAAATCGTTTAATGAAACATTCCAAAATATACGTATGTAACCTTTCGGATTGGAAGGAATATGGATTGTGTTCTGGACAGACAAGGTTTATTCGGATTAGGTAGGAATACATGGTTTGGTTGATAGGAAGGGGCTACAAATTTCGGAAAACAGACATTGCGTCTCGCTGTGTTTATTCAATTCTATTTGATTCTATTGTGCAATATGCAAATGGCACTTGACTTAAATCTAATGAGGCGTCCAGGAGTTACTCTGAACTCTCCCGTTCGACTGGCGTCCACGTATTGTCGCCGAACTCTCCATATCGAACGGGCGTCCAGATATATTCTCCCGTACTCTCCTTTCTTTTCTAATGCCATGCTCTGTACTCTCTCGACCGATAGGCGTCCAGGTATTATCGCCGTACTCTCCATATTGGTCGAGCGTCCAGGAACAGAGTCTAATACGTAGTCCCTCCAGCAGGCGTCCAGGTATTATCGCCGAACTCTCCTGCCGGAGTCCCTAAGCTGTCCGAGAGCGGCCGTTGGTCTTACCTCGTCCTTTCTCTCGGAACAGCGAAGAAAGGAAATACCTTTGCGGGCCTCTAATTTATACCCAAACGTTGCTATCCGCGGCCGCAGAAATCAACAAACGCGTCGTCAAGCGCGAGCCTCGCGAGTCGCGGTTCCGCGCTCGCACGCCCCTCCTCTCGGGCGGCCTACAAGCGTGTCCGCGAAACGTCTCGATGGTCAGCGTTTCTCAATCTTCCTTTTCTGCATGCTACACGTATTGTTAATAGTGATCTCTAGTTTATATTGATAAATTTTTACAATCGTGGAATAACAATTCCGAAGAAAAGCATGTACAAAAGATTGAAATATACTTTTGTTCAAATTGATATTTTAAAAAAATGATTACATTATTAAATTTGTATTTAAACAACAGACAATTCTTGTTGATAAAAAAGATAATTTGATGTATAATTAGATAGAAAAGAAAGCGTCCTATGTTTTTAGAAGAATTATAGCATTTATAGATTTGATTACTATCGGCGTGTTACACTTCGGTGATGTATCTGATTCAAATTGTATGCTTTGAAATTGCTCATTGATTATACAAAATATTACATCCTTCTGCGTATAAATAAAAACTATTGATACGCAAATTAGTATTGTTTCATTGACATGTTTCCTAACTTCACTACCCAACCTCTCTATCTTTCATTATTGCTATCCTCCTTTACGTTCAGCGAGGCTCTGGCGCTATACGCAGCGCTCGTGCCGAATTCCTTCAAGACTTCTCAATAGAAAGAGCTGTGGCAACAGCGCGGCAGAGACGGAGAGAACAGAAAATGTGGCAACTATGCGTAAAAAATTCGTCTACATACAGTATCTGGAGATGTCACCTCTGTAGAAGTTCTTTTTTACCGACCGCAGTAGTTTCATTAAGGCACAGACGAGGTATAGAATAGACCTATCAACCAATGTATTTTTCTGTCACCGGTTTGGGGGGTCCTAGGACCCCCTTACCATTTTAGTGTCGCATGCAACGTTACCGGTGAAGCCTCGAAACAGATTGTAACGCTACGCGTGGTAGGAATTAGAATTCAGGACGGCTAAAACTAGGTTATGTTTTGAGAGTCGAAGCCCGCGATTTACAAATGTTTCTGTTACAGTAACAATTTAAAAATCGTCTAATGAACATATTCCGTTCAACGGAAGAGAAAGAAGGATGAAAATAAAACGATATCACATTCGCCTTCTTAACTTTGCTATCCTATTCCGGTTTATTTAACGCAAAAAAAATTTCATTCGCTTGTAATAACGTAATTTGTAAAAAGAGTGCTTAAATGTTTTTTAAGAGCACCTGTTGCTGAAATCACCTATTCATCATATGTTTGCGCATACATTAATGATGGTCTATACGATAGAATACAGACATATAATAATAATGACAATAATAATAATAATAATAATAATATCCTTCTACTGTACCATATTATTTAAAAGGGACATATCAAACCCGTACACACCGATTTTGGTGCAATTGTGCAATTCTTTGGAGTAGCCAAAAATATTGGATACATATTTTTTGAAAAAGGAATTCATTTTCCTCCATAATTATTGGAAAAATTAATTTGTTTAAACTATATACTAAATGATGTTAACTGATTAATGTTAAATGACGTTCGGATGTTTCAATAAGTTTATACAGTATGTCCGATTTGTTCGTATATTATTTTTGACACACTATTATTTTTCTAACTGTTGAAAAAGCAAAAAGATGTTTCATATCAAAGTTTTTTTATTTGATGGAGGAAACTGAATAGTATGGGGGGGGGGGGAGTATGGTATTCAGAATGCACGAAGTGAATATATTTAATGTTTGAAATACATAAAGTGCTCGACAAGACCGTCCTATACGAGCGGCTGCAGAAGAGTCTCCTGAGGAGACTGCCTTCGTCGGCCGCCGATCGTCTCGTTCTTTTGTCGATGTCGACGGGCTCGACGTCGCGGCTTCGGCCACGTCCAACAATGCGTTTGCAGACCTCAGAATGTACTGTTCTGGTTTTCTCGACTTCAAAAAAATATAAATGCACTAAAAAGTAAAAAATAATTTTGTTCCGTATTTAATCTACGACACTCAATTGTTTTAAGTCGACGCCAGATTTACACAGTGCAACTGATGAGACGCCGATGTAAACAAAATTGAGTGTCGTAGAGTAAATAAGGAACAAAATTCTTTTTTACTTTTTAGTGCATTTTTATTTTTTTTTTATGTCGGTTTTAATTCTGATTTTCCATTCTTTGGAACGATGCGCCATTATTGTGGTTTTTACACGCAGATGGCAAAAAGTCTCTCCGTACAGGGGTATAGTGCCCCGGTCAACCCTGCCGTAACTAAAAATATTGAAATTGAGACGGGTACGAGACCGGTCGACATTGTTTTCAAACCTCATTACAGTAATCTGGGGTGCGAGTGGTAAACCGACAATAAAATCGAAGCGCGCGGCTCGCCTACCTGGGCCGGGAAATTCCCAATAGCTCTCTGCCACGTGAATTTGAAAGCGACCATCCCAAAATTTTCGAAGCTCGGGGATCACCGCTGTCCAGCGGTCGCTGGCAGCTTTCCGAACGCCGGGACGGCGCATGATTGTAGTGCAGAGATGAGCAAAAAATTATTTGAAATAAAAATTTGTGTACGAAATTTTTATTTCAACAAATTTTTGGTCCATCTCTGTTGTAATGGAATGTGTTCATAAATTGTATACATATGCGGTGGATCTTCTGGACCGCAGTTTAAAGCCGAATCAGCTGAGCGGGCGGTGCACACACACACACAGTAGAGCAGCCCACGCTACCCATTTTCACGTTTTGCATCAGCACGGTCAGCTCTACTGTGTGTGTGTGTGGGTCTACATCTACGCGTGCCTCCTGCGTGTGCGTGAGAGCATTTACTGCGTCACGCTCAGATGTTTCAGCTTTACTACACGGCCCAAAAGTTCCACGCTAATATTTCGAGAACGAAGCCTCGGATTCCAAAATCGTAAAAAACTATTTAATTTGTTTTTGGATGAACAATTTGCATGTTTAGGGCGCATGATGGGAGAAGTGGTTGCGTCACCGTTCTCCAATATATTTATTTCATAAAAATTTCATCTCAAGCAACGAAATGATAGAGCAGTGAATAGATAATGATTATGTTAGAAATGTTTATCCATCTTCTGTTTATTGCTGCTCTTGTTAATAGATTAATAAATTGAGAAACAATTTGCAATCGATTTGATTGCTCACAAAATACACCACACCCTGCCCCTTCCCAAAGAAATGTAACTCTTGAATACTTCAGATGTATGTAGTAATCCGCAGCGTTTCAAGACCATTATACTCATTCATCTTTTTCTTTCAGTGTCGAAACTGTATTCGTACTCAGAAAGTTAAAATTCTATGGCCACGACATTCTGGCCTTTTCGCTGCACGCTCTCTTGAAATCGGTTGAACGGTAACGCGTACCTTTTTTTACGACCCTGATGGGTTCTTAGGTAAAAGCTTCCGAACGACGCGGCTCGGGGGTCATGAACGCTAGAGTAGTGGCATAAGGACAAAGTCAGCAATAGGCCATTCAGTAATGAGTATGAAAATGACACCAAACTTGATATAATTCTGATTATTTTTATTGACTGTAATGGAAAGTACTTGGAGTAAAATAATTGAGGAAAGTAATGAAGAGTACGTGAATTCTACGTGAACTGACACGGAACTGATATGTGTGCCCAGATCTTAACGTAAGCGAAACCTACCCTCGTGTACTTACATCGTAGATGTTTTTTATACTTTTTAAATCCATTCAATAGTTATAAAGCGTCAATTTTTAATATTTTTCGGCGTACGACACGTGAAAATATTAGTTAAATGTTGCATTACACGTAAAATACTAACAATCAATTTCATCTTGCAATTTATAGCTTGTATAAGTTCACAAGAACTGACATATTTCAACGCCATATAGGCTCCTGATCCCCGAAATAGATTTTCAGAGAGAAATCCGGCCTGAGTCGACAAACCGAGCCAAAGCGTACCTTAGCGAAAACCCGCCCTCTATGTTAAACTCTCGCTCTAAACAAGTCACACGTATACAAGCACGCACACATCTTTCAGTATTTCAACACATTTCAGAGTAGTTCTTGAGTTGGGCGCTGTTCATGAACAGAGGTCGCTAAATTCAGTCCTGAAATTATGGGTCGGTAAAACAGTTTGGGTGGTGACACGAAGTCCCATAAGGTGATAGGTCTATTCTATACCTCGTCTGTGATTAAGGTCCGTCTGCTTACTGGGGACGCTTCGATCGATTCGGACCATAACAAAAATGAGACGGCCCCTTTAAGGGAAGAGGACACTGAAAAATCGCGAGTTTCGACCATTTTTAAGAATTTTCTTTCTTTGCATTTTTGGCAATTATGAACGCTTCTTCAACTGTACACTACATAGTTTGACATTCAGTGTTGCCTTTCTACCAGAAAAACCTATTTTTCGAAAACCTTGCAAAAGAGCCGAAAACCAAATCCTTCGTTTTTCGGTATATTTCTCTATTATTTAGCTCTTTGAGTATGCTAACCGCTGGTTAGTGTTTTGGGAAATCCAAATTAACTGCGTGGCCTTGACATTGTTTATTTTCACCAATGGCCAAAATGTGTTTCACGATTCTAAAATGCACGCGTACTCTGTAACAGAATCCATTTGACTGCGCCTACTATACTACGAACGCTTTCTTACAAAGTACGGTATGTGACTGAGTTCGTGATCAGGCTGTGTATCCGTCGGCTATTTGTAACGCGGCCGATAACTCAGCCATGTACAGTAGGTAAGTCTCTAAGTGGGCCCAAAAGGATCAGTGGCTGCCGACAGAGGTCAGTCTCTCCGGGCGCTAGACATCATATTTTTTGAAATCTTACGAAACTTCGGTTTACGTGAGAATACGGAGTGAGATTTTACGGTACAGTGACATTAGATTGTATAAAACGAGTGAAATGGACCTCATTAGCCGAAAATATCGCAAGAGTAAGAGTAGAGTGAAGCGTGTTATTCGTTTAGCAAAACAAGCGGTGGTAGCTGCTAAATTGAAGAGAAATGAGCCTGCAATAGATGATTCTTCATCTAGTGCTCATTTTGATAATGGAAAAGAGAAGGCGACTAGTACAGAGAAACTGGAATACTTCAGAAATAATGAAGAAAAACCTGTTTCTGAAGTGCAGAATGAATTTTATATACTGCACAGATCTACAATTCAACAGTTGATTAAAAATTGGACTTGCAGTGTGTGCCACTCAAAAATGATTATTCTGGATAGTGACATACAGGTAAAGTGACCATCCTTCTCAAACATATCGGAATAGTCCCAAGTTTTCACTCATTTCATAATTTTCATTTTGTCCCGTTTTGTTGCGAATTATAAACATTTTATCCCATTTATTATTACAATGTTACTCTGCCTCGATTAGTTTTCTAACTATAGAAAATTCCTTACACATATTTTTGTGTTTACAAAAAAAGTTTTTTATCTCTCCTTGACCAATCATCCTAAATTCTGAATTTGGAAATCTGGTCACTTTACCTATAGGGATTCACAAGAAAATTGACTGCAAGATGTACCAATTGTGAGGAAATTATTGGGCAAACTTACACGAGCCCCAGAATAACCACCTTTATTGATAACTAGGAAAATGGTGGATGCTTTTGTCTCTGTGAGAGCTGGTTACGCTGCAATGAAACGATTTGGTATGGAAGCCGGTATCAATGTGCTTTCATCAACAGCATGGAAAACACACCTTGATAAAATTCAAGAAATAAATAAAGAATTCAAGGAAAGTGTTGTCCGGAAGTCGTGCCAAGCTGTGAGAAACATGCACACTGTTGATGAAGGTAAAGTGTTCGATACGCAGATATCATTCGATGGATCATGGAACAAGAGAGGACATACTTCCCTCCATGCCATCGCTTTTGTCATGGACATAATGACAGGACTCGTTGTGGATTACGAAGTAATGTCGAAGTTTTGTCACATGTGTGCGATACGAACAAGTGAATTCGAAGCAGATTCACCAGAATTTGTCGAATGGAAGAAAGTGCATGTGGAAATAGGAGAATGCCAAGTAAGTTTTGTGTATGGATATAATTTTGATATATCCATAAAAAAGAAAAATATATATTTGCATGTATATATTGTAGGAGATTTTACCGCCATGACCTGTAACAAATGCCGATCGTAGCTACGCGACGATCTAACAAGTGGCTGGATGAGCGTGCGTGCCCGGCGAGGTCCTTCTTCTTTTCGCGGATCGCGTACAGTACAGACGTGCGTAATTGTTGTTTTGACAAATAACCTAACCCCGAAATAACCAATTAAAGTATTCTTTATTTCCATTGCATCGTTTCCTTTCGTCCCGTAAATCACCTACAATCCTCAGAAGTGGGATCGGTTCACGCAGTGAGTTTAATTGTATATCGCTGAAATCGTTCACGCATTGTATTTGACCGTGCCGCGTAGTGAGTCCGATCGGTCAGTGTATTGTTCGGAATCAGATAGGGAATCGGGCGAAAGTGATTGTTGTGCCGTATCGTTGAGACCGGTAGTTTTTCAATATGTCGAACCCGCAAGATACGGCGTCAGGGACGCCAGGAGAAGACCTCAGCCGCTTCACCGTAGCAGAACTGAAGGACATTCTGAGACACTTGAAATTGACGACCACCGGTTCGAAGGCCGAATTGATAAATCGAATAAATTCCGTACCACCGGCCGCATGGTCAGGTGTACTGAGAGGCTACACGCTAAGCAGCCAAGATATCGAGGTAACCGCTAATCCCGCATCGCGGGAGGAAGAAGGCGTAATGGCGTCGCCATCGTTGCCGAGTGCCGAGAATACCAACGCACGCGATGGTGATGATGCGAGTGATGACTCTCTGTTACGGAGACAGTATGAGTTAATGAGGCAGGAGCGGGATTTACTGCAAAGGAAATTGCGGTTGGCAGAACGGGAAAGAAGCGCAGCTTCCAATCCATCGACGAGCAGCATCCGGGCCAATGCATCGACAAGCAGCAGCCAGGCCCACTCCTCGGTCGGTATTCGCTCGATTGCCGACCAGTTGAGTGAATATAGCGGAGAGAGTGACGTTTTCGAGAAATGGCGGACACAGTCGGAACTTCTCCGCGAGGCATACCATCTCGACGAAGCCTCAACGAAGGCGTTGCTGATCACGCGACTCAAAGGGAGGGCGCTATCTTGGTTTCATTCGAAGGCCGAGCATGTTCGATTGGAGCTTTCAGCGTTCTACGAGGCAATGGAAGAAATGTTCCACGAGAAACTTTCACAATCGGAATTGAGGAAGGAGTTTGAGAAAAGGACGTGGCAGCCGGGTGGGACCTTTAGCGATTACTACCATGATGAATCTATATTGGCGAATCGAATAGCCATCGAAGACAAGGAGTTCATCGACGATACGATTGACGGGGTGCTAGATCAGCGTCTGCGTGATCAAGCTCGCATACACCGGTTTAAGACCCGGAAGGACCTGCTCCAGGGGTTGAAAAAATTGACGCTTCTGTCCAGCAGCAAACCGGAGAAAGGGGAGAAGAATTTATCCTACTCGCGGCCGGACAAAAAGGACAAGGCGACATCGAAACCAGAAAGCCCAGGGCAGCGTCCCGCAAAGGATAAAACTCAACCTCGTTGCTATAATTGCAGTGAGCGGGGTCATCTATCGAAGGACTGTCCACAGCCGAAGCGTCAACGGGGTGCGTGCTTCAAATGCGAGAGCATGGAACATCGCATCGAGACCTGTCCGGAGAGTCGTCCGACGTCGAAGGAGGCTGCGGAGAAGACCACTCATCTGGTACAGCTGGCGTCAAATCCACCGTACACGGTAACGGTAAAATATTCCGCCGCAAGCGATCGAGGCGAAAACTCCGACTATTGTATTAACGCGATAATAGATTCAGGCTCGCCTATCAGCCTCATTAAGGAAGGTTGCGTACCGGTTCAGTTACGGGAACCCGTCGTAAAGAATGACATGTACGAGGGTATGAATGGGTCGAAATTGAATGCCTTGGGTGTATTCAAATACGATTGCACAACCAACGACATTCCGGTAAATATTGTTTTTGGAATTGTCCCAGCCACCGCGATGCGATGCGACGCGCTTCTCGGGAGAGATTTCATATCTTTGCCCCATATTAAGATTTCATTCGATGACAAATTCGTGATCGCGGCAAAAAACATTGAGTCGGGTAGAACGGGATCGTTCGACTGCCAAAGCGAAATAATGCAAATCAGTTGTATTGAGGCGGAGACTAGCGCCGAGGAAAAATTAAATATTAATCCAAATATCGAGCGGGAAGCAGCCAACAGGCTCGCGGAAATTTTTCGGACGGAATACGCGCTGGCCGATGATCCGGATCCCGCCAATAACGGTATCCTTGAAATGACGATCGTATTGAAACATGATCAACCCATTTCATTCCGCCCGCGTAGACTTTCTTTTAGCGATAGGAAAAAATTAAAAGCCATTATCGACGAATTGTTGGAAAAGGGTATCATTCAGCCAAGCAACTCTCCTTACGCCAGCCCGATTGTTTTAGTGCGTAAGAAGACGGGAGAGATACGCTTGTGTATCGACTTCCGCGGAATTAATGGAATCACGATTAAAGATAATTTTCCGACACCTCTAATCGAAGATCTTCTTGACCGACTACGGGACAAAAAGTATTTTAGTAGTCTCGATTTACGTAACGGCTTCCATCACGTTAATAATGCGGAATCCTCGATGAAATACACATCGTTTGTCACACCTCTTGGACAGTACGAATACCGAAAAATGCCGTTTGGTCTTACCAATGCGCCGCGCGTGTTTCAGCGTTACATTAATATAATTTTCGCGGATTTGGTTAGACAAAATAAAGTCCTCTTATATCTTGATGATATTCTAATTGCCACCACGGATGTTGGTGAGGACCTAGACATCCTTCACGAGGTGTTCAAGTTGGCACGGCGTCACCGGCTGGAATTCCAATTCGACAAATGTTCTTTTCTCTCCGAAGAGATCACGTATTTGGGCTATCGTATAAGCGAAGGCGGCATTCGGCCTAGCGACGACAATATAGAAGCCGTGTGAAAATATCCGTTGTCGCGAAACACAAGAGAATTGCATAGTTTTGTCGGGTTAGCCAGCTACATCAGGCGCTTCGTTGCAAATTTTTCAAGAATAGCTAAGCCGTTATATGATTTATTGAAGAAAAACGTTCCGTTCAGTTTTGGCCGCGAAGAATTAGACGCGTTCGAGATTTTGAAGGATCTGTTGTCGCGTCGGCCAGTATTGGCCTTGTATTCGCCCACTTTGGATACGGAGTTGTAGTGTGACATCAGCGCGAGCGGTTTCGGAGCGATACTTGTACAGCGACAATCGGATAGGACACGTCGCCCGGTGTCGTATTTCAGTAAGAGAACTACAGTCACCGAGGCGAAATACCACAGTTTCGAGTTAGAATGCTTAGCGATAATATACGCGATCGAACGATTTCATGTCTACTTGTACGGGATGCGCTTCAAAATTTTAACGGATTGCAATAGTCTTCGGCTAACACTCAGCAAACAAAATATTAACCCACGGATATCACGGTGGGTCATGTACCTACAACAATATGATTACGAAATCGAACACCGGCCCGGCGCGAAGTTGTGCCACGTGGACGCACTTAGTCGTTGCCACAGTGTGTTGGTGTTAGAGGCGAACACGTTCGAACAGACGCTATCGATTAAACAGGATCGGGATCCAGATATCCGAAAAATCAGAGAAATGTTAGAGACGGCGGAGGACAAGTTCTACGAACTTCGCGACGGTCTCGTATATCGAAAAATAAAAAATCGGGAATTACTATTTTATGTCCCGTTAAGTATGGAGGACAATGTAATCCGCACGTGCCACGACGACATTGGTCACGTGGGCGTCAGTAAGGTCGTCGAAAATATTAGCCGCGTATACTGGTTTCCACGGATGAGGAAAAAGGTAAAAAGATACGTCTCAAATTGTTTAAAATGCGTGGAGTTTCCTCCAACTAGCAGCAAACAAGATGGATTCTTGCACCCTGTTCCAAAGGGCGGCCTTCCGTTCCAGGCGATTCATGTCGACCACTACGGTCCTCTCGAGCGAACAGGCCGAGGATACAAACATGTACTTTCTATCGTTGACGGATTCACGAAATTTATAAGATTGTATGCGTGCAAATCGACCACGACCGATGAAGCGATCAAACATTTAAAATATGATTTCAGAGCCTACGGCAGGCCAAATAGATTAATCAGCGATTGCGGAACTTGTTTCACTTCCGCTCAATTCAGCGAGTTCGCGAAAGAAAAGTCTATCGACCACGTATTAATCGCCCTCTGTACCCCACGCGCCAAGGGGCAAGTCGAGCGCTTCAATAGAACTATAACACCGATGTTAGCGAAACTTTCCGAATGTCCAAATAAGTGGGAAGAAGTGCTCGATTTGGTAGAATTCTCTTTAAATAATACGATTTGTCGATCCGTTGATGATACCCCGAGCAGACTATTGTTTGGCGTCAACCAATCGGGCGAAATAAACAACAACGTTCGTCGCCTGTTAGAGGCGTAAAAAAATATTGATCGAGATCTTAGTACCATTCGAAGTAGGGCGGCAAGTTGTATCGAACGTAAACAGCTCGAAAACAAGACTCACTATGACAGAAAGCGGAAAGCGACGACGGCCTACGAAGAAAGCGATTACGTCATGATCCGGAACTACGACACTACCGCGGGTGTGAACAAAAAATTACTCCCCAAATATAAGGGCCCATACGTAATTAAGAAAGTCCTTCGATTCGATCGGTACATCGTGTCTGATGTAGATGGCTTTCAAGTGACGCGTTTGCCCTACACAGGCACCGTAAGTGTGGATCATATAAAACCCTGGGATCGCGATGCGCCTGATGGTTCTAATTGACCTTTGTGTTCGATATATATTTTTATATTATTTGTTTGCTTTAACCATTATTTATAAACTAAATCTTAATAGCGTTAAGTAGTCTTAGGTGTAACTATTGAAGTAAGTGGATGTGAGTGACGAGTAAGGTAATTGTGTCTATTGTTGATGGTCACGTAATTGCGATGTATGCATGTATGACCGGGACGTTCATACTGTCAGGAGGGCCGAGTTGTAGGAGATTTTACCGCCGTGACCTGTAACAAATGCCGATCGTCGCTACGCGACGATCTAACAAGCGGCTGGATGAGCGTGCGCGCCCGGCGAGGTCCTTCTTCTTCTCGCGGATCGCGTACCGTACAGACGTGCGTAATTGTTGTCCTGACAAATAAGCTAACACCGAAATAACCAATTAAAGTATTCTTTATTTCCATTAGGGCCCTTTACACGGGCGATCCGGCACGCGGTCCGGCGCGAGATCCGGCGCGCGTTCCGCAAAAATACGTGAAGCAGGATCGCGGCGGTGCTTCACGCAGGCCAGGAGGTCGTAGCCGTCACTACTTAGAGACAGCGAGTTCGGGCTCCCATTTCTACGTCGACTCCGCATGCTTTTTACACGATCCACCGCAGTGGTGTATTGTGTACTACCTGTTCGATGTATATCATCGATCTGCGAAACGATCGGCAAGACACGATCGCGATATACGTTCGCGAAAAGTATCTCAAATTCCTCGATATACCTGGCTTATAGAGGGTATCATAAATGCTGTTACTGTAGGGTACACTGAAACATCTGTTTTTAGGAAGCTACATTTGGTTGACCTGAAGGTGCTATAAATTCTGGAAATGGTTTATGACTCAGTTATAACGACTGTAAAATTTTACAAGGGTACATTAAAAAATGTCCAAATGTTTCCCCGACAATGCGATGGCAAATGAAATTGCAGTTAACACATTCCCTGTTGTGACGATCATAATTATTACTATTAATGGTAATAATTACCATGTCATTGCTTGTTTTAATATAAAAACAATTATTGATAGACGATAAATACACTTAAGATAAATGATGAAGGGATGTAATGTGCAAGATGTTTTGAAGAAAGGGGGTATTCTTCTGATTGCTCGTGATGCAGGTAAAATTTTTCACTCACGCTCTTGCGTGGCGCGTTCGAAAAGGTGTGGCGCGCCAGAAAGCAACACAGTCCTGCCCGCGCGCCAGAAAACACCACGGTCCTGCCCGCGCTCCAACCTCGAGTCCAGAAGAGTTTACATAAGAGACAGAAAATGTAGTTGGAAAAGGAAAACGGCACTTGAAAACAAGGGCCCGGCACGCGCATCAGGATTTCTAACAGTGCAGAAATCCTGAGGCGCGCGACGATCCTAGCAACCGATCCTGGCAGCCAAGACTCCAGAGGGAACACCGTCGATAAGCCGTGCCTCGATGGGTTTCGAGGACTTCGACCCTCGAGACCAGGGGGGCCGTACAATGTTGCCCCCTAAGACGTGACGAATCGAAAATTCTACATTTCTCACCGGATCTTGGCGAAAGTGACGTGAATCGTTTCCTTATGTTTTCCCGATGAAAATGGTCCAAAAACGACACAAATCGGATTGTAATTAAGGAATCTTTATAATAAATTGATTTCCATAACTTCGTTAAAAATAGTTCGATTTATATGAAAGTTGGTAGGCATAATTTTCATTTGAAAAACATGAGAAATCCATCGGTATCACTTCCATATCGATACGATAAAGAATAAAGTATACAGTTTTTCTGAAACAGGTATGAATCCTTGGCCGACCGCAGCGAATCGAGGTCGGCGACCCACAGTCGAGGGTGAAATATTCATTACAGCGTATTAAGAAATTCTTTATTCTTCATCGTATCGGCATGAAAGTAACACTAATGGATTCATGGCGTTCTCCCAATTAAAATTATCACAAATATCATGCAAATCATACTACTTTTACACAAACAATACAAATTATAAAAGGAGTAGGCATTTCTTAAACGTACTCTCTTATCGTATCGATATGACAGTGATACCGATGGATTTCTCATGTTTTTCAAATGAAAATTATGCCTACCAACTTTCATATAAATCGAACTATTTTTAACGAAGTTATGGAAATCAATTTATTATAAAGATTCCTTAATTACAATCCGATTTGTGTCGTTTTTGGACCATTTTCATCGGGAAAACATAAGGAAACGATTCACGTCACTTTCGCCAAGATCCGGTGAGAAATGTAGAATTTTCGATTCGTCACGTCTTAGGGGGCAACATTGTACGGCCCCCCTGGTCTCGAGGGTCGAAGTCCTCGAAACCCATCGAGGCACGGCTTATCGACGGTGTTCCCTCTGGAGTCTTGGCTGCCAGGATCGGTTGCTAGGATCGTCGCGCGCCTCAGGATTTCTGCACTGTTAGAAATCCTGATGCGCGTGCCGGGCCCTTGTTTTCAAGTGCCGTTTTCCTTTTCCAACTACATTTTCTGTCTCTTATGTAAACTCTTCTGGACTCGAGGTTGGAGCGCGGGCAGGACCGTGGTGTTTTCTGGCGCGCGGGCAGGACTGTGTTGCTTTCTGGCGCGCCACACCTTTTCGAACGCGCCACGCAAGAGCGTGAGTGAAAAATTTTACCTGCATCACGAGCAATCAGAAGAATACCCCCTTTCTTCAAAACATCTTGCACATTACATCCCTTCATCATTTATCTTAAGTGTATTTATCGTCTATCAATAATTGTTTTTATATTAAAACAAGCAATGACATGGTAATTATTACCATTAATAGTAATAATTATGATCGTCACAACAGGGAATGTGTTAACTGCAATTTCATTTGCCATCGCATTGTCGGGGAAACATTTGGACATTTTTTAATGTACCCTTGTAAAATTTTACAGTCGTTATAACTGAGTCATAAACCATTTCCAGAATTTATAGCACCTTCAGGTCAACCAAATGTAGCTTCCTAAAAACAGATGTTTCAGTGTACCCTACAGTAACAGCATTTATGATACCCTCTATAAGCCAGGTATATCGAGGAATTTGAGATACTTTTCGCGAACGTATATCGCGATCGTGTCTTGCCGATCGTTTCGCAGATCGATGATATACATCGAACAGGTAGTACACAATACACCACTGCGGTGGATCGTGTAAAAAGCATGCGGAGTCGACGTAGAAATGGGAGCCCGAACTCGCTGTCTCTAAGTAGTGACGGCTACGACCTCCTGGCCTGCGTGAAGCACCGCCGCGATCCTGCTTCACGTATTTTTGCGGAACGCGCGCCGGATCTCGCGCCGGACCGCGTGCCGGATCGCCCGTGTAAAGGGCCCTATTGCATCGTTTCCTTTCGTCCCGTAAATCACCTACAATATGTATATGCACGCATTTATTCTTTTAGGTAAATTTTGAAGGATCCTCCGGAAGGATGGAGATCGCTGCTGCTGAAGCAATATGGAAGAGATCCATCGAACATTGTAATATGCGATACACCACACTGTTATCAGATGGCGATGCAAAGACCCACACCTATCTACAAAGTTACATGTGTACGGTCCTAACATTGATATCCGGAAAGAAGAATGTGTAAACCACATTGGGAAGCGCATGGGTACTGACCTTAGAAATGTTGTCAAAGAGTGGCGAGCCAAAAAAGTGACACTTAGTGGCAAGTTATAAAGCGATTGCAGAAAACATATATTTTATCAATTTGATATTTTCTGTCAGATTGCAAAATTTACTTCTAATGTTACAGAAATGCTATTGTAAAGAATATGCCAAATGTAAAGGCCATGGAAGATGCTGCGATGGCTACTTTAGATCTCTGTAGCTCTATAGACAGCAAATCTGACCATGCCAGGTGTCCCAAGGGCAAGCAATCGTGGTGCTTTTACAATCGCGCAAAAAGTACTAGATGAAAACCAATGAGCCACACACACACACATGTCACTCAAGCTGTCTGAAGATGTCGCCACCAAAGTGAAACCTCTATATGAAAGACTGTCAAATGAAAATTTGATGGCACGGTGCTGTAAGGGAGGCACTCAAAATGCGAACGAATCTCTCCGTGCAAAAGTGTGGAGATTCTGCCCGAAGACAATATTTGTATCGAAGGCAAGGCTTGAAGTAGCTGTGGCACGTGCTGTTTCAGAATTTAATATGGGTTGTGTAGGCTCATTGACAGTGAGGAAACAAACAGCTGGGAAAGGGGTATCTGAAACAGTTATAAGTATAGCTAGAGACAGAGACAACGGAAGAGAAACCTGCAGTGCACAACAGCAATTCACTACAAGAAAACGCATTATGAAGAAACAAAACACAAAGAAAATTGCTGCTGAGAGAAAGAGACGCAAGATTGATTAGGATATGTTTCAACCAGGTGGATTTTAGACAATACAAAAAGCAAAGATGGTCTGGAATTTACTATTTTAGATTTAAAATGCATTTATCTCAAAACTTACTTTTTCAATACATTTAATGTTCCTTGCGCAAAACTATTGGTCTGATTCTCTTGCAGTTTGGCGTACTTCAAGAGTAACATGAGACCAAAAAAATTATGTATCGGCATGAAGAAATCTGCAAAACTCTTTGCGCTGTGCTTGCTTTCCCTCAAAATTTTGATCATATTTTGCATTTTTTACATATAATAAATTCAATAATTTTTAGCTTAAAAAATATGAGGCGTAGAAACTTCCCGATACACAGTTTTTTACTTCAGTATGGACCCCTCTTCGCTGCAAAACCTGGAGGCTGTGGCATCACATACTTTGCGCAAGAACATTTTTGAATTTATGCTTGATTTTTGTAATGTAATGTAAATTCTATGAAAAGCAATGATTAAAACTGAGTCCAGTCTGGCATAAGGGCTTTCCTTCAAACCTACTTCCTTCTCTTAAGAGGAATTCCGCATGTCTCAAATATTTTCGGATTTCAAAATTTCAGTGTCCTCGTCCTTTAAGGAGGTTCGATACCGGAGCGAAAATGATGAGAAATGTTTGAAAAATGTTTTAATCTAATGCTCAAAGTGACGTCCGCATTGTGTGAAAATTTCAAGTCAATTGTCCGCACCGTTTTTGAGAAAATTGAAATCAAAGTTGCGCTCTCATACACGGGCTGTTATGGGAGAAGCGAAAAAATTTCTACAAAATGTTACACAGAGTCCTTAAAAATGATGACAAGGTCCTAAAAAATGTTGCAATAGAAAGCTTAAGTATTCCTATAAAATTTCCCGCAAAAAAATCGGTCATGTTCTGTCCGGTTTATTACATAATTGAATAAATAGACAGCAATGTGCTCGTATTCTGGGAACTGCCTGACGGAACTGTTGGAAACTTGGCAACACTGTAGGCCGGGTAGTGAAGTATACCCTAAAAAAATAAAACAAAATATATAATCACAAAAATAGAAGATAATACACAAAAAAATAGAACAAAATATACAATCACAAAAAAATAGAAGATTATAATAATTACAAAATAAAAAAAAGGTGTGAAATCAAAATGAGCTGCAAGTACATAAAGGGACTTTCCAAATGCGCTTAAGATGACACAACTACATATACACAGCTAAAATGCTGTGATCATACATTCCATTACTCATATCGCGGACATTTTTTAATTAATCCGTCAAAAAGAATCCCATTTAAAAAAAATTGTCGTAAATTAATAACTTTACAAAATTAATAATATACCAAAATTACGCCAATTATAAGAATGGCTATTATACAAAGACAAAATTGTATTAAATAATATTAAGCAGACATATTTTTATACAAGTAAATATTTTAATACGAATAAATATTTTATTCAAAATACTTGGCGCTGCACTCCGAATTGGAGTTGCTAAACTGAAATAAATATATATAAATTGCATTAATCTTTTTCTTTCTTTCTTGTGCGTGCTTTCGTGAATGTGTGTATGTGTGCGAGTGCATATGCTACGTATGATATTAGAGTTAAATATATGTAGAATAGATCTGACTGCGTTTCTAATATGTATATGTATATATATGTTTATGTATTTTAGATTGTAAGGGAGTTATTATAAATTATTATTACTACTAAAACAATTAACATTTTTTCGGTTCCGCAGCGCCAAGTATTTTGAATAAAATATTTATTCGTATTAAAATATTTACTTGTATAAAAATATGTCTGCTTAATATTATTTAATACAATTTTGTCTTTGTATAATAGCCATTCTTATAATTGGCGTAATTTTGGTATATTATTAATTTTGTAAAGTTATTAATTTACGACAATTTTTTTTAAATGGGATTCTTTTTGACGGATTAATTAAAAAATGTCCGCGATATGAGTAATGGAATGTATGATCACAGCATTTTAGCTGTGTATATGTAGTTGTGTCATCTTAAGCGCATTTGGAAAGTCCCTTTATGTACTTGCAGCTCATTTTGATTTCACACCTTTTTTTTATTTTGTAATTATTATAATCTTCTATTTTTTTGTGATTGTATATTTTGTTCTATTTTTTTGTGTATTATCTTCTATTTTTGTGATTATATATTTTGTTTTATTTTTTGAGGGATTGTATATTGTCTTCTATTTTTTTGTGATTTTATTATTACCTTCTATTTTTTGTGATATATTTGATTTTTCATGTACTTGGCGTAATTTTTTTACTTTTTGAAGTTTTTTTATGGGGATCTCACTTCTTTTTACAAAGATATTTGGCATAGTAGGGACAGACTTTAGATAATTTTTATTGGGGGAAAAAAAAGTGGAAAATTTGAAATCGACCGGAAGACGGGAAACCGGGTCTCATCGCATTTGAATTTTTTTTTGTAATCGTTTTTCTCCATTGTAGTATATCGTTAATATACATGTTTATATATGGTTGAATTTGTCTTTTTACACTCTGTAATAATATAGAATCAAAGTATAAGATTACTTGAAAAATTATGACCTTGAAATCTCGTAAATTTACCGTAAAAAAACATCTTTCGTTGTAATTATTTTTACCATGTCAAACAGTACAACTTTTGTCTAAGGAATTTTTTTCATATACCCCTACAGCACACTTAGTTGCAGGAAGGTTGCAGAAACGTTGCTGAACATTACAATGATACCGTTTGGTTGCAGGTTGCATTGCATTATTACTGCAATATTGTAGAAGCATTGCCGTGGAATATTGCAATGGACACGTATGTGCAATGTTTCTGGAATATCGCGCACACATTGCCGTGGAATATTGCGCACATAGTGCGGTACAATATTCCTGGAACAATGCGCACACATTGCCGTGGAATATTGCAATGGCCACGTTTGTGCAATGTTCTTGGAATATCGCGCACACATTGCCGTGGAATATTGCAATGGCCACGTTTGTGCAATGTTCTTGGAATATCGCGCACACATTGCCGTGGAATATTGCGCACATAGTGCGGTACAATATTCCCGGAATATAGCGCACACATTGCCGTGGAATATTGCGCACATAGTGCGGTACAATATTCCCGGAATATAGCGCACACATTGCCGTGGAATATTGCGCACATAGTGCGGTACAATACTCCCGGAATATAGCGCACACATTGCCGTGGAATATTGCGCACATAGTGCGGTACAATATTCCCGGAATATAGCGCACACATTGCCGTGGAATATTGCGCACATAGTGCGGTACAATATTCCCGGAATATAGCGCACACATTGCCGTGGAATATTGCGCACATAGTGCGGTACAATACTCCCGGAATATAGCGCACACATTGCCGTGGAATATTGCGCACACAGTGCGGTACAATACTCCCGGAATATAGCGCACACATTGCCGTGGAATATTGACTTACATATTTTCACCCCTCACCTACGCAAAGGGTTCCTGAAATACAAACACACGGAATACAGTCTTAAATACCACAGGAAACCTCCGGGGAACATAGGCGACCATGGAAAGTATGTGATATTAATAATTAATAACATTTCTTAATTATAACTATACGGTTCAAGGAAGGTGTTAAACTGTAAACGGCAACAAAAGATATTTGTAAAAGAGAAATATTAGATGTCCAAAGTACTGCCAGTGTCTCTACTATTGCCATTTAATCTATTGTTCATAACAAAAAAACCTCCCGCGATGTCGAGTGTAAATTTCGAAGTCCGTATTATTGGCGAACGCTGCAGGAACGTCACCGTGTGCCGTTCAGGCAACATTCGTAAATAATACGGAATTACGCAGAGCGTTCCTGAAATGCGATCACACGGAATACAGTCTTAGATTCCACAGGTAACCTCCAAGGGAATATATGTGAACGTGGACAATATGTGATATAAGTAATTAATACAAATACTTAATTAACACTATAGGGTTTAAACAAACTCAGAAACTATGTACAGCAACAAAAGATATTTGTAAATATGTGTGAGCTGTGCAAATGTAAATCCACAAACACTAAAATCTAGAAAATTAATAAACATATAAAAAAATTGTTAAACCATTGTATTGAAAATGCATTAAAAACTGAAGAAAAATCGTGTCTTATATTACAGACGATATTTCATAACAGAATATGAATCAATTTAATATAGCATCAAGCGTCTAAATGAATTTTGTTGTGTGATATTCGGCTCCACGATTAGGGAGATGTAATGGGGTTGTCAAAATGAGCCTTCATTTTCTAATAATTTGAGTTTAAAGTTATGCACGATTGGGAAGTAAGTTCGAAAACGTAAGCAAAATTTTCAATCAACAGTTGTAGCTGCAGCAGTAAGGTATTCGTCTACGACGCTCGAGGTCATGGGTTCGAATCTTACTTGGGGTATAAAAGGATTTTCGATTTATTAAAGACACACGGATGTTATACTGATACGATTCTGCACACATTCATGTTGTAAGGTCGCATCCCTCGCCGCACGGTATATAATTTATAATACCAATATTTTTATTTTTGGCCTTACTGCCCGGAACGTTGCATCACCATTGCTGTGTAATATCTCCGAAACATTGCCCGACAATTGCTATAATATCTCCGAAACGTTCCACGGAAAATTCCTCTAAGATCTCCGAAACGTTCCACGAAAAATTTCTCTAAGATCTCCGAAACGTTCCACGAAAAATTCCTGTAAGATCTCCGAAACGTTCCACGAAAAATTCCTATAAGATTTCCGAAACGTTCTACGAAAAATTGCTGTAAAATTCCGGAACAATGTTCCAGAGATATCTCCTGCAATGTTACACAAGGCGGACATAGGAATTTTCTTGAAACGTTTCGGGAACATTTGGAGCAATGTTCCAAATGTTGCAGCGCGACGTCACTGAGACGTTCCTGCAACAAAGTGTGCTGTAGGGGTATATATATAAATAATAGATTTCAAAATTTTAATGAAATAACCGATACTTTCGTTAAGAATACACAGTTCCAACAGATTTTATAAATATGGATTCTCTAGAATGGAAAAGTGATCCCAATTATAATATTGGATTAAATATAGTAAATAATTTAGCAGTAAACGATTCGGCCGAACGAGCAGTCAAACTCATGCAAAAGTTCAATTGTAACTATTCAACAGCCATCTGGACTTGTAACATTCAATACACGTTTCTTATAAATTTTCGTACGCTGAATACGAATTCGCAAACCGTTTTTCGCCAACATCCTCCGTTTTCGAAAAATTAGTTTATTTAAAAAAAAATGCAAATTTTCAACTTGAACGTCTTGCGTATCGAAATAGTAATAGTTATTCGGTTGCTTGTTCCGTCAAAATTATTTTATAAACCTTCGGGAACACAACGATATAAGTTATTATTGCATTATTACTATTTAAATATATTTAAACCGCGATCAAAGAAAAAATGCACCCGAAACGCAACAACTTTTGCAGATATCTGTCAATTTATTTTAAAAACTAAGAGTCTAGAAGAAAATCTGACTGCTCCACGCGATGCAGCAGACATTTTTCCTTCGGAAAACATTAACAAAAGTGGTAGGTCACATTTCGTTTTCAATAACTGAGCGAAATAGTTTGGCAAAACGTATGGCGCCGACAGTGGTAGTCGCGCGCGTTTAAGCGATTCTGTCGGTGAGCGGCAATGGATACGCCCGCCGCTGTTGCCTTCTGTATTGAAAACAAACCGTGACTTACCACTTTTGTTGGTGTTTTCCGGGGGGAAAATGTCTGTTGCATCACGTGCAATGGTGAATTTTCTTCTAGAGCCCTAGTTTTTAAAATAACTTGAAAAATATCTGCAAAAATTGGTGCATTTCGGATGTAGTTTTCCCTTTAATCAGTTATTTATAATTATCCAAAAAAAATTTTAGACGAAAATTATACTGTTTGACAACATAAATATAATGCCAACGAAAAAAGTATTTTTTGATGGTTCATTTTTTGAGATTTCAAGGTCATGTTTTTTTGTGTAATCTTATACTTTGATTCTATATTATTACAGAGCGTAAAAAGATAACGATATATAAAAATGTATATTAACGATATACTACAACGAAGAAAAACGAGTTACGAAAATAAAAAATTTCAAATGCGATGAGGCACAGTTTCTCGTTCTCCGATCAATTTCAAATTTTGCACACATTATTTTTTCTCCCATTGGCATAATCCTTGGGGAGTGACCCCGTCAAAAATCTCAAAATTATATTTCGACAAGAGTAACTAAGGTCCACCCTAATAAACAGTCTTATGACGGGATAGAATTAAAGATAAATTCTACATAATAGAAACTATGCACACCTGCAATGCTTCAAGATGATGATTGAATTGGTGGAATTGGTTTAAATTTGAGTTTTCTGATATGAACCAAACTTACAAGAAGCAAATAGAGGATTGCAGCTGAATAAAATCGTTTAATAAAATCGTTTAATTAATATAATTAATATAATACTATGTCACAATAAATTTTTTTCTCTGCCGTAGATCATACTGCATCATCTTCTGCTTTGATTATCTGTAAATATATATAAAATCCACATTTTAGTTATTTTAGTTACAACTTAACGTAGAATTTATTATATATAGAAATAGAGTGGCCTTTTGCTTTAGTGAGTGTAGAGACTAAATAATGTGTCCGAAGGAGGTGCGAGCGTATGGCAGAAAGTCTTGTTGCAGGAAATTTAAATGCTAATGGTAATAATTCAGCGAAATGAACGCGGAGATCCAATATTTTTAACGCGCAATGTATTGGTGTTGGAATGAAACTAATTTATTTAGTATGTTTATTGGTGATTTTAAATAATGGGAATCTAAAAAATTAATGAATTAATGAATAGCGTGACAACTACTTTGGATTTTATTAATTAAAGTATTACGAATGTCTTTCACAAAAGATTGAAAAGCATTAACGGAGATGTGTTTTCAGTGTACTTTCTTCACTAATGTGACTTGCTTTACATTGCAAGCAGTCCACCATAATCTATTTTCTTAATAATTCTTAATGCTATGTCTTTAAACAAATTTTGTCGATTTACCTTATTTGACAAAGTTCCAGAAACTTGTGCGAAACAAGATGCTCTGTCTATCTATTTAATCTTCTCCGGACAACCTCCACGCCTGTGCATTCCCTTCATTTCTATCCATCCAAGCCTGTGCGTCCCCTTCAATTGTACTATCCAAGCCTGTGCGTCTCCTTCATTTTTATCGAAGTCCTGTACGTCCCCTTCATTTCTATAATATAATAACCTTTACATAAAATAAAAACTCTAAATTGCTGGTATACAAATACAAATATCTGGCAATTTAAATTCAATGCAATTTTTTACTACAATATATTATTTTGTACAAGCATGGTACAAATTTCTAGAAACTTATGCGAAAGAAGGTGCTTCTCTGTCGAACCTTCTCCGTACAACTTCCAAGTCTGCGACTCTACATAAAAAATCTATTAAATAAATTTGGCGACTTACCTTGTTAATTGAGACAATAATTCCGTCTCCTATTTAGTGTAAAAACTCCTGACATCTCAAATTTGGACAACTTACATTATTTGACACTTGGAGGTTAAGATTGGTAGGTTATAAAGTTCAATGTATTTAAAAAATAGTTTGTACAATGACGGACGACGATCCCTGCCGAATAATCCCGAGAGTCGACGAACGAAGAACGAAACATGTGTTAGTTTCGTTTTGGCTGAAGGTGCGCGTGTAACGCGTATATACGTAGAAGAACGAAACATGTGTTAGTTTTGTTTTGACTGAAGGTGTGCGTGTAACGCGTATACGTATTATGTTTGACGAAAAATTTCTAGAAGAATCAGAAGAAGAAGAAGAAGAAGAAGAATCTTAACATTTCCGACTGATCCATGAGACGATATTATCATATCTCTGTTATGCGTGGACCGATTTTATTGAAATTGATCTCATTCCAAAGCTTATATGCGGTTTACATAAGAAAAATGCCTTTAAATTTAGAAAATATTGCAAGCGTCATGAGATATTAATGAAATAAGTTTCAGGTTAGGTTGGATTAGCCGGGCGACGAGTAAATGATAAGCAGTAGCGACAGTCGCCATATATAGGGTGTCTTTTTCTTTCCTGTACTTTCTTTCCTGTACTTGGCGTCGAGACGCTACCGCGTCTCTAGATACGTAGGTTAGATGTCCTTTATCTATTAGTGTGCTAACGATGCCTTTTATCTATTAGTGTGCTGTTATATTTAAATGTGTATAAAAAATAAATAAGGAAAGAAAAAAATCACGAAAAAATTGGAATGGTTACAAACGTTCAAAAGGATGCCACAAGTGTCAGATGGAAAGAGAAACAAGATGGACGCAAAGCGACGTTGCCGCATTTCACTCGCATATTTTACGCTACTTTTAATGAAAATATTGCATTTCTAGCTGCATTAAACATACTTTTTGTTTAATTGAATTTCAAAACAAAATATGTAGCAATAGTTTTATTAGGAATAGACATGTAAATAACATTTTTGTCTACATAATTTTTTTTACCGAAGATTGGTATCACTGCAGAGCTCCCATGCATAAGCATAGGCTTACCCCTCTCGCCGCCTGCCCCGCAAGTGAGGTATCGAACCTCCTTAAGTCTTGAGAACATCCGTAGGGCTTTCAAAACGAACGTTTGTAGAACATCCGAAATATAAGTCTTACGTTAATGAAATGAACGACCTTTGTATGTGCGGTGTTATCTGGAGTGGAGATAGATTTAGAAACTGATCACAACGTATGCTTAACATTCATTACATTGTTATAGCTTTTGATGCTTGCACTTCTTTGAAAGTCATTTATAGGTATTTAAGAGGTATTTACTTTAATTCTGACATTTTTTAAGAATTTACCTAACACGAAATAGAGTTTAATTACTTAAAGTCGGTATCAGATATATTGGCCGGTGAGTTTCGTGAGGTGGTATTCTCCCACCACACAGTTTGCCTGCCTCGATGCTCCTTTTCTCAACGTTTTCTGACTCGCTCTCGTTCCATCTCGCTCTCGCCTTCGCGGAACAAGAGTGGGCCAGAAGTGCCAAGCTTCTGGGGTGTAGGTCAAACCAAGCTGTCAGCGTAGAAATGCACAAATCAGAATAGGTGTGCGTTAGCGACGAAAAAATTCAGGAGCTTCATTGGTCAGAACATTGATTCTTTCTCGATAGCTTCATCTTGTAGGTATTGGTCTACGCATAGCTTCGTAAAGCACACAACTATTACGCTAAGAATAAATAACAGCCAAACGGCTAGGTTCAGGCGGAGCCGAGCAGCGTTCCCGTTACCCCACCATACCCTGCGAGGATCGCGCAACTCCAACTGACAAATCCACGATCGTCAGATGGTGGCTGATTTCTCCTCGATCGCTATTCCCGAAAACGAATCACCGGCCAATATATCTGATACCGACTTTAGTCATCTGAAATCTGTCAAGAAACTGCTCCGATCTTTCTAATTTGTCACTATTATAATAAATACGTGGATATGCTGGCCACCTTTCTTCCCGAATATTTTGATGAATATTGTACATATTTCTATTTATAAATGAATGAAAATCATTCTGTGCTATATATATTTGAAAAAAATCACTGAAGTCAATCAAAATCAAAGTACATGTACCAACGTTTATCAGCAACATAAATTCAAATAATTTTCACTGGATATTCAATGCGTTCATTTACATATGTCATTAAGTATCTCCTTAAACGATAAACGTTTAGAAAAAGAGAATTATCATCACCAGTACACTTGTCAAAAGTGGTCGTGAAGGAGTAGGTGGGACGCTATGGCATCAACTATCAAATCGCGCAAAATATGAGCAAGAGAACTGCGGGCCCACTTTCTAAAGTATTACACATTCACGACTCAATATTGTCGATCTCATCTCTTCCCAGTTCGTTCCGCCGATGAGAGTTATAAAAGGAGGCGTGCATGAACTAGGTACCGTTTGACAGACTTAATCGCCTGCGGCCGTTGAAAGTCTAGCTGGTTCCGTTCTAAACCCTCGCCTTCGAGGTTCGTTCGCCGCGCGTACGTTCTTTGTCCCGTTTTTCAATTTCTTTGGCATCGATCCTACTTCCTCACAGCGTTCTTGATCTCTCTATCTTTGTATCGTCGTTGGGTCGTGGAACGAGTTTAACGAGATTAGATCGTGGGAGAAAGTTTCGTTCCGCGCTCTTTCTTATCATCTTTCGCGGCACAAGAATTGGAGCAAGCGAATAAAAGGGGACCTTTGTGAACTTTTGCGCATTGCACTTCCTCGCCACAGTCATAAACTGTTTATAGCTAATTTCGGGTAACGAATAAGGACGAGGCAAACGTTTTACGGGTCTTTTTTGACAGCTGTGATTCGACATCATTTTTATGCTTCGCCTGGGTCAAGTGCACGTTAATGGGATCGATGTCATCTTGAATAACAAAGTTATTTAAATGCTACGTCTGATTGTGAGTTAGCTTCAAATAAGGTACCTTATAAAATTGGTACCTTTGAATTCTTCCACAGGCTAGTGCTTAGAATCATTTTGAAGTTACAGCTCAATTATTAAGTTCAAATTACATACCCTGTGGAATTAATAATTTAATTCTTTGGTATCGTTTTGGTGCTAAAACTGGACTAGATTTGTGTAAAATATTTTGTGTAATGGATGTTCGAATAGTCTGTAACAGTTATATTATATTGATACTGTTTTGGTGCTAAAGCTGAGTTAAATTTTAATTTGATATTTTGTACGCTTAATGTTTGGATATCTGAATGTATTTTACGATTTCTTCTATTTACGCTAAAAACAACCTAAACAAGGTCGAGTTTGGATTTATTTTCAGCAGGAGTATCGCGCCAATCCACACTGGTCTGGAACGCAGCATTTCGTGGCCATAACCCAATTCTTCAACTTTAATATTTTAGAATTTTTTTTTGTATAAAGTGGCAAACCTGTAAAGTATCGAAATTCAAATATATTACTCCTTTCAGATAAATCTGTGATCAAAGGTAGCGTTCTGAAGACAAAATCATGAAGTTGAAAGTGAAACTAATTAGGATATTAATTGCATTATAGAAAATTAAAATATAGGTTTGTAGGTATTACACTTTCATGCATATGAGGACTGACGAGGTATATTTTAATTATTTAATTGTGTCGTCAACATTTATTAATTCATGTACAAACAATGCATACCAATTTAGACTTTGAGAAGGAGTAGAGAAAAAATAATTAAAAGCGATATACATGAGACTTTTTTTATATGAAAGCTTACACTAATGTTATCAAGAGCATGTAACTATCAAGTGGACCCTCCTGCAACCTATAGCTCTTTGCGGATTTTAACAAATAAACACTCGAGGTATTCTGACGTTCTGGATGCATATTCCCGTATAGATGCTTCAATCGCAGCGTGTTTTCACATTTATAATTATTATTGTATTTCAAATAAATACAATAATTATGGTTTTATATTTTTTAGTTATAATTTCCAGTGTTATGGATTTTAGTTTACTGAAAAAGATATTATTACAACGAATCCTTTTTCCTCTTCTTTGTGCACAATAATAGCCTTTCCCAAACATGTTACTGTCAGTCATTGAATTTTACCGTAAAAAATAAACGTTTGTTTAAAATAATCGGCATGAAGATGTTCTTAAAGTAAATATTAACAAAAGGGGACTCAGACCTAACGACGTTGACATTGATATATGTTGTCACATCATAGACATCACTCAAAGTTTCTCACAAGCGAACACCACGAACCCGCACTCACCGATTGGAACGCAAATATGTGGCTTTATAGAGTGACTCAAGACAAGACCAACGGCGTGTTTCATTTTGGCCTATTGCTCTTTAAAGGGGTGAAAACTATCCTCAAAGTCAAGTCGGCACTTCCACTTTTTCGCGTATAACGCCCAAAATACAACGGACAGGAAAGAATGTTGCAAACAAAAGTTACAGATGCAATAAGTGCCATAAACTTCCGTTACCAAGATTTTTGAAAAAGTTTTTTCCTTGATAATAAAATATTACCTCACGTTATTTTTACCCATTTTCACACTTTCATAATAACTAAAAATGTAGGGTGCTTTTTTATGAATTTAACCATGTATATGAATTGTATAATGCATTATCAGCTTATGCACTTACACGATGGCAAGCACACGATGCGCACGGTTGCGCGCTCACAACACAAAGCAAGATGCATAGTAATATTCGGTTTGTTTGCTGCAGGCCTTAATGACATGACGATGTTAAATATGTTAATATTCAAAGATACTAAAGTGTGTTATGTACAGTGGCTCAAATTAAAACTCGGACACTGACATTGTTGGGCCTTATGAAGCGATTGGTGGGGTAAGAAAAGAATATAAACAAAAGATAAAGCTATTTTTAGTAAGCTTTATTCAAGGTTATATAAATTCACTAAAAACAAAAACAAAATTTATTTACATTAAGTCATAAAAAAACGAAGTTTAAAAAGTAATGGAATTTGACCTCAAAATAAAACTCGGACAGAAGAAAAATTTCATGTAGATACATATGTTTTATACTATTTGTATTTGATATTAATATTCTGTGGATAGTCTTTTATTTGCTCTTACAGCTTTTAATCGATACGGCATGGATCGTACTAGTTTTTCGCAATACGAAGGATCAATATTTGCCCATTCCTCTTTTAATGCTTTCTCTAAATCTTTAGCATTAGAAATAATGTGGCTTTTCAATTTTTCTTCTAAGTACGCCCATAGATGTTCGATTACATTCAAAGCAGGTGATTGAGCGGGAGTTTCGATTACGTGTGGACAATTATAAAGTAACCATAGACGAACATTATGAGCCCGATGCTTTGGATCATTGTCCTGGTAGAAACTGTAAGAATCGGCAATACCTAACTTTTCCACACTATCCCTTAAATTGTTTTTCAAAATCTGTAGATATTTTGTCTGATCCATGATCCCGTCAATAATGTGGACATTTCCTAGTCCAGCAGCTGACATGCATCCCCACACCATTATTGAACCTCCCCCATGTTTAAAAGTAGGCCGTAAATTATTTTCCTTGTACTCCTCATTAGGTTTTCCCCAAACATAAGTTTGTCCATCGGATCGAAAAATGTTAAATTTACTCTCGTCTGTATATAAAACTGTCCTCCAAAATGAAAAATCTTTATTTTTGTACAATTTCGCGAATTGCAATCTTTTTGAACGATTTATTTTGCTCACAAATGGTTTCTTCCTAGCAACTCTCCCATTAAAATTATTTTTTTCAACACCTGCATGAAAATGTGTGCTTTTTTACCCCTGCTGAGCGGGAGCAAAATGACCAATTTCAGACGTATTCGCGTTTTCTACTTTTCTCCCAAGGGAAAAAGACTTTACGCGCATGCGTATTCGCACAATATTTTACTTTCCTCCCTGGAGTTTGACGTTACCCTGTGGTATGAAGATGCAGTTGTTCGACTAATTGTTATCTATCATGCGTGTTTTATCATGATATTACAACTGTCACAGCACCATTTTTCATTAAAAGATACAATTAAAAGGTATAATGAATAATAATGACAGTGATAGCAACACGGGATACCACACGCCCCCCCCCCCCCCCCGATATAACAGAAGCTGCAAAAGCCATCGAAGAAAATTTGCTACCATCAAAATCGATAGTAAAATACCAGATGATATACCAAAAATTTATGGAGCGGCGAGATAACCACAAATTGGAAACATTTTCGGAAGCAGTTATTACACGTATCTATTAATTTCGACAGAATAAATGAGCAATCGAACATGCATATTTTTTTGCGAATCGCTCAGCAGGCTTTCAAAAACACACATTTCATGCAGGTGTTGAAAAAAATATTGTACGTGACACGGGAGAGACGCGATTTCGCCTCGCGTGAATTGCTGCCCTCGCTGCGCTCGGGCCGCAAACTTCACGCTCGTCGGAATCGCTTTCTTCTCTCCCTTGTCACGTAATATACTATTTTCTTAATATATTCCTCACTGTTTCTGGATTAGCTTCTTTCCCTAAATGTTTTTTAGCTTCAGTAGCTAACTTCGGGGCACTTAATTGTGGATTTTTTTTAATTTCTCGTACGATCCAACGCTCCTCGGATTCTGTGAAGATCTTCCGTTTACTTAGTTTTGGTTTATTTTCCACAATATTTCTGGATCTAAACCGTTTTATAATATCATGAACTGTAGAGTGACTGCGTTTCACTATTGATGCAATATTTCGTACAGACAAATCGTCTCTAAAATGACTTATAACAAGTTCCCGGAGTTCTAATGACGTTTGTCCACATTGTCTAGCCATTTTGAGAAATTAAAACAAAACTTCACAGAAACTAACGACTTACGTCAACTAAAACCTACATACAATGAAAGTATGAAAACATGAAGGGTGATTCCCCCCGTTTTATTTGTTTTTCCCACAGGATTACCAACTGTCCGAGTTTCAGTTTGAGGCTAGTTTTCATGACTTTTAACATTTCCATTTTGTTTTGAATTATCGTGAATAATTTTTGTCTTTGTTTAATAAATTTTATATGACCTTAAGTGTAAATTATTGAAAATAATTCTGTTTTTCATTTAATTTGTTTTCTTATACTAATAATAACCTCAGAAAGTGAAAATATATAGATGTCCGAGTTTTACTTTGAGCCACTGTATAATATATTACTTATAAAAAAAGGAGATATTGCAGCTTATGGAACTATTTTAACATTTGGTTCACAGAAGTCTTGTTACCGAAGACTGGATCTCAAAGTGTTCTGTTGTTTGATGCATGGAGCGGCCACTGTCATTTCACCTTTCAGCAAAATATTCCGGCTATAATAAATACGTTATTGCGTTAACCATATCGAAAGGAACTACAGATTTGATGCAACCGCGGGATGTTTCTGGTTTTCGGATACGGAAAAATTTTGGAAGAACTTTTTCAGACCGCGTCTTACTATACGATCTTGACGTAAATTTACATTTGCGAAATAATATCATCGAATTGCAATCGCTCACACATACTGAATATTGTCTTCTCCGAGATTCCAGGAATTATTTAAATATTCTTGGTATAAAAGTGGATACCTTGAACAAAAACTATCGCGGTTTGAAAATCCAGTAGACTTTTGTCTCAATTTTTTTGAAGCATACACCTTGCAACGTTGTCATCTGTGTAATACCTAAGCCTGCTATTATAAGATGTGCTTGGTGTAAACAATATCTATGCATAGAATATTTTTTTTATCAACATCATGCCTTGTGAAAACTATGTGAAAACTTGTTAAGAATAGTTATGACATAAATACTTATATACATGTCTGATACAGTGCAACGTATGTGATTGCAGCATAGTATGCTCGAATGTATATAAAACTCATAGATATTATAGATATAGACAAAACCTAATCGAATAATTTTGATATAATATTTTATATTTTTATGTTATCATATTTGACTTCATCGTGTATTAAGGCCTGCAGCAAACAGAACGAGTTTTATACTTACCTGCCATCCTGCTCCACGATTTTATTTAAAGCGACAAAACACCATCGAAATTGTAGTACAAGAAAATAATTATTTTTTAGTTTTTAGTGTATTTTTAATAAAATCGTTTAACATAAAAATTTTTTTATATATTTTTTGTTATGCTATATAACATGCTATTTTTCGTAGTCAACCAAATGTGCTACTTTGCGTCGCTATAAACGGAATATGCTATTTTTGTAGCAACCAACCAAACGTGCTACTTTAGGTCGCAACAAATGGAACATGCTACTTCTTGTAACAACCAACCAAATGTGCTACTTTTTCTCACTACAAACGGAACATGCTTCTTTTCGTAGCAAACCGCTCAAACGTATTAGTTTTCACCGCGTAAACCTAAACGTAATAGATTTCGTGACAACGAAGACAAATGTGCTGTTTTTCGTAAGAAAAATGAAACATGCTACTTTTCTTAACGCACGTCGCTAAAACGAGTAAACGTCTAGACGCATATAGGAACAGTGATGAGATTGGCAACGTGTTTTCACGTGCATGCGCGACGTTTCCAGTAACGTATCTTTGTTTGGGGCGCAACTAATAGGTGTATTGTTATTGGCGGGGAATCAACGGGGTGATCAAGGTACCCCATTTTATCGAAATTTGTACTGTACTGACGCTAAAATGGTCGCGCATGCGCGAGAAAACCCGTCCCCAATCCTATCACTGTATAGGAACTCCTACCTTAAGCGACGGTTACATATGCAAGAAAAGTTGTTTAGAATGTTGACCTTGCCAACCTAAATATGTCAAGGTCATCGTCATTGGGGCTGAGTCCCTTTTTGTCAATATATGTATAACTCGAATTATATAAAAGAAAATAAATTTTTGTTGAAAAATGATGATACAAAGAAATATCGCTTTCCAGATCACTGTGCATTTCCTTGGCAATGCTCTTATAAAGACCTAATAGAATATATAAAAACCCAATCTTTCATTAGTACATAACTCATTCCAGGTTCAGCTACCGGATACCTATGCGAAGGGTTGCCAACTTTATTTCGGGAAAATACAGTATTTTACGGCCAATATGATAAAAAATATAGTACATTGTGAAAAAATACAGTGATTTTCAGAGGAAAGTGGTAAAAAATTAATGTACATTAAACCAACATCTTACTTTTTTAGATGTATATTTCCTTGTACATTTTGCATTATTGATTAATTTATTGGCTTTAACAAATATGTCGAAGGTATGATTGCAATGAAAGTCCAAATTAAATTATAAGGAGTAATTATTTCCTTTAGTGTTTCATCACCGACTTTCATGAAATTTAGATATGTTGTAAAACTCGACCTTAGTTTCCGAGATATATATAAAACTATTTTTGTGTTTATTCGGAATCAGATACTGTGTTGATCTGTGTTGACAGTTTCTAAGATATCTGTATAGGCGTGGAGCTATATTTGGGAGGAGTGGGTTATATGTACAACATCTTACGTTAAAAATTGTCGATAAGAAATGCGTTAGAATACAATGATATTTGAAAATTAGTGCATATAAAAATTCTTGTTTCGAACAATCACGCATTCCTGTTTACTTTTCCGGAAAATGAAAGGAGTATTTTTTCGCACCAACTGTTGACTGGGCAAGATTTTCGGTCCAAATCGGAGGAGATATCGTAGCTGTAGAAATTGGCGAGGCAAAAATTGGGAAACGCAAGTATAATAAAGGACGACTTGTTACTGCACAATGGGTATTCGGTGGAATTGAACGTGAAACCAAACGTTTCCATCGAGCCAGTTCCAGATGGATCATCTAAAACTTTGCTGCGTGTAATTCATAAGTGTACAATTCTATCTAATTGTTGGAAATCATATAATATAATTGCCTACATGAAGAAGGATTTCGACATTTCACTGTAAATCATAAAATGAATTTCATCGATCCAGATAGTGGAGCATATACCCAATATATCGTACGTTGTTGGCGTGAAATTCGAGCCAACATTCCATGATATGAAACCCGAGAAGAACATTATGTTGGTTACATGGCTGAATTTTTCTTTCGACGTCAACACAACTTTAGTACAAGAACAGTTGCCTTTTTTGATATAATCGCTGAAATTTTTCCAATTTCTATTAATAATGATTAAGAATAATTTTTAATATGTTGAGCAGTTATAGTAAACCTAGCCGAAGTCTAACTCAAATTATAAAACCAAAGCAAGGAATTTAAAAAATATTTTTGCGAATATCTTGGAATCTAAGGCCGAACGGCGGTAACATGTATAGAAAAAAATTGTTCAAAATGTGGAGTTTTACTACATATCTAAATTCCATCAAAATCGGCGATGAAACCGTAAAGTACTTACCGCCAAAAAATTAATTATTTACCGTATTGCTTTCAACGCAGTTATTTAAGGACACCCGACCAATTCCTTCTATGCTTTCCAGAAACAAACATGCACTGGCTGGAAATTACATAGCGCGAAAAGATGCCGAAGCCACTCAAAATGTTAATCGATTAGAATGAATACAGTGTCCCAACTGCCACCGAACAATTAACACTTTGCATTCAATGTACGGTTTTGGCATGTTTTCGCATCGATAAATTATGGGAAGCGTCAAAAATATTATTCAAGAGTACACGAATGTTTAATTTGAAACTATACCAAGTTTGAAGTTCGCTTTATATTTCGCCTCCTTCGTTGTTGTATTTGAATTCAGTTTCGTCGGGAAAACATCGCTTATCCACTGGTGATATTTTTATGAAGATTTAATAGACAACATAGAAGTATAAATTTTTATTAGAGTTGGTATGTGGTCAAAGTGCGGGACGAGCTGAACAAAACAATGCAATTGAAGGATGCTAACTATAATATTACAATGAACCATTCCCTAGAATCAGATGCAGACAGGCATTTTAAAACAGTTATTTCAGATTGAGAAGAAACATTTGTGAATAATTTTCAATTTGTTTTTGATAAAACTCTGGTATAAAAAGTTTTCCGTTCTTATAGGAACTTCAAAAAGAAATTGTAATCTTCAAAGTTGAGAAATCGCTATCTGAAAGCTGACATTCGTAAGATTCTCTTTCATATGCATGCAGATAAAAGTGAAGTCGTTACACGTGACACGAATAAATGTAAACTTTTCGCTCACGGAAACGTGACGGATACGATGTTTTGTACCGAATTACTACCTGAATATTTTATAAAGTGCACACTTGCGTTTTACGGCTATGTTTAGCGTTGGATTTATGGTTGTTTTTATTAAATGTTTTATAACAATTGAAGTTGATCGCCGAATGTTCTACGTCACATGTATTTCAAAGAAATTTTTAAATTCTTCAACATGAAACAAACATTGGGTTGAAGGAATCTTTCTTCGCTGGTGTCACACTGCAAGACATTGTGGATTTTCGTAGAGTGCGTGCTTCCACGAAGTCGATAAGGACTTCGTGTTAACAAGCACGTACATCGTTCGAAGCGGTATTAAACATTAAAAAATTCCTCTGCTTTGAAATCTCTTCTCATCAAGACTGTCATTAAGGACATTCGAGAATCGTGTTACAAATAGCTCACGGAAACTCTCTTAACTCAGAAGCAAAACAACGTCCTTCCATCATTCTACAAATTTCCCCGCTTAGAAGAGGTGTTTTCTTCCATCCACTTTGCTATAATACTTTTGAAGCAGCTATACCTGCGTAGCGGAAAAATAATACCTACACTCACTCATATGTTCAACGGGCACACGTTGTATTACATAAACCATGTTATTGGAGGTAACGAGCGTTCAGGGAACTCGAAAAAGGGCATATCGGCCGGAAAGTGCAGCCTTGACGAACGTAACGGCTTGTTAAAATTCAATATTGATCGATGCACTGGAAGTTTATGTATGGCAAATGTTTTTCTTTCCTATTCGAGGCGGTCGAAAACTACTTCGAAGAAACTACGATAAGAGTTTGCCTGCCACTCCTTAGAAGACGCATACAGACATGTTACGGAAGATTTAGAAACGCGAAGCTGCATCTTTATGCCGCAAACTTTGAAGTGTACCAAGCGGATTATTTTTAATTTACTCCAGTCTCGTTTAACATATATTTCTTTAATATCTCTTCATATTGTACCTTCTTCCTTCTCTTATATCTTCTATTTTTTATTTTTTCAATTTGTGTTTTGCATCTGTAGTGCTTTTTCGTATGTACATGTAGTATCCATATTTTTCTCAGATTTAACTCTTGCCCGACTTCGTCCCGTGTTGTATTTTATTCTTCTTACCTTTCATCTTTCTACCCCGTTTAGTTCAAATTCAATTCAGTTTGTGGTGAGGTGGTGCTCCCGGTTATGTGCTTCTATTTGCTCTACTTTCTTTTCTTTTCTTTTTATGTTGTTCCTTCTGTCTCTTTATCCTGCATTTTCTCTTATTTCGTTCTATTTATACCTATGTTATAATCATTTAACCTGTTAATTCGAGATCACGAGTTTAATCATCATTTGAAGATCTCGTTGTGTTAGGTGGAACGAGTTAATTTGTCCTAAAAATTTAAAATCTCAGTTCGTACAAAAGCAGTAAATTCACCTGTAATCATTTTTAAATTTGCAATTTTAAATATACTAGAGGCATTTCTGATCGAGAAATAACGTTAACAGGTTAATCATGTTTCAGAACGACATTTTTTGTTGAACTGCTCTGTTTACTTAACGTACAACAAAACTGGAAAAGCTTTATCGTACTCGGAATAGACGTTAAAGTTTACAGTAGAATATATGCATATTGTTTCAAACACTGATCTACTCCATATCGTTTTATAGGTAATATATTTAGATTTTATTCGTGTACAAAATCAAACGATTGTGTTTACACTTTAATCGTGAAAGCAATTATGGAAAATAAGCGAACGTGGCTTCCATTACTGACACATAATAGTAAATAGGGTTTGAAGACGTGCAAGTCTTAGAAATTACAAATGCTGGCCGATTTTCATGATGTAGATACGCAGGATATTTTCAAATATACATATATGATTTGAAATAACTCTTAAATTAATTTCATAAAATAACGGTAGAGACAATATTTTCCATTTTTCATTTAGAATCTAACAGGATCAAAGTAATATTTCTTTTTTTATAATAATATTTTTAGGGCAACATCATTTTCTTACATGGAGTTATATGCTTTTTGTTTGTATTGTGTTAGATAAAAGAAAACAAAAATGTAATGTTCTTAGATAAAGTAACATTGACACCACTGATCATTTTTTCATTTGAAATGTCACTAAATATACACCATTTATAAAATTATATTCATATGGCCGGTCTAGCGACCTGCAGAGATGGGCAAAAAAATTATTTTAAACAAAAAATTGATTTCGAATAAAAGACAGAAATTTTATTCGAGAGTCGTCGAATCAAATATAACTTTGGATTATTTTTAGTCAAAGCGCCTGAAACCACTTTTTTCGGATCGGTTCAACGCAGAGTTGAGCATTATTCGACTAAATTTTCATTCGAATAAGTATTCCAATAAATTTGTGCGAATAAATTTTTATTCAAATAATCTTCGAATAAAAAATTCGAATAAAATGAAATTATTCGACAATAACGAATGATTGTTTATTTGACTGAAAATTGATTCGAATAATTTTTTATTCGAATAAAAATTTAGTCGACTCAACGGACGAATAAAATGATCACGTAATTTCGACTATGTATGGTGACATCACTGACTGACACCCGGGAGACCTAACGTTTTAGGTTAAGTAAGTCTTGTCATAGCTCGCCAGTGATACAAACTGATCTTTTCAGTTCATATGCCAGTCCTTCTTAGTATCTTAAGTATTTGATAGTGTGTACGTGAGAAAGCAGATTGAGAAAACTGGCACCTTGTCGACAGACCTTGAAACATGTTTATTATCGCCATTATTATATACATATTTTTTTTAAAATCACATGATAGTGCGTTTTAAGACAAATTCAAGACATATTGGGCATAACCAATTTACTGATTTTTACTGGAAAAACACCCTCCCGAGTAAGAAATTTGTTAGCGCAATATCTCGAAAGCCAGTTGAGAAAAGGTGCATACATTAAAGGTTGTTGAATTTGTCTCGAAACACACTATCAAGTGATTTCTAAAATATATATATTTCTATTTAAAATTTGGAACTTCACCATCATATCTCTTAAAATAATAATACAAGAAAAAAACGTCAATAAATTTGTCCCCTCGAACCATGCAATTGCATATAAACAATTTCTTTATATCTCAAATTAGGAAATAATGTTTACCGTTCTAGTACATACATACGAAATATGTGACCTACAAAAATATTTCAAACAAGGATTCTTTGGTACCAAATGAATTATTTATTGATGTAAGCAATATTTCGCATTAAAAAAAGGAATCATGTTGTTCTTGTTACATATTATCATATATTTTTTCTTTTTATATTTTTATACCAAGTTGTAAGTAAATTAAATAACATTATATCACATTGCTTGAAAAATAACGTGGCTTGTTACTTCCGCAATTAGAGTGAGGTGTTGTAGTAAATAAGTTAACTCCGTTTAACCAAACACTCAATTTATTACATATGAGGATAGCTCCAAACAAAGTATAGTCTCGCGATAGGCCAGCGGCATGTACACGCAGGAACTGCTCGACACCAACTGCCTCTCCTCACCAACCATACCCTTAAGCAGGGGTGGAAGAAAAATGAAGGAAGGAAATAGAAAAAGAGAAAAACAGAAGATTGAAGAAATGCTGAGACGAAGGTAAAAGAGAAAGCTACGTGAGAAACGGGCCCGCTTGAGCTCGCGGGGGCCTGGTCGCCACATGTTCCCAACGAACGCCAGGTCCAAGCGAAACCCTCGAGAAACGAACCGAAGAAGAATAAGCAGGAAGTTGTAACAGTAAAAGAATTTAGAAAAGTGAAAGTTAGATACGTAGGGAAAGAAAGTACTGAAGAGAAAGAACGCAGTGGCAGAAACACAACTGCCACAAGAGAGTATGTATGTGTGCCCTAGCAATGCCCAAGACACATAATACACAATCACATAATCTGATAATTCTTTATCCCAAATATCGTTCAGACGTATATGCACCCGTCCTGACACACACGTCCAAACGTGTGTTGGACACAGTACAGACTTTCATCGATAGATGTCCGGTATCACATTTATTCGCCGTTCAATCAGGTTAAATAACGAATAAACTCTTATTCGAATAAATCTGGCTCGAATAACGGTACAAATTTGTTCTTGAATAACGAATCATTTTTCATCGAATAAAATCGTTATTCGTTTTTCGCGAATAAATATGAGGGATTTATACGAATACGTATTCGAATGAAAATTTAATCGAATAATGCCCAACTCTGGTTCAACGTAGTTGAATAAGCCGGGAAAGTATGGATGCTGTTCTTGTCACTCACACTGTTTGTCACTCTCGTGACGGGTTTGTTGATAACAGACATTTGCAGTTATTTGTTACTGTAACACTGTCCATTCCAAACTGTGTCGATCTACCGAGATCTTATTGTATTTCAAGCACTAGTTATGTATTATTTTAATAGAAGTGGTTAATATAAATAAATTATTGTTAATATAGAAATAAGAAGAAAATGATTGAATTTATAATTTTTCATTTACATACTTTTAAAATAACCACATGAAAAATTCAAACATTTTCTTCTTATTTCTATATTAACAATAATTTATTTATAGTAACTACTTTTATTAAAATAATACATAACTAGTGTTTGAAATATAACAATGTCTCGGTAGATCAACGCAGTTTGTGACTGACAGTGTGAGAGTAAAAAATAACTGCAACAATCTGCTTTAAAATATTCCGTCACGATAGAGACAAACAATGTGAGCGACAGGAACAACATCCATACCTTCCCGGCTTATTCAGCTAGGACCTAGGTTGAACCGATCCGAACCGAACCGACCTGAACCGCTCTGATTCGTAATTTATGGAGAGGAACAGAAACCTCTCCATAAATTAACTCGACGGTATTGCGACCGGTCAAGACTTTTGGTCAACCGAAAATCTGAGAGAAAGTCTCTCTTGAGTTTTGGTCGAGAGAAAACTCCTGACCGCTCGTCACTCTCCAGCTCGGTCGAGAGAACAGTGAATGGTTGGTCTCACTGACCGTGACCGCGACCGAAACCGAAATTCTATCGGTCTCGACTCCTTACTTATAAATGTACAAGATTTTAAATATATTAACAAGACGAGGTTCCAAGGTGATCGCCTCCGATTGTTTTGGTTTTTGGATATGTTTTAAGCTGGGTCCAGACCTGAATGCGTATACGCTGAGCACGCCGAGCGCGCATGAATGACACAAGCGGAGAGGTCGAAAGTGCCATTGTGTCTTTCTTCACCAACTTCTGTGCTCAACTTAGGCCAAACCGCAGTCGTAAAGATGGTGTGATACCATTTTTCGCAGCGCATATGTCAATACGTCCTTTTGTTTTGATATTGTAGCGCGTGTTTATACTGAAGAGATAAGGGATCAGTCTCCAATTCGAAGGTGTCGTCGAGGTAACTCCGAATTAATAACTACTGGTTCTTTATTATTATAACTGGTATAATTTAGAAGTTTTACAGTGTCGATTCGGAACGGCGTTGTGACTTGACTAGTCTTAGGTTTACGAATGCCCTGTCTCTTCGTTTGGGACCGGTATTTAACTTAGTTATTGGAATGAGTGGGAGGTGGGCTAGGCGAGCAGCCTGAGGAATTTGGAAAAAGGGGATGTTTGGGACCGGTGATATCAGGAGGAGCCATCTTGGCGACACCCGGAATTTGGAAAAAGGGGATGTTTGGGACAGGTGATATCAGGAGGAGCCATCTTGGCGACACTCGGAATTTGGAAAAAGGGACTGCTCTGGAAATCAGGATATTGTTAAAAGGGATCGATTGTCCGCAGGGATAACGATCTTGGCGACACTTGGAATGTGGCTTCTCTTACTGAATGGTCGAATTTCCGACCGGACCCATCTCGCTGGGTCCGTACAAGGGAAACCCATTCGTCTAATGAAGGAAAAGGGGATGGTCGATTGGCGACTATCGCGATAAACGGAAGACGTCACAGGCGGGATCACGCGCAGTCAGCGGACACCTTATTTTCTACCTGCGTCCTTCCACGAGGCGTATTGCTGCCCCCCGCGAGTAATCTCGTGTGATTTTTTAACACAACAGCGAGTCGGCCAGGCCGTATGAATTAAGAACATTGCAGGGTGTAGTGAAGAAAAGAAAGACAAATTATTCAGCAAAATAGAGCTTTAAAGTCTATCATATACAGTGGACGAAATTTCTATAAGAACACTCTTATTTACACAAAAAAAGTAATGTATTCCATAAATTTTTACTAGTTGTACATCTGGAACTTTACGAACACTACAATGTCTTTATTATGGAACGATTTATGTAAACAAAGTCGCGAGTTTTCTAGCGTTATGTAAACAACAGTCACTCGCTGACCGAGGTCAGTGCGAAATTTCTATAAGAATGGTCACATTGATTTAGTTCTGTTTCACCATTTCCACGAGAAACATTTGAAATAGTCAGTATTATCAGTATATAATATTGTATTTGTTAAATATATACAATAATAAATTAAATAATTTCTGTTCAACCAAAATGCCACGAGGAAAAGTTTTAAGTTCAGAAGAACCAGCAAAAATAGAAGCATACCGCGATGCAGGATTGTCTCTTCGAAAGATCGCTAAAAAAATTAGTAGATCCACTACTTGTATATACCATTTTTTAAAATTACGCGAAAACTACGGTAAAAATCATTATACAGGTGGAAATACAAAATTAACAAGGCGTGATCGTTCGCGAATATTTAAAGAAATATCGACCCAAAATAAAACTGCTAGTGAAGTAACAAAAATTTTGGAATTGCCAGTGACCACGCGACGTGTCCAACAAATATTGCAGCAAGATAACAGATTGAAGTGGACGAAAAGGTTGTTGAAGCCACCTCTTACGCAGGAGCATAAACGTGCAAGATTAGAATTCGCACGAAACCATATGACTTGGAGCGAAGAGTGGAAAAATACAATATTTTCCGACGAAAAAAAGTTAAATTTAGACGGCCCTGATGGGTTTAAATATTACTGGCACGACTTACGCACAGATAAATCTGTTGCCATGAGTAGAAATTTCGGCGGAGGAACTTTGAGGGTGTGGGCTGCATTCAGTTACTCCTCTAAAGCCGGGGCCAGACCTGCATGAGTATACGCTGAACAGGCTGAGCGGCGCACGAATATTTTGATGTGGACGGGTGAAACGGTAGCTAGGGCCGCATGCTTCTACGTCAGAAAGGCTGAGCGTGAACGCATATGCTAGTGTGGACGGGTCATTCGTGGTGACTCGGCTCATTCGACCCGACTCGGGGATGCCGGCGAAGGCACATGGCCTGAGCCGACCGTTGTCGGTTTTCTTCCGTACATCAAAGGGAGTTTGGAGTGCATTGCGTTCAGCGTGGAAGATAGAGGCAGAATGTGATACTTTTCTAAAATCCTCGATATCTCGGATTTTCATGATATTGAAATACACATATGGTAGCCCTCATTTTTAAGTCCTCATTTTTGCAGATTCGAAATTGTTTAAAAAATACAAATCTTCAAAGTTTCCTGCTTTCGGTGATTTTTACGAAACGCCTACAGAAATTAATTTTAATGTCTTAAATTATTGAAGGCATAGACTAAATAAATTTAATCCATTGCTAATATTGACATAAACAGATAATCAAAAATTTAAAAATTTCATTTTGAATAATAATAATAATGCAATTAACATATGATAGACTTTAAAGCTCTATTGTACTGAATAATTTGTCTTTCTTTTCTTCACTACACCCTGCATTGTTCTTAATTCATATAGCCAGGCCGACTCGCTGTTGTGTTAAAAAATCACATGAGATTACTCGCGGGGGCAGCAATAAACCTCGTGGAGGGACGCAGGTAGAAAATGAGGTGTCCGCTGCACTGCGCGTGATCCCGCCTGTGACGTCTTCCCTTCGAATTGGAGACTGATCGGCTCGGCTCGCTCAGCAAAATTGACGAGCTAGACGAGGCGTGCCGGCTCGCGGAGCTACGACCCGTCTGATTCCACCTAAAGATAGTGGAAATATTAGCCTCCTTTTCGGCCGCGTCCAGATCTGAATTCCTACGTGTGGAACGTATATTTCTAGCGATCTTCTTCGCCAGTTTCGACAGAGTCTCGTGGTTCGCGACAGCTAAAGATTGAAGGACAGAGAGTGTTTGGAGTAGTGCAGACGAAAGGATTGCCTGCCATATAACACCGAGGAAGGGACCTCGGGACCCTCGACCAAAGGAAGGTCAGGCTCGCCGCGATGTTCGGGCTCTTCACAGCCGATGTTGGTGAAATCCCAGACCATCAGAGGAATGGCTCACCCACATGGGGTAAACAACTGGAGTGGTGCATCCCTGTCCCTCACACCACCATGACTTGTTGTCGTCCTTACAATTGGGGGTGTCAAGTAGTTTAAAGAAGCAAGACAAGGTGGTAATAAACGAAGAGTGTCCCACAGACCTTTCCAATGTACCTACGCCTACGGGATATGGAAGGGATGCCGATGGATTCCTTATATTTTTCCGATGAAAATCATTCCAAATTTCATATAAATCCGACTATTTTTAACGAATTCAGCTTGAAATGATATAAAACAATTTTTCCTGAAATTTCCTTCATTATGGTCTGAATTACATTGTTCTTGGTGTCAGTTTCATCGGCGAAACATAAGGAATAAATTGACGTCGTTTTCGCAAAGATGTGATGAGAAATGCGGAACTCTTGAATATTTCTGAATTTTTAATGGTATTCCAACCGTTTGAAGGATCGAAACCCATGAAATTCGGTGAGGCACTGCAGGGGGTTGTCCTAGCGACGGAGTACCAGGTGGCAACTCTTTGACACGCGTCGGTGGACAATCACTCTGTATTGGTAAACGGGATGACTCGGAGGGTTGAGCTGTATGTTTATTTAGCTAACTATGTATCACACCATCTTTACGACTGCGGAGTGGGCTAAGTTAAGCACAGAAGTTGGTGAAGAAAGATACAATGGCACTTTCGACCCCTCCGCATGCGTCATTCATGCGCGCTCAGCCTGCTCAGCGTATACGCATTCAGGTCTGGCCCCGGCTTAAGACGCCTCTTTGTAAAATTTCTACAAGAATGAATTTAGAAAAATACATAGATTTATTAGAAGATTGTTTGATTCCATTTATTGAAGACAATCACGAAGAAAATGTCGTTTATCAACAAGATAATGCAGCAATTCATACTTCTAAAAAGTCACGCGAATGGTTTCGCCAAAAAGATTTGCCACTTTTGAAGTGGCCCGCTAATTCCCCGGACTTAAATCCAATAGAAAACTTATGGGGAATCCTATCAAGAGCCGTATATAAAAATGGGAAGCAATATAATAATATTAAAGAGCTCGAAAAGGCAATTAGAGTTGAGGGGAGTAAAATCCATATTACAACGTTACAAAAATTAATTTGTAGTATGGCGAACAGAATATTTCAAGTAATTCAGCATAATGGTGGAAGTACATCTTATTAATATTATACTTTTTTTATGTTTTTTGTACTAATGTTTTGTTCTTAATACACTGTTCTTATGGAAATTTCGTTAGTCTTCTGTAGTTTAAAGTATTATATTTAAGTTTATAACAAAAATACAAAGATTTTTTTAATTCTTAACACCTTTTCTTATTTTTTATACTTCCGTCACTATTTCCTAATCTTCCATTAATTGTATTAGCACATTACTTGACATTTTTTATTAAAAATAGTAGTGTTCTTATAGAAATTTCGTCCACTGTAATAATTGCATTATTATTATTCAAAATGTAATTTTTAAATTTTTGATTATCTGTTTATGACAATATTAGCAATGGATTAAATTTATTCACATAGATCCATCCTTCACGATTAAAACAAAAAAGACGCAAGTCTATACCTTCAATAATTTAGGTCATTAAAATTAATTTCTGGAGGCGGGTTTCGTAAAAATCACCGAAAGCAGGGAACTTTGAAAAATTGTATTTTTTAAACAATTTTGAATCAGCAAAAATGAGGACTTAACCCTCCCTAATTTCATATGGACTACCATATATCCCTAGTAGCACAAAATATTGAATGCACATACATCCAATATTAAAAAGAGGTTCAATATCTTTTTGATATTTAAACATACATACAATATTTATTCTAGATTAAGAAGCAAATATATTTTCCAAATATGCTGGAAATATTCATTTTATATTATGAAAAAAATATTCTTATTTCAAATGTAAAGTAAATATTTATTTACTGTTTGAAACAAAACATTTTTTCCGAATGTTCGGGAAATATTCATTTTATACAGTAATGCCTCGTTATAATCACGACGATCGGGGCTGGCGGCGGGACACTAACGCGATGCGGACACTATTTCCTTAGAGTAGTATATGCTCTAAGACTATTCCGTGCGGCCGATGCCGCGAGTGAGAAAACCCCAGAGCCGAGCGAGTGGGTACGAAACAGTTGACACGAAGTTGCCGTCGTCTCTTTCGTTCTCTCACTCTCGACCGAAGGAATCCAAGAAATGGTGGGGATAGTGAGCGTGATTATAACGCATGGTAAAAACGTGACACTAACGACGAATTACTGTATTATGAAAAAAACATTCTTTTTCAAATATAAAGTAAATATTTATTGAATGGTAGAAAGAAAACATTTTTTCCGAATATTTTAATTTCTACACCTTTATTTCCAATTTTCAGTATGTGTATATAATATTTCGAATCAACATTTTTTTCATATTAAAAAGTGTGGCTAAAAAAATATTTTTTTAATATTTGGAAAAAATATTTAACCAATATTTTGTGCGACTAGGGATGTATTTCAATATCATGAAAATCCAAGACATCGAGGATTTTAGAAAAGTATCACATCTGCCTCTATCTTCCACGCTGAAACGCAATGCACTCCACTCCCTTTGACGTGTAAAACAAAACCGACAACGGCATTCGCGAATCGGGTCGTATGCGGCGAGTCACCACGAATGACACGTCCGCACTAGCATATGCGTTCACGCTCACCCTTTCTGACGTAGAAGCAGGCGACCCTGGCTACCGTTTCACCCGTCCACATCAGAATATTCGTGCGCGCTCAGCCTGCTCAGCGTATACTCATTCAGGTCTGGACCCGGCTTTAGAGGACTGAAAAATAAGATAGGGGAAAGTAGGGTACAGTGGAAAGGGTGGATAAAACGGAACATCAATGTTTCTCTTACAAGGGAAGTTTGGCAACCCGGAAATTCAGAAAATTATGAAACTCGGTGTGCAAGTGGAGTAGTTCATGCGTAACGTAGACTGCAATTTTTGGGGGTGAAATCACCCCTTGAAAAAAATGCAAAATTTCCGTTTCCGTGGAATATCTCGGGAAGGGTGAGAGATATCGAAAAGAAGTTTAAACAAAAATTGCATCCTTTTTTTTATATCTACAAAACCGCGGAAAAATAATTTTCGAGAAATCCATATTTTTCAAGTTACCCCCACCACTAACCCTTAAAATTAAGTTTTTGTATTTTTTAAATATAAGCTGAAATACCTCTGTATAATCTCTTTTCATACATATAAGTCATTTATTTGTTATATTTTTTTTGCAAACGAATAAAGCCTCTATTACCGAATTTGAAGTCCATTCTGGCAGTTTCCATTAATAACATGGTTTCTTAAAGCCATATTTAGATTATTATTTATGTCAAGTTCGGACAACTTTCAATTATTTAAGCAAGGCAGTACGTACCTAAAATTGCATCAAAGGTAAAACTCATTAAAACTAATCAGTGACGTGCATGAATCAGTATGATAACCGCACATTCGTACAGGCATTACTTGAAGTGTAATCCTATTAGGCTATATTGGAAACCACACGAACAATAATTAATGCGTGAAGATTTACGTGAAGATGCGTTTCTAGATATCCGCTTTTAAACCAAGCATATTGAAAAAGGTTTTCGAATCTAGGCGAAGAAAACTGTTTGTCGGTTAGGGGCTGCAATTTAATTATTTCATTACGTAAGTGCAAATTGACATCTCTCTCTTGGAGAATCACATTATCCGAAAATTTCCGCACGAAATTTTTCCAAATCCGGAATCCAAACACATGTAAAGGCTGAACGATGCCGGTCGTTTTTTTGGAATCGTTGAAAAAGTTACTTCCTTGTCTTGTTGAATGAATTGCTGTAATTCATTTGGACAGTGTCCCGTCCACGAGTCGAGTAGGAGCATGCTTCTACGGCCAGTATTCGGTAGATACACTTTGGTAAACCAAGTTTTAAAATGTTCAGACGTGAGTTTTCCTGACTTTGAAGCTCCGATGTAAATATTAACCGGACGGAATAGAGTTCTTTGCACTATCAGACCAAGTGTTCCTGTAGATTCCTTCAAAACTATGTATAGTGGTGAAAGAAGACGTCCGCTTGCTGATGTAATAGGTATTATAGTGTAGCTATGTGTTGTAGCAGATGCCGATTGAATCATCGCTTCTACCGTTTTCACTCCTAATTTCGCCAATGTTCGCCCAGAATGTATTTCAAGGTTGAAGCCACTCTCATCTGCATTATAAATGTCTTCAACTCCGACAGCTGGGATGTTAGACTTTACGCGAGAAACAAACGATTCTGCGATATTTTTGATATTGTTAATATTTTCAAACGTAAATTGCGTCCTGAATGTTGTTATCTTGCGGGACACAATTCTATGTGCAAGTCTTAAAGTTCCAAATCCACCATTTACTTGCCACAAATTAGGGTAGGTCCACCTAGTTTTTTGCATCCAAGGCCCGCAATCTTAAATTCATGTCATGAATAATAGATCTTCTATCACAAGCTTCTTCAAACTTTTGCAGAACATATTCTGCAATAAATGCAAATTTATCTGCATTTGTTCCACCTCTCTCTACACTCGCCTCCCACCTGTATAGCTGCTGCAAAGATTTAACCACGCGATAATTTTTCTGTACATTGGTAAGCGATCGACGTGCCTTTTTTCTACTTTTCCAAAACGTTACTGCTTTTCTCTTATAACTTAAGTCAACTTTTCCACCTTCATCATCAACAGTACATTCTGCAGGGTCAAAACTGTCCTCTTCTTCTTCTGCAAGCATAATATACTCTACAACTTGTGCACCATGTGGTTCGGATGGATCGGCAAAATCGAGCACATAATCATGTTCAATTAATGGTAGGGAATGTATGTTTTGAAACTTTTTTATAATGTCCCGATTTCATTGTGCAGTTCCGTTTCTACCGAGTTTATAGGTGTCTGTATTATACTTGCAATTTGAAACATAGTGGCTAAGATGTTTATTACGTTAGCAACATTAATCGACTTCATTTTAAAGAAAAGCCTTGCAAGCAATGATCACTAACTTTTTTCAATTGAATGGCAACGGACTGCTGACATAAATGTAACTAATGTAAGCTGCATCCTCGGGAATATTCATATGAAACAAAAAACGCGAGTGCATAAACATGTTTACAGAAAAGTGGATGTGGCACAAAAGTATTATCAGGTAAGGTCGGATTTCCTATATGCGTTCGTCCGGCCGCAATGACCGGCGGCGGTTCTACTAGCGCAAGGGAGAAACAGATGCATACTTCTCGATTGCACTAGTGGGACCGCTGCGGCCGAACGCGTATAAGAAATCCGACCTTACTAGAAGTAATGCATGTATGAATGTGCTGATATCATAATGATTAATCGTATTAGGCTATGTTGGAAACCACACGATAAATAAATAATGTGCGAAGATTTACAAATACTTTGCATCATTTTAATTGTAAAGGTCGGATTTCTTATACGCGTTCGACCGCAACGGTCCCACTAGTGCAATGGAGAAGTATGCAAACAGCACACTTCGTTGCGGCAAAGTTGCAGCATGGTTGCAGTAACCTTGCGACGTTGCATGGTTGCAGCGCAATGTCGATGTATGGTTGCTGCGACGTTGCCGTGCAACATTGCACGGGGCGGACATAGAATTGTTGCTGCATAGTTGCGTTACAATAATGCACTGCAACTTTGCCGCAACTATGCAGCAACTTTGCCGCAATTATGTCGCAACTATGCAACAACTTTGCCGCAGATTTACCTCAGTTTTGCCGCAACTTTGCCGCAGCTTTACCGCAACTTTGTCGCAACTTTGCCACATCTTTGCGGCGTTAGCAGATTTTAAAACATATCTCCAAAACCGGCTGAAATAAAGTGTATACATTATACTTTATTGAATTTGTCTTGAAACGCACTATCATGTGATCTGTTAAAAAAAGAGTTCCGTTTAAAAAAAAATTGATCATCGTATCTCATAAAATAATAATACAAGAAAAAATCGTCTGCCCCAGTGAATTTGCCCCCTCCAACCATGCAATTTCATGTAAACAATTTCTTTTATATCTCCAATACGTTAGGAAATATCCAGGTGTTTATTGTTCCCGCGGACATCCTGTATAATGAACTAAAATATAAAATATATGTCGGAGAAGGCAACCATTGAATCAGTTCCAGGCATAAGTCATAATCTATTTTACTGGTGGTACGTGTTTTTAACGTACGGAGTAATCAGTATATATACCACCTACATTAATCTACATCCAAGAAGGTTCCGTGGCCACAACGGTAGCGCGTCAGATTGTCATGCGGGCGGTCCGGAGTTCAAATCCCGTCGTAAGCTATAACTTTTTTTTATTTTTTTTTAACAGTTTTTCGTTGCCTCAAAGTTGCCGTGCAAAGTTGCCACAAAGTTGTTGTGCAACTTTGCAGCAGGCGGACATAGAATTTTTGCTGCATAGTTGCGGCATCCTTGCGTGAGTCGTTGCCATCTTGCACCGCAACTATCCTGCAACTATGCTGCAACGAGAGTGTGCTGTATGGGTAGTGGAACCGCCGCCGGTCATTGCGGCCGGACGAACGCATATAGGAAATCCGACCTTTACAATTAAAATGATGCAAAGTATTTGTAAAACTTCGCACATTATTTATTTATCGTGTGGTTTCCAACGTAGCCTAATACGATTAATCATTATGATATCAGCACATTCGTACATGCATTACTTCAAGTGAAGTATCATAATGATTCATACACGTCATTGATTAGTTTTAATGAGTTTTACCTTGGATACAATTGTAGGTACCTACAGCCTTGCTTAAATAATTGAAAGCTGTCTAAACTTTATATAACTAATAATTTAAGTATGGGTTTAAGAGTTAGAAACCATTTTATTAATGGCAACTGCTAAAATGGACTTCATATTCGGTAATAGAGGTTTTATTATACTTATATGTATGAAAACAGATTATCCAGAGGTATTTCAGCTTATATTTAAAAAATACAAAAACTTAATTTTAAGGGTTGGTGGTGGGGGTAACTTGAAAAATATGGATGTTTCGAAAATTATTTTTCCGTGGTTTTGTAGATATAAAAAAAGGATGCAGTTTTTGTTTAAACTTCTTTTCGATATCTCTCACCCTTCCCGAGATATTACACGGAAAAGAAAATTCTGCATTTTCTTCAAGGGGTGATTTCACCCCCAAAAATTGCATTATGGCACCAACAAAAAATAGGGTTGCGTTACACATGTACTCCACTTGCACACCGTGTTTCATAATTTTCTGAATTTCCGGGTTGCCAAACTTCCCTTGTTAGATAAGAGCTGCGAATGAGTTGGTATCGCGTGACATGGGACCAATGGGTCCTCACAGCATTTTGTGACCGACCATAGACCTGTGAACACGTTATTTTTCCGTTAAGAGAGTTGGATAAAATTTCTGGTATCGACGTTTCAATATTGTGTTATACTTTCGACCACTTTTCGGCACTTGAATTTCGAAAATTATTAACGGTAATTACATCGTTGGATTCTATACTATAGTCCTTACGCTACATTTTGACGTATTAAAAAGCTCTTTACCTCACGCCGAAGTGTAAATATTAAATGTGTAAGAAATGGTTTTCTTACGTCGATCAATAAGCACACGTAGGATGATCTATCAATATCACACTGTGTTATAATTTATAAAAGCAAGGTGATGTCGTATAAAAGAGCGCGGAGGGCATCCTGAGCGGCGACCAATGTTTCTCAAGGACCGTGCAAGAGTTGCCGCGCCCTGGCGGCACGGGCATAGCGTCCTTCCCATAACGCTTCCTGTGGCCTGGGTTTTCCCCAAATTCTCCCGCGCAAACGGTCCCACGGTGTATTTAGGCTTCCGGGTGGTAAGCCGGGGTTCCGAGAACGCCATTTAAATGTGCGTCCGTCGGATTTTCTTACATTCGGCCAATCCTAACAGTAAGTCTGTCCACAGACGTGTGATCTGTAATGCGAACGGTGTTAGTTGTTTGGTAGACAAGCAAGTAACGAGCAGGTTACATGTTGACGGAAGGGTACTTATCTTGTGCAGCATGATGGACAAGCTAGTTTCGATTAAATTATTTAATCTGTTAACATCGAAACCGTAGTTATCTGTTTGTTTGCTGTGCCGCACGTTGTTTTTGTGCGACCCGTGTTGGCGTCATGTTGAAGGACGACCGTTCACACGTTCAGCGGTGGCTCCCGTTGTGTGTTAGGTGCTGTTTAGTGCTACTGCATTCGGAAGCACTGTTGTGGCCCTCTGATGTTTGTAGATTGAGCGTCACTACGCTCGTTGAAAAAGGAGCCTCGCTGCACACGCTGAAAGGATAGCGCTACTGTGCTCGTTGGAAAGGTTAGGTGTTCATACGCCACAGCGATATCCATCGCTGCCTTGTAAAGTGAGCACCATTGCGCTCGCTGAAGGGTTAGTTCGTACGCCGTGTCGCAACCCTGCGTTGTCCTGTAGAGTAAGCATCACTGCGCTCGCTGAAGGGTAGGCATTCTTACGCCACTGCGAAATCCAGGGTTGTCTTGTGGAGTGAGCCACTGTGCTCGCTGCAAGAGAAGCGCTATTGCACCCGCTGAAGAAAAAGCGCTGCTGCGATCGTTGCAACAGAGGGGCGCTGCTGCGTGTGCTGAGAGAGAAGCGTTACTGCGCTGCTGCGCTGGCTGAAGAAGAGGAGTTACTGCGCTTCAACTGCATGTTGTTTTCTGTCTTCAGTTGTTTTGACCCAACGCCCAGCGTCAGTCAAAATCAACCATTCCCGACTGTCTCAACATAACACCATATTGTGTCTGTCTCGATCAATCGTCTCCCATTGATCCTGCGTAATACCCAGTATTATCCAGAGATCAACCTGATCCAGAGTACCCAGTACCCAGAGATCAACCTGATCCAGAGTACCCAGTACCCAGAGATTAATCTGATCTAGAGTACCCAGTACTCATCCTCGACCACTCCACCACGACCTAGGGCACCCAATACCCGTTATCGGTACACCTCAAGTTCGATTTGTAGCACCCAGTGCTCTTTCGTAGTCGTTTATCCCCCGTTGCGGCATGATACCGTGACATAATATAACATCCGATGTCCCCTCGTACGTTCCTCACTGCGGTCAGGTACTTCAGGTACCCCGATGCGTTGTCCCTGACGCACGCCGACTCTGTCTGTCGTAACAACGCAACCCTCGATGTCTTACGAGCGGTCACCGACAACCATTCCGTTTTGTGTCTGTACATACGTACACAAACCCATATATAACGATTGAAATATTTGTTTACATACCTCCCTGTAGCACGACACATATTTGTGTTCTTTCGATGATCAGCCCTGTTTTGGATCGGATTATAAAGCTGCTCTAATTCCATTATTATCAGGATTCTCGTTCACGGCGCCCGTGTACAGGGATCCTTTTCTTTGTAGCGCACACGTATCGGCCTCAGGACATCCGCGGTGCTTTTCCTCATTCGTTTATGGCTACTTGCAGTTCCTGGCCCTATGTCCGACCCGTCCACAATTATAACAGGTAGCCTTGGTATCGTTTTCTTCCTTGTTCTCCTGTCGGCTGGTCGCTGCTATCGACGAGGATGGTTGCTCCTGTTGCGAGGGCTCCGGTGTTGTCGTTTGCCGTCCATTTTGCGCCGGCATGTCGCCCAGGCATCGCATAAACAGGTATAATTCGTCGACGTCCTTTATTTTGGCCGACCGTATGGCGTGGGCTATATTGGTATCGGGTATGCCACCGATCACCACGCTGATCAAATCCTCGTTTGAAATTGAATACCCCAGCTTCCGCAATTTTTCTATCTTTCGGAAAGAATAATCCGCTAATTTTTGTCACGGCCTCGCTTTGTACTCACAGATCGTTTCTAAGCGTTGACTAAATGATATCGCGACGTGAAACTGTTTTTTTAAGGCGTCCCGAGTTTCACACCAGGAAGTGGTAACATCCTGTCGCGCGTCATACCATCTTTGAGCGTGCCTCTTCAACCGCGTTACAATTAAACGCATAATCGTGTCGCCACTCCAACAATATCTCTCTGCCAACACGTCCACTTGTCTGGTCCACCGTTTGATTGTCGGGTCGTCCTCGTCCGGATCGTAGACTGGAATCATCAGTTCGTCTCCCGCCCTAGCGTGGCACGATGTTCGGGACTTTGAACGAGAGCGTCGGCGACTCATTCTCTCCACCATTCGCTCAAATCGGTCCAACTGATCCGTAACAGTGTTCGCTGTGGACAAGGGTGGAGTATATACTTGTGAGTCCGCCCGCGAGCGTGGTCGCGAGGTTGATCGAGAGTGTGAACGCGAGAGAGAACGCGAGCATGACCACAAACGAGAACGGGAGCGTGAACGTGATCTGCGGCTCAAATTCTTTTCAATTAATTGTTCTAAACGGTTAAGTCGCGCGTTCTGCTCTCTTACGCTCTCCTCGATGGTAGTATCAGAAGCGGAGTCCTGATGTCTCCCTTTTGCCCTCTCGACGACGGCGTCGTTGCTCCGATGGGAACTCCGATGCGGCCCATGTTGTCAGTTTTCTTATACACTAAACTGTACACAACACTACAAGCTACTATATATACGATGACCCTAAATGCTATCTATTTCAATATATACACTCCTGGTAGCACAATGGCGTTTCTATCGCGTCACTACGAGATAAATGCTCGGCAACCATTTCACAGAAAACTCCGCGGACGCATCACAGCACGTAGCTATATCCCACTTCTGATTTGTAAGAATGTTTTTCTTACGTCGATCAATAAACACACGTAGGATGAACTATCGATATCAAATGGTGTTATCCTATCCTATTAATATAATAAATGCGAAAGTGTGTTTGGATGTTTGTTACTCAATCACGTCGCAACTACGCAATGGATTTTTTTGAAATTTTGTATACATGTAGTTTAGGACCGGGAATAACACATAGGATACTTTTTATCCCGATTGATTGCATAATTCCTGTAGGAGAAGGAATATACAGGATACATGTACTCGCCAAGAGCCAAGCCAGACCTACGCGCTAAGATCTTGGCGCCAGCCCCAATACTTCTGTCTTACTTGCGTCTCGCGAAGACGAGAGCGAGATGGAACCAAAGCGAATCAGAGGGAGTGAAACTGAGCGGGGAAAGATACGAGACAGACGACGCGTTGATACTTTGTCTCGCGTCCGTCTTTCGGACGCCTGATATTCCATCCCTTGTGTTTGCGACGGACGTGAGCGTTTACACGAAACCTCGACCCGCTCTCGCTCCATTGCGCCATGCTCTCGGCAAGAAAGAAGTAAAAAATACTGTAAATATTACTAAACGCCTAAAATACGTTAAAGAGTTACAACATTTTGTATGAAAACAGTATATGACCGCAAAGCCTACTAATCCTGCTATAATAATATAATAAATGCGAAAGTGTGTTTGTTACTCAATCACGTCGCAACTACGCAACGGATCTTTCTGAAATTGTGGAAACACGTAGCCTATTACCGGGAATAACTTATAGGATACTTCTTATTCCGATTTTTTTAACCGATCTCGACCAAATATTGCGTAATTACACTTTAAACCCTGTTGAACATATAGGATACCATGAAATCGTGACATCCCTTCTCTTCGCCCTTATTTTACACCCATGACACCCGGTGGCAATCGCCGCTAAGCGGCGACTAATGTCTCCCAAGGACCGTGCAAGAGTGGCCGCGTCCTGGTAGCACGGGCATAGCGTCCTTCCCATAACGCTTCCTATGGGCCTGAGTTTTCCCCAAGTTTTCCCGCGCAAACGGCCCCAGCCGGTGTATTTAGGCTTCCGGATGGCAGGTCGCGGTTCCGGGGCGCCATTTAAATGTGCGTCCGTCGGATTTTCTTACAAATGTTTACGAAATGACTGCGTGTGGGGCAAAACTGTAGGAGACGGAAAAAGGAAAGCCGCTCTGCCGGGAATCGAACCCGGGCCTTCCGTGTACTGGCCAGTCGCCTAACCGATTCCCCCACTGTGGCTTCCCCGAGGGCTCTGCTTAATGAGCTCCTCTTAACGGGCGCGCGCCACGTATGGGGCCTACGGTCTTCACTTCGCGCCATAAGCCACCGGTCCGTCTCCTCCTAACCTATGACCTCCTAACATTCTCGGTCATCCTACAACTGTGGCCGTCCTCGGCCGCGTTCCTCTAAATTCCACCCATAAACGGAACCGGAACGCCGAGCCGTACACGAGGCACAACACATTGTCAGGGTCTCAGATCCCACTTCTGAAATTGTAGGAGACGGAAAAAGGAAAGCCGCTCTGCCGGGACTCGAACCCGGGCCTTCCGCGTGCTGGTCAACCGCCTAACCGATTCCCCCACTGCGGCTTCCCCGAGGGCTCTGCTTAATGAGCTCCTCTTAACAGACGTGCGCCACCTATGGGCCTACGGCCTTCACTTCGCGCTATAAGCCGCCCGTCCGTCTCCTCCTAACCTATGACCTCCTACAAAACAGAACACTTTTCGTGGGGTAAAACGGAACACCTATTATGTAATCAGCATATAACTACAAATCAAAACTTTGACACTAAAAAGTAAATAATAATAAAAATATGCAAACAAATTTTTAAGTTAAACAATTTTATTCAAAATGCACTAAAAACTGAAAAATTCTCCATGCACGTGTTGATATTCATTATTTATGTAAAAATCCATATGTATTTGGTTATTTTCAGTAATTTTTATGTTATCTGATAAAATATTTTTTCTTATGTGTATAATATATATTTTTATTATATTTTATTTGTAATAGTTATACCTAATAGCGGTAGCCATTACGCGTGAAGCAAAAGCATCGCCAAGGTTGGGAATATTCCAAATTACCTTCACCTTCGGTATTCCGAATTAGCAACATGCCAATGAAACCTAAAATTTCATTTCACACTTTGTATTCTCAAAATTATCGCAAAACTGGCACTGAACCATAGAAGGAACATATAGGAGACACTAAGTATATCTTATATGCAAGTCTGGAAACATGGGCTGGCCAAATTTGAACTTTACCTTCATTTGCTGTAGGCTGTATTTGGCTAGTTATTAGTTTACGATACCAACGCAGGCCGAGAAAATCCTCCGCACATGCGGAATTTTAAGCGTGCTACCTGAATGAAAATTAATCCACATTACGATCCACATTTGAGTTCATTTTCGCATGTAATTAGTGGAAATAAAAAAAATAGATTCAGATATTATGGAATTAATTGTTTTCCAAACAGAAACCGACGAGAGTACAGACGAAACACAGCATATGTGTTTAGAATGAAATGTAAGTTAACGTAAAGATTAACATATTAATTATTTGCATATTTGTATATTTATATTATTGTATATTTTATTACTATCACTTTCTATTTTACTTAAATGTTTTCTTCCATATTTTCAGGAATATATGTAGAAACATGGTGGCAGGTCGCAGACACTTACTCCTTCCGCGCAGGCGGCCTGATGGCTGCCAACATAATTGGTTATTATTCGGAAGTCGCAAAAAAGTGCAACTTCTCCTTGTACACATACATTCCTTATACTATAGACTATCAAATAATATAAGTTTCAAAGATGCCTGACGGTTCTAAAATATGTAACATGCGATTAAATACGACCATAACATAATTTCTTATATTTCAATATTTATAACTTTTTATATATTTCAATAACATCGAATGAATGCAAAATTTCATCTTATGGATAAATAAAAGCATTTTCGATATCTGAAGTGTGAATTTATACAAATTATTGACCTTATAGTTTCTGCGCGCTCAATAGCTTTTGCTATTATAAAAACGCTATATCTGTTAATTTTTCAAAATTTGATGCCGTAAGTAATTTCAAATAACGTAATCAAATCAGACAGTACTGTTAAACAAAACATAACATTATTTCATCGACCCCCCCCCCCAAACAGAGCTTAGTTTTAATCTATTTTAAACAATAATAAAAATTTTGACCTCGGAATCAGATTCTGCGACCTCAAAAACCCCTGGAATGACCATCTTCATAATGATAAAGTGTGAAATGTGAACGTAAGGATTTTTAATCGCGTTTTAGGCGATTCAGACCACAGTGCGCCGTATCTACAACCACTGATTGATAAGACTGCTACCGTAAACTGGGGTGACTTTGCCCGCCGGGGTGACATTTCCCACTTTTTTACTCTGACTGAAAAATTACCATATGATTGAATTCGCTAATTTTTTTTTCGTTAGACCTTGGAGAACTTATTACTATCGATTATAAAACACGATATGTTCTAATTACTTTACAATAAAATAAAATAAAGTCTTTCCGAAAAGTGGGCAATGTCACCCCAGACGGGCAAATTCACCCCAGTTTACGGTAACGTATTCGAACTTATACTGCTACAGTGTAAAACTTTATACTTAAATTATTCAAAAACGAAGGCTCATTTTGACAAACTCTATTAGGGTTTTGTAACACTACACTAGCGGTTAGAAAAGTTACCACTTTCTCGATTTGTTCTATTTTTATTATTTTTTATCATACATTTCGGACTGTTGTATGTTTGATATGCATAGTCTGATGGAGAATTTAAAGCTGTATAAAGGTTAGTTAAAGTTGAATTTATTTAACTGACAAACAAAAGTGTTATATGACATTGAAAGGGGAAACACATTTTTGTGGCCGACGAAAAAATTACCACGTTTATTAACTTATTAGACTGTTCTACAAGCAAAAACTGGCTCCATAAAGTATTACATTTTTTTATTAATGTTCAAAAGTGGTAAATATTTCTTTAAAAATGTGTTATCTTCCTTAATGTTATGTAAGATTTTTATTTGTTAGTTAAATAAATTCAACTGTAATTGGGTTTTATACAGCTTTTAATTCTCTTTCAGGATATGTATATTAGGCACATATTGCAGTTTTAAGTTGATATTAAAAGATAATAGACGTAGGGTGGTTCGAAAAAGTGGTAACATTTTTGTCCGCTACTGTAGGTATGTATTACAACTTACACCCTGTGTCATTCTACACATTAAAATATGCAGGGTGAATCATCTAGCATTTTAGCATAAAATATTTCTGTTGTTTTTAATGATACGAGAAAATGTCTCAGGTAAAAAAAGGTTGCTAAACAAAAAGGAGAACATATTATACATGGTTGAATTTGAATTTGTATTGGCTACAACGTTACAGTAATGAAAATACGTCATCCTTTTAAAAAAACAATCGATGATCTTGAAATTTCGGGAAATATAACCTTGAGAAAAAAATCGTCTCGGTCAGAATATTTGTCTCCCTGAAACAAACATTTTTTTCCTTAGACACTTTCTCGTTTCATTAAAAACAACGGAACCATTTTAGGTTAAACAACGTTACGGAAACGTTGCACGAACGTTGCCGCAATACTGGCGCAACGTTACATCAACATTGTGGAAACGTTGCCATAACGCTGCAGAAATATTGCAGGAACGTTGGCGTGCAATATTGCGACGCAAAATTGATGCAACTTTGCAGCAATAATTCTATGTCCGCCCCGTGCAATGTGGCACGGCAACGTCGCAGCAACATTACAACCACATTACGCCGCAACCATACACCACTGCAAGGTTACTGCAACGTTGCCGCCACGAAGTGCGCTGTATGGGTATAATCGTCAATTTACGGATAACAAATAGTTTTTTGTTTCTGGTTCCTGAATAACCGAGCTTTGAAAATCATTTCGTGGGACCCTCCTCTTCAGTAGTACCAACATTTAATTAATACAGACCAGCGTAATATGAAAATTCCTACGTGTATTCTCAATTGTGTGTTACTAAAATACGTGTACTTTTACAATTTTTGTTAAATACAGACAAATAGTCAATTTTATTTAGATTTTTTTACGAATTATTTGGTAAAATATACGAATAAAATATATATTGCGTTTTCATTTTTGAATATGTATGAATCTATTCATTTTCTTACTAATTTACATTACGAGCCTATGTGTAAATCAAAGTGTACCATTCTTCTTACGGAATTGTAATTATACATATTGTTAATGGTATTCCAATTAAAGGTTATTTCCTGTATCTAATGGCATTTTGAAATACCTTTGACGATTCCCATTAAGCTATCAATTAGCTACGAAAACTATCACTTATTTCCCCATTTTGCGTCTCATGTAACGTTAAAACTAAAGTTACACATTGCTCGTAATCGTACTTTCTTTCTGTCGGAAATACATTTCATGAATGCATACAGTAATCCCACGTGTGATCCAACTAAATCGCCGGACTTGTTATTTATCAGTTTTTGAGGAAAACTAGTTTAACATAACTCTGTCATAACTCTATAAATTATTTTTCAAAACTTCCTCGAAATGTCAGTATGTTCTTACAGAATGTAATTATTGATCATTAACTTTTTACTTATAAAATATATTTTTCATCGCCAATTAAAGTTCCAACTTGACAGAATAATTATTTCCTCTTGTCAGTAACAAATGTTATCACATTTAACATTGATATCTATTAACTGAAAATTATTATTATCATATAGTTCGATAGTGTTCACAAATCAGGCTTGTAGAAGGGTTATTGAATTACAAGATTCCTGACCCCATTCAACGATAAATTTGTCACTCAAAATGGAAATGTATGGCCACAGACAATACAATCAGTTGAGCTATACTCATTACTCGTCAAATCAATTTTCCTCAATGTGTCTCTGTGTGAGCTCTATGCGTGACATTTCGAAAATATTGGTAACTCAGGAAATTAGGAAATTTATCGTATTTGCTTCATGTAAATGATCTATTGTCTTTTAATCCTCGCTATTGTTTAACAACCTTGGGAACTGAACGTTTTCCTCCACCGGACGCTGTCTACACAGAAGTGCAACATTGCAAAGTCTAACGAAATGTTTACGTGTTAGAATTCATTTGGCAATCACATATCCACAATCGCCAGTTGTCTATAACTTCAATGGCTAGTTTATTATACAGAAATGTTTGTTCGTTTTGTTATCAAATAATTATTCAGTGTTTAATAATTATTTGATAACCAAATGAGCAAATATTTATGCAGTGTTTAGTAATTATTTGATGAGCAAATATTTCTAAAAAGCAAATATATATATTCACTCAGATATTCTGATACTATTTCACAGATAATCTTCTTGTTGATAACAATACGTGTTTTTCTAGTACTCCGGGCGAAGGAAAAACGTAAGCCGGTATAAGTATATATATACAATACGGGTTCGAACCAAACATAAGCGAAATATACATATATCTACCTGTTCTCAATATGAACAGCAAAGCCAGAATGCATATACACAGATACGTATGTGTATACAATATTGACTTAAAGTACCCGATGTTTCCCGAGCTTCTTATATGTATCTATAACATCAACATTAATATTTCAAAATTAACTGGTGTCGCCATTAACCCTTAAATGCATAATTTTTTTTTTTCGTGAAAAAAATATATTTGGTAGACACGTATATGTTAATGCATGGAAAAATAAAGAAAAAATATTTTATAATTTTTTTCATGGCGTTTTATTAAAAAAAATACTTGTTGCAGATATACAACGCCATGCATTTACTAGACATTAATGTCTATTAGTACACATTACAATTTACATATGAAAACTTTTGAAACATTGCTTGGCTTTAGTAAGGCAAAGGGCTACTCCACACTTCTCACACTTTGTTTGTGTGTATCCCGTGCACCTAGGCATTTTGTACCTGCTGCGAACACAATTATCAGCCCAGTGACCAACATTATCTGTCCTCACATCCTTAGGAGGAACGTGTTGAACTATTCCTCGCCGCTTCTTGACTTGGATTTCCATCTCAACCTTGTTACTGGTGCTGGGCCTTCCCCGCTTATTACGAAGTTCAGATGCATTGCTAACTTTGCCTAATACCTCTGCTAATTCCAGTCTATATTGACACAAATTCAGAATCGATGAATTGGCTTCAGTCCCTTTAAAATCTTTATAAATAAGCCATGAAGTTATTACTGTCACATCCATTAGGTGGTAAAAGATACGCAGGTACCACTTTCGGCTTTCGTTGTAATATGATACCTCCCAATGTAGCGGTCCATGAGGTCTACTGCGCCCATATCGGCATTATATTATTTTATTATATGTGGACAAGAAATCTTGATCCTAGTCTTATTTTTTTTGTCAAATCTTTCTACTTGAGAAACAGGTTCTGCTCCAATATATTAGGATAGAAAAGTGACAGCTTTATTGTCCTTCCAACTAGCAGCTGTCAAATCAAGGCCATCATTGATAGTCATTTGTTCTTCATAAGTTCAACGGGGAACAGATTTCTTCATTAGTGTTTTTTTTGTCAGGTAGATTACAATTTACAAGTCCGTTAAGTTGTACAGTACCCAGGCTATAGATCCCTTGTTTGGCAAGATGAGTAACTAGTGGTACAGATGTATAAAAATTGTCAAAGTATATAATATGATTTATATGCCTTAGGACATTTCTGGCTAGCCGGATCACAACATTTCCTATTGGTCCAAAATGTGGTTCATCTTGAAACCGCTTACACTCTTTACCAGTGTATATTTCAAATTTGTGTGCATAACCTTTTACACTGCACATGACATATAATTTGAACCCCCATTTATGAGGTTTCTTCGGTGTTACGTCCCTAATTCCTATTCGGGGCCGCGATTTTAGGGAGTTTATATTTTTTTTTTGGATCCGCTTTTGAGCTAGTCCAGGGACTTTACGCTCTGGGTTAGTTGAGAACGATAGATAATAGATTATAACGTTTTTGGTTCGTAATTACCTTAAGTTGGCCGCGGTGATAAACAGTCAATGGGAATTTTTCGCCACTTGATAGGTGCGTCCGGGATTCCGTCTATTTCGGGCGCGTTGTTGCTTTTCGGGGCTGCCCAGACTTCAAAGAAGAGGATATAACCGAAATTTTGAGTCTCCTGGTCCTTCTCGATTGTTGGGGCCTTAATGACTCCCAATATTTGAGAAACCGCTGGTGTGTTCTTAAAGGCTAAAGCCAATTTCCGCAGTTGATATTTTCTTCCGGCTCTATGGCCTCTAGGCATTGCCACCTTTTATTGAAGGGATTGATTTGTTTGATGATCTTTATTTCACCGGGATCATGGTTCATGTCTAATTTCTAGTGACACCGTGGGCGGTTGTCCTGCTTATTAGAGTCACTTTCGACAGACGCAAAACATGATCGCTCATAAACCATTTCGATCGGTTAATAATCGTTTTTGGGGTTGATTAATCGCGGAAATCGCATTTTACACCCAATACCCGATGACACCGTGGGCGGCTATCCTGCTTATAAGTGTCATCTTTGACGGGCGCAAATCACGATTAACTTTATTCATTTTTCTAGATTTATAATTTGATTATAGAAAAAGGTGTCGATGCCTGAGGTATGGAATAGGAAAACGAAGGTAAAACTTCACTCACTTATTTGTTCTTTCACTAACACTTTTATTGTCAATGTGGTAGATTTTAACACTTTTTAACTCGTAGATTCAAAAAGATAATGAATATTGATTATTCAGAATAGTAATAATTCTCCGCGGGTGGTCAGTCCTTTTTTATAGGGCTGTCGATCACTCCTTCTCCAGGTTTGTCACATGACAATTTAGACGGTGGGAGATGAAATCTTCCAATCATCTGCCGTGGGATCCACCTGAAGAATTCTTTCCAGCGGGCTATCTGAGAGTTTTGTTTACTACAGGATTTGAGCTATTGCGCGCCTATTTCGGTGTCTTCTGACTTACTTAAGACGTATTTCTGCCGTTATACGAAACTCTCAGCAGCGTCGATAGTTAAATTCTTATTTTAATTCATATTTAGAAGTTTACGCTATTGGGTTTTCGATGTGCACTGTACGATTGGTTTCGTACAGCCCACATACTAGGGATTGAAGTTAATATTCATCGGTTCCGTATTGGAGCTCGATTTACGGGATATAAAGGGAGAGCAAATTTGTGGCGATGATCAGGAGCGCAGCTTCATGAAGGTGTCGACTCTGCTGGCGGAAGGGGCCTCTGACCCATCAGCTGGCGTCTACTGGTCCCCTTGGTGTGCGCGGTTGACTAGCTGGTGTGCAGTTAGTTGGTGTGTGGCTACCTCCTTCGTGCTGGTTCTCCTGCTCACTGTTGCCGTTTGATGATTCTTGACTTGGTTTTCTTATCGCGAGTTTTGATTATAATGCCTTTTCGGCTATGTATTGTATTGATAACTTATTTAAGGTGGTTATAATATACCAAAGTACGAAATAGTAAGTTTGAATGATTTAAAGGGTTAAATAATAGTTGACTCCACGTCGCGGGACGTGACATTCGGTAAATACTGTTTCATAAAGTGTGCTACCTTGGTAGCACACATCTGTTCATCGACAGAAATCTTTGTTCCATGGGAACTGGTGCAAATGTTTTATTTAGATGGCTAATTATTGGCTTTATCTTATGGAGCCTATCATGTTCTGGATGTTCCTGACATCTGTTGACTTCCATTATTTTCTTGATTGGTTCAAAACCTACAGTATTAGACCACTACAGACGAATGTTGTGATATTTTATGACAGACATGTATATCAATATTGACACGAACTGTCTTAGTTCATTTTCAGTCAGATGCAATGGCTTTGTCACATTTTTTTGAAGAGCATAGAGATTAGACTCTTCCACGATCCTCTGAACTATTTCTGTTGTAAAAAAATGTGAAAAAATGCTATAGTGAGTACCAGCAGTTGCTTGATCCCAGCGTGGCATGGAAATCTACTACCGCGGGTGTCGGACGAGAGTGGGGCCGACTACGCACGTCTGATTGGTTCAACGCCAAGAGGAAAATTCACCGACGCCAGCGCCAAGCCAAGCCGAGTGGAGCGTAGCCAAGTGAGGGCGCGGCCAATCAGCGTCGCCGGGGACTCGTTGTCGACGCTGGTTGGCTGCCTGCGGCCTCACTTGGCTTGCCTTGGCGCTGGCGTCGGTGCATTTTCCTCTTGGCGTTGAACCAATCAATTAGTACCACGGGTGTCGGACGAGAGTGGGGCCGACTACGAACGTCTGATTGGTAGTACCACGGGTGTCGGACGAGAGTGGAAATCGCCAAGAGGAAAATGCACCGACGCCAGCGCCAAGGCAAGCCAAGTGAGGCCGCAGGTAGCCAACCAGCGTCGACAACGAGTCCCCGGCGACGCTGATTGGCTGCGCCCTCACTTGGCTACGCTCCACTCGGCTTGGCTTGGCGCTGGTGTCGGTGAATTTTCCTCTTGGCGTTGAACCAATCAGACGTGCGTAGTCGGCCCCACTCTCGTCCGACACCCGCGGTAGTAGATTTCCACGCCACGCTGCTTGATCCCTAAGTTCAGGTGGGTATGTAGTGTTTCCTCGAAAAGCAGTCTGGTTAGGATTCAAAACAAACTTTTTGATCTTCCAAACAAGTCCCTTCATAGTTGCTCGATGACTGACTTGAGTTGTTGAGGGAAATGGAATAAAGGGAGGATCATCATTAGGCTCGTCATTTTCCGCCTCTAGAGGATTCTCAAGATCGTGAAGTAAATCTCTGTTTTCATAAAAATTATCCTGGTCTTCTGCAGCAGAATCCTCAAGATCATCTTCAAACCTCTCTCCGTCATTAATTTGGGCTAAATATTCTTCTATTTGCTTTTGATTCAAGGATGGCATCTGAAAAATAATGAAAGGGGTGATCAAAACGTAAGCAGGCACATTCTATAGCAAATGCATATAGTTGCAGATTTACAACATCCAAATAAACGAAATTTCCAACATACCAAAAAAATTATGAGTTATTACATAGAAATATTATGCTATTGTATGTACTTACCTTAGAAAATCAGTTTATTACACAGCAAAACAAAACTGCAATTTTGACGTCCAACAAATTTCCGAGAATCTTCACTTCGTCAAAGCAAAAGAGACATTTAACATTCGCGAAAGAAAGAAAAAAGTGTTACCACTCGATAAAATATATTACCGTGAACGTGATAATTCTACAACGGCATGCATTGAGCACATACCGATCAGTTTGAGGTGGTTTGAACGGTATGTTGCAGTTTTACAACGACATGCATTTAAGAGTTAATTATTACGCAGTGCTTACTTACATATACATACTTCATTACCCATCGTTTACAGATATCTCTACATAGTATAATATAAAATAAAGACTTCGGTAGGCGTCTGCCTATTTGTTCGGGCTATTTAATCTCGAGAATCATTGGACGGCCTGCGATGTGGCCTCCACCACACCATAGAGGATTCTCGAGGAATGCTTCACTATTTCGCTTATTACTCAGTCCTATCTAATAAGATCGAAATTATATATAGCCTTAAACCTTCCCCGAGAGTTGTACTATACGCTAAAAAAAGCCGTATCGAAATTGATCTAATAGTTTTGAGTTATCAGGGAACGTGAATACAGATGTTTTCATTTTATATATGTAGAGAAGAAGAGAAGGAGAGAAAAAGAGAAGAAGGGAAGAAAGGAAAAAGGGAGGAAGGGAAGAAGGGAAGAGGAAGAAGGGAAGAAGGGAGGAAGGGAAGAAGGAAAGAAGAAAAGATACCGCACTTGGATATATTTTGTCATAGTGAATAGTTAATGTTTCGTTACAACACGTAAATGTGTGATACTCTTGAAAAGTGTCCTGATTTCGTTACGCTTTTCACCCACGACGTATATGTATGTACAACACTTTGTCCACAAAAATTTGCATACTCTAAGCTCCGCGAAACCCAACAAATCAGATCACAAAAGAAGTAGCTGTGAAATCAGGTCATAATAGAAGAACAAACGGAAACGAAATCGGTTAAACGACAGCCTGGTAAGAACTTTATGATACCCGATTGCTTCGCGCTCTTTACAATATAATGATTAATGACCCCAATTTTTGTTTACGGTTTGCCACCGTCACTGACATATTTCTTTCCATGATTTTCTTATATCTTTTACGGAAAGTCTGAACATCTTAAAATCTGAAATAACAAGGAAGAAGTTAGAAATTCGCACAATACTTCTTGTAAGGAGTACCTATATAATTTCTCGTGACTCGTCCTCGACGTTTGTTAAGAAAATATATGAATGACAAATGCGTGTGGCAGTAATGAAATTCTTTTAACGATTCGTTTGCTTATCAGCCTCGAATTGATTTAATACTGTAGCACTGTTAAACGTACCCAACAGTGATTCATTTCACAACCATTTCAAAGGGACATGTAAATTACCGAGCAGCAACACGAAAGTGTGTATAAATGTTCACCTTGGTCGACTCCTAAGATTTTCTTTATTTGAGCTGCTACATGAGACGAATATTACAACTTGATGTCTCTTTGAACCATTCCATCCACAGGTGCACGTTTGTTCCTCGGCAGTCGTACGGTCCATTGCTTGAAAGAAAAGAACAGGGCACGACAAATAACGGTGTATTTTTCCAGAAATAGTCCAAAAGAAATGGGAAAGAAACCTGGCTCTTTGTGTGAAACGCTCGTGACAAAGCCTGTTTCCCTTTTTTTTATACTTTGATACGTTTTCAATAGTTCGATGGGTGCACATTTTCCATGAACTGTAAATCTGTTTTGGTGAACAAAGTTTGGCATAAAATATTAAAAAAGTATATTCGTAAAATACTCATATTAATTTTATTATTTGTAAATGACAAATACTTTGAGAAACAATTTCATGCGTTATAAATTGGAAACTCTGTCAGGGAACAAAAGTCATGCATTATCTACTACAATTTAAATTACATTTTTAAAATTTACTTGGTAATTGAATATTTCAGAATGTTTCCTACAATTCAATTTTTCAAGTATTGCCATTAGTGGATAGAACGGGACGTAAAATAATTTTAAGCATCGAATGTTTCCAAATTAAAATTAAATTTCCTTTGGAATCATGAAGTTCCTTCTATACATTTTAGAAAATGTGCTACACCCAAAAACCTGTTATTATATTCCAAGTTGTGATTTTTCTTTTCTTATTTATAAATACGTAATTAGGACATCTGTCTTGAGATGAATGTGAAATTTTAAGGAATGAGTCTAAAAGTCGAATGATGATATTTTGTAGAATATTTCGCGTCACTGCACAGTTTTTACACACAATTAATACTAGTTATGTAACTTGAAATTAGAAGTGTTTACAAGGAAATGTATTAGGTAAATGTAAGTGTGAACAGCGGTTGCTTCACAAGCGGAAAGTTTGTGTTCGATTCTCCTCACCTGCGACTTTTTTTTCCTAAACCAGGCCTGATAAAGACGTGCTTATAACGTCTTTTGAAGTTCTTTAAGACGCCTTCTGGACGTCTTTAAGATGTCTTTTGGAAAGAATAATTCGGCAACAGTAGGAAAGCCTACTGTGGCCATCTGTTGTTGACCCAACCTGAAAAAAGTGCCAAATCTAACTGTTGTCCTAATATTATGTGCGTAGCCCAACTGTATACAAACAACAAATGCTACTAGGGTAATTTTAAACTTCATATACCAACATCCAAAATAAAATTTCTTTTTTTTTAATGTATTATGCTTTTCCTTCCAATTAAAGTTGTAGGGTATTAGAAATAAATCTTTGTAAAACGAAAAATTTACTTCTCTATAACGCTTTTACATGGAATTCTCTTTTCAATGTATACAAATAATTTAATATACATTTCTTTTAGAATTCAAAGCTTTATTTAAACATATCCAACTTACAAAACTATAATTCAAAATAAATGAATTTTCTTCGGAAATGTAAAACCTACATCCATCATAGAGTCAACTTCTAGTATAGAACGTTACTAAAAGAAACCTTTTTCTCTGCAAAGTTTATAATTTCTTCATACAATAAAATCCAGTATGCAATTTTCTGCAGATTTATGCACGTGTCTTTCACAATTCATTAAGGTAGTTCCTGAATAATCTACTAAATTACAGAATTCTTTCAAATTTCGTACAAAACTAATTTGGAACACAAGAAACTCTTGCACAAAGTTTAAAATCGATTTACCATATAGTTATCGAGAAATTGTTAATTAAAGTTGATGCATTTTAACACAGTGGCATATGGCGAAGTAAAAAAAAGAGGGTTATAGTTTCAGTTTTTCTACTGAAACAGGAAAATCATATTTAAGAAATGTACCAAAATTGGCACAAAAGTACATCGAAATGTCAGGAAATGAATTTATTAATTTCTGCAAAACTGACCACATAGTTTCTTCGTAAATGCCCATAAAAAATATGTTTACTTGCAAATTTTTGAGAAATTACGTAGAGCAGCGATCGTGGCAACATCGCACAATCGATATGTTTAGACCTTTAAATAGGGACCAAAGATTCAGATCCATATTAACATTTTTTCTGATATTTTGGTTATAAAAAACGCTCCGAATGAATGCGACGTTGTCAGATCTGCTGCTCCAATACACTACGCTAACCAATTTAATATTCCATTTTCGTATTACAATTATTTATATTAACATTGACCTTTTTAAAATATATATACATGATGTTAAAAATTATTATTATTATTATTTCCATAGTATCATACTACTTTATATTTATCGTTTATTATCCAACTCTAATTTGATTAGCATAGTTAGTTAGGAACTACCTTAAAAGGAAAAACATTTCAAACATTATTTTCTAACCAGGAATGAAAAATATTTCATTTTAAATACTACATTTCGATAAGAGAAGTTCCATTTCTTACAATTTTGACATTTATCTTCAATCATGACAATTCTGTACCATTATTCTAAAAAGGAATTATAATTTGGAACTTTCAGGAAACTTTTTTACTAATAATTCTCTACCTACTTTTAGTAACAACGAAACAGTAATCTTAATTATGCAATGTTTCCTCCAAAAGAATTCCCTCCTTTGAACTCTACAACTCCTACGTTACAATTCGAATGTAAAGCACCTTCACCAACTCTTTCTTCCAATCAACATACTCATACCACGAATTTTACATACCGACTCTCAACACACTTATCACTGTAAAACCTTAAAATTTGTTTTGAAAAGTAAACTCAAACGCGTCTCACACTGTCACACATAAGCTGCAAATTTCATCGCAATGGCCAAACAAACTTCACAAAACATTAGAATCCCCAATTATCTCAGTCTCATTAAACACGTGCATGTATATACACAAACGTCACTATCGCTCCTTTAATGCAACGGGTATCTACGTGTATAGGAAATGCATCACGTTCATCCTTCTTGCATGCACGATCTGACGCTTCAATATTGAAAAATGTCTTTCGAAATATAAAAATGATTGGTATCGTTGTATTTCATAACGCACCTATAATACCCGTACGCGCACACCTACTTATATACCGTCCACGGACTTCGTATTTTTCGTGGGCCATTTTTTTATGGTAGCCCGGTGGTACGCAGCCGTATGTGGGGGATTTCGTGTCGAAGCGGTTTCATGAGGCGGCGCGCAGTTGATAAGTGGGACATACGCTCTTGCATCTCGGTATTTCGTAGTGAACTCCCCATCAGGTCGGATCGCCGGAGAGCTACCTGACACCATTGCCACAGCGACCACCACAAATTGTACTCTGTGAACCGTGTAAAAGTGAGGGCCTACTGTCCTGTCTGCACACCTTTTATCGCCAGTAAGTTTTCCTTCGTTCAAACCTAGTATCAGGTCCCGTTTAGCGGCGACTTCGCGGTCGAGCTAGTTCCGTTTCTTCTATTATTGCGTGGCTGTCACATGTGAAAATCTATCAGTCGTTGGAGTATGGAACGTAGCAAGATTTATTTCTAGCACAATTGGAATCAAAATTAATTGACGACGTTTGAATTGCTTTGTGGATGTTTTCGGCTTATTTTTCTTCCTTTAATCGGCAAAGACAATTTAGAGAACGCAAAATATTGGACAAAAGTAATTCGTATTGGTTCGTAGCTAAATTCGAATTAGTATTGATATTTCTGTTGTAGATATTTTGCTTATTTTTGTTGAATGGTATATAAGCGCGGTTGTTAGAATACAATCCCCATAAAAAAACTTCAAAAAAGTAAAAAACTACGCCAAGTACATGATAAAATCGAGGACGTAAAAGAGTAAATCAGAAAAAAATATGGAAGAAAATATACATTGTAAAAAAAGATGTGCAATCAAAATGAGCTGCAAGTACATAAAGGTGCTTTCCACCTGCGTTTAAGATGATAAAACTACATGTACACAGCTAAAATGCTGTGTGCATACATTCCATTACTCATATCGTAGACATTTTAATAATTTGTGCAGATAAAATGAAACATCTAGACATTTGCGTAGATGTCCGTGGCCTGGAAGTCAAATACTTGGCGTGGCCAGGCAAGGTATTCTCAGTTCATCAATACCCATACCTTTCCTCTCACAAGCTTTCAGATAATTTATCAATTTAAAACTCTGACAAATATGAGTACACTTTCATTATTTTGCGTTATTTAATAATTCTTATTCATCGACATCTTGACCTTTCCTGGCCACGCCAAGTATTTGACTTCCAGGCCACGGACATCTAGGTAAATGTCTAGATATTACACTTTATCTGCACAAATTATTAAAATGTCCACGATATGAGTAATGGAATGTATGAACACAGCATTTTAGCTGTGTATATGTAGTTTTATCATCTTAAACGCAGGTGGAAAGCACCTTTATATACTTGCAGCTCATTTTGTTTGCACATCTTTTTTACAATGTATATTTTCTTCTATTTTTTTTTGTGATTTACTCTTTTACGTCCTCGATTTTATCATGTACTTGGCGTATTTTTTTACTGTTTTGAGGTTTTCTATAGGGATCTTACTTCTCTTTACAAAGTATGTATGTATTATATATGTATTCTTTTAATACTTGAGGATATAAATGGAAATAGAGTGACCCTTTTTGTTTTTGTAAGTGTAGTTATTACTAGTTCCAATAATAAAATAATATATAATAATTTATTTACAAAAATTAAAATTCTTTATTGAAATAATAAACACTAATTAAATTCAAGCATTATCGAAGGTCTCCATGAATCAAAATATCTAAATAAGTATGTATACGAAATCCTTGCTACAAAATTATGCGTACATACATACATAGCCTGGTGTAGGTCACAGCGTCATTTTACACTTCGATTATTTACATATACATAAAATCCTCAGTTTAGTTACAATTAAAAAACTGTTTGATGATATGCAAACATGTCGGAATTCAAATTTCAGCAACGTACCTTGTGTTTAAGACTGCATTTTGGTTGCAATTCAATGGTACAAAGATACATATTTGTAAAAGCGTAGCATCTCAAATTTGGACAACTTACCTTATTTGACACTCATCAGGTTATAACCTGACTGTAAGTTGTCAAAATTTGGAGTAGATTGCATAGTGAAGATAGCGATTGACGAACGAAACATGTATTAGTTCGTTTTGGCTGAAGGTGTGCGTGTAACGCGTATACGTATTATGTTTGACGAAAAATTTCTTGGAGAATCAGAAGAAGAAAAATCTTACCGTTTTCGACAGATCCATCAGACGATATTACGATATCTCTGTCATGCGTGGACCGATTTTATTGAAATTGGTCTTATGCGAAAGCTTATATGCGGTTTACATAAGAAAAATGCCTTTACATTTAGAAAATATTGCAGGCGTGATGAGATATTAGTGAAATAGCTTTCAGGTTAGGTCAGAATAGCCGGGCGACGAATAAATGATAGCGGTAGCGACAGTTGACATATACAAGGTGTCGAAACATATACTTGGCGTCGAAACGCTGCCGCGTCTCTAGATTGAGTTGTTCAGATTCAATTGTTTTTGAATTTTGGAAATGCAAACAATTTCTAACGGTTTGTCTTTTCTTAAAAAAGGTTGAGATTAAGCATGATGGATTGGTAGAGTAAGTCTTAAAAGGCGGAGTGGATTCATATTTCTAGTAAAGTTGAAATATTTGCGATCGTTGGTAGTTTAGCTTAAGTGGAAACTCCATTTTCGCTGACAGTAGGTAAGCGAACAGTGCATCAAAAAGAGTCGATTCGCCGCGTACGTAGTGATGAACAGAATGATCTGATCCGTATCTTCATCCAAGTAGAATTCGTTGAATATTCAGAACTGGAACTACTCGTAATTTCCCTTTGTTAACAAAAAAAAAGATTAATTAGTCGTAAACTTTGGGATATCTATTATCCTTCTATTAAATATGGCATAGTTTTGACAATTTTTTACCTTTTTTTATAGTATAAAGAATAGAAAGTAGTCTGCCAAATTATATATACTCTAGAGATGTATTCCAGATGTCTGCACAAATCCATTAACGAACGTAACTGAGTAGTGAATGATCTTTTATTATGTTTGTGAACAAATTTTTTCACTTTCTATAAAGAAAGCGATAGAATCACAGAAATTACAGATTAAATCTGAACTTAACTCTGATTTATCAGAACATATTTTATACCAAGTATCTTATTTTTAGGATATTAGATATAATAAAAAAAATCTATGCTAGCAATGTTTAGCTATTCGTAGTAACGCTAACTCTCCATATCTCTCTCCATTCACGCCAATCACTCGTCGGTTTTCTTTCCATCTAGAGACGCGGTGGCGTCTCGACGCCAAGTACATGAAAAACACCCTATATGTATATGTATACGCGTTACACGCACACCTTCAGTCAAAACGAAACTAACACATGTTTCGTTCTTCGTTCGTCGACTCTCGGGATTATTCGGCAGGGATCGTCGTCCGTCATTGTACAAACTATTTTTTAAATACATTGAACTTTATAACCTTCCAATCTTATCTTCCAAGTGTCAAATAATGTAAGTGGTCCAAATTTGAGATGTCAGGAGTTTTTACACTAAATAGGAGACGGAATTATTGTCTCAATTAACAAGGTAAGTCGCCAAATTTATTTAATAGATTTTTTATGTAGAGTCGCAGACTTGGAAGTTGTCCGGAGAAGGTTCAACAGAGAAGCACCTTCTTTCGCATAAGTTTCTAGAAATTTGTACCATGCTTGTACAAAATAATATATTGTAGTAAAAAATTGCATTGAATTTAAATTGCCAGATATTTGTATTTGTATACCAGCAATTTAGAGATTTTATTTTATGTAAAGGTTATGTACACAAAGTACTATACACATAATACATATAGATCGGCAATGCGGTGCACATGGTTTCTTTTCGTAGTTGTCCCGCGATAATTTGTAACTTATAATAAGCAAATTATCTTTGTAAAAAGAAGTGAGATCCCCCAAAAAAACTTTAAAAAAGTAAAAAAATTACGCCAAGTACATGAAATCAAATAAATCACAAAAAAAGAAAATACTAATAAATACAAAGTAAAAAAAGATGTGAAATCAGAATGAGCTGCAAGTACATAAAGGTGCTTTCCCGCAGCGTGCAAAGGCGACACTGTGTAAGACAATAAAAGACAAAAAAAGATGTCCGCGGCCTGGAAGTCAAATACTTGGCGTGGCCAGGCAAGGTATTCTCAGATCATCAATCAATACCCATACCTACCCCTCGCAGGCTTTCAGATAATTTGTCCATTTAAAACTCAGACAATATGAGTACATTTTCATTATATTGCGTTTAAAAATAATTGTATGATCACTCATCGACACCGATACCTTTCCTCTCACAACCTATCACATAATTTGTCAATTTTAAACTCTGACAATATGAATACATTTTCATTATTTTCTCTTTTTAAATCTTTTTAAATAATTATTCTGCGACACCTTGACCTTGCCTGGCCACGCCAAGTATTTGACTTCCAGGCCGCGGACATCTTTTTTTGTCTTTTATTGTCTTACACAGTGTCGCCTTTGCCCGCTGCGGGAAAGCACCTTTATGTACTTGCAGCTCATTCTGATTTCACATCTTTTTTTTACTTTGTATTTATTAGTATTTTCTTTTTTTTGTGATTTATTTGTACACATATACTTGATGCGTGTTATGTGTGTTTTCCTCGTTTTCGTGCATCATAGGTGCATAAAAATGCCCGGACTATTTATCATGTTCGAAGCTATGCAATTGTGCAGCAATTTCGTGATGATAAGAAAGTGGGGAAACGGGTTTTGAAGCACTGCCGCTTATCTGCGGATATTCCATCTACTATTTTCAACGAAAAAGTATTTCAATAAGTGAAAACTTGGAACACTCGGTACAGTGAGAATGGTGTAAAATTTTTCGGATAAAACTTTGCTTCGAATTTAAAAACATTATGTAATCGATGATTCTTTATTGGTATGAAGACGCCTGTCAACAAAATGTGAAAATCCAGAAAGTCCGTGTAATAAGTCTTCGAACCTTCAAATGGATGTATCATAGAAAAAATTGAAATGCTTGAACAGTGCTAAAAAAAAACATACAGCAACACTTCTAACTATATGCAAATCCATAGATTATAAAACCAGTTTCATTAAAACAGGGGGAACTATGTCATAATCGTAGGATTTTTGTCGAGATCTAAGGTAAATAGAACTCTGACACTCAATCTTCAGATTAATTAATTCCTACCGGAATGCATCGCGATGACAATTTTTCTATTTACACACTTATTCGTTAAACTTCTAAAGAACATTTCGCTCATCTATTATATAGTGACATCTGTTGAGTCTTCTGATTGCTTTCTCTTTTTTTTCTTTCAAAATGTCATGCTTTCAAGTCTTTTCTTCTCATGTTTTATGCCTGTGGTAGGTTATGCGCGACATACTTTCATAAGTGGCTGTTCTGCTTAGTAGACTGGAATTGAATCATCCCGAAGATGCACAATACTAAAAGAACGATTTTAACCGTTGCAAATGTTGAATACAATTTACAATTTTCTTGGTGGTTCCTCGATGAGAAAATTCACGTTGCTGCACGCAAGGTGGCATCTTTCATTTGGTTTTGTTCCATTTTATCACTTGACTAACATTCTTTTCGCGCTCAGTATTAATCCAACGGGCTCGGTTTACTGTTTTGTTCTTCTAAATTATAATGATCGATGAGAATGACAAATCGCACACGATAAAAGAAACTAGTTTCTAATGGACTCGAGAGATTCCTATAATCAGTAATGGCGTTTTTATGTTTTTCTAAACACTTACTATCTAAATATTTTATGGTTCTTATGTGTGAAAGTTATTCTGCTCTGAAATGTGGGTCAAACCTTACTTAAACATTTTATACTTAGTTCAACATCTTATCACGAATTTTGAATGTTGGATTTATGTTCGTCACGGTTTTGAGCCTGGTGTGAATTTTCCAGTAGGTACATCTAGAAGTACTTGTTAAAACAATATTTCAAGCACTATTGTTGGAATAAAAATGACTGACCAGATACAAATGATCTTCGTGATCTTCGTGATTCTGATATTTCCCGACTTATTTTAAGAGAATTGCTTTTTCTTAAGTGTGGAATCGAAGAAAACGTGAAAATCCGAATAATTATTAGATTAAAGTAGTTCAGCGATGAAACGAAATTCCACATTACAGTAATTCGTCGTTATTGTCCCCTTTTTACCATGCGTAGTACGCCCGATGACTATCCCCACCATTTCTTGGAATTCTTCGGTCGAGAGTGAGAGAACGAAAGAGTCGACGGCAACTGTTTCGTTCCCTCTCGCTCGCTAATCCATCGGGCAATATACTTTAGGGTGGCGAATAGTAAAAGCGACGTGAGATTACGTGCTTTCAATTCAAATTTTTATTCTCAAAAAGAATTTTCCTTTGTGAGAAAGTGATTACTCAAAACTTTTAGTATTGCTGTTGACCACGTTTTTTTTTTTGTTACATCAAATGCTTCGCTGCCTCGACATATTCGAAAGAAGAAGAATAATGAAAATACAATTCTGTACGATTTTAATATTATATTGATACAAACAATATCTCACTATCACCAAAGTTATTGTTAAATTGTTATTCCTCGAGGTCTAAATATGCTGATACAAGTACTAAAGAACTATTTATAGGAAATAAGCATCCAGCAAAAATCGTTTTGATGTTGCGGAAGATATACATAGGTACGTTCGTGCGTATTTTAAAGAATTAACAATGTATGTACTTATTCAAACAGTCCATAACAATTCCGAAAAAAATTGATTCACCGTTCTGTAGTAAAAAATAAAAAATATAAATACAATATAAAAAAAGATGTGAAATCAAAATGAGCTGCAAGTACATCACAAAAAAAGAAGAAAATAATATAATCAGACAAAAAAAGAAAATAATATAATTACAATATAAAAAAAGATTTGAAATCAAAATGAACTGCAAGTACATAAAGGTACTTTCCAACTGCGCTTAAGATGACACAACTACATATACACAGCTAAAATGCTGTGTTATTCCATTACTCATATCGCGGACATTTTAATTAACCCATCAAAAAGAATCCCGTTTAAAAACATTGTCGTAAATTAATAGCTTTACAAAATTAATGATATACAAAAATTGCGCCAATCTTAACAATGGCTATTCATACAAAGAAAAAAATGTATTAAATAATATTAAGCAGATATATTTTTATACAAATAAATATTTTAATACGAATAAATATTTTATTCAAAATACTTGGCGCTGCGCCCCGAATTGGTGTTGCTAAACTGAATAAATATGTATAAATTGAATTAATCTTTTTTCTATCTTTCTTTCTTGTGCGTGCGTCGTGAATGTGCGTATGTGTGCGTGTGCATATGCTACGTATGATATTAGAGTTAAAAATATGTACAATAAATCTGACTGTGTTTCTAATATGTATATGTTTATGTATTTTAGATTGTAAGGGAGTTATTGTTAATTATTAAGACTAAGTCAATTAACATTTTTTCGGTTGCGCAGCGCCAAGTATTTTGAATAAAATATTTATTCGTATTAAAATATTTATTTGTATAAAAATATATCTGCTTAATATTATTTAATACATTTTTTTCTTTGTATGAATAGCCATTGTTATGATTGGCGCAATTTTTGTATATCATTAATTTTGTAAAGCTATTAATTTACGACAATGTTTTTAAATGGGATTCTTTTTGATGGGTTAATTAAAATGTCCGCGATATGAGTAATGGAATAACACAGCATTTTAGCTGTGTATATGTAGTTGTGTCATCTTAAGCGCAGTTGGAAAGTACCTTTATGTACTTGCAGTTCATTTTGATTTCAAATCTTTTTTTATATTGTAATTATATTATTTTCTTTTTTTGTCTGATTATATTATTTTCTTCTTTTTTTGTGATGTACTTGCAGCTCATTTTGATTTCACATCTTTTTTTATATTGTATTTATATTTTTTATTTTTTATTTATGTGATTATATTTTTTTGTTAATTATACTTTATACGTCCTTCACTTTTTCATGTTTCTTTGTATTTTTTTGTGTTTTTTGTATTTATTTGTTGATAATACTCTTTTTTTCCTCGACTTTTTCATGTATACTATTTTCTTTTTTTGTGATTTTTGATAATACTTTTTTTGTCCTCGACATTTTCATGTACTTGGCGTATTTTTTACTTTTTTAAAGTTTGTTTTGGGGATCTCACTTCTTTTTACAAAGCTAATTTTATTTGCTCATGTAACAGGATTACTTTCTCTATCAGCTGTTGAAATAATTCTCTTCGTCTGCATCGTTCACTGAAAAATGGGACACATTTATTAATTATTTATAAATTATCACACATGCTCATATGTTAAGATCATTGAATATGCAAAACCCTACCTGAAAATTTGTGCGTATATAGTCTGACATAGATCACTCTGCATTATCTTCTGCTTCGATTATCTGTAAATATATATAAAGCCACATTTTAGTTATACAACTTAACGTAGAACTTACTTATGTAGAAATAGAGTGGCCTTCTGCTACAGTGAGTGTAAAGACTACATAATGTGTCCGAAGGAGGTGAGAGTGTATGGCAGAAAGTCTTGTTGCAGGAAATTTAAATGCTAATGGTAATAATTCAGCGAAAATGAACGAACAGATCCAAAATTTTTAACGCACAATTTATTGGTGTTGGAATAAAATTAATTTAGTATGTTTATTGGTGAATTGAAATATTGTTAATGGGAATCTGAAAAATTAATGAATTAATGAGTAGCGTGGCAACTACTGTGGATTTTAAAGTATTACGAATGTCTTTCACAAAAGATTGAAAAGCATCAAGGGAGATGTGTTTTCAGCGTACTTTCTTCACTAATGTGACTTGCTTTACATTGCAAGCAGTCCACCATAATCTACTTTCTTAATAATTCTTAATACTATGTCTTTAGGCAAATTTTGTCGATTTACCTTATTTGACAAATTTCCAGAAACTTGTGCGACACAAGATGCTTTGTCTATCTATCTAATCTTCTCCGGACAACCTCCAAGCCTGTGCATTCTCTTCATTTCTATCCATCCAAGCCTGTGCGTCCCCTCCAATTCTACTATCCAAGCCTGTGCGTCCCCTTCATTTCTATAACATAATAAGCTTTACATAAAAACTCTAAATTGCTGGTATACAAATACAAATATCTGGCAATTTAAATGCAGTGCAATTTTTTACTACAATATATATATTATTGTTTGTACATGCATGGTACAAATTTCCAGAAACTTGTGTGAAAGGAGATGCTTCTCAGTCGAACCATCTCCGGACAACTTCCAAGTCTGCGACTCTACATAAGAAATCTATTAAAAAAATTTTGGCGACTTACCTTATTAATTCAGACAATAATTCAGTCTCCTATGTAGTGTAAAAACTCGTGACATTCCAAATTCGGACAACTTACTTTATTTGACACTTAGCACTTGGTAGGTTATAAAATTCAAAATAGTACATATATATATAAGTATATGTTGTACAATGACGGACGACGATCCCTGCCGAATAATCCCGAGAGTCGACGAACGAAGAACGAAACATGTGTTGGCTGAAGGTGTGTGTGTAACGCGTATATACGTATTATACTGACGAAAAATTCCTTGAACAAGAAGAATCAGAAGAAAAATCTTAAAACTTAAAATTTTCGACTGATCCATGAGACGATATTATGATATCTCTGTCATACGTGGACCGATTTTATTGAAATTGGTCCTATTCGAAAGCTTATATGCGGTTTACATAAGAAAAATGCCTTTAAATTTTGGAAATATTGCAGGCGTGATGAGATATTAATGAAATAAGTTTCAGGTTAGGTTGGATTAGCCGGGCGACGAGTAAATGATAGCGGTAGCCACAGTCGACATATACAGGGTGTCTTTCATGTACTTGGCGTCGAGACGCTACCGCGTCTCTAGATATTTACTCTACCTTGGACCTTTCCCAATGTAATGCGTAGGGGAGAATGGGGCAATTGTGGTCAGAGGGCAATGATGGTCAGCATTGTTATTATAAAACAGCATAACCGAAATGTGCAATTTCTTTTCTTTACGTTCCACCACATAATTCGCTATACCTATTGTCGAAGGACCTCGCCTTAATCGTTGTTAATCAACCAAACAACCCTTTTTGTGTTTTAAATGTTGATGATGTTATATTTTGTGTACACAACATAAGACATAAGAACTAATTTTAAAGCCTCTTTTACATTTCAATTTTACGTAATTACAGATATGCTATAAAGGCAAAGGATTAGAATCAAATTTAATATAAATATAGTTAATTTATATATGTAATCTTCGATTTTATCAATTAAAACGTTTGCGGGCAATGTTGATCGCTTGACCGTGCCATTATTCCCCAATGTAGAATAAACATATCTTTCTTCATTAGAACAATTTTATTCTGTAGATGGCAAAAATACGCCCTAGAACAACTGAAAAAGCCAATTGGGCGTCCGAAACTGTTGAAAAAGCAGTGTACAAGTGTATTATTTGCTATCAGTTTGGCCATGATAACGAAATGTGGTTTCGATGCATCTCTTGTACCCTCTGAGCCCATTCTGAATTTTGTGAATGGGACTCAATCAATGGTTACACATGCAAAAAATGTATCAGCCTTTAGACCGCGATTGCCCGCAACGGGACCGCTATTACCCGAAGGTGCGGACAATATCGGTCAAACACATATTTTGTGCATTTCGTAATTTTACAAAATAAATCATTATAATACTAATTATTTTCGTATCCTACAAATAGGTTGACAGTGTAAGTTAACAAAACATCGTTTTCAAGAAATATTTCACCTGATATCTTGGTTTTATTACAATTATACCTTAAGTGACCGCTATTACCCCCTTTTACCCTACGCAAGTACTTTGAAACGATATGTTGGCACTGTCGAAACATCTGAAGAAAAAAATAAAACGAGACTTGTATCATAGGACATGTAGAGAAAAAGCAACTTGCTTTCAGTGGTAAGACATACAATTAGTGAAACTTGTATGTGAACTTTACCTCTGGGAAACCTTTTTTCTCACCGGAAATTTATATGGATCGAAAGCGCATATCAAATAACATGCAAAAATAACAATTTTGAGTTTAGGAATCTGTTCGTTGAAAAGTTATGAGGCGACAAAGTTGCGAAATTTTGACATATTTTGTTACCTTTATTGTGACAGTTACAGTGGTTGCCGCATATGATTTGTTGTTGGAGGTTGGAAGGGTAGGAGTATGTAGTTTCTTTGTTTTTCGGAACGGTTACATTGCGGGATTTCGACAGCATAAAATACTTAGGGTGTTTCTAAAAAAGTGGGTGTAAGGAGAGTATGTGTTTAGCATTTTGTTTGTATTTTATATATAGGTTGTATGTTCTATTATGTATTTTGGATATAGTTTCGTTGAACAGTATTTCCATAGACTTATTCCGAAACAACGCATTCCACTTTCTACTTTGTTCAGGGTATTAGTATCGGTTGGGGCTAGATTAGTGTGGGGGGAGTGCGCCCGCTTGCGGGTAGCGTAAAGCATGGTAACTAACTGATGTGAGTTTGGGCATAACCTAAAATGATTTTTTTCCCATGAAAAGTAAGAAGAGGGTGCGTTTTTAGTATCTGCGGGACTCTGATTATACTTAAAAAAAAATATCCATTCAAATTGAAGCATAATAGTTGGTCACATTAGAGGTTAGGATATACGTCAAAATTTCACAGTCCCTTTTATTTGATAACTTTTTACCGAATAGATTCCTAAACTAAAAATTGTTATTTTTGCATGTTATTTGATACGTGCTTTCAATTCATATAAATTTCCGGTGAAAAAAAAGGTTTCCCAGAGGAAAAGTTTACCCAAACTTGTTAAAAAATTAGTAAAATGCGATTCACGGAGGATGATGATATATTTTATTATAGCATCACGTATTTCTATTTGTATATACGAAATCGCCGCGCTATGTATTAACGTCATATTCAAACTACAGTAGAACTTTAATAGCTCGATTACCTACTTCATCAGAAAAAGTGTTTATCCATAGTATTACTTTTGTTTGTAATATTTTGTTATTTCCCAAACACAAGGTCCTCAAAATATTTTTGCGTCCTAGGTATGACGAACAATTTTCTTCGCGCTATGCGATTATTGGTCGAAATTGAGGCTATTGATGGAGGCATAGACATACGCCGATGTGCCCTTTTTCCTTAAATCGATTAAATCGGCTGAAATATATGTTATATATACAATATATCAAGGGCACTACTTCTCTCACGTTCAGATTAACTAACAAGGAAACATATCGAACCCGAAAATTCTGATTTTAATGAAACTCCGTACGATTGTAGAGCATGTCGGAGTATGTAAGAAACGATTTTTTTTCTGCGGAAAAACACTCTGAGGGGGTGAAATCAGCCCCCGAAATTTTCAGCGATTTTTCGTTTTTCGAGTATAACTTTGTAACGGTGCGAGGTAGAAGAAAACCGTAAATGGTCAAAATATTCAGTGTTTGATGCCGTATAACGCGCTGCAAAAGAAATGATGCAATATTTCGTACAGACAAACCGTCTCTAAAATGACTTATAACAAGTTCCCGGAGTTCTAATGACGTTTGTCCACATTGTCTAGCCATTTTGGGAAATTAAAACAAAACTTCACAGAAACTAACGACTTACGTCAACTAAAACCTACATACAATGAAAGTATGAAAACATGAAGTGTGATTCCCCGCGTTTCATTTGTTTTTCCCACACGATTACCAACTGTCCGAGTTTCGGTTTGAGGCTAGTTTTCATGACTTTTAACATTTCCATTTTGTTTACAATTATCGTGAATAATTTTTGTGTTTGTTGAATCAATTTTATATGACCTTAAGTGTAAATTATTGAAAAGAATTCTGTTTTTCATTTAATTTGTTTTCTTATACTAATAATAACCTCAGAAAGTGAAAATATATAGGTGTCCGAGTTTTACTTTGAGCCACTGTAATTGTGGCGGCAAGCAATATCAAGCTAAGAAAACCGCGATAATTATGCACATGGCCAAAAACAGTACAGTGGCCACAAACGTTGCGTCTACCCTATAACGTTACATTTTTGTTTATTTTTGTACTTCATTTTGTATTTTTTATTTAAACAATGTATAAAAAATGTGTAACGAAGCAAGTAAACAAAATTGTATTTAAATAACTAAATAAAGAAGCAACTTTGTTACGAATTTACCATATTTACGGAAAAAAGGCACATAAACCACTTGCTTGAAACTTATAAATAAACCCACATATCATTTCTAAATCATGCCTTCCGTTTTCAGAACGTTTGAAGGACACGATAAATACATCCCTAAAAAAATTGGATTTAATTGCATTACTTTTTATTAATTATACTATAATGAAAACATTGAAATCGATTTTCTTGAAGTGGCATTTTGGCGTATGTGCCATTTTCCCATCCAATGCCTTGATTATTGGTTTCAAAATAGGCAGCACTAATTACCGATAAATCGTTATCGCTGACTTGGCATCTACGTTCCCATGGCATGTCGAAGGAAAACAGGCGACGTACCTGTTTTTAAAAAAACTTTTCCACATTTGTTTACATTTCATCTTGTTTCCTCCAACGTTCGAATTCACAATAATTCGTAAAAACGAAGATATACCTACATATACTATGTGTGTGGTCCGTGGCCAACGACTGCGATTCGTCAGTGCAGATTCGTACTGTGCTCCTCGGTGAATTGCTTTAATTGCACTTACACCTGCGAATTGTGTAACAATCGTGCAATATGCGACAAAGGACAGCGTAAGATTACACAGAAGAATTCAGAACAACGATGCGAATCCCGTGGATTGCCTCGCGGTTTATATTGTTGGTGATCTCGTGAGTGAAATCAGCCACCTACAAATACACTTTGGAATAACTTTGCGTTTGCATGAAAATCGATGATTTTTTGTGCAGTCCAAATGTGATTCCTGAATTCACTTCCACCTGAGGTCCTGATCATATTAAGACTTGCGCTATTTATTTATTCTGTTGACATGTATTGTGTTCGCTTTCCCTGTTAAAAATTGATAATTAAATCGGAACATATTCAGACGGAAGAATAGAGACGATATTTATATGTATCCAGATCTGCCCAGAAAGTAGAATGATATACCTATCTACTATTTAGTACTATGGTCGAACACAGAAGTAACGAATGTGTTACACATAGTAAACGAATTTTGTATAATTAAACCATTACTTTCAATTAGTTTCTACATTTTTGCGGAAAGATCTGTCAAAGATTCCTTTGTATGAAGTAGTATTGTACAATTCTTTACATCGTGGCCATATTTTGATATCCTTTATTACTGTCGTTTGCAGAAAAGAAGGCACCCGGACGCTAAACGCGGCAAGGGGGCTAGTTTGCTCGCATTGGCCAACGCGACAATGTCGACCAATACAAAGTAAGCGGACGGGACACAGGCGGTGGGAGCCAATGCGCGCAAAGTAGCCCCCTTGCCCCGCTCAGTATCCGGATGCCAACTTTTTTGCAAACCACAGTAGCTATTTGTATCTTTTTGGATAAACTACTTCGAAACAATATTGGAAATAATAGGAAACTATGTGGTTTGTTGTATAACTTTCCACTGATATTTAGACAGCAAAACGACTTTAATCGCAATTAGGTTATTCTATTTCATTGGTAACTATTCCTTGTATTGGTCGAGGCAGTAACAACTATGCCCACCATTCGGTTTATATGCGAGTGTAAGCCATTTTGAAATGCAAATGAAAAAACAACATAGAAAATGTGTAAATATGTACGTCGCAAATAGTAGTCGCTAGGTATCGAAATTATTTTGTGTGAAAGGGCCTAAATCTTCAGAAACGAGAATTTTCCGAGATTTAGTTTCTAATTATTTTTTACATGGAATACACACACTTTTCTCTTCGAGCTTCCATTGTTTATGGTAAGGTATGCCCATGCCTACCTACTAACACATACATTGCTAATCGTCCGTATAACGCTTTTTTAAGAAATGCCCTTTAGACAGCCATATTCAACACAAACATTTAATTACTAATGCAGCTATAATTACTTTTACTTTACAACTATCGTAAAGGAAATTATTTATTATATTTATTGAAACACGAAAAATCTACAGTTACTTGTAGGTGTATATACACAACATGCATTTCTTAAATGTAAAGTGCACCTACATTTTCACATTAAATTCTAATGTAGCTTTCTTATATTCATTTCAAGTTTCACTAATTTCTATTCATTAGTATACTATTATCTTATATTTCGTCTACGTTCGATATTTTACTGTCTCTAATATAACAAATTAATTTGAAATTAATTGAATCTGGAAGCTCGATTTGGATTCCAAGGCATACATACATATAAAGCTTTGATAAAGCCTCGGTGTACATTCTAGTAGTAAGCGAAATTTTTTAATCACAATGCTTTATGTCGTGAAAAAATATTTTAAATCAGAATTAAAAACAGTGAAACCTAAAAACCCAAGTTCATTCTAACAATTGTACACTGAAGTTTCATGAGATATAGACATTCTTCCACCGATAGTCAAAATTTCGACCATACCTAATAAGTCGTCGCGTCGGAGTGGCGAGAATTATTTCTTTGTCTGTTCACACTGAATTTATCAATGACTTTGCATTTTTCTTATACAAACTACGATTCTCGTTGTCGGTTAATTTTGCCATTTCGACTCAAAGGACGCTGACGCCCAAGTTTTATCAAAGAACATGCAGTCCTGCGTTCGATATTAATTCTCATTGAATGATAAAAGTTTGAAATGTACATAATCGCTGTTATCTACTCGCCCGATACATTACCCACGTTCCTGAACTGATGTTAATGTTTTGAAATATAAAAAGTTCCAATTTCTACACGTATGCAGGTCCTATGTTTAAGGAAAATATTTTTCATCAGCGTTAAGTTTAATTAAGGAGTTATACCTGGTCAGGCGGCCGAAAAGAGGGGAATGTTTGTGAACTTTTTTTGAAAAAGCGGAAGTATATATTTTTACAGAACTTTTTGCACTTAAAAGAGCAATAATTAAAGAACATTTGGTAATTTTTTCGTAGATAAATATTTACGTTTATAATAAAATACCAACCCACATGCAATTCGAAACCGGATTTTCTAATATCAAAAAACAAAAAAGATTTCGTTAGTATATTAATGTATCCTCTGATTAACGGAGGGAATTTCCGAAATATTAGTTTAAAACCAAATGGCGGCTATTTAAATTTGAAGTCCTGATTTATTTGCGTGATTTTTGCTCATAAAAAACTCATGTACATAAAACATAAAATCCAAACATATGAAAAAAAAGGCTGAATTTAGTTAGAATTTAAAATTTGATTCTGTCGACGAAAAAAGCAAACAGATGTAATTAATTATTGTACGGGCACAGAATTGAGTGTACAGATAGGTGAATTGTTTAAAAACTGTTTTTAACGCATTTTTTACGGTATCGACGTTTAGATTTCGTTCAACCATGTCTAACTACTTCGCATTGTTTAGTTAGTACGTTACATTTGACCATGAAGAGAACTATATTTCTACACGAAAATTAATTACAGAGTTCTATTGCCGAGGCAAATCTTTAAGAGAAGTTTGAGAAATAATAGGTAGGCCCCATTTTACTGTACAGAATATTATAAATAATTATAGATAAACTGATACATAGTGCAATAGAACAGGGAGGTGAAGGAAGAAAAATCTAACTGGAACGGACAAACGATACATAATTCGATAAATTCGAATTAATGGTGTTATACAACCTTGACCGGCCTGAAACAAACGGTATTTTCACGATTTTTTTGCAAGAAATGTATGTACTCAGCTGAAATGACCTTCTTGCGATGTATAAAGCATTTCCTGAACTTTGCAGAACAATTTCTTGTTAATGTCTATGTTTATTTTTAACAGAAAGAATTTCGGTATTCTTATCCATGTAGAGTTGTCTTCTTATTTTCAAAGGCAGTCTCCAACCTATGACGTAGGGATTTTTTGAAATTCGAAAGATTGTAGAAATGACAGCATTTTAAAACTGGATTTTTTGCCGACTTTTCTTTTCAATATCTAAAGAACTAATTAAACAAAAAATCGTCTGTCATGCGATTAATAATGTCATTGAGAATACGAGTACCAAATTTCAATAAATTTTGTTGAACGGTTTTTGAGTTATTACTGACACCAGATCGAAAAGTGTAGTTTCGAAACTTTCGCGAAAACCGCGTTTGAATTTCGTCAGGCGCATTTACGCTCGTCATGCAGGCTTTCAATTTATGGGACAAATATCGTTGTTATTACAATGAATTTTGCAGTGAGACCTTTTCCACATTATTTTGAAAGATCCACATTTCAAGTTATAATTTCATGAAAAACTTTTTTGATTTTTTTAAACCGTCAAGGTGGCATGGCACCTTAATCCTATAAGTAGTATACCAAAATAAATCACGCTAGAAGTTTCGTCGGAGACTAAGAAAGTTTTATCAACGGAAACTGTTTACCGAGTGTTACACGATAAAGATTATAATGGTAAAATAGCTCGAGAAGAACCATACACTTCCAAAGTGAATAGATTAAAACGTTTAGAATTCGGAAAAAAGAAATGAATTATATTGAAAACTTATGGAATAATGTAATATTTTCCAAAAGATGTTCAAGTGAATTTCTTTAATTCGGATGGCAAAGATATTGTGTGGAGGATACCGAAAACGGAATTTAATCAAAGTAACATGATTCCGACGATAAAGCATGGAGGGGGGTCAATAATGTTATAAGGGCCGTATGGCAGCCAATAGGATTGGTAATATGGAGTTTGTTGGAACAACTATGAACGAGATGAATTATTGTAGTATCTTAAAAACAAACTTGAAGCATCCAATTCAAAAGTTGAAAATGGCCGTCATATATTACTTGACATTGACATCTTGTATAATTTTAAAATCCACACACTCCAGCATAATTGCCAGATCTCAACCCGATCGAGCATCCGTACAAGGAGTTAAAAACGAAATTAAAAGATTATAAAATTACAAACAAAACATGAAAAATAAAACTTAGAAACTGTTCCGAGTTCCAATGCCAAAAAATGATTAGAATCTATGCCTAGACGCTTCCAAGCTATTATAAATGCAAACGGACGTGCAATAAAATATTAACATTAAAATAGTCGATTGTATAACATAATTCTGTTGTGTATACCTATACTCAATTTTGTAACAGCAAATTAGGCACATCATTTCATTTTTACTAATAAACGTTTATAGTATAAAAGCATTATTTTTGGTTTTATTACATAATTCTCCTGTTAAATATGCGTAACATGTCTGCAACAAAGATTAACCGAAAATTGTTTGTTTTTTGTTTCTTGAACAAATATAAATTTTTGTATCGCGTGTACGCTCAATTTCGATAGTAACTGTATGTACCTACATTGTACATATGCACATTTCGTCCTACCTCATACCATCCAGCATGTAAGAATCAACCTTAGAAAATAGCAAGGACCACCTATGTCTCGTTTCCAAGAAATAAGTTTTCGAAAATGAAAAAGTTTCAGTTGATGAATGCCACACATACAAATTACGTGTCCGTCACTGTTTGAAACAGTTCAGCGTATACGATAATGTGCCTGGCTATTATAAATAAATATTCTTATAAATAATTTATATTTTTATGAATAAAATATTTATTTACAGATAAACAAAGTTAATGACAGATAAATTATAAAGATCTAGCAATTTAGGAATTTTTAGCAGTTTGGGACCGACAGTGTCAAAGTAAGAAATAACTGCAAAGGTCTGCTTTCAACAAGCTTGTCACGAGAGTGGCAAACAATGTGAACGACAGGAGCAGCATACCTTCCCTGGTTACTCACAATCAGCTAGGTCGAACCGAACACAAGACCCGATCGATTATCTGACCGTTTTTTCGTTCCTCTCAGAATTACGGTCATAGTTTCGCTCATTTCGATTAGAAATACCTGTCAGGACATCTCTCAGAATTTCTCCAAACTCAGTTTCGCTTATCTCACAATAAGGTCCAGAGATTCCCGACCAAAGTACAATCGGTCCGGTATTTCGGTTAACATTTACATCCTCTCACTATTACGGTCAGAATTTCTCTCCTCTCATTACGGTTACAAGCCGTTAAGAGATATGTCACCGATCGTGAATTTCAGTCACTGTTTCGGCTTCGACCCCTTCAAAAGTTATTGTGAAACTACTTATAAAGCTTCCCAAACCACCTTGCATAGTACTTCATACACTTTGTATAATTATCGAATTAATATTCATTTCGTTCATATATTTTCTATCATGGAAAATTTATTACCCAAGATTTTAGCGATGTTTCTGTTCTGTCTCGAGTTAAAATTAAATTTCTTAAATGGGATATTTATAGTTCATTTTTGGACGATACAGTGATCAACGTGTCAATAATAACTTACAAAATTTCAAACTTTTATTTATAGGATTTCGCAATCATCAGCTGGTGTAATAGATTTTTTATGTAAGTGTCTCTGGCCGAAAGTCGATTTCTTTGACGCATTGTACCTCGAGTGACCAAGCGTCGCTATATTATGTAGAGTGGGTTGCTACAGAAACAGGATGACGATTTCCTTCGGTATCCAATTGATATATGTATGTAGAAGGTGAGATACAGGTTCATTGTGCGATCGGCAATGACCTCAAACGTGCCATTGGCCTCCTTTATGAAGAACCTGTTCCAGCTCTAAACGTCACGTCTTTCCTTCCTTATCTTTCCTTCTCTCTTTCTCTGAAGCTTGTCTACTGTCACTGGGCTCCTTTCTCTACGGATGCTTTCGCACAGATACAGCATGTACCGTTTTGAACCAAATTGAGGAGCACTTTTACTGGGACGGCAGCTTCACACTAGCTTCGCAACAGGGTCATTACATTTCGGACCAATGCGCAATGATAACCATAAGATTAATAGACGTTATTTAAATAATTTTTTCTATTTTAATCCACCCTTTCCCCAGATTGTTTACTGATCTGTTCCTTTGTTCAGATTTTAATTGAAACTTTCGTCTGATTATTCCCTTATTTGTAGATCTGTTTTTTAGTATTTGTGTGAAACTGTAACAAGATCAAAATCTACACAACGTTACAGTTTAGAATAATACATTTTTCACTTAGAATTGATCGATGGAGAAAAAATCGAAGATTTAAGTGGTGGTTTTATATTATTTTCATATCGATATGTGATATGCAAACTGTACAAACTAAGGTTTCTTTTTTAAATTTCTTTATTTTCTTTGTGATGTCGGATATCTTTATGTCAAAATGTTTGCTTAAAATTGAATTCGAAATACAGTTTGTTTTATCTTTGAAAGAGAATTTGGATCTAAATGGAACATGTTTGAGGATTGTTACGATATATATGATGTTGAAGAGTATTGTTAATACAATTTGTTAATTATGGAGATCAAAGTTGTGCCCATTTGACGTAAACAGTTCATTTCATGTATGTAATAGTATATCTACGGTTCAAGAAAAGTAGTGCGTTTTGCGTTCATGTATGAATAGGCTAAAGTACCCGGTGTTTCCCGGGTCTCTTATACTATGTATCTCTGCATACCTAGTATAAAATAAAGTTCCCTATAGGCGTCTGTTTGTCCGAGCTAATCCTGCGAATTAGAGCTGTTTCGAGACTCGAAACAACCGAGCCGAGACTCGAACGGTTTCGGGTAACCCGAATGCTTTGGGTAGTTCGATTTTTTCGAGCCGCTCGAATGTGTTTCGGATAGCTCGATTATTTCGAGCCGCTCGAATCTGTTTCGTTTAGCTCGATTTTTTCAAGCAGCTCGTACGTTTCGGGTAACTCGAATGTTTCGAGCCACCCGAATATACTTATTTTAGGTAGTCGACTGTATGGTGCAGTGTGCTAGCTTGGTGTAGCTGGAACGTTTTGTAGGCACCGAATATAAATTAAGTTAGATGTATAATATGAGATGTATAGATATGAAAACCGTATCAAGTTAATTAACCCTAAGTTCTCGCAGGAAAGAAGTCGACTCAACATCAGAGAGAATTTAAAATTAAACTTGAATAAGTTTGAAAATATCCTGAATGTGATTAAATCTTTCAAAGAGATAAATTCGGTTGATCTCTTGTAATGGAGCACTAGGTAGCTCTATGTATGGTCGAATTATGTTGTGATATATATTTTATACCTTCTGGGAAACCAGATTCAATCCAATTATTCAAGGTTATATGATTTTCAGGTGTTCGTCTCCGATTGCTTTGGTTGTTGGATATGTTTTCCCATATGAAATTTTACTCAACACAATTTTGTACCCGTTATGAATTTTGAGGGGTGGTTTCTCAAACAAAATATACGTTGCAATTGTTTAATGGTGAATTCGATATTCCTAATGAAAGAATTATAATGCACATATGCAGTAGGCGATAAAGGAAGGTGTATTGCGGACACTACCGACCCTAACAATCTTTCATCAAATGTGTTTATATGCATTGAATGGCACTGCTTGAAGACTGCAGTACCTGAAAGAAGGTTTTCACACTTCGTGCCGTTTCAGATAATGGCGATATACAGTATTGTCTTGTTACGGGCTCGGTTTGCTGTGCACGATGTGGACTTTTCGCTATCCCCACCATTTATCTCTCTTGTCCGGCGAAGGCGAGAGCGAGATGGAACGAGTGCGAGCGAGAGGTGCTGAAAGCGAGCGAAGATGGTACGAGACAGACGACGCGTTGATGCTTTGCCTCGCTCCGTCTTTCGGATGCCTGACACTCTGTCCTTTTGGGCCCTTTACACGGACGTTCTTGCGTGGCACTTTTGCGCGCCACACGCCAGCGCGGCACGCATTTGGTGTGGCGTGCCGGAACGTCGAAAGGAGCGCGCTCCTTCTCGCAGGCTAGAAGATCGTACCTGTCACTATTTAGAGACAGCGAGTTCGGGTTCCCATTTCTACGTCGATTCCACATGCTTTTTTCAGGAATCAGTGCAGTCTTGTATTGTGTACTACTTCGTCCATGTATATTATCGATCTGCGAAACGATCGGCAAGACACGATCGCGATATACGTAGGTTCGCGAAAAGTATACGAATTCCTCGATATACCTGGCTTATAGAGGATATCATAAATGCTGTTACTGTAGGGCACACTGAAACATCTGTTACCTGATGGTGCTATAAATTATGGAAATGGTTTCTTACTCAGTTATAACGACTGTATTGCGATCTGCATTCTCCTTGCAGACAAAAAGTTTCCACCTTATCGGACGTTCTTGCTAGCATCTTGTGTGCGGTTAGAAGTGTGGCGCGCCGGAACTCCACGTTCTGGCGTGCGAGTAGAACCGTTGTCAAGCCGGGTCCAGACCTGAATGCGTATACGCTGAGCAGGCTGAGCGCGCACGAATGACGCATGCGAAGGGGTCGAAAGTGCCATTGTGTCTTTCTTCACCAACTTCTGTGCTCAACTTGGCCCACTCCGCAGTCGTAAAGATGGTGTGATACTGACCCAACCGCCGGCGTTAGCTTTATTATTTAAAAAAAAAAAGGTACAAAAAAAGCGCCAAGTATATAATCCCATCAAAAAGAATCCCATTTAAAAACATTGTCGTAATGAATATAAATTTATTAATGTACTATATTTAACTTTATAAATGTAATGATATACAAAAATTGCGTCAATTATCACAATGGCTATTTATATAAAGAAAAAAATGTATTAAATAATATTAAACAGATATATTTTAATACGAATAAATATTTTATTCAAAATACAAGGCGCTGCTCTCCGAATTGGTGTTGCTAAACTGAATAAATATGTATAAATTGCATTCAAATCTTTTTCTTTGTCTCTTGTCTCAGTGGTGTCTTGTCTTGTTTTATTTTTTAACCAAGACAATTAACATGTATATCGGAGAGCAGCGCCAAGTATTTTGAATAAAATATTTATTCGTATTAAAATGTTTATTTGTATAAAAATATATCTGCTTAATATTATTTAAATAATTTTTTTCTTTATATAAATGGCCATTGTGATAATTGGCGCAATTTTTATATATCATTACATTTATAAAGTTAAATATAGCACATTAATAAATTTATATTAATTTACGAGAATGTTTTTGAATGGCACAGGCGGGATCACGCGCAATCAGCGGACACCTCATTTTCTACCTACGCCCCTCCACGAGGCGTATTGCTACTCCTCGCAAGTAATCTCGTATGATTTTTTAACACAACAGCGAGTCAGTCAGGCTATATGAATTAAGAAAAATGCAGGGTGTAGTGAAGAAAAGAAAGACAAATTATTCAGCAAAATAGAGGTTTAAAGTCTATCATATATGGTAATTGCATTATTATTATTCAAAATGTAATTTTTAAATTTTTGATTATCTGTTTATGACAATATTAGCAATGGATTAAATTTATTCACATATGTGTATCCTTCACGATTAAAAAAAAGAGACGCAAGTCTATACCTTCAATAATTTAGGTCATTAAAATTAATTTCTGTAGGCGGGTTTGGTAAAAATCACCGAAACCAGGGAACTTTGAAGATTTGTATTTTTTAAACAATTTCGAATCTGCAAAAATGAGGACTTAACCCTCCCTAATTTCATATGGACTACCATATATGTATTTCAATATCATGAAAATCCGAGACATCGAGGATTTTAGAAACGTATCAAATCTGCCTCTATCTTCCACGCTGAAACGCAATGCACTCCAAACTCCCTTTGATGTGTGAAAGAAAACCGACAACGGTCGGCTCATACCATGTGCCTTCGCCGGCAATTATGAAACTCGGTATGCAAGTAGAGGAGTTCATTCGTAACACTACCCTTTTTTTGTTGCAGCCATAACATAATTTTTGAGGGTGAAATCACCCCTTGAAAAACATGCGGAATTTTCTTTTCCGTGGAATATCCCGAGAACGCTGAAAGATATTGAAAAAAAACTTTAAACAGAATGTACATCGTTTTCCTATATCTACAAAATGGTGTAAAAATAATTTTCGAAAACTCCAAGTTTTTTCAAGTTACCCCCACTACCAACCCTTAAAATTAAGTTTCTGTATTTTGTAAATATATGCTGAAATAGTTCTGGGTAATCTCTTTTCATATATATATAAATAGTTTATGTGTTATAATTGTTTGCAAACAAATAAAACCTCTATTACCGAATTTATAATCCATTTTAGCAGTCTCCATTTATAAAATGATTGATACGGATGGCAGCGTTACGGGTGAACTCCTCTACTTGCATACCGAGTTTCATAATTTTCTGCATTTCTGGCTTGCCGAACGGTCCCGTGTAAGCCTAATCCCTTAAATCACATTTTTCCTCGATGCCTGAAGGGCGAGACAAATTGAATTCAACGCATCAAAATCTATCAGAAATGATGTTTAACAAGTCATGGAAACGCTTCAACCACACGTTATAACGAAGAAATCGAAATTTTCTTTGAAAATGACAAGTTTGACGTAGATTTTCTAGGTCAAAACTTGTTTGTCAAACATTCTCAATATTTTTCCTTTATTCTGCAACATCTTAGTTTTAACCTCGAAAAAGATTCATTCCTCTATGTCAGGGCTCTCCAAGGTGTCGTACGCGTACGCTCGGGGTTCTCCCACTCTCGTCCGCGTTGTCAGGGATACCGCGCGACGCTAACCGCGAAGACGCTTGCCCGGCTAGCCCGTCATGGCAGCCTTCGTAGCGTCGCGCGGTCTCCCTGACAACGGAAGGCACGCTGCGCCAGAGGAAGATTGGAAGGGGAAGCAGGCGCGTGAGGGGCCCCTACGCTGGAGAGCCCTGCTCTATGTTAATCTTATCAAAAGTTCTGCGTTTTTGACAAAAAAAGGTGCAGTTTGTCCCACTGTGCGCCGCCGGCCGCAACGGCCAGTCGCACTTAGGAGATACAGTCTTTACTAAAGGCCCTTTACACATCTGACGTCTGAAAACAGATCTCTTAAAGATGTTTTCGGACAGTCGTCTAAAAGATGTCTTGCGACAAACGTCTTGAAGTCGTCTTAAGACAGTCGTATAGAAGACATCTTTAAGACTTAATTTTTGTACGTCGTTAAAACGTACCGATTTGTACGTCTTTAACGAATATATCCGACGCTAGGCATTTTGCATCGTTTTGCGGATGTCGGATATATCCGACGCTAGGCATTTTAGATCGGTCCTCGGACTTGGATATATCCAATGCTAGGCGCGAAAGGGTTAAGGTGTCCAAACAAGCTCGTGAAATAAAAACAGACGTAAAATGGACGTCTTTAAGATGCCGTATAGTACTAGGTATATTATAAGGCAATAAGTAAATTTACATATGTTTTGAAAATGAAATGAAAATGAAATTTACTGTTTCATCGTAATACCTACGTGGGATTCTGTGGTCGTTCGACCAAAGGCTTAGAAACTCGGGATTATAACATAAATAAGAACTTTATAGTACGAAGTACCATGAAGGATAAAAACGTGATGTTGGGTTCGAAGGGTATCGTTTGTAACTGCCATCTATGACGTCCATGTGGACTGATTTGACTTTAACGGTTTATTGAAGTTTACTCCATTAGAACAAATTAAATACTTCCGTAGATTGTAATTAGGTATGAAGATCTTCGTCCCAAACCGTTAATAATTTAAATTTTATAGTGGAAGAAACATAAATTACAATTTCATTTATATTAATGAAAATAATCTAGAAATGCACACTAAATGTCTCTTGCAATAGATAGACTAACTATATAATTATGAAGACATTTTTATGGTAGAATTGCTATGGATATTTATTTATTTCGGAAGGATTTTTACGAAAACATCATTCCAATATAAATTTAGGAAGATTGTCAATTGATTGTGGTATGTGGAATATTACAAAAACCAATATTTGTTCCAGACTTTTCAAAATGGCGCCGAACTTGTTCGGTACATCGGCGACGCTGTATTTAGAAGCTTCCCAGCAAGATGTTCACCAAGAGAAATCGTCGGCGGAAAAGGCAAACACACAAAAATTAGTTGTTCAGAAGTCGTCGAGTCCGGAACCGAAATATAAGTGGAAGATCGTATGGAGAAACGTGATCGCTTTTCTTTACCTTCACATTGGAGCGCTGTATGGATTCTACCTCTTATTCATTGAAACCAAGTTCGTCACAGCTCTATGGAGTAAGTCAGAGCTCAGAATTACTCCTCTGTTCCTACCAAATAGCTCTCTAATGCCATTGTAATAGCACATCATTCAGTGAAAATTCTGTAACTAATACGAGATTATTTACTTTCTGCTATGCATCTAATATGAAATGTGGACTCCACAAGCAGATGTGTTTACGTGAAAATGATAACAAATATTATAATACAATAATACAACAATAACCTGTTTTCAAAGAAAAACAATAGGTATTGTATAATATTACTCTTTTAATTTTAAAGAACATAATAACAACTAATTGCTATCATCAAATCTTTAAATTTACAAGTTTAATAGCGAAAGGATTTCCAAATTTATGTAAAATATGGATTTTTTTCACGTCATTATTGACGAGTTCGGGAGTTCACTTATTGTTAGTAATAACGTTCCAGGATGTACTACTGCAACATTTCCAATAACAAGTTAAGAGTCGGAACAATATTTCAAGTTTATTTCAGCTCTGTAGACCCTATGCGAACAATATTCGATATTTAATTAAAAGTAACATAATATGATGTATGTTATGTTCAGTTTATGTTGTGACATGTGCCTTGTATTGAGTCGATTTCGAAAGTGATGATTACGGTAGATTAGGTGATCCCACGGTAAAACATGGTACACGAAGATGTTATTTCCATCCGCGGTGATTACAGTTACTTAGGTGGGCACAATAACTGTGTCGGATGTAAAAAATGGTACAAAAATCGAAGAACGTGTCCCCGTTGCGATTTCCAAAGGATGAGAAGACTAATCCTTATGATCGGTATTGTATCTCTTGGCACATGTTCTGCAGTTGGCTATATCACACAGAATATTTTAACGAAATATTGACCTTACATCTCCTTGTTTTATTGATAAAAATTAAAAACTACAATGAAAACGTTTATGCTATTATGTACTCTATATGATTTCAAGGGATTCACCTTGTATTTGATTGACGTGGGATGTGGTTTTGTATATCTTCAATTGCGAAGTGTCCACATCAATTTATGTAGTCTCGTTTATTAGTGTGTATCTGAGATGAATGCTAATATATTAGAATAAAGTATAGAAAATAAAATAAGTAACAGGGATGGAATGAAACTATTGCTGATAGAGTGAAGTCAATTTAAAAAACATGACCACGTAATTTCAAATATAACTGGAGATAATTGAGTAGATTTAAATGGAGTAAACTTAAGAGGGGAAGCTACTGTGAAAATTTTTTTCCGATTTTTTTTTTGGTGCATTTTCTTAATGCTTGGAGTCTCAAGATTATACCTACACAGTTTCAAAGTGGATCTCGAAAATTTCTGGGAGCTACAGGAGGTTTTGTATAGGTTGCGCAGCGCTCGTAATCGAGTGCACACATAGGTAACTTGGTGTCAATCGCCCGGACAATTTATGTCCAAAAATCCAAATGTATCTAATAAGAGGGATTATGAGCTTATATATTATTTAGAACTAGGTAGAGAATCACTAGCCACGACAAGACCGTACACAGCTGCGATCTTTGAGCTGCAGAAAATGACTTCTGTCGAAACTTTAAACGCGGGTATCTCGAAACGGCATTTTCAAAACGGTCGCATTACTAACTCGGTCAAATTTTATTGGATTCACTTGAAATTTTCAGAGAATATTCGTAATACAATTATCTTTACTTAAGCATACCAGTTTTTTGATCGAATAATTCATTTAATCGTAACATTGAAAAAACATGTCGATTTTTGATACTTTTTGTTCCAGATTTCTTCTTAGGGTAGATCCGGGAGACGCAGTCGACCTAATATAGAATGTCTATTAAAACTAATATAGAAATTACTTATTTTATCAGAACAAACCTATATGTTCAGAATTTTATACTAATTCAGAAAAGCTGGTCGATATTTGCTTTAAGACAATATTTACTGTAAATCTGCTTGAAAACTGAAGTCATGACATCTGACCACCTCTCCCATTGTTGGCAGAGACCACTCACATAATTATTCATGGAAAATTAACAAAGGAAAAAGCAAAATTATTTTTGAGTGATTACAACTAGAGATTTATTGATATTTATTTTTTTTACGCTAAACAAGTAAAGAATAAATCAAAGAAAAAGTGAACGACCTACTGGCGATTAGCACGGCAAATGAATACAAAAGTGAATAAATAAACTAAATAAACAAAAATAATAATAAAATACTAATAAAAAATAAAAAACTAAACAGAAATATTAAAAAACTCATAACTTGACCACCTCTCCTTTCTGCAGCGAGAGATGGTCTTCTTGTTAGCTTTGAGAGGAAGAGTTAATATGCCCAAATACTTTGGCTGCATTGTCCCTCAATATCGCTACTATCTTATTATCTTCAAACATTAAACGAAAATAAACTTAGAAGTATATTTTAAATACGATTCTGTACAAACGATGTTTGACAAAAGAGGCTAAATGTAACCTCAGTTTATATTTTAAAGCCTATAAATCCAGACAAATACAGAAGGAAGCAAAATGACGCTATTCATTCAACTGTTTGGCTTCTAGAGACGGAATTGTTCTGCACTTTAACGCATTTTTACGTACAGAGTCGGAAATATAGCGACTCGACCAACTCTCCGGCCCGACCGCGTCTCCCGGATTTACCCTATGTCCGCCATTTCTTCAAAAACAAATATTTTTTTTTAAATCTATAAGCTTAACTGAAGCTATTGTAATATACGTTAAGAAACCGTTCGAATTTTTCAATTCGGAGCAAATGTTGGAAAGTTACGTAAGCGCCCGTTTTGTAATTTTTTTTGCAGAGCCTAACATTATCGTATGCTGTGGTCATACTACCGAAAATATTTTCAATCTGGGAGCATAAAATATTAGTCAAATATATGTATTTTCAGTTGGTAATAAAGATTTTTCGTAGAAAGTTACATTTCATTATAAAAGAATGTGTTGAAAATAGCCTTTTTTTTCGACCGTCACAGTTGCTTCCCCCCTTAATGTAGAATAAAGTACCATTTACTCGAGTGAAGTAGAATAAAGTACAAAGGAACAGATTAATTATTGGTCGCATATTTGGATATTAAATCATAAGCAAACAATAAATAACCAAGTAAAGTGTCCCATCAATATACTGATCCCAAATTATAGCAAACGTTTTAAGCTGTGACAGTACGTCTATAGAAACTCTGATAAGTTATCAGATTATTTGTAGTATAATGCGATTTTGCAATTTACAATGATCATTTTTAAAATTAAAGCCAATTATTGCTAATGTATCTGCGTGTGCGTAATTCAGTGGAATTTTTAGTGATACTGGTGTCACTGGTAGGGGCGTTAGGCATCACAGCTGGCGCTCATAGATTATGGGCTCATCGAACTTACAAAGCGAAATGGCCGTTGCGTTTAGTATTGATGATCTGTCAAACAATCGCCTTCCAAGTAAGTGTTAACTATCTGTCGTCTTAAAGAATTAGTCAGAAAATTCTCGGATTAAGTACCACAGTTTAAGTACGCTGAAATATTAAATATCTCGTACGACGAGAAGCTAAAAACATATGTGTAATTTTTAGTGATTCAAGGATTCAACTCACTGTTGTAGATTAGAAATATTAAACGATCCTTTAATTTCTATATCCAAATAAATGATACCTGCTATACATCGTGATGCACTTCTCGATTTGTTCCAAATATTTCCTATGAACGTACCTTGAACGTAATTTTGATCGTCGCTTCACAGAATCATATCTATGAATGGGTCAGGGACCATAGAGTGCATCACAAATTTACTGACACAGACGCGGACCCACACAACGCGCAAAGAGGATTCTTCTTCTCGCATATGGGCTGGCTGTTGGTTCGTAAACATCCTGACGTATTAAAAAAAGGCGCCATTGTTGACATGAGCGATCTAGAACGGGACCCTATCATCGTTTGGCAGAGAAGGTAGAGACTTATTAATACATTTTCTATGTATATTTTCAAAATATGGCTACTTAAAGGAAATTACAAGGAAAATACAAGGAAGTATTTAAGACTTACTAATAACGTGTTAAAAAATTAATTATTTGAACAGAAAAACTGTTCCTTCCTTTCTCACTCAAGTCAATAACCAGAATGACAGCTGTTTACGATTCTATACTCTGAAGCTTTCTGTTTGGTTTTTTATAGGCTGTATCTTGTGCTGATGCCCATCTGCTGCTTCCTCATTCCCATGTGGGTACCTTGTTATTTCTGGAACGAGAAACCAATGAATTCGTGGTACGCCACCTTATTTAGATACACCTTGACCTTAAACCTGACGTGGTTGGTGAATTCTGCGGCACATATATGGGGCATGAAACCCTATGATAAGTAAGTAATGTGTCTCTTTAAAAATAATTATTACAAATCTTCGAGTTGGATGTAATCCTTTAGAGGGCCGGGATTTTTTCATTGAAATTGTAAATTTTATTTACTTAAAATTTATGCATATATACCACCAAAATGGCTAACAAAGTGTCCAAATTCTTAGGTGGCCACTATAGTGACCAGCCCGGCCGCGAACGGTATGACATATACTAGAATATTTAAAATTTGATCTTTAATGTTTCTGAGGGTTTTTAATATCGCTAATCACGATTCTGAGGTCAGAGTATTGAAATTTAACGTAGAAACAGTGTTGCCAACCTAAACAAGCCTAAATGAATAACAGCAGTTACATTCTTATATTTTTTTTCTTTGGCTTGCTTGGGTTGGCAACACTGTTTCTGCGTAAAATTTTGATACTCTGACCATAGAATCGTGATTAGCGATATCAAAAACCCTTAGAAACAAGTTCATATTTTAAAATTTTCAGTGGCCTATTGTGGCCAGCCCAGCCCTTTGAAGGTTAATAAATTCGACACCAGAACGCTTTCCAACGAATGTATATTCTCGTCCCTTCTCTAATTCTTTTCTCCTCCATTTTCATTTGACACAATATACTATATGTATGTATTCTTTTTTTCCTAAAAAATCAGCGTCGCATTTTATGAGACATTGGTGCGAAATGTTAATTTTATCAAGCGGCTATCAATACATACACTGTATGGGTATTGATTTAATTTGTATTTAAATTTTACAAAGCGATATCTGTCTTTTATGTGGCGAATGAAACTTTGGTAGTAACACAGAATTTCTTTACAAAAATCAATATGCGAAGTGTTCATTCTGCCTTTTGAAGATTGAGATTTATACACGCTTGCTTACTATAAGATATGAGCGATGAATACCTTATTAAAAAAATCGTTTAAAAACAAAACCACCCTACTGCAATAAAAAAAACAATAATTACTCACCTATTAAACTATTTAGTACAAAAGATTCGAAACACAGAGGCGAAAATATAACCTAAGTCCGGACACAGCTCTAACATCGTAAGATCATATAAAAAACACACTAAATTTTCTAAAAGACACCAACTTATACTACATACAATATCCAATTGCTCCAGAATAAACAAAATATGTACGCTAATGACAAGTAGGTAGTCGATGCGACGTAAAACCCACAATAAAAAACAAATATGGGAGGACCGTAAACTTCAAGCATAGAAATACAATCAAGTTTCGAGTTTATATTTTATTATAAAATATTATCCTTCACATACGTTCTGTCATACTTACCATGAAAATATAAAATCAGAAAGTAATCGAAAAATTTCGTTTTACAATTAGAAGCAACAGTAGCACTGCAGTGATGGAACTGCCAGTTAGAACCGCATTATAAAAATTTTAATCTTTCTTCAATAATGTGACTTGCTCTACATTGCAAGCAGTACGCCATACTTTTCTTAATTCTTAATGCTACGCTAATTTGACAAATTTTGTCAATTTACCTTATTTGACAAATTTTCAGCAACTTGTGCGAAACAAGTTGCTTCTTTGTCCATCTAACCTTCTCCGGACAATCTCCAAGCCTGTGCATCCCCTTCATTTCTATCGAATCTTGTGCGTCCCCTTCATTACTATCCAAGCCTGTGCGTCCCTTTCGTTTCTATCTAAGCCCCTGCGTTCCCTTCATTTCACTAAACTAGACATAAAAACTCTAGTGTAAAAATAGTTTGCTGGTATAAAAACAATATATTATTTTGTAGAAACTTGTGCGAAAGAAGATGCTTCTCTGTAGAAGCTTTTCCGGACAACTTTCAAGTTTGTGCGTCCCCTCCGTTTCTATAAGCTCTACATAAATAGTCTATGAAAAAAATTTGGTGACTTACCTTGTTAATTGAGACAATAATTCAGTGTCCTGTATGGTGTAAAAACTCGTGCAATTAAAAAAATTTTAACTAGTTTCCTTATTTCACCCTTGACAGGTTATAATTGTTTGACACTAGCTAGGTTACGTTTACTTCGACAGATCTGCTCTCTGCTAGCTGTCATGTGACAACGATTTGTTGCGCGATTGGCCGAAGGTACCGAAATCTTCATCGAATTAACGACGTGGATATTGGAGACATTTTCTCTCCCTTTCATGTTCCCTTCTTGCCCACACTTGACGATGACGATTCTTAATTCTTTAGAACATAAAATTTGCCAAATTGGAACTTTGCATTGAAATATCTCAGCTCATAAGGCACGTAGAACTAAAGCGAAGACACTTTTCTGATGTAAATCAAACCCAAACTATCCATTAAGACCATTCAAAATCTAATCGGATCAGCCGTTATTGAGATTCGATAATCCCAGGGTTTTTGATAGCGGGTCGCGGCGTAATATAGACACTCTGTGCTCGCGCTGGGCATATATCTATATATACTTGGCGCGAGACACTACCGTGTCTCTTGATTGAACCAGATGAAATATTTTCTCTCAGTTTCAAACCGGATATGCATGTAAAAATCTTGATGGTATCTATCTGTATTTCCTAGCACAATTTGTCATCACGATTCTGCTCGGATTTACACGAAATAACTCGCATATTACTAATAAATTTCTTGAGTAACTTTATTAATTTTTTTAAGCTGGTTCTATCTGGAAATCCAAATCCAAACCAAAATGGAATCTATTGGTCTTTTCAAGTTATTTTGCTACCAGTTCTTACACAGATTTGCATATCGTAAATGCATGTTTACGTTTAATTTTTAGTTGTTCCTAACTAGAATCTAAAAAAGTGTAGATCAAAATTCAGATGATACTCATCAGTTTTTCCAAGTGCTTTTACTATCTGGTTTTTCTCGACCGATTTACTCAGGTTATCAAGGAGTCGTCGAATAACCATTACCACTTACACCGTGAGCTGAGGTTTGATATAATTTTTTTCTTAAACCTACTATATCAAGAGCATCTGTCATATCAATCTGTAATCCAAGTTTTGATCATTGAGCAAGCTGCTTGGTTAGCTCGCGGCGCCGATCTTATGTCTCGCGGCACACATCGCTGTCGCAAGAGGAGTTACCAGCATCGCGGCCACCTAGCGGTGTTCGAACCAAACCAATTATTTTGAAGTATAAGTTTCGTAAAACCGGAAGGAATCGCATTAATTTTCTATCCGTCAATACATTGGAAACCGGCCTAAATTTTTTTTCTTCGAATCCCATATGCATGCCGTGAATTGTTTGATCTGCCAATCCGGACTGCGACAAATTCAACGGAGTTTATGGCATATCCAGATTCAATTTTGATCCACAATTTCAGATATCAACCTTCCGGTTTTATACAAGTGGCAATTAATGATAGAAACCGATGAATTTTGGACATGCAAATTCTGTTCCATCCACCCCGATCTGTATAGCCGCATTGAACCGGATTCTTTTTTGAACTGCCAAAAATCACTTCTTGGAAATCCAGATAGTACCGCATTGAACCAGATAGATCCAGTTCAAAATTCAATGCGGCTTTAACTGGCAGTTTCAGCAGGGTGAATACACGTGGTTGAAACAATTAATTATGTAGCTATACAGTACCCTCCAGAAAAGTTTCCTACTAGAAAAAAAACTTAAATCGATCGTTGTTTAAGTGTTTCGTCTTACAGGTTAAAGCGGATTCACAGCAAAACGAAAATTCATTCCCTTAATTTACTATCGATAATTTCTTATTCTCGAATAGCGTTTCGGAAACATCTGCTTGCCTTATTGTCTTGAAGAATTTATGCATTCTTTGTTCTGAACAACACGCTATTTTTTGCTAATCCGTATAGGTATAGCTCCATATCGACTAGAGATTCAGATTTCACGTGTACGACTTGTACACGTGTATACGTGTAGTTCATACATCCGTGTTCTAATCCGTGTACTTCTTAATACACGGATACACGGGTATTGAAATACACGTGTACACGTGTATCGAAATTCACGTGTACACGTGTATCGAAATTCACGGGTCGTAGTATCCGTGTACCCGTGTACCCGTGTACTGAAATTCACGGGTACACGTGTATCGAAATATACGGATTCACGTGTATTAAGATATCCATATTTAATTTTTTAACTAAATATCCGAATGTTTAGATTTTACGCAAATAGTTTGCGATAGGTAGGTACAAGCATAATTTACTAGGTTGCAAATGAAAATAAAAAACATCATGACGAAGTTACCGACAACAACGATATTAACATTCAATTTGAAACGTATATGGCCGAGCCACAATTACGCTTCGACTTGGATCCATTTGACTGGTGGAAGGCTAGGACAAATAAATACCCGGTGATTTCACATGTTGCCAAAAAATATTTAACTATTCCAGCAACCTCGGCAATGTCGGAAAGATGTTTTTCGTGTGCTGGAAGCATTGTAACGAAAAAAAGAAACCGTTTACTCCCAGAGAATGTTAACACGTTAGTATTCTTACACCAAAATAAAAAATTAATAGATTAAACTTTATTAAACAAAATCATGATATTTTTTATTTTCATCTGCAACCTAGTAGGGTAATTCCGGGAGACGCAGTCGAGCTGGAGAGTTGGTCGAGTTGCTATATTCAGACTCTACATCTATGTATATGTAAAAATGTGTTAAGGTTCAGAACAATTAATTCTCTAGAAATCAACTGTTTCGACCAAGTCTCCAGCCCGAATGCGTCTCCCGGAATTACCCTAAATTATGTTTGTACCTACCTATCGCAAACTATTTGCGTAAAATCTAAACATTCGGATATTTAGTTAAAAAACTAAATATGGATATCTTAATACACGTGAAACCGTATATTTCGATACACGTGTATCCGTGAATTTCGGTACACGGGTACACGGGTACACGGGTACACGGATACTACGATCCGTGAATTTCGATACACGTGTACACGTGTATTTCAATACCTGTGTATCCGTGTATTAAGAAGTACACGGATTTGAACACGGATATTTTTACGACACGTGTACACGTGTATCTTCAATACACGTTCTACGCCGGGATCTCTAATATCGACGCGATTGGTAGAATATAGGGATTGCAAATTTACCGGCAATTCGGTAAAACTTTCAATCAAAACAGAATTACCGGTAGTAGTAGTAGTATTTATTTCGCCATCCGTACATTCTTTTATGCTTATCGGATATGTTGTACATAGAATAGTCCCACAGTTCCGCTCTTGTAAGTGACATAAACTATACAGTGCAAAAACATAAACATATAAATATATACTATATTACAAAACAATACAATACAATACAGCCTCCGCCTCTATCCCATTCCGTTACTCCCGTGTCCAGCCTTCCCCAAATTTTCCTCCTTCCTTCTTTTTCCCATTTCGACTCCTTACTCCTTCTTTATGGCAATTTCCCTCTTATACAGTATGGCATACTCTCATGCCTCGACACAGATTTTTCCCTGCAGCATCCTCTCTGTCACCTCGTCCCGCTCTCATCCTCCCCTCCCAACCCTTCGAGCCATTCCCACTGCTCCCCCTCCACTCTCCCATGCATGCCTCTGCACCTTCACACATGCCCTTCGAGGTCTTCCTCCTTTCCGCAGCTATTGCACCTCTCATAGTTTCTGCTCCTATACTTGTAATTCCCTACATTCCCGCATCTCAGGCGTGCTCATTGCTCCTTGTCCTTCTTTCTAAACCCCCCTCATCCCGCCAGTACTCATCTTGCTCAAGTACTTTCTTCCTGTCCCTATACCCCTTGCAGTATGTAGATTTCTCTATTCTTGCCTACTTCTCTTGTATGTTCTGGTTAAGACATGTAGTCACTGCCCGTTTCAACTTCTCCTCTATTTGGGCACTGTTTCCATCCCTCTCCATCAGCCCCAACGTCTCTCCATCCCTTACCTCTTTAAACGATCTCCTCATCATCTTCATCCATTCCGACGGTACCCTAATCCTTAGCCCCCTTAACTCCTACTTCAGGAATATCCTCGCCCATCTTGCTTCTGCCATCTCAGTCACCTTCAGCAGGTACTTGCATGCCTTAATCCTCGTATGTATTTCGACATTCTTCCTATCCGGCTCCATCTGCTAAGTATACGTGGGTGTGTTCCTATCTAATTCGATGCTCATCTTCATAAATCTATTCTGCACTCCCTCAACTTCTTTCCACCTCCTCCATCTCCACACTTTCGCTGCATACAACAGTTCTGCTGGCACCAGCGTATTCATTACCTTCTCCTTTCCAATGTATTTAGGCCTGCCCTCCTCATTACCCCCCATGCTGCATTTATCGCCTTCTGACATTTTCCCGCTGGTGCTTTTATACGTCCCCTAAATGAGTTCCTCGATGAGATCCAGCATCCCAAAGATTTGAATCTGTCAAGTATTTCCAACTCCTCTCCGTATAGCTCCCACCGTTCAGTCTTTTTCCTTCTCCCCCTTTCCCAAAAATCATCACTTTCGACTTACTTATATTGATCTCCATTTCGCTCCTTTTGGCATATTTTTCTAGTTCTCTAAGCATATTCCCAAGGTCCCTCGCTTCCTCCACAATCAGCGCCACGTCATCAGCGAACTTCAACGCGAATATTTTCGTGTTCCCAATAATCGTTCTCCCTAAGTTCCTTCTCTCCCAAATCTCGTCCATATTATCTATAAATATATTGAACATTGTCGGGCTCAACGGACACCCCTGTTTCACTCCTTTTAGTGTTACAATCCCTTCCGTTAGCCCCTCCTCTGTATTCAGTTTGTTTATCGTTCTCCTGTATATTCCTTTAATCATCTCCTTCAATCTTCCTTTTATGCCTACCCTGTCCAGTTTCTCCAGCATTCTCCGCTTATCTACTTTATCGAACGTTGCTCTGAAATCCATAAACGCCACATACAATTGTCTTCTCTTCCTCTTTAGTCTATTACTTATCAGTGTGTTTAGGACAAAGATATGGTCCCTAGTTCTTCTCCCCGGGCGGAAACCCGCTTGGCTTTCCTTCAATATCTTCTTCCTTTCCAGCGAATTCCTCAGTTTTGTATTCAATGTCGTTGTTAAAATCTTGTATCCGACGTTAAGTAGTGACACCCCTCTGTAATTCCTTACTTCTTCCTCACCCCTGTCTTGAAGATTGGACAGATAATGGCTCCTTCCCAGCTTGTCACTATTTTGCCTGTTCTCCACATCTCATTAAAAATTACCGTCCATTCCTGATGTACTTCATCTGGCATATTCTGGAAAAACTCTATAATTAGCCCATCCTCTCCCGGGGCTCTATTCCTCTTTATTTTCATTTGCTTCTTTCACGTCATCGTCGCGCAACTCCTCTCTCCATTCCTACTCCATAGCTTCCACTGTTATATCCTCCCTTTCTTCTTCGCCTACCCCTCGCAGCCCCACCCTTCTTCAATACTTCCTTCCTCTGATGTTTCCTTCACCTCCAGTAGCTCCCTGAAGTGTCTTAGCCACTGCTCCTTCCTGATGCTTGTCACCAACTTCCATCTGCCCCCCCCCCCAAAACTTTTCAACTCCTGCCAGAAGCTAGATATATCCCTACAGTCCTCAGACTTTTTCCATTTCTTCTTTCTCCACTCTCTTACCTTGTCCCTATATAACCTTTTTAGTTTACTCCTGCCTGTCACTGCCTTCATCCTATCCTCTACCCTTCTCGTTTTTCTAGACCTTTTTAACAATCTCCACTTCCTTCTTCTGCCTTCTATATTATGCATCCATACAAACTCTTCCTTTATTCCTTCTTCTCCTAAGTCTCGATTCCCTCGCCACCCCCTGTATTATTTCCACCAACAATTCCAGTCTTCTCTCGATATCCCCTATTTCTATCTCTCCTCTCCCCCTCCATTTTTCTATCAGTTTTTCCATGAATTGCTCCCCCTTTTCCTCCTACCATACCCAGCTCTCCGGCTCCAGCTTCCCTGTGCTTACGTCCCTCCCTTCTCTTATTGCCTCTCTCATCACTACCGCCAATGGAAGATGGTCCGATTCCTCCTTCATCCCTATTGATATTCCACACACTGGCAAGTTCTCCTCGCTCTCCTTGGCTATTAGGTAATCCACAGCCGATGCCTCTCTTCTTCCAATTTGCGTGTATTTACCTTCCGTATTCCCTCTTATTCTTCCATTTAGTACTGTTAGTCCGTATTCTTCACACAACCCTAATAACTTCTTGCCTTCTGCATTCAGTACCTTGTCCTGCGATGGTCTCTTCCATTCCTCCTCCTAACGTAGCTCCGTTCTTGTCTGCTCTCCTCCAATACGCGCATTCCAGTCTCCTGTTAGCATTAGGTCCTTACTCCTCTTCAATCCGTGCTCCAACAATCCCTCTATATTCTCCCTCACCCTTATAACTTCTGCATTATTGTAAACTGTCAGGATCGTCTTCTTTGTTTTCTTCTCCTCTATTACAAACTCATAATCCCATTCCTCCACCAAGAAGATACCCGTTCCCCTCCTTAGTCCCAAGATTGGGCCCCCCTTCTCCTTTCTCCTACTCTCCTCTCCGATCGCCTTTTTTACCCACCACTTATATTCCTTACCTAATGTGTTTACTATCGCTCTAGCATTTTTTCCCTCCACCCATGTGTCATGTAGCATTATCCAATCGTACTCCTTTAGGTAATTCTATGCTTCCTTTATATTCTTTGCACCCGCAATGTTCTGGCTTATAAGTTTCCGTGTTTCCTCCCTCCGCTTGCCTCCTGCCTTCTCCGAAAATTTATCTCTCCAAATTCATCCATCTCTTCATTCCACCTGAGCCACATTCCATTTATTTCCACCTTTTGGTAGCCCACTCTCACTCTATTCCCTTTGTCCCGCTCTTCCTTTGCTCGTTCTTTAACTATTTGTTGAATTCTTCTTTTCTCTTTGGTAAAATCATCATCGATAAAAATCTGCGTTCCTCTTAATATCTTCTTCCTCTCCATTATCAACTGCTTGTCCTCCAAACTCTTCACTCTTACAACCACCAGTTCATTGTTGTTCGCTCCCATCCTTATTTATTTATTTATTTGTTTGTTCGTTCGTTCGTTCGTTCGTTCGTTCGTTCGTTCGTTCGTTCGTTCGTTCGTTCGTTCGTTCGTTCGTTCGTTCGTTCGTTCGTTCGTTCGTTCGTTCGTTCGTTCGTTCGTTCGTTCGTTCGTTCGTTCGTTCGTTCGTTCGTTCGTTCGTTCGTTCGTTCGTTCGTTCGTTCGTTCGTTCGTTCGTTCGTTCGTTCGTTCGTTCGTTCGTTCGTTCGTTCGTTCGTTCGTTCGTTCGTTCGTTCGTTCGTTCGTTCGTTCGTTCGTTCGTTCGTTCGTTCGTTCGTTCGTTCGTTCGTTCGTTCGTTCGTTCGTTCGTTCGTTCGTTCGTTCGTTCGTTCGTTCGTTCGTTCGTTCGTTCGTTCGTTCGTTCGTTCGTTCGTTCGTTCGTTCGTTCGTTCGTTCGTTCGTTCGTTCGTTCGTTCGTTCGTTCGTTCGTTCGTTCGTTCGTTCGTTCGTTCGTTCGTTCGTTCGTTCGTTCGTTCGTTCGTTCGTTCGTTCGTTCGTTCGTTCGTTCGTTCGTTCGTTCGTTCGTTCGTTCGTTCGTTCGTTCGTTCGTTCGTTCGTTCGTTCGTTCGTTCGTTCGTTCGTTCGTTCGTTCGTTCGTTCGTTCGTTCGTTCGTTCGTTCGTTCGTTCGTTCGTTCGTTCGTTCGTTCGTTCGTTCGTTCGTTCGTTCGTTCGTTCGTTCGTTCGTTCGTTCGTTCGTTCGTTCGTTCGTTCGTTCGTTCGTTCGTTCGTTCGTTCGTTCGTTCGTTCGTTCGTTCGTTCGTTCGTTCGTTCGTTCGTTCGTTCGTTCGTTCGTTCGTTCGTTCGTTCGTTCGTTCGTTCGTTCGTTCGTTCGTTCGTTCGTTTATTCATTCATTCATTCATTCATTCATTCATTCATTCATTCATTCATTCATTCATTCATTCATTCATTCATTCATTCATTCATTCATTCATTCATTCATTCATTCATTCATTCATTCATTCATTCATTCATTCATTCATTTATTTATTTATTTATTTATTTATTTATTTATTTATTTATTTATTTATTTATTTATTTATTTATTTATTTATTTATTTATTTATTTATTTATTTAAACGGGACTAGCCCTTAGTAAACAACTATACAGTCAGTAAGAAATGATTGTGTGAGGTAATACACGAATACAAATTTACAAGGTTTACAATGGAACCGCATATTGCTATTGAACAGCAGTAATTTTGCGCACCGCTGTTAGAAAGGACGCTAGTGCATTATGAAATAAATTCAACTCAAAGCAATGTTTGTTCGCCAGGTTGGATATCCTGTTTATGGGATCGGCATGTCCTACACTAGTCGTTAGGAGCGGGGGTTTGAACAAGGGAAATGATCTTAACATTCGTTCAGGCGCATTTAGACACAATTTGCTGAGGATCTCGGGGCAGCAAATTTGGCCATTGAGAATTTTGAATAGAAAAGTCAGATCGGCCACTAATCTTCTTTTGTGGAGCGAGTCCATTTTAAGCCTGTCCATTATTTGGGTATAATCGTGATTACTATAGGACATAGGACAACCAGTTTTGAATGCTGCGAAACGGAGAAATTTATGCTGTACCCTTTCGAGCAGCGTCCTGTGCTTGACAAGATTAGGGGACCATATAACCGATGCATATTCGAGAAGTGGTAATACAAGAGAGAAATACAGCGTTCTGAGCGTATAAGGATTAGAGAAATTAGCAGAAAATCTCTGCAGGAAACCCACCTTCTTCATAGCAGAGCGGGAAATGTGGTCTACGTGTTGAGAGAAAGTCAAGCTCGAGTCTATAATGACACCGAGATCGCGAACGGCATTAACTGGCTGAAGAACAGTATCGTTTAGTGAGTAATCGAAAGTAAAAGCGCACTTACCACGCGAAATATGCATTACATGACATTTATCAGTATTGATACGGAGATTATTGCGACGGCACCAGTCTTCGACCATGCTCAGATCAGATTGCAAGCCCAGCGCATCCGATTCGGAAGATACGATTTTGAAGATCTTTAGATCATCGGCAAACAGTAAAAATTTACTATTGTTGAACACACGGACTATGTCATTAATGAAGAGGGTAAACAATAATGGGCCAAGATGCGAGCCTTGCGGGACACCAGATGTGACCAAAACAGGTTTAGAATATGCATCCTTGACTCTTATAATTTGCGTTCGATCGCACAGGTCCTTATCCTTATTGCTGACTCCACTTTGTCCCCCAAATCCAATTTTTCTTGTAGCAAGTGTTCCACCTTTTGTTTCGCATTGCCCTCCTTCAATTGTGCTCCTTTAATAATAATAACCCTTTCCCTGTTCTTTCTAGCATTTGTTTCCAACACTTTTCTTATCGCTTTTAGCTCCTTGGTCCCCCCCCCCCTCATCTCTATTTTCCATTTCCTTCTTCCAGTCCTCCTCCTGCTGTTCGTCCTGCGTTAATTTCTCCTCCAGCCTCCTTAATTTCCCATTAAGTAGTTCCTTCTCCCCTTTCCACCCCTCTTCCTTCTTTTCCATTTCCCTTTTTATTTCTTCCATTTTCTTTCTTTGTATCTCCTTACACTGTGTTATCTCCTTTCTGATATCCGCTCTAATTTCTCTACCCTGCCTTTGGATACCTTCCAGAATCCTTGTTTCCATTCCCTGTAACTCCAGAATCCTTGTTTCCATTCCAGCCATGTCCCCCCTTACTTCCCTGGGTTCTTCTCTACCCCCCTCCTCTCTCCTGGATAAGTCCTCCAGTTCCTCTTCTACAGTTTTTTCCATTTGTCCCAGGCTATCCATCATGATACTATCCTCCGCTTTCCCTACCCGCTGGACGTCCTCCTGCTTCCCTCATTGTTCAGTTTTCTCTGTTAGTATCATTTTCCCGTTTTCTTCACCCCTTACCACTTGTAATTTCCCGCCGTTTTTACCTGTAACGGCCTTACTTTTCGTTCTTTCCGTTAGTGTTATCGTTCGTTTTCCACCTCTCGCTCCCCCCTCCCTTTGTTTTTCGACCCCTACTTTACCATCTCTATCAGCAATCATCGACATCTTCCTCCCATCACCGCTCGTGGCGCTCGTATCGCTGCACTTTGGGTCTGTAATTCCTAACCTCTAGACCTTTCCGCTTTTTCTTTCACTTATAACTCGTTTCTTACTTCCTCCCCACTTCGCTCCACACTATCACCCACGCTTCACCACCTTTTCCTCCCAGTTGTACTATTTCTGCCACCCCCTTCATCTTTTTCCCTCACTTAACTTTGATATTCGCCCGCACTTTTTCCATACACACTCGCATCCACTTCTGCCTCGCCATTTCCTCCCCAGTTTACAGGTAAATTACCAGTATTTCTTAAGGTATTGATAATATTAGAGTATACATTACAAAAAAAAACTTTTCTTGAACTCTAATCCAGCATTATAATAAATATATCCAAATAAAACTATTCTGAACATAAAATATAAAATGAGATAACACAAAATAGATATATTTGTATAACTATTGGCAATACTTATTGATATGGATCTTTACCACGAAAACAATGAAACGAATCTTAATATACATACATACATAATTAAATATTTTTGATTTAACAATTCTTTTTAGCAAATAAGCACGCAAAAAAAAACATAATTTATCTAAACTTTGGTCTTTTGATCGCGACTTGATTTTTGTATAAAATAATCCAGCCACGGATAAAGCCTTCTCAGATTCTGCACTTCTTGGTCGGATAGTCATTATGCAAACATATGGCATTGGAAGCTATATATTTTCTCCTTACTCTTTTTATTTGAAAATACGCGCAATTTTTGAGGACTTGATTCAGATATTTAGTTTTCTTTTGGATCAGAGTTGGTTCTTCATGAGATACTTCGATTTTCGTCTTTATTAGTAATTGAAGTTTTTTTCACTGATAACCTAATAGATGTGGACAGACTTAATGAACGCATATATGTGCTATATTGCTATACGTAATTTATCGAATTACCGGTAAAAATTTGGCGAATTACCGTTAAAAATTTGAGTATACTTCTCGCGATACACCGGGAAACCGGTAAACCAGTTTACCGGTATTGCAATCCCTAGTGATGTATGGAATGAGTTTGGACCCTTATGTACTACCATTATCCACCACCAATTCGCAGTACAATACTATCATAAACCGCGACCGTGCTGAAAGGCTTTGGCCGACCAATTTGGTTAATATTTAAGAACCAAATGTCTCTCGACTCGATACGGTGCAAGGGTGTGTGACTCTTTTCTGTATCATCATCAATGCTGTTGCGTATCTTTTTATCAAATTTTGCTACGTGACGGCGTAACACTGCCCGTCCACAGTGGGGACTCCACACTGAAAGTTTGATACACAACAAATGAATACGCACCTTAACTCTACTTTTGTGTCTCAACATCCGCACATTTTTATTTCCATATAAATTAGACCATGCTTCACAACACACTACCTCTTAGTTTTAATTTTTGTGTATGGGGCCCGATACTGCCATGCTATTGCAAATATTCTTTGATTGAAATTCTATATGCATTTCCAGAACAATAGGCCCCACTGAAAATCTCAGCGTGGCTATATGCGCAATCGGCGAGGGCTGGCATAACTACCACCATGTGTTCCCATGGGACTATAAAGCTGCCGAATTAGGAAATTACAGGACCAACTTCACTACAGCATTCATTGATTTTTGTGCTCGCATGGGTTGGGCGTACGATATGAAAACCGTCCCTGCGGAAGTGGTAATGAAACGGGCGGCCAGAACCGGTGATGGATCAAGGTACATATGCGTATAATAAATCCAACATTGTTGAATAGGAAAGTAACAAAAATGGCAAAAATGTCAAAGAAATCGAAGATTTCTTTTTCTCAGAAAATTGTTAAACGAAAAAAAAATTTAAGATTGAAAAGAGATTATTTAAGAAAATTAGATGTCAAGGAGGTTGAACGAAACTAAATTACAATTCTTCAATCCCTTTATAATGAACATATATATAGATAGAATAGATAGAAAGAAGTTTTAAAGTTGAACGTAACTTAGAAAGTACCAAACTTATGAATTTTGAGTAAAGATGATGTCGGGTACCAAACGAATTATATAGAAAAAAAAAATGAAAATTAGAAATTTGAAGTAAATAAATTAGAAATTTATTAAAGGATACCTAGGCGTTTAAAATCAAAATGAACTTCAAAATGGAAATGTTTCAAATTGGTGGCGACTTAGGACATTATTAAAACTGATACTGTTAAATGAAGGGTATGCTGAAGGTGATAGATGGAATTAGAATAAAGTTACAAATACAACTTTTTTCAACGTTTTTCAAAAAGATCGCGGAGGAATAGCTTTGAATTTTCGTCCCCAGGTATAAACATGAAAACACACACCACCACAGTCACGAGGGTGCAAAATGGGGATGGGGCGACACGGACATGCAACCGGACGAGATCCAGGAAGTAGAAATCATCAACAAAAGCGACTAAATAATCGTTTCTCAGCGATTTCACCAAAATTTTCAGTTGACTTCGCACGAGCGATCGCATACCAAAAGATGAGCGATCAATCGTTCACAACGTCAATTAATACCTATTTGTTATATGCATTATTAATGATCTATCGGTGCCGTTCCTCTGTGAAAAATCGGTTATTTGGGGAATCGTGTAATTTACTATCGTTTGCAAAAAAGTTGGCATCCGTATGCTGAGTGGGGCAAGTACTTTGCTCGCATTGGCTCCCACCACCTCTGTCTCGTTCGCTTACTTTGTATTGGTCGACATTGTTGCGTTGGCCAATGCGATCCTAGTAGCCACCTTGCCGCGCTTAGCATCTAGGCGCCTTCTTTTCTGCAAACGACAGTAGAATATCGTGAACAGCGTTTTATTGTACAAAGAAAAATATTCATGGAATGAAGAGTGAGATATCTAAAACCATCAATTCAGTTTTCGACACAATCGATTTCGAGAACAGCCTACGTGTAGAGCTACACGTTAAGAAAAGGAATGTAATAAATGAAAAATTCGGGGATTCCATTTTTTACGCCTGATCGAATTTATATAATTCAACTGTTCTCTCGTGGAACCAAATTAATTTCTGACTTTTCGAGTTATCGTTTTCAACGTCGGGAGCGTTTCATTACTCGAATTCTCGAGTGTCTCAAGGCGGTTCTACCAGATTTGTTGTAGTCGGACAGTTAACTAGCTGATTCTGCTCGGCGTGCATTACATCGATTGTCGTAAGTAATATGATAGAAATATCAAAATGATGGTAATACACATCGAGCAACGTAGAGTTATTGTAACCAAAGCACATAAACTGTATATCGATTGATCGACTAGTTCTTGGATAAGGAAAAATGCATTTTGCGCTGAGAAATCATGAGTATTTTAAATCTAGACCAGTCCTGTCCAGGGATTTGCTCGTACGAGCAGCCGCGAGTTGCTCTTCGCTCTCGGAGGCACCGAGCCAGGCCTAAGAGCGAAAGGTCTTCTTGGTGGGAGAATTTGTGAACGCTATTATCTCCACTCTTCTACGACTGCCGTTGTTGCCCCTCACTCTTGTCTTCGCTCGCAACCACCCGCGGCTGCTCTTCGAGGGCAAGAGCAAAAGTCGGACAGGCCTGATCTAGACGATCGCGCAAGAGTTTCTTCAACGTCCATTAATAAGGAGAACAACAAGTAAAATAGTATCATCGGTAGCTGGTCAAGTTCGAGAAACGTTTCTGACTTGGATAAATTTTATATATAAATTATTATTAATATTATTATTCACGATAATAAACAGGGCACAACACAGTCAGAAAGGTCAGGATAGTAATGCATAGTAAACTAAATAGATGTGTAGGTCAAGGTTCAGTGTCTTTCACGGTAGTAATTTCTTGTTCGAGCCACATAACTGTAATCCTCAACTATGCTGAAGGTCACAGATATTGGCCGGTCTGAGCGGTTCGCGAACAGGGATCGAGGAGAAATCAAACCTCTCCATGCAAACCTAACGTGTGCTGATAAATTTGTCACTTCGAGTTCAATAATTGCACACGTACTCGCGAATGAGTCGTGAAGAGTAACGGGAATACTGCTCGGTTCCTCCTGTGGCGTGGTCGCAGAAGGAGTGAGAACGTTAAGAAAAGGATCGTCGAGAGGACTAACTGGCATGGTGGGAGTTACCCCTCGGTCCCATTCGTTCTGACCGGCTGATATATTTTAACTATCGCATATTGGATGAGAGTCAACATCATTTTTACTGTTGTTTCGAAAATATATTTAACTGATTATTACAGTTTAAGGACAATGTTAAGTCTCAGAGGGAATTACTGACCTATGAGCGTACAGCAATTCCTATACACCATTGGAAATATTTCGCCAAAACGAATCGATTGATACCATTTTTTATCTTCAAAATCAGATGGGATCACCTCGAAAAATGGCCTCAAAGTTCGAGATTTTGCGGTTTTGAACAAAGGAATCCTCTAGCAGGGTGGGGTGCCTCATGACCTTCAGTTCAGGGCCGTGTTAGGCTCGGGCTGAATGGGCTTTTACCAACCGTTTCTTTTGTTCAAAACAATTTTGGACATTTTTCGAGGTGATCCTATTTGATTTTGGAAGTTAAAAATGGTATCAAGCGATTCGTTATAGCGAGATCTTTCCAATGGTGATAGCAATATCGCTGTACGCTCGTGGGTCATTAATCTCCTCTGGGACTTAACATTGTCTTTTATTACTCGTTGTCAATCTACTATCCAAAGTATCATAAGTAACTAAATTAACATAAAGTTTCAACCTATTTTTTTTTATTGAAATCAAATTGCGCATTATCTATAGAAGAAGGATTTTCAGTACATTTCAAGTATATATCAGTATATATCAAGGAATCAGTATATTTACATGTCCGAATTTAGAAATAATTCACTTCCTTTAATTTGTAAGTTAATTATTAATTGGTAAGCAAACAGAAGAAATTTTCAATACTTCTTGACTCGCCATTTTATTGATGCTTAACGAGTGATTTATCGTCTGAAAAATCTTAGACCTTCCTACGAAGTATTGAGTCTACTTAGGTTTTTTATTATTTAAGAATGGACGTGAAGGAAGAAACATTGGCGCGATCCAAGCATGAACGTAAGAGAGTCGATGAAAATAATCGGTTCTACGAATAGAAGACTCGAGCTCTTCCCACAGAATATCTTTTGAGAAATCGAGCTCGAGTCATTTACGAGGTACGATGGTTTACTGTTAAGACCGCGACTAGGACAGAGTCAATTAAATGTACAACTTTATTGTTGCAATCGACGATTGCGAGAGAAACTATTCGACGAGTCATGCAAAGCATTATTCGTTCCACGAAGTAAGAACAGTAATAGCAACAAGTGCGACAATCCAACATTGACGACTTGCCTTAGAACCCCAATTGTCCTATCACGCGAATTCATGTACGTATCGCAAAAATTTTTTTAAAAATGGGTTACGGGAGTTAAAAAAAGAAGAGGAGGCATTGATGATTGAATTGCATAAAAATTCGAAAATCGCGCTTTCGACCGTTGAAATTGTTTTTCGTCGCGTATGTCTTTTTTGTTTGTTGGTTCTACGATTACTATTTATTTAATATCGAGACTAGTAAGATTATTTACCAAGTTAATTTATATAAAATTTGTTCCATAGGTGTAAGGGATGTGTGTACAAAAGGGTCATATGAAAGCGCACAAGTTCTTCGAGTCCGCGATTTGTTTGATTGTTTCTTAACCAAGATATGTGATTTATTGTGTAAGTACGCAGTTTGTGAAATTTAGAGCTTTTCTGTGCATTTAATATGGATTCCTACGACAAGAGGACGTCTCCTGTAGTCATTCTCAAAGTAGTTTTGTCACCTATGACACGTATTATACAACCGCGGTTTTTAAAACGTCTCCGGCGTCACTTTTTGTAAACATTCGCCGTACTCACCATTGTAAAAGGAAAAAAGATGTATATATATTTACATAAGAGGTAACCTGACTTAGTATCTCGGTCTTTACATATTCAATAAATTACAAAAACCTGCAAATACATTTTTACCCACAATTGAAAACTATTTTCTGAATACAAAATATATATATATATATATATATATATATATATATATATATATATTGCCTTATGCCTTATATTGCCTATATTGCCTATGACTGTAAAAATACTAACTCTGTGATGGAAAGTTCAGTCGGGTATTAATGTCAACGATACAATTTTTTTTTCATTTAAACTTTATAAAGTTTATAATGTGAAGAGGCCATTCGTAGTATTATACAAAGTACGTTACATGCTGGTCATTCTATGGAATGAAATGGATGTGTAACCTAATTACCCAGATAGCACACGACGTCTATAAGCCGCCTTTAAGACTCCTTTCAGACTTTCGACGGCTGAATTGCTGCTAAATTTCAATGTTTTCTGAATGTGTCTCTAAAGTAGCTATTAATCCCAGTAACTTTATTTAAAACACTGTTCCTATTATGTGCCCACAAAGCACACGGCGTCTTAAGGACGTACATTTTTGGCTCAATGCCTGACGTCTTGATTTGTAACTTTGAACGACTTTAAGACGTCTTTTGGTCGCGTATTTATGAGGGTTTTTGAACGCGTCTTTAAGACGTCTTTTGAACACGTCTTGTGAACGTCCTTTGCACAGGTCTTGTGAACGTCCTTTGCACAGGTCTTATGGGCAACTTTAAACCCTCCTTATCCTATCTGAAAAATGTCGACACATCAGAGGAAACCAGGGATTGTAACCGCTCTTTAACCCGAACCATCGATAAAGAATGGATAGATCGAACATGTTATGCCTAACCGGATCTAAAGACATACAAATGTTTATGAACATTTGTTCGCATAATCAATGGAAAACCAAAAAACAGACATTTGTTTAAGTGTTTTTCGAACGAATGTTTGCAAACTGGTTTTATACACTTTTTATACCGTTTTGATACAGTAGGGGAAGTCGGGGTATTGTGAGCCACGGGGAATCGTGAGCCAGCGCCACATTTTTTTCCCTAGTGAATAATGACAGCTGCCAACAACTGTTATTTACTTGTCTTATGATAAGCTAATATTTCCACGATCAGTGAACGTACGCACCCGCATCGTTACTTTGCTCTGTTAACAGATAAAAATTGGCTGATCTCGAAGTATTATTTTCACTTCGTGTGTGGTCTATTATTGTGACACTTTTCTGTGAATCCACGCAGGTAACTATTTTTATAATACTCGTGTGACTTCAAGCTTCGAAATAATAAAGAAATTTGGCATTAAGTTAGCATTGTGTTATTTATTTGTGGCCATGTTGTAAAAATAATGGTTCGGGGAATTGTGAACCACTCGATTCTTGACATTTAAAGAGGTAACCTCACGTGTTTAATGTTTCTTTATGATTGTTTATGTAATATTTGAGCACAATATAAATTTTACTTTCCCGACTGTTATGTATATAACAGAGGGAAAGTATGTAGATCGTGTCAAAAATGACCCCCCGGTTTTTTGCAATTCTCGACGTTTCATGACCCATTGACTCTAAAAAGTAAAAAAAAAAGGGTACAAAAATGCTTGTGTGTGTGTGTGTGTGTGTGACGCTTTTTTGTTGGCGTCTATTTCAGCTTATATCTCCAGAGTCCATGGTCAGTTTGGGCTGATATTTGGTAGGATGCCTTCTATATATGGGGCATTGATGCTATTAACTTTTTGAAAAATTTGGCCAAGGGGGTGGGGGGCTAGGGTTGCTAACTTCTGCATAATTTGCATGAAAAATATGCCGAAAAAGATGAACCGCAATAACACCATTCATTGCAACGTCTGCAATCACGCAATCTACTTGGAATGCGCCGGAATGACCGCAAGTTATTGGACTTGCGAGCATTGCATTTCAGAATAATTGTGATCATTTTTTACTTTTTTTTTATTAATTGAAAATTATTTTTTCATTTAGAGACATGAATAAACATTTTCTAACAAGCATTGTCATTTTAATTCAATTTATAAAGTGGCTCACGATTCCCCGAGATTTTTCAGATTCAAGAAAATGCCAATTTTTTGTAATACTCTGAAAATCATCTAATTTGCAAATATTCGATTCCACTATTGTGACTAAAAGAAAGGTAAATCTTCATACTACAACATCCAGCTTTGATATTTGAAGAAACACTTGATTTTATAGCAGTTTGTTAGCAATAAAAAAAAGTGGCTCACAATACCCCGACTTCCCCTACTTATACTGTTTTGAAACAGTTTTTATACAGTATTCATACTATTTTTGTACACTTTTTGTATATTTGTTTCAGCATTTTCAGTAAAACGTATTTTAAACGTCTGTTTCGGACCTAATCAAGACGTCTTAAAAACCTCTGTTTCGGATCCAACCAAGACGTCTTTAAACGCCTATTTCGGAACCAACCAAGGCATCTTTAAAATGTCTTCCGGACGTTGCTGAACGTCTGGCCTGGACGTGTTTAAAACGTCTATGTTCTATATGGGTATAGAGACTTGTGCAAGATCCTTCTTCACATTACAATTTTCGTCATACTTTATTTCCTTTCCATTATATGATCTATCTTAAAAACTATTTAAAAAAAAGTTATCTAGATTAATAAAAACTTTGGAAAATTTCTCATACTTATCAACAGAATTTTTATTCTTGATTTTCAAGTCATGCCACCATTTGATCCGTTAAGGAATGAAATTCTATAATTAAGTTTAAAATAAGAGTTATTGGATCACTTTTTATATTGTGTGGATTAACATATAGATCTGTTACTCTCCATACAGAAAATAGTTTTCGATATAATACTAACAAGAAGAGAAAAAGAAATAGTCAAAGGATCTCCTAAATTTTACAGGCGAATGTTTATAAATACATGGCACAGATACACGAATATATCCGGATTCGGGAAGTCCATGTAAAGAAAAAGGCAAAAAAATAATGAAATTGTAATTTGTAGAAGATGTAACACGTGCAGGGTTGCCAGTAATGTTCCTGACGCACAAGATTGTCAGTGGAGGGGGAACACGTCAAGCATGCACATGATGACGCCGTGACGTCAAACCAATCGACGTCAAGCTAGGTGTTGCCTCCAAACAAATCGACGCAAAGGTTTGTTACTCCTCCACTGGCAATTTGTGTGTCAGGAACATTCCTGGCATCCCTGGATACGCGTTTAGTTGAGAATAGAAATACATCGTCGTTTTCGTTACCTACATGCATGTAGGAATGGATTTATTAAGTAAGTGATTACAAAGAATAGAAAGTAAAATAAGACATACAAATAACGCTAACAATGGGTACGCTCTCTACCACGTGTTGGCCCTCGCCATACCAAACCATACCACTGCCTTCTTCGCTCGTCGCTCGGGCGCCGCCACCCAATGTCGCGCTCGGTTGGTTCGTGTCGTCGGTCCGCACACACACTCTCTCCGCTATCACTCCACACTCGGCCTTTCCTGATTGATCTTCGATCCCCGAAGGTGAATAATCTTCCAATTGACGATAGAGTTTCATATGATCAGCGGAGGTGCTTGTCATCCGCGGTCCTTCCCCTTCTCCCAGTTGAATAACGTCATATCGGTTCTTTCGTTTGACCTTAGATACTTTATACGGCTCAAAGAATTTTGGCTTAATCTTCAGTCCTATCCCAAACTGGGTTCTCTTGATGAACACCAGGTCTCCTTCCTGATACTGAGTCGCCTTCTTACACTTTTTGTCATGCTGCCGTTTATTTTCCTCTTGCATTCTTATTAAGTTTTGCTTGGACAATAATCTCAATTCTTCCCGCGATTTGGAAAATGTGTTAACGCCCTCCTGCTCGATCAAAGATAATACTTCCGTATCTTCTCGCTGTCGCATTTTTACACCAAGCAACACTTCGAACCGAGATCTTCCAATACTTCTGTGAAAGGTACTATTCAGGCATCTCTGAACTTTATTAACATATTTGTATCACTATGAGGGGTTATTTGTCGATAATTTGGCTAATACTGGTATTATCGTACATATAGTGCGCTCCGCTTGACCATTACCACGTGGTACTTCAGTAGTGGTAAGTATGCAGTCAATCTTTTGCTCTGTGCAGTACTCCTGGAATTCCTTTGAAGTAAACGCTGTACCTCTGTCGCAAATAATGCGTTCTGGATTCCCAAAGATTTCCTGTTGCATGGCTAAATTTTTAATTACTTCTTTAGTGCTGGTCGTCTTAGTAGGGTATAGCCATGTGAATTTCGAAAATCCATCGACGACCATGAAAATATACTTATACAACTTATTAGTTTCCGTCATAGGTCCAACATGGTCGATGTGGTACGTACACACCGGGGATCTCCTTTAGGAATGGGCATTAGGTGACCCTCCTTTTTCCCCCGCTTTCTCTCCATCATAATACACGGCAGGTAACAATCAATTATCTTTTGTAGTTTTTCTTCCAACTTGGGTATATAATAATCATTTTCTATGGTCTCTCTCATTTTCTTCAGACTAAAATGACCTTTTTTCGTGTGCTCTTGTAATTATTTCAAGTTGCAAACAGTTCGGAACAATCACAACATTTTTACCGTTTTGATGTTTCTTCAAGATGTCATCTTCAGTAACCTAGTCTTCATACGGTTCTTTCTCTAAAACCTGTCAAATAACCCGCAGTTTATCGTCACTTTGCTGTCTTGCCTTTATGGTCGCAATCAAAGTATTCTCTATCACTAAAATCGGCAAACAACTGAGAGCATCGACATGTCTAAGCATACTACTTGATCTATGTTCGACTTCTGTACTGCGTGGAACATCGCAAAGTTGAAGAAAATTTTTTAAAATTGTCCAAGTGCTCTTTATATTGCTATAACTTTGCCGAAAAGCAATGCATCTAAAATTCGAAGAAAGCAGCTGAAAGTAGAGAATCCACGCTTTCAAACCATATTTTCAAAATATCGATACGACTATTTTTACCCGAGTTATGACCATGGGAACTTGCCCCTATTTTTCGGGCTCCTAGAGGTGATCCTCTAATTAATGTGAGGAGTGTAGTAGGGCTGACGCATAAACTGAATGGCGTTTTATTGAACTCGTATTGACCATCTGGAGTCACAAACGACGTATACTTCTTACTATTTTCTGGTACTGGAACATGAAAAAACCCGTTTTTTTAGATCAATTACTGAAAACACTCGCGCGTTCTTCAATTCACCTATTTGGTCTTCTTTCAAAGCCATTGGGAAATGATCCTTTCTAATTTTCTTATTAACATCCCGAAAATCAATGCAAACCCTTGAGATTTCGTCCCCTTTCGATACAATAACTATCTAACTAGTGTACTCGCTCATGCTCGGACGAATAACACCTTGGGCTAACCATTTCGCGATTTGTTTCTTTAATATTTCCTTCTCCCTAGGTGCCAACCACTGCGGTCTTTACGTAACGGGAGTATTATCGGTTAACCTAATCGTCGTTTCGATTTCTGTTCTAACCTTTTCCGCTGGTTTGTACTCGCTAACTAGTCTTGCTAAACGGCCCTCAAACAGCTTTTTAACATTCAATTCGTTTTCCTCAATATAACAAATACGTGTTAAGGGGGGATCCTGGTGTAGATCACCGAAAATAATGGAATTTTTGGGAATTTATTTTAAAGAAAATATTTATTAAATCGCATTCGGAGCTATGCGGTTTTAATGGTTGTTGATTAAACTATATAAAAATATTTTTTTTTAGTTTTAAAAAAATTATATAGCAGAAGTAGAACGGCATATGTACAGTGTCTCGGCGTCGAACGTCTGAATTGGCGGGTGTTCTTGTTCCTTTTATACTCGTCTGAAATAAAAATACACAAATATTTCTTACTCTTTATGAACACAGTTTGTCGATGGACCTTGAAAAGTGAAAAAAGTTGAAAATTGACAAAATGGCGGCACTTTGAAAATAAAACACGATTTTTCGCTGGAAAATTCATTTTTGTTCATGCAATAAACATATGCTTTAAATTAATTAATGTATTTATTTTATAGGTTCCTCGACTAGTACGTGTAATAAACTATAAGTGTGTAAAATTGCAACCCGATTAGTTGCAACCCAAGTAGTTTTTGAATTATTTGGCCCGCCAATCGTAAGAATGTAGTTTCGAGAAAAACACGTTTAAAGTTTTTGGTACAGACAAGTAGAAAAGGAAGTGATTTTTGTATACCTACAGCTATTTTCTGTTAGTCTGCTATTCCAGGTCCGTATAACAATCCTTCTGCTTCTTCGAACAAGTCGTTTTGCTCGATTTGCAATTGTCTTCGAGCCATTCGAGCCTCTTTGCTGCTCCATAAGCTGCGGCGCTCCTGCCTCTTCGTCCGCTCGGCTTTGTAAGTGTCGGCGTACAACTTATACTGAGGTCCGATCGTTATTTCTAATACAAAGAAAAAATCACAATAGTACAATGAAAAAATGTATTAAATAATATCAAGCAGATATATTTTATACAAATAAATATTTTAATACGAATAAGTCACATAAAAAAATAGAAGAAAATATACAATATAAAAAAATATATGAAATCAAAATGAGCTGCAAGTACATAAAGGTGCTTTCCAACTGCGCTTAAGATGACACAACTACATATACACAGCTAAAATGCTGTATTCATACATTCCGTTACTCATATCGCGGACATTTTAAATAATATGAAGATAAAATGTAACATCTAGATATTTGCCTAGATGTCCGCGGCCTGGAAGTCAAATACTTGGCGTGGCCAGGCAAAGTATTCTCAAATCATCAATACCCATACCTTCCCCCTCGCAGGCTTTCAGATAATTTGTTCATTTAAAACGTAGATAATATGAGTACATTTTCATTATATTGCGTTTTAAAATAATTGTAAGTTTATTTATCGACACCGATACCTTTCCTCTCACAAGCTTTCACCTAATTTATCAATTTAAAACTCTGACAATATAAATACACATTCATTGTTTTATGTTTATAAATAATTCTTATTCATCGACACCTTGACCTTGGCCACGCCAAGTATTTGACTTCCAGGCCGCGGACATCTAGGCAAATATCTAGATGTTACATTTTATCTTCATATTATTTAAAATGTCCGCGATATGAGTAACGGAATGTATGAATACAGCATTTTTGCTGTGTATATGTAGTTTTATCATCTTAAACGCAGGTGGAAAGCACCTTTATGTACTTGCAGCTCATTTTGATTTCATATATTTTTTTATATTGTATATTTTCTTCTATTTTTTTATGTGATTTATTCGTATTAAAATATTTATTTGTATAAAATATATCTGCTTGATATTATTTAATACATTTTTTCATTGTCCTATTGTGATTTTTTCTTTGTATAAATAGTCATTGTGATAATTGGCACAATTGTTGTATATCATTATTTTTGTACAGTCTAGAACATTATTTTTGTAGAGTATAGAACATTATTAAATTTATATTAATTTACGACATTGTTTTTAAATAGGATTCTTTTTGAAGAGATTATATACTTGGCGCTCTTTTTTGTACCTTTTTGTAAAAAGGTAATTTTGTGGGGATTTCACACATTTTGTAGTGTTTACTGTTATTAATTTACGACAATTTTTTAAATGGGATTCTTTTTATGGGATTGTACATCGGTTCACTACCATGCTTATTTATTATCATTTTTTTGTAAGAATAATATATAAAGATTTTTAGCGCCTTTGGGCCATTGCCTTTTTTTAATTTGCACGTCATCAGCTTCAATCCAACTACTAGTCATTCCTTCTTCTTTACATATACTGGTGTAATGGCCATCCCCAATAGATGAACCACTATGAAATATAGCATTCATAACTTTATATGATTGTCCAGCTATTAATACTTTGGTTGTGGGAATAGTACATATATTAAATTTCCGTATTGCTACACTGCATTATCTTCTGCTTTGATTATCTGTAAATATATAAAGCCACATTTTAATTATATACAACTTAACATAGAACTTACTATTTATAGAAATAGAGTGGCCTTTTGCTTTAGTGAGTGTAGAGACTAAATAATGTGTCCAAAAGAGGTGAGAGCGTATGGTAGAAAGTCTTGTTGCAGGAAATTTAAATGCTAATGGTAATGATTCAGCGAAAATGAACGAGGAGATCCAATAGTTTTAACACACACTTTATTGGTGTTGGAATGAAACTAATTTAGTATGTTTATTGGTGAATTGAAATAATGGGAATCTAAAAAATTAATGAATTAATGAATAGCGTGACCACTACTTTGGATTTTATTGATTAAAGTATTACGAATGTCTTTCACAAAAGATTGAAAAGCATTAACGTAGATGTGTTTTCAGTGTACTTTCTGCACTAATGTGACTTGCTTTACATTGCAAGCAGTCCACCATAATCTATTTTCTTAATAATTCTTAATGCTATGTCTTTAGACAAATTTTGTCGATTTACCTTATTTGACAAAGTTCCAGAAACTTGTGCGAAACAAGATACTCTGTCTATCTATCTAATCTTCTCCGGACAACCTCCACGCCTGTGCATTCCCTTCATTTCTATCCATCCAAGCCTGTGCGTCCCCTTCAATTCTATCCAAGCCTGTGCGTCCCTTTCATTTTTATCCAGGTCCTCTGCGTCTCCTTCATTTCTAAATATAATATATATAAGCTTTACATAAAATCTCTAAATTGCTGGTATAAAAATATCTGGCAATTTAAATGCAATGCAATTTGTTACAATTTATATTATTTTGTACATGCATGGTATTATTATTTTATACATGCATGGTACAAATTTCCAGAAACTTATGCGAAAGAAGATGGTTCTCTGTCGAACCTTCTCCGGACAACTTCCAAGTCTACGACTCTACATACTAACTCGATTTAAAAAATTTTGGCGACTTACCTTCTTAATTAAGACAATAATTCGGTCTCCTAATTAATGTAAAAACTCGTGACATTTCAAATTCGGACAATTTACTTTATTTGACACTAAGCACATGGTAGGTTATCTCTGACTATGTAGCTGTCAGATTATTTGTTACGCGATTGGCCGAAACCCGCATCCAATGAACGACGTGCCTGAGGGACATTTCCTCACCCTTTCATACTCCCCTCTTGCCTAGAAGTGTAGGACGACGACGATGACGAGGACGATGCTGAATTTTAATAACATAAAATTCAGCAAATTGCAACTTTATATCGAAATATCTCAGCTCATAAGGCCCGTAGGAACAAAACGAAGACACTTTTCTTATGTAAATCAAACCCAAGCTATCCATTAAGACCATTCAAAACCTAATCGGATCAGCCGTTATTGAGATTCGGAAATCTCAGGGTTCGTGATAGCGAGTCGTGGCGTAATAGAGACACTCGGTGTCTCGCGCTGCGCATATATCTATATATACTTGGCCCGAGACACTACCGTGTCTCTTGATGTTTCCATTATATGTAAAATGGCAGCATAACCTTCATTAAATATGCCAGCGGCTATATAGCTGGCGATTTCAATTATTTTTCGCTCCGAATGCAAATGCTTTGGCGTTAGTCGCCAAACTGTAGCATTAAAGCTTTCATTTGCTTTTTGTGTATGCCCGCCTAAGCATCTTTTTAATAGGTCGTGATTAGAAAGGCTTTGGTAAATGGGCAAAATATTTTCCTCGACATCTGAATGAAGCGGAGGCGTGTGCTTGAAATTTTTACCTGTGGCCTGAGCGGCACGATACCCGCACCAGCTGTCTGCACCTACCGGGCAATTATCGTGCCTTGGATCTTCATCCATCGAACATACATGAAAATAAGTTGCCATTATGGCTTTCTCCATTTCATCAGCGGATTCAATATTCCTCCTGATTGCTAGGCCGTAGTATTTTCTTAGCTTTTTTATGAGGGTGTCAGTTAGCTTCCCTCTTCCGCTAAGTTTCTTTTCTTTTTTTACGTTTCGTAGCCGACTGCCCATTAGTTTTTCAATGTGGGTAACACATTCACTTTTTGTTACTTGAAAATCGTCTCCATATGGTTTTAAATCTAAAACAGCTTTATATGTTTTAGAGTCACGGTCTCCGATGTAGTTTCCGCATTTTACTCCATATTTTTCTTCGGATGTAGAAAACATTTCTGTGATGGAGTCAACCTCCATTTTTCCCGCCGAACCTTCATGGTTTGATAAGCACTCTTCTTTATGTTCTTCATACCATTCGGCATACTCCTCTGTGGCTTCTTTTTGTCGCCAAATCGTACATGCTTGGCAGTAGCTGCTTTTGACAACGAGATCTACCACTTTGCCGCTATAGTAGCCACCAAACCACGAAGTTAAGCCACGTTTTTTCCACGACCCATCGCCGGAAACTTTTAAATTTGTTGGTGATCTTCCTTTTTTCTCGGTTTCTTCTTTTTCCTCGTGTACTGCTTTTTGGCATAAACTGTCGAATACTGTTTTCGTGGCATTATGAATATGCCCTACCACAAGGTCGTACATGGATTTACTGAGCTCTTGCCCGATGTCCATAATACCGCAGAATAAATTTATGCCGTCTCTACCGACGTCTAAAAGTCGCATAGCGAAAACTATTTGTCGATTGATTTCATATCTGTTATTTATGAAAGGCCCCGATGAAATTAGGTGACAGCTGCAGTGGCACGAAATAACAACTTTAAATCCGAGGCCCCGAATTTTTTTTTCTTCGAATTTCACATCTTTTTTACAATCTTTGCAAATAATTATTTCTGACAGCGCACCAAAAAAGCTTACGAATTCTATTATTCGATACGAAAACTTAAAAGCACATGTAATGTCGGAAGTACTTGAGGTCGATAATTTTCTAGCGGATGCACTTTCTCCTACAGGCTCATCTTCTTTTCCAAGAAACTGATTCCCGTGAAACTTTCGCTTTAGAGGCTTCGATGCACGAGTATTGTCGTCCTTGCTTCTTTTTGGATAGGACATTTTGATGTACAGGGTGTTAAAAAAGTATTGTTCACCGCTTGGAGGGGTGAATCTACAACCCCGGATCGGTGGAAATTTGTAAAAAAAACTTGCTGCAAAATTGTTTATAACATTGAAAATTAATGTTAAATTTTTTTTTACATCAACATATTCTGCTCGGTGGAAGGAGAAAAAGTTTGAAAGGAGCCATATGTCGCAAACGAACCGTTTCGTGGGGAAAAATTGTTAAAGATTTCGCAACGACTTGAATGTATAGAGTTGCACGTAGATGCACGGGCCCACCACCACCACTTTGTCGTTTGCCAGTATTTACTACCTGAAGGGTAGTGGCCTGGGGTAGGTAGCTCCTGGGCTCTACGCAGACACAACACGGCGTTTAAAGGGACAGAAGACTGTGCAAGGTGCATTGACCCGGCTAGGCCTGAATTAAGTGGTGTTTTCCCAACAGAAATTCGGAGTTGGCAGTAACCAGTTAGAATTTTTACCTATCTTTTGATTTTTTTTTTTTTTTTTATTATAGAGGGGGAAAATGCATTACGCATACCCAGGCAGGGTTGCCTGGATTATGTGGGACTCGCCGCTGCTAGCGGGATACCCACTAAAAACCCCCTCTTTCTTGGCCTCCTTCGTTTGGGCCCTATGCTACGGCCGGGACTTCGCCTATCTTTTGCCTACGGACAGTTGAACGGATAGGGCACAACAATAGATTCTGCTGATTGACAGGAGGAAAAGTTTAAAAGGAACCATATGTCGCAAACGCACCATTTTGTGGGAAAAAAATTGACAAAGTTGAATTGTGAAGGTTAGACAATATTAACTTATTAACTTACCAACGTTCTCGGTGGTTCACCTCCTGCGTCTTCTTCTTACCCACAGGACACTCCCATCAGTGTTGATGGCGCGTAGCATCCGTGCCTGTCCGCTGGCTTCGATATGACCACCGTCATTATCGAGGCATTGTTGGAGTCTGTATCTCATATTTCGGCGAACATTTTCAAAAACGTTCGGCGAATCTTGAATCGTTCGGAAAGCTACTTCGATTCTTTGTTTCAATTGTTCCCGCGATTCAATTTGGGTCCCCGATTTGTAAACAATATCTTTCACCGCTCCCCACATAAAAAAATCCAGGGGATTGAGGTCGGGTGAACGTGGTGGCCACACGTGAGGTGCAGGACTGCGTGCTATCCACCGTGTTCCAAACATGCGTGGTAGATAGTCCCTGACTGCTAGGCTGAAATGCGCTGGTGCACCATCGTGCATAAAATATAGCGATCGGCGTCTGTTTCGTGGAACCACTTGGCGAAGTTGGCCTAACAAATTTTGCCGCAAAAAGCGCAAATATGTTGCACTGGTTAACGTGGGTAAATAGACAGGGCCAATAATCCGATTACCCACAATTCCTGCCCACACATTCACAGAAAAACGTCCCTGATTGAAGCGTTGGACGGTTGCGTGGGGATTCACATAGGCCCAGACTCTTGTGTTTTGCCTATTTTGTAAAGTCGCACTTGAAAAACTGCTTTCGTCGGTGAAAGGGACATTTTCTAGAAAGCGGTCATTCCGTCGTAATTTCCGTAGCATCCAGTGACAGAAGGTACGTCGAGCAGCGTAATCACCTGGACGGAGTGCTTGAACCCTCTGAATTTTGAAGGGCCGTAGACCTTCTTCGCGTATGATCCGTCGCACCGTCACGTGCGAAATATTTACGCGACGAGCGATAACTCGGAGGCCCATTAGCGGGAATGCACGCGCCAGCGCAATCACGCGTTCTTCAGTTCGCCAGGGTACGCGAGGTCTACCTGGTCTTGGGTGGTGGTTGACTCCCACATTCAGCTCCTCTACATTTAATTCCGAAAAACGATGATCTAGCCGTTGAAATTCCCGTCGGTAGGGGATTCGTATTTCCTGGCCACTGTCCACCAACCATTGTCTATATATTTCTCTGGCTAATGTATAGTCCCTGTTCGCATCGTCAATCGCACGAAGCATTTGCCGAACGTTTCCCCCATCGTGGCGACCTCTGCCTCTTAAGCGTCGCTCCATGCCACTCGGGGACCACTTATATTCACTAAACAGTAACTAATAACTAAAATAAATGATAACTATACTAGTCACTAAACTACACTAATTCACTAGGTAAAAAATGTTCCGCGTGTGTCCAATACACGGCACCACTACACGCGATGCAACGCGAAATCCGGTGTCTCACCGATGAAGATGAACAGTTTGATGTTCGCTCCTAAGTGTTTAGGAGGCGGCGAAAATCCAACTGGTTGCATTTCCTTGGTGTAGGAGGGACCTTGAGCTTTGGAAATTCGTCGGTGGAGAGGGGAGCCCCCTCCTTCTTGAAGAACTAAACGAAGAAAATGCAAACATCTGGTTCCCCAAAAATTAACAGGCAATTCGATCGGCCCGAGCATCTCGCCCCCAGGTAGCTTTTTATGGCCGCATTGTTTTGCGAGTACGCGCTGGGGAACGGTGCGCGCGGGACCCAGGTCATCACGTGAAATCCACGGAGCAATAAAAGGATTAACTCAGGGTGAAGAACGTCTAATAATGGTCAATTCGGACGAGCGCTACGGCGTCGATGCGATTTCGAATCGGTACACACATATATATGTATATATTACACGTGACGCAATTTTTTGCGGCAGTATTGTTATATCGTCTCGTTTGAATTGACCCTATAAAGGTGGGATCTCCTAGCAGTGTGCCGGTGTAATGGAGAAGCATGCATCTGTTTCCCCTACGCGTCTGACGCGCGTCTGCCTCAGCAGCAGCTTAGGCTACTCTAGACGCAATTGCACTGCGACGAGTGTGTGTTAAGGGGTTATACCTAGTCAGGAGGCCGAAAATAAGCGAATGTTTGCGAATTTTTTTTGAAAAAGTGGAAGCATATATTTTCACAGAACTTTATGCACTTTAAAGAGTAACATTTAAAGAACATTTGGTAATTTTTTTGTAGAAAAATATTTAACGTTTATAATAAAAATACAACGACATCCAAGAAGCCTTTTTAAAAACGGTGAGCAAGATATCTCAAGAACTACTGCACCAATGTTTCTCATACTTTATGGGATTATTTTTTATATAAAAATCTATCGACTATCGTTCGCATTTTTTTGTAATGTATATTTTCGATTTTATCAACGAAAAATGACCGTTTTTCGCGCGAAAATCAGGCCCTTCAAACTTTAAATAGCCGCCATTTTATTTTAAATTAATATTTCGAAAATCCCCCGCCGTCAGTTGAAAGATACATTAATATACTAACGAAATCTTTTTTGTTTTTTATTTTAGATAATCTGATTCCGAATGGCAGTGCTCACCGCAAAACAACTTTTTATAAAAGGCTTCTTGGATATCGTTGTATTTTTATTATAAACGTAAATATTTTTTTACAAAAAAATTACCAAATCTTCTTTAGATGTTGCTCTTTTAAGCGCAAAAAGTTCTGTAAAAATAGATGCTTCAGTTTTTCCAAAAAAAAATTCACAAACATTCGTCTCTTTTCGGCCTCCTGACTAGGTATAACCCCTTAGGGGGAGGTTCTGGTCTAGAGCCCCAAAAAATAGGTGATATTTAGGAATTAAATAAAGGAGAACTACTATATACAATTTAATGCGACTGTTTGCATTGTATTAAGGATGTCTTAAATTATAGAAATATATTTTTTGTTTTATAATTAATCATTGCAGACAGCCCTGGGGAGTCGTTAAAGTCAAGGCGTCAAAAAATTGATCCAAATCGGTGGGACCTGTGTCTCCAAAAGTTATTATCCGATTCGACTGAAACCTTTTTTATTTTGAAGATTATTCTTTTGGCTAGGGGGGAACTAAAAAATTACAAAAATGACATTTTTCTTAGAAAATAACGACACTTCAAGTATGAAATCACATTTCCCTGTATTTTTCGTCCTTTCATCGCCTTTGAAAATGATAAATTTTCAACTTTTTGTATTTTTTTAGCCCCCCCCCCCTAACCAGAAGTATATTCTTCAAAATAAAAAAAGTTTCAGTCGAATCGGATAATAACTTTTGTAGATACAGGTCCCACCGATTTGAGAACGCTGTTTCGAGGAAAACGCGTTTGAAGTTTTACGTAAGTGCCGAGTCGCCGGGTGTTATCCATGCATTTGCCGCTACTCAAATGCCTATAACATCGGGAATTTTACGAATTTCAACAAATCCTTTTAAACACGTTTTCCTAAAAGGTTGAACATTCGAAAAATGAAATAAAAAAAATCGACATTTAGACCAGAACCTTCGCTTAAAGGCGGAATCTCCTAGCCTACGTCTGCGTATATGGAATAGGTGGAAAGTTGCCGCCGTTTCAATGGAATAATCTCTTTCCTATGAGCCACCTTCTCTCGCAACGAATACGTCAGCGCGTGCTTTTATTTTGATATTCGGAAACGTGTTTATATTCCAGAGATAAGGGATCCGCCTTTAATTTGAAGTGAGGGCGCAGCAGGTAGGGACCACGCGCAGTCAGCGGACTACCCCTTTTCTTTCTGTGTCTCTTCGCCAGGCGTAGTGATGTCGGATTATACTTTTTAATTGTTCTGTTGGGGGCATCTTTCTTACATATGGCATAACTAGGTAAAAACCGAACCGGCTGATCGGCCAGAGTGTCTCGCCCAGGATCGCGGATTATGACCGTATTGTTCTGCGAGTACGCGCTGGGCAACGGTGCGCGCGGGACCCAAGTCAGCAGGTGCAAGCCACGGGGCAATATAAGGATTAACTCAGGGTGAAGAACGTTTAATAATGGTCAATTCGGACGAGCGATGCGGCGTCTTTGCGATTTCGAAATTACATATATCTATATATGTATGCGGAGACATATGTATATATTACACGTGACTCAATTTTTTGCGGCAGTATTGTTATATCGCTTCGTCTGAATTGAGCCTAAAGGTGGGATCTCCTAGCAGTGTGCCGGTGTAATGGAGAAGCATGCATCTGTTTCTCCTACGCGTCTGACGCGCGTCTGCCTCAGCAGCAGCTTAGGCTACTCTAGACGCAAATGCACTGCGACGAGTGTCTGTTAAAGGCGGAATCTCCTAGCCTACGTCTGCGCATATGTAATAGGTGGAAAGTTGCCGCCGTTTCAAAGGAAGAATCTCCTTCATATGAGCCACCTTCTCTTGCACCGAATATGTCAGCGCGTGCTTTTGTTTTGATATTCGGAAACCTGTTTATATTCGAGAGATAAGGGATCCGCCTTTAATTTGAGGCGAGGACGCAGCAGGTAGGGACCACGCGCAATCAGCGGACTACCCCTTTTCTTGCTGTGTCTCTTCGCGAGGCGTATCAATGATGGATGATACTTTTTAATTGCTCTGTTGGTGGCATCTTTCTTACATATGGCATAACTAGGTAAAAACCGAACCGGCTGATCGCCCAGAGTGTCTCGCCCAGGATCGCGGTTTATGAGCGTATTGTCCCGCGAGTTGGCGGTAGACAACGGTACGTGGCCGTCCGATGTACCCCTGTGCCACCCGGTGACAGAGCAATCAACAGATTATCTTAGTGCGAAGAAAGTCGAAACGCCTGCCAAAAACGGCACGATGTCGATTGTCCCTGTTCATTATTAGGTGGACAAATGGTTCCCGGCGAACGCTTCGAAAACAAGCAATTACCTACCATAAACGAATGGAGAAATTTCCCATCGAAAAATTTTAAATTACCGGTTGCAAAAAATAATTGGAATTTCCGCCTCGCTCTGAGCCCGTGGCATCAACCAACATCTGGCATTCAAATATAATCATAAAAGACGCTAGTAAAGTAAGGACGCGAAAACGCAGGCCCAAATCTGACACACCGTCGAAAGGACAAAAGACACACCCTTAACCAACCATCACCCAACGAGTGCACCGCCCACAAGCGGCGCCCTCGCGCGAAGACCCCCGTGAAAAGACGCGAAAATTAGTAATTACAAGGCCTGCGAACCTATAAGCTGCATTTATGACGCTTGACTAAATGTTTTTGGCCTGGTATCTTCGCTGAGTGTTTTGGGTATTTCCCGTGTAATCCCTTTGTTTATGTCTTTTCACTTTTGTCCTTTCGACGGTGTGTCAGATTTGGGCCTGCGTTTTCGCGTCCTTACTTTACTAGCGTCTTTTATGATTATATTTGAATGCCAGATGTTGGTTGATGCCACGGGCTCAGAGCGAGGCGGAAATTCCAATTATTTTTTGCAACCGGTAATTTAAAATTTTTCGATGGGAAATTTCTCCATTCGTTTATGGTAGGTAATTGCTTGTTTTCGAAGCGTTCGCCGGGAACCATTTGTCCACCTAATAATGAACAGGGACAATCGACATCGTGCCGTTTTTGGCAGGCGTTTCGACTTTCTTCGCACTAAGATAATCTGTTGATTGCTCTGTCACCGGGTGGCACAGGGGTACATCGGACGGCCACGTACCGTTGTCTACCGCCAACTCGCGGGACAATACGCTCATAAACCGCGATCCTGGGCGAGACACTCTGGGCGATCAGCCGGTTCGGTTTTTACCTAGTTATGCCATATGTAAGAAAGATGCCACCAACAGAGCAATTAAAAAGTATCATCCATCATTGATACGCCTCGCCAAGAGACACAGCAAGAAAAGGGGTAGTCCGCTGATTGCGCGTGGTCCCTACCTGCTGCGTCCTCGCCTCAAATTAAAGGCGGATCCCTTATCTCTCGAATATAAACAGGTTTCCGAATATCAAAACAAAAGCACGCGCTGACATATTCGGTGCAAGAGAAGGTGGCTCATATGAAGGAGATTCTTCCTTTGAAACGGCGGCAACTTTCCACCTATTACATATGCGCAGACGTAGGCTAGGAGATTCCGCCTTTAACAGACACTCGTCGCAGTGCATTTGCGTCTAGAGTAGCCTAAGCTGCTGCTGAGGCAGACGCGCGTCAGACGCGTAGGGGAAACAGATGCATGCTTCTCCATTACACCGGCACACTGCTAGGAGATCCCACCTTTATAGGGTCAATTCAAACGAGACGATATAACAATACTGTCGCAAAAAATTGAGTCACGTGTAATATATACATATATATGTGTGTACCGATTCGAAATCGCATCGACGCCGTAGCGCTCGTCCGAATTGACCATTATTAGACGTTCTTCACCCTGAGTTAATCCTTTTATTGCTCCGTGGATTTCACGTGATGACCTGGGTCCCGCGCGCACCGTTCCCCAGCGCGTACTCGCAAAACAATGCGGCCATAAAAAGCTACCTGGGGGCGAGATGCTCGGGCCGATCGAATTGCCTGTTAATTTTTGGGGAACCAGATGTTTGCATTTTCTTCGTTTAGTTCTTCAAGAAGGAGGGGCTCCCCTCTCCACCGACGAATTTCCAAAGCTCAAGGTCCCTCCTACACCAAGGAAATGCAACCAGTTGGATTTTCGCCGCCTCCTAAACACTTAGGAGCGAACATCAAACTGTTCATCTTCATCGGTGAGACACCGGATTTCGCGTTGCATCGCGTGTAGTGGTGCCGTGTATTGGACACACGCGGAACATTTTTTACCTAGTGAATTAGTGTAGTTTAGTGACTAGTATAGTTATCATTTATTTTAGTTATTAGTTACTGTTTAGTGAATATAAGTGGTCCCCGAGTGGCATGGAGCGACGCTTAAGAGGCAGAGGTCGCCACGATGGGGGAAACGTTCGGCAAATGCTTCGTGCGATTGACGATGCGAACAGGGACTATACATTAGCCAGAGAAATATATAGACAATGGTTGGTGGACAGTGGCCAGGAAATACGAATCCCCTACCGACGGGAATTTCAACGGCTAGATCATCGTTTTTCGGAATTAAATGTAGAGGAGCTGAATGTGGGAGTCAACCACCACCCAAGACCAGGTAGACCTCGCGTACCCTGGCGAACTGAAGAACGCGTGATTGCGCTGGCGCGTGCATTCCCGCTAATGAGCCTCCGAGTTATCGCTCGTCGCGTAAATATTTCGCACGTGACGGTGCGACGGATCATACGCGAAGAAGGTCTACGGCCCTTCAAAATTCAGAGGGTTCAAGCACTCCGTCCAGGTGATTACGCTGCTCGACGTACCTTCTGTCACTGGATGCTACGGAAATTACGACGGAATGACCGCTTTCTAGAAAATGTCCCTTTCACCGACGAAAGCAGTTTTTCAAGTGCGACTTTACAAAATAGGCAAAACACAAGAGTCTGGGCCTATGTGAATCCCCACGCAACCGTCCAACGCTTCAATCAGGGACGTTTTTCTGTGAATGTGTGGGCAGGAATTGTGGGTAATCGGATTATTGGCCCTGTCTATTTACCCACGTTAACCAGTGCAACATATTTGCGGTTTTTGCGGCAAAATTTGTTAGGCCAACTTCGCCAAGTGGTTCCGCGAAACAGAGGCCGATCGCTATATTTTATACACGATGGTGCACCAGCGCATTTCAGCCTAGCAGTCAGGGACTATCTACCACGCATGTTTGGAACACGGTGGATAGCACGCAGTCCTGCACCTCACGTGTGGCCACCACGTTCACCCGACCTCAATCCCCTGGATTTTTTTATGTGGGGAGCGGTGAAAGATATTGTTTACAAATCGGGGACCCAAATTGAATCGCGGGAACAATTGAAACAAAGAATCGAAGTAGCTTTCCGAACGATTCAAGATTCGCCGAACGTTTTTGAAAATGTTCGCCGAAATATGAGATACAGACTCCAACAATGCCTCGATAATGACGGTGGTCATATCGAAGCCAGCGGACAGGCACGGATGCTACGCGCCATCAACACTGATGGGAGTGTCCTGTGGGTGAGAAGAAGACGCAGGAGGTGAACCACCGAGAACGTTGGTAAGTTAATAAGTTAATATCGTCTAACCTTCACAATTCAACTTTGTCAATTTTTTTCCCACAAAATGGTGCGTTTGCGACATATGGTTCCTTTTAAACTTTTCCTCCTGTCAATCAGCAGAATCTATTGTTGTGCCCTATCCGTTCAACTGTCCGTAGGCAAAAGATAGGCGAAGTCCCGGCCGTAGCATAGGGCCCAAACGAAGGAGGCCAAGAAAGAGGGGGTTTTTAGTGGGTATCCCGCTAGCAGCGGCGAGTCCCACATAATCCAGGCAACCCTGCCTGGGTATGCGTAATGCATTTTCCCCCTCTATAATAAAAAAAAAAAAAAAAAATCAAAAGATAGGTAAAAATTCTAACTGGTTACTGCCAACTCCGAATTTCTGTTGGGAAAACACCACTTAATTCAGGCCTAGCCGGGTCAATGCACCTTGCACAGTCTTCTGTCCCTTTAAACGCCGTGTTGTGTCTGCGTAGAGCCCAGGAGCTACCTACCCCAGGCCACTACCCTTCAGGTAGTAAATACTGGCAAACGACAAAGTGGTGGTGGTGGGCCCGTGCATCTACGTGCAACTCTATACATTCAAGTCGTTGCGAAATCTTTAACAATTTTTCCCCACGAAACGGTTCGTTTGCGACATATGGCTCCTTTCAAACTTTTTCTCCTTCCACCGAGCAGAATATGTTGATGTAAAAAAAAATTTAACATTAATTTTCAATGTTATAAACAATTTTGCAGCAAGTTTTTTTTACAAATTTCCACCGATCCGGGGTTGTAGATTCACCCCTCCAAGCGGTGAACAATACTTTTTTAACACCCTGTACAAGTCTGTTGTTATGAGTGAAGTGAAGTGAAGTGGAAGCCCTCGGGTTCACTAATTGCACTTTTATTATTAAACAATTAACTTTAATAATAAAATACACTTAATTAATCAGGAAACGACAAGAGTATCCTCGAATACTCTGCTGCGCATGTCTTCTTGTCCGTCGGGTTTTTACACTTCGGTGCTATGTGACCGAATTCATTGCAGTTAAAACATTTTGGTCCTTTATCGCGATCTGGACAACTCCTAACATCGTGTTCCTGCAAGCCACATGAGTGACAGTGCATTTTCCGCTTCATTTTATCCCCTGCCGGCGATTTCTTGTCTCGCACATCTTCTCTCTTGTTGCTGCTTCTCCTAGATCCGTTTTTTTCTTTCATCCGGTCGTAAACATCGAAATTTTGTTTCAGCTCTGGTATCGTTCGCGATTGATATAAAATCATTTTATGGCATTCATCATCGACAATGCCGTCGATAACGTATTCTATAATCGCTTTATCCTCAACGTTGCCTGTTGTCGCTATTTCAAGCATAGCGTACACCAGCGCTACCCAGCGTAGGGGCCCCTCACGCGCCTGGTTCCCCTTCCAATCTTTCTCTCGCACAGCGTGCCTTCCGTTGGCAAGGAGACCGCGCGATGCTACGAAGGCTGCCACGACGGGCTAGCCGGGCAAGCGTCTTCGCGGTTAGCGTCGCGCGGTATCCCTGACAACGCGGACGAGAGTAGGAGAACCCCAGTCTCACGCGTGAGCGACCTTGGGCAGCGCTGGCGTACACATATTGTCGTCCACTTTCATTTGGTTTTCTCTTACGTTTGAATAAACGAGAATGCACCGTTGCGCTACTAATATCACTCTTAAATTCTTGCTTCAACTTCTCTTTCAGAATTTCCCATGACACCACGTCTTTTTCGGATGCGATAAACTGTTTAGCTGAACCGCTCAACATCCGTTTACCATAAACCAACTTTTGTAAACTATTCCATTTGAGAAGTTTACCCATATTTTCAAAATCGCTTATCTATTTTTTAATGGACGCCTGATCGTCGCCAGTAAAGTGCGTCAAACTCTCCTTCACATCTTTGATCGTGCATGCGCTCGCCCGAACGTTCCGTCGAGCGGACACATTATGTCCCTCTTCTTCCTCTTTCTCTTCGTCTTCTTCTTCTTCTGTTTCTTCAGTTCCGCTATCCTCTTCTCCGTTTTCCTTTTGCAAAAACGGTTTCAACCGGTCCCGCAATTCTAATTTTTTGCCAGACGTTTTTAAGCTTAATTTCTCCAGTGCCATCTTCAACTGCTGCACGTTCATCTTATCCACTTCGTCTTCGGTCAATTTTTCTTCCTCGTTCGGTTCCACATTTATAACCGTTTTATCCGCTTCTTCCTCCGTGGAATTTCCTCCATCATTTACGTTCTGTATTTTATCCTTCGCCTTCCTGTCACTCATCTTTGTGTATTCCACTTTCCACTTTTAGTCTACCCTCTTATCAACTTTATTGGCTTTCGCCCAACTGTTCAACTTTATACTTTGTCCACACGTGGTCAACCTACCACCTGAACACAAGTCGACTTTCGAACGAACAATGGCTGCTGCGCAAATACCGCAAACAATCCGGTAGACTTCAGTTTCACTTACACTTCCATTCGTTTATTTATTCCGATCCCGGCTGAGCCCCCAAATGCAGGAATGGATTTATTAAATAAGTGATTACAAAGAATAGAAAGTAAAATAAGATATACAAATAATGCTAACAATGGGTACGCTCTCTACCACGTGTTGGCTCTCGCCATGCCAAACCATACCACTTGTTCGAGAAATTCGGCATGTTTACGCCATCTCCCAGGACCACCGGTAATTAGACAATGGTAACGGCCCGCTGACTCATGTGGAGCGTCGATCACTGCCCCTTCCATCAACCTGCGATCGATGGAAGGGGGACTCTTCTTCCTTCCAGGAAATCACTGCCGATTTCCTGGAATTCAGACGCTCTTTGCTCGCGATACGTAACCCTTGCTAACGTAAACTTTGCCTACGCACCTTGCTTGCGCTTTCTTGTCGAACTACTTCGAATCGTTACGCGTTGCGACTTTCCTTTGCACGCTTCACTTAATTCTAAGGCTTCTTTTCTTAATAACTAACCGAACGTGCTTGTGAAAAATAGATATTTAATTATGGTGCGTGAACTGTAAATATACACTTTCAGACTCCGTTAATCACGGTAAATAAATCCTGTGCTTCGTATTAATCACGTTAATAGTTTTCGTTTGCGCCGATCCTTGATACTTGTAACATTTTTTGGTCCTTCGAGCCGGATCCGGTGCCTGTGAAACAGTTCAAACGTTCGGTAGTGCCGTCCAACCGTCGCGCGTGACCTCCAACTGCAAAACAATGAGTCACCTTATTACAAGCCAACGTGACCTTAACGGTAGAATCTCTCGCGCGTTTGAAAATCTGAAGAAGCAAGGAGCTAATAAATTCACAAAAACGAACGTGTCTTCGCGATTAACGGCCCTTCGTTAAAATTGGGCCAAATTCGAAGCGCAACACGACAAATTACTGGCTTTAGCGTCCGAACCGGAAATAGTGGACGATAAATATTGGGAAGAGGACGAGCCATCAAGAACCGAAGAGGTATTCCTACAGCAGGAGGCTCTTCTCATGGACAAACTAGAAGAAATCACAAAGAATGAAGGGATTGTGAGTCGTACTATAGAACGTTTGGCTTCTGGCGAGTCGAGTCACCATTCCACTGCTGTGACCACTCGTTCTACTCGCTCGCTGCCTAAAATCCCGTTACCTACCTTCGGGGGTACGCATAAAGATTGGCCGTCGTTCCAAGGGTTATTTCGCTCCCTGGTAGTCCGTGATCAAACCCTGACGGATGCCGAGCGTCTCCATTATCTGCGAGGAGCCCTTACGGGCGATGCGACGCTTCTCCTTTGCAATATACCGGAAAGTGAGGAGAATTTCGAAGCAGCGTGGGCTCTAATGCAGGAACGCTATGACAACCAGCGTCTGGCGGTAAGGGCTATAATGGCGAATATCTTTTCGCTACCTGTACTCAAGCAGGAGTAGGGGCCTGAGCTCAAACGGATGTTTTACATGCTGTGGGACTCCGTCAAGGCGCTGGCCACCCTGAAGAGGCCCTTCGACGCCACCGGCGACTGGCTTGCCCACTGGGTAGCGACGCGATTGGATCCCCAATCCCAGCGAGAATGGGAGACCTTGATTGCCAGGACGAAGACACCTCCGACCTTCGACGAGATGAGGGAGTTCCTAGAAGGGCGTGTCAACACCGTGGACGCGCTGGACGAAAGCTGCAAGGACACGGAGGGACGTTCTTCTCGAACGACGCGCTCCACATAACGTCTCCGCTCTTCTGGTCGTCCTGGTTGCCGTCCGATGACATCCCGCGGCCGTTTCGTCCACCTGCCGGATTCGAGGCGACCGCAATTCTGGCGCAGCCGGACCACGGGTTATACCATCCCTTCAGGCCCGCTGCAAAGAGGACACGACCAAATTAACAACTCCTTTCATGAAAATTATTTCCTCGCATTAGTAACATTGTACATCTGCTTACGTGTGCTTTCTTACCTGTTCAGATTAGCCGGGACACTCGAGGGGGTCATCCCCAACTGTCAACAACACAGCTACATCACCGCAACGATGACGACCATGGCGCACACGCCACACCGCTGCATCGCGAACGCGTCGTACATCTCTTGTTTCGATCGACTAAGACGTGCTTACTTAGGCGAAAGGTTTCGGTCACAACCGCGAACTCGATTGTGATCCCGTTTGCTATTGCTCGCGTGCGTTTGCTGCCGCGAGATAAACCTGCTACTGCCCGCCTGCGTTTGCTGCCCCGAGATAAATGTACATTGCTGCTCGCGCCCGTTGCTGCCGCGAGATACTTATTGCGGCTCGCGCCCGTTGCTGCCGCGAGATACTTATTGCTGCTCACGCCCGTTGCTGCCGCGAGATACTCATTGCCTCAACGCTGGGGTTGCGCGACGCCTCCACATGAGTTCAGCACGTCACTGCTACGCGAACGGACTATGCCATGCCCATGCCTATTGACCAGTACATCGCACTCAGATTTAGATTCATCGGGTGATGAATGCCGGGGAGAATGTTCGAGAAATTCGGCATGTTTACGCCATCTCCCAGGACCACCGGTAATTAGACAATGGTAACGGCCCGCTGATTCATGTGGAGCGTCGATCACTGCCCCTTCCATCAACCTGCGATCGATGGAAGGGGGACTCTTCTTCCTTCCAGGAAATCACTGCCGATTTCCTGGAATTCAGACGCTCTTTGCTCGCGACACGTAACCCTTTGCTAACGTAAACTTTGCCTACGCACCTTGCTTGCGCTTTCTTGTCGAACTACTTCGAATCGTTACGCGTTGCGACTTTGCTTCGCACGCTTCACTTAATTCTAAGGCTTCTTTTCTTAATAACTAACCGAACGTGTTTGTGAAAAATAGATATTTAATTATGGTGCGTGAACTGTAAATATACACTTTCAGACTCCGTTAATCACGGTAAATAAATCCTATGCTTCGTATTAATCACGTTAATAGTTTTCGTTTGCGCCGATCCTTGATACTTGTAACACCACTGCCTTCTTCGCTCGTCGCTCGTCGCTCGTCGCTCGGGCGCCGCCGCCCAAAGTCGCGCTCGATCGGCTCGTGCCGTCGGTCCGCACACACACTCTCTCCGCTACCACTCCACATACATTTTGCTACGGAAAATATTGACCATTTCTCTGTATTTATGATTAAATTATTGTTATCTGTAGAAATACGAGAATTATTCATTTCAACGTAGAAAGTCAATTGTGCATCTTTAACCGAATTTTTTAATGGAAAGCACTTATTCGTGTAAGACTTGCAATACACTCCTCACATTAATTAGAGGATCACCTCTAGGAGCCCGAAAAATAGCAAGTTCACATGGTCATAACTTCGGAAAAAATAATCATATCGATATTTCCCAGTAAACAAACTGGCCGCAGTATGCCAGCAGATTAATGTCAGATTCGAGTAGATTCGAATGGCTATGGTTCTGCGGACAGAGCCTGACATCAAGATCTGACCGCAGATTGATATTAGATTTCGATCAGATCTTGCTGACAAAAACCGACCGCATATTGGCGGCAGAAATCAAGCAGATCCTGATGTCAGGACCTGAGCGCAAAATCATAGTTTAATGCAGACATAGTAGGCAATTTTATATAATAGTATAGATTTAAATTTATTTAGACGGTATTTTAACATTTTTAATATTTTACTTAGCAGGCTGTTAGTCAATTGAATGCCAGGGTGGCTCAAAATAATTATTTAAACTTTTAAAGACAGTTCTTGCAAATATAAAAGATAAAAGAATTAATGATAACTATTCATTCAGTCATCTTAGACACGAGTATACCAAATATATATACTCCGTAGTGAAATACCGGAAAATGCGAGCGGTACACGAAAGCCCTGATTGACCGAGTATTCGGCCACTTATTCCTGCCGCAGTGCTATTTCGCAAGCGTGAAACGCGAGCCCGGTCGCCGCTTGGCGGTCGCGTGGTGAATTACTATTATTTAAAAAAAATAAAAACGTTAGAATCTACCTTTTGCCAATACGAACAAAGTGATGTAGCACTCTGGGGGGTACAGTTCATATTTACTAAGAAACCGCATTTCAAAGTATGCCACTTTAATTTTATATAATAGTATATAGATATAGATAGATGAAATGGCAGGCTATGTCAACAGAATCTGCTCGATTTCTGCTGCCCATCTGCCGTCAGATCGCGGTGCGCAGAGTCTGCTCGATTCCTGCCATTAAATTGCATCAGCCGACTGTCCTTACTTTCTACCGCCAAACTGCTCGCAGACTGTGTAAGCAGAATCTGCTCGATTTCTGCTGCCTATCTGTCGTCAGACCGAGGTGCGCAGAGTCTGCTCGATTTCTGCCATTAAATTGTATCAGCAGACCCTGCCGCCAATCTGCTCGCAGGTTAAGGCAGCACAATCTGTGGGTTTTCTGCTGTCGGTCTGCTTTCATCATCGAATATAACAAATCCTGTATCAAAACTGTAGTCTTCCTGTCACAGACATTTGTACTCAGGCGTTGAGCAAAATCTGCAAAAACGGACGTGGCTGACTGGATTTGAGAATATACTTTGAAAGCGTCGAATCTCTACTTTCAGCTGCTTTTTTCAAATTGTAGATGCATTGCTTTTCGGCAAAGTAATAGCAATATAAGTTCACTTGCTAGAAGCAACTAAACTAAAAAAAAAAACGGTTGTTACTTCAAAGTTGAATTACTCGGCCCAAAAAAATCAGACAAGAAATTTATTATTCTCTTTTTACACAGGAAGGTAGACGCTTTCGATTCGTGTAAATGGAATTTCTGTAAAAAAAATCCATACTCCCCGTGGAAAATTGCAAAGTTGAATTTTTTTTTAAATTGACCAAGTGCTCTTTATATTGCTATAACTTTGCCGAAAAGTAATGCATCTACAATTTGAAAAAAAGCAGCTGAAAGTAGAGATTCGACGCTTTCAAACCATATTTTCAAAATATCGATAAGATTATTTTTACCGGAGTTATGACCATGTGAACTTGCCCCTATTTTTGGGGCTCCTAGAGGTGATCCTCTAATTAATGTGAGAAGTGTAGAAGCATGTAGTATCGAGTTGCATCGTAGAATGTAATTTATGTGTACAAACAAAGTGTTATGCACAAAGAATAAAAAATTCAGTTTTCCTGAAACAGGTGTGTCGGCCGGCTGAAAGCATCGGCCGAGCGTCGTGAATCGAGGTCGACACCCCGCAGTCGAGAGTGAAATATTCATTACAGCGTAGTAAGAAATTCTTAATTCTTCATCGCATCCGTATGGAAGTGGCAGCAATGAATTCCTTATGTTTTTCCGACGAAAATCATACAAAATATCATAAATCAGAGTATTTTCAACAAAGTTAGCCTGAAAATATGCAAACCACTTTTTCATATAATTTCCTGTTTCTCGATGTTACTTTCATCGGGGAGACATAAGGAATCGGTTTGCGTCGTGTTCGCCAAGATCTGATGAGAAATACGGATCTTAAACATTTCTCACTTCCGAATGGATATTCCAGACCCTTCCAAGACTTAATGAGAAGGTCCAGAGGGAGGATCTAACGGAAAGTTAGGCATTGATGTTTTGTCCCAAATTTAAGACAGTCCCGGATGATCTTTATCTGTTGACGCCAAACTGGTGGGCATATTAACAACGGTGTGGCTATTCCAAATCTATCTCAACAAAATATTAGGTTTTCGAGGAAAACTCATTTGCATCACACCACTGCAGGAAACGGCCGGGTTACGTGTATTCCGGACACCCGAAAGGGTTAGAAAGTCACAGATATGTCTGCGTACGTAATATATGTGGAGAAAAGTTGTTAATTTGTCAAGATTGGTATTTAGGTACACCCCCTCCAGGGTCGACCACCTTGAGCGTGGAGAGGGGTCTCTGGGAGAGCGGCTATGTCCGCCCTCGGGCGCTATGTATGGAACTAGTTCCGTGCTTAGCGGCCGGTGGTGGGTACTGCCCTCCTGGCTAAGGGTCGGCCAAATTCCGTCGTTCGGCAGTAAAAGCCTTAAGAAGAAGAACCCTCCAAATGAGGCCCCTCGGATCAAGAGGAGACTCTTTAAGGACGCAGTCGTTGGCTCTGGTCCCAGGGCCCCCTTCCTCGATCGGGCTCCCCAGGGGCTTGGGAGCCCTATCTGAGGCTGAGGGAACGGAACCCAGGCCTGGCACCTCCCAGGCTCCCCGGCAGGACGGCCAAGGTCCCCCCGCCTCCGCCCCCGATCAAGAGGAATGGGTCCAGAATCCGACCAGGGGCCAGACGCGGAAGGAGAAGCGGCGTAAACGCGCCGAGGACCGGCGGGCCCAGGAACAGCCTCCACGGGAGTCGAGGACGGCCCCACTCCAGCCCGGTGGCCAGGCCCGTGGGGCCCAGAACCCCCTCCCCCCCTTATGCGACGGTAAGCTCGACCCCGGGCCCGAAGCCCAGGCCCCCCAGAAAGAGGCCGGTGGCGGTCCTGGTCAAGGTCGCCCCTTCTTCCTCCTACCTTGAGACCTCTTTGAGGTCTCTTCTGTCACAGGGTAGGGAGGAGCCCCAGGGCGTGGTCGGAGTCAAGAAGACTCGTCTCGGCCACGTCCTGTTGGAGCTGGGAAAGAAGGCGAGCGCCCGAGACCTGGTCGTCTCCCTCAGGACGAAGCTGGGGGAGTCAGCCCCGGAGTGCTCCCCCTCCTGGACCACATGGCCCTGGAAATAAGGGGAATAGACCCAACGGTCGAGGGCCCTGAGGCCCTTTCCGACCTGGGCGCGGCCCTGAAGGTGGACCCGCTGACCCTGAGGCTGAAAATGCTCAGGCCCGATCAGCTGGGCACCCAAACGGCGGTCGTCCAGGTCCCGACTAATGCGATTAAGTCTTCAACATCCGGCCTTCCCTTTAGGTCGGGGCTGACGATCGTACGCTGCCGGGTCCTCCCCAAGCTTAACCGGTGCTTCCTCTGCCACCAGCTTGGCCACCTGGCAAAGGCGTGCCAAACCGTCAAGCAAGGGGAGGAGCTATGCATGAGGTGCGGGGTCAGCGGGCACCAGATCGCCGAGAGCCCCAGCCGGCCGAGGTGCGTCATATGCACCAAGGACGGCATTACTGGTGCCAGGGCGGCCCATGTTGCCGCCTCGCTGGGTTGCCCGGCCAACAAAAGAAGGTCGGGGGCGGAGGGCCGTTTGTCATAGTGGCGGGGGAAGGGGGGGGGTGTGCCCCTGACCAGTTTAATGCCAATTAAACTGGTCCAGATTAACTTCAACAGGTCCCGCCTCGCTCAGGACATCCTTGAGCATAACGCCTCTGTCCTGAGCACCGACGTGGTCGTCGTTTCCGAGCCCTTCCGTCAACCGGAGGGATGGTTTAACGACGCCACGGGGGATGCTTCGGTGTGGGTGACGGGGTTCAATGGGAAATTTCACATTAGTGCCCCGACCCTTTCGGCAGAGGGTGTGGCAGTGGCGATTCTTGGCGACTTGGCTATCGTCAGCTGTTACCGCCCCCCTCGGAGGAAACTCCCCGAATTCGGGGCCTATCTAAAGGTCTTGGAGGGTATTGTGACGGAGGTCAGAACCCTTGTTAAGGGCGTGATTGTGGCGGGTGACTTTAACGCCAAGTTCCCGGCATGGGGTGGTAGCACCCTAGATAGACGAGGAGCGCCCTGTATGGATGCCTTCGCCAGGTTTGGGCTTGTCCAGACCAAGGTGAAGGACCGGGCCACCTTTTACCAACACAATAAAGGCTCCTCGTTTATCGACGTGCTATCGCCCGACTGGGTTACCGCCCGCCGCTTCATCAACAGCTCGGTTCTGTCCTCCTTCACGTACTCCGACCATAGGTCAGGCCCATCGCCTGACACCCGAGACTTTGTAAGAGACCTTGTAGAGGGGGACTGCCGATCGGTGGCCCGATCTCCCCCAGGCTCAGTGGGGGCGGCGGCCAGGATGCAGGCCCTCCTGCACGAGGTTTCCGTGGCCGTCCTCCCCCAACGATCTGCCCCGCGAAGGACGCGAATGCCCAACTTCTGGTGGTCAGGAGGTGGTTTCAGCGCCGGAGAAAGAAGGGTGCCCCCGATGCCGATGAGGCTCGGAGGGCTTATGCCCTTGCTAGGAAGGAGGTACAGCGCCGTATCTGGAAGGCCAAAGAGGCCCACTGGATCGAGTTATACTCGATGGTCGACTCGAATCCCTGGAGGAAGCTCTACAAGGCGGTCATGGCAACCTTGAAGGGTCATTCCCCCAAGACGGTCATGACCCCTATCCAGGTACGGCGCATTTTAAGTGAGCTGTTCGTTACCTCCCCTCCGGCGCCTCGACCTCCGAGGCCCACTCCTGGCTCAGTTATGCGCTGGGTCATTAGGGCCTCCGACGAAGACGTTATTAACGCCGTCGATGAGGTCCTTAGGATGCACCAGGACCACTTTCGTGACCTTGTAAGGGATACGCTGCGCAGAGGAACCATCCCCCTTCCTGGAAGAGGGCGCGGGTGGTCTTAATACCCAATCCGGGTAAAGACCCCGGCTCTCCCTCTGCGTACAGGCCCATTAGCGTGCTCCCCGCTCTTACAAGGAGAGTATTTTAGGTGTCCGCCTCCGATCATTTTGATTTTTGGATATGTTATAGAGGACCGAAAAATAAGAAATGCGTGTTTTCTTATTTTTCCCCGTTTTCATATTTGGGGGGTGAAAACTGCGTTCAAAGTTAGGATTGAAAAATCATTTTTGTGGAATATCTCGAGAACTATTAGAGATAGGGGAATAGTGTCAATGGACGAATTTTGTGTCTTTGAATGCGAAATATGACTGACTCACCAGATTTTCAAAAAGTCCATTTGTTTAAATAAATTTGTTTAAACAAATGGACTTTTTGAAAATCTGGTGAGTCAGTCATATTTCGCATTCAAAGACACCAAATTCGTCCATTGACACTATTCCCCTATCTCTAATAGTTCTCGAGATATTCCACAAAAATTATTATTATTATTATTATTAAGCGTCTTTTATTGCACAAAAATAACAGAGATCAATAAACGAAGGATAAACATCGACAAAAGCACAGGCGAAGTTCAGTCTGGGACTGTTTTACAACTTAACCTAAGACGGTAACTTAACCTATTTATGAAAATACAGAGAAAAAAAAAATTTAATGTAAAAAAGGAAGACGGAGCAAACTAACCTAGGCTTAATATAAAATTAGTAAAATTGTAACCTAACCACGGCTTGAGAGAAGTCAGGATAATGAATTAAAGGAGAGAACACAGAAACAGAACAAACTAACCAATCGCAGAGAGGGCAAAGAGACATTACAACGGGTGAAGCAGCAGAAAAGACTTACACGAGCATCTAAAAGAGGAGAGAGTCGGAAGTGCACGGATGTCAGAAGGGAGTGAGTTATAATAATGGGGACCGACATAGGAGAAGGAAGCACGAAGGGAGTTTGTACGATGATAGGGAATGGAGAGTAGGTCTTGGGAACGCGTAGAGTGAGCAGTATGAAAGGATGCATTGGTAGGGAGAAGATTAAACAAGTAAGGAGGGGAGCAATCGCGAAGGATTTTGAAGATAATGCAACAGAGATGGAGAATCCATCTCTGTCTCATACGGAGCCAGCCGGATTTTTCCAGGAGAGGCGAGATGTGGTCAAATTTACGAGCACAATAGGAGAAGCGGAGGCAGGAGTTCTGCACGAGTTGGACACGGTAGGCAAGACTGACGGAAAGACGAGGACCATATACAACATCACAATAATCGAAAAGAGAGATGATAAGTGATTGAGAAAGGAGAAGTTTCTGATGAGTAGTAAGGTGATGATTTTTCAACCCTAACTTTGAACGCAATTTTCACCCCCCCCCCCCCAAATATGAAAACGGGGAAAAATAAAAAAACACGTATTTCTTATTTTTCGGTCCTCTATAACATATCCAATAATCAAAATGATCGGAGGCGGACACCTAAAATACTCTCCTTGTTAGTAAGGCGTGGGAGTACGCTATTAAGGGCCTGATCGAGAAATATGTCGGGCAGGATGCATTCCACCCATCCCAATTCGGGTTCCGAAGGGGGGTGGGGACGGTTGACGCGGCCCTCGACGTCACACGGTTCGGGCAGGAATGCGCGAAGAAAAACCGGTTGTGCGCGATATTTGTGTTGGACGTCAGGAATGCATTCAACACACTTAGTTGGGACTTGATCCTTGAGTAGTTGGGGGCGAGGGAAGTCCCGGAGATCATTAGGGCAGTGATCCGGGACTACTTTACGAGAAGAGTGGTCCTGGTCCACAATGAGGTGGAGCATGTGGAGATGGGAATATGGGCGGGGGTTCCACAGGGGTCAGTTATTGACCCCTTCCTGTGGAACCTCGTTTATGATGACCTTCTGGCGTTTTTCGAGTCGGACCGGTTCGTCCGGGCCGTGGCATATGCCGGCGACCTGGCCCTGGTATTCTCCTCGAGGGATTCGTCCACTTCGAGGAGATGTTGCCATCCACCATGTCCAGGGTCAGTCGTTGGTTCAGGAGGACATGCCTTCAGGTTGCCACGGCCAAAACGGAGATTATCCTCCTTACCGGTCAGAGGGGGGAGAAGGTCCTCCCGTATGAGGTCCTCGGCTCCAGCGTGATGTCCGCTGGGGTTATTAAATACCTTGTCATCATGCTGGATTGCCGGAGGAACTTTAGATGAAACATACGGGTGGCGGTGGCCAGGGGGGACAGGGTCATGGGGGCTCTGTCATCCCTTCTGCCTAATGTAGGCGGCCCCTCGGTCCACTCAAGGCGCCTATATTACTCCATCTGGGAGTCCGTCGTTCTATACGCGGCTCCGGCATGGGCCACGGCCCTCGACATTGAGGCCAACAGGGCCGCCCTTAGGAGGGCCCAGCGGTCGGCCCTGGTTAGGTCCACCACTGCTTACAGTACGGTGACCTACCAGGTCCTCTGCGTCCTTGAAGGACTCATGCCGGTCCACATCAAGGTCCGGATGTGGGCCGACATTTTTAGGGCCAAGGCCAGGCTCAGGGGTGACCCTGGGGCGGCGGTGGATGAGACGCTCCTGGCGGTCGGTATCTCGGCTGCCAAGAGTGACGCCCTCAGGGCAGCTTTTGAGGCCTGGCAGGCCACATAGGACGCCTTCGACCCCTCCAACTGAACTAGGAGGCTGGTCTCCTCAGTCCGGACCTTTGTTGGAGGGGGTAGGGTCCTGCTCCGGACTACTGGCTCACGCAGCTGCTGTCCTCCCACGGTGCGTTTAACGCCCTTAAGGTTCGCATTCGCAAAGCGCAGCCCACCTTGTGCGACGACTGTGGGGGGGGGGGGGGGGGCAGTAGACAACGCTGAGCACGTCCTCGTCGAGTGTCCCGAATATGAGGAGGAGCGTTGGGTGCTGGCCCGTGTCATCGGGGCCCGGGTCGAGGCCTCCTTCATCATCGGCCTCGCAACGGGTATCCCCGAGGGCTGGGAGGCGCTCTGGGCATTTGCCCGTCACTCGATGAGGCACAGGGCCGTCAAGGAGCAGGCGAAGGAGGCAATTGCCCGTGCGGCAAGGAGCGCGGCGCTGAGGGCGGAGGCTGAGGTCAAAAGGCTTGCAGCCAGAAGGAGGCGGGGAAAAAGGAGGGGCCCGTACTCCCTCCCTCGCCCCGACCGCCCTTTGAAGAAGAGGAGGATTCTCCCCCTCCGCTCCCCCTCGCTACAGAGTAGGGCCCGGGGGCGGGGCCCCCACACCCGAGGTGGCGCTTGATAGGGTCTGTAGTCCAGGGGTGGGGCTTGTCCCCTCCCTGCGCCTTCCACCTATCTTTTAGCCTGGTCCCTAGCGAGTCTTTCACCCCTATTTTAGCGAGTATTTATTCCGGTCCCTCCTTTTTTATCTCGCGTTTCGCGGTCCTTGGGGGGGCAATTTTACTGGTTTTTACCCCCCTTTTTATTTATTTGATTTTTTTTTATTTTTATGGTCCTTTTGGCCCTTTTAGGCGGGAGCTCTCCCCCCTTTTGTTCCGGACTTTTTCCGCCCCTAGGACCACCCTTTTAGTGCCCCGGGAGCTTGGACGCCTTTTGGCCTAAGGAAGGGGGGGGGGGGGGCGCCTCTTTTACCTCTTATGTTTTATGTTTTTCGCTTCTTTTTGTTTATTGTTCTTTTTGTTTTATCTTTTTCCCGTTTACCTTTTTTACCTTTTATTTTTTATTTTATCCCAGTTCTTTTAATCCGCCTGTTTAATATGCGCGTTGTATTCCCCCTGTTATTCCGCGTATTGAACCGTTCCGCGTTTTGGTAACCCGTGTTTTTTGGCCCCCCCCCCCGTTTTGGGGGGTCCTTTTTTAGCTGGTCGCCTTTATTGGGCGAGTTAAGGTGGGCCAGTTGGCAACGCGATTTTTTTCGCATCTGCCGTGGCACGAAGGGTGCCCCCCTGTCAAGGAGGGGGAGGGAGTAAATACTACCTAGAAGTGCCCCCCTCCCCCAAGGGCACACTGTAGGGGGTGTACTTATGAGGGGGTTTTTAGTGGGTATCCCGCCCTTATGGCGGCGAGTCCCACATAACCCCGGCGTAACCGTCGGGGTATGCATAAAGCATTTTCCCCCTCTAAAAAAAAAAAAGTATTTAGGTAAAAACTCGATGAATCGTAACTTTATACAATTGCGCGACTCTAATTGCTCCACCATATGTACGACATTTTTCGTAAATGAAATATATTTTTCTTTAATTATGGGTAATATGTATGTCAACGCTGGCTTCAAATGCAGTAGTTATTCTTTGATAATAAAATGCGAATCGTAACCGGATAAATTACGGAGTACTATGGGTATGCAAAACGAACTTTTAGAATTTAAATTACAATGTACATGTGCGGCTCCTCTAAAACGTCTCGATAGATGGCAATGATCGCGCACTCGCATATCATCTGCCTCGAATGGTTTTTCACAGATGTGACAATGTGTTGCTTTGTGAAATGTCTCCCACTGTTCTTTCGTTAAATTTGTCACATATGTATTATTGGCCAGTACGATTTTAACAAAATGTGCCAATATTTTCAATTTTTCAATGAACCAAGAAACACAATTCGTGTCGCGATAACATTGATATGTCGATACAGATACGCCTCGGCATCAACTATTCATGGGATGTGACAAAACTTGAACGGCGCATCGCTAGCTTTAATTCCCCCCAATCGGCTACGACGGATGCGGCTCCAACATTGATAATCTCATCTATATCGCGACGACTACAGTGATTTGAAAAGACAGCTGGCACCATGAACTTGCCGTCATGGGGCTACCGGAATTCCCTAGTGTCTCTTTAATGAAAATTATTTCCTCCCTTGCCACTTCCATTAATGTCCCCTTTTCCAGTGCTAATAGAGCCGCTACCACCTGCATCAATAGTAAGAAGTCTAAAACCAAAGCGTTGATAGTGCGATTTAAAGACGTCGCGTAAAGTCGATACGCACCTTAACCTCTGTCATCATTCGTGACTATTGGTTGAATCAGAAGAGAGCCAAGAAAGATTTAAAAGCTGCATTGATTTCTATAAATGAGAGGTCACCAGCGGAGGAGCGTCGAATCTTTCCGGAGGCGAAGCAATTTGCAAAGACTCACAACTTCCAATACGTCTGGATGAGAAGAGGCGTTACTCGGTTTCGCTCATTTATTATATGTCGTTCGCAGCAACTTGCTCTTTCTAATCCATTATCAACTTATTCCACTTCACGATCCACGTCATGTGGAGTTCCACTGTTTTAACCCGCGATGGATCATTCAGATCGTTCAGGTATTGAAGAGTTTGCACGTAATGTGCCGACTATCAAGATTTACTCGAAGGATCATCCCTTCTGTTGGATAAGGGAGAAAAATAAAAGTACAAGTCTAGCTCTAGTGAACGTGTTGCGTTGTATTCAAAATTTAGCTTCTATCTGCCAGCGAGACGTACATTCCTTTTGCAAGAAAGCTATGAAGCCCAGTCATTGGCTGTTGAAAAAAAACCGGGATGAGAAAACCGCTATGACTATTGGTCGCTTGAAAACAATGGGCGAAATCAAGACCGTGGTGGGAAAACATCGCCGGCGAGGGTAACTCGACTTTCCCTAAACGTACATCTGCCAACACTCAAGGTCAAGTCCCTCTTAATTTTGACGGGGATTCGGGCCTAACCCTGAGAGGTCCACATCTGCAACGCAGACGACCAGGCCAGACCTCAAGTATTGCAATAAATTTTACAGCCCCGTCCGTGCTACAGGGTGTCCCGGCAAAGGGTGTCCAATTGACGCATCAACATCCACAAGGCTCGGTTTTTGGTCCGATATTGTTTAACATCTATGTGGCTCAACATCCTCGTGTGTGGTTCACCTTCCTGCTATCCACTGTCAGACTTACATGTTTGCGGACGGTACTCAAGTACTCTTATCATTTCATCCTGACGATGCCGTTATAGCTACTAATCAAATTGAAGCCGACCTGTACAAGATTCATGAATGGTCTACTTCTTATGGGCTTTGCCTTAATCCTTCCAAATCTTCCATCATTCTGGCTGACTCCACTTTTCTCCTTCAATCCGTTAACACCTTTCATCTCAAAATAAACAATATTTTGGTTCCAGTGCTCTTCTCTGTGAAAATTCTTGGTGTCACGTTTTATTCTTCGTGGAAATTTACTCATCATGTCTCGTCTAACATAAACAGTGCTCGTCTCTGCCTGAAATTCCTTTGCCCACTCAGGAAAATTCTCTCGCGTCGTCTAAAGCTGCTTGTTTCCTAACTTCTTGTACTATCCTTATTTCACTATGCCGATGTTGTTTATTGACCTTGTCTTACTAGGTCTGCTCGTACTTCTGCTTACTTTTCTGCTCGTAAATACGACCACATAACCTCTCTTATTAATGAATCAAATTATGTACATTAAAGCCCAAGCAATTTAGAGTATATATAAATTATAGTGTGCGATAATTTAAAATATTATTTTCATTTTCAACGAAAAACATTGGCACTGCAACTGGTCGGTCTCACCCGCATGTTGGGGTTGGACCGTCCACCCACTAGGGGTAATCAAGGGAGCGATCGACCACCTTATCAAAAAAAAAATTAAAAACGAATACATACGTATTGTTGGTGTTACATTGTAGTTATATGCATATTATATCCCCAATATTGGAAGAGTGTAAATAAACTTACCTGTTTTTCAAATATCACCACCACTGTAACTTGGTCTAAAAACTTTCAGCCTCGCATAAAGTCTTAACTGTATCTTATAATTCAAATGTGGATTTGTGACCATGGTCAATGTGAGATAGACAACAAGCGCCTTCATTTATTTTGTGTCAATGACACATACTGCCCTATCTTGCGTCAGTCTTAATATATCAACACTGGCCGGACTCTCCCGGTGGTCGGACTTACCCTACTTTTACCACCTTCGCAACTTCGGGTATTATCGTCTAGACACTCTTTTTTGAAGGTGATATTTGAAAATTAATTCTGAAAAACCCATCGCACCTACAAGGTAGGGGTTTTGTACACATATTTAGTAGTGTTTGAACTATCAACATAAATTTTTGCAATGCATTATATTGAAAATTGTACACGTTACACGCCGAAGCGCAGGTCATGTCATCAAACACGGACCCCATCGGGCGCACGAATTGTGGCCGTCCTAGTCATCTGAAACGAAAGTACCTAAAGAATTTTTTTAATCTATATGAGTGTAGTTATCGCTCGTAGCAGAATCGTTTAAAATTTTATATTTTATTTTTTCGATTGTTCTTGAGCTAAAACAAGGTGTGGGGGAGGTTGTAGTAAAATATTGATATAATTCAGCTACGGGCTATAGGTACACATTCACTTTGAATATGTATAAAATTTTAGCTCAATCGGTCCAGTAGTTTTTGAGAAATATGTGCGCTCGATCTAAAAAAATGTGTTTCGAGAAAAATGCGTTTAAAGTTTTTCAGGCAGTTAGAACCTATACGACTGAAGTTATGGTAGATAACGACTAATTTTTGTACCTTACCCCTAATCTGCTATACCAGGACCGTAGAGAAAACCTTCCTCCGCTTCAAAAAAATCATGTTGGGCAGTTCTCTCTTATCGGCTGGCACTCATAGCCTCTTTAGATACAGGGAACGATTACGTGCCACGCTGCGGCCTTAAGCCCCTATAACTTTGGGAGTTTTACGAATTTCGCCTTAATATTTTAGGCACATATTTTCGAAACCGCCGTCCTAGGGAATCGAATTGCCGTCCGCGAAGGATAAATGGTTGCAGTTCAAGAATTTCAAACATAAGAAACGAGCGCCATTCATCGTGTACGCGGACTTCGAGTGCATGCTGGAGGACGTCGAGCCTGCGAAGCGGAGTCGTACGTACACGTACCAACACCACAGAGCGTAGAGCATGGTATATTACATAGATTGTTCCACCGACACGTCTCTGTGTCGTTATCGCGCGCGTCGCCACGAAACCGAGTGCGTGAAATGGTTCGTGCAGGAACGTCGAGACTGCTGACACTGTGTATTCGTCGTTGCGGAACGCTAAACCTATGAATCCGTTGACGAATCAACAGTGGCGTAGTTTTAAAGACGCGAGCGTGTGTCACGTGTGCGGGCAACCTTTCGTCGATATGGACAAAAAAGTGCGTGACCATTGCCACTCGAAGGGCGAATATCGAGGCGCAGCCCACATGACCTGCAATTTGCAGTTTCAGCGATCGTACACGATACCGGTCGTATTCCATAATCTGTCAGGATACGACGCGCATTTTGTGATTAATGAGTTCGCGTCTGCGTCCGAGGGGCAGATCCACCTGCTGCCGGTAACGAAGGAGCGATACATATCGTTCACGAAGCATGTAAAGGGAATCGACGCCGAGAGCAACGATTGACAGAGGGGGTTGAAGTTTCATTTCGTATATTCGTTAAAGTTCTTAGCCGCTAGTCTGGAGAAACTCACTTCGGATCTCGGCAAAGAACGACTCGCGATTCTACGACGCGAGTTTCAACACCTGTCGGACAATCAGTTCAATCTCCTAACCAGGAAGGACATCTTCCCATACGACTATGTATCGTCGTACGCTAAGTTGAACGATACGAGTTTACCGTCCCGCGAAGCGTTCCATAACCGACAGAATGATAACGTCGCGTCGGAGTCCGATTACGCGCACGCGGCGAACGTGTGGAACACTTTCGTCGTACAGACATTGGGCGAGTACAGTGATTTATATTTAAAAACGGATGTATTATTACACGCCGACGTATTCCAAAGTTTCCACACCAACTGTATCGTGAGTTATGACTTGGATCTTGCGCATTATTTCACACTCCCAAGTTTTACGTGGGACGCGATGCTAAAGTACACCGGCGTACGGTTAGAGCTTCTGACGGACGTGGACATGTTACTGTTCGTGAAGCGTGGCATACGCGGCGGTTTGAGCCAGTGCTCGCACAGGTACGGGCGTGCCAACAACAAGTACCTGCTTGCGGGGATGTATTGCAAGTCAAAGACATCGACGTATTTGATGTATTTCGACGTCAACAACTTATACGGATGGGTGATGTCTCAGGCTATGCTGAAAGGAGCGTTTCGATGGCTGGACGATGCGACAGGAGCCGCACTCGACGTGTCATCCCTACCCGACCATGACGAGGAATCCAAAAAACTTGAGGGATACCTGCTGAAGGTGGACATCGAATACCCCAAAGAGATTCATAAAGGGCACGTCGACCTTACATTCTGCCCGATGTGCGAGCACGCGCCACACGGTAAACAGACCAAGCTGCTTGCCACGCTCGACGATAAGGAGCAATATGTCATCTACTATCGCTACCTGAAACAGTGCGTCCGACACAGTTTAGCGTGACACGAATGCATCGGGTGTTGCGATTCGATCGGTCGCCTCGGTTGCACGACTACACCCGATTAAACACCGATTTAAAGATGCGTGCCACGAGCGAGTTCCAGAAGACTCTTTATAAATTAATGAACAACGCGGTGTACGGGAAAACAATGGAAAATGTGCGGAATCGCGTAGACGTGCGACTGGTGACTCAGTAGGACGGTCGTTACGGTGCAGAAGCGCTGATCGCGAAGCCGAACTTCCATAGTTGCATGATCTTGTCCAAACAGTTGGTAGCCATTGAAATGCGAAAACTAAAAATGAAGTTCGACAAGCCAATATATGTGGGAATGAGTGTGCGTGACATATCTAAAGAATGCTTGTATGAATTTCATTATGTATATATGCGTGCGAATTTCGGTGATGAGTGCAAGGTTCTGTACACCGACATCGATAGTTTAATGTATAGTCTGGAATGCAAGGATGCGTATGCAACGATGTAGTGTGACGTTGCCCAATTCGATAAAAGTGATTACGCGGTGGACAATCCGTATGGTATGCCGCGCGTAAATAAAAAGGTGTCGGGAACCACGGCGCCTTGATGACCGAGTTTGTCGGATTGAGGGCTAAGATGTACGCGACTAGAACGTTTAACGCTGCAGTGGGGTCTTCGAGCGAGGCTAAAAAAGTGAAACGTGTGCGGAGACACGTGGTCGCGAAAGATATACAATTCGACGATTACATTCGTTGTTTTCGCGATCTGACTGAGTGAGCGGTTCGGCAGAACAATATTCACTCCAGTCAGCATGAAGTGTATTCCGTGAGTGGGGAAAAAAACGTTCTCAGCCCCTTTGACGACATGCGGTATATTTTAGTCGATCGGGTCAGCACCCTTCCGTGGGGGCACTATCGAATCCCCGAGCTTGGGCCCGACGAGCCCCGCGAGAATCTCGTTAAATAGTATGTTTGTATGCTTTTATGTTTGCATGTGCATATTGTTGCGCCGGAGTGTTTCCATCGTCGACCACCCCGATGCAAAGGATAAAAGAGACGGAGAAACATTAACATTCTCTTACGTACGAGAGAATCCGTTGGAGCCGAGCAGGCCGAGAGGTTAGAAAGGCACGTCAAGCGCGAAAGCAGAGGGTCACTGCTAGGCATGACCATGCAACCGGCCGATCCCCCAGTCCACCCCCGCACCTCTCAGCTCGGAGCATCTTCCGGCCTTCTCCTTTCTCAAGCTTTGCGCTCATGATGGCCCCATTCCTCTTCTTGGCGTCTGGTGCTGATCCAGGGGACCGTCCCGGTGCAACTCCCCGCTGCGGACCACCACGCTATTGTGGCAGATTCGGGGAATTCGGCGCCGCATCCAAGCCGCGGCAGCAGTCCCCCGACACATTGTCCCTCGTCGTGAGGTATCGAGAACCTGTAACAACTCAAGAAAGCGGGGGCTGGGCTACGAAGGCTGCCTCCGCAGCCTAGTCCACTAGATTAGCTTAAAACTAATCTTCGGACTTTTCCTTTCCATCTGTGGCCATCTTTCTTCGCGTGGACCTTGACGCCCACAAGAAACATTTCTCAAGCAATAGACTTCTTTGACCTTCAGCCGACGAACGGCCTATCTCGATCGAACGACTCAACTCTTCGGGGCTCTCTCTCTCTCCCTCTCTCTCTCTCTCTCTTTCTCTCTCTCTCTCTCTCTCGGGGGTTTGGCGATCCTGCGACTGTATTCGACCTCGAACTCCCTCCGTCGTGACTTCGCACTCGGCCATTCTGCGACGATTTTCGCCCTCGAACTCCCTTCGTCGCAGCTCCACAACTTCGCGCACTCCAGGTGTCTCCACGTCGCTTCGGTGGTGCCCGCGCTCCTCGGGACGCCGCTCGCCAGCAACTCAACTGCATGGATTCCTGACTGCCACCCAGAGGCGTACACTCACCCTTGGTGTGGTCCGTGCACTCTCGACGTCCTTGCGTCCCTGCTGGAGTCGCACCTCCACCACCAACAATCCAACGCTCCCTCCATAGCGTCCTAACTCGGCCTCTTCTGGTGACGTACCCGAATCGGACGGGCCCCTCGATTGTTCTTGCAGCTCCAAGTCGAATCGGCATTGTTGAACGTTGCATCTGGATGGCGTTCGGCGACTCGTGCTGTCCTCGCGGAGAACCGTTCTCCTCGTTCCGGGAGAAGTCGAAATGTCAATGTCAAGACGTCAATTTTGCTCGTTGCCCGCGAAAGAGCCAACTTCAGTGCGTAGTCATTTCTATTTGACGTACGCTTGTATTACATTTTACGTTACCCAATGAGAACGATACAACCAGAATTCGGCCCCCTTTTCGTAGGTCGGCTTCCTAAGCTTCCGAAGCCGACCCAGCAATGACCTCCTGGTTCCGCTCTCCCTAAGCATCTTCGCTGAAGCCACGAAATCGCTCCGACGTCGGCGGGCCTCGACCGCCGTCGCCGCTCCCGCTGCTCCTGTGTCCGTCATTCGGTGTCGACGGGCCTTGGCCATCGTCGCCGCTGTTCCTGTAGCTGTCCCTCGTTGCTGCTGCTGTTTCTGCAGCTTTCCCACGTTGTTCGGCTGCAGGCTGAATCGCACGCAACAGCTCCTTGCATTTCTTCTGGATCCGTGGCTACGGAATCCCACTACAAACACCAGTGTTGCGCCGGGGTGTTTCCATCGTCGACTACCCCGACGCAAAGGATAGATAATAACACACACGAGTACACATTGCACAACTCTGCTATATTCAAGTACACAGGAGAAGGGTTATAGATTTATAATGATACAAGCTACGCGCACGTCCGAACGCTATGGCGTTCGGTACCAGACAGTCCTCTTGCCGGCGTTCCGATCATCCGCTTCAAGAGGGCTGACATTCTTTCCTCTTCAGCTGCGAGCCCTAGCAGGCCATGCACAGGCCTATACCCGGTACTCGCAACAATATGTATATACGTTGCGTTGTAAGCGTTGCTTTCTTTTTTTTCATATCATTTATTTACGAATATCTAATATATCGTCAGTGATAGTGCAAAACCGCGTATGAGTAGTTTGTAAATACCGCGGATCTGCATTTTACCAATTTTACAGGAGGAAGGAAAAATTTAATATTTTAGCCATTTTAAGGGATTTCTTTGACGGAACTGTTTTGGGACAGTTTTAGCACTCTTTGTAATAAATACTAACATCAATGATGTGACTTTTCAAAAAAGTAATTCAGCGCTTGGAAACCGTGGGCGCGAAATCTCAATTTTGCTACTTTTGCAGATCCGCGGTATTTACAAACTGCTCGTACGCGGTTTTGCACTATCACCGACGATATGTATATATGCATATATTTTTTCTTTCTTTATTAAGATTAATTCTACGCATATCTGTGACGATTTTAGAATGAGAATCAGGGGGAGGAGGAGAATGTGAATAAACGTACAATGTATGTTTATATATATTTATATGTATTTGTTCATTCATATATTCCAGTAACATCAAGAACGCTAATGATGACGAATCAGAGAATATCCTTGTCGCGTATCCACGAGTTCCGCGGCGAATCGAATCCAAGCCACTTAACGTACACATGATTCCCCTTGCAATGCATAATTTTCTCAACCAGATAGATATCAGGATTCGCGACCGAATGTAGTTCTTCGTACGGTTACGATTTCAATCACCTCGGTCGACCAGTTCGGAGTGTACCCCTTCTCGAAGAGGATCTTGAACTTGCTCACGCGTACCATGTCACCAACTTTGAATTTGTTGCGACGTCGAATACCTTTTGAGACAGGGGGGGGGGGGGAGTGGGCTCATTCGCGACGAACGAGAAACGCGTCGCGTAATTAGAGCGCGAGTGCGCAAATGTACCGTTCTTCCGAGGGGTATTTATGCGCGACACGCGCGTACGAACCAACGAATGCAGTATCGTGAATCTTGACGAGAATCGAGGCGCCGGTACGCACTGGGTCGACATACGCATTACGATCCCCCACGGCTCTTACGAATTAGACGCTATCGCCGAGTACCTGAAGCAATGATTACTCGATCGATATCCTCGAACACGCGGTAACAACGAGAACGACAATGACGACAAGTACCCTTTAATGCTATGAGCTAACAACAAAACCATGAAAAACGAGCTGTACTGTTCGTTCTTTGTAGATTTTACGGAACCTAACATTGAGGGCTCGTTGCTAGCATTTTCCCCGAATCGCGTCTTATTGCCGAGAATCTGGCACGAGTCCGACGTACCCGTGAATATTACAGACGTTATCGTGATCAAACTAACGTGCAATATCACTACCGGCGCGCACAGCAACAATAAACCGGTACACACGATCCATGAAATTTCGCCTCGCGTTCCGCCGGGATATAAGATATCGGAAACTCCTCGACACGTCATTTATCTGCCGATCGTCGCACGAGCAATACACGATCTAACGTTGTGCATCATTGATCAACACGATCGCCCTATAGATTTCCGTGGAGAAGAAATAACGATTCGTTTGCACGTTCAACGACGTCCACGCGATAGGTAGCGGGACCGCACGTGTATGCGCGCGTGTGTAGTAAGTCAGTGTTAGATCACACGTACGAATCATCAATCATCACTGCCGCTGCTACTCCTGCCGTCCCTGTCTCACGTCATCGACATCATCGAAACATTTTTGCAATGTCCGCAGTATAAACAAAACGATGCTGCCGCCATCGAGTGATAATTGCAGCAATGTCTTGTTGCAATTTTGGCCCTATCATCAAGTGATCATTAAGGGAAGTACCATTACCGGTCTTGTACGAGCCATTGAAGACTACTCGTAACTTTGTGGTTGAACTTGATTCACGCAACACACCGTGATGCGGAATATAAACCGGATCGTGCCGAGGACAACTCTCCGGAGGAACACGCTCCATATGACCCAGGAACTCATATTCTTCCAAAAAATCCCGATAAAGACCCGAGATGCTTAGCTTCGACTTCAACCTGGTCTCTAATTTCGCGTATAAAAGAGAGGCCCTTTTAAACGTTTCCCCAATGGCCAAAGGCGGCCCTGATTTGAATGGTAGACGCACTACGTAACGTCCCTGGGAGTCACGGGTGTGCGTATCTACAAAATGCCTTTCGCACATTTCTTCATCCTCCGTGAGAGGGAGGGGAGCAGAAGGGAGACCTTCATCCCCCCAGAACCTTTTGAGAAGCGAATTTGTGTCTTCGCATGCCGTGCAATGCAACGTGAGCACTGTCTCCCCATCCGAGAAACTCTTCCTGAAGGGGCCGGACAAGACCCAACCAAAGATCGTGAGCTGAGCAGTGGGTGTCCCTAAAGGACCTTGAAGTAAGTCATTTAATAGTAACGAACCGTACAGATCAGCACCGATCAATACATGAATAGGCTGATTATTCGAATAATTTGGATCTGCTAGGGGCAGATCCGTCAGGTGGGGCCACACTTCGGTCGGCCTTTCTCGCGAGGCTGCAGATGCGGTAATGCGTTGATGCACGTAACCCGTGAACTGTGGTCGCCGCAAGGACTAGATCGACGCACGACCTCACTACGCCTCCGAATGTCTCGCCGAAACAATGAATTCGCAAATTCGCACGGCGACGTTTGGTTCGCATCGTTTGACAAAGAGACTCGGAAATAAAACTATACGTTGATCCTTGATCCAACAAAGCTCGTAACTGAAAGACGCGACCTTCCGCCGTGCGTAAACTCACCCATGCAGTGGCGAGCAACACTTGAGAAGGTGCTTTCACCGGTTCGCCTGGTGCGAACACTGACTGAACAGAGGCTGCCACATCTACGTCCACGCTGGAAGATTGAGCATTCAAATCCGTAAAGACCGCTGACAACGTACTCGTCGTGAGCCTTTGACTATCCGTTTTGGACGTGCGCGGACTCGCTCATGATGGAGCAGAGAATTATGCAACCGGTGGCAGCGGTTGCACCCCGACTTGATTTTACAAACTTTTGAAAAGTGGCCGGGCTCCAAACAGTTAAAACAACAATTGGCCTTCTGAACCAATTGGTGACGTTCGTCGACTGATTGTTTGAGAAAATCGTCACACTTTTTCAAGTCATGATCACTCGCGCAATTCAAGCACTTGCCGCTGGAAACGAGATGCACAGACGAACGGGCTTTGGACGAACGCGTATCGTTCGCTCCGGTATCCGTCGATTTAGGATATTCTGTTAGACCGCGGATACGCTCTGTCATAAAATCACGTATCTGCTGGTAGGAGGGATACTTATTCGATTTACCTCGCAACAGGCTTCACTCATTTCGCGTGCGCGGACTAAACTTTTGGGATATAATATAAACTAACAAATCGTCCCAGTGCTCTACTGGACGTTCCAGATTTGACAATGCAACGAGCGACGAAGAAATTTGATCTCGAAGACGTTTCAATTCGGTCACGCTTTCCGATTTCATTCGTGGCAAATCGAAGAACGCATGAATATACGTTGAATGACTTAGCGTATATAATCGCACTCTGATCCTCGTACTCCTCGACAAGGCGGCCCCACGCGATCTTATGATTGTTTTCCGAGACTTTAATTGTACTAATAAGCAGGGCAGCTTCGCCCTCGAGACTATTCCTTAAATAGTGCAGTTTTTGTACATTCGTTAAGACGTCGCTTTGCGCGACAAGCGACTCATACATTCCACGAAAGTTTTCCCATTCCGTGGGTTTACCGGAAAATTTGGGGAGCCCGATGCGAGGCAATTGCATGACCGTTCCACCGGAGGAATCACGAAACGAACTATTATCGTTACCTCTCGGTTGGAGAGTAAGGTTATCGTCACGCAACTTGCCGACTACATCTCGAATATGGTCAACAGCTTCAATGTATATATCCTCAGCAGTCAGGAACTCATCCGTGCGGAAGTAGGAGTTGGTCTCAATCTCCTCCTGGGTGGCAGTCTGCGAGATCCTGACGTGGAGAGCCTCGCACTTTTCCCAAAGCTTCTCCAGATTGGCAAGCCTTCCCTCTGTCTTGGGAAGGGTCAGGTTGGCCTTGGACAGCTTCTTGAAGTCGATCAGCACCCTCTTCAGCTGGTCAAAGTGGATCCTTTACTCGGTGAGGAGACTCGACTGATTCACTGCCATGGCAGTCACCGTCGACATCTTACTGATATGGCAGGGCGTCTTCAGTTGATTTTGGGCTACGCCTTTTTCAACACTGCGACGGCTCGCGGCACACGCGAAGAACCGGACTCGCGGAAAGTCACTGATTGTGTAAGCCTTGGAAGGCAGTTTGCACCACGCCCGAGATCGCACTTGTTGCGACGGCTCGCAGCACACGCGAAGAGCCGGGCTTGAGCCGGACTCGCGAAAAAGTCACTGATTGTGCAAGCCTTGGAAGGCAACTTGCACCACGCCCGAGATCGCACTTGTTGCGACGGCCCGCGGCACACGCAAAGAGCCGGGCTTGAACCAGACTCGCGAAAAAGTCACAAAAGACGTTCAGAACGCCTACGGATCGTAGACGGGAGAAGATTCTTTCGCGTATTTCACTAACCTCGCACTCGACATCCGGCACGAAGGACCATTATGTCGCGCACCTTCGATTCGCCTTACGCGACATATAATATTTATTTTTATGCCGGTTCGCTGAAGGGTTCGTGACTCGCGGGAAAGGGTCTAAAAGACTCACACGTAAATTATCCTCTGGCGAGGAAAAGATTCTTTAATAGTCCTCCCGTGGAGGGTATTGCTTAACACAGATGCTACCTGGTAGCTCGCAAAATTGTCTCTACTACTCCTCGTCTTCGCAGCGACGAAGCGATCGCCTTCCGCAGTCCTACGTGACGTAGGTCCGATCCTATTGGTAGTCCCAATTCTCGCGTGATTGGGGAAAGCCAATAAGCGACGTCACATCAAGAGACACGGTAGTGTATCGCGCCAAGTATATATGTATAGATATATATGCGCAGCGCAAGACACGGAGTGGCTCTATTACGCGACGACTCGCTATCAAGAACCCTGAGATTTCCGAATCTCAATAACGGCTGATCCAATTAGATTTTGAATGGTCTTAATGGATAGCTTGGGTTTGATTTACATCAGAAAAGTGTCTTCGTTTTGTTCCTACGGGCCTTATGAGCTGAGATATTTCGATGTAAAGTTGCAATTTGCTGAATTTTAAGTTCTTAAAATTCAGCATCGTCCTACACTTCTAGGCAAGAGGGGAGTATGAAAGGGTGAGGAAATGTCTCTCAGGCACGTTGTTCATTGGATGCGGGCATCGGCCAATCGCGTAACAAATTGTTGTCACGTGACAGCTAGGCAGAGATATTATAACCTACCAAGTGCTAAGTGTCAAATAAATTGTTGTCACGTGACAGCTAGGCAGAGATATTATAACCTACCAAGTGCTAAGTATCAAATAAAGTAAATTGTCGGAATTTGAAATGTCACGAGTTTTTACACTAATAGGAGACTGAATTATTGTCTCAATTAACAAGGTAAGTCGCCAAAATTTTTCAAATAGATTTCTTATGTAGAGTCGCAGACTTGGAAGTTGTCTGGAGAAGGTTCGACAGAGAAGCATCTTCTTTCGCACAAGTTTCCACAAATTAATATATTGTTTTTATACCAGCAAACAATTTTTACACAGGCTCGAATAAAAATGAAGGGGACGCCCAGGCTTGGATAGAAATGAAGGGGACGCACAAGCTTGGATAGAAATGAAGGGGATGCACAGGCTTGGAGGTTGTCCAGAGAAGGTTAGACAGACAGAAAAACATCTTGTTTCGCACAAGTTTCTAGAAAATTGTCAAATAAGGTAAATCGACAAAATTTGTCAAAGTAGCGTAGCATTAAGGATTAAGAAAATTATAGCGTACTGCTTGCAACGTTGAGCAAGTCACATTAGTGAAGAAAGTACGCTGAAAACGCATCTCCCTTGATACTTTTCAATCTCTTTTGGAAAGGTATTCCTAATACTTTATTAAAATCCACAGTAGTTCCTACGCTATTCATTAATTTTATTAGTTTCCCATTAACAATATTTCAATTCAAAAATATAAACATACTAAATTAATTTTATTCCAATACCAATACATTGTACGTTAAAAATATTGAATCTCTTCGTTCATTTTTGCTGAATTACCATTAGCATTTAAATTTCCTGCAACAAGACATTCTGCCATACGCTCTCACCTCCTTCGGACACATTTTGTAGTCTGTACACTTAAAATAGCAAAGGGCCAATCTATTTTTATATGTTCTACGTTAAGTCATAACTAAAATGTGGAATTTTGTATATTTACAGATAATCGAAGCAGAAGCGATAGAGAAAGTAACCCTGCTGCAAATGAGAAAAATAAGCACATTTTCATGTATAATTTTATTCTAGAGTTTTAAGAAATATGTATATACAATTAATATTGAGTTTTATTATGAATGTGGAAAACTGTATAATTCAGACAACTAAAATAAATCGGACATAGTATTATATTAATTAAACGATTTTATTCAGCTTCGATTCTATGTTTGCTTCTTGTATGTTTGCTTCATATCTGAAAACTCAACTTTAAACCAATTCGACCAATCCAATTGTCTTGTAGCTTTGCAAGCGTGCGGAGTTTGGATAACGATATAATATATTGTTGAAAAAATAACACCGAGGGGGTGAAAAAGTTATCCAGTCATCAATAAACACTACAAAATGTGTGAAATCCCCACAAAATTACCTTTTTTAAAAAAGGTACAAAAAAGAGCGCCAAGTATATAATTCCATCATAAAGAATTCCATTTAAAAACATTGTCGTAAATTAATATAAATTTCTTAATATGCTATATTTAACTTTACAAAAGTGATGAGATACAACAATTGCGCCAATTATCACAATGGCTATTTATATAAAGAAAAAAATGTACTCAATAATATTAAGCCGACATATTTTTATACAAATCAATATTTTAATACGAATAAATATTTTATTCAAAATACTTGGCGCTGCTCTCTGAATTGGTGTTGCTAAACTGAATAAATATGCATAAATTGCATTAAAATCTTTTTCTTTCTTTCTTGTCTCTGTGGTGTCTTGTCTTGTTTTATTTATTAACCAAGACAATTAACATTTTTTCGGAGAGCAGCGCCAAGTATTTTGAATAAAATATTTATTCGTATTAAAATATTGATTTGTATAAAAATATGTCGGCTTAATATTATTGAGTACATTTTTTTCTTTGTATAAATAGCCATTGTGATAATTGGCGCAATTGTTGTATCTCATCACTTTTGTAAAGTTAAATATAGCATATTAAGAAATTTATATTAATTTACGACAATGTTTTTAAATGGAATTCTTTATGATATTGTCTACGTGATCGCGTCTAACAACAACGCAGGACATAGGTATGCCCGTAACGTAAACAAGACGGGTACAAGTAACCTCTACGCTTATGACTGAGGACCAGCGCGACTTTATTATACATCTATTCCGAACAAATTGCATTGCGTTTATGTTCGATGAGATTCGATACGTAGTGAACGGTGTCGAGATCGATCGTTGCCGAAATCCAGGAATCACTACCACCTTGAATAATTACGTTTCGTTATCAGCCGAGAGAAGCAAAGTGCTTGCGAATGCCGGTTGGAATTATGTCATCGATTACGATAAAGACATTTTTCATTCGGGCGCTTTCAATTTCTGCGTACCCCTGAACGTGCTACTATGATTCTGCGAGGATTACAAACACATCCTGATGAACGCGCGGCATGAGCTGATCCTTATACGATCGCGAGTCGATGCGAACGTGATGCACTGCACCTCCGTCACTGCGTGGCCGAAACTGGAGATACGCAAGGTGCAGTGGCGTATGCCCCACGTCGTTTTGGAGGATGTGAATAAACTATCGATGCTGTGTATCTTGGAAAGCCTGGTCCATACATTACGTCTTCCTCTGATAGATTAAGGTCTTCTATGGCCTTTCTTTTACTTCTTATTTCAATTCTGCCTTCTTTCGTCACAAGTGAGGCACGGCGATCAGCGATCAGCGGAAGTTATGCGGATGTTCTTTGAAGTTTGCACACTTTACAGTTGAACCTTTCGTTTCGATTTTGTGAAAATCCTCCGAGACATCTTTCGAGGAATTCTGTATTACGAGGCATAACTCACATTTCCCGTGACTCCCTGATTTCACATCAGGCTCATCTGCACCCCTAACTAATTAACTAGTTAATCCAAATAACTAGTGTTTCAATTTTTTTTATCTTCAACTATCGCGACCGATAAGAATTCCTTTCATCAAAAAGGATAATCAATTTCCTTTTTATTAAACTATTTTATTTTAATCATTCAAATTGGCCTTCACAACCACTCTCCTTTGGAACATACTATCAGAAAGCCTATTGGCCTTTGGAGAATTTGTCATGGTGGCGTAGGAAAAGAGTCTTTTGCACAGGAGCCGATGATGGCAATGCCGTGTTATATTTTAAAAACAAGATATTAATTAATATATATTTGTTTAAAATTTTGAATTCGGTGTCATCCTCTGCGAAATACTGTAATATCTGAAACTGAAATGTGGACAGATTAGAAATACGTACGTTCCATTATATATTTACTAAATGAAAAAACAGAATACTAACTTCAAGTGATGCTTTAGAAGCATATTCTGCAGTTCCCAGCGGACTCCTATCTCCAAAATAAAAGAAAGAATTGCGAGTCTTGTCGCCAGACGATGTAGCTGGTGCAGTCGTTACGGATTCTTTATTCGCTTTCATTTCCTCAATTATTGCGCGTTTAAGGACCTCCTCCAATTTGCCACGGTCCTCCTGGGCAATGCACGGAAACCACACATTCTTAAATTGTGGATGCGTTAACGCGGCCGGGGCGGCATTCTCTGACTCCGGTGTAATGAGTTTCAAATAGTTTTCAAATCTCGAATTCACCGCGTAGCGAAGGCACTCACTTATGGGTTTGCAGAATTTCCACTCATTTCCCGCCAGTATTTCCAATTTTAGACGTAGAGACAACAAACATGGCAAGAGTGTGCCATAGAAAATATTGTCTCCCTGTAAAATGTCTATCGCTTCCGCGAATGGCGCCGTACATTCTATGTGTTCTTCTAAATATATCAAGTCCTCTTCTCTTAACACATTTTTTAATCCTAAAAGTTTTGCCAAGTCTGTTATTTTGTTTTTAATTTTTAAAATTTGTCTTATAGAATCGTATAGGGAATTCCACCGAGTCTCGCCCGGTCGTGTCAATGTGTGACCAAATGCATCCAGTATTATTTCGGCGGATTTTGACCTCATTGCCGCCTTCCACAACAGGTTACATCTCTGCATGACGTCTTTATGAATAACCGACAGCACTTCGTGGCTCTTAATTGTGCGTATCATACTATCGCGTACTGGTCTGCACGTGTACGTGAATCTGTATGAAACCGACATTGGTGAGTCTTGCAGACTTCATAACGTCACGTACGCTAGAGTGCTAACAAGTATCGTTGGCGTCAATTTCTACGTCGATCAGTATAATCGTATAGTGCATTAGCAAAATGTACGAACGCAGTAAACCTTCAATGATTTCTCTTGTGCATCCGGCAACGATGGTGGTTTCCCTAACAAACAAAACCAACAATCCGATATGAGGTACGTACGCGTTACTATACACTTTTCACTTACTTCGTTCGCTTACTTCTTTCACTTACTTCATTCGCTTACTTCTTTCACTGTAAACGATCAAAAGCATTAATTCCGTGTACACGTTTCTTACAGTTCTGGATTCGCAACGTCAAAAACATCGAAAACGCCAAAACCATTAAACGTACGGATCCGGAAACGCGATTATCCTTTAACCTCGACAGCCTATAAAAGGCTAACTATTGGAATTCGCATTGACGTGGATTCGTGCCGTGTCGAGATTATCATAGTCGACAATAAAGGCGGCGAGTTGTGCTTTTAAATGTCAACGTGGAAGCTCCTACTGCAGAATGGGACTGGCATACTTCAAGGTTTACGCGACAACGCAACATCGCCCCAAACTCATATCGTAATTGATCATTTGCGAATCGAATTCACGCGCATGCATAATGATCAACACGTCAAAATCACCGATAATCGCGTTACCTTATACATGACGGAAGTCACGATACGTAAACTGTTCGCATATGAATATTGCATCGCACCTGGTTGACTGAAAATATATACTCTGTAAGCACTAAATACACCGCCTTCGTAGAAATTCTACGTAGCGTTACCGCGCCAACAGATTATGTAAAATTAATTTCTGAAAGTGACTACTTCGAACGGCATTCTTTGATCGATTGTGAATTGTTACCGTTAGGAATGCAATCCATGTTACGTGATGTAAATCATTTACCACTATAGTACGCGCATCTAGAAACGCGGTAGCGTCTCGACGCCAAGTACATGTTCGATACCCTGTATATATGTCGACTGTCGCTACTGCTATCACTTACTCGTCGCCCGAAAAAACCAACCGAACCTGAAACTTATTTCATTAATATCTCATCACGCCTGCAATATTTTCTAAATGTAAAGGCATTTCTCGTATGTAAACCGCATATCAGCTTTCGAATAAGCCCAAAATCGATCAAATCTGCCCACGCATATCAGAGATATAATATCGTCTCATGGATCAGTCAGAAACGGCCCGTTTTCTTCTTCTCCTTCTTCTTCTCCAAGAAAATTTCCGTTGACTTGTCGTCGATATTGTTACGTATTTCCGCGGGGAGATTCCGTTACGAACGCGGGTTGGTGCTCGTGGAGCGCTGAACCGCTCTGCTCGTTAGAGTGCGCGGGTGTTATGAATAAAGAAAAGCTATTTGTTCTGGTAAAACCTGTATGTATATTCTTGATAATAAAAAAAACAATTGCTTTTTTATGTGAGAACAAGACTTGTACATTAAAGCGTCAAAATCGTTCTGACTTCTCGGTGTCCTCCGTCGTTGCTTCTTCCCTCCTCGAACGTGGTGCCCCTTCCATCTCTGCGCGTCCTCCCAGTCCTTTAGCCAATCAGGATGAGGGATGAGCCGGATTCAAAGGGTAGGCTGTCCCGCGGATGTCCGTCCGCCCCCGGGAATCGACGTCCATCTTTCCCTCCGTCTTCGGGTGGTGGTGGAAACTCGGTGGAAGCGCGCTTTTCCGTTACACAGCGGGGTGCACACGTGGGAAGAGAAAGTTGGCTCGGCTACGAGGATCGAGTAAACAACCCTTGAAGGAAATCTATGACTGCCTTAGCGTCGCCAACACTTCTGGACTCAATCAACACTCCTAAAGACTAACAAAGGACAAGGCCTTCTCAAGAGATTACGTGACTTAGAAGAAACTCGCGATTCGTTTCGGGGTCCGTTAATAGATATCCTCTTCCTGCTTTCGAGCTCTGCTCAAGATCCTTCCCACGAATGCCACCCGCATTGCTCATCCTTTATAATACTTCTTAATCATACGTGTTCGAGAAATTCGGCATGTTTACGCCATCTCCCAGGCCCACCGGTAATTAGACAACGGTAACGTCCCGCTGACTCATATGAAGCGCGGATCTGGCCCCCTTCCATCGACTCGCGATCAATGGAAGGGGAAGGTTCTGCCTTCCTAGAAATTGACGGTGATTTCGCGGAAGGACCTCTCTCTGATCCAGTTTTCGGCACCGCACGGTAATTAACTCCTTACGCTTACGCACTCTGCTTGCGCTATTCCGACTTTGCTTCGGTATTTTGTACGCTTCGCGACCCTGCTTCGCAAGATACTCTAAAAGGTTCTGCGCTTAACATTTCTACTAAATTCAACTGCAATTAAATTAATATAAACTAATTCAATTAAGTGTGACTCTGTGTGTATTTAACGCTATATGACCTTGTACAGAAGTTTGAATTCTAACGTTAAAATACTTTCTATCGTGTAAAATACAACTCTTATTATTCTAGTAATTTAAACTACCTGTGTTCCGCTGAATATTAATAAATAATTTCTGTGTGCCGTTAAGACAATAAACGCTCGCTAGCTACTAGACCCTTCGCGTGAGTCCGGGAATGTTTCTTTAGATCTGTAACCTTCTCAGTGCTGATCCGATAAAACACTTTATAACAATACGCAAACATCTACTTTCAAACTTCGCTCCTGATTTACCTATCGATTATATACATTTCCCCAGCTACGTTCAAGCGATAGCGTAACAATATAATATGTATACGCGACATTTACGACATTTAAGACACGTGTCGTGTATAAAATGGAAAATTCGTGTCTTTACCCACCGCACGTGTCTTAAATGGCTTAAATGTCGTAAATGTGTCATAAATGTCGTATATCTGGAATGGACATAACTAACCTATAAAACATTTTTCGTATAGGTTATGAAGAAGTGCCAATTTAATAATAATTATAATTCTGATTAAAAAAATTAAATTAAATTAAGTTACACCGACGAAAAATTGATATTGAAAGGTTAGTAAAAGAAATGCATTGGGAAACCAAGAATTTCGATACGCCAACTAGTGACAGAAATTTGAACTACTGATTATCAGTGTTTAAATAGACATGCTGTGAGAAACGAGTGTTTTTAAAGTTGTTTGAACACTAAATTTTGACTTCTTCGATTAATAAATAATTGTTCGTAATGTTTGGTGGAATCTGGACCTATTTTCAACAGTTTGCCAACTTACCACCAGAGGGCTTGTTTGAGAATCGATTAGTTCTCCTCATCGCCGCACCCAAGCTCACCGCACCACCTCTCGGGCAGCGGAACGCACGGCTGATCCACAATCGATCGGCCAATCAAAAGTCAGCGACAATCGATCAGCCTATAAGATTTCCTCACGTCGGGGAATCGTCTAGAATGTTCGAGACTACGCGAAGAGGAAATGATCATCCATCTTTGAAATCAATTTCATGCTCACAGTGCTTGTAAAGTCCTTTCAAACGCGGAAACTCTCTCTCTGCTCATCACACTCATTGTATTTTCATTATGGATTGTCGTGTGTGTCCGATTGCGTGGCTGCGTGCTCGCGTGTTCTCACCTCGTGCCGGGCACAATAAATCAATTGAGTATACTTCTCATCACTCAAGTTAAAAAGGCTCACGCTCACCTAAAAGGCTCCCTGTAAAAATAAAGACTGACCCTGCGTGGCAGAGTCAGCCGGCAGATGGACGGCAGATTCGCGGCAGGTCCTGCTGCCCGCCTGACACATCCAACAACGCCATTTGATGGCCACAATAGCCAAACGATTCCCTCTGCGTGACGTCACATGGACCTACGCACCAACGCAAATGTACATTACTGCTGTAGGTGTATCCCTATCCCTAAATAACAAAGCAAGCAAATTTTACATTTATTAAACAATTCATTCTACTTATTGCAAAAAGTATTTATTCTTTGTTTAATAATACAGCATTGGCGATTACAATTGTTACAAAATAATATAGTTAGCGCATATAAATTCGAAGAACATTCAATATTTACATTTATAAATCTATATACAATACGTTCCGTACCCAGTGGTACCTATTAGGTACGTTATCAGAAAATTTCCTGTATTTAGACTTCTTTTTTCTGTAGAATCACCATATTCCGTATTATGTTAGCGCTGAAAACAAATAGAACATTAGTATAAAATTAAACGTAACGTATGAATAAACAGGATACATGCGATACTTACTTCAGCTCCATCTCTGCACAGCACACACCCTAAGCGATCATGCATGCTCCTGCGAACATTAACATTTATAAGAAAACATGTGGTAAATTATTATCTACTAAACAAGACGCTAAACATTCGCAATTCCAGCATAACCATACTTTTCTGTCTTGCAGATAATGTAAATCTTGATTTCCGCGACGTAGATAATTGGAAATTATTCAATTTCATAATTACCTTTGTCTTCTGGATACGTCGAGATGATTTGTCCGGATATTGATGTTTGAAATTACTTGGAATATTCTTCGAGCGTACGTCTTCAAGCAGAACGGATGGTTTAAACGAAGAGTATGTAGGTAGGTAGATGTACCACGGTAGAGGATAACTAAATGTGGTATAATGGGCTACGCTCGGATTGGCTGCACCATAGTGCCGAAACTCGTGATTGGTCAAGGCTCTAAGTGCAGTTTGCGTTCGTTTTCGAGGTCTGAGATGGCAGTCACTGTCAGTGGCAGTCAGTGCCGACAAAATTGAAGAATATTCCACGCGATCCTAAGCATCAATATCCAGACAAATCATCCCGACGTATCCAGAAGGCAAACGTAATTATGGAATTGAATAATTACTAATTATCTACGTCGCGGAAATCGAGAGTCACATTAGCTGCAAGACAGAAAAATAGGGTTATGCGCGAAGTGCGAATATTTAGCGTCTTGTTTCGTAAATAATAATTTAAAACGTTTTCTTATTGTTATAAAGTGTTTTATCGGATCAGCGCTGAGAAGGTTACAGATCTAAGAAACATTCACGGACTCACGCGACGGGTCTAGTAGCAAGCGAGCGTTTATTGTCTTAACGGCACACATAAATTATTTATTAATATTCAGCGGAACACAGGTAGTTTAAATTACTAGAATAATAAGAGTTGTATTTTACACGATAGAAAGTATTAACGTTAGAATTCAAACTTCTGTACAAGGTCATATAGCGTTAAATACACACAGAGTCACACTTAATTGAATTAGTTTATATTAATTTAATTGCAGTTGAATTTAGTAGAAATGTTAAGCGCAGAACCTTTTAGAGTATCTTGCGAAGCAGGGTCGCGAAGCGTACAAAATACCGAAGCAAAGTCGGAATAGCGCAAGCAGAGTGCGTAAGCGTAAGGAGTTAATTACCGTGCGGTGCCGAAAACTGGATCAGAGAGAGGTCCTTCCGCGAAATCACCGTCAATTTCTAGGAAGGCAGAACCTTCCCCTTCCATTGATCGCGAGTCGATGGAAGGGGGCCAGATCCGCGCTTCATATGAGTCAGCGGGACGTTACCGTTGTCTAATTACCGGTGGGCCTGGGAGATGGCGTAAACATGCCGAATTTCTCGAACACTTATAAATGTTAATGTTCCCAGGAGCATGCATGATCGCTTAGGGTGTGTGCTGTGCAGAGATGGAGCTGAAGTAAGTATCGCAGGTATCCTGTTTATTCATACGTTACGTTTAATTTTATACTAATGTTCTATTTGTTTTCAGCGCTAACATAATACGGAATATGGCGATTCTACAGAAAAAAGAAGTCTAAATACAGGAAATTTTCTGATAACGTACCTAATAGGTACAACTGGGTATGGAACGTATTGTATATAGATTTATAAATGTAAATATTGAATGTTCTTCGAATTTATATGCGCTAACTATATTATTTTGTAACAATTGTAATCGCCAATACTGTATTATTAAACAAAGAATAAATACTTTTTGCAATAAGTAGAATGAATTATTTAATAAATGTAAAATTTGCTTGCTTTGTTGTTTACGGGTAGGGATACACCTACAGCAGTAATGTACATTTGTGTTGGTGCGTAGGTCCATGTGACGTCACGCAGAGGGAATTGTTTGGTTATTGTTGCCTTCAGATGGCGCTGTTGGATGTGTCAGGCGGGCAGCAGGATCTGCCGGCAGATCCGTAGTCGAATGCGGTCGTAGGTTGCGCCGCAGCTGCCGGCAGATCCTGCCGTTCGATCTGGTTATCAGGGTTATCACCTATTTGCAGTTCCGGTAATGACTTCGCTCCTCTATCATAATACATTTTTGTCTTATTCCTAGTCTCCTGTCTTATTTTCGTATGATCCTCTTTGTCTACTAATTTCGGTTCTAATGCTTTCCAACTAATTGGAATTACTGTTCGCAACTTTCTTGACATAAGTAGTTCTCTTGGCGCATTTATTTTTCCTTTCGGTGTTGATCTATATTGCATTAAAGCAAGATAAGGATCTGTTCCACTGTCTTGACATTTTTTAAGTAGTTTCTTTATTATTTGTACTCCTCTTTCTCCTAACCCATTGCCCTTTCGCCAATATGGACTTGACATAGTGTGACCAATGTCCCACTCTTTTGTGAATACTTTAAATTCCTGCGCATTAAATGGTGGACCTCCATCCGAAATTATTTCTACTGGTACTCCATGTCTTACAAAAATAGACTTTAAATGTACTGTTGCGGACACCCTATGGATGAAATCCATGGCATGCTGGTGCCCACCATGAACATAAGAAGACAGCGAGAAGAAGGCGATCGGATCGATCGCCTGTCAAGCTGGGATTCGAGATTCAACCGCTATAACATACGGACGTGTCGAGAATAACATTGTCAATTGTATTACGCTGTTACGGTTCTTTTACCGCTTGTTCTTGTATTACGTATTTAATGTTCGGTTATTATTATTGTTCTACATTAAATCTTTATTATGTCTACTCAAAAACGTAACACTTACTATTACATTTTTACTGTTACTACTATTATTTAACAGCGCAATCTCAACATATTCCGAGTAATAATCTATTACAATCAAATATGTTAAGTTTTGAAAATGACACAAATCTATTCCTACTTTTCGCAAAGGAACATATGTTTCAGTATGTGATAACATTGGTTCTTTTATGTTACCTTTTCTATATTTTAAACATACTTCACACTGTTCTACTCTATTTTTAATGTCAACATTTATGTTCGGCCAATATATAACACCTCGACTCTGATCTAAACATCTATTTAAACCTTGATGCCCGTTATGAATCTGTTCTAGTATTGTTTTTCTCATCGATATCGGAACTAAAGCATTTGCTTTGAAGACTAATCCATCAATCACATTTAGTTGATCTTTTAAATTAAAGTATATTTTTGCCTCAGACTCACATAAATTTTTCTCTTTTGGCCATCCGTTTTTACAGTGTTTTTTGACTATTTGTAATGCAATATCATTTTCCGTTGCCTCTATTATTTCCTTTAACTTCTCTTCCGTTATACATAGATTCGCTCTAAACATATTTACATATAACTGTACATCATCACTTACTTCTTTCATAACCGGATCTTGCCCTGTTGCTGCTCTTGACAACGTATCCGATATAAACATTTCTTTACCCGGCGCATACATCAACTTTAAATTATAGCCTTGCAATTTTAATATCATTCTTTGTAATCTGGAAGGAACATCTTTAAACGGCTTGTTTATTATTGACACTAACGGTTTATGATCAGTGTGCACAGTCACCTCTCTACCATATATATATATTGGTGAAATTTTAAACATCCATATACTACAGCCAGCAATTCTTTTTCAATTTGACTATAAACTGACTGCGTATTCGTGAGTGTAGTAGACGCATACGCTATTGGTCTATTTTCATGCATTATAACCGCACCCAATGCATCCTTTGACGCATCTACTGACAGAGTTATTTCTTTCGACGGATCTAAATATATTAATACAGGGGTAGACGCTACTACTTCTTTCAAAGCAATGAATTCATCTCTGTGTGACTGTGTACACTGCCACTTTATATCTTTACGCAACAGACTTCTTAACTGAGTAGTTCTCAACGACAAGTTACTTATGTACGATCCAATAAAATTGATCATGCCAAGAAATCTTTGCAAATCCTTCAAATTGTTTGGTTCAGGTATTTCCCTAATTGCTTTACTCCTTAGCGGATCTTTATTAAATATGTGTCCCAGATATTTAACTTGCTATACACCGAATTGACATTTTTCTTTATTGAATTTTAAACCAATTTGCTGTGCTCTTTCTAAAACAGCCCCTAATTGTTTATCATGACTCTCATCATCACCATATATTAGGAAATCATCTATATATATAATCACTCCTGGTATGTCCCCAAAATATTGCATCATTTCTGCTTGAAAAATCTCGCTACTAGATTTTATTCCAAATGGAAGACGAAGAAATCTGTATCTACCAAACGGTGTGTTAAATGTACATAAACTAGAACTAGCTGATTCCATTTTCAACATCCAGAACCCATTTTTTGCGTCTAATACAGAAAATCTTGTGGCACCCTTTAACTTTGCTTTAATAATATTAATATCTGGTGTGACAAAAACGCGGTCTTTTAATAGCCTTATTTAAATTTTTTGGATCTAGGCACACTCTGATTGAATTATCCGACTTTTCTACTAGTGTTAATGAACTCACCCAATCCGTTGGCTCTAATACCTCCTCTATGACTTCCATCTCTACCATTCTATTTAATTCCTTTTTTAACTTCTCCATTAAACTAAACGGAATCTTTCTGACTGCCTCTATGACAGGTTCTACTGACTCGTCTATGGTTAATTTTACTTCTCTAGGTAAACAGCCTAACCCTTTAAAGACATTCTCATATTTTTCTACGTTTACTGAACAATTAACTTTTACTGAATTTGCAGCACAAATTCTTTGTACCAATTTCAATTCTTGACACGTCTTTACACCTAAGATCGTTATACATGAAATATTCGCAATGAAAAACTGAATATTCTGTATTCTACCATCTTTCAGCCGATATTGCAATGTTGTCTTTGCAATTGGCTCTATTTTTTTACCACTTACTGTAGTTAGTTTCACACTAATACTATTCTTTTCTAATATTTCTTTAGAAAAACCTAATGATTTCCATGTCTCGCTTGACATTAAATTGACCATCGCTCCTGTCTCCAATTGACATTTGACAGTAACATTATTAATTCTTATATTAGTATACCAACATTCATTCAACTGGAGACTGTTACAACTAATTAATCCTAAAAATAGGTCTTCTTTGGCCTCTACCCTGATAACCAGATCTGAAGCGCAGAGCCTGACGTCAGATCCGTAGTCATCTGTGTCCGCATTAGGCTGCGGTCTGAGGTACAGAGCCTGACATCAGGGCCTGACGTCAGATGGGCAGCAGATTCGCATCAGATCCTGCCGTTCGCCTGACACGTATAACAGCGCCATCTGAGGGTCAGAATTGGCAAACAATTCCTTACGCGTGACGTCACACGGCCGTCCCTACGCGTGACGTCACACGGCCGTCCCTACGCGTGACGTCACACGGCCATCCCTACGCGTGAAGTCACACGGTCGTGGCTACGCACCAACACATTTGTACCGTGATTGCTATAGGTGTGTCCCCCCACTCTTTCTACTGCGCGCAGGGAATTTGTAAATTGTAAGCAGAAGTTTCGGAGCAGATTATGTTTACATAACCAACGAGGTTTATTAAAAAATAAGTTCTCAATTTATTTGCAATTTATTTAAAGGTATTTTTAATAATACAGCGATAAGTGGCACATATATATAATTAACTCTGAAAACAAATACAATATTAGTATAAAATTGAATTGATACTGGGAATGTATCAATCCATGATTATTTTATTAAACGGGCGCTGAAAAGTGCCGTTTGATGTTCATTGTGAACATCGAGAGGTTGTTTACGTTCAAATTTGATTAAAATGGGCACTGAAAAGTACCGTTTGGTTTCTTCGCCACCGTAAAAGGAGACACACCTCTACTTTTAATGGGCACATTTCTGAAAAATAAAATATTTACCATATTTAATTATCGTTTTCCCGCGACAGTAAATCGTGACTTTTACGGTCATGGCACTAAATGTCATGACTTTTACTGATACGGACCTTCAAAGGTCAGCTTCTTCTTCGGGCTGCTGGTCGTCCATCCACAAATCGCGGCGCATTCGCAATGCATTGGAGGCTGCTGTCGCATGAGGACCACTCTTCTTACTTCGAACCCTCTCCTTGGCGGCTCGAAGTGCCTGCTGCATCGACCGTTGAAAATCAGATCGGAGCGGCTTGGTGAAGTGCGGATTTCCAGACACAGCTTCTGAAAAAGTAATGCACGCAAAGTACGTTAGCATAACTATGCATAAAAACATGGAAATGCTTATTGCTTCGTACCGTATATTGCCATCACGATACGAGTGTTGTACAACGGCCTTTGGCCTGTTCGGCCGAACCACGTGAAGGACCGTGTGACGTCGTCGACCAGTGCTTCCTTCAGGCAAATCCAGACCGCTTCCTTCATGTTGAACCCACCCACGTATTTTAAATACTGAACCTAAGCAAAGTAAGTAAAGATTGATGTAAGTATGTATTATATAAATGTAAATAAAAGCATAATTTTGTTTTTACTTACAACATTGAAATAGGTTTCGTCGTCAATGGTCTCGAAACAGTCCACCTCCTCCGGTGACGAGAGAGGAATGACTGCTGGTTTTCTGAGTGGACCATTACGGGTGGGTTGCACACATTGGAGAACACTCTCCAACAGAGTATTCATTTTTCTGCAAGCAGAACGGATGGAGACTTAACGTATTAATAAACACGATAACATGCAATACTTACCTTAGCTCCATCTCGACGCGCGCCGTGCGATCTTCCAGGCTCCTGCGAACATGAACATTTATAATAGAAAACTTCACACTATCAATATTTTTATAACAAAAAAAAATGTAAATTTACCCATTAGCAGAAGGTTGTATGTGCACTGTATGGTGCTGCAACGGCTCATTCCGAGTGACTGTAGCGTGTGCACACGACGTCCCTGGATCGTGATGATCCCTTAACGTTGCGAGGGCAGGAGGACTGGCAGCAGCAGGACTGTTCTGTGACATAAGAACGTTACTTGTATTAGTCGTAGAAAAATCCTTTGACGTTGTAAAATCATTCGCTTCCTGCAGGATTTTCTTCAAATCTTGGATGTCCTCATTGATGGACTGCTTCGGCACAGTTGATGTCCTCTTTCTCGGAGCTTCCTCCTCCGAAGAAGTCGTCTGGTACCTCGCTGGTTTGGCGACCACACGCTTCTCTCGCTGCGACATGTCAACCTGTGAGTAAAAGTACATATTACAATACTTAGCAAAGGCGTGTTGGCTGTTTTTCCTATTTTACATGCAATATTAACCTAACCCAAATCTCAACACGAATCCAGGTAATGTATTACTCAGTAATTCGAGCGTAACTCGACAAAGGCTATAACAGTAGAAAACGTGAAAATATGACCCATGAAGAAATATTCGAACCAAACGATAAAATAACTCATCACCAGAGATTAACAAGAATACGTGTAAATATAATATTATTTATGAAGAGCAATACAAAAGGAAAGTACAGTACAAAAGAAGAAAATGTAAATATTATAGAGCATGCTACTCACCAGAAAATAGTTGTAACTTACCAAAAACAAGAGACGAGACTAGAAACTGAAGATTTTTTTTTTTTTTTACATGGTGAAAATCCCTAACGGATACCTCACCCCCCCCCCCCCCCCCCATGGCAAGGGTGAGATTATGTGGGGTTTGCACCCACTAAAACCACCATGGTGACCGCCTGACGAGAGAAGCTGCACAAGGGAGAAGTACTAGCAGCGAGATGCATCTAGCGCAAATAAAGGTGGAAGAATTTAAATACTATGGATCTTACGGCTTTTCGCTGTGTGTAATAACAGCAACGATACACCTACGGGGTACTGAGGGGCTTGTGTGAGTGGACATACTACAGCGAAAAGGCATTCTATAACATTTGCCACGAACCTGTTCAGGGGAGATATATAAAATTTCAGGGCTCAATGTGGCGCATTTATATATGCCAAGAGCCGAAGACTTTATGGCGACATCATAAAAATCATCGACTTCTAAAAATTTTTTGATACCTAAACGATACGAATCTTTGTCCATGCCAATATTGAAAATTATGCAGATCGAGCCATCGTCTGAGATGCAACAATTATCGCGTACATTTGTGCCTAGAGATATGTTGTTGAATTCTATTTTACGGTACTGGGAACAATTGGGGTCGTTAGTAAGGGGTCTAGATACGCGAATAGAAAAATCGACATTACGATGAATTTTTGTGCCATAAGATTGTATCTCCCTCATCCTGTTGGAATATTGTTGGAGAGGAAGAGATGGCTTATTAAGATATTTTTTAAAAATGGACATGTTGTTTTCATAGGGAAAAGCAGAACACGAATCTAAATTACCAAAACGTCTAACATCGTCGGTTAAGTGAAGAAGACCATGGACGTTATAACTATTAAAAGTCGGGCCATATAGTTCTTTGTTATGAAGAACAAATGTCTCCAAAGCTGACTTTGCGAATCTCAAGTGTGGGCTCGATGGAGATTCTGAAACCAAAACCCTTATGGCCGCATGTAAAAGTAAGAAGGACTTGTATATTTCATATTTGAGCACACCATACAGTACAACTGGCCCTGTATATAAAAGGAACTGACGAAACTCGGTCGCCTTATAGTTACAATATTCTTTAATAGCTCTAGGACGTCTGGCAAAGTCCAAGGGACAGTATCTTGCGAGACTGTTGAGTCTCGTAGATATCACAGAAATGTGGGATGCGGGCAATTTTGAGAAAAATGTAAAGCTTCCAGATACCCACGCGGACAAAAGTTTCTTCATTACGCCCAAGCATACAAGATGCATATACTCGAATGGAACTTGGGAAACCATTCCTATCGGTAGCGATGCCAATGGGCTTGGACCTTGTTTGTGGTGGTTCTCGTCTAACCGTTTACGGTCTTCCTTATCGGTACGAGGAGAATGATTTATATCATCGAAGGCATAATGCCTACCGTTCAGGGTACCGAAAACTATACATTTGGAACAGGGATATTGAGACATATGCCCAAAATGATTCAATACGAATGCTCGAGCTAGTGCGTCAGCTATGAAACATCTCAGACGTATGGACAACTTACTGGCATGAAAATTTATACCTCCGTTGGACATGATGGCTTCGACGTCTGCAATAAATTTCTCAAAGAAAATATTGGGGTCTCGTGGTTTACGGCAACCTTTATAGATTCCTACCACTATCGGCTTCATACGGGGAATATTTGAAATCCTACATTGGATGGGCCAGAACTGAATGGGACTTTTGTTTACACGACATCCGTCGGTATGAAAATCTAATTCTAACTCTCTAACAAAAGATACGGACAAAGTATTCGGGAGACTTTTAACAATTTCTGTTTCCAGATCGAAATGAATATATTCTCCTGGTTCCACGACGAATGTAACAGCAGGTTTACGTGGCGTATCGAGATGTGTTCTAACATCCTGAGGCAACTGGGAAAAACAGGAATGCGTTCGAAGGAGAGATAATATATTATTTCCTTGAACGTGTGTTAAATTGTTGTCTACGAAACAAGACGCTAAACGTTGGCGAAAAGATGGCTCGGAGAAAGTACCACAGGACAATGAAACTGTATCGTGGATAGTGGAAACGCGTGACGTGGAAGTAGAAGCACCGGCGTCTTCTACATTTATATCGCGCCTAACACTGAAGCTATCGGGGATTAAATTAACAGGAACGAACGAACTACAACCTGCAGATGTGCTAGCAGCATCTTGCACGGTAGAAGTATTATCCGCTACTCTACTGACCGTATTCAATCCGGAACGGTATCGCACGCGTAAGTTATTTCGCATCTCGCGCATAACCCTCCTTCTTTGTCTCGCCGATAATGCGTGTACCGATTTCCGCGACGTAGACAATTTGAAATTATTAAATTCCACAAATACTTACGTCTTCTGGATGTCTCGGGGTGATTCGCTTGAATATAAGAAATATATCTCCCAGAATTCTTCGGTACTGCTGTCAACGACTGCGAACCTCAGAATGAACGAGAATTCGAAACAAACGCGAACTAGGAAGTAGAGTCCCGACCAATCACGAATGTCGGCAATACGGCGCAGCCAATCCGTAGCGTAGTCCACTGTACCGCCAAAATATACGGCCAATCAGAGCGTTCGCTTGGTACCTCATACCCCGTGGTACCCATTGTTCGACGTGGTACTCTTTGTGCTTGAAAGGGATCGCTCTGATTGGCCGTATATTTTGTTGTCGTAAACCACGAGACCCCAATATTTTCTTTGAGAAATTTATTGCAGACGTCGAAGCCATCATGTCCAACGGAGGTATAAATTTTCATGCCAGTAAGTTGTCCATACGTCTGAGATGTTTCATAGCTGACGCACTAGCTCGAGCATTCGTATTGAATCATTTTGGGCATATGTCTCAATATCCCTGTTCCAAATGTATAGTTTTCGGTACCCTGAACGGTAGGCATTATGCCTTCGATGATATAAATCATTCTCCTCGTACCGATAAGGAAGACCGTAAACGGTTAGACGAGAACCACCACAAACAAGGTCCAAGCCCATTGGCATCGCTACCGATAGGAATGGTTTCCCAAGTTCCATTCGAGTATATGCATCTTATATGCTTGGGCGTAATGAAGAAACTTTTGTCCGCGTGGGTATCTGGAAGCTTTACATTTTTCTCAAAATTGCCCGCATCCCACATTTCTGTGATATCTACGAGACTCAACAGTCTCGCAAGATACTGTCCCTTGGACTTTGCCAGACGTCCTAGAGCTATTAAAGAATATTGTAACTATAAGGCGACCGAGTTTCGTCAGTTCCTTTTATATACAGGGCCAGTTGTACTGTATGGTGTACTCAAATATGAAATATACAAGTCCTTCTTACTTTTACATGCGGCCATAAGGGTTTTGGTTTCAGAATCTCCATCGAGCCCACACTTGAGATTCGCAGAGTCAGCTTTGGAGACATTTGTTCTTCATAACAAAGAACTATATGGCCCGACTTTTAATAGTTATAACGTCCATGGTCTTCTTCACTTAACCGACGATGTTAGACGTTTTGGTAATTTAGATTCGTGTTCTGCTTTTCCCTATGAAAACAACATGTCCATTTTTAAAAAATATCTTAATAAGCCATCTCTTCCTCTCCAACAATTTTCCAACAGGATGAGGGAGATACAATCTTATGGCACAAAAATTCATCGTAATGTCGATTTTTCTATTCGCGTATCTAGACCCCTTACTAACGACACCAATTGTTCCCAGTACCGTAAAATAGAATTCAACAACATATCTCTAGGCACAAATGTACGCGATAATTGTTGCATCTCAGACGATGGCTCGATCTGCATAATTTTCAATATTGGCATGGACAAAGATTCGTATCGTTTAGGTATCAAAAAATTTTTAGAAGTCGATGATTTTTATGATGTCGCCATAAAGTCTTCGGCTCTTGGCATATATAAATGCGCCACATTGAGCCCTGAAATTTTATATATCTCCCCTGAACAGGTTCGTGGCAAATGTTATAGAATGCCTTTTCGCTGTAGTATGTCCACTCACACAAGCCCCTCAGTACCCCGTAGGTGTATCGTTGCTGTTATTACACACAGCGAAAAGCCGTAAGATCCATAGTATTTAAATTCTTCCACCTTTATTTGCGCTAGATGCATCTCGCTGCTAGTACTTCTCCCTTGTGCAGCTTCTCTCGTCAGGCGGTCACCATGGTGGTTTTAGTGGGTGCAAACCCCACATAATCTCACCCTTGCCATGGGGGGGGGGGGGGTGAGGTATCCGTTAGGGATTTTCACCATGTAAAAAAAAAAAAATCTTCAGTTTCTAGTCTCGTCTCTTGTTTTTGGTAAGTTACAACTATTTTCTGGTGAGTAGCATGCTCTATAATATTTACATTTTCTTCTTTTGTACTGTACTTTCCTTTTGTATTGCTCTTCATAAATAATATTATATTTACACGTATTCTTGTTAATCTCTGGTGATGAGTTATTTTATCGTTTGGTTCGAATATTTCTTCATGGGTCATATTTTCACGTTTTCTACTGTTATAGCCTTTGTCGAGTTACGCTCGAATTACTGAGTAATACATTACCTGGATTCGTGTTGAGATTTGGGTTAGGTTAATATTGCATGTAAAATAGGAAAAACAGCCAACACGCCTTTGCTAAGTATTGTAATATGTACTTTTACTCACAGGTTGACATGTCGCAGCGAGAGAAGCGTGTGGTCGCCAAACCAGCGAGGTACCAGACGACTTCTTCGGAGGAGGAAGCTCCGAGAAAGAGGACATCAACTGTGCCGAAGCAGTCCATCAATGAGGACATCCAAGATTTGAAGAAAATCCTGCAGGAAGCGAATGATTTTACAACGTCAAAGGATTTTTCTACGACTAATACAAGTAACGTTCTTATGTCACAGAACAGTCCTGCTGCTGCCAGTCCTCCTGCCCTCGCAACGTTAAGGGATCATCACGATCCAGGGACGTCGTGTGCACACGCTACAGTCACTCGGAATGAGCCGTTGCAGCACCATACAGTGCACATACAACCTTCTGCTAATGGGTAAATTTACATTTTTTTTTGTTATAAAAATATTGATAGTGTGAAGTTTTCTATTATAAATGTTCATGTTCGCAGGAGCCTGGAAGATCGCACGGCGCGCGTCGAGATGGAGCTAAGGTAAGTATTGCATGTTATCGTGTTTATTAATACGTTAAGTCTCCATCCGTTCTGCTTGCAGAAAAATGAATACTCTGTTGGAGAGTGTTCTCCAATGTGTGCAACCCATCCGTAATGGTCCACTCAGAAAACCAGCTGTCATTCCTCTCTCGTCACCGGAGGAGGTGGACTGTTTCGAGACCATTGACGACGAAACCTATTTCAATGTTGTAAGTAAAAACAAAATTATGCTTTTATTTACATTTATATAATACATACTTACATCAATCTTTACTTACTTTGCTTAGGTTCAGTATTTAAAATACGTGGGTGGGTTCAACATGAAGGAAGCGGTCTGGATTTGCCTGAAGGAAGCACTGGTCGACGACGTCACACGGTCCTTCACGTGGTTCGGCCGAACAGGCCAAAGGCCGTTGTACAACACTCGTATCGTGATGGCAATATACGGTACGAAGCAATAAGCATTTCCATGTTTTTATGCATAGTTATGCTAACGTACTTTGCGTGCATTACTTTTTCAGAAGCTGTGTCTGGAAATCCGCACTTCACCAAGCCGCTCCGATCTGATTTTTCAACGGTCGATGCAGCAGGCACTTCGAGCCGCCAAGGAGAGGGTTCGAAGTAAGAAGAGTGGTCCTCGTGCGACAGCAGCCTCCAATGCATTGCGAATGCGCCGCGATTTGTGGATGGACGACCAGCAGCCCGAAGAAGAAGCTGACCTTTGAAGGTCCGTATCAGTAAAAGTCATGACATTTAGTGCCATGACCGTAAAAGTCACGATTTACTGTCGCGGGAAAACGATAATTAAATATGGTAAATATTTTATTTTTCAGAAATGTGCCCATTAAAAGTAGAGGTGTGTCTCCTTTTACGGTGGCGAAGAAACCAAACGGTACTTTTCAGTGCCCATTTTAATCAAATTTGAACGTAAACAACCTCTCGATGTTCACAATGAACATCAAACGGCACTTTTCAGCGCCCGTTTAATAAAATAATCATGGATTGATACATTCCCAGTATCAATTCAATTTTATACTAATATTGTATTTGTTTTCAGAGTTAATTATATATATGTGCCACTTATCGCTGTATTATTAAAAATACTTTTAAATAAATTGCAAATAAATTGAGAACATATTTTTTAATAAACCTCGTAGGTTATGTAAACATAATCTGCTCCGAAACTTCTGCTTACAATTTACAAATTCCCTGCGCTCAGTAGAAAGGGTGGGGGGACACACCTATAGCAATCACGGTACAAATGTGTTGGTGCGTAGCCACGGCCGTGTGACGTCACGCGTAGGGACGGCCGTGTGACGTCACGCGTAAGGAATTGTTTGCCAATTCTGACCCTCAGATGGCGCTGTTATACGTGTCAGGCGAACGGCAGGATCAGATGCGAATCTGCTGCCCATCTGACGTCAGGCCCTGATGTCAGGCTCTGTACCTCAGACCGCAGCCTAATGCGGACACAGATGACTACGGATCTGACGTCAGGCTCTGCGCTCTCACGGCAGACCCTGCTGCCAATCTGACGTCAGATTGCAGACATCTGGTTATCAGGGTATATAACTAACCTTATTCTTCTCATTATCTTTTGTACGACAATATTTCGCAAAATGATTTGGTTTCTTACAATTATTGCAGATTGCTCCTATAGCCGGACATCTGCTTCTATGGATTTGGCCACATCTCGTACATTTGCTTGTAGCTTTTGTTTGATGTTGCGTCTAACGTTGGTTACTTCCAGTTTGTTGGCGATTCGGTGCCCTTGACCACCTTTTCTCCTTTTGCACCTGCTTCTGGATATTGGACCCTCTTCCTACAGCACCAATGACTTTTGTTTCCAGGGTTTTTGCCTCAGTCCTTGATATGTCCATGGCTTTTGCCAACTCGATTGTCCTTTGTAGACTTATATCTCCTTCCATCAATATACGTTCTTGAATATCTCGTTGGCCTTCTTTGATGCCGCATATAAATATGTCTCTTATAATAGATTCCCTCAATATTTCCAGCTCGCATGACATGCTTAAGTTTTGTAATATTGTCATAAATTCATCGAGCGTTTCATTTTCTTTTTGCTTGCGTGTAAAGAATCTGTGTGTTTCCATCGCTATATTTTTCTTTGAATTGAAATGTGCTTCAAATTTATCTATTAATTCTTGATACTTGACCTCATCCAGTTCCAAATTGAAACTTGTAAATATAGGTAATGCATTTTCTCCTATATGATGCAATACTAATGCGACTTTTCTTGCATCAGTTTCTTCTTCTCGTGCAGAAGCTTTTAGGAATATTTTAAACCTCGCAATCCATAGCTTCCAAGCTACGCTTAAATTTGTTTGCGTTAAATCCAGCGGTTTTACTTGTGAGACCACGTGCTTCGATAATTGTACCGACTGACTTGATGTCGATGCTTGACTTTTCTCGCCCTCTTGTTTAGTCATCTTTAATATTGTTTATATTAAATTCGTTACCAATTCTTGTTTCTGACTATCTGACTTCTGACACCATGTTATAAAATGATAACGCCTGGATTGGTTGGATAAATAATTTTTATTGAACCTCGTGTTCGACTGTCCGGCTCTGTGTCCAGCCGACGACTGCTGCCAACCTCCTATGTCGACTTCCGTCTCCGCAGTCTTTGCCAACCTTATAATACTAAAATACTATTTACAACAAGTCCAAGACACAATGAGACAATGGCGTCTTCTCCCGCTCGACGGTACGCAATCCCCAGAGGCGCCGGGAGCGCCTCTTGCGGCGACTCCCCACATACTCCCCCCCGAGTGACAACGTATCTAATCTCTTACTTTTCTATGACATTGCCTATTGTGTGCTTTTGCACTTACACTGAGTATTACACTTTTTGTTTCGGTGTTCTTACATCAAGTATCACTTTTTTTTTTAATCTTTGGTTTGCTCTGATCTTACTTATTTGTACTTTTATCGTCGGTCACGAATGCCACCTTTTTCTTTCGTTCATACGTTCTTAACGCTCGATGCCCGACACCTGGTGCGCTCGCAGATTCAGACTGGCCCGCGATCGCCTCACCGAGATCCTCCGGTACGAAATATGCCGGTTTCACATTCTCAATCGATACGCTCCGCGGAGATCCGTTTACTTCGATCTCGAATACACGGTCCGATACCCGCTCGATTACCCTGTGAGGCCCGGTGTATGGCTGCTCTAAAGCCTTCTTTACGCCCCCGACACGCAAAAACACGTGCGTGCACGAGTCCAGGTTCTTGTATACAAACGCACGCCTCTTATGTCGGTGTTCGACCGGCACGGGCCTAACTCGTCTCATGTACTCGCGGAACTCATCTAAGAACACTTGCGGATCGGGGCTGAAGTCGTCTGGCAAAACGAATTCACCGGGGATCCGAAGTGTTGTACCGAACAAGTACTCCGCCGGCGACGCGCCAGTATCGAGACGGACGTGAGTGCGTAGTCCTACCATTACTGTCGATAGGACTCCTGTCCATTCCTTATCCGAATGGCACATGATCGCGGCTTTGAGGCTTTTGTGCCACCGCTCGATTAGTCCGTTCGCGGCTGGATGGTAAGCCGTCGTTCGAATACGCTCGCAACCGATTAGTTTCAATAATGCTGAGAAGAGTCGCGACTCAAACTGACTTCCCTGGTCGGTTGTCAACACCTTTGGAGACCCATAACGCGATATCCAACTGTCTACGAACGCTCGCGCTACCGTTAACGCCTCGATATCCCGCAATGGGATTGCCTCTGGCCATCGCGAAAATCGGTCCACCAAGGTTAGACAGTATCTGTACCCATTACATTCGGGAAATGGACCAATTAAGTCCATATATACATGTTCGAAACGTCCGTCCAGCGCGACAAACTTTGCAGGCACCATCGTTACGTGACGCGACACTTTCGACCGCTGGCAGTGTAGACAGTCCCTACACCACCGAGCGATATCTCGGTGCATATTTGGCCAAACATATCGCTGTCGTATAACCCTATCGGTCACTCTCGCACTCGGGTGTGCGGGCTGATGGAACATGTTAAACACGCGTTCTCTCAGCGCTCTCGGAATGAACGGACGTATCGCTTCGCCCGTCATCTCACAATATAACGTCGTATTACTCGGGCCCCACTGTATACGCTTCATCGTTAGCGGAAAGTCCGTTGCGTCGCGAATTTTTTTTAGCTCCGCGTCGGCCTCCTGTTGCTCAGCCAGCTAGTTCAATTCGAACTCCACTGCAAGTCGCAACGCCTCGATTCGAGACAGCGAGTCTGCCACTATATTGTTCGCACCCGGGATGTGCTCGATATTTATCGTAAATTGCGAGATGTACGACAGTTGACGCGTCTGCCGAGGTGACGCCTTATCGGCGCGTTGCCTGAACGCGTACATTAAGGGCTTGTGGTCTGTTACCACCCTAAACTCACGACCCTCTAGGTAATGTCTAAAGTATTTTATTGCTTCGAAAATTGCAGTCAGTTCGCGATCGTACGCGCTGTATCTCGTCTGAGCCGGACTAAACTTTTGTGAAAAGAACGCGAGTGGCCTCCAAGAGTCTTTTTCGCGCTGCTCAATTACCGCGCCCATCGCGACATCCGACGCGTCGCAAACCACGCGCGTCTCCGCGCTGAGCGACGGATGGGCCAACAGGGCCGCGCTCGCCAGGCCATTCGTCACCTTAGCGAACGCCTACTCCGTCTCGGGCCTCCAACACACCTCGCGCTTATCGTTCTTCCTCGAGTCGCGAAAAAATTCGTTTAAAGGAGCCTGGGTCATGGCGGCGTGCGGCAAATTACGACGATAAAAATTCACCATGCCCAGGAAGCGTCGAAGCTCTATGATCGTTCGCGGCTTGGGAAAATTCGACACGGCCAGGACTTTCTCTGGAAGAGGTCTGCACCCCTCGCTATTTACTAAGTGCCCCAGGAATTCTAATTCTGTTTTGCCGAACTCGCACTTCTCCAGGTTGATGCGGAGGTGAAATTCTTTCAAACGCTGGAAAACCATGCGTATATGGCTTTCGTGCTCCTCAGTAGTTGTCGACGCGATCAAAATGTCGTCCATATATGCGAACACGAAATCGAGATCCCCTAACGCGCGATATATGTATCTCTGAAACGTTCGCCCCGCGTTCGACAACCCGAACGGCATCCGTATGAACTCGAACAACCCGAACGGTGTTGTAACCGCAGTCTTTTGCACGTCTTCGGGAGCGACAGGCAGTTGCTGATATGCCCGGTGAAGATCGATTTTCGAGAAGATCTTTTTACCGTGTAAATTCGCGGAAAAATCGTGAAGATGAGGCGTCGGGAAATTGTCCGGCGTCGTCATCGCGTTCACGCCGCGAAAATCTCCACATATCCTCCATTTCCCATCCTTCTTACGCGTCATATGAATGGGACTCGACCACGGACTGGACGATGGTCTGCATATCCCGAGCTGGACTAACCGCTTGAATTCGGCCTTTGCCGCCTTTAATTTCTCCGGAGACAACCGCCTGGGACGACCCGCGACTGGGGGACCGCTCGTAAGTATATGATGGAACACCCCCCAATGATCCTGTGGAATCGGTTGCTCTAACCCGACAATCTCCGGGAAGTCAGCGATAATTTTCGCGCACTCTCGCGATGGATTCACCGGGCTTATGGATTGCACCGAAACCGGTTTGACAGTTCCCCGAGTAAATGCGTTCATCCCCGGATCAACGAGTCTCCGACCCCGCACCTCGACCAATAAACCATAATGATTCAGCAGATCGGCCTCGATAATTGGGTACGGCACTGCGTCCACACAAAAGTTCCATGTAATTGGTTGTTTGGGAATGAAGTTAGTTTCCCACGCCGCCACACACATTCTCATGGCAGCACCTCGCGGACTGCGATTCAGCAGCGCTGATCGATTGGCGAGCCGCCAATCAGCGGCGATCGATCAACCGTCGCCTCAATCAATGAACCAATCAGCGAGCCGCTTCGAGGTTCGAGAAGAACGGAGAAGACGCGGTTGTGGAAGTCGGCCATATTCATCATTCTCTTGTGTGCTCAGTACCAAGAACGTTCAGTGTAGTATTGCATCGCGAATCACTAAATTATTTGGCTTCTCTCACACTCAGCTCACCTCAACTCAGTGCTCTTCTCATCGCGCAATAATTGTGCAATATCGCAGCTCATTTGAACGCTCACAGCTCCGCCGATTAATAGAATCGTGTGGAAGCCACGTGGTGTTCTCGCGCGGTTTCATTTTCTCATCTCTCGGCTCAGGCGGTGATCAATAACATCACGGCATTATTGTTCTCGTGTAATGACAAAACTTGTGTTGTAATAAATTGACAAAGTGTTCACCGCAACAAGTTATCACGTGCATCGCTAACCTGTCTTAGGTTCCTCTCATCTCACCCCCGTTCTTATCTCAACCAGTGGTCGTAAACCGACGTGCAAGGTGCAAAGCGATTCTCCGTACGTATCGATTGGCGTTTCGTTTGCCGCGAACAGCTTCAGACTTCCAGGCCGTCTATTAGACGTATCGCCCACCGGAATCAAAGAAATTTCCGCGCCCGAGTCGACTAAGTAGGTCTTCCCGGTCTCGCGGTCACGTACATGGAGGCGGACGGATTTTTGGCCCTCAGTTCCCGCCTCTGAAATAGAAGGTCGCTCTAGCCCCCCGAACCCGTAGCCAGCATAACCCCGACCTGTCCTTGCTTTTGGAACGCCCGGCAGCTCCCTTTGACCGGGAGCGCCCGGGTTTCGCTAGACTTTCTACCTTAGCGCTGAGCGCCGTGATATCTGCAGCTAACTTATCGATTTTAGTATCGCACTCGCACGGTTTCGCGCTCACGGCTGTAACGTATTGCGGGGATAGATTCGTGGTTTCTACTATCTGGTCTGCCATTTCGGCTATTTTTTGTAGATCTTTTATATCCGCAGAGACCAGAATCGCTCGACACTTACTGGGAAACTGTTCTAAAAATATTGTTTTGATAATCGCGTCGTCGCATCGACCGTCATTTAGGTTGCGTAACCGGCCTAAAATTTGTGACGGTTTGCCGTCTATTGTCACTTGGCCTTTTATCAGCCTTCGCAAACGACTCTCGTGCGAGGCACCATAAGTCGCGATTATCCTTTCTTTTATCTTCGCGTATATGTCGACAGTTGGCGGTGAGGCCATAATTAAGTATTTAACGCATGCCATCACCTCGTAATCTAACGCTGCTAACACCGAGTCCGCTTTTGTTTCGTCAACTTGCACGAACCACAACGCTGGGTCGTCGCGAAAAAATGTCGGAATTTTTGGTAGACGGTATGAGTCCACCCGAGCTTTTGTCACCGCTTCTAATTGAATTAACGCTGTCACGAGCGCGGTTTCTGCCGTGTCGGCGCGTTCCGCGTTGTCGATCATTTTTATACGTTCGGACGTCTGATCGTTATTCGCGCGCGTTTCTCCTCGCTACCTATAGCTGTTTATGACTATATCTACACTCCTTTGTCCCGCGCGACAAATGAAAGATGGCGGTTTTCCCTACGCAGATGCGCGCCTTTGTCACGCGACGAATGCAAGATGGCGGATTTTCAAACGTGATTGCACGTTTTTATTCGCCGGCACCTTATTACTCTAGGAACTGCTGCGTCAACACACCGCTGAAGCCCGGTCGATCCGTCTTCTAGACCGCCGATGTACTGCTCGTGCCGGTGCCGTTGATACGATACGCGCCGGTGGTTCACGCACGTTGACCACGCGCCGCCTGCGCTGCTACAGTTAAGATCCAAGGCTCCGGTGACGTTGGCTTCACGCACATTTCCTCCTGGTTGAATGTCTCCTCGACCCGCTGGTTGTTGCGGTTGCCTCCCCGGATCCCTTGGATTTCGGTTGAACGTGTGCGAAACGTTCCGTTTCACCACGTGGTTGATGCGCACCAAGGCGTGTACCAGAATATTCGGGGTCACCACTGTGGGGACGAACGGTAATCGTCCGTCTATTCCTTGTCCAGGCAGGCCCACTCCTGCCTAATACTTGATATGCACGGATAGGATATTGAGACTATGGTTTTAATAACTATAATAACTCTTTATTCAGATCGGTTCTGTCGAGTCGAGAGTCCAAGACACAATGAGACAATGGCGTCTGCTCCCGCTCGACGGTACGCAATCCCCAGAGGCGCCGGGAGCGCCTCTTGCGGCGACTCCCCACAGTCAGGCGGGCAGCAGGATCTGCCGTCGATCTGCCGACACACTCTGCTTGGCAGGGTCTGCCGCAGTGGGTGGAAACTGAATAGGGAACTTCCGGGATAGCGTTTAGGCAGGAAGGAGAAGTCTTTCATAGCTTAGAGGGCGCTAGTGTCGCGGTATAGTTGTGTTTGTGTCTGTACATACACGATTGGCTGAGACTTATACTGTCTTATAAGTGAAAACAAGTAAAACGTGACTGAAACGCTAATTGTAAGTATTCGGTATTTACTTGTGTTTACTGATTCATTTAAAATGAATGTGCAGAAGAATGGAGCAACTGCAAAGACAGTGACAGGTAAAAAAGTTTTATGTACGGTTCGAGTTACATTTAAGACACTTGTTTTTTGAATTTTCGTGTTTTTGTATTTTTAGGTTATAAACTCTATTATCAAAAACTTTCAATTTACTGTAAAAATGATTAAAAATGATTTCCTAAACTTAAAACTTTTATTTTTGGAATGCACTCGTTAAATGCTATTAACAGTCACAAAAATAAATTTTGTTAGATGGAACGAGAGGACAGAGAAGATCAACCGTACATTGGCGATGCGTACTGCCAAGCTGTACTTCGAACAGCAGCATAAAGAGACACAGCTTCCCTAAGAACGTCCAGCGTCGCACCGCGCTGTAAAGTGCGGTACCACTGACGGGGTCAGTGGTCACAAGTGTCTGCAATGGCACTTGTACTCGCAGATCAAACGATCACGCGAGTCGATCGACGCCGGCGTCACTTTCCCAAGAAAGTGACGAAGGAAATAATAAATTTAATTCACCCTTTAAGTTCACAGGAGATGACTTAAATTTAATATTTATTATTCACTCTTTATGTTCACAGGAGCAGACAGACAAAAAACAAAAGAAAAGATGCAGAGGAGGATCTATGTTGCAAATTACTTGCACACGTAAGGGGGCCAAGTACGCTTCAGACAAAGTGCGTCAGGCTGGTAGGGGCGTCGCAGGTATGCATGATGTAATAGTAGTAATAATTATGATAATTACGATAATAGTAAGTAAAGTATCCTGTATTTTGTTTACAGAACTCGTCGGTTCCTGCTTGGGGCGAAATCCGGATACGATGGCGACAGTATACTGCCCATAGGACATTCCCCTGACCTCCGCGTGCCTCTCAAGCACCTACGATGCATGCATATTTAGGTGAAATTGAATGTCAAGTTTCTCGAAAACGAAGCCTCTACCGCAAATTCGTCACTCTGGATTATCCCCCAAAGTATTGACCACAGGTGGAGGAACACCATGTATATGGAGGTCGCGTACGAAGGAATATATATGTACATAAATGAACAATGTAATATAGGTAATTAATATAATTACTTAGCACTATAGCATTTAAGCAAACTGTTAAATTCAATATAAGGAACATTTTTCAAAGAAAAATGTGAGCCACTCACTACTCCTTACCTCTACTTGTATTTTTTACATTTAAGTATCTTATACAAAATGTAGGGTAAGAGATACATTTGTTGGCATTATCAATTATTGTTGGCAAAATAATGTCCAATTATGCCAATAATAACTGAAAAGATGGGGAAGGTTTAGATAAGAAACTTCAGGTGAATGTGAAATATTTAATTAAATTCAATTACTGCAAATTTAATTAAATATTTTCCCCAACACCTGAATTTCATATCTAAATCTTCTTAACGAGTCAATAAATGTATTTCTTATTCTACATATTACAATACGCAGATTCTGAGTATATTTAATTTTTCCGGCATGAGCCGCCATATTGAATTTTAGTTCAAACGGAATCTTTCATAGCTTAGATGGCGCGCAAATACTAAACCGAAAGTTTTGCCGGAGTTTCCACCCCCTGGTCTGCCGGCAGATCCGTAGCTGAATGCGGACGTAGGCTGCGCCGCAGCTGCTGGCAGATCCTGCTGTCCTCTATGGTTATCAGGGAATATAACAAGAAGATATTCGACACGTTGAAGCATATTCTAACTTGTAACGCCAACGATTAGAAATATCAAACATGTCTTCTGAGTTGAACGTAAACGAACATGTAAACTACTACATTATGAAAGTCTATGATAAGTAATTTGCCTACGTTAAGTATGAATGGACATAGACCTTAACTGTATATAACAAGTAATACCACAAGAGGTTATTCGATACTTAGAATTCGACACGTTGAAGCATATTTCTAACTTATAACGCCAACGATTAGAAATATGAAACACGTCTAAGGTAAAAACCATGCTTCTGTGTATCCAATATCTTCTTGTTGTATTACTTGTTATAGAGTTACGGTCTACATCCACTGATACTTAACATAAGTAAACTGCCTGTCAAGGACTTTCATAATGTTGTAGTTTACATGTTCGTTTATGTTCAACTCAGATATGTTTGATATTTCTAATCGTTAGTTTTATAAGTTAGAATAGAATATATGCTTAAACGTGTCCAACATCTTATTTTTTACTATACTACTAGTTACAAGTGTGAATCGTTCACAAAATAAAGTTATAATACGTTACAGTTTTTTGTATGATTAAATAATTGAAAGGCTCGTGAAGTAATGAGTAGAAACATATTTTGTAATGTAATGTAAAGGAATCGAAGATGAACTCTGTTTCCTTATTGAACACACAAGTTATAAACTGAGTCTTTATTTAAGAATATAAAATGTCAAGACGTTGGCCCTTAGTTTAGGTGTCTATGATGACTGACATCTGCCGGACACACAAATTCCAGGCAAGACGCGCGCGACCCGAGTACCTCCTAATTGGTTGGCCCGATACCGGTGTCAACCAATCGGTACTTTTTCTAGCCAAAATCGCGCCACCTATTTCCCGTGTCTTCGGCTCGCTTCACCGTAACGGGGGTGAGATTTGGCGGGAGAAATACTCCTGGCAATGCAGCGGGTTTCCCCTAGGCCCCGAGGCGCGTGACGTGGCCGATTGCAGGCCGCCCGGACACGCATAGCGGGCCCCTCGGAAACTCGAGATTTATGATACCCGCAATAACTATTGAGGCCGTAAACGAAAGTCTCGAAGGAAAACATGCTTTGTTCAAAATTCAATCACGAAAGGAACGGAAAGCGGCTTACTCAAAAATAGTTTTGCTGGTGCGCGTGTCATAAACCATGCCAACCATCTGCACGCCAAATGTTCGTATTAGGTCGTGATGATGGCCGCTACAAATGTAATTTTAAATTTCACATCATACACTATTTCAATTTTCAAATTTTTACATTTCCTAATTTTCAGTTTACAATTTATCAATATGTATCCTTGCGCTACATGTATATAACTTTTTTCTATCATACGCCGTTTTTACAAACTATTGAACTTTTTGGCTAATTAATTGTTTAATCATTTTTGCAGAAAGAAGAGACCGACCAGATATTGGCTGGTAAATAATAAAAATTTATATTATAAATATATACAAATTGTTTTCCATTCATGTGATAATGAAATTAATTTTGCAATAGAAATAAACTTTGACAGTTTGAAGGTGTCGGAAATGACGTCGCCGCCGTCCCAGTCGCTGCCGCCGCAGACGTGCCCGCCGCTGCCGATGTTGCCGCCACCGACGTCCCCACCGCTGCCGACGTTGCCGCCAGCGACGTCCCCACCGCTGCCGACGTTGCCGCCACCGACGTCCCCACCGCTGATGTCGTTGTCGCCGCCACCTACAGCAACGCCGGCCACGGCTGATGGTAAATATATACACATTTTAAGGATTTATATGCGTTTAGAATGCTTGAAAATTGGTCTAATTTAAATAAAAAATATTTGACTAATAAATTTATTTTTTACCAATTATAGAACCGCGCGTAGCGCGCCACCAACGCGCTGGCTGGAGAGTGAGGGCCCTGCAGGAGGAATGGGCCTTCATAAATGCCCTACAAGAGCAGGCCACCTCCCTCCGGGCTTGGACTGTTCAGCAATACAACCATGGTCGTGGCCGTGGCGGCTGTAATTAATATAATATAATAATAATTATAAATTTTAAATAAATGAATATTTTATTATTTTATTTCATGCACAAAACGTACTTATTTTTCATTTACTCGTGCAGTAGGGTTACTTTGTCTATCACCTGTTGAAATAATTCTCTTCGTCTGTATCGTTAACTGAAAAATAGAACACATTTACTAATTATTTATAAATTATTACACGTGCTCATATGTCAAGAGCATTGAATACCTGCAAATTTGTGCGTACATAGTCTGACGTAGATCACACTGCATCATCTTCTGCTTGGATTATCTGTAAATATATAAAAGCCACATTTTAGTTATAGTATATATACAACTTAACGTAGAACTTACTTATATAGAAATTACATAGAAACAGAGTGGCCTTTTATTACAAATATCTTTCACAAAAGATTGAAAATTATCAAGGGAGATGCGTTTTCAGCGTATTTTCTTCATTTCCAGAAACTTGTGCGAAATCTTCTCCGGACAACCTCCAAGCCTGTGCATCCCCTTCATTTCTATCCAAGCCTGTGCGTTCCCTTCATTTCTTTATCCAAGCCGGTGCGTCCCCTTCATTTCTACTATCCAAGCCTGAGCGTCCCCTTCTTTTTAATTCAAGTCCTGTGCGTCCCCTTTATTTTTATCCAAGTCCTGTGCGTCCCCTTCATTTCTATAACCTTTACATAAAAACTCTAAATTGCTGGTATAAAAATATCTGGAAATTTAAATGCAATGCAATTTGTTAAGATATATATTATTTTGTACATGCATGGTATTATTTTGTACATGTATGGTACAAATTTCCAGAAACTTATGCGAAAAAAGATGCTTCTCTGTCGAACCTTCTTCGGACAACTTCCAAGTCTGCGACTCTACATACGAAATCGATTTAAAAAAATTTGGCGACTTAGCTTGTTAATTAAGACAATAATTTAGTCTCCTATTTAGTGTAAAAACTCATGACATTTCAAATTCGAACAATTTACTTTATTTGAAACTTAGCACTTGGTAGGTTATTTATAATATCTCTGTCTATACTCCAAGTCATTTTAGAAGGAACTTATTCGCACATGTAGAATGAGCTCATTGGCTCCGAGGAAGCGTTTGTTTGGGGTACAGCCAATTGTCTGAGAATAAGGTGGTTGCGCATGCTGGTGGGAAGTGAGGTTATGGCTCAGCAGTGAAGAGGTGCACACAACACAGCATTGAGAAAAATGATTGTTGTCTTTATTTTTACACTCGTTGAGTGAGTCACTGAGAACAATGATTGAGCGGTGAGATATTGCACGCAGTGCAGCGAATTTTAACGCGTGTAATCTCATCGAGAACCCACGCGCTCAGAGCACGCGGTTGCACACCGACGGCGATTCCAAAACAATCCGCGCGTTGTAAAGAGGTGAGAAATACGTTTTGGATGAGCGTGAGAACTTGCTGAGAGAGTATCCAGCCAAGAGCAAAGGTGAGGATACGACTTCACACGTTACATATGAAATTTCTGTAATCGCGAACGACACGTCCTTTCACGTACTCGATGTGAACAAGATTAACCCGATGGCTGAGAATTTCCGCTACACGTTTTCTCGAACATGCTCGAGAGTTCATCGACGTGGGGAAATCGGATTAGTTGGTCGATTCAGGAGGTGGAAACTCCAGCAAAACTTCTGGTTTAGTATTTGCACGCCATCTAATTTATGAAAGATTCTGTCTGAACTAAAATTCAATATGGTGGCTCATACCGGGAATATTAAATACGCTCAGAATCTGCGTACTGTAATATGTAGAATAAGAAATACATTTGTTGACACTTTAAGAAGATTTGGATAAGAAATTGAGGTGTTAGAGAAAAATATTTAATTAAATTTGCAGTAATTGAATTTAATTAAATATTTCACTTTCACCTGAAGTTTTTTTATCTAAACCTTCCCCATATTTTCAGTTATTATTGGCATAATTGGAGATTATTTTGCCAACAATAATTAATAATGCCAACAAATGTATCTCTTACCCTACATTTTGTATAAGATACTTAATTGTAAAAAATACAAGTAGAGGTAAGAATTAGTGAATGGTTCAGATTTTTCTGTGAAAAATCTTCATTATATTCAGTTTAACAGTTTGCTTAAACGCTATAGTGCTAAATAATTATATTAATTATGTTACATTGTTCATTTATGTACATACATATTCTTTTGTACGCGACCTCCATATACATAGTGTTCTTCTACGTACAGGCAAATGTAAGTCGAAAATCTAGAGTGACGAATTTGTAGTAGAGGTTTCTTTTTTGGAGAAAATTGACTTTGAATGTCACCTAAATACGCGTGCATCGTAGGTGCTTGAGAGGCATGCGGAGGTCAGCGGAATGTTCTATGTCCTGTCGACATCGTAGCCGGATTTCGCCCCAAACAGGAACCGACGAGTTCTATATACAACATAAAGGATATTTTACTTATTATTATCATAATTATCATAATTATTACAACTATTACATTATGCATATAGGCACTTACAGGAAAGTGTAGTCGACAAACTCTGTAGTTGCACAATTCATCAGATGTAAGACCATCCAAGTTCGGATTATTAATTGCCTGCAAGCATTATTCAGTTCTTACCACGTTCTTGGGGAAGCTGTGTCTCCTTATACTGCTGTTCGAAGTACAATTTGGCACTACGCATCGCCCCTGTACTGTTGGTCCTCTCTGTCCACTGCTTGCAGCTAAAAAAATTCATTTTTGTGTCTTCTAATAGCATTTAACAAGTGCAATCCAAAAATAAAAGTTTTAAGTTTAGGAAATCATGTTTAATAATTTTTACAGTAAATTGAAAGTTTTTGATAATAGAGTTTATAACCTAAAAATACAAAAGCATCACGAATATTCAAATAAACAAGTGTCTTAAATGTAACTCAAACCGTACATAAAACTTTCTTACCTGTCGCCCTCTCTGCAGTTGCTCCATTCTTCTGCACATTCATTTTAAGTTAAACAGTAAACACAAGTAAATAATAGCGTTTCACTTAATTTTCACTTATTTTCACTTATAAGAATGTGTGAGTCTCAGCCGATCGTGTATGTACAGACACAAACACAACTATACCGCGATACTAGTGCCCTCTAAAATATGAAAGGCTCCTCCTTCCTGTCTAAACGCTATCCCGGAAGTTCCCTATTCAGTTTTCACCCACTGGGTCGATTGTCGTGAAGTGTTTCTTCGACCGAAACCGTTTCATCCGATGCGCTGATTGGGCGACTGACGGTCGCTCGGCGTCGCCGATTGGTAGTCGGCCATCGATCCGCGTTGCGGATTAGTGGATCGATCGTCGATCAGTGTCTATGAGCTGAGTCCGCGAGGTGCTGGGCCGAGAGCGAGTGTGGAGGCTTTGGGAATTAGTGCATTCCCAAACACCAATAGTAACTTGTTTCGGCACCAATGAGCGCCAACATGCACAGAACCGGTCTAAACTCGTCGGTCGGCAAGTTCCTTCTAAAATGACTTGGAGTATAGCTGTCAGGTTACGATGTTGAGGCAGAATTATGAGTGTGAACGGGATAAATGAATGTTAACAATAACATAAATGCTTGAAACTTTTAATAAACTTATAGTTGAAAAGAATATTATAGAACGTATAAAATGGCTGTGCTTGTTCAGGTACATTGCACTAACATGTAACTCTGTAGAGGGCAGCCTCGTGCTACACGAAGGCCGCCGAAGCTACCCGAGTCGCCCACCGTACATCAGTGGTGGGTAAAGACACGAATTTTCTATTTTATACACGACACGTGGCGTAACTGTCGTAAATGTCGTAAATGTGTCATAAAGGTCGTATATCTGGAATAAACATAACTGACCTATACAAACATTTCTCGTATAGGCTATGAAGAAGTGCCAATTTATTAATAATTATAATTCTGATTAAAAAAATTAAATTAAATTAAGTTACACGGACGAAAAATGGATATTGAAAGGTTAGTAAAAGAAATGCATTGGAAAACCAAGAATTTCGATACGCCAACTAGTGACAGAAAATTGAACTACTGAGAGCCGATCGAAATCCGGCGAAGGCCATATGATTATCAGTGTTTAAATAGACATGTTGTGAAAAACGAGTGTTTTTAAATTTGTTTGAACACTAAATTTTTACTTCTTCGATTAATAAATAATTGTTCGTAATGTTTGGTGGAATCCGGACCTATTTTCAATAGTTTGCCAACTTACCACCAGAGGGCTGAAATCTAGGCGACGTCTCCACTAAGTTTTCCCCATATATAATAATAAATATAATTTGTTCAAATTAAAAATTATGTTAATTAAAAGAAATTTGGTACTAATTTATCAATTTCATTTTTTCTGAAGCAGATATTTTTATTTACACAATTTTCAATTTAAATAAATTTTATTTATTATCGTACATTTATTTCCAATTACTTTACCTTTCACGATTCATTTTTTAAATACTTTTAAATACTTTTTTGAGGTTAGGAAAGTTGCGATTATACGTAGTTTTCGACGTAATCGACGTATTCTACAGTATTCTATAGTATTCGCATGCAACCAACAAGTGAGTCAGAAAGAACTATATTTTTCCAACATTTTAATTGTTGAAACCTTAATATAATGAATATTTCATTTACGACATTTGCGATAAATGACACGTATGAAATGGACTTAAAAACGACATATTATACGTACATTTGCGACATGTCGTAAATGCATTTGCAACGCGGCGTAAAATACCGACCCACCACTGCCGTACACACGTCGGAAAGTGCGATGCCTTTACACCCGATGCAATGAGGAAATTTTGATCAGAAGGCGGGTTGGTGCCCGTGGAGCGCTGAACCGCTCTGCTCGTCAAAGTGCGGGTATTTCAAAATAAAACAAGTACACAGAATGGTATTTAAGCTAGACTTCAAAGTATATTTAAATTGCTCAGGAAGCTGGTTAGCGAAAGAATGCCCGTAGCGTTGAAGGAAGAGTTCCGAACTCGTTGACGAAGTCAATGACAAGATTCTCCTAGTCCTCCCATAGATCCTTGTTGTCCAATCAGGACGATGACATCCCTCAAGCTTCGTCAATGGGTTGTCCTTGGCCATCTTTCCGTCCTTGCCCCCTTCCTTCATGCTTCCCTCCACTCTCGGCTGGTGGTGCAGGCACGGTTTCCAATTACATAGTTTACATAGGCTACATACAGTATACACATATCTAACAGGTAAGCGCGACCCTCGGGGTCAAGACGACGTCGCCCGAACAAAGTTTATGACTTTATGACTTTCGGCCTCTCCTGACCGGAGTTGTTACCCTTACAGGACATCGGCAATTATTGAAAATTAGGACAGAATTTTAAGTGGCTTTACTAGACGAGCCGCTGGCCGCTCGATGAAATTTGGCATGCAGATGTGAAAGGAAAAGTGAAGCTATTTATTATTCTCGCCTGGTCTAACTGTAATTTAAAGGTATTGAATGCAATCCCAGGCTTTCGTACGCCTTCTGAGTTTGGGCATCAGCTGCTAACATTGTAAGGACACGTACAAAAATTATCAAGGGAAAAACCTTCGAGAAACGCAACGCGCTCATATGTATTTATGAATCCTTGCAATAAACTCCTCTTCGTCCTCCGTTTCAAATTTCGCTTCTACATACTCCACATATCGATTACATACAATCTCGCAGCTACGTTCAAGCGATAGCGTAACAAGCGAAAGAAACGCGCGGAACTTAGCTTATCTTAACATACAACAACTTGTTACGTGATTGGCCGAAACCCGCATCCAATGAACGACGTGCCTGAGAGACATTTCCTCACCTTTTCATACTCCCCTCTTGCCTAGAAGTGTAGGACGATGACGATGACGATGACGATGCTGAATTTTAAGAACATAAAATTCAGCAAATCGCAACTTTACATCGAAATATCTCAGCTCATAAGGCCCGTAGGAACAAAACGAAGACATTTTTCTTATGTAAATCAAACCCAAGCTATCGATTAAGATCCTTCAAAATCTAATCGGATCAGCCGTTATTGAGATTCGGAAATCTCAGGGTTCTTGATAACGAGTCGTGGCGTAATAGATACACTCTGTGTCTCGCGCTGCGCATATATCTATATATACAGTAATTCGTCGTTAGTGTCCCGTTTTTACCATGTGTTATAATCACGCTCACTATCCCCACCATTTCTTGGAATCCTTCGGTCGAGAATGAGAGACTCCGAGACGTGCGAGAGAGAACAAAAGAGTCGACACGAAGTTGTCGTCGGCACGAAATAGTGTCCGCATCGCGTTATTGTCACGCCGCCAACCCCGATCGTCGTGATTCTAACAAGGCATTACTGTACTTGGCGCGAGACACTACCATGTCTCTTGATGGGATGAACTGACAGCATGAAAGAAGATCGCTTCGTTTCACCAATCTTGAACACATAAAGTCGAATGAGGATGCCCGGAGAAGATTTTGTTACGCGGATTTTTTTTTTATGTTTTGTGGAGGGGGAACACCTACAGGGAGTGGTGGTAATGTGTGCATGAGATGCCACGATGGGAGACGAACCGACACCGCGGCCAATCAGCGTCGCTGGAAAATATGTTGTCGACGCTGGTTGGCCGTGGTGTCGGTTCGTCTCCCATCGTGGCATCTCATGCACCCATTACCACCACTCCCTGTAGGTGTTCCCCCTCCACGAAACATCCAAAAAAATCCCCGTAACAAAATGTTTTCCGGAAACCCTAGTCCAAACTGATCTCCAAGCATTCGCAATTTTAATTGCCCATCAGTGAGAGCGTGCCCTCCACGTACCAAGAAAATGTACCGTCGATCACGTCCCGCCGCCGTCGAGCGAGATCTTTACCTGCGCCTTTTAGTTATGCTTTCAGCCTTATTTATTAGATTCGGATCTTACATACAGCTAAATACAACGTAGAATCTGTTACATCCCAAACAACACACGACGTCTTCAAGACGTCCATTTTACATCTGAACGACGTCTTTAACACGCCTATAAAACATCTTAAAGATGTTTGTTAAAAGGCATCTTAAAGACGTCCGTAAAAACCATCTTAAAGATGTCCATAAAAAGTCATCTTAAGGCACGATGAGGCACGGCCGGCGCAAGGATTTGCAAATTTTCGCACCTGCTTTCTATTTTTAATTATCTTTAAAAAAAGGAATTATATTTACATTTTGTTTATGCGGGAGTTAGATTCCTGTATTATTAAGCGTGCGATATTGTTAGTTTTTTAGCGCCCTTATTCGGCGCATAAGTTGCATAATAGTAATGTCGCCGAGGTGTCTGTAAAAAGTCATCTATACGATGAATTTATTTGCATGGAATATTACAAATATATAGTAACGGAATTATCGTATATGTGTTTCGTCAATTTTTCTCCAACACAACTCTGTGACAGTGTGCGGAATGGGACTACAGGTCGAATGATGATATATTACAGGGTTGTCTAACTGACGACTCACGAGATGCGGGGGGCTCCTCCGCCTTGCGGCCACGCTGAACGGTTCCCTCCACACCTACTAAACATTGACGATCGCAGTCGAATTCGTCCGTCCCTACACAGACATAAATACATTCGATTGTTACGGCCGACTACGGCCATACGTTTACATATAATTATAATTAATACGACAATACCAACTGATATATACTTACTTTTACTCGTCTTTTTCGATACATTAATAAAAAATGAGCTTATAATTTTTAATAATCCAAAAGGATGTAAGATCAAAGACCAAGAAATGTATTATCGAGATGAATTGTGTAATTTGCAAGAAGATCCGTTCGTACATGGCAGAAATGATAATGGACAGGAGTTTTTTAAATTATTATCAGAAGAAAAGTATCCGAAATTGGTGGATTTAGGATTAAAAATTTCATCAATGTTTGGTTCTACATACAGATGCGAAAGTGCGTTTTCCGTTATGAAAAATATAAAAAGTAAATATCGGTCAAGATTAGCGGACCATTCATTATCTTCGCTGTTAAGGATGGCCATAACAAAAATTGATGTGGATATACCATCCCTTGTCAATAATATGACGCGGCCGCAATGTGTACGGTCACATTCACAGAGACGAGTAAAAGTAAGTATATATCAGTTCGTATTGTCGTATTAATTATAATTGTTGAAGTATACATTTAACTTAGCCCGCCTTCCACACACGATAATTATGGCGTAAGTGAGGAAGAGGTACGCTAATAGCACAATAGGTGGAACAAATGTACACATTGTACGTATATATATATATATATATATATATATAGGTTGTTCGCTTGCCTCTTCCTTCTTCAGTGCGACCTCGCAGTGTAAACACGTGAGTCATAAATTGTGGAAATTGCTAAGACATTATTGTATCATTTAGACAAATTAGATTAATGTAAAATTAACTATTACAACAAGGACGAGCTGACGTTGTGGTCTTGTGTGATGTGCGATATCTGTATTCGGCTGGTTATCCAAATACGGAAAGAGACATTAAACCTCAACAGGTTATGGGCCCAGCCACGTGGCTATAGAAGAATCTAGATTTATTAATTTAGTCAATTGCTTTTTTTACTTAATAGATTCTATCTAGATTACATACTGTAATTCAAATTCATTTCTTCTCAAAGTGTTCAAATCTTGAAACAGAATTTCAAATAAATCTAACGCAAAAAGGTAGAAATAAATAGATAAGAGAAATGAAGGTCAGTGAGCAACGTCTGTTTCAAATACATCGATTCAACGGTCAAAATTACCAATTGTGGCGTAGACAAATGGAAATCTTCATGACGGAAAATAAATTGAAACCGTATATTCTCGGTATTGAAAAACGAACTACAGAAAATAGCAAATTGTATGATGAAAAGGATGCTGAAGCACAAGCATTCCTGATGCGAGGTCTAGAATTAGAACAGTTAAAATATTTATCCGATTGCTCTACAGCAGCAAGTATGTGGGCAAGATTACGTACTGTACATTCAGAAAAAAGTGATCAATCCGTGCAGGTTCTACTCGATAGATTTATTAATGCTAAAATGGAGGAAAATGAGAAAATGGCGGACTTCACCGCACGAATTGTATCCCTCACTCAACGTTTAAAGGATATGGACCTTGAACAGAAGGAACCAGTAATTATTGCCAAAATATTGAGTGGACTTTCTCCGCAATTTGATAATGTTCGAACCGCTTGGTATGCAGTGCCGAAACAGGACCAAACGGTTGATAGATTAACAGATCATTTAGTAAACGAGGAAGCAATATTGTGCAGTAGATCAAAGGAGGAAACCAGCGTTGAGACAGCCCTGCTCGTGAGAGGCAAATCACGTCGATCGAGTTATAATCAAAGAGGCGAGAAAAATTCAAATTATGAGTCAAAAAATTATAACAATGATTCAAGCTGTTATAATTTCAAGAGAAATACAGATAATTCTCAGAAACGTCCAGGAAAGTGCAACTATTGTAAAATACCAGGACATTGGGCAAGGGAATGTCGAAAGAAAGCTCGAGATTGCCCAGACACCAAAAATCAACGCTCCTTTATGGCACAAGGACCTGTGAAAAATGAAAGGTATCCCGCTGGACTTGATGGCAAATCGAACGATGATTCTTTTTTATTAACTGCTGAATGTTCCAAGGAACATAAAAATGTGTGGTTTGCAGATTCAGGTGCAACGCATCACATGTCTTTTCAGAGCGACTGGTTTAAGAATTTTGAATCATATCCGGAAAAATCTTGTTGTGTAAAGGTTGGAAATGGTGAAAAGATTGATGCACGTGGAAAAGGCGACGTGGATGTTCAAATTCAAGGAGATGATGGTATTGTTCGAACACACACTATCAAGGATGTCCTATATGTTCCACAAATAGAGAAAAATTTATTGTCTGTTTATCGAACAACTGTGAGAGGTACTAAAGTCACCTTTGAAGAGGGAGGAAATACTATGAGACTTGAAAGAAATGGAAAAACAATTATTACTGGAGTAAGAGATGGAAACTTGTATAAATTAAAGGTCAGTCCTGCAAGAATAATACAGGCAAACTTAGCAGCGTGCAATTCTCCTACGATGTGGCACGAACGCCTAGGACATGTGAATTACAAAACCTTGAGGCAAATGCATCGACAACATACAGTTGAAGGACTAAATATTGTTGGTCTGACAGAGGAAGATCCATTTTGTGAAGGTTGTGTTCTTGGAAAACAACACAGAAGAAGTTTTCCGAAAAATCAAGCGCGACGATCACAAATCCCTGGTGAACTATTTCATGCAGATGTTTGCGGAAAGATGAGTACTCAGTCTATAGGAGGATCGAATTACTTTCTACTTATTAAGGATGATTGTTCCAGGTATTGTTTCGTTTATTTTCTGAAATACAAATCCGATGTTGCAGATAAATTGCAAGAATTTTATGCCGAAGTTCTAGCAGAAAATAAACAAATAAAACGGCTAAGGACTGATGGAGGAAAAGAATTTTGTAATGCTGAAGTAAAGAAATTTTTACTGTCGAAGGGTATTAAACACGAGGTAACCACACCAAGAGCTCCACAACAAAATGGTTTCGTTGAGCGACAGAATAGAACAGAAATTGATTCCGCAAAAGCTATGTGACATGCCAAAAATCTTCCAAGGTATTTATGGGCAGAAGCTGTAAATACGGCTGTATATATCAAAAACCGAACAGCATCAGAAACAATAGGGGGAATTACACCTTTCGAAAAATGGCATGGAGAAAAGCCATCTGTATCACATCTTAGAGTGTTTGGAAGTGAGTGCTATGCACATATTCCAAAAGAAAGCCGAACAAAATGGGAAACCAACTCGGAAAAGTGTCTGTTTCTTGGATACAGTGAAGGTTGCAAAGCCTACAGAGTATTTAATTTTAAAACAAAGAAGGTTTTAGTACGAAGAGATGTCGTCTTCAATGAAGATAATAATTCTCATCATGTTTGTTTAGAAAACATTGAAGAACTGAACGAGAAAGAAGAAAATGAAAAAGCACCAAGAAATCTGGATGAAAAATTAGTTAAAGAGGAAAGCGGTGGACAATTTTATGATACTCCTTCGAAATACAGAAATCCACGTTTGCCGATTCCACGAGATCCTTACAATTTGCGAACAAAGTCTCTAAAAGAAACTGATGATTCAGAAGTAACTCTGGCTGAAACGTTTATGGCTCAAGTAGAACCAGTAAATCTTGAAGACGCCCTGGAGGCAAAGGATGCCGAAAAATGGATTCAAGCAGTAAATGAAGAGCTTTATGCTTTAAAACAAAACAATACATGGACACTCGTATCTAGAACAAAAGATATGCATGTGATTGGAAATAGATGGGTCTTTAGAAGAAAATATAAGGCAAATGGTGAAATAGACAAGTACAAGGCCAGATTGGTTATAAAAGGATACTCTCAAGTGAAGGGTATCGATTATCAAGAAACTTTCGCACCGGTGGTTAAATTTGACTCTGTCAGATTGCTATTGTCAATTGCTGCAGCTTGGAATATGAAGATTTACCAATTTGATGTGAAAACGGCGTTTTTGCATGGAGAATTGAACGAGAAGGTTTACATGGAGCAACCATATGGATTTGCAGAGGACAACCGAGTGTGCCTTTTGAAACGAAGTTTGTATGGCTTGAAGCAGGCACCCAGACAATGGAATAAGGGAATTGTAGATTTCTTGATAAATTTTGGAATGAAACCATGTGCAGCTGATCCTTGCGTGTTTTTCAAAGTAACTGAAAAGGGTGAAAGACTATATCTGGCGCTCTATGTTGATGATGGACTTATTTGCGGAAATGATGTAAATTCTATAAACAATTTGTTGAACCGTTTGAGAACTAAGTTTCAAATTATCTTTTCAGAGGCACAATTTTTTTCCCCATAAAAATACATCAAAGTGCCTATACGTCAAAAATACTTAAAAGATTTAATTTTGATAATTGTGCGTCTGTTTCCATTCCAGTTGATCCAGGTTTACATTTCTCAAAAGGCGACAATAATAATAGTGAAGGTCAATATTATCCATATCGAGAAGCAGTAGGTTCATTAATGTTTTTAATGATTGCATCCAGACCGGATCTGGCGTATATTACTGGAGTTTTAAGCAGATTTCTGGAAAATCCTCAGCGAGAAGACTGGAATGGAGTGGTCAAAGTATTTAAATATTTAAAGGGTACTGAAAATTATGGTATAACTTTTTCTGCAGGATCGAATCAATTTGAGATGACTGCATATTGCGATGCAGATTGGGCAGGAGACAGAGATACTAGACGAAGTACGACTGGTTGGCTATGTTTGTTGAATGATCATCCGGTTGCCTGGAGTTCGAAACGTAAAACGGTGACAGCTACATCAACAACCGAGGCAGAATTTGTCGCACTGTGTTCGGTAACGAAGCACATTATTTGGATCTTGAAAACTCCTGGCTGAACTAGAGTACAATTTAAGGACGCCTACTCATATAATGTGTGATAATCAGCGCGCGATAACGATTGTTAAAAATCCGGAATCGATTAAGAGCACCAAACATATAGAAACACAATTCTTTTATACAAGCAATCAATACAAAAACGGTAATATTGATGTTCAGTATGTACAGAGCGAAAATCAGTTAGCAGATCCTCTTACGAAACCGTTACCAAAGGAAACCTTCCTGAATATTAGAGCGCGATGGGGTATGAATTAATTGGACCTTTGTTAAATTTTGTTCTGTAAAATGATCGTGTGTGTAATGCGAGAGGGAGTGTTGAAGTATACATTTAACTTAGCCCGCCTTCCACACACGATAATTATGGCGTAAGTGAGGAAGAGGTACGCTACTAGCACAATAGGTGGAACAAATGTACACATTGTACGTATATATATATATATATATATATATATATATATATATATAGGTCGCAGTGTAAACACGTGAGTCATAAATTGTGGAAATTGCTAAGACATTATTGTATCATTTAGACAAATTAGATTAATGTAAAATTAACTATTACAACAAGGACGAGCTGACGTTGTGGTCTTGTGTGATGTGCGATATCTGTATTCGGCTGGTTATCCAAATACGGAAATAGACATTAAACCTCAACAATAATTATATGTAAACGTATGGCCGTAGCAATCGAATGTATTTATGTCTGTGTAGGGACGGACGAATTCGACTGCGATCGTCAATGTTTAGTAGGTGTGGAGGGGGCCGTTCAGCGTGGCCGCAAGGCGGAGGAGCCCCCGGCATCTCGTGAGTCGTCAGTTAGACAACCCTGATATATTAGATTAGATTGTAGAGCAGCATTTCTAATGAATGCTCTACAATGCTGAATCTCGCCTATTCACAATTATTGTTACATCGTAATTGTCATGGTGCAATAAAGATATTTAATACTAATATTCTGTAGCATATTTCGCTGTAATGCGTGTTTTTCATAAACAATAAAATATATATATCTAGAATTTGAAACTCTTTACAACGAAGTACGTTGGGTAGGTGCGAATAACGGTTGCATCGTAAACGGAAAGTCCTGAGTTCTTCGATTCCCCTCTCGTCCACCGTCAAATTTTTTTTTAAACCTGGAGCTGATAAAGACGTCTGAGAAAAGACATTTTAAACATGTCTATAAGACGTCTTAAAAACATCTTTAAGAGGATTCGTGACATAAGACGTGCAGAAGACCTGTATAAGACGTGAAAACGACGTTTGCAGACATCTGAAACGTCTGGCTTCAGACGTCTTTAAGATTTCTTTAAGATGTATATGTGCTGTCTGGGATACAGCTAAATCTAACATAGAAATACAAATAATTCTCTCTTTCGTCCCCGACTTTTTCATATACTTAGCGTAATTTGGTACTTTTTTGAAGTTTTTATAGGGCTCTTGCATACAGCTAAATGCTTAGATAGCACAAAGACGTTTTAAAGACGTCCATGAACGTCCAGAAGAGACTATGCTCTCGTCATAAAAAGGTTCATTTTCACAAAACAGTACGTCTTTAAGACGTCTTTAAGACATCCAGAAGACGTCTTGGTTAGGTCCGAAACAGGCGTTTCTAAGATGTCTTTAAGATGTTTTTAAGACGTCTTTGTTAGGTCTGGAACAGGCGTTTAAAAGACGTTTTTAAGACGTTCGTCGGTACTGGTTCGATTTAATAAAAATTTAAGGAAGTAAATGGTTTTCAAAATAAGATCAAATCGATAACAATTTATTTTGTTTACTTAAGTTTTATTTGCAGTGTTATAATTATGTATACAGGCTATATATAGGTATGTAGAATATATGCACTTACAATAATAGATACAAGAACATGTCAATACACGGTCGAATGTACAGAACCTAACAAATGTGCAGAATATGCTGGATATACCTACACTTAAGATAGATATCGATATGCGCTTAAAATAGATGAAATATGTATACAGCTGCTACTCGGGCGACGGGGACTCGGCGGACCACACCCTGGCTGTATGCCGGGAGTGGCACGATGATCGCCGGGTCCTCGAGGCGCAGCTGAGCCCTGATCTCTCGCTGCCGACGGTCGTGCGTCGGATGGCGGAGGACAGGGCGTGTTGGGAGGCCGTCTCCTTCTCGGAACAAATCATACTCGAGAAGGAGGAGGTGGAAAGTGACCGCGAGCGGCAGGGATATCCCTGCCGGCTCGGGGTGCCGTGACGACGCGCCAGAAGAAGGTGACCATAAGCCGGGGAAGATAGAGCGGCGATCTGTTTTGCAGGTCGCCCCCGCTTCCCCGTGGCGGGTAATGGGTTCGCGCGTTCTGCTCTCCCTCCCCTCCGTTTCTCTTTCCTTCCCTTCCCTTCTCCTTCCCAATCCCCTTCTTGTTTGCTTACCTCCCTTGTCGTTGTCCTTGTGTTGTGTGTTCTTTCATTTGTTTTTTCATGTGTGTGTGCTTTGTCCTTACGAGGGGGTTATTGTTGTTGTTGGGGGGTGGGGAGAATGGGATGTAGTGGGTTTTCGGGACGGTGGTTCGCCAGGTCGGCCGCCCCCATGGTATTTTTTTTGGGGGGGGGGGGTGCTGCTTGACGGGGAAGGATGGCTCGGTGCTCCTGTAAGAGTCGGAGCACCGGGCCAGTCGTCGTTGCCGCCACTGCTGCGCCGAGTCTGCGCGCTGCAGCGGCGGCATCGTTTGTATGGAGATAGGGAGGGTCCAGAATTTGCGGGGCCACCGGGGATGGCCAAATAGTGCCATTCCCCAGTTGATACAGCGCTTCGTCTGGGGCGAACTGACACTTGGGCTGCCCTTCAGGCACCTGCCAGCCGCCCCCGCCCGGCTTGTCAAAGAAGTTACGGTCCGGGAAGTAATAAATAAGTTGTCGTGGGGCAGGGGTGCCAGGGGGCACCCCCTGCCCTTGTTAGCAGCGACCCCGGAAGAGGGTGGTGCGGGCGTGTGACCCGTCGCGTGCCACTCGGAGTTTTGACGTTAGAGTTTGCTCCCGGGAGGGGGTTCGGACGCATGAGCGCAGGTGCCATCTCAATGGTGCCCTCGCCCGCTGGACTCCCCTCCGAGAAGGGCCCTGCACAGGGGGCAGTAGGTGCGGGGAGCTGTATATATACCCTTGGGGAGGGGGGGGGGGGGGGCCGTGCGAACGCAATTCTCTCGTTTGATCTCGCCTAAGTCCTCCCCTTGGGTGTGCGCTCCTCGCACCAGGAGGTCACCTTGGTAGATTTAGTGGGTTCGAGTCCCACATAACCCCCTGCCCGCCCCGCGGGTGGGGGTATCCGTGTGGATTTCCACTAAGTAAATAAAAAAAAAAAAGATGAAATATGTAGAACATGTAAGTAGTACAAATAGATTATACAAAGTATACAATATATACAGAATATGCAAAATATTTGCACTTACAATAGATATTTATAATGTAGTAGTCTTTATTGCTTCCCCTCAGGGTTTACAATCCGCCCACTCTTCTCCTCTTACCTCTAAACCTTAACCCTACCTTATCACTAATTAGCCGCTCTTAAAAACTAACTAATTAATTATTATATTCCTCGCTCGCTTGTCCCGCCACGCACGCTTCTCCTTCCCCTCCCTTCCCTACCCTCTGACCCCCGCTTCCGCTCGCTTCCTCTCACTCTCAGTCCTTATGCTTCCATTCCTCCACTCCACCTCCCCTCCTTTCTTCCACCTTCCTCATCCACTCTTCTCCCCCTCCCTCGTCACTCAGTACCTCCCTTACCACCTCCTGCCACCCCCTCTCCTCCCCCCATCCTGTACAAACCTCCCACACATGCTCCCATATTTCCTCCCCCCATCCACATACCCTGCACCTTCTGCCCTCCTCCTCCTCCCAATACCTCCCGCCTCTCATCTCGCTCCCCAACCTGAACCTTGCTACTCTTCTCCATCTACTTTCCCCCCATCCCTTCCTCAAGTATCCCGGCACCCCCGGCCCCTTCACTACTCCATACCACCTATTGTACCTCGATTCCCTTATTCTTTCCCATCTTTCCACCTCCTCTAACCTCCTTCCCCTACTTACCACCTCCTCTCCCCTCAGCTCCCCTCTCCCCCTCATCATTTCCAACTCTTCCACTGTCCACCCTTTCTCCTCAAAGAACCTCTTCCTTTCCTCCTCCCCACCCCCCATCACCTTTCCCCTTCTCGCCCTACCTTTTACCTCTTCCCAACATTCCCTCGCCAACTCCCCCCCTTGCCCCTCCTCCAACTTCCTTTCGTACGCCCATGCCCTCATCCCCGCCCTTCCCCTCATCATGTCCCGCTGCAACTCTTCCCTCACCATGTACCCCGGTGAACACCACTCCACCCCAATACCCATCTTAAAAATCTCTCCTGTAGCCCCTCCACCCTCTCCCTCTCCCTCCACCCTCTCCCTCTCCCTCCACCCTCTCCCTCTCCCTCCACCCCCATATCTCCATTCCATATCCCACCGTCGCCCAAATCAGCCTGTCGAACATCCATATCCTTTTTCCCCAGTCCTTCCCAAACCTCCTTTTTCCTATACCCCACACCTGCCCCATCAGCGCCGCCGCCTTTCTCACTCTATCCCCCACATGCGCCTCCTGCCCCCCATTTGCCATCAGTGTATACCCTAGATATTTAAATTCCCTCACTTCCTCCACCACCTTTCCCTTCCACCTCCATACCACCTTTTTCCACCTCCCTCCCCCCTTCCTACACCTCATTACTTTCGACTTCCCGACATTTAACTGTAGCCCCTTCCCATCCAAATATCTTTCCAGCCTAGCCATCATCCCTTTCATTCCCTCTTCCTCTTCCGCTACCAGCGCCACATCATCCGCATATACCAGAGTATACACTTTCTTTCCTCCCAATTTCACCCCTCCCCACCCTCCCCTCTCCAACTCCTCATCCAAATCCGCCAGCAACAGAGTAAATAGACTCGGGCTCAACGGACATCCCTGTCTAACTCCCCTAGCTGTCCAGAATTCCCTCCCTACCTCCTCTCCCACCCTCACCCTACACACTGTTTCCTTCAACACCTCCTCGCATCTTTCCACCAGTCCCTCCCTCACCCCCCTCTTCCTCATCTCCCTCACTAGTACTTCCCTGTCCACCGAGTCAAAAGCCGCCTTTAGGTCTATGAAGAAGATCACCAGCCTTCTCTCCTTCCTCATCACCTGCCTGTTTATCAGGTAATTCAACACATAGATGTTATCAATGCATCCCAACCCCCTCCTAAAGCCGGCTTGACTCAGTGGCAGCAACTTCTTGCCCTCCACTTCCTCCCTTAATCTCTCCGCCAACACAGACGCATACACTTTGTACGCTGTCTGTGTCAGCGTGACCCCCCTGTATTCCTCCACCCTCTTCCCGTTCCCTTTCTTCACCACCGGTACCACTACTCCTTCCCTCCACTCTTCCACCCATCCTTCCCCCTTCCATACCCTATTACAAATTTCCCATAACGAGTCCTGCACCTCTTCCCCCCCCATATTTCCAAACTTCATTAGCTATATCATCCCCCCCTCCCTCCTTACCATCCTTCAGATTCCTCACCACCCTTCTCACTTCCTCCTTACTCAGCTCCCCCTCTTCGTCCTCCCTTCTCCTTCTTTCCCCCCCTTTTCTCACCCTCCATTCCACACCCCCCAATAACCCCTTAAAGTACTCTTCCCATTCCTCCATTTTTATACCCTCCTCCACCCTCCTTCTTCTCCTCCTCTCTCTATTTATTACTTTCCATGCCTGCCCTTCCGTCTTCACCCCCTCCACCTCCTTCTCCCATTTCTCTGCTTCCTCCCTCTTTTTCCCCTCACACATGTGTCTATATTCCTTCTTCTCATCTCTATACTCTTCCCCATCTCCACCCTCCCTCCTCCATCGCTTCAACTCCCGCCTCACCTTACGCTTCTTCTCCTTACACTGCTTATCCCACCACCCTCCCTTTCCTCCCCTCTCTCTTCCTTGTCCCATCTTCCCTATCACCCATTTTACCCTATCCCTCAACTCACTCCACGCTTCCTGAACTCCTCTATCCCCTCCCTCCCTCTTACCAAAAAACCTTATAAACTCCTCTCTCCCCTTCTCTAACCAGTTCCCCCTCCCTATCCCTTTTCCCTCTCCCTTTCTCCCCCTCCCCTCCCCTCCCTGTATTCCCCCTTCAACCATACTACCACTGGATGGTGGTCTGAATCCACCCTCTCACCCACTTCCATTCTCTCTACCCTCTCCCTTGTCTCCTCATTCCCTAACACGTAATCAATCACCGAATTCCCTCTCCCACCTGTGTACGTCCACTCTCCCTCCTCATCCCCTTCCACATTTCCGTTAATTATCCCCCAACCCCTCTCCCCTAGAAAACTACACAATCTCCTCCCCTCTCTATTCACCTCTCTGTCCTTCGACCTCCTATTTTCCATCCCCTTCTCTCCCTAATCTCCCCCCCCCCATATCACCCCCTTCACCTCCGGTCCTTGCATTAAAATCTCCCCCTATCACCACCCTCACTCCCTCCTCTCTCCCCTCCATCCACTCCTTCAATTTCTCCAGGTTCCTCTGCAAATCCTTACTTACGTATACCCCCACTACCCTCCACCACTCCCCTCCCATCTTCACCTTCTTCGTTATTATCCCCTCTACCTCCCTTTCCTCCCCTCCCTTGTTTCCAACCCCTTCCTCACCCCCATTATCATACCCCCCATTGCCCTTCCTTTCTTGCTCTCCCTCTTTGCCCACTGCTTCCCCCATACATATCTTTTATGATTGCACAAAGAATTTATTCACCGCCAAAAGGTATAATAAAAAAGAATTAGGTTATATAACAGCACAGCCTGTCTTACAAAAAGAAAAAAGGCGCTTGGGAAAAGGGGCGACGCAAAAAAAAAAAAAAAGAATACTTGGGATACGTGCCGTAAGACAGAAGCGCCACACAACATCCAATAAGCGTTTATATTCACTCGATCAACCAATCATACAAAAACATCCGCTCGGTCAACCAATCATACCATAAGAGAAAGCGCAACATTCAACACTCCCTCTCGTTTTCTCTTGAAAATCTTATGCATCATACATTCCATACTCCTCTATAAAACGTTTAAACTTCTCTTTGGACAAAGCTTTGGTTAAGGGATCGGCCAACTGGTCGTTAGTCGGTACATATTGCACATCGATTTCTTCATTCTCTTGCATATCGCAGGTATAGAAGTATTTGGTATCGATATGTCTCGTTCTTTTTACTGATCCTGGTTGTTTAACCAGAATGATCGCCCTTTGATTGTCGCATTTTAGCAGCGTGGGATGCGATTGCTTGTGGTCCAGCTCCAACATCAGTCTTCTCTGCCATACGATTGCTTTAGTCGTCTCGTATAGAGCCAAAAATTCCGCTTCGGTTGTCGAAGTGGCAGTCACAGTCTGCTTCCTTGAACCCCAGGCTGTGGGTCCACCGTTCAATAAGACTACCCAGCCTGTCGTACTTCTCCTCGTGTCGACGTCGCCAGCCCAGTCTGCATCACTGTAAGCAATCAATTCAGTATCATTTGAACCCTGGTCAAAAGTGATCCCTTGATCCATGGTTCCCTTGAGGTACCCTAACACTCTCTTGACCCCCTTCCAGTGGGTATTTGTGGGCTGTTCCATGTATCTACTGAGAACTCCAACAATGTATGCTATATCGGGCCTTGTACAAACCATTAGGTACATGAGAGATCCGATTGCTTCTCTATAAGGACACGATCCCACCTCCTTGGATCCATTCTCGTTTTTTGAGAATTTTATTCCTGGTTCAGCCGGAGTAGAGATTGGGGCGCAATTATCGTGGTTAAATCTCTCTAAGATTTTTCTCGTGTATATTCCTTGGTGGATTTTTAGTTTCTTCTTGTTTCTGTCTCTCTTGATTTGTATTCCTACAAAGAACTCTGCTATTTTGAAAGTGATCTGGAACTCACGATGAAGATTCTTTAATAACTCCTCAATAGCTAGGATATTGTTACCACAAATCAGCCCATCATCCACGTACAGGGCCAAATACAGCGTAAAGTCCTTTGAGTTGTGGACAAAAACGCATCGATCAGCCTTGGATTGTCTCAACCCATTGTTTAATAAAAATTCAACGATCCTTTTGTTCCATTGTCTAGAGGATTGCTTCAACCCATAGAGGCTCTTCTTAAGTAAGCATACCAATTGGTCGTTTTCCTCAAAACCATATGGTTGCTCCATATAGATCTTCTCTTCGAGTTCGCCATGCAGAAAAGCAGTTTTTACGTCAAACTGATAAATTTCTAGGTCTTGGGCTGCGGCTATGGCCAATATGGTCCTGACGGAGTCGTGTTTCACCACTGGTGCAAAAGTTTCTTCATAATTTATCCCATATTTTTGCGAACAACCTCTCACGACTAATCTGGCCTTGTATTTTTCGATCTCGCCATTCTCCTTGTACTTTCTTTTGAATACCCAACGATTTGTAATGATGTATTGGGCTTCAGTTCGTGGAACCAGTACCCAGGTCTCGTTTTTCTCCAGTGAATCAAGTTCGTCAACAATTGCTTCTAGCCATCTTCTCGAGTCTTGGGCTTTCATGGCGTTCTCTAGGCTCATTGGCTCTAACTGCGCTATACAGACTTCAGCCATTATTGCAGTCCCCTCAGTCTGCTCTTCAGTTGATCTTGATGTTTTCCTAGTATTATATGGACTTCGAGGAGTGGGCAATCTCGGATTCCTGTATTTCTTCTTGTTTGCGTCGATCTCAAGGGAAGGATGTAATTCCTCTCCTTGTTGTTGCTGATCTTGCGGTGTTTCAAGGTCCTTTTCATCATTAGTCATTTTCTTTTCAACCACTTCATGAGTCCCGCTTCGGTTTTCGTTGAATATCACGTCTCTTCTAATTAGTACTCTTTTTCCTGCCGGGTCAAAAACTCTATACGCCTTACTATCGTCATGATACCCAATCATGTAGCATTTGGAGGAGTTCCTTTCCCACTTCGTACGCATCTCTTTCGGAACATGCATGTAGCATTCACTGCCAAAAACTCTTAAGTGAGCGACTGAGGGCTTTGACCCATACCATTTTTCGTAAGGCGTAGCTCCGCCAATCGTTTCTGACGATGTCCTATTCTTCAGATATACGGCGGTACAGACTGCCTCGGCCCATAGATACAGGGGCAGCTCCCTCTCATGCAACATGGCCTTGGCGCTCTCAATGACCGTTCTATTCTGTCTCTCGATGAAGCCATTCTGCTCAGGCGCTCTAGGAGTTGAGATCTGATGCCTGATTCCCTTACTCATTAGAAACTGCTTTACAGGTTCGTTGCAAAATTCCAAGCCGCCATCAGATCTTAATGTTTTAATTTTATGCCCATCAGCTTCAACCTCAACATGGAATTTCTTGAGGGCCTGAAGCACATCTGTTTTGTTCTTTAATGGGAAAACATAACAGAATCTGGAATAATCGTCTTTTAACAACATAAAGTAGTTTGCACCGCCAATTGACGGGGTGCTCATTTTTCCACACAAATCTACATGGAAAGTCTCACCCGCAACCGTTGCTCTTCTGGCTCCTGACTTCGGGAAACTTGACCGATGCTGTTTTCCATAAATGCAGCCCTCACAAAATGGATCCTCTTTCGATGGATTCTTGATATTCAGGTCATTGACGACACTCTTACAGTTCATTTCCCTGAGCGTTTTAAAATTGACGTGTCCCAGGCGCTCGTGCCACAACATCAGTGATTTTGACGTCGCAGAGTTCACTTCGCCAGTCTTGACTATCCCTAGGTTCATTCTGTATAACCTATTGTCGCGAACTCCATCAGCTATAACCTGATTTCCTTTTATAAAATTTACACGTTGAGCGCCCTCTTCGAAAACTATCTTCATGCCCTTTTCTGACGATCTAAAGACAGATATAAAATTTTGACTAAGATCTGGAACAAATAGAACGTCTTTAATTGTGTGGACACTTTGAGGCAACTTAGGGTTCGTCGTCTTCACTTCAACGTCCCCAAACCCTTTCACAAACAGTTTCCGCCCATCTCCCACTTTTACTTGGCATGTGTCTTCCAGAAAAGGAACTAAATTTTTGAAGCACTCCCTCTGGAAAGACATATGGTCTGTAGCCCCTGAGTCTGCGTACCAGACGTTCCTTATTTTGTTTACCGGGCTGCTTTCTGCAATCGGTACATTTTGGCTGGATTGTAGGGTGAATAGATGTGGCCTTTCTTCGTCTGGACTGCTGTCCTGATCAGCTGGCTGCTGATTTGTTTCCCTCTGAATCAGTAGCGAATGTCCACCGTCACTACTTGTTTTGTTTTGTTGGTCTCTCTGCTTCTTGAAACAGTCTCTGGCCCAGTGTCCTTGTTTACCGCAATAATTGCACTTGCCAGCCTGTTTAGATTTGTTGTACTGGTACTTTTCTCTGCCTCTGTCGCTGGAAAGGGCATATGCAGCCCCAGATGGACTTGTATCCCCAACACTCAACGATCTGAGTTTGAGGAGCGATTCCTCGTTTACCAAATGATCAGTTAGGCGTTCAATATTTTGTTCGGCACGAGGCACAGCGTACCAAGCTGACCTCACATTGTCGTATTTGACAGGTAAGCTACTTAGGATTTTTGCAATTACCATGGGTTCCTTTTGTTCAAGTTCCATATCTTTCAGCCTTTCGGCTAATAGTGTTACTCTTGCAATATAATCTGCCACATTCTCTTCATCGTCCATCTTGCAGTTGATGAATTTTTCCATTAGCACCTGTGCCGATTGCTCGCTCCTTTCCGAGTGAATTGTCTTTAGTTTAGACCACATTTGTGCAGCAGTCGTGCAGGAGGTAAGGTGCTTTAGTTGATCCAATTCGAGCCCTCTCATAAGGAAGGCTTGGGCTTCTGCGTCCTTTTCTTCCCATGCTTGAGTATTTTCAGCTGGCATTGGAATCGAACCTAAAATATATGGCTTGAGTTTATTTTCGGTCATATATATTTCCATTTGGCGTCGCCACAATTGAAAATTTTGGCCATTAAAACGATGTATCTGGTAGACCCTTGATTCCGCCATCTTTATTGGTATTTGAAACACGAGGTCTCCTGGTTTTTGATCTGTGGCGATCTTTCCAATGTGCTCACTGTTTAACACAGTACTCTTTTGGTCCATAGGATTATAGCACAATAATTTGTTTAAGCCGAAACCAACACTGGGACCATAACCTTTTATGATTGCACAAAGAATTTATTCACCGCCAAAAGGTATAATAAAAAAGAATTAGGTTATATAACAGCACAGCCTGTCTTACAAAAAGAAAAAAGGCGCTTGGGAAAAGGGGCGACGCAAAAAAAAAAAAAAAGAATACTTGGGATACGTGCCGTAAGACAGAAGCGCCACACAACATCCAATAAGCGTTTATATTCACTCGATCAACCAATCATACAAAAACATCCGCTCGGTCAACCAATCATACCATAAGAGAAAGCGCGACATTCAACAATATCCTTTTGGCATCTTATTCCTCACCCCCTCCCAGTCTTTTTCCTCCACCCACGTCTCACATAGTATCACCACCTCCCATTCTTCCAGCCCTTTCCAGAACTCCACATCTTTATTCTTTACCCCCGCAACATTCCAAAAAGCCATCTTATTTCTTCCTACCCTTCCATCCCCCTCTAGCCTCTCTCCCCTCCTCCTCTCCACCCTATCGTTTCCCTGCTCCTCCATCCATTTCTCGCAAACCTCGTCCCACCTCTTCATCCTCCCGTTCACCCACATTTTCATGTATTATATTCTCTCCATCACTTCCATCATCCTCCTATCCCTGCTTTCCAACTTCTCTACCTTTTCCTCTATTCCTTCCCTTCTTGCCTTCTCTTCCTTCATCCACTCTTCCCACTTCCTTCTTTCCGCTCTCCATTCCTCCTCTACCCTCCTTCTTTCCTCCCTTTCTTTCCTCATCTCCTCTTTTATCTCCCTTATCTCCCTTACTAGCACCATTATCAATCCTTCCATCCCCCCTCCCCCCTGCTCTCTCCCCATTTCGTCCCCTTTTACTGGCGACCTTACCGTTTTTCCGCTCTTCTTAAACCCTACCCTTCCCTCCCCCTCCATCGTACCAACCTCCTCCTCTCTCCCTCTTTTTTCCCCCCAGAAACCCTCCAGGCTCCCCACACTACTCCCCATACTACTACCGCTGTCCTTCCTCTCTTTTTGCCTTCTCGCTTCATTCCCCTTGTCCTTTTCCTTCTCATTCCCTCTACTCCCCTCTCCCCCCATTTTCCCTTCTCCTCCCCTCACACCTACCCCCATCCCATCCATCTTCCCTTTGATCATTTTCTTAATTCTTTTTTCCCCGTTCAAACTTCCCGCCTTCCTTATCAGCACCTCTACCTCTTATCCTCTCCTACAGGTGTCACCTCCGATGCTCTCCTCGGTCTTTCCCGCTCAATTCTGCCCCTCTGTCAGCTAACCTCCAAATCTTCCCTTATCCCACCTGTTTCCTTTTCACCCTCAGCCCTAGCCCTTCCCTTCTTAACTCTATCCTCTCCACCCCTCTCCCTTAACATTCCCACTCTCACTCTATTCTCACTTTCACCTCTTCACCACACTTTCCCTACACCTCAAATACGACTCGCTTATCCACACGCCTTTCACACGCCGCGACCGGAAACGGAAGTCCAATAGATATTTATAATATAGTTGCAAATGTTACCTCGTTGCAAATGCTACATAATAGAACTTAATATACACTATACAAACGACTACTGTGCTCCGATGAAAAGAAGTCGGAAGGGAAATTCTAGGGTTTGAATCAGGATCCCAATAGTATGTTGTAGCTGTAGCTGTAGCTGTAGCTCTGTAGCTGTAGCTCTGTAGCTGTAGCTATGTAGCTGTAGCTCTGTAGCTGTAGCTCTGCAGCTGTTTTTAAACGTCTTTATTGCACAACACAAGCAGAAAACAATGAAGATGAAGTAAATAACTACAAAAGCAAAAGCAGAGTTCGGTAAGGGACTGTTTTTCAACTCAATCTAATAGTGTATCCCTATTGGCTGTCGCGACAACATCGACGAATACAAATTAAGTAAACGGGACATGGGTGGCGGGAGCCAATGCAAGCAAATAACCCCTCTTGCCCCTGTGACATATCGACCGACTTCTTTTCATTGGGGAATAGTATGTAAAGTTAGCCTTGATTGGTTGAAAACAATTGTCTTCCCGGAACCGATGGTGACACGAGTAGTCTGAAAAAGGGGTGAAATTAACTAATATACTATACGAACAATTAAATAAAGACATTTATGAAGACGTATATATGTAAAGACTCCCCGTAGTGTTTCATACGTTGTTAAAATTTCTTTATCTGTGTCGTTTTTCGATCACCAGCTGTTCTTAACCATTGTTTGATCGATTGCTCTGTTTCGTTCCGATTAGCCGTTATTTCCCCGTGTTCTGCTGCATCTTAAAGAAGAATTTCGAGAGAACATTACATTGAATTTTACAGTAATCAATATTAGGAAGAGTAAAATAAGGATGAGAGTTACATATTAAAAGCCTTGCCACATTTAAAGAGTGGAAACCTCCTTTGTTCTTCCTGCCGAACTAACTATATATTACTGCAAGGTCATTGCTCATCAACGACGTCAGCACGCGTTTGATAAACATACAGTTGTCGGACTGTTCGGGAATCTCCTCTCGTCGAAGAGATTTATCCCGAGCCCAAGATAAATTACCGGTTCTCGTTAAGCGGAGGGCCTTAAAACGGTAAAATATTCGTCTCCGAATTACGTGAAGCGGATTGGAACTCAATAACTTACGCACTTTAAAAATTCAATGGTCGGAGCACTCGAAGGACGAGGTATACCGCGTCGTCGCTATTAAGACAATAGCAGGCTCGCCTAATGTCGACGATAATGAGGGGGCCAACCGCTCTCCCCCCGCGGCTCCCGCGAGAACCGAGCTACTCAGTCCACCCGGGACCCCGCGGGACGCGGGGGGACACGGCCGCCAATGCCTCGATTCCGCCGTGCGAGCGCTCCTATTTATTATAAAGTGTCTGTACAATAAGGATAGTATAAGATAGAATAAGCTTAGTATAACATAGAATAAGCATAGTATAAGATAGAATAAGCATAGTATAAGAATAGCATAAGTATAGTATAAGAATAGCATAAGAATAAAGAAACAAAGAGACAAGAAAGCTTCTCATGCCTCGAGACAGTCTTTAAAAACTCCCGCTACTATCCGTTTCCAGAACACGGACCCTCCATAATTTGCCAACTTATTGCCCTAAAATTGAAAAATTATTCGGCATTAACAAGTTAAGTATAATTTTATTTTGAAGAATTACCGTCAACAATTTTTTTAAAAAAATCGAACCAACATCTCTGGTGGGCGTGTAAAAGAATATAAGTCAAAATTCTTAGTTTGCAGGAAGACACTGAGAATATTTAAAGTGCTACGTAAGATCAGGTGTTAAGTTTTGGACATGAAAGTTAATAACATGCGTCTCGTCTCATTGGACTTTCAAAATATAGTTCATACACAGAAAAAAATTACAAAGTTTGAATCAAATTACATTTTGAGCAAAAGACACTCTCATTTTTAACTTTAATTCACAAAAAAGAACAAAACTGCAACTGTTTAGCTTGAGGTTAGATATTATTTTCTTCATCGTATTCCTCGACATAACTCAACTTATACTATTTTTCCCACCATTATTTTGTATACTATTACGATCTCCAGTAAAAAATACTGGGGAAAAAGTGATACTGACTGATACTACTGGAACCATAAGCGAAGGACAGCAATATAGAAAAAGTTGGCGTACTTATCTCGTTCTGATCAAAATTCGTCTTATACTCGTTTGCCCGTCCATGAGAAACATATTTTCTGTATACAGATTACAGACATTAACAACGACGGTATTATACTTACTGCATCATTAAAATGTGTTTTATTCTGCAAAATATCGTCGAATTGCTTTAACTCTTGCATCGTTTGCAAAGGAAACTGAAAGCTGTATTTAGTAAAAATGGAGGTGGTGTTGGTTTCTGTTGCCGTTCGGTCGGTTATTACATCCTTCCTTAAATTTGTGACTTCTTGTAAAGTCTCTGTCATAAGAGCTCGAAGTACATGGATCTGGGTTATGAGATCCCGCACCTGCTCGTCTCTTTTGTCGTACCTGCTGCAGGTAGGGCCTCTGTCTACATTTTCTGTAAATTATTTATTACATCTCATATTTTTTCACTGTAACTGTTCACGTTAAAAAATATTTCCGTGTGCAATATCTTTTGAAAGAGTATATTAATTTATCAATAAGGATGTTCCGGGATGAAGAACTTTCATTCCTGCATCCAGTCCGCGGAATTTCTACTTCGTCCTGGACACGATGGTCCGAATGATAATACATTAAAGTATCGTCTGAAAATACTAATTACTTATGTTAAAGAGCTACTTCATACAAAAAAAAGAATTAAGTAGCTCCAGATATTATAATTCTGTACAGCATATTTCCCCTTTGTATGAATCCACTTAACATTGTACTAGTTCGTCCTACTTTCTGAGGCGAGCGTGATGAAGTTTCCTGCAGGGATTCCTCACTGCTGGAAAATTCTTTTGAAATACGCTTTCGTTTGTTGCCAGGTTCCGCTTCCGACTGCAGTTCGCTCGTCTCTTCGGCTAATTTAGCCTTCTCTCAAGCTTTGAGATAATTATCTGAAAGTACATATTAGTAATTACTTGATATAATAATTAGAAATTAATTAGTATAATAATTTCAACCTACCAAAAGTGGAATCTTTAAACATTTTTATTTTAAATGTTGGACAACTCTCATCTGCTACATTGCACTTTTTTAGCAGATTTGGTATGTGCTTCTGGGGATATGCTGGCTAATAGCACGATCCGTTCTGAATCCAGATTGTCGGCACTGTTGCGATAGATCTATCCTCGATAAATTGTACAACTGTCCACGGTTTTTGCTCCATATTAGAAATTAAGCAGCAATTTTTTTACAATGTCTAGACACATTAAGTGCATATAGTCAGGAGGAAAGGAGTCTATTATGTGAATTCCCGATATTTTTTGTAAAATTGAAACGCCTGTATGATGAGTGTGTTATACTTTTGATCTAAAATCACTGTCTGTTTGTAAACAAATTGTGCGAATATACGAAAAACATATCCTGTTGTCTATGTAATTTCCTTAATACTTTTGCAAATTTGGTTTACCATTCATTCGTAAATGAAGGAACAATATGTAAACACATAGTTTGATTCTAAAGAAAAGCCACATGTGTTTTAAAAGATACCGAAATAAGGAGAAATGATACCCATGTTGTCGCGATAAACATATAATTTTTATATAACTAAGCAACCACTTACCTAGTCTATTAGTCCAGTAGTATCGACAGTATACGGGGGGAGCATAACGGCACATGCCGCGGGTCCCAGGCGTCGCTCTGACCATACAGCCGGTGAGCGTTCAACCACGAGGAGTTCGGATGTTCAATAGGGCGGACCACGCCGCCCGGTATTACCGCTCCTCTTCTCCTTGTGCGATCGTCAACACAGGATCCAAGGGCCTCCCTATTATAGGAGGTGCGACTGTGCCACCCGGCGCGTTAGGCCGTATATCCAGCCTCCCCGCAACGGCCTGGGAGATTGGACCCTCCCCTAGGGGTAGGAAATGGCTATGGGGGCCGCCTCCTCGAGGTACGCAATAACCCGTAGTAGTTCTACCCCGTTTCTCGGGTGAGGTCTGCTTTTTATAGGCCCGGGCCAGCTTGCAGACCGACCGAACTCACGGGGGGGGGGGGGGGCCTTCGCCGGGGGAGGGCGATCCCTACCTAGGCACACCTGGGTGTGCCGGAGTGTTATGCGTTGCGCCAGCCTCCCCCTCGGGCCGACGGTACCGGCCCGTCACTAACTGTTTGGCCGCGGTGTTTCGAATCGCGTCTCAACGGCGTACTATCGGACCTCCTGTCCACCCTCTAAGCTCGATTTTACTCGTCGTTCCCTGGATCGGACGGCCGGTATCCACCTTCAGAGTCTCCCTTAAGCGTTCGGACTTCGCGACCAAGCGCGTGCAATGCCTTCGGCTTGTCGAGACCTGGATTGTTTGCCGCTTCGTATCGCTGGATACGTTCCCACCCGCCTAATTCCCGTGCCCCTAACCCCGTGAGTTTACTCCCTGTTCTTCCTACATTCCCCCCGCGTTACTCTCCCCTGCACTCGCCAGCATGTCTGGCCCATTGGTTGCCCCCAGCCCAGCCCCCTCGGCCTACCGCGCTTTACATCCCGGGCTACTCTAGTCTGACCGCTGGAAGGACCCCGGGTTTATAAAAACCCCCCTCCCACCTCCGGTTGGGTGTCGTTATGTCGTGTTTGAGTTGAAGTCCGAAAGCGAGGCGCCATTCGGGTGGGGCGGCCACGACTCGCCCCTGCGGTTTCCCGCATCGAGGTGTGTACAGCCGGTGCGCCGGCGATCGCGTTAGCGCTTGGAACGCCTGTTTCCATCCTCCTTACTTGCGACCTGCTTCCGTTAAGGTGGGATCTCCTAACTGCGACAGGTCGCAGGATACTGGTGCAATGGGGAAGCATGCATCTGTTCTCCTACATGCGACTGCGATCGTCGGGTATGCACCAGACGTAGGAGCCTGACACGAGTCTGTTTGAGTACCAGCCTAGGCTACTCGAGATGCAACACAATGCGATGAGGAACTGTTTCCCATTATACCTAGTCGCAGGCTGGCACTGCGACCACCGGTCGCTAGACTGCTCCCGAAGGGAGTCTAGCGACCAGTCGCACTGCGACCCATTGCTACAGTGGGACAGAATCTCAAGAAATGAGGAAAGAAGTCAGAATCCAAAACATATGGAAGTATGTATTTTTATATGTTACCCGTAGACAACTAATATGAGCTCCTAAAAAAGGTAAAAATATCATGACGCCTACTTCTGGTCTGTGTGTAAGTACGTGCTATGTTTGTATGTTTTTTTCGTGCAGAATTTTAAATCGAGTCGTTTAATTTTTGGTGATATAAAAGAAAAAAAATTTTGGGGCCCCAAATGAGTAGTATTGATTCTGCTGAGCAATAGCAAATAATTAGTTACATACCATTTTTTTCCGCAAGAAACCATTTGAATAATTGTCAGCAATCATCGACTTTTTAATTGCCTTCCGGGAACTTCCAAACAAATTTTTTGTTTGTTTTATAATCAACATAATCTTGTCCTTGCTACTGCGGAAAAAGCATTCGCGAATATTTGGCAGTTATGGATTAAATACGTGTATTCTATGTCGCACAGTGGGGGTGAATCCCAGAAAATGGGGAAAAATGCAACATCCTGTATTTTGCATTTAAAAATGCCGAATATTATTAAGGAAATTGATACTAAAAGTGTTAATATATCAATTTGACGTTATTTATGAAAATAACGTCAATTCGTCATGGATTAGCGTCAATAGTTCCAATAGAACTCAAAGAATTTGATAAATATGCCATGGAAAGTGCAGTGTTCCTATCGCGACTACTGCAATGGCGAAGTATGCATCTGTGTCTCTGTTGCACTAGTGGGACCGCCGCCGGCCGCGCCTAGGAGACTCGGCCTTTAAACGGATTGTTAGTGGGCCACGGTTTACTACAGCTTTATGACACTAGACCTTTGGCCCCCTTCACCATATAAAGTAATTAGGAAACATCTGCCAGGTAACTTGTAGAACAGCGGAACAATTTTTAGGCTTAATCCCCAATTGCTACAAGTTAATTCCTCTACGTTCGGCAGGCAATAAACCGTGTTTCGCTACAATATAAAAGAATAATAAGTATGGTCGGAACGTTGACCGTGACGAAAATTAATTTTATGGTCCGTACAATTACCAAAAGAAGATGTTCTTATGTTAGATCGAAGAATGTTTCCTTGGCGATGGGGTAGGAAACGAAATTATTCTTAATACGCTGAACTGAATATTTCACATTTTCACCCTCGACAGTGGGGCGTCCGACCTCGAATCGCTGCGGTCGACCGAGGATTCATACCCGTTTCGGAAATCAAATAATTCTTTATTGTTTATCGCATCAATATGAAAGTAACATCGATGGATTCCTTATGTTTTTCCGATGAAGATCGTACCAAATTTCATGTAAATCGGACTATCTTTAACGAAGCTAGCGTAAAATGACATAAATCAATTTTTCATGAAATTCCCTTTATTATGCTCCGAATTACATCGTTCTTGGTATTAGTTTCATCGGCGAAACATAAGGAATCGATTGGTGTGGTTTTCGCAAAGATCTGATGAGAAATGCGGAAATTCTGGTCATTTAGCAGTTCTTAATGATATTCAAACCCATTCGAGGGTCGAAGGTGTAAAATTCGGTGAGGCACCACGGGGAGGGGGGTGGGGGGACTTCGCCACAGGGTGCCAGGCGGCATCTCTTTGAGTCCAGTGGCTCCAGGATTACCTTGTAGCCAGCACCCTGTCGCAGGCAAGGAGATTCAGCCATGGGGCCAGTCGCTAGGTCAAGTCGCTGCGACCTGTCGCAGCTAGGAGATCCCACCTTTAGACCGTGTGGCCGTACCGGAAGCAGTCGTTGCGATACTCTTTTAAAAATTCCTTGCTTTCCTTATGCCCCCCAAGGGCCGTCGTTCACTCCGTCGAGCGCCTCCTTGGCTCGCCTTGGTCTGTGTCAGGTGTAGGTCCTATGCATCCACGGCCTCCTGATCATCCTGCCTGCGGGATTGGTCGTGGGCGGAAGGAGGGAGGTGTCCCGTCAAGGTCGGCGTTCCCCCCCCCCCCCGCAGTACCGGATGCCCCCAGGACGGCGGTGGCCCCCGCTGAAGGCCTAGGGGCCCTCCGCGTCTGATCATCATCAACCGGATCTCCCTTGTTCGTCTGGTGCTTCCGAATCCGGGGGCCGGGTCGCCCGTGAGCGCCACGATCCGTGTGATGTCCCACGGTACGGCCCGACCAGCGGCTGTTTGTCTCTGTTTCTGTTTTCGTTCTTCGCGTATCCCCTGTTTCGTTCCCGATTGTATGTCGGCCTGCACTTCTTGAAACGGGTTGTGGACGGAAGCGAGGGGGGTGTCCCGTCGAGGTCGGTGTTATCCCCGTGCAGTGCCGGGATGCCCCCAGGACGAGGGTGGCCCCCGCTGACGGTCCAGAGACCCTCGAGTCCGTTTTTTTTTTAATAATGGAGTAATTACCTGTATTCTATGACACACAGTGAGGCTGAATGCCAAGAAATGGGGGAAAATTCAACAACATCACATTTTTCGCACTGAAACTGCCGAATATAATTAAGGAAGTTCATAAAAAAAAGTATTAATATACCACTCATACGGTGGATTAGCGTTATTTAAAAAAATAATGTCAATACTTCCAATAAAACTAGTACAATTTGATAAATATACCTGCATACTATGGTAAGTGAAGAAATATTTGCAAACCTGTATGCATGTTATCCTATATAGGTACCAAATACTGTTCAGAAAGTGTTAATACATTCCTACGAAATTATACAATATTTGGGCAACCATCCAATCGGCTAATTGGGTGAAGGGACCAAAGATGCTAGAAATAAAGGTTTTAAAAAGTGAAGAAAAGATTGTACGCTCAAAATATTCTCCTTGTAATTCAAACGAAGATTGTTTAAACTTATTATCGATTTCTTCAGATACACTACTTGTGTTTCGTAAATTAGCTTCATAAGATTCGACATATTGATTGGAAAAAGTGGCATGTTGAATTTTTTCTCTATTCTTGGGATTGACGCCCACTGGGCGTTTGGACAAAAGCGAGATCAGAGCCAAGCGAGAATTCATTCGTTGTTTTCGACCGATAATTTTATATTTTCCCAAGAACGTTTCGACAACATCTGTTTGCCAGCATTTCTAAAGGGCAGTTAAGAACGTAGTGCCGTCTTTAATAATTTTAGACATTCTTCAGTCTCACAATGAGTTAATCCGTATATTGTTCTGTCCATGCTTTCGTACGTACGATGGGTTCTGACCCGGTCGTAGGTACTACTATTAACCGCGGCGCCGACTCGTGGGACAATATGGTCATAAAGCACGACTCTGGCCTGACGCTTTGGTCTATCAGCCTGATTAATTTTTTGGAATCAGATGTGGCATTTTCCTCCACGAACAAACTAAGATCTTATGTTAGATCGAAAAATGTTTCCCCGACAATGGAGTAGGAAACGAAATCACTCTGAAGAAGTATCAGTACGTCTCGCGGTGAGACACAGGAAGGAACGGAGTAATCGGCCGACTGCGCGTGTTCTCGCCTGCATCGTCCTCCCTACAAAATTTGAGAGAAAGCACTTATCTCTCGAGTACCCAAACAGCACACTTCGTTGCGGCAAAGTTGCAGGATGGTTGCAGTAACCTTGCGATGTTGCATGGTTGCAGCGCAATGTCGATGTATAGTTGCTGCGACGTTGCCGTGCAACATTGCACGGGGCGGACATAGAATTGTTGCTGCATAATTGCTGCATAGTTGCGTTACAATAATGCACTGCAACTATGCCGCAACTATGCCGCAACTATGCCGCAACTATGCCGTAACTATGCTGCAACTATGCTGCAAGTTTGCCGCAACTATGCGGCAACTTTGCTGCAACTTTGCTGCAGCTTCGCCGCAGCTTTGCCGCATCTATGCCGCAACTATACCGCAACTTTGTCGCAACTTTGCCACAACTTTGTGGCGTTAGCAAATTTTAAAACATAATATCTCCAAAACCGGCTGAAATAAAGTGTATACATTATACTTTATTGAATTCGTCTCGAAACGCACTATCATGTGATCTGTTAAAAAAAGAGTTCCGTTTAAAAAAAAATTGATCATCGTATCTCATAAAATAATAATACAAGAAAAAATCGTCTGCCCCAGTGAATTTGCCCCCTCCAACCATGCAATTTCATGTAAACAATTTCTTTTATATCTCCAATACGTTAGGAAATATCCAGGTGTTTATTGTTCCCGCGGACATCCTGTATAATGAACTAAAATATAAAATATATGTCGGAGAAAGCAACCATTTAATCAGTTCCAAGCATAAGTCAGAATCTATTTTACTGGTGGTAAGTACGTGTTTTTAATGTACGGAGTAATCAGTATATATACCATCTACAGTGATTTACATCCAAGAAGGTTCCGTGGCCACAACGGTAGCGCGTCAGATTGTCATGCGGGCGGTCCAGAGTTCACGTCCTGTCGTAACCGATAACTTTTTTTTTTTTTAACAGTTTTTCGTTGCCTCAAAGTTGCCGTGCAAAGTTGCCTCAAAGTTGCTGTGCAACTTTGCAGCAGGCGGACATAGAATTTTTGCTGTATAGTTGCGGCATCCTTGCGTGAGTCGTTGCCATCTTGCACCGCAACTATCCTGCAACTATGCTGCAACGAGAGTGTGCTGTATGGGTATAAACACGCGTTGGAATATCAAAACAGAAGCTGTAGAAAATCGTGGATTTCGGGATTTCCCGCAATTTTCGACCTTATTCGGCGATCTTTAAGCGTTTATAACTCAGAGCAATGTTAACCGACTTTGATAAAATTTTAGGCACGTATATAACTTACTGAAATCTACAAACGGGTTTTTTGAATTTTCATTACAGGCTCACAAAAAAAAGTTGAGAAAACAGCCTTTACTATTTTGTTTGCTATTCCGACAAATTGCATTTTTTAGTTTATAAACAAATTTGTATTCCCCTTAACATTAACAAAAATATGAATAAAAGGAGATAAACTTGCAGAAATAGACGCGCAGTAGGTATTCGTACAGTTAAATAAAGGATCAATAAACTATGGAAATAAACTAAATATTTACTGTTGTAATAATTTGTGGGATTGCCCTTTGATTTTATAATAGCTTCGAGCCTTCTTGGTGTAGAATTTTTTTAGTTGGATGTTATGGCAGGTTGTAATTGACTCTACTACTACATACAGGGTGATTCTCCAGCGGCACCTGTCCTTTGAGGACAACCCGTCGCAGTGCTTCACCGAATTTTATGGCATTCGAGTCTCGAAAGGGTTCGAATATCATTAAAAAGTCAGAACTATCCAAGATTTCCGCATTTCCCATCAGATCTTTGCAAAAACGACGTCAATGAATTCCTTATATTTCGCGGATGAAACTGACACCACGAACGACGTAATTCGGACCATGTGAAGGAAATTCCATGAAAAATTCATTTATATCATTTCAAGTTGTCTTAGTTAATAATATTCCGATTTACACGAAATTTCGTATGATTTTCATGGAAAAAAACACAAGGAATTCATTGGTGTCACTTCCATATCGATACGATACAGAATAAAAAATTATTTTATTTCCGAAACAGGTATGAATCCTTGACCGTAGACCTTTTCAAGTGCGTTCCTCGACCCAAAGTGGGAACCTGAACACTGCGCGGCCGGAGTCTGGCCGCCGCGGCGGGCCACTGGCCGGTGTCTGGCTGCCGAGGCGGGCCACCGGCCGCTGCTAGGAAACTAAACTTCAAAATTCGCCGCGCCTGGCCGCGCGGCTAGGAGATTCTGTCATTATGGCGGATAACTGACACTCATCGCATTGTGTTGCGTCTCGAGTAGCCGAGGTTGCTGCCGTAGCAAACGCTCGAAAACGCGGCTAGGAAAACGATTGTATGCTTCTCCATAAGAGCAGTGCTTAGGATTTGGCCGCCGGCCACCTCCGCCCGGCCGCCGCCACCGGCTGTTGCTAGGAAGCTCAACCTTTAAGCGCAGTTGGAAAGCACCTTTATGTACTTGCAGCTTATTTTGATTTCATATCTTTTTTTATATTTTGTATATTTTTTTCTATTTTTTGTGATTTATATTCTTATCTTCTATTTTTTGTGATTTATTTGATTTTCAGGTACTTGGCGTATGTTTTTTACTTTTTTGAAGTTTTTATGAGGATCTCATTTCTTTTTATAAAGATAATTTGCATAGGGAATGACTTCAGATAATTTTTAATATTATTTGATATAACTTACAAATTATCAGGGGACAGAATTAAGGATAAATTCTATAAATTCTACGTAAGTTTAGCAACTACGAAAAGAAACCATGTGCATCGCATTGCCAATGTATATGTATTATATGTATGGTACTTGGTGTACAATACATGGTACGCGAAACAGCTTATGGAGCTGAAAACAACCTTCGGCGCTGAACGTATTTAACATTAATATGTTGAAATAATTCTCTTCGTCTGCATCGTTAACTGAACAATGGGACACATTTACTAATCTATATATATAAAAATGAATGTTTGTATGTCCCGCATGCGTTCCTAAACCAGTCATCCAATTGCGATGAAACTTTGGTGAGTTGTTGTACGCACGCCCGCGAAGGTTTCTGAATTAGTAAAATTATTTAAAAATAGGTGGTGCACGAGTTGCTTCAACAAATGAGTGTAATCGAATGTTTTTTTCGTTTGTCCGGTATGTGTTCCTAAACCATTCATCCGATTGCGGTGAAACTTTGATGAGTTGTTGTGTACACGCCCGCGAAAGTTTCTGAATTATTTCAACCATTTTCCAATAAGTGACGCGCTAGTCCTTTCAAATACAAACAGCAACATTTCAGTTCGTGTATAATATAACAAGTGGTGTTGATTGTGAAATTCCAATTGTCGGTCGACATTATATAATAGATATCACACGTAGTTTCTTTGCTATTTCCAAGTGATTATGCCACCCAAACGAAAAGCGATTGGTCGATCTACACCTCGAGCACGAAAGAAAAAGGCATCACGATCTTCAGAAACAGACGAGCAACGGGAAATAAGATTAGAAACCGCTCGAATACGCACTGCTCAAGTCCGTTCGTCTGAAACAGATGAACAACGGAAAACAAGATTGGAAACCGTTCGAGTACGCACTGCTCGATTCAGACGAACACTGCACGCTGATTTAAATCTTCGTGCATTCCATTACGATGCTAATTCTGATTACTGTCTTCATCCAAGTCTGGTTATTGAAAAAATGGAAAAATTATGCGTGTATTGCGATGCCCTCAAATTTAAGGGTATGTGCTGCGCAGGTAGAAAAGTGAAATTGCCAGAATTACTTTCACCACTCAACCATTATCAACGTTGGTATCAGGTGACACAAGCCAATCGAAACATTTCTTGGCAAACATACGCAAGTACAATTCATGTTTCCAAATGACATCGTTCGGTGCAACAAATATCGTGCGCGAGAATTACATGCCAAGATTCAAAGTACAAGGGCAAATTTACCATCATGCAGCATCACTACTACCACTGCCGAACGCAGATCACAAATTTCTTCAAATTTATTTCATGGGAAACACTGATGAATAAATCGATCAACGTTGTCGATTCAATACGGACACTAAACGAGAAACTGTCGCTGCATTAGAAACTTTATTCGATCAACACAACGAATTAATTCGATTGTTCAGAACTGCCCTTGAACAAATGCCAACTGATGACTACAAAATTGTAGTTAGAGCAGACAAAACACCTGTCGGCCAACACAAAAGACAGTACAATGCACCAACAAGTGGCGATCGTTGTAGTTGGCGAAGAATTTAACTCGCGTGATATAATTATTCATCGCAGAAATGGTGATGTTCAGCGAGTCTCAGAAACTCATCGCTCATACGACGGATTGCAATATCCGATTTTATTTTGGCAAGGAGAAGATGGGTATCATTTCAACATCAAATTGAGAAATCCACAAACAGATTTGGAAACAAATAAGAAAGTCAGTGCCATGAATTACTATTCATATCGATTGATGATTCGTGAAAACACTGAAAATCATATCTTGAAATGTCGACAATTGTTCCATCAATACATTGTCGATATGTATGCGAAAATCGAAAGCGAACGACTCCTCTACATTCGATTAAATCAAACCAAGTTGCGTTCGGAAGAGTACATTCATTTACGTGATGCAGTTATTAATGAGGGCAATGTGAATCCCAATGAATTGGGAAAAATGGTCATACTACCGGCCACATTTACAGGGAGTCCACGGCACATGCATGAATACGCACAAGATGCAATGACATATGTTCGCGCATATGGCCGCCCAGATTTGTTTATTACATTCACATGCAATCCTACATGGAATGAAATAAAAGAACTTTTGTTAACTGGACAATCAGCATCGGATCGTCATGATATTTCCGCGCGTGTGTTCAAACAAAAATTGAAATCTTTAATGGATTTCATTGTCAAGCATCATGTTTTTGGAAAGACACGCTGTTGAATGTATTCCATTGAATGGCAAAAAAGAGGTTTGCCACATGCACATATTTTGATTTGGTTGATCGAAAAAGTCACACCAGATCAAATTGATCAAGTCATCTCAGCAGAAATATCAGATGTCGACATTGATCCAGACTTATTCGAAGTCGTCACCAAAAACATGATTCATGGTCCATGTGGCTTACTCAACAAAAATTCACCATGCATGTCTGATGGAAAATGCACGAAACGATACCCAAGAAACTTACTTGCCGAGACTATCACTGGCAATGACGGACATCCACTCTATCGTCGACGATCAACTGAAGATGGCGGCAAATCCATCACTTTAAAAGTACGAAACAATAATGTTGAAGTCGATAATCGTTGGGTTGTACCGTATTCACCGTTACTGTTGAAAACGTACAAAGCACACATTAATGTCGAGTATTGCAATTCGGTGAAATCGATCAAGTACATTTGCAAATATGTCAACAAAGGAAGCGATATGGCAGTTTTTGGAGTGGGAACTGCAACTGCATCTATCAATGAAATCGACCAATATCAACTGGGTCGCTACATTAGTAGCAATGAAGCAGTATGGCGCATTTTATCATTTCCAATCCATGAACGACATCAAATAGTTGTTCATTTGGCAGTGCACCTTGAAAACGGACAGCGCGTGTACTTCACAAGAGAAAATGCACGTACAAGAGCATTGTCGTCACCACCAACACAGTTAACTGCATTTTTCTTATTGTGCAGGGATGATATGTTTGCAAAGACGCTACTTTACTCTGAAGTGCCAACATACTACACGTGAAATTCATCAGCAAAAAAGTTTAAACGTCGCAAACAAGGTAAAGCAGTTGAAGGACATCCCAATTTATATTCGACCGACACGTTAGCCCGTCTGTATACTGTTCACCCAAACATACAGAATGCTTCTACTTGCGATTACTGTTAATCAATGTACGTGGACCGACATCCTTCCAAGAATTGAGAACAGTAAACGGTAAAGCATGTGCCACTTATCGTGAAGCTTGCCAAGAATTAAATCTTCTTGAAAACGATAAACATTGGGAGAGTTCACTCGCTGATGCATCGAATATTGCTCAACCACAGCAAATACGCACGTTATTCGCAATTATATTGACAACGTTCTTCCCATCCAATCCAAAAGATCTTTGGAGAAGATACAAAGGCTACATGAGTGAAGACATCCTACATCGTTTGCGTGGAACGAATCAAAATCAGGACATTCAATTTACACTGAATCGATCTGCAAACGACCTCTTCGATCGTGATTTGCAACGAGAAACACACTTTGATGTCGACGAATTGGGTACATTTGTTCAAACGAATCTTTCGAAATTGGTTCCAAAACAACGCATAGCGTATGCCAGAATTATGCATGCAATTACAAGCCAAAGCGGCGGATTATATTTCCTAGATGCGCCCGGAGGCACAGGGAAAACTTTTCTCATTTCACTTATTTTGGCAATCATACGATCACGAAAAAATATTGCACTGGCAATCGCATCATCTGGAATTGCGGCAACTCTTTTAGATGGTGACCGAACAGCACATTCAGCACTGAAATTGCCGTTAAATATACAAATAACTGAGACACCAACATGCAATATCACCAAAAATTCTGGAATGGGTAAAGTACTCAAATCATGTCAACTCATTATATGGGTCGAATGTACTATGGCCCACAAAAAAGCATTGGAAGCGCTTCATCGTACACTAAAAGATTTGAGAGGCAATAAACAGCTCTTCAGTGCTGCACTCATTTTATTGTCGGGTGATTTTCGACAAACCCTACCAGTTATACCACGTTCAACACCCGCTGATGAACTTAATGCATGTCTCAAATCATCAGTTTTATGGCGACACGTGCAGAAATTGATTTTCAAGACCAATATGCGTGTACAATTACAACATGATGAATCCGCTGAATGTTTTGCAAAACAATTGTTGGATATTGGGAATGGGAAAATGGCAATCGATGAATCCACACAATATATCACATTGCCAATAAACTTCTGTAAAATCACAGCAACCACAGACGAATTGATTCACAAAGTTTTCCCAAATATCGAACAAAATTACAAAAATCATCAGTGGCTCAGTGCACGTGCTATATTAGCAGCCAAAAACAACGATGTCAATTTCAGCATTCACAACGAAATACCAGGCGAAGCGACAACGTATAAGTCCATCGATACTGTCATAAATCCAGACGATGTTATCACTTATCCGACAGAATTCTTGAATTCACTTGATTTGCCAGGCATGCCGCCGCACGCTGTTACGATGTAGAGAAGACACTCGTGCTTTCTCAGTAACTTTAGAGTTTTATTGTGAATAGACTTTTGGTACAACAATGAAAACCGTGCTTAAGGTTACGCGTTAACAAGTGCTTGAGTCGAAGGTTCGTAATGGAGTCTCTCTGGTCGGTCGAGCTTCAGAGGTTTTATACCCCTTGAGGGCACGACGCTTTCCTCGGTTTTTGGCGGGAAAGTCTGGCGGGAAAATCAGGCGGGAAGTTTTGGCGGAAAGATCCTCTTGGGAGATCTACCGCTAAGATCTATTGCGAAGGTCCGGAGAAATCTAGCGCTAGGATCTATCGGTAAAGGTGTATCGAGTGGACCTAACGAGAAGTTATGCGATTGTCCTTTGTCGCGGGTTTGGGATGATCCTTGTCTTTTGGCGCCAGCCTGGCGCATAGCGTAACAACGCTTTAACATTGAAAATTGGCGTGCCTATCATTCTTCTCAGAAACATCAATCCACCACGACTTTGCAACGGTACCAGGCTTTCAGTAAAAAAGATGATGAACAATATCATCGAAGCTACAATTTTAAATGGTAAATTTAAAGGAGAAGATGTACTGTTGCCACGCATCCCAATGATTCCGACAGATATGCCATTCGAATTCAAACGTTTGCAGTTTCCGGTGCGACTCGCATTTGCAATGACTATTAATAAAGCACAGGGACAATCGCCACAAGTGTGTGGACTAAATTTGAAAAATCCATGCTTCTCACATGGACAGCTGTACAGACTGCTCACGCGTCGGAAAACTTACTAATTTATTCGTGTACGCACCAGATGGAAAAACAAAAAATATTGTGTATCCAAAAGCACTTCAATAAACAGAATAAAAACACAAACACTTCCTTTCTTTGAGTGGCATTGCAAAGGATGCCGGGAACACATACTAAATACATTAACGCATTAAATTGAAGAACATGCGAACGTACATACATATAACAAACCCGGGCAACGCCGGTTACTTTAATCTAGTTATTTATAAATTATCACACGTGCTCATATGTCAAGATCATTAAATCATTGAATGAATAATTACGTATGGAAAACCCTACCTGAAAATACCTGAAAATTTGTGCGTATATAGTCTGACATAGATCACTCTGCATTATCTTCTGCTTCGATTATCTGTAAATATATATAAAGCCACATTTTAGTTATACAACTTAACGTAGAACTTACTTATGTAGAAATACAGTGGCCTTCTGCTACAGTGAGTGTAGAGACTACATAATGTGTCCGAAGGAGGTGAGAGTGTATGGCAGAAAGTCTTGTTGCAGGAAATTTAAATGCTAATGGTAATAATTCAGCGAAAATGAACGAACAGATCCAAAATTTTTAACGCAAAATTTATTGGTGTTGGAATAAAATTAATTTAGTATGTTTATTGGTGAATTGAAATATTGTTAATGGGAATCTGAAAAATTAATGAATTAATGAGTAGCGTGGCAACTACTGTGGATTTTAAAGTATTACGAATGTCTTTCACAAAAGATTGAAAAGCATCAAGGAAGATGTGTTTTCAGCGTACTTTCTTCACTAATGTGACTTGCTTTACATTGCAAGCAGTCCACCATAATCTACTTTCTTAATAATTCTTAATACTATGTCTTTAGACAAATTTTGTCGATTTACCTTATTTGACAAATTTCCAGAAACTTGTGCGACACAAGATGCTTTGTCTATCTATCTAATCTTCTCCGGACAACCTCCAAGCCTGTGCATTCTCTTCATTTCTATCCATCCAAGCCTGTGCGTCCCCTCCAATTCTACTATCCAAGCCTGTGCGTCCCCTTCATTTCTATAATATAATAAGCTTTACATAAAAACTCTAAATTGCTGGTATACAAATACAAATATCTGGCAATTTAAATGCAGTGCAATTTTTTACTACAATATATATTATTTTTTGTACATGCATGGTACAAATTTCCAGAAACTTGTGTGAAAGGAGATGCTTCTTAGTCGAACCATCTCCGGACAACTGCCAAGTCTGCGACTCTACATAAGAAATCTATTAAAAAAATTTTGGCGACTTACCTTATTAATTGAGACAATAATTCAGTCTCCTATGTAGTGTAAAAACTCGTGACATTCCAAATTCGGACAACTTACTTTATTTGACACTTAGCACTTGGTAGGTTATAAAATTCAAAATAGTACATATATATATAAGTATATGTTGTACAATGACGGACGACGATCCCTGCCGAATAATCCCGAGAGTCGACGAACGAAGAACGAAACATGTGTTCGTTGAAGGTGTGTGTGTAACGCGTATATACGTATTATACTGACGAAAAATTCCTTGAACAAGAAGAATCAGAAGAAAAATCTTAAAACTTAAAATTTTCGACTGATCCATGAGACGATATTATGATATCTCTGTCATACGTGGACCGATTTTATTGAAATTGGTCCTATTCGAAAGCTTATATGCGGTTTAGATGAGAAAAATGCCTTTAAATTTTGGAAATATTGCAGGCGTGATGAGATATTAATGAAATAAGTTTCAGGTTAGGTTGGATTAGCCGGGCGACGAGTAAATGATAGCGGTAGCCACAGTCGACACATACAGGGTGTCTTTCATGTACTTGGCGTCGAGACGCTACCGCGTCTCTAGATCGGACTGCAGGATCTGCCGGCAGCTGCGGCGCAACCTACGACCGCATTCGACTACGGACCTGCCGGCAGATGGACGGCAGATCGACGGCAGATCCTGCTGCCCGCCTGACACATCCAACAGCGCCATCTGAAGGCCACAATAACCAAACGATTCCCTCTGCGTGACGTCACATGGACCTACGCACCAACACAAATGTATATTACTGCTGTAGGTGTATCCCTATCCCTAAATAACAAAGCAAGCAAATTTTACATTTATTAAATAATTCATTCTACTTATTGCAAAAAGTATTTATTCTTTGTTTAATAATACAGTATTGGCGATTACAATTGTTACAAAATAATATAGTTAGCGCATATAAATTCGAAGAACATTCAATATTTACATTTATAAATCTATATACAATACGTTCCGTACCCAGTTGTACCTACAGGGTGATTGGCTGGAAACGCCTGATCCGCTTGGCAACCGTGACGAGGTCAACCCCCCGTGGTGTCTCTCCGAAGTTATGGCTTTCGACCCTCGAAAGGGTTGGAGTACCCATTAAGAAGAGAGAAATCTTCGAATTCCTCATTTCTCATCAGATCTGTGTGAAAGCGACGCCAATGGATTCCTGGCATTCCGTCGATTAAAATCATACCAAACATCATGCAAATCGGACTACTTCGACACAAGCTATTTGTATTCCTTATGTAAAAGTAGTCCGATTTACACGACATTTGGCATGATTTTCATCGGAAAATCACGAGGAATGCAGCGGCGACACTTCCATATCCATACGATAAAGAATAAAGAATTATTTTATTTCTGAAACAGAAACAGGGTAATTCTGCATTTACGCCCGTCACCCCGTGGCAGGGACAACACCCCGCAGTGCCCCTCGAACTTTATGGCTTTTTTCGGAAAAAGGTATGAATCCTGGGTCGACGCCTGAATAAATGAAACAAAATCATCTCCACAACAGTTTTGTGTTCATTTAACCCTATCCCTGCTCACTAAGCCATAAAGTTCGAGGGGCACTCTTTGTGCCGTTGTTTTGTCTGTGTTAATCGCGACTGCAAGCCCGCCCTTTGCAAATGTTCATTATATTTGTTTATACTTCCATTGCATCATTGATCCAACGTGAATATAACGTCTATTTTTGCAGAAGCAATGTTACAAGCCCTACATGACACCGTGTCGAACGCTTGTTAAATGTTTCTATAAGGAAACAATAAAAGTAATGTTAATTACTTTAATTTATCCAGTAACACACTTCCTAAATATAAGTAAGACCAACAAAATCTTATAGAAGGTATTGGTGAATTAATACCAAGTGTTGGTGGGCTTTTGTCCCACCGTTCGCCAATCCATTTCATTTCTTTATACATATTAGTATGTACGTTTTTACCTATGTATGTTAGTTTTTTATAGGAATAAGTATAGTTAAGGGCGGATAGGCCCATGCTGTTCTACCTTCGAGGGTTTTACGGTGGGGACTTATGCTGTATCTGGTTTCGAAAGGGGATGCGTAAGCTAAACAGTCCTGGCGGAGCAGGCGATTTACAGCTGGAAAGGGTATAGCAGGATAAAATGGTCAAAAGTGCCCTTGAACCGATTTTAGCTGGCAATGCACCCTTCAATAGTGTAGTACAGGAAAACATTGTACACCAAGTTTCAACCCCCTATCTCAACCAGGAGGGTAGTTATAGGGTGAATTTTCGTTTTTTGCCATATTTTCCCTATTTAATGGTCAGCAAAAACTCTAAAAAAAATCTGAAATATTGTAGACATGATTGTGTATGATTGTGATTTTTTCAGTTTTTTTCGTTGCAACTGCTAAGTGTAAGAAATAAAAAACGCAAAAAATGTCGAAAAATACAGATTTCGTGTTGAAGTTCTCGAGCGACTAGATTTTTAATTTTACAGTAGTTAGATATTGACATGACTATTATCTACAATTTTTTTCAGATTTTTCGGTAAGGTGCGCCATAGTTAAAAAAATCAGAAAACGATATTTTTTAGATATTTCGCGTGAAAACGTGATAAGTACTTTCAATTTTTGCATTTCCGTCATACAGTGAATGCATTATATGATTTTCAATATCTCTACATTCGACAGAGTAATATGTAAACGGAGAGAATTAAGTTAATATGATTAATTGGAAGTGTATACGCACCATATATCATATGGTACGAAAGATTCGTTCAGCGCCGCAGTTAGCGGAGTGGTTAGAGTCTTAAGGTAGGATTTCCAAGACACTATTCGCCGCGGTGGCGGATCGCGGCGGCGAATCCTAAGCACCGCTCTTATGGAGAAGCGTGTATCCGTTTTCCTAGGCGCGTTTTCCAACCGCTCTGTCAGTGTGTCTGTCTCGGCAGCTACCTAGGCTACTCGAGACGCAACACAATGCGATGAGTGTCTGTTTTTCGCCATTATGGCGAAATCTCCTGGCGGGTGGCTAATCGCGGCCCCAAACTGAGTCTAGCGGAGACCGCCGCGCGATCCATCCCAACAGTGGGACAGAATCCCTAGATATAAGGAAACTAGTTGAAATCCAAAAGTTATGGGATTATGTTTTCTTTATATATTTTTTGTAAACTAATAATATGAGCACCTAAAAGGGAAAAATATCATGGCGGCTACTTCTGATCTGTGTGTAAACACGTGTCAAAGTTTGTATGTTTTTATTTTGTGCAAAATTTTAAACCGAAGTGAATGTGGAGAAAAAATTGTAAACCTGTATCCATGTTATCCTGATACCAATATACTAAATCAGGCATGAAACTAAAGTGAACACAGCGGCCGTTTTTCGGAGGCAACGCCTCCTTTCTCCCGCCGCGCGTCTTTGCCCCCGCGGCGGGCCCAGGAGCTTCGAGCGCCTCAGACCCGTACCATATGAACCGCGCGTGGCGCATGGACAAAACAAAAACGCATCGACAATCGTGCTCTCTGGGTCGATGTGGAAACCTATTGATACAATGTCGCCCCAATGCGCCACGCGCGGTTCATAAGGTACGGGCCTGAGGCGCTCCACGAACCTAGGCCCGCCGCGGGGGCGAAGACGCGCGGCGGGAGAAAGGAGGCGTTGCCTCCGAAAAACGGCCGCTGCGTTCACTTTAGTTCCATGCCTGTACTAAATAAATAGGTACTGTTCACAAAGTGTTAATACATTCCTACGAAATTATTCAATATTTGGGCAACCTGCCACTCAGCTAATTGGGATAAGGGACCCAACACACCAGATATAAAGATTTTAAAAAGTATAGAAAAGATTGTATGTACACACAAAATAGTCACATTGCAATACAAACGAAGAAGTTTTAAACCTTTTATCGACTTCTTGATGTCCAGTAGTAGATAGTTTTCAAGGTATCTTCGCCAAAAAAAGACAAAGAACTTTTTTTATAAAGTAGCTTGATATGATTCGGCATTTTAATTGGAAAAAATGGCATGTTGACTTTTTTCTATACTCTTGAGATTGACGTAGAAAAAACGTAATATTAATATAAAATCACAAAAAATAGAAGGTAATAATAAAATCACAAAAAAATAGAAGACAATATACAGGGTGTCCCAAAAATGCTGCGGTTCCTTGAAGGGGGTGATTCAGGGGGTGATTGGAAACAACTTTTTCCTTTGCGAAAATGTTCTCCGAGGTTTCGTTAACGAGATATTAACAAAAAGCACCGACCAATCAGAGCCCGAGATTGGAGGCCGAGTTCCCGCGGTAGCGTGGCCGCGCGCCGCGCTGCGACTACGAACAAGCAACTCGGCATGCATCGAAGGAAATTGCAGAGAATGGCAAATGAAAAAGACGTAACAAATAAAATCGAACATTTTGTCATGGTTTGTTTGTCATTTAAAGTGAAAAATGAATAAAGGATAAATGGATGAAAATCATGCGTAACGTAAAAAGACAAATACAAAGGTTTTTTTTAGAAGAATCGAAAATAATAATTACTTGGAGTGAGAGGATAAGGAACACGTAAATTTCCTTTCTTAATAACGTACAAACGAAAAGGTAATGCAACAGGGAACGAGCGAAAAGTGATCGTAGTTCGTTATTGTGATAAAAATCCATAGTTCAATAACGTCCAACACTGTTGTTGATAATGAATAACTCCGTTTAAAAACTGCGAAAAAAATTTACGTACGGAAATTTGGAGAATTATCACCGGAAATTAGCCATAACCTGCGTTAAATTTAAAAAAGAATAGTCGCCAATAATGTACCTAAAACTCACCCTTTCGGAAATTCACCTGCAGCTTGAAAATCTGTGTCACTAGGTCACTGAACCGATCCTGGTCATCGACAGACGCGCCGAATGCACAGCTGATCTCAGGTACACGACACCATCCAAAGTTAAAGGTTGCAACGTCAAGTGCGTCCGGGTTAATGTACCGAATATTCACTTCACTGCACGGCTACTGACACTGATCACTTAATTTATTTTTCATGGAACGTGTTGTTCCTACGTTATAAAAATTGGTGGAAATGAATTTTTACTTGGCGTTCGGAGCCGTGGGTATTTCCGCGCAAATTCTCACGCTGCAGCACTTGCGTCCTCGTTGTTCGGGGGGTGCAACCAGAACATCGCGTAATACTCTTAAGCAGAGAACATTTCTGCGACGTGATTGCTTGCTGACTGACAAGATTTTTTCCAAGCGACTTCTTCTACCCTCAAATAGTTTCTCTCGTGCTATTATGAGTTGACCCCCACCAGGCCAAGAGGCTTCAGGTAAAAAGAAGCCAGCATATTTTCGAAACACACGTGCTTCGCAGAAGTGCAACGAACGGACTATCGTGCACTTTTACAAAAGTCCGCGTTCCGTCCTTTTACTGCCAATGTACTCATTGCTTCGAGGTAGGCAGCAGACACCACGTGTTTCGGTTCGAAAGGGACGGAAGAGAAGAGAAACAGAAAGTCTTCGAGTTGCTATAAAGAAAAAAATCCTGTTTCCAGTTTCCATTTTCCGATACTCTGAGTTCATGTCTACTACGAGGCGGAACCAACTAAGCCATAAATTACCCAAAACTGTAGGAAACCGTTGTCTACCGTCGACTAGTGGGACAGTACGGTCATAAACCGCGACCCTAGCGAAATGCTCTGCGTCGACGAATTCCGTGCGAGTGAAGCCTTGGGGAGGAGATACTGCTGTGAAGAGGACCTCTTTAGGACAGTGGCCGTTTGGGAGGGATGCACGTGGTGTCTGCTGCCTACCTCGAAGCAATGGGTACATTAGCAGTAAAAGGACGGAACGCGGAGTTTTGTAAAAGTGCACGATAGTCCGTTCGTTGCACTTCTGCGAAGCACGTGTGTTTCGAAAATGTGCTGGCTTCTTTCTACCTGAAGCCTCTTGGTCTGGTGGGGGGTCAACTCATAATGGAACGAGAGAAACTATTTGAGGGTAGAAGTAAAAATCTTGTCAGTCAGCAAGCAATCACGTCGCAGAAATGTTCTCTGCTCAAGAGTATTACGCGATGTTCTGGTTGCACCCCCGAACAACGAGGACGCAAGTGCTGCAGCGTGAGAATTTGCGCGGAAATACCCACGGCTCCGAACGCCAAGTAAAAATTCATTTCCACCAATTTTTATAACGTAGGAACAACACGTTCCATGAAAAATAAATTAAGTGATCAGTGTTAGTAGCCGTGCAGTGAAGTGAATATTCGGTACGTTGACCTGGACGCACCTGACATTGCCACCCTCAACTTTCGGTAGTGTCGTATACCTGGGACCAGCTGTGCACTGAGCTCGTCCATCGATGACCAGGATCGGTTCAGTGACCCTGTGACACAGATTTTCAAGCTGCAGGTGAATTTCCAACAAGGGTGAGTTTTAGTTACTTTATTGGTGATCATTCATTTTTAAATATAACGCAAACGATGGCTTATTTCCGGCGATAATTCTCAAAATTCCCATACGAAAATATTTATTCGGGCTTTTTAAACAGACTTATTCGTTATCAACAACAGTGTTGGACGTTATTGAACTATGGATTTTTATCACAATAACGAACTACGATCACTTTTCGCTCGTTCCCTGTTGCATTACCTTTTCGTTTGTACGTTATTAAGAAAGGAAATTTACGTGTTCCTTATCCTCCCACTTCTAATAATTATTATTTTCGAATCTTCTAAAAAAAACTGCATATTCGTCTTTTTACGTTGCACGCGATTTTCATCCATTTATCCTTTATTCATTATTCACTTTAAATGACGAACAAACTATGACAACATGTTCGATTTTATTTGTTACGTCTTTTTCATTTGCCATTCTGTGCAATTTCCTTCGATGCATGCCGAGTTGCTTGTTCGCAGTCGCAGCGCGGCGCGCGGCCACGCTAGCGCGGGAACTCGGCCGCCAATCTCGGACTCTGATTGGTCGGTGCTTTTTGTTAATATCTCGTTAACGAAACCTCGGAGAACATTTTCGCAAAGGAAAAAGTTGTTTGCTATCACCCCCCGAATCACCCCCTTTAAGGACCCGCAGCATTTTTGGGACACTCTGTAGTACTACGAGCAAGTACACATTATATCGCATCGGTGTTTGATAAGGACGTGTACCTTAAGCGTACGCAGTACTTTACCGCGGTCGTGTGTACACCGTTAACGCTTCTGCAGGACATTTGGTGCCTTTACACGGACGTTCTTTTGGGACACTTTTGCGCGCCACACGCCAGCGCGGCACGCATTTGGCGTGGCGTGCCGGAACGTCGCAGGCCAGAAGATCGTACCCGTCACTACTTAGAGACAGCGAGTTCGGGCTCCCATTTCTACGTCGACTCCACGTGCTTTTTCCAGGAACCACCGCAGTCTTGTATTGTGTACTACCTGTTCCATGTATATTATCGATCTGCGAAACAATCGGCAAGACACGATCGCGATACACGTAGGTTCGCGAAAAGTATACGAATTCCTCGATATACCTGGCTTATAGAGGATATCATAAATGCTTTTACTGTAGGGCACATTGAAACATCTGTTTTTACGAAGCTACATTTGGTTTACCTGAAGGTGCTATAAATTATGAAAATGGTTTATTACTCAGTTATAACGACTGTATTGCGATCTGCATTCTTCTTGCAGACGAAAAGTTTCCACCTCATCGGAAGTTCTTGCTAGCATCTTGTGCGTAGTTAGAAGTGTGGCGCGCCGGATTTCCACGTTCTTGCGTGCGAGTAGAACCGTTGTCAGGCGTGGCGCGTCCAAAAAAGTGTGGCGCGCTTGAATTTTCGTCCCACGCAAACCTCGACTCAAGAGGCAACCCTACCGATAAGCCGTGCCTCGATGGGTTTCAAGGACTTCGACCCTCGAGCCCAGGGGGGCCGTACAATGTTGCCCCCTAAAAAGTGACGAATCAAAAATTCTACATTTTTCATCGGATCTTGGCGAAAGTGGTGTGAATCGTTTCCTTATGCTTTCCCGATGAAAATGGTCCAAAAACGACACAAATCGGATCGTAATTAAGGAATCTTCATAATAAATTGATTTCCAAAATTTCGTTAAAAATAGTTCGATTTACACGAAATTTGGTATAATTTTCATTTGAAAAACATAAGAAATGCATCGGTATCACTTCCATATCGATACGCGTGTACAGGTGCATCGAAATTCACGGATCGTAGTATCCGTGTACCCGTGTACTGAAATTCACGCGTATACATGTATCGAAATATACGGTCTCACGTGTATTAAGATATCCATATTTAATTTTTTAACTAACTATCCGAATGTTTAGATTTTACGCAAATACTTTGCGATAGGTAGGTACAGACATAATTTACTAGGTTGCAGATGAAAATAAATAACATCATGATTTTGGTTAATAAAGTTTAATCTATTAATCGTATATTAATCTATTTGAGACAACTACAACAACTGATTTTATGCTAACAGTGCGCATATGAGTTTTGTAAGGCGCTCTATTTGAAGTACTATAACTCCGGATATAACCACTATTTTTGCATACAATTTTTTTTCATATTCCCTAAAGATTGACAAATGAAGCCACAAAGCTGGAAGTAAATATATTTAATTCTTTGGTTTGAAAAAATTCTCTTTCACTTCCTACCGCCTGTAGCGGCTCGAAGAGTCTTGGCTGCCAGGCGCGCCGCGCGCCTCAGAATTTTCCGCACTGTCGGAAATTCCACGCGCCACGCCAAACCCTTGGTTTCAAGTGCCGCTTTCCTTTTCTAACTACCTTTTCTGTCTCTTATGTAAACTTTTCTGAAGTCGAGGTTAGCGCGCCACACTTTTTTGGACGCGCCACGCCTGACAACGGTTCTACTCGCACGCAAGAACGTGGAATTCCGGCGCGCCACACTTCTAACTGCACACAAGATGCTAGCAAGAACTTCCGATTAGGTGGAAACTTTTCGTCTGCAAGAAGAATGCAGATCGCAATACAGTCGTTATAACTGAGTAATAAACCATTTTCATAATTTATAGCACCTTCAGGTAAACCAAATGTAGCTTCGTAAAAACAGATGTTTCAATGTGCCCTACAGTAAAAGCATTTATGATATCCTCTATAAGCCAGGTATATCGAGGAATTCGTATACTTTTCGCGAACCTACGTGTATCGCGATCGTGTCTTGCCGATTGTTTCGCAGATCGATAATATACATGGAACAGGTAGTACACAATACAAGACTGCGCTGGTTCCTGGAAAAAGCACGTGGAGTCGACGTAGAAATGGGAGCCCGAACTCGCTGTCTCTAAGTAGTGACGGGTACGATCTTCTGGCCTGCGACGTTCCGGCACGCCACGCCAAATGCGTGCCGCGCTGGCGTGTGGCGCGCAAAAGTGTCCCAAAAGAACGTCCGTGTAAAGGCACCAATTGAGAACGGTACGATCGAAATGTACAAATTGTTGTGTCCTCGAACATTGACTATTACCGTGGACTCGTTTCTGTGTCATGAATTAGCAAGATTTTTGGATGAGCACCCGACACCGATTGTGCGACGACAATCAATGCGCATCATTTTGCCGTTGGGTTTCCGATATCCGAACACGGACCACGTCACCTGGAAGAGCCGTATCACCCATTCGGCACTACTCGTGCGTGTCTGGTAGACAAAAAACTCTTTGTAAATAAGTGAATATGGATGGGTTCATGGACATGTATAGGGTATTGTTCCGGATGTTTAAACTTTTTCGCAGTATTGCGGAATCCCGAGACTAGGTTAATCATTGCGACACGTGCCTGCAGTTCATCGTCGAGTACCAGAGCAGCGGAAGAATGTCCGTGGCCGCGAAACAACGCCTATTGTGGCTGATCACGCGAATAAAGACATTGCGCGTAATCGTGCGAGAAAAGTTTTCGCGAGTAGGGTGTGGGGTTTCGGGCCGATCGACGGCACCCAAAGTCGCATGGGAAAACGTGGATTCCGCGTTTATTGGACGCATTTCAACCGGTGCGGTCATCAACGTGGGACACGTCGATCCACGTCGATTTTTAGAGGGTGTTCGACGAACTATTATCTCGCGCGTCACGGACGCTATCACGGCACAAAAGAGCGTGGCTGTGAATACGAACTTGAACGCGGAGTTTATGTTGGGTGAGAATACATAGATGAAAAGTTTCGGTACGCGTAATCGCGTACTATTAATGACATCGAACGTTCGCGAGTGGTACTCGAAGCACGTGGTCGCTCCCACGCTAGTGATGCTCGTGGAGTTTCAAGATCGCGTCAGTGGATGGACCCTAAGAGCTGTGCTAAATATTCTAGTGAATATTAATAAGCACGATCCACTTCGAGGCTGTTGCGACGTACCACTTCCGCGCGCCGTCATCCTGAAGAAAGCGGTTGTGAACGTAATGAACAGAGACAATGCATGCTCCTTGTGGTCTGTCGTCGCCAGTTTGTACCCTGCTGCTACGCATGCGAATAGGGTTGTATCGTACCCACACTATTCGGAGGTGCTTCGCACGGAGGATATGACTCTTCCCGTGACGCTGGACCAGCTGGCCAAGTTCGAAAGGTTGAACGACGTGTCGGTAAATGTGTACGTGTGGTCCGACGGAAGCTGCGCGCCTCTGCGTTTGACCGAGGACAAGCGAGAGAGACACGCGAACCTCTTACTGGGGCAGGACCCCAACGAGCCCCAACGATACCATTTTGCATGCATTCGGAGCATGTCGAGACTGATTTCGAAGCAGCTCGGCAAATACAGTGGACAAGTATTCGTTTGCGAAAGGTGCGTAAAATATGGTATATTTCGATCGATGTATTATTGATTATTATGTTTTATTATTGATGTTGTTATCGTTGCAGATGTCTAAGCTTCTTCCATTCATCCGAGCAGTTGACGAAGCATAATGTGGACTGCCAGCCTCTCAACGCGTGTGCCGTCGAATTGCCGTTCGTGAAAGATAAATGGCTGCAGTTCAAAAATTTCAAGAATAAGGAACGAGCGCCATTTATCGTGTACGCGGACTTCGAATGTATGCTGGAGACCGTCGAGCTTGCGGAGCAGAGTCGTACGTACACGTACCAGCAACACAGAGTGTACAGCGTGGCATATTACATCCATTGTTCCACCGACGCGTCTCTGTGTCGTTATCGCGCGTATCGTCACGACTCCGAGTGCGTGAAGTGGTTCGTGCAGGAACTTCGAGACTTTGCGAACATTGCGTATTCGTGGTTGCGGAATGCGAAACCAATGAACTCGTTGACGAGACAACAGTGGCGACAACAAAAAAGTACGCGATCATTGTCACTCGACGGGCGAGTACCGAGGTGCGGCCCACGTGTCATGTAACTCACAGTTTCAACGATCGTACACGATATCGGTAGTGTTTCATAATCTATCAGGCTACGATGCGCATTTTGTGATTACGGAGTTGGCGTACGCGTTCGAGAGGCAGATCAACCTGCTGCCGGTAACGAAGGAGCGGTATTTATCGTTCACGAAACACGTCAAGGGAATCGACGCCCAGAACAACGATTGGAAGAGGGGATTGGAATTTCGATTTATAGATTCGTTGAACCTCGCTTCGGACCTTGGTAAAGAACGACTCGCGATTCTACGACGCGAATTTCAATCCCTGTCGGACGATCAGTTGAATCTCCTGATCAGGAAGGGCGTCTTCCCTTACGACTACGTGACGTCATACACCAAACTCAATGATACGTACTTACCATCCCGCGAAGCGTTCTATAACCGCCTAAACAATCGCGCCGCGTCCGAGCCTGATTACGCGAACGCCGTGAATGTGTGGAATACTTTTCGCGTACAAACATTGGGCGAGTACAGCGATTTGTACTTGAAAACAGATGTACTGTTACTCGCCGACGTATTCGAGAGTTTACGCACCGACTGTATCGCGAGTTACGATTTGGATCCCGCGCATTATTTTACGCTATCGAGTTTCACGTGGGACGCGATGCTCAAGTACACCGGCGTACGATTAGAGCTTCTGACGGACGTGCACATGTTACTGTTCGTGGAGTGTGGCATACGCGGTGGTTTGAGTCAGTGCTCGCACAGGTCGCGCGTGCCAACAACAAGTATCTGCCTGCAGGGATGTATGAGGAGTCGAAGGCATCAACGTATTTGATGTACTTCGATGTCAAAAACTTGTACGGATGGGCGATGTCACAGGCTATGCCGAAAGGAGGGTTTCGATGGCTGGACGATGCGACGGCGGCCGCGTTCGATATATCATCCCTATCCGACGGCGAGGACTCCGAGGAATCCGAGGGGTACCTGTTGGAGCTTGACATCGAATATCCTAAGGCGATCCACGATGCCCAAGCTGACCTTCCATTCTGCCCGGTGCGCGAGCACGCGCCAGAAGGAAAACAGACCAAGCTGCTTGCCACGCTCGACGATAAGGAGCGATACGTTTCTCCATCTTTGTTGCATTATTTACAAAATCCTTCGCGACTGCTCCCCTCCTTACCTGTTTAACCTTCTCCCTACCAACGCGTCCTTTTATACAGCTCACTCTACTCGTTCGCAAGACCTGCTCTCCATCCCCTACCATCGTACAAACTACCTTCGCGCTTCCTTCTCCTACGTCGCCCCCCATTATTCTGAAATCCGCGCACTTCCGACTCTCTCCTGTTTCAGATGTTCGTGTAAATCTTTTCTGTTGCTTCACCCGTTATAATGTCACATAGCCCACTCTGCGATTTGGTTAGTTTGTTGTTTTCTGTGTTCTCTTCCTTAACTCATCGTCTTGATTTCTGCTAAGCCGTAGTGATGTTATTATTTTATTTTATTTTATATTAAGCCTAGGTTAGTATTTTCTGTCTTCCTTTCTTACATTAATTTTTTTTCTGTATTATTTACCCCACAAAAAACTTCAAAAAAGTAAAAAAATTACGCCAAGTACATGAAAAATCAAATAAATCACAAAAAATAGAAGGTAATAATTACAAAATAAAAAAAGATGTGAAATCAGAATGAGCTGCCAGTACATAAAGATGCTTTCCAACTGCGCTTTAGATGACACAACTGCATATGCACAGCTAAAATTCCATTACTCATAATGGCTATATATACAAAGAAAAAATGTATTAAATAATATTAAGCAGATATATTTTTACGCAAATAAATATTTTTATACGAATAAATATTTTAATCAAATTGCTTGGCGCTGCGCCCCGAATTGGTGTTGCTAAACTGAATAAACATGTATAAATTGCATCAATCTTTTTCTTTCTTGTCGGTGCGTTCGTAACTGTGTGTGTGCGTGTGCATATGCTACGTATTATATTAGAATTAAATATATGTAGAATAAATCTGACTGCGTTTCTAATATCTGTATGTATATGTTTATGTATTTTAGATTTTAAGGGAGTAATTGTAAATTATTAATACTAATTGTAAGACAATTAACATTTCTTTGGTTGCGCAGCGCCAAGCGTTTTGATTAAAATATTTATTCGTATAAAAATATTTATTTGCGTAAAAATATATCTGCTTAATATTATTTAATACATTTTTTCTTTGTATATATAGCCATTATGAGTAATGGAATTTTAGCTGTGCATATGTAGTTGTGTCATCTAAAGCGCAGTTGGAAAGCATCTTTATGTACTGGCAGCTCATTCTGATTTCACATCTTTTTTTTATTTTGTAATTATTACCTTCTATTTTTTGTGATTTATTTGATTTTTCATGTACTTGACGTAATTTTTTTACTTTTTTGAAGTTTTTTGTGGGGATATCACTTCTTTTTTCAAAGATTAATTGTACTATTATTTGCAAATTCATATTCATACACACGTGTTAATTGTTTATTTATCCTGAATGCATGGAAAATCTTCCAGACGATTAGATCGAAACATTTGGATCAAATGTTGACGCATTAACGCATGATTGTACGTTACTTTGTCTGGTAATTTATTGAAATGTCTAGTAATTTATTGGATTGATGATGAATAATAACGAAACAGCAAATGCATTCGCAACAACTCCGCAATCCCGACTGTTAGGTTGAGCTTGTAGGGCAAGGTGGGACAAGATGGGGTAGTTAAGGTTTGATGATGAATAAAACACAGGTTTTCATAATCAACTAATCAATTTTTTTTGTTTGAATCATTCTTTGGTAATAAGTCCTTTAGTTTAACTATGCATCAACCTAATCTCTACAGGTTTTAATAGAAAATTTCAGAAAAAGTCCTTTCTCCCGATTGTTAGATTGAGTTTGTACATGTGAACATTTAATAAATTCTTCGTCGATTTTTCCACCATGTTTGATCAAAAAAGGGTATAACTTCTTAAGGTAAATTTTAATTTGTGCAAAATCTGTATGTGATCCTGATGAAATGAGGATGTTATAATTGCGGTGTTTCCACGTTTTCGGGACATATGAGCCTCTTGCTCTGTGATTGGCAGGAGAATCAATTATTTCGGTCTAATTTTTAGAAAAGAAGTATCATTTTCCTCGGTCCGTCTTACGTATGTAGTTTCATCCTGGAACAATAAGAAACTTTGATTTTTTTATCTAGGTTTGTGAGGGGCATGATGGGTAACTCTCATTTTCATTACCCTGTCATGCCCCTTCTCGTCTGACTATAATAATCATATGAACACTGCCCGAAACATTATTTACAAAAGCATAAAATAAGACACTTAACTTATAGCCAGCTAAATTCTGCCTCAGAAACATATAATACATTAGGGCGTGTTAAATTTTTCAACATTTAAATTCTGAAAATGAGGGTTGGTGAAAACTAGAGGTCGTGGCTTTTCACGTGTATTTAATTACACGTGTACACGGGACACGTGTAACGTGTATTAAGATATTAAAAATCCGTGTTCTTAATACATGCGTACACGGATTATAAGTACACGTGTACACGGATACCCGTGTATTTCTGTTCACGGATACCCGTGTAGTTTTGTTCACGGATACCCGTGTATTTCTATTACTCACAAAATTACCTTTTTACAAAAGGTACAAAACAGAGCGCCAAGTATATATATATACCATCAAAAAGACTCCCATTTAAAAACATTGTCGTAAATTAATACCCATCAAAAAGAATCCCATTTAAAAACATTGTCGTAAATTAATACCATCAAAAAGAATCCCATTTAAAAACATTGTCGTAAATTAATATAAATTTATTAATGTTCTATATTTAACTTTACAAAAATAATGATATACAACAATTGCGCCAATTATCACAATGGCTATTTATACAAAGAAAAAATCACAATGGTACAATGAAAAAATGTATTAAATAATATTAAGCAGATGTATTTTTATACAAATAAATATTTTAATACGAATAAATATTTTATTCAAAATACTTGGCGCTGCGAAACCGAAAAAATGATAACCCTGATAGCCAGATCTGGGCAGCAGGATCTGACATCAGAACCGTAGTCGTCTGTGTCCGCATTTAATTGTCTTAGTATTAATAATTTACAATAACTCCCTTACAATCTAAAATACATAATGTACATATACATACTAGAAACGCAGAAAAAAAGAGAGAAAAAGATTAATGCAATTTATACATATTTATTCAGTTTAGCAACACCAATTCGTGGCGCAGCGCCAAGTATTTTGAATAAAATATTTATTCGTATTAAAATATTTATTTGTATAAAAATACATTTGCTTAATATTATTTAATACATTTTTCCATTGTACCATTGTGATTTTTTCTTTGTATAAATAGCCATTGTGATAATTGGCGCAATTGTTGTATATCATTATTTTTGTAAAGTTAAATATAGAATATTAATAAATTTATATTAATTTACGACAATGTTTTTAAATGGGATTCTTTTTGATGGTATTAATTTACGACAATGTTTTTAAATGGGATTCTTTTTGATGGGTATTAATTTACGACAATGTTTTTAAATGGGAGTCTTTTTGATATATATATACTTGGCGCTCTTTTTTGTACCTTTTGTAAAAAGGTAATTTTTTGAGGATTTCACACATTTTGTAGTTTTCTTGTGCGTGAAACCGTGCTGTGCGCTATCCTGATGTTCCATAGCGTGGTAATTTTTGTTGGCTTATTTATTTATTATCCTTTTTTTGTAAGAACAAAATATAAATATCTTTAGCACCTTTGGGCCATTGCCTTTTTTTAATTTGCACGTCATCAGCTTCAATCCAACTACTAGTCATTCCTTCTTCTTTACATATACTGGTGTAATGGCCATCCTCAATACATGAACCACTATGAAATATAGCATTCATAACTTGATATGATTGTCCAGCTATTAATACTTTGGTTGTGGGAATAGCACATATATTAATTTTTCGTGTTGTTTTGACTATTTTATCATCTTGTAATGAAAATAATAGTAAACGAATAATAACTATATCTTTCGTCAATATTAATTCATTCTTAAACATAATATCATTTCCTGTACAATGTTCACATGATCCGTTATCTGATTCATACCAAGGTGAAAATGTAACGTTTAATAAATCGTTAAGATTATAGCTTCTTTTTTTCAAATTGTTAATAGGTATTGAAACAACTAAATTATTAGTAGTAATTCTTTTTGTATAATCACAAGATTTACATCGAGTAGTAGACGTTACTTGATGCTCTACCAATTGTCTTATACAATCATATTCTGTGCACAGGGTTATTAGAAATTCGAATACATCTCGTTTTATGTTTATTGAAAAATGTTCTCCTAAACTTTGCCGTACTGTATATGTATTTAAATTGCGTATTCCATTTTCATATCGATGCATTAATATCTTCAAAACATTTAATGATTCATTACAATTAAACAATTGTTTTCTAATGGCACTCAAATGCATTAAACATTGTAATACTGCATTTGCATAACATGAAGCTTTATCTGTATTTTGAAAACCATGTAAAACCCAAGAAACATTTTTGTGTAATAATTTTTGAGTTTAACAATTTTCTTGGACAGAATCAATTACCTTTGGCAATATCCATGGAACATCTTCCACTTTCGAATAGCGTTTTTTCGAAACAGTAATTATGTCTGCGTCTGGTTTGTACTTAGATCTTAGCCGATTATATTCTCTAATAGCTTTTTCGTCAGCTATTACTGACGAAGGATCAAAATTAATCAAATGCAACCCTCCTGAAGACGTTACTCGTGATAATGCAACATAAGCTTGACCACAATTAAATATAGAGTTGCCTATGTCCATAATAGCACTTTGTAAACTTAATCCTTGACTTTTATGAATTATGATTCCATAACTCAGACACAATGGAAATTGTTTTCTAATAACAAATGCTCTATCCACTACTTCAAATTTAACGCTTACTCTTTCAATGAAATACTCTAATCCTGATGGTAGAAGGAGCTTAATTTTCTCTACATAATCGGTAGACATATCTTGTACAACTGATATTACCTTAGCTATGGTACCATTCACAAGACCCAAAGTAGCATCAATGTTACGCCTTATCATAACGGTTGCTCCAATCTTAATTACAATTTCCTTTGAAAGTCCAGCAGTTTTAGAATTATCGTCATCAGTATTGGACAATACTTTTGATACTTTCTTTCTCACATACGGAATACAGTCAATCGTATCTTCGGCAATTAATAATATCTCTTTTGCTGTAATGCGATTTAACATTGCAGCATTAAGAACGTCACACATATTACGAGTAGACAATAAACAAACAATGTCCAACGGAAAATCATTAATAAACTGGCATAATTCGTTTAATCTGAGTTCAAACGTATCCCCACCCCTACAGCACACTATATTGCAGGAACGTTTCAGTGACGTCGCGCTGCGACATTTGGAACATTACTCGAAATGTTCCCGAAACGTTTCAAGAAACTTCCTATGTCCGCCTTGCGTAACATTGCAAGAGATATTTCTGGAACATTGTTTCGGAATATTAGAGGAATTTTTCGTGGAACGTTTCGGAGATCTTATAGGAATTTTTCGTGGAACGTTTCAGAGATCTTATAGGAATTTTTCGTGGAACGTTTCGGAGATCTTACAGGAATTTTTCGTGGATCGTTTCGGAGATCTTACAGGAATTTTTCGTGGAACGTTTCGGAGATTTTACAGGAATTTTTCGTGGAACGTTTCTGAGATCTTACAGGAATTTTTCGTGGAACGTTTCAGAGATCTTATAGGAATTTTTCGTGGAACGTTTCGGAGATTTTACAGGAATTTTTCGTGGAACGTTTCGGGAAAATTGCACGAATTATTCGTTCACCGTTTCGGGGATACTGTAGGAATTATTAAATAATTAAATTATAACATATTTTAATTTATTAAACATATTTTATTTATCCGTGAAAAAGCATAATAATAACAACAATAATATTAAAAACAATAATTATAATAATGCGTTCGCAGGGGAGGGCTGCAGTGCGTTCGCAGGGGAGGGCTGAAGTACGTTCGCAGGGGAGGGCTGCAGTGCGTTCGCAGGGGAGGGCTGCAGTGCGTTCGCAGGGGAGGGCTGCAGTGTGTTTCCAGGGAAGGGACTCTCCCCGCTGCAAGACGGCTCACTTAGGTAGGCATGGTTAGAGCCCTTATTCGTGCGTACCTCTGCACGCATGATCCGTGTATTAGTCTGAGCGAACCATTTAGATGCCCCGAGTATTATACTCGCATCGGTACATTTATATACGCTATCCTCGCATATAGCGTGTACAGCTCCTGGGAAAATACATACATTTATTTTACAATTTTAAGTGTTAAAATGAGACAAAATAATGAAATTACATACCCAGTATTAACTGCACAATGTTTGTGAATTGTGTGAATGGTTTTTTTTTTCCTGCCATGCCAGCTGTACTGTTCAGCCACAGAATTATCAATTAGCTTGCCCATAACTGTGGCTGTGGTAATCGACACGTTTCCTCCGCCGATCTTCTTCAGAAAATGAATCTATAAAATGTCATTAATAAATTATTTAAATCCTGAAAATTAGCTTCATTAAAAGCAGTGTTCATATATTGTTAATCACAGGATGCATTTAATCAATGAAAAATAGCAATCACCATTACCATTACTTTAAATAATTGTACATTTCTCATTAAAATATATATATAAATGTTTCATGCTCTCCAAAATAAAGTCAAAGTTATACAGTATATGCATTGTTACAACGAAACTGTATGAAAAGCTTTTGCTTGTAGCGCAGAAAGCAAAAAAGGGTGTCCCAAAATTGCGGGACAATCTCAAACATGCAATATCCCGATGCAAAAAGACATCGAAAAGTGCCGTGGTGGGAGGGGAGTGTTCGTGAGTGAAGTGTGCCGCTGAACGTCAACAACCCACCTTACAGTTTACACACATAGTACGGCAGCTATTGGCCACAGGGTGGGTGAACTGCTCACGGCGTCGCTCTTCGCTTTGCTCACGAGCAATCGAGAGCGCTCTTGGCCGCCGCAGCCTAGTGATTCTCTAAACTCTAGACAGTGATCGGAACAACGTGTATCGTCGCTGATTGGTTGCTGCGATTTGGAGCAAAATCAGAAGTAGACTGAGAAAGAAACTGTAAAAAAGAAAGAGACAGAAATACTGATAGAAAGAGACAGAAATACCGATAGAAAGAGATAGAGTGAACGATTAGGTTATGTTTATTTCCGGTTTTGCTCCAAATTCTGACAAATGGCGGTGGTTATACCGATCACTTCCTGGAGAATCACTACCGCAGCCTGGCTGTGCAGGCCTGCGGCGTAAAGAACTTTTCGATGTGTTTTAAGGGGTTAGGACACAGTCATGGGCCAAGAAAGCAGATGATTTTTAGACGACAATAATAAGAAAAGTAAACAATCGATTAATATAAGGTTTTGTGTTTTATATTATAAACTATAAGAAAAACATATAATATTTACAAAATAGCATTTGTACGGCGAGCAATGTCTCCATTTAAAACCTCCTTTTTTCGCGGATGGCCAACTGGTGGGCCGGATTCCGGGAAATCGTATGAACTGTAACAAAAACCCCAAAAGTGTCATAAACTATAATATATTTCCTAGGCATTGACGATCCAAAATTTTAAATTTTTTAATTATTGTACAAAATATAGACAAAAAGATTCACACACTTCTGTCGAAATTTGATCATTATTTTTCAAACATCGGCCATTTTGTCAATTTTTTCAAAAATTGAAATGTTGGATCGTCAATGCCTAGGAAATATATTATAGTTTATGACATTTTTGGGGTTTTTAATACAGTCCATCCGATTTCGCGAAATCCGGCCCACCAGTTGGCCATCCGGAAAAAAAGGACATTTTAAATGGAGACATTGCACGGCGTACAAATGCTATTTTGTAAATATTATATGTTTTTCTTATAGTTCGAAATATAGTGAACTAAAACACGAAACCTTATATTAATTGATTGTTTACTTTCCTTATTATCGTCGTCTAAAAATCGTCTGCTTTCTTGGCCCGTTACTGTGTCCTAACCCCTTAAGGGGGTACTCCACTGTGAACGGTCGAAAAATCAAACTATTTTTAAAGATTTTTTTCTCAGTAACTACAACATATAATGAAATAAATTTTTTTGATATTTATTAAGCTACTCTTATATTATACCAAAAAAATTAAAAAGAATATTTTCAATGTGTGTTACTTGTTTTTTTACAGCGTCAATATGGCACTTAAACAAAAACAGTGTGTTCGTGGTGCATGTGATTTCCCGGCTTGGGCTTATCCGAAACAAAAAATTCGAAAAGATTCTTAATCTGTATAAGTGTCGCTATCGTCCGTACCTCAATTAACAATTTTTATTGAAAAATAACAAAATGGCGCCTGTTTGAAGGAAAAAGTTCCCCAAAATGGTGTTTCTCAAATGTTCCCCGAGAAAAATCTCGGTTATTTTTCAATAAAAATTGTTAATTGAGGTACGGACGATAGCGACACTCATACAGATTAAGAATCTTTTCGAATTTTTTGTTTCGGATAAGCCCAAGTCGGGAAATCACCTGCACCACGAACACACTGTTTTTGTTTAAGTGCCATATTGACGCTGTAAAAAAACAAGTAACACACATTGAAAATATTCTTTTTAATTTTTTTGGTATAATATAAGAGTAGCTTAATAAATATCAAAAAAAAATTATTTCATTATATGTTGTATTTATTGAGAAAAAAATCTTTAAAAATAGTTTGATTTTTCGACCGTTCACAGTGGAGTACCCCCTTAACATCGGGATATTGCATGTTCCGGATTGCCTCGCAATTTTGACCCGTATGTGCAAGAAAATCCCATCGCCGTACAATAGTAAAAGTGCAGTGCAATGCATTTTAGAAACTACAGGCATGTTGCTATTGTTTACAATACTCAAGTACTTCTCTTTAGTTAATCCATATCTTCACATGACTGCAATGTAGTAAGACAAACTAGCTGCTCAATATAAAAATAATTAATGTAAAGTTAAATTTTTCACTTCATGATACACCTAGAACATTTATTATTTTTACGTGACCGGAAAACGTACCATATTGTTTACAGTCGGTCGATCATGTAATTTTAGATTCAAATTGCTCAGATCCGTTTCTGTTTTCACCGGAAGGGAGAATTCGCTGTGATCGAATAATCGGTCCGAATCATTTACATTATTGGTCTTGTTTAATAGTCTCTCCTCAATTCGTTGCAATCGTTTTAGCATATCATTCATGACCTCTGATGTTTTTTTGGCCTGTCCAATCATAAATGTTTGGAAATCTGAATAAAAATAAAAGAGGTTAATTAACATATATGATTTGTTAAGAATAATAAGATTTAGTCAATATTTTACCAAATGTTGGGTAGGTTGGTTGATTCGGCTGCGACGACACCGGCGATGCCGTTAATAGCTGCCGTACGCTAGCCGGTGAAATTTGAATTGGATTTTCCTCTATAATTGACGGTAAGGTTGGGAATTCGTCTAAAATGGTGGATCTTTTTTTCGGTGTCCTTGACGGCGTGGACGAACATTTAGGCGCTGGATTGGAACACGCAATTCATCATACAATTATCACCATGCTCAGACAAATGTTCATGCGGGTGTCCCAAAATTGCGTGACTTGTCGGAACATGCAATGACACATCGAAAAGTCCTTTAACGTTTTCTGATCTGGGCTTTAGTTCTCCACATATTAAAAGTTGAATATTAGCGGTACTTACAACTGGCGGGCCGCGCGAGTCAGCTGAACGCGCGGCAGCGTACGGTAAAGGACTTTTCGATACCTGTTTACATCAGGATATAGCATGTTCAGTGAAGTCCCGCAATTTTGGGATACGCTGAATATTATTTCATTTTTATTTACATAATAAATAATGAATTAATAATATAAAAATACCGTTTTCCACATCCACTTCCGAGACACCACAATGTTTGCTTTTTTTTTTCTTTTTTTTGGGGAATTCGGCGGTTGGCATGTCTATAACGTGATCGCGTTTCCTTTCCCGTTCTTTGGTTTTCGTTCTTTGAGCTTTTTCCTCAACCACGTCTGAATCCAGAATGGTGGAGGTGTCCATCGCCTTGTCACGTATTTCGGTGGCCCGCTTATATGTATCTGACACAAATAATTCATTGATACGTAACACATTAAGTTATGCATATTGAGGTTCAATTAATAGAAATAATGCTTCAATGAAAAAAATTTACCTGCTGATCCAAACCACTTGAGAATTGCCCATTTATCCCACTGATGGTGGGCATCATCCATCCCAGGTAGATCAGCTTGAATGATGAGTTTGTTTAGTTTACACAAATTCTTTACATATCCTGGCCAAGCACTTGCAGTTTTGTCTGGATTCATCCAGCAGGATGGAATCACCTGGACACCATCGGCGAATTCGACAATAGAATATTTTTTCACCATTTTTCTAACTAAAAAATAATTGAGAATTTATTAAATAAATTACCCTGCACTTAATACTAAATATTGCAGTATGACAGGTTTGTCTTTACCCTGATGTTACTCGTACTTACCGATAATGGAAGTGATTCCCACGGTATAGGAAGATCACTGCCGATACACCACACTAACCCGCGAAAAAAACTAATAATGAAAAAAAATTAAAAAAAAAAACACGAACTATAAAAAGTATAAAACAAAATGGAATATATTCTAGAAAACACACTAACTATAAAATATTAAAAAGTTAAAAAAATGATATATATATATATTTTAAACACAAACTACTACACTACCTATAAAAAGAATAATAAAAATTGAATATATATATATATATATATATATATATATATATATATATATATACTTAAAAACATAAACTAACGCACTAATTGTAAAAAGAATAAAAAATGGAATATATATATATTTAAAAACACACACTAACTATAAAAAGAATAATAAAAATGGAATATATGTATATTTAAAAACACAAACTAACACACTAACTATAAAAAGCCTAAGAAAAAAAAATGTATATATGTAAAAGCACGAACTATAAAATATTGAAAAGTATAAAAAAAAAATATATATGTTAAAATGGAAAAATGTGGTAGAAAGCTAAGATGGTTGTGATTCGACAGTTGACTTCGATCTGAGGAGCGATGGATCGCCCTTTCGAACGCGGTACGAGGGAGGGCGGAAGTCGAGTGACGTAGGAAGGAGTAGTAGAGGGGGAACAGTTTATATAGAAATAAGGTGATGTGAATTAATTAAACGAAAACTACCACACATAATTTAATGGGACTTTTAACACGCAACATGTTATTAGGTTCGACTCCATAGCTTCTTGTAACGCTAAAAAGAGTCTATGAAAGTTGTAACGGAAGTGACGCAGGGTCGACGATTCCGAGCCGCCAATGATGCGCGAGTGAGTGAACCAAAGAGGGAGCGAGAGGCCAGAGGGGACGGCGCTGACACACACATGACCACAACGCCTATAGGTGTTCGCCCTCTCGTAAATCGCCCTATCAATGGCGGTGGGCGCCATCGTTCCCGTTGTTACCCCCGAGACTACCACTATTTATATAGAGGAAAACTATTTTCAAGTTTTACGTAAAGGGGTTTTATCCACGCATTCCCCGCTACTTAAATGCCTATAATAACTAAGTACAATATAGGTTGAACATTTTGGCAAATATATTTTCTTGTATATGCGTGTTGTGTGTCACTGGGCGAGTTAGGGTCGTTGGTAAAACACGATGCATCACCCCGGGGCCAGCGACGCGCTCAGCAACCGAAAACGCCAATTTTAGAGTTATACGACTCTTGGAAAACCCCACGTTTCCCGACCGTGAAAGTCAGGGGCGTCTTAAGCGGGGATGCAATAGCTGCGCGGCACCTGGGCGGCTGTGCCTAGGTGACCCCTACTCACACAGGCTCGTCCCTGCATGCAAAATTAGGCACTTGCATAAGGCGTACGAATAAAAATTCAAAGTAACGAGATGAAAAACATGAAATAAATATATTATAATAATACTATAAAAAATTACGGTATTTGGGCAGTTCGCCTATGGCGCAAAAAAGGTTCGAGCCGGGCCTTCCGCCCACCCTCATGCGGCGTGCGATCCATCGGCCATCGCTCCTCAGATCGAAGTAAACTGTCGAAGTACAAGCATATGCACCACGTTCTTTCTGTTTTTAAATATAAATTTCATTTTTTTTCTACTTTTTAATATTTTTTAGTTAGTGTTAGTTTGTGTTTTAAAATATATATTCCATTTTGTCAATCTTTTTATAGTTAGTGTGTTAGTTTGTTTTTTAAATATATATTCCATTTTGTCAATCTTTTTATAGTTAGTGTGTTAGTTTGTGTTTTAAAATATATATTCCATTTTTTCATTCTTTTTAATATTTTATAGTTAGTGTGTTTTCTAAATTATATTCCATTTTTCTTTTATACTCTTTATAGTTATTTTTTTTACGTGTTATTTTTGTCTTTTTTCCATTGTTCTTTGAAGTTTCGCGTGTTGGTTTTCTTGTATGAAACAGCGTACTTCGAGTACCGTCGAAATCACTTTCATCATCGGTAAGTGCGAGTTCCATCACAATTATATGTATATTTATGAATAAGCCAAACAAAAAAAATCGCAGAAGTGAATAAGGAAAGTGTTTTTTGTAACTAGCATAAGGGAAGTTCGGCAACCCGGAAATTCATAAAATAATGCACTTTGTGTGCATAGAGTACTTAGGTATAGAGTACTCTATTCTTGCTTGCCTCGTACGGCTTATTCACAAATATAAAAGCACACTTTTATAAAAGCACAGGGACAGGCAGTTTTCAATAAATTCTCATTATTTTTAGCGAAAAAGGATAAAAGATTCTGCCATCACTGCGCGCACTACTTTTAAATTTTTGACGTGCATTGTCCAGTCCGTCCATTGCATTTCATCATCCGGTAAGTACCAGTGATGAAGTAGATCATCTGAAGCTGTATATACTTTTCAATAAATTGTTACAATTATTTTTCATTCCTGTATGTTCAGGTTATTATGGCGGACCGAAAACGTTTCAGAAAGGATTATAGTCTATGCTCTGACAGACATAAAAGGAGAATAGTCCAACAATATGTGGAACGTGTTAAAGGGCAAATCGGACAAGGCAGTGCTGCCGAATTACAAATTAATAAATTTGTTCCTACGCAATCGCATTCCTTAGAATGTGAAAATTCCGATTCAAATGGACACATATCGGACAATGGAAGAAATAGTTCGCAGGAAGATTACGAATCTTGTAATGAAATACTTACAATTAATGAAAGTGATGGAGAAGAAGAAGTTGATTCATTATTAGATGAAACTAATGATTACTATCATTGTATAGAGGATAAAGACTCATCCAGTGATGAGTCAGGGAGTGATATTGACGATAATGAACCTGAGAGCCCTACGTTAAGAGTGACTTTATCTAATTGGGCCCTAACAAATAATATCACTCACAAGGCCATTAATGAATTATTGAAAATTTTTGTATCCAACAATCCGAATTGTTCATTGCCGACAGATGCCAGGACATTATTACACACTCCCCGTACAAATAATTGTACCGAAATAGAAGGGGGAGAGTATCTACACTTCGGTGTAGAAAAAATTTTGCACTGTTATGCTGAAATGTACGTTCAGGCAAAGATAAGCGTAAGTCACATCAAGCTATCGTTAAACATTGATGGTTTGCCGGTGTCGAGGGCCTCCTCCAGCAGTTTCTGGCCCATACTATTAGCAGAGGATATATTCAAGCAAATAAAGATCGTTGGGGTATACTATGGGCATAGTAAAGCAAATTCATGCAACGAGATGCTGTCGCAATTCATAGACGAAATTACATTTTTTATAAATAGTGGGTTCAAGTACGACAATAAGGAATTTTCTGTCACATTGTCAAAGCTTATTCTTGATGCCCCAGCAAAATCCTTTGTTCTATACACAAAAGGCCATACTGGATTTTCCAGCTGCTCCAAGTGTATCATTGTTGGGAAATCAATCCAAAGAACTACATGTTTCCCATATACCGGAGTCCTTGATACACTCCGAACAGATGAAGATTTCAAACGGCAAAGTGACGAAAACTATCATAGAGGAATAAGCTCTCTTTTAAAAATTCCAAATATTGGACTAGTCACGAATGTGCCCCTAGATTATATGCACCTTGTTTGTCTGGGGGTCACGAAGAAGCTGCTGTTATTATGGCTTAATGGACCACTAAACGTTAGAATTGGTGGGTCAGCCACAAACTCAATTTCGCAGAATCTAATGTTTGTGGGGAATTATGTGCCGCGCGAGTTTTCCAGGAAGCCGAGAAGTTTGACGGAGATAAAATATTGGAAGGCGACAGAATTTCGACAATTCTTGCTATACACAGGCCCTGTAGTATTAAAGCCTGTACTATCGAAACATATTTACCGTCATTTTTTAACTTTGCACGTGGCTATAACTATATTAGTTAGTCCGACTTTAATTAAGAACGAATCCAATATTAACTATGCGGAGCAGTTATTACAATACTTTGTTAAAAATTTCGCTGCATTATATGGAAAAAAATTTATTTCCCACAACGTACACAATCTTCTACATTTGTGTAATGATGTGAGAAATTTTGGGGTACTGGATAATTACAGCGCATTTCCCTACGAAAACTTTTTAGGAACGTTAAAGAAATCATTACGGAAAGCTGAAAAGCCGTTGCAGCAATTGGCGAGACGGTATGGAGAACAGGAGCGGGGATCTGTTCACAAATCTTTACCAACATTCGAAAAATTTCTTTGTAAAGGTTCACATGACAATGGACCACTACTGCCCATTTTTCTCAATAAACCTGTAAAACAATACAAACAATTAGAAACAGAAGGATATTATATACATACCGAGGACAATCGAAACAATTGTTTCCTGTTGAAGGATGGAACGGTTATTAAAATTGTAAATATAGTAAAAATAGGAACGGGCGAGGTTTTTAATATAATAGGCCACAAACGACAAATAGCTGATCATAATTTATATAAGAAACCCTGCCCATCTTCATTTATAAAAATTTTTAGTGTTTGTGAAGAGACAGGACGATTGCATTATTGGCCAATATCTGAAATAGTATGCAAAATGTGGGTCATTAAACGAAGAGAAACACAGGACTATGTCCTACCATTGCGACATACGCACAACTAAAGGCGGAAATGTACTGTTGTAGCGAATTCAGTAGTTCGCACTGACTCTGTGCTGGTGCCACAAAATGACTTGGATTGTTTATTTCTGATAGAGACGAAGATAACTGTAATATAATAATCAAGCAATGAAAGTCATTTTCCGGCACCAGCACAGAGTCAGTGCGAAGTAGCGAATTCGTTTTCACTATCAGAACCACACTGAAGTGACCTCATGGATATCATCATCATTAAATCACAAATATTTATCACAAAAATTGCGTAACAACGACGCCACCAGAGGAGAATACCCCCTTAACAAACAATTTAATGTATGTCGTAATAAGAGACTGTAAGACGTTCACGCTTTAACACGTCGTGTCATATCTGAGTAATTGTCTGCATTAATTCTAAAAATATGGGTGCGGTATATCACATGTATAATATATATATATATATATATATATATAAAGACTTTTGTGAGTGTGTAGGGATGAATGTGCTTGCGCGCGGTTACATATCATTTAATGATGAATGAGTGAACTTAATTCTTATTTTTTACACTGCATGTTTTACCCTTCATTTCATATTAAATGATGTTATTGCTTGTAATGAAAATATTTATCTATCTACTGTACATTATAAATAAAATAATGATTTATTGACTTTAGAATAATGATGATGTTTATGTTTGTAGCTCATGTATTGTACAGAATATAATTATTACGTGGTATAAATATGGTGTGTGTTTCTGTACCCTCTACCTCACCAATGCTAGAGTAGTAATCTCTCATAATAAATAATATATACACTTATAGTACTTATAGTAATATTTCCATGTTCAGTTAACATTTTCACTAAAATTTTTTAACCAATCACTAAAAACAGATGGGGTACCCTGGGTGACAGGGATACAGGCAGCAATTTGTACATCTAATACTTCTTTAAAAAAATCGTTTACTGTTGTATATACTTTTAAGGGCCTTTACACGATGAGACATGTATCGATACAGATCGCGATACAGGTTTTATGAAACTGGCATCTTCCTCACCAGCCAGGGTTTAAACAAATTCATAAAGTATATACAGCAACAAAAGATATTTGTAAAAAAGAAATATTAGATGTCCCAAGTACTGCCAGTGTCTCTACTATTGCCATTTAATCTATTGTTCATAACAAAAAACGTCCCGCGATGTCGAGTGTAAATTTAGAAGTCTGTATTATTGGCGAACGCTGTAGGAACGTCACCGTGGGTCGTTCAGGCAACATTCAAACATAAAACGGATTGACGCGGAGCGTACGTGAAATGCAAACACACGGAATACAGTCTTAAATACCACAGGAAACCTCCGGGGAACATAGGCGACCATGGAAAGTATGTGATATTAATAATTAATAACATTTCTTAATTATAACTATACGGTTCAAGGAAGGTGTTAAACTGTAAACAGCAACAAAAGATATTTGTAAAAAAGAAATATTAGATGTCCAAAGTACTGCCAGTGTCTCTACTATTGCCATTTAAGACTATATTCCGTGTGTTTGCATTTCACGTACGCTCCGTTCCGTTTTATGTTTGAATGTTGCCTGAACGGCCCACGGTGACGTTCCTACAGCGTTCGCCAATAATACAGACTTCTAAATTTACACTCGACATCGCGGGAGGTTTTTTTGTTATGAACAATAGATTAAATGGCAATAGTAGAGACACTGGCAGTACTTTGGACATCTAATATTTCTCTTTTACAAATATCTTTTGTTGCCGTTTACAGTTTAACACCTTCCTTGAACCGTATAGTTATAATTAAGAAATGTTATTAATTATTAATATCACATACTTTCCATGGTCGCCTATGTTCCCCGGAGGTTTCCTGTGGTATTTAAGACTGTATTCCGTGTGTTTGTATTTCAGGAACCCTTTGCGTAGGTGAGGGGTGAAAATATGTAAGTCAATATTCCACGGCAATGTGTGCGCTATATTCCGGGAGTATTGTACCGCACTGTGTGCGCAATATTCCACGGCAATGTGTGCGCTATATTCCGGGAGTATTGTACCGCACTATGTGCGCAATATTCCACGGCAATGTGTGCGCTATATTCCGGGAATATTGTACCGCACTATGTGCGCAATATTCCACGGCAATGTGTGCGCTATATTCCGGGAATATTGTACCGCACTATGTGCGCAATATTCCACGGCAATGTGTGCGCGATATTCCAAGAACATTGCACAAACGTGGCCATTGCAATATTCCACGGCAATGTGTGCGCATTGTTCCAGGAATATTGTACCGCACTATGTGCGCAATATTCCACGGCAATGTGTGCGCGATATTCCAGAAACATTGCACATACGTGTCCATTGCAATATTCCACGGCAATGCTTCTACAATATTGCAGTAATAATGCAATGCAACCTGCAACCAAACGGTATCATTGTAATGTTCAGCAACGTTTCTGCAACGTTCCTGCAACTAAGTGTGCTGTAGGGGCAGTAAAAGATATTTTTCTATTCCCAAGAATCTCGCAATCAGGTTTTGTCACTAGACCAATACGAATTCTTGACAACAACTGTCGATAAGAATCATCCCCTTGCTGACGCATGTTGATCGTTAACTCATCATAATCAAATAATGTAGTCCATAAATTAACAGAAATTAAAGAACCGACATATTTGTTAATTTTATCATTTGATAATTGTACAAAAATTGGGTCTTCGTGTACAGGGGGTAATTGAAGCAGATCACCAAATAAAAGAATGTGCTTTTGACCAAACCAACCGTCTTCACAATCATTAGTATCAAATATTTCAGACAATCGGAAATGTATATACATAAAAATGAAATTTGATATCATTGACACTTCATCAATCACAAAAAGAACAACATCTTTGAGATTTGCTCGTAAAACTTTTAATACATGATCAGATAATTGTTTATACTTTGGCGTTAGACCATGTTCAACGGGTAATTGAAGCAATCTATGAACTGTCAAACCGTCTATATTAAACGCTGCTATACCAGTAGGTGCCGCTACAGCGGTATCTTTATTGAGATATTGTTTTATCCAACACTTAATGGTTTTAATTAAAAAACTCTTTCCCGTTCCACCCTCTCCGCTAATAAACAATCGTAATATCGAATTATCTGACCTTACAGTATCAATGACTCTGTGGAATACTCTTTTTTGGTCGGCATTTAATTTTGCTATCATTTCAGACACGTCAATTTTTTCGTCCATTTTATTACCAAGATCCCTAAAATCTTGCATTGCTTCACCAGCTTCTACATTTTGAGCGCCTATCGGATTGTCAGGGTCATCCTGAGACACGTTTTTTTGTAATTCTTCATCCAATTGCCGAACTAACTCTTGTGCAGTTTCAAACGCTTTTTTCAATTCTTCTAGTTTTTCGTGATATTGTAATGCTTTCGTAAGATGTAGTTTTACATTATGAAATGCTTCCATATAAGTATCACAACTATTTTTAAGATCCTTTAATTCCCGCCATGGTTTAAACATAAGCAATAAAGAAAAGAAATAATCTTCCGGTCGATTATTAACATTATGTCTATAATGATTAATAAGACATCCACGTTGTCGCCGTTTAAGATAATGACTATTATCTAATTTATAATATTCAATATTATTATTTTTCGGTTTGATTGTCGTGATATCATACCATTGTGCGAATTCATAAAGAGAAACAGATTCTAATTCTACAGATCTATTTGGATAATAATTATCTATTAAAGATGGACAAAATATATCTGTAGATTCACCATCAAGAGCTTCAATTTCTTTACGACTTTTTAATTTCCTCTGTCGTATAGGATTAACATCTAACCATTTAATAGTTGTATTTCGATCAGTTCCATGTAAAGGGATACCTAACAATGTGTCAGCAGCCTCAAGAGCTCCACATTCTCTATTGCTTATGGATCGTAAAGCAAAATTCCAAAGAACACTTGCCAATGACTTATTTTGATTATTTACACTATTTGCAAAATCACAATCAGACAGTTCACTTTTCCCTGCTTTATTCAAATATTTAGTAACATACCAAGTGAGCAGTGTCGATTTTTCACCAATAAACTGTATATCCATATTGCCTTCCCATGCAGTAAGTATAACAGGATTATAATCATTAATATCAACTTCATTCTTTGTTCGAGGAAGATCGTACCTATAATCTACTCTTATGTTTTAATTGTTTTCTACCTGCTATCGAAGTTGCCACGTCTCTCATATTTAGTGTGTCAGTAACAGGACGAGGAAACCCAAAACGACACCTACGAATAACTTTAAATCCTACTTTTTTAGAACGAAGACAATAATCATTATGTTTGTGTCGTTGGTGCGTATTAACACGTCTGTGCAATAATGGCGAAATATTTTCATCTGGCATTTTGCAGCTTATATATTGTAAAATAAATTTAGAAACTTCTTCAATAGAAGATTCGCCGAAAATTGGTGCACCTTCAATCCAGATTAATAAATGAAAATGTTGTATACCTCTACCTTGATATTCTCGTCGCCAGAAATAGTGTGTTAATTTACCAATCGGAGAATCTTCTGAACAAATAAAAGCAAGCATTGCTCGAAATTTATTATCAAGAAATCTCGATGTTGATACAGGACCTTTAGCAACAAGTAAACTAGTGGTTAACGAAGAGTCTTGCCACCCATTTGCGTCACGAATATATTCACCTAAATCGTCCCATAACCATTCACTAGGACTTAACGTTAGAAACCATGTCGCAGGTCCGTAATGTTGTGCCATACAAGATAAATCACTTCTCGGTCTACGCCAATATTGTTCCGTATTTCGAAGTGAAGAAAACATTGAATTTAAGTTGGACTCCAACGCTTCTTTCGACATGGCCTCTAAATACTCCGCAACTGTGTAACGAATTCGTGTATCAGTTATATTCATTTTATGGTAAATTCCACGACGCAACTGACGAATATTCGCGTTATTTAATAAATAAAACAAATATTGTTGATTTAATCTAAATTGTGGACGCTTAGATGTTAAGCGACATTTAATAAATTCGTGCTCTTGAAGTTTGATCGGTCTACTTTCATCACATTGTCCATTAGAACCAAATGGAAATAAATCTGGAAAACACATCAAATCTAAATTCTTTTCACGATTATCTAAAGGTATGTCCTGAATTTTTAACATTTGATATAAAGCAGTCGCAGTTTGATTTTCCTTTTTTTCATGTAGAGGATATATAGTATATTGCTCATAATAGCTATCATCTTTATCTTTTTGAGTTAGCATTGCCTTAGGCTGATCGTCCAATGCAAGTTCTACATGATCTTTTATCTCTTTCACATGTAATTCTAAATTATTTAATGGCTCACAGTTGTCACTTGTATCATTTTCTGATTCTTGCATTTCAAATTCTACATTATCCAAATCCCCTAAAAACAATTTATCATGAATATCAGGCAGTACAATTTCAGAATATAAAGGGTTATTTTTTTTCAACCATATTAAAGCTTCAAATACTTTTTTAATGTCCACTAAATCTTCCCAGATAATTTTGTTTTTAGTTGGAACATTTCGAACTAAAATAAATTCAAGATTTAAATTTATTGGATCAGTGTTAGAACATAACTTATCGAAAGTCTGTTGTAAAGGAAGTGGTAAATGAAATGTTCTACCTTTAACTTTTTGTATCTTTTGTCGTGCAGGTGTTTTTTTATTAACAACTGTTCCCATTTTAACAACAGTTTGAAAAGCTTTAGCTCTCTGTAAAAGCAATTTCTCAAAATCGTTAAGAGATGATATTACCTCAGGCACGTCATTTACCGAGAGGTTATTTAGGATACAATAAGCAGGCATCAAGCCACTACAAAATTTTTTATCACAATACTTACATATATATTGCGGATCAATTTTTTGTTGCTTTACATACACCATTAAATCTTTCCAAATTCGATTATCCCTCCGCATTTTTTGTTTACTAATTTTAAAAACACTTCTTCTATAACAAAGTCTCTCACACGATATACAACTATACCGCGGGGTGTCCAGTGAACATTTTCTTAGAACCATAAATGCATTATGATATTTTGAAACAATATCATCATCACTTAACATTATTTCAGTTTGCTGAAGCTTATACATATCTGCTTTTTCTTGCGCTAAAGTTACAATTTCATTTAATCTATTCAGATCAGCAGAATACAATGCTTTGTCCAGATACAACATTTTTTTATAAAAATCTTTAAGTTGATATATAAAACGTCTAATACTTCTTACTTTGGGGAAATGAGGCGACAATAACTGCATTGGAACAGACATCGCTTTACAAAGATTTAAATCAATATAACAGCCATGCGTATGGCCTAATTTATCCTTATTTGAAGTTTTCACAGTACACTCGTGAATGTTTTGCATAAGTTTGGGTAAATTCTTCAAAGTACATATATTTACAGCTTCTAGAAATTTATGATATTGGGCAATTAGAAGCGGATCATTAATTTTACATAAAGAACTGCACGACCACGATTTTTTTGCCCGTGCTTCAATCAAAGGTAATACATTTTCAGTCTGTCCTTTCATATTTATTATTAATGGCTCCGTTATAGTGACTTCAGGTGAATTTATATTATAATATGTAGAATCAACAAAATAATTTTCAGACGAAGCTGTATGTTTAGATCTGCCACATAGCGCGCATAATTTGTCATCCACCGTAGAACATTCTGCAAAAACAGTCAAACATGTTTCTGATTTGTTTTTAAGCAGAGTTAACATTTTATTCATATTACGAACATAACTATCTCTAATGTGTATACACCAGCGTACGACTTTCTCAACTTCTAATCGTTTTTTAATATAACCTTTTCTGCAATCTGTAATATTGAGCTTGTGTAAAATATTTTTAACGATTACTTCCGCAGAATCGCGAATTTTCATAGAAATTCTGGACCGAAACATAGCATATTTTTTTCTAATATTTTTGGCAGTATTGTTCTTAGCAAGTGTTAAATTACTTCTTTTCTGATTCTGATAACATCGCTTATTGTAAAGCCTCTTAAAATCCTGTTTATATCGACATCGAAATTTAAAACGGTTATTTTCAATGTCTTGTTGATATCGAAACCGTCTTTTAAAAAGAATATTCTCCCGTTTCTTTTTATATTGTTGTACTTGCTTCGCGCGATTATTTTCCAGATGTTCGTGATATCGACACCGTCTTTTAAAAAGAATATTCTCCCGGTTTTTTTTATATCGTTGTGTTTGTTTCGCGCGATTATTTTCCAGATGTTCGTGATATAGACACCGTCTTTTAGCATTTTTTTTAACATTATTGTCTAAATCTGGCTCATCAGATAGACATCGCTTTTTATTATTACTTTCTAAATTACAAATCGCTGTAGCCTCTTTTGTTTTTCCTTCTGTTAATGAAAGCACTTCCTGAGGGGCACGACAATTTAAATCTTGAGGAAAATGCTCTACAACATTGGTTTCAAACATTTGTATTAAATGTAGACGCATTAAGCTGTGGTCATACCTTACTTTGTCAGGTTTAATGTTAAATAATAATGAAACTGCAAAGGCTATTGGGAAAACACCGCAATCGCTACTATTCGGTTGTTGTTGCACAGTAGGAAATTGAACAGGATTCTGGGTAAAATCATATGTTGGAAATAATTTTTTCAAAAATTCTTCCTGAGACTTACTTAACAGTTTTATATTAAAAGAATCATAAATAAATATATTTTTTGTATCGTAATAACCGCATGTCCAATGTATTCCCAACGATACAGAAGGTAATATCTGTATATGTTTTTTATTCCTCGGTATGGATTGTACTCTATCCATTGATTGTACCAGATATGTTCCGACAGGTCTATAATCTGAGCAGCTTTTTAAAATATAATTAAAATGATCCATATGCAAATCATTTAGCCATCTACCTTCAGCAATAATACTTTCTTGTTCTAATGACAGCGTCATTCTTTGTTGACATCGTTTAGCTGAGATATTACTATTTAATCCGTCCTCAGATTGCTGAAAATCGCAATTTGTTTGTAATAAGCTCGATTTCAATTGTTCCATTTTTTTACGTTGACGTATTGTGCGCTTACAAGACGCTTTAACCTCTTTTGCTTTTATTTCTATTAATGGAAGCACTTTATGAGGAACACTAAAATTTAGGTCTTCAGGAAAATGGTCTATAATATTGAATTCAAACATTTTTATCAAGTGCGGTCGCATTAAACTATGGTCATATTGTACTTTTTCAGGTTTAATATTAAATAATAACGAAACAGCAAAGGCTATTGCGAAAACACCGCAATCGCTACCGTTCGGTTGTTGTTGCACAGTGGGAAATTGGACAGGATTCTGAATAAAGTCATATGCTGGAAACAACTTTTTCAAGAATTGTTCATGATCCTTCTCTAACCTCTTATTATTCAAAGAATCATAAATAAATATATTTTTTCTGTCGTAAAAGCTGCATACCCAATGACCTCTTCCGTACAGTAACCAATTATTATCATTCACATTATCTCTCGACAAAGAACTATATAAAAATTGTATATGCTTTTCATTTGCCGGTATGGGTTGTATAGTATCAAGTAATTGCACTCGCCACGTTTCAACAGGTCTATAATTGGAATGATTTTGTAAAAGGCAATTGAAACGATCCATATCATCATCCCATAACCATTCGCCACGAAAAATTTCATTTTTATTTTTTTCGGTAAACATCGATATTCCCTGTTTCTTTTTTACCTGCATAGACATTTTAATAGAAGGAACTAAAATTACTTAGGATTAGGATTAATATATCTGGATCTCCTAGGATGTACGGGTATTGGAAGAATAAAAATAGATCGGTTTAGAGTGGCGTTATCAATAGAAAACCCACTTCTTTTTTATTTATAAGATAAAGCGCGATGCAGCCAGTAACAGTACAATACAATACAATAGTACAATATATGTATATAAGCGTGGCGGTTATACGATCGCGGACGCCCAACTTTATTGAAAGTTGTTATACTCGAGACACGGCGCAATGCAGCCTATCGAGTGATGTTATAAGATATAAGATAAGGCGCGATGCAGCCAGTAAAGTTTACTCGGAATAGCGCAAAGCAGCTCAGCGAGTGTACTTTACTTTTTTTTTTAATATTCAAACCTGTAAAAAACGAGAAATTTGTAATAAGCACTAAACTAATATCATACGTATTATTATATATAAATAAATGTAAACGTCACTTACCAAATATAATATTTTTTTCTTTTGCTACTCCTACTGACGAGAAGAATAGAAAATTTGCTTCCAAGGAACTTGATACTAAAAAGATACACATTTCAATAAAGAAATAGGTTAGCATAGGTTAAATTAATTTACACATGTAATGAAACAAAATAACCTATTCGTTTAAAATATGTTCGTTTCATTATGCGTACACCTTAAAATTAATAATAATGAAGCACACTTACATGCAGGAAAATGAGAAAAAATTTTCGGACGCCGTAACATGTGTGAGCTCCGGTCGCCCGCTTTGTTTTTTGACGTGTCCGTCGGTCAAAGCGAGCCCTCCTCGTACCGAGAAAATGTGCCACCGGTCACGTCCTGCCGCGGTCGGGCGAGTCTTCTTTACCCTCGCCTTTTGGTTATATCACAGACGAGGTATAGAATAGACCTATCAACCAACGTATTTTTCTGTCACCGGTTTGGGGGGTCCTAGGACCCCCTTACCATTTTAGTGTCGCATGCAACGTTACCGGTGAAGCCTCGAAACAGATTGTAACGCTACGCGTGGTAGGAATTAGAATTCAGGACGGCTAAAACTAGGTTATGTTTTGAGAGTCGAAGCCCGCGATTTACAAATGTTTCTGTTACAGTAACAATTTAAAAATCGTCTAATGAACATATTCGGTTCAACGGAAGAGAAAGAAGGATGAAAATAAAACGATATCACATTCGCCTTCTTAACTTTGCTATCCTATTCCGGTTTATTTAACGCAAAAAAAATTTCATTCGCTTGTAATAACGTAATTTGTAAAAAGAGTGCTTAAATGTTTTTTAAGAGCACCTGTTGCTGAAATCACCTATTCATCATATGTTTGCGCATACATTAATGATGGTCTATACGATAGAATACAGACATATAATAATAATGACAATAATAATAATAATAATAATAATATCCTTCTACTGTACCATATTATTTAAAAGGGACATATCAAACCCGTACACACCGATTTTGGTGCAATTGTGCAATTCTTTAGAGTAGCCAAAAATATTGGATACATATTTTTTGAAAAAGGAATTCATTTTCCTCCATAATTATTGGAAAAATTAATTTGTTTAAACTATATACTAAATGATGTTAACTGATTAATGTTAAATGACGTTCGGATGTTTCAATAAGTTTATACAGTATGTCCGATTTGTTCGTATATTATTTTTGACACACTATTATTTTTCTAACTGTTGAAAAAGCAAAAAGATGTTTCATATCAAAGTTTTTTTATTTGATGGAGGAAACTGAATAGTATGGGGGGGGGGGGGGAGTATGGTATTCAGAATGCACGAAGTGAATATATTTAATGTTTGAAATACATAAAGTGCTCGACAAGACCGTCCTATACGAGCGGCTGCAGAAGAGTCTCCTGAGGAGACTGCCTTCGTCGGCCGCCGATCGTCTCGTTCTTTTGTCGATGTCGACGGGCTCGACGTCGCGGCTTCGGCCACGTCCAACAATGCGTTTGCAGACCTCAGAATGTACTGTTCTGGTTTTCTCGACTTCAAAAAAATATAAATGCACTAAAAAGTAAAAAATAATTTTGTTCCGTATTTAATCTACGACACTCAATTGTTTTAAGTCGACGCCAGATTTACACAGTGCAACTGATGAGACGCCGATGTAAACAAAATTGAGTGTCGTAGAGTAAATAAGGAACAAAATTCTTTTTTACTTTTTAGTGCATTTTTATTTTTTTTTTTATGTCGGTTTTAATTCTGATTTTCCATTCTTTGGAACGATGCGCCATTATTGTGGTTTTTACACGCAGATGGCGAAAAGTCTCTCCGTACAGGGGTATAGTGCCCCGGTCAACCCTGCCGTAACTAAAAATATTGAAATTGAGACGGGTACGAGACCGGTCGACATTGTTTTCAAACCTTATTACAGTAATCTGGGGTGCGAGTGGTAAACCGACAATAAAATCGAAGCGCGCGGCTCGCCTACCTGGGCCGGGAAATTCCCAATAGCTCTCTGCCACGTGAATTTGAAAGCGACCATCCCAAAATTTTCGAAGCTCGGGGATCACCGCTGTCCAGCGGTCGCTGGCAGCTTTCCGAACGCCGGGACGGCGCATGATTGTAGTGCAGAGATGAGCAAAAAATTATTTGAAATAAAAATTTGTGTACGAAATTTTTATTTCAACAAATTTTTGGTCCATCTCTGTTGTAATGGAATGTGTTCATAAATTGTATACATATGCGGTGGATCTTCTGGACCGCAGTTTAAAGCCGAATCAGCTGAGCGGGCGGTGCACACACACACAGTAGAGCAGCCCACGCTACCCATTTTCACGTTTTGCATCAGCACGGTCAGCTCTACTGTGTGTGTGTGTGTGGGTCTACATCTACGCGTGCCTCCTGCGTGTGCGTGAGAGCATTTACTGCGTCACGCTCAGATGTTTCAGCTTTACTACACGGCCCAAAAGTTCCACGCTAATATTTCGAGAACGAAGCCTCGGATTCCAAAATCGTAAAAAACTATTTAATTTGTTTTTGGATGAACAATTTGCATGTTTAGGGCGCATGATGGGAGAAGTGGTTGCGTCACCGTTCTCCAATATATTTATTTCATAAAAATTTCATCTCAAGCAACGAAATGATAGAGCAGTGAATAGATAATGATTATGTTAGAAATGTTTATCCATCTTCTGTTTATTGCTGCTCTTGTTAATAGATTAATAAATTGAGAAACAATTTGCAATCGATTTGATTGCTCACAAAATACACCACACCCTGCCCCTTCCCAAAGAAATGTAACTCTTGAATACTTCAGATGTATGTAGTAATCCGCAGCGTTTCAAGACCATTATACTCATTCATCTTTTTCTTTCAGTGTCGAAACTGTATTCGTACTCAGAAAGTTAAAATTCTATGGCCACGACATTCTGGCCTTTTCGCTGCACGCTCTCTTGAAATCGATTGAACGGTAACGCGTACCTTTTTTTACGACCCTGATGGGTTCTTAGGTAAAAGCTTCCGAATGACGCGGCTCGGGGGTCATGAACGCTAGAGTAGTGGCATAAGGACAAAGTCAGCAATAGGCCATTCAGTAATGAGTATGAAAATGACACCAAACTTGATATAATTCTGATTATTTTTATTGACTGTAATGGAAAGTACTTGGAGTAAAATAATTGAGGAAAGTAATGAAGAGTACGTGAATTCTACGTGAACTGACACGGAACTGATATGTGTGCCCAGATCTTAACGTAAGCGAAACCTACCCTCGTGTACTTACATCGTAGATGTTTTTTATACTTTTTAAATCCATTCAATAGTTATAAAGCGTCAATTTTTAATATTTTTCGGCGTACGACACGTGAAAATATTAGTTAAATGTTGCATTACACGTAAAATACTAACAATCAATTTCATCTTGCAATTTATAGCTTGTATAAGTTCACAAGAACTGACATATTTCAACGCCATATAGGCTCCTGATCCCCGAAATAGATTTTCAGAGAGAAATCCGGCCTGAGTCGACAAACCGAGCCAAAGCGTACCTTAGCGAAAACCCGCCCTCTATGTTAAACTCTCGCTCTAAACAAGTCACACGTATACAAGCACGCACACATCTTTCAGTATTTCAACACATTTCAGAGTAGTTCTTGAGTTGGGCGCTGTTCATGAACAGAGGTCGCTAAATTCAGTCCTGAAATTATGGGTCGGTAAAACAGTTTGGGTGGTGACACTAAGTCCCATAAGGTGATAGGTCTATTCTATACCTCGTCTGTGGTTATATGAAAATACCATTTTGGCTTTTTGTCGAATGGGCCTTCGTTTTCGAGATATTGTAATTTAAAGTTTTTAATGTACGTAGTAATACAATTATTTACCATCTATAGTAACCTACATCCAAGAAGGTCCGTGGACACAACGGTAGCGCGTCAGATTGTCACGTGGGCGGCCGAAGTTCAAGTCCCTCGCAATTTTTTTTCTTTTAAGAATTTTTCCAGTGGAAATATATTTTGTGGATATTACGTATGATATAGTACGTTACATATTACTCTATGAAAATTTGAAGGTTAAAAATACGGCTATTTTAACGGCTATCCCACTGTTGAGAAGAGGATGGTTGTGAGGCGTAAGAAAGGGAACCTTACAAATCTCGGAATTGTTCTGGACAATATTTTTCGAAGCATCGTTATCTAATTTATGTGTTTACGATGGTACCTTGGCGACAGTCTAAATAAATCGACGCGAGGCCACCCGAGTGGAACCCTTAACCTCTGGGAAACTCAGGTCCGTTTTAGGCGTGGACTTAAACCTCGGTGATATATGGCTGGACAACAGCCCTACGTTTGAGTTGACGAAAAACAGACGCATCCTCGACTTTGACACGCCTCCACCAATAGTTTAAGTTCATTTATCCCCGTTTCCTTAAGACTCCACCTCTGCGAAGTATCTTAGCGTCTTTCCGGCCGCGAGCGAATGTACCGTCGAGGGTAGCACGGCAGATTGAATCGAGCGCTTGACTGAGCCGGTCTATAATTGTTCAGCACACTTGTTTTTTTTTAATATACAGTCCACTAATTTGTTGTTAATGTTACTTGAGTGTAATTTCTTTACCACCCATCCACATCTTGTACGACATCCGAGAATCGATTACGGCTTGGCAATCTAGCACGAGCATATTCGTACTCAACATTTGAATCTATCCGGCTCGTATGTTGAGAAGAGGATGGTTGTGAGGCGTAAGAAAGGGAACCTTACAAATCTCGGAATTGTTCTGGACAATATTTTTCGAAGCATCGTTATCTAATTTATGTGTTTACGATGGTACCTTGGCGACAGTCTAAATAAATCGACGCGAGGCCACCCGAGTGGAACCCTTAACCTCTGGGAAACTCAGGTCCGTTTTAGGCGTGGACTTAAACCTCGGTGATATATGGCTGGACAACAGCCCTACGTTTGAGTTGACGAAAAACAGACGCATCCTCGACTTTGACACGCCTCCACCAATAGTTTAAGTTCATTTATCCCCGTTTCCTTAAGACTCCACCTCTGCGAAGTATCTTAGCGTCTTTCCGGCCGCGAGCGAATGTACCGTCGAGGGTAGCACGGCAGATTGAATCGAGCGCTTGACTGAGCCGGTCTATAATTGTTCAGCACACTTGTTTTTTTTTAATATACAGTCCACTAATTTGTTGTTAATGTTACTTGAGTGTAATTTCTTTACCACCCATCCACATCTTGTACGACATCCGAGAATCGATTACGGCTTGGCAATCTAGCACGAGCATATTCGTACTCAACATTTGGTCCTTCGAGCCGGATAGATTGAACATTGTGATAAGTGGTGGATTACACAGTGCTGACCGCAGTTTGAATTTACACTTTGAATTGCACTTTCGAACATTTTGGACCGGATCACGTTCCGGATTTTTCCATCGACGGATCCTACTTTGTCGGATTCCATCTTCTGGATACATTGGAAGGTACACTCCAGATCGCATCGCCTGCATCGGACAACAAGTTCCGGTTCTTAGAGGGCGGCCTATTGCGGATCACAGTGGATTGATCTCCAAGGAGCCAGGCGCGGAAGGGCTTCGCGGGACTACGACGCGGCCGTGCGGACAGCTTCCGACGGAACAGTGGCGTCGCCTGCTTCTGGACAACGAATTTGGATTTGCATCAGAGATCGTCTGGACCACGCTGACAGCAGTTTTGTTTGCATCTTGGGTCACTGTTTGGGTGAGTTCAGCGAATCGTTGTCCTTTAGTTTTGTTTTCCTTCTTACGTTTCGATTTCAATTATCATGCTTGAAACTGAGTCTGCCGAGTTAAAGAAGCAGAAGAAGTATCGTGCGACCATTAAAGGTCAAGTTACGCGAATATTTAATTCGGTAATGGAGACCGCGGATCTTCCTATTGACGCGTTGGAGACACGCGCCGCTAAGTTAGAGGAAGCATATCGAAATTTTTCGCAACTGCAACTCGCGATCGAGTCGGAGGATTTAGAAACTAATCATACGATTGATCGTGAGCAGTTTGAGTGTCAATATTATCAAGTTTCCGATTTAATCAGCTCGCGTATTACGGCGTTAAAAAATGTAGGAAGAGTTGTTTCTGTGACGCGAAATGTGGATTCACCAAGCACGGTGTTGATAAAGGAGGCCAGCTCTCTGTTGCCGAAGATTGAAATAAAACCCTTTGATGGTAACCCTCTCGAGTGGCACATATTTCGCGATACGTTTAGGTCAGTAGTTCATGACAGTGACGAGTTACCAGCAGTTCAAAAATTTCATTTGTTGAGGAACGCATTGCGTGGCGATGTCGCGTCAATTACTGCTCCACTTAACGCTACTGAGCAGAATTATTTGGTAGCCTGGGACTTACTGCAGCGGCGTTGTAACAAACCGCGTCAGATCATAAACGCGCATTGTAAGAAGTTGTTTGAATTACCGGAGATTACGCGTGACTCCCCTGCGAATTTGCGATTACTTGCAGAACAGGCTCAGATGCACGTGGGCGCTCTCAAATCGTTGGAGCAACCAGTGCAACATTGGGACACTATTTTAGTGTATATGATTGCTAAAAAATTAGATAAAAGGACGCGTCTATCTTGGGAGCGTACATTAGAGGACGAGGAGATACCTGATTTCCAGAAATTAATTGCTTTTCTTAATAAGCGATCGCGGGGTGAAGATTGCGAAAGGGATTATCCGCAGGCTGCGAAACAGGGTCAGGATAAAAATGTGAAGTCAAAGGTGCCGAACCGTGGTCAAGTTTTTGTAGCAACCAATAGTTCGACATCGTGCAGTATCTGCAAAGAAGATCACGTGATATCTAGTTGTCCTAAATTTTTGGAGCTGTCGGTTCGGGAACGGCTAGACGCTACTAAAAAAGCAGCGTTGTGTCTTAATTGTCTCGGTTCGGATCATTTCGCTAATAACTGCAAATTTGGGAAGTGTAAGAAATGCCATCGCAGGCATAATACACTTTTGCATTTCCCGTCGGGGCCTCGCAATATAATTCCGGAGGTCAAGGAATCGGCTCCAGACGCTGCACCCTCGGAGGGTGCCATAAAGACCATTTTAAGCGTGACAGTAGAAGGAGAGGTCCTACTTGGGACAGCGGTCATAAAGGTCCTGGGTCGGGACGGCAAGGAAAATCTTTGCCGTGTATTGTTAGACAGTGGTTCTCAGGCTCATGTGATGACTGAAGATTTTGCGAATGTGCTGCAATTGGAAAAACACGATATCGATCTGTCTTTCTCTGGACTGTCTCGCGTAGAGACACGTGCAAAACATTATGTCAATACGGTCATCAAATCTAGAGTTGGTACCTTTGAAGCGCAAGTTATGTTTGTTACGCTTCCGTCCATTACTGGATTTTTACCGACGTCACAGGTTGATCGTAGCGCATTTAAAATTCCGAAAAAGTTGAGGTTAGCTGATCCGGAATTTCACAGACCAGGAGTCATTGATGCGTTATTGGGAAGCAATCTGTTTTATAGACTTTTACGCGCCGATCAGATCAAGTTATGTGAGGGTTCCATTATATTACAAGGGACGCATTTAGGCTGGTTGGTGACAGGATCTGACGATTGGCAACGACGTTTCTCGCGTGTAGATTCGATTCGAGCCTGTCATTTGGTTACGTCTTTGGAGAAATGTTTAAGACAGTTTTGGGAGTTTGAAGAAGTAGCATCAAAACCACTCTTATCATCTGAAGAGTTGGAATGTGAGAGACACTTCGTCAATCACACATCGCGCGACTCATCAGGTCGATACATTGTTAGTTTGCCTTTTAATGAACGGAAGGATCATATTGGTGAGTCGCGGAGTGCGGCTCTCAAACGGTTTTATGCTCTAGAACGCAAGTTGCAGAAAAATCCAGCTCTTCGGGAGCAGTATAAGGAATTCCTGCGAGAGTACGCAGAGTTAGGGCACATGTGTGAGGTTATTCAAGACGATGATAAAACAGGATTTTACCTGCCGCATCGCGCGGTTGTGAAGGAGTCGAGCGCCACCACGAAGGTTAGGGTGGTTTTCGACGCCTCGGCTAAAAGCTCCAGTGGGGTTTCTCTCAATGATGCTTTGTTGACCGGTCCGACAATTCAGGATAGCCTGTGGTCGATCTTGTTACGATTCCGTTTTCATATTGTTGTTTTAACGGCAGACATCGAAAAGATGTACAGGCAGATTCTAGTGCGCCCCGAAGACACTAAGTATCAAAAGATTTTGTGGCGTGATTCGTTAGATGAACATGTCAAGACTTTTCAATTAAATACAGTAACGTACGGTACTTCGGCAGCTCCATTTCTCGCGGTTCGATGCTTGAAGCAGCTCGCGGTAGATGAGTCGAGCAAATTTCCAGGCGCGTCGCAAGTTTTCGAACGGGACTTTTATGTCGACGATCTGCTCACGGGGGCTCCTAGTATTGAGGAAGCTTTCAAGTTAAGAGATGATTTGGTCGCACTGGCAAAATTGGGAGGACTCCATCTCAGGCAGTGGGCTTCGAACGAATCTCAGTTAGTGGAAGATTTGGAGAATCATAACAATCAGAAGGCCTTGTGTTTAGATGATACGATGGTTAGGAAAACATTAGGAGTTTTCTGGAGGTCGTCTACAGACGATGTATTCTATGTGATCAAACCTTTTCCGGAATCACAACAGTTCACCAAAAGAGTAATCTTGTCTCAAGTTGCTCAGCTGTTCGATCCGTTCGGTTTGATCGGGCCAGTCGTAATTAGGGCAAAAATCTTTATGCAACAGCTTTGGAAAGCTAATGTAGGATGGGACGAAGCTGTTCCACAAAATCTACAACAGTCTTGGATCGATTTTAGAGGCGAACTCCATTGTTTAAATAGTTTCTCTGCGCCGCGAAAGGTAGTCGTTGATCAGGCTACGCATTTGCAGCTTCACGGGTTTTGCGATGCCAGCGAAAGCGCATACGGCGCATGTATATATATTAGAAGCACTACAAGTCAGTATAAACATAGCGTGAGTCTTTTATGTGCGAAGTCACGAGTCGCTCCGGTGAAAATTATATCGTTGCCACGGCTCGAACTTTGTGCGGCTAGACTATTGTCTAAATTATTTCGAGAAGTCATGAAGGCTTTGCCTATCATCGGATTTGACTTGGTGAGGTTTTGGTCAGATTCAAGCGTAGTTTTACAGTGGATCAAAACAGCACCACATGTGTTGAAAACTTTTGTAGCGAATAGGGTTACTAAACTACAAAATGAAACAGACCCGCAAGCGTGGTTTCATGTTGCTACGCACGATAATCCAGCGGATTGCATTTCAAGAGGACAATCACCGTCACAATTTCTTGATAATAAGATCTGGTTAGAGGGTCCTCAGTGGCTGGCACAGGAAGAAAGCTGTTGGCCCGTTAGTACTATTACGCTAGCTACGGTTCCTGAAAAACGGAATACAATTACGCTGACTTTGAACAAGGTGTCGAATGACTTACTGACTAGGTTCTCGTCAATCAGTCTTTTGAACAGAGTCGTTGCGTATATTTTCCGTTTCTATCATAATGTTAGGCATCAAACGAAGGTCAAGGGTGAACTAACGCCCCAAGAGATTCGTAAAGCACACGGAATAATCCTACGCGAAATGCAGGCAGAGGTTTTTTCCGCGGAAATTGGTAATTTGAAGAAGGGAATTTCACTTCCTAGAGGAAGTAAAATTTTGAATTTGACGCCGTTTCTAGATGAACAGGGTTTAATTAGGGTCGGTGGTAGATTGAAACACGCGCCATTGCGTTATGCACAAAAACACCCTATTCTGTTACCTCGTAATCATATTATTACAGAATTGATAATTCGGCGCGAACATCTACGACATTGGCACGCCGGTATTCAGGCAACTTTGAATGCCGTGCGCCAAAATTACTGGCCGATTGACGGCAAAAACGGGACAAGGCGCATCATTCATCGATGTGTGCGTTGCTGCAGGCATAGTTCCAGGGTACCAAATTATATTATGGGAGATTTACCTAAGGATAGAGTCACGCAGTCACGACCTTTTCAAAATACGGGAATAGATTATTGCGGTCCATTCTACATAAAAGAAAAGAAGGTTCGTAACCGTACAAGGGTCAAGGTTTACGTTTCGATATTCGTTTGTTTTGCGACGAAGGCCGTGCACTTGGAATCGGTCACAGATCTCACGACGGAGGCATGTTTAGCTGCTGTTAGACGTTTTTTTGCTAGGCGAGGAAGATCGCAAAATATATATACGGACAACGGTACCAACTTCGTTGGTGCTAAGAATGAAGTCATGCAGCTTCAGGCATTTTTAGCTTCCGATGAATATCAGAAGAAATTCCAACATTTTCTAAGCAATGAAGATATCAATTGGCGTTTCTCGCCTCCCCGTTCACCGCATTTTGGCGGGCTCTGGGAGGCAGCGGTAAAGGCTTTCAAATCGCACTTTTATAGAATTGTCGGCGAGGAACTGTTCACGTATGAACAATTTAATACCTTGATTATTGAAATCGAAGCCATATTAAATTCACGTCCATTGACTCCACTGTCCTCAGATCCCAATGATTTAACCGCTCTTTCCCCATGTCATTTTCTAATCGGCGATTCGCTGTACAGCTTACCGGAGAGTGATTTATTAGATGTAAAAACTAACAGGCTGTCCTTTTGGCAACACGTTCAAAAGGTGAAGCAGCATTTTTGGTCACGCTGGCACAAAGAGTATTTGCAGATCCTTCATACTCGAAAGAAATGGCATCTCGGGGACAGTACATCATTCAAGAAAGGAACTTTGGTAGTCATCAGGGAGGACAACACCCCACCACTTCAATGGAAGCTGGGACGAATCGTGGACATCCATCCAGGAGAGGATAATATTGTGCGTGTTGTCACGATTCGGACAATTCACGGAACTTATAAGCGTAGTGTAAAAAGACTTTCGCCACTACCGATTGAAAGCCCAGATTTGGATAATTGATCCAAATAGGCTAATTGCACTGCTATAAGACATAAGCATTGTCGATTATATTTTTTATTATCGGTACAACGTTGCCGCCATAATTTTGACTATGTACGTCGTTTGTATGTTATTTATAAGGTATATAATCACTTAGATGTAAAATGTCCTGCTTATGTTTTTTCATTGTTCTATTTGATTCATTCGCGTCTTATATTATATTGTGTGTTGAGTGCTACTTTTAAGGCTGCGTAGTGTTCACGCATATATCTAACATCTTATTAAGATTTGTGTTAGCGGATTTCAAATTTTTTCAATACTTATGGTTAGTGGGTTAGTCTCATTCTTACTGTCATTTGTCATTTTTAGTATGATCTTACTTCTTGTTTTTTGAACGTGATCGTTCAAGGCGGGCGATATGTTGAGAAGAGGATGGTTGTGAGGCGTAAGAAAGGGAACCTTACAAATCTCGGAATTGTTCTGGACAATATTTTTCGAAGCATCGTTATCTAATTTATGTGTTTACGATGGTACCTTGGCGACAGTCTAAATAAATCGACGCGAGGCCACCCGAGTGGAACCCTTAACCTCTGGGAAACTCAGGTCCGTTTTAGGCGTGGACTTAAACCTCGGTGATATATGGCTGGACAACAGCCCTACGTTTGAGTTGACGAAAAACAGACGCATCCTCGACTTTGACACGCCTCCACCAATAGTTTAAGTTCATTTATCCCCGTTTCCTTAAGACTCCACCTCTGCGAAGTATCTTAGCGTCTTTCCGGCCGCGAGCGAATGTACCGTCGAGGGTAGCACGGCAGATTGAATCGAGCGCTTGACTGAGCCGGTCTATAATTGTTCAGCACACTTGTTTTTTTTTAATATACAGTCCACTAATTTGTTGTTAATGTTACTTGAGTGTAATTTCTTTACCACCCATCCACATCTTGTACGACATCCGAGAATCGATTACGGCTTGGCAATCTAGCACGAGCATATTCGTACTCAACACCCACTTCACTTGCTCGACAATCGCAGGCGTCGAAAGTTTCGGAATGAAATATTTTCGCAGTACAAGAATATTAAAACACCGTTGAAAGAGATGATTAGAATAATATGTTATGTTATAAATGCATTTTTAACGTTATTAACCTTAAAATTTGCGTACAGTAATATGTAACGTACTATATGATACGTAATATCCACAAAATATCCACAAAATACATTTCCACGGGAAAAATTGTTAAAGAAAAAAAATTGCGAGGGACTTGAACCCCGGCCGCCCTCGTGACAATCTGACACTCCTTTACTCATTAACTGATTTATTAACTGTCTTTGTACATTGCAAAAATATTTACGATAAACGTGTTTGTATTATATATTGTGTTTTCTGTTTCCAGTCTTTAGTAGTTACTACCTATATGTGGTTCAAACCTACTTCTTACATATTTATTTGCTTTCTCCTTTTAGCCCTAATTTAGGCTTTCAAGGGAGAGCTTATACGCTTTACAGTCTTTTAGTTGCAGTTCGAGTACAGTCTTATTATTAGGTGCTATCTGTATTTTGTAGGAAAACATTTTGAATTGAAAAACCTACATACACATTATTAGACAATCTGACACGCTACCGTTGTGTCCACGGAACCTTCTTGGCTGTAGGTTACTATTAATGGTATATATCTGTATTACTACGTTCGTTAAAAACTTTAAATTACAATATCTCGAAAACGAAGGCCCATGCGACAAAAAGCCGAAATGGTATTCATACTACATGAGTACTACGACCCCCATATACTGTCGTTTCAAAAGCGATTTCCACATCCGTGGTGTCCCCTTGTTAGTTTCCCGACTTAAAAATCAACCATTCAAAGAGCCCGCGGCAGAATGTGTCCGTATCTATGCCAAAAGCGCGCTCCTTAAAAAACAAAAGAGCAGCGGAGGAGCTCGCCTCATCACTGCACGTGGTGAGAAAGCGCATTCTCGATTGTCGATCGCTAGTATTACTTACATAGACGTTACAATGGCTGAAAATGTAAGTAATAACTTATTCATGTTTTGTGACATTTTTACGTCACTTAAATTCTGATTACAAGCGGCGTATGAAAGAAGAAAGTCATACATCTAGCGCAAGGATACGTAATGTTCAATTGCAAATTGGAAATTGGAAATTTGGATTAAAAAAATAAAAATTACATTACATTACATTACATTACAAAATATATTTCTTCTCATTACTTCACAAGCCTTCCATTATTATTCAATACAAATTATAACGTATTATAACATTATTTTGTGAATGATTCGCAGTTGTAACTAGTAGTAAAACAAGAAGATATTGCACACGTTGAAGCATATTCCATAACTTATAACGCCAACGATTAGAAATATCAAACATATCTGAGTTGAACGTAAACGAACATGTAAACTACATTTCGAAAGTCTTTGGTAGGCACTTTGCCTATGTTAACTATCAGTGGAAGTAGACTGTAACTGTATAGCAAGTAATACAACAAGAAGATATTAGACACGTTGAAGCATATTCTAACTTGTAACGCCAGCGATTAGAAGTATGAAACACATCCGAGTTAAAATAAGCTTCTATATATCCAATATGTTCTTGTTGTATTACTTGCTATGCAGTTACGGTCTACGCCCACTGACACTTAACGTAGGCAAAGTACCTACCAAGGACTTTCAAAATGTTGTACTTTACATGTTCGTTTACGTTCAACTCAGATATGTTTGATATATTTCTAATCGTTGGCGTTATAAGTTAGAATATATATATGCTTAAACGTGTCCAATATCTTCTTATTTTACAACTAGTTATCATAAAATAAAGTTATAATACGTTACAGTATTTTGTATGATTGAATAATTGAAAGGCTCGTGAAGTAATGAGAAGAAACATATTTTGTAATGTAATATAATGTAATTTTTATAATTTCACATCATACACTATTTCAGTTTTCAAATTTTTGTATTTCCTAATTTCCAATTTGCAATTGAACAATACATACCCTTGCGCTACATGTATGACTTTCTTCTATCATACGCTGCTTTTATGAACTCTTGATCTTTTTTGCTAATTGATTGTTTATCAATTTTTGTAGAAAGATGTGGACCACGACTCCCTATTAAATGGTAAATAATACAAATTTATTATATACATTTATTCAAATTTATTTTGCTACATATTTGATGATAAAATTTATTAATTTAGACATTGACAAAGAGCTCGCAGACTTTGATATGGCGGCGTCGCCACCGGCGTCGCCACCGCCACCGCCACCGCCACCACCACCACCACCACCACCACCACCACCACCACCACTACCACCACCACCAGCGTGCCCGGCCACGGCTGATGGTAAATACATACACATTTTAAGAAGTTATATGCTTTTAGGATGCTTGAAAATAGATCTAAATTTAAAAAATAGAAAACATTTTACTAATAAATTTATTGTTTTACCAATTACAGGACCGCGCGTAGCCCGTCACGAGCGGAGCGGGAGGAGGGTGAGGGCCCAGTCTTCCGACTGGGCAGTTTTACAGGCCGTGAGGGACCAAGCCGCCCTCCTCCGGGCCATGGTCACGGAACGATACCGTGGCCGTGGCCGTGGCCGTGGCCGAGGCCGAGGCCTAGGCCGAGGCCGTGGCATTTAAAAAATAACATTTTATTAATTATTTTTTTTAATAAACTATTTTATAAAATAACTTTTTTATTTATTTTATACATAGATCCACATGAAAATATGCTTATTTCATTTGCTCGTGCAGCAGGGTTACTTTCTCTTTCGGCTGTTGAAATAATTATCTTCGTCTGCATCGTTAACTGAAATAGGACACATTTACTAATTATTTATAAATTATCACACGTGCTCATATGTCAGAATCATTGAATGAATAGTTGTGTATGCAAAACCCTACCTGCAAATTTGTGCATACATAGTCTGAGGTAGATCACACTGCATCATCTTCTGCTTCGATTATCTGTAAACATATAAAAGCCACATTTTAGTTATATACAACTTAACGTAGAACTTACTTATATAGAAATTATATAGAAATAGAGTGGCCTTTTGCTATAGTAAGTGTAGTGACTACATAATGTGTCCGAAGGGGGTGAGAGCATATGCTTGAAAGTCTTATTGCAGGAAATTTAAAAAATGCTAATGGTAATTTAGCGAAAATGAACTAAGAGATTCAATATTTTTATTGGTGTTGGTTTAGATGTTTATTGGTGAATTGAAATATTGTTAATGGGAAACTAATAAAATTAATGAATAGCGTGGGAACTACCGTAGATTTTAATAATTAATAAAGTATTACGAATATCTTTCACAAAGGATTGAAAAGTACAGTAATGTGACCTGCTCTAACTTGCAAGCAGTCCACCATAATTTTCTTAATTCTTAATGCTATGCTAATTTGACAAATTTTGTCGATTTACCTTATTTGACGAATTTCCAGAAACTTGTGCGAAACAAAATGCTTCTCTGTCTATATCAGGGACAGAGATCTAACCCAGACCTTCTCCGGACAACTTCCAAGCCTGTGCATCCCCTTTATTTCTATCCAAGCCCGTGCGTCCCCTTCATTTCTATAAGCTTTACATAAAAACTCTAATGTAAAAATAGTTTGCTGGTATAAAAACAATATATTATTTTGTACATGCATGGTATAAATTTCTAGAAACTTGTGCGAAAGAAGATAATCCAAGCCTGTGCGTAGCCTTCATTTCTATCCAAGCCCGTGCGTCCCCTTCATTTCTATAAGCTTTACATAAAAACTCTAATGTAAAAATAGTTTGCTGGTATAAAAACAATATATTATTTTGTACATGCATGGTATAAATTTCTAGAAACTTGTGCGAAAGAAGATGCTTCTCTGTCGAACCTTCTCCGGACAACTTCCAAGTTTGCGACTCTACATAAGAAATCTATTACATTAAAACTCTAAATTAAAAATTGTTTGCCGGTATAAAAATAATATCTGGCGATTTAAATGCAATGCAATTTGTTATAATATATATTTTGTACATGCATGGTACAAATTTCCAGAAACTTATGCGAAAGAAGATGCTTCTCCGTCGAACCTTCTCCGGACAACTTTCAAGTCTGCGACACTACATAAAAAATCTATTAAAAAATTTTGGCGACTTACCTTGTTAAGTGAGACAATAATTCAGTCTCCTATTAGTGTAAAAACTCGTGACATTTCAAATTTTGACAACTTTCCTTATTTGACACTTAGCACTTGGTAGGTTATAATATCTCTGCCTAGCTGTCACGTGACAACAATTTGTTACGTGATTGGCCGATGCCCGCATCCAATGAACAACGTGCCTGAGAGACATTTCCTCACCCTTTCATACTCCCCTCTTGCCTAGAAGTGTAGGACGATGACTATGACGATGCTGAATTTTAAGAACATAAAATTCAGCAAATTGCAACTTTACATCGAAATATCTCAGCTCATAAGGCCCGTAGGAACAAAACGAAGACACTTTTCTGATGTAAATCAAACCCAAGCTATCCATTAAGACCATTCAAAATCTAATTGGATCAGCCGTTATTGAGATTCGGAAATCTCAGGGTTCTGGATAGCGAGTCGTCGCGTAATAGAGCCACTCCGTGTCTTGCGCTGCGCATATATATCTATATATACTTGGCGCGAGACACTACCGTGTCTCTTGATCCGTCACTCTAAGGTTTGGAGGGAATTTAGGCGCGAATGTTTAATCCGTGACTCTAAGAATTTTACGGAGATCAGGCGCGAATCTATAATCCAACACTCTAATCGACCAGGGAAGGTTTAACAGGTAAATACACACCCGGAGAACACCCGTTATAGTACCTTGTATTTGTTTTGGTCTCGGTAATAGGATTTACCGCTGCATTTATGTAAAAGAAACCACGCTTAGTATTTCTGTGGATTGCACGGTTCATGCAGTAGTATGTTTGTAAATACTGAAAGCGCTCTCGCGTCCACGAACAGAAATCAGCTGCTGCGGCAGCTTATTTCGGTTTGGAATCGTTATAACCAAGGATGCACACAATAATTCCAAACGTGATTGAAAACAAATAGGTTTATTAACTTTGAGCAAGAGTACGTTCACTGTTTGTGTGATAACGAGATTAACAGTATAATGCGTTGGACGTTGAGCATTAGCACATGACATATATATAAACGGTAATTAATCAAAATATGAGAATATGAACATGAAACACATGAAATTAAGTAGAATGATATAAGCAATAAGCGTTGTTAATACAAAAATAATAAATGATAAGCAATAGGCGTTGATATAGAAAGCAATATGAATAATAATACAAATAATATAAATGAAAGCAATAAGCTTTAGAGTGCGATAAGCATGGTAAGATAATTAATATGAAATACAAAAAGCTTAAGAATAATAAGGCAAAGTACATATACGCACTAAGCGTTGATAATACAAAATAATATGAAAAGCAATAATAATATAAAATAATATGCAAAGCAATAATAATACAAAATAATATGAAAAGCAATAACAATACAAAGATACGATGAAGGTGATATGCAATGTTAATGGTAATTGTAATATCTTACGATGATTGGCGAATGGTGATTGTTGATCACTGATTTGAATCGTTAATAGCACTGAATATAATAGTACCGAATAAGGAAAAATGGATAATGAGTCGTTAAGTAACACTGGTTGCTGATTAAGGAAAAATGGATAATGAGTCCTCCGGCCTCTCAGGACCTCGTATTTATGTATTTTTACAGGAGTGATGCGGGGGTACGCGCGGTAGACACCTTGACACATTTCAAAATAAAACGCAGTAGGACTTCCGGGTTTTTTATAAACGGTATGGCTATTAATAGACGTATTTATGTCACGTACGCCAAATATTCGTCGCAATTAGGTTTCTGGGGTTTTTATGACTGCGTTAGGAGATACTCAACTTGTCGAATGGATTTTAGGTATTTTATAGGAAAAGGGTTAGAGTGGCTTGGACTCTGTGAGTCGTAAAGAGGGGATTGAGACGTGGTCTCGATTTAAGAGGGTTTTGTAACGAGGGGCTTGTTTGAATTCGTTTTGAGAAAAGGATTCGTGCCTCATAGGCCGAATAGGGGATGGAGTTTTGTAACGATCATCTCGTGAGGGGGATCACTAAGGTACATCATCGAGGTGGAGTTTTGTATCGATCATCTTGTGTTGGTGACCGCTAAGGTACAACATCAAGGTGGAGTTTTGTATCGATCATCTTGTGTTGGTGACCGCTAAGGTACAACATCAAGGTGATCAGCGATTGGGGAGATGGGGTAAGAGTTGAGTTTGAGATTTTTTGGTGGAGTGATTATGAGATTCATGAATAGATTTTGGAATAGGACCGCGCGAAAAATGGTGGGACATCACACGTTCATATTCGGAAAGGATTTAGAATGGCTTCTAAGAAAAGAACAAGACTATGTACTTTCACGCATATGAGTAATCTAATTGGAACTGGCAGAGAGCTGTTGCCCTCTGAACTCCCAACTTTGCGAGAAAGTCTAAGGTACGGGCTTTCGCTAAGAGAACAAAGTGATGAGAATATTAGAAATTACCCAGCAGCAAATCTTGCAAATGACATTTATCCTGAAGTGCTTGAACAGTGAAGACGCGCAAACAGTGCGTTTATTTCTCCCATTATAAATTCACGGGTCACAATCGTCAAGAAAATCCAGCAGAACTGGGAGCTCGTCAAGAACATATCTCTTGGTAGAGGAAAACTAGACGTCAAAGAGGCTTTCGCTTCGAAACTTGAAAAGCTTTTTGACATCCTAAATTGTAAATGTGATATTGTTCTTTGCTCTGAATTTCGCTGTTCTAAAGTTGCTAGTTGTAAGAAGGAAGCGCACATTAATTGTTCATGCCCTAAGGAAATGAAGATCCCCGTGAAGGAACTTATTTTCATTAAAGGTCAAAGAGACAAGACCGGTTCTATTGGATCGTGTCAGATTGGTTTGCTAGAACTGCCTGAACATAAGAGACAGGTCAAAAAGCAGAAACGGCAAGAAGATGAGAGTAGAAGACTTGCTGAATACAAACAGAGAACTAAGCAAGATGTTTTAATACACTCAAAAGAAATATGTTCCCCTGATGATGAAAATGATGAATATGTAGCTGATATCGAAGGTGAGATAAAGGAAAATAATGAACTGACAATACAAGACCCAAGTATGCCATCAACTTCCAAAGGAAAGATAGAGTACAATACATTAGAAATACCTAATGTTGCTATGCAAAGCATCAGATATGGTGTAAGTCTGCGTGCTACATCACTGAAGAAGACAAGGCACTTGTAGTTGATCACAATAAAGTGAAGAGGGCGCAAGAAAAACTTATGAAATCCCTAAATCAGGAATTTGATGATCTTTGTAAGAAGGGAGAAATTGACTGCATTTTCTTTGACGGCCGTGAAGATATAACTATAGTTATGCTGAAAACAGACAATTCAGATCAGCAGTTCCCCGGCATAATTAGAGAACAGCACTATTCTGTGTGCAGTGAGCCAGGTGGAAGATATATATCTACCACTTCACTCCAAAGAAGGGCTCAGAAACACAAAAGCCAGCGGAAATTATTGCTGATAATCTTGTAGAATTCATGAAAAGCAAGGACATTGATAAGAGTTTACAGGCCATTCGAGGAGATCCTACAAATGTTAACACTGGCTGGGAGGGTGGTGCCATGCATTGGGTAGAGATCAAGCTGGGTCGTAAGCTGATTTGGTTGGTGTGTGCCCTTCATACAAACGAGTTACCGCTTCGCCATTTAATTACAGCATTAGACGGGAAGACATTGTCTAACAACAAGTGGGCAGGTATCATAGGCAAAATGCTAGACACAGCTACAGAACTTGAAATTAATCCTTCATTCACCAAACTTTCGATTGGAGATCCTCTTATTTCACTAAGTGAGGCGGTCATAAAAAATTTGTCTACTGATCAAGTATATGGCTATCGAATAACACAGGCCATAAGGACAAAAAAGATTCCCACGGATCTGGCTCTTCTTGAAATAGGTCCTGTGAGCCATTCGAGGTGGTTAACAAGAGCAAACCGGTTTTGTCGCATATGGGTTTCAAAACATGGTCTTAAAGGCAAAACCCTCCAAAACTTAAGACTGATTGTGGAATATATCGTTGGTGTATACTTCCCCTGCTGGTTCAACATCAAGGTTAAACACTCCTGGGTAGAAGGTCCGCGCCACATTTTATTTCAGCTACGGCAACTAAGGCTGCAAAAGAAGCCTGTAGTAGATGCTGTTTTACCAACTATCAAACGCTCGGCATGGTATGCCTTCAGTGAGATGATAATCCAAACACTCCTGTGCTCCGATGATAGAAAGGAGCGGAGAATTGGGATTCAAAAGATTATTGACTTGAGGGGCGGAGAAGATAACATACTGGGAAATCTTTCTGTACGTCCAAGGAGGACACCCCGAATTAATTCCGATGCTTTGAACCTTTTGGAATTGATTGACTGGTCTGACGGGGCATATGAACCTCCTCTGACATGCAAATTAACTACGGCAGAAATAAAGAAGTTCATTGAGGCGCCCATGCAAGTTCCACAGTGGCCTTGTCATGGTCAGTCCATAGAGAGGTGTGTTAAACAAGTCACAGAGGCAGCAGGTAGAGTGTACACTCATGAGAAACGTGAGGGTTGCGTCAGAGGTCAAGAAGCAAGTTGGCGGCTGATGTCAAGAAACGAGTCGAAGAAGGACTTAATGAAACTTGTTGTTTAAATATTATATAAATGTCAAATTCATTACCTATTTTCTACTGTTTGGAGAATTAGTTGTATGCAGATAAAATAAAAATATGTAGCATTACCAGACATTGTTTTATTTACCCGACAGCGTACCAGACCAAATTTCATCAAAATGTCTTCAAGCGAACATACGGACAGGCGGGCGGGCGTTCGGTCGGACGGACAGACGGACAATTTTCAGATCGATTCAGGGCTTAATATATATACTTTTCTATACCTATGACGTCTCCTTCTGATACTTGCGCCCCCCATATTACACAAACTTAATATAGTCTCTACCTTTTTAAGATGTAGGGTATAAAAACCTAAATTTACCAAGCTAAAAAATGTCTAATCATAACAATTTTAGAAGCATTGAATTCTTTGCACAAAAACACATGAATTTAGGAACCCACATCGGAGAATTACAAAAAAAATTAGTTTTGCCCTCTCAAACAACACGCCCTAATAATACATGTACTGGAGATCTTCTATATTATTATATTATATCACTGTCACGAGTCCTAAAAATAAGGAAAATTAAGGAAATCCCAATAAATGATAAATTCTGATGTATCTTTGTCACGCGTCCACGTGTTTACGGCGCACTGCAGCCTATCGAGTGATGTTAGAAGATAAGGCGCGTATGCAGCCAGTGAAGCTTACTCGGAATACTCGGAATAGCGCAAAGCAGCTCAGCGAGTGTACTTTACTTATTTTTTTATTAAGGATAGCTTCTACGTAAGTTCAACAACTACGAAAAGAAACCATGTGCACTGCATTGCCGATCTATATGAATTATATGTATAGTACTTTGTGTACAGTCATGGTGCGCGAAGCAGCTTATGGCGCTGAAAGCAGCCTTTGGCGCTGAACGTATTTAACATTGAACTGTATTAACAACCACAATTAAAACCTTTGGAAGAAAAATATGTATGCATTTTTAGCATTTCGTGGCCAAGCTTGTTTTTCTACTCGTAAATCATCAACGGATACCCACGTTGTGCCCTTACCCCTTACCATACTCGTGTAATGACCATTGGAAATACTTTTACCGTGGTGGAAAATCGCTGCCTTAAGTTTGTAACAGTGATCTACCATTTGTATTTTAGTAGTAGCTATTGCTTTGATGTAGAAATTTTCAACTTTCGTTGGTCCATTACTATCGTGATCGAACAAATGTAATTTTGCAATAGGAATTTGTTTGGAAGCAGTTATATCGACTTTCTACATTGTGTTTGAATTTGCATTATCACAATTATTGCACGGATCTTTCAGATTTTTCCATCCTGTGAAATTGTGTTTTATTATATCTTGAAATTCAAATGATTTTTTTTTAACATCTTGGGCAGTGCAAGATGTACCACACAATTTGTACTAATAGTAGTACTTGTGTAATTACACGCTAAACATCTTAATACCGTTGTTATTTCGTGTTGTACTGCATTCTTAATAAGAATCTCATGATCACAAAGAGAGGTAATAAACTCAGCTGCATCATGCAGCTGATTGTAAGCGTATTTTTCTCCTGCGAATTGCCGTAATGGTATTATGTTTGGATTTTGATCCGATTTATATTGGTCCATAAAGATTTTTATAATATGGTCAGCCTTTTCAGTCGTTAATAAGTTTTCTCTTATGGATGAACAATATAACATGCATTGGATTGTGGCATTCGCATAACAAGACACACCATAAGAATTCGGGAGACCTCTTAAGCCGGGGCCACACCTGAATGCGTATACGCTGAGCAGGCTGAGCGCGCATGAATGACGCATGCGGAGGGGTCGAAAGTGCCATTGTATCTTTCTTCACGAACTTCTGTGCTTAACTTAGCCCACTCCGCAGTCGTAAAGATGGTGTGCTACATAGTTAGCTAAATAAACATACAGCTCAACCCTCCGAGTCATCCCGTTTACCAATCCAGAGTGATTGTCCACCGACGCGTGTCAAAGAGTTGCCACCTGGTACCCCGTGGCTAGGACAACCCCCTGCAGTGCCTCACCGAATTTGATGGGTTTCGATCCTTCAAACGGTTGGAATACCATTAAAAATTCAGAAATGTTCAAGAGTTCCGCATTTCTCATCACATCTTTGCGAAAACGACGTCAATTTATTCCTTATGTTTCGCCGATGAAACTGACACCAAGAACAATGTAATTCAGACCATAACGAAGGAAATTTCAGGAAAAATTGTTTTATATCATTTCAAGCTGAATTCGTTAAAAATAGTCGGATTTATATGAAATTTGGAATGATTTTCATCGGAAAAATATAAGGAATCCATCGGCATCCCTTCCATATCCCGTAGGCGTAGGTACATTGGAAAGGTCTGTGGGACACTCTTCGTTTATTACCACCTTGTCTTGCTTCTTTAAACTACTTGACACCCCCAATTGTAAGGACGACAACAAGTCATTGTGGTGTGAGGGACAGGGATGCACCACTACAGTTGTTTACCCCATGTGGGTGAGCCATTCCTTTGATGGTCTGGGATTTCACCAATATCGGCTGTGAAGAGCCCGAACATCGCGGCGAGCCTGACCTTCCTTTGGTCGAGGGTCCCGAGGTCCCTTCCTCGGTGTTATATGGCAGGCAATCCTTTCGTCTGCACTACTCCAAACACTCTCTGTCCTTCAATCTTTAGCTGTCGCGAACCACGAGAATCTCGTGTGATTTTTTAACACAACAGCGAGTCGGCCTGGCTATATAAATTAAGAACAATGCAGGGCGTAGTGAAGAAAAGAAAGACAAATTATTCAGTACAATAGAGCTTTAAAGTCTATCATATGTTAATTGCATTATTATTATTATTCAAAATGTAATTTTTAAATTTTTGATTATCTGTTTATGTCAGGCATGGAACTAAAGTGAACGCAGCGGCCGTTTTTCGGAGGCAACGCCTCCTTTCTCCCGCCGCGCGTCTTCGCCCCCGCGGCGGGCCTAAGTTCGTCGAGCGCCTCAGGCCCGTGCCATATGAACCGCGCGTGGCGCATTGGGGCGACATTGTATCAATAGGTTTCCACATCGACCCAGAGAGCACGATTGTCGATGCGTTTTTGTTTTGTCAATGCGTCACGCGCGGTTCATAAGTACGGGTCTGAGGCGCTCGAAGCTCGTAGGCCCGCCGCGGGGGCGAAGACGCGCGGCGGGAGAAAGGAGGCGTTGCCTCCGAAAAACGGCCGCTGCGTTCACTTTAGTTCCATGCCTGGTTTATGTCAATATTAGCAATGGATTAAATTTATTTAGTCTATGCCTTCAATAATTTAAGACATTAAAATTAATTTCTGTAGGCGTTTCGTAAAAATCACCGAAAGCAGGAAACTTTGAAGATTTGTATTTTTTAAACAATTTCGAATCTGCAAAAATGAGGACTTAACCCTCCCTAATTTCATATGGGCTACCATATGTGTATTTCAATATCATGAAAATCCGTGACATCGAGGATTTTAGAAAAGTATCACATTCTGCCTCTATCTTCCACGCTGAACGCAATGCACTCCAAACTCCCTTTGATGTGCGGAAGAAAACCGACAACGGTCGGCTCAGGCCATGTGCCTTCGCCGGCATCCCCGAGTCGGGTCGAATGAGCCGAGTCACCACGAATGACCCGTCCACACTAGCATACGCGATCACGCTCAGCCTTTCTGACGTAGAAGCATGCGGCCCTAGCTACCGTTTCACCCGTCCACATCAGAATATTCGTGCGCCGCTCAGCCTGCTCAGCGTATACTCATTCAGGTCTGGCCCCGGCTTTACGTAGTACTGAGTGATATCCACGATGTGATCATTAGTATTCTGACATTCGGATACATTATAATTAGGTACCGCCCAAACAGCATCACAAACTTTGAGGATGCGTTTTTTAGAATTTGCAATAGTCATAAGATCAGGTCTATATTTTTTTCGCAATCTATTGTACTCTATTATTGCCGATTCTTGTGCCTTTACGGAAGATGGATCATAATTGATAAGATGCAATCCGTGTAATGTGGTCACCCGTGAAAGAGCAACGTAAATTTGTCCGCAAATAAATATTGAATTACCTGCTCCTACGACAGCATTCTGCAAGCTTAGTCCCTGACTTTTGTGAATAGTTATACCATAGCTGAGGCAAATCGGAAATTGTTTTCTAATAACGAACGCTCTATCCATTACTTCAAATTTAACACATACACGTTCTATTATATGTTCTTGCCCCGTGGGTAATATAATTTGTAATTTTTCAACGTCATTATCAACACCTCGTATAACTGAAACAAGTTTAGCAATGGTACCGTTGACAAGACCTAGCGTAACATCAATATTTCTTCTAATCATGATTTGCACTCCTACTTTAACAATTACGACCCTTGCAAGTCCAGCCGTTCGAGAGCTATCATCGTCATTATTGTTTAGTACCTTTGACACCTTTTTTTTCAAGTACGGTGCACAATTCGTTGTATCATGAGCAATCAAATGTTTTTCTTCAGATGGAAATCGACTCAGCATTGCAGTGTTCAAAACATCGCACTGAACACATGTGGGAAGTAAACACACCGTATTAGATCCCACATTAATCATGTAATCACATAATTCGTTTAATCGGCCATTAGTAGTAGGGTAATGGGGATTCCAACCCAGGTCCTCTGAGGGGAGCGCGGGGGCGGGGGTAAGTGAAGGCGCGCGGGGGAGCGCGGCGGAGGGAAACATAGGCGCGGGGCCTGCGGGGAGAGGAAGACCGGTTGCGCGCGCACGAGCCGCGGAGTGGGGGGAAGTCGCGATGATGGTGGGGGTCAGTCTGGGCCGAGCCACCGCGGAGACCGGGGCCCACCGTCGGAAACTTTTCAGAGGGGAATGACCCCCAAACATCTCTTTCAGCCCACCCCAAACATTTTTTCAAACCCCCCACCCACCCCGAATTTTTTTCCGACACAGAGAAATAATAATTTTTATTGGAAATTGTTTCGAACAATATCGGGCAATGTCGGCTTTTTACACCGCGTCTTCGGAGGAGGGAAAGAGACAGAGCATCATTTTAAAGCTAAAATTCTAGGGAGAGAAAGAGACAACACTACATAGGGGTACAATCGCATGCATTCTAAAAATTTTCAAAATGATTTTCAATCGCAACGTCTCGCGCGATCGCGTGTAACTTGAATCCTCTGGAGCAGCCGTGCGGGATGACGTCATTTTCACGGCGCGAAAAACGAAATAGAATTATGCAGCGTCGGCAGAATGTTTTTTTTCCCCAACGCAGAGAAATAGTAATTATTGAAACGCTGAATCTTAAAATTAGGTGGCGAGGAGAAAGACGGATAAATAAAATTGGCAAATAATATGTGTTTAAGAAATTTATTTAGAATTAAACAATATAATTTAACATTTTTTCCTACGAGCATCAGCTAGAATATCATTGATGGCACATGCTACCAGTTCGCAATCTACATAATAATCCTCGCAGTAATGTTCGCTATCGCGTATGATTTTAGCAGCACGACGCGTATCTAATGTTTCACAGGCAACATCGCTCTGCTGTAGCACGTTAACAAAAGTTTCAAATTTCGTCTGCACATCTCTTACATTTTGATGCAGCCGTAGATATACATAGTCTAAACATGGTTCAAGATTTAATAAAAATGTTACTGTATCCGGTTTGAAATACAGCGGCTTATTATGTAGTGTCATCCTTATAATCGGAGAATTATAGATTTCACAAAAATCCACCGTTAATTGACCCATTTGCATCGAAGGTGATCCAGGTGATCGTGCACGTTCTTCAATGGTCGTAGGACTGCCGCATAGCGAACACCATGTATCCCATGGTAACATGAGAAATATCCCACGATTGTCGCCGAGAACCATTTCTACATCAATCGTAGGCCGTACGCGGATCCCAATTTCCATATATTTGCTGCCTATGGATGTTAATGCGTATCTTCTGACCATGATACGCGATGTTCGACGCGGGCTAAGAGAACAATCAAAGCTATGAAATTGCTCGCTCGTATTAGGAATAAACATAAAAATTTTGAGATGTGAAAATTAAGCCTTACCAAACAACTATATCCTCCCCACATTGAGCCACACCATCATCTAGCACGATCGGAACGTAATAATTCATGCGTTCAACGTTTGCTTCGGCACTGGTACTGCACATTTTGTTTTCAGAGCAGTATTTGTTCCGTCGAAAGTCACTGAGGATACTGAACGATTGATTGAATAGCGTTCGGGAGGCGTCTTAAATAGAGGTGCAATTGCTTCCCCCACCACACCATTTTTATTTTAAAACTATCAATTTTTCCATAATGTGTTTCAATCTTAACGTCGCAGTATGTAATTTGAGCCCCATCCTCAAGGATAAAAGTCTCGACACATGTCGAATGTAATATAATACCTTTGGAAGCGTCGAATCTTTGAATTATGTGGAGTCAGCAGAAAATTTCATCGAATGATATTGCGCGCTAATTCGTCATATGCATGAATCATAGCAAGAATTATGATGTATCAGCGGAAATTGGTGGATATAAATATGCGCTCCAAAGTGCACAAAGCCTCAAATCGTTGCAACGTGTTGCGAGGAAAAGACATTACAACCATGGGAGAATTCGTGCAAGTAACCCACCAATTGCTGGATCAATCCGCACGATTGATTTCCCGGGAAGAGTACCTCGCGTGGGAAGAACGGTGCAACGAGTGTGTCGAATCTTTAGAAGAACAGAGCCGCATGAAACGTCCTCGATTATCGATCGGTGTTCGGCAATCGTTGGTTGCTCGAATCGCGCAGCTCGAAGGACTAAAACATTCGTTGCGTGGCCGTTTCGTGCGCGAAGGTGCCGGACATTCGAGCACAGGACTTTTGTGGCGCGAAATAGACGCTGCTTTCGATACCCGCGTATTAACTGGTGCCGTGTTAAATTCGAACTACATCGAGCCGCGCAGCTTCCTCCAGGATGCGGGGACCATTGTGCTGGAGCAGGTGCGGGGCGCTTTGAGGAAACATCAACACCTCAAAGTGAACACTGTGTTTAACGGTGAATTTGTGGCGGGTGACAAGCATGCTTGTAAAAGCATAAATACCCGGAACTGCGAACTCTTCGGCACATCCGATCTACAGGAGTGGTACCAACGATGTGTCATCGAACCCACCCTGGCATCGCTGGAAGAGTTCCAGGAACGCGACAGCGGATGGGCATTGACGAGAATCCTCAACCTGACCGTCAATGTCAACAAGTACAATCCGCTGCGTGCCGGGTGTCACATCAAGTTGCCGCGGGAATTGTCTTTGAAGAAAGCCACGATCAGTGTACAATCCCCGGACAATGCCTGTTTCGCGTGGGCAGTGGTCGCCGCTCTCCATCCCGCCGAACGAGACACCGCGCGCCCAAGTTCGTACCCGCACTATGCTTCCGTGCTAAATCTCCAGGGCATTGAGTTCCCAATGTCCCTGGCGCAAATTGGGAAGTTTGAGCGGCAGAACAACATCTCCGTCAACGTGTACAGCTTCGAGGCGGAGAAGACGAAGACGGTCTTTCCCTTGCGCCTCACCAGCCAAAAGAGGGATCGACACGTAAACCTGCTCTACACGCCGAATCAAGAGCATGGCGATGTAGGACATTTTGTATGGATCAAGAACTTGTCCCGGCTTGTGAGCACGCAGCTGAGCAGACACAATGGGAAAAAATTCATCTGTGATCGGTACGTATAGAAAACTTGTGAAATATTAAAATGTCTCGCGAAACAATTAAATAAAAAATTTTTGTTTTATTACAGATGCATGCACTATTTCGGATCTGCCGAGAAGTTTGAGCTTCATTCGCTGGACTGTGGGCAGATGAACGACTGTGCCATCCTGCTGCCCAGCGAAGGCAAAAATTTCCTCAGCTTCGAGAACCACTGCAGGAAGGAGCGGCTCCCCTTCGTGGTGTACGCAGATCTGGAGTGTATCATCGAGAAAACAGAGGACAGTCGAACGGGTGATGATAATAAATTGCGGGCATATCAACATCATAAAGTTCATAGTATAGCCTATTATATGCATTGCTCGTATGATACATCGCTATCGACGTATCGATGTCGTCGCGACGCGGATTGTGTTTCATGGTTCGTATACGAACTGAAAAAATTTGCAAACTTCGCCAAACCTATCTTGACCAGTAATGTTCCCATGCATGATTTAACCACCGAACAGTGGACGACATTTCGCGATGCAACACACTGTCATATTTGCGAAGAGCCATTCGAGGCTGATGACGTACGAGTTCGCGATCATTGTCATCTCTCCGGACGGTTTAGAGGCCCGGCACATTCGGAGTGCAATTTAAATTATAAAAATGCGTTTTACATCCCCGTAGTTTTCCATAATTTATCCGGCTACGATACGCATTTCATTATCGAGGAAATAGCTACCGCTTTCGACGGTCACGTTGAAGTATTACCTATTACTAAAGAAAAGTATATTTCATTCACTAAAAATGTCGAAGATACGGCTGAATCAGACTCGCGAAATTATATTAAATTACGATTCATCGATTCGTACAAATTTCTCAATACTAGTCTCAACAAATTATCGTCTTTTCTGAGCACAGATCAATTAAAAATTTTACGTTCCCAATTTGAAACATTATCCACCGAAGATTTCAATTTATTGACGCGAAAGGGTGTCTTTCCGTACGAATACCTTGATTGCGCGAACAAGCTGCAGGACCCGTGCTTACCGCCGCGCGAGTCATTCCACAGTTTGTTAACGGGTGAGACAGTATCCGAGACCGTTTACGCATACGCCGAGACTGTCTGGCAGCGTTTCGAGATTAGAACCTTGGGCGAATACAGCGACTTGTATGTGAAAACAGATGTCTTGTTATTGGCAGATATTTTTGAAAATTTTCGAGAAAGTTGTATCAAGAGTTACGGACTAGATTCAGCACATTATTATACTCTACCTGGTTTCACGTGGGATGCAATGCTAAAACATACCAAAATTACATTCGAATTGCTCACAGACGTCGATATGGTCATGTTTATCGAACGCGGTATACATGGGGGTTTAAGCCAATGTTCCGGAAGATACGCACATGCTAATAACAAGTACATGTCATCTTACGACGCATCGGAAGAGTCATCGTACTTGATGTACTTTGATGTGAACAATTTGTTTGGATGGGCAATGTGTCAGCCCCTGCCATACGCTAAATTTCGATGGGTCGAAGATGTTGCAAATTTTGACGTGTCTTCAATCCCGGTCGATTCGCCCACGGGGTACATTCTCGAGGTAGATTTGGAATATCCGCAACGTCTGCACGACGCTCATGCCGATCTACCGTTCTGCCCGACGCGTGCCAAACCACCTGGCAGCAGGCAGGACAAGTTACTCGCGACGGTATACGATAAGCAGCGTTACGTCATCCATTACCGCTACCTGCAGCAGTGCACGCGCCACGGTCTTCGTATTACAAAAATACACCGCGTCCTGCAATTCTCTCAATCTCCCTGGCTCCGCGATTACATCGAACTCAATACACGGTTTAGAACAGACGCGACAAACGACTTTGAAAAAAATTTGTACAAATTGATGAACAACGCGGTATTCGGCAAAACTATGGAAAATGTACGAAACCATGTGGATGTAAAACTTTTAACACATTGGGAAGGGCGATATGGCGCGGAGGCAATGATCGCGAAACCGAATTTCCACAGCAGAAGTGTTTTTTCGGAAAATTTAATAGCTGTTGAATTGCGAAAACTCGAGGTGAAATTCAACAAACCGATCTACGTGGGTATGTGCATTCTGGACATATAAAAAATTTGTTTGTATGAATTTCACCACGAGTACATGTCTCCCCAGCATGGACAAAAATATAAAATTCAATACACCGACACTGACAGCCTCATTTATCATATTCGATGCGACGATATCTACGAGACCATGAAACACAATATCGATAGATTCGACACAAGCGATTATCCTACAGACAATGTATATAATATGCCGCGCGTAAATAAGAAGGTTCCGGGGCTGATGAAGGACGAAAATAACGGTGCGATAATGACCGAATTCGTAGGTCTTAGAGCGAAAATGTATGCACTTCGCGTAGACGGCAAAAAATATACGAAAAAGGCGAAAGGCGTCAAGACCAACGTCATAGCTAGAACGATAACTTTCGACGACTACGCGCAGTGTTTGCAAAGGGAGATCGAAATGGTTCGCAGACAATCATGCATACGGTCTAAATTGCATAAAGTGTACACCATTTCGGAATCTAAAATCGCTCTAAGCCCACACGACGACAAGCGGCATATCGTACCTGATTCGACCGACACTCTGCCCTGGGGCTATTACAAAATTCCATTGTAAAATAGAAATTATTGTATTTATTATAAATAGTGGAATTATTGTTTGCAAATGTATAGAAATTATTATTATTGTATTTATTAACTCGTTTGTTATAAATAATAGAATTATTGTTTGCAAATGTATAGAAATTATAAATGGTGGAATTAATGTGTAAAAAAAAAGGTTCACACATGTATATGTATCATTGTATTTAACCATGTATTATTATTTTACAATACATTATTTTTATTTATCCAAGAATTGTGTGATTTATCAAACCCCAGCCACTTGACGTACACCGTATCCCCCTTTCTACGCAACACTTTTTCCACTAGATACACATCAGGATCGGTGACGCGTTGCAGCTCGTGTTCATAGAATCCTCCGGCAACGGGTTTTCCACAGGAATCGACCAGCAGATACGTCGCGGGATTAGTTGTCTGTACTTTGGCTATCTTGAACACCTCCGTTGTCCAGTTCGGCGTATAGCCTTTATCGAAGATGGTTTTAAATTTGCTCACGCGCACAAACTCACCCAATTTGAATCTCGCTGGTGCAGCGATCTTTATGTTGCTGTATACGGTGGCTAGCAGCGTGTCGGCGATCGCAGGGGTAACATCGCAAGGACGCATCCCGATGGTTCTATGTTTTCGTGCGTTATATTCTGCAAGTAGACTTGGTAGCGCATCGGTCCATCTATAGGTTCCATTCAGTGTAAACAGTTTCCACATATTGTTCTTCAAAGTTCGATTAAAACGTTCTACGACAGAGGCCTTCATCACCGAATACGTCGAATAATGATTAATGTCGTGCTTTGTCAAGACTTTCTGCACATCGGTGTTGTAAAATTCTTTTCCTTGATCGGTTTGCAAATTTTTCGGATATCGATCTCTAAATATCTTTGCAAGCGCTTTGGTCACCTCAGCACCACTTTTAGTCTTGAGCGGCGCCGCCCATGCATACTTGCTCAACACATCGATGACGGTGAGTATGTAGTGGTGACCCTGGTTGAATCGCGAGTATGGACGCATTTCTACAATGTCAGCTTGCCACAGATCATCGTATCCATGCACGATGACGCACCTCCGCGGAAAATGTCTTCGAGCTGGAGCGTGCAATTCCTCAACGAGTTGTCGCTTCTTGTGGCCATGGTTTTCTTTACTCTTGGATTTCGATAATGGCTGCATGTTTGATCGCAGAGGTGTCTTGGACACGAATGATGCGATAATTATCGGGTACGTGCATTATGTGCTTCCCGTTGGTCCGAGAAAATTCTGGACAAGTTGCTGCTCCGCAGCAAAAGCGGTTATAACCTCTTTAACTTTACGAATTTCATTGTCCGGCTGCGGGATAGAATTCGACACTTGCGATATCTTTTGAACACTGTTTTGCAACGTCAACATATCTCTTTGAAACACGACCAGCTTCCTCTCTAATTCTTCCTGCTGCTCTCTCAAAAGTTTAATGCTCTTTTCCATGTATAGTTTATTGATGGCATCGGTGTCGACCACCGGCTCAGCTACGCGTCGTATCTTGCGTGATTTTGCATCAAAGTCTGCACCGGTCACGCAAAGAGAGTTATCTCGCATGTAATTTCGAAGCAAACCGCTCCATTTGTAATAGTCCATTCTAGCTGCTCCACTCTTCTCGAGCGATACCCCAAATTTGTTGATTGGCATCTCGATGCATACTGCGCACATCATCGGCGCGCGGTTTTATATAATGAGGCCTACCTCGCGGAGTTCCTCGATAATCGATAGAATTTCGGGATCGTGAGAGTTGTTACCCGCCTGACGCGACGCTTCGAGCAAACGGAATCGATCCACCAGCTCATTGGGATCGTCCCAGTGTACGTAATCGATTTTGTTATCGTTTACCACCATGACCCGCGGCACTGTTAGACCTTTCCCTGCCCTACTAGCCGATGTACGGGGAATTAGCGGTGCAATTACATGTTTGTACTTGTATCCCTTGTTGCCCAATATGGGATTTTTAGCACCATGACCGCGTCTGTGGGCATTCGTTTCCAGCAGTATACTTTTGTATTTTTGTTTATCGGCATCGGTGTATACAGTATCGTCGGGAATTCTCATAAAAATCAATTCGTAAAGGCCGGGTGTTCCTCTGTATTTTACACCATCTATGATTATATTATCATCCTTGTCTATATCGAAAGCCTTATCCCCAAGCATCGTTCTACTATTGTCAAAGTATACACCGTACACATAGTCCATTGCTGTATCCTTATCACTACTTAGGATTGCGCTCATGTATTTTTGCCCCAGCGGGCCGAAATGACTGCGGATCGTTTTTTGTCCTTCGGATGTTTGGAATTGCTGTCTAGTAGATGTTACAAACGACTCATCGGGACTAGTTTCAAAAACGTCGTCATCAACGGCTGAGAGCGATTGCACATTGGGAAATGTATTTATTGGTGTGGGAGGAGCCGGAGAATCGTTTGATGTAGCATTTTGTCGTTTCCGCTTCGATTGAACTGGTGTCGAGGTTATGGGTGAATATTCCAATGGCCCGTGTTGTTTCCTCTTTGCCTTGCGCGATGTGTTCCCTTTCGGATGGATTTTTTTAGGCGTTAATGTTTCATTCCCTTCAACGTCTGTACTCATCAGCGGTGATGTGTCAGCTTCTGCTGTTGTGGTATTTTTCACAATATGTTTCAAGGGTCCGACGATAGGTTTAAAGTATCTCTCCAACGCGATATCTTCCTCCATCTTGCCAGTCTTCAAAGCCTGATGTTTTCGGCGAATGGAATCGCTGGTTTTTGCAATTTCCTTCGCTATTCTCTCGCGATCCTTAATCTCCAGAGTATCGATATCAATCATCGTTGTGCCGCAGACGTTGCTTTCCCACCGACGTGTTGATGACGATTGACCATCTCACGGTACGGCAAACTCGTTAAAACCCTTTCTATAACGTCCATTGGACATGGCGCTATCCTTGTCTATTACCACGAAACCATACTCCCGTTGCCAACAATTACGGCACAAAGCGCAGAAAACCTCGTAAGGCATGTCAGTGTTTACGTGATCGTTGTACACATGTTTCAAGTTGGTACCATCCTGCTTAAACAGAATCAGCAGATTCGCATTGTCGCGTATAAGATGTTTGGGAATTTTTGCATATGTCTGACAGAGATAGAAGCAGTCAACGTTCGAGTGGCGCCCCATTGCAAAGTATTCCCTTATCGTATCTTGCTTGTCGCATGCCACGTCATCAAAGATAAAAATAGAATTCGGAAGCGATTCGCTCGGTGGGATGACGTCACTGTTATTCGAAAACGTAAAGTAGCCAATTTCATCTATCGGAGTCAATAAATTCTCCAAGTACTGATATTTCGGCTGTTGCAAGGACTTGGAGTACACGTACACGTTCTCGAAGCGGACGCCGTGAGGACTTTCCAACAAGGTGACCAGCACGTTGGTCTTTCCGCAATTTGATGGGCCACAAATGACGCAGCGGATAGTGTTTGGCAGCATGTTACCATGTCTGCGTCTTGTTTTCGAAGACATCACTCGCGATTTATCATCAAAATTTGTCACGCGTATCGTCACAGGTTGTCGCACGAATCGCATCTGATTACCATCAGACTGCACGTACGACGACGACGATAATACGTGTAGTGCGAAAGAGATGCTTGTATTGAACGACTCCAGAAACCCGTTTCTTCCAAGTGAAATTGTTTACAACACCAACAACTGCAACAACTCCGATCACGCTAAAAAGAAGAAGCTCAGTGCTGCGAACATTGCATTTTTGAAATCTTTGGGATTCATTGTACGCATTTAAGTTGAAAAAAATGGCTGATATTCTAAGCATTGGAGGGAAGCCTACGTTTGATGATCGCATCGTCAAGCTCGAGACTCACACATACAACCCATACGTCAACACGACGTTTGGATACAGCGATGAGATAAAAATACCGATACAGCAGCAGGATTTATACACATTACCGTGCGAAAGTTTCCTCTATGTGGAGGGGAAATTGAAGATAAATAAGCCAAACGATGCGTTAACGGTGATGTTGGGAAATAATTGCATGGCGTTCTTATTCGATGAGATTCGATACGAGCTGAATGGTGTGGAGATTGATCGCAACATAAACGTTGGAATAACTAGCACGCTTAAAAACTATGTATCGCTGACATCGGACGAAGACAAAAATATGGAGAATGCCGGATGGGGCTTGAAACGACGCGATGGGCTAATAGTGAAAAACCATTTCAATTTTTGCGTCCCACTCAAATATTTGCTGGGATTTTGCCAGGACTACAAACGCATGATTATTAATGCGCGTCACGAATTGATTTTAATACGATCGCGCAACGACAACAATGCTCTAATAGGATCACCGATGTTGGAACCAGAAATTGAATTACTTAAACTACAATGGCGGATGCCTCATGTGACGCTGAACGACGTTAATAAGCTATCGTTGCTACGTACTTTGGAAAGTGGACAAAACCTGAGCATTTGTTTTCAATCGTGGGATCTGTACGAGTATCCTCTCTTACAGAGCACGACCAAGCATTCTTGGGCCGTGAAGGCATCTGCACAGCTGGAGAAGCCGCGATGCGTGATCCTTGCTCTACAGACTGGTCGAAGGAATGTGATGAGCGAAGACGTTACTAAGTTCAACAACTGTAAATTGACCAATGTAAAACTTTTTCTCAACTCGGAATTTTACCCATACGATGACATGAACTTGGACTTTGACAAAAATAAGCATGCCATCTTGTATCACATGTATACGCAATTCGGTAAATCGTATTATGGACATAGTTGCAACGAGGCATTATTCACCGTGGCTGAATTTTTGCAATTTGGCCCCATCGTGGTGATTGATTGCTCGCGACAAAATGAGTCGATCAAGAATGGCACCGTGGACGTGCGCATAGAATTCGAGTGTAAAGAGAATGTGCCGGTAAATACTACAGCCTACTGTCTGATTCTGCACGATCGGGTGGTTGAATACAATCCACTGACAAACGTGGTGCGCAAAATGAATTAAATTGCCACGCTACTTGCCCGCCCTCTCCTGTGCGAAATTCACACAAAATTTAATCATGAAAATCGAGATGCTTTACAAGAAAAACTGCATTCTCCCATCTGTCTTGAAAGCGAGCGGACCTCTAAATTGTACCGATAATGGTCGTGCCAACATTTGTTGACCTGCAAGGGTTCATCGTCGATGGAAGATTTGTCGTCAAGGAAGTGGCTGTCCTATGCAAGGGGACAATTCTCTCGCACTATATTTTTGGGAGCTCAATGCCGCAATATCTTCTTACAAAATCCGATAAATCAAGCATCCGATGGTTGGTGACAAAACATCATGGACTACGTTGGGACGATGGAGACGTTCCGTACAGTATGGCTAAACAGCTAATTACGAAAGCTGTAGCTGATGCGATCGACGAAGAAGATGACACATCCCATATCATATACGTTAAAGGCCTGCAGAAACGCGACTGGCTTGCGGATTTCCTGGATGAAAATACGAGAGCGGACGTGATCATCGAGACGCTGGACATTGACTACGAGGATATAAAATCCCTAAATAAGCTAAATGTAGTTAATACTCTGCGTTGTGGTAGACACGCAAAGCACTGTGCCTTGCAAAATGTATTTAAAATATTCAACTGGTGGTCTAAACGCCAGAGGCATAAATAAAATATAATCAATTTTTAATGCATAAATGTTTTTTCTTCACCCTCCCCCAACCTAATCTCCTACATGTATGCTAGATTAAGACGATAGTTGAAATTATTTAGAAGCGGTTCATTACACGTTCGATACATGTTCAAAGTGGTACGATTGACGTTCGATACACGTTCAAAGTGGTACGATCGACGTTCGATACACGTTCAAAGTGGTATGATTGACGTTCAATACACGTTCAAAGTGGTACGATTGACGTTCGATACACGTTCAAAGTGGTACGATTGACGTTCGATACCCGTTCAAAGTGGTACGATACCGTTCGATTGACGTTCGATACACGTTCGAAGTGGTACAATTGACGTTCGATACACGTACGATACATATTATTTCTCCATTTTATTTATCCATCATCCTCCTCGACACCTAATTTTAAGATTCCACGTTGTTCGCGCCGCCGAATGACATCATCCTACACGGCTGCTCCAGAGGATTCAAGTAACACGCGATCGCGCGAGACGTTGCGATTGAAAATCATTTTGAAAATTTTTAGAATGCATGCGATTGTACCCCTATGTAGTGTTGTCTCTTTCTCTCCCTAGAATTTTAGCTTTAAAATGATGCTCTGTCTCTTTCCCTCCTCCGAAGACGCGGTGTAAAAAGCCGACATTGCCCGACATTGTCCGATATCGTCTGATAAAAATAAATTATTTCTCTGCGTTGGTGGGTAAAATTCCATCACATAATGGTTTGAAAAAATTTTCGGGGGGTGGGCTGAAAGAGATTTTTGGGGGTCATTCCCCTCTGAAAAGTTTCCGACGGTGGGCCCCGGTCTCCGCGGTGGCTCGGCCCAGACTGACCCCCACCATCATCGCGACTTCCCCCCACTCCGCGGCTCGTGCGCGCGCAACCGGTCTTCCTCTCCCCGCAGGCCCCGCGCCCATGTTTCCCTCCGCCGCGCTCCCCCGCGCGCCTTTACTTCCCCCCACCCCCGCGCTCCCCTCAGAGGACCTGGGTTGGAATCCCCATTACCCTACTACTGTCATTACAACAATTTGTCGCTTTGAAATTTAATTTCCTCGATTCTAAAAGTTTTGTATCCGAATCGGTCACTACTCCGGTCCGAATTCTCGACAATATGTCTGTAAATATCATCACCCTTCTGTCGCATGTTTATTGTCAATTCGTCATAGCTAATCAAGGCAGACCATAAATTATAAGAACCTAACCCTCCAACATTTTTCTCTAAACTCTTATTGGATAATTGTATAAAAGCAGGTTCTTCGTGAACAGGAGGAAGTTGTAGTAAGTCACCAAATAGCAGCATAGGCTTTTTTCCGAACCAAGCATCATCGGAATCTGCAGTATCAAATATTTCTGTAAGTCGTAGATGTATGTACAGGAAAGTTACGTTAGAAACCATCGAAATTTCATCGATGATTATTAAAGCAACATTTTTGAGTTGATCCCGTACAATTTGAAGGGCTGCATCGCTAAGTTGCCTATACTGGGCTGTATGCCCATGTTCTACAGGTAATGGAAATAATCGGTGTATGGTAAGACCGTCAATATTAAAAGTTGCGATTCCAGTAGGAGCAGTTACTGCTGTGTCTTTTCCGATAGTCTGCTTGATCCAGTGTCTGATGGTTTTTATTAAAAAACTTTTCCCAGTGCCACCTTCTCCACTCACATAAAGCCGGAGAATGTTATCGTTAGACGTCAAGGACTTAGTAACTTTATCAAATATCCGCTTTTGATCATGGTTCAATTCCGAAATCATTTCTTGAAGATCACCACAGTCAAATTTGCTTCCCGTGTCTTTAAAATCTTTCATGGCACCAACAGTTTCAACGGGGACACACTCTAATGGGTGATCGCCTTGATCATTTTCTTCTTGTTCTACAGTATTCAACATGTTCTTTTCAATTTCTTCCTTTATATGGTCACGCGCTTCTTGAATATCCGTTATTCGTTCGTGATACTGAACTGCTTCTGTCAATTGTGATTGTAGCAACAAAAAAGCTTCCACATATGTGTTAAATCCATTTTTCAATTCGTTGGTGTTTCTCCAAGGCTGGATTAATAATAATAATGAGAAATAAGAATTCTCAGGTTGGGTTTGAACATTGTACTTATAATGATTGATAAGATACCGTCTTTGCCTTTTTTTCAAAAACAAAGATGCACGGATTTCATAATATTCAGTTTTGTCAGACGGTCTAATTTTAGTAACGTCATACCACATAGCAAAATCGTACAGATGCATAGATTCTAATTCCTTAGGTCTGTTAGGATAGTAATCACCTATGAGGGATGGACAAAATATGTCTGTGGATTCACCTTCCAGATCCTCAATTTCTTTTAGAGTTTTCAATTTCCTTCCTACTTCTCAGTATATTTACATCTAAAGTCAGTGCCATACAATGATAATCCTAAAAGAGTATCAGCGCATTCAGGTGCTCCACATTCTCTATGATTTAGCATGCGCATTCCAAGGTTGCATAGCAGACTAACTAATGACTTAGTAGAATTTATTGCTGCCAAAGTGTCCGTAGCGTAACTTTTTTCCGGCTTTGACACGTACTTAGTACAGTAATATGTTACCAACCCTGTCTTTTCTCCAATATATTGTATATCCATGTTACCTCTCCAAACCGTGAGAACGGGAGCATTATAATCATTGATACGGACTTCCTGTGTTGAACGTGGAACATTATAGAGTCTACCTTTTGCTTTCAATTGTTTTCTAGCACCTATAGAAACAGCTACATTCCTTATTATCAAAGTATCTGTAACTGGACGTGGAAATGAAAATGTACATACTTTACGGAAGGAATTTTTAGTTTTTTTTTGTTGCGTAGACAATAGCTATTGCATTTATGCATTTGATGTGCAATTACACGACTATATAATTCTGGCGACACATGCGGTGATGGCAATCTGCAAGTGACGTATTTCATAATGAATCGTGCTACATCTTCCTTCGAAGATTTATCGATTATAGGAGCATCTCCAATCCAAATTAAAAGATGAAAATGTTGTGATCCTCTGCTTTGATATTCTCTGCGCCAAAAGTAATGAGTGACCTTGCCAATCGGATTGTCGGGCGAACAAATGAAATCCAGCATAGCGTGGAATGCATTATCTATAAATCGAGCAGTTGAAACGGGATCAGAAGCAATGAGTTCGTTCGGGAACATTTTAACCACCGATGGGCCGTTTACTTCACGAAGATATTCTATTAAATCTGTCCATAGCCACTCACTTGGACTGAGCGTGAGGAATCATGTAGCTGGTCCATAATGGTGTATCATACAGTTCAAATCATTTCTCGGTTTTCGCCAATACTGTGCTGTGTTACGTAATCTGGAATATATAGTGTTCAAGTTCGTTTGTAGCTGATCTTTACAGAGTTGCTCTAGAAAACCAGCAGCTGTGTATTTTTCACGTGGATTTACGACGTTCATTTTGTGAAAAATTCCAGCGTTCAATTGCTGCATATTGGTATCGTGTAATAAATAAAAAATATATTGCATGTTCAATCGAAATTGCGAATGCTTGGATATCAGTTTGGACTTAATAAATTCATGATCAGTCAAACGAACCAATCTTTCTTCATGCTGTCCGTTCATCCAATAAGGGTATAAATCTGGGAAACATTTCACATCAATTGTTCAGCCCGATAGCCCAACGGAACGTCATGAACTTTAAGCATTTGATAGAGTGCGGTAGCAGATTCATTAAGGGGTAACACCACTCTAGAGGCAGAAAAAGAAGACCTAAATTTGACAATTTAGTTTGTGAGTATGACAAACGGAATAGAATTTCTTTTCAGAGGGTTTATTTAACACATATCGAAGTACGAAAAACAATTTTTTTTTATTGCCATTTTCATGCAAAATGGCGGCAAAAGAGCCCGTCGTCGAAAAATGTTTTTTTGAAAACGCCGCCACGAGAGGACGGATTTCTCGGCATGTATGCGTCCTGGAAGCAAAAATAAAACAAATTTATAATCAATATACAATTGGCTTTGGAAGTACGTAGGATTATTTTTTTTAATCAATTTTTGTGGAAGTGGTGCACTTTTTAAGAAATCAATGGATTCTTTGCCCTAAAAATGAGCATTGAATTCTTTATAAAAAAAACAGTTTACGTTCGATAAAAAACGGCTACGTACTTCCAAAGCCAATTGTATATGGATTATAAATTTTTTTATTTTTGGTTCCAGGACTCATACTTGTCGAGAAATCCGTCCTCCCGTGGCGGCGTTTTCAAAAAAGCTTTTTTGCGACGACGGGCTCTGTTGCCGCCATTTTGCATGAAAATGGCAATAAAAAAAAATTGTTTTTCGTACTTCAATATGTGTTAAAATAAACCCTCTGAAAAGAAATTCTATTCCGTTTGTCATACTCACAAAATAAATTGTCGAATTTAGGTCTTCTTTTTCTGCCTCTAGAGTGGTGTTACCCCTTAACCCTTTTGTCATACATTGGATAAATCGTAAACTGATCATAATATGAATCAGATTGTGACATTTGCGTCAATAATGCACGTTTGTTGTTTTCATCGATATTAAGTGTTTCACCTTCAACGTCCTCGATAGATTCGTTATTATCGTTGGCAACAAATTCTTCTTGAAATTCTGTATCTGGTAATTTGGTACTCAGCAATAAATCGTGCGATTGTGGCAAAACAATTTCTGAGTATAGAGGATTATTGGATTTCAACCATACTAAGGCATTCCATACTTTCTTCAAGTCAACTAACTTTTCCCAAACTATTTTAGATTTTGTTGGAACGCCCCGCACCAATATGTATAATTCATAATTGTTACTGCATCGCGTTTATTGTGAACCATCGTGGCCGTTTAGGGTCTAGAGCCGGTCAATTTGTCCGGTCTATGTCGACAGCTTAAAATTTAATTGTTTTATAGCCATTGCCAGATGTGGCAGGAGACCCCCCAGGTTTGAAGTTCCCGTTTCTACCTCACCTCAAGGGTCAGGAAAATCCCATCCGGTGACGTACATCAAGGGTTGTCCACGAAGGTCCCCCTTCCCCAAAGACAACCACCCCACCTTACGAACCTTGGTGACTCCTCCACATCCAATCAGGCCCAAGAGAATTTGCTTGATTTTTTAAAACGTACCACCTCCGGTGGGCTTCCGCCGCAAGCTCGACAAGCTCACGGGTCATTCTTGTTCATTCACTCGTTTCACCAACAACGCACAAATAAACTGACAGTTTTTGTACCGTATAACGTGCAGTTTATTTTCTCAACTAGCTCTCGAGACTTTAATTTGTCAGAAGAGCAGCGGCACACCCCGTCAAAGAGTTACGCCTTTATCATCGACGTTGTGTCGTAACAATAATTTTGATTTAAAGGTTCAGTCGCAGGACAGATTTTTTTTAAATTTTCTTGTAATGGCAAAGGAAGGTGAAATGTTCTCCCCTTTACTTTTGGAAACATATGTTTATGTGGCATATTTTTACTCACAATCTATATTTTCTCACAATCGTTTGAAACGGTTTAGTTCTTTGAATGAGAATTCGTTCGTAATCGTTCAACACGGCTATTTCTGGAACTGAACGTACATCAAGCTTATTTAAAATACATTTTGGTGGTATGGAATCGTTGCGAATTTTATCGTGACAATATCGGCAAATAAAATGCATGTCACCAACTTTGTATCCAATATGATTTAACAATGTTTGCATTACATTTCCCTTATATGTTCTTTTAGAAATATCAAACTTAAGAACCTCTCTTTTAAAACAGAGTTTCTCGCACGAAACACACGGAATGTGTGGTGTGTCCATAGACCGCTTTGTGAAAGCTCTAAATGCTAAATAATATCGAGATATAATCTCTTCTTCGTTCAGGCTTATGTCAGTATTATTTTTTTGTAACGCTTTAGCTTCTTTCCGAGCTTGCAGTGTTATTCGTTCAAGTGTTTCAAGGTCATTATCGTTTAAGGCTTTGTCTAAATCAGGCTTCGGAATTAAGTGAACGCGGCGGCCGATTTTCGGAGGCAACGCCTCCTTTCTCCCGCCGCGCGTCTTGGCCCCCGCGGCGGCCGAGAAGCTTGGAGCGCCTCAGGCCCGTACCATATGAACCGCGCGTGGCGCATTGGGGCGAAACCCGTATCAATAGATTTCCACATCACCCAAGGAGGTACTATTATCGATGCGTTTTTTTTTGTCAGTGGTATTCCCTGTAGGCCTATTCCACTGTGTCGCGCGATAAAAATGGGATTGGAAAACCGCGTTTTACTACCAAAATTTTAAATATGTATGGGAAAACTAGATTTTCGCGCACGTTTAGGCGAAAAAAAAGTTTTCCCATACCTTGACAAAATTTTGATAATACTTCTGCTCTGTGGGCATCTTGATCTGATTCGTGAATTCCGAATTCACTAAAAATCAAAAGCAATACTCCTGTCCGTTCGCTCTGAACGAATGGAGAAGTCTGACGAAAAGACGTTACAGTTTCAGAGACTGTTTTCTGTCTTTCGACATTGTATGTAACGTCTTTTCATCAGATCAAAAGACTGTTTCCTTCTGCTGAAACTGTAACGTCTTTTCGTCAGACTTCTCCATTCGTTCAGAGCGAACGGACAGGAGTATTGCTTTTGATTTTTAGTGAATTCGGAATTCACGAATCAGATCAAGATGCCCACAGAGCAGAAGAATTATCAAAATTTTGTCAAGGTATGGGAAAACTTTTTTTTCGCCTAAACGTGCGCGAAAATCTAGTTTTCCCATACATATTTAAAATTTTGGTAGTAAAACGCGGTTTTCCAATCCCATTTTTATCGCGCGACACAGTAGAATAGGCCTACAGGGGATACCACTGACAAAAAAAAACGCATCGATAATAGTACCTCCTTGGGTGATGTGGAAATCTATTGATACGGGTTTCGCCCCAATGCGCCACGCGCGGTTCATATGGTACGGGCCTGAGACGCTCCAAGCTTCTAGGCCGCCGCGGGGGCCAAGACGCGCGGCGGGAGAAAGGAGGCGTTGCCTCCGAAAATCGGCCGCCGCGTTCACTTAATTCCGAAGGCTGGTCTAAATTATGTAATTGGTCTTTATAAATGCTCGCTATTTTGTATATCATTCTCTTCAAATGTCGTAAATCCGGAAAGTGAGGTGCCAAAATCTCAATGGCTAAAAAATTGGACTTACATAGTTTAGGGTTTATGTAACAACCATGAGAATGACCAACTTTTTCAGCATGCACTTTATTAGAACAGCTACTGATATGGTTGTTCAACTTATGTACCTTTTTTAATGAGCATTCTAACAATCGTTTGAAGAAATCCTGTAAATTATTCAGAATTTCAACATCTTTTGTTTTACAAAGATAACTACAATGCCATGCTTTTGTCGCCTTCTTCGATTGCAATACAGGTAGAACGTTTATAGCTTTTCCTTCCGAATTCATTATGATTGATTCAGAACCGCTGAAAGTATGGTACGAACTTTCCGCAAAATATGATTCTGAAGATGTATGTCTGGATTGTCCACACAAAGCATTAATCCTGTCATCAACTTCTAAACATTCTGCTGCGCGCGTTAAGGAAACTTCCACTTTTTCTTTACAATGTTTCAACAGTTTCGTCATTTTCGAAATGTACTTTTGCCTAATATGAAAACACCATTTTATTATACGTTCAGCTTCCAATCTACTTGCTTCTCCGGACGGCATGCTAATAATTTTTGAAAGTTTTCTAATATAAGTATCTTTGTTATTTTTGGTTGCTATATTGTTATTTGTATATCCTTTTTATTGATCCCCTAGGGGTTACAATCTCCTTTCTCTTCCCTCCCTCCACCTTACACACCCCCTTACACTACCTTATCCTATCTTAGCCTTTTTTTTTTTAGAGGGGGAAAATGCTTGATGCATACCCCGGTATGGGTACCGGGGTTATGTGGGACTCACCACCCTAATGGTGGGATACCCACTAAAAACCCCCTCTCTTATGACCGCCTTTATGGCGCCTACCCCACTGTGGTGGGAACCTCGAAGCATTACTTCCACCACAGTGTCCAAAAAACGGTGTAGGCCGCGCCTAGTATGTACAATTTAATAAATAAATAAATCAGTATTACGTACACATTCACACATCAACGCACAATCACAGCATTTACACATATCGGAATAAATACGCGGTTGACGTCACACCTAAAGTATCATTCACACAACACGAAACGGTATAAATACGCGCCCTCCTAACGTCAACGGAATAAATACGTGGTACAGTTAAAACGCCCACGTTTCCCGGTTGGCCCGCCTTTATTGGGGGGTGGGAGGGACCAGCCTCCTCGCCCTTTTACTGGGGGGAGGTCTACCCCCTTGGGCCGCCCCATTCCTTTTTCTTTTCTGGGCCCTTCTCCTTCTCTCCAGGGCCCTCCTTTGGGCCTCCTGTCTGGCTGCCGCAGCCCGGGCGTCCCTCAAGGCTTTCTCAGCCACGGCCTCCCTTCGAGCTTTTGCGCCCATGACCGTGGACGCAAATGTTCTGAGGTGCCCCCACTTCACGTCCGTCCCCATCGCGAGGCGGACCACTGTGTTTGGGTCCACCGGGGCCTCCTGGGCCTCGGCCAATGCCCGGCGCTCTTCCTCGAACGCCGGGCATGCCATGAGGACGTGCTTGGCGTCATCTATCGACGCCCCGCACTCCTCGCACGCCCCATTAGGGGCTTTCCCGATTCTTGCCCTAAAGGCCCCGAAGGACCCATGTCCGGTGTGGAGCTGGGTCAACCAGTAATCCGGCTGTCGGGCCAGCCCAGCTCCCACCGCGAAAGTGCCCACCTCGGGCACCAGCCGCCTCGTCCAGTACCCGGGGCCCATCCCGTCCCAGACCTCCTGCCATTTCGCCATGGCAGAGGTCAGGGCCCTGCGCCTACTCTCACCCGCTCTCGTCTTCAGCACGTTCGGGTCGCACCTTACGGCTGGATCCGCCCTGTCCGCCGTCCTACGGTCGTGGAGCTCCCTCCACATCGCGACCTTGAGCTCGAGGGGCATCCTCCCCGCGAGAACACAAAGCGCGAGGCGCGATACCGTCCGATACGCCGTCGTTGTCCTTATAAGGGCTGATCTCTGGGCCCGTCAGATGGAGGTGAGGTTTACGCTCACCCCTAGGGCTGACGACCATGCCGGGGCGGCATACGTCAGCACTGACTCCCAGACGTTGTAGTACAGTCGCCTCGAGGCGACCGAGGGACCTCTAACATTTGGGAGCAGTGCCGACAGGGCCCCTACCACCTTGTCTGCCCTTATGACCGCCCCGTCAAGGTGCGCCCTAAACCTCCGCCGGCAGTCCAGTGTGACCCCCAGGTACTTGGCCGACCGTGTGGCCGCCACCACCGATCCCATCACCGGGAATTCCCTTCCTTTGTCCGCGCGCAGGCCCGCCAAGACGATGACCTCGGTTTTATCCGAGGCCATCTCAAGGCCAGTGGACTCGAACCAGGCCCTAACCTTCCCGAGCGTTTCAGCCATCATTGCCTCGATCTGGGTTACGTCCCTAGCAGAGAACATAACTGCCAGGTCGTCGGCATAGGCGATGGCCTTGACAAACCGCCCGGGACCAACGGTCTTAAGGACCCCGTCGTAGACGAGGTTCCAAAGGAAAGGGCCTAGGACCGAGCCCTGAGGAACCCCCGCGCAGACTCCGGTCGTGACCTCGCCGTGCTGCGCGTGCACCGTAATGTAACGGTCGAAGAAGTAGTCCCTGAGGACCCTCCTGACCGTTGGGTGCACACGCCTCACCACTAGCTCCCGCGCGATGGTATCCCAGCGGATGGCGTTGAACGCGTTACGGACGTCGATCAACACCATCACGCAGAGTCTCGGCCTAATGGTGGCCACACAGCTCTCGGCAAACGCCATGACCTCCCGGGCAGCCTCCACTGTCCCGACCCCTCTCCTAAAACCGAACTGGTTCGGGGAGAAGGGGTCCCGGCCAATCTGCCTCTCGATCAGCTCCTTAACAGCGTACTCCCACACTTTACTCAGTGCTCATTGGGCTCGGTGGGCTGCTTGCCGGGCTTGGGGATAAGCACCACCCGAGCCCTCTTCCACGCCGCGGGGCTGGATCCCCTCCTTAGGGTGTCCGTGATCGCCTCCATGAGGTCCTGATGGAACGCCCTCGACACAGCGACCACGACCTCCGCCGGGACCGCGTCCAAACCCGGGGCATTGTTTGGTTTGAAGCGGGATATGGCCTCCTCAACCATCTCCATATCCACCTCAGGGGCCGTCATCATAGCCCTTAGGGCCCGTTCCTCGGGAGCAGCACCATACCGGGGGGGGGGGGGGGGGGGGTACCGTTACAAAGAGATGGTCAAGTATCTTCCGGACTTGAGCCGGAGTCATCGTCATCCTCGGTGGTCGCCCACCGAGTTTGGCCATGACAGCTTTGTACGGCCTCCCCCAGGGGTCCAGGTCCACCTGGGCACACATGCCCAGCCATTGGGCCTCCTTGGCCCTCCAAATGGCGACCTGTACCCCTCTCCGGGCGACGGAGTATGCAGCCCGTGCCTCTTCCGCCTCCGGGCCACCCCTCCTCCTCCGCTTCTTCACCCTACGCCTGGCTTTCAGGGACGCCTCCCTTGCCACGGCCACCTCCTTGCACCACCACCCGTTGGGCTTACGGGTCCCGCGGGGGAGGGACTTCTTCGGGAGCATGTCCCTGCAGGCCTCCTCGAGGGTCCTTTGCAGCCTTTCCGCCCTTGGTTCACCCGGAGGTCCAGGCTCACCTAGGTCCTCATCTTCGACATCGACATCCCGCCGTCCGTGCAACAGCCCGAAGTGCGCAATCACCTCGGCAGCGTCCATATCCTTTATGGAATACGGCTGCCAGGCGGCTGTCCTGATCACAGCCCTTGTCCTCCTGATGGTATGGTGGACATATCTGTGATCAGAGAACGAGCCTTGATTGAGGACCTCGCTCTTGATACCTCTGGCTGTCACACGGTCCGCGGACAGGATGTCGATGAAGGACCTCCTCCCGTTCCTCTCGAAGGTGAACCTGAATTTCTTCTTCCGGGATCTTAACCGGGACCAGGCCTAGGCCGGCCAGCAGGTCGAGGATCACCGTCCCCTTCCTGTCCAGCCGTCCTCCTCCCCAGGCCGGAGACCTGGCGTTCCAGTCACCTGCCAGGAGCACGCCCATGCCCACGGACCTCGTCTCCGCTATTATGCCCTCGATGGTGTTTAGGTATTCCCCAAACTCCGCCAGTTTGGCTTTGGGTGAACAGTAGCAACTCAACAGCACCTTCCCTTCCCAGCTGACCGCCGCAACCCCGTTTGCCACCACGGGGCGGGCCATCGCTGGGAAGTGGCCGTTGAATCCTGTCACCCAAATGGAGGCATCTCCCGCCGCATCGTTGAACCAATAGTTCAACTGCCAATACGGCTCGGAGATGACCACCACATCCACCGAGAGCTGAGACATTATATGCTCCATGACGTCCTGGGCTAGACGGCTCCTGTTCAGGTTGATCTGGACAACCTTAAGGGCCATTTCGCGCTGCGTCACCCCCTTGACCCTTCGTCTCCGTCCTGGGTGCTGCTCCGTTAGGCGGCCTGTTAAACGGGCAGGCGGGGGATGCCGTCACGTGCACCGTCCCAGGGCCCTTCCGCCCCTCCTTGAGGCATACGGCACATCTGAGGGGGTTAGGGCATCGGGCGATCTGGTGGTCTGTCGCCTCGCACCTTCTGCAAAGCTCGCTACCCTCCTTGACGGCTCCACAATCCCTGGCCATATGCCCCATCAGGTGGCACCTGTAGCACCTCGTGTTTCTGGGAAGGGCCCTGGCCTTTGCCCATGACAGGCCCGACCTGAAACGGACTCCGCCCTCCCCGAGGTTCTTCAGGAGGTTAAGGGGGGCCTCCACCACGGCTGTTTGCGTGCCCCTAGGGCCCAACCTCAGCATCTTGAGCCGGAGGTCTCCCGGGTCCACCTTCAGGGCGCCCCCCAGGTCCTGAAGGACTTCCGGGCCTTCGACCGTGGGATCGAGGTCCCTGACCTCTAGGGACACCCTGTTTTGGAGCGGGGTACAGTCCAACCCCGCCCCAATTATCCCCCTAATCGCCTGTGTCAAGGCGTCCACGCTGGCCCCCTTCTCCACCTCGAGGAGGATGTGGCCCTGCTGGGTCTTCTTGACCCCCTAACCCCCGCGAGGGTCACCCTCCCCTTGGATAGCAACAGTTTGTACGTCTCAAGGTACGTTGCTGTGGCGGGGACCTTGACCAGCACCGCCTCGGGTCGCTTCCTCATCGGAGGCGGGGGCTTAGGGGGGATCTTTCGGCCCTCCTGCCCTTGCCCTTTCGAAGGGTTCTTCGGGTTCGGGGTACCGGTCACCTCTCCCCGTACCCCCTGTCGGCCCTGGGCCCCCTTCTGCCGCCTGGGAGGCTGGATCGGCCACTGCTGTTGTTGTTGCTGCAGTTGCAGTTGCTGCAGATGCTGTAGTTGCAGCTGCTGCTGATGCTGTAGTTGCAGCTGCTGCTGATGCTGTAGTTGCAGCTGCTGCTGATGCTGTAGTTGCAGCTGCTGCTGCCACGCCCCCAGCGCCTGCATCTGCTGTACCTGGGGGTCCCGGGCGTCACTCGGTACCCCATGCGCCTGCCCCAGCGTGGGCCATTTCGACCACCACTGCAGCTGCATGGTGGGCTGCAGCAGTGGCCATTGCGGCGGGGGTGTCCCCTTCCCAGGTTCCACCTGGGTGACCCTCTGGGATTCGGCGGCGGGCCTCTGAGCCAGGAGGTCCTTCCTCCTCTGCTCTCTCCGATCCCTCTTCGCCTGCCCTTTAGACCTCGGCTCCGGCGCCAAGCCTCTCCCCAGGTAGTGGCGTCCCATCACCACGCTCTTCACCCCCGCGGGGATCCTGGCTAGGGGTACGTTGCCCCGTCGGGGTACACTCCGGGCCTGTTGCCCCCACTGGGGTCCCCGCCTGGGCGGCTTCCTCACACGCCCTCCTCTTATTTCCCTCCTGCGGGGATGCCGGGGAGGTCCTGGCCCTCTTTGCCCCGTTCTGGCCACTCTCCTTACCCTTTGCTGGGTCCCCGCCAGGGGGGTTCACCCGGAATTTCCCCTTAGAGGTGGTGCGCTGGGGGGGTTTCCCCTTGACACCTTCACCTGGCGGGGGGGAGTACTGCTTCCCAGCATCCCTCGTGGGTCTCGCAGGTGGGGCCTCCACCCCCCTCCCAGTCTCGCCGTCTGCAATTTCCTCAGCGACCGCAGCTGCCGCCCTCTCGCACCTCCGTGAAACCTTGGTCATAAACTCGATGACCCATTTCACGGAGGCAACCTTGGACGACGCCTTCCTGTCGCTGAAATCCGCGGTCGCCTTCCCGCAATCGCGGATGACGGCCCCCAGCAAGGTGGCCGCCTCCGACAGCCGGTGTCATCTATCCCCAGAGGATGCATCCCCCCCCCCCCCCCTCTGTGTAACGGGCACCCTTGCTGTCCCACCCTGCTGTTGTTGTGGGACGGTGCTCCCGGGGTTGATGGGGTTGCTCGGCTTCCCCCCCCCTGCGATTCATTGGGTCCTAGCACCCACCCCTTGAGAGTGGTTCCCTCCACCCTCGAGGCCGAGCAGGACCTGCTCGTCCTCTCCTCACTGGCCTTCTTGGTGGAGGCCATCGCCAGCTCGCTCAAGGTCCACTTCTCCTTGAGCGTAGCCGGCCTCCTCACTTCGTCCACCGGGGGGTCCGAACTACCTTTCAAGGGGGGTGTCCTAGCCAACCCCTTCCCCTTAAAGATACCCGCCGGCCCATCCCCGGTCCCCTTAGGCTGGGGGGTATCCCTACCCACCCCTCCCAGTTGTCCCATCCTTCTTTCCCCTTTCCCCATCGGAGAGGGGGTCTCCGGGATAAGGAATGGTCCCTGGTCTTCGTTGCCCGGTCTAAGCACCGCCTGTGCTTTATCGTGGTGGAGGATTTCACTGAGGATTTCCTCAAGCGTCCTCGCTCCCCCCTTCGTCGACACAGGTGGTGGTTCTGAGCCACCCTTGCTCGTCCCCTCCCCCTTATCGGTCCAATCCATGCCCTTGTCCTTGTCCTTGTCGTCAGTGCCATGGTCTGCGGCTGTGGCTTTTTCCGGGGCTATCGCCCCGGTGGCACCGGCCCGCCGCATCAGCTCGGTGTACTTACACTACCTTATCCTATCTTAGCCTAACTTAGCTTATCTTATACTTAGCTTAACCTAACTTACACCTAGACTTACATAGCTACTATACATATTATATACAAAAAAGTACAAAAATAAATAACATCTCCGCTCGCTCGCATGCTCCCCTCCTCCTCCCTGACGCCTACACCCGCACGCACCCCCGCCTCCCGGACCTCCGTTTCCGCTCGCCTCCCCAGCCACTCCATTCCCTCTCTCACACCACCATTCCCCCACATACAGTGGCGGACGAAAGAAAGTTTATAACTTTTAAAATCGCATAACTTTTTTAGAATTGGTCCAAACGACATGAGTTTTTTTTAGAAGGTAGAAGGATTACTTTGCTAAGTGACGTGTTTCGTAGTTTTGAAAAAAAATGCAATTTGTCGGAATAGCAAAAAAACATAGAAAGGGCAGTTTTTTCAACTTTTTTTTCTGAGCCTGTAATGAAAATCCAAAAACCCCGTTTGTAGATTTAAGTAAGCTGTATACATGCTGAAAATTTCATCAAAATCGGTTAACGGTGCTCTGAGTTACAAACGTTTAAAGATCGCAGAATAAGGTCGAAAATCGCTTGATTTCGGGAATTTCGCGATTTTCGACCTTATTCTGCGATCTTTAAACGTTTGTAACTCAGAGCACCGTTAACCGATTTTGATGAAATTTTCAGCATGTATACAGCTTACTTAAATTTACAAACGGGTTTTTTGAATTTTCATTACAGGCTCAGAAAAAAAAGTTGAAAAAACTGCCCTTTCTATGTTTTTTTGCTATTCCGACAAATTGCATTTTTTTCAAAACTACGAAACACGTCACTTAGCAAAGTAATCCTTCTACCTTCTAAAAAAAACTCATGTCGTTTGGACCAATTCTAAAAAAGTTATGCGATTTTAAAAGTTATAAACTTTCTTTCGTCCGCCACTGTATCTGCCTCCTTTCCTCTAACCTCCTCATCCATTCCTCCCCCTCCCCCTCATCCCCCAGCACCTCACCCGCCATATCCTGCCACCCCCTCTCTGCCCCCCACCCCATGCACTCCTCCCACACATGTTCCCACGTCTCTCCCTCTCTACCACACACCCTGCACCTCCTTTTTTCTTCCTCTTCCCAATATCTACCCCCCCTCTCATCTCATTACCCAATCTATACCTGGCCACTCTTCTCCACCTACTCTTCCCCCATCCTTTCTTTAAATACCCCGGCAATCCTACCCCCTTCACCCTTCCGTACCACCTGTTGTACTCTGATTCCCCTATCCTTTTCCATCTCTCCTCCTCTTGCACTCTCCTTTCCCTTTCCACCAACTCCTCCCATCTTATTCCCCCAGCTTCCCTCTTCTCTTCCATCTCCTCCAGCGTCCACCCCCTCTTCTCATAAAAATCCCTCCTCTCCTCTTCCCACCCCTCCAACCACTTTCCCCTCCTTAGCCTCCCCTTCAATTCCTCCCAACATCTCCTCGCTAACTCCCCCCCCCTTCCCCTCCTCCAACTTTCTCTCATACGTCCATGCCCTCATCACTGCCCCTCCCTTCAACATACCCCTTTGCAGTTCCTCCCTCACCATGTACCCCGGAGTACATCTATCCACCACCAAAACCCACTTCATATACCTTTCCTGTAGCCTTTCGATCCTCTCTCTTTCCCTCCACCCCCACACCTCCGCCCCGTACCCCACCACTGGCCATACCAACTTATCGAAAAGCCACATTCTTCTTTCCCAATTATTACCAAATAACCGTTTCCCACACCCCTATACCTTCCCCATCACTGCTGCTCCTTTCCTCACTCTCTCCCCCACATGCCCTTCCTGCCCCCCATTCCCCATCACCGTATATCCCAAATACCTAAAGCACCGCACTTCCTCCAGTTCCTCACACTTCCACCTCCACGTCACACTTTTCCATCTCCCCCCACCCTTCCTACACCTCATGACCTTTGTCTTCCCTACATTTACCTCCAACCCCTTCCCATCCACGTATCTCTCCAACTTCGCCATTAACCCCTTCATCCCCTCCTCATCCTCCGCCAGCACCGCTACGTCGTCAGCGTACGCCAACGTGTACAACCCTTCCCCCCCCCAGTTTCACTCCCCCCATCCTCCCTTTTCTAATTCCTCATCCAAATCTGCGATCAGGAGAGTGAACAGGCTCGGGCTCAGCGGACAACCCTGCCTCACTCCTCTCTCTGTCCAGAACCTCTCACCCTCCGCATCCCCCACCCGCACCCTACCTATTGTTTCCTGCAGCATCTCCTCACATCTCACCACCAGCTGTTCCCTCACCCCCCTCCCCCTCATTGCCTTCACCAACACCTGCCTGTCTACCGAGTCAAACGCGGCCTTCATGTCTACGAATAAAATCACCATATTCTTCCCCCTTCTCCCCACCTGTCTATTTATCAAATAATTCAGAACATATACATTGTCAATACAGCCTACCCCCCTCCTAAACCCCGTTTGACTCGGTGGCAACAGTCTTTTCTCCTCCACCTCCAACCTCAGCCGCTCCGCCAACACAGACGCATACACCTTGTACGCCGTCTGTGTTAATGTTATCCCCCTATAGTCGTCCACCTTCGCCCCCTACCCTTTTTCAGCACCGGACCCCCCCCCCTCCCTCCACCCTTCCGGCCACCCCTCCCCCCTCCACACCCTGTTACATATCCCCCACAGCCATTCCTCCACTTCTGAGCCCCCATATTTCCACACCTCGTTAGAGATCCCATCCCCCCTCCAGCCTTTCCATCCTTTAAATTTCTTATTACATTTCCTATCTCTTCCCTCCCTATCTCCGCCTCTCCGTCCTCCCCCTCCTCGTCTCTCCCCCCTTTCTCACTCTCCCTTCCACTCCCCCTAATAGCCTTCTGAAGTACCCGTCCCATTCTTCCATCGCTATCCCTTCATTCACCCTCCCCCTCCTTTTTCTCCCTCTGTTTACCACCTACCACACTTGCCCCTCCGTTCTTTCCCCTTCCACTTCCTTCACCCACCTCTCCACCTCCTTCTTTCTTTTTTCCTCACACAACCTCCCGTACTCTCTCTTCATCTCCTTATACTTACTCCCCTCCCCCCCTTCCTTCCTCCACTTCCTCAACTCCCTCCTTACCTTACTCTTCTCCTCCAGACACACCCGGTCCCGCCACCCTCCTTTCTTTACACTCTCCCCCCCTTTCCCTGACCGACCTATCGCATCCCTTATTCTCTCCCGCAGCTCACACCATTCCCCGTCAACTCCCCTCTCCCCCATCCCTTTTTCCGAACTTTATCATAAACTCCACCCTTCCCTCCTCCGACCAGTTTCCTCTGCCCCCTCCCCTGTCCCTTCCTTTCTTTCCCCCACCCCCCTCATCACGCCTCTCCCCTCTCAGCCACACCACCACCGGGTGGTGATCCGATTCGATTCTTTCCCCTATCCTTTCCACCTTTTCCCTTGTATCCTCGTTCCCTAGCACATAATCTATAACAGAATTCCCCCGAACCCCTGTGAAAGTCCACTCCCCCTCCTCGTCCCCCTCTATATTCCCATTCAGTATTCCCCATCCCCTTTCCTCTAAACACCTGCACAACCTCTTCCCTTCCCAATTCACCTCCTTATCCTTGGATCTCCTACTCCCACCACCTCCCACCCACCCTTCCTCCTCCTCCCCTTCCCACATCTCCCCCCCTTCCTCCCCCGTTCTCTCGTTAAAATCGCCACCTATTAACACTCTAACTCCTCCCTCCCTCTCTTCCATCCACTCCCCTAAAACCTCCAGCTTTTCCTTCAAGTCCCTATTAACGTATACTCCAACTATCTTCCACCACCCCCCTCCAATCTTCACTTTCTTCGCCATCAGCCCTTCCCTCTCACCCCCTCCTCCTCCCTCGCCCACTTCAAGCTCCTTTCTTACCCCCATTATCATACCCCCTATCGCTCTTCCTTTCTGATTTTCCATCCTCGCCCATTGCTTTTCCCACACGTACCCCTTCGGCAGCCTCCTCTTCACGTAATCCCACTCTTTCTCTTCCACCCATGTCTCGTTCAGTACCATAACGTCCCACTCCTCCAGCCCTCTCCAGAACTCTTCATCCTTCCTCTTAACTCCTGCCACGTTCCAGAACGCCACCCTCCAGTTCTTCCCCCCTTCTTTTCCAGTGCCCCTCCTCTTTCCCCCTTCCCTTCCCCCTTCCCACTCCCTTCATTCATTTCCTAGCTCCTCCTGCCACCTCTCCCTTATCTCGTCCCACCTTCTTGCCTTTCCATCCACCCACATCTTCATATAACCCACCTGCACTTTCCTTCCTCTCCCCCTTTCCATTTGCGCCTCTCTCTCTATCTTCCATCTCGCCCTCCTCTCCTCCGCCGTGAGGTCATCCTCCACTCTCTCCCGTCTTCCTCTCAGTTTACTCTTCGCATCCATTACCCTCCTCTTTTCCTCTCTACCCTCCAATCTCACCAGAACCAGCCTCCCCCCTTCTTTTCCTGCTCTACCCAAACTCACCGCGTCCTTTATTCCCCATACCCCCAGCCCCATCCTTTCCCATAGCTTCCCCACTTCCCCCTTCGCGTCCTTTTCATCCCCCCCAGCCCCCTTACCTCCACATTACTTCTTCTACACTCCCTCTCCTTCTTATCCTGCAGCACCTCCATCCTTCTCACTCTCAATCCCCAATCCTCCGAATTCCCCTCCCCCTCCCTCCCCCTTCTTTCCTTTTCCCAACTCCCCACCTTCTCCATTACTTCCTCCATCCTTCTCTCCCTTTCTTCCACCTTCCCCAGCCTTTCCGCCAGCCCCTCCCTCTTCGCCCACTCCTCCCTCACCTCCTCCTCCCATCTCCTCCTCTCCCCTCTCCACTCTTCCTCCATTTTTTTCCTTTCCTCCCTCTCCTTCCTCATTTCCTCCCTCGCCTTCCTTATTTCCTCCTTCAGTTCTTTCCTCTCCTCCCTGTCCCTTTCCATTTCCTCCCTCATCCTCCTCATCTCTAACAACATCTCCTTCATCATCCCTTCCAGCCCTTTCCCCCCTTCCTCCGCCTCTCTCCCCCCTCCCTTAACCCCTTTCCCCGGCGACCTCTTTATCTTCCCGCTCCTCTTAAACACCCCCGCCTCTTCCTCCTCCATCACCCCCGCCTCCTCCTCTCTCTCCCGCCCCCCCCCCCAGTAATTGTCCAAACTACTCACGCTACTCTCCACACTACTTGTGCTATCCTTTCTTTTCCTTTCTTCCCCCGTGAGCTTCCCCTTTCCTTTTTCCCCTCCCTTCCCGTCCTCCATCTCTTCTTCACCCCTCCTTTCTGCCCTTTACCGTTATTTTCCTTTACCCGCCTTTCTCTGCCCTATTATCCTACTTTCCACTTTCCCTATCCTTTCCTTTCCACTTTTTGCGTTACCTTCTGTTTGAAATTCCCTCCTTCCCACTATCTCTTCCCTACTTACCTACTCTTCGGCACGGGGGCACCACTTATCACTCTTTATGCGCCTTCCCGCCCAAATTCACCTACCGCGGCTACCTAACCACTCGACTCCTTTTAATCCTCCTGAAACCCTATCACACCCTACCGCCGTCGCTTTCTCTATACCCCTCACCCTTTCCTCACAACTCCACCACCTTTCACCCACAATCTCCCACCCTCCTACGCCACTTCACTCGCCTTTCCTTCTCCTCAAACAGCCACTCACTCCTGCACACACCTGTCACTCACGCGTCCGGAAACGGAAGTTCCTGCTATATTGTTATTTGTTACAGTAATATAACGATACTTTTTTATTATTTGCAGAGCAGCACGACGTTTTGCTACTTTATTATAATCATCTCCTTTACGTATTTCATGATAATGAAATACGTAAAGGAGATGATTATATTTAAAATTTAAAATTTCAATCTCTTGCTAAGTATTCGCTTCAGTGCAACGCCCCACAGAGGATCACAAACCTTCGCTACCACTGTAACCGCTCATTATTTTGTAATTACTAATCTTATCGCTTTATAGCATCCTCCTTTGCTTACGCTCTTAGCTTCGCATTATTTTCTTTTGTTATTAACATCTATCGTTTAATTACTACGTTTATCGCTTTAAATTGTGTCTATTGCTTATATTACCACTTAATTATATTATTGCTTAACTCTATCGCTTAATATTAACTTGTTATCATTAATACTAATCCATCTTATGCTTATATTTGCAACCACCATTATATAAATGTTTTGTGCTCATGCTTGATGTCCAAGCATTATTGTAAACTGCTGTTGCGCCAATAGTGCATTGCTTATTCACTCGCAGCCAATAAATAACGGTTCTATTTACTTAAAACGTTTGAATTCTCGCAATTGGCCACCGAATACCAGAAATCCTAACCGGCTTTGCAACGGCTGTTCTTCCTTCGCGAACCTCGGGATCTCTTATCAGTGTTTACAACTTTCTTTCACTCAGAGTCCCGCATGACCGTTACTACGTCTATTTAGAAGAACTACCATACGGGTGTTTTTTTCGCCATGCAGTAGTTAAGCCAATTATCAAAGCCTAAGAACAAACCGCGAATACCCTAACGGGTGTCCCTAGGGTGACCGGCTACTTCCCAACCTTCCCTGGTCGATTAAAGTTGCGAAATAGGGTTTCGTGCTTAATCCCTGCTACCCCTTAGATCAAGCGAAACAGGGTTTCGTTCCAAAGGCTTCGCTATCCCTTAGCGCCGCGAAATAGGGTTTCGTGCCTAAGCCTTTCCTATCACTTAGCGTCGCGAAACAGGGTTTCGTGCCTAACCCCTGCTACCCCTTAGGGCAAGCGAAACAGGGTTTCGTTCCTAAGCCTTTCCTATCACTTAGCGTCGCGAAACAGGGTTTCGTGCCCAAGCCTTCGCTACCCCCTCAGCGCAGCGAAATAGGGTTTCGTGCCTAAATCCTCGATATCCTCCCAAACAAAGTCACTTCCCTGAACCTCACCACCCACGACGTGACAACCCCATTACCATTTCCGTGTCGTAACCAACGTTAACGGCTAAGCATGAAATAAGAGTGCAGCGCTATAAGCGGTAGGAATGAAAGTTGAAATACCAGTGACAATTTATATACAAGGTGTCCAGATGTCATATTAATACAGCATTTTTAAAAGGCAAATAAAAATTTCTTCTTTTTTTTTATCAATCAGCAACTTTACAGACCCATATAACGGAGAAGCATTGTACAACTTCGCTTACGATGTAACAAATTGCTGCTATCCTATAATTGACTAATAAATTATTTGCGGACATGTGTTTATATTAACTTTTTCAATTTTTTTTTCAACTGTAAATTTAACCGTGTAAAAAGCCTTGTTATAACTTCGCTTTATATGATATTATATATATATATATATATACGTTTTCTTGTCATTTTATATATATATATATTGTTGCGCCGGGGTGTTTCCAACACCGACCACCCCGACGCAAAGGAGTAAAGAATGATAAACACGGGTGCACGATACAACTATATTTGGTACAACTAGTAAACGACAGTACAACCCGTGCGTTCGAACGCTATGGCGTTCGGTACCAGACAGTCTACGGCGTCGTCCTGATAGTCTTCTCGAAGGGGGTCGATCCACTTCTGTCTTCCGCTGCGAGCACCAGCAGGCTATGCACGGGCCTATACCCGGTGCTCGCAACACTGCTCCCCCCTCTGGAAAAGCGGGCGTCCCGACCGCCTTGGCTCTTCTTCGGAATCTTCGTACCCTGGTCTGAAGAAGTGGTCGTGCTGTCTGAGTGGCTTCCGCAGACCGCCGCCTCGGCATTCGCCTTCACGCCCCAAGGGAAAACCACCAAAAACCTGGGGCAAGGCGTGGGTACAACAGGACGAACGGCTGGCGATATCCTCTCGTCGTGATCCTCTTCCGTGGCGCGTTCCAGCTCTCTGTCCCACGACGTCCCTGGAACTCTGTGCTGCAAACGGCGATCCCGCTGCGTTGATTCCAGCGGCGTAGCATCTTCGGATGTCCAGCACCGCTCCCCGCTCTCTTCTGCATGTCCCACGTCGAGATCCACAACGCCGACGATCTCCAGCCTCCCGGAAGTCGGCGTCTTCGTCCTCTGGCGAGTCTCTGTCCGGCGCGTCCTCCTTGCTGGCGTCCCTCTCGAAGCTCCGCGGCTCCTTGTCCCACGCCGTCGCTACGACCCTGCAGCTCCTTGTCCAACGGCGAAATTCTCGGCCAACCCGCCCTAGCAACCAGGTGCAGCACCGCGGACCTCCAATCCTCCGTCGACGAGAAGTCTCTGTTTCCTGTCCCGCGACGTTTCCAGAGTCTCGCACCGGAGCGTCCCATGTCAGCTCCAACGGTCCGACGTATCCACCTCCTCTCGGGCACGGCTCGGTCGTTGTTTCCTCCTCGTGGGTTTTCCTCGAAACTCCCATCCCATGGTGTTCCGGAGTTCCCTGTAACAAACTGACGAAAGGGGGCCGGGCTACGAAGGCAGCCTGTGCAGCCCAGTCTCCTGATTAGCTTACAACTAATCTCCAGACTCTTTGTTTCTCTTTTTAACCATTTTCCTCCGCGGGGATCTCAACCAGAGCGAGAAACATTTCTCGGGCATGAGACTTCCTTGACCTTCCGTCGACGAACAGCCCATCTCGACTAACGACTCTACTCTTCGGGGCTCCTCTCTCGGGGTTTGGCGATCCTGCGACGGTATTCGCCCTTGAACTTCCTCCGTCGCGACTTCGCACTCGGCCATCCTGCGACGATGTTCGCCCTCGACTTCCTTCATCGCAGCTCAGCAACTTCGCGCACTCCAGGCGCCTCCTCGTTGCTTTGGTGGTGCCGCGCTCCTGGGGACGCCGCTCGCCAGCAACACAACTGCATGGATCCCTGGCCGTCACCCAGAGTCGTGTACCCACCCATGGTGTGGTCCGTGCACTCCCGGACGTCGCTGCGTCTCCGCCGGAGTCGCACCCTCCACCACCAATACTTCGACGCTCCCTCTACAGCGTCCTAACTCGGCCTCTTGAGATGACAATTCCCCGAATCCGACGAGCCCCTCGATTCTTCTTCCAGCTCCAAGTCGAATCGGCATTGTTGAACGTTGTATCTGGATGGTGTTCAGCGACTCATGCTGTTCTCTCGGAAAACCGTTCTCCCCGTTTCGGGAGAAATCAAAACGTCAATGTCAAAACGTCAATGTGTCAAAACGACAAATTTGCTCGTTATCCGCGAAAGAACTAACTTCAGTGCGTACTCATTTTCATTTGACGTACGTCAGCATTACTTTTTACGTTACCCAATGAAAACAATACAACCAGAATACAGATTCCTTTCTCGTAGATCGGTTTCTCCAGCTTCCAGAGCCGACCCAGCAATGACCTCCGGGGCCCCTTTCTTTTCGGTAGCTTCCCCGCCGAAACCTCGTAGTCGCTCCGATTTCGGCGGGCCTCGACCGCCGTCGCCGTTGCCCCCATGGCTATCCCTCGACGTCGGCGGGCCTTGACCGCCGTTGCAGCTGCTCCTGTGACTGTCCCTCGTTGTCCAGCTGCAGACCGAATGTTGAATCCTCTTCCGTCCTCGGAGAGGGAGACGCGTCGCAACGCAACGGCTCCTTGCGTATCGCACGCAACAGCTCCTTGCGTTTGGCCCGCAACCGCTACTCGCGTATCGCACGCGACAGCTCCTTGCGTTTCTTCGGGATCCGTGGCCACGGATCCCACTTCTGACACCAGTGTTGCGCCGGGGTGTTTCCAACACCGACCACCCCGACGCAAAGGAGTAAAGAATGATAAACACGGGTGCACGATACAACTATATTTGGTACAACTAGTAAACGACAGTACAACCCGTGCGTCCGAACGCTATGGCGTTCGGTACCAGACAGTCTACGGCGTCGTCCTGATAGTCTTCTCGAAGGGGGTCGATCCACTTCTGTCTTCCGCTGCGAGCACCAGCAGGCTATGCACGGGCCTATACCCGGTGCTCGCAACAATATATATATATATATATATATATATAATGTTACTTAAGGATGTATTGAACCTATTTCCAAAATAGTTCCAAGTTAATGAAAATTCGTGAGATTGTTCTTTTTAACCTTCCTGATGTGCTCCAAAAATTTTAAACGAATTCACTAAGCGGTTACTGAGTTATAACGATTTTAATTTTCACTGATTTGACACGTACTCTTATGGAAAGAGACGATCTTGACGAATAAATCATCTGAAAAAATGTTGAAAAAATAGTACCAATGGTTTATTTTTTTTTGTACATGCAGTATATGGGTAGATGAAAATATCTGCCGAGTTTCAATTGTTTTCTCTACACCGTTTTAAAGAAATAAATTATAACTTGAGAAAATTGTGAATTCTGGGCATTTTCACTGCCAAAAGTTTAGCAAATAATGCTTGAGAAAGCATTTGTAAAGTGAAAAATACCTTCCCAGGATTAAAAATAAGACTCCAACTTTTATTTGAATTCCTTACATCTAGATTTACTATGCGTAAGACGTAGCTATTCAAGTATTTCAACTTTTGTCTGATACTGTACGTCCAATACAACCTTAACGCGAAACGTAATGAAGAATTTCAATCGATAGATCGATATTCACTAAATACTTACTGTTATGATTGTATGGTTGACAATGCTCTCGCATTGTCGAATGTTTCGAATGTTTACCTAGTGTAACGTATGGTTGTCCGGGGACGACTGAACATTAGCAGTCTCTCGAGTTGAGAGCGGCGTCCCTCGACAATAGGATAGGTGGGGGTTCGTTGGTAGAATAAAGAATTGAAATCTCACTTAAACTTAACAATGACTTTTATTTAACAACACTTAAACTAATAATGAATATAATAATATTGCTTACGACTACGATTATATATTTTATGTTTTTGTGTTTTTATGGTTTTTTATCTTATATTATATGCTACGTGGCTGAGTATTTATTGCAGAGCACAGCCGCTACCGTTTCCGGAGCGATCTCGTAGACTCTTGGCAATGTCTGTAGTAAGAACAGCCGCTACCGTTTCCGGAGCGATCTAGTACTTTTGACAGAGTTTCGGTTCTATGCTCCAACAGACCTCGCTTTTACCAAGTGCATCAGCCGCTACCGTTTCCAGAGCGATCTCAATGCCTTTGTAAGAGCAAGGTACTATAGTTTTCAAATGAAATAGTCCAAAGAGGTGCACCAGTAACTTTTGTACGCTGGAGATCAGCCGCTACCGTTTCCGGAGCGATCTAAATCTCACTGGTTGAAACTTAAGCTTCCTCTAGGTCTAAACATTCGTCAACTAAAGAGCGTGTTTTCGAATGTAGCTTGAACTGAGCGCTCCGCTGCGTACGCCTCCTTTTATACTAGAAACTTGGCGGGCTGGCGCATGCGCAGTGAGTCGTTATTCTTCATTTCGCAGTTTTTTCGCTTATTATATAATATTTTGTTTTGCGCTTTTGTTAGTAATTATAATTAATTATTCTTAACAGTTCTATAATATTTATTCCTCTACTATTTGCATATTTTGAAATTAATATATAAAAGTATGTACAATGCTTATGCGCGGTAACATAGGCCGGCTGCGTGGTAATGTAGTATTGTCCTACTTTATCGACGGTCGGTAACTACCGGTTCCAGTCCCCGTGGGACGTTAGCATCTGGGCCACCTTCAGCTTGTTGTGGTTCTTCTTCTCGCCTTCAGACAGGGTTCGGCGGGCTTATGGAGGGGGAAATACCTACAGGAGCCTCAGTTAGTATTCAGCCGCCGTGGTGTCAAGACGTGTTGTTGTGGTTAAGCGGACGTTAGCTCGTGTCTCTTTGTACGTCTCCGGGAAGGTTGTGTTGACAGTTAAAACACGTTGCCGATTTTTGAATTTTGTGATTGCCAGCCTTGGTATTTTGCACATCTCACGGCATATAAACTAGGCTGAGTTCTGGGTCTCACGCGCTACAAGTAGTGGATGTTCATAGCGAAGTGAGCACGGAGTTGTATTTGACCGTCTATTCTTCTTGTGGCGTGACATTATGCCCGGAGGCTCTGTGAAATGTATGGGATGTTCTGCCCCGGTTGCAAATCCTGTCACTTGTCCAGGATGCGGCGTGGTCAGCCACCCTGGATCCACGTGTCTAGAGCGGACGGGTCATCGCTGGTCTGGTAAGAAGCTTTTGAATTGTCGTGCTGGATCCCCGAAGTCCCAATTGCCTGTTAGCCAGTCCAGCGCCTCATCGGCTCAAGCAATGTCAAGCAATACTGCTGATGACATTAGGGACATTATCAGTGATCTCATGGACACTAAACTGTCCGTTCTCCGTGATGAGATTCGGGGTATTCGAGAGGATCTGAGAGGAATGAGGGATGATTTAGACTCGTTGTCGGAGCGGGTTAAATTCCTAGAGGATAAATCTACCAACGCAGATGAACAGAAGGCCCCGTCGACGGATGACGTCATCGAAGAATTGAACGATAGGATGTTGCGGTCCAAAAATATAATTATTTTCGGGCTGCCGGAGCCTTGCCAATCCTTGCCCGATCAAATGAGAAAGGCTGATGGGATCGCGGCACGAGAGGTCCTGCACGTGATTGACCCCGTAGGAACACATGACCTGTCCACACATCGCCTTGGCAAACCCGGAAAATCAACCTGCAGGCCACTTTGTATTCGCTTTGAGTCTGCTGATGAAGCGAAAAAAATTCTGCAATCTAAGCATCGTAACACGGGCCCGTACAAAATCACGGACGACAAGACCATGCAGCAACGAGGGATCCTTACGCTGCTTAGGGATAAGCTACGTGACCTTCACGACCAGGGACAGTCGCAGATGACAATTCGGTATATTCGTGGTGTTCCAAAGAGCGTCGAGGGCAGGCCTCATAAGGATTCGTCGAAAAAAAACTAAATCTGAACCCATTAGTGTACTTTCAAAATGTTCGTGGTCTGCGTACGAAACTGGACTTTCTCATAAATTCCGTACTCACATCAGCTGTATCGTATGACGTAATTGTTTTTGTAGAGACTTGGCTCACCCCTGCTATATCGTCAATCGAACTTGGCCTGAATGATTATACAGTTTATAGGTGCGATAGATCTCAACTGACCAGCTGTCACACTAGAGGAGGTGGTGTCCTCATCGCGGTAAAAAATTCATTGCCATCCTGCCCTGTTTCCGTTAGTCGTACCGCGATTGAGCAATTATTTGTGAGAATCCACCTTCCCCCTAACAAATACCTACTTCTGGGCGCCGTGTATATACCACCTACTTCCTTGTCGTCGACTTATGCTGACCATGTTGATTCAGTTATGGAGTTATACCAAAGGTATACCGAGGATACCATCTGTCTGTACGGGGACTATAATCTCCCCCACGCTGTATGGTTTAATAACGGGGGGCAAGAGTGTTTTAGAAAACCGGGCATTTCGTCAAATGAATCGACTGCCATTGACCTCCTCCTTGGCTGCTCAGGGTTCTGTAACCTTACTCAAGTAAACACAGTATTTAACGGGTTTGATGTTATGCTTGACCTCATCTTTGTCAGCTGTCCTAATGTCACTGTTGATCGGGTCTTTGACGCCCTAATTGAACCAGACACTTATCATCCACCATTATATCTTACCTTTAATGGATTGGCCTCCAGTACAGACCATATGGGTGGCAACCTGGAGTATAAGGACTTCAAACGGGGGGATTTTCCCAGTGTGTTGCACTACCTTAACTCCGTTGGTTGGGACAAGGAGACAGCGGACGTTGAGCCCGATGCTGCACTGGAGAGACTATATGGCCATATCAACAATGCTATCGAAGTGTTCATTCCGGTCAGACCTGTTGTTCGATCCACATTTCCGTTGTGGTTCTCCCCAGGTTTGAAGTCCTTGATCCGTGATAAGAAATTGGCGCATAGAATATTTAAGCGATCAGGTGCGTTTAGTGATTACATTAATTTTTCTAGTCTCCGTTCTAGATGTAAATTAGTGCTATCGCGAGAGCACCGTATTTATATCGATGGTATAGAGAGTAAGGTATGTAACAACGTATCAAGCTTTTGGAAATTTGTAAACACGAAGCGAGTGGGGCACGGGATTCCCAGTGAGGTTCATTTGGATGGCTCCTCTGCCTCGTCACACGAGTCAATTGCAAATCTCTTTGCTGATTTCTTCGGCTCTGTTTATAGTCAGCGCGACCGTGGTGCGTCTGCTTGGACTCCCTGTCTGCCTTCGCTCAGTGGCTTAAACATTAAAAAGATCTCCATTTCCATAGGTCAAGTCTATACCAAGCTTGAGTCGCTCGATGCATCGAAGGGCCCGGGATACGATAATATCCCGCCTCTGTTTCTAAAGGAGTGTCGCTTCGTTCTAGCGAGGCCCCTTTGGCATATATTTAACTCCTCCTTAGCCAAAGGTATTTTCCCGGCAGCTTGGAAGACCACTTTGGTTACCCCGATATTTAAGGCCGGAGACCGCTCGGATGTTAGGAACTATCGACCGATCTGCAAATTGTCGTGCATGCCTAAGATCTTCGAAGAAATAGTAACGCAGCAGCTAACCCCTAGTCTCACTAATGTCATTTGTGATGAGCAGCACGGATTTGTTCCTGGTCGATCAACGTCAACGAACTTGGCGGTTTATCATTGCTTTGTTTCTACGGCACTGGACGAGGGTCTCCAAGTGGACACTGTCTATACCGACTTCCGGAAAGCTTTCGATTCGGTTGATCACAGTATCTTGCACAATAAACTGGCCTCAACAGGAATTGATGGACCGCTACTTACTTGGATCGATAGCTACCTTCAAGGTCGATTACAGCTAATTAGAGTGCATGACCGGTTATCCAATCCAGTTGATGTGACCTCGGGTGTTCCGCAGGGATCACACCTAGGTCCTCTCCTGTTTATTCTCTTTATCAACGACCTTAAGGACGTTTTCCTGCACAATAATTTCCTACTGTATGCAGATGACCTAAAAATTTTCTGCACTATAAGTGGTGCTCTGGATGTGGATCTCATGCAGGACGACCTCATTAGATTTGAGAAGTGGTGTTCCGTCAATAGGATGGGGCTAAACGCGAGCAAGTGTGTTATGTCAAGGATCCATAGGGCTGTCAGTGGCTTTCCTTCGTCATACAGGTTGGCGGACTCTCTTTTGTCCGAGGTTGTGGAAGTCGTGGACCTTGGTGTATCGTTTTCGTCAGGTCTAGACTTTCGCAATCACTACCGTAATATAGCGTGTAAAGCAATGAAAACCCTCGGGTTTATCGCACGCTTTGGAAAACACTTTAGACAACTCAGGACGTTAAAATTGCTTTACGTGGCACTTGTGAGGCCTCAGATCGAATATGCATCGGTGATTTGGAGCCCTAGGCACAAACTTTATTCTAACGTAATTGAAAGGGTCCAGCACAAGTTCCTTAGACTTGTTAAGAGGGCTACTGGTAGCCCTATGAGGTTCAGTGACCATGACTATCGTCCAGCTTTGCTGAAAACAAGGCTCTCGTCACTTAGTGACCGCCGTGTTTGTTCGGACCTGCTGTTCCTTCATAAGGTTCTCCACGGCCAGATTAACTGTGTGGAGCTAGTCGGTCGGATTTGTCTTAATGCTCCGCAGCGGTCTCTTCGCCCAAGATCCCTTTTTGTGGTACGTGTCTCTGGTTATCGGTATTACTCGATGGACCCCATCAACCGTGCTATGGAGGAACTAAATCAGTTCACTACGTTCAGGACGCTTGTGCTTAGGAGGCCGTCATCTCCTTAATCTATTGTATGTCCGCGTCGTTCTTAAGGCGTTGTCGCGTGTTTTTGTTGATTGTAATGTCTTTGATTTGTTATGTCTTGTTATTCTATTATTTTTTATCTTTATTGTATTCTTTATTTTTGTTCAAAACTGTTCTTATTGGTGTATCTAATGGGTTCTCCCGTTAATAATAATAATAATAATAATAATACTTTTAACAACAAATTTACTTCTTTTTCGCGGTCTACCGGTTCGTGGCGCCGTTTTAATAGTTCTGTGTTCTTGAAATCGTTTTATAATCTTCGTGATAACGCAACGATTCACACCAAACACTTTTGCAATGTCAACTTTTCTCTGGCCTTCTTTAAACATTTTAACTATTCTTTCTTTCACGGTTTCAGTTAAATGTTGCCTTTTTGCCATATTCAATCCAGGTTATAATACAAACCACTTTCGATGATATCAGGGAGGAGACCGACCGACGGTCAGTGACCGTCTCCAAACACGTTTGTTTACATTGCGAACTTGACTTATTTCGAGAAGTACATATGTTTCTTAACATTTGTCACAAGGCGTGTTTTTCGTTTCTGCGACCAAAATTAATTGTAGTCTTTAGACACGTATATTCGAAAAAACATTTATTGTATATTGACGTATGAAATATTATCTCTTTGTGCTAATTTTATTTCCAATGTATGTATCTCAGAAGATGAAGAATATGCAGTAAATCCTAAACGACTATTTTGTTTCTTAACTTTTGTCAGTAAGTGTATACTCGTAGCAGATTATTATTATTATTATTCATATATATACTCTAGTCCTGTTATCTGTATTCGTTAGTTTTATTCGTGTAACGAGTTAGTTACGGCAGGACGCGAACCTTCCTCCACCACGCGCGCCTGGCGCGGCCCGCCGCTACCGAGCGCAGCCGCCGCTCTCGCTCGCGAAGTTGCCGCGGCGGCCCATATAGGCCAGCGCGGCGGACCCGTCAGGCAGAGCCGTCCACGAGCGATACGAGCGAACGGATCGAACTCTCCCTACGATCTCTTGTGCAAGCAAGCTGTATCGAGGCATCTTTTTGAAATCCCCAACCTCCACGGCTCCTAGAGGAACGCGAGTTCGCCGACCTCTAGACGCAGGTCGATATCCTTCGCCAATCTTAGGGTCAGACTTCGTCTGTCCCGGAGGGCATCCTAAAGCCTCCGTCTCTCCCGCGGGTTTTACCCACTGGGCGAACGGACTCAAGGTTTCACGGTCAGGGCCATTGGTGGAGACCACAGCCAGGGCACCAGAACGGCCACTACCCCCACTCCTACCTCTACCGCCGAAACGTTCCAAGCCGAAGCTCACCGAGTAACGCGACGCGATCGTGACGCGCCACCCGAAGGTCGCCGCCGTAGCCCGCGCCGCGACCGCGACCGCGACCGACCCGCGCTCTGCCGTATTAGCTATAAGCATAGGTTAAGCTATAAGCGTACGTACTGTTAGCCCGCCCAGACCTGGCCGGGAACTTGTGTACTCCGCAACGAATAAAGCCCGTCTACACCGTTTACCTTGTGTCACTTACTCGCACACCCGTACTATAAGTAACCTCGACGGAATTAGGTTACATTCGTGAGACATTTATTATTCGTGTTTCGTGAAATTTATTCGTCACAGGATCCTTTTTCATGGAGCATCTAGTTCGAGGGAAATCTGAATTTATTCTCTGTCACGAATAAACCTAACCAATAAATTCCCATGATAAAAGTGATGAATAAATGTCACGAATAAATATCTCACGAATAAAACTAATGAATGTGCATGTAAGCAACTACATTTTGGAAGCCTTGAGTAAGCACTTTGCCTATGTTAAGTATAATATAAGTGGAAATAGACCGTATTTATATAGCAAGTAAAGCAACAAGAAGATTTTAGACACGTTGAAGCATATTCTATTAACTTGTAACGCCAACGATTATAAATATGAAACACATCTGAGTTAAAATATGCTTCTATGTATCCAATATGTTCTTGTTGTATTACTTGTTGTACAGTTACTATCTACTTCCACTGATAGTTAACGTATGACTTTCTTTCTTCTATCATACGCCGCTTTTATGAACTCTTGATCTTTTTTACTAATTAATTATTTATGATTTCTTTTTAGAATACACAGGAGGACGCCCTATTGGCTAGTAAGTTTTATTATGATAAACTTACAGCAGAATGAATTAATTAAAAAAAAAATTTATATTTACATTTATTTTAATTTATTTTCTCAGATTCTGAAGATGACGATGAAATAATGGCGGTTGCCAGTTGCAGCAATTCGGCTGCCGTGGTGCCACTTAAGCAGCCCACGGCAAAGGGTATTATTAATTGTTAATACTTTTAATTAATTAGTTATCATTTAGTTTAATTAGATATCTTTTTTAGTTTAACCAGATATCTTTTTGGTCGAGGTTAATTTTTTTTTTTAAATATTGTATTGTCATCCAAAATACGCACGCATCCAATGTTTCAAGACAAATGGATAGTTGGAACTTCGAAGTGGGTTAAATTTGAGTTGCCAGATTTGAACCATACAAACATACAAACAAACAAACAGAGGATCGAAGCTGGATAAAATCATTTAAAATTTGTCTTAGCTGCGCCGCTGCTGCCACTGGCAGCCGCAACAACCACGCCGCCGCCATCATCGCAATCAGGTGGACCCGAGCAACACCAGCCTGCACAGGGCCCGGCCACGGCACACGGTATTAATTCTCAATACTTTAATTCGATAAAAAATTAATAGAAAATTAACCATTGCAGAATTTTACTGAAAGAAGTTTAAAAATTAAGATAAATTTTCATAAAAATTAACCAGATTTGAACATTAATTATTTACATAACAGAGCAAATAAAAGTGACACTAATTATATTATTTTTCTAATTACAGGAGGATATGCAACCCGTAGGCATAAAAGGAGTGGCTGGAGGGTGAGGGCCCGACAACAGCACTGGACCGCCCTCCAGCTGGCGCGGGAGCAGGCTAAAAGCCTTGGAGCTCAGGCGACCACGGTAAAGGCCCTGATCCTGGACCAGTGCCGTGGCTGGGGCCGTGGCTGTGGTCGCGGCAATAATTAATTAGTATAGAATTATTAAATGAAATAAATAAATAAAATAAATAAATAATTTCTAACATAATTATTTTAATACTTTTGTTTCAGCAGAATCATCTCTCTTTCTATCCATCTCTCTTTATCTGTCTTTCTCTCTCTACTTTTCACATCAGCCGCAAGAACATTCTCAAACAGCTGATGGACCTCTTATTTACTTTTCGCAACACCATACATACATAATCTTCCACAACACCTCACACACACTCATACACACACTCACGCTCTCGTGACCGACCTAGGTGCTCGGTTATACAGAGCGGTAGTATCTCGACAACATTCGAAATCGTTACACCTCTATTGTATCACCTCAGTATCTATTTTCAATCTCTCAATAAACTGCACTGTTCTCAACAATTTTTGAGTTCTCTCTATACAATTTTGAATAAAAAATCATACCTTCCCTCTCGCAGACTTCCAGATAATTTGTCAATTTAAAACTCTGACGATATCAGTACATTTTCATTATATTGCGTTTTAAAATAATTCTAAGATCATACATCGACACCATGCCTTTGCATTATACCTTGCCTTTGACAGACGTACAGCTAAGGATTTTAAAATAATTCCAACATCATTCATCAAATAATTTGTTTGTCAATTTAAAACTCTGACAATATGAGTACACTTTCATTATTTTGCGTTTTTAAATAATTCTTATTCATCGACATTTTGACCTATCCTGGCCACGCCAAATATTTGACTTCCAGGCCGCGAATATCTAGGCAAATGTCTTTCCACCTTCGTTGTTTCACTACTATCGTGATCGAACAAATGTAATTTTGCAATAAGAATTTGTTTGGAACCAGTTATATTGAATTTTTCATTATGTTTGAATTTGAATTATCACAATTGTTGCAAGGATCTTTCAGATTTTTCCATCCTGTGAAATTGTGTTTTATTATATCCTTGAAATTCAAATGACTTTTTTTTTAACATCTTGGTAATAATTATAAAGAAATAAATTTTTTATTTATTTTATATTATACATATACATGAAATTGTGCTTGTTTCATTTGCTCGTGCAGCAGGGTTATTTTCTCTTTCAGCTGTTGAAATAATTCTCATCGTCTGCATCGTTAACTGAAATAGGACACATTTACTAATTATTTATAAATTATCACACATGCTCATATGTCAAGATCATTGAATGAATAATTGCGTATGCAAAACCCAACCTGCAAATTTGTGCATACATAGTCTAACGTAGATCACACTGCATCATTATTATTATTATTATTATCATCAACGGGAATGCCCTTTAGTAAACAAAAGAAACAATAAACCTGATAATTTGTACAGTAATATAGGAGTCTGGTAACCTATTCTAATTACATAAGTATAGCGTGAATTACGCGTCGGGGACAGTTATTCGGAGAGTCGACTGAGAACTTTGTGCCGAAATGAATCGCATGATATGGAGAACAAATCGATGTCAGCGAGATATTGATTTGCTGCATAGATAGCTCTGTTGATGGGGTCAGCTGTATAATTAAGGTACTTGGGCACATTAGACAGAAACAGGGACTTGGAACGCAGTTGCCGTTGCGGGGCGAGGAAGCATACTGTTGCCAAGATCTCTGGGCAGTCAATTTGACCATGAATTACCTTGAACAGGAACATGAGATCAGAAACAAGCCTCCGATCACTAAGGGTAGCAATCCTCGTCGCCCGTAGTGCAGGACCATAGTCATGGTCATAGAAGCGCATTGGGCTACCCGAAGCTCTTGAGACCAGTCTTAAGAATCTATGTTGAACCCTTTCGACAAGGCTTATATATAGCTTGTGCCTGAGGTTCCATACCACTGACGCATGCTCCAACAACGGTCTGACTAATGACACATACAAGAGCTTTAGTGACTCCACTCTTCTGAAATGTCTGCCGAACCTTGCAATGAAACCGAGGGTTTTCATTGCTTTACTAGTAATTGTCCTATAATGGTTTCGAAAATCAAGGCCCGATGCTATCGTAACTCCAAGGTCTTTGACTTCACAGACCTCGAGCAGGGGTGTGTCTCCCAACTTATAGGTCGATACCACAGCATTGACAGCCCTATGGGCCCTCATTATAACACACTTGGCAGTGTTTAATTGCATCTTGTTGGCGGTGCACCATCGCTCAAATCTGCACAGGTCATACTGCAATTTCTCCGCATCATGACCGTCACGGATAGTTCGGAAGACCTTCAAATCATCAGCATAAAGCAGAAATTTGCTGTTCCGGAATATGTCACTAAGGTCGTTAATAAAAAGAAGAAACTGGAGAGGTCCAAGGTGCGACCCCTGTGGAACCCCAGAGCTTACAGAAACAGGGGCAGATAGATGGTTCTGGACCCTGACTACCTGCACTCTATCCTTCAGATAAGATCCGATCCAGGAAAGTAGCGGGCCACAAAAGCCAATCGAAATCAATTTGTTAATCAGGATACCGTGGTCGACCGTATCAAAAGCCTTACGAAAATCCGTGTATACGGTATCCACCTGAAGACCTTTATCAAGGGCAGCAGAGACATAACAATGGTACACCACCAAATTTGTTGCTGATGATCTGCCAGGGACAAACCCGTGTTGCTCCTCGCAGATGATATTAGTTAGGAGGGATGTTATTTTCTCGGTTACGATAGCCTCGAAAACCTTCGGCAGAGATGACAATTTGCAGATTGGTCTATAATTTCTAACATCGGAGTGGTTTCCCGCCTTAAATATAGGGGTAACAAGACTATTTTTCCAGACAGTGGGAAAAACGCCATTCCTTAGTGAAGAGTTAAATATATGCCAGAGAGGCCTAGAGAATATAAAGCTGCATTCCTTCAGAAACCGAGGGGGAATTCCATCGAAGCCCGGGCTTTTGTTCACATCAAGCGAGTTAAGTTTACTATAAATTTCACTAATAGCGATGGATAACGAGTGTATGTTTACACCACAGTCGGATGTCACAGTCGGGTTCAAGGCCGGCCCCGCTCCCGACGGAGGAGCATACACGGAACCGAAAAAGACGGCAAAAAGGTCAGCGACCGCTGAAGGTGTTGCAGCCGAGATCTGCTCAAGTTCCATATTGCATGGAATCACATGACCACCACGCTTGGTATTGACGAACCTCCAGAAACTATTGACATCCTCCAGAACCGAGTTCTCGACACCGTCGATATATATACGATAATCACGGTCCAGGTTAATCTTATTGCGCACGGAGTGATGAGAAGCACAAATATTCGCTGTATGCCCCTGATTGCTTATACGCCTTATGCGCCCTCTTCTTTGCCCCGATTAGATATTTCAGCCGAGGCGAATACCACTTCGGATAAGTGGACCGTGACACAGATCTTACCGGTACGAAGGCATTTATGGCTATGTTCATATGGCTGTATAGACAATCAAAGGCTACACTTGGATCAACGTTTCCGATCAGATCGCAATCGACTGAATTTAGGCAATCCCTCATCATGGTGTAGTCCCCTTGTTTAAAGTCCTTATAAACATACTTTTCGTCAGACAAATCCGATTCAGTAAACAATCCTTTGAACATTGTGTACAGGGGTGGGTGGTAAGCATCTGGTACAATTAAGGCATCTATAACTAAATCGACAATTACATTAGAGTGACTTATAAAGATAAGGTCGAGCATGCCATCGAACGAATTGAAGACCGTATTCAATTGAGCTAAGTTGCAATAATTGAAACAGCCGAGGAGGAGATCGATGGCTTCAGATTCATTCGATGACACCCCCGGCTTCTTAAAGCACGATAGGTCCTTATCGTTGAACCAAACCGCGTGCGGGAGATTATAGTCCCCGTAAAGAGATATTATGTCATCACTGTACATATTGTATAATTCGGAAATGCAGTCTACATGAATAGCATACCGAGCCGGCGGGGACGCAGGCGGGATGTAAACAGCGCCGAACCGTAAACCGACATACGTGGGAATGAGTGTACTGGACGTATCGAAAGAATGCCTGTACGAGTTTCATTATGCGTATATGCGTGCGAAGTTCGGTGATAAGTGTAAGGTCCTGTACACCGACACCGACAGTTTAATGTATAGCGTGGAATGCGAGGATGCGTATGAAACGATGAAGCGTGACGTCGCCCGATTCGACACGAGTGATTACGCGGTGAACAATCCGTACGGTATGCCCCGCGAAAACAAAAAGGTGCCGAGACTCATGAAAAATGAGAACAACGGCGCCTTGATGACCGAGTTCGTCGGATTGAGGTCTAAGATGTACGCAACTAGAACGTTTAACGCGGCAGTGGGGTCTACGAGTGAGACTAAAAAAGTGAAGGGTGTGCGGAGACACGTGGTCGCGAATCATGTACAATTCGACGATTACATTCGTTGTCTCCGCGATCTTACCGAGAAATCGATTCGGCAGAACAATATACGCTCCAAAGAGCACCATGTGTATACCGTGAGTCAAGAGAAGAACGCTCTCAGACCGTTCGACGACAAGCGGTGTATTTTAGCCGATCGAGTCGACACCCTTCCGTGGGGTCATTATCGAATCCCCGAGCTCAGGACACACGAACGTCTCCAGCTTGACCCCGACGAGTCCCTCCAAAATTCCATTGTTTAGTATGTTTGCATGTATATATGTATGTTGTATGTTGTATGTTTGCATGTACATATGTATATACATTACGTTTTTAAGCGCTTCTATCTTTTATTCAAGTTATTTATTTACGAATATCTAATGTATATATGTATATTTTTTTCTTCCTTTATTAAGATTAATTGTGCGCATATACGAGAAGGCGAAGGAGAATGTGAATAATTGAATAAACGGACACTGTATATATTTATATGTATGTATTTATTTATTTATTTATTTATCCATTTATTTTAGTAACATCGAGTGCGTTTATGATCGGGAATCATAGAATATCCTTGTTGCTTATCCACGAGTTCCGCGACGAATCGAATCCAAGCTAATTAACGTACACCTGATTCCCCTTGCGACGAATAATCTTCTCGACCAGATACACTTCCGGATTCGCGACCGAATGTAGTTCGTACTCGTAGAATCCACCCGAAATCGGCTGTCCGGCGGAATCGCGTAGAATGTACGTCACCGGGCACGTTCGTTGTACGGTTATGATTTCAAACACCTCGGCCGACCAGTTCAGAGTGTGCCCCTTCTCGAAGAGGGTCTTCAACTGGCTCACGCGTACCTTGTCAGCGACTTTGAATTTCACGCGTCGTCCAACGCCTTCCGATGCGGAGGGTGAGAGGGGTTCATTCGCGGCGAACGGCAAACGCGTCGTGGGGGTCACGTCAACGGGTCGGGCGTTGATCGTTCTATGCTTATGATGATTGTAGGTGCGTACGAGCGCAGGTAACAGGTCGACCCAGCGATATGACGCGTTCAAGGAGAATTGTTTCCACATGAGGTTTTTCAGCGTGCGATTGAAACGTTCGACGATCGACGCTTTCATCACACTGTACGTGGAGTAGTGGTTGATCCCGCGTGTCTTCGCGCATCGTTGAAACTCCGCGTGTCTTCGCGCATCGTTGAAACTCCGCGTGGTAAAACTCCTTACCCATGTCGGTTTGTAAATTTCGCGGACATCTATCGCTCTGCCGCAATACGGTCGTAAACGCCGCGGTCACGTCGCGTCCACTTTTTGTTTTCACGGGTACGGCCCGTGCGTACTTACTGAACGCATCGATGATCGTTAGTATGTAGTGATATCCTCGATTTTGCTACGCGAACGGGCGCATCTCCACCAAATCGGCCTGCCACAAATCATCGTAGCCGCGAATCACGACTCTACGCCGTGGGAAATTTCGTCTCGCGGGATCGTGTAATTCGTTCACTAATTGTACTCTCTCCTTGTTCATCCTTCGCGGGTAGGTGGGGATGGTTGCGACGTTCCAAAGACGTTAGAATTAGTATGAATTCCTCGAACGCACGTAAAACTTTTTCTGTTATACTTTATTATTTATTATTTATCTTTTTGTACTCTCATGTAATTATATGTACTCTAAAGGGTTCCCCCGTTGACACAATAATAATAATAATAATAATAATAATAATAATAATAATAATAATAATAATAATAATAATAATAATAATAATAATAATAATAATAATAATAATAATAATAATAATAAAACGCAATCGGTGTACGTATTTCGCGTTCGTTCGTTATTAGACGTTTCGGAGCCGTAGCAGCTATTGTCACCGTCAGTGATCGTCTGACGTCGTAGACCCTCGCTCGCTTTTCGTGACTCCTTTCGTTTGTACAGATCCGTGGTCGTTGTAGCAATCGGCGTCGTTGTCGACGTCATGAAATCTTCGAGTCTGACCTTTAAATGCTCGAATCGTCGTTCCATCGCGTAATTTAAATCATCCTCTAGTCGAGATAATTGGTGCCTTTACACGGACGTTCTTTTGGGACACTTTTGCGCGCCACACGCCAGCGCGGCACGCATTTGGCGTGGCGTGCCGGAACGTCGCAGGCCAGAAGATCGTACCCGTCACTACTTAGAGACAGCGAGTTCGGGCTCCCATTTCTACGTCGACTCCACGTGCTTTTTCCAGGAACCAGCGCAGTCTTGTATTGTGTACTACCTGTTCCATGTATATTATCGATCTGCGAAACAATCGGCAAGACACGATCGCGATACACGTAGGTTCGCGAAAAGTATACGAATTCCTCGATATACCTGGCTTATAGAGGATATCATAAATGCTTTTACTGTAGGGCACATTGAAACATCTGTTTTTACGAAGCTACATTTGGTTTACCTGAAGGTGCTATAAATTATGAAAATGGTTTATTACTCAGTTATAACGACTGTATTGCGATCTGCATTCTTCTTGCAGACGAAAAGTTTCCACCTCATCGGAAGTTCTTGCTAGCATCTTGTGCGTAGTTAGAAGTGTGGCGCGCCGGATTTCCACGTTCTTGCGTGCGAGTAGAACCGTTGTCAGGCGTGGCGCGTCCAAAAAAGTGTGGCGCGCTTGAATTTTCGTCCCACGCAAACCTCGACTCAAGAGGCAACCCTACCGATAAGCCGTGCCTCGATGGGTTTCAAGGACTTCGACCCTCGAGCCCAGGGGGGCCGTACAATGTTGCCCCCTAAAAAGTGACGAATCAAAAATTCTACATTTTTCATCGGATCTTGGCGAAAGTGGTGTGAATCGTTTCCTTATGCTTTCCCGATGAAAATGGTCCAAAAACGACACAAATCGGATCGTAATTAAGGAATCTTCATAATAAATTGATTTCCAAAATTTCGTTAAAAATAGTTCGATTTACACGAAATTTGGTATAATTTTCATTTGAAAAACATAAGAAATGCATCGGTATCACTTCCATATCGATACGCGTGTACAGGTGCATCGAAATTCACGGATCGTAGTATCCGTGTACCCGTGTACTGAAATTCACGCGTATACATGTATCGAAATATACGGTCTCACGTGTATTAAGATATCCATATTTAATTTTTTAACTAACTATCCGAATGTTTAGATTTTACGCAAATACTTTGCGATAGGTAGGTACAGACATAATTTACTAGGTTGCAGATGAAAATAAATAACATCATGATTTTGGTTAATAAAGTTTAATCTATTAATCGTATATTAATCTATTTGAGACAACTACAACAACTGATTGTATGCTAACAGTGCGCATATGAGTTTTGTAAGGCGCTCTATTTGAAGTACTATAACTCCGGATATAACCACTATTTTTGCATACAATTTTTTTTCATATTCCCTAAAGATTGACAAATGAAGCCACAAAGCTGGAAGTAAATATATTTAATTCTTTGGTTTGAAAAAATTCTCTTTCACTTCCTACCGCCTGTAGCGGCTCGAAGAGTCTTGGCTGCCAGGCGCGCCGCGCGCCTCAGAATTTTCCGCACTGTCGGAAATTCCACGCGCCACGCCAAACCCTTGGTTTCAAGTGCCGCTTTCCTTTTCTAACTACCTTTTCTGTCTCTTATGTAAACTTTTCTGAAGTCGAGGTTAGCGCGCCACACTTTTTTGGACGCGCCACGCCTGACAACGGTTCTACTCGCACGCAAGAACGTGGAATTCCGGCGCGCCACACTTCTAACTGCACACAAGATGCTAGCAAGAACTTCCGATTAGGTGGAAACTTTTCGTCTGCAAGAAGAATGCAGATCGCAATACAGTCGTTATAACTGAGTAATAAACCATTTTCATAATTTATAGCACCTTCAGGTAAACCAAATGTAGCTTCGTAAAAACAGATGTTTCAATGTGCCCTACAGTAAAAGCATTTATGATATCCTCTATAAGCCAGGTATATCGAGGAATTCGTATACTTTTCGCGAACCTACGTGTATCGCGATCGTGTCTTGCCGATTGTTTCGCAGATCGATAATATACATGGAACAGGTAGTACACAATACAAGACTGCGCTGGTTCCTGGAAAAAGCACGTGGAGTCGACGTAGAAATGGGAGCCCGAACTCGCTGTCTCTAAGTAGTGACGGGTACGATCTTCTGGCCTGCGACGTTCCGGCACGCCACGCCAAATGCGTGCCGCGCTGGCGTGTGGCGCGCAAAAGTGTCCCAAAAGAACGTCCGTGTAAAGGCACCAAATTGCGCGTAAACGACATCCGTCATCGTTCGTTGTACTCGCGTCTCGAGTTGAGATGGTTGATACTCGGCGCCCCGTCGCGCGCTCGCGATAGCCGTTTCGATTTTTTGGGTCAAGCGTTCGTCCACCGAGGACAATAATCTCATCATTGCCATTCTCGCTTCGTCGCTGTTGTTGTTGTTGGTGGTGCGTAACGCGGTGCCAAACTTGTTCACATAACGATGCGTGTGCGCGAACACTACTGACGAGATGATCAACGAATCGCTTAATTTAAGATATGTCCGTCCTCGCGAAGTTCCTCCACGATGGATGCGATTTCGTTATCGTGACCCGTGTGACCTGCCGCGCGAGATGCCATGAGTAATCCAAGTCTATCAATCAATTCGTTCGAATCGTCCCAGTACACGTAATCGATCGCGTTATTGGTAACCGTCATCGATTCATCGTTGGGTAATCCTTGACCTCAACCTCGTCGCGTGACCGCGTCGCCCCACCCATACCCCTGCCCCTAACGCGTCTGATACCCGATGTCCGCACCCCACCGATTATCGGGGATATGATTTTCTTGTACTTGTACCCCTTCTTACCCAGCGTGCGCTTGCTCGGCGAATGGTTTGGCTTATGTGCGTTCGTCAATAGCAAGATGCCTCGGCCCGAGTGGATATCCGCGTCCGTGTACGTGCTAACGTTGGGTATTTGCATGAACATCAGTTCGTACAAACCTCGAGTCCCCGCGTATCGCGTTCCGGTGACGCGAACGTCGTCACCGTCATCGTCGATGGTGAGTACAGAATAACCGATCATTAGGTCTTCGTCAGACCCCAAGTATACGCCGTACACGTTGTCAATTCATTTATTGGTATCGGTGAAGAATAGTCGCAGGTATTCTCGCGACAAGGGTCCTTTGGCGTTCCGTACATACACTTTGATATCGTCGACGGGGTTGCGCAGCGAATTCAAATCATGAAACTTTGCTGACGACTCATAATTCTGAATTTTTTCGCCATCTCCGTCGTCGACATCATCCATAACATCATCATTAACAACATCATCGTCAACATCATTGTTGCCGTTGCCGTTGCCGTTGCCGCTGCCGTTGCCGCTGCCGCTAGAATCTGGAAGGTTATTCGGACGTTCCTTGGTTATCGACGGAATAATGGGTCGAAGTCTCTTCGAAGATTGTTGTTGATCGTATTCGTGTTTCCTCTTCACTGGTCGCGATCGAGGCGTTGAGCGCGTTTTCAACGCGGACGAGTTCTCGATCAATTGTTTCAGCGGTTCGACGATGGGACGCGTATTCGCCCCCACAGCCGCTTCCGTAGCCAATTTACCAATTTTCAAGGCCAAGCACTTTTTACGTATAACGTCGCTGACTTTGGCGAGTTCCACCTTTGCGTCCACACTCCGACGTTTCGTCGCTTTTTGATGTTTCGTTCCTTTTTGTCGATGACGTCGGCGATGTTTTTGCGAATGCTTCGCGTCGACGTTGCTCAAGGTTATAGCAGTCGTCGTGGGTTGGTTAGCCATTTCGTGTTGCTCGATGAATGACTCGCGGTTTACTGATGTCAACGACCTACGACGAACTCGTTAAATCCTCTTCGATATCGACCTTCGTACATGGAAGTATCCTTATCGATCAGTACGAAATCGTATCGTCGACGCCAAGTCGTTGAACGACTCGATCGTCATGTCTGTGTTCACGTGATCGTTGTACACGCGACGCAAGTTCGTACCGTCTTGTTTGAACAGCATGAGAAAATTCGCGTTGTCCCTGATCAAATGTTTAGGTATTCTAGCGCACGATTGCCATAAATAAGAGCAATCCGCGTTCGCGTGGCGACCAATGGAGAAGTATTCGCGTATCGCATTCTGTTCGTCGCACTCCACATCGTCGAACACGAAGATCGAAACGGGCCGAGCGTCTCTCGGTGGGACGATCTCAGCGTTGTCCGAGTAGGGAAAATATTCGTTTCCGTCGATGACCGACAACACCTGTTCAAGATATCGATACTTTGACTGATGCAACGATTTCGAGTACACGTACACGTTCTCGAAACGCAAGCAGTTCAGGCTCTCTAGCATACTTAGATGCCCGTTCGTTTTTCCACATCCGGACGGTCCGCAAATCACGCCTCGCACACTGTTCGGTAATAACGGGCCGTGTCTGTTCGATCGACTCGAATCCCTATCATCCTCGAGCATTCTGTTCGCGGTCACGCGAATAACATCCGACTTTTTTGCAAATCGCATATTCGCGAGCACGTCTATGACGATGGATGACTATTTATATTCGTGGCGCGCGTCGCGCAGGTCACTATCACAGTGATCGGTGGAGCGTGCGTACGCGTTTATTATTGTAGTAGCTATCGTGACTATTCTAACGTATATGGTTGCACCAACGACTGCGACGTCTCACGGACTAGGGAAGAATCATAGAAGGAAGAAGAATAATCAGAAGAAAAAGACTGGATCGGGTCTCGTTAACGGTATCATAAACGTCTGCCGTTCGAACTACACGTTCCGGGTTATCAGTTCTGCGGACCGGGAACGCGTTTGCTAAAGCGATTGGCTCGTGGCGACGAAGCTGTGAATCCTCTGGACGCAGCGTGCCGCGACCACGATATCGCGTACTCTCGTCGAAAGGATTTAGAGCGGCGACACGAGGCCGATCGTGCGTTAGCCAAACGAGCGCAAGAACGTTATTCGCGAACGACGCGACCTTTGGCGAAAAAGCCGTAGCGACTGGAGTGTGGGCAACGATGAAGGCTAAGACTAAATTCGGCATGGGTATGAGAAGGACGAAACGTAAACAGAGGAAGTCTGGAAGGAAACTTCCTCAACGGCGGCGACGACATCGTAATGTACGAGTGGCGAAACGCGGTGGCTTTCTTCAAGTTCTTCCGTTCGCGCTGCTTGCTTTATCAGCTATCGGGGCATTGGACGGTGGAGCGGCTGGTATAAACAAAGCGGTCAACGATTCGAAGGCCTCTCGAAAACAGCTGGAAGAGACGTTGCGTCATAATCGAGCGATGGAAGGGCGAGGGATGCATCTGACACCGTACAAGCAAGGCGCGGGCTTGAACCCGAGACGCCAACACCAACGACGACTGCGATCAAAGAAAAAAAAAACGCCGATCGAGTAGGAGCGTGGTGACGGTGGCGGCGATAATACAACAACCTATGACGAACCTGCAATTAGAACGCGAATGCGCCAGCATCGCTTTCTTTCGAGGGGTGCTTATGCGCGATACGCTTCCCACGCGCGTAGGAAGCAACGAATGCGGTATCGCGAATCTGGACGAGAATCGAGGCGCCGGTACGTACTGGGTCGCTTACGCGAAACGCGGCCCACGAGTACAATACTTTGATAGTTTTGGGAATTTGCGACCTCCCGCGGAAATGATCTACTATTTCGGACGCGGTACAACGATCACGTACAATCACAATTGTTTTCAACGTTTCGACGAGATGAATTGCGGTCGCTTGTGCATGCAATTTTTACAACAAAAGTCTATGGAATTATGGCCTATATACTACTAATAATAATAATAACGGCATTTACAAAGATTATGTTACAATGTATCCATGCGTAATGGCGATTCACATATTCAATAATAAAGACTTATAATATCGATAAATTGCCGAGTATTCGTACGCGCGTGTCACTTCCCCTCTCTCCATCACACGAGTGGAATCTATGATATGTCGTTCACGCTCACGTTAACGGGTAGCAGCAGCGTGCTCACGGTAAACTATTTTCCGCCGATAGATTTGAGTGATGGTCAATACGAATTGGGACTCGCGGACTTGGAGACGTTTCACACGATACCTAACATCGACTCGAGCAACGATAAATTCTATTTCGTCGTGAACTATGACACCGAAAACAACTCCATTGTAAACGCCGCTAATGAATGCATTACGATCCCCCACGGCTCCTATGAATTAGACGCTATCACCGAGTACCTGAAGCAGCGAATACTCGAACGATATCCTCGAAGACGCGGTAACAGCGAGAACGACGATGACGACAAGTACCCTCTAATGCTACGAGCTAACAACAACACCATGAAAAGCGAGCTATACTGTTCGTTCTTTGTAGACTTTACGAAACCGAACAATGTGGGCTCGTTGCGAGGATTTTCCCCGAATCGCGTCTTATTACCCAGAATCTGGCACGACTCCGACAGACCCGTAAATATTATAAACGTTAACGTGATTAGAGTAACGTGCAACGTCACTACCGGCGCGTACAGCAACGATAAACAGGTACACACGATCCATGAATTTTCGCCTCGCGTGCCGGCAGGATATAAGATATCGGAAAGTCCGCGACACGTCATTTACCTGCCGATCGTCGCACGAGCAATACACGATCTAACGTTGTGCATCGTCGATCAACACGATCGTCTTATAGATTTCCGTGGAGAAGAAATAACGATTCGTTTACACGTTCAACGACGTCCGCGCGATAGCTAGCGTGACCGTACGTGTATGTGTGTGTGTAGTATGTCAGTGTTAGATCACACGTACGAATCATCAGTCGCCACTGATACTCCTGCCGTCTCTGCCTCGCGTCATCTGCGAGACCATTTATCTATATGCAAATGTATAAAAAGAATAAAGACGGGAGGAGCGATAAGAAGAGGACCGGTAAGAAGCATAAGAAAGCCGTTGACTCGTCGAAACGTACGTTTCCTACGATCGTTAGGTTTCATCGTCGCCTATTAAACACGCAACCACGATGTCGATTATTTTGGACGTGGCGAATACGCCTACCTTCGACAATCGTATCACGAAGATCGAGTTACACACGTATAATCCATACGCCAACACAACGTTCGACAATAGCGACGAGATAAGAATCCCCATACAGCAGCAAGATCTGTACACGCTTCCGTGCGAAAGTTTTCTCTACATCGAAGGTCGTGTCGGCCCAGCAACGTCCGCGACCGCTGTTCTCGACAATAATTGCGTCGCGTTCATGTTCGATGAGATTCGATACGAATTGAATGGTATCGAGATCGATCGTTGCCGAAATCCAGAAATCACTACCACCTTGAAAAATTTCGTTTCGTTGTCAGCTGAGAGAAGTAAAGCACTGGCGAATGCCGGTTGGAATTATGACATCGATTACGATAACGACACTTTTCATTCAGGCGCTTTCAATTTCTGCGTACCCCTGAACGTGTTATTAGGATTCTGCGAGGATTACAAACGCATAGTGATGAACGCGCGACACGAGCTAATTCTTATACGAGCGCGAGACGATTCGAACGCGATGCACTGCACCTCCGCCACTGCGATCCCGAAACTGGAGATACGCAAGGTGCAGTGGCGTATGCCCCACGTCGTATTGGAGGAAGTGAATAAGCTATCGATGCTGCCGATCTTGGAAAGCGAATGACCGATCGCGATGAGTTTCCGATCGTGGAGAAAATATGGAATTATATACGTAGCGTCACCTAATGTAAGTCTTACACATTGCATCTACTTTACGCGTCATATGCAGAGAAACGAATATTTATGTAAGAATTATTATTTTTTTGTTTTCTATAGCGATGAACATAATGGCGGCGGCGGCGGCGATGAGAGTAACGACAACGGCGACTGATTTCTCTACCCACGAGCAAGAATATCCCTCCCATACGAACGTTATTTTTATGCAAATACGGACTTTATAATTTAAGTATGCATGGATGTCCATTAATAAACATACACTGTTTTCAAAGAAAAAATATATACATTTATTTAAAAATTGTTGTATATTTATTATTAAACATATATATGCACGTACTATAGTCATGCGTGCTTTACATCACGCAGCATGGATTGTAATCCTAACGCTAACAATTCACAATCAATCAATCAATGCTTTTCGAAGTGCTCGCTTTCGGAAATTAATTTCACATAATTTGTTGGTACGGACGAGGTACGTAGAACTTCTACGAAGGTGGCATATTTACTGCTTACAGAGTACATATTTTCAGTTAGCTAGATAAACATATGTTCAATGCAATGTTTATACGCGAATAGTTTACGCATCGTGGCTTCAGTCATATATATGACAACGCGATTATCGGTGATTTTAATAAGTTGATCATCATGCATACGCGCGAATTCTAGTCGTAAATGATCAATTACGATGTGAGTTGAGGCGATGTGGCGTTGATGCGTAATCGTTTGAGTATGTCCGCCTCGTTTTGTAGCAGGAGCTTCCACGACGACATTGAAAAGCTCAACTCGCTGCCTTTATTGTCGGCTATGGCGATCTCAACGTGACACGAATCCATGCCAATGCGTATTCCAATAGTTAGACGTTTATAAGCTGTTGCGGTCAATGAGTAATCACGCCCCAGGATCCGTACGACTGATGGTTTTGGTGTTTTCAACGTTTTTGCCGTTGCGAATTCAGAACTGTAAGAAACATTTACACGAAATTAATGCATCGTTCGTTAACGTTTACAGTGAAAGAAGTAAGTGTAAATTGTATAATAACGAGTACGTACCTCATATTAGACTGTTGAGGTTGTTGTTGACGTTTATTTGGAAAACCACCATCGTTGCCGGGTGCGCAGGATGAATCATTTAAGCTGCGTTTGTACATTTTGATATGCGCTATGTATAATTCTTTTCGGCGGAAAAAATGGCGCGAGCGATACTTGTTAACACTCGAGCGTACGTGGTGTAATGATGCCAACAATGTTGACCCACGTCGCTTTATACTGATTCACGCACGCGTACACGTCAATGTGGGCGAAAGTATATCACATCAGTGATGGAGATGGTCAAGGCGTGTATGTATACCACTAAAGGGTTAGAGAATACGCGGTAAATTCAAATCAAATACGTTTGACTTACAGCCTCCTCGATCGTGAAAATACTCGGAACTCTACCCCGAATAATTATCGCTCTATGTTTATGACGGTTGCTTACGCGAATGCAACGTCGAATAATTATTGCTCTTAGAGGCATGGTCTTGGGAAAAGTCAATGCTCAGATATAAACACACGGCATGGCGCGGTTCGCTCCATCCAATGCAATGTAGTGTTTATTCAATTATCGCTATATGTATACATCATTACACGTGCGCTGTATCGTTTCCACGATTCAAATATAAACACGCGGCAGGAAGCGCGTGCACGTAGGTGCCAAAACGCGTTCAACCCTGTCGCGCGCCATGATTCTTTATCTTTTCGCAGAAATCCTGGTTCGCCCTCTTTCTCAGAAATCATCATCGAAGACGCAATCTGAATTTCTACGAATCGGTCGCGGTCACGCCTGCGCACCGATCTCCGCACGCGTTCGGAGATTGCGCGGCGGCGAGGCGCGCCCAAAGTACGTTACACATCCAACAGGTGGCGCCAATACGAAATGTATAAAAAATATGAAAAATTTACCAAGGCGGCCACAAATACCGACGCGGGTCCAAAGTACCTTAAACATCCAATAGGTGGGGCCAATACGAAATGCGCGCGACACCATTTTTAAATTTTGAAAATCCTCCCCCTCCCCTGTGACGTCAGCCCCCTCGTCCACGAACTCGACCTGCGCGTGCGACGCCATTTTGAAATTTAGAAACTCTTTCTCCCCTGTGACGTCACCCCGTCACCTACGAACTCGATCGACGCCATTTTGAAACCCCCCTCTGTGTGACGTCATCCCCCTCGCCAACGAACTCGGTAGCCCCCTTCCCACCTCACCCCCTCGCCATCTCGCGGAAAAGCGCGGTACCCCCCGCCCAGTCTCATACCGCGCCCGGCGTACCCGCCGCCCCGCCTCACCCCCTCGCCATATCTTGAGCCAGAATTCTTATAGCCTAACTACTCACAGCCGAGTGAAACGCCCGCGATTATCGATCGGTGTTCAACAGTCGTTGGTTGTTCGAATCGCGCGGCTCGAAGGATTGAAATATTTGTTGCGCGGACGTTTCATGCGTGAAGGTGCTGGACATTCGAGCACAGAAATTTTGTGGCGCGAAATACACACGGCGTTTGATAGCCGCGTATTAACTGGTGCAGTGCTAAATTCGAACTATCGAGCCGCGCAACTTCCTCTAGGATGCGGCGACCATTTTGCTGAAGTATCTGCGGGGCGCTTTGTGGAAACATCGAAACCTCAAAGTGAATACGGTGTTCAATGGCGAATTTGTGGCAGGCGACAAGCATGCTTGTAAAAGCATCCATACCCGAAACTGCGAACTCTTCAGCACATCCGATCTGCAGGAATGGTATCAGCGATGTCATCGAACCCACCCTGGCATCGCTGGAAGAGTTCCAGGAACGCGTCAGCGGATGGGCATTGACGAGAATCCTAAATCTGACCGTCAGTGTCAATAAGTACAATCCGCTGTGCGCCGGGTGCCATTATAAGTTGCCGAGGGAAATATCGCTAAAGAAAGCGTCGATTAGCGTACAATCCCCGGACAATGCATATTTCGCGTGGGCAGTGGTTGCCGCTTTCCATCCTGCCGAACGACACACTGATCGCTCAAGTTCGTATCCCGACTATGCGTTCATGCTAAATCTCCAGGGCATTGAGTTCCCAATGTCCCTGGAGCAAATTGGGAAGTTTGAGCGGCAGAACGAAATCTCCGTCAACGTCTACAGCTTCGGGGTGGAGAGGACGAAGGGATCGACAGTCTTCCCACTGTGCCTCACCAGCCACAAGAGGGATCGGCATGTAAACTTACTCTACACACCGAATTAAAAGCACGGCGATGTAGGGCATTTTGCATGCAGCAAGGACTTTTCCCGGCTGGTGAGCACGCAGCTGAGCAGACACAATGGAAAGAAATTCATCTGTGATCGGTATGTATAGAAACTTATAAGATGCTGAAATATCTCGCGCAACAAATTAAATAAAATTTTTTTTACAGATGTATGCACTACTTCAGATCTGCCGAGAAGTTGGAGCTTCATTCGCTGGACTGCAGGCAGATGAATGACTGCGCCATCCTGCTGCCCAGCGAAGGCAACAATCTGCTCAGTTTCGACAACCACTGCAGGAAGGAGCGACTCTTCATGGTATATGCAGATCTCGAGTGCATCTTGGTGGAAACGGAGGACAGCCACCGAATGGGTGATATAGATAATAATAAATTGCGCACATATCAGCACCATTTAGTGCACAGCATTGCATATTATATTCATTGCTCATATGATACATTGCTATTGATGTATCGATGTCGCCGCGACGCGGATTGTATTTCATGGTTCGTAGACCAACTGGAAAAATTTGAGAATTTTGTTAAACCCATCCTGACCATTAATATTCAAATGTTAAATTTAACTCGCGAACAGTGCTTGGCATTTCGCAATGCAACACATTGGCATATTTGCGAAGAGCCATTCAAGGCTGATGATATAAGATTTCGCGATCATTGCCATCTATCCGGACGGTTTAGAGGCCCCGCACATTCGGAGTGCAATTTAAATTATAAAAATGCGTCTTACATCCCCATACTTTTCCATAATTTATCCGGCTATGGTCCACATTTCATTATCGAAGAAAAAGTTACCGCTTTCAAAAGTCACTTTGATGCATTGCCCATAACTAAAGAAAAGTATATTTCATTCACAAAAAATGTCGAATATACGGCTGAAGAATCAGACGCGCAAAATTGTATTAAATTGCGATTCATCGATTCATACAAATTTCTCAATACCAGTCTCGATAAATTAGCATCTTTCCTTAGCGCAGATAAATTAAAAATTTTACGATCCGAATTTGAAACATTATCCATTGAGGATTTCAAGTTATTGGCGCCAAAGGGTGTCTTTCCATATGAATACCTTGATTGCGCACACAAGCTGCAGGATCCATAGTTACCGCCGCGCGAATCATTCTACAGTTCGTTAACGGGTGAGACTGAATCCGAGAACGATTACGCGCACGCCGAGACTGTTTGGCAGCGTTTCGGCATTAGAACTTTGGGCGAATACAGCGACTTGTATTTGAAAACAGATGTCTTGTTATTAGCAGATATTTTTGAAAATTTTCGCGAAAGTTGTATCAAGAGTTATGGATTAGATTCAGCACATTATTATATTTTACATGGTTTCACGTGGGATGCCATGCTAAAGCACACCAAAATTATATTCGAATTACTCACAGACGTCGATACGGTCACGTTTATCGAACGCGGTATACGTGGGGGTTTATGTCAATGTTCCGGAAGATACACACATGGCAATAATAAGTACATGCCATCTTATGACGCATCGGAACAATCATCGTACTTGATGCACTTTGATGTGAATAATTTGTATCGGTGGGCAATGTGTCAGCCTCTACCATATGCCAAATATCAATGGGTAGAAGATTTTGCAAATTTTGAGATGTCTTCAATCGATGTCGATTCACCCACCGGGGACATTCTCGAGGTAGATCTGGAATATCCGCAACGTCTGCACGACGCTCATGTCGATCTACCGCTCTGTCCGACGCGTGCCAAACCACCTGGCAGCAGATAGGACAAGTTACTCGCGACGGTATATGATGAGCAGCGTTACATTATCCATTATCGCAACCTGCAGCAGTGCACGCGTCACGTTCTTCGTAATACAAAGATACACCGCATGCTTCAATTCGCTTAATCCCCCTGGCTCCACGATTACATCGAATTAAATACAGGCTTTAGAACAAGCACGACAAACGATTTTGAAAAAAATTTGTACAAATTGATGAACAACGCGGTATTTGGTAAAACTATGGAAAACGCACGAAATTATGTGCATGTGAAACATTTAACACATTGGAAAGGGCGATATGGTGCGGAAGCAACGATCGCGAAACCGAATTCCCACAGCAGAAGTGTTTTTTCGGAAAATTTAATAGCTGTTGAATTGTGAAAAGTCGAGGTGAAATTCAACAAACCGATATAGGTGGGTATGTGCATTCTGGACATATCAAAAATTTGTTTGTATGAATTTCAACACGAGTACATGTCTCCCAACCACGGACCAAATTGTAAAATTCTATACACCGACACTGACAGTCTCATTTATCACATTCGATGCCAAGATATCTACGAGATCATGAAATACATTATCGATAGATTTGACACAAGCAATTATCCTACTGACAATCCATATAATATGCCGCGCGTAAATAAGATGGTTCCGGGGCTGATGAAGAATGAAAATAACGGTGCGATAATGACCGAATTCGTAGGTCTTAGAGTGAAAATGTATGCACTCCGCGTAGACGGTAAAAAAGATACGAAAAAGGCGAACTGCGTCCAGACCAACGTCATAGCCAGGACCATAACTCTCGACAACCACGCGCAATGCTTGCAAAGGGAGATCGAAATGGTTCGCCGACAGTCATGCATACGGTCTAAATTTCACAAAGTGTACACCATTTCGGAATCTAAAATCGCTCTAAACCCATACTACGACAAGCGGCATATTGTACCCGATTCGACCGACACTCTGCTCTGGGGACATTATAATATACCATTGTAAAAATAGAAATTGTATTTATTGTGTAATATAAATGGTGGAATTAATGTGTAAAAAAATAAAATTGTTCACTCATTTACACATATATGTATCTGTTGGTATCAGGATCGTAAATAATTCAAACTCACTTGGTTTAATATTACTGAACGAAAAATAATCTCTTTTATTGTACGACTTGTTACCATTACCGCATGGCTTACACCACTCTCACTTCAGAGAGAGCAGTTACTCCGTGCCTCCACGAGGACCCACGAGTGCCACCTGTTCCGAAACAGCGCGAAATTCAAACTCCTCAACACTCCCACTAATTGAGCAAAAAAAAATTATCATACATTTTGATGTAGGAACGCAACATAAATATTACATTAGTCTTACATGATACTCTCATCTTGCTATTTCCTAACCAGTTATAATACAAGAGATGTAATGTTAATTAGAGTAGGCTTTTATTATACCTAATTCGTTACGCAGTGTTTCGAACTGACTACAAGGAATCGCTTTGGTTAGTACGTCTGCTAACTGTCGTTTGCTTGGCACGTAATGTACATCTATGTCGCCATTGGCCAATTTTTCGCGTGTATAGTGATAACGTATGTCCACGTGCTTCGTTCTTTTATGGAACTCTGGATTATGTATCAATTTGATGGCGCTTTGACTGTCCATGAAGATTGGTGTTGGTCCCCTCATGGGCTCCCCCACATCGCACAACAGTTGACGTATCCATATAGCTTCTCGTGTTGCGCATGACGCCGCGATATATTCCGCCTCCGTAGTCGATAGGGAAACTGTTGACTGGCGTTGACTGTTCCAAGTCACAGGTCCGTTGCTTAATTTAAAGGTGTAACCACTCGTAGATCTCCTCGTGTCGATATCATTTGCGAAGTCTGAATCCGAGAATCCTTGTATCACCTCTGATCTCGTAGTTTTTGTGTATAGTATCCCATGTTCACGTGTATTTTTCAGGTATCTGATTATCCTCTTGACGGCATTCCAGTGGGAATGTCCATGCTTGTCCAGATATCTGCTGACGACTCCCACTGCAAAAGCAATATCCGGTCTGGTAACTATTGCCGCAAACATCAGGCTACCGACCGCTTCTCTGTAAGGCACCTGTGCTTCGTTTTCCATCACTGAAGTTAAATGCGCATAAGTGTCGAATGGAGTAGAAACTCCCACTGCATCCTCCATGCCGAATTTTTTAATAACGCGACCAATATAGCCCTCTTGGTGTATAAATATTGATCCTTCATCTGTATTATGCGTGATTTCCATCCCTACAAAACTACGCACATTGTTGCAGCTCGTGATTTCAAAAGTTGCCTTGAGTTGTGAGATTATTGATTGCAGTTCCCCTTCATCGATCCCCATCAGTAGTCCATCGTCGACGTATAAAGCGAGAAGAACCTTTGATGCATCAGAGTGTCTGTAGTATACGCATTTATCGGCATTACTTTGTTGGAACTTGATGGATTTTAGGAAACTGTCAATTCGCTCATTCCACTGTCGGGACGCCTGCTTAAGACCATATAGTGCTTTTTCCAGTTTGCATACCGTACCTTCTTTAAATTTCATACCTTCCGGTGGGAACATATATACATCGTCCACAAGATCACCATTTAAGAATGCCGTCTTGACGTCAAATTGAATTAGCTTGTAATTTCGTTGAACGGCTAGAGCTAATAGAATTCTTATGGAATCGTATCTAACAGTCGGTGAGAAAGTGTCGTGATAGTCAATACCTTTTCTCTGTGCATATCCTTTAGCACACAGCCGTGCTTTGAAACGGGGAATACTTCCGCCATTGGTACATGGCTTCACACTGAAGACCCATTTCGAATCAATGGCATTTTTGCCTTTTGGGAGAGAGGTTACATGCCATGTTCTGTTTGCTTTTAGTGCTTCTATTTCTTCTCTTATCGCTTTACGCCACTTTTCCTTTTCTGCACTATTTATTGCTTCCTCAAAGGTTTGTGGAATGCGAATATCGACAGCATGCGCCTCATAACGTTCTGGCCTCCTTATATTGTCTCGATCACGCAGCTTATATCCCTCTGAACTTGTGTCCTTGTCATTGTTGATTGTATTCGGATTTCCTGTGTTCCCTACCTCTCTATTTTCTTGACTTTCTTGTTCTTCACTCGCTGATTCATTTACATATACATCAGGAAGTATTGCTGGAATATTTACTCTCGCTTCATGTACCGTTGCGTCTTCATCGAACGTGACATTACGTGAAATCTTAATTTTCTTAGTGTCTGTGTTAAACAAACGGTAATTCGTCGAATTGCCGTCATACCCTACTAATATTAGTTTCTCGCTCTTTGGGGAGAGCTTGTTTCTCATTTCTTTTGGCACATGCATGAACGCGCTACACCCAAAGGTTTTTATATGATTTAATATCGCGGATTTTTCGGTCCACATTTCAAACGGTGTCGAATTCGGCGCCTGACTTGTCGAGGTTCTGTTCAAGATGTAAACAGCCGTGTTCACGGCTTCAGCCCACAAATATAACGGGACATCCTTTGCATAAAGCATTGAGCGCGCGCTCTCTACGATTGTTCTCATATCTCGCTCCGCTCTCCCGTTTTGCTCGGGAGTATAGGGAGCAGTTGTTTCTAATTCTATTCCCTTTTGGGAAAGAAAAACCTTAAACTGGTTATTACAGTATTCACGTCCATTGTCGACATGCAAGATCTTCACTGAATTTCCCAGCTTATTTTTCGATAGTCTACAAAATTCTTTGAAGCATTCTAAAGTTTCATCTTTATGTTTGATGAAGAACACTACCCTATACCCCGATAAATCATCTTTGAACAGAACAAAATATCTAGCACCTTGGACAGAAGGTACAGACATCGGTCCGCAGAGATCGCTGTGTATATACTCGCCAAGTTTAGCTTTAATTCGCTTTGCGGGGACAAAAGATAGCTTATGCTGCTTGCCATACATACATGCTTCACAAAAGAAATTTTCTGTATCTGACAACTCTACGCCTTTAATTAGGTTCTTGGACACCATCTCTTTAATACATTTTACATTTATATGACCTAATCTTTCGTGCCATTTTCGTAAACTATCTCTTGTCACCACATTTGCTTCTTGTGTCAATACTGTTTTGAACTCCATGTGATATAGATTATTTTCCTTACGTGTAGCAGTCGCAACTGGTATCTTATTGTTGTAGACAATAGCATTAATACCTTCTTTTACAATTTTCATTCCCTTTTTTGCGATTATACCTTCTGAGAATAGGTTTTTGTTTAAGTTAGGAACATATAAGACTTCAGTAATTATCGAATCATACCATTCGCCATTTATCAATTTCTTGATTTTTACATCACCTTTTCCTTTTACCGATAATTCCTGTCCGTTTCCTAAAACTACAATTGCATTGTTATTCGGTTCCTGAAAAACAGCAAAGAAATCACGACGATGAGTCATATGTGACGTTGCGCCACTGTCGAAAATCCAGACTTCATTGTCTAAATTCATCAATGAGTTACTTTCTGATACACTAAAAGCGGAATAATTTCCCTCGTGCGTGTCCCGCTGGTTTTCAGGTGTAACCTTTCTTTCTCCGCGACATTCCCTAGCGAAATGACCTTTCTTCTGACATTTGTAACAAGTTATCTTTGACTTGTCGAATTTCGGACGCGGTTCTTGCTCTTCGCGATTGGCCATCTTGTTTACATGTGACGACGTTACAAGGGCTTTCTCATCCTCGTCGTGCGCGGTCAAACCGTTCTCTTCGTCTATTAAACGCGACATAAGATTTCGAATTGTTTGCTTCGTCTCATCTTGCGACAACCATGCTTGCCGAAAGCTTCTAAATTTCGGCGGCAAGCTTCCGAGTATTTTGGTTATGATTGCAATATCACTTACCGTTTCGCCTGTGTCTTTTAGCTGCTGCGCAAGATTCTCGATCTTCGCAATATGCTGTGCAATTGAATCCTTCGAGTCCATTCTGTATCCCGAAAACCTTTCGTGCGCCAACATCTTATTAGTTTCGGTCTTTTGTTCGTAAATTGCGTCCAATCTATCTAGAATTTCCTTGGATGATTGGCAGTTTTCTATGAGTGTTACCTGCGAATAATCCATTGCAGAGGTTAACAAAAACATGGCGCACGCATCATCCTTTGTCCACTTTCTGCCTATTGCGACTTCCGCTGCCGTCGGTACTTGCGACGTCTCCGGCTTTATTTCTATGCCCTTTGCAATTTCAAAAAGGCCCCTTGCACGTAGTGCACAGCATAGCTGGAATTTCCATTGATGGTAATTTTTTCCATCGAACTTAGTAATTGATGATGCGTCAATTTTGCTTTCCGACATATTTTTCTTCACTGCCCTTTACGTGAATACGTGTAACGACACAATTGTACTCGTACAAGGGAAAAGACAAGGTTATGTCTGACACGTGGTCTCTGCTCACTGTATTAACTGAATCTGTCTCCGCGTTACTTCACGTATACTGGAAACTTATACGCACCAGAAAGGATCCTGGGCCCATAACCTGTTGGTATCAGGATCGTAAATAATTCAAACTCACTTGGTTTAATATTACTGAACGAAAAATAATCTCTTTTATTGTACGACTTGTTACCATTACCGCATGGCTTACACCACTCTCACTTCAGAGAGAGCAGTTACTCCGTGCCTCCACGAGGACCCACGAGTGCCACCTGTTCCGAAACAGCGCGAAATTCAAACTCCTCAACAGTATCATTGTATTTATTGAGCCGTGTATTATTATTTTTACAATACATTATTTTTATTTATTCAAGAATTCTGTGATTTATTAAACCCCAGCCACTTAAAGTATACCTTATCTCCCTTTCTACGCAACACACGTCGAATAATGATTAATGTCATGCTTTGTCAAGAGTTTCTGCACATCGGCGTTGTAAAATTCTTTTCCTTGATCTGTTTGCAAATTTTTCAGATATCGATCTCTAAATATCTTCGCAAACGCTTTAGTCTCCTCAGCGCCACTTTTAGTCTTGAGCGGCAACGCCCTTGCATACTTGCTCAACACATCGAGGCCGGTGTGTATGTAGTGGTGACCCTGGTTGAATCGTGAGTATGGACGTATTTCTACAATGTCAGCTTGCCACAGTTCATCGTATCCATGCACTATGACGCGTCTCCGCGGGAACTGTCTTCGAGCTGAAGCATGCAATTCCTCAACAAGTTGTAGGTTCTTGTGGCTATGGTTCTTGTGAGCATAAGCGTATGGTTGCGCATGCCCGTGGGATGTACGGCGGCTAAAAAAAAAGACCCACGAGAGTGTGTAGAGATAGATCGCGAAAGAGAGTGCGAGAGTATGAGAGTGTGGCCAGTTGTGCAGATCTGAGTTTATGTTATCTTTTCATATATTAAATCCTTATTAATCACACCTAGAGCGTTTCCATTACCACAACAATATGGTAGCAGAGCGGGGTTGCTGGGAAGAGTAATAATATAGAGGCTTTTGAGAAAAAGAAAAGTGAGGTTAGGTGTGAAAACCACGTGGCGCCGGGAGGCACGTGGAGGATAATAGAAAAGGAAAAAAGAGATTAGACTTGGAGGCAAATATGTCGGAAGGTACGGCAATACCATTCAGTAAAATAGAACCGCTGAATGATAAAAATTACTATGTGTGGGCTTTGAAAGTAAGCGCAGTGCTTCGCGCGAGGAAACTGTTCGCAGAGGTTATCGAGGGCGAGGAACCCCTAAGAGGCCCAACCCCGGAATCAGAAGCAAGTAAGAAGAGATTGAAATGGGACACGAAAAACGACGAAGCATTCGGGATCCTGGTCACGACACTATCGGACGCACAAGCAGGACAATTCCTGACGGAGAATAAAGCGAAGACGGTATGGGAGGTACTCAAGCGCACCCACGCAGGTAAGGCCGAAGACCGGCGAATAGATATAGCTCTCGAATTAAAGAATATTACTATCCAAAAAGACGAATCGGTGATCGAATATATAATTAGAGCCAAAAGTATCGCATCGCGTAGCGCCAGTATTGGCCACCCATTTGAGGACAGGGAGCTTTCATATCACGTCGTTCGTGGAGTACATCCAAGATTTGAAAAAGTAGCGGTCGTATTAAGGGCCCAAAGATTATTAAATTTAGAAGACGTCCAACAGGTATTGGAAGAGGAAGAGCGTCGAATTAATCAAGAGGCATTCAGTAAAGAGCATGGGCCTCAAAGCGATCCCAAGGATGAAAAAGCTTACAAGGCGTATCGTAGTAACCAACGTAACCAAACAAAATATTCTGGGTGTTTTATTTGTGGTAAGAAAAATCATAGAGCAATAGACTGCTTTCATCGTAAAGGCAGGGACGACAAGAAACCTACGAGAGGTCGCAACTACACAAATAAAAGTGGCGAAGGCAGTAAAGACAAAAACAACAAAAGTAGACGGGAATACACAGGACTGGCCACAGAAGAGAAGGAGGAACAATCCTATAATGTGGAGAAACAAACGCATAGAGAAAATGAACAATCCCGTGGCTCCGAGATATGGGCATTGGATTCGGGCTCGTCAACACATATGTCTCCTGACATCGAGAGAATGAGGGAAACTAGACCATTTCAAGTAAAAGTGAATTTGGCTGAGGATGAACGACCACTAATGTCGTGAGCGAGGGGAAATATTGAGGTTTCCACTGACACCAATGATGGAGAGGTTAACCTACTAATCAAGGACGTACTATACATTCCAGGATTAAGAGGGAACCTGCTTTTAGTAAGCCAATTATGCAAAAATGGGCATAAAATTGTGTTTGAGAACCGTGGTGCTAAAGTAATTGGAAGGTACAACGAAATTATAGCGGAGGCATGGGAGGACAATGGAATATACGTTGTCAAAACTGGTGCACCGGATAGAAACGCAGCTGTTGCACTCAACATAAGAGAAGACACATCGGAGGGAAATCAATCACCAAGTACATCCAAAAAGTCCGACAAGATGCTATGGCATAGGAGACTAAGCCATGCATGCGAAAATTATGTAGACGAAATGAGAAATACAGGGGCAGTCAGAGATTTATTCTATAAACAGGAAAAACTTGGCATTTGTGAACCATGTGTGATGGGCAAATTGACCCCAGTACCACATAAGAGAATCATCGATATTCTGGCCAAGGAACCCCTGGAACTCATCCACATGGATGTTTGTGGACCTATGCCCGTCGAATCGTTGAATGGGAATAGGTACGTATATGTAATTATAGATGAATACAGTAGATATACTTCAATATATTTAATGAAAACGAAAGTGGAAACCTACAATTATTTCCTTGAATATAAGAATAAAAGCGAAAATTTGCTTCGGAAGAAAATAAGGAATGTTCGGTCAGACAATGGCAGAGAATTTGTGAACACGAAATTTGAAGAATTATTCAAAGCAAGTGGTATTAACCACCAGAAGACAGTGGCCTACAACCCACAAAGTAATGGCGTGACAGAACGAGTCAACCGGACCATCTTGGACAAGACGCGAACGCTGCTGATTGATGCAGACCTACCTGCAGAATTTTGGGGAGAGGCCATAATGACTGTTACATACGTAAAGAATTTAACGGTAGCCAAACCGATAGATATGAAAACACCGCAGGAAAAATGGAACGGAAGAAAGCCAACGATATCATATCTAAAAGTTTTTGGATGTATGGCCTATTATTATGTACCTAAGGTCAATAGAGACAAATTCAAGCCGAAGGCCGAAAAGGGAATATTCGTGGGGTATTCTCGTGAAAGTCGGGGATACAGAATGTACAATCCCACCAAACGCAAAATATACGCGACCAGGACCGCGAAATTCAACGAAGAAGAGAAGGGATCTATACTGATTCACGAAAAATCAGAAGGAAAACAAAATTTGGAAGGAATAAAATACCGATTGAAAGACCTTGAACTAGAACGAGAAGAAGAGGAAGATTTAGAGACACGAGATTAGAACAATAACAATGAAGAAGAAATCAAGGAAACGGGCGTAGATCTGGATACACCAAGTAAGAAGAATGGACGAAAACAAGGAAGGACGTTGAAACAAATAGAAGAAGAGAAACGAAAGGCATTAGAAGAATGAGAGAGACAGCTTCAAGACCAAGGAGCGCGCCGATCAGAGAGGATCAAGGAAAGACAGGAACAGACAAATTACATAACAACGGGCCGAGGCATACCACAGAACTTCGGGAAAGCGATGGCTTCGAGTGCCTCGAACGAATGGACCAAAGCAATGGAGGCGGAGATTCAAACGATGAAGGACCGAGAAGTATGGGACTTAGTCCCTAGAGAAGAGAACATAAAGACTCTGAAAAGTAAATGGGTTTATAACCTGAAGAAGTTGGACGGACAAAACTCGCCGAAATAGAAGGCTCGGCTAGTTGCAGTGGTATGTAACCAATGGAAAGGGTTCCACTACGAGGAATCATTTGCCCCCGTATTGAAATTGGAGACGGCGAGAATTATGCTGGCACTCGCGAGTATTCACAAGATGGAGATCAGACAATATGACGTGAAGTCAGCATACTTATATGGAACGCTGAAGGAAACAGTATACATGGAACAGCCAGAAGGTTTTGTGACAGACAAAAATAAAGTATGCAAATTAAAAAGGAGCATATATGGGCTACCACAGGCGGGGCACGATTGGAACGCGAAGATCAACGAGGTCTTAGAATCAATAGGGATGAGCAGGGAACCCGAGGACCCCTGCCTATATACGATAAAGAAGGGAAACAAAAAATTATGGTTAGGATTGTATGTTGATGACATTCTGGTTGTAGGATCCGACGTACGTATAATTACTGAAACCATGGATGGCGTGAGAAAACATTTCGATTTGACAGAATCCCAAGAGTTGAAATTCCTAAACATACGAGTCACTCAGCGAAACGGGAAAATAGAGTTGTCACAAGCGGAATCTATCAGGACACGGCGATTTCGCGTCAAAATTAAAATCCCTGGGCCTCGCGGAAAGCAATACGTGCAGCTGCGGCCGGGGCGAGGAAACTGCTTTGCATGTCCTTCTCCACTGCCCGCTACACGAGGCTGAACGAGAGGAACTCAGGCTTATCATTACAGAAAAGAATCTCCCCTGGCCACCGAACCCCCAGCAACTTGTAACACAGAGCATATTCAATACATTAGTGAGCACCTCGAAATCCATTCTAATAAAGAAAGAATCCGCCTGGAGACCCCTTGCAAAATCCCACCGCTCAACAACAGCAGACCCCGCAGCCGCAGCAGGCCCCTCGCACCAAGCAGATTAATCAATTTGTTCTTTTTCAGCCACGTCATCCGCCCCGACCCCCAGTGCAGGCAGTGCCCAGGCACTGTGGCGGGTGGGGCGTCATCGGCGAAAGCCATCCTGCCGGGATCGAGCTTGCGCTGGCGGCTCTACCTCCTCGTGGTCCCCACTGGACAGCGTTCCGCGTCGCCCCGCGGCGTGTAGCGCTGACTAAACGAGCCGCCGCCCTCCGGGGTAGATCCAACTTGTCCAATGATTCCTAGCGGATGAGGGCAGGGTTTTTCCAAGTCCCATCTCGACAGACCATCTACGCCGAATTTTCCTTGGCAGCGGCAAGCGAAGATCGTTAAATTTTGCAAATACCACCATGCCAGCCAAATGCTCGTATAGGCGAAAGCCTGAGGTAGAGCGCGCCCCTTTTGGGCCAACACGGCTATACTAGATGTCACAAGCGGAATATATAGACACCATACTGCATAAATTCAACCTCCACGAGAGACGTACACCCCGATGGACCCCCAACAGGACCTAGATGCCGATGAGGAGTCGCCACTGGGAGGTAGGGAGCTGTACCAGGAGATGCTGGGATCAATCATGTACGTGGCTACTGGCACGAGAGTAGACATAGCTTTTAGCGTGAGTAGGCTTTCCCAATATTCGAAAAATCTGAAACAGGTACAAGTAACAGCACTTAAACGAGTTTTCAGATATTTAAAAGGCACCAGAGATTATAAACTGGTGTATGGAGGGAGCTCCAGTAGAGTTTCCATAGGTACTGATGCGAGCTGGTGTACTACCAGAGATGCGAAATCGTTCGGAGGTTACTTAGTCAAGATAGGAGAAAACGTAGTAGCTTGGAGCAGCAAAAAGCAGGGATTGGTCGCCCTGTCGACTTGCGAATCCGAGCTTATAGCGATAAATGAGGGAGTACAAGAGAGCCAATGGATAAGGGGAATTCTAGGGAGCCTCGAACCAGATCGTAAGGACCAACCCATTGTACTAAACACAGATAGTAAGGCGGCAATAGACTGGGTGAATAAGGATAGGGTAACAAACCGAACGAAGCATATAAATAGAAAATATTATTTTATTAAAGATGAAGTAAGATCACACAGAATAATCTTAAACCATGTAAAATCCGATACATTAGATGCAGACATATTAACCAAGCCGTTAACGCGCGACAAAATGAAAAATTGTTTATATAGACTTAATATTAGCCATTAAGGAAAAATGTACAAATTCGGTGGTGGGCAATTATTGTACTAATAAGAGTAATAGCTCATAAGACAGCGACTCATGTGAGATATAGATAGTGGGGCAAACGCAACCAAAGAGGGGTTTGTGAGCATAAGCGTATGGTTGCGCATGCGCGTGGAATGTACGACGGCTAAAAAAAAAGACCCACTAGAGTGTGTAGAGATAGATCGCGAAAGAGAGTGCGAGAGTATGAGAGTGTGGCCAGTTGTGCAGATCTGAGTTTATGTTATCTTTTTATATATTAAATCCTTATTAATCACACCTAGAGCGTTTCCATTAACACAACAGTTTTCTTTACACTCGGATTTCGATAATGGCTGCATGTTTGATCGCAGAGGTGTGTTTCACACGAATGATGCGATAATTTTTGTGTACGTGCATTATGTGCTCCCCATCGGCCCGATGAAATTCTGGACAAGTTGCTGCTCCGCAGCATAAGCGGTTATAGTCTCATTAAATTTTTGAATTTAGTTGTTCAGCTGCGGGATATAATTCGACGCCTGCAATATATTTTGAACACTGTTTTGCACCGTCAGCATAACTCTCGGAAATACGACCAGCTTCCTCTCTAATTCTTCCTGCTGCGCTCTCAAAAGTTTAATGCTTTTTTCCATGTATAGTTTATTGACGGCATCGCTGTCAGCCGTGGGATGCGCTACGCGTCGTATCTTGCGCGATTTTGCAACAAAGTCTGCACCGATCACGCAAAGAGAGTTATCACGCATATAATTTCGAAGCAAACCGCTCCATTTGTAATAGTCCATTCTAGCTGATCCACTCTTCTCAAGCGATACCCCAAATTTGTTGATCGGCATCTCGATGCATACAGTGCACATCATCGGCGTGCGGTTTAATTTATATAATGAGACCTACCTCGCGGAGTTCCTCGTAAATAGATAAAATTTCGGGAACATGTGAGTTGTTACCCGCCTGACGCGACGCTATCAGCAAACGCAATCGATCCACCAGCGCGTTGGGATCGTCCCAGTGTACATAATCGATCTTCGTATCATTTATCACCATGGTTCGCGGTGTCCTTAGACCTGTCCCTGCTTTATTGACTGATGTGCGGGGGAGTAATGGTGCAATTATATATTTGTACTTGTGTCCCTTGTTGCCCAATATGGGACTTTGAGCGTTATGACCGTATCTGTGGGCATTCGGCGCCAGCAGTATACTTTTGTATTTTTGTTTATCGGCATCGGCGTATACAATATTGTAACGTTCCACGAGGACTCAAACCGGTAATTATCGACCGTCGGTAAGATCGAACCGATCTACCATACAGCAAAGCCCAACTATGTTATCGCGCAGAATTATAGTACATACTTTTAGCTATAAATTATAATATAAGCGAATATTAGAGAAACTAAAATTATAGAAATGTTAAGAATAATTAACTATAATTACTGACAAAAGCGCAAAACAAAATAATATGTGATAAGCGAGTAAAAAGCGAAATAACGTATACCGCTCACTGCACATGCGCCAGCCCGCCAATTTTCCAGTATAAAAGGAGGCGCACGCAGTACCTAGCGCGCTCATTCGAATACAGATATGTTCTTGCGACCAACGAATGCTAGTTCCTGGAGGTAGCTGAGATACTATACAGTAGAATTTCAGCACGCTCCGGAAACGGTAGCAACTGGTTCTCAATGTACAAAGGTACTGGTGGTCCTCTTTGGATTCTCAAGCGTTGCTCCTATTAGTAGGTAGCAGCTTAGCCGCTTAGCGAAGGCAAGGTTTACAGAACATTAGACAACGAACCCTGCCACGAGTGTCGGGAACCGCCCCGGAGACGGTAGCGGCCGTCCTCACAGCAGAGGCATAGAATAAAGAACTCTGTAAAACTTTCGGGAACCGCTCCGGAAACGGTAGCGGCCGAGCTGACTACAGAAGCATATTTACGCACATATACTTAACTTTAATAAATTAGGGCAAATAATTAGCATAGATAAAAAACCATAAAAACATAAAAAAACATAAAACCTATATATAATCGTAGTCGTAAGCATTATTATTGTTGCGAGCACCCTATGGATGGAATCCATGGCCCGTTGGTACTCGCGACGAAGACAAAAGAGACAGCGAGAAGAAGGCGATCTGATCGATCGCCTGTCAAGCTGTCACTTGATATACCGACGCCATTGAGAGCAGACGTAGTCCCGAACACCTCCTTGTCCTTAATTACTGTTATCCTTGTTGATGATCACGTTCTGTTATTACACATTAAACTTATATTATGTCTACTCAAAAACGTAACATTATTATACTCATTATTAGGAATAAGTGTTATTTGAATAAAGTCATTGTTACGTTTTAAGTTGGATTCTACTCTTTTACTCTATCAACGAACCCCCACCTATCCTATTCTTGAGGGTCGCCGCTCTCCTCTCAAAAACCTGCTAACGTTTAGTCGTCCCCGGGCAACCGGACGTTACCATATCGTCGGGAATTCTCTTGAAAATCAATTCGTAAAGGCCGGGTGTTCCTGTGGGGAGCGGCTGCCCCCCCTCCACAGGGGATTGTCCTGGGAGTGGGGAGCTCGCCTGTGCCGGCAAGCGTTGCCATGCGGCACGCCACTTCGGTTCGTACCGATTTCGTGTAAGGAGCTCTGCTAAGTATCTGAGAGCTTTGGGTTAAATAAATATTAATTGGTAACCTCACATCCACGACCTTTATTCCTATCCTTCGGGATAGGAGACCCCTTCGCCGTGGGCCAAGGAGGAGATTAGGTTGGGCGTATCTCGCCACGAGAATCCCTACAGTGGTGACACCGACGTGATCGTCAAAATCGCCCACTACAATAGGGGCCTTTACACGATCGTTCCCGGCGCGCGTTCCCGGCGTGCGTTCCAGCGCGCGGCACGCAAAAGTACTTGAACGCCGGAGCGACGCTCCTTCGTGCGCGCCAGAAGATTATACTCGCCACTACTTAGAGACAACGGGTTCGGCCTCACATTTCTACGTGGACTCCATCCAATTTTTCGATCTACGAAACGATCAATGACATATCTTGATATACCTGGCTTATAGGGGATATCATAAATGCTATTACTGTAGGGTACACTGAAACATCTGTTTTTACGAAGCTACATTTGGTTGACCTGAAGATGCTATAAATTATGGAAATGGTTTAAGACTCAGTTATAACGACTGTAAAATTTTACAAGGGTACATTAAAATATCCAAATGTTTCCCCGGCAATGCGATGGCAAATGAAATTGCAGGTAACACATTCACTGTTCTGACGATCATAATTATTACTATTGACGGCAATAATTACCATGTCATTGCTTGTTTTAATATAAAAACTAATATTGATAAACAATAAATACACATAGGTATGCAAGTGATGTTATATGTAAGATAAATGATGAAGAGGTGTAATGTGCAAGATGTTTTGAAGAAAGGGGGTAGTCTCCTGATGGCGCGTGATGCAGGTCAAATTTTTCAGCCACGCTCTAGCGTGGCGCGCAAGAAAGCACCACACTCCTGCCCGCGCGCCAGAAAGCACCACGCTCCTAGCCGCGCTCCAACCTTCACTCCAGAAGAGTTTACATAAGAGACAGAAAAAGTAGTTAGAAAAGGAAAACGGCAAGGGTTCGGCGTGGCGCGTGTATTTCCGACAGTTTTGGAATCCTGGAGCGCACGCCGAGCCTGGCAGCCGATCCTGGCAGCCAAGACTCCAGAAACAACGCCGTCGATAAGCCGTGCCTCGATGGGTTTCGAGTACTTCGACCCTCGAGACCAGGGGAGCCGTGCAATGTTGCCCCCTAAGACGTGACGAATCGAAAATTCTACATTTCTCACCGGATCTTGGCGAAAGTGACGTGAATCGTTTCCTTATGTTTTCCCGATGAAAATGGTCCAAAAACGACACAAATCGGATTGTAATTAAGGAATCTTCATAATAAATTGATTTCCATAACTTCGTTAAAAATAGTCCGATTTACATGAAATTTGGTATAATTTTCATTTGAAAAACACGAGAAATCCATCGGTATCACTTCCATATCGATACGATAAAGAATAAAGTATACAGTTTTTCTGAAACAGGTATGAATCCTCGGCCGACCGCAGCGAATCGAGGTCGGCGACCCACAGTCGAGGGTGAAATATTCATTACAGCGTATTAAGAATTTCTTTATTCTTCATCGTATCGATATGAAAGTAACACTAATGGATTCCTGGCGTTCTCTCAATTAAAATTATCACAAATTTCATGCAAATCGGACTACTTTTACACAAACAATACAAATTATAAAAGGAGTAGGCATTTCTTAAACCCACTCTCTTATCGTATCGATATGTACGTGACAAATGGATTCCTGGCTCACCCTGGAGTCCGACGAGAGTGTAACTTATCCAAAAACATGATTGATCGATGTAGACTCTGTGATCCGTACGGTGATCAAAATAATTGTGAAAACTTTGTTTTATGAAGGCTGGTCGGTTTCCGTGGTCCGAACGATGACTAGAACGAGCAACATAGAGAGGGTGGAGAGAAAGCGTGGGATAAGAAAACTGTCCATTGGCGCGCAAAGGTTTGGTCGCCAAATGTTTCTGACGGTGACCAGACCTGTGCGAACCCTTGAAACTTAGTAGGTATATGTAAGCAGAAACTGCAGGAAGAGGTAGGTATATACATATAAAGGGGTAAAAGTGAAAGTAAGAAATAGCTTCAGAACACTTGGTCTCTCAGACATCACGTACCGCGCACGCATTCTTACTCTTTCTCCATTTTTACTGTTAATTTATTACTATTAATTGTTACTCTTAATTATTTCTGTTAATTTTTACTCTTAATTGTTACTGTTAATTATTACCATTATTTGGTACTGTTAATTGTTTCTATTATTTGTGATTGTTAATTGTTATTTTTAATTGTTATTGTTAATTGTTATTATTAACTGTTATTTGTGGATAATCTACATTGAGTTGGGTTAGGTGTGTGATTATCCTTACACCGAACCACATCAAGTGTAAGAAGCCTGTGTGAAGAACGCGTTTTACAAAAGGCTGTGAGCAAAAGTGTTATCATGTTTGCGGTGAATAACAACCGTGACCGGAACCTAGCTGTTGTTGTTATTGCTGCTGCTGCTGTGCATTTAACAGTAGCAGATCGAAGAAGAAACCGCCAGGTCTGGGTAAAAGAATACCGCGGAAATTGTAATGTTCAGCCTCTTCTGCGAGAGCTGAGAGACAATTATCCAGATGACTACCGCAATTATTTGAGGATGGATTCTGAAGCGTTTCATTATCTCCTCAGCTTAGTTGAAAACAATATTAAAAAAATGGACACCGTTATGAGGCAGAGCATCACTCCAGAGCAACGTCTTATCGCCACTTTAAGATTTTTGGCAACGGGACGTTCTTACGAAGATTTGAAATTTACAACTGGCATATCAGCTCCTCCGTTATGTAAAATAATTCCTGAGACGTGCAAAGCTCTGTATAATGCCCTACGTGCGGAGTTCTTAAAGGTAAGGGTTACAAATTAATAATACGTGTAGACTAACAATAATACTTTATTAATTAAATAAACCTAATCCACGATCGCGAATTCATATGAAAATTTGTGTATTGTATTTATTTAAACTATTTTCAGACGCTCAGTTTGAATAGTTGCTGTGCGGCGTGCAAGATAGTGGCTGTTCTGTTTATCTGATACAAAATACCAAAAAGAGTTTTGTTCTTCAGGAAATTGCGCAGTTAATGAAGGTCGATTGGGAGGATAAAAACTGTAAAATTCACAAAATAACGGCAACATTTACTGCGTTCCGAGGTTCATTACTTGCGCAATTTCCTAAAAAACAAAAATCTTTTTTGTACATTGTTTCAGATAAATAGAACAGCCGCTATGCTGCACACCGCACAGCAACTATTCAAACGGAGCATTTGAAAATAGTTTAAATGAATACAATACACAAATTTGCATATGAATTCGCGATCGTATCTATACATCTCTAAAAACTCCTGCTGTGATAGGGCACAGCATAGAGCTTGCATTCGTTATCACACAAATCTGTGTGAGGCTTTACAGTTTTTAATAACCCTCTTCTCAATACTGCTGCTATTATGGTGTCCGCATAAATCGCCTGCTCCGGATCCATTCTTTCCAATTGCTTGGCAACTTTTATCCCTGATGCTTCGTATTCCGAAATATCGATTTTAGTGGTGGTGGGGTTCTTCAGCGCGACAGCGCAAGTTTTTAAAACTTCAAGGACACCATTATCATCATTTTTTTTCTTCTTGGCGCAGCGAATCATATTCCCAACCGGCCGTTTATTCGTGCTTCCAGACGGTTGCACTTCTTCGTCCTTCATACAAAAAAAACACAAATAATTTAATAAAATAAGAAATAACAAAGAAATTAATTTTTTTATATTTTTTTATTGTATTTTGTTTTGTCATAGTTCCCGAATACCAAGGACGAGTGGAAACAAATTGCGGAAGGGTTTCAAAACAAATGGGATTTCATCAACTGCGGAGGTGCTATGGATGGGAAGCACATCCGTATTATCCCACCACCGGATTCCGGGGCTTTTTATTATAATTATAAAAATTACTACAGTATTGTACTAATGGCGTTAGTTGATTCTAATTATGAATTTATTTTTGTCGACGTCGGCCAAAATGGAAGGGTATCGGATGGTGGTGTTCTCGAACATACTTAATTTATGAGACGTTTAAATAACGGGCAGTTGAATTGACCCGATAATACTAAAACAATAAAAAATTTAACTTCGCCTTTTTAGGCGATGAAGCGTTTGCTTTGAGTAAAAATTTTTTAAAGCCGTATGCGCAAAGGGAACTGGACCACGATAAAAGAATATTCAATTATAGATTATCGCGAGCTAGGAACGTAGTCGAAAATACATTCGGTATATTATCCTCGCGATTTCGAGTATTACATACAGCAATTAATATGAAGGTGGAAAATATACAGGATGTCCGAAAAATGCTGCGGGTCCTTAAAGGGGGTGATTCAGGGGGTGATAGCAAACAACTTTTTCCTTTGCGAAAATGTTCTCCGAGGTTTCGTTAACGAGATATTAACAAAAAGCACCGACCAATCAGAGCCCGAGATTGGCGGCCGAGTTCCCGCGCTAGCGTGGCCGCGCGCCGCGCTGCGACTGCGAACAAGCAACTCGGCATGCATCGAAGGAAATTGCACAGAATGGCAAATGAAAAAGACGTAACAAATAAAATCGAACATGTTGTCATGGTTTGTTCGTCATTTAAAGTGAATAATGAATAAAGGATAAATGGATGAAAATCGCGTGCAACGTAAAAAGACGAATATGCAGTTTTTTTTAGAAGATTCGAAAATAATAATTATTAGAAGTGGGAGGATAAGGAATACGTAAATTTTCTTGTGTTAATAACGTAGCCACGAAAAGTTAATGTAACAGGAAATTAACGAAAAATAATAGTAGTTCGTTATTGAGATAAAAATCCGTAATTCAATAACGGCCAGCACTGTTGCTGATAACGAATAAGTCTGTTTAAAAAGCCCGAATAAATATTTTCGTACGGGAATTTTGAGAATTATCGCCGGAAATAAGCCATCGTTTGCGTTAAATTTAAAAATGAATGATCACCAATAAAGTAACTAAAACTCACCCTTGTTGGAAATTCACCTGCAGCTTGAAAATCTGTGTCACAGGGTCACTGAACCGATCCTGGTCATCGATGGACGAGCTCAGTGCACAGCTGGTCCCAGGTATACGACACTACCGAAAGTTAAGGGTCGCAATGTCAGGTGCGTCCAGGTCAACGTACCGAATATTCACTTCACTGCACGGCTACTAACACTGATCACTTAATTTATTTTTCATGGAACGTGTTGTTCCTACGTTATAAAAATTGGTGGAAATGAATTTTTACTTGGCGTTCGAAGCCGTGGGTATTTCCGCGCAAATTCTCACGCTGCAGCACTTGCGTCCTCGTTGTTCGGGGGGTGCAACCAGAACATCGCGTAATACTCTTGAGCAGAGAACATTTCTGCGACGTGATTGCTTGCTGACTGACAAGATTTTTACGAAGCGACTTCTTCTACCCTCAAATAGTTTCTCTCGTTCCATTATGAGTTGACCCCCCACCAGACCAAGAGGCTTCAGGTAGAAAGAAGCCAGCATATTTTCGAAACACACGTGCTTCGCAGAAGTGCAACGAACGGACTATCGTGCACTTTTACAAAACTCCGCGTTCCGTCCTTTTACTGCTAATGTACCCATTGCTTCGAGGTAGGCAGCAGAATTGATCAGTGTTAGTAGCCGTGCAGTGAAGTGAATATTCGGTACATTAACCCGGACGCACTTGACGTTGCGACCTTTAACTTTGGATGGCGTCGTGTACCTGAGATCAGCTGTGCATTCGGCGCGTCTGTCGATGACCAGGATCGGTTCAGTGACCTAGTGACACAGATTTTCAAGCTGCAGGTGAATTTCCGAAAGGGTGAGTTTTAGGTACTTTATTGGTGATCATTCATTTTTAAATTTAACGCAAACGACGGCTTATTTCCGGCGATAATTCTCAAAATTCCCGTACGAAAATATTTATTCGGGCTTTTTAAACAGACTTATTCGTTATCACCAACAGTGCTGGCCGTTATTGAATTACGGATTTTTATCTCAATAACGAACTATTATTATTTTTCGTTAATTTCCTGTTACATTAACTTTTCGTGGCTACGTTATTAACACAAGAAAATTTACGTATTCCTTATCCTCCCACTTCTAATAATTATTATTTTCGAATCTTCTAAAAAAAACTGCATATTCGTCTTTTTACGTTGCACGCGATTTTCATCCATTTATCCTTTATTCATTATTCACTTTAAATGACGAACAAACCAAGACAACATGTTCGATTTTATTTATTACGTCTTTTCATTTGCCATTCTGTGCAATTTCCTTCGATGCATGCCGAGTTGCTTGTTCGCAGTCGCAGCGCGGCGCGCGGCCACGCTAGCGCGGGAACTCGGCCGCCAATCTCGGGCTCTGATTGGTCGGTGCTTTTTGTTAATATCTCGTTAACGAAACCTCGGAGAACATTTTCGCAAAGGAAAAAGTTGTTTGCTATCACCCCCTGAATCACCCCCTTTAAGGACCCGCAGCATTTTTCGGACACCCTGTATATTTTCCACCTTCATATTAATTGCTGTATGTAATACTCGAAATCGCGAGGATAATATACCGAATGTATTTTCGACTACGTTCCTAGCTCGCGATAATCTATAATTGAATATTCTTTTATCGTGGTCCAGTTCCCTTTGCGCATACGGCTTTAAAAAAATTTTTACTCAAAGCAAACGCTTCATCGCCTAAAAAGGCGAAGTTAAATTTTTTATTGTTTTAGTATTATCGGGTCAATTCAACTGCCCGTTATTTAAACGTCTCATAAATTAAGTATGTTCGAGAACACCACCATCCCATACCCTTCCATTTTGGCCGACGTCGACAAAAATAAATTCATAATTAGAATCAACTAACGCCATTAGTACAATACTGTAGTAATTTTTATAATTATAATAAAAAGCCCCGGAATCCGGTGGTGGGATAATACGGATGTGCTTCCCATCCATAGCACCTCCGCAGTTGATGAAATCCCATTTGTTTTGAAACCCTTCCGCAATTTGTTTCCACTCGTCCTTGGTATTCGGGAACTATGACAAAACAAAATACAATAAAAAAATATAAAAAAATTAATTTCTTTGTTATTTCTTATTTTATTAAATTATTTGTGTTTTTTTTGTATGAAGGACGAAGAAGTGCAACCGTCTGGAAGCACGAATAAACGGCCGGTTGGGAATATGATTCGCTGCGCCAAGAAGAAAAAAAATGATGATAATGGTGTCCTTGAAGTTTTAAAAACTTGCGCTGTCGCGCTGAAGAACCCCACCACCACTAAAATCGATATTTCGGAATACGAAGCATCAGGGATAAAAGTTGCCAAGCAATTGGAAAGAATGGATCCGGAGCAGGCGATTTATGCGGACACCATAATAGCAGCAGTATTGAGAAGAGGGTTATTAAAAACTGTAAAGCCTCACACAGATTTGTGTGATAACGAATGCAAGCTCTATGCTGTGCCCTATCACAGCAGGAGTTTTTAGAGATGTATAGATACGATCGCGAATTCATATGCAAATTTGTGTATTGTATTCATTTAAACTATTTTCAAATGCTCCGTTTGAATAGTTGCTGTGCGGTGTGCAGCATAGCGGCTGTTCTATTTATCTGAAACAATGTACAAAAAAGATTTTTGTTTTTTAGGAAATTGCGCAAGTAATGAACCTCGGAACGCAGTAAATGTTGCCGTTATTTTGTGAATTTTACAGTTTTTATCCTCCCAATCGACCTTCATTAACTGCGCAATTTCCTGAAGAACAAAACTCTTTTTGGTATTTTGTATCAGATAAACAGAACAGCCACTATCTTGCACGCCGCACAGCAACTATTCAAACTGAGCGTCTGAAAATAGTTTAAATAAATACAATACACAAATTTTCATATGAATTCGCGATCGTGGATTAGGTTTATTTAATTAATAAAGTATTATTGTTAGTCTACACGTATTATTAATTTGTAACCCTTACCTTTAAGAACTCCGCACGTAGGGCATTATACAGAGCTTTGCACGTCTCAGGAATTATTTTACATAACGGAGGAGCTGATATGCCAGTTGTAAATTTCAAATCTTCGTAAGAACGTCCCGTTGCCAAAAATCTTAAAGTGGCGATAAGACGTTGCTCTGGAGTGATGCTCTGCCTCATAACGGTGTCCATTTTTTTAATATTGTTTTCAACTAAGCTGAGGAGATGATGAAACGCTTCAGAATCCATCCTCAAATAATTCCGGTAGTCATCTGGATAATTGTCTCTCAGCTCTCGCAGAAGAGGCTGAACATTACAATTTCCGCGGTATTCTTTTACCCAGACCTGGCGGTTTCTTCTTCGATCTGCTACTGTTAAATGCACAGCAGCAGCAGCAATAACAACAACAGCTAGGTTCCGGTCACGGTTGTTATTCACCGCAAACATGATAACACTTTTGCTCACAGCCTTTTGTAAAACGCGTTCTTCACACAGGCTTCTTACACTTGATGTGGTTCGGTGTAAGGATAATCACACACCTAACCCAACTCAATGTAGATTATCCACAAATAACAGTTAATAATAACAATTAACAATAACAATTAAAAATAACAATTAACAATCACAAATAATAGAAACAATTAACAGTACCAAATAATGGTAATAATTAACAGTAACAATTAAGAGTAAAAATTAACAGAAATAATTAAGAGTAACAATTAATAGTAATAAATTAACAGTAAAAATGGAGAAAGAGTAAGAATGCGTGCGCGGTACGTGATGTCTGAGAGCCGGTTCGAGACCAAGTGTCCGCTCCGTGAATTTTCGCCGGTTAAAAAGGAAAGACAAGACAGAGTTAGAGATAGCGAATAGAAAAAGATAGCGATACCCTAAAACGAAGATGAAATAGCAAAGAACAGAGAAAAACATAGAGAGGGTGGAGAGAAAGCGTGGGATAAGAAAACTGTCCTTCGGCGCGCAAAGGTTTGGTCGCCAAATGTTCCTGACGGTGACCAGGCCTGTGCGAACCCTTCAAACTTAGTAGGTATACAGCGTGTCCCAGAATTGATGTACATCCCGGAACATGCAATATCCTGATGGAAAAAGACATCGAAAAGTCCTTAACCGTTTTGGGATCCGGGGTTTCGTTTTCGAGATATTAAGAAAAAACCCCGACCAATCAGAGCGCGAGCCTTCCGCTGGAGCTCCCGCGCTAGCGTGGCTGCGCGCCGGGCCGCGCCGCGACTACGAACAAGCAGGCGCGGCATGCATCGAAGGAAATTGCGTAGAATGGCAAATGAAAAAGACTTAACAAAAAAATCTAACCTTTTGCCATGGTTTGTTTGCCATTTAAAGTGAATAATGAGTAAAGGATAAATGGATGAAAATCATGTGTAACGTAAAAGGACGAATACACAGTTGTTTTTTTAGAAGATTGGAAAATAATAATTATTTGGAGTGAGAGGATAAAGAACATGTAAATTTCCTTTTTTAATAACGTACAAACGAAAAGGTAATGCAACAGGGAACGAGTGAAAAGTGATCGTAGTTCGTCATTGTGATAAAAATCCGTAGTTCAATAACGGCCAACACTGTTGTTGATAATGAATAAGTGCGTTTAAAAACTGCGAAGAAAAATTTACATACGGAAATTTGGAGAGTTATCAACGGAAATAAGCCATAGCCTGCGTTAAATTTAAAAAATATTAGTCGCCAATAATGTAATTAAAACTCACCCTTTCGGAAATTCACCTGCAGCTTGAAAACCTGTGTCACTAGGTCACCGAACAGATCCTGGTCGTCGACAGACGCACCGAGTGCACAGCTGTTCTAAGGTACACGACACCATGCAAAGTTAAGGGTCGCAACGTCAAGTGCGTCCGGATTAATGCACCGAATTCACTGCACTGCACGCCTACTAACACTGATCACTTAATTTATTTTTCAAGGAACGCGTTGTTCTTACGTTATAAAAATTGGTGGAAATGAATTTTTACTTGGCGTTTGGAGCCGTGAGTATTCCCGCGCAAATTGTCACGCTGCAGCACTTGCGTCCCCGTTGTTCGGGGGGTACACCGAGAACATCGCGTAATACTCTTGAGCAGAGAACATTTCTGCGACGTGATTGCTTACTGACTGACAAGATTTTTTCCAAGCGACTTCTTCTACCCCCAAATAGATTCTCTCGTTCCATTATGAGTTGACCCCCACCAGGCCAAGAGGCTTCAGGTAAAAAGAAACACACGTGTTTCGCAGAAGTGCAACGAACGGGCTATCGCGCTCTTTTACAAAAGTCCGCGTTCCGTCCTTTTACTGCCAATGTACCCATTGCTTCGAGGTAGGCAGCAGACACCACGTGTTTCGGTTCGAAAGGGTCCGAAGAGAAGAGAAACAGAAAGTCTTCGAGTTGCTATAAAGAAGAAAATCCTGTTTCCTGTTTCCCTTTTCCGATACCCTGAGTTCACGTCTGCTACGAGGCGGAACCAATTAAGCCATGACTTACCCAAAACTGTAGGAAACCGTTGTCTACCGTCGACTAGCGGGACAATACGGTCATAAACCGCGACCCTAGCGAAATGCTCTGGCCGATCAGCCTGATTAATTTTTGGAAACTAGCAATTTAAAAGTATTATTTAACATCAACACGGCTCGCGAAGAGACACAGGAAGAAAGAGAGCATGTAGTTCGCTGACTGCGCGTTGTCCCGCCTGCTTCGTCCTACCTTCAAATTAAAGACGGATCCCTTATCTCTCGAGTATAAACACGCGCTCGAATTTCAAAACAAAAGCACGCGTCGACGTATTCCGTGCGAGAGACGATGGGCTTGAAGTCCGATTGGCCCTACATCCCTCCCAAACGGCCACTGTTCTGAAGAGGCCCTCTTCACAGCAATATCTCCTCCCCAAGGCCCACCTTCTCTCGCACAGAATACGTCGACGCGTGCTTTAGTTTTGAAATTCGAGCGCGTGTTTAGACACGAGAGATAAGCAGGCCCGATTGGTTAGTTTGGGACCAATCGAACTTCAAGCCTACCTTCTCTCGCACCGAATACGTCGACGCGTGCTTTAGTTTTGAAATTCGAGCGCGTGTTTAGACAAGAGAGATAAGCAGGCCCGATTGGTTAGTTCGGGACCAATCGAACTTTAAGCCTACCTTCTCTCGCACGGAATACGTCATCGCGTATTGTCCCTGAATTGAGGGACAATCCGGGGAATGCATTATCCTGATGCCGGAAGACATCGAAAAGTCCTTTACCGTTTCACTTCGAGGTCGCGATTATAAAAATCCGAAAAAGTACTACCACATTCGCTGATATGTTTTTTGTAAATTAAGCTTATTTCTAGAGTAACGCAGCTGATATTAACGTCGCAGTAAGCTCTTGAAGACAATGGGGCGCCCCGTCTCAGGTAAAGCAACCGCGCGCGATTACAGTCAGCTGACCGTACCGCTACGACCCCAGGTCTTCAGTCAGGTCAAAAAACAATTCGACAGAAGGATTGCAGGAGAATGACACTGTTCTTTATAATAATCAGATTTGTAAGTTCCAGCTTGTCCTTATCTTGATTATTTGTTGAAAAATGTCGTTGCTCAATGGAAACCACGAGAAGGTGGTGGGCTTTTTCCATCAGGAGAGGTTAAGGATGGGTCAGGAGAAATCAAGATAAGGACAAGCTGGAACTTACAAATCTGATTATTATAAAGAACAGTGTCATTGGCCAAGAGTGGGTTAGTAAGATTCTCTTGCAATCCTTCTGTCGAATTGTTTTTTGACCTGACTGAAAACCTGGGGTCGTAGCGGTACGGTCAGCTGACTGTAATCGCGCGCGGTTGCTTTACCTGAGACGGGGCGCCCCATTGTCTTCAAGAGCTTACTGCGACGTTAATATCAGCTGCGTTACTCTAGAAATAAGCTTAATTTACAAAAAACATATCAGCGAATGTGGTAGTACTTTTTCGGATTTTTATAATCGCGACCTCGAAGTGAAACGGTAAAGGACTTTTCGATGTCTTCCGGCATCAGGATAATGCATTCCCCGGATTGTCCCTCAATTCAGGGACAATACGCGATGACGTATTCCGTGCGAGAGAAGGTAGGCTTAAAGTTCGATTGGTCCCGAACTAACCAATCGGGCCTGCTTATCTCTCTTGTCTAAACACGCGCTCGAATTTCAAAACTAAAGCACGCGTCGACGTATTCGGTGCGAGAGAAGGTAGGCTTGAAGTTCGATTGGTCCCAAACTAACCAATCGGGCCTGCTTATCTCTCGTGTCTAAACACGCGCTCGAATTTCAAAACTAAAGCACGCGTCGACGTATTCTGTGCGAGAGAAGGTGGGCCTTGGGGAGGAGATATTGCTGTCAAGAGGGCCTCTTCAGAACAGTGGCCGTTTGGGAGAGATGTAGGGCCAATCGGACTTCAAGCCCATCGTCTCTCGCACGGAATACGTCGACGCGTGCTTTTGTTTTGAAATTCGAGCGCGTGTTTATACTCGAGAGATAAGGGATCCGTCTTTAATTTGAAGGTAGGACGAAGCAGGCGGGACAACGCGCAGTCAGCGAACTACATGCTCTCTTTCTTCCTGTGTCTCTTCGCGAGCCGTGTTGATGTTAAATAATACTTTTAAATTGCTAGTATCCAAAAATTAATCAGGCTGATCGGCCAGAGCATTTCGCTAGGGTCGCGGTTTATGACCGTATTGTCCCGCTAGTCGACGGTAGACAACGGTTTCCTACAGTTTTGGGTAAGTCATGGCTTAATTGGTTCCGCCTCGTAGCAGACGTGAACTCAGGGTATCGGAAAAGGGAAACAGGAAACAGGATTTTCTTCTTTATAGCAACTCGAAGACTTTCTGTTTCTCTTCTCTTCGGACCCTTTCGAACCGAAACACGTGGTGTCTGCTGCCTACCTCGAAGCAATGGGTACATTGGCAGTAAAAGGGCGGAACGCGGACTTTTGTAAAAGAGCGCGATAGCCCGTTCGTTGCACTTCTGCGAAACACGTGTGTTTCTTTTTACCTGAAGCCTCTTGGCCTGGTGGGGGTCAACTCATAATGGAACGAGAGAATCTATTTGGGGGTAGAAGAAGTCGCTTGGAAAAAATCTTGTCAGTCAGTAAGCAATCACGTCGCAGAAATGTTCTCTGCTCAAGAGTATTACGCGATGTTCTCGGTGTACCCCCCGAACAACGGGGACGCAAGTGCTGCAGCGTGACAATTTGCGCGGGAATACTCACGGCTCCAAACGCCAAGTAAAAATTCATTTCCACCAATTTTTATAACGTAAGAACAACGCGTTCCATGAAAAATAAATTAAGTGATCAGTGTTAGTAGGCGTGCAGTGCAGTGAATTCGGTGCATTAATCCGGACGCACTTGACGTTGCGACCCTTAACTTTGCATGGTGTCGTGTACCTTAGAACAGCTGTGCACTCGGTGCGTCTGTCGACGACCAGGATCTGTTCGGTGACCTAGTGACACAGGTTTTCAAGCTGCAGGTGAATTTCCGAAAGGGTGAGTTTTAATTACATTATTGGCGACTAATATTTTTTAAATTTAACGCAGGCTATGGCTTATTTCCGGTGATAACTCTCCAAATTTCCGTATGTAAATTTTTCTTCGCAGTTTTTAAACGCACTTATTCGCATTATCAACAACAATTAAACGCATTATCAATAACAGTGTTGGCCGTTATTGAACTACGGATTTTTATCACAATGACGAACTACGATCACTTTTCACTCGTTCCCTGTTGCATTACCTTTTCGTTTGTACGTTATTAAAAAAGGAAATTTACATGTTCTTTATCCTCTCACTCCAACTAATTATTATTTTCCAATCTTCTAAAAAAACAACTGTGTATTCGTCCTTTTACGTTACACATGATTTTCATCCATTTATCCTTTACTCATTATTCACTTTAAATGGCAAACAAACCATGGCAAAAGGTTAGATTTTTTTGTTAAGTCTTTTTCATTTGCCATTCTACGCAATTTCCTTCGATGCATGCCGCGCCTGCTTGTTCGTAGTCGCGGCGCGGCCCGGCGCGCAGCCACGCTAGCGCGGGAGCTCCAGCGGAAGGCTCGCGCTCTGATTGGTCGGGGTTTTTTCTTAATATCTCGAAAACGAAACCCCGGATCCCAAAACGGTTAAGGACTTTTCGATGTCTTTTTCCATCAGGATATTGCATGTTCCGGGATGTACATCAATTCTGGGACACGCTGTATGTAAGCAGAAACGGCAAGAAGAGGTAGGTACATACATATAAAGGGGTAAAAGTGAAAGTTAGAAATAGCTCCAGAAACAGAAAAAAGAAATATGGCAAAAACGTAGTTTAGTATGAAAGTTGTATTTTCGTGTATCCATCACTCTATTCTGATGGCCAATGAGCAAAGTATCTACCCATGCAAACAGATATGTCGTATTCATGTTACTTACAAAAAAATTGATCTCAAGTTGACCTTTCGTAATCTAACGAGAATCGTGCCAATTTTCAAACCAGAATGTCGATATTTTTCTTAATTTCTGTAGATATGTATAAGTTTATATCTCATATATATTTTGAATGTGTATAGTCTAAGCTTATTTATGACATAAATACTAAGTCGGTTGCTGCAAATTAGACTTTTGCGTCTTAAAGAACCAGCGAATTTTTTTATTTAAGAAATCGATGTCCGTTTTAGAAACTCCCGTTTTTGTTAATTTTCAGCATTTCTCATTTAATCTACTTCAGTCGGTAGCCACACTCATACAGGTTGCCCAAATTTTATAATTTTCTATTTCAGACAACTACAACGATTGATTTTATGCTATCAGTGCGCATGGGAGTTTTGTAATGCGCTCCATTTTAAGCTCTATAACGACAGATATAACCATTATTTTTGCATACAATTTTTTTACATATTCCCTAAAGATTGCCAAATGAAACCACAAAGCTGGAAGTAAATAGATATATTTAATTGTTTGTTTTTAAAAAATTCGCGTTCACTTCCTACCGCTATAAGCGGCTCGCATAGACTTGGCTGCCAGACTCCGCGTGCGCTCCAGGATTTCCTTTTTCTGTTTCTGAAGCTATTTCTTACTTTCACTTTTACCCCTTTATATGTATATACCTACCTCTTCCTGCAGTTTCTGCTTACATATACCTACTAAGTTTCAAGGGTTCGCACAGGTCTGGTCACCGTCAGAAACATTTGGCGACCAAACCTTTGCGCGCCAATGGACAGTTTTCTTATCCCACGCTTTCTCTCCACCCTCTCTATGTTGCTCGTTCTAGTCATCGTTCGGACCACGGAAACCGACCAGCCTTCATAAAACAAAGTTTTCACAATTATTTTGATCACCGTACGGATCACAGAGTCTACATCGATCAATCATGTTTTTGGATAAGTTACACTCTCGTCGGACTCCAGGGTGAGCCAGGAATCCATTTGTCACGTACATATCGATACGATAAGAGAGTGGGTTTAAGAAATGCCTACTCCTTTTATAATTTGTATTGTTTGTGTAAAAGTAGTCCGATTTGCATGAAATTTGTGATAATTTTAATTGAGAGAACGCCAGGAATCCATTAGTGTTACTTTCATATCGATACGATGAAGAATAAAGAAATTCTTAATACGCTGTAATGAATATTTCACCCTCGACTGTGGGTCGCCGACCTCGATTCGCTGCGGTCGGCCGAGGATTCATACCTGTTTCAGAAAAACTGTATACTTTATTCTTTATCGTATCGATATGGAAGTGATACCGATGGATTTCTCGTGTTTTTCAAATGAAAATTATACCAAATTTCATGTAAATCGGACTATTTTTAACGAAGTTATGGAAATCAATTTATTATGAAGATTCCTTAATTACAATCCGATTTGTGTCGTTTTTGGACCATTTTCATCGGGAAAACATAAGGAAACGATTCACGTCACTTTCGCCAAGATCCGGTGAGAAATGTAGAATTTTCGATTCGTCACGTCTTAGGGGGCAACATTGCACGGCTCCCCTGGTCTCGAGGGTCGAAGTACTCGAAACCCATCGAGGCACGGCTTATCGACGGCGTTGTTTCTGGAGTCTTGGCTGCCAGGATCGGCTGCCAGGCTCGGCGTGCGCTCCAGGATTCCAAAACTGTCGGAAATACACGCGCCACGCCGAACCCTTGCCGTTTTCCTTTTCTAACTACTTTTTCTGTCTCTTATGTAAACTCTTCTGGAGTGAAGGTTGGAGCGCGGCTAGGAGCGTGGTGCTTTCTGGCGCGCGGGCAGGAGTGTGGTGCTTTCTTGCGCGCCACGCTAGAGCGTGGCTGAAAAATTTGACCTGCATCACGCGCCATCAGGAGACTACCCCCTTTCTTCAAAACATCTTGCACATTACACCTCTTCATCATTTATCTTACATATAACATCACTTGCATACCTATGTGTATTTATTGTTTATCAATATTAGTTTTTATATTAAAACAAGCAATGACATGGTAATTATTGCCGTCAATAGTAATAATTATGATCGTCAGAACAGTGAATGTGTTACCTGCAATTTCATTTGCCATCGCATTGCCGGGGAAACATTTGGATATTTTAATGTACCCTTGTAAAATTTTACAGTCGTTATAACTGAGTCTTAAACCATTTCCATAATTTATAGCATCTTCAGGTCAACCAAATGTAGCTTCGTAAAAACAGATGTTTCAGTGTACCCTACAGTAATAGCATTTATGATATCCCCTATAAGCCAGGTATATCAAGATATGTCATTGATCGTTTCGTAGATCGAAAAATTGGATGGAGTCCACGTAGAAATGTGAGGCCGAACCCGTTGTCTCTAAGTAGTGGCGAGTATAATCTTCTGGCGCGCACGAAGGAGCGTCGCTCCGGCGTTCAAGTACTTTTGCGTGCCGCGCGCTGGAACGCACGCCGGGAACGATCATGTAAAGGCCCCTAATGGCAATCGAGAAGGCATCGTGGATTCGCTGTGATCGACCTACAGAGTCCTCGAGGGCGAGACAACGTCCGATTTTGAGGTCTGCTGAGACAACTAGATGGACGAGAGGTCTGGGAGATTTTTCCCCGAGTTTCCGGATGCTGATCAACGCATTTTCTACGAGGTCATCCTCTTCTACAAGGCAAGGGACGATGGCATTCATCGACGCATCGTAGAAGACATCATCTCCATCGCATTGCGGTTTGGGTAGCATAACGACAATTCGATTTGAAGCGTATGGTAAGCGAGGTGGCATTGATTTTTGATCAGCGAAGTAGTTAGTGGTTCTGTTCTCGTTTAGAATCGATCGACCGTCGTGTTATTCGTTCCCACGTGCGCGATAGGCGCGCGTAAGATTCTCGACGTTGCGCGATCGTTCGAGAATTCCCAGAAATTCGCGTGTTCCACAGGTTGCGCGCTGCGGAGGGACACTTGGCAACCGCGCTTTCCGCAAATTTCGTCGCGCGTTGATGCGATAGTTTGTCCTTCCTCTGCTTCATCGTTTCTGAAGGAGAAACTTCGTTTCGAATTCGTTTACCGAAAACTCGAGCCTTGCACACAAGGCATACCTGTATACAGGGTGTCCCAAAAATGCTGCGGTTCCTTGAAGGGGGTGATTCAGGGGGTGATTGGAAACAACTTTTTCCTTTGCGAAAATGTTCTCCGAGGTTTCGTTAACGAGATATTAACAAAAAGCACCGACCAATCAGAGCCCGAGATTGGAGGCCGAGTTCCCGCGGTAGCGTGGCCGCGCGCCGCGCTGCGACTACGAACAAGCAACTCGGCATGCATCGAAGGAAATTGCAGAGAATGGCAAATGAAAAAGACGTAACAAATAAAATCGAACATTTTGTCATGGTTTGTTTGTCATTTAAAGTGAAAAATGAATAAAGGATAAATGGATGAAAATCATGCGTAACGTAAAAAGACAAATACAAAGGTTTTTTTTAGAAGAATCGAAAATAATAATTACTTGGAGTGAGAGGATAAGGAACACGTAAATTTCCTTTTTTAATAACGTACAAACGAAAAGGTAATGCAACAGGGAACGAGCGAAAAGTGATCGTAGTTCGTTATTGTGATAAAAATCCATAGTTCAATAACGTCCAACACTGTTGTTGATAATGAATAACTCCGTTTAAAAACTGCGAAAAAAATTTACGTACGGAAATTTGGAGAATTATCACCGGAAATTAGCCATAACCTGCGTTAAATTTAAAAAATAATAGTCGCCAATAATGTATCTAAAACTCACCCTTTCGGAAATTCACCTGCAGCTTGAAAATCTGTGTCACTAGGTCACTGAACCGATCCTGGTCATCGACAGACGCGCCGAATGCACAGCTGATCTCAGGTACACGACGCCATCCAAAGTTAAAGGTCGCAACGTCAAGTGCGTCCGGGTTAATGTACCGAATATTCACTTCACTGCACGGCTACTAACACTGATCACTTAATTTATTTTTCATGGAACGTGTTGTTCCTACGTTATAAAAATTGGTGGAAATGAATTTTTACTTGGCGTTCGGAGCCGTGGGTATTTCCGCGCAAATTCTCACGCTGCAGCACTTGCGTCCTCGTTGTTCGGGGGGTGCAACCAGAACATCGCGTAATACTCTTGAGCAGAGAACATTTCTGCGACGTGATTGCTTGCTGACTGACAAGATTTTTACGAAGCGACTTCTTCTACCCTCAAATAGTTTCTCTCGTTCCATTATGAGTTGACCCCCCACCAGACCAAGAGGCTTCAGGTAGAAAGAAGCCAGCACATTTTCGAAACACACGTGCTTCGCAGAAGTGCAACGAACGGACTATCGTGCACTTTTACAAAACTCCGCGTTCCGTCCTTTTACTGCTAATGTACCCATTGCTTCGAGGTAGGCAGCAGACACCACGTGTTTCGGTTCGAAAGGGACGGAAGAGAAGAGAAACAGAAAGTCTTCGAGTTGCTATAAAGAAAAAAATCCTGTTTCCAGTTTCCATTTTCCGATACTCTGAGTTCACGTCTGCTACGAGGCGGAACCAACTAAGCCATAAATTACCCAAAACTGTAGGAAACCGTTGTCTACCGTCGACTAGTGGGACAGTACGGTCATAAACCGCGACCCTAGCGAAATGCTCTGCGTCGACGAATTCCGTGCGAGTGAAGCCTTGGGGAGGAGATACTGCTATGAAGAGGACCTCTTTAGGACAGTGGCCGTTTGGGAGGGATGCACGTGGTGTCTGCTGCCTACCTCGAAGCAATGGGTACATTAGCAGTAAAAGGACGGAACGCGGAGTTTTGTAAAAGTGCACGATAGTCCGTTCGTTGCACTTCTGCGAAGCACGTGTGTTTCGAAAATGTGCTGGCTTCTTTCTACCTGAAGCCTCTTGGTCTGGTGGGGGGTCAACTCATAATGGAACGAGAGAAACTATTTGAGGGTAGAAGAAGTCGCTTCGTAAAAATCTTGTCCGTCAGCAAGCAATCACGTCGCAGAAATGTTCTCTGCTCAAGAGTATTACGCGATGTTCTGGTTGCACCCCCCGAACAACGAGGACGCAAGTGCTGCAGCGTGAGAATTTGCGCGGAAATACCCACGGCTCCGAACGCCAAGTAAAAATTCATTTCCACCAATTTTTATAACGTAGGAACAACACGTTCCATGAAAAATAAATTAAGTGATCAGTGTTAGTAGCCGTGCAGTGAAGTGACTATTCGGTACGTTGACCTGGACGCACCTGACATTGCGACCCTTAACTTTCGGTAGTGTCGTATGCCTGGGACCAGCTGTGCACTGAGCTCGTCCATCGATGACCAGGATCGGTTCAGTGACCCTGTGACACAGATTTTCAAGCTGCAGGTGAATTTCCAACAAGGGTGAGTTTTAGTTACTTTATTGGTGATCATTCATTTTTAAATTTAACGCAAACGATGGCTTATTTCCGGCGATAATTCTCCAAATTCCCGTACGAAAATATTTATTCGGGCTTTTTAAACAGACTTATTCGTTATCACCAACAGTGCTGGCCGTTATTGAATTACGGATTTTTATCACAATAACGAACTACTATTATTTTTCGTTAATTTCCTGTTACATTACCTTTTCGTGGCTACGTTATTCACACAAGAAAATTTACGTATTCCTTATCCTCCCAATTCAAATAATTATTATTTTCGAATCTTCTAAAAAAAAAAACTGCGTATTCGTCTTTTTACGTTGCACGCGATTTTCATCCATTTATCCTTTATTCATTATTCACTTTAAATGACGAACAAACCATGACAACATGTTCGATTTTATTTGTTACGTCTTTTTCATTTGCCATTCTGTGCAATTTCCTTCGATGCATGCCGAGTTGCTTGTTCGCAGTCGCAGCGCGGCGCGCGGCCACGCTACCGCGGGAACTCGGCCGCCAATCTCAGGCTCTGATTGGTCGGTGCTTTTAGTTAATATCTCGTTAACGAAACCTCGGAGAACATTTTCGCAAAGGAAAAAGTTGTTTGTTATCACCCCCCGAATCACCCCCTTTAAGGACCCGCAGCATTTTTGGGACACCCTGTATAGTCATTAGATCATAGTCAGTATTATGTGCCTTTCTCATATATTCTTTCCGTAATAATTATTCTTCGCTTTAGCATAGCGTTGTGTATTATAGTATTTTTATCCGGTTTCGCTAAAATGGCGCAGAACAACGGGCAGTCGGATCAATCGACGTCTGATTTAAGTAACGATCAGTTACGAATTGACCATTACCGGGTACCAAAAATTCCATAATTCTTCCGCTCGGACCCTGAATTTTGGTTTTTTCAAGTAGAAGCTTCGTTGCGTACCGCAAAAATTACCGTTGAACAAACCAAGGCGGACATAGTCATAGCCGCGATCGACACAGATATCGGAAGCGTGATTAAGGATATAGTTAGGCAAGATCCACGTCCTACGAATCATTGCTACGTACGTTGAATCGGAAGAATCTAAGCTTCGAAAATTACTGAAAGGACAGGTTATCACTGAGGGAAAGCCATCATTAATTTTAAATCGTTTACGCGGTTTGAATGACGGAAGATGTGACGAATCAGTCATGCGAACAATCTTTCTCGAACAATTGCCAGAGAACTCGCGGGCTATCCTCTCCACCAGCGATACAAATGACGTAAATAAATTGGCCGATATGGCAGACAAAATTGCGGACAATACTAAGCCCTCGGAAGTCGTAATTGCTTCATCCACCCCTTTACCCGCGACTCCATCCGATAATTCCAATGCGGCAATAGATAATTTGGTCAGCGAAATAAAGCGGATGTGGAAACGTTTAGATACAATGTCGTCGCGATTGAGTCGTATTGAGCGTAAAAGCGGACCGCGTCGCGGTCGCTCAGCTTCACGTAATAATAACAAGGAACGTGGTCGTTCGACGGAAAGCGCGCAAGAGAAACTATGTTATACTCACGAAAAGTACCCAGATAATCCCAAGACTTGTAAGCCATGGTGTTCGAAATTCAAGGCATGGAAGTCGGAAAATTAATTCGATCCTCTGTTGCTGAGACGAAAACTGAGGATCGATCTTCTTCGAAACGTCTCCATGTACGGGACCGCGTAACAGGTCAAACATTTTTAATAGATACAGGAGCAGGCATATCACTGCTTCCCGCGATTCCGAAAATTCATGGCAAACCCAGCACTTTTAAATTGTTTGCTGCATATCATTCCTTGATCGATACTTATGGCGAGTCGCGTCGCACGCTTAATATAGGTTTGCGTCGCGAGATCGAGTGGAATTTTACCATAGCGGCGGTACCATACGCAATATTGGGTGCCGACATTTTATCGCACTATGGGTTACTGGTTGACCTGCGTCGACGCCGGCTTGTTGATTCTTTGACGGGAATGTACATAAAGCCGACCTTAAAAACGGTTGATTTTATTTCTACGAATGCTGTCGATCATGCGTCGAAGTATTCGCATATATTATTAGAATATCCGGAGATAACCAAAACTTCGCGACAGGGCTCTCCAGTCGCATGTGATGTGTATCATCATATAATCACCACAGGGCCTCCGATTTCCGAGCGCTCCAGACGTTTAAATCCAGTTAAATTAAAAGCTGCAAAGGCTGAAATAAAAGGGTTAATGGCAGCGGGCATTTATAGATCGTCTTCCAGTCCATGGTCGAGTCCGATACACATGATATTAAAGAAGGACGGTACTTGGAGGATTGCCGGGGACTTTCGTCGCGTAAACGCTGTAACTATTCCTGATAGGTACCCCACGCCTCATTTGCATGATTGTGCAACAAACCTGGCGGGTAAAGTAATTTTTTCATCGCTGGATCTGTATCGCGCGTACAATCAGATACCCATGGCGCCAGAAGATATTGAAAAAACGGCTGTAATTACTCCCTTCGGGTTGTTTGAATTTGTCTATATGACGTACGGGTTGCGAAACGCAGGCCAGTCATTCCAGCAGTACGTGGACCGCATATTAGGAGATTTAGATTACATTTTCGTATATATGGACGACATATTATTCGCTTCCTCGTCGGAAGAAGAACACGCCGAGCATCTTCGGGTGGTCTTTGATCGATTAAAAAAAGCTCATCTTCGTTTAAATTTAAATAAATGCGTTCTGGGTGTTTCGAATATCAAATTCTTCGGGTATCAAATAAATGACAAGCGTATTCGACCCACTACAAAAAGGTGGAGGCAATCAACAAGTTCCCAAAGCCTAAAACAATCGTGGAACTGAGAAGATTCAGCACAGCATATGCGGCGGAGTTGCAAGCTCCTTGAAAGAGCTACTTATAAAATTAAAAAAAGAACGACAAGCGACAAATAGCTTGGTCGCCCGGGGCGGAAAACGCCTTCAATAAAATCAAAGCAACCCTCACGAATGTCACTCTATTAGTGCACCCCTGTATAAACGCCGAAACGCGTATCACTACTGACGCGTCCGATACTGCAATGGGCGCCGTACTGGAACAGAAGGCCGTCTCAGGAAATTGGGAGCCTTTAGCTTTCTTTTCATATAAATTATCTCCTGCGCAGATCAATTATAGTGCTTATGACCGCGAATTTACCGCGATTTACGAAGCAGTGAAATACTTCCGATATTTTGTCGAAGGTAAAATTTTCAAAATATGCACGGATCACAAGCCACTAGTGTACGCATTTATACAGCGTTCGGATAAAGCATCGCCGCGCCAGATTCGCCAGCTGTCGTACATCGCGCAATTCACTACATTATTTGAGCATATTCCTGGATCAAGCAACGTTGTTGCCGATCCACTATCCAGAGTCGATTCATTTTAGACTTCCTCTCGAAATCAGTTTAAAAGACATAGCAGAAAAGCAGGCAAGCGATGACGAGTTAGCTCAACTCCGCGCTTCGTCAAATCCTTCATTAAAGTTAATCAATCTGCAATGGGGACCGACCCATACATCGGTTAGTTGCGAACTATCTGGAGAGTCCATTCGTCCTTATGTTCCAGCATCTCTTCGAGAGACGGTATTCGAAATGTTTCATAAACCCGCGCATCCAAGCGCGAAAATAACGGACCGCACTGTGAGACAGCGATACGTTTGGCCTAACATGCATAGAGATATCGCACGATGGTGTAAACTATGTATCGCTTGCCAGCAATCAAAAGTTTCACGTCATGTCAAACGCGTTCCCGAGCACTTTATAGCTCCTGATGAACGTTTCGATCAAATTCACATCGAAATCATCGCTCAATTACCAAATAGTAATGGATACACATATTGCTTAACCATGATTGATCGTTTTTCACGTTGGGTAAAGGCTGTTCCCTTAATGGAAACCTCCGCCAAAACAGTAGCTAGAGCTTTTTACGACGGCTGGATTTCTAGGTACGGAGCGCCAAAAATAATCACAACCGATCAAGGAGCTCAATTCGAATCGCGACTATTTACTGCTTTATTAAATCTAATAGGCTGCGAAAGAATTCGCACCACTCCGTATCATCCCGCGTCTAACGGGATCATTGAACGTTGGCATAGAGTTTTAAAATCGGCAATAATGTGTCAGAATGACCAAAATTGGACTGAAATATTGTCGACCGTGGGTAAAATCCTGATGTGTGGGCAACCGTTGTAAGTGAAAACCAAAGTGATATATAATGGGACCTAAGAGATATTAAGGAGTCCGAGAAAACGAATTTTACCCCTTTTCACCCCCTCGGGGATGAAATATCCACGAATCCTTACGTAGTGGGTACCTACGTCATAAAAACAATGTACCTCCCAAATTGCACTTATCTTGTTGTATATTACTGAAATCCATTATGTTAATAACAATTAATTGTTTATAAATTATTAATAAATGTTACAACAAAATATGATCAATTTGATTATATGAAATGGATTTCAGTTACTTTGTTAAAAAATTGTATAAACAAATTATTAATAAATAATTCTATTAACATTTTTTTATGTCAATAATCTTTTTTTCGTCTCCGATATATATTCAATGGTTAGATTAATCACGTATTTGCAGTATTTGCCGCGGAAATAATAAAATTAGTAAATAATGTTGGTTTTTCTATTGTTAACAACCATTTTTTAACAACTATTCATTAGTATAGCATTCTATACAGTATAATGCAACCTTCTAGACTCATAAAATATGAAGTTATAGCTGTAGGATTTGAATAAACAACGTGTTTCGTTCGTAGGATCCCTATTTTTCTAGTTTTTGTCGAGTTTGAGCGGTCATATTGGATCCGCCATCTTCTTTTTTAAAAAACCTGCAACGAATTCGTAATCAGCGATACCTAATACCCCAGTATACCAAGTTTCGTTGAGTTTCCTTTCGATTTGGCGTGGGAATCGATTTTTGACGCCGACTGTGTCATTTACGACCACTGTGCGTCGGGGTAGCCAAGCACGAGGTCGAGTTGATCGTGACAGCTAACTTCGACTCTTCTTTTAGACACTCATTTCATGCGTTGGTGACGCGAACAGTGATGCCTCCGACCCCTTCATACCTGGCTCCAATGACTGTCTGGCCTCACATAAGGGACCTGCACCTTGCTGATGCGGAGTTCCACACGCCGTCCCAGGTTAATCTTCTGCTTGGCGCTGACGTCTGCTGCGAACTGTTCGGAGAGACGTGTCAAGGTCCAGCTGGTACTCCTGCTGCAACGCACACATTTTTCGGCTGGGTACTATTTGGCCCAGCTTCCCAGTCAGCTGATGCTGCCAGTCCTGCATCGCGCCGTGTGTTCCACACGCGCATCCAGGATGCCTTATCCGTTGAGCTTCAACGATTCTGGGAGCTGGAGGAGATTTCGGTGCCCACGCCTGTGAGCCCTGAGGACGACTGGTGTGAGGAGAACTTCGTGGCTACTCATCAACGAGATAAGACAGGGCGATACATCATCCGACTTCCCTTTCGTCGAAACTGTACGACCACACTTGGCTAATCCAGGCCAGCAGCTTTGAGGACGCTGCTCAACAATGAGCGCCGCCAACAGAAGGACCCTCGGTTCCGTACTCACTACGTGGACTTAATGGAGGAGTACCGTCGTCTTGGACACATGGAACTCGTGCCAGAGGGATCGAGGGAATCCCTTCAGCTCTACCATCTTCCCAACCATGCGGTGTGGAAGGGCGATGGGGAGAACAGTAAGATCCGCGTTGTGTTTAACGCCTCTTGTTCTTCTTCTTCAGGAGTTTCGCTAAACGATCTGCTGACACCCGGTCCGAAGTTGCAAACCACGCTGTGGAGCGTTCTGACTCGGTGGAGGGTCTTTTAAATCGTATTCTCCACGGACATCGTCAAGATGTTCAGGCAGATCCTGGTGTACCCGTCAGATTGAGACTGGCAGCGCATCTTGTGGCGGTCGGATCCCAGTCACTCGTTACATACGTATCGATTGACTACCGTGACATACGGAACGGCTTCCACGCTGTACCTGGCTTTAAGGGTGCTACGCCAGCTGGCACTGGACGAGGGTGAGCGCTACCCGCTAGGCGCGTGGGTCCTCTTGCATCACTCTTACGTGGACGACCTTCTGGCTGGCGGCCACGATCTGGAGACTGCGAAAGCAGTTCAACAGCAACTCATCGATATTTTGAAGACTGTGGGCTTCAGCCTCAGCAAGTGGGCCAGCAGTTATCCTGCCTTGGATCCGCAGGTTTCGGATAAATTATTTCTGGATCCGGACTCGCACGGCGCGTTGGGCCTTGTCTGGACTCCTACTTCGGACACGCTGTCCATAAGGGGGCCGGCGTTACTTCAGGTCCAGCTGGATCATTGCTGGACTAAGAGAAAGGTGTTGTCGGAACTGGCGCGCCTCTTCGACCCCATCGGCTGGCTCGCCCCTGTGCTGGTATGGGGTAAGATTTTAATGCAGGATCTTTGGCTCTGTGGTGTGGCCTGGGATGAACCAATCCCTCAGGCGTTGGCCTGCTCGTGGAGCTCGTTCCGGGAGAACTTGCGTGGTCTCGGGGAGATCAAGGTTCCCCGGTGGATCTCCTACGTTCCAAATAAGGCCCAGGTCGAATTTCACGGGTTCTGTGATGCTTCCGAACGGGCTTATTGCGCTACTGTCTTTCTCAGAGTCCATTATACGAGCCAAACTGAGGCGTCGTCGAATCTTCTGGTCGCCAGAACCAAGGTCGCGCCGGTAAAGGTTATAAGCGTGCCGCGTCTTGAACTTTGTGGTGCAATTCTTCTTGCTATGTTACTAACACAAAGGCAACGAGAGCTGGCGCTTCAAGGTGCTCGAACCTTTGTCTGGACCGACTCTTCGGTCGTGATAGCCTGGACCCGATCTCATGTGTCCCGTTGGAAACCTTTCGTGGCTCATCGAGTGGCAGAAATTCGGCGCCTCTTACCTGACATTCCCTGGCGACATGTTCGCTCTTTGTACAACCCCGCCGATGTGGCGACTAGAGGGATAGTTCTTTGCACCTTTAAGGAACTTACGCTCTGGTGGCGAGGTCCATCGTGGCTAATTCGCTGTCCATCGCAGTGGCCTGAGTCTGTGTTGGACTTGAAGTTGGTCGAGGCTCCGGAGCAGCGAAGCACGATGCTTGCCAACACTGTGCAAGAAGCACGAGAAAATGAGCTGCTAGTTCGATTCTCCACTTTTACTCGACATCGTCGAATCATCACTTTGGTTCGACGTTTTATCTTTAATTTAAACCATTGTAACGAGTTATTGTCGGTAGGACGACGATCTTGCCCCCCACCACCGCGCCGAGCGCGATGACGCGTACCGTGCTCTGCCAACGGTCTTGCCCCCCACCACTCATCCGCGGTTTCCAAGAACTGGCGCGAGAGGGTTACGCACCAATTAATCCTCTCGCCGCCGAAAATCCGCGGACGAGGACATATAAGCCGGGGGCATAGGCCTATTTGGCAGAGACCGCATAGAGCGAACGTACATGCCAGTACTCCTCTCGTTCTTGTGCCCACACTCGTTCTTGCGAAAGACAAGCGCCCGTGTAAGCACGAGTTCTCGTGCGTCGACAGACTGTGTCACTGCGTCTTTTTTGAATATTCCCACACCTCCCCGGTTCCCAGAAGGACAGCGTGAGCCATCCTCTGGACGCAGGCCGTCACCCTCTATCGATCTCCCGAACAGACTTATCTCCGTTCTCGAGAGCGTCCTTACAGTCTCCGATTCACCCACGTGTTGTGCCCACCGGGTGACCGGATCAAAGACTCTCCGGCCAGGGTCTAACGGCAGGGTTGGCCCGCCAAGACACCGAACGGTCAAATCGTCTATTCCCTCCGCTGCCGCCGAATCGTCTCCGTCGATCGCGATATTGGCCGCGAAACGCGCCGCGATACACACCGAATCGTGTGTCGCGATACACACCGAGCCGTGTGCCGCGATACACACCGGGACTCGCGATAGTTTAAGCCGTATTCATATTGTGTGCCAGCATAGACCTGACCGGGCTCGCCTGTACTCTAGACTAAGAAATAAACGACCGTTACCCAAATCACCTTGCCTCTTTCTCTCAGTCACCCGTCCGTTAGTTAACCCGATCGAGTCGAGGTTACACCATACTGGTCAAACGCGAACGGGGTTCCTTACCTCAAGCGAACTGTCAGAGACGAGGACTCTACTATGTCGACTCAGCCAACTGGAGACGTACTCTGATGAAGTTAATGATCTTCGTACAGGGAGGTCAGTTAAACTGTCCTCCTGTTTGGCGCCTCTTCGGGTCTTCCTTGATGAGCAAGGGCTCATCCGAGTCGGGGGCAGGCTACGTCATGCTGCATTGCCATCGGACTACAGAATACGGGGGTATGAAAGACCAGTGGGTCCCGTCCCTAGCAATAAAGACGCAACAAATGTGTGAGAAGTGAGATCGGACACGACCTCTAGATGTACTGCCTTGGTACACAGGCACACAAAGACAGCGAGATAGCCCTTGTGGCCCCTTCCCTTGGTGGTTTGCATCATGATGGGACCGGCATAGTCCACCCCACTCTTCAAAAAAGGCTTTGAAGGATGTATTCTCGCTGCAGGAAGTTCACCCAGTTGCTGCTGGCCAGTGGCGCCTCTGAATCTCAGACAACGGAGACTGTTCCGAGTGACCCGTTTGATCAAGATTCGATTCTGGGAAATCCAATACCTCTGTCCTAGGAAAGAACGCGTTAGGGTGAAGCCCCCATGCAATGTAGTTAAGTGAGCATGCTCCACGAGTAAGGCCGCGAAGGTAGACCACCGACTGATAACCACGGGATGCTTGTAGTCAGTAGGCAAGTTAGACTGGCGGAGTCTACCACCCACACGGATAAGCCCGAGTCGGTCCAAGAATGGTTTAAGAGAAGACAACGAGGAAGCCGTCTTGACTGGCCTTCCCTTCCGTAGATCTGCCATCTCTGCTTGGAATGTGTCCAGTTGACTGAGACGGCAGAGTAAGAGTCGGGCCTCAGACAACTCGGCAGAGTTGAGGAACCCTGATCGCCTTGAATCAGCGGTTCGTAGATTAAACACGAACCGACGCAGGAGTGCAGTTACGCGTAGTAAACGCGTGAACGAGGATTATCGCGAGAATAGTTCGTTTTGGCGTGCTTCTTGCACGGTGTTCACAACCACCGAACTCCTCTGCTCGGGTGTTTCCGCCAGGTTGAAACTCATGATGGACTCCGGCCATTCTGATGGCTCGCGGATCAACCACGGAGGCCCCTGCCACCACAAGTCGCACGTCTGGAGGTCCTGCAGCTCCAAACCTCGCGTGGCCAAGTCCGCAGGGTTGTCCGCCAACCGAACGTGCCACCAGGAAGTCTCCGGTAGGAGTCGCTGAATCTCTGTCACTCGATGTGCTACAAAGGGCTTCCAGCGAGTCGCGTGATAGCGTATCCAAGCGATTACAACCGAGGAGTCGGTCCAGACGACAGTCGTTGCCCCAGCGAGGCTTAGTTCCGTCTCGGTCTGCTTCAACAACTTGGCAAGAAGAAGAGCACCACATAATTCTAGACGAGGGACACTTACTACTTCGACAGGTGCCACTTTAGTCCGTGTGACTAAAATATTAGAACAGGTCAGCCCTGTGGTTGTATTGTGCAGTCGGAGGAACACCGAAGCACAATATGCCCTTTCAGACGCGTCGCAGAATCCGTGGTATTCCACTTGCGTTTCGGTTGGATGATAGAAGATCCACCTAGGAAGGCGTACATTGCCCAGGCCAGAAAGTCCGGCACGAAACGACATCCACGAGTCGGACAGACTCGTCGGCAGCTGGTCGTCCCAGCCTACTCCAGCCAGCCAGAGATCGTGCATCAGGATTTTTCCCCTGATCAGAAAAGGGACGACGCAACCCATGGGATCGAAGAGGCGTGCTAAATTCGATAGCACCTTCCGTTTCGTCCAGCAAAAGCCTTCAGGGGTCGGGTTCAGTGTAGGTCCTTTGATGGACAGAGTGTCCGTGGTAGCGGTCCAGATCAGCCCCCCAGCTCCGTGCGTATCTGGTTCCTGGAACAGCTTCGTTTTTTCCATTTCCGTTGAGTCCAACAACGGAGAGCTGGTAGCCCACTTGCTTAGTTGAAAGCCTCCAGCCCTCAAGATCTCAACAATCTGCCTTCGGAATTCTCGTGCACGACCCAGATCACTTCCTACAGCCAGGATGTCATCCACATACGAATGCTGTAACAGAACCTGAGCGCCGAGTGGGAACCTCTCGCCCTCGTCTTTCGCGAGTTGTCGCAACACTCGTAAGGCCAAGTACGACGCCGAGGCCGTTCCATAGGTTACCGTAACCAGCCGATAGGTCTCCAGGGTCTCTTCGGGTGACGAGCGCCACAGAACTCGTTGCCAATCCCGGTCATCCGGATGCACCAGAATCTGCCTGAACATTTTTACAATGTCTGTGGAGAAAGCGAACTGGAAAAGACGCCATTTCGTCAGGACGCTCCACAGCGTGGATTGCAGTTTTGGTCCAGACATCAGGAGGTCGTTCAAAGAGCTACCCGTGGACGTCGCACAGGACGCGTTAAAGACTACCCGAATCTTGCTGGCCTCATCCTCGCCCTTCCAGACCGCATGATGAGGGAGGAAATAATGGGGACCGTCGGTACCCAATTCCCAAGACACCGGTTCCATGTGTTCAAGGAGCGCATACTCGCGCATAAAGTCAACATATTTGCCTCGTAACCGCTCATCTTTCTGTTCTCGCCTCTCGTTATTTAGAAGCATTCGCAGAGCAGCCGGCCTGGAGGCTCCCAAATGGCCAGATGAGTCCTGCCGGAAGGGGAGACGTACCACGTACCTTCCAGTCCGGTCCCGCTGATGAGTAGACTGGAAATGATTTTCGTACCAGCTGTCCTCGGGATCTCCAGGAGTGGAATCCGAGAGCTCTTCCAGCTCCCAGAACCGTCGTAAGTCGTATTCGAGGGTCTCCTTGTCCCGCGTATGAAGTACCCTTCGCATCATCGATGTGGTCGTTGCATCCACCGCTGACGCTGGGCCGAACACGACCCAGCCAAAGGGCGTGTGGGTAGCGGAGGGAGTGCCTCTCGGCCCCTGACGCGTTTCTCCCATCAGAGCGTAGCAGACATCTGCTCCCAGCAGAATGTCGACCTTCGTCGGAGTTAAGCAATCCTCGTCCGCAAGTTGAAGTCCCCGGAGATGGATCCAATCATCTCCCGAAGTGAGCCGCGAGGGAGTCGGAGGAATCACCTACCGTGTCACCAGAGCGGTCACGGGAAGACTAAACGTTGAGTCAGAATCCGAGGTCAAGACCGCCTCGACCTCATGCCTGGCCACTCCGACATTCTTAACCTGGCATCCAGATAGCGTGACATACGTGGCCCTTCTCTTCAGGCGAAGGGCCTGCGCCACCCATTCACTGACGAAGGACACGTCGGCACCTTGATCCAAGAGCGCCCGTACTGAAATCGAATGGCCATTGTGGGCCACCAGGCGCACTCGAGCCGTTGCCAACAGAACTAGCCGTTTGGCTGAAATGGAGTTCACCGACGCAGTGGTCGTGGAGCTCTCAGGAGGGGTCTCGCAGTCCGGCCCCTTAGTCTCACCAGGCACGAACGCCTCGTGCAAGAGAGTGCGGTGTTCCTTTCCACACAGTAGACAGCGAAAGGTTGAAGGGCAGTTCGTCAGAAAGTGGCCTGTATGCAAACACGAGAGGCACACTCCTATCTTCTTAGCCTGTGCTTTACGATCCGCCGCCTTCAATCCCTTAAATTGCGGGCAGTAGTTTAGGTTGTGTGCACCTTGACACAAGGGGCACTGACGATTCGGTTTTCGTCCTTTTGAAGGAGCGCTCGCCTTAACGGGTAACGCCGTCCGCGAGCGGGTGGTCGACGGCTTTGAACTCCCAGCCTTTTCTGGATGACTCGAAGACGGTGCCGTTTCGGGTTGAATCAGGATTCAGCTTTTCTGTAAACAAAAACACGAACCAGTCGTCCCATACAGCCACGGGTTTACCTAACGCTGCCAGCGACTCCCTGGCCTGAGCGAAGTCGTCGAGGAGCCGCTTGAGATCCGAGGAGCGTCCTTTGGTCAGCGGAGCACAATTCACCAATCGACGGAAGTGCCCGGCGGTGAGAATATGTTTATTCTCGTAACGCTTCATCAGGTTGTTCCAAGCGCCATCGTAGCCGGCCTCAGTAATGGGAGTACGTTCCAACATTTTAGCGGCTTCGCCCGAAAGGCAAGATTTCAGATATTCGAGCTTCCGGACCTTGGAAAGCCGAGTCGACTGGTGGATCAGTGATCGAAAGCGGTCGCGGAAGCTTTCCCAAGTAAGAATATCGCCCGAGAATGTCGGTAGGGGAACTCGAGGGAGTGAATCGTCTTCGCCCCATCCCGCCTTGGCCGACGATCGGCCTTTCTTGGTAGGCGTTGTGTTTGGCGGACGCACTTCGGTTAGCCAGTCCTTCAGGGTGACCATATGCTGCAGGAAATTTTCCTCCACCTTAGCATACTTGTCCTTCTCGATGTAATCTGAGCAGACAGCATCGGATCGCTTGATCACTCGGCGATAACCGGCCTCAAAGTCTGTCCAGAGCGTCTGCAGTCTCTCTTTTCGAACCTTCAAAACTGACTCAGTGATCTTCTCCTTCCCCAACTTGCGCAGATTCGTTATAAAACGATCAATTCGATGTGCCATGTCCGTCTGTTCACCGATCATGGCTTCCAGTCCTGGATCCATTGTCGTTTCCCGAAGCAAAACGGGCTTCGCGCACAGCGTCACGAAATCCTAACCTCAAAGTAAATGATCGCAGATAGTCGCGAGCACCTCGCACCGCACAATCTGGTCCTCACTCGAGCACTTGCACGTGCTGAATCAGCAATTGCAACTCGCGACGAGAATCCGACAACAAATTGACCGGATCTTTGTTCGTGCACCACGCAATTAACGGGAAACCCTTCGCAGGGAACGATCTCATAAAACTAGCACCGAACGTTCTCGAGTCAGAGCGCGCACTACTCACCAAACGAGCCCACGTGGCCTAGGTTATGTGCGACGCCACACCAAACCCGTACACCGAACACTCTCAAAGAAAAGTGAGCACCTCGCGTCGAACGTTCTCGAATTAACGCGCGTACCACGCACCCAACGAGCCCACGTGGTCTGTGGTCTATGCACGACGCCACACGTGTCCCATACACCGCACGTCCTCAAAGAGAAGTTAGCACCTCGCGTCGAACGTTCTCGGAAAAGCGTTAATACCTCGCACTACACGATTCCACTGATCGTTTCACAGCACGGGGTTTGTGTGCCACGCGGGAGCTCGAGCGTTCTCGAACAACGCGAGCACCGTCGCGTTCACACATCAATTCCAATCCAACCCAATCCAGGAACTCCGGCTCGAAGGACCAAAACAATGAGTCGAAAATTCTCTAAAACTTGTTTGAGGTTACTTCCGTCACATAAGAGAGGATAGAAAATTCGGATCACTCCTTGAGGGTTAGATTGATACACGTGTTTAATAAGACGCCAATACACTTCAGCGGGTCGGCGATTACGAGACTGCCTATTACCCGCAACACAGCGGTTCTTAGCAAATAAAGCAGAGAAGGACTCGCGGACAGACGCGAGCCGATCACCCAGATTCGCAAGTCACCCACGCGAACCCACTCGCGTGAACAAGAAACTTTGCTCCTAACGGGAAACACGTTAGCACGGTTTTCAGGCCACTGTCGAAAAACGGAAGTCTTTTCTCACGATCCTCGTCGCTCGGCGTTCGCGAGCCGCCGGTCGGGCTCGGCTGTCCCCCCTGCCGACCCCGCGATCCGAGCTACTCGGTCCACCCGAATCACGGAATCGACGAGAGCAGGCAACCGGTCCCCAACGGCCCGCGCCGTTCAAAACTATTTACATATTTAAAGACTTAAGACTAGAGCAAAACATATATACAAAACTAAACTAGGATGAACATAACGGACGTCGGAAAACGTTCCGAACACCCTCCTTACTTCCTCTTTACTTATTCCCTCTTCCTCCCCCTTTCTCCTATCCTCCCCTTCTCCCATCCTTACCCTATTTTCCACTCCTCCTAGCAGCCCCATGAAATGTTCTTTCCATTCCTCCATCTTTATCCTTTCGTCCACCCCTTTCCTTTTCTTTCTACCCCTATTGACTATCTCCCACACCCTATTTTCCGTTTTTGCCTCTGCCACCTCCTTTAACAGCCTCTCCCTCTCCTCCTCTTTTTTCCTATCGCATAACTCTTTATACTCGCCCCTCCTTCTCTTGTAGTCCTCCCTACTCCCCTTCCCTCCTCTCCACCTCCTTAACTCCCTTCTCACCTCCCTCTTCGTCTCCCTGCACTCTCCGTCCCACCACCCTTCCCCCTTCCGCCCCATCTCTCCCCCGCCTCCTCCCCTTTCCTCATCACCTCCTTTATCGTTTCCGTCGTTTTGTTCACCACCTCTTGTATCCTTTCCCTTCTATGCTCACTCCTCCCATCCCCTTCTCGAATTCCTCCTTCATCCGTCCTGTCCACCTCCCTCCTCCCACCTTTCTATCTGTCCTTTTCTTACCTCTCTCCCCCACTCCCCCCTCTCTCATCGTGACCACCATCGGGTGGTGGTCCGATTCCACCCTCTCCCCTACCTCTATCCTTTCCACCCCCTCTCTTGTCCCCTCATCCCCCAGTACATAGTTGATTACCGTTTCCCCTCTTCCTCCCGTATACGTAAATTCCCCTTCTTCATCCCCATCCATGTTCCCATTCAGAATCTCCCACCCTGTCTCTTCCACCAGTTTGATTAATTTTCTACCATCCCCATTTATCTTCCTGTCCTTTGACTTTCTTCCCCCTCCTGCCTCCTCCTCCTCTCCGCCTTCTACCCTGCCCCCCTGCATGCCTGTCCTAGCGTTGAAGTCCCCCCCTATTATCACCCTGCCTCCCTCTTCCTGTCCCTCCATCCATCTTCTGAGCCTTCCCAACTTCCTCTCCATATCCCCGTTCACATAAACCGCCATTACCGTCCATTCCTGCCCCCCGCCCCGCCTTTACCCTCTCCGCCATCAGCCCTTCCTCCTCCCCATGTCCGTGCTCTTCCTTTCCACCCATCTCTTCCCTCACTCCTATCAACATGCCTCCCATCGCTCTCCCCTTTCTGTTCTTTCTCTTCGCCCACTGGGCTCTCCACTTGTAACTTTCTGCTAGCCTGCGCCTAACACTACTCCATCTTCTTTCTTCCACCCATGTCTCCATCAGAACTACCACCTCCCATTCCTCCAAACCCTTCCAGAATTCTTCGTCCTTATTCGTCGCCCCCGCTATGTTCCAAAAGGCTATCCTCCAGCTTTTCCTTTCCTCTCCCTGCTTCTCCCTCCCCCTTCCTCTTTCTTCCTTCTTAGTTTTTTCCCCTCTCTTTCTTCACTCCTTCTGTTTATGTGCCCCTCCTCCCTCCTCCCGCCCTCCACCTTCTCCCCCCTTACTTCCCTCTGCACCCCTCCTTTTTTTCTCCCCCTCCAATCTCTTAGGACCTCCCTCCGCTCGTCCCAGAACCACGTTGCACCGTCCACTACTATCTTCCCATACATTACCCTTACTCTTTTTCCCTTCGCTTCCTCTTCCTCTCCTATCATCCTTAACTGCCACTTAGTTTTCCTTTGTTCCTCATTACCTCTCTCTTTGCCTCCATAGACTCCATCCTCACCTCCAACATCACCTCTTTCCTCTCCTGCTTTCTTCCACCTAACTCCTTCGCTCCCTCAATTCCCCCCTGTATTCCTACTACCGCCAAAATTTATTTTGCCCTCTGCATCGCCGTTCCTTCCCTGCCTACCCCCTGTACTATTATGTTCCTTCTTTTCTCTTCCCTCTCTTTCGTTTCCAATTTTCTATCCAACTCCTGCATCCTTGCCTCCCACTCTCACCCTGCTTTCTCCCGCCCTGGCCTTTCTCTTCGCTCTCCCTTCTCTCTTCCTACCCCCTCCCGCTCCCTCCAAGTCTCCATCGCCGTTAGTCTCTCCTTCACTTCCTTTAGCCTTTCTTCCTCCAATTCCGCCTCCCCCATCCTTTTCTCCAACCTTGTCATTCTATCCTCCATCTCCTCCCTTTCTCTTCTCCACCTCTGCTCCCATTCCTCCATCTTCCCTCTAACTTTTTCCAGCTCCTCTTTTGCCTCCCTCCCCTGCTCCTTTACCTCCCTTAGGTCCTTCCTCATTTCTTCTCTCATCT